>JAWHQI010000004.1:4040000-14040000 GCA_033032865.1 Dactylorhiza incarnata | reverse complement strand
TATATACACACATATATATCACTATTTTTAATTCCGTTATAAAACTAAGGGAAAAACTTTTAAACTCTATTCACCCCCCTCTAGAGTTAATTTAAGATCTAACCTCCACTTTCAACGTAGGACCGTTTGAGATCTTGGAACGCATTGGTGAAGCTTCCTACCGACTCGCTCTATCACCGAAGCTAAGAGGCATGCACGATGTATTCCACATTTCTGTATTGCGAAAGGCTGTCAAGGAGCCAACACATGTGGTTGCGGTCAATGAAGTGTCGGTAGATAGTGGGCTAATGCTGAAAGTCAACCCCATTCGCATCGAAGACATCGAGGTAAAGCAGTTGCGGAACAAGTCCATTCGGATGCTAAAGGTCCATTGGAATAATTGCGGATGAGAGGAACTCTCTTGGGAAAGGGAGCAGGAAATGCTTGCGTAGTACCCCGAGCTATTTCTCTCTGGTAACTTTTGAATTTGCTGCAAAAGTTTTCGTAATTTTGGGATGAAATTATTTTAAGGAGGGTGGAGTTTTAACACCCTAAATTTTACTGTTCTGCGAGTTAACACGGCGTGGCAATGCTACGTTCGTAGTGGGGGGTTGGGCCATTGATTTTTAGCCCAAAAGGCCACTGTTCGTGCGTGATTGTTCTCGCATCATCAGGCGCAAGACCACTGGTCATGCACATCGCCAATTTTCTTATCTGAGCAGTTCATACGATCACAAACTTTGTTCTCGCACGACCACTGGTTGTGTGCCTTTGATCGTGCTCTATTTTTTGGCTTGCCATTCTGCTACAGGTTGATCTCGCACGATCTAGAGAATTTCTTCTCGCACGACCACTGGTCGTGCACCGCTGATCGTGCGCCCTCTTTGTTCTGCTCCGTATTGAAAAGTTGAACCAATCCCGTTTCCATGCAGATCGGTGAGAGGTCCCTACTCTTGTAAGTCGTGTGATCATATGAGAGGCCGTAGAAGGTGTTTTACCTAGACCGTCCAAATGCTCTTTTACCACCTAAGGTGGTGTTCCTTAGGGTGGTGTTGATGTTGATAAATTGATGTTATGTTAGCCTCATGTGGTTGCTTAGGCGGTTGTGGGAATCCTCCAGGTGAACCCAACCAACATCATGTGCATACCTAGGTTCCCCATACTTTGATGCTCAACCTAGAAGATTGATTGTGCTTAAAACATCACCTTGTGTAGTGGTAATTGCACTTTCTTTTGTGATTACATGTTGCATGTACGGCTTGCTTGCAGGTTAGCGGTGACACGCCCCTGAGTCAGCTAGATGGCCGGTGGGGTGAGATCATTGTGCGGTTTGTGTTCAGCTCATAACTGACCCTCGTTTACCTCTTATTTGATGTTGGTGTAGGTGATGGTGAGCCTTGTGGAATGTAGCGGGCGGTGCCCATTTGTTGTGTTGGCCCTTGTAGGCCAACCTCCCTTTTTCTGCTTTCCTAATACTGTCGGCCTGCGTGCCGATGAATGTTTGTTTTGAGTTTGATACATTTGTTTAAATGTAAGGCCTTAAGGCCGTAACACTATCTATTGTTTCATTCCGGGGATAGTGGACAGTTCTAAAAGATGTTTTAAATCAAATGCTTCCGCTTACGCTTTATGTGCTCTCGTGTAGTGTAGTTCTTTTCCTGATTATCACCTTATAATGCCTATCTAGTGTGTATAGTATGGCGTGGGGTCCCAGCCGGACCTACTGTTATATTATTTGTACTGGCAGGGTGTTACAACTGGAATAACTTGCAGCACTGAAGACACAAGCTCTATCGGCCCAACCCGCTACTACTCCGAACTTGAGGCATTCAAAGAAAGAACACCTCAGAAACAAGTTGTAAGCGGCGGGAAAAGAACTAAAAAGAGCCTATTAAACCTCCAAGTAGGAGGGAAACAATGAACAACTGGTAGCAAAAGTCAGAAGAAATCAACAGAAACAGAGAAGAAAGCACTAGCTAAACAGTTATTGTTGGATCTTACGACGCCCTTAGAGGGGGGAGGTGAATAAGGGTTTTATGGAATTTAAATCTTAATTAAAAATATTAGAGTTGCAACTGAAGTTTCGGAATATTTTATAAGAAAATATATTTAAATATTCCAGATAAGATTATATTGAAGATTCCTTTTTAAATTATTGAAACAAACTTTTTGTTAACTGTTGCTAACGCCTGGCGTTAAGTCTTAATGTTGGGTGTTAGCTCTCCAGAGAATATTCTTCAGAACCAAAAGATTACCACAGTGATTTTACTTATGAAATCTTAAATGAAATACAATTTCAGAACATCAGAGATAATGAAATTATTATTGTATTTCAAAGATAATTATACAAATGTTAAATTTAATACTTTGATGGAAATAGAAATTAAAACATTCTCAAAGAGGAAATAAAATCAATTGAATAGAACATTAAGAGACATGATTTTATTTCATAATAAATTGAATACACAAATGTTTAATTTCTATAACGCTAGAAATCAAGGCGAAAATATGTAAAAACACTTTTTGTTGTTTCACTTGTCCTTCTCCCAAGGACCGGTTGGCTATAGCCTATCTATCCCCAGATGAGGCCTCTAGCCACCCCCTAGATCTACCCTCGACCTAGTCACCACGCACAAGGCGGCGAATTACCCCCTAAGCCTCACAAGGACATAGTCGCCAACACAAGGCGAATTTACCCACAGAATCCTTCCTGGAATCCGACGTTCTCACCGAACGATTTCTCCACAAAAAAAAGGAAAAATAAAAGATTACAAGATAAGTAAAGAGAAAATCCCCGAGAAATTCTGAAGGTGAAGACGAAGTCGATGTAGATGTTGGCGTTCTTGAAACGATCGTCCTTCGTATGGAATATCCGTTGTAGACCTTCTCCTTCAAAATCTTCTTTAGATCTTCATGTTAGCCCAAGGGAGATCCCTTAATTTGCTGTACACGAACCTCTCTCCAAAGTATCAGAATTCTGGAATCATCTCTTATTCAATTTGGAATGAGAGGGGCTGTACTTTAAATAGCCTCGGAAGCTAATGCGTGCGTTAAGGGAAACGCCCGACGTTAGTGAATCGTGTATGGCAGTTGCTGACATCGTGCATAAAGTCAGGAGCGTGACAGAACCAATTTCATCGAACGGAACTGATTTCGTCGAACTCGCTTTCGTCGAACGCACCCTTCGTCGAATGGAATACCGCCACCATCAGGATCGTGCAAACCGCCAGGAACGTGACAGAACAACCTTTCGTCGAACCGAAACACTTTCGTCGAACGGAGCTTCAAATTCGTCGAACGCAGACTCAGTTCGTCGAAAGGAGATTCTCATTCGTCGAACGCAGCTTGTCGAGCGCAAATTCGTCGAGTAGCCTTCACATTTCGTCGAATGGAATTTTCGTCGAACGGAATTTTCGTCGAACGCAGGAAAATTCGTCGAACGGAACTCGAAGTTCGTCGAACGCAGATTCGTCGACCTCAACTCAACGGCATTCCTCCTCTTGTTAACACGGGGCATTAACAGTTATCGCGAGCGTTAGCTCTCTTTCATCGATCGCAGCTCGACGGCTTTGTTCTAGACAGCATTCCTTCTCAGCAGTTTTCTTCTCAGCGGTTGCTAACGCTGGGCGTTAACTACTAATGCGAGCGTTATCTTTCCAGAGAGTCATTTCCAATAAGCAAACTATTCATAGGGATGTGTAGCTATAGTTCCTGTACAACCTGCACACAATAAACACACAAAATACTAGATCAAATACAACACGGTATTTGTTATTCTCAAACCAAGAGATGCGGAACATAGGCTCCAACAATCTCCCCCTTTTGATAATAACAAATACCTGTATGAGAAATTAGTGAACTTAAAACCATTTGTGTTTATAAATAAGTGAGGTAATAATATATGCATGAATAATAGGTTAAGAGCGTGATAGATTTTGTTGAAACCGATTTCTCGGTCTCTTGTGGAGCTCGGGGCCCTCAACGAATTGAGGGGCAGCTAGCCCTTACCGGTCCCTCGGAAGAGGTAGGCAGATAACTCGGACAAAGAACAAAGACCCTGGTCTTAGCGAGGAGGTCCCTCCACTAACCCGGAAGATCGTTGAGCGCTTCCCCTCCCAAGCCAAAGCTAAGACTCGGGCACCTTGGAGAGCTAGAGAGCCCAAACCAAAGCGACCTAAGGAGAGAAGAAGGCTCAAACATTATGAACCGGGTCTTCCTCCAAGGTGCCATTTAAGGTCTATTTATAGATTTTGGTTTTGTGGTTGATAGTGCATTATTTATAGTTATTTTTATATAGTATTTTAGTAGTAATTAATTAGTTTTTATATAATTTTAGTTTAATATATATCTAATTCGCTTTATTTTGTGTTTTCAGGTAATCTGGGGCTGCTAATAGCAAATTTAAGCTCACAACCATGTTCAGGGGAAAGAATGGAACAAGTATGCAAAAATCTTCAGTACACGCCCTCGGTCACGGCCATGACCAAGGGCGTGACTTTAAGTCACGGCCATGACTCAACCCAGCCATCTTACAGCTACCAGATCATGCCGCCAGCCCAATTTAGTATTACACGCCCTCGGTCACGGCCATGACCAAGGGCGTGACTTTAAGTCACGGCCATGACTCAACCCAGCCATCTTACAGCTACCAGATCATGCCGCCAGCCCAATTTAGTATTACACGCCCTCGGTCACGGCCATGACCAAGGGCGTGACATTAAGTCACGGCCATGACTCAACCCAGCCATCTTCTAGCTGCCAGAACACGCCGCCACATCATTTCCAGCCTACACGCCCCAGGTCACGGGCGTGACTCCATGTCACGGCCATGACCTAGGGGGTGACCCTCCCCGGCAACGGCGCCAAAAACTTGATACGTAAAATTTAGGATATAAAATTTCTCCAAATTCTACGAACTATAGGCAAGAGCACCTATCATTCATAGTATAGGATATTTAGAAATAAATATCAAGTGTCGTATTCCACGGGGTTGTTGATTACTTCTACTCACGCAAATTAATATTATTTTATCTAGATTTAAGAAGATTTTTAGAATAATAAAAGAGAAAAGAAAGAAAAGAGCATTTGATCGGAAATCCTTCTTGAGTTAAATAAATTGTAAAATCTAAATTCATAACCAAAAGCGATAGAATAATTCGACCGTGGAGGTTCCCAAAATATGGTAGAGCCTCTCTCGAGAGAACTACCACCTAACCTTAGGTTGATCGATTAAGACCCCTCGGCCAGTCGAAACCCCTAAGCTTGCTTTATGCGGTGAGACCCACTATTGGATTTGACTCCAATCCGGAAGATTTGTGTCACCCTCTCTCGAGGAATGCATGCAACTCTTTCCACTAATGAATGATCTACACAAATTCATGGATCTCTCGATCACTAGAAAATGGATCAAGAATTGATATTCATATACCGGCAATATGAGATCAATCGAGAAAAATCAAAAGTGGATCGTAATAATTCTTAAACTAAAGCTACGAAAATGAGAGATTACAAAATAAGAAAAGCTTAAGAAGTCATCCGATCAAATGCTATAAATTCAGCTAAACATATTTGAAAAGAGAAACATTTTTATAACTAAGTAAAGAGAATTACAATTGCAGGAATTGGAAATCTAAACTATGAATTGAAATTTGCAAGACATAAAGTAAATCTGCATAAAGAAAATACAATAAGAAAATGCTGAAAAAACTAATCTAAAAATGACCCAATCTAAGCTAGGATCGGATCCCCATCACTTTGGCAGCAGCTGGCTTTTATAGGCAGAAAATTGGTGAGTCACGCCCTTGGTCACGCCCGTGACCAAGGGCGTGTAAGCTGCGTAATTGCGTCTTGAAAGCCCGGGAACGTTGGGGAAGAAAAACCGCCAAAATTAATCATCTCGACGGGTCACGGCCTCGGTCACCCCCGTGACCTAGGGCGTGACTTGACCGAATCTGGAAACGGCGGGAAACGGCGCGATCTGGAGTTATTCTGGCAGTTGCGGGAAGGGTCACCCCCTAGGTCATGGCCGTGACATGAAGTCACGCCCTCTGTCATGGGCGTGACTCCATGTCACGGCCATGACCTAGGGGGTGACCCTTCCCGCAACTGCCAGAATAACTCCAAATCGCGCCGTTTCCCGCCGTTTCCAGATTCGGTCAAGTCACGCCCTAGGTCACAGGGGTGACCGAGGCCGTGACCCGTCGAGATGATTAATTTTGGCGGTTTTTCTTCCCCAACATTCCCGGGCTTTCAAGACGCAATTACGCAGCTTACACGCCCTTGGTCACGGGCGTGACCAAGGGCGTGACTCACCAATTTTCTGCCTATAAAAGCCAGCTGCTGCCAAAGTGATGGGGATCCGATCCTAGCTTAGATTGGGTCATTTTTAGATTAGTTTTTTCAGCATTTTCTTATTGTATTTTCTTTATGCAGATTTACTTTATGTCTTGCAAATTTCAATTCATAGTTTAGATTTCCAATTCCTGCAATTGTAATTCTCTTTACTTAGTTATAAAAATGTTTCTCTTTTCAAATATGTTTAGCTGAATTTATAGCATTTGATCGGATGACTTCTTAAGCTTTTCTTATTTTGTAATCTCTCATTTTCGTAGCTTTAGTTTAAGAATTATTACGATCCACTTTTGATTTTTCTCGATTGATCTCATATTGCCGGTATATGAATATCAATTCTTGATCCATTTTCTAGTGATCGAGAGATCCATGAATTTGTGTAGATCATTCATTAGTGGAAAGAGTTGCATGCATTCCTCGAGAGAGGGTGACACAAATCTTCCGGATTGGAGTCAAATCCAATAGTGGGGCTCACCGCATAAAGCAAGCTTAGGGGTTTCGACTGGCCGAGGGGTCTTAATCGATCAACCTAAGGTTAGGTGGTAGTTCTCTCGAGAGAGGCTCTACCATATTTTGGGAACCTCCACGGTCGAATTATTCTATCGCTTTTGGTTATGAATTTAGATTTTACAATTTATTTAACTCAAGAAGGATTTCCGATCAAATGCTCTTTTCTTTCTTTTCTCTTTTATTATTCTAAAAATCTTCTTAAATCTAGATAAAATAATATTAATTTGCGTGAGTAGAAGTAATCAACAACCCCGTGGAATACGACACTTGATATTTATTGATAAATATCCTATACTATGAATGATAGGTGCTCTTGCCTATAGTTCGTAGAATTTGGAGAAATTTTATATCCTAAATTTTACGTATCAGTGGTCTGTCAATAGCCAAATCCCGCAGTCCATTCTTACTATCCGCACACCGGATCGGTCTGCTAAAAACTAAACTCTGCTGTTTGGAGAGGCTAATCGCAGACCACCGGGGGCCTCCTGGTAAAAATCCCTTCCTGGACTTTTACTAGGCGAGCCAGCCCGCTTCGAGACCTCCCTTGCGTGTGGGGCTCGCGAGCCTCTGGGTTGGTGAGCCCCAGAATTGCTATTGGCACATTACCTGGCTCGCTCTCCTGCACTACCTCGACGAGCCCCAGAATTTCTATCCGCACTTACTCCAGGTGGGCTCGCCTGTCTTGCCTCGGTGAGCCCCATAATGGCTATCCGCACTTACTCCATGAGGGCTCGCCTGTCTTGCCTCGGTGAGCCCCAGAATGGCTATCCACGCTTACTCCAGGCGGGCTCGCTTGTCTTGCCTCAGCGAGCCCCAAAATGGCTATCCGCGCCTACTCCAGGCGGGCTCGCCCATCTTGCCTCGTTCGCCTAGCTCGCCTTACCAGTGTTCGCCCATCTTGGCTCACCTCACCGGGGTGTGAACCATCTGACTCTTCCTGGCGAACATCGGGGTTGTACACAATCCCCGCTCTTCGCGAGGTTATCTTAAGCTCGCGAAGAAACATCCAACCCCTGGTGTTCGTCGATTCGGCTGACGTGGCGGGAATCTTTTGGTGGGTCCCATGCCCAAAACTATAAATACCATCCACCGTGGCTAGTGATCAAGCCTTTCCTGCTCCCTCTTCCTCGCTGAAAACAATCTTTCTCTAGAATGTCTTCCAAGCCGAGCGCGCGGGATCAACTGAAGGCTTCCAGGGAGATGGCGAAGGCCCAGGCCGCCGAGCGCAACGCCTGGATGTTCAACCCCGCCACATCCCCTTCCCCCCTGACTAAGAAAGCCAAGACGGTTTGGATGTCGCAGCGGGAGGACGTGTCGTCACCTCCTGCCTCGCCCCCGCTGCCGAATACCGAACTCGCGCAACAGGTATTCTTTGTCTAAAATTTTTTTATATCGACTCCCTACTTATTCCTTCTCCCCTAGCAGAATCCTCCCCCTGAGGAAAGCATTGCGGGCCTTACGCTGACCTCTTCTCGCCCCCCGTCCACAGCGAGGTTGGGATTGCTAACTGCTGGGGTTGGGACCTCAACCCAACAGGCACCTCTCTCGCAACCCCGTAAGTCATAAGTACCTTCCTTTATCCCCGCTCATGTTTCTTTGCGATATCCATGCGCTTATGGCCTATGTAGATACCCCACCGCCGAGCCCTGAGAAGAGGGGATCCACACCGGCGCGCTCGCCGATTCCGCCAAAGGCTAACGTGGAGACCCCTGGCTTCGGTATTGTGGGCAGGCGAAGCCCAGACGACTCGCTTCTCGACGGCGCCCAGGTCGCGGAGAGGGTGGTGTATCCTCCTGGTCTGGGGAAACCCCATGTCCGAGGGTTCCGCGAATACTTCCAGGGTCGACCGGAGTCCTCTGGCAAACAACGTCGCGAGTCCCCCTTCTCCCAAGGTTAGTGCACCTGTGCGGGTTCATTTTTCGCTTGTCCCCTGATCTTGCTAACTCTTTCTTCGCAGAAATTTCAGAAGCCACGCCAGAGTCAGAGCACGGGAGGGTGGAGATGTCACTGCCGCCCTCGCCGAGCCAGATCGAAGACTTCTTGGGTGACCCGGGCGACCCCGCGTGGATGAAGAGACGGGTGTCAGAGGTGCTTCAGAAGCATGGTATGATGCTGCGCGAGCTAGAGGAGCGGTATGACGCAGACCGAGCTTCCTTCAACGAGAGATTCGCCGCGATGGAGGATGCGAATGCGCGTTTGCTTGCCGAGGCGGGGCCGGTGACTCGCGCAGACGCTACCTCGCCCAGAGTGCACATATCGCGGGGCGAAGACCAAGCACACCTGATCCTGCGCGAGCTCAGAGTACTTCGCGAGTACCACTATCCGAGAGTGCCGCCGTGCGCGGGGAAGCGAGGTCGGGGTCGCTGGAAATGGCTTCCTTACCCCTGAGCCTGCCGTGGGTTTATTTCTACTGTCCCCTTGTTTTCATTTCTCCTATGATGTTTCTGTTGAATGATACCTGTGTTGTGATAATATTTGCGAGTCCATCCTGACTCACCTTTTATCATTTTTTATCTTGCCCTTTATTTATCTGTGGTGCGCCCGTGGCTTATTCCGCTTGTTCGCCATGTTTGATATGATTGCCTTCGTTGAGCGCTATCGAACTTCTGGGCGACGTTGCGCCCAAACCCCCTTCCCTCACAGGCCGGCCTCCGGCGGGGTTCAGTTACCGCGCAGTGGCGAGCCCGGGCTCGCAAGGCTATAGTCTTATTCGAGTAAAAATCTGCTTTATTTTCACTATCCGCACTCCCGACGCTTCGATTCCCGTGCCCATCCTATGTTCCTATAAATAGTTTGGATTCACATTTCCATCCGCCGCCTTTATTTCCCAAATCCTCTCGCCTCTACGCTCATTTCAGTTCTCGCAAGCTTGCACTCGCGTTCACTATTTGCAGGTCGCTTCTTCCTGGATCGCTGTGAACAAATCCTTCAATGGGAGCAGATGGCGAGAGCGTGGGGCGGTCAAGATGCGCCTCAGCATTTCAAGCTAACGAATTCTATTGTGCGAACCTCACGGCAGAGGAATACAAATATGTCGTGGATCGCTATCTCCTGGAGGGATATTCGGCTCGTTGTCCAAGCGAGAGAGCTACGCTGAACGAGACCGAGGCCGGCGAGCTCGCGATCCCCATTGCTCACTTCGCGAATGGGTTGCGACTCCCCTTATGGCCTGAGATTCGTCAGGTACTTTGCTTAGCCCTCTCGCGGCTCCCTGTTCGCTATCGCAACTTTTTTATCCTCTGTTCCTTGCAGGTGCTACGGTACTATGGGGTGCTGCCAAGCCAGCTGACCCTGAATGCGATCGCGGATATTGTCGTGTTCGCTAGTTATCTGCGGGAGGAGAGGATCGAGTTCAGCCTCCTCGTCTTCCGCAAAGTGTTCTCTTTCCACACCTTCCGGGACGGGACTACTTATTTCACGAGTCAGCACGTCACCGTCTGCGAGGCGGTGAACAAGAGTCACTACTGGACTCAGAAATTCATTTTGGTGAAGGGACCTTTCGGTAACCTCCACTTCACTCCTCTTCAACGGGATGACGCCACCTACCGCCCTCTGAGCTCGCTGAGCGACGCCGATGCCAAACTCCTCAACTACCTTTCCGGGAAAAACTTCGAGGTCGCCCATCTGAGGCGCAACGTCGACTCGCTACTCGCGGTTCCTCAAGGGGAAGGTATGGCTCGCTTTCGCCCTACCCCCCATTTCTTTTCTTCGCTGTGTAACGCTCTTATTCTACAGGCGAGCGTGAGGTCCCCGTTAATCCTCCGCACGCGCAAGGCACCACACTTACGGCGGACACGCTCGCGACCGCGGTGGCAGAGGCTTGCCGCGATCTTCCTACCACTGGGTCCGGCAAGAAGCGACCTCCGTCTGCGAGTCAGCTCGGTTCACAATCCTCTTCCAAGAAGTCAAAGGGGAAAACCCTCGTTGTTAAAGACAAGAGCGCGATCGTTGATCTGAGCGAGATCGACGGCTCGCCCCCTTCCCCTGCGAAACAGCTGGACCCCTTGGCGAGGCAGGGCGCTGGGAGCTCTTCCGCAACCCCCCAACCCAAGGGTCACAAGAACTTCGTCCTAGGTGAGATGGTTTCTGATTCCCTCGGCGACCCCCTGTTCGCTTGGGATCCTGATGCCAATAGGATTTCCTGCTCCACCCTTCACCCCTCCTGGGTGGAGTTTGGTAAGGCCGGGGAGGAGGCGTTCTCTATCGCCTTCGGCTTATACGGCTGCGAGGCCGCCGCCGCCTATAAGGAGATGGGTCCAAGGCAACTGGTCTATGAAGAAATGCGAGCCCAGTTTCGCTCGACGGAGCTCGCGCACATGGCGGGGCGCCGTTACCTGCAGGCGGACAGGGATATCCACGCATACAGGGAGGAGCTTAAGAAAGCTCGCGATGAGATCAAAGGTCTTAAGGAGAGAGAGGCGGCGTCGGAAAGCCTTCTCGCCGGGATGCAGGGCAAGATGGTAAGCGGCCCTGGGCCTCCTCTCTTTGCTGTTCGCGACCCCCGACCTTTGTCTAGCTCATTTGGTATTAACTCAGGATGCCGACGTAGCAACCAAACTTCTCGCTCGCAACGGCGAGCTAGAGTTGGAGAATACTATGCTGAAAGCTCGGGTGGACGAGCTGATTCGCAGCGTGTTACCCCCCTCTCCTGGGCGAGCCAGGTCTCAACAGAGGATTGCCGAGAGCAAGGAACAGAGGCGGCGAGATGCACAGAAGGTCGCTAACCTCATCTTCACAACCCTCAAGAACGCGAGTCTCCTAGTCAAAAATGCGATGGAGTTTACAGCCGAAGACGTCTGCCCAGTTCTCTTTGACTTGGCGCCATGGTTGGGGGCTCGCAAGGATGGCGAGGGCCCCCCAGAATGAACCCCCTTAGCCTCCCTTCTTTCTTTTTTCTTCGAATGTATATTATTCTTTTTGAGCTGGCGAGGTCGCCGCCGAACATATAAGAATCTTGGGGAATGATAGTTATTATTTTTTGTTGGTATTTATGAGCATGCTCGCGTTCATTTTTCTCTCGCATTTGATCTTTTTCTTTCGAACTCCTATCTCATGACTAGTAGTTACGCGGCAGTGTTTTAGGGGGGCTCACGAATGCGTGCATCTGGGCTGGCCTCGCCAAGATTCTCCTTGTAAGGATTTCGCGAACCCCAACTGTCGCCGCCCGCGGATATTGCCCGGCGAACCCGACCTTGGCGAACTCAGATATTTGGCATCCTGTGAACTAAACCTCCCTGGCTTTAGCACCTCAACCCACTACCTTAGGCCTTACCAGCCCCAACCCTTTCCATTTTGTGAGCCAAGCCCCTCTGGATCTAACACCTCAACCTGTTACCTTCAACCAGTGCCTCCTTTTGCCAGCCTCTCCAGAGATCAACCTGAACCCCCCGTCTAGGTGAGAGCCCGGGAGCAGAATCGATCTGGGGCATTCCAGCACCAACATATCCAACCTTGCCAGCCTCTCTAGAGATCAACCTGAATCCCCCGTCTAGGTGAGAGCCCGGGAGCGGAATCGATCTTGGGCATTCCAGCACCAACATATCCAACCTTGCCAGCCTCTCCAGAGATCAACCTGAACCCCCCGTCTAGGTGAGAGCCCGAGAGCGGAATCGATCTGGGGCATTCCAGCACCAACATATCCAACCTTGCCAGCCTCTCCAGAGATCAACCTGTACCCCCCCCCCCCCCCCTAGGTGAGAGCCCGGGAGCGGAATCGATCTGGGGCATTCCAGCACCAACATATCCAACCTTGACAGCCTCTCCAGAGATCAACCTGAACCCCCCGTCTAGGTGAGAGCCCGGGAGCGAAATCGATCCGGGGCATTACAGCACCAACATATCCAACCTTGCCAGCCTCTCCAGAGATCAACCTGAACCCCCCGTCTAGGTGAGAGCCCGGGAGCGTAATCGATCTGGGGCATTCCAGCACCAACATATCCAACCAAGCCAGCCTCTCCAGAGATCAACCTGAACCCCCGGTCTAGGTGAGAGCCCTGGAGCGGAATCGATCTGGGGCATTCCAGCACCAACATATCCAACCTTGCCAGCCTCTCTAGAGATCAACCTGAACCCCCCCGTCTAGGTGAGAGCCCGGGAGCAGAATCGATCTGGGGAATTCCAGCACCAACATATCCATCCTTGCCAGCCTCTCCAGAGATCAACCTGAACCCCCCGTCTAGGTGAGAGCCCGGGAGCGGAATTGATCTGGGGCATTCCAGCACCAACATATCCAACCTTGCCAACCTCTCCAAAGATCAACCTGAACCCCCCGTCTAGGTGAGATCCCGAGAGCGGAATCGATCTGGGGCATTCCAGCACCAACATATCCAACCTTGCCAGCGTCTCCAGAGATCAACCTGAACCCCCCGTCTAGGTGAGAGCCTGGGAGCGGAATCGATCTGGGGCATTCCAGCACCAACATATCCAACCTTGCCAGCCTCTCCAGAGATCAACCTGAACCCCCCGTCTAGGTGAGAGCCCGGGAGCGGAATCGATCTGGGGCATTCCAGCACCAACATATCCAACCTTGCCAGCCTCTCCAAAGATCAACCTGAACCCCCCGTCTAGGTGAGAGCCCGGGAGCGGAATCGATCTGGGGCATTCCAACACCAACATATCCAACCTTGCCAGCCTCTCCAGAGATCAACCTGAACCCCCGTCTAGGTGAGAGCCCGGGAGCGGAATCGATCTGGGACATTCCAGCACCAACACATCCAACCTTCGTCACCACGGCATGGCAGTAATTATAAGCGTCACAAAAAAGGAGAGACATTTAGTAAACAACAGAATAAAGATTTCAAGGGTAAAATCGTTTCAAATCATCCCCACTCCGGGCTCGGTCGAGAGGCACCCCCTCCACATCCTGGAGATGATACCCCCCGACTTGAGCGCCTCGCTTACAATATATGGACCCTCCCAGTTGGGGTTAAGCATACCCACCGTGGTCCCTCTGCCGGCCGCATCGACCTTCTTCAGGACTAGGTCTCCTTTCTGAAAGTGCTTTATCCGGATATGTTTGTCAAAATATCGGGCCATCCGCTGTTTGACCTCTTCCTGTCTGATGGTGGCCAAGTCCCGGAGTTCTTCCACCAGGACCAAAGATAGCCTTTGCTCTGCGTTGTTATCTTCTATCCACTCTTCATCCCCCTCGCTCGCAGCGATCACCCGGGGGGTCTTTACCTCAAACTCTATGGGGAGAACGGCCTCGGACCCGTGAGAGAGCTTGAACGGAGTCTCCCCGGTGGCGGTAGTCGGAGTTGTCCTCATGGCCCAGAGGACGGAGGGTAGCTGTTCTACCCAGTTTCCCCGAAGGTTCTCCACTTTCTTTTTTAAAAGGTTAACGATTATTTTGTTCGGCACCTCCACCTACCCATTGCTCCTCTGGTGGTGGACTGATGCGAACCTGATGTCAATGCCGAGCTGAGTGCAGAAGCCAACAAACTCTTCACTAGCAAACTGCGGCCCATTGTCCGTCACTATAGCTAGAGGTAGCCTGTGCCTGCAAATTATCTCTCCCCACACAAAATTCCTTACCACCTGGGAGGTTACCTTAGCGAGTGCTTTCACTTCTACCCACTTGGAGAAGTACTCGATCATGACCAGCAGGAACTTCCTCTGGCCGCAGGCTTGGGGGAAGGGACCGACCAGGTCCAACCCCCATATGGCGAAGGGCTAGGGAGCCGTGATGGTCCGGAGCCTTTGAGCTGGGAGGAGTTGGAGTGGAGCATAGAGCTGGCACTTCGGACACTTCCTCGCGAACTCTGCCGCATCCTTGCTGAGAGTGGGCCAGAAGTAGCCTTGCCTCAACACCCTCCTTTCCAGGGTCCGACTCCCGGAGTGGCTGCCGCACTCTCCGGAGTGGATTTCTTCCAGGACTCTCGGAACCTCCTCCTCGGAAACACAACGGGACAGGAGTCCCGAGAGGGTCTTCCTATATAGCCCTCCTGCATGCAAGGAGTAATAGGAGGACTTGTACCTGAAGCGCCTCTTGTCGACGTCCTCTCCAGGGAACATCCCGGAGGATAGGAAGGTGATGAATGGGTCCATCCACGAGGCTCGTTGATCCACCTCCATCAATTCTCCTTCCTCGATGGAGGGCCGGAAGAGTTCCGAAGCCGACCATCCTGCCCGGGGACCAAACTTGGCTAAGAGGTCCGCCTGGGTGCTCTCCTCCCTCGGCACGTGCTTGATGGAGAAGGTGCGGAACTGCCCGATGACCCCCTTAACCTTCTCCAGGTATAGCAGGAGGGTCGGGTCCTTCGCTTCAAACTCTCCCTTGATTTGGCATGCTACCACCATGGAGTCCGTGGAGACCTCCACGTCCTGCACCCCTAGTTCCTGGGCCAGCCAAAGGCCCGCTATCACTGCCTCGTACTCAGCCTGGTTGTTGGTAATTGGGAAATGGATGTTTAAGGCTTGCTCAATCCGAGTCCCCTGAGGACTTACCAGGACTATTCCCCCTCCATAGGAGTACTTTCCCGACGCTCCGTCCACCAACGTCTTCCATGCCTCTAGGGGAGGCGGCTCGTGATCCCCCACCTCGGCCGCATAGTCGGCCATGAAGTCTGCCACTGACTGAGCCCTGATGGACGTCCTGGGCACGAACGTGATATTGAATTCACTTAACTCCATGGACCACTTTGCCAACCTTCCCGAGTGCTCCACCCCCTCCACGATTTTATGGAGCGGGTGGTCCATCACTACCTTGATTGAGTGGGCTTGGAAGTAAGGTCGGAGCCTCCGGGCCGACACCACCAATGCGAAGGCTAACTTTTCCAGGATCGGGTACCAGAGCTCTGCCTTCTTCAGCACTCGGCTGACGTAATAGATAGGGAACTGTTTCTTCCTCTCCTCGCGGATCAACACGGAACTTACTGCTTTGGACCCTACCTCCAGGTACAGGGATAGGTCTTCTCCTGGCCTCGGCCCCTGGAGCAGAGGGGTTCGGGTGAGCTGTTCCTTCAGAGCCTGGAAGGCCTCCTCGTACTCCTGGGTCCATTCAAACTTCTTGTTCCCCCGTAGCACCTTGAAGAAAGGCGCACACTTTTCCCCTGCCTTGGAGAGGAACCTGCTGAGCCCAGCCAACTTCCCTGTAAGGCTCTGAACTTCCTTCGGATTCCTCGGCGACCCCAACTCCATTACCGCCTTAACCTTGTCCGGGTTAGGCTCCACTCCTGCGTGGGTGAGTAAGTGGCCTAGGAACTTTCCTCGGCTTGCCCCGAAGATACACTTCAAGGGATTAAGTTTCATCTTGTAGCGCCGCAGGGTCCCGAACGTCTCCTCAAGGTCTCGGAGGTGAGACTCAAGGTCTCGACTCTTTACCATGAGGTCGTCAACATAAACCTCCAGGTTTCTTCCCTTCTGCTCGCGGAAGATTCTGTCCATCATCCTTTGGTATGTGTCACCTGCATTCTTGAGCCCGAACGGCATCATCTTATAACAGTAGCATCCATCCCCTGTGATGAAGGAGACATCCTTGATGTCTGGGGGATGCATGCGGATTTGATGGTAACCTGAAAAAGCATCTAAGAAAGACATCACAGGAAAACCGACAGCTGAGTCAACCAGCACGTCGATCCTAGGCAGGGGGTAGCAATCCTTAGGGCATGATTTATTAAGTAAAGAAAAGTCGATACACATCCTCCATTTACCTCCTCCCTTTTTCACCATAACGACGTTGGAGACCCAGCCTGGGTACTGGATCTCCGATACAAAGCCTGCCTGTAGGAGCTTGCCCACCTCCTCGCGGATGGACCCTTCTAACTTGTCGGCGATGGCCCTCCTCTTCTGGCGGATGGGGCTGGTGCCGGGGTCGAGGTTGAGGCGATGGCAAGCCACATCCGCGTCGATCCCGGGCATTTCCGCGGCGCTCTAAGCGAAGACGTCTATGTTCTTCTGCACGCAAGCCAGAATCTCTGCTTGATCTTCCGGGCTGAGTCCTCCGCTGACCCGGACCTTCTCCACCACCCCTAGACGGGTGGTGACCTCAAGCTCCACGATCTCATCCACGGCCTCCAGCCGGGATTGCTCTCCCCAAGCCCTCTCCTCCTCAGCACAAGCGAGAGCCTGGGTTCTTTCCTCTACCTCCTCCTCTACCACCATCAGCTCCTCTGCCCCTCCTACTGGGGTCTTCTCTCCTTTTTCCTCTTCCTCTCCTCCCTCCGCCTGGGGTTCCTCAACAACCCCCTCCTGGGCATGGACTTCTTATCCCTCCATCTTCTCCTCAGCTCCTTTCTCTCCTCCATCTTCTGCCGCCTCCTCCATCATCTTATCGAATTCTTCCACCTCTCCCATTCAGGCGATGGTGTTGACAGCCGTCACATAGCACTGTCTTGCCATCTTGGGGTCTCCTCGGATCCGGACCTGGACTCCACCCGCGTTGAATTTTAGACACTGGTGGAAGGTGGATGGGACGCATCTAAATGCGCTGATGAGAGGACGCCCAAAAATGGCACTGTAGCTGCTCGGTGCATCCACTATCACGAAGTGGCAGTTTCGGGACTGCCCTCCGAGGGTCACATGGAGCTCAACTCCACCTTCTACTTCCTTCCTTTCTCCCGAAAAGCCGAATAGGGGGCCATCCGAGGCCAACACCCTCTTGGATTCTACCTTCATCTCATCAAACGCCTTCTTGAAGACGACGTTGACCGAGCTACCGTTATCGACTAGAATCTGCGAGATGGTGAAGTTCTCGATGGCGGTCTGGATAACCAGCGCATCGCAGAGCGGGTCCTCGTAGCTCGGCATGTCCTTCTGGGAGAAAGTGATTCTCTCCGCCGGGGGTGGAGCCGTGGATGTTGAGGCCACGCTCCGCCGATAGATGGTATGAAGGCTGGCCTTGCGGGTTGCCTCCACCCCTACCCTCCCATGGATTACCCCGATCCCTCCTCTACTTCCCACATCCACTCTATCTTCGCACCTTTCCTCTTCCTCCCCTCGAGGCTCGACCTCCTCAATCCTCACTTGTTACCTTGGCGCAGGGGCTCGGCCCCTTTTTACCTCCAGGAACTCCGGGTAGGTGTCCGTTGAGTGACCCTCCTCATCATGGAAGATACAATACGGCAACGTCACCTCTGCCACCTCATTCTCCGCCACCTTATTCCTTCTCCTCCTAGCGGCTGCTGTTTCCACCTCACCCCTCCTTCCTCTTCCTCTTCCCCGGCCAATTTCCATGGCCTGTTGAGGTGGGGGAGGCATCTGCATCGGACCCTGCCTCCACCCTAACTGATGGGGCCTCCCTTGACCCCCGAAATGGTTACCCCTCCCTGGGTCGTAACCCCTTCCCTGCCCTTGCATTCCTCCGCCGTGCAACCTTCATCCCCCCTCCGGGGCCCGGGGCTCTTCCCTTCTCCTGACCTCCTGCCTCCTCACCTCCGGCTCACTGAGCTTTGCCAGCCTCTTGGTGAGCTCCGGGTTGGCTTCTTCACTAGCGACTTCCTCCGCCACCTTCTCCATCAGCTCTTCATAGGAGACAGGGGCCTTCCTTTTCAACGCCATCTTGAAGAAACTCTCTTTCAACCCGACCGTGAAGGCGAGTTGGAGTGCAAACCCCGGCATCTCCTGAGTAAGCTGCACTTCCTCCTGGAACCGATCCGCATACTGAGCCAACGACTCCCTGGGCTCCTGCTTCACTTTGAAGAGGGAATCAGCGTCCTTCTTCCTCTTTTTTGAGGTCGAGAACCTTAGCAAAAAACTTCGGCGCAAGTCCTCGAACGCGGAGATTGATCCTGCAGGGAGCTGATGGAACCAGTCCCTGGCCTTCTCCTTGAGGGTGACGGCAAAGAGCCGACACTTGAAGGCATCTGACATCGGCCTGATGGAGACAGAGTCTTCGAAACTCTGCAGGTGTTGGACAGGGTCATCCCTGTTGGATCATGTGACGCCCTTAGAGGGGGGTGGGTGAATAAGGGTGTGTTTAAAATATAATTTTTACTTAACAATTTTTTAAACAGATTTTACTTTTCTAAACCATTACTTGTAAACAATTTCAAACCAATGTAATTTTTGTATTAAACCAAACACAAATTTCTAAGTTAAAGATTAAGCAACCAAATTTGCAATTAATGAAAGAAGCATAATTATATTAATCATGAAATTTACATACAATAAAATAATCATAACAATGCTTAAGATCAATGCACAAATATGATAATATAAATTTCAATAATTTTGATTTTACCAATCCTTCTCCCAAGGATCGGAAGGCTATCACTTGTCTCTCCCTAGATCAAGCCCAAGCCTACCCTCTAGATCTTCCCAAGAACTAGACGTAGCACACAAGGCCACGATTTCCTACCAAGCCACGCAAGGACTTGGACGCTCTGCACAAGGAAGCGATTTTCCCCTAAGCCACTCAAGGACTTAGATGTCACACGCAAGACGACGATTTCTCTACCAATACAAAGTTGAATGTAAATGAATGAAAATACAAAGTCAAGTGAAGAACTCCCTAGAAAATCAGATCTCTGAAAGGAGGGTTGAAGCCTCGAGATGATCGTTGATGTAGAAACGCGTCCGATCTCGTCTTCAATCTCAATCCTTCTTGCACAAATGGGAGTTGATGGAGTTCTTGAGCTTTCTGGTTCGAATGCACTCTGGAAGAAGGTCTGGAAATCTCAAGATGTGAATTCCATGAAGTTTTGAGCTCTTTTAATAAAAAGGAGCTATCGCCGTCCGATAGCTACTGTCGCCGGAATCCGATATCTCCAGAGGCTGCCACGTGTCCCACTAAAACGAAGTTTCTGCGTGGTGTTAAGGTCGTGGTTGAGACGTGTGCTGTCAGATATCCTATAGCACTATCAGATATCCGTTAGCTAAGGTAACTGCTGCACGTCCTGCCGTTATTGGAAGATCATGGGCTGTCGAAAATCCGATAGCGATATCGGAAATCCGATAACTCTTAACTGTTGCGCAGAGATCAAATAAACACGCTGTCGGAAATCCGATAGCTCAAATTTCTGGAAAATGTCATTTTGCTCCAATTGAAAACATGTTATTCTTGCACCTGTTATCTGCACACCATTAATCTAAAATAGGATCAAATACATTCAGGATTTGTTATTCTCAAACCGGACGAGTGCGGAACGCATGCTCCAACAATCTCCCCATTTTGATAATAACAAATCCGTATAAAAAGAAATCGAATAAATCCTATTGAGAGAGTGAAAAGTACATTGTGTGTGTACAAGTGTGAGCTTAACATCTCCCCCTTAATATGATCTTCCCCTTAATATTAGCTCCTTCTAAAAATATTCTCCCCCTACATATAAACTCCCCCTACATGTATGCTTACTTAATTAAATTAGTATTTTAAGTGATTTAATTGATTTCTTATTATCTTCTCCCCCTTTGATATTAGCAAAAGATGTTAATAGAGACGAGGAAAGAGGATTATATAGATCTTTTAGAAAATAAGAAAGAGTATAGGGAGAGTCAGAGTATACTGGCGGAAGCTTTGTAAGTGATAGAATATTGAGGTAAGTAATCATAGAGATGAGGCTAAGCATTCTAGTAATGTGTTATAATGTATAGAAGCAAATATACTTAACCATGATGAGATTAAATTTTAATTATCAGAGAGAGACACATGAGGATATAGAATATTGAATCGTTTCGGTCCAATTCTCATAAGAAGAAATTTTATAAATAACAATGAAGTGTAGTAGTGATACTTCGAGAAAGAATACATATGAATATATTTAAAATATACATGACCATGGAATTGGTAAACATAACATAAATATACATAAAGCCCATAATTTTGAACCAGAAACTTTGCAAATATACATAAGAGGACCATTTTGTTTTGCAAGACACTTTACAATTCTTTCCAAGGTGCTTAACCTCACAATGCTCATTAAGACTTATCAGGAGGCTAAGTAGTGCTTGGTGGAGGATCCTTTTCAATTTTTTTATGTCGTTCAACATTATTGGCAAAATGAATGTTTTGCATTTGAATTTTCCTACTTTTTTTGTTTTGAGGATTCATAGATGTGAAGGATCTCCGAATTCACTTGCATGCCATAAATGGTAAAATTTGAATAAGTGCAAAGTATCAAAGGTGAAGGTGACATTTATGAAATGTATTTTGTTATGTTTGATCAATCATGATGTATGTATAAAATAAATTTCATTAACATGTATTACCAAAGTAAGTGTTTGTGATTGCTCATTGTCATAGATAAAAGATTTCTTATACTTAGAGGCATGCGAAAACAATTCGTAATTACTAGATGAATGTGTCATCACAATGATAAGTTAAGATTGAACAGCATAATCATGTGGTAAGCTATTGTTTTGAATAAAAACACAAGAAGAATCCTTTATGCAAGATACAAAAAATTCTCAGAAAATTATACAGAAAAAAAAATTTTAGTATTTTTGAGAGCTGTCGGATTTCTGATAGCTAGCTGTCGCCATCCGACAGCTCAAAAAGGATAAAAAGACGTGTTTCGTCTTTTGACCGACACTTCATTTCATTTTGAGGAGAAATTTTGAGATCTAGAGCTCCAGGTGCCGGAAAACTTCAGATCTAAGGTGAGATTTGTTGGTTTTTCAAGTTTTGGTTAAAATTTCTCCAATAGTTTTGTGATTCTCATATTCCTCTTGATTTTCATGGAGTTTTTTGAAGATAAAATGTAGAAGGTTTAGTAGATCTAGATATTTTAGATCTTGAGTTGTATAAGAGATGGAGATCTTGGTTTTTGTACGAGAAATTAGAAATTTTTGTTATTTTATGTTTTGAAACATGAGTTTCCTTTCTTTCTTGTTGTTTTTGTGTAGATCTAGAAGTTCATAGTTATCAGATTTAGGAAAAAAAATGATGACCAAAAAAAATTAAAGTTTTATAGGAAGAAGATGATGAATAGTGTTTTGCACTAAAGTTTTGATTTTTCAATAATATTAGAGATGTTGAAGAATTTTTGCTGTGTGAAAATTTTTTAGATTTGGGATAGGAAGATTTTTGTGAAATAAAATTTTCGGAAGAAAAAAAAAATTTTAACTATCGGATATCCGATAGGTGGTATCAGAAATCCGACAGTGCCAGAATTTTTCCTCTTTTTTTTAAAAAAATTTTCCTCTTTTTTTTAAAAAAATTTTCTTGTCTTATGCAGATATGTCTTCTAGTTGGAGATCGAGAAGGGGTGAGTCGGGAGATGCTCATTCTTCATATCAAAGTTTCCCGGCCATAGATAAGGTACAAATTGGAATTTAAAAAATCGTAGAATTTGATCTCCCAAGACATGAACGAGTATATTATATGCTTGCGGAGGCAGGTATACTTTCTGTTATTATCCAAGATATTTTCTCCTCATTTTTAGTCCGAGAATTTTATAATCATCTGGAGGATCTTGCATATACCGATTTGAATGGAGGAGTGAGATCCAAAATTCAAGGGTAATATGTGGAGATCACTCCATTTGATTTAAGAAGTGAGTTTGGTCTAATGGAAAGTGAAAATATCTTGGATATAGTGGAAAACTATAGACTTGAGAGAGATTGGACGATAATGAACATGTCTTTGCATGGAAATTACACAAAAAACCTCATATCCACTATGATGACACTGACAGACGATGCTCGTCTTGTACAAGATATACTAAGGCACACGATTATGTTGAAGTCCGGTGATACGCATAGTATTACGGCTCAACTTAGTCTTGTGACTTATTATATAGTGGAGAAGGAGTTATTTGATGTGGCCGATCTTCTGTTATCTATGATTCGTTATACATATCGCCTCAAAAATCCGGAGTGGAAAAAGGCACACACTCTCCCTTTGGGTGCGATTATCCAGCATATCCTATACAAGAAATACCCTTGGATAGATCAAAATTTTTATCTTGGAGATTGTTGCCCGGAGATATATCAAACGGCGGCCATGGGTAAGAAAAATCCACGGAGGCCACCTACTATTGAAATGAGAGAGCCTCCTATTGCACGTGGGGGGTCAATGCGGGAGGCACTCGACACGTTCCAAACAAAGTTGGATAAACATATAGACGACTTCCAAGAGCATAGAAGGTCATTTGAAGAACATAAGGTGGAGGTGAAAAAGGATCGGACGCGGATGCAGAAATTTATGAAGTTCCTTGTTAAGGGACTTAAATTAAAGCCTACTCCTGTTGAAGCCGCGGAATGGGAAGTGCCGACCGAGGAGCCTCGTCGCCAATCGGTCAGTCAGGGTCGACAAAGGAAGACAGTAGTAAGGAGATCAGATTTTGATATTCCTGAAAGCAGTGGGGAAGGTAGTCGGAATGAGGAGGAGGCGGATTGAAACAGAGTTCTGGGGGATATCGCCATCCGACAGCTCACTGTCGCCATCCGACAGCTGCCCAGCCCAGATCTTTTCCTAATTTTGGGAACTTCTATTTTGAGACTTTTAAGTACCCTTTTATTAAAATTCTGTAATAATTTTTAAGATTTGGACATGATTGATGTGGTGAATGTTTATGTTAACATTTAGTTTTTCTTTTTAAAATGTAAGGCTATTATGATGTTTTCAATTTTTTGTAGGTTTTAAGTAGTGATATAATCATTGTGAAATGTCTAGGATTCCCAATTCTAGCCTAAGCATAGAAAAATGGGAATCCGGTAACGGTTTAGTGAATATATCCGCTAGTTGATTTTTCGTGCCTATAAAGTTGATTTTTATATTACCCTTCTTAATATGATCCCTTATAAAATGATGTCGGACATCTATATGCTTAGATCTAGAGTGTAATACGGGATTATTAGTTAAGTCTATAGCACTTTTATTATCACACTTTAATTCTACACGACTTTGATGCATGCCAAAGTCTTCTAATGTTTGTGACATCCAAAGATCTTGGGCACAACAACTACCTAGTGCAATATATTCGGCCTCGGTAGTAGAGAGGGAAACAGAATTCTGTTTCCTACTCGACCATGAAATAAGTGAAGGGCTGATAAAATGACAAGTGCCACTAGTGCTTTTCCTATCTAAAGAACATCCCGCATAATCTGAATCCGAAAAGCCATGTAAAATAAAGGAATCATTATGAGGATACCATAATCCTAATTTAGATGTTCCTATAAGATATCGAAAGATGCGTTTCACCGCTTTTAAATGTGACTCTTTAGGATTAGCCTGAAATCTAGCACATAAACAAACGGCAAACATAATGTCAGGTCTAGAGGCGGTTAAATACAATAAAGATCCTATCATACTTCTATAAAGGGTTTGCTCAATTGAAACACCACTTTCATCTTTTCCTAATTTTAGTGAAGTACTCATAGGAGTGTTTGCATGCTTAAGATTTTCAAATCCAAATCTTTTTAACATATCATGAATATATTTGGATTGACATAAAAAGATACCATCATGTTTTTGTGTAATTTGAAAACCTAGAAAACATGAAAGTTCTCCTACCATGCTCATTTCAAATTCATTTTTCATAATTTGAACTATTTCATTACACAACTCTTCATTAGTGGCTCCAAAAATAATATCATCTACATAAATTTGCAAAATAACTAAATCATGATCAATTTGCTTAATGAAGAGTGTAGAATCGGCACTTCCTATTTTATAATCATGCTTTAACAAATATTGAGTTAGTCGATCATACCAAGCACGAGGCGCTTGCTTTAATCCATAAAGCGCTTTATCTAAGTTATAAACATAATTTGGATATTTCTCATTTATAAAACTAGGGGGTTGTTCTACATAAACCTCTTCTTTTATATACCCGTCTAAAAATGCGGTTTTGACAACCATTTTATATAATTTAAATCTTTTAAAACAAGCAAATGCAAGAAATATCCTAACCGCTTCTAATCTTGCTACAAGTGTAAAAGTTTCATCAAAATCAACCCCTTCAATTTGTGCATAACCTTTTGCAACTAATCTGGCTTTATTTCTAATAATTCTAGATTCACTATGCAATTTATTTTTGAAAATCCACTTAACTCCAACGACAGGATGATTTTTGGGTCGTTCTACAAGATACCAAACCTTATTACGTTCAAATTGATTAAGTTCTTCATTCACAGATAAAAACCAAAATTCATAATTTAAGGCGGTGGAAACATCTTTTGGTTCTATTTCAGAGACAAAACAAAGGTTTGAAAATAAAATATTTAACGATGAACGAGTACTAACCCCTTTTTGCTGATCTCCAATGATAAGCTCCTTTGGATGATCCTTTGAAAATCTCAATTCACTGGGAGGCACATATTCTTCTCTTTCTTCTCCTTCTCTATCTTCTTCTCTTTCTCCTTCTCTCTCTTCTTCTTTTTCTTCTTCATTTTCTCCAAGTTCTTCATCATCATTCTCCACCGAAGGAAGGAGTTCATCTTCTTTTCCTGTGATTTTCTTTTCTACACATGAAACAAACTCATCAAACCTAACATGAATAGATTCTTCAACTATTTTTGTTTTTTTATTAAAAATTCTATAAGCTTTACTAGTTGAAGAATAGCCAATAAAAATACCTTCATCACATTTTTCATCAAATTTTCCTAAGGAATCTTTAGAATTCAAAATAAAACATTTACAACCAAAAACTTTGAAATAAGATTCGTGTTTAATATGCCGTACTAACCGCTTCAGCCCAAAAAGATTTTGGTAATTTAAACTCAGATAGCATCGTACGGGCTAACTCTTGAAGAGTTCTATTTTTCCTCTCCACTACACCATTTTGCTGTGGTGTGCGTGGAGCGGAAAATTCGTGTTTAATTCCTAACTCCGTACAAAAAGAAATAAACTTTTCATTTTCAAATTCTCCTCCATGATCCGATCGTATGCGTTTAATTTTTACTCAAATTCATTTTGAATACGCAAACATAATTTTGAAAATTCTGAAAATGCATCGGATTTGGAGGTTAGAAATAAAGTCCAACAAAAAACAAGAATAATCATCGATTAATACAAATGTATATTTTCTACCTCCTAAGCTATAAATTCCAATTGGCCCAAATAAATCCATATTTATTAATTGAAGTGGCCTAGTGGTAGAAATAATATTTTTACTTTTAAAAGATGATTTTGAAAATTTTCCCTTTTGGCAAGGCACACATAGTGAAGAAGATAAATTTCCATTTAACAATGGTAGACCTTTAATTAATTTATCTTTTGAAAGTTTTGTAATTAACTTGGCACTAGTATGTCCAAGTCGCCTATGCCATAAATCTAATTCATCATTTTTTGATAAAAAACATTTTAAAGTAGAATTTGAAAAATCAAGAAATTTAATTATATATACATTATGACATCTAGGTGCGGTAAAAACAATTTCATTTGTTTTAGAATTAATAATTTTGCACAAATTTGTAGAAGATTCAAATAAAACATTTAAACCCTTATCACATAATTGACTAATAGAAATCAAATTATGCTTCAATCCTTCTACAAATAGAACATTTGAAATTGAAAAATTTTTGTTACCCACAACTCCGATGCCGATGATTTTTCCTTTTCCATTGTCTCTGAATGTAACAACTCCTCCTTTCTTCATCTCCAGGCTAAGGAACTTCTCTTTATTGCTCGTCATGTGCTTTGAACAACCCGAGTCCAAGTACCACACGTCTTCTTTGTCCTTAGCCTGCCAACACACCTAGAAAGAAGAGGTGAGTAAAGATCTGGTTACCCAAGTGGTTCCACCCATAGTATAGGTAGAAGCCTTAGGCACCCAGATTTGTTTAATTTTACTTTTTCCTTTCCTCCAGCAAGAGTCCGTAGTGTGACCAAATCTATTGCATTTGGCACATGTAATGTATTGAGATGTGTATAACTTTTCTGGACTTTTACTGGATGAGGATGCAGTATTAGACAATTTATTAACTTCAGAATTTGTAAAAATAGATTTTCTGGACTTTTCACTATCGCCGGCGACAGTGGTTGTCGTCGGGCGATAGCTTCCTGACGTGTATCCGAGTCCAAACCTTCCAGATCCATGTTGTTGGTATCCTAAGATCATATCCAGTGATCTTCGACCCATTCCAAATTTTTTCATGGCTAGTGTTAAGTCATGAATCTGGTTTCTCATTTCTGTATTCTCGGATACTAGATTTATGCATCTACGTTCACAAGATTTCTTTCACTCAAGGACTTTGGAAATTGAAGATTTCAGATCTCTCTCTATAATCTCATTCTTTTTAGTAAAAATTTTTATTGTAGAATGAGATTTGGAAAGAGATTCTTCAAGTTCTTTAATTCTTCCTAAATAGTGATCACACTCTTGGCAGGAAATATCTCTTTTTCCAATAGTCTTAATTTCATTTAACAATTTTTTGTTTTCTATAAGCAAAATTTCATTTTCAGATTTAAGAAGATCATTATCTTTTAAACTCTTTTCAAAAAATTTGCAAGTCTTTAAAAATTCAGAAAATAATTCATCGTAGGTTGGAGGAGTTACCTCAGTGTCACTTTGGACATTGCATTCGTCATCAGATATGACACTCTTTCCCATTAAGCACATGTTGGCCTCCTCTTCTTTACTTGAGCTTGAACTGCTTGCATCCTCAGAAGTAGTATCATCCCATGTTTCTGCCTTCAACACCTTCTTCGACCCTTTGTGCTTCTTTTCTTTAAGTTCTTTTAAGTACTTTGGACACTTGCTTCGGATGTGTCCTAACTTCTTGCAGTGATAGCACTCCGGTGGCGGTCTCTCTTCCTCCTCATCGTCTTCCTTTCCTTTTTTCTTCCTAAACATCTCCTTCTTAAAATACTTCTTAAACGAATTCCTCCTCTCTGGATTTTTCATAAATTTTCTAAATTTTTTAACAAATAAACTTTCCTCATCTTCTTCTTCCTCCTCAGAATCACTAGTTTCTTCCTTCTTAGATCTTAGAGTCAATCCCTTCTTCCTTGGCTCCATATACTCTTGTTGTTGAATTTTCAATTCAACTTCATGAGTTTTCAAGTTCCCAATGAGGCTCTCCAATTGTAAGGTCTTAAGATCATGTGACTCGGAAATTGCAGTCACTTTAGGATTGAACTTCGGGGGAAGTGATCTTAAGATTTTCCTTACTAAGTCTCCATTTGAGAACACCTTTCCTAGCACCTTTGAGTCGTTCACGATTTATGTGAATCGTGTGTATATCGTATCAATCTCTTCATCTACCTCCATTTTGAACCTTTCAAATTCAGACTCCAGTTGAAATAGCTTTGAATCCTTTACCTACGAAGTACCTTCATGAGTGATTTCTAACAGATTCAAAATTTCAAATGCAGTATTACAAGCACAAACTCTATTAAATTCAGTGCGATCTAGTGCGCAAAATAAAGCATTCATGGCTTTTGCATTGTTCTTACATTTTAATTTATCATTGGCATCCCACTTGTCTTTGGGCTTATCCATAGTTACATCTCCTACAACAAATGTTGGAGAAGTTTAACTAGATTCTACCATATTCCAGACTTCTATATCTAGCGCAATTAGAAAACAACGCATACGTGTTTTCCAATAATTATAGTCTGTGCCCGTGAATAAAGGTGGTCTACTTATGCCTTGCCCCTCAATGAACGCATGATCATTGTGCGCCATTAATCCCGGTGGTAAAACCGTTTTGGAGTAACCTAGCTCTGATACCACTTGTTGGATCGTGTGACTGTTGAATTTGTTGAAGTGGAAGTTTGGAGGTTTTTGGACCTGGGCGGTCTGGGAGGAAGTCGGGCGGTCTGACGAGTTCACGCGACTTGGCGGTCTGCATCTGCAGTCTGGTAGCTGACCGGGCTTTCTGGGTGTATTCGCGGACTAAGGGTCTTAGCCGTGCGGTCTCAGTTCGCGGTCTCAGGAGGAGACTAGTATGCGAGCTGGTTCTGTTCGCGGTCTCAGGAGGAGATCGGCATGCGGACAGGAGTTCGCGCTCTGATGGCGAACTAACTATGTTCGCGGTCTTGTGCGAACACAGGTGGTGATTAGCTTCGGGCGGTCTGGCGATCTTCTTTGAAGTCGCACTCTGCTGTGAGAGTAGCGGTCTCTCATGGTCGATGTTGAAGCTGGCGAGTTCACCAAAATGAAGCAGGAGTACTGTTGCTGATCGCGCGGGTTGACCGGTCTGGTCGCGCGGTCTGGGGGGTGGTGATCCTATCTCATAGGGTGGTGACTGGATCAGGTCCCACGCCTATAAATAGGAGGCCACTGTAGCAGCAATTAGACACACCAAGTGTAAGCTGAGTTCGCTCTTGTTCTTGCGGTCTGCTTATTTCTGACCGGGCGGTCTTTGATTGAACTCTTCTTGTGCAGCTTCTGCGGATAGTGTGGGCAGCAGCGATCACCTCTTCCTCTGAAAGTGTTCGGGCGGTCTGCGGCTTGGAGTTGTGGTGCTAGAGTTCAGGAGAATCAGGAGGTCGGAAGAAGGGAGCGGTCTGTGCAGCGGTCTGGTGGTGTTCTGTGGTCGGCAGAGAGTTGCGGTCTAGCAACTATCAGAGATCGCAGGGGAGGTCGCGCGGGTTGGGCGATCTTCAGTTATCAGTTTTTTCTGTACTTCTCTTTGGAGTTTTGTGCTGACGAAATCATGTCTCGTCAAGCATGTCTTGCCCTGTAATTGAAGTTTGCTATCAATAAATATCGTTTGTTTGCCTATGATTGTTTCTGGTTGCTTTGGCTTGTATCTCTAGTTGTTATTCCTGCTTGCTCTCACAAGGTCCGAGAAATTTTCACATGGTATCAGAGCGAGGTTGGAGTGGATAGAGCAGTGAATAACTTAGAGTAGTCATTGCCTTTGTGAAGGAAGAACCAGAGGAAAAAGCAATGGAAGGTGGATTTGCAAGAGGTCTTGGGATTGAGATGCTTACATCGACTAACTCTAAGAAGTGGAAGTCGTGTATGCAGAGCTATCTTCTAGGGGAGGACCTCTGGGAGGTTGTTGGAGGAGATGCTACTGAAGAGGTGAAGGCAACAGAAGCGGTTGACAATGGTCCGGCCGTGAGGGCGTGGAGAAAGACCAATGCTAAGGCCGAGTTCACTTTGAAGCGTGCCATTTCACCTGATCTATTTGATCACATCTTAGGGTGTGGATCAGCTGCCGAGATCTGGAGAGCCCTGGATGGGCTGTTCAACAAGAAGAATGTAGCTACGCTACAGTTCTTAGAAAATGAGCTGGCAAGGTCGGCTCAGGGTGATCTTTCTATCTCAAATTTCTTTCTGAAGATGAAGAACCTCTGCGCTGAGATATCAGCATTGGATCCTGATGAGCCAATTTCTGAGGTATAGCTGAAAAGGCACATCATCCGCGGCCTGCGGAAGGAATATGTGGCCTTTGTGACGTCGGTGCAGGGTTGGGCTAATCAGCCATCTCTGATAGAGCTGGAGAATCTGCTAGCGTCGCAGGAAAGTCTGGCAAGGCAGATGGCGGGGGTGTCCGTGTCTGGGGGAGATGGCGAGGTTCTCTTCTCAGGAAAGAAGAAGAAGTGGGATAAGAAGAAGAAGACCGCTGGAAGCTATCGGCCTTCAACTTCTGGACAGCAGGAGAGGGGCTATCCTCCTAAGGCTGAGGAGAAGAAGAAGAAGGAAGGTCTCTGATATAAAAATTGCATGCGCGGATTTTAGATTTTTCTCCAAAACTATATCCGATAAAGGCAAGTGTACCTTATCGTCTATAGTATAGGATATTTAGGAATATCAAGGTCGTATTCCACGGGGCGCGTTGATTACTTCTACTTCGAGGAAAATCATCATTATTTTATCGACGAAAATTTGATTTGGTTTGTTTTTGCTTAACTAAAATTGAAACTAATTGCAAGCTAAATGAAAGGATTAAACGAAGACAAAAATACTTAATGCTCAACCATAGTGGAGGGGGAAAAGGAAAGAAAAATCATTGCATGAAAGAAAGAGTGCTTAAGGAAAAAGAGAACATGAATGAAAGAGAACTTAATTTTATTGAAAATCAAAACGATTATAAGCTTTAATTAAAGAGATTACAAGCTAGGAAGGAAAGGATTGCAAGCTTTAACTAACTATTGCATAAAACTAAGAACTAACACATTACATGAATTAAAAAGGAAGAACATGAAATTGAAAAGCATGAGAAAGCATTGAAAAACTTCACTAACAGCTCTAGCAGCACCTCCCCCACTCCAAAATTCTGAACCCTGGACTCAATGAGAGCCTCTGAATTTATAGGCAAAATTTTCAAGTTACACGCCCTCAGTCACGGGCGTGTCCAAGGGCGTGTAATCACTGTAACATTGGATCCGGCAGCGGTGTGGGCTTGACGTGTCGGCGGCAGAAAAGTTGGACATTACACGCCCGTGTAACATGGTCACGGGCGTGACTTTGGACGTGTGCATTAAATGCGGCGTGGGCTGGAATTCGGCGCGGCGGCAGAGCAGGGATCACGCTGGAAAGTCACGGCCGTGACATGTGGGTCACGGGCGTGACTTAGGTTGACTTATCGACAGCATCTCCTCGTCTCGACGGCGGCTCCACGTGGAAGATTCTAAGATTACACGCCCCAGTCACGGGCGTGACTTTGGGTCACGGGCGTGACCTGGGGCGTGACTTGGTGTGGACTGGTTCAAACAGCGTGGCATCGATTCTGGACTGATCTTCAGGTTGCACGCCCTTGGTCACGGGCGTGACCTAGGGCGTGTCATGCCATTTTTCTCGATTTGTCCCAAAAATCTGCAAATATCGAAATTAAGCTAAGTTAGAATCAAAATTACAAAAAGAACTACTTATAACCTAAATTTGACATAAAATAGAAAATTCATATTAAATATTTACAAGATTTTCTATTAAAAAGTTATAAAAATAGTACTTATCAAGTACCCCCGTACTTGAGGTTTTGCTATTCCAGAGCAAAAGTGTGAGACATTATTTATAAGACATCCTTAAAAAAAATTTAATTTAAAACTAAAATTTCATTTAACCAAAAGTTAAGTTAAGAGTAAATTCAAGGGGGAGTTAAGTCCTAAATTATGATGATGATTTGAAAAGAGGGAAAAATGTTTAGGCAATAACTTCTCAAGAAAATTAAGTAGTTTGACAAAATTGTAGAAATTATAAAACTAAATTAAATTAAAATTATAAGAACTCTATCTTAAAAGAATCTTAAGGAAAAGTAAATTACTAAATATTGCTCTCTCCATAATTTTCAACTAAAACTAGAACAATGATAATTGGCTAAGGGGGATTTCATAAAATTTGGCATAAGAAGAGAAATTTTTGAATGGAGGAAATGGAATTTATCATGAAATTTCCTTCTTTTTTTTTTACTATTTTTTTTCTCTTCTAATAAAAACCCAAAATGTATATGGTTTAGGAGTAATGAATTTTATCCTCTTACTCCATGCCATATAATCTTTTCAAATATTTTGGGTGCATATGTTTTAGGGAATAATGAATTTTATCCTCTTATTCCCATGACATATGATCTTTTAATACATTTTTTTTATGCCATCAAAGGGGTAGGGTAGGGAAAAAAAATCTAGCTAGCTTTAAATCATATTGAGAGCAAATTCTAGTAAAATTAAAATTCCTAAGATCTAAGAAGTTAGAAGAAAATATAATTAAAATCTAAAGAGGTTTAGGAAATTTACTACAAAATGAAGCCATTTAAAAATAAAAAGAGAAGTCATGCTAACAAAATTCTCTAATCAATTTAAAATCATAAGATGATTCTTAAATCAAAATTACCTCAAATTTAAAATTAACAAACTATGATAAGCAAAATTTCAGCCAATTAAAAGCTTAAACATGTGTATAAACATTCTCAACTAGATTTCTAAGAAATCACAAAAACAACAAGAAGGAGGGAAATAAGAATTTTTTGGAATTTTTGATATTATCTTTTTTTTGAATTTTTGATATTATCTTTTTTTTTTGAATTTTTGATATTATCTTTTTTTTTGAATTTTTCTCATTAAAAACTATTTACAAAGAAAGGAAACTAGCTTTAAAACTTAACAATTTTTTTTGCAAGTCTTGGACTTCCCAAGGGCTACCCGGTGAAGGGTTCGCAAGGTACTAGGAGGTGTGATGGGATAAAATCCCAAACGTCCCTTTCCAAGATTTAAATTTTTCTGTTTTCTATTTTTTTGTGAGTTAATGGGTTTTACAAGTGCTAAAATAGAAGAAAACATAAGAAAATATATATATATTTTTTTTGTTTTGAAAATTTTCTGATTTAACAACTATTTACAAAAAAGCTATTTACACCCCCATACTTAAAGTTAAACATTGTCCCCAATGTTTAAAACTAAGTATGAAGTAAAAGAAAAAAAAAGAAGTGCAAAACAAAATAAAAAGGAAATGCATGATAAAAGAGAAGGAAGAAAGAGAAGGGGCTTCCCTGATTTTTGAAGTTTGCGCGGGGAAGCGACGATTACCTACAAAATATATTAAAAAACAAGAGAAGATAATAAAAAGATAACTTTGGGGTGCCTCCCAAAAGCGCTTTGTTTAAGGTCGCGTAGCTTGACCCACTTGCCGGTCATATTAAAGGTTGAAAAACAATTGAATCACTCTTTTCATTTGGTAACTCTCCCGGAAGATATAATTTAAGGCGGTGCCCGTTAACTTTGAAGGTACCTTTTTCCGGGTGGGAAATTAAAATTGTCCCATAGGACCAAAACTCTTTAACAATAAAGGGTCCGGTCCATCGGGATTTTAGTTTTCCCGGAAAAAGGCGAAGGCGGGAATTATAAAGGAGGACGAGATCGCCCGGCGAAAAAGTTTTTGGAAATTTTATATGCTTATCGTGATAAAACTTTGTTCGCTCCTTATATAATTTATTGCTCTCATATGCGTTCGCTCGCCACTCATCTAATTCGTTCATTTGAAATTTTCTTTGTTCTCCCGCTAGAGTGGAATCGAGGTTTAAAAATTTAAGCGCCCAAAATGCGCGATGTTCTAATTCGACCGGAAGGTGGCAAGCCTTGCCATAAACCATTTGATACGGTGTACAACCGATAGCGGTCTTGTACGCCGTTCAATAGGCCCATAGCGCATCATCGAGCTTTATTGCCCAATCCTTCCGATTGATAGAAACTATTTTTTCTAAAATCCGTTTTAATTCTCGATTAACAACTTCAACTTGGCCGCTCGTTTGTGGGTGATATGCAGTGGATAATTTGTGCGTGACACCATATTTTGCTAAGATTTTTGTGAATTTATTATTGCAAAAATGGTTGCCCCGATCACTCACAATAGCGCGCGGAGTGCCAAATCGAGAGAATAATTTTTTTAAAAAGTTAACGACGACTCGCGCATCGTTGGTGGGGAGAGCTTGCGCTTCCGCCCACCTCGACACGTAGTCGAACGCTACTAGAATATAATTATTTGAAAACGAAGGAGGGAGAGGACCAACGAAATTAATGCCCCAAAGATCGAAAATTTCGCATTCTAAGAAAATGTTTTGGGGCATCTCATCCCGGCGAGAGATGTTCCCCGACCGCTGGCAGCTGTCGCAAGTACTCACAAGGGTGTGAGCATCTTTGAAGAGCGAGGGCCAATAAAAGCCCGCCTCCAGCGCCTTCCTCGCGGTTCGGTTTGAATGATAATGACCTCCGGTGGGTCCCTCATGACAATGATGTAAAATTTTAAGGCCTTCTTCACTCGAGACGCATCGTCTTACTACCTGGTCTGCGCATACATGGAATAAAAAAGGGTCCTCCCAAAAGTAATTCTTTAAATCAGAAAAGAATTTCTTCTTTTGCTGACTCGAGACTTCTTTTGGCAGGACCCGGGCTACTAAATAGTTATTCAGATCTGCAAACCAGGGGGTAGACGATGAATTAATATTTTCGAGAGCAAGGAAGCGCTCTTCGGGAAATTTATCATTAATGTCAGATTCTATTAATACGTCTGAGGCGGGGTTTTCTAAACGGGAGAGATGATCGGCCGCCAAGTTTTCGGCTCCCCTTTTGTCCCGGATCTCTAAGTCAAACTCCTACAAGAGGAGGATCCATCGCAAAAGACGAGGCTTGGCGTCCGATTTGCTTAAAAGATATCTAAGTGCGGAGTGATCCGTGAAGACGATGACTTTCGAGAGGGTGATATACGACCTAAACTTATCGAAGGTGAAAATGATTGCTAGAAGTTCCTTCTCGGTCGTGGTGTAATTTGCTTGTGCCGACGTGAGCGTTTTGCTCGCATAATAGATAGGGTGGAAATACTTACTCACCCGTTGGCCTAAAATGGCACCAACCGCAATGTCACTCGCGTCGCACATGATTTCAAAAGGGAGCGACCAATCCGGCGCGACTAGAATCGGGGAGTTTATAAGTTTTTCTTTGATAAGTTGAAAAGCTAAATGACATTCATCGCTAAAAAGAAAAGAAGAATCTTTCTCGCGAAGATGGGTTAACGGCTTTGTAATTTTTGAAAAATTTTGTATAAAGCGCCGATAGAACCCCGCGTGGCCTAGGAAACTCCTAATAGCTTTTACGTTTGTGGGAGGGGGGAGTTTTTCAATTACTTCAATCTTGGCCCTATCGACCTCGATCCCCTTGCCCGAAATTTTATGGCCAAGGACTAGTCCTTCCTTGACCATAAAATGGCATTTTTCCCAATTAAGCGCTAAATTTGTTTCCTCACATCGCTGCAACACGCGCTCGAGATTTTTTAAACAATTTTCAAAAGAACTCCCGTATACGGAAAAATCGTCCATAAATACTTCCATCACCTCCTCCACTAACTCGTCAAAAATTGCCAGCATACATCTTTGGAATGTAGCTGGCGCGTTACAAAGACCGAATGGCATCCTTCGATAAGCGAAGGTGCCAAAGGGGCAAGTGAAAGTGGTTTTCTCTTGGTCGTCGGGCGAAATCGGAATTTGGAAGTATCCCGACAAACCATCGAGAAAACAGTAGTAGGAGTGACCCGAAAGGCGTTCTAAAATTTGGTCGATAAATGGTAGAGGGAAATGATCCTTACGGGTGGCATCATTTAATTTCCGATAGTCGATGCACATCCGCCAACCGGTAACGGTACGGGTTGGGATCAATTGGTTATTTTCGTTCGCAACTACCGTAACACCACCTTTCTTTGGCACGACCTCTACTGGGCTAACCCAAGTACTGTCCGATATCGGGTAGATGATTCCCGCGTCCAGAAGTTTTATAACTTCGTCCTTAACGACTTCTTTCATGTTAGGGTTTAGCCGTCGTTGAGGCTGGACTGAATTTCGGGAATTATCTTCGAGAAATATTTTATGAGTGCAAAAAGATGGGTTTATACCCTTAATGTCCGATAATTGCCACGCAATTGCGTGGCGGTGCTTTCTTAAGACTATAGTCAACTCAGAAATTTCTGAGTTGCTAAGATCGGATGAAATGATGACGGGTAGCTTAGACTCTTTTTCCAAAAACAAGTATTTAAGGTGAGGGGGGAGTTGTTTCAACTCTAATTCGGGTGGTTCTTCATAAGAAGTCTTGATTTTTAATTTTTCTAAAAATAATGGTTCGGGTGGTGTGGGGTGAGAGACTTCTTCTTCATCGCAAAAGAGCTCTACGGGCTCGGAATCACTATTCGCCGATGAAACTAACTCGAGGGATGAATCGAACTCACAACACTCTTCTAAGTAAAAACATGAATCGTCATTTTCTAGCGTGTTCCGCATCGAGGAATTTATGCCGAAAGTAACTTCATCGTCTCCAACCCGTAGGAGGAGCTTTTCGTTACTTACATCGATAATAGCGCGGGAGGTGGCAAGGAAGGGGCGGCCGAGTATGAGGGGTACTTCGGCATCCTCTTCGATTTCAAGAATGACAAAATCCACCGGGAAGATGAATTTGTCAACCTTGACGAGCACGTCCTCCACTATTCCTATCGGATATTTTAAAGAACGATCCGCTAATTGGATACTCATTCGAGTGGGCCTTGGATTTCCTAGACCTAACTTTTTGAACAAAGAAAACGGCATAAGGTTGATGCTTGCTCCAAGATCCGCTAAGGCGTGTTTTACTAACGAATTGCCAAAAAGACATGGGATGGAAAACCGTCCCGGTTCATTTGCTTTTTTCGGCAATTTGTTGAGTACTACCGCGGAGCATTCTGCGTTTAAAGAAATATGCGAAATATCTTCTAACTTTTTCTTATTGGAGAGCAACTCCTTAAGATATTTCGCATATTTAGGCATTTGTGAGATAGCCTCGCAGAAAGGTACATTAATATGGATTTGTTTTAAAACATCTAAAAACTTTTTATAATTTTTTTCGGCGCTTTCATTTTTAAATTTCAATGGGTATGGAATATTAGAAGTAGGAGCGCGCGGATTTAAAATAGAAGTGTGTGGAGCTATCGTAGCGGGCAAATTCGAAGATGAAATAAAAGTAGGAGGAGGAGGAGAGGAAATTACCTTGGGTTCGTCCTGATTTTGAAACACCTCCTTCCCGCTTCGGAGTGTAATCGCATGCGCACTCTCCTTTGGATTTTGCTCGGTGGTTCCCGGTAGGGCTCCTTGCTGGCGCTCGGAGATTATCTTTGCTAGCTGGCCCACTTGGTTCTCCAAATTTTTGATCGATCTGGTGAGGTTCCGGATGTTCGCTTCATTTGTAGCAACATATTTTGCAAAAACCTCTTCAATCGGAGAGAGTTTTTGCTGTTGCGGTGGAAAACCGGGTGGATTATAATTTTGAGAAATCAAATTTGGAGGCGGAGTTAAGTTAAGAAGTTGATTAGGGGGAGGTTGATTTAAATTCATAGGACGCTGAGCATTTCCTTGGTTGCTCCATGAGAAATTCGGATGATTCCAATAACCCGCATTGTAGGTGTTATTATACGGAGCGGTGTTGGGGTTATAGGAAGGCCGAGGTGGATTTCCCATGTAGTCAACATGTTCTTCAATTAAAACGTTATTGGCCCAAGGAGGAGTGGCGGAGGAAGCAGACATCTCCGCCACTTGCTTTGTTAAGCGCTCAACTTGTAAAGCCAAATTTGCGTTTGCGTCTATTTCAAAAATTCCGGCCGGCTTATTAGGCCGCGCTCGGGGCATGTTCCATTGGTACGCATTTGTGGCCATCTCTTCGAAAAGCTCTTGAGCGGCGATCGGGGTTTTATTATTTAATGTCCCCCCGGCGGCCGCATCAATCATTTGCCTTGTTTGGAGATTTAAGCCATTATAAAATATTTGCACTTGTTGCCAAGTGGCAAGTGCGTGGTGAGGGCATCGACGCAAAAGTTCCTTGAAGCGCTCCCATGTGTCATAGAGAGTCTCCAAGTCGATTTGCATGAACGATGCAATATCCGTGCGTAATTTAGCGGTCTTTGAAGGCGGGAAATATTTATTAAGAAATTTTTCCGCCATTTCGGCCCACGTAGTGATGGATCCCCTAGGTAGGGAGCCCAGCCACTGCTTGGCCTTAGACCGCAAAGAAAAAGGAAAAAGACGTAATCGAATGGCGTCATCGGTGACGCCATTGATCTTAAATGTGTCGCAAATTTCAAGAAAGTAAGAGATATGTGAATTTGGATCCTCGTCCGGTTGACCATCAAAGGTCACCGATTGTTGCACCATTTGTATGATGCTGGACTTGATCTCAAAATTATTGTTCGCCACCGTGGGGCGAACAATACTCGATTGTGTGCCTTCCAAATTCGGTCGCGCATAATAGGACATGGTCCGTTGCGCGTCCTCATTAGGATTTGGCTCGTTAAGATTAGGAGGATTAAGATTATGATCCATATTTGCTGCGTTAGTGTCCCCGATCGACTCTTCGGATTCTATTTGATTTCCCTGATCACGAGAACGGCGGTGCCTCAAAAGGGTTCGCTCGATCTCCGGATCAAAAGGAAGAATCGAAGTGCTACCTCGGGTCATACACTAAAAAGAGAAGAAAGGAAGAAGAAAAACTAAAAAAAAAAAAAAATTTCTTTTCGAAATTTAGAAAAAGCAAAGTAAAATAAAAAAAAGCATGATAAAATTAATAGCTATCCTCTTTTCAAAATATCTACGCAAAGTCCCCGGCAACGGCGCCAAAAACTTGATATGAAAATTGCATGCGCGGATTTTAGATTTTTCTCCAAAACTATATCCGATAAAGGCAAGTGTACCTTATCGTCTATAGTATAGGATATTTAGGAATATCAAGGTCGTATTCCACGGGGCGCATTGATTACTTCTACTTCAAGGAAAATCGCCATTATTTTATCGGAGAAAATTTGATTTGGTTTGTTTTTGCTTAACTAAAATTGAAACTAATTGCAAGCTAAATGAAAGGATTAAACGAAGACAAAAATACTTAATGCTCAACCATAGTGGAGGGGGAAAAGGAAAGAAAAATTATTGCATGAAAGAAAGAGTGCTTAAGGAAAAAGAGAACATGAAGGAAAGAGAACTTAATTTTTTTGAAAATCAAAACGATTACAAGCTTTAATTAAAGAGATTACAAGCTAGGAAGGAAAGGATTACAAGCTTTAACTAACTATTGCATAAAACTAAGAACTAACACATTACATGAATTAAAAAGGAAGAACATGAAATTGAAAAGCATGAGAAAGCATTGAAAAACTTCACTAACAGCTCTAGCAGCACCTCCCCCACTCCAAAATTCTGAACCCTGGACTCAAGGAGAGCCTCTGAATTTATAGGAAAAATTTTCAAGTTACACGCCCTCGGTCACGGGCGTGTCCAAGGGCGTGTAATCACTGTAACATTGGATCGGCAGCGGCATGGGCTTGACGTGTCGGCGGCAGAAAAGTTGGACATTACACGCCCGTGTAACATGGTCACGGGCGTGACTTTGGACGTGTGCATTAAATGCGGCGTGGGCTGGAATTCGGCGCGGCGGCAGAGCAGGGATCACGCTGGAAAGTCACGGCCGTGACATGTGGGTCACGGGCGTGACTTAGGTTGACTTCTCGATAGCATCTCCTCGTCTCGACGGCGGCTCCACGTGGAAGATTCTAAGATTACACGCCCCCAGTCACGGGCGTGACTTTGGGTCACGGGCGTGACCTGGGGCGTGACTTGGTGTGGACTGGTTCAAACAGCGTGGCATCGATTCTGGACTGATCTTCAGGTTACACGCCCTTGGTCTCGGGCGTGACATGGGGCGTGTCATGCCATTTTTCCCGATTTGTCCCAAAAGTCTTCAAATATCAAAATTAAGCTAAGTTAGAATCAAAATTACATAAAGAACTACTTATAACCTAAATTTGACATAAAATAGAAAATTCATATTAAATATTTACAAGATTTTCTATTAAAAAGTTTTAAAAATAGTACTTATCAGTCTCAAATGCTACAAATGCGGGAAGGTTGGGCACTTCAAGAAGGACTGCAGGCTGAATACTCAGCCAGGGCATGCTGCTGAGAAGGAGGAAGCACCGGCCAGTCATATTGATGGAGGATGGGGAGGAGCCTTCTCGGCTTCTATTGGAGTCTCGGTTCCTATCAACTATCAGGAGGACTGGATCGTGGACTCGGGTGTGGTCATCACCTCACCGAGGATGGGTCGAAGCTTTCTTCAGCAGAGCCCTACACAGGTAACAATGCTATCATTACTGCAGATAATACTGTGCATGCAGTCAAGAAGGTCGGGGTTGTTTCCTTGGGCAGCGATAGAGGGACATTAACCTTGAAGAGTGTCTATCATGTGCCCGGTATGAGGAAAAACCTCTTCTCCGTGACCAACGTTGTTGACGCTGAGTATCACGTTCTATTCGGCCCAACAGAAGTGAAATTTCTACGTAATGTAGAGGCCGTGAAGGCCGAGGTCGTCCATGTCGGGAGGAGAGCGAAAGACTTGTTCGTTTTATCGACAAGTTCTTATGTCGACAAGATGAAGATGAATGATGGTGTCGTGATATGGCATGAGAGGTTGGGGCACGTAGGGATGGATAAGCTAAAAGCTATGGCGGTGAGAGGTCTGGTCAAGGGCCTGCCAAATCTATCCTCCTACGGTGAAGGTCATGTTTGCGAAGGATGTCAGTTCGGCAAGTCTCATCGACTGCCGTTTGACAAGTCGCAGACGAGGAGTAGTGTGCCATTGGAGTGCATTCACGGTGACTTGATGGGACCAACTGCTACCTCAAGCCTCGGAGGCAGCAGGTATATGCTGGTGTTGATTGATGATTACACCAGATATGTCTGGGTTTATTTTCTGAAGGAGAAGGCAGAGGCGTTTGCCAAGTTTGTGGAGTTCAAGGAGCTCGTGGAGGGTCGGCTGAATCTGCGGATCAAGAAGCTGAGGACGGACAACGGAGGGGAGTTCACCTCTGCTGAGTTCTCTAGTTTTTGCAGGAAGGCAGGCATCCAGAGGGAGCTCACTTGTGCTCATACTCCACAATAGAACGGAGTTGCAGAGCGGAAGATCCGTCATCTGACGGAGACCTGCAAGTGTTGGCTGCATGCCAAGAGCATCCCAAAGTCCTTCTGGGCGGAGGGAATGTCTTGTGCTGCCTACGTCATCAACCAGATGCCTTTGAGTCCCATCAATATGTTGACTCCTCATGAGATGATGTTCAAGGAGAATCCAAGCGTGGCTCACCTTCGGGTATTTGGTTCCACCTGCTACGTGCATGTTCCAGATGCTCTTCGGACGAAGCTAGATGCGAAAGCAAGGAAGCTAGTCTTCGTGGGATACGATGAGAGGAAGAAAGGCTGGAAGTGCATGGACCCGGAGACGCGGAGATTTGTTGTTTCTCGCGACGTCGTGTTCGATGAGGTGACATCTTACAAGGGGTCTTCTGGTGTGGAGCTACCAAAGAGCAGGGTGGAGGTGCCGGAGAAAGCTGTGGAGAATCTTCAGGTGGAGCTACCTGTGTCACCAGGTGGTCCATCTCCTTCTAGTTCTGAGACGGGGGCTTTTGGTTCAGGGAGCAGGGGGAGCGATGCTCCTAGCATGTATGGAAGAGGAGCTAGGGAAGAAGCAGCTGGAGATAATGCGGTTCAGGGGAAGGAGCTGAGGAGGTCGAAGCGAGCAATCGTTCCCCTGATCGCTATACAGGAGGAAATGTTGTGAGCTTTGTCTCATGTTTCTTCGCTGGTCCCTTGGATGAGAGGGAGCCGTCGAGCTTCGAGAAGGCCCAAGGCGTGAAGGAGTGGGATGTTGCAATGCAAGAAGAGATGGCAGCTCTTGAGAAGAATGAGACCTTGTCTCTTGTGCCCAAGCCCAAGGGCACTACTCCTGTAACATGCAAATGGGTCTACAAATTGAAGAAGAAAGCGGACGGCAGTATCGAGCGGTACAAGGCTCGTCTTGTAGCTCGGGGGTTCTCGCAGCAATACAGTGAAGACTACGAGGAGACTTTCAGTCCGGTGGCAAAAATGACTTCAGTTCGGTCATCATTGCCTTGGCGGCGTTCAGTGGATGGGAGATTTGGCATCTCGACGTCAAGAATGCTTTCTTGTACGGCGAGATTGACAAGGACATCTTCATGGTCCAGCCACCAGGCTTTGTGTCTGAAGATTTTCCGGAGCATGTCTGCAAGCTGAAGAAGGCCCTGTATGGGTTGAAGCAAGCACCGAGGGCGTGGTACGGAAAGATCGCAGAATATCTCTTATTCTGTGGGTTTTGTGCTTCAGACTCAGACTCAAGCTTGTTCGTCAAGAAGAGTGGGGAGCTTCAAGTCATCGTGCTGCTATACGTCGACGATATGATCGTGACAGGGAACTCGACGGAGGAAGTAGCTCAGCTAAGGGCCGAGCTAGCTATCAGGTTCGAGATGAAGGACTTAGGTGAGCTTCACCATTTCCTTGGACTCGAGGTGCAGAGGAAGGAAAATGGAGTGCTGGTGTCTCAGGCTGGATATGCGGAGCGAATCGTGGAGCGATTCGGTATGAAGGAAGGGAAGTGCACTTCCACACCTCTGGAGAAGGCTATGAAGCTTCGGAAAGATGAGGGGAGGATTATGCAAGATTCATTGGTGTTCCGAGCTCTAGTTGGGAGCTTGATCTATCTGACAATCACAAGGCCGGATATTGCATATGCAGTAGGCAGGGTGAGTCGGTATATGGCGGAGCCACGGGTACCTCATCTGCTAGCGGCCAAGAATATTCTGAAGTATGTCAAGGCGACCTCGGATATGGGTCTCCTATACAGGAGGGATGCGGGCTTCGATGTGCATGGATACATGGATGCTGATTACGGGGGAGATTCGGATGATCGGAAGTCGACATCTGGATTCGTATTCATGGCGGGCCCCACGGCTATATCATGGTGCAGCAAGAAGCAGGATTCCGTGTCGGTCTCTACCACGGAAGCGGAATACAAGGCTTCGGCCTTGGCAGCTCAGGAAGCCATCTGGCTTAGGAGGTTGATAGGAGACGTCCACAAGGAGGTTCGAGAGACGACTCTGCTACGCTGTGACAATGAGAGTGCTCTCAAACTGGTAACCAATCCAGTTTGTCACGCGAGGACCAAACATATCAAGATCGAGCATCACTTCATTCGGGAGAAGGTGCTGGAGGGATCTCTTTCGGTTGGGCATGTGCGGAGTGTGGACAATGTCGCAGACATCTTCACAAAGGCGCTGGCAAAGGGGCCGTTCACACGGCTAAGGAGCTTACTGGGCCTGGTTTCAACTTCCCACTTCAAGGGGGAGTGTTGAATTTGTTGAAGTGGAAGTTTGGAGGTTTTTGGACCTGGGCGGTCTGGGAGGAAGTCGGGCGGTCTGACGAGTTCGGGCAACTTGGCGGTCTGCATCTGCGGTCTGGTAGCTGACCGGGCTTTCTGGGGGTATTCGCGGACTAAGGGTCTTAGTCGCGCGGTCTCAATTCGCGGTCTCAGGAGGAGACTGGTATGCGAGCTGGTTCTGTTCGCGGTCTCAGGAGGAGATCGGCATGCGGACAGGAGTTCACGTTCTGATGGCGAACTAACTATGTTCGCGGTCTCGTGCGAACACAGGTGGTGATTAGCTTGGGGCGGTCTGGCGATCTTCTTTGAAGTCGCGATCTGCTGTGAGAGTAGCGGTCTCTCATGGTCGATGTTGAAGCTGGCGAGTTCACCAAAATGAAGCAGGAGTACTGTTGCTGATCGCGCGGGTTGACCGGTCTGGTTGCGCGGTCTGGGGGGTGGTGATCCTATCTCATAGGGTGGTGACTGGATCAGGTCCCATGCTTCTAAATAGGAGGCCACTGTAGCAGCAATTAGACAAACCAAGTGTAAGCTGAGTTCGCTCTTGTTCTTGCGGTCTGCTTATTTCTGACTGGGCGGTCTCTGATTGAACTCTTCTTGTGCAGCTTCTACGGATAGTGTGGGCAGCAGCGATCACCTCTTCCTCTGAAAGTGTTCGGGTGGTCTGCGGCTTGGAGTTGTGGTGCTGGAGTTCGGGAGAATCAGGAGGTCGGAAGAAGGGAGCGGTCTGTGCAGAGGTCTGGTGGTGTTCTGTGGTCGGCAGAGAGTTGCGGTCTAGCAACTATCAGAGATCGCAGGGGAGGTCGCGCGGTTTGGGCGATCTTCAGTTATCAGTTTTTTCTGTACTTCTCTTTGGAGTTTTGTGCTGACGAAATCATGTCTCGTCAAGCATGTCTTGCCCTGTAATTGAAGTTTGCTATCAATAAAGATCGTTTGTTTGCCTATGATTGTTTCTGGTTGCTTTGGCTTGTATCTCTAGTTGTTATTCCTGCTTGCTCTCACAAGGTCTGAGAAATTTTCACAGTGACGCCCTTGGAGGGGGGGGGGGGTGAATAAGGGTGTGTTTAAAATATAATTTTTACTTAATAATTTTTTAAACAGATTTTACTTTTCTAAAAAATTACTTGTAAACAATTTCAAACCAATGTAATTTTTGTATTAAACCAAACACAAATTTCTAAGTTAAAGATTAAGCAACCAAATTTGCAATTAATGAAAGAAGCATAATTATATTAATCATGAAATTTACATACAATAAAATGATCTTAACAATGCTTAAGATCAATGCACAAATATGATAATATAAATTTCAATAATTTTGATTTTACCAATCCTTCTCCCAAGGATCGGAAGGCGATCACTTGTCTCTCCCTAGATCAAGCCCAAGCATACCCTCTAGATCTTCCCAAGATCTAGACGTAGCACACAAGGCCACGATTTCCTACCAAGCCATGCAAGGACATGGACGCTCTGCACAAGGAAGCGATTTTCCCCTAAGCCACGCAAGGACTTAGACGCCGCATGCAAGATGATGATTTCTCTACCAATACAAAGTTGAATGTAAATGAATGAAAATACAAAGTCAAGTGAAGAACTCCCTAGAAAATCAGATCTCTGAAAGGAGGGTTGAAGCCTCGAGATGATCGTTGATGTAGAAACGCATCCGATCTTGTCTTCAATCTCAATCCTTCTAGCATAAATGGGAGTTGATGGAGTTCTGGAGCTTTCTTGTTCGAATGCACTCTGGAAGAAGGTCTGGAAATCTCAAGAAGTGAATTCCATGAAGTTTTGAGCTCTTTTAATAAAAAGGAGCTGTCACCGTCCGATAGCTACTGTCGCCAGAATCCGATATCTCCAGAGGCTGCCACGTGTCCCACTAAAATGAAGTTTCTGCGTGGTGTTGAGGTCGTGGTTGAGACGTGGGCTGTCGGATATCCGATAGCACTGTCGGATATCCGTTAGCTAAGGTAACTGCTGCACATCCTGCCGTTATTGGAAGATCGTGGGCTATCGGAAATCCGATAGCGATATCGGAAATCCGATAACTCTTAACCATTGCGCAGAGATCAAATAAACACGCTATCAGAAATCCGATAGGGCTGTCGGAAATCTCATAGCTCAAATTTCTAGAAAAAGTCATTTTGCTCCAATTGAAAACATGTTATTCTTGCACCTGTTATCTGCACACCATTAATCAAAAATAGGATCAAATACATTCGGGATTTGTTATTCTCAAACCGGACGAGTGCGGAATGCATGCTCCAACAATCCCTACCGTTGTAGTACACCTAGTCCCACTCTCCGAACCCCCCGGGGACGGGTGCGGAAAGCACCATCTCGCAAAAGGGGCTTCCCCCTCCTGCCACCTTTTCTGGCTCCACTCGCCCCCCAAGCTCCCTAGCCAAACTCGAGCTCGCCGGGACTGCACTCGCGAGGGCGACGCTCGCATGAACCACCCCGACCATCGCCGCATCCTCCTGGCGCGCGCTCGCCTACGCCGCGCTCGCTGGGACAGAGCTTGTCGGCACTGAGCTCGCTGGCCTAGAGCTCGCCGGCACGGAGCTCTCCTGCATCGGTCTCGCCGGACTGGCGAACAACACTCGCCCCTCCCTGTCCTGTCCTAATCCAACGGCTACTTCCTTTCCAGCCCTTCCCCCCGGAGCATTCTCGCCAACCATCGTTGGGGGAGGTGTCACCTGAGGTGTTTGGGTCGCGAACTCGCTTCGCAGAGCTGTGACCGTAAACCCCAAGGTGTCGAGCACCTCCTTTCTGAAATCTGCGAGCATCCTGGCCATCACCACCTGGGGTGTCTCGCCGAACTCCTTGCCTTGCTCTTCATCTCCTACCATAACCCTTCTCTGGAACTTTCTTGAACCAGCCACGCTCCACGCTCACCGCACCTAAATGTCGAAACCGATTTCTCGGTCTCTTGTGGAGCTTGGGGCCCTAAACGAATTGAGGGGCAGCTAGCCCTTACCGGTCCCTCGGAAGAGGTAGGCAAATAACTCGGACAAAGAACAAAGACCCTGGTCTTAGCGAGGAGGTCCCTCCACTAACCCGGAAGATCGTTGAGCGCTTCCCCTCCCAAGCCAAAGCTAAGACTCGGGCACCTTGGAGAGCTAGAGAGCCCAAACCAAAGCGACCTAAGGAGAGAAGAAGGCTCAAAGATTATGAACCGGGTCTTCCTCCAAGGTGCCCTTTAAGGTCTATTTATAGATTTTAGTTTTGTGGTCTGTCAATAGCCAAATCCCGCTGTCCATTCTTACTATCCGCACACCGGATCGGTCTGCTAACAACCAAACTCCGCTGTTTGGAGAGGCTAACCGCAGACCACCGGGGGCTTCCTGGTAAAAATCCCTTCCTGGACTTTTACGGGGCGAGCCAGCCCGCTTCGAGACCTCCCTTGCGAGTGGGGCTTGCGAGCCTCTGGGTTGGCGAGCCCCAGAATTGCTATTGGCACATTACCTGGCTCGCTCGCCTGCACTACCTCGGCGAGCCCCAGAATTGCTATCTGCATTTACTCCAGGCAGGCTCGCCTGTCTTGCCTCGGCGAGCCCCAGAATGGCTATCCGCACTTACTCCAGGCAGGCTCGCCTGTCTTGCTTCGGCGAGCCCTAGAATGGCTATCCATGCGTACTCCAGGCGAGCTCACCTGTCTTGCCTCGGCGAGCCCCAGAATGGCTATCCGCGCCTACTCCAGGCGGGCTCGCCCGTCTTTTGTCGTTCTCCTGGCTCGCCTCACCGGTGTTCGCCCATCTTGGCTCGCCTCACCCGGGTGTGAACCATCTGACTCTTCCTGGCGAACATCGGGGTTGTACAGATTTGATAGCGATAATGCATACTCTTTCTATATGAAGTCCTCCCCCTACATAAGCGTTCTCTTATAATTTACTCCCCCTAAATATCTATTTTACAAGATTTCTCAATTTCTTCTCCCCCTTTGTTATTAACAAAATTGGGTAGGGATGAGTGTATATCTTTTAAGATAGATAAGGAACCACTTATTGAAGGATTTTCATGATCGAGCATATGATAGTGTATGCACCTCCTATATGTTTACTCCCCCTACAAATATACCCCTTTTTTGAGTTTAATATTATTATAATGCACTCCTCCTAAATATTAGATTTATGCAATTTAATCACCCCTTTTGGTAGAGTCAAAATGAGAGTATGCAATAAGGAGTAATATATTCTATGTCGAGAAGAAAGATAGGATGCAATCAAAAGTTTGTTAAATACTACTTGTTGAGAAAAATATAAGCATGATGTAACATAAAGTATTAAGCAACATAACTGACGTGATAAAGTAAGCATTCTATATTAAGATACCACTTGCTGAATGGAAAACACGATATCAAAAATAATAAGCACTCTTAAACATAAACATCATTTTAGAAGATAAAACCATATAAAGGATAATGAGTTTTAAATTTGAAAAGTTGATGTTTGAGTTAAAGATTGAAGAGATGTTATTCCATTAAGATAATATTGCAAGCATGATTTCATAATATCAAGAAAAGATACACAAACTACAATGTAATAAAATTTGCATTTCAAGTAAACATAAACATTGTAGCGATCATGTTTAGTTATCTAGTGCTTTTACTTAAGTTTGTAGAGATTTGAGTAGATGAGCATTAGGATCCATTTCTCATGAGTAGATGTTTTATGAAAGATAATGATGTGTACATAGTAGTGTTTTGATAAAGTATACAAGTGAATCAATCAAAAACACATGACATATATAATGAAATAACACAACATTAAAATACACAAATAATATTACTTCCACACTATTTCAATGCACATGAATAAATAGTACAACTACCAAGGTGCTTTGCACACACAATGCTTATTAAGACTTATCAGTTTGCAAAGTAGTGCTTGGGGGATCACTTTTATACTTTTTAGCTTTATTTTCAATTTTTTATGATTCGGTGTACTAAGAGAAGTGGTGTATAAATTGTTTGCTACAAGACACTTTACAATTCTTAGCCAAGGTGCTCAACCTCACAATGCTCATTAAGACTTATCAGGAGGGTGAGTAGTGCTTGGTGGAGTTTTCCTTGTCATTTATTATTTGCTTTTTAGTTTAGTGACTAAGGACTCCGAATTCACTTGATTTGCAAACATAGCATTTTTTTAAACCACATTTCTCTAAAGAATAAGTGCATGAAAGACAAAGAATTGTAATAACCAATTCAATGTTGTGTAGGTAATCTATTTAAGCATTTTAATTATTTATGTTATTACACTACACAATCATGTAAGAATAAGATTGTAAACACATGTAGGTTATCAAAAATAAGTGAGTGAATGAATCATTATCAAACATAATACATTACTCATACTTAGAGGCATGCTAAGCATTTCTACACATGTTTATCTACAATCAATTTCATTGCACATAACAAGATAATATTCAAGGCATGATAAATACAAAACAATGTCTTTTAAGAAACTTGAAAGTTAAATTAAACATTGTATTTAATCTTTAATTGATATAATTAATCATCCTTGACAATGGCAATGAATAACAATCAGTTTTTATAAACAAATTTGAATTTTTTATATATGCACAAAACAATAAACACACAAAAAGAAAAACATATTTTTGTTCTTTGAAATTGTTTTGTAATTTTGTATTTGTTTTTTTTATATATATTCTCTGGAAATCATAGAAGTCTTTAATAGTCCTTTCAGTAAATGATTTTCTATGCCAGAGAAATAAACAAAAATAGTGTATGAGAAAATACATATATTTTTTTTAAAAGAAAAAAAATTTTGTTTTAAAGGGAATAAAAAGATAGAAAACTTTTTACAAACAGAGAAATAAAATACACAAAATATTAAGATAATACCAGAAATAATTCAAAACAAAAAAAAAATATACTTTGGAGCAAAGGAGCTAACGCCAGGCGTTAACTTCTTAACGCCAAAAGAGAATTGCATTTCTTGAATTTTTGAAAAATGTTTTTCAAAATTCATTTGTATTATAAAGAGGCCTTCCTTCAGTTGAAATTTCAGAGTATATTGATTAGATTTCAATGCTCGTTTAGCATATTTTTGGTGATTTTTCAAGTACTTGTGTTTTGTAAAATCATTAAAGCTCAAAATAATAAAATATGCAAACACAAGATGTAATGTTAGAACAAAAACAAATATGCATGATTTATGTATAAAGAGTGAGGTAATGTTCATGCAATGAATATAATATAAGTATATCTAATATCAAGATGCCTCAACAACATGACTACACTTTAGCCCCGTACTAAGTGACAGATGGGCATGAGGAGCTGCACGCATGCCGTGGTTGGGGTGTTAATCCCATATGCATACAAAAGACGACGCTCAACCTAGCACTCTATCCACCTAGTGCCTCGCAAGGCCCCACTAGAACCCTCCCCGGTTAAGGACAAGACATGACTTAGAGGTTAGGTCTCTAATGCACACAATCCTATGTCCTCACTATTGTGAGTCACAAGTCATAGGTTTAATGATTATGGGCATACTAAGCTTGTAAGCCTTAAAAATATAAACTATGTTATAATTGCATGATTAGTTTTGGATTTACAATTTTATCGAAGATTGTTGATTTTAAATCCATTTAGAAAAGTTTTATTCATGCAAATAACTACAAAGGAAAATATGATTTTCAGATTTTAATGATATAATTTACTTTAGCATTGCAAGATATAACTAGCATGAACATTGATTTCTATCTATGTTACGTGATAATGCTAGTGTGATGAATTAGGACAACATGGTGCAAAGCTAAGTCAAGATGGACAAATATAAAATTGAGATGCATGTATTCAAACATAGAGTTTTGAATTTTCATAGACCTAGAAAGAAGTGACAATTCTATTTGATTTCATCTTGTTGATATCAAGTTAATTCATAGGTCTAAAGATAATGAGATTCATGCAAACAATAAAGATGCACATCACACACACAATACAAGATATGAAACTATAATACCAATTGCAATCATATATTTCATAATTCCTAAGGTTGATAGAATTAGTTGATTTAAGATAGGTCTTGATGGATCATGAATTATGATATATGATTATAGTGAATTTTAGCATAGGATATTAATAGATCATGGTGGTGATTGTGAAATCATATTCATCATTTTTGTAAATTTTCTTTTTGATTTTAATTTTTAGAAATTAGACAAAACAAATACAAGGTATTTGACAATAATGATAGTAAAAATAATTTTTTAGAGAAAATAAGAATTTTTAAGAAAATATGCTACCGCCAGCGTTAGTGATAATGGCTGGCGTTAGCAACAGAGTTACAATATTTGATTTTAAAACACATTGTTTTTTATATTATTTGATTCTGATTTTTCTCGATTCTGATTTTCAATATAGGGGCTATTATATGCAACAACGAAAAGTAGACAAATATGCAATAAGTTGTGCATTTAATATTTTAGCCTAAGACCCCTAAAAATCCATTTAAATCCAATTTTGAAAGTAATTTCATTAGTCTTGATAATACATTTAGCAAATTTAGCATACAATTTATAATGATAATATAAGACATTTATAGGCAATGGATTTAAAAAGGATGAAACGTAGGAGAAAAAGGAAAGATAGATCACAAAACAATTATGACTTTATGTTCAATTTAATTCAATTTTGATTTGATAAATATTAGGTTTAAAATGTAAAAGTCATATTTCATAATATATCTAAGTGACCTTAGCGTGTTGGCTCAAAAATAAGAAAACAAACAAAAGAAAAAGCAATTAAGCATATCATGAAGTAGAGTAATGATATTTCATTTTTAATTTATTTCTACTTCATGCAATACGATGATTCCTAGTGAATGAGAGATTTAGGTATCCAAAGGGGACCAAGTGTGATGGTTCCTTTGGGTACCCAAATACATCGTGTTGGCTTTTGGAGAGAAAATGATGAATGGGCCTTTACAAGTGGAGTTAGTGTTTTGTTTTTAATTTTGGGTCTCCATTCATACTTTGGTTGTTTTTCTTTTAAATTCATATTATGATTATTTGACATCTTTTTGGAATGATAGTTGTTTGAAAAATAATTCATTTGGGATTTATGTTTATTCAAATTACTTTTCAAAATACATTGATGTTGATAATCATAATGAATTTTATTAAATTCATTCTTTGAGAGTTTATAAGAGTGATGTTCTTTCTTAAGAATTGAATGTTGAAAGAGTGGTACAATATGTTTTATATGATTGGTTCTTATTTTGATAATTTTCATTTCCACTCTTTCTTATAGACATACTCTTATAATATGAAGTTAAGCTCTTTACATTTAGATTTCTTAATAAACTAGAGTTAAGAGAATTTTTATTACTTGAAAAATTTTCAATAAACAATTTTAATGATTCTAGTTTATCCACTAAATTATCATTTTCTTGTATCAATTTTTCATTATGCACTTTTGAAAGTAAAAGTCCTTTTTCTAAAACCTTGAGTTCTTCTTTACAAGAATTATAATCAAAACAAGGTTTAGCATTTTCACTTAAAGAGCATGAAAGAGAATTTGACACATCAATATGAGATTCTACTTTAGCGTTTGCTTTTAAAGATTTATTTTCTAAACGTAGTTTGGAATTAACATTTCTTAACTTTAAAATTTTACGTTTCGCAATTTCAAGCATACGAAATGTAGACGTAGAATTTGATACAAAAAGAGAATGTTTTGATTTTCTTACCTTGCTATGGGATGAGGCAAGATTTGAACCAAAGGTTCCTTTGACATTTTCTTCGCATTCCTCTTCCATAGTTGAGTTTTCATCTTCTCTTTTGCTTGATGTGTTGCCATCATTTGAGTCCATTATTATGACGTTGCATTCTTCTTCCTCCAAGCATAAGTCCTCATCGGTTTCTCCTCTTGGATCAATAAGGAATTGCTCTTGTTCATCATCTGTGGAAGGAAAACTATAAGTAGTCTCAAGAAATTTCCAAACTTCAAAAGCAGTAGGAAGCGTATAAATAAGTTTGAAAATATTTTGATCTAGTGCACAATATAGACTATTCATAGATTTGGCATTTAAAAACTTTTCATTTTTATTTAGAATATTTGGGGGCATTTTAATTGTAATATTCCAAACTTCAATATCCAAAGATTTAAGAAACTTTTCCATAAGAGTTTTCCACCCATTATAATTTTCACCCATAAATAATGGTGGACATAATGATTTTTCATTTTCATAAAAATTATCCCCTCTAGAAGATGTGAGATCATGAAGCGCCATTATTCCCGGTTGTGAAGCCGTATTGGAATAACCTACCCTCTGATACCACGTGTTGGATCTTGCGGCGTCCTTAGAGGGGGGGGGGGGGGGTGAATACGGGTTTTATGGAATTTAAATCTTAATTAAAAATATTAGAGTTTGCAACTGAAGTTTCAGAATATTTTATAATAAAATATATTTAAATATTCCAGATAAGATTATATTGAAGATTCCTTTTTAAATTATTGAAACAAACTTTTGGTTAACTGTTGCTAACGCCTGGCGTTAAGTCTTAACGCTGGGCGTTAGCTCTCCAGAGAATATTCTTCAGAACAAAAAGATTGTCACAGTGATTTTACTTATGAAATCTTAAATGAAATACAATTTCAGAACATCAGAGATAATGGAATTATTATTGTATTTCAAATATAAATATACAAATGTTAAATTTAATAATTTGATGGAAATAGAAATTAAAACATTCTCAAAGAGGAAATAAAATCAATTGAATAGAACATTAAGAGACATGATTTTATTTCATAATAAATTGAATACACAAATGTTTAATTTCTATAATGCTAGAAATCAAGGCGAAAATATGTAAAAACACTTTTTGTTGTTTCACCGGTCCTTCTCCCAAAGACCGATTGGCTATAGCCTATCTATCCCCAAATGAGGCCTCTAGCCACCCCCTAGATCTACCCTCGACCTAGTCGCCACGCACAAGGTGGCGAATTACCCCCTAAGCCTCACAAGGACCTAGTCACCAACACAAGGCGAATTTACCCACAGAATCCTTCCCGGAATCCAACGTTCTCACCGAACGATTTCTCCACAAAAAAAGGAAAAATAAAAGATTACAAGATAAGTAAAGAGAAACTCCCCAAGAAATTCTGAAGGTGAAGACGAAGTCGATGTAGATGTTGGCATTCTTGAAACGATCGTCCTTCGTATGGAATATGCGTTGTAGACCTTCTCCTTCAAAATCTTCTTTAGATCTTCATGTTAGCCCAAGTGAGATATCTTAATTTGCTGTACACGAACCTCTCTCCAAAGTATCTGAATTCTGGAATCATCTCTTGTTCAATTTGGAATTAGAGGGGATGTACTTTAAATAGCCTCGGAAGCTAACGCGTGCGTTAAGTCTAACGCCCGGCATTAGTGAATCGTGTATGGCAGTTGCTGACATTGTGCATAAAGTTGGGAGCGTGATAGAACCAATTTCTTCGAACGGAACTGATTTCGTCGAACTTGCCTTCGTCGAATGCACCCTTCGTCGAACAGAAAAACCGCCACCATCAGGATCATGCAAACCGCCAGGAACGTGACAGAACAACCTTTCGTCGAACGGAAACACTTTCGTCAAACGGAGCTTCAAATTCGTCGAACGCAGACTCAGTTCATCGAATGGAGATTCACGTTTGTCGAACGCAACTTGTCAAGCGCAAATTTGTCGAGCAGCCTTCACATTTCGTCGAACAGAATTTTTGTCGAGCGGAATTTTCGTCGAAGGAAGGCAAATTCGTCGAACGGAACTCCAAGTTCGTCGAACGCAGATTCGTCGACCTGAACTCTACGACATTCCTCCTCTTGTTAACGCGGGGCGTTAACAGTTACCGCGAGCGTTAGCTCTCTTTCGTCGACTGCAGCTCGACGGCTTTGTTCTAGACGGCATTCCTTCTCAGCGGTTTTCTTCTCAGCGGTTGCTAATGCTGGGCGTTAACTACTAACGCGAGCGTTAGCTATCTTTCCAGAGAGTCATTTCCAATCAGCAAACTATTCATAGGGATGTGTAGTTATACTTCTTGTACAACCTGCACACTATAAACACACAAAATACTAGATCAAATACAACACGGAATTTGTTATTCTCAAACCAAGAGATGCGGAACATAGGCTCCAACAGTTATAACCAAGCAATCTCAATACCAAGAGCAGAAAGAGTTGTTTATACATATATCTTATTAGATATTATTAACCAAATATAAATAAGACTGATCATCTCAACAAGCGAGGTATCTTGCCAGGGAGTGGACCACAGCGCGCACAGCCCAACAAAAATGACACTGTGTCGGGGAGTAGACCACAACGCACACAGCCCAACAACCATGGTTCTGTGCCAGGGAGTAGACCACAATGCGCACAACCCAACAACCATGGTACTATACTGGGGAGATGACCACAACGCGCACAGCCCAATGACCATTATAATAAACTCTCAACAAATTTTTTAACTCATACTCGACGAATCTATCTCTAAATACTCGACTAAAACACTGCTCACTCGATGAATTCACCAAAATGACTCAACGAACTGCACTACACACTCGATGAATTCGTCGAAATGACTCGACGAACTGCACAATTCACTCGACGAATTTGTCATATACACTCGACAAACTTACCGTAGAATAATCGACAAATTTAACTTAACTCTAAGACGAACTTAGCTTGATCACTCGACGAATTCGTCGTAACCACACGACGAATTCGTCATAACTACTCGAAAAATTGTGATATCACATGACGAATTGTGTTATCACTCGAAGAAATCATCGTATATATTCGACGAAGTTACTTACCTTTAATCGACGAATTTTGTTATGGTACCCGAAATTCTTAGAGGAAAAGAAAGAAAATCAATAAAAAAAGTTGCTTGTCTAAAATAATAAGTAAGGAAGATATGTATTAGAAGAAAGCATGGCAAGGGGGAATAGTCTGCCACTTACCTCAAGCCTCTCCGAAGCCCGACCTCTCGAACCCTCCATGCCCAAGATCGACCAAAAGAAAGCTACTATGAAGAATTTCTGAAGGATTAGAAGGAAAACAAGGCTTAGAGTCAAACACTCCCACGCCAAAACCTACGAAATCGAACATACTCACCGTGCAAAGAAGATCTCGGTGAGAGCTCTCTGAATCAAAGGTTAGACAAGGATTTCATGCACTAGATCGTACACTATGGCCGACGGAAGCACGAAGGAAGTCGCGACTCTTCTCCAATCACGCGGCTCTGGTTCGATGGAAACGGGAAGAAGAAGGGATCGACCGAAAACACAATTTCCTAAGTCGTCGGCCCTTTTTATACTAGAGTTGTAAGAAAATTTTATTTAATATTATTTTTATAATAGTTTTAACCTTAGATTCACGATTTGGACAAGACTAACTCGGATTTTCACAAAAATCGCACCGAAGGCAAATACCGGTCTTCTGAATCCAATGGCGAAGTCGAAATCAGAGTTCGACGAGCTGATTACGAGCTACAATTTAATATTACGCAATTTATCACAACAAAGTTTGATGAATTCGTTCAAATTAATTAACATAAATTCTTATATCTTTGAAAACTCTTCACAAAGGCTGGCACCATTAACTACGCGCTAACGTAAGTCCCTCACGTCATTATTATGCCATAATTATTACTTAAATAAATTCTCGGAAATTCAGGGGCGTTACAGTCATTCCCCCTAAAAAGAAGTTTTGTCCCGAAACTTAAAACTCAAATCGAAACAATAGGGCAGAGAAGAGATGAGATAAAACTTGCTAGATAGAAATACTAACCAGAGAAGACTAAGAGAACAGCTGAGGATGAGATTCTCTCATAGTAGATTCCAATTCCCAAGTTGCACTCCTGACGTACTGATTTCGCAAGAGAACTTTAACCATAGGAATTGTCTTCCTTCTCAGCACTCGATCTTGCGTCTCCACAATAGGGATGGGCTCCTCGACGTACGAGAGGTTAGGCTGCAATTGGGGCACTGAGTCGAGTATATGACGATCTCTAAGAACACACTTTTGCAACTGGCTCAGGTGAAACATGTCATGAACACTAGGGAAAGAAGCAGGCAATTACAGCCTATAGGCAGACACTCTGATGTGCTCCATAATCTGGAAATGTCCCACATACCTGGGATCCATCTTGTGGTTCCTTCCAAATATCATAACACTTGGCATAGGAGAGACCTTCAGAAAGACCATGTCCCAAACCACAAACTTCAGATCAACCCTACACTGATTTTCATGCATTTCATATCGCTCATATTTTCCATGTCTTCTAGACCGACCAGAGGCTTCTCACCAACTTCAGCTCAAAACAGGGGAGTTCGAAAATGCCTCCCATACAAGGCTTCAAAGGTTTTCATTTGTAAACTCTCCTGATAGCTGTTGTTGTAAGTGAACTCCATTAGTCTAAGGCGTTTATCCCAAGCTCCACCGTGGTCCAAAATATAACATCTAATCATATCCTCCAAAATCTGATTCACTTTTTCTATTTGACCGTTAGTCTGAGGATGATAAGCAGTAGAATATCTAAGGTCAATGCCCAAGGCTCCCTACAAGCTCTGCCAAAAACAAGACATATACCTGGAATCCCGATCTCACATAATACTTACTGGCACATCATGAAATCTAATGACCACATCCAAATAAAGCTATACTATTTTCTCTGTGGAATAACCAATTTTAAAAGGCACGAAGTGAGCACACTTTGTCAATCTATCGTCAATCAACCACCCAGAATCATGCCCTCCGGGAGATCTTGGCAAACCGGTAATGTAATACGTAAAAATACTCTCCCACTTCAAGCTTGGATTATCCAAAGGGGTCAACTTACCTCCAGGCCTCTTATGATCTGCCTTGACACGCTGACAGGTGTAGCATTTAAAAACATACTTAGCGATATCATTTTTCATACTTGACCACCAAACGATCTGCTTCAGATCTCTATACATCTTTGTGGAACTAGGATGATAGGAAACACTAGAACCATGCGCTTTGCTACAAATCTTCACTCAAATACTCTCAACCGCAAGTATGCAATACCTATCGTGGTACTTTAAGATACCAACATCATCAATCAAAAAGTCCGATAATTCCCCTTTTCAGTTCTACTCCGGATATGCTGCAAATCTGGATTGTCCTACTGATGTAGCCTTATAAGCGTAATCCAAGAAGGCTCTACAACTTCCAAGCTACTCGGCAAAGCACTACTCCCAATGGTTATGTTCATCAATACGAACTCCTCCGCCAAGGATTGCATGGAAAGGATAAAGATATGCGCGGGCTTTCTGCTCAAGGTATCCGCCACCATGTTAGCCTTGCCAGGATGATAAAGGACATCAATCTCATAATCTACAACATACTCTAACCATCTACGATGGCATAAATTCAACTTCTTCTGAGTGAAGACGTACTTCAAACTCTTATGATCTGTATAGATTTTGCATGACACTCTATACAGAAGAAGTCTCCAAAGCTCCAAGTCGTAGATGACAGTAGCAAACTCCAAATCATGCGTAGGATAATTATTCTCATGTCTCGATCTATACGCATTCACTTTTCCATCCTACATCAAAATTAAACCGAGCCCAACTCACGAAGCATCCACGTAAACAGCATACTCTAGTCCTTCGATAGGCAATGTCAAAACTGGGGCAGAACACAACCTCCTCTTCAGCTCCTGGAAAGCTTTCTCACAGGCATCGCCCCAAACAAAAGTTGTGCTTTTCTGCATAAGCTTAGTCAACGGCGCAGACAGCACTGAAAATCCTTGCACGAATCTCCTATAGTACCCTGTCAACCCTAAGAAGCTCCTTATCTCCTTAGGCGTCGAAAGTCTCTTCCTATCCAAAAACGCATCTATCTTTGCTGGGTCCACAGAGATACCATCCTTACTCACAATGTGACCCAAGAAAGACACCAGAGATAGCAAGAATTCACACTTGCTCAGCTTCGCATACAACTTATGCTCTCTCAGAGTAACCAAAACCAAGTGTAAATGCAAGTCATGCTCTTCAGCACTTCTAGAATATACTAGAACGTCATCGATAAAAACTACCACAAAGTGATCAAGAAAGTCCTTGAACTCTCGGTTCATCATATCTATAAAGGCAGAGGGTGCATTCGTTAACCCAAACGTCATCACCAGAAATTCAATTGATCTTACCGGGGACTAAAAGCACTCTGCGGAACATCAGACTCATGGTTCCTCAATTGATGGTAGCCTAAACTAAGGTCAATCTTTGAGAATGCGGAACAACCTCGCAATTGGTCGAACAAGTCATCAAACTTAGGCAACGGATGTCTGTTCTTGATAGTCACCATGTTCAGCTCTCGATATTCTATACACAGCCTTGATGACCCATCCTTTTTCTTCACAAAAAGGACTGGAGCACCCAGGGCGAAGAACTAGGCCTGATAAAGCCACACTGCAATAACTCATCAAGTTGAGTACGCAACTCCTCTAACTCACATAGTGTCATGCGGTAAGGTTCTTTTGCAATAGGATCAGCACCTTTTTCAAGATCTATAATGAACTCCACCTCCCTCTCAGGAGGAAGTCCGGGAAGATTGGAAGGAAAGACATCTGGAATCTATCATTCCACAGAAATGTCCTCGACACGCGACACACCAAGAGCAGTTTCCAAAATAGAAACAGAAACAAGATAAGACTCACAGCCAGACTCTAAGAATTTATGAGCACGTACCGCAGAGATGATTGATGAGTCCTGACGTGGCAAGCCATACATGCTCATGGTTTGGCCATTATCCTCCCTAAAATCCAAACTCTTAACCTTGCATTGGATGACAGCATCATAACTGGACAGCCAATCCATGCCCAAGATAACGTCAAAGTCCACTAGATCTTACACCTTCAGATCAGCGAATGCTAGGAAACCACCTAAAGAAATAAGGCACTTCTAAATTCCCTGATTGGACATCACCAAATCTCCTGAGGGTAACTTGACGTTAAGATAATCATCAAACTGATCAACAACCCAACAATGTTGTTCTACACAATTCCTAACCACGAAGGAGTGAGTAGCACCAGAATCGAAAAGAGCGCATGCCCACTTATTCTTCACCTTAAACTCACCTATAAACATTCAGTGTGCAACTAAAATACAGAAATTTTAAATTCACCATAAATGATTGCTAGCTAGGTCAAGAACTAATCTGAAATCACTTGAGCGGATGACTGAGCCTCCTCCTTGGTCAACACATTTAGCTTCCCTTTCTCCTTGCCCATAAGCTGCGGGGGCGGTAGTAGAGTCTGCATGGGAACCGCCTATAGTGCGGGCTGGGACTTCGAGCAATCAGCCTTCCTATGCCCTTTCTGACAGCACTAGAAGCAAGCTCCAACCTTTTTGAAGCAACGGGTCGCATCGTGCCCCTTCTTCTAGTAGTGGGTGCAAATAAGGTCTCCCTTAGGGGAATCCAGGATCGCATGCACCTGAGACTACTTCTGCGCATCCAGTCTCTTGAAACACCTTTCAAAAGGATGGACTGGTTTCCACAAAAACTACACGCTTCCTTTCGTCCTTTCTTCGAAGCAGGGCCAGATGCCCTATAGCTTCCACTGTCATCAGACCTCCTCTTGTCTTTCCTCGCTTATAGCCCACGATTCCTTGCATTTGATCGATCACCTCTACTTTCAAGATAGCTTCAACCTCTTCCACGTAATCCTCAGATCTATACGCGCTTGCCAACTGTTGTATGTCACTCCTAAGACCACCCAGAAAACACTTCACCCTTCCCGAATCAGAGGCTACAAAATTCAGAGAAAATCTACTCAATTTGCTGAATTCAACTTTATACTCACTAACTGTGAGTTGCCTCTGCTTGAGGTGCAGAAAGTTATTCATAAGTCTATCTTGCTCGATGGTCAGCAAGAATTTCTTCAAAAGCATTCCTTTGAACAATTCCCATGAACATCCATCGGTAAGTCTCTCTTTCTCCCTTATCAACTAGCTCTTTGCAAGGACCTTTGGCTGGTAAGCGGAAACCATCACATTTTGGTCAACAGAAATCCCATAATTGGAAAACATTTACTCGATAGTGATGACCCAGTCGTCTAATGCCATGAAGTCGGCTCTACCATCATAGGTAGGAGGTACTAGTCGCTAAAAGTGCGATATGAAATTCATCTCTGGTTGCAGTAACAATGGAGGCACCAAAGCAGCAGGAGGAATAAGGATGGATTGACCCACTAAAGGGTCTTGCACTCTAGGTTTTTGCCCTGAGATGGCAGTCAATGGCAACTGAATTTGCGATTGCATCTCAACCATTTACCTTGACAAAGCCTCATTTCTCTGTCGCAGCCCTTCGATCATGGCTTTGCTCTGCACCCCTGACGACTCACCCTCGGACTGGGGAGCCAACCTCATCACAATATGCTTTGCCGACATCACTACAAAATAAACGAACATTTAATCAATACCTAGCTTAGGACACCTCAGCTAACAAACTCGCATTTCCTAACTCGATACAGATCAGGAATTTGTAAATACTTGTACTTGATGTTACCTTGCTCTGGGATTCATGAAATGATGTTATGCTTCTAACTTAGGATGGTATATTGCCATCATATTGACACTTGTGCTTATAATACGAATGCATGACTGCTTTAATTTTCATTTCAAATCATGTGTGTACGAGTGTCATCATTAAAATTTTTAGCTTGGCACGGGTGCTTATGCGATGGTATGATGTGCATGAAGTTCTATGGATTCTAAGAAAGCTGTAATGCATGTCATGAGAGGCATACAAAAGAAATATTATGCATCCCATACTATATAATATCGCATGTAACGAAAGGAAAAATCTAATGGAACATCCATGTGATGATTGTTATGCATCCCATACTACATTGCAGTCACATATTGGCATGCCTATAAGAATCCATATACAAACACATATTGTGCATCTCATACTACATAATATGCCTCGTATACTTATGTAATGGTTTTGAGTGTAGTGTTCATACTTCAGGCAAGACGTACGGATGCCACTTTTGTGCGTGTACGCACTGAGACAAGAGAACTAAAACTTTTCTTAAAACGGTCGTTCGACCAACTTGTCGAGCAAACCTTGCTCTGTTATTAAAATACTCTCAATGTGAGAGAAAATATGCGATCGTTATTCCATGCCGTGCAGGGGACAACTGCAGATGTTCAGGTAACCCTATTGAAAGTGCACAGTTAACCTCACTAGAATTCTCTAGAGGGGGGTGAATAGAGATTTAAAAATATTTTGTGCAAAGTTAATAAATATATATATATGTGTAATATTCATAGATTTAAGCTTCCCACACACCAACAAGAATTAAGCAAATAAAGAAAGAAATAGCAAAAAGAAAACACAGCACAACACAAAGAAATATAGTGGTTCCCCAAACTTTGGGTAGTCCACTCTTCTACCCCCTTGGTAGGAATTCACTATCTTGCACTGAGTCTTTTGATAAGGAGACTCTTAGAACCAGCCTGAGTCTTTTGATAAGGAGACTCTTAGAACCACTACAACTGAATTTTTTGAAGAGAGATTCTTAAAACTCTTTTACACTATTGAAATTGAAATTAGCATAAGATGAGAAGAAGAAGAAGAAGAATAAGAACAAGAACAAGAATAAGAAACAATTTATTCAAGAAGGAATCTTCTTCCTAGCAAGAAGATTAGAAGCACAAGTATAGTGAATGTAATCTCTCTTCTATAGTGAGAAGAAGATTGAAGCCCTTTCTCTCTTTCAGTGAGAGCTTTCAGAAATTTGCAGCAATATGACTTCAGAAGGTAGTAGATGAAGAAGAAGGCTTTTTCTTGCTGCAGCACTCTTTCACTTTTCTCAAATTTCTCTTCTCTCTTGGGAGCTTTTCCTCTTTTTCAAATGGATGGAGTGGATCACTTCTCGTTATTCTTTGCCGACCTCCTTCTGTATTTATAGCTCTGTTTATTCAAAAATATTGCTATAGGAGAATAATCAATTAGCAGTCAGAGAAATAGTAAGAAAGGAAAGTTTCCATAATCATTGTATCTGTAGAAGGAAAGAGATCATTCTATTTTCAAATAATGTCCATAATAATCTTAATCAAATTAGCCAAGAATCATTTAGAAGGAAAGACTGATTCAGAACGGCTAGAAAAGAATAATATAATTCCATAAAATTCAGATCTACAGAAAGAAGGAAAGAGATCTGGCGAGTTTTTGAATCTGTCACAGAAATCGACGTGCGTCGATTACTATTCGACGTAAGCATCGATTTCAGCCTGACTAGACGTCGAGAAGAAAATATGGAAGGAGTGTCGACTGAGTTGCATCGACTTTACTGGGTGCGTCGACTAGAAATCAGAGTTACGTCGACTTTGGTTACGTCGAATTCTGTTTAGAGTTACTTCGACTCAGTATGAGAGATACGTCGACTACACTTCGACGTTGCGTCGAATACTATTCGACGCATATTTTCTTAAACTAATTTTTCACTCTGAGAATACATATTCTACTCATTTCTAGGGTTTAAGATAAATCATTTCCCCAACAATCTCCCCCTATTTGTCTTAACCCTATTTAGAGAGAAATTTTATCAGCTTTTAATCAGCACATCAAAGCATATTTATAGAAAAGGAATATATTAGGTAATCAGAAGATAATGGAAAAAGAAATCAGATAATAGGCTTTTTGTACAAATCAATCAGTACTTAAGCATTAAAAATAGAGTATATCAAAATTGTTCAACATATCACTCAGGAGGAGTAGGAGGAGTTTTTCTCTTCCTAGAGAATACTAAAGGGAGATTAAGTCTTTTTTTAGAGGTGAGTTGCTCCTTCTCAGTAGCAAGATGTTCATTCAGCTCCCCCTGAGTCAAAGCAGTCTGCTCCCCCTGAGATGGAACTTCCTTTACACTTTCTTTTTCTGCTTCTTCAGCTTCTTTTTCTTTCTCACTTTCAGCCACACCTTCAGCCTCAGCTTCCTTTTCAACTTCTTTCTCTACTCTACTTGCCTCCCTTTGAAATACAACTATTTGTTGTTCAGCTTCTCTTGCTATAAAAAGTACATCTATTATCTGTTCATTAGTATGTAGCTCAGGTACTTTTTCATTCCCAATGGTCTTAAGCAGAGCAGGACTGTCAGATTTTGATGTTTGAGGGGATTTGTGTGAGTGAGATTTGTGGCTGGAGAGCTGCTCTTCATCTAACTTCTCCCCCTTCTTGACCTTCTTAGCTAAGGAGGTTAAAAAAGACTTAGTGACCCTAGATGAAGAGATAGAGGACTTCAGGCTTTGCACAGAGGCACACTCGTTAGAGAAATTGATCAGTCGTGACTGAAATTCATTCACAAGTTGTTTCAGGGCATCATCTATCGCTTTGATGATGGCAGATTGAGCAGGAGTCGGCGCCATTGATGCAGAGAGAAAAGTAGAAGATGAAGTTTTTGGCGGTTTAGGTGAGTAGGAGTTATGAAATATGAGGTATTATTTAAAGATGATTAGACGTCGAAAAGTAAACAGAAATCGAGGTATATTAGGTAATCCAATCGTCAAAAGAAGAAGGAATGATTTGTTTCCAGTTTTATCATGAAGTTGACGGTGCGTCGATAGGTAATCGACGTATCTTCAAGTGCTTTATTAGTTTTGTTGACCTCTTTTAGATTTGCCCAACAATGGTGTTTACAAGCTTCCATCAAGCATTCCTAAGGTGTTGATGAAGTAAGTATGCTTAGTTTCATCCAAGGTTTTGGTAAAAATGTCTGCTCTTTGACTGTCTGTAGGAATATATTCTAAGGTTATCTTGCCTTTTTCTACATTGTCTCTAAGAAAGTGATGTCTGATTTCTATATGTTTGGTTCTACTATGAAGGACTGGGTTGGATGCTATGGATATAGCACTAGAACTATCACAATAGATCTTAGAGTTATTAACTTCCAATTTATAGTCAAGAAGATAATTTTGCATCCATATGATTTGTGAACAACAGCTCCCAGCAGCTATATATTCAACTTCAGCTGTTGAGGTTGAGACTGAAGTTTGTTTCTTACTGAACCATGATATCAGTCTGTCACCTAGGAATTGGCAAGTGCTAGATGTGCTTTTTCTATCAACCCTACATCCAGCATAGTCAGCATCTGAGAAACCTGTCAATTCAAAGTTGGTTTCTACAGAGTACCATAGACCTAGTTTAGGTGTTCCCTTTAGGCATCCAAGAATCCTTTTTACAGAGGAGAGATGGGATTCTTTTGGATCAACCTGAAATCGAGCACATAAATTTAAACATTAGTTTGGACCCTGCTAAACTGGGGTACCTTCCTTCCAACAGTGAAAGGTTCAATGAAAGAATAAGTGGGTCTTTCAGAGTACACTTTCTTCTTTAGAAGTGTTGGCTTATCATACCAACAGTCTTTGGTAATATTGCAGAAATAGCATTTAGAATAAAAGGAAATGGATTGAGAAGTCTTTCTGGAAAAGGAGAGATTCCTGTCAGATTGGTTGAGTCGATAGGAATTCGACGTATGTTTATAGTTGCGTCGAGTGGAAGTTGACGCACTTTGGTGTATGCGTTGATTAGAAATCGATGCATCATTTAAGTTGCGTCGAGTGGAACTCGATGCACATTGATAATAACTCGACGCAATTTTTTTTTCTTTTCTGAGGATATTTACCTAGGATTCCTTCATATATAGTGAAATTATTTTTATTAAAAACAGTAGTTTTTGGATTTTCTTGTGAATTTTCTCCTATCAGATGATTCTTCCTAGTGAAGTGGATGGGATGTCTCCAGACAGATTTGCTGGATGATTGAGGTCTGGGTTCTAAATCAGTATTAAACTCTAGTTGTCTAAATCTATCAGTGAGATTTTCAGAGATATTCTTGAGCTTTTGGCTTCTGCCATTTAGGGAATCTTCAAAGGCTTTTGCCTTTGCTAGCTCATTTCTTAGTGTTTGATTTTCAGTATTGTTTTTATCTAGTTGCTCTTCTGATCTAGAGAGTTCTTGACTGAGCTCATAGTTTTTATATTGTGTATCCATTTGTTTGAGATTGTTCAATTCATTTCTTAGTTCTTTTATTTCTTTCTCAGATTTGACTTGATCTAAACAAAATTCTTCGAAGTTATTTTTGAAATCAGTAGAAGAAAAATCTATATCATCAGATATATTTACCAGAGATTTATCTTCAGGCTTCTCAGTATCCATCAAATAGGTTTCCTCTTGCTTAGACTCTTCTTGATCATTTTCAGGTGAGGTACTTCCTTCAGATTCTGAAACACTCCAAGATTGAGCAATGAATCCTTTCTCTTTCTTCTTCTTCTTTAGATCTATTCTTTTTAGATCTTTCTTATTACTGATCTCTTTAGGACATTCAGGTGTAATGTGTCCAGGTTGCCTGCAAGAGTAACATATAATCTCTTTAGTAGGAGTTTTATCATACCTGGTTTTTGAGTCTCTCCTTCTGGATCCTTCTATTTTGATCCACTTCTTGAACCTTCTGGACAGTACACTGATCAGCTCCTCATCACTTGTAGAGGATTCTCCTGCAGTAACCTTTAAGGCAATACTCCTTTCCTTTGAGAGTGAAGGAGTCTTTTCTTTCTCTTCTTTCTCAGCTCTTGTTTTCAATAACTGTTCATAAGATCTTAATTTACCCAACAGGACATCTGTTGAGATTTCTTTTTGGCTTCTGTAGTCTCTAATTGGCCAGATTCTTGAGTCCCAAGAGATAGGGAAGCAAGTTAGTAATTTGTCATTTATCTCAGTGAGAGATATGTCCTTCTCAAGTGTTCTTAACTCATTTATTATGAGGTTGAATCTGGCATACATGTCAGCAACACTTTCACTATCTTTCTTCTGGATGTTTTCATATTGAGAGATGAGTAATGCCTTTTTATACTTTCTCTCATCAGCACTCCCTTCTACCATTTTAGTGAGAGCTTCCCATATTTCCTTAGCTGGCCCACATTCAGCAGTCTTTTGGAAGATTTCATCTGAGAGGGTTGAGGCTAAGATATTCATAGCCTTGGCATCACATGCTTGAGCTTTCTTTTCTTCATCTGTCCATTTAGCCCTTGGAGCAAGTGTTTGTGTGACCTTTCCACTTGAATCCTTCCTGAATGGCTTGGGAGGACCTGTCAAAATAACATTAAACAATTCTTCATCAATGGAATTCATATAGATCCTAATTCTTATTTTCCAAAGTGCAAACTTTTCAAGGTTGCAAATTGGAGGTCTGGTGGAAGCATAATCTTTGATTTGTGCCATAAAAAAAATTTAGAAATATATATATATATATATATGAGGTAGGATCTTTTTGATCAAGGAGTTACCCATTTTTGATCAACCTGGCTCTGATACCAATTGAAAGTGCACAATTAACCTCACTAGAATTCTCTAGAGGGTGGTGAATAGAGATTTAAAAATATTTTGTGCAAAGTTAATAAATATATATATATGTGTAATATTCACAGATTTAAGCTTCCCACACACCAACAAGAATTAAGAAAATAAAGAAAGAAATAGCAAAAAGAAAACACAGCACAACACAAAGAAATATAGTGGTTCCACAAACTTTGGGTAGTCCACTCTTCTACCCCCTTGGTAGGAATTCACTATCTTGCACCGAGTCTTTTGATAAGGAGACTATTAGAACCAGCCTGAGTCTTTTGATAAGGAGACTCTTAGAACCACTACAACTGAATTTTTTGAAGAGAGATTCTTAAAACTCTTTTACACTATTGAAATTGAAATAAGGATAAGAATGAGAAGAAGAAGATGAATAAGAACAAGAACAAGAATAAGAAACAATTTATGCAAGAAGGAATCTTCTTCCTAGCAAGAAGATTAGAAGCACAAGTATAGTGAATGTAATCTCTCTTCTATAGTGAGAAGAAGATTGTAGCCCTTTCTCTCTTTCAGTGAGAGCTTTCAGAAATTTGCTGCAGTATGACTTCAGAAGGTAGTAGAAGAAGAAGAAGGCCTTTTCTTGCTGCAGCACTCTTTCACTTTTCTCAATTTTCTCTTCTCTCTTGGGAGCTTTTCCTTTTTTTCAAATGGATGGAGAGGATCACTTCTCGTTATTCTTTGCCGACCTCCTTCTGTATTTATAGCTCTGTTTATTCAAAAATATTGTTATAGGAGAATAATAAATTAGCAGTCAGAGAAATAGTAAGAGAGAAAAGTTTCCATAATCATTATATCTGTAGAAGGAAAGAGATCATTCTATTTTCAAATAATGTCCATAATAATCTTAATCAAATTAGCCAAGAATCATTTAGAAGGAAAGACTGATTCAGAACGGCTAGAAAAGAATAATATAATTTCATAAAATTCAGATCTACAGAAAGAAGGAAAGAGATCTGGCGAGTTTTTGAATCTGTCACAGAAATTGACGTGCGTCGATAACTATTCGACATAAGCGTCGATTTCATCCTGACTAAACATCGAGAAGAAAATATGGAAGGAGCGTCGACTGAGGTGCGTCGACTTTACTGGGTGCGTCGACTAGAAATCAAAGTTACATCGACTTTGGTTACGTCGAATTCTGTTTAGAGTTACTTCGACTCAGTATGAGAGATACGTCGACAACACTTCGACGTTGCGTCGATTACTATTCGACGCATATTTGCTTAAACTAATTTTTCACTCTAAGAATACATATTCTACTCATTTCTAGGGGTTAAGATAAATCATTTCCCCAACACCTATCCTCCTATTTAATTTTATGAAAGGACTTATAATTTATGTGTTAAAACACAGTTTGCATTTTTAGGCTTTACTGGTCGCATCCCTCGGCCTGGTGGATCAACTAGTCCCCAAGTGAATGTATACATGCAGCAGAAAAATATTTTATTTATTTATTTATCATCCTATATGAGTATGGAGACCCAGCGAAAAATGCCTTAGAGATGTGATCTCTAAATTTAATATAAGTAAAAAGGTAGTTTTATAGCTCTTAAAATAGAATGAATTTCAGTTAAAAGAAATGTCATGTATCTACGCTAGAATGCAGCTTTTTATAATTAAAGTACCTAACATGTGTCCTAACATAAATCATTCACAGAGAGCAAGTATATAAACTAACAGTAAGTAACAGCAGAAAAAGCTAGCAAATAGTCAAATACTAGAGGTAACACTATGGACGTCAACAAACTGACACAAACCCATTGTAAACAAGTCTAAACTGCAAAACAAGATGTAGCTACCTCACAATAAAGAGGAAGAAAACAAAAGACTGCAACAACTCGCAACACTGAAGACACAAGCTCTATCGGCCCAAGCCGCTACTGCTCCGGACCTGAGGCATTCAAAGAAAGAACACCTCAGAAACAAGTTTTAAGTGGCAGAAAGAGAATTAAAAAGAGCCAAACAAACCTCAAAGTAGGCGGGAAACAACAAACATCTAGTAACAAATGTTAGAAGAAATCAACAGAAACAGAGAAGAAAGCACTAGCTAAATTGTTATAACGAAGCAATCTCAATACTAAGAGCAGAAAGAGTTGTATATAGATATTTCTTATTAGATATTATTAACAAAATGTAAATGAGACTAATCAGCTCAACAAGCGAGGTACTGTGTCGGGGAGTGGACCACAACGCGCACAGCCCAACAAATATGAAACTATGCTGGGAAGTAGACCACAACGCGCATAGCCCAATAACCATGGTACTGTGCTGGGGAGTAGACCACAGCCCAACAACTATGGTATTGTACTGGGGAGTAGACCACAACGCGCACAGCCCAACAACCATTACAATGAACCATCTCAACAAATTTTCTAACTCATAATCAATGAATCTCTCTAATACTCGACAAAAACATTGTTCACTCGATGAATTTGTCAAAATGACTCGACGAACTGCACTACTCACTCGACGAATTCGTCAAAATGACTCGACGAACTACACTATTCACTCAACGAATTTGTCGTATACACTCGACGAACTTACCTTGGAATAATCGACGAATTTAACTTGACTCTAAGACAAACTTAGCTTGATTACTCGATGAATTCTTCGTAACCTCTTGACGAATCCGTCATAACTACTCAACTAATTGTGATATCACTCGACGAATTCGTCAGATATTTTCGACGAATTTACTTACCTTTAATCGACGAATTCTGCTATGATACTCGAAATTCTTAGAGGAAAAGAAAGAAAATCAATACAAAAAGTTGTTTGTCTAAAATAATAAATAAGGAAGATAAGTATTAGAAGTTTGCATAGCAAGGGGTAATAGTCTGCCACTTGCCTCAAACCTCTCCGAAGCCCAGCCTCTCGAACCCTCCATAACCAAGATCGTCCAAAAGAAAGCTCCTACGAAGAATTTCTGAAGGATTAGAAAGGAAAACAAGGCTTAGAGACAAACACTCCAACGCCAACACCTAACGAAATCGAACAAACTCACTGCTCAAATGAAGATCTCGGTGAGAGCTCTCTGAATCTATGCTTAGACAAGGATTTCGTACACTAGATCATACACCATGGCCTACGGAAGCACAAAGGATGTCGCGACTCTTCTCCGATCTCGCAGGTCTGGTTCGAAGGAAATGGGAAGAAGAAGGGATCGCCCGAAAACCCAATTTCCTAAGTCGTCGGCCCTTTTTATACTAGAGTTGTAAGAAAATATTATTTAAATTTATTTTTATAAAATTTTTAACCTTAAATTCATGATTTGGACAAGACTAACTCAGATTTTCATGAAAATCACAGAAAAGGAAATTTCCGTTCTTCCAAAACCAGTGGAGAAGTGGAAATCAGAGTTCAATGAGCGGATTATGAGCTACAATTTAATTTTACACAAGTTATGACAACAAAGTTTGATGAATTCGATCAAATTAATTAATTTAAATTCCTATTTCTCTGAAAACTCTTCATTAAGGCGGGCACGGTTAACTACGCGCTAAGGTAATGCCCTTACGTCATTATTATGCCATAATTATTATTTAAATAAATTCTCTGAAATTCACGGGTGTTACAAGTAGGTACCTCCTTGTCGCTTTGGACACGGAAATCGTCATCTAACGATTCATGTCTTCTACCCATGAGGCACAAATTTGCTTCATCTACGTTGCTCTAAGTAGACCCTCTTGAGCTTTCAGATGAAGAGTCATCCCATGTTGCAGCATTCAGAACATTCTTCTTTTCTTTACCATTGCGCCGCTTTTCTTTTTGCTCTTTTAGGTATTTTGGGCTCTGGCATCGTATATGCCTGATCTTCCTGCAGTGGAAGCACTCTTGGGGAGGCCGCTCATCATCGTCGCTTGATTTCTCCTTATTTTCTCTTTTAGAAAATGAACTTTTTCGGAAAAACTTATGGAAAGCGTTCCTTCTTTCCGTTTTCTTCATGAACTTTGTGAAGCTTTTTACAAAAAGTCTCTCCTCATCCTCCTCATCATTGTTGTCCTCATTCCGTGACTTCAGTGCCAAAGCTTTCTTCTTTGGCTCTTTGTTGTATTCTTCTTCTTAGATTTTGAGTTCAACCTCATGCCTTTTGAGGTTCCCAATAAAGCTCTCAATTTGGAGCAGTTTTAGATCATGTGAAACAAAAATAGCGGTCACTTTTGTACTGAACTTTGGAGGGAGAGACTGAAGGATTTTCCTCACCAAGTCACCATTTGAGAATGTTTTTCTAAGTATCTTTGAGGCGTTGACGATCTTGGTGAATCAAGTGTACATCGAGTCTACGTCCTCGTTTGTATCCATTCTGAAACATTCAAACTCTGATTCCAGTTGGAATAGCTTTGAGTCTTTAACCTGCGAAGTTCCCTCATACGTTATTTCCAATAGATTACAAATATCATAGGCAGTTTCGCAAGCACTGACTCGATTAAATTTAGTTCTATCTAAACCACAAAATAAGGCATTCATTGTTATAGCATTGTTTTTGCACTTTTGTTTATCTCCATCATCAGTTCATCACACCTATCTCTAGGCTTTTCCATGGTTACTTCTCCAACAACATATGTAGGAGTAGTATACGGTTGTTCAATACAATCCTAGATGTTTGAAAGTTAATTGATATGCTTAGATACCAATTGAAAGTGGAGGTTAGATCTTAATGTTACTCTAGAGGGGGGGGTGAATAGAGTATTAAAACTTTTACTTTATTTTATTGTGGAATAAAAATAGTGATATATGTATGTGTATTAAGTGAGTAATAAAAGCAAACACAAAGAGAGCACACAGCACAACACACAGAAAATCACAACACAGAGGACACAAGGATTTTTATAGTAGTTCCCCAATAAACTTGGATACGTCTACTCTTCTACCACACTTGGTAGGATCCACTAGGTTTTTGATCAGGTGCCCTATCAACAAGGGGTTTTTGATCAGGTGTCCACACACCAAGGAGCTTTTGATCAGGTGCTCTAACCAAACTACGGGTTTTTGATCAGGTGCCCTGCCACCAAGGGGTTAACTTTTGAAGGGAGTTATAACCCTATACAAGAGGGGATAAGAAGGGTTATGAAGTTCTTCTCTATCAATATTCTGAGAGAAGACTAGTGGATTGATGATGTAAAGCTCCTCTGTCTGATATAAAATTGTTGACAGAAAAAGGCTGGAGCTTTCTCTTCAAAAATATTGATCTTCTTTTCTCTTCCTGATAGCTGATAAATCTTAGAGACAAATGTTTCTCAGATTATTTGTTGCTCTTTTGAAGATCTGATCTTGCAGCTGATAACTGAGAGAGTAGAGTTGATGTTCTCAGTAAATGAGTGCTGCTTGAGGAAGAAGATGAAGATGATCTGTAAAGCTTTGTTCTTCTTTTTCTTCCTGTATCTTTCTGAAGAATATTGTTCTTCTCTGTCGGTTGTTCTCTTCTTTTCTATATTGATGTACTGTTATTCTGTAATAATAGGATCCAGTATATCTTCTTTCTTATTCTTTTTGAAATCTCTGACAAATTTTAAATGCAAATCCTTTAAATTAAGGAATATAATATTCGGAAAGATATTCTGGGAATTGTAAATCTGACACTCTTTATTTCTATTCTTTTTCAAAGAAAATGTCCTTTTCCAAGAATATGTCAACGATTATTTTCAAAATAGGAGAATAATAAAAGGAAATATAATATCCCGACTTATCTGGAAGAATAGAGCCGTTGCTGTAGACGATCTGAGTTCAGAGAATGAAATAAGAATAATCATTCTAAAATTCTAAACTGAAATAAGAAATCATCGATCTGAACAAATTTCGTCGATCTCAAGAATTTCATCGAACACAATGTTGAGTTCGTCGAACTGGCAAATTCGTCGATCGCTGAACTGAGCAAAATCATCAACCGCTGAGACTTGATAAAATCATCGACTGCTGAGACGGAGTTTGTTCGTCGACCGCTGAGACGGAGTCTGTTCGTCGACCGCTGAGACAAAATAAAATCATCGACCGCTGAGATGCTGAGACTGTTAATTGACCACTAAGACTGACCCGCTGAGACGCTGAGATAGAGGCAATCCGTTCGTCGAATGCAGTGTAAGCCGTTCATCGAACGCAGAGAGCAAGTCGTTCATCGAACGCGGTATGGATTTCGTCGAACGCAGAACCTGAATACTTTCTTGAGTTCTAACAGCCTAAACTCTTGACTCATTGACTATACATTGAGGTCAACTTGATACTAGTCAGCAGATAGTGATCCTAGCCCAAATCATTAATAGGGTTGTTCTAACAATCTCTCCCTATTTGGGTTAGGACACTATTTGACAAAATTTGAATAATAAAACAAATAACAAAACAACAGAGCATATATATATCTAATAGGTTTTAAATATTTCATCAGATATACAAGATATGATACTCTGAGTTTAGGAACATTACAATTTAAAACTTTCGACTTTTTGAATTCTGCTTTCTGGTATTGTCTTTCTCTTATTTTTCTGAATTCTGATTAACTGAGCTTTAGCAATAAATGATACTGAATCTGCTTTGAAATTGTTGCTTCTTCTATATCAAATACTGTATCTGAATCTGAGCTTGAACATGAAAACTTTATCTAAATTTGCATTAAGCTGGAGCAAACATTGCATCTGAAATTTGCAACATATGTAGCTTCTTCATAAAGCATCTCTCCCTTTCATAAAGCATCTCCCCCTGAGACTGGAGCTTCTTCAGCTTCTCCCCCTGCCTAGTTCATAGAACATCTCCCCCTGAGCAAAACACTACATCATATGGAGCTTCTTCATAGAACTTCTCCCCCTGCCTAGTTTCAGGAAGGCCTGAAGCTAGGCCCCTTGAAGAAGGGACATTTGATGGAGGTAGGGAATGATGGAATCTAATTTCCAGAAATTTGTTCTGATAGTGTTGTTGCATTCTTTGACTTAAGGATGTGTACCCATTCCTTTATTATCAGCTACTAGGGGTTTGATTCTGCCACCAATTGAAAGGTAAGCTTTGATTTTGATACCAATTGAAAGTCCTGGTTTTCTGATATTGAACTTGCAATTTCATTTGCATTCTCTATCTTGAGAGTGTAAACCCTTTCTTTTATTTCTGCAAGTGATAGTGTGATACCAATTGAAAGTCCTCTAATATCAGTTGAGGTCTCTGCTAGTTTGATACCAATTGAAAGTGACCACTGGTATCAGTTGAGGTCTCTGATATCAAAAGAAAAATGAGTTTGATCCTGGAGGTCAATGACTTCTTAAGTTGGTGTTCTTCAAACAGTTGAAGAATATCTTGGAAGAAATGACCTGAATGAGATAGTGATCCTGTACCTACAAAATGTCTCTGGTAGAGGTGGTGTTCCTCTCCTCATTTAATAGGTTAGTTCCAGCAATGCATGGACTCTTTTATTTTAAGAGTAGATTTGTTATAAACCCTATATGCTTTATTAGAAGGAAAAATATCCTAGATTTTGCTTTAATAGGATTCCATAAATATGATGAGTTGCTACAGCTTTTAATGGATTCTAAGGAATTTTTATCTTCTCAGAAAAACATTGTCTGATACCTTCCTTCTTACAGAATTCTCTTATCAGAAGAGATTAAAACTCAGTGCCATGATCATTTCTGATAAATGCAACTAGAGTAGAATACTCAAATCTTGATGATCCTGAGAAAGTCTGTAGGAACATGAAGTTATCTGACTTTGTTCTTAAGATAAGAAAATTTAATTGAATCTTATAACTTTTTATTGATTACAATTGGAGTTAAAAATATTTTCAATAGGTTTAAGCATTTCCTTATACTGGTTAATTATATTGGCCTTATCTGCCTTATAGTTAATTATATTGGCCTTATCTGTTAAGGTATTACCAAATTGAAAGTGAATTGATATTGGCCTTTGTATCTGATAAGTGTATTATCAATTGAAATTTTCTTTTACCAATTTAAATTTTTCTTGATAATCATTAAGATAGATGTTTGATAAACTATTCCGATTTTGTCGATCTCGGGTTGACAATGTGCAGTGATTTCATTGATCTCTGATTAATGAATAGTTATATTTATTCTCTGTGTTTAGAGTTCGTTGAACTCTGATTCGTTGAGCTCTGATCAAAGGAAAATTATGCTTAATTTTTGTGTTCGGCTTTCGTCCATCTACGTTCGACAAAGTTATTTGATTTTGTCGATCTCTGTTCGACGAATTTTGTTGAACACATAAAATTTCAATGATTTATACTAAGTCTTCTGCTACTTCTTTTTCCATAGTATAGACAAATTTTATAGATGTAGTTGGACTATTTTTCTTTTGAATATGAGATATATTAGATGAAAATCTTAAGCTATGTTTGCTGCCAATTTAATTTGGCATTGTTAGTGCTTGAGATATTCAATAATTTGATATTTCTTTCATTAAGAGTTTGTTCAAAAATTTCAGCCTTAATTGAATTATTTTTCAAAGAAATAATTTGTTCTTCTGATATTTTCAAAGAATTTTCAGAAGTTAAGTTGTTTATTTCTATTAACTTTGTTCTGAAAGATGTGATTTCTTTCTCAGATTCAATTAAATTTAAGCAGAGAATTTTAAAATCATCTTTGAAATCAGTGGAATTAAAATCAAGGTTAGATACTACCTGATCTGCATCATTTTCAAATTCTGATTCTTCAGAATTGTTTCCTGAGGCATTGATAGCCATCATGCAGAAGGTTCTTTCATCTGCATCATCTTCATCATCACTGGAGCTGGATGAAGATGCATGATCTGAATCATTGTATGAGTCATATATAGCCATCAAGCACTGATCTTTGTCATTTGCATCATTTTCATCAGATTCAGATTCTGCATCTGAGTTGTGATTTGACCTATATATAGACATCATGCAGAATTCTATAGCTTTTTGTTCTTCTTTTTGTTCTTCTTCACTTTAACTAGTTGATGGTTCTGTATCATAAATACAGAAAGTGGACGAAGGTTCAGCTACCATCCTTGTGAGGGAGTTCCAGATGTCTCTTGCTGAAGTGTAATCAGCAACAATTTGAAAAATGTCATTTGACATTGATTGAGCTAATATATCCATAGCCTTGGCATCAACACTTTTCAGCTTCTTTTAAGCATCTGTTGTTGTTGATGAAGTTGAAGGACCTGTCAAAAAGACATTGAAAATATCTTCATCAATTGCATTCATATACAATCTAATCCTTACTTTCCATAGTGCAAACTTATTGAGATTGCACATAGGAGGTCTTGTGCTGGAATATTCTTTGTTTTGTGCCATGAGTTTTTAACAAACAGAAAACTCTAAAATAAATTAAGATCTAATTGATCTTTATGATTCAGGTGATATCCTGTAAAAAATCAACAGCCCTCTGATACCAATTGAAAGTCAATTGATATGCTTAGATACCAATTAAAGTGGAGGTTAGATCTTAATTTTACTCTAGAGGGGGGGTGAATAGAGTATTAAAACTTTTTACTTTATTTTATTGCGGAATTAAAATAGTGATATATGTTTGTGTATTGAGTGAGTAATAAAAGCAAACACAAAGAGAGCAGACAGCACAACACACAGAAAATCACAACACAGAGGACACAAGGATTTTTATAGTAGTTCCCCAATAAACCTGGGTACATCTACTCTTCTACCACACTTGGTAGGATCCACTAGGTTTTTGATCAGGTGCGGTATCACCAAGGGGTTTTTGATCAGGTGTCCACACACCAAGGAGCTTTTGATCAGGTGCTCTAACCAAACCACAGGTTTTTGATCAGGTGCCCTGCCACCAAGGGGTTAACTTTTGAAGGGAGTTATAACCCTGTACAAGAGTGGATAAGAAGGGTTATGAAGTTCTTCTCTATCAATATTCTGAGAGAAGACTAGTGGATTGATGATGTAAAGCTCCTCTATCTGATATAAAATTGTTGACAGAAAATGGCTGGAGCTTTCTCTTGAAAAATATTGATCTTCCTTTCTCTTCCTGATAGCTGATAAATCTGAGAGATAAATGTTTCTCAGATTATTTGTTGCTCTTTTGAAGATCTGATCTTGCAGCTGATGACTGAGAGAGTGGAGTTGATGTTCTCAGTGAATGAGTGCTGCTTGAGGAAGAAGATGAAGATGATCTGTAAAGCTTTGTTCTTATTTTTCTTCCTGTAACTTTATGAAGAATAATGTTCTTCTCTGTCAGTTGTTCTCTTCTTTTCTATATTGCTTTCCTGCTATTCTGTAATAATATGATCCAGTATATCTTCTTTCTTATTCTTTATGAAATCTCTGACAGATTTTAAATGCAAATCCCTTAAATTAAGGAATATAATATTCTGAAAGATATTCTGGGAAGTATAAATCTGACACTCTTTATTTCTATTCCTTTTCTATGAAAATGTCCTTTTCCAAGAATATGTCAATGGCTATTTTCGAAATAGGAGAATAATAAAAGGAAATATAATATCCTTACTTATCTGGAAGAATAGAGCCGTTGTTGTAGACGATCTGAGTTCAGAGAATGAAATAAGAATAATCTTTCTGAATTTCTGAACTAAAATAAGAAATCGTCGATCTGAACAAATTTTGTCGATCTCAAGAATTTCGTCGAACACAATGTTGAGTTCGTCGAACTGGCAAATTTGTCGACCGCTAAACTGAGCAAAATCGTCAACCGCTGAGACTTGATAAAATCGTCGACCGCTGAGACGGAGTCTGTTCGCCGACCGTTGAGACGGAGTCTGTTCGTTGACCGCTGAGACAGAATAAAATCATCGACCGCTGAGCCGCTGAGACTATTCGTCGAACACTGAGACTGACCCACTGAGATGCTGAGATAGAAGCAAGTCGTTCGTCGAATGTAGAATGTAAGTCGTTCGTCAAACGCAGAGAGCAAGCCATTCGTCGAACGCAGTATGGAGTTTGTCGAACGCAGAACCTGACTAATTTCTTGAGTTCTAACAGCCTAAACTCTTGACCCATTGACTATACATTGAGGTCAACTTGATCCTAGTCAGCAGATAGTGATCCTAGCCCAAATCAGTAATAGGGTTGTTCCAACAATGTCTATATCTAATTAATTAGAAAACAACGCATTCGCATTCTCTAGTAGTTATAGTCAGATCCTGTAAAAATTGGAGGTCTAGATATTCCTTGCCCCTCATGAAAAGCGAGATCATGGTGCGCCATTATTCTCGATTGTTAGACTATTTAGGAATAACCTTCCTCTGATACCACTTGTTGGATCTGTAGGCGCCCTTAGAGGGGGGTTGAATAAGGGTTTTATGAAATTTTGATCATAATTGATTTTATTCAAATGTGTTGACAGTATTTTCAAGAATATCTTAATTTAAATACTACAGTAGTCCTTTTTATGAAAGTGGGCTGTATTTGACACAATAGAAGTGAATTCTGTTGCTACCACCTACAGTAGCGTTACCGCGCGACGTTAGTGATAGAGGGCCCCTTTTTAGTTTAGATTTCAACGATCAGAAATTGCAAGAAAATATTAGATAAATACAGATACTATTATTGCTTAAAAATATTATAAAAGCTTATCCCAATGACGCATGAGATAGAGGCGAATGAGTAAAAACCTTTTTGGTTTTCTATACTGACCCTTCTCCTAAGGACTAGTTGGCTCTAGCCCATCTCTCCCCAGATGAGGCCTCGAGCTTCCCCCTAGATCTAACCCTAGACCTAGTCGCCACACCCACAAGGCAAATTCTCCCTAGATCTAACCCATGAAAGTTACAAACAATAAAAACTAAGACATCAACGAAACTCCCTCAAAAGATGAACTTGAAGACAAAGTCGGCGTGGTTGCTCTTTCTTCAAGTCCTTAGCGTTCATGAACATTGACATAGTTCTCTTGGCTGCAAAGAGGAGGCTCTCACTAATATAGGAGTGGTGGCTTTGATGTCATCTTGAATCAGCTAATCGGCTGTTTAAAATGGAGGCAGACTGCTATTTTTAATAGGCTCGGATCCTAGCACTAGCGGTAGTGCTACTGTCGGGAGGTAGCCTCTTTAGGAAATATTTTGGCACACAGATCGAGCCATTTTTGGCATCCTTCTGGCTCCAGAATTGGTATCTCCTCCTACCGTGCCACGGTAATGCAAATGTGCCGCATTAGTATATATTATTCCCAGCCGTCAGATCTCCTTCCTTTTCTGCTCCTCAATCAGCATTGTGATAACGGGACTTCCATAAGTTACCATCAGGGGTTAGCCGTAATGCTCTGCGGTAAGAGTTGTCATATTCAGTCTCGACGACCTTCCTTTCTCGACGAATATTAACTTTTTGCCGTAGTTTCCAAATTTTAACAACTACCGCCAGTGGTAGCGATAGCACTCCATGCTAGCACCACAGCATTGACCTGGTAGGGAATTCTTCATCATTCGTTCTCTTAGTCATAGAGGTTTGAAAGTAGAAGTTCCTGCACACAATAAATGTTGGAACATGGTTTTCCGCATCTCCTAGGTTTGAGAATAACAAATCCTATGTGTATTTGATCTTGTGTGTTCAAGTGTGCAGGTTAACATAGTCCATATGACTGAAGGAGTACTCATGATGACTGCCCCCAAAATTGAAGCCAGAATTCGAAGAGGCCCACTAGCGCCAGCGGTAGCACCTAGCGCCGGGCGCTAGCGATGAAGAGCATAATTCTGGGAGCTGTAATAGAAGGCGATAACGCCTGGCGGTAGCGGATAACGCTGGCGGTAGCGCTGAACACAGAAGGAATAAACGCAAGGTTGTCGTGGATTGAAGATCCTGCCGCGCAAAACCATTCTTAATCAGGGATAGCGCCGGCGGTAGCTACTAGCGCTGGCAGTAGCATGGCGCACAAAAGGCATAGAGCAAAACATTGCCGCGGATGGGAGATCCTGCCGCGCAAAATCTTTCCTAATCCGAGCTAGCGCCGGCGGTAGCACTAGCGCCGGCGGTAGCGCTTGGTCTATAAAAGGACCCCCTCTCCTCTTGTTTTGGTACACACCTATTGCATACACCTCGGAGAGAGTGCTAGAATTCGAGAGGCTTGTCTTAGCCAAAATTTGAGGTCCCAACGAAGCTCTGCCAATTTCTGAAGGAGAATTCCATCACGCCGAATCCAGACGAAGTCCGCTTTGACAAACGCTGATTCTACAGCGGATCTTCGCATCCATCTTCAGAAGTTCATCTTAATGGAGGTTTTGTTATTTTATTTCTATTTCTTCATTGTAAACGGTAGTGAAATTGCCTCGTGTTGGCGACTAGGTCTGGGGTAGACTTAGGGATGAAATTCGCCTCGTGTTGGCGACTAGATCTAGGCTAGTTCTAGGGGGTGCTCGAGGCCACATCAGGGGAAGGATTGGCTAGAGCGGCTTGAGGCCGAATCCGGGGAGGATAAGGCTAGGGCCACCGGTTCGTGGGGAAGCGAGTCGGGATAGAAAATGAAAAGAGTTTTTTTATTATTCGCCCCCGATCTCTAGCGTCATTGAGATCAAGTTTTGTAAAACTTATTTAGCATTAATAAAGCTTGTCTCTCTCTTTATTGTTTTACTTGATTTCTCGTTGTATTAATCTTGCAATATTTCAAAGTTTTCTAAATATAATCTTAAGTTTTTGAAAACCCTTATTCACCCCCCTCTAAGGGCGCCGATCGATCCAACAAGTGGTATCAGAGGTAGGTTATTCCAAATCGGCTTAACAACCGGGAATAATGGCGTCTTATGATCTCGCTTCTACTAGTGGGGTAAATTTTTATGAAGAAGAAAAATCTCCTAAACCACCTTTATTCGAAGGGAGAAATTATAAAGGGTGGAAATTATTATTGGAAAATTTTATTAAGACTTTAGATATCGAAGTATGGAATTTAGCCATTATAAGATCTGCGGATGAATTAAATAAAAAAGAACGTCAACTAAATGCAAAAGCCAAACATTATTTATTTTGTGCTCTATCAAATGAAATTTTCAAATTAATATATTGTTTTTCTAGTGCATACAAAGTTTGGCAATTTCTTGAAGAAATGTATGATTTTCCCCTCGCAGGTATAGATCAAACACAGGAGGAGAAGAACATACAAGCATCCACTACTATTCAAGAAGATCTCTCTCGTAGCAAAGCCATGGAAATCATGGAAACTAACTTGGAAAAAGAGAGCAATACATCAAAAGAAAAAGAAGATGAAAATTCATCTATGATGGAGGAAGGCCCAAAAGATAACGAAGGAACTTCATGCACACATTTTGCCTCTACCAAAAGCGCTGTAAGAAAGTCAAAATCTTCTTCTTGTGTGATAACTTCCATTTCTAGTTTCAATATACTAAAAACTGCTAAACGTAAGATCAAAAAATTGAAAATTACTAATAAAAATTTACGTTTAGAAAATAAGAAATTAAAAGCTAATGTTAATTCAGAATCAAATTATGATGTGGTTTCACCATCTTGTCCTTTACTTGAAAACACAAAACCTTGTTTTGATTGTGATAATTTTAAGGAAAAACTTAAGGAACTTGAAAAAGAAATTATTTGTATAAAAGAACATAATGAAAAATTATCATTAGAAAATTCATCTTTAAAAGGTGATTGTGCTACATGCAAAGGTTATAAAATTGAAATCAAAGAAATGGATGAAACATTTGAGGAATTCAGAAACAACTACCAAACTCATATTGACTCAATTGTTTCTACTCTTAAAAATAACACAATTGCTTATAATAAAGCCAGACACAATTTACAAACTAAGAATGATGAATTAAATGCTAAAATCAACTTGCTCAAGGAAATCATAAAGAAAAACACTCATTCACAATACCATGATATATCTAAAAGCAAGTTAAATATAAATTCTCAAAATATTAATAAATCAAACAATGGAAATAAAAGACATCAACAAATTAAAAATGAAATTCCAAAGTACAATTATTATTATCATCAAACTTCTCCCAACATAAAACTTCATAAATTTTCTATGAAAAATGCTTTCTATAATCACTACAATTATAATCCTAAAGATAAAGATTATCACAATAAAAATTTGACTCATAATAATAATATTAAACCACAGTTTGAATGGACGCCCAAAACCAAAGATGAAACACAAACACCCCAAAAAAGGGACCATTCATTTCCATCTCCCCAAAAGCAAATACGTTGTATTTGGGTACCCAAAGGAACCATCACACCCGGTCCTCTTTGGATACCTAAATCTCTCTTTCATTAGGTACCACCAAATGCATGAAGTAGAATATTGTCAAAAGGGAAATATACAATTTTTTTACTTCATGATGTGCTTTAATGTCTTTCAATTTTCTTTGTTTTCTTATTTCTTTGAAATTATCATGTTATGGTCATCTTGTATAGGAAACATGATCAAAAATTTTAATGAACCTATAACATTAATCAAAACTCAAAATCTTATTAAGATGACCTACGTATTATTCATATACTCATTATACATATATTTATCAACAATTAAATTCAAAATCTTCCATGTGGTGGTAAAATATTTAATCATAAGATTTCAAAAAGGGTATACCACTTAAAAAAATTTTCCTAAATATCACCACTTCATAACATCAAATTATAAATGAAACATTCTAGTCAAACATCCAAAAGATAACAAAATAAACATAATTCAAAGAACAACAACATCCAAGACATAGGTTCAAATTCTTGAATTATTACATAAAAATTGTTCCTCTCACAACTACTCCTCCTCATCTATGTCCTCCACACTAGGACTGGGGGAGCGTCTCCTGCGAATCCTCCAGATCGAGTGGCGGGGTGGATCTGAAAATGGACTCTCCCACTCCCTCCGCTCTGGTGTAGATGGGTTTAACTTTAAATCTTTCATCATAAACTTCATCTTTTTTTTATCCCTGAGACATCCTTCCTTATCACAGAAACATCCTCCTCCACCTGTGTCATCCGCTCACCCCTCTCCTCTCGAAAGGTGGAGCATCTCGAGCCCCTCGAGAAGACGCTCCTCACCGGAGTGGTGGTTGAGTTGATGATGATTGCTCATCCGAGACGAAGGATGTTCGCAAATGCGAGGTACTATAAATAGGAGGATAGCAATCTACTAAAAATAAACCTAAGTCAATAGTAGGATACAAAACCTGAATAACTCTCTGAATGATGCCACCCAGGGGCAGGTTGTTGAATCTCTGACAGGTTGGTTGCTGCAACTTTTAGGAATAACGGATCAAGGAGAGTAACAAATCCGCTACATCAAACCTCTCCTTCTCTAAAATAAAATAGGTAACATAACTCAGTTGCGCTGTGACCTTGGCATTACACCCAACTTCAGTAGGATTGTATGGCGCAACACATTATGCACGACCAAGGCATCCACGGTGAGAGTCGAAATGGAAGAGATCAGACTCCTGCACTCCTTGTTATGTAGCGCCATGTTCACTTGAGTCCAATCTCTGTCTGCCCTGAACCTTTCAACAATTTCCAATCTATGTGAATGCTGAGTCAATCCGAACACAATCCTCAACTGTTCATGGGTAATAGTAACCATCTGCCCCTACACTTGTGACTGGACTCCTCCATCCAGCTCTATCGTTGATGGATCTTCCAAGTGCATGTAAAAATCGCGCACCAACTCGGAAGAAAATCCGTCAGGAATGAACAAGCTCAACACCTCTACGGCAGCAAATAGCTCCATAATGTGGTGATGTCGCGGCAAGTCGAACTCCACGACGTTGGCACTCACACTACAGCTGCCTCTATGGCCAACTCAGTATTCTTCTTTCCCTTATAACCCGGTGCCATCTGCAATATTACAAAAATTATTAAAACAAGAAAACAAAATCCTCATTTAAAAACAAAAAATTTTTTATCTCCTTAAAATTAAAATACGTTCATATCCTAACTTAAAACCAAGAAATCCACATATTCAAAACCAAAAACATCATCAAAACCACAAACCTTAGAGAAAACCTAACGGTGTAGATCTAGTTCCTAAATCTACCTAAAATATTCAAATATCTCCATCTCTAACATCACAATCAAGCTTTAAAACAAAAATCATAAGAAAGGATGAAGAATTACCTCAGATCTGCGCGTAGAACGAGTCATCTTCTAGGGTTTTTTGGGAGGAAATGAAAGATAATGACAGATCTGAAAAAAGAACTTGTTTTTAACAAAAGACTCAATAGCGCCAGCGCTAGCGCTAGCGCAGGCGGTATCGGACCCTTTTAAGTTTTTAATATAACAAAATTCTATTAAATACCTAAATTTATTATCTACTATATGTACTAGTTGGTGATGCAAGATTTCATTTATTTTAACGTGTGTTAGGTGTCCTAGATCTTTCAAATTAACACAAATTCAAAAATGCAATTTTTTGGTGTTTAACCATCAAAAACATCTCCTTAAATTCTGCAATTTCAGCAAGAAACTCCTAATGGGACACCTAATCAAGACCACAATTCAAAATTTCCAAAATACTAAAAAATCATTCACTGTCTCCCGCGCTAGCGCTACCGCAGGCGCTAGCGTCCATGTTCTATTTTCTATATTTTTTAAATTTCGAAAAATTTCTAAAAATATATTAATCTATATTTTCTACTTAGTTTTGCTCTTCTGTGTTTCTTTATTTTTTGAAAAATCAAATACAAAACTACAAAAACGAAATTACAAAAAAATATGTTTTTTCTTTTTCGCTTGTGTTGTTTCCTTTGCTTACAGTTCATCTTTATGCAAAAATCAAATATAAAAATTGCAAAAGTAAAAATTACAAAAATAAGCTTTTCTTTGCTAAAATCAAATACAAAAATATAAAATTTTAAAACTATCAAAAAAACAAACTGTATGATTTTTGTGAACAATCAAGCATGATTTAATCTATTATTTAGAAATTCTACAATGTTGCAATTTATCTTTTCAAACTACTTTGGACATTGTCATTCTTCATGCTTTGATATATCGATTCGAATGTGCATCAGTTATAGTTTAAAAGCTGTGTAGGATCAAGCTTAGCATGCCTCTAAGTATGAGAAATGCTTTATGTTTGATAATGATATTTATTCACTCACCTTCTTTTTGGCATTCTCTACATATGTATTTAATCTAAGAATGCTCGTGTCTGTTTTGTATTAGTATAAATAAATTAAAATTGCACAAGTATCTTACCTACACTCCTTCTTTTGCACTCTTAAAAATTAATATAAGTGGTTATGTTTTTCATAAATTCTATTGATTTGCAAAACAAGTGTATTCGGAGAACTTTATACAAAACAAAATTATAACATGAATGACAAAGATAACTCCACCAAGCACTACTTGAACCTCCTGATAAGTCTTAATAAGTATTGTGAGGTTGAGCACCTTGGAAAGAATAGTAAAGTGTCTTGTGCAAATCAAATCTTTCTTTCAAAAATAAGAAAAACCACTTACTCTTAAGTACATCGGATCACTAGTCTCAAAATTCAAAGTAAAATATGTGATCCCCCAAGCACTACTTTGCACCCTGATAAGTCTTGATGAGCATTGTGTGTGCAAAGCACCTTGGTAGTTGTACTTTTTATTGTGCATTAAAGTGTGTGGAAGTAATTCTTTTTGTGTTTTATTGTGCTCGTACTTTACATATATCTTGTATTTTTGATTAAAACATTTGTCTACATTACTCAAAAATACACTTATGTGCACATCATTATCTTCCATAACACTTCTTCTCATGAGTATTGGATCCTAATGCTAATTCTATATTACTTCTTATTTATAAAATGCACTAGATAACCTAGCATGTGTTCTACAATGTTTTGTATGTTTTTGGAAATATGAATTAAAGTAACATTGTAGTAATTTCTTTTTGATAAACATTATTTCATGCTTGGTTATTATCAAATTTAAAGATCTAACTGCAAAATGATTTACAAAAACATCATCTTTTGTGAACGTTAACTCAGATTTTTTTTGGATTATCATTACTATTTGATGTTTTTTGTATTGCTATAAGTCTTCCGCATCTTAACCATATAAGTGTTTTACCTTGCGCTTTCATGCTTACTTAATATCTTGTATTCTTTGCATCATCACTTATTCTTAAAAATTCCTATCTTTCATTAAGTGATAGACTTACTTGGAACACTTTTTATTGGTTACTTCAAATATAAAAATCTTTTATGCTACAAACTCTGAAAATTTTGTAATGCTCATAACTCTGATCTATTTCAATGAAAAACAATTCTAAAACTCCTTATCATTTACTTAAAAAAAAGCTCGATCATGCCTTCTCTTCTGTTTAAAAATTCTTTGGTGCTTTGTTTCCCTACCCTCTTTTGCTAATAACAAAGGGGGAGAACTAACATGATAAATATAACCCGTTATCATAAACCCAACATGACAAATTCAGATGATAGGTTACATATTAGGGGTGCACTCACTTAGGGGGAGCATGTATTTAGGGGGAGCAATTCTAAATGCTAAAATTAATAATTATCCTAAGTCATCACTCTCACACACACAAGTAGAGTTTCATCATGCTTATCTATTAATGCTTTGATTTATCAATAATGGATTTGTTATTATCAAAAGGGGGAGTTTGTTGGAACATAGTCTTCCGCATCTCCTAGGTTTGAGAATAATAAATCCTATGTGTATTTGATCTTGTGTGTTCAAGTGTGCAGGTTAACATAGTCCATATGACTCAAGGAGTACTCATGATGACTGCCCCCAAAATTGAAGCCAGAATTCGAAGAGGCTCACTAGCGCCGGCGGTAGCACCTAGCGCCGGGCGCTAGCAATGAAGAGCGCAATTCCGGGAGCTGTTATAGAAGGAGCTAACGCCTGGCGGTAGCGGATAACGCTGGCGGAAGCGCTGAACACAGAAGGAATAAAAGCAAGGTTGCCGCAGTTTGAAGATCCTACCGCACAAAACCTTTCTTAATCAGGGATAGAGCCGGCGGTAGCTACTAGCGCTAGCGGTAGCGTGGCGCACAAAAGGCATAGAGCAAAACGTTGTCGCGGATGGGAGATCCTGCCGCGCAAAATCTTTCCTAATCTGGGCTAGCGTCGGCGGTAGCGCTAGCGCCGGCGGTAGCGCTTGGGCTATAAAAGGACCCCCTCTCCTCTTTTTTTGGTACACACCTATTGCATACACCTCAGAGAGAGTGCTAGAATTCTAGAGGCTTGTCTTAGCCGAAATTTGAGGTCCCAGCGAAGCTCTGCCAATTTCTGATGGAGAATTCCATCACGCCGAATCCAGACGAAGTCCGCTTCGACAAACGCTGATTCTACAGTGAATCTTCGCGTCCATCTTCAGAAGTTCATCATAAGGGAGGTTTTGTTATTTTATTTCTCTTTCTTCATTGTAAACGGTAGTGAAATCGCCTCGTGTTGGCGACTAGGTCTGGGGTAGACTTAGGGCTGAAATTCACCTCGTGTTGGCGACTAGATCTATGCTAGTTCTAGGGGGTGCTCGAGGCCACATCAGGGGAAGGATTGGCTAGAGCGGCTTGAGGCCGAATCCGGGGAGGATAAGGCTAGGGCCACCGGTTCGTGGGGAAGCGAGTCAGGATAGAAAACGAAAAGAGTTTTTTTATTATTAGCCCCCGATCTCTAGCGTCATTGAGATCAAGTTTTGTAAAACTTATTTATTATTAATAAAGCTTGTCTCTCTCTTTATTGTTTTACTTGATTTCTCGTTGTATTAATCTTGCAATATTTCAAAGTTTTCTAAATATAATCTTAAGTTTTTGAAAACCCTTATTCACCCCCCCCCCCCCCCCTCTAAGGGCGCCGATCGATCCAACAATAAACACATGGCAAGTATAATCAAATACAATGAGATTTGTTATTCTCAAACCAAGAGATGTGGAAAGCAAGTTCCAACAATGCTTGGTGTAAAGCAGCATGGTCTTCCAGCCACCTGCCCTCCATTCATCAGGTGACTCAAAAATGGAGGTATAATAAATTTGAATGTTGGTGTTGTAACAAGTTGGACACTTTGCTATAGACTATTGGTTTAACCCAATAGTGCCTAGAGAAAGGTATGAGAAGCATGCCAGTAGTTTAGCTATCAAGCTTCCAGTAGTTAAGGCTAACAAGAATCTAGGACCCAAACTCATTTGGGTTCCTAAAGAATACTAATCTTTGTCTTGCAGCTTTGTCCAATGGCCAGCCAAAGGCAAATATGGTTGTTGGACAATAGATGGTCCAGACATAAGTATGGATTAATAAGCACTCTATTAAAGAAAAACATTATTTTTAACAAGTATATTGGATCTTGTAATCACAATTGTTGATTCTAAGATCAATACAGTAACTCTGTCAGCTCTGGTACGCGCCTCTTCACATTATAAAGTAAGACATTTATAACTAGGTCACGTGTTTAGAAATAGAGTACAACCTACATTTTCTCTAAGCCATTACGATGAGTTCTCGAGTTCTTGTGATGTCGAAACCCTACAAACTCGATGATTCTAAGGAAATGGCACCTGTGAAGAATGATGACACCTACAATAGTGGATGTGAGCTGGTGCGTGGCGGATTCATTAATGTCGGTAAGGAGATAAAATCAGTGATTGGGCAAATTAAAGCTGCGGGGGGTAGAATATGTGCTCTCAGAGCCAACTGTCGTCATGCATAGAGAACTTCTGGAATTCTATGCTGAGCCCAAGAAGAGTACCTCTAGAAATGCCATTAAAACTAAGGTTGGAAATACCCTATTAAGAGTGATGGCAATGGGACTTTCTAAGGCACTCTGTCTGCCTAGACTTTCAGGGGATGAGATAGAGGATGAATCTCATGGCACCTTGAAGAAGGCCGACTTCAATGTAAACGGGAAACTTTTGGTTGATATTGTTGCCAAGGCACTGATATGCAAACCTAAATCTCAAGATAGAATATCCAGGACATGTTTGAAGTAATGACCAAAATAATTCTCTGCAAGGAAACTGTCTGGGATCAGTTACTTTTCAAAAAGATCCAGGAAAGTATCCAAGCACCAAACTTTGAAAGAATCCAATCCCTATATCTCCTTAACACTCTTCAGCTTAATGAAAATATGGGATCACCCATCCATCACATGAAGAAAATAGACTTGAATATTTTGGGGAGATAGGAGAAGGTTATCCGTAAAACTGCAAGGAAAGGGAAGAATGTTTGCCCGGAAGCCCGCGACCTCTCCTTTGAATCATCGTTCTAGGCGGTCTCAATTTTCAGAGACCGCGCGGACCACTTGTCTCCTCTCTGACAGAATACCTAAGTAACAGTCGGCCAGGCTCCAGTGAGACTGCGATACCGCACGGTCTGGTCTTTCTCTCTCTTTTTTTGCTAATTGCACCCCCTGTATCTTCTCTTTGCTCCCCGACTCTCCTGTATCCCGGGTAGCCCGTAATTTTTGTCCATGCCCATTTGGGCAGGCCTCCGCATCTATAAATAGAGGTGTAGGGGTACCAGAAAAGAGACTTTTTCCTTGAGCCTCCAGCTTACAACTTGTGCAAGTAGTCTCGAATTCTGTCACTTTTCTACCTCTCACCCTTACCTATTTTGAACCCCATCCTGTAACCCTTTTTGCGATCATTCAAAGCAGTTTTTCTCCTAGAGATCTCTTCTATGTCATCCCTCTTCCCAAGTAACCTGCACTCCGCAGTCTTCCCCCATCTCATTTTAGTATGAGTTTCAGAGGTACACTTTTTGTGCCAGCAAATAAGATCAGTGGAAGTGAGGACATCTCATCTGCAAGTGGTGATAACACACCAAATTCAAAACTACGGGCAGAGGCCTTGGTTTCTACTACAACAATGCCTGAAGACTCTTCTACTAGACAGAGAAGTGCTTCAGTTGAGAGGGAGACTCATGCTGAGCTCTCCGCCCAAGAGAATGTGTTGACTTTCAATGATGTAGCTACTAATGAGGGCGAGTCTCACAATGAACTCCCTACTCCAGAGGTTGATAAAGCAACTTACACTGAGGTTGCTTTCCATGAAGACCTGGGAAGTTGCATTATGGATGTTGAGGATACTATCTTTGAGAAGGGAAGCTATTAAACAAGAGAATATGTGCACAGATTTCATTTTAATTCCAGACAAAGAAGCTGCAAAAGAAACTAAAGATGCTCATCAAAGACAGGATTCCCATATTGATCCTCTTGATGATGAGATCATAGTAAGTGTGTTTGAAGCCCTGCAAGGGAAAGTAACTGAAAAGGAATAAGATCTTCCAGGAGCATCTACACTACCATCTCATGAGCAAGCTCCAAGCACTTTGGTTGATCAAATAAAGAATTTGCTTACTGAGGATAGACAAAGCTATCAAGAATATGTGGATATGGCAGGTAAGGGAATCAGAGATGACATGTCAGCCCAAATGAATGAGATAATAGCAGACATTGATCAAATCAATACTCAGTTCACCAGCTGGTTCACCAGGGCAGGAACAATTGTAGACAATAATATAAATGCACTACAATCTATGGGAGAAAGAATAGACACTTCTCTTCAAGTGAATCAAAGGGCAGAAAAGAATCTGGAAGATGTAGTTTGATGGATCACTGGGAAGATTGCTGAGAGAGAAGGTGATTATTACTAGATGTATCAATTCAAATGAATTCACCCATGTGACTCTTAGCACCAAGACAGAGAAAGGAAAGAAGAACTTCTAAAAGACAGTCTATGAACACTTATTATCTAGAAGCAAATGTAGTTGTAAATCAACTCAAAAACATTTGATCTATTTATAACATCTTGCTGAAGTTTCTGAAACATTTGTGTCATTTATTTATTTATCTATTCTGCACTTTAATACTTGCTTTACCTGCTCTAAAATGATGTTGATTATCTTAATTGTGATGAACACTGTGAATGATAATCAACATATAATAATTAACATATGTTAAACAAAAGTATTAATCACTAGTATTAAATGCATTAAATAGACAATACTTATTTAAGAAAGCATGCAAACTGGTAAGAACAATGTTGCAGCTGACACACAAGATGTGCTCATGCATAAGAATAATTCAAGACAATATCGTTTTGTGGACAAAATGATATCATCGTAATAATATAAGATATCATTATAATGACACTACAATTTTGTCGTGATAACACGACGATACCTAATTACCAGTTCGGCAATTCAGAAATCGAAAATAATTTAATCATAGCCATTGAATCTAAATTAATCAAATCACTAATACACGGCTTTTCACTTTTCACACTAGAAATTATAAATAGGAGTCAAATGTCTTGAAATTAAAGCATATGCTACATTTTCCCTAAAAGCTGTTGTTTGCTCTCCGTCTTGTGCATATGCACAAGTCTATACTACTTAGTTCTCCTTGAACTATCAAGAGATGGCCCAAAAGCGAGAAGGATACCTGTATGAAGGCACCGAAGTAGTGATAGATGGGTTTCAAATGGCCCCAGAGGAGATCCAAGTCATCATAAACTGCTGGAGTCCGTGAACTTGCAGTGTATGTTATGTGAATAAACTGTGATAATGAGAAGGGAGGTTCTTGAATTCTAGTCAAATGCCAAAGTGGGCTCAACTGGCAATCTATTAAAAGTAAGATTAATGAGATAAGAGTGAAAGTGACCCCAAGAATACTGGCCAAGGTTCTCCAACTGCTTGCCATTACCAATAAAGAAGAGGATGAAGAGTTCACCAAGCAGGACATAGACGATGCCCAAGCAGGTGTGGGCACTCTAGGAGGACCTATGGGTCTCCGAAAAGGAAGAATTTCAATCAGCAGGGAAATTTGTTTGATGATATAATGGTAAAAGCGAGGTTATGCAAGGTTCACATGACAGGATATCCAAACAGATGTTTGACCTAATGGCAAGGATTATCCTGATCAAGAAAACAAATTGGGCTTAAGTCATCTTCCAGAGAATTCAGGAAAGCTTTCAAGTCCCAAATCTTGGCATAATACTATCTCTTTACTTACTCTAGTCATATACTAATAACTTTAACATGAAACTAGGAGTCAAGATACATCACATAAGAAGAATGGACATCAAAGTATTAGAAAGATGGGAAAAGGTTCTGACAAAGTCTCCAAAGGGGAAGAAGGTTATGAAAAAGGAAAAAAGTGAAGAAGGGAGTGCCTCCTTAGAAAGTGAGCTAGTGCATGATCCAAACTTATCTAGATCTGAGGAGGAGGCAGAGCAAAGGGACTCTATAGCCCAAGTATCAAGACAAAGCACATTATACAGTGCTCTTGAAGGTGATACCAGGGAATGGAGTATGCTAAAAATCAAGATAAATTCTTGGAAGACATGTCTGAAAGAAGGAGTGCAGATGATGGTGCAAGTGAGGGGGAGAACAATAATGAACTCCTTGCTCAAGTTGTGGAGGTGATCAATAAGATCACTGAGGTTGAGGATGATGCCCACTCTGGGTTAGCAGTCCAAAAGGACCTATCTGGAGCCCCAAAAAATAAATGAAGAAGAAACTATACCTGAGCATGAAATGAGACAATCTTCTTTCAGAAGATATCCTTCTCCCGTGTTTGATAAAGCAGAAGGAATGGTGGACTATCTATCTAATGTAATGAAGAAAAAGCCTGAGTGAGAATCTGAAAAGCCTAGCTCCTCCATAGGATAAATGCTAGAAAGTTCCTCACTACTGCTTTAGATAAATATGCTCTTGGATGAGCAAAGAATCATGCTTGAAAGCTATGTTGACACTGTTGTCAATGACTTAAGAAGAGACATGTCTAGTGAGAATGCTGGTCTAAGAATCGAGATGAAATATCTGTAAGAAAACATTGCCACACAGCTAGAACTCACTCACAAGGGTCTAGTTGATATCATTAAAAATCAGTGTTTAACATCTGATAATCTAGAGAAAGCCTACACAGCTACTACCAGACAAATGACTAAGCATGAAATAATCATCCAAGAAAGACTAGATCTCTGCAATTAAGAGCTAGATAATCATCTGCTTGAAACTAAGAATCATCTAGAAGAAGGAATCCACATGCTAAAAGACAAAATTCTTAATCTTCAGGGGAGTCTGCAAAGGGCTATATCAAAAGATGTCATAAAGGGGGAGAAATCTATGATAAAGGATAGTAGTGAGCATGTCAAATGGACCTCAAATACAATCAAGGAAGCAATGAATCTCTCTCCATCTTATAAGATGAGCCTGCTAATATCCCTGATGATGCACCTATTGTTGTTGTTGAACAAAGGAAAGGAAAGGAGATTGTTGATGAAGATGAGATAAAGTTAAGAAAGAAGAGATATAGAGAAGCAATGGAGAAGAAAGAAGATAATGAGCAATGGATCCCTAAATCAAGGGAAATAATCTTAAGTGCATGGGAGCACATCAAAACAAATAAGACTGGAAGGAGCAAATTGTATAACACCCAAGAATGGACAAAGTATGAAAATCAAGAAGAGCTAAGAAGAAGCCATAGAAGAGACAAGTTTGCAGGAAGAATCCCAACAGATGCCTAATGATATGCTAAATCATAGTCGATTGGAGATATGAAAATCAACTAAGAAATGATGATGTTCTCCAATCCTATATTGATAAAGGCAATCGTACCTTATCGAATATAGTATAGTATATTTGAATTATCAAGGTCGTATAAATATTCGGGCGCTTTGAATACTCTTGCTTTGAGAAAATCTCTATTATTCTATAAATAGAACTTTGGGTTGGATTGTTATAAGAAAAGCAAGGTGGATTAAGATGATAATTAACACAATGATTTAGAAGGCTAGCACTCATTCTTTGAATCACCTGAGAATAAAAATAAAATAGAAGAAATAAGATTCTACTTCTCTTAAGAAAATACTTCGACAGTTGATGAGCCTGGTTTATATAGTGATTTCCAGATTCATCCGGGCCATTTTTCATGTCGTTGCACTACACTTTAGGCCCATTATTGCTTATATTCGATTACATTGCCTATTTCACTCATAGTGCACGTTTTCAACCTTGTCTTGTGTGATTTCTTACGTTTCATCTTTTCTTTGATGTTATACTATTTCTGTTGATCATGTGGAATGCATCTGCTAGTGGACTGGACTATTTTCTTGTAGGTGCAGGGATTGTATGGACACTCGGAGTTGGTTTGGGCCTATTTTTAGCCTAAAAGGCCACTAGTCGTGCATTTTTGTTCACGCACGATCAGGCGCACGACCACTGGTCGTGCGCATTCCCCCATTTTCCACCCAGGCTTTTCGCACGATCATTGGATTCATTCTCGCATGACCACTGGTCGTGCGCCACTGATCGTGCCTAATTTTGCCATTCTTTATTTTGCTACAGGTTGTTCTCGCACGCTCAGTGGCATTTTCTTCTTGCACGACCTCTGGTCATGCGCCACTCATCGTGTGCGTTCAAAATTCTGCTTTCTATAAATACAAATTTTCACGAATCCTTCCGCCTAATCCACATTTCTAGGTCATTTTGAGCACCATTTTCAGGTACCCTTCATCCTCTTTCACCCTCCATCATCCAACAGCCTCCAATGAGAGGATTCTAGCCCAAAGATCGTCAATATCAAGCAAGGAGATCTTGCACCAGAGTAGATCAGGTCGTGAGACGAAGAAGATGGGTCATTGGGAGGAAGTGACGCCCGTCCTCTACCCCAAACGCAATTGTTGACCAAGTTTGGATGCTGATTAACAACCCAGCGATTCCTACCGCGAATCCTAATGAGGCTTCGGACGTGGTTTATTCCATTACTCTTTTTCCCCTTGATTTGTTATTTAGGGCAAGATTTCACTATCTTTTGATGATGAACACTATAAACAATGTGATGTAATGCATATTTCATTTATATGAATTCATTTATTTATATGTGTGCATGAGGTGTGCCGCTATTCCATTTTGTAAACTCTCCATTCCATTCCGCTAGCCTACTCGCCCATTCTGCAAGCCCACACTTCCATTCCGTTTGACTAATCTTCCACTACGTGAGCCTACTCTTCCATTCCGCAAGCCTACTCTTCCACTCACCAAGCTTAGCAGTGCTAACGGCCCGTAAAATCCACCTCACTTCCGTCGGTGTGAACCACTCCATCCGCTTGCCTTCTCGTTCATCCTCTTTACGAAGCAGTGCATTGCGGCCTGCATAATTTCCATCCGCCCGGTGAAGCAGTGCATATCGGCCTGCATAGTAGTTTATTTTCTTTTATGTTATTTCCGCAACCCAAAACCAAATCTCATGCATTTCATCCGCTCGAAAGGACTTCAATCTCAAGTCCTTCCTCAAAAGTAAACTCCACCTTACTGTGTTCCTTTGAGATTCGATACTCGGGGATTCACTCCTCATTTTATGTTACTTGAATGATCGGTCACTGTCGTTTCGTGTCGGAGTCTTGCTACCGCCTATAGCGGTGTGCTAGATCTGCATATTAAATTTTTTGCGCCATCGCCAGGGAACACAGTCGTGTGAGTTGCTTGAGAGAGAGCTACAAGAGATAAATTTCTTTTCCATTTGTATATCGCATTTTCTTGAATTTAGTGTTTGTAAATTCTCTTATTATCTTTTTTTAAGTATTTCAAAAATCAGATTACCGTTGTTTTAAATTTTCCTTCCTGCATACTGAGTTCATTTTCTGCTTATATTATTTGTTAATCCATCTTTGCACTAATATGTATTCCTATCAACATTGTAAATGGTGCAAAGCGTTTAACCATTCTAGTGATGATTTCCTTCCAGGAAGCCAAGATTAGAATTGTTATGGTTCATCATATGGAGAATCTAGATCTTCATACAATGAACCTACCTATTATAATTATGTGTCCCCATTGCAAGCATCGCCTTCACCGGGTGGTTTGGCTTTTCCTCAGTCAGAACCTACCAGGAAGTGATGCTTGTTCTGTCTGAGTTTTGATCGCACGTTGAACGACTGTGAGAAATGGAAATTGAAATTGGAAGAGGAAGATGAGTCGGAACTCATCACCATTCCACCATTTCCATATCACACTTCTCCTTCAATCGTTGAGGACATATACTCCATGCCCCTGTCTCCTCAAGGGAGCGAGATGGATGCATCTACTAGTGTCATTGTTGATCACTACGATGACATTTTGGAGTTTTCTTCCTCTATTGTTTCGTCATTTCCTGTGGATTCTGTATCTGGGATATTTCTTCACTCGTATTGGACTCTATCTTGATCCCTATTTCTACATAGATATTTTCTTGTATCAGTATGCATGTATCTTTTGCTCTTATTGCCGAGTTTCTAGATGTGCAGGAAGAGCCCATGGAGCCCGAAGCTGTGCCGAGTTGCACTGAGGAGGATATTTTCCAATGTGATGAGGTTTTTACCTCATCACCTGAGGAGAAGGTCCAACTCATCATCGAAGTTCCTAGCTGGTCATATTCTTCCTGCAGTGATTTTACTGCGATCGATAATAATCCTTCTGTAAAACCTGATGGGATTGAAGTTGGGACTACCCCTCATTTAGTTGAATCTTTTAGTTCTTCGTCCATTTTATTTCTTGATCACAATTCTTATAATGATGATATTGATAAGTTCATCCTTCCTGCTTCCCCACCTGCTTTAATTTCTGATATCTCGTATATCCCCCTGCAGGTGCATGAATTTTTGGACCCATTTTTGGGCGATTCTGAGTGGCAGTCTTGGAAGGGAAAGCGGATGTCAATGATGAAATTAATCGCCTATTCCACCTCATCATCAATGCCTGCTTTTTCCTTGAGAGACTGGGTGTAGGGTGGTAAACGACACTTCATTCACGACAGACGATTGGAGGAGATGAAGAAGATGAAGAAAGATGAAACTTGGAGATGGAAAACTTGTGATCCTCTTGACTACTGTTGTTGTTGGGTCATCAGATCCATTTCATTCACTGCTAGTTATTACTTTAAATCAACGTATAGTTGATTTCTCTACTGGTTGTGTAATAATAATAAGTAGACTTTATTATTTTCGTTTTATACTTAGACATTTATATAAACAGCTTAATACAGGTATTAAATCCAGCTTAAGGATGGTAAACAAAAGCGCTAATGGGAGACAACCCAGCTTTGGTGGTTTTTATTTTTCTAATCCGCTAATGCCTTAATATATTATTTTTGTTATTGCTTGGTGCATCCTTTTTGTAGGGTGGTGATATTTTGGTGGCGTACTTGGATTTCCATCGCAGTACTAACGCCAATCTTCTGGTATGCTCATTTCCGTGCATGGGTAACTTTTCTTCCCCTAGCCTTTTATTCAATTTTCATGGTTACATCATTTGCATCTATTGCTTAGATTAAGTCTGAGGGAGAGCCTCTATATGTTACCCACTACACGTGCACATGTTCTAGCTTACCAGTAGTACTTTTCATTTTTATTATAATTTTATATTTACATCACACACCGTTTCACACACCGTTTCACCCACACGAGTGCGCACTCGCTTGTTTGTATGCCCCCGTACATTCAATTTTTGGTTGTGATGTGGAAATTACTGTATTAGCCTCAAAATTGCAAGATGGAGTGACATGTTGACTCATGTAGTGCTCTAGTTGAGTACTCATGTCTTACTTAGGGATTTGAGTAGAATTAGTTTTTATTTATGCTTCTAATTTACAATTAGTTGATTAGCGTAGATTTTAATTTATTTTACTCAAAATGGTGAATGTGGTTGAATCTAGTGGTAGCGGTGTACTGTGTGTAGGCGAGCGCGAGGTTTGTGTTGCTCGAGTCGGGAGGAAGGATTACTTTTCTCGGGGGCTAAGAACTTTCCCCAAGCGACCCTCGAAGCATGGGTGCAAACAATTTGTAAGTTGAGCGTGACGTAGGCCATCTATTTGGCAAGCTTGAGCTTTGTTCTACCATTCCTATTCAATAACCATTGCTAGACTATTTTGTGCCTACCCGACCTTTTAGTTCATCTCCACCATACTTCACCAAGGCCTAAAAGCTAATCCCATTATCGCAACCAAAATTAAGACAAAAGCATTAATGAATTGAAATTTTCCAATGCGGTGCGGTCTTGTGAAACTTTTGTGTTGATGTGGATATCTTATAAATTTCTATATGCTGAGATTCTTGCTAATAGCTTTGGGGATAAAAAAAAGAAGAAAAAGAAAAGCAAAGAAATAATATACATATATCCCTAGCGTTTTAATTCAAACATCTAGTTCTATCGATTGGAGTAGGCCGTGTGCACACCCGGTTTCAAAGTCAAGTCTGGGGATGAGTTACACGTATATTATTGAGGCTTGTATGATTTAGCAATTTTGTGAGCTTTTTTGGGTTGTGATTAGCCATCACGTTTATCTTTACATTCCAAACCGTAACCTAAGCCTCGTGTTAATCTAAAGTCCTATTGATTCATCTTGTGAGTTCACTAGCGCTGTGGAGAGAGTGTGACAGGGCGAACTTATGGCTCTCGATGTTGATGGATTTCAACGGAGATAATTTCGAGTTCCGGTCTTGGGTAACACTTCCCTTCATGACTTCCTTACTTTCGTGTTACGCGTGACCACGAGATTCACCAACATTCCATTTTTGAGTAAAAATAAATTCCTCTTTACGTATTTACACTTTTTATAAATTTGCTAGCATATTTAGAAACTTCTTCTAATGAATTTCTACACACATAAGTATACAATTTTGCATACTACTCCATGTCGCAATTTTTTGGCTAGCTATGTTTTTTCCAATCCGCCGGATTTGTTTGCTCGGGACATGCAAATAGGTAAGTCTGGGGGTGTGATGTGCCCGGTTTATATAGTGATTTTTGGATTCATCTGGGCCGTTTTCCATGTCGTTGCACTACTTTTTAGGCCCATTATTGCTTCTAATCGATTACATTACCTATTTCACACATAGTACATGTTTTCAGCCCTGTCTGGTGTGATTTCTTACGTTTCATCTTTTCTATGATGTTATACTAATTCTGTTGATCATGTGGAATGCATCTTCTAGTGCCCTGGACTATTTTCCTGTAGGTACAGGGATTGTGTGGACACTCAGAGTTGGTTTGGGCCATTTTTTAGCCTAAAAGGCCACTGGTCGTGCATTTTTGTTCACGCACAATCAGGCACATGACCACTGGTTGTGCGCATTCCCCCATTTTCCACCCAAGCGGTTCGCACAATCACTGGATTCCCTCTTGCACGATCACTGGTCGTGCGCCACTGATCGTGCGCTATTTTGCCATTCTGGATTTTGCTACAGGTTGTTCTCGCACGCTCAGTGGCATTTTCTTATCGCACGGCCACTGGTCGTGGGCCATTGATCGTGCACGTTCAAAATTCTACTTTCTATAAATATGCATTTTCACAAATCCTTCCGCCATAGCCGCATTTATAGGTCATTTTTAGCGTCGTTTTCAGGTACCATTCATCCTCCTTCACCCTCCATCATTCAAGAGCCTCCAAGGAGAGGATTCTAGCCCGAAGATCATCAATTTCAAGCAAGGAGATCGTGCACTGGAGTAGATCGAGTCATGAGACGAAGAAGATGGGTCATTGGGAGGATTTGATACACCTCCTCTACCCCGGACGCAGTTGTGGACCGAGTTTGGATGTAGATTGACAACCCAGCAATTCCTACTGCGAATCCCAATGAGGATTCAGACGTGGTCGATTCATGTACTCTTTTTCCTCTTGATTTGTTATATAGGGCAAGATTTCTCTAACTTTTAATGATGAACACTATAAACCATGTGTTGTAATGCATATTTCATTTATTAGAATTCATTTTGTTTATATATATGTATGAGGTGTGCTGCTATTCCATTCCGCAAACCCTCCATTCCATTCTGCTAGCCTATACGCCCATTCCGCAAGCCTACTCTTCCATTCTGTTTGACTACTCTTCCACTACATGAGCCTACTCTTCCATTCCGCAAGCCTAGTCTTCCACTCGCCAAGCTAAGTGGTGCTAACGGCCCATATAATCCACCTCACTTCCGCCAGTGCGAACCACTCCATCCCCATGCCTTCTCGCCCATCCTCCTTGCGAGCAGTGCATAGCGGTCTGCATAATTTCCATCCTCCCGATGAAGCAGTGCATAGCGGCCTGCATAGTAGTTTTTTCTTTTCTTTTGTTTTGTTTCTGCAACCCAAAACCAAATCTCCTGCATTCCATCCGCTCGAAAGGACTTCAATCTCAAGTCCTTCCACAAAAGTAAACTCCACCTAACTGTGTTCCTTTGAGATTCGATACTCAGAGATTCACTCCTCGTTTTATATTACTTGAACGATCGGTACACTGCCATTTTGTGTCAGTCTTGCTACCGCCTATAGCGGTGTGCTAGATCTGCGCATCAACCGTAGAGGTTCCCAATCGTAAATGCACCTCTGTCGAGGATACATTCAATGTGAAAATTTTTCGTAGACCTTTATGGAGTGAGCAGGAAACGTGCAACTTAGAGATTCAAGCCAAACAACCAGAAGAAAATGGAATCAAACAAGTAATCTTTATTGATAGCATAAACTTCATTACAAGATGAGGTATGCTTGGCGAGACATGATTTCGCCAGCACACAAAACCAAAGAAGAAAATACACACTTGAAAGGAAGAAAACTGAGATCGCTCCAGACCGCGCGGTATCCTTGCCGATCTCTACAAGCTGCCTAACCGCACAACACTGCGGTTACAGGACACCACCTCAGACCGCTGAGCAGACCGCACCCTCCTTACGAACTCCACTGATTCTCCCGAACTCCAGCAACCCACACTGCAAGCCACAGACCGCCCGAACACTTTCAGAGAAAGAGGTGATCGCTGCAGACCGCACTATCCGTAGAAGCTACACAAGAAAATTCACTCAGCAGACCGCCCGGTCAGAAAAAACAGACCGCAGGAATTAGGAACAACTCAGCTTACACTTGGTGTGTCTAATTTGCTTCAACAGTGGCTCCTATAGATAGGCGTGGGACCTGATCCAGTCACCGCCCTATGAAATAGGATCGCCACCCCCAGACCGCGCGACCAAACCGGTCAACCCGCGCGATCAGCAACAATTCTTTCTGCTTCATTCGATGAGCTCGCCGACTTCACTCCAGACCGCGGGAGATCGCCACTCCCTCAGTCAGATCGCGACTCCACAAGGAGATCGCCAGACCGCCAAGAAGCCGCCCACCACCAGTGTTTGCTCGAGACCGCAAACACTGTCTGTTCGCCACAAGACTACGAACACCTATTCGCATGCCGGCCTCCTCCTGAGACCGCGAGCAGAGACCAGTTCGCATACAAGCCTCCTCCTGAGACCGCGAACAGAGACCGCGCGACTAAGAGCCTTTGTCCGCGAATACCACTAGAAAACCCGGACAGCCACCAGACCAGAATTTTGGAAACCTGGACCATTCTGTGCGGTCACGCCAGACCGGCACAGTCCTGAAGAAGCCAGCCCGCCACGAGGTCACAGACAGACCACGCGACCTGAAGACGCCAACCCGCCACGCGGTCACAGATAGACCGCGTGACCTCACCTTTAGTCGCCTTGGACAGATACCAACGGTCATGCCAGGAGACTACGGCTAGGCAAGACAAGCCAGACCGCAGAACAGATCGCCAGGTCATGCAGTCTCACCAGACCGCCCGACCTCCTCGCGGACCGCCCAGATCCAAAAAATCCACAAACTTCCACTTCAACATTTTCAACACTCCCCCTTGAAGTGGGAAGTTGAAAACAGCCCCAGTAAGCTCCTTAGCCGTGTGAACGGCCCCTTTGCCAGCGCCTTTGTGAAGATGTCAGCAATGTTGTCCTGACTCCGAACATGCTCGACTGAAAGAGACCCCTCCAGCACCTTCTCACGAATGAAATGATGCTCGATATCGATATGCTTGGTCCTCGCGTGACAAACTGGATTGGTCACCAGTTTGAGAGCACTCTCATTGTCACCGCGGAGCAGAGTCGGCTCCCGAACCTCCTTATGGACGTCTCCAACCAACCTCCTAAGCCAGATGGCTTCCTGAGCTGCCAAGGCCGAAGCCTTGTTTTCCGCTTCCGTGGTTGAGACCGACACGGAATCCAGCTTCTTGCTGCACCATGATATAGTTGTAAGGCCTGCCATGAAGACGTATCCAGTCGTCGACTTTCGATCATCCGAATCTCCCCCGTAATCAGCATCCATGTATCCATGCACCTCGAAGCCCGCATCCCTCTTGTAAAGGAGACCCATATCCAAGGTCGCCTTGACATACTTCAGAATTTTCTTGGCTGCTAGCAGATGAGGCATCCGTGGCTCCGCCATGTACCGACTCACTCTGCCAACTGCATGTGCAATATCCGGCCTAGTGATCGTCAGATAGATCAATCTCCCGACCAGAGCTCAGAACACCAACGGATCTTGCAGAATCCTTCCCTCATCCTTCCGAATCTTCATAGCCTTCTCCAGAGGTGTGGAGATGCACTTCCCTTCCTTCATGCCGAACTGCTCCACGATTCACTCCGCATATCAAGCCTGGGACACCAGCACTCCACTCTCCTTCCTCTGCACCTCGAGTCCAAGGAAATAGTGAAGCTCACCCAGATCCTTCATCTCAAATCTGATGGATAGCTCTGCCCGAAGCTGCGCTACCTCCTCCTTCGAATTCCCCATCACGATCATATCGTCGACGTAAAGCAGCACGATAACTTGAAGCTCCCCACTCTTCTTGACGAACAAGCTTGTGTCTGAGTCTAAAGCTCCAAACCCACAGAATAAGAGATACTCTGCAATCTTTCCATACAACGCCCTCGGCGCTTGCTTCAACCCATACAGGGCCTTCTTCAACTTGCAGACATGCTCCAGAAAATCTTCAGATATGAAGCCTGGCGGCTGGACCATGAATATGTCCTTGTCAATCTCGCTGTACAAGAACTCATTCTTTATGTCAAGCTGCCAAATCTTCCACCCCCAACATGCCGCCAAGGCAATCACAACCCGAACTGAAGTCATTATAGCCACCGGACTGAATGTGTCCTCATAGTCTTCACCGTATTGCTGTGAGAACCATCGAGCCACAAGGCGAGCCTTGTACCGCTCGATGCTGCTGTCAACCTTCTTCTTCAGCTTGTAGACCCACTTGCATGTGACAGGAGTGGTGCCCTTGGGCCTGGGCACCAGAGACCAGGTCACATTCTTCTCGAGAGCTGCCATCTCTTCTTCCATTGCAATGTCCCACTCCTTCACGCCATTGGCCTTTTCAAAGCACGACGGCTCCCTCTCATCCAAGGGACCAGCAAAGAAACACGAGACAAAGCTCGCCATGTTTCCTCCTGTATAGCGATCAGGGGCAATGATAGTTTGCTTCGATCTCCGCAACGCCTTCCCCTGACTCGCAGTATCTTCAGCTGCTTCTTCCCTAGCTCCTCTTCCGGACGTACTTGGGGCATCGCTCCCCCTGCTTCCTGATCCATAAGCCTCCGTCTCAGAACTAGATATTGTTGGACCACCTAGTGACACAGGTAACTCCACCTGAAGATTTTCCACAGCTTTCTCTGGCTCCTCCACCCTGCTCTCTGGTAGCTCCACGCCAGAACTTCCCTTGTACGATGTCACCTCGTCGAACACGACGACGCGAGATACAACAAATCTCCGCGTCTCCGGGTCCATACACTTCCAGCCCTTCTTCCGGTCATCATACCCCACGAAGACTAGCTTCCTTGCTTTCGCATCTAGCTTCATCCGATGCGCATCTGGAACGTGCACATAGCAGGTGGAACCAAACACCCGAAGGTGCGCCACACTTGGATTTTCCTTGAACATCAGTTCATGCGGGGTCTTCATATTGATGGGACTCAGAGGCATCATGTTGATGACGTAGGCAGCACAAGACATTCCCTCCGCCCAGAAGGACTTTGGGATACTCTTGGCATGCAGCCAACACTTGCAGGTCTACGTCAGATGACGGATCTTCCACTCTGCAACTCCATTTTGCTGTGGAGTATGCGCACAAGTAAGCTCCCTCCGGATGCCCGCCTTCCTGCAAAAAGTTGAGAACTCACCAGAGGTGAACTCCCCTCCGTTGTCAGTCCTCAGCTTCTTAACATGCAGTCCAAGCCAACCCTCCACGAGCTCCTTGAACTCCACAAACTTGGCAAACGCCTCCGCCTTCTCCTTCAAGAAATAAACTCAGACATATCTGGTGTAATCATCGATCAACACCAGCATATATCTGCTGCCTCCGAGGCATGGGGTAGCAGTCGGTTCCATCAAGTCACCATGGATGCACTCCAACGACACACTACTCCTTGTCTGTGACTTGTCAAATGGTAGTCGATGAGACTTGCCGAACTGACATCCCACGCACACATGACCGTCTCTGTAGGAAGATAGACTAGGCAGGCCCTTGACCAGACCTTTCACCGCCATAGCTTTCAGCTTATCCATCCCTACGTGCCCCAACCTCTCGTGCCATATAACAGCACTATCATTTGTCCGCATCTTGTCAACATAAGAACTTATCGATAAAATGAACAAGCCTTTAGCTCTCCTCCCCACATGAACGACCTCAGCCTTCACCGCCTCCATATTCCGAATAAACCTCACTTCTGTTGGGCCAAAAAGAACGTGATACCCAACGTCAACAGCGTTGGTCACGGAGAAGAGATTTTTCCTCATACCAGGCACATGATAGACACTCTTCAAAGTAAGCGACCCTCTATCACTGCCCAAGGAAACAACCCCCACCTTCTCTACAACATGCACAGTATTATCAACAGTAATAATGGCATCATTACCTGAATAAGGCTGCGCTGAAGAAAGCTTCGACTCGTCCCCGGTGAGGTGATGACCACACCCCGAGTCCACGATCCAGTCCTACTGATAGTTTATAGGAGCCTCTGCTCCAACAGAAGCCGAGAAGGCTCCTCCCCATCCTCCATCAACCTGCCTGGCTTCAGCTTCCCCCTTTCCTGCAGCAGCATGCCCCAGCTGAAGATTCACCTGACAATCCTTCTTGATGTGACCAACATTTCTGCACCTGAAGTACTTGGGACCTTCCCCCTTCTTCTTCCCTTCAGCCTTAGAGGCATAGCCCCTCTCCTGCTGTCCAGAAGTTGAAGGCTCATTGCCTCCTCTAGCGGTCTTCTTCTTGTCCCACTTCTTCTTCTTTCCCGTGAAGAGAACTTCGCCAACTCCCCCAGACACTGACACCCCCGCCATATGCCTTGCCAGACTCTCCTGCGAAGCAAGCAGATTTTCTAGCTCCAGCAGAGACGGCTGATTTTCCCAACCCTACACCAACATCACAAAGGCAACATATTCCTTCCGCAAGCCATGGATGATGTGCCTCTTCAGCTTCGCCTCAAAAATTGGCTCATCAGGATCCATCGCTGAAATCTCGGCGCACAAGTTCTTCATCTTCAAGAAGAACGTAGAGATAGAAAGGTCACCTTGAGCCGATCTGGCCAGCTCATTCTCCAGGAATTGAAGTCTTGCCACATTCTTTTTGTTAAACAGCCCATCCAGGGCTCTCCAAATTTCTGCCGCTGATGCGCACCCCAAGATGTGATCAAACAGATCAGGTGATATTGCTCTCTTCAGAGCAAACTCTGCTTTGGCATTGAGCCGCCTCCAGTTCCTGACCTCATGATGGTTATCTCCAACCAAAAATACTTCCTTCGTGCTCTCTCCTCCAACCACCTCCCAGAGGTCCTCACCCAGAAGATAGCTCTGCATACACAACTTCCACTTCTTGAAGTTAGTCGATGTAAGCATCTCAATTCCAAGACCCCTTGCAAAACCACCTTCCATTGCTCTACCACTGGTTCCTTCTTCACAAAGGCGATGGCTACTAGCTCTAAGTTGCTCACTGCTCTATCCACTCCAACCTATCTCTAATAGCATGTGAAAAATTTTCGTAGACCTTTATGGAGTGAGAAGGAAACGTGCAACTTAGAGATTCAAGCCAAACAACCAGGAGCAAATGGAAGCAAACAAGTAATCTTTATTGATAGCATAAACTTCATTACAAGATGAGGTATGCTTGGCGAGACATGATTTCTCCAGCACACAAAACCAAAGAAGAAAATAAACACTTGAAGGAAGATAACTGAGATGGCTCCAGACCGCGCGGTCTCCTTGCCGATCTATGCAAGCTGCCTAACCGTACAACACTGTCTGTTACAGAACACCACCTCAGACCGCTGATCAGAACACACCCTCCTTACAAACTCCACAGATTCTCCCGAACTCCAGCAACCCACACTACAAGCCGCAGACCGCCCGAACACTTTCAGAGGAAGAGGTGATCGCTGCAAACCACACTATCCGCAGAAGCTGCACAAGAAAATTCAATCAGCAGACCGCCCGGTCAGAAAAAACAGACCGCAGGAATTAGAAACAACTCAGCTTACACTTGGTGTGTCTAATTTGCTGCAACAGTGGCTCCTATTTATAGGCGTGGGACCTGATCCAGTCACCTCCCTATGAGATAGGATCACCAGCGCCAGACCGCGCGACCAGACCGGTCAACCCGTGCAATCAGCACCAATTCTTTTTGCTTCATTTGATGAGCTCGCCGTCTTCACTCCAGACTGCGGGAGATCGCCACTCACTCAGTCAGATCGCGACTCCACAAGGAGATCACCAGACCGCCCGCCCACCACCAGTGTTTGCCTGAGACCGCAAACACTGTCTGTTCGCCACAAGACTACGAACACCTGTTTGCATGCCGGCCTCCTCCTGAGACCGCGAGCAGAGACCTGTTCACATACCAGCCTCCTCCTGAGACCGCGAACAGAGACCGCGCGACTAAGAGCCTTAGTCCGCGAATACCACCAGAAAACCCGGACAGCCACCAGACCAGAATTCTGGAAACCTGGACCAACCTGTGCGGTCATGCTAGACCGGAACAGTCCTGAAGAAGCCAGCCCGCCATGCAGTCACAGACAGACCGTGCGACCTGAAGATGCCAACCCGCCACTCGGTCACAGACAGACCGCGCGACCTCATCTTCAGTCTCCTTGGACAGATACCAGCGGTCATGCTAGGAGACTACGGCTAGGCAAGACAAGCCAGACCACAGAACAGATCGCCAGGTCGTGCGGCCTCGCCAGACCGCCCGACGTCCTCCCAGACTACCCAGATCCAAAAAATCCACAAACTTCCACTTCAACATTTTCAACATTCAACTGAATTTAGATTGATCAACCGAACTTTCGTTCTATAATCGAAACCCCTAAAACTCATTTTATTGTGGCGAACCCCTCTATTGGATTTTACTCCAATCCAGGAGATTTATATCATCCTCTCTCGAGGGATGCATGCAACTCTCTTTATCCTTAAATGATTAATTTGCATTATGAGCTATTCGGCTAATTAAAATACAAGAACAAGAATGAGAATTATATATCAAAATTATAATCTCATTACATTAAAATCAAGGATAACTTGTAAGCATTCTAAAGAAGAGAAAAAAATCTAAATTGATTCATGACTTATATCATTCCTTGGATCATCTCGATCAAGTACTAATAAGAATTTAGCTACTCATTGAGATAAAGGAATTCACAAAATTAGAAGAGTTCATTATAAAATCTAAAGAGAGTAAGGAGAAGAAATACAATTTTTATTGCTTTTGCAAAGAAAAATTACAGGCCAAGGAATTGAAACTTACAAGCAAAGAAGAAATTGAAATACAAGAAGACTAAAAATAGGAAAATTGTACAAGAAATGCAGAAAATAACTCCCAAAAATTTTGTCCCTTGAGTTATGGAGAAGCTAACTTTAAATAGGAAAAGGTTTGAGGTTACACGCCCTCGGTCACGCCTGTGACCAAGGGCATGTAAGGGGTGTGTACAAAGCGGCTGCGGGAGAGATGCCTTCTGGATTAATTGTAGTTGTTACAAGGCGCGTCACGCCCTCAGTTATGCCTATGACCAAGGGCGTGTAATCTTTAAATTGTTTACTGGCGGGAGACCTTTGGCGGGATGGCGCGTAAATCTGGCAGCAAAGAGTTACACACCAGTGACCTCTAAATCACATGGGCGTGTACATGGTGAAACATCCTCGGGGCATGATCTGGGATGGGCATGCGTAGATTGGTCGGACACAGGTGTGACTTGTGAGTCATGGGCGTGTAATAGGCAAAAGTCTCATCATGGCTATGGATCACGCCATGCTGAGCTGGAACCATGGTTTAATTTGACACGCCCTCGGTCACGCCCATGACCTAGGGCGTGTACTTGGCAAATCTTCTCGGAATGAGTCCAGGATGGTGGTAGCAGGTCTGCAACACATCTTAGGCTGTCATGCCCTTGGTCATGCTCGTGACCTAGGGCGTGTACTTGCAATTTCTGCTCAAAAGTCCAGAAAACCTAAATATAAGAAAAGTAACTTAATTAGTACATAAATATGAAAAGAAATAATTTATTTAGGATAATTAATATAAATTATAAAAATTCATATTAAAACTATACTAAAATATTAGTATAAAAACTACTCGTCAAACACCCTCATACTTGAGCTTTTTCTATTCCAGAGCAAAAGAATGAGAGATAATTTACAAGACATCGATATTATTAGTAACCAACTAAAATTTCATTAAACCAAGAGTAAGTTAAAAACAAATTCTAGAAATTTATGAATTAAGTCATATGTTATTGTATTAATTTAAAAAGAGAAACATGCTAAGCTAAAGACTTCTCAAGATGACTATTTATCAAACAAAATTGTAGACATTTTCATAAAAAATTAGATTTACATTATAGAAACTCTAACATAAAAGAGACTTAAGGAGAAGACACATACCAAAATACTGCATTCTTTATAATTTGATTTAGCACTAGAATCAGTAAAATTGGCTAACGAGGGATTTTATTCAAAATGGCAATAAGAAGAGTTCCTGAATTGGAGGTGGTGAAACCTCACTCATCATTTCATTTTTATTTGTATATGTTTAGGAGAATGATGAATTTTATCCTCTCATTTTCCATGTCATATAATCTTTTTTAAATTTCTTTTCAAATAAAAACCCAAAATGTATACGTTTTGAAGTAATGAATTTTATCATCTTGCTTCATGACACATAGTCTTTTTAAATGATTTTGGGTGCATATATTTAGGGGATAATGAATTTTATCCTCTTATTCCCATGACATATGATCTTTAACTACTATTTTTATATTTGCCTACAAAGGGGTGCGGGATATAGAAATATTCTAGTTTTTAAAATTAAACTATTTTGAGAGCAACTATTTAGTGGAAAGAAATTTCCTAAGATCTAAAAGTTAGTAGAGATTAAAATAAAATTTAAGGATATTTAGCCAATTTACTACAAAGTGGAGCCCTTTAAAATAAAAAAGGGAAGTAGTGCTAAATAAGTTCTCTAATTGAATTAAACATATGAAGTGTTTCTTAAAACTAAATTACTTCAAATTTAAATCTAACAAATTATGATAAAACAAATGTTAGCTAAATTAAAAGTGTAAGCACGCTTATAATCAATTCTCAAACTAGATTTCTAGAAATTAATGAGAGCAACAAGTAAAGAGTATTTTTTTTTATTAATTCTTGGACTTCCCGAGGTATTCCCTGTAAAGGGCTCACACCGATACTAGGAGATATGATGGGGTGACATCCCAAACCTCCCTTTTCCAAGAAATTTGATTTTTATGATATATAAATAGATCTATTTCAAACAAAAATACTAGAAAGCTACGCTACACCCAATACTTAAAATTAAACATTGTCCTCAATGTTTAAAACTAAGTATGAAGAAAACTTGAAAGGGAAATGCGTAAAAAGAAGTATTCTAGAAAAATTAAAGATAAGCAAGGGGTGCCTCCCAAGAGCGCTTTGTTTTTCCAATATTTAATTTAGACGGTTATTGTTAGCTAAACAGAAATTTAAAAGAAAAATGTACAGGCAACTCACTCAATTCACGCTTAGGTGAATGTGTGGAAGTCGATTACTCAGCTACTCCTCTGCTTAATATGTGATTCTCCATTTGTCCTTGAACTTGAAGATGTAAATCAAAATCACCTATACATACATTAGGTGATTTGGATTTTGAGGATGATGGATCATCAAATAATTGTGGTGGCAACGACTCATCATCAACCTAAAAATTATTAGTATAAAAAGAATCACAGATAAATGAGTCAGAAATTTTTTCGCGAGGAGGTTCTTGTGAAAATACATAATCAAGTGTCGGTCGTTCATTTTTTAAAACAAAATTATTATTCAAAAATTCATTTGGAATACTAAGAGAGATATTTTCATGAATTTCATTTCCAAATTAATTAGACCGTGCGTGCGAAAATTCCTGAAAAATAGGAGTGGAATCAGGCGGAGTAGGAGAAGAAACATGTTCATCTTCTAGTTTGTCTGTTGCACCCATAATATTAAGAAATTCTTGATATTATAAAATTTCTTGATCTTTGGTGAGAGATACAATGGGAGTACATGGAGAGTCATGCACCTCCATAGATGAATTAGGTGTCAAATATTGAACAATAAAACTAGAATTATGAATGTTCTCATCGAAATATTGGGGATCAACATTGAATTCATAAGGTATGAACTCAAAATTAGATGTGGAGCATTGTGGTTCTAAGGTGGACGAATAAAAATTAGGATCAAATAAATTTTCTTCATCGCACCATAAACTATTCGCGTGATCTTGCCACCATGAATAATTAGTATCGGAGCAAGAAAGAATTTCAATATTATCATATCCAATCGATGAATAATTTTGAATATAAAAATTTTGAGAATAAAAATAATAACATTCCTCACTAGGATGATCATTATGACCATAAAAATTACAAAAAATATTTATCTTTCTTAAGGCTTCCAAAATATTAAGTTTGTATGTAAGCTCGACAAGTACAGCGGCCAACTGAGATAACATGTTTAATAAAATAAAACAATCTTCACTTGAATGAATGGAATTTGAGAAGAGGAATCGAGAAGAGGAATAATTAAATTAAAAATAGAATTGGGGGTGGGGGGAAGAAAAAGAAAATGATAAAATTATTAGGCGAATATAGATTAGTCTTAGACTTCCCAAGGTTTACCTGGTGAAGGGCTCACACTGGTACAAGGAGATATGCTGGGGTGACATCCTAAACCTCCCTTTCCAAGAATATTGTTGCACCTTTTTAAAAAATGAAGAAAAGAAATGATAAAATTAATAGATATTTCTTTTTTCAAAATATTAACTCAATTCCCTGGCAACGGCGCCAAAACCTTGATGTGCTAAATCGTAGCCGATTGGAGATATGAAAATCAAGTGAGAAATGAAGATGTTCTCCAATCCTATATTGATAAAGGCATGTGTACCTTATCGAATATAGTATATGATATTTGAATTATCAAGGTCGTATAAAAATCTGTGCGAGTTGAATACTCTTACTTCGAGAAAATCTCTATTATTCTATCAATAGAACTTTGGGTTAGTTTGTTATAAGAAAAGCAAGGTGAATTAAATTGATGATTAACATAATGATTTAGAACGCTAGGACTCGATCTTTGAATCATCTCGGAATAAAAATAAAATAGAAGAAATAAGTTTCTAATTCTCTTAATAAAATGCTTCGACGGTGGAGGTTCCAAAATTCTAAAAGTACCTCTGTCGAGGATACATTCAACTGATTTTAGGTTGATCAACCGAACTTTCTTTCTATGATCAAAACCCCTAAGACTCACTTTATCGTAGTGAACCCCTCTAATGGATTTGACTCTAATCTAGGAGATTTATGCCATTCTCTCTCGAGGGTTGCATGTAAATCTCTTTATCCTTAAATGAACAATTCTCATTATGAGCCATTCGGAAAATTAAAATACGAGAACAAGAATAAGAATTATATATCGAAAATATAATCTCATTACATTAAAATCAAGGATAAATCTTAAGTATTCTAAAGAAGAGAAAGAAAATCTAAATTAATTCATGACTTATATCATTCTTTGGATCATCTCGGTCGAGTACTAATAAAAATTTAGCTACTCATTGAGATAAAGGAATTAACAAAATTAGAAGAGTTCATGATAAAATGAAAAGAGAGTAAGGAGAAGAAATACAATTTTAATTACTTTTGCAAAGGAAAATTACAAGCTAAGGAATTGAAACTTACAAGCAAAGAAGAAATTGAAATACAAGAAGACTAAAAACAAGAAATACAGAAAAGAACTCCCAAAATTCCGTCCCTTGAGTTATGCAGAAGCTGCCTTTAAATAGCCAAAAGTTTGAGGTTACATGCCCTCAGTCATGCCCGTGACCAAGGGTGTCTAAGGGGTATGTACGAAGCGGCTGTAGGAGAGTTGCCTTCTGGATTAATTATAGGCATCACAAAGTGTGTCACGCCCTCAGACATGCTCATGATAAATGGCATGTAATCTGTAAACTATAGACTGGCGGGAGTCTTTTGGTGGGATGGCGCATAAATCTGGCATCAAAGAGTTTCCCTCCTGTGACCTTTGAATTACACGGGCATGTACTTGGCAAAACATCCTCAGGGAATGATCTGGGCTGGGCATGTACACCGTGATCGGACACGGGGGTGACTTGTGAGTCACAGACATGTAATCGGCAAAAGTCTCATCACGGCCGTGGATCACGCCCTATTGAGTTGGAACCGTGGTTTAAGTTGACACGCCCTCGATCATGCCCATGAATAAGGGGATGTACTTGGAAAATCTTCTCGGAACAAGCCCAGGATGGAGGCAGCAGGTCTGTAAATCATCTTTGGTTGTCACGCCCTTAGTCACGCCCGTGACATAGGGCGTGTACTTGTAATTTTTGCTCAAAAGTCCAGAAAACCTAAAAATAGAAAATAAACTTAATTAGAACATAAATAGAAAATTTATTTAGGATAACTAAAATAAATTATATAAATTCATATTAAAATAATATTAAAGCTATACTAAAAGATGAGTATAAAAACTACCTGTCACCTAAGAGCCTCCACTACAAGAAAACTGACTTTTAGTGACAAATATTTCGTCACTAAATACTAGGTTTTGGTCACTAATGACATTTAGTGAACAAATTTATTTCATCACAACATCGTCACTAAATCCTCGTCACTAAATGTTTTTAGAGACCAAAAAATTTTGGTCACAAATTGTACACATTTAATGACCAAATTAATTTGGTCACTAAAAGAAGATTTAGTGACCAAATTAATTTTATCACGAAAAGGAATTCAGTGACCAAATTAATTCGGTTACTAAAAGTAGTTTCTGTGAGCATATAAATTTGTTCACTAAATTTCGTTCAATTCCTCACAAAATTTCATATAATCATTTCATTTTATATTAATTACAATTACACATTCAAATACAAGAATAAAAAAAATGCCCATCACAAAGAAAATTTTGATCAACATATATTATTTTATTAATTAAGAAACAAAGAGGGTGAGAGATAGCCCAAACCCCTCAATACAAAATAATAGAGCTCTCATCTCTTATTAAACTCAATACATAAGAAACAAATCTACAATATTGAAGAAAAACTATTCATTCTTACTTTCTTGCAAGTATCAAATATGAAAACTAAATATATACATGTAGTTATAACATATATTTTTCATCATTCATTCTTTTGCATTCTGTGTGAGTTACCGTCTACCCAATCTTTATTTAACTTTAAAAGGAAACCTATAAGAGGAGTCTTCACCTGCATCAAAAATGTAAATATTAAGCAAAATCGTAGATAATAGTTAACACCATATATAGAAAAATCGAAAGACCTACTTGCACTCTTTTAAAATGATACCACATGCTTTAGTCAACTGCAGATTACTACAACTTGTAGTAAGCACCTGACCCGACCTGCACAATGAAAATGTAAGGGCATGCTAGTTAGATGATATAATAAATGGAATCATGTACAATCCTATATTGTATTATGAGTAAAATGTATATAAAAAATGGATCCTTCAAAATTAATGATATTCACCCTTTTAGATACATGTTAGATGATATTTCTATTTGCTGCACGTTCCCTAATGTGTAAGAGGATACAAAAAAGCATATGTTCATGAAGATTCTTTAGGTTATCATGCTATTTAAGAAGATTAGGTTGCAACTAGGATGATCTGATAAATGCTTAGTTAATCATGTAGGCATTCTCAGATAATGTATGGCAGTGGCCATATATCTGTTTTTTCTTTTACACCCAGTGATGTTAAGTAGATTTAAGGCATTTAGCATTAAACACCAGGCATTTATCATTAAAAATTTGGTTTCAATGAAGCCTAAAACTTTGATAACTTCAACGTTTATTAATACCTAGGATTATCCATTTATCTTGTATTTGAATTAGATCAATGAATAATATTTCCAGTAGTCATAACTCTAACCAAGATCTTGGCAAACCATTAAAAGTCCAAGATTCTCTTGCAAATGCAATATCCATAAGCTATATTTACTAAAAGTGCAATTACTAAAAGTTTAAAATGAAAAATAATTTCCTCAGGAAATGTTTTAGAAAAAATTTTACAACTATAAAATCATCAGTCTACTTTGTTATGCTTCATATAATGGTGCTTAATAGGTAGTTTATTTTTTTTCTATCATGATTTTCTCATCTAAGTTTGCATCCCAGGTTTTTCCTACAAAATACAGTGGACAGACATTTATCTGTAATATTTTGTAAAATAAGTTGCACAAAATGAGGTGAAGAACAAGTTGACAAGACATGCTAAAGTAGATAGTCAACAGTAAAGAAAAATGGTTGCAAACATCCAGGTGTGTTGACACCTGTTTTCTTTGTTAATATTAAAAGGGAAATTAATATTAAATTTTTTTCAAATTCATTATTAACTTCAGGCTAAGCTTAGGAAATATTACAAAAAATGTTGTATGTCAGGCAATAGAAAAAGGAGTGTTGGGCTGAATGATTTTTTCATTGTTCTTAAGCACAATGAACTCAAGAAAAAAAGGAAAAACTTCATAATTCTATAGCACAATAAACTCATCATGAACTCAAGAAAAAAAAGAGGAAAAACTTTGTAACTCTATTACCTCATCAACTAGTTCTCAAAAGCATGCACATGCAATTTACTAAGCAAAAAATAGTAAGTATCTAAGCATCGATATTGTGAATAACTTCAAAGTTATGCACCATGAACATGAATATGTTCTTAGATTTTCTATTAAAATAATACATTTTATTCTCCTTAACTAAATTTAATAACTAGCATGGCTTATAACAACAATATAATAAAAAGAAAAAGAAAAATAGATAATGAGCTTAAACATCAACAATTATTTACCTGTGGACATGCTTGGAGCAACTCGAACAACATTAATGAAAATTTCATTGTCTGAATGAACCCTCACACCATTGTTTGTGAAGCATCAGAGCACAAACAAATCAATGAGGATCTTCCACACTATAATCCAGCTATATTAGTGAGCCAACATACAATTCAACCATATCACACATTCACACATGTGGATAGATGTAGATAAAAATCATTTTCTATGAAACAGGTAGATAAAAATCTTACCAAGTGCAGATCGGTAAAAAAAAGTAACACCATAAACCTTGCTCTGATACCATGTTAAACTACGATGAATTATGTACAGATTAACGCAGATAAAAATCAATTATTTTGTAAAACATTAGAAACATGCAGTTCAACCACTGGGCTAATATGGTTGAAGTAAATACTAATTAGCACCGAAGCATTGGAATTCCACAGGAAGACAAGAAGAATCTTGGAATTGGTAAATCCTGAAAGAACTGCTTATCAACGTCGACGTGCCTTAATAAACAAATTGCTAAAGCATAATTGGCTCAAGAAGAACATGGGATGGAAGAACTAAAGATGGAACTTATAGCAATAGAAAATTAATGAATCGTGCACTTACTAAGGAAGTAGTTGGCTTGCTAATTACGAATCGAGATGAAAAACCAAACAATGAAATGCTCGCCAAGGTCAAAACACATAGGAAGCATGGAACTGCTGCCCGATTTGGAATCTGGATGGAATGCAGGAAGAAGCTCGACACTTCATATCCATCAATGTCGTCATGCGGCCTACACCCGAGTAAGAAATCGCCGAAGTAAGCTGCTAAGAAAGAAGTTTGGGAATCGCAAGGAATTATCAGGGCACGGGATTCATGACTTTTAGACCCGGCATTTGGTCGAGTGCGTATAGGGGTGGGTGTACATTCTATGCAACAAATATTAAAAAAATAGTGAAAATAAACCTAGTAAATGGCTGTGAGATAATGAAAACAGAACTGTGCGGGAAGAAATTTATACTCTTCTAAGTGCAGATCATCAAATTTTCTAGCAATTCATAACCTTGCAAGTGCAAATCTTGAAATTTCCTGGTTATAAAAAGTATTTGACCAAAAATCCTGAAGTCTATAGGAAAGAAAACAGCTTGCAAAGGAAGGAGATCTACTATCTGGAGGAATGGCTTTCTGAGCATCAGGCCCAAAATAATGGAGCGCAGGATGGTTAGACTGGGAAGGGTTCATCTGGAAAGTGATAGTCTCCAAAGGAACGCGGAGACGGAACCATGGAAACTCAAATGGTAATGTCGGGCATGCGGGTCTTTAGAAAAGTTGGGCACTAACCAAACAGAGCATCATTATTAATTACGATATCTATAATAAATGATTTTTTTTAAGAGGGAAGTTAGGATATAGTTAATTTGGAGGGAAAGTTTAATTCTTGGGTGATTAGTGACTAAAATTTTCAAGTATCTCTATTATTGACTAATATTTTTTATCACAATATAATTTTCATTTATTTTTATTTATGACAAAATATTTTGTTGACTAAATAGAATAATTTAGTAACAAAACAAATTTTGGTCACTAAATAATAACATTTAGTGAAGAAAATTTATTTCTTGTCACTACAAAAAATACTTTTTGTGACTAACTAATTATTTTAGTCACTAATTATGTGAAACTCATTATTTAATGACTAATATTTATTTTCGTCACAAAAAGTAAATTTTAGTGACGAAATATATTTTGTCACAATATTTCATCACTAAAAGTTAGTTTTCATGTAGTGCTCTCAGATATCATCCTACGACCAATGGCTATTTCACTAGGTTGTCTAGAAAGAGAAGGCTGGTGCCAAGAGAGAAAGGAATGGAATAGTTATAAAGAAACTAGAAGCATAACTAGCTTTCTTGTGTGGGGGGCAAATATATAAATGCTGAAAATTTCTAACACATTTCAATATAAATTTAAATCCATAATGTGATGTTGATGTTTCAAATACTGAAAATTAAAATGACTATCTCATATTATCAATTATATGTTGATCCTCCTAAAATCTGAACTAAAATGTCTTTATTATCTGCTCATTTTCATTAAATGTGCTTTATCATTGACTGGTTATGACTTCTTCAAATAGGGGGAGATTGTTGGGAACACTGCTCATATTATTCCAGATTTGGAGAAGTCCATAAGTCAATGATAAGTACAATTTGTATTTGATGTTTATTTGATGTGACATGAGCAGGTACACACGACAATATCGTTGAGATCACTCGCAGAAGACAGCTGAAGAAATCAGTCAAGAATCATCGTGACAATAAGAAGAACACGATGATATCATTGTGTTAGCAAAGTACATATGCCTATATCATTGTGAGTACCAGAAGAAATAACTAAGTCAAGATATCATCGTGACAACAAGCATAACACGACGATATCATTGTGTCAATAAAGTTCACACGACGATATCATTGTGAACACTCAAGAAGGGCTAGCTAAGTTAAATATCGTTGTAAAGGAGCTATATCATTGTGAAGGCTGTTAGATATTGTGGAGATAGAGAATGTAGTTGAGAAGTTCCATATCATCGAAAGGATCACGACGATAACGACGAGAAGACCCTATTTCATCGTAACTGAATAAGTTGATAAGACAGGAAGTTCTATCATTGAGATAGATTTCATATCATCGAGATTTCTATTCAAGGGGATGATCTCAGAAGACTTGAAGAGTTGTCTATGTTGGATCGCTGAGACGGCATATTCTGTCATCAAGATGGTGTTCATATCGTCGAGGCAGACTGAGATTTTTTGAAATGCGTTGTTTGCATTTAATGTCGACGTCTAAGGGTCCAATCAGTGGATGTTGTTTAGGAATGGGCTTCTGACATTTATGAGACCTAGGAATAGACCATTATACATTCCTTTCATATAAAAGGATAATGTGTTTGCCCTAATAAAAAAACAGACAGAGAAAGAGAATCAATCGATTCTGTACATTTACCGAGCCCCAGTATTCTTCGAAAGGCTTGAAGGCAAAAAGGGCAATAGAACAGTAAAAAGAAAAACCCTTTCGAAGAAATATAGAAATAAGAAGAAGAAGAAAAAGAAGAAAAGCTTCCACAAGAAAGCTCACATTCCAGAGGGAAAGAAGACTTCTTTAGTCAAGAAAGCTCAGCACAAATCCAGATTTGAAGGTTCACTTTATTGAAGATCTTGTGTTGCTGTTAATGAAGATTTTCTATTCAAAAAGGCCTAAGAATACTCAAGTTATTCAAAGCTAAATCTTTCAGAAACTAAGTCTATAAAAATTATCTTCTAAACATCTTCTGTAGGATTTCTTTGAGATCTGAGTTGTAGGAGTGCTTGCACTCTGAGTTGTATGCTGTGTTGACAGCCTGAGTTTAGGATATGCTGAAAATTTGAGTTGTAGGGCCTTTGTGCATGAGTTATAGGGTTCTGTGAGAACCTTAGGTAAGATCTATTACAGATTTGAGTTGTAAGGCCTGGAGTGCCTGAGCTGTAGGGTTCTGAGAAGCTGAAGTGCAATCCGGACTGGATCTGAGTTGTTGAGCCTAGAGTGTCTGAGTTTTAGGGCCTTTATTCCTGAGGTGTAGGATAAGTGAAAGAGATTTGAGATTGGAGGAGTTGTCCTATTCTAGCACATTGCTAGATAGTTGGAGGGGGAAAGTGGGTGTACCCTTAACAAAGGAACCACTATAAATTGTTGTGTTTTCTGTGGGGTACTTTTGGTCTTCATATCTCTGATCTAGAATAGTCAATAATAGAAAGAAGACTAAATTATTTGAAACACCTATTCACCCCCCCCCCAGGTGATTAGACAACACTCTAGATTTACAACCAGACATCTTATTTTCTACATGTGTTTGTGCTAAATACCAGGTGAACTCAAAGGAATCTCACCACACCTCAACTAAAAGGATTCTAAGATACCTGAAGGGTACACCCAATATTGGCTTAAGGTACACTAGAAGTAGTGATCTTGAGTTAACATGATTTACAGAGGTAGATTTTGCAGGATGCAAGGAAGATAGAAAGAGTACTTCTGAAACATGTCAATTTCTACGCAGAAGGTTAATTTCATGGAGTAGAAAAAAGCAAAATGGTGTTGCTATTTATACGGCAGATATATCTCTGCTGGAAGCTGTTGTGCACAATTATTATGGATACAACATCATTTTAAAGACACTGATGTTCACTTTAAGAAGTCACCTCTCTACTATGATTCTTCAAGTGCTATATCTATAGAAAAAAATCAAGTCTCCCACAGCAGGACAAAGCGCATTGAAAACAGGTACCATTTCATCAGGGAGCATGTTGAAAAAGGAGATATTTGTCTGGAATTTGTTCCAACCGACAGGCAAGTGGCTGACATTTTCACAAAGCCACTTGAATAAATGAAATTCACTCAATTTAAAATTGAACTTGGCATGTTGAATTTAGATTAATTTTTTATATCATGTGTAGGTCAGGAATCTGGCATTCACATATGTTGGTCTAACATCTTATTTGGAGTGTGTAGGGTCAAAATTCCTCTTCAGAAGATAATCGACGAGAATAAGCTATAATCCACCAAAATTGGTGCCAATTCAAATTAGGAATTTCCAAAGAGATTCTTTATCTGGTTATTCATTAGAGCCAATATTTCGGCTCTCTAGATTAGGCAATCTTGTCAAATAATGTATGCGCCTCTTGAGCTTCCTTTTATATATTAAATCTAGGGTTCAAAAAGGCTTAAGAATAAATATAAGATTTAATCACAAACCGCATAATCCAAAACATCACTCCTTTTCCTTCCCATCAATCGCGTGTTCTTCGGTTTCTTCGATGGCGCCAAAGTTTGATCTCTCCTGCAAAACCTCCATGAATATTGGAAGAGAACTTGTCAAAAACAGTTTTGACACCGCCAGTGAGAAGATTCAGAATGTGATTTTGTTTATCGCCACACCAGGATTAGAATCTCTTCTCTCTGAACCCTCCCTAATCTTCAATCGAGAAGTTCACAAATTTTATCAGAATACTAAGTTGAGTTCTAATGGATCCAAAAGTAGTGTGGGAGGGAGAGCAGTTAAGCTGTCTGCATGCAGTTTGTGTCATTATCTCTGACTTCCACTATTGGGAGAAGATGTAGATGAAGAGCCAGTCATAGAGGAAGATAGGGCCATAGCTCTAGAATATTGTGATTTTATTGAAGTAACCAAAGGCTTCCAACACATTATGAAGATGAATTCCCAAAGAAAGTTTTTGCCTGATATTGACGGTAAAGCCCTCATCTGCAAACCAGGGTCTTTCGACAGAATTTCCAAAGACATGTTTTCTGTGATGACCAAAATTATCTTAGTGAAGAAAATCGACTGGAGTAAGTTACTCTTTGAGGAAATAGTGCAGAGTTTGAACATCCTAAACTTTGGCAGGATTTTATCCCTTTATCTTTCTCAGAGCCTGTGAGCAGTAATGGATCCCAGCATGGGATGCCAATTCATTATCTTATGAAGATTGACCTCAATACTATCAGAAGATGGGAACAATATGTTCTACACCCTGCCATGAGCAAAGGTGAAAGTCTTGTAAAGAAGAAGGAAGGAAAGGTTCCTCCATCAACTCCCCATTCTCTTGAGGGGGAATCTATAGCACCCATGGTATCCTCCACTACACTAGATGTCACATAAGTTATTGGTGAGTCCAGTGACCATACAATGTGAAAGAGCACAATGTGCCTCTGAGTATTCTCTAGAGGTGGGTGAATACATTTTTAAATATTATCTACCCTAATTATGCACACACAATAAAAACACTAAGTATTATGCAATCAGCAATCCAAAAGATAGAATAAAGTAAACACAGATTGCAGGAAATATAAACACAGAAAACTAGAAATAGGGACAATATAGACAATCAAACACAGAGGACACAGGAATTTTTATAGAGGTTCCCTAAAATATGGGTACTCCTCTCTTCTACCTCCCTGGTAGGATTGCGCAACCTGTGCATGAGTCTTTTGATATGGAGACTATTAAAACCACTGAGTCTTTTAATAAGGAGGCTCTTAGAACCACTGAGTCTTTTGATAAGGAGACTCTTAGAACCACTGAATCCTTTGAAAGAGGGATTAATAAAACTATTTTACAGTTGAAGAATAAAGGAGAAGATAGAAAGAAGAGGGAGAATAGAATTCTGCTTTCAGAATTCTTCAGAAGCAATTTCTCATGAACTGCGGCTTCTGTTTTTCACTGGATCTGAATATGATGAACCCTTGCTTATGATTGTGATGATTGCAAGGGTTATTTTCATCATCATTATTCTCTGTGCACTTCTTGTAAACTAGTTGTTGTGTGATGAAGAAGAAGAAGCAGCTGTATTCTTTTCCTGTGCAGGGAGAACACTTGTTTTTTTTGTCTTAGGGTTGAAGGAGAAAGAAGAAAAAGCAAGAATCCTTTTTGACAGATGAATAATAATGTAATCAATGTTCTGTGTTTCTTCTCCTCTCCAGCATACTTATTCTTTATATTTGGAATTTGAATTTCTTTCTCCTTTTAGGCTGTCCTAAAAAGGAATTCTTATTGGACAGTTGATTTCCCTTTCTTCTTTGGATCCCGACCCGTCCATCAGATTTGAATACCTTCCAAGAATGTTTTTGCTGTGTCCTGGAATACTCCATTCCATTCTTAGCAATAAATGAGTCATTGGAGAACTATCTTAAGCTTTGTGGTCCTTCTGAAAAGGTGTTAAAAGGACAGCAAAAAAGCATCCTTTTCAGACTATATTCGACGTTGTGTCGACTTCATCATTCTTCATGTCGATGCACCTCTAAGTTCTTATAGGAGTAGCTTCGAATTCCTTTTCAGCTCTAGCTGAACTCAGATATCGACATTGCGTCGATTCCTTATCGACGTATCCATTGAGTTGAATACTTGGACTTGAACTTTATCCTCCGCATTGAATTAATGTCAAAGTTGCGACCACTTATAAGATGGTCGACAAGCTCTTCCATCTATGTCGATTCCCTTTCGACATTGCATCGACTTGACTTATTCTTTGATAGGCTGATTAAGTTGCTTGGACAATGATGAGTCCCAAATATATACACATTTATGGACTCATCTGGGCCGATTTTCTAGTCTATGCACTTCACTTTAGACATGTTTTCACTCATATTTGATACTCCATGCTAAGTGCACCTCTAGGCCCATTTTTGGTGTTATTTCATGTTCTTCTTCTTTAGTAGTTTTCATGCATTGTTAAGTGCCACTTTCAGTGGCTGGATTCGTGGTTGTGCTAGAACAGGAGTCGTGCGGGTGTTCCCGGTACAATTCTGTACAGGAACACTGCGCACGATCACTGTTTCTATTGCGCACGACCACTGGTCGTGCGCCGCTGATCGTGTGCACTAAACCCTATTTTTTGAGTTCTGTCTCGGACAGTGCGCACGACCACCAATGATATTGCGCATGACCACCGGTCGTGCGCCACTGTTCGTGCACACTTAACATCAATTTTATGAGTTTTCGACCAGTGCGCACGACCACCTACGATAGTGCGCACGACCACCGGTCGTGAGCCACTGGTCGTGCGAACATGGTATTTTATAAATTTCTTTCATTGCAGGCTCCACCCAGGCAGGCGCACGATCACAGGATTCCAGCGCGCACGACCGGTTTATTCCAGCGCCTATAAATACTCCTGCTCGCGAATTAGGTCGGATCCTCCGATCTTTCGTTCTCCCAGCTCTGCCGTTCCGCCCGATTTCGCCCCTCCATCGCCGCCCACCATCGGGAGGTGCTCCGGGCTTGTTCTTCACGCCATTCTTGAGCCGGAGCTTCCTCTCGGCCTCCTCCTTCATCCTAGAGCTTCAAGGAAGGTTTAGCCACCATCGCCATCAAGCAAGAGGAAGTTTGCAACCTCCACCGAATCCAGACACGAAGAAGACGGGCTCATTGGAGAGTAGTGACAGCTCTCTCTACCCCGGACGTAGTTGCGGACCGAGCTTGGACGCGGATTGACAACCCGGCGATTCCAACCGTGAATCTACAACGAGACTTCGGATTCGGTCGATTTCTTGCCTTGTTCTTTTCTTATTGATGCGTTTGTAGCTAGATCTCTCATGTATGGATGATAAACACTATGAATCGTGCTTGTAATCTTAATTTCATGTCTATGTGAAGCTATATTTTGTTCATTTGTGTATGAGGTGCGCCACCATCCATCCCCCATCCCGCTGTCACGTTCGTATGCCGCACTAGCAATTGCTAGTGGCGTGCTTGTCGACGAGGTGCTTGCGACCCTCATCCGTATGCCTACTCTTCCATCCGCCTAGCGAAGCGTGGCATAGCGGCCCGTGTAATCCATCCCGCTTAACGACGCAGCGCGCTCAAGGCCTGCATAGTTCGATTCTGTTTGCCTACTCGTCCATCCGCCCTTACGACGCAGCGCGCTCAAGGCCTGCCTAGTCTCCATCCCGCCAAGCGAAGCACTGCATAGCGGCATTGCATAGGAGTAGTTGTAATATTTTCCTTTATTTTCCACAACCAAATCAACCCCCCTCCGCGATCCATCCGATTAAAGGACTTCGATCTCAAGTCCTTCCTCGATAATAAACTCCACCTTACTGTGTTCCTTGAGAGATTCGATACTTGGGGATTACTCCTCATTTTATATTACTTGAACGATCGGTACACTGTCGTTTCGTGCCGCAGTCTTACTACCGCCTATAGCGGTGTGCTAAGATTTGCGCCATCAAGTTTTTGGCGCCGTTGCCGGGGAACACAGTCGTGTGAGTTTTCTGGAGAGGGAAAACCTGAGAGAGAAGCCCTTCCATTTGTAATTGCATTTCTTTGTTTTATTTCTTTTTATTCCATTTTCCTGTTTTAATTAGGTTGCTTTAGTAATTTTTGTTAGGTGTGGTATTTCGCACAATAGTATTTTTCTATTTGAATCATTTTATCTTCGCACTATGTGGGCACATCTTAATATCCGTTGCCGTTGGTGTGGAGCTACCTCCCACTCTAGTGATGAATGCCCTACGGAGAATGGTGGGCATAATTCTTCTCGCCCAGCATATAGAGCATCGACTTCGTCTGATACTCCATATGGTGTGCGTAAGTCTTATGGCAACTCTGCTGAGCCTTTACCGTCTTACTTCTTTTCGGCTTCAGCACCCGCTGTGCCAAAGAAGCCCGCTAGGCAGTGCCAGTTTTGTCGGAGCACAGATCATGCCCTGAAGGATTGTACTGCTTTTCGTCGCCAATTGGATGAGGATGATGAGCCGGATATCCAGATCGTCCTGAATCCTAACTCTGGCGGCACACCTTCAACGTCCAGTTTTGTGTCTTTGCCACCTTCACATCTTGAAGGGTATGGCGTTGACACAGTCACCAGATGTGTGGATGATCTGGGCACCGACATTGCTGAGCCTATTCTCCCAGTGCATCCACCACCCCTAGTGGATTCGATTCTTTGTGAGGAATCGGTGCTCGACTTTTATCCGAGCACTATTCCTCTCCCTGTTGTGCATACTACACTCGTCTCTGACGATATTGTTGATGATGTGTCGCAAGAGGAGGCTGGTGACTTTAGTGTCACGCCTGTTCCTATGGAGGAGGACAACCTTCCAGGTGAAGAGGAGTTTTCCTCAGCACCGGTGGAGGAAGTCCAAATCTCTAGCTTGGCCACTGTTGATCCCGCCGAATCTTGTAGCATTGATGACAATGCAAACATTATTTTACTTCCCCAACCTGATGGGAGTGAGACCGGGACCACTCCCCCGATTTTTGATTATTTATGTTCTTCGTCTTGTTTAGTTCTCGATCCCCCCTCTTCATCCGAGCCTGTGCGGGTTGAGTCTTCACAGGTACCCCAGGAGGATTTGGTGCCTATTGCCCAAGTCAATGATGAGAGCATCCTCTTATGTGAGGAGGTTGATTCCCCCTCCGTAGAGGAAGCTCCACTCATTGCCTTTTCCTCCCGCCACCTCCCTGTTGACGACACCTTGCTAGGCAAGGATGTTTTTGGTGAGAATAGTGAGGAGGACTCCTCCTCCACTTCTTACTTTCTGCTTCCCCTACCTGTTAAGAGCAGGTATTTTTATTTAGGTAGGGGAGTGAATGTTCTATCACCGTATCGATACCCGCTACCGACACGGATATAAGGCCAGTTACCTGTCCACTTCTCCTTCCATACGCCCATTAGCTAGAACCTTTAGTTTTTGAATAAGTCGTGCTGGGATGACAATAACCCCAGTAGTTATCTTACTTTCTCATGCATTTCATTTTATTCAATCCTGCTTAGTTAGCTGTAGTTTATTTTAGTTTATCTTCTTCTTTTGTTTTTGCGGAGCTGACCCCTGCAGGTATCTTTTCTGGATGGCGGATGCTGCTGCTCATTTTAGCTTACACGCCAATCTTCTGGTGTGCTCATTTTTGAGCACTAGGTACTCTCTTTCCCTAGCCTATTCTGATTTTCATGTCATATATTTTGTGGATTGTTTAGTTTTAATCTGAGGGAGAGCAGTTTTTGTACCCACTCACGTGCACTCTTGCATAGCATGCTAGAAGTACTTTTATTTTAGCTTATTGGAAATTGTTGTTCATTTTCATTGCACACCACAGCACCCACTTGAGCGCGTACTCGTCTGTATGCGTGCTCTGTAGTGAATTTAATTCTTCTGCTTATGTGGGAAAGTCTAGGTGATGGCTTAGGACTATGTAGCAGAGTAAAATGTTGACTCCAGTAGTTCTCCTAGTCGAGTGCTCGGTTGCATAGAAATTTGTGTAGATTAGACTTCTCTTTATACTTATGGTTTTATATTTTTTCTATTAGTGTAGATGTTGTTTACTCTACTCAAATGGTGAATCCGGTGGAATCAAACGGTAGCATAGGGATGTGTGTAAACGATCGCTAGATTTGTATTGCTTGAGTCGGGAGAAAGGAGAATCATTCTCGGTGGCTAGAACTTGCCCCAAGCGATTCTTGAAGCATTGGCATAGGATAGTTCTAGTGCTTGAGAATGACGTAGGCCATTATTTTGGCCCGGTTAAACTTTTTATTTCATGCCTATCGTCTACCCTTGCTAGCCCCTTTGTGCCTACCCTTTTCTTGATTCAGCTCTACATATATCTCACCAAAGCCTAAAAGCCTAACCTAGTCGCACACCCAAATCTGAGCTTTAGTTGTAGTTTTATTTACATTGTGGGGGGTGTTGATTGTGGTGTTTATTATGTGAATCTGTGGATATGCTCATTTAAAAATTTTGCTGAAAGAAAAAAGACAAGAAAAAGAAGATAGAAAGAAAAAAAAATGAAAAGGAAAAGAGAAAAAAAGAAAAATGAGTTTTATTGAAAAATTATGTATTGGGAGTAGGCGGTGCACACACCTATGTTGCAAAAGTCCAAGTCTGGGGGTGTGGTGCATTTGCATTCGATTTTGGTGCGCGGGTAGTTACTTTTAAATCTCATTTGGGTTATGTGTTATAAGCCATTTTGTTTATCATTGTTTACCTCACAATAACCCAAGCCTCAATTAAAACCTGAAAGTCCTACTGACTCACGCCTTGAACCAATCTAGTGTCATGGGGAGAATGTGACCGGGCAAGCTTATGGTCACCGACACTGATGGATTTCAGTGGAGTTTGTCCCGCATCCCGATCTTGAGCAATGCTCGTCTCAGCGCTTAGCATACTTTCTCCGTATGCATGACCAAATGATTCACCGTTGTTCACCATTTTGAGTAGTTGTAATATTCTTTTACTCTTTTAGAAATATATAAACTGTTTATATAACCAGAAATCTTCTCTACTATTTTTCTTATGCACGTGAGCATGCGACTTCGCATGGTACTCTGTATTGTAATTTTAAGCCATCTACTTTTCTCTCCCCGTTCGCTTAGAATTTGTTTGCTCGGGACGCGCAAACAGGTAAGTCTGGGTGTGTGATGAGTCCCAAATATATACACATTTATGGACTCATCTGGGCCGATTTTCTAGTCTATGCACTTCACTTTAGACATGTTTTCACTCATATTTGATACTGCATGCTAAGTGCACCTCTAGGCCCGTTTTTGGTGTTATTTCATGTTCTTCTTCTTTAGTAGTTTTCATGCATTGTTAAGTGCCACTTTCAGTGGCTGGATTCGTGGTTGTGCTGGAACAGGAGTCGTGCGGGTGTTCCCGGTACAATTCTGTACAGGAACACTGCGCACTATCACTGTTTCTATTGCGCACAACCACTTGGTCGTGCGCCGCTGATCGTGTGCACTTAACCCTATTTTTTGAGTTCTGTCTCGGACAGTGCGCATGACCACCAACGATATTGCGCACGACCACCGGTCGTGCGCCACTGTTCGTGCGCACTTATCATCAATTTTATGAGTTCTGTTTCGACCAGTGCGCACGACAACCTACGATAGTGCGCACGACTACCGGTCGTGCGCCACTGGTCGTGCGAACATGGTATTTTATAAATTTCTTTCATTGCAGGCTCCACCCAGGCAGGCGCACGATCACAGGATTCCAGCGCGCACGACCACTGGTCATGCGCCAATGACCGTGCGCACTGTTTATTCCAGCGCCTATAAATACTCATGCTCGCGAATTAGGTCGGATCCTCCGATCTTTCGTTCTCCCAGCTCCGCCGTTCCGCCCGATTTCGCGCCTCCATCGCCGCCCACCATCGGGAGGTGCTCCGGGCTTGTTCTTCACGCCATTCTTGAGCCGGAGCTTCCTCTGGGCCTCCTCCTTCATCCTAGAGCTTCAAGGTAGGTTTAGCCGCCATCGCCATCAAGCAAGAGGAAGTTTGCAACCTCCACCGAATCGTGACACGAAGAAGACGGGCTCATTGGAGAATAGTGACAGCTCTCTCTACCCCGGACGTAGTTGCGGACCGAGCTTGGACGCGGATTGACAACCCGGCGATTCCAACCATGAATCTACAACGAGACTTCAGATTCGGTCGATTTCTTGCCTTGTTCTTTTCTTATTGATGCACTTGTAGCTAGATCTCTCATGTATGGATGATGAACACTATGAATCGTGCTTGTAATCTTAATTTCATGTCTATGTGAAGTTATATTTTGTTCATTTGTGTATGAGGTGCGCCACCATCCATCCCCCATCCCGCCGTCACGTTCGTATGCCGCACTAGCAATTGCTAGTGGCGTGCTTGTCGACGAGGTGCTTGCGACCCTCATCCGTATGCCTACTCTTCCATCCGCCTAGCGAAGCGTGGCATAGCGGCCCGTATAATCCATCCCGCTTAACGAAGCAGCGCGCTCAAGGCATGCATAGTTCGATTCCGTTTGCCTACTCGTCCATCCGCCCTTACGACGCAGCGCGCTTAAGGCCTGCCTAATCTCCATCCCGCTAAGCGAAGCACTGCATAGCGGCATTGCATAGGAGTAGTTGTAATATTTTCCTTTATTTTCCACAACCAAATCAACCCCCCTCCGCGATCCATCCGATTAAAGGACTTCGATCTCAAGTCCTTACTCGATAATAAACTCCACCTTACTGTGTTCCTTGAGAGATTCGATACTCGGGGATTACTCCTCGTTTTATATTACTTGAACGATCGGTACACTGCCGTTTCGTGCCGCAGTCTTACTACCGCCTATAGCGGTGTGCTAAGATTTGCGCCATCAGACATCTAGTCAGAGTTGCATCAACATCAAGTCGAAGTTGCATTGACTTTCACTCGACGCATGTCTTAACTTAACTAACTTTGTGATTATTTTTACCTAGCCTTGACACTCCAAGATGAGTGTGACATCCTAGGACATTTAATGGCCAATTTACCCTTTCTATAAAGTGTGGGTAATATAACCTAACTGGTTAAATCACTTTAAATAATTTTTTAGATAAATCACAAAGGTTTTTACAACAATCTCCCCCTATTTATCATAACAAATTTTACAAAATAAAGTAAGTGATTTCAAACATGCTTTGATAAAAAACACAAACACTAACACGATATACATAGACAATAAAAACATAAATGAATGGAATCACAGATAATTTCATACATTTTCAAGTAGTTATATTGTTCAACACAGTTGTGTGCTCTAGATGTTATAATGTAGACTGTTCATATTTACAGAATACCTGGACATCACTGTTCTTTGTCAGGAGTTTTCCTTTTCTTGAGAAGACTAGAGGTATCTCCTTTCTTGCAGCAAAAACAAGAGATTCATTTCCTTCTTCAGGATACATGTCAGCTTCTTGATGAATTTCAATCTCTTTGAGAGGCTCCCCTGAGATTGTGCATCTTGTTCAGTATTCAGAGCAGCCTCCTTAGCAATCATTGAAACCTCATCCAATATCTATTCATCTTCTAGGAGCTCCCCAGAGTTGATGGGAGCTTCCCCTAGGTTACTACAGGGGTTTCTGCAGCTGGCTCCCCCTGGATTAATGCAAGCTTTTCTGTTTCTAGAGGACTCCCAAATGGCTCCACTTGGATTATTCCTGTTTGAAAAATAGTGAGCTTATTTGGGTCATGAGCCTCAGTACCTGGGACCCATGGAGAAATCTCTTCCGGTGCACTCTTGTCCTTCTCTTGGACACTTATAATTCCCTGATTAAGTATCTCCTCCTCCTGGATCTTCTCCCCCTTCTTAACCTTACTTACAAGGGAGGTTAAGAAATCTTTAGTTATCATAGAGGAGGATACAATTTTTTTGAGTGACAGGAGGTACTCTTTTGATTCTTCTATCTCTGACTCCATCTGAGAGTACTTCTTATTGAATTTTCTGGCTTGACTGGCCAGTAGGTCAGCAAAGGTGTGGCCAACCCTACTGCTTTAGAGATTGTTTGCTCAATATCAAAAGAAGGTGTAGAATGTGCGATAGAGACAAGAGATGTACGAGGAGTAAGTGTAGATAAGATATCTGGAGGGATTGCTATGAAATTCTCATTAAAGTCTGGGAGATCTTGGTGGATAGGGGAGTGGGATTGATACACTTCTGGAGAGATGTGATATTGTGGTAGAGGAGTAGACTAATTGTCTGTGATTATGGTGGATGGTTATTGTTGTTGTTGGATAGAGACCTGGGGTGCAGGTTCTAGTACAAGAATGGATGGAATGGTGTGGTTGAACTGGGCTGGATTAGCATCTGGATCAGAATCTGGATTAGTGTCTTATTGATCTGCTGGAGTGTCCTCTAGTAGATTATTATCCCTTTGAGTATTTGGTAGATTTGTCTCTATGTCTTGTGCAGTTGGAGAAGGAGGAGGTGAAGGTGTAGCTTGACTAGGCTTCAGGATCTGTCTGGTCTACTTGGAAAATATTCCAATGTTCATCCTTTTCCCTGGAGGAATAGGCACTCCTTTTGTAAGACCCCCCTCCCAGAACACACGACATGGGCGAGGGGAGTCCTATGTGTTGGATCGGTAGGCACCGTTAGAGGGGGTGAATAAGGGTTTTAAAACTTTTTCTTATATATTGAATATCTTGAAATAATAAGAGATTAAGATTGTGAGCAAACAAACAAACTAAGTGAAATAAAGTAGAGACATGTTTTATTAATATGAAATATAGTTTTACAAAAATTGATTTCTATAATGCTAGAAATCGGTGGCGAATAATAATAAACTCTTTTTGTTTTCTATCCCGACTCGCATCCCCACGAACCAGTGGCCCTAGCCTATCTTTCCCCGGATAAGGCCTCAAGTCTCTCTACCCAATCCTTCCCCGGATATGGCCTTGAGCACCCCCTAGACCTAACCTAGATCTAGTCGCCAACACGAGGCAAATTTCTGCCCTAAGTCCTACCCAGACCTAGTCGCCAACACGAGGCATATTCTCTAACGGTTTACAAAAGATATGAAATGATAGTAATAATAAAAACTCCCTCTTGAAGAACTTCTGAAGTTGGAGACGAAGATTCGATGTAGAATAAGCATTGTTGAAGCGGACGTCGTTTGGATCCGGTGTGAAGAAATACTTCTTCAGAAATTCGAAGAGCTTTGGTGGGAGCTCAACTTTTGACCAAATCAGGATCTGGAATTCTATCAATCAACCTCTCTCTCGGATGGGTGTCCAAAATGAGATAAGAGGCCTCCGTTTATAGGAGTGAGCGCTAGCGCTGCCGCATGCGCTATCCCATATTAGGGAATATTCTCCGCGCGTGTATCTTCATTCCAGGGAAACTCCACCGCCTTGCCTCTTGTGCTCCGGGCTACCACCTACTATATCTGCTACCTCCTGGCGCTAGAGCTTTCTAAAGATGCTACCAGAATTGCGCTAATCATTGCTAGCGCCGGGCGCTAGGTGCTACCATCGGCGCTAGTGGGCTTCTTAGAATTATTGGCTCAATGTTGGGGGCAACCATCTTATGTTATCCTTGAGTCATATGGACTTGTTTCCTGCACACTTAAGCACATAAGATCAAATACACATAGGATTTGTTATTCTCAAACTTAGGAGATGTGGAAGACCATGTTCCAACAAACTCCCCCTTTTGATAATAACAAATCCATTAATGATAAATCAGAGCATTAATATATAAGCATGATGACACCTACTTGTGTGCGTGTGAAAGTGATGACTTAGGATAATTGTCGATTTTGGTATTTAGAATTTCTTCCCCTAAATACATGATCCCCCTAAGTGAATGCTCCCCTAATATGTAAACTATCAATTTAATTAATCATGTTAGTTTTCAATTTTGAGAGCGGTGAATATTTATCATGATTGATCTCCCCCTTCTGTTATTAGCAAAAGTGGGTAAGGAAGTAAGAGGCAGAAAAAGGATTTTGGATAATAGGATAAGACATGATCGAGCTTTTTAGAGGAAAGGAAATGATAAGGATTTTTATAATAATTTTCATAGAAATAGATCAGAGTTTTTAGCATAAGTATTTTCATAGAAATAAATCAGATTTTTTAGCTTAAAAGAAATAATATAACATTTACCACGCAAGTCTATCATTTGATAAAATAAATTGAAGTTTGAAGACTTGAGATAAGCATAAAAAGAGCATAAGGTAAACGTAAAGTTACGGAAAACTTATAAAAATACAACAAACATCTTCTTGCAAGATATGACGATTCATAAGAAGAGATATAAGTGAAAGTCCAAAATGAAAAAAATGTTTTTGTAAATCATTTTTCTTTGAAAATCTTTAAAGATTACTATGAAGTAACCAAGCATGAAAGAAGGATATCAAAAATGAACTACTACAATGTTAATGTGATTCACAAATTGAAAACATACCAAACATTGTAGAGAGTATGCTAGGTTATCTAGTGCATTTTATAGATAAAGAGAGTACATAATTTTAGCATTAGGATCCAATACTCATGAGAAGAAGTGTTATGGAAGATAATGATGTGCACATAAGTGTATTTTGAAGAGAGTAAACAAATGTTTTAATCAAAAATACAAGACATATGTAGAGTAAAGTGCACAATAAAACACAAATAATTTTACTTCCACACCCATTAAAACACATAGAAAATAATAAGTGGTGTAAAAAAAAGATTATGGTTTGCACAAGATACTTTACTATTCATTCCAAGGTGCTTGATGCAATATTTCGGCAAGTGCACCGGTCGCGCAAGTAATAAAGTTTGGGAACAGGATCCCCGAGTGTCGGTCTCTTGAGGAATGCAGGTTGGGTAAATGAATCGTATTGTGTGACTATTGTTACACAAGCATAAACAAACACACAAAAAAGGGGGGTTTTGGTTGGGCTTTCCTACTCTTAACAACAATGAAGGAAATGCGGGTTGAAAGCACCGCTTCGCAAGGAGAGATGGATGCAACGGCCGCGATTCCGTGCTTCGTGAGGCGGATGGAGCGTGCTCTAGTGCGGGAAGGTGAGGGTCGCAAACACCTCTTCACAAATGCCGTTAGCTCTTGCTAACGCGGATCGAACACCTTGAGTGTAACACCCCAAAACTGGTAGTTCCGCGAAGTAGGCGGAGTGGTAGTGCGGCACGTGAAGCAGGCTAGAATTTTCCCTGTCTGCTCTTAGCGCACGATCAGTGGCCTCATCGCGCACGATCAGTGATCGTGCGCCAGCGATCGTGCGTTAATTCCGAAGAGAATCGAGTTCTGTCTCGGACAGTGCGCACGACCATTTCCCTCTTCGCGCACGACCAGTGATCGTGCGCCAGCGATCGTGCGCTTATTCGCAAGAATTCAGAGTTCTGTCCCGGATAGTGCGCACGACCATTGCCCTCGTCGCGCACGACCACTGACCGTGCGCCTGTGATCGTGCGCCCTGTTTATTCTGTTCCGCGATTTTGAGCGGAGAAGAGGATCCGACCGATCAAATTTCTTGGAATTCGATCCAACGGCTGGGATTTATTGCTGGGGGGTCTTAGGGCTTTGGAGAGGGATTAAACCCTCATATTTTCATAGTGTTTCTCTCTCCTAAGTTAGAGGAAGGAGAAGGGGGGGGGGCAAGGAAGAAGAAGAGGAGATTTCGCCATTGACGGAGCTCCGGAGCTCCGTTTCGCGAGCCGTTTCCAGATCCGGAGAGTGCAGCCCGGTGCGGTTCTTTCCCTCCGCGTAGAATCTCGGATCCATGGCGAAGAAGAACACGTCCAGGGTAACGATTCTTCCTCCCGAACTTTGGACTTGTATTTGTCCATTTATTCCTCTTTCTTTGTTTGCATGAGGTATCTCTTTCACCAAATGGGTGAAGTGTAGGATTTCCTCAAGTCCTTCGGGACTCCGGGTAGATTGTGTCCGTCCCCGGCATATTGCATGTAGAAAATCCAGTAGTCGTGCGGATTTAGGCATTGTGTGTGAAACTTATTCGTGGCCATGAGCCCGAATCGGTGATGCTTGATTTGCGACGTTGCATTTAGGTTAGGCCTAGAATGCGTGCCGGAGAATGACTCCGTGAACTCACCTATAGTATTGCGGGAGTTAAGTGTAGGCGTCTTGTGAAGATCCTAACGAAAGCCCCATGCTTTGAGGTTTGAATGAAGGCAAACCTTCACCACGAAATTGTTGCGGAGCGTATGTAGCTCCCTTGTTGAGAATTCGCAAAGCCTAGATCCTTGTGAAGGGGTTAGGTGCGTAGCGTATATTTTGTGTAGCACTTGAAAGTGCTAAACCCTTACGGGCCGAGGTGAAGCCGTACCCGCGTCGTGCGATAGATCGCGATGATTAGAGCACGGGCAAAGCTGAACCGAACCCGTTTCCATGCAGATCGGCGAGAGGTCCCTTCCTCATGAAAGCCGTGTGATCATGGGAGAGGTCGTGGAAGGTGGCATACCTAGACCGACCAAAAGCTCTTGTTTCCCACCTAAGGTTGTGACCCTTAGGGTGGAGTGTTGTGAATTTGATGTTATGTTTAGCCTCATGCGATTGCTTAGGCGGTTGTGGGAAACCTTCGGGTGAACCCAACCAACATTATGTGCATACCTAGGTTCCCTTCTTTTTGATGCTCAACCTAGAAGATTGTTTGTGCTTGAAACCTCACCTTGTGTAGTTGCACCTTCTGTATACTAGTATTTGTGCTAGTATAGCTTGCTTGCAGGGTAGAAGCTCCGCCACCCCGGGAAAGGGGTGGGGTCGTTATAATTTGGTCAGCTGTGCTGACCGTTACTTTGTTTGCCACCGCTTGGTGGAATGTTCTTATGCAGGTACAGGTGAGCCTAGCGGGAAGTAGCGGGCGTTGACCCTTTTGCTGCGTTGGCCCTCGAAGGCCAGCCTTTTTCCTGTTTTCTCACGTATTGCCGGCCTGCGTGCCGATGTATGCCTTTTTGGAGTTTTGTACGTTGATTTGATGTAAGGCCCTAAGGCCGTAACTCTTACTTCTGGACTCATTCCTATGATAGTGGACATGTCTTTTTGAATGATTTAATTAATGCTTCCGCTTACGTTTTTGTACTCTCGTTTTGTAGTTACTTTTCTGGTTATCACCTTTTAACTCCTAGCTAGTGTGGTTTGTATGGCGTGGGGTCCCGGCCGGACCTGCTGTTATACTTTTCGTACTGGCAGGGTGTTACAATTTGGTATCGGACTTAAGGCGTCGATCCGTAGTTTAGCGAATTCGGGACGAATTCCTTTTAAGGGGTGGTGCGCACGGGCTGTGCATTCACCTAGAACGACAAAAACTAATAAGAATGTCCACTTAGGAATGAAAAAACATACTTGTTTGCGGAACCTGAGCGTTCCATGATTGATGTTTGATACGTTTAGGGTCACTAAATTGTGCCTTGCATGATTATAGGTAACTAGAAGTGCTGCGGGGCGGTCTCAACCCCGTAACACCGCTGAAAGTAGTGGGTCGGCTGAGGTGCCAGCGACCACTCCTTCAGCTGAGATGATCAGAATGGTCGCAGAAGCAGTCTTCGCGATGATCAATGCTCAACCGCAAAGGCTTGCACAGCCTGCTACGCCTACTACTGATGCGGCCCCGGTACTTGAACCTGCAGTGGAACCTGCGGTAGCACCAAGGGTTGATGCCCCTGTGCCAGTAGCTGCAGTGGAACCGGCGTTAGCACCGAGGGTGGAGCGTCAAGTTGCGCAAGTAGTTGCGGGGCGAGCGCGTGACCAACAATTAAAGCACTTCTTGAGCTTTAATCCTCCTACCTTCTCGGGATCTGAGTCCCCAACGGTGGCAGAAGACTGGTTGTCAAGAGTTAGAAGAACTCTGAGGGCGACGGCGAGGGACGAAGCCATGATGGTCACCTTAGCCACTTTCCTTCTTGACGGAGAGGCTGTGCTGTGGTGGGAAGAGCAGGAACTGCACAAGTTCGGCGATAGAGACATTACTGAAATAACAATGGCTGAGTTTTCAAAGTCGTTCCTCCAGCGGTTTATCCCCTCTGCCCAACGCATTGCGTTACAAAACCAGTTCCTGAGGTTAACTCAAGGTGATCGCTCCGTTGACGATTACTTACATGAGTTTACCAGACTGAGTCGCTATGCGGGGGCATTGGTGGAGGATGAGGAGACGAAGACGAATAAATTCTATGAAGGGCTTCGGGACGAGTTGAGGCTGCTCCTTGCAGGCCCTATGACGTTTGGCTTCCAAGTGATGGTGCAAACCGCCAGATCTTTGGAGTTGGACATGAAGAGGGTACAAGCAAAGAGTGTTGTAAAGAAACCCGAGTTTCATGCGCCGGCCTCTCAGTCCAAACCGGACTTCAGAAGGAACAAGCGGAAGTTCAAGCAGGCGGAACCAGCTTCTTCGAACGTTTCGGGAGCCACGACCGCGCGGACTCCTATTGCGTGTTTCACCTGCGGGAAGGTGGGACACAAAGCTGCGGTGTGTCGAAGTGGTCCCCCAAAGGCGGCAAATCGAGCGGTGGATTATGCTCGGGCTGCGGAAAAGGGCAAAGCGGCAGAGTCTTCGGCCTCCCAACACATTCCGACTCAGCCGAGAGTCTATTCGCTTGGCCAACAAGAAGCTATACGACAAACCGATGTAGTCACAGGTACGAATTAGAAGTTAGCTTTTACAGCTATGTATATGATTCTTACTGTTGTACGACTATATGTGTTATTTGTGTACAATTAGGTTTCGTCCTAATTTTCAACTATCCGGCGAGAGCTCTATTCGATACGGGTGCATCGCACTCTTTTCTGTCCGAGGACTTCGTGGTGCGAATCCGAGTGCCGTCTACCTTTGTAGAGGATAGATTGGAAGTAGTGCTACCCAATGGATCTCGAAAGAGTGCGGATAGGAAGAGCCGTGTGAAGGTGCGGATCGGAAGTCAAGATTTCGACTTGGAAGCGTCGTTACTACCGTTAGCTGAATTCGATGTGATCTTCGGCATGGACTGGCTCTCGGAGCAGCGAGCATGCATAGATTGCAAGACAAAGGAGATCACTCTGGGAACGAACACCGACGATGAAACCACATTCGCCGGTATGCGAGGAGCGAGCAAGACGCTGATGTCTGCTCTCCAAGTGGTTAAGGCGGTGAGAAAAGGCGCCGAGTTGTTCTTCACCTTATTGGAGGCTTCGGAGCCAAAGCCCAGGTTGTGTGATGTCCCAGTTGTAGCGGATTACGCCGACGTGTTTCCTAACGAACTCCCTGGGGCTCCGCCTCATCGGGAGATTGATTTCTGTATCGAGTTGGTGCCAGGTGCCAAACCTGTGGCCCGCTCACCATACCGAATAGCGCCAAAGGAATTGGCAGAGTTGAAGGTCCAATTGCAAGAGCTGCTAGAGCAAGGCTACGTACGTCCAAGTTCTTCGCCTTGGAGTGCACCGGTCCTCTTTGTGAAAAAGAAGGATGGGAGCTTGCGTCTGTGTATTGATTATAGAGAGCTAAACAAGTTGACCGAGAAAAACCGATATCCGATTCCTAGAATCGATGATCTATTCGACCAACTGATGGGGTCGACGGTTTACTCCAAGCTAGACCTAAGGTCCGGCTACTATCAACTGCGAATAAGGGAATGTGACATTCCAAAGACAGCGTTCAGTACCCGCTTTGGGCACTATGAGTTCACGGTAATGCCGTTCGGTCTATCCAACGCACCGTCGGTATTCATGGACTTGATGAATAGGACATTCCGAGAGTATTTAGATCAATTTGTGATCGTCTTCATCGACGACATTTTGGTATACTCTCAGTCGGAAGAGGAGCATGTAGGGCATCTGCACGCAGTCCTGAGCACCTTGAGGAGGAGTCAGCTATATGCCAAGTTCTCCAAGTGCGAGTTTTGGCTACGTCAGTGGCATTCCTTGGTCATGTTGTTAGTGGCGAAGGAATTGCAGTTGATCCGTCGAAGATAGAAGCGATCCAAGCGTGGCCTTTGTTGAAAAACGTAGCGGAAGTCCGAAGTTTCTTAGGACTAGCCGGCTATTATAGGCGCTTTGTGGAAAACTTCTCGAGGATCGCACTTCCTCTCACAAAACTGACTAGGAAGGATCATAAGTTCGTTTGGTCGCCCGAGTGCGCACGAGCTTTTGAAGAGCTAAAGAGCCATCTGACCACGGCGCCCATTCTATGCTCGCCACAAGGTACGGAAGGCTACGAAATATATAGCGACGCCTCAGGAAGTGGTTTGGGTTGTGTCCTAGTGCAGTTCGGGAAGGTAATTGCCTACGGCTCCCGGAAACTGAAGGTTCACGAGAGGAATTACCCGGTCCATGATTTGGAGATAGCGGCCGTGGTTTTTGCCCTCAAGCTTTGGAGGCACTATCTATATGGCGTGAAGATCGATATCTTTACCGACCATAAGAGCCTCAAGTACTTACTAGATCAAAGGGAGTTGAACATGCGCCAAAGGAGGTGGATGGAGTTCCTTGGGGACTACACCTTCGATATCAAATATACTCCCGGTAAAGGAAACGTAGTTGCAGACGCGTTGAGTCGTCGGGCTCCCGCTCAAGCAAATTGGATTTTGATGCACGATGAGCGTCTAATCCGTGAGCTAGAAGAAATGGAGATCATATGCATTGATAGGAGAACGTCTACCTCAGCATGCTTGAACTGGACGGAAGTTCGCTACGACCTTGCCGACCGAGTTCGACAAGCATTGGAGTTGGACGAGAGCTTGAAACGATACAAAGCGGAAACCGTTGAAGGGTTAAACGCTGATTTCTCCTTCGAAGACGACCTTATGTGGAAGCAGGAAAGGTTATGCATCCCAAACGTTGGTACTCTACGGGCGGAGTTGATGTACGAGGCTCATCATACCAAGTACTCGATCCACCCGGGGAGCACTAAAATGTTTATGGATTTGAAGAAATTGTTCTGGTGGCCGGGCATGAAGAAAGACATTGCCCTTTACGTGGCCAAGTGTCATACTTGCGCATTGGTGAAAGCGGAATGTCAACGTCCCGGTGGGTTTCTGAAGTCCTTGCCGATTCCGGAGTGGAAGTTTGATGATATTTCGATGGATTTCGTGCACGGATTGCCGAGATCGCAACGTGGAAACGACGCCATATGGGTGATCGTGGACCGTTTGACAAAGGTATCACACTTCATTCCGAACCGGAAGGATGATTCCGTAGAGAAGCTAGCAAAGCTCTATGTGGATAGTATCGTGAGACTGCACGGTGTCCCTCGTAGCATCGTCAGCGATCGTGACGGGCGTTTCACATCGAAAGATTGGAGGCTTATCCATGAACTGTTGGGCACAAAATTGAAGTTCAGCACGGCCTTCCACCCGCAAACGGATGGACAGACCGAGAGAACCAACAGGACTATGGAGGATATGCTCCGAATGTGCGCTCTAGACTTTGGAAAGAGGTGGGAGGATCACCTCTTTATGATCGAGTTCGCCTACAATAATAGCTACCAAGCCAGCATAAAGATGGCTCCTTTCGAGGCCCTCTATGGTAAGAAGTGTCGTACGCCGTTGTCTTGGGCGGAAACGGGCGATACTAAGCTATTGAAGCGAAAGGATGTTGAAGAAGCAACTTCGACGATCCGGTCTATACGCGAAAGGCTATTGGTTGCCCAGGATAGGCAAGCAAAGTATTTCAACGCCAAGCATAGGAACTTAGAGTTTGCCGTCGGTGACCGGGTTTACTTGAAGATCAAACCGTTCAAAGGGGTATCAAGGATTCGACGCTTGAAAAAGCTCAGTCCGAGGTACTTAGGACCGTTCGAGATCGTGGAGCGTGTTGGTGATGCGGCTTATCGGCTTGCACTATCTGCAGAGCTGAGCGGTCTGCACGACGTGTTCCACATTTCAGTGTTGAGGAAGGCAGTGCAAGAGCCTACTCATATCGTTGCGGTCGGCAAAGTTCCGGTTGATAGTGGGTTGTCGACGAAAGTCAAGCCTTTACGCATCGAAGATACCGAAGTAAAGCAGCTGCGGAACAAGTCCATTCGGATGGTAAAAGTCCGGTGGGATAACTGCGGCCGAGAGGAGCTCTCTTGGGAGAGAGAGCAAACGATGCTTGCGGAGTATCCCGAGCTTTTTCCCTCAGGTAAAGTATAACTGTAATTTATGCTATTACTGTTTCCTGGATTTCGGGACGAAATTCTTTTAAGGAGGGTGGAGTTGTAACACCCCAAAACTGGTAGTTCCGCGAAGTAGGCGGAGTGGTAGTGCGGCACGTGAAGCAGGCTAGAATTTTCCCTGTCTGCTCTTAGCGCACGATCAGTGGCCTCATCGCGCACGATCAGTGATCGTGCGCCAGCGATCGTGCGTTAATTCCGAAGAGAATCGAGTTCTATCTCGGACAGTGCGCACGACCATTTCCCTCTTCGCGCACGACCAGTGATCGTGCGCCAGCGATCGTGCGCTTATTCGCAAGAATTCAGAGTTCTGTCCCGGATAGTGCGCACGACCATTGCCCTCGTCGCGCACGACCACTGACCGTGCGCCTGTGATCGTGCGCCCTGTTTATTCTGTTCCGCGATTTTGAGCGGAGAAGAGGATCCGACCGATCAAATTTCTTGGAATTCGATCCAACGGCTGGGATTTATTGCTGGGGGGTCTTAGGGCTTTGGAGAGGGATTAAACCCTCATATTTTCATAGTGTTTCTCTCTCCTAGGCTAGAGGAAGGAGAAGGGGGGGGGCAAGGAAGAAGAAGAGGAGATTTCGCCATTGACGGAGCTCCGGAGCTCCGTTTCGCGAGCCGTTTCCAGATCCGGAGAGTGCAGCCCGGTGCGGTTCTTTCCCTCCGCGTAGAATCTCGGATCCATGGCGAAGAAGAACACGTCTAGGGTAACGATTCTTCCTCCCGAACTTTGGACTTGTATTTGTCCATTTATTCCTCTTTCTTTGTTTGCATGAGGTATCTCTTTCACCAAATGGGTGAAGTGTAGGATTTCCTCAAGTCCTTCTGGACTCCGGGTAGATTGTGTCCGTCCCCGGCATATTGCATGTAGAAAATCCGGTAGTCGTGCGGATTTAGGCATTGTGTGTGAAACCTATTCGTGGCCATGAGCCCGAATCGGTGATGCTTGATTTGCGACGTTGCATTTAGGTTAGGCCTAGAATGCGTGCCGGAGAATGACTCCGTGAACTCACCTATAGTATTGCGGGAGTTAAGTGTAGGCGTCTTGTGAAGATCCTAACGAAAGCCCCATGCTTTGAGGTTTGAATGAAGGCAAACCTTCACCACGAAATTGTTGCGGAGCGTATGTAGCTCCCTTGTTGAGAATTCGCAAAGCCTAGATCCTTGTGAAGGGGTTAGGTGCGTAGCGTATATTTTGTGTAGCACTTGAAAGTGCTAAACCCTTACGGGCCGAGGTGAAGCCGTACCCGCGTCGTGCGATAGATCGCGATGATTAGAGCACGGGCAAAGCTGAACCGAACCCGTTTCCATGCAGATCGGCGAGAGGTCCCTTCCTCATGAAAGCCGTGTGATCATGGGAGAGGTCGTGGAAGGTGGCATACCTAGACCGACCAAAAGCTCTTGTTTCCCACCTAAGGTTGTGACCCTTAGGGTGGAGTGTTGTGAATTTGATGTTATGTTTAGCCTCATGCGATTGCTTAGGCGGTTGTGGGAAACCTTCGGGTGAACCCAACCAACATTATGTGCATACCTAGGTTCCCTTCTTTTTGATGCTCAACCTAGAAGATTGTTTGTGCTTGAAACCTCACCTTGTGTAGTTGCACCTTCTGTATACTAGTATTTGTGCTAGTATAGCTTGCTTGCAGGGTAGAAGCTCCGCCACCCCGGGAAAGGGGTGGGGTCGTTATAATTTGGTCAGCTGTGCTGACCGTTACTTTGTTTGCCACCGCTTGGTGGAATGTTCTTATGCAGGTACAGGTGAGCCTAGCGGGAAGTAGCGGGCGTTGACCCTTTTGCTGCGTTGGCCCTCGAAGGCCAGCCTTTTTCCTGTTTTCTCACGTATTGCCGGCCTGCGTGCCGATGTATGCCTTTTTGGAGTTTTGTACGTTGATTTGATGTAAGGCCCTAAGGCCGTAACTCTTACTTCTGGACTCATTCCTATGATAGTGGACATGTCTTTTTGAATGGTTTAATTAATGCTTCCGCTTACGTTTTTGTACTCTCGTTTTGTAGTTACTTTTCTGGTTATCACCTTTTAACTCCTAGCTAGTGTGGTTTGTATGGAGTGGGGTCCCGGCCGGACCTGCTGTTATACTTTTCGTACTGGCAGGGTGTTACATTGAGTGCGTGAGTGAGTGAGTGGATGAGTGGAGGCGAAGCGATTCACAAGCAAGTAATGATGAAAAGAGAAGAAACATTCATTTCATTTAAACCAAACATCATGATATTCAAGTTTAAAAGATTCAAAGATTACAATGAAGGAGAGAGGAAAGAGATAACCAATGGATGAAGACTAGCAGCCGTTCACGGCCGGAATGGTAGTTTGTCAAGCTACCTCCGGGCTCGGCCAGACTGTGCTTTCGGTGTAGAGAAACTGTCAGGATCTCTCTACGTGGTTCCGTCGTCTTCTACCTCAGGATTCCTCTTCTTCTTACCGGACTGGAGTGGAAAAACAGCTGCTTGAGGGCTTGCGGATGGTTGAGAATGCTCCCGGACAATGGAGAAATGCTTGGAATGGTTGGAGAGGACTTCCCCTTGCGTAGGAGATGAAGTGGAGGTGTCCAGGGATGGAAATCGCCCGCGTACGGACTGCCAATCGCGCTCCCGGCGGCTCGATCCCGCTCTAAAATCGGAACAGGCATATATATAGGCGCTAGACTGAATACTGTGCACGGTCATTGGCGCACGACCACTGGTCGTGCGCACTGGAGTTCTGCGATCGTGCGCGCTGCCTGGGCGGAGCCTAAAATGAAAGAAATTTATAAAATACATGTTCGCACGACCAGTGGCGCACGACCAGTGGTCGTGCGCACTATCGTAAATGGTCGTGCGATAAGCCAGACAGAACTCATAAAATGGGCGTTAAGTGCGCACGATCAGTGGCGCGCGACCAGTGGTCGTGCGCGATAGAGCCAGTGATCGTGCCCAATGTTCCTGTACAGAATTTTACCGGGAACACCTGCACGACTCCTGTTTCAGCATACAACACCAGCCTAGCCACTGAAGGTGGCACTTAACACTGCATGAAAACTAGTAACAAAGATGAACAAAAAATAACACCAAAATGAGCCTAGAAGTGCACTTAGCATGGAGTATTAAATAGGAATGAAAACATGTCTAAAGTGAAGTGCAAAGACTAGAAAATCGGCCCAGATGAGTCCAAAAATGTGTATATAATTGGGACTCATCACACCCCCAGACTTACCTGTTTGCGCGTCCCGAGCAAACGAATTCGGCGGAGTGTGAAAATGGTAGTTAACAAAGAGAATTACACAAAGGAGTATAATGCGAAGTAACAAAAGCATGTAAATAGAAATTTAGTGAAAAGAGATTCTAACTATGCTAACTACTTTACGAAAGTACTAGAGCGTAAGTAGAGATTTAGTTATACTCAGTTGGTGAATTATGAAGAATTCGAACGATCATGCCCGGTGTGAAAGTAACAAGACACTAAGGCGGGTGTTGCACAATGTCGGGGCTTAGGAATAACTCTGCTGAAATCCATCAACGTCGTGAACCATACGCTCGCCCGGTCACACTCTCTCCACGGCGTTAGCAAACTCACAAGTCAAATCAATAGGGCTTTTAGGATTATATTGGGGCTTAGGTTGCGGTATGATATTCAAATTTAAACACGATGGCTATGCAACCCAAGTGAGCTAACGGAACGCTGCACCACACAAAACCAAAAACAATGCTCGTGTGACACACCCCCAGACTTATCATGAAAACTAGGTGTGCACACGGCCTACTTCACAATTACCAACAGATTTTCTATTTAGCTCGGAAGGATTTCTTTACGACATATTTCTATTTCAGATTTTTTTCTTTTAACAACATACTTTTCTTTTTTTACTTATCCTCCGGTTGGTTCAAATTCAGCAAAATAAAACGTGTTTTTCTTCATCACATCACAAAGATTCCAAAAATCACACCAAATCAAGAACATGAGTGCAGATAAACATCAATTTGGTTGCGAAAGTGGGCAAAGCTTCAGGCCTTGGTGAATGGAGGAGGAGCTGTAACAAGGAAGTGGTAGGCACAAATGTTGGCTTGCAAAGGTGAGCGAATAGGACACGGAAAGCTAAGGCTCAAACTAGCCAAAAGGTGGCCTATATCATATTTAACTCAAAGAGTCGCTCTCGCCCATGCTTCGAGAGTCGCTTGGGGCAAGTTCTTAGCCAACGAGAAAGGTAAACCTTCCTCCCGACTCGAGCAACACACGACTAGTGCTCGTACACACACAACACCGGGTTATCGTCAATTTCGTTCACATTCACCATTCGAGTATAACAAATCTAAATTTACGCAAAAATACTAAACATAAATTAGATGCATAGAGACAATCTAGTTCTACTCAAATTCTACCATAACATGCGAAGTGACTAGAACACTACACGAGTCAACATCGCACTCCAAATTGTAATTCCTATGCTAACATCCTATTTCACACTCCAACCAAAATAGTTCAGTCGGAAACAAAACAAATAGGTAAGCGCGCACTCATGTGAATGAGGTGGTGCAAGAAGCATGAAAACAATGATGATGATAAAGATAAATAAAAAACAAACTTCTAGTATGCAGTGCAACTCGTGCACAGTGGATGACAACATATTCTCCCCCAGACTTAGTCTAAACATTACATCACAGAAATTGGAAACTAAGGGGGGAAGAAGTGTTACCCAATGCTCAGAATTGAGCATACCAGACGATTGGCGATTAAGATAAAGAGCAGTCCGCAACATCCGCACCAAAGAACACAACACTCCTGCAAGCACAAAACTAAAAACAGCAAAAACAAAAACAAAAGCTGAACTAAACATGTTAGATAAAAATGAAATCAGGAAATCTGGGTTGTCTCCCAGCAGCGCTTTTGTTTTATGTCCTTAAGCTGGACCAAATACCTGTATTATGATTATTTAAAGAGTGCAGAAATTAAAGGAGAAGTTCACAAAAGCAGTTTCACAAATTCAGACAACACAAATTACCTATAGGCGCTCTTATGGTGCGCGTCTCCCGTAGCTCGTAGGCGGGAGGTGAAGGCTTTAGGGCCAACACTGGTGTCACCCAGTGTTCCCCTAACCTCCGCCCTCTTGCCACGGAGAGCGGCAGCGCGAGCGTCATGCAGAAGTTTCTCCTGTTTAAGTTTAGTGACAGTCGGGGACTGCCAACGTTGAAAGTTTTCAGATTTTTCCACCTTGGTGGAGGGTGGCGTCACTTCCGGCGTCGCGGTGACTACCGGATCAGCCCAAGAGATGGAGCGCTTAAATTTTTTATTACAAGAATCAAAACAAGAGGATAATGGGACAGTGTCCCAAACTAAATTCAAGTCAATATTTTTCGAAATGCAATCTTCCTCCGTCTCGGAATCAAATTCTTTCCGAAGATCTACTTCTTCCTCACTGGACTGGTGCTCCTCCTTTTCTCCTTCAATTGGTTCTTTATCTTATTCATTTCCTGCACAACTCAAAGATTCATCAAAAATAAAGAGAGGGGGAGGAGTGGATGTTTCAGTTATAGCTTTGGGGTAAGTGGGCTACGACACCATATTGGGTAGGAAGACACACCCCGTAGTGAAATCAAGGGTGGCACCGCTCTCTTTCAAGAACGGCACGCCCAAGATAGGGATAGAGTGATTTTCCTGGGGTCCCAACACCTGAAAATTAGCAACCACAATCGTCCCCTCAACTATTACTTTTACATTTTTCACTCCCCCCTCAGATTGTATAACGGTCCCATTAGCAAGCATAAGGGATTTCCGATCCTCCGTGTTCATCTCAAGTTGCAATTTAGCAACGTCTTGCAACGCAATGACGTTGCGGGAAGAGCCGGAGTCGCACAAAGCTTTCGTTTCAATATTATTGATGGAACAAGAAATCACCAACTCACTTGGATCAGCCTCTACCACATCGCCGAGACTCTTCCCTTGATCTATTGGGTTTTTTTCAGTGTTGCTAGGAAGGGTCCCTGCGACCGCTCGGTTAGCACTTGGGCCAATTGGCCCAGCTGCGTTTCCAAGTTCCGCATGGATGCGGTTTGGTTCACCATATTTGAGGTAGCCGCTTGCATAAATTTTTCCATCATCTCCTCCAGATTACTCTTTTTTTGGGCTGGGGGGCCTTGGTTATAATCCGGGTGTGGTGGCCTCGGTTGGCTCCCGGAGGCGTAAGCATTGTTTTGATGCTGCCCCGGTGCCCATCGTTGGCCATGCGTGTTTGGGTTCCATGAGAAGTTCGGGTGACTTCTCACTCCCGGATGATAAGCATTATTAAATGGCACCCCCTTAGACTGATTTCCTACAAAATTAACGGATTCATTCAAGGATAAGTGCGCGAAGTCACCTGATACGTTGTTCCCTGAACATTCGTATGCGTGGTGGTCGCCGCCTCCACATCCTTCGCACGTAATGACAGCAGCAGGCGCGGGTGTAGGAGGAAGTGAGTCGACCGCAAAGAGACCGCGGGCGTTCCTTGGTGCATTTCTCCCGGCAGTCCAGAATGTACTGTGGGAGGCGGTGTCGCGCAGAATCCGAAGGGCCTCCTCTGGAGTGTGGTTCATTAGAGTACCACCCGCAGCAGCATCGATCATTGCCCTATAGTTGGGCTCGATCGCAAAGTAAAATGTCTCTACCACATTCCACGGTTGGAGCTCGTGGTTCGGGCAATGGCGGAGAAGATCGTTAAGACGCTCCCACGCCTCAGCAAGGGTCTCTTGATCGGCTTAGCGAAAGGTGGCGATCTCCCGCCGCAAACTTACAATTTTATCGACGGGGTGAAATTTGGCTAAGAACTTGGATGCGAGCACATCACAAGTCGTAGCGGTCCCCGGAGGAATAGAATGAAGCCACACCTTGGCCTTGTCGCGAAGCGAGAATGGGAATAGTCGCAGCTTGACTGTGTCATCAGGAATCCCAGAGTAGCGGAAAGTTCTACAGATATCAGAAAACTCAGCCAGGTGCAGGTGCGGATCTTCACTGGCCATCCCGTAGAACTGAGCATTGTTCCGGATGATGTTCGAGATCGCAGGTTTGATCTCGAACTGGTTATTCATAATATTGGGACCGAACCCAGGATAAACACTCCCAGCTGTCGGAGTGGTATAATCTCTCATCGTTCTGGGTCGACGTCTCACTACCTCTTGCTCATCTCCAGGTTGGTGTTGCCCCACAGCGGGCACTCTTTGTTTAACATTGTCTGGGTCAATGTGGTCACCCATTGCCGCCTGTACGGCTGCTGCGCGCCTTCGTGCGCGAGCGGTCCATTCGATTTCTGGATCAAAGGGAACAAGTTCCCTCGCGGCTTGTCTCTGCATGCACAGTCACAACAAAAAGAAAACAAAACAAAGGAAATAAAAAACAACTGCTCTTGTAACAAAAGCTCACAACTCAAGATGTTACACGCCTGAACATTCCCCAGCAACAGCGCCAAAAACTTGATGCGATATTTCGGCAAGTGCACCAGTCGCGCAAGTAATAAAGTTTGGGAATAGGATCCCCGAGTGTCGGTCTCTTGAGGAATGCAGGTTGGGTAAACGAATCGTATTGTGTGACAATTGTTACACAAGCGTAAACAAACACAGAAAAAAGGGGGGTTTTGGTTGGGCTTTCCTACTCTTAACAACAATGAAGGAAATGCGGGTCGAAAGCACCGCTTCGCAAGGTGAGATGGATGCAACAGTCGCGATGCCGTGCTTCGTGAGGCGGATGGAGCGTGCTCTAGTGCGGGAAGGTGAGGGTCGCAAACACCTCTTCACAAACGCCGTTAGCTCTTGTTAACGCGGATCGAACACCTTGAGTGCGTGAGTGAGTGAGTGGATGAGTGGAGGCGAAGCGATTCACAAGCAAGTAATGATGAAAAGAGAAGAAACATTCATTTCATTTAAACCAAACATCATGATATTCAAGTTTAAAAGATTCAAAGATTACAACGAAGGAGAGAGGAAAGAGATAACCAATGGATGAAGACTAGCGGCCGTTCACAGCCGGAATGGTAGTTTGTCAAGCTACCTCCGGGCTCGGGCGGACTGTGCTTCCGGTGTAGAGAAACTGTCATGATCTCTCTACGTGGTTCCGTCGTCTTCTACCTCAGGATTTCTCTTCTTCTTACCGGACTGGAGTGGAAAAACAGCTGCTTGAGGGCTTGCGGATGGTGGAGAATGCTCCCGGACAATGGAGAAATGCTTGGAATGGTTGGAGAGGACTTCCCCTTGCGTAGGAGATGAAGTGGAGGTGTCCAGGGATGGAAATCGCCCGCGTACGGACTTCCAATCGCGCTCCCGGCGGCTCGATCCCGCCCTAAAATCAGAACAGGAATATATATAGGCGCTGGACTGAATACTACGCACGGTCATTGGCGCACGACCACTGGTCGTGCGCACTGGAGTTATGTGATCGTGCGCGCTGCCTGGGCGGAGCCTGAAATGAAAGAAATTTATAAAATACATGTTCGCACGACCAGTGGTTGTGCGCACTATCGTAAATGGTCGTGCGATAAGCCAGACAGAACTCATAAAATGGGCGTTAAGTGCGCACGATCAGTGGCGCACGACCAGTGGTCGTGCGCGATAGAGCCAGTGATCGTGCGCAGTGTTTCTGTACAAAATTTTACCAGGAACACCTGCACGACTCCTGTTCCAGCATACAACACCAGCCTAGCTACTGAAGGTGGCACTTAACACTGCATGAAAACTTGTAACGAAGATGAACAAGAAATAACACCAAAACGGGCCTAGAAGTTCACTTAGCATGGAGTATTAAATAGGAATGAAAACATGTCTAAAGTGATGTGCAAAGACTAGAAAATCGGCCCAGATGAGTCCAAAAATGTGTATATAATTGGGACTCATTAGTGCTCAACCTCACAATGCTCATTAAGACTTATCAGGAGGTTCAAGTTGTGCTTGGTGGAGTTATCTTTGTTATTTTATTTTATTCATTTTTTGTTTTGTACAAAGTTCTCTGAATACACTTGTTTTGCAAACCAATGAAATTTTGAAAGTACAACCGCTTTTCTTAATTTTAAGAGTGCAAATAGAAGTAGTGTAGGTAAAATACTTGTGAAAATTTTATTTATTGTACAATTACAATACACAAGCAAGCATTCTTAGATTAAGAGCATATGTAGACTTTGCCAAAATAAGTGAGTGATAAAAGATCATTATCAAACATAAAATATTTACTCATACTTAGAGGCTGCTAAGCTTAGTTCTACATAATACTTTTTCAATACAATTTATGCACAAGTGTTTAGATATATCAAAGCATGATAAAATATTGTTCAAGGTAGTTTGAAAAAATGAATTTCAACATTGAAGAAAGTCTAAATGATAGATTAAATCATGCTTGATTTGTACAATAAAGTTCGTACAGTTTTTTTGATAATTTTTATGTTTTATATTTTTGTAGTTGATTTTTGTATTTTGGAATAGAAATTAAACAACTAAACAAAGAAAATGAGTAAAAGAAATATTTTTTGTAATTTGGCTTTTGTATTATTTTTGTTTTAATTTTTCAAAAATCAATTCAAAATAGAACTGCAAAACTATGTAGTACATATAATATAACATACTTTTAGGTATTTTATGAAATTTTAAAAATACATAAAAACAGACAGGTGCGCTAGCGCTCGCGCTAACGATAGTGATGGCACTACCGCTGCCTTAGTTATATCTTCTTTTCACTTGTCATTTCGGACATTGCACCTCAAGCTCACCCAAAAAATCCTAGAAGATAACCTAGCCCACGTATAGATCTAAGGTAAAACTTCATCATTTCTTATGATTTTTCTTTTAAACTTTGATTTTGATGTTAAAGATGGAGATTTTTGAAGTCATCAAGCGGTTGTAGATGATAGATCTAAAATGCTTGACTCGTTTATTTTTGAAGAGAGGAACTAGGACAAATCTTCATCATTTTTTTGATTCTTGATCTAAAAGTTTGATTTTGATGTTTGTGATGAAAATTAATGAACTCATTTTAAAAAAAAACTTTTAATTTGATGATGGATCTAGAAGAAGGTTAGATAAAAAAAAGAGGATCTTCATTATTTTAGTAATTTTTGTTTTTCATTTTGAATTTTTATGAAGATTTCTAGTTTAAATTTTAGCTTAGAATTTGTGGGATTTTTGGATCTAGCAATTTGAGAAGGTTAGGATTTGGAAATATTTTATAGTAGATAGATCTTATTATTTTAGATCAGAGGACTAGCGTCGGCGCTACTACAGGCGCTAGTGCTAGCGTCGGGCGCTAGAGCTAGCGTCCGCGCTAATGATCCTTGTTAAATTTTAATTTCTCTTATATTATTGCAGATGACTCCTGGATTGAAAGGGAAGAAAAGTGCAGAGCTGGCAGTGGAGGCTGCAGCGGTGGGTGTCTGCCATTATGTGGAATTTTCCCTGCCACATCACTATCATATAATGCAGTTATTTGTAGTGTCAGAAATATCAAATGTTTGTCATCCGGATACATTTTCCTCAGAGTTTATTCGAGAGTTTTATAGACATTTGGAAGACCCGTCGCAGTCTAATCTGGATGGGGGAGTGCAGTACAAAGTGCAAGGGCACATGGTTGCAATTACACATGAGAACCTGAGGGTGGTGTTTGGATTGACGGAGCATCCAAATCAGTTGGAGATAGTGGAGAAGTTTAGGGTTGATAGGGATTGGACTCAGGTGAATTTGGTTCTTCATAATAGGGCATGCAAGAGTCTGATCACCTCTTTGTCGACACTTATAGTAGACGCCCTAGTAGTTCAGGATGTATTACGCCACACTATTATGCTGAAGTTAGGTGATACAGCGAAGGTCACAGCACAACTCAGATATGTCTCCTATTTCATTTTGGAGGAGGAGAAATTTGACATGGTTGACTTCTTTCTCTCATTGATTCGTTACTCATACAGGTTGCCGCAACCTTACCGCCAGAGATATAATAACTTGCCCCTTGGTGGCATCATACAAAGGGTCATTCTAACGATGTACCCTTCTATTGAGATTGGTTTTTATCTGACAGATTACTTTCCTCCTATCTACAGCACCTCACACCAATGAGCTACATCACTCTCGGATGAGCCATCAACGTCTACTCGACCACCACTCCTGCGAGGAGTGTCAGCCCGAGAGGCATGGGATGGTTCATTTGATTGATTTCGAGATGATATGGGAGAGCGGATGACACGAGTGGAGGAGGATATATCAGAGGTAAAGGAGGATGTGTCCGGCATGAAGAAGATGTTGAAATTTATGATCAAGGCCTTAAAGCTGAAACCGTCATCAGCAAAAAGAAGGGAATGGGATAGCCTGCAGAGGATCCTCCAAGACATTCCGTTCGGCGAACTCGTAGACGATGGTCAGCAAGTTCAAGTGTGGAAGAGGTAGATGAGGCAGGGTAGTGGAATAGGAAGGACCTGGGGGTAACTCAGATTTCAGTTTTGTAATAATACAGGAATTTGAACACATGTTCTTGGATACTGCCTGCTAGCGACGGTGCTACCAGCTAGCGCTGGCGCTATCTATTTTGTTTACTTTTATTATTTTTGGATGTTTGGCTATTTTTATTTGGTCCTTCTTTGGTAATTTTTGAAGGTTTTGTTTTACGTTTTATTTATTAATTTGAAGTCATATGAAGTGGAGATGTTTAAGCAAATTAGAAATCATATGAAGTAGTATATATTTGAAATCATGCGACTTGAGATTTCAATATCACATAGTAAATTTTGAATTCAATTTATGTTGATGATATATGATATATATAAGCAATGAGTTTAGGAAGAATAGATTGGTCATTAGAATTAAAAGGTATGAATTTAAAATTTGATAATTTGATTTATAAATCTTTAAGTGATAAAGTCGTGTGTCTATATGATGACCATACCATGATAGCAAAACAAATAAGAAAAAACAAAAAAAATTAAGGCATATCATAAAGTAGAAATTTGTATATTTCATTTTGAAAATATTCTACTTCATGCATGTGGTGATACCTAATGAATAAGAGATTTAGGTATCCAAAGAGGACCAAGTGTGGTGGTTCCTTTGGGTACCCAAATATACCGTGTATGTTTGTGAGTAGATAGAGATGAATGGGTCCTATCATGTGATGTTAATGTTTCATTTTTAATTTTGGGCCTCCATTAAAATCCTGCTTTATTGTTATTCTTATGCATCAAATTTCTATTGTCATTATCTTTATTTTGAAAATTATAATTTGAAGTATCGTTCATAGGAAATTTGTGTAGTTTTAATTTTAAGTTGGGAGAAACATGATTTTGTAAATAATGGTGATTTTAATTTTGATTTACAAATCCTTTGTGTTCCTTACTCCCATTATTAAACTTGGTTAAGATGTCCATATTCATATTCAACTTATTTTTAGATATAGTTTGATATTGTTTGTATTTATAATTTTCATAAGCAAGTTGATTTTTTATTTTAATTCATCACTCTTGATCTTTAGATTATGCCTAGCTTTATTATAAGCTATTGTGCTATTTTTAAGAGTAGAGACAATTGACTCAATATGATTGTGATAGTCATTTCTAAATTCCTCAAATGTTTCGTCCATCTCTTTGATTTCAATTTTATAACTTTTGCATGTAGCACAATCACTTTTCAAAGATGAATTTTGTAAAGATAATTTTTCATTTTGTTCTTTTACGATTAATTGTTCTTTTTCCAAAATCCTTGAATTTTTCTTTAATATTATTACAATCAAAACACGGTTTTATATTTTCAATTAAAGTGCAAGGTGGAGAATAATCAAACGTATCAATCATTGTTTCTACATTAATTTTAGCTTTTATGTTTTTATTTTCTAAACATAAATTTACATTAGTCCTTTTTAATTTCTTAATCTTATGTTTAGTAGTTTGTAGCAATTATAATGTAGAAATAGAAGTACATTAGATGGAATTTGATTTCCTTGCATTGCTTTTGGATGCTATGAGATTTGAGCACAGATTTTCTTTGGTGTCTTCATCTATTTGGAATTCCTCCTCCATAGATAGGATTTTTTTCTTTTCCACTTGATGTGCTCTCCATTGATTCATCATGAGAGGAGCTTTCTTGAACATTTGTGCAAACTTGTATGTTCTCCACTTCTTGTGTTTGTTCCATACCTGTAGATGGAGATTCATACATTTCTTCAAGAAATTTCCATACTTTGTATGCACTAGAAAAGCAATATATTAGTTTGAAAATTTCTTGAGATAAAGCGCAGAAAATACTATTTAAGGCTTTTGTATTTAGATGACGTTCCTGTTTATTTGATTCATTTGCTGGTCTAACTATTGTTATATCCCATGCATTAATATCTAAATTCTTAATAAACTTTTCCATTAAAAATTTCTACCCTTTATAATTTCTCCCTTCGAATAAAGGTGGTTTAAGAGATTTTTCTTCTTCATAAAAATTTTCCCCACAAATAGAAGCGAGATCATGAGACGCCATTATTCCCGGTTGTTAAGCCGATTGGAATATAACCTTGCTTTTATACCACTTGTTGGATCAGTAGGCGCCCTTAGAGGGGGGTAAATAAGGGTTGTAAAACTTTTTCTTATATATTGAATATCTTGAAATAATAAAAGATTAAGATGGTGAGAAATCAAACAAACTAAGTGAAATAAAGTAGAGACATGTTTTATTAATATGAAATATGGTTTCACAAAAATTTATTTCTATAACGCTAGAAATCGGTGGCGAATAATAATAAACTCTTTTTGTTTTCTATCTCGACTCGCATCCCCACGAAACGGTGGACCTAGCCTATCCTTCCCCGGATAAGGCCTCAAGCCGCTCTAGCCAATCCTTCCCCGGATATGGCCTTGAGCACCCCCTAGAACTAACCTAGATCTAGTCGCCAATACGAGGAGAATTTCTGCCCTAATTCCAACCCAGACCTAGTCGCCAACACGAGGCGTATTCTCTAACGATTTACAAAAGATATGAAATGATCATAATAACAAAAACTCCATCTTGAAGAACTTCTGAATTTGGAGAAGAAGATCCGTTGTAGAATAAGCATTGTTAAAGCGTACGTCGTTTGGATCCGGCGTGAAGAAATACTTCTTCAGAAATTCGCAGAGCTTGGGTGGGAGATCAACTTTCGGCAAATCAGGCTCTGGAATTCTAGCACTCAACCTCTCTCTCTGATGAGTGTCCAAAAATGAGAGAAGAGGCCTCCTTTTATATGAGTGAGCACTAGTGATACCGTCGGCGCTATCTCATATTAGGGAATATTCTCCACGCGCGTATCTTCATTCGAGGGAAACTCCACCGCCATGCCTTTTGTGCTTTGCTCTACCGCCTGCGCTATCCGCTACCTCCTGGGCTATCCGCTACTGCCTGGCGCTAGCGCTTTCTAAAGATGTTTCCAGAATTGCGCTAATTATCGTTAGCGCTAGGTGCTACCGTCGGCGCTAGTGGGCTTTCTGGAATTATTGGCTCAATTTTGAGGGCAACCTTCTTATGTTATCCTTGAGTCATATGGACTTGTTTTCTACACACTTAAGCACACAAGATAAAATACACCTAGGATTTGTTATTCTCAAACTTAGGAGATGCGGAAGACCATGTTCCAACACTATGCCCAGGACAGCCTCCTTGTGAAAGTGCCAGCACACGGGCTAGCCCCCTCCACAAGACGCCTATCCTACCTGTTATTATCACATATCATCATGCCAACCCATCAATAATAGAAAAATAATAGAATCCATAGATTCACATATAAGTTAAGGTGTCACAATTATACAAAAGACAGGTAGCTCCGAGAGCTCCTGCAAATATCAGAGTATCAAAAGAAATTCCTTAAGGGCTACATCTCAAATCTATCGCTCACATCTGTCACTAACGGTGACGACGGTATCGTAGTCTCCGGCCATGTCGACATGACCTGGCTATCCACCTCCAGAGCCATGAGCTGCTGCTCCTGGGTACGCTCCTAAGAAGAGGGGTGCAACAATTATTAGTCATAAAGACTAAGTGGCTCACATCCTCTCCCCCGGTGACTCCAAGGCACCGGGCGGAAGGGAATGAAGAGAAACTGCAATATAAATAGTAGTAGCAAAAGTATTTGGCAATGAAAGATGTAATCACTACAGTATATCAAATGTACAAAAAGTGCATCTTAACAAGTAGTATGGTCTGCGATAGAGCAAGCAGAGTATATAGATAACTGAATTGAACTTAACTTATAAGGATGCCCATACAAGCTTATAAGTTAAGGATCGGAACATAAAGTAACCCCATCATATAAAGGTGCCTATACAAGTTTATATGATGAGAATCCAATGCGGTGCAATGTTATGATTATGAAAGGATGAATGCAATGCAATGATTATGATATGATGGCTCACCCATGCATATTTGCTATGTCGACATAGACCTGAAGTTCCCTCTTTTTAAGGGTAGCTAACCACTCAGGCACCTCGCGTCGCGGCCAGACGGAGACAGTGGAACGGGCTCCTCCAATACTAGACGGGTATGAACACAACCAGACATAGGCCTATGTACGCCTCGACGCTAAGAACACACAGCGGAGACCCTGCGTACTTATCGCATCATGCTGAGTCTTCATAACACGGAAGGGGTCTTTAGGAAGTGTGCACCAAGAGTCCAACCCAACCGGTCTAAATTCTAACTGCCAGCTTTTGCCGGTATCACGACTAGCAAGCCCTTAGACCCGCCACAAGTAATCCTCTAACCAGGATCATTACACCACCATGTGAAAACTTTGAACATTCACGTAATTCCCATGCATAACCTGTGTTATCAAGCACCCAAGGACTCACGAAAGGAGTCTTATTACACTTCTCCTAATACAATCAATGCCAATGCTAATTAACATCCAAGGCCCACAACCAACGGGCCCTTAACATTGCCCCAAAAGATACAACCATATCTTATAACCCGCATCAAGCCATCAAGGCTACCTATACCGAGTGGTTATAACTCTTGTGTAGTGGCGAGTGTTGACACTGAAATTAATCTATGAGACCATGAAGGACTACTTGTGCGTATAGAGACATATTCATATCTTACTAAATTTCTCATTAAATTATACATTGCAAATGCCCATTTCAGAATCGTAACATTCTTCTACGCCTAGCCCAATCGACATGGGAACCCAGGAAATCCTACCACACCAAAGGAGGAGAACCTGAAGTTATCTGTTTGCTAGCGTCGACGGTAGTACTATCGTCGGGCGCTAGTGATCCAGTCGATACACCTTCCTGTCAACATTGGGTGTCGACGGAAAGTTATCCCTACACGCCGACCAGTCGACACGCTAGTGCCAGCGGTAGGGCTACCGCCGGGTGCTAGTATTTCTACTAGCACTCCTTCCCGTCGAACTTAAGTGTCGACGGGATGTTATCCCTTCCCGTCGACCAATCGACACGCTAGCGTCAGCGGTAGGGCTACCTCTGGGCGCTAGTATTTCTACTAGCACTCCTTCTCGTCGACCTTAAGTGTCGACGGGAAGTTATCCCTTCCCGTCGACCAGTCGACAGGCAAGGGACGGTGGTAGGGCTACCGCCGGGCGCTAGTATTTTTACTAGCACTCCTTCCAATCGACCTTAAGTGTCGACGGGAAGTTATCCCTTCCCGTCGACCAGTCGACACGCTAGTTCCGGCTATAGGGATACCGCTGGGCGCTACTATTTCTACTAGCACTGCTTCCCATCGACCTTAAGTGTCGATGGGAAGTTATCCCTTCCCGTCGACTAGTCGACACGCTGGCGCCGGCGGTCGGGCTACCGCCGGGCGCTAGAATTTCTACTAGTACTCCTTCCCGTCGACCTTAAGTGTTGACGAAAAATTATCCTTTCCTGTTGCATAGTCGACTCGCTAGCGCCGGCGGTAGCGCTACTGTCGGGCGCTAGCTAACATAGAACTTATCGTCTGTTTAAACGCATCCAATTTTTTCTTCCCGTGAACTCTCAGCTCCAATTAAGATCAATTCTTTCTTACCTTAGTTGATGCATTTTCACCATTATTCATGTGTCCATTTATTAATCGAGTGCAATATTATAATTAAAACTCTCTTTAGCAAGGGACTATTCATCATCTTCTCTAAACCAGAATTAAGCTATTTAACCTTCTCTCCTCCAATACTCCCTCAATAAGTCACCGATCTTCATGAAATCAGCTCCTTTAACTTCGTATTGAAGAGAGGAGTTGATCGAAGACATACACGCGGCGAACGAAGCCCTAGAACATACGCTCTAACATGGCCACTTGCTATGAAACTTCCTTGATCTCGCTAAATCAAGCTCTTTTGAGCTCAATGTCTCTCCTAATTAGATCTAAAGATCTAGCACTAAGGGAGAGGGGTCGGAAGTCACCTGATTTTTGGTCGACGATCGTGGTCGTCTCCTTGGCAGCATTGCGGCAGTCGTACGAGCTTAAGTCCTTCTCCAAGCTTGCTCCTTCAAGAACCCTAAGTTAACACCTTGAGGTGTGAGGAAGAAGAAGAAGAAGAAGATGATGATGATGATGATGATGATGATGATGATGATGAATAGGTTCCTCTGATTAGGAGGGTTCAGCCCATTTGGGTTAGGAGAGAATGAAGAGAGAGAGAGAGAGAGAGAGAGAGAGAGAGAGAGAGAGATTTGCATTAATGAGCATTAAATGCAAAACCCAACTTCCCAAGCCCTATGTTGAAACTCCACCACTAAATGCCAGCTGCTTATATGCTTTTAATTCCACCATTAACTTAGCTTTAGGCAATTTAGGTCATCCATCATGGAAAAAATCACGTGCACTGATTCGGCCGCTACCCCCGGCGCTAGATGAAGCTACCGTCGGCGCTAGCTCCCTGCTACCAATTTCTTTGCCATTTGCTTTCTAACACCAAGGGGTGAGGGTTACACCCACTCCTGGGATCAAGGCACATCCATGGCACCATTAAGATCTCAAGACACCTACCTAGCCCAAGCATCTCCAAGTGACTCGTGTCACTCGAGGGGTCTAGTTCGAATTGGGACGTTACAAATCCAATAAACAAAAAAATTAATTTCGTCCCTGAAATTTGAGTTTGGGGCTACAGGTATTGAAGCGAAGTATAACAAGCTAGTTTAGATCATACCTGGGGAAAACAATCCCGGGTAGCGTTGTTGCATAAGGTCCATCGGCTCCCAACTATATTCCTCTCGTCCATGGTTGGACCACATGACTTACACCATTGGAACACTCTTTTGCCGAAGCACTCTGGTATCAGTGTCCACTATACGCACAGGCTACAGCCTGATAGATCTGTCGGTTCCCACAGGGCCCGACGCAGCTGGAACATGCTGGCAAAGAAATGCCCTCTGAAGGGAGGATACATGGAAGACGTCATGCAGATTCTCCAACTCCGTTGGCAGCTCCAACCGATAGGTTAAGGGGCCAATCTGCTCCAGGATGGTATAAGGCCCCATATAGCGAGGACTGAGCTTCTTCCTTCCCCAAACACGAGACACTTCGTGCATCAGCCTGATCTTCAAGAACACCTTGTCACAAACCTGAAACTCCATTGCCCTGTGCTTCGTTTCATAATATTTGGCATGTCGGCTCTGTGTCTCGAGCATGCGGTCTCGAATCAATCTGACCATTTCATCAGTATCATCAATGAATTTCACCCCCAATGCGTTCGGGTCCTCATCTTGCACCCGTAATAAAGGTGTCCTGCACCTCCTTCCATAAAGCGCTGCATAAGGATTCATGTTGATGCTTTCCTGATGACTGTTATTGTAAGAGAACTCCACCAAGGCCAGAAGTCTCTCCCACGGCTCTCCTCGATCTAGAACACATAGGCGCAACAGATCTTCCAAAGGCCTGATCGTCCGCTCTGACTGGCCATCCGTCTGAGGGTGGAAGGTCGTGCTAAAAGTCAAGCAAGAGCCCAAATAAGCTTGCACTGCTTTCCACACCTTGGAGGTGAAATGACCATCACGGTCTACAACGATGGTCTTGGGCACTCCATGTATCGAATGAACTGCTCGACGAAGAGTCTTTCTAACACATCGACATGTGTGTCCTTCCTTATCCATATGAGTGACCTTCGTCAAACGATCCATAATCACCAACACAGAGTCATTGTCGGCGAGGGAACGAGGCAGACCGTGAACAAAATCCATGGATATATCTTCAAACTTCCACTCGGGGACTGATGACGGCTGCAACAACCAAGCGGGGCTCCTACACTCTGCCTTCATCTTCTGGCACACCTCGCAGTGGGTAAGAAAATAGGTGACATCCCTCTTCATACTTGGCCAAAACATTGTCTTCAGCAGATCTGCATACATCTTGATGATTCTCGGATGCACCGAATATTTGGTGCAATGACCCTCTCTCAGTATGTCCTCCCGGATCCCAGCTCCTGCGGGTATGTATATGTGGCCACAAAAATGACAAGGTCATCCCGTAATGAGTAGTCTCTTGAGCTTCCCCCTCCCAAGATTCTAAATACCAGATCCAGTGCTGCATCCTATCTCTGATGTGTCCTGATACGGTCTCAGATGTCACAAGTAATGCTCAGGGTAGCTAGATACACTCTGTAGGCCTCAGGCTTGGCCCTGGATACCAATGTGATCTCCATGTCCATTAACATCTTCACCAGCTCCATAGCCATCACTCGGGGCTCCATTCCAGACGTATTGGATCTCCTACTCAAGGCATCTGACACCGTGTTTGCCTTCCCCATATGATAGTGCATGGTGTAGTCTTAATCACATAGGATCTCTAGCCACCTCCGCTGCCGTAGGTTTAGATCCTTGTAAGTATCTATATACTTGAGGTTCTTGTTATCTGAAAAGCTCACAATGAACCCCATAAAGATAGTGCCTCCAAATCGTCAAGGCGAAGATCATAGCCCCGAGCTCTAAATCATGTACTGGGTACTTCTACCCGTGCTTCTTCAGCAGCCTCAATGCATATGCTATGACGTGCCCATGCTGCATCAATACTGCACCCATACCCTAAAATGATGCATCAGTATAGATCTGAAATCCCTCCTTCCCAGATGGAAGGGCAAGGATCGTGGTTGAGATGAGCCTATCCTTCGGCTCCTGGAATGCTCTCGCACTGAGCGGTCCAGGTAAATGTGGCATCCTTCTTCATCAGGGTGGTGAGGGGAAGAGCAATCTTTGAGAATCCCTCTACAAACTTACGGTAGTAACAAGCAAGTCCTAAGACACTGTGCACCTCCACTGCTGATTTCAAAGGCGGTCATTCCCTCACTGCCAGTACCTTGGCAGGATCCACTGCTAAACTTGCTCCACTGATGATATGGCCCAGGAAAGTGACTTCCCCGAGCAAGAACTGGCACTTACTAAACTTTGCAAAAAAGTTGTGCTCCCTCAGCTTCCCCATAACAAGTGCTAAATGATGTGCATGATCCTCCTCGGTCCTTGAGTAGACCAGAATGTCATCAATAAATACTATCACAAAGACATCCAGTTATGGTGTGAATACTTTATTCATCAAGCTCATGAATGCGGTGGGGGCATTCGTGAGTCTAAATGGCATGACAGTAAACTCATATAGACCATACCCCAAACTAAAGGCGGTCTTCGGGATATCCTACTCCTGAATTCGCAACTGATAATAACTCGAGCGGAAATCAAGTTTCAAGAACAAGTGTGCTCCTTCAAGCTGATCAAAGAGCTCGTCAATCATGGACAATGGATAGGTGTTTCGGACAGTCAACCGGTTGAGCTCTCGATAATTGATACATAACCGGAGCAAACCATCCTTCTTCTTCACGAATAGGACTGGGGCTCTCCAAGGCGATGAGCTCAGGCTGACGAACCCTGAATTTACTAACTCGTGAAGCTGCGTCTGAAACTCCGCAAGCTCCTTCGGTGCCATCCTATAGGGAGCCCTAGAAATGGTTCTAGCTCCCGGAACTAGTTGGATCTAGAAATCTGCCTCTCGATGTGGGGGTAGTCCAGGCAGCTTGTCCGGAAAGACTTTAGGAAAGTCCCAAACTACCGGTACTTCAACAAAGCATATCTCTATCTCCTTTGTCTCAAAGCATATCATATAAACCTCATCGCCCTACTGGTGGGCTTTGACCACCTGAATATATGATAGTAATAGATGGGAGGTGGCAGTAATACCTTCGATCACAACCTTGGAATCTTCGTGCCTTAGTACAATTTTCTTTTTCGGGCAGTCGATCTTGGCATGGTTCCAATGCAGCCAATTCATGCTCAGGATCAGATCAAAATCTGTCATTTTCAGAAGTGTCGTCGGTGCTTCGAATAACCTTCCTCCGATCTCTATATTCATGTTACACTTTGTGCACGATAATATAGCTGACCCATCCGCAAGTCGCACATTCCATTTGATGCCTTCAAAGTGCTGCACTTGGTCCATATCGTTTATGAATTCCTCCGAGATGAATAATTCCAAGGCTCCCATATCGAACAAGGTGTATGCGGGTTTACCGTAAACAAGTACTATATCAGGGTGATTTTTGTTGTTTGGGACATAAGTTAAACTAACGCGAAGGTTTGCAAGGTACTAAGTAATCATTAGAAGCACACTGAAGTACCTGTGATGAACTCCTCGGGGTTCCGGTGTTCTGTGAGGTCCAATGCATACATCTGCTCCGGAGTAGGTCTAGGGTTCCAACCCTGTTGTCATTGTCCTCAGCCTCGGCCTCTTCCTCGCTGCGCTCCCAGAGGATCCATGGGATGATTCGGGGCGTTCATTTGTAGTTACGGGCAATAGATTCGAATGTGTCCTGGCTAGTGATAGTATTAGCAAACATTTTGAACGGGCTCTCCTGGCTGCTAAGGTGCCTGGCCTTAAGCCTGCTGGGGCGGGGGCAATGGTAGCGATCGTGCTGGCTGCTCCATCCTGAAATTTGGGCGGAAATGCCCACCACCTCTCCTCTGGTATCCTCTTTTGCCCCTGACATTCTGCCTCCTCCTAAAGTCGGGTCCTGCTTCAATCACACCATCTGCGGGCCTCTTACTCCTAGCTGGACCCCCAAGTGGTCCACCTCCAACTTCTGTGCCATCTCTATAATCTGAGCGAGGCTCGAATTATAGATGAAGATAAGAGCCTGCCTAAGGGAATATCGCAAACCCTTGTAGAACCGCTTTGCATAACCGCGATCATCCAAGTCGTGGGAGTCTGTGAATCTGGCAAGGTGTTGAAACTCCCACTGGTATTCAACTACTGATCTAGATCCCTGCTTCAGCTGTAGGAACCTCTCCTCGAGCTCATCACGGGCCGTAGAAGAGACGAAGTGCTCTAGGAATGCATTCGCAAACTCATCCCAGCTTATTTCAAGGTAGTTATGCCCTTCAAAGGTGGAGACCATAAGGACTTCCACCACCTCTTTGCATGCATATCCAAGGTTGTGACTGCCAACGTGACTGCCATATTGCTAGGGCATCGAGTCCCCGCTAGCAGCTTCTGCACCGTGTCTAACCATTCCTCTGCCTGGGCCGCCGACTCTGTCCTATGATAGGTGGGAGGAGAGAGAGCTCGGAAGGTGCTTAACCAATTTGAGTTCGTGGCCTGCTGCTGCACCAGGGTTTGCTAAGACCTGAAGGCATCTAAGATTGTCGTCAAGGTCTGACCCAGCTCAGACTGCTGGAATGAAGTAGGTCCTAGAGGTACGGGGGTGCCAGCTGCTGGCTCCAAATGTACCGGAATCTACACGTAAGGTAGATTTTTGGGTTAGTTTGGCTACTTAAAGAAATATAATGGACACACTTAATTTGAATCACACATGGGCACACCACCACTTCCGCTCATTCAGTTTGTCCTCAAACTGAAGAAGTGAGAGGGGTGGCACCATGAGGAAATGGACTTCTTTATATCAGTATTGTTGCAAGTTGATACCATTTATAAGACACCCCCCCCCCCCTGTAACGGTCCAGGCCCGCCAACACGGGACCCAGCTGTACCGCCAGCACCCTCCCGGCCCAGGCCCGCCAACACGGGACCCATTTGGCACCGAAAGGGTTCAGCCTAACCAGATGGTCTGCAGACCATGCACCCCAACCCCTCTCTGTCCCACCACATGGCACAGTGGGATGTTGGAGACCGTAGTCCCCCTTTGATGAAAATTGAGCCAGTTAAGCGGCAGCGCGTAGACTTCCCAGGAGGTCACCCATCCCAGAATTGCTCCATCCCGAGCACACTTAACTATGGAGTACATTCGCAGCTCAATTGGTGATGAGAAGTGAAAGTACTCAATAGTTAAGCGTGCTCGGGCTGGAGCAATTCTGGGATGGGTGACCTCCTGGGAAGTCCACGCGCTGCCGCTTAACTGGCTCAATTCTCATCAAAGGGGGACAATGGTCTCCAACAACCCACTGTACCATGTGGTGGGACAGAGAGGGGTTGGGGTGCATGGTCTGCAAACCATCTGGTGAGGCTGAACCCTTTTAATGTCAGCTGGGTCCCGTGTTGGCGGGCCTGGGCCGGGAGGGTGCTGGCGGTCTAGCTGGGTCCCGTGTTGGCGGGCCTGGACCGTTACAAAAAGTGCAATCCTGGAGGATAGGACTTTTTGTAACGGTCCAGGCCCGCCAATACGGGACCCAGCTGGGATTTGTAACATCCCCCAAACAACTAGACCCCTAAGTTGGTTTTGTCATGACTAGGTCATGACAAATACATAGGAAGAGCCCAAGACCTTGTGAACTTATGAGAGAAGAAGAAAACCCAAGTGGTCTGCAAATAGCAATTTTTAGATATCGAGCCTAGGGTTGGATTTTAGGGGCCCCACCTTAAACCTTGACCCCCACCATAGCATCCCTAACCCATTAGGGGTCCTCTTGGAGCACCAAGAACCCATTGGAGTCAAATTAAGAGGCAAATTAGACAAAAGCCAACATTAACCCTGAATTGGTCAAACTAACTCAATTAGGGTCAATTAGCCTCCACCATGCCAAATTGACCTTACCCCTACCCTAATAGGGCTACTAGGGACCTAATAGACCAAAAATCCTCATCATGAGACTTGCAATTTGACCAATTTACCCTTAAGCCTAATTTAGGTCAATTTACACCCAATATAACCTAATCTAGCCCAATCCATTTGGGCTAGGCCCAATTAAGAGATCAATCATCTAGTGGGCCTGCTGATTTCTGGATTTTTCCTCTTAATTTCTGTAATTGCTGAGTAGGAGAGAGAGAAATTGGAGTTTTCCGCCAAATCGGAGAGAGAGAAAGAGACCATTCATGGAATTAAATGCAATTGATCCTTCATTTCCCTCCCAATAGATGTGCATTCATTCCCCCCTTCAGTTACAATTGTTTTTCTGGAGTTTTCTATGGACAATGGGGCTGATTAAGGGAATTTTTAGAGTAACCGAAATTTAGCTTAATGGCCATTAATGGCTTTTAGAAATAAAGCCATCCTACCCTATTGACACCCCCCCCCCCCATTTCCTTCAGTGCTCAGAGAGGAAGACTTTTCCCAATTTTCCAGTGAGAATCGTGCAGAGAAATCCTAGATCGGCATGGCACCGAAAGATTCAGCACCATCAAAGGCGACTCATCGGAATTCACGACTACAAGTCCCTACTCAGGTCTGATCCTCTTCTCCTCCCCTGGTGTTAGATCTCTTCAAAATTAGGGGCTTGATCTGTGCTCAAAAGAGCCCGGATTGTGCTTCCGAAAGGGTGCGGAACTGATGAGTCCCAAATATATACACATTTATGGACTCATCTGGGCCGATTTTCTAGTCTATGCACTTCAGTTTAGACATGTTTTCACTCATATTTGACACTCCATGCTAAGTGCACCTCTAGGCCCGTTTTTGGTGTTATTTCATGTTCTTCATTTTTAGTAGTTTTCATGGATTGTTAAGTGCCACTTTCAGTGGCTGGATTCGTGGTTGTGCTGGAACAGGAGTCGTGTGGGTGTTCCCGGTACAATTCTGTACAGGAACACTACGCACGATCACTATTTCTATTTCGCACGACCACTGGTCGTGCGCCGCTGATCGTGTGCACTTAACGCTATTTTTTGAGTTCTGTCTCGGACAGTGCGCACGACCACCAACGATATTGCGCACGACCACCGGTCATGCGCTGTTGTTCGTGCGCACTTAACATCAATTTTATGAGTTCTGTTTTGACCAGTGCGCACGACCACCTACGATAGTGCGCACGACCACCGGTCGTGCACTACTGGTCGTGCGAACATGGTATTTTATAAATTTCTTACATTGCAGGTTCCACCCAGGCATGCGCACGATCACAGGATTCCAGCGCGCACGACCACTGGTCGTGCGCCAATGATCGTGCGCACTGTTTATTCCAGCGCCTATAAATATTCCTGCTCGCGAATTAGGTTGGATTCTCCGCATTTTCTTCCGCCAGTCCGCCGTTTCCTGATCCAGAGCGCCCGATTTCGCCCCTCCATCACCGCCCACCATCGAGAGGTGCTCCGAGCTTGTTCTTCACGCCATTCTTGAGCCGGAGCTTCCTCTCGGCCTCCTCCTTCATCCTAGAGCTTCAAGGAAGGTTTAGCCGCCATCGCCATCAAGCAAGAGGAAGTTTGCAACCTCTACCGGATCGTGACACGAAGAAGACGGGCTCATTGGAGAGTAGTGACAGCTCTCTCTACCCCAGACGTAGTTGCAGACCGAGCTTGGACGCGGATTGACAACCCGGCGATTCCAACCGTGGATTCGGTCGATTTCTTGCCTTGTTCTTCTCTTATTGATGTATATGTAGCTAGAGCTAACATTATGATGAAGTAGCACTTAACTTTATTTGCATTTCTATACATTTCATGTCTATGTGAAATATTTTACTGTTTGAGTTGCTTGAGGTGCGCCCCATTCCATCCTCCATCCCGCCGTCACGTTCGTGTGCCGCACTAGCAATTGCTAGTGGCGTGCTTGTCGACGAGGTGCTTGCGACCCTCATCCGTATGGCTACTCTTCCATCCGCCTAGCGAAGCGTGGCATAGTGGCCCGTGTAATCCATCCCGCTTAGCGAAGCAGCGCGCTCAAGGCCTGCATAGTTCGATTCTGTTTGCCTACTCATCCATCCGCCCTTGCGACGCAGCGCGCTCAAGGCCTGCCTAGTCTCCATCCCGCCAAGCGAAGCATTGCATAACGACATTGCATAGGAGTAGTTTAAGTTGTTTTCTTTTATTTTCCACAAACAAAATCCCCCATTTCCGCATCCATCCGCTCGAAAGGACTTCAATCTCAAGTCCTTCCTCGATAATAAACTCCACCTTACTGTGTTCCTTTGAGATCGATACTTGGGGATTCATTCCCATTTTATATTACTTGGGTACACTGCCGTTTCGTGCCGCAGTCTTACTACCGCCTATAGCGGTGTGCTAAGATTTGCGCATCAGGAACGTACTCTTTTCCCTCCTCAAAAATCACGATCCGACCACCTCCGGCCGGCCAACCACCCCTATCACCGGCCACCACCTCAACGGAGGTGGTGGTGGCATTGGCTGGCCGGAAGTAGGCGTAGGTGGCTGGGAAATCACCCTGTAAAGAGGCCCTGGACGGGCTGTCGCGAGCTGTCCAAAGATTGGGGATGATGATAGAGAACCGTCAGATCTTTATATATGTTTACGGTTATATCATTTATTTCGTTGAGCGATGTAAGAAATTCGTCGAACGAATAATTCGTCGAACGAGAGGTGTTCAGCATTAGTCGAGCGTTGTTTAACTCTGTATTAGTCGAGCGATGTTATGCTTTGATTTAGTCGAGCGAATATTTCGTCGAACGCTGATGTGTTCAGCGTTTGTCGAGCGTTGTTATACGTTAACTTAGTCGAACACAGTTAGATGTCAACTTAGTCGACCGCAGGAAATAATTCGTGAAACGAATAATTCGTCGAACGGGAGGTGTTCAGCTTTCGTCGAGCGCTGTATATCTTTCGTCGAACGCAGATTCAGTTAATAACTAAATGTTTTATTAATTTCTGTTACATTTTATGCTAAAGTTTATTTTAATTATTAAAAATACTTAGGGCCCTCTGATGAAAAAGTGGACAACACCAAAGTTGTAGCCCTTAGGGTCTACTTTAGTTTAAAATTGATTTCACCCTAAAAGGAGTACTGTAGCTCCCTGTAGAGCCAAAATGGTGGGACTGGTCCATTGTGTAGGATAGCCACCATTCCTTGAATAACTTTTTACTGGTAGTAGATATGGCCTTGATACTTTAAACCTAGGCTAGCTAAATACACCCACACAACATACAAAAAGATGGGATTTTTAGGAGAACCTTCTTTTAAGGTTTTTGAAATAATTTCATAAATCATCTACTAATTAATTAGTGGGTTAAATGACCTCCAATTTCCTACAAATTTTGGTGGGTGCTCCTTAGGGTTACTGTATGACCTTGGTAAAATTATCAGCTCAATTGGGACTGTTTTGTTTGAGTATTTTGTAAACCCAGGTTAGGACAAATAGGGTCAAAGTTAGGGTATGGTGTTTACCTTGGGGTATGGTGGTCAAAACTCATCACCATGAAGTGAAACCTTGGTAACTTATTTAGGATCACCTAAGACACCTCCATGAGTGATATGGGGTGGTGTGGAGGTGGTTAAGCCCTAGAACACTAGTTCTATTCCTAGGTGTGCATTTAGGACCGTGTGAAGGCCATGTGGTCAAAAGTCCCTTGATGGTTATGAAACTTGGCGGATAGATTCATAGGTTGTAAATAGGCACTGGGTAATTTTATAAGAATTTTAGGAGTCAATATTCCCTTTGAATTAGGACATAACCCCTTAGGGAAACTTCTTATAAGAAACATTTACATGCTTAAAATGTATTGGATGATGATGAGACTTTGGTTGTGCCCTTATAATCATGGTTTAGACCTCTGGTAATTTTTGTGTATTTTATTAGATGATTTAACTAGTACTTCATTCTTAAGGCACCTGTTTTGATTTAGACTTAAGAAAAATATTTGAGGGTCCAAAACTCATTATTAAATTATGCATATTGGTGATAGGACCTTTCAGAACATTAGGACACTCTGTGAATTTTTATAGAATTTTTGAAGACTTAAATCAGTAGGCTACTTCACAATTCATTTAATTTGAGGTTTTCTTAAAGTATTTATTTTAGTGAGAAAATGATTTCCTTAAATCTTGAAACTTAGTCAGTAGCGTTTTCTGATGAATACAAGAGTTTGGTAGTTTTCCCATAATTTTAGTGTTGATTTTTTGGTGGTTCCTTCATAAAACTACTATTTTGGATAAGTGATAAATAATTAAATTAGAGGACAATTTCTTACTGTAAAAATATGATATGCTGTTTCTGATGTTATTTGATCATCATGGATTTATCATAATTTTTGGAGAGCCATATCATAAGATTTACTTACACTTCATGTTCATTTTCATACTTGGCAAATGTTTGGAGAAATTAAAATAAATATTAATTAGTTAGGGAAAAATATGATTCTCTGGATTTAGTCTTATAACATCATGATAGACCTCTAGTAAATAGCTTGGGTGAGTTGGATGAATATTTGGAGTACCTCTAGTTGGGAGCTTCATATAGTTAGTTTAGTATGTGTATAGTAAGACTGTGAAACTTAGATTTTTAGTGGCCTACTAGGTGGAAATGGTGTGCAGATGGTGCACATGGGTTGATTAGATAGTTAGAAGTCCACCCCAGGAAGTGTATGTGAGGAAAGTGTACTTGGTGGGTTAAGAGTAAGGTTGTCCTGGGGATTGACGTAGATCGTCTTGCCCCTGGTGTGTCTTAAAGCACTTAGGTCTAATTCAAGTGAAACGGTAGAAGGGAATTCTTAAGGGTAGATACCAATAACAGTAAGTGTCTTGATAAATGGAACTTTGGGGTGTCATCCCATTACAGTTCCTAGTATCGTAGCGAGCCCCTTACAGGGTAACCCTCGGGAAGTCCAAGATTAACCATAAGTCGTGAGAGTATAGAAGATACTCAAGATTAACTAATAACACATTCACTCACACTCCATTGTCACGGGAGTTTAGTTGGTTTGGTACCCCGGGCTGTAGGCTCGGTGGTGGTTTGTGCGGATTGTTGATCCGGTGAGTTTGTGACTCAGGTATGTTTTTGGCTTGGCAAGTTAAGCCCAGGTGGTTTAAGTTTGGAGTATGTTGATAGATAGTAGAACATGTTCCATGTGCACAAGGTGGTGGGTCCTTAGTGTCGACGGTCGTTGCGCCGACGTTGGTACTCGGGCTCGGCAAGTGTGGAATTTGCACTTAGCCATAAAAGTCTGGTGGTCCAGCCAGTAAGAGTACGCAGATGATCCGCGGTTTTGCGTTGAGGCGTACGATAGGTCTAGGTTAGGTAGTGCATATACCAACCTAGAGGTGGGCGAGGCAAAACCCACCGCTTCCATTTGCCACTACGGGAGTATCCTGGGAGTCTAGCTAGCTCCAAAAAGGGGGAACTAAAGGTCTATGCGCATAGAGTCGAAGTGAGTGAGTTTCACTTGTATGAACATAGCATAACTGCATACCTTGCCTGTCATAGCATAAACATTGCATTTCAACCCCTACCCCTATCGTATAAGTCGGTTATGGGACTTCTTATACGATAGGCCTTGCTAAACGACCTCTTGGTCTATAGGTTTGTGTGGGCATTCCTATAAATCAATGGTTACTTTTCTATTATATGCATGTTTTTATTTACTGCACTTTACTTATTCCTTACCTGCTCTTGCTATGCTTATTAACTGTTTTATTTATAATCAAATATACTTGTGTAGTGGTAGATCTTTTCCTGTAGATAATACCCTTTCATCTGCTATTGTTGTTACACCTTGTTTGTCCTCCGCTTCATCCTTCCCGCTCGGTGCCTAGGAGTCACCGGGGGAGGGGTGGGGGATTGACTTAGTCTTTTTGACTAACGGTCGGTGGACCTTATCATTTTAGGAGACCGCGGTGACGGAGCAGCACCAGAGACCGGTGCAGATGGAGGCGGGGCAGTCTAGTACAGGAACACCGATGACAGGATCCGTGAGTGTCTTTTAGATCCAGTTGTTTTTCTTCCGTGAGTGAATTTGTAGTGAGGTTTTGATGTATCGGGCAGGAGCCCTTGTTATCTCTAGTTTTATTTCAGTTATGCTTATGTGGACATCTTTTCTGATGATTTAATTTTCTATGTGATGTGGACTTGTCTTCTTTTAATTTCTTGTTCTTTGCTTCTTCGTGATCGATTTGGCCGGCAGTATCGACATTTTGTAGTGGCAACCTTCCCGAGCGATCGTGTCACCGCAAAGCGGCGGTTCTGGGCCTAAGACCCGGGTTGTTTGAAAAAAAATGGGGTCTTACAAGTGGTATCAAAGCAAACTTCAATCCGAAGAAAGAAGTCCACAAACCTTGGGCCACCCCGCGCGAGCTTAGGATGAGGACAAACTAGCAGCGGAAGCAATGGTGTGCCCATAAGGGAAATCACAGGAAAAGGTCCACTTATAACTGAATTTTCTTTAGCAAAGTTCCTTACGAGTGTAATTTTTCTTGTGTAGCCCGTGATGAACCCTACACCGCAGCATGGAGTACCACAGAATCCAAACGTCATCCCACCACCACCAGCCCCTACCCCATTCCAGCAGTCGGAGCTGGGACAGACACTGACTGCCATTCTGGAGACTTTCAGGGCACAGCAGGCACCGGCTCCTCAACAAAACCCTGGGGCCAATTGGATGAGCATCTTTCGAGGTCTCTCCCCACCATCATACATCGAGACGGAGACCGTTGTGAGGACTGAGGAGTGGGTGGACATCATGGAGGAGATGTTGACAGGGATTCAGTGCCCGGCAGACATGGAGGTGCCACTGTTGGTTTCTTGCTTGGAGTCTCATGCCAAGAGATGGTGGAAGAGGTTCCTGGATACAGCTTATCCGGGACTGGAGGCTGCGGACGTTGCGTGGGATGATTTCAAGGCAGCACTTCTGGAGTATTTTGTGCTGCAGTCCGCAAGAGATGAGCTGGAGGATAGGTTTTTGCAGTTGAGGCAGGGGAGCAGGACAGTTCTGGAGTATCACCGGGAGTTTACCCATCTATCCCGGTTTGCGGTTTCGTATCAGCTGAATGACGCAGCATATGCAAAGAGGTTCTACAAGGGCCTTCGTGATGAGCTGAGGCAGGCCCTCCTCTTTGTCTCCGACGGCAGCATGACTAAGATTCTATAGATGGCCAAGAAGCTGGAGATAGACCAGCAAGCTGTTCGTGGGAGAAAGAGACCGATGGAGGATCAGGGACGAGGAGGCAGAAGGGATCGGCCGAGAGTCTGAGACGCTGGGGAGAGAAAGACAGAGGTCCGACCCCGCTAGGAGGAGAGGCAGGAGCAGAGAGAGACGGTAGTGTTGGCTCCTCAGCCTCTACAGATGAAGGAGATGCCAAGGATTGGAGGAGGTGGGTCACCACCAGAGTGCTACCACTGCCACCAGACTGGCCATATCAAGAGAAACTGCCCTTAGAGGAATGCACCACCAGCTCTACGGGCAGCACCACAGGGACAGCAATTCGGGGGCCGAGGATGTGGACGAGGTCGTGGATTTCAGGGCGATGACCGGAGACAGTATAGGGAGCAAGCGTACGCCCTAGACTTGGCAAGGCCCCGGGACCCAGCAAGGGTCATCGTAGGTACTTTGATGCGCTTCTTTTAATTGTTTGTAGCTTATAAATTTTAGTTTTACCTTAGCATTGAACCAAACAACCAAAACCCTCAGGTTTAGTATGCGTTTACGGCAAACCCACTTTTACCTTGTTCGATACGGGTGCCTCGCACTCGTTCATCTCGGCTAAGTGATGGCGCATCCCCTCCGACACTCCTTGATGATGATGACCCGGCTGCCGAGGCGCTGCGCCACAAAGATCTGAGGTGCCATGATGATGCTGATGGAAGACCGCGTTATAATCTTCGCCCGCGGTGTGCCAAAACCGCCATGAAAAATTAGACTTTTATTCATGCACTTTTATTTTATATTAATAAATATAAAATTATTTCATGCTAGATGATAATTTTATATTTATTAAAATGGTTGTAATTTTTAATTTGACCTCTTAATTTCATTTTGGTGTGTATTTAACCATACGGATGGATGAGATTTCATCTCCATCATGGATGGTTATGATTTTGTGTAAACTCCTATTTAAAGGGGTCTTTATGAAGGAATGAGGACATTGAAGATTAAAAACCCTAAAACTCTCCCCTAGGGAATTTCGACCAAGCTTGGGCTTCCTCCTTGCCGCCGCCCCCCCTCTTGGTGTGACTCCAAGGCCGCCTCCCTCCATCCTCTTCGGTGCGACTCTGGCGAGACTTCCGCGGTGCGACTCCAAGTAAGAAAGGGTGCTTCTCCATTCGGTGCGACGACGGTGGAACCGTTGAGAGAGAGATTCTCCCACATCTATCTTGAGTGCTTGATCGTTCTTGGTTTTTGTAACCTCTCCCCTTTCTAGTGGTTCTTCTACGCTTATTTTGTGGAGGTTTTGTCGAATTGTTTTATCCGGGATTTTAATAATTTCGCTTGCAAAAATTTGAAATACAAGCATTGTTATTGAATCTCTTGTTGTCCGGATCAGGTAGATCCGGTGCTGGAGCGAAACTCGGCCTAGCCTTGATTTGCTCTCCAAGATTGGCGCAATTGGCGCTAACAAGGGAGTTAATCTCAACTAACGCTTTATCGCCGCTTGAATGTTCACCACCGCTCCAGGAAAATTGCCGCTGCGTTTTGAAATGAATCGATTGATGGAATAGATGCTTGTGTAGGTGCGGTGAGTTGTGTGCTTGTTGGAGAGGTAGGTCTTAAGGACGTTGTATCTAGTCCGGCTTACGGTGAGTTTTGTGCTTGTTGAAGAGGTAGGTCCTAAGGACGTTGTATCGAGTCCCGCATATTTTTATCTATCGGATTTGGAGAGCCAACCGACCCCTTTTCGTTCGCCTTTGGTCGGAGCCCTCCCATGTTATTTTAATTTCTGTGATGAATGTCATTCCGTTAGCGTAACGTACACGTCGTCACGGTACCCCTACATCAATTTGGTATCGAAGCCGGTCGTTTAAACTCCCATGTTGCAAACATCCTCGCTGCTATCCTTGTTGGTCGTTCTAATCAATAGGAAAACCTGAAAATTTTCGGATTGGTCTGCGTTTAGTAAAATCTCAGAAATTCAAAACTTGTCAAAAAAATCTGAAACTTTTTCTGTAGCTTCCTGCACGTATTTCCAGCAACATTAAAACTGAAACTTTTTCGATTCGTCCTCGTTAGGTCGGCCTAAAAATTGGAAGCGTCGTAATTCTATCTAGGTGGTGTGCGAATAGCGGTCTGAAATCTGAATTTTTTTTCAAAATTCAAAAAAAAAAATTTAACGATCTCCGTATTATGCACATCAGGAATCTATAAAAATATCCTATGTTCAATCTAGCTACAGCCCTAGGAAAATCATCTTCCCAAAGTTTTTCCTGAACCTGAATGCGCACTAGGCTAGGAACGGAGTACACGACACCGTCTACGTCTAGAATGGCTGCGAATCAGCACAATGATCACAACACTGAGGCCATAGCAGGTCCATGCACCGAAATAACTGAGCTTAGGACGATTTTAGAACAAATTTTACGGAATCAAGGAGGACCGCCACCACCACCCGGTGATGTTGGGGGGCCCAACCGGCAACAACCGGTCACTGATTCGGATTCTGATGGGGACCATCCCCGAGTGCCCACTCGAGAACGCCACCCCGAGCGTGGTTTCGATATCACTAGAGCCATCAAGATTGATGCCCCCACCTACGATGGCATGGGAGACCCCCAGGTCTTCCTTAGCTGGGTAGTTGATATGGAGTGTTACTACCAGTGGCACAATCTCACGGATCTCCAAAAGGTCCAAGTCGCCCGCATGAAGTTGACAGATCATGCGAAAACCTTTTGGCTGAATGAGGAAAGGAGGTTGGGAGCCGGACAGGAAGTCCCACCTATCGGATGGGCGGTGATGAAAAATTTGCTCACCGACCAATACGTTCCCGCTTACCACCGAACACAAATGTTCGATGAACTAGCCACCCTGCGGTAAGGTTCAAAGTCGGAGGCCGAGTATATGGGAGATTTTAAAGACCGTATGGTGCGTTGCGAGCTTAGGGAACCCCCAGAGGTCACATTATCCAGGTTTCATAAGGGGCTTCAACCCGATATCAAGCGGAAGCTCTTGCGCTACGGGCACACACATCTGAACACGACTTTCAATGCCGCCCTAGACATTGAAAAACACTTAGCCGCCAAGGCTCACTCCCGTTATTTCCACACAAGGAATAAGACCACCGTTGGAGCATCTTTTTCCACCCATCCGGACAGGGGAAAGTCTAGAACCACCGAGTCTAAATCCGTCGTGATCACCGCTAGGAACACCAGGAATCCCACGAGTGAGCGTGTTCCCATTGGGAAAGTTAGCAAGGCCAATACCACGTGTTATTCTTGCGGTGTTCAAGGCCACTATGCCTTTGAATGCCCAACTAAGACTAAGGTCGTTGCCCTCTTAGACATGGCCGCCGATTCTACTGACTATGTGTATGAGGCCGCCGAGGAGAGCGGCCCCGAAGGGGTCCCAAGCGATTTGGAAGACGATCCCCCCCCCACCTCATGGTGATGCGTTGTATTCTGACCACTCCACGTCCGCTAGTTGATTGGAGGAGGACGAGTATCTTCTCTTTGACCTTTAAGAGTGGTGACAAGCTGTGCAAGCTCATTTTAGATAGCGGTAGCTGTGTGAATGTTATCTCTGAGAACGCTGTTAAACGTATGAATCTAACCACGGAACCACACCCCACACCCTACCAGGTAGCTTGGATTAGCAAGGTTACCGTCCCGGTTAGCAAGCGTTGCCTGGTCCCTCTTGCCTTTAAATCTTACACGGATGAGGTCTGGTGTGATTTCCTCCCCATGGACGTGTGCCACGTGTTATTAGGCCGCCCTTGGCTTTATGACCGTGACGTCACACATTTCGGTCGAGCCAATACTTATGAATTCAAATTCAACGGTAAGACCATCACTTTGAGACCGACCGTTCCGAAGGAGCCGGTAGCTTTTGCTAAGGACACTACCGTCCCGGCCAAGAGGAAGGCATTGAGCCTAGTTGGTAGGAGAGAGTTCGTGAGAGATCCTTTTCTTGAGGGAGTTATGTACGCTTTAGTTCTTATGAGTGCGAAGGGTGAATCAGAAGCGTTGAATGAGTTGCCGAGGGAGTTATGAGCACTTTTGGACGAATATAAGGACGTGTACCCAGACGAGTTGCCTTCTGTGTTACCTCCATTGAGGAACATACAGCATGCGATAGATCTCCTTCCGGGTTCATCCCTGCCGAACCAACCCCACTATAGGCTTCATCCTGCGGCCCACAAAGAGCTGCAGACTCAGATTGAGGATTTGATGAAAAAGTGATTCATCAGGACTAGCATGAGTCCTTGTGCGGTGCCAGCCCTTCTTGCCCCCAAGAAGGATGGTATGTGGCGGATGTGTGTTGATAGCCGCGCTATCAACAAAATCACCATCAAGTACCGATTTCCTATATCGCTCTTAGATGACCTTCTTGATGTTTTTTCTGGCGCCACAATATTTTCTAAGTTAGATTTACGAAGCGGCTATCATCAGATAAGGATCCGCGAGGGAGCTGAGTGGAAGACGGCGTTTAAGTCTAAGGACGGGTTATACGAGTGGCTTGTGATGCCCTTCGGGCTATCCAATGCCCCCAGCACATTCTCCCGGATGATGACGCATGTCTTTCAGCCATTCATGGGGAAGTTCGTAGTTGTCTACTTCGATGACATCTTGGTTTACAGCACTACTACCACCGAGCACATCTCCCATGTGAGAGTGGTTCTTTCCACCCTACGGAAAGAAACTTTATTTCTGAATCTCAAGAAATGCACTTTCCATGTTACGGAGGTGGAGTTTTTAGGCTACATCGTTGGAACGGAGGGCATTAGAGTCGACCCTAGCAAGGTTAAGGTGATTAAGGACTGGCCCGTGCCGACCATGATACGTGAGGTGAGGAGCTTCCATGGGTTGGCCACTTTCTACCGCCATTTCATCAAAGACTTTAGCAGCATCTTGGCCCCCGTTAGCGACTGCATGAAAAAAGGTGAGTTTACTTGGACGAAGTCCACCACCTTCGCTTTCCAACGCATCAAAGAGCTTATGACTGAGGCACCCGTCTTACGTTTACCTGACTTCTCGAAAGTCTTTGAGCTTACTTGTGACGCTTCGGGCGTGGGGATAGGAGGTGTCTTGAGTCAGGAAGGGCACCCTGTGAGTTTCTTTAGTGAAAAGTTGGCGGGCGCTAAATTGAATTATTCCAACTATGATAGGGAATTTTATGCGGTCATTAGATGCTTGCACCACATGCGGCATTATCTCCTCTCTAAGGAGTTCGTGATCCTCTCCGATCACGAAGCATTACGATTTATCATTGGCCAACATAAAATCAGCCCGCGTCACGCCAAGTGGGTATCCTTCTTATAGGGTTACACTTTTAATCTCAAACACCTTAAGGGAGCGGACAATCGGGTTACGGACGCTCTTAGTCGCCTAGCCCTTTTAGTCACCACTATGGAGGTTAACGTTGTCAGGTTCGAGCGAATCAAAGATGAGTACGCTACATGCCCGGATTTTCAGGATTCTTACCTATCTGCCCAGGATAGTTCCCCCACCACTATTACTGCGTTCGTTATCAAGGATGGTTACCTCTTTAGGCATGGGAAATTATGTATTCCACAGTCATCTCTACGTCTCCATATCATCTGGGAATTGCATAGTGGCGGGTTGAGTGGCCATTTCGGTAGAGATAAGACTATCAACCTGGTTGAGGAAAAGTTTTATTGGCCAAAGTTGAAGGCAATGGTAGGACGGGTAGTGAGTAGTTGTCGTACTTGCCAAGTTTCCAAGGGCACCAAAACCAACGTCGGGTTATATACTCCGTTGCCTATACCATCCGTACCTTGGGAGGATGTGAGCATGGACTTTGTCTTAGGCCTACCCACCACTTTTCGTCGTCACGATTCTATCTTCGTAGTTGTGGATAGGTTCTCCAAAATGGCATATTTTATACCGTGTACTAGAACCGACGACGCATCTCATATCGCAAAGCTATATTTTAAGGAAGTTGTTTGTCACCGAGGAGTGCCGAAGACAATTGTCTCGGATAGGGATGTTAAGTATACGAGCTACATCTAGAAGACACTTTGGATCCTAATGGGTACCAAACTATTGTTTTCCTCCGCCTATCATCCTCAAACCGATGGGCAAACTGAGGTGGTTAACCAAAGCCTAGGGAACCTTCTTAGATGTCTCGTGAGTGATCATAAAGGCACATGGATCTTCTTCTTCCCCACGCTCAGTTAGCCTACAACAATTCCAAAAATCGGTCCACCGGTTTGTCGCCAAATGAGATTGTCCACGGGTACAAGGCCCCTGTGCCTCTTGACTTGGTTCCCTTGCCCCCAACATACAAGGCAAGTCAATTTGCACAATCCTTCGCCCAACATATTCATGACCTTCATGCACGTATACGAGCTACCTTGACTGCTCAGTATGATTCTTATCAGGCACACGCCAATATACATCGGAGTGTGTCACACTTCAAGGTTGGCGATTTGGTCTTAGTACGATTAGTTCCCGAACATTTGCCATCTGGCACTGTTAAAAATTTAGCACCTAAGCGCGTCGGCCCTTTTCGGATCATCAAGAAAATAGGTGACAACGCCTTTGTTTTGGATTTGCCTGTCGAATGGGGAATCTCCCCTATTTTTAACGTCTCGGATTTAACGATGTTCGTATCGCCTCCACATGAGTTGAGTTCTTGACGTCTTCTCCTTCCACCAAATCTTCTAATGGGTTGGGGAGTGGTAGTACGGATGACCTCTCGATATCGGTTCCCACAGGTATTTCACCGGATGGTAAGTCGCACACTTTTATTCCTACTGCTGATATGTTCCCCAGGTTTCCGAAGACTTTTCTCACTCCGGACATGATACTTGCTGTGGAGCCACTTACTACCTCGGAGGGTGCTACTTACCGCTTCCTCATCCGTTGGCGTGATCGCCCTCCTTCAGACGATTCATGGGTCCTCGCGACGGAGCTTCAACGACTGGATGCTGATCTTCTCCGCCGCTACCTATCAGACCACGCATCGGAGATGCTTGATTTTGAGTGGGGGATGATTGATGGCGCATCCCCTCCGACACTCCTTGATGATGATGACCCGGCTACCGAGGCGCTGCGCCACAAAGATCTGAGGTGCCATGATGATGCTGATGGAAGACCGCGTTATAATCTCCTCCCGCGGCGTGCCAAAACCGCCATGAAAAATTAGACTTTTATTCATGCACTTTTATTTTTGATTAATAAATATAAAATTATTTCATGCTAGATGATAATTTTATATTTATTCAAAATGGTTGTAATTTTTAATTTGAACTCTTAATTTCATTTTGGTGTGTATTTAACCATACGGATGGATGAGATTTCATCTCCATCATGGATGGTTATGATTTTGTGTAAACTCCTATTTAAAGGGGTCTTTATGAAGGAATGAGGACATTGAAGATTAAAAACCCTACAACTCTCCCCTAGAGAATTTCGGCCAAGCTTTGGCTTCCTCCTTGGCGCCGCCCCCCCCCCCCCCCCTCTTGGTGTGACTCCAAGGCCGCCTCCCTCCATCCTCTTCGGTGCGACTCCGGCGAGACTTCCGCGGTGCGACTCCAAGGAATAAAGGGTGCTTCTCCATTCAGTGTGACGCCGGTGGAACCGTGGAGAGAGAGATTCTCCCACATCTATCTTGAGTGCTTGCTTGTTCTTGGTTGGGTAACCTCTCCCCTTTCTAGAGATTCTTCTACGCTTATTTTGTGGAGGTTTTGTCGAATCGTTTTATCCGGGATTTTAATATTTTTGCTTGCAAAAATCTGAAATACAAGCATTGTTATTGAATCTCTTGTTGTCCGGATCGGGTAGATCCGGTGCGGGAGCGAAACTCGGCCTAGCCTTGATTTGCTCTCCAAGATTGGCGCACTTGGCGCTAACAAGGGAGTTAATCTCACCTAACGCTTTATCGCCGCTTGAATGTTCACCGCCGCTCCAGGAAAATTGCGGCTGCGTTTTGAAATGAATCGATTGATGGAATAGATGCTTGTGTATGTGCGGTGAGTTGTGTGCTTGTTGGAGAGGTAGGTCTTAAGGACATTGTATCGAGTCCGGCTTACGGTGAGTTGTGTGCTTGTTGAAGAGGTAGGTCCTAAGGACGTTGTATCGAGTCCCGCATATTTTTATCTATCGGATTTGGAGAGCCAACCGACCCCTTTTCGTTTGCCTTTGGTCGGAGCCCACCCTTGTTATTTTAATTTCTGTGATGAATGTCATTCCATTAGCGTAACGTACACGTCGTCACGGTACCCCTACATCACTATGTTTATCGAGGACCTGGACCAAGTCCATCACTTCAAGAGCGATTACAGGAGGGTGCGATTTCCGGATGGATCGGAGGTTCTAACAAATGCCACGTGCAGCATGAGGGTGGAGATTGGAGGAAGACTATTCGAGGCCCCGACGAATGTGCTGAAGATGAAAGACTACGACCTGATCCTGGGCATGAGTTGGTTGTTCAGGAACCAGGCAAAGATTGACTGTCCGAGAAGGAGGATCATTCTAAAGCACGAAGACAGTGAAGTAGTTTTCGAAGGTACTCAACCCACCTCTCGTCTCTTCTTATCATCTATTCAGGCCATCAAGGCCCACCTGCAGGGAGACGAGGTATATCAGGTGCTCTTCGAGGCGACTAAAGTCATGGACTCAGTGTCAAGTATCCCGGTCGTATGGGATTTTGCTGATGTTTTTCCGGAGAAGCTCCCCGGACTGCCACCGCACCGCGAGAAGGATTTCCAGATCCATCTGGTGTCGGGGGCTAAGCCGGTATCTAGGGCCCGTTATCGGATGGCCCCAAAGGAGTTGGTAGAGTTTCGAAGCCAGCTGCAGGAGCTGGTGGAAGCTGGGTTCGTTAGGCCGAGTTCCTCGCCCTGGGGAGCTCTGGTGTTGTTCGTGAAGAAGAAGGATGGCACGCTCCGATTGTGCATCGAGTACAGAGCACTGAATAGGCTGACGGTGCGGAACACGTACCCTCTGCCTAGGATAGACGAGTTGTTTGACCAACTAGAGGGAGCCCACTGCTTCTCGAAGCTGGATTTGAGATCTGGGTATTATCAGCTGAGGATCCAGGAGGAGGATATCCCGAAGACGGCTTTCAGCAGCCAATATGGGTTGTATGAGTTCACTGTGATGCCGTTCGGGCTCACGAATGCACCATCCGCATTTATGAGCCAGATGAACCGGGCGTTCGAGCCTTATCTCGACATCTTTGTCATTGTGTTCATTGACGACATCCTCATCTACTCGAGGACGGAGGAGGAGCATGCACGGCATTTGGCACTAACCTTAGAGAAGCTCCGGGAGCATTGTTTGTATGAGAAGTTCAGCAAGTGTCAGTTTTGGCTGAAGGAGGTGGCCTTCCTAGGCCACATTATCAGTGGAGCTAGTCTAGCAGTGGATCCAGCAAAGATTCAGGCAGTACGGGATTGGCCGCCGCTGAAGACGGCCACCGACGTGAGGAGTTTCTTGGGACTTGCAGGCTATTACCGGAAGTTCGTTCAGGGGTTTTCTTAGATATCACTCCCGCTCATATCCCTGACGAGGAAGGATGCTGCTTTTACATGGACCCCGCAGTGTGAGGCCGCATTCCAGGAGCTGAAGGGTCGGCTTACTTCAGCCCCCATCCTTGCCCTTCCGTCGGGGAGGGAAGGATTTCAGGTGTATACAGATGCGTCCTATCAGGGGATGTGTGCCGTTCTGATGCAGAACGGGCATGTGATAGCTTACGCCTCTCGCCAGTTGAAGAATCACGAGCGGAACTACCCGGTGCATGACTTGGAGATGGGAGCAGTCGTATTCTCTCTCAAGATCTGGCGACACTATCTCTATGGTGTCCACTGCGACATATTCTCAGATCAGAAGAATCTGAAGTATGCAGATATGCAGAAGGAGCTAAATATCCGGCAGAGGAGATGGGTGGAGTTCTTAATTGACTATCAGTACATGATGCATTACCACCCAGGGAAGGCGAATGTAGTAGCATACGGACTGAGCAGGAGAGTTACTACGTTAGGATCAGAGCCTAAGTTGATGGCCATGGAGCTAGTGCGGATGTTCGAGGACATGCAGATCTCCCTAGTATCTGAGGACGACCCGAAACTGTACAAGGAGTACTTAGCAGCGATGGGTGCCACTTACGACATTCGAGACCGCATCAGGGATGGGCAGAGGCAGGATGCTGATGCTATGTTCGGCAAGTGCACCGGTCGCTGTCAAGTAATAAATGTTGGGAATAGAATCCCCGAGTGTCGGTCTCTTGAGGAATGCAGGTTGGGTGAACGAATTGCGTTGTGTGACAATTGTTACACAAGCGGGAACAAACACAACTAGAGGGGTTTTGATTTGGTTTCCTATTATTAACAACAATAAAAGAAGTGCGGGTCAAACTCACCGCTTCGCAAGGCGAGATGGGTGCACGGCCGCGATGCCGAGCTTCGTGAGGCGGATGGACGGTGCGCAAGCGAGTGAAGTGATCACTAGTGCGGAGAGTGAGGGTTGCAGACACCTCTTCAAAAATCGCCGCTAGCTCTTGCTAACGCAAAACGAGCACAATGGGTGCGTGAGTGAGTGAGTGGAGGTGAAACGAATCACAAGCTAATGTTGATGAACAGAGAAGAAACAAACATTGCATTTAAACTAAACATCATGATATTCAAGTTCAAATGATTCAAAGAAATACTACAAAGAGGAGAAGAGGAAGACAACCAATGGACGAAGACTAGCGGTCGTTCACGGCCGGAATGGTAGGTTGTCAAGCTACCTCCGGACTCGGGCGGACTGTGCTTCCGGCGTCGAGAGACTGTCACGATCTCTCCACGTGCTTCCATCGTCTTCTACCTCAGGATTGATGTTCTTCTCACCGGACAAAAATGGAGACTGCTTGCTTGAGTGCTTGCGGATGGAGGAGAATGCTTCCGGACGATGGGAAAATACTTAGGATGGCCGGAGACGACTTCCCCTTCCAGAGAAGATGAGGTGGAGATGGCTGGAAGTGGAAAACGGCGGCGTACGGACTGAAAATCCCGCTCCCGGAAGCCCGCCTATCCCTAATTTGCGGAACAGGTCATTATATAGGCGCTGGCGAAAATACTGCGCACGGTCATTGGCGCACGACCAGTGGTAGTGCGCGCTGGATTTCTATGATCGTGCGCCTGCCTGGGCGGAACCTGCAAGCTAAGAAATTTATAAAATAACATGTTCGCACGACCAGTGGCGCACGACCAGTAGTCGTGCGCACTATCGTAAATGGTCGTGCGTTCGGTCAAACAGAACTCAAATTTTGGGGGTTGAGTGCACACGATCAGTGGCGCACGACCAGTGGTCTTGCGCAATAGAACCAGTGATCGTGCGCAGCGTTCCTGTACAGAATTGTACTGGGAACACCTGCACGACTCCTGTTCCTACAGAAATGCTAATCAGGCCACTGAAAGTGGCACTCAACAATACGATAAGGCTAACAAGAAAGAATAAACATAAAACACACCAAAATAGGCCAAGAAGTGCACCTAGCATAGAACGACAAATATGAGCTAAAACAAGGCTAAAGTGCAGTGGAATGACTAGAGAAATGGCCCAGATGAGTCCATCTATGTGTATATAATTGGGACTCATCGTACCCCCAGACTTACCTTTTTGCGCGTCCCGAGCAAACACAACCGGCGGAGTAGGGAAAATGGTGGTTGGCGTAGAGAATTGCAAATAAAGAGTCAGATGGGAAGTATCATACCCATGCAAATAGAAATTCTGTAAAAGAAGATTTTAACTATACTAATTAATTTACAAAAGTATACATGCGTAAATAGAGATTTATTTGTACTCAGATGGTGAATCATAAAGAATTTGTGCGGTCGTGCCCGATGTGAAAGTAAACAAGCCACTCAGGAGGGTGTTGCTAAAGACCGGAATTCAGGAATAACTCCGCTGAAATCCATCAACGACGAGAACCATAAGCTTGCCCGGTTACACTCTCTCCACGACACTAGCAAACTCAGAAGTTAAATCAATAGGACTTCGGGTTGAAATTTGGGCTTAGGTTACGGTATGATATTCAATGATAAACGAAACGGCTACGTAACCCAAATGAGCAACATCGAAATGCTTACCCGGAACAAGCCCAAAACAGCGCAAGTGTACCACACCCCCAGACTTAGCTTGAAAAACAGGTGTGTACACAGCCTACTCCAAACAAATACCAACTAAATTTTTCTATTACGCCCAAGGGGATTTCTTGTCATTTTTATTCTTTACAGATTTTTTTTCTTTTAACTTCATTTTTTTTTCATTAATCCCCCGGTTAGTTTACAACAATATGTTCAGCACACAAAAAACTTTCTCTTCACATCACAAAAATTTCCATACATCACATCCAAATGTGACATGTAATTCCAGTTAACTCACTACTTGGCTGCGATAATAGGATAAGCTTCAGGCATTGGTGATTTGAAAGAAGAGCTGAAACAAAAGAAAGGTAGGCACAAACTTGGCTTGCAAAGGTGAATGCATAGGTCATGGAAAACAAGGCTCAAACTAACCAAAAATGGCCTACATCACATTTAACAAAATGAGTTGCTCTCGCCCATGCTTCAAGAGTCGCTTGGGGCAAGTTCTTAGCCCACGAGAAAGGTAAACCTTCCTTCCGACTCGAGCAACACACAACTAGCGCTTGCTTACACACAACACCGTGCTACCGCAAATTTCGGTTACATTCACCAAATGAGTAAAATAAATCAAAAACTACGCAAGAATACTAATTGTAAATTACAAGTATAGAGACAATCTAATTCTACTCAAATTTCTATGCAAGCAAGGAATATGCGACTAGAGCACTACAGGAGTCAACATCGCACTCCGATTTGCAATTCCTAAGCTAACATCCTATTTCACATTCCAAACCAAGATAAGTGTGAACGGAAGTACACAAACAAGTGAGTGCGCGTTAAAGTGGGTGCAGTGGTGTGCGGAGAAAGTAAATAAATCATAAAACTGAAAATAAAATTACTTCTAGCATGCTAAGCACTAGTGCACGTGCAGTGAACACTCGGTACACTCCCCCCCAGACTTAAATTGGACAATTACATGACTTATGACAATGAGAATAAAGAAATGTTGAGGAAGATGGTACCTATGCTCAGATATGAGCATACCAGAAGATTGGCGTTAATATTGCGAAGGGAATCCATGTCCGCCACAAAAAGAAATTGTCGCACACCTGCAGGCAAAAAGGCTCCAAGCAAAAATACATAAAACTAAACTATTAACAGGATAGCAACAAAAAATTGGGTTGTCTCCCAGCAGCGCTTTTGTTTTATGTCCTTAAGCTGGACCAAATACCTATATTAAAATTGTTCAAAGAGTGCAGAAAATAAAAGTGCATAAAAAAAGTTTCACAAATTAAGAACTAAAAATCAGCTGTAGGCGCTTTTATGGTGCACTTCTCCTAGTGCGACCAACTGACACTCCTTGTTTATAGTGGCGCCATCGTATAACTTCAGTCGATGCCCTTTGACCTTAAATTTGTCTCCCTTATCCCCTGATATTTCGATGGAACCAAAGGGAGAGACATCAGTCACTAAGAATGGACCGCTCCACCTCAACTTTAACTTTCCTGGAAAGAGGCGGAGACGGGAGTTGTAAAGCAACACTTGGTCCCCAATTTTGAACTCCTTAGGGATAATGTGTCGATCATGCCATTTTTTTGTTTTCTCTTTGTAGATGCGAGCGTTTTCATAAGCGAAATGTCGGAGCTCTTCTAATTCGTTGAGTTGGGAGAGACGCACCTCGAGTGCGGCACCAATGTCCATGTTCAACAGTTTGGTTTCCCATAATGCTTTATGCTCCAGCTCCACAGGGAGGTGGCATGCCTTGCCATAGACTAGTTGAAACGGAGTCATGCCGATAGGTGTTTTGAAAGCAGTCCGGTAAGCCCATAATGCGTCGTCGACCTTTTTAGACCACTCCTTCCTATTAGAATGTATCGATTTTTCGATTATTCGCTTGAGCTCGCGGTTGGATACTTCTACTTGTCCACATGTTTGGGGGTGGTAAGCTAAAGAAATCTTATGATGGACCCCAAACTTTTTCATGAGCTGCAAAAACTGCTTATTACAAAAATGACTACCGCCGTCGCTGATAATAGTTCTCGGCGTCCCAAACCTGGAGAAAATATTCTTGTGGATAAAGTGTAGCACTGTGCTGGCCTCATTCGTGGTAACTGCCTCGGCTTCCACCCATTTTGAGACATAATCAACTGCCACAATGATATAATGCTTACCATGAGACATTGGGAAAGGACCCATAAAGTCTATCCCACAAACATCAAATGGTTCGCAAACTAGCATGTTATTGAGGGGCATCTCGTCACGCCGGGAGATGTTTCCGGTCCTTTGGCATTCGTCACACTTGGTGACATAGGCATGGGCGTCTCTGAAGAGAGCCGGCCAAAATAATCCACATTGTTAGATTTTTCGTGCTGTTCGAACGGCCCCGAAATGGCCGCCAGCTTCTCTGTCATGGCAGTGTTGCATTATAGACTGATACTCGGCTTCAGGAACGCAGAGCCTGATAATCCCGTCGCTGCAGGTGTGGAATAAGAGCGGGTCTTCCCAAAAATAGTATTTTGAGTCAGAGGTAAGCTTCCGTCTCTGATGAGGGGACAGATTCGGGGAGAAGGTCTTACAAGCCAAGTAGTTAGCGATATCAGCGTACCATGGGGCGGTTGGCGGGAACGTATTGATTGCGAATAATTTTTCATCCGGAAAATAATCGGTCGTTTCCTCCACAAAGCTGTTGGGACCGTCAGCCGTCATATCGTACTCCAAACGCGAAAGATGGTCAGCTATTACGTTCTCCACCCCTTTCTTGTCTTTGATTTCCAAATTGTATTCCTGCAAAAGTAAAATCCAACGAATCAGGCGCGGTTTGGATTCTTTTTTGCTGAAAAGATACCTGAGTGCGGCGTGGTCCGTGTACACAATTACTTCGGAAAGCACCAAGTATGAGTGAAATTTTTCAAAGGCGAAGACCACGGCTAGCATTTCCTTCTCCGTAGTGGTATAGTTTGCTTGCGCGCTGTTGAGAGTTCGACTGGCATACGCAATGGTGTGAAAAGTCTTGTCTTTCTTTTGACCGAGCACAGCACCCACGGCCACATCACTTGCGTCACACATGATAATAAAGGGTAAATTCCAGTCGGGTGCCACCAAAATTGGATCCGAGATGAGATGTCCCCGTAAGGTTTCAAAGGCCTGCGTGCATGCATCGTCGAAGTGGAAGGGGACGTCCTTAACAAGCAAGTGAGATAAAGGCTTTGAAATGGATGAGAAGTCCTTTATAAACCTTCGATAGAATCCCACATGACCGAGAAAACTGCGGACACCTTTCACTGACATAGGTGGAGGGAGGTTTCTAATAAAAAAACACTTACCTTCGCCTGATCTACCTCGAGCCCTTGACAGGAAACCTTATGCCCCAACATAATTCCTTCGCGCACCATAAAGTGGCATTTCTCCCAGTTCAAGACAAGGTTGGTGTCCTCACACCGCTTCAAGGTCTTGGCCAAATTCGCGAGGCAAGTATCGAAGCTGCTGCCAAATAAAGTGAAGTCATCCATGAAAACTTCGAGGAAATCTCCCACCATGTCAGCGAAAATGGCGAGCATACAGCGCTGGAAAGTAGCGGGGGCATTACATAGTCCGAACGGCATTCTCTTGAATGCGAAGGTACCGGAAGGACATGTAAATGTTGTTTTGTCTTGATCAGACGGGTCTATTAAGATTTGATTGTAACCTGAGTACCCATCAAAGAAACAATAGTAATCCTGCCCCGCTAACTTTTCTAACATCTGATCAATGAAGGGGAGTGGGAAATGGTCCTTGCATGTAGCATCATTCAACTTGTGGTAGTCAATACAGACTCTCCACCCGGTGATCATTCGGGTAGGTAGCAACTCGTTCTTTTCATTTGCAACAACGGTGATCCCTCCTTTTTTTGGTACCACCTGAACTGGGCTGACCCATTTACTGTCGCTGATTGGGTAAATGATGCCAGCGTCTAAGAGCTTTATCACTTCTGCCTTCACCACCTCTTGCATTTTCGGGTTCAAACGCCTTTGAGGCTGTGCTGTGGGTTTGTACTGATCTTCAAGGAGGATCTTATGCATGCAGACCATGGGGCTGATTCCCTTAATGTCTGCAAGAGAGCATCCGAAGACTTTATGGTACCTTCTCAGCACACCCACCAATGCGGTTTCGTTGGCGGCAGAGAGAGCTGCGGAAAAAATCACCGGATGCGTGGCATTTTCTCCAAGGAAAACGTACTTTAGAGAATCTGGTAGTTGTTTGAGAGCCGGATAAATGTTTGGATCAGCAGAATCGCTGGATGGCCCTCCGATTGAATGCGAAACATCGGGCTGGTTCGAGTGTGCACCGTCATTTCCTGCGTCCTCGCGCTGCCAACATGTCTCACTGTCATCCAAACCCACATCGATCTGACCATCGAATTCTTAAAGACGGAATTTGTCCAGCACGCCGAAATAAAAAACCTGAATCAAAAAGATTTCTGAAAGATCTTCACGGTAACATTCCCTATGCAGGGATTGAAAATGCTCCCAAGCGTCAACTAAAGTCTCCTCCTTTCCCTGGCCGAAGGTTATAAGTTCCCTGTACTTGTCCAGGACTCGGGTACGACGTTGAAACTCATGCAAAAATCTCCCTTCGAGCTGCTTCCATGTGGTCGCCTCTCTTTTCCGGATATCCCAGTACCAACTTTTGGCTTTATCATGTAGGGAAAATGAAAATGCCAGGATCTTTTGCAGGTCATTTTCAACTCCACTGAATATACATGCATAATAAATCTCTAAGAAGTCCTACATGTGTTGTACCGCATCCTCATGCTTATCCCCACTGAACTTGCAATTCCCAGTCATATACTCAATGATGTTGGAGGAAATCTCGAAATCATGATCATTCCTTTGTGCTTGAACCTTTAAATCATTTAAACTTCCTTGATAGATGTATTGCTGAATAGAGGTCATGCTAGGAATACTTGAAACCCAAAAGATTAGCGCACGAAGGAAAGAACAAAGGTAGTTCGATGTGCGTGTAAAAAAAAAACAAAGATAACAGAGGTAAACAAAGAGAAATAAAAATAATGCCTCGTGCACCGATTCTTCACGCAAATGAATTCATCACGTCTGCATTCCCCGGCAACGGCGCCAAAAACTTGATGCTATGTTCGGCAAGTGCACCGGTCGCTGTCAAATAATAAATGTTGGGAATAGAATCCCCGAGTGTCGGTCTCTTCAGGAATGCAGGTTGGGTGAAAGAATTGCGTTGTGTGACAATTGTTACACAAGCGGGAACAAACACAACTAGAAGGGGTTTGATTTGGTTTCCTATTATTAACAACAAAGAAGTGCGGGTCGAACTCACCGCTTCGCAAGGCGAGAGGGTGCACGGCCGCGATACCGAGCTTCGTGAGGTGGATGGACGGTGCGCAAGCGAGTGAAGTGATCACTAGTGCGGAGAGTGAGGGTCATAGACACCTCTTCACAAATCGCCGCTAGCTCTTGCTAACGCAAAACGAGCACAATGGGTGCGTGAGTGAGTGAGTGGAGGTGAAACGAATCACAAGCAAATGTTGATGAACAGAGAAGAAACAAACATTGCATTTAAACTAAACATCATGATATTCAAGTTCAAATGATTCAAAGAAATACTACAAAGAGGAGAAGAGGAAGACAACCAATGGATGAAGACTAGCGGCCGTTCACGGCCGGAATGGTAGGTTGTCAAGCTACCTCCGGACTCGGGCGGACTGTGCTTCCGGCGTCGAGAGACTGTCACGATCTCTCCACGTGTTTCCGTCGTCTTCTACCTCAGGATTGCTGTTCTTCTCACCGGACAAAAATGGAGACTGCTTGCTTGAGTGCTTGCGGATGGCGGAGAATGCTTCCGGACGATGGGAAAATGCTTAGGATGGCCGGAGACGACTTCCCCTTCCAGAGAGGATGAGGTGGAGATGGCTGGAAGTGGAAAACAGCGGCGTACGGACTGAAAATCCCGCTCCCGGAAGCCCGCCTATCCCTAATTTGCAGAACAGGTCATTATATAGGTGATGCACAAATCTCGCACACCGCTATAGGCGGTAGTAAGACAGCGGTACGAAACGGCAGTGTACCGATCGTTCAAGTAATATAAAATGGGAATGAATCCCCAAGAATCGATCTCAAAGGAACACAGTAAGGTGGAGTTTACAATTGAGGAAGGACTTGAGATTGAAGTCCTTTATGTCGGATGGATGCGGAAACGGGGGGTTTTGGATTGTGGAAATAAAATAAAAGCTATCAACTACTCCTATGCAATGCCGCTATGCAATGCTTCGCTTGGCGGGATGGAGACTAGGCAGGCCTTGAGCACGTTGCGTCGCAAGGGCGGATGGACGAGTAGGCAAGCGGAATCGAACTGTGCAGGCCTTGAGCGCACTGCTTCGTTGGGCGAATGGATTACATGGGCCGCTATGCCACGCTTCGCTAGGCGGATGGAAGAGTAGGCTAGCGGATGGAGTGGAGAGAACGACGGAATGAGGGTCGCAAGCACCTCTTCGCAAAGCACACCACTAACAATTGTTAGGGCGGCACAACACAACTAACAATCCACACCACAAGGCACACCTCAAATGAACATATAACAAGATTACTCAATCACATAGACATGATTTCGTACTAATGTTAACCAATAAAAGTACACTTCATCAAACATATAAGAAATCTAACTAAACTATCAACTACAAGAGGAGGTGAGTGTGCGAAATCGACCGACTCCGAAGTCTTGTTGAGGATTCACGGAAGGAATCATCGGGTTGTCAATCCGCGTCCAAGCTCGGTCCTCAACTGCGTCCGGGGTAGAGAGAGTTGTCACTACTCTCCAATGGACCCGTCTTCTTCGTGTCACGAACCGGTGGAATGATCACAAGCTGCTCCGATCTTGAATGTGAGAGCTAGGTTGACTCCCTTCTTGAAGCTCTTGGATGAAGGAGATGGCCGAGAGGAAGCTCCGGCGAAGATTTGGTGTTGAAAGCTTGCCCGGAGCTCCTCCTTAAGGTGGGCGGAGCTGGAGGGGTCGGAACTCCCTGAAATAGGCGGAAAACGGCCGACTGGAAGCGATGCCGACCTAAAATCGCGCTTGCCTATTTATAGGCAGAGCAGGAAATAAACACCGCGCACGATCGGGCGCACGACCAATGGTCGTGCGAGAAGAAATGCCTCTGATCGTGCGCGAAGAACATGTAGCATAGTCCCGGACTGCAAAATAGCGCATGGTCAGTGGCGCACGACCAGTGGTCGTGCGCGAAGGAGGCCAACGATCGTGCGTCGACGCTCGATCTGGGAAGGGAATTAACGCACGACCAGTGGTCGTGCGCCTGGTCGTGCGCGAAGGAAAACACACGACCAGTGGCTTTTTCGACCGAAAGTCCCCCAGAACCCATCCCGAGTGTCGCACAACCCTTGGACCTGCATGAAAAAATACTAGATCACAGAAATACATGAAATCACATCAAGATGGGGCATAAATGTGCACTAAGCAATGAAATGGGCAACGTGATCAAATAGAACTGAATATAGGCCTAAAGTGAAGTGCAAGTGCAAGAAAACTAGCCCAGATGAGTCCGGAAATCACTATATAAACTGGACTCATCACACCCCCAGACTTACCTGTTTGCACGTCCCGAGCAAACACATCCAAAGCAGGCGGGGAAAAAATAAATAGCTAGCTTAAAATTACACCTAGGAGTACCATGCGAAGTCGCATGCCCAAGTGCATAGAGAAATAGTAGATAAGGTTTCTAATTGTACCCATAGTTTATATATTTCTAATGGAGTAAATAAATATTACTACTACTCATAAAAGTGAATCACAGTGAATCAATCGGTCATGCATACGGGGAAAGTAAAATACACGCTTAGATGAGCATTGCCCCGGCAGGGGTTTGGGACAAACTCCACCGAAATCCATCGGTGTCGGAGACCATAAGCTCGCCCGGCACATTCTCTCCACGGCACTAGATTAGTTCAGAGCGTGAGTCGGTAGGACTTAAGGTTTTTCATGGGGCTTGGGTTACGGTGAGGTAAACAATGATAAACAGGACGGCTTAAAGCACCTAACCCAAATGAGCTTAAACAATAACTCTATCCCCGCAGCAACTAAAACACGCGGATGCACCACACCCCCAGACTTGGATTTGAACGCATGGGTGAGTACACCGCCTACTCCAAAATACACATCTCAAAGAGATTTTCAATTTAACTCCTGCTCATTTTTCTTTTCCCTTTTTTTTTCATTTCTTTTTCGAATTGTATATTTTTTTAAATTCAGCAAATGTTCAAGGGAGTACAACCACATCTCCAAATTTAACATCACCACATCAACATTCCAAAATACAAATTTGAAAACAGCTAAAGCTCAGCTTTGGGTATGTGACTAGGATCGGCTTTTTGGTTTTGGTGGAATAAAATGTGGGGCTTAATCAAAGGGATGGGGTAGGCACAAATGGGCTAATGAGGATAAGATATCAGGATTGGCACAAAAGCTCAACCGGGCCAAAATGATGGCCTCCGTCATTATTACGCAACAGAATTATCCTATGCCAATGTTTCAAGAATCGCTTGGGGCGAGTTCTTAGTCACCGAGAAAGGTTATCCTTCCTCCCGGCTCAAGCAATACACGTCTAGCGATAATTTACACACACCCATATGCTACCTTTTGCCTCAAACCAGATTCACCATTTGAGTAGAGCAAACATTATTTACACTAATAGAAATGTATAAGACTAATAGTATAAACAGGAATCTAATCTACACAAATCTCTATGCTCACAAAAGCATTAGACTAGGAACACCGGAGTCAACATTTTACTCCACTGTATAATTTAAAAGCCAGCACAATGATTTGCCCGAACCTTACTCAAGAAATGAGTTTAGCTTGCGGCACGCAAATAGCTAAGCAAACGCACAAGTGGGTGCAAGTGGTGTGTGATGCAGTGATCTGAACAAAATAAATCAATAAAAGCTTCTAGTATGCATATGCAGTGTGCACGTGAGCGGGTAAACACAACTACTACCCCCCAGACTTAAACTATGCATTAAGATATTCTAAAACAAAGTTAGGGGAAGAGGGTACCCAATGCTCAGCAAGTGAGCATACCAGAAGACGCGTGTAGAACAAGACCAGGCCGCACCTCCGCCGTACGAAGAATCACGACCACCGCCTTCCATAGGAATGACCTGCAGGGGTGAGCTCCGCAAAAACACAGGAAAAATAGAAACACTAAAACTGAATTGAAATTTAACTAACTATTCTACTTAACAAAAAAAACAATGCAAGAAAAATAAGATAAGTACTGGGGTTATTGTCTTCCCAGCACGACTTATTTGGCATTTGTACAGTTCTAGCTTATAGGCCTATGGAATAAAAAGTGCACAGGTAACTGTTCCATTATCCGTTTCGGTGGCCGACACCGATACGGCGATAAAACAGCTACCCCTCTACCTGTATAATAATACCTGCGCAGCACAGGTAGAGGAAATAGGAAATAAGAAGAGGAGGAGGCCTGGTCCTCACTCATCTCACCACAAAATAAATCCTTCCCTAGCAAGGTATCGTCTTCAGGGTGACAGCAGGAGGAAAAGGCAATGAATGAGGCTTCCTCTATGGAGGGGGGGTCAACCTCCTCACATGAGAGGATACACTCATCATTGACTTGAGCAGAATGCTCCAAATCCTCCTGAAGTACCTGCGAAAACTCATCCTGCACAGGCTCAGATATAGAAGAAAGGGGGTCAAAAAATAAACGAGAAGAAGAACATAAATAACAATCAAGCGGAGGAGTGGTCCCGGACTCACTCCCAATAGGTTGGGAAAGTAAAATAATGTTTGCATTGTCATCAATGCTACAAGGCTCGGCGGGATCAACAAGGTCCATGCCTAGGATTTGGACTTCCTCCACCGGTGTTGAGGAAAGCTCCTCTTCACCTAGAAGGTTGTCCTCCTCCATAGGAGTAGGCACACTACGTAGATTGCCATCTTCATCTTGCGACACATCATCAACAATGTCGTCGGAGACGAGCATAGTAGAATGCACAACAGGGGAAGGAGCAGTGCTTGAATAAAAGTCAAGCACTGATTCCTCACAAAGAATCAAATCTACGATAGATGATGGATGTACAGGGGAGATGGGCTCAGTCATGTCAGTGCCCAGATCAGCCACACATCTGGTGGCTGTGTCCACATCATACCCTTCACAAGATGAAGGTGACACAGACACATAACCGGATGTTGAAGGTGTGCTGCCGGAAGTAGGACTCGGGACAATCTGGATATCCGGCTCGTCATCCTCGTCCAATTGGCGAAGATAATCAGCACAGTCCTTCAAGGCATGATCCATGCTCTGACAAAACAAGCACTGCCTTACAGGCTTCTTTGGCACAGCGGGTGCTGAAGCCGAAAAGAAGTATGACGGTAAAGGCGCAGCAGAATAGCCATTAGACCTCCGCGCAGCATATGTAGTACCAGACGAAGTCGGTGCTCCATATAATGGGGCAGGAGTGCTAGGGCCATTATCTCCTGTTGGACATCTATCACTAGCATGAGAGATATCTCCACAAAAACGGCAACGAATGTTAAATGATGCCCACATAGTATGGAGATAGCAAGATTCAAAATAAAGACACTATTGTGCAAACTATTACACCTAACAGTAATTTACTAAACAACCTAATTAAAAACAGGAAAATAGAATAAAAAGAGCTGAAATAAAAATAAACGACGCAATTTACAAATGGAAGGGCTTCTCTCTCAGATTCTCCCTCTCCAGAAAACTCACACGTCTGTGTTCCCCGGCAACGGCGCCAAAAACTTGATGCACAAATCTCGCACACCACTATAGGCGGTAGCTCGACTACGGCACGAAACGGCAGTGTACCGATCGTTCAATTAATATAAAATGTGGGAGTGAATCCCCAAGTATCGATCTCGGAAGGAACACAGTAAGGTGGAGTTTACAATTGAGGAAGGACTTGAGATCGAAGTCCTTTATGTCGGATGGATGCGGAAACGGGGGTTTTGGATTGTGGAAATAAAATAAAATCTATCAACTACTCCTATGCAATGCCGCTATGCAATGCTTCGCTTGGCGGGATGGAGACTAGGCAGGCCTTGAGCGCGCTGCGTCGCAAGGGCGGATGGACGAGTAGGCAAGCGGAATCGAACTGTGCAGGCCTTGAGCGCACTGCTTCGTTGGGCGAATGGATTACACGGGCCGCTATGCCACGCTTCGCTAGGCGGATGGAAGAGTAGGCTAGCGGATGGAGTGGAGAGAATGGCGGAATGAGGGTCGCAAGCACCTCTTCGCAAAGCACACCACTAACAATTGTTAGGGCGGCACAACACAACTAACAATCCACACCACAAGGCACACCTCAAATGAACATATAACAAGATTACTCAATCACATAGACATGATTTCATACTAATGTTAACCAATAAAAGTACACTTCATCAAACATATAAGAAATCTAACTAAACTATCAACTACAAGAGGAGGTGAGTGTGCGAAATCAACCGACTCCGAAGTTTTTGGCAGCGGAGGCAAAAACTTGATGCACAAATCTCGCACACCGCTATTGGCGGTAGTAAGACTGCGGCACGAAACGGCAGTGTACCGATCGTTCAAGTAATATAAAATGGGAATGAATCCCCAAGTATCGATCTCAAAGGAACACAGTAAGGTGGAGTTTACAATCGAGGAAGGACTTGAGATCGAAGTCCTTTATGTCGGATGGATGCGGAAACGGGGGGTTTTGGATTGTGGAAATAAAATAAAAGCTATCAATTACTCCTATGCAATGCCGCTATGCAATGCTTCGCTTGGCGGGATGGAGACTAGGCAGGCCTTGAGCGCGCTGCGTCACAAGGGCGGATGGACGAGTAGGCAAGCAGAATCGAACTGTGCAGGCCTTGAGCGCACTGCTTCGTTGGGCGAATGGATTACACGGGCCGCTATGCCACGCTTCGCTAGGCGGATGGAAGAGTAGGCTAGCGGATGGAGTGGAGAGAACGGCGGAATGAGGGTCACAAGCACCTCTTCGCAAAGCACACCACTAACAATTGTTAGGGCGGCACAACACAACTAACAATCCACACGACAAGGCACACCTCAAATGAACATATAACAAGATTACTCAATCACATAGACATGATTTCGTACTAATGTTAACCAATAAAAGTACACTTCATCAAACATATAAGAAATCTAACTAAACTATCAACTACAAGAGGAGGTGAGTGTGCGAAATCGACCGACTCCGAAGTTTTATTGAGGATTCATGGAAGGAATCGTCGGGTTGTCAATCCGCGTCCATGCTCGGTCCTCAACTGCGTCCGGGGTAGAGAGAGATGTCACTACTCTCAAATGGACCCATCTTCTTCGTGTCACGAACCGGTGGAATGATCACAAGCTGCTCCGATCTTGAATGTGATAGCTAGGTTGACTCCCTTCTTGAAGCTCTTGGATGAAGGAGATGGCCGAGAGGAAGCTCCGGCATAGATTTGGCGTTGAAAGCTTGCCCAGAGCTCCTCCTTAAGGTGGGCGGAGCTGGAGGGGTCGGAACTCCCTGAAATAGGCGGAAAATGGCGGACTGGAAGCGATGCCGACCTAAAATTGTGCTTGCCTATTTATAGGCGGAGCAGGAAATAAACACCGCGCACGATCGGGCGCACGACCAATGGTCATGCGCGAAGGAATGCCTCTGATCGTGCGCGAAGAACCTGTAGCATAGTCCCGGACTACAAAATAGCGCATGGTCAGTGGCGCACGAACAATGGTCGTGCGCGAAGGAGGCCAACGATCGTGCGCCGACGCTCGATCTGGGAAGGGAATTAACGCACGACCAGTGGTCGTGCGCCTGGTCGTGCGCGAAGGAAAACGCACGACCAGTGGCTTTTTCGACCGAAAATCCCCCAGAACCTATCCCGAGTGTCGCACAACCCTTGGACCTGCATGAAAATATACTAGATCACAGAAATACATGAAATCACACCAAGATGGGGCATAAATGTGCACTAAGCAATGAAATGGGCAACGTGATCAAATAGAATTGAATATAGGCCTAAAGTGAAGTGCAAGTGCATGAAAACTAGCCCAGATGAAACCGGAAATCACTATATAAACTGGACTTATCAATAGGCGCTGGCGAAAATACTGCGCACGGTCATTGGCGCACAACCAGTGGTCGGGCGCGCTGGATTTCTGTGATTGTGCGCCTGCCTGGGCGGAACCTGCAAGCTAAGAAATTTATAAAATAACATGTTCGCACGACCAGTGGCGCACGACCAGTAGTCGTGCGCACTATCGTAAATGGTCGTGCGTTCGGTCAAACAGAACTCAAATTTTGGGGGTTGAGTGCACACGATCAGTGGTGCACGACCAATGGTCGTGCGCAATAGAACTAGTGATTGTGCGCAGTGTTCCTGTACAGAATTGTACCGGGAACACCTGCACGACTCCTGTTCCTACAAAAATGCTAATCAGGCCACTGAAAGTGGCACTCAACAATACGATAAGGCTAACAAGAAAGAATAAACATAAAACACACCAAAATAGGCCAAGAAGTGCACCTAGCATAAAACGACAAATATGAGCTAAAATAAGGCTAAAGTGCAGTGGAATGACTAGAGAAATGGCCCAGATGAGTCCATCTATGTGTATATAATGGGGACTCATCAGATGCCAAGTTGGAACCGATATTTAGAGCCTTGGAGGCAGGCTCAGCTGGAGATTATTCGCCGAAGGACGATCTGTTGAGTTTTAGAGGCCGAGTGTATATACCAGCAGGGGGGCGGATTCAGAAGGATATTATGTCAGAGGCTCATTGCAGCAGATATTCTGTGCACCTGACCATTACCAAGATGACTGCAGATTTGAAGAGGACCATGTATTGGCAAGGCATGAAGAAAGACATCGTATATTTTGTGACCCACTGCGAGGCTTGCCAACTCGTGAAGGTGGAGTGCCGGAACCCAGCAGGATTATTGCAGCCACTCCCAGTGCCGGAGTGGAAGTTCGACGACATCGATATGGACTTTATACACGGTCTTCCCCGATCTCGTGCGGTAAACGACTCGATTTGGGTGATCGTCGACAGATTGACGAAGGTGGCCAGGTTTATTCCGATCAGGAAGGACGATGCAGTTAGTGTTTTGTTGCGAAGGTTTGTGGAGCAGTGTGTTCGATATCATGTTGTGCCGAGGACGATCATGTTGGATCGGAATGGACGATTTACGTCGAGGGAATGGAGAGCAGTGCAGGCCTACCTAGGCACCCGGTTGACCTTTAGTACAGCATTCCACCCCCAGACAGATGGGAAAACAGAGCGTACCAACCGGACCCTAGAGGATCTTTTACGTCTTTTCATTCTGGACCGCGGGGAGCCATGGGAGAGACTGTTGCCATTAGTCGAGTTCTCATACAACAACAGTCATCAGGCTAGTATAGGCAGGGCACCTTATGAGGCTTTATACGAATGGAGATGCAGAACACCATTGTCTTGGATTCAGGATGAGGATCCCAAGGCACTTGGCTCAGAGTTCGTGGAGGACACAGAGCCTCAGGTGAGGCTGATTTGAGATTGGATGCAGGAGGCCCAGAGAAGGCAGGCCAAGTATTACGATGCGCGTCATCGTATGGTGGAGTTCCAGGTGGGAGACTGGGTTTTCTTGAAGATACGTCCGATGCATGGAGTCTCGCGGGTTCGTGGGCGGAAGAAGCTCAGTCTGAGGTATTTGGGACCTTATAGGATCCTGGAGCGGATCGGTCCCCTGGCTTACAGACTGGAGCTACCGCCGGAGTTGGAGGGACTGCAAGACGTTTTCCACGTCTCCTCACTTAGGAAGGCTCTACTTCGGCCAGGGCAGCAGGTTTCTACTTCAGAGGGGCCACTAGTTACTGATCGGTCGGTTCACCTGGAGCCGGTTCGGATAGACGATACGGAGTTACGAGTCTTGCGACACAAGAAGGTTCCGCTGGTCAAGGTCCTATGGAGGAATCATGGACAGGAAGAGCATACGTGGGAGCCACTGGACTTGAAGCAGCAAAAGTACCCACAACTTTTTACGACAGGTATAATTTAATTTTTCCTGGATGTTACATTTTCTTCCTAGCAGTAGATACCCCCTCAGGCTTAACCTGAATTTCGAGGATGAAATTTTTATTTTTATGTATTGGGATTTGTAACATCCCCCAAACAACTAGACCTCTAAGTTGGTTTTGTCATGACTAGGTCATGACAAAACCATAGGGAGAGCCCAAGACCTTGTGAACTTAGGAGAGAAAAAGAAAACCCAAGTGGTCTGCAAATAGCAATTTTCAGATATCGAGCCTAGGGTCTGATTTTAGGGGCCCCACCTTGAACCTTGACCCCACCATAGCATCCCTAACCCATTAGGGGTCCTCTTGGAGCACCAAGAACCCATTGGAGTCAAATTAAGAGGCCAATTAGACCAAAGTCAACTTTAACCCTGAATTGGTCAAACTAACTCAATTAGGGCCAATTAGCCTCCACCATGCCAAATTGACCTTACCCCTACCCTAATAGGGATACTAGGGACCTAATGGACCAAAAAGACCCATTATGAGACTTGCAATTTGACCAATTTACCCTTACGCCTACTTTTGGTCAATTTACACCCAATATAACCTAATCTAGCCCAAACCATTTAGGCTAGGCCCAATTAAGAGATCCATCATCTAGTGGGCCTGCTGGCTTCTAGATTTTTCCTCTTAATTTCTGTAATTGCTGAGTAGGAGAGAGAGAAATTGGAATTTTCCCCCAAATCGGAGAGAGAGAGAGAAAGAGAGCATTCATGGAATTAAATGCAATTGATCCTTCATTTCCCTCCCAATAGATGTGCATTCATTCCCCCCTTCAGTTACAATTGTTTTTCTGGAGTTTTCTATGGCCAAGGGGGCTGATTAATGGATTTTTTAGAGTAACCAAAATTTAGCTTAATGGACATTAAAGGATTTTAGAAATAAAGCCATCCTAGCCGATTGAACCCCCCCCCCCCCCCCCATTTCCTTCAGTGCTCGGAGAGGAAGAATTTTCCCAATTTTCCAGTGAGAATCGTGTAGAGAAATCCTAGATCGACATGGCACCGAAAGCTCCAGCACCATCTATGGCGACTCGTCGGAATTCACGACTTCAAGTCCCTACTCAGGTCCGATCCTCTTCTCCTGCCCTCGTGCTAGATCTCTTCAAAATTAGGGGCTTGATCTGTGCTCAAAAGAGCCTGGATTGTGCTTCCGAAAGGGTGCAGAACGTACTCTTTTTCCCTCCTCAAAAATCACGATCCGACCACCTCCGGCCGGCCAACCACCCCTATCGCCGGCCACCACCTCAACGGAGGTGGTGGTGGCATTGGCTGACCGGAAGTAGGCGTAAGTGGCCGGGAAATCACCCTGTAAAGAGGCCCAGGATGAGCTGTCGCGAGCCGTCCAAAGATTGGGGACGATGATAGAGAGCCGTCAGATCTTTATATTAATGATTACGGTTATATCATTTATTTCGTCGAGCGCTGTAAGAAATTCGTCGAACGAATAATTCGTCGAACGGGAGGTGTTCAGCTTTAGTCGAGCGCTGTTATAATAGAATTTAGTCAAGCGCTGAATATTAAAATTTAGTCGAACGAAAGGTTTTTGTCGAGCGCTGTTTAACTCTGTATTAGTCGAGCACTGTTATGCTCTGATTTAGTCGAGTGAATATTTCGTCGAACGCTGATGTGTTCAGCATTCGTCGAGCGTTGTTATACGTTAACTTAGTCGAACACAGTTAGATGTCAACTTAGTCGACCGTAGGAAATAATTCATCGAACGAATAATTCGTTGACCGGGAGGTGTTCAGCTTTCGTCGAGCGCTGTATATCTTTCATCGAACGCAGATTCAGTTAATAACTAAATGTTTTATTAATTTCTGTCACACTTTATGCTGAAGTTTATTTTAATTATTAAAAATACTTAGGGCCCTCTGATGAAAAAGTGGTCAACACCAAATTTGTAGCCCTTAGAGTCTACTTTAGTTTAAAATTAATTTCACCCTAAAAGGAGTATTGTAGCTCCCTGTAGAGCCAAAATGGTGGGACTGGTCCCTAGTGTAGGACAGCCACCATTCCTTGAATAACTTTTTACTGGTAGTAGATATGGCCTTGATACTTTAAACCTAGGCTAGCTAAATACACCCACACAACATACAAAAATATGGGATTTTTAGGAGAACCTTTTTCTAAGGTTTTTGAAATAATTTCATAAATCATCTACTAATTAATTAGTGGGTTAAATGACCTCCAATGCCCTCCAAATTTTGGTGGGTGCTCCTTAGGGTTACTGTATGACCCTGGTAAAATTATCAGCCCAATTGGGACTGTTTTGTTTGAGTATTTTGTAAACCCAAGTTAGGACAAATAGGGTCAAAGTTAGGTTATGGTGTTTACCTTGGGGTATGGTGGTCAAAACTCATCACCATGAAGTGAAACCTTGGTAACTGGTTTAGGATCACCTAAGACACCTCCATGAGTGATATGGGGTGGTGTGGAGGTGGTTAAGCCCTAGAACACTAGTTCTATTCCTAGGTGTGCATTTAGGACCTTGTGAAGGCCATGTGGTCAAAAGTCCCTTGATAGTTATGAAACTTGGTGGATAGATTCATATGGTGTAAATAGGCACTGGGTAATTTTATAAAAAATTTAGGAGTCAATATTCCCTTTGAATTAGGACATAACCCCATTAGGGAAACTTCTTATAAGAAATATTTATATGCTTAAAATATCTTGGATGATGATGAGACATTGGTTGTGACCTTATAATCATGGTTTAGACCTCTGGTAATTTTTGTATATTTTATTAGATGATTTAACTAGTACTTCATTCTTAAGGTACCTGTTTTGATTTAGATTTAAGAAAAATATTTGAGGGTCCAAAATTCATTGTTAAATTGTGCAAATTTGTGATAGGACCTTTCAGAACATTAGGACGCTCTGTGAATTTTTATAGAATTTTTGAAGACTTAAATCAGTAGGCTACTTCACAATTTATTTAATTTGAGGTTTTCTTAAAGTATTTATTTTAGTGAGAAAATGATTTCCTTAAATCCTGAAACTTAGTCAGTAGACTTTTCTGGTGAATACAAGAGTTTGATAATTTTCCCATAATTGTAGTGTTGATCTTTTTGGTGGTTCCTTCATAAAACTACTATTTTGGATAGGTGATAAATAATTAAATTAGAGGACAATTTCTTACTGTAAAAATATGATATGTTGTTTATGATGTTATTTGATCATCATAGATTTTTGAAAATTTTTGGAGAGCCATATCATAAGATTTACTTACACTTCATGTTCGTTTTCATACATGGCAAATGTTTGGAGAAATGAAAATAAATATTAATTAGTTAGGGAAAAATATGATTCTCTGGATTTAGTCTTATAACATCATGATGGACCTCAAGTAAATAGCTTGGGTCAGTTGAATGAATATTTGGAGTACCTCTAGTTGTGAGCTTCATATAGTTAGTTTGGTCTGCGTATAGTAAGACTTTGAAACTTAGATTTTTAGTGACCTACTAGGTGGAAATGGTGTGCAGATGGTGCACATGGGTTGATTAGATAGTTAGAAGTCCACCCCAGGAAGTGTATAAGAGGAAAGTGTACTTGGTGGGTTAAGAGTAAGGTTGTCCCGGGGATTGACGTAGATCGTCTTGCCCCTGGTGTGTCTTAAAGCACTTAGGTCTAATTCAAGTGAAACGGTAGAAGGGAATTCTTAAGGGTAGATACCAATAACAGTAAGTGTCTTGAGAAAGGGAACTTTGGGGTGTCATCCCATTACATTTCCTACTACCGTAGCGAGCCCCTTACAGGGTAACCCTCGGGAAGTCTAAGGTTAACCATAAGTCATAGGAGTATAGAAGATGCTCACGATTAACTAATAACACATTCACTCACACTCCGTTGTCACAAGAGTTTAGTTGGTTTGGTACCCCGGGCTGTAGGCTCGGTGGTGGTTTGTGCGGATTGTTGATCCGGTGAGTTTATGACTCAGAATGGTTTTGGCTTGGCAAGTTAAGCCCAGGTGGTTTATGTTTGGAGTATGTAGATAGATAGTAAAACATGTTGCATGTGCACAAGGTGGTGGGTCCTTAGTGTCGACGGTCGTTGCACTGATGTTGGTACTCGGGCTCGGCAAGTGTGGAATTTGCACTTAGCCATAAAAGTCTGGTGGTCCAGCCAGTAAGAGTACGCAGATGCTCCGCGGTTTTGCGTTGAGGCGTACGATAGGTCTAGGTTAGGTAGTGCATATATCCACCTAGAGGTGGGCGAGGCCCAAACCACCGCTTCCGTTTGCCACTACGGGAGTATCCTGGGAGTCTAGCTAGCCCAAAAAGGGGGAACTAAAGGTCTATGCGCATAGAGTCGAAGTGGGTGAGTTGCACTTGTATGAACATAGCATAACTGCATACCTTGCCTGCCATAGCATAAACATTGCATTTCAACCCCTACCCCTATCGTATAAGTCGGTTATGGGACTTCTTATACGATAGGCCTTGCTAAACGACCCCTTGGTCTATAGGTTTGTGTGGGCATTCCTATAAATCAATGGTTACTTTTCTATTATATACATGTCTTTATTTACTGCACTTTACTTATTCCTTACCTGCTCTTGCTATGCTTATTAACTATTTTATTTAAAATCAAATATACTTGTGTAGTGTTAGATCTTTTCCTGTAGATAATACCATGTCATCTGCTATTGTTGTTACCCCTTGTTTGTCCTCCGCTTCATCCTTCCCGCTCGGTGCCTAGGAGTCACCGGGGGAGGGGTGGGGGATTGGCTTAGTCATTTTGACTAATGGTCGGTGGACCTTATCATTTTAGGAGACCGCAGCGACGGAGCAGCACCAGAGGCCGGTGTAGATGGAGGCGGGGTAGTCTAATACGGGAGCACCGATGACAGGATCCGTGAGTGTCTTTTAGATCTAGTTTTTTTCTTCCGTGAGTGAATTTATAGTGAGGTTTTGATGTATCGGGCAGGAGCCCTTGTTACCTCTGTTTTTATTTCAGTTATGCTTATGTGGACATCTTTTCTGAAGATTTACTTTTCTATGTGATGTGGACTTGTCTTCTTTTAATTTCTTGTTCTTTGCTTCTTCGTGATCGATTTGGCCGGCAGCATCGGCGTTTTGTAGTGGCAACCTTCCCGAGCGAGGTGTCACCAGAAAACGGCGGTTCTGGGCCTAAGACCCGGGTCTTACACCCCCCCCCCCTCCCGGAACACAAGACACGGCCGAGGGGAGCCCTATGCCCAGGACAGCCGCCTTGTGAAAGTGCCAGCACACGAGCTAGCCCCCTCCACAAGACTCCTATCCTGCCGGTTATTCTCATATATCATCATGTCAACCCATCAATAATAGTAAAGCAATAGAAGCCATAGATTCACATATAAGTAAAGGTGTCACAATTATACAAAAGATAGGTAGCTCTAAGATCTCCTGCAAATATCAGAGTATCAAAAGAAATGCCCCATGGGCTATATCTCAAATATATCGCTCACATATGTCACTGACGGTAATGATGGTATCGTAGTCTCCGGCCCTGTCACCCTGACCTGGCTATCCGCCTCCAGCATCGTGCATTGCTGATCTTGGGTGCGCTCCTAAAAAGAGGGGTGCGACAACCATTAGTCTCGGCGATCAGGCGACCTTCTGTGGTTAGGCGATCTGAGTTGCGGTCTGGCGACAGCTTCTATTCTCTGTTCTGTTCAATAAGCTCCAGTTCGTGCGGTCTGAGGTGGCAGTCTTGTAGTGCATGTCATCTTGACTGTATTATGTTCGTGCAGTCTCAGGACAAGCCGAGCGGTCTCTGGAGTGCAGCGGTCTGTGCGGTCTCTGCTTTGTCAGATCGACAGATTTGTGTTTTTTGGTGTGTTTTGTTCTTCTCTCCTTCGTGATTCTTATGAATCATGTCTCGCCATGTATGTCTCGAAATGTAATGAAGTTTTGTGATTCAATAAAGACTATTGTGTTGCTGTGTGGCATTGTGGTTGTTTGGCTATAACTCAGTTGATGCAACTCCTGCTTACTCCTAAACGGTTCATGAAAAATTTTAACATGGTATCAGAGGGAGGTTGTTGGAGTGGATAAGTAGTGTTCAACTTGAGTTGCCATCGTATTTGTGAAGAAGAAACCACTTAGTTTTCCATGGAAGCTGGATACGCAAGAGGGCTTGGTATTGAACTCCTCACATCGACTAACTACAAGAAGTGGAAGTCGTGTATGAAGAGTTACTTGCTTGGCGAGGATCTATGGGAGATAGTTGGAGGAGAAGACACACAAGAAGTTCATCTAGCAGGAGATAATATGGCAGAGGTGAGACTTTGGAGGAGGACTAATGCAAAGGCAGAGTTCACACTCAAGAGGGTTATCTCACCAGAGCTATTCGATCAGATCATTGGATGTAAATCTGCTGCTGAGATTTGGACGTCTTTGGACGGGCTGTTCAATAAGAAGAATATAGCTCGGCTACAGTTTCTTGAAAATGAGTTGGCAAAGGCCTCTCAAGGTGATCTTTCTATCTCTACTTTCTTTCTCAAGATGAAGAACCTCACAGCAGAGATTTCTGCATTGGAGCCTGATGAGCCCATCTCAGAGGCAAAACTGAAAAGGCATATCATCCACGGGTTGCGGAAGGAGTATCTTGCCTTTGTGACGTCAGTTTAGTGATGGGCAAATCAGCCATCTTTTTTGGAGCTGGAAAACTTACTTGCTTCGCAGGAAAGTTTGGCAAGACAGATGGCGGGGACTTCTATCTCTGGGGGAGATAGCGATGTGTTATTCTCTGGGAAGAAGAAGAAGAAGTGGGAGAAGAAGAAGCCAGGTCATGATGGACCCTCTACTTCAGGTCAGCAGGATAGGGGCTATGTTCCTAAGTTTAATGGGAAGAAGAAGGTAGAGGGACCAAGGTGCTTCAGGTGCAATAAGACCGGCCACTTCAAAAAGGATTGCCGGGTTAATCTTCAGTCAGGACATGCAGCGAAGAAGAAGAAGCCAAAGTCTGATGCAGCTGGATGGGGAGGAGCCCTTGCGGCCAATATGATGGCGATGCCCATTAAGGCCTTGGCTGCCATCAACTTCGAAGAGGATTGGATCGTGGATTCAGGGTGTGTGCATCACCTCACTGGGGATGCATCAAAGTTCTCTTCTTTGGCGCCTTACTCAGGTAACGATGCAATCATTATGGCTGATAAATCTGTTCATGCAGTAGAACAAGAAGGTGTTATCTCTCTGGGCAGTGATAAGGGTCCACTCACATTGAGGAGTGTTTATCACGTGTCGGGTATGAAGAAGAATCTCTTCTCTGTGACCAATGCGGTCGATGCCGGTTATCACGTTCTGTTTGGCCCAACAGAAGTGAAGTTTCTTAAAACTCAATCGTAGATAAAGGGAGATGTAATTCATGTTGGAAAGCGGGTAAAGGACTTGTTCGTTTTATCGAAAAGTACCTATGTTGACAAGATGAGGACCAATGATAGCGCGACTATCTGGCATGAAAGATTGGGGCATGTAGGCATGGACAAATTGAAGGCTATGGCGGTAAGGGGCCTTGTCAATGGCTTGCCTAGCTTGTCCTCCTATGGAGACGGTCATGTTTGTGTGGGATGTCAGTTTGGTAAGTCTCATCGACTTCCATTTGATAAATCGCAAATAAGGTGCAAAGTGTCGTTGGAGTGCATTCACGGTGACTTGATGGGAACGACTGCTACCCCAAGCCTTGGAGGCAACAGCTATATGTTGGTGTTGATCGACGATTACACCAGATATGTCTGGGTGTATTTTTTGAAAGAGAAGTCGGAAGCTTTTGCAAAGTTCGTGGAGTTCAAGGAGCTGGTGGAAGGTCGGTTAGGCCTATGGGTGAAAAAATGGAGAATTGACAATGGTGGGGAATTCACCTCTGGTGAGTTCTCAAGTTTTTGCAGGAAGCACAACGTCCGGAGAGAGCTCACTTGTGCCCATACTCCACAGCAAAATGGCATTGCAGAGCGGAAGATCCGTCATCTGATGGAAACCTGCAAATGCTGGCTTCATGCCAAGAGTATCCCAAAGTCCTTTTGGGCGGAGGGAATGTCTTGTGTGGCATACGTCATCAACAGGATGCCTCTAAGTCCTATCAACATGAAGACCCCTCATGAACTGATGTTCAAGGAGAAGCCAAGTGTTGCACACTTTCGGGTGTTCGGGTCAACCTGTTATGTGCATATCCCTGATGCTCTTCGGACAAAGCTAGATGTGAAAGCAAGGAGGCTAGTCTTTGTTGGATATGATGAGCGGATGAAGGGGTGGAGATGAATGGATCCTGAGACACGGAGATCAATGGTATCTCACGATGTGGTGTTCGATGAGGTGACATCCTACAAGGAGAGTTCAGGAGTTGAACTACCGGAGAGCAGGGTTGATGAAAAAGGGAAGGCTGCGGGAAATCTTCAAGTGGAGTTGCCTGTTTCACCAGGAGCTCCAGGTGTGTCAAGCTCAGAGATGGAGGCTTTAGGTTGTGGAAGCAGGGGGAGCGATGCTCCAAGTTTGCCTGGAAGAGGAGCTAGCACAGAAGAAGCAGCTGAGGAGGTGGTTAGTCAGGTGCAACCTCTTAGGAGGTCGAAGAGGACTATCAAGCCACCGGATCGATATACAGGAGGAAACATGGTGAGTTTTGTCTCATGTTTCTTTGCTGGTCCCTTGTATGAGCGGAAGCCGTCGAGCTTTGAGAAGGCCAAAGGCGTGAAGCAGTGGGACATTACTATGCAAGAGGAGATGGATGCTCTCAAGAAGAGTGAGACTTGGTCTCTAGTGCCCAGGCCCAAGGGAATTACCCATGTGACATGCAAGTGGGTTTATAAGCTCAAGAAGAAAGCTGACGGCACAATCGAGCGATACAAGGCTCGCCTTGTGGCTCGCGGGTTCTCACAGCAGTACAGAGAAGATTATGATGAGATGTTCAGTCCAGTGGCAAAGATGACTTCAGTTCGATTTGTTATTTCTTTGGCGGCATCCAGTGGATGGGAGATTTGGCAGCTCGACGTGAAGAATGCTTTCTTATACAGGGTGATTGACAAGGATAACTTCATGATCCAACCGTCGGGCTTCATCTCAGAGGATTGTCTGGACTACGTCTGCAAACTGAAGAAAGCCCTGTCTGGTTTGAAGCAAGCGCCTCAGGCGTGGTATGGGAAGATCGTGGAGTATCTTCTATTCTGCGGGTTCTTTGCTTCAGACTCTGATTCTAGATTTTTCGTCAAGAAGGAGGGGCTGCTTCGGGTTATTGTTCTGCTGTATGTGGATGACATGATCATCACCAGGAACTCGAAGGAGGCAGTAGCAAGGCTGAGAGTCGAGCTTGCTGTCAGATTTGAGATGAAGGATTTGGGTGAGCTCCACCATTTCCTTGGACTCAAAGTTCAGAGGCGAGAGAACGGAGTGTTCATTTCTCAGGCTGGATATGCGGAGCGGATCGTTCAACGACTCGGCATGGAGGAAGGGAAGAGCAGCTCTATACCTCTGGAACAGCATCATAAACTTCAGAAGGATAAGGGGAGAGTTCTATCGGAACCATTGATGTTCCGAGCTCTGGTTGGGAGCTTGATCTACTTGACCATCACGAGGCAAGATATTGCATATGCAGTTGGCAAGGTGAGTCGGTACATGGCGTAACCACGTAAGCCTTATCTTCTGGCGGCAAAAGGAATTTTGAAGTATGTGAAGTCGACCTCTGATCTGGATCTCCTATATAGGAGAGGGTCAAGCTTGGAGTTGCTTGGATACATGGATGTTGATTACGGGGGAGACGTGGATGATCGGAGATCAACGCCTGGTTATGTCTTTATGGCAGGCCCCACAGCTATTTCTTGGTGCAGCAAAAAGTAAGACTCGGTGTCTGTATCTACCATAGAAGCGGAATACAAGGCTTCGGACTTGGCAGCTCAGGAAGCCATTTGGCTCAGGAGGTTGGTGGAGGACGTTCATGAGGAGGTTTGAGGCCCCACTATGCTACGCAGGGACAATGAGAGTGCTCTCAAGTTGGTTAATAATCCAGTCTGTCACGCAAGGACCAAGCACATTGAGATTGAACACCATTTCATTCGTGAAAAGGTGTTGGGAGGATCTCTTATGGTCGAGCATGTTCGGAGTGTGGACAATGTTGCCGACATCTTCACAAAGCCGCTGGAAAAGGGACCGTTTACTCGATTGCGGAGTTTACTCGGGCTAGTTTCCACTTCCCACTTCAAGGGGGAGTGTTGAAATTTTGAAGTGAAGTGGAAGATGGCCGGCAGTCTGTATATTGGTGACCGCAGAGATCATGCGGTCTCTATGCTGGTGCTCTGCCGGTCTAGTTCGGGTGGTTTGTTCTTGAGTAACCATTGTGACCGGGCGGCCTTTGCAGGTTGATCTAGCGACTTGTCTGAAGTCGGCCAGATGTTCTTGGTTTGCTCTAGGCGGTCTAAGGAAGGTATGATCTGTGTCCGCGCGGCTTGTGCACGGTCTGCTGCTGATTTTCGGTCTTGGGCAGGATGTTGTCCAAGTGTTGTCCAAGTGGTGTGATGGGTGGTGATTGTACCTCTCTTATGACAATGACGACATCCGTCTTCTCGCCTATAAATAGGGGTGCAGGGCCCGTCATTCATAACGAGAACTGTAAGAACTAGAGCCTGGGTTGTTTTGTGCGGTCTCAACTTTGAGGTCGGGCGATCTTAGAAGCGAGTTGACTGTTTGGTGTGTTCGCAGGTTTGCGGTTAACAGGTTGCAGTCTTCTTCCTTGGTGATTTCCCAGTGGCTTGAATAAACAGTTCGGCAGCAGCTTGTCTGCAGACTGGTTTATATTGTTCTTATGTTGTTCGCAGCGAGCTCGGCGATCAGGCGACCTTCTGTGGTTAGGCGATCTGAGTTGCGGTCTGGCGACAGCTTCTGTTCTCTGTTCTGTTCAATAAGCTCCAGTTCGTGCGGTCTGAGGTGGCAGTCTTGCAGTGCAGGTCATCTTGACTGTATTCTATTCGTGCAGTCTCAGGGCAAGCCGGGCGGTCTCTGGAGTGCAGCGGTCTGTGCGGTCTCTGCTTTGTCAGATCACCAGATTTGTGTTTTTTGGTGTGTTTTGTTCTTCTCTCCTTCGTGATTCTTATGAATCATGTCTCTCCATGTATGTCTCGAAGTGTAATGAAGTTTTGTGATTCAATAGACTATTGTGTTGCTGTGTGGCACTGTGGTTGTTTGGCTATAACTCAGTTGATGCAACTCCTGCTTACTCCTAAATGGTTCATCAAAAGTTATAACAAACATTGCCCCATAAGATACGACCACATATATACAACTCTTGTGTAGTGGCATGCGTATGACATGAAAATTACTCTATGAGACCCTGCAGGACTACTTATGTGTATAGAGGCATATTCATATCTTACTATTTTCATCATTCAATTATGCATCGCAATGTCCCTTTTCAGAATCGTAACATTCTTCTACGCCTAGCCCAATCGACATGGGAACCCAGGAACTCCTACCACACCAAAGGAGGAGAACGTAAAGTTCTCTGTTTGCTAGCGCTAGCGGTAGCACTACCGCCAGGCGCTAGTGATCTAGTCGACACACCTTCCTGTTGACATTGGGTGTCGACGGGAAGTTATCCCTTCCCGTCGACAAGTCGACACGCTAGTGCTGGCGGTAGAGCTACCACCGGGTGCTAGTATTTTTACTAGCACTCCGTCCTCTCGACCTTAAGTGTCGACATGAAGTTATCCCTTCCCCTTGACCAGTCGACATGCTAGCGTTAGCGGTAGGGCTACCATCGGGCGCTAGTATTTCTACTAGCACTCCTTCTCATTGACCTTAAGTGTCGACGAGAAGTTATTGTTGGATCTTACGGCACCCTTAGCGGGGGGGGGGGGGGGGGGGGGTGAATAAGGGCTTTATGGAATTTTAAATCTTAATAAAATTTATCAAGTTTGTGATCAAAGTTTAGGAATTTTTTATAAGAAAATATATTTTGATATCTCAGTAAAGATTGTATTGAAGGTTCCTTTTTAAATAAGAGAAACGGAACTTTTTGTTAACTTTTGCTAACGCTGGCGTTAAGTGTTAACGCTGGGTGTTAGCTCTCCAGAAAATTTTCCTTATCACAAAAAGATTGCCACAGTGATTTTACTTATGAAATCTTGAATGAAATACTATTCCAGAAAATCAGAGATAATGAAAATGATTATTGTATTTCAAAGAAAATTACACAAATGTTAATTTTAATACTTTAATGGAATAGAAATTAAAACATTCTTGAAGAGGAAATAAAATCAATTGAATAGAACATTAAAAAAATGATTTTATTTCATAATAAATTGAATACACAAATGTTTGAATTCTATAACGCTAGAAATCAAGGCGAGAATATGTAAAAACACTTTTTGTTGTTTCACCGGTCCTTCTCCCAAGGACCGGTTGGCTATAGCCTATCTTACCACAGATAAGGCCTCTAGCCACCCCCTAGATCTACTCTCGACCTAGTCGCCATGCACAAGGCGGCGAATTACCCCCTAAGCCGCACAAGGACCTAGTCGCCAACAAAAGGCGAATTTACCCACAGAATCCTTCCCGTAATCTGACGTTCTCCCCGAACGATTTCTCCACACAAATTACAAAAGGAAAAAGTAATAGATTACAAGATAAGTAAAGAGAAACTCCCCAAGAAATTCTGAAGGTGAAGACGAAGGCGATGTAGATGTTGGCGTTCTTGAAATGATCGTCCTTCGTATGGAATATGCGTTGTAGACCTTCTCCTTCAAAATCTTCTTTAGATCTTCATGTCAGCCCAAGGGAGATCTCTTAATTGCTGTAGATGAGCCTCTCTCCAAAGTATCAGAATTCTGGAATCATCTATCTGACGAATGAGAGGAGTTGTAGTTTAAATAGCCTCGGAAGCTAATGCGTGGCGTTAATTACTAATGCCGGCATTAGTGAACGTGCACTGTCATGGCTGAAATCGTGCAAACCGTCGGGATCATGTCAGAAACTAATTTCGTCGAACAAAACTCATTTCGTCGAATGCGCTTTCGTTGATCGGAATCAAAATTTGTCGAACGCCATCAAAGTTCGTCGAACGCAAGTTCGTCAAGCGAAATTTTGTCGAGTGCAGGTTCATTTCGTCGAACGGAATCTCCTTTCGTCGAACGCCTTCAGAGTTCGTCGAACGTAGTTTCGTCAGGCGCAATTTCGTCGAGCGCATGTTGAGTTCGTCGAACAGAATCTCCTTTCGTCGAACGCCTTCATATTTCGTCAAACGCAGCTTCGTCGACCGGCATCAAATTTCATCGAACGGCTAGCAAAGTTCATCGAACGGCTACCTCCCAGTGATAAGACCTAACGCTGGCGTTGTCTCTGGCTTCTCGACGAATTCCTTCTCAGCGGTTTCCTTCTCAGCGGTTTTCGTCTTAGTGGTTGTTAACGCAGGGCGTTAACAACTAACGCGAGCGTTAGCTTTCTTTACAGAGAGTCGTCTCCAATCAGCAAACTACTCATGTAGCTATAGTTCCTGTAAAACCTGCACACTATAAACGCACAAAATATAAGATCAAATACAACACGGTATTTATTATTCTCAAACCAAGAGATGCAGAACATAGGCTCCAACAATCTCCCCCTTTTGATAATAACAAATACCTGTTTGAGAAATTAGTGAGATTAAGATCTTTTGTGTTTATAGATAAGTGCGGTAATAAGATATGCATGAATAACAGGTTAAAAGCATGATAGATTTGATAGCGATAATGCATACTCTTTCTATATGAAGTCCTCCCCCTACATAAGTGTTCTCTTATAATTTACTCCCCCTAAATATCTATTTGACTAGATTTCTCAATTTCATCTCCCCCTTTGTTATTAGCAAAAGTGGGTAGGGATGAGTGTTTATCTGCTAAGATTGATTAAGAACCACTTATTGAAGGATTGTCATGATCGAGCATATGATAGTGTATGCACCTCTTATATGATTACTCCCCCTACAAAGATACCCTTTTTTATTTGATATAATTATAATGCACTCCCCTTAAATATTTGATTTATGAAATTTAATCTCCCCTTTTGGTAGTATCAAAAGAGGGTTTAGGTGAGAGTATGTAATAAGGATTAATATGTTTTATGAGAAGAAAAATATGATGCAATCAAAAGTTTGTTAAATTCTACTTGTTGAGAAAAATATAAGCATGATGGAACATATAGTAGTAAGCAACATAACTGACATGATAAAGTAAGCATTCTAATATAAGATACCTCTTGTTGAAAAGAAAAAAGATAGAATACCACAGTGTTTAACAAAAGACATGAATGAGCATAAGTGGTAAACTTAGCAGAAGAATATAATAAGCACTCTTAAACATAAACATAATTTTAGAAGATAAAATCGTACAAAGGATAATGAGTTTTAAATTTGAAAAGTTGATGTTTGAGTTATAGATTCAAGAGATGCTATTCCATTAATATAAAATTGCAAGCATGATTTCATAATATCAAGAAAAGATACAAAAACTACAATGTAATAAAATTTGCATTTCAAGTAAACATAAACATTGTAGTGATCATGCTTTGTTATCTAGTTCATTTACTTAAGTTTATAGAGATTGGAGTAGATGAGCATTAGGATCCAATTCTCATGAGTAAAAGTTTTATGAAAGATAATGATGTGTACAAAGTAGTGTTTTCATAAAGCATATAAGTGAATCAATAAAAAACACATGACATATATAATGAAATAACACAACATTAAAATACACAAATATTATTACTTCCACAAAATTTCAATGCACATAAAGAGTATAACTAACAAGGTGCTCTGCACACATAATGCTTATTAAGACTTATCAGGGTGCAAAGTAGTTCTTGGGGATCACATTTATACTTTTTAGCTTTATTTTCATTTTTTTGCGATCCGGTGTACTAAGAGAAGTGATGTATAAATGTTTGCTACAAGACACTTTACAATTCTTATCCAAGGTGCTCAACCTCACAATGCTCATTAAGACTTATCAGGAGGGTGAGTAGTGTTTGGTGGAGTTTTCCTTGTCATTGATTATTTGCTTTTTTATTTAGTGACTAAGGACTCCGAATTCACTTGATTTGCAAACATAGCATTTGAAACCACATTTCTCTAACGAATAAGTTCATGAAAGACAAAGAATTGTAATAACCAATTCAATGTTGTGTAGGTAATCTATTTATGCATTTTAATTATTTATGTTATTACACTACACAATCATGGAAGTATAAGATTGTAAACATATGTAGCTTATCAAAAATAAGTGAGTGAATAAATCATTATCAAACATAATACATTACTCATACTTAGAGGCATCCTAAGCATTTCTACACATGTATATCTACAATTAATTTCATTGCACATAACAAGATAATTTTCAAGGCATGACAAATACAAAACAATGTTTTTTTAAAAAAACTTGAAAGTTAAATTAAATATTGTATTTAATCTTTAATTGATATAATTAATCATCCTTGACAATGGCAATGAATAACAATCAGTTTTTATAAATTTTTGAATTTTTATATATGCACAAAACAATAAACACACATAAAGAGAAAAACATATTTTTGTTCTTTGAAATTGTTTTGTAATTTCGTATTTGTTTTCTTTTAATATATTCTCTGGAAAACATAGAAGTCTTTTTAGCCCAATTAGTAAATGATATTCTATGCCAGAAAAATAAACCCAAAATAATGCATAAGAAAATACATATTTTTTTTAAAAGAAATAAAATTTTGTTTTAAAGGAAATAAAAAGATAGAAAACTTTTTACCAAAAGAGAAATAAAACACACACAAAACATTAAAATAATACCAGAAATTACTCAAAACAACAACAAAAAATTTGGGAGCAAAGGAGCTAACGCCAGGCTTTAGCTTCTTAACACCGAGACAGAACTGCAAACTTTGATATTTTGAAAAATGTTTTTCAAAATTCATTTGTACTAAAAAGAGGTCTTCCTTTAGTTGAAATTTCAGACTTTTTAGAGATGATTTGAAGGCTCTTTTAAGCATGTTTTTGATGCTTTTTCAAATACTTGTGTTTTATCATTAAAGCTCAAAATAATAAAATATGCAAACACAAGATGCAATGTTAGAACAAAAATAATATGCATGATTTAAGTATAAAGAGTGAGATAATGTTCATGCAATGATAATAATATAAGTATATCTAAGATCAAGATACCTTAACTATATGACTACACTCTAGCCCTGTACTAAGTGACGAATGGTCATGAGGAGCTGCACACAGGCCGTAGGTTGGGGTGTTAATCCCATATGCATACAAAAGATGACGCTCAACCTAGCACCCTTTCCCCCAGTGCCTCGCAAGGCCCTACTAGAACCCTCCCCGGTTAAGGACAAGACATGACTTAGAGGTTAGGTCTCTAATGCACACAATCCTACGCCCTCGCTATTGTGAGACACAAGTCATGGGTTAATGATTATCGATATACTAAGCGTGGAAGCCTTAAATATATAAACTATGGTATAATTGCATGATTAGTTTTGGATTTACACTTATATAGAAGATTATTGATTTTAAATCCATTTACAAAATTTTATTCATGCAAATAACTACAAAGGAAATTATGATTTTCATATTCTAGTAATATAATTTACTTTAGCATTGCAAGATATATAACTAGCATGGACATTGATTTCTACCAATGGTAAGTGATGATGTTAGTATGATGAATTATGACAACAAGGTGCAAAGATAAGTAAAATTGGACAAATATATAATTGAATTGCATGTATTCAAACATAGAGTTTTGAATTTTCATAGACCTAGAAAGAAGTGACAATTCTATTTGATTTCATCTTGTTGATATCAAGTTAATTCATAGGTCTAAAGATAATGAGATACATGCAAACAATAGAGATGCACATCACACACACAAAACAAGATATGAAACTATAATACAAATTGCAATCATATACTTCATAATTCCTAAGGTTGATAGAAGCAATTGATTTAAGATAGTTCTTGATAGATCATGAATTATGATATATGATAATAGTGAATTTTAGCATAGGATATTAATAGATCATGGTGGTGATTGTGAAATCATATTCATCATTTTTTGTAAATTTTCTTTTTGATTTTAATTTGTAGAAATTAGACAAAACAAATACAAGGTATTTGAAAATAATGATAGTAAAATAACTTTTCAGAAAATAATAATTAGAGAAATCTAAATTTTTAGGAAAATATGCTACCGCTAGCGTTAGTGATAATGCTTGGCGTTAGCAACAGAGTTACAATATTCGATTTACAACACATTGTTTTTTATATTATTTGATTCCAATTTTTCTCAATTATGATTTTCAATATAAGGGTTATTATATGCAGCAACGAAAAATAGACAAATATGCAATAAATTGTGCATTTAATATTTTAGCCTAGGACCCCTAAAAGTCCATTTAAATCCAATTTTGAAAGTAATTTCATTAGTCTTGATAATATTATTTAGCAAATTTAGCAATCAATTTATAATGATAATATAAGACATTTATAGGCAATGGATTTAAAAATGATAAAACATAGAAAAAATAAAAGATAGATCACGTAAAAAAATTATGACTTTATGTTCAATTTAATTCAATTTGATTTGTTAAACATTAGGCCATAAATGAAAGTCATATCTCATGATATATAAAATGATCATAAACAAGTTGGCTCAAAAATAAAAAAAATAAACAAAAGAAAAATCAATTAAGCATATCATGAAGTAGAGTAATGATATTTCATTTTTAATTTATTTCTACTCCATGCAATACAATGATTCCTAGTGAATGAGAGATTTAGGTATCCAAAGGGGACCAAGTGTGATGGTTCCTTTGGGTACCCAAATACATCATGTTGGCTTTTGGAGAGATAGTGATGAATGGGCCTTTACAAGTGGAGTTAGTGTTTCGTTTTTAATTTTGGGCCTCCATTCATACTTTGGTTGTTTATCTTTTAAATTCATATTATGATTATTTGACATCTTTTTGTGATGATAGTTGTTTGAAAAATAATTCATTTGAGATTTATGTTTATTCAAATTTTTTTTCAAAATACATTGATGTTGATAATCATAATGAATTTTATTATATGGATTCTTTGAGAGTTTATAAGAGTGATGGTCTTTCTTAAGAATTTAATGTTGAAAAAGTGGGTTACAATATATTTTAAATGATTGGTTCTTATTTTGATGATTTTCATTTCCACTCTTTCTTATAGACATACTCTTATAATATGAAGTTAAGCTTTTAGACTTTTGATAACTTGATAAACTAGAAATAAAAGATTTTTTATTATATGAAATATTTTGGATAAATATTTTTAATGATTCTAGTTTATCCTTTAAATTATCATTTTCTTTTAACAATTTTTCATTATGCTCTTTTGAAGTTAAAAAACCTTTTTCCAAAACCTTGAGTTCTTTAAAAGTATTATAATCAAAACAAGGTTTAGCATTTTTAAAAGAGAATGAAAGAGAATTTGAAACATCAATATAAGATTCTACTTTAGCGTTTGCTTTTAGAGTTTAATTTTCTAAACGTAATTTGGAATTAGCATGTTTCAACTTTGAAATTTAACGTTTAGCAAATTTAAGCACACGAAATGTAGAAATAGAATTTGTTACAAGAAAAGTGTTGGAGTTGGAGAACACTTCTGGTACGGGTTCGTCGAACGGCGTTCGACGAATGGAGGAGGGTTCGTTGAACGGCGTTCAACGAATGGATAAGGGTTCGTCGAACTCCACCTGCGTTCGACGAACGAGTCCTTAAGAAGAATCCGTCTCAGAGGATGTTGCTAGACCGTCTCAGCGGTTATACATGTCGTCTCAGCGGATGGTGTTGGACCGTCTCAGCGGATATTCATGCCATCTCAGCGGATGTTGCTGGACCTTCTCAGCGGATATTCATGCCGTCTCAGCGGATGTTGTTGTGCCGTCTCAGCGAATGTTGTTGAACCGTCTCAGCAGATGTGGTTCTGAGTCCGGTTTGGCACCCTATTTAAAGGGTGCATAACACTGGTTTAGGGTTAAGCCAATAAGCCTAAGACAGTGCAATAGTGTTTTGTGCGGTTGTTCTTGGTGGCGGCTCCTCTGTTCTTGTCGGAAGAGGGTTAAGTGAGGTAGGATCAGTTTTGATCCTTGTAACCCTGTATGATGTAATTCGTCTTGGTGAATAGAATAAAGAGAAGAGGAAGGGGATAGGGGGCGTAGCCCGGATTGGGGTGAACCTTTGAAAATCTATGTGTCTTCTGTGATTTTCTGTGTTTTGAGTTTTGATTTCTTTCGAATTTCTCATCTCAGAACACCTTGTTTTCTTTACATTTGGTATCAAAGGGAGGTTCTTGATCCTGGAAATGAGTTCTGGCGGCGTGCAGATCGAGATCGAGAAGTTTGACGGAAGTCAATTCGATCTATGGACGATGAAGATGGAGGATATGTTGATTGATTGAGATATATGGTCTGCGGTCGAAGATGATCCTCCCGTTCCTAAGGATGCAGAGAAGGATGCGAGCGCATCGAAGGGGAAATCTGCAGATGCGACTGCAGATTTTGCATCGGAGGCTGCGGCCTGGACGAAAACCGATCGGAATGCTAAGGGCCTGATCCGGTTATTCCTAGCATATTCAATCTTGACTAATGTCATGGAGGAGACTTCAGCACGAAGTCTGTGGCGTAAGTTGGAGTCCCTTTACCATAGCAAGTCCCTGGTAAACAAATTACTCTTAAGGAAGAAATGGTATAAACTTCGGATGCGTGAGGGCGATTCATTTTCAGAGCACTTGACTCAATTCAATACCATTATGAGTCAGTTAATCTCTATCAGTGAGAAGATCTCCGATGAGGATAGAGCCATCACCTTGTTATGATCGCTGACAGATTCATGGGACAATCTGATTGTCGTGATTGGGGGGAGTGGAGACAAGGAACTGTCATATGATACTGTATGTGCAGCTCTTTTATCTGAAGAGACCAGGAGAGGAGGTTCTGAGGCGACAAGCAAAGGTGCTTTGAGTGTATCTAGATCCCGTCCTCAACGAAGGGAGAACAAGCATGGTGGATATCAAGATAAGTCTCGAGGTAGATCCAAGAGCCAGGAGAGGGCGAAGAGTAAGAAGCTCGCTCGGTGTTGGAAGTGCAATGAGACTGGTCATGTGAAGTCTCAATGTCCGAACAAGGCCGCTCAGAACAAGGAGACACTGACAACTTCTGGTATAAAGAAGGAGGGCGACGACGGTGACATGTACATCGCTGCCGCGTGCATTGCTCAGAGAGATTCTGATTTTTGGTATTTAGATGCAAGAGCATCATACTACATGACCCCTCATAGGCACTGGTTCTGTGAGTATGAGAGCTTTGATGGTGGAGATGTCATGCTGGGTGATGATTCTGTTGTGCAGATTATTAGGCATGGCAATGTGATGTTGAAGTTGTCTAATGGGACCACAAGGTCTCTTCCAAATGTGATGCACATTCTTGGGGTGAGCAGGAATTTAATCTCAGTGGGTTCCATGGCGGATGCAGGAGTGCACTTCAGCTGTGACATGCAAACCTGCAAGTTGACAAGAGGGGCAATGGTGATTGCCAGTGGAGTGAGACATGGAACACTGTATACTTTACTTGCTGATACAGTGGTTCCAAGTGAAGCTCTTATCTCTGAGAGACATGAGGTTGACCAGGAGGAGGTGTCCATGCTGTGGCGTCATCAGCTTAGGCATATCAGTGATAAGGGGATGTCGACCATGGCATCTGGTCAGATGGTGGAAGGGGTGCCGGAGTGCTCCACTAGCTTTGGGTTCTGTGAACATTGCATGCTTGGCTAACAGACCAGAGTAAGCTTTCGTGGGATGGGCACAAGGTCAACTAAAGTGCTGGAGTTGATACACAGTGATGTGTTTGGGCCAACTCCAGCTCCATCTCTTGGCGGCGCAAGGTATTATGTGTCTTTTACTGATGAACTCTCTCGTTACTCCTGGATCAATTTTCTCAGGTCCAAGTCAGAGGTTCTAGACAGGTTTAAGGAATTTAAGAACCTGGTGGAGAACCAGTTGGAGAGAAAGGTGAAGGTCCTCCGGTATGACAATGGAGGTGAGTACTGCTCTGATGCTTTTGAGCAGTACTTCACTGAGCAGGGGATTGCACGGCAGAAGACCACACTGTATACTCTAGAGCAGAATGGAGTGTCGGAGAGGCTGAACAGAACCTTGACGGAGAAGGCCAGGTGCATGCTCAGTTGGGCAGGCTTGGGGAAGGAGTTCTGGGCTGAAGCAGTGGCGACTGCAAATTACCCGAAGAACAGGTCCCCTACATCTGCTGTGGAGGGATGTACTCGCTTTGAAGCCATCTTCAAGAGAAAGCCAAATTTGGCATATGCTCGTGTGTTTGGGTGTGATGCATATGTTCACATTCCAAAGGAGAAGAGGGGGGAAGCTTGATGTTAAATCTGAGAAGTGCATCTTTGTGGGTTACAAAGAAGGCATAAAAGGGTACAAGCTTTGGAACCCTGTGACCAGGACTGTAACATTCAGCAAGGATGTGGTATTTCATGAAACCAGTCCACAGGCAGTCACACAAGCTGAGAAGGCAAAAGAAGCAGAAAAAGAGACAGTGGTGGTGGAAGGAAGCTTTGAGAAAGGAGCTACCATTGTTGGGGATGAATCTGATTCTGAATCAGATGATTTGGAGGTGGTGAGAAGTGCTGATGAGTCAGAAGAAGAAGCCGAGGAAATTCCACTTCTGAGGAGATCGACAAGGGAAAGAAGGGAACCAGTAAGATATCCCCAATGTGCAGTGGCTGCACAATGTTGCCTGAGTATGCTTGGTGAAGATCCAATCTCTGCCAGAGATGCTAGATCAAGGGCTGATTCAAATCAGTGGGAGCTAGCCATGGTGGATGAAATGGAGTCTCTGAGGAAGAATCAGACTTGGTGTCTGTGTAAGCTTCCAAAGTGGAGGAAGGCCATTGGAAGCAAATGGGTTTTCAAGCAGAAGGTGAAGGGTGATGGCACTGTGGAGAAATACAAGGCAAGGTTGGTTGCTAAGGGATTCTCCCAGGTCGAAGGTGTGGATTATGATGAGATCTTCTCACAGGTAGCCAAGATGACGTCGATCAGACTGGTTCTCTCTATTGCGACGGCGCATGATTTAGAGATTGAGAAGTTGGATATGAAGACAGCATTTCATCACGGTGATCTGGAGGAGGAGATATACATGAAGTAGCTGGAAGGATTCGAAGCCAAGGGCAAGGAGGATCAGGTCTGCAGGCTGAAGAAGTTCCTGTATGGACTTAAACAATCTCCGAGGATGTGGTACTAGAAATTCGACAACTACATGCTGGAGTTAGGTTTTGAAAGATCAAATTTGGACCACTGTATGTACATCCAGAGAAAGGGAGAGCAGTTCATCTTCCTGACACTTTATGTAGATGATATGCTACTGGTGGGCAATAGTGTCAGGATGATCCAACAAGTGAAGAAGATGCTCTCAGCCAAATTTGAGATGAAGGATTTGGGGCCAGCAAGTGTTATCTTGGGAATGCAGATTTCCAGGGATCGAAGCAAGAAGAAGCTTTGGTTGGGGCAGCAGAGGTACGTCGAGGAGATGTTGAAGAAGTTCAATATGACGGACTCCAAGCCAGTGGGAACACCAATGCCAGTTGGGTGCAAGTTATCTGCAAAGATGAGCCCGAAGATACAAGATGAGGTCGAGGACATGGCGAAGGTCCCTTATGCTAGTGTTGTGGGAAGCTTGATGTACTCCATTGTCTGCACTCGCCCTGATATTGCTCAAGCAGTGGGAGTGTTGAGCCGGTATATGGCTACACCAGGAAAGGAACACTGGAACGCTGTGAAGCGTGTGTTCAGGTATCTCCGAGTCACTTCGAATTACTCCCTATGTTTTGAAGGAGCTGGTGAATGAGGAGTCCTGGACGTGGTTGGGCACGTGGACTCGGATTGGGGAGGTGATCTGGATAGCAGGAGATCCACCAGTGGGTACGTGTTCACACTGTTTGGAGGTGCTATTAGCTGGATGAGTCGGAGGGAATGCGTGGTGGCACTCTCGTCGACGGAGGCGGAGTACATGGCTCTTACTCATGCAAGCAAGGAGGCCATATGGCTGAGGAGGCTAAGTTTGGAGCTCGGGTTTGAGTAGGGGCCAGTGAAGCTGTGGTGTGATAGCCAAGGGGCTATTCAGCTAGCCAAGAATCAAGCATTCCACGCACGAACCAAAAACATTGACATCCAGTATCATTTCATCTGGGAGAGGGTGGAGAAGAAGGTAGTTGAACTTGAGAAGGTGGACATGATGGAGAACAGCTCTGATTATCTTACCAAGGCGGTTCCTGTTGCCAAATTTTAGTGGTGTACAACGGCCGTAGGGTTGAAGAAGAAGGTTGGAGGAGCAGCTCTCGTCGGAGGAAGATGTTCACCAAGTGGGAGAATGTTGGAGTTGGAGAACACTTCTGATCCGGGTTTGTCGAACGACGTTCGACGAACAGAGGAGGTTTCGTCGAACGGCGTTCGACGAACGTAGAAGGGTTCGTCGAACTCAGCCTGCGTTCGACAAATGAGTCCTTAAGAAGAAGCCTTCTCAGGGGATGTTGCTGGACCGTCTCAGCGGTTATACATGTCGTCTCAGCGGATGGTGCTGGACCGTCTCAGCAGATATTCATGTCGTCTCAGCGGATGTTGCTGGACCGTCTAAGCGGATATTCATGCCGTCTCAGCGGATGTTGCTGTGCCATCTCAGCGGATGTTGTTGAACCGTCTCAGCGGATGTGGTTCTGAGTCCGGTTTGGCGTCCTATTTAAAGGGTGCGTAATCCTGGTTTAGGGTTAAGCCAATAAGCCTAAGAGAGTGCAATAGTGTTTTGTGCGATTGTTCTTGGCGGCGGCTCCTCTATTCTTGTCGAAAGAGGGTTAAGTGAGGTAGGATCGGTTTTGATCCTTGTAACCTTGTATGTTGTAATCCGCTTGGTGAATAGAATAAAGAGAAGAGGAAGGGGATAGGGGACGTTGCCTGGATTGGGGTGAACCTCTGAAAATCTGTGTGTCTTCTGTGATTTTCTGTGTTTTGTGTTTTGATTTCTTTCGAATTTCTCGTCTCGTCACACCTTGTTTTCTTTACAAAAAGAAGATTTAGATTTTCTTACCTTGCTATAGTTTCTGTCTTCTCTTTTGCTTGATGTTTTGCCATCAATTGAGTTTAATATTGTTTCCCTCTTAGATAGATCTTCCTCCAAGCATGAGTCCTCGTCGATTTCTTCTCTTGGATCCATAAGGAATTCCTCTTGTTCATCATCTGTGGAAGGAAGATTATAAGTATTCTCAAGAAATTTCCAAACTTCAAAAGCAGTAGGAAGCGCATAAATAAGTTTGAAAATATTTTGATCTAGAGCACAATATAGACTATTCATAGATTTGGCATTTAAAAACATTTCATCTTTATTTAGAATAATTGGGGGCATTTTAATTGTAATATTCCAAACTTCAATATCCAAAGTTTTAAGAAATTTTTCCATAAGTGTTTTCCACCCATTATAATTTTCACCCATAAATAATGGTGGACATAATGACTTTTCATTTTCATAAAAATTATCCCCTCTAGAAGATGCGAGATCATGAAGCGCCATTATTCCCGGTTGTGAAGCCGTATTGGAATAACCTACACTCTGATACCACGTGCTGGATCTTACGGCGCCCTTAGAGGGGTGTGAATAAGGGCTTTATGGAATTTAAAATCTTAATTAAGTTTATCAAAGTTTGTGATCAAAGTTTAGGAATATTTTATAAGAAAATATATTTTGATATCTCAGTAAAGATTATATTGAATGTTCCTTTTTAAATAAGAGAAATAAAACTTTTTGTTAACTGTTGCTAACGCTGGCGTTAAGTGTTAACGCTGGGCATTAGCTCTCCAGAAAATTTTCCTTATCACAAAAAGATTGCCATAGTGATTTTACTTATGGAATCTTGAATGAAATACAATTCCAGAAAATCAGAGATAATGAAAATGATTATTGTATTTCATAGATAATTAAGCAAATGTTAATTTTAATACTTTAATTGAATAGAAATTAAAACATTCTTGAAGAGGAAATAAAATAAATTGAATAGAACATTAAATGACATGAATTTATTTCATAATAAATTGAATACACAAATGTTTGAATTCTATAACGCTAGAAATCAAGGCGAGAATATGTAAAAACACTTTTTGTTGTTTCACCGGTCCTTCTCCCAAGGACCGGTTGGCTATAGCCTATCTTACCCCAAATAAGGCCTCTAGCCACCCGTTAGATCTACCCTCGACCTAGTCACCACGCACAAGGCGGGGAATTACCCCCTAAGCTGCACAAGGACCTTGTCTCCAACATAAGGCGAATTTACCCACGGAATCCGACGTTCTCCCCGAACGATTTCTCCACACAAATTACAAAAGGAAAAAGTAAAAGATTACAAGATAAGTAAAGAGAAACTCTCCAAAAAATTCTGAAGGTGAAGATGAAGGCGATGTAGATGTTGGCGTTCTTGAAACAATCGTCATTCGTATGGAATATGCGTTGTAGACCTTCTCCTTCAACATCTTCTTTAGATCTTCATGTTAGCCCAAGGGAGATCTCTTAATTTATGTAGACGAACCTCTCTCCAAAGTATCAGAATTCTGGAATCATCTATCCGAGGAATGAGAGGAGTTGTACTTTAAATAACCTCGGAAGCTAACGCATGGCGTTAGTGAACGTGCACTGTCGTGGCTGAAATCATGCAAACCATCGGGATCGTGGCAGAAACTAATTTCATCGAACGAAATTCATTTCGTCAAACGCGCTTTCGTTGATCAGAATCAAAGTTCGTCGAACGCCATCAAATTTTGTCGAACACAAGTTTGTCAAGTGAAATTTTCGTCGGGCGTAGGTTCATTTCGTCGAACGGAATCTCCTTTCGTCGAACGCCTTCAGAGTTCGTCGAACGCAGTTTTGTCAGGCGCAATTTCCTCGAGCGCAAGTTGAGTTCGTCGAATGGAATCTCCTTTCGTCGAATGCCTTCAGATTTCATCGAACGCAGCTTCGTCGACCGGCATCAAATTTCATCGAACGGCTAGCAAAGTTCGTCTAATGGCTACCGCCCAGCGATCAGACTTAACGCTGGCATTGTCTCTGGCTTCTCGACGGATTCCTTCTCAGCGGTTTCCTTCTCGGCGGTTTTCATCTCAGCAATTTTCGTTTCAGCAGTTTTCGTCTCAGCGATTGTTAACGCGGGGCGTTAACAACTAACGCGAGCGTTAGCTTTCTTTCCAGAGAGTCTTCTCCATTCAGCAAACTACTCATGTAGCTATAGTTCTTGTAAAACCTGCACACTATAAACACACAATATACAAGATCAAATACAACACGATATTTGTTAATCTCAAACCAAGAGATGCGGAACATAGGCTCCAACAGTTATCCCTTCCCATCGACCAGTCAACACGCCAGCGCTGGTGGTAGGGCTACCGCCGAGCGCTAGTATTTATACTAGCACTCATTCCCGTCGACCTTATGTGTCTACGGGAAGTTATCCCTTCCCTTCGACCAGTCGACACGCTAACGTCGGTGGTAGGGCATCCGCTGGGCGCTAGTATTTCTACTAGCACTCCTTCCGGTCGACCTTAAGTGTCGACGAGAAGTTATCCCTTCCCGTCGACTAGTCGACACATTAGATCCAGCGGTAGGGCTACCGTCGGGCACTAGTATTTCTACTAGCACTCCTTCTCGTCAACATTAAGTATCGACGGGAAGTTATCCTTTCTGTTGGGAAAAACTCATTGGATTTAACTTAACAAATTATCTAAAGTGATTTTAGTTCTTAGGTTTTAATTACCCATTGTATAGTGAGGGTAATTTGATCATTAAATGTCTTAGGTTATCTCACACAACTTGGAGTGTCAAGACCAGAGCAAGACCAACACATATTGAGTTGAGTCAACAATTACGTCGAATGGTATTCGACGCAACTTCGACTTCATGTCAACGTAACTTAGACTAGATTTCCAAGCAACTCAACCTCTCTGTCGAAGTAGATCAAGTTGACACTACGTCGAAAGGATATCGACGTAGATGAAATGAGCATGTTGAAGTATCATTAGAAGTCAACGCAGCTTCTGCTTTAACTCAACGCAGAAGGAAGAATCTATTGAAGCCATCTGAAGTCGACGCAACGTCGACTATAATTCGACGTAGTTGATTAAGTTAAGAGCTAAGCCTTCAACTCGATGATTACGTCGATAAGTAATCGACGCAACATCAACATCAGGGTTCAATCAGAGTAAGAAGGAATTCGAAGCTGCTCTTACATGAACTCGAAGGTGCGCCGATAAGAGAGAAGATGAAATCGACGCAGCATCGAATACAGTCTGAAAAGGAAACCTTTTCAGCTCTTCCTTTTGCACTCTCTTTGAGGGCCAACATTCCTAAAGTCTGTTCTACAACTACTTGTTTATTGCCTAGAATAGAGAGGTGCAGTAAAGAAGACGGGGAAAGCTTTCTTGGAAAGGATTAAAATGGTTGGAAGATGGGTCGTGAACAAATAAACTAAGAGAGATTAATTGTCCAAGAAATATACCTTTTCAGCACAACCCACAAGGGAAAAGGCATTCAAATTCAAATGATGGACAATAAATAAGAAGATTTGAGAGAAGAAAAACATACAGAGCACTCATCACAACATTATGAATCTTATCAATTAGGGATTCCTCCTTCTTCTTCTTCCTCTTGGAACCCTAAAAGACAGAAAAACATGAACTGCTCTCTCTCTCTCAAAACAGAACAACTGAATATTGCTCTTCATCAATATCTCATAGCATCCAGATTTCAATCAAAAGAAAATAGAAAGGATCTGAAGCTTATAACCCTTGCAACTCATCATAATCATAAGCAAGGGTTTATCATTAGCAGATCCAGCAAAAGAAAAGAAGTTAAAGGCTTCAATAGAATTCTGAGAACAACATTCTTCTTCTTACTTCTTCCTCTTCCTTCTCTCTTCAACTCAACTATAAAAGAGTTTTAAGAATCCCTCTTCCAAAGGATTCAGTGGTTAAAGATTTCCTTATCAAAAGATCTGTGATTCAAGATCTACTTATCAAAAGATCTGTGGTTCTAAGAGTCTCCTTATCAAAAGACTCAGGCACAGGTGGTGCATTCCTACAAGGTGGTAGAAGAGAGGACTACCCAAATTTTGGGGAACCTCTATAAAATTATGTGTGTCTTTGCTATGATTTTCTTTGCTGCCCCACTTTCATTTTCAGCATTATTTTCAGCAGTACTATCTTATTTATTCTGCCTTTGGTTTTGTTTGTGTGCATAATACCTTAGTAAATTTTATTGTTTGCACTGTTAGGATAGAAAAATCTTTAAATCTCTATTCACCCCCCCCCCCTAGAGGATTCTCAGAGTTACACTATGCACTTTCAATTGGTATCAGAGGGAGATTGATCATTAAAAGGTTAACACCTTGATCAAAAAGACCTCCTACTCATATTTCTTTACTACAAAAATATTTTATAAAGAAAATGAGTTCTAAGAATTATGCCTCAACTAGACAACCAGTGTGTAATTTGAATAAGTTTACACTCTGGAAGGCCAGAATTAAACTTTACATGAACTCTATTGATGAAGACATCTTTGATGTCATAATTTCAGGTCCACCAACTCCATACAAGAAAGATGCCAGTGGGACTTCAACTCAGGAACCTATGCCCAGGGCTGAGTGGACTGAAATAGAGAAAAAGTAGAAGGCATGTGATGCCAAAGCTATGAACATTCTGGTCTCCACAATGTCAGATGACATTTTCCAGAAAGTTGCTGACTGTTAGTCGGCTAAAGAAATCTGGGAGTCACTTTCCATACTTGTAGAAGGAAGTGCTGATGAAAGGAAGGACAAGAAGTCCCTTCTCATATCCAGTATGAGAACTTTTAGAAGAAAGCTGAAGAAACAGTTGCTGATATATATGACAGGTTCAGCATTATCATTAATGAGCTCAAATGCTTGGACAAGGAGATATCCTTTAGAGAAATTAATGATAAAATCCTCATGTGTTTCCAAAGCTCATGGGATTCAAGAATCTAGGCCATCAGAGAGTCTAGATGCCACAGAGATATCTCTACTGATGCTTTTTTATGAAAGATGAATTCTTATGAGATGCTTCTAAAGAGCAGGGCAGAGACAGAGACTAAGGAGACAGTCTCAACTCCTACTCACAAGAGTCTTGCCCTAAAAGCTTCTGAAGGAAAGCCCTCCACTCCTGAAGATAAGATGTTTAGTCTCCTGGCTAGAGATTTAGAAAATGGGTCAAGACAGAAGACTCAAGGAGAAGAGAAAGGAGCTCAAAGCCCGAATATGATAAGAATCCAAGGAAGGAGATTATCTGCTTCACTTGCAATAAACCAGGGCACATAGCTCCTGAGTTTCCACAAGAACAAAGGGACAGGAGCAGCAACAAGGATGACAAGAAGAAGAAGTCTTTCAAGGGGGAAGACAAGAAGAAAGCCAAGGGTTTCATTGCTGAAACCTGGAGTGACTCTAAAGCAGAGTTAAGCTCCTCCTCATCTGAAAGTGATGATGAAGCAGAAGCAGAAGCAGCTTGCCTGATGGCCTTAGGGATGTCATCAGATGATGAAGAAGAACAGGTAACATTGTTTGATGAATTTGACTTTCATTCTGATGATTTCAAAAATTGCTTTAAAGAATTTTGCAATGATTTTCTCAATGCACGGAAAGAAATAGAAACAGTTAAGTTAGAATTAAATAACCTAAAGCAAGATGAATTATATCTAAGAAGTCAAGATTTAACAAATGAAATTGATAATAAAGAATCATAATTAATTGAAATTAGAAAAGAAAATGTAAAGCTAAAGGAAGAACTAACAATGGCAAAGGCCTTTGAGGACTCACTCAATGGGAGGAGTCAAAAACTCAAAGACATCACAAAAAATCTCTCCATGAGATTTAATCATCTAGGGTTAGGAGCAGAGCCATCGATAAGCACAAAAATCCCTAGGAAACCTGCCTGGAAAAATCCAATTAGCTTCATTAGACCTAGTGACTCTGAATCCTGTGAGGATAGTGTAAAAACTAAGGATCAGGAAGCTAATTAACCAAAGAAAATAACTAGAAGTAATAAAACAAATCTTAACAAAGAAAAGAAATCTCAAGGCAAGAGTAATGTAGGAAAATTAAATAGTCAAAAGGCTAAACCTAAAAATAGAATAATTAGACACTCTGCTGATCTTCTATATCTAGATTCATTCTATGCACATTTTCAGTACCAAGGTAATAAGCATAGGTTTGGGAAACTCATTCCTTATCATCCAAAAGGGTATCATGAAAGACCCTTCTATTCTTTCATTGGACCCTACAATGGTAAAAGCAAAGGGCCCAAGGTAACCTAGGTTCCTTCTAATGTTTGAATTGTTTGTGCAGGATTAGGTAGGGTCCCACTCAAGAGAGAATGGAGTGGGAAGAAGGTTGTAGGTCATGAAGAAAGAACTAAATGAAATCAAGGGAGTGATTTCTTCTTTAAATCTTTCTTATTGTCTTTATGGTTCATAAAATTAATATCATAAACACTATTTTCAATAAACATAGATGCTGGGAAAAACAGCAAGAATTTTCTAAGAAAATAGATATGTTCATTCAGAGTTGCGTCAAATAGAAATCGACGTACCATCGACTCCTACTCGACGCCAGCGTCAAGAAGCACTCAAAGTGGATAATTTGAATAGAATTCGATGCAGTGTCAAGTTCATATCGACGCACGCATCGACTTAATGGTCGTTGCTCAAAGTCGAGGTAGCGTCGATTGGAAATTGACGTAACATCGACTGGACTACGTCGACTTAAGGATTTATGAACAATCTCAAAGTGTCGTCGAATATTAATCGAGCAACGTTGATATAACAACGCGCGCAGAGTTGCTTCTAGAAGCAATCACGGCACAGTTTTGTGCGCCAAATACTAAGTTTTATCGATGGTGCGTCGACCTAAACCCTAAGTTGATACGAATCATATTCTTTTAAGCAACTTCAGCGTCGAATTCATTACGCTTTCGAATTTTCCTCTCTCTGCTCTCTTGCTCTCCTTTTCTCCAGCTCTCTCGCGCTTTTCTTTCTCTCTCTCTCTCTCTCTCTCTTTGTTATGTTTGCAGGCACTTACAATCCAATGGCTCCACCAAAGATTAACTCTCGTTTCGATGTGGATGTCGAGTCCTTCAATGCGGCTGCAGAGAGTTTCAAAGCCATTCTTGGCTTATTTTAGGCAGTTGGACTAACAAAGGTGATTTCTATATGGAGAAAGATACTTGAAATAGAGCTGACTGCGTTCAAGGAGACTGTGCAAATAGGAGATGATGGCTCCCTCAGTGGAAAAATTTCTAAAACAGATATACATATCACAGAGGAACTCCTGAATCATAAATTTGATTTTACAAATGGAAATGACTCAGATGAACTAACAGGAGAAGAAATCAAAAGGGTCCTAGAGATTATGCATTTAAAGAAGGACAAGCCCATCAATCTGAAGAAGATTGATCTTGGTGAGGAATATTGGTTCCTTGCTGACATAGTAGGGATGGTGCTGATATGTAAGATCTCTGCCCATGATGCCATTCCTAGGAAGCAGCTGCAGATAATGGGCATTCTAGTTCTACAGAAGAAGATAAACCGGGGGAGATGCCTCTTAAGAATGATTGGGCACAAATATGCCCACAAAGAAAATGCATACATGAGGACTATGAGTCAAGTATTACTCCATCACTATCCTAGTGTGTGCAATTCCAAAGGTATGCCCATTCCACCTGGTAAGAGAATATATATAGGTATATTCTCTTAGTGGACCAGGCAAATCCTCATGCCTGGTCAAGCTGCGACAACTTCACCTCCTCCATCTCCAACTCCACAGGATACTGTCCCAGATCTCCCTCAGGATGATATTCCAGCACAACCTTCTCCTCAACAACAACAGCAAAACCTCCAATCCATCCCATATACTACAGTCCCATAGCCAACACCTCAATCTCCCATCCATCAACAACCATAACAACAACCATCCACATCACTTACAAATAATCAATCTGCTCTATCTCCACCCCGAACCTATATTTCTCCAGAAACCTACAAGCCCTTTCCCCTGTCCACTAGGATTCTGCTAATCAGAATGAGAACCTTATACCTCCACCTCCATCTATCTTTACTTCCCATCCTACACATTCCTTTGACATTGAGCAAGCAATATCTAAAGCAGTAGGGATGGCTTCAAGCACCTTTGCAGATCTACTGGCCAGCCATGCCAGAAGATTTGACAAAATGTACTCACAGACGGAGTCTGAACTCTTAGGCTCAAAGAGGTTTCTTCAAGTTCTAAAAGAATTCATGTCTTCCTCCTTGGTAACAAAGGAATTCTTAACCTCTCTTTCCAGCAAGGTTAAGAAGGGGGAGAAAATTTAGGAGGAGGAAAGACCTACTCTAGAGATGAGTGTCCATAATCAGGGGAAGGATGATGCAGATCCTGATAAAGTGACCCTGTTCCAAGGTCCAAATGTCCAGGGGGAGCCAGCTGCAGAAACTGCTGCAGAGAATCAAGAGAAAATAGCTGCAAAAAAACTAGGGGGAGCTCCCATCTACCCAGTGGGATCCTACTCTAGAAGTTCGAAAGAACCTGGAAGGAGAATTGTGAAAATTTTTCGTAGACCTTTATGGAGTGAGCAGGAAACGTGCAACTTAGAGATTCAAGCCAAACAACCAGAAGCAAATGGAGGAAAACAAGTAACCTTTATTGATAGCATAAACTTCATTACAAGATGAGGTATGCTTGGCGAGACATGATTTCGCCAGCACATAAAACCAAAGAGAAAAGATACACAACTTGAAGGAAGATAACTGAGACCGCTCTAGACCGCACGGTCTCCTTGCCGATCTCTGCAAGCTGCCTAACCGCACAACACTGCCAGTTACAGAACACCACCTCAGACCGCTGAGCAGACCGGCACCCTCCTTACGAACTCCACTGATTCTCCCGAACTCCAGCAAACCACACTGCAAGCCGCAGACCGCCCGAACACTTTCAGAGGAAGACGTGATTGCTGCAGACCGCACTATCCGCAGAAGCTGCACAAGAAAATTCAATCAGCAGACCGCCCGGTCACAATAATACAGACCGCAGGAATAAGGAAAATCTCAGCTTACACTTGGTGTGTCTAATTTTACCGCTACAGTGGCTCCTATTTATAGGCGTGGGACCTGATCTAGTCACTATTGGACATGTGTGTCACATCCCTTTTTTTGAGAATAAAAAATCCCATATTGTATTTGATATTGCTTGTAGTGTGTTTATAGTGTGCAGGAACTATAGGTGCAATACTCCACAGGTAGAAGGCAGCATGGAATCAAATTTTTGAAAGGAGCAGCACTACCGCCAGCGCTATCGCTAATGTCGGGCGGTAGCTCGTTTGACGAACTTCGAGCTGCGTTCGACGAAATTTTTGTTCGATGAAAATTTCGTTCGACAAACATTTCCGTTCGATGAACTTCGACCTCCGCTCGATGAAAATTTCGTTCGACGAATTTCGTTCGACAAAAGTTCATTCTGCCACGCCACCGACAGTTTTCGCTACCGCCAGCGCTAGCGCTACCGCCTGGCGCTATCTCAAATTCGTGCACAGCGCCACGCCGCCGACGGTTCCGCAACTGCTCCACACAAACGCTACCACAGGAGCTAGGAGCTAACGCAGGCGTTATCTCCAAGTTGTATAAAATCATGGGGTCTCTCTCGTTTTGAGCTAGTGCTTCCAGTGAGATTACCTGTGCCATATTTCCAGAGCTGCTACTCTGCCGAAAGTACATCTCCCACTCAAATTCAAAGAGGATTTCTGGAAAAGGAAGCCACCACGCTGCATCCAAAGAACGATCGCTTCAACCTCGCTTATGCTACAGCGATCCTTCATCCTCAACTTCAGAGATCTCATATAGGGAGTGTCATTATTGTTAATTTTATTTTCATTTCATATTTCTATTGTAATCGTTTAGTTAATTCGCCTTGTGTTGGCGACTAGGTCTGGGTAGGACTTAGGGGGAAATTCACCTTGTGTTGGCGACTAGTTCTAGGTGATTAGATCTAGGGGGCTCGAGGTCATATCCGGGGAAGGATTGGCTAGAGCGGCTTGAGGCCTTATCCGGGGAAGGATAGGCTAAAGCCAACCGGTTTGTGGGGATACAAGACGGTATAGAAAATGAAAAATTGTATTACTTTATTCGCCTCCGATTTCAAGCGCTATTGAAATCAATTTTTGTAAACATTTTTTTATATTATATAATCATGTCTTCTTGTGTTTACTTGATTTCTATCATTTGGCGTATTTCATAAAATTGCAAATTACAATTGTGTTCCTTCATTAAGATAAATTGTTATTTTTGTTCTAAGTTTCTCTAAACAATTTAGTAAAAAAATTACAAAGAATTTTATTCCCTTATTCACCCCCCCCCCCTCTAAGGGCGCCGCAAGATCCAATAAGTGGTATCAGAGCGCAGGTTATTCCAAATGGTTTAAAAACAGGGAATAATGGCATCTTATGATCTCGCTTTTTCCGAGGGTCAGGGAATTAGTAGACCTCCACTATTTACTGGGTCAGATTATAATTATTGGAAAAATAGGATGCGTTGTTTTCTAATGACCCTAGACATTGAGGTTTGGAACATGGTAGAAGAAGAATACACTCCTCCTACATTTGTAGTTGGAGAGGTTATGTTAGAAAAACCCAAAGATAAATGGGATGATCGGGATAAACTCAAATGTAAAAATAACGCAAAAGCCATGAATGCTCTATTTTGTGCGTTAGATAGAAATGAATTTAATAGAATTTCTGCATGCACTACTGCATATGAAATTTGGAATCATTTGGAAGTTACTCATGAAGGTACATCGCAGGTTAAAGATTCTAAGATTTTCCAACTAGAGTCGGAATATAAAAAATTCTGAATGGATGAAAGCGAAGATGTTGATGGTATGTACAGACGCTTCACCAAGATCGTCAATGCCTCAAAAGCTCTTGGAAAGACCATCTCAAATGGCGACTTGGTCCGTAAGATCCTTCGTTCTCTTTCTCCAAAATTCAACCCGAAGGTGATGGCTATTTCGGAGTCGGACAACTTAAGAACGCTCCAAGTTGAGAGCCTCATTGGGAATCTCAAAACCCATGAGGTAGAACTCAAAATCCAACATGATCAATACAACAAGGAGCCAAAGAAGAAGGCATTGGCACTAAAATCAAAGAAAGAGTGCCAAGAGGATGAGGATGAAGATGAAGAAAGCCTTTTGGTGAAGAACTTCCGAAAATTCATGCGCAATCCGGAAAGGATAAACACCTTTCGAAAATATTTCCAAAAGGGTGAAAGATGGAAAGGGTCATCTTCAAAGAAGGAAAAAGAGAGCGACAATGAAGAAGAAAGACCTCCACCGGAATGCTATCATTGTAGGAAGACGGGGCACATAAGGAGCCAATGCCCAAAATTCTTGAAGGAGAAAAAGGAGAAACGGCACAAAGGGAAAGAAAAGAGGAAGGTGCTAATGGAAAATACATGGGATGACTCCTCTTCCTCCTCCTCCGAAAAATCAAGCGGGTCTTCACCAAGCGAAGATGAGGAAGCAAACATGTGCCTCATGGGACATGGAAATGACGGCGACGACACCAGTGTTCCTAGTGACACTGAGGTAGCTCCTCCCACTAATGATGAATTGTTTAATGAATTCCTTGAAACTTGCAAAGCTTTTGATAAAAATATGAAAGATAGTATTTTATTAAATCGTGAAAATGAATCTCTTATTAAAGAAAATCAAAAGCTTTCCAAAAAGGTAATTGTTTTAGAAAAGAGAAAGGTTTCTTGCCAAGAATGTGATCACTCGACAAAATTGGCAAAAGATATTGAAGAGTCACTTTCTAAAGCCCTCTCTCATGCCAAAACTCTTACAAAAGAGAAGGGGAAATTAGAAAGGAAATTAGAAGCCTCTCTTTTGCAAATCAAAAATAATAAAAAAGGTTTTGAAAATAGGTGTGTCATGCTTGTGAAAGAAAACTCTTCACTTAAAGCATAAGTTCATGATCTCACCATGGCCATTAAAAAATTTGGAATAGGCCAAAAATCTCTGGAAATGATCTTAGGGAACCAGTGCCATGGTTCTGGAAAATTTGGGCTCGGATATCGAGGTGAGGGATACCGCCCGGCACTAGCCACTAACGCCGGCGCTAGCACCTCATACCAGAAACCTGAATTTTCTTTTTCAAAATGTTTTTCATCTGTAAATCCAACTTATTCCAGCAAGAAAATATTCCAGAAAAGGGTCTCAACCCCCTTTTTTTGTGTGCAAACTGTTATAGGTTAGGTCACACATCTAGTTCTTGCAGGAGAATAAAACAAAATACTTTAAAACAAATATGGGTACCTAAGGCTTCCACTTATTCTATGGGTGGTACCACTTGGGTATCCGGATCTTTACTCTCATCTTCTTTCTAGATGTGCAGGCAGGCTAAGGATAATGAAGACGTGTGGTACTTGGATTTAGGATGCTCCAAGCACATAAAGGGCAATAAAGCAAAGTTCCTTAGCCTAGAAAAGAAGAAGGGAGAGATCGTGACGTTTGGTGATAACGGAAAATGAAGGATCATGGGAATTGGTACAGTTGGTAACAAATCATTTACTATATCTAATGTTCTTTATGTGAAAGGATTAAAACACAATTTAATTTTTATTAGCCAATTATGTGATAAAGGATTAGATGTGTTATTTGAATCTTCCACTAATATATGCAAAATATCTAATCCTATTACAAATAATATTTTACTAACTGCACCAAGAATACACAATGTTTATACAGTTTCATTTCATGATCTTTCAAAATCATCTTTAAAATGTTTTTTTACCAAAAATGATGAACTTGAACTTTGGCATAGAAGGCTAGGACATGCTAGCACAAAGCTTATTGTAAAACTTGCCAAAAAAGATTTAATTAGAGGATTGCCTAGATTAAATGGAAATTTACCTTCACTTTGTTCACCATGTCAAAAAGGTAAAATTACTAGATCCTCTTTCAAAAGTAAAAATGTTATTTCTACTACAAGACCTTTGCAATTAATTCATATGGATCTTTTTGGTCCCGTTAGCACCGCAAGTTTTGGTGGTAGATTATATACATATGTTTTAATAGATGATTTTTCTAGATATTGTTGGACAATATTTCTCTCATCCAAATCCGAAGCATTTTGTGAATTTTCAAAATTATGTACTCGTATTCAAAATGAAAGTGATTTAAAAATTAAATGCATTCGCTCGGATCATGGAGGAGAATTGGAAAATGAAAATTTTACATCTTATTGTAATATGTTAGGAATAAAACATGAGTTCTCCGCACCACGCGCACCACAACAAAATGGTGTTGTAGAAAGAAAGAATAGGACACTTCAAGAGCTAACACGCACTATGTTATGTGAATATAAATTATCTAAGTCCTTTTGGGCCGAATCCGTAAACACATCATGTTATGTTATAAATAGAATCATGCTTCGCCCATCTTTAAATCTCACACCATATGAACTTTATTTTCAAAAGAAGCCTAATGTATCTTACTTCAAAGTTTTTGGTTGTAAATGCTTTATTTTAAATACAAAAGATAGATTGGGAAAGTTTGATGAAAAATGTGATGAAGGAACATTTCTTGGATACTCTTCAACTAGTAAAGCTTATAGAGTTTTTAATAAAAGAACTAGAAAAGTTGAAGAATCAATTAATGTGAAATTTGATGAGCTTGTTTCTTGTATAGAAAGATGTTGGGAAAATGATTTCTCTTAACCCCTAGAAATGAATTCTAAGAATGAAAAAACAAGGCTAAGTAAATATGCGTCGAATAGTATTCGACGTTTCCTTCAGGTTGAGTCAGAGTAACTCTAGGAAGATTTCGACGTAAGTCTAGTCGACGCCACTCTGATTTCTAGTCGACGCATCTAATGAAGTCGACGCACCTCAGTCGACGCACCTTCCTTATTTTTCTCTCGACGTCCAGAAAGGATGCTCTCGACGCTTGCGTCGAATAGTAATCGACGCACGTCGATTTCCATGACAGAATTTAAAAATGCGCCAGATCTCTTTCCTTCTTTCAATAGATCTGATTTATATGGAATAAGTGTCAATATTTTATAGCCGTTCTGAATCATTCTTTCCTTATATCTGATTCTTGGCTAATTTGATTTAACTTATTTGGATATTATTTGAAATCTGAATTGGTTCTTTCCTTCTACAGAAATAAATATTATGGAAACATTTTCATCTTTCTATTTTTCTGACTGCTAATTAATTATCCTCCTATAGCATTATTTTGAATACACAGAGCTATAAATAAAGAGGAGGTCGGCAGAAAATGACAGTTGAGTGATCCACCACATACATTTTGAAATAGAGGAAAAGCTCCCAAGAGAAAAGAGAGAAATTGAGAAAAAGCTCTGCAGCAACATTCAACCACTTCTTCTTCTTCTGCTTCTGAAATCACACTGCTGCAAAATCTGATAGCTCTCACAAAGAGAGAAAGTCTGCAAATCTTCTTCTCTCTATAGAAGAAAGATTCAATTTACTTCTTGTGCTTCCAATCTTCTTGCTAGGAAGAAGATTCATTCTTGTCCTTATATCTTTCCTGCTTTCTTTCTTACATCTAACATTGTAAAAGAGTTTTTAGAATCTCTCTTCAAAAAATTCAGTGTACTGGTTCTAAGAGTCTCCTTATCAAAAGACTCAGTTGGTTTTAAGAGTCTCCTTGTCAAAAGACTCAGGGTGGTTCTAAGAGTCTCCTTATCAAAAGACTCAGTATAAGATAGTGAATTCCTACCAAGGGGGTAGAAGAGTGGACTACCCAAAGTTTGGGGAACCACTATATTTTCTTGTGTTGTGCTGTGATTTATTTTCTTGCATTTACTTTATTTTCTTGCTTAATTCTTGTTGGTGTGTGGGAAGCTCTAATCTGTGATTATACACATATATATATTAACTTTGCACAAAATATTTTTAATCTTTATTCCCCCCCCCCCCCCTCTAGAGAATTCTAGTGAGGTTAACTGTGTACTTTCAATTGGTATCAGAGGCAGGTTAATCTAAAAAGGATAACTCCTTGATCAAAAAGATCTTACCTCTCATATATATATATATTTTTCAAAACTATTTTATCATATGTCACAAATCAAAGATTATGCTTCCACCAGACCACCAATTTGCAACCTGGAAAATTTTGCACTTTGGAAAACAAGAATTAGAATTTATTTAAACTCTATTGATAATGAATTGTTTAATGTGATCTTGACAGGTCCCCCCAAGCCATTCAGGAAGGATTCAAGTGGAAAAGTGACTGAAACACTTGTTCCAAGAGCTGAATGGACTAAAGATGAGAAGAAAGCCCAAGGACATGATGCCAAGGCTATGAATATCCTAGTCTCAACCCTCTCAGATGAAATTTTCCAAAAGATTGCTGATTGTGAGTCAGCTAAGGAAGTATGGGAAGCTCTCACCAAAATGGTAGAGGGAAGTGCTGATGAGAAAAAGGATAGAAAGGCACTACTGATCTCCCAATATGAAAACTTCCAAAAGAAAGAAAGTGAAAGTGTTGCTGACATGTATTCAGGATTCAGCCTCATAGTCAATGAATTGAGAACACTTGAGAAGGACATATCTCTCACTGAGATAAATGATAAATTGCTGACTTGCTTTCCCAGCTCTTGGGATTCAAGAATCTGGCCAATCAAAGACTCCAGAAGTCAAAAAGAAATTTCAACAGATGTTCTCTTGGGTAAATTAAAATCCTATGAACAACTGTTGAAAACCAGAGCTGAGAAAGAAAAGGCATCTCCACTCTCAAAAGAAAAGAGTATTGCATTGAAGGCTGTTGAAGGTGAATCATCTACTGATGAAGAGGAGCTAATCAGCTTGCTGGCTAGGAAGTTCAAGAGGTGGATCAAAACAGAAGGATCCAGAGGAAGAGACTCAAAAACCAGGTATAATAAAACTCCTACTAAAGAGATTATCTGTTACACTTGCAGGAAACCAGGACACATTGCCCCTGAATGTCCTAAGGAGAACAACAGCAAGAAAGATCTGAAAAGAACAGATCTAAAGAAGAAAAAGAAAGAAAAAGGATTCATTGCTCAAACCTGGAGTGATTCAGAATCTGAAGGAAGCACCTCATCAGATAATGATCAGGAAGAGGTCAAGCAAAAGGAAACATGTCTGATGGCCACTGAGAAGCTTGATGCTACATCTATGGTAAATATACTTAATGATTTTTCCTCTACTGATTTCAAACAAAATTTCAAAGAACTATGTTTAGATATAATCAAATCTGAAAAAGAATTAAAAGGATTAAGAATTGAATTAGGAAATCTAAAACAGGTAAATACAAACCATAAAAATTATAAGCTCAATCTAGAACTCTCAGAAGAGAAATTAAACAAAATCTATTCGGACAATCTAACACTAAGAAAAGAGCTAGCAAAGGCTAAAGCCTTTGAGGACTCTCTAAATGGAAGAGGCCAGAAGCTCAAGAATATTTCTGAAAATCTCACTGATAGATTTAGACAACTAAAACTGAATACTAATGAAGCATCTAAATCTCAATCATCCAGCAAACCTGTCTGGAAACATCCCATTCACTCCACTAGGGAGAATCATCTAACAGGAGTAAGATCACAAGTAAGTCCAGAAATAACCACTGTTTTTAATAAACCAAATCCCATTACAAATAAAGGAATCTTAGGAAAATATCCTCACAAAGAATTTGAACATGCGTCGAATACCATTCGACGTGCGTCGAGTTCTAATCGACGCTTACACCAAAATGCGTTGACTTATACTCAACACAACCTCTCTCATACTTCGACTGAGAATAGACTCAGAATGAAGAAAGCGTCGACTTCATATCGACGCAACCAGAAACCTACGTCGAATTTATATCGACGCAACCATAAGTATACGTCGAATACCTATCGACGCAATGAATCAGACAGAAAATCTTCTGTTTCCAAACAGATCTCTCAATCCATGTCCTTCTATTATGAACATTATTTCTGTGATATCATCCAAGAAGATTGGTATGAAGCCAGTACCCCATAAGAAGGAAGGATATCCTGAAAAACCCACTTATTCCTTTATTAAATCTTTTACTAATAAAAGAGAGGGACCCCAGATCAGTAGGGTCTAAACCAATGTTTAAACTTTTATGTGCAGATGTATCACATCTCCAGGATGGTGTGGTACTTGGACAGTGGATGCTCCATGCACATGACAGGTTGCAAAAACCTATTAATCAACTTTGAGGATAGACTTGGACCATCAGTAACCTTTGGAGACTCTAGCTGTGGCCAAACCAAGGGATTTGGAGATTTCAATGAAGGGAAAGTCACCTTCAAGAATGTGGCAGTAGTCAAAGGACTAAAACACAATCTGATTAGTATAAGTCAGATATGTGAGAATGGTAAGTATGAGGTAAAATTTACTACACTATTCTGCCATATTATAGATATCAAGACTGGTGCTACAATACTAAATGGAATTAGAAAAGGGAAAGTATATGTAGTGGACTTTAGCTCTTCACCCACAGAAGTTTGCTTATTCAACAATATTATTGATAAAAATGAATTATGGCATAGGAGACTAGGTCATCTAAACTACAAAACAATCAGGTATATCCTAATGTCATCAATGTTCAACTAAAATAAGGAAAGGAAATCTCATAAGTCTTCATCATTTCCTATTAGGTGATGAATCTATAGACCTCACACCTGATGAAATCAAGCATCTGCTAACCACCATGAAGTTCTCAAGGGATAAACCAATCCATCTAAAGAAAATAGACTTTTCTGAGGAGTATAGACTACTAGCAGATATAGTAGGAACGATACTACTATGTAAGATATCTGCCCATGATGCAGTGCCCAAGCAGCAACTGAACATCATGGGAGCTCTGGTGTTAAAGAAGAAAATAGACTGGGCCAGTTGTTTGCTCAAGATGATAGGCTCTAGATATTCCCACAAAGAAAATGCCTACATGAGAATGATGAGTCAAGTACTGTTCCACTCCTTCCCTGACCTATGTAGGTCAAAAGGAATTCCCATCACTCCAGGAAAAAGGATGTCCATAGCCCTATTTTCTAAATGGGCCAGGCAAATCCCTAAGCCTGGTTCCATCCCTGAAAGGACTCCATCTCCTCCTATCTCTCCTGCTCATCCTCCTCCTCCTCCTCCTTCTCAAACAGTCACATCTTCTGTCCCAGCATCATCCTCCACCATCACCTCCTCATCAACTCTCACACCATGAACCATCTGAATCCACTGAGACTCTCATCACCCAGTGCATACAATCCACAGCTCAAAGATTCCAAGCAATGCTAGATGAGCATTGCTCCCAGATTCATTCCTCCATCCTTCACATGCACACCCAAATAGATGGGGTCAGTGCCTCTGTGCAAGATCTGAAGTCATATCTCTCTTCCTCTAGAGTGACTAGGTCTTTCTTAACCTCCTTGGCCAAGAAGGTCAAGAAGGGGGAGAATCTAGATGAAGATCAGCCCTCCAATCCTAAATCTCCTTCTCACAAATCCCTTCCTACCTCAAAAACTGACAGTCTAGCACTGCTCAAAACCCTTGGGAATGAGATAGTACCTGAGCTCCATATTGATGAACAAACAATAGAGGTACTCAGCATAGCAAGAGAGGCTGCAGACCAAGTGGCACTACTGCAAGGGGAAGCAAGCAGAGCTGAAAAAGAAGATGGGGCAGATGATGAGAAAGTTAAAGAAACTAAACCTCAGGGGGAGCTGGAAATTGTGGTAGCTGAAGTAGGAGCTAAGGAGCTGGATACCATTATGAATACAGCTGAAAATGAAAAAGAGCAGCCAGATGCTGTGTTACCTGAAGCTGAAACTCAGGGGGAGCTAGATGAAACTCAAAGGGACTCAACTGCTGTGACTCAGGGGGAGATGAGGATGCTATCTGCTGTTGAGAAAGAGCAACCTACCAAAGTCTTCAAAAGAAAAAGAAAGACCCCTCCTACCCCTCCTGAGTGTTAATTTGGTTTCTAAAAACATTAATGAAAATTTTTATGTTCAAAACATTGATTGGTCAATATATATATATTCTCTTCTGAGTTGGTGTATATACAACTTTCTTTCCTTCTTTCCTTTTTGGTTACTCAATATATTTCTTATCTTTACAAATGCTGTGCTGAGTTACTTATATGCTAGTACAATTTCCCTCTAAAAAGGGTTAAGACAAATAGGGGGAGATTGTTGGGAAAATGATTTCTCTTAACCCCTAGAAATGAATTCTAAGAATGAAAAAACAAGGCTAAGTAAATATGCGTCGAATAGTATTCGACGTTTCCTTCAGGTTGAGTCGAAGTAACTCTAGGAAGATTTCGACGTAAGTCTAGTTGACGCCACTCTGATTTCTAGTCGACGCATCTAATGAAGTCGACGCACCTTAGTCGACGCACCTTCCTTATTTTTCTCTCGACGTCCAGAAAGGATGCTCTCGACGCTTGCGTCGAATAGTAATCGACGCACGTCGATTTCCATGACAGAATTTAAATATGCGTCAGATCTCTTTCCTTCTTTCAATAGATCTGATTTATATGGAATAAGTGTCAATATTTTATAGCCGTTCTGAACCATTCTTTCCTTATATCTGATTCTTGGCTAATTTGATTTAACTTATTTGGATATTATTTGAAATCTGAATTGGTTCTTTCCTTCTACAGAAATAAATATTATGGAAACATTTTCATCTTTCTATTTTTCTGACTGCTAATTAATTATCCTCCTATAGCATTATTTTGAATACACAGAGCTATAAATAAAGAGGAGGTCGGCAGAAAATGACAGTTGAGGGATCCACCACATACATTTTGAAATAGAGGAAAAGCTCCCAAGAGAAAAGAGAGAAATTGAGAAAAAGCTCTGCAGCAACATTCAACCACTTCCTCTTCTTCTGCTTCTGAAATCACACTGCTGCAAAATCTGATAGCTCTCACAAAGAGAGAAAGTCTGCAAATCTTCTTCTCTCTATAGAAGAAAGATTCAATTTACTTCTTGTGCTTCCAATCTTCTTGCTAGGAAGAAGATTCATTCTTGTCCTTATATCTTTCCTGCTTTCTTTCTTACATCTAACATTATAAAAGAGTTTTTAGAATCTCTCTTCAAAAAATTCAGTGTACTAGTTCTAAGAGTCTCCTTGTCAAAAGACTCAGTTGGTTCTAAGAGTCTCCTTGTCAAAAGACTCAGGGTGGTTCTAAGAGTCTCCTTATCAAAAGACTCAGTACAAGATAGTGAATTCCTACCAAGGGGTTAGAAGAGTGGACTACCCAAAGTTTGGGGAACCACTATATTTTCTTGTGTTGTGCTGTGATTTATTTTCTTGCATTTACTTTATTTTCTTGCTTAATTCTTGTTGGTGTGTGGGAAGCTCTAATCTGTGATTATACATATATATATATATTAACTTTGCACAAAATATTTTTAATCTCTATTCACCCCCCCCCCCTCTAGAGAATTCTAGTGAGGTTAACTGTGTACTTTCAAAAGACTTTCTGCAGGCAAAGAGGATGATCTATTACCTCCTTTGGAGCATGGTGATGAAGAACCTTCCAAAGAAGAAGAAGAGGAGGCCAAGAAAGATGAATATGTACCTCCAAGCGTATTAAAATTCACGAAGGATCATCCACGGGAACTTATAATTGGTGAACCATCCATCGGGGTAAGAACTCGCTCTTCTCTTCATGAATCATTTTCAAATATTTGTTTTGTTTCCGAAATAGAACCAAAAAATGTTTCTACTGCTTTAAATGATGAATTTTAGTTTTTGGCTATGAATGAAGAGTTAGAACAATTTTAGCGACATAATGTTTGGAAATTAGTTGAAAGACCATCAAATCACCCGGTTGTAGGTGTAAAATGGATTTTTAAAAATAAATTAGATGGTGAGTCAAGAATCTCTAGGAATAAAGCACGATTAGTAGCACAAGGATATTCTCAAATCGAGGGGATAGATTTTGATGAATCTTTTGCACCCGTTGCTAGATTAGAGTCTATAAGAATTTTTCTAGCATTTGCAAGCTTTAAAAGAATAAAACTATTTCAAATGGATGTGAAAATGCATTTTTAAACCGGTTTGTAAAAGAAGAAGTTTATGTTGAACAACCCCCAGTTTTATTAGTGAAAATTTCCAAATCATGTTTATAAACTAGAGAAAGCGCTTTATGGTTTAAAACAAGCGCCCCGTGCATGGTATGAAAGACTTACATCATTTTTATTAAAGCACCGTTATATTATGGGAAGTGCGGATAATACTCTCTTCATTAAGCACAACAATGATGATATAATTATTTTACAAATATATGTTGATGATATTATTTTTGGATCTACTAATGAAGAGATGTGTAAAGAAGTTATTTTAGTGATGAAAAATGAATTTGAAATGAGTCTTATAGGAGAACTTTCTTATTTCCTTGGTTTTCAGATATCACAAAGAATTGATGGTATCTATGTATATCAAACTAAATATGTCCATGATATGCTTAAACGTTTTGGATTTGAAAACCTTAAACATGCTTCTACACCAATGAGTGCATCACTAAAATTAGGAAAAGATGAATCAGGAATTTCTATAGATCAAACTTTATATAGAGGTATGATAGGATCTCTACTTTATCTAAGTGCAACTAGACCCGATATTCATCACTAAAATTAGGAAAAAATGAATCAAGAATTTCTATAGATCAAACTTTATATAGAGGTATGATAGGATCTCTACTTTATCTAAGTGCAACTAGACCCGATATTATGTTTGTCGTATGCTTATGTGCTCGATTTCAAGCCAATCCAAAAGAATCTCATCTAAAAGCGGTAAAACAAATTTTTAGATATCTCATTGGGTCATCTAGATTATGACTATGGTACCCGCACAATAATTCATTTACACTTCACGGCTACTCCGATTCAGACTATGCCGGTTGTTCACTTGATAGAAAAAGTACTAGTGGTACTTATCATTTTCTAGGACCTTCATTAGTTGCATGGTCTAGTAGGAAACAAATTCGGTTGCACTCTCCACCACGGTAGCCGAATACATTTCATTAGGGAGTTGTTGTGCACAAGCACTATGAATGAGCCAAACTTTAGAGGACTTTGGTTTTCATCTAAAACTTATTGAATTAAAATGTGACAACAAAAGTGCCATTGATCTCACAAATAATCCGGTACACCACTCTAGATCCAAACATATAGATGTGCATCATCATTTCATAAGGGATCACATTAAAAAGGAAAATGTAAGGATTAGTTTCATTGGCACGGACTCTCAACATGCTGATATATTCACTAAACCTCTTCCCGATTCAAGGTTTTAAATGTTAAGGTTGGAATTAGGAGTCTTAGACATCTTAGGATGAATAACATGTAAAACGCTAATGTTTTATGCAATTTGAGCAATCAAGACATCTCTGAATATTACACAATTTATGCATAAGACTACTCTTAAGACCCCTAATCAATATCAAAAATAAAAAATTTAAAATTCTTTAAAAATCGTGTACTGTTTTCCGCGCTATCACTAGCGCCGGCGCTAGCGTGAGTTTGTGATTTTTCTGTTTTTTAAAATTTCTAAAAATCAACAAAATAATGTTAGTTTATATGTACAAATTTATTTTTGTGTTTCTGTCTATTTTATTTTTGTTTTATTTGCATTATGAAAAATCAACTACAGAAATTCAAAATTCAAAAAATACAAAAATATGTTTTTTGTGATTTTTCTATTTTTATTTCTTTAAAAATGATAAAACTACAAAAAAGCTGTATGATCTTTATTGCCAATATCAAGCATGTATGAATTCTATTATTTAGAATTATTTACAATGTTAAAATTTATTCCTTGAAATTACTATGAACATTGTTTTGTTTATCATGCTTTGATATATCTATTTAAGTGCATCAATTGTATTGAAAAATGTGTAGAACCAAGCTTAGCATGCCTCTAAGTATGAGTAAATGTATTATGATTGATAATGATACTTTTCACTCACTTATTTTGGTAATCAATATGTGTGTTTAAATCTAAAAATGCTTGCTTGTGTATTGTATTTGTATAATGAATTAAATCATGTATAAGTTTATTGCCTACACTACATTTGAATTGCACTTATGAAATTTAGAAAAGTGGTTAAGATAAAAATTTAGGTTTGCAAAACAAGTGTATTCGGAGAATGTTGTCTCACAAATGAAAAAAAAAATTTATATATGTAGACAAATATAACTCCACCAAGCACTACTTGAACCTCCTGATAAGTATTCATAAGCATTGTGAGGTTGAGCACCTTGGAAAGAATAGTAAAGTGTCTTGTGCAAACCTTAGTTATTACACCACTTTGTTAAAAAAAATTATGTGCATTAAAAGTGTGTGAAAGTGATTTACTTGTGTTTTATTGTGCACTCTACTCTACATATGTCTTGTATTTTGTGATTTAAATCAATTAGCAACATTGCCCAAAATACACTTATGTGCACATCATTATATTTCATAACACTTTTTCTCATGAGTATTGGATTCTAATGCTTTATCTGTACTACTCTTTATATAAGAAATGCACTAGATAACCTAGCATGATCTCTACAATGTTTTTGGTATTTCTTGAACTTAAAATTAAGCGACATTGTAGTATAATCTTTCTTTGATATGTTCATTTCATGCTTGGTATCTTTATGAAAAACTTTGAGATTTCAAAAAGGTTAAAACATCTTTCAATTTTGAACTTAAACTCATATTTTTTCTTATGTTTTCATGCTTAGGAAAAGATGTTCCGCTTACTTACAACTCTTATCTTTTATTTGAAATCTCTTATATACTATGCTTAAAATCTTTATCATTATCTATATTACAAAAGCTCGATCATGCTTTATCATTTATAAGAAATGCCTCCTTACTACCCTCACCCCACCTTCTTTTGATAATACCAAAAGGGGGAGATTAATTGAAGAAATCCATATAGGAGAAATATAGAAGATTAAGGGGAGAATAATTAATGTAATCTATCATTTAGGGGGAGTAAAACATAAATTGCATTATGTAGGGGGAGCATTAAGATAGGGGGAGTATACACATTATCATGCTTATCATTTACTATAGTTGCACTATAATCTTGCTTATCATATACTATAAACACTATTGTTGATTTCTTGCTTAGAGGATTTGTTATTATCAAAAGGGGGAGATTGTTGGACATGTGTGTCACATCCCTTTGTTTGAGAATAACAAATCCCATATTGTATTTGATATTGCTTGTAGTGTGTTTATAGTGTGCAGGAACTATAGGTGCAATACTCCACAGGTAGAAGGCAGCATGGAATCAAATTTTTGAAAGGAGCAGCACTACCGCCAGCGCTATCGCTAACGCCAGGCACTAGCTCGTTCGGCGAACTTCGAGCTGCGTTTGACGAAATTTTCGTTCGATGAAAATTTTGTTCGACAAACATTTCCGTTCGATGAACTTCGACCTCCGCTCGACAAAAATTCCGTTCGATGAATTCCGTTCGACAAAAGTTCATTCTGCCACGCCACCGACAATTTTCGCTACCGCCAGCGCTAGCGCTACCGCCTGGCGCTATCTCAAATTCGTGCACAGCGCCACGCCGCTGACGGTTCCGTAACCGCTCCACACGAACGCTACCGCAGGCGCTAGGAGCTAACACAGGCTCTATCTCCAAGTTGTATAAAATGATGGGCTCTCTCTCGTTTTGAGCTAGTGCTTCCAGTGAGATTACCTGTGCCATATTTCTAGAGCTGCTACTCTGCCGAAAGTACATCTCCCACTCAAATTAAAAAGGATTTCTGGAGAAGGAAGCCACCACGCTGCATCCGAAGAACGAACGCTTCAACCTCGCTTATGCTACAGCGATCCTTCATCCTCAACTTCAGAGATCTCATATAGGGAGTGTCATTATTGTTAATTTTATTTTCATTTCATATTTCTATTATAATCGTTTAGTTAATTCGCCTTGTATTGGCGACTAGGTCTGGGTAGGACTTAGGGGGAAATTCGCCTTGTGTTGGCGACTAGTTCTAGGTGATTAGATCTAGGGGGCTCGAGGCCATATCTGGGGAAGGATTGGCTAGAGCGGCTTGAGGCCATATCCGGGGAAGGATAGGCTAAAGCCAACCGGTTTGTGGGATACAAGTCAATATAGAAAAGGAAAAATTGTATTACTTTATTCGCCTCTGATTTCAAGCGCTATTGAAATCAATTTTTGTAAACATTTTTTTATATAATATAATCATGACTTTTTGTGTTTACTTGATTTCTATCATTTGGTGTAATTCATAAAATTGCAAATTACAATTGTTTTCCTTCATTAAGATAAATTGTTATTTTTGTTCTAAGTTTCTCTAAACAATTTAGTAAGAAATTTACAAAGAATTTTATTCCCTTATTCACCCCCCCCCCCCTCTAAGGGCGCCGCAAGATCCAACAGTCACCACCCTAGAGATAGGATCACCACCCCAAGACCGCGCGACCAGACCGGTCAACCCGCGCGATCAGCAACAATTCTTTCTCTTTTACTTGATGAGCTCGCCGGCTTCACTCCAGACCGTGGGAGTTCACCACTCCCTCAGTCAGATCGCGACTCCACAAGGAGATCGCCAGACCGCCAAGAAGCCGCCCACCACCAGTGTTTGCCCGAGACCGCAAACATTGTCTGTTCGCCACAAGACCACGAACACCTATTCGCATGCTGGCCTCCTCCTGAGACCGAGAATAGAGACCTGTTCCCATACCAGCCTCCTCCTGAGACCGCGAACAGAGACCGCGCGACTAAGAGCCTTAGTCCGCGAATACCACCAGAAAACTCGGACAGCCACCAGACCGGAATTCTGGAAACCTGGACCAACCTGTGCGGTCACGCCAGACCAGCACAGTCCTGAAGAAGCCAGCCCACCACGCGGTCACAGACAGACCGCGCGGCCTCACCTTCAGCTGCCTTGGACAAATACCATCGGTCATGCAAGGAGAATACGGTTAGGCTAAGACAAACCAGACCGCAGAACAGATCGCCAGGTCGTGCGGTCTCACCAGACCGCCCGACCTCTCCCAGACCGCCCAGATCCAAAAAGTCCACAAACTTCCACTTCAACATTTTCAACACTCCCCCTTGAAGAGGGAAGTTGAAAACAGCCCCAGTAAGCTCCTTAGCCGTGTGAACGACCCCTTTGCCAGCGCCTTTATGAAGATGTCAGCAATGTTGTCCTGACTCCAAACATGCTCGACCAAAAGAGACCCCTCCAGCACCTTCTCACGAATGAAATGATGCTCGATCTCGATATTCTTGGTCCTCGCGTGACAAACTGGATTGGCCACCAGTTTGAGAGAACTCTCATTGTCGCCGCGGAGCAGAGTCGGCTCCCGAACCTCCTTATGGACGTCTCCAACCAACCTCCTAAGCAGGATGGCTTCCCGAGCTGCCAAGGCCGAAGCTTTGTATTCTGCTTCCGTGGTTGAGACTGACATGGAATCCTGCTTCTTGCTGCACCATGATATAGCCGTAGGGCCCGCCATGAAGATGTATCCAGATGTCGACTTCTGATCATCCGAATCTCCCCCGTAATCAGCATCCATGTATCCATGCACCTCGAAGCCAGCATCCCTCCTGTAAAGGAGACCCATATCCGAGGTCGCCTTGACATACTTCAGAATGTTCTTGGCTACTAGCAGATGAGGCATCCGTGGCTCCGACATGTACCGACTCACTCTGCCAACTGCATATGCAATATCCGGCCTAGTGATCGTCAGATAGATCAAGCTCCCAACCAGAGCTCGGAACAGCAACGGATCTTGCAGAATCCTTCCCTCATCCTTCCGAAGCTTCATAGCCTTCTCCAGAGGTGTGGAGCTTCCCTTCCTTCATGCTGAACCGATCCACGATTCTCTCTGCATATCCAGCCTGGGACACCAGCACTCCACTCTCCTTCCTTTGCACCTCGAGTCCAAGGAAATGGTGGAGTTCACCTAAGTCCTTTATCTCGAACCTGATAGATAGCTCCGCCCGAAGCTTTGCTACTTCCTCCTTCGAATTCCCCATCACAATCATATCGTCGATGTATAACAGCACGATGACTTGAAGCTCCCCGCGCTTCTTGACGAACAAGCTTGAGTCTGAGTCTGAAGCACCAAACTCGCAGAATAAGAGATACTCTGCTATCTTTCCATACCACGCCCTCGGCGCTTGCTTCAACCCATACACCGCCTTCTTCAACTTGCAGACATGCTCTGGAAAATCTTCAGATACGAAGCCTGATGGCTGGACCATGAAGATGTCCTTGTCAATCTCGTCGTACAAGAACGCATTCTTTACGTCGAGCTGCCAAATCTTCCACCCCAACACGCCGCCAAGGAAATCACAACCCGAACTGAAGTCATTTTAGCCACCGGACTGAATGTCTCTTCATAGTCTTCACCGTATTGCTGCGAGAACCCCCGAGCAACAAGGCGAGCCTTGTATCGTTCGATACTGCCGTCAGCCTTCTTCTTAATCTTGCAGACCCACTTGTATGTGACAGGAGTGGTGCCCTTGGGCCTGGGCACCAGAGACCAGGTCTCATTCTTCTCGAGAGCTGCCATCTCTTCTTGCATCGCAATGTCCCACTCCTTCACGCCTCTGGCCTTCTCAAAGCTCGACGGCTCCCTCTCATCCAAGGGACCAGCAAAGAAACACGACACAAAGCTCACCATGTTTCCTCCTGTATAGCGATCAGGGGCAATGATAGTTCGCTTTGATCTCTGTAATGCCTTCCCCTGACTCGCAGTATCTTCGGCTGCTTCTTCCCTAACTCCTCTTCCAGACGTACTCGGAGCATCGCTCCCCCTGTTTCCTGATCCAGAAGCCTCCGTCTCAGAACTAGATATTGATGGACCACCTGGTGACACAGGTAGCTCCACCTGAAGATTCTCCACAACCCTCTCTGGCTCCTCCACCCTGCTCTCTGGTTGCTCCACGCCAGAACTTCCCTTGTACGACATCACCTCATCGAACACGACATCGCAAGATACAACAAATCTCTGCGTCTCCGGGTCCATACACTTCCAGCCCTTCTTCCGGTCATCATACCCCACGAAGACTAGCTTCCTTGCTTTCGCATCTAGCTTCGTCCGAAGCACATCTGGAACGTGCACATAGCAGGTGGAACCAAACACCCAAAGGTGTGCTATGCTTGGATTTTCCTTGAACATTAATTCAAGTGGGGTCTTCATATTGATGGTACTAAGAGGCATCATGTTGATGACGTAGGCAGCACAAGACATTCCCTCCACCCAGAAGGACTTTGGGATACTCTTGGCATGCAGCCAACACTTGCAGGTCTCCGTCAGATGACGGATCTTCCACTCTGCAACTCCGTTTTGTTGTGGAGTATGTGCACAAGTAAGCTCCCTCAGGATGCCTGCCTTCCTGCAAAAAGTAGAGAACTCACCAGAGGTGAACTCCCCTCCTTTGTTAGTCCTCAGCTTCTTAACCCGCAGTCCAAGCCGACCCTCCACAAGCTCCTTGAACTCCATGAACTTGGCAAATGCCTCTGCCTTCTCCTTCAAGAAATATACCCAGACATATCTGGTGTAATCATCGATCAGCACCAGTATATATCTGTTGCCTCCGAGGCTTGGGGTAGCAGTCGGTCCCATCAAGTCACCGTGGATGCACTCCAATGGCACACTACTCCTTGTCTGCGACTTGTCAAATGATAGTCGATGAGACTTGCCGAACTGACATCCTGCGCACACATGACCGTCTCCGTAGGAAGATAAACTAGGCAGGCCCTTGATCAGACCTTTCACCACCATAGCTTTTAGCTTATCCATCCCTACGTGCCCCAACCTCTCGTGACATATGACAGCACTATCATTCGTCCGCATCTTGTCAACGTAAGAACTTGTCGATAAAACGAACAAGTCTTTAGCTCTCCTCCCCACATGAACTACCTCAGCCTTCACCGCCTCCACATTCCGAAGAAACCTCACTTCTGTTCGGCCAAACAGAACGTGATACCCAGCGTCTACAGCGTTGGTCACGGAGAAGAGGTTTTTCCTCATTCCGGGCACATGATAGACACTCTTCAAAGTTAGTGGCCCTATATCACTGCCCAAGGAAACAACCCCCACCTTCTCTACATCATGCACGGTATTATCAGCAGTAATAATGACATCATTACCTGAATAAGGCTGCGCTGAAGAAAGCTTCGACTCGTTCCCAGTGAGGTGATGACCACACCCCGAGTCCAAGACCCAGTCCTCCTGATAGTTGATAGGAGCCTCAGCTCCAACAGAAGCCGAGAAGGCTCCTCCCCATCCTCCATTAACCTGCCTGGCTTCAGCTTCCCCCTTTCCTGCAGCAGCATGCCTCGACTGAAGATTCACCCGGCAATCCTTCCTGATGTGACCAACCTTTCCGCACCTGAAGCACTTGGGACATTCCCCCTTGTTCTTCCCTTCAGCCTTAGGGGCATAGCCCCTCTCCTGTTGTCCAGAAGTTGAAGGCTCATTGCCTCCTCCAGCAGTCTTCTTTTTGTCCCACTTCTTCTTCTCTCCCGTGAAGAGAACTTCGCCATCTCCCCCAGACACTGACACCCCCGCCATCTGCCTTGCCAGACTCTCCTGCGAAGCAAGCAGATTTTCCAGCTCCAGCAGAGACGGCTGATTTGCCCAACCCTGCACCGACGTCACAAAGGCAACATATTCCTTCCGCAAGCCACGGAGATGTGCCTCTTCAGCTTCACCTCAGAAATTGGCTCATCAGTATCCAGCGCTGAAATCTCAGCGCACAAGTTCTTCATCTTCAAGAAGAACGTAGAGATAGAAAGGTCACCTTGAGCCGATCTGGCCAGCTCATTCTCCAGGAATTGAAGTCTTGCCACATTCTTCTTATTAAACAGCCCATCCAGGGCTCTCCAGATCTCTGCAGCTGATGCACACCCCAAGATGTGATCAAACAAATCAGGTGATATTGCCCTCTTCAGAGCGAACTCTGCTTTGGCATTGAGCCGCCTCCAGTTCCTCGCCTCATGATGGTTATCTCCAACTAGAAAAACTTCCTCCGTGCTCTCTCCTCCAACCACCTCCCAGAGGTCCTCACCCAGAAGATAGCTTTGCATACACGACTTCCACATCTTGAAGTTAGTCGATGTAAGCATCTCAATTCCAAGAACTCTTGCAAAACCACCTTCCATTGCTCTACCACTGGTTCTTTCTTCATAAAGGTGATTGCTACTCTAAGTTGCCTACTGCTCTATCCACTCCAACCTCCCTCTGATACCATGTGAAAATTTTTTGTAGACCTTTACGGAGTGTGCAGGAAATGTGCAACTTAGGGATTCAAGCCAAACAACAAGAAGCAAATGGAGGCAAACAAATAATCTTTATTGATAGCATAAACTTCATTACAAGATGAGGTACGCTTGGCGAGACATGATTTCGCCAGCACACAAAACCAAAGAGAAAAGATACACAACTTGAAGGAAGATAACTGAGACCACTCCAGACCGCGCGGTATCCTTGCCGATCTCTGCAAGCTGCCTAACCGCACAGCACTGCCGGTTACAGAACACCACCTCAGACCGCTGAGCAGACTGCACCCTCCTTAAGAACTCCACTAATTCTCCCGAACTCCAGCAACCCACACTGCAAGCCGCAGACCGCCCGAACACTTTCAGAGGAAGAGGTGATCGCTGCAGACCGCACTATCTGCAGAAGCTGCACAAGAAAATTCAATCAGCAGACTGCCCGATTACAATAATACAGACCGCAGGAATAAGGAAAATCTCAGCTTACACTTGGTGTGTCTAATTTTGCCGCTACAGTGGCTCCTATTTTTATAGGCATGGGACCTGATCCATTCACCACCCTAGAGATAGGATCACCACCCCAAGACCGCGCGACCAGACCGGTCAACCCGCTCGATCAGCAATAATTCTTTCTGCTTTATTTGATGAGCTCGCCGGCTTCACTCTAAACCGCGGGAGATCGCCACTCCATCAGTCAGATCGTGACTCCACAAGGAGATCGTCAGACTGCCAAGAAGCCGCCCACCACCAGTGTTTGCCCGAGACCGCAAACACGGTCTGTTCGCCACAAGACCACGAACACCTGTTCGCATGTCGGCCTCCTCCCGAGACCGAGAACAGAGACCTGTTCTCATACCAGCCTCCTCCTGAGACCGCAAACAGAGATCGCGCGACTAAGAGCCTTAGTCCATGAATACGACCAGAAAACCCGGACAGCCACCAGATCGGAATTCTGGAAACCTGGACCAACCTGTGCTGTCACGCCAGACAGGCACAGTCCTGAAGAAGCCAGCCCGCCACGTGGTCACAGACAGACCGCGCGGCCTCACCTTCAGCAGCCTTGGATAGATACTAGTGGGCATGCCAGGAGACTACGGCTAGGATAAGAGAAACCAGACCGCAGAACAGATCGCCAGGTCGTGCGGTCTCATCATACCGCCCGACCTCCTCCCAGACCGCCCAGATCCAAAAAGTCCACAAACTTCCACTTCAACATTTTCAACAAGAATTGATTGTTGTAAGTATAGCAGTGGTCCAGGGGGAGCTCCAGGATGATAAACTGCAGGAAGAGGTGGCAAAGATTGTCAAGGAAGCTCCTCATAATGTTGAGCTGAATGCACAAACTCAGGGGGAGCTTCCCAAAGACAATGATGTTGAAGAAGAAAATGAACCAATTACATTTCCTCCAAGAAAGGTAACTCCAAAAGTATTTTCAAGGAAAAGAAAAACTCCTGAGAAGGATCAATGACATTCAGGTATCTCTGTTTATATTCTCTAAGGAAAGTCAAACAGAATGTGGTATGGTGAATAATATAACTTATTTGACAATGTATGAAATGTTCTGTGATTCTATTCTATCATACTTGTACTGTCTATGTTGTCTTGTATGTAATTCTAATTATTTAAAAGATTGTGTCAAATCACTTTAACCAAGTCTGTAAAATTTGTTAAGATAAATAGGGGGAGATTGTCGGGAAAAACTCCTTGGATTATCTAAAGTGATTTTAACTCTTAGGTTTTAATTACCCATTATATAGTGAGGGTAATTTGGTCATTAGATGTTTTAGGATATCTCACACAACTTGGAGTGTCAAGACCAGAGCAAGACCAGCACAAATTGAGTTGAGTCAACAATTGCGTCAAATGGTATTCGACGCAACTTCGACTTCATGTCGACGTAACTTAGACTAGAAGTCCAAGCAACTCAAACTCACTGTCGAAGTAGATCAAGTCGACGCTACGTCGAAAGGATATCGACGTAGATGAAATGAGCATGTCGAAGTATCATTAGAAGTCGACGCAGCTCGAATTCAACTCAATGTAGAAGGAAGAATCTGTCGAAGCCATCTGAAGTTGACGCAATGTCGACTACAATTCGACGCAGTTGATGAAGTTCAGAGTTAAGCTCTCAACTCAACGGTTACGTCGATAAGTAATCGATGCAACGTCAACATCAAGGTTCAATCAGAGTAAGAAGGAATTTGAACCTACTCTTACATGAACTCGAAGGTGCGTCAATAAGAGAGAAGATGAAATCGACGCAGCGTTACAATACAGTCTGATAAGGAAACCTTTTCAGCTGTTCCTTTTGCACTCTCTCTGAGGGCCCACATTCCTAAAGACCATTCTACAACGGCTTGTTTATTGCCTAGAATAGAGAGGTGCAGTAAAAAAGACAGGGAAAGCTTTCTTGGAAAGGATTAAAACGGTTGGCAGACGGGTCGTGAACAAATAAAGGATGAGAGATTAATTGTCCAAGAAATATACCTTTTCAGCACAACCCATAAGGGAAAAGGCATTCAAATTCAAATGATCGGCAATAAATAAGAAGATCAGAGAGAAGAAAAGCATACAGAGCACTCATCACAATATTATGCATCTTGTTGATTAGGTCTTCCTCCTTCTTCTTCCTATTAGAACCCTAAAAGATAGAAAAACAAGAACTGCTCTCTCTCTCTCTCTCTCAGAACAGAACAACTGAAGGCTCACTACAACAAACTGCACCTGTTGTAAGGACTGAAATGTAACTGAAACACAGTTTGTTACTAATAGTTATGTTTAGTAACAAATTTTTTTTGTTGTTACAAAAAAGAACTTTTTTGTAACGAATATTTTAAATTTGTTACAATAATAATTAATTTGTTACTATAACTGTAAGTATTTGTAACAACACTAATGTTACGTTACAAATAGAAAACTTTTCTCACAATAAGTATCAATTGTAACCACATCGTGAAAGTTTTTTGTGACAAAGACATTGTCCTTACTAATAGTAATATTTTATTATTAAAGTTTTGTTACAAAAAATATATCATATTTTATTTTGTATGCGCGCGACAGTACCCCGCCTCCATAGTGCTCTAACGCGACGATAGTACTCCTACAGCTCGCAAACATCCGTGCGCGGCTGTCGCAGATATGTGGTACTATTGCGACATGTATTTTTGCACGTGCGGGGGTTTTTATAAATCTTTAACTTTTTATAAAAGTTTTTCTGCCTCTCTCCCATGCAGCTTTATCTCTCTCTCACATGAATGAATGAAATATACGGATGAAAATTTCCCTCCATAAAATTTTGAACAAAACAAAACTAAAAATTAAAAATATATTAAATGTAATAAAGAATGCAAATTAATATGACATTAATTTTTTAATATAATTTTGGAATTAAAATAAAATCACGCACGAACCCGCGTGCACGCCAATGCACTCTTGCACGCACGCAAATGCACTCTCGCGCGCATGCAAATGCACTCTCGCGTGCACTCAAATGCACTCTTACGCGCACGCAAATGCACTCTCACGCACACGCAAATGCACTCTCGTGCGTGTTGTTTTCCTTTTTTTACTTGAGAGCTAGCGCGTATTGTATGTATCGCGCGGGGCTCAAACACAGACACATGCAGACACATGCACAGACACGGACAACCAAACACACAAACATCCATTTGTGAGCTGTAGCAATGTCTTTCACGTACGGCCGCCGCCGTTGTCTCCCCTCTCTTCGACGGTCGCCGCCGCCGTCACCTCTCTCTTCCACGGTCGCAGCCATCGTCGTTCTCTTTCTCGGTCGTCGCCGCGCGCCGTTCTCTTCCTCTAGTTTATTAAGTTTTGTCTATTTACTTCACTCTCACATTAATGAAATATATGGAGGGAAATCTCACTCCATAAAATTTTGCACAAAACAAATCAAAAAATTTAAAACATATTAATATAATTTTTGAATAAAAATAACGATCACACGGTTTTTCAGTCGCGCGCATTGCACTAGCTCTATCTTTTTTGCTCGGGAGCATAAATAAATTTATCAGCGCACACGTTTTTTGCTCGGGAGCTATCATTTTAATGAAAATATATGTCATATATATAGGCAATTGTTAACCGCACCCAGTTTTGGCTATCCGCAACCCTTTTATATGAAGTATTACGTGTTTTTTAGAAATACGCCTTGTACAAGTATTTTTAGGAAAAGTGTTCAACACAAAAGTTTTAGATATCATCGAGATCTACAACTTTTGTATTGAACACTTTTGCTAAAAATGCACGCACAAGACGTATTGCTGCCCGAATTGAAACATGGGCGTAACTATAACGATTTTTTGGAAATACGCATTGTGCATGCATTTTTTGGAAAAATGTTCAACACGAAAGTTGTAGATCTCGACGATATCTACAACTTTCCTGTTGAACACTTTTCCTAAAAATGCTTGTAAAAGGCGTATATCCAAAAAACGCGTAATAATTCATATAAATGAGTTGCGGATAGCCAAAACTGGGGTGCGGTTAACAATTGCCTTTTTGATTGATGGATGACACGTGCTCTAATTTAATGAAAATAAATGTGTAATGAAATTCATAAATACATGTCAAATCAATTCATAAATACAACGCGTTGTTCAATAAAATTTACTTTTTACATAAGATTTATGTTTTTTTTAAATAAGAATTACCCCCGCTCAATTTTGTCCGCTCTCAGGAGCTCGATCAACTGACATTGCACATGAGGCCCATGTTCCCCGCTCGACAATACCCCCGCCTCGACATTGCCCGACAGTGCACATGAGCTTTAAATAAGATTAATGTATTTTTAAATAAGGTTTATCCGTTTATGTATTTTTTTAAAAGTAAGAATTACCCCGCTCAATTTCGTTCGCTCTCAGGCGCTCGATCAACTGAATAAAAAATAATTAAATATTAATTTAATTTTCTCACTAGACACAAACACACACACACACACACACACACACACACATACAAACACAGACACGTAAACACAAACACAGTCACAGACATAGATACAGACTGACATAGACACTGACATAATCAAACACAAACACAAACACGCATAGACATGCAAGTAAAGACACAAACATGCACAAACACACAGACATAGACTGGGGTATAACACACATAGATACGCAAACACAGACACACACAAGCACAGACAAATAAGCATAGACAGACAAACACTCACACACAACCCAAATACACAGACGCAGACAAGCACGTGTACATACAGACATAGATATATAGACACAAACACATGGACACAGACACAGACTTATATAGATACATGGACGTATACACAGACACATGGACCGACACACATACGTACGTACACAGACACAGACACATACAGACAAAAACACATGGACACAAACACAGACACATGGACCGACACATATACGTACACAGACATTCAAAGACACAGACACAGACACAGACACAGACAGTCACAGTCACATACACACACAGACACAACAACGCCACGACACACACACACACAAACACCAAAGACAGACACACACAGACATATGTGTACACACACACACAAACACGCACACAAACACACACACAAACAAAGACACACACAGACACAGACACATGCAGATACACGTAAACACACAGACACACATACATACAGATACAGACACACACATGCACAAGCAAATATAGATTACGCACAGGCATAGACACAGACGCCATGCAACATGAACACACACACACACACACACATATGCACAATCTCAATTTTGAGTCGAGCTCGAGTTCAATGAGCTCAATCTCGAACTCGAGTTCAAAGAGCTCAATCTCGATTTTGAGTCGAGCTTGAGTTCGTTGAGCTGGAGCTCGATTACTACTCGAGTTCAGCTCAGATATTTTTGATCATGATGGCGCGCGAGCCATCTCTCGAGCTCGAGCAAAAAATAAAGAATATTTCATGATATTGTGCATGAAATTTTTGGCGGAAAGTTTCCCAACAATAAAAATTATTCCAATAAAAATTATTCCAATAAAATAAATTATTATATCATTAAAATAAATTATTATACCTCAATCCAGCGCTGCATCGGGCATACTGCATCGGGCATATATCCTATCAATCCATCCCGACGCTGCTCCAGGAACCCTCGAAACCCTTGCGATGTGCTTCTTCCTCCGGCGAATCGGCGCCACTCCTCTTGAGAGCGAAGGAGGACTGAAGCGTGAGCGAGAGCGAGAAATAGAGTAGAGAACAATTTCAATTCTTCTTTTGTCTTGAGGAGAGACTGCTTTCACCTTAGGTATATCCTCTTTTTTCTTGCGTGATGATTTTTTTGCTGCCGTTTTTCATTATGATCTTTAGTGTAATGATTTTTTTCTTGATTTTTTTCTTGATTTTTTTCTATTTTCCTTGATTTTTTTGCTGTCGTTCCATATATTGATTTTTAGGGTTCCACGTCTTAGATTTGTAGGGTGCCAAACAATCTCTAAATTATGTACTAGTTTGACCCTTACTAGTTTGAAGGAAAGAAGAAAGAAGACAAGAAAATAAGCAAATCTCTCAAAAAGGAAAAGCTTAGGAAGAGAATGTCATCTTCATGGGGAGATCAAGGAAAATAGAAACAACTAATTCTCACTTTAACTATCTAAAATAGTTTATTTCTCCCATGATAGATATCTCTTTTGGACAATATGGTGATAATTTTTTTAGGGAATTAAGAACAAAATTTATTTATATATATCCTTATGCTATCTATTTGATATTTTAATATTCTACTATATATGCCCTAAATATTATCATTTATCAACTTGTGTGATAATAACATTTTCTGAAACAGTAATTATGCAGTTAGAACATGTCTTCATAAAATTGCGCTTTACTCTGATTAAAGTCATTGAAGAAGAGTGATCTTATGAATTTTCGAAACTGTAGCTGCAGTTTGGACAAACTGTAAGCTCTTAATTGGGCATTGGAAGGATCTCTTAATTGCTGGCTTGAAAAAATAGGGCATTGGAAGGATATCTTAATTGCTTATCTTTATGAACATTTCTCATTTTGTATGGTTTTATTTTACATAGGCATAATTGAAACTTCATTTATCATCATTGAAGATGTACCTTAATCTTATGTATCTTAATCTTTAGTGTGGTGAGAATTTTAATACGTTTTATATTATCAAATTTCCCACATCATCTTTCAGCATTGTTAATGGACATTGTGATTAACCTGACATTAGTTATATATCAAAATTTTGGTTCCAAGCTTGGGGATCTACTTGGTTTGTTGGCTTGGATGATTATGTTTTTCCTACTATATATTGGGTCCATAGGTTTTGCCCGTGGGGTGCTAGACTATTTGGTATTTAGCTGCTGCGTATGTATTACAGGTCCTGCTTTATCCAGAATAGTTTCTCACATTTCTGCATTGGTATGGATGTTTTTCATATTTCTGCATTGGTTTTGTGCCTGGCCTTGTTTGTTTCAGCTATAACATTGGAGTATGCCCTGAAAAATAAATAATAATGGACACCAATGGCAGGTTTTCTGTTCATTCAGCTATGTTTTTGTTTTGCTACTGGGTTTGGTTCTCTAGGTATGCATATTGTATTTGTTTTCACTGCCTGGTGTTGTGGTTGTGCACTAAATTTTCTATTTTTGGCCAATGATGGTCATGGTAATACACTAATACTTAGTGATTGTTGCCGCCTTTAGGCCCGGTAGCTTTCGTGATGGGTTTTAAACACTGCACTTACTGAGGCCACTGGTTTTATTTCCTTATTGATTATTTACTTTGCCTTGGTTACTTTTATAGTGCCCAGACCTCAAACTATCCAATGTACAATAAAATCTTATCGGCTCTCAGATCTTAATGATGTCAAGGTTTAGAAGTTGAAGGCCCAACCTCACATTGATTTTACTTCGATCTTTATTCATTTTGTTATGTCATATGCAGTTTGGGCCAACTGCATGTGCAGTTTGGGCAAACTGCATGTGCAGTTTGGGCAAACTGCATGTGCAGTTTGGGCAAACTGCATGTGATTAGCTTGATTTGAATAAATTTTTCTGAGATTATGCTGTTGTTGATGAATATGTTTGTGGATAAGTTGATCTATTATACTGGCATGATTAATAGTTTGATTTAATTTACTAATGTGTAGCTTTATGATTAAAACAAGAGGAGGAATTTCTGCTACTTACTGCAGTTTTTTGAAACTATAGCTGCAGTTTGGACAAACTGCAAGCTCTTAATTGGGCATTGGAAGGATCTCTTAATTGCTGGCTTGAAAAAATAGGGCATTGGGAGGATATCTTAATTGCTTATCTTTATGACCATTTATCATTTTGTATGGTGTTATTTTACATAGGCATAATTGAAACTTCTAAACTTCTTGAATAATTAGTTTAACAATTATCAACAATGACCATATTATAGGCTTGTTCAATCATGATATTTCTCAACCATATTGATTTTGTTATTTGCCAGAGAGGGCAAGAGTCTCCTAAACTAAAATGGGATGTAAGTGCAATGCAAGACCTTTATGATGTTGTGCATCACGATATTCTTTTTGTGGATATGAGGTGAGTGATAATTTATTATTCGATACTTCTACATGATTTTTGTTAGTTTTTACTTAAATTCTATTCATTTATCATCATTGAAGATGTACCTTAATCTTATGTGACCTAGAAAATTGGAGTTGGTATGTTTTCAATTTTGCTTGTATTATTGTGTGTTTGTGTGTGTGTGTTTGTGTGTGTGTGTGAAGATAGCGTAACCTGAAATATACTAGATTTGATGATATTTCAACAAGAAATATTCATAACTAGATAGGATGTGACCAGAGGATATCTACCCAACATCTATCACATTGGCCATACTATACATATTATTAATATATGCCTTATATGCCATTTCTATGCATCTAGTCATCATTTAGGTACACTTTAATAATTTTAAGCTCTAAATTTTGGACTTCCTAGAAGGTCTACCCTGCATGCCCTTTTGATTTCTAGATTTTTGAGTACCCACCTGCTCTGTGTGAGTGTGTTAAAAAACAATTTTTGTGTACGTTGCTATTAAAAGTTGTGTGCAGTGAGTCTTAACAGGCTGATATTGTGTGTTGTTAAGTGTTGTGTGCAGTGAGTTTTAGCTGGCTGATATTGTGTGTTGTTAAGTGTTGTGTAGTGAGTTTTAGATGGCTGAATGGTGCAGCTTTTCAGCATTTTAGTGGCTATTTTTGGTGCGGTTTTCTGCATTTTTGGTGGTTGTTTTTGTCGCTTAAGTGGTTGCTGTAGCTTGTATTTTACATGGGGATTTCAGTGATAATGTTGGGTGTGTTTTATGGCTACTGTTATGGGGCTTAAAACATGTGTTAAGGAGTTGTTTAGGTGCAGTTTTTCAGTATTTACGGTGGCTGGGTGTTTTCAAATATAAATGTGGGGCTTTCGCACTCCTAGTTGGTAGTTGAAACAAAAGTTATATCTTCTCAATATTCCGGCAAAGGTTATTTGAATCAAAAGATTTATTATTATTCTCCTCTTTTTACTATGCACTCATAGTCTTTGATGTATGCTCATTCATATATCCCAACTGGAACAGACTTGCAAGTCTTGGTTCTCAAAGAACACAAAATTGTTATGTTATAAAATTAATTTATGGAAATAAGAGGTAGTGTCTTTGACTTGAACTAGTGACCTCTAGTTCACACTAAAGGCAACTAACTACTGCTAGAGGCTGCCTAAGTACTGCTAGAGGCAAAATATCCATTTTTTCTTGGACATCTTTTTTATTTGATACTTGTGTTCTAAATTTCAGAACATTACAACTAAACTGTGAACTCCCTCATGACCTTAATTTCAGTGTGAACTAAACAACAGGCGGCAAGTGTGTGTTTTATTGTACGCATGTTTAATTGGGTGTGTATGGATTATATATGTATGTATGTGAGTTTGTATGGATGTTTCTGCTCTCATTTATTTGTAGGGTGATCTTAATTGCTCTCTTTTATTTGTAGGTTTCTCGAGCAGAAAGTGATGGACGATTCATTTTTCGAAAAATGATGGAAGATTTATTAGAAACATGTTGATCTTGTAATGTAATATTGTATTTTTTAGAAGAGATGATAATAACTTGTACTCTATGTAATACTTTTTGGTGTGAATAAATATATGTTGATCTTGTTATGAAATATTAAATATATGTGTGTTTTTAAGATTATTATTTGTAATAAAATATCAGGTACACAAAAAATGGAAATGGAATATTTTTGATATATAAATGAATTGGCTGTAGTAAGAAGAATGGAAAACAAATGTAACGATTTTTTCGTTACTATTGTTTAATCTATTGTAACGAAATAATGTTTATTATACTTTATTGTAATGAAGTTAGTTTTTTTTAGTGAGGAAAAAATAAAACATTTGTAAAGAAATAGTTTTAATCGTAACTGTTTTTTTGTGAGGAAAAAAAACATTCGTAACGAAATAATATTTATTGTGAGGAAGAATCACTTTTTGGTGAGAAAGTATCGTTTGTTACAATTAATTTATTTGTAACGACATGCATACATTCGTTACAAGAACTTTTAGCGTCGAGCTTTATAGGAGGGTCGTTACTTAAAGTTTTTTTCGTTACCAAATAGTTTTTGTAACGATTTTTGGCACTTATTGTAACGATTTAGGTCCTTACTATAAGTGCAGTTTGCTATAGTGGCTGCTCTTCATCAATATCTCATAGCAGCCAAATTTCAATCAGAAGAAAGTAGAAAGGATCTGAAGCTTATAACCCTTGCAACTCATCACAATCATAAGCAAGGGTTTTTCATTAGCAGATCCAGCAAAAGAAAAAAGTTGAAGGCTTTAATAGAAATCTGAGAACAGAATTCTTCTTCTTACTTCTTCCCCTTCATTCTCTCTTCAACTCAACTATAACAGAGTTTTAAGAATCCCTCTTCCAAAAGAATCAGTGGTTCAAGATCTCCGTATCAAAAGATTAGTGGTTCAAGATCTCCTTATCAAAAGATATGTGGTTCAAGATCTCCTTATCAAAAGATTTGTGGTTCAAGATCTCCTTATCAAAAGATCTGTGGTTCTAAGAGTGTTATTATCAAAAGTCTCAGGCACAGGTGGTGCATTCCTACCAGGTGGTAGAAGAGAGGACTACCCACATTTTGGGGAACCTCTATAAAATACGGTGTGTCTTTGCTGTGATTTTCTGTGATGACCCACTTTCTTTTTCAGCATTATTTTCAGCAGTACTATCTTATTTATTCTGCCTTTAATTTTGTTTGTGTGCATAATACCTTGGAAAATTTTATTTTTTGCACTGTTAAGATAGAAAAATCTTTAAATCTTTATTCACCCCCCCCCCTCCCCTCTAGAGGGTTCTCAGAGGTACACTGTGCACTTTTACTTTCCCGTCGTATAGTCTACTTGCTGGCGCCAGCGGTAGCGCTACCGTTGGGCGCTAGCTAACAAAGAACATAACCTCTATTTAAACACATCCAATTTTTTTCTTTCCGTGAAATCTCAGCTCCAATTATGACCAATTCTTTCTTCCCTTAGTTGCTGCACTATCACCATTATTCATGTGTCCCCTTATTAATCGAGTGTAATATTATAATTAAAACTTTCTTTAGCAAGGGACTATTCATCATCTTCCCTAAACAAGAATTAGGCTATTTCACCTTCTCTCCTCCAATACTCCCTCAATAGGCCACCGATCATCAAAAAATCAGCTCTTTTTACTTCGTATTGAATAGGGGAGTTGATCAAAGACATACATGAGGCGAACGATGCCCTAGAACATACGCTTTAGCGTGTCCACATCCTACAAAACTCCATTAATCTCGTTAAATCAAGCTCTTTTGAGCTCAATGTCTCTCTTAATTAGATCTAAAGATCTAGCACCAAGGGAGAGGGGTCAGAAGTCACCTAATTTTCGGCCGACGACCGCGGTCGTCTCCTTGGCGACATTGCGGCAGTCGGACGAGATCAAGTCCTTCTTCAAGCTTGCTCCTTAAAGAACCCTAAGTTAATACCTTGAGGTGTGAGGAAGAAGATGAAGAAAAGAAGATGATGATGATGATGAATAGGGCCCTCTGATTAGGAGAGTTCATCCCATTTGGGTTAGGAGAGAATGAAGAGAGAGAGAGATTTGCATTAATTAGCATTAAATGCAAAACCCAACTTCCCAAGCCTTATGTTGAAACTCCACCACTAAATGCCAACTGCTTAAATGCCAACTGCTTATATGCTTTTAATTCCATCATGGAAGAAATCACGTGCACTGATTCGGCCGCTACCGTCGGCGCTAGCTGAAGCTACCGCTGGCGCTAGCTCCCTGCTACCAATTTCTTTGCCATTTGCTTTCTAACACCAAGGGGTGATGGTTACACCCACTCCTGTGGATCAAGGCACATCTATGGCACCATTAGGACCTCAAGACACCTACCTTGCTCAAGCATCTCCAAGTGACTCGTGTCAATTGAGGGGTCTAGTTTGAATTGGGACGTTACACCTTTTGACTTGCACACCACTAGATAATTGTGGAGGAGCACCTGGCTCATGATTCTCAAATATGCATTTTCTTTGTGAGCATATTTGTGGTCAATCATTTTCAGGAGGCATATTCCCCAGTTTATCTTCTAGTTCAAATCCAGGACTCCTATTACTTGTAATTGCTATTTGGAAATTGCATCATGAATAGAGATTTTGCATAGTTGCACCTTCCCTACTATATCAGCAAGGAATCTGTATTCTTCTACAAGATCAATCTACTTCAGACTGATGGCCTTCTCTTTCTTGAACTACATGATTTCTAAAACCTTTTTGATATCATCCCCTGTCAGTTCATATGAATCACTGCCAGTTGTAAGATCAAATGTTTGATTGAACAATTCCTCTAATATATGTATATCAGTCTAAAAAATTTTCCCATTGAGGGATCCATCATCTCCTATTTGCAGATTTTCCTTGAACTCTGTCAGTTCAGCATTAAGGATATTGCACCTTGAAAAAATCAGCTTTGTCAGGCCTGCAGCGTGAAATAAGTCGAGGATAGCCTTGAAATTATCAGATGCTGTGTTGAAGGAGTCTATATCAACATCAAAGCCAGAGTTTATCTTTGGAGGAACCATTGATTCTGATGTACCTGCAAAAAGAGAACAGAGAGAGAAAGAAAGAGAGAGAGAAATGAGAGAAAGAGGCAGGAGAGCTGGAGGGAGGGAGAGCATGTGTAAGACCCCTTTTTTTGCTTCTTTCCCGGGTCTTACCGCCCAGAACCGCCGTCTTGCGGCTACACCATTACACACAATGGTCGCCGCCACAAGACGCCAATCCTGCCGGCTATTCATCATCATCTAGGCCAACCATAATCACAGTAATTGAAGTATTAAATGAAACAAGTCCACAAAATTACATTATATATTTATCGTAATACATGATTACAATGTCCACGATGAGAAGAACTAAAGGAATAAGGGCTTACGCCCAATACATGCTCAAATATAGTGCGACAACACTCTCACTCTACATCTATGCGGAAGTTATCAGACACTGTCTTCATGCATCTGTAGCCGCTGCTGCGACGACGTGTAGTGGCTGCTCTGCTTCATCCCGTCCTCCTGTCCTGTCTCCTGAAGGAGGTCCTGCTGTTCCGACACATCATCCCTAAAATGATGAGGTCCACCGACCGTCAGTCTATAAGACTCAGCATATTCCTCAACGCCTCCACCCGCGACTCCTAGGCACCGTGCGGGAGGAGGAAGCATAGGACATCAAAGGGTAAATCAAAAGCAGGTGACAAGCGGGTATTACTAACCTAGCAGTATATATCAATAGCTAACAACATGTATATAAAAGCATTTACATCTAGCAATTATATCAATAGCTAACAACATGTATATATATACATCAAGCACCTTCTAGCAAATCTATCATAATAAATCAAGGGGCTACAAATAAACCGAGTAGTATATAAACGAGCGTCAAAGTGAGTATACACACGCAGTTATAAAATAGTCTAAGCAGCTAGGAAAGTAAACCAGAGTAGTTATAAAGAAAACTAGAGCAAGTAAATAAACAACTAGATCAGCTATGAAAGTAACCTTAACTTATTTGTATACACAGACAAACACATAAGCTAAGGGATCTAGCAAGAAGTAAACTCATCGTATAAAAGAGCCCATACTAATTTATACGATGAGGTCTTTGTTTTATGCAAGAATGCTATGTCATGATGTGCAATGCAACGATGCAACTCACGCACACGACTCTGTACGTACAGAGCTTTAGTTCCCACTTTTCGAAGGTAGCTAACCTCCCGGGCACCTCCCGTCATGGTCATACGGTGGCAGAGGAGCGGGCGTCTCTTCACCTAGGTGGGTAAGTCACACTACCAGACCTAGGCCCTAACATACGCTGTGATACCGATACCCGGTACTCACGAGCTCCTGCGTACTAAACTGAATTGTCCATGCAGGGTTTAGGGAATCCGTCCCGTCGGACGCGCAGTAAGACAACCTGGCCCCAATAAAACCACTAGCACTGCCGAGTCAACGAACTGCTGTCGGTGTGATGACTAAGACAGAACCGAAGACCCAACATATCTTCTACACAAGCAACATATATTAACCCTTACTACTGAGCCTCCAGCTCGCAATTCTAAATCAACATTTATAAAGTAGAGCCTACCGCTCTCCAGACTACATCAGTCTTATATTTAAACTTCGAGCCTACCATTCGCTAGACTACACCAGTCTTATATTTAAACTACGAGCCTACCGCTTGCTAGACTACACCAGTCCTTTATTTAAACTACGAGCCTACCGCTCGCTAAACTACACCAGTCTTATATTTAAACTACGAGCCTACAGCTCACTAGACTACACCAGTCTTATATTTAAATTGCGAGCCTACCGCTCGCTAGACTACACCAGTCTTATATTTAAACTACGAGCCTACCGCTCGCTAGACTACACCAGTCTTATATTTAAACTACGAGCCTACCGCTCGCTAGACTATCCCTGTCCTTCCTTATAACCCGAGCCTACCGCTCACAGGACTATCTCAGTCCTTCCTTATAACATGAGCCTACCGCTCGCAGGACTATCCCAGTCCTTCCTTATAACCCAAGCCTACCGCTCGCAGGACTATCCCAGTCCTTCCTAATAACCCGAGCCTACCGCTCCCAGGACTATCTCAGTTCTTCCTTATAACCCGAGCCTACCGCTCGCAGGACTATCCCAGTCCTTATTTTATTCCTTCCCAAATTTGGGTGGGAGATCATGTTTCAAGTTCTCCTACTTACTACTCTTGTCTATTATTAGTTGATCTTAGAAGCTTGGGGTGGATCACAGAATTCCCGCGGGTTACCCGGTGAAGGGCTCGCAACGGTACTAGGGAATGTGATGGTGACTGAAGCCCAAATTCCCCTTTCAAGGATATTTATTTTATTTAGTTGCTACCCATTCTTGTATGCCCATTTGCTCTCTGATTGCTCTAAAATCCTAGGGCGGATTACCATTTGACTTGGGCAGGCATGTGTCGGTATTCTATTGAACACCGAACCATGTCATTCCTAGTGACTGACTATTTCCTTGTGTTATCTCTCAATCACAATTTTCACTTCTTGCTAAGTCATCCTTCGCCTCCCCGAATAGGTCCTTGTCAATTTCTGAATTGCTAGTTTTACTAAACGCACCCCGTCTTTATTTCCAATGACTGCCCTTGGTGATTAATCCTTCAATCCTAATTGGACATCTGCAATTCTCTTAGAGTTAGTAACCCCTAGGGGTGGTGACCATAAGGAAGGGGTCCGAATCTATGTTTTCAGTTTCTGCTGTTCGCAGACCAAGGTGGGATTGATCTAGGTTTGACTCTTAAGACACAACCTTGGTCCTACCAAGCCCTAATGAGTTCCAAGTAATATTCATCCATAATATTCATTTAATACAAGTGGTGTGCCAATAAGGGTTTACACTAGAACCACCACCTATAGGTCTCAATAAAATCTGATAAAATTACAGAAGTATAATATTGACCTAAAAAACAGCAATGCCTAAGTTTCATAATTTTCCAAGTAATATTTATCCATAATATTCATTTAATACAAGTGGTGTGCCAATAAGAGTTTACACTACAACCACCACCTACAGGTCTCAATAAAATCTGATAAAATTACAGAAGTATAATATAGACCTAAAAACATCAATGCCTAAGTTTCATAATTTTCCAAGTAATATTTATCCATAATATTCATTTAATACAAGTGGTGTGCCAAAAAGGGTTTACACTACAACCACCACCTACCGGTCTCAATAAAATTACAGAAGTATAATTTTGACCTAAAAACAGCAATGCCTAAGTTTCATAATTTTTCAAGTAATATTTATCCATAATATTCATTTAATACAAGTGGGGTGCCAATAAGGGTTTACACTACAACCACCACCTACAGGTCTCAATAAAATCTGATAAAATTACAAAAGTATAATATTGACCTAAAAACAGCAATGCCTAAGTTTTATAATTTTCCAAGTAATATTTATCCATAATATTTATTTAATACAAGTGGTGTGCCAATAAGGGTTTACACTACAACCACCATCTACAGGTCTCAATAAAATCTGATAAATTACAGAAGTATAATTTTGACCTAAAAACTAGTTAGCAGTAATTTATTTTAGTTTGTCTTTTTCTTTTGTTTTTGCGGAGCTGACCCCTGCAGGTATTCTTCTGGATGGATGTTGTAGCTAGGTCTAGATTTAAACGCCAATCTTCTGGTACGCTCACTTGCTGAGAATTGGGTACTCTCTTTCCTTAGCTTTATTCTGAATTTTATAGTCACATGTTGCATTAGATTGTTTAGTTTAAGTCTGGGGGAGAGTAGTTTTGTTTACCCGCTCACGTGCACTATTGCACTGCATGCTAGAAGTATTTCTATTTCATTTATTTAGTTATTGTTCATTTTCTTTGCACTTCGTAACACCCACATGAGCGCAGCGCTTAGCTGTTAGCACGTCGCGAGTCGAATTTGTCTCTGCTGTGTTATTTGAAAAATCATTGTGCTGGTTTAGGATTGTGAGTCGGAGTAAAAATGTCAACTTCTATAGTGCTCCTAGTCGAGTGCTCATGTCTCGCATGGAAATTCGTGCAGATTCAATTTCTATTTATTCTTTTAGATTATATTTTTCTACTAGCGTAGATATTGTTTACTTTACTCAGAAATTGGTGAATCCGGTGTGAATCAAACGGTAGCATAGAAATGTGTGTAGACGTTCGTTTGCCTCGTATTGCCCGAGTCGGGAGAAAGGATTATCTTTCTCAGTGGCTAAGAACTTGCCCCAAGCGACTCTCGAAGCATGGGTATATGGTTAGTCAATCGCGTGAATGTGATATAGGCCATCATTTTGGCCCGGTTGAGCCTTTGTGCCATTCCTATCGCTCTATCCTCGTTTGCCCAGTTGTGCCTACCCGTTCTTTGATTCTGCCCCACTTTTATCTCACCAAAGGCTAAAAAGCCAATCCTAGTCGCACACCCAAATTTGAGCTTTAGTTGTTTATTATTTTCATGATTGGGGTGTTGATGTTGTGATTTTTTTTGTGAAAATGTGGATGCGCTTCATTGCTCATCTTGCTGAAAATCTGTTGAAAAGAAATGAAAAAAATGAGAAAAAGAAAGAAGTAAAGAGAAAAGAAAAAGAAGAAGTGTTTAATTGAAATTTTTTATAGATTTATGATTGGGAATAGGCAGTGCACACACCCATGTAGTCAAGTCCAAGTCTGGGGGTGTGGTGTACCCGCATATCTTTTTGGGGTGCTTGAGGATAGTTTTCTGTGCTAGCTCATTTGTGTTTAGTGCTTGAGCCATCGTTTTTATCATTGTATACCTCACCTAAACCCAAGCCTCATCTAAAACCTAAAGTCTTATTGATTCACGCATTTGAGTCAAACCTGTGCCATGAGAGTGCGAATGGGCAAGCTTATGGTCACCGACATTGATGGATTTCAATGGAGGTTGTCTAGAGCCCCGATCTTTGGCAATGCTCGCCTCAGCGTTCAGTTTACTTTCTTCCTATGTACGACCTTATGATTCATCGTGAATCACTTTTTTAGTAAATGTAATATATAAATACGCCCCAAGAAAAGTATAAACTAATATGTATAATTAGAAATTTTGTCTACTGTATTTCTAGGTGCATGACCATAGCGACTTCGCATGGTACTCCGCTTTACAATTTCCATGCCATCTTTGTTTTTTCTCATCCGCCTAAGGGATTTGTTTGCTCGGGACGTGCAAATAGGTAAGTCTGGGGGTGTGATGAGTCCATTTTATATACTGATTTTCGGACTCATCCGGGCTATTTTTCCTTCATTTATACTTCAGTTTTTGTTTGTATTTGTTTATATTCACCTTGTTCATGCTTCTGCTTGAAGTGCTTGTTTGGGCCCATTGTAGAGTGCAATTGTTCACTACATTGCTGGTGGTAAGCACACTGTGCTCCACATCGTTTTATTTCTATTTCTATGCTGGTGCTGGAGGTGTATTCTCAGCTGGTCTGCTATGCTCACAGGTGGCCGAACCATCCCCTTTTTCCCAGAAATCATGATTGTGTATAACGCATGTGTACAACCCTGATATTCGCCGAGTATACTCCCAAAAGCTCATTGGAGCATCATGGTAACATCGACCCATGCAGGAAGGGAGGTGGAGGCAAGGAGGACGAGCGGTGGAGGCGGAGACCCCCCGCTCGCCCAGTTCATAGAGGAGGCGAGGAGGGGGAGGGGCTGTTCACCCCCCCTCTCGCCCAGCTAGGAGGCGAGCAGGGGGAGGGGCGGTTTGCCCCCCCCCCCCCCTCTCTCCCAGCTTGGAGGCGAGCAGGGGGAGGGCGGTTCGCCCCCCCCCCCCCCCCCCCCCCACTCGCCCAGCTAGGAGGCGAGGAGGGGGAGGGGCGGTTCGCCCCCCCTCTCGCCCAGCTAGGAGGCGAGGAGGGGGAGGGGCGGTTCGCCCCCCCCCCCCCCCCCCCCCCTCTCGCCCAGCTAGGAGGCGTGGAGGGGGAGGGGCGGTTCGCCCCCACCCTCTCTCGCCCAGCTAGGAGGCGAGGAGGGGGAGGGGCAGTTCGCCCCCCCCCCCTCTCGCCCAGCTAGGAGGCGAGGAGGGGGAGGGGCGGTTCGCCCGCCCTCTCGCCCAGCTAGGAGGCGAGGAGGGGGAGGGGCGGTTCGCCCCCCCCCCCCCCCCCCCCCCCCCCCCCCTCGCCCAGCTAGGAGGCGAGGAGGGGAAGGGGTGGTTCTCCCCCCCCCCTCTCGCCCAGCTAGGAGGCGAGGAGGGGGAGGGGCGGTTCACCCCCCCCCCCCCCCCCGTCTCGCCTAGCTAGGAGGCGAGGAGGGGGAGGGGGGGTTCGCCCCCCCCCCCCCCCCCCCCTCGCCCAGCTAGGAGGCGAGGAGGTGGAGGGGCGGTTCGCCCCCCCCCCCCCCCCCCCCCTCTCGCCCAGCTAGGAGGCGAGGAGGGGGAGGGGCGGGTCGCACCCCCCCCCCCTCTCTCCCAGCTAGGAGGCGAGGAGGGGGAGGGGCGGTTCTCCCCCCCCCCCCCCCCCCCTTCTCGCCCAGCTAGGAGGCGAGGAGGGGGAGGGGCGGTTCGCCCCCCCCCCCCCCCCCCCCTCTCGCCCAGCTAGGAGGCGAGGAGGGGGAGGGGTGGTTCCCCCCCCCCCCCCCCCCCCCCCGCCTCGCCCAGCTAGGAGGCGAGGAGGGGGAGGGGCGGTTCGCCCCCCCCCCCCCCCCCCCCCCCCCCCCCTCCCCCCCTCTCGCCCGGCTAGGAGGCGACGAGGGGGAGGGGAGGTTCGCCCCCCCTCTCGCCCAGCTTGGAGGCTTCCCCTTCGCAGCCCAAGTTTGGCTATTCACAGTCCAGTGGTCTGCGTTTAGTGCTTCAGAACAGCGGGATTTGGCTATTCGCAGTCCAGTTTTGGCTATTCGTAGTCCAGATCCGAAAATCCTATAAATAGGACCAAGGGGGCACCATTTGGGAGATCCAGTTTTTAGGCTAGCTCTCTCTCCCTCCCCAAATCTCTCCAGTGGGGTGAGGAGAGCTTCCAGTGGTGCCCTAGCTTAGTAGTGGCTTGGGAGGGGAAGTTCCTAAGGGGCTTCCGGGTATGTGGCGGGACCTCCCAACTAAGCCCTTGGTCCAGTCCCTAGTTCCAACACCTTCAACCTAGAGCTCTCCCTTGGGAGGAGTAAGGATTGGTCGCCCCTCGGCTAGCTGAGGGCCCCGAACTCCACAGAGACTAAGACTTGTTCGCAAGTCTCGGTTTCAACACATGGTGCCGTGAGCGTGGAGTGTGACCGATTCAAGAAATCCTCAAGATGAGTTCCATGGACGGAGGTGGAAGATCAGACCCAAGTCACTCCCAGCCCCCGGTGGCTGGGGTGACGTTGGAGATGTTCGAAAATTTCAAGCAAGAGGTCTTACAGACCATCCAGGTTGCTTTCGCCATGATAGTCAGAGGCAGAAGAGATGGTCCGGAGATCCCGCCCCAACAGGTGGACGAGGGAACTCTCGGCCAGCAGTCCAAGAAGGAAGTACCGGTGGGGGGGAGTGGGGAGGTGTCATACCCCCACTCGCCCATCGCCATGGGGGCGAGCTCAGGAGGGAGGCGCCCTCCCAGCTCGCCCCACCCCTGCAAGGGGGCGAGCTCAAGAGGGAGGCGCCCTCCCAGCTCGCCCCACCCCTGCAAGGGGGCGAGCTCAGGAGGGAGGCGCCCTCCCAGCTCGCCCCACCCCTGCAAGGGGGTGAGTTCAGGAGGGGGCCGCCCTCCCAGCTCGCCCCGCCCATGTTCCAAGGGAGCGAGCTCAGGAGGGGGGCCGCCCTCCCAGCTCGCCCCGCTCCTGTTCCAAGGGGGCGAGCTCAGGAGGGGGCCGCCCTCCCAGCTCGCCCCGCCCATGTTCCAAGGGGGCGAGCTCAGGAGGGGGCCGCCCTCCCAGCTCGCCCCGCCCCTGTTCCAAGGGGGCGAGCTCAGGAGGGGGCCGCCCTCCCAGCTCGCCCCGCCTCTGTTCCAAGGGGGCGAGCTCAGGAGGGAGGCGCCCTCCCAGCTCGCCCCGGGCCTTCTAGCCCCGTCCTGAAAGGGGGCGAGCGGGGAGGCATCCGGACCCCACTCGCCCCACCCCAAAAGAAATCGAGTGAAGGGTGGTGGGCGAGACCACCCCTGTAGGCGGCCATCCAATAGCCCGGCAGGCTCAGCTGCCAACAAGCCGACTCCACGAGGGGGGGGGGGGGGGGGGGAAGGAGGAACCACAAAAGGAAAAGATCCAGCTGCCCGAGGTGGAGGCAGGGACCAAGGACACCCCCTCCACCGCCTCCGCAAGCTATGGCGATGGGCGTGGTAAGGAGGAGAGCCAGGAAAGCGGGAAGAAGAGGAAGAGGAGGGGGTAGGGATGAGTTATCCTACCGTGATTTCCACCAGGAGGAAGGTCACGCGACATCCACCTGCCCCGAGTTTTTGGAAATAAGGGAGGCAATGGCTCCGATACAACAACGACACTAGCCAAAGGGGGTCGAGGAGGACGGACCCTAGGTTGTTCGAGGCAAAGAAAGGATATCCCAACTAAGTGGTGGCGACCAAAAACGCTTGTACCAGTAACTCCACGTAATGCAATGGTTTTTTTCTTACTTAGGTTATTTTTCTCGCATGCAATATTATGACTAACAAGGTGTGATATATGTTGGTGCTGGAATGCCCCATATCGATTCCGCTCCCGGGCTCTCATCTAGACGGGGGGTTCAGGTTGATCTCTGGAGAGTCTGGCAAGGTGTGATATATGTTGGTGCTGGAATGCCCCAGATCGATTCCGCTCCCGGGATCTCATCTAGACGGGGGGTTCAGGTTGATCTCTGGAGAGGCTGGCAAGGTGTGATATATGTTGGTGCTGGAATGCCCCAGATCGATTCCGCTCCCGGGCTCTCATCTAGACGGGGGGTTCAGGTTAATCTCTGGAGAGGCTGGCAAGGTGTGATATATGTTGGTGCTGGAATGCCCCAGATCGATTCCGCTCCCAGGCTCTCATCTAGACGGGGGGTTCAGGTTGATCTCTGGAGAGGCTGGCAAGGTGTGATATATGTTGGTGCTGGAATGCCCCAGATCGATTCCGCTCCCGGGCTCTCATCTAGACGGGGGTTCAGGTTGATCTCTGGAGAGGCTGGCAAGGTGTGATATATGTTGGTGCTGGAATGCCCCAGATCGATTCCGCTCCCGGGCTCTCATCTAGACGGGGGGTTCAGGTTGATCTCTTGAGAGGCTGGCAAGGTGTGATATATGATGGTGTTGTAATGCCCCAGATCGATTCCGCTCCCGGGCTCTCATCTAGACAGGGAGTTCAGGTTGATATCTGGAGAGGCTGGCAAGGTGTGATATATGTTAGTGCTGGAATGCCCCAGATCGATTCCGCTCCCGGGCTCTCATCTAGACGGGGGGTTCAGGTTGATCTCTGGAGAGGCTGGCAAGGTGTGATATATGTTGGTGCTGGAATGACCCAGATCGATTCCGCTCTCGGGCTCTCATATAGACGGGGGGTTCAGGTTGATCTCTGGAGAGGCTGGCAAGGTGTGATATATGTTGGTGCTGGAATGCCCCAGATCGATTCCGCTCCCGGGCTCTCATCTAGACGGGGGGTTCAGGTTGATCTCCGGAGAGGCTGGCAAGGTTTGATATATGTTGGTGCTGGAATGCCCCAGATCGATTCCGCTCCTGGGCTCTCATCTAGATGGGGGGTTCAGGTTGATCTCTGGAGAGGCTGGCAAGGTGTGATATATGTTGGTGCTGGAATGCCCCAGATCGATTCTGCTCCCGGGATCTCATCTAGACGGGGGGTTCAGGTTGATCTCTGGAGAGGCTGGCAAGGTCTGAAATATGTTGGTGCTGGAATGCCCCAGATCGATTCCGCTCCCGGGCTCTCATCTAGACGTGGGGTTCAGGTTGATCTCTGGAGAGGCTGGCAAGGTGTGATATATGTTGGTGCTGGAATGCCCCAGATCGATTCCGCTCCCGGGCTCTCATCTAGACGGGGGGTTTAGGTTGATCTCTGGAGAGGCTGGCAAGGTGTAATATATGTTGGTGCTGGAATGCCCCAGATCGATTCCGCTCCCGGGCTCTCATCTAGACGGGGGTTCAGGTTGATCTCTGGAGAGGCTGGCAAGGTGTGATATATGTTGGTGCTGGAATGCCCCAGATCGATTCCGCTCCCGGGCTCTCATCTAGACGGGGGGTTCAAGTTGATCTCTGGAGAGGCTGGCAAGGTGTGATATATGTTGGTGCTGGAATGCCCCAGATCGATTCCGCTCCCGGGCTCTCATCTAGACAGGGGGTTCAGGTTGATCTCTGGAGAGGCTGGCAAGGTGTGATATATGTTGGTGCTGGAATGCCCCAGATCGATTCCGCTCCTGGGCTCTCATCTAGACGGGGTTTCAGGTTGATCTCTGGAGAGGCTGGCAAGGTGTGATATATGTTGGTGCTGGAATGCCCCAGATCAATTCCGCTCCCGGGCTCTCATCTAGACGGGGGTTTTAGGTTGATCTCTGGAGAGGCTGGCAAGGTGTGATTTATGTTGGTGCTGGAATGCCCCAGATCGATTCCGCTCCCGGGCTCTCATCTAGACGGGGGTTCAGGTTGATCTCTGGAGAGGCTAGCAAGGTGTGATATATGTTGGTGCTGGAATGCCCCAGATCGATTACGCTCCCGGGCTCTCATCTAGACGGGGGGTTCAGGTTGATCTCTGGAAAGGCTGGCAAGGTGTGATATATGTTGGTGCTGGAATGCCCCAGATCGATTCCGCTCCCGGGCTCTCATCTAGATGGGGGGTTCTGGTTGATCTCTGGAGAGGCTTGCAAGGTGTGATATATGTTGGTGCTGGAATTCCCCAGATCGATTCCGCTCCCGGGCTCTCATCTAGACGGGGGGTTCAGGTTGATCTCTGGAGAGGCTGGCAAGGTGTTATATATGTTGGTGCTGGAATGCCCCAGATCGATTCCACTCTCGGGCTCTCATCTAGATGGGGGTTTCAGGTTGATCTCTGGAGAGGCTGGCAAGGTATGATATATGTTGGTGCTGGAATGCCCCAGATCGATTCCGCTCCCGGGCTCTCATCTAGACGGGGGGTTCAGGTTGATCTCTGGAGAGGCTGGCAAGGTGTGATATATGTTGGTGCTGGAATGCCCCAGATCGATTCCGCTCCCGGGCTCTCATCTAGACGGGGGGTTCAGGTTGATCTCTAGAGAGGCTGGCAAGGTGTGATATATGTTGGTGCTGGAATGCCCCAGATTGATTCCGCTCCCGGGCTCTCATCTAGATGGGGGGTTCTGGTTGATTTCTGGAGAGGCTGGAAGGGTGATTCATGCTGGCTAAGGCCCCGAGCAGACCCGCTGACCAGGCTCTCATCTAGCTGGCAGGTCTGAAGGCTACTCGGTGGCAGGTTCTAAGTTTTCCAAAGTTGGTCCCGATGCTGGCCCGCTGACCAGGCTCCCATCAAGCTGGCAGGTCCGAGGATCGCTCGGTGGCAGGAAAGTCCCAAGTACTTAGTCCCGACGCTGGCCCGCTGACCAGGCTCCCATCAAGATGGTAGGTCCGAGGATCGCTCGGGGGCAGGAGAGTCTCAGGATACTTAGCCCCGACGCTGGCCCGCTGACCAGGCTCCCATCAAGCTGGCAGGTCCGAGGATCGCTCTGTGGCAGGAAAGTCCCAAGTACTTAGTCCCGACGCTGGCCCGCTGACCAGGCTCCCATCAAGATGGCAGGTCCGAGGATCGCTCGGGGGCAGGAGAGTCTCAGGATACTTAGCCCCGACGCTGGCCCGCTGACCAGGCTCCCATCAAGCTGGCAGGTCCGAGGATCGCTCGGTGGCAGGAAAGTCCCAAGTACTTAGTCCCGACGCTGGCCCGCTGACCAGGCTCCCATCAAGCTGGCAGGTCCGAGGATCGCTCGGGGGAAGGAGAGTCTCAAGGTACTTAGCCCCGATGCTGGCCCGCTGACCAGGCTCCCATCAAGCTGGCAGGTCCGAGAATCGCTCGGTGGCAGGAAAGTCCCAAGTACTTAGTCCCGATGCTGGCCCGCTGACAAGGCTCCCATCAAGCTGGCAGGTCCGAGGATCGCTCGGTGGCAGGAAAGTCCCAAGTACTTAGTCCCGACGCTGGCCCGCTTACCAGGCTCCCATCAAGCTGGCAGGTCCGAGGATCGCTCGGGGGCAGGAGAGTCTCAGGGTACTTAGCCCCGATGCTGGCCCGCTGACCAGGCTCCCATCAAGCTGGCAAGTCCGAGGATCGCTCAGTGGCAGGAAAGTCCCAAGTACTTAGTCCCGATGCTGGCCCGCTGACCAGGCTCCCATCAAGCTGGCAGGTCCGAGGATCGCTCGGGGGCAGGAGAGTCTCAAGGTACTTAGCCCCGACACTAGCCCGCTGACCAGGCTCCCATCAAGCTGGCAGGTCCGAGGATCGCTCGGTGGCAGGAAAGTCCCAAGTACTTAGTCCCGATGCTGGCCCGCTGACTAGGCTCCCATCAAGCTAGCAGGTCCGAGGATCGCTCGGTGGCATAAAAGTCCCAAGTACTTAGTCCCGACGCTGGCCCGCTGACCAGGCTCACATCAAGCTGGCAGGTCCGAGGATCGCTCGGGGGCAGGAGAGTCTCAAAGTACTTAGTCCCCATGCTGACCCGCTGACCAGGCTCCCACCTAGCGGGCAGGGTCAGGAACCGCTCAGTGGCTGAAAATTCTCTTAAGTGTTTTTCTCCCGAGGTGGTCTCGCTAGCCGGACTCTCACTAGCCGGCAGGGTAGGAAGGCCTCTCAGGGAGGCTGTGTATTTTTCCCCCGAGGTGGTCTCGCTAGCCGGGCTCTCACTAGCCGGCAGAGTTGGAAGACCTCTCGGGGAGGCTATGCATTTTTCCCCCGAGGTGATCTCGCTAGCCGGGCTCTCACTAGCCGGCAGAGTTGGAAGACATCTCAGGGAGGCTATGTATTTTTCCCCCGAGGTGATCTCGCTAGCCGGGCTCTCACTAACCGACAGAGTTGGAAGACCTCTCGGGGAGGCTATGTATTTTTCCCCCAAGGTGGTCGCGCTAGCCGGGCTCTCACGAGCCAGCAGAGTTGGAAGACCTCTCGGGGAGGCTATGTATTTTTCCCCCAAGGTGGTCCCGCTAGCCGGGCTCTCACTGGCCGTCAGGGTTGGAGGACCTCTCGAGGAGGCGCTGTGTTTTTTCCGAGATGGCACCGATGACCGGGTTCCCATCGACACTCGTCGAATATGCAGGGTTGGACATTTCTTTCCGAGCGTGAGCCACGCTCGAAAAGAGCGGGGATTGTGTACAACCCGATATTCGCCGAGTATACTCCCAAAGGCTCATTGGAGCATCATGGTAACATCGACCCATGCAGGAAAGGAGGTGGAGGCAAGGAGGACGAGCGGTGGAGGTGGAGACCCCCCGCTCGCCCAGTTCATAGAGGAGGCGAGGAGGGGGAGGGGCGGTTCGCCCCCCTCTCGCCCAGCTACGAGGCGAGCAGGGGGAAGGGCGGTTCGCCCCCCCCCCCCCCCCCCTCTCGCCCATCTTGGAGGCGAGTAGGGGGAGGGGCGGTTCGCCCCTCTTGCCCAGCTACGAGGCGAGGAGGGGGAGGGGCGGTTCGCCCCCCCCCCCCCCCCCCCCCCCCTCTCGCTCAGCTAGGAGGCAAGGAGGGGGAGGGGCGGTTCGCCCCCCCCCCCCCCCACCCCCCCTCTCGCCCAGCTAGGAGGCAAGGAGGGGGAGGGGCGGTTCGCCCCCCCCCCCCCCCCCCCCCCACCCCCCCTCTCGCCCAGCTAGGAGGCGAGGAGGGGGAGGGGCGGTTCGCCCCCTCCCCCCCCCCCACTCGCCCATCTAGGAGGCGAGGAGGGGGGAGGGGCGGTTCGCCCCCCCCCCCCCCCCCCCCCTCTCGCCCAGCTAGGAGGCGAGGAAGGGGAGGGCGGTTCGCCCCCCCCCCCCCCCCCCCCCCTCTCGCCCAGCTAGGAGGCGAGGAGGGGGAGGGGCGGTTCGCTCCCCCCCCCCTCTCGCCCAGCTAGGAGGCAAGGAGGGGGAGGGGCGGTTCGCCCCCCCCCCCCCCCCCCCCCACCCTCTCGCCCAGCTAGGAGGCGAGGAGGGGGAGGGGCGGTTCGCCCCCCCCCCCCCCCCCCCCCCCCCCTCTCGCCCAGCTAGGAGGCGAGGAGGGGGAGGGGCGGTTGCCCCCCCCCCCCCCCCTTCTCGCCCAACTAGGAGGCGAGGAGGGGGAGGGGCGGTTCGCCCCCCCTCTCGCCCAGCTTGGAGGCTTCCCTTTCGCAGCCCAGTTTTGGCTATTCACAGTCCAGTGGTCTGCGTTAAGTGCTTCAGAACAGCTGGATTTGGCTATTCACAGTCCAGTTTTGGCTATTCACAGTCCAGTTTTGGCTATTCGCAGTCCAGATCCGAAAATCCTATAAATAGGACCAAGGGGGCACCATTTGGGAGATCCGGTTTTAGGCTAGCTCTCTCTCCCTCTCTCTCCCTCCCCAAATCTCTCCAGTGGGGTGAGGAGAGCTTCCAGTGGTGCCCAAGCTTAGTAGTGGCTTGGGAGGGGAAGTTCCTAAGGGGCTTCCGGGTATGTGGCGGGACCTCCCCACTAAGCCCTTGGTCCAGTCCCTAGTTCCAACACCTTCAACCTAGAGCTCTCCCTTGGGAGGAGTAAGGATTGGTCTCCCCTCGGCTAGCTGAGGGCCCCGAACTCCACAGAGACTAAGTCTTGTTCGCAAGTCTCGGTTTCAACAGCACGGTCGTGCGTTCTATTGATGCACGGAAGGCCGCGGTCGTGCGCTTTCATCTGGGTAGAAATTAATGTTCTGCCATTGATCATGCATTTTACACACGGGCGGATTCGCCCGTGCGCGAGTAAAACACACGATCGACCTGTTTAGCCTTGTTTATCGCCAATCTGAATCGTCCGTGCATTTTCACGCACGGGCGGATTCGCCCATGTGCGAAGGAAACGTGCGGGCACTGCTGCTTCTTCCTCAGGTTAGTTTATTCATTAAATAATGCACGGGCAACGCACGGTCGTGCGTTCGCCCGTGTGTGACCAAACTTCTGATTGTTTTATATAAAAGCTGCAGTTTTCAACCTAATCGGGAGAGCGAACAGACCGTACAGCTCCGCCGTTTTCGCCCTTTCCGCTGGGATTCCACCCCTTTTTGGCCTCCTCCATCATCCTCAAGCTCTAAGGAGAGGGATTTAGCCCTACATCCACCAATATCCAAGGAGAAGGAAGCTAGGTCGTGCGGCCGGATCGTGACACGAAGAAGACGGGCCATTGGAAGGTAGTGACAGCCTTCTCTACCCCGGACATAGTTGAGGACCGAGCTTGGACGCGGATTGACAACCCAGCGATTCCAACCTTGAATCCCAACGAGCCTTCGGATTAGGTCGATTCCTTGCTCTCTCTCTCTCTTTGTATTGGTAGTTGTAAATGTTAGATCTTTTGTATTTTGATGATGAACACTATAAACCTTGCTATATAAAGTTATTTCATGTCTATGTGAAATTATCTTTTGTCTATATGTATGTATGAGGTGCGCCCCCATCCATTTTCCATTCCGCCATCATGTTCGTTCGCCGCACTAGCAATTGATAGTGGCGTGCTTGTCGACGAGGTGCTTGTGACCCTCATTCCGCTAGCCTACTCGTCCATCCGCCCTTGCGAAGTAGTGCGTTCAAGGTCTACGTAGTTTTCCATCCTGCCTCGCGAAGCATTGCATAGGAGTAGTTGTAGTATTTTCTTTTATTTTCCACAAACCAATCCATCGTTTCCACAATCCATCCGCTCATAAGGACTTCAATCTCAAGTCCTTCCTCAATAGTTAACTACACCTTACTGTGTTCCTTCGAGATTCGATACTCGGGGATTTGCTCCTTGTTTTATATTACTTGAACGATCGGTACACTATCGTTTCGTGCCGCAGTCTCGCTACCGCCTATAGCGGTGTGCGAAATTTGCGCATCAATGCTCTAGAGGTGCTAAGGGTTCATCATTTGTATCTGTACGAAGTTTTTCTACACAAGGAATAAATTCATCAAATTTTACATTAATAGACTCTTCAATATTACTAGTTCTTTTGTTAAATATTCTATAAGCTTTACTAGTTGAAGAGTATCCAAGAAATATTCCTTCATCGCATTTTTCATCAAACTTCCCTAAGGCATCTTTTGTATTTAGAATAAAGCATTTATAACCAAAGATTTTAAAATATGATACGTTAGGTTTCTTTTGAAAATATAGTTCATACGGTGTAAGATTTAAAGTTGGAAGAAGCATGACTCTATTCATTACATAACATGATGTGCTTAGGGCTTCGCCCCAAAAAGACTTAAGTAATTTATACTCAGATAGCATAGTACGTGATAGTTCATAAATTGTCTTATTCATTCTTTCTACAACACCATTTTGTTGAGGTGTGCGAGGAGAAGAGAACGCATGCTTAATGCCTGACATTTCGCAAAAAAGAATTAAATTTTTCATTTTCAAATTCTCCTCCATGATCTGAGCGAATGCATTTTATTTTTAATCTAGTTCATTTTGAATACGAGTACAAAATTTTGAAAATTCGCAAAACACATCAGATTTGGTAGAGAGAAATAAACTTCAACAATATATAGAAAAATCATCTATTAGAACATAAATATGTATTCTACCACCAGAACTTGTGGTACAAACGGGACCAAAGAGATCCATATGAAGTAATTGCAAAGGTCTTGTAGTAGAAATTTCATTTTTACTTTTAAAAGAGGATTTTGTAAATTTTCCTTTTTGGCATGGAGAACATAGTGAAGATAAATTTCCATTTAATCTAGGCAATCCTCTTATCAATTCCTTTTTGGCTAGTTTTAAAATGAGCTTTGTACTAGCATAACCAAAACGTCTATGTCATAGTTCTAACTCATTATTCTTTGATATAAAACATTTTATAGATGATTTGGAAAGATCATGAAAGGAAACTTTATATACATTGTGAGTTCTAGGTGCAATTAGTAAAACATCTTTTGTGTTAGGATTAAATATTTTGCAAAGATTCGTAGATGACTCAAATAAAACATTTAATCATTTATCACATAATTGACTAATAGATATTAAGTTATGTTTTAAAACCTTTTACATAAAGAACATTAGAAATAGTAAAGGATTCGTTACCCACTGTACCGACTCTCATGATCCTTCCTTTACCATTATCTCCCAAAGTAACGATCCCTCCCTTCTTCTTTTCTAGGCTAAGGAACTTTACTTTGTTGCCCGTCATGTACTTGGAGCAGCCCGAGTCCAAGTACCATACGTCCTCCTTTTCCTTAGCCTTCCTGCAAATCTAGAAAGAAGATGAGAGTAAGGATCCAGATACCCAAGAGGTCCCACCCATAGAATAAGTGGATGCCTTAGGTACCTAGATTTTCTTTGGAGATCCTCGTTTTAATTTCCCGTAGGAGCTAGATGTGTGTTCAAACTTCTAACAATTTGCACAAGATATAAAGGGGGTTGAGAACCTTTTCTGGAATTTTATATTGCTCTTACTGGAAGAAGTTTGTTTTTTGGAATAAACAGGAGATTCTTTATATGAGGGGATACCACTAGCGTTAGTGGCTAGCATCGGGCAGTAGCTGTCACTTTGATATCCGAGTCCAAATTTTTTAGAACCATAACACTGGTTCCCCAAAATCATGTCCAGATATTTTTGACAGATTCCAAATTTTTTTATGGCCATATTGAGGTCATGGTTTTGTTTTTTAAGAGATGAGATTTCTTTTACAAGCAAGACACATTTATTTTCAAAACCTTTTAGTTATTTTCAATTTGTAATAGAGAGGTTTTTAGTTTTCTCTCTAAGTCCCCCTTTTCTCTTGTAAGAGTTTTGATTTGAGAGAGAGCCTTAGAAAGAGAAACATCAAGATCTTTTGCCTTACATAAAGAGTGTCCACACTCTTGGCATGAAACCTTTCTCTTTTCTAAAGAAAATAATTTTTTAGTAAGCTTATGATATTCTTCTATAAGAGATTCATTTTCATGGTTTAAAATAATTCTATCTTCTATACATTTATCATAGGCTTTATAGGTTTGAACAAATTCATCATAAAGTTTTTCGAAGGTGGGAGGAGTTACCTCAGTGTCACTAAGAATACTAGTGTTGTCATTGTTTCCTTTTTTCGATGAAGCATATGTTTGCGTCCCCCTCGTCGCTTGACTTAGACCCGCTTGATTCTTCAGAGGAAGAATCATCACATGTCACGACTTTCAGCAACTTATTTTTCTCCTTCTCTTTGTATCATTTTTCCATTTGCTCCATTTGATACTTCAAGCACTGGATCTGAATGTGCCCGATCTTCCTACAGTGAAAGAACTATGGTGGTGGTCTTTCTTCTTCATCGTCACTTTCCTTTTCTTTCTTTGAAGAAGAGGAAGACCATTTTCGTCGTGCATCCTTCTGGAAGTATTTCCGGAAGGTGTTCCTTCTTTACAGATTTCTAATGAATTTTCTGAAGTTCTTTACCTGGAGACCTTCTTCATCTACATCATCATCTGCTTTGCTCTCCTTCTTTGACTTTAGTGCCAGCGCCTTCTTCTTGGCTCCTTGTTGTATTCATCATGTTGAATCTGAAGTTCTACCTCATGGGTTTTGAGATTCCTAATGAGGTTCTCAATCTGGAGCGTTCTCAGGTTGTGTGACTCCGAGATGGCCGTCACTTTTGTATTGAACCTCAGAGGTAGAGAGCGAAGAATCTTTCTAACCAAGTCGCCATCAGAGAAGGTCTTTCCAAGAGCTTTTGAAGCGTTGATGATCTTGGTGAATCATGTGTTGTTGGAACCAGTATTTTGTTCCAACGAGGAATTCTGACCCCTGAAAAAGGGGCAGCAAGCACTTACTAATATTGCGGAGGAACTTGATCGAAGACTTAAAATGAAACGCACGACCCTTGGCAGCAGTGCGGTGGTCCCACCACACACCTGGAAGATCATTTGAGTGCTTCCCCTCCCAAGCCAAGGCTGAAGTCGGGCGCCTTGGAGAGCTGAAGGAGCTAACCAAAGAATTCTTGAGGAGAGGCAAAGATCTAGTTTGCTCTCTCAATGTGCCCCAAAGGGTCTATTTATAGCCTTTCTGAATTGGTCTGCTAACAGTGGGATTCCGTCTTTTTGTCTTTTACTATACGCACCCCTAAATTGGTCTGCTAACAGCTAAACTCCGTTGTTCTGGAGGGCTATTGGAAACCCACCAGGGGTATCAGGATAAATTCACCTACAGCCCCTGCTGGGCGAGTGGCCCCTAAAGTTCCCCCTCACTAGCCTCCTTGCGAGCTGGGCTCGCGAGCTCTCCTCCTGCGAGTAAGGGAATGGCCCCACTCGCCTCGCCTGACCGACACTGCGAGACCTCACTTGACTCACTCTGGCTAGATGCACCCTAGAGCGGTTCTTCAAAACTTACTGAGCCGTCGCCGCTCGCCACTCGCAAGTGAGATCCCTGATCCGTCTCGCCTTGCCCTAGCAGGGTACTTGCCGTGAATCGGCGAGAACTCAAGTGAACTAAAATAAAGACATGATTTTATTAACTTGAAATAATAGATCACAAAACTTGATTTCTTGTGATGCTAGAAATAGTAGACGAAAAAGAAAAATCTCCTTTTATTTTCTATACCGACTCATATCCCCACGAACCAGTGGCTTTAGCCTATCCTCCCCTGAATCCGTCCTCAAGGCGCTCTAACCAATCCTTCCCCGGATATGGCCTCAAGCACCCCCTATACCTACTCTAGATCTAGTCTCCAATAAGAGGTGAATTCCTCCCTAAGTCCTACCCAGACCTTGTTGCCAATACGAGGCAAATTTACCAAGTGATTACAAGAGATATGAATTGAAATAAGCAACAACAATATGAAAAAACTCCCTCTAAGAAACTTCTGAAGTCGGAGATGAAAGATCGCTGTAGAATAAGCGTAGTTGTAGCGATCGTCGGTCGGATGCCGCATAAAGAAGTCCTCCTTCAGAAACTATCAGAACTTTTGGTGGGAGATCAACACTCGGCAGAATAAGGCTCTGGAATTAGCCACTAGAACTCTCTCAAGGATGTGTGTCTAAAATGAGAGAAGATGGCTCCTTGTATATGTCTGCAAGCTACCGTCGGTGCTATCTCAGATTAGGCAATATTCTGCGTGTGATAATCTTTCATTTCAAGGCAAGCTGGCTGTCATTCCTCTTGTGCATCGAGCTACCGCCTACGCTATCCCTACCGACGGCACTATCTCGGTTTAGGCATGATTCGGTGTGTGAGAATCTTTCATTTCAAGGCAAGCGCTGCCATCCCTCTTGTGTAACAAGCTATTGGATCTTTAGGCGCCCTTAGAGGGGGGAGTGAATAAGGTTTTTATGGAATTTCATTCTCATTTAAAAATATCAGATTTTGCGACCAAAGTTTCGGAATATTTTATAAGAGAATATATTTAAATATCTCATATACGATTATATTGACTATTCTTTTTTTAAAGAAGAGAATCAACACTATTGGTTAACTGTTGCTAATGTCTGGCGTTAAGGGTTATCGCTGGGCGTTAGCTCTCCAAGAAATTTTCCTTAGCACAAAAAGATTGCCATAATGATTTTACTTGTGAAATCTTAAATGAAATACAATTCCAGAAAATCAGAGATAATGAAAACGAATATTGAATTACAAGGATAATTACACAAATGTTTGTTTTAATGCTTTAATGAAAATATGATTTAACACATTCTTGAAGAGGAAATAAAATCGATTGAATAGAACATTACAAGACATGATTTTATTTCAAAATAAATTGATTACACAAATATTTGATTTCTATAACGCTAGAAATCAAGGCGAGTATAAAAACACTTTTTCGATGTTTCACCGGTCCTTCTCCCAAGGACTAGTTGGCTATAGCCTATCTTACCCAAATAAGGCCTCTAGCCACCCCCTAGATCAAACCTCGACCTAGTCTTCATGCACAAGGAGGTGAATTACCCCCTAATCCGCACAAGGACCTAGTCGCCAACAACCGCGGTGAATTTACCCACATAATCCTTCCTGGAATCTGACGTTCTCCCCGAACAATTTCTTCACACCAATTACAAAATGGAATAAAATAAAAGATTACAAAATAAAGTAAGAAAAACTCCCCAAGAAATTCTGAAGGTGAAGACGAAGGCGATGTAGACGTTGGCATTCTTGAAGCGTTCATCCTTCGTATAGAATATGCATTGTAGACGTGCTCCTTCAAAATCTTCTTTAGATCTTCATGTTAGCCCAAGGGAGATCTCTTAATTGTTGTAGATGAGCCTCTCTCAAAAGAATCAGAGTTCTATATTTGGAGGCAATAGAATCCCATGCGTAGAAGAGAGGGTTGCTTTTTAAATAGGCACAGAAGCTAACGCGTGGCGTTAAGAGTTAACGCCAGCATTAGTGATCGTGTATAGCAACCGCTGACATCGTGCAACCGTCGAGATCGTGTAGTTTGTAGACTCAACGCGGGCGTTAAGAGTCAACGCTAATGTTGTCTCTTGGTACTCGATGGTACTTCTTCTCGACGCCATTCCTTTCTCGACGACATCCCTTATCGACGATAAGTTAACGCGGGGCGTTAAGAGTTAAAGTGGGGCGTTAACTCTTAAAGTGGGGCGTTAAGAGTTAAATAGGGACGTTAATGTTGGAACATGGTCTTCCGCATCTCCTAGGTTTGAGAATAACAAATCCCATGTGTATTTGATCTTGTGTGTTTAAGTGTGCAGGATAACAAAGTCCACATGACTCAAGGATTACATAAGAAGGTTGCCGCCAAAGTTGAGCCAACAAATCCAATACATCTACTAGCGCTGGCGGTAGTACTAGCGCAGGCGCTAGCTGACGTTCGACGAACTGTTAGCGGCGCTCGATGAAATTCTCATCATGGCGTTCGACGAAACTTCGCTCGACGAACTCTTAGCAAAGGTCGACGAATTGCTGTTCAACGAAATATTGGCTCGAAGCGAAATTGTCGGGAGAACTTATAGAAGGAGATAGCGCCAGGCGATATCCGATAGCGCAGGTGATAGCAAGGAACACAGTTGGCAAGGGGGAATTGTTTCCTCGGATTGAAGATTCTGCTGCGCAGAATGTGTCATAATATGGGATAGCACCGGCGGTAGCGCTAGCGCTGAGGCTATAAAAAGGACTCCTCTCCTCTCATTTCAGACACACATTAGAGAGATATCAGAGAGAGATAGAGTGCTAGAATTCCAGAGGCTATCTTGGCCGAAAGTTGATGTCCTACCAAAGTTCTGCAAACTTCTGAAGGAGAATCTCATCATGCCGGATCCAAACGAAGTCCGCTTCTACAACGCTTATTCTACAGCGGATCTGCGCCTCCGACTTCAGAAGGGAGTTTTTATTTATTTTCATTTCATATTCTTTTTGTAAACGGTTAGTGAAATCGCCTCGTGTTGGCGACTAGGTCTGGGTAGGACTTAGGGGGAAACTCGCCTCGTGTTGGCTACTAGATCTAGGCTAGGTCTAGGGGGTGCTCGAGGCCACATCTGGGGAAGGGTTGGCTAGAGCGGCTTGAGGCTGAATCCGGGGAGGATAGGCTAGGGCCACCGGTTCGTGGGGATGTGAGTCGGGATAGAAAACAAAAAGAGTTTACTATTCATCGCCACTGATTTCTAGCGTCATAGAAGTCAACTTTTGTAAAACCTTATTTGATATTAATAAAGCATGTCTCTACTTTATTTCAATTGTTTTACTTGACTTTCTATTGTCTTAATCTTGCATTATTACAAAGTTTTTAAAATATCACTAAAGTTTTGAAAACCCTTATTCACCCCCCCCCCCCCCCTCTAAGGGCGCCTACCGATCCAACAAGTGGTATCAGAGCTACGTTTTATTCCAATCGGCTTAACAACCGGGAATAATGGCGTCTCATGATCTCGCTTTTCCTGAGGGTCAAGGGGTTAGTCGACCACCTCTCTTTACTGGGTCAGATTTTAACTACTAGAAAAATCGAATGATGTGTTTTCTTATGACCATGGATGTAGAAGTATGGAACATGGTAGAAGTTCGGTACTCTCCTCCTACAACTGTAGTAGGAGAGGCGACATTAGCAAAACCAAAAGATAAATGGGACGATAATGATAAACTAAGGTGTAAAAATAATGCTAAAGCAATGAACGCTTTATATTGCGCTTTAAATAGGACAGGGTTTAATAGAATTTCTGCATGCACAACTGCTTATGATATTTGGAATCAATTGGAAGTAACTCATGAAGGTACATCGCAGGTGAATGATGCAAAGCTATTCCAACTGGAATCTGAATCTGAATAATTCAGGATGGATACCGAAGAGGACATTAACTCGATGTACACCCGCTTCACCAAGATCGTCAATGCTTCAAAATCACGTGGAAATACCTACTCAGACGGGGACTTGGTGAGGAAAATTCTTCGTTCCTTACCGCCAAGATTCAATCCAAAGGTGACAGCCATCTCGGAGTCGCACAACTTAAGAACACTCCAGATCGAGAACCTTATTGGGAATCTCAAAACCCATGAGGTAGAACTCCAGATTCAACACAATGAATACAACAAAGAGCCAAAGAAAAAGGCGCTAGCGCTAAAGTCAAAGAAGGAGAGCATCGAAGATGATGATGATGAAGATGAAGAAGGTGTTGGAGTTTCTGAGGTGATCTCAAAGCAATCAATAGTTAGTCTTGCTGCCAACGCAATATGAGCCTATAGGGTCGCACATAAAAGCGTTTGGAGAAATTGGAGAAAGGATTGTGTTGGCCTTAATCATATTGGATATGAGTGGAGGACCAATCCTGTGACTGCTTGGAATTAAGTTGAGAATGTCTCAACGGGAAATCGTTTAAAGGGTTTAAACGAATGGGTTTATACATGACAAATTTAGCTAAAGGGTTTAACCGAATTGTGTCAAATTCGGATAATGTGATTAACCGAATTATGTTGATTCGACTAAAGAAATTCGGCTAATATGATTAACCAAATTTATTACAGATTCGACTAAAGAGTTTAGCCGAATCAGGTCAGTTTGACGAAAGGGTTTCGCCGAATTTATATAGACGAATTCATATAGACGAATTCGTCGAAATGGTTTCGCCGAATTCGGTAATAGTGATTTGTCGAATTCGGTTATATCGATTAGTCGAATTCGGAGAATGTAAATCTGGACAGAAATGTTCTATTTTTCCTCTGGTCTGCGGATAGCCTATTTTATGCCTTGCGTATAAAAGGAACGTGTTTAGGGCTTCGGATAAGATGATTTTTCAGATCGAGCCCTTTCAAGAGAGAAAAAAAAAGACGGAAGTGTTCCGATCATTCTCGTTCCGTCCGCCGATCGTCCTTCCGCCGCCGCTGGTCGCCACCGTCGGTCGCCGCCTCCCTTGGATCGGATCTAGCAGTTCGTGGGGATGTTGAGAGCATCCTTCTCCGACATAGTTCTTGTGCGACAAGAAGCTAGGGTTCTCCATCGTTCGTTTGGATCGTTGTAGAGGAGCCGATACATTTCGGTTCTTGGAACTCAGATTTCAGATTTCCCTTTGGAGCACCTTGGTTGAGTGTTGACTCAATCCCGCAAAGGTACTTTGTATTTCAATTTGCTTATTATCTTGAATCATGAAAACCGCAAGATCCGTTAGCTTCTTTTGGGTTGTTCTTGTTATTTCCGCTGCGCATATGTGATATGTCATCCCTTTCGAAGGGTATAGAAAACCCAACAGAATGTCTCCTGGTAAAGAACTTCAGGAAGTTCATCAGGAATCCGGAAAGAAGGAACACATTCCGCAAATACTTCCAAAAGGATACTCGACGAAAGGGATCTTCCTCTTCATCAAGGAAAGAAAAAGGAAGTGAAGATGAAGAAGAAAGACCACCACCAGAGTGCTACCACTGCAGAAAGACCGGGCACATTCGGAGCCAGTGCCCAAAATATCAAAAGGAGCAAAAAGAACAACACAAAGCAAAAGAGAAGAAGAAGGTACTAAAAGCCACAACTTGGGATGATTCTTCCTCTGAAGAGTCAAACGAGGTTGAGTCAAGTAGCGAGGAGGAAGCAAACTTATGCTTAATGGCAAAAAGCAACAATGACAACACCAGTGTTCTTAGCGACACTGAGGTAATTCCTCCTACTTTCGAAGAACTCTATGATGAATTTATTTTAACTTGTAAATCCTACGATAAAAGTGTAAAAGATAATATTATATTAAATCGTGAAAATGAAGCTATTATCAAAGAAAATCATAAGCTCGCAAAAACATTGATTTTCCTTGAAAAGAGAAAGGTTTCATGTCAAGAGTGTGAGCACTCTTTATTTAAGACAAAAGAACTTGAAGTTTCTCTTTCTAAGACCCTTGCACAAAACAAAACTATTGCAAAAGAAAAGGAGGACTTAGAGAGAAAACTAAAAACCATTTTTCTACAAATTGAAAATAATAAAAAGGGAGTTGAAAATAAATGTGTTTTGATTGTACAAGAAAAAACGTTTCTTAAAAAACAAAATCATGACCTCAACATTGCCATAAAAAAATTCGGGATTGGTCAAAAATCCCTGGATATGATTTTGGGAAACCAATGTTATGGTTCTGCAAATTTCGGGGTCGGATATAAAAGTGAACCCTACCGCCCAGCGCTAGCTACTAACGCCGACGGTAGCTCAACTGATATGAAATCTTCTGTTTTTTTCTAACGTCCAAACATCATCTTGCAAGAGCAACGTAGAAACTCAGAAAAGGGTCTCAACCCCCTTTATTTCGTGTGCTAATTGTCTTAAGTATGGACAGGGGCGCTGCCCCTTGGACCACGTTAGGGGCTCTGCCCCTAAGACCCCGCCAGGGGTGCGGCCCCTTGGAACCCTGCCAGGAACGCATGTGATTGCGTTGCGATTTTCATGTTTCAGAGGTTGTTTCTCCTCTGCAGTAACCGTCCCTCAAAATGGTTTGTGAAACCAAATGTTTAGATTATTGAATCTGACATGAGAGACGAGCTTGTCTACTGCACAAGTGGAGTTGTTGTTTTGTCAAAGTGTTGATAGACTGTTTTTGTGCACATCTGGGATGTATCTGGAATGTGAATGTTGTAATTTTATTTTCTGATTGTGCACTGTGATTAAATGTTAATCATGATTAAACTGTTAATCACTTGAAATAAAAATCCCTTATCTAATATTAAGTATTCGGATGCCTTCTGATGGATGACACTCTTCCTGCCTCGATCGATGAAGTGTGGGCTTGCCAAAGCAAGGTGCATTAATCTATCTTGGTAAGGGTGCGAGCGGATAATTGTGATATCCCACTGTCGACATCGGGTCAAACTTAACTAGGTGACCTCAATGGTTGAGTGCCTAGAGGCATAGGGTTGGCATGCTCCATATGATGGATGTGAATAAAGAGTTATTCACCAACCATACAAGAGTTGCATAGTGGTGCAATTGACAAATGTTGTCTACCTAAATAACCGCATTATGAGAGGAATGCCAAAGAGGACTCGTGGTGTTGGTGAAATACAGATCTTGTCCACTAAGAGAGTAGCTCGCATAAACTCTCTGAATCGAATTAAAGGGTTGTCGATTTGTTTAAAAATAGTGGGAGCTCTTTAATAAAAGTCCTTATTAAAAATATATAAAATGTATTTTGATATAAAGTACTAAAATTTTACTTTGCAAAATTCCTTGTAGAATATCCATGGCAAGTGGATCTCACTCCGCCTTGTCCCTGAGAGCGATCCTTGAGAAGGATAAGCTAAATGGGACAAATTTCCTTGACTGGTAGAGAAACCTGAGAATTGTTCTCAGGCAAGAGCGCAAGCTCTATGTCTTGGAAGAAGATCCCCCTGAAGAGTCAGCCTCTAATGCACCACGTACAGATAAAGATACTTATAAGAAGTATGGAAATGACTACTTGGATGTCGAATGCCTTATGCTCACGACTATGAACTCTGAGCTTCAGAAGCAACATGAGAACAAGAGTTGTTATGAGATGGTTGAGCACCTGAAGATAATGTTTCAAGGGCAAGCTCGCCAAGAGAGGTTCAATATATCCAGGGCGTTATTTCAGTGTAAGATGGGAGCTCGAGACCCAGTAGGAACTCACGTACTTAAGATGATTGGGTATATAGAGAGCCTTGAAAGACTGGGGTTTCCTTTGAGCCAAGAGTTGGCCACTGATCTGATCCTGCAATCGTTGTCGGATAATTACGAGCAGTTTGTCTTAAATTACAATATGAATGAAATTGACAAGACACTGCCCGAGCTCCTAGGCATGTTAAGAACTGCCGAGATCAACATGAAGAAGACCAAGCCTGCTAGCCCCATACTGATGGTGCATAAAGGCAAGGGCAAGGTCAAGGGATTCAAGAAGACTAAGGTAGGACCTAAGTCACATCTTGATCCCAAGTCTTCAGCACTGAAAAAGAAAGGATTGGCTAAGGAATGGAAGTGCCACCATTGTGGTAAGGCAGGGCACTGGAGGAGGACCTATCCTCAGTATCTAGAAGATCTGCAGAAGAAGAAGGGAAGTATGACTTCCACTTCAGGTATTTTCGATATAGAAATAAACCTTTCTGCTCCTTCATCCTGGGTATAGGATACCGGATGTGGTTCTCACATTTGTATAAATGTGCAGGAACTGAGAAAGAGAAGAATGCTGGGTAAAGGGGAGGTAGACCTGCGCGTCCGGAATGGAGCAAGAGTTGCTGCCGTCGCCATTGGTGTTTACTGTCTTTCTTTGCCCACAGGGCTTGTAATAGAACTTGATAATTGTTATTATGTTCCGGCCATAACTAGAAACATTATTTCTATTTCAAGTTTGGACATGATTGGTTTTTCTTTCGCAATTAAGAACAATTGTTGTTCTATTTATAAGAATGATGTTTGTTATGTCGTTGCCCAAATGTTTAATGGTTTATATGTTTTGAACTTAGACCATCCGATCTATAACATAGAAAATACTAAAAGACTAAAAACAAATAATTCAAATCCTACGTACCTTAAGCATTGTCGTTTAGACCATATAAATGAGAAATGCATATCCAAGCTCCATAAAGATGGACTACTGGACTCATTTGATTATGAATCATTTGAGAGATGCGAGTCTTGTTTATTAGGCAAGATGACGAAAGCTCCTTTCACTAGTTGTAATGAGAGGGCTAATGATCTCTTGGGTATAATACATAGTGATGTATGCGGACCCATGAGTTCTATGGCTAGAGGTTCTACTACTTCGTTACATTTACTGATGATTTCTGTAGATACAGATACGTGTTTCTTATGAAGAACAAATCCGAGACCTTTGAAAAGTTCAAAGTGTTTAAAAATGAAGTAGAGAACCAATTGGGAAAAAGGATAAAAGCACTCCGATCTGATCGAGGTGGCGAATATCTGAGTCATGAGTTTCGTGATCATCTGAAAGAGTGTGGTATTGTATCACAGCTCACTCCACCCGGAACACCTCAACATAATGGTGTTTCTGAGAGGAGGAATCGTACCTTGTTAGACATGGTGCGATCGATGATGAGTCATGCAGATTTGCCTGTTTCCTTTTGGGGTTTTGCTTTAGAGACTGCTGCTTTCACACTAAATCGAGTTCCAACGAAAACGGTTCTAAAGACACCATATGAGATATGGACTGGGAAGCGTCTTAGTTTGTCGTTCATCAAGATTTAGGGTTGTGAGGCATACGTGCGACGTCAAATGCCTGACAAGCTGGAACCCAAATCGGATAAATGTTATCTAGTGGGGTATCCTAAGGAAACCAAAGGATACTACTTCTACTTACCGTATGAGGGCAAAGTGTTTGTCGCAAGGACTGGTGTCTTTTGGAGAAAGAGTTCTTATCTAGAAAGACTGCAAAGGTAGAACTTGAAGAAGTTCAAGAGCCACAAACAATGAACGAACTAGAATTGGAACCTGAGCAAGGACTACAAGAAGTTGTAGCTGGAGAGCCTGCTCAAGAAACACAAGTCCTACGTAGATCTGGTAGACCATGATTTGAGCCTGAGAGATATGGATTTCTCATGACTCAAATAGGTAATGTGTTGCTTATGGATCATGATGATGAGCATGCAACCTACCAAGAGGCTATGAATGGACCTGACTCCGAGAAGTGGCTTGAGGCCATGAAATCTGAAATGGACTTCATGTACACGAACCAAGTTTGGACCTTGGTGGAACCACCTGAAAGGGTATGACCCATAGGGTGCAAGTGGGTCTTCAAGAAGATGACCGACATGGATGGGAATGTACAGACATTCAAAGGCCGGCTCGTGGCTAAAGGTTTCAGGCAAATTCATGGTGTTGACTATGATGAAACCTTTTCCCCTATAGCAATGGTCAAGTCCATCAGAATTCTACTTGCTATTGCTGCGTATTATGACTACGAGATCTGGCAAATGGATGTCAAAATGGCTTTCCTTAATGGAAACCTCCTTGAGGAAGTGTATATGACATAACCCGAGGGTTTTGTATCTCCAAGTGAATCCACTAAAATATGCAAGTTGAATAGATCCATTTATGGATTGAAATAGGCTTCTCGAAGTAAGAATCTGCGTTTTGATGAGAAAATCAAAGAGTTTGGTTTCATCAAGAATGAAGAAGAGCCTTGTGTTTACAAGAAGATTAGTGGGAGCATTTTCTTCCTGATGTTGTATGTAGATGACATACTGCTGATCGGGAATGACATTCCGACCCTACAAGTTGTTAAGAACAATCTAGGGAAGTGCTTTTCTATGAAAGACTTGGGTGAATCGATTTCCATACTTGGTATTAAGATCTATAGAGATAGATCGAAGAAGTTGTTGGGTTTGACCCAGAGTACATACATTGACAAGGTGTTGAAATGGTTCAACATGCTTGAGTCCAAGAAAGGATTCTTACCCATGTCACATGGTGTGAGTCACTCTAAGGACCAGTGTCCTAAATCTGTGGAAGATAAGGACCGCATGAAGATGATTCCATATGCTTCGGCAATTGGATCAATCATGTACGCAATGTTATGTACTAGACCCGATGTCTCATATGATTTAAGCATGACTAGCAGGTATTAGTCTGATTCGGGTGATGGTCACTGGATAGCAGTCAAGAATATCCTAAAGTACATGAGAAGGACTAAGGATACATTCTTGGTGTTTGGTGGAGAGGAAGAGCTCATTGTAAAGGGTTACACTGATGCAAGCTTCCAGACTGACAGAGATGACTCAAAGTCATAGTCAGGTTTTGTGATTTGCCTTAATGGAGGAGCTATAAGCTGGAAGAGTTCCAAGCAAGAGACAGTTGTTGATTCTACAACTGAGGCCAAGTATATCGCTGCAGCGAATGCGGCGAAGGAGGATGTGTGGATTAGGAAGTTCATCAGCGAGCTTGATGTAGTTCCTAGCATTGTTGATCCTGTAGTTCTCTACTGTGACAACTACGGTGCAATTGCACAAGCTAAGGAACCTAGATCTCATCAGCGCTCCAAGCACATACTTCGGCGCTTCCATCTTATTCGAGAGATTGTCGATCGAGGAGATGTGAGCATATGCAGAGTACCGACTGAAGAAAATATAGCGGATCCACTGACAAAGCCTCTTGCGCAAAAGAAGCATGATGGTCATGTTAGATCAATGGGTATTAGATACCTGAATGATTATCTTTAGTGGGAGCCTTGTGGATTGCATATTTGTTGGTTGTTTGTTTATTGGATGAATTGTGATATGTACTATGTATTTCATTTTATATTTATGGAAAGTTCTTTTATTATGTCATTTATATCTGTCTGATAAGATTAATTAGCATAATAAATGCCCTTAGAGTGTTTGCTTCCATAGGAATTCAAGTACGTGACTTGAATGTGAGGGTCTATGTATAAATGAAGCTTCATTCTTAAATGGCCCCTGGTCGAGGTATCATCCTAGACATTTAGGGCGAGGATGAGACCATAAGACCAGCATGTGCGTTGACTGATGACCGGTTCTCACAGGTCATGATATTGTGATATCAAGTCATCACATGGGTACTTGTTAAGAACAAGTTGTACTGGACAGAACCCCCATGAGATTACTTTGTGGATTGTCATTTGAACGTGTCACAAGTAGGTCTCAAGTGACAATGGTGTTTGTGGTCCTTTGACCTGAAGTCATAGCATTCATCAGGTGAGGAAGAGCGTACTTTGATGCCATCTAAAGTCTTCTCTTGAGAAAGGTTGACGATAAGGGTGGTTTTTGGGTATGTTACAAATCATTTGGATGTTTGTGTGTGAGCAGAAATGGGATTTGTCCTCTTGTATGACAGGTGTTACATCCATGGGCCCCTTGATAGAATGAGACTGAGAAATGCATGGCCATGCTTGGTTGAGTCAATATATGATATTGAGCTCACCAATTTCAGACAGTCTATTCTGGATCAAGAAACTAGGATTGAACAATTATGAGGGTGACACGGTCCATGCCTCTAGTTCTATCCGAATGTAAAGGACAAAGGGACATGACAACACTGATACATTGGTCATGATAAGCTTGTTGAGTTATGAACTCTTATTGCTTGGGTATCAATGATGTATTGCTAGATACCACTCATTGTTTGTGAGGCTTTTGTTGATACTTTGTGATCAAGTGGGAGACTGTTGGAGTTTCTGAGGTGATCTCAAAGCAATCAATAGTTAGTCTTGCTGCCAACGCAATATGAGCCTATAGGATCGCACATAAAAGCGTTTGGAGAAATTGGAGAAATGATTGTGTTGGCCTTACTCATATTGGATATGTGTGGAGGACCAATCCTGTGACTGCTTGGAATTAAGTTGAAAATGTCTCAACGGGAAATCGTTTAAAGGGTTTAAACGATTGGGTTTATACATGACAAATTCGGCTAAAGGGTTTAACTTAATTGTGTCAAATTCGGCTAATGTGAATAACCAAATTATGTTGATTCGACTAATGAAATTCGGCTAATATGATTAACCGAATTTATTACAGATTCGACTAAAGGGTTTAGCCGAATCAGGTCAGTTCGACGAAAGGGTTTCGCCGAATTTATATAGCCGAATTCATATAGACGAATTCGTAGAAATGGTTTCGCCGAATTCGGTTATAGTGATTAGTCGAATTCGGTTATATCGATTAGTCGAATTCGGCGAATGTAAATCTGGACAGAAATGTTCTATTTTTCCTCTGGTCTGCGGATAGCCTATTTTATGCCTTGCGTATAAAAGGAACGTGTTTAGGGCTTCGGATAAGACGGTTTTTCAGATCGATCACTTTCAAGAGAGAAAAAAAAGACGGAAGTGTTCTGATCGTTCTCGTTCCGTCCGCCGATCATCCTTCCGCCGCCGCTGGTCGCCGCCGCTGGTCACCTCCATCGGTCGCCGCCTCCCCTGGATCGGATTTAGCAGTCCGTGGGGATGTTGAGAGCATCCTTCTCCGACCTAGTTCTTGTGCGACAAGAAGCTAGGGTTCTCCATCGTTCGTGTGGATCGCTGTAGAGGAGCCGATACATTTCGGTTCTTGGAACTCAGATTTCGGATTTCTCTTTGGAGCACCTTGGTTGAGTGTTGACTCAATCCCGCAAAGGTACTTTGTATTTCGATTTGCTTATTCTCTTGAATCATGAAAACCGCATGATCCGTTAGCTTCTTTTGGGTTGTTCTTGTTATTTCCGCTGCGCATATGTGATATGTCATCCCTTTCAATGGGTATAGAAAACCCAACAGAGGGTCTCCTGGTAAAGAACTTCAGAAAGTTCATCAGGAATCCGGAAAGAAGGAACACATTCCGCAAATACTTCCAAAAGGATACTCGACGAAAGGGATCTTCCTCTTCATCAAGGAAAGAAAAAGGAAGCGAAGATGAAGAAGAAAGACCACCACCAGAGTGCTACCACTGCAGAAAGACCGGGCACATTCGGAGCCAGTGCCCAAAATATTAAAAGGAGCAAAAAGAACAACACAAAGCAAAAGAGAAGAAGAAGGTACTAAAAGCCGCAACTTGGGATGATTCTTCCTCTGAAGTGTCAAACGAGGCTGAGTCAAGTAGCGAGGAGGAAGCAAACTTATGCTTAATGGCAAAAAGCAACGATGACAACACCAGTGTTCTTAACGACACTGAGGTAATTCCTCCTACTTTCGAAGAACTCTACGATGAAGTTGTTTTAACTTGCAAATACTATGATAAAAGTATAAAAGATAATATTATATTAAATTGTGAAAATGAAGCTATTATCAAAGAAAATCATAAGCTCACAAAAAAATTGATTTCCCTTGAAAAGAGAAAGGTTTCATGTCAAGAGTGTGAGCACTCTTTATTTAAGACAAAAGTACTTGAAGTTTCTCTTTCTAAGGCCCTTGCGCAAAACAAAACTATTACAAAAGAAAAGGAGGACTTAGAGAGAAAACTAAAAACTATTTTTCTACAAATTGAAAATAATAAAAAGGGATTTGAAAATAAATGTGTTTTGATTGTACAAGAAAATACTTTTCTTTAAAAACAAAATCATGACCTCAACATTGCCATAAAAAAAATCGGGTTTGGTCAAAAATCCCTGGATATGATTTTGGGAAACCAATGTTATGGTTCTGCAAAATTTGGGGTCGGATATAAAAGTGAACCCTACCAGCCAGCGCTAGCTACTAACGTCGGCGGTAGCTCAACTGATAAGAAATCTTCTGTTTTTTTCTAACGTCCAAACATCATCTTGCAAGAGCAACGTAGAAACTCAGAGAAGGGTCTCAACCCCCTTTATTTCGCGTGCTAATTGTCTTAAGTTTGGACACACGTCTAGCTCTTGCAGGAATATAAAACAACGATTATTAAAACAAATCTGGGTACCTAAGAAATCCACTTACTCTTTGGGTGGTACCTCTTTGGTATCTGGATCTTTACTCTCATCTTCTCTCTAGATTTGCAGGAAGGCTAAGGAAACTGAGGACGTGTGGTACTTGGACTCAGGCTGCTCCAAGCACATGACGGGCAACAAAGCAAAATTCCTTAGCCTAGAAAAGAAGAAAGGAGGGATCGTAACGTTTGGTGATAACGGTAAAGGAAGGATCATGGGAGTTGGTACAGTGGGTAACGAATCTTTTCTTATCTCAAATGTTCTTTATGTTAAAGGTTTGAAACATAACTTAATATCTATAAGTCAACTATGTGATAAAGGATTAGACGTATTATTTAAATCATCCACTAATCTTTGCAAAATAGTTAATCCTAAAACAAAAGATGTGTTACTAACTGCACCTAGAATTCACAATGTTTACATAGTTTCGTTTCATGATCTTTCCAAATCATCTATAAAATGTTTTATAACCAAAAATGATGAATTAGAACTATGGCATAGACGTTTAGGTCACGCTAGTACAAAGCTCATTTTAAAACTATCAAAAAGGGAATTGATTAGAGGATTGCCTAAGTTGAATGGAAATTTATCTTCACTATGTTCACCATGCCAAAAAGGAAAATTTACAAAATCATCTTTTAAAAGCAAAAACAAAATTTCTACTTCAAAACGATTACAACTAATTCATATGGATCTCTTTGGTCTCGTTAACACCGCAAGTCTTGGTGGTAAAATATACACCTTCATTCTAATAGATGATTTCTCAAGATATTGCTGGACTTTATTTCTCTCTTCCAAATCTGATGCCTTTTGCGAATTCTCAAAATTATGCACGCGCATTCAAAATGAACTAGATTTAAAAATAAAATGCATTCGCTCAGATCATGGAGGTGAATTTGAAAATGAAAACTTTATATCTTTTTGTGAAATGTTAGGTATTAAGCATGAGATCTCCGCTCCACGCACACCTCAACAAAACGGTGTTGTAGAACGGAAAAATAGGACAATCCAAGAACTAGCACGCACCATGTTATCTGAATATAAATTGCCTAAGTCTTTTTTGGGCCGAAGCCGTAAGCACATCATGCTATGTAATGAATAGAGTTATGCTTCGCCCATCTCTAAATCACACACCATGTGAACTTTATTTTCAAAAGAAACCTAACGTATCATATTTTAAAGTATTTGGATGTAAATGTTTTATTCTTAATACAATATACTCTTTAGGAAAATTTGATGAGAAATGTGATGAAGGAATATTTCTTGGTTATTCTTCAACCAGTAAAGCCTATAGAATATTTAATAAAAGATCGAGTAAGGTTGAAGAGTCTATTAATGTTAAATTTGATGAGTTCATTCCATGTGCAGAGAAGCCTTCTACAGGTACAAATGATGAACCTTTGCCATCTTTGGAGCACGACGAAGAGGAACCGTCCAAAGAAGAGAAGGAGAAGTCCAATGAAGTTGAATATGCACCTCCAAGCGTGTTGAACTTCTCAAAAAATCATCCAAAAGTGCTAGTCATTGTGGAACCTTCTACTGGGGTAAGAACTCGATCCTCTCTTCATGAAATGTTTTCAAATATTTGCTTTGTTTCTGAAATCGAACCTAAAAACGTTTCCATCGCTTTAAATGACGAATTTTGTTTTTTGGCTATGAATGAAGAGTTAGGACAATTTGAAAGAAATAAAGTTTGGAATCTAGTAGATAGACCATCTAATCATCCAATTATCGGAGTAAAATGGATCTTTAAAAATAAATTAGATGGTGAATCTAGGATTATAAGAAATAAAGCACGCTTAGTCGCTCAAGGTTATTCTCAAATTGAGGGCGTAGATTTTGAAGAAACTTTTGCACCCGTTGCTCGCTTAGAATCTATACGAATATTTTGGCATTTGCGAGTTTTAAACGAATAAAATTATTTCAAATGGATGTTAAAAGTGCCTTTTTAAACGGGTTTATAAAAGAAGAAGTTTATGTAGAACAACCTCCCGGTTTCATAAATGAAAAATTCCCTAATCATGTTTACAAATTAGAAAAAGCGCTTTATGGTTTAAAACAAGCGCCCCGTGCATGGTATGATCGACTTACATTGTTTTTGTTAATGCACGGTTATGTTATGGGAAGTACCGACAACACACTCTTCATTAAGCATAATAATAGCGATCTAATTATTTTACAAATATATGTTGATGATATCATTTTTGGAGCCACTAATGAAGAGTTGTGTAATGAAGTAGTATTAGTAATAAAAAATGAATTTGAAATGAGTCTTGTAGGAGAACTATCATATTTTCTTGGTTTTCAAATCTCACAACAAACTGATGGTATCTTTATTTGTCAAACAAAATATGTTCACGATATGCTTAAACGATTTGGATTTGAAAATCTCAAACAAGCTTCTACTCCCATGAGTGCTTCTTTAAAACTAGGAAAAGATGAATCCGGAATTTCAATTGATCAAACGCTATATAGAGGAATGATAGGATCTCTTCTTTACTTAAGTGCATCTAGACCAGATATAATGTTTGTCGTATGTTTATGTGCTCGCTTTGAAGCCAATCCAAAAGAATCTCATTTAAAAGCAGTAAAATGTATTTTTCGTTATCTATTAGGGTCATCTAAATTAGGATTATGGTACCCACATAATGATTCATTCACACTCCATGGCTATTCCGATTCGGACTACGCCGGGTGTTCACTAGATCGAAAAAGCACTAGCGGTACTTGTCACTTTCTAGGACCCTCTTTAGTAGCTTGCTTTAGTCGAAAACAATCTTCGGTTGCACACTTCACCACGGAGGCTGAATATATCACACTTGGTAGCTGTTGTGCACAAGCTTTATGGATGAGTCAAACACTAGAGGATTTTGGATTTCATCTTAAAAACATTGATCTTAAATGTGACAACAAAAGTGCAATAGACCTCACATATAATCCCGTACACCACTCTAGATCCAAACACATCGATGTTCGTCATCATTTCATTAGGGATCACATTAAGAAAAAGCATGTAAAAGTAAGCTTCATTGGTACAGACTCTCAACTCGGTGACATATTTACTAAACCTCTTCCCGATGAAAGATTTCGATTATTACGACTTGAGTTAGGTGTCCTAGATCTTTCGAGTTAAAACACATTCACAAAACACAATTTTTGCATGTTGTAACCATCGAAAACATATCCTAAAAATCTGAGATTTCAGCATGAAACTACTATTTGGACACTTAATCAAGATCAACAATTAAAAATTCCTAAATCATAAAAAAACGTGTACTGTTTCCCGCGCTAGCGCTAGCATACTTATGTGTTTTTCTGTATTTTTGAAATTTTGAAAAATTCCTAAAAATATATTAATCTATATGTACTATTTGTTTTTGCACCTCTGATTATATTTTATTTTTGAAAAATCAAATACAAAAATACGAAGCTAAAACTACAAAAAAAAATGTATGTTTAAAGTCTATTATTTTTACAAAATCCAAATTACAAAAAAAAAAATATGTCTTGCTTTTCATTTAAAGTTTATGTCTTTTTGAAAAATAAATTCAAATACAAAAATATAAAACACTGAAACTATGAAAAAAACTGTATGAATTTTCGTATGAGAATCAAGCATGATTTAATCTATTCCTTAGAACTTCTATAATGTTGCACTTTATTTTTTCAAACTCTTTGAACATTGTTTTCTTCATGCTTTGATATATCTATTACCATGTGCATCAATTATATTGAAAGTTGTGTAGAACTATGCGTAGCATGCCTCTAAGTATGAGTAAATGTTTTATGTTTGATAATGATCTTTATTCACTCACTTATTTTGGCATTGTCTATATTTGTGTTTAATCTAAGAATGCTTGTATATGTTTTGTATTAGTACAATGAATTATAATTGCACAAGTATCTTACCTACACTCCTTTATTTGCACTTTTAAAAATTAAGAAAAGTGGTTATCTTTTTTCATAAATTTTATTGGTTTGCAAAAACAAGTGTATTCGGAGAACTTTGTACAAAACAAAAATCATAAAATAAAGTGACAAAGATAACTCCACCAAGCACTACTTGAACCTCCTGATAAGTCTTAATAAGCGTTGTGAGGTTGAGCACCTTGGAAAGAATAGTAAAGTATCTTGTGCAAACCATAACTTTCTTTCAAAATAAAAACCACTTATTCTTAAGTACACCTGATCACAATAAAAATCAATCTTGAAGAATAAAACTAGGTGATCCCCCAAGCACTACTTTGCACCCTGATAAGTCTTAATGAGCATTGTGTGTGCAAAGCACCTAGGTAGTTGTACATTTTTTTTGTGCATTGAAGTTTGTGGAAGTAAAATTATTTGTGTTTTATTGTGCTCTTACTTTACATATTACTTGTATTTTTGATTAAAACATGTGTTTACTCTACTCAAAAATACACTTATGTGCACATCATTATCTTCCATAACACTTCTTCTCATGAGTATTGGATCCTAATGCTAATTCTATACTATTCTTTACTTATGAAATGCACTAGATATCCTAGCATGCTTTCTACAATGTTTAGTATGTTTTGAAACTATGAATTAACATAACATTGTAGTACCATCTTTCTGATATCATTATTTCATGCTTGGTTAATTTATTACTGATTTTAAAATGTTTACAAAACATCTTCTTTATAAAATTAAACTCCTATATTTTTTTTAATTATCATGTCTTACAAAAGATGTTTGCTTGTATTTTTCTAAGTCTTCCGCAACTTTACATTTACCTTCTATTTGGTTATGCTACAAACTCTGATTTATGACAATATTGTGATGAAAATAATTCTAAAACTCCTTCTCATTTCATTCTCTACAAGCTCGATCATGCCTTTATCTTATTATCAACTTTTTAGTGATGTCTCCTTACCCGCTTTTGCTAATAACAAAAGGGGGAGAACTAACCTGATAAATATTAATCTGCTATCAAACTATAATACTTAATTAAGATGATAGCATACATATTATGAGAACATTCACTTAGGGGGAGCATGTATTTAGGGGGAGCAATTCACTTACATATTAGGAGAACATTCACTTAGGGGGAGCATGTATTTAGGGGGAGCAATTCTAAATGCTAAATGCTAAAATTATCCTAAGTCATCACTCTCACACACACACACAAGTATGGTTCTTCATGCTTATATATTAATGCTCTGATTTATCATTAATGGATTTGTTATTATCAAAAGGGGGAGTTTGTTGGAACATGGTCTTCCGCATCTCCTAGGTTTGAGAATAACAAATCCCATGTGTATTTGATCTTGTGTGTTTAAGTGTGCAGGATAACAAAGTCCACATGACTCAAGGATTACATAAGAAGGTTGCCCCAAAAGTTGAGCCAACAAATCCAATAAATCTACTAGCGCTGGTGGTAGTACTAGCGCTGGTGGTAGTACTAGCGCGGGCGCTAGCTGCCATTCGACGAACTGTTAGCGGTGCTCGACGAAATTCTCATCATGGCGTTCGACAAAACTTCGCTCGACGAACTCTTAGCAACGGTCGACGAATTGCTGTTCGACGAAATATTGGCTCGAAGCGAAATTGCCGGGAGAACTTATAGAAGGAGATAGCGCCAGGCGATATCCGATAGCGCAGGAGATAGCGAGGAACACAGTTGGCAAGGGGGAATTATTTCCTCGGATTGAAGATTCTGCCGCGCAGAATGTGTCCTAATATGGGATAGCGCCGACAGTAGCACTAGCGTAGGCGCTAGCGCTGAGGCTATAAAAAGGACTCCTCTCCTCTCATTTCAGACAAACATCAGAGAGATATCAGAGATAGATAGAGTGCTAGAATTCCAGAGGCTATCTTGGCCGAAGTTGATGTCCTACCAAAGTTCTGCAAACTTTTGAAGGAGAATCTCATCACGCCGGATCCAAACGAAGTCCGCTTCTACAATGATTATTCTACAACGGATCTTCGCCTCCAGCTTCAGAAGGGAGTTTTTATTTATTTTCATTTCATATTCTTCTTGTAAACGGTTAGTGACATCGCCTCGTGTTGGCGACTAGGTCTGGGTAGGACTTAGGGGGAAACTCGCCTCGTGTTGGCGACTAGATCTAGGCTAGGTCTAGGGGGTGCTCGAGGCCACATCCGGAGAAGGGTTGGCTAGAGCGGCTTGAGGCCGAATCCGGGGAGGATAGGCTAGGGCCACCGGTTCGTGGGGATGCGAGTTGGGATAGAAAACAAAAAGAGTTTACTATTCATCGCCACCGATTTCTAGCGTCATAGAAGTCAACTTTTGTAAAACCTTATTTGATATTAATAAAGCATGTCTCTACTTTATTTCAATTATTTTACTTGACTTTCTATTGTCTTAATCTTGCATTATTACAAAGTTTTTAAAATATCACTAAAGTTTTGAAAACCCTTATTCACCCCCCTCCCCTCTAAGGGCGCCTACCGATCCAACGGTTAAGAGTTAAAGTAGGGCGTTAATTCTTAAAGCGGGGCGTTAACTCTAACGTGGGGCATTAACTCTCTTTCCAGAGAATCTTCTTCAATCAGCAGGCTACTCATAGGGATGTGTAGTTATAGTTCTTGAACAACCTACACACTATAAACACACAAAATACAAGATCAAATACAATACGTATTTATTATTCTCAAACAAGGAGATGCGGAACATAGGCTCCATCACAAGCTACCGTCGGCGCAATCCGCTACCGCTGATGTTAGTGGCCATGTTGGAGTTTTGGCTTCAAACTTGGGCGCAACCTTCTTATGTTATCCTTAAGTCATATGGCATTGTTTCCTGCACACATAAATACACATGATCAAATACACATAGGATTTGTTATTCTCAAACCTAGGAGATGCGGAAGACCATGTTCCAACACCTAGATCTCTACACCAGAATGTAATTGGAACCAAGTGGGTCTATAGGAATAAGCTAGATGAGAATGGAATCATCATTAAGAACAAGGCAAGACTGTTTGCAAAGGGATATAGACAAGAAGAAGGGATAGATTTTGACCAAACCTATGCACCAGTGGCAAGACTTGAGGTTATAGGACTTTTCTTAGCCTAAGCAGCTCACAAAGGATTTATGATGTACTGAATGGTTGCGAATTCTGCATTCCTTAATGGTGATCTCAAGGAAGAAGCATATGTAGAGTAGCCACTAGGTTTTGTCATTCCTAACTTTTCTGGTCATGCTTATTTCTTAAAGAAAGCTCTATATGTCTTGAAACAAGATCCTAGGGCTTGGTATGAAACCCTATCTAGCTTCCTCATTAAAAACAAGTTTTCAATGGGGAAGATGGATAAGATATTATTTCTAAGGGAAATAAAATGCAAGAGTCTACTAGCCCAAATTTATGTTGATAACATAATTTTTGTGTCTACTGATGACAACCTTAACAAGAGGTTTGCTAACTTAATGCAAGGGAAGTTTGAAATGAGCAGCATGGGAGAGCTGAAATGCTTCTTAGGGTTCCATGTGAAGAAATCAGAGGATGGAATTTTCAAATCTCTGACCCAGTTCAAAAAAGAGCTTATTAAAAAGTTGGGAATGGAGAGTGCAACCTCAATGTGGACTCTAATGGTCTCCAATGTGTCTCTAGACATGGATGAGAAAGGGAAACCTTTTGATGAGACCTATAAATGCATCATTGGATCCCTACTCTACCTTACTGCTAGTAGACCAGACATCATATTTGCTACATGTGTTTGTGCTAGGTATCAAGCTTCCCCTGTGGAATCTCATTATACCTTTGCTAAGATAATCTTGAGAACCCTTAAGGGAACTTCTAATCTTGGCCTTTGGTACCCTATAAGTAATGACTTGAACTAATTTGGTATTCAGATGCTGATTTTGCAGGCTGCAAAGAAGACATGAAAAGCACTTTAGGTACATGTCAATTTCTAGGAAAGAGGCTGATTTCTTGGTGCAGCAAGAAGCAGAGAAGTGTGAAAATCTCCACAGCTGAATCAGAATATATTTCAGCTGGGAGTTGTTGTGCACAACTTCTATGGATTCAACATTAGTTGGAATATTATAACATCAAGGCAAGAAAATTTATTATTTACTGTTACTCTTTCAGTGCAATTTCAATAGCTAAAAACCCTATGTCACACAGTATGACTAAGCACATTGAAATTAGGTATCATTTCATCAGAGAGCATGTTGAAAAGGAAGATATTTGTCTTGATTTTGTCCTCACTGACAATCAAGTAGCTGATATCTTCACTAAGCCCCTTGATGAAGCTAAATTTAGCTTCTTTAAATTTGAGCTTGGTATGCTGGACTTAAAGTAAATATATCAATGTTGTATTATTTGTTTATTATGGTACGTATGCATGCTAACAGGATTTTTGCTGAAAATAAGTCAGAAAATAAAGAAAAATGGCAAATCAAGTATATGTCATCGAGTAGACAAGACGACATAGTGGCCATATTGAAGGGTGATCAAGACGATATAGAAAGCGTGTCGTCTTGGAGCGTCTATGACATGCCAATATTGGCTATTATTGGATCTCTCATCATAACCGTCCAATAGAAGAACAATAGCTTTGAATAAAGCATCCAGGTATGCGACTTTTGATTTTCCTAAAATAAAGTATATATAGGATAAATGTTTAGAAAAGGATTAGACCATCATTTTCCCTAAGAAGTCGAAAACAAAAATCTCATCCCGCGCTACAACAACGACCTTTTTCTCTCTAATTTTTTTGACAATGGCACCATAGAAGGGAGATGATTACTGCAACATTAGATGCGAGCTTGTACGAGGTGGATTAAATCGGGTAGATGAAAAAATTAAATCTGTCATTAGACTATTAACGGCGACCAGGCTTGAGTATGTACTCTCTGTACCCACACCAATCATGTATATAGAACAAGTAGAGTTCTTTTCAAAGCCTCATATGAGCACGTCTGGCAAAACCCTAAAAACAAGGGTAAATGATACCTATTAAGAGTTACAGTTCTAGGGCTGAAAAAAGCCCTCCACCTACCCTTCTTTGAGGAGGAAGCTGAACGGGATGACATTTCAAATGAAGAATGCTCTGATGGATAGAAATTGTGTGGACATGAAGGAGAGCGTTATGGCTCCTTGAAAAGAACAAACTTCAATTCTAAGGGAAAGCTCCTTGCTGACATAGTGAGAAAAGTATTAATATGCCAGCCTGGGTCACATGATAGAATCTCAAGAGAAATGTTTGAGAATATGAGCAGAATTATTCTGAGCAAGAAGACCAACTAGGATCAAGTTTTGTTTGATAAAATTGGGGAAAACTTCAATGCTCCCAATTTTGGAATAAAATTATCTTTATACATATTGTCTAGCATGCCAGAGCAGCTGAAAAAGAAACTTGATGCTCTCATCCACTACATGAAAAAGATGGATATTAGAATACTGGAGAGGTGGAAGAAGGTGTTCTCCAAGGCACCTAAACAAACAAGAAAGCCACTATTGTGAAGAGGAAAAGTGCTACTGAAAATGAGCAAAGCTGGTCTGGGGAAGATGAACTGCTGCCAGTTTAACCCATGCACAAATTGAGGGGGGAGGGGGACTGGTCAAGTATCAATTCTGAAAACTATAACTAAACCATTGGGTGAGCCCATAGTCACCAATGAAGCCATTATTCTAGACATGAATGCTCCAGTTGGAGAAGGTCAGGTAAATCTTCCACATAGTGCTCTAGTTGAGGGGGAGACTCACACTGAGCTCCCTGTTCTAGGGGATGAGGAAGAAACCATAAATGGGTTAACTCTCCAAGAGGACACAGAATCATGTCAGAAGATCATGGCTGTTGCTGATACTGTGGATATGGGACCAGGAGTAGATTTTTCAAGATAGGACTCTGCTCACATTTTGCATGATGATGAGGAAATGGACATAATGTATCAAGATATAGTCCAAGAGAAAGTAGTTCCCAGCTCATCTGCTCCACAACTGCAAGCATAATCATTAAGTTCAATAATCAATCAGATAAAAGATCTGCTAGCTCCTGAAAGGCTTCACTTTCAAACCAATCTGTATGTTGTAGTGAAGGACTTAAGAGAAGACATCTCTGCTTAGATGAGGGAGATGAAGTCAGATATTGCTCACATCAATATTCAAATTACTGGTTGGTTCACAAAAGCAAGAACAATAGTAGGCTGCAATATGAATGCTCTTAAATCTTTAGGCACAAGGATGGACTCTACCTGGAATCACAACAGAGATCAGAAGAAAACCTAGAGAGTGCAGTAGATTTTCTCACCAAAAGGATTGTTGATAGTCAAAATCATATAATGAGCAGATTTTTGAACAGTCAGACACTGACCAATGACACTTTGACCAAAAAGATAGATGAATCCTCCCAGAACCTACACAGCTGTATATTTGAAGAAGTCAGAAAGGGGGAGGCTGGGGCTGACCAAGCAATCTGTGTAGTCAATGAACTTCTTCACTCCCTAGGACTCAATCCCATAGTGATTGAACCTCCAATAAGTGACAGTCCTGTGCACTTTTCTAAAGGCATTCATATAGTAGTTGGAACTAGTCAACAGAAAAAGAGAAGGTTATCAGGAGAAGAGGTCAAAGCAGTTGATCAAAATCTAAACATGTGGAGCCCAAAGTCAAAGGAACTAATTGTACAAACATGGACTGATTTTGGTAGCAGAGGAAAATATATTGACTAGTATTACTCAAATGATGAATGGTCCAAACATTTGAAAACTGAAACTCTCAGAAGAGCCTACATGAAGTAGCAAAAGGAAGGGTCACTGCCAAAGAATGTTCCTTCCATTCCCAGCTCATATATTCCAAAGCCTTATAGCTTCTTTGACAGACAAAAACAAAAATAGAAAGCTGATGGAAAGAAAAAGAGCATTTGAATTTAGATGGCAAGGGGGGCAAATGTAGTTCAGATTATATATTTCCAAATATTTAGAACTCTTATATATATAGTTTTTTGGATGTTGTCTCAAATCTCCGTGTCACAACTTTAATTTTTGTAGGTGTAGTTTATCTTTGAATGATTTTCTAACTTCTTCAAATAGGGAGAGATTGTTGGGAACTTTACCTTCAATGCTCCTGATTTGAAGAAGTACTCAAGTCAAAGATAAATACACTTTATATTTAACATATTTATTCTATATTAATGATTTCAGGTACTTGACAGTGCAAGACTAACATAAGGCTAGACTTAGTGTTATCATAGATTGTTTTGCCAATGTAAACCCTCATTGTGCAAAACACAATGTCGACCTATGATCTAGACTATATTATACTTGACACTAACTCTAAATCATCAAGTATAATAGTCTATCAAATGAGCTGAAGAAAAGGGTTTGAGTGGAGAAGATCAGAAGTTGCCTAAGTCAAATATCATCTTGGTAAGCTTCAATATCGTCGAGTGAAGGGCTCGATATCGTCTTGAAGACTCTAAGCTCCAATATGATATCATCTTGTAAACTCACAGCATTGCTTTTATCGTCTTGTCTAAGAAGAAGGATATCCAAATATTGTCTTGGTAAAATACTGTCCAAGACGATATCGTCTTGACAAGATTCATATACCTTCATATCGTCTTAGAAGTACTCTACATGTAGTCTGAAGGGTTTATATGAAGAATGAAATTGACTAAGTCAATTATCATCTTCGTAACTCAAAATGTCTTCGAGGAACCAAGATGACATTTCATGAATAACAAGACGATTCATTTACAAGAACTTAAATATCATCTTAAGGAGTATGAAGATATATCAAGTTGAATCGTGTAAAAGATTCGACTAGAAGACTGAAGAAACAAAATATCATCTTGAAGATTTTGAAGAAAGATAAAGTCGAATCATGTTGAAGAATTGACTAGAAGGCAGAAGAAACAAAATATCATCTTGAAGACTATGAAAAATGATCATGTCGATCCTTGTTGAAGAATCGACTAGAAGGCTGAAGAAATAAAATATTGCTTGAAGACTATGAAGAAAGATCAAGTCTATTCGTGTAGAAGAATTGACTAGAAGGCAGAAGAAATGAAATATCATTTTGTGGAAGAGACAACAAGACGATTCGTCTAGACAAATCGTCTACAAGAATAAAGCATGAAATATCGTCTTATAGACCTCTAGTCACCAAGACTATTCGACCAGAAGAATGCACTATGATAAATCGTCTTAAAGACTATTAAAGGCATAAAGACGAATCATACAGTAGAACTGAAGTAAAGCTTTACACAGTGCAGATTTATCCAAAAAAAGTAAAATCGAGTAGACATCTAGTCGAATTGTTGAAAGGCGTGTGATGAATAGTAATTTATACATATTTTTAGTATAGTTTTTATTATAGTTTTAATTAAAATTATAAATTTCTTATGTAAATTAATGAATAAAATGCTTGTTTTATATATTGTCATTTCTGACCTAATATTTCTATCTTTTTCAATGTTTTCAAATTTTTTTAGGTCATGCCCTCGGTCACGCACATGACCAAGGGCGTGTCAGCTTAAATTGCCAATTTCCATCTCTCGGCCAATTTCAGAACAAGTCTTGATGAATTGTCAAGTCACGCCCTCGGTCACTCACGTGACCGAGGCCGCGTAGCAAGTCACGCCTGTGTACTTCTTGTCAAGACGACATGTCGTGCCTTCAAGCAGATCGACCCGATGTATCGATGAATCCAAAGTCTTGCCCTTGGTCACGCCCGTGACCGAGTCCATGTAGCTTGTGTCCAGCCGAACTTCCAGAAGGCAAGTTGGTCTAACTTCTCCAACACACCCCAGGTCACTCCCCAGGTCATGGCCCAGGTCACGGGCGTGTTCAGCCACCTCAGCAGTCAAAAACATTCCAGAACCACCCAGAACGCTAGCGGTCCCGGCTTCTGCAACACACTGCTGGTCAAGCCCTCAGTCACAGCCAGGATCAAGGCCGTGTAATTCCAATTTTTTCCTATAAATAAAGCGATTCAACTGAGGGTGGGTTCACAATTTTTTCTCTTTTTTGGAGTTGTGAACCCACTTTTCTATTTTTTCTCTTTCATGTACTTTATGTTATTTGCACTTTCTCTCTCCTAGGTTGTAATCTTTATTTTGGCAAAATAAAATAGTTGTTTCTCTTGAATTGTCTCCTCTTTTCTTTATGTTTTGGTGTGTGTGTGTGAGTATAATTTTTGTATTTTCTTAAATTAGTTTCTCTTCTTTTATGTTTTGTTTTTCTCCTTTATAATTTCATTTCTTAAGTTTGTGTGTGTGAGTGTATAAGAGTAATATGTTTTTTTTCTTTTTAAATTAGTTTTCTTTATGTTTGGGTGTGTATGAGGATAACTTTTCTTTTTAATTATTATAGAGTGGGTATGTGTATGAGTATAATTTGTCTTTCTTTGCTAATTTAGTTTTTATGCTTTCTTTCAATTCAAAGTAGAGTGCAAGTGTGTAGGAGATAACTTTTCTGCTTTCTTTCAATTAAGTCATTTCAATTCAAGTAGAGTGGGTCTGTTTATGAGATAATTTTTTTTGCTTTCTTTTATTTAAGTCATTTCAATTCTTGTAGAGTGTGTGAGTATAAAATTTAGTGTGTTCTTTTCCTTTTAAATTGTTTCTCATTATTTTGCTAAATGCATGTCAGATCATAATTATTATCGCTATCTCTCTTTAAAATTTACAAACCTAATCAAACCCTTTTTCTGATAAGATAATAGCACGTTCCTAAAAAGTAGAAATAATCAACACGATCTGAAAAAATATGACAGATCCCAATCAAAATGCGGCTCCGCAGCGGACCATGGCCAATTATGCATGACCAAATTTAGAAGATACGTGATCAAGTGTCACTCGACCCGCGTTCGCAAATAATAATTTTGAAATTAAATCCAGCATCATTCAAATGGTACAACAGTCAATACAATTTAACAGTTTGCCAGATGAGGACCCAAATCTTCACCTTTCTAACTTTTTAGAAATTTGCGATACCTTTAAAATTAATGGCGTCACTGATGACGTCATTCGCTTGCACTTATTTCCATTTTCTTTGCGGACAAAGGCTAAGACATGGTTGACTTCCCTCCGTCAAAAACCGCTAAATTACGCACGGATATCGCTTCCTTTATACAATTAAATTCTTAGTCTCTCTACGAGACTTGGGAGCATTTTATAGAATGTTTGCATCGGTGTCCTCATCATGCGCCACCATCCTGGTTGCAGGTCCAAACATTCTACAATGGCTTGAATTTCCAAACCCGACAAATGATCGATGCGGCTGCCGGGGGAACGTTAAATAACATAACCACAAAAATGTACCAAGATCTATTTGAGGAAATGGCCTTGAACAAGAATCAATGGAATGTGCCTAGGTTGTGTCCTAATAAATCGGCTAGGATTTATGAAGTGGATGCCACTACCCACTTAGCATCGCAAGTAGAGCGGCTAAGTAAGCAAGTGGGGGAGATGACTGCTTCCTCCTCCACTCCCGTGCGGGCGAATAATAATAATAACTAAGTCGAAGAAATGGTGGATTTACATGTCAATCCAATTCGCCCCCCCCCCCCCCCCCCACCCTTCAACCCTAATAATAACCCTTATAGTAATAACTATAATCCGGGTTGGAGGAACCACCCAAACTTCTCCTGGAGTAATCAAAACAACATGCATCGGCCCCCAAATGCGAATCCGCCGGGATTTTCGCAAGGATTTCATCAGGGCTTTCTGCCTCCTCCTCCAAAACCTTCTCCGCTCGAGGAAATTTTTTGGTAAATATGTCGCGTCCAATGAGTCAAATATCCTGAATATTATCGGATCGCTAAAAAATTTAGAAATGCAGGTTGGACAGATTGCAAAAATGCCCATGCCAGGGAATACAAAGCCGAACCCCCGCGAAAATGCCCATGCTATAACACTTCGCAGAGGCAAGGAGGTTGTCTCCCCATCGCGGGTTGAGCCTAAGGTACATGTTTCGACTCTGACCCCTCCACCCTCTTCTCTAATTTTAGATACTCTGAATTTTTCAATTGCGTCGAACATTTTGAGCCCGCAAATTCCTTACCCGTCAAAAATTAATAATGAGCAGAAGGACGAACAATATTAAAAAAATTTACGCATACTAAAACAAATTCAAATTAACGTCCACTTCTGCGAGGCACTCTACCAAATGTCGAAATACGTGAAATACCTAAAATAGTTGATTTCTAATAAAAAGAAACTCGAGTGTATTTCGCGTGTTTCCCTTAGTGCGGAATGCTCGGCCGTCATACTTAACAAATTGCTGCCAAAGTTGAATGACCAGGGAAGATTCTACATCCCGCGCCTTTTTGGCAATTTGTTAATAAAATATGCCCTAGCGGACCTAGCGCGAGTATTAATTTAATGCCCTTCTCCCTATTTAAAAAACTCAATTTGGGTATTCCTAGCCCAACAAAAATGAGCATCCAACTCGCAGATCGCTCGATAAAATATCTGATAGGGGTATTGGAGGACGTCCTAGTCAAGGTTGACAAGTTTATCATCTCGGTAAATTTCATCATCCTTGACATTGAGGAGGACGCCAAGGTACCAATTATCCTCGGTCACCCTTTCCTCGCGACCTCCCACGCATTAATTGATGTAAGTAATGGTCGCCTCCTCCTTCGGGTCAGAGACGACGAAGTTACTCTTCACATTAATCCCTCCATGCGGAACTCCTTATCGAATGATGATTCTTATTTTAATTTGGAATCCGCATTTGAGTATGAGTGTTCTTCTCTTTCTGAATTGCTGTCATTATCGCTAGATGATTCAGATCTGGCAAATCAAACTTGTTTAGACGAATTGCTACCAAATTATCCTTTTGAACCTTTCGGTTCAAAAGAATTAAAAAATCACAACATCTTACGAAGAACCCCTGGTCTTAGAACTCAATCATCTCCCCGACCATTTAAAATACGCTTTTCTCGCAGCAAACTTAAAACTTTCCATTATTATTTCTTCTACTTTAAGCGATTCGAAAACCTCCGAATTGGTCGAACTTTTATCTAAGCATTGCCATGCAACTGCATGGCAAATTTCAGATATAAGGGGGATAAACCCCTCTTTTTGCACGCACAAAATTTTCCTAGAGGATAATTCCTACAAAACCTTCTAGCCTCAGGGATGACTTAACCCAAATATACGGGATGTCGTTAAGGCTGAAGTAATAAAACTCCTGAAAGCGGGGATTATCTACCCTATATCGGACAGTAAGTGGGTGAGCCACGTACAAGTTGTTCCAAAGAAGGGTAGTTTAACGGTTGTGGCTAACCAGAACAACGAATTAATCGCAACCCATACAGTTACGGGTTGGCGGGTGTGCATCGACTACCGAAAGTTAAATGATGCCACCCGAAAAGACCACTTCCCATTTTCATTTATCGATTTGATTCTGGAGTGACTTTCGGGTCATCCATACTATTGTTTGCTCGACGGTCTATCAGGGTTTTTCTAAATTCCTATCTCCCCCGAAGACCAAGAGAAAATGACTTTTACGGGCCCATTCGGCACCTTCGCGTATTGAAGGATGTCGTTTGGCCTCTGCAATGCGCCAGATACATTCCAACGATGTATGTTGGCGATCTTTGGGAAGCTCGTAGAAGAAATTATGGAAGTCTTTATGGATGACTTCTCTATATTCAGGAGCTCCATTTCAAATTGCCTACATAATTTAGATCGAGTCCTCCAAAGATGCGAAGACACGAACATAGTTTTAAACTGGGAAAAATGTAATTTTATGGTCCGGGAGGGTTTGTTCCTCGGCCACAAGATTTCCGCTAAGGGGATGAAGGTTGATAAGGCCAAGGTTGAAATTCTTGAAAAACTTCCCGCACCCTCAAACATAAAATAAATTCGGAGTTTTCTTGGCCACGCGGGTTTTTACCGGCGGTTTATTCAAAATTTTTCCAAAATAACGAAACCACTAAGCCACATCTTGGAGAAGGAATCTCCTTTTATTTTTGATAACGCATGCGCAGAGGCGTTTAATTTTATAAATGAAAAACTTTTCAATTCTCCCAGTTTGGTGGCGCCGGATTGGTCCCTTCCGTTTGAAATAATGTGCGATGCGAGCGATATCGCGATAGGAGCTATACTAGGCCAACGGGTTAATAAATATTTTCATCCCATCAATAACGCTTCTCGCACGGTCACAGGAGCACAAGATAATTACATTACGACAGAAAAGGAACTTCTCATTGTCGTCTTCGCCTTCGATAAGTTCAGGCCCTACGTCACGTTTTATAAAGTCTTCATCTTTATCGATCACTCTGCCATCAAATATTTATTAGCTAAGGTGGACTCTAAGCCTCGCTTGCTTCGATGGATCCGCCTACTACAGGAGTTCGACTTAGAGATATGAGACAAGAAGGGGGATGAAAAGTTAGCGGTCGACCACCTCTCTCGTTTAGAACACCCCATCGCGGAAGCGCTCGTCGAGCCTGACATAGACGATAGATTTTCCGAGGAGCTCCTTTTAGCTATTACTAATTTAAAAACTTCTCACATCCCTTGGTTCACAGATTGCGCCAACTATCTAGTTGCGCGGGTCCTTCCGAAAGACTTTTCAAAACGGCGAAAGAAGAAATTTTTTTCTGATTTGAAAAATTACTTTTTGAAGGACCCTTTTCTCTTTCACGTCTACGCAGACCAAGTAATGCGGAGATGCGTTTCAAGTGAGGAGGGTGCGCAAATCTTGCGACACTGCCACGAGGGCCGGCCGGGGGGCATTATCAAGCCAACCAGACCGCGCAAAAGGTGCTAGAGGCGGTCTTTTATTGGCCCACTCTTTTTAAAGATACTCGTAATTTTCGAAAAAATACGACCTTGATATTTTCTAAAAATATTCTATATTATACGCGATAAGGTATACTTTCCTTTATCGAATGATTTGTTTGGATAAACTATACAAAAGCTCTACAAAAAGCCTACTTTTCTTATAAACATACAGTATTCGGTGCCGTCGTCGGGGCGTAATCGTCGATATTTCAAAAGAAGAAAAGACCATTAATTCTATCTCTCGATAGAATAATGGTTAGTTTCTCAAAGTAGGAGTACTCGCGAGACTCCTCGAAAATGCTCGCCGAATTCAATCCATGACAATCTTTTGCAAAAATTCCAATTTAACTCATCAGTGTGAATTCAAATTAAAGCATGATTTTGGCGTCAGGTTATATATTACTATCGCAGATTGAGCCAATGAATCACGCTTGCTAAGGAAAGAGATCTCTGACATAATGTTAGTACTAGAATCGACCGTTAGACATTCTTGTCTTATAAAAGAGAATGCAGCGCTGATGCAAACCCTTATCGATAATCTTCTAATGAGAAAAGCTTTTCCGCTGCTAAAAGATTTGCTCCATTAAAAAGCTTATGGAAGGAGAAGACAAGGAGAAAGCAAAATCTATAATCATCTACAAGAAGAAAGGACAATCAAAGTAGCTGATTTTGATCAAAGAACGTTCATCTAGAAGAAGGTTCTTCTCTGTGCATAAGAAATTTCACGGTTTCATCCATGACATTTGCAGGAAGATTCTAGTCGAAGCCAATCTTCACCAAGAATTCAAGAAGACTCCAAAGCTTTCAAGCTTATTTGTTTTGAGTCTATAAAAAGTTTGTAATAAAACTTATTAAACCTGTAGGATCTCTCTGAGATCTGAGCTATAGGATTCCCCAGTGGAATCTGAGTTGTAGGGCTCTGTCTAGCCTAAGCGTAGGAGACATTTTCTCTGATGTAGGAAGCCAGAAGTACTCCTATGTTGTAGGATCTTGTGGGATCTAAGGTAGGAGACTTGGTCTCTTAGGTAGGAAGTCGGATAGGGCTTCTGAGTTGTAGGTTCCTTGCAACCAGAGGTAGGAGACACTTTCTCTTAGTTGTAGGATCCGTGGATCTGAGTTTTGGTGGATATTGCCTAGTTTAACACATGGCAAGATAGGCAAAGGGAGACAATGTAAGACCCCCTCCCAAAATATTGAATACGGCCAAAGGGATTTTTATACCCAAAACAGCCGTCTTGCGGAAGCGCCAATACACGGGCTAGCCTCCTCCACAAGATGCATATCTTATCGGCCAAATTACAATATCACATTGCCAACCCTTTAATAGAATAAACAACATAAGCCATGATCCGCAATAAGCAACAAGGTCCACAATAAATATAGATATGTAACAGGAAACAACAAGTTCCTGAATATCAGAGCACATCAAAAATGAACGTAGGCTACATCGAAGAGCTCAAAACCCTCACATCAGTAACAGAAGGCAGTGAAGGTAATGTAACCTCAGGCCCTATCATCCCGGCATGGTTGTCCTCCTGCGCGGTGTGTAGCTGCTCCCGCGGGGTGTGATACTAAAAATAGTGGTGTAACAACTGTTTTTCATAAAGACTAAGTGGCCTCAAATCCTCTCCCCCTGCGGCTCTTAGGCACCGGGCGGGAGGAAGGAATGAAAAAAGGAATGCAATATAACCAGTAATATATAATCATGCATGTGGTATAATAGTGAGTAATTCTAGCAGTTCATAAGTATAAGTAGGCAACAAGCAATACTAGCATACATATGAGAGCATAACAACTAGCAGGGTAATAAGCAACAATTTATAAGAACTGAATTGAACTTAACTTTCTAAAAATGCTCATACAAAAGTATAAATTAAGGATCTAGTACTTGAACGTAACTCATCATATAAAAGAGCCCATACTAATTTATATGATGAGGATATTATGCAGTGCAATGCAATGTAATGCAATGAATGTATAATGACTCACCCATGCTCACACATACACACTCACTTATTATGTCGACATAGACCTTAGTTCCCTCCTTTCGAGGGTAGCAAACCACTTAGGCACCTCCCGTCATGGCAAAAAAGAGGCAGTGGAATGGTCTCTCCACTACTAGGTGGGTATGTACACTAACAGTCCTAGGCCTTACGTGCGCCTCGATGCTAAGAACACAACAACGGAGATCTTGCTTACTCTTGCTCGCTAAACCAGCTGAGTTTTAATGACACGAAAGGTGTCTTTGGGAAGTAAGCACCAAAGAGCCCAACCTAACCGATCAATGGCAGGGATGGGTTTTTTGGGAAGTAAACAGCAAAGATCCTAGCCAACTGTCCTAGAGTCTATTCGCCAGCTTTTGTCAGTGTGATGACTTGCAATCTCGTAGACTCTCCAAAATTAATTCTGTGGCAAGGATCATTATAAAACCGTGTGTAAACCATACACACCCAAGTAATTCTCACACTCAGCTCGTGTTATAAAGCACCCAAGGGCTCACAAACAAGTCCTTAATACATTTCACTTCTTACGAGCTCAACCGATGCCAATTAGCATTCAAGGCCCTAGGGTTCCTTAACATATCACCATAGGATATAACCATATTCTATAATCTACACCAAGTCATCACTGCTACCCGTACCGAGTTGTCATAACGCTTGTGCAGCGATATGTGTATGTCATGTAAAATACTCTCTAAACTCCAGTAGGACTACTTGTGCGTCTAGTGCCATATTCATGTTTTACTAAATAAATCTGCCCAAACGTATTGCAAATCTCCAATCTTCATACTCGATTCACAACATGCTTTGAACATAATTGAATTCATAAGCTTTATTCAATCACGCTTAATCAATATTGATCATCTCGTGCCCGTTCTTCTAAAGAGTCATCAAAATATTTCTTTTCAGCATAATAAATTATAACAACACATTTAATTATGGACTCATTTCAAAGACAAATCTTCTGAAAGTTCTACTATAGATCATAATTAATGCTTTAATCATTCCCACCAAATTTCTTCCTCATTGCGCTTCACAATATTTATTCATGGCACGTTACATTTTTATGAGCCGATAGACAACTTCATAACAAATATGTATCCAAAAATTTTGAAACTTAATAGGGGTGATCTCAATATCATCAAGCACATGACTGCCAAATTTCTTAAGCATCCAATGAATATTTTAAGGGCATGTCTGTTAGGTCGGAATTGGAGCGTTGGAATTAGAATTCAATTGACAATTCCAATTCCATCGTTCGGCGGTCATAAAATCATCTCGGAATTGGAATTCATTTCAATTCCCATAGGAATTCATTTCAATTCCCATAGGAATTGATTATATAGGAAACACACCTCCCTCAATATCGACCTCATGAGGTCTTCATTTGAAATTCCCACACTTATCATTGCGCCCCCGATTCTCTTAAGAAGACCTCGGCGCCAACTTTGTTGTTTACCCGAGAGCACATTTTTCGCCGAGGCGCATTTACCCCAGGGTGCAAATTTTTTGACGGGATGCATATTCTCCGGGGCGCGCATTTTTCGCCGAGGAGGGAATGTTTCGCCCGGGCACGAATGTTTCATTCAGGCGTGCATTTTTTGCCTGGGCGCGCATTTTTTGCCCAAGCGCGCATTTTTATCCCAGACACGCATTTTCATCCCAGGCGCGCATATTCCACTCGGGAGCGTATTTTTCGCTGGGACACGTATTTGTCGTCCGGGCGCGCATTTTTTCGACCGGGCGCGCATTTTTCATACAGATAAGCATTTTTCGCCCATGCGCGCATTCTTCGCACGGGCACACATTTTTCACTCGGACGCAGATTTTCTGCCCGGGTGCGCATTTTCAGCACGAGCACACATATTTCGCCCGGGCGCGTATTTTTTGCCCGGGCATGTAATTTTTGACTGGGTGTGCATTTTTTCGCCTGAGCGCGGATTTTTCATGCGAGTGCGCATTCTTTAGCCCGGGAGCGCATTTTTATCCTAGGCGCGTATTTTTTGCCACAACGCAAATTTTTTGCTCGGGCGCATATTTTCAACCAAGGCGCGCATTTTCCGCCCGGGAGCATATTTTCTGCGGGCGTGTATTATTATGACTGGGCTCACATTTTTTGCCCGGGCCTGCATTTTTTGCCCGGGAGCGCATTTTTTGCCCGGACACGTCCGGGCAAAAAATGCGCGCCAGCGTAGAAAATGCATGTCCGAGCAAAAAATGGGCACCAATGAGAAAATGCACGCCCATGCAAAAATAATGTGCGCCCGGGAAGAAAATGCGCACTGTGGAGAGTTGATGGAGATAGATCGGCGACCCTCATGGATGAACCCTTTTATTGCCTTCCTGACCTAGGGAATGTTTTCAGAAGTGGTCTCGGATAAGAGGCGATTTAGGTACAAATCAGCCTACTATCTACTTCTTGAAGAGAGCACGTACCAGAAGACCCTGTCAGGGCTCATAGCAAGATGTGTCTCCGAGGAGGAGGTCCCGAGGGTCCTAGAAGAGATTCACTCCAGAGAGTGTGGCTGTCACTCTGGGTGCCAGACCTTGGAGAAGAGGGTATTGAGGCAAGGCTACATCTGCCCTCACGATCGGCAAAGATGCAACAGAGCACACGAATAAGTGCCAGCTCTTTGCACCGCTTCAGCTCTTGCCAACTCAGAGGCTCAGGACAATCACGGTACCGTGGCCTTTTGTAATTTGGGGAATGGACCTGGTCGGCCCTTTCCCTCAGGCCAGCGGGCAGAGGAGGTTACTCCTGGTCATGATTGACTACTTCTCCAAGTTATTGGAGGTCAATGCGCGGGCAAAGACAACCTCACATTTAATAAGAAATTTCATTTGGGGAGAGATAATCTGCCGGCATAGGCTGCCCTAGCCATCGTCCCGGACAACAGGTTGCAGTTTTCTAGTGATGAACTCACCATCTTCTACAACTAGTTAGGAATTGACCTTTGCTTTGCGTCCGCCCACCACCTGAGGAGAAACAGGCAGGTAGAGGCTCTGAACAAAGTCATTGTAAATTTATTAAAAAAGAAGGTGGAGAATTTGAAGGGGAACTGGGTGGAGCAACTCCCCTCAGTCCTTTAGGCTTTGTGAACCACACCCAACACGACCATTGGAGAAACCCCTTTTAAACTCTCTCATTGCTCGAAGGCCGTATTGCTGGTGGAGTTTGAGATAAGGTCCCCGCGAGTCATCGCCATGGGGGAAGGAGATGATGAGTAGAGAGTGGAGAACGAGGAAGAGAAATGACTTTAGATTGACCTCATGGAAGAGCTCCGCGGCCTGGCAACGGTTTGCCAGGAGGAAATCAAGCGTAGGATGGCTAAGTACTTTGATAAGAACATTCGAATTAAGCAATTTGTAAAGGGAGAACTAGTTCTGAAAAAGGTCGACGCTGATGGGAGGTCGACGGCAGTTGGGAAACTCCATCCCAACTGGGAAGGACCAGTTAAAAATCTAGAACTGATATCATGTGAAAATTTACCTCTGATACCATGTGAAAATTTATATAATAGAAACTATAAAAGCAGGAATAAGGCGCATGAACACTTCAACCATAACCAAGCTAAGCAACCAGTAACAATAGAAGGACAAGAAAATCTTGTATTAACAATCTTCTTAACAATGGGAGACATACATTAGGAGACATGATTTATCAGAACACCAAATGGAGAAAAACAGAAAACAACCAAGAGCTGGCGAACAGAAAAATTGTGCCTCCAGAGACCGCTAAAACAGTCAGACCACGCGGCAACCACTGAGACCGTGCGAACAACACAGGTCGTCAACCTGCTATCTGCCTGACCTCCACCTCAGACCGCATGAACTGCTAACTTATTGCTCTGTTGAGAAAACAACCTATCCGCATAACAACAGAAGCTTCCCACGAACATGAGAAGGGAACAACACAAGCTATCTCCTTACCGCAAATCCTGGTCGCCTGACCGCACAGGTCGCTGGACCGCCGAGCTTGCCGCAAACAGCAGAAGAACTATAACTCAGATGGACCGAGGTGAACTAGTTATTTAAAACTGGGAAAATCCAAGTAAGGAGACCGATGGGGAGACCGCACAGCTTGCGAACACAGTAAACGATTAACCAACTTTCAGACCGCGCGGTCACCAATTCTGAGACTGGCAAAGGCAAAACCAGAGCTTATGTTCTTACAGTTCTCTTATTCTCTTCTTAAAAATGATGGGCATTGCACCTCTATTTATAGGCAGACAGACGGATGTCGTCACCGCCCCAGAGAGGTGCAATAATCGCCCAACCAGATCATGAATCATACCATGACAACCAGACTGCAAACACCACAGTGAGCGAGCTCGTGCGGACACGGCGGTCACAATAATCAGACCGCAACAATGCAGATCTTGCGGTCACCAACAGGAAAAATCCTTGAGCCTAACTAGTTGGACCTAGACTAGTCGCCAGAGAGAGCCTGCGCAGACCGCGCGGTCTCTGTGGTCTGACCTCCTCAGACCGCCCAGACCACTTCTAGTTCCACTTCAAAAAATTCAACACTCCCCCTTGAAGTGGGAAGTGGAAGTCAGTCCAAGCAAGCCCCGTATCCAACCAAAAGGTCCCTTCGACAATGGCTTTGTGAAGATGGCTGCAATATTATCCTCGATCCGCACATACTCAACCATCAAACATCCCTCCAACACCTTCTCACAAACGAAGTGATGCTCAATCTCGATGTGCTTGGTCTGCGCATGACAAACTGGATTATTAACCAGTTTAAGGGACTCTCATTGTCACCGCATAGCATAGTAGGACTTCGCACCTCCTCATGGATGTCCCCCACTATTCTCCTAAGCTAGATGGCTTCCTGAGCTGTCAAGGCCGAAGACTTGTATTCCTCTTCCGTAGTAGAGACAGACATTGAATCCTGCTTCTTACTGCACCACAAGATAACTACAGAGCCAGTCATACAGACATACCCAGAAGTTGACTTTCGATCATCTGAATCTCCTCCATAATCAGCAGCTGTGCAACCATGCAGATTGAAGCTCGAGTCCCTCCTATAAAAGAGACCCATATCAGAGGTGGACTTCACATACTTCAGAATACTCCTTGCCACCATCAGATGAGGTTTCCGCGGCTCTGCCATATATCGACTCACTCGACTCACATTATAAGCAATATCCGGCCTTGTAATCATTAGAGATATAAGACTTCCAACACCAAGGGATCAGAAAGAATCCTTCCCTCATCCCATCGAAGCTTCAAACCAAACTCCATTGGAGTAGAGCTACTCTTCCCCTCTCCCATGTCGAATTTCTTCCTGGTCTGTTCTGCATGGCCCTTCTGGGAAGCGAGCACACCGCTCTCTTTCCTCTCCACCGCAAGTCCAAGGAAATGGTGGAGCTCACCTAGATCCTTCATCTCGAATCTAATAGCTAGCTCAGGCTGGAGCCTAGCTACCTCCTCTTCAGAGTTCCCTAAAATGATCATATTGTCTACGTACAACAACACCAAGACCTGAATCTCCCCTGACTTCTTTACGAACAAGCTCGAATCAGAAGCAAAATAACCGCAAAATTGGAGATATTCTGCAATCTTCCCATACCACGCCCGAAGCGCCTGCTTCAAGCCGTAAAGAGCCTTCTCGAGCTTGCAGACATGCCCTGGATGAACTTTAGAAAAAGAGCCAGGTGGCTGCACCATAAAGATATCCATATCAATCTCATTGTAAAGGAAAACATTTTTCACGTCGAGTTGACAAATCTTCCATCCTTGGCAAGCTGCCAATGCAATCACCACCCGCACCAAAGTTATCTTGGCAACAGGACTAAAGGTCTCTTCAAAGTCTTCCCTGTACTATTGTGAGAACCCTCAAGCTACAAGGCGAGCCTTGTACCGCTCAATCCTGTCGTCAGCCTTCTTCTTTAGCTTGAAAACCCACTTACATGTCACAGGAGTAATGCCTTCAACCATGGGCACAAGATCCCAGGTCTCATTCTTCCTGAGGGAATCCATCTCCTCATCCATGGCATCTTTCTACTCCTTGACTCCAATGGCATTTTCAAAACTTGATGGCTCTCGCTTATCTAGGGGGCTTACAAAGAAACATGAGATGATGCTCACCAAATTCCCCCATGTATACCGAGCTGGTGGTATAATAGTCCGCTTGGACCTCCGTAGGGCTTTACCCTGATCCACCACTTCTTCTTCCTCTTCTGTACCAGCTCTTCTTCCAGACACACTTGGAGCATCGCTCCCCCTACTTCCAGAAATAGGAGCAATTGTCTCAGAGCTAGAAACAACAGGAGCACCTGGTGACACATGCAACTCCACCAGAGTTTCTTTAGCAGCTTCTCCTTGCCCTCCATCTGACCTTCTCTCTTGTAGCTCCATAGATTATCTACCCTGGTATGACGTTAGCTCATCGAATACCACATCCCTTTAGAACACAAACCTTCATGTCTCGGGATCCATGCATCTCCAACCCTTCTTTCGGTCATCAAAACAGACGAAGACTAGCTTCCTTGCTTTGGAATATAGCTTCGTTCTAAGAGCATCAGGACCATGGACGTAGCAGGTAGATCTGAACACTCAAAAGTGTTCCACACTAGGCTTCTCCTAAAACATCAACTCATGTGGAGTCTTCATGTTGATTGGACTAAGATACATCTGATGACAAATGCTGCACAAGACATTCCCTCTACCCAGAAGGACCTAGGAATGCTTTTACCATGAAGCCAACACTTGCAGGTCTCCGTCAGATGACAGATCTTCCTCTCTGTAACTCTGTTCTTCTGTGGAGTATGTGCACAAGAAATCTCCCTCTGTATGCCATGCTTTCTACAAAAGTTTAAGAACTCACTTGAGGTGAACTTTCCTCCATTGTCAGTTCTCAACTTATTGATCCGCAGACCAAGCCGGACCTCCACAAACTCCTTGAACTTCACAAACTTCCCGAATGCCTCAGACTTCTCCTTCATAAAATATACCCAGGTATATCTAGTGAAATCATCTATCAAGACTAGCATATACCTGCTACCTCCAAAACTGGCAGTTGCGGTGGGTCCAAACAGATCACCATGAATACACTCCAATGGTGATTTACATCTGGTCTGCGACTTGTCAAATGAAAGGTGATGATCCTTACCAAACTGACATCCTGCACAAACATGACCATCACCTAAAGATAATAGGTAGGTAGGCCATTCACCAGGCATCTTGCCGCCATATCCTTCATCTTATCCATACCAATATGCCCCAGCCTCTCATGCCAGATAGCAGCGCTGTCATTAGTCCTCATCTTATCAACATAGGAGCATGTTGATAAAATTAATAAGTCATTCACCCTCCTTGCAAAATGAGTGACATCAGCCTTCAACGTTGACACATTACGGAGAAACTTCAGTTCTGTTGGGCCGAACAGAATGTGATACCCAACATCTACAACATTGGTCATGAAGAAGAGGTTCTTCTTCATACCCGGCACATGATACACACTCCTCAAGGTGAGTGGACCTCTATCACTGCCCAAAGAAATGACACCCTCCTTCTCGACTGGATGAACAATATGATCAGTAGTAATAATTGCATCATTACCTGAGTATGCTTGTAGAGAAGAGAACTTTGACTCATCCCCGGTGAGGTGATGAGCATACCCTAAGTCCACAATCCAATCATCTTGGTAGTTGATGGAAGCCAAAGCATGAACACAAGTGCCCATCATGAAGGCACCTCCATGCCAACTACCTTCAGCACTGGAATCTACCTCTCCTTTTCCTACAGCATGCCCTGGCTGAAGATTAACTCAACAGTCCTTCTTGAAATGACCAAGCATGTTGCACCTGTATCCCCTTGGCCATTCCTTCTTCTTCCCATCATACTTAGGAGCATAGCTCCTTTCCTGCTGATATGAAGTCGAAGGACCATCGCTAGCAAGCGACTTCTTCATCTTCTCCCATCACTTTTTCTTTCCAGAATAATGAACCTCACTCTCTCCCCCAAAGACAGATATCTCAGCCATCTTCTTAGCTAAGCTCTTCTGTGAAGCAAGCAGATTCACTAACTCTAGCAAAGATGGATGCTTGTCCCAGCCTTACACAAAAGTAACAAAGAACACATACTCCCTCCGCAAGCCGCGGATTATGTGCATCTTCAGCTTCACTTCTGAGATTGTCTCTTCAGGGTCCAATGTCAATATCTCGGCACATAGGTTCTTCATCTTCAGAAAGAAGGATGAAATGGACAATTCACCTTGAGTTACTTTCGCCAACTCTTTCTCAAGAAATTGTAGTTGCGCTACATTCTTCTTGTTGAACAGACCATCCACGGATGTACATATCTCAGCAGCAGACCGACAACCTATGATGTGGTAAAAAAGCTCAGGGATGATAGCTCGCTTGAGAGTGGACTCTACCTTTGCATTAGTTCTCTTCCAAGCCTTCACCTGCTCACCATTCCCTTCAGCAGCTACCACTAGTTGTCTTGCTTCTCCACCAACTACCTCCCATAAGTCCTCTCCAAGAAGATAACTCCCCATGCACAATTCCCACTTCTTAAAGTTAGTTTGCGTAAGGAGCTCAATACCAAGACATCTTCTATATCCTCCTTCCATTGCTATACCAATGGTTAACTTGATCTTCCAGAAATCCAAGCAAGATACTGTGGCTGGTCACTACTCAAACCTTCTGTTTCTCTGATACCATGTTAAAAATCTAGCAATGATATCATGTGAAAATTTACCTTTGATACCATCTGAAAATTTCTATAATAGACTATAAAAGCGGAAATAAGGTGTTAGAACAACCCTATTACTGAATTGGGCTAGGATCACTATCTATATATTAGGACTAAGTTGACCCCAATGTATAGCCTAAAGGGTCAAGGTTTTAGGTTGTTAGAACTTAAGGAAAAGTTCAGTTTCTGCATTCGAAGAACTCCATCCTGCGTACGACGAACGGCATGCTCTAGTTCGATGAACTTGCAAAGGTTCTGCGTTTGACGAAATCTATTCTGCGTTCGACGAACTCCTCTCTGCGTTCGACGAACTTGCTCTCCATCTCGACGCACTCAGTTCTCCAGCCAGTCCAGCAGTTTATTCTTCAGTTCGATGAACTCCAACTTGAGATCGACGAACTCAGCTCTGCGTTCAAAGACTAAGTAACAAGATGTTCAGATCGACGAAATTTCTCTTCAGTTCAGTATTTCAGAAGGATTATTTTTATTCTATTCTCTGAACTCAGATCTACTATCAGCAACGGATCTATTTCTTCCAGATAAGTCAAGGATATTATCTTTCCTTTTATTATTCTCTTATTTCGAAAAAGTGGCTGTTGACACATTTTGGAAAAGGACACTTTCATGGAAAAGGAAAAGAATTAATGGATACAGTTCCAAGAAAATCTTTTCAGAATATTATATTCCTTAATTAAAGGATTTGATTTCAAATCAGTCAGAATATTTCAAAAGGAATAAGCAAGAAGAAGATTAACAGGAATACAGTATTATTATAGCAAGGAAGAAAAGATAAGAAAAGAAACAGTCGAGAGAAAATATACAGAAAGGAAGAAAGCCAAAAAGTTTTCAGATCTTCAACTTCCTCAAGCAGCACCTCTCAATCTCTGAGAACAACAACACAGATCTTATCTCAGATTTCTACTGCAAAGTTTTAAATCTTCAAGAGCAACAAAAAACTGAGAAACCTTTGTCTCTCAGAGTCATCAGCTATCAAGGAAGATCTACATTCAAGTGAAAGCACCATCCTAAACTATCAACCATTTCAATCAGACAGGGGGAGCTTTACATCATCATCAAATCCACTAGTCTTCTCTCAGATTATTGACAGAGAAGAACTTCATAACCCTCTTTATCCCATCTTGTACAGGGTTCTAACTCCCTTCAAAAGTTAACCGCTTGGTGGCAGGGCACCTGAACAAAAACCTGTAGTTTTATTTGAGCACCTGATCAAAAGCTCAGTGGTGTTTGGGCACCTGATCAAAAACCCATTGGTGATAGGGCACTTGAACAAAAACCTAGTGGAATCCTACCAAGGGTGGTAGAAGAGTAAATATACCCAGGTTGATTGGGGAACTACTATAAATCCTTGTGTCCTCTGTGATTGTATTTATTTTTTTTGTGATGTGATGTTTTCTTTATTTGTTTTCATAATCACTTTGCTATACACATATATATATATCACTATTTTAACTCCACTATAAAAATAAGTGAAAAACTTTTAATACTCTATTCACCCCCCCCCCCCCACTCTAGAGTAACTTTAAGATCTAACCTCACTTTCAATTGGTATCAGAGGTTGGTTGATTCTTTACAGGCTAACACCTGAATCAAAAGATCAATTAGATCTTAAATTTCTTCTAGAGTTTCTTTTGCTAAAAATCCAAGGCACAGAACAAAGAATACTCAAGCACAAGACCTCCTATGTGCAATCTAAATAAGTTTGCATTATGGAAGGCAAGGATCATATTATATATGAATTCTATTGATGAGGATATCTTCAATATTATTTTGACAGGACCTCCTACTCCAACAACACTAACAAGTGCTGAAACAGTAACAACAAATAATGTTGTTCCACCTCCAGAGTGGATAGAAGCTCAAAAGAAGTAGAGAAATGTTGATGCCAAAGCAATGAATATATTGGCACAGACAATGTCAGATGACAACTTTCAAAAGGTTGTGGAATGCACCTCAGCAAGGGAAATCTGGACCTCCCTCAACAACATGGTTGAAGGCTCTGCAGATGAGAGAAAAGATAGAAGATATCATCTCATCACTCAGTATGAAAATTTCAAGAAAGGAGAAACTGAGAGTGTTGCAGATATGTACAACAGGCTCAGCCTCATAATCAATGAGCTGAAATCTCTAGACAAAGTGATCTCCATCACTGAAGTCAATGATAAGATCCTAATGTGCTTCCCCAGCACATGGGACTCTAGGATCTGGCCAATCAAGGAAGCCAGAAGCCTTAATGAGATCTCCACTGAGACCTTGTTAGGAAAGCTTAAATCCTATGAGCAGTTTATCAAGTCCAGAGAAGCTGAACAATCTACTTCCTCACCAGCATCCAAGAAGGAAAAGAGCATTGCTTTCCACGCAACAGAAGAAGAAGATAAAGCTCCAGGAGAAGTGGATTTTATGAGTCTTCTAGCCAATAGATTCTACAAGATGGCTAGAAAAGACATCAGAAAGAAGGATTCAAGATCCAGAGAAAAGCCAAGGTATGACAAATCTAATTCTAAAGAAATAATTTGTTTTGGCTGCAGGAAACCTGGACACATTCTACCTGAGTGTCTAGAGAACCAAAAGAAGGAGAAGAGAAAAGAGAAAGAAGAGAAAAGGCACTCCCGCAAGCCTTCCTCCCACAAACACAAGCATAAGGGAAGATGCTTTGTAACTGAAACATGGAGTGAAACAGAATCAGAATCTTCATCCAGCTCTTCTGAAGATGAAGAAAATGCAAATGAGAAGGACCAATGCTTGATGGCTATATATGACTCAAGCAGTGAGTCAGAATATGCATCATCATCCAGCTCCAGTGAAGAAAGAAACTTCTGCATGATGGCTATCAATGCCTGAGGAAACAACTCTGAAGAATCTGAATCTGAAACTGACAGTGATCAGGAAACAAGGCCAACCGAAGCAACTACAAGGCAAGGCTTGGACACAAAGTGATCTTTGGAGACTCCAACTGTGGACATACTAAAGGTTATGGACAAATCAAAGTTGGAGCAGTCACCTTCAAAGAGGTAGCTTATGTCAAGGGTCTGAAGCACAACCTCATCAGCATAAGCCAGTTATGTGATGAAGGCTATCAGGTAACTTTTAACCATTCCTTATGTCTTATTACCAATAATAAAAACTTAAATGTATTATCTGGTATTAGACATGGAAATATTTATTTAGTCAATTTTGACTCTGCCAATTCAAATATTTGCTTATTTAATTCTATAAGTAAAACAAATGAATTATGGCATAAAAGGCTAGGACATATTAACCTTAGAACTATGTTGGAACAACCCTATTACTAATTTAGGCTAGGATCACTATATGTGGATTAGGATTTGTATTGACCCCAATGTATAGTCTTAGGGTCAAGTTTTAGGCTGATTAGATTGGCAGAACTTGGAAAATTCAAGATCAACACATGGCAAGTGATGCTCGACAAATGACTAGCAGCGGTCGACGAATTTTAAGCCAGCGCTCGACAAATGACTAGCAGGTGTCGACGAATTCAAAGCCAGCGCTCGACAAATGACTAGCAGCGGTCGACGAATTCTAAGCCAGCGCTCGACAAATGACTAGCAGCGGTCGACAAATTCTAGCCAGCGCTCGACAAATTGCTTTCTGACGTTCAAATTTATATTCTCAGTGGATGTCAGTTCTCTGAACTCAAATCAGCAAAATAACGGATATATTTATTTCACCTTGGACGTATTCAGACAGCCAAGTAAGGATATCTTTCTCATTTATTATATTCTTATATTCCTTCTATTCCAAGAAGAAGAATAGCCGTTGACATTTAATGCCAAAGGCATCTTTCTCGACAAAAGTAATTAAAAGGACCAGCCAAAATTGTTTTGGGTGGCTGCCTGGTTCCAAGAAGGATTTAAGTCAGAAAAAGACATTCCTTAAAGAGACAAAAGATTTGAATTTGAAAAGATATATACATACAGTTATCAGAAGAGAAAGAAGATATAGAGAATTGCAAGAACTGAGATATTCGTCTTCTGTGAGAAAAATAAAGAAAAACTTGACTATCACTCTCTCTCATCTGTGATCATAGAACAAGGAGGATAGAAGAAGTCTTTCAGAAGAAGAAGAAGAAGCAAATACACTATTCTTTCTCAGTTTTCTTCTTCATCGAGATCATCTGCTACAAAGACTTCTATTTGAGAAAGCTCTGTCCAAAAATCTGTCATTAACTCTCATCAGACAGGGGGAGCTTTCTGCTTCAACATCTTTTGCCTTCTCTCAGATCATTGACAGAGAAGAACACTCTATACCTTTTTATCTCATTCTATACAGGGTTAATACTCCCTTCAAAAGTTTACCCAGTGGTGGCAAGACACCTTATCAAAAAATCCTAGTGTGGTTTTTAAGCACCTTATCAAAAGCTTATTGGTGTGTGGACACCTTATCAAAAATCCCTTGGTGCCTGGGCACCTTATCAACCCTCCTAGTTGATTCCTACCAAAGGTGGTAGAAGAGTAGACGTACCCAGATTTATTGGGGAACTACTATAGCTCCTTGTGTCCTCTGTGCTTGATTATTTCTGTGTGCTTATGCTTGTGCTGTGTGTCCTTTTTATTAACTCTGTAGTTTTCTATAACTCACACTAAATACACATATACCTAAACAGTAGTTTAATTTCCGCTATAAAACGTATTAAAAAAATTTCAATACTCTATTCACCCCCCCCCCCCCCGCCTCTAGAGTAATTTAAGATCTGACCTCCACTTTCAATTGGTATCAGAGGGAGGTTGATTCTTTACAGGCTAACACCTGAATCACAAAGATCAACCAAATCTTAATTTTTCTAAGAGTTTCCTTCTCTAAAATCTTATCTTATTTAAAACTCATGGCACAAAAAAAGGAGTATTCCAGCACAAGACCTCCTATGTGCAATCTCAATAAGTTTGCACTATGGAAAGCAAGGATTAGGCTTTATATGAACTCCATTGATGAGGAGATTTTTAATGTCATCCTTACAGGACCTCCAGCACCTACAGCATCAGCTAGTACTGTTGCAACAACAGACAACACTGTTGTTCCACCTCCTGAGTGGACTGAGGCTCAGAAGAAGCAGAGAAATGCAGATGCAATGGCCATGAACATTCTGGCCCTAACTATGTCTATTGACATATTCCAGAAAGTAGTTGAGTGCACCTCAGCAAAAGAAATCTGGGAATCTCTCAACAACATGGTGGCAGGCTCAGCAGATGAAAGAAAAGATAGAAGATCTCACCTGATCTCTCAATGTGAGAACTTCAAGAAGGGAGAATCAGAAAATGTAGCTGACGTGTACAATAGGCTCAGCCTCATAATAAATGAGCTGAAGTCTCTGGACAAAGTGATCTCACTCACAGAGATCAATGACAAAATTCTTATGTGCTTTCCCAGCACATGGGACTCCAGAATCTGGCCAATCAATGAAGCCAGAAGTCTCAATGAGATCACCACTGAAGCCCTGTTGGGCAAGCTCAAATCTTATGAGCAGCTCATCAAAACCAGGGAAACTGAAGAATCCACTTCATCCCCAGCACCCAATAAGGAAAGAAGCATAGCCATCAAGGCTGCAGAAGATAAAGGAAAAGCTCCTGACAAAGAGGAGTTTATGAGTCTGTTAACCAAAAGATTCTATAAGATGGCCAAGAAAGACTTCAGAAAACAGCTATCCAGAAGTCATGACAAGCCAAGGTATGACAAAAAACATTCTAATGAAATCATATGTTTTGGCTGCAGGAAACCAAGACACATTGTTCCTGAATGTCCAGAGATTCAACACAAGAAGGACAAGAAGAAAAGAAGAAAAGAAAAGGAAGAAAAGAAGGGCTCCAGCAAATCTTCCTCCCACTCTCACAAGAATAAGGGAAGAGTATTTGTAGCAACATCCTGGAGTGAAACAGAATATGAATCAGATTCTTCATCTTCCTCCTCTGATGAAGAAGAAACAAAAGAAGATAGCCAATGCTTAATGGCTATTTATGACTCAGACAATGAGCCACAATCAGCATCATCATCCAGCTCCAGTGATGATGAAGAAGAAAAAAGTTTTTGCATGATGGCAATCAATGCCTCAACTAACAATTCTGATGAAGAGAAATCAGAATCAGAAGCAGAAGATGACATTGATCAGGTATTATCTGACTTTGATTTCACTTCTATTGAATTCAAAGATGATTTCAAAACTCTTTGCCAAGACTTAATAAAATCTGAGAAAGAAATAATCTCTCTCAGAACTAAGTTAGTTGAAATGAACAATATAAGTGAAGAGAATGGAAATCTTAAGAAAGATTTGGCTGCCTCCAGAGAACACATTACTACTCTTGAGAGTAAGTTATCTGAAGCTAAAAAGCTTGAAGAATCCCTCAATGGGAGAAGTATCAGGAAGATGGACATCACAAGCACTGTCAATGCTAGATTTAATAATAGCAAACTGGGCTTGGGTGCCTCATCAAGAGAGCCATCTCTGATTAAGAAAAACATCCTCTCCACACCCATAAAATTCTTTTATGCTAAAAGCAATGAAGCTGCAGAAAGAAATAAAGACATTTCAAGGAAGTTTGTTAAGGATAAAAGAATTCAGAAGAATTCGTCGAACGACATTCGACAAAAGTATTCAAATTTGTCGAACGAGGCTCGACGAAAAATGAAAACAGACTTTCAGTATAGTTATAAAATGAATAATGATCAATGAATTTATTCAAATTCTTCGAACAAGCACTATACAGAAAACTCTAAGAATTCTAATCCTAAATATACCAAAAATCCTTTTACTAAGTGGACAATACCTCCAAGGAGATATCATCCACAAGTCTACAAGGATCAGCCTGAAATGACATTTATCTCTGAATTTTGTGGTAACATAAAAGGACCCAAGGTAGTCTGGGTCAAAAACAACTAGTTTATGTTTTTTGTCTTTGCAGGTACACAACCATCCAATATTAAATCAAAAATGGTACTTGGACAGTGGATGCTCAAAGCATATGACATGGAACAAGGCCAACCTGAACAACTACAAGGCAAAACTTGGACCCAAGGTGATCTTTGGAGATTCCAACTGTGGACAAACCAAAGGCTATTGTCAAATTAAAATTGGAAAAGTGACATTCAAGGAAGTAACCTATGTCAAGGGTTTAAAGCACAACCTCATCAGCATAAGTCAGTTATGTGATGAAGGTTATCAGGTAACATTTAATAAATCAGAATGCCTCATTAAATCATCTGATAATGTTACTGTTCTATCAGGAATTAGACAAGGAAATATATATTTAGTAAACTTCAACTCATCTAAATCAGAAATTTGTTTATTTAATGAGTTAAGCAAATCTAGTGAATTATGGCATAAAAGATTAGGACATGTAAACCTTAGGACCATTGCTAAATTAGCTAAAGATAATCTTGTTAGAGGCTTACCATCAGGATCATATAAGAAAGAAGGTCTTTGTAGGGCATGGCAATTAGGTAAGCAAACCAAAAACACCTTTAAATCATTATCTAAAAGTGATTCACCTAGAATCTTATACTTGCTACATATGGACCTTTTTGGACCTATTGCAATAAAGAGCTTAGGGGGGAAGTCTTACACTCTAGTTATTGTGGATGACTTCTCTAGATTCACTTGGGTGTTCTTTTTGAGAGAAAAGTCAGATAAGCTTAAAGTTCTTACAGACTTTCTTAAGAGCATACAGATTGAGTACTCTACTGTAGTTGCATTGATCAGAAGTGATCATGACACTGAGTTTGAGTCTCTTCTCATGCAAGAATTCTGTGAGATGGAAGGTATCAGGCATTGCTTCTCAGCTCCTAGAACTCCTCAACAAAATGGGGTAGTTGAAAGGAAGAATAGAAGTCTAATTGAATCAGCAAGAACATTGCTTGCAGATGCTAACTTGCCCCTATCCTTTTGGGCTGAGGCTGTCAGCACAGCAAATTATGTTCTGAATAGAAGTTTGATACACAAACTTAAGGGTAAAACTCCTTATGAATTGCTTAAAGGGAAGAAACCCAAAGTTGATTATTTTAGAACTTTTGGATGTAGATGTTTTGTTCATAACAATGATAAGAAATATCTTAAGAAATTTGAACCAAAATCTGAAGATGGAATCTTCTTAGGATATTCAATAGTTAGTAAAGCATATAGGGTATTTAATAAATCCTCTCTTAAAATAGAAGAGTCTATGCATGTTTCCTTTGATGAAACTAACATGTTTTACAAGGAGAAGAACTCTTCTACCAAGAACACTTTGCAGGTACCAGCTCTATGTGAAGAGCTTAAAGGACTAAATCTATAGACAGGAGATTCATTGCATCCATTACCTCAAAATCTTGAAGATAGTGAAGAAGAAGATCATCCAGATCTTGTTGATTACCTGAATCAAGCAACAACAGAACATCCTCCATAGGATGTAATAGCTGAACAAATTCCCAATGAAGACACTGCTGCTGAACCAACTCCAACTGTTGACCACATCACAGTCAGAGATCATCCAATTTCACAAGTGATTAGTGATATCACAACAGGTGTTCAAACAAGGCATCAACTACACCAAAATCAGATGCATACTTGCTTTCTATCACAAGTTGAACCTCAAACCATAAAAGATGCAGAACAAGATCCAAATTGGATTCTTACAATGCAAGAGGAACTCAACCAGTTTGAAAGAAACAAAGTTTGGGATTTGGTTCCAAGACCAAGAGGCCATCCAGTTATTGGCACCAAGTGGGTCTTCAGGAACAAGCTTGATGAACAAGGAAATATTGTGAGAAATAAAGCAAGATTGGTAGCTCAAGAATATTCACAGGAAGAAGGCATAGATTATGATCAGACATTTGCCCCTGTTGCAAGTCTTGAAGCTATAAGGATTTTCTTTGCCTTTGTTGCATTCAAGAAGTTTAAGGTATATCAAATGGATGTGAAAAGTGCTTTTCTCAATGGAGACATTGATGCGATGATTCGGCAAGTGCACCGATCGCGCAAGTAATAATAATGGGGAAAATCCCCGAGTGTCGGTCTCTTGAGGAACACAGTAAGGTGGAGTTAGGTTTCGAGGAAGGACTTGAGATCGAAGTCCAGCAATAGGTGGAGTGCGGACGAAAGGGATTTGGTTTGTGAAAAATAAAGAGAAAATACTATGACTACTCCTATGCAATGCCGCTATGCAATGCTTCGCTTGGCGGGATGGAGACTAGGCAGGCCTTGAGCGCGCAGCGTCGCAAGGGCGGATGGACGAGTAGGCAAACGGATCGAACAATGCAGGCCTTGAGCGCGCTGCTTCGTTAGGCGGGATGGAATACGGGCCGCGATGCCACGCTTCGGTAGGCGGATGGACGAGTAGGCTAACGGATTGAGGGTCGCAAGCACATCTTCGACAAGCATGCCACTAGCAATTGCTAGTGCGGCACCGGACGTGACGGCGGGATGGAGGATGGAATGGGGCGCACCTCAAGCACACAAATAAACAAAAGAAGGGTATTTCACATAGACATGAAATAACTTTAAATAGCAAGGTCTATAGTGTTCTTCATCAAAATACAAAAGATCTAACTATTACAACAATCAATAAGAGGAGAACAAGGCAAGAAATCGACCGAATCCGAAGTCTCGTTGTAGATTCACGGTTGGAATCGCCGGGTTGTCAATCCGCGTCCAAGCTCGGTCCGCAACTACGTCCGGGGTAGAGAGAGCTGTCACGACTCTCCAATGGACCCGTCTTCTTCGTGTCACGATCCGGTAGAGGTTGCAAACTTCCTCTTGCTTGATGGCAATGGCGGCTAGGTCTTCCTTTGGAGCTCTTGGATGAAGGAGGAGGCCGAGAGGAAACTCCGGCTCAAGATTGGCGTGAAGAACAAGCCCGGAGCACCTCTAGATGGTGGGCGACGATGGAGGGGCGAAACTGGCGCGGAACGGCGGAAGAACGGCGGAAAAATGCGGACCATCTGACCTAAATCGCGAGCAGGTCGATTTATAGGCGCTGGAATAAACAGTGCGCACGGTCATTGGCGCACGACCAGTGGTCGTGCGCACTAGAATTCGGTGATCGTGCGCTCTGCCTGGACGGAACCTGCAAAGACAGAAATTATGAAATAACATGTTCGCACGACCAGTGGCGCACGACCGGTGGTCGTGCGCACTATCGTAGGTGGTCGTGCGCACTGGTTGAAACAGAACTAATGAAATTGATGATAAGCGCGCACGAACAGTGGCGCACGACCGGTGGTCGTGCGCACTAGCGTAGATGGTCGTGCGCACTGCACCAAACAGAACTCATAAAAAAGGGTTAAGTGCACACGATCAGTGGCGCACGACCAGTGGTCGTGCGCAACAGAACCGGTGATCGTGCGCAGTGTTCCTGTGCAGAATTGCACCGGAAACACCTGCACGACACCTGTTCCAGCGTACGACACCAGTCTAGCCACTGAAAGTGGGACTTAACATCGCAAGAAAACTAATAACAAAGAAAGATACGAAATAACACCAAAATGGGCCTAGAAGTGCACATAGCAAGTGATAACAAATATAAGCTAAAACAAGGCTAAAGTGCAGTGGAATGACTAGATAAACGGCCCAGATGAGTCCATATATGTGTATATAATCGGGACTCATCACACCCCCAGACTTACATGTTTGCGCGTCCCGAGCAAACAAATTCCATGCGAACGGGGAAAGAAAAGTAGATGGCTTAAAACTACAATACAGAGTACCATGCGAAGTCGCATGCTCGCGTGCATAAGAAGAATAGTAGAGAAGATTTCTAATTATATAAACAGTTTATATATTTCTAAAAGAGTCAAAGCATATTACAACTACTCAAAATGGTGAACTACGGTGAATCGTTCGGTCATGCATATGAAGAAAGTAAACTAAACGTTGAGATGAGCATTGCTCAAGATTGGGGTGCCGGATAAACTCCACTGAAATTCATCGGTGTCGGTGACCATAGGCTTGCCCGGTCACATTCTCTCCACGGCACTGGTTTGACTCAAATGCGTGAATCAATAGGACTTTAGGTTTTAAATGGGGCTTGGGTTTAGGTGAGGTATACAATGATAAAGACGATGGTTCAAATACTAAACCCAAATGAGCTAATGCAGGAAACTATCCTCATTCACCACACAAACACGCGGGTACACAACACCCCCAGACTTGGACTTAACAGCATGGGTGCGTGCACCGCCTACTCCCAAACATAAATCTATACATAAAGATTTTCAATTAAACACTCCTTCTCTTTCCTTTCTTTTTAACTTCTTTTCTTTTTTTTTCTTTTTTTTTTCTTATCATTTTCAGCAAATAAACAAAAGGACACATCCACATCTTCACAAACATATTACCACATCAACAACCCAACTCATGAAAATAATAAACAGCTAAAGCTCAAATTTTGGGTGTGCGACTAGGATTGGCTTTTGGGCTTTGGTGAAATAAAAGGGGGGCTGAATCAAAGAACGGGTAGGCACAACTGGGCTAGCGAGGATATAGCGGTAAGGATAGGCACAAAGGATCAACCGGGCCAAAATGATGGCCTATATCACATTCACACAATTGACTAACCGTATACCCATGCTTCAAGAATCGCTTGGGGCAAGTTCTAGCCACCGAGAAAGATTCTCCTTTCTCCCGACTCAAGCAATATGAATCTAGCGATCGTTTACACACATCCCTATGCTACCGTTTGATTCCACCGAATTCACCATTTGAGTAGAGTAAACAACATTTACACTAATAAGAAAAATATAAAACCATAATTATAAAGAGAAGTCTACTCTACACAAATTTCTATGCAACCGAGCACTCGACTAGGAGCACTACTAGAGTCAACATTTTACTCTGCTACATAGTCCTAAGCCATCACCTAGACTTTCCCACATAAGCAGAAGAATTAAATTCACTACAGAGCATGCATACAGGCGAGTACGCGCTCAAGTGGGTGCGGTGGTGTGCAATGAAAATGAACAACAATTTAAATGAAATCTTCTGGTATGCAGTGCAATAGTGCACGTGAGCGGGTAAACAAAACTACTCTCCCCCAGACTTAAACTAAACAATCCACAGAATATATGACATGAAAATCAGGAAAGGCTAGGGAAAGAGAGTACCCAGCGCTCAGAAATGAGCACACCAGAAGATTGGCGTGTAAGCTAAAATGAAGCTGCAGCATCCGCCATCCAGAAAAGATACCTGCAGGGGTCAGCTCCGCAGAAACAAAAGAAAATAGAAAACTGAAAAGAAATACTACTAACTAAACATGATTAGAAGGAATAAAAATGCAGAAAAGAAAGATAACTACTGGGGTTATTGTCATCCCAGCACGACTTATTCTAAATTAAAACGGTTCTAGCTAATGGGCCTATGAAAAAGAAAATGCACAGGTAACTGCTCCATTATCCATTTCGGTAGGTGGTACCGATACGGAGATAAGGCAGTCACGCCTCTACCTAAATAATAATACCTGCTCCTCACAGGTAGAGGGAAAAGAAAGTAAGAAGAGGAGGAGGCCTGGTCCTCACTCATCTCACCAAAACTATCCTTGCCCAGCAAGGTATCGCCCACAGCAGGTCCGCAGGAGGAGAAGGCAACGAATGAGGCTTCCTTAATGGAGGAGGGATCAACCTCCTCGCATAAAAGGACACACTCATCATTGACTTGAGCACAAAGCTCCAAGTCCTCCTGAAGTACCTGTGAAGATTCAACCTGCACATGCTCGGGTGAAGAGGGGGGATCGAGAAATAAACAAGATGAAGAACATAAATAATCAAAAATCGGGGGAGTGGTCCCGGTCTCACTCACATTAGGTTGGGGAAGTAAAATAATGTTTGCATTGTCATCAATGCTACAAGATTCGGCGGGATGAACGGTGGCCAAGCTTAGGATTTGGACTTCCTCCACCGGTGCTGAGGAAAATTCCTCTTCACCTAGAAGGTTGTCCTCCTCCATAGGAATAGGCACAACACTCAGATCAACCGCCTCCTCCTGCGACACATCATCAACAATGTCGTCAGAGACGAGTGTAGTATGCACAATAGGGAGAGGAGTAGTGCTCGGATAAAAGTCGAGCACCGATTCCTCACAAAGAATCGAATCCACTAGAGGTGGTGGATGCACCGGGAGAATAGGCTCAGCAATTTCGGTGCCCAGATCAGCCACACATCCAGTGACCGTGTCCATGCCATACCCTTCAAGATGTGAAGGTGACAAAGACACATAACCGGATGTTGAAGGTGTGCCGCCAGAGTTAGGATTCGGGACGATCCGGATATCCGGCTCGTCATCCTCATCCAATTGGCGAAGATAAGCAACACAATCCTTCAGGGCATGATCTGTGCTCCGACAAAACTAGCACTGCCTAGCAGGCTTCTTTGGCACAGCAGGTGCTGAAGCCAAAAAGAAGTATGACGGTAAAGGCTCAGCAGAGTAGCCATAAGACTTATGCGCACCATATGGAGTACCAGACGAAGTCGGTGCTCCATATACTGGGCTATAAGAATTATGCCTACTATTCTCCGTAGGGCATTCATCACTAGAGTGGGAGGTAGGCTCCACACCAACGGCAACGGAAATTAAGATGTGCCCACATAGTGCGAAGATAAAATGATTCAAAAAGAAGAACACTATTGTGCGAAATACTACACCTAACAAAAATTACTAAAGCAACCTAATTAAAACAGCAAAATGGAATAAAATGAAATAAAACAAAGAAATGCAATTTATAAATGAAAGGGCTTCTCTCTCAGGTTCTCCCTCTCCAGAAAACTCACACGACTGTGTTCCCCGACAACGGCGCCAAAAACTTGATGCGATGATTCGGCAAGTGCACCGGTCGCGCAAGTAATAATAATGGGGAAAATCCCCGAGTGTCGGTCTCTTGAGGAACACAGTAAGGTGGAGTTAGGTTTCGAGGAAGGACTTGAGATCGAAGTCCAGCAATAGGTGGAGTGCGGACGAAAGGGATTTGGTTTGTGAAAAATAAAGAGAAAATACTACGACTACTCCTATGCAATGCCGCGATGCAATGCTTCGCTTGGCGGGATGGAGACTAGGCAGGCCTTGAGCGCGCTGCGTCGCAAGGGCGGATGGACGAGTAGGCAAATGGATCGAACTATGCAGGCCTTGAGCGCGCTGCTTCGTTAGGCGGGATGGAATACGGGCCGCGATGCCACGCTTCGGTAGGCGGATGGACGAGTAGGCTAACGGATTGAGGGTCGCAAGCACCTCTTCGACAAGCACGCCACTAGCAATTGCTAGTGCGGCACCGGACGTGACGGCGGGATGGAGGATGGAATGGGGCGCACCACAAGCACACAAATAAACAAAAGAAGGGTATTTCACATAGAAATGAAATAACTTTAAATAGCAAGGTCTATAGTGTTCTTCATCAAAATACAAAAGATCTAACTATTACAACAATCAATAAGAGGAGAACAAGGCAAGAAATCGACCGAATCCGAAGTCTCGTTGTAGATTCATGGTTGGAATCGCCGGGTTGTCAATCCGCGTCCAAGCTCGGCCCGCAACTACGTCCGGGGTAGAGAGAGCTGTCACGACTCTCCAATGGACCCGTCTTCTTCGTGTCACGATCCGGTAGAGGTTGCAAACTTCCTCTTGCTTGATGGCAATGGCGGCGAGGTCTTCCTTTGGAGCTCTTGGATGAAGGAGGAGGCCGAGAGGAAACTCCGGCTCAAAATTGGCGTGAAGAACAAGCCTAGAGCACCTCTAGATGGTGGGCGACGATGGAGGGGCGAAACTGGCGCGGAACGGCGGAAGAACGGCGGAAAAATGCGGACCATCTGACCTAAATCGCGAGCAGGTTGATTTATAGGCGCTGGAATAAACAGTGTGCACGGTCATTGGCGCACGACCAGTGGTCGTGCGCACTAGAATTCGGTGATCGTGCGCTCTGCCTGGACGGAACCTGCAAAGACAGAAATTATGAAATAACATGTTCGCACGACCAGTGGCGCACGACCGGTGGTCGTGCGCACTATCGTAGGTGGTCGTGCGCACTGGTTGAAACAGAACTAATGAAATTGATGATAAGCGCGCACGAACAGTGGCGCACGACCGGTGGTAGTGCGCACTAGCGTAGATGGTCGTGCGCACTGCACCAAACAGAACTCATAAAAAAGGGTTAAGTGCACACGATCAGTGGCGCACGACCAGTGGTCGTGCGCAATAGAACCGGTGATCGTGCGCAGTGTTCCTTGTGCAGAATTGCACCGGAAACACCTGCACGACACCTGTTCCAACGTACGACACCAGTCTAGCCACTGAAAGTGGGACTTAACTTCGCAAGAAAACTAATAACAAAGAAAGATACGAAATAACACCAAAATGGGCCTAGAAGTGCACATAGCAAGTGATAACAAATATAAGCTAAAACAAGGCTAAAGTGCAGTGAAATGACTAGATAAACGGCCCAGATGAGTCCATATATGTGTATATAATCGGGACTCATCAGACATCAAAGAAGAAGTCTATGTGGAACAACCACCAGGTTTTATCTCTCCAACTCATTCCTCCTATGTATTCAAACTTAATAAAGCTCTCTATGGTCTCAACAAGCTCCCAGAGCATGGTATGAGACTTTAGCTAACTTTTTCTTGGAAAACAATTTCTGTAGAGGCATGGTAGACAAAACATTATTTTACAAAGTACATAAAAATCAAACTCTACTAGTTCAAATATATGGAGATGACATTATTTTTGGATCTACTGATTCAAATTTGTGCAAAAGATTTTCCAATCTAATGCAATCAAGATTTGAAATGAGTAGTATGGGTGAATTATCCTACTTTCTTGGTCTTCAAGTGAAGCAAACCCCATCGGGAATCTTCATCTCTCAATCTATGTATGTTAAGGAATTAGTGAAAAGATTTGGAATGTCTGATTCTTCAACTATGAAAACACCCATGGCCTCTAATGCTGTTATTAATACTGATGAATCAGGGAAACCTGTTGATCAGAAACTGTATAGGGCAATTATTGGCTCTCTACTCTATTTAACAGCCAGTAGGCCAGACATAATGTTTGCTACATGCATTTGTGCTAGGTTTCAAGTTGATCCTAAAGAATCTCATCTTACTTTTGTAAAAAGAATTTTAAGATATATAAAGGGTTGCCCTAATCTGGGACTTTGGTATCCAACAGCATCTGAATTTGAATTAACTGGATTCTCAGACTCAGATTATGCTGGATGCAGGGTAGATAGGAAAAGCACATCAGGAACTTGTCAGTTTATTGGTGATAGACTTGTATCTTGGTTTTGTAAGAAACAAACATCTGTGTCTACATCAACAGCTGAAGCTGAATACTTAGCTGCTGGCAGCTGCTGCTCACAGATATTGTGGATACAAAATCAGCTCCTAGACTATGGTGTCGACTTAAATAATTCAGTTATATTTTGTGACAACACTAGTGCAATATCTATAGCACAAAATCTAGTTCTCCATAGTAGGACTAAACACATAGAAATTAGGCACCACTTCCTCAGGGACAATGTGGATAAAAAAAAAATCTGCCTACAATTCATTTCTACTGATTTGCAAAGAGCTGACATTTTCACCAAGCCCTTGGATGAAAAGAAGCACATCTTCTTTATAAATCAACTAGGAATGATAGATGGAGATTCAATCTGCTAAAAATTAAGTATTTCTATTTTTTCTCACAAATTTGTCGAACGAAAAACGACAAATTTGAATCATTTGTCGAACGATGGCCTCTGAAACCTCTTAAAGGCAGAGTCAGTTAATGCAATGTCTTTTGTCGAACGACGGTCGACGAAAAAGATGCTCTCGTCGAACGCTTCTAGACAAAGAAATAAAGCCTTTTCGACTTCTAATTTTATTAGGTTTTGTCGAACAGTGGTTTACGAATGCGCCCTCATTCTTCGACCCTTCTATATAAGCTTTATTTTATCTTATTCTAAGCTTTGCGCCTACAGAAATCATCTTTCCCTCCAGTTCCCCTCTGCACTTGATCTTCAACTTTCTTTGCAGGAACAATGGCGACTCCTCAGGTCTCTCTGCACCTAATGAAGTTTGACGCAGGCTTCGACATTGACATGGACTCGTTTGCACAGTCAGACCAAATCTTCATAGGACTATATTAGTAGGCACCAATTTCTGTTAATGGTGGCCTTAATGGAGAAGAAGAAAGTCAAATGGGGATCAATCCTTTTTGAATTGATTAAAAAGAAAAACTCTAAAGACAATGTATGCTTTGGAAGAATATTAGGGATTTTTCTGCAGGAAAGGCATCCAGAGCTTCTGGTGTCACCAAAAGTAACAATAAATGCCAGCAAGAGGCTGACCTCAGCTCACTTTGCTAAATGGGATAGAGTAATTCCCAAGAAGAATACAGGAGCTGAGGCATCCAAAAAAAGGAAAGCTTCTGAGGACACAAGGACTGATCAAGTCACTCCCTCTACCCTTCTAGAAGATCCTTCCTTAGTTCCTCCTTCCTCTCATACTCTCTCTCCACCTGCTCAACTTTCTCCTACACACTCTTATTCTTCATCCCCTCCTTCAACTGAAATAACACCCATTAATGATATCCCCCTCTCAATTGCCCATATCAGTGATGCTACACCTCCTCCTCTATCTTCAGAACCACTACCAACCACACCTCCCTCTCCAATACACAATGAATATAATTCACCTATTCATTCTCCTAGTCCAATCCATCTAGAAATTCCCACACACACCACTATCATCAGTAATATCATTCCTCCAATATCATTTCCATCCACTTCACAACCATCCTCTAGTAATCCACCAGATTATCCATCCCTCAACCTCTCCTCTATTGCTGATCAAGTTTTTGATCTTATTCTTCCTAAAATAAGCCAGCTCCTGGATGCAAAACTTGCTCCAGTTCTTCAGGCTCTTTCTACTTTATCTGCTAAAATAACTTCTCTTTCCTTCTCCATTGCTGTCCCTTCTTCAAGGGGCCTAGATTCAGGCTGCCCTGAAGCTAGGCAGGGGGAGATGTCCAATGAAGAAGTTCCAGGAACAGAAGAACCTCCAGAAGAAGATACATAAGTTACAATTTTTGATACAGATATAGTTGATTCAGCTACACAAGTTATAGAAGAAATAAATAATATATGCATTCATCCATCCTGTGATCTATATAGCTTATTATCAAAATTTGATGTCACATATACTTCAAGGGTATCACCAAAGGTATACATAGAGGACCTATCAATGGCTCTGATATGCCTTCCTCAGAAGACCCATTCTGATATCATAAAAAATTACATCTCTTCTATTCCTTCATTCACTGTTCAAGACATTCAAATAAAGGATCACTCTGCAGAATATGAAGATGATCTTGCAGAATTTCTTGATGATACAACAGCCTCACAAATTACTTCTTCACCTCCAAATCCTATATGGAATGAAGAACCAATGCCAAGCTTTGATGAAATTTGGAAAGAAGCAGATGCTGAGTTTGACAAAGCTGAAGAAGAAAGATTAAAGGCTCGTGAAGCAATCAAGAGAATTGATGATTTATACAATAAGCCAATCTCATCTTCTGATTCTGATGATAATGATGACAACAGTGATTCTGATGATACACTTTCAAAGAAAAGAAAGAAAAGAACAGCTAAGTCAAAAGCTGCTCCCAAGCCCCCAAATCCAAATAATGACATTCCTCTGTACATTTTATATAATGTTCCTCTTGATGAGAAAACTCCTCACTGGATGAAGCTCTCCAGAAATGAGAACAATAGTAGGAAGAAATTCAAAAAGACTGGCTACATCCCTGACAAACCAGTCAAGCACAATCATCCTCCTCCTCCTCCAGCAGCTGGTGCAACAGGATTATCAGGTGTTTCATCTCTCTCTCAGAAGCCAAGCTCTCAACACTCTAGGAGATCTGGTAGTTCTAATGGTTCTCAAGCCTCTGGATCAGCCAGTGCTCCTTTCTCTAAGAGATCAACACCTATCCTTCAAGAAAGTCAAATCTTTTCCTCTCCTAAAATATATTCAGAATACAAACTTCACATATCTGATGGATCTCTTCACAGAGATAGAGTACCTCAAAAGGTCACTCAAGACAAAAAAGATTCAGAAGATACCTATTACTTTCCAGATCTAGAAGAAGAGAAAATCTGTCAGATGGCAAGACTGAAAGAAACAATTGCATATGCACAGATTAAAAAGGCTAAAGCAGAAGGCAAAGATTTCTCAGGTTTCTCAACCATGTCAGAATACAGAAGAAAAGAACTTGAAAAATACAAAACTGTTAAAACATTCAATGCTGAGGAATATAGTGATATGCACCCAGAAGCATTTATTCCTTATGTCAAAGAGCAGAAAATCATTGGAGCTCAAGATTTGTATATCTGCAAAAAGAAATCAGAAGACCCCAACAAGAAAATCATATTCAAGACAACTTCTCAGGACAAAAAGTCTTAAATAAATTGCTTGATTATGAATGTAAAGTTTCTAAACTCAGAGCATTTATTTTCTATCTTATCTGATGATCTATTTTTATCTATCAGATATATTTCATTTCATTGTTGCTCTGTTGTTTATACTTTCTACTGTATCTATTTAATTATTTGTTAAATAGTAACCTAACCTAAATAGGGGGAGATTGTTGGAACAACCCTATTACTAATTTGGGCTAGGATCACTATATGTTGATTAGGATTTGTATTGACCCCAATGTATAGTCTTAGGGTCAAGTTTTAGGCTGATTAGATTGGCAGAACTTGGAAAATTCTAGATCAACATATGGCAAGTGATGCTCGACAAATGACTAGCAGTGGTCGACGATTTCTAAGCCAGCGCTCGACAAATGACTAGCAGTGGTCGACGAATTCTAAGCCAGCGCTCGACAAATGACTAGCAGCGGTCGACAAATTCTAAGCCAGCGCTCGACAAATGACTAGCAACAGTCGACAAATTCTAGCCAGCGCTCGACAAATTACTTTCTAACGTTCAAATTTATATTCTCAGTGGATGTCAGTTCTCTGAACTCAAATCAGCAAAATAACGGATATATTTATTTCTCCTTCGACGTATTCAGACAGCCAAGTAAGGATATCTTTCTCATTTATTATATCTTTATATTCCTTCTATTCCAAGAAGAAGAATAGCCGTTGACATTTAATGCCAAAGGCATCTTTCTCGACAAAAGGAATTAAAAGGACCGGCCAAAATCATTTTGGGTGGCTGCCTGGTTCCAAGAAGGATTTAAGTCAGAAAAAGACATTCCTTAAAGAGACAAAATATTTGAATTTGAAAAGATATATACATACAGTTATCAGAAGAGAAAGAAGATATAGAGAATTGCAAGAACTGAGATATTCGTCTTCTGTGAGAAAAATAAAGAAAAACTTGACTATCACTCTCTCTCATCTGTGATCATAGAACAAGGAGGATAAAAGAAGTCTTTCAGAAGAAGAAGAAGAAGAAAATACACAATTCTTTCTCAGTTTTCTTCTTCATCGAGATCATTTGCTACAAAGACTTCTATTTGAGAAAGCTCTGTCCAAAAATCTCTCATTAACTCTCATCAGACAGGGGGAGCTTTCTGCTTCAACATCTTTTGCCTTCTCTCAGATCATTGACAGAGAAGTACACTCTATACCTTTTTATCTCATTCTGTACAGGGTTAATACTCCCTTCAAATGTTTACCCAGTGGTGGCAAGACACCTTATCAAAAAATCCTAGTGTGGTTTTTAAGCACCTTATCAAAATCATATTGGTGTGTGGACACCTTATCAAAAATCCCTTGGTGCCTTGACACCTTATCAACCCTCCTAGTTGATTCCTACCAAAGGTGGTAGAAGAGTAGACGTACCCAGATTTATTGGGGAACTACTATAGCTCCTTGTGTCCTCTGTGCTTGATTATTTCTGTGTGCTTATGCTTGTGTTGTGTGTCCTTTTTATTAATTCTGTAGTTTTCTATAACTCACACTAAATACACATATACCTAAACAGTAGTTTAATTTCCGCTATAAAACGTATTAAAAAATTTCCAATACTCTATTCACCCCCCCCCCCCCCCCTCTAGAGTAATTTAAGATCTGACCTCCACTTTCAAACTATATCTAAGCTTTCTAAGGACAATCTTGTTAGTGGTCTGCCTTCTGGTTCATACAAGAAGGAAGGACTCTGCAGGGCTTGTCGATTAGGTAAGCAGACTAAGAGTAGTTTTAAATCTTTATCCAAGAGTGATTCACCTAGGATTTTGTACTTACTGCATTTGGATCTTTATGGACCACTGAAATACAAAGTCTAGGAGGGAAGCATTATTCTCTAGTTATTGTAGATGACTTCTCAAGATTCACTTGGGTGTTCTTTCTTGGGAACAAGTCTGACACCTTCAATATTCTGACAGACTTTCTCAGGTCCATCAAGAATGAGTACTCTACTCTAGTTGTATTGATCAGAAGTGATCATGGCACTGAGTTTGAATCTCTTCTGATTATAGAATTCTGTGGAAAAGAAGGGACCAGGCAGTGTTTCTCTGCTCCTATAACTCCTCAACAAAATGGGGTAGCTGAAAGGAAAAATAGAACCTTAATTGAATCAGCAACTACATTGCTTGCTAATGCTCACTTGTCACTCCCTTTTTGGGTAGAGGCAGTGAACACAACAAATTATGTATTGAATAGAAGACTGATACATAAGCTAAGGGTAAAACTCCCTATGAATTACTCAAGAATAAAAAGCCTAAGGTTAACTATTTTAAGATATTTGGCTGTAAATGTTATGTGCATAACAATGATAAGAAGTATCTCAGGAAATTTGAAGCAAAATCTGCTGAAGGTATATTCCTTGGATATTCTCTTTCTAGTAAAGCATATAGAATTTACAACAAATCTACTCTTAAGATAGAAGCGTCCATGCATGTATCTTTTGATGAATCTAATATGTTAAATGAGGAGAGGAATACCACCTCTACCAAAAATACTTTGCAGGTACCAGCTCTATGTGAAGAGCTCAATGGATTGGATCTACAGAGTAAAGATTCTGAGCTTCCATCAAATGAAATAATTGAAGACAGTGAAGAAGAGGATAATCCAAATCTTGCTGATCATTCAAATCAAGTGACAGCTGAACAAGTCCCTCAAGTGGAAACCATTGTTGAACCCACTCCAACTGTTGACCACATCATAGTTAGAGATCATACAATATCCCAAATCATTGGAGATATTTCAGCAGGAGTTCAAACAAGGCATCAACTACACCAAAATCAGATGCACACTTGTTTCCTATCACAAGTTGAACCTCAAACCATAAAAGATGCAGAACAAAATCCAAACTGGATTCTTGCAATGCAAGAGGAACTCAACCAATTTGAAAGGAACAAGGTTTGGATTTGGTTCCAAGACCAAAAGGCCATCCAGTCATTGGCACAAAGTGGGTCTTCAGGAATAAGCTAGATGATCAAGGAATAATCATCAGAAATAAAGCAAGATTAGTAGCCCAAGGATATTCTCAGGAAGAAAAAATTGATTATGATCAAACCTTTGCTCCTCGTGCTAGACTTGAAGCTATAAGGATTTTTCTTGCCTTTGCTGCATTCAAGAAGTTCAAGGTATATCAGATGGATGTGAAGAGTGCATTCTTAAATGGAGATATCAAAGAAGAAGTCTATGTGGAACAACCACCGGGTTTTATCTCTCCAACTCACTCTTCTTATGTATTTAAGCTTAATAAAGCTCTCTATGGTATCAAGCAAGATCCCAGAGCATGGTATGAGGCCTTAGCTAATTTTCTTTTGGAGAACAATTTCTGTAGAGGCATTGTTGATAAAACCTTATTTTTCACGATACATAAAAATAAAACTTTACTAGTTCAAATATATGTAGATGATATCATATTTGGCTCTACTAATTCAAATCTATGCAAAAGGTTCTCTAACCTAATGCAATCTAAATTTGAAATGAGTAGTATGGGTGAGTTATCTTACTTCCTTGGTCTTCAAGTGAAGCAAACTCCAAATGGCATATTCATATCACAATCCAAGTATGCTAAGGAATTAGTGATAAGATTTGATATGTCGGATGCTTCCACTATGAAAACACCCATGCCCTCCAATGCTATTATTGACAATGATGAATCAGGGAAACCTGTTGATTAAAAAGTATATAGAGCAATTGTTGGCTCTTTACTTTACCTAACAGCTAGTAGACCTGACATAATGTTTGCTACATGTATTTGTGATAGGTTCCAAGTTAACCCCAAAGAATCTCACCTAATTTTATTAACAAGAATTTTGATATATATAAAGGGTTGTCCAAATCTAGGACTCTGGTATCCAACAGCTTCAGAATTTGAATTAACTGAATTCTCAGATTCTTATTATGCTGGATGTAGAGTAGACAGGAAAAGCACATCGGGAACTTGCCAGTTTCTTGGTGATAGGCTAGTGTCTTGGTTTTGTAAAGAATAAACATCTGTGTCTACATCAACAGCTGAAGCAGAATATATTAATGCAGGCAGCTGCCGCTCACAAATATTATTTATACAAAATCAACTTCTAGACTATGGTATCAACTTACATAATTCAATTATATTTTATGACAATACTAGTGCAATATCTATAGCATAAAATCCAGCACTCCATTGTAGGACTAAATACATAGAAATTAGGCACCACTTTATCAGAGATAATGTGGATAAAAATAATATTTGCCTACAATTCATTTCTACTGATTTGCAAATGGCTGATATTTTCACCAAACTCTTGGATGAAAAGAAACATATTTTCTTTATAAATCAGCTAGGAATGATAGATGGAGATTCAATTAATTAAAAATTATATCTTTTATTTATCCCTTAATTTTTTAAGTTCAGTTGGTTTGCTGTCTAAGCAGCTGAGAGAAACTCTCAGTCTCAACTGAACAGCTGAGACAAGCTATTAATCTCAGCTGAACTGCTGAGACGCCTTGGGCCGCTGAGAAGCTGTCTGGATCCGCTGAGACCAAACTGCAGAGATGATATCTATCAGATCCAGGGATTGACGAAGACAAGCTCGTTCGTCGAACTGAGGTCGACGAAAATTAAATTTTGTCGAACCCAGTCTGACGAAAGCTAAGTCTTTTCGACTTCTGATCTCTTTCATTATAATCAAATCTCTTATTTCATTTTAACTGTATGCCTACAGATATTGCTTCTCTTTCCAGTTCCTTTGCACTTGATCTCTATTTTCTTTTGTAGGAATAATCAAGGGATAAATAAATTCAGAAAGCTGAAGGCAAGGAATTCAGAAAGCAAGAATTTGAAAGGCAAATCACATTCAAGCCTCCTTCAGAGAAAGTCAAAAGGTTCTGAATATTTGTTTTTATTTCTGTTTTCAATGTAAAATTTCAAAACTCAGAGTATCATATTTTATATCTGCTGAAATGTTTAAAATCTGTCAGATATATATGATCTGTTGTTTTGTTGTTTATTTTATTATTCAATTTTGTCAAATAGTGTCCTAACCCAAATAGGGGGAGATTGTTGGAACAACCCTATTACTGATTTGGGCTAGGATCACTATCTGTTTATTAGGACTAAGTTGACCCAATGTATAGCCTAAAGGGACAAGGTTTTAGGTTGTTGGAACTTAAGGAAAAGTTTAGTTTCTGCGTTCGACGAACTCCATCCTGCGTTCGAAGAACGGTATGCTCTAGTTCGACGAACATGGAAAGGTTCTGCGTTCGATGAAATCTATTCTGCGTTCGACGAATAAGCTCTCCAGCTCGACGCACTCAGTTCTCCAGCCAGCCCAGCAGTTTATTCTCCAGTTCGACGAACTCCAACTTCAGATCGACGAACTCAGCTCTGAGTTCAAAGAATAAGTAACAAGATGTTCAGATCGACAAAATTTCTCTTCAGTTCAGTATTTCAGAAGGATTATTTTTATTCTATTCTCTGAACTCAGATCTACTATCAGCAACGGATCTATTTCTTCCAGATAAGTCAAGGATATTATCTTTCATTTTATTATTCTCTTATTTCAAAAAAGTGGCCGTTGACACATTTTGGAAAAGGACACTTTCCTGGAAAAGGAAAAGAATTAATGGATACAGTTCTAAGAAAATCTTTTCAGAATATTATATTCCTTAATTAAAGGATTTGATTTCAAATCAATCAGAATATTTCAAAAGGAATAAGCATGAAGAAGATTTACAGGAATACAGTATTATTACAGCAAGGAAGAAAAGATAAGAACAGAAATAGTCGAGAGAAAATATACAGAAAGGAAGAAAGCCAAAAAGTTTTCAGATCTTCATCTTCCTCAAGCAGCTATCAAGGAAGATCTACATTCAAGTGAAAGCTCCATCCTCAACTGTCAACCATTTCTATCAGACAGGGGGAGCTTTACATCATCATCAAATCCACTAGTCTTCTCTCAGATTATTGATAGAGAAGAACTTTATAACCCTCTTTATCCCATCTTGTACAGGGTTCTAACTCCCTTCAAAAGTTAAACACCTAGTGGCTGGGCACCTTAATAAAAACCTGTAGTTTGGTTTGAGCACATGATCAAAAGCTCAGTGGTGTTTGGGCACCTGATCAAAAACCCATTGGTGATAGGGCACCTGAACAAAAACCTAGTGGAATCCTACCAAGGGTGGTAGAAGAGTAGATGTACCCAGGTTAATTGGGGAACTACTATAAATCCTTGTATCCTCTGTGATTGTGTTTATTTTTCTATGTTGTGATGTTTTCTTTATTTGTTTTCATAATCACTTTGCTATACACATATATATCACTATTTTAACTCCGCTATAAAAATAAGTGAAAAACTTTTAATACTCTATTCACCCCCCCCCCCCCCCCCCCCTCTAGAGTAACTTTAAGATCTAACCTCACTTTCATAAGGTGAAGGAACACTTCAACCATAACGAAGCTAAGCAACCAACAACAACAGAATGTTAAGAAAATCTTATGTTAACAATCTTCATTACAATGCGAGACATACTTGGCGAGACATGATTTATCAGAACACCAGATGGATAAAAACAGAAAACAACCAAGAGCTGGCGAACAGAAAAACTGTGACTGCTAGAAACCACTAAAACAGTCAGACCGCATGGAAACCACAGAGACCGCGTGAACAGCACAGGTCATCAACCTGCTATCTGCTAAAACGCCACCTCAGACTACACGAACTGCTAACTTATTGCTCTGCTGAGAAAACTACATGTCTGCACTTCTTGATTGCCTAACCGCGAGGTCGCATAACCACAGAAGCTTCCCACAAATAGGAGAAGGGAACAGCACAAGCTATCGCCTGACCGTAACTCCTGGTCGCCTGACCGCAAAGGTCGCCTGACCGCCGAGCTTGCCGCGAAGAGTAGAAGAACTACAACTCAGTTCTCCAGAGGTGAAATAGTTATTCAAAACTGGGAAAAGCCAAGGAAGGAGACCGCTGGTGAGAACGCTCAACCTGCGAACAGAGCAAACAGTTAACCAACTTCCATACCGCGCGATCACCAATTCTGATACCGGCAAAGGCAAAACATGAGCTTAAGTTCTTACAGTTCTCTTATTCTACTTTTAGAAATGATGGGCCCTGCACCTTCATTTATAGGCAAACAGACGGATGTCGTCACCGACCCAGAGAGGTACAATAGCCGCTCAACCAGATCGCAAATCAGACCGCGACAAACAGACCACGAACACCACAGTGAGCGAGCGCGAACACAACGGTCACAACAATCAGACCGCAATAATACAGATCTCGCGGTCAACAACAGGAAAACTCCTTGAACCCAACTAGCTGGACCTCGACTAGTCTCCAGAGGGAGCCCGTGCAGACCGCACGGTCTCTGCGGTCTGACCTCCTCAGACTGCCCAGACCCCTTATAGTTCCACTTCAGAAAAATCAACAGGACCTTTCATAATTATGGAAGCATTGAAGTCAGACGGATACCATCTCCAAAATTCTAAGGGTGACCCCCTCAACAATACTTGGAGCGGTGACGACCTAAAATATTTTTATCCATGAAAGAACAATAAAAATTACGTCCCAGTATATTCTCCTTTACTATAAATGTCATTTCTATTCAACTAAGTCAAGGTGCGGGGTATCCGATAATCCCCTTGTAGGGAGAGGGGAAAGTGTTCTAGTTGAAAGGCCCCTGAGAAGATTTCGCTGACCGGGCTCTCGCAAGCCGGTAGGGCAGGTTCACTACTTAGGTGGTAAGGTGGAAAGTAAATTTTGAAAGGCCCCTGAGAAGGTCCTGATGACCAGGCTCTCGCAAGCCGGCAGAGCAGGCTGACCACTCAGGTGGCAAGAGTAAATTTTGAAAGGCCCTTGAGAAGGTTCCGCTGACTCGCAAGCCAGCAAGGCAGGTTGACAACTCAGGTGGCAAAAGTAAAATTTGAAAGGCCCCTAAGAATGTTTCGCTGACCGGGCTCTTGCAAGCCGGCAGGGCAAGTTGACCACTCAGGTGGTAAGAGTAAATTTTGAAAGGACCCTGAGAAGGTTCCGCTGACCGGGCTCTCGCAAGCCGATGGGGCAGGTTGACCACTCAGGTGGTAAGAGTAAATTTTGAAAGGCCCCTGAGATGGTTCTGCTGACCGGGCTCTCGCAAGATGGCATGGCAGGTTGACTACTCTGGTGGCAAGGTGAAAAGTAAATTTTGAAAAGCCCCCGAGAAGGTTCCGCTGACCGGGCTCTCGTAAGCCAGCAGTGCAGGTTGACCACTCAGGTGGTAAGAGTAAATTTTGAAAGTCCCCTGAGAAGGTTCCGCTGACGGGCTCCCGCAAGCCTCCATGACAGGATGACTAATCAGGTAGCAAGACGGAAAGTAAATTTTGAAAGACCCCTGAGATGGTTCCGCTGACAAGGCTCTCGCAAGCTGGCAGGGCAGGTTGACCACTCAGGTGGCAAGAGTAAATTTTGAAAGGCCCATGAGAAAGTTTCGTTGACCGGGCTCTCGCAAGCCGGCAGAACAGGTTGACCACTCAGGTGGTAAGAGTGAATTTTGAAAGGCCCCTGAGAAGGTTCCGCAGACTGAGCTCTCGCAAGCCGGCAGGGCAGGTTGACCACTCAAGTGGTAAGAGAATTTTGAACAGCCCCTGAGAAGGTTCTGCTGACCGGGTTCTCACAAGTCGGCAAGGTAGGTTGATCGCTCGGGTGGCAGGGAGGAAGAAAGTGTTTTTAAAGAGATCCCGAAAAAATGGAGAAATAAAGGGTATCATGAAAGTCAGAATTAAAAAATGTGTAGTGTGCAAGTACGAGAGGTCTCTCCCAGGTCACACGTCCTCTTCACTCGCAACCCAATCGTGTTGGTCTTGCAAAATACGAGTCCCGCGCGGTAAGGATAGGCCAGAAATAATGCCATCCCTCCCTATGAGCGCGAGCCTCAAGGCCCAAGTTCGAGTACTCGTCGGGCGGAGGGGGGAGGTACCAAGGCTGAAGTCTCCGTATCATTTAGTAACAGGATGAGTATGAAGGTACCTCTGACATCACTCGAACTCCTAGACACAACTAACTCTAAATGCAGACACCACATCAAGGGGTTGCGGGGGCGCTGTGTTTGCTAGTTCGAATTCTCATAGGCTGTGAGTTTGGCACTCCGCGAGCTCATGCAATGCAAGAGAATCGCTAATAGTAGGTTCAACTAATGCGTGTAGGGCACTCCGCGAGCTCTTGCAGATTAGATTTGGTCCTTGAGAATGTTAGAGGATGGAAGCTTAGAAAGTGCTTCATTGTTGAGCCATGCTCTCCCCACAGCTACAGGCTCAACTATATGCTCCATTGCATGTTCAATTGCAGCAATCGGCACTGGCGCCACAACAGGAGTAGGAGCAGCAAGTTGTACAAGTCTTATCGGTTATGCATTTATCATAGCGAAGACTGCTTTGGCGACCAATCTAATCATTTCAACAGAGGGAGTGGTTGTTGCCACATCAGCATTCGCACTACTTTCCACAGAGTTACGGGGTTCAGACTGCCCCGCACCACTCGTAGTCACCTATAATCGTGTAATACTCTATTTAGTGACCGAAAACATAACAAAACATCAATCAAGGAATGCTCGGGTTTCGCAAACAATTCGACAAACATGTTTATTTTTCATTGCTAAGAGGATATTCTTATTTATTTTTTTCGTTTTAGGTGAACGCACATCACGTGCACTCCACCCCTTAAAAAATTTCGAGCTCAAATTCTAAAAACTACGGATCGACTCCTAAAGTCCGGGACCAAATTGTAACACCCATGCCAGTACAAACAATATAACAATAGGTCTGGCCTGGACCCCACACCATACTGAACACACTAGCTAGACATTATGAGATGTTAAACAGAATACTCATTAACACACGAGAGGATATAAGCACTAGCGGAAGCTTTGAGTAAACAATAACATAATAGAATGCCCGCCTACTCAGGAATATTTACAAATAGAGTTATGGCCTTAAGTCCTTACATTCAGCAAATGTCTTAACTCAATAACATACAAACATACTTCGACACGCAAGCCGATAACACATAAAAAGCAGTAAATAGACTGGTCTTCGAGGGTCAGCGCAGTTTTGGGCTTCAGGCCGCTACTTCCCGCTCGACTCACCAATACTTGCACCATCCATAAATAAGAGGTAAACAAGGGTCAGCTATAAGCTGACCACAAATCGTGTAATGATCCCCCCCCCCCCCATCATTCTAGCCAGCTCCGGGGTGGGGCACTGCTCACCTGCATGTAAGCCGTACATGCAACATGTAATATAATAAAAAAATGCATCTACTCTACACAATGTGAGTTTTCAATCACAATCAATTTTCTAGATTGAACATCAAAGAAAGGAGAACCTACGTATGCAGATGATGTTAGTTGGTTCCCAACAATAGCCTAAGCAAGTGCTCATAAGGCTAGCATAACATCAATTCATCACATCCCAAATGTGGGTACTCATGACCTCACGCTTCATGCTCTCAAGGCATGCTTCCAATGTACCCTCACATGAATACTACTTCCAAACAAAGCTATGAAACTTAGTTTTTGCTTAAGCATTTACTGATCAGAGAAAAACATCATAAGCCAGTTTCTCCCATGTTTTGGGAGCATACCATAGGGTTAACCTCGAGCTGAACTACATGGTGTGCGTTCGTTTCAGCTTGTCCTTATTGCTCAAATCATTGTCACTAACAACATGATGCGGGTGCGGCGTTATATCGTCCCTTGCACGTTCAACACATACAAGTGCTCCCAAAATAACTAGCTACGATTTAATCCATACAAGAGGACTTAGGATTCACAAGCACAACAAATATAAGAGGTCCAAGTCAACTCCACTACGAATCTGTGTTGAAGAATTGCATTTAACCACATCACAATCATGGGGCTACCATTAGGTACTCCAAGAGACACCTAAATCTCAAGTCCAATAACAATATGATATATTCCATAGAGTCATTCTCCGACACACATTCTAGAGTTAACTTAAATGCAACGTCACAATCAAGCATCACCGATCCGGGCCAACGGCCACGTGTTGGCTTCCCACAAAATGCCTAAATCCACATGTCTACCAGATTTCTATATGCAATATATGTCGAGGACGGATTCACTCTACCCGGAGTTCCGAAAAAACAAAGGGAGTCCTACGCTTCACTAATTAGTGAAAGAGACAACCCTATGCATGCATATAAAAGTGTATAAAGGACCAAACATAGCCTAAGACCGGGAGGAAGGATCGTTACTCATGTTGATTTCTTTGGCGCCATGAATCCACGATTTTAGTCAGATGGAAATGCCCGATGTGGGTTCCTCTCTGTGGATCTGGACCCAGCTCACGAGTCTGAGCTCCGAAGCTCCAACAATAGCTGAAAGGACTCTTCTTCCTCCTTCTTAGATTTCCACATTCTCTAGCTTGGAGAGAGTACGACTAAGGCAAAATGACATAAAGTCTTATCCTCAGTCTTGTTTAAACTTGGGGACAAGGCCTATCTAAAAAGGAACGAGTTCCAAGAAGATTTGATGACACCGTGACTGTAAAGAGGAAACAACATTCCACCTGTTTACTGTTCCTATCGACTAGATCTCTAGACGACAAAGCTGAGGCTTTCAGATGACAAGGCAGAAAACTCTTATAGTCGATATTGGCTATATCGGATTGAGGTTTTGCCGACACGACTAAGCCGTCTAGTCGATATTCTCTAATATCGTCTTGAGTTCTCGGCGACAAGACTAAGCCATCAAGATGATATTCTCTATATCGTCTTGAGGTCTCGGTGACAAGAATGAAGCCATCAAGATGATATTCTCTATATCGTCTTGAGGTCTCGCCGATAAACTGCCCATGTTGACTAGCCCTCTATTCGACATGGCAAGACTTATTCAAGTCGATTTTGCTGACTTTCTTACCATTTGGAAATGGGGTGTTACAGTCATCCTCCTGCATATTCTGTTGGAGCACTAGGTTGGCCACTTGCCTCTCCAGATCAGGAATGGTGAATTACTTCGCCTTGGCTCCCTCGAGGCGAAGATTGAACTCCTCCGTCTTTGCTATTCCAACCTATAGGTTGGCCACTCGACTCTCGAGATCATGAATGGTGAAGTACTTCGTCTTATCTCCTTCGAGGCGATGCTTGAACTCCTCCATCTTTGCTATGCAAACCTCTAGCGAGGTCAGGCGATGATGTGGCTCGCACGCTGCAATCCTATTCACGTGTAATTCGAGGGGACGAAGGCAAAATCAACGTGAGTTCGGAACACGCCAGAAGAAGCGACCAGAGCATCAATGAGCCCGATGACCGGAGAAGGAGCTAGCACGCTGCAAAAGTTAAATGGGGATAGAGAAAAGATCCCTCAAAATGAAACTATCATAGGTCGTCTACCTAAACGAGCGTCAGAAGGCCCCTCCTCTTGACAAGGCGAATAGTTGTGTGACCTCATTCTCTCATTATGACGAATGTGATCTAGCAAAGGAGATTGCCTGTGTGACCCACTGGGCCGCCCCGCCCAACCATATGTATGTGTCAATAGAGGCGCCAGCCTAAGAGAAGGCGATCTGCAAAGGATGCCTCATTTTGAAGCCACTGTATCCCAAGTTCGCGAAGGAACTCGCGGTTGAGGGGGTGCGTCGGACACCACAATCTAAATAGCCCCATTGAGGGGGAAGATCGGGAGGGGGCGACAATTTCCCCGTCTCAAAAGAAGTTTCCTCAGCAGGCAAATTTTCTGATGAGGTCCAAATGAGCGTTGGTGTCGCATCGAGGGAGGTGTCGTGATTCTCCTCAGATGATCAGCTAGCCGTGGAAAATTGGTATTGTGAGGAGGTTCCAACAACGAGGACTAAGAGTGAGACCTCTCATGTTCCAAAGGCGGAGTTACGCCCACCTTGTTAGTATGCGGTAAAGAATTTTCCACTAGAGAATCGCCTAATGGTGCGACCACGACTATCTCGGTGGGATCAAGTCCACCAGAAGGGATGACTTTAGTTGTCTCACTAAGAACTGCAACTCCACAAAGGTATCAATTTAATAGAGGCACCAGATAGGGGTCACAGGTCGCGAAGAAAGAACTATACATGGTGAGTCGAGCACAACAAGAGTTTGAGCTCTGGGGTCATTGGGCGGGGTTGCCACGAAATCCTTACCCAAAGGGGTAGAGAGGTGGTAGTCTTCAGTTTTAGTCGTCAGTGGAGATGTCAACATAAGACCCGAGTCAGACTAATCCATTGCTTAACATGCAATGGTGAGGTCCGCCGAGATATCGTTACAACACGCTAAGAAAATGCGGCCACACCCAATTACCTCTTGAATGAGCTCAGGAGTGGTTGGCTCGTGCACCTCGGCGGGTTCTCCTCTCTCAATGGAGGGCCCACCATCGCCATAAGCTTGGTCGGCAGCCGACAAGGTAGAGGTTCTTTTTCTCTTCCTCCCTTCTCTCTTCTCACGATTCTTATCATGCCGGAATGGACGACCTTTGATGGTGGCATGGAAAAAGCAAACTTCACAGCTACATTGGCCGACTTGGATTCCATCTCACCAACTATCGGTCAATGTTAACGATAAGGGGGACCCACCCCCTATTTATTGAGAAAACAAACTTGCGGTCCGTCAACTCGTGAGAATAACTTGGAAGTCGCAGTTTGCAGAATAAGGGTTGGACGATTAGTTCTGAGATCTAAATGAGCTTGCAATAAGTGGAGATAGTGTACAACCCGTATTCACCGGGGAAGGGATAAGCCCATAACAGTAAGAAGTTGATCGTAGACTCAGAAGAATAATGTCATCGGAGATACACGGAGTATAATGTCCAATGACGTGGGTCACCCAAAAGAAAGGTCCTCCCGACCTCACTCAGGCTAGGCCCATAAGAGAGATCCTCCAGACCTCGCTTAGGTATTTAGGAGATATCCCTCAAAGCTCACCAATAAGCTCACACCACTAGGGCCAAGCCCGCGAGACCATTTCTGACAACTTCAATCAGCTTACCAAAGTCCTATAGTATGACGAATCTAGTATCTTGCAGGGGCAGATATTCACAGACTCCTCCCCCCAGTTTGGATTGCCTATAAATAGGGCCCCATGGCACACATGAAAGGCACGCTGCCCACCCCCCCCCCCCCCCCCCTCTTTGCTGAGCTTGTGCTTTCTTTGAGCCTAGCAAAGTCTTGTTTAGAAGGGGAAGTTCTTATATACTTCCGGGCGTGTGGTGAGATCTCCTCACTGCAGCTCGTTGGTCTTGTTTAAAGGCAATCCATCCTTCTTCTTTTGTGATCCACGTCTCTCTCTTATCATTGAGTTTGTGGTGTTCGACCGCAGGGTCAGTAAACTCAGGCTACCCTTTTGATCTAAACTATGTGAATCGATTTCTTGGTTCTAACTGTTGGGTTTTCTACATACCATTCATAATGATAAAAGCACATCAAATGTGCGCAGCGGAAGAAACAAAAATAAGAACAACCCAAAAGAGTTTTGGATCTTGCGATTTCATGAATCAAGAAATAAGAAAAACAACACATTGCAATACCTGAAGGGGATTGAGTCAATACTCAACCAAGGTTCTCCACAAATGAGATCCCGAAGAACAATCGTTGAGTCCCAAGCGCTGAAATGGATCGGCGCCTCTACGGGAGTCCACACGAGAGATGAAGAACCCTAGCTTCTTGTCACACAAAAACTAGGTCGAAAAGAAGAGCCCTCAACATCTCCCACGGACTGCTATGTCCGACGTCAGGGAGAAGCGGCGACGATGTCAGGGTGCGGGAACAGCCAATCGGAACCCTTCCGTCTCTCTCGTTCTTTTGCAAAAGGAGATCGCCTTATTTAGGTTATAGAATCGTATTCTATTTATAGGCAGGCGAGAGAGAGAGGCTATCCGCACACCCACGACTTATATTGGAGTAAACAGAATTCGTCGAGTGAACCTTTCACTGAAGAAATTCGTCGAGTAACAAACTGAATTCGTCGATTAAAATAGAATTCGTCGAGTGAACCTTTCTCTAAGAAGTTCGTCGAGTAACAAATGATTCGTCGAGTAATCATAAATTCGTCGAGTCATGAATTCATCGAGTTCGTCGAGTAATCATAAATTCGTTGAGTCATTATGATTTCGTCGAGTAATCATAAAATCGTCATTCGACGAACTGAAGTAAGAGTCGTCGAGACACTCTCGACGACTCGACTCGAAAACTCGTCAACATGCTCCATACAATATTCACAATACCTGTGAATCATTTAGTTGACTCGACCCAACTCAAATAAGTCATAGGATTGGTCTTTCAATTATATCCAATATGAGTAAGGCCAACACAATTCTTTCTCCAACTTCTCCAAATACTCTTGTGTGTGACCCCATAGGCTCATATCGCGTTGCCAGTGAGACTAGATGTTTGATCAATTCCAGATCACCATGGAAACACCAACACTAACACTATGCACTGAAGAGTTTGACTGTCTAAGGAGTATGTTACCGTCGACATGTGAAAATAACATGGAACGACTGTAGTAAATAATAATGATACGATAACATTTAGTTTGATTTTTAAAAAAATATTTCTTATAAAATGAAAATCGTTTGTTTGGTCGTAATTGACTTTCTAGAATTAACTTTTCGATGAAAACCAATATCTGCAGAAATTGGCTTTGGACATAATTTGAATTATGTTATTCTGCTGCATGATTGAATTCAGTCAACATAATTGTAATTCAGGCACAAAAGCTCTCCAGCTGAATGATGGAATTACTATTGGAATTAACATTATATATTAATATTATAAAATTCAAAACGCGCATCAACGCCGAATGCATTGAATAGCATAAAATGTTTTAAGACGTGTGTTTTTCGTTCAAGTGCAAATTTTTTGCTCGAGCACGCATTTTTCTCCTAAGCAAGTGTTTTTCGCATGGGTGCACATTTTTTGGGCCGGGACCGCGTTTTTCGCCCGATCGCGAGTTCTTCGTCCGAGAGTGTGTTTTTCGGCACGAGAGTGCATTTTTTATCTGGGCGCGCATTTTTTGCCCGGGTGCTCGTTTTTCCCCGAGAGCTTGTTTTTCGGCCCGGGCGCGCGTTTATAGGCCCCAGCAAAAAAATACGCGGTGGGGCGAAAAAAGGGTGCTCGAGCGATAAACGCATACCCCGACGAAAAAGGCACTCCCCGACGAGGCCATGAAAAAAACACACGCTCGGGCGAAAGATGAGTGGTCGGGTGAAAACGCAGGAACGGTTCGAATAACGTGCCCTCGGGATGAAATACATGAGGCCGAACGAAAAATGTGTGACCGGGCAAAAATCGCGCGATGTATCGTAAATTCTCGCCCGACCGAAAAATGTGCACCCCGCCGAAAATGCACGCTATACCAAAAAATGCGCGCCGAGGCGAAAATTGCGTGCCTGGAAAAAAATCCGCTCCCCGGCAAAAATCGCGCGGCCGAGTGAAAAACGCAAACAAGGGTTAAATCCCCATGCACGACGAAATTGCGTGACCGGGCGAAAAACGCAGGCCCGGGGGTAAAAACACGCCCTGGCTGACCCCCCATCCCACCCCCCACCCCGAGAGAAAAATTCCCGCCTTAGCCGAAAAATGCCCGCTTTGGCAAAAAACACGCGTCGGGCTGAAAAATGCCCGCCCGAACAAAACAGCCCTCGGTCGTAAAATGCGCTCCCGGCCGAAAAAAAGTGCGCCTGGCCGAAAAACACGCGTCCGCCCGAAAAATGCGCACCCAACCATGAAAAAAATGCGCGCTCGAGGGAAAAATGCGCGGAATGGCCAAAAATCGCGCGTCTGGACGAAAACACTCAATTACTCGGAAAACCCATGAGCAGAGGTAAGAATTGACGATTTTATTTTATAGTTCAAAGTCAAAGACATGTGTTTTCATTTAAAAACTAATATCCGCATAGATTTTGCGGCGGTAAAAGCTATAGTAGAATTTTTAATCCACAATATCAATTACTTAGTTTTTCAATTATTTTAAAATTTCTTATTTTATGATTAACGTTTCCTCCTGATTTCACTCAATCTTATTGTGAAGTTGTAATCTTTTATAAATTTACGAAGAAAATCAAATTATTAAATAATTTAGTGATAGATTTTTCTATGTTTAAAATTTGGTATGTTCAACGTATTAGAGCATGGTACAATTAAAGTTTGTGATGCATACTTCAAAGGAAAGCACAATTTGATCGAAGGCCGTGATGCAACTCACGTACCATGCGCCATGTACGTTCAACGTACCTATAAATTAACCCCGACGATAGGGGGGGGGGGGGGGGGGGGGGGGGGGGGGATAAATGTATTCTTGCATTTAATGATAAAATGCATTGATCCACATATGGATTGTAGTCATCAGATGACTTCTCGTAGTCCTCAATGTTGTGCTACTCCTGGACTGCTGATCTTGTCCTGTAGAGGAGATGATCGCGCTACGTGATAGTATAGGGGATCAGTTGTATGAATCTAGATCGTAGGAGATATCATGACATATGGTTCATATGAACATTATTTTTTTGTATTTGGTATTATATGTTGGAAAATATATTTATTTTTCATATATTTGGTGAGAAAAAAAATTCACTCAAAATTCCATTTTGTTTCCAAACAACATTTTCAAAACTTTGTATTACAAACTTCATTTTTCAGAATCAGCAACTTTTCATCCAAACAGCTTTTAGCAAAACTCCATTTTTCAGAATCAGCACTTTTCCTATCAGCAGCTTTCCTTCAACAACAGCCCAACCAAACAGAGCCTTAGAAAAAAAATTAAATTTTAAGTGTGAATTGTCAAAAATGTACCGCTAATATCAGCACTTTTTTCTAGGAAACATGAAAAAAAAGTTTGAGAAAATTAATTTCTTATCCTCCGTGAGAGCACTCCCGATCACTTACATGACCGTTATTTTTATTACGGTAACTCGGGTGACCGTTTTTTATCACCACAGACAATATTTACACCCGAGTGAGGGTTTTCGATCACCCAAATGAAGGTTTTTGATCACCCGGCATAGGTCAGCACTGCTCGATCTCGCTGCGCTGTATAGTGTGAAAGCTAGTGTCTGTCCTCTGAGTGTTTTCGATCACCATTGTTTGCTCGATCCAATATCTTTGGCTGCTCATCGGCTTATAGTTTGCTTTGTTAACTCTAGAGATAGATGCGCCTGGTCGCTAGAAAGGGGATGCCAGATCACTTGGAGATCAAAAAGATCAAATAGGAGATCACCCGGATGGATAAATTTTCCATCCAGTCCCAAATTTTTTTGGCGCTTTTAAAATAAAAACTGGCTACATATCCTAAACGGGAGACCCGTCACCATTTTGGAAAAAAAATTGGGCTTAATTGTAGGGGTGTGCAAAAATAACCGAAGAACCGAGAACCGGACCGGAACCGAACTGAACCGAATGGTTTGGGTCGGTTCCAAATAGGTTCGGTTCAGGTCCGGTTCTCATAATACCAGAACCGACAATTCGGTTCGGTTCCTGGTTCCAAGGGTCGGATACCCAGAACCGACCGAGAACCGACTATCAATGCTAAAGAAAATATTTTGAGATAACAGTTATAGCCGCACTGCTTAATACGCGAAAATAATTGAGGTCCGTTTGGTTGGGTTGTTGTTGAAGAAAGCTGCTGATCAGAAATGGAGTTTTGAAAAAGAGCTATTTCGGAGAAAGAGTTTTTTCAAAAAAACCTGTCTGGGTCCAATGGAGTTTTCAGTACTTATTGAAATGGAGTTTTGAAAATTTTGTTTGGTAATAAAATGGAGTTTTTGATGAATTTTTTTCTTATGATACTCAACACACATAAAATACATAACATTGATAAATTAAGCACTGAAAACTCAATTCTTAACTGAACACAATTTTAAATTCAAAATACATACACACACACAGACACACACACATATTGGGGCTCCCACATATAACATTCACATATTACATACAAACATACACATATACACAAACATAACACACACACACATAACACAAACAACACACACACACACAAACACACACACACACACACACACACACACACACACACACACACACACACACATAACACAAACATAACATACACACACATATAACACAAACACACACATACACATACAAAAACATATACACACATATATAACACAAACACACACACACGCACGCACCACATATAACACAAACAAACACACATATACATATAACACAAACATACACATACAAACACATACACATATAACACACATACACATATAACACAAACAAACACATATAACACAAACAAACATATAACACACATATAACACAAACAAACACATAAAACAAACAAACATATAACACAAACAAACACATATAACACAAACACACATATACCACACACATACAAACACATATAACACAAACACACATATACCACACACATACAAACACACGTAACACACACATATAACGCAAACATATACACATATAACATACACACACATATAACACAAACACACACACACACACATACACATATAACATAAACACACAAACACATACACACACATATATAACACAAACACACACACACACACACACACACACACACACACACATACACGCATACATACACATACACACATACAAACGAATGTGGTGAAACTACAAATTTTTTTTTACAAAAAATACATCAAGCAAGTCACGGTAAGATGAAGATTTGTCCACTGGAATCTCCTCTAAACTTGTTGGAACGAGGAATTAAACAAATCGCTGCGAAGAGAGGTTGGAGGAGGAAAGAAAACAAATGGATAGCTAAGATTGTGCCTGGGGTGGAGAAGTGATCGAAATCTTCTCTTCCAGTGGAGCCGGAGGAAACTGCCGTCCAGACGCCTTGCAACCGCAATCAAAGTCGACGCTGGAGATTGTCGCCGGAGATCGCCGTCGTTAATGTCTTCAACGGGCGCGAGAAGGAGAGGCGGGTGGTGAGGGAACCCTAGCCACGGGAGATCATCGCGCCTAGATTTGGGAGCTCGACCACGGCGACTGGATTAAAAGAAATGGAGCATTTAATTAAACTCCGTTTGGGTCCAACCGGAGCGCCAAACCCTACGTTTACTCTAAACGCGGTTTCTTCCCAGTCAATGGCTCCGGTTTCAGTTCAACAAGAACAAAAACCCAACCTTCCACTAACGGTTTGGTCCAGTTTTATGCGGTTTGGTCCGGTTCCAATCAGTTCAGTTTTGTGCCATAATTTTAATCATTTTATAACTCTATAATTTGAGTCATTAGACGCAATCAGAAAGATTATATCTCTTTAAAAATACATATTCAAAAAGGAAAGGAACCCGGTGTGAGGATAAGAAGCATGCCAATCGACGCTTGTTGGTCTTCCACTGTAAGATCTCTTTTCTCAAAACCCGTTCGGGTACATGAAAACTCGAACCTCTCCCGCATCGCACGGTTGAGGTGGATCTTCGCCCAGAATCGCTGCCTTGCGGTGTCACCAACACTCGGGTTGGCTAACCCCGCTCAGCACCGACTCTACCGGCTATACGATCATAAGTAAATATATGCCAAAAGGTAAGAACAGAAGTAAAGGCATGTCCACAAGTCACAACATCATATAAATATATAATGAAACAGAAATGTCCACAAAGAGACAGTACAAGCAAAAAGGGCTTAAGCCCGATACATATCCAAAATGAGTACTCTCTCTCTCTACTACATGCGGAAACTACAAACTCTCAAAGCTGAAATCTAACTATCTAGTCATCATCCTATGGCGTCGTGGTAGTGCGCTGCATCCGCTGCTCAGGTCCTGCCATTTCGTCCAGCTGCGCGCGGGACAACTCCGTCTCCTCGGACTCTTGTTATGGCCACATCCGACCGTTAGTCATAAAGACTAAGTCGTTTTGTCCTCGCCTCCCTCCACGACTCCTAGGAACCGAGCGGGAGGAAGAAGCGGAGGACAACAAGGGGTAAACAAGGAAAGAGGTGACATGACACTAATCTAGCAAGTATAGGAAAAGCGATAAAACTAGCTAGCAGTATAGTGCAAATAAATGACAGTAAAGTAGAGCATGAAGTAAACCAGTAATAAAATGCGGTGCAGTAAGTAAAACTAATCTACCATCACAGATTCGTACCTTAACTTATATGAATGCCCATACGACATATAAGTTAAGATGTCCAGGTAACCCATCATATAAAAGTGCCCATACTAATTTATATGATGGGGGTATGCTAATGTGTATGTTATGCTATGCTATGCTTATGATGACTTAATGTGTTTATGCAATGTGACTCACCCACACGACTCTATGCGCAGAGACTTATATAGTTCCCAATTTGTTAGAAAGGAAGCCAACCTTTTGGGTACTGACCGTCGTGGCTCACGGTGGCAGTGGATCGGGCACTCCACATCCTAGGCGGGTATGCTCACTACCAAGCCTAGACCTCACGTACGCCTCAACGCTAAGAACACAACAGCGGAGCTCCTGCATACTCTTGCTGGAATCCACTAGACTTTAAGGTCGGGGTGGGTTATTAGGGATTGTCCTCCAGACCGCGGTACTCAAACTTACCGTCCCTCTAAACCTCACCCTCACCTGAGTCAACGTACTATCGTCGGTGACACGACTAGCCTAGTACCGAAGACTCGCCACTATTTGCATAAGAAACAGGTGTTATTAAGTCCACCCGAGCCTCCGGCTCAGGGACTAACACACAAGCTGATCCAACCCATCGCCTCCTCGAAGGAGATCCATACTAGTTTGCTGACCTAATTAGGCTACTCTTGCCTACAATTTAGTTAGTATTATATTTAGGGTGAATCTTGGATTTCCCGCGGTATACCCCGTAAAGGGGCCCCCAACAGTACTAAGGATTTAAAGGGGCTCAACCCCACCATCCTCTTTCTCAAGACAATTACTTTAGTTGGTGATTAACCTTTAGTTCACCCCTCATTATTTCATATAATTAAAGTAACTTAACTCAACACCCGACCCACCCAATTGGGTTGGACGTACCTCCACCCTCATGCACCAACCCTAGCACCATCTCATTGCTAACCCTAGGTTTGACCCTCTTTGAATCATTGTAAGCTATAACACAACTACTGAATGGCCATAACTTCTAATCACTACTTAGGGGTCTGAATTGTCCAAAATTCGAAATTCTGTTTTTACTAATCGCATACCACTAGGTTGAACTAACCTCAAGCCTCAAAAGGAGATCCTTCTAAAAACTCAACACCAGGGTCTGGTATAATTATACTAGGCTCCCACTGACCTTAATAAGGTATGTTCCAATTTACATAATTTTCCATATTAATTTGGTATTTATTATTATTTAAAGTAGTTAAGGCCTTAGGTCAAATTACACATGATCTATCCTCAAATTACTTCTACATGCTACATGAAATTTATCAGTGAGGTAATATTCCATATCAAGGTGGTTTACTGAGTTTCATGACTCTAGGATGTCATGTGGCCTACTAAATCATCATTGTTGTATAATTACCAAAATGCCACTATAATTAGGAAAAATAATATTTCACATCTGAAAATTCTACAAAAATTATCAAGTGTCCTAATGGGGTTCTAGAGTCCTCTGCCAAATATTTATATCATTACCATATGATTTGACTAATTAAAATGATTTAACATCCAAGTGTAGTAAATACCAATTTCCACATGATGTACATGAAATACAAATCCACAGGCTTCCAAATAATTATCATGGGTATATATAAACAAAATATGACAGATAACCAAGTTTCATAATTTTGCCCAATGATTTGACATTTTTCATAATTAAATTCCTCTAAGCTAGTAAGCACTTAAAAATTCCTCCACAAGAAATAACACTTCAATAAATTCTACTAAAATTACCATAGCCTATTTTCATCCAAATTCAGCCACTGATAAAATATCATAACCATACAAGGACATCTGACCATGCATTTTATTTATTTGGGGAAATAGTGGCAATTTCATTTAATAAGGGAAAAATACATAAATGACTCAAAATATTCCCAATAAATTATCTAAGCCATTTTATTCTCTTAAAAACATGACTACAAAGTTCTGAGCTAAGGAAGGAAATTTGGTCCTATGTCCTTCACAAACCCTAAATTGCAACCTTAAGGGTTTACCCTTAGGGTTTTAGAACACACCACCCTATTGGCTCCAAATGCTCCATTAGGGGGTGTCACATGCATTATTATATCATTACCTACATAATCATCAGATTGGAGGAGGCCAACTCACTCAACTACTCATAAGGCCTAAACCCTAATTTGCCCCTCAAGGACCCTCATTAGGGTTTCCCATTTTCCAAATCAAATCAACTCCAAATGGAGTGAAAATTTAGGCAGGCACTACTCATGTACTAAAGAGCATGCCACCAAAATTTGGTGGCATTAGCACTTCATATGCTCCAAAAATCAAGATTATTTATATATCTTAAATACCACAAAAACTATAGGTAAAAGTGCCCATCAAGGGCTGATCTTTGGGCAGAGGCTATACCTACCCATGGTTAAAATCTCAGCTTCAAAGCTTGAGAGATCTAGGCTAGATAATTATTTTAGTGGACTGACCTAGTGTAGGACCAGTCATAGTTAAACAGCTCCCCAGGGAGTTGTGGGTCACCAAATGACCTGAACTCAAGCCCTACTGAAAGCTATGGTCATGGCCTACGATTTTCATGTTGGGCACTTTTGCTAATTCAGTCATTAAGGGACCCTAATTAACTATAGAAGAGGCTGGATGATAAAGGGTAGAAAATCCAAGCTAATGAATTAACATATATATATATATATAAACAGCACGCATCTTGACGCAAATCTTGCTGCCAGGGGATCGTCTTCCTCCTCCAGCCAACGGTTGAGATCACGCCGAGCTGGGCGATGTTGCGATCGCGATTGTCGGCGATCCAGCCACCAACACCGCCGGCCAACACCACTGACACCTTCGTGGTGGTCGGGGCTACCATCTACCGACGACTAGCGGCCGGAGGCGGCGGTTTCCGGCGAACCCGATGGTTCCAAATCCATGGAAATCGGTGAGAAATCAAGCATGGATCCCGACTCAATTGAGCCTGATCCTTAGATTAAATCACATGGAGATCTAGCATGAGGGGAAGGGAGGAGAAAAGAACCTCAGTGGTAGCTCGGCGGCGGCGACGGCTGTTTGCCATAGGAGTTGTTGTCTCCGGCGTCCATGCCCAAATCCTCTATTCTCCACTCTTTCCTTAGCTCCAGGTGTCGTTCCCGACTGCTTTCTCCCTTCTGAAGCTGATGGTGTGGTCAGTTGGGAGGGAGGAGGCTTGTATAGACAGGTTTGAATTTGAAGATCAAGGGGAAGGCTTGGCCTACCACTTGAGCTGCTCCCTGCTGCCTCCTGCTTCCCTCTGGGTCAAGCCCAGAACAACAGCAATCAGGGATGGCCCCTAGGCTGATTGGGGTTGAGTGTGGAAGGCGGGGAGGGTGCTTTTGCTTTTCTCTTTTGGTTCCCTTCTTCTCTCTCCTCCTTTTCCACCTTAATTAGGCTAACTCAAAGTTGGGCTTGCCCAACCAGCTGCCAAGGGGCTTGCTTGATCCTTTGATTGGTGTTAAGCCAAATGATTTGGCTTGGGTCAAGTGTATGTGGCTATGTCACCTAGATTGGGTTTAATTCACAAGTGTTGACTTTGACTTTGACTTGGTCAACACGCTGAGTGGGATGGACCCACTTGATGGTCTTGGGTCCCTGGTCACTACCCAAAATTGGTTGGTCCATTGTGGGGCCCCATTTGGGCTAATTTAGCCTTAAGGTGTGATTTTGACCTAAATTAAGCTAGAGTTGACCTTGGTCAAATTGGTCAATTGGCTGACCAAGTGATGGGGGTTTCAGGTCCAATGAGTTCCTTAAAGTGTTTAGAGTGTGGTGGTGAGGTTAATTTGAACATCTGGAGTCAATTGAACCCTAATTGACTTAGTTTGGTTAATGTTGACCAATATTTGTCTTTGATCAATTTCATGTAATTGGGTCCCACCCAAGTGCAATTTCCATGGTTATGGTCTTCCTTAGTGGTTAGGGTGGTATGGGGGAGGTCAATTTGGTGAATTGAGGATCAATTGGCCTAAGGGGGTGACATTGGACTATGTTGATTTTTGTGCCATTGATGTGCACTTAGCACACTCCACTTGGTCCAAGGGCCTTAGTGGCCACTCTGCACATCACCCATGCCCTAATACCAACTAGGGGTCTAGAAGGATTGGGGATGTTACAAATCCCAATAAACAAAAGAAGTATTTCGTCCTTGAAATTAGGTTCGGGTCTACGGGTTGCAAGTACTTATAAGAATAAAGGATTTCAAAGGAGTTTAATTTGTACCTGAGGTGATGAGTTCCGGGAAACGTTGTTGCATGAAGTCCAAGGGCCAGCTGTGCTCCTCTTGCCCATGATTGAACTATTATAATCGGACATCAGAATCTCCTTCCACGGAAGAACTCGGACCTCTATTATATGATGCCTCGCATCATAAAAACTTCGCCTCCCTACCTTGGGCCTCCAACATCCGATCCTGAATTGGTCGTGCCCGCGTATCCGTCTCTTTTATGTAATCTGACCCTAAAAACTTTGGGTCCTTGTTCTGAATCCAAGAAAGTGGTGTGTAACACTTTCTCCCATACGAGGTTGCGCACATCCTCATGTCGGTATTAGCCTGATGACTTATTGCTATATGAGAGATCAAGCTGGAGCAACAGTCTTTACCAAGATTTCTCATTGCACTTCTACTATTCCTAGCTAAGATTGTCGGCAATATTCCTACCAAGGGTTAATTGAAGGTTTATCCCTCCGCTCAGACCATCGTGCCACTAATCACAATGCGGGTTCTACTTGCTCCATCCCGATAATAAATAGGAAATAGACACTTCAAAATCAAAACAAGCTAACCAGGTGTGGGTGTTATCAAAATCACTACACCCCCTGGAGGAGGATCTATCTGTAATACATAAGATCCTACAGAGCTAATTTATATTATCAAGCCGCGCTAGATGGCACCGAAGTCCTTCGAGTTCAACTTAACTTCATAAGGTTATACTCACGAACCATGCTTACATAATACTCTGATCCTAAACCGATTAGGCAGGATGTGATCATTTGGCCAACCGTCATTGTCTATTCTGTTTCTTCACTATACGATTCCCTTACATGTAGGTGTTCAACACCACTTACACCAAGAGACCTTATCCCTTAATATATGAGGTCTCTGCTGATAAACCATTTCCGACTCTGTGGATACAAGGTCAGGTTTATCAGCTACAAAATAATAACATAAACCTCGTTGACACTTGGACCAGAGTCTCTTAAGACCAACGAATGTTACATGAGGTTAACGCTTCCTCACGTTAAATAAATATAAGTATCCTCCATGCTTTTCTTTGAGGAACATGACGTCTGTAGTTTAAAACTGATGTTCGTGAAATGACTCCCATCTACTTTCCATATCCATTTGGTTCATAACTCACGAGGGTAAAACCCTTTTTATCATGACAAGCTTTGACACAATTTGATTTCAACATGAAGGGTGTCTCATTAAAACCCATTAATCTTCGAGAAGTTTCACCATTTATATCTGGAAATCAAACCTGTCTCCCTTATTCTTGAATCTTCATAAATGTGATTATAATTTTTGGAGAAATTGCAAGTTCTGGTTCTTAAGATCAGAGGATTGTATGTAAGTTATATATCTTCAATATATCATTTGTCAAATTTCACTTTAGATTTCCAATATCGAGTGGGCTAAACTTCCAAAGTCAAGTGGTCTCATCTCACTTAAGCTATAAACTATGAATTAAAGGATTCATCATAACGACCCTTCTCTTAGTTGTGTCGTCCAAAAATTACGTCGATAAATATCATCAGGTAATATTAATAATTTCAAGCGGGAGTTGGTAGTAACAACAACAAATCATTTGTTTTTAACTCTCAAAACCTTAACATTTTAGTGCATGATGGTCGTTGTCATTTTTCCCGAGATCCAAACATGGTAAGATTCTCCACCTTAGCCCTAAATAGTTTATATCATCATATTATAAGATCCAAAGAGTCACCTTCCTAAGCTCTCTGATTATGCATAAACCAACTCTAAGAGAAAAAGATCTTAACTAAATTTACACCAAGGAGAGGGCTTGAATTTTAATTAAAAAAAATACTATCTGAAAATTACCCTTGAAAGCCCTGGAGTGTAAGAAACTCTAGTTGAAGTTTTTACTTGCGAAAACTTGATTCCAATCTTCAAAATTTCACGATGCGACACATTTATCCCAAGCTACTAAACCTGGCATTGTTCTTGTTTTTCAGTACTTGACTTAATCGAGACATTTGTTCGGACATCAATGTTTATTAATTGTTCGGATAACTCTACAAATCGATGTCTCGAGGTTAAGAAGATGTATTTACAACAATACACTTGTAAGTTTGTTACGATAAACTGATTATTTCTTATGGTCATGAGAACTTATAGCCCAGTCTTACTTCTATCCATTCTAATTCTTACTTGGTCTTGTACTGATTTTGCCGTTTATGACATTTTTCCCTTGTGACCGGTAAGAGCATGATGTCCAAACGTCCCTATAAACGACAAAACAACATTGCTTGGATCAGGAAGTTAGAGAAATTCCCTAACTTCCTGACCTTCTTGATTTCGAGAGTCTTATGCCCATACACTGGACAACCCTTTACGTATAACTAAATGACTAACAAGTTAATCACTTTTGTCGACATAGATTCAGCCTTGGAGTAATAAAATGAGTACACGCTCACTCTTGAAGTGTACCATTCACTTAACTTGCCAGTATAACTGTAGCGGTCGCAACTTGGTATAAACAATCCCAGTTATTTAAGGTGATGTAATTCTCCAAGGGTCTCAACCTCTAAGGAGGGTTGGTCCACAAACCAAAAGTGTATGAATAAGGTCTCGCCATTACCCCGAGTATCATTGAATACTTCAAACCTTGAGATTACTACGCAAATGTCACAACATTTTCTAAATAAAGTCTAGGGGCAATCCAAGTCGGTATTTTATTGGCCCAATAAACAAAAGGATAAGCCCCTACCGATTTGGGCTAAGTCTCTTCAATACTTCTACGGTATATTCATCTTACATACGTACATAAACTTTAGGGCGTATGTTCTCTGACTTGGTGTTCCACCCTGTGACATATTGTTATGATAAGACTTAGGCTCCCAATGTTATAAGTTATGCTAACTTTTCCGAGTTCCCTATACGATTAACTAGGCAAGGGGGGGCCTTTTCAAAAATTTCAAATTCAAATTCCAATTCGACCTCTGGTATTTTATGGTGGTTGCCTCAACGTACTGTAAAGGGAAGTATCAAGTTATGGTAAGGGAGTTATGCTTATGGATCTTCTATTACTCTAAAAGAAGCCTACAAACACCTAATCTCCTCGAGATGGTCCTACCACTTGGTAGTAAAGCGTAATCTTTAGCGTGAAAGTCTCAAAGTCTAGACTTATACTAACTTATTCCCTTAGTTACGTTGGGTATCCTTAACCTTCAACCAAATCTAGACCCAAGGTCGCTCTTTAGACAAGGATGCGTCACTAAATTGTCTAAGTAAGTCAAAATTTGACCTAACTTGGTGCTTAGTGGACTATTTTATGTGATTTCATACATGGGCACACCATAGCTTCCGCTGCATAGTTTGTCCGCAAACTACACTCGAGCGGGGTGACCCAGTATGTTGTGGACTGTTCTCTTATGATTGTTCGTTCTCTGATACCATTTGTAAGATCTCTTTTCTCAAAACCCGTTCGGGTACATGAAAACTCGAACCTCTCCCGCATCGCACGATTGAGGTGGATCTTCGCCCGGAATCGCTGCCTTGCGGTGTCACCAACACTCGGGTTGGCTAACCCCGCTCAGCACCGACTCTGCCGGCTATACGATCATAAGTAAATATATGCCAAAAGGTTAGAACAGAAGTAAAGGCATGTCCACAAGTCACAACATCATATAAATATATAATAAACAGAAATGTCCACAAAGAGACAGTACAAGCAAAAAGGGCTTAAGCCCGATACATATCCAAAATGAGTACTCTCTCTCTCTACTACATGCGGAAACTACAAACTCTCAAAGCTGAAATCTAACTATCTAGTCATCATCCTGTGGCGTCGTGTTAGTGAGCTGCATCCGCTGCTCAGGTCCTGCCATTTCGTCCAGCTGCGTATGGGACAACTCTGTCTCCTCGGACTCCTGTTACGGCCACATCCGACCGTTAGTCATAAAGGCTAAGTCATTTTGTCCTCGCCTCCCTCCACGACTCCTAGGAACCGAGCGGGAGGAAGAAGCGGAGGACAACAAGGGGTAAACAAGGAAAGAGGTGACATTGCACTAATCTAGCAAGTATAAAAAAAGTGGTAAAACTAGCTAGCAGTATAGTGCAAATAAATGACAGTAATGTAGAGCATGAAGTAAACCAGTAATAAAATGCGGTGTAGTAAGTAAAACTAATCTGCCATCACAGATTCGTACCTTAACTTATATGAACGCCCATACGACATATAAGTTAAGATGTCCGGGTAACCCATCATATAAAAGAGCCTATACTAATTTATATGATGGGGGTATGCTAATGTGTATGTTATGCTATGCTATGCTTATGATGACTTAATGTGTTTATGCAATGTGACTCACCCACACGACTCTATGCGCACAGACCTTTATAGTTTCCAATTTGTTAGAAAGGAAGCCAACCTTTCGGCTACCGACCGTCGTGGCTCACGGTGGTAGTGGATCGGACACTCCACATCCTAGGCGGGTATGCTCACTACCAAGCCTAGACCTCACGTACGTCTCAACGCTAAGAACACAACAGCGGAGCTCCTGCGTACTCTTGCTGATATCCACCAGACTTTAAGGTTGGGGTGGGTTATTAGGGATTGTCCTCCAGACCGCGGTACTCAAACTTATCGGCCCTCTAAACCTCACCCTCAGCTGAGTCAACGTACTACCGTCGGTGACACGACTAGCCTAGTACCGAAGACTCGCCACTATTTGCATAAGAAACAGGTGTTATTAAGTCCACCCGAGCCTCCGGCTCAGGGACTAACACACAAGCTGATCCAACCCATCTCCTCCTCGAAGGAGATCCATATTAGTTTGCTGGCCTAATTAGGCTACTCTTGCCTATAATTTAGTTATCCCACTGGACTTTTACCATCCGCAATTATGCCACCGGAATTTTACCCATCCGAATTACAATTTAGTTGGTGATTAACCTAGAAGATTGATTGTGCTTGAAACCTTACCTTGTGTAGTTGCACTTTCTTTATATTAGTACTTGTGCTAGTATGGCTTGCTTGCAAGGTAGAAGCTCCGCCACCCCGGGAAAGGGGTGGGGTCGTTATAATTTGGTCAGCTGTGCTGACCATTACTTTGTTTGCCACCGCTTGGTGGAATGCTCTTATGCAGGTGTAGGTGAGCCTAGCGGGAAATAGCGGGCAATGGCCCTTTTGCTGCGTTGGCCCTCGAAGGCCAGCCTTTTTCCTGTTTTTCATGTATTGCCGGCCTGCGTGCCGATGTATGCTTTATGGAGCTTTGTGTATTGGGTAAATGTAAGGCCTTAAGGCCGTAACTCTTTATTCTAGTTTCATTCCTATGATAGTGGACAGTTCTAAATGAAATGGTTTAATTAATGCTTCCGCTTACGTTTTGTACTCTCGTGTAGTTGTTACTTTCTGGTTATCACCTTTTAACTCCTAGCTAGTGTGGTTTGTATGGCGTGGGGTCCCGGCCGGACCTGCTGTTATACTTTTCTTACTGGCAGGGTGTTACAACCCGTCCCACCCAATTGGGTTGGACGTACCTCCACCCTCATGCACCAACCCTAGCACCATCTCACTGCTAACCCTAGGTTTGACCCTCTTTGAATCATTGTAAGCTATAACACAAATACTGAATGGCCATAACTTCTAATCACTACTTAGGGGTCTGAATTGACCAAAATTCGAAATTTTGTTTTTACTAATCGCAGACCACTAGGTTGAACTAACCTCAAGCCTCAAAGGTGATCCTTCTAAAAACTCAACACTAGGGTCTGGTATAATTATACTAGGCTCCCACTGACCTTAATAAGGTATGTTCCAATTTCCATAATTTTCCATATTAATTTGGTATTTATTATTATTTAAAGTAGTTAAGGCCTTAGGTCAAATTACACATGATCTATCCACAAATTACTTCTACATACTACATGAAAATTATCAGTGAGGTAATAGTCCATATCAAGGTGGTTTACTGAGTTTCATGACTCTAGGATGTCATGTGGCCTGCTAAATCATCATAGTTGTATAATTACCAAAATGCCACTATAATTAGGAAAAATGATATTTCACATCTGAAAATTCTACAAAAATTACCAAGTGTCCAAATGGGGGTCTAGAGTCCTCTTCCAAATATTTATATCATTACCATATGATTTGACTAATTAAAATGATTTAACATCCAAGTGTAGTAAATACCAATTTCCACATGATGTACATGAAATATAAATCCACAGGCTTCCAAATAATTATCATGGGTATATATAAGCAAAATATGACCGATAACCATGTTTCAAAATTTTGCCCAATGATTTGACATTTTTCATAATTAAATTCCTCTAAGCTAGTAAGCACTTAAAAATTCCTCCACAAGAAATAACACTTCAATAAATTCTACTAATATTACCATAGCCTATTTTCATCCCAATTCCACCACTGATAAAATATCATAACCATACAAGGACATCTGACCATGCATTATTATATCATTACCTACATAATCATCAGATTGGAGGAGGCCAACTCACTCAACTCCTCATAAGGCCTAAACCCTAATTTGCCCCTAAAGGGCCCTCATTAGGGTTTCCCATTTTCCAAATCAAATCAACTCCAAATGGAGTGAAAATTTAGGCAGGCACTACTCATGTACTAAAGAGCATGCCACCAAAATTTGGTGGGATTAGGACTTCATAAGCTCCAAAAATCAACATTATTTAAATATTTTAAATACCACAAAAACTATAGGTAAAATTGCCCATAAAGGGCTGATCTTTGGGCAGAGGGTGCCCCTAGGGTATACCTACCCATGGTTAAAATCTCAGCTTCAAGGCTTGAGAGATCTAGGCTAGATATTTATTTTAGTGGACTGACCTAGTGTAGGACCAGTCCTAGTAAAACAGCTCCCCATGGAGCTGTGGGTCACCAAATGACCTGAACTCAAGCCCTTCTGAAAGCTAAGGTCAAGGCCTACAATTTTCATGTTGGGCACTTTTGCTAATTCAGTAATTAAGGGACCCTAATTAACTATAGAAGTGGCTGGATGATAAAGGGCAGAAAATCCAAGCTAATGAATTAATATATATATAAAACAAAACAGCACGCATCTTGACACAAATCTTGGGGCCAGGGGATCGTCTTCCTCCTCTAGACAATGGCTGAGATTGCACCGAGCTGGGCGATATTGCGATCGCGATTGCCGGCGATCCAGCCACCACCACCGCCGGCCAACACCACGGACACCTTCGTGGTGGTCGGGGCTACCATCTACCGGCGACTGGTGGCCAGAGGCGGCGGTTTCCGGCGAACCCGATGGTTCCAAATCCATGGAAATCGGTGAGAAATCAAGCATGGATCCCGGCTCAATTGAGCCTGATCCTTAGATTAAATCACATGGAGATCTAGCATGAGGGGAGGGGAGGAGAAACGAACCTCAGTGGTGGCTCGGCGGCGGCGACGGCTGTTTGCCATGGGAGTTGTTGTCTCCAACGTCCATGCCCAAATCCTCCATTCTACACTCTTTCCTTAGCTCCAGGTGTCATTCCCGACTGCTTTCTCCCTTCTAAAGCTGATGGTGTGGTCAGTTGGGAGGGAGGAGGCTTATATAGACAGGTTTGAATTTGAAGCTCAAGGGGAAGGCTTGGCCGACCACTTGAGCTGCTCCCTGCTGCCTCCTGCTTCCCTCTGGGTCAAGCCCAGAACAACAGCAATCAGGGATGGCCCCTAGGCTGATTGGGGTTGAGTGTGGAAGGAGGGGAGGGTGCTTTTGCTTTTATCTTTTGGTTCCCTTCTTCTCTCTCCTCCTTTTCCACCTTAATTGGGCTAACTCAAGGTTGGGCTTGCCAAACCAGCTGCCAAGGGGCTTGCTTGATCCTTTGATTGGTGTTAATCCAAATGATTTGGCTTGGGTCAAGTGTTTGTGGCTATGTCACCTAGATTGGGTTTAATTCACAAGTGTTGACTTTGACTTTGACTTGGTCAACACGCTGAGTGGGATGGACCCCACTTGATGGTCTTGGTTCCCTGGTCACTACCCAAAATTGGTTGGTCCATGGTGGGGCCCCATTTGGGCTAATTTAGCCTTAAGGTGTGATTTTGACCTAAATTAAGCTAGAGTTGACCTTGGTCAAATTGGTCAATTGGTTGACCAAGTGATGGGGGTTTCAGGTCCAATGAGTTCCTTAAAGTGTTTAGAGTGTGGTGGTAAGGTTAATTTGAAAATCTGGAGTCAAATGAACCCTAATTGACTTAGTTTGGTTAATGTTGACCAATATTTGACTTTGATCAATTTCATGCAATAGGGTCCCACCCAAGTGCAATTTACATGGTTATGGTCTTCCTTAGTGGTTAGGGTGGTATGGGGGAGGTCAATTTGGTGAATTGAGGATCAATTGGCCTAAGAGGGTGACATTGGACTATGTTGATTTTTGTGCCCTTGGTGTGCACTTAGCACACTCCACTTGGTCCAAGGGCCTTAGTGGCCACTCTGCACATCACCCATGCCCTAATACCAACTAGGGATCTAGAAGGATTGGGGATGTTACATCCACGGTGCATGTTTCAGGGTTGAGCGGAGGCGTGAGACGAAGAGGCAGCAATGGACATAGATGAAACTTGGAAGGAGGACGTCCATACAGAAAATAGAGAGACACATAAAGGAGTTGAAGGCAGAAAGATCTTTTGGAATGGTGGTTAAAATTTCCCAAGTTCTAGATTGCTTCGTCGAAGGCCTACTATTGTGAAAAATGGCATCGCTCTGTCGGTAAGGGGTCAACAAGGAGACCTCTAGCGAGGAGCAGAACGACTAGTAATAAAGAGGAGAATAGGGAACGCGTAGAGACCTAATTTGTCAAGAGAGGACTGGGAAAATGAGAGAATCACGCGGGTGTTATGCATTAATCTACGACCAGGATGGTTTGTGCGCTCCGACGACATTACATCAATGAGGAGTACTTTTTTTGTATAATATAGTACGTATAAATATTATAGATAGATTATGAAATAATAATAATAATATAAAAATATATTATAAATAATAATAATAATAATAATAAATGGGTTATGGCTTGGTTCTGCTTCGGTCCGGTTCGGATCAGGTCTAAAAATCTTGAAATCGCTTGAGACTTGTATGTTGCAGTTCCGGTTCAGGATAATAAAATTAAAGAACCGCACCCGGACCATTATTGTTCACGGTTCCAAAACTCAAACCGAAACCGGAATAATTCACAAACAGTTCGGTCCGGTTCTTTGTGGTTTCGATTCGATTTTTGGTTTTAAGTGACAACTCTACGTGTACTGTGGCCTGTTACACATAGAAAGAGAATTTGGAGAATCTCTTGGTCGTGAGTCAACCACAAGTATGGATTTCATGTCGCCTACAAATAGTGGAAGAACTAGGATTTTTGTTTTGCCGTGCATAATAAATTAAAATTAAAAATAAATAATTTCAGAAATAATGCACAATTTTTTTTGCAAGATCGGAAAGTGTGCGTGTTATGGCAAGACGTATGATTCGCGGGCTGCGGCAAGGTGCGCAGTGATCGATGGTTGCATGCTTGTAGGCAGTGGTGGTTGTGCACAAGTGATAACGTTGGCAGGCTGCGCATTCAAGCAAGGTCTAGTTCTGACTTGAATTTCTTCTCGATGGTGGTGACAATGGTTGGTCGTTTGACGACGATGAAGGTTCGTTCTGGTAAGTGTTGGAACCCAGAAGACTGATAACAAATGTTCAGACCAAAGGGCAGTCTGAGGTTTCTAGTCCGGCGATCCAACTCCACGAAGCCCGATGGCAAGAGCACAAGAGAGAGAGAGAGAGCGCCCGCACGCGCGTGCGCGCGCGCGCGCGCGCGCGCGAGAGAGAGAGAGAGAGAGAGAGAGAGAGAGAGAGAGAGAGAGAGAGAGAGAGAGAGAGAGAGAGAGAGAGAGAGAGAGAGAGAGAGAGAAAGAGATGTCTATAGATGCACCCTAGGTGCTGCAGCGGGGAGGTCCCACCACTTAGCCGAAAGTTGAGAGAAACTTCCCCTCCACCATCAAAAGGCTGAGCGAAGTACGTGGAAGGCACCACTTGGAGAGTAGTAGACTTGGGGGGAGGGGGGATCAAAGATTTTGTAGATGTCATTCCTGGTACCCATGAGGTCCTATTTTTAGACAAATTCGGGGGAGGGGGGAGATATATGCAAGAATACCCTACCACTGCGATATACCTGCTTTACGACTTGAGGAAATCCACGCTAACTGAGAGACTACTCGCTCATTGGCGAGTAACAAGGGCTAATCACCCTTTGCTGACACCATCCCCGTTGAAGGACTTTGACTTTTACTTATGTGTCCTGGATGGGCCCACCCACGACAAATACGGGTTGTATACAATCCGCGCTCTTTGCGAATTCTTAGAGAGCTCGAAAATATTCATCCAACCCTTATTCAGCGAGCTGCTTTGGTGAGAAACGACCTTGTCGACACAATCTAGCGAGTTCCTTTGATGTCTATAAATAGAGGGAGGGGGTCCCTTCTTTGAGGTGTCCTTTTCGAGCCTACGCGAGATGCCGATCACACCAGAGGAGATTGCTGCTCAGATTGCTAGACTAATGAGCTTAATAAAGAAGAAGGGATTCAATATATCTACGACAAGAGTACCGTTGTCATACAAGTAATAATAAAATGGAAATAAATCCCAGAGTATCGAATTTCACGTGGAACACGGCGGGGTGGAGTTACATTCGAGAAAGACTTGAGATCAAAGTCTTGGTGATGAGTAGATTTCATATAACATATTTTAGACTCATCTAGATTCATTTCGATATTTATTAGCTTCATTTTTATATGGAAATCAAGCAAAAATCTATCAGTAGCATTTCACACATGGAGCACAATTGTAGCCTAATATTGGTTCATGATGCGCCATAATTCACACATGTGGGAGAGCTCACTATTTTCTCCTATTTATTTGGTTATCTACACATAAGAAATCTGCACATGCCGGCAGCTAATTGCCTCAGTCCATTTTCATGACACGTGCACTGGTTGAAATTATCATTGTAAAATGTTATTGCTCGCGCACGGTCGTGCGTTTTACTTTTCGCACAATTAGGTCGACCGTGGGAGAGCAACCCTTCGAGACGCAACACATTTTTAGCCTGAAAATCATGTTCTGTGCGGGCCCGTGCATTTTCTTCTCGCGTGAACGGGTTCGACCGTGCGTCAAGATAATCACATGGGTGGTTTATATTTAGACAAATCACATGGACGTGCTCTTTCCTTCTCGCACGGGCACTTCGGACCGTGCACGTGTTCACCCTCTGAAAAGTGTAGTTCTGTGCAGGCTTGTGCGTTTGTTTCTCGCACCGGTAGTTTTGACCGTGCGAGACCAAAATGCACGGGCAGGTCTAATCTTTAAGTTGGATTTGACAGGGCGTTAAATTTTGGTGCCACAATGAGTATTTTATTCTTCTTCCCGCACGATCAGAGCGCACTATCTTTGTGATGATCAAGGATTGGATGCGAATTGACAATCTGATGGCTTCTATCTTTGATCAACATCAAGCCTTTGTATTCGGTCGTATCTTTCTCCTTTTTCCAATACATTTAGATGTTGAAGCTTTTCATGTTATGTCTTTGTGATGATTAGCTTGTGTGTTGAATACTTTATATAATCTTCTCTATGAGATTTACTCTTTTCATTCTTGTGTGGATGTGGTATTGAATGAATATGAGTGGTAGCTAGGTTTTGAGATCCTCAATCACATTTGTGATTAAGAAAGTGTTATGCTGTGTATTGTGAAGCGGTGTAGGCGACCCACAAAAGATTGCGTTTTGCGAAGAGGTGTTTGGGACCCTCACAAGATTGTGTATTGCGAAGCGGTGTAGCTGACCCACATTGGTGATAGTGATTGCGAAGCGGTGTTTGCGACCCACACAACTCTGTTTAGTTTTGCTTTTATAAACTCCACCACCAAAATCAAAGCCCTCCTTTTCTGTAAAAAACTTCACGGTTGAGATTCTCTAAACGATAACGCTTCCGCAAATCCGTATTCCACGTGAGATCGATACTCAGGGATTCACTCCTCATGTTATACAACTTCAACGATTGGTGCACTTGCCATTTTGTACCGCAGTCTTGCTCCCGTCTATAGCGGCATGCTAGATTTGCGCATCACTTGGTCGGTGATTTTAACAGGGGTTTGAATTTGACTATAGTTAAAATAGTAAAAAGAAAATTAATTTAACTTGCGGGTCGCCGGCACCGCTTCGCTTCTCTGTGGGTCGCCGACCTCCGCTTCACACACACTCACACAATGAGGGTCGCCTTCACCTCTTCTCACCTCCATGTGTCGTACTCCTCCGCTTCACACTCGTTACACCTTGCTTTTGCAAAGGCCAACTACTCTCTCTCACTGGCTCACTTCTATCTCAACGAAGGCGCAACACATCACAAATACACAACCACAAAATCAAATCACAGACACATTAACACAAGAAGAACACCATTTTCATACTAACCACAATAGATAATGTAGCTATAAACATATACACTCATTGGTCATAGTGTGTAGATGCTTTAGAATATATTTCCAAATATATACAATAATCATAAAGGAGAGAAAACAAATATAAGTTACCAAGCCTTAGCATGGAGGGAACGAAAGTCTATTCTCCTCAAATTTGTAAGGGAGCCCAGCTTGATCCACCGGCTCTTCCTCTTCCTCCTTGGCCTTGTCCACGATACGGGAGAAGTTGTTACCTTCTCCTAATGCGACTTCTCTCAAGGTTTGTTCACCTCAACACAAAGTGATCCTGATTAAAAGTGCTCCAAAGGGACCTTGCAAATGATTCTTAACACCTTTAGGAAGTTTGGTGATGTAGAAGATGACTAGAGGTCGAAACCTTAGACTTATGGGTGTGAATGGTGGGAAAATGACGCTCCCGATGGATGAATTCAGAATAAATCGTGAAATGAGGTATTTATAAGCCATCTGTGAATTAACTCATGCACGATCTTGTGCGAGTAAAGCACGTGGTCGTGTGTTTGGTCATGAGTGAAGAAAGCGGCGCCATAACATTCCATTAGCCACAGTTCTGTTTTGTGCAGTCATAGTATTTTGGCCATAACTCTTGTTTTATAACTCGTACTGGGGAAATTAAAAGTGCTATAGAAATCTAACTTCAAGAAATACAACATTTATGGAGACAACATTTTCATTTTCTGAAGTTATGCCCATGCATGATCAAAATGCACGATCGTGGGATTTACGCACGATCAAACAATGTTATGCATAAATTAGAAGCATATACATGAATTAAATCTAGAATGAATTCCCAAACATGTGAACAGAACTAGAACACTGCATGAGTTACTATATATTCACATTCTAAAAGTAATTTAGTCTAATCTAACACCTATAAAAAAGAGTAAGAAAACTAGAAAATGAACAATTACTCCACTATTACACGCGTGGGGTACTGAAATGAATGCACATGAGTTACTATATATTCACTCTGACAGTACAACTAGCGCTTCACGATAGGTCTCGGCCTCAAAGAAGTCCAAACACCTAGTGAAGGAGATGCTCTTATAGGATACACATTGCTATTATAGGTAGGTGTTGGTATTTTGATACCCAAGATTCCTGATTTGAAGAAGAACATTTACATAATACTAAACTTATTATGCTTGATGAAATCTTGATGATGCTTGAGACAAGTACTCTTAGTAAACATTTGAATATTTCTTAAGGTCACTAAGAACAAGCATTTATTTGTATTATATGACCTCAAGTATTTTTTTGAAAACATATTAACATCTATCTTGAAGACTCTACCCGAAAAGTTCAAAGAAAACTACTGAATTCAGAAGGCTGTTAAAGTCAGATATTTGTTCAAGTAAAAATCGATGGACGGTCTGTCAATTGAACTCAAAACATTGACGGAAAGATAAGTCAACATAATCGATTGAGGGTACAAACTATCTATTCTGATAATCGATTGGACAAAGGATCGACTGGATCAATGTCGATCGATTGTATGATCTAAACATCGACGGGACAGACTTCAATTCGAACATAACTATTCTAAGTGCTTGAATAGCACGTGACAACATTAATTCTCCAACCTTTTCACGCCAATCAAGGATCATTTACGTGGTATATCTATGGAAGATCTTAATGGAATAAATTCGTTGAAGAATTATTTATGGAATAGTATAATCAATTATTATGACAGAAATATCAGACAGATTTATTCACCCCATTCTTATTCATATTTACCATATGTGGAATATTCCTATTTGAGTCAAATTTGAAATATTCCCTTTTTTGATTAAATTTGAAGATTCAAATTCAGAGATAATTATATCTTCCCATATACTTCTCTAATCCTTTTTAATCAGAGCATCATTACAAAAGGAGAAGATTTGGACCTGTTGAAACTAATGATCTGTAGCATACATAAGAATCGACAGAAAGAAACTGTAAGTCTTTATGCAATCAAGAGCAAGATCTGTTCGGAAAAACCCCTTTGATTTAACTTAACAAATTACTTAAAAGTGATTTTATCTCTAATGTTTGAATTACCCATTGTATAGTGAGGGTAATATGGTCATTAGATGTCTTAGGATGTCACACTCAACCTAGGGTGTCACGAACAGATCTAGGGAAGCAAAATTGGGCAAAGTTAACATTTACGTCGAATAGAATTCGATGCAACATCGAGTTCATATCGTCGCTGTTCTGACTAGTAGTCTAGGTGGTTCAACCCTTCTATCGAAGTAACTCAAGTTGACGTTACGTCGAATAGAAGTCGACGCAGAGGTTATCGGTTTGTCAAAGTAACTTGAGAAGTCGACGCAACTTCTACTTCAACTCGGCGCAGAAGGAAAGAGCTGTCGAAGTAATCTAAAGTCGACGGAACGTCGACTTCGTCTCGACACAGATAATGAAGCTCAGAATCATATCTTCAACTCGACGGTTGTGTCGATTGGGTATCAACGCAACATCGAATAGCAGAGTTCAATCAGAGCAAGGATGAATTTGAAGCTGCTCCTACAAGAACTCGAAGGTGCGTCGATAAGAGAGGAAGTCAACTCGACGCTTCGTCGAATACAGTCTGAAAAGGGAAACCTTTTCAGCTGTCATTCTAAACCATCTCTCATGGCCCACCTCTCTCAAGACCATTCTCCAACGACACATTAATTGCCTGAAATTGAAAGAAAGAGTAAAAAAGACAAAAAGCTTTCTTGGAAACAAGCTTTGTGCTGGTAGACGGGTCGAGAATTAAAGAAGGAAGGAAGGTTTTGTTGCCCAGAAAAATATACCCTTTTAGGACTTACCTGAAAGGGAATGAAATTCAAATTCAAGAGAAGGACAATAAAAGGCAACTCAAGCTTTGTTCTATTGTTCTTCTTCTTCTTCTTCTTCCTCTCTCTCACAGGAACCCTAAGAGAAGAAAAATACAGAGGAGGAATATCTGCTGCTCTTCCTTTTTCTAAGAACAGAACAGAATAAGGCTGCTCTTCAATACAATCTTATAACAGCCAGAGTTCTCTCAGAAAGAAGATAGAAGGATCTGAAAATCATAACTTCTGCAAATCATCACTATCACAAGCAGAAGTTTATCAAGAGCAGATCCAGTGAAAAGTCAAGAAACAGTTTCTCATACATCCATCGTAAGAATTCTGAAAACAGAATTCCTGCGACCTTCCTTTTCTTCTTTCTCATTCCCTTCTTTAAAAGAGTTTTATTAATCCCTCTTCAAAGTATTCAGTGATTGAAGATCTCCTTATCAATTGATCTGGTGGTTCAAGATCCCCTTATCAAAAGATATGGTGGTTCATGATCTCCTTCTCAAAAGATCAGTGGTTCTAAGAGTCTCCTTACCAAAAGACTCAGGCATAGTGGTGCATCCCTACCAGGTGATAAAAGAGGGGAGTACCCACATTTTGGGGAACATCTTTAAAAAATTTTGTGTGTCTTCTGGTTGCTAATTTTCTGTGCTGTCCCAAGTTCTTTCTATTCTGCACTTTATTTCCTGCACAATATTTATTCTACCTGTGATATTGTTCTTAGTTAAGTTTATTGTTTTCACAGTTAGGATAGAAATTAATTTAAATCTCTATTCACCCCCCCCCCCCCCCCCCACCCCTCTAGAGGATTCTCAGAGGCACACTGTGCACTTTCAATTGGTATCAGAGGGAGGTTGATCATTAAAAGGTTAACACTTTGATCAAAAAGACCTCCTATACTTTTCCATTATTTCAAATATATTTTAAAAGGAAAATGAGCTCTAAGGGTTATGCATCTACAAGACCTCCAGTGTGTAATCTGAATAAGTTTACACTCTGGAAGGCCAAAATAAAATTATATATGAACTCTATTGATGAGGAAATTTTCAATGTCATCCTCACAGGTCCTCCCGCCCCAATAAGGAATGTCTACACTGGAAAGGTCATACAAACCTCAGTTCCCAGAGCTGAATGGACTGAGGATGAGAAGAAGGTCAAGGTATGTGATGACAAGGCCATGAACATACTGGTCTCAACCATGTCTGATGACATATTTCAAAAAGTTGCTGATTGCAACTCTGCAAAAGAGATCTAGGAATCTCTCTCCAGACTAGTTGAAGGAAGCTCTGATGAGAGGAAAGACAAAAAGGCTCTACTCATATCTCAATATGAGAATTTTAAGAAAAAGGCTTATGAAAGCATTACAAAAATGTATGACAGATTCAGCCTCATCATAAATGAGCTGAGAGGGCTTAACAAGGAAATCTCTCTGACAGAAATTAATGATAAGCTCCTCATGTGCTTCCCTAGCACATGGGTTTCTAGAATCTGGGCTATAAGTGATTCTAGATGCCTCAGGGAGATATCAACTGAAGCTCTCATAGGAAAGCTCAAATCCTATGAGCTCCTACTGAAGAGCAGGGTTGAGTCAAAAGCCCAAGAAAGGACACCTACTTCCAAAGAGAGGACTCTTGCATTAAATTGTGCAGAAGCAGAGTCCTTGATGAATATCAAAATATACATATTTTTTTTATAATTTTTCGCATAATTTTGGGTAGTTTTGTACATATTGCATATAAATTCTTGAAATAATCTCTTGTTTTATATATGTATATAGCTATACATCTTTTAAAAAAAACTTGAGTTATTTAAGTTTGAAACAAATCAGAATATTTGTAAAAATAAGTAAATATACTTATATAAGAATAAAAATTTGAAATATTATTGTATAATAAATTTATTATAAATATAATAAATATATGTGTATAATATATGTATTTGCATATATATATGTATAATATATAAAATATAAATAATAATAGTGTATATATATATATAGTATTAATAATACATATAAAATAAATATATATGGTTGCTGGAGATTCGTCGAGCGCTGCTCTGCGTTCGACGAACGCGCAGTGCCCTGCGTTCGATGAACGCGCAGCGCTCTGCGTTCGACGAATGCTCAGTGCCCTACATTCGATGAACGGCGCCAGGCGTTCGACGAACGCGCAGCGCCCTACGTTCAACGAACGCGCAGCGCTCTGTGTTCGTCGAACGTGCAGCGCCCTGTGTTCGACGAACGCGCAACGCCCTGCGTTCGATGAACACTTAGCACTCTGCGTTCGACGAACGGCGCCAGGCGTCGACGAATGTGCAGCGCCCTGTATTCAACGAACGCGCAGCGCCCTCCGTTCGACGAATGCGCAGCGCCCTCCGTTCGACGAATGCTCTGCGCCCTGCGTTCGACGAACGACGCCAGGCGTTCGACGAACGCTCAGCACCCTACATTCGACGAACGGCGCCAGACGTTCGACGATCTCTTAGTATTATATATATATATATATTCTATATAAATATATTATATAAAAACATCTGCAGGCGTTCGATGAAGGAGCTATGAGTTCGACGAACTCCCCACTGCGTTCGACGAATCCGAGTCTGCTGAGACGACTCAACCCGAACCGATGAGACGAGTCAGCCCCTGAGACAAGAACCTACGTTCGACGAACTCTTCGCTGCGTTCAACGAATCCCTCTCCGAGCTGCGTTCGACGAATCACTCAGTCCAGGCGTTCGACGAATTCCTCTCCGCCTCCCTCCCAGTTCGACGAACTCGTCCCTGCGTTCGACGACTTCGCTCCCAGCCCGCCAGCTCTTCTTCCAGCAAGCTGTCCTGCCAACTCTCTCCTTCTAGAACCTGCCAGCTTCTATCCGCACCCCAGATCAAGTCAAATTTGCCATCCTCTTCAGTCAAACCTCCAACTGTTATTTTTCCTTTTTGCTAATTGCAGCCCTCTTTTTTTCTATAAATAGAGGGGGTTGGCTGATGGCTAAAGGGTTCACAAATTCTGATTTTTTGGGGATTTGTGTTCCACTTTTGTTTTTCTCTCTCTTGTTTTCCACTGTCTCGTCTCTAGTTTTGTAATATTTTATTTGCTTAATGAAATAGATAAGTTTTTCTTCATAGTTGTTCTTCATTTCTTAATTTTTGTTTTGTGCGTGTGTGTGTGTATGAGATTAATCTTAAAGCTTTCATAGCTAGATTTTCTGCATTTTTATCGCTTTCATAATTAGTATTACCACTTTCATAACTAGATTTTCCGCATTCTTTATCGCTTTCATAGCTTGATTTTCTGCATTTTTACTGCTTTCATAACTAGATTTTCTGCATTATTTACCGCTTTCATAGCTAGATTTTCTGCATTATTTATCGCTTTCATAGCTAGATTTTCTGCATTATCATCGCTTTTCTTGTTTTTGCTAAACGCACACCAAGCCCGCGATTTTCTGCATTATTTATCGCTTTCATAGCTTAGATTTTCTGCATTATCATCGCTTTTCTTGGTTTTTGCTAAACGCACACCAAGCCCGTGATTTTCGTCTTTTCTGCTTTTTAGAATTACTGCAATCACACTTATTTTCATCGATAAGATATTAACGCGTCCTCAAAGTAGAGATAATCAACACGACCTCAGAAAAATACGACCGCGATATCATTTTCTAAAAAAAATTATATCTTGTACTATAAACGATAAGGTACACTTGCCTTTATCGCAAGATAAGTTGGATAAATTACTTTCAAAAACTCTGCGAGAGAACTTTTTTTATAAAATTTAATTAAACAAAAAAAGAATTTCGGCCCCGTCGCCGCGGTGCTACCCCCGATATTTCAAAAGCGGGAGCGACCGTTACTTCCATCACCTCGACAGGTGGGATAAAGGTTTAGCTCCTCGAAGTAGGAGTACTCGCTGGACTCCGCGAAAACGCCGGACGGAATCTAACCGAACCGAGGCTCCGCAGGAATTTAATTTCAAATCCATTAAATTTTTGGCGCCATTGTCGGGGACTTTTCGTGTCGTTATTCCGAAACAGGGAATCGCTATTAATTTTATCTTTTACTTCTTCCTCCTCCTTTTTCTCTCATACATATATTTCTAAACAAAAAAAAAAACTCGAAAAAAAAAATCACGAATCATCTATATATATTTTCATCTAAAAAAATAAAAAGAAATATTTAAAAAGCTCTTTCTTTCTTTTACTTAAATTATCTGTAAAAAAAATCCAAAAATCAAATCAAAAAAAATTTTACTTATAAAAAAGAAAAACTTTTTTTTTTATAAAAGTATATGACCCGGGGAAGCTCTTCGGATAATCCGGAAATTACTTTTGATCGCGAAATCAAGCGCACTTTTCACGAGCGCATTCGATCTCGTGACCAAAATCAACCCTAAAATCTCGAAGAATTAACCGACGATACTATAGCGGATAATATGACAGATCCCAATACAAATGCGGCCCCACAACGGACCATGGCCTACTATTCCAGGCCGAATTTGGAAGATACTGGGTCAAGTGTCACTCGCCCCGCGATAGCTAATAGTAATTTTGAAAAAAAAATCCAGCATAATCCAAACGGTACAACAGTCGATTCAGTTCGACGGTTTGCCAGATGAGGACCCAAACCTTTCAAACTTTTTAGAAATTTGTGACACCTAAAATATTAATGGCGTTAGCGATGCACGTTCGTCGACGCCTAGCGCCGTTCATTGAACGCAGAGTGCTAAGTGTTCATCGAACGCAGGGCGTTGCGCGTTCGTCGAACGCAGGGCGCTGCACATTCGACGAACACAGAGCGTTGCGCGTTCGTTGAACGCATGGCGCTGCGTGTTCGTCGAACGCCTGGCGCCGTTCATTGAATGTAGGGCGCTGAGCATTCGTCGAACGCAGGGCGCTGCGCGTTCATCGAACGCAGGGCACTGCGCGTTCGTCGAACGCAGAGCAGCGCTCGACGAATCTCCAGCAACCATATATATTTATTTTATATGTATTATTAATACTATATATATATATACACTATTATTATTTATATTTTATATATTATACATATATATATATGCAAATACATATATTATACACATATATTTATTATATTTATATTAAATTTATTATACAATAATATTTCAAATTTTTATTCTTATATAAGTATATTTACTTATTTTTACAAATATTCTGATTTGTTTCAAACTTAAATAACTCAAGTTTTTTTTAAAAGATGTATAGCTATATACATATATAAAACAAGAGATTATTTCAAGAATTTATATGCAATATGTACAAAACTACCCAAAATTATGCTAAAAATTATACAAAAAATATGTATATTTTGATATTCATCAAGGACTCTGTTTCTGCACTTTTTAATGCAAGAGTCCTCTCTTTGGAAGTAGGTGTCCTTTCTTGGGCTTTTGACTCAACCCTGCTCTTCAGTAGGAGCTCATAGGATTTGAGCTTTCCTATGAGAGCTTCAGTTGATATCTCCCTGAGGCATCTAGAAACACTTATAGCCCAGATTCTAGAAACCCATGTGCTAGGGAAGCACATGAGGAGCTTATCACTAATTTCTGTCAGAGAGATTTCCTTGTTAAGCCCTCTCAGCTCATTTATGATGAGGCTGAATCTGTCATACATTTTTGTAATGCTTTCATAAACCTTTTTCTTAAAATTCTCATATTGAGATATGAGTTGAGCCTTTTTGTCTTTCCTCTCATCAGAGCTTCCTTCAACTAGTCTGGAGAGAGATTCCTAGATCTCTTTTGCAGAGTTGCAATCAGCAACTTTTTGAAATATGTCATCAGACATGGTTGAGACCAGTATGTTCATGGCCTTGTCATCACATACCTTGACCTTCTTCTCATCCTCAGTCCATTCAGCTCTGGGAACTGAGGTTTGTATGACCTTTCCAGTGTAGACTTTCCTTATTGGGGCTGGAGGACCTGTGAGGATGACATTGAAAATTTCCTCATCAATAGAGTTCATATATAATTTTATTTTGGCCTTCCAGAGTGTAAACTTATTCAGATTACACACTGGAGGTCTTGTAGATGCATAACCCTTAGAGCTCATTTTCCTTTTAAAATATATTTGAAATAATGGAAAAGTATAGGAGGTCTTTTTGATCAAAGTGTTAACCTTTTAATGATCAACCTCCCTCTAATACCAATTGAAAGTGCACAGTGTGTCTCTGAGAATCCTCTAGAGGGGGGGGGGGGGGGGGGGGGGTGAATAGAGATTTAAATTTATTTCTATCCTAACTGTGGAAACAATAAACTTAGCTAAGAACAATATCACGGGTAGAATAAATATTGTGCAGGAAATAAAGTGCAGAATAGAAAGAACTTGGGACAGCACAGAAAATTAGCAACCAGAAGACACACAAATTTTTTTAAAGATGTTCCCCAAAATGTGGGTACTCCCCTCTTTTATCACCTGGTAGGGATGCACCACTATGCCTGAGTCTTTTGGTAAGGAGACTATTAGAACCACTGATCTTTTGACAAGGAGATCATGAACCACCAGATCTTTTGATAAGGGGATCTTGAACCACCAGATCAATTGATAAGGAGATCTTCAATCACTGAATACTTTGAAGAGGGATTAATAAAACTCTTTTAAAGAAGGGAACGAGAAAGAAGAAAAGGAAGGTCGCAGGAATTCTGTTTTCAGAATTCTTACGATGGCTGTATGAGAAACCGTTTCTTGACTTTTCACTGGATCTGCTCTTGATAAACTTCTGCTTGTGATAGTGATGATTTGCAGAAGTTATGATTTTCAGATCCTTCTATCTTCTTTCTGAGAGAACTCTGGCTGCTATAAGATTGTATTGAAGAGCAGCCTTATTCTGTTCTGTTCTTAGAAAAAGGAAGAGCAGTAGATATTCCTCCTCTGTATTTTTCTTCTCTTAGGGTTCCTGTGAGAGAGAGGAAGAAGAAGAAGAACAATAGAACAAAGCTTGAGTTGCCTTTTATTGTCCTTCTCTTGAATTTGAATTTCATTCCCTTTCACGTAAGTCCTGAAAGGGTATATTTTTCTGGGCAACAAAACCTTCCTTCCTTCTTTAATTCCCGACCCGTCTACCGGCACAAAGCTTGTTTCCAAGAAAGCTTTTTGTCTTTTTTACTCTTTCTTTCTATTTCAGGCAATTAATGTGTCGTTGGAGAACGGTCTTGAGAGAGGTGGGCCATGAGAGAAGGTTTAGAATGACAGCTGAAAAGGTTTCCCTTTTCATACTGTATTCGACGAAGCGTCGAGTTGACTTCCTCTCTTATCGACGCACCTTCGAGTTCTTGTAGGAGCAGCTTCAAATTCATCCTTGCTCTGATTGAACTCTGCTATCCGATGTTGCGTTGATACCCAATCGACGCAACCGTCGAGTTGAAGATATGATTCTGAGCTTCATTATCTGCGTCGAGACGAAGTCGACGTTCCGTCGACTTTAGATTACTTCGACAACTCTTTCCTTCTGCGCCGAGTTGAAGTAGAAGTTGCGTCGACTTCTCAAGTTACTTTGACAAATCGATAACCTCTGCGTCGACTTCTATTCGACGTAACGTCGACTTGAGTTACTTCGATAGAAGGGTTGAACTACCTAGACTTCTAGTCAGAACAGCGTCGATATGGACTCGATGTTGCATCGAATTCTATTCGACGTAAATGTTAACTTTGCCCAATTTTGCTTCCCTAGATCTGTTCGTGACACCCTAGGTTGAGTGTGACATCCTAAGACATCTAATGACCAGATTACCCTCACTATACAATGGGTAATTCAAACCTTAGAGATAAAATCACTTTTAAGTAGTTTGTTAAGTTAAATCAAAGGGGTTTTTCCGAACAGATCTTGCTCTTGATTGCATAAAGACTTACAGTTTCTTTCTGTCGATTCTTATGTATGCTACAGATCATTAGTTTCAACAGGTCCAAATCTTCTCCTTTTGTAATGATGCTCTGATTAAAAAGGATTAGAGAAGTATATGGGAAGATATAATTATCTCTGAATTTGAATCTTCAAATTTAATCAAAAAAGGGAATATTTCAAATTTGACTCAAATAGGAATATTCCACATATGGTAAATATGAATAAGAATGGGTTGAATAAATCTGTCTGATATTTCTGTCATAATAATTGATTATACTATTCCATAAATAATTCTTCAATGAATTTATTCCATTAAGATCTTCCATAGATATACCACATAAATGATCCTTGATTGGCGTGAAAAGGTTGGAGAATTAATGTTGTCACGTGCTATTCAAGCACTTAGAATAGTTATGTTCGAATTGAAGTCTGTCCCGTCGATGTTTAGATCATCCCATCGATCGACATTGATCCAGTCGATCCTTTGTCCAATCGATTATCAGAATAGATAGTTTGTACCCTCGATCGATTATGTCGACTTATCTTTCCGTCGATGTTTTGAGTTCAATTGATAGACCGTCCATCGATTTTACTTGAACTAATATCTGACTTTAACAGCCTTCTGAATTCAGTAGTTTTCTTTGAACTTTTCGGGTAGAGTCTTCAAGATAGATGTTAATATGTTTTCAAAAAAATACTTGAGGTCATATAATACAAATAAATGCTTGTTCTTAGTGACCTTAAGAAATATTCAAATGTTTACTAAGAGTACTTGTCTCAAGCATCATCAAGATTTCATCAAGCATAATAAGTTTATTATTATGTAAATGTTCTTCTTCAAATCAGGAATCTTGGGTATCAAAATACCAACACCTACCTATAATAACAATGTGTATCCTACAAGAGCATCTCCTTCACTAGGTGTTTGGACTTCTTTGAGGTCGAGACCTATCGTGAAGTGCTAGTTGTACTGTCAGAGTGTTGATCACACGGTGAAGGATTGTGAAATTATGAAAACGTAGATTGAGGACGATAAGATGATTGTCATGTCTCTCACACCTTGCACTATTCGTTCTAATGCTGAGGACATGTACGCTATGCCCCCATGTTTTCTTGGGAGTATAGTGGATATGTATGTTAGCATAGTCGTTGATCAACGCGATGACATGGTGGAGCCTCCTTCCTTAATAGCATTGTCACTATCTTTGGATTCAATCCTTGTGGAGAATTCTAGTTTATCTAATTCAATATCTTGTACTGATGATCCTCCAATTATTTTAATCTCCACTACACATGTGTCTCTTGATCCTGTCGAAGGTATTGTGTAAGGTGAGGACTCAAGCCCGAGGTTACACCAAAATGGGGTGACGAGGAGGGTGTTCTCTCGGATGGGGAGTATGACTACTTGGAGCCCGATGTTGCACCTAAATGGGATGAGGAGGATATCCTTTCTGATGAGGAGGTTTTCACTTCTTCATTATACTAAGAGGACCTTACCATCGAGGCCCTTGAGTTCTTGGATGCCCCTTACTATGTTTCATATGACTCCAACAATGCTTAATGTGTGAAACCTGCTAGGAGTGAGACCGGGACCACTACCCTAATTTCTGATTATTTATGTATTTTGTCTCTTTTATTTCCTAATCACCTTTCTTTGGTTGAGCATGTGCAGGGAGAGTTAGCAATGGTTCATTAAGTACAACCAAACCTCAATTACAAATCATAGAGGAGAGCTCTCTTCATTGTGAGGGGGATCATTTTCCCTCATAAGAGAAAGTTCAGCTTTATGCATTGCCTACCTATGTTATCCCTGTTGCTGCTGATCCTATTTTTTCTTTTCCTAATCCTGATGCTCTTCATGCATTTTCTTGTCCTCTCTTGCAGGATTATGATTTTACTTACCCATTCATGGGTAATATTAAAGTACAATCATGGCAGAGAATGCATATGGCCATGGTGAAACACATTGGTTATTCCACCCCATCATCACTACTTGTGTTTCCCTACAAGATTGGTTGCATGGGGTAAGAGATACTTTTATGAAGATATAATGATGGATTAGAAGAAAAGTCAAAAAGGAGGAGATTTGGGGATGGTGGATTAGCCCTCCACCTATCCACCCTTGCCACTATTACTCCACCCATTTTCCATTATCTTTAGTTACTATTTGAAATCAGCATATAGTTGATAATTTGATAAGCTTGTATTAGAAGTAATTAGAATTTTAGGACCTTTGCTCTTTTATTTGTGCTTGGACAATATTATAAACTGCTAATACATGTATTTCGTCTAGCTCAAGGACATTAAGAAACCGCTCTTGGGAGGCACCCCATGATTATATTCATTTTTATTTTAGTATTTACTTGTTTTTCTTGTTTTGTCGGCGTTAATCCCCTTACTAGATTCGTTGAGCTCGCGGAAACTATTTGGCCAAGCTGGAACTGGGAACACATTCTTTGTTTCAAATTCAAATTTCATATCGCCATAGAATTCCCCATTCTCGAGGATTGGGTAACTTGTTTCTCTCCAAATGTGTATTTCAAATTCTCATTTCCATTGAGGGCAATGCTAAATTTAAGTCTGGGGGTAGATAGCTTAACTGATTGCTCACATATGCACTCATTTTGTATTTCGTATGCGCTTGTATTTTTTGAAAATGTGTTCCAAATTTTATTTTATTTTCTTGCTCATGTGCATTCATTTCAGTACCCCACGCGTGTAATAGTTGAGTAATTGTTCATTTTCTAGTTTTCTTACTCTTCTTTATAGGTGTTAGATTAGACTAAATTACTTTTAGAATGTGAATATATAGTAACTCATGCAGTGTTCTAGTTCTGTTCACATGTTTGGGAATTCATTCTAGATTTAATTCATGTATATGCTTCTTATTTATGCTTTTCTACTTTGTACCAACGGTGTATATAAACTTCTAGTTAGAATGTGGTTTTGTTCGTAGAATTGCGTAGGAATGTCTAGAAATCCACTAGTTGGGTATTATCCGACTTTGATAGGGTATCCTTTCTCGGTGTCTATAACTTGCCCCTTGAGACTCTCGAAGCATTTGCTTAGGCTAGTTTTATTTTGCAAATATGACGTAGACCTTTCATTGGATAGATTGATCCTTTTCATCTGTGCTTAAATATTTCTACCATTGCACACATTCTTTGGGCCTTACACCCGTCCTTTGTTTCACCCCCACCTCATAACCACCAATGCCAAAATGATCAACCTAATCTCACACTAGATTAGAGCTTAAATTCAAAAATATGATTTTTCTACTTGTGGTCTAAAGTTGAATTGATGCGGTGTACGTTTAAAAGCTTATAATTTGGGTGTTTTTGAAAAAATCATAAAAGAAATATTATTTGGAAAAGAAAAGAAAGGAAGAAAAAATGAAATTAAAAAAAAAAAATTTGAATAAAGGGAGAGTTAGTGTTTGAACAATATTGTAGTGACACCATATGCAAAAATCCAATTATGGGGGTGTCACTTCTCATTCATTTTCTTTAGTAGGCTGATTTTGATGCCATCATGTTTATCTTTTTATTCACCTCACCTTAAACCCCAAGACTAATGATTCATCCTAACTCTAAGTGTTATTGATTTGTAAAGATAGATTTATCAAATGCCATGGAGTGAGTATGATCAGGCAAGATAATGTCCATCGACATTGATGGATTTCTTTGGAGGCTACCACGGCGTCTGAGGAGGATAACGCTAAGCTCAATGGCCACACTATTTTCATTCTACGTAAGATCTAGGATGATCCAATTTTCTTACTCTGAAGTGGATATAACTAGTGATAGTTAGTTTTGAAAAGTATAGATATTTAGTTTAGATATAAGTTAATTCTAGTTTTCTTATATTACATCTTGAGATAGAACTTCTCTGTATACTCCCTACTTTAATTTTCTAATTGATAGTTGTGACTCGTCTAATACCAGTGAGGAGAGTGGTTTGCTCAGGACGAGCAATCGTTCAAGTCTGGGGGTATTTGATGACTGAATTTCATGTAATGATTTAGGCACCCTTCTAGCACTATTTTCATACTATAATATCTCATTCTTATTTGATTTCCATATCATATCATTAGAAATCCCTAAAAGTTGTCCGATGAGCACTTCTATGATAGATAGAGTGTATTTTGGACATTTATTGCATGAGCAAGATTTTCTCTCCTTCTCATTCTTATTTATTTGATCATTTAAGCTTTATTGTATAATAATACACATGCTATGATCATTTGGTTGGGTTCTGGGATGTCCACGATCGATTTGGAGGCATAATAGAATATGCTCGTGCGTTTTGAAGATGCAAGATCATGTGTTTGTTCATGCACTAGAAAATGTTGCTCTATTTGCACATTGCACGATCAGGTGCCATTTCTTCAGGCCCGAGCACATGGTACTCACGCACGATCATGCTTATGTTTTTTGGATCAACCTGGGATTTTCCCCCTAACAGTGTTTGATCGTGCGTAAATCCCACGATCGTGCATTTTGATCATGCATGGGCATAACTTCAGAAAATGAAAATGTTTTCTCCATAAATGTTGTATTTCTTGAAGTTAGATTTCTATAGCACTTTTAATTTCCCCAATACGAGTTATAAAACAAGAGTTATGGCCAAAATACTATGACTGCACAAAACAGAACTGTGGCTAACGGAATGTTATGGCGCCGCTTTCTTCACTCATGACCAAAAACACGACCACGTGCTTTACTCGCACAAGATCGTGCATGAGTTAATTCACAGATGGCTTATAAATACCTCATTTCACGATTTATTCTGAATTCATCCATCGGGAGCGTCATTTTCCCACCATTCACACCCATAAGTCTAAGGTTTCGACCCCTAGTCATCTTCTACATCACCAAACTTCCTAAAGGTGTTAAGAATCATTTGCAAGGTCCCTTTGGAGCACTTTTAATCAGGATCACTTGGTGTTGAGGTGAACAAACCTTGAGAGAAGTCGCATTAGGAGAAGGTGACAACTTCTCCCGTATCGTGGACAAGGCCAAGGAGGAAGAGGAAGAGCCGGTGGATCAAGCTGGGCTCCCTTACAAATTTGAGGAGAATAGACTTTCGTTCCCTCCATGCTAAGGCTTGGTAACTTATATTTGTTTTCTCTCCTTTATGATTATTGTATATATTTGGAAATATATTCTAAAGCATCCACACACTATGACCAATGAGTGTATATGTTCATAGCTACATTATCTATTGTGGTTAGTATGAAAATGGTGTTCTTCTTGTGTTAATGTGTCTGTGATTTGATTTTGTGGTTGTGTGGTTGTGCTGTGTTGCGCCTTCGTTGAGATAGAAGTGAGCCAGTGAGAGAGAGTAGTTGGCCTTTGCAAAAGCAAGGTGTAACGAGTGTGAAGCGGAGGATTACGACACATGGAGGTGAGAAGAGGTGAAGGCGACCCTCATTGTGTGAGTGTTTGTGAAGCGGAGGTCGGCGACCCACAGAGAAGCGAAGCGGTGCCGGCGACCCGCAAGTTAAATTAATTTTCTTTTTACTATTTTAACTATAGTCAAATTCAAACCCCTGTTAAAATCACCGACCAAGTGATGCGCAAATCTAGCATGCCGCTATAGACGGGAGCAAGACTGCGGTACAAAATGGCAAGTGCACCGATCGTTGAAGTTGTATAACATGAGGAGTGAATCCCTGAGTATCGATCTCACGTGGAATACGGATTTGCGAAAGTGTTATCGTTTAGAGAATCTCAACCGTGAAGTTTTTTACAGAAAAGGAGGGCTTTGATTTTGGTGGTGGAGTTTATAAAAGCAAAACTAAACAGAGTTGTGTGGGTCACAAACACCGCTTCGCAATCACTATCACCAATATGGGTCAGTTACACCGCTTCGCAATACACAATCTTGTGAGGGTCCCAAACACCTCTTCGCAAAACTCAATCTTTTGTGGGTCGCCTACACCGCTTCACAATACACAGCATAACACTTTCTTAATCACAAATGTGATTGAGGATCTCAAAACCTAGCTACCACTCATATTCATTCAATACCACATCCACACAAGAATGAAAAGAGTAAATCTCATAGAGAAGATTATATAAAGTATTCAACACATAAGCTAATCATCACAAAGACATAACATGAAAAGCTTCAACATCTAAATGTATTGGAAAAAGGAGAAAGATACGACCGAATACAAAGGCTTGATGTTGATCAAAGATAGAAGCCATCAGATTGTCAATTCGCATCCAATCCTTGATCATCACAAAGATCGTGCGCTCCGATCGTGCGGGAAGAAGAATAAAATACTCATTGTGGCACCAAAATTTAATGCCCTGTCAAATCCAACTTAAAGATTAGTCCTGCCCGTGCATTTTGGTCTCGCACGGTCAAAACTACCGGTGCGAGAAACAAACGCACAAGCCTGCACAGAACTACACTTTTCAGAGGGTGAACATGCGCACGGTCCGAAGTGCCCGTGCGAGAAGGAAAGAGCACGACCATGTGATTTGTCTAAATATAAACCACCCATGTGATTATCTTGACGCACGGTCGAACCCGTTCACGCGAGAAGAAAATGCACGGGCCCGCACAGAACATGATTTTCAGGCTAAAAATGTGTTGCGTCTCGAAGGGTTGCTCGCGCACGGTCGACCTAATTGTGCGAAAAGTAAAACGCACGACCGTGCGCGAGCAATAACATTTTACAATTATAATTTCCACCAGTGCACGTGTCATGAAAATGGACTGAGGCAATTAGCTGCCGGCATGTGCAGATTTCTTATGTGTAGATAACCAAATAAATGGGAGAAAATAGTGAGCTCTCCCACATGTGTGAATTATGGCGCATCATGAACCAATATTAGGCTACAATTGTGCTCCATGTGTGAAATGCTACTGATAGATTTTAGCTTGATTTCCATATAAAAATGAAGCTAATAAATATCGAAATGAATCTAGATGAGTCTAAAATATGTTATATGAAATCTACTCATCACCAAGACTTTGATCTCAAGTCTTTCTCGAATGTAACTCCACCCCGCCGTGTTCCACGTGAAATTCGATACTCTGGGATTTATTTCCATTTTATTATTACTTGTATGACAACGGTACTCTTGTCGTAGATATATTGAATCCCTTCTTCTTTATTAAGCTCATTAGTCTAGCAATCTGGGCAGCAATCTCCTCTGGTGTGATCGGCATCTCGCGTAGGCTCGAAAAGGACACCTCAAAGAAGGGACCCCCTCCCTCTATTTATATACATCAAAGGAACTCGCTAGATTGTGTCGACAAGGTCGGTTTCTCACCAAAGCAGCTCGCTGAATAAGGGTTGGTTGAATATTTTCGAGCTCTCTAAGAATTTGCAAAGAGCGCGGATTGTATACAACCCGTATTTGTCGTGGGTGGGCCCATCCAGGACACGTAAGTAAAAGTCAAAGTCCTTCAACGGGGATGGTGTCAGCAAAGGGTGACTAGCCCTTGTTACCCGCCAATGAGCGAGTAGTCTCTCGGTTGGCGTGGATATCCTCAAGTCGTAAAGCAGGTATATCGCAGTGGTAGGGTATTCTTGCATATATCTCCCCCCTCCCCCGAATTTGTCTAAAAATAGGACCTCATGGGTACCAGGAATGACATCTACAAAATCTTTGATCCCCCCTCCCCCCAAGTCTACTACTCTCCAAGTGGTGCCTTCCACGTACTTCGCTCAGCCTTTTGATGGTGGAGGGGAAGTTTCTCTCAACTTTCAGGTAAGTGGTGGGACCTCCCCGCTGCAGCACCTAGGGTGCATCTATAGACATCTCTCTCTCTCTCTCTCTCTCTCTCTCTCTCTCTCTCTCTTTCTCTCTCTCTCTCTCTCTCTCTCTCTCTCTCTCTCTCTCTCTCTCTCTCTCTCTCTCTCTCTCTCTCTCTCTCTCTCTCTCTCTCTCTCTCTCTCTCTCTCTCTCTCTCTCTCTCTCTCTCTCTCTTGCGCGCGCGCGCTCTCTCTCTCTCTTGTGCTCTTGCCATCGGGCTTCGTGGAGTTGGATCGCCGGACTAGAAACCTCAGACTGCCCTTTGGTCTGAACATTTGTTATCAGTCTTCTGGGTTCCAACACTTACCAGAACGAACCTTCATCGTCGTCAAACGACCAACCATTGTCACCACCATCGAGAAGAAATTCAAGTCAGAACTGGACCTTGCTTGAATGCGCAGCCTGCCAACGTTATCACTTGTGCACAACCACCACCGCCTATAAGCATGCAACCATCGATCACTGCGCACCTTGCCGCAGCCAGCGAATCATACGTCTTGCCATAACACGCACACTTTCCGATCTTGCAAAAAAAATTGTGCATTATTTCTGAAATTTATTTATTTTTTATTTTAATTTATTATGCACGGCAAAAAAAAAATCCTAGTTCTTCCACTATTTGTAGGCGACATGAAATCCATACTTGTGGTTGACTCACGACGAAGAGATTCTCCAAATTCTCTTCCTATGTGTAACAGGCCACCGTACACGTAGAGTTGTCACTTAAAACCCAAAAATCGAATCGAAACCACAAAGAACCGGACCGAACTGTTTGTGAATTATTCCGGTTTCGGTTTGAGTTTTGGAACCGTGAACAATAATGGTCCGGGTGCGGTTCTTTAATTTTATTATCCTGAACCGGAACTGCAACATACAAGTCTCAAGCGATTTCAAGATTTTTAGACCAGATCCGAACCGGACCGAAGCAGAACCAAGCCACAACCCATTTATTATTATTATTATTTATAATATATTTTTATATTATTATTATTATTTCATAATCTATCTATAATATTTATACGTACTATATTATACAAAAAAAGTACTCCTCATTGATGTAATGTCGTCGGAGCGCACAAACCATCCTGGTCGTAGATTAATGCATAACACCCGCGTGATTCTCTCATTTGTTAAGAGAGGACTGGGAAAATGAGAGAATCACGCGAGTGTTATGCATTAATCTACGACCAGGATGGTTTGTGCGCTCCGACGACATTACATCAATGAGGAGTACTTTTTTTGTATAATATAGTACGTATAAATATTATAGATAGATTATGAAATAATAATAATAATATAAAAATATATTATAAATAATAATAATAATAATAAATGGGTTGTGGCTTGGTTCTGCTTCGGTCCGGTTCAGATCAGGTCTAAAAATCTTGAAATCGCTTGAGACTTGTATGTTGCAGTTCCGGTTCAGGATAATAAAATTAAAGAACCGCACCCGGACCATTATTGTTCACGGTTCCAAAACTCAAACCGAAACCGGAATAATTCACAAACAGTTCGGTCCGGTTCTTTGTGGTTTCGATTCGATTTTTGGTTTTAAGTGACAACTCTACGTGTACGGTGGCCTGTTACACATAGGAAGAGAATTTGGAGAATCTCTTGGTCGTGAGTCAACCACAAGTATGGATTTCATGTCGCCTACAAATATTGGAAGAACTAGGATTTTTGTTTTGCCGTGCATAATAAATTAAAATAAAAAATAAATAAATTTCAGAAATAATGCACAATTTTTTTTGCAAGATCGGAAAGTGTGCGTGTTATGGCAAGACGTATGATTCGCGGGCTGCGGCAAGGTGCACAGTGATCGATGGTTGCATGCTTGTAGGCGGTGGTGGTTGTGCACAAGTGATAACGTTGGCAGGCTGCGCATTCAAGCAAGGTCTAGTTCTGACTTGAATTTCTTCTCGATGGTGGTGACAATGGTTGGTCGTTTGACGACGATGAAGGTTCGTTCTGGTAAGTGTTGGAACCCAGAAGACTGATAACAAATGCTCAGACCAAAGGGCAATCTGAGGTTTCTAGTCCGACGATCCAACTCCACGAAGCCCGATGGCAAGAGCACAAGAGAGAGAGAGAGCGCGCGCGCGCGCGCGCGAGTGAGAGAGAGAGAGAGGGAGAGAGAGAGAGAGAGAGAGAGAGAGAGAGAGAGAGAGAGAGAGAGAGAGAGAGAGAGAGAGAGAGAGAGAAAGAGATGTCTATAGATGCACCCTAGGTGCTGCAGCGGGGAGGTCCCACCACTTACCCGAAAGTTGAGAGAAAATTCCCCTCCAAAATCAAAAGGCTGAGCGAAGTACGTGGAAGGCACCACTTGGAGAGTAGTAGAATTGGGGGGAGGGGGATCAAAGATTTTGTAGATGTCATTCCTGGTACCCATGAGGTCCTATTTTTAGACAAATTCGGGGGAGGGGGGAGATATATGCAAGAATACCCTACCACTGCGATATACCTGCTTTACGACTTGAGGATATCCACACTAACCGAGAGACTACTCGCTCATTGGCGAGTAACAAGGGCTAGTCACCCTTTGCTGACACCATCCCCGTTGAAGGACTTTGACTTTTACCTACGTGTCCTGGATGGGCCCACCCACGACAAATACGGGTTGTATACAATCCGTGCTCTTTGCGAATTCTTAGAGAGCTCAAAAATATTCATCCAACCCTTATTCAGCGAGCTGCTTTGGTGAGAAACCGACCTTGTCGACACAATCTAGCGAGTTCCTTTGATGTCTATAAATAGAGGGAGGGGGTCCCTTCTTTGAGGTGTCCTTTTCGAGCCTACGCGAGATGCCGATCACACCAGAGGAGATTGCTGCTCAGATTGCTAGACTAATGAGCTTAATAAAGAAGAAGGGATTCAATATATCTACGACAAGAGTGCCGTTGTCATACAAGTAATAATAAAATGGAAATAAATGCCAGAGTATCGAATTTCACGTGGAACACGGCGGGGTGGAGTTACATTCGAGAAAGACTTGAGATCAAAGTCTTGGTGATGAGTAGATTTCATATAACATATTTTAGACTCATCTAGATTCATTTCGATATTTATTAGCTTCATTTTTATATGGAAATCAAGCAAAAAACTATCAGTAGCATTTCACACATGGAGCATAATTGTAGCCTAATATTGGTTCATGATGCGCCATAATTCACACATGTGGGAGAGCTCACTATTTTCTCCCATTTATTTGGTTATCTACACATAAGAAATCTGCACATGCCGGCAGCTAATTGCCTCAGTCCATTTTCATGACACGTGCACTGGTTGAAATTATCATTGTAAAATGTTATTGCTCGCGCACGGTCGTGCGTTTTACTTTTCGCACAATTAGGTCGACCGTGCGCGAGCAACCCTTCGAGACGCAACACATTTTTAGCCTGAAAATCATGTTCTGTGCGGGCCCGTGCATTTTCTTCTCGCGTGAACGGGTTCGACCGTGCGTCAAGATAATCACATGGGTGGTTTATATTTAGACAAATCACATGGTCGTGCTCTTTCCTTCTCGCACGGGCACTTCGGACCGTGCTCGTGTTCACCCTCTGAAAAGTGTAGTTCTGTGCAGGCTTGTGCGTTTGTTTCTCGCACCGGTAGTTTTGACCGTGCGAGACCAAAATGCACGGGCAGGTCTAATCTTTAAGTTGGATTTGACAGGGCGTTAAGTTTTGGTGCCACAATGAGTATTTTATTCTTCTTCCCGCACGATCGGAGCGCACGGTCTTTGTGATGATCAAGGATTGGATGCGAATTGACAATCTGATGGCTTCTATCTTTGATCAACATCAAGCCTTTGTATTCGGTCGTATCTTTCTCCTTTTTCCAATACATTTAGATGTTGAAGCTTTTCATGTTATGTCTTTGTGATGATTAGCTTGTGTGTTGAATACTTTATATAATCTTCTCTATGAGATTTACTCTATTCATTCTTGTGTGGATGTGGTATTGAATGAATATGAGTGGTAGCTAGGTTTTGAGATCCTCAATCACATTTGTGTTTAAGAAAGTGTTATGCTGTGTATTGTGAAGCGGTGTAGGCGACCCACAAAATATTGCGTTTTGCGAAGAGGTGTTTGGGACCCTCACAAGATTGTGTATTGCGAAGCGGTGCAGCTGACCCACATTGGTGATAGTGATTGTGAAGCGGTGTTTGCGACCCACACAACTCTGTTTAGTTTTGCTTTTATAAACTCCACCACCAAAATCAAAGCCCTCCTTTTCTGTAAAAAACTTCACGGTTGAGATTCTCTAAACGATAACGCTTTCGCAAATCCGTATTTCGCAAATGAGCACTTGCCATTTTGTACCGCAGTCTTGCTCCCGTCTATAGCGGCATGCTAGATTTGCGCATCACTTGGTCGGTGATTTTAACAGGGGTTTGAATTTGACTATAGTTAAAATAGTAAAAAGAAAATTAATTTAACTTGCGGGTCGCCGGCACCGCTTCGCTTCTCTGTGGGTCGCCGACCTCCGCTTCACACACACTCACACAATGAGGGTCGCCTTCACCTCTTCTCACCTCCATGTGTCGTACTCCTCCGCTTCACACTCGTTACACCTTGCTTTTGCAAAGGCCAACTACTCTCTCTCACTGGCTCACTTCTATCTCAACGAAGGCGCAACACATCACAACCACACAACCACAAAATCAAATCATAGACACAATAACACAAGAAGAACACCATTTTCATACTAACCACAATAGATAATGTAGCTATGAACATATACACTCATTGGTCATAGTGTGTAGATGCTTTAGAATATATTTCCAAATATATACAATAATCATAAAGGAGAGAAAACAAATATAAGTTACCAAGCCTTAGCATGGAGGGAACGAAAGTCTATTCTCCTCAAATTTGTAAGGGAGCCCAGCTTGATCCACCGGCTCTTCCTCTTCCTCCTTGGCCTTGTCCACGAGACGGGAGAAGTTGTCACCTTCTCCTAATGCGACTTCTCTCAAGGTTTGTTCACCTCAACACCAAGTGATCCTGATTAAAAGTGCTCCAAAGGGACCTTGCAAATGATTCTTAACACTTTTAGGAAGTTTGGTGATGTAGAAGATGACTAGGGGTCGAAACCTTAGACTTATGGGTGTGAATGGTGGGAAAATGACGCTCCCGATGGATGAATTCAGAATAAATCGTGAAATGAGGTATTTATAAGCCATATGTGAATTAACTCATGCACGATCTTGTGCGAGTAAAGCACGTGGTCGTGTGTTTGGTCATGAGTGAAGAAAGCGGCGCCATAACATTCCGTTAGCCACAGTTCTGTTTTGTGCAGTCATAGTATTTTGGCCATAACTCTTGTTTTATAACTCGTATTGGGGAAATTAAAAGTGCTATAGAAATATAACTTCAAGAAATACAACATTTATGGAGACAACATTTTCATTTTCTGAAGTTATGCCCATGCATGATCAAAATGCACGATCGTGGGATTTACGCACGATCAAACAATGTTATGCATAAATAAGAAGCATATACATGAATTAAATCTAGAATGAATTCCCAAACATGTGAACAGAACTAGAACACTGCATGAGTTACTATATATTCACATTCTAAAAGTAATTTAGTCTAATCTAACACCTATAAAGAAGAGTAAGAAAACTAGAAAATGAACAATTACTCCACTATTACACGCGTGGGGTACTGAAATGAATGCACATGAGCAAGAAAATAAAATAAAATTTGGAACACATTTTCAAAAAATACAAGCGCATACGAAATACAAAATGAGTGCATATGTGAGCAATCAGTTAAGCTATCTACCCCCAGACTTAAATTTAGCATTGCCCTCAATGGAAATGAGTATTTGAAATACACATTTGGAGAGAAACAAGTTACCCAATCCTCGAGAATGGGGAATTCTATGGCGATATGAAATTTGAATTTGAAACCAAGAATGTGTTCCCAGTCCCGGCTTGGCCAAATAGTTTCCGCGAGCTCAACGAATCTAGTAAGGGGATTAACGCCGACAAAACAAGAAAAACAAGTAAATACTAAAATAAAAATGAATATAATCATGGGGTGCCTCCCAAGAGCGGTTTTTTAATGTCCTTGAGCTAGACTAAATACATGTATTAGCAGTTTATAATATTGTCCAAGCACAAATAAAAGAGCAAAAGTCCTAAAATTCTAATTACTTCTAATACATGCTTATCAAATGATCAACTATATGCTGATTTCAAATAGTAACTAAAGATAATGGAAAATGGGTGGAGTAATAGTGGCAAGGGTGGATAGGTGGAGGGCTAATCCACCATCCCCAAATCTCCTCCTTTTTGACTTTTCTTCTAATCCATCATTATATCTTCATAAAAGTATCTCTTACCCCATGCAACCAATCTTGTAGGGAAACACAAGTAGTGATGATGGGGTGGAATAACCAATGTGTTTCACCATGGCCATATGCATTCTCTGCCATGATTGTACTTTAATATTACCCATGAATGGGTAAGTAAAATCATAATCCTGCAAGAGAGGACAAGAAAATGCATGAAGAGCATCAGGATTAGGAAAAGAAAAATAGGATCAGCAGCAACAGGGATAACATAGGTAGGCAATGCATGAAGCTAAACTTTCTCTTATGAGGGAAAATGATCCCCCTCACAATGAAGAGAGCTCTCCTCTATGATTTGCAATTGAGGTTTGGCTTGTACTTAATGAACCTTTGCTAACTCTCCCTGCACATGCTCAACCAAAGAAAGGTGATTAGGAAATAAAAGAGACAAAATACATAAATAATCAGAAATTAGGGTAGTGGTCCCGGTCTCACTCCTAGCAGGTTTCACACATTAATCATTGTTGGATTCATATGAAACATAGTAAGGGGCATCCGAGAACTCAAGGGCCTCGATGGTAAGGTCCTCTTAGTATAATGAAGAAGTGAAAACCTCCTCATCAGAAAAGATATCCTCCTCATCCCATTTAGGTGCAACATCGGGCTCCAAGTAGTCATACTCCCCATCCGAGAGAACATCCTCCTCGTCACCCCATTTTGGTGTAACCTCGGGCTTGAGTCCTCACCTTACACAATACCTTCGACAGGATCAATGACACATGTGTAGTGGAGATTAAAATAATTGGAGGATCATCAGTACAAGATATTGAATTAGATAAACTAGAATTCTCCACAAGGATTGAATCCAAAGATAGTGACAATGCTATTAAGGAAGGAGGCTCCACAATGTCATCGCGTTGATCAACGACTATGCTAACATACATATCCACTATACTCCCAAGAAAACATGGGGGCATAGCGTACATGTCCTCAGCATTAGAACGAATAGTGCAAGGTGTGAGAGACATGACAATCATCTTATCGTCCTCAATCTACGTTTTCATAATTTCACAATCCTTCACCGTGTGATCAACACTCTGACAGTACAACTAGCGCTTCACGATAGGTCTCGGCCTCAAAGAAGTCCAAACACCTAGTGAAGGAGATGCTCTTATAGGATACACATTGCTATTATAGGTAGGTGTTGGTGTTTTGATACCCAAGATTCCTGATTTGAAGAAGAACATTTACATAATAATAAACTTATTATGCTTGATGAAATCTTGATGATGCTTGAGACAAGTACTCTTAGTAAACATTTGAATATTTCTTAAGGTCACTAAGAACAAGCATTTATTTGTATTATATGACCTCAAGTATTTTTTTGAAAACATATTAACATCTATCTTGAAGACTCTACCCGAAAAGTTCAAAGAAAACTACTGAATTCAGAAGGTTGTTAAAGTCAGATATTAGTTCAAGTAAAAATCGATGGACGGTCTGTCAATTGAACTCAAAACATCGACGGAAAGATAAGTCGACATAATCGATCGAGGGTACAAACTATCTATTCTGATAATCGATTGGACAAAGGATCGACTGGATCAATGTCGATCGATGGGATGATCTAAACATCGACGAGACAGACTTCAATTCGAACATAACTATTCTAAGTGCTTGAATAGCATGTGACAACATTAATTCTCCAACCTTTTCACGCCAATCAAGGATCATTTACGTGGTATATCTATGGAAGATCTTAATGGAATAAATTCATTGAAGAATTATTTATAGAATAGTATAATCAATTATTATGACAGAAATATCAGACAGATTTATTCACCCCATTCTTATTCATATTTACCATATGTGGAATATTCCTATTTGAGTCAAATTTGAAATATTCCCTTTTTTGATTAAATTTGAAGATTCAATTTCAGAGATAATTATATCTTCCCATATACTTCTCTAATCCTTTTTAATCAGAGCATCATTACAAAAGGAGAAGATTTGGACCTGTTGAAACTAATGATCTGTAGCATTCATAAGAATCGACAGAAAGAAACTGTAAGTCTTTATGCAATCAAGAGCAAGATCTATTCGGAAAAACCCCTTTGATTTAACTTAACATATTACTTAAAAGTGATTTTATCTCTAAGGTTTGAATTACCCATTGTATAGTGAGGGTAATCTGGTCATTAGATGTCTTAGGGTGTCACACTCAACCTAGGGTGTCACGAACAGATCTAGGGAAGCAAAATTGGGCAAAGTTAACATTTACGTCGAATAGAATTCGATGCAACATCGAGTCCATATCGACGCTGTTCTGACTAGAAGTCTAGGTGGTTCAACCCTTCTATCGAAGTAACTCAAGTCGACGTTACGTCGAATAGAAGTCGACGCAGAGGTTATCGGTTTGTCAAAGTAACTTGAGAAGTCGACGCAACTTCTACTTCAACTCGGCGCAGAAGGAAAGAGCTGTCGAAGTAATCTAAAGTCGACAGAACGTCGACTTCATCTCGATGCAGATAATGAAGCTCAGAATCATATCTTCAACTCGACGGTTGCGTCGATTGGGTATCAACGCAACATCGGATAGCAGAGTTCAATCAGAGCAAGGATGAATTTGAAGCTGCTCCTACAAGAACTCGAAGGTGCGTCGATAAGAGAGGAAGTCAACTCTACGCTTCGTCGAATACAGTCTGAAAAGGGAAACCTTTTCAGCTGTCATTCTAAACCTTCTCTCATGGCCCACCTCTCTCAAGACCGTTCTCCAACGACACATTAATTGCCTGAAATAGAAAGAAAGAGTAAAAAAGACAAAAAGCTTTCTTGGAAACAAGCTTTGTGCTGGTAGACGGGTCGGGAATTAAAGAAGGAAGGAAGGTTTTGTTGCCCAGAAAAATATACCCTTTCAGGACTTACCTGAAAGGGAATGAAATTCAAATTCAAGAGAAGGACAATAAAAGGCAACTCAAGCTTTGTTCTATTGTTCTTCTTCTTCTTCTTCCTCTCTCTCACAGGAACCCTAAGAGAAGAAAAATACAGAGGAGGAATATCTGCTGCTCTTCCTTTTTCTAAGAACAGAACAGAATAAGGCTGCTCTTCAATACAATCTTATAGCAGCCAGAGTTCTCTCAGAAAGAAGATAGAAGGATCTGAAAATCATAACTTCTGCAAATCATCACTATCACAAGCAGAAGTTTATTAAGAGCAGATCCAGTGAAAAGTCAAGAAACGGTTTCTCATACAGCCATCGTAAGAATTCTGAAAACAGAATTCCTGCGACCTTCCTTTTCTTCTTTCTCGTTCCCTTCTTTAAAAGAGTTTTATTAATCCCTCTTCAAAGTATTCAGTGATTGAAGATCTCCTTATCAATTGATCTGGTGGTTCAAGATCCCCTTATCAAAAGATCTGGTGGTTCATGATCTCCTTGTCAAAAGATCAGTGGTTCTAAGAGTCTCCTTACCAAAAAACTCAGGCATAGTGGTGCATCCCTACCAGGTGATAAAAGAGGGGAGTACCCACATTTTGGGGAACATCTTTAAAAAATTTTGTGTGTCTTCTGGTTGCTAATTTTCTGTGCTGTCCCAAGTTCTTTCTATTCTGCACTTTATTTCCTGCACAATATTTATTCTACCCGTGATATTGTTCTTAGTTAAGTTTATTGTTTTCACAGTTAGGATAGAAATAAATTTAAATCTCTATTCACCCCCCCCCCCCCCCTCTAGAGGATTCTCAGAGGCACACTGTGCACTTTCAATTGGTATCAGAGGGAGGTTGATCATTAACAGGTTAACACTTTGATCAAAAAGACCTCCTATACTTTTCCATTATTTCAAATATATTTTAAAAGGAAAATGAGCTCTAAGGGTTATGCATCTACAAGACCTCCAGTGTGTAATCTGAATAAGTTTACACTCTGGAAGGCCAAAATAAAATTATATATGAACTCTATTGATGAGGAAATTTTCAATGTCATCCTCACAGGTCCTCCAGCCCCAATAAGGAAAGTCTACACTGGAAAGGTCATACAAACCTCAGTTCCCAGAGCTGAATGGACTGAGGATGAGAAGAAGGTCAAGGTATGTGATGATAAGGCCATGAACATACTGGTCTCAACCATGTCTGATGACATATTTCAAAAAGTTGCTGATTGCAACTCTGCAAAAGAGATCTAGGAATCTCTCTCCAGACTAGTTGAAAGAAGCTCTGATGAGAGGAAAGACAAAAAGGCTCTACTCATATCTCAATATGAGAATTTTAAGAAAAAGGCTTATGAAAGCATTACAAAAATGTATGACAGATTCAGCCTCATCATAAATGAGCTGAGAGGGCTTAACAAGGAAATCTCTCTGACAGAAATTAATGATAAGCTCCTCATGTGCTTCCCTAGCACATGGGTTTCTAGAATCTGGGCTATAAGTGATTCTAGATGCCTCAGGGAGATATCAACTGAAGCTCTCATAGGAAAGCTCAAATCCTATGAGCTCCTACTGAAGAGCAGGGTTGAGTCAAAAGCCCAAGAAAGGACACCTACTTCCAAAGAGAGGACTCTTGCATTAAAAAGTGCAGAAGCAGAGTCCTTAATGAATATCAAAATATACATATTTTTTGTATAATTTTTAGCATAATTTTGGGTAGTTTTGTACATATTGCATATAAATTCTTGAAATAATCTCTTGTTTTATATATGTATATAGTTATACATCTTTTAAAAAAAACTTGAGTTATTTAAGTTTGAAACAAATCAGAATATTTGTAAAAATAAGTAAATATACTTATATAAGAATAAAAATTTGAAATATTATTGTATAATAAATTTATTATAAATATAATAAATATATGTGTATAATATATGTATTTGCATATATATATATATATATGTATAATATATAAAATATAAATAATAATAGTGTATATATATAGTATTAATAATACATATAAAATAAATATATATGGTTGCTGGAGATTCATCGAGCGCTGCTCTGCGGTCGACGAACGCGCAGTGCCCTGCGTTCGATGAACGCGCAGCGCCCTGCATTCGACGAATGCTCAGCGCCCTACATTCGATGAACGGCGCCAGGCGTTCGACGAACGCGCAGCGCCCTGCATTCAACGAACGCGCAGCGCTCTGTGTTCGTCGAACGTGCAGCGCCCTGCATTCGACGAACGCGCAGCGCCCTGCGTTCGATGAACACTTAGCACTCTGCGTTCGACGAACGGCGCCAGGCGTCGACGAACGTGCAGCGCCCTGTATTCAACAAACGCGCAGCGCCCTCCGTTCGTCGAATGCGCAGCGCCCTGCGTTCGACGAATGCTCCGCGCCCTGCGTTCGACGAACGGCGCCAGGCGTTCGACGAACGCTCAGCACCCTACGTTCGACGAACGGCGCCAGACTTTCGACGATCTCTTAGTATTATATATATTCTATATAAATATATTATATAAAAACATCTGCAGGCGTTCGATGAAGGAGCTCTGAGTTTGACGAACTCCCCACTGCGTTCGACGAATCCAAGTCCGCTGAGACGACTCAACCCGAACCGATGAGACGAGTCAGCCCCTGAGACAAGAACCTACGTTCGACGAACTCTTCGCTGCGTTCAACGAATCCCTCTCCGAGCTGCGTTCGACGAATCACTCAGTCCAGGCGTTCGACGAATTCCTCTCCGCCTCCCTCCCAGTTCGACGAACTCGTCCCTGCGTTCGACGAATTCGCTCCCAGCCCGCCAGCTCTTCTTCCAGCAAGCTGTCCTGCCAACTCTCTCCTTCTAGAACCTGCCAGCTTCTATCCGCACCCCAGATCAAGTCAAATTTGCCATCCTCTTCAGTCAAACCTCCAGCTGCTATTTTTCCTTTTTGCTAATTGCAGCCCTCTTTTTTTCTATAAATAGAGGGGGTTGGCTGATGGCTAAAGGGTTCACAAATTCTGATTTTTTGGGGATTTGTGTTCCACTTTTGTTTTTCTCTCTCTGGTTTTCCACTGTCTCGTCTCTAGTTTTGTAATATTTTATTTGCTCAATGAAATAGATAAGTTTTTCTTCATAGTTGTTCTTCATTTCTTAATTTTTGTTTTGTGCGTATGTGTGTATGAGATTAATTTTAAAGCTTTCATATCTAGATTTTCTGCATTTTTATCGCTTTCATAATTAGTATTACCACTTTCATAACTAGATTTTCCGCATTCTTTATCGCTTTCATAGCTAAATTTTCTGCATTTTTACTGCTTTCATAACTAGATTTTCTGCATTATTTACCGCTTTCATAGCTAGATTTTCTGCATTATTTATCGCTTTCATAGCTAGATTTTCTGCATTATCATCGCTTTTCTTGGTTTTTGCTAAACACACACCAAGCCCGCGATTTTCTGCATTTTTTATCGCTTTCATAGCTTAGATTTTCTGCATTATCATCGCTTTTCTTGGTTTTTGCTAAACGCACACCAAGCCCGCGATTTTCGTCTTTTCTGCTATTTAGAATTACTGCAATCACACTTATTTTCATCGATATGATATTAACGCATCCTCAAAGTAGAGATAATCAACACGACCTCAGAAAAATACGACCGCGATATCATTTTCTAAAAAAAATTATATCTTGTACTATAAACGATAAGGTGCACTTGCCTTTATCGCAAGATAAGTTGGATAAATTACTTTCAAAAACTCTGCGAGAGAATTTTTTTATAACATTTAATTAAACAAAAAAAGAATTTCGGCCCCGTCGCCGCGGTGCTACCCCCGATATTTCGAAAGCGGGAGCGACCGTTACTTCCATCACCTCGACAGGTGGGATAAAGGTTTAACTCCTCGAAGTAGGAGTACTCGCTGGACTCCGCGAAAACGCCGGACGGAATCTAACCGAACCGAGGCTCCGTAGGAATTTAATTTCAAATCCATTAAATTTTTGGCGCCATTGCCGGGGACTTTTCGTGTCGTTATTTCGAAACAGGGAATCGCTATTAATTTTATCTTTTACTTCTTCCTCCTCCTTTTTCTCTCATACATATATTTCTAAACCAAAAAAAAAAACTCGAAAAACTAAAAAAAAAAAATCACGAATCATCTATATATATTTTCATCTAAAAAAATCAAAAAAAATTATTTAAAAAGCTCTTTCTTTCTTTTACTTAAATTATCTGTAAAAAAAATCCAAAAATCAAATCAAAAAAAATTTTACTTATAAAAAAGAAAAACTTTTTTTTTTATAAAAGTATATGACCCGGGGAAGCTCTTCGGATAATCCGGAAATTACTTTTGATCCCGAAATCAAGCGCACTTTTCACGAGCGCATTCGATCTCGTGACCAAAATCAACCCTTAAATCACGAAGAATTAACCGGCGATACTATAGCGGATAATATGACAGATCTCAATCCAAATGCGGCCCCACAACGGACCATGGCCTACTATTCCAGGCCGAATTTGGAAGATACTGGGTCAAGTGTCACTCGCCCCGCGATAGCTAATAATAATTTTGAAAAACAATCCAGCATAATCCAAACGGTACAACAGTCGATTCAGTTCGATGGTTTGCCAGATGAGGACCCAAACCATCACCTTTCAAACTTTTTAGAAATTTGTGACACCTTCAAAATTAATGGCGTTAGCGATGACGCCATTCGCTTGCGCTTATTTCCCTTTTCCCTGCGGACAAAGGCTAAATTGTGGTTGAATTCTCTTCCGAGAGGGTCCATAACCACGTGGGCCGAATTGATGGAAAATTTTCTAACTAAGTATTTTCCTCTGTCAAAAACCGCTAAATTAAGCACGGATATCGCATCTTTTATACAATTCGATTCCGAGTCTCTTTACGAGACTTGTGAGAATTTTAAAGAATATTTGGGTAGGTGTCCTCATCCCGACTCGCATCCCCACGAATCGGTGGCCCTCGCCTATCCTCTACGGATTCGGCCCAAGCCGCTCTAGCCAACCCTTCCCCGGATATGGCCTCGAGCACCCCCTAGACCTAGCCTAGATCTAGTCGCCAACATGAGGTGAATTTCTGCCCTAAGTCCTACCCAGACCTAGTCCACAACACGAGGCAAATTTACTAACCGTTTACAAGAAATAGGAAATGAAAATAATTAAAACTCCCTCTTGATGAACTTCTGAAGTCGGAGACGAAGATTCGCTGTATAATAAGCGTTGTAGAAGTGGACTTCGTTTGGATCCGGCGTGATGAGATTCTCCTTCAGAAGTTTGCAGAACATTGGTAGGACATCAACTTTCGGCCAAGGTAGCCTCCGGAATTCTAGCACTCAATATCTCTCTCTGATGTTTGTATGAAACGAGAGAAGAGGGGTCCCTTTTATAGCCACAGAGCTAGCGCCTGCGCTAGTGGTACCGTCGGCGCTATCCCATATTAGGACATATTCTGCGCGGCAGAATCTTCAATCGGAGGAAACTTTTTTCTCTTGCCTACTGTGCTCCTCGCTATCGCCTGCGCTATTGGATACCGCCAGGCGCTATCGGCTTCTATAAGTACTCCCGGAATTGCGCTTAAGCAAACATTTCGTCGATCGAAATTTCGTCGAACGCAGCTAAGAGTTCGTCGATCAAATTTTCGTCGAACGCAGTTATGAGTATTTCGTCGAGCGCCGCTTAAAGTTCGTCGAACGACAGCTAGCCCTTGCTCTAGGACTACCGCCAGCAATAGTAGGAGTGTTGGATTTGATGGCTCAACTTTGGGGGCAACCTTCTTATGTAATCCTTGAGTCATGTGGTCTTTGTTATCCTACACACTTAAACACACAAGATCAAATACACATAGAATTTGTTATTCTCAAACCTAGGAGATGCGGAAGACCGTGTTCCAACAAACTCCCCCTTTTGATAATAACAAATCCATTAATGATAAATCAGAGCATTAATATATAAGCATGATTAAACTTACTTGTGTGTGTGTTAGAGTGATGACTTAGGATAATTAACGATTTTATCATTTAGAATTGCTCCCCCTAAATACATGCTCCCTGTGTATCCAGAAGACCGCTTCCGAATAGCATTACTCGCAGACCGGGTGGACTGCAGATACAAGTCGCCCGGTTCAGGTTTCACAAGGTCCATCAACATCAAACCACATAGACCGGGCGGTCTGAGCATCCAGGTCGCCTCCAAAGAGTGAAGATCACAAAGGCCCAAGTCCAAAACGGCAGACCGCGGTCTCAAGTCGGAGGCCACTCGGATTGTGCCATGAAAGCCATCAGGGTCCAAGTCTAGAGGGCAACCTGCGGTCTCAAGCTGGAGACTGCTCGGGTTGCATCTTGAAGGCTAGAACAAGGTTCAAGACCATGCGACAGGCTGCGTTCTCAAGGGCAAGCTGCGTTCACAAGACGAAGACCGCCCGGATTGCGCCGTGAAGGCCAGCAAGGACAAGTCCAAGAAGACAAGCCTCGGTCTCAAGACGGAGCACGCCCGGGTGGCATCATCACCTTAGTCGCATCATCTCCAGCCCCTTCACGAGACAAACAGTATGCGCAAGCCGACAAGCCGCGCGACTTCTTTCTTGTCTCCTTCCTATATCTCGTCACCGCCTGCCCGATTCTCCTGTACCCGGGCAGGCGGTTATTATATCCCTGCCCGTTCGGGCAGGCCCCTGAGCCTATAAATAGAGGACGGAGATGTTCCCAAGGAACGCACACTCGAATCCAAGAGCTCGCTTGTTTGAGCTGCGGTCTCGAGTTTCCCGTCTTGCGGACTGTCTGACCGGCCGGCTTCTGCTTTCCTGCACTTGTAACCCGCTGTAACTTCTGCTTCTTAATCAAAGGAAAGCCCGTCACAGGAGTGGCATTCGCCATGATGGGCGAAGTCTGGACTTGACCGCTGCTAGCGGTCTCGTTTTCTCCATCTAAGAAGTAACCGGCAGCCCGCAGCCTCCGATTTCCTTCGGAGGTGCGATTTCGGACTCAACAGAAACACGCGACCTTCAGATCGCGGATTATCGCTGAAATCCTTGCTACGATGTCAGGCCGTCAGTTCCCCCTTGGAGACCGCTCCGATCATAGTGAGGACTCTTTGTGGGAAGCCTTGGAGCAATACAGAAGAGAAGCCGAGCGGGCTCAGAGGGCGACTGATCAGCGGTTGGACGCAATCAGTCAGACTTTGGCCCTTTTAACCGAGCGGTTAGTTCCACAGCAAGCCGCGGTTAATCAGGCGGTGACTCCGGTTCCTCCTCCACCTACACCATACCAGCTACCACAAGCCGCCAACCTCCAACCCCAGCAAGAAGGTTTTGCGGCCATGCAAAACTTCTACCAGGAAGCCGCGCACAGCATGCCGGCTCGAGTCCTTGATTTCCAGTGGGCGGCTTCTCATTCTGCTCGACTTTCTTACCCGCAAGAGGGCGCAGCCCGTTTCTCCTACCCGCCTAAGGTTGTTGTTCATCACTCCTACCCGCCAGAAGCTGCTGCCCGGTCCTCTTACCAGGCGGCTTGTCCGCGAGTAGCCGCGGCTTCGGCGGCTTACTATCCTGCTCCTCTGTATGAAGATATGGAAGAAACTTCTCCCTTCGTGGAAGAAGTCCGGGGGGAGCCAGCCCCTAATAATTTCAGAGAGCCTCGTCTGCCAGCTTTCAGTGGAGAGACTGATCCCACTGTTCATCTACATGCCTTCGAGTCAGCCATCGCTCTTAGAACCTTAACTGATGCGACTAAGTGCAAACTCCTTGTGACCTCCTTTGAAGGACAAGCAAGGGAGTGGTTTTATGGGCTGCATCCCAGATCGATCAGTTGTTTCGCTGAGCTGCGAAGGGCATTTTTGCTGAGATTCTCCACCTCAAGGAAGAGGAAAAGTGGCCCGGCGGCCCTTTTCGATATAAAGCAGCGGGAAGACGAAACGTGGGCCCATTTCGTAGACCGCTTCCAGAAGGAGATCATGGAAGTCCAGAATGTGGATCCAATACTATATAGGGTTGCCCTCATTCATGGCTTGAGGGAGGGCCCCCTAAAATTTGAAGCAAATATAAGGGAGCCCAGGACTTATCAAGAAATAATAAGTCTGGCAAATATGTTCATTAAAGGAGAAAAGAGCAATCCAGGCTATATCGCAAAGCTGGTAAGCGACAAGGAGCAGTCCAATTCGTCCTTTCACCATCCACCATCAAATCAGTCCCACTTTGAACCCCGTTCCCAGAGGGGAAGAAACTACAAAAACAAACAACCCTTTATTGTCCATCAACGGTTTCAGGATCAGAAACCGCCGTTGGCCATCGCTCCCGCTCCATCCGTTCCTCTTCCACAAATCATGCCGGTATACTTGCCACAGTATACTGCGCAGCCACTTCCAGTCATTCCATCCACTCAATATGATGACTCACAAGAGTCGTTCACTCCCTTAAATGTCACCATGGACGAAGTGGTCCAGATATTGCAGAAAAGGCCAGATTTCAAAAGGCCTGCTCCTCTGAAGTCAGATATTCGCAATCGAAATCCGAACCTTTATTGTGAATACCATAAAGAGGGAGGGAATCTGACCGAAGACTGTCGGGCCCTTTGCTTGCTGATAGAGAGGCTCCTGGGAGAAGGAAAGCTCCGGGGCCTAGTTCGGAAAGAGCCAACTGCCGAGCCGACTGCTGAGAAGAAAAAAGATAAAGAAATAGTGGAAGTAACCTGGGAATGCGCCGACGTCGAAGATGCCGGCTGCTATGGAGACATTCATCCTTCCGTCGAATGCATCGAAGTCAATGATGTGGGCCCCTTGGGGGACATCTATTGTATCCATGGAGGGGCTGGAGCAGAATCGTCTCGCAAATCCAGCATCGCGAGAGTTCTGAAGCAGGAAGTAGCAGCCACTACAAGTTCTCCCCCCGAAAGAACTATTGTCACCTTTGGTCAGGATGACCTTCCCCCCAATGCCAATCCTTTCGATGATGCGGTGGTCATCAAAGTTGTCATAAAAAATTATACTGTTCACAAGATCTTGATTGACACAGGCAGCTCTGTCAATCTCCTTTTCCGCCTAGCCTTCGAAGCCCTGAAAACTGGAAAGTCTCTGCTTTCCACCGACGGGCCTCTCTACGGTTTTTCTGGGGAGAAGAAAGAAGTAGAGGGTTCAGTAAAGCTCCTGGTCTCTCTTGGAGGAGTGATAAAGCTAATCAATTTCGTGGTGGTGGATGCCCCAAGCAACAACTGCGCCATCTTCGGGAGGCTGATTCTTAATGCAGACAGGGCAGTAGTGTCAACCTTTCACCTTGCTCTCAAGTTCGCTGCCGAAGGAAGGTAGTATCGGGTCAGAAGCAACCCAAAAGTGGCTCGGGAGTGTTACGTCCGAACTGTCAACATGATCACTGACGTTTCACTTCCCAAGGCCACGATTGAAGTTCTGGAAATTGCTGAATCCTCAAGGGCTGCTAAGGAAGGAAAAGATCGAGAAGGGGCTCACCTGGAACCTGCCCAGGCGACCCAAGAGATCCCTATTGTAGAAGGGGAAGAAAAGAAGCTGGTCATCAATGCTGAGTTGCTGGAGGAGGAGAAAGAGGAGCTGATCTCCTGCCTTCTGGAGAACCTGGATATCTTCGCTTGGTCAGCGGAGGATATGCCAGGAGTAGATCCGGATGTGGCTTGTCATCATCTGAACATATCCCCCGAGTTCAAGCCCGTCCAGTAAAAGAAGAGAGAAGTGGCAACCAAGCTAGCGTTGCCCATCCGAGAGGAGGTTGCCAAACTCCTGAAAGCAGGCTTTATTTCTGAAATTCAATATCCCACGTGGATGTCGAATATTGTAATGGTTAAGAAATCTGGTGGGAAGTGGCGCATGTGCGTAAACTTCACCAAACCTAATAAAGCGTGTTCCAAAGATTGCTACCCTCTGCCTCGGATAGATGTTTTAGTTGATTCCGCGGTTGGGCATGATTTTATGAGTTTTCTCGATGCTTTCTCTGGGTACCATCAAATTAAAATGCACAAACCTGATATCCCGCACACCTCATTTATCACAAACAATGGGTGTTACTGCTATCTCGTAATGCCCTTCGGTCTTAAAAATGCGGGCGCAACATATCAAAGAATGATGGATACCGTCTTTAAGCATCAAAAGGGCAGAAACCTTGAAGTCTACGTTGATGATCTCCTTCTGAAAAGTAAAACATTTTCATTGCACTTGAAAGACCTCGTAGAGACGTTCGCTACTCTACGGAGGTTCACGTTAAAATTAAACCCATTGAAATGTGTGTTTGGGGCAAACAAAGGAAAGTTTCTTGGGCATCTCTTAACTCCCGATGGGCTTGCACCGAATCCAGATAAGGTGAAGGCCATCCTTGATATGACCCCTCCTCGAAATACCAAGGAAGTTCAGCAGCTTGGAGGAAGATTGGCAGGATTGAGCAGGTTTAGCTCCAAATCCGGGGATAAAAGTGCACCATTCTTCAAAATACTGCGGGGAGGATCAAAGTTTGAATGGAGCGAGGTGTGCAACAGGGCTTTCGAGTAGCTAAAAGTACAGTTGACTTCAACTCTGCTACTCCAAAGTCCCCGTGAGGGGGAAATATTATTCTTATATTTGGGAGTCGGACCAGATGCGGTGAGCTCTGTCCTCGTTAGGGAAGAAAAGAAGAGGCAGTTTCCAATATATTATGTTAGTCACATTCTCAAAGATGCAGAAACCAGATATTCAATCTTGGAGAAACTGGCCTTGGCCTTGGTTATGTCTTCACGAAGGCTTCGTCCTTATTTCCAAGCTCATCCTGTCCAAGTGATTACATATCATCCTTTAAGAAATATTCTTGAAAAGCCAGACCATTCAGGGAGGTTGGCTAAATGGGCTATCGAACTAAGTGAATTTGAAATATCGTACATCCCCCGAACAGCAATCAAAGCACAAATCTTTGCAGACTTCTTGGTGGATACAGCAGAGCCTAGTTCTGAACAGGTGGTGCAATCTCCTTGGGCTTGGGTCATTTATGTGGATGGAGCTTCTGGCAAAAACTCCGTGGGAGCCGGGGTAGTTTTAATCAGTCCAAATGGCATCAGGCTGGAACAAGCAATCAAATTCTTCTTTCCAGTTACAAATAATCAGGCAGAATATGAAGCACTTTTTGCTGGGATGAGGCTTGTGAGAGAGCTGGGCATAGAACATGTACATGTTAAAACCGATTCATTGGTAATGGCCTCTCAGGTCTTGGGGAATTATGAGACAAGGGAGCCGATTCTGAGGAAATATCTACTGTTAGCCAAAAAGGAAATCGGAAATTCAAGTCATTCATTATTGAGCATATTCCAAGGATGCAAAATGAGGAAGCAGATGAGTTGTCGAAGTTCGGTCTTCCATTCTGGGGAGCGACCTCTGAACTTTTCATCCGGCAACAGATGAAGCGAAACTCATGCAAATTGATCATAATCCTTCGTGGAAGGACCCTTACGAGCTATTTTTGTCAAAAGGGGAGTTCCATCATTCCTTCAAAGATAGGAGAAGATTCAAAAGGAAAGCGGCATACTATTATCTGATAGCAGGAGTTCTCTACAAAAAGACTTTGATCTCTCCCTCAGCACGATGTGTTTCCGAAGATGAAATCCCAACCATACTTCAGGAAGTTCACTCCGGGGAATGTGGTAGCCATTCAGGAGCAAAGACTCTGTAGAAGAGAATCTTAAGGCAGGGATATTTTTGGCCAACAATGAGGAAGGATGCAAAAACATTTTCCAAGCGATGTGTTCAGTGTCAAAAGTTTGCCCCTCTCCAACATTTGCCCGCTCAGTCACTCAGATCGATAACTGCGATATGGCCCTTCACAGTATGGGTGATGGATCTTGTCGGACCCTTCCCAATAGCCAGCGGCCAGCATCGCTTTATCATTTTGATGATTGACTACTTCAGCAAGTGGATTAAGGCAAAAGCGTTGGCAAAAATTACAACCCAAATTATCAGAAACTTCATCTGGGGAGAGATAGTCTGTCGACATAGAATTCCGCTAGCAATTGTCACTAACAATGGTCCGCAATTTAACAATCCGGAGATGATAAACTTTTGTGATCAGGTGGGACTCGATCTTCGGTTTGCCTCGGTACATCATCCAAGGACAAATGGTCAGGTGGAAGCAGCGAATAGGCAGATCCAACAGCTTTTGATGAAGAGGGTCTTGAATCAAAGAGGAAATTGGGCAGACCAACTTCCTTCTATACTTTGGACTCTTCGTACCACTCCATCTTAAACCACAAGGGAGACACCATTCAAATTATCTCACGGCTCGGAATGTATTGTTCCTGTAGAGTTTGAGGTGGTCACTCCAAGAGTTGTATATGCAAAGGAGGGAGGAGAATCGTTGATAGATGAAAATGACGAGGCTATCAAGTATAGTTTGGATCTGATCGAAGAACTTCAGGATGAGGCAACCATCAGACAGGAAGAAGTTAAAAGGAGAATGGTGAAGTACTTTGACAAGAATGTCAGGGTAAAACATTTTGCAGTCGGAGACGTTGTGCTGAAGAAAGTTGATGCATCAGCCAGAATAGGCAACGTTGGAAAGCTGAATCCCAATTGGGCCGGACCTTTCATCATCAAAGAAGTACTAAAAAGCGGGGATTATCTCCTTCAGACAAGTGAAGGAGAAGACATCTCACGCACCTGGAGCGGTGACGATCTCAAACGGTTCTTTCCTTAAAATGTCCTCTTTACTTTCTTACATTTTTTGGATATTTTAATGAGAAGCCCCATACTGACACTTCTTCATATTTGATGTTTCTTTTTTACACTTTCTTGTATATCAACCTCACTGAACCGTGGAGACATCGCCAAGTTCTGCTCGAACCCCCTCGGATTGTAGTCATTAGCGTAAAACCACGAAGATCATGTGTAGCGGGGAGTTTTCGCACACGTGTAGTGGTAGCTTGCTAATTCCTGTCCGGTGGTCTTCAGAACCTTGGATCCCGGCTGATATCCAACACACCCCTGCATCAAGGGAGGTCTAGGTGAATGTTGGCTCTATCATGCCCCGAAAGGGATATAGTTACAGCTTTGATGATCTTTCTGAGGAAAGTAATGTCGGTATAGTCCCCGCGGCATAACCACACCTGCCCAACTGATCATTTTAGTCTATGACCATCGAATACTCCTAGGTACTCTCAAGCGATGCCTAAGCGGGACCCACAACTGAGTTGATCTCTCTGAGGAAAGCAATGTTCGCCGCCTAGGCCCACCTGCCCAATTGATCAACTCGGCTTATAGCCCTAGGCAAGAGAGCAGTTGTTTCGCTTACAACCCTTATGACCACTTGAGGAAAGCAATGTTCGCCGCCTAGGCCCACCTGCCCACTTGGTCATCTAGGTCTGTACTTGTCTTTTTCTTTTTTTCTACAGCTCTTATGACCACTTGAGGAAAGAAATGTTCGCTGCCTAGGCCCACCTGCCCACTTGGTCATCTGAGTCTGTAGCTATCTCTTGTTACATTATAGGAAATTATCTTATATGGTCACTATAGACCATTTTGGAGAAAAAGAAATAGGATTTTTATGGGTGCATCACAAACCGGTCGGCTTAATGTTTAAACCGGACGGTTTGAAACAAGAAGGCATCAAAGTTATTATGCGATCTGGTTTTCAGACCGGACGGTTTCGAATAAGCAGGTACCAAAGATATCACGCGGTCTGGTCTTAAGACTGCACGATTTGAGATATACAGGATATCATAAAATGACATAAGGAAAATATCAAAGGATCAAGCATAATCACGATCGCACGATCTCATTTGGTTTATGAACCTATCATCTTTACGGGTTTCAATTCAATCCGTTCGGATGATAACGGACTCTTCACAATCAAGCAATTATGATAACTTTTTGCAAGTATCAAGCTACTAACCGCTCAAAGTATGTATAGTCTGCATGGACTTATCAGTCAATGTTATGCCACATAAATCGTTCAGGTTAAATATTAATCGCGCGGCATACCAATTGTTTCCTTATGACTTGATATTCTATCTTGCGAAGCAATTACAAAAAGCCAGGTTATAATCGCACGGCTTGGTTATGACAATTTTTTGTTCGGTTATTAACTATAATGGGGCTCGCAGCAATCTGAGTTGTAAGTCGCTCGAGTTAAAATACTAGCCGCTCGGCCTATTAACTATTCTAGTGACTTAGCATACTTTTAAGCAATTATATGAAGTCAGCAATCTGAGTTGTAAGTCGCTCGAGTTAAACTGCTGGCCGCATGACCTGTTAATTACCCTTATGACTTGGCATTTTTTATCCTGTGAAGAAATTATACAAAGTCAGGTGATGATCGCGCGGCTTAGTTATGTTCGGTTTCCTGGGTATCACAAGGCATTCATAATAAGATACGGCAGAACTTGGATTTCTATCCGCTCGATTATATATCCAAACTGCATCGACTACGCGACGTAACATTATAGTTGACACTTTCTCGGGATGAATCAAATCCACTTGATCCGGATTGAAGAAACAAGCTATGCGAATAGGTTTTTTGTTAATGATTACTTAACCAGAATCCTATGAAGATCATTGTCCTGATCGGTTGAGTTAATATTAAGTCGCACGACTTGGTTAGAAGGGTCAGTTATCCAAAGCAGAAAGAGATCACAAACAATCACAAGTAAGTCGCAAAAAGTAGACAGCTAGACAGGTAAAAACTTTCCATTCCATTATCAAAATATTCTTACATTATGCTTTAACCGACCGGCTAACAAAATCAAGCCGTCGACAATTCAAAACAAAAAACAAAAATACAACTATTGACTATCCGGCTTGAGTTTCTTAGATACAGGAGCACTCGAATGTTCACTGCCATCAATTGAAACATCAGGGGAATAACCCTCGCTGCCCGGCGAAGATGAGCTGCTCAGTTCGCCCGACTTGCGCCCAGTCCCTTCGTCAGAGTCAGTGGACTCAGAGTCTGAGCCATTTCCATCATCCTTAGACGCAGCGGGCTCTTCGGCCTCATCATCTTCGTCATCGCTCTCCTCTGAACTGGACCCATCGACTTTGTTCTTTCCTTTGGCCTCCCGCCTGATCTTCTCCAGTTTCTTTTGCAAAGTCGGGTAGGCATCGGAAAAAGTAAAATGTTCAAAACCAGGCGCGAGCCCTCCGAGCTCTCGCAGGCGGTTAAAAGCATTGTCGATTCCCTCGGCGACATGAGGGAAAAGTTCCTCTTGGTAGACCGGATCGGTCTCATCATACTTTTTCTGCAAACGAAAAGGTAAGGTAAGAGACCGTGCGATCTGGAAAATTCAGAAGGATGGTCGGCCATGTGATAACTTACCAACTCGGCTTGCTTCAGCCGCGCGTTTTCCTTCTTCAATTCGGCAATTTCCTTCTCTAGATGATCATTCGCTCTGATCAATATTCTGAAGGTCATCCCCATGATGACATTGGTGATGAGGCTCTCAGCTCCAACCCGCGCGGCCTCCCGGGCAAGCTCCTCCTCAGGAATCTTCCTCATTCTCCTGAAGTTTCATCGGCCAAACATGGCGATGCTGGCGGCCTCAGCATGCCGGCCTGATTTCTCATTCGCCCAGTGGGGGAGAGCAGTAGAGACCTGGACGCTATCACCGTCCGGATGCCAGGTGAAGACCGTGCGTCCTTTTAAATCCTTCACCTTGCTGAAGGAACGGAGGACAGAGAAGTCGCCCGAGGAAGTCGAATCCTCCCCATCGGATAGCGACGGCTTGTTCTTGCCCTTCCTTTATCTCCTCTTGCCCTGAATAAGGATTAAGCCGGCCGGGGTGATCTGTTTGTTTTTGGGAACAACGGCCTCAGCTACAAAAAAGAAGGGTTAGAACGGAAATTCGAAACGGTCAACATTAAAGCCGGAGGCGGATTGAAGAAGAACTTACTATCTTCAGGCCGGACATTCTCCAGCTCGGCGAGCAGCGGAATGTAGTGGCATACATTAAGCCGCTCATTCATGAGAAGTTGGCAGGTCTCCTCCTCAACCTTGCTGATAGCGATTTGTTGGAAGGCCTCCTCTGGCCGCACCTGCGGGTTCGGGTTCAGTAGGCCAAGGCGGCCTTTGAAAATCAAATACCTCTCCACCAGGCCGTAACCTTGTTCGTGAGGTTGACCATCTTCAGCCCCTGGCATCCGAAGTAGAGATGGCCTTTGAACACATTCGACTCGGAGTCCGGGATAGCCCGCACCGAGAATATCTTTCTGAAAAGGTCCATAGAGAAGCGGACTCTCTTAGACCGCAGATATGAAATGAAGCTGCAAATCCCGGCCATCGAGTTAGTGGAGATTTGGCCGGGGACAACTCCATAATGGTCAAAGACCATGGCGACCTCGATGGGTATGGGGAACTTGAAGCCATAATCGAAATGATCGATTGGGATGGCGATTTGGTTCGGACCAGAAGAGTTCATTCGCTCATCACGGAACATAATTCGCACGAGCAGCGGACTATCAACCATATGTTTCTCAACAAACTCATCCAATTCAGCTTTGGTCAAACGACATTCCTTGAGATCGGCTGAATGAAATGCTAGAGCGGCTTCGGAGCGGGTAGCAGAGGTTTTCGCAGGTCGCTTCGGCTAACGCTTTGCTCCCATCTTGAAATTCTGGTAAAAAGATCTTCGGAAAGGCGCTACTTATAAGAACTGTTGATCTGCATTTAGCAAAGGTCAAATAGCGGCTAGAATAATCAACTCGCACGGCCACATTTCTATACAAGGCTAAATCTTTGAAACACAAGTAAAATCCAAGAAGGCGAATTAAAAAAGCAACGGAAACAAGCCCTCGGCTTATGGAACAATTCGCAGGCGTCAACTAACATACGAAAGAAGAATATGAAGCACATTCAAATACACAGACCGAATGACATAAAATCAAGCTCAAGCAATTAAGTTGTCCAAAGGACCGAATAGAATATTACAAATGATTATCTTAAAACCGCTTATCACTGGCGGACGTCACTCGGCACATCTTCCCCATGAAGTCGCGCGACATTGTCGCCGATTTGAAGAACAGTCCCTTGCATTTGATTAATGCTGTGATTGATCATGCTATGAAGCCGCGCAGCATCCCTCTCTACTCGCGCCACTAGGATCACGCGAGTAGGTAAGGCCGCTGCGGGCTCATTTGCACTAGCAATGGGGTGGATCGTCCCGGCTACCGGAAGAGACGAGCTCGTCCCAGCATCCGGGCGGCGTGACCCACGCCAACCTTCATCAGCCGCATTAAGGGGATGCCGGCTTCCGCCGACCTCCCTCGTCAAATGGAGATATTTATCTCTGTAATAGGCGCAGTCTCCTTTGAGTTTCTGTATTTCCTTCTTTCCTCTATCAAGCCGGGCTGTCAGTGCGGCCACTTGATCTTGCTGTGCCTTCTCCTTTTCCCGGCACTCTTTCCGCTCGGCCTCCAGCGCAGCTCGGCTCTCCTTCCTCTCAGCTTCCATTCCAGCCCGCAGTACAATCTTTTCCTCCTGAGCGGTCTTCTCCCGCTCCTCAAGGGCCTTCAGCTGCTTTCTAAGGGCTTCAAAGTTCCTTTGAAGACGGGTCATCTCATCCTCCATCCGGGTATCCGGTATAACCGAGGATTTTGGCAAAGGTGGATCAAGTGGAGGGAGGTAAGTCACCAGTTCGCCCAGTTTCGGAATGGAATCACGATCATCTGCAAATAAGAAAGACAGTCAAGAAGATCAGCCGCATATAACTTCATATAATAGGAAAATTATCAAAAGAAGGCCGCTCTTTACAAATTCTCCTCGCTTACAAGCCGTTGCAGTTCGAGTAAAATTCATGCGGATAGATCGCTTAACTTGCTCGGTATTGATCTTTCGGCGCTGATCTCTCCACGATCTCTCGCTTTGCCTCCGCTTGGCAGCAGAAAATTGAGCGGCGGAGGGAAAGAAGCTCGGAGACGGGTTCAACAACAAGTCGCGCGACTTGTTTCGAGACCTCATCTTGAAAAAACGAACAGAGCGGTAATCCGCGACAACTTTACCTTGCAATAGAAGATTGGGTGGCGGCGGTGGCGGTCTGGGGAGCTGATCCCTTACTTTCTCCGCCTTAGCCTGCATAAGCCGAAGCCCGGCCATCACGGAATCTTCAGGGGACGGTGCGGCTTTCTCGGTTCTATTCGCAATCTCAGGCAGGACTGTCTCCTTAATGCTGGTCGCATCCTCGGCCAGGGCGGTCTCTTTCTCTCCAGGCGGGGCAGCGGCCTGCAGGTCGGAAGAAGATCTCAATAGGTCATCTTGTTTCTGAAGGGAATCCAAGTCCCTGATAATATCACTTACAAAGATGTTGTGCGCATCGGTTTGGATTTGATCGTCCGGCTTGGGTGAAGGAGTAACTACGCCCTCTGAAACCTCTTTATCGCGCGACTTGCCTTGAAAATTGCCCGCTCCCGGCTTCCTGGAAGCCGCTTTGTTTTGGCCTTTTGGCTCTTCACCTTTTTCAGAACCCTGTCCGCTGCGGACTCATCTTTTTTCCACTTCTTGGACGGCTTCAGGATAGCTTGTTTTGGGGAAACCGTGCTGTCTTCAATGTTCACTATCAGGCCCTGCTGGTCGCTCGGCTTAGGGGAGTCGACTGCTTCTCCCCCTTCATCTCTTATCTTCAGGTGGAATATGCCAGAAGGAGTGACCTCTACTCTAAAGGAATCGTCTCCATCGCCCTTCGGAACAGCGACTTCCGAGTCCGTCTTGTCCAGAGGAGGGGGCAGGTTGGTTCCCTTATCAGAAACAACAGGAGGAATAACTAGGGGTGGGTTCGAACAACCCGCTTTGTTTCTAGTTGACAAATCGACTGTCAAAGCAGGAGGCAGGTCGGCTAGCTTACCCGGGGAGGCAATAGTCACTATATTGTCGGGCTGTGTCCTCTATTTCTTCCTCTTCTTATCCTTCGGGAGATCTTCCCCGTGGTCTTTACCGGACTTCTGATGATCTTCGAACCGCGCCATAAGGTCTACCATCTTGATCAGACTGTTTAGCCGGAAAGTCCTAACCGCGAGGGGCGAGTAGTGACTCGTGATAGCGTTGCAGTTATGCGAAAAAAGAAGCTTCCAGAACATTTATAACCTACAGGGCAAGGTCGGCGCGGTCTCCGGCTAGGACTAATATTTTCGAAACCTTCTCAGAATTTGAAAATATGCGGGGATTATGTTTATCCAGAAGACCACTTCCGAATAGCATTACTCGCAGACCGGGCGGCCTGCAGATACAAGTCGCCCGGTTCAGGTTTCACAAGGTCCATCAGCATCAACTGATGCGCAAAACACTGCTTGCAAACGACAACGTCAAGCGTACCGTATCGAATGTAGTATATGTATTAAAACAAGGTCGTATTAGACTCGAGGCGACTGATTATTCTTACTTCGGAAAATCTCTAATATTTTATCGAAAGAAACTTGGGTTGGTTGGTTGCAAGAAAGAGAAATAATTTGTTAAAACTATGATTAAAAGGATTAGCACTCAACCTTGAATCACCTCGGAAAAATAAATAAATAATGAAATAAAACTTCTAATCCTCTTTAAAAGAAATGCTTGACCGTGGAGGTTCCCGATTTATAAACGTACCTTTCTCAAGGATACGCTTAACTGAGTTTAGGTTGATCAATCGAACTCTCGTTCTAGAATCGAAACCCCTAAAACTCGCCTTATCGAAGTGAACCCCTCTATTGGATATAACTCCAATACGGGAGATTTATGTCGTCCTCTCTCGAGGAGTGCATTCAAATCTCTTTATCCTTGAAATGATCGATTCGAACTCAAAACCTCTCGATTATTAGACTACGAAAACAAGAATGAGATTATATATCGATAATCTAATCTCAATCAATATAAATTCAAGGATAAATCTTAAGCGATCTAAATAAGAGAAAAAGAAGTTCTAAACTAAATTATGAATTATATTTTCCTTGGATTATCTCGGCCGAGTACTAATGAAATTTAGCTACTCATGGAGATGGAGGAATTGAAAGCAATAAAAGAGTACATAATGGAAAAGAGAATAGAATACGAGAAAAGAGAACTAATTTTATTGATTTGCAAAAGAAATTACAACTAGGAATTAAAAGCTACAAACCTGAAATGAAAGTGCAAGCTAAGAAAGAAGATTACAAGCTTAAGAATGACAAAAATAGTGCAAGAAAATAAACTAGAACTCCAAAACTTCGTCCTCAAACATCTGGAAAAGCTCCCTTTAAATAGGCAAAATTTTGGTGTTACACGCCCTTGGTCACGCCCGTGACCAAGGGCGTGTAAGGGGCCTGATTTGCTGTCAGCGGAGAAGGCGTCGTCTGGCTTCAATACAGGCGTTACGGACGTGTCACGCCCTAAGTCACGCCCGTGACTTGGGGCGTGTAATCTTTAAAACTCGCTGCTAGCGGGAAGCTTCGGCGGGAAATTGGCCAGGGAAGAGTCACGCCCGTGTACTGGATGTCACGCCTCAAATGTCACGCCCATGACTTGATTTTACGCCCGTGATCGGGGGCGTGTAATTTTAATTGACGTGGCAGCTGGCTCTGAATGCTTGTGGCGGGTCGCGGCCGTGACATTGGGTCACGCCCTTGGTCACGCCCGTGACCTGGGGCGTGTACTTGGCGAACTTTTCACAGAGCGTCCCCGGAGTGGCAGAAACAGGTCTGAAACACTACGCAGGTTACACGCCCGTGACCTGGGGCCTGTAAATACATTTTCTGCTCCAAATGTACAGAAAACCTGAAAATATAAAATAAACATAAGTTAGCTTATGAAATTAACATAGGAAAGATTTATACGAAATAATTTATAAAAATAACATAATTTCATAATAAAATTATAATAAAACTATACTAAAAGATGAGTAAATAAATAACTCATCAAACACCCCCATACTTGCTCGTTGCTCGTCCCGAGCAAACCATTTTTCATAAGGGTAAAATAATTAATGCAAGACAGAATTATGAGGACTAGAGAGTAAAATGCGAAGTATTATGCTGGCATGCGTAGATATTTTAGTAAAAAGATGTTCTTGGCATAAATACTAATTCATGAAATACTTCAAAAATGCGTTATAATTATTTATCATTACTTTAAAAATGAGTCGACGGTCAATCAAAAAGTTATGTGAAGGGAGAAAATAGCGTGATTGCTGAGATTTAAATTACTAGACGTAGACGCTCGGGGTGGCCTCCAAAGAAATCCATCAATGTCGACGGCCATAGGCTTGCCCGTTTGCACTTTCTCCACTACACTTCGAACTAAATCGACTCTATGGATCTTTAGGACTTAAATATGGTATATTTTAAGGCTTGGGTTTAAGGGTGAGGTAAACAATGATAAACATGAAGGCGCATTCCACTTAAACAAAATTTTTGAGCTAAAAGAAAATGATGACTACCACAAAATAATGAAGCTTTACCCCCATACTCATATTTTTTCTAAGGGGAAACACTCTCATACTCTTTTATTTAAATCACGAATCTTCATAATTGGGATCATTCCAAGTATGTATGTGCATACGTAGGCCGCATATTATTATGAGATTATTGCTTTTTGAGATTTGAACATTTCTTTTGAATTGATACCCATAATTTTTTTCTTTCATAGAATCGTACCCAAATTTTTTTTTTCATTTTAGCTCAAAATTTCAAAGTGTTCATTTGGGTTTTGGGCTTTTTAGCTTTGGTGCCGAAATGATGAGGGTGGATCAAATAAAGGTGTAAGGCTCAAATTTGTGTGAACAATGGTGGTAAATCTAGGTTGGGTGCAAAGGCTCAAACTATCCAAAGAAAGGCCTAAATCATTTCCGTAAAGTTAATTTGTCTAAAGTGCACATGTTTTGAAAATAGCTTGGGGCAAGTTCTAGACATAGAGAAAGGACACCCTTTTGTTCAATTCGAGTAATAGCTTTCTAACAATCTTCTACACACTCACCTAAACTATTTTGGATAAGACCGGATTCGAATTTAAAAGTAAAATAAATTATTACTACGCAAATTAATAAAACATAATTTTAGATCTATGCCAAGAATTTAATTTTACACCAACACTACTCAAAGACATGCATATGACTAGGAGCACGACATGAGTCAACAATTTTACTCAAAAGTTTCAAAAACTATTATAGCACAAAATTATTTTTAGTCCAAGGAAAAATAGTCTACTTAGAACTTACAATTTAGCAAGTGGGAGTTTTGATGAATAAAAAGAACATTTTCTAAAATATTTTTTTTTAGTTCTTGGACTTCCCAAGATCTACCCGGTGAAGGGTTTGCAAGGTACTAGAGGCTATGATGGGAATTCAAGCCCAAAGCGTCCTTTCCAAGAAATTTAATTTCAATTTTTTTAATAATTTTTTTTTGTTTTCAAGTACAACTACAAAGAAAGCTATGCTACACCCCCATACTTAAAATTAAACATTGTCCCAATGTTTAAAACTAAGTATGAAAGATAAAACTAAAAAAATGACAATAATGAAAAATCAAGATAAATTACTAAAGTGTAAAGAGGGCTTCCCTGGATGGTAGTCGGGGTTGCCGGTCAAACACCTGCAGAGTTAAATTAGAAAAACAAACAAGAAAAGAAAGACAAAAATAAAGAGGTTAACCTTGGGTTGCCTCCCAAGAGCGCTTTGTTTACCGTCGCGTAGCTTGACTAAGTGGTAATTTTAAAGATTTTGGAAGTTTATGGTTTTGATGTTTCCGGACGCTGGGTCGCCGGGGTGATATAATTTTAAGCGTTGTCCGTTGACTTTGAAAGAGCCTTTTTCCGTGTGCTCTATTAGCACCATTCCGTATGTCCAAACATCTTTAACTATGAAGGGACCGGACAATCGTGATTTTAATTTACCCGGAAAAAGCCTAAGTCTAGAATTAAATAAAAGGACTAAGTCTCCCAGTGAAAAAGTTTTTGGATTTTTGATTTTTTTATCATGAAAAAATTTTGCCGCTCCTCATAAATCTTATTATTTTCATAGGCGTTTGCGCGCCGCTCATCTAATTTATTTAATTGCAGTGTTTTATGCTGGAGGCTAAGTTTAAATCCAAATTTAATAATTTTAGCGCCCAAAAGGCGCGATTTTCTAATTTCAACGATAGATGACAAGCTTTTCCATAGACTAATCGGTACGGTGTACATCCGATGGCGGTTTTGTATGCTGTCTGATATGCCCATTGTGCGTCGTCTAATTTTAGCGACCAATCCTTCCTATTAACGGACACAATTTTTTCTAAAATTCTTGTAAGTTCACGGTTCACCACCTCCACTTGGCAATTTTCTTGTGGGTGGTAGGCGGTAGATAGCTTGTGGGTAACTCCATACTTTGCTAAAATTTTAGCAAGTTGGTTGTTACAAAAATGTGTGCTCTGATCACTAATTAGTGCTTGGGGTGTGCCAAATCGGGAAAATAATTTTTTAAAAATATATACGATGACTCTCGCGTCGTTAGTGGGAAAAGCTTGTGCTTCCACCCACCTTGACACGTAATCGACCGCAACAAGGATATATTTATTATTAAAAGAGGAGGGTAAAGGACCTACGAAATCTATTCCCCAAAGATCAAAAATTTTGCATTCTAAAAAAATATTTTGGGGCATTTTGTCCCGGTTAGAAATGTTACCTGACCGTTGGCACCGATCACAATTACTCACGAAATTGTGAGCATCTTTAAATAAGGTGGGCCAATAGAAGCCCGACTCTAGCGCCTTTCTTGCGGTTCGGTTCGCTTGATAATGGCCACCGGTTAGCCCTTCGTGGCAGTGCCGCAGAATTTTGGGCGCCTTCCTCGCCCGAAATACACCTTCTTACCACTTGGTCCGCGCAGACACGAAATAAAAAGGGGTCCTCCCAAAAATAATTTTTTAAATCCGAAAAGAATTTCTTCTTTTGTTGACTTAACAAATCTTTTGGTAGGAACCGGGCCACTAAATAGTTGGCCAAATCCGCGTACCAAGGGGTGGAAGAAGTCGTTACCTTTTCGATGGCAAGGAGGCGCTCTTCAGGGAATTTGTCGTCAATTTTGGCTTCCACTAGCGCTCCTACAGCCGGATTCTCCAACCGTGAGAGGTGGTCGGCTGCAACACTCTCCGCTCCCCTTTTGTCCTGGATCTCCAAATTGAATTCTTGTAGTAGGAGGATCCACCTTAGCAGTCGAGACTTTGCATCTCCTTTTGGTAGCAAAAACCGGAGAGAGGAATGATCTGTAAAAACAATAACTTCTGAAAGCGTTCAATATGATTGAAACTTATCAAACGCAAAAATTATTGCCAAACATTCATTTTCCGTTGTTGTATAATTTGCTTGCGCGGATGTTAGAGTTTTGCTTGCGTAATAAATTGGGTGAAAATATTTGTTCACCCGTGGCCCAAAATTGCACCTACAGCAAAATCACTCGCGTCGCACATGATTTCAAACGGAAGAGACCAATTTGGCGCGATTAAAATAGGAGAATTGATAAGCTCGTTTTTAATTTTATTAAATGCTTTTAAACATTCATCATCAAAATTAAACGCTGATTCTTTTTCTAAAAGATGAGTTAGCGGTTTCATAATTTTTGAGAAGTCTTTTATAAACCGCCAATAGAAACCCGCATGACCTAGAAAACTCCTGATAGATTTTACATTCGTAGGAGGGGGAAGTTTTTCTATGACCTCGATCTTGGCCCTATCGACCTCGATCCCCTTACTAGAAACTTTATGTCCGAGGACTAACCCCTCTCGGACCATAAAGTGGCACTTCTCCCAGTTGAGTGCCAAATTCGTGTCTTCGCAGCGTTGGAGAACACAGTCAAGATTATTTAGACAATTAGTGAAAGAATCGCCAAAAACAGAAAAATCATCCATGAATACTTCCATGATGACTTCTATAAGTTCATTAAAAATTGCCAACATACATCTTTGAAATGTAGCCGGCGCGTTGCAATGTCCAAACGACATTCTTCGATATGCGAAGGTGCCGAATGGACAAGTGAAGGTGGTTTTCTTTTGATCTTCGGGAGCAATTGAGATTTGAAAATACCCCGGAAGACCATCGAGAAAACAATAGTGCGAATGAACGGATAAGCGTTCTAAAATTTGGTCAATAAACGGTAACGGAAAGTGATCCTTGCGGGTAGCATCATTTAAATTTCTGTAATCGATGCATACACGCCAACCCGTAACAGTACGGGTCGGAATCAACTCATTATTTTCGTTGGTGATTACCGTTATTCCTCCCTTTTTAGGCACGACTTGCACTGGGCTAACCCAAGTGCTATCAGAAATCGGATAAATAATTCCCGCGTCTAATAATTTTATAATTTCGTCCATAACGACGTCCTTCATGTTTGGGTTAAGGCGTCGTTGAGGCTGAATAGCGCCGCGAGAATTATTTTCTAAATTTATTTTATGCGTGCAAAACGAGGGGCTAATCCCCTTTATATCCGAAATTTGCCACGCAATTGCATGGCGGTGATTATTTAAAATTTTAATTAATTCGGAAATTTCCGAATCGTTAAGTGCGGAAGATATTATTACGGGCAATTTTGAATTTTTTTTTCTAAAAATATGTATTTTAAATGTTCCGGCAATTGTTTTAGTTCTAAACTCGGTGGATCCTCGTAAGATGTTTTTATTTTAGAAATATTTAAGTTTACTTCTTCAAATTTGGTTGGCCGAGTTATTTCTTCTAAACAAAATAAATTTGCAATTTCTGGATTTTCAAATAAAGGCTAAATTATTTCAGAAAACGACGTTATTTCCTCTTCAAAATTTGTTTCTAGGGTAAAACAAGAGTCGTCGTTTGGAAACGCATTTCTCATCGATTGATTTATATTAAAAATAACTTCTTCTTCCCCAACTCGTAGGAGAAGGTTTCCGCTACTTATGTCAATTATAGCCCGAGCGGTGGCTAGGAAGGGCCGGTCGAGTATGAGTGGTACTTCAGCGTCCTCTTCGATATCGAGGATGACAAAGTCTATCGGAAAGATAAACTTATCAACCTTCACTAGCACATCCTCAATGATCCTGATTGGATACTTTACGGACCGATCCGCTAGTTGGATGCTTATATTGGTTGGGCTTGGGGTGCCCAAACCAAGCTTATTAAATAAGGAGAACGACATAAGATTTATGCTCGCCCCTAGATCGGCCAAGGCGTTTTTTATTAATAAATTTTCGAACAAACACGGGATGGAAAACCGTCCCAGATCATTTAATTTTTCCGGTAATTTATTAAGAACTATCGCCGAACATTCTGCATTAAGAGAAACACGCGAAATATTTTCAAGTTTCTTTTTATTTGATAATAAATCCTTGAGATATTTCGCGTATTTAGACATTTGAGAGAGCGCCTCGCAAAATGGTACATTGATTTGTATTTGTTCTAAAATATTTATAAATTTTTTATACTGCTCCTCGTTGCGCTCATTTTGTAATTTAGAAGGATACGGGATAGAAGGCGTTTGAATAATGCGCGGAGCTAAATCAGAAGAGTTTAAATGCGGAGTTGGAGTTGAAACGTTTACCTTAGGCTCGGCCAAATTTGAACTTTTTACCTCCGTTCCACTGCGGAGGGTTATAGCGTTGGCGCTCTCCCATGGATTGGGCTCAGTATTGCCCGGTAGAGCTCCCTGCTGGCGGTCGGAGAACATCTTGGCGAGTTGTCCAATCTGATTTTCTAGGCTTTTAATAGATCCGGAAAGGTTCCGGATATTGGTATCAGTAGAGGCGACGTATTTGGTGAAGGCCTCTTCAAGTGAAGGGGCCTTTGGTGGTTGTGGTGGAGCAAATCCGGGAGGATTCACTTGTGGGGGGCGTTGAGCATTATTGGGGTTGCTCCATGAAAAATTCGGGTGGTTCCTTAAACCTGGATTATAACTATTAGGAAGATTATTATTTGGGTTATAAGGAGGACGATAGGAGTTCCCCATATAATCAACTTGTTCTTGATTATAATTATTATTATTATAATAATAATTATTATTATAATTATTAGCCCCGTTAATGGCGGAGGAAGCACACATCTCCGCCATTTGCTTAGTAAGCCATTCTACTTGATATGATAAATTCGGGGTGGCCTCGACTTCAAAGAGTCTGGTCGGTTTTTTAGGACGCGACCGTGGCACATTCCACTGATAAGCATTCATTTCCATCTCCTCAAAAATCTCTTGAGCGGCATTTGGGGTTTTGTTATTTAGAGTTCCCCCAGCTGCTGTATCAATCATTTGCCTCGTTTGGAGATTCAAACCATTGTAGAATGTTTGAACTTGTTGCCATAAAGGAAGGGCGTGGTGAGGACATCTCCGCAATAATTCCTTGAAGCGCTCCCATGTGTCATAGAGAGACTCTGAGTCTATTTGCGTAAACGAGAGAATGTCCGTAAGTAATCTAGCGGACTTCGCCGGAGGAAAATATTTAGTTAAAAATTTCTCCGTCATTTCGGCCCATGTAGTGACGGAACCTCTAGGAAGAGATCCCAACCATTGCTTGGCCTTAGTCCGCAAAGAAAATGGAAATAAACGCAAATGAATGGCGTCATCGGTGACGCCATTAATTTTAAACGTATCGCAAATTTCCAAAAAATTCAATAAATGTAAATTTGGATCTTCATCTGGTAATCCGTCAAAGATGACGGTTTGCTGTAACATTTGAATGATACTCGTTTTGATTTCAAAATTATTATTCGCCACTACCGGGCGAATAATACTTGATTGTGTTCCCTTCCAATTTGGCCTCGCATAATAGGACATAGTCCGTAGCGGGGCCTCATTATTGTCGGGGTTATCCATTAAGCCTTCGGTAGTTTCTCCGATTGACTCTTCTTGAATTATTGATAGATCACTAAATCGGAGACGACGCCGCAAGGTGCGCTCGATTTCCGAATCAAAACAAAATTCTAGATTGATTGAAGAGTCTCCTCGGGTCATAAACCAAAATTAAAAGAGGAAAAGATCCGAAAAAGATATATAAAATAAAATAAAATTTTAGATAAATATTTTAATTATATTATATTTAATAATAATTTTTATATAAATATTTTTTTTTTGAAGATTTTTTTATTTTTATTTTTTTATTTTTTTAGGTGAATTAAAATTAGTCCTGGACTTCCCAAGATCTAGCCGGTGAAGGGTTTGCAAGGTACTAGAGGCTATGATGTGAATTCAAACCCAAAGCGTCCTTTCCAAGAATTTAGTTGCACATTAAAATTAAGAAAAAGAAAAAGATAAAATTAATAGATATTTCGGTTTTCGAAATATCAACCGTGTCCCCGGCAACGGCGCCAAAAACTTGATGCACAAAACTATGCTTGCAAACAACAACGTCAAGTGTACCGTATCGAATGTAGTATAGGTTATTAAAACAAGGTCGTATTAGACTCGGGGCGGCTGATTATTCTTACTTCGGAAAATTTCTATTATTTTATCGAAAGAAACTTGGGTTGGTTGGTTGCAAGAAAGAGAAATAATTTGTTAAAACTATGATTAAAAGGATTAGCACTCAACCTTGAATCACCTTGGAAAAATAAATAAAAAAAGAAATAAAACTTCTAATCCTCTTTAAAAGAAATGCTTGACCGTGGAGGTTCCCGATTTATAAACGTACCTCTCTCAAGGATACGCTTAACTGAGTTTAGGTTGATCAATCGAACTCTCGTTCTAGAATCGAAACCCCTAAAACTCGCCTTATCGAAGTGAACCCCACTATTGGATATAACTCCAATATGGGAGATTTATGTCGTCCTCTCTCGAGGAGTGCATTCAAATCTCTTCATCCTTGAAATGATCGATTCGAACTCAAAACCTCTCGGTTATTAGACTAGGAAAACAAGAATGAGATTATATATCGATAATATAATCTCAATCAATATAAATTCAAGGATAAATCTTAAGCGATCTAAATAAGAGAAAAGGAAGATCTAAACTAAATTATGAATTATATTTTCCTTGGATCATCTCGACCGAGTACTAATGAAATTTAGCTACTCATGGAGATGAAGGAATTGAAAGCAATAAAAGAGTACATAATGGAAAAGAGAATAGAATACGAGAAAAGATAACTAATTTTATTGATTTGCAAAAGAAATTACAACTAGGAATTAAAAGCTACAAACCTGAAATGAAAGTGCAAGCTAAGAAAGAAGATTACAAGCTTAAAAATGACAAAAACAGTGCAAGAAAATAAATTAGAACTCCAAAACTTCATCCTCAAACATCTGGAAAAGCTCCTTTTAAATAGGCAAAATGTTGGTGTTACACGCCCTTGGTCACGCCCGTGACCAAGGGCGTGTAAGGGGAGTTATTTGCTGTCAGCGGAGAAGACGCCGTCTGGCTTCAATACAGGCGTTACGGACGTGTCACTCCCTAAGTCACGCCCGTGACCTGGGGCATGTAATCTTTAAAACTCGCTGCTGGCGGGAAGCTTTGGCGGGAAATTGGCGCGGGAAGAGTCACGCCCGTGTACTGGATGTCACGCCTCAAATGTCACGCCCGTGACTTGATATCACGCCCGTGACCGGGGGTCGTGTAATTTTAATTGACGTGGCAGCTGGCTCTGAATGCTTGTGGCGGGTCGCGGCCGTGACATTGGGTCACGCCCTTGGTCACGCCCGTGACCTGGTCGTGTACTTGGCAAACTTTTCACAGAGCGTCCCCGGAGTGGCAGAAACAGGTCTGGAACACTACGCAGGTTACACGCCCATGGTCACGCCCGTGACCTGGGGCGTGTAAATACATTTTCTGCTCCAAATGTCCAGAAAATCTAAAAATATAAAATAAACATAAGTTAGCTTATGAAATAAACATAGGAAAGATTTATACGAAATAATTTATAAAATAACATAATTTCATAATAAAATTATAATAAAACTATACTAAAAGATGAGTAAATAAATTACTCATCAAACACCCCCATACTTGCTCGTTGCTCATCCCGAGCAAACCAATTTTCATAAGGGTAAGAAAAATTAATGCAAGACAGAATTATGAGGACTGGAGAGTAAAATGCGAAGTATTATGCTGGCATGCGTAGATATTTTAGTAAAAAGATGTTCTTGGCATAAATACTAATTTATGAAATAATTCAAAAATGCGTTATAATTATTTATCATTACTTTAAAAATGAGTCGACGGTCAATCAAAAAGTTATGTGAAGGGAGAAAATAGCGTGATTGCTGAGATTTATATTACTAGACGTAGATGCTCGGGGTGGCCTCCAAAGAGATCCATCAATGTCAACGGCCATAGGCTTGCCCGTTTGCACTTTCTCCACTACACTTCGAACTAAATCGACTCTATGGATCTTTAGGACTTAAATAGGGTATATTTTAAGGCTGGGTTTAAGGGTGAGGTAAACAATGATAAACATGAAGGCGCATTCCACTTAAACAAAATTTTTGAGCTAAAAGAAAATGATGACTACCAAAAAATAATGAAGCTTTACCCCCATACTCATATTTTTTCTAAGGGGAAACACTCTCATACTCTTTTATTTAAATCACGAATCTTCATAATTGGGATCATTCCAAGTATGCATGTGCATACCTAGGCCGCATATCATTATGAAATTATTGCTTTTTGAGATTTAAACATTTCTTTTGAATTGATACCCATAATTTTTTTCTTTCATAGAATCATACCCAAATTTTTTTTTTCATTTTAGCTCAAAATTTCAGAGTGTTCATTTGGGTTTTGGGCTTTTTAGCTTTGGTACCGAAATGATGAGGGTGGATCAAATAAAGGTGTAAGGCTCAAATTTGTGTGAACAATGGTGGTAAATCTAGGTTGGGTGCAAAGGCTCAAACTATCCAAAGAAAGGCCTAAATCATTTCCATAAAGTTAATTTGTCTAAAGTGCACATGTTTCAAAAATAGCTTGGGGCAAGTTCTAGACATCGAGAAAGGATACCCTTTTGTTCAATTCGAGTAATAGCTTTCTAACAATCTTCTACACACTCACCTAAACTACTTTTGGATAAGACCGGATTCGAATTTAAAAGTAAAATAAATTATTACTACACAAATTAATAAAACATAATTTTAGATCTATGCCAAGAATTTAATTTTACACCAACACTACTCAAAGACATGCATATGACTAGGAGCACGACATGAGTCAACAATTTTACTCAAAAGTTTCAAAAACTATTCTAGCACAAAATTATTTTTAGTCCATATGAAAAACAGTCTACATAGAACTTACAATTTAGCAAGTGTGAGTTTTGATGAATAAAAAGAACATTTCCTAATAGATTTTTTTTTTAGTTCTTGGACTTCCCAAGATCTACCCGGTGAAGGGTTTGCAAGGTACTAGAGGCTATGATGGGAATTCAAGCCCAAAGCGTCCTTTCCAAGAAATTTATTTTCAATTTTTTTAATAATTTTATTTTTGTTTTCAAGTACAACTACAAAGAAAGCAATGCTACACCCCCATACTTAAAATTAAACATTGTCCCAATGTTTAAAACTAAGTATGAAAGATGAAACTAAAAAAAATGACAATAAAGAAAAATCAAGATAAATTACTAAAGTGTAAAGAGGGCTTCCCTGGATGGTAGTCGGGGTTGCCGGTCAAACACCTGCAGAGTTAAATTAGAAAAACAAACAAGAAAAGAAAGATAAAAATAAAGAGGTTAACCTTGGGTAGTCTCCCAAGAGCGCTTTGTTTATCGTCGTGTAGCTTGACTAAGTGGTAATTTTAAAGATTTTGGAAGTGAATGGTTTCGATGTTTCCGGACGCTGGGTCGCCGAGGTGATATAATCTTAAGCGTTGTCCGTGGACTTTGAATGAGCCTTTTTCTGGGTGCTCTATTAGCACCATTCCGTATGGCCAAACTTCTTTAACTATGAAGGGACCGGACCATCGTGATTTTAATTTACCCGGAAAAAGCCTAAGTCTAGAATTAAATAAAAGGACTAAGTCTCCCGGTGAAAAAGTTTTTGGATTTTTGATTTTTTTATAATGATAAAATTTTGTGCGCTCCTTATAAATCTTATTATTTTCATAGGCGTTTGCGCGCCACTCGTCTAATTCATTTAATTGCAGTTTTCTATGCTGGAGGATAAGTTTAAATCCAAATTTAAAAATTTTAGCGCCCAAAAGGCGCGATGTTCTAATTCCACCAGTAGATGACAAGCTTTTCCATAGACTAATCGGTACGGTGTACATCCGATGGCGGTTTTGTACGCTGTCCGATATGCCCATAGTGCATCGTCTAATTTTAGCGACCAATCCTTCCTATTAACGGACACAGTTTTTTCTAAAATTCTTTTAAGTTCACGGTTCACCACCTCCACTTGGCCATTTGCTTGTAGGTGGTAGGCGGTAGATAGCTTGTGGGTAACTCCATACTTTGCTAAAATTTTAGCAAGTTGGTTGTTACAAAAATGTGTGCTCCGATCACTAATTATTGCTCGGGGTGTGCCAAATCGAGAAAATAATTTTTTTAAAAAATTTACGACGACTCTCGCGTCGTTAGTAGGAAAAGCTTGTGCTTTTGCCCACCTTGACACGTAATCGACTGCAACAAGGATATATTTATTATTAAAAGAGGAGGGTAAAGGACCTACGAAATCTATTCCCCAAAGATACAAAATTTCGCATTCTAAAAAAATATTTTGGGGCATTTCGTTCCGGTTAGAAATGTTACCTGACTGTTGGCACCAATCACAATTACTCACGAAATTGTGAGCATCTTTATATAAGGTGGGCCAATAGAAGCCCGACTCTAGCGCCTTTCTTGCGGTCCGGTTCGCTTGATAATGGCCACCGGTTGGCCCTTCGTGGCAGTGCCGCAGAATTTGGGCGCCTTCCTCGCCCGAAATACACCTTCTTACCACTTGGTCTGCGCAGACACGAAATAAAAAGGGGTCCTCCCAAAAATAATTTTTTAAATCCGAAAAGAATTTCTTCTTTTGTTGACTTGAAAAATCTTTTGGTAGGACCCGGGGCACTAAATAGTTGGCCAAATCCGCGTACCAAGGGGTGGAAGAAGTCGTTACCTTTTCGATGGCAAGGAGGGGCTCTTCAGGGAAGTTGTCGTCAATTTCGGCTTCCACTAGCGCTCCTGCAGCTGGATTTTCCAACCTTGAGAGGTGGTCGACTGCAACATTCTCCGCTCCCCTTTTGTCCTGGATCTCCAAATTGAATTCTTGTAGTAGGAGGATCCACCTTAGCAGTCGAGGCTTTGCATCTCCTTTTTGTAGCAAAAACCGGAGAGCGGAATGATATGTAAAAAGAATAACTTCTGAAAGCGTTAAATATGATCGAAACTTATCAAACGCAAAAATTATTGCCAAAAATTCCTTTTCCGTTGTTGTATAATTTGCTTGCGCGAATGTTAGAATTTTGCTTGCGTAATAAATTGGGTGAAAATATTTGTTCACCCGTTGGCCCAAAACTGCACCTACAGCAAAATCACTCGGGTCGCACATGATTTCAAACGGAAGAGACCAATTTGGTGCGATTAAAATAGGAGAATTGATAAGCTCATTTTTAATTTTATTAAATTCTTTTAAACATTCATCATCAAAATTAAACGCGGATTCTTTTTCTAAAAGATGAGTTAGCGGTTTCATAATTTTTGAGAAGTCTTTTATAAACCGCCTATAGAAACCCACATGACCTAGAAAACTCCTGATAGATTTTACATTCGCAGGAGGGGAAAGTTTTTCTATGACCTCGATCTTGGCCCTATCGACCTCGATCCCCTTACTAGAAACTTTATGTCCGAGGACTAACCCCTCTCGGACCATAAAGTGGCACTTCTCCCAGTTGAGTGCCAAATTCGTGTCTTCGCAGCGTTGGAAAACACGGTCAAGATTATTTATACAATTAGTGAAAGAATCGCCAAAAACAGAAAAATCATCCATGAATACTTCCATGACGTCTTCTATAAGTTCATTAAAAATTGCCAACATACATCTTTGAAATGTAGCCGGCGCGTTGCAAAGTCCAAACGACATTCTTTGATATGCGAAGGTGCCAAACGGACAAGTGAAGGTGGTTTTCTTTTGATCTTCGGGAGCAATTGAGATTTGAAAATATCCCGAAAGACCATCGAGAAAACAATAGTGCGAATGAACGGATAAGCGTTCTAAAATTTGGTCAATAAACGGTAACGGAAAGTGATCCTTGCGGGTAGCATCATTTAATTTTCTCTAATCGATGCATACACGCCAACCCGTAATAGTACGGGTCAGAATCAAATCATTATTTTCGTTGGTGATTACTGTTATTCCTCCCTTTTTAGGCACGACTTTCACTGGGCTAACCCAAGTGCTATCAGAAATCGGATAAATAATTCCCGCGTCTAATTATTTTATAATTTTGGCCTTAACGACGTCCTTCATGTTTGGGTTAAGGCGTCGTTGAGGCTGAATAGCGCCGCGAGAATTATTTTCTAAATTTATTTTATGCGTGCAAAACGAGGGGCTAATCCCCTTTATATCCGAAATTTGCCATGCAATTGCATGGCGGTGATTATTTAAAATTTTAATTAATTCGGAAATTTCCAAATCGTTAAGTGCGGAAGATATTTTTACGGGCAGTTTTGAATTTTTTTCTAAAAATATGTATTTTAAATGTTCCGGCAATTGTTTTAGTTCTAAACTCGGTGGCTCCTCGTAAGATGTTTTTATTTTAGAAATATTTAAGTTTACTTCTTCAAATTTGGTTGGCCGAGTTATTTCTTCTAAACAAAATAAATTTGCAATTTCCGGATTTTCAAATAAAGGCGAAATTATTTCAGAAAATGACGTTATTTCCTCTTGAAAATTTGTTTCTAGGGTAAAACAAGAGTCGTCGTTTGGAAACGCATTTCTCATCGATTGATTTATATTAAAAATAACTTCTTCTTCCCCAACTCGTAGGAGAAGGTTTCCGTTACTTACGTCAATTATAGCCCGAGCGGTGGCTAGGAAGGGCCGGCCGAGTATGAGTGGTACTTCAGCGTCCTCTTCGATATCGAGGATGACAAAGTCTACCGGAAAGATAAACTTGTCAACCTTCACTAGCACATCCTCAATGATCCCGATTGGATACTTTACGGACCGATCCGCTAGTTGGATGCTTATATTGGTTGGGCTTGGGGTGCCCAAACCAAGCTTCTTAAATAAGGAGAACGACATAAGATTTATGCTTGCCCCTAGATCGGCCAAGGCATTTTTAATTAATAAATTTCCGAACAAACCCGGGATGGAAAACCGTCCCGGATCATTTAATTTTTTCGGTATATTATTAAGAACTATCGCTGAACATTCTGCATTAAGAGAAACACGCGAAATATCTTTAAGTTTCTTTTTATTTGATAATAAATCCTTGAGATATTTCGCGTATTTAGGCATTTGAGAGAGTGCCTCGCAAAATGGTACATTGATTTGTATTTGTTTTAAAATATTTATAAATTTTTTATACTGTTTCCCGTTGCGCTCATTTTGTAGCTTAGAAGGATACGGAATAGAAGGCGTTTGAATAATGCGCGGGGCTAAATCAGAAGAGTTTAAATGCCGAGTTGGAGTTGAAATGTTTACCTTAGGCTCGGCCAAATTTGAACTTTTTACCTCCCTTCCACTACGGAGGGTTATAGCGTTGGCGCTCTCCCATGGATTGGGCTCAGTATTGCCCGGTAGAGCTCCCTGCTGGCGGTCGGAGAACATCTTGGCGAGTTGTCCAATCTGATTTTCTAGGCTTTTAATAGATCCGGAAAGGTTCTGGATATTGGTATCAGTAGAGGCGACGTATTTGGTGAAGGCCTCTTCAAGTGAAGGGGCCTTTGGTGTATGTGGTGGAGCGAATCCGGAGGATTCACTTGTGGGGGGCGTTGAGCATTATTGGGGTTGCTCCATGAAAAATTCGGGTGGTTCCTTAAACCCGGATTATAACTATTAGGAAGATTATTATTTGGGTTATAAGGAGGACGATAGGAGTTCCCCATATAATCAACTTGTTCTTGATTATAATTATTATTATTATAATAATAATTATTATTATTATAATTATTAGCCCCGTTAATGGCGGAGGAAGCAGACATCTCCGCCATTTGCTTAGTAAGCCATTCTACTTGATATGCTAAATTCGGGGTGGCCTCGACTTCAAAGAGTCCCGTCGGTTTGTTAGGACGCGACCATGGCGCATTCCACTGATAAGTATTCATGGCCATCTCCTCAAAAAGCTCTTGAGCGGCATCTGGGGTTTTGTTATTTAGAGTTCTCCCAGCTACTGCATCAATCATTTGCCTCGTTTGGAGATTCAAACCATGGTAGAATGTTTGAACTTGTTGCCATAAAGGAAGGGCGTGGTGAGGACATCTCCGCAATAATTCCTTGAAGCGCTCCTATGTGTCATAGAGAGACTCTGAGTCTATTTGCGTAAACGAGAGAATGTCCGTACGTAATCTAGCGGACTTCGCCGAAGGAAAATATTTAGTTAAAAATTTCTCCGTCATTTCGGCCCATGTAGTGATGGAACCTCTAGGAAGAGATCTCAACCATTGCTTGGCCTTAGTCCGCAAAGAAAATGGAAATAAACGCAAACGAATGGCGTCATCGGTGACGCCATTAATTTTAAACGTATCGCAAATTTCCAAAAAATTCAATAAATGTAAATTTGGATCTTCATCTGGTAACCCGTCAAAGATGACGGTTTGCTGTACCATTTGAATGATACTCGTTTTGATTTCAAAATTATTATTCGCCACTGCCGGGCGAATAATACTTGATTGTGTTCCCTCCCAATTTGGCCTCGCATAATAGGACATAGTCCGTAGCGGGGCCTCATTATGGTCGGGGTTATCCATTAAGCCTTCGTTAGTTTCTCCGATTGACACTTCTTGAATTATTGGTAGATCACTAAATCGGAGACGACGCCGCAAGGTGCGCTCGATTTCCGGATCAAAAGAAAATTCTTGATTGACTAAAGAGTCTCCTCGGGTCATAAACCCAAATTAAAAGAGGAAAAGATGCGAAAAAGATATATAAAATAAAATAAAATTTTAGATAAATATTTTAATTATATTATATTTAATAATAATTTTTATATAAATATTTTTTTTTTGAAGATTTTTTTTTATTATTTTTTTTATTTTTTTAGGTGAATTAAAATTAGTCCTGGACTTCCCAAGATCTACCCGGTGAAGGGTTTGCAAGGTACTAGAGGCTATGATGGGAATTCAAACCCAAAGCGTCCTTTCCAGGAATTTAGTTGCACCTTAAAATTAAGAAAAAGAAAAAGATTAAATTAATAGATATTTCGGTTTTCGAAATATCAACCGTGTCCCCGGCAACGACGCCAAAAACTTGATGCGCAAAACTATGCTTGCAAACGACAACGGCAAGTGTACCGTATCGAATGTAGTATAGGTTACTAAAACAAGGTCGTATTAGACTCGGGGCGGCTGATTATTCTTACTTCGGAAAATCTCTATTATTTTATCGAAAGAAACTTGTTTTGGTTGGTTGCAAGAAAGAGAAATAATTTGTTAAAACTATGATTAAAAGGATTAGCACTCAACCTTGAATCACCTTGGAAAAATAAATAAATAAAGAAATAAAACTTCTAATACTCTTTAAAAGAAATGCTTGACCGTGGAGGCTCCCGATTTATAAACGTACCTCTCTCAAGGATATGCTTAACTGAGTTTAGGTTGATCAATCGAACTCTCGTTCTAGAATCGAAACCCATAAAACTCGCCTTATCGAAGTGAACCCCTCTATTGGATATAACTCCAATACGGGAGATTTATGTCGTCCTCTCTCGAGGAGTGCATTCAAATCTCTTTATCCTTGAAATGATCGATTCGAACTCAAAACCTCTCGTTTATTAGACTACAAAAACAAGAATGAGATTATATATCGATAATATAATCTCAATCAATATAAATTCAATGATAAATCTTAAGTGATCTAAATAAGAGAAAAAGAAGTTCTAAACTAAATTATGAATTATATTTTCCTTGGATTATCTCGGCCGAGTACTAATGAAATTTAGCTACTCATGGAGATGGAGGAATTGAAAGCAATAAAAGAGTACATAATGGAAAAGAGAATAGAATACGAGAAAAGAGAACTAATTTTATTGATTTGCAAAAGAAATTACAACTAGGAATTAAAAGCTACAAACCTGAAATGAAAGTGCAAGCTAAGAAAGAAGATTACAAGCTTAAGAATGACAAAAATAGTGCAAGAAAATAAACTAAAACTTCAAAACTTTTTCCTCAAACATCTGGAAAAGCTCCCTTTGAATAGGCAAAATTTTGGTGTTACACGCCCTTGGTCACGCCCGTGACCAAGGGCGTGTAAGGGGCGTGATTTGCTGTCAGCGGAGAAGGCACCATCTGGCTTCAATACAGGCATTACGGACGTGTCACGCCCTAAGTCACGCCTGTGACCTGGGTCGTATAATCTTTAAAACTCGTTGCTGGCGGGAAGCTTCGGCGGGAAATTGGCGCGGGAAGAGTCACGCCCGTATACTGGATTTCATGCCTCAAATGTCACGCCCGTGACTTGATTTCACGCCCATGACCGGGGGGCGTGTAATTATAATTGACGTGGCAGCTGTCTCTGAATGCTTGTGGCGGGTCGCGGCCGTGACATTGGGTCACGCTCGTGGTCACGCCCGTGACCTGGGGCGTGTACTAGGCGAACTTTTCACAGAGCGCCCCCGGAGTCGCAGAAATAGGTCTGGAACACTACGCAGGTTACACGCCCATGGTCACGCCAGTGACCTGGGGCGTGTAAATACATTTTTTGCTCCAAATGTCCAGAAAACCTGAAAATATAAAATAAACATAAGTTAGCTTATGAAATTAACATTGGAAAGATTTATATGAAATAATTTATAAAAATAACATAATTTCATAATAAAATTATAATAAAACTATACTAAAAGATGAGTAAATAAATTACTCATCATCAACCCACACAGACCGGGCAGTCTGAGCATCCAGGTCGCCTCCAAAGATTGAAGATCATAAAGGCCCAAGTCCAAAACGGCAGACCGCAGTCTCAAGTCAGAGGCCACTTGGATTGTGCCATGAAAGCCATCAGAGTCCAAGTGTAGAGGGCAACCCGCGGTCTCAAGCTGGAGACCGCTCGGGTTGCATCTTGAAGGCTAGAACAAGGTTCAAGACCAGGCGACAGGCCGCGTTCTCAAGGGCAAGCTGCGGTCTCAAGACGGAGACCGCCCGGATTGCGCCGTGAAGACCAGCAAGGACAAGTACAAGAATACAAGCCACGGTCTCAAGACGGAGCCCGCCCGGGTGGCATCATTGCCTTAGTCGCAGCATCTCCAGCCCCTTCATAAGACAAACCGTATGCGCAAGCCGCCATGCCGCGCGGCTTCTTTCTTGTCTCCTTCATGTATCTCATCACCGCCTGCACAATTCTCCTCTACTCGGGCAAGCGATTATTTTATCCCTGCCCGTTCGGGCAGGCCCTCGAGCCTATAAATAGTGGGCGGCGACATTCCCAAGGCACGCACACTTGAATCCAGGAGCTCGCTTGTTTGAGCTGCGGTCTCGAGTTTCCCGTCTTGCGGACTGTCTGGCCGGCCGGCTTCTGCTTTCCTGCACTTGTAACCTGATGTAACTTCTTCTTCTTAATCAAAGGAAAGCCCATCACAGGAGTGGCATTCGCCGTGACGGGCGAAGTCTGGCCTTGACCGATGCTAGTGGTCTCATTTTCTCCATCTAAAAAGTAACCGGCAGCCCGCAACCTCCGATTTCCTTCGGAGGTGCGATTTCGGACTCAACACTCCCCCTAAGTGAATGCTCCCCTAATATGTAGGCTATCATCTTAATTAAGCATGTTAGTTTTATATTTTGATAGCATATTATATTTATCATGTTAGTTCTCCCCCTTTTGTTATTAGCAAAAGCGGGTAAGGAGACACCACTTACAAGTTGACAATAAGATAAAGGCATGATCGAGCTTATAGAGAGGGAAATGATAAGGAGTTTTAGAATACTTTTCATTGAAATAGATCAGAGTTTGAGTATTATAATATTTTCATAAATCAGAGTTTGTAGCATAAACAAATACAAGGTAAATGTAAAGTTGCGGAAGACTTAGAAAAATACAAGCAAACATCTATTGTAAGACATGATGATTCATAAAAGTTATATGAGTTTAATTTTATAAAGAAGATGTTTTGTAAATCATTGTTCAAGTACAATCTTTAAATTCAATAATAAAGTAACCAATCATGAAATAATGTTACCAAAAAGAGAGTACTATAATGTTATGTTAATTCACAATTTCAAAACATATTAAACATTGTAGAAAGCATGCTAGGTTATCTAGTGCATTTCATAAATAAAGAGTAGTATAGAATTTGCATTAGGATCCAATACTCATGAGAAGAAGTGTTATGGAAGATAATGATGTGCACATAAGTGTATTTTTGAGTAGAGTAAACAAATGTTTTAATCAAAAATACAAGTAATATGTAAAGTAAGAGTACAATAAAACACAAATAATTTCACTTCCACACACTTCAATGCACCAAAAAAATGTACAACTACCAAGGTGCTTTGCACACACAATGCTCATTAAGACTTATCAGGGTGCAAAGTAGTGCTTGGGGGATCACATATTTTTATTTTAAAATTGAAACTCGTGATCTGGTGTACATAAGAGTAAGTGGTTCTTATTTTGAAAGAAAGATTTGATTTGCACAAGATACTTTACTATTCTTTCCAAGGTGCTTACCCTCACAACGCTTATTAAGACTTATCAGGAGGTTCAAGTAGTGCTTGGTGGAGTTATCTTTGTCACTTTATTTTATGATTTTTGTTTTTTACAAAGTTCTCCGAATACACTTGTTTTGCAAACCAATATAATTTATGAAAAACATAACCACTTTTCTTAACTTTTAAAAGTGCAAATAAAGGAGTGTAGGTAAGATACTTGTGCAATTTTAATTCATTGTACTAATACACAACATACACAAGCATTCTTAGATTAAACCATGCTTGATTTTTTAGGAAAATCCATACAGTTTTTGTATAGTTTTAATGTTTTATATTTTTGCATAAAAATAGACTTTAAACAAATGTCAAAAAAACAAAAGGCAAAACATAATTTTCTTTTGTAATTTGGCTTTTGTATTTTTGTATTTGATTTTTGTATATAAAAAAACTTTAAACAAAAAGGCAAAACATATTTTTTGTAATTTGGCATTTGTATTTTTGTATTTGATTTTTCAAAAATGAAATATAATCAGAAGTGCAAAAATAAATAGTACATATAGATTAATATATTTTTAGGAATTTTTCAAAATTTTAAAAATACAGAAAAACGAATTAGTATGCTAGCGCCGGCGTTAGCGCTAGCGCGGGAAACAGTACACGATTTTTTAGGATTTTGAAATTTTTAATTGTTGATCTTGATTAAGTGTCCCAATAGTAGTTTCATGCTGAAGTTTAGAATTTTAGGAGATGTTTTCGATGGTTAAAAATTACAAAATTGCATTTGTGAATGTGTTTTAACTCGTAAGATCTAGGACAGCTAACTGAAGTCGTAATAAATGAAATCTTGCATCGGGAAGAGGTTTAGTAAATATGTCAGCGAGTTGAGAGTCCGTGCCAATGAAACTTACTTTTATATGCTCTTCCTTAATGTGATCCCTAATGAAATGATGACGAACATCGATGTGTTTGGATCTAGAGTGGTGTTCGGGATTATATGTGAGGTCTATTGCACTTTTGTTGTCACATTTAAGATCAATGTTTTTGAGATGAAATCCAAAATCCTCTAGTGTTTGGCTCATCCATAATGCTTGTGCACAACAACTACCAAGTGCGATATATTCGGCCTCCGTTGTGGAGAGTGCAACCGAAGATTATTTCCTATTAGACCAAGCTACTAAAGAGGGTCCTAGAAAGTGATAAGTACCGCTAGTGCTTTTTCGATCTACTGAACAACCTGTGTAGTCCGAATCGGAATAGCCGTGGAGTGTGAATGAGTCATTGTGTGGGTACCATAATCCTAATTTAGATGACCCTAATAGATAACGAAAAATATGTTTTATCGCTTTTAAATGAGATTCATTTGGATTGGCTTGAAAGCGAGCACATAAACATATGGAAAACATTATATCTGGTCTAGATGCACACAAGTAAAGAAGAGATCCTATCATTCCTCTATATAACATTTGATCAATGGAAATTCTGGATTCAACTTTTCATAGTTTTAAAGAAGCACTCATAGGAGTAGAAGCTTGTTTAAGATTTTCAAATCCAAATCGTTTAAGCATATCGTGAACATATTTCGTTTGGCAAATAAAGATACCATCAGTTCGTTGTGAGATTTGAAAACCAAGAAAATATGATAGTTATCCTACAAGACTCATTTCAAATTTATTTTTCATTACTAAGACTACTTCATTACACAACTCTTCATTAGTGGCTCCAAAAATGATATCATCAACATATATTTGTAAAATAATTAGATCGTTATTATTATGCTTAATGAAGAGTGTGTTGTCGGCACTTCACATAACATAACTGTGCTTTAACAAAAATGATGTAAGTCGATCATACCATGCACGGGGCACTTATTTTAAACCATAAAGCGCTTTTTCTAATTTGTAAACATGATTAGGAAATTTTTCATTTATGAAACCGGGGGGTTGTTCTACGTAAACTTCTTCTTTTATAAACCCGTTTAAAAAAGAACTTTTAAGATCCATTTGAAATAATTTTATTCTTTTAAAACTCGCAAATGCCAAAAATATTCGTATAGATTCTAAGCGAGCAATGGGTGCAAAAGTTTCTTCAAAATTTACCCCCTCGATTTGAGAATAACCTTGAGCAACTAAGCGTGCTTTATTTCTTATAATCCTAGATTCACCATCTAATTTATTTTTAAAGATCCATTTTACGCCAATAATTGGATGATTAAATGGTCTATCTACTAGATTCCAAACTTTATTTCTTTCAAATTGACCTAACTCTTCATTCATAGCCAAAAACCAAAATTCGTCATTTAAAGCGGTGGAAACATTTTTAGGTTCGATTTCAGAAACAAAGAAAATATTTGAAAACGTTTCATGAAGAGAGGATCGAATTCTTACCCCAGTAGAAGGTTCCCCAATGACTAGCTCTTTTGGATGATTTTTTGAGAAGTTCAAAATGCTTGGAGGTACATATTCATCTTCCATGGACTTATCCTCCTCTTCTTTGGAAGGTTCCTCTTCGTCGTGCTCCAATGATGGCAAAGGTTCTTCATTTGTACCTGTAGGAAGCTTCTCTGCACATGGAATAAACTCATCAAATTTAGCATTAATAGACTCTTCAACCTTACTCTATCTTTTGTTAAATATTCTATAGGCTTTACTGGTTGAAGAATATCCAAAAAATATTCCTTCATCACATTTCTCATCAAATTTTCCTAAAGAATCTTTTGTATTAAGAATAAAACATTTACATCCAAATACTTTAAAATATGATACGTTAGATTTCTTTTGATAATATAGTTCATACGGTGTGAGATTTAGAGATGGGCGAAGCATGACTCTATTCATTACATAACATGATGTGCTTACGGCTTCGGCCAAAAAAGACTTAGGTAATTTATATTCAGATAACATGGTGTGTGCTAGTTCTTGGATTGTCCTATTTTTCCATTCTACAACACCGTTTTGTTGAGGTGTGCGTAGAGCGGAGAACTCATGCTTAATACCTAACATTTCACAAAAAGATTTAAAATTTTCATTTTCAAATTCACCTCCGTGATCTGAGCGAATGCATTTTTTTAGATCTAGTTCATTTTGAATACGAGTACATAATTTTGAGAATTCGCAAAACGCATCAGATTTGGAAGAGAGAAATAAAGTCCAGTAATATCTTGAAAAATCATCTATTAGAAAGAAAGTGTATATTTTACCACCAAGACTTGCGGTGTTAATGGGACCAAAGAGATCCATATGAATTATTTGCAATGGTTTTGAAGTAGAAATTTCGTTTTTGCTTTTAAAAGATGATTTTGTAAATTTTCCATTTTGGCATGGAGAACATAGTGAAGATAAATTTCCATTCAACTTAGGTAATCCTCTAATCAATTCCCTTTTTGCTAGTTTTAAAATGAGTTTTGTACTAGCGTGACCTAAACGTCTATGCCATAGTTCTAATTCATCATTTTTGGTTACAAAGCATTTCATAGATGATTTGGAAAGATCATGAAACGAAACTATGTAAACATTGTGAATTCTAGGTGCAGTTAGTAACACATCTTTTGTTTTATGATTAACTATTTTGCAAAGATTAGTGGATGATTCAAATAATATGTCTAATCCTTTATCACACAGTTGACTTATAGATATTAAGTTATGTTTTAATCCTTTTACATACAGAACATTTGAGATAAGAAAGGATTCGTTACCCACTGTACCTACTCCCATGATCCTTCCTTTACCGTTATCACCAAACATTACGATCCCTCCTTTCTTCTTTTCTAGGCTAAGGAATTTTGCTTTGTTGCTCATCATGTGCTTGGAGCAGCCTGAGTACAAGTACCACACATCCTCCGTTTCCTTAGCCTTCCTGCAAATCTAGAGAGAAGATGAGAGTAGAGATCCAGATACACAAGAGGTACCACCCATAGAGTAAGTGGATTTCTTAGGTACCCAAATTTGTTTTAACGATCGTTGTTTTATATTCCTGCAAGATCTAGACGTGTGTCCAAACTTAAGACAATTAGCACACGAAATAAAGGGTGTTGAGACCCTTTTCTGAGTTTCTACATTGCTCTTGCTGGATGATGTTTGAACATTAGAAAAAGAAGAAGATTTTTTAACAGTTGAGCTACAGCCGGCGTTAGTGGCTAGCGCCGGGCGGTAGGGTTCACTTTTATATCTGACACCAAATTTTCCATAACCATAACATTGGTTTCCCAAAATCATATCCAGGGATTTTTTACCAATCCCGAATTTTTTTATGGCTATATTTTGTTTTTTAAGAAATGTATTTTCTTGTACAATCATAACACATTTATTTTCAAATCCCTTTTTGTTATTTTCAATTTGTAAAAGAGAGGTTTTTAGTTTTCTCTCTAAGTCCCCCTTTTCTTTTGCAATAATTTTGTTTTGTGAGAGGGCCTTAGAAAGAGAAACTTTAAGTTCTTTTGTCTTAAATAAAGAGTGCTCACACTCTTGACATGAAACCTTTCTCTTTCAAGGGAAATCAATTTTTTTGTGAGCTTGTGATTTTCTTTGATAATAGATTCATTTTCACGATTTAATATAATATTATCTTTTATACTTTGACCATAGGATTTGCAAGTTAGAATAAATTCATCATAGAGTTCTTCGAAAGTAGGAGGAGTTACCTCAGTGTCGCTAAGAACACTGGTGTCGTTATCGTTGCTTTTTGCCATTAAGCATAAGTTTGCTTCTTCCTTGCTGCTTGATTCAGACTCGCTTGACTCTTTAGAGGAAGAATCATCCCAAGTTGCGGCTTTCAGTACTTTAACTTTCTCTTTTGCTTTGTATTGTTCTTTTTGCTCCTTTTGATACTTCAGGCACTGGCTCCGAATGTGCCCGGTCTTTCTACAGTGATAGCACTCTGGTGGTGGTCTTTCTTCTTTATCTTCGCTTCCTTTTTCTTTCCTTGATGAAGAGGAAGATCCCTTTCGTCGAGTATCCTTTTGGAAGTATTTTCGGAATGTGTTCCTTCTTTCCGGATTCCTGATGAACTTCCTGAAGTTCTTCACCAGGAGACCTTCTTCATCATCATCATCATCATCTTCGATGCATTCCTTCTTTGATTTTAGTGTTAGCGCCTTTTTCTTTGGCTCTTTGTTGTATTCATCATGTTGAATCTGGAGTTCTACCTCATGGTTTTTGAGATTCCCAATAAGGTTCTCGATCTAGAGTGTTCTTAAGTTGTGCGACTCTGAGATGGCTGTCACCTTTGGATTGAACTTGTAGGTAAGGAGCGAAGATTTTTCCTCACCAAGTCCCCTTCTGAGTAAGTCTTTCCAAGTGCCTTTGAAGCGTTGACAATCTTGGTGAAGCGAGTGTACATCGAGTTGATGTCCTCTTCGGTATCCATCCTGAATTTTTCATATTCAGATTCCAGTTGGAATAGCTTTGCATCTTTCACCTGCGATGTACCTTCATGAGTAACTTCCAATTGATTTCAAATATCATAAGAAGTTATGCATGCAGAAATTCTATTAAACTCAATCCTATTTAAAGCGCAATATAAAGCGTTCATTACTTTATCATTATTTTTCCACCTTAGTTTATCGTTATCATCCCATTTATCTTTAGGTTTTGGTAACGTCGCCTCTCCCACTACAGTTGTAGGAGGAGAGTACCAAACTTCTACCATGTTCCACACTTCTACATCCATGGTCATAAGAAAACACATCATTCGATTTTTACAGTAGTTAAAATCTGACCCAGTAAAGAGAGGTGGTCGACTAACCCCTTGACCCTCCAGAAAAGCGAGATCATGAGACGCCATTATTCCCGGTTGTTAAGCCGATTGGAATTAAACCGCTCTGATACCATTTAGTGGATCGGTAGGCGCCCTTAGAGGGGGGGGGGGGTGAATAAGGGTTTTTAAAAACTTAAGTTATATTTTGACAAGCTTTATAATAATGCAAGATTAAGACAATAAGAAGTCAAGTAAAACATTTGAAATAAAGTAGAGACATGCTTTTAATAATATCAAATAAGGTTTTACAAAAGTTAACTTCTATAACGCTAGAAATCGGTGGCGATAAATAGTAGACTCCTTTTGTTTTCTATCCCGACTCGCATCCCCACGAACCGGTGGCCCTCGCCTATCCTCCACGGATTCGGCCCAAGCCGCTCTAGCCAACCCTTCCCCGGATATGGCCTCGAGCACCCCCTAGACCTAGCCTAGATCTAGTCGCCAACATGAGGTGAATTTCCGCCCTAAGTCCTACCCAGACCTAGTCGCCAACACGAGGCAAATTAACTAACCGTTTACAAGAAATAAGAAATGAAAATAATTAAAACTCCCTCTTGATGAACTTCTGAAGTCGGAGACGAAGATTCGCTGTATAATAAGCGTTGTAGAAGTGGACTTCGTTTGAATCCGGCTTGATGAGATTCTCCTTCAGAATTTTGCAGAACTTTGGTAGGACATCAACTTTCGGCCAAGGTAGCCTCTGGAATTCTTGCACTCAATCTCTCTCTCTGATGTCTGTATGCAACGAGAGAAGAGGGGTCCTTTTTATAGCCATAACGCCTGCGCTAGTGGTACCGCCGGCGCTATCCTATATTAGGACATATTCTATGCAGCAGAATCTTCAATCGGAGGAAACATTTCTCTCTTGCCTACTGTGCTCCTCGCTATCGCCTGTGCTATTGGATACCGCCAGGCGCTATTGGCTTCTATAAGTACTCCCAGAATTGCGCTTAAGCAAACATTTCATCGATCAAAATTTCGTCGAACACATCTAAGAGTTCGTCGATCGAATTTTCATCGAACGCAGTTATGAGTATTTCGTCGAGCGCCGCTTACAGTTCGTCGAACGACAGCTAGCGCCTGCGCTAGGACTACCGCTAGCGCTAGTAGGAGTGTTGGATTTGATGGCTCAACTTTGGGGGCAACCTTCTTATGTAATCCTTGAGTCATGTGGACTTTGTTATCCTGCACACTTAAACACACAAGATCAAATACACATAGGATTTGTTATTCTCAAACCTAGGAGATGCGGAAGACCATGTTCCAACATTTATGAACTGGATGCCACTTCTCCCTTAGCCTCACAGGTAGAGCGGCTAAGTAAGCAAGTGGTGGAGATGACTGCTTCCTCCTCTGCTCTTGCGTGGGCGAGTCCTGCCAATAATAATGCTAATAATAATTATAATAATAATAGTATTAATAATAATAATAATAATAACTTAATTGAAGAGACGGTGGATTACCTCGGTAATCCGGTTCGGCCCCCCTTCAACCCTAACAATAATCCTTATAGTAATAATTTTAATTCGGGTTGGAGGAACCACCCTAACTTCTCCTGGAGCAACCCTAATAATACGCAACGTGCCCCAATTGCGGGTCCCCAAGGCTACCCGCAAGGGTTCCCCCAAGGACTTCAACAGGGGTATCAACCTTCTCCTCCAAAACCTTCCCCGCTCGAGGAAGTTTTCGCAAAATACATAGCGTCCAACGAAATAAATATCCGGAATATAACCGGATCGCTAAAAAATTTGGAAATGCAGGTTGGACAACTTGCGGAAATGGTCTCCGAGCGACCACTTGGAGCACTGTCAGGGAACACGGAGCCGAACCCACGTGAAAATGCCCATGCTTAAACCCTTTGAAGCTGCAAGAAGGTCATCTCCCCATCGCGGGTTTAGCAAAAGGTACATATTTCGACTCCGACCCCTCCACCCTCTCCTCCGATTAAAACAAATAAAATAAAATAAATAAATAAATACAAAAAAATACATATATATATATATTTATTCGATCTTCTAATTGCGCTGATCATTCCGACCCCGCAAATTCCTTTCCCCTCGAAAATTACTAAAGAGAAGGCGGACGAGTTGCGGAGTGCTCGACGGTCCTACTTAACAAATCGCTGCACAAATTGAATGACCCGGGAAGGTTCTCCCTCCCGTGCCTCTTTGGCAATTTGTTAATAAAATACGCCCTAGCGGACCTAGGAGCGAGTACAAAGGCTAAATCAGTCAAGCTACGTGACAGTAAACAAAGCGCTCGTGGGAGGCACCCTATATTTATCTAATATTTTTACCTTTGTCTACTTTATTTTTGCAGGGTTTTCTTGCATTTTCTCGTCTTTAATTTTTACAAACTGCATTTTCCTTTTTTTACTTCTTCATACTTAGATTACAACATTGGGGACAATATTGGGTTTTAAGTATGAGGGTCTCTTTTTCGGTTTTTCAAACTTTGTAAATATTTAGAAAAATAAAAAAATTCTAAAAACCATAAAAAAAAAATTTATTTCACACTTTGTAAATATTTAGAAAAATCCAAAAATTTTCTAAAAACTTCAAAATTCAAAATTAAAAAAAAAAAACCTAAAAAAAACAAAATGATAAAATCCCAAAAATATAATAAAAACCCCTACTTAGCTTTGTAATTTTCAAAATTAGTTTGAGTTTATTTATAAGCATTTTTCATTATTTTTGATTTGCCAAAACCCTTATTCGTATCATAGTTTGTAAGATTTAGATTCATGGAATTTTAGTTTATTTATAAGCATTTTTCATACGTTCGATGAATGCGCAACGCCCTGCGTTCGACGAACGGTCAGCGCCCTGCGTTTGACGAACAATGCCAGGCGTTCGACGAATGCGCAGCGTCCTGCGTTCGACAAACGCGCAACGCCCTGCGTTCGACGTACGCTCAGCGCCCTGCGCTCGATGAACGGCGCCAGGTGTTCCACGAACGCGTAGTGCCCTGCGTTCGACGAACGCGCAGCGCCCTGCAATCGACGAACGCGCAGCGCCCTGTGTTCGACGAACGCGCAGCGCCCTGCATTCGACGAACGCTCAGCACCCTGCGTTCGATGAATGGCGCCAGGTGATAGTGCATTATTTATAGTTATTTTTAATATAATATTTTAGTAGTAATTAATTAGTTTTTATATACTTTTAGTTTAATTTATATCTAATTTACTTTATTTTATGTTTTTAGGTAATCTGGGGCTGCTAATAGCAAATTAAAGCCCACAGCCATGTTCAGGGGAAATTCCAGAGCAATTCTTCAAAAATCTTCAGTACACGCACTTGGTCATTGGCGTGACCTGGGGGCGTGACCATGGTCACGGCCGTGCTCTATTTTCCGCTCCCAGAAATCAGTGCCACGTCGATTTATGATTACACGCCCCAGGTCACGGGCGTGATCGGGGGCGTGACCTTCAGGTCACGGGCGTGGCTCGCCCAAAAAGCATTCAATTCAAGCAGTTTCCGCCGCCGAGCCGTTCCAGCTTACACGCCCTTGGTCACGGGCATGACCAAGGGGCGTGACCTCTCCCGCAAATGCCAGATTAACTCCAGATCGCGCCGTTTCCCGCCGTTTCCTGACTCGGTCAAGACACGCCCAAAGTCACGGGCGTGACCTAGGTCATGACCCATCCAGATGATCAATTTTGGCAATTTTTCTTCCCCAACGTTCCCGGGCTTTCATGACGCAGTTACATAGCTTACACGCCCTTGGTCACAGGCGTGACCAAGGGCATGACTCACCAATTTTCTTCCTATAAAAGCCAGCTGCTGCCAAAGTGAAGGGAATCCAGTCCATGCTTAGATTGGGTCAATTTATAGAGTTGTTTTCTGCATTTTCTTATTGTATTTTCATTTATGCAATTTTACTTTATGTTTTGCAAATTTTAATTCCTAGCTTAGATTTACTTTAATTGCAATTGTACTTTTCTTTACATAGAAATAAAAATGTCTTTCTTCTCAATTTTGTTTAGCTAATTTTCATTGCATTTGATCGGATGATTTCTTAAGCTTTTGTATTTCGTAATCATTTATTCATAGTTTAGTTTTGAAAAACTATGATTTACCATTGATTTGCAATTATTGGTTTCATATTTCTAGGGTATGATAATCAAGTTTGATCCGTAATTTAGTGTATCGAGAGATCCGTAAATACGGCTAGATCGCTCATAGGTAAAAAGAGTTGTATGCATTCCTCAAGAGAGGGTGACACAAATCTTCTGGATTGGAATCAAATCCAATAGTGGGGCTCACCGCATAAAGCAAGCTTAGGGGTGTCGACTGGCCGAGGGGTCTTAATCGATCAACCTAAGGTTAGGTGGTAGTTCTCTCGAGAGAGGCTCTATCATATTTTGGGAACCTCCACGGTCAAGTTTGTCCAAATCAATTTATGATGTTTTCGAAATATTTTACTTAAGAAGAATTCTCGATCAAATGTTTTCTCTTTTTTAAATTATTTTCAAAACTCTATTTTACTTCCGATAAAATAATAATAATTTACGTGAGTAAGATTACTCAACAGGCCTCGGGAAAATACGACATCCTTCCTATACTATATTTCGATAGGTATACTTGCCTACATCGGGATATTAGTTGGAATTATTTTTAAAACTATATAAAATCTTTATCAAGTTTTTGGCGCCGTTGTCAGGGAACTATTTTTGTTTATATTTTGAAAGCTTGAATTTTATTACTTTTATCATTCTCTTTCTCCACCCCCATTTCTCTTTTTGCTTTTTCTTTTAAAATTCATTTCTATTAGGTAACAGTTGTTTAATTTTCTTTTTCAAAAAAATGATGTTATCGCAGTTGGCCGCAAAAGTTGCTGAGCTTCAAAATAAAGTTAATCTTTTGGAAACCGCACGAATGCGCCAAATTATTTGTAATTTTTGTGGTGCAAATCATTCTAGTGAGGAGTGTTATTCTTATTTTTATTCTCAAAATATTTTTGATCAAACTAATTTTTCTCAAGATTATAATTCTTATGAAATTCTTTCTTGCTTCGATAATAATTATTCATGGTGGCAAGATCACCCGGATAATTTACGGTGCAATGAAGAAATTTCTTTTGATCAAAATTTTTCTTCCTCCACATTTTACCCACAAAATTCAATTTCTTCTCTTCGTGATTCTCCGGATATTCCTATTCAAAATTTGAATAGTTATTCCCAAGAAGAAAATAATATTTTATACTAAGAATTTATTAACATAATGGGTGTGCCGAGCAAAATAGAAGAACAACATGTTTTATCTTCTACTTCGCCCGACTCTATTCCGCTTTCTCATGAATTTTTAAACCCACCACATAAATATTTTGGAATCAAAATTCATGAAAATTTTGTCGCCCATAAATTTACTCCCCTTGGTATTGATTTTTCTGATAATAATTTTATTCTTAAAAATAAACAACCGGAGCTTAATCATGTGTTTTCGCAAGCGCCTCCCCCTTGAGAAAAATTTTCTGACACTCTAATTTTTGATTCTTTTGATACTAACAATTTTCATGTAGAGGATGAGCCGTTGCAACCAAACGTCTTCACCGATCCATTTGCCGCTCATCTCCAGCAATCCAAATTACCCAAGGTATGTATAGGTAATTTAGATTCACAATTTCACGCTAACGGACAACGAAAGAATCAAGAGTATAGCGGAGGAGTCGCCGGGACCGGATTTCGGCATGCTCACCTGAGCGTGAATTAAGGGAGTTGCCTGTGCATTTTTATTTTTATTTTCCTTTTTCCTAACAATAACCGTCTAGCTTAAAGACGGGAAAAAGAAAAGCGCTCTTGGGAGGCACCCTTGCTTATCTTTATTTTTCTTGCAATTTACGTTTTATGCATTTTCCCTCCTACTTGGCTTATAAACATTGGGGACAATATTTATTTTTAAGTATGGGGGTGTATTCTCTTATTTTCAGTTTTAATTAAAATTCCAAAGAAAAATAGAAAATCTTTTTCAAAATTATAAAAAAATGATCTTCTTTCTTTATTTTCAATTTTGTTATGAAAAAAATTACAAAATTCAAAAAAAATTTCTTTTAAATTTTTATGTCTTTGTGTCTTATTTCTCTTGTTTGCAAATTAAAATTAAAAAAAAATTAAAAAAATTAAAAATTTAATTTCTTGCGAAAGGGCCATGTTGGGTTTTCATCCCACAAAACCGCCTATTACCTTGCGAGCCCGTCATTGGGTAGCCCTTGGGAAGTCCAAGAATATAAAAAAAATTCATTTTTTTTAATATAAAAAAAATCCAAAAATCTAATAAAATAAATTTTGTATTATTAAATTTCTCCAAACTTCATTTATGCAAAATTAATTTTAATTATGAGTTGTCTTTATAGGCTTTTTAAGGAGTTTCTTTTTATGAATTTTTAAATCATATATTTCTCTTCAAAATATGTTAGATTTAATTTTTAGATGAATTTGATTTAATGAGTTTTTCATTATTTTGAATTGTTTAGAATATTTCTTAGTTTTACTTTCTCTCTTTAAAATATCATAATTCAATTTTGCAGTAATTGTGTTAAATATCTTTAGATTTTACTTATATTAATTTGAACTCATTGTTTCTTGTAGATTGCTCAAATTATTTTCTATGCTCTTAAAATTTATCTTTGGAATTTGTTTAGCCTTTAAACCCTAGCCCTTCCCCTACCTTTTTGTTTAACCCATTTGTTTGGGATAAAAAAAATATTTGAAAAGATCATATGTCATGGAATGAGAGGATAAAATTCATCATTCCTAAACATATGCACCCAAATTAGTAAGAGATTATATGGCATGGAGATGAGAGGATAAAATTTATCATTCCTAAACATATACATTTGGGATATAAAAAGAAGAAGAAATTAAAAAAAATGGAAATGAGAGGATAAAATTCATCATTTCCTATATACAAAGTAACTTCTTCAATGCCAATTTTACCCCCAATTAGCCAAGTTTATTTGCTTTCCTAAGATATTTTTGAGAGAGCATAGTTAATATTTTGTAGTTTTCTAAAAGTTTCTCATGATTGTAAAGTTTCTATAATTTTAATCTTGGATATTTTACTTAATACAATGCAATTCTGTTTATGAAGATTTAGTTAGAGAATTTTAAAACTAAAATTTATTCTACTCATTTCAATTTATGAATTATTAATTATTTCTTATAAATCTGAATTTTAACATCTTAACTTATTTTGATGAGTTTTATAAGATTTGGAGTACATAATTAGAAGTTAATCTTTTGGGAAATGTCCAATAAATTCTTCTCATACTTATAAATTGGTTTTTGCTCTGGAATAGCAAAAGCTTAAGTATGGGGGTATTTGATAGTGCATTATTTATAGTTAATTTTTATATAATATTTTAGTAGTAATTAATTAGTTTTTATATACTTTTAGTTTAATTTATATCTAATTTACTTTATTTTGTGTTTTCAGGTAATCTGGGGCTGCCAATAGCAAATTCAAGCCCACAGCCGTGTTCAGGGGAAATTCCAGAGCAATTCTGCAAAAATCTTCAGTACACACCCTTGGTCACGGGCGTGACCTGGGGGCGTGACCTTGGTCACCACCGTGCTCCATTTTCCGCTCCCAGAAATCAGTGCCACGTCGGTTTATGATTACACGCCCCAGGTCACGAGCGTGACCGGGGGGCGTGACCTTCAGGTCACATGCGTGGCTCGCCCGACAAGCATTCAATTCAAGCAGTTTCCACCGCCGAGCCGTTCCAGCTTACACGCCCTAGGTCACGGGCGTGACCAAGGGGCGTGACCTCCCCCGCAACTGCCAGATTAACTCCAGATCGCGCCGTTTCCCGCCGTTTCCTGACTCGGTCAAGACACGCCCTAAGTCACGGGCGTGACCTAGGCCGTGACCCGTCCAGATGATCAATTTTGGCAGTTTTTCTTCCCCAACGTTCCCAGGCTTTCATGACGCATTTACGTAGCTTTCACGCCCTTGGTCACGGGCGTGACCAAGGGCGTGACTCACAAATTTTCTTCCTATAAAAGCCAGTTGCTGCCAAAGTGAAGGGAATCCAGTCCATGCTTAGATTGGGTCAATTTATAGAGTTGTTTTCTGCATTTTCTTATTGTATTTTCATTTATGCAATTTTACTTTATGTTTTGCAAATTTTAATTCCTAGCTTAGATTTACTTTAATTGCAATTGTACTTTTCTTTACATCGAAATAAAAATGTCATTCTTCTCAATTATGTTTAGCTAATTTTCATAGCATTTGATCGGATGATTTTTTAAGCTTTTGTATTTCGTAAACTTTTATTCATAGTTTAGTTTGGAAAAACTATGATTTACCATTGATTTGTAATTATTGGTTTCATATTTCTAGGGTATGATAATCAAGTTTGTTCTGTATTTTAGTGTATCGAGAGATCCGTAAATACGGGTAGATCGCTTATAGGTAAAAAGAGTTGTATGCATTCCTCGAGAGAGGGTGACACAAATCTTCCAAATTGGAATCAAATCCAATAGTGGGGCTCACCGCATAAAGCAAGTTTAGGGGTGTCGACTGGCCGAGGGGTCTTAATCGATCACTCTAAGGTTAGGTGGTAGTTCTCTCGAGAGAGGCTCTATCATATTTTGGGAACCTCCATGGTCAAGTTTGACCAAATCAATTTATGATGTTTACGAAATATTTTACTTAAGAAGAATTCTCGATCAAATGTTTTCTCTTTTGTAAATTATTTTCAAAACTCTATTTTACTTCCGATAAAATAATAATAATTTACGTGAGTAAGATTACTCAACAGGCCTCGCGCAAATACGACATCCTTCCTATACTATATTTCGATAGGTATACTTGCCTACATCGTGATATTAGTTGGAATTATTTTTAAAACTATATAAAATCCTTATCACCAGGCGTTCGACGAACGCTCAGCGCCCTGCGTTCGACGAACGGCGCCAAGCGTTCGACGATCTCTCAGTATTATATAAATATATATATTATATAAATATATTATATAAAAACATCTGCAGGCATTTGACGAAGGAGTTCTGAGTTCGATGAACTCCCCACTGCGTTCGATAAATCCCAGTCCGCTGAGACGACTCAACCCGAACCGCTGAGATGAGTCAGCCCGCTGAGACCAGAACCTGCGTTCGATAAACTCTTCGCTGCGTTCGACGAATCCCACTCCGAGCTGCATTCGACAAATCACTCAGTCCAGGCGTTCAACGAATTCCTCTCCGCCTCCCTCCCAGTTCGATGAACTCGTCCCTGCGTTCGACGAATTCTCTCCCAGCCCGCCAGCTCTCCTTCCAGCAAGCTGTCCTGCCAGCTCTCTCCTTCTAGAACCTGCCAGCTTCTATCCGCACCCCAGATCAAGTCAAATTTGCCATCCTCTTCAGTCAAACCGCCAGCTGTTGTTTTTCCTTTTTGCTAATTGCAGCCCTCTTTTTCCTATAAATAGAGGGGGTTGGCTGATGGCTAAAGAGTTCACAAATTTTGATGTTTTTGGGATTTGTGTTCCACTTTTGTTTTTCTCTCTCTTGTTTTCCACTGTCTCCTCTCTAGTTTTGTAATATTTTATTTGCTTAATGAAATAGATAAGTTTTTCTTCATAGTTGTTCTTCTTTTCTTAATTTTTGTTGTGCGTGTGTGTGTGCATGAGATTAATTTTAAAGCTTTCATAGCAAGATTTTCTGCATTTTTATCGCTTTCATAATTAGTATTACCGCTATCATAAGTAAATTTTCCGCATTCTTTATCGCTTTCATAGGTAGATTTTCTGCATTTTTACTGCTTTCATAACTAGATTTTCTGCATTATTTATCGCTTTCATAGCTAGATTTTCTGCATTATTTACAGCTTTCATAGCTAGATTTTCTGCATTATCATCGCTTTTCTTGGTTTTTGCTAAACGCACACCAAGCCCGCGATTTTATGCATTATTTATCGCTTTCATAGCTTAGATTTTCTGCATTATCATCGCTTTTCTTGGTTTTTTCTAAACACACACTAATCCTACGATTTTCGTCTTTTCTGCTTTTTAGAATTACTGCAATCACACTTATTTTTATCTATAAGATAATAACGCGCCCTCAAAGTAGAGATAATCAACACGGCCTCGGAAAAATACGACCGCTATATCATTCTCTAAAAAAAATTATATCCTGTACTATAAACGATAAGGCGCACTTGCCTTTATCGCAAGATAAGTTGGATAAATTACTTTCAAAAACTCTGCGAGAGACATTTTTTATAAAATTTAATTAAACAAAAAAAGAATTTCGGCCCCGTCGACGCGGTGCTAACCCCGATATTCCAAAAGCGGGAGCGGTCGTTACTTCCATCACCTCGACAGGTGGGATAAAGGTTTAGCTCCTCGAAGTGGGAGTACTCGCTGTACTCCGCGAAAACGCCGACTGGAATCTATCCGAACCCAGGCTCCGCAGGAATTTAATTTCAAATCCATCAGTCCTCCACTACTGAAGAAGAAATGTTTAATCTCTTGGCTAAGATATTCAGGATGTGGGCCAGGACAGAAGATTCCAGAAGGACAGAGAGGAGCTCAAGCAAGCCAAGGTATGATAAAACTCCTAAACAGGAGATAATCTATTTTTCTTGCAGAAAGCCAGGACACATTTCTACTAAATGTCCTGAGAAAGACAAGAACAAGAAAAACAAGCAGATGAAGGAGCACAGGAAGAAATCCTTCATGAGAAAGGAGAAGAAAGGAGAGAGAGGTCTCTTAGATGAGAACTTGAGTGATTCATATGTAGAATCAAATTCCTCCTCATGTGATGATGATGAAGATGGTGGACCAGAAGAAGACTGCTTAATGGCTTTTGAATATCTCAATAATGAAATTGAGGTAAGCATATTTGAAGACCTTGATTTCTCTTCAAAATATTTTAAAGGATGCTTTACAGAATTTTGTCAAGATTACATCAACAATCAAAAGGAACTTGAAACAATCAAATCTGAAATAAAAGTTCTTAGTAAAGATCCCTCTTCCTCGGTTAACAATGATCTAAAATGTGAACTGCTTAAGAAAGAAAAAGAAATAGATAACTTAGATAATGAAAATTAAGATCTATGGAAAGAACTCTCAAAAGCCTTTGAAGACTCCCTCAATGGAAGGAGCCAAGAGATCAAAGAGATTTCACAAAATCACTCCAAGAGATTTAATCATCTTAATCAAGAATCACAATCACTCACTAGCAAACCTGCTTGTGAAAGACCAGTAACATTCTCTAGGTTTAAACCAAATAATTTATCAGGTTCATGTAAAGAACATGAGAAAGATATCCCTAATAAACTCACCACATTTAATAGGGTAGACACTAGTGATGAACCAGGAATCCTAGGCACACAACCCTTGGAAAATTTAGATTTGAAGAATAAGTGTGTTGTATGTAAAAACTATAAAATTGAAATAGAATAGATGTATGAAACTTTTGAGGAATTTAGAAATGATTACCAAGCTCATATTGACTCTGTCATTTCTACTCTTAAAAACAGCACAAATGCCTACAATAAAGCTAGACAAGATTTAATGATCAAAAATGATAAATTAAGGTCAGAAATTAACTTGCTTAAGAGAATTGTAAATTCCAATTCACAAACACTGAATGATATGAATTATACGTAGAATAGAACTCGACGCAATTTTTGGAATGCGTCGAATGAATCTCGACGGACTCCAACATATGCGTCGACATCATCTCAAGGCAACTATGTGGATGCGTCAAACTACATTTGACGTAAAAAAATATCTTAGTTTGAATAATTATCGACGGGACTATGCAGATACGTCGAATTGTACTCGACGCAACTCTAAAACAACGTCGATTTCATCTCTACGCATATCTCCTGCACAGAATCACCAAACATCAAAACCTTCATTTTCTATCCCAAGATGTCTTTGTTGCTCCAAACAAGGACATACTGCCAAATATTGCAGGCATAACCATGCAGCACTTCTTCACCTAAGGGAGAACAATGGAAGACCATCTCATTCTTTCATATCTCCATATGATGATAGAAGGAACAGACCCCAACATGAGAGGGTCTTTATTAATGTTTAATTTACATGTGCAGAGGGAAGGCTGTTCAACCACAAACCAACAGTGGTATCTGGACAGTGGTTGCTCCATGCATATGACTGGAGCAAAAGATCTGCTGGAAAATTTTAAGGCCAAGGAAGGGCCCAAGGTAATTTTTGGGAACTCCACTCTGGTCAAACCAAAGGATATGGTTTGCTCAGTATTGGAGAAATCTCCTTTGCTAAAGTAGCTTATGTTGAAGGACTTTCACTTAATCTGATTGTTGAAACCAATAAATTGGTCTCTAGAGGAGTTTGGGCCCTCAATAAGTTGAGGGGTGACCTCACACTAACTCCTTCCCTGAGAGGGCATCCGACCTCGCCGGCTAGCGAGAGCTCGGCTAGCGGAGCCATCTCGGGGGAAAAACACATAGACTCCCCGAAAGGACATCCGACCTTGCCGGCTAGAGAGAGCCCGGCTAGCGGAGCCACCTCGGGGGAGAAACACTTAGCTTCCTCGAGAGGCCTTCCGACCTCGCCGACTAGAGAGAGCCCGGCCAGCGAGAGCCCGGCTAGCGGAGCCACCTCGGGGGAAAACACTTAGCCTCCCCGAGAGGCCTTCCGACCTCGCCGGCTAGCGAGAGCCCGACTAGCGGAGCCACCTCAGGGGAAAAACACTTAGCCTCCCTAAGAGGCCTTCCGACCTCGCAGGCTAGCGAGAGCCTGACTAGCAGAGCCACCTCGGGGGAAAACTCTTAGCTTCCCAGAGAGGCCTTCCAACCTCACTGGCTAGCGAGAGCCCAGCTAGCAGAGCCACCTCGGGGGGAATTCACTTAGCCTCCCTGAGAGTCCTTCTGACCTCGCCGGCTAGCGAGAGCCCGGCTAGCGGAGCCACCTCGGGGGAAAAACACTTAGTTTCCCCGAGAGGCATTCCGACCTCGCCAGCTAGCGGAGCCACCTCGGGGGAAAAACACTTAGCCTTCCCGAGAGGCCTTCCGACCTCGCCGGCTAGCGGAGCAACCTCGTGGGAAAAACACTTAGCCTCTCTGAGAGGCCTTCTGACCTCGCCGGCTAGCGAGAGCCCGGCTTGCAGAGACACCTCGGGGGAAAAAAACTTAGCACCCCCGAGAGGCCTTCCGACCTCTCTGGCTAACGAGAGCCCGGCTAGCGGAGCCACCTCGGGGGAAAAACATTTATCCTCCCCGAGAGGCCTTCCGACCTCGCCGGCTAGCGAGAGACCGGCTATCGGAGCCACCTTGGGGGAAAACGCTTTGCCTATCGGAGAGGCCTTCTGACCTCGCCGGCTAGCGGAGCCACCTCGGGGGAAAAACACTTAGCCTCCCCGAGAGGCATTCCGACCTCGCCGGCTAGCGAGAGCCTGGCTAGAGGAGCCACCATGGGGGAAAAACACTTAGCTTCCCCGAGAGGCCTTCCGACATCGCCGGCTAGAGAGAGCCCGACTAGCGGAGCCACCTAGGGGGAAAACATTTAGCCTCCCTGAGTGGCCTTCTGACCTTGCCGGCTAGGGAGAGCCCAGCTTGTAACACCCCAAAAATCGTATTTCAGCGAGGTAGGCGGAGTGGTAGTGCTGCGCTCGGGATAGGCTAAAAATTCCACAACAGTTCTATACGCACGACCATTGTCCTCTTCGCGCACGACCAGTGATCGTGCGCCAGTGATCGTGCGCAACCCGCAAGAAATCAGAGTTCTGTCTCGGCTTATCGCACGACCATTTGCTCTTCGCGCACGACCAGTGATCGTGCGACTGTGATCGTGCGCCCTGTTTATTTCTGTACCGCAAAAACGTGCGGGATGACGATCCGACCGATCAAATATTTCAGGATTTGATCCGACGGCTGAGATGTTTCGCTGGGGGGCTTTAGGGCTTGGATGAGGGGTTATTCCCTCATATTTTCAAGTCCTTTCTCTCTCTTAGGTTGGAGAAAGGAGAAGGGGGCAAGGAGGAAGAAGAGGGGAGATCCGCCATTGTTGGAGCTTCGGAGCTCCGATCGCCGATCCGAGACCGGCAACGCGTAGAGGGCGTGAAGGCGCTTCTTCTCCACCGTTTGGTTGCAAGCTTCTCATGGCTAGGAGGAGATCTCAAAAGGTAATGACGTTTCTCCTCCAGGTCTTTAGGATGCGTGTTTGGCATCCCTTCATTTTTCTGCATTTTGGCACCGGATCCGTCGAGTGAGAGGGATCCGGGTCGCCTTGGTTCAAGAGAAACCACCGGGTTGATTGTGTCCATCCCCGGCATGTTTTGCACTAGAGATCTGCTCCGTTAGCGGATTAGGCATTGTGGGTGAAGCCGGATTTGTGGTCGTTGGTCCGATCCGGTGATGTTGATTTACGCGCATTTTAGGGGTTTTGTTAGAAACCCGATTACGGCGAACTCGTCGTTGTGATGCCCTTGTAGCTTCGTGTGGTAACGAATGTTGGGTTTAGGGCGGAGAATTAATGTGCGGATTTTGGGGCTTGTGATGCCTAGTGTTGGGCGAAGGCGCGATTGGTCTTTGTGGTCGGCTGGCTATCCCGTGAAGACTGAGATTCACGTGTGGAGAGTGTCCCGGCAAGATTAGTCCCTTCGATTGTTGACCGATGAGAATGTCTGTGCTACGGATGAGTCCGTTGACGGCCGCCATGCGAGGCAATCGGTGGACGTTGTCCCGAAAGTAAGCCCAGGGCCTTGGGACGTTTTGGTTGGCCAGAATTCTTAGAATCGGTCTTGGTGCGTTGTTGGCGGCCCGAGCGTGTGAGCTGTCAGACAAGCCCGATGGCATGGTGAGCCAGGCGAGGTGGGTCTCAGCGAGAGCGCTTGGCCTTGGGTTTTGATGCCCTTGTGGGGAAGTAATGAGTACCCTTGTGTTGGTGATGTATGATGATGTGTTAGATTCATACGCTTTAGGGCGCCTTGGGTGAAACCCCGGGCTTGCACTAATTTTGCATTGTTAGGCCCCTTTTATTACCTGCTCAACATAGAAACGTGGATGATGCTTGTGACACTCACGCCAGTATTTATGTGGCTTTTCTTTATGTACATTTGCATACGAAGTGCTGACTTGCAGGGTGAAGTAGTTCCCCGGGGTCCGCTAGGATGGCCGGGAGGAGGGATGTTGTTACACCGCTTGTGGTCAGCCATAGCTGACCCTCGTTTACCGCTCTTTGTGATTTGGTTGCAGGGCAAGAATCACAGGCTGGACCCAGCGCGCCGGCCAAAAAGGCCTAAAGCCTCATGAAGTGCTTAGTTGATTTCCTGCATTACTTTCTTCGTACTTTGTTATATCCTGCTTGCATGCCGAGGTAGTTTAGGGAAAAACTATCTTTCCCCTTTTGTTGGGATGTCTTTTATTATGGAATGTTTGATGTTTTGGACATTGTTTTGTAAGGCCTTAAGGCCAGTTGGACTCCTTTGTAGTGTGGACAATCTCTGTAGCTTTAGTTGTTTCCGCTGTGTTGTCTGAGTTATGAGATTGGATAGTTAATATCATCTTTTAATACTAAAGCTGTGGCGGTTATATGCTGTGGGGTCCCGGCCGGACCCATATTATATGGTCATTACAGGGGAGGTGTTACAATTTGGTATCAGAGCCAGGTTGAGTATTCTTGCGAGGTCTAGTGTATTTGGATCGCGTAAGAGATTGTCCACATAGGAGTATTGTGCGGGATTATGAGTATACCTGTGTTTGAGTCTTGCGAATAGAGACTGATGAGTCTTTTTCCTTGCTTATGCTAGGATGTTGGCGATGATGCGGGGACGTCGAGGAGGCAAGAGGAGCCTTCGGGGAGTAGTGCTACTGCTCCAGGCCTCATGAATGTGGGCATGTCCCCGGCTGATTTCTGTCGCATGCTAGCAGAGGCAATGGTAGAGGCTCAAGCTGGAGCGATGCCACGGGTTCCTACGCCGGTGGTGCAAGTTGCGACCCCTGTCACTCTGGCGGCTACGCCGGATACACCGGATGTCGAAGTAAGGCAAGCAGAGCCTGTAGCGGAGAGAGCTATTCCGATGGGTGATCGATTCATGAAGTATTTCTTGAGTTTCCACCCTCCGACATTCAAGGGAGCGGGCACTCCAACGGATGCCGAGGATTAGCTTTCGAGGATCCAGGAGCTCTTGAAGGCCGCTGAGACCCCAGCTGAGAGGCAGTCTCACTTTGCGAGCTTCATGTTAGAGGGCGATGCGAAGTTGTGGTGGGTGAACCATAACGGTCAACATTTTGTTGGGCGTGTTCCGTCCATGGAGGAGTTCGGAAACGCTTTCCTAAAGCGTTACATTCCGGCTTCAACAAGGTTAGCACTGCAGCGGCAGTTTCTGCATTTGGTGCAGCGGTGGAAGTCAGTGGATGAATATCTGCAAGAGTTCACTCGGTTGGGTCGGTATGCGGGTACGACTATGGCAGATGACGAAGAGAGAGATAACCTCTTTTATCAAGGGTTGAGGGAAAATTTAAGGCAACCACTCATAGCCCTGAAGAATGCGGGATTCAATGAGTTGGTCGAAGCCGCTCGCACGCTGGAAAGCGACTTGGAGCGAACTCAACGGAGAAAGGGTGTTGCGGCAAGGCAGGGAGAAGGAAAGCCTTCTCAGTCTCAACCCCAGTGGAAGTCCGAGGGCAGCCGATGGAAGAAGAAGCCCCGTCCTAATAGGCCTGGGGAGAGAAGTGGCGCACCTTCGGGAGATTTCCGTTCCAAAGGTCCGATTACTTGTTACCAGTGTGGCAAGGTGGGTCACATTAGCCGTTTTTGTATCGAGGGCGGAGCTGGGCCAGAGCCGAGGCAAGAACAATCGGTGCGTTCGGGTCCCAGTGTTGCAGAGAAGGGGAAAGCGTCGGAGTTGAGTGCTTCGCGGTTCCCTCCAGTGCATCCTAGAGCCTATAACCTTGGGCAGCAGGAGGCGATACGTCAACCCGATGTGGTGACAGGTACGAAAGTTTTAAGTTTCGTTTGTTACTATAATGTAGGTTGCGGCATTTCATGTTTGTTTTGCACGTGGTTAGGTTTTGTGCTAGTTTCGGGCTACCCCTCTCGAGTGTTGTTCGACACAGGGGCGTTACACTCTTTTCTTGCGGAAAGTTTTATCCGGAAGATTGGTGCTGAGCCCGTAGTGGCAGGAGTGGAGCTGAGTGTGCGTATGCCGAATGGGTCTTTCATGACTACCATGAGGAAGGGACGCATTGTGATGCAAATTGGCAATTGTGAGTTCGTGTTGGTAGCAGCGATTCTGCCACTAGCCGAATTCGATGTTATCTTTGGAATGGACTGGCTTGCGGGGCAGCGAGCTAGTATCGACTGCCAGTTGAAGGTGGTAACCCTGAGAGGGGAAGGTAGAGCATAGGTCAAGTTTGAAGGCCTAAGCGGAGTGGCTTGCTCCCTGATTTCCGCTATGCAAATGAGGCGTGCGGTAAACCAAGGAGGCGAGGCGTTCTTAGCTTTGTTGGAGACTCACTCCACAAAGTTGGCTATTAGGGAAGTTCCGGTGGTAGAAGAATTTGAGGATGTTTTCCCCGAGGAGCTTCCGGGAGCACCTCCTCAGCGTGAAATTGATTTCTCGATAGAGTTGGTACCGGGTGCGAGGCCAGTGTCGCGTCCTCCGTTTAGGATGGCACCGAAGGAACTGGCCGAGTTAAAGGTTCAGTTGCAGGAGTTGTTAGAGCAAGGGTACATTAGGCCCAGCTCTTCGCCGTGGATCGCACCGGTTTTGTTTGTGAAGAAGAAAGACGGAAGTATGCGGTTGTGTATCGATTACCGTGAATTGAATAAACTGACCGTTAAGAACAAATATCCGATCCCCCGAATCGATGATTTATTCGACCAGTTAGTGGGGTCGGTGGTGTACTCCAAGTTGGATTTGAAATCAGGGTACTACCAGTTAAAGATTCGAGAAGAGGACGTTTCCAAGACAGCGTTTGGGACTCGTTATGGACACTACGAGTTTTCGGTGATGCCGTTCGGACTGACGAACGCGCCATCTGTGTTCATGGATTTGATGAATAGGGTTTTTCGCCCGTTCCTAGATTCGTTCGTGGTGGTGTTTATTGATGATATTTTGGTATATTCAAAATCGGAGGCAGAGCATGAGTCTCACTTGAGGCAAGTATTGCAGACTCTAAGGGAGAATCAGCTGTATGCTAAGTTCTCAAAATGTGAGTTTTGGATCGAGAAGGTGGCTTTCTTGGGGCACATAATTAGTGGAGATGGGGTGGCGGTAGATCCAGCGAAGATTGAAGCCATTAGAGATTGGCCTGTCTTGAGAACCGTGGCGGAAGTCCGGAGTTTCCTTGGACTAGCCGGTTATTATAGAAGGTTCGTGGAGAACTTTTCGCGGATGGCGCTGCCCCTCACCACTCTCACTCGCAAGGACCAGAGGTTCGTATGGACACCGGAGTGTGCTCGTGCATTTGAGAAGCTGAAGGAAAGATTGATGTCCGCTCCAATCCTTAGTCTTCCTATTGGGACGGAAGGATTTCAGATTTTCAGCGACGCGTCAGGTTGCGGGTTGGGTTGCGTGCTGGTGCAGCACGGCAAGGTGATTGCTTATGGGTCAAGGCAGTTAAAGACTCATGAGAAGAATTATCCCGTCCACGATCTGGAGTTGGCGGCGGTAATCTTTGCGCTAAAGTTGTGGCGGCACTACGTTTATGGTGCGAAGGTGGAGATCTTCACAGATCACAAAAGCTTGAGGTACCTTCTAGACCAAAAGGACCTGAACATGCGGCAGCGTAGGTGGGTCGAGTTCCTTGGGGACTACGACGTGGAGATTCAATATACTCCGGGCAAAGCCAACGTGGTGGCGGATGCTTTGAGTAGGAAGTACTCCGGGCAAGGTAATTGGATGGAGGCGCATAATGAGCGTTTGATTCGAGACTTGGAGTCTCTTGACATTTCTTGTGTGGCTAGAGGTGAGTCTAGCGTAGCTCGTTTGAACTGGATTGAAATGCAGTGTGATATAACGGATCGAATCCGAGAGGCGACCAGTACGGACGAGGAGTGCCAACAGTTGGTGTTGGAGGCTCAGCAAAGCGAAGGCACTGCTTTGGAGATGGCTGGTGGAATTCTGAGGAGAGACGGAAGGATCTGTGTTCCGCGTTTCGGCAAGCTTCGCGAGGAGTTGATGTTTGAAGCTCACTTTACAAAGTACTCCGTTCATCCAGGAAGTACAAAGATGTACGCGGATTTGAAGAAATCTTTTTGGTGGCCTGGGATGAAGCGGGATGTAGCCGAGTACGTGAGCCGATGTCGGACTTGTGCCTTGGTGAAGGCTGAGTGCCAAAGGCCCGGTGGGTTCTTGAAGCCTCTTCCCATCCCCGAATGGAAATTTGATGACATCTCTATGGATTTTGTGCATGGTTTGCCTCGATCGCAGCAGGGTAACGATGCGATTTGGGTGATAGTAGATCGCCTGACGAAGGTGGCCCACTTCATCCCGAATCAGAAGGGCGATGGCGTGGAAAAGCTCGTGGAGCTTTATGTTCGAAACGTTGTGCGATTGCACGGAATTCCGAAGAGCATCGTTAGTGATCGCGATGGGCGATTCACCTCGAAGGACTGGAGATTTGTGCAAAAAAGTCTAGGCACGAAGCTCAAGTTTAGCACCGCGTTCCATCCGCAGACCGATGGTCAGACGGAGCGAACGAACCGTACGTTGGAAGACATGTTGAGGATGTGTGCTCTCGACTTTGGCAAAGGTTGGGAGGACCACCTTTTCATGGTGGAGTTCGCCTATAATAATAGCTTCCAGGCGAGAATCAAGATGGCGCCATACGAAGCTTTGTATGGAAGGAAGTGTCGAACGCCGATGTCTTGGGCAGAGGAGGGGGACACTAAGGTTTTGGGAAAGCAAGTGGTGGAAGATGCTTGCGATATTGTGCGGACGATCCAGGAGCGCATGAAGGTTGCTCAGGATCGACAAGCGAAGTATTTTAATGCGCGCCACAGAAATGTGGAGTTCGCAGTGGGCGACATGGTGTACTTGAAGATCAAGCCGTTCAAGGGTGTTTCGCGGGAGCGGCGACTCAAGAAGTTGAGTACGAGATTTTTGGGTCCGTTCGAGGTTACGGAGCGTATAGGCAAAGCAGCCTATCGTTTGGCGTTGTCCGCAGAGCTGAGTGGGTTACATGACGTTTTCCATGTCTCCGTGCTGAGGAAAGCTTTGGTAGAGCCGAACATCGTGGTCGAAGCGGCGGCGGTGCCGGTGATGGAGGACTTGGGGGCGAGGGTTCGCCCGGTGTGCGTGGAGGATTCAGAAGTCCGGCAGTTGCGTAACAAGCAAGTCAAACTTGTAAAGGTGCGATGGGACAACTGCGGGCGAGACGAATTCTCTTGGGAGCGTGAGCAAGCGATGCGGGAGGATTTCCCGGAACTTTTTGCTCCAGGTATGCGTTATGAATTTCCTGTTTAAACTCTGAAATTTCGAGGACTAAATTCTTTTAAGGGGGGTGGAGTTGTAACACCCCAAAAATCGTAGTTCAGCGAGGTAGGCGGAGTGGTAGTGCTGCGCTCGGGATAGGCTAAAAATTCCACAACAGTTCTATACGCACGACCATTGTCCTCTTCGCGCACGACCAGTGATCGTGCGCCAGTGATCGTGCGCAACCCGCAAGAAATCGGAGTTCTGTCTCGGCTTATCGCACGACCATTTGCTCTTCGCGCACGACCAGTGATCGTGCGACTGTGATCGTGCGCCCTGTTTATTTCTGTTCCGCGAAAACATGCGAGATGACGATCCGACCGATCAAATATTTCAGGATTTGATCCGACGGCTGAGATGTTTCGCTGGGGGGCTTTAGGGCTTGGATGAGTGGTTATTCCCTCATATTTTCAAGTCCTTTCTCTCTCTTAGGTTGGAGAAAGGAGAAGGGGGCAAGGAGGAAGAAGAGGGGAGATCCGCCATTGTTGGAGCTTCGGAGCTCCGATCGCCGATCCGAGACCGGCAACGCGTAGAGGGCGTCAAGGCGCTTCTTCTCCACCGTTTGGTTGCAAGCTTCTCATGGCTAGGAGGAGATCTCAAAAGGTAACGACGTTTCTCCTCCCGGTCTTTAGGATGCTTGTTTGGCATCCCTTCATTTTTCTGCATTTTGGCACCGGATCCATCGAGTGAGAGGGATCCGGGTCGCCTTGGTTCAAGAGAAACCACCGGGTTGATTGTGTCCGTCCCCGGGATGTTTTGCACTAGAGATCCGCTCCGTTAGCGGATTAGGCATTGTGGGTGAAGCCGGATTTGTGGCCGTTGGTCCGATCCGGTGATGTTGATTTACGCGCATTTTAGGGGTTTTGTTAGAAACCCGATTACGGCGAACTCGTCGTTGTGATGCCCTTGTAGCTTCGTGTGGTAACGAATGTTGGGTTTAGGGCGGAGAATTAATGTGCGGATTTTGGGGCTTGTGATGCCTAGTGTTGGGCGAAGGCGCGATTGGTCTTTGTGGTCGGCTGGCTATCCCGTGAAGACTGAGATTCACGTGTGGAGAGTGTCCCGGCAAGATTAGTCCCTTCGATTGTTGACCGATGAGAATGTCTGTGCTACGGATGAGTCCGTTGACGGCCGCCAGGCGAGGCGATCGGTGGACGTTGTCCCGAAAGTAAGCCCAGGGCCTTGGGATGTTTTGGTTGGCCAGAATTCTAAGAATCGGTCTTGGTGCGTTGTTGGCGGCCCGAGCGTGTGAGCTGTCAGACAAGCCCGATGGCATGGTGAGCCAGGCGAGGTGGGTCTCAGCGAGAGCGCTTGGCCTTGGGTTTTGATGCCCTTGTGGGGAAGTAATGAGTACCCTTGTGTTGGTGATGTATGATGATGTGTTAGATTCATACGCTTTAGGGCGCCTTGGGTGAAACCCCGAGCTTGCACTCATTTTGCATTGTTAGGCCCCTTTTATTACCTGCTCAACATAGAAACGTGGATGATGCTTGTGACACTCACGCCAGTATTTATGTTGCTTTTCTTTATGTACATTTGCATACGAAGTGCTGACTTGCAGGGTGAAGTAGTTCCCCGGGGTCCGCTAGGACGGCCGGGAGGAGGGATGTTGTTACACCGCTTGTGGTCAGCCATAGCTGACCCTCGTTTACCGCTCTTTGTGATTTGGTTGCAGGGCAAGAATCGCAGGCTGGACCCAGCGCGCCGGCCAAAAAGGCCTAAAGCCTCATGAAGTGCTTAGTTGATTTCCTGCATTACTTTCTTCGTACTTTGTTATATCCGGCTTGCATGCCGAGGTAGTTTAGGGAAAAACTATCTTTCCCCTTTTGTTGGGATGTCTTTTATTATGGAATGTTTGATGTTTTGGACATTGTTTTGTAAGGCCTTAAGGCCAGTTGGACTCCTTTGTAGTGTGGACAATCTCTGTGGCTTTAGTTGTTTCCGCTGTGTTGTCTGAGTTATGAGATTGGATAGTTAATATCATCTTTTAATACTAAAGCTGTGGCGGTTATATGCTGTGGGGTCCCGGCCGGACCCATATTATATGGTCATTACAGGGGAGGTGTTACAATTTGGTATCAGAGCCAGGTTGAGTATTCTTGCGAGGTCTAGTGTATTTGGATCGTGTAAGAGATTGTCCACACAGGAGTATTGTGCGGGATTATGAGTATCCCTGTGTTTGAGTCTTGCGAATAGAAACTGATGAGTCTTTTTCCTTGCTTATGCTAGGATGTTGGCTAGTGGCAGAATCCGGCTAATTGGTGATGAGAAGTGAAAGAACTCTATAGTTAAGCGTGCTCGAGCTGGAGTAGTACTGGGATGGGTGACCTCCTGGGAAGGCCCCGTAGAGGCGCATAACTGGATCACTTCTCACCAAAGGGAGGCTGTGGCCACCAACAACCCGCATGTGGGCTGGAGAGGGGTTGGGGTGCTTGGGCTGCAGCCCGGTAACGGTCGCCAGGCGAGGCAGTCGGTGGACGTTGTCCCGATAGTAAGTCCAGGGCCTTGGGACGTTACACAGCTAGTGGAGCCACCTCGGGGAAAATACATTTAGCCTCCCCGAGAGGCCTTCCGACCTCGCCAGCTAGCGAGAGCCCGGCTACCGGAGCCACCTTAGGGGAAAAACACTTAGCTTCCCCGAGGGGCCTTCCGACCTCGCCGGCTAGCGAGAGCCCTGCTAGCGGAGACACCTCGGGGTAAAAACACTTAGCTTCCCCGAGATGCCTTCCAACCTCGCCGGCTAGCGAAGCCCCGGCTAGCGGAGCCACCTCGGGGGAAAAACACTTAGCCTCCCCGAGAGGCCTTCCGACCTCGCCGGCTAGCGAGAACCCAGCTAGCAGAGCAACCTCGAGGGAAAAACACTTAGCCTCCCTGAGTGGCCTTCCAACCTCGCCGGCTAGCGAGAGCCCGGATAGCGCAGCCACCTCGGGGGAAAAATACTTAGCCTCCCAGATAGGCCTTCCGCCTCGCCGGCTAGAGAGAGTCCGGCTAGCGGAGCCACCTCAGGTGAAAAACACTTAGCCTCACCGAGAGGCCATCCTACCTTGCCGGCTAGCGAGAGCCCGGCTAGCGGAGCCACCTCGGGGAAAAACACTTAGCATCCACATGGGCCTTCCGACCTCGCCGGCTAGCGAGAGCCACCTCGGGGGAAAAACACTTAGCCTCCCCGAGGGGCCTTCCGACCTCGCCGGCTAGCGAAAGCCAGGCTAGCGGAGCCACCTCGGGTGAAAAACACTTAACTTCTCCGAGAGGCCTTCCGACCTCGCCGGCTAGCGAGAGCCGGGCTAGCGGAGCCACCTCGAGGGAAAAACACTTGGCCTCCCCGAGAGGCCTTTCGACCACGCTGGATAGCGAGAGCCCGGCTAGCGGAGCCACCTCAGGGGAAAAACACTTAGACTCCTTGAGAGGCCTTCCGAGCTCGCCGGCATGCGAGAGACCGGTTAGCGGAGCCACCTCGGGGGAAAAACACTTAGCCTCCCCGAGAGGCCTTCCGACCTCGCCGGCTAGCGAGATCCCAGGAGGTAGTGGAGCCACCTCGGGGGAAAAACACTTAGCCTCCCTGAGAGGCCTTCCGACCTCACCAGCTAGCGAGAGCCCGGCTAGCGGAGCCACCTCGGGGGAAAAACACTTAGCTTCCCCGAGAGGCCTTCCGACCTCGCCGGCTAATGGAGCCACCTCGGGGGAAAAATAATTAGCCTCACCGGGAGGCCTTCCGACCTCGCCGGCTAGCGGAGCCACATCGGGGGAAAAACACTTAGCCTCTCGGAGAGGCCTTCCGACCACACCGGCTAGTGAGAGCCCGGGTAGCGGAGCCACCTCGGGGGAAAAACACTTAGCCTCTCAGAGAGGCCTTCCGACCTCGCCTGCTAGCGAGAGCCCGGCTAGTGGAGCCACCTCGGGGAAAAAACACAGCTTCCCCGAGAGGCCTTCCGACCTCGCCGGCTAGCGAGAGCCCGACTAGCGGAGCCACCTCGGGGGAAAACATTTAGCCTCCCCGAGTTGCCTTCCGACCTTGCCGGCTAGGGAGTGCCTAGCTAGCGGAGCAACCTCGGGGGAAAACATTTATCCTCCCCCAGAGGCCTTCCGACCTCGCCAGCTAGCGAGAGCCCGGCTCGCGGAGCCACCTCAGGGGAAAAACACTTATCTTCCCCGAGGGGCCTTCCGACCTCGCCGGCTAGCGAGCGCCCGGCTAGCGGAGCCACCTCGGGGGATAAACACTTAGCTTCCCCGAGAGGCCTTCTGACATCGCCGACTAGCGAGAGCACGACAAGAGGAGACACCTCGGCGAAAAACACTTAGCCTCCCCGAGAGGGCTTCCATCCTCACCGGTTAGCGAGAGCCCGACTAGCGTCACCACCTTGGAGGAAAAACACTAAGCTTCCCCGAGAGGCCTTCCGACCTCGCCGACTAGCGAGAGACCGGCTAGCGGAGCCACCTCGGGGGAAAAACACTTAGCCTTTTTGAGAGGCCTTCCGACCTCGGCGGCTAGCGAGAGCCCAGCTAGAGGAGCCACCTCGGGGGAAAAACACTTAGCCTCCCTGAGAGGCCTTTCGACCTTGCCGACTAGCGAGAGCCCGGCTAGCGGAGCCACCTCGGGGAAAAACACTTAGCCTCCCTGAGAGGCCTTCCGACATCGCGGGCTAGCGAGATCCCGGCTAGCGGATCCACTGATGCGTGTCGGCAAGTGCACCGGTCGCTGTCAAGTAATAATTGTGGAGAATAAATTCCCCGGATGTCGGTCTCTTGAGGAATGCAGGATGGGTGAACGAATCACGCAGTGATGATTGTTACACAAGCGTTCAACAAACACAAAGAGGGGTTTTTGGTTGGTTTTCCTAATCTTAGCAATAACAAAAGAAATGCGGGTCGAAAAACACCGCTTCGCAAAGTGAAGTGGATGCAACGGCCGCGATGCCGTGCTTCGTGAGGCGGATGAAGTGAACTCAAGTGCGAGAGGGTGAGGGTCGCAAACACCTCTTCACAACCGCCGTTAGCTCTTGCTAACGCGGGTCAAACACCTTGCGTGCGGGCACGAGTGAGTGAATGAGAACGGAGTGAATCACAACCAAACCATGAAGAATAACAAAGACACATTCATTTAAACAAATAACATCTCAATATTCGAGTTTTACAAGGTTCAAAGAGTACAACGAGGAAAGAGGAAAGAAATAACCGATGTTGAAGACTAGCGGCCGTTCACGGCCGGAATGGTAGGTTGTCGGGCTACCTCCGGACTCGGACGGACAATGCTTCCGGCGTAGAGAGCTGTCACGATTTCCCTACGTGCTCCGTCGTCTTCGACTTTAGGTTTCTTCTTCTTCTCACCGAGCGGAATGAAAGAATGCTTGCTTGGAGGCTTGCGGACGATGGAGAACACTCACGGACAATGGAGGAGGTCTTAGAATGGATGGAGGAGGCTTCCCTTTGCGTAGGAGATGAAGTGGAGGCGTCCGAAGGTGGAAATCGGCGGCGTACGGAACAGGAATCCCGCTCCCGGCATGAACGATACGCCCTAAAATCGCAACAGGCGTTTAAATAGGCGCTGGATTAAATACTGCGCACGATCATTGGCGCACGACCAGTGGTCGTGCGCACTGGAATTCTGCGATCGTGCGCACTGCCTGGGTGGAACCTGCAAGATACGAAATTATAAAATAGAATGTTCGCACGACCAGTGGCGCACGACCGGTGGTCGTGCGCACTGGAGTTGATGGTCGTGCGCACTGGAGCAAACAGAACTCGGAAATTAAATGGTAAGTGCGCACGAGCAGTGGCGCACGACCGGTGGTCGTGCGCACTGGTGTTGGTGGTCGTGCGCACTGCACCAAACAGAACTCGTGAAAAGGGTTAAGTGCACACGATCAGTGGCGCACGACCAGTGGTCGTGCGCAATAGAACCGGTGATCGTGCGCAGTGTTCCTGTGCAGAATTGCACCGGGAACACTTGCACGACTCCTATTCCAGCATAACCACAGATCTAGCCACTGAAAGTGGCACCTAACAGCACAAGAATACTACTAAAGAGAAAAAGCACGAAAATCACACCAAAGTGGGCCAAGATGTGCACCTAGCATGGATTATCAAATATAAACTAAAACAAGGCTAAAGTGCGGAGAAATGACTAAATAACGGCCCGGATGAGTCCATAAATGTGTATATGATCAGGACTCATCACACCCCCAGACTTAACTGTTTGCGCGTCCCGAGCAAACGAATCCGGCGGAGCGTGAAAACGATAATTGACATAGAGAATTACACAAAGGAGTACGGTGCGAAGTAACATACGCATGCAAGTAGAGAATTTAATAGAAGGAGATTCTAGATATGCTAAATAATTTACAAGAGTATTAAAGCGTAATTAAAGATTTAGATGTACTCAATTGGTGAATTATGAAGAATTTGACGATCATGCCCGGTATGAAAGTGACGAGACACTGAGGCGGGTGTTGCAAAAGATCGGGGCTTAGGAATAACTCCGCTGAAATCCATCAACGTCGTGAACCATACGCTCGCCCGGTCACACTCTCTCCACGGCGCTAGCAAACTCGCAAATCAAATCAGTAGGACTTATAGGATTAAAACGAGGCTTAGTTTACGGTATGATATTCAAAGTTAAACACGGTGGCTACGCAACCCAAGTGAGCTAACGGAACGCTGCACCATACAAGACCAACGAACAATGCTCGTGTGACACACCCCCAGACTTATCATGAAAACCAGGTGTGCACACGGCCTACTTCACAAATACCAACAGATTTTCTGTTTTTAGCTCGGGAGGATTTTTTTTTCAAAATACTCTTTTTTTTTTCTTTTACATATTTTACTTCTTTTATGTAACCCCCGGTTGGTTCAAAATCAGCAGACAGAATTTATTTTTCCTTCATAACACAAGGATTCCACACTCCACACAAGTTTAGAATTATGAGCGCAGTTAAAAACATTTTGGTTGCGGGAGTAGGATAGGCTTCAGGCATTGGTGGATGAAGAGGAGCTGAACAAAGGATTGGTAGGCACAAAATTGGCTTTCAAAGGTGAATGAAATGGACATGGAATAACAAAGCTCAAACTAGCCAAAGGGTGGCCTACATCATGTTTGACTCAACGAGTAGCTCTCACCCATGCTTCGAGAGTCGCTAGGGGCAAGTTCTTAGCCCACGAGAAAGATAAACCTTCCTCCCGACTCGAGCAACACACGACTAGCAATCGCACACACACAACACCGGGTTATCGTCAATTCCATACAAATTCACCACTTGAGTATATTAAATCTAAATTTACGCAGAAATACTAAACATAAATTAGATGCATAAAGAAAATCTTGTTCTACACAAATTCTACCATAGAATGCGAAGTGACTAGAACACTACATGAGTCAACATCGCACTCCAAATAATAATTCCTACGTTAACAACCTATTTCATACTCCAACCAAGATAGTTTACAACGGAACAACAACAAAAAGATAAGCGCGCACTCAAGTGGGTGAAAGGGTGTGTGAAACATGGAAAACAACGATAATGATAAGATAAATAAGAATCAACCTTCTAGTATGCGGTGCACTCGTGCACAGTGGATAACAACAACCGCTCCCCCATACTTAAGCTAAACAATATCTCTAGAAATTTGAAGCAACAAGAGGGGAGGAAGTGTTACTCAATGCTCAGAAATGAGCATACCAGACGATTGGCGTAAATAATCAAGAATAGTCCGCAGCATCCGCTCCATCGAACACAAAACCTGCAAGCACAAACTCAAAGCAACAAAAGCAGATACAAAAGCTGAACTAAAAGAAGTTAGATAAAAAGAAATACGAAAACAGGAAATCTGGGTTGTCTCCCAGTAGCGCTTTCATTTAACGTCCTTAAGCTGGACCAAATACCTGTATTAGCAGTGTTTATAAAGTGCAAGAATTAAAAAGAAAGAGTTCTCAAAAGTAGTTCACCACAGCAAATAAAACACACATCAACTAAAAGCGCTCTTATGGTGTGCTTCTCCCGTAGCACGTAGGCGGGAGGTGAAGGCTTTAGGGCCAGCACTGGTATTACCCAATGCTCCCCTAACCTCCGCCACCTTGCCACGAAGAGCGGCAGCACGAGCGTCGCGCAGAAGTTTTTCCTTTTTAAGTTTGGTGACAGTCGGAGACTGCCACCGTTGAGAGTTCTCAGATTTTTCCTCCTTAGAATCAGGTGGCGTCACTTCCGGCATCGTGGTGACTACCGGATCGGCCCAGGAGATGGAGCGCTTAGATAGTTTATTACATGATTCACCATAAGAAGATAAATAATCAGCAACCCTAACTACATTCACGTCAACGTTTCCCGAACTGCCGTCTTCCTCCTTCTCGGAGTCGAATTCTTTCCGGAGGTCGACCTCTTCTTCCTCATCTGATTGGAGCTCCTCCATTCCTCCTTCACCTGTTTCTCGAACATGTATCTTTCCTGCACAGCTTAGAAATTCATCAGAAATAACGAGAGGGGGCGGAGTGAATGTTTCAGTTGTGGCTTCGGGACAAGTGGGCTGCTGCAACATATTGGTTAGGGAAATGCACCCCATAGCAAAATCAAGGGTAGCACCGCTCTCCTTCAAGAACGATACGCCCAAGATAGGAATGGACTGGTTTTCCCGCGGCCCCAAAACCTGAAAATCAGCAACTACAGTTGTCCCCTCAACCGTCACCTCCACATTCTTTACTTCCCCCTCGGATTGAATAACAGTACCATTGGCAAGCACAAGGGATTTCCTTTCTTCCGTGTTCAAATCCAGTTGTAATTTGGCTACATCTTGCAACGCAATAACGTTGCGGGAGGAACCGGAATCGCATAAAGCTTTTGTTTCAACCTTATTGATGGAACAAGAGATTACCAGCTCACTCGGATTGGCATCTACCACATCCCCCAGACTCTTCCCTTGATCAATGGGGTTCTTCTCCGTGTTGCTGGGAAGGGTCCCCTGCGAACGCTCGGTTAGCGCTTGGGCCAATTGGCCCAACTGCGTCTCCAAGTTTCGCATAGATGCAGTTTGATTTACCATATTTGAATTAGCTGCTAGCATGAATTTCTCCATCATCTCTTCTAAATTACTCTTCTTTTGGGTAGGGGGTGCTTGGTTATAATCCGGTTGCGGCGGCCTCGGTTGGCTCCCGGAGGCGTAAGCATCGTTTTGATGCTGCCCCGGTGCCCATCGTTGGCCAGGTGTGTTTGGATTCCCCGAGAAGTTCGGGTGACTTCTCGCTCCCGGATTATAAGCATTATTGAAAGGCGCCCCCCTAGGCTGATTTCCTACATAATTAACAGATTCGTTCAAGTTCAAGTGTGCGAAGTCACCTGCCACGTTGTTCCCCGAACACTCATACGCGTGGTGGCCTCTGCCTCCACATCCCTCGCAGGTAATGACAGCAGCAGTAGCGGATGGTGAGGGGAGAGAGTCGACCATGAAAAGACCTCGGCCGCTTCTTGGAGCATTTCTCCCTGCAGTCCAGAATGTACTGTGGGAGGCAGTGTCGCGCAGAATTCGAAGGGCTTCTTCAGGAGTGTGGTTCATCAAGGTGCCACCCGCCGCAGCATCAATCATTGCCCTGTAGTTGGGCTCGATTGCGAAGTAGAACAATTCAACCACATTCCATGGTTGGAGCTCGTGGCCAGGGCAACGGCGAAGGAGATCGTTGAGGCGCTCCCATGCTTCAGCAAGGGTCTCTTGGTCAAGTTGGCGAAATGTGGCGATCTCCCGCCGCAAGCTTACAATCTTATCCACAGGGTGGAATTTAGCAAGGAACTTGGATGCGAGGGCATCCCAAGTTGCAGCAGTCCCGGGCGGAATGGAGTGGAGCCACACCTTTGCTTTGTCGCGGAGTGAAAAGGGAAACAGTCTAAGCTTGACCGTGTCGTCAGCAATCCCTGCGTAGCGGAAGGTTCCGCAAATATCAGAAAACTCCGCCAGATGCAGATGCGGATCTTCGCTGGCCAACCCCGAGAACTGAGCATTGTTCCGGATGATGTTTAAGATCGCTGGCTTGATCTCAAACTGATTATTCATAATGTTTGGCCCGAACCCCGGATACACACTCCCAGCAGTTGGAGTGGTGTAGTCCCTCATCGTGCGGGGTCGAGGCCTGACTGCCTCCTGCTCAATCCCAGGCTGATGTTCCCCCACGCCGGGCATTCTCGGATCAACATCATTTGGGTCTACCTGATCACCCATGGCCGCTTGTACAGCCGCAGCGCGCCTTCGCGCGCGAGCAGTTCGTTCGATTTCTGGATCAAAAGGTGCGAGTTCACCTGCGACCTGCCTCTGCATGAACTGTCAAAAACAAAAAGAAAAACAAAGAAAATAAAAAACAACTGCTCGCATAACGAAAGTCACAACACAAGACGAAACACGCCTGCATTCCCCGGCAACGGCGCCAAAAACTTGATGCGTGTCGGCAAGTGCACCGGTCGCTATCAAGTAATAATTGTGGAGAATAAATTCCCCGGATGTCGGTCTCTTGAGGAATGCAGGATGGGTGAACGAATCGCGCAGTGATGATTGTTACACAAGCGTTCAACAAACACAAAGAGGGGTTTTTGGTTGGTTTTCCTAATCTTAGCAATAACAAAAGAAATGCGGGTCGAAAAACACCGCTTCACAAAGTGAAGTGGATGCAACGGCCGCGATGCCGTGCTTCGTGAGGCGGATGAAGTGAACTCAAGTGCGAGAGGGTGAGGGTCGCAAACACCTCTTCACAACCGCCGTTAGCTCTTGCTAACGCGGGTCAAACACCTTGCGTGCGGGCGCGAGTGAGTGAATGAGAATGGAGTGAATCACAACCAAACCATGAAGAATAACAAAGACACATTCATTTAAACAAATAACATCTCAATATTCGAGTTTTACAAGGTTCAAAGAGTACAACGAGGAAAGAGGAAAGAAATAACCGATGTTGAAGACTAGCGGCCGTTCACGGCCGGAATGGTAGGTTGTCGGGCTACCTCCGGACTCGGACGGACAATGCTTCCGGCGTAGAGAGCTGTCACGATCTCCCTACGTGCTCCGTCGTCTTCGACTTTAGGTTTCTTCTTCTTCTCACCGAGCGGAATGAAAGAATGCTTGCTTGGAGGCTTGCGGACGATGGAGAACACTCACGGACAATGGAGGAGGTCTTAGAATAGATGGAGGAGGCTTCCCTTTGCGTAGGAGATGAAGTGGAGGCGTCCCAAGGTGGAAATCGGCGGCGTACGGAACAGGAATCCCGCTCCCGGCATGAACGATACGCCCTAAAATCGCAACAGGCATTTAAATAGGCACTGGATTAAATACTGCGCACGATCATTGGCGCACGACCAGTGGTCGTGCGCACTGGAATTCTGCGATCGTGCGCACTGCCTGGGTGGAACCTGCAAGATACGAAATTATAAAATAGAATGTTCGCACGACCTGTGGCGCACGACCGGTGGTCGTGCGCACTGGAGTTGATGGTCGTGTGCACTGGAGCAAACAGAACTCAGAAATTAAATGGTAAGTGCGCACGAGCAGTGGCGCACGACCGGTGGTCGTGCGCACTGGTGTTGGTGGTCGTGCGCACTGCACCAAACAGAACTCGTGAAAAGGGTTAAGTGCACACGATCAGTGGCGCACGACCAGTGGTCGTGCGCAATAGAACCGGTGATCGTGCGCAGTGTTCCTGTGCAGAATTGCACCGGGAACAGTTGCAAGACTCCTATTCCAGCATAACCATAGATCTAGCCACTGAAAGTGGCACCTAACAGCACAAGAATACTACTAAAGACAAAAAGCACGAAAATCACACCAAAGTGGGCCAAGATGTGCACCTAGCATGGATTATCAAATATAAACTAAAACAAGTCTAAAGTGCGGAGAAATGACTAAATAACGGCCCGGATGAGTCCATAAATGTGTATATGATCAGGACTCATCATCCACCTCGGGGGAAAACACTTAGCCTCCCTGAGAGGCCTTCCGACCTCACCGACTAGCGAGAGCCCGGCTAACGGAGCCACCTCGGGGGAAAAACACTTAGCTTCCCCGAGAGGCCTTCCGACCTCGCCGACTAGCAAGAGCCCGGCTAGCGGAGCCACCTCGGGGGAAAAACAATTAGCCTCCTCGAGAGGCCTTCCGACCTCGCCGGATAGAGAGAGCCCGGCTAGCAGAGGCACCTCAGGGGAAAAACACTTAGCCTCCCTGAGAGGCCTTCCGACCTCGCTGGCTAGCGAGAGTCCGGCTAGCAGAGCCATCTCGGGGGAAAAACACTTAGCTTCCCCGAGAGGCCTTTCGACCTCGCTGGCTAGCGAGAGCCTGGCTAGCAGAGCCACCTCTGGGGAAAAACACTTAGCCTCCCCGAGAGGCCTTTCGACCTCGCCGGCTAGCGGAGCCACCTCGGGGGAAAAACACTTAGCTTCCCCGAGAAGCCTTCCGATCTCGTCGGCTATCAAGAGCCCGTCTAGTAGAGCCACCTCAGAGGGAAAGCACTTATCCTCCCCGAGAGGTCTTCCGACCTCGCCAGCTAGCGAGAGCCCGGCTAGCGGAGCCCCCTCGGGGGAAAAAAACTTAGACTCCCCGAGAGGCCATCCTACCATGCCAGATAGCGAGAGCCCGACTAGCGGAGCCACCTCGGGGAAAAACACTTAGCCTCCTCGAGAGGCCTTCCGACCTCGCCGGCTAGCGAGATCTCGGCTAGCGGAGCCACCTCAGGGGAAAAACACTTAGCCTCCCCGAGGGGCCTTCCGACCTCGCCGGCTAGCGAGAGCCCGGCTTACGGAGCCACCTCAGGGGAAAAACACTTAGCTTCCCCGAGAGGCCTTCCGACCTCATTGGCTAGCGAGAGCACGGCTAGCGGAGCCACCTCGGGGGAAAAACACTTCGCCTCCCCGAGAGGCCTTCCGACCTCGCCAGCTACCGAGAGCCCGACTTGCGGAGCCACCTCGGGGGAAAAACACTTAGCCGCCCTAAGAGGCCTTCCGACCTCGTCGTCTAGCGAGAGCCCAGGTAGCGGAGCCACCTCGGGGGAAAAACACTTAGTTTCCCCGAGAGGCATTCCAACCTCGCCGGCTAGCGAGAGCCCGGCTAACGGAGCCATCTCGGGGGAAAAACACTTAACCTCCCCGAGAGGCCTTCCAACCTCGCCGACTAACGAGAGCCCGGCTAGCGGAGCCACCTCGGGGGAAAAACACTTAGCCTCCCCGAGAGGCCTTCCGACCTCGCCCGCTAGCAAGAGCTGGCTAGCTAGGCCACCTCGTGAGAAAAAACACTTAGCCTCCCCGAGAGGCTTTCCTAACCTGCTGGCTAGCGACAGCCCGGCTAGCGAGGCCACCTATGGGGAAAAAATACTTAGCTTCCCCGAGAGGCCTTCCGACCTCGCCGGCTAGCGAGAGCCCGGCTAGCGGAGCCACCTCGGGGAAAAAATACTTCGCCTCCCCGAGAGGCCTTCCGACCTCGCCGGCTAGCGAGAGCCTGGCTAGCGGAGCCACCTCGGGAGAAAAAACACTTAGCCTCCCCGAGAGGCCTTCCGGCCTCGCCGGCTAGCGAGAGCCCGGCTAGTGGAGCCACCTCGGGCGAAAAACACTTAGCTTCGCCGAGAGGCCTTCCGACCTCGCCGGCTAGCGAGAGCTCGGCTAGCGGAGACACCTCGGGGGAAAAACACTTAGACTCCTCTAGAGGCCTTCCGACCTCGCCGGCTAATGAGAGCCCGGCTATCGGAGTCACCTCGGGGAAAAACACTTATTTTCACCGAGAGGTATTCCGACCTCGCCGACTAGCGATAGCCCGGCTAGCGGAGCCACCTCAGGGGAAAAACACTTAGCCTCCCGGAGAGGCCTTCCGACCTCGCCGGCTAGCGAGAGCACGACTAATGGATCCACCTCGGGGGAAAAACACTTAGCTTCCCTGAGAGGCCTTCTGACCTCGCCGATTAGAGAGAGCCCGGCTAGCGGAGCCACCTCAAGGGAAAGACACTTAGCCTCCCCGAGAGGCCTTCTGACCTCGCCGGCTAGCGAGAGCCCGACTAGCGGAGGCACCTCGGGGGAAAACACTTAGCCTCCCTGAGAGGCCTTCCGACCTCGCCGGCTAGCGAGAGCCCGACTAGCGGAGCCACCTCGGGGGAAAAAACTTAGCCTCCCTGAGAGGCCTTCCGACCTCGCCAGCTAGCGAGAGCCCGGCTAACGGAGCCACTTCAGGGGAAAGACACTTAGCCTCTCGAGAGGCCTTTTGACCTCGCCGGCTAGGGAGAGCGCGGATAGAGGAGCCACCTCGGGGGAAAAACACTTAGCCTCCCTGAGAGGCCTTCCGACCTCGCCGGCTAGCGAGAGCCCAGCTAGCGGAGCCACCTCGGGGGAAAAACACTTAGTTTCCCCGAGAGGCATTCCGACCGTGCCAGCTAGCGAGAGCCCAGCTAGCGGAGCCACCTCGGGGGAAAAACTCTTAGCCTCCCCGAGAGGCCTTCCGACCTCGCCGGCTAGCGAGAGCCCAGCTAGCGGAGCTATCTCGGGGCAAAAACACTTTGACTCCCCGAGAGACCTTCCGACCTCACCGGCTAGCGAGACCCTGGCTAGAGGAGTCACTTCGGGGAAAAACACTTAGCGTCCCCGAGAGGCCTTCCAACCTCGCCGGCTAGCGAGAGCCCGACTAGCGGTGCCACCTTGAGGGAAAAACACTTGGCCTCCACGAGAGGCCTTCCGACCTTGCCGGCTAGCAAGAGCCCGGCTAGCGGACCCACCTCAGGGGAAAAAACCTAGCCTCTCCGAGAGGCCTTATTACCTCGCCGGTTAGCGAGAGCCCGGCTAGCGAGGCCCCCTCGGGGGAAAAAAACACTTAACCTCCCCGAGAGGCCTTCCTACCCTGCCGGCTAGCGAGAGGTTAGCTAGAGAGGCCACCTCGGGGGAAAAACACTTAGCTTTCCGGAGATGCCTTCCGACCTCGCCGGCTAGCGAGAGCCCGGCTAGCGGAGCCACCTCAGGGAAAAAATACTTAGCCTCCCCGAGAGGCCTTCCGACCTCGCCGGCTAGCGAGAGCCCGGCTGCGAAGCCACCTCAGGGGGAAAAACACTTAGCCTCCCTGAGAGGCCTTCCGACCTCGCCGGCTAGCGAGAGCCCGTCTAGCAGAGCCACCTCATGGGAAAAACACTTAGCCTCCCCGAGAGCCCTTCCGACCTTGTCGGCTAGCGAGAGCAAGGCTAGCGGAGCCACCTCGGGGGGGGGGGGGGGACACTTAGCTTCCCCGAGAGGCCTACCGACCTCGGCGGCTAGCGAGAGCCCGGCTAGCGGAGCCACCTCGGGGGAAAAACACTTAGCCTCCCCGAGAGGCCTTCCGACCTCGCCGGCTAGCGAGAGCCCGGCTAGCTGAGCCACCTCGGGGGAAAAACACAGCCTCCGTGAGAGGCCTTTCGACCTCGCCGGCTAGTGAGAGCCCGGCTAGCGGAGCAACCTCGGGAGAAAAACACTTAGCCTCCTCGAGAGGCCTTCCGACCTCGACAACTAGCGAGAGCCTAGTTAGCGAGGCCACCTCGCGGGAAAAAACATTTAACCTCACCGAGAGGCCATCCTACCCTGATGGCTAGCGAGAGCCCGGCAAGCGAGGCCACCTCGGGGGAAAACATTTAGCTTCCCCGAGAGGCCTTCCGACCTCGCCGGCTAGCGAGATCCCGGCTAGCGGAGCCACCTCGGGGGAAAAACACTTAGCCTCCCCGAGAGGCCTTCCGACCTCGCCGGCTAGCGAGAGCCCGTCTTGCGGAGCCACCTAGGGGGAAAAATCACATAGCCTCCTCGAGAGGCCTTCCGGCCTCGCCGGCTAGCGAGAGCCCGGCTAGCGGAGCCACCTCGGGGGAAAAATACTTAGCTTCCCCGAGAGGCCTTACGACCTCGCCGGCTAGCGAGAGCCCGCTTAGCGGAGCCACCTCGGGGGAAAAACATTTAGCCTTCTCGAGAGGCCTTCCGACCTCGCTGGCTAACGAGAGCCTGGCTATCGGAGTCACCTCGGGGAAAAACACTTATTTTCCCCGAGAGGCATTCTGACCTCCCCGGCTAGCGGAGCCACCTCAGGGCAAAAACACTTAGCTTCCCCGAGGGGCCTTCCGACCTCGCCGGATAGCGAGAGCCCGGCTAGCGGAGCCACCTTGGGGGAAAAAACTTAGCTTCCCCGAGAGGCCTTCCGACCTCGCCATCTAGCGAGAGCCCGGCTAGCGGAGCCACATTGGCAGAAAAACACTTAGCTTCCCTGAGAGGTATTCCGAAGACGTCGGCTAGCGGAGCCACCTCGAAGGAAAACAATTAGCCTCCCCGAGAGGCCTTCCGACCTCGCCGGCTAGCAAGAGCCCGGCTAGCGGAGCCACCTCGGGGGAAAAACATTTAGCCTCCCCGAGAGGCTTTCCGACCCCGCTGCCTAGCGAGAGCCCGGCTAGCGGAGCCAACTCGGGGGAAACACTTAGCCTCCCCGAGAGGCCTTCCTACCTCTCCGGCTAGCGAGAGACCGGCTAGCGGAGCCACCTCGGGGGAAAACACTTAGCCTCCTCGAGAGGCCTTCTGACCTGGCCGGCTAACGAGAGCCCGGCTATCGGAGCCACCTCGGGGAAAAACACTTATTTTCCCCGAGAGGCATTCCAACCTCGCCGGCTAGCGATAGCCCGACAAGCGGAGCCACCTCGGGGGAAATACAATTAGCCTCCCTGAGAGGTCTTCCGACCTCGCCGGCTAGCGAGAGCCTGGCTAACGGAGCCACCTCGGGGGAAAAACACTTAGCGTCCCCGAGAGGCCTTCCGACCTCGCCGGCTAGCGAGAGCCCGGCTAGCGAAGTCACCTCAAGGGAAAAACACTAGCCTCCCCGAGAGGCCTTTTGACCTTGCCGGCTAGCGAGAGCCTGGCTAGGGGAGGCACCTCGGGGGAAGACACTTAGCCTCCCTGAGCGGCCTTCCGACCTCGCCGGCTAGCGGAGCCACCTCGGGGGAAAAACACTTATCCTCCCTGATAGGCCTTCCGACCTCGCCAGCTAGTGAGAGCCCGGCTAGCGGAGCCAGCTCGGGGGAAAAACACTTAGCCTCCCCGATAGGCCTTCTGACCTCGCCAGCTAGCGAGAGCGCGGCTAGCGGAGCCACCTCGGAGGAAAAACACATAGCCTCCCTAAGAGGCCTTCCGACCTCGCCGGCTAGCGGGATCCCGACTAGCGGACCACCACGGGGGAAAAACACTTAGTTTCCCCGAGAGGCATTCCGACCTTGCCGGCTAGCGAGAGCCCGGCTAGCGGAGCCACCTCGGGGGAAAACACTTAGCCTCCCCGAGAGGCCTTCCGACCACGCCGACTAGCGAGAGCCCAGCTAGCGGAGCTATCTCGGGGGAAAAACACTTAGCCTCCCCGAGAGGCCTTCTGACCTCGCCGGCTAGCGAGAGCCCGGCTAGCGGAGCCACTTCGGGGGAAAAATAATTAGCGTCCCCGAGAGGCCTTCCTCGCCGGCTAGCGAGAGCCCGGCTAGTGGAGCCACTTTGAGGGGAAAACACTAGGCCTCCACGAGAGGCCTTCTGACCTTGCCGACTAGCGAGAGCCCAGCTAGTGGACCCGCCTCGGGGGAAAAAAACATAGCCTCCTCGAGAGGCCATCTTACCTCGCCGGCTAGCGAGAGCTCGACTAGCGAGGCCACCTCGGAGGAAAAAACACAGCCTCCCCGAGAGGCCTTCCTACCCTGCCGGCTAGCGAGAGCCCGGCTAGCGAGGCCACCTCGGGGGAAAAAACACTTAGCTTCCTGAGATGCCTTCCGACCTCGCCGGCTAGCGAGATCCCAGCTAAGGGAGCCACCTCGGGGAAAAAATACTTAGCCTCCCCGAGAGGCCTTCCGACCTCGCCGGCTAGCGAGAGCCCAGCTAGCAGAGCCAACATGGGGGAAAAACACTTAGCCTCCCCGAGAGGCCTTCCGACCTCGCCGGCTAGCGAGAGCTCGGCTAGTAAAGCTACATCGGGGGAAAAACACTTAGCCTCCCCGAGAGGTCTTCCGGCCTCGCCGGCTAGCGAGAGCCCGGCTAGCGGAGCCACCTCGGGGGAAAAACACATAGCTTCCCCGAGAGGCCTTCCGACCTCGACGGCTAGCGACAGCCCGGCTAGCGGAGCCACCTTGGGGGAAAAACACTTAGCCTCCCCAAGATGCCTTCCGACCTCGCCGGCTATCGAGAGCCCGGCTAGCGGAGCCACCTCGGGGGAAAAACACTTAGCCTCCCTGAGAGGCCTTCCGACCTCGCCGGCTAGCTAGAGCCCAGCTAGCGGAGCCACCTTGGGGGAAAAACACTTAGCACGCCCGAGAGGCCTTCCGACCTCGCCGACTAGCAAGAGCCCGGCTAGCGGAGCCACCTTGGGGAAAAACACTTAGCCTACCCGAGAGGCCTTCCGACCTCGCCGGCTAGCGAGAGCCCGGCTAGCGGAGCCACCTCGGGGGAAAAACACTTAGCCTCCTTGAGAGGCCTTTCGACCTCACCGGCTAGCGAGAGACCGAATAGCGAGGCCACCTCGAGGGAAAAAACACTTAACCTCACTGAGAGGCCTTCCTACCCGGATGGCTAGCGAGAGCCCGGCTAGCGAGGCCACCTCGGGGGAAAAACACTTAGCTTTCCCGAGAGGCCTTCTGACCTCACCGGCTAGCGAGAGCCCTACTAGCGGAGCCAACTCGGGGGAAAAACACTTAGCCTCCCTGAGAGGCCTTCCTACCTCGCCGGCTAGCGAGAGCACGGCTAGCAGAGCCACCTCGGGGGAAATAACACAGACTTCTCGAGAGGCCTTCAGGCCTCGCCGACTAGCGAGAGCCCGGCTAGCGGAGCCACCTAGGGGGAAAAACACTTAGCTTCCCTGAGAGGCCTTCCGACCTCGCCGGCTAGCGACAGCCCTACTAGCGGAGCCATCTCGGGGGAAAAACACTTAGTCTCCTCGAGAGGCCTTCCAACCTCGCCGGCTAACGAGAGCCCGGCTATCGGAGCCACCTCGGGGAAAACACTTTTTTTCCCCGAGAGGCATTCTGACTTCGCCGGCTAGCTATAGCCCGGCAAGCGGAACCACCTCGGGGGAAAAAACACTTAGCCTCTCCGAGAGGCCTTCCGACCTCACCGGCTAGCGAGAGATGGCTAAGAGAGCCACCTCACGGGAAAAATAATTAGCCTTCCCGAGAGGCCTTCATACCTCGCCGGCTAGCGAGAGCCCGGCTAGCCGAGCCACCTCGGGGGAAAAACACTTAGCTTCCCTGAGAGGACTTCCGGCCTCGCAGGCTAGTGAGAACCCGGCTAGCGGAGCCACCTCGTGGGAAAAACATTTAGCCTCCCCGAGAGGCCTTCCGACCTCGCCGGCTAGCGAAAGCCCAGCTAGCGGAGCCACCTCGGGGGAAAAATATTTAGCCTCCCTGAGAGGCCTTCCGACCTCGCCATCTAGCGAGAGCCCGGCTAGCGGAGCCCCCTCGGGGCAAAAAGACTTAGCTTCCCCGAGGGGCCTTCCAACCTCGCCGACTAGCGAGAGCCCGGCTAGCGGAGCCACCTTGGGGGAAAAACACTTAGATTCCTCGAGAGGCCTTCTGACCTCGCCGGCTAGCGAGAGCCCGGCTAGCGGAGCCACCTTGGCAGAAAAAAACTTAGTTTCCCCGAGAGGCATTCTGACCTCACCGGCTAGCGGAGCCACCTCAGTGGAAAAACACCTAGCCTCCCCGAGAGTCCTTCCGACCTCGCCGGCTAGCGAGAGCCCGGCTAGCGGAGCCACCTCAGGGGAAAAACATTTAGCCTCCCCGAGAGGCCTTCCGACCTCGCCGGCTAGCGAGAGCCCAGCTAGTGGAGCCACCTCGAGGGAAAACACTTTGCCTCCCCGAGAGGCCTTCCGACCTCGCCGGCTAGTGAGAGCCCAGCTAGCGGAGCTACCTCGGGGTAAAACACTTAGCCTCCTCGAAAGGCAATCCTATCACTAACGATCGCACGAGGAAAACCAAAGCGAGAAAATAATTTTTTCAAGAACGAAACAACGACTCGAGCGTCGTTACTTGGTAAAGCTTGGGCCTCTGCCCATCTAGAAACGTAATCAACAGCGACTAAAATATATTTATTACCTAAACTTGACGGAAATGGACCTACAAAATCGATTCCCCATAAGTCAAAAACTTCACACTCGAGAAAGTAATTTTGTTCCATTTCATTTTTACTAGAAATATTTCCGGTCCGCTGGCACTGATCACATCCGCTCACAAAGATTTGAGCATCTTTGAATATGCTTGGCCAATAAAAGCCAGCACTAAGAACTTTGTGGGCGGTGCGGTTTGCTTGATAATGCCCGCCAGTCGGACCTTCATGTACATGTTTTAAGATTTGTTGTCCTTCTTCCCGGGAAACGCATCTTCTTACCACCTGGTCCGCACATATGCGAAATAGAAAGGGGTCCTCCCAAAAATAATATTTCAACTCAGAAAAGAATTTCTTCTTATGCTGAGACGAGTACTCTTTTGGGAGGACACGGGCCACAAGCTAGTTGGCCAGATCGGCAAACCAGGGGGTAGAAGAGGAAATATTTAAAAGTTGTTCATCCGGGAAAGAATCATTAAGAAAATTTTCGTTTAGCATACCTATTTCGGGGTTTTCTAATCGAGAAAGATGATCAGCCGCTAGGTTTTTCGCTCCTTTCTTATCCCGGATCTCCAAGTCGAATTCTTGAAGTAAGAGGATCCAACGGATGAGACGCGGCTTGGCGTCCGGTTTAGAAAGGAGGTACTTCAAAGCGGAATGATCCGTAAAAATGATAACTTTAGAGAGCGTAATATAAGGTCGGAATTTATCAAAAGCGAAAATAATAGCTAAAAGTTCTTTTTCAGTTGTTGTGTAGTTTTCTTACGCCGAGTTAAGAGTCTTGCTAGCGTAATAGATTGGGTGGAAATTTTTACCAATCCGTTGTCCTAGAAGCGTACCTACCACATGGTTACTCGCATCGCACATTATTTCAAACGGCAAATCCCAGACCGGAGCAATCATAATCGGAGCATTAATTAATTTAGATTTTATCAATTCAAAAGCAGCTAAGCATGATTCGTCAAAATTAAAAGGGATATCTTTTTCTAAGAGTTGGGTTAGAGGCTTTGTGATTTTTGAAAAGTCCTTGATAAAGCACCGATAAAACCCCGCGTGGCCTAGAAAACTTCTAATTGCTTTAATATTCGTAGGCGGCGGCAGTTTTTCGATTACCTCGACCTTAGCTTGATCGATCTCGATTCCCTTAGCAGAAATTTTGTGACCTAAGACTAACCCTTCTCTCACCATGAAATGGCATTTCTTCTAGTTTAAAACTAAGTTAGTTTCTTCACAGCGTTCCAAAACCTTAGCCAAATTTTCTAAACATAATGAAAATGAATCACCAAAAACAGAGAAGTCATCCATAAATATTTCCATTATATTTTCTACATATTTATCGAAGATGGCTAACATACACCTATGAAAGGTAGCAGGTGCGTTGCAAAGGCCGAAAGGCATCCTACGGTAAGCGAAAGTTCCGAAAGGGCAAGTAAATGTTGTCTTCTCTTGGTCCTCGGGTGCGATAGGGATTTGGAGATACCCCGAGAGACCGTCGAGAAAGCAATAAAAACTATGCCCAGATAATCGTTATAAAATTTGGTCGATAAAAGGGAGGGGAAAGTGATCCTTATGAGTGGCGTCATTAAGCTTACAATAATCTATACACATTCTCCATCCCGTTACCGTCCTAGTCGGGATTAACTCGTTATTCTCGTTCGCTACTACCGTGATCCCACCCTTCTTAGGCACTATCTGGACTGGACTCACCCACTTACTATCTGAGATTGGATAAATTATCCCCGCATCTAACAACTTAAGCACCTCTCCCTTTACGACCTCTTTCATGTTTGGATTAAGACGACGTTGAGGTTGGATTACAGGTTTTGAATCATTTTCAACAAAGATTTTATGGGTGCAAAAAGAAGGGCTTATGCCCGAAATGTCGGAAATTTGCCACGCTATAGCTCGACGATGCTTTTGTAGCACTTCGATCAGTTGATCGTTCTCGGATTGAGAAAGAAAAGCCGAGATTATAACGGGCAATTTAGAATTTTTTTCTAAAAAGGCGTACTTAAGATGATCGGGGAGTGGTTTGAGTTCAAGAGAAGGTGGTTCATCGTAAGAATTTTTTAAAACTTTTCTTTTTCAAAAATAAAATTTTCAAAATTTTTTTGTCTGACAGTTGGTGGGTTTTCAAAATTTGTTTGCACGGACATAACCGTGTCTTCAAAAATATTTGGATAACTTTCAGAAAAGGAGGAAGAAAAATCATTTGAAGAAACATTAGAAAGAAGAAGTGAAGAATTATCATTGAACTCATCAAGAAAGAAACATGAGTCGTCGTTTTTTAAATAGTTTTTCATTGAATCATTAATAGAAAATGTGACCTCATCATCCCCTACACGAAGAAGAAGCTTCCCGTTACTCACATCAATAACCGTTCGAGAGGTGGCTAAAAAGGGACGACCAAGGATAAGAGGGACATCGACGTCTTCCTCAATATCAAGAATGACAAAATCCACTGGGAAGATGAATTTGTCGACCTTCACTAACACGTCCTCAACGATACCTAATGGGTACTTGATCGACCGATCAGCTAATTGGATACTCATACGTGTAGGGCTTAGAGTGCCCAATCCTAACTTCTTAAACAAAGAAAAAGGCATCAAATTGATGCTCGCACCCAAATCTGCTAACGCGTTTTTCATGAAAAGATTACCAAAAACACATGGAATAGAAAAGCTACCCGGATCTTTTATCTTTTTAGGGAGATTAGTGTTTTTTTATAACCGCAGAGCACTCTTCATTTAGCGTTACATGAGATAGATTTTCCAGCTTCTTTTTGTTTGTTAGCAAATATTTCAAATATTTGGCGTACTTAGGCATTTGACTAATCGCTTCATGAAATGGTAAATTTGTATGAATTTGTTTAAACATTTCAAGAAAGCGATGATACTGATCGTCTAACTTATCTTGCTTAAACTTAGCGGGGTAGGGCGGCGGAGGAAATTCTCTTAAAACCTCATTACCTTGAAGATTATCTTTTTCTTTTTCAAACATATTATTTTCTTTTTGGCTTCCTAAATCAGTTTCCTTAATGATTACTTATTCCTTATCAGCATGAGAAGCAATAAGCTCTGGCTCTTCCCTTGTGGTGGGCTCGTGGACTACTTTGCCGCTCCGAAGGGTGATCGCTTTCGCGTGTTCCCTTGGGTTTGGTTCAGTATTTGAGGGAAGAGTCCCAGGTGGTCTCTCGTAGAAAGTCTTAGCTAGTTGGTCGACTGTTGTTTCAAGATTTTTCATCGACCCTGTTAGATTTCTAATGGTTGCGTCATTAGAATTCATATATTTGGAAAACACTTCCTCCAAAGATGGAGGTTTTGGAAAATTTTGATTTTGATTTTGTGGTGGCGGTGGAGTAAAATCGTGTGGTGGACGTGCGGCATTTGCGGGATTACTCCATGAAAAATTTGGATGATTACGCCATCCGGGATGATACGAATTAGACGCAGCATTAAAACCAGGAGGAGCAGAAAAAGCAGAAAAATTAGAAAAATTGTTTTGAGCAGGCCTGGGTATGTTCCCCAGATAATCCACCTGCTCGGCAACAGCAACAATTGCATTTTCATGTACCTGACTAGCGGAGGCAGCAGTCATCTCCGTTACTTTCTTGTTCAGCATTTCCACTTGAAGCGCAGTTGGGACACGGAGTCCACTTCATAGATACCTGCAGGTTTAATTGGGCGAGACCTAGGCGAATTCCACTGATAGGTGTTCATCGCCATATCCTCGATAAGCTCAAGAGCACCCTCCAGAGTTTTTCGGTTCAAAGAACCACCGGAAGCGGCGTCTATCATTTGCTGGGTTGCCTGATTTAGCCCGTTATAGAATGTCTGGACCTGTAACCATACAGGCAGAGCATGATGGGGGTAGCGTCTTAAAAGTTCTTTGAACCTCTCCCAAGTGTCATAGAGGGTCTCAGAATTGATTTGACTATAAGAACAAACATCAGTTCGAAATTTAGCAGTTTTGGCGGGGGGAAAATACCTAGCAAGAAATTTTTCTGTTAAAATGTCCCAAGTAGTGATTGATCCACTTGGGAGAGAACTCAACCACTGTTTGGCTTTGTTTCTTAAAGAGAAGGTGAAGAGTCTTAGCCTAATCGCATCGTCTGAGCCACCATTGATTTTGAAGGTATCACAGATTTCAAGGAAACTAACAATATGTAAGTTCGGATCTTCATCTGGTAATCCGTCGAACTGCGTATATTGCTGCACCATTTGTATAGTGCCGGGCTTAAGCTCAAAATTATTGTTCGCTATTGCAGGTCAAACAATACTGGATTCTGTACCCTCCAAGTTAGGCCGAGCATAATAGGACATGGTCCGTTGCTGGTCAACTTCTGGATTGGGATCACCCATAATTTCAGAATTAAAAAACACAATCACCGTTGAATCCTCAACCGTATCTTGAGAGGTGGAACCCCTGAATCGTAAATTTCTCCGCAAGGAGCGTTCGATTTCCGGTTCCAAATCAACAAGTAACGACGGATTCGTGCGGGTCATGCACTAGCAAGGAAGAAAAGGGAAAGAGGGAAAAAATAAACGAAAATGAAAAACCAAAATTAAAGAAGATAATTATATTTTTGTTGTTTTTTTTTATTATATTAGTCCTGGACTTCCCGAGATCTGCCCTGTGAAGGGTTTGCAACGGTACTAGAGGCTATGATGTGAATTCAAGCCCAAAGCGTCCTTTCCAGGAATTTATATGGGATAAAAAAACGATGATGTGGGTTGATTATAATATATAATAATTTTTTTTTTTGCAGAAGTAATAGCGACAGCGTTTTCTTAATATTGACAAAAAGTTTCACCGGCAACGGCGCCAAAAACTTGGTGATTAATTTACTATCAACCCGATGAGGCAAGTGTACCTATCAAATTGTAGTACCAAGGTCTTATTTAAAACACAGGGCTGTCAAGTATTACTACTCACGCTTTCTACTATTATCCTATCGTACGAATGGTTGATGATTTTGAGAATTTTTTTTAAAATAAACTACGAGATTACTTGAACGGAAATTCAAAAAAGAAAATTAGCGTTTGATCAAAGAGTCACCATGAAAAGAGACGAGAGATAAATAAAATTAGTTCTACGATTGCAAAATAATTCTTGACCGTGGCGGTTCCGAAAATGAGAGATAGTCTCGCTAGAGCACTAAATCTCCTAACTTATAGACGGTTTGATCGGAATCTCTTCGTAAAACAAACAGGTCTAAGGCCGCATTATCGAAGTGAACCGCACTATTGGATTTGACTCCAATCCGGAGGATTTACGCCATCCTATCTCTAGGGGTGCGTGCAACTCCTTCCTTCTTTGAGCGATCTTTCAAATCAATGAGTCTCTCGACTATTATGAAATGAGATCAAGGGCCTACTACCGTATACCAGAAATACGGAGTCGACGCAAAAATAAATCAAAGAAGGATCAAGAATAATTTAAAAAAAAGCAAAACTAAGACATAAAAAAAAATAATCTCATCTCAATTCATGGATCATCATGATCAAACGCTAACGGAAGTTTAGCTACGCATAATGGAAATTGAAACGACAATATTGTAGAAAGAGAACATTTTCATTAATTTGAAGAAGAAAAGTACAAGGAAATAAAAAGAGCAATACTATTATACTAAGAACAAGATTGCAATATTTTAAAAAGAAAACTTACAAAACTTGGAAAACTAAAGCAAAAATACAATTCTCTCTTGCTCTCTTACGTACTCTCTTGCTTGCCAAAAAGTTCTCTTAAAGCATGAAGCATGGGTTCCTTTTATAGATGGAGGGGAAGATTCTAGAAATAAGAAAAGGAGAGGGGAGACAAGGGGAATTTCGGCCATGAGCATGGGAGAAGGGGGATGAATGTATTTAATGGGGAGAGAGGGGAAGGAAGAGAAAGACCACCTCCAATGTATTATTTTAAAGAGAAAAATAAAGAGGAGATGGGGGGATTTATGGGGAATAAAAGAGAGAGAGAGAGAAGTGAGATTTCATTTAAAAATAGGAGAGAGGAGGGAGGAGGAATTCGGCCAGCACATGTGCCATGCAAAGGTGGTGGTTTGCATGGTGAATTTCGGCCAACACATGTGGGGGCTACATGTAGATGGCTTGGGGGCTGCTCCAAATAAAGGGGGCTGCATGTAGAGGTTCGGCCAGCACAAGGGGGCTGCTTCAAATAAAGGGGGCTGCATGTAGAGGTTTGGTCAGCACAAGGGGCTGCTTGCTTGAGCTCGGGTTGCACCATCCTACAACAAAACAAGTAATTAGTTAATAATAATATTAATAATAATAATAACATAAAATATGACACACATGAGGTAACAACATAAAATAAAAACAAAATAACTTAACAAATATAAAATGACAACCTAACATAACATAATTAAATATAACAAACATTAGATAACCAGCATACAATATAACAAACATTAATTTTATAGGAACTAAAGCAAACATAAAATACAAACATCATTTTTTTTATAAAAAAACCAAAAGAAAAATAAACTTTTATAAACATAAAGTAACAACATTAAAATGACAACATAAAGTAAAATAGCCATAAAATGCAAAGAAACTATAATTAAAATATAAGAAAATTGAACTAAACTAACCAAGAAACGATGACTAAAAGCTAGTCATCAAGCACCAACCTTGTTACCTTGCCAGCCTCTCCGTGAGATCAACCTGACCCACCAGCTAGCGAGAGCCCGGCAGCGGAATCATCCGGGCAATCCAGCACCAACCTTGTTACCTTGCCAGCCTCTCCGCGAGATCAACCTGACCCACCGGCTAGCGAGAGCCCGGCAGCGGATTCATCCAGGGCAATCCATCACCAATCTTTGTTAGCTTGCCATCCTCTCCGTGAGATCAACCTGACCCACCGGCTAGCGAGAGCCCGCAAGCGGAATCATCCGGGGCAATCCAGCACCACCCTTGTTACCCTGCAGCCTCTCTGTGAGATCAACCTGACCCACCGGCTAGCGAGTGCCCGGCAGCAGAATCATCCGGGGCAATCCAGTACCAACCTTGTTACCTTGCCAGCCTCTCCGCGAGATCAACCTGGCCCACCAGCTAGCGAGAGCCCGGCAGGGGAATCATCCGGGGCAATCCAGCACCAACCTCTGTTACCATGCCAGCCTCTCTGTGAGATCAACCTGAACCACCGGCTAGCGAGAGCCGGACAGCGAAATCATCCGAGGCAATTCAGCACCAACCTTTGTTACCTTGCCAGCCTCTCTGTGAGATCAACCCGACCCACCGGCTAGCGAGAGCCCGGCAGCGGAATCATCCGGGGCAATCCAGAACCAACCTTGTTACCTTGCCAGCCTCTCCGTGTGATCAACCTGACCCACCGGCTAGCGAGAGACCGGCAGCAGAATCATCCGGAGCAATCCATCACCAACCTTGTTACCTTGCCAGCCTCTCTGCTAGATCAACCTGACCCACCGACTAGCAAGAGCCTGACATCGGAATCATTTGGGTCAATCTAGCACCAACCTCTGTTACCTTGCCAGCCTCTCCATGAGATCAACCTGACCCACCGGCTAGTGAGCGCCCGGCAACAGAATCATCCGGGGCAATCCAGCATGAAAAAATTCGGCCACCGAGCGGTTCCCGGCCCTGCCAGCTTGGTGGGAGCCTGGTCAATGGGCGGGCATCGGGGCTAGGTACTTTGGAAATCTTTCATTATATTAGTCATCCGGTTACATGCAAGAAAAACTAAGTATGGAAATAAGCCATCATACTACATGGACTTAAAGAAAAACTAAGCATGGAGACCGGGACTCAGACTCCTACTCCCAGGCATGGTATTCCTCGACCCCCTCTGGTTGCTGTTGTTGCTGCCTATGACCCCTTGCCTCCATCATTTCCAGAAACTCTGGGCAGGCGGGTGCCGCATAACCTTCCTCCTCGTGGATGTCACAGTAGGGTAACACCACCCTATCCCCTTTTCCTCTCCTTCCCTCTTTCCTGGCTCTCCTCCTTCTTCTACATCCAATTGCCATGGCCTGCCGAGGTGATGGAGGGGGTGCCTTTGGTCCCTGCCTCCAACCTAGGGGGTCGTACCTCTCCCCCTGGAAATTACCCTTTTCCATGGTCAAACTTCCTTCTTGGATCTTCTACACTCCCTCCGTGCTGCCTTGCCTCTGGTTTGCTCAGCTTGGCCAACCTTTTTGCAAACTCCGGGTTGGCCTCTCCACTTGCCAGACTTCCGAACAGCTGACGCCCGGGGAGGTCTCGCCAAAGCGCCTCTGCTCGACCCCTTTTGGGGCGGGGCGAGTGGGGGTCGAATGCCTCTCCGCTCACCCCCCATTTGGGGCTGTGTGAGTGGGAGCAGACCGCCTCCCCACTCGCCCCCTCCTTGGGGCCAGGCAAGTGGGGGCATGGCACCTCCCCAGTCGTCCTCTCCTTGGGGCCGGGCGAGTGGGGGCCTGACACCTCCCCAGTCGCCCCCTTCTTGGGGACCAGACGAGTGGGGCCCGAATGCCTCCCAACTTCTCCCCACTGGTAACACCTTCCTGGATTGCTGGTCGGGAGTGCCCTTGCCCACCTGCTGAGGTGGGACCTCCAGACCACCTCCTCTCCTGCCTTTTCCTATCGTTGCGAAAGCTACCTGCAAGGTCTGCAAGACCTCCCACTTGAAATTTCCAAACATCTCTAACATCACTCCAGCCACCGGGGGCTGCAATTGGCCTAGGTTGGATCCTCCTCCACCTCCAGCCATGGAGCTCAGCTTGAAATTTTCTTGTGTTGGTCACTCTCCACGCTCACCGCACCAAAATGTTGAAACTAATAAATTTGTGTCTTGAGGAGTTCGGGTCCTCAACAAGTTGAGTGGTGACCTCACACTTACTCCTCCCAAGGGAGAGCTCTAGGATAAGAGGCTAAGGAACTAGGAACAAGGTCAAGGGCTTACTGAGGAGGTCCCACCACACACCTTGAAGATCTTAGAGCGCTTCCCCTCCCAAGCCAATGCTATGCTTGGGCACCATTGGAGGCTCTCTCCACCCAACAAAGGAACTTAGGAGGAGAGGAGGCCAAAAGAGCCCTCTGAAATGGTGCCCCCTTGGCCCTATTTAGAGTTTTTGGAACCGGGTCTACAAATAGCCAGATTCTGGCCTACGAGATTACAAAAATACCCCCTGATTTGGCCTGCGAACAACCAAATCCTGCTGTTTCGAGGCGCTAAACGTAGTCCAGAACACCTTCCCGGGGCCGGGCGAGAGGGGGCTGGCCTGCTCCCTTGCTCGCCCCCCTCACTGGGCAGGGCGAGCCTGGGAGGTTGCCCACCTCTCTGGCTCGCCCTCCTGTTGGGGCGGGGTGAGCCGGGAGGTCACTCAGCTCCTGGGCTCGCCCCATGCTGGGGTAGGGCGATCCGGGAGGTCTCCCACCTCCTGGGCTCACCCCCTGCTGGGGCGGGGCGAGCCGGGAGGTCGCCCACCTCCTTGACTCGCTCCCTGCTGGGGCGGGGAGAGCTGGGAGGTCGCCCACTTCCTGGGCTCGCCCCCTGCTGGGGCGGGGCGAGCCGGGAGGTCGCCCCCCTCTTAGGCTCGCCCCCTGCTGGGGCGGGGTGAGCCGGGAGGTCTCCCCACTCCTGGGCTCGCCTCCTGCTTGTTGATTGGGCGAGTGGGAGTCTCCTTCCTCCACGGCTCGTCTCCTCTCTTACTATCCTGGACCTTGCTGGAAGACAATGTCTTAAAAGATCCCTTGAGTCTCGGGGGCCCACTCGGCGAATACAAGGTTGTACACATATCAGCATTAGTCAGCTGTGTGATGGTGAATACCAATTCCTTGTGTCATATAGTTAGTTCTAAGACTGATCAAATAGTTTTGACTGGTCTCAGAAAAGGTAAGGTGTATGTTGTAGACTTTGAGTACACAAAGTCTGAGATCTTCTTATTTAACTCCCAGCTAGAAAATGGTGAGTTGTGGCATAGGAGACTTAGTCATCTTAACCTTAAGACCATTGCTAAACTCTCCAAACTCAACCTAGTCAGGGGTTTATCAACTAGTAAATTCAATAAAGACCACCCCTGTAGAGCCTGCCAACTAGGTAAGCAGAACAAAGCTTCATTCAAACCAATTGGTAAGAATGATTCTCCTAGAATCCTTTTCCTGTTGCACATGGACCTGTTTGGCCCTATCTCCACTTAAAGCTTAGTAGGAAAGTCCTACACATTAGTCATTGTTGATGATTTCTCTAGGTTCAGCTGGGTGTTCATTCTAAATGCTAAGTCAGACACTTTCAAGATTCTTTCAAGATTCATTAGACAGATTCAATCTAAACTCAACACACAGGTTGCTGTGATCAGAAGTGATCATGACACTGAGTTTGAGAATCAGTTGATGTGTAGATTCTGTGAGGATGAAGGTATCAGGCAAAGCTTTTCAGCTCCTACAACCCCCGAACAGAATGGGGTGGCTGAAAGGAAAAATAGAACCCTAATTGAATCAGGAAGGACATTGTTAGCTGAATCTAACCTGCCAAAGTCCTTATGGGCTGAGGAAGTAAATACTGCTAATTATGTTCTGAATAGGAGTTTCATTCTCCCTATGAGTTGTTGAAGGGAAAGACACCTAAAGTCACCTATTTTAGAATATTTGGGTGTACTTGCTTTATCCTCAACAATGGGAAAAACCATCTTGCCAAATTTGACAAGAAGGCTGATGATAAGATAATCTTAGGATATTCCTCATCAAGCAAGGCCTATAGGTGCTTCAATAAAAGCTCTCTCAAAATTGAGGAGTCTATGCATGTGGTTTTTGATGAAACTAATATGGTTTACAAGGGGAAGGAAACTTCCACTAGTTCTATCCTGCAGGAAGAAGATCAACTAGCAGAGCAAGTTGAAGGGATGAGCATAGTGGATCATCCAATTGTGTGTCAAAAAAAGGGCAATAGGACATTGACACTGACTCTGGTGAGGATTATAGAGCAGATGAAGAGGAAACAACAACACCTGGTTTACCAGCCACAGACATTATTCCAGCACATGAGGATGAAGATCCCACTGTCACTGAGCAAGTGATAGCTCAAGAATAAGAGCAAATCCTAGATCACTAAGCAAGATCCAGGATGACTCAAAAAGATCATCCTCCAACTCAAGTAATAGGAACCTTGACAGTACAAGTCAAAACAAGGAACCAACTCACATGTGAGACAAAGCTGTAGTGTTTCCTGTCACAATAGGAACCAAAGAAATTTGAAGAAGTAAACAGTAACCCTCACTAGATATCTGCTTTGCAAGAGGAATTGACACAGTTTGAAAGGAACAAGGTATGGACTTTGGATGAGAGACCACAAAATTACCCAGTAATTGGCACCAAGTGGGTGTTCAAAAATAAAATGGACACAACTGGCATCATAATCAGTAATAAGGCTAGACTTGTGGCCCAAGGGTACAGGCAAGAGGAAGGCATTGACTTCAACCAGACATTTGCACCAGTAGTAAGACTGGAGGCAATCAAAATGTTCCTAGCATATGCTACCCACATGAGGATCAAGGTGTATCAGATGGATGTCAAAAGTGCTTTTCTCAATGGGAAACTACAAGAAGAGGTGTATGTGGAGCAGCCACAAGGTTTTATCAATCAAACTTTTCCCTCTTATGTATATAGATTAGATAAAGCACTATATGGTCAAAAACAAGCTCCAAGAGCTTTGTATGAGACCATATCCACCTTTCTCCTGGAATACAACTTTGAAAGAGGAAAGGTGGATAAAACCCTTTTCACCAGAGCACATAAGAATCAACTACTATTAGTGCAAATATATGTAGATGATATTATATTTGGATCCACAAATCAATTTTTATGCAAAAGGTTTGCTTACCTGATGCAGTCAAGATTTGAGATGAGTAGCATGGGGGAATTATCCTATTTCCTTGGTCTCCAGGTTAGACAAAATCCAGATGGCATTTTCATATCCTAATCCAAGTATACCAGAGAACTCATTAAAAGGTTTGAGATGGAGAATGAATATGTTATGAAAACCCCCATGACTACGAATGTTGTTCTAGATAGAGATGAACAAGATAAGTCATTTGATCAGAAGACTTACAGAGCAGCCATTGGCTCTCTTCTCTACCTAACAGCTAGCAGACCTGATATAATGTTTGCTATATATATTTGTGCAAGATTTCAGGTTGACCCAAAGGAATCCCACATGAGTTCTATCAAAAGAATCCTCAGATATTTGAAAGGTACTCCTGAGCTTGGCTTATGGTATCCAACTGAATCTGGATTTGAATTGGTTGGATATTCAGATGCAGACTATGCTGGTTGTAGGCTTGATAGAAAAAGCACTTCAGGAACTTATCAGTTTCTGTGTGCTAGACTGATATCATGGTTAAGCAAGAAGCAAACCACAGTCTCCACTTCTACAGCTGAAGCTGAGTACATAGCTGCAGGAAGCTGCTGTTCACAAATTTTGTGGATGCAAAATCAGTTGTTAGACTACAACTTCTCTCTTGTCAATTCCACAATCTATTGTGATAGCTCTAATGCAATTTCAATTGCTTCCAATCATGTTCATCACAGCAGAACTAAGCACATAGAGATAAGGCACCACTTTCTCAAAGGCAATATAGAGAAGGGTAAGATCAATCTTCAATACATATCTACTGACAATCAAAGGGATGACATCTTCACTACACCCCTTGATGAAAGTAAGCACAAGTTTTTCATCAATGCACTGGGCATGCTTGATGGAGCTCTATAGTTCCCCTATTATTATATATAAAGATCTATTTTCTGTAGAAAATCATTGCTGGGAAAAACAGCAAAACAAAAAAACTTAAGGAAAATCCTAACTGTTTAATCAAAGCTGTGTCGAATTCAATTCGATGTACCGTCGGCCTCTACTCGACGGCAGCTTCGAGAGCCTTAAGGGTAGGATACTTCGAATACCACTCAACGTAACGTCGAATACTTATCGACGCTTACGTCGACATCCTTATTGATAACTATATTTCGAAGCCACATCGACATCAACTCGACGCTCCGTCGACTTAACAGATCGCACGCATTATTTTTTTGGCGCGCTGAATTCTACTCTTCTCTTGATGTTGCTTCGTATAAAACCCTAAGTTGCGACGATTCATCTACTCAAAACAACTTTTGCATTTCATTCTATTGTGCTATTCGAGTTCTCTCCTCCCTGCTCTCTTCCTTCTTCCCTCTCTTCGTCAATTTTCCTTATTTTAGTGCAGGTTCTCACAGTGTTTTCAATGGCTTCTCCATCCAGTCATGAAGATATTATGGAGGCAGTCAATCTAGCCCTTGAAACAACATTATCCAAGTTCGGCTCGCTCTATCTGGACTTCTCCATAGACTATTATCGCAAATTACGCCGTCAACATAAAATATTGCGAGATCTTACCTCTGCCCTAGAGGTCTTTGACAGGGAAGTGAGATCGGCAGCTATGCCTGCTGATGACTTTATATCATTCTTCAATAATATAAAGCAGGGGGAGAGCAGTACCAGCAGACAGCAAACCCATCAATAGTAGGTTCCTCAAGATTCAGTTTACACAACTGCATTCCCTCTCTCCTTCATTTCTGAAGGAGAGCCTGCTATATCATCCAAACAATAGTTTTCAGATATAGTGAATCAGGGGGAGGCAATCTCTCCAAGAACTCTGCCCTTTGCTCAGGGGGAGCCATCAACTCAGGGGGAGGTTCCCTTGATCTCAGATGATCAGATGTACCTCAAGTCTCTGCAAGAATTTCAGAAAGACACTGCACCATCCATCCCTGATCCTCTCTCATTCAGAGTGTCCTCTGGAGATTCTACCACAACACCTTCTCCTCCCAAGGGAGCTGGTGATCATGAATTTGGTTCAATTGAGCCTATCTTAGTTTACCCTACCACAGACCAGCTCTCAACCCCAGCTCTGCCTACTTCTCCACCACCTGCTCCAAATCAAACATCCAAGCCCAGTTTTCCAACATCTGCTCCAAGACAAACAACTGCTCATATCCTTCCAACACATGTTTGTACAGGAAGACCTTCTTATCGAGGTAGGGGAAGAGGAAGAAGGGCAAGGGAAATGTACCTATTTGGGAAAGGAACACAAAAGAACAGAGGAAGGAACACAGTAAAAATAAATCTTATTATAAGAAGTTTGAAAAGGTTCAGTTCCCAAAAAACACAATGCAAACCTACTCTAATCCAGAACTTGATAAAATGGAAGATATTGGTGAAAGGGAAATGTATGAATATGAGGCAACTCAAAAGGAGCTTCAAGAAAAGAAAAACACATTTATTGACATTCTAAAAAGAGGAAAATAGGTGGTTGAACAGGAGGAATTGGCCAAGCCAATTCTCATTAAATCAACTTGGTTTGATCATACAAAGTACATTACAAAGAACCCTCAATCTAAATTCTAGAAGGGGTATGGCAACTCCACTGAGGAGGTATTGGTTGCAATCCTGAATATGCAGTACAGCTCACACTAAAAATAAATAAATGGAATAAGTCACCTGAAGAGGATAACAAGAAAAAGAAGATCATGTTCACAAAAGCTTCAACTTCTGAAAAGGAACAAGCAACAGTCAGTGAGTCACAAGTACTGGCTGCTGAATCCATATTAGAGAAAGATCCTGAATCAGCTGATCTAAATTTAGAAGTTATAAATCTGATGAAAGCCAATGTTTTTGGGCTGGTCTTTACACTCAAGGATGTTCATCTTAACACAGAAATGGACCTGGAGAAGCTCTTCAAAGGCCATGGAAAGATTTAGAAGAATCCTGAAAGGGCCACTCCTGCAAATTTCAAATATACGGAGAAAAGGTACAGGAGAGTATATGAAGACTTGTTCCTTTTTCTCAAAGAAAAGAAGTGATACACTCACTTTGGGTAAACTATGATAAACTTATGATGATCTTTTATCTGATACTCTGTCTGCTGTAAGTTCATCTAGTTTACTCATTTGATGTCTGTGATATCATGTATTTAGAGTTTTATTTTATGCTATGAAATGTGTAAAATCACTTTGAACAAACTGTAAAATTTGTTAAGATAAATAGGGGGAGATTGTTGGGAAAAACCCCTTTGATTTAACTTAACAAATTACCTAAAAGTGATTTTATCTCTTAGGTTTGAATTACCCATTGTATAGTGAGGGTAATATGGTCATTAGATGTCTTAGGATGTCACACTAAACCTAGGGTGTCAAGACCAGATCAAGGGAAGCAAAATTGGGCAAAGTTAACATTTACGTCGAATAGAATTCGACGCAACATCGAGTCCATATCGACGCTGCTCTGACTAGAAGTCTAAGTGGTTCAACCCTTCTGTCGAAGTAACTCAAGTCGACGTTACGTCAAATAGAAGACAACGTAGAGGTCATGGGTTTGTCGAAGTAACTTAAGAAATCGACGTAGCTTCTATTTCAACTCGACGCAGAAGGAAATAGCTGTCGAAGTAATCTAACATCGACGAAATGTCAAATTCATCTAGACCCAGATAATGAAGCTCAAAATCATATCTTCAACTCGATAGTTGCGTCGATTGGGTATTGACGCAACATCGACTAGCAGAGTTCAGTCAGAGGAAGGATGAATTTGAAGTTGCTCCTACAAGAACTCGAAGGTGCGTTAATAAGAGAGGAAGTCAACTCGATGCTACGTCGAATACAGTATGAAAAGGGAAACCTTTTCAGCTGTCATTCTGAACCTTCTCTCATGGCCCACCTCTCTCAAGACCGTTCTCAAACGACACATTAATTGCCTGAAATAGAAAGAAAGAGTAAAGATGACAAAAAGCTTTCTTGGAAACAAGCTTTGTGCTGGTAGATGGGTCGGGAATTAAAGAAGGAAGGAAAGATTTATTGTCCAGACAAATATACCCTTTCTGGACATACCTGAAAGAGAATGAAATTCAAATTTAGGAGAAGGACAATAAATGGCAACAAAGGAAAGAGAAAAGCAAGGCACTTATCACAAATGGCCATACTGTTCTATTGTTCTTCTTCTTCTTCCTCTCTCTCGCAGGAATCCTAAGAGAAGAAAAATACAGAGGAGGAATATCTGCTGCTCTTCCTTTAAGAACAGAACAGAACAAGGCTGCTCTTCAATACAATCTTATAGCAACCAAAGTTCTCTCAGAAAGAAGATAGAAGGATCTGACAATCATAACTTCTGCAAATCATCACTATCATATGCAGAAGTTTATCAAGAGCAGATCCAGTGAAAAGATAAGAAGTTGTTTCTCATACAGCCATCATAAGAATTCTGAAAACAGAATTCCTGCAACCTTCCTTCTCTTCTTTCTCCTTCCCTTCTTTAAATTTTTTTTATTAATCCCTATTCAAAGGATTTAGTGGTTGAAGATCTCCTTATCAAAAGATCTGGTGGTTCAAGATCTCCTTATCAAAAGATCTGGTGGTTCATGATCTCCTTGTCAAAAGATCAGTGGTTCTAAGAGTCTCCTTACCAAAAGACTCAGGCATAGTGGTGCATCCCTACCAGGTGATAAAAGAGGGGAGTACCCACATTTTGGGGAACCTCTATAAAAAATTCTGTGTGTCTTCTGGTTGCTAATTTTCTGTGTTGTCCCAAGTTCTTTCTATTCTGCACTTTATTTCCTACACCATATTTATTCTGCCTATGATCTTGTTGAGCATAAATCCTTAGTTTAGTTTATTGTTTTCACAGTTAGGATAGAAATAAATTTAAATCTCTATTCACCCCTCCCCCCTCTAGAGGATTCTCAGAGGCACACTATGCACTTTCAATTGGTATCAGAGGGAGGTTCATCATTAAAAGGTAAACACTTTGATCAAAAAGACCTCCTATACTTTTCCTTTATTTCAAATATAATTTAAAAGGAAAATGAGCTCTAAGGATTATGCATCTACAAGACCTCCAGTGTGTAATCTGAATAAGTTTACACTCTGGAAGGCCAGAATAAAATTATATATGAACTCTATTGATGTGGAAATTTTCAATGTCATCCTCACAGGTCCTCCAGCCCCAATAAGGAAAGACTCCACTGGGAAGGTCATACAAACCTCAGTTCCCAGAGCTGAATGGACTGAGGATGAGATGAAGGTCAAGGCATGTGATGCCAAGGCCATGAACATACCGGTCTCAACCATATCTGATGACATATTTCAGAAAGTTGCTGATTGCAACTCTGCAAATGAGATCTGGGAATCTCTCTCCAGACTAGTTGAAGGAAATTCTGATGAGAGGAAAGACAAAAAGGCTCTACTCTTATCTCAATATGAGAATTTTAAGAATAATGCTGATGAAAGCATTACAGAAATGTATGACAGATTCAGCCTCATCAAAAATGAGCTGAGAGGGCTTGACAAGGAAATCTCTCTGACAGAAATTAATGATAAGCTCCTCATGTGCTTCCCTAACACATGGGACTCTAGAATTTGGGCTATCAGTTATTCTAAATGCCTCAGAAAGATATCAACTGAAGCTCTCCTAGAAAAGCTCAAATCCTACGAGCTCTACTAAAGAGCAGGGTTGAGCCAAAAGCCCAAGAAAGGACACCTACTTTGAAAGAGAGGACTCTTGCACTAAAAAGTGCAGAAGCAGAGTCCTCCACTACTGAAGAAGAAATGTTTAATCTCTTGGCCAAGATATTAAAGAAGTGGGCCAGGACAGAAGATTCCAGAAGGAGAGAGAGGAGCTCAAGCAAGCCAAGGTATGATAAAACTCCTAAACAGGAGATAATCTGTTTTTCTTGCAGAAACCCAGGACACATTTCTATTGAATGTCCTGAGAAAGACAAGAACAAGAAAAACAAGCAGATGAAGGAGCACAGGAAGAAATCCTTCATGATAAAGGAGAAGAAAGGAGAGAGAGGTCTCTTAGTTGAGAACTGGAGTGATTCAGATGCAGAATCAAGTTCCTCCTCATCTGATGATAATGAAGATGGTGGGCCAGAAGAAGCCTGCTTAATGTCTTTTGAAGATCTCAATAATGAATTTGAGGTAAGCATATTTGAAGACCTTGATTTCTCTTCAAAATATTTTAAAGGATGCTTTAAAGAATTTTGTCAAGATTACATCAACAATCAAAAGGAACTTGAAACAATCAAATCTGAAATAAAAGTTCTTAGTAAAGATCCCTCTTCCTCAGTTAACAATGATCTGAAATGTGAACTGCTTAAGAAAGAAAAAGAAATAGATATCTTAGATAATGAAAATTTAGATCTAAGGAAAGAACTCTCAAAAGCCTTTGAAGACTCCCTCAATGGAAGGAGCCAAAAGATCAAAGAGATTTCACAAAATCTCTCCAAGAGATTTAATCATCTTAATCAAGAATCACAATCACTCACTAGCAAACCTGCTTGTGAAAGACCAGTAGCATCCTCTATGTTTAAACCAAATAATTTATCAGAATCATGTAAAGAACATGAGAAAGATATCCCTAATAAACTCACCACATTTAACATGGTAGACACTAGTGATGAACCAGGAATCCTAGGCACACAACCCTTGGAAAATTTAAATTTGAAGAATAAGTGTGCTGTATGTAAAAACTATAAAATTGAAATAGAAGAGATGGATGAAACTTTTGAGGAATTTAGAAATGATTACCTAGCTCATATTGACTCTATCATTTCTACTCTTAAAAACAACACAGATGCCTACAATAAAGCTAGACAAGATTTAATGATCAAAAATGATAAATTAAGGTCAGAAATCAACTTGCTTAAGAGAATTGTAAATTCTAATTCACAAACACTGAATTAAATGAATTATACATCGAATAGAACTCGAAGCAATTTTAGGAATGGGTCGAATGAATCTCGACGGACTCTAGCAAATGCGTGGACATCATCTCGAGGCAACTATGTGGATGCATCAAACTACATTTGACGTAACCAATATCTTACTTCGAATAATTATCGACGGGACTATGCAGATACGTTGAATTGTACCCGACGCAACTCTAAAACTATGTTGATTTCATCTCGATGCATATTTCCTGCACAGAATCACCAAACATCAAAACCTTCATTTTCTATCCCAAGATGTCTTTGCTGCTGCAAACAAGGACATACTGCCAAATATTGCTGGCATAACCATGCATCACTTCAGCACCTAAGGGAGAACAATGGAAGACCATCGATCTCATTCTTTCATATCTCCATATGATGATAGAAGGAAGAGACCCCATCATGAGAGGGTCTGTATTAATGTTTAATTTACATGTGCAGCGGGAAGGATGTTCAACCACAAACCAGCAGTGGTATCTGTACAGTGGTTGCTCTATGCATATGAATGGAGCAAGAGATCTGCTGGAAAATTTCAAGGCCAAGGAAGTGTCCAAGGTAATTTTTGGGAACTCCCACTCTGGTCAAACCAAAGGATATGGTTTGCTCAGGATTGGAGAAATCTCCTTTGCTAAAGTAGCTTATGTTGAAGGACTTCCACATAATTTGATTGTTGAAACCAATAAATTTGTCTCTCGAGGAGTTCGGACCCTCAATAAGTTGAGGGGTGACCTCACACTTACTCCTTCCAAGGGAGAGCTCTAGGCTAAGAGGCTAAGGAACTAGGAACAAGGCCAAGGGCTTAGCGAGGAGGTCCCAGCACACCCGGAAGAACTTAGAGCGCTTCCCCTCCCAAGCCAATGCTAAGCTTGGGCATCATTGGAGGCTCTCTCCACGCAACAAAGGAACTTATGAGGAGAGGAGGCCAAAAGAGCCCTCCCAAATGGTGCCCCTTGGCCCTATTTATAGTTTTTGGAACCGGGTCTGCAAATAGCTAGATTCTGGCCAACGAGATTACGAAAATACCCCATGATTTGGCCTGCGAACAGCCAAATCCCGTTGTTCCGAGGCGCTAAACGTAGTACAGAACACTTTCCCGGGGCCGAGCGAGAGGGGGCTGGCCTCCTCCCTTGCTCTCCCCCTCACTGGGTTGGGCGAGCCCGGGAGGTCGCCCACCTCTCTGGCTTGCCCCCCCCGCTGGAGAGGGGCGAGTCGGGAGGTCGCTCAGCTCATGGGCTCCCCCCTGCTCGGGCAAGGCGAGCTGGGAGTTCTCCCACCTCCTGGGCTCTCCCCTACTGGGGCGGGGGGAGCTGGGAAGTCGCCCACCTCCAGGGCTCGACCCCTACTAGGGCGGGGCGAGCCAGGAGGTCGCCCACCTCCTGGGCTCGCCCCCTGCTAGGGCGTGGCGAGCCAGGAGGTTGCCCACATCCTGGGCTCGACCCCTGCTGGGGCGGGGTGAGCCTGGAGGTCGCCCCCTCCTGGGCTCGCCCTCTGCTGGGGCGGGGCAAGCCGGGAGGTTGCCCCCCTCCTAGGCTCGCTCCCTGCTTGCTGGTTGGGCGAGTGGGAGGCTCACGCCTCCACCGCTCACCTCCTATCTTACTGTCTTGGACCTTGCTGGAGAACAATGTCTTAAAAGATCCCTTGAGTCTCGAGGGCCCACTCCGTGAATACAGGGTTGTACACAATCCCCGCTCTTTCGAGCGAGGTACACGCTCGGAAAGAAAAGTCCAACCCTGCCTATTCGGCGAGTGCCTTCCTGAGGGCCCAGCTAGCAGAGCCACCTTGGGGGAAAAACACTTAGCATCCTTGAGAGGCCTTCCGACCTCGCCGGCTAGCGAGAGCCCGGCTAGTGGAGCCACCTCAGGGGAAAAACACTTAGCCTCCCTGAGAGGCCTTCCGACCTCGCCGGCTAGCGAGAGCCCGGCTAGAGGAGCCACCTCAGGGGAAAACACTTAGCTTCCCCGAGAGGCCTTCCGACCTCGCCGGCTAGCGAGAGCCCGGCTAGCAGAGCCACCTCAGGGTAAAAACACTTAGCCTCCCCGAGAGGCCTTCCGACCTCGCCGGCTAGCGAGAGCCCGACTAGCGGAGGCACCTCGGGGGAAAAACACTTAGCCTCCCTGAGAGGCTTTCCGACCACACCGGCTAGCGAGAGCCCGGCTAGCGGAGCCACCTCGGTGGAAAAACACTTAGCCTCCCTGAGAGGCCTTCCGACCTCGCCGACTAGCGAGATCCCGACTAGCGGAGCCACCTCGGGGGAAAAACACTTAGCCACCCCGAGACGCCTTCCGACCACGCCGGCTAGCGAGAGCACGGCTAGCGGAGCCACATCAGAGGAAAAACACTTAGCATCCCCGAGAGGACTTCCGACCTCGCCGATTAGCGAGAGCCCGGCAAGCGGAGCCACATTGGGGGAAAAAACACTTAGCCTCCCCGAGAGGCCTTCCGACCTCGTCGGCTAGCGAGAGCCCGGCTAACGGAGCCACCTCGGGGGAAAACACTTAGCCTCTCTGAGAGGCCTTCCGACCTCGCCGGCTAGCGAGAGCCCGGCTAGAGGAGCCACATCGGGGGAAAACACTTAACCTCCCCGAGAGGCCTTCCGACCTCGCCGGCTAGCGAGAGCCCAGCTAGCGGAGCCACCTTGGGGGAAAAACACTTAGCTTCCCCGAGAGGCCTTCTGACCTCGCCGGCTAGCGGAGCCACCTCGGCAGAAAAACATTTATCCTCCCCGAGTGTCCTTCTGACCTCGCTGGCTAGTGATAGCTCGGCTAGCGGATCCACCTCGGGGGAAAAACATTTAGCCTCCCCGAGAGGCCTTCCAAGCTCGCCAGCTAGCGAGAGCCGGGCTAGCGGAGCCACCTCGGGGGAAAAACACTTAGCTTCCCCGAGGGGCCTTCCGACCTCGTCAGTTAGCAAGAGCCCGGCTAGCAGAGCCACCTCGGGGGAAAAATACTTAGCTTCCCCGAGAGGCCTTCTGACCTCGCCGGATAGCGAGAGCAAAGCTAGCGGAGCCACCTCGGGGGAAAAACACTTAGCCTCCCCGAGAGGCCTTCCAACCACGCCGGCTAGCGAGAGCCCGGCTAGTGGAGCCACCTCGGGTGAAAAACACATAGCTTCCCCGAGAGGTCTTCCGACCTCGCCGGCTAGCGAGATCCCGGCTAGCGGAGCCACCTCGGGGGAAAAACACTTAGCCTCCGCGATAGGCCTTCCGACCTCGCCGGCTAGCGAGAGCCCAACTCGCGGAGCCACCTGGGGGGAAAAACACTTAGCCTCCCCGAGAGTCCATCCTACCTTGCAGGCTAGTGAGAGCTCGGCTAGCGGAGCCACCTCGGGGAAAAACACTTAGCCTCCCCGAGGGGCCTTCCGACCTCGCCGGCTAGCAAGAGCCCAGCTTGCAGAGCCACCTCGGGGGAAAAACACTTAGCTTCCCCGAGTGGCCTTCCGAGGTCGCCGGCTAGTGAGAGCCCGGCTAGCAGAGCCACCTTGGGGGAAAACACATAGCCTCCCCGAGAGGCCTTCCGACCTTGCTGGCTAGCGAGAGCCCGTCTAGCGGAGCCACCTCGGGGGAAACACACTTAGCCTCCCTGAGAGGACTTCCGACCTCGCCGACTAGCGAGAGCCTGGCTAGCCGAGCCACCTCGGGGGAAAAAAACACTTAGCCTCCCCGATAGGCCTTTCGACCTCACCGGCTAGCGAGATCCCGGCTAGCGGAGCCACCTCAGGGGGGAAAACACTTAGCCTCCCTAAGAGGCCTTACGACCTCTCCGGCTAGCGAGAGTCTGGCTAGCGGAGCCACCTCGGGGGAAAAACACTTAGCTTCACAGAGAGGCCTTCGGACCTCGATGGCTAGCGAGAGCCTGGCTAGCTGAGCCACCTCGGGGGAAAAAACAATTAGCCTCCCCGAGAGGCCTTCCGACCTCGCCGGCTAGCGAGAGCCTAGCTAGCGGAGCCACCTCAGGGGAAAACACTTAGCCTCCCTGAGAGGCCATCCGACCTCGCAGGCTAGCGAGAGCCCGGCTAGTGGAGCCTCCTCGGGGGAAAACACTTTGCTTCCCTAAGAGGCCTTCCGACCTCGCTGGCTAGCGAGAGCCCGACTAGTGGAGCCTCCTCGGGGGAAAAAACACTTAGCCTTCCCGAGAGGCCTTCCGACCTCGCCGACTAACGAGAGCCCGGCTAGCGGAGCCACCTCGGGGGAAAAAGACTTAGGCTCCGTTCGTATCGCGGGTTTTACATGAAGGGTTTTGGTTTTGGTCAAAAAATAAAATTTTGTAGGTTTTGGTTTTGGTCCAAAACAAAAAAAAATTGTTCGTTTGCACCCATGGTTTTGCAAGAAAGTTTTGAAAAATAAATTTTGAAAAATAAATTTGCGGATAATCATTACTAGGGTCCAAAACATAATCATTACTACGGCCAAAATGATGATGATGAACTCTGGCCACAATGATGATGAACAGTGTCAAAACTATCCCAAAACCCATATAAATAGGTAAGTTTTGGGCATAGAAGGATTTTTCAAAAAGCAAAACCCATGGGTTTTGGTCCAAAAACAATCCCCTCTTTTAAAATAAGCAAACGAACACTAAAATTGGTTTTGGTCAAACACCTTTCTCCAAAACCCATAGGTTTTCTGTGAATGCCAATTCCATCCTAAAAAATGTCAAATGAACAAAAAAATTAGTTTTGATATACCCAAAACCAAAACCTTCCTCTCAAAACTCGCGAAACGAACGGAGCCTTAGCCTCCCTGAGAGGCCTTCCGACCTCGCCGGCTAGTGAGAGCCCAGCTAGCGGAGCCACCTCGGGGGAAAAACAGTTAGTTTCCCCGAAAGGCATTCTGACCTCGCCGGTTAGCGAGAGCCCGGCTAGCGGAGCCACCTCGAGGGAAAACACTTAGTTTCCCCGAGAGGCATTCCGACCTCACCGGTTAGCGAGAGCCCGGCTAGCAGAGCCACCTCGGGGGAAAAACACTTAGCCTCCCCGAGAGGCCTTCCGACATTGCCGACTAGCGAGAGCCCGGCTAGCGGAGCCACCTCGGGGGAAAAACACTTAGCCTCCCCGAGAGGCCTTCCGACCTCTCCGGCTAGCGAGAGCCAGGCTAGCGGAGCCACCTCGGGGGAAAAACACTTAGCATCCCCGAGAGGCCTTCCGACCTCGCCGGCTAGCGAGAGCACGTCTAGCGGATCCACCTCGGGGGAAAAACACTTAGCCTCCCCGAGAGGCCTTCCAACCACACCGGCTAGTGAGAGCCCGACTAGCGGAGCCACCTCGGGGGAAAAACACTTAGCCTCTCAGAGAGGCCTTCCGAAATCGGCGGCTAGCAAAAGCCTGCCTAGCGGAGCCACCTCGGGGGAAAAACACTTAGCCTCCCCGAGAGGCCTTCCGACCTAGCCGGCTAGCGAGAGCCCGGCTAGCGGAGCCACCTCGGGGGAAAAACTGTTAGCTTCCCCGAGAGGCCTTCTGACCTCGCCGACTAGCGAGAGCCCGACTAGCGGAGCCTCCTCGGGGGAAAAACATTTAGCCTCCCCGAGTTGCCTTCATACCTCGCTGGCTAGGGAGAGCCCGGCTAGCGGAGACACCTCGGGGGAAAAACATTTAGCCTCCCCGAGAGGCCTTCCGACCTCGCCAGCTAGTGAGAGCCCGGCTAGCGGAGCCACCTCGGGGGAAAAACACTTAGCTTCCCAGAGGGGTCTTCCGACCTCGCCGGCTAGCGAGAGCCCTGCTAGCAGAGCCACCTCGGGGGAAAAACACTTAGCTTCCCCGAGAGGCGTTCCGACCTCGCCGGCTAGCGAGAGCATGGCTAGCGGAGCCACCTCGGAGGAAAAACACTTAGCCTCCCCAAAAGGCCTTCCAACCTCACCGGCTAGCGAGAGCCCGGCTAGCGGAGCCACCTAGGGTGAAAAAACTTAGCTTCCCCGAGAGGCCTTCCGACCACGCCGACTAGCCAGAGCCCGACTAGCGGAGCCACCTCGGGGGAAAAACATTTAGCCTCCCAGATAGGCCTTCCGCCTCGCCGGCTAGCGAGAGCCCGGCTAGCGGAGCCACCTCGGGGGAAAAATACTTAGCCTCCCCGAGAGGCCATCCTACCTTGCTGGTTTGCGAGAGCCCGCCTAGCGGAGCCACCTCGGGGAAAAACACTTAGCCTCCCCGTGTGGCCTGAAAGTGAGGTTAGATCTTAGATTTACTCTAGAGGGGGGTAGGGGTGAATAGAGTATTAAAAAAAAATTCACTTAATTTTATAGCAGAATTAAAATAGTGATATATATCTATGTGTATTGAGTGAGTAATAAAATCAAACACAAAGATAGCACACAACACAGCACCGAAAATAAACACAACACAAAGGACACGAGGATTTTTATAGTAGTTCCCCAATAAACCTGGGTACATCTACTCTTCTACCACACTTGGTAGGATTCCACTAGGTTTTTGATCAGGTGCCCTATCACAAAGGGGTTTTTGATCAGGTGTCCACACACCAAGTGAGCTTTTGATCAGGTGCTCTAACCAAACCACGGGTTTTTGTTCAGGTGCCCTGCCACCAAGGAGTTAACTTTTGAAGGGAGTTATAACCCTGTACAAGATGGGATAAAGAGGGTTAGATGTTCTTCTCTGTCAATAATCTGAGAGATGACTCTAGTGGAATGATGTTGTAAAGCTCCCTCTGTCTGATTGAAATTGTTCACAGCTTGAGGATGGAGCTTTCTCTTGAAACAGATATCTTCCTTGTAGCTGATGAATCTGAGAGACAGAAGTTTCTCAGATTATTGTTGCACATTGAAGATTTGAAATCTAGCTGCAGAGATCTGAGAGATTGTTCTTGATGATGTTGTTCTCAGAGAATGAGATGTGCTGCTTGAGGAAGATGATCTTTCTTTTTGACTGAATGAATATTTCTCTCGACTGATACTCTAATATTTTCTATGTGTTACTGATATGTTTCTTCGGGTATCCTACTTTCTTTGAGATAATGATAATAGATTTGAAATTCAAATCTCTGAATAGGAATAGAATAGTCAGCATTAATTATTTTCTTGGAACTGCAACTGATTACAGCAAATCTGATATGCTTTATATCTTTTTCCTTTTCCATGAAATTGTCCTTTTCATGGACAATTTCATGATACCTTTTCCATGAAATTGTCCTTACAGCAAATCTGATACTCTGATACCATTTTTTTTTGATGCAGCACGCCCAGGGACGACCCACCCTGGCTCGGCCAGAAGGAACACATTCCAGTCGCACTGCCGGGCTGCAGCCCAAGCACCCCAACCCATCTCCAGCCCCACCACAGAGCCGTTAGGTTGTTGAGGCCAGGGCTCGATCCCCCGACCTCCTTGATAAAGAGTCTTCAGGAAGACTCTCATCACCAACTGAACTGCAGCTTAGTTGGTGATGAGAGTCTGCCTGAAGACTCTTTATCAAAGAGGTCGGGGGATCGAGCCCTGGCCTCAACAACCTAACGGCTTTGTGGTGTGACCAGAGATGGGTTGGGGTGCTTGGGCTGCAGCCCGGCAGTGCGACTAGAATGTGTTCCTTCTGGCCGAGACAGGGTGGGTCGGCCCTGGGCGTGCTGCATCAAAAAAAGTGCACTTTCTTTATGCAGCATGCCCAGGGCCGACCCACCCTGGCTCGGCCAGAAGGAACACGTTCCTGTCGCACTGTCGGGCTGCAGCCCAAGCACCCCAACCCATCTCTGGCCCCACCACAGAGCCGTTAGGTTGTTGAGGCCAGGGCTCGATCCCCCGACCTCCTTGATAAAGAGTCTTCAGGAAGACTCTCATCACCAACTGAACTGCAGCTTAGTTGGTGATGAGAGTCTGCCTGAAGACTCTTTATCAAAGAGGTCGGGGGATCGAGCCCTGGCCTCCACAACCTAACGGCTCTGTGGTGTGACCGGATATGGGTTGGGGTGCTTGGGCTGCAGCCCGGCAGTGCGACTGGAATGTGTTCCTTCTGGCCGAGACAGGGTGGGTCGGCCCTGGGCGTGCTGCATCAAAAAAAGTGCACTTTTTTTATGCAGAACGCCCAGAGCCGACCCACCCTGGCTCGGCCAGAAGGAACACGTTCATGTCGCACTGCCGGGCTGCAGCCCAAGCACCCCAACCCATCTCCGGCCCCACCACAGAGCCGTTAGGTTGTTGAGGCCAGGGCTCGATCCCCCGACCTCCTTGATAAAGAGTCTTCAGGCAGACTCTCATCACCAACTGCACTTTTTTTGATGCAGCACGCCCAGGGCCGACCCACCCTGGCTCGGCCAGAAGGAACACGTTCCAGTCGCACTACCGGGCTGCAGCCCAAGCACCCCAACCCATCTCCGGCCCCACCACAGAGCCATTAGGTTGTTGAGGCCAGGGCTCGATCCCCCGACCTCCTTGATAAAGAGTCTTCCTTGGTTGGGGTGCTTGGGCTGCAGCTCGGTAGTGCAACTAGAGTGTGTTCCTTCTGGCCGAGCCAGGGTGGGTCGGCCCTGGGCGTGCTGTATCACAAAATATGTCAACGGCCTCTTTTCAAAATAAGAGAATAAATAAAAAAGAAAAATAATATCCTTGACTTATCTGGCAGAAAGGAGCCGTTGCTATTAGTCGAACTGAGTTCTGAGAAGATATAACTGATCTGAATAAACTGAGAGAAAATTCGTCGTACTGAGATAGGAATTCATCGATCTGAAGGTTAAGTTCGTCGATCTCAAGTTAGATTTCGTCGAACTGAAGAATTCATCCATCGCTGAGCCGCTGAGACATAGAGGATGAAGCAAGCCGTTCGTCGAACGCAGAATGCAAGACGTTCGTCGAACATAGAAAGCATTTCGTCGAATGCAGTATTGAGTTCATCGAACGCAGAAACATAGAAATTTCCCAAGTTCTAGCTATCTTATCAGCCTAAAACTATGACCCTTTAGACTATACATTGGGGGTCAACTTAGTCCTAGTCAACACATAGTAATCCTAGCCCAAATCAGTAATAAGGATGTTCCAACAATCTCCCCCTATTTGGGTTAGGATGCTATTTGACAAATTTCAAATAATAAACAATAGAAAAACAGCAGAGCATATATATCTGACAGAATTTAAATATTTCAGCAGATAGAGAATATGATACTCTGAGTTTATGAACATTACAATTTAACACAGAAATGTAACAAAAACAAATATGTCTGAACCTTTTACTTAGAAGGAGGTTTGAATATTATCTGTATGTTGGGATTTTCTGATTCTTTCTTGGTCATGTAAAGATCCTGAGCTCCCAGAATAGTTTGAGATTTGACTTGAGGAACTACTGCTTCTGTGTGCTTCTCTAAATACTCTTCAGCATTGAACAAATTCTTTGATTTGTACTTTTCAAATTCTTCTATTCTGAATTCTGACATGGTAGAGTATTGGGAGAAATCTCTTCCTTCAGCTTTTTATTTATTAATCTGAGCTGTTGCTACATATTCATTGAATCTTGCCATTTGAGATATCCTCTCCTCTTATGGATTGGGAGAAGTAGGCTCATCATCAATTTCATTGGCCTTATAGGATGGCCGAGTAGGAGGATTTCTTTGCCTATGCAATGATCCATCAGATACTTGAAACTTATATCCTGAAGAACTGGATTTTGAAGAACTAGAAGGAGGTCTGGAAGACCTAGAGCTTTGAGATCCACTGGAACTGACTGGTCTCTTGGAATGCTGAGAATAAGATCTTTGAGAGGAGGAAGAAACACTTGCTGATCCAGCTGCACCTGCTGCTGGAGGAGGAGGAGGAGGAGGAGGATTGAACTTAACTGGCTTATCTGAGTTGAATCATATCTTCTTCATTTTCTTCCTTCTATTGTTCTCATTCCTGGAGAACCTCATCCATGCTGGTGAATCTTGTGTTAAGGTGATATTATGCAGAATGTTGTATGGAACATTATTATTTGGATTTGGAGGCTTAGGGTAACCTTTGACTTATACTTTGCTTTTCTTTTCTTTGATGACTTATCATCAGAATCATCATCATCACTATCATCATCATCAGAATCATCAGAGGATTGGGGATTATCATTTATATCATCAATAAGTTTAAGGACTTTATCATCAACCTTCTTCACAACATCAACTTTCTTAACATTGACATCTTGCTCAACATCAATTTCATCAAGATCTGGAATTGGGGAATCATCAAAGACAAATGTTGGAGGAGAATTCATCACTTCAACATCTTCTAATATTAAAAATGATTCTGGTACCTGAACTTGAATATGATCTGGAACAGGAGCTTGATCTTGAACTGGAACTTGAATTGAAACTGGAACTTCTACTTCAAAACTCTTGAGAAGTTCTTTCAACAGAACTTTATCAACAGGAGCAGTTTAAGGAACAACTGCTTTTGAAACTACAGAACTTTATCAACAGGAGCAGTTTAAGGAACAACTGCTTTTGAAACTACTTGAAATTCTGGCAAGCTATTGAAAATTGCATTAAACTGAGAAAGCAAGGAAATAATATCTACAGATGGATTAATAGATATATTATTTATTTCTTATATAGCAGGAATCACTGATTCTTCTGAGAGATCTGTCATTTCTGAATCACAATCTATTACAAAATCTTCTTGAACTAAAGCTTCAAGCAAAATTGCATCTGAACTGCCAACTGCAAGGACTGGAGCTTCTTCACTAGACATCTCCCGCTGCCTAGTTTCGGGAAAACCTGAAGCTAGGCCCCTTGAAGAAGGGACATAATAAGAGGATGAAGGGAAGAAAGCTAGTTTAGCAGAAAGGTCAGAAAGAGCTTGAAGCACTGGAGCAAGCTTTGCATCCAGAAGATCATTTAGCTTTGGAGCAATATGATCAAAGATCTGATCAGCAGTAGATGAGAAATCAACATAGACAAAATCTTGGTTATGTTGAGAAGATGATGGGATGGATAAAGGTTGAGAGATGTTAGTGGCATGTGCTATGGGTGGATGAAAGTGGTCATGAATAGGAACATGAGGGTGGATAGGTGATTGTAGATGAATAAGTGATTGAGGGATAATGGGTGACTGAGGTGGAGATATATTTTGAGGGATAGGAGACTGGGTAAGGGTAGGTGATTGAGGTGGAGATGAGATGGGGGAATGAATGTCATTCATGGGAGTAGGGGTGCATCTGGGATGAAGAATGAAGTCTCTTCAGATGGATGAGTCTGAAGAATAGGAGAAGATGGTAATGAGGGAGAAAGGTTTATTGGAGAATTTGGATGAGGGATGACTTCAGAGGAGACAAGGGGTGGAGATGTGAGAGGAGGAGAAGAAACAACAGGAGGAGCTTCTGGAAGGGTTGAGGGAGTGAACTGCACAGTCCTTGTGCCTTCTGAAGCTGGCCTGGGGGCATCAGCCCTTGCATTCTTCTTAGGAATTACTCTTTCCCATTTTCCAAACAAGGCTGATGTTAGCCTCTTACTTGCATTGATAAAGACCTTAGGAGAGACCAGAAGGTCTGGATGCTTGAAGAAATATTCCCAATATTCTTCCATAACCAGCACTTACCTTGCTAATTTTCTTCCTTAATGATTCAAATATAATCATTCCCCAGTTAATCCTCTCCTTCTCAACCAAGGCCACCATCACCAGAAATTCGTGCCTTGTAATGTAGTCATGGTCTGAGGTTTTCCCAAGCAACACCTTGCCCACTACATCAGCTAAGAACTTATATTGAATAGACAATTTTTTCTTAAACAAATGGTTAGGGTTTCCATTGGAGTGACCCATTTTAATCAAAGCCTCATCAAAATCAACAGAAGATATATCCACATCTTCATTTCCATTCACAAAACCAAAAACATCTGATAAAATTTCTGGAGTTAGAAGAACCTGGTGTCCTGAAATGCTTCCAGATAAAATGTCATTCTCTGACTTGACTGTATAAGCCCATTCTTTGATTTCAGCCACTGGCAAATTGATTCTTATTGTCATCATCTTCCTTAACTTCTGTTCTTCAAATAAACTGAGGATGTCCTGGAAAACTTGATAGGAATGCGCAAACGACTCGATGTCAATGTCAAACCCAGCGTCAAACTTTATTAAGGAAAGAACTGCTTGAGAAATCGCCATTGTTACCTGCAAAAGAGAGAACGATCAAGTGCAAAAGGGGAACTGGAGGGAAAAGCAAGTTATGTAGGCGCAAAGATAAAATAGGATGAAATATTTGATTATATAGAGAGATGGGAGAAGGGCGCACACTTTTGTAGAATAGGGTTCGGCTAAACCTAATAGAATCAGAAGTCGAAAAGACTTAGGGCTTCGTCTGACTGCGTTCGACGAAAATTTAATTTTCGTCAATCTCCCTTCGATGATCGCGCTTGTCTTTGTCAACCCTGAACTAATAAGTATCGTCGATCTCCGTTCGACGAACGATAGAATTTCGTCGTTCTCCATTCGACGAAATGAGGGGATAAATAGAAAATTTAATTTTTAGCAGATTGAATCTCCATCTATCATTCCTAGCCGATTTATAAAGAAAATATGTTTCTTTTCATCCAATGGCTTGGTGAAAATATCAGCTCTTTGTAAGTCAGTAGGAATAAATTGTAGGCAAATTATATTTTTATCTACATTATCTCTAATAAAGTGGTGCCTAATTTCTATGTGTTTAGTCCTACTATGGAGAACTGGATTTTGTGCTATAGATATTGCACTAGTATTGTCACAAAATATAATTGAATTATTTAAGTTGACACCATAGTCTAGGAGCTGATTTTGTATCCATAATATCTGTGAGTAGCAACTGCCTGTAGCTATGTATTCAACTTCAGCTGTTGATGTAGACACATATGTTTGTTTCTTACAAAACCAAGACACAAGCCTATCACCAAGAAACTGGCAAGTTCCTGGTGTGCTTTTCTTGTCTACTCTGCATCCACCATAATCAGAATCTGAGAATCTAGTTAATTCAAATTCTGATGCTGTTGGATACCAGAGTCCTAGATTAGGACAACCCTTTATATATCTCAAAATTCTTTTTAATAAAATTAGGTGAGATTCTTTGGGGTTAACTTGGAACCTAGCACAAATACAGGTAGCAAATAATATATCAGGCCTACTTGCTCTTAAATAAAGTAATGAGCCAACAATTGCTCTATATACTTTCTGATCAACAGGTTTTCCTGATTCATCAGTGTCAAAAATAGCATTTGAGGGCATGGGTGTTTTCATGGTGGAAGCATCAGACATACCAAACCTTTTCACTAATTCCTTAGCATACTTGGATTGTGATATGAATATGCCATTTGGAGTTTGCTTCACTTGAAGACCAAGGAAATATGATAATTCACCCATACTACTCATTTCAAATTTAGATTGCATTAGGTTAGAGAACCTTTTGCATAAATTTGAATCAGTAGAGCCAAATAGGATGATCATCTACATATATTTGAACTAGTAGAGTTTGATTTTTATGTATCCTGAAAAATAAGGTTTTATCAACTATGCCACTACAGAAATTGTTTTCCAAAAGAAAAAAAGATAAGGTCTCATACCATGCTGTGGGAGCTTGCTTGAGACCATAGAGAGCTTTATTAAGCTTAAATACACAAGAAGAGTGAGTTGGAGGGATGAAACCTGGTGGTTGTTCCACATAGACTTCTTCTTTGATGTCTCCATTAAGAAAAACACTCTTCACATCCATCTGGTATACTTTGAATTTCTTGAATGCAATAAAGGACAGAAAAATCCTGATAGCTTCAAGTCTTGCAACAGGAGCAAAGGTCTGATCATAGTCAATTCCTTCTTCGTGTGAATATCCTTGGGCTACCAATCTTGCTTTGTTTCTGACTATGTTGCCTTGATCATCTAGCTTATTCCTGAAGACCCATTTGGTGCCAATAACTGGATGGCCTTTTGGTCTTGGAACCAAATCCCATACCTTGTTCCTTTCAAATTGATTGATCTCCTCTTGCATTGCAAGAATCCAATTTGGATCTTGTTCTGCATCTTTAATGGATTGAGGTTCAATCTGGGATAGGAAACAGGTGTGCATCTGAGTTTGGTGTAGTTGATGCCTTGTTTGAACACCTGCTGAAATATCACCAATGATTTGGGATATTGTATGACCTATAACTATAATGTGATCAACAGTTGGAGTTGGTTCAGCAATAGTATCCACTTGGGGAATTTGATCAGCTGTCATTTGATTTGAATTGTCAGCAAGATCTGGATTATCCTCTTCTTCACTATCTTCAAGATTTTGAGTTGATGGAAGTAAAGACTCGTTTTTCTATAGATCTAGTCCATTGAGCTCTTCACATAGAGCTGGTACCTGCAAGGTATTTTTGGTAGAGGTGGTATTCCTCTTCTCAATTAACATGTCAGTTTCATCAAAAGATACATGCATGGACTCTTCTATCTTAAGAGTAGATTTGTTGTAAACTCTGTATGCCTTACTAGAAAGAGAATATCCAAGGAATATGCCTTCAGCAGCTTTTGCTTCAAACTTCCTTAGATACTTCTTGTCATTGTTATGCACATAGCATTTACAGCCAAATATCTTAAAATAGTTAACCTTAGGCTTTTTATTCTTAAGTAATTCATAGGGAGTTTTCCCCTTAAGTTTATGTATTAGGATTCTATTCAACACATAATTTGCTTTGTGATGCGCAAATCTTAGCACACCGCTATAGGCGGTAGCAAGACTGCGGCACGAAACGGCAGTGTACCGATCGTTCAAGTAATATAAAATGGGAATGAATCCCTAAGAATCGATCTCAAAGGAACACAGTGGGTGGAGTTATCTATTGAGGAAGGACTTGAGATTGAAGTCCATTAAGTCGGATGGATGCGGAAACGGGGGTTTTGGATTGTGGAAAATAAAGAGAAAATACTATAACTACTCCTATGCAATGCCGCTATGCAATTCTTCACTTGGCGGGATGGAGACTAGGCAGGCCTTGAGCGCACTGCGTCGCAAGGGTGGATGGACGAGTAGGCAAGCGAAATTGAACTGTGCAGGCCTTGAGAGCGCTGCTTCGTTAGGCGAATGGATTACACGGGCCGCTATGCCACGCTTCGCTAGGCGGATGGAAGAGTAGGCATACGGATGAGGGTCGCAAGCACCTTGTCGACAAGCACGCCACTAGTAATTGTTAGTGCGACACACGAACGTGACGGCGGAATGGAATAAAAATGTAGGCGCTCCTCGAGCAACTTAAACACCAAAGCATTTCACATAGCCATGAAATAGAGAAATACAAACAAGTTTAAGTGCCACTTCATCATAATATAAAGATCTAACTACATACACACATCAATAAGAGAAGAACAAGGCAAGAAATCGACCGAATCTGAAGGCTCGTCGAGGAGTCACGGTTGGAATCGCTAGGTTGTCAATCCGCGTCCAAGCTCGGTCCTCAACTACGTCCCGGGTAGAGAGAGCTCTCACGACTCTCCAATGAGCCCGTCTTCTTCATCTCACGATCCGGTAAAGGTTGCAAACTTCCCCTTGCATGATGGTAATTGTGGCTAGATCTCCTTTGAAGCTCTAGGATGAAGGAGGAGGCCGAGATGATCTCCGGGCTCAAGATTGGCGTGAAGAACAAGCCTGGAGCACCTCCTGAAGGTGGGCGGCGATGGACGGCGAAAAGGGCGCGGAACTGGAGCTCTGGGAGCGGGAAAAACGATCGATCCAGAATAGGGCAAGACCTGCGGCTTAAATAGAAATTCTGTTAGAAAATGGTCACGCACGGTCTAACGCACGACCGTGCGCAGACCGTGCGTTATTAAATGATAAAACTTGACTTAGGGAAAATGCTGTGCCCCGCCCGTGCGTTTTGCTTACGCACGATCAACACCGCCCGAGCATACAAACGCACAGGCAAATTCTGACGCTCTGAAATCAAGAATACACAGGTCGACCGTGCGTTTTACTCATGCACGGGCAAACTGCCCGTGCGTAAAAACGCACGAGTAAACTCTGACGCTCCATTTTCCGCCCAGACACAAACGCACGACCGGAACCGACCGTGCATCAAGGAAACGCACGACCGTGCGATATGCACAGACATTACTTCTGGGGAAAACGGGACGATCCGGTCACCTGCATACAAGATACAATGGCTGGGAATACACGTCCAGCATCAGAAAAACATAGAAGAAGGGAAGGGGAGCACCATGTGCTTACCCCCAACAACAAGGAGCGCAATTGCACACCGGAATGGGCTTAAAAGTGCACCTAGCATGGAATAGTACAAATGAATGAAAACGTGCCTAAAATGTGGTGCATAGACTAGAAATACGGCCAGATGAGCCCATAAATGTATATATAAATGGGACTCATCACACCCCCAGACTTACCTGTTTGCGCGTCCCGAGCAAACAAATCCGGCGGAGTAGGAACAGCATAGCTAGCCAAAAAAATTGCAAACATGGAATAGAATGCAAAGTTGCATACTTGTGTGCATAGAAGTTCATTAGAAGAAGTTTCTACATATGCTAGCTAATTTATAAAAGTGTAAATGCGTAAAAAGAAATTTATTTTTACTCAAAAATGGAATGTTGGTGAATCTCGTGGTCACGCGTAGTACGAAAGTAAACAAGTCGCGAAGGTGAATGTTACCCAAGACCGGAACTCAGAATTATCTCCGTTGTAATCCATCAACGTCGAGAACCATAAGCTCGCCCGGTCGCACTCTCTCCACGGCGCCTGTGAACTCACAAGACGAATTGATAGGACTTTAGGTGTACACGAGGCTTAGGTTACGGTTTGGAATGCAAAGGTAAACATGATGGCTAATCGCAACCCAACAGAGCTCACAAAAGTGCCAATTCAAAGAAGCCACAATAATACACGTGTAACACACCCCCAGACTTGACTTTGAAACCGGATGTGCACACGACCTACAATAATCAATACCATATAGATGTTTCAATTACAACGCTGGGGATATAAATCTATTTTTTTTCTTTGCTTTTCTTTTTCTTTTCTTTTCATCCCCATATCTATAAGCACAATTTCAGCACATAGACATTTTGAAACTTCCACAACAACACTAAGATTTCCCATTGCCGCACCGCATTGGCAAATTACAATTCATTAATGCTTTTGGCTTATTTTTGGTTGCGAAATTGGGATTAGCTTTTAGGCCTTGGTGAAGTATGGTGGAGCTGAACCAAAAGATCGGGTAGGCACAACATAGGCTAGCAACGGTTAGCGTATAGGAATGGTAGAACAAAGCTCAAGCTTGCCAAATAGATGGCCTATGTCACGCTCAACTTGCAAGTCATTCGCACCCATGCTTCGAGAGTCGCTTGGGGCAAGTTCTTAGTCCCCGAGAAAGGTAATCCTTCCTCCCGACTCGAGCAACACGAACCTCATGCTCGCCTACACACAATACCACGCTACCACTAGATTCAACCACATTCACCATTTTGAGTAAAATAAATTAACATCTACGCAAATCTACTAATTATTAATTAGAAGCATAGATAAAAACTAATTCTACTCAAATTCCTAGGCAAGACACGAGTATTCAACTAGAGCACTACAAGAGTCAACATGACACCCCATCTTGCAATTTTTAGGATAACACAACAATTTCTACATCACAACCAAGAATTGAATATACAGGAGCATACAAACAAGCGAGTGCGCGCTAACGTGGGTGTAGTGGTGTGCAATGAAGATGAACAAATAAAATAATTGAAATTAAATACTTCTAGCATGCACTGAGATGTGCACGTGCAGTGGGTACAATAAATATCTCTCCCCCAGACTTCAACTAAACCAACCAGCATAAAATATCAACATGAAATTTAAATGAGGGCTAGGTGAAGAGAGTACCTAATGCTCAGCAAGTGAGTATACCAGAAGATTGGCGTGTAAACCAAGACAAAGCTGCAGTATCCGTCATCTAAAAGAATACCTACAGGGGTGAGCTCCGCAAAAACAAAAGAAAATGTACAAAGTAAAAAGAAATACAACTAACTAAACTAAACTAGATGAAAATAAAAATGCAGGAATAGGTAAGATAACTACTGGGGTTATTGTCATCCCAACACGACTTATTTAAAAACATAACAGTTCTAGCTAATGGGCGTATGAAAAAGGAAATGAACAGGTAACTGTTCTAATATGCGTGTCGGTAGCGGGTACAAATACGGCGACAGAACAGTTACTCCCCTACCTAAATAAAAATACCTGCTCGTCGCAGGTAGCGGGAATAGGAAGTAAGAAGAGGAGGAGAGCTGGTCCTCACTCATCTCACCACAAACTAAATCCTTGCCCAGCAAGGTATCATCTCCAGGGAGGCAGCAGGGGGAGAAGGCAATGAGTGGAGCTTCCTCTACGGAGGGGGGATCAACCTCCTCACATAAGAGGATGCTCTCATCATTGACTTGAGCATCATGCTCCAAGTCCTCCTAGGGTACCTGTGAAGACTCAACCTGCACAGGCTCAGATGAAGAAGGGGGATCAAGAAATAAACAAGAAGAATGACTTAAATAAAAATCAAGCAGGGGAGTGGTCCCGGTCTCACTCGCATCAGGTTGGGGAAGTAAAATAATGTTTGCATTGTCATCAATGCTACAAGGTTCGGCGGGATCAACAGTGGCCATGCCCAAGATTTGGACTTCCTCCACCGGTGCTGAGGAAAGCTCCTCTTCACCTAGAAGGTTGTCCTCCTCCATAGGAGCAGGCATAACACATAGATCGCCAGCCTCATCCTGCGATACATCCTCAACAATGTCGTTAGAGACGAATGTAGTAAAATGCACAATAGGGGGAGGAATAATGCTTGGATAAAAGTCAAGCACCGGTTCCTCACAAAGAATCGAATCCATGCAAGGTAATATATGCACAGGTGAGATGGGCTCAGCAATGTCAGTGCCTGGATCAGCCACACATCTGGTGACTCTGTCCACATCATACCCTTCAAAGCTTGAAGGTGAAATGGGCACATAACCAGATGTTGAAGGTGTCCTGCCAGAAGTAGGAGTCGGGACGATCCGGATATCCGGCTCGTCATCCTCGTCCAATTGGCAAAGATAAGCAGCACAATCCTTCAAGGCATGATCCATGCTCTGACAAAACAAGCACTGCCTTACGGGCTTCTTTGGCACAGCTGGAGCTGAAGCCGAAAAGAAGTGTGAAGTTAAAGGCTCGGCAGAATAGCCATAGGACTTACGCGCACCATATGGAGTACCAGACGAAGTCAGTGCTCCATATGCTGGGCCTTGAGTGTTAGGGCTATTATCTCCCTTTGAACATCTATCACTAGCGTGCGATATATCTCCACACCAACGACAACGAATATTGAATGAAGCCCACATAGTGTGAAGATAAAATGATTCAAAATAAAAACACTATTGTGCAGAATACTACACCTAACAATACTTACTAAAGCAACCTAATATCAAACATGAAAAATAGAAAATGAAGAAATAAAACAAAAAGGGTGCAATAAACAAATGGAAGGGCTTCTCTCTCAGATTCTCCCTCTCCAGAAAACTCACACGACCGTGTTCCCAGGCAACGGCGCCAAAAACTTGATGCGCAAATCTTAGCACATCACTATAGGCGGTAGAAAGACTGCGGCACAAAATGACAGTGTACCGATCGTTCAAGTAATATAAAATGGGAATGAATCCCCAAGTATCGATCTCGAAGGAACACAGTGAGGTGGAGTTATCTATTGAGGAAGGACTTGAGATTGAAGTCCTTTAAGTCGGATGGATGCGGAAACGGGGGTTTTGGATTGTGGAAGATAAAGAGAAAATACTATAACTACTCCTATGCAATGCTGTTATGCAATGCTTCGCTTTGCGGGATGGAAACTAGGCAGGCCTTGAGCGCACTGCGTCGCAAGGGAGGATGGACGAGTAGGCAAGCGAAATCGAACTGTGCAGGCCTTGAGCGCACTGCTTCGTTAGGCGAATGGATTACACGGGCCGCTATGCCACGCTTCGCTAGGCGGATGAAAGAGTAGGCATACAGATGAGGGTCGCAAGCACCTCGTCGACAAGCACGCCACTAGCAAATGCTAGTGCGGCACACGAACATGACGGCGGAATGGAATAAAAATGTAGGCGCTCCTCGAGCAACTTAAACACCAAAGCATTTCACATAGACATGAAATATAGAAATACAAACAAGTTTAAGTGCCACTTCATCATAATATAAAGATCTAACGACATACACACATCAATAAGAGAAAAACAAGGCAAGAAATCGACCGAATCCGAAGGCTCGTCGAGGAGTCACAGTTAGAATCGCTAGGTTATCAATCCGCGTCCAAGCTCGGTCCTCAACTACGTCCGGGGTAGAGAGAGCTGTCACGACACTCCAATGAGCCCGTCTTCTTCGTCTCACGATCCGGTAAAGGTTGCAAACTTCCCCTTGCTTGATGGTAATGGCGGCTAGATCTCCTTTGAAGCTCTAGGATGAAGGAGGAGGCCGAGATGATCTCCGGGCTCATGATTGGCGTGAAGAACAAGCCCGGAGCACCTCCTGAAGGTAGGCGGCGATGGACGGCGAAAAGGGCGCGGAACTGGAGCTCTGGGAGCGGGAAAAACGATCGATCCAGAATAGGGCAAGACCTACGGCTTAAATAGAAATTCTGTCAGAAAATGGTCACGCACGGTGGAACGCACGACCGTGCGCAGACCGTGCGTTATTAAATGATAAAACTTGACTTGGGGAAAACGCTGCGCCGCCCGTGCATTTTGCTTACGCACGATCAACACCGCCCGTGCGTACAAACGCACTGGCAAAATCCGACGCTCTGAAATCAAGAATACACAGGTCGACCGTGCGTTTTACTCACGCACGGGCAAACCGCCCGTGCGTAAAAATGCACGAGTAAACTCCGACGCTCCGTTTTCTGCCCAGAGACAAACGCATGACCGCAACCGACCGTGCGTCAAGGAAACGCACGACCGTGCGATATGCACAGACATTACTTATGGGGAAAACGGGACGATCCGGTCACCTGCATACAAGATACAATGGCTGGGAATACACGTCCAGCATCAGAAAAACATAGAAGAAGGGAAGTGGAGCACCATGTGCTTATCCCCAACAACAAGGAGCGCAATTGCACACCAGAATGGGCTTAAAAGTGCACATAGCATGGAATAGTACAAATGAATGAAAACGTGCCTAAAATGTGGTGCATAGACTAGAAATACGGCCCAGATGAGCCCATAAATGTATATATAAATGGGACTCATCACTGTGTTCACTGCCTCTGCCCAAAAAGAGAGTGACAAGTTTGCATCAGCAAGCAATGTAGTTGCTGATTCAATTAGAGTTCTATTTTTCCTTTCATCTACCCCATTTTGTTGAGGAGTTCTAGGATCAGAGAAAAATTGCCCGATCCCTTCTTTTCCATAGAATTCTCTCATCAGAAGAGATTCAAACTCAGTTCCATGATCACTTCTGATCAATGCAACTAGAGTAGAGTACTCAATCTTGATGGACCTGAAAAAGTCTGTCAGAACACTGAAGGTGTCAGACTTGTTCCTAAGAAAGAACACCCAAGTGAATCTTGAGAAGTCATCTACAATAACTAGAGAGTAATGCTTCCCTCCTAGACTTTGTATTGCAGTAGGTCCAAAAAGGTCCAAATGCAGTAAATACAAAATCCTAGGTGAATCACTCATGGATAAAGATTTAAAACTACTTCTAGTTTGATTACCTAGTTGATAAGCCCTGCAGAGTCCTTCCTTCTTGTATGAACCAGAAGGCAGTCCTCTAACAAGATTGTCCTTAGAAAGCTTCGATATAGTTCTAAGGTTAATATGTCCAATCCTTTTATGCCATAATTCATTTGTCTTACTTATTGAATTAAATAAGCAAATATTAGAATTGGCAGTCAAAATTGACTAAATAAATATTTCCATGTCTAATACCAGATAACACATTAATGTTTTTATTATTGGTAATAAGACACAAGGAATGATTGAAAGTTATCTGATAACCTTAAATAATAACTGGCTTCTGCTAATGAGGTTGTGCTTCATACCCTTGACATAAGCTACCTCCTTGAAGGTAACTACTCCAACTTTGATCTTCCCATATCCTTTGGTTTGTCCGCAGTTGGAGTCTCCAAAGATCACCTTGGGTCCAAGCTTTGCCTTGTAGTTTCTCAGGTTGGCCTTGTTTCCTGTCATGTGCTTTGAACATCCACTATCCAAATACCATTGTTCATTTTTGCTTGGATAGCCATGTACCTGCAAAACAGAAAACATTCAAGATGTTTTTGACCCAGACTACCTTAGGTCCTTTTGTATTACCACAAAACTCTGAAATAAAAGACATTTCAGGCTGATCCTTATAACCTTGTGGATGATATCTCCTTGGAGGAATTATGCATTCAGTGAAAGGATTCTTAGTATGTGAAGAATAAGAATTCTTTAGATTTTTAGTAAATTTTCCGTTCGACAAATTCAGGTGAGTTCATCGATCGCCGTTCGATGAAGTGAAGTGCTTTCGTCGAGCATCGTTCGATTGATAATTATACTGAATATCTGGCTTCAGAGTTCGTCGATCTCCGTTCGACGAAATGAATTCATTTCGTCGAGCTCCGTTCGACGAATTCTGCTGAATTCCTTTATTCTTAACAGCCTTGCTTGAAATGTTTTTATTTACATCTACAACCTCTTTGCTCTTAGCAGAAATGAATTTTATTGGTGTAGAAAGTATGTTCTTCTTAATAAGAGGTGGCTCACTTGATGATGCACCCAAGCCCAGTTTACCTCTTAATCTGGCATTTACTGTGCTTGTGATGTCCATCAGTTTGATACTTCTCCCATTTAGGCAATCTTCAAACTTCTTAGCCTCAGATAGTTTATTCTCAATGATAATAATATGTTCTCTAGAGGCAGCCAAATCTTTCTTAAGATTAGCATTTTCTTCACTAAGTTGGTTCATTTCGGCCAACTTATTTCTGAGAGAGATTATTTCCTTCTCAGATTTGATTAAGTCTAAGCAAAGAACTTTAAATTCATCTTTGAATTCAATTGAATTGAAATCAAAAATAGATATTACCTGATCGCTGTCATTGTCAGCTTCTGATTCAATTTCTTCTGAATTACTTCTTGAGGCATTGATAACCATCATGCAGAAGCTTCTTTCTTCTTCATCATCCTCATCATCACTGGAGCTGGATGAAGATGCTTTTTCTGACTCAATGCTTGAGTCATAGACAGCCATCAAGCATTGGTCTTTTTCCTTTGATTCTTCTTCATCTTCAGAAGAATTGGATGAAGACTCTGAATCAGTTTCACTCTATGATTCTGCTATAAATCCTCTTCCCTTATGCTTGTGTTTGTGGGAGGAAGACTTGCTGGAGTGCCTTCTTTCTTCTTTGTCTTTTCTCTTCTCCTTCTTCTAATTCTCTGGACACTCAGGCAGAATGTGTCCAGGTTTCCTGTAGCCAAAACAAATTATTTCTTTAGATCTTGATTTGTCATACCTTGGCTTTTCCCTTGATCTGGAGTCCTTCTTTATGAAGTCTTTTCTAGCCATCTTATAGAATCTATTGGCTAGTAAGCTCATAAACTCCATATCTCCTGGAGCTTTTTCTTCTTCTTTAGTAGCTTGGAAAGCTATACTTTTCTCCTTCTTGGATGCTGGAGATGAAGTAGATTGTTCAGCTTCTCTGGATTTGATAAGATGCTCATAGGATTTGGGTTTGCCTAACAAGCTCTCAGTGGAGATCTCATTAAGGCTTCTGGCTTCCTTGATTAGCCAGATCCTAGAGTTCCATGTGCTGGGGAAGCACATAAGGATCTTATCATTGACCTCAGTGATGGAGATCACTTTGTCCAAGGTCTTCAGCTCATTGATTGTGAGGCTGAGCCTGTTATACATATCAGCCACTGTCTCAGATTCTCCCTTTTTGAAATTCTCATATTGAGAAATGAGGTGGGATCTTCTGTCCTTTCTTTCATCTGCTGATCCTTCAACCATGTTGTTGAGTGAGATCCAGATCTCCCTTGCTGAAGTGCATTCCACAACCTTTTGGAAAATGTCATCTGTCATTATTTGTGCCAAAATGTTCATTGCCTTGGCATCTTCACTTCTCTGCTTCTTCTGTGCATCTGCCCACTCAGGTGGTGGAACTATATTATTGTTAGTTGTGGCTTCAGCACTTGTTGCTGCAGTAGGAGCTGGAGGTCCTGTCAAAATAACATTAAAAATTTCTTCGTCAATAGAATTCATGTATAATCTAATCCTTTCCTTCCACAATTCAAACTTATTTAGATTGCACATAGGAGATCTTGTGCTTGAATATTCTTTGTTTGGTGCCATGAGTTTTTAAGCAAAAGAAAACTCTAAAATAAATTTAAGATCTAATTGATCTTTTGATTCACGTGTTAGCCTATATACAATCAACCTCCCTCTGATACCAATTGAAAGTGAGGTTAGATCTTAGATTTACTCTAGAGGGGGGGGGGGGGGGTGAATAGAGTATTAAAAAGTTTTTCACTTAATTTTATAGCGGAATTAAAATAGTGATATATATCTATGTGTATTGAGTGAGTAATAAAAATAAACACAAAGAAAGCACGCATCATAGCACAGAAAATAAACACAACACAGAGGACACAAGGATTTTTATAGTAGTTCCCCAATAAACCTGGGTACGTCTACTCTTCTACCACACTTGGTAGGATTCCACTAGGTTTTTGATCAGGTGCCCTATCACCAAGGGGTTTTTGATCAGGTGTCCACACACCAAGTGAGCTTTTGATCAGGTGCTCTAACCAAACCACGGGTTTTTGTTCAGGTGCCCTGCCACCAAGGAGTTAACTTTTGAAGGGAGTTATAACCCTGTACAAGATGGGATAAAGAGGGTTAGATGTTCTTCTCTGTCAATAATCTGAGAGATGACTCTAGTGGAATGATGTTGTAAAGCTCCCTCTGTCTGATTGAAATTGTTCACAGCTTGAGGATGGAGCTTTCTCTTGAAACAGATATCTTCCTTGTAGCTGATGAATCTGAGAGACAGAAGTTTCTCAGATTATTGTTGCACATTGAAGATTTGAAATCTAGCTGCAGAGATCTGAGAGATTGTTCTTGATGATGTTGTTCTCAGAGAATGAGATGTGCTGCTTGAGGAAGATGATCTTTCTTTTTGACTGAATGAATATTTCTCTCGACTTATACTCTGATATTTTCTATTTGTTACTGATATGTTTCTTCTGGTATCCTACTTCCTTTGAGAGAATGATAATAGATTTGAAATTCAAATCTCTGAATAGGAATAGAATAATCAACATTAATTATTTCCTTGGAACTGCAACTGATTACAACAAATCTGATATGCTTTATATCTTTTTTCCATTTCCATGAAATTATCCTTTTCCAAAATATGTCAACGGCCTCTTTTCTAAATAAGAGAATAAATAAAAGGAAAAATAATATCCTTGACTTATCTGGCAGAAAGGAGCCATTGCTATTAGTCGAACTGAGTTCTGAGAAAATATAACCGATCTGAATAAACTGAGTGAAAATTCGTCGAGCTGAGATAGGAATTCATTGATCTGAAGGTTGAGTTCGTCGAACTGAACATCTGATACTGATTCGTCGAACACAGGCTGGAGTTTGTCGATCTCAAGTTAGATTTTGTCGAACTGAAGAATTCGTCGACCGCTGAGCCGCTGAGACGCTGAGGATGAAGCAAGCCGTTCGTCGAACGTAGAATGCAAGACGTTCATCGAACGCAGAAAGCATTTTGTCGAACGTAGAAACTTAGAGATTTCCCAAGTTCTAGCTATCTTATCAGCCTAAAACAATGACCCTTTAGACTATACATTGGGGGTCAACTTAGTCCTACTCAACACATAGTAATCCTAGCACAAATCAGTAATAGGGTTGTTCCAACAGGGCCTTCCGACCTCGCCGGCTAGCGAGAGCCCTGCTAGCGGAGCCACCTCGGGGGAAAAACACTTAGCCTCCCCGAGGGGCCTTCCGACCTCGCCGGCTAGCGAGAGCCCGGCTAGCGGAGCCACCTCGGGGGAAAAACACTTAGCTTCCCCCTAGAGGCCTTCCGACCTCGACGGCTAGCGAGAGCCCGGCTAGCGGAGCCACCTCGGGGGAAAACACTTAGCCTCCCCGAGAGGCCTTCCGACTTTGCCGGCTAGCAAGAGCCCGGCTAGCGGAGCCACCTCGGGGGAAAAACACTTAGCCTCTCTGAGAGGCCTTCCGACCTCGCCGACTAGCGAGAGCCCGGCTAGCGGAGTCACCTTGGGGGAAAAACACTTAGCCTCCCCGAGAGGCCTTCCGACCTCGCCGACTAGCGAGAGCCCGGCTAGCGGAGCCACCTCAATGGAAAAACACTTAGCCTCCCTGAGAGGTCTTCCGACCTCGCCGGCTAGCGAGAGCCCGGCTAGCAGAGCCACCTCGGGGGAAAAACACTGAGCTTCCCCGAGATGCCTTCCGACCTCGCCGGCTAGCGAAGCCCCGACTAGCGGAGCCACCTTGGGGGAAAAACACTTAGCCTCCCCGAGAGGCCTTCCGACCTCGCCGGCTAGCGAGAACCCGGCTAGCAGAGCAACCTCAGGGGAAAACACTTAGCCTCCCTGAGTGGCCTTCCGACCTCGCCGGCTAGCGAGAGCCCGGATAGCGCAGCCACCTTGTGGGAAAAACACAGCTTCCCCAAGAGGCCTTCCGAGCTTGTTGGCTAGCGAGAGCCCGGCTAGCAGAGCTACCTCGGGGGAAAACACTTAGCCTCCCAGAGAGGCTTTCTGACCTCACCGGCTAGCGAGAGCCCGACTAGCGGAGCCACCTCGAGGGAAAAACACTTAACCTCCCGGAGAGGCCTTCCGACCTCGCCGGCTAGCGAGAGCCCGGCTAGCGGAGCAACCTCAGGGGAAAATGCTTAGCTTCCCCGAGAGGCCTTCCGACCTCGCGTACTAGCGAGAGCCCGGCTAGCGCAGCCACCTTAGGGGAAAAACACTTAGCCTCCCCGAGAGGCCTTTCGACCTCACCGGCTAGCGAGAGACCGACTAGCAAAGCCATATAGGGGGAAAATACTTAGCCTTCCTGAGAGGCCTTCCGACCTCACCAGCTAGCGAGAGACTGCCTAGCAGAGTCACCTCGGGGGAAAAACACTTAGCATCCCCGAGAGACCTTCCGACCTCGCCGGCTAGCGAGATCCCGGCTAGCGGAGCCACCTCAGGGGAAAAACACTTAGCCTCCCCGAGAGGCCTTCCGACCTCGCCGGCTAGAGAGAGCCCGGCTAGCGGAGCCACCTCGGGGGAAAAACACTTAGCCTCCCTGAGAAGCTTTCCGACCTCGTCGGCTAGCGTAGCCACCTCGAGGGAAAAACACTTAGTTTCCCCGAGAGGCATTTCGACCTCGCCGACTAGTCAGAGCCCGACTAGCGGAGAAACCTCAGGGGAAAAACACTTAGCCTCCCCGAGAGGCCTTCTGACCTCACCGACTAGCGAGAGCCCGGCTAGTGGAGCCACCTCGAGGGAAAAACACTTAGCCTCCCGGGGAGGCCTTCCGACCTCGCCGGCAAGCGAAAGCCCGGCTAGCGGGGCCACATCGGGGGAAAAACACTTAGCGTCCCCGAGAGGCCTTCCGACCTCGCTAGATAGCGAGAGCCCGGCAAGCGGAGCCACCTTAGGTGTAAAACACATAGCCTCCCCGAGAGAACTTCCGACCTTGTCGGCTAGCGAGAGCCCGACTAGCGGAGCCACCTCCGGCGAAAAACACTTAGCCTCCCCGAGAGGCCTTCCGACTTTGCCTGCTAGCGAGAGCCCGGCTAGCGGATCCACCTCGGGGGAAAAACACTTAGCCTCCGCGAGAGGCATCTCGAACTCGCCAGCTAGCGAGAGCCCGGCTAGCGGAGCCACCTCGGGGGAAAAACACTTAGCTTCCCCGAGAGGCCTTCCGACCTCACCGGCTAGTGATGGGTCCCAAATATATACACATTTATGGACTCATCTGGGCCGATTTTCTAGTCTATGCACTTCATTTTAGACATGTTTTCACTCATATTTGATACTCCATGCTAAGTGCACCTCTAGGCCCGTTTTTGGTGTTATTTCATGTTCTGCATCTCTAGTAGTTTTCATGCATTGATAAGTGCCACTTTCAGTGGCTGGATTCGTGGTTGTGCTGGAACAGGAGTCGTGCAGGTGATCCCTGTACAATTCTGTACAGGTATTCTGCGCACGATCACTGGTTCTATTGCGCACGACCACTGGTCGTGCGCCGATGATCGTGTGCACTTAACCATATTTTTTGAGTTCTGTCTCGGGTAGTGCGCACGACCACCTACGATAGTGCGCACGACCACCAGTCGTGCGCCACTGTTCGTGCGCACTTAACATCAATTTTATGAGTTCTGTTTCGGATAGTGCGCACGACCACCTACGATAGTGCGCACGACCACCGGTCGTGCGCCACTGGTCGTGCGAACATGGTATTTTATAAATTTCTTACTTTGCAGGCTCCACCCAGGTAGGCGCACGATCACAGAACTCCAGCGCGCACGGCCACTGGTCGTGCGCCAATGACCGTGCGCACTGTTTATTCCAGCGCCTATATAAGTTCCTGATCCGCAGATTAGGGATAACGGGGGTTTCGGGAGCGCGATTTATAGTCCGTACGCCGCCGTTTTCCACTTCCAGCCACCTCCACCTCATCTTCTCCGCAAGGGGAAGTCATCTCCAGCCATTCTAAGCAATCCTCCATCGTTCGGGAGCATTCTCCACCCTCCGCAAGCACTCAAGCAAGCCATCTCCAGTTCTGTCCAGTGAAAAGAATAGTCATCCTGAGGTAGAAGACGACGGAAGCACGTGGAGAGGTCGTGACAGTCTCTCAACGCCGGAAGCACTGTCCGCCTGAGTCTGGAGGTAGCTTGACAAACTACCAGTCCGGCCGTGAACGGCCGCTTGTCTTTGTCCATTGGTTGATTTCTTCCTCCTGACGCGCTATTTCCACACCGCTAATTAGCGGGCACAAAATGCGGTACGACGACAGTGCACCGATCGTTGACAAGTAATAAAAGTAGGGAGTAGCTCCCCGAATATCGTTCTCAAAGGACCGCAAGTTAGGGAATACGATTTGCTCGTTAGGAAATTAATTATGGGGATTCTAGGTTTAACAAAACAAGAGTGGGATTTGGTTGATTTTATTGAACGGGAAATGAGAAAACTAGACACTATGCGGGTCGCAATCACTGCTTCGCTTGGTGGATGGGTTCAGTGCATGCCGCGATGCCGTGCTTCGCTTAGCGGATGGCCGGTGAGCATATGGATGAGGTGAGGGCAAATGTGAGGGGTGAGGGTCGAAGGCACCTCTTCGCTATCGCTTCCAGCTCTTGCTAGAGCGGGTGCTAGAATGTGTGGGTGTAAGTGGAGAGGGGGCGGAGCGCATCACAACACAGCATAACGAAGAGACAAGATCATAAATAAACTTCCATTCATAGACAAATAGATGTTCATTCAATTCATTACAACTATTAAGAGTACAAATCACAAAAAGAGAAAGGGTAGAAGTAACCACGAGATGAGAAGCCTCGCCGCGGATCGTGGTCGGAATGGGGGGTCGTCACGCCTCCTCCGAGCTCAGTCCTTGGTTGCTTCCGGGATGTAGAGGCTGTCACTACCTCCAACTGCTGCCCGTCTTCTTCTCAGAGCTGGGTTCACTTCTTCTTCCCCCAATGGAGATGTCTTCCTCTTGGAATGCTGGCCGTAGATGGCGAAGAATGCTTCCGGGACCCTAGAATGCCCTTAGGATCAATGGATGAAGCTTTCTCAAGGGGAGGAATGGAAGGAGGGACCTTGGAGAGGTGGAACGGCGGAGTCGCGCGCAGAAATCGCGCCAAAAACCTTGCTGAATACCTAAAATCGCGGAACAGCGCCTTAAATTGGGAGCAGAATAAGTACTGCGCACGGTCAGTGGCGCACGACCAATGGTCGTGCGCGAAGGAATGCCTGTGATCGTGCGCAGTCAACCTGTAGCAGAGGGAAAATAGAAAACATCGCACGGTCAGGGGCGCACGACCAGTGGTCGTGCGCGAAGAAAGGCCTGTGATCGTGCGCATATCTTTGGTCCGATCTTGATCTGGGCTGGGAATTAACGCACGATCAATGATCGTGCGCCTGATCGTGCGCGAAGGAATGCGCATGATCAGAGGCTTTTTAGGCCAAAAATCATCCCGCACCATCCCGAACGTGCACACGACCCCAGGACCTGCAGGAAAAGTACACATAACCCCGATCCATGCACACCACCGGATCCATAACACAGGCATACCGTAATAAATAGGAAAAACATGCCACAAAGGGGAAAGGATTGCACAAAAGGCGCAGAAACGCCATGCTATCAATATAAGCGTATATGAACAGCAAATGAAGTGCATTGACACTAAAACAAACCCAAATGAGGCCAGAAATCACTGTATAAACCAGACTCATCACCTCCCCCCTTTGTTGTATTTCTTTGAATCATTTAAACTTGAATATCATGATGTTTAGTGTAAATGCAATGGTTGTTTCTTCTCCGTTCTTCAGTATTTGTTTGTGATACGTCTCACCTCCACTCACTCACTCACGCACTCATCATGTTCGATTCGTGTTAGCAAGAGTTAACGGCGATTTGTGAAGTGGTGTTTGCGACCCTCACTCTCCACACTAGTAATCACTTCATTCGCTGCATACCGTCCATCCGCCTCACGAAGCTCGGCATCGCTGCCGCTGCACCCATCTCGCCTTGCGAAGCGGTGATTTCGACCCACATTTCTTTTATTGTTGTTAACAGTAGGAAACCAAATCAAAACCCCACTGTCTGTGTTTGTTTTCGCTTGTGTAATAATTGTCACACAACTTGATTTGTTCACCCAACCTGCATTCCTCAAGAGACCGACACTCGGGGATCCTATTCCCAACATTTATTACTTGCGCGACCGGTGCACTTGCCGAACATCGCATCAGCTAGCGAGAGCCCGGCTAGCGGAGCCACCTCGGGGGAAAATATTTAGCATCCCCGAGAGGCCTTCCAACCTCGCCGGCTAGCGAGAGCCCGGCTAGCGGAGCCACCTCGGGGGAATAACATTTAGCCTCCCTGAGAGGCCTTCCGAACTCGCCGGCTAGCGAGAGCCCGGGTAGCGGAGCCACCTCGGGCAAAAAACACTTAGCTTCCCCGAGGAGCCTTCCGACCTCGCCAGCTATCGAGAGCGCAGTTAGCGGAGCCACCTCGGGGGAAAAACACTTAGCTTACGTGAGAGTCCTTTGACCTCGTCGTCTAGCGAGAGCCCGGCTAGCAGAGCCACCTAGGGGAAAACACTTAGCCTCCCCGAGAGGCCTTTCGACCTCGCCGGCTAGCGTGAGCCCGCCTAGCGGAGCCACCTCAAGGGAAAACACTTAGCTTCCCCAAGAGGCCTTCCGACCTCGCCGGCTAGCGAGAGCCCATCTAGCGGAGCCACATGGGAGGAAAAACTCTTAGCCTCCCCGAGAGGCCTTCCGACCTCGCCGGCTAGCGAGAGCCCGACTAGCGGAGCCACCTCGGGGGGAAAACACTTAGCCTCCACGAGAGGCCATCCTACCTTGCCGTCTAGCGAGAGCCTGGCTAGCGGAGCCACCTCGGGGAAAAACACTTAGCCTCCCCGAGAGGCCTTCCGACCTCGACGGCTAGAGACAGCCCGGCTAGCGGAGCCCCCTAGGGGGAAAAACACTTAGCCTCCCCGAGGGGCCTTCCGACCTCGCCGTCTAGCGAGAGCCCGACTAGCGGAGCCACCTCGGGGGAAAAAACACTTAGCTTCCCCGAGAGGCCTTCTGACCTCGCTGGCAAGCGAGAGCATGGCTAGCGGAGCCACCTCGGGGGAAAAATACTTAGCCTCCCCGAGAGGCATTCCGACCTTGCCGGCTAGTGGAGGCACCTCAGGGGAAAAACACTTAGCCTCCCTGAGAGGCCTTTCGACCTTGATGTCTAGCGAGAGCTCGGCTAGCGGAGCCACCTCGGAGGAAAAATACTTAGTTTCTTCGAGAGGCATTCCGACCTCGCCGGCTAGCGAGAGCCCAGCTAGCGGAGCCACCTCGGGGGAAAAACACTTAGCCTCCCTGTGAGGCCTTCCGACCTCACCGGCTAGCGAGAGACCGACTAGAAGAGCCACCTAGGGGGAAAAGACTTAGCCTCCCTGAGAGGCCTTTCGACCTCGCCGGCTAGCGAGAGCCCGACTAGCGGAGCCACCTCGGGGGAAAAACACTTAGCTTCCCCGAAAGACCTTCCGACCTCGCTGGCTAGCGAGATCCCGTCTAGCGAAGCCACCTCGGGGGAAAAACACTTAGCCTTCCCTAGAGGCCTTCCGACCTCACCGACTAGAGAGAGCCCGGCTAGCGGAGCCACCTCGGGGGAAAAACATGATGATTTCTTTCAGATTGTTTTCTTTTTAATTAATTTGGTTTGCGCAACCTTTATTTGACGAGATTAGATTTCGACGGATGTTTTTGAAGAGTCTCGCAATTACTCCTACTTTGAGAATTTAACCGTTATCCTATTGAAAGATAGAAGTAACGGTCTTTTTATGCTTTCGAAATATTGATGATTACACCCCGACTACAATGCTGAATTCTATTGATTTTTAAAATAGCAAAGGAGAGTTTTGCAAGTTTCGGATTTGAAAAGCTTTTGTTTAAATTTTAATCCAAATTAATCATATAATAAAGGCAAGTATACCTTATCATGAGTAATACAGGATATTTTGTTTTAGAAAATATCGAGGACGTATATTTCCGCGGATTTTGTTGATTAAGCTACTTTGAGGAACGAACTATTATTTTATCGGAATACGTTTTTAGTTGGGTTTTTAAAAGAAAACGATAATAAGCGTATAACTAGAGTTCTAAACGAAGATAATAATAGCGCCCTATGTCGAATTACCTTGAGACAAAAATAGTCTTTTTTAGAAGTAAAAGAGTTGACTTTTTAAAACATTAAAACGGCTTGGCCGTGGAGATTCCATAATTATGAACGCTCCTCTCTCGAGGGTACGCCCACCTGAGATTATGAATTTTCGACCATCAAATCTTCTTAATACTCGCTTTATGTTGTGAACCCCGCTATTGGGTTTTTACTTCCAATTCAGGAGACTTACCTCATCCTCTCTCGAGGGTAGAGCGCACTTCTCCTTACCCGTGAGCAATCAGTCCGTACGCATGAGCCTATCGGCTAACTAGTGTACAGAGACGGAAATGAAAACCACACATCGATTATGTGGCTCCACTCAACGTTATTCTCGGGTAAACCTTAAGCGTTAATTATTTTAGAAAGAGATGTTTTATTTTTAGAAAAACTATTTTTGTGTCCCAATGCTCTTCGACCCTGTGCGCTAAAGGAAATTAGCCACTCATCGGAATGGAGACGAAATTAATAGTTGGAAAATACATGTTTAATTATTTAAGCGGACATTAGCGGATAAAAAGGAAAATAAAAAGACTTATATAAAAGCAGTAACAGTATCCGTCCCAACCGTCTTAAACAAGCGCTAAAGGAAATTAGCCTCTTATTCAAGATGGGGGTAGTATAGAAATGAAAAGACTTATAAAGGTGCAGAAATAATATCCGTCCCAACCGACTTAAATAAGTGCTAATGGAAATTAGCCTCTTATTCAAGATGGGGGTGGTATATAGCAGTTATATAAAGACTGAAATAAAGCTAAGTTACAAAAAAGAAAAATACTATCTCATAAATGCAAGCACTCTACTTGTAATAAAAAGACTGAATCGAAAGAAAGTGTTAAAACGAAAGCGATAAATAAAGCATTAAAGAAGCGATAAACTATTTTTATGAAAGCAATAAACCTAAATTATGAAAGCAATAAACTAAGTTATGAAAGCAATAAATCTATTCTCATACACACACACACACACACACTAACATAAATAAAAAAGGAAGATGATCCAAATGAGAAAACAACATTTTATTTCTAAAAGGCGAAAATTACAATTGAACATAAACATAATTGCATAAAGAAAACTCACAATCACTCAAAAGAACTCAAAATAACATTACACTCGAAATTTGGATGAGAAATGCTTCACCCGAGCCCCTCTATTTATAGGCAAAATTATATTTTTACACGCCCTAGGTCACGGGCGTGACTTGGATGTCACGGCCGTGACTTAGGGCGTGACATTTGCGCGTGCTTTAGGGGTCGCATCCGCCATCTTCTGGAAGGTATGCGTTCAAACTTGGTTGCACACGGGCGTGACCTGCAGTGTCACGGGCGTGACAGTGGGCGGCACATATCTTTTTTAACTGGGGAATGACGGTTGGCGTGTGCGCTGGATTCTTCGAACGCCTGGACAGAGAGAGTTCGTCGAACGCAGATCGGCGTTCGTCAAACGCTGTACGCTAAGCGGGATTCGTCGAATGCTAGACGCCATTCATCGAACGTTGGGGCAGAGGGAGTTCGTCGAACGCAGCTTGGAGAGCTTTCGTCGAACGCAGCTCGGAGAGCTTTCGTCGAACGGAGCTCAAAGAGCTTTCGACGAACGCAGCTCGGAGAGCTTTCGTCGAACGCAGCTCGGAGAGCTTTCGTCGAACGCAGCTCGGAGTGTTATTTATGGGGGTGTCTACCCAGATCACCTAGAGGGGGGTGAATAGGTTTTTCTAATTTATACTATCCCCTTTAGGTATTTCTCGATTGTGATTAACCAATTTGCAGAATTTAAAGAACTAATCACAGAAAGCACACAATCGATCTATAGAGGTTCCTCAAGACCGGGCGTCTTGAGTAGTCCTCTGTCCCTCTCCGCCTACCCAGCGATCCGCTAGGCTCGACAAACTCCGCCAAAATCTTCCGGCCCTCAAGCCTTACACCACGGACCCGCAAGTCCCAACAGCCTAGGCCCTCAAGCCCCTACAGCCCTCGAGCCCGCAAGCTCGACACTCAGGCCCTCAAGCCCTACCTTTCGTACCCGCAAGTCTCAACAGCCTAAGCCCGCAAGCCCCTACTGCCCCCGAGCCCGCAAGCTCAAGACTCAGGCCCTCAAGCCCTACCTTTCGGACCCGCAAGTCCCAACAGCCTAGACCCGCCAGTCCCTATTGCCCCCGAGCCCGCAAGCTCAACAAATCGCACCCGCGAGTGCACTTCCCTAGCCCTCAAGCCTCACAGCTCTCTATCCCTCAAGCTAGACAATATGGCCCGCAAGCCTTACAAGAGATTACATATATAAACTGTTTCTTCGCCTGATGTTTATCGGCAACCTTAGTCTGATGATGATCGGCTTCTTGAGAATTAAGAGAATGCCTCTGAATCAGATCTTGAATGCACGGTTCTTCTTCATTTCTTTCTTAGCCGGATGTGGATTGGCTTCTTAGCAGTCGATGAGGATGACTGCTTCTTGAGAACTTCTTCTTCTTCTCCGCAAGAATGTACTGTTCAATTGAACGGTGGGATACTTTTGCTTGTTCTTTCTTGTACGCCAAGTTATCTTTTCTAGGGCAACCCTGTTGCCTTTTATAGAGAGGACAAGCCGTATAACGGTCACATTAGCTTTCCTTTCCTGTCAGACACCCAGCCATCATAGCAGGCCCCTGATTGGACAATCAGTCGGCGGCATTAATTTCTGACAGCGCATCCGCGAGATTTGAATTTGTCTCGACGATATATTCCATCATTACGACGACATGGAATGTATCTCGACGACATGTCTTTGTTGGCCCCTTGTGCTTTGGTAATTCTTCAGGTCTCCTTGCTTCTGCTTCTGATGCTTGTATTTCAACGATACGGGACATGCTGGCGTTCCTGCATATACGATGATATGCTTCCTTTATCTGTATTGTTGGGACCTTCCTTTGTTCATTTTGTCGTTGTAATTGTAGTATTGTCTTGTCGACATGGCCGCTATATTGATGTCGATGGTACTCCATTCTTCTCGACAACATGTCTTTCTTTGACAGTTTCTCTACGTCTGCTTTGCTTGTCATTACAGCGACAAGCATACTTTGTCAGCCATCCCTTCTGTCCTTCTCGACGATATATACTTGTATACTTGTATTCTCCTGAGATTATGAACTAGATGTGTGATCAAATACAAAGTGAAGTATTCTTGACATGATGACTTCTTCAAATCAAGAATCATGTGGGCACGATTCCCAACAATCTCCCCCTATTTAAAGAAGTCAGAATCTCAAGACTACTTCACATGACAATAACTATCATAATCTTAATAGAAGGTGTGTCAAGATATAACTTATCTTTGAGCTAGCTCCCCCTTGATTTGCTCGCCATGTCTTTAGGGTGTCTTTGAGTACATCAATGTTGTAGCTCCCCCTTGATTTGATAGCTCCCCCTTGATTTGATGCTTCTTCATTGAGCACTCTTTCGCCCCCTTTCTGACTTCTTGCCTTTATTCAAAGCTTTCAAGTATTCTTGACCTAGTTGCTCCAAGAGATACTTTACCTATTTTCCTGCATTCTACATAGTTTGCATCTGATATCTAGCACAAGCATTTATATGATTTTATGACATTTTGGCTAAGCACGGGCATATACAATGGTATTTTGCAAGAGAAATCATAGCAATAATTTATGAGTAACTTGCATGTAGAATAGAAGGCGGCATTTTAAACTTAAGCATGTGCCTTATAAGCATTCATCGATGAATATTCATGTAAAAGAAATCTATTGTTCTTGAATTGAATTTTATTTATAATCCTTCTGCTCCGTGCTTGGCGCAGCAGGTTCCTTCCGTTTCTTTCTCCAAGGAGTAGTATAAGCTCTCTCTTGATGATATATTTTCTTTACAGATCCCTGCATAATCTGTATCTGAATGTCTAGTATAACTTGCTTATCTACCGAGCCTGCATCTTGCTAGCGTATACCTATGTGTTAGCTAAGGACACATTATTGGTTATCAGCAGACAGATAGCAGGGATTGTAATTTCATGAATATTATGCACATTAAGCATGTCAAGATGTCTCAGGCATATGCCTTATAGGCAGGCACATATAAGTGTTCTTTTACTGAAATTGTTCATATATAGGACTAACCATTCAAATGAACAAAATGTTCATAATTTTGACTTTCTAAGAAGTGAGTGTTTTTCAGTTGTTGATAGGCAGGATTTCTTTGCTAGAGCTGGCTTTCTTTGCTTCTTTCTTCATCTTTCTCCTGTAGAAGTTCAGTGGTTTTGGAATTCTCTTTGGACGAGGAGGGGGGCCATGGGGAAAGGCCATCTTGTGTCTTGTTCTTTCTTCCAGATCTTTTATGAGACGATCCCATTCGATGGAGGAGTACACCCTCTCCTATTCCTTCTGACCATGTCGAAAAGTAATCCACGTTTCTGTGATGATCTCCTTTGAGCGAGGACTCCATTGGCTGGCGTCTGGGTCTTGTTGTACCTCATCGATTCTTTTCTTCCTGTATTTTTCGTAGGAGATTTTCCTTTTCTTGTGGGTTGTTGCGGATTCACCCGAATCAATGTCAGAGTTGGAGCTAGTGGAGAGTTCAGCGGCTATATATTTGGAGGGGGGAACTTGATGTGCTTGCTGTACTTGATTACTTACCCATTTCGCCTGATGCGAGCTAGCAGCTATGCTTCCTATGATCTCTTCCCGGATTTCTTTTTCAATTCTTCTTTCCCCTTCTTGGAGAACTTCTTTCATTGACACCTTTAGTTCAAATATTTGTTCAAGAGTTTCTTGATCTCCGACGTCAATAAAGTTTCTCAGTTCCATGAGACGGGCGTCTAGGTTTTGCTCGTGGTTGGTGAGTCTGACCATGATGAGGTTTGTGGACTCCGCATGTTGAGTTTGCAGTTGGGAGATGTCCTCCTTTATAGATTTCATTTCCTCCTTCACTTCATCCCTGATTTTGTTTAAAGTTCATTCTAATAGAGCTTCCATCCGCTGCCATAGAATCTCGTATGTTCCTTTTTCGGTTGACATTGATTTTGGGAAGATGATAGATCGGAGATGAAGAGGCGGTTTCTCAGAACGTATTAGGGCAAGTGAGCCCTAACCCTGGCGTTCACTCTACTTTATAAAGGGAATAGGTACAGGGATGCGCGCTCATTTTTGGGTTTATCGAGGTATGCTGCCTCGAGCGGAACAGACTTATCTAATTTAATAATATTTATATTATTTAGACGCATTTTCCGACGGTACTAATACGTTGTTGAAATATGTCTAGGATTCACTAGCAGCCAAACCCCTCACTACTTCGCATCCTTCATTGAGGGATCCTTCCCTCTTCGGTGCCATTTCGTGCTTGCCCAGGGGGATTTTTGCACAACCGACGCGTTCACCTCTCGATGTTGCTGAGAGTACGATGACTTTTAGGGTAAATGTAGAGCGTGTTTTAATTTTAAGATATTCGTCCCTACTTATACTTTTAAGACCGAGGAGTGAGGCATAAAAACTTTGTTAACCCAATTTGGGAAATATGATTAATTAACCTCAGGTTTAATTAAGAATCGGTTGTTGATTGGATATACTTAGCTTTTAAGTCTTCTTGAACTGATATCTCCCCCTCAACTAGTGCATCTTGGTATGTGATTGAAGGTTTTGAGTTGAGACTGGAATACTTATTGTCCACTGGCCTTGGTTGCTTTATTTGGCTAAGTGGACTGTCCTACAAAACAGATTTTAGTATCCCTTAGGAGCCCAAGGTGACTTGGGTCCAAGGTTCTGGTTACTAGAATAAGGGATCCTTGTACTTACCTCACTTCTTCCGGATGGTCTCACCTTTGCACTGGGCACACTCGGGTTGTACCAGCAGTCAATCGCAGTGTCCCACTTTGCCACAATACCAGCATTCATGAATGTTGTACCTTCTTTTCTGAGCGATTTCTAAGGTATGCTCTTTAGAGAAGGTACCAGCAATCTTCCTATCTCTTTCATTCAAGGGCTGACTAGTTGCCCCCGTATCATCTTTTCTTCTTGACTTCATCTGTTTGTCAGCAACAGAGGTCAGCTTGGTGGCTGACATAGTGTTGATAGCATCAGATATGATCAAGTGGGAATTGATTATGCTGGGGTTACTAGTTTTGCTTCTTATTTGGAAGAGATTGGAAGGAAGATGCTCCATCATCCTCAAGAGTGGGTGTTAGGACACCAAACACGAATGATCCATGATGGGCCATTTGGATTTCTTCATGGGGAGCCTTTAATGCACTCATCCCCATGCCCTTTCTTTTCACATAGTCAGGAACATTTTCCTGATTAATAGAACTTCCACTCATCCAGTGACCATGAACGTTGTCCTGATCATACCTGTTAGAGGGAAATACTACCTTCTGAAAGGTGGTATGTGGCTGCACTTTGGTTTTGCCCTTATTTGCATTTCCAGCACTTGCTGCCTCTTTATTGAAACCCAACCCCTTCCTATCTCTTTGAGAAGTGAAGGTGTCAATGATGGGCAGTACAGTTTTGGGCTTAGAGAACTGACCCACCAAGTATCTTTCCTTGAGGAGGTCTCTCTCAAGTTTCTTAATGAGTTCATCCCTTTGAATTTTTTCATCACAGAGCTTGTCTATGATTTTCTTGAGATCAAAGGAGTTGGTGCCTTCATTGGAAGACATGCCCATTTCCTTATTCTTCTCAGTCTTGCTGAGTCTGAGTGAATCTAACTCTTTAGCTTGCTTCTTGACGAGTCTCTTGCTCTTACTCAGAGCTATTAAGAGATTCCCAAACTGCTCTACCAGGTCAGCATGGTTCTGATTGTTGCATGATGAGCAGTTTTCCACCTCATCTTCAGAGGATGTACTACCCCCTGATGCATCTCTGATCTTTTCAAATGAGAGCGGTAATATTGATGTGTGAGTGATGCATACATGATCATGATGTGGTTCATCATGATTTGCTTCATTTGTTAGAGCCATCAGCCCATAAGCTTCCTCATCCTCACAAATACCAACGGTGAGGGTCACCAGGTGCTCTTATCCTCTTCTGACTGAAGAGCTTCCTTCATCTTCTGATTCGTCTTCCGAGGTAGATAGGGGTGCTCTGATGCATTCTTGCACATGTGGAACTTGTTTTTCTAGGTTTTCCTCAGACCCTCCCATAATAGCTTCAAGGAGATCCCACATGTTCTTTGTTGTGGTGCAATGACTTAGCTTCTGAAGAGTGAGCGAATCTAGTGCACTAGCTAGTATGTTTCTGGCTTCTTTGTCCAATTTGAATAGAAGGATCTCATCTTTTGCCTTAATCATGGAGGGTTCTTCGTGAGTGATTGCAAACATCCTGGGATCTGTTGCCTCCATGTATATTCTTGCTCTTATTTTCCAGAGGGCAAAATTTTCTTTACAACACATAGTTATTCTTGATTCCATAGTCATGATCCTTAGACACCGGCTGGCAGATCTGTTCAAGCTGTTATGCTTTGTTTGAACAACCTCCCTCTGATACCACGTGTTGTTTATGGGGGTGTCTACCCAGATCACCTAGAGGGGGGGGGGGTGAATAGGTTTTTCTAATTTATACTATCCCCTTTAGGTATTTCTCGATTGTGATTAACGGATTTGCAGAATGTAAAGACCTAATCACAGAAAGCACACAATCGATCTATAGAGGTTCCTCTAGACCGGGCGTCTTGAGTAGTCCTCTGTCCCTCTGCGCCTACCCAGCGATCCGCTAGGCTCGGCAAACTCCGCCAAAATCTTCCGGCCATCAAGCCTTACACCACGGACCCGCAAGTCCCAACAACTTAGGCCCTCAAGCCCCTACTGCCCCCGAGCCCGCAAGCTCAACACTCAGGCCCTCAAGCCCTACCTTTCGGACATGCAAGTCCTAACAGCCTAGGCCCGCAAGCCCCTACTACCCCCGAGCCCGCAAGCTCGACACTCAAGCCCTACCTTTCGGACCCGCAAGTCCCAACAACTTAGACCCACAAGTCCCTAGTACCCCCGAGCCCGCAAGCTCGACAAATCGCACCCGCGAGTGCACTGCCCTGGCCCTCAAGCCTCACAGCTCTCCAGCCCTCAAGCTAGACAATATTGCCCGCAAGCCTTACAAGAGATTACCGATATAAACTGTTTCTTCTGCCTGATGTTGATCGGCAACCTTAGCCTGATGATGATTAGCTTCTTGAGAATGAAGAGAATGCCTCTGAATCAGATCTTGAATGCACGGTTCTTCTTCAATTCTTTCTTAGTCGGATGTGGATTGGCTTCTTAGCAGTCGATGAGGATGACTGCTTCTTGAGAACTTATTCTTCTTCTCCGCAAGAATGTACTGTTCAATTGAACGCCGGGATACTTTTGCTTGTTCTTTCTTACACGCGAAGTTATCTTTTCTAGGGCAACCCTGTTGCCTTTTATTGAGAGGACAAGCCGTATAACAGTCACATTAGCTTTCCTTTCCTGTCAGACGCCCAACCATCATAGCAGGCCCCTGATTGGACAATCAGGCGGCGGCATTAATTTCTGACAGCGCATCCGCGAGATTTGAATTTGTCTCGACGATATATTCCATCGTTACGACGCCATGGAATGTATCTCGACGACATGTCTTTGTTGGCCCCTTGTGCTTTGGTAATTCTTCAGGTCTCCTTGCTTCTGCTTCTGATGCTTGTATTTCAACGATACGGGACATGCTGGAGTTCCTGCATATACGACGATATGCTTCCTTTGTCTGTGTCGTTGGGACCTTCCTTTGTTCATTTTGTCGTTGTAATTGTAGTATTGTCTTGTCGACAAGGCCGCTATTTTGATGTCGATGATACTCCATTCTTCTCGACGACATGTCTTTCTTGGACAGTTTCACTGCCTCTGCTTTGCTTGTCATTACAGCGACAAGCATACTTTGTCGGCCATCCCTTCTGTCCTTCTCGACGATATATACTTGTATACTTGTATTCTCCTGAGATTATGAACTAGATGGGTGATCGAATACAAAGTGAAGTATTCTTGACATGATGACTTCTTCAAATCAGGAATCATGTGGGAACGATTCCCAACATGGAGAGCTTTCGTCGAACGCAGCTCAGAGAGCTTTCGTCGAACGCAGCTCAGAGATCTTTCGTCGAACGCAGCTCGAAGAGCTTTCGTCGAACGCAGCTCGCGCGGAGAGATTTCATCGAACGCAGGGGCAGAGGCTTTCGTCGAACGCAGCTTGCCTTTCGTCGAACAGATTACACGCCCTTGGGTCACGGGCGTGACATGTTGTCACGGGCGTGACTCAGGGCGTGACTTGACAAAAATTACCACAATCTGCAAAAACAAAAATAAAACTAAGTTAGTAAGGAAAATAATAAAAAAAGCAATTTATTCATTAATTTACATAGAAAATTTACAATATTAATTAAAACTATACTAATAATTATACTAAAAATACATATATTTTATTACTTATCAAAACACTTAGCCTCCCATAGAAGCCTTCTGACCTCGCCGGCTAGCGAGAGCCCGGCTAGCGGAGCCACCTCGGGGGAAAACACTTAGTTTCCCCGAGAGGCATTCCGACCTCGCCGGCTAGTGAGAGCCCGACTAGCGGAGAAACCTCGGGGGAAAAAAACTTAGCCTCCCCAAGAGGCCTTCTGACCTCGCCGACTAGCGAGAGCCCGGCTAGCGGAGCCACCTCAAGGGAAAAACACTTAACCTCCCTGAGAGCCCTTCCGACCTCGCCGGCTAGCGAGAGCCCGACTAGCGGAGCCACCTCGGGGGAAAACACATAGCGTCCCCGAGAGGCCTTCTGACCTCGCCAGATAGCAAGATCCCGGCTAGCGGAGCCACCTTAGGGGTAAAACATTTAGCCTCCCCGAGAGGACTTCCGACCTCGCCGGCTAGCGAGAGCCCGGCTAGCGGAGCCACCTCTGGCGAAAAATACTTAGCCTCCCCGAGAGGCCTTCCGACCACGCCGGCTAGCGAGTGCCCGGCTAGCGGAGCCACCTCGGGGGAAAAACAGTTAGCCTCCCCGAGAGGCCTTCTGAACACGCCGGCTAGCGAGAGCCCGACTAGCGGAGCCACCTCGGGGGAAAAATACTTAGCTTCCCCGAGAGGCCTTCCGACCTCACCGGCTAGCGAAAGTCCGGCTAGCGGAGCCACCTCGGGGGAAAATATTTAGCCTCACCGAGAGGCCTTCCGACCTCGCCGGCTAGCGAGAGCCCGGCTAGCGGAGCCACCTCGGGGTAAAAACATTTAGCCTCCCTGAGAGGCCTTCCGAACTCGCCGTTTAGCGAGAGCCCGGCTAGCGGAGCCACCTCGGGCGAAAAACACTTAGCTTCCTCGAAGGGCCTTCCGACCTCGCCGACTATCGAGAGCCCGGCTAGCGGAGCCACCTCGTGGGAAAAACACTTAGCTTCCGCGAGAGGCCTTTGACCTCATCGGCTAGCGAGAGCCCGGCTAGCGGAGCCACCTCGGGGAAAACACTTAGCCTCCCCGAGAGACCTTTCGACCTCGCCGGCTAGCGTGAGACCGGCTAGCTGAGCCACCTCGGGGGAAAACACTTAGCTTCCCCGAGAGGCCTTCTGACCTCGATGGCTAGCGAGAGCACGTCTAGCGGAGCCACCTCGGGGGAAAAACACTTAGCCTCCCCGAGAGGCCTTCCTACCTTGCCGGCTAGTCAGAGCCCGGCTTGCAGAGACACCTCGGGGGAAAAACACTTAGCCTCCCTGAGAGGCCTTTCGACCTCGACGGCTAGCGAGAGCCCGACTAGCGGAGCCACCTCGGAGGAAAAACACTTTGTTGAAATAACCCTATTACTGTTTTGGGCTAGGATCACTATGTTTTAACTAAGGATCAAGTTGATCCCACTGTATAGCTTAACAGTCAAGTCTTTAGGTTGATCGATTAGCTAGAACTTAAGGAATATTTAAGTTCCCAGCATTCGACAAATGGCGAGTGGCGTTCGACGAATGCCTAGCTTCGTTCGACAAATTCTTCGCAGCAGACTTAAGAATTATAGCCAGTTCCAGTGCTCGACATTCTCTGAGCAGCGTTCGACAAATGGCAAGCAACGTTCGACGATTTCCAGCCAGAGCTCGACAAATTCTATATTAAAGCTCAGTTCAACAAATACACGTCCAGATTATTTATAACAGTTATTTTGTCAACTCTCTGATCACAGATCTATGACCTTAACGGATCTATTCAAGTACTTTTGGACGTATTCAGTCAGTTTAGTAAGGATAGCTTATTCATTTATTATATTCTTTTATTCCTTCTATTCCAAGACAAGAATAGTCGTTGACATTTAATGCTACAGCATCTTTCACGACCAAGGAATCAAAAAGGGACCTGCCAAAATCGTTTTGGTGGCTGTTACAGTTCCAAGAAGGATTTAAGCCAGAATAATATATTCCTTAAAAACAGATGATTTGAATTTCAAATCAGAAAGCTATCAAAGAAGGAACTATATACAAAAAGAGTTGTACTCCTTTAGAGTGACACAGAATTCACAGTTATTTTTCCAAGTCTCTCAGAAATACAGTTCCTTCAGAACAACAAGAATACAGAAGGATTGGAGAAAATAGAAGAAGAAGAAAACACATACAGAGAACATATATTTTCAGTCTACTTCTTCCAAAAGGCAGCATCTTTATCTCTTTGAGAACAACATTCATTCTCTCAGATCTGCTGCAAGTTCAAATCTTCCAAAGAGCAACAACAATCTGAAGATTTACTTCTTCCAGATTAATCTACTACAGAAGATTTCTGTTTTAGTGAAAGCTTCATCCTCAAGCTGTCAACAACTCCAAACAGACAGGGGGAGCTTTCATCCTCAACATCCTTTGTCTTCTCCCAGAAATATTGACAGAGAAGAACACTCTAAACCTTCTTACCTTATCTTGTACAGGGTTAATTCTCCCTCCAAAAGTTTACATAGTGGTGGCAAGACACCTTATCAAAAAATCCTTGTGTGGTTTTTAAGCACCTTATCAAAAGCTTATTGGTGTGTGGACACCTTATCAAAAAACCCCTGGTCTTGAGCACCTTATCAAAAGCTCTGTGGTGTGTGGACACCTTATCAAAAACTCCTAGTGGATATCCTACCAGCTATGGTAGAAGAGTAGACGTAGCCAGATTTATTGGGGAACTACTATAATTCCTTGTGTCCCCTGTGCTTGTGATTTTTTCTGTATTGTTTATGTGCTGTGTGCTTTTCTTTATTCAAATTATATAACACACTTTGCATTACACATATATATACATCAGTATTTTAATTCCGCTTTAAAAACTAATAAAAAGTTTTAATACTCTATTCACCCCCCCCCCTCTAGAGTAACTTAAGATCTAACCTACACTTTCAATTGGTATCAGAGGGTGTTGATTCTTTATAGGCTAACACCTGAATCACAAAGATCAATTAGATCTTAAATTTATCTAGAGTTTTTGTTTATCTTTTTTTGTTAAAAACTCATGGCACAAAACAAGGAATACTCAAGCACAAGACCTCCAATGTGCAACCTTAGCAAGTTTGCACTTTGGAAAGCAAGGATTAGGTTTTATATGAACTCCATTGATGAAGAGATTTTTAATGTTATTCTGACAGGGCCTCCAACACCTACAGCATCAACCAGCACTGAAACTACAGGAGATAATCATGCTGTCCCACCTCCTGAGTGGACAGAAACTCAAATGAAGAAAAGTAATGCAGATGCTAAGGCCATGAACATATTGGCTCAAACTATGTTTGATGACATATTTTAAAAAAGTGGTTGAATGTACTTCAACCAGAGAGATTTGGATCTCACTAAATAACATGGTTGCAGGTTCTGTAGATGAGAGAAAAGATAGAAGATCACACTTGATCTATCTGTATGATAACTTCAAGAAAGGAGATACAGAGACAGTGGCTGACATGTACAACAGACTCAATCTCATAATAAATGAGCTGAAGACCTTGGACAAAGAGATTTCTATCACTGAAATAAATGACAAGATCTTAATGTGCTTCCCCAGCACATGGGACTCAAGAATCTGGCCAATCAAGGATGCCGGGAGTCTCAATGAGATTACCACAGAAGCACCGTGGGGCAAGCTCAAATCTTATGAGTAGCTCATCAAGTCCAGGGAAGCAGAGTCATCCACTACATCTCCAACAACAAGGAAAGAAAAGATCATAGCTTTCAAAGCAGCTGATGCAGAAGAAGAAAAAACTCCTGACAATGAGGAGATCATAAGTCTGATAGCCAAAAGATTTTACAAGATGGCTAAGAAAGACATCAAGAAAAAAGTTATCCAGAAGCTATGACAAGCCAAGGTATGACAAAAATCATGCAAATGAAATTATATGTGTAGGTTGCAGGAAACCAGGACACATTGCACCTGATTGTCCACAAAATCAAAATAAGAAGGACAAGAAGGAAAAGAGAAAAGAGAAAAGAAAAGGAAGAAAAGAGAAACTCCAGCAAATCTTCCTCCCACAATCACAAAAAGAAGGGGAGAGGATTTGTAGCAAAATCCTGGAGTGAAACAGAATCTGAATCTGAATCTTCATCCTGCTCTTCTGATGATGAAGAAACAAAAGAAAATGACCAATGCTTAATGACCATTTATGACTCAGACAGTGAGTCAGGATATGCTTCTTCATCCAGCTCCAATGATGATGAAGAAGAGAAGAATTTCTGCATGATGGCAATTAATGCCTCTGCCAACAATTATGATGAAGAAAAATCAGAATCAGAAGCAGAAGATGATGCTGATCAGGTAATAGCTAACTTCGATTTTACTTCCATTGAATTCAAGGCTGAATTCAAAGTTCTTTGCCTAGACTTAATTAAATCTGAGAAGGAAATAATCTCACTCAGAAATAAGCTAGCTGATATGAAAATTATAAGTGAAGAGAATATAAAACTTAAAAAGGATTTGGCTGCCTCCAGGGAACATATTGTTCTCATTGAGAGCAAGTTGTCTGAAGCAAAAGAGTTTGAAGAATCCCTAAATGGGAGAATTATCAAACTGATGGACATAACAAGCACAGTTAATGCTAGACTTAATAGCAAACTGGGCTTGGGTGCCTCATCAAGTGATCAACACCTAGTTAAGAAGAATATTTTATCTACACCCATAAAATTTATATCTGCTAAGGGCAAAGAGGCTACTGAAACCAATAAAGATATTTCAAGCAAGAATATTAAGAATAAGAGAATTCAGAAGAATTCGTCGAACGAAGCTTGACAAAAAGATTCAAATTTGTCGAACAGGGATCGACGAAAACTGAGAACAGACTTTCAGTATAGTTATCATATGGATGGCGCTCGACAAAATCATGCACATTCGTCGAACGGCGGTCGACGAATTTACCCAAATTTGTCGAACAGATATGATGGAATATATTCGCGCTGCGCAAAATTAGAATATTATCCACGTATAATTCGATAAGGCAAGTGTACCTATCGCTTTATAGTATAGGATTTAGAAAATCAAGTGTCGTATTTTTCCGGGCTTGTTGAGTACTTCTACTCACAAAGAAGAGCTATTATTTTATCGATCGAAAGTTGGGTTTGTTTTGGAAAAAACGATTTGGAGAAAATTAACTACGAAGAAAAATTATGATTTAAAGGATTAGCACTTGGTCTCGAATCCCTTTGGAATAAAATATAATTTTATAAAAGATGAAACCGCAAACTCTTATTGAAATATCTTCGACCGTGGAGGTTCCCAAAATATGGTAGAGCCTCTCTCGAGAGAACTACCACCTAACCTTAGGTTGATCGTAAAAGTGCACAGTTAACCTCACTAGAATTCTCTAGAGGGGGGGGGGTGAATAGAGATTAAAAAATATTTTGTGCAATGTTAATATATATATATGTGTATGATCACAGATTATATCTTCCCACACACCAACAAGAATTAAACAAATAAAGAAAGTAAATGCAAGAAAAGAAATCACAGCACAGCACAAGAAAATATAGTGGTTCCCCAAACTTTGGGTAGTCCACTCTTCTACCCCCTTGGTAGGAATTCACTATCTTGCACTGAGTCTTTTGATAAGGAGACTCTTAGAACCACCCTGAGTCTTTTGACAAAGAGACTCTTAGAACCAACTGAGTCTTTTTAAAAGGAGACTCATAGAACCAGTACACTGAATTTTTGAAGAGAGATTCTAAAAACTCTTTTACAATGTTTAAGTAAAAATAAGAAAGAAGAAAGAAATAAGAACAAGAATGAATCTTCTTCCTAGCAAGAAGATTGGAAGCACAAGAAGTGAATTAAATCTTTCTTCTATAGAGAGAAGAAGATTGGTAGCTTTTCTCTCTTATGTGAGAGCTATCAGAATTTGCAGCAGGGTGACTTCAGAAGCAGAGAGAAGAAGAATGCTTGAATATTGCTGCAGGACTATTTCTCAATTCTCTCTTTTTCACTTGGGAGCTTTTCCTCTTTTCAAATGTAAAAGTGGTGAATCACTTGACTACTTCTTCTGCCGACCTCCTCTTTATTTATATCTCTATTTCATTCAAATAATACTAAAGGAGAGTAATCAATTAGCAGGCAGAGTATTAGAAAGAAAGAGAAATTCCCATAATAGTTATATCCATAGAAGGAAAGTATTCATTCTAATTTCAAATAATGTCCATAATGAATTTTAACAAATTAACCAAGAATCTAATAGAGGATAGAAAGATTCAGAACGGCTATAAGACATAAATTGATTCCATATAGATCAGATCTTATAAGATAAGGAAAGAGATCTGGCGATTTGAATTCTGTCATAAAGATCGACGTGCGTCGATTACTATTCGACGCAAGCGTCGAATACATCCTGTCTGGACGTCGAGAGGAGAATAGGAAGGTGCGTCGATAAAGGTGCGTCGACTACATTAGATGCGTCGACTAGAAATCAGAGTAACATCGACAACACATACGTCGAAATCTTCCTAGAGTTACTTCGAGTCAATCTGAAGGAAACGTCGACTACATTTCGACGTTGCGTCGAATACTATTCGACGCATATTTACTTAGCCTTATTATTCATTCTTAGAATTCTTCTTTAACTTATTTCTAGGGGTTAAGAGAAATCATTTTCCCAACAGATCGATTAAGACCCCTCGGCCAATCGAAACCCCCTAAGATTGCTTTAAGCGGTGAACCCCACTATTGGATTTGACTCCAATCCGAAAGATTTGTGTCACCCTCTCTCGAGGAATGAATATAACTCCTTTTATCTTTGAGTGATCTCCTCGTTCGCATGGATCTCTCGATCACTAGCAAACGAATTTTAGATTGAAAGTCATATTCCGGACATATGAAATCAAAATGAAATAATTCAAAGATAAATCGAAGATAAACAATACGAGAGTTTGCTAATTAGAAAAATTCAAAACATATTTTATTTCATTCCAAAGTTCATCATGACCAAGTGCTATAGGAAATTTAGCTACTCATCAAAGTGATGGGAATACAAGTAGAAGAGGAAAAAGACATGATTAAGAAAACAACAATACTTGAATTAAAGTAGCAATAATTTAAAAACATACAACTTTAGGAAAAACTAGCTAGAACATCAAAAACAGTAAACTAAAGCTAAAATTAATCTCCAAAATCGAACTCCTTGACTTCTGGAGATTGCTGCCTTTTATAGATGAAAAATAGGGGAGTCACGCCCTTGGTCACGCCCGTGACCAAGGGCGTGTAAGCTGCGTAATTGCTGTCATGAAAGCCCGGGACGTTGGGGAAGAGAAACCGCCAAAAATAAATTGCATGGCGGGTCACGGCCTCGGTCACGCCCGTGACCAAGGGCGTGTCTTGAACGGGTCTGGAAACGGCGGGAAACGCCGCGATCTGGATTTAATCTGGAGGTTGCAGAAGAGTCACGGCCTCGGTCACGCTCATGACCGAGGGCGTGTAAGCTAGAAACGGCGGGAGTTGATTGCTGGCTGAAATGAATGCATTCCGGGCGAGTCACCCCCGTGACTTTGAGGTCACGCCCTCTGTCACGCCCGTGACGGAGGGCGTGTAATTTTAATCAGACGTGGCGGCTGACTTCTTCAATTGGAATACGCGGAGCTGGTTCACGGCCGTGACAATATGTCACGCCCTAGGTCACGCCCGTGACCGAGGGCGTGTACTTTTCGATTTCGGCAGAAATACTCCAAATATTCTCCTGATTAGTCTTATGAGCTGGCTAGCGAGAGCCCGGCTAGCGGAGCCACCTTGAGGGAAAAACACTTAGCTTCCCCGAGAGGCCTTCCGACCTCACCGGCTAGCGAGAGCCCGGCTAGCGGAGCCACCTCGGGGGAAAATATTTAGCCTCCCCGAGAGACCTTCCGACCTCGCCGGCTAGCGAGAGCCCGGCTAGCGGAGCCACCTCGGGGGAAAAACCTTTAGCCTCCTTGAGAGGCCTTCTGAACTTGCAGGCTAGCGAGAGCCCGGCTAGTGGTGCCACCTCGGGAAAAAAACACTTAGCTTCCCCGAGGGGCCTTCCGACCTCGCCAGCTATCGAGAGCCCGGCTAGCGGAGCCACCTCGGGGGAAAAACACATAGCTTCCGCGAGAGGCCTTTGACCTTGTCGGCTAGCGAGAGCCCTGCAAGCGGAGGCACCTCGGGGAAAACACTTAGCCTCCCGAGAGGCATTTCGACCTTGCCGGCTAGCGTGAGCCTGGCTAGCGGAGGCACCTCGGGGGAAAACACTTAGCTTACCCGAGAGGCCTTCCGACCTCGCCGGCGAGCGAGAGCCCGTCTAGCAGAGCCACCTAGGAGGAAAAACTCTTAGCCTCCCCGAGAGGCCTTCCGACCTCGCCGGCCAGCGAGAGACCGGCTAGCGGAGCCACCTCGGGGGAAAAACACTTAGCCTCCCTGAGAGGCCATCCTACCTTGCCGGCTAGTGAGAGCCTGGCTAGCAGAGCCACCTCCGGGAAAAACACTTAGCCTTTCCGAGAGGCCTTCCGACCTTGCCGGCTAGCGACAGCCCGGCTAGTGGAGCCACCTCGGGGGAAAAATACTTAGCCTCTCCTTGGGGCCTTTTGACCTCGCCGGCTAGCGAGAGCCCGACTAGCGGAGCCACCTCGGGGGAAAAACACTTAGCTTCCCCGAGAGGCCTTCTGACCTCGCTGGCTAGTGAGAACACGTCTAGCGGAGCCACCTCAGGGGAAAAACACTTAGCCTCCCCGAGAGGCCTTCCGACCTTGCCGGCTAGCGAGAGCACGGCTAGCGGAGGCACCTCAGGGGAAAAACACTTAGCCTCCCTGAGAGGCCTTTTGACCTCGACGGCTAGCGAGAGCCCGACTAGCGGAGCCACCTCGGGGGAAAAACACTTAGTTTCTCCGAGAGGTATTCCGACCTCGCCGACTAGCGAGAGCCCAGTTAGCAGAGCCACCTCGGGGGAAAAACACTTAGCCTCCCTGAGAGGCCTTCCTACGAGAGCCCGGCTAGCGAGAGCCCGGCTAGCGGAGCCACCTCGGGGGAAAAACACATAGCCTCCCCGAGAGGCCTTCCTATCCTGCTGGCTAGCGAGAGCTCGGCTAGCGAGGCCACCTTAGGGGAAATAACACTTAGCTTCCCCTAGAGGCCTTCCGACCTCTCCGGCTAGCGAGAGCCCGGCTAGCGGAGCCAAATCGGGGGGAAAATACTTAGCCTCCCCGAGAGGCCTTCCGACCTCGCCGGCTAGCGAGAGCCCGGCTAGGGAGCCACCTCGGGGGAAAAAATACTTAGTCTCCCCGAGAGGCCTTCCGGCCTCGCCGGCTAGCGAGAACCCGGCTAGCGGAGCCACCTCGGGGGAAAAACACATAGCTTCCCCGAGATCCTTCCGACCTCGCCGGCTAGCGAGAGCCCGACTAGTGGAGCCACCTCGGTGGAAAAACACTTAGCCTCTTCGAGAGGCCTTCCGACCTCACCGGCTAGCTAGAGCCCAGCTAGGGGAGCCACCTTGGGGGAAAAATACTTAGCCTCCCCGAGAGGCCTTCCGGCCTCGCCGGCTAGCGAGACCCGGCTAGCGGAGCCACCTCGGGGTAAAAACACTTAGCCTCCCCGAGAGGCCTTCCGACCTCGCCGGCTAGCGAGAGCCCAACTAGCGGAGCTAACTCGGGGGAAAAACACTTAGCCTCCACGAGAGACCTTCCGACCTCGCCGGCTAGCGAGAGCCCAACTAGCGGAGCCACCTCGGGGGAAAAAAACTTAACATCCCCGAGAGGCCTTGCGACCACGCCGACTAGCGAGAGCACGGCTAGCAGAGCCACCTTGAGGGAAAAACACTTTACCTCCCCGAGAGGCCTTCCGACCTCGCTGGCTAGCGAGAGCCCGGTTAGCGAGGCCACCTCGGGGGAAAACAATTAGCCTCCCTGAGAGGCCTTCTGACCTCGCCGGCTAGCGAGAGCCCGGCTAGCGAAGCCACCTCGGGGGAAAAACACTTAGCCACCCCGAGAGGCCTTCCGACCTCTCCCACTACCGAGAGCCCGACTAGCGGAGCCACCACGGGGGAAAACATTTAGCCTCCCCGAGAGGCCTTCCGACCTCTCCGGCTAGCGAGAGCCCGTCTTGCGGAGCCACCTCGGGGGAAAACACTTAGCATCCCTGAGAAGCCTTTCGACCTCGCCGGATAGCGAGAGCCCGGTTAGCGGAGCCACCATAGGGGTAAAAACACAGCCTCCCTGAGAGGACTTCCGACCTCGCCGGCTAGCGAGAGCCCGGCTAGCGGAGCCACCTCGTGCGAGAAACACTTAGCCTCCCCGAGAGGCCTTCCGACCTCGCCGGTTAGCGAGAGCCCGGCTAGCGGAGCCACCTCGGGGGAAAATACTTAGCCTCCCCGAGAGGCCTTCCGAACTTGTCGGCTAGCGAGAGCCCAGCTAGCGGAGCCACCTCAGGGGAAAACACTTAGCTTCCTCAAGAGGCCTTCCGACCTCACCGGCTAGCGAGAGCCCGGCTAACGGAGCCACCTCCGGGGAAAATATTTAGCCTCCCCGGGAGACCTTCTGACCTCACCGGCTAGCGAGAGCCCGGCTAGCGGAGCCACCTCGAGGGAAAAACCTTTAGCCTCCCTAAGAGGCCTTCCAAACTCGCCGGCTAGCGAGAACCCGGCTAACGAAGCCACCTCGGGAAAAAAAACACTTAGCTTCCCTGAGGGGCCTTCCGACCTCGCCAGCTATCGAGAGCCCGGCTAGCGGAGCCACCTCGGGGGAAAAACACTTAGCTTCCGCGAGAGGCCTTTGACCTCGTCGACTAGCGAGAGCCCTGCTAGCGGAGCCACCTCGGGGAAAACACTTAGCCTCCCGAGAGGCCTTTCGACCTCGCCGGCTAGCGTGAGCCCGGCTAGCGGAGGCACCTCGGGGGAAAACACTTAGCTTCCCCGAGGGGCCTTCCGACCTCGCCGGCTAGCGAGAGCCCGTCTAGCGGAGCCACCTGGGAGGAAAAACTCATAGCCTCCCCGAGAGGCCTTCCGACCTCGCCGGCCAGCAAGAGCACGACTAGCGGAGCCACCTCGGGGGAAAAACACTTAGCCTCCCCGAGAGGCCATCCTACCTTGACGGCTAGTGAGAGCCTGGCTAGCGGAGCCACCTCGGGGAAAAAACACTTAGCCTTTCCGAGAGGCCTTCCGACCTCGCCGGCTAGCGGAGCCACCTCGGGGGAAAAAAACTTAGCCTCTCCGAGGGGCCTTTTGACCTCGCCAGCTAGCGAGAGCCCGGCTAGCGGAGCCACCTCGGGGAAAAAAAACTTAGCATCCCCGAGAGACCTTCCGACATCGCCGACTAGCGAGAGCCCGGCTAGCAGAGCCACCTTGAGGGAAAAACACTTAGCCTCCCTGAGAGGCCTTCCGACCTCGCCGGCTAGCGAGAGCCGGTTAGCGGAGCCACCTCGAGGGAAAAACACTTAGCCTCCCCGCGAGGCCTTCTTACCTCGCCGGCTAGCGAGGCCACCTCGGGGGAAAAACACTTAGCCTCCCCGAGAGGCCTTCCTACCCTGCCAGCTAGCGAGAGCCCGGCTAGCGAGGCCACCTAGGGGGAAAAACACTTAGCCTCCCTGAGAGGCCTTCCGACCTCGCCGGCTAGCGAGAGTCCGGCTAGCGGAGCCACCTCAGGGGAAAAACACTTAGCCTCCCCGAGAGTCCTTCCGAACTCGCCCGCTAGCGAGAGCCCGGCTAGCGGAGCCACCTCGGGCGAAAAACACTTAGCCTCCCCAAGATGCCTTCCGAACTCGCCTGTTTGCGAGAGCCCGGCTAGCGGAGCCACCTCGGGGAAAAACACTTAGCCTCCCCGAGAGGACTTCCGAACTCGCCGGCTAGCGCGAGCCCGGCTAGCGGAGCCACCTCGAGGGAAAAACACAGCTTCCCCGAGAGGCTTTCCGACCTCACCGGCTAGCGAGAGCACGGCTAGCGGAGCCACCTCGGGGGAAAATATTTAGCCTCCCCGAGAGACCTTCCGACCTCGCCGGCTAGCGAGAGCCCGGCTAGCGGAGCCACCTCGGGGGAAAAACCTTTAGCCTCCTTGAGAGGCCTTCCGAACTCGCAGGCTAGCGAGAGCCCGGCTAGTGGTGCCACCTCGAGAAAAAAAACACTTAGCTTCCCCGAGGGGCCTTCCGACCTCGTCGGCTAGCGAGAGCCCTGCTAGCGGAGCCACCTCGGGGGAAAACACTTAGCCTCCCGAGAGGCCTTTCGACCTCGCCGGCTAGCGTGAGCCCGGCTAGCGGAGGCACCTCGGGGGAAAACACTTAGCTTACCCGAGAGGCCTTCCGACCTCGCCGGCGAGCGAGAGCCCGTCTAGCAGAGCCACCTAGGAGGAAAAACTCTTAGCCTCCCTGAGAGGCCTTCCGACCTCGCCGGCCAGCGAGAGACCGGCTAGCGGAGCCACCTCGGGGGAAAAACACTTAGCCTCCCTGAGAGGCCATCCTACCTTGCCGGCTAGTGAGAGCCTGGCTAGCGGAGCCACCTCGGGGAAAAACACTTAGCCTTTCCGAGAGGCCTTCCGACCTCGCCGGCTAGCGACAGCCCGGCTAGCGGAGCCACCTCGGGGGAAAAATACTTAGCCTCTCCGAGGGGCCTTTTGACCTCGCCGTCTAGCGAGAGCCCGACTAGCGGAGCCACCTCGGGGGAAAAACACTTAGCTTCCCCGAGAGGCCTTCTGACCTCGCTGGCTAGTGAGAACACGTCTAGCGGAGCCACCTCGGGGGAAAAACACTTAGCCTCCCCGAGAGGCCTTCCGACCTTGCCGGCTAGCGAGAGCACGGCTAGCGGAGGCACCTCGGGGGAAAAACAATTAGCCTCCCTGAGAGGCCTTTCGACCTCGACGGCTAGCGAGAGCCCGACTAGCGGAGCCACGTCGGGGGAAAAACACTTAGTTTCTCCGAGAGGTATTCCGACCTCGCCGACTAGCGAGAGCCCAGTTAGCGGAGCCACCTCGGGGGAAAAACACTTAGCCTCCCTGAGAGGCCTTCCTACGAGAGCCCGGCTAGCGAGAGCCCGGCTAGCGGAGCCACCTCGGGGGAAAAACACATAGCCTCCCCGAAAGGCCTTCCTATCCTGCTGGCTAGCGAGAGCTCGGTGATACGTAAAATTTAGGATATAAAATTTCTCCAAATTCTACGAACTATAGGCAAGAGCACCTATCATTCATATGATAGGATATTTAGAAATAAATATCAAGTGTCGTATTCCACGGGGTTGTTGATTACTTCTACTCACGCAAATTAATATTATTTTATCTAGATTTAAGAAGATTTTTAGAATAATAAAAGAGAAAAGAAAGAAAAGAGCATTTGATCGGAAATCCTTCTTGAGTTAAATAAATTGTAAAATCTAAATTCATAACCAAAAGCGATAGAATAATTCGACCGTGGAGGTTCCCAAATTATGGTAGAGCCTCTCTCGAGAGAACTACCACCTAACCTTAGGTTGATCGATTAAGACCCCTCGGCCAGTCGAAACACCTAAGCTTGCTTTATGCGGTGAGCCCCACTATTGGATTTGACTCAATCCGGAAGATTTGTGTCACCCTCTCTCGAGGAATGCATGCAACTCTTTCCACTAATGAATGATCTACACAAATTCATGGATCTCTCGATCACTAGAAAATGGATCAAGAATTGATATTCATATACCGGCAATATGAGATCAATCGAGAAAAATCAAAAGTGGATCGTAATAATTCTTAAACTAAAGCTCCGAAAATGAGAGATTACAAAATAAGAAAAGCTTAAGAATTCATCCGATCAAATGCTATAAATTCAGCTAAACATATTTGAAAATAGAAACATTTTTATAACTAAGTAAAGAGAATTACAATTGCAGGAATTGGAAATCTAAACTATGAATTGAAATTTGCAAGACATAAAGTAAATCGGCATAAAGAAAATACAATAAGAAAATGCTGAAAAAACTAATATAAAAATGACCCAATCTAAGCTAGGATCGGATTCCCATCACTTTGGCAGTAGCTGGCTTTTATAGGCAGAAAATTGGCGAGTCACGCCCTTGGTCACGCCCGTGACCAAGGGCGTGTAAGCTGCGTAATTGCGTCTTGAAAGCCCGGGAACGTTGGGGAAGAAAAACCGCCAAAATTAATCATCTCGACGGGTCACGGCCTCGGTCACCCCCGTGACCTAGGGCGTGACTTGACCGAATCTGGAAACGGCGGGAAACAACATGATCTGGAGTTATTCTGGCAGTTGCGGGAAGGGTCACCCCCTAGGTCATGGCCGTGACATGGAGTCACGCCCGTGACAGAGGGCGTGACTTGACCGAATCTTGAAACGGCGCGATCTGGAGTTATTCTGGCAGTTGCGGGAAGGGTCACCCCCTAGGTCATGGCCGTGACATAGAGTCACGCCCGTGACCTGGGGCGTGTAGGCTGGAAATGATGTGACGGCGTGTTCTGGCAGCTAGAAGATGGCTGGGTTGAGTCATGGCCGTGACTTGATGTCACGCCCTTGGTCATGGCCGTGACCGAGGGCGTGTAATACTAAATTGGGCTGGCGGCATGATCTGGCAGATGTAAGATGGCTGGGTTGAGTCATGGCCGTGACTTAAAGTCACGGCCTTGGTCATGGCCGTGACCGAGGGCGTGTACTGAAGATTTTTGCATACTTGTTCCATTCTTTCCCCTGAACATGGCTGTGAGCTTAAATTTGCTATTAGCAGCCCCAGATTACCTGAAAACACAAAATAAAGCAAATTAGATATATATTAAACTAAAATTATATAAAAACTAATTAATTACTACTAAAATACTATATAAAAATAACTATAAATAATGCACTATCAAATACCCCCATACTTAAGCTTTTGTTATTCCAGAGCAAAAACTAATTTATAAGTACGAGAAGAATTTATAGGACATTTCCAAAAAGATTTACTTCTAATTATGTACTCCAAATCTTATAAAACTCATGTCAAAATAAGTTAAGAAATTAAAATTCAGATTTATAAGAAATAATTTATAATTCATAAATTGAGATGAGTAGAATAAATATTAGTTTCAAAATTCTCTAACTAAATCTTCATAAACAAAATTGCATTGAATTAAGTAAAATAACCAAGATTAAAATTATAGAAACTTTAAACATCATTAGAAACTTTTAGAAAACTACAAAATATTAACTATGCTCTCTCAAAAATATCTTAGGATAAGCAAATAAACTTGGCTAATTGGGGTAAAGTTGGCATTGAAGAAGTTACTTTGCATATAGGAAATGATGAATTTTATCCTCTCATTTCCATCTTTTTTTAATTTCTTCTTCTTTTTTTTATATCCCAAATGTATATGTTTAGGAGTGATGAATTTTATCCTCTCAACTCCATGCCATATAATCTTTTACTAATTTGGGTGCATATGTTTAGGAATGATGAATTTTATCCTCTCATTTCCATGACATATGATCTTTTCAAATATTTTTTTTATATGCCAAATAAAAGGGTTAAACAAAAAGGTAGGGGAAGGGCTAGGGTTTAAAGGCTACAAAAATTCCAAAGAAATATTTTAAGAGCATAGAAAATAAATTGAGCAATCTATAAGAAACTATGAGTTCAAGTTAATATAAGTAAAATCTAAAGATATTTAACACAATTACTACAAAATTGAATTATGATATTTTAAAGAGAGAAAGTAAAACTAAGAAATATTCTAAACAAATCAAAATAATGAAAAACTCATTAAATCAAATTCATCTAAAAATTAAATCTAACATATTTTGAAGAGAAATATATGATTTAAAAATTCATAAAAAGAAAACTCTTAAAAAAAACCTATAAAGACAACTCATAATTAAAATTAATTTTGCATAAATAAAGTTTGGAGAATTTTAATATTACAAAATTTATCTTATTGGAAAAATAGTTTTTTTTATAAGTTTTTTTTAAACATTTTAAAATAAAACAATTTTTTTTGTATTTTTCATATTTTTAAATCAAAATTGCAACAGAAAACAAAGAAACAATTTTTTTATGATTTTTAACATGTTTTCAAATTTTTTTTTTGATTTTTTTATAAAAATAAACATTAGAGAACACCCCCCATACTTAAAGATAAACATTGTCCCCAATGTTTATAAACAAGAATGAAAAGGCCAAACAGGAAAAGAAAATGCAACAAATAAAAGAAAAATAGCAAAAATATAAAGATAAGCAAGGGGTGCCTCCCAAGAGCGCTTTGTTTAACGTCTTTTAGCTAGACGTTAAGGGTTAGCTAAAAGGATATTCAAATTGAAAATGCACAGGCAACTCCCTTAATTCACGCTGAGGTGAAAATGCCGAAAACTGTTGCCCGACGACTCCTCCGCTATAATCCTGATTCTTTTGTTTTCCGTTAGCGCGAAATTGTGAATCCAAATTACCTATACATACCTTAGGTAATTTGGATTGCTGGAGATGAGCGGCAAATGGATCGGTGAAGACGTTTGGTTGCACCGGCTCATCCTCTACATGAAAATCGTTAGAAGAAAAAGAATCAAAATTAAGCGAGTCAGAAAATATTTCACAAGGAGGAGTTTCTTGTGAAAACACATGATTAAGCTCCGGTTGTTCATTTTCAAAAATAAAATTCGTATCCAAAAATTTATTTGAAATTCCAAGTGGACTAAATTCATGGGACACAATATTTTCATGAATTTCACTTTCAAAGTGAATAATTGGCGAGAGAGAAAATTCATGAAAAATAGGAGGAGATTCGGGCGGAGGAGGTGAAGAAACATGTTCTTCATCAATTTCGTCCGGTGTCTCCATGACTCTTTTAAATTCGTGGTAAAGAAGTTCTTCTTGAGCTTGGGTATAAATATTTAAATTTTGATAAATAGAATCTGGAGAATACCCAAGAGTAGAAGAAAAAGAATTTTGTGGGGTAAAAGAGGAGGAATGAAAATCTTGATTGACTGAATTTCCTTCATCGCACCGAAAACTATCCGGGTGATCTTGCCACCATGAATAATTAATATCGGAGCAAGAAGAAATATTATTAGAATCGAAAAAATCATTCGCATGAAAACTAGATGAATTATTTTCATCAAAGTTTGAATAATTATTTTCATAAATAAACTCAAAATTATTTCCATAAGAAAAATTTTGAGAGTAAAAATTAATATAACAATCCTCACTTCGATGCGGTGCTCCACAAAAATTACAATTAACTTGGCACTTTCGTGCGGCTTCCAAAAGATTGACTTTATTTTGAAGCTCGGCAACTTTGGCAGCCAATTGAGATAACATTTTTGAAGAAAGAAAATTGAACAACCGTCACTTAATAGAATGAAATTTGAAAATAAATCAAAAAGAGAAATGGGGGCGGAGAAAGAGATTGATAAAAGTAATAAAATTCACGCTTTCAAAATATCAACAAAAATATCTCCCCGGCAACGGCGCCAAAAACTTGATACGTAAAATTTAGGATATAAAATTTCTCCAAATTCTACGAACTATAGGCAAGAGCACCTATCATTCATAGTATAGGATATTTAGAAATAAATATCAAGTGTCGTATTCCACGGGGTTGTTGATTACTTCTACTCACGCAAATTAATATTATTTTATCTAGATTTAAGAAGATTTTTAGAATAATAAAAGAGAAAAGAAAGAAAAGAGCATTTGATCGGAAATCCTTCTTGAGTTAAATAAATTGTAAAATCTAAATTCATAACCAAAAGCGATAGAATAATTCGACCGTGGAGGTTCCCAAATTATGGTAGAGCCTCTCTTGAGAGAACTACCACCTAACCTTAGGTTGATCGATTAAGACCCCTCGGCCAGTCGAAACACCTAAGCTTGCTTTATGCGGTGAGCCCCACTATTGGATTTGACTCAATCCGGAAGATTTGTGTCACCCTCTCTCGAGGAATGCATGCAACTCTTTCCACTAATGAATGATCTACACAAATTCATGGATCTCTCGATCACTAGAAAATGGATCAAGAATTGATATTCATATACCGGCAATATGAGATCAATCGAGAAAAATCAAAAGTGGATCGTAATAATTCTTAAACTAAAGCTCCGAAAATGAGAGATTACAAAATAAGAAAAGCTTAAGAATTCATCCGATCAAATGCTATAAATTCAGCTAAACATATTTGAAAAGAGAAACATTTTTATAACTAAGTAAAGAGAATTACAATTGCAGGAATTGGAAATCTAAACTATGAATTGAAATTTGCAAGACATAAAGTAAATCTGCATAAAGAAAATACAATAAGAAAATGCTGAAAAAACTAATATAAAAATGACCCAATCTAAGCTAGGATCGGATTCCCATCACTTTGGCAGTAGCTGGCTTTTATAGGCAGAAAATTGGTGAGTCACGCACTTGGTCACGCCCGTGACCAAGGGCGTGTAAGCTGCGTAATTGCGTCTTGAAAGCCCGGGAACGTTGGGGAAGAAAAACCGCCAAAATTAATCATCTCGACGGGTCACGGCCTCGGTCACCCCCGTGACCTAGGGCGTGACTTGACCGAATCTGGAAATGGCGGGAAACAACACGATCTGGAGTTATTCTGGCAGTTGCGGGAAGGGTCACCCCCTAGGTCATGGCCGTGACATGGAGTCACGCCCGTGACAGAGGGCGTGACTTGACCGAATCTTGAAACGGCGCGATCTGGAGTTATTCTGGCAGTTGCGGGAAGGGTCACCCCCTAGGTCATGGCCGTGACATAGAGTCACGCCCGTGACCTGGGGCGTGTAGGCTGGAAATGATGTGACGGCGTGTTCTGGCAGCTAGAAGATGGCTGGGTTGAGTCATGGCCGTGACTTGATGTCACGCCCTTGGTCATGGCCGTGACCGAGGGCGTGTAATACTAAATTGGGCTGGCGACATGATCTGGCAGATGTAAGATGGCTGGGTTGAGTCATGGCCGTGACTTAAAGTCACGCCCTTGGTCATGGCCGTGACCGAGGGCGTGTACTGAAGATTTTTGCATACTTGTTCCATTCTTTCCCCTAAACATGGCTGTGAGCTTAAATTTGCTATTAGCAGCCCCAGATTACCTAAAAACACAAAATAAAGCGAATTAGATATATATTAAACTAAAATTATATAAAAACTACTTAATTACTACTAAAATACTATATAAAAATAACTATAAATAATGCACTATCACTCGGCTAGCGAGGCCACCTTAGGGGAAAAAACACTTAGCTTCCCCTAGAGGCCTTCCGACCTCTCCGGCTAGCGAGAGCCCGGCTAGCGGAGCCAAATCGGGGGGAAAATACTTAGCCTCCCCGAGAGGCCTTCCGACCTCGCCGGCTAGCGAGAGCCCGACTAGGGAGCCACCTCGGGGTAAAAAATACTTAGTCTCCCCGAGAGGCCTTCCAGCCTCGCCGGCTAGCGAGAACCCGGCTAGCGGAGCCACCTCGGGGGAAAAACACAAAGCTTCCCCGAGAGCCTTCCGACCTCGCCGGCTAGCGAGAGCCTGACTAGTGGAGCCACCTCGGTGGAAAAACACTTAGCCTCTTCGAGAGGCCTTCCGACCTCACCTGCTAGCTAGAGCCCAGCTAGCGGAGCCACCTCGGGGGAAAAATACTTAGCCTCCCCGAGAGGCCTTTCGGCCTCGCCGGCTAGCGAGACCCGGCTAGGGGAGCCACCTCGGGGTAAAAACACTTAGCCTCCCCGAGAGGCCTTCCGACCTCGCCGGCTAGCGAGAGCCCAGCTAGCGGAGCCAACTCGGGGGAAAAACACTTAGCCTCCGCGAGAGACCTTCCGACCTCGCCGGCTAGCGAGAGCCCAACTAACGGATCCACCTCGGGTGAAAAAAACTTAACATACCCGAGAGGCCTTCCGACCACGCCGACTAGCGAGAGCATGGCTAGCAGAGCCACCTTGAGGGAAAAACACTTTACCTCCCCGAGAGGCCTTCCGACCTCGCTGGCTAGCGAGAGCCCGGTTAGCGAGGCCACCTCGGGGGAAAACAATTAGCCTCCCTGAGAGGCCTTCTGACCTCGCCGGCTAGCGAGAGCCCGGCTAGCGGAGCCACCTCGGGGTAAAAACACTTAGCCACACCGAGAGGCCTTCCGACCTCTCCCACTACCGAGAGCCCGACTAGCGGAGCCACCACGGGGGAAAATACTTAGCCTCCACGAGAGGCCTTCCGACCTCTCCGGCTAGCGAGAGCCCGTCTTGCGGAGCCACCTCGGGAGAAAACACTTAGCATCCCTGAGAAGCCTTCTGACCTCGCCGGATAGCGAGAGCCCGGCTAGCGGAGCCACCATAGGGGTAAAAACACAGCCTCCCTGAGAGGACTTCCGACCTCGCCGGCTAGCGAGAGCCCGGCTAGCGGAGCCACCTCGTGCGAGAAACACTTAGCCTCCCCGAGAGGCCTTCCGACCTCGCCGGTTAGCGAGAGCCCGGCTAGCGGAGCCACCTCGGGGGAAAATACTTAGCCTCCCCGAGAGGCCTTCCGAACTTGCCGGCTAGCGAGAGCCCAGCTAGCGGAGCCACCTCGGGGGAAAAACACTTAGCTTCCTCAAGAGGCCTTCCGACCTCACCGGCTAGCGAGAGCCCGGCTAACGGAGCCACCTCGGGGGAAAATATTTAGCCTCCCCGAGAGACCTTCTTACCTCACCGGCTAGCGAGAGCCCGGCAAGCGGAGCCACCTCGAGGGAAAAACCTTTAGCCTCCCTAAGAGGCCTTCCGAACTCGCCAGCTAGCGAGAATCCGGCTAACGAAGCCACCTCGGGAAAAAAACACTTAGCTTCCCTGAGGGTCCTTCCGACCTCGCCAGCTATCGAGAGCCCGGCTAGCGGAGCCACCTCAGGGGAAAAACACTTAGCTTCCGCGAGAGGCCTTTGACCTCGTCGACTAGCGAGAGCCCTGCTAGCGGAGCCACCTCGGGGAAAACACTTAGCCTCCCGAGAGGCCTTTCGACCTTGCCGGCTAGCGTGAGCCCGGCTAGCGGAGGCACCTCGGGGGAAAACACTTAGCTTCCCCGAGGGGACTTCCGACCTCGCCGGCTAGCGAGAGCCCGTCTAGCGGAGCCACCTGGGAGGAAAAACTCATAGCCTCCCCGAGAGGCCTTCCGACCTCGCAGGCCAGCAAGAGCACGACTAGCGGAGCCACCTCAGGGGAAAAACACTTAGCCTCCCCGAGAGGCCATCCTACCTTGCCGGCAAGTGAGGGCCTGGCTAGCAGAGACACCTCGGGGAAAACACTTAGCCTCCCTGAGAGGCCTTTCAACCTCGACGGCTAGCGAGAGCCCGACTAGCGGAGCCACCTCGGGGGAAAACACTTAGTTTCTCCGAAAGGCATTCCGACCTCGCCGACTAGCGAGAGCCCAGTTAGCGGAGCCACCTCGGGGGAAAAACACTTAACCTCCCTGAGAGGCCTTCCTACCTCGCCGGCTAGCGAGAGCCCGGCTAGCGGAGCCACCTCGGGGGAAAAACACATAGCCTCCCTGAGAGGCCTTCCGACTTCGCTGGCTAGCGAGAGCCCGGCTAGCGAGGCCACCTCGAGGGAAAAAACACTTAGCCTCCCCGAGAGGCCTTCCTATCCTGCGGGCTAGCGAGAGCCCGGCTAGCCTGGCCACCTCAGGGGAAAAAACACTTAGCTTCCCCTAGAGGCCTTCCGACCTCGCCGGCTAGCGAGAGCCCGGCTAGCGGAGCCACCTCGGGGGAAAAATACTTAGACTCCCCGAGAGGCCTTCCGACCTCGCCGGCTAGCGAGAGCCCGGCTAGGGAGCCACCTCGGGGGAAAAATACTTAACCTCCCCGAGAGGCCTTCCGGCCTCGCCGGCTAGCGAACACCCGTCTAGCGGAGCCACCTCGGGGGAAAAACACATAGCTTCCCCGAGAGCCTTCCGACCTCGCCGACTAGCGAGAGCCCGACTAGCGGAGCCACCTCGAGGTAAAACACTTACCCTCTTCGAGAGGCCTTCCGACCTCTCTGGCTAGCGAGAGCCCGGCTAGCGGAGCCACCTCGGGGGAAAAAAACTTAGCCTCCCCGAGAGGCCTTCCGGCCTCGCCAGCTAGCGAGACCCGGCTAGCGGAGCCACCTCGGGGGAAAAACACTTTGCCTCCCCGAGAGGCCTTCCGACCTCGCCGGCTAGCGAGAGCCCAGCCAGCGGAGCCAACTCGAGGGAAAACACTTATTCTCTGCGAGAGGCCTTCCGACCTCGCCGGCTAGCGAGAGCCCAGCTAGCGGAGCCACCTCGGGGGAAAAAACTTAGCATCCCCGAGAGGCCTTCCAACCACGCCAACTAGCGAGAGCCCGGATAGCAGAGCCACCTTGAGGGAAAAATACTTAGCCTCCCCGAGAGGCCTTCCGACCTCGCCGGCTAGCGAGAGCCGGGTTAGCGAGGCCACCTCGGGGGAAAAAATACTTAGCCTACCTAAGAGGCCATCTGACCTCGCCGGCTAGCGAGAGCTCGGCTAGCGGAGCCACCTCGGGGGAAAAATACTTAGCCACCCCGAGAGGCCTTCCGACCTCGCCCGCTAGCGAGAGCCCGACTAGTGGAGCCACCACGGGGGAAAAACACTTAGCCTCCCCGAGAGGCCTTCCGACCTCGCAGGCTAGCGAGAGCCCGTCTAGCGGAGCCACCTCTGGGGAAACACTTAGCATCCCCGAGAGGCCTTCCGACCTCGCCGAATAGCGAGAGCCCGGCTAGCGGAGCCACCTTAGGGGGAAAACACTTACCCTCACTGAGAGGACTTCTGACCTCGCCGGCTAGCGAGAGCCCGGCTAGTGGAGCTATCTCGGGCGAAAAACACTTAGCCTCCCCGAGAGGCCTTCCGACCTCGCCGGGTAGCGAGAGCCCGACTAGCGGAGCCACCTCGGGGGAAAAACACTTAGCCTCCCCGAGAGGCCTTCCGAACTCGCCGGCTAGCGAGAGCCCAGCTAGCGGAGCCACCTCGGGGGAAAAAACAATTAGCTTCCCCGAGAGGCCTTCCGACCTCACCGGCTAGCGAGAGCCCGGCTAGCGGAGCCACCTCGAGGGAAAATATTTAGCCTCCCTGAGAGGCCTTCCGAACTCGCTCGGATATCTAGGTGAGGTCTACCGCCCAGCGCTAGCCACTAACGCCGGCACTAACACCTCATACCAGAAACATGAATTATCTTTTTCAAAATGTTTTTCTTCTATAAATGCAATTTCTTCCAGCAAGAAAATTTTCCAGAAAAGGGTCTCAACCCCCTTTATTTCGTGTGCAAACTGTTATAGGTTAGGTCACACATCTAGTTCTTGCAGGAAAATAAAATAAAATACTTTAAAACAAATCTGGGTACCTAAGGCTTCCACTTATTCTATGGGTGGTACCACTTGGGTATCCGGATCTTTACTCTCTTCTTCTTTCTAGATGTGCAAGCAGGCTAAGGAAAATGAAGACGTGTGGTACTTGGATTCAGGATGCTCCAAGCACATGACGGGCAATAAATCTAAGTTCCTTAGCCTAGAAAAGAAGAAGGGAGGGATTGTGACGTTTGGTGACAACGAAAAAGGAAGGATCATGGGAATTGGTACAGTTGGTAACAAATCCTTTACTATCTAATGTTCTTTTTGTGAAAGGATTAATACAAAATTTAATTTCTATTAGCCAATTATGTGATAAAGGATTAGATGTGTTATTTGAATCTTCCACTAACTTATGCAAAATATCTAATCCTACAACAGAAGATATTTTACTAACTGCACCAAGAATACATAATGTTTATACAGTTTCTTTTCATGATCTTTCTAAATCATCTATAAAATGTTTTATCACTAAAAACGATGAGTTAGAACTTTGGCATAGAAGACTAGGGCATGCTAGCACAAAGCTCATTGTAAAACTTGCCAAAAGTAATTTAATTAGAGGATTGCCTAGGTTAAATGGAACTTTACCTTCACTTTGTTCACCATGTCAAAAAGGTAAATTTTCTAGATCCTCTTTCAAAAGAAAAAATTTCATTTCTACTACAAGACCCTTGCAAATAATTCATATGGATCTTTTTGGTCCCGTTAGTACTCCAAGTCTTGGTGGTAGATTATATACATATGTCTTAATAGATGATTTTTCAAGATATTGTTGGACATTATTTCTCTCTTCCAAATTCGATGCGTTTTGTGAATTTGCAAAATTATGTACTCGTATTCAAAATGAAAGTGATTTAAAAATTAAATGCATCCGCTCGGATCATGGAGGAGAATTTGAAAATGAAAAATTTACATCCTTTTGTGCATTAAACATGAGTTCTCTGCACCACGCACACCACAACAAAATGGTGTTGTAGAAAGAAAGAATAGGACACTTCAAGAACTAGCACGCACTATGTTATGTGAATATAAATTACCTAAGTCCTTTTGGGCCGAAGCCGTAAGTACATCGTGTTATGTTTTGAATAGAATCATGCTTCGCCCATCTCTTAATCTCACACCATATGAACTCTATTTTCAAAAGAAGCCTAATGTATCTTATTTTAAAGTTGTTGGTTGTAAATGTTTTATTTTGAATACAAAAGATAGCTTGGGAAAGTTTGATGAAAAATGTGATGATGGAACTTTTCTTGGGTACTCTTCAACTAGTAAAGCTTATAGAATTTTTAATAAAAGAACTAGTACAGTTGAAGAGTCAATAAATGTAAAATTTGACGAGTTTGTTCCTTGTGTAGAAAACTTTCCGCAGGCAACGAGGATGATCTCTTACAACCTTTGGAGCATGGTGATGAGGAATCTTCCAAAGAAGAAGAAGAGGAGGTCAAGGAAGATGAATATATGTACCTCCAAGTGCCTTGAAATTCACAAAGGATCATCTACGGGAATTAATAATTGGTGAACCATCCATCGTGGTAAGAACTCGCTCTTCTCTTCATGAATCGTTTTCAAATATTTGTTTTGTTTCCGAAATTGAACCAAAAATTGTTTCTACCGCTTTGCATGATGAATTTTGGTTTTTGAATGAAGAGTTTGGACAATTTGAGCGACATAATGTTTGGAAATTAGTTGAAAGACCATCTAATCAACCGGTTGTAGGTGTAAAATGGATTTTAAAAAATAAATTAGATGGTGTGTCAAGAATCTCTAGAAATAAAGCACGATTAGTAGCTCAAGGATATTCACAAATCGAGGGGATAGATTTTGATGAATCTTTTGCACCCGTTGGTAGATTAGAGTCTATAAGAATTTTTCTAGCATTTGCAAGCTTTAAAAGAATAAAACTATTTCAAATGGATGTGAAAAGTGCTTTTCTAAATGGGTTAGTATAAGGAAGTTTATGTTGAACAACCCCCCAGTTTTATTAGTGAAAAAATTCCAAATCATGTTTATAAACTAGAGAAAGCGCTTTATGGTTTAAAACAAGCGCCCCGTGCATGGTATGAAAGACTTACATCATTTTTATTAAAGCACGCTTATATTATGGGAAGTGCGGATAATACTCTCTTCATTAAGCACAACAATGATGATATAATTATTTTACAAATATATGTTGATGATATTATTTTTGGATCACTAATGAAGATATGTGTAAATAAGTTATTTTAGTGATGAAAAATGAATTTAAAATGAGTCATGTAGGAGAACTTTCTTATTTCCTTGGTTTTCAAATATCACAAATAATTGATGGTTCTTCGTATGTCAAACTAAATATGTCCATGATATGCTAAAACATTTTGGATTTGAAAACCTTAAACATGCTTCTACACCAATGAGTGCATCAATAATATTAGGAAAAGATGAATTAGGAATCTCTATAGATCAAACTTTATATAGAGGTATGATAGGATCTCTACTTTATCTAAGTGAACCTAGACCCGATATTATGTTCGTCGTATGCTTATGTGCTCGATTTCAAGCCAATCCAAAAGAATCTCATTTAAAAGCGGTAAAACAAATTTTTAGATATCTCATTGGGTCATCTAGATTAGGATTATGGTACCCGTACAATAATTCATTCACACTTCACGGCTACTCCGATTCAGACTATGCTGGTTGTTCACTTGATAGAAAAAGCACTAGTGGTACTTGTCATTTTCTAGGACCTTCATTAGTTGCATGGTCTAGTAGGAAACAAAATTCGGTTGCACTCTCCACCACGGAGGCTGAATACATTGCATTAGGGAGTTGTTGTTCACAAGCACTATGGATGAGCCAAACTTTAGAGGACTTTGGTTTTCTTCTAAAACTTATTGAATTAAATATGACAACAAAAGTGTCATTGATCTCACAAATAATCCGGTACACCACTCTAGATCCAAACATATAGATGTGCGTCATCATTTCATAAGGGGTCACATTAAAAAGGAAAATGTAAGGATTAGTTTCATTGACACGGACTCTCAACTTGCGGATATATTTACTAAACCTCTTCCCGATGCAAGGTTTCAAATATTAAGGTTGGAATTAGGAGTCTTAGACATCTTAGGATGAATAACATGTAAAACGCTAATGTTTTATGCAATTTGAGCAATCAAGACATCTCTGAATATTACACAATTTCTGCATAAGACTACTCTTAAGACCCCTAATCAATATCAAAAATCAGATTTTTAAAATTCTTAAAATATCGTGTACTATTTCCAGCGCTAACGCTAGCGCCGGCGCTAGCGTGGGTTTGTGATTTTTCTATTTTTTTTAATTTCTAAAAAACAACAAAAATATGTTAGTTTATATGTACAAATTTATTTTTGTATTTCTGTCTATTTTATTTTTGTTTTATTTGAATTATGAAAAATCAACTACAAAAATTCAAAATTCAAAAGTACAAAAATATGTTTGTGTGATTTTTTTGTTTTTAATTCATTAAAAAATCTCAAAACACCAAAAAAAAACTGTATGATCTTTATTGGTAATATCAAGTATGAATGAATTCTATTATTTAGACTTATTTACAATGTTAAAATTTATTCCTTCAAATTACTATGAACATTGTTTTTTTATCATGCTTTGATATATCTATTTAAAGTGCATCAATTGTATTAAAAAATATGTGTAGAACCAAGCTTAGCATGCCTCTAAGTATGAGTAAATATATTATGATTGATAATGATACCTTTCACTCACTTACTTTGGTAATCAACATGTGTGTTTAAATCAAAAAATGCTTGCTTGTGTATTGTATTTGTACAATGAATTAAAACTTGCATAAGTTTATTGTCTACACTACATTTGAATTGCACTTATGAAATTTAGAAAAGTGGTTAAGTTAAAAATTTGGGTTTGCAAAACAAGTGTATTCGGAGAATGTTGTCTCACAAATGTGAACAAAGAATTATATATGTAGACAAATATAACTCCACCAAGCACTACTTGAACCTCCTGATAAGTCTTCATAAGCATTGTGAGGTTGAGCACCTTGGAAAGAATAGTAAAGTGTCTTGTGCAAACCTTGGTTATTACACCACTTTGTTAAAAATTATGTGCATTAAAAGTGTGTGAAAGTAATTTACTTGTGTTTTATTGTGCACTTTACTTTACACATGTCTTGTATTTTGTTGATTTAAATCAATTGTTAACATTGCCCAAAATACACTTATGTGCACATCATTCTCTTTCATAATACTTCTTCTCATGAGTATTGGATTCTAATGCTTTATCTACACTACTCTTTATATAAAAAATGCACTAGATAACCTAGCATGATCTCTACAATGTTTTGGCATCTCTTGAACTTAAAATTAAGTAACATTACAGTATAATCTCTCTTTGATATGTTCATTTCATGCTTGGTATCTTTATAAACAACTTTGAGATTTCAAAGGTTAAAACATCCTTCAATTTTGAACTAAAACTCATATTTTTACTTATGTCTTTCATGCTTAGGAAAAGATGTTTATTATAATCTTCCGCTTGCTTACAACTCTTATCTTTTTATTTGAAATCTCTTATATACTATGCTTAAAATCTTTATCATTATCTATATTACAAAAGCTCGATCATGCTTTATCATTTATATGAAATGCCTCCTTACTACCCTCACCCCACCTTCTTTTGATAATACCAAAAGAGGGAGATTAATTGAAGAAATCTATTTAAGAGAAATATAGAAGATTAAGGGGAGAATAATTCATGTAATCTATCATTTAGGGGGAGTAAAACATAAATTGCATTTATGTAGGGGAGCATTAAGATAGGTGCAGTATGCACATTATCATGCTTATCATATACTATAGTTGCACTATCATCTTGCTTATCCTATACTATAAACATTATTGTTGATTTCTTGCTAAGTGGATTTATTATTATCAAAAGGGGGAGATTGTTGGACATGTGTGTCACATCCCTTTGTTTGAGAATAACAAATCCCAAATTGTATTTGATCTTGCTTGTCATGTGTTTATAGTGTGCAGGAACTATAGGTGCAATACTCCACAGGTAGAAAGCAGCTGAATTCAAAAATCTGGAAGAATGCAGTACCGCCAGCGTTAGAGCTACCGCCAGGCGCTAGCTCAGGTTCTGTTCGACGTATTTGCCTGCGTTCGATGAAAACTCCGTTCGACAAAAATTTCTGTTCGACGAACTTGAAGCTCCGTTCGAGGAAAATTTCGTTCGACGAAAATTTTGTTCGACGAAAGTTTGTTCTTCCATGTCGCCGACGGTTTCGCAACCGCTCCACACGAACGCTACCGCCAGCGCTAGCGCTACTACCTGGCGCTATCTCAAGTTCGTGCACAGCGCCACGCTACCGACGGTTTCGCAACCGCTTCACACGAACGCTACCGCAGGTGCTAGGAGCTACCGCAGGCGCTATCTTCAAGATCTATAAATTGATGGGCTCTCTCTCATTTTGAGTTAGTGCTTCCAGAGAGATTACTTGTGCCAAATTTCCATAGTTGCTACTCTGCCGAAATTTCATCTCCCACTCAAAGCCAAAGAGGATTTCTGGAGAAGGAAGCCACCACGGTGCATCCGAAGAACAATCGCTTCAACCTCGCTTATGCTATAGCGATCCTTCATCCTCATCTTCAGAGATCTCATATAAGGAGTTTCATTATTGTTATATTTATTTTCATTCCATATATTTTTTTGTAATCGTTTAGTTAATTCGCCTTGTGTTGGTGACTAGGTCTGGGTAGGACATAGGGAGTAATTCGCCTTATGTTGGCGACTAGTTCTAGGTGATTAGATCTAGAGGTGCTCGAGGCCATATCCGGGGAAGGATTGGCTAGAGCGGCTTGAGGCCTTATCCGTGGAAGGATAGGCTAATTCAAATAAAACAAAAAAAAATAGACAGAAATACAAAAATAAATTTGTACATATAAACTAACATATTTTTGTTGTTTTTTAGAAATTAAAAAAAATAGAAAAATCACAAACCCACGCTAGCGCCGGCGCTAGCGTTAGCGCTGCAAATAGTACACGATATTTTAAGAATTTTAAAAATCTGATTTTTGATATTGATTAGGGGTCTTAAGAGTAGTCTTATGCAGAAATTGTGTAATATTCAGAGATGTCTTGATTGCTCAAATTGCATAAAACATTAGCGTTTTACATGTTATTCATCCTAAGATGTCTAAGACTCCTAATTCCAACCTTAATATTTGAAACCTTGCATCGGGAAGAGGTTTAGTAAATATATCCGCAAGTTGAGAGTCCGTGTCAATGAAACTAATCCTTACATTTTCCTTTTTAATGTGACCCCTTATGAAATGATGATGCACATCTATATGTTTGGATCTAGAGTGGTGTACCGGATTATTTGTGAGATCAATGGCACTTTTGTTGTCATATTTAATTCAATAAGTTTTAGAAGAAAACCAAAGTCCTCTAAAGTTTGGCTCATCCATAGTGCTTGTGCACAACAACTCCCTAATGCAATGTATTCAGCCTCCGTGGTGGAGAGTGCAACCGAATTTTGTTTCCTACTAGACCATGCAACTAATGAAGGTCCTAGAAAATGACAAGTACCACTAGTGCTTTTTCTATCAAGTGAACAACCAGCATAGTCTGAATCGGAGTAGCCGTGAAGTGTGAATGAATTATTGTACGGGTACCATAATCCTAATCTAGATGACCCAATGAGATATCTAAAAATTTGTTTTACCGCTTTTAAATGAGATTCTTTTGGATTGGCTTGAAATCGAGCACATAAGCATACGACGAACATAATATCGGGTCTAGGTTCACTTAGATAAAGTAGAGATCCTATCATACCTCTATATAAAGTTTGATCTATAGAGATTCCTAATTCATCTTTTCCTAATATTATTGATGCGCTCATTGGTGTAGAAGCATGTTTAAGGTTTTCAAATCCAAAATGTTTTAGCATATCATGGACATATTTAGTTTGACATACGAAGAACCATCAATTATTTGTGATATTTGAAAACCAAGGAAATAAGAAAGTTCTCCTACATGACTCATTTTAAATTCATTTTTCATCACTAAAATAACTTATTTACACATATCTTCATTAGTGATCCAAAAATAATATCATCAACATATATTTGTAAAATAATTATATCATCATTGTTGTGCTTAATGAAGAGAGTATTATCCGCACTTCCCATAATATAACCGTGCTTTAATAAAAATGATGTAAGTCTTTCATACCATGCACGGGGCGCTTGTTTTAAACCATAAAGCGCTTTCTCTAGTTTATAAACATGATTTGGAATTTTTTCACTAATAAAACTGGGGGTTGTTCAACATAAACTTCCTTATACAAACCCATTTAGAAAAGCACTTTTCACATCCATTTGAAATAGTTTTATTCTTTTAAAGCTTGCAAATGCTAGAAAAATTCTTATAGACTCTAATCTACCAACGGGTGCAAAAGATTCATCAAAATCTATCCCCTCGATTTGTGAATATCCTTGAGCTACTAATCGTGCTTTATTTCTAGAGATTCTTGACACACCATCTAATTTATTTTTTAAAATCCATTTTACACCTACAACCGGTTGATTAGATGGTCTTTCAACTAATTTCCAAACATTATGTCGCTCAAATTGTCCAAACTCTTCATTCATAGCCAAAAACCGGTTGATCGCCTTATTTTTCTTTTTCTATACCGACTTGTATCCCCACAAACCGGTTGGCTTTAGCCTATCCTTCCACGGATAAGGCCTCAAGCCGCTCTAGCCAATCCTTCCCCGGATATGGCCTCGAGCACCTCTAGGCCATATCCGGGGAAGGTTTGTGGGGATACAAGTCGGTATAGAAAAGGAAAAATTGTATTACTTTATACGCCTCCGATTTCAAGCGATATTGAAATCAATTTATGTAAACACATTTTCTATATAATATAATCATGTCTCTTTCTGTGTTTACTGTATTTCTATCATTTGGCATAATTTATAAAATTGCAAATTACAATTGTTTCCTCCTTTAAGTTAAATTGTTATTTCATTCTAAATTATTCAAAACAATTTAGTAAATTGTCTAAAATTATAAAGAAGAATTTTATTCCCTTATTCACCCCCCTCTAAGGGCGCCAATCGATCCAACAGAAAGGAGGTAACCTCCCCAAAACGGGTCGAGCCTAAGGTACATGTTTTGACACTGACCCCTACACCCTCTCCTTCGATAGATAAATCACCGAGTCTTCCGATTGTGCCGAACATTTCTTGCTCGCCTCTTCCTTATCCCTCAAAAATAAACAACGAGCGGAAGGATGAGTAATATCAAAAATTCTTACAAATTTTTAAACAAATTTTAATAAACTTTCCCTTCTGCAAGGCACTCAACCAATTGCCGAAATACGCGAAATATCTTAAAGGGTTGCTTTCTGACAAAAAGAAACTCGACGATGTTTCGCACGTTTCCCTTGACGCGGACTGCTCGGCTGTTTTCCTTAACAAATTGCCACCAAAATTGAATGACCCGGGATGGTTCTCCATCCCGTGCCTCTTCAACAATATGTTATTAAAGTTTGCTCTAGCAGACTTGGGCACCAGCATCAATTTGATGCCTTTTTCTCTTTTTAAACAACTCGACTTGAGCGTCCCAAGCCCGACAAAGATGAGTATCGAGCTTATGGATAACTCGATAAAGTACCCTATAGGGGTAGTGGAGGATGTTCTGGTCCAGGTAGACAAGTTTATCTTAAGGGTAGATTTCGTCATCCTGGACATCGAGGAAGACGTTGAGGTGCCTATCATCCTCGGTCGCCCCTTCCTCGCCAGCTCCCATGCACTAATAGATGTCAGTAATGGTCTCCTCCTCCTTCGGGTGGGAGACGATGAAGTTACTCTGCACGTTAATCCCTCACTACAGCACTCCCTATTAAAATATGATCCCGGTACTTTAGTTTAGTTAAGCTACGCGACCGTAAACAAAGCGCCCGTGGGAGGCACCCCATATTTATCTAATATTTAATAATGTTTTGTTCTTTTATATGTTTCTGAAGGGTTTCGTTTGGCCCCGCTTGTTTTAGTTCAGGGAAGCCTTTTTTCTCTCTCTATCTTTTTTATGTACATACTGCATCTTTTATTGTTTCTCTTCTTCATACTTGCATTACAACATTGAGGACAATGTTGGGTTTTAAGTATAGAGGTGTTTTACCAATTTCGTTTAAACAAACAAAATTTTTTCAAAAAAAAGTTTTATTTCATCTTGCCTATTTTTGTAAATATAAGCTTAAACAAAACTATAAAAAATCACAAAAATTTTAAAAAAAACTTTTTTTTCTTTTTTTACTTTGTCATGAAAAAATAAAAAAAATAAAAAAAAAGGAAAAAAAATCCAAAGAACAAGTCTATAATATATAACTATATAGTAGTTGAAAACAAAAATATCCAAAAAAATAATAAACCCAACTTTACTCTTATTCTTAAAGCATTTAGTTTCGAGAGTATATGTTTGTGGATTTTTATAATCGCTAGTTTTACTATTTATTTGTTTATCTAATATCGATAGATTTAAACGTTTGGGGTTAAGTTTTAAAGAATATCTTGTGTTTTAAATTTAAATAGAGGCTTTGTTTTCAAGCACTACTTCTACAAGCTAAAATAGAGACATGTGTATTATGTTGGCAAAATAACTTTAGACCCCAATTATCCCTGCTTTATGTCTCTAGGAATCTAGGAATTTTCAAATTACCAAGGTTGCTCTCAAACCTTTTTATTTTTATTTCTAAGAATTTTTTCTCGCAAACCCCTTTGTATGCATGGTAAGAAAAATAAAAGAAGAAAAATATCCTATGTCTACGGGAATCAGACTTCATTCTGTAAACATAGGCACCCGATAAAATTTTAAATGATCTTATGTTAATGGAAATAAGATTTCGTTCCGTAAACATAAGCATTGGGTTATTAAAGCAAAAGAAAAACCAAACAGTTTTCCCCCGTATATCACGGTGAGAACCAGAGAAAAATAAAATGGAAAGGTGGAAAGATACAAACACCACTCCTAATTTAAGTACACTTCTTTTTGCCATAGCTTTTTACCCCCCTTTCCCTTAACAGATTTATTGTTTCTGGACTTAATTCAAAAAATCCTTTGAGAGCATAATTAGTAAATTGCACATTTCCTTCACATTTCTTTAAACAAAGGTTATCATAATTTCGATCTAATCTCGTTTACTAATGATTGTAATTTTATTTGCTATTTGGTTAATTAAGAAGTCTTTTGGCTAGGACATTTCTTTCTACATAAATCATTTGCATAATTTAGGACTAAACTCTTATTACTCTGAATTTTTATTGTTCAGGATCTTATGATTAAAATAAAACGATAGCTAAAAATTAGAACTTATGTTAATCCCGTATAGATCTCTCTTACTTTTGCTCTGGAATAACAAAAGCTTAAGTATGGGGGTATTTGATAAGTAATAAAATATATGTATTTTTAGTATAGTTATCAGTATAGTTTTAATTAATATTGTCAATTTTCTATGTAAATTAATAAATAAATTGCTTCTTTTCATTATTTCCTTACTAACTTAGTTTTATTTTTGTTTTTGCAGATTTTGGAAATTTTTGTCAAGTCACGCCCCTGAGTCACGCCCGTGACCCAAGGGCGTGTAATTTTAAAACGCCAAACTTCTCAATCTGCGCTCAACGAATGCTCTCTGCCCTGCGTTCGATGAAAATCGAGTTGCACTCGACGAACGCTCTGTGCCCTGCGTTCGACGAAAATCGAGCTGCGCTCGACGAACGCTCTCTGCCCTGCGTTCGACGAAATCATGCTGAGTTCGACGAATTCTCTCTGTCTCAGCGTTTAACGAATGACACTCTGCATTCGATGAATTCTCTCCACTCAGCATTCGACGAACGGCGCTCTGCGTTCGACAAACTATCCGCGCTCAGCGTTCGACGAACTATCCGTATCCAGCATTCGAAGAACGACACTCTGCGTTCGACGAACTATCTCCGCCTAGGCGTTCGAAGAATCCAACACACACACCAGCCGTCACGCCCTAGTTAAAGCAGATATGTGCCGCCCACTGTCACGCCTGTGACACTTCAAGTCACGCCCGTGTGCAGCCATATTTGACGGCTGAACCTTCCAGAAGATGGCAGATGCGACCCCTAAAGCACGCGCAAATGTCACGCCCTATATCACGGACGTGACATCCAAGTCACGCCCGTGACCTAGAGCGTGTAAAAATAAAATTTTTCCTCTAAATAGAGGGGCTCGGCTGAAGTAAATTTCATCCAAATTTTGAGTGTTTGTAATGTTTTTCTGAGTTCTTCTGAGTGATTGTGAGTTTTCTTTATGCAATTAAGTTTATGTTCGTTTGTAATTTTCGCTTTTTTGAAATAAAATGTTGTTTTCTCATTTGGATCATCTTCCTTTTATTTATGTTAGTGTGTGTGTTTATGAGAATAGTTTTATTGCTTTCATAACGTAGTGTATTGCTTTCATAATTTAGGTTTATTGCTTTATAAAAATAGTTTATCGCTTTCTTTAACGCTTTATTTATCGCTTTCGTTTAAACGCTTTCTTTCGATTCAGTCTTTTTATTACAAGTAGAGTGCGTGCGTATATGAGATAGTGTTTTTCTTTTTTGTAACTTAGCTTTATTTCAGTCTTTATATAACTGCTATATACCACTCCCATTTGAATAAGAGGCTAATTTCCATTAGCACTTGTTTAAGTCGGTTGGGACGGATATTATTCCTGCACCTTTATAAGTATTTCATTTCTATACCACCCTCATCTTGAATAAGAGGCTAATTTCCTTTAGCACTTGTTTAAGTCGGTTGGGACGGATATTATTTCTGCACCTTTATAAGTATTTCATTTCTATACCACCCCCATCCTGGATAAGAGGCTAATTTCTTTTAGCGCTTGTTTAAGACGGTTGGGACGGATACTATTACTGCTTTTATATAAGTCTTTTTATTTCTCTTTTTAATCCGCTTATATCCGCTAAAATTATTAAACATGTATTTTCTTAATTATGCCGTCTCCATTCCGATGAGTGGATAATTTCCTTTAGCGCACGATGTCGAAGAGCATTGGGACACAAAATAGTTTTTCTAAGAATAAAACATCTCTTTCTAAAATAATTAACGCTTAAGGTTTACCCGATCATAACGTTGAGTGGAGCCACATAATCGATATGTGGTTTTCATTTCCATCTCCGTACACTAGTTAGCCAAGAGGCTCGTGCGTACGGACTGATCGCTCACGGATAAATAGAAGTGCGCTCTACCCTCGAGAGAGGATGAGGTAAGTCTCCCGAATTGGAACTAAAAACCCAATAGCGGGGTTCACAACATAAGGCGAGTATTAAGGAGATTCGATGTTCAAAAATTCATAATCTTAGGTGGGCGTACCCTCGAGAGAGGAGCGTTCATAATTATGGAACCTCCACGGCCAAGCCATTTTAATGTTTTGAAAAGTCATCACTTTTACTTCTAAAAAAGACTATTTTTGTCTCAAGGTAATTCGACATCGGACGCTATTATTATCATCATTTAGAACTCTAGTTATACGCTTATTATCGTTCACTTTTAAAAACCCACACTAAAAACTTATTCCGATAAAATAATAGTTCGTTCCTCAAAGTAGCATAATCAACACGATCCGCAAAAATATACTACCACGATATTTTTTAAAACAAAATATCCTGTATTACTCACGATAATGTATACTTGCCTTTATTATAAGATTAATTTGGATTAAAATTTAAATAAACACTTTTCAAATCCGAAACATGCAAAACTATCCTTTGCTATTTTAAAAATCAATAGAATCCGGCGTTGTAGTCAGGATGTAATCGTCAATATTTCGAAAGAATAAAAAGACCGTAACTTCTATCTTTCGATCGGATAACGGTTAGTTTCTCAAAGTAGGAATACTTGTGAAACTCTTTGAAAACACCCGCCTAATTCTAATATCGTCATACAAAGGTTGCGCAAACCAAATTAAAAAGAAGAAACAATCTGAATCGAATCATCAAGCCACCTTGGGGGAAAACACTTAGCCTCTCTGAGAGGCCTTCCGACTTCGCCGGCTAGCGATAGCCCGGCTAGCGGAGCCAGCTCGGGGGAAAAACACTTAGCCTCCCTAAGAGGCCTTCCCACCTCACAGGCTAGCGAGAGCCCGGCTAGCGGAGCCACCTCGGGGGAAAAACACTAAGCCTCCCCGAGAGGCCTTCTGACCTCTCCGGCTAACGAGAGCCCGGTTAGCGGAGCCACCTCAGGGGAAAAACACTTAGCCTCCCTGAGAGGTCTTCCGACCTCGTCGGCTAGCGAGAGCCCGGCTAGCGGAGCCACCTCGGGGGAAAAACACTTAGCTTCCTCGAGAGGCCTTCCAACCTCGCGGAATAGTGAGAGCCCGGCTAGCGGAGCCACCTCGGGGGAAAAACACTTAGCCTCCCCGAGTGGCCTTCCGACCTCGCCGGCTAGCGAGAACCCGGCTAGCAGAGCCACCTCGGGGAAAAAACACTTAGACTCCCTGAGAGGCCTTCCGACCTTGCCGGCTAGCGAGGGCCCGGCTAGCGGAGCCACCTCGGGGGAAAAACACTTAGCTTCCCCGAGAGGCTTTCCGACCTCGCCGGCTAGCGAGAGCCCAGCTAGCGGAGCTACCTCGGGGGAAAAACACTTAGCCTCCCCGACAGGCTTTTTGACATCGCCGGCTAGCGAGAGCCCGGCTAGCGGAGCCACCTCGGGGGAAAACACTTAGCTTCCCCGAGAGGCCTTCCGACCTCCCTGACTAGCGAGCGTTCGGCTAGCGGAGCCACCTTGGGGGAAAACACTTAGCCTCCCTGAGAGGCCTTTCGACCTCGACGGCTATCGAGAGCCCGACTAGCAGAGCCACCTAAGGGGAAAACATTTAGCCTCCCTGAGAGGCCTTCTGACCTCGCCGGCTAGCGAGAGCCCAACTAGCGGAGCCACATCGGGGGAAAAAACACATAGCCTCCCCGAGAGGCCTTCAGACCTCGCCGGCTAGCGAGAGCCCGGCTAGCAGAGCCACCTCGGGGGAAAAACACTTAGCCTCCCCAAGAGGCCTTCCGACCTCGCTGGCTAGAGATAGCCCAGCTAGCGGAGCTACCTCGTGGGAAAAACACTTAGCCTCCTTGAGAGGACTTCCGACCTCGCCGGCTAGCGAGAGCCCGTCTATCAGAGCCACCTCGGGGAAAAAACACTTAGCCTCCCCGAGAGGCCTTCCGACCTCGCCGGCTAGAGATAGCCCAGCTAGCGGAGCCACCTTGTGGGAAAACACTTAGCGTCCCTTAGAGCCCTTTCGACCTCGCCGACTAGAGAGAGCCCGGCTAGCGGAGCCACCTTAGGGGAAAAATACTTAGCCTCCCCGAGAGGACTTTCGACTTCGTCGGCTAGCGAGAGCCCGACTAGCGTAGCCACCTCGGGAAAAAAACACTTAGCCTCCCCGAGAGGCCTTCCGACCTCGCTGGCTAGCGAGAGCCCGGCTAGCGGAGCCACCTCGGGGGAAAAACACTAAGCCTCCCCGAGAGGCCTTCCGACCTCGCCGACTAGTGAGATCCTAGCTAGCGGAGCCACCTCGGTGGAAAATCACTTAGTGTCCCCGAGAGGCCTTCCGACCTCATCGGCTAGCGAGAGCCCGGCTAGTGGAGCCACCTCAAGGGAAAATATTTATCCTCCCTGAGAGGCCTTCCGAACTCGCCGGCTAGCGAGAGCCCGGCTAGCGGAGTCACCTCGGGCGAAAAACATTTAGCCTCCCTGAGAGGCCTTTCGAACTCGCCGGCTAGCGAGAGCCCGGCTAGCGGAGCCACCTCGGGGGAAAAACACTTAGCATCCCCAAGGTGCCTTACGACCTCGCCGGCTATCGAGTGCCCGGATAGTGGAGCCACCTCGGGGGGAAAACACTTAGCTTCCGCGAGAGTCCTTTCGACCTCGCTGGCTAGCGAGAGCCCGGCTAGCGGAGCCACCTCGGGGAAAAACACATAACCTCCCCGAGAGGCCTTTCGACCTCGCCGGCTAGCGTGAGCCTGGCTAGCGGAGCCACCTCGGTGGAAAAACACTTAGCTTCCCCGAGAGGCCTTCCGACCTCGCCAGCTAGAGAGAGCCCGTCTAGCGGATCCACCTCAGAGGAAAAACTCTTAGCCTCCCCGAGAGGCCTTCCGACCTCGCCGGCTAGCGAGAGCCCGGCTAGCGGAGCCACCTCGGTGGAAAAACACTTTCCTCCCCGAGAGGCCATCCTACCTTGCTGGCTAGCGAGAGCTTGGCTAGCGGAGCCAGCTCGGGGAAAAACACTTGGCCTCACCGAGAGGCCTTCCGACCTCGCCGGCTAGCGGAGCCATCTCGGGGTAAAACACATAGCCTCACCGAGAGGCCTTCCGACCTCGCCAGCTAGCGAGAGCCCGACTAGCGGAGCCAACTCGGTGGAAAAACACTTAGCTTCCCCGAGAGGCCTTCTGACGTCGCTGGCTAGCGAGAGCATGGCTAGCGGAGCCACCTCGGGGGAAAAACACTTAACCACCCCGAGAGGCCTTCCGACCTTGCCGACTAGCGAGAGCCTGGCTAGCGGAGGCACCTCAGGCGAAAAACACTAAGCCTCCCTCAGAGGCCTTTGGACCTCGCCGGTTAGCGAGAGCCCGGCTAGCGGATCCACCTCAGGGGAAAAACACTTAGTTTCCCCGAGAAGCATTCCCACCTCGCCGGCTAGCGAGAGCCCGGCTAGCGGAGCCACCTCGGGTGAAAAAAACATAGCCTCCCTGAGAGGCCTTCCGACCTCGCTGGCTAGAGAGAGCCCGGCTTGCGGAGCCACCTCAGGGGAAAAACACTTAGCCTCCCCGAGAGGCCTTCCGACCTCGCCGGCTAGAGAGAGACCGGCTAGCAGAGCCAACTCGGGGGAAAAACACTTAGCCTCCCGGAGAGGCCTTCGACCTCGCCGGCTAGCGAGAGCCCGGCTAGCAGAGCCACCTCGGGGGAAAAACACTTAGCCTCCCTGAGAGGCCTTCCCACCTCGCCGGCTAGCGAGAGCCTGGCTAGCGGAGCCACCTCGGGGGAAAAACACTTAGCGTCGCCGAGAGGCCTTCCGACCTCGCCAGCTAGCGAGAGCCCGACTAGCGAGAGCCCAGCTAGCGAGAGCCCGACAAGCGGAGACACCTTTGGGGAAAAACACTTAGCCTCCCCCGAGAGGACTTCCGACCTCGCCGGCTAGGGAGAGCCCGACTAGCGGAGCCACCTCGGGCGAAAAACACTTAGCCTCCCCGAGAGGCCTTCCGACCTCGCCGGCTAGCGAGAGCCCGGCTAGCGGAGCCACCTCGGGGGAAAAACACATAGCTTCCCCGAGAGGCCTTCAGACCTAGCCGGCTAGCGAGAGCCCGGCTAGCAGAGCCACCTCGGGGGAAAAACACTTAGCCTCCCCGAGAGGCCTTCCGACCTCGCCAGCTAGAGAGAGCCCGGCTAGCGGAGCTACCTCGTGGGAAAAACACTTAGCCTCCCTGAGAGGCCTTCCGACCTCACCGGTTAGCGAGAGCCCGTCTAGCAGATCCACCTCGGGGGAAAGACACTTAGCCTCACCGAGAGGCCTTCCGACCTCACCGGCTAGCGAGAGCTCGGCTAGCGGAGCCACCTCGGGGGAAAACACATAGCGTCCCTTAGAGCCATTTCGACCTCGCCGGCTAGAGAGAGCCCGGTTAGCAGAGCCACCATAGGGGAAAAATACTTAGCCTCCCCGAGAGGACTTCCGACCTCGCCGGCTAGCGAGAGCCCGACTAGCGGAGCCACCTCGGGCAAAAAACACTTAACCTCCCTGAGAGGCCTTCCGACCTCGCTGTCTAGTGAGAGCCCGGCTAGCGGAGCCACCTCGGGGGAAAAACACTAAGCCTCACCGAGATGCCTTCCGACCTCGCCGGCTAGCGAGATCCTAGCTAGTGGAGCCACCTCGGTGGAAAATCACTTAGTGTCCCCGAGAGGCCTTCCGACCTCATCGGCTAGCGAGAGCCCGACTAGCGGAGCCACGTCAAGGGAAAATATTTATCCTCCCTGATAGGCCTTCCGAACTCGCCGGCTAGCGAGAGCCCGGCTAGCGGAGCCACCTCGGGGGAAAAACATTTAGCCTCCCCGAGAGGCCTTTCGAACTCGCCGGCTACCGAGATTTCGGCTAGCGGAGCCACCTCGGGGGAAAAGCACTTAGCTTCCCCAAGGGTTCTTCCGACCTCGCCGGCTATCGAGAGCCCGGATAGCGGAGCCACCTCGGGGGAAAACACTTAGCTTCCGCGAGAGTCCTTTCGACCTCGCCGGCTAGCGAGAGCTGGGTGATGGCGCAAATCTCACACACCGCTATAGGCGGTAGCTCGACTGCGACACGAAACGGCAGTGTACCGATCGTTCAAGTAATATAAAACGAGGAGTAATCCCCGAGTATCGAATCTCTCAAGGAACACAGTAAGGTGGAGTTTATTATCGAGGAAGGACTTGAGATTGAAGTCCTTTCGAGCGGATGGATGCGGAAATGGGGGATTTGGTTTGCGAATAATAAAATAAAATATTACAACTACTCCTATGCAATGCCGCTATACAATGCTTCGCTTGGCGGAATGGAGACTAGGCAGGCCTTGAATGCGCTGCGTCGCAAGGGCGGATGGACGAGTAGGCTAACGGATCGAACTATGCAGGCCTTGAGCGCGCTGCTTCGTTAGGCGGTATGGAATACATGGGTCGCTATGCCACGCTTCGGTAGGCGGATGGGCGAGTAGGCTAACAGAATGAGGGTCGCCGGCACCTCTTCGACAAGCACGCCACTAGCAATTGCTAGTACGGCACCGGACACGGTGGTGGAGTGGAAAATGGATGGCGGCGCACCTCATTCACACATATGAATAATATGATTCCATAAACATGAAATAAACATTAATAAACAAGATTCATAGTGTCATCATCTAAATATAGAGATTACAAACAAATACAACCACACAAGTAGAAGAAAGAGGCAAGAGATACGACCGAATCCGGAGTCTCGTTGTAGATTCACGGTAGGAATCGTCGGGTTGTCAATCCACGTCCTAGCGCGGTCTCAACTGCGTCCGGGGTAGAGGAGGGCTGTCACACCTCCCAATGGACCCGTCTTCTCCAGCGTTTTACAATCCGGCCACGTCCGATGCGAGGAACTCCTTCCTTGGCGATGAAGATGAGTGTAGAATCTCTTCCTTGAAGCCCTTGGATGATGGAGGAGGCCTAGGGGGCGAATACCTGCGGAAATGGGCAGAACGGCGGAGCTGGGCGAGAAAAACGGCGAGGATCCCGAAATAAATCGCGAGCAGGGCATTTTATAGGCGCTGGAATAAACAGTGCGCACGATCGTTGGCGCACGACCAGTGGTCGTGCGCACTATCATCCTGTGATCGTGCGCCTGCCTGGACGGAGCCTGCAAGGGAAAGAAAATTATAAAATACAATGTTCGCACGACCAGTGGCGCACGACCAGTGATCGTGCGCGCTATCGTAAGTGGTCATGCGATAAGGGAAACAAAACTCAGTTTTCATGGGTTAAGTGCACACGATCAGCGGCGCACGACCAGTGGTCGTGCGCAACAGAGTCAGTGATCGTGCGCTGTGTTCCTGTACAGAATTGTCCCGGAAACACCTGCACGACATCTGCTCCAGCATACAACACTAATCAAACCACTGAAAGTGACACTTAACCATGCATGTAAACTAAAAATGAAGATAAACAAGAAATAACACCAAAACGGGCCTAGAAGTGCACATAGCATGGAATAACAAATATGAGCGAAAACATGCCTAAAGTGTAGTGCATAGACTAGAAAATTGGCCCAGATGAGTCCATATATGTGTATATAATTGGGACTCATCACACCCCCAGACTTACCTATTTGCGCATCCCGAGCAAACAAATTCTAAGCGAACGGGGAAAGAAAAGTAGATGGCTTAAAATTACAATACAGAGTACCATGCGAAGTCGCATGCTCACGTGCATAAGAAAAATAGTAGAGAAGATTTCTGATTATATAAACAGTTTATATATTTCTAAAAGAGTAAAAGCATATTACAACCACTCAAAATGGTGAACAATGGTGAATCATCCGGTCATGCATACGGAGAAAGTAAACTAAGCGATGAGATGAGCATTGCTCAAGATTGGGGTGCCGGACAAACTCCACTGAAATCCATCAGTGTCGGTGACCATAGGCTCACTCGGTCACATTCTCTCCACGACACTAGATTGGTCCATAGCGTGAGTCGGTAGGACTTTTAGGTTTTAATTGAGGCTTGGGTTACAGTGAGGTAAACAAAGATAAACATGGAGGCTAAGCACACCTAACCCAACATGAGCATAAGATAGAGCTACCCGCACGACGATAATAAACAAATGCACCACACCCCCAGACTTGGACTTTTGCAACATAGGTGTGTGCACCGCCCGCTCCCAATACCAAAATTTCAAAATTTTCAATTCAACTTTTTTCATTACAATCCCCCCTTTTTTTTTTTCTTTTTCTACTTCATTCTTCTTTTTCTTTCTTTTCTTTTTTCAGCAAAAATATCAATTAATACACCCACAATTTCCACTATAAAAATTACCACATCAACACCCCCCAAAATGTAAATATAGCTATAATTAAAGCTCAGATTTGGGTGTGCGACTAGGTTAGGCTTTTAAGCTTTTGGTGAGATAAAAGTGGGGCTGAATCAAGAGGAAGGGGTAGGTACAACGGGGCTAGCAAGGGTAGATGATAGGCATGAAATAAAAAGCTCAACCAGGCCAAAATAATGGCCTACGTCATTCTCACGCACTAGAACTATCCTATGCCAATGCTTCAAGAATCGCTTGGGGCAAGTTCTAGCCACCGAGAAAGATTCTCCTTTCTCCCGACTCAAGCAATACGAGTCTAGCAATCATTTACACACATCCCTATGCTACCGTTTGATTCCACCGGATTCACCATTTGAGTAGAGTAAACAACATTTACACTAATAGAAAAAAAATATAAAACCCTAAGTATAAAAAGAGATCTAATCTACATAAATTCCTATGCAACCGAGCACTCGACTAGGAGCACTACTGGGGCCAACATTTTACTCTGCTACATAGTCCTAAGCCATCACCTAGACTTTCCCAAATAAGAAGGAGAATTAAATTCACAACAGAGCAAGCAAACAGATGAGTACGCGCTCAAGTGGGTGCTGTGGTGTGCAATGAAGATGAACAATACTAAATAAATGAAATAGAAATACTTCTAGCATGCAATGCAATAGTGCACGTGCGTGGGCACACAAAACTACTCTCCCCCAGACTTAAACTAAACAACCCACATAATATATGACATGAAAATCACAATAGGGCTAGGGAAAGAGAGTACCCAATGCTCAGAAATTAGCATACCAGAAGATTGGCGTGTAAGCTAAATTGAAGCTACAGCATCCGCCATCCAGAAAAGATACCTGCAGGGGTCAGCTCCGCAAAAACAAAAGAAAAGGACAAACTAAAATAAACTACGGCTAACTAAACATGATTAGAAGAAATAAAAATGCAGGAAAAGTAAGATAACTACTGGGGTTATTGTCCTTCCAGCACGACTTATTCAGGTTTTGCACAGTTCTAGCTTATAGGCCTGTGAAAAAGGAAATGCACAGGTAACTGTTCTAATATGCGCATCGGTAGCAGGTACCGATACGGAGACAGAGCAGTCACCCCTCTACCTAAATATAGATACCTGCTCCTCATAGGTAGAGGGTAGAGAATGTAAGAAAAGGAGGAGGCCTGGTCCTCACTCATCTCACAAAAAAAATCCTTGCGGAGCAAGGTATCGTCCACAACAGGTCCGCAGGAGGAGAAGGCAAAGAATGAGGCTTCCTTAATGGAGGAGGAATCAACCTCCTCGCATAAAAGGACACACCCATCATTGACTTGAGCACAAAGCTCCAAGTCCTCCTGAAGTACCTGTGAAGATTCAGCCTACACAGGCTCGGGTGAAGAAGGGGGGTCAAGAAATAAAAGAGAAGAAGGACAAAAATAATCAGAAATCGGGGGAGTGATCCCGGTCTCACTCCCATCAGGTTGGGGAAGTAAAATATGTTGGCATTGTCATCAATGCCGCAAGGTTCAGCGGGATCGACAGTGGCCATGCCCAAGATTTGGACTTCCTCCACCGGTGTTGAGAAAAGCTCCTCTTCACCTAGAAGGTTGTCCTCCTCCATAGGTGCAGGCATAACACATAAATCGCCAGCCTCATCCCGCGACACATCCTCAACAATGTCGTCAGAGACGAAAGTAGTATGCAGAACAGGTGGAGGAATAGTGCTTGGATAGATGTCAAGCACTGATTCCTCACAAAGAATGGAATCCACTAGGGGTGGTGGATGCACATGGAGAATAGGCTCAGCAATGTTGGTGCATAGATCAGCCGCACATCCGGTGACTGTATCCATGCCATTCCCTTCAAGATGTGAAGGTGACAAAGACACATAACCGGATGTTGAAGGTGTGCCACCAGAGTTAGGAGTTTGGACGATCTGGATATCCGGCTCATCATCCTCATCCAATTGGCGAAGATACTCGGCATAGTCCTTCAAGACATGATCAGTGCTCCGACAAAACTGGCACTGCCTTGCGGGCTTCTTTGGCACAGCGGAGGCTGAAGCCGAAAAGAAGTATGACGGTAAAGGCTCAGCAGAGTAGCCATAAGACTTACGCGCACCATATGGAGTATCAGACGAAGTCGGTGCTCCGTATGCTGGGCTATAAGAATTATGCCTACTATTCTCCGTAGGGCATTCATCACTAGAGTGGGAGGTAGCTCCACACCAACGACAATGGAAATTAAGATGTGCCCACATAGTGTGAAGATAATACGATTCAAAATAAAAATGCTATTGTGCAAAATACTACACCTAACAAAAATTACTAAAGCAACCTAATTAAAACAGGAAAATGGAATAAAAAGAAATAAAACAAAGAAATGCAATTTACAAATGGAAGGGCTTCTCTCTCAGGTTCTCCCTCTCCAGAAAACTCACATGACTGTGTTCCCCGGCAACGGCGCCAAAAACTTGATGGCGCAAATCTCACACACCGCTATAGGCGGTAGCTCGACTGCGACACGAAACGGCAGTGTTCCGATCGTTCAAGTAATATAAAACGAGGAGTAATCCCCGAGTATCGAATCTCTCAAGGAACACAGTAAGGTGGAGTTTATTATCGAGGAAGGACTTGAGATTGAAGTCCTTTCGAGCGGATGGATGCGGAAATGGGGGATATGGTTTGCGAATAATAAAATAAAATATTACAACTACTCCTATGCAATGCCGCTATGCAATGCTTCGCTTGGCGGAATGGAGACTAGGCAGGCCTTGAACGCGCTGCGTCGCAAGGGCGGATGGACGAGTAGGCTAACAGATCGAACTATGCAGGCCTTGAGCGCGCTGCGTTGTTAGGCGGGATGGAATACACGGGCCGCTATGCCACGCTTCGGTAGGCGGATGGGCGAGTAGGCTAACAGAATGAGGGTCGCCGACACCTCTTCGACAAGCACGCCACTAGCAATTGCTAGTACGGCACCAGACGCGGTGGTGGAGTGGAAAATGGATGGCGGCGCACCTCATTCACACATATGAATAATATGATTCCATAAACATGAAATAAACATTAATAAACAAGATTCATAGTGTCATCATCTAAATATAGAGATTACAAACAAATACAACCACACAAGTAGAAGAAAGAGGCAAGAGATACGACCAAATCCGGAGTCTCGTTCTAGATTCACAGTAGGAATCGTCGGGTTGTCAATCCACGTCCTAGCTCGGTCTCAACTGCGTCCGGGGTAGAGGAGGGCTGTCACACCTCCCAATGGACCCGTCTTCTCCAGCGTTTTACAATCCGGCCACGTCCGATGCGAGGAACTCCTTCCTTGGCGATGAAGATGAGTGTAGAATCTCTTCCTTGAAGCCCTTGGATGATGGAGGAGCCCTAGGGGGCGAATACCTGCGGAAATGGGCGGAACGGCGGAGCTGGGCGAGAAAAACGGCGAGGATCCCGACCTAAATCGCGAGCAGGGCATTTTATAGGCGCTGGAATAAACAGTGCGCACGATCGTTGGCGCACGACCAGTGGTCGTGCGCACTATCATCCTGTGATCGTGCGCCTGCCTTGACGGAGCCTGCAAGGGAAAGAAAATTATAAAATACAATGTTCGCACGACCAGTGGCGCACGACCCGTGATCGTGCGCGCTATCGTAAGTGGTCGTGCGATAAGGGAAACAGAACTCAGTTTTCAGGGGTTAAGTGCACACGATCAGCGGCGCACGACCAGTGGTCGTGCGCAACAGAGCCAGTGATCGTGCGCTGTGTTCCTGTACAGAATTGTCCCGGAAACACCTGCACGACACCTGCTCCAGCACACAACACTAATCAAACCACTGAAAGTGACACTTAACCATGCATGAAAACTAAAAATGAAGAAAAATAAGAAATAACACCAAAACGGGCCTAGAAGTCCATATAGCATGGAATAACAAATATGAGCGAAAACATGCCTAAAGTGTAGTGCATAGACTAGAAAATCGGCCCAGATGAGTCCATATATGTGTATATAATTGGGACTCATCACCGGGCTAGCGAGAGCCGGGCTAGCGGAGCAACCTCGGGGAAAAACACATAGCCTCCCCGAGAGGCCTTTCGACCTCGCCGGTTAGCGTGAGCCTGGCTAGCGGAGCCACCTAAGGGGAAAAACACTTAGCTTCCCCGAGAGGCCTTCCGACCTCGCCAGCTAGCGAGAGCCCGTCTAGCGGAGCCACCTCAGAGGAAAAACTCTTAGCCTCCCCGAGAGGCCTTTCCACCTCGCCGGCTAGCGAGAGCCCAGCTAGCGGAGCCACCTCGGCGGAAAAACACATTCCTCCCCGAGAGGCCATCCTACCTTGCTGGCTAGCGAGAGACTAGCTAGCGGAGCCACCTCGGGGAAAAACACTTAGCCTCCCCGAGAGGCTTTCCGACCTCGCCGGCTAGCGAGAGCCCGGCTAGCAGAGCCACCTCGGGGGAAAAAACACTTCGCCTCCCCGAGAGGCCTTCCGACCTCGCCAGCTAGCGAGAGCCCGACTAGCGGAGCCACCTCAGTGGAAAAACACTTAGCTTCCCCGAGAGGCCTTCTGACGTCGCTGGCTAGCGAGAGCACGGCTAGCGGAGCCACCTCGGGGGAAAAACACTTAGCCACCCCGAGAGGCCTTCCGACCATGCCGGCTAGCGAGAGCCTGCCTAGCGGAGGCACCTCAGGGAAAAAACACTAAGCCTCCCTGAGAGACCTTTCGACCTCGCCGGCCAGCGGATCCAACTTGGGGGAAAAACACTTAGCCTCCCCGAGAGGCTTTCTGACCTCGCCGGCTAGCGAGAGCCCGGCTAGCGGAGCCACCTTAAGGGAAAAACAATTAACCTCCCTGAGAGGCCTTCCGACCTCGCCGGCTAGCGAGAGCCCGACTAGCGGAGCCACCTCGGGGGAAAACACTTAGCTTCCCCGAGAGGCCTTCCGACCTCGCTGAATAGTGAGAGCTCGGCTAGCGGAGCCACCTTGGGGGAAAAACACTTAGCCTCCCCGAGAGGCCTTTCGACCTCGAGGGCTACCGAGAGCCCGACTAGCAGAGCCACCTAGGGGAAAACATTTAGCCTCCCTGAGAGGCCTTCTGACCTCGCCGGCTAGCAAGAGCCCAACTAGCGGAGCCACATCGGGGGAAAAACACATAGCTTCCCCTAGAGACCTTCAGACCTCGTCGGCTAGCGAGAGCCCGGCTAGCAGAGCCACCTCGGGGGAAAATCACTTAGCCTCCCCAAGAGGCATTCCGACCTCGCCGGCTAGAGAGAGCCCGGCTAGCGGAGCTACCTTGTGGGAAAAACACTTAGCCTCCCATAGAGGACTTCCGACCTCGCCGGCTAGCGAGAGCCCGTCTAGCAGAGCCACCTCGGGGAAAAAACACTTAGCCTCCCCGAGAGGCCTTCCGACCTCGCCGGCTAGCGAGAGCCCGGCAAGCGGAGCCACCTTGTGGGAAAACACTTAGCGTCCCTTAGAGCCCTTTCGACCTCGCCGACTAGAGAGAGCCCGGCTAGCGGAGCCACCTTAGGGGAAAAATACTTAGCCTCCCCGAGAGGACTTCCGACCTCGCCGGCTAGCGAGAGCCCGACTAGCGTAGCCACCTCGGGCAACAAACACTTAGCCTCCCCTAGAGGCCTTCCAACCTCGCTGGCTAGCGAGAGCCCGGCTAGCGGAGCCACCTCGGTGGAAAACACTAAGCCTCCCCGAGATGCCTTCCGACCTCGTCGGCAAGCGAGATCCTAGCTAGCGGAGCCACCTCGGTGGAAAATCACTTAGTGTCCCCGAGAGGCCTTCCGACCTCATCGGTTAGCGAGAGCCCGGCTAGCGGAGCCACCTCAAGGGAAAATATTTATCCTCCTTGAGAGGCCTTCCGAACTCGCAGGCTAGCGAGAGCCCGGCTAGCGGAGTCACCTCGGGGGAAAATCATTTAGCCTCCCTGAGAGGCCTTTCAAACTCGCCGGCTAGCGAGAGCCCGACTAGCGAGAGCTCGGCTAGCGGACCACCTCGGGGGAAAAACACTTAGCATCCCCAAGGGGCCTTCCGACCTCGCTGGATATCGAGATCCCGGATAGCGGAGCCACCTCGGGGGAAAACACTTAGCTTCCGCGAGAGTCTTTTCGACCTCGCTGGCTAGCGAGAGCCCGGCTAGCGGAGCCACCTCGGGGAAAAACACATAGCCTCCCCGAGAGGCCTTTCGACCTCGCCGGCTAGCGTGAGCCAGGCTAGCGGAGCCACCTCGGGGGAAAAACACTTAGCTTCCCCGAGAGGCCTTCCGACCTCGCCAGCTAGAGAGATCCCGTCTAGCGGAGCCACCTCAGAGGTAAAACTTTTAGCCTCCCCGAGAGGCCTTCCGAGCTCGCCGGCTAGCGAGAGCCCGTCTAGCGGAGCCACCTCGGCGGAAAAAACGCTTTCCTCCCCGAGAGGCCATCCTACCTTGCTGGCTAGCGAGAGCCTGGCTAGCGGAGCCACCTCGGGGAAAAACACTTGGCCTCCCCATGAGGCCTTCCGACCTCGTCGTCTAGCGAGAGCCCGGCTAGCGGAGCCACCTCGGGGGAAAAAACACTTAGCCTCACCGAGAGGCCTTCCGACCTCGCCAGCTAGCGAGAGACCGACTAGCGGAGCCACCTCGGTGGAAAAACATTTAGCTTCCCCGAGAGGCCTTCTGACGTCGCTGGCTAGCGAGAGCACGGCTAGCGGAGCCACCTCGGCGGAAAAACACTTAGCCACCCCTTGAGGCCTTCCGACCTTGCCGGCTAGCGAGAGCCCGGCTAGCGGAGGCACCTCAGTGGAAAAAAACTAAGCCTCCCTCAGAGGCCTTTCGACCTCGTCGGCTAGCGAGAGCCCGGCTAGCGGATCCACCTCGGGGGAAAAACACTTAGCTTCCCCAAGAGGCCTTCCGACCTCGCTGACTAGCGAGAGCTCGGCTAGTGGAGCCACCTTGGGGGAAAAACACTTAGCCTCCCCGAGAGGCCTTTCGACCTCGACGGCTATCGAGAGCCCGACTAGCAGAGCCACCTAGTGGGAATATATTTAGCCTCCCTGAGAGGCCTTCTGACCTCGCCGGCTAGCAAGAGCCCAACTAGCGGAGCCACATCGGGGGAAAAACACATAGCTTCCCCGAGAGGCCTTCAGACCTCGCCGGCTAGCGAGAGCCCGGCTAGCAGAGCCACCTCGGGGGAAAATCACTTAGCCTCCCCAAGAGGCCTTCCGACCTCGCCGGCTAGAGAGAGCCCGGCTAGCGGAGCTACCTCATGGGAAAAACACTTAGCCTCCCATAGAGGTCTTCCGACCTCGCCGGCTAGCGAGAGCCCGTCTAGCAGATCCACCTTGGGGAAAAAACACTTAGCCTCCCCGAGAGGCCTTCCGACCTCGCCGGCTAGCGTGAGCCCGGCAAGCGGAGCCACCTTGTGGGAAAACACTTAGCGTCCCTTAGAGCCCTTTCGACCTCACCGACTAGAGAGAGCCAGGCTAGCGGAGCCACCTTAGGGGAAAAATACTTAGCCTCCCCGAGAGGACTTCCGACCTCGCCGACTAGCGAGAGCCCGGTTAGCGTAGCCACCTCGGGCAAAAAACACTTAGCCTCCCCGAGAGGCCTTCCGACCTCGCTGGCTAGCGAGAGCCCGGCTAGCGGAGCCACCTCGGGGGAAAAACACTAAGCCTCCCCGAGATGCCTTCCGACCTCGTCGGCTAGCGAGATCCTAGCTAGCGGAGCCACCTCGGTGGAAAATCACTTAGTGTCCCCTAGAGGCCTTCCGACCTCATCGGCTAGCGAGAGCCCGGCTAGCGGAGCCACCTCAAGGGAAAATATTTATCCTCCCTGAGAGGCCTTCCGAACTCGCAGTCTAGCGAGAGCCCGGCTAGCGGAGTCACCTCGGGGGAAAATCATTTAGCCTCCCTGAGAGGCCTTTCGAACTCGCCGGCTAGCGATAACCCGACTAGCGAGAGCTCGGCTAGCGGAGCCACCTCGGGGGAAAAACACTTAGCATCCCCAAGGGGCCTTCCGACCTCGCCGGCTATCGAGAGCCTGTATAGCGGAGCCACCTCGGGGGAAAACACTTAGCTTCCGCTAGAGTCTTTTCGACCTCGCTGGCTAGCGAGAGCCCGGCTAGCGGAGCCACCTCGGTGAAAAACACATAGCCTCCCCGAGAGGCCTTTCGACCTCGCCGGATAGCGTGAGCCTGGCAAGCGGAGCCACCCCGGGGGAAAAACACTTAGCTTCCCCAAGAGGCCTTCCGACCTCGCAAGCTAGAGAGAGCCCGTCTAGCGGAGCCACCTCAGAGGAAAAACTCTTAGCCTCCCCGAGAGGCCTTCCGACCTCGCCGGCTAGCGAGAGCCCGGCTAGCGAAGCCACCTCGGTGGAAAAACACTTTCCTCCCCGAGAGGCCATCCTACCTTGCTGGCTAGCGAGAGCCTGGCTAGCGGAGCCACCTCGGGGAAAAACACTTGGCCTCCCCGAGAGGCCTTCCGACCTCGCCGGCTAGCGAGAGCCCGGCTAACGGAGCCACCTCGGGGTAAAAACACTTAGCCTCACCGAGAGGCCTTCCGACCTTGCCAGCTAGCGAGAACCCGACTAGCGGAGCCACCTCAGTGGAAAAACATTTAGCTTCCCCGAGAGGCCTTCTGACGTCGCTGGCTAGCCAGAGCACGGCTAGCGGAGCCACCTCGGGGGAAAAACACTTAGCCACCCCGAAAGGCCTTCCGACCTTGTCGGCTAGCGAGAGCCCGGCTAGCGGAGGCACCTCAGGGGAAAAAAACTAAGCCTCCCTCAGAGGCCTTTCGACCTCGTCGACTAGCGAGAGCCCGGCTAGCGGATCCACCTCGGGAGGAAAAACACTTAGTTTCCCCGAGAAGCATTCCCACCTCGCCGGCTAGCGATAACCCGGCAAGCGGAGCCACCTCGGGTGAAAAAAACATAGCCTCGCTGAGAGGCCTTCCGACCTCGCTGGCTAGAGAGAGCCCGGCTTGCGGAGCCACCTCGGGGGAAAAACACTTAGCCTCCCCGAGAGGCCTTCCGACCTCGCCGGCTAGAGAGAGACCGGCTAGCAGAGCCACCTTGGGGGAAAAACACTTAGCCTTCCAGAGAGGCCTTCGACCTCGCCGGCTAGCGAGAGCCCGGCTAACAGAGCCACCTCGGGGGAAAAACACTTAGCCTCCCTTAGAGGCCTTCCCACCTTGCTGGCTAGCGAGAGTCTGGCTAGCGGAGCCACCTCGGGGGAAAAACACTTAGCGTCGCCGAGAGGCCTTCCGACCTCGCCGGCTAGCGAGAGCCCGACTAGCGGAGCCACCTTAGGGGAAAAACACTTAGCCTCCCCCGAGAGGACTTCCGACCTCGCCGGCTAGGGAGAGCCCGGCTAGCGGAGCCACCTCGGGCGAAAAAACACTTAGCCTCCCTGAGAGGCCTTCCGACCTCGCCGGCTAGCGAGAGCCCGGCTAGCGGAGCCACCTCGGGGGAAAAACACATAGCTTCCCCGAGAGGCCTTCAGACCTCGCCGGCTAGCGAGAGCCCGGCTAGCAGAGCCACCTCGGGGGAAAAACACTTAGCCTCCCCGAGAGGCCTTCCGACCTCGCCGGCTAGAGAGAGCCCAGCTATCGGAGCTACCTCGTGGGAAAAACACTTAGCCTCCCTGAGAGGCCTTCCGACCTCGCCGGCTAGCGAGAGCCCGTCTAGCAGATCCACCTCGGGGGAAAAACACTTAGCCTCACCGAGAGGCCTTCCGACCTCGCCGGCTAGCGAGAGCCCGGCTAGCGGAGCCACCTCGGGGGAAAACACTTAGCGTCCCTTATAGCCCTTTCAACCTCACCGGCTAGAGAGAGCCCAGTTAGCGGAGCCACCTTAGGGGAAAAATATTTAGCCTCCCCGAGAGGACTTCCGACCTCGCCGGCTAGCGAGAGCCCGACTAGCGGAGCCACCTCGGGCAAAAAACACTTAGCCTCCCTGAGAGGCCTTCCGACCTCGCTGGCTAGCGAGAGCCCGGCTAGCAGAGCCACCTCGGGGGAAAAACACTAAGCCTCCCCGAGATGCCTTCCGACCTCGCCGGCTAGCGAGATCCATGCTAGTGGAGCCACCTCGGTGGAAAATCATTTAGTGTCCCCAAGAGGCCTTCCGACCTCATCGGCTAGCGAGAGCCCGACTAGCGGAGCCACCTCAAGGGAAAATATTTATCCTCCCTGATAGGCCTTCCGAACTCGGCGGCTAGCGAGAGCCCGGCTAGCGGAGCCACCTCGGGGGAAAAAAATTTAGCCTCCCCGAGAGGCCTTTCAAACTCACCGGCTAGCGAGAGCCCGGCTAGCGGAACCACCTCGGGGGAAAAGTGTGCAGTAATAAATGAATAGCAAGTAGAGCAAGTAAAGCGAAGCAGTAAAAACAGTAGCTACAAGTAATCAATCTCGTACCCTAACTTATATGAATGCTCATACAAACTTATAAGTTAGGATTTCCAGGAAATATAACTCATCATATAAAGAGCCCCATACTAATTTATATGATGAGGATCTGCAAGTGAGTATGCTATGCTTATGCTATGAATGATTATGCATTGAACTCACCCACACGACTCTGTGCACACAGACCTTTGTAGTTCCCTCTGTTTGAAAGGAAGCCAACCTCTCGGGTACCAACCGCTGTGACACACGGTGGTAGCGGACCGGGCTTTCCACTCCTAGGCGGGTATACACTCTACCAGGCCTAGACCGCACGTACGCCTCGACGCTAAACAACCGCGGAGCTCTGCGTACTCTTTGCTGGAGTCCACCAGACTGTGAGCCAAGTGAGAGGTGTCTTCGGGGAATTCTCATCCCAACACGCAGCCAAGCTGGCCCCTTAGACCCCTACACACCCGCTAAGTCAACATACCGCGGTCGGAGTGATGACCTGCCTAGTACCGAAGACCTACCACATTTCTGAGAAAGTTACCGGGATAATCATCCCCTCGAGGTTCCTGCTCGTCTAACCGTGCACCACAATACTACCACTCCCGCAACTGGGAGGGGTTACATAAATCCAATCTTACCCTACTATGGCTACTCTTGCCTACTTTAAATGTTATTGCAGTTTAGGGTTAATCTTGGACTTCCCGATGGTTACCATGCAAGGGGCTCGCTACGGTACTAGGAACTACAGTGGGATGACACGCCAAAGTTCCTTTTCTCAAGACACTTAGTATTATTGGTCGTGTTTCCTTACTGATTTCTTAGGTTACTTCTTTGGTGATTTAAGGTAAGTCCTGGGCTTTCTGCGGTCCACCCGGTGAAGGGTTCCCGGCGGTACTAGGGGACGCAATGGGCTCAACCCCCACCATCCTCCTTAAGACATTTACTTTAGTTGGTGGTTAACAATTGGTTCACCCTTCCTCGTTTCCTATAGTTAAAATGACTTAGCTCATCTCCCGTCCCACCCAAATGGGTTGGACGTACCTCCATTCCTCCTACGTTGACTCTAGCACAACCGCACAACTAACCCTAGGATTGACTCTCCCTGAATCCTTGTGTGCTATAAATCAATTACTGATTGTATACCACTTCTAAACACTATTTAGTGGTCTGAATTGTATGAAACTCAAAATTCTATTTTTACTAAACGCAGACCACTAATTTGAACTAACCATCAACCCCATAAGTGAACCCTTCTAAAAACTCATCACCAAGGTATCCAGTAATTATCCTAGGATCCCACTGACCCTAGTAAGGTATATTCCAATTTCCATAATTTTCCATATTAAATTGGTATTTAATATAATTTTAAGTAGTTAAGGCCCTAAGTCACATTACACATGAACTACCCTCAAAATGATTCTACCTGCTTCATGAGAATTTTCAGTAAGATAATATTCCAAATCATGGTGGTGCACTGAATATCATGGCCCTAGGGTGTCATTTGACCTACTGAATCATCATAATTGTATAATTACCAAAATGCCACTATAATTAGGAAAAATAGTAATTCCCTTCTGAAAATTCTACAAAAATTACCAAGTGTCCAAATGGGGACCTATAGTCCCCTGCCAAATTATTAAGTCATTACAATGTGATTTGATATTTTAAACTGATTAAACATCCAAAGGTGGCAATTATCAATTTCTACATGAGGTACAAGAAATATAAATCTACAAGCTTCCAAACTGTGGTCATGGACACATATTAACAAAAAAAAGACAAATTCCCAAGTATCATAACATTGCCTCATGATTTGATATTTTAAATGGATTAAATTCTCAAGGGTTGAATAATCCAACTTCTACATGAAGTACAAGAAATGTAATTCAACATGCTTCCAAACAAATATCATGGGCTCATATTGACATAAAATGACAGATTCCAAGGTATCATAACATTGCCCTATGATTTGGTATTTTTAAAAGGATTTATTACACTAGTAATGTAAATTTCACTTTCCACATGAAGTACCAGAAATATAATTCAACATGCTTCCAAACAATTATTATGGGCATATCTTAACCTAAGACTACAGATAACCAAGTATCATCTCATTTCCCCATGATTTGATATTTTTAAAGGATTTAATACACAAGGGTTGAATAATCCAATTTCTACATGAAGTACAAGAAATATAATTCAACATGCCTCCAAACAATTATCATGGGCTCACATTGACATAAAATGACAGATTCCAAGGTATCACAACATTGCCCTATGATTTGGTATTTTAAAGGATTAATACACAAGGGTTGAATAATCCAATTTCTACATGAAGTACAAGAAATATAATACAACATGCTTCCAAACAATTATCATGGGCTCATATTGACATAAAATGACAGCTTCCAAGGTATCATAACATTGTCCTATGATTTGTTATTTTTAAAGGATTTAATACACAAGGGTTGAATAATCCAATTTCTACTTGAAGTACAAGAAATATAATTCAACATGCTTCCAAACAATTATCATGAACTCATATTGACATAAAATGACAGATTCCTAGGTATCATAACATTGCCCTATTATTTGGTATTTTTAAATGATTTAATACACAAGGGTTGAATAATCCAATTTCTACATGAAGTACAAGAAATATAATTCAACATGCTTCAAAACAATTATCATGGGCTCACATTGACATAAATTGACAGATTCCAAGGTATCACAACATTGCCCTATGATTTGGTATTTTTAAAGGATTAATTACTCTTAAGCTAGCAAGCACTTAAAGCTTCTCTTTCAAAGAATAATGCTTCAACAAATCATAACAAAATTATCATAACCTCATTTCACCCTAATACATCCACTGATAGTGTTAACAAAGTCATACAAGGTCATAAGACCTTGCATTTTATTTTATTAAAGAAAAGGTGGCAATTTTAAATATTAGGGAAAAAGTACCTATGTGCTTCTAACAAGTCTAATGATGATCCTCCTAGCCCTATAACACTATTCCCCACTTAGGGGTGAAGTTTGGTTGTCTAAATAGGTGTTTAGGTCCTAGTTGCTTCATTAATCTCAACATTGCACCCTTTAGGTCTACCCTTAGGGTTTTAGGTCACACCACCCTAATGGCTCCAAATGGACCATTATGGTGTGACCCAAGCATTTGCATATCCATACCAACATATCCAACATGATGGGAGAAGGTTAACACACTCAACCCCTCAAAATGACCTAAACCCTAATTTGCCCCTAAAAGGCCCTCATTAGGGTTTCCAATTTTCCTTACTAAATCAACTCCAATTGGAGTGAAATTTTAGGTAGGCACTACTCATGTACAAAATGGTATGCCACCAAAGTTTGGTGCCATTTGGACATCATATGCTCCAAAAATCAACATAATTTAAATATCCTAACTTCCACAAAAATCCTAGGTAAAATTGACCAACAAGGGCTGCCCTTTTGGCAGGGGGTGCCCCTAGGGTATACCAACCCATGGTTATAAGCACAGCTCCAAATCTTGAAGGGTTTGACCTAGGTAAATTTTCTAATGGACTGACCTAGTGTAGGACTAGTCCTAGGAAAGAGGCTCCTCTGGGGTCTACTGACATCCAAATGCCAAAATATAAGTTTCTAATAAAACTAGACAGATTGGGCTACAATAGTTGGTCTCACACTATTTTCATGATTTGGTCAATAAGGGCCTCAATTTGGCTCCTTAAGCTAAGTGAAATTCCTGGCCCAACATACACAAACCCTTAAGCCATCCTCACTCCAAAGAGGGTTCACCCACAAGGAGGGGTCCAATGGACCCAATATTTTTAACAGTGTGTGTACAGAGCCTATGCTTCACCCTACCCTAACATGGGGGCCCCACAAGGGGATTTGGCCACTTAATTATCATAAATTTCCATTTCAATGTTTAGACAAAAACTATAGAAAAATGTGCCCCAAAATTTCTGATTTTTGGCCACAAGGTAGGTCAGGGATAGTTACAATAGGGTTTAAATTTTCAACCCTAAAATCTAAGCCAAATGGGAGTTATGATTGTTTTAGTGGTGGAAATAATTTTGTAACAGTCTCAGAAAAATGGGTCTACAGGATTCAAATAAACTCCAAATGGTTTGTTCTAAGGTTCAAATGAAAGTAGACTTCTAGATCTACAATAGTTGTCTCAGGCAACTTTTTGATTTATGGCTTCTAAGGGCCTTAATTTCAAGCTACAAAAATAGCAGAAATTGCTAACAGCACATCAAGGTTATTCATTACATAGGGCGCTGATCACGCATGAATCTTAAAGAGGATCGGGCGGCGCTCCTTCATCGTCTTCCTCGAGCCAACGGCCCAGATCTACCTATCCTGGAGCCGCTTGAAACTGAAAATCCCAGCCGTCCTTCCATCTCCCTGGCCAGCCACCGCCACCACCACCTCCGTTGAGGTGGTGCCGATCGATTGACGGTGGATTGGTCACCGGAGGAGGCGGTTTCCGGCGGTTCTACTAAGAAACCCAAACGACTAAAACCATGGAAAATCCGAATTGAACTCGGCTCAATTAAGCTCGAGCTCGACTCCTAACGATCCTAGATGCTAGCACAGTCAGAGGGGGGGAGAAGCGAACCTGGAAGCGGGTGGGCGGCGAGTATTCCGGTGGTTTGCCATCTCCTTCTCCGTCTCCGGCGAGCTTGCTACAGAACTCGTTCCTCCACCGAATTCCTCGATCCAAGGATCTATCCCGATTGTAAAAACGTTTCTGAAGCTCGTGGAGGGGTTTAAATGGGGAGAGGAGGCCGACCTTGGGAGGTTTGGAGCTGGGGGTCACGGGGATGCCACCTCAGCCGACAAGGCTACCTTTACCAGCTTTCCAGCTCCTCCTCAGCACTCATCTCCCTTCAGGGAAGAGCCCAAGGCTGATTGGGAGGAGAGAGAGGGAGAGGGGAAGCTTTTGCTTTATCAAACCACTTTTTGTCCCCTCCTTTAGCCCAATACCCACTTGGGTTAGCTTGGGTTAGCCCAATCTTCCCTAGCCACCCTCCACCTGATCTCTCATGAGCCTAATTAAATCTTACAACTTTAGACTTAGGCCTTAATAAATGGGGATAATGACTTGGTCACTCAAATTGAGCTTAAGCCCATTTGGGTTGACTTTGACTTTGACTATTTGGGTTGACTGGTCCCCCATGTGGGTCATGGGTCTCATGTCATCACCCAAGAGGGCTTGGCCCATGGTGGGGCCCTATTTGGCCCAATTTGATCAATAGATGTGAAATTACCCAAAATGCCCTTCCTTGGGACTTTGGCCAAATTGGGGGAAATTGTCCCTTCCATGATGGGGCTTTTGGGTCTCTCAGATCCCTAATGATGTTTAAAGACTAGATGTGGAGTTAATTTTAAGGTTTGAAAGCAGATTGACCACATTTGGGTTGAGTTGACCTTTTTTTTGCCCTAATTTGGATTTTGACCAAATTGGAGAGGGTTGACCATCCCATGAGGGTGCTTTTGGGTCCAATGGGTCCCTAATCAAGTTTAAAGAGTAAGGGGGGGGGGGGGTCAATTTGATCATTGGAAGCTAATTGGTCCTCAATTGATTGATTTGGGTTTTTGCTTAAAAGTGCCCTAATTAGGGCATTGGCCCAGTTAAGGACAATTGGATACCCCATGATGGGGCTTTTGGGACCTTTGAGTTCAAAATTATAATTAGAATATAGGTGTGAGATCAATTTGGTCATTGGGTGGCCAATTGGTTACAAGATAGTGGATTTGACCATTTTGCCCCTTATCACACTTTAGCCCAATTGAGGAGGATGGTTCACCTCATGATGGGGCCTCTGGGTCTAATAGGTCTCTTTTGGTGCTAGGTGTATAAGGGGGAAGTCAATTTGGCCACTTGGGGGTCAAATGCCCCTTAATTGATTGGTTTGGTCCATGTTCACCGAAGGTGATTTTGGGCTAACCCTATAGAATTGAGCCCCACTAAGGGGTGATGATCACCCCATCACCCTTCCTTAAGGTTTAGGGGACTAAGGGTGGTCTCATTTTGGGGAAAACTGGTGTCCAATTGGCCCTCCTTAGTAGCTTGGGTCCTATCTGATTGGGACTTTAGGTGTGCCTTAGCAAAATTCTCATCCTAAGGGGTCCTCAAGGCTCCTCATCCCACCCTTTGAGCTCCCCATTCTCACACTAGGGGTCTAGTAGGATTGGGGATGTTACACCTTTCGACCTTGCCAGCTAGCGAAAGCCCGACAAGCAGAGCCACCTAGGGGGAAAACACTTAGCCTCCCTGAGAGGCCTTCCGACCTCGCCAGCTAGCGAGAGCCCGGCTAGCGGAGCCACCTCGGGTGAAAAACACTTAGCCTCCCTGAGAGGACTTCCGACTTCACCGGCTAGCGAGAGCCTGGCTAGCGGAGCCACCACGGGGGAGAAACACTTAGCGTCCCCGAGAGGCCTTCCGACCTCGCCGGCTAGCGAGAGCCCGACTAGCGGAGCCACCTTAGGGGAAAAACACTTAGCCTCCCCCGAGAGGACTTCCGACCTCGCCGGCTAGTGAGAGCCCGGCTAGCGGAGCCACCTCGGACGAAAAACACTTAGCCTCCCCGAGAGGCCTTCCGACCTCGCCGGCTAGAGAGAGCCCGGCTAGCGGAGCCACCTTGGGGGAAAAACACTTAGCCTCCCCGAGAGGCCTTCCCACCTCTCCGGCTACCGAGAGCCCGGCTAGCGGAGCCACCTCGGGGGAAAAACACTAAGAGTCCTCGAGAGGCCTTCCGACCTCACCGGCTAGCGAGAGCCCGGCTAGCGAAGCCACCTCAGGGGAAAATATTTAGACTCCCCGAGAGGCCTTCCGACCTCGTCGGCTAGCGAGAGCCCAGCTAGCGGAGCCACCTCAGGGGAAAACACTTAGCTTCCGTGAGAGGCCCTCCTTAGTAGCTTGGGTCCTATCTGATTGGGACTTTAGGTGTGCCTTAGCAAAATTCTCATCCTAAGGGGTCCTCAAGGCTCCTCATCCCACCCTTTGAGCTCCCCATTCTCACACTAGGGGTCTAGTAGGATTGGGGATGTTACACCTTTCGACCTTGCCAGCTAGCGAAAGCCCGACAAGCAGAGCCACCTAGGGGGAAAACACTTAGCCTCCCTGAGAGGCCTTCCGACCTCGCCAGCTAGCGAGAGCCCGGCTAGCGGAGCCACCTCGGGTGAAAAACACTTAGCCTCCCTGAGAGGACTTCCGACCTCACCGGCTAGCGAGAGCCTGGCTAGCGGAGCCACCACGGGGGAGAAACACTTAGCGTCCCCGAGAGGCCTTCCGACCTCGCCGGCTAGCGAGAGCCCGACTAGCGGAGCCACCTTAGGGGAAAAACACTTAGCCTCCCCCGAGAGGACTTCCGACCTCGCCGGCTAGTGAGAGCCCGGCTAGCGGAGCCACCTCGGACGAAAAACACTTAGCCTCCCCGAGAGGCCTTCCGACCTCGCCGGCTAGAGAGAGCCCGGCTAGCGGAGCCACCTTGGGGGAAAAACACATAGCTTCCCCGAGGGGCCTTCCGACCTCGCCGGCTATCGATAGCCCGGCTAGCGGAGCCACCTAGGGGGAAAACACTTAGCTTCCGTGAGAGGCCTTTCGACCTCGCCGGCTAGCGGAGCCCCCTCGGGGAAAAACACTTAGCCTCCCTGAGAGGCCATTCGACCTCGCCGGCTAGTGTGAGCTCGGCTAGCGGAACCACCTCGGCGGAAAAACACATAGCTTCCCCGAGAGGCCTTCCGACATCGCCGGCTAGTGAGAGCCCGTCTAGCGGAGCCACTGATGCGCAAAACTATATCCGCAAACGACAACGGCAAGTGTACTGTATCAAATGTAGTATAGGTTATAAAAACCAAGGTCGTATTAGACTCGGGGCGGTTGAGTACTCTTACTTCAAGAAAATCTCTATTATTCTATCAATTAAAACTTTGGGTTGATTTTGCAAAAAGAAAATAAAAGAAGATTAAAACGATGAGTAAAAAGGCTAGCACTCGATCTTGAATCACCTTGGAAAATAAATATAATAAGAACAACTTCTAATTCTCTTAAGAAATTACTTGACCATGGAGGATCCCGAATTATGAACACACCTCTCTCGAGGATACGCTCAACTGAGTTTAGGTTGATCAATCGAACTTTCGTTCTAGAATCAAAATCCCTATGACTCGCTTTATCGTAGTGAGCCCCGCTATTGGATTTGACTCCAATCCGGGAGAATTATGTCATCCTCGCTTGAGGAGTGCATTCAACTCTCTTTATCCTTGAAATGATCGATTTGAATTCAAAACCTCTCGGCTATTAGATTACGAAAACACGAATGAGAATTATATATCGAAAATATAATCTCAATCAATTAAAATTCAAGGATAAATATTAAGCGATCTAAGGAAGAGAAAGAGAAGCTAGAATTTAAATCATGAATTATATTTCTCTTGGATCATCTCGGTCGAGTACTAATAGAATTTAGCTACTCATAGAGATGGAGGAAACAATAAAAATAAAAGAGTACATGATAAAATAAGAGAGGGAAAATGAGAGAATAAAGGAACTATTTTATTAAATTGCTAAAGAAAAGTTACAAGACAGGAATTGAAAGTTACAACTATTGAATTGAAAACTACAAATGCTAATAAGAAAAAGGACATACAAGAACTACTAAAACATGAAAATAAAACATGAAAAGAAGAGTCTAAGTCCTAAAATTCGTCTCCCAAAATTCCTCCCTAAAATTCCTGCTGGAGCTGGCTTTTTATAGCTGCAAATTCTGGGTTACACGCCCTCGGTCACGCCCGTGACCAAGGGCGTGTAAGGCGCACGATCTTCTGGGTGCGGAAAGGACGCTGGCTGACATTAATGCAGGCAATTTGGGCGCGTCACGCCCTAGGTCATGCCCGTGACCTGGGGCGTGTAATCTTAAAATCTGGCTTTTGGCGGTAAACTTCAGCGGGAAAGAGCGATGTTGAACATTCATCGATCTCAGCCATTTCGTCGATCTCAGCGTGTTCTTCGAACGCAGCATTTTCGTCGAAAGCAGGAGCCATTTCATCGAACGCAGCAACTATTTCGTCGATCTCAGCGTGTTCGTCGAACGGAGCATTTTCGTTGAACGTAGCAGCCATTTCGTCGAACGCAGCAGCCATTTCGTCGAACTTAGTGTTTTCATCGAACACAACCTTTTCGTCGAACGCAGTAGCCAAGCGCAGTTCGTCGAGCTCATCGGGTCGCGACCATGACATTAGTTCACGCCCTTGGTCACGCCCATGACCTGGGGCGTGTACTTGGCGAGTTCTTCACGGAACGCTCCCGTGGTGGCGAAAACAGGTATGGAACACATCTTTGGCTGTCACGCCCTTGGTCACGCCCGTGACCTTGGGCTTGTACTTGATATTTTTACTCAAAGTGCCCAGAAAACCTGCAAAACATAAACTAAGCTTAAATTAGTTGAAGAAATTAAAAAGGAATGAATTAATTAAGAAACTACATAAAAATTATATAAATTCATATTAAAACTATATTAAAATTATACTAAAAGATCAGAACAAAAAGTAATCATCAACCACCTCAGAGGAAAAACTCTTAGCCTCCCCGAGAGGCCTTCCGACCTCTCTGGCTAGCGAGAGCCCGGCTAGCGGAGCCACCTCGGGGGGAAAACACTTAGCCTCCCCGAGAGGCCATCCTACCTTGCCGGCTAGCAAGAGCCTGGCTAGCTGAGCCATCTTGGGGAAAAACACTTAGCCTCCCCGAGAGGCCTTCTGACCACGCCGGCTAGAGAGTGCCTGGTTAGCGGAGCCACCTCGGGGGAAAACACTTAGCCTTCTCGAGGGGCCTTCCGACCTCGCCGGCTAGCGAGAGCCCGACTAGCGGAGCCACCTCGGGGGAAAACACTTAGCTTCCCCAAGAGGCCTTCTGACCTCGCTGGCTAGCGAGAGCACGGCTAGCGGAGCCACCTCGGGGGAAAAGCACTTAGCCTCCCCGAGAGGCCATCCGACCTTACCGGCTAGCGAGAGCCCGGCTCGCGGAGCCACCTCGGGGGAAAAAACACTTAGCCTCCCTGAGAGGCCTTTCAACCTCGCTGGCTAGCGAGAGCCCGGCTAGCGGAGCCACCTCGGGGGAAAACACTTAGTTTCCCCGAGAGACATTCCCACCTCGCCGGATAGCGAGAGACCGGCTAGCGGAGCCACCTCGGGGGAAAAACACTTTGCCTCCCTGAGAGGCCTTCCGACCTCGCTGGATTGCGAGAGCCCGACTAGCGGAGCCACCTCGGGGGAAAAATACTTAGCCTCCCAGAGAGGCCTTCCGACCTCGCCGGCTAGCGAGAGCCCGGCTAGCGAGGCCACCTCTGGGGAAAAACACTTAGCCTCCCCGAGAGGCCTTCCTACCCTGCTGGCTAGCGAGAGCCCAGCTAGCGAGGCCACCTCGGGGGAAAAACACTTAGCTTCCCTGAGAGGCCTTCCGACCTCGCCGTCTAGCGAGAGCCCAGCTAGCGGAGCCACCTCGGGGGAAAAACACTTTGCTTCCCCGAGAGGCCTTCCGACCTCGCCGGCTAGCGAGAGCCCGGCTAGCAGAGCCACCTCGGGGGAAAAACACTTAGCCTCCTCGAGAGGCCTTCCGACCTCGCCGGCTAATGAGAGCCCGACTTTCAGAGCCACCTTGGGGAAAAACACTTATTTTACCCGAGAGGAATTCTGACCTCGCTGACTCGCGATAGCCCAGCTACCGGAGCCACCTCGGGGGAAAAACACTTAGCCTCCCTGAGAGGCCTTTCGACCTCGCTGGCTAGTGAGAGCCCGGCTAGCGGAGCCACCTCTGGGAAAAACACTTAGCTTCCCCGAGAGGCCTTCGGACCTCGCCGGCTAGCGAGAGCCTGGCTAGCGAAGCCACCTCCGGGGAAAAAAACTTAGCCTCCCCGAGAGGCCTTCCGACCTCGCCGGCTAGCGAGAGCCCGGCTAGCGGAGGCACCTCGGGGGAAAAACACTTAGCCTCCCTGAGAGGCCTTCTGACCTCGTCGGGTAGCGAGAGCCCGGCTAGCGGATCCACCTAGGGGGAAAACACTTAGCCTCCCTGAGAGGCCTTCCGACCATGCTAGCTAGCGAAAGCCCGGCTAGCGGAGCCACCTCGGGGGAAAAACACTTAGCCTCACTGAGAGGCCTTCCGACCTCGCCGGCTAGCGAGAGCCCAGCTAGCGGAGCCACCTCGGGGGAAAACACTTAGCCTCCCTGAGAGGCCTTCCGACGTCACCGACTAGCAAGAGCCCGGTAGTGGAGCCACCTCGGGGGAAAACACTTAGTATCCCCGAGAGGCATTCCGACCTCGCCGGCTAGCGAGAGCCCAGCTAGCGAGAGCCACCTCGGGGGAAAACACTTAGCCTCCCCGAGAGGCCTGTTGGAATAACCCTATTACTGATTTGGGCTAGGATCACTATCTGTTTATTAGGACTAAGTTGACCACAATGCATAGTCTTAAGGGTCAAGGTTGTAGGATGTTAGAACTAAGGAAAAGATAAGTTTTCTGCATTCGACAAACTTCACACTGCGTTCGATGAACTCAATCCTGCGTTCGACGAACGACATGCTCCTGCGTTCTACGAACTTGCCAAGGTTATGCGTTCGACATAGTCTTTCTGCGTTCGATAAACTCCTCTCTGCGTGTTATGAAATGCTCTCAGCATTCGACGAACTCAGCTCTGCACTTGAAGAATAAGTAACAAGATGCTCAGATCAACGAACTCAGTTCTTCCAGGCAGATTTAAGCAGTTTATGTTTGAGATCGACGAACTCAACATTGTGTTCGACGAAATTTATTCAGATCGTCGAAAATTCTCTTCAGCAGATTTATTTCAGAAGATCAGTTATATTATTCTCTGAACTCAAATTTATCAGCAACGACTCTATTTATTCCAGATAAGTCAAGGATTATATCTTTCTATTTATTTATTCATTTCCATTCTCTTCCCGAGAAAATAGACATTTGGCGGAAAAGGATATCATTAATTAAAAAGGAAAAGGAATTAAAGTCTTGCTTGCAGTTCCAAGAAATAATCCTCCAGAATATTTTATTCCTTAAGTTGAGGGATTTGAATTTAAAATCTGTCAGAGATTTTCTTTAAGGGAAAAAGAAAAAGAAGAAGAAGCACACACGGTATTTTTATTACAGAACAGTACAGTAGAAAAAAAAAAGGAAGAAAAATACTGTCGAGAGAAAATATACAGAAAGAAGAAAAGAAAAAGCTTCACAGATCTTCATCTTCTATAGCAGCACCATCTTATTCTCTGAGAACAACATCAACATACTTATCTCAGATATCTGCTGCAAGTTCAGATCTTCAAAAGAGCAACAAACAATCTGAGAAACATTTTGTCTCTCAGATTCATCAGCTATCAAAGGAAGATCAACTTTCAAGTGAAAGCTCCATCCTCAAACTGTCAACAAATCTCAATCAGACAAGGAGAGCTTTACATCAACACATTCCACTAGTCTTCTCTCAGATTATTGACAGAGAAGAACATCTTAACCCTGTTTATCCCCTATTGTACATGGTTATAACTCCCTTCAAAAGTTAACCCCTTGGTGGCAGGGCACCTGAACAAAAACATGTATTTTGGTTAGGGCACCTGATCAAAAGCTCATTAGTTTGGACACCTAATCAAAAATCCATTGGTGATAGGGCACCTGATCAAAAACCTAGTGGAATCCTACCAAGGGTGGTAGAAGAGTAGAAGTACCCATGTTTATTTGGGAACTACTATAAAATCCTTGTGTCCTTTATGTTCTTGTTTATTTTTCTATATTGTGTTGTGTGCTCTCTTTGTGTTTGTTTTTATAACTCACTCAATACACATATAAGTATCACTATTTTAATTCCGCTATAAAATTAAGTGAAAAACTTTTTAATACTCTATTCACCCCCCCCCCCCTCTAGAGTAAATCTAAGATCTAACCTCACTTTCAATTGGTATCAGAGGTTGATTGATTGTATACAGGCTAACACCTGAATCAAAAGATCAATTAGATCTTAAATTTATTTTAGAGTTTTCTTTTTCTTAAAAACTCATGGCACAGAACCAAGAATACTCAAGCACAAGACCTACTATGTGCAATCTAAGTAAGTTTGCACTAAGGAAGGCAATGATCAGATTGTAAATGAATTCTATTGACGAAGATATTTTTAATGTTATTTTGACAGGACCTCCTACACCTACAGCAACAACAAGTGCTGAAACCACAACAACAAATAATGTTGTTCCACCTCCTGAGTGGACAGATGCACAGAAGAAGCAGAGAAGTGTTGATGCCAAAGCTATGAACATATTGGCACAAACAATGTCTGATGACATTTTCCAAAAAGTTGTGGAATGCACATCAGCAAGGGAAATCTGGATGTCATTCAACAATATGGTTGAAGGATCAGCAGATGAATGAAAAGATAGAAGATCTCACCTAATCTCCCAGTATGAAAATTTCAAGAAAGGAGAAAATGAAACAGAAGATGATATGCACAACAGGCTCACCCTCATAATCTATGAGCTGAAGACCTTTGACAAAGTGATCTCCATCACTGAGGTCAATGATAAGATCCTCATGTGCTTACCCAGCACATGGGACTCTAGGATCTGGCCAATCAAGGAAGCTAGAAGCCTTAGTTAGATCTCCACTGAGAGCTTGTTAGGCAAACTCAAATCCTATGAGCAGCTTATCAAATCCAGAGAAGCTGAACAATCTTCCTCATCTCCAGCATCCAAGAAGGTGAGAAGCGTAGCTTTCCAAGCTACTGAACAAGAAGATAAAGCTCCAGGAGAAGTGGAGTTTATGAGCTTACTAGCCAAGAGATTCTATAAGATGGCTAGAAAAGATTTCAGAAAGAAGGATTCAAGATCCAGAGAAAAGCTAAGGTATGACAAATCAAGTTCTAAAGATATTATTTGTTTTGGTTGTAGGAAACCTAGACACATTCTACCAGAGTGTCCAGAGAATCAAAAGAAGGAAAAGAGAAAAGATAGAGAAGAAAATAGGCACTCCAGCAAGCCATGCTCCCACAAACACAAGCATAAGGGAAGAGGGTTTGTAGCTGAAATATGGGGTGAAACTGATTCAGAATCTTCATCCAGTTCTTCTGAAGATGAAGAAAAATCAAATGAGAATGACCAATGCTTGATGGTTGTCGATGACTCAAGCAGTGAGTCAGAAAATGCATCTTCATCCAGCTCCAGTGATGATGAGGATGATGAAGAAGAAAAGAATTTCTGCATGATGGCTATCAATGCCTCAGCAAACAACTCAGATGAATCAGAGTCTGACAATGATGCTAATCAGGTAATCTCAAACTTTGATTTTAATTCAATTGAATTCAAAGATGAATTCAAAGTTCTTTGCTTAGATTTAATCAAATCTGAGAAAGAGATAATCTCTCTCAGAAATCAGTTGGTTGAAATGAACCAACTAAGTGAAGAAAATGCTAATCTTAAGAAATATTTGGCTGCCTCCAGAGAACACATTGTTCTCATTGAGAAGAAGTTGTCTGAAGCTAAGAAATTTGAAGAATCCCTAAATGGGAGAAGCATCAAACTGATGGACATCACAAGCACAGTGAATGCCAGATTAAGTGGCAAAATGGGCATAGGTGCATCATCAAGAGAGCCACCTCTTATTAAGAAGAACATACTTTCAACACCAATAAAGTTCATCTCTGCCAAGAGCAAAGAGGTAGTAGAAGTAAATAAAAACATTTCAGGCAAGGCTGTTAAGAATAAAGGAATTCAGCAGAATTCGTCGAACGAAGCTCGACAAAATGAATTCAATTCGTCGAACGGAGATCAACGAACTCTGAAGACAGATTTCCAGTATAGTTATTATTCGAACGACGCTCGACGAAAGCACTTCACTTCGTCGAACGGCGATCGACGAACTCAGCCAAATTCGTCGAACGAAAAACATACAGAAAATCTAAAGAATTCTTATTCTTCACATACTAAGAATCCTTTCAATGAGTGGATAATTCCTCCAAGGAGATATCATCCACATGGTTATAATTATCAGCCTGAGATGTCTTTCATTTCAGAATTTTGTGGAAAAACAAAAGGATCCAAGGTATTCTGGGTCAAGAACAACTAGTTTATTTTTTTTCTGTTGTGCAGGTACAGGGCTATCCAAAATTAAATGAACAATGGTATTTGGATAGTGGGTGTTCAAAGCACAAGACAGGAAACAAGGCCAACCTGAGAAACTACAAGGCAATGCTTGGACCCAAAGTGATCTTTGGAGACTCCAACTGTGGACAAACCAAAGGATATGGACAGATCAAAGTTGGAGCAGTCACCTTCAAAGAGGTAGCGTATGTCAAGGGTCTGAAGCACAACCTCATCAGCATAAGCCAATTATGTGATGAAGGTTATCAGGTAACTTTTAACCATTCCTTATGTCTTATTACCAATAATAAAAACGTAAATGTATTATCTGGTATTAGACATGGAAATATTTATTTAGTCAATTTTGACTCTGCCAACTCAGATATTTGCTTATTCAATTCTATAAGTAAAACAAATGAATTAAGTCATAAAAGGCTAGGACATACTAACCTTAGAACTATATCTAAGCTTTCTAAGGACTATCTTGTTAGAGGCCTGCCTCTGGTTCATACAAGAAGGAAGGACTCTGCAGGGCTTATCAATTAGGTAAGCAAACTAGAATTAGTTTTAAATCTTTATCCATGAGTGATTCACCTGGGATTTTGTACTTACTGCACTTGGACCTTTTTGGACCTACTGCAATACAAAGTCTAGGAGGGAAGCATTACTCTCTAGTTATTGTATATGACTTCTCAAGATTCACTTGGGTGTTCTTTCATAGGAACATGTCTGACACCTTCAGTGTTCTGACAGACTTTCTCAGGTCCATCAAGATTGAGTACTCTACTCTAGTTGCATTGATCTGAAGTGATCATGGCACTGAGTTTGAATCTCTTCTGATGAGAGAATTCTGTGGAAAAGAAGGGATCAGGCAATGTTTCTCTGCTCCTAGAACTCCTCAACAAAATGGGGTAGCTGAAAGGAAAAATAGAACCCTAATTGAATCAGCAACTACATTGCTTGTTGATGCAAACTTGCCACTCTCTTTTTGGGCAGAGGCAGTGAACACAGCAAATTATGTGTTGAACAGAAGCCTGATACATAAGCTTAAGGGTAAAACTCCCTATGAATTACTTAAGAATAAAAAGCCTAAGGTTAACTATTTTAAGATATTTGGCTGTAAATGCTATATGCATAACAATGACAAGAAGTATCTAAGGAAGTTTGAAGCAAAAGCTGCCAAAGGCATATTCTTTGGATATTCCTAGTAAAGCATAGAGAGTTTACAACAAATCTACTCTTAAGATAGAAGAGTCCATGCATGTATCTTTTGATGAGACTAACATGTTAATTGAGGACAGGAACACCACCTCTACCAAACATACTTTGCAGGTACCAGCTCTATGTGAAGAGCATAATGGATTGAATCTACAGAATGAAGAATCACTACTACCATCAACTCAAAATTTTGAAGACAGTGAAGAAGAGGATAATCCAAATCTTGCTGACAGTTCAAATCAAATGACAGCTGAACAAGTCCCTCAAGAAGAAATAATTGCTGAACCAACTCCAATTGTTGATCACTTCACAGTTAGAGATCATCCAATATCTCAAATCATTGTAGATATTTCAGCAGGTGTTCAAACAAGGCATCAACTACACCAAAATCAGATGCACACTTGTTTCCTATCCCAGATTGAACCTCAATCCATAAAAGATGTAGAACAAGATCCAAATTGGATTCTTGCAATGCAAGAGGAGCTCAATCAATTTGAAAGGAACAAGGTATGGGATTTGGTTCCAAGACCAAAAGGTCATCTAGTCATTGGCACCAAGTGGGTCTTCAGGAACAAGCTTGATGATCAAGGCAACATAGTCAGAAATAAAGCAAGATTGGTAGCCCAAGGATATTCACAGGAAGAAGGAATTGACTATGATCAGACCATTGCTCCTGTTGCAAGACTTGAAGCTATCCGGATTTTTCTGGCCTTTGCTGCATTCAAGAAATTCAAAGTATACCAGATGGATGTGAAGAGTGCATTCTTGAATGGAGACATCAAAGAAGAAGTCTATGTGGAACAACCACCAGGTTTCATCTCTCCAACTCACTCCTCTTATGTATTTAAGCTTAATAAAGCTCTCTATGGTCTCAAACAAGCTCCCAGAGCATAGTATGCGACCTTAGCTAATTTTCTCTTGGAGAACAATTTTTGTAGAGGCATAGTTGATAAAACCCTATTTTTCAGAATACATAAAAATCAAACTTTACTAGTTCAAATATATGTAGATGATATCATATTTGGCTCTACTGATACAAATTTATGCAAAAGGTTCTCTAACCTAATGCAATCTAAATTTGAAATGAGTAGTATGAGTGAATTATCATACTTCCTTGGTCTTCAAGTGAAGCAAACTCCAAATGGCATATTCATATCACAATCCAAGTATGTTAAGGAGTTAGTGAAAATTAAGGTTTGGTATGTCTGATGCTTCCACCATGAAAACACCCATGCCCTCAAATGCTGTTGTTGACACTGATGAATCAGGGAAACCTGTTGATCAGAAAGTATATAGAGCAATTGTTGGCTCATTACTTTATTTAATAGCAAGTAGGCCTGATATAATGTTTGCTACATGTATTTGTGCTAGGTTCCAAGTTAACCCCAAAGAATTTCACCTAATTTTATTAAAAAGAATTTTGAAATATATAAAGGGTTGTCCAAATCTAGGACTCTGGTATCCAACAACTTCAGAATTTGAATTAACTGGATTCTCGGATTCTGATTATGCTGGATGCAGAGTAGACAGGAAAAGCACACCAGGAACTTGCCAGTTTCTTGGTGATTGGCTTGTGTCTTGGTTTTGTAAGAAATAAACATCTGTGTCTACATCAACAGCTGAAGCTGAATACATAGCTGCAGGCAGTTGCTGCTCACAGATATTGTGGATACAAAATCAGCTCCTAGACTATTGTATCAATTTAAATAATTCAATTATATTTTGTGACAATACTAGTGCAATATCTATAGCACAAAATCCAGTACTCCATAGTTGGACTAAACACATAGAAATTAGGCACCACTTTATCAGAGATAATGTGGATACAAATAATTTTGCCTACAATTCATTTCTACTGATTTGCAAAGAGCTGACATTTTCACCAAGACATTGGATGAAAAGAAACATATCTTCTTTATAAATCATCTAGGTATGATAGATGGAGATTCAATCTGCTAAAAATTGTATTTTCTACTTATCCCATCTCTTCATCGAACTGAGATCGATGAAATCTAGTCGTTCATCGAACGGAGATCGACGAAGTCATCTAGATCATCAAACCGAGAATGACGAAAATTTATTTTCATCGAACACAGTTTTGATGAAGCTTTTGTTTCTGAATCTTTACTTTTAATCAAATCTTTTTCATTTTGACTGTATGCCTACAGAATTGCTTCTCTTCCAATTCCTTTGCACTTGATCTCTATTCTCTTTTGCAGGAATAATAGCGATATTTCTTCAAAAAAATTGCATCCTTCCCTACCTCTTCAAATGTCCCTTCTTCTAGGGGCCTAGCTTCAGGCCTTCCAGAAACTAGGAAGGGGGAGATGTCTTGAAGAAGCTCCTTTTTGTTAGGGGGAGATACTTTCCTTTTGACATGGGAGATGTTTTGAAGAAACTCCTTTATGATAGGGGAAGATGTTTTATGAAGATGCTCAAAGTCTCAAGAGGAGATGCTGTATGAAAAAGCAAAAATCATTCAGTTGATGAAGAAGCATGTTTTCAGTTCTTGATAAAGCTCACAGCAGTTTGCAGTTTTAGTTTTGTTTCAGATTCAGATATAGCAGATTCAAATGCAGATTTGTAGCAAAGCAGATTAAGATATAATTTTTGTTAGAGCAGATTTAATTCAGATTAACAAATTCAGAAAGCTGAAAAATGCAGATTCAGAAATGTTGGTTAATATAGCAGATACAACTCAAATTCAGAAAGCTAAAGGCAATGTCAGAATTCAGAAAGCAAAAGGTTCTGATTTATATGTTTTTATTAGTTTTGTTTTCAATGTAAAATTTCAAAACTCAGAGTATCATATTTTATATATCTACTGAAATATTTAAAATCTATCAGATATATATGCTCTGTTGTTTTGTTGTTTGTTTTTTTATTCAATTTTGTCAAATAGTGTCCTAACCCAAATAGGGGGAGATTGTTGGAACAACCCTATTACTGATTTGTGCTAGGATCACTATCAATTTATTAGGACTAAGTTGACCCCAATGTATAGTCTTAAGGGTCAAGGTTTTAGGCTGTTAGAACTAAGGAAAAGATAAGTTTTCTGCGTTCGACGAACTCCACACTGCGTTCGACGAACTCAATCCTGCGTTCGATGAATGGCATGCTCCTGCGTTCGACGAACTTGCCAAGGTTTTGCGTTCGACGAACTCATTCTGCGTTCGATGAACTCCTCTCTGCATTCGATGAACTCCTCTCTGCGTTCGACGAAATGCTCTCAGTGTTCGATGAACTCAGCTCTTCGCTCGAAGAATAAGTAACAAGATGCTCAGATCGACGAACTCAGTTCTTCCAGGAAGATTTAAGCAGTTTATGTTTGAGATCGACGAACTCAACATTGTGTTCTACGAAATTTATTCAGATCGTCGAAAATTCTCTTCAGCGGATTTATTTCAGAAGATCAGTTATATTATTCTCTGAACTCAGATTTATCAGCAACGGCTCTATTTATTCTAGATGAGTCAAGGATTTTATCTTTCCATTTATTTATTCCTATCCATTCTCTTCCCGAGAAAATAGCCGTTTGGCGGAAAAGGATATCATTAATTAAAAAGGAAAAGGAATTAAAGTCTTGCTTGCAGTTCCAAGAAATAATCCTCCAGATTATTTTATTCCTTAATTTAAGGGATTTGAATTTAAAATCTGTCGGAGATTTTCTTTAAGGGAAAAAGAAAAAGAAGAAGAAGAAGACACAGTATTTTTATTACAGAATAGTACAGCAAAAAAGGAAGAAGAATACTGCCGAGAGAAAATATACAGAAAGAAGAAAAAGAAAAAGCTTCACAGATCTTCATCTTCTACAGCAGCACCATCTTATTCTCTGAGAACAACATCAACAAATTTATCTCAGATCTCTGCTCCAAGTTCAGATCTTCAAAAGAGCAACAAACAATCCGAGAAACACTTTGTCTCTCAGATTCATCAGCTATCAAAGGAAGACCTACTTTCAAGTGAAAGCTCCATCCTCAAACTGTCAACAAATCTCAATCAGACAAGGGGAGCTTTACATCAACACATTCCACTAGTCTTCTCTCAGATTATTAATAGAGAAGAACATCTTAACCCTCTTTATACCTCTTGTACAGGGTTATAACTCCCTTCAAAAGTTAACCCCTTGGTGGCAGGGCACCTGAACAAAAACCTGTAGTTTGGTTAGAGCACCTGATCAAAAGCTCATTGGTGTTTGGACACCTGATCAAAAATCCATTGGTGATAGGGCACCTGATAAAAAACCTAGTGGAATCCTACCAAAGGTGGTAGAAGGGTAGACGTACCTAGGTTTATAGGGGAACTACTATAAAATCCTTGTGTCCTCTGTGTTCTTGATTATTTTTTTGTATTGTGATGTGTGCTCTCTTTGTGTTTGTTTTTATGACTCACTCAATACACATATAAGTATCACTATTTTAATTCCGCTATAAAATTAAGTGAAAAACTTTTTAATACTCCATTCACCCCCCCCCCCCCCCTCTAGAGTAAATCTAAGATCTAACCTCACTTTCAAGGCCTTCTGACCTCGCCGGCTAGCGAGATCCTGGCTAGCAGATCCATCTCGGGGGGAAAAACACTTAGCCTCCCCGAGAGGCATTCTGACCTCGCCGGCTAGCGAGAGCCCGACAAGCGGAGCCACCTCGGGGGAAAAACACTAAGCATCCGCGAGAGGCCTTCCGACCTCGCCGGCTAGCGAGGGCCCGGCTAGCGGAGCCACCTTGAGAGAAAAACACTTAGCCTCCCCGAGAGGCCTTCTTACCTCGCCGACTAGCGAGGCCACCTCGGGGGAAAAACACTTAGCCTCCCCGAGAGGCCTTCCTACCATGCAGGATAGCGAGGCCACCTCGGGGGAAAAACACTTAGCTACCCTGAGAGGCCTTCCGACCTCGCCGGCTAGCAAGAGCCTGGATAGTGGAGCCACCTCGTGGGAAAAAAACATAGCCTCCCCGAGAGGCCTTTCGACCTCGCCGGCTAGCGAGAGCCCGGCTAGCGGAGCCACCTCGGGAGAAAAATACTTAGCCTCCCCGGGAGGCCTTCCGACCTCGCCGGCTAGCGAGAGCCCGGCTAGCAGAGCCACCTCGGGGTAAAAACATTTAGCCCCCCCGAGAGGCCTTCCGGCCTCGCCGGCTAGCGAGAGCCCGCCTAGCGGAGCCACCTTGGGGGTAAAACACTTAGCTTCCCCGAGAGGCCTTCCGACCTCGCCGTCTTGCGAGAGCCCGAATAGCGGAGCCACCTCAGGGGAAAAGCACTTAGCCTCCCCAAGAGGCCTTCCGACATCGCCGGCAAGCGAGAGCCCGACTAGCGGAGCCACCTCGGGGGAAAAACACTTTTGCCTCCCTGAGAGGCCATCCGACCTCGCCGGCTAGCGGATCCACCTCGGGAGAAAAACACTTAGCGTCCCCGAGAGGCCTTCCGACCTCGCCGACTAGCGAGAACCCGGCTAGCGGAGCCACCTTGGGGAAAAACACTTAGCCTACCCAAGAGGCCTTCCGACCTCGCCGCCTAGCGAGAGCTCGGCTAGCGGAGCCACCTCAGGGGAAAAACACTTAGCCTCCCCGAGAGGCTTTTTGACCTCGCCGGCTAGCGAGAGCCCGACTACCGTGGCCACCTCGGGGGAAAAATACTTAGCCTCCCCGAGAGGCCTTCCTACCCTGCTGGCTAGCGAGAGCCCGGCTAGCGGGGCCACCTCGGGGGAAAAATACAGCTTCCCCGAGAGGCCTTCCGACCTCACCGACTAGCGATAGCCCGGCTAGCGGAGCCACCTCGGGGCAAAAACACTTAGCATCCCCGAGAGACCTTCCGACCTCGCCGGCTAGCGAGAGCCCGGCTAGCGGAGCCACCTCGGGGGAAAAACACTTAGCCTCCCCGAGAGGCCTTCTGGCCTTGCCAGCTAGCGAGAGCCCGACTAGCGGAGCCACCTCGAGGGAAAAACACTTAGCTTCCCCGAGAGGCCTTCCGACCTCGCCGGCTAGCGGAGCCACCTTGGGGAAAAAACACTTAGCCTCCTCGACAGGCCTTCCGACCTCGCCGGCTAACGAGAGCCCGGCTATCGGAGCCACCTCAGGGAAAACACTTATTTTCCCCAAGAGGCATTCCGACCTCGCCGGCTAGCGATAGCCCGACTAGCGGAGCCACCTCGGGGGAAAACACTTAGCCTCCCCGAGAGGCCTTCCGACCTCGACGGCTAGCGAGAGCCTGTCTAGCAGAGCCACCTCGGGGGAAAAACACTTAGCCTCCCCGAGAGGCTTTCTGACCTCGCTGGCTAGCGAGAGCCCAGTTAGCGGAGCCACCTCAGGGGAAAAACACTTAGCTTCCCCGAGAGGCCTTCCGACCTCGCAGGCTCTCCGTGAGATCAACCTGACCCACCGGCTAGCTAGAGCCCGGTAGCGGAAACATCTGGGGAAATCCAGCTCCAACCTTTGTTACCTTGCCAGCCTCTCCATGAGATCAACCTGACCCACCGGCTAGCGAGAGCCCGGCAGTGGAATCATCCGCGACAATCCAACACCAACCTTGTTACCTTGCCAGCCTCTCAGTGAGATCAACCTGACCCACCGGCTAGCGAGAGCCCAGCAGCGGAATAATTCGGGGAAATCCAGCACCAACCTTTTTACCTTGCCAGCCTGTCCGCGAGATCAACCTGACCCAACTAATAGCGAGAGCCCGACAGCGTAACCATCCGGGTCAATCTAGCACCAACCTGTGTTACCTTACCAGCCTCTCCGTGAGATCAACCTGACCCACCGGCTAGCGAGAGCCCGGCAGCAGAATCATCCGGGGCAATCCAGCACCAAACTCTGTTACCTTGCTAGCCTCTCTGTGAGATCAACCTGACCCACCGGCTAGCGAAAACCCGGCAGCAGAATCATCCTAGGCAATCCAGCAGCAACCTTATTACCTTGCCAGCCTCTCAGCGAGATCAACCTGACCCACCGGTTAGCGAGAGCCCGACAACGGAATCATCCGGTGCAATCTAGCACCAACCAATGTTACCTTGCCAGCCTCTCCGTGAGATCAACCTGACCTACCGGCTAGAGAGAGCCCAGCAGCGGAATCATCCGGGGTAATCCAGCATGAAAAACTCTGTCCACCGAGCTGTTCCCGACCCTGCCAGCTTGGTGGGAGACTGGTCGGCGGGCGAGTATTGGGGCTAAGTACTTTGGAAAACTTTCATTATATTAGTCATCCAGTTACATGCAAGAAAAACTAAGTGTGGAAATAAGCCATCATACTACATGGACTTAAAGAAAACTAAGCATGGAGACCGGGACTCGGACTCCAGCTTGGTGGTAGCCCGGCAGCGGAATTATCTGGGGAAATTCACCACAAACCTTTGTTACCTTGCCAGCCTCTTCGTGAGATCAACCTGACCCACCGGCTAGCGAGAGCCTGGCAGTGGAATCATCCAGGGAAATCCAGCACCAACCTTATTACCTTGCCAACCTCTCCGTGAGATCAACCTGATCCACCGGCTAGTGAGAGCCCGATAGCGGAATCATCCGGAGCAATCCAGCACCAACCTAGTTACCTTTCCAGCCTCTCCTCGAGATCAACCTGACCCACCGGCTAGCGAGAGCCCAACAACAGAATCATCCGGGGCAATCCAGCACCAACCTCTGTTACCTTGCCAACCTCTCCCTGAGATCAACCTGACCAACCGGATAGCGAGAGCTCAACAGCGGAATCATCCGGGGCAATCCACAATGAAAAACTCTGTCCACCGAACTATTCTCGACCCTGCCAGCTTGGTGGGATCCTGGTCAGCGGGCGAGTATCGGGGCTAAGTACTTTAGAAAACATTCATTATATTAGTCATCCGGTTACATGCAAGAAAAACTAAGTGTGGAAATAAGCCATCATACTACATGGACTTAAAGAAAAACTAAGCATGGAGACCGGGACTCGGACTCCTACTCCCAGGCATGTTCTTCCTCCACCCCCTCTGGTTACTACTGTTGCTGCCTATGACCCTTTGCCTCTATCATTTCCCGAAACTCCAGGCAGGTGGGTGCCGCGCAACCTTCCTCCTCGTGGATGTCGTAGTAGGGTAACACCACACTATCCCCTTTTCCTCTCCTTCCTGCTTTCCTGGTTATCCTCCTTCTTCTACCGCCAATTGCCATGGCCTGCCGAGGTGCTGGAGGGGGTGCCTTTGGTCCCTGCATCCACCATGGGGGGTCAGACCTCTCCCCCTGGAAGTTACCCTTTCCTTGGTCAAACTGCCTTCTTTGATCTTCCACACTCCCTCCATGCTGCCTTGCCTCCGGTTTGCTCAGCTTGGCCAACCTTTTTGTGAACTTCGGGTTGGCCTCTGCACTTGCTGGACTTCTGAATAGCTGACGCCCGTGGAGGTTTTGCCAAAGAGCCTCTGCTTGAACCCTTTTGGGGCGGGGCGAGTGGGCACCGAATGCCTCCCCGCTAACCCCCCATTGGGGCAGATCGCCTCCCCACTCGCCCCCTCCTTCGGGTCGGGCGAGTGGGGGCATGGCACCTCCCCACTCGCCCTCTCCTTGGGGCTGTGCGAGTGGGGGCCTGACACCTTCCCACTCGCCCCTCCTTGGGGACCCGACGAGTGGGGTCCGAATGCCTCCCAACTTCTCCCCACTGGTACCACCTTCCAGGATTGCTGGTCGGGAGTGCCCTCGCCCACCTGTTGAGGCGGGACCTCCGGACCACCTCCCTTACTGCCTTCACCTATCATGGCGAAAGCTACGTGCAAGGTCTGCATGACCTCCCTCTTGAAATTTTCAAACATCTCTAACGTCACTCCAGCCACCGGGGGCTGCAATTGGTCTGGGTCAGATCCACCTCCAGCCATTGAGCTCAGCTTGAGAGTTCAACGCACCAAAATTTGGAAACCAATAAATTGGTTTCTCGACAAGTTCGGGCCCTCAACAAGTTAAGGGGTGACCTCACACTTACTCCTCCCAAGGGAGAGCTCTAGGTTAAGAGGCTAAGGAACTAGGAACAAGGCCAAGGGCTTAGCGAGGTGGTCCCACCACACACCCGAAAGATCTTAGAGCGCTTCCCCTCCCAAGCCAATGATAAGCTTGAGCACCATTGGAGGCTGATGAATATTAAATTATACGTATTTTAGTATAGTTTTTATCTTAGTTTTAAGTAATATTGTACATATTTTTTGTAAAATATTGAACAAATCATTTGTTTTTGCTAATTTATATATATTTATACATTTTTATATAAAAAAGAAATATATATAAAGTATTTAAATATATATATGTATATATATATATGTAAATGTATATTTAAAGTATGTGTAAATATTTATTAAATAAAAACTATATATTTATGTAATTATAAACTATAATAAGTTAACTATATAATAATAAAATAAATTATATGAAAATATAAACAATATAAAGTTAATAAATATTTATGTATGTATAATTGTATATGCATGATAATAATAAATAATAATATATTAATACATAACAATAATAATAATAATAAATAAATAATTAAGTTAGTTTTTCTATATGTATAAAATAATATAAATATGAGCGTATATGATATAAATAAAATGTTTCTGTGTTTAACACAAGTCCATGCTTGGCCGAGTGGTGTGGTCAGGTTAAACTTTGACAAGGGGAATGGGATCGAAACCAGGGCAACGCAATTTTGCGCGAATTTAATCCGCCAGCCCGAAGCCCGCCAACACACCCGCCAACCTGCTGCCCGCGCCCGCGCCCTGCTGCCCTGCTGCCCGCGCCAGTCAGCTCAACCCGCCAGCATTCCAGCTGCCATTCCAGCAAGCTCTCAAGTCAAAATTTGCAACCTCAGTCAACAGCCAGCTGCTTCCCACCAAGCTTCCTTTTTTTTGCTATTGGCACCCCACTCTTTTGCCTATAAATAGAAGGGGTAGGCCTTAGTTATTTGGGTTCATAATTTCTAATCGTTTTTTGGATTATGTTCCACCGTTTATGTTGTTATTTTCTCTCTCCTTGTTTCCCTTTGTCATCTCTTTTGTAATGTTAATTTTTGGCTTAATAAAATAGATAAGTGTTTTTGTTATTGTTCATCAAGTTCTTCATCTTGTTCTTCTAGTGTTCTTCATGTTGTTCTTTTTTTTTCTTTTTCTCTTTTTGTAATCTTTTTCAGGTCTTATTTTCTTTTCTTTTATTTAAGTAGAGTGTGTGTGTATGAGATTAGAATTTTTTTGCTTTCATAATTAGTTTTAATGCTTTGATAATTAGCTTTTGATGCTTTCATAACTTAGCTTTCATGCTTTCTTTATCGCTTTCATAACCTAGATTTACCGCTTTCTTTATAACTTTCATAACTTAGTTTTTTTTGTCTTTCCTATCGCTTTTCTTGGTTTTTGCTAAACGCACACCAAGCCCGCGATAGTTATCATTTTTGTTTTCAAATTAATGCACTTATCATCTTTTTAATATCCGATAAAACAATAGCCGTAGCTCGAAGTAACAATACTCGACGGGACCCAGGACTAAATACGACCTTGATATGATTTTTTATCATATATGCTACACGCGATAGGTGCGCTTGCCTCCTACGTCGTTTATTTTCTTATCAAGTTTTTGGCGCCGTTGCCGGGGAATTTCTTCGATATTGCGAAAAAAGTATACACTATTTATTTTATCATCTTTAAAAAAATATATAAAAAAAAAATTAAAAAAAAACCCCAAAAAAAACCCAAAAAAATATGTTTTCTCTTTTTCTTAAGCTTGAATTTGTAAATATAAAAAAATTAAAAACCAAAAAAATGATGAAATATTCTTATAAAAAATCCAAAAAAATAATTTTTTCTCTCTTTTTTGTTAAGTATTAGTATATAGATATATTATATCCTTTTTTATCATCCATTATAAATAAAGAAAAAAAATGATAATGAAAAAGTTAGAAAAATACAAAAAATATATGTTCTTCTTTTTTTTTATTTTTTTTTATTTTAAGTTACTTTTATTTTTATTAAGCTTTAATTTGTATATAAATGTGCATATAAGAAAACTCAAAAAAATGATAGGATTTCTATTTGTTTCATTAAGTTTTTATATGCATATTTGAAAACATATTATTTCAAATTTCAAAGTGAAAAAAATAATGAAATACTTTAAAACCAAAATCAAAATGAATTCTAGGAATTTTAAGATAGGACAATAGATCATTTTCTCGAAGTAGGATTACTCGACAGACCCGAAAGGGGATTTTTGTCGATATTTTGAAAAGAGGAAACCCCGTTGCTTTTACCTTATTATTTCTACATTTTCTTTGCTTTTCATCTTAAAGATTTTATTTATTAATTTTGTTTTTTTCTTATGTTTTAATATAAATTTGAATATGCGTATTTCAAAAATGATGAAAATACATTTAGAAAACTCCAAAAATATATATGGTTTTACTTTATATATATATATTTCATCCTTTTTGTGATATAGAAAAAACCAAAAATCATATATGGTCTTTTTACTTTGTTTTTCTCTTTCTTGTTCTTATTATTTTTGATCCTTTTTTAGTATCATTATGTATATAAATGTACATATAAGAAAAATCTAAAAAAAAATTAATATAATTATGTATCTTTCTTTTTGTAAATATCTTTATCCTTTTTTTTCTTTCTTTCTTATTTTTATTTTTAGGTTTTATATATGTAAATTATATATGTAAATATTTGGCTAAATTTTGAAAAACAAAATGATGATGAAAATATTGAAAAATCAAAAAATATATGTTTTGTTTTTTTTTCTCTTTCTTAAGTTTTATTACTTATTAAGTTTAATTTTGTATATAAATATGCATAACAAAAAAAAATGATTTGATTTCTATTTTATTTTCATTAAGATTATATATGCATATTTAGACAAAACAAAATAATACTCTAACTAAAATGACAAAATAATGGAAAACTTTGAAACATAAATCTAAAAGAATTTTTGGAATTTTTGAGATAGAATAATAGTTAGTTTTCTCGAAGTAGGATTATTCGACAGACCCGAAAGGGGATTTTTGTCGATATTTTGAAAAGGGAAAACCCTATTACTTTTATCCTTTCATTTCACTTCTTCTTCTTCTTTGTTTTTTATTTTAAAGTTTCTCTTTATTTTTCTTATTTTTATTAAGTATAAAGGTTTTTATATATATGCATATTTTAATAATGATGAAAATATATTTAGAAAACTCTCCAAAAAATATATATATAGTTTGCTTTATGTATATATGTTTTATTTTTTGTAACTTAAAAAAATAAGAAAAATAAATAAAAAACTTATATATATATATATATATATATATATGTATATGATTTTATAATTCTTACCTCCCCCCCCCCCTTCTTTGTAAATAACCTTTATTTTTATGTTTTAACATCTTTTGCAGGTAATTATTCCGGTCATCCCGTCTCCAAAATAGGGGCGTGCTTTTCCCCCTGCTTTTGTATATTTACTTACTTCAACATTGGGGACAATGTTGATCTTTAAGTATGGGGGTGTTTTCCCTCTTTTTGTAATTATTTTTGCCCCTCCCATATTAGAAAAAACAAAAAAAAATTTATATGAAAAATGTGTTGCAACATCTTTGTAATAATGACATAACAAAAATGTGTTGCAACATCTTTGTTCCTCTTTTTATTTCTCTTTTCTTTTTAAATATTTTTTTTAATATGTAAATAGGTTATGGTATGTTTTCCTCTTTGTAATTTTTGTTCCCTTTTTTTTACTTAGAAAAAACCAAAAAATGACAAAATAAATAAAATAGCAAAATTTGTTACAACATAATAAAATTATGCTGCAACATCTTTGTCCCTCCTTTTATTTTTTATTTTTTTTAAAACAATTTAATATGTAAATAGGAAATCAAATGAAAAATCCAAAAAAATCATTAATTAACTTAGAAAAAACACAAAAAAAAATTTTATATAAATGTTTTATGTTTATGTCTTTTATTTGTATATAAAAATCCTTATTTATAATAATAAATCAAAATCCAAAAAAAATGATGAAAAGTTTTACTAAAAATTTTGTTATAACAAAATTCACAAAAATTTTGTCATAACATAGAAAAAAATATATATGTCTTTCTCTTTCTTTTCCCTTTTTTTAGTATTAATGTAAATATATATGTATTTACATATGTATTTTGTTATAAATCAAAATAAAAAAAAATGATGAAAAATGTACTTAAAAATTTGTTATAACAAAATTCATTTTGTCATAACACCAAAAATGTTTTTCCTTCTCTCTTTTTTTTTCTTTTTTCTTTTCCACTTTTATTAATGTACATTTCTTTAAAAAAAAATCAAAAAAAATTTGATGAAAAAAAAAATTATTTTGTATGTATTTTTTTCATTTTTATTCTATCTTTGTTTCTTTTCATTTATTAAGTATTTGTATATATGTATTTTGTTATAAAAAATTAAAAAAAAATCCCCAAAAAAATAATAATATATATCTTAAAAACTCCAAAAAAAAATGATGAAAAAACTTATCAAAAAATCCAAAAAAAAAAGAATAAAACCCCTACTTAGCTTTTTGTTACTTCTAAGGTAGGTTAGGTTTATCTTTAAGCGTTTTTCATCATTTTTGATTTAATAAAACCATGTTATTTGTATCATAGTTTGTAGGTTTAAATTTTTGGAATTTTAGTAGTAAAAAATATTTTGTGATTTTAATTCAATTTGAGAACAAAATTTTTAGCACTACCTCGAGTTAACCCTAATGTTGGCACCAAAAATGGTACCTCCAAAATTCACACACTAAGGGGGAAAAAGGAGAAGACTGCGAAGTACAGGTTACTAGGACAAAAGAGGCTGGGCAAAAGGAAAAACGATCACAGGGCTGCGATCACTGAAAAATGAGACCGCTTACACAGGTTGTAAGCCGGAGCCTCGGAGCCAAAAGTCCTTTTTCTGGTACCCCTACCCCTCTATTTATAGACGAAGGAGCTGCCCAGACGGGCAGAACTGAAAACTACGGGCTGCCCGGGATACAAGGGCAAAATAGTAAAAAACAAAGAAAAACACTCTGATCGCCCATCTCTGACGATCTTGCTTTGCTTCGGATGCTTGGAACTTAGAAGAATCTGGCAGCAAGCAGCTTAAGACCTGGAGCGATCACCAAAGTAGAGACCGCATGAGACCGCAAGAGACCACAATTTTGCCTTGCAAGGAAGAGGTCGCGGATTTTCCGGTCAAACATAATCCCCGCACATTTTTAAGTTGCTCTGAAACTTCGAAAATGTAAACTTTGACCGCTGAGACCGCGACTGTCATAAATGCGGCTTGGGCTATAAATAGCACCTCAGATCTCCAGTTTCCAAGATACAGAGAAAATCAGAGCCTTGACCGATCATCATTTATTGAGATCGCATAAAGAAAACTTTTCCAGAATGGATGCTTTGGACATGATGAAGCTATCAGCGCAATCTCGACAATCTCCGAGGTCTGCATCAAAAACAAAGAAAATTATTTCGAAGAAGACCGCGGATTCTGGCAAGGAAAAACCTGCTAAGGGTTCAAAGAGAAGAAGAGATTCCGCTCCGGATGACATTGTCGATCTGACGATCACAAAGGCTTCCATTGAGATAGCCCCGGTAGTGACGAACCAATCAGCAGAACCTTCTGGTAAGACCGCCTCTACAGAGTCGATCAAGGCTGCTTTGCAACAGCAAAGGCTTTCAGCTGAAAAGCTTAGAAACCGGATCGCCGATCTGGAGAGAACCGCGGAGAAGGAGGAGATCGTCAAGAGATCGAAAGCTACTGTCGGTCAGGAAGTGACCGCCGAAGATATTTCTCTTCAAGATTATCTTTCAGACAACAATCCTGCTGTGAATGTAAGTAACCAAATTACTACTCTTAACTTTACTTTTATTTAGTGATAATTGCAAGTTACCATGTAAAAATTTAAAATTACAGTCAATGGATCCTTTCGAAGTCGAACGAGTTCGGATTCTTGCTGAAGAAAAAGCTGCTGAAGAAGAGAAGAAAAAGGAAGAGGAGAAGAAGGAAGAAAAAAGAAAAGAAGAAGAAAAGAAAAAGAAAGAGAAAGAGGAGGAGGAGATCGCCCGGCTCACAGCGATCGCTGAGAGAAAAAGGATGGAAGAGAAGGAAGAGGAAGAGAGGGAGAAAAAGAAAAAGGCCGAGGAGATCGCCAGGCTCGCGGCGATCGCTGAGGATAAGAGAATAGAAGAGGAAAAAGCAGAAGAGGAGAGGAAAAGGCGGGAAGAGATCGCCAGGGAAGAAAAAGAGAGGAACGCAAAGGAGGCGATCTCCTTAGCGATCGAAAAAGAAAAGAAAAAGGAGCGGGCTTTAGCCGCAGGGAAGAGAAAAGAGAAAAAGGAGAAGAAGAAAAAGAAGATCGCTGAGAAGGAAACCATCAGAGAAGAGAAGAAAGATGAGATCGAGGTGTCGAGCGATCGCGGCAACTTCTTTCATGAAATGGGTGAGGAAACAGATTCTGGGGTAGCAGATCGTGCAGCTGCGCTGGAGGCGATCAAAACTGGTAAGGCGAAAATGATCGCGAGATCGATTGACTCACTTCCCAAACTCGCTTTTCGACCTGCATCCCCTAAGAAACGACCTGAGGTCATCATCATTGAGACTGATGATATCCTTGTTAGCAATGCCGAATTAAAAAGGAGGAGAAAAGAAGGAGAGCGGTCACAGAAAAAACAATTAGAAAAAATCGACCTAGAGCGCTTAAGGGGTTCTGACCGCCTTTTGTTGACCGCCAATACTGCGGTCTCAAAAGATGTCGAGAAGAATTTACTTGACTGCGGTCTTGCAACTCCGTCAAGTATTTTCCTTGTAAAACTCTTTCCTTCTGAAAATTATCTTCTGATTTTTGACCTTTTCCCTTCTGATCGCAGATGATCATGCGAACTCAGTTTCTGAAGAAGGCGAAATACCAAGAAAAATCTTGATCCCTTCAGAGTTCGCTGATCTTTTCAGGCCAATGATTGAAGACATGAGGGTTATGCGAGATCGCGAGCGCTTGATGGAGGATCGCCTTCGGATCCAGACCGCAAACTTTGAAACAAGGGAAAAACAACTTCTTACAGACTTTGGAGTTAAAGAAAAGCAGATTCGAGGTGAATACGAAGAAAAACTTCGAAAAGTAGAAAAAGACGCAGAATACTACAGGGGAAAGGCCGCTGCACTTTCAACTGAGAACGCAGCCCTTCGGGGTGGTCCTCAGATGTCTCTGAAGGCGGGATCGTCCAGCGGTCACCAAGACAGGAGATCGGCAGACATCGTGGTGATTCCTATGGAACAGGTAGACCGCGAGATGTCTAGAATCCATAGGGCTGCCATGGTGGCCAATCACAGCTTGGCATCTGCTTGGACTGCGGTCAACGAAATGCAGGATGTGGCAGCTTTCGTTGGAAGAAAAAGGGAGCAGCAAAAATGAGACCGCATTTTATTATTTTCGTCTTTAGCGATCTCTCAAACAATATTATTTCCTCCTGGTTTTATAATATATTTTTGGTGCTGTACTATGATGCTGTAATATATACTTACTCTGCGATCTCTTAAATTTGTTTGAATTTATGCTCTGCGATCTGTGAATGAATTTGGTTAGCTTTTGGCGGTCTGAGTTATTTGCAGGGCGATCTTGAGAAATGCAATCATTACTCAATCAACTTTTACTTTCTATAAATAGTTGCTTTTCGGATCACTGTTCTATTCTTCTTGCTTTCTCTTTAAACTATTAACTCCAGCGATCTCATAAAATGGTGTCCGCACGTTCAAAAGCTGCTGAGGTTTTCTTGGATTCCGGTCACAAATATGGTCACATCTCGGAGAAGGAATTTTCTTCTTTTATTGAGACGTACAAGATTGACGACAGTATTACGATCAGAATTCCATTTGAGGGAGAGGACTTGAATTCTGGGGATGAAGGCAGATATATCATCCCAATCGATCATTTTGTTTACGGTCTCCAGATTCCCATTCCTTGGGAAATTCTGGAAGTGATGGAATATTATGGTCTTGTGCTCGCTCAACTCCCACCGAACGCAATCGGTCTGACGAATGTCTTCATTAATTACCTGAGATCGGCAAGAATTAAATTCACTATGCTGATCTTCCGAGGGACCTTCTCTGTCAAAATACTAAAGGAAGGTCAGAAAAAGGAAGAATTCAAAGGTCTGATGTATTTTAGCTGCAATGGAATAAAAATTCTTAATCTTCCTAACAAGATTCCCCTTTGGACCGAGAGGTATCTGATTTTCGAGGGCGATCTCATCGGTCTCCCCAGCCGACCTTCCCCGCGAGCAGAGCGGATTTTTAGGAAGGAGAAGTTTATTTCAAAAGAAGAGCTGGCGATTTTGAAGTGGCTTGCGGGCAAGCGCTTCGATCTGGTTAACTACCTGGCGATCTGGCCAGAGGTTTCTGTGGTCTCGCCTGAAGATAGTAAATAGAAAATCTTGCGATCTCCTGTAGTTTTTTTTAAAAATAACTTCATTCTTATTCTAACTGCTCTTCTTTATATATATACAGCTTCTTTCGTAATCCCGGATGTCGACCCTGTGACTCCTAAGGGAGAAGTTCTAACTCAGAGAGAAAAACGATTACGCCAAGATCGCCAGAGGAAAGAGAAGGAGATCGCGGTGGAGGGCGATCTTGAGGAGGGACCCTTTCCCTTACTGGGTTTTGCAAAGAAAGTGAAAGATACCAAGGGGAAAGCTTTATTAAGGTGGAGTGAGACCGGCAAGTCTTTGAAGGTGTCAACTGATCTCCCTTTCTGGGGTGGTAGATTTACGAACCAGGCTTTTGCGGTCACCTCTGCCCTTTATGGGAGAAAAAACACAAATGAAGCTTTGAGGATCGGGATCGATGATCTTCCTGATGTATGCGCTCAGGTGACCGCCCGAAGCACAGTTTTAAATCACCACATGGGGCGATCTCTTCGCGCATCTCTCGCACATGCAGAATGCCTGCAAGATCGTTTTGACGTAAGTATCAAAAGACGCGATCTAAAACGTATTTGTTTTACCTTGACCGTTTTCGATCTGACTCATCTTTTTCCTTCAGAATTTTAAGAAGACCGCATATGACATCCACAACCCTGACTACCTCAAGTCTTTGTATACTCATGTTAGAGACGCGTCAAACAAGACCCTTGCTACTCTTCGAGAAAAAGGCGGTCTAACTGATGAATTCCGGGATGCAACCTTTGCTGATCTCTTTCCTGAGGTCGCAGAAATGATCGAGGAAGCAGAGGAGAAGAGGAAAGCCAAAGAATCGAAGACCGCAGAGAGTTCTGAGGATGAATCTGTTGAGATCGGCGGGAGTCCGGATACACGGGATCATGCTTCCCCTAGTGGAAGTATCTTTGAAGGTGAGGAGACGAGTTCGGCAGCGGCCTCGGATTCCGGATCAAAAGAGCCCGAAAGCGGCAGTGAATCTTCAGAAGAGTCAACTTCTTCATCAGAGGAGCGGTCTCCCCACAAGAAAAAACAAAAGGAATAGTTCTTATTTCCAGGAAACATGATGTAATTATCGGTCACAGACCGCACTTTAATACTGTAATAATTTCTGAGATGAATAGAAATGTTGCTTTGTTCAAGAATCTCTCTGTATTATTTATGCTGTGTTATTGGGATGAATCGATCACAATATATATTGCATGCGGTCACGCTTTTATGAAAACAAACTCAACATTCGATCTCTAATCAATAGTTGAAAAAGATTTTAAAATAATAATTCCTTATTGAAAACCCTAAACCCTTGAAAAAAGAATCTGAGCCCTGTATCGGATAGTGCTGCGATCTCAGTATAGTCAGATCGTCAATGAAGAATTTTAATGAACCAAACCAGATTTGTATATCAACACATTCGGTCACAAATCATACAGACCGCATCTTCAAGAGTTAGTTAAAATACAATACGAACTCAATACTTTTATTACGATCTCAATTTACTCAGTCCGTCGTGAACTGTAAATAGTCCAGGTTTAATGAACTTCCTGACAGTTTTCAAGGCTGATTTGGATGGAAAATATCTTGATGAATTCCCAGGCTATTATTCAATAGTTGTCCGCGATCTCTTAAAACCTGAATTAATTCTGACTTCCTTCGGAATTTCCAGGTCTGCGACCACCTTTATTCAGTTCCTGAAGAAGATTAGGCCACCGTTTGTAAAAAGTATAGAACACCTTCTGAAGAAAGATAGAACATGCGGTCTCAAAAAACTTCTGATCGCTCGATCTTGATGTTTAAGAGACGAAGCCTTGTGAGAAAAAGAAAAAGAAACAGGCGGTCTAAAAACTTTTGACCGCCCGATCTAGAGAATAATAACCAGGGCAGGTGTGGTCATGCCGATTTAGGCTGTACCGACATTGCTTTCCCTGATGGATTGTTGGGTTTTACTTCCCCAATCATGCTTTTAATGAATAATCGAGAGTTACAGAACAAAATGATCAGTGGGGCAGGTGTGGTCATGCCGATGAGGCTTATACCAACATTGCTTTCCCCGAAGATCATTGAGACCGTAACAATGTCCTTTCTAATGCATGACAGAGCTGAGCCAGCCACCCAGCCCTTCTTGCTAAGGTGTGCCAGATGTCAGCTAGGACCCAGCATCCTAAACTTTCACCGCTCGAGCTTGGCGAGCCACTGCTACACAGATTCGAAATCTCCCCGACATCTGTGGTCCTGGCAGAATTACACGTCAAGTTATCAAGCCGAGGGGAAAGAAGTAGGATCCGTCGATTAACTCATATCTTATCTTGCCGCTTAACCATTCATGCCATGATCGTTTTGGCCATGTCTTCATGACTTAAAAAAGAAAGAAAAGGTGAGAAGAGGAGTGAGAAAACATGAATACGAACTTTTTAAGAAAAGAAGAGTTTGAGATCATCTCCACTCCATGAGTGAGGCAATTCCTCGCCTTCATGATTTTGGAGGTGGTAGGCACCGTTTTTGAGCACCCTCTTTATTATGAATGGCCCTGCCCAGTTAGGATTAAGCTTCCCAACTGAACCAGCTCTTGCCGCAGCATCTACTTTCTTCAAGACCAAGTCTCCAGCAACAAATTCCTTGGTTCTTACGTTTTTATCAAATAGTTTGGCCATTCTTCTTTTTACCTCTTATTGTCGAATAGTTGCCGTATCCCTCAATTCCTCAATCAAGTCGAGGCTACATTTTAACTCCTCATCATTTTCTTCCATCCAATCAATTTGGTTTTGTTGTGCTAGTAATACTCTCGGACTTTTTACCTCGAACTCTACTGGAATAAGAGCTTCGGATCCATGTGATAATTTGAAAGGAGTCTCTCCAGTAGCAGAACTTGGAGTTGTTCTCAAGGCCCATAAGACCGAAGGTAGCTGTTCCGCCTAATTACCTTTAAGATTTTCTACTTTTTTCTTCAAAAGATTTATAATAAGCTTGTTAGCAGCCTCTACTTGCCCGTTGCTTCTAGGATGATGTACAGAGGCGAAGCGTAGCTCGATTCCAATTTGATCACAGAAACTAATGAGAGTTGAGTTATTAAATTGAGAGCCATTATCAGTAATGATTGCCATTGGAATTCCATGCCGACATACTACCTCTCCCCAAATGAAATTCTTCACAACTTGGGTAGTAATTTTGGCTAATGCCTTTGCTTCTATCCACTTACTGAAATAGTCGATCATGACTATAATATACCGACGCTGACCACTTGCCATAGGAAAAGGCCCAATCAAATCCATTCCCCAAACCGCAAATGGCCACGGGGTTGCTATTGATTTGAGCTGCTGAGCTGGCTGATTTTGGAGTGGAGCAAACTTTTGGCATTTGACACATTTCCGGGCAAATTTCTCCGCATCTTTTCTCATTTGAGGCCAAAAATAACCCTGCCTTAGAATTCTCTTCTCCAAGGTTCTTGCTCCTGAGTGACTGCCGCACTCTCCTGCATGAACCTCTTGAAGGATTATTGGAACCTCCTCTTCCGAAACGCATCGTGCCAATGGAGAAAGGAAAGTTCTCCTGTAAAGTACTCCTGCAACGAGGTAATAGTTAGCCGCTTTTTGTTTAAATCTTTTCTTATCTTTTACCGTGGAATGGAGTTTCCCAGTTGAAAGAAAAAGAATAAAAGGATCCATCCAGGACGGATGCTGATCAATCTCCATGATCTCTCCTTCTTCTATTGCCGGACGAAACAATTCCGAGGTTGTTCCACCTGAGAGAAGACCAAACTTTGCTAATTCGTCTGCATCCGTATTTTCTCCTCTTGGGATATGCTCAATAGTAAAGCTTTTAAACTTTCCAACCTCAGCTTTTACCAAGGTTAGATATTGCTTCAAAATGCTATCTCTAGTTTCAAAAGTTCCATTTACTTGAGAAGCCATCACTAAGGAATCTGTTAGCACCCTGACATCATCGATTCCTAACTCTCTGGCAAATCTGAGTCCGGCTAACAAAGCCTCATATTCAGCTTGGTTATTTGTCACTTTGAAAAAGAATTTTAACGCTTGATCCAACCTCACTCCATTCGGGTTGATCAAGATAACTCCAGCTCCTGAAGAATTTCTCCCTGAAGCGCCATCCACAAAAATTGTCCATGCAAGGGGTGCTTTGCTTCCTTTTTTCGACTCAAGTTCTTTAGTGTCTGCTATGAAATCTGCTAAGACTTGGGCTTTGATTGCTACCCTTGGAACATAGGAAATTTCAAACTCACTGAGTTCTATCGCCCATTTGGCTAACCTTCCTGAATGCTCTGGTTTCTCTAAGACACCCTTCAACGGAAGATCAGTGACAACTTGAATTGAGTGAGCTTGAAAATATGGTCTTAACCTTCTTGCTGAGGTTACAAGCATTAAGGCCAGCTTTTCAAGGATGGGATAGCGAGTTTCCGCATTTTTCAAAATTCGACTTACAAAATAAACCGGAAACTGCTTCTTTTTCTCTTCACGGACTAAAACAGAGCTTATGGCATCAGATCCAACTCCCATATAAAGAAAAAGGGGTTCTCCCTCTCGTGGGCTTTGGAGCAAAGGGGTTGAAGTCAATTGTTTCTTAAGTTGATTGAAGGCATCATCACACTCCTTTGTCCATTCAAATCTTCCTCCTCCCCGAAGAGTCTTAAAGAAAGGTGCGCTTTTGTCTCCCGATCGAGAAATGAAGCGACTCAAACCTGCCATTCTCCCTCCTAGCTGCTGAACTTCTTTAGAAGATTTGGGAGGCGGCATCTCTAGAATGGCTTTTACTTTGTCTGGATTTGGTTCTAGCCCTCCTGGGGTGAGAAGATGACCAAGAAATTTTCCTTTACTAGCTCCAAACACACATTTCAAAGGATTTAACCTCATGTTAAAATTTCTAAGGGTTGAAAACGTTTCGGTTAAATCGCTGAGATGAGAGGAAAATGATTTGCTTTTTATCAAAAGATCGTCAACGTAGACTTCAAGGTTTCTTCCTTTTTGATTTTTAAAAACCGTATCCATCATCTTCTGATAAGTTGCTCCAGCGTTTTTCAGCCCAAAAGGCATCACTACATAACAGAAACAACCGTCATCTGTGATGAATGAGGTATGAGGGATGTCGGGCTTATGCATTTTAATTTGATGATAACCAGAAAACGCATCTAAAAAACTCATAAAAGAGTATCCAACCGCCGAGTCAACTAAGGAATCTATTCGAGGCAGAGGGTAGCAATCTTTCGGGCAAGCTTTATTAAGTTTGGTAAAATCCACACACATCCTCCATTTCCCCCCTGGCTTTTTAACCATTACAACATTCGAAACCCATGCAGGATATTGAATTGGTTGGATGAACTTCGCCTTCAGGAGTTTTTCCACCTCTCCTCGGATAGGCTGACCTAGAGTGGTGGCAGCGGATCTCTTTCTCTGCTGAATTGGAGCGAAGCTAGGATCGATGTTGAGATGATGGCAAGCGACATCAGGATCCACTCCTGGCATGTCCTCCGCCGACCAGGCAAAGATATCTAGATTTTGAAGAAGGCAAGAGATGAGCTGACTCTTGTCAGCTTCAGATAATTCAGCGTTGATGGAGAGACACTTGCTCCCATCTTCCTCGCTGATTGGGATTGCCTGAGTCACTTGGGCAGGTTCCAAGTGAGCTCCATCTCTTGTATCTTCTTCAGCTTCCTCCGCAGCTTGGATTAGTTCGGGAAATTCAAGCGACTCGGCCATCATAACTTCCTGAGGGGGAGAAGATACGATCATATTAACCGTCTTTACATAGCATTCTCTGGCTTTCCTCGGGTCGCTTCTGATTCGATGTTGTTTGCCATTCAGAGCAAACTTCACCACTTGATGATAAGTGGAGACGATGGCTTGATACCCATTCAAGAAGGGTCTCCCAAAGATTGCGTTGTAGCTACTAGGAGCATCAACGACTATGAACTTCACCAACCTCACTATTCCTCCCAAGATCACAGAAAGAGTAACGAGTCCTTCAACTTCCTTCTTCTCTCCTGAAAAACCGTAAAGAGGTCCTTCAGTTGATAGGAGGGGTTTACCTGTCTTCAATGCTTCGAAGGCCGGTTTGAAGAGCACATTAACTGAACTTCCTGTGTCTATTAGGATCTTCTCTACTGTGTAATTCTCTATCACAGCTTTGATAACAACTGCGTCATCGAAGGGATTTGCGGTCTGAGGAAGATCTTCATCTCCAAATGTGACAGTCCCTCGGATCGGGGCTGAAGAGGTAGCTGCGACCTCTGATTGATAAACTCTCTTCAGACTCGCTTTCCTTGAAGACTCGGGGCCTGCTCCCCCATGGATGCAAAAAAGTTTGCCTAAGGCACCTTCATCATCAGCATCAATGCATTCACTTGGAAAGCCAATGTTGCCCAGATGGCCAACATCATCTACCTCCTCGCATTCCCAATGAACCTCTGCCACTTCCTTAGCTTTAGAAGTTGAGGCTTTGGCAGGATCACTTTTCTGAATAACGTCAGAAATCTTTCCCTCCTTCAGAAGCTTCTCCAGGAACAAATGGAGGGCTCTACAGTTCTCTGTCAAGTGGCCTCTTTCCCTATGATATTCACAGTAGAGGGCCGGATTTCTCGTTTTCGGATCTGAGTTTAACGGAGCCGGTCTTCTGAAAAAAGGTTGCTTCTGAACAGTCTGAAGCACCTCACTCATTGGAACCCCAAAGTCTGTGAAAGACTCTTGGGATTCATTGTAAAGAGACGGGATGGGCAGAAGAGGAGGTTGGGCGTATTGAATCTGGTGGACTGGAGTAGCTTGCGGAGCAGAAGCGACGGGGTTTTGAAAAAATGAACTTTGAAGAGGGAAAGAAGATGGGTTACCTCGGTTTGAGTGGTGGTTGCGATAACCTTTACCTCTCGGAGCCGGAGGCGGAAGATCCTGTCGAGGCTTCGAAGAAGACGGAGCCGGATAGAATCCTGCAGAACCTTTTTGGGCTCCTCTGTTGGTCAGATTGTTTACATAGTTTGGGTTGTTGATTTCCCCTTCTATGAAACGATTAGCTACGCTAATTAGCTCTTGATAGGAGCTAGGCTCCTTGGTGGTGACTTCGAACTTCAGAGGGCCCTCCTGCAGGCCGCTGATCAGAGCCACCATATAGAGCTCAGGATCCATATCCCGGATCCCTAGAATCTCTTTCTGGAAACGATCAACAAAATGGGCAACAGTCTCGTTGCCCCTTGCTGGATCTTGAAGAGGGTCGCAGGACCACTCTTCCTCTTCTTCGCGGTGGCAAACCTCAGTAAAAGCTCTTCCCTAAGAATAGCAAAATTCGGGATGGACTGATTGGGGAGCTTGTAGAACCATTCCCTAGCTGCCCCATCAAAGGTGGTGACCATCAATTTACATCTCACCCCATCTGAGATGGTCCTAAGAGCCACAGCAGACTCGAAGGCCTGTAGATGAGACATCGGATCGCTTTCCCCTGAGAAAATGGGAAGACGAGGCTCCCTAAACCCATGGGGAATTGGGTCTCGACGAATCTCGTCGGTAAAAGGAGAAGGCTCCCTGAATTGAGAAGGGCCGGGAGGAGCAAGACAAGAAGCGGGAGGAGCTTGGGGGTAAGCAAAGTCCTCTTCAAAATTCAGAGTTTGGGCCGGAGGTCCCTGGGCTGCAGCTTGGAAGGTATGACGACGAGCAGTGAACTCCTCATGCTGAGATCGCTGAGGAGCTGCAGGCTGGAGACTGGGGTGATTGCGCGGATGACCGCTCGCCATGTGATCAGGGGTGGCGACCTGCGGAGGCGGAGGAAGAATTCTCTGAGAGATCGCGGCCAGAACCTGGTTCATGGCCTCAATCTGCTTCGCGGACTCCTGCTGAGTCCGGACAGCTTCTTGGCGGTCTCGGGCGGCCTCCTGCTGAGATCGCGCGATCTCCTGCTGGATGGAGGCGGCGTCCTGCCGAGCTCGAGCGGCCTCGCGAAGAGCTTGCTCCACACGGAGCTCGAACCGACGCTCCAGCGCTTCTAAGGAATTATGATCGGAAGGAAGACCGCTAGGAGACCGCACAGGACGACCTCTGCGACGCTCAGCCATCTTGAAAGTCCAAGAACTTCACCTGACACTTCGAATCTGAAGGTCGCGTGTTCGTTCTGTTGGCACCAAAAATGGTACCTCCAAAATTCACACACTAAGGGGGAAAAAGGAGAAGACTGCGAAGTACAGGTTACTAGGACAAAAGAGGCTGGGCAAAAGGAAAAACGATCACAGGGCTGCGATCACTGAAAAATGAGACCGCTTACACAGGTTGTAAGCCGGAGCCTCGGAGCCAAAAGTCCTTTTTCTGGTACCCCTACCCCTCTATTTATAGACGAAGGAGCTGCCCAGACGGGCAGAACTGAAAACTACGGGCTGCCCGGGATACAAGGGCAAAATAGTAAAAAACAAAGAAAAACACTCTGATCGCCCATCTCTGACGATCTTGCTTTGCTTCGGATGCTTGGAACTTAGAAGAATCTGGCAGCAAGCAGCTTAAGACCTGGAGCGATCACCAAAGTAGAGACCGCATGAGACCGCAAGAGACCACAATTTTGCCTTGCAAGGAAGAGGTCGCGGATTTTCCGGTCAAACACCTAAATAGATTCGCTTTTGTATTATATTGGCAAAGCTTTTTTAGATTCAATTATTCTAACTCGAAACTTGTGAAACTTTAGGAATATTCTAATCTACTAAATTTTGCTCTCAAATCATTTTTTATTATTCTAGTTTTTCTTTTGAAACCCCCCTTATATTAGCTTGGCATAAAAAATTAAAAGAAGAAGTTTTAAAAGAAATCCTGTGTCAATGGGAATAAAAAGATTCTGTAAACACAGGCACCCAATATTGTTAAAAGAAATCCTGTGTCAATGGGAATAAAAAAATTCCGTAAACACAGGCACTGGGTTAAGTTTAAAAATGTTCAATCTTCCCTCGTAAACCAGCGGCGGGAGCCAAAGTAAACCACCAAAAAGGTGGGGTGAGAGGATTAAATCCATCACCCCTAATCCAAGCACTCTTTTTTTTGCCAAGGCTACCTTTTTTCCCCGACCCCTTAGCCAATAAAATTGTAGGATAGATTTTAATTTAAAAAGTTTGCGAGAGCATAATTGGTAGGTTTTATTTATTCTTAAAAATTTTCTTTAAAAAGTTAAAGTTTTATATAATTCTACTCTAATTAAAGGCGCCAAAGACTGCAATATTCGAAGCTATTTAATTAACTTTAGAAGTCTCGCTAAAACTTTTTCGCTCTTTTTAATTCATCTTCATAATTTAGGACTTACCTCTTTAAATCTCCTAAATTTATTTCGATCTTACTTTTGATTAAATAAATTTTTAGTAAATTAGAAATTTTATTAACGTCTTATAGGTATCCCTTACTTTTGCTCTGGAATAGCAAAAGCTTAAGTATGGGGGCATTTGATGAATAGTAAATTATACGTATTTTAGTATAGTTTTTAGCTTAGTTTTAAGTAATATTGTACATATTTCTTGTAAAATATTGAACAAATCATTTGTTTTTGCTAATTTATATATATTTATACATTTTTATGTAAAAAAGGAATATATAAAGCATTTAAATATATATGTATATATATATGTAAATGTATATTTAAAGTATGTGTAAATATTTATTAAATAAAAACTATATATTTATGTAATTATAAACTATAATAAGTTAAATATATAATAATAAAATAAACTGTATGAAAATATCAACTATATAAATAATAAATATTAATATATTAATGCATGATAATAATAATAATAATAATAAATAAATAATTAAGTTAGTTTTTCTATATGTATAAAATAATATAAATATGAGCGTATATGATATAAATAAAATGTTTCTGTGTTTAACACAAGTCCATGCTTGGCCGAGTGGTGTGGTCAGGTTAAATTTTGACAAGGGGAATGGGATCGAAAACAGGGCAACGCAATTTTGCGCGAATACAATCCGCCAGCCCGAAGCCCACCAGCACACCCGCCAACCCGCTGCCCGCGCCAGTGCCCTGCTGCCCTGCTGCCCGCGCCAACCAGCTCAACCCGCCAGCATTCCAGCTGCCATTCCAGCAAGCTCTCAAGTCAAAATTTGCAACCTCAGTCAACGGCCAGCTGCTTCCCACCAAGCTTCCTTTTTTTTGCTATTGGCACCCCACTCTTTTGCCTATAAATAGAAGGGGTAGCCCTTAGTTATTTGGGTTCATAATTTCTAATCCTTTTTAGGATTATGTTCCACCTTTTGTGTTGTTATTTTCTCTCTCCTTGTTTCCCTTTGTCATCTCTTTTGTAATGTTAATTTTTGGCTTAATAAAATAGATAAGTGTTTTTGTTATTGTTCATCAAGTTCTTCATCTTGTTCTTCTAGTGTTCTTCATGTTGTTCTTTTTTTCTTTTGTTTTGTTTTTCTCTTTTTGTAATCTTTTTCATGTCTTGTTTTTTTTTTATTTAAGTCGAGTGTGTGTGTGTATGAGATTAGAATTTTTTTTGCTTTCATAATTAGTTTTAATGCTTTGATAATTAGCTTTTCATGCTTTCATAACTTAGCTTTCATGCTTTCTTTATCGCTTTCATAACCTAGATTTACCGCTTTCTTTATAGCTTTCATAACTTAGTTTTTTTGTCTTTCCTATCGCTTTTCTTGGTTTTTGCTAAACGCACACCAAGCCCGCGATTGTTATCATTTTTGTTTTCAAATTAATGCACTTATCATCTTTTTAATATCCGATAAAACAATAGTCGTAGCTCGAAGTAACAATACTCGACGGGACCCAGGACTAAATACGACCTTGATATGATTTTTTATCATATATACTACACGCGATAGGTGCGCTTGCCTCCTACGTCGTTTAATTTTCTTATCAAGTTTAATAATAAAATAAACTATATGAAAATATAAACTATATAAAGTTAATAAATATTTATGTATGTATAATTGTATATGCATGATAATAATAAATAATAATATATTAATGCATAACAATAATAATAATAATAATAAATAAATAATTAAGTTAGTTTTTCTATATGTATAAAATAATATAAATATGAGCGTATATGATATAAATAAAATGTTTCTGTGTTTAACACAAGTCCATGCTTGGCCGAGTGGTGTGGTCAGGTTAAACTTTGACAAGGGGAATGGGATCGAAACCTGGGCAACGCAATTTTGCGCGAATTTAATCTGCCAGCCCAAAGCCCGCCAGCACACCCGCCAACCCGCTGCCCGCGCACGTGCCCTGCTGCCCGCGCCAGCGAGCTCAACCCGCCAGCATTCCTGCTGCCATTCCAGCAAGCTCTCAAGTCAAAATTTGCAACCTCAGTCAACAGCCAGCTGCTTCCCACCAAGCTTCCTTTTTTTTGCTATTGGCACCCCACTCTTTTGCCTATAAATAGAAGGGGTAGGCCTTAGTTATTTCGGTTCATAATTTCTAATCCTTTTTAGGATTATGTTCCACCTTTTGTGTTGTTATTTTCTCTCTCCTTGTTTCCCTTTTGTCATCTCTTTTGTAATGTTAATTTTTGGCTTAATAAAATAGATAAGTGTTTTGGTTATTGTTCATCAAGTTCTTCATCTTGTTCTTCTAGTGTTCTTAATGTTGTTCTTTTTTTTTTCTTTTTTTTTCTTTTTCTCTTTTTGTAATCTTTTTCATGTCTTGTTTTTTTATATTATTTAAGTAGAGTGTGTGTGTGTGTATGAGATTAGAATTTTTTTTGCTTTCATAATTAGTTTTAATGCTTTGATAATTAGCTTTTCATGCTTTCATAACTTAGCTTTCATGCTTTCTTTATCGGTTTCATAACCTAGATTTACCGCTTTCTTTATAGCTTTCATAACTTAGTTTTTTTGTCTTTCCTATCGCTTTTCTTGGTTTTTGCTAAACGCACACCAAGCCCGCGATTGTTATCATTTTTGTTTTCAAATTAATGCACTTATCATCTTTTTAATATCCGATAAAACAATAGTCGAAGCTCGAAGTAACAATACTCGACGGGACCCAGGACTAAATACGACCTTGATATGATTTTTTATCATATATACTACACGCGATAGGTGCGCTTGCCTCCTACGTCATTTATTTTCTTATCAGAGGCTCTCTCCACCCAACAAAGGAACCTAGGAGGAGAGGAGGCCAAAAGAGCCCTCCCAAATGGTGCCCCCTTGGCCCTATTTATAGTTATTGGAACTGGATCTGCAAATAGCCAGATTCTGGCCTACGGGATTACGAAAATACCCCCTGATTTGGCCTGCGAATAGCCAAATCCCACTGTTCTGAGGCACTAAACATAGTTCAGAATACCTTCTTGGGGCCGGGCGAGAGGGGGATGGCCTCCTCCCTTGCTTGCCCCCCTCACTGGGCTGGGCGAGCCCGGGAGGTTGCCCACCTCTCTAGTTCGCCCCCCTATTGCGGCTGGGTGAGAGACGGGAGGTCGCTCAGCTCCTAGGCTCGCCCCCTGCTGGAGCAGGGCAAGACGGGAGGTCGCCCACCTCCTGGGCTCGCCCCCTGCTGGGGCGGGGCGAGCCGGGAGGTCGCCCACCTCCTCGGCTCGCCCCCTGCTAGGGCAGGGCGAGCCGGGAGGTCGCCTACCTCCTGGTCCCGCCCCCTGCTGGGGTAAGGTGAGCCGGGAGGTCGCCCACCTACTAGGCTCGCCCCCTGCTGGGCAGGGCGACCCAGGAGGTCGCCCCCATCCTGGGGTCGCCCCCTGATGGGGCAGGGTGAGCTGGGAGGTCGCCCCCTCCTGGGTTGCCTCCTGCTTGCTGGTTGGGCGAGCGGGATGCTCCTGCCTCCACCGCTCGCCTCCTCTCTTACTATCCTGGACCTTGTTGGAAAGCAATGTCTTAAAAGATCCCTTGAGTCTCGGGGGCCCACTCAGCGAATATAGGGTTGTACACAGATCAACATTAGTTAGCTGTGTGATGGTGAATACAAAGTGGTATTCACCAAGTCCTTGTGTCATATAGTTAGTTCTAAGATTGATCAAACAGTTTTGACTGGTCTCAGAAAAGGTCAGGTGTATGTTGTAGACTTTGAGTACACAAAGTCTGAGATCTTCTTGTTTAACTCCCAGCTAGAAAATAGTGAGTTGTGGCATAGGAGACTTAGTCATCTTAACCTTAAGACCATTGATAAACTCTCCAAACTCAACCTAGTCAGGGGTTCATCAACTGGTAAATTCATTAAAGACCACCCCTGTAGAGCCTGCCAACTAGGTAAGCAGATCAAAGCTTTATTCAAACCAATTGGCAAGAATGATTCTCATAGAATCCTTTTTGAAAGTCAATTGATATGTTTTGATACCAATTGAAAGTGGAGGTTAGATCTTAAATAACTCTAGAGGGGGGGGGGGGGGGGGGGTGAAAAGAGTATTAAAACTTTCCCTTGGTTTTATAGCGGAATTAGCATATATATATATATGTGTGTGTGTGTATAGAGTGATTTATAAAAACTAAATAAAAACAAATCAACAGAGCACAAGCACAAAAAAGTAATGCAATTACAAAAGACACAAGGAGCTATAGTAGTTCCCCAATAAATTTGGGTATGTCTACTCTTCTACCACCCAAGGTAGGAATCCACTAGGATTTTTGATCAGGTGCCCTCACACCAAGGGTTTTTTATTCAGGTGTCCACACACCACAGAGCATTTGATCAGGTGCTCAAAACCAACTAGTTTTTTGATCAGGTGTCTTGCCACCAATGGGTAAACTTTTGAAGGGAGTTTTAACCCTGTACAAGATGGGATAGAGAGGGGTTTAGATGTTCTTCTCTGTCAAGATGGTGAGAGAAGACTCTAGTGAATGTTGATGTAGAAAAATGCCCCTTCTGTCTGATATGAAGTTGTTTGACAGTATGAGGATGGAAGCTTCTTCTTGAATGAGTGATCTTCCTGTAGCTGATTAAACTGAGAGAATGATTTCTTCAGTTTGTTGTTGCTCTTTTGAAGATCTAAACTTACAGCAAAGACTGAGAGAGTAGTGTTGATGATGTTCTCAGAAAATGAATGCTGCTAAAGGAAGAAGAAGATCTGTTAGCTTTTTGTTCTTATTGTTCTTCCTGTATATCTCTCCTTTTCTTTTTCTCTGTATAGTTGTATGTAATATGTTCTGTATATTTTTTTTGTTCTTGTCGAGAAGACTGAGGGTGATAATTCTCTGTATCTTCTCCCTTAATCTCTTTTGATCTCTGACAGATATTAAATGCAAATCCCTTATATTAAGGAATAAATATATCTGAATAGATATTCTAAAACTGCAAATCTGCTGCGCCGTATATCTCTTTCCTTTTCCATTAAATGTCCTTTTCCGAGAAATGTCAACGACTATAATCTTGGAATAATAAAAGGAAATATATTATCCTTACTTATCTGATAGAAAGAGCCGTTGATGTAGTCGATCTGAGTTCAGAGAATGAATAATATAATCTTCTGAAATAAATCTATTGTATAGAGAATTTTCGTCGATCTCAAGATTTTTCGTCGAACACAATATTTAGTTCGTTGACCTCAAATGAATCTTGCTGGAAGAATTAATTTTGTTGAGATGTGGAGAACTTTCGTCGATCTGAGCATCTGATAAAGATTCGTCGAACACAGACTAGAGTTCGTCGAATAGAAGTATTCGTCAACCGCTGAGCCTGGATAAATTCGTCGACCGCTGAGCTTGAGCAAAATCGTCGACCACTGAGCTGAGCAAATTTTGTCGACCACAAAGCTGAGCAAATTTCGTCGACCACTGAGCCGGGTTCTATTCATTGACCGCTGAAACAATCTGTTCGTCGACCGTTGAGACGGTATCGTCGACCGCTGAGACACTGAGATAGAAGCAAGCCGTTCGTCGAACGCAGACATCATGCCATTCGTTGAACGCAGAACACAAGCCATTCATCGAACGTAGAGAGCATGCCGTTCGTCAAACGCAGAGAGCATGTCGTTCATCGAACGCAGAGAGCATGTCGTTCGTCGAATGCAGAGAGCATGCCGTTCGACGAACACAGAGAGCATGCTGTTCGTCGAACGCAGAGAGCATGCCGTTCGTCGAACGCAGAGAGCAGTTCGTCGAACGCAGAATCTGAATGATTTCTTTAGTTCTAACAGCCTAAACTCTGGACCCATAAACTATACATTGGGGTCAACTTGATCCTAGTCAACAGATAGTGATCCTAGCCCAAATCAGTAATAGGGTTGTTCCAACAATCTCACCGTATTTGGGTTAGGACACTATTTGACAAAAAAATTGAAGACAAACAAAAACAACAGAGCATATATATATCTGATATATTTTAAATATTTCTTCAGATATAAAATAAATAGTACTCTGAGTTTTGAAATTACATTTCAATAAAAACTAATAAAAAGAACCGTTGTGTTTCTCTGAAATCTAACATATGAATTCTGAATTCTGATCTGATAATTCTGAATTCTGATTTTGTCTGAACTATATCTGCTATGTTTCAGCTTTCTGAATTTGATCTGAACTGAATCTTTATATTCTGAATATGATATATGTTCTAACTTAATCTGCTTTAACATCTTCCTAAATCTGTCATAATCTATATCTGATTTTGTATTGAATCTGTTTCTTCTTCATGCATCATTTGTCTCTTTCATAAGATATGTTTGCCTAAGAAAATATCTCCCCCTGAGACTGGAGGTTCATCAGATTTCTTCCCTTGCCTAGTTCATAGAACAACTCCCCCTGAGCAAGACACTACATCATCTGGAGCTTCTTCATAGAACCTCTCCCCATGCCTAGTTTCAGGAAGTCCTGAAGCTAGGCCCCTTGAAGAAGGGACATTGGATGGGAGGAAGGGAAGGATGCAAGATTGACATTGTTATTATTCCTGTTCCTTTATTACTGCTACTGGGAGTTTGATTCTGACACCAATTGAAAGGTAAGCTTTGATTTTGATACAAAAAAAGTTCTGGTTTTCTGATATTGAACTTACAATTTCATTTGCATTCTCTGTCTTGAGAGTGTAAGCCCTTTCTTTTATTTATGCAACTGATAGTTTGATCCCAATTGAATACCAAGTGAAAGTGACCTTGATACCTGCAAAATGACTCTGGTAGAGGTGTTGTTCCTCTCCTCATTTAATAGGTTAGTTCCAACAATGCATGGACTCTTCTATTTTAAGAGAGGATTTGTTATAAACCCTTTATGATTTATTAGAAGGAAAAAATATCCTAGATTTTGCTTTAAATAGGATTCTATTAATATGATGAATTGGGACAACTTTTAATGGATTCTAAGGAATTCTTATCTTCTCAAGGATACATTGTCTGATACCTTCCTTCTTACAGAATTCTCTTATCAGGAGAGATTCAAAAACTCAGTGCCATGATCATTTCTGATCAATGCAACTAGAGTAGAATACTCAAATCTTGATGATCCTGAGAAAGTCTGTAGGAACATGAAGTTATCTGACTTTGTTCTTAAGATGAGAAGATTCAATTGAATCCTATAACTTTTTGTTTGATTGCAATTGGAGTTAAAAATATTTTCAATAGGTTTAAGCATTGCCTTATAGTTAATTATATTGGCCTTATCTGTTAATGTATTACCAAATTGAAAATTTCTTTTACCAATTGAAAATTTCATTTCTGATACCAATTAAAATCTTTAAAATCTGATTTCCGATATCAATTAAAAGTTTACTTTTATGATCATTAAAATATAAGTTTGATATTAGTTTAAAATTTTCTTGATAATTATTAAGATATATGTTTGATAAGAAGATTAAGGAATAGTTATATTCATTCTCTGTGTTCAGAGTTTGTTGAACTCTGATTTGTTGAGCTGTGTTCACATGAAAATTATGTTTAATTTTTGTGTTCGACTTTCGTCGGTCTACGTTCGACGAAGTCATTTGATTTCATCGATCTCTGTTCGACGAATATTGTTGAACTTTGATTTGTTGAGCTCTGATTATAAGAAGATAATGTTTTATTTCTGTGTTCAGCTTTCGTCGATCTACGTTCGACGAAGTCATTTGATTTCGTCCATCTCTGTTCGACGAATTTTGTTGAACACACAAAATTTTAACAATTTTTATTGAGTTTTCTGTTACTTCTTTTTCCTTAGCAGAGACTAATTTTGTAGATGTAGTTATAGGATTTTTCTTTAGAATATGAGATAGATTAGTTGAAAATCCTAAGCTATGTTTGCTGCCCTTTAATCTGGCATTTTTAGTGCTTATGATATTCATTAATTTGATATTTTTTTCATTAAGAGTTTGTTCAAAAATTTCAGAAATAATTGAATTATTTTTCAAAGAAATTTGTTCTGATATTTTTAAATCTACTTTAAATTTATTATTTTCAGAAGTTAAACTGGTTATTTCTGTTAACTTTGTGATTTCTTTCTTAGATTCAATTAAATCTAAAAAAAGAATTTTTAAATCATCTTTGAAATTAGTGGAATTAAAATCAAGGTTAGATACTACCTTATCAGCATCATTGTCTGACCCTGATTCTGATTCTTCTAAATTGTTTGCTGAGGCATTGATAGCCATCATACTGAAGGTTCTTTCATCTGCATCATCTTCATAATAACTGGAACTGGATGAAGATGCATGATCTGAATCATTGTATGAGTCATATATAGCCATCAGGCACTGATCTTTATTATTTGCTTTATTTTCATCTTCAGATGAACTTGATGATGACTTTGACTCTTCTGCAGAACTCTCATTTTCATCAGATTCATATTCTGCATCTGAGTTGTGGTTTGACCCATATATGGCCATCATGCAGAATGCTATAACTTTTAGTTCTTTTTCTTCTTCTTCTTCACTGTGACTAAATGGTTATGTATCATAAATACAGAAGGTGGAAGAAGGTTCAGCTACCATTCTTGTGAGGGAGTTCCAGATGCCTCTTGCTGAAGTGCAATCAGCAACTCTTTGATAAATGTCATTTGACATTGATTGAGCTAATATGTCCATAGCCTTAGCATCAGCACTTTTCAGCATCTTTTGAGTATCTTGAGATGTTGATGAAGTTGAATGTCCTGTCAAAATGACATTGAAAATATCTTCATCAATAGCATTCATGTACAATCTAATCCTTGCCATAGTGCAAACTTATTTAGATTGCACAAACGAGGTCTTGTGCTTGAATACTCTTTGTTTTGTGCCATAAGTTTTTTTAAACAAAATAAAAAAAAAAACTCTGAAAGAATTTAAAATCTAATTGATCTTTCTGATTCAGGTGTTAGCCTGTAAAGAATCAACAACCCTCAGATACCAATTGAAAGTCAATTGATATGCTTTCATACCAATTGAAAGTGGAGGTTAGATCTTAAATTAACTCTATAGGGGGGTGAATAGAGTATTAAACTTTTCCCTTAGTTTATAGCGGAATTAAAATAGTGATATATATATGTGTGTATAGAGTGATTTATAAAAACTAAATAAAAACAAATCAACAAAGCACAAGCACAGAAAAGTAATGCAATCACAGAAGACACAAGGAGATATAGTAGTTCCCCAATATATCTTGGTACGTACTATTCTACCACCCAAGGTAGGAATCCACTAGGATTTTTGATCAGGTGCCCTCACACAAAGGGGTTTTGTTCAGGTGTCCACACACCACAGAGCTTTTGATCAGGTGCTCAAAACCAACTAGATTTTTTTGATCAGGTGTCTTGCCACCAATGGGTAAACTTTTGAATGGAGTTTTAAGCCTGTACAAGATGGGATAGAGAGGGGTTTAGATGTTCTTCTCTGTCAAGATGCTGAGAGAAGACTCTAGTGGATGTTGATGTAGAAAAATGCTCCCTCTGTCTGATATGAAGTTGTTTGACAGTATGAGGATGGAAGCTTCTTCTTAAATGAGTGATCTTCCTGTAGCTGATTAAACTAAGAGAATGATTTTATCAGCTTGTTGTTGCTCTTTTGAAGATCTAAACTTGCAGCAAAGACTGAGAGAGTATTGTTGAAGATGTTCTCAGAAAATGAATGCTGCTAAAGGAAGAAGAAGAACTGTTAGCTTTTTGTTCTTCTTGTTCTTCCTGTATATCTCTCCTTTTCTTTTTCTCTGTACAGTTGTATGTAATATGTTCTGTATATTTTTTTTTGTTCTTGTCGAGAATACTGAGGGTGATAATCTTTTGTATCTTCTTCCTTATTCTCTTTTGAAAATCTCTGACAGATATTAAATGAAAATCCCTTATATTAAGGAATAAATATATCTGAATAGATATTCTGAAACTGCAAATCTGCTGCGCCGTATATCTCTTTCCTTTTCCATGAAATGTCCTTTTCCGAGAAATGTCAACGACTATAATCTTGGAATAATAAAAGGAAATATATTATCCTTACTTATCTGATAGAAAGAGCCATTGTTGTAGTCGATCTGAGTTCAGAGAATGAATAATATAATCTTCTGAAATAAATCTGATGTATAGAGAATTTTCGTCAATCTCAAGATTTTTCGTCGAACACAATATTTAGTTTGCCGACCTCAAATGAATCTTGCTGGAAGAATTAATTTTGTTGAGGTGTGGAGAACTTTCATCGATTTGAGCATCTGATAAAGATTCGTCGAATGCAGACTGGAGTTCGTCGAACGGAAGTATTCGTCGACCGCTGAGCCTGGATAAATTCGTCGACCGCTGAGCTTGAGTAAAATCGCCGACCGCTGAGCTGAGCAAATTTCGTCGACCGCAGAGTTGAGCAAATTTCACCGACTGCTGAGCCGCGGTCTGTTCGTCGACCGCTGAAACAATCTATTCATCGACCGCTGAGACGGGATCGTCGAGCGCTGAGACGCTGAGATAGAAGCAAGTCATTCGTCGAACGCAGAGAGCATGCCGTTCGTCGAACGCAGAATGCAAGCCGTTCGTCGAACGAAGAGAGCATGTCGTTCGTCAAATGTAGAGAGCATGTCATTCGTCGAACGTAGAGAGCATGTCGTTCGTTGAACGCAGAGAGCAGTTCATCGAACGCAGTATGGAGTTCGTCGAATGCAGAATCTGAATGATTTCTTTAGTTCTAACATCCTAAACTCTTGACCCATAAACTATACATTGGGGTCAACTTGATCCTAGTCAACAGATAGTGATCCTATCCCAAATCAGTAATAGGGTTGTTCCAACACTTTTCCTGTTGCACATGGACCTGTTTGGCCCTCTCTCCACTCAAAGCTTAGCAGGAAAGTCCTGCACATTTGTCATTGTTGATGATGTCTCTAGGTTCAGCTGGGTGTTCTCTCTAAAAGCTAAGTCGGACACTTTCAAGATTCTTTCAAGATTCATTAGACAGATTCAATCTGAACTCAACACACAGGTTGCTATGATCAGAAGTGATCATGACACTCAATTTGAGAATCAGTTGATGTGTAGATTCTGTGAGGATGAAAGTATCAGGAAAAGCTTTTCAGCTCCTAGAACCCCCGAACAGAATGGAGTAGCTGAATGGAAAAACAGAACCCTAACTGAATCAGGAAGGACATTGTTAGCTGAATCTAACCTGCCAAAGTCCTTTTGGGCTGAGGTAGTAAATACTGCTAATTATGTTCTGAATAGGAGTTTCATTCACAAGACTAAATTGAAGACTCCCTATGAGTTGTTGAAGGGAAAGTCACCTATAGTCACCTATTTTAAAATTTTTGGGTGTACTTGCTTTATCCTCAACAATGGGAAAAGCCATCTTGCCAAATTTGACAAGAAGGCTGATGATGGGATATTCTTAAGATATTCCTCATCAAGCAAGGCCTATAAGTGCTTCAATAAAAGCTCTCTCAAAATTGAGGAGTCTATGCATGTGGTTTTTGATGAAACTAACATGGTTTACAAGGGGAAGGAAACTTCCACTAGTTCTATCCTGCAGGAAGAAGATCAACTAGCAGAGGAAGTTGAAAGGATGAGCATAGTGGATCATCCAACTGTGTGTCAAACAAAAGGGCAATAGGACATTGACACTGACTCTGGTGAGGATTATAGAGCAGATGAAGAGGAAACAACAACACCTGGTTTACCAGCCACAGACAGTATTCCAGCACATGAGGATGAAGATCCCACTGTCACTGAGCAAGTGATAGCTCAAGAAGATGATAGCTCAAGAAGATGAGCAAATCCTAGATCACTCAGCAAGATCCGAGATCACTCAAAAAGATCATCCTCCAACTCAAGTAATAGGGACCTTGACAGTAGGAGTCAAAATAAGGAACCAACTCACATGTGAGACAAAGCTGTAGTGTTTCCTGTCACAATAGGAACCAAAGAAATTTGAAGAAGTAGACAGTAACCCTCACTAGATATCTGCTATGCAAGAGGAATTGACATAGTTTGAAAGGAACAAGGTATGGACTTTGGATGAGAGACCAAAGAATTACCCAGTAATTGGCACCAAGTGGGTGTTCAAAAATAAAATGGACTCAACTGGCGTCATAATCAGAAATAAGGCTAGACTTGTGGCCCAAGGGTACATGAAAGAGGAAGGCATTGACTTCAACCAGACATTTGCACTAGTAGCAAGACTGGAGGCAATCAGAATGTTCCTAGCATATGCTACCCACATGAAGATCAAGGTGTATCCGATGGATGTCAAAAGTTCTTTTCTTAATGGGAAACTACAAGAAGAGGTGTATGTGGAGCAGCCATAAGGTTTTATCAATCAAACTTTTCCCTCTGTTGGTGCCAAAAATGGTACCTCCAAAATTCACACTAAAGGGGATGGGAGAAACTGCAAAGTGCAGGTTACTAAGAAGATGATGGAACAAAGGGAAAACGATCACGAAAAGGCGATCACGAAGAAATGAGACCGCTTACACAGGTTGTAAGCTGGAGCCTCGGAACCAAAAGTGCTTTTCTGGTGCCCCTACCCCTCTATTTATAGACGAGGGGGCTGCCCAAACGGGAAGAACTGAAAACTACGGGCTGCCCGAGGTACAGGAGAGCCGGGGCAGGGAAATGGGGTACAAATAACAAAAATAAGAAAAACGGCCAGACCGCTTGAGCCGGCGATCGCGCACTATCTTGACCACTGGGTACTTAGAAAACATCGGTTGAGGAGGCATCTGACGATCTGGGCGATCACCTAATTTGAGACCGCTGAGACCGGGAAAAATGAACAATGAGAGGAGGTCGCGGGCTTTCTGGGCAAACATAATCCCCGCACATTTTTAAGTTGCACCTGGAACTTTGAAAATGAAAGCTTTGACCGCTGAGACCGCGACCATCATTAATGCGGCTTGGTCTATAAATACCGGCTAAAAACTTCATTTTGCAAGACATTGAGGAACTCCACTATTTGAGCGGTCTTTGATAATTGGGCAGGTGCGACCTTGCAAGATGACTATGCTCGATCTCTTAAAAGCTCTCCCATCGAAAGCGAACTCTCCTGGAAAAAAGGAAAGTGTCAGCTCAAAGAAAGGAAAGAAGGCACCGAAGATCTTAACAAAAGTGAGCACTTCAAAGGAGACCGCCCGATCTCCGTTAAAGAAAACTGAGCTTTCTGAGGGCTCGATTGTGCCAGTCTCTGTTGTTTCTGATCCGTCTAATACTTCTTCAGATCCTGTATGGAAATTGCCTGACTTTTCCATTTCTTTTAATTGTCAGAAATCCCTGGAGGCACTGGGTCAAACATCCTCCAAGCTTCCTGAGACCGTCTCCACCGAGGTCATTCTGGCTGGGCTGCGTCAGAAGGGAGCTGAGGCCGAATCCTTGAGGCAGAAGATCGCTGACCAGGAGATCGCTGCAAAGGGCAAGAAGAGAAAAAAATACAAGTCCATCCAGTTTGACCTATAAGAGGAGCAGAAGAAATGAGGAAGGAAAAGATGTGACCGCCATGGAGGCGACCATATTTTCTGAATCCATTGACCTGGAAGACTCCGCTGAGTTTCAGAAGGTGAATGCTAGGGGCGATCTCCCCTTCCTTCCCGCGGTCTCAACCTTACCAAGAGAGGATGATTCTGGATTAATCGCCTACCATGATGAGGTTTCTTCTAATAATTCATCTTTTTCATCATTGCAGGTGTTGGATCCCTTAGAGGCTTCAGTTCTCAGAAATGCCACCGTTGATGAGGAGATCGCGGACAAGGAGAAGGAGATCGCCGACGCAGCGATGAAGGCAAAGGAGGAAGAAAGGAAAAAGATGGAAATGGAAGAGATGTTGAAGAGGAGGAAAGAAAAAGAGGTAGAGGAACAGAGGGAAAAAGAGGAGAAAGAAAAGGAGAGAGAAGAAAAAGATAAGAAAGAAAAGAGGGAGAAGAAGGAGAAGAAAAAGAGAGAGGACGAGGAGAAGAAGAAAGACAAGGAGAAAAAAGAGAAAAAGGAAAGAGAGGAAGAGGAGAAGAGGAGAGAGGCAGCTAAGGCCGTCGAGGAAGAGAAGAAGAAAGAGGCGGTCAGAGTTGCTGAGGAGAGAGCGGCTCTGATCGCTGAGGAGAGGAAGAAAGAAGCGGTCAGGATCGCTGAGGAAAAGGCGGTCCTGATCGCTGAAGAGAGGAAAAAGGTTGAGGTCTTGCAGACTTCGGACAAAAACGGTGAGGAGATCGCGGAGAAGCTGCAGATCGCTAAGGAGAAAGCTGCACTTTCTAGTGGTCTCCTGGATGATTCTCTTCAGGGAGATCGTTCGAATAAGGCTGCAGCAGATCGTGCGGCGGCGGTCTCGATTTCGCGAGCTGGTAAGAATAAAATGATTCTTCAGTCAGCTGAGTTCCTTCCATTACCTACAGTTCGTTTTGCTTCTCCTGAAAGAAAACACGAGATCGTTTTTATTGAGACCGACAATATCCTCTTAAGTAACGAAGAATTAAAAAGGAGAAGAAAAGAGGGAGAAAAAACGCAGAAAAGAGGTTTGGAAAGAATGGATCTGGAGCGCTTAAGGGGATCAAATCGTCTTTCTCTGACCGCAGATCCCACGGTCACTAAAGATATCAGAAGAGCTTTACGTGACTGCGGTCTCGACTTCTTTCCAAGTACTCTTTCTGTTTATTTAAAAAGCTTATCTGATCATATGCTCATGATTGAAATAACCAATCTCCTATGACCGCAGATAACAAAAATGCTGAGATTGAGGAGGGAGAACTTCCTCAGCACATCGAGATCACCCCTCAGCTAACCAACATCCTTAACCCCATGTTTGAGGATGTTCGTTCTATGCTGATGAGGGAGCGGACTCAGAACGATCAGATCCGTGATCTCGAAGAAAGATTGCGTTCCAATGAGAAGAGGATTCGTGAAGAATGCGATCTGAGGGTTGCCAAGATCGCGCGAGCTCTTAAGAAGGCTGAAAAAGAGGCTGAATACTATAGGGGGAAAGCTACGACGCTGTCCGCAGAAAATGAGAGGCTGAGGAGCGGTCACGGAAAGATGCTGATGCGACCGGGTACCTTCAGCGATCATCCAGCGGAGAGACCGCAACCTGAAATTGTACTGATCCCCATGGAGCAGGTGGACAAGGAAATGTCGAAAATCCACCGGTCTGCAATGCTGGCTAATCACAGCCTGGTGTCGGTTATGGCCGCAGTGAACGATATGCAAGATGTCGCAGCTCATGTAGGGAGAAACAGGCCTCCTAGGAGATGAACATTTAACTTGAGACCGAGCGGTCTCTGGATTTAAACAATATGTTTTGTAAAATTTTACTGTTATTTTTCCATATATTTGTGGCTGTTTTGATTTTAATGTTTTGTGCGGTCTTGATTTGTTAAGTTTTGATCTCTTTATGCCTGGGTTGCTTGTATTGCTGCTGTGTTTTTTATTGATTGAGATCGCCAACCATAGTATGCTTTCATATAACTTTGCATAGGTCGAGCGGTCTGAACATGTTTTGGCTGGGCGGTCTTCAAGATGTAATGATTACGAAATGACCCTTCATCTTCAATAAATAGCTATCTTCATGACCCTTGTTTTACGCTTTCTTGAATGCGCTCTAAGCACCGATCTCGGCGATCGCTAACAATGGTGTCCGCTCGTGCCTCTTCTGCTAACATTTTCCTGAACACCGATCACAAGAAAAGCCACTTATCAAAGGACGAGTATATTGATTTCATTAAGAAGCACATGATTCAGACCCAAATAGTTGTAAGACCGCCAGCTGATCATGAAAGGCTGAACTTCGGGGAGGAGAGAAAGTTTGTCATCCCTGTCGATCACTTTGACCAAGGGTTGAGAATTCCCCTCCCTTGGGAATGGCTAGAGATCTTGGAATATTATGGCTTTGTGCTCGCTCAGTTGCCTCCAAACTCGATCGGTCTGATTAATGTTTTCATTAATTATTTGAGATCGGAAAAGGTGACATTTACGATGAACCTGTTCTGCGCAACCTTTACTGCAAAAGTTCTAAAGGAAGGCAAGAAGAAAGAGGAGTTTAAAGGGCTGATGTACTTTTCAGCTGAAGGGATCAAGATCTTGAATCTTTCCAATAAAATCTCTTTCTGGACAGAGAAATTTCTTATTTTCGAAGGTGACCTTGGCGGCCTCAGAAGTTTACCCTCTCTGCGGCATGACAGCATTTTTAAGAAGATAAAAGCGATCTCAGAAGAGGAGCTGAAAATTTTGGCTTTCTTGGCGGGCAAGAGGATCGATCTTGTTCACTATCTAGCGATCTGGCCCGAGATCGCCGAGATCGGCCCGGCTGAAAGTAAAATATTTCTCTTGCGGTCTTGAACAATTTCCTTTTACGTCTTGAATGTTTTTTCTAACTTTTTTTTTCTTTTAGCAACTTTCGCGGTCCCTACTCAAGATCCCGTCTCCCCAGCAGCAGAAGTTCTCACTCAGAGGGAGAGGAGGCTGAAGCGTGAGGCCGACGTGTTCGGCACTACCTCTGAGACCGTCGAGCGAGATTTCCCTTTGATCAGTTTTAAAAGAAGAATGAAGGATATCAAAGGAAAACCCCTCCTCAAATGGGCGGCCAAAGGAAAGTCTGTGAAGGTGTCCACTGATCTGCCCCTGTGGAGCGGAAAGGTGACCCGTCATGCATATGCGGTCACTTCGGCTCTGTATAGGAGAAAGAATACAAATGAAATACTGAATATAGAGACCGATGCGCTCCCCGACCTCTGTGCCCAAGTGACCGCTAGAAGTACAATCTTAAATCACCATATGGGGCAGTCTCTTCGCAGCGCTCTGGATGAAATAACTGCCTTGCAAGAAGAAAGAAAAGTGAGAATTTTTATTTATACCTTACGAACGCATTACCTATGATCGCGCGGTCTAACATATATCTCTTCTTTGTAGCAATCTGAAAAAGCAGCTTATGACCCTGAAAATCCAGCTTTTCAGAGGGCTATGATGCATCACATTAAAGAGACCGCCGACCAGGTGCTGAACGAGGTTCGAGGCCGAGGTGGATTCATCGAAGAATATAAGGATATTATGTTTGCCGATCTCTTCCCTGACGCGGCACAGAGGATTGAAGAGCAATCTGCAACTGCTGAAGAGACCGCGGATGTTGATGATGAGACCGCTGGTCAAGACGAAGATGTTGTGATCGAAGACGAAGAAAGCGAAAGCCGCTATACCCTGGGTCTGGATTCCAGTTCGAGCTCAAGCTCTGGATCTAGAATTCCAGGGAAAATCTTAGAAGAATCTTCCGCAGAAACTGATTCTTCCTCTTCAAGCGAGCGGTCTTCTAAGAGATCAAAGAGAGAGTGAATTGTACAAAATTTCCTTTTTCCCTTTCGGAGACCGAGCGGTCTCGTTGTAATTGAAAATTCAGAATATATACAAAAATTAGATTCTGTTATGTTGTCTGTGGATGAGTTTATTTTTGATGCATATATTTGTTCTTCTGAGTTTAAACTCGGCATTCGATCTTAATGCCTTAGGCTTGTTACAATTTTATATCACCATTAAAGGATTTCAGGTGGCGATCTCTTGGAAAAAACAAAAAAAACCTTGAAGGAAAGATACTGTATCAACAAAATCACTCTGCGATCTCGAGATAATCAGATCATTGAAAGACATTCAGCAACTTAACTGTGATCAGAAAATAACCAACTTATTTGCAATAGTCATGCAGTCTCATATTATACAAATCGCCACAAGGAAACTACAATTTGAAGATGATTTGAACTCATTAAACTTTTGGGTGTTCGACGCCCAAATGACTGGAAATCCGTCTGACGACCCCTTTGATAACCAAAACTATTACTTGAAAAGAAAAACAATGACTCTTCATGAATCTTCAATTTAGCGATCACATTATATTCAGACCGCCCTTTTGAAGAAAAAGCCCAACTCACTTGATGGGAAACAGCATCATGATTATTCCATGTAACTTCGAATAACGGGGAATACCAGAATCTCGATCTTACTGAGACCGGGTCGAGCTCTGTCAAGTCGGCATAAGAGCTTTCTGAATAGCGACCTCAATTATCCTAAAAAAGTCATGTCCGGCGATCATAAATGACTCAAATCACTCTTTGGAGAAAGTTGGAAAGAAAAACATGCGGTCTCACAAATTGCTGACCGCCCGATCCCAGTACAAAGGGATGAATAAGATTTTTCTTTTTGAAGTAAGAAGATATGAAAATGGGATCTCAAAGAATGATCCAAAAGGAATGTGTGGTCATGCTGCGGAGGCTATACCGACATTGCCTCTTTTTTTTTAAACAAAGGATTACCGAGTTTACTGCAAACATGCCAATCTAAGGTTCAGGCGACGGTCACGGATGTTTCTGACCGCCCCTTACTTAACCACGCTTCAACGAGTATTCGAGAGTTACGGATCAAAATGATCGGTAGGGCAGGTGTGGTCATGCCGCGGAGGCTATACCGACATTGCTTTCCCTGAAAGATCATTAAGATCGTAACAATGTCCTTCTTAATGCATGACAGAGCTGGGACAGCCACCTAGACCCCTTTGAAATGCTGAGGTGTGCCAGATGTCAGCAAGGACCCGGTATCCTAAACTTCCACCGCTCAAGCTTGGCGAGCTACTGCTACACAGATTCGAAGTCTCCCCGACATCTGTGGTCCCGGCAGAATTACACGTCGAGCTAACAAGTCGAGGGGGAAGATAGTAGGATCCGTCGATGTCTCACTTGACAGGTTTTTGGCTTTTCAAAAAATAACATTCTTAAAACTTGTCACCCATCACTCATATTGCGAATTCTTTGATAATACCTGCATGACATTTGAGAGGGAAAAAGTGAGAAAAAGAATGAGTGAATTGGATACGAACATTTAAGAAAAGAAGAGTTTGAGATCATCTCCGCTCCATGAATGAGACAATTCTTTCCCGTCATAAGTTTGGAGATGGTAAGCGCCATTTTTAAGCAAGCTCTTCACCACAAACGGCCCCGCCCAATTTGGGTTAAGCTTTCCAACTGAACCAGCTCTTGCTGCTGAATCCATTTTTTTCAGGACTAGATCCCCAACAGCGAACTCTTTGGTTCTTACATTTTTGTTGAATAGCCTCGCCATTCTTCTCTTCACCTCTTCTTGCCTGATGATTGTCGTATCTCTCAATTCCTCAATTAAATCAAGACTGCATTTTAACTCCTCATCATTTCTTTCCATCCAGTCAATTTGACTCTGTTGCGCCAATAACACTCTTGGACTTTTTACTTCAAATTCCACCGGAATAAGGGCTTCGGAACCGTGTGATAATTTGAATGGAGTTTCTCCAGTAGCAGAACTTGGAGTTGTCCTCAAGGCCCACAAGACGGAAGGTAGTTGTTCTGCCCAGTTGCCCCTGACATTTTCTACCTTCTTTTTCAAGAGATTTATGATGAGTTTGTTGGCGGCCTCTACCTGCCCATTGCTTCTTGGATGATGTACGGAGGCGAAACGTAGCTCAACGCCAATTTGCTTACAGAAATTAATAAGAATCGAATTTTGAACTGGGAACCGTTATCCGTGATGATTGCCATTGGGATTCCGTGCCGACATATTATCTCTCCCCAAATAAAATTTTTCACGGCTTGAGTCGTAATTTTGGCCAATGCCTTTGCTTCTATCCATTTGCTGAAGTAGTCAATCATGACTATAATATATCGACGTTGCCCACTTGCCATAGGAAAAGGCCTAATCAAATCCATTCCCCAAACTACAAACGGCCATGGAGTTGCTATCGACTTGAGTTGTTGAGCCGGCTGATTTTGGAGAGGAGCAAACTTCTGGCACTTCAGGCATTTCTTGGCAAATTTTTCCGCATCCTTCCTCATTTGAGGCCAAAAATAGCCTTGCCTTAGAATTCTTTTTTCCAAAGTTCTGGCTCCAGAGTGACTTCCACATTCTCCAAAATGGACCTCCTGAAGGACCGCTGGAATCTCCTCCTCCGAAACGCACCGTGCTAATGGTGAAAGGAAAGTTCTTCTATAATGTACTCCTGCAACAAGATAATAGTTAGCCGTTTTCCGTTTAAACCTTTTCCTATCCTTTATTGATGAATGGAGCTCTCCAGTTGAGAGATATAGAACAAACGGATCCATCCAAGATGGATGTTGATCAATCTCCATGACCTCTCCTTCTTCAATCGCCGGGCGAAACAACTCCGAAGTTGTTCCTCCTGAGAGAAGTCCAAATTTTGCCAACTCATCTGCTTCCACGTTCTCACCTCTTGGAATATGATTGATAGCAAAGCTTTTGAACTTCCCCACCTCAATTTTTACCAGAGTTAGATACTACTTTAAAATACTATCTCTGGCTTCAAAAGTCCCATTTACTTGAGAAGCCATCACCAAAGAATCTGTGAAAACTTCGACATCATCAATCCCCAGCTCCCTAGCAAACTTGAGACCGGCTAGCAAAGCCTCATATTCCGCCTGATTGTTTGTTACTTGGAAATAGAACTTCAGCGCTTGATCCAGTCTTACTCCATTTGGGTTGATTAAGATAACTCCTGCTCCGGAAGAATTTTTTCCTGAAGCTCCGTCCACGAAGATTTTCCAGGCAAGGGGCACTCCGACCCCCTTCTGCGACTCAACTTCTTTGGCATCCACCATGAAGTCCGCTAAGACTTGAGCTTTGATTGCCATCCTTGGAACATAGGATATGTCAAACTCACCGAGCTCTATTGCCCACTTTGCCAACCAGCCTGAATGCTCTGGCTTCTCCAAGACACTCTTTAATGGAAGATCAGTAACGACTAGAATCGAGTGAGCTTGGAAATATGGTCTTAATCTTCTTGCTGAAGTTATAAGCATTAAAGCTAACTTTTCGAGGATAGGATAACGAGTCTCTGCATTCTTCAGGATTCGACTTACGTAATAGACTGGGAATTGCTTCTTTTTCTCCTCTCGGACCAAAACAGAGCTTATGGCATCAGTTCCGACTCCCATATATAGGAAAAGAATTTCTCCCTCTCGCGGGCTTTGGAGCAAAGGGGTTGATGTCAATTGCTTCTTAAGCTGAATGAAAGCATCATCGCATTCCTTTGTCCACTCGAACCTACTCCCTCCCCGGAGGGTTTTAAAGAAAGGTGCACTCTTATCTCCTGAATGGGAGATAAAGCGACTTAAGCCTACCATTCTCCCTCCCAGCTGCTGAATTTCTTTTGGGGACTTGGGAGGTGGCATTTCCAGAACAGCTTTCACTTTGTCAGGATTGGGTTCCAACACTGTGTCCATCATTTTCTGATAGGTTGCTCCATTATTCTTTAGCCCAAAAGGCATTACGAGATAACAGAAGCAACCATCATTTGTGATAAATAAAGTATGGGGTATATTTGGTTTATGCATTCTGATTTGATGGTAACCTGAAAAAGCATCTAAAAAACTCATAAAAGAATAACCTACCGCAGAATCTACTAAAGAATCTATCCGAGGCAAGGGGTAGCAATCCTTGGGGCAAGCTTTATTGAGTTTAGTAAAGTCGACACACATCCTCCACTTTCCACCCGACTTCTTTACCATTACAACGTTTGACACCCATTCCGGGTATTGAATTGGTTGGATGAACTTTGCCTTCAGGAGCTTCTCTACCTCTTCACGGATAGGTTGTGCTAGATTAGTTGCAACAGACCTCTTCTTCTGCTGGATAGGAATGAAGTTTGGGTCAAGATTGAGATGGTGGCAAGCAACATCCGCATCCACTCCGTGCATATCATCTGCCGACCAAGCGAAGATATCTAGATTTTGCAGAAGACAAGAGATGAGCTGACCCTTGTCAGCTTCGGATAACTCAGCGTTGATGGAGAGGCTCTTGCTCTCATCTTCCTCGCTGATCCGAACCTCTTGAGTTGCTTGGGCAGGTTCCAAGCGAACTCCATCTCTTGCATCCTTCTCAATTTCCTCTGCAACTTGGACTTGTTCAGGAGCTTCGATTGATTCAGCCATCATGATTTCTTGGGGAGGAGAGGATACGATCATGTTGACCGTCTTTACATAGCATTCCCTGGCTTTCCTTGGGTCGCTCCTTATTCGGTGTTGTTTGCCGTTCAAGGCAAACTTCACCGCTTGATGGTAGGTGGAGACGATGGCTTGATAGGCATTCAAGAAGGGTCTTCCAAAGATGGCGTTGTAGCTACTGGGAGCATCAACGACTATAAATTTGACCAGCTTCACTATCCCCCCCAGAATCACAGAAAGAGTGACGAGCCCTTCTACTTCTTTCTTCTCTCCTGAAAAACCATAAAGGGGGCCTTCAGTTGAAAGGAGGGTTTTACCTGTCTTCAACGCCTCGAAGGCGGGTTTGAAGAGCACATTGACTGAACTTCCCGTGTCAATCAGAATCTTCTCTACTGTATAATTTTCAATTACAGCTTTGATGACGACCGCGTCGTCAAAAGGATTCGCGGTCTGAGGAAGGTCTTCGTCACCGAAAGTGACCGTTCCTCGGACCGGTGATGAAGAGGTGGCAGCAACCTCTGATTGATAAACTCTTTTCAGACTCGCCTTCCTTGAAGATTCCGGACCTGCACCTCCGTGGATGCAGAAGAGATTGCCCAAGGCGCCTTCGTCATCAGCATCCACGCATTCATTGGGAAAGCCGATATTGCCGAGATGGCCAATATCGTCCACTTCTTCGCATTCCCAATGGACTTCCGCTACTTCCTGAGCCTTGGAGGTTGAGGCTTCGGAAGAATCATTCTTCTGGATGAGATCTCGAAGCTTACCCTCCTTCAGAAGCTTCTCCAAGAACAGGCAGAGAGCTCTACAATCCTCTGTCAAATGACCCCTATCTCTGTGATATTCACAATAGAGAGTTGGGTTTCTGGTTTTCGGGTCAGAATTTAGCGGAGCTGGCCTCTTAAAAAAGGGCTGCTTCTGAAGTACTTGAAGCACTTCATTCATAGAAACACCAAAGTCCGTGAAGGACTCTTGGGATTCATTGTAAAGTGAAGGAATGGGTAGAAGAGGAGGTTGAGCACGCTGGATCTGGTGGACGGGGGTGACTTGCGGAGCAGGAGTAGCGGGAGTTTGAAGAAATGAATTTTGAAGTGGGAAGGATTGATTACCTCGGTTGAAGCGGCTGTTGCGGTAATTCTTACCTCTCGGAGCCGGAGGGGGAGCTCTTGTCGGTTTTTAGAGGAAGACGAAGCCGGATAAAATCCCGCAGAGCCTTTCTGAGTGGCCCTGTTTGTCAAATTGCTCACATAGGTGGGGTTGTTGATCTCCCCTTCTATGTAGCGATTGGCAATGCTGATCAGCTCCTGATAGGAGCTAGGCTCCTTGGTTGTGACTTTGAATTTCAGAGGACCCTCCTGCAGACCACTGATCAAAGCCACCATGTAGAGCTCGGGGTCCATATCCCTAACTCTCAAGATCTCTTTCTGAAAACGGTCAATGAAATGCACTGCAGTTTCCACTACAACAAACTGCACCTGTTGTAAGGACTGGAATGTAACTGAAACACAGTTTGTTACTAATAGTTATATTTAGTAACAAAGATTTTTTGTTGTTACAAAAACTAACTTTATTGTAACGAATATTTTAAATTTTGTTACAATAATAATTAATTCGTTACTATAACTATAAGTATTTGTAACAACACCAATGTTACGTTACAAATAGAAAACTTTTCTCACAATAAGTATCAATTGTAACGACATCATGAAAGTTTTTTGTGACAAAGACATTGTCCTTACTAAAAGTAATATTTTATTATTAAAGTTTTGTTACAAAAAATATATCATATTTTATTTTCAATTTTTGTACAATTTTATTATCAAAGTTTTGAATTATTATTTTTTTTTGAAAAAAAAATTTGTATGCGCGCGACAGTACCCCGCCTCGATAGTGCTCTAACGCGACGACAGTACTCCTACAGCTCGCAAACATTCGTGCTCGGCTGTCGCAGATATGTGGTACTATTGCGATATGTATTTTTGCGCGTATGGGTTTTTTTATAAATCTTTAACTTTTTATAAAAGTTTTTCTGCCTCTCTCCCATGCAGCTCTATCTCTCTCTCACATGACTGAATGAAATATACGGATGAATATTTCCCTCCATAAAATTTTGAACAAAACAAAACTAAAAATTAAAAATATATTAAATGTAAAAATGAATGCAAATTAATATAACATTAATTTTTTAATATAATTTTGGAATTAAAATAAAATCACACACGAACCCGCGTGCACGCAAATGCACTCTCGCGCGCACGCAAATGTACTCTTGCGCGCACGCAAATGTACTCTTGCGCGCACGCAAATGCACTCTCGCGCGCACACGAATACATGTGCGCACATGAGGCCCATGTTCCCCGCTCGACAATACCCCCGCCTCGACATTGCCCGACTGTGTACATGAGCTTTAAATACACAAACACGCACAAACACACAGACACAGACACAGATTGTGTGTAACACACATAGATACACAAACACAGACACACACAAGCACAGACAAACATGCATGCATAGACAGACAAACACTCACACACAACCCAAATACACAGACACAGACAAGCACGTGTACATACAGACATAGATATATATATACATAGACACAAACACATGGACACAGACACAGATCACTTGTATAGATACATGGACACATACACAGACACATTGACCGACACACATACGTACGTACACAGACACATACACATACAGACACAAACACATGGACACAAACACAGACACATACACATACAGACACAAACACATGGACACAAACACAGACACATGGACCGACACATATATATACGTACATAGACATTCAAATACACAGACACACACAGACAGTCACAGACACATGCACACACACACACACACACACAAACACACACACACACACACACACACACACACACATACAAAGACACACACACACACACACACATACAAACAAAGACACACACAGACACAGACACATGCAGATACACGTAAACACACAGACACACATACATACAGATACAGACACACACATGCACAAGAAAATATAGATTATGCACAGACACAGACACAGACCCCATGCAACATGCACACACACACACACACACACACACACACACACACACACACACACACACACACACATATGCACAATCTCGATTTTGAGTTGAGATCGAGTTCAATGAGCTCAATCTCGAACTCGAGTTCAATGAGCTCAATCTCGATTTTGAGTCGAGCTCGAGTTCGTTGAGCTGGAGCTCGATTACTACTCGAGCTTCAGCTCAAATATTTTTGATCATGATGGCGCGCGAGCCATCTCTCGAGATCGAGCAAAAAATAGTCACATATAGAATGTTGAGTCAACATATCAAATTATGTAATAAACTTGCATAAATGACCCCATTTAAAATTACGCAAATATTTGGGTACATATGCGCACCTCCCGGAGGTGCGCGAGCAGATTCGACCGTAGGATTGCGAGATCCCACGGTGGATAAAGCAGTATAAAAGAAGTATTTCAGATGTTTTTGCGGGAGATGCATCTCGACCATTGATCGCGAAATCCTACAATACCGCACCTCCCAAATTTGATGCGCATACGTACTTAAATATTTATCTTAAAACTATGAGCATGAATTATTTGGAGGGAAATTTCCCTCCATAAACCCAGCTCCATCCCTTCCTTGATCCTGAAGCATTTTAATTCTCGAAACCCTCGACTCGTCCCGTCCTTGATCGCGGCTCGCTTCTTCCTCCTGCGAATCAGCACGACTCGTCCCGTCCTTGCGCTATTCCTCCATCCATCGTTCCTGCTGCTAATCGAGGACTCGCATACAGTCTGGATGTTCTCTGGTTAAGGGTTCTGGTAAGACCTACAGTCTTCTTCCTACATCCTTCCTTAAATCTTGAATGTTCTCTGGTTAAGGGTTCGGCACAGGGGAAATTCCAGCTTCCTCAACCCTAGCCACAGAAAAGGCCTCCACTCTTCTTCCTAAACCTCAACTCGACGGAGGAGAAAAATCTACCAAAGTTGTAACGCCTGATCTTCAGGTACCCAGATCCAGAGCCTTTTTTTTCTTCCTCCCAAAGTTGTAATGCCTTATTCTCAACATGTAGTTGTAATGGTTCTTCTTCCCAGCTGTTAGGCCTTCCTCCCAATGTTTTTTTTTCATTTTCTTCCCAGAAATTAGGACGTATTCTCATCTAGATTTGGTGATTATTTTTCAGGTTAATTTAGGGCATTTTCTTTCCAGCATTTAGCACTGTCTTTTCAGAATTTTACTCTCCTGCACAAGTTAACGTGGTTGTCTAATTTGGTGTTAGTATATCATATTATTTCCACCAAATGTTGGCAGCCACAACTATTGTGTGGTATGGTGCTTTTCTTAGATGAGAACAAAAGTATATTCATTACAAAGCATATTCTAGGCCACGTTAACAAAAAAATGTCGTCTAAGAAGATTTGTTATACAACATCTTTTTTATAGATTTGTTCACCCATCAAAAAATTGAATAAAGCTATATTGACAAATCTAATTAGACAACAAAGCTATGTGATTTAATATGTTATGTGAACAAATCTAATTAACAACAAAGCTATGTGATTTGGTGCTAATTTGTGAACATATCTAATTAGACACCAAATTAGGTTAGAGCGTCCCAATAAAAGTGCTGTCTAATTGGATTTGTTCACATAGATTTCCTTAGTATAACATATTATTTCCACCTCTTTCTCCAACCAAACAATGGATTTGTTCACATAGTTTACTGTGAGTGTGATTTGGGCACAAATGTTGTATTCTCTAATCTTCTACTTTCTTTTGTGTTCTTCAATTTTTTATTTGTATGTACTAGTTTTTTATCTTCATGATATTGTCTTATCCCATTCTTTTTTTGTTAGCTATGGATAAAAGCTGGATTTATGAAGCAGATAGATTCAGTTCTACCTATACTAGAGGCGTGGATTTATTTTTAGAGTTTGCACTGGCAAATGCTATTTACTTTGAAGATAAAATTCTTTGCCCATGCAATGTATGTCGAAACACTAAAACAAAGAGCCTCATTGAAGTTAAAGCAGACTTGCATTTGAAAGGGTTTTACAGATATTATAAGGAGTGGATACATCATGGAGAAGCTAAAATGACTAGTTCTTTTGTGTTCAGTTCGAATAGTAACAATAGTGGACCTTCTCAAAGTCATGAAAGTAACGATGATATTGAAGCCATCGATGATTTAGTTGATTTGATACATGAGATTGGAGATGCAGAACTTCCAGAACATTCTAACGAAGATAGTACGGGAACTTTTTCAAGTCTATTATGTAATGTCAGACGTGAACTATACCCAGGTTGCAAAAAATACTCTTTGTTAGCATTCATTGTTAAACTGCTGCATATCAAAGTAATGAACAAGATGTCAGATAAGTCAGTTAACATGCTTCTTGAATTGCTAAAGGACGTGATGCCATAAGGTAATCTTATTCCAAAATCTGTTTACTGGGCTAGGAAACTTCTTTCTGGTATAGGTTTGGGTTATAAGAAGATAGACGCGTGTAGACATGATTGTGCACTATTTTGGAAAGAGAATGAGAAGAAAGATGTGTGTCCTGTGTGTGAAGAACCACGTTGGAAATATAACGAAGGAAAAGGAAAATTAATTGCTCAAAAAGTTTTGTGGCATTTCCCCTTGACACAAAGGCTACAAAGACTTTATATGTCTTCTAAAACAGCAGCTGACATGAGGTGGCATACTGAGAAGCATATAGAGATAGAAGGTACGTTGAGTCATCCGGTAGATTCACTTGCATGGAAGAGTTTTGATGCACATTATCCTAGTTTTGCTGCAGATCCACGCAATGTTAGGCTTGGATTGGCTACTGATGGGTTCAATCCGTTTGGAAATATGAGTACTTCTTATAGTATGTGGCCAGTTGTGTTAATTCCATATAATATGCCGTTATACAAAGGTATGAAAGATGAGTTTCTTATGATGTCATTATTAATTCCTGGCCCACGTGCGCCTGGAAAAGATATTGATGTTTATCTTAGACCACTGATAGAAGAATTAAAAGAATTATGGAATGGTGTTGAGACTTTTGACACATACACCAAAGAGACTTTTAAAATGCATGCTGCTCTTATGTGGACAATCAATGATTTTCCAGCTCTTAGTAATTTATTTGGGTGGACCACAAAGGGTTACGGGGCATGCCCAACTTGTTTATATGATACAGATTCTAAAAGAATTCGAAGTAAGATATGCTACATGGGACATCGTCGTTATCTACATAATGATCACCCTTATCGAAGGAGTAAATTGTTCGATGGAAAGTCAGAAAGACGTTCAAAACCAAGGGAGTGGAGTGGCGCACAATTGCTTTCAGATTTAACCAAACTCGAACATAACTTTGATAAATTTGGAAAACACCCAAGCAAGCGGAAGAGGAAGCGCAACAATGAAGAAGGGAATTGGGTAAAGAGAAGCATCTTCTTTGAACTACCTTACTGGCATAAGCTTTTGATACGACACAACATTGATGTAATGCATGTTGAAAAAAATATTTGTGATAGTGTTTTGGGCACATTGATGAACATTGATGGAAAAAACAAAGATACGGAAAAAGCGCGAGAAGATTTGCGAGACCTTAACATCCGGAAGGAGTTACACTTGATTAGAAATGGAAGTACTATAATAAAACCTCAAGCATGTTATAATCTATCTTCCGATGAGAAAAAAAGGTTTTGCAATTTTTTAAAAAATGTCAAGTTTCCAGATGGATATGCGTCAAATATTTCAAGATGCGTAAAGGATGGGAAGATTTATGGACTTAAATCTCATGATTGTCATGTTCTACTACAACGGTTAATTCCTATTGGCATTCGTGGGTTTCTACGCGCAGATGTCGTTGAGGCACTATACGAGCTAGGAGATTTTTTTAAAATTTTATGCTCAAAGACACTAAAGGTAGAATATATCGAGAAGTTGGAGAGTAATATCCCAATTATTTTGTGCAAATTGGAGAGAATATTTCCTCCAGCATTTTTTGATGTAATGATTCACTTGGCTATTCACCTTCCGAAAGAGGCAAAGATAGCTGGCCCAGTTCACTCACGTTGGATGTACCCGATTGAAAGGTACTTGTTCTTTATGCATTTATACTTTATTATCTTACATAGCATAAATGAACAATTTTGTTATTATGATCATTGAGTTTTCCTTTTAGGTTTCTTAAAACTCTTAAAGGATACGTACGTAATAAAGCTCGTCCAGAGGGTTCTATAGCTGAAGGATATATTGTAAAAGAGTCTTTGACCTTTGTGTCAATGTACCTAAATGAAATAGAAACAAGGTTCAATAAAGAAAATAGAAATGAAGATTCAGTGGAGCATCAACAAGAGTGTGAATTGTCGGTTTATGCATCAAAAGTGAGACCCTTTGGACCTCTTCGCCGTTGCAAAGCACTTTCTAAAAAAGATCTAGATGCAGCTCATAACTTTATATTAAACAATTGTAGCGAAGTAGATGATTTCCGAAGGTTCGATTCATGAAAGAGCTCAATTTCCTTACTTAATTTGTAACAAATTTTGATGTACTTTTTTTTAAATAGTAAGCACATGGAGGAGCTTAAAAGAGACGAAAATGAAAGAAACATTGACAAAACTCATCAAGAGCAGTTTCATCATTGGTTTCAAGCGCATGTAAGCTCCAAATACGAAGATACCCTTGAAGATTGTTAATTTATAGTATCATCTATCTAATTAGCTTCCTATTGTATTTTGTATAGATAAATAGAGTGCATAACACAAACTCGGGCGAAGTCTCCAAAGAATTATGGGCATTGGCAAATGGTCCACAATCATACTTAACAAAATTTTACTCTGGTTGTATTGTTAATGAAGTACGATTTCATACACATGATCGAGATGATCGCCGAACAACACAAAATAGTGGTTTACTTGTTGTGGGGGAACAACAAAATATCTTGGTAGAGTTTTATGGAGTATTAAGTAGGGTCGTTGAATTGACCTATCTTCATGGATATAAAGTAGTATTATTTTGGTGTGAGTGGTTTGACACTGGTGGGAAGAAGACTATGCTTAAAGATAAATATTTTTTGAGCATCGACACAACTTCTCGTTGGTGTGAAGATGATCCATTCGTTCTTCCAAACCAAGTGCAACAAGTGTTCTATGTCGATGACACAAAACTCGGCGATCCTTGGAAAATTGCACAACTTGTATGTCATAGACACCTTTGGGACATAGAGGAACACGCTGACCTAGAAGTGGAGGAGATGCATGATAACATAGTTCAACAACACGAGTCCTCAGAAACTGAATTAATATATGCTACCGAAGATCAAAACTTGCAATTCCTAGGGAGAGATGATATAGAACCTGATATTATAAATATAGAAGTTCTAACTAGAATCCAAGAAGAGGAAGAAATTAATAATATTGTCGATGGAGATGAGTCAATAGATGAGGATGATGAAACACTAGTGCAATATTGTGACGACAGTGATCATAACATGTAAAGCTAATCCAAACGGTACGTTAAGTTTTTTCTTATTCATTAGATCGAAACTGTAATGCAATTCTTCCATTTTATGATATCTCTAAATAATTTAATGTGATGTTTAACGTTTGCATCTTATTTACTTTGCAGTAATATGCCTCCAAAAAATGCTATTCTACGGCGCCCTACGACAAGGAGCAGAAAACAACTGCTTGTTGCTGAAAAACCAACAAATACTGAGGTTGTTGAAATGTCACCTACACCAAATACACCTTCACCTCCACCAAATACACCTTCACCTAATCTGCAGCAATCACAAAGTGCATCAGTTGCCACCATTAATGATGATGATACCACTATTAATGAAGGAAATGATGAAAGTCCAATACAGGGTTCTGATAATAGTAGTAAGTATACCTTATTTTATTTCACAAGTTTGTATCATTTACTTGAATCATATATTTATTAAGGATTTTTAATTATGCAGTGGGAAGCTCATCTATAAGAAGAGGTCGTGGGGTGACCACCGGAAAGTCGATTGAGAAAGCAATACTAGAAAATGTATGCTTTATTTAGGTATATTAAAACTTACATACACTTACTATATGTTAACATACTTGTATTTGTTTTGTTAGGACAAGAAACTACTTGAGATTGAGTTTCCTGAAGGTTTTAAGAAGCCGCATCGCTATGCAAAGCACCTTGCAAATGGTATAGGTGTTATTGTAAGACACAGTGCGGGTTTGGATTTTTTGAACCCATGGAGTGAATTGGGGGAAGAGCTGAAACTTACTTTATATGCTGCATTAGGTGTAAGTAATTAATATTTATATACCATATATGTGAATTTGTTTGGGATAACCAAATAATTTATTCTTTTGTAGCAATGGTTTGTGATAAAGAATTGGGAAACAGATAAAAGTGTGCAAGAGTTCATGGAGGAGATGTTTCAACGTAGCTACACACATTGGAGAGGAAGATTATCTGCAAGGCATAGAGATTATATTGTGGTAGGAAAGAATCCAAGAGCTAGTAGCCCATTTGAGTGGATCTCAATCGAGAATTGGTGTCAGTTGTGCGATCTCTTTGAAAGTGAGACTTTTAAGGTGAATGTGACTACTTAAGTAAATTCTGTTTAATACATATGTTATTAATCACACATTCAATGACTAGAGTCCAATACTTTTGTTTGCTTGCAGAAAAGGTCCAAGACAAATGCTGATAATAGATCACACATGCCGTTTACTCATACGTCGGGTTCTAAATCCTACCATTCCCGACTGCTGGAAATGGTAATGCAATAAATACATGTGAGTTATTGATTACTATGACATATTCTCAAATATTTTTTTGATATACAGGTTAATCAAAGCCCGGTTGAGAACTTTGCGAACACCCATAAGAAGAATGGGGTGTTTGTCAGCGAGAAAGCAGAAGCGGCATACGTAAGTCAAAATATATTTGAAACTTTCGCAAAATTGATTGATAACATACGTTTCTATTATAACACTATATTTTACAGCGTGAAATGGAAAGGCTGAGGACAACAACAGATTCTGACAGTGATCTCATATGCTCTGAGAGAGAAATTATAAAGACTGCACTTGGAAACAAGTCTGGTTATGACAAAGGGCTAGGCTATGGTGTTGTGCCTTCAAAACGAATGAAGAAGACATTGAATGTGACTACTCAGTTGAAAGAGAAGTTGAATGTAGCGAAAGAAGAATTGCGCGATGCCACGACTCGTCTAACAGCACAAACAGAGCTTATAGATAAACATGAAGCTTTGATTCAAACACACAATGCAGAGATTGCGGGATTAAAGGAGGGGCAAAATGAGCTGAAAGAGCAGCTGGCATTCGTTCTGCAAAAATTTGGGGCAATTCCTTGACTTTGATGCACACACCATTTACTTTTTGGTGCACTTTTTTGTTGTCAAATGGTTTATGACTGTTAGTTTTTTAGTTTACTGCTTTGTGACTATTTTATTACTTTTGCTTGGTTTATGACTGTTAGTATTTTGGTTCCAAGCTTGGGAATCTGCTTGGTTTGCTGGCTTGGATGATTCTGTTTTGCCGATTATATACTGATTAGTAGGTTTTGTTAGTGGGGTGTTAGACTATTTGGCATTTTGCTGCTGGGTATGTGTTGCAGGTCTTGCTTTGGCCAGAACAGTTTCACCAGGTATGCATATTGTATTTGTTTTCATTAAGCTTAATTTACAAATCACTTCTTTAATTCTTTAGTGATGAGGTATCGGATGATACAAAAACAATCATATATGTTTGCTTCCAGTTCAGCTTGACCAAATTTTCTGTTTGAAAATTAGTTGGACACTTGTTGTGTTATCCTATTGCTTACTGGTAAAATCTTGCATGCTGAATTATAATTTCTTGATGATTTTGCATCATGATGCCAATCCAGATTAATAAACTTTGAAAAAGCTTATTGCATCATGATGCCAATCCAGATTAATAAGCTTACTACAGTACATGCTTTGAATAAGCTTCCTTATTCAAAGCTGGACTCCAAGGCTATTGGCATCAAGGATGGAGTGATTTTTCTTACTTATAACAGCCTCATTGCATCATCGGAGAAAGGTCGTTCCCGCTTACAGCAGCTGCTGCATTGGTGTGGATCTGATTTTGATGGTCTTATAGTATTTGATGAGGTACGCTCCACATAAGCATATACACAATATTAATTACAAGACAAATCACAATCAAGTAGATATTCAAAAGTATGAGAGCACGTAATGTTTTATAAATACAAGAGAGCTAGAAAGAAAACTACACAACAACAACACTCATGACTTTATCCCAGTTTATCTTTTAATTTACAGGAATTTACAGGAATTTTAACTTTCAGTTTATCTTTTAATTTACGGGAATTTTAACTTGCCTAATCCAAAGGAAGAAACATTATCCAAACACTCCATTCTCAAGTATTCAAATCTCATTCCAGTTAACTCTTTCTCTGGCTTTATCTGATTAATATTTAACTCATGTTCAAATACTAAGTTTTTTCTTCATTAATGGTTTAGATTGAGAATGAGTTTGGGCCGCTTGAGTATGGGGCCGGAGCTCCGATGAAAGCTTATGCAAGCTGGGCTGTTGGCATGGATGTTGGCCTGGAGACCGGGGTTGTGTGGGTCATGTGCAAGTAAAATGATGCATCTACTTCCTGATTAGTGCTCCCAGCTCAATACGTGTGGGTCATGTGCAAGTAAAATGATGCATCTACTTCCTGGGTCATGTGCAAGTAAAATGTTGTCATGTGCAAGTAAAATGATGCATCTACTTCCTGGGACAAATAGCAAGCCCGCTCAATATTTGTTATGGTTATGCACTAAATTTTCTATTTGTTGGGATCGCTGCAGCTGCAGCGAACTGCAGCAGCGGGTTCGCTGCAGCTGCAGCGAACTGCAGCAGCGGGATCGCTGCAGCTGCAGCGAACTACAGCAGCGGGTTCGCTGCAGCTGCAGCGAACTGCAGCAGCGGGTTTGCTGCAGCAGTGGGTTCACTACAGCTGCAGCGAACTGCAGCAGCGAGTTTGCTGCAGCTGCGGGTTCGCTGCAGCTGCAGTGAACTGCAGCAGCGGGTTCGCTGCAGCTGCAGCGAACTGCAGTTTGCTGCAGTTGCAGCGAACTATTTGGTGTGAGTGTTGTGTGTGCAGTTGTGCTGAGTGTTGTGTGTGCAATGGTTGTATCCTGCTTTACTTCTTTTGATACTTATGCTCATGTTAATTATACATTTTTGCATGAGCATGTGCATGCTTATGAGGAGTGAATGAATGAATGCCTGAGTGGTTGATGCATATTGAATAATAAGTGATACACACAAAACTGCATTATTTTTGCATGAGCATGTGCAGTTTTGGGAAGTATGAACTGCAGCAGCGGGATCGCTGCAGCTGCAGCGAACTGCAGCAGCGGGTTCGCTGCAGCTGCAGCTGCAGCGAACTGCAGCAGCGGGTTCGCTGCAGCTGCAGCGAACTGCAGCAGCGGGATCGCTGCAGCTGCAGCGAACTGCAGCAGCAGGTTCGCTGCAGCTGCAGCGAACTGCAGCAGCGGGTTCGCTGCAGTTCGCTGCAGCTGCAGCAAACTATTCGGTGTGAGTGTTGTGTGTGCAGTTGTGCATTTGTGTTGTGTGTGCAACTGTGAGTAATGTGTGTGCAGCTGCGTTGAGTGTTGTGTTGTGAAGTGCGTGTTATTTTTTGTCCAGTGAGTGTGTTGTGTTGTGAACTGGCAGAAGATTGAGTGAGTAACGGAAAAGGAGTAACTACTATTTCATCAGACCTTCATGGGGTAATATAGCTCAGGAGAGAACAATGATAATTACTAGCATTCACTATTGACACTTTTGTTGGTTAATTACTCCGGTTTTGTGCTGTATTCAGTATTATTTACTGAATAATGTTTTGCTTCATGTAGTATAGGAATTAATCACTTGATTTGCTTCATGTTGTTTGTTGCAACTGCTGCTATCATTGTATTACTCAAATGAACTTGCATGTTTAGGGTTCTTCAACTACTTATTCAGCTACTTTATTCAATGCTTATGTATTGTAATGATCAAATGAACTATTTTTGTATTAAATTTCATCTAAGTTTTAGTTTTAAACCTTTATGTCTTGTAAAGCTTACACATTTTCACATCACACCCATGAATCCTCTTTATATTATCTTTTTGCCCCTTTAAAGTGTTGCTGCCCCCTTTAATAATTGCTCTCTTTTATTTCTAGGGAGTTGGAGCTTGGAGCGAAAAGTGATGGAAGAAGATGCATTAGTCAAAAAGTGTAGAAGTTGATGTGTTTTGTAAAACATCTTGATCTTATTGTTGTTATGTAATATTGTTTTGTAATAGATGAGATGACACTTGTACTCTATCTAGCTACTGCAAGTAATTCAAATTTAATATTTGTAATGCATTTTCTTTTTATTAATTTGGCATATTTTTTCCCTTCTCGTACTTGATTCAAATTTTATATATGAAAAGTATATTAGTTCTTTAAACCTATAATGATTTCTATTTTGAAATATTTTAATTACAAATTATATATCAATGAGTATAAAATATTATTATATAATATAAAACTATATTATACTTTAAATAATATTTCATATTTATAATAAAATCATGCGTACCCATCTAAATTATGAATTGGTTGTAGTAAGAAGAATGGAAAACAAATGTAACGATTTTTTCGTTACTATTGTTTAATCTATTGTAACGAAATAATGTTTATTATACTTTATTGTAACGAAGTTATTTTATTTTTAGTGAGGAAAAAAAAAACATTTGTAACGAAATAGTTGTAATCATAACTCTTTTTTTGTGAGAAAAAAATAACATTCGTAACGAAATAATATTTATTGTGACCAATTTATTGTGAGGAAGAATCTCTTTTTAGTGAGAAAGTATCATTTGTTACAATTACTTTATTTGTAACGAAATGCATACATTCGTTACAATAACCTTTAGCGTCGAGCTTTAGAGGAGGACCGTTACTTAAAGTATTTTTCGTTACCAAAGAGTTTTTGTAACGAATTTTGGCACTTATTGTAACGAATTAGGTCCTTACTATAAGTGCAGTTTGTTGTAGTGTTCGTTGTCCCCTTGCCTGATCTTGAAGAGGGTCGCAGGACCACTCTTCCTCTTCTTTGCAGTGGCGAACCTCAGGAGGAGCTCTTGCCTCAGGGCAGCAAAGCTTCGGATAGATTGACAAGACAGCTTATAGAACCATTCCATGGCTGACCCATCGAAGGAGGTGACCATCAGCTTGCACCTCACTCCATCTGAAATGTTCCTGAGAGCCACAGCAGACTCGAAGGATTGAAGATGGCACATTGGGTTGGTTTCTCCTGTATACACCGGAAGGCGAGGTTCTCTGAATCCATGAGGAATCGGATCCCGACGAATCTCATCGGTAAAGGGGGAAGGCTCCCCGAAAACAGAAGGTCCTGGAGGAGGAAGAAAAGAGGCAGGAGGATCTTGAGGGTAAGCAAATCCATCTTTAAAATTCAGGGTTTGGGCCGGAGGCCCCTGAGATGCGGCTCGAAAAGAGTTACGACGGGCGGCGAACTCCTCATGCTGAGATCGCTGAGGAGCTGCGGGCTGGAAGACGGGGTGATCGCTCGGGTGACCGCCTGCCATGCGGTCTGGAGTGGCGACCTGAGAGGATTGGGGAAGGATCTTCTGGGAGATCGCGGCTAGAACCTGGTTCATAGCCTCAATCTGCTTCGCAGACTCCTGCTGAGCCCGGACGACTTCTTGCCAATCTCGAGCGGCCTCTTGCTGAGACCGCGCGATCTCCTGCTGAACAGAGGTGGTGTCCTGCCTAGCTCGGGTGGCCTCACGGAGAGCTTGTTCAACACGAAGCTCGAAGCGGCGCTCAAGCGCTTCTAACGGATTGTGATCGGAAGGGGGAACGCTGGGAGATCGCAAGGGACGACCTCTACGGCGATCAGCCATCTTGGAAGTCTATGGATTTCACCTGACACTTCAAAATCTGAAGGTTGCGTGTTCGTTCTGTTGGTGCCAAAAATGGTACCTCCAAAATTCACACTAAAGGGGATGGGAGAAACTGCGAAGTGCAGGTTACGAAGAAGATGCTGGAACAAAGGGAAAACGATCACGAAAAGGCGATCACGAAGAAATGAGACCGCTTACACAGGTTGTAAGCTGGAGCCTCGGAACCAAAAGTGCTTTTCTGGTGCCCCTACCCCTCTATTTATAGACGAGGGGGCTGCCCAAATGGGCAGAACTGAAAACTACGGGCTGCCCGGGGTACAGGAGAGCCGGGGCAGGGAAATGGGGTACAAATAACAAAAATAAGAAAAATGGCCAGACCGCTTGAGCCGGCGATCGCGCACTATCTTGACCGCTGGGTACTTAGAAAACCTCGGTTGAGGAGGCATCTGACGATCTGTGCGATCACCTAATTTGAGACCGCTGAGACCGGGAAAAATGAACAATGAGAGGAGGTCACGGGCTTTCTGGGCAAACACCCTCTTATGTATAAAGATTAGATAAAGCACTATATGGTCTAAAACAAGCTCCAAGAGCATGGTATGAGACCTTATCCACCTTTCTGCTGGAACACAACTTTGAAAGAGGAAAGGTGGATAAAACCCTTTTCACCAGAGCACATAAGAATCAACTACTATTAGTGCAACTATATGTAGATGATATTATATTTGGATCCACAGATCAATCTTTATGCAAAAGGTTTGCTTACCTGATGTAGTCAAGACTTGAGATGAGTAGCATGGGTAATTATCTTATTTCCTTGGTCTCCAGGTTAGACAAAATCCAGATGGCATTTTCAAATCCTAATCCAAGTATACCAATAAACTCATTAAAAGGTTTGGGATGGAGAATGCATCTGTTATGAAAACCCCCATGACTACTAATGTTGTTCTAGATAGAGATGAACAAGGTAAGTCATTTGATCAGAAGACTTACAGAGCAGCCATTGGCTCTCTTCTCTACCTAACAACTAGAAGATTTGATATAATGTTTGCTACATATAATTGTGCAAGATTTCAGGTTGACCCAAAGGAATCCCACATGTGTTCTGTCAAGAGAATCCTCAGATATCTGAAAGGTAATCTTGAGTTTGGCTTATGGTATCCAGCTGAATCTGGATTTGAATTGGTTGGATATTCAGATGCAGACTATGCTGGATGCAAGCTTGATAGAAAAAGCACTTTAGGAACTTGTAAGTTTCTATGTGCTAGACTGATATCATGGTTTAGCAAGAAGCAAACCACAGTCTCCACTTCTACAGCTAAAGCTGAGTACATAGCTGCAGGAAGCTGCTGTTCACAAATTTTGTGGATGCAAAATCAGTTGTTAGACTACAACTTCTCTCTTGTCAATTCCACAATCTATTGTGACAGCTCTAGTGCAATTTCAATAGCTTCCAATCCTATTCTTCACAGCAAAACTAAGCACATAGATATAATGCAACACTTTCTCAGAGGCAATGTAGAGAAGGGTAAGATCAATCTTCAATACATATCTACTGACAATCAAAGGGCTGACATCTTCACTAAACCCCTTGATGAAAGTAAGCACAAGTTTTTCATCAATGCGCTGGGCATGCTTGATGGAGCTCTGTAGGTCCCCTATTATTATGAATAAAGATCTATTTTCTGTAGAAAATCATTGCTGGGAAAAACAGCAAAAAAAAAATCTTAAGGAAAATCATAACTGTTTAATCAAAGCCTGTCGAATTCAATTCGACGCACCGTCGACCTCTACTCGACGACAGCTTCGAGAGCTCTAAGGGTAGGATCCTTCGAATACCACTCGATGTAACGTCGAATATTTATCAACGCTTACGTCGACATCATTATTGATATCTATATTTCGAAGCCACATCGACATCAACTCAACTCTCCGTCGAATTAACAGATCGCGCGCATTATTTTTTTTGGCGCGCTGAATTCTGCTCTTCTCTCGACGTTGCTTCGAATAAAACCCTAAGTTGCGACGATTCATCTACTCAAAGCAACTTTTGTGTTTCATTCTATTGTGATATTCGAGCTCTCTCCTCCCTGTTCTCTTCCTTCTTCCCTCTCTTCGTCAATTTTCCTTGTTTTAGTGCAGGTTCTCGCAGTGTTTTCAATGGCTACTCCATCCAGACATGAAGATATTATGGATGCTGTGAATCTAGCCCTTGAAATAGCATTATCCAAGTTCATCTCACTCTAACTGGAATTCTCCACAGACTGTTATCGCAAATTAAGCCGTCAATATAAAAGATTGCGAGATCTTTCCTCTGACCTAGAGGTCTTTGAAAGGGAAGTGAGATCGGCAGCTGTGCCTGCTGATGACTTTATATCATTCTTCAATAATATAAAGCAGGGGGAGAGCAGTGTTGGAACATGCTTTCCGCATCTCTTGGTTTGACAATAACAAACCCTATTGTATTTGATCATACTTGTTTTGTGTTTATAGTATGCAGGATTCTGTGCTTTCAAATCTCCATGGTGCTGTGTATTGTTGCTACCGCGCCGCGTTAATTTTCCAGCTGGCGCTAGCACTAACGAACCACTTAGACGAAACCGCTGACACGAAACCGCTGAGATGAAACCGCTGAGACGAAACCACTGAGAAGGAAACCGCTGAGAAGATCTGAAAGATCTACTGTGCCGCATTAACTCTACCGTTGGCGCTAGCATTAACGAACCACTGAGAAGAAACCGCTGAGAAGGGAAAGCGCTGAGATGCAAGTTGGCGTTCGACAAAATGTACACTCTACCGATGGGCGTCAGCGTTACCGCGACACGCTAGTATTCATTCGACGAAATGGAAGTTGCATTCGACGAACTGGCGCTCGACGAAATGAAAGCTGCGTTCGACGAACTGCATGCTCTACCACGACGCTCGACGAAAGGCATGCTTTATCGCGGCGCGCTAAAACTACCGCTGGCGCTAGCAATCGATGAAATGGAGGTCGACGAAATGAAGGCGGCGTTTGACGAAGATGCGCCCGACGAAGTGCTCTACCGTGGTGCGTTACAACTACCGCTCACACTAGTATTCGATCGACAAAATGATGGTTGCGCTATATGAAATGCATATCAATGCATTTGGCAAATTTGCGATCGATGAAAGCCAAATCCCGTTCGACGAAAATTTGATCGACGAAATATAAGGCCAGTTCGACAAAGATGTTGTCCGACGAAAAGAATTGTGTTCTACCGCAGAGCGTTAGCACAATCGCTTGCGTTATCATATATGGAAACTATTGACAGAAAGGAAAGAGGATAAAAAGGAATATCGACGGGTCGCTATGTTTGGCAAGTACTATCGCGGCGCGTTAGGTCTAACGCCCGACGGTAGCTTTTGGAAACATCCCGTCAGCAGTTGATTGAGGGGAAAATTTGGAAAGAGATGTTGGCTGAAGGAAGGAAATTGCACTATCGTAGGGCGATAGTGTTACCGCGGCGCGCTAGGCTGTCACAACAGTTTGCACTCAGAAGTTGCCTTAACTTCCATGATCTGTGTGCGCGTTGTGTCACTATCGCGGGGCGGTAGTACTAGCACAGGCGGTAGCTGTCGAATCTATTTAAAGAGCGGTGCTTCCTCCATTAGGCTTTGCTGTTGCAGAACGAATTAAAGCCTTATTTCAGAGCACTCGTGAGAGCCTTCAGAAGCAGCCAAGACAACTCCGTCAATGTTCATGAATGCAAGGAACTCGAAGAAAGAACCAACACGCTTATTCTACGAGAAGGTCGCACGCATCAACTTAAAGGATTACTTTGGCGCACCTTCGACAAGATCTTCGAGTTCAACCTAAGAGGGAGTTTGTCTTTAGTTGTTATTTTTTTTCATTAGAAATATTTTTATATCTTTTGTTCTATAGAGGAACTCGCCACACGGCGACTAGGGCCTTGCAGGGACTAGGGGGAATTCACCACACGGTGACTAGGTCTAGGTAGAACTTAGGGAGGAATTCGCCACACAGCGACTGGGTCTAGGGAGTAGATCTAGGGGGTGCTCGAGACCTTTCTGGTGATAGATTGGCTAGGGCGGCTTGAGGCCTTGTCTGGGAGAGACAGGCTAAAGCCAACAGGTCCTTGGGAGAAGGGTTGGTATAGAAAACGAAAAAGAGTTTTTCATTTGTCGCCTCTTTCCAAGCGTTATTGGAAAAGTTTTTTTTTGTAAACATATGTATTTCGATTTAATGATTAATGAAAATATGTTTATTTCTTCATCTATGATTCGTGCTCTTTGATTTTCATTGTCTCAACCTGAAAGCTAATTTCTCTGTCACTAACGCCGAGCGGTAACACTACCGCTGGCGGTAGCAACAGAGATTTATTTTCTTTAATAATCATAGAAAGTTTAAAACCCTTATTCACCCCCCTCTAAGGGCACCTACAGATCCAACAAGTGGTATCAGAACCAGGTTATTCCAAATCGGCTTAACAACTGGGAATAATGGCGTCTCATGATCTCGCTTCTATTAGTGGGGGGAATTTTTATGAAGAAGATAAATCTCTTGCACCACCTTTATTTGAAGGAAGAAATTATAAAGGGTGGAAATTATTAATAGAAAGGTTTATCAAAACATTAGATATCAACACTTGGGATATAGCAATAACAAGACCAATGGACTAATCAAATAAATAAGAGCGTCACCTAAATGCAAAAGCTATGAATTATATTTTCTGTGCTTTATCTCAAGATATCTTCAAATTAATATATTGTTTTTCTAGTGCATACAAAGTATGGAAATTTCTTGAAGAAATGTATGATTATCCCTCTACAGGTATGGAACAATCACAAGAACTAGAGAATATGCAAGCTTGCTCAAGACTTCAAGAATGCTCCTCTCATGACGGATTAATGGAGCACACATCAAATGGAAGAGAAGAAGAAGTACTGTCTTCGGAAGAGGAGTGCCAAAAAGATGTCAAAGAAACTATGTGTTCAAATCGTGCCTTTCCTGAAAGCAATGTAAGGAAATCAAATCCCATTTTTTGTACTTCTATCTCTTCATTACAATTGCTTCAAACTACAAAGCGCAAAATTTTGAAATTAAAAGATGCTAATAAACATTTGCGCCTAGAAAATACAAATTTAAAGGCAAAAATTAATGAACAATCAAATTCAAATTTATCTAGTTCTATCCTTGGATCCTTAGTTAAAAACACTACACCTTGTGTAGAATATAATGAATTAAAAGAAAAACACAAGGAACTTGAAAAGGAACTTCTTTTTATAAAAGAACAAAATGAAAGATTATGTTTAGAAAATTCATCCTTGAAAAATGATTTTGCTAAGTGTAAAAACTATAAAATTGAAATTAAAGAGATGGATGAAACTTTTGATGACTTTAGAAATGAATATAACAATCATATTGAATCTATCGTATCCACTCTCAAAAATAGCACAATCGCTTATAATAAAGCTAGACATAATTTAAAAATCAAGAATGACAAATTAAAAAAAAAAAATCAACTTGCTTATGAAAATTATAAATACAAATTCACAATATAAAACTATATCTACAAATAAGTTGAATATGAATATGAACATCTTACCTATGTTTAAAAATGGGAGTAAGGAACATAAAGGATTTGTAAATCAAAATCACCATAATTTACAAAATCATGTTCCTCCCAATCTAAAATTAAATGCAAGCAAATTTCCTTCAAATTATAATTTCAAAAACCTTTTTGATCAAAATATTCAAGTAAATGATTATGGAAATTTGAAAACTAAAAATAATGTTAAACCAAGATTCGAATGGAGACCCAGAGCTAAAGATAAAACACTAACTCCACTCAAAAGGGCACATTCGACCTATCTCCCCAAAAGCAAACACGATGTATTTGGGTACCCAAAGGAACCGTCGCACCCGGTCCTCTTTGGATACCTAAATCTCTCATTCATTAGTATCCAATCAATTGCATGAAGTAGAAATCAACTAAAAAAATATATCAATTTTCTACTTCATGATATGCTTTAATGTCTTTCTATTTTTCTTTTTGTTTTCTTATGTTTTTAAGCTATCATGTTATAGTCATCTTATATATTATAGGAAATATGATCTTATCTCTTAAAACTTAAATGAGTTTATAAATCAAATTGATCAAAATTCAAAATTATATTTTATTTTGATGACCTATATTTTATTCTTATATTCATTGCTTCTAAATATCTTATATTATCCATATGAATCAAACTCTAAATTTGTTATGAGATATTTATCTAAATTATAAAGAAAATCACAAAAGACATATTGAAAGATTAATTTTCCTAAATACTAATGCCTCTCGCACCACCATGATCTATTGATGTCCTTTGATAAATTCTCTAAAAATCATATATCACAATTCATATCAAAAAATCATGTAAAAACAACTATCTCTATCACATGTATATGAATTATATGATAACAATTGACATTATAATTGTTTATCATTGTTGGTGTATTATGTGTGTACTGTGATTTATTTCAAGTTTAGACCTTAGAATCATCTTGATATTAATAAGATCAAATCAAATAGAATCTTCACTTCATTCTAGGTCAATAAGTTTAAACACTATCATACTTTGGCATAGCCTTAATCTCAAAACATTGCCACCTGAAGAATATTAGTGCATATTTATTTTGTTCAAACATGTCATCTTTGTTTGCATATCCTATAATATTAAGCTTAAATGGTTGTGCAAAACTCAAGAATTAAGGTTTAATGAATATGGAGCTTTATTGAATATGGATTTCTTCTCGTCTCATCACTTCATTAGACAGGCCTTACATTGCACAAACATAATTAAGAAAAATCGAAAGCAAAATCGAAGAAAATCTAGGCCATATGATTAAAATAAGCACTCTCTGTGAGCTAACGCAGGCGCTAGGACCTAACGCCGGCGCTAGCTCAAGTATCTGATTTTCTGTAATTTAAAATTTTGAAAAATCACAAAAAACATATTATTTTATATGTACTAATCATTTTTGGAATTCTGCCTGTAATTTTTTTAAAAAAAAATTAAAATACAAAATTACAAAAAAATTATTATTATTTGCTATTTGGTTGAATTCTATTCCTATATGCAAAAACCAAAGACAAAAATATAAAACAAAAACAAGTATCAACAAAATTATTATTTTTGAACTTAACTTTTCTATTTACATATATCTTGCGAAAGAGAGATTTGGGCTATCATCCCATCACATCTCCTAGTACCGGGCGAACCACTCATAGGGTAGACCTCCGGAAGTCCAAGATCAAATTATACGAGTTCAAACTTTAAATTAAAATTATTTTAACAAAAATCAAAAATACTGTATGGACTTCATTGAAAATCAAGCATGATTTAACCCATCTTTTAGACTTTCTACAATGTTACAATTTATTCCTTCAAACTACGTTGAACATTGTTTTTATCATGATTTGATATATCTACTCATTTGTGCATAAAATTGTATTGTAAAAGTTGTGTAGAACTAAGCTTAGCATGCCTCTAAGTATGAGTAAATTTTGTATGTTTGATAATGATATTTATTCACTCACTTATTTTGGCATTGTCTACATATGTTTCTTAATCTAAGAATGCTTGTGTAGGTTTTGTAATAGTACAATGAATTAAAATTTCACAAGTATCTTACCTACACTACCTTTATTTGCACTTTTAAAAGTTAAGAAAAGTGGTTATGTTTTCATAAATTATATTGGTTTGCAAAACAAGTGTATTCGGAGATCTTTGTACAAAACAAAAATCATTAAATAAAATGACAAAGATAACTCCACTAAGCACTACTTGAACCTCCTGATAAGTCTTAATAAGCGTTGTGAGGTTGAGCACCTTGGAAAGAATAGTAAAGTATTTTATGCAAACCGTATCCTTCTTTCAAAATAAAAACCACTTACCCTTAAGTACACCGGATCACTAGTTTCAATATTAAAATAAAATAAAATATGTGATCCCCCAAGCACTACTTTGCACCCTAATAAGTCTTAATGAGCATTGTGTGCAAAGCACCTTGGTAGTTGTACATTTTTTTTGCGCTCTCATGCTTATATCAAAGTCTTAAATATCCAAATTCCTTTTTTTTAACATATGGTAGACTTGCTTGGTAAAATTTATATTGGTTTCTCTCAACATGAAAATATTGTAATGATAAAACTCTAATTCATTAAGGGATTTCAAAATAGCTATGTGAGGTGTTTGTTTACTAAATTCAAATAAAAATATAAATCCATAAGCTATGAACTCATCATTAGATTTAAAATGCATAAATGTTTCCAATAATTATTATCCTGACTTCATATCTCACCATAGCGGGGGCATAGGGTTGTAGACATTAGATAATCTTATCTTTAGTCATGTCTTGTCCTTAACCGGGGAGGGTTCCAGTGGGGCCTTGCGAGGCACTGGGGGGAAAGAGTGTTAGGTTAAGTTTCTGTCTAGTGTTTGCATATGGGACTAACACCCCAACCTACCGCATGTATGCATCTCCTCATGCCCATCAGTCACTTAGTACGGGGCTAGGGTGTAGACATATTGTCTGGGTAGATTGGTTACTTGGAAATCATTACCTTTTTTCGTGTGCTTAAAACTTTTATAAAGCAAAATCCTTTGTGCACTTAAATTGCTACACCATCTAATTTTAGTATATCTAAAACTCTTAATCATCTACTATGCTTCACAATTCCTATATAGATGTTCACTTCTAAAAATATTTCGTCATGCTTTCCACATATTTACTACTTGTACGCTCGATCATGAATATGTTTTCCCTACAAGTGGTTTCTTTATGACTATTTCGTCACATTCCTTGTTTTCTCTCTCCTATATATTGTATTTTTTCTTAAGCGTTTCACTCTTTATCATGATCATTCCCTCTCTACACAGTTATTGCACACTTTTTAATGAACTACCTCACCACCCTCTTTTGATAATACCAAAAGGGTAGAATAAATTTGAAAGAAATTAACACGTTTTGGGGAGTCAAGTTCATAGGAAGTTTTGTTGTAGGGGGAGCATTCACTTAGGGGGAGAATTCATTTAGGGGGAGCATTTGAACATGCCTAATTTTCATGCTTATCTCTATTATAAACACAAATTCCTATCAATTGTATTATTTCTTTCTAAGGGGATTTGTTATTATCAAAAGGGGGAGTTTGTTGGAACATGCTTTCCGCATCTCTTGGTTGTACAATAACAAATCCTTTTGTATTTGATCATACTTGTTTTGTGTTTATAGTATGCAGGATTCTGTGCTTTCAAATCTCCATGGTGCTGTGTATTGTTGCTACCACGCCGCGTAAATTTTACCGTTGGCGCTAGCACTAACGAACCACTGAGACGAAACTGCTAACATGAAACCGCTGAGATGAAACCGCTGAGAAGGAAACTTCTGAGAAGATCTGAAAGCTCTACCGCGGCACGTTAACTCTACCGCTAGTGCTAGCATTAACGAACCGTTGAGAAGAAACCACTGAGAAGGGAAACCGCTGAGATGCAAGCAGGTGTTCGACAAAATGTACACTCTATCGCTAGGCGTCAGCGTTACAGCGGCGCGCTAGTATTCGTTCGACGAAGTGGAAGTTGCGTTCGATGAACTAGCGCTCGACGAAAAGAAAGTTGCATTCGACGAACTGCATGCTCTACCGCGGCGCTCGACAAAAGACATGCTTTACCGGGGCGCGCTAAAACTACCGTTGGCGCTAGCGATCGACGAAATGGAGGTCGATGAAATGAAGGTGGCATTCAACGAAGATGCGCCCGACGAAGTGCTCTACCGCGGCGCATTACAACTACCGCTCGCACTAGTTTTCGAACGACAAAATGAAGGATGCGCTCGACGAAATGCTTATCACTGCGTTCGACGAATTTGCGATCGACGAAAGCCGAATCCCGTTCGATGAAAATTTGATCGAAGAAATATAAGGCCGGTTTGACAAAGATGATGTCCGACGAAAAGAATTGTGTTCTACCATAGAGCGTTAGCACTATCGCTGGCGTTAGCATATATGGAAACTATTGATAGAAAGGAAAGAGGATAAAAAGGAATATCGACGGGTTGCTATGTTTGGCAAGTACTATCGCGGCGCGTTAGGTCTAACGCCCAGCAGTAGCTTTTGGAAACATCCCGTCAGTAGTTGATTGAGGGGCAAATTTGGAAAGAGATATTGGTTGAAGGAAGGAAATCGCACTATCGCTTGGCGATAGTGTTACCGCGGCGCGCTAGGCTGTCACAACCGTTTGCGCTCAGAAGTTGCCTTAACTGCCACGATCCGTGTTCGCGTCGTGTCACTATCGCAGGGCGGTAGTACTAGCGTAGGTGGTAGCTGTCGAATCTATTTAAAGAGCGGTGCTTCCTCCATTAGGCTTTGTTGTTGCAGAATGAATTGAAGCCTTATTTCAGAGCACTAGTGAGAGCCTTCAGAAGCAGCCAAGACAACTCCGTCAACGTTCGTGAACGCAAGGAACTCGAAGAAAGAACCAACACGCTTATTCTACGAGAAGGTCGCACGCATCAACTCAAAGGATTACTTCGGTGCACCTTCGACAAGATCTTCGAGTTTAACCTAAGAGGGAGTTTTTCTTTAGTTGTTATTTTTTTTCATTAGTAATATTTTTATATCTTTTGTTCGGTAGAGAAACTCGCCACACGGAGACTAGGGCCTTGTAGGGACTAGGGGAATTCGCCACACGGTGACTAGGTCTAGGTAGGACTTAGGGAGGAATTCGCCACACGGCAACTGGGTCTAGGGAGTAGATCTTGGGGGTGCTCAAGGCCTTTCTGGTGATAGATTGACTAGAGCAGCTTGAGGCCTTGTCTGGGAGAGACAGGCAAAAGCCAACCGGTCCTTGGGAGAAGGGTCGGTATAGAAAACGAAAAAGAGTTTTTCATTTGTCGCCTCGTTCCAAGCATTATTGGAAAAGTTTTTTTTTGTAAACATATGTATTTCGATTTGATGATTAATGAAAATATGTTTATTTCTTCATCTATGATTCGTGCTTGATGAGTACTTTTTATACTCATCTTTTAGTATAATTTAAATATAGTTTTAAATGAATTTATATAATTTATATGTATTTTCTTATTTAATATGTTCCCTTTTAATTTTATAAACTAACTTAAGCCTTTTTTGTGTTTTTCAGGATTTCTGGGCATTTTGAGCAAAATTGTCAAGTACACGCCCAAGGTCACGGGCGTGACCTAGGGCGTGACAGCCAATGATGTGTTCCAGACCTGCTGCCGCCACCCTAGGTCAATTCCGTGAGAATTCGCCAAGTACACGCCCCAGGTCACGGGCGTGACCAAGGGCGTGACCCCTGGCTGCTGCGTTCGGCGAAAATTCAGGAGATCGACGAACAGGCGATAGTTTGACGAATGTACAAAATTACACGCCCCGGGTCATAGGCATGACCAAGGGCATGACCCAATGTCACGCCCGCGACCCGCTGAGACGAATCAGAATCGCTGAAATCAAGACTGCCACGTCAATTAAAATTACACGCCCCAGGTCACGGGCAAGACCAGGGGGCGTGACATTTAGTCACGGCCGTGACTCGCCCCACGCGCCTTCCCGCCAAAGATTTACCTACAGCAGCACATTTAAAGATTACACGCCCAGGTCACGGGCGTGACCTAGGGCGTGACGCGTACAAAACGCCTGCATTGAAGCCAGAATGCGCCCTCTCCGCTAGCGCCGATCACGTCCCTTACACGCCCTTGGTCACGGGCGTGACCAAGGGCGTGTAACCTCAATTTTGCAGCTATAAAAAGCCAGTTCCAGCAGATGTTTGGGGAGGAATTTTTGGGAGACCAATTTTTAGGATTAGACATTTCAATTCATGTTTTATTTTCATGTTTTAGTAGTTTTCGTAATCCTTTTTTTGCTTTATGCAAAATTGTATTTTCAATTCAATAGTTGTAAATTTAAATTCATGTCTTGTAACTTTTCTTAGCAATTCAATAAAATAGTTCTTTTCTTCTCTCATTTTCCCTCTCTTATTTTATCATGTACTCTTTTATTTTCGTTGTTTCCTCCATCTCTATGAGTAGCTAAATTCTATTAGTACTCGACCGAGATGATCCAAGGGAAATATAATTCATGATTTAAATTCTAGCTTCTCTTTCTCTTCCTTAGATCGCATAAGGTTTATCATTGAATATTAATTGAGATTATATTTTCGATATATAATTCTCATTCGTGTTTTCGTATTTTAATAGCCGAGATGTTTTGAATTCGAATCGATCATTTCAAGGATAAAGAGAGTTGAATGCACTCCCCAAGCGAGGTTGACATAATTCTTCCGGATTGGAGTCAAATCCAATAGACGGGTTCACTACGATAAAGCGAGTTTTAGGGATTTGGATTCTAGAACGAAAGTTCGATTGATCAACATAAACTCATTTGAGCGTATCCTCGAGAGAGGGTGTGTTCATAAATCGGGAACCTCCACAGTCAAGCAATTTCTTAAGAGAATTAGAAGTTTTATTTCTTATACTTTTTTTCCAAGGTGATTCAAGATCGAGTGCTAGCCTTTTTACTCATCATATTAATCTTATTTTTATTTCCTTTTTGCAAAATCAACCCTCAAGTTTTAATTGATAAAATAATAGAAACTTTCTTGAAGTAAAAGTTCTCAACCTCCCCGAGTCTAATACGACATTGGTTTCTTACAACCTATACTACATTCGATACGGTACACTTGTCGTTGTTGTTTGCGGATATAGTTTTGCTCCATCAGTGCTCTTTGATTTTCATTGTCTCAACCTGAAAGCTAATTTATCTGTCACTAACGCCGAGCGGTAACACTACCGTTGGCGGTAGCAACATAGATTTATTTTCTTTAATAATCATAAAAGTTTAAAACCCTTATTCACCCCCCCCCCCCCCTCTAAGGGCGCCTACAGATCCAACAAGTAGTACCAGCAGGCAGCAAACCCATCAACAACAGGTTCCTCAAGATTCAGTTTAAACAACTGCAATCCCTCTCTCCTTCATTTCTGAAGGAGAGCCTGTTATATCATCCAAACTACAGTTTTCAGATGTAGTGAATCAGGGGGAGGCAATCTCTCCAATAAATCTGCCCTTTGCTCAGGGGGAGACATCATCTCAGGGGGAGGTTCCCTTGATCTTAGATGATCAGATGTACCTCAAGTCTCTACAAGAATTTCAGAAAGACACTGAACCATCCATACCTGATCCTCTCTCATTCAGAGTGTCCTCTGGAGATTCTACCACAAAACCTTCTCCTTCCAAGGTAGCTGGTGATCACGAATTTGGTTCAATTGAGCCTATCCTAGTTTACCCTACCACAGACCAGCTCTCAACCCCACCTCTGCCTGCTTCTCCACCACCTGCTCCAAAACAAACATCCATGCCCAGTTTTCCAACATCTTTTCCAAGACAAACAACTGCTCATATCCTTCCAACACCTGTCTTTACAGGAAGACCATCTTATCAAGGTAGGGGAAGAGGAAGAAGGGGCAAGGGAAATGTACCTATTTGGGAAAGGAACACAAAAGAACAGAGGAAGGAACACAGTAAAAATAAATCTTATTATAAGAAGTTTGAAAAGGTTCAGTTCCGAGAAAACACAATGCAAACCTACTCTAATCAAGAACTTGATAAAGTGTTAGAAGATATTGGTGAAAGGGAAATGTATGAATATGAGACAGCTCAAAAGGAGCTTCAAGAAAAGAAAAACACATTTATTGACATTCTAAAAAGAGGAAAAGAGGTGGTTGAACAGGAGGAATTGGTCAAGGCAATTCCCATTAAATCAATTTGGTTTGATCATAGAAAGAACATTACAAAGAACCCTCAAGCTAAAATGCTAGAAGGAGTAGGGCAACTCCACTGAGTAGGTATTGGTTGCAATCCTGAAGATGCAGTACAGCTCACACAGAAAAGAAATAAAGGGAATAAGTCACCTGAAGAGGATAACGAGAAAAAGAAGATCATGTTCACAAAATCTTCAACTTCTGAAAAAGAACAAGCAACAGTCAGTGAGTCAGAAGTACTGACTGCTGAATCCACATTAGAGAGAGATCATGAATCAGCTGATCTGAATTAGAAGTTATAAATCTGATGACAGCCAATGTTTTTGGGTTGGGCTTTACACTCAAGGATGTTCATCCTAACACAGAAATGGACCTAGAGAAGCTCTTCAAAGGCCATGGAAAGATTTAGAAGAATCCTGAAAAAGCCACTCCATCAAATTTCAAATATGTGCAGAAAAAGTACAGGAGAGTATATGAAGACTTGTTCCTTTTTCTCAAAGAAAAGAAGTGATACTCACTTTGGGTAAACTATGATAAACTTATGATTATCTTTTATCTGATACTCTGTTTGCTGTCAGTTCATCTAGTTTACTCATTTGATGTTTGTGATATCATGTATTTAGAGTTTTATTTTATGCTATGAAATGTGTAAAATCACATTGAACAAACTGTAAAATTTGTTAAGATAAATAGGGGGAGATTGTTGGGAAAACCCTTTGATTTAACTTATCAAAGTACCTAAAAGTGATTTTATCTCTTAGGTTTGAATTACACATTGTATAGTGAGGGTAATCTGTTCATTAGATGTCTTAAGATGTCACACTCAACCTAGGGTGTCAAGACCAGATCAAGTGAAGCAAAATTGGGCAAGTTAATATTTACGTAGAATAGAATTCGAGCCAACATCGAGTCCATATCGACGCTGCTCTGACTAGAAGTATAAGTTGTTCAACCCTTCTGTCGAAGTAACTCAAGTCAACGTTATGTCGAATGGAAGATGATATTGAGGTCATGGGTTTATCGAAGTAACTAATGAAGTCGACGCAGCTTCTACTTCAACTCGACGCAGAAGGAAATAGCTGTCGAAGTAATCTAAAGTCGACAAAACGTCAACTTCGTTTCGACCCAAATAATAAAGCTCAGATTCATATCTTCAACTCGACAGTTGCGTCGATTGGGTATTGACGCACTATCGACTAGTAGAGTTCAGTCAGAGCAAGGATGATTTCAAAGCTGCTCCTACAAGAACTCGAAGGTGCGTTAATAAGAGAGGAAGTCAACTCGAAGCTACGTCGAATACAGTCTGAAAAGGGAAACCTTTTCAGCTGTCATTCTGAACCTGCTCTCATATCCCACCTCTCTAAAGACCGTTCTCCAACGACACATTAATTTCCTGAAATAGAAAGAAAGAGTATAGAAGACGAAAAGATTTCTTGGAAACAAGCTTTGTGCTGGTAGACGGGTCGGGAATTAAAGAAGGAAGGAAGGATTTATTCTCCAGACAAATGTACCCTTTCAGTACTTACCTGAAAGAGAATGAAATTCAAATTCCAGAGATGGACAATAAATGACAACAAAGAAAAGATAAAAGCAAGGCACCTATCACAAATGTCCATACTATTCTATTATTCTTCTTCTTCTTCCTCTCTCTCACAGGAACCCTAAGTGAAGAAAAATACATAGGAGGAATATCTGCTGCTCTTCCTTTTTCTAAGAACAGAACAGAACAAGGCTGCTCTTCAATACAATCTTATAGCAGCCAGAGTTCTCTGAAAAAGAAGATAGAAGGATCTGACAATCATAACTTCTGCAAATCATCACTATCACAAGCAGAAGTTTATCAAGAGCAGATCCATTGAAAAGACAAGAAGTTGTTTCTTATACAGCCATCATAAGAATTTTGAAAACAGAATTCCTCCAACCTTCCTTTCCTTCTTTCTCCTTCCCTTCTGTAAAAGAGTTTTATTAATCCCTCTTCAAAGGATTCAGTGGTTCAAGATCTCCTTATCAAAAGATATGGTGGTTCAAGATCTCCTTATCAAAAGATCTGGTGGTTCATGATCTCCTTGTCAAAAGATCAGTAGTTCTAAGAGTCTCCTTACCAAAAAACTTAGGCACAGTGGTGTATCCCTACCACGTGGTAGAAGAGGGGAGTACCCACATTTTGGGGAACCTCTATAAAAAATTATGTGTGTCTTCTGGTTGCTAATTTTCTGTGCTTTCCCAAGTTCTTTCTATTCTGCACTTTATTTCCTGCACCATATTTATTCTGCCCGTGATCTTGTTGAGCATAAATCCTTAGTTAAGTTTATTATTTTCACAGTTAGGATAGAATAAATTTAAATCTCTATTCACCCCCCACCCCCTTTAGAGGATTCTCAGAGGCACACTGTGCACTTTCAAGATCCTTCTAAGTTCTCAAGAGTGTTGTTAGATCCATATTCTGAAGAAAGAATTTGCTGAACATAAGAAGAGGGATTTATACTACTGTTAATTATCTTGATATAGATCTCTATTTACAAATTTCATTCTATTATCTATCAAGGGAGAAGAAGTCAACTACTAGACCTCTACTGAAGACTCAAGAATTAAATCACTATAAATCTATAAACAGTATGAAAGATCATTGTGATCTAAGTGTAGGATTCCTGTGGAATCTGAGTGTAGGATTCTTGTGAGAATCTGAGGTAAGATCTTGGTGATCTGAGTGTAAGATCTGAGTGATCTGAGTGTAGGATCTATTTGATTAGATCTTAGTGTAAGTCTTATATTATAAAGACTGAGGTAGGAACTCTGTTTGGGTTCTGAGTTTTGGAGGAGATTGCCTAGGCTAGCACATTGCTAGATAGGTGAAAGGGGAAAGTGGATTACCCAACTCTTGAGGAACCGCTATAAATCCTTATGTCTTCTGTGATTGCTTGCTTTGTGTTATAATTTGAAAAAAGATATTATAAATCACCCATCACACTATTCACCCCCCCCCCCCTCTATGTGTGATCCTCATCATTCCTTAAGAATAATAATTGGTATCAGAGGAAGGTTCTGTTCTAAATAGCTTTACAACTAAGGAACAAGATCTATTAAGGATTGATCTATACTCACACCATGGCTGGACAAAATTTCAAAGAACTTAGTTCCATGAAATTACCTATATGTAGAAAGGAAAACTTTGCCATATGGAAGGAAAGGGTGAAGCTTTACATGGAGGCATCTGATCCAAGGATTTTTATGACCATTGAAGATGGTCCATTCATTCCAATGAACACATCATCCTCCAGCACTGAAGTTACAATTTCCAAGAAATATGCTGAAATAAGTAAAGAAGAGAAAGTGCTTGCTACCATGGACAAGAGGGCCAAAAATATTTTGGTAAGAGCTATTGATGATTCTACATTCCAAAATCTTCTACAATGCAAAACCTCCAAAAAAATGTGGGACTCTCTTGTAGTCTATATGGAAGGAACAACTGAAGTAAGGATGATAGGAAATCCCTTCTGAATTAAGAATTTGAGGCATTCAGACAAGACAAGAGGGATTCCATCTCCCAGTGCCATGAATTTTTTTCCAGAATTGTGAATGGTCTGAGAACCTATGGAAGGGTGTTCTCTAATTATGAACTTAATGACAAATTACTGAGATCCCCTCATAAAGAATGGGACACTAAAATCTGTGCCATAAGTGAAGTGGAAATTTGAGCAATATGGAACCCCAAAACCTGTTTGTGAAACTTCTATCTTATGAGATACAACTGAATACCAGTAAAGCTGAAGAAGATAACTGCAGACCAAATCACATAGAAAAATCAATAACCCTCAAGGCTGATAGCTCTAAAAAGAATAAGGAATCTGAAGTTGAAGAATCTGCAACAGGCTCCACCACAGGACTACCTGATAGGGAACTCACTCTATTCTGCAAGAACTTCATGAAGATTCTCAGAAAAAGGAGAAAAGAAATAGGAAAACACTCATCTTCCTCAAACTCAAGAAGAAGCTACAATCCCCACAAAGAAAAAGGGGACATGTATGAATCCAAACATAACAAACACTCATCTGCTTTAACTATTTGCTATGGATGCAGGAAATCTGGACACATGATAGATGAATGTCCTTCCAAAAGAAGAGACAACAGAAAACCTGAAGATAAGAAAGCCTTCAAAGAAAAGAACATAGAAAAGGGCTTTCTGTCCAAGAAATGCAAAACCCTGAGTGATGATGAGAGCAGCTCCTCCTCCTCATCAAAAGAAGAATGTATGGCTGTCATGGCCATTAGTGAAGAAGAAGAGCAATAAAATTCTTTCTCTGCACAGGTACCAATCAAAGCTTCCTTATCTATGCCAGATATTGATTCTGAGGCAATCATTTCCTCAGAAGTTGAATCTGAAGGGGTCTTATTAGATCAATATGGATAATTTCTTAATACACTTAAGAGATGCAAGAAGCTTTGCAAAGAGCAAGCTGGAGAGATCGTATCTCTTCAAGCAAGAAACTCTGATCTCTCAGAAAAAGCTGAAAGGCTAACTCTGGAGAACTCAGAATTCTGCTAACTCAAAAAGGACTGCAATGCAAGTTCCAATCTTGATCTAATCAGCATATTTGGAAAGACTTTGAAGGCATTAATAGACAGCAAGGAGCTATGCCAAGCCCTATCCAAAGATGTTGTACTTCTAAAGAAGGGTAGAGATTAATCTGATATCCTAAAATATAAGGATAAGAAAACCAAAGATCTGGAGGACAAACATCTTTTTGAAAGAAAGAATGTAGCAAGTTTCTCCAAACCTAAGACCATTCTTCCCTTGATTGATGGATTTTGCTCCACTCATAGAAGAGGCCTAGGATACATTAAGGAAGGTAAATCTACTAAGAAAAAGGTCACCTTTAGGAAGGTAATATCACCCTCCAATAAGTATGACCAGGAATCTATTTATGGACACGTCAAGAATGAGTGCTCCATATGTGTATTCAAGGATGTCCCTAGTGCTTCAAAGGAACTTCATGAAGGGATCACCATGACGAAACATGAATTTCATGTGTCTAGGAAGAGGAAGACATCTCTTAAAATGATTGACTTCAGAGGCAAAGTTGTGAGTGGGAATATCTAACACCACAATCATAAGCAGTGCAATCCCATCTCCTCTTCCACACCCTTGGAATCATGCTCCTTCTGACAGCAGGAAAAGGAGATATACCAAGTTTGAATGTTGGTATTGTGACAAGATTGGCCACTTTGCAATTGACCGTTGGTTCAATCCAACAGTCCCAAGGGTAACCAATGCTAATCTAACAAACAATCTTGTTAAGATCCACTCTGCACATCCTGGAGCAGTCAGATCTAGTGTGTATTCTATGACTAACAAAAATTTAGGACCCAACTAGTCTTGGGTACCTAAGAAGAAATAGTTAATTTTGGCAGGCATGTCCAAAGATGAATCAAGCCCCAATCTGGTATTTGGACAATGGATGTTCCAGGAACATGACTGGAACAAGAAGCCTTTTGAAAGAATTCACTCCTGTACAAGATGGTCCTAAAGTGATATTTGGGGGATCAATCAAGGAGTACAAACAAGAAGCAACTCAATAAATGATGCACTATTTCTAAGCTTCCTCTCACAAGAAGAACCAAAGAAGTTTGAAGATGCCAACAAAGATCCATTCTGGATTTTGGCTATGCAAGAGGAACTGGACCAATTCACAAGATGCAAGGTTTGGAAACTAGTTCCAAAACCTCATGATCACAATATAATTGGAACCAAATGGGTGTTTAGAAACAAACTGGATTAGTTGCTAAAGGATATAGACAGGAAGAAGGAAATGATTATGATCAAACCTTTGCACCTGTGGCAAGGCTAGAAGTAATCAGACTCTTCCTTGCTTATGCAATACACAAAGGATTTAAAGTCTACTAGATAGATGTGAAATCAGCATTTCTCAATGGAAATTTAAAAGAAGAGGTCTATGTAGAACAACCTCCAAGTTTTATCAACATAACTCATCCTGGTCATGTTTATTTTCTTAAGAAAGCACTTTATGGTCTAAAGCAAGCACCTAGAGCATGTTATGAGACCTTATCTTCATATTTCTCCTTGAAAACAAATTTTCAAATGAAAGGATAGATAAAACACTGTTTCTTAGGGAAATAAAAGGCAAGATCTTGCTGGTACAAATCTATGTTGATGACATCATCTTTGGATCTACAGATGACAACCTCTGTAAAAGGTTTGCTAACCTTATGTAAGGGAAGTTTGAAATGAGTAGCATGGGAGAGCTAAAGTACTTTTTGGGTCTCTAGGTTAAGCAATCTGAGGAAGGAATCTTCATTTCTCAGACCAAGTTTACAAAGAACTCATTATGAAATTTGGCATGGAGAGTACAACCTCAATGAGGACTCCAATGCGAACATATGTATCTCTAGACAAGGATGAGAAATGGAAACCTTTTGATGAGACCATGTATATATGTATTAATGTCTCCCTACTCTATCTTACTGCCAGTAGACTAGACATCATGTTTTCTACATATGTTTGTGCCAGATATCAATTGAACCCCAAAGAATCTCATTACACCTCTGCCAAAGAATTTTGAGATATCTAATGGGTACACCCAATCTTGGTCTATGGTACCCTAGAAGCAGTGATTTTGAGCTAACAGGATTTTTAGATGCAGATTTTGCAGGTTGCAAAGAGCATAGAAAAACCGCATTGGGAACATGTCAATTTCTTGGCAAAAGGTTAATCTCATGAAGTAGTAAGAAGCAAACAAGTGTTGCTATTTCCACTGTAGAATCAGGATCAATCTCAACTGGAAATTACTGTGCATAAATATTATGGATCCAGGATCAATCTCAACTGGAAATTACTATGCATAAATATTATGGATCCATCATCAGTTGAAAGATTATGATATTCACAACAAAAAGACACCTCTCTATTGTGACTCTTCAATTGTTATATCTATAGCAAAGAATCCAGTCTCCCACAACAGAAAAAACATATTAAGATCAGGTACCATTTCATTAGGGAGCATGTTGAAAAGGAAGACATTTGTCTGGAATTTGTTCCAACTGATAAACAAGTGGCAGACATTTTCACAAAGCCCCTTGATGAAATGAAATTTACTCAATTCAAAATTGAACTAGGAATGTTAAATTTAAATTAATTTCAATTTTAATGTGGAGGCTATACTTTTGGCATTCACACTTGATGATTTAATATTTGATTTAAGTATGCAAGATCAAAACCTATCATTAAAGAAATACTCGACGAGAACAAAGTCTAAATCGACTGGACTGGGTGCCTATTGAAATCAATTATCTCGAAAAGGACTTCTTTCCTTAATTACTATTCAAAAGTCCAAATATTGGCTCTTTTAAATTAGGCAATAATGTCAAATCAGGTACGCGCCTTTTAAGCTACCTAATTTATACTAAGTCTAGGGTTTGAACCGGGCTTAAGAATATATATATATATATATATATATATAACTTAATCACTAGCCGCATATCCCACATCACTATGGTATCTCATCGATAGCATGTTCTCCTTCTCCTCCAATGGCGCCAAAACCCAACCCTTCCAAACAAAGATCATTGATCATCGGGTGCGAACTCGTAAGAAACTGTTTCGATTCTACTGAAGAAGACTTCAAAGCATCATATGGCTAATTGCAGCATCAAGCCTGGATTTCGTCCTCTAAGAACCCTCTCTAATATTTCAGAGAGAGGTATTGGAATTCTATCAGAATGCAAAGTTGAACAACAATGGGACAAGGATAAAGAGCAGCATAGGAAGTTCAACCAACAGAATCTCTGCTGCAGGATTAATTGACATCTACATCTTCCACTACTGGAAGAAGAGGAAGATGAAGAGTCAATTTCTGAGGAAAACAGGCAATCTGCCCTGGAATTCTGTGAATGCACTGAAGAGACAAAAGGATCATTGTATAGAATGAAAATGAATTCACCAAGAAAACTATTGACAGATATTATAGGCAAAGCACTAATTTGCAAGCCAAGATCTTTTGACAAAATCTCCAGGGATATGTTCTCCCTCATGACAAGGATTATACTAGTCAATAAAACAAACAGAGTAGACTCTTGTTTGAAAAGATAATACAGAGTCTGGACTGCCCAAGTTTTGGCAGAATCAACTCCCTCTATCTCTCTATATACTTACCATCTCAAATGGATCCCAGCCTGGGGATGCCTATACACTACCTGAAAAAGATTGATCTCAACACATTAAGAAAATGGGATCAACATGTCCATCATCTAGGAAGGATCAAATAAACAACACCTACCAAGAAGAAGAAAGGAAAAGCCTCTCTCCCCGTCCCCCAGTCTCCTGAGGGGGAGTCTATAGCCTCCCATTCTCTTGAGGGGGAGTCCACAACACCACAGTTTTCTACAAGAGTCCCTCTTCCAACTACACCTGCTTATGAAGTTACTGAAGTAATAGGTGAATCTAGTGAGCAAACTATGACAATCCCCTCTCCCATTGAAGATGATCTTGAGAGATATCTTCAAATAGGCAAAATCATTACTGAGTTAGAACAAATACAACCACAGACAGAAAACGTTACTGATACAAACCAGATAAGACCACCTGAGAAATTACACTCCATTGCTGAAACAGGGTAGTCATCTCTCACAATGATGATGAGGGGGAGTATGATTTGAAAGACTATGCCCATAATCTTCCTTCCAAGACCCCTGAACAAGAGAACATTGAAGATGAGCTGACAGGATGGGAACTTGTTCTTTATAAAGGAAAAGGAGTTGCAAAAGAATCTTCACCAAACCATAAGCAAGAGCAGACGCACCTGACTGTCTCTATGAGGACATGGAATTTGTCACAAACACACCAAGTCCCCGTCCAGTTGTACAATAAACACCCATCCCCTCCAGCACAATGCCTTAAACATCTTCACCCTCACTTTAAATCAGATTCAAGTTCTACTTGAAATCTAGAGAAAGAACATTGAATCCTATGTTGACAAATCTGTTCAAACTCTGAGGCAACAAATGAAACAGAATTACTCAGCTTTACAGAAGAATATAGATAAGATGAATAAGCAATCCTATCAATTCTTTAACAAAGCAGCATGAGCAGTTGATTACACAGCCACATTGCTGAAGGATGCAAACAAAGGCATAAATGACATCATCAGAATCCAATACACTACTAATGAAAACCTGAGGAATGCCTTTGCAGATTCTGAACACATCCAGGACAACAGAAGAATCATACAGGAAAGTATAGATGCAGACACTCAGATGTTGGATAATCATCTCTTGGAAACAAAAAATCACATCACAGCTAGAATCAACTACTGACAAAGACAAATAACTTCCAGCACACCAGAAATATGCAATACCCTATCTGAAGAAGTCAGAAACGGGGGGGGGGGGGGGGGGGGGGGGGGGAGGAGAATCTGAGAAAATCAGGAGCAAATCAAGCTGTCTGGATAACAAATGAGGCAAGAGATACAATGAAACTACCAAGATTAAATTATTAGATTTAATATGATGATGATGAAGAAGAAAACAATGTTCCACCTGAACAATATTATACAAGCGCCCCAAGGATGGATGCAGGTCCATCTTACAAAAGAAAGGCTCCCAATAATGAAGATGACTATAGGTAGTACATGGAAAGAAGGAGAAAAGAAATCAAACAGATGCCTACCTATGAAGAGTGGAGTCCCATCTCAAAAGAAATCATTCTCTCAACATAGAGAGATTTTGGAAGTAAAGGACTGCACAAGGAAAGATTCTATAACTCAGCTGAGTTGAAAAAGCAAGAAGATCAAGAAACTAAAAGGAGACTCCATTGGAAGAACAAGACTGAGGGTCTAGTTCCTCCAAGGTATATCCCAAAGCCCAGGAATTACTTCTCAAGGCAGGAGAGGAAAGCCAATGGTGAAAGTGATTGAATCTGAAAATTTTAATATGTTGACATTATGATTATTCTTATAACATTTTTTTAAGCCCATGAACTATAACATTTACTATATATTAGAATGATCACTTTATCTCTAATTGCTTTATGTTTCATTTATAAAAGCTTATTATTATGTAAGGTTCTGACTTCTTCAAATAGGGGGAGATTGTTGGGAATTTGATACCCAAGATTCCTGATTTGAAGAAGAACATTTACATAATAATAAACTTATTATGCTTCATGAAATCTTGATGATGCTGGAGACAGGTACTCCTAGTAAATATCTGAATAGTGCTTAAAGTCACTAAAACCAAGCATTTATTTGTATTATATGACCTCAAGTATTTATTTGAAGACATATTAATATCTATCTTGAAGACTCTACCTGAAAAGTTCAAAGAAAACTACTGAATTCAGAAGGCTGCGAAAGTCGGAAATTAGTTCAAGTTAAAATCGACGGGACGGTCTGTCGATTGAACTCAAAACATCGACAGAATCAATCGACGGGACAGACTATCTATTCTGATAATCAATTGGACAAAGGTTTGACTGGATCAATGTCGATCGATGGGATGATCTCAACATTGACCGGACAAACTTCAATTCATTCAGAACTATTCTAAGTGCTTGAATAGCACGTAACCATTAATTCTCCAACCTTTTCAAGCCCATCAAGGAGCATTTATGTGGCACATCTATGGAAGAACTTAATGGAATAAATTTGTTGAAGAATTATTTATGGAATAGTATAATCAATTATTATGACAAGAATATCAGACAGATTTATTCACTCCATTCTGATTCATACTTACCATGTGTGGAATATTCCTATTTGAGCCAAATTTGAAATATTCCCTTTTCTAATTAAATTTGAAGATTCAAATTCAGAAATAATTATATCTTCCCATATACTTCTCTAATTCCTTTTTAACCAGTTCATCATTATAAAAGGAGAAGATCTGGACCTGTTGAAACTAATTATCTATAGCATACATAAGATTCGACAGAAAGAAACTTTAAATCTTTCTGCTATCAAGAGCAAGATCCTTCTAAGTTCTCATGAGTCATGTTAGATCCATATTCTAAAGAAAGAATTTGTTGAACATAAAAAGAGGGATTTCTACTACTGTTAATTCTCTTGATATAGATCTCTATTTATAAATTTCATTCTATTATCTATCAAGGGAGAAGAAGTCTACTGCTAGACCTCTACTGAAGACTCAAGATCTAAATCTTATTTTCTACTGAGTCTATTATTGTAAACCACTATAAATCTATAAACAATGAGTAAGATCATTGTGATCTGAGTGTAGGATTCTCGTTGAATCTGAGTGTAGTATTCTTGTGAGAATCTGAGGTATGATCTTGGTGATCTGAGTGTAAGATCTGAGTGATCTGAGTGTGGGATCTATTTGAAGATATCTGAGTGTAAGTCTGATATTATAAAGACTGAGGTAGGAACTCTGTTTGAGTTCTGAGTTTTGGAGGCGATTTCCTAGGCTATCACATTGCTAGATAGGTGAAGAGGGAAATTGGATTACCCAACTCTTGGGAAACCACTATAAATCCTTGTGTCTTCTATGATTGCTTGCCTTGTGTTTTAATTTGAAAAAGATATTATTAATCACCAATCACACTATTCACTCCCCCCCCCCCCCCCCCCCCTCTAAGTGTGATCCTTATCATTCCATAAGAATAATAGTAGGTTCATTGTATGAAGATCCAAATGATGTGGATACTCCAAACGATGATCCACACGGATTATAATCACATTTTCCAATATAACAATCATCACTATAATGATTAAAGGATTTACACCATTTACATTATCGGTAAGAATTCATATTGATGCAGAGGTGGATTCAAAAATAACAGTAGAAAAAATGAGTATCACTACACACGATTATAAAAATAGAAATTAGTGTTAGAACATGCATTTTGATTCCCTTGGTTTAAGAATAATAAATACCGTGATGTATTTGATCTAGTCTTTTGTGTGTTTATAGTGTGCAGGTCATACAGGTACAAACATATATTGAACGAGGATAAAAAATGGATGACAAAGCTAATCTTTATATGCTAACGCCAGTATGAAAATTTCTATTAAAGCGGGAATAAGGCGCAGGAACACTTCAACCATATACAAGCCAAAGCAACCAGTAACAATAAAATGACAAGAAAAAGATGTATTAACCAATCTTCTTTCCAATGTGAGACATACATGGCGAGACATAATTTATCAAAACACCAGATGGAGAAAAAACATACAATAACCAAGGAGCCGGCAAACAGAAAAAACTATGATAGCCAGAGATCACTCAAACTGCCAGACCGCACGGAAATAGCTGAGACCGCGCGAACAATATAGGTCGTCAACCTGCTATCTGCCAGACTACCACCTCAAACTGCACGAACTGCTGACTTATTGCGATGTTGAGAAAACTACCTTTCTGCATTTCCTGATCGCCTGACCGCAAGGTCGCATAACCACAGAAGCTGACCGCGAATAGAAGAAAGGAACTACACAAGCTGTCGCCTAACCACAACTCCTAGTCGCCTGACCGCAAAGGTCGCCTGACCACTAAGTTTGCCCAAACAATTGAAGAACTACCACAAACTGCCAAGTTCTCCAGAACTCGAGACCGCACGAACAGAATTGTATCGCCAATCTCAGACCGCCTGAGATGTAGTTCTTATAGTTCAATATTCTCTTGTTTCATCTTTTATTCTTAATGACGGACCCTGCACCTCTATTTATAGGAAGACAAACAGATGTTGTCATCGCCCTAGAGAGATACAATGACCACCCAACCAGATCGTGATAACAGACTGCAATAATCTGACCGCAAACACCACAGTAAGCGAGCTCGCACGAACACATCAGTCACAACAAATAGACCACGACAATGTAGATTGCGTGGTCACCATCAAGAAAACTTCTTGAGCCCAACTAACCTTGACCTCAAATAGTCGCCAGAGAGAGCCCACACAGACCGCGTGGTCTCTAGGTCTGACCTCCTCAGACCGCCCACTCCACTTCTACTTCCACTTCAAAAAATTCAAAACTCCACCTAGAAGTGGGAAGTGGAAGTTAGCCCAAGCAAACCCCATAACCGACCAAATGGTCCCTTCGACAATGGATTTGTGAAGATGTCTGTGACATTGTCCTCGCTTTACACATACTCAGCCATCAGAGGTCCCTCCAGCACCTTCTCTTGAATGAAGTGATGCTCGATCTCGATGTTCTTGTTCCGCACGTTATAAACTGGATTATTAACTAGTTTAAGGGTACTCTCATTGTCACTACATAGTAGAGGAGGACCTCACACCTCCTCATGAATGTCCTCCACTAGCCTCTTAAGCTAGATGGCTTCCTGAGCTTCCAAGGCTGAAGGCTTGTATTCCGCTTCCGTAGTGGAGACAGACACTTAATCCTACTTCTTGCTGCACCACGAGATAGCTGCAGAGCCAGTCATAAAGAAATACCCAGAAGTCATCTTCTGATCATCTGTATCTCCTCCATAAATAGCATCCATGTAACCATGAAGATTGAAGCTCGAGTCCCTCCCATAAAAGAGACCCATATCAGAGGTGGACTTCACGCACTTCAGAATACTCCTTGTTGTTGGATCTGTAGGTGCCCTTAGAGGGGGGGGGGGGGTGAATAAGGGTTTTAAAAACTTTTATTATATTTTGAAATACATGAAAGCTAAGCGATCAAAATAATGAGAAATCAAACAAATCAAGTGAAATAAAATAGAGACATGATTTTATTAACTTGAATTATACGATTACAAAACTTGACTTCTAATGATGATAGAAATCAAAGGCAAATAGTAAAAAGTCTTTTCGTTTTCTATCCCGACTAGTATCCCCACGAACCGGTAGCTTTAGCCTATCCTCCCCGGATATGGCCTCAAGACGCTCTAGCCAATCCTTCCCATATATGGCCTCAAGCACCCCCTAGATCTACACCCTAGACTTAGTCGCCAACACGAGGCAAATTCACTACACGATTATAAAAATAAACAACAACAATATGAAAAACTCCTTATGTCGATCTCTTGAAGAAGTAGATGAAGTCCCGCAGAGTATGATCGTAGTTGATGCGGTCTTTCATCACGATGATGAAGCATGTGAAATCTTCTCCACGGATCTCCTTAAGCCTTCATGTATTTGTGGGAGTATCTCTATAAAACTTCCTCTATATGATGTGGCACAAAGTTCTGGAATTTTGGGGTTTGAGAGGATGAAGAACACGGAGCCTAGGGGTCCTTTTTATAGCCTTGGAGCTAGCTCCTGCACTATCTCTATCGCCAGCGTAATCCCGATTTATGAAATATTCTCCGCGTGCGCATATTTCATTCCAAGGAAACCTTGCCGACATTTTTCTTGTGCTTCGAGATAGCTCCTGCGTTAGCCTCTAGCGCCTTCTAAAACTGCCTCCCGAAATTGCTCTAATTAGGGCTAGTGCCTACGCTAGTGGCTACCGTCGGCGCTAGTGGTCATGCTGGAATTTTGGCTTACAACTTGGTGGCAATCTTCTTATGTTATCCTTGAGTCATATGACATTGTTTCCTGCACACTTAAACACACAAGATCAAATACACATAGAATTTGTTATTCTCAAACCTAGGAGATGCGGAAGACCATGTTCCAACAAAATTCCCCTTTTGATAATAACAAATCCATTAATGATAAATCAAAGCATTAATATATAAAGCATGATGAAACCTACTTGTGTGTGTGCGAGATGACTTAGGATAATTGTCGATTTTGGTATTTAGAATTGCTCCCCCTAAATGCATGCTCCCCATATATGAATGCTTCCCTTATAAGTAAGTTATCATCTTAGTCATTAATCATGTTAGTTTTCCCATTTGATAGAATTTATTATTTATCATGTTAGTTCTCCCTCTTTTGTTATTAGCAAAAGTTGGTTAAGGTAGCAAGAGACATAGAAAGAGGTTCTTTGGTAAATTATAAGGCATGATCGAGCTTTTAGAGGAAATGAAATGATAAGGAGTTTTTTAGCATAAAAATTTCTAGAGAAATAAATCCGAGTTATTAGCATAAAATTTTTATAGAAATAAATCAGAGTTTTTAACATAAAGATAATATGTGTGTTAGAACAATCAATATAAAATTTACCAAGCAAATCTACCACTTGTTGAAGAAAAGTAACTTTGAGTTTTAAGATTTGAGATAAGCATGTAAGCGCAAGGTAAAAGTTATATGGTAATGTTGCAGAAGACTTGTAGAAATACAAGAAACTTCTTTTTGTAAACATGACGATTCATGGGAAGATATGTGAGTTTAAGTTTAAAATAAGAAGATGTTTTTGTAAATCAGTTTTCTTTTACAATCTTTCATGTTCAACCAAGCATGAAAGTAAGATATCAAAAAGAGACTACTACAATGTTATTTCAATTCACAAATTCAAGACATACCAAACATTGTAGAGAGCATGCAAGGTTATCTAGTGCATTTATATAAGGAATAGTATAGAATTTAGCATTAGGACCCACTACTCATAAGAAGAAGTGTTATGGAAGATAATTATGTGCACATAAGTGTATTGTAAAAAAAAGTAAACAAATGATTTAATCAAAAATACAAGACATATGTAGAGTAAAGTGCACAATAAAACACAAATAATTTTAATTCCACACACTTCAAATGCACATAGAAAAAATGTACCACTACCAAGGTGCTCTGCACACACAATGCTCATTAAGACTTATCAGGGTGCAAAGTAGTGCTTGGGGGATCACACACTTTATTTATCAATATTGATATTTTTGTGATCCGGTGTACTAAAGAATAAGTGGTGTAAAGAAAGAACTATGGTTTGCACAAGGCACTTTAATATTTTTTCTAAGGTGCTGAACCTCACAATGCTTATTAAGACTTATCAGGAGGTTTAAGTAGGGCTTGGTGGAGATATATTTGTCAATTTATTTCATAGTTTTTTTGTTTTGTACAAAGATCTCAGAATACACTTGTTTTGCAAACCAAGGAAATTTTGAAAGCACAACCACTTTTCTTAATATTAAGAGTGCAAATAAAAATAGTGTAGGTAAGATACTTGTGCAATTTTAATTCATTGTACTATTATAATACACAAGCAAACATTCTTAGATTAAAAGCATATGTAGACTAACCAAGATAACTGAGTGAAAAAAATATCATTATCAATCATAAAACATTTACTCATACTTAGAGGCATGCTAAGCTTGGTTCTACACAACACTTTTTCAATACAATTGATGCACTTGTGATTAGATATATCAAAGCATGATAAACACAATGTTCAAAGTAGTTTGTGTTGGATCTGTAGGCGCCCTTAGAGGGGGGGGGGTGAATAAGGGTTTTAAAAACTTTAAACTTTAATAGAAAACTTTTGATATTTTGATTGAAGTTAAATCAAAAGTAAAGAGATAATGAAATTAGAAATGAAATCAATTTTATTAAACAACAAAAGACATGATTATCATTTATAAAATTGATTACAAAATCTGATTTTAATGACGCTAGAAATCGAAGCGAATAATATGAAAACCCTTTTTGTTTTCTATACTGACTCGTATCCCCACGTACCGGTTGGCTTTAGCCGATCTCTCCCCAGATACGGCCTCAAGCCGCTCTAGCCAATCTATCACCAGAAAGGCCTCGAGCACCCCCTAGATCTACTCCCTAGACCCAGTCACCAACACGAGGCGAATTCCTCCCTAAGTCCTACCCAGACCTAGTCGCCAACACGAGGCGATTTCACTAACCGATTACAAAGATAAAAATAAAAGACAAATACAAAAGAAAAATATAAAACTCCCTATAAGGTAATCTGAAGGAGACGCCGAAGAATCGTTGAAGATCATTGAAGTCCAAGCGTGCGTTCTTCGCGTTGAGTTAGCGTGTTGATCCAAGCCTCCTTTTATTCCTCCTTTTGAAATATGAGCGGGAGATGTGTTGGTCTGGAAATACGGCCCTCACAAAGTATCTGAAGTGCGGGAATAGGTCTCTTGGCAATCAGTACTCAGAGACATTGAAATCATCCAATTTATAGAATTAGAGCTAACACCGGCGTTAAGTGCTAACACCGGGCGTTGACCATGTGTAGCAACATATTGATGGCTCGGATCTTCAGAAGAGGAAGGATACTATGCACTTTAGGAAATGTTTTATTTTAGGCAATACTAACGCCGACGTTAAGGCTAACGCGGGGCGTTGGGCAAATCATTCTTAAAGTTCCTCCTATAATCACGGCTGCTTTCTCCTTGCCAAATTCGTCGACCAAATAGTGACCAGCATTAAGACCTAACGCCTGGCATTGAGTTCCTTCCTTTCCATTTCGTCGAATGAATTTCGTCGAACGGTATCACATTTCGTCGAACATAATTTCGTTGAACGCAGTTCGTCAAACGTCATCTGATTTCATCAAACGGCTTCTCATTTCGTCGAACGCCATTTTATTTTGTCGAGATCTAACGCCCAGCGTTAAGCTTAACGCTTGGCATCAGAAATAATTCGTCGATCGCCATTTCGTCAAACACACTTCGTCGAACAGAATCACATTTCATCGAATGCCATTTCATTTCGTCGAGCGATAACGCCCAGCGTTAAGCTTAACGCCTAGCGTTAGACAGATTTCAATCCTTCAGCTTGTGGTTAGTGCCAGACCATTGTTGCAGCACCTGGTGTCATATCTGTCCAAACCTGCATGCTAAAAACACAATGGAAAATAAGATCAAATATAAGTAGGATTTGTTATTCTCAAATCAAAGGGATGCGAAAACCATGTTCCAACAATCTCCCCCTTTTGATAATAACAAATAAAATTAGAGATAAATCAGATTCTTAGATAAAGAATTTGTGTTTTTATAAAGATATATGACACTCAGCAATTATAAGATAATCATAGGAATTATAGTTCATTGAACATTGTGCTCCACCTACAAAGATGCTTCCCCTTAGTGTATACTCCCATAAACTAGATACATGCTCCCCCTTAATCTAGTGAATCCTACTCCCTTTATCAATAAGATTTAGCATTTTATTCTCCCCTTTGTTATTAGCAAAAGAGGGTGGAGTGAAACAAACTAGAATAAAGACAACAAAAGTTAGGACATAACTAAGAGAGGAATAAGAGTTTTGTGTAAACATAAAGTAAGTCATGATCGAGCTAAGGGAGAGAGTAGCACAACGGAAACAATATATGTTAAGCATGAAAGAACAACATTCCATGATTTAACCAAAAGAATTCTACCACTTGTTTTTCAAATTAATTTTTAAGAAGAATATTACTTGTTTGTATCACTTGTAAAAAGAGATGCAATATTGTTTGAGAAGTATAAGTGAAAGACAAATCCTTAGAAATAAGCATGAGAACACATGATATAAGGTTACATGATTAAATAGAGAAATGCGGAAAAAAAAATAATTAAGAGTAGTATTTTTGTTATAGTTTGACCATTCCAACAATATGTCTAGACTCTTCACATTTGAGCATTTAAGTTTGAAACTTTTCATAAAAAAAAGGCAAGCATGAATCAACATATTCAAAAAGATTAGAACTATAATGTACCCAATTCATATTTCAAATAAAGAAAACATTGTAGAAATCATGCATTGCAATCTAGTGCTTTTACTTAAGGTTTTAGAGAATTATGTAATTTTGCATTAGGATCCAATTCTCATAAGTAGAAGCTTTATGAAAATCAATGATGTGTGCATTAGGTGTTTTGATAAAATTATACAAGTGAAATAATCAAAACACATGACATATATAATGAAATAGTGACAACAATATTAAGGATGCAATCTTATAATTACTTTTACACATCAAATCTTGAATAAAGTTTCAAGGCACAAATAATGAGTACAACAACCAAGGTGCTTCGCCCACACAATGCTCATTAAGACTTATCATGGAGCGAAGTATGTCTTGGGGGATCACATAAGCAATTTTATTGATTTTTATTTTTAGTGATCCAGTGTACAAATAGAAGTGATAAAAGATGAATGTGTTTGCACAAGACATTTTACAATTCTTTCCAAGGTGCTCAACCTCACAATGCTCATTAAGACTTGAAAGTGCACAGTTAACCACACTAGAATTTTCTAGAGGGGGGGGGGGGGGGGGGGGGGGGGGTGAATAGAGATTTAAAATTACTTTGTGCAAAGTTAACAAATATATATATATATGTGTAATAATCACAGAGTTAAGCTTCCCACACACACCAACAAGAATTAAGTAAATAAAGAAAGAAACAGCAAAATGAAAATCACAGCACAACACAAAGAAATATAGTGGTTCCCCAAACTTTGGTTAGTCCACTCTTCTACCCCCTTGGTAGCAATTCACTATCTTGTACTGAGTCTTTTGATAAGGAGACTCTTAGAACCAGCATGAGTCTTTTGATAAGGAGACTCTTAGAACCAGTACAACTGAATTTTTTGAAGAGAGATTCTAAAAACTCTTTTACACTGTTTGAAAATGAAATGAAGATAAGAAGAAGAAGTAGAAGAAGTAATTTTAAATAAGAAAGAATCTTCTTCCTTGCAAGAAGATTAGAAGCACAAGAAATAGTGAATGAAATCTCTCTTCTATAGTGAGAAGGAGATTATAGGTCTTTTTCTCTTTCAATGAGAGCTATCAGATATTGCAGCAGTATGGCTTCTGAAAGAGAGGAAGAAGAAGGCTTGTTGTTTGCTTCAGCACACTATTACTTCTCTCAGCTTTTCTCACTTTTCTCTTGGGAGCTTTTCCTCTATTTCAAATGTATGGAGTGGATCACTTCTCTTTTTGTTCTCTGCCAATTTCCCTCTTATTTATAGCTCTGTTTATTCAAAGAATACTATAGGAGAATAATCAATTAGCAGTTAGAGAAATGGTAAGAGAGAAAAGATTCCATAATCAATATTTCTGTAGAAGGAAAGAGATTATTCTGATTTCAAATAATATCCATAATAAACTTAATCAATTTAGCCAAGAATCATTTAGAAGGAAAGACTGATTCAAAACGGCTAGAAAAGAATAATATCATTCCATAAAATTCAAATCTACAGAAAGAAGGAAAGAAATCTGGCGTGTTTTGAATTTTGACATAGAAATCGACGTACGTCGATTACTATTCGACGGAAGCGTCGATTTCAGACTGGTTGGACGTTGAGAGGAGAATATGGAAGGTGCGTCGACTAAGATACGTCGACTTCACTAGATACGTCGACTAGAAGTCAGAGTTACGTTGACATAGGTTACGTCGAATTCTGTTTAGAGCTACTTCGACTCATTCTGAGAGGAACGTCGACTACACTTCGACGTTGCGTCAAATACTATTCGACGCATATTTACTTAGACTAATTTTTCATTCTTAGAATTTATATTCTACTCATTTTTAGGGGTTAATATAAATCATTTCCCCAACAATCTCCCCCTATTTGTCTTAACCTTATTCCGGGAGAAATTGTACCAGCTTTTAATCAACACAGCAAGGCATTTATATAGAAAAGAAATATGTTAAGTAATCAAAAGAAAATAGAATCATATACACAGACTTCATAAACAGTATTTAAGCATGGAGGAAAAAATATCAACATTTTTCAACACATCACTCAGGAGCGGTAGGAGGAGTTTTTCTTTTCCTAGTGAATACCAAAGTTTTTAAAGAAGAGAGTTGATCCTTCTCAGTAACAGGTGGTTCACTCAGCTCCCCCTGAGTCACAGCAGTTTGCTCCCCTGAGATAAAACTTCCTTTGAGCCTTCTACTTCTGCCTCTTCAGTTTCTTTCTCAGCTCCAGCTTCAGTTATGTTAGCATTTGGCTCCCCCTAAGCTTCAGCTTCTTTTTCAACAAAAGTTTCCTTTTCAACTTCTCTCTCTGCTCTGCTAGCCTCCCCTTGAAAGAGAACTACTTGTTGTATAGCTTCTCTTGCTATAAAGAGTACATCTGTTACCTGGTCCTCAGTGTGTAGCTCTGGGACTAATTCATTCCCAATTGTCTTATCAGCTTTTGAAGTAGGAAGGGACTTGTGTGAGAGAGATTTGTGACTTGAGAGCTGCTCTTCATCTAATTTCTCCCCCTTATTGACCTTCTTAGCCAAGGAGGTTAAGAAAGACTTGGTCACCTTAGAGGAAGAGACAGAGGACTTCAAGCTTTGCATAGAGGCATTGACCCCATCTATTTGGGTTTCCATGTGCATGATGGAAGAGTGAAGTTGGGAGCAGTGTCCATCCAGCATTTCTTGAAACTTTTGGGCTGCTGACTGGATACACTGGGTGATGAGAGTTTTAGTGGATTGAGATGGTTCAAGATGTGTTGGAGTAGGAGATAATGGTGGAGGTGGAGGTGAGGAAGGTGGAGAGTGGACTTTATCATTGTGATGAGGTGAGTTTGATGGAGGAGGTGGAGGATTAGAGGAGGGTTGAGCTGGTGTATGTGAAGATGTAGATAGGATAGGAGGTGTGAGGGTAGTAGAAGCTATATGTGTGGATGATATTGGTAAAGAAGAGGTGTCTGTATGAAGAGGAGGAGGTGAGGATGGATGGCTTAGAGAGTTAGGAGGAGAGGGAGTACTGTCAGGAATGGCACCAGGCTTGCGAATTTGTCTGGTCCATTTTGAGAAGAGGGCTATGGACATCCTTTTTCCAGGGGGAATAGGGATTCCTTTTGACCTACATAGGTCAGGGAAGGAGTGAAGGAGTACCTGACCCATGATCCTTATATAGGCATTCTCTTTGTGAGAATATTTGTAGCCTATCATTTCTAGTAAGCAGCTGGCCCAGTCAACCTTCTTTTTTAGCACAAGGGCCCCCATGATGTTCAGTTGCTGCTTGGGCACTGCATCATGGGCAGAGATCTTGCATAATAAAACTTTTCCTACTATGTCTGCCAATAGCCTATATTCCTCAGAAAAATCTATTTTCTTCAGGTGGATTGGTTTATCTTTGAAGAACTTCATGATAAGTAATAGATTCTTGGTTTCCTCAGGGGTGAGATCCATAGGTTCATCACCTTATAAGGGAATGATGATGAAGATTCATTTAGCTATTCTTTGAAAATAATTTGCTTTCCTTTTGATTTGAAATAGAATAGTGTTGTTGTGTACCTGATGGAAGATCAAAGGTGTCCCTAAGGTGTTCTGCAGAGATTGATACAAGTGTCTCATAGAGTGTTCCCGTGATCTCTCCTTGCTCAGATATCTAAACATGATTCATTAACTCAGTGAGTTCTGTCTCTAGGAGTCTGCATCTTGTGGAAATGAGTTTGTCTAAACCAGCTTCAGTGAAGAGAGCTATGATGCTCTTATAATTTTTGGCGGCGGCTTGGAAGGATTCAAGATCAATGTCGAAACCAGAGTTGATCTTAGGAGCCATTTAGGTCAGTGAGAGAGAGGAAGAGATAGCTGGACTGAGAAATGAGAGATGCAAGGAGCGTGCTGAATTTTAACTGAAGAGTCTATTTAAGTCAGGTGAAACGTCGACACGAGACACAACTCGAGGTTTATTCGGTACAATAGTAGATGTGACTGAAAATATTTCAGTATTGCCGCTCTTTTTTCATGAAGTCGATGTATACGTTGGTATAGTCTGATAGGGTTTCCTATCGAAGTATGCGTTGATATGAGTCGACGCATACGTCGAGTTTACTAATCATTTTTAGTTATCGACGATGCGTCGATTATGGAATCGACTTGATTTTTAATTTGTCTAAAAATTTCAGGTTTTTCTTGAGGGGTTATTTCTTCCTAATCCTAAGGTTTTCTAAGTCACCCTTGGACTAATTTTATGAACAGTTGGATTGATTATGCCAACATTGTTTGGCAGTGTGGCAAAGTTTATTGCAGATATAACACCTAATTTTCTTTTGATTAAGGAAATTTGAGTTTAGGGAGGAATAAAGATGGTGATTAGGATAAAAGTTTTGATCAGGATAGTAATTTTGATTATGAAAAGATTTTTGATTGGGATAGAAGTTTTAATCAGGATAAAATTTTGGATCAGGATGAAAGGGTCCTGAATGGGGGTTAAGATAGAAAGTTTTTGAAGAATACCCATGTCATGTATTTAAGTTGCTCTGAGGTTTTATGCGTCGATATCTATTCGACGCATGTTGAGAGTTGCGTTGATATGTATTCGACGCTTTCTCTAGATTGCGTTGATCTGGAATCGATGCATAGAAGTAGTTGCGTCGATTGTAAGTCGACGTACTATTATTCATGCGTCGATTAGAGGTCGAAGCATCTAAGTGATTGCGTCGAGTAGAATTCGACGTACTATCATTCATGCGTCGATATGAAGTCGACGCAATTTTATCTTCACGGATTTTATTTTTCCCTTTTTTTCTGATTGGAGTTTTGTTTCTTTATAACTTGTTTCTTTGGGCATAGTTGCTTTCTCAGAGGTAGTTTGAGAGTCTTCTTTTGAATGGTATGATGATGATTCATTAAGGTGGTTCATCTCTTTGATGGTGAGGTCTTCTGTATTTTGTGAGTCTTCTTATAAGTTTGTTGATTTGATGGGTTTAGTGAATTTAACAGGGCTCATCCAAGCAGGTTTGGTAGATGGTATTGAACTAGTTGAAGGATCAGCTCCTAACCCCAGATTCTTATGTCTGATTATTTGTTTTAAGTGATTTCTTTAAGTGTTTGGCTTCTGACTTTTATAGATTCTTCAAAAGCTTTTGCCTGGGATACCTTCTTCTTAAGGAGTTGATTTTCTATTTTAGCACTATCAATTTCCTTTTCTGTTTTATAGATTTTACACCTTAGTTCATAATTTTTTGAACATGTATCCTCTATTTTTCTCATATTAATTTGTTCTTTTAGATCCTCAATTTCTTGTTTAGCTTTTAGTTGATCTAAACAGAGTCTTTCAAAATCATTTTTAAAATCATCACATAGAAAATCTATTTAATTAAAAATGCTTACCTGATCCTTATCCTCAGATTCCTCTATGAGAATAAGGCTATTTGCTTTTGCTGTTGAAGAGACGCTTCCTTCTGATCCTGTTTCACTCCATGATTCAGCAACACATTATTCTTTTGTGCTTCCAAGAGCCATTAAGCATAGGTCTTCTTGCTTAGGCTCTTCATTGTCACTTTTAGATGAAGTACTGTCTTCAGAATCTGTCTCACTCCAAGCTTCTGCAATGAAGCTTCTTTCTTTCTTCTTCCCTTTCTTCTTGAGATCTTTCTTTTTCAAATCTTTCTTTTTCTCAGCATTTTCTGGACATTCTGGAGCAATATGTCCAGTTTTCCTGCAGGAATAACAAACAATATCTTTGGTAGGAGTCTTATCATACCTTGGTTTTGACTCTCTCCTTCTAGACCCATCTAGCCTGACCCATTTTTGAATCTTCTGGCCAGGAGGCTGAATAGTTCTTCTTCAGTCACAGAGGTTTCTTCATCTGTTGCTTTTAATGCAATATTTCTATATTATGAAGAGGTTGGAGTGTTTTCCCTTCTTTTCTTCTCTTCTCTGGTTTTCAGTAGTTGCTCATAGGATTTGAGTTTTCCTAAGAGAGCATCTGTTGAGATTTCCTTTTGTCCTCTTGTATCTCTTATTGCCCATATTCTTGAGTCCCATGAACTTGGGAGACTCATTAACAGTTGGTCATTGATCTCTGTGAGAGAGATCTCTCTATCCAAGCTCCTTAATTGATTGATGATCAGACTGAATCTGTCATACATCTCAGATATGCTTTCTTCATGCTTCTTTTGAAAGTTCTCATATTGGGAGATCAATAGAGCCTTTCTATCTTTCCTTTCATCAGCACTTACTTCTACTATCTTTGTAAGAGCCTCCCAGATTTCATTGGCTGATTCACAGTCAACAAACCTTTGAAGGATTTCATCTGAGAGGTTTGAGACAAGAATGTTCACAGCTTTTGCATCACATGTTTTTGCCTTTTTCTCATCATCTGTCCACTCAGCCCTTGGGACAAGTGTTTGTGTCACTTTACCACTTGAGTCCTTCCTATAGGGCTTTGGAGGACCTGTCAAAATAACATTAAACAAATCTTCATCAATAGAATTCATATAGATCCTAATTCTTGTTTTCCAAAATATAAACTTTTCAAGATTGCAAATTGGTGGTCTGGTGGACGCATAATCTTTGATTTGTGCCATGTGAAAAATAGTTTTTTTTTAGAAATATATATATATATATATATGAGGTAGGATCTTTTTGATCAAGGAGTTACCCCTTTTTGATCAGCCTGTCTCTGATACCAATTGAAAGTGCACAGTTAACCACACTAGAATTGTCTAGAGGGGGGGGGGGGGGGGGTGAATAGAGACTTAAAATTACTTTGTGCAAAGTTAACAAATATATATATATATATATATATATATATATATATATGTAATAATCACAGAGATAAGCTTCCCACACACACCAACAAGAATTAAGTAAATAAAGAAAGAAATAGCAAAATGAAAATCACAGCACAACACAAAGAAATATAGTGGTTCCCCAAACTTTGGTTAGTCCACTCTTCTACCCCCTTGGTAGGAATTCATTATCTTGTACTGAGTCTTTTGATAAGGAGACTCTTAGAACCAGCATGAGTCTTTTGATAAGGAGACTCTTAGAACCAGTACAACTGAATTTTTTGAAGAGAGATTCTAAAAACTCTTTTACACTATTTGAAAATGAAATGAAGATAAGAAGAAGAAGTAGAAGAAGTAATTTTAAATAAGAAAGAATCTTCTTCCTTGCAAGAAGATTAGAAGCACAAGAAATAGTGAATGAAATCTCTCTTCTATAGTGAGAAGGAGATTATAGGTCTTTTTCTCTTTCAATGAGAGCTATCAGATATTGCAGCAGTATGGCTTCTGAAAGAGAGGAAGAAGAAGGCTTGTTGTTTGCTTCAGCACACTATTACTTCTCTCAGCTTTTCTCACTTTTCTCTTGGGAGCTTTTCCTCTATTTCAAATGTATGGAGTGGATCACTTCTCTTTTTGTTCTCTGCCAATTTCCCTCTTATTTATAGCTCTGTTTATTCAAAGAATACTATAGGAGAATAATCAATTAGCAGTTAGAGAAATGGTAAGAGAGAAAAGATTCCATAATCAATATTTCTGTAGAAGGAAAGAGATTATTCTTATTTCAAATAATATCCATAATAAACTTAATCAATTTAGCCAAGAATCATTTATAAAGAAAGACTGATTCAAAACGGCTAGAAAAGAATAATATCATTCCATAAAATTCAGATCTACATATAGAAGGAAAGAAATCTGGCGTATTTTGGATTTTGACATAGAAATCGACGTACGTCGATAACTATTCGACGAAAGTGTCGATTTCAGACTGGCTGGACGTTGAGAGGAGGATATGGAAAGTGCGTCGACTAAGATACGTCGACTTCACTAGATACGTCGACTAGAAGTCAGAGTTACGTTGACATAGGTTACGTCGAATTCTGTTTAGAGCTACTTCGACTCATTCTGAGAGGAACGTCGACTACACTTCGACGTTGCGTCGAATACTATTCGACGCATATTTACTTAGACTAATTTTTCATTCTTAGAATTTATATTCTACTCATTTTTAGGGGTTAAGATAAATCATTTCCCCAACAAGACTTATCAGGAGGGTGAGTAGTGCTTGGTGGAGTTATCTTTGGCTTTTTATTTCAGATTTTTATTTTGGGCCAAAGGTCTCCGAATTCACTTGTTGTTGCAAACATTTATATTATTGAAATAACACTTCTATATTGTGCATGAAATTTATTTTTGAAAGATGATGTAGGTAATATAGACATACAACTTAATATGTTAAAACTATTACACTACACAATCATGCAAGAATAAGATTATGAGCACATTTAGATTGCCAAAATAGTAAGTGTATAATTCATTGATTAACATAAAACATTACTCATACTTAGAGGCATGCTAGGCAATCATGCACAATTATCTATAGACTATTTCATTGCACATAATAAGATTAAGGTCAAGCATGAAGATAAAACAATGTTTAGGAAATTTGAAATGAAAATTAGACATTGAAAGCAATCATTAAGTGTATGCCAAAAACAATTTTGACCTTTTGAAACAAAAATAATTAAGATGTTTGCTCTTGTGAAGTTTTATAGTCAAACCATAATTTTGTAAGGAGTTAAAGCAAAACAAATAAAAAAACATATTTTTGATCATTTTGAATAATTTGAAGAAAAAAATTTGAGTCGGTATATATTTTTTTTTTGTCGGGATACAAGCCGGTATAGTTTTTTTTGTATTTTGGAGGAAAAAACAACAAAATTAATAACAAAATAATTTGAAATCAGACACAATAAACTGAGAAAAATCATTAGAAAAATACCAGAAATATACTAGTGAAAACAGAATTTTTATCTGGAGAAAAAGGCTAACGCCTGGCGTTAAGTAGTTAACGCCGTAACAGTTGTCGATTTTTGAGGTTTTTGAAAAAAAAATTTCTTTGCCAAAGATAGTATGTACATTGACCTTCTTGTTGGAGTTTCTGAGGTGATCTCAAAGCAATCAATAGTTAGTCTTGCTGCCAACGCAATATGAGCCTATAGGGTCGCACATAAAAGTGTTTGGAGAAATTGGAGAAAGGATCGTATTGGCCTTAATCATATTGGATATGAGTGGAGGACCAATCATGTGACTGCTTGGAATTAAGTTGAGAATGTCTCAACGGGAAATCGTTTAAAGGGTTTAAACAAATGGGTTTATACATGAAAAATTCGGCTAAAGGGTTTAACCGAATTGTGTCAAATTCGGCTAATGTGATTAACCGAATTATGTTGATTCGAATAATGAAATTCGGCTAATATGATTAACCGAATTTATTACAGATTCGACTAAAGGGTTTAGCCGAATCAGGTCAGTTCGACGAAAGGGTTTCGCCGAATTTATATAGTTGAATTTATATAGACGAATTCGTCGAAATGGTTTTGCCGAATCTGAGTCGAATTCGGTTATATCGATTAGTCAAATTCGGCGAATGTAAATCTGGACAGAAATGTTCTGTTTTTCCTCTGGTCTGCGGATAGCCTATTTTATGCCTTGCGTATAAAAGGAACGTGTTTAGGGCTTCAGAAAAGACGATTTTTGAGATCGAGCCCTTTTGGGAGAGAACAAAAGATGAAAGTGTTCCGATCATTCTCGTTCCGTCCGCCGATCATCCTTCTGCCGCCGCTGGTCGCCGCCATCGGTCGCCGCCTCCCCTGGATCGGATCTGGCAGTCCGTGGGGACGTTGGTAGCATCCTTCTCTGACCTAGTTCTTGTACGACAAGAAGCTAGGGTTCTCCTTTGCTTGTGTGTACTTCTGTAGAGGGATCGATCCATTTCGATTCTTGAAGAACTCAAAGGCAGATTTCGGATTTCTCTTTAGAGCACCTTGGTTGAGTGTTGACTCAATCCCGCAAAGGTACATTGTATTTCGATTTCCTTATTCTCTTGAATCATGAAAACCACAAGATCCGTTAGCTTCTTTTGGGTTGTTCTTGTTATTTCTGCTGCACATATTTGATATGTCATCCCTTTCGAGGGGTATAGAAAACCCAACTCTTCTTAGGGTAGAAATTTCAGAGAAAGTTGATATGTTTTGAAGGCTAAATTAAGCATATTTTTGTGGTTTTCAAAATAGTTTTATTTATTTATTTTTATTTGATTTTTCATATAATGTGGGGGTCAATAGGGTTTAACTATATATAAAATGGTTCATGAATAGATATGCATTAAGGAATTTTTGCAAATATGTAGAAAACGGGCCAACGCCAAGCGTTATAGACAATGCCGGCGTTACGTTTACTTATATAAAAGGCCCTAAATTGGGTTCTTTCCATTTTCCTATTATCTTAACCCATTTCTCTTCAGGTTTCGCCGACTGCACTTCTCAGATCTAAGTAAAATTCTTATTTTTCTTCTTTTATTTTGTGATTAAAGCATTTCTCTTTCCGTAAAATGAAATCCTTTAAAGTATTGAAGTATTTTGATATGTTATATGATAGATCTATGGTAGTGAGATCTAGGGTTTTCAGGTTTTGAGTTGAGGAAAGGGTTTTTGAGATTTAAAAAAAAAACAAGTCTTTCCATTACCTCTTTTGGTTGTTTTTGAGTTGTGTTGGTAATTTTCCAATTATCCCTATCATTTTACAAAATTTTTGATTTATATGTGTTTCTAAGGGCTGTCATTGTGTACTGGTAGTAATAGGAAATTACAGAGCATGCGCCAGGCATTGACAATAACGCCTGGCATTGATAAGACAAATTTTGTTGATTTTTTGTTGTGTGCAGGTTTATGGCTTCTTCCAGTGGTCATGGTGTTTGTGCCAGAAAGTCATCAGCCCATCCCCCACAAGAGTCTTATCAATCATATGTGGGGATTGAAAAGGCGACTGTTGGTGTAGGCATGGTGTTGAACATAGACCTCCCACGTCATGCTCATATTAAGAATCTCCTAGCAGCATCAGGAGTGTTGTCAGTGATTTCTGGCGATTGCTTTTCTATGGATTTTGTTCAGGAATTTTATAACAATTTGTATGATCTGTTAGAAACAAAGCTTCATGGAGGAGTGATGTAAATGGTCCAGTTTGAAGTTATTTAAATCATGCATGAAGATCTTCGGAATGAGTTTGGGTTAATAGAGAATGATTATCGTATAGATGTGGTAGAAAAGTATAGAGCTGAGCGGGATTGGACACTAGTAAGTCTAGTATTGCACGGCAAGGAGACAAAAGATCAAATAATGGATGTTTCTTCACTTAGGGAGGAAGCATTTTTAATTCAGGATATTTTACGACATTCAATTATGTTGAAGTCTGGAGACAAAAAGAAGATTACTGCACAATTGAGCATAGTGACATATCATATTATGCAGGAAGTACTTTTTGATGTGGCAGATCTTATCCTTAATTAGATTCGTTATACTTTTAAGTTGAAGGATCCAAGACGGTCTCGACTCAACACTCTTCCCTTAGGAAGACTTATACAACGGGTGGTGATGGGGAAGTATGAGTATATAATCAAGAGTAACTACATTAATGATCTTATTCCTGAGCTTTATTCTACTTCAACCCTTTGAGTCTCTCAACCATGAGATATACCATCATCTTCACAGCCACCCCTACGATGAGGTGTTTCAATCCGAGAGATGAATCGGCAGCATCAGGAGACGTTTGAAGAATTCAATGAGAATGCGACATGAAGAATTTCACGGAACGAGAAAATGATGCGATGCATGATTAGGGCCCTGAAGTTGAAATCGACAATGGTAGAACAAAGGGATTGGGAGTTTCCCGTGGAGGATCCGCCACGTCGCTTGACTCGCGCTACTCGAAGGTCAAGGGAACGAGGTAGTTCATCTACTGGAGAATCAAACTCACTTAGTGAAAGTTGACAATTTTAAAGTGCTTTTCAGTTCTGTAATAACAGGGTTTAGTATTTGGACAATATTGTCTAACGCCTGGCATTACTGATTGCTCCCAGCATTAGATGTTATCATGCTTTTCCTTTTATTTTTGTTTTTATCTATTTTGTGAACTGTTTCTGTCCCGTGTTCTAATATTTATCCAGGATTTCGTAGTTTTAATTTTGTTAGTCATGATAATATCATATAAGCATTTAGCATTTAATTTATAATGATGATATAAGACATTTAAAGGTAATGGATTTAGAGGGGAAAAAATATAAAAGATAGATAGGTCACTTGAGAGACACTTGAGAGATGATATGACTTTAATTCAATTTCATTCAATCAATTTGATTTATTAATGAATTTTGGATTAATGTGTGAAAAGTCATATTGCAAGATATATATTTAGTGACCTTATCATGTTGGCAAAAGAAAAGTAAAAGCAAAAAAAAAGGAAATTAAGAATATCATGAAGTAGAGAATTGATATTTCATTTTAATTGATTTCTACTTCATGCTAATGATAGGATACTATTGAATGAGAGATTAAGGTATCCAAAGAGGACCGGGTGTGACGGTTCCTTTGGGTACCCAAATACATCATGTTTGCTTTTGGGGAGATGTGAATGAATGGGCCCTTTTGATTTGAGTTTGTGTTTTATCTTTAACTTTGGGCCGCCATTCTAACCTTGGTTTAATATTGTTTTTATTTGTCAAATTTCCATGCTGATTTTGTAAAACATTGTTTATAGGAAATTTGTGAACAATTAATTTTATGTTGGGAGAAACATGATTTTGTAAATAATGGTGATTTTGATTACAAATACTTTATGTTTCTTACTCCCATTATTTGTCTTAGTTAAAATATTCATATTCATATTCATCATGCTTTTAGATATAGTTTGATATTGTGAATTTGTATTTACAATTTTCATAAACAAGTTGATTTTTGATTTTAATTCATCATTCTTGATCTTTAGATTATGTCTAGCTTTATTATAAGCTATTGTGTTATTTTTAAGAGTGGAAACAATTGAATCAATATGATTTTGATAGTTATTCCTATATACATCAAATGTTTCATCCATCTCTTTAATTTCAATTTTATAGTCTTTACACTTAGCACAATCATTTTTCAAAGATGAAGTTTCTAAACATAATCTTTCATTTTGTTCTTTTACAAGAATAAACTCATTTTCAAGTTTCTTACGTTTTTCTTTTAATTCATTATAATCAATAGAAGATGTAACGTTTTCAACTAAGGAGCCATGGGTAGACCTAGATAACTCAAAAATTGATTTCTTCATTAATTTTTGCCTTTAAATTTTTATTTTCTAAGTGCAAATGTTTATTAGCATTTTTTAATTTCTTAATTTTGCGCTTTGTAGTTTGAAGCAATTGTAATGTAGAAATAGAATTACATATAATAAGAGATTTTGATTTCCTTACAGCGCTTGTGGATGAGGCAAGATTTGAACATATAGTTCCTTTGATATCTTTTTGGCACTCCTCTTCCGACGATAGTATTTCTTCTTCTCTTTCATTTGATGTGCACTTCATGGATCCTTCATGAGAAGAACATTCTTGAAGACTTGGTGCAAGCTTGCATATTCTCCGGTTCTTGTGATTGTTCCATACCTGTAGAAAGAGAATCATAAGTTCTTTCAAGAAAGTTCCAAATCTCATAAGCGGTAGGTAAAGTATAAATAAGTTTGAAAATATTTTGGTCTAACGCACAAAATATACTATTAATAGATTTTGCATTTAAAACATTTTTGTTTCTAGTTAGTACGCTAGGTGGCTTTTCAATAGTAATATTCCAAACTTTTTCATCTAAGGCCTTTAGAAAATTTTTCATGAATATTTTCCACCCTTTATAAATTTTGCCCATAAATAAAGGTGGTGATAATACTTTTTCATTTATATTAAAATTTTCCCCATGGTAGAAGCAAGATCATGGTCAAGAGACGCCATTATTCCCGGTTGTTAAGCCGATTTGGAAAAACTTCGCTATGATACCACTCGTTGGATTTGTAGGCACCCTTAGAGGGGGGGGGGGGTGAATAAGGGTTTTAAAAACTTTAAACTTTAATAGAAAACTTTTGATATTTTGGTCGCAGTTAAATCAAAGTAAAGAGATAATGAAATTAGAAATGAAATCAATTTTATTAAACAAGAAAAGACATGATTATCATTTATAAAATTGATTACAAAATCTGATTTCAATGACGCTAGAAATCGAAGCGAATAATATGAAAACCCTTTTTGTTTTCTATACTGACTCGTATCCCCACAAACCAGTTGGCTTTAGCCGATCTATCCCCAGATATGGCCTCAAGCCGCTCTAGCCAATCTATCACTAGAAAGGCCTCGAGAACCCCCTAGATCTACTCCCTAGACCCAATCGCCAACACGAGACGAATTCCTCCCTAAGTCCTACCAGACCTAGTCGCCAACACGAGGTGAATTCACGAACCGATTATAAAGATAAAAATTAAAGACAAATACAAAAGACAAATAGAAAACTCCCTATGAGGTAATCTGAAGGAGACGCCGAAGAATCGCTGGAGATCGTTGAAGTCCAAGCGTGCATTCTTCGCGTTGAGTTAGCGTGTTGTTCTAAGCCTCCTTTGATTCCTCCTTTTGAAATATGAGCGGGAGATGTGTTGGTCTGGAAATACGGCCCTCACAAAGTTTCTGAACTGCTGTAATAGGGCACCTGGCAATCAGTAGTCGGAGACATTGAAATCAAGCAATTTATAGAATTTGAGCTAACACCGACGTTAAGTGCTAACACCGGGCGTTGACCATGTATAGCAATATATTGATGGCCCGAATCTTCAGAAGAGGAAGGAGATCCTGCACTTTAGGAAATGTTTTATTTTAGGCAATACTAACGTCGGCGTTAAGGCGAACGCGGGGCATTGGGCAAATCATTCCTAAAGTTCCTCCTGCAATCACAGCTGCTTTCATCGAACGAATTTCGTCGAACGGTATCACATTTCGTCGAACATAATTTCGTCAAACGCAGTTCGTCGAACGTCATCTGATTTCGTCAAACGGCTTCTCATTTCATCGAACGCCATTTTATTTCATCGAGCTATAACGCCCAGTGTTAAGCTTAACGCCTGGCGTCAGAAATAATTCATCGATCGCCATTTCGTCGAACACACATCGTCGAACTGAATCACCTTTCGTCGAACGCCATTTCATTTCATCGAGCGATAATGCCCAGCGTTAAGCTTAACGCCTAGCTTTAGACAGATTTCAATCCTTCATCTTGTGGTTAGTGCCAGACCATTGTTGCAGCACCTGGTGTCATATCTGTCCAAACCTGCATGCTAAAAACACAATGGCAAACACGATCAAATATAAGTAGGATTTGTTATTCTCAAATCAAAGGGATGCGGAAACCATGTTCCAACAGTTTGAAATGATTAATTTCAACATTGTAGAAAGTTCTAAATGATATATTAAACCATGCTTGATAATAACAAGAAATTCCATACAGTTTTTTTGATATTTTATATTTTGAATTTTCATAAAATGTGGAAAACAAGCAAAACAAATTTCATAATTTTTTAATAAGATTCTTTTCATAAACAAAATAATAATTTTTGTATAAACAGAAAGCAAAGACATATTTTTTTTGTACTTTGGAATTTGAATTTGATTTTTCATTAAAAAAGAGATATACAAACAAAAATATCAAAAATACATAAATAAGTAGAAAAATTATAAGATCATATTTCCATAAATTTTTCAGAAATTTGAAGCGCTGTATTTTGAATCATGGAGCTAGAGCCGACGGTAGGTCCTAGCGCATGTGTTAGCTCACAAAGAGCGCTTATTTTAATCGCACAGCCCAGATTTTCTTCGATTTCACTTCCAATTTTGCTCATTTATGTTTGTGCAAACTAAGACCTATCTAATAAAGTGAAAATACAAGAAGAAATTGCAAAAAGTTGCGGAAGTTAAAATTTTAGACCATGAGCTCAAAAAAACTTAATTCTAATTTTTTAAACAACTTGAGTTTTGCACAATCATTTAAGCTTAATATGATAGGATATGCAAACAAAGAAAATATGATTGAACAAATCAAATATGCATGATTTTAGTGATTATATAAAAATAATGTTCATGCATAAAATAATGCTAGGTATGCCCTAGATAAAAATACCCAGACTATATGTCTACACCCTAGCCCCGTACTAAGTGACAGATGCGCATGAGAGTCTTCACACATGCCGTAGGTTGGGGTGTTACTCCCATATGCATACACTAGAGAACTCTCAACCAAGCACTCTTTCCCCCCAATGCCTCGCAAGGCCCCACTGGTGTTGGATCGGTTGGCGCCCTTAGAGGGGGGGGGGTGAATAAGGGTTTTCAAAAACTTTATATTATATTTAGAAAAACTTTGGAATATTGCAAGATTAATAAAGAGACATCAAGTAAAACAATAATAAAGAGATATGATTTATTAATATCAAATAATGTTTTACAAAACTAGATCTCAATGGCGCTAGAGATCGGAGGCGAATAATAAAAACTCTTTTTCGTTTTCTATACTGACTCGTATCCCCACGAACCGGTTGGCTTTAGCCGATCTCTCCCCAGATACGGCCTCAAGCTGCTCTAGCCAATCTATCCCCAGAAAGGCCTCGAGCACCCCCTAGACCTAGCCTAGATCTAGTCGCCAACACGAGGCAAATTTCAGCCCTAAGTCCTACCCCAGACCTAGTCGCCAACACGAGGCGATTTCACTTAAATGATTACAAGAAAAGATGTGAAATGAAAGAGACAATAATATAAAAACTCCCTCTATTTGGATCTCTTGGAGAAGTAGACGAAGACGCAGAGTATGATCGTAGTCGATGCGGTCTTTTGTCACGATGATGAAGCATGTTGAAATCTTCTCCACGGATCTCCTTAAGGCTTTATGGAATTGTGGGAGTATCGCTTTGAATCTTCCTCTCTCTGCTGTGGCACGAAGCTCTGGAGTTTGGGATTGGAGGAGGATGAAGAATTCGGAGCCAAAGGATCCAATCTATAGCCTTTACGCTACCGCCGGCGCTAGCGCTACCGCCGGTGCTAGCCCGGATTAGGAATGATCTTGCGCGGCCGAATCTCCCATCCGTGGCAACAATTTGCTCTATGCCTCTTGTGCGCCATGCTACCGCCAGTGCTAGTAGCTACCGCCAGTGCTAGCTCCTTCTAAAAATGGCGCCAGAATCGAGCTGATCAATGCTAGTGCCGGGCGCTATCGCTACCGCCGGCGCTAGTGAGCTTGTTCGAATTTTGGCCTCAATTTTGGGGGCAGACATCATGAGTACTCCTTGAGTCATGTGGACTATGTTAACCTGCACACTTGAACACACAAGATCAAATACACATAGGATTTGTTATTCTCAAACCTAGGAGATGCGGAAGACTGTGTTCCAACAAACTCCCCCTTTTGATAATAACAAATCCATTAATGATAAATCAAAGCATTAATAAATAAGCATGATGAGACTATACTTGTGTGTGTGTGAGAGTGATGACTTTAGGATGATTATTGATTTTAGCATTTAGAATTGCTCCCCCTAAATATATGCTCCCCCTATGTGAATGCTCCCTTAATATGTATGCTATCAACTGAATTTGTCATGTTGGGTTAATGATAGCGGGTTACATTTATCATTGTTAGTTCTCCCCCTTTTGCATTTTATCATGTTAGTTCTCCCCCTTTGTTATTAGCAAAAGTGGGTAGGGAAACAAAGCACTAAAAATGTGTAAATAAAGAGAAGGCATGATCGAGCTTTTTAAGTAAATGATAAGGAGTTTTAGACTTGTCTTTCATTGAAAATGATCAGAGTTATGACTTATTTTATCCCTTTTGTATGTAGATCTCCCCCTTTTATAAATCAGAGTTTAGCAAAAAATAATGATTTTCCCTTTAAATAAGAGTTTTAAGCCTAAAAAAATCATGATTTCCAAGTAACCAATCTACCCAGACAATATGTCAACACCCTAGCCCCGTACTAAGTGACGGATGGGCATGAGGAGCTGCAAACATGCCGTAGGTTGGGGTGTTAATCCCATATGCAAACACTAGACAAAAACTTAACCTAACACTTTTTCCCCCAGTGCCTCGCAAGGCCCCACTAGAACCCTCCCCGGTTAAGGACAAGACATGACTAGAGATAAGGTTATCTAATGTCTACAACCCTACGCCCCCGCTATGGTGAGAAATGAAGTCATGGATAAAAATTATTGGAAACATTTAGCATTTAAATCTAATGGGAAATATCATAGCATATGGGTTTATATTTTTATTTGAATTTTTGAAATAAAACTCACAAAGCTATATTGAAATTCATGAATGAATCAGAGTTTGAGTATTGCAGAAGATTTCAAAAAAGAAAACATCATAATACTAAATAAGAGTTTAAGTTAAAAAGAGATGTTTTATAAGCAATATTTCACTTGTTGGAGGAGTGTTTAGAATAGAAATAGATCAGAGATATAAGCAAAAAAAAATTCAACCAATATAAAGTTTACCAAGCAAGTCTACCACTTGTTGCAAGAAAGGAATTTGAAGATTCAAGTGATGATGAACACAAGATGAAAGATTTTAAATAAGTATTACAGTGCAAGGTAAAACAATTATATGGTTATGATGCGGATGACATATAGAAGTACAAAAAAACATCTTATGGTAATCAATGATGGTTCATAAAAAGATATATGAGTTCAATTTCAAAAAGAAGATGTTTTTGTAAATCATTTTGCATTTAAATTTTTTGTTTTGACAATACAGTAACCAAGCATCAAATAATCTTATCAAAAAGAGATTACTACAATGTTACTTTAATTCACAATTTCAAAACATACCAAACATTGTAGAAAGCATGCTAGGTTATCTAGTGCATTTCATAAATAAAGAGTAGTATAGAATTAGCATTAGGATCCAATACTCATGAGAAGAGGTGTTATGGAAGATAATGATGTGCATAAAAGTGTATTTTGAATAGAGTAAACAAATATTTTAATCAAAAATACAAGTAATATGTAAAGTAAAGAGCACAATAAAACACAAATAATTTTACTTCCACTCACTTCAATGCACAAAGAAAAATGTACAACTACCAAGGTGCTATGCACACACAATGCTCATCAAGACTTATCAGGGTGCAAAGTAGTGCTTGGGGGATCACATAGTTTTATTCTTCAAGATTGATTTTTATTGTGATCCGGTGTACTTAAGAATAAGTGGTTTTTATTTTGAAAGAAAGTTATGGTTTGCACAAGATACTTTATTATTCTTTCCAAGGTGCTCAACCTCACAATGCTTATTAAGACTTATCAGGAGGTTCAAGTAGTGCTTGGTGGAGTTATCTTTGTCACTTTATTTTATGATTTTGTTTTGTACAAAGTTCTCCGAATACACTTGTTTTGCAAACCAATATAATTTATGAAAAAAAATAACCACTTTTCTTAACTTTTAAAAGTGCAAATAAAGGAGTGTAGGTAAGATACTTGTGCAATTTTAGTTCATTGTACTAATACATAAACATACACAAGCATTCTTAAATTAAACCATATGTTGACAATGCCAAAAAGTGAGTGAATATCTATCATTATCAAACATAAAACATTTCTCATACTTAGAGGCATGCTAAGCTTAATCCTACACAACCTTTAACATATAATTGATGCACATATTAATAGATATATCTAAGCATGAAGAAAACAATGTTCAAAGTAGTTTGAGATGATAAATCACAACATTATAGAAGTACTAAATAATATATTAAATCATGCTTGATTTTTACAATAAAGTCCATACAGTATTTTTGATTTTTTTTGAAAAATAATCTTTATTTAAAGTTTGAACTTATAAAATTGATCTTGGACTTCCCGAGGACTACCTTGTGAGAGGTTCGCCCGGTACTAGGTGATATGATGGGATGATAGCCCAAATCACCCTTTCACAATATACAAGTAAAAAGTTAAGTTCCAAAATAACAATTTTTTGATAATTTTTTTTGTTTTATATTTTTGTATTTGATTTTTAAGAAAAAATAGACTTTTAAAAAAATAGAAAGCAAAACATATTTTTGTAATTTGGATTTTCTATTTTTGTATTTGATTTTTAAGAAAAAATAGACTTTTAAAAAATAGAAAGCAAAACATATTTTTGTAATTTGGATTTTCTATTTTTGTATTTGATTTTTCAAAAATATAATAAAAGCAAAAATGCAGAAATGAATAGTACCCATAGATTAATATATTTTTAGGGATTTTTCAAAATTTTAAAATTACAGAAAAACGAACCTCGACGCTAGCGCCGGCGCTAGCGCTAGCGCGGGAAACAGTAAGTGATTTTTTAGGGTTTTGAAAATTTTGATGTTTGAACTTGATTAGGTGTCCCATTAGTAGTTTCATGCTGAATTTGCAGAATTTTTGGAAATGTTTTTGATGGTTAAAAATGAAGAAAATTGCATTTGTAAGCATGTTTTAACATGAAAGATTTAGGACACCTATCTCAAGTCGTAACAAACGAGATCTTGCGTGAGCTATAAGATAGATTATCATAATGTATGTGAATTCAAATTTTTCTAGACTTTTATCAATCTAATGTAGTTTGAAGAATGATAGGAAATGTAAGCATGAGAAGACATGAAGGAACAAATATGCATAATTTTAGTGATTTAGAAAATAATGTTCATGCAAAAGAATATCATGCACATTCATAAGCATTTTAGTCCAATGGAAACAAATTAAAGTCACATAGTTACTTTATCGTTCAATTTTATTTTATTTTACTTCGTAATTAATTCATTATGGTAATATGAGATAACTAGCATGAATAATATCTATTAGTTGATAATGCTAGAATAATGAGTTTGATTGTAATTGTTATACCACAAGATTAATTGAGATAATGTTGCATGTATTCAAGAGCGTGATTTAATATTTTTACATGGAATGAATCTATGATTTCATTTGATTTATTAATATAAAGTTGATTCTATGGTTTATAATCAAATGAGATACATGGAAGTCATACTTCATTAATTCATTCATGTACTTATTATGATCACCAATCAAATGTTAGAACTAAGTGGATCTTTTGTAATGTTTGAATTTAAAGATCTTTTGATATTACATAATTATCATGGTGAAGCATGTAGCACAAGTCATATTCAACATTTTTCAGAATATTTTAAAGAAAGATTGTGAGGTGAATAGTGAATATGAAAGAAGTGAGAAACTATTTTTGGTTAGTTTGAAGAGTTATTATAAATTTTCTCAAATATAATGGCTATCATATTCATCACACAAGATAGATAATAATCAACACATTGTGCATTTTAATTTTTTGTTTGCATAAGCACTTTATTATTTAAATCCATTTAAAATAATTTCATTAGTCTTGATAATAGTTTCAATATTTAATTAATAATGATAGTTCAAGACATTTAAGGGTAATGTATTTAAATAAAACGGATAAGTAGATCACTAAACAAAATGATATGACTTTTCAAGATACATAGAGTGATCATAGCATGATAGTTTAAGAAGAAACAAAACAAAAAGAAGGTTTAAGTATACCATGAAGTAGAGAAATGATATTTCATTTTTAATTGATCTCTACTTCATGCAAATGATGGGATACTAATGAATGAGAGATTTAGGTATCCAAAGAGGACCGGGTGTGACGGTTCCTTTGGGTACCCAAATGCATCGTGTTTGCTTTTGGGGAGATGTGATTGAATGGGCCCTTTTGATTTGAGTTTGTGTTTCATCTTTAACTTTTGGCCGCCATTCAAACATTGGTTTAATATTAGTCTTATTTATCAAATATCCATGATGATTTTCTTTACTTTGAAGATTATAATTGAAATTATCCTTTATAGGAAATTTGTGTAATTTCAATTTTAAGTTTGGAGAAACATGATTTTGAAAATAATGATGATTTGGTTTTTCAAAAACATTTTGTTTCTTATTCCCATTATTTATATTTGTATTCAACTTGCTTTTAGATATTGCTTGATATTCTAAATTTGTATGTTGTGAATTTGTATTTATAATTTTCATAAGCAAGTTGATTTTTTATTTTAATTCATCATTCTTTATCTTTAGATTATGCCTACCTTTATTATAAGCTATTGTGTTATTTTTAAGAGTAGAGATGATAGAGTCAATATGATTTTGATACTCATTTCTAAACTCATCAAATGTTTGGTCCATCTCTTTGATCTCATTTTTATAATCTTTACACTTAGCACATTTAATTTTTAAAGAAGAATTTTTTAAAAATAATTTTTCATTTTGTTATTTTACTAAGATATGCTTCTTTTCAAGTTTCTTGTGTTTTTATTTTAATTCATTATATTCTTCACAACATGTAATGTTTTCGACTAAGGAGCCATGGGTAGAACTAGATAAATTAAAATTTGATTCTTCATTAATTTTTGCTTTTAAATTTTTATTTTCTAAGCGCAAGAGTTTATTAGCATTTTTTAATTTCTTTATTTTGCGCTTTGTATTCTGTAGCAATTGTAATGAAGAGATAGACGTACAAGCGATGAAGTTTGATTTCCTTACATTGCTTTTGGATGAGGGAGGATTTGAACATAATGTTCCTTTGTCTTCTTCTTGGCACTTCTCTTCCAAAAGTAAGATTTCTTCTTCTCTTTCCTTTGATGTGTGCTCCATTGATTCATCATGAGGAGGGCATTCTTGATGATTTGTGCACGCTTGCATATTCTCCGGTTCTTACGATTGTACCATACCTGTAGATGGAGAATCATACATTTCTTCAAGAAATTGCCATACTTTATATGCACTTGAAAAGCAATATATTAATTTGAAAATTTCATTAGATAGACCGCAAAATAAATAATGTTTAGCTTTTGCATTTAATTTAAGTTCTTTTTTATTTGATTCGTTTGCAGGTCTTCCTATTGCCAAATTCCAAACTTTAATGTCTATAGTTTTAATAAATTTTTCAATTAAGATTTTCCACCCTTTATAATTTGTCCCTTCAAATAAAGGTGGTGCAAGTGATTTTTCCTCTTCACAAAAATTTCCCCCACTAGTTGAAGCGAGATCGTGAGACGCCATTATTCCCGGTTGTTAAGCCGATTGGAATAAAATCGCTCTGATACCACTTGTTGGATCGGTCGGCGCCCTTAGAGGGGGGGGGGGTGAATAAGGGTTTTCAAAAACTTTATATTAAATTTAGAAAAACTTCGGAATATTGCAAGATTAATAAAGAGGCATCAAGTAAAACAATAATAAAGAGATATGCTTTATTAATATCAAATAATGTTTTATAAAACTTGATCTCAATGGCGCTAGAGATTAGAGGCGAATAATAAAAACTCTTTTTCATTTTCTATACCGACTCGTATCCCCACGAACCGGTTGGCTTTAGCCGATCTCTCCCCAGATACGGCCTCAAGCCGCTCTAGCCAATCTATCCCCAGAAAGGCCTCGAGCACCCCCTAGACCTAGCCTAGATCTAGTCGCCAACACGAGGCGAATTTCAGCCCTAAGTCCTACCCCAGACCTAGTCACCAACACGAGACGATTTCACTTAAACGATTACAAGAAAAGATGTGAAATGAAGAAGACAATAATATAAAAACTCTCTCTATTTGGATCTCTTGGAGAAGTAGACGAAGACGCAGAGTATGATCGTAGTCGATGCGGTCTTTCATCACGATGATGAAGCGTGTTGAAACCTTCTCCACGGATCTCCTTAAGGCTTTATAGAATTGTGGGAGTATCGCTTTGAATCTTCCTCTCTCTGCTGTGGCACGAAGCTCTGGAGTTTGGGATTGGAGGAGGATGAAGAATTTGGAGCCAAAGGATCCAATTTATAGCCTTTACGCTACCGCCGGTGCTAGCGCTACCGCCGGCGCTAGCCCGGATTAGAAATGATCTTGCGCGGCCGAATATCCCATCTGTGGCAATAATTTGCTCTATGCCTCTTGTGCGCCATGCTACCGCCAGCGCTAATAGCTACCGCCGGGCGCTAGCTCCTTCTAAAAATGCCGCCAGAATCGAGCTAATCAATGCTAGCGACGGGCGCTATCGCTACCGCCGACGCTAGTGAGCTTGTTCGAATTTTGGCCTCAATTTTGGGGGTAGACATCATGAGTACTCCTTGAGTCATGTGGACTATGTTAACCTGCACAGTTGAACACACAAGATCAAATACACATAGGATTTGTTATTCTCAAACCTAGGAGATGCGGAAGACTGTGTTCCAACAACTGGAACCCTCCCCGGTTAAGGACAAGACATGACATAGAGGTTAGGATTCTAATGCATCCAATCCTATGCCCCCGCTATTGTGAGACATATAATATTATTATATGATCATGGGCATACAAAGCATTCTAGGTTTAAGAATGATTTATAGACAATGAGTTTATTTTTTAGAATGATAATATAAAACCTCATAGATATCATGAATTCTAAGTTCCAAATTTTCAATTTTTATATTAAACATATGATAACTAACATTGCATGAGTTTAGCACAATAACTATCAATATTCATTAGGATACAATGTTAGTATGATAATACATTCGTTCAATATGACTTTTATGATTTTATTTTTAATCACGACTTATGATTATATATATTTTTCTAAAAGATAATAACAGTTTTCTTTTTCGATTATTAAAAGAGTGTGCATGAGTCTATAATTAATTTGATCTTTGCTAGACTTTTGTTGGACTTAGCAATTTAGAGAGAATCTTGGACTTCCCGAGGTCTACCCTGTGAAGGGTTCGTACCGATATGAGGAGATATGATGGGGTGACATCCAAAATCTACCTTTCTCAAAATATTTAACTTTTATTGGTTCTACCCAAACTTGATATTTAAATATATACACTCAACATTTTGCGAAAGAGAAAAATTGAAGTTTATGATTTCTAGATAAATATCTCATAACAAATTTAGAATTTGATTTATATGGATAATATAAGATATTTAGGCAATGAATTTAAGAAAGATAGACAGGTCACCAGAATAAAATATGACTTTGAATTTTGATCAATTTGATTTATAAACACATTAAGCTTTAAGAGATAAAATCATATTTCCAATAATATATAAGATGACCATGACATGATAGCTTAAAAAATAAGAAAAAAAGACATTAAAGCATATCATGAAGTAGAAATTTGTATATTTCATTTTGAAAAGATTCCACTTCATGCATTTGATGATACCTAATGAATAAGATATTTAGGTATCCAAAGGGGACCAAGTGTGGTGGTTCCTTTGGGTACCCAAATATAACGAGATGACTTTTGGGGAGATGGAACGGAAGGACCCTTTCAAGTGGAGTTAAAGTTTCATCTTTAATTTTGGGTCTCCACTCAGACTTAGGTTTAGTGTTATAATTATGCATCAAATTTCCATATTCATTAAACTTATGCTTAAAATAACAATGACTTTTGAAATTATTTTTCATAGGAAAATTTTGCACATTTGAATTTAATTTTTGAGATGCATAATGAGGGTCAGAATTCATTATGCTTGTAAACATTCTACTAGGTGCATGAATAATATATTTTAAAATACCAGTAGAAGTTTTACACATGTTTGATGATAAACTAGAAATAAAAGATTTTTTTATTACTTGAAATTTTTTGCACAAATAGTTTTAATGATTCTAGTTAATTAAATAAAATATTATTTTTATTTACCAATTATTCATTATACTCTTTTGAAATTAAAAGTTCTTTTTCAAGATCCTTGAATTTTTCTTTAATATCATTACAATCAAAATAAGGCTTTGAGATTTCAATTAGAGAGCAAGATGGAGAAGCCACATCACAATTAGATTCTGAATTGACATTAGGTTTTAACTTTTTATTTTCTAAACGTAAATTTTTATTAGCAATTTTCAATTTCTTGATTTTACGTTTAGCCATATTTAGTATATGGAAAGCAGAGATAGAAGTTATCACACAAGAAGAAGAATTAGACTTTCTCACAGCGCTAACAGAAGAGGCAAGATGTGAACGTGAAGTTCCTTTGTTGTCTTCTAGGCCTTCTTCCTTCATTGATGAATTTTTATCTTCATTTTCTCTTGATGAATTGCTCTCTTCGTCTAAGTCAATTTCCATGATTTCCATGGTTTTGCTACGAGAGAGATCTCCTTGAATAATGGGGGATTCTTGTATGCCCTTCTCCTCCTGTGTTCCATCCATACCTGCACACGGAATATTATATATCTCATCAAGAAATTTCCACACTTTGTATGCATTAGAAAATAATATATAAATTTAAAAATAGCTTAAGACAAAGCACAAAAAATACTATTCAAAGCTTTGGCATTTAGGTAACGTTCCTTTTTATTTGATTCATTTGCTGGTCTTATTATTACTATATTCCATGTTTCGATATCTAAAGTTTTAATAAACTTTTTCATTAAAATTTTCCACCCATTATAATTTCTTCTTTCAAATAAGGCGGTGCAAGAGATTTTCCTTCTTCATAAAAATTTCCCCCACTAATAGAAGGGAGATCATGAGACGCCATTATTCCTGGTTGTTAAGCCGATTTGGAATAACCTGCTCTGATACCACTTGTTGGATCTGTAGGCGCCCTTAGAGGAGGGGGGGGGGGGGGGGGGGGTGAATAAGGGTTTTAAAGACTTTTATTATATTTTGAAGTACCTGAATGCTAAGCGATCAAAATAGAGAGAAATCAAACAAATCAAGAGAAATAAAATAGAGACATGATTTTATTAACTTGAAATATACGATTACAAAACTTGATTTCTTATGATGCTAGAAATCGAAGGAGAATAGTATTAAGTCTTTTCGTTTTCTATCCCAAGTCATATCCCCACAAAGCGGTGGCTTTAGTCTATCCTCCCCAGATACGGCCTCAAGCCGCTTTAGCCAATCCTTCCCGGATATGGCCCCGAGCACCCCTAGATCTACACCCTAGACCTAAGCGCCAACACGAGGTAAATTTCTGCCCTAAGTCCTACCCAGACCTAGTCGCCAACACGAGGCAAATTCACTACACGATTATAAAAATATAAACAATAACAATATGAAAAACTCCCCATGTGGATCTCTTGAAGAAGTAGACAAAGTACTGTAAAGTATGATTGTAGTCGATGCGGTCTTTCATCATGATGATGAAGCGTGTTGAAATATTCTCCACGGATCTCCTTAAGCCTTCATGGATTTGTGGGAGTATCTCTCTAAAACTTCCTTTATATGATGTGGCACGAAGCTCTGGAATTTAGGGGTGTGAGAGGAAGAAGAACACGGAGCCAAGGGGTCCTTTTTATAGCCTGGAGCTAGCGCTTGCACTATTGCTACCGCCGACGCTATCCCTGCTTAGGAAATATTCTCTGCGTGCACATCTTTCATTCCAAGGAAACCTTGCTGACATTTCTCTTATGCTTTGAGATAGCGCCTGCGCTAGCCTCTAGCGCCATCTAAAATTTCCTCCCAAAATTGTTTAATTAGGAGTAGTGGCTACCGCCGGCGCTAGTGGTCATATTGGAATTTTGGCTTCAAACTTGGGGGCAAGCTTCTTATGTTATGCTTGAGTCATATGGCATTGTTTCCTGCACACATAAATACACAAGATCAAATACATAGAGGATTTGTTATTCTCAATGCTAGGAGCTGCGGAAGACAATGTTCCAACACTTGTCGCCACCAAATGACCTGTCAACGGCTCCGCCGTATATCGACCCACTCAGCCCATAACATAAGAAATATTCAGCCTCGTAATCGTCAGATATATAAGACTTCCAACCAAAGGTCGGAACATTAAGGGATCAGAAAGAACCCTTCCCTCATCCCATCGAAGCTTCAAACCAACCTCCAGTAGATTAGAGCTGCTCTTCCCCTCTCCCATGCCGAATCGCTTCATGATCTATTCTGCATAGCCCTTCTAGGAAATGGGAACACTGCTCTCTTTCCTCTCCACCTCAATTCTAAGGAAATGGTGGAGCTCACCCAGATCCTTCATCTCGAATCTAATTGCTAGCTCAGCCCGGAGCCTAGCTACCTCCTCTTCAAAGTTCCCCGTAATGATCATGTCATCTACGTACAACACACCAAGACCTGAAGCTCCCACAACTTCTTTACAAACAAGCTCGAATCAGATTCAGAAACAAAATAACCGCAGAATGGGAGATATTCTGCAATCTTCCCATACCACTCCCGATGCACCTGCTTCAAGCCGTAAAGACCCTTCTTGAGCTTGCAAACATGTCCTAGATTATCTTCAGAAACATAGCCAGGTGGCTACACCATAAAGATATCCTTGTCAATCTCACCGTAAAGGAAGGCATTCTTCACATCGAGTTGCCAAATCTTCCATCCTTGGCAAGCTGCAAATGTAATCACCACCCGCACCGAAGTCATCTTGGCAACAGGACTAAATGTCTCTTCATAGTCTCCTCCGTATTCTTATGAGAACCCTCAAGCTACATGGTGAGCCTTGTACCGCTCAGTTTTGTCGTCATACTTCTTCTTCAGCTTGTAAACCCACTTACATGTCACAGGAGTAATGCCTTCGACCTTGGGCACAAGATCTCAGGTCTAATTCTTCGTGATGGCAGACATCTCCTCATCCATGGCATCTTCCCACTCCTTGATTCAAGTTGTGTTTTCAAAACATAATGGATCTCGCTCATCTAGGCGGCCTACAAAGAAGCATGAGACAAAGCTCACCAAATTCCCCATGTATACTGAGCTCTTGTAACTAGAAGCACTTGTCCTACCACTTGGACCTCCGTAGGGCTTTACCCTGATCCACCACATATGTTGCTTGTTTTGAACTAGCTCTTCTTCCAGGCACACTTGGAGCATCGCTCCCCCTGCTTCTAGAACTAGAAGCACTTGTCATAGAGCAAGAAACAGTGGGAGCACCTGGTTACACATGCAACTCCACCAGAAGTTCTTTAGCAGCTTCTCATTGCACTCCATCTGACCTGCTCTCTTGTAACTACATAGATGAGCTACCCTGGTATGACGTTAGCTCGTTGAATACCACATCCCTTAAGACCACAAACCATTGTATGTCAGGATCCATGCATCTTCAACCCTTCTTCCGGTCATCATAAATGATGAACACTAGCTTCCTTGCTTTTACATCTAGCTTTGTTCTAAGAGCATCAGGAACATGCACGTAGAAGGTAGATCCAACGACTCAAAAGTGTTCCACAATAGGCTTCTACTTAAACATCAACTAATGTGGAGTCTTCATGTTGATAGGACTAAGAGGCATCTGATTGATGACGTATACTGCAAGACATTCCCTCTACCCAGAAGGACCTAGGAATGCTTTTGGCAGGAAGCCAACACTTGCAGGTCTCCTTTAGATGACGAATCTTCCGCTATGTAACTCTGTTCTGCTGTGGAGTATGTGCACAAGAAAGCTTTCTACGGATTCCATGCTTTCTGCAAAAGTTGAAGAACTCACTTGAGGTGAACTCCCCTCCATTGTAAGCTCTCAACTTCTTGATTTGCAGACCAAGCCGTCCCTCCACAAGCTCATTGAACTCCACGAACTTCCCAAATGCTTAAGACTTCTCCATCACAATGTATACGCAGGTATATCTAGTGAAATATTTTGGATCTGGTGGCCAACCTTAGAGTGGGTATGTGAATAAGGTTTCAAACAAGTATTGGAGATTTAAATAAAATACTTCAGGAATGCGTGCACTGGAGCTAGCACTGTGCGGTAACCCTACGGCGCAGAGTTAGCTCTAGAAACAACAAAATTACTGTAGATAATGTTTTGGAAATAGCACTATATCAACCAATTTTCACCAAGAAAAACACAGCAGGTTATATTATAAAATATAGAATCAAGATATCATTGAATAACAAAACATTATTTATACAAAAACTTAGATCTCCATGACGATGGAGATCGGAGGCGATGAATATGACAACCTTGGGTTTTCTATATCGACCCTAATCCAAGGACCGGTTGGCTCTCTCCCTTTCCTCCCGAGAAAAGTATTCGAGCCACTCCTCACCTTCCTCCCAGGAAGGGTCTTGGAGCCCGCTAGGTCTCCCAGATCTAGACGCCCTCCCAGGACGATTTCCTACGGAATCCTCCCCGGATTCCGACGTCCACACGAACAATTTTACACACCAAAATAATAAAACAATAAAAGAGAAAACTAGAAGAGATGAGCAAACAATGCTTTTGATCTACGTGTAGGATGTGCTCGTTGGTGCTCAGATTCTCGTTCTTATTCCGCACTCTGATGACCTTCTTCGTTATAGCTTTAGGGAAGGTGTTCCTCTATTCCAGTCATGGCACCTTGGTATAGAAATGGAGAAACAAGTGACTTCTTCTTTTAGGTTTCGGCAGCCACATCTTTGGAAAACAAAAGAACGTTTTATAGCTGTTTCTTTAAGTTACCACCGACGGTAGAGTTACGGTGCGGCGGTAGCATCTTTACGGACTTTCGCCAGCTTTCTAGCGCCAAATTACGAAGGTGTCGAAGAACATTCTCTTTTTGTCTTTGGATAGTGCATCGCGGTAGGCTTGCGCATCGCGGTAGTAGTCACGTTGAATCCTTCTCGATGATAGTAGAGCATCAAGTCGATGTAGCATTCTCGTCGATACAACTAGCACGCGACGGTAGCAGCCACGTTGATATCATCTCGACGCATTCGTCTCGACGTCATGGTCTCATGACGACGCATCCTTCAAGTCGACATTGGTAGTCTAGTCAACATAGCTAGTGCCCTCGATAAGTTATCACGCAGCGGTAGTCTTCTCGATGATATCATCTGGACGGCATAAGTGCTTACCTCGATATTTGCATTTGCATCGATAGCAAGTCACCTCAATATGGCTAGCATCGGCTGTAGGACTAGCGCCCGACGATAGGTCAGAAAGAGTAGAGTTCTTGACATCTTCACACTTGTTAACCTGCACACTATATCCAAGACATGAATGATCAAATACTGTATGAGATTTGATATTGTCAAACTAAAGAGATACAGAACGCATGTTCCAACAAACTCCCCCTTTTGATAATATCAAATCTCGTTCATGATATATAAATCATTACTTATCATTAAGAGCATGGTATAATGTAATAACAATAATCATGAAACATGAACAGGTTTATATATCAAAATAAATCATAAAGTGTGAACTTGCACTAAAGTAGTATGTCTCCCCCTATATACGTGCTCCCCCTATCGATGTGCACTCTATACGAGTATCTCACCCTATAAGTGATCGTCCCTAGATGACTAGCACATGACTAGCTCATGAAAGTGCTCTATTCTCCCCCTTTGATGTTAGCAAAAGGGGCGGTCTAGATCAAACTAACATACAGATATGAGAGATGCAGCGGATTTGAAAAATAATGCACACATAAAAAGTAAATAATGATAGGAATATGGGTTGACCGAAATATGATCAGAGAATTGAAAAGGGACATTGGTCAAAATGCTCGGGGAAACCAAAAATACTGTATGTTAGTTTGATGCGAGAAAGACACTCACATCAGCACAAGCGAATTACACCACCACCGAGAAGGAGCTTCTAGCAATCTTGTTTGTGTTCGATAAGTTTAGGTTATATATCACTCTCTACAAAGTAATCATCTTCACAAATCCCTCTGCTCTTAGGTACCGATTAAGTAAGATGGACGCCAATCCCTGCTTATTGTGATGGATCCTCCTCTTGCAGAAGTTTGATTTAGAGATCCGGGACAAGAGGGGAGCTAAAAACTTGGCGGCCGATCATCTTTCTAATGATTTTGATTTGAGTTTGCTTTTTCTTTGAAAAGTATTTCATTAATTCATCCAAACTAATCTTCGATAAAGGCAAGTATACCTCATAACGTATAGTATAGGATATTTTGCTTAGAAAATATCAATGTCGTATATTTCCACGGAACTTGTTGATTATTCTTACTTAAAAGGAACGAACTATTATTTTATCGCAATAAGTTTTTGATTTGATTTTTAATATTTAGAGAGCGATAATATAGGTATAACTAGAGTTTTAAATGACGATGAAGATAACACCTGATGTCGAATTACCTTGAGATAAAAATATATTTTTTAGAAGTTAAAGATCTGATTTTTCAAAACATTAGAACGACTTGGCCGTGGAGGTTCCATAAGTATGAACGCACCTCTCTCGAGGGTACGCTCGCCTGAGATTAAGGATATTTGACCTAACTCTCATTCTTTTATCGAATCTCTTTAATACTCACTTTATGTTGTGAACCTCGCTATTGGGTATTTATTCCAATTCGACAAACTTACTGCTGGGAATATTGCCCTCAATGTTCCCTTGATTTGAAGAGGCATCACTTCCAATACTAAGTACATATTGTATTTGATAAAGCTTTGTTTTTGTAAGTTATACAAGATTAAGTGACTCAAGAGAAAGGGTTAATCAAGACCTAAGGTTAGGAGAAATCTTCTCCTAAGTTGATGAAGAAATTTCTCAGCTGAACCGCTGAGACGAGGAGCCATCTCAGCGGATCCGCTGAGAAGAAGGTGTCTTAGCTGATAAGTTCATCAAACGCTGAGAATCAGCGTGTTCGTCGAACACAGAGTGTCGTTCGTCGAAGACAGGACTATGTTCGTCGACCGCTGAGATGAGAAAGAAGAATCAGTTGGGATCTGGCGTGTTTGTCGAACGCGGAGTGCCGTTCGTCGAAAACAGGACTTAGTTTGTCGACCGCTGAGACAAGACCAGAGAAGGAGCCACTGAGAAGGCACAAAGGGCGTGTTCGTCGAATGCAGAGAGCCGATCGTTGAACGCTTAGTGCCGATCTTCGAACGGAGAGTGTCGTTCGTCTAACGCAGAGACAAGGCAGATCGTCGAACGCAGAGACAAGGCCGATCGTTGAACGCAGAGTTTGGCAAGTTTGTCGAACGTAGAGTTTGGCAAGATCATCAAACGCATGATGCAGTGGGTTCGTCGAGCACAGAGTGTAGCGCGTTCGTCGAACACAGACCTTCTCTACAGATAAGTAGGGCGTCAGGACCTGCGGCTAGGGCAAGTTGCAGAAAACCTACAGGGGAACACCAATGTCTCCCATACTTCTTGGGAGATCAAATTAGAGCCGTTGAAGATAAAATAAGTATAAAAGAAAGTGTTAGGGCATTTTCCATCCGCCGGCATGTTGCGTGCAAAATCTCGATTCGCCATTGACGGCTACTGCTCTCGTCTTTCTTCTTGCTCACTAAAAGAGAAGAAGAAACTGAGAGAAGAAGATAGCTCCTCCACCAGAAGGGGCAAGGTGATCTTCCACCCTTCTATTGAAGAGGAAGATCAAGTGGTAGCTGTTATCAACATCTTCAGTTACAGGAAAGCACAGACTGTGCAGGATCTACAGAAGAGTATTTCTCCTGTATAAAATTTCTTAAAACATCCTTTTCTGTAAGGCTTTTTCCTGAGTTTGTAGGGCTGGTTTGCCTGCGATTGTAGAAGCTGGTGAGAGCTCTGATTTGTAAGGCTTGTTTCCTGAGGTAGGACCATGAGGTTTTCTGAGCTGTAGGAGGTGATTTCCTCTGAGATGTAAGGCGTGTTGCCTGAGGTAGGACCAGGAGGTGGTCTGAGCTGTAGGAGGTGTTTTCCTCTGAGTTTGTAGGGTAGCTGTGCCTGAGGTAGGAGCTAGTGATAGCTATGAGTTGTAGGGACTCTTGTCCTGAAGTTGGATCTTCCTTGATCTGAGAAGTTCTGAAGAAATTGTGCTGTAAGCTCTTTGAGCCGAGTTTGGAGGAGTTGGCCCTGTCTAACACACCGTTAGAAGGGTGAAGGGGGAAAGTGGACTACCCATAGACACCCCGCCTTGGGGAACCACTATAAACACTTGTGTATTTTTCTGTGTTGCTTGATTATCCGATCAGAATATTTAACAGGCCATAATAATCAAGTAAAACTCAAAAGACCTATTCACCCCCCCCCCCCCCCCCCCTTTAGGTGAATTAGTTAGCATACCTATTTTCTTTCAAGTGGTATCAGATGGAGGTTGGTCAAGAAGGACTTAACAGTCTGACCAGTTCCTAAATAGGTTGTGCTGATTCAAAATCAAATGGCCTCCAATGGAATGAAAAAGGAGTTGGGGTCAATGAAGTTGCCCATATGCTCCAAAGAAATCTTTGGCATATGGAAGCAAAGGGTGAGGTTGTTCATGGAAGCCTCAGACCCAAGGATCTATGTGACATTCAAGATTGGTCCTTACACCTTTGAGAAGGCCTCCACTATTGACCCAACTAGAAAAGTACTCAAGATATTTTCTGTGCTGGCAAATGATGAAATTGCACTATACACTATGGACAAAAGGGCCCAGAACATAATTGTTAATGCAATTGATGACAGTACATTTCAGAACATGGTACACTTCACAACTGCCAAGGAAATGTGGGACATATTGGTTGTATAAATGGAAGGGACAGCTGAAGTAAGGGATGATAGAAAATCACTCCTTGACCAAGAATATGAAGCCTTCAGGCAGCTGGCCCAGGAAAGCATATCCTTGTGCTATGAGAGGTTCTTCAGAATAGTCAATGAGCTGAGAACCTATGAGAGGGTGTTCACTAATTATGAGCTGAATGACAAGTTCCTTAGATCTCTAACTAGGGACTGGGACACAAAGATATGTGCCATCAGGGAAGTGGCCAAGCTAGGTGAGACCCCAACTCACACACTGTTTGGGAAGCTGCTCTCCTATGAGATGCAGCTGTCTGCAAGGAAGGAAGAGGACACATACTCAAGGGCTCAAGCAAGGGAGAATTCTGTAGCTCTCAAAGCTGACAGCTCCAAGAGAAACTAGGGCAGGTTGGTGTCTCCTCAAAGGAGAAGTGCTGAATGAAACCAGCACCTCTGATAGCTCTTCCTCTGATGAAGAGTTTTCTGCCTTTTTAAGGCAATTCAAGAAGATGATGAAGAGGAGGCAATGGAAGAACAAGCCCTCTTCCTCATATAACAATAAGGAGGACAGCAAGGAGTCAAAGCATCACTCCAGGAATGACAGGTATGGCTCTAACTCTAAATATAATTCCTCTAAAGTTGTCTGCTATTGCTGCAGCTAGCCAGGGCATATCATTACTGACTGCCCAGTTTAGAGAAAAGAGAAGGATGAGAAGAAGGGTCATCAGCCAAAGGGCAAGAAAGGAGAAAAATCCTTTCTAGCTAAGAAGGAAAGGAGCTGGATTGAATCCGACTCCAGCTCATCTGAATCTGAAAAGGAAGAAGCCTTTATTGGGCTGGTTGCTGTTGAAGAATTTGTAGCAGAAGAAGATGAAGATTGCCCAGCTGCAAAGGTTGGAATCAAGGCCCCTCTATCACACTCAGATTGTGATGAAGAGGAGGATAAAGAAGACTGTGTTCTGATAGGCCTTATGACCCTCACTGATGAGGAAGGCAATCAGAATATGTCTGACAATGATCAGGTATCAATCCATTCCGCTTCTATTTCTGATCATGATGTATGTCAAGAATCTGAAGCACAGCCATCACATGATGAAAGTGTTTCAGAAGCTGAGGTAGATGTCAATCAATTGATTGACAAATATGATGCCTTAGTTATTGCTCTGAAAGAGAGCAAGAAGCTTGCCAAGAGGCAAGCCCAGGAAATTGCCTCCCTTAAGAAGACTAAAGGTGACTACACTGGACCTACCTCCCTGGTGGCCCAGATGAGTAGACAAATAAGTCATTTAAAGGTTATGACAAGTGCTCAATTGAGCACTATTTCCCTGAAGGACAAGATCACCAAGGATCTTGAGGAGAAGCTTGTGAAGGAAAGAAGCCTTGTGGCTCAATTCTCCAAGCCTAACACTATGATACCCATTATTGACTCCTTCTCCTCTCAATCCCATAGAAGAGGACCAGGTATCAATAAGATGGAGACAGGTTAAGGGAGTGGAGAAAAGAGCAGGGTTAAGGCTAAGCCTCATTCCACCTTTCAAAGGGGATTGCTTTCTTCCAACAGGTATGACCATGAAATCATTAGTTGTCACTAGAGGAATGGAAGCTCTTATAGGAAGGAAAATACTCCTTCTCATAGTGAAAGAAAGGGCATGGGATTGAGTGCAATGAAAGCTCCCCATGAGGAAATACAAATGGCCCAATCTGGACCATTTGTGTTTGGTGTCTCAGCACCTTCAGTCAAGAACAAGGAAGCAAGCACTTCCAAATCAGCTTCAGCAAAAAGCAAAACTGCTGTCAAATCTGTTGACAAGCCCTGCTGCCCAGTGTCTAATTCCATCAGATCTTGTATGGCTGCCAAGCCAAAGCAAGCTGAGGCCTTCAGGATAAAGAGCAGCAAGACTGTCCACAGATTATCCTTCAGTCAGATTATTGCTGAAAGAAATAGGAAGAATGCTGCAGCCTCTTCTGCTGAACATGTGCACAGTGCTGTACCAATTCAGAAAAGTGTTCAGAAAAGGAGATACAGTATTCATGATTGTTGGTGCTGTGGCAAAGTGGTACACTTTGCCATAGATTGTTGGTACAATCCCAATGTACCTAATGCAAAGAAGAGCTTTCCTGCTATGAGTGTAGCTAGTGTGAGATTATCTCATCAAACTAACAAGAACCAAGGACCCAAGTCATCTTGGGCTCCTAAGGGACATTAAACTCTGTTTTGCAAGATAGTTCAAGTACCAGCCCCATCATCATTTGGTACTTGAACAGTGAGTGCCAATGGCACATGAGAGACAGGAGGTTGATATCATAGATTCAACATCATGTAGAGGACTAAATCCTCAAGGTTCTCCTAGACGGAATTCTCCAAACATGGATGCCCAGAGTGAGGGGGAGCATAGCTCTCTCTATGGAGAAGAAGATGGGTGTGTTAGTGAGGGGAGCACAGCCCAGATGCTGGAAGAGCAAAAGCTCAGAATGGAGAAAGAGGTGGCCACAGCTGTTGTGCACAACCATTGTGAACTCAACATCAATTGAGGACTACCTCCTCAAGGTAAGTATCTCTAATCCTATTGATTTTAAAGAATGATGATCAGCTGAATCAGAAAAATCTGGATCAGCTGAGTTTTAGGTTTCCATTAAATCATAAGATCAATAGATGTGCTCCAATTAAGGGAGAGCATGCTCCTGCTCAAATTCAGTGGGAGTTTGATATAAGTTGAGTGGGAGATAGCTAATGCTCAGTAGGTCTGAAAGGATGTAGGCTGTCCTAAAAGGGGATTTGGTAAATACTCTCTAATATATCTTAGGATGTGTTAGAAGTATCCAGTAAAGTGTAGAGGTTGAAGAATCATATTCCCTAATGGGAAAGAGGTTGAACAATCCAGAAAGGGGGAGAAGGCCAATGCTAAGACCAAATTTGGTCTTGCTAGATGCAAATAGGAGATGGAATGCTAGTTGCTAAGACCAAAGAAGTGTTAGCCCTCTAAATTAGTTATCATGATATGCTATTCAATCTGAATTAGAAAGGGGGAGATGCCCTCTATGCTAGTCAAAGCTTTATATAATCTGTCATGAAGTTGTTAGCTTAAACAATGTTATATCATGATGTTGTTAGCAATGTTATCATGATTATCTTATAGATCAGTTACATAATAGTCCTTTAAGTGATATCATGATATGTTATTGTTGGCTATGTACTTTAGCATTGGGGATGTTCTGCCTTCTTCAAATAGGGGGAGATTGTTGGGAATATTGCCCTCAATGTTCCCTTGATTTGAAGAGGCATCACTTCCAATACTAAGTACATATTGTATTTGATAAAACTTTGTTTTTGTAAGTTAAACAGGCTTAAGTGACTCAAGAGAAAGGGTTAATCAAGACCTAAGGTTTGGAGAAATCTTCTCCTAAGTTGATGAAGAAATGTCTCAGCTGAACCGCTGAGATGAGGAGCCGTCTCAGCGGATCCGGTGAGAAGAAGGTGTCTCAGCTGATAAGTTCATCAAACGCTGAGAATCAGCGTGTTTGTCGAATGCAGAGTGCCGTTCGTCGAATGCAGGACTAAGTTCGTCGGCCGCTGAGATGAGAAAGAAGAATCAGCTGGGATCTGGCGTGTTCGTCGAACGTAGAGTGTCGTTCGTCGAACGCAGGACTCAGTTCATCGACCGCTGAGATGAGACCATAGAAGGAGCCGCTGAGAAGGCACAAAGGGCGTGTTCATCGAACGCAGAGAGCCGATCGTCGAATGCAGAGTGCTGATCGTCGAACGCAGAGTGCCATTCGTCGAACGCAGAGACAAGGCAGATCGTCGAACATAGAGACAAGGCCGATCGTTGTACGCAGAGTTCAGCAAGTTCGTCGAATGCAGAGTTTCGCAAGATCGTCGAACGCGGGATGCAGCGGGTTCGTCGAGCATAGAGTGTAGCGCGTTCGTCGAACGCAGACCTTCTCTACAGATAAGTAGGGCGGCGGGACCTGCGGCTAGGGCAAGTTGCAGAAAAGCTACAGGGGACCACCAATGTCTCCCATACTTCTTGGGAGATCCAATTAGAGTCGTTGAAGATAAAATAAGTATAAAAGAATGTGTTAGGGCATTTTCCATCCCCCGGCCAGTTGCGTGCAAAATCTCGATTCGCCATTGACGGCTGCTGCTCTCGTCTTTCTTCCTGCTCACTGAAAGAGAAGAAGAAACTGAGAGAAGAAGATAACTTCTCCACCAGAAGGGGCAAGGTGATCTTCCACCCTTCTATTGAAGAGGAAGATCAAGTGGTAGCTGTTATCAACATCTTCAGTTACAGGAAAGCACAGACTGTCCAGGATCTACAGGAGAGTATTTCTGCTGTAGAAAATTTCTTAAAACATCTTTTTCTGTAAGGCTTTTTTCCTGAGTTTGTAGGGCTAGTTTGCCTGGGATTATAGGAGCTGGTGATAGCTCTGAGTTGTAAGGCTTGTTGCCTGAGGTGGGACCAGGAGGTGGTCTGAGCTGTAGGAGGTCTATTCCTCTGAGTTGTAAGGCTTGTTGCCTAAGGTAGGACTAGGAGGTGGTCTGAGCTGTAGGAGGTTTTTCCTCTGAGTGTGTATGGCACCTGTGCCTGAGGTAGGAGCTGGTGATAGCTCTGAGTTGTAGGGACTCTTGTCCTGAGGTAGGATCATCCTTGATCTGAGAAGTTTTGAGGAACTTGTGCTGTAAGCTCTTTGAGCCGAGTTTGGAGGAGTTGGCCCTGTCTAACACACTGTTAGAACGGTGAAGGGGGAAAGTGGACTACCCATAGACACCCTGTCATGGGGAACCACTATAAACACTTGTGTGTTTTTCTGTGTTGCTTGATTCTCTGATCAAAATATTTTAACAGGCCATAATAATCAAGTAAAACTCAAAAGACCTATTCACCCCCCCCCTCTAGGTGAATTAGTTAGCATACCTATTTTCTTTCACTTACCTCATCCCCTCTCGAGAGTAGAATGTACTTCTCTTTACCCATGAGTGATCAATCCATATGCATGAGCCTCTTGGCTAAATAGTGTACGGAAATGGAAATGAGAACCATACATCGTTTATATGGTTCTACTCAACGTTTTTCTCGGGTAAACCTTAAGCTCGTTAATTGATTTTAGAAAGAGGAATTTTTTTTTAGAAAACCATTTATTTGTCCCAATGCTCTTCGACATCGTGCTCTAGAAGAAATTGGCCACTCATCAGAATGAGGATGACATTAGTGATAAGAAAATACATGATAATATTTTAAGCGGATATAAGTGCGTTTAGCAAAAAGATTAAAAGAAAGAAAAAAAATAAAAGAATATTAAATTAAAAACTCACACACTCTACAAACTAAATTAAAAACTCACAAACTCTATAGTAATTTAAATGAAAAGTAATTAATCACACTCACACACTCTACTTTGAAATGAAAAACTGAAATGAAAGAAAGCGAAAAAGCTATTCTCATACACACGCACTCTACTTTGAATTAAAAGCGAAGTTACAAAAAAGGAAAACACTATCTCATACACACATGCACTCTACAATAAAAAAATAAGAAGAAAAGAAAATTTTAAAGAAAGTAAAGACAAAAACAATACGTGCACACCAACTAAATTAAAAGAAAAGAAAAATTAGACTCATACACTCACATACTCTAACAAAAGCAAAAGAAGATCGAAATGAGAAAACAAATTATTTTATTCTCAAAATAAAAATTACAACTAGACTAGGAAAAAGAAAATTACAAGAAATAAAACTTAAATGCATAAAATAACTCACATACACTCAAAACTACTCAAGAAAACAATAAAACACACTCAAACTTTCATTCTAAGCTTCAGTTGAGCCCCTCTATTTATAGGGAAAAATTTAAAATTACGCGCCCTCGGCCACACCCGTAACCGAGGGAGTGACATTTGCGCATGCTAAAGAGGTCGCTTCAGCCGCCTTCTGGAAGAGTTTGCCGGAATATATGGATGCACATGGTCGTGACCGGAGGTGTCACGGGCGTGACCTTGGGTGGCTGACGTCAGCAGCATCAGGGGCTTGACTTTGGGGCGTGTCCCGCTAGCAGATTGGGGGAACACGGGCATGATCAATTTTGACATGGGCGTGACTTTGCAAATCCGTCGAGATGTCGAGATGGCTTAGTCGGTCATCGAGACGAGGCCTACACGGGCATGACCCATTACACGACTTTGGTCACAAGTGTTACTTTGGGCGTGACTTGATCAATTCATCGAGACTTCTCCTAAAAACTGCTGAGAGCAAGAAATTGACATTTTAAGATTACACGCCCATGGTCACGGGCGTGATTTAAAAAAATACCAAAAATGCTGAAAAACAGAAATAATGCTAAGTTAGTAAGAAAATAATAAAAACACGCAATTTAGTCATTAATATACACAAAATATTTACAATATTTCTTAAAATTATACTAAAAACTAAACTAAAAATATGTATAATTTATTACTCATCAAACACCCACATACTTAAGCTTTTGCTACACCATAGTAAAAGTAAGACAGATCTATATGGGATTAACATAAGTTCTAATTTTTGGCTATCATGTTATTTAATCATAAGAGACTGAAAAACAAAAATCTAGAGTATAAAGAGTTAAGTCATAAATTATGCAAACGATTTAAGTAGAGAGAAATGTCTTAGCCAAAAGACTTCATGATTAACCAAATAGCAAACAAAGTTGCAATCATTAGTAAATGAGATTAGATCGGAATTATAAGAACCTTTGTTTTACAGAAATGTGAAGGAAATGATACAAGTTACCAGTTATGCTCTCAAAAGCTTTTTTGAATTAAGTTTAGGTACAATAAATTTGCTAAGGGAAAAGGGGGTAAAAAGCTTTGGCAAAAAGAAGAGTACTTGTATTAGGGGTTATGAATTCTATCCTCTCACCCCTTCTTTTTAGTTTTCTATGGCGCCCCCCCCCCCCCCCCCCCCCCCCCCCCCCCGTGGTTTTGATGTAGATCTAATTAAATTGATGTACATCTAAATCTTTTCCCAATGATTTCGAATGATACAAAATTTGGATTTTCTCAACAAGAAATTTGATCAACATCTTCACATTTAAATAACATTGCTATCAAAAAACATGATATTTAAATAGATGAAAATTTGCAAGAGAAGAGCCCATTTTAAAATGTAAGATTCAGATCTAGTAAAACGATAACAAGAAGAAAACAGAAAGAGTCAAATCGCATTTTAAAATCTATAAAATAAAATGAACATTCACATGTTCGAATTGCAAGCGATTAATTCAAAAATTTAGTTGGCAACACCAAACTTTCACTCCACGAAAATTACTAGCAAGAAGAAGAGTTAGAAGAATCACACACCAAGGAAGGGAGATAGAAACAAGTTACCCAATGACTCTCACAAAGGGGTTGCGGAGCATCACACTACCACGGATTCTACCAGAGTCACACCGGAGAAGACGATCTCTCCTCCAAGAGAGGAGGGATGAAAAGTTCCTCTAGGAGAGAGGGAGGGAGCGGCACATCCGAAGGAGGGCTGATTTGAAGTTCTCAAAAATATTCTCATTAGGTTTTCATCTCTAAAAAGAGATATAAATAGAGTTACAATAATCTCTCACAACCATTCATCCTAGGGATAAAATCTCGGCCATTCAACATCTTTGGCCAAATATAAAGTGCATGAATTAAAATAAAAGAGTCAAACCAACTTGAACCAAGAGGACTTATGGCTTGTCCAAATTTGTTCAAACCAAAAAAAATTGTCTTAACATAACAAACAACACAAAAGTTTTAAACTAGATAATTATCCAAAAAGAACCAACGAATAAAGTGGAACTAATTATTCTTCCTAGTTCGAGGGAGAAGATTGTAGCGGCTTGAACCTTCAAAAGAATCCGGTTCACCAAGCGGTAGTGGGTTGGCTCCATCAATCCTCCCCCGCTCAAAAGCACTCATCACGGGTGAGTGGTCTAAGCGGTATTGTTGTAGTAGAGCATTATCAAGTCTTTCCAACTCAGCTTCAGTAATCCATGAATCATCTGAGATAGTTGATCTCTCCAATGAACAACGTAGCGATGAATTCCACCATCAACATCGGTAGTGATTTTATCATCCAAAATCCTGTCAGGCACAAAGGAGATTTTGGGAAACCTTGGAAATACGTTAGTAACAGTTGAAACATCATCATGTGTAATGTGTCCATGTGTAACTACGAAAGGATCCATAGTAGGAGTATGCTCTGAAATAAACTCACTTCCCACCCCAAGAGATGCAGTTTCAGTAGAAGAAGGAAAAGGGGGACAAAGTAATTCAGGTGGTGGTGATAAATAAGGTGTTAAATCTGAAACATTAAAACTAGGAGAAATTCTCCAATCAACTGGCAATTCTAAAACATAAGCATTATCACGCAAATTTTTTAGAATTTTAAAGGGACCTGCCCTCTTTTTGGCTAAATTCTTTATGGTGCCAGAAGGCATCCATTCAGGGATTAGGCGTACTAAAACCAAATCTCCAACATTAAAAACTTGAGCCCTTCTATGCAAGTTAGCATTTGATTGATAAAGATCATTTGTAGAAGCTAGTTTTTTTTGTAATGTTTTTATGTAAATCATGAATATATTGAGCAAAATCTTGTGCAAATTGACTTGTTTTTTATGATGGTGGTAACGGAATCAAGTCAAGAGGCACATGTGCTTTGTAGCCATGAACAATTTCATTGGGAGAAAGACCAGTAGATCTATTTTTTGAATTATTATAAGAAAGTTGGGGATGAGGAAGTAGTAAATCCCATGTACCCTTTTGCTCTCCCACAAGGCACCGCAAAAGATTGCCTAAACTTCTATTAACAACTTCGGTTTGCCCATCCATTTGTGGGTGGTAAGCTGTCGAGAATAGAAGTTTAGTACCCAATAATTTCCAAAGTGTTTTCCAAAAATAACTTTTAAATTTAACAACCTTATAAGAAACTATTGTTTTCGGCACACCACGGTGACTAACAACCTCTTTAAAATATATTTTGGCAATGTGAGATGCATCACTAGTTTTGTTACAAGGAATAAAATAAGACATTTTAGAGAATCTGTCCACAACAACTAAGATTGAATCATACTTACGAATGGTTGGAGGAAGGCCTAGGATAAAATCCATACTCACATCTTCCCATGGAATGGAGGGGATAGGGAGAGGTGTATATAAACCTGCATTTGTTTTATTACCCTTGGCAAGTTGGCACGTCCTGCAACTACTAACAACTTTTCCTACAAGAGATTTTAATCTAGGCCAAAAAAACTTATCTTTTACTAAAGAGATTGTGTTATCACGTCCAAAGTGTCCACCAAGCCCACCACTATTGTATTCCCAAATGAGAAAGTGTCGAAGAGAAGAATATGGGATGCAAAGATTGGAACCTTTGAATAGATATCCATCTCGAATGTAATATTCAGAAGTTAAATTTGGAGAATCACTTGTAACACTCAAATAAATGTCTTTAAAATCCGGACAATCAGCGTATTCATTTTTAATCCTTTCAAAGCCAATAACTTTGACTTGCATTGTGGACAATAGTAAGGATATGCGGCTAAGAGCATTAGCTACATGATTGTGAGAACCTTTAAGGTGTTTTATATTAAATGTGTATTCTTGGAGAAAAGAGACCCATTTAGCATGTCGAGGGCTAACCTTATGTTGGGAATTGATAAATTTAAGTGCTTCATGATCAGATAATAGTATAAATTCTTTAGGAAGGAGATAATGTCTCCAATAATGAAGACTTTGAACTAATGCATAGAATTCCCTATCATAATTTGAATAATTAAGCTTGGGACTCATAAGTTTCTCACTAAAGTACCCAATTGGGTGCCCCTCTTGACTTAAAACCCCACCAATACCTGTCCCTGAAGCATCACATGATATTTCAAAAACATTACTAAAATCTGGCAAGGGAAGGATAGGAGCTTCAGTCATCTTATGTTTTATAGCTTGGAAGGCATGAGCAGCAGATTTAGTCCAAACAAATTCACCCTTTTTCATGCACTCTGTGATAGGGGCCATGATGCTACTAAAATTACGAATAAAACGTCTATAAAAGGTTGCTAATGCATGGAAACTCCGCACATCTCTAATGTTCTTACGTTCAGGCCCTCCTTAATGACTCTAACTTTCTCAGGGTCCACTTGGATGCCTTCTGAGCTCACAATATATCCCAAAAATACAACAGAATTCACTAAAAAGTTGCACTTTTTGAGATTAACAAATAGTTTCTCTTTGCGGAAGATAGTAAATATGGCTTTCAAATGAGAGAGGTGGTCAGAAGTAGAGGTGCTATATACTAAAATATCATCAAAGTAAATCACAACAAACTTACCCATAAAGGGGTGGAAGATATGAGTCATCATTCGAGAAAATGTGCTTGGTGCATTAGAAAGTCCAAATAGCATTACTAGCCATTCATATAAGCCCTCTATAGATTTGAATGTTGTTTTCCACTCATCCCCTTCACGAATTCTAATTTGATGGTAACCACTCCTAAGATCTAGTTTGGAAAATATGGTGGCACCGTTAAGCATATCCAATAAGTCATCTAGACGAGGGATAAGGAATCGATATTTAATAGTGATTTTATTAATCGCACGACTATCAACACACATCCGCCAAGTACCATCCTTTTTGGGTGCAAGTAATGCATGGACTGCACATGGACTCATACTATGTCTAATGAATCCTTTATTTAAAAGATCAGAAATTTGATTTTGTAACTCTTGATGTGCAGAAGGGTTTAATCTATACTACGGCCGATTGGGCAAAGAAGACCCAGGAATGAGATCGCTGGCATGTTGGATATTCCTAAGGGGAGGTAAATCAGAAGGTAGCTCATCAGGATAAATATCCTTGTATTCTTCTAGCAGTTCTTTTAATTTTTGCGGCAAAACATCAATATTTTCTAGAACACCAAAAGATTGTAATATAATTAAAGCATAGACAATTCCACCAGAAAATGTATCACGTGAAAATTCATTTTTACTAATCAAGCTTAATGTTTTCTTCTCAGCAGGTAGTGTGGTGTCTTTTGTTTTGCTAGATAGATCCTTGGGTTGAGTTGGCTTTAGCGTAATTTTCTTTCCATTGAATTTAAATTCATACACATTAGCTCTCCCAAAATGAGTAACATCATTATCAATTAACTATGGGTGACCCAAAAGAACATGACAAGCATCCATTGGAATGACATCACACAAGATTTTATAAGAGTATTCTTTAATGGTCAGTGGGACAAGGAATCTAGATGTGATTGGGATAGATGTTTTATTGACACAAGCAACTTGATATGGGTTTGGGTGAGGTTCAGTTGTAAGCTTCATCCTAACAACTATATTTTCAGACACAACATTCATACAGCTTCCACTATCTATGACCAGTTTGCAAAATTTCTCACCACTCCTAAAGTTTAAGGACAAAATATTAGTTCTTTTCCAATCATCAAATATGCGAGGGGTGCTCAAAATACAACACTTCACCAAAACATTGAAATCATCTTCCATGTCACTAGGTACCCCTTCAGACTCAGACTCATTAGTAGCTTCATAAACATAATCAAACTGTTCGGTAGAAGGTTCAAGCAAAGTCAAGGTTTTCTTTTTTGTTGGGCATTCTACGACATAATATCCTTGTAAACCACATGCATAACTTGTTGTATTATTTTTAGTAATTTTACCTACAGGAATTCGTTCACCATTAGAATTTTTAGCCATAATGACAATGGTATTTTGATCAGTTGTTTTATATTTGCCCTTGTCTTTATACGACGTAGTGGAAGTATTTTGAGAGGACTTACTCTTATTTTGATTATTTCTAGATTTTGACTTGAAAGCAAGATGTTTTATCTATATCTAGAGCAGCATCAAAGGTAGTGTTCAAGTCTGTGTGACCATAGACAAGGAGTTTTCTTTGGACATCAAAGTTAAGGCCTTTACGGAATCTAGAGAGGGTTACTTCAGGCATCTCTCGTACCTCGCACCGAACCATTTTATCATTTAAATATCCCATATATTCAGAAACAGATTTATCACCTTGTCTTAGGGTTGATAATTCATCAAACATTTGTGTGCGATGATATGCGGGCACATATTGGTCCTTAAGGAGGTTTTTCATAATTTGCCATCTGACATGGGGAAGACCATTATTTGCTCCTAAACGTCTTTATTCATTCAACCAAAAGACTTTAGCATGCCCAGTCAGTCTCATTTTAGCCACTTGAACTTGTTGCGGGTCCGTCAAATGGTGCTAATCAAAATAACATTCAATGTCTAGGATCCAATTTAGAAATTTTTGGGGATCACCGAGACCATCATAAGTAGGAGCGTCAATCTTAATTTTTTTTGTAAGATCAGGTTCCTGTTCATTACCGCGGTTATGCTACCTCGCACGTGGGGGAACATCACGGGCATTATCATCAGCATTGGGGACTTGACGATTAGGGTGTTGATTACCCCGAGGAGGGTCTTGATTCCTACTGGCCATAAATTGAGCGAACATACCCCAAAGCTCATCCATCTGCTGGTTCATTTAATGCTGTAGTACAGCTATAGGATCGGGATCTTGGTCTATAGGTTGGTCGTCGGCCATACTAGAAGGAGAAGAGTTGTTGTATTCTTGACCGGATCAAGTGTGCATAGAGCGCGGGAATGAATGAATTTTATGACCCGATTTAATGCATATTTGAAAAATATGATTAATAGAAAATGTGTATAGGACTCAAAGACGGATCTGTAGAATTTTGAATTTCGAAATTCGGAGTTAAATTGAGAAAGTTATGGCTAAAATAGTGGACACCTAAAAATCTGGCCAGTGCAGGAAATCCTTTGATATGGTAATGGTTCACGAATTTATTTGGACCACGAAATAAAGTCAAAAAATTATGGAAATTTTTGAAGTCGTTTGTGAGAGTGCCTTTAATACTCAGTAAACATTTCGGCCCAAAATGTTAAGAAATAAAAATACTAAAAATAAAATAGCAAGGGGGTGCAAAATAGGAAACAAATATCAACCCATTAAAAGTGTTGGTTTTGTTTGACAATGAAACGAATCTAGAAAATTATGGAAATTTTTGTGTAGGCTCCCGAGGGTGTCTTTAAATTGCATTTAAAAGTTCTGCACAAAACGCTCAAAAATTAATTTACCAAAAATAAAATAGCAAGGTGTGCTGAATACGAAACAATTATCAACCCTAAATTTAATTTTGTTTCGTTTTTTGATTTTTTTATTGAAACTCGGACGTCGCTCAAGATGAATTATAGATCAAACACAAAGAAAGATCGGTGCGAAGTTAAGAAACTCGCATGCCTACCTCTGATACCAAATTGATGTAGATCTAATTAAATTGATGTAGATCTAAATCTTTTCCCAATGATTTTGAATGATATAAAATTCGGATTTTCTCAACAAGAAATATGATCAACATCTTCACATTTAAATAACATCGCTATCAAAAAACATGATATTTAAATAGATGAAAAATTGCAAGAGTAGAGCCCATTTTAAAATGTAAGATTCAGATCTTGTAAAATGATACCTGAAGAAGAAGAGAACAGAAAGAGTCAAATTGCGTTTTAAAATCTATAAAATATAATGAACATTCACATGTTCGAATTGCAAGCGATTAATTCAAAAATTTCGTAGGCAACACCAAACTTTCACTCCACCAAAATTATTAGCAAGAAGAAGAGTTAGAAGAATCACACAGCAATGAAGGGAGATAGAAACAAGTTATCCAATGAGTCTCACAAAGGGGGTGCGGAGCATCACACTACCACGAATTCTACCGGAGTCACACCGGAGAAGACGATCTCTCCTCCAAGAGAGGAGGGACGAAAATTTCCTCTGGGGGAGAGGGAGGGAGTGGCACATCCGAAGGAGGGCTGATTTGAAGTTCTCAAAAATATTCTCATTAGGTTTTCATCTCTAAAAAGAGATATAAATAGAGTTACAATAATCTCTCACAACCATTCATCCAAGGGATAAAATCTCGGCCATTCAACATCTTTGGCCAAATATAAAGTGCATGAATTAAAATAAAAGAGTCAAACCAACTTGAACCAAGAGTACTTATGGCTTGTCCAAATGGGTTCAACCCAAATAAAAATTGTCTTAACATAACAAACAACACAAAAGTGTTAAACTAGATAATTATCCAAAAAGAACCATTAAATAAAGTGGAACTAATTATTCTTCTGGGTTCGAGGGCAAAGATTGTAGCGGCTTGAACCTTCAAAAGAATCTGGTTCACCAAGTGGTACTGGGTTGGCTCCATCAGGTTTGCGAGTTAAAACTAATTCTCTTTTTTTACTTCTTTTTTTGTTGTTTTTATTAAACCAATGCTTATGTTTACGGAATGAAATCTTATTCCCATTGACATAAGATCTTTTAAATTTTTATTGGGTGCCTATGTTTATGGAATGAAGTCTTATTCCCATTGACATAAGATCTTTTTCTTCTTCTATTTTTCATGTCATGCTAAATGGGAGCATACAAGGGGGTTTTAAGAGAAAATCTAGAGTAAAAAAAGTTTGAGAGCAACCTTAGTAATTTGAATATTTCAAGATTCATAAAGACATAAAGTAGAGATAATTTTGAGGTCTAAGGTTGTTTTACTAACAAAATACACATGCCACTATTTTAGATAAATTAGAAGTAGTGCTTGAAAACAAAATCTCTATTTAAATTAGAAACACATGATATTCTTTAAAACTTAACCCCGAACGCTTAAATCTATCAATCTTAGATAAACGAACGATTAGCAAGTAGCGATTATTAAAATTCACAAATAGATATTCTCGAAACTAAATGCTTTAAGAATAACAGCAAAGTAGGGTTTTATCATATTTTCTTTTTTTGTTTTGTTTTCTACTACTAAATATACTATACAGATGTATTTTTTGAAAGGTTTTGGGGTTTTGAACTCTTTGCATGTTTGTACTATGAAATAAAGATGTTTTTGGACATTTTGGCGTTTTGTAAATTTTTTTGGAGTTTTTGTTTGTTTGTGGAGTTTATATATACATGATGTAAGAAAGATAAAATACATAAGTTTATATTTACATGACGTATGAAAGGTAAAAAGCAGAAGTAAGCAAGATGAAAAACTGTTTTTTTTCATTAAAAGTTTGTGAAATTTTTATGAAATAAACATATTTTTTTTGAAATAAACAATTGTTTGTTTTTGAATTTTTTTTTGAAATTTTGGGCTTTAAATGAAAATGGGGAAAACACCCTCATACTTAAAACCCAACATTGTCCCCTATGTTGTAATGTATGTATGAAGAAGGGAAAGTGAAAGTGAAGTCTGTACAAAAATAAAGAGGGGGAGCGAGAGGGCTTCCCTGAACTAAAGCCGGCAAGGTCACAATGAACCCTACAAAAACACGTATAAATAACAAAGCATGATAAAATATTAGATAGATATGGGGTGCCTCACATTAGCGCTTTGTTTACCGTCGCGTAGCTTGACTAATATGGCGTGGTGAGATTATAAGTTTGGGAGGGTTAAAGATTTGATATTTTCATCCACTGGATCGTTTGCAAGATAAAGATTTAAACGGTGCCTGTTGACTTAAAATAAGCCTTTTTCTGGATGGGTGATAAGAACTGTCCCAAATGGCCAAACCTCTTTGACTTAAAATGGTCCGGACCAGCGAGATTTTAACTTACCGTAAAAAAGCTTGAGGTGTGAGTTATAAAGTAAGACAAGATCGCCCGGCGGAAAAGTTTTTGGAAATTTTATTTTTCGATCATGGTAGAACTTAGAGCGCTCCTTATAAAATTTATTAATCTCATAAGCATTCGCACGCCATTCATCAAGTTCATTTAAGTGAAATTTTCTACTCTCGGAGGCTAAGTTCGAATCGAGGTTTAAAAATTTTAGATCCCAAAAGGCGTGGTGCTCTAACTCTTCTGGTAAATGGCACTCCTTGCCGTAGACTTATCGATATGGTATACTACCGATAGCGGTCTTGTACCCCGTATGATATGGCCACAGCGCGTCATCGAGTTTTAGGGACCAATCTTTCCTATTCGTCAAAATGGTTTTTCCCAAAATGTGTTTAATCTCGCAATTAACTACCTCGACTTGGTCATTTGTTTGGGGGTGATAGGCGGTAGCGAGCTTATGCGTAACGTCGTACTTAGATAGAATTTTTGTAAATTGGGCATTGTAGAAGTGTGTACCACTATCACTTACTAGTGTGTGGGGTGTGCCAAAGTGAGAATAAGTTTTTTAGAAAATGCATGACTCTCGCATCGTTGGTGGGGAGAGCTTGCGCTTCCGCCCACCTAGATACGTAGTCGAACGCCACTAAAATATAGAAATTATTAAAAGAAGAAGGTAGGGGCCTACAAAATCTATGCCCCATAGATCGAAGTTCTCACATTCTAAAAATAAATTTTGGGGCATCCCGTCACGATGAGAGATGTTACCCAACTGCTGGAAGCTATCACATTTACTCACAAATTTTTGAGCATATTTAAAGAGAGTGGGCCAATAAAAGCCAGCCTCTAACACTTTCCGCGCGGTCTGGTTGGCTTGATAATGCCCCCCATCCGGCCCCTCGTGGCAGTGTCGTAAGATTTGTGCACCCTCCATGCTTGAAATGCATCTCCGCACAACTTGGTCTGTGCAGACTCGAAAGAGAGAGGGGTCCTTCCAAAAGTAGTTTTTCAAATCAGAAAAGAATTTCTTCTTTTGCTGGGTCGAAAAATCTTTTGGTAGGACCCACGCAACTAGATAGTTGGCATAGTCTGCGAACCATGGGGGGGAAGAAGTTTTTATATTATATAAAGCTAAGAGGTGCTCCTCAGGAAATCTATCATCTATTTCGGGTTCGAAGAGCGTTTCTGCGACGGGGTGTTCTAGAAGAGATAGGTGGTAGGCCGCTAAATATTTAGCCCCTTCTTGTCCCGGATCTCTAAATCAAATTCCTGTAGAAGGAGGATCCATCGAAGTAAGAGGGGCTTGGCATCTACTTTGGCCAAAAGATATTTGAGGGCAGAGTAATCGGTAAAGATGATTACTTTAGAAAGCGTGACGTAGGGCCTGAACTTATAGAAGGCAAAGACGAAGGCGAGAAGTTCCTTTTCCAACGTAGTGTAGTTAGCCTGTGCGGCTGCGAGTGTGAAAGAAGCGTAATAGATGGGATGAAAAATATATTAACGCATTAGCCTAGTACGAATCCTACTGCGATATCGCTCGCATCACACATTATTTCAAACGGAAAGAACCAATCTAGCGCCACAAGAATGTGGGAATTAATAAGTTGTTTTTTTAATAAAATTGAACGCCTTTACGCATTCGCTATAAAAAATGAACGGAGAATCTTTCTCCAAGAGGTGAGTTAGCGGCTTCGTTATATTTGAAATTTTTTGAATAAACCGATGGTAAAAACCTGCGTGGCCTACAAAACTCCTAATAGATTTAATGTTTGAAGGCGGGGGGAGCTTTTCAATAATTTCTACTTTTGGAGGTGATGAATTTTATCCTCTCACCTCTATTTTTTTTGTATATGTTTAGGAGTAATGAATTTTATCCTCTTACTCCATGCCATATAATCTTGTAAATTCTCTTCTAATAAAAACCCAAAATGTATATGGTTTAGGAGTAATGAATTTTATCCTCTTACCCCATGCCATATAATCTTTTAAAATATTTTGGGTGCATATGTTTAGGGAATAATGAATTTTATCATCTTATTCCCATGACATATGACCTTTTAAAACACTTTTTTATGCCATAAAAGGGGTAGGGTAGAGAAAAATTTCTAGCTTATAAATTAAATTATTTTGAGAGCAAATTTTAGTAAATTAAATTTTCCTACGATTCTAAAAGCATGAGGAAGACATAATTAAAATCTACAGGTGTTAAGCAAAATTACTACAAAATTTAAACTATCTAAAATAAAAGAGAATAAATGCTAAAAAAGTTTCTCTAATCAAATTAAAATCATAAAATATTTCTTAACACTAAATCACTTAAACAACAAAAATTTGATTTAGCAAACCATGATAGAATAAATGATTAGCAAATTAAAGACAGAATATAAATGCTTATAAATAAGCTCAAAAAAATGATTTTGGAAATAACAAAAACAAAAGTAAGGGCTTTATTTTATTTTTAGGATTTTTCTAAGTTTTCTTAAACTTTTTTGAATTTTTGATATTATCCCTTTTTTGGGATTATTTATATTATCTTTTTTTTTTTGAATTTTTGATAAGAAATAAACAATAAAAATGCTAAACTTAAACTAAACAGGATAATTTTTTTTTTGTTAATTCTTGGACTTCCCGAGGTATACCCTGTGAAGGATTCTCAACGGTACTAGGAAGTGTGATGGGGTGAGGTCCCAAACGTCCCTTTCCAAGAAATTAATTTTCTATTTTCTAATGTATTTTGAATATTTTGGGTTTTCTATTTTTTTTTTAAATGCTAATTTTTCTTTTTGTAAAAGACAACAAAATAGGAAATACACTATGTACAAAAAGAAAATAACTATGTACAAACAAAATATTTTTGGAATTTTAGGATTTTTAATTTTTGTTTGGAAGTTTTCTTTGATTTTATAATTTAAAAGGAAAAGAAATACACCCCATACTTAAAATTCAACATTGTCCCCAATGTTGAAAGCTAAGTATGAAGAACAAAAAAATACAAGCACAATATTATGAAAGAAAAAGAACAAGGAGGGGGGAAAGAAGCACGTCCCTGATTTGGAGACCGATGATTACCACGATCACCTGCAAAATTATTTTTAAAATAAAACAAAACAAAAAATAAAAAGAGAAAAAAAACATGGAAGTTAATTTTTTTTTTTCGAATTTTTGATAAAGGTAATACCGCTTTCTCTTTTCAAAATATCGACAAAATATCCCCAGCAACGGCGCCAAAAACATGATAAAGAAATTTATTCGCGGCAGGAAAAGCTTTTGTCGATGAGGATAGAATTCGCCGGGCGCTTTCGAGGCGTCTTGCGAGTACTCTTACTTTGAGAAACTAACCATTATCCTACTTCGATGAATAGAAGTAATGGACTTTCCTTCTTTCGGAATATCGATGATTACGCCGCTGCGGCGGCGCCGAAAACTTTATAAAAAAAGAGAAAATAAGAAGTTGGAGAGAAAAAGCTTCCTGCGGAGTTTTTGGATTGTTTATCCAAACTACACATTTGATAAAGGAAAGTAATCAAAGTATACCTTATCGCGTATATTATATGATATTTTTAGAAAATTATCAAGGTCGTATTAAACTCGGGCCTGTCGAGTTCTTCTACTTCGAGAAAGCTAACTATTATTTCATCGGGAATAATATTAAAAAGGAGTAATAATTAAAGCTCAATAAAAGAGAACAAAAAGAAAAATAAAGAAAAACAAAACTTGATTTAAACTTGCTTTGAAATGAAAATAAAAGATAAATACTATCATTCAACTCTATTCCTTGATCGTGGAGATTACTAGCTTATGAACGCACCTCTCTCGAGGAATACGCCCACCTGAGATTAATTTGATCGGCCGGACTCTCATCCTATAACCGAAATGCCTAATACTCGCTTTAACGAGATGAATCCCACTATAGGATTTGACTCCTATCAAGAAGATTTACGTCATCTTCTCTCAAGGGGTGCGTGCAAATTTTTTTATTCTCGAGTGATTGATTCGTACGCACGAGCCTCTCGGCTAACTAAAATATGAAAACAAATAACGAAACTCGATATCGTTAATTTTCGAGAATAAATCTAAGGGGAGAAGAAATGATAATAAGAAAAAGATAATTTCGATTCAAAGCTTGCTAAAATTAGGAACAACTAAAAATTAGCTAATGGAAAAATAAGAAAAAGAGAAGAGGAGAGAAGATGAGATTTTTGCACAAGTAAAAGAAAGAGCTTAAAATTTCATTTCATAAATAAAAGAGATTACATAGATTGAAAACTACATTACATTGCATGAAGGTAAATCTAAACTAGCTTTCATGGAATGAAAATACAAAAATTAAACTAAACATAAGAAAGGAAATTGCATTATTTAAAAACTAACTAAAACACGAAAAATAAGGAAAACTATACAAGAACAGCCCAAATGGGCAGGGGGCAGGAGGAGGGTTTGCTGGAAATGATCTTCAGAATTTATAGGAGAAATTTTGGGGTTACACGCCCTCGGTCACGGGCGTGACCCTGGGGCGTGTAATCACTGTTCTGCATCGGATAGGATGGCGTCGTGGAGCTTGCATGACGGCGAAAGAAAGTTGGACATTACATGCCCGTGAAACTTGGGTCACGGGCGTGTACATGGGTGGCTGCAATCAATGCAGCATGGGCTTTAATTCGGCGCGATAGCGAACAGGAATCATGCTCGAAAGCCACGGGCGTGACCTATGGGTCACGGGCGTGACTTGGGTTGACTTCTTGACGACTTCTCCACATCTCGACGGCCGCCCGCTGGGAAGATTCTAAGATTACACGCCCGCCTGGATAGAGAGTTCATCGAATGCAGCTCGGGTTTTGTCGAATGCCTCAGCAGAGAGATTTCATCAAACACAGCTCGGGTTTCATCGAATGCAGCTCAATTATTGTCGAACGCTTGGGCAGAGAGCTTTCATCGAATGTAGCTTGGGTTTCGTTGAACGCAACTCAGTTTTTGTCGAACGCCTGGGCAGAGAGCGTTCGTCGAACGCAGCTCGAGTTTCGTCGAATGCAGCTCGGTTTTCGTCGAACGCCTAGGCAGAGAGCGTTCGTTGAATGCAGCTCGAGTTTCGTCGAACGCAGCTCAATTTTTGTCAAACGCAGATCTTTAGGTCACACGCCCTTGGTCACGGGCATGACTGAGGGCGTGACTTAGGTTTTCTCCAATTTTTCCCAAAATTCTGCAAAAATTGAAATTAAGCTAAGTTAGAAACAAAATTACAAAATAACTCTTTACGACCTAAAATTGACATGAAAAAGAAAAATACATATTAAATATTTACATAATTTTTTATTAAAAAGTTATATTAAAACTACTTATCAAATACCCTCACACTTAAGCTTTTGCTATTCCAGAGCAAAAGTATGAGATATATTTATAAGACATTTAATAAAATTTGTAATTAAAACTAAAATTTTATTAAATCACAAGTAAGCTAAAAAGAAAATTTAAGGATTAACGAATTAAGTCCTAAATTATGAAATTAGAATAATAAGAGAAAAATGCTCAACCAAGAATTCTCAAAAATAATAACTAGTGAACAAGATTGAGTAATTTGTAAACAAAATTAGATTAAAATTATAAAAACCATAACTTTGAAAGAAACAAAAGGAAAAAGTAACCTACTAAATATTGCTCTCTCCATGACTTAATTTAAATCTAGATCAAAGATATTGGTTTTGGGGGGAGTTCATAAAATTTGGCATAAGAAGAGATCTTAGAATGGAGGCGATGAATTTTATCCTCTCACCTCTATTTTTTTCTTTTTTTTGTATATGTTTAGGAGTAATGAATTTTATCCTCTTACTCCATGCCATATAATCTTTTAAATTCTCTTCTAATAAAAACCAAAAATGTATATGGTTTAGGAGTAAAGAATTTTATCCTCTTACTCCATGCCATATAATCTTTTAAAATATTTTGGGTGCATATGTTTAGGGAATAATGAATTTTATCCTCTTATTCTCATGATATATGATCTTTTAGAACACCTTTTTATGCCATCAAAGGGGTAGGGTAGAGAAAAATTTCTAGCTTATAAATTAAATTATTTTGAGAGCAAATTTTAGTAAATTAAATTTTCCTATGATTCTAAAAGCATGAGGTAGACATAATTAAAATCTATAGGTGTTAAGTAAAATTACTACAAAATTAAAACTATTTAAAATAAATGAGAATAAATGCTAAAAAAGTTTCTCTAATCAAATTAAAATCATAAAATATTTCTTAACACGAAATCACTTAAACAACAAAAATTAGATTTAGCAAATCATGATAGAATAAATGATTAGCAAATTAAAAACAAAGAATAAAAATGCTTATAAATAAGCTCATAAAAAATGATTTTGAAAATATAAAAAACAAAAGGGCTTTATTATATTTTTGGGATTTTTCTAAGTTTTCTTCAAATTTTTTGAATTTTTGATATTATCCCTTTTTTGAATTTTTGATATTATCTTTTTTTTTTGAATTTTTGGTAAGAAATAAACAATTAAAATGCTAAACATAAACTAAAAAGCCTAAATTTTTTTTGTTAATTCTTGGACCTCCCGAGGTATACCTCGTGAAGGGTTCTCAACGGTACTAGGAGGTGTAATATGGTGATGTCCCAAACGTCCCTTTCTAAGAAATTAATTTTCTATTTTCGAATTTTTTTTTGAATATTTTGGGTTTTCTAATTCTTTTTTTGAAAATACTAATTTTTCTTTTTGTAAAAGACAACAAAATAGGAAATACACTATGTACAAAAAGAAAATAACTATGTAAAAACAAAATATTTTTGGAATTTTAGTATTTTAAATTTTTTTTGGAAATTTTCTACGATTTTATAATTTAAAAGGAAGAGAAATACACCTCCATACTTAAAATTCAAAATTGTCCCCAATTTTGAAAGATAAGTATGAAGAACAAAAAAAATACAAACACAATATTATGAAAGAAAAAGAACAAGGAGGGGGGAAAGAAACACGTCCCTGATTTGGAGACGGACGATTACCACGATCACCTGCAAATATTTTTTTAAAATAAAAAAATACAAAATGAAAGTTAAATTTTTTTTTTTGAATTTTTGATAAAAGTAATAGCGCTTTCTCTTTTCAAAATATCAACAAAATATCCCCGGCAACGACGCCAAAAACTTGATGAAGAAATTTATTCGCCGCAGGAAAAGCTTTTGTTGATGAGGATAGAATTCGGCGGGCGCTTTCGAGGCGTCTCGCGAGTACTCTTACTTTGAGAAACTAACCATTATCCTATTTCGATGAATAGAAGTAATGGTCTTTCCTTTTTTCAGAATATCGACGATTACGCCGCGGCGGCGGCGCCGAAAACTATATAAAAAGTGAAAATATGAAGTTGGAGAGGAAAAGCTTCCTGCGGAGTTTATGGATCGTTTATCCAAACTACTCATGCGATAAAGGCAAGTATACCTTATCGTGTATAGTATAGGATATTTTTTGAAAATTATCAAGGTCGTATTAAACTCGGGTCTGTCGAGTACTTCTACTTCGAGAAAGCTAACTATTATTTCATTGGAAATAATATTAAAAAGGAGTGATAATTAAAGCTAAATAAAAGAGAACAAGAAGAAAAATAAATAAAAATAAAACTTGATTTAAACTTTCTTTGAAATGAAAATAAAAGATAAATACTATCATTCAACTCTATTCCTTGACCGTGGAGATCCTAGCTTATGAATGCACCTCCCTCAAGGAATACGCCTACCTGAGATTAGGTTGATCGGCCAAACTCTCGTCCTATAACCGAAACTCCTAATATTCGCTTTAACGAGATGAATCCAACTATAGGATTTGACTCCTATCAAGAAGATTTACGTCATCCTCTCTCGATGGGTGCGTGCAACTCTTTTTATTCTCGAGTGATCGATTCGTACGCACGAGCCTCTCGGCTAACTAGAATACGAAAACAAATGCCGAAACTCAATATCGTTAATTTTAGAGAATAAATCTAAAGGGAGAAGAAATGATAATTAGGAAAAGATAATTTCGATTCAAAGCTTGCAAAAATCAAGAACAACTAAAAATTAGCTATAGGAAAAATAAGAAAAAGAGAAGAGGAGAGAAGATGAGATTTTTGCATAAGTAAAAGAAAGAGCTTAAAATTTCATTTCATAAATAAAAGAGATTACATAGATTGAAAACTACATTACATTGCATGAAGGTAAATCTAAACTAGCTTGCATGGAATAAAAATACAGAAATTAAACTAATCTTAAGAAAGGAAATTGCATTAGTTAAAAACTAACTAAAACATGAAAAATATGGAAAACTATACAAGAACAGCCCAAATGGGCAGGGGGCAGGAGGAGGGATTGCTGGAAATTAGCTTCAGAATTTATAGGAGAAATTTTGGGGTTACACGCCCTCAGTCACGGGCGTGACCCTGGGGCGTGTAATCACTGTTATGCATCGGCTGGGACGGCGGCGTGGAGCTTGCGTGACGGCGGGAGAAAGTTGGACATTACACGCCCGTGTAACTGGGTCACGGGCGTGTACCTGGGTGGCTTCAATCAATCCAGCATGGGTTTAATTCGGCGCGACAGCGAGCAGGAATCATGCGCGAAAGCCACGGGCGTGACTTATGGGTCATGGGCGTGACTTAGGTTGACTTCTCGACAGCTTCTCCATGTCTCGACGGCCGCCTACTGGGGAGATTCTAAGATTACATGCCCACCTGGATAGAGAGTTCATCGAACGAAGCTCGGGTTTCGTCGAACGCCTGGGCAGAGAGATTTCGTCGAACGCAGCTCGGGTTTCGTTGAACGCAGCTCAGTTTTCATCAAACACCTGGGCAAAGAGCTTTCGTCAAACGCAGCTCAGGTTTCGTCGAACGCAGCTCAGTTTTCTTCGAATGCCTGGGCAGAGAGCGTTCGTCGAACGCAACTCGAGTTTCATCGAACGCAGCTCAGTTTTCATCGAACGCCTGGGCAGAGAGCGTTCGTCGAACGCAGCTCGAGTTTCGTCGAACGCAACACGGTTTTCATCAAACGTAGATCTTTAGGTCACACGCCCTTGGTCACGGGTGTGCTGAGGGCGTGACTTGGGTTTTCTCCAATTTTTCCAAAAATTCTACAAAAATTGAAATTTAGCTAAGTTAGAAACAAAATTACAATATAACTCTTTAAGACTTAAAATTGACATGAAAAAGAAAAATACATATTAAATATTTACAAAATTTTCTATTAAAAAGTTATATAAAAACTACTTATCACTTCTTCATCAATAGAGAAATCTGGCAACTCACCCTTCTCAGTCCTACCTCGAAGGTGCTGTAAATTCGGGTCATCATTCTGATGCAACCTCGTAAGGGTAATCCATGAAGGCTCTTTGGCTTCTACACTAGACAAACCAACATTTGGCTTCACCGCTATATTCATCAAATAGAACTCCTCCACCAAAGACTGTACGGAAAGGTTGAAGGCATAAGCAGACTTTCTACTCAAGGCATCAACCACTACATTAGCTTTGCCTGGATGATAAAGGACATCAACTTCATAATCTGCAACATATTCCATCCATCTGCATTGACGTAAGTTATGCTCCTTCTGAGAGAAGACATATATCAAACTCTTGTGGTCCAAATAGATCTTGCATGACACTCCATGCAAAAGATTTCTCCACAGCTTCAAGGCATAACTCACAGCTGCGAACTCTAAATCATGCATAGTGTAATTCTTCTCATGGATTTTCAATTATCTCGATCCATACGCGATCACTTTGCCATCCAGCATCAAATTGCAACCGAGTCCCACTCGCAAAGCATCCACATAAACAGTGTACTCTACTTCTTCAGTAGGCAATGCTAACACTATAGTAGAACATAACCTCTTCTTTAGCTGCTAAAACGCTTCCTCGCAGGCATCGCTCCAAACAAAAGCTGCGCACTTTTGCGTAAGCTTGGTCAATAGCTCAAACAAAACTGAAAATCCTAGAACGAATCTCCTATAATAGCTTGCCAACCCTAAGATGCTCCTTATCTCCTTAGGCATTGTAGGCCTCTTCCAATCCAAAACATCAGCAATCTTTACTGGGTCCACCGATATACCATCCTTGTTCACCACATGACCCAGGAAAGATACCTGAGAAAGCCAAAACTCGCACTTGCTCAACTTTGCGTACAACTTATGCTCTCTCAAAGTTGAAAGAACTGGACGCAAACGTCGAGCATGCTCTAAAGCACTCCGAGAATACACCAGCACATCATCAATGAATACAACCACAAACTGATCCAGATAATTCATGAATACCCTGTTCATCATATCCATAAAAGCAGAGGGTGCATTAGTCAATCCAAATGACATCACCAAGAATTCAAAGTGACCATATTTGGAACAAAAAGCAGTCCGCGGAACATCCGACTCACGGATCCTCAACTGATGATAGCCTGAACGAAGGATAATCTTTAAGAAAATCGAACTACCTCACAACTGGTCAAACAAATCATCAATCCGAGGCCACTGATACCTGTTCTAGATGTTCACCTTGTTCAGCTCTCGATAATCGATACACAATCTCATCGAACCATCTTTCTTCTTCACAAACAAGACGAGAGCACCCCAGGGCAAAGAACTAGGCATGATAAAGCCACACTGCAATAACTCATCCAACTGAGTGCGCAACTCCTCTAACTCATGCAACGCCATGCGGTAAGGTGCCTTCGCAATAGGATGAGTACTTGGCTCAAGATCTATAATGAACTCCACCTCTCTCTCAGGAGGAAGTATGGGAAGACTAGAAGGAAAAACATCTAGAAACTCTCATACCAAAGAAATGTCCTCGACACGCGACAAGCCAAGAGTAGTTTCCAAAATAGAAATAGAAACAAGATAAGACTCACAACCAGACTCTAAGAATTGACAAGCATGTACTGGAGAGATGATTGGAGAGTCCTGACATGGCAAGCCATACACGCTCATGGGTTGGCCATTGCTCGCCCTAAAATCCAAATGCTTAACCTTGCATTGGATGACAACATCATAACTGGACAGCCAATCCATGCCCAAGATCACGTCAAAGTCCTCTAGATTTATCACCTTCAGATCTGCGAACACTAGGAAATCACCTATTAATATAGGGCACTTCTGAATACCCTAGTTTGACATCACCAGATCTCCTAAGGGGAACTTGACATTAAGTGAATCATCTAACTAATCAACAACCCAACGATGTTGGTCTACAAAACTCCTGTCCACAATGTAGTGAGTAGCACCCAAATCGAAGAGAACGCGCACACCTTATTCTTCACCTTAAACTTACTTATGCACATTGAGCGCAAAACTAAAATAACAGAAACTTAAATCCACCGTAGATGATTGCTACCTAGGTCAGAGACTAACTGGAGATCACTTGGGAAGACGACTTAGCCTCCTCCTTGGTCAGCACATTGAGCTTTCCCCTCCCCTTGTCCACATGTTGTGGAGGCGGCAGTAAGGCCTACAACGGAACTGCCTACAGCACGGGTTGGGACTGCGAGCAATTATCCATCAAATTCCCTGCCTGACCACGCTGGTGGCAAGCTCTAGCCTTCTTAAAGCAACATGCCACATCGTGCCCCTTCTTCTGGCAATAGGTGCAAGTAAGATCTCACTTAGGTGCACCCTGGATCGTAAGCACCTGAGACTTCTTCTGCTCGCCTAACCACTTGAAGCACTTCTTGAACGGGTGGCCCACACAGCCATAAAAGCTATACACCTGCTTGCCCTTTTTACATGGAGCAGGACTGCCACTATCATCAGCTTTCCTTTTCTCTTTCCTCAGCTCTTTTCCACAGTTCTTAGCCTTGTCAATTGCCTCTACCTTCAAGGCAGCTTCCACTGCATCCGAATAGCTCTCAGATCGGTAGGCACATGCTAACTACTGGATCTCACTGCGCAGACCTCCAAGAAACCACTTCACCCCGCCCTCTTCTGTAGCCACTAATCCTGGAGCAAACTTGCTCAATTTGCTGAATTCAATCTCATACTCACCAACTATGAGCTGAAGTTGCTTCAAATGCAAAAATTTATTCATCAATATGTCCTGCTCAACTGTCGGCAGAAACTTTCTTCAACAACATTCCCTTGAACTGATCCCACGAACACCCATCTGTAAGACCTTCCTTCTCTCTAATCCACCAGCCTTTCACAAGGCCCTTCAACTAAAAAGCGGCGACCATCACCTTCTGGTCTGCGGAAATCCCAGAATAAGAAAACATCTACTCTATAGCTATAATCGAATGATCCAAGGCCATAAAATCAGCTTTCCCATCGTAAGTATGAGGACCTAGACGCTGAAAATGTGAGATGAAATTCATCTCAGGCGGTAATGCAATAGGGGCACGAGGGGAGCAGGACGGACAGGAACGGTCTGACCCGCCGCAGGATCCTACACCTTATGCTGCTATCGTAAAGTGGCAGTCAACAAAACCTGTATCTACTCTTGCATTCCAGCTAACTGCCTCGTCTAAGTCTCGTTGCTCAGACACAGCTCTTCAATCATCGCTTCACTATGCGCACCCGATGACTCACCCTCAGACTGGGGGACGGATTTCGATAGCTGAAGCTTTGGAGCCATCTCCTACAAATACAAACGATCACCACATCAACACTTATCTTGACATACCTCAGCTAGACTACTAGAACTACTTAACTCAGATTAGATCAAAAATGTGTAGATACTTGCTCTTGCTGCTACTTTGCTCTGCGAATTGATGAAGTGATGTTATGCTTAACTTATGATGATATACCATCATCCCTTGACTCTTGTGCGTAATATATGAATGCATGAATGCTTTGATCATCATTTTAAATTGTGCGTGCACATATGTCATCACGTAGATCTTTAACTTGGCACGTATGTTAATGCTATGTTATGATGTATATGTTGTGCTATGCATTCTAATAAAATCCTTATGTATGTTATGAGCGGCGCACACATGAAATATTATACATCCCATACTACATAATATCATATGTAACAAAAATAAAATCTAATGGCCATTCATGTGATGATTGTTGTGCATCTCATACTACATAACAGTCACATGTTGCTTCCTATGAGGATATATATAACCACATATTATGCATCCCATACTACACAATATGCCTCATATACTTCTTGTCATGCTTATGAGTGTTGTTTTCATGCTTCCATCAAGACATACTGATGACATATCTGTGTGTGTATGCAATGAAACAAAAATCTAAAACAGATGGTTGTTCGACTAACCCGATCAACAAACAACTGAACCAATCCTCCCTCTGATACCAACTGTCACAACCCGCATTTTCTCAATATTTGCATAATATCAGAGTAAGAGAAAATACGTGCCGTGATGCCACGCCGTGCAGGGGACAACTGCAGACGTTCAGGCAGAATGAACCCTTCACTTATTGTTGGTAGAAAACATATATTTTATGTTTGAAAACTTCATTTAAATTTAGAGCTTAAGAAACTGTGTCCCTCAATTTCAGTGGATCAACTAGTCCACCCGTAAGAAAATATATATGCAGCAAAAAATACTTAATTCACTTCTTTTCATCCTACATGAGCATGAAGACCTAACAATACATGCTAATGATATGCAAGTTTCTAAATTTAGTGTAAGTAAAGAAAGGAGTTTTATGAGCCTTAAAATAGAATGACATTCGATTGTAAGAGATGCTATGAGTCTAAGCTAGAATGCAGCTTTTATATTTAAAATATCAAACATGCATCCTATCATAAATCATTCCCATAGAGCAAGCATATAAATGACTAGCAAATATCAGCAGCAAAACCAGCAAGTAGTCTAACACAAACTATGGGCGTTAACAAACTGACACGAACCCATAGAAACAAAAATACAAGTCTAAATGAGAAAACACAAAGTGGGAAGCAAACCACCACTTTCCTTAATTCCTCCAGACTACAAATGGAGGTGCGGCAAGAAGAACAAGAACACGAAGAGCTCACAAAGAGCTTTCCAAAACTAAGCTCTGACGAAGAAAAAAGAACACCTGAGCTCTCGAGATGGCGTCCGAAAGGATGACGGAGAATAGTTCTCCTCCTCCCATGACTCTCTGGTTGGGGCTTCCTGGAAAGAGAGATATAGGATTGGGGAAGATGAAACATAGCTGGACATTAAATCTTCTAAGTAATGGGGTTAGATTTTCAAGAAAATCATATATATTATTTTATAAGCTGAGTGCTGGATTAGTTTAATGGAATATGATTAAAACTATATATATTATTTATAAAGATTTTATAATAATGTTAATAATAATAATAATAATAATAATAATAATAATAGTAATAGTAATTATATAATAATAATAATATAAATATTGTCATATTATTATAAAGGGCTAAACGCACACCGATTCGAACGAAATTTGGTCGACTTGACCAAACGGACAAGAAAATGCACTAACGACGGTGCACCGTTAACTCAGTGTTAACGTAATGCCCTTACACCATTAATACGCCAATAAGAAGATTTAAAATAAATTATCAGAAATTCAGGGGCGTTACAGAGAGTGAAATCATCAAGTCATGCTTTGAGTTGATCCATGCGATGAGTGTCCACAGAGGCGGAGGCGTCCTCGTCGACGTGGAGGACCATTAAAGGTGTCAGGGGCTTGGAATGACATGGCCGAGGAAAGACGGTTTCTTAGGTGTAGTGGTGGGCGATGATGGAGTGTTGGAATGACGTCGGGGATGTGGACAACAGTCCATGACTGGAGGATGCGAGGAGGAGCAGTCGAAAGGCTCAGAAGATGTTGCGGAAGATAAGCAGTGGAAGTCTTGAAATCGGTGCAGAGAGGCTGTGGGAGATGAATAATGGACAACTCAGAATCAAAAGGGAAAAATGTAGACGACGAAGCGGTGGAGTCGCCACAGAGGTGGCTTCTTGGTCTATGCGGATGAGGCGACGAGCATGGGCTAGATCCGGCACAGATGTGTGCGGGGATTTTTGGAAGTGATCAAGTGGGCACAACAAATAATATAGAGGAGGCAAACAACTTCTCTTATAAATCAACAGGAAGTTACAAAACTTTACAATAGCAACTTCACACATACACAACCTACAAATATGTATTACAACTCAACACAACATAAAATAAATGTGAGTTGAGGAGATCGCCGAAAGTGTTCACGCGAGCTGGAGAGAGTCTCCAGCAGTTCGCCTACGGAGCAAGTGCGAGCTGGAGGAGATTGCCTGGTCAGTCCGCCTGCAGCCCGCAAAACCTGTTCGCTGGAGATGGCCAATTTCTGTTCGCAGAAACTGCTATGGAGAGTTCGCAAAGGGAGACCGCTGCTCCTTTTTTTTTTTTACTTTTGTTCTAACTCTGTCAGTCCGCAGGAGGAGACCGCAGCTTTTCTAAGCTTCTGCCTACTGCTATTCACGCACACTCATATTCCGCATGCCATCAACCCAATTTATACACTTTTCAAGCAAAACGGAGGTCGCCACGTGTCCCCTCATTAATGAATTCACGCCAGCATATAGCAACCATTCACGCCACTATATTATTATATTAACATAAGTTTATATATATATATAAATATATATATATATATAGACGCCATTGACTTTGGTCAACAAAATATTTCACCAACAAGGATGATGACGCGGGGGTGAAGACGCGGGGAATGGCATGATCGGGAGCGCTGGCCGTGACGCGCGGGGATAAGCGGTACGCCGGATGAGGCAAAGACTGTTGGGAAAATGACCCTCAATGTTCCCTTCATTTGAAGAGACCTCACACTCAATGCTAAGTACAAGTTGTATTTGATAAACCCAATTTCTATCTCCTAAGTATGCAGGACTAGGACACAACATGATGTAATGAATGATCAACTGAGACGAGCACTCTGTCTCAGCTGAATCGCTGAGACAAGACCAGGAGCCGCTGAGAAGGTGTCTGGGCAAGCTGAGCTGCAGATAAAAGAAACCGCTGAGACAACTGTCTGTCTCAGTGGATCCGCATAGAAGGGACAGAAGCAACCTCTAAGACGGCTGACCATCTCAGCCCAACTGCTGAGACAGATTCAAACATGACCTGGCAGGTTATGCTTTTGGCGCAAGCTACAAAAATGCAAATTGTGGACCACCAATCACTCCCATACCTATCAAGAGGAAAACTAAGAGCCGTTGAGGGTCAGTGGTGTATAAAAGGAATAAATTAGGGTTGCGCAAAGAACATTTGCTATTTATCTTTCTATCCAACACACAAACTCAAGAACAATACTGTTCCATTGACGACAGCCAAGAACTGAGCTCACACAAGGCTGCAAGGAGAAAAGAGATAGCTCATCTTAATTCATCTCAAGATAGAGCAAGTAGATCCAGTCCTTCACTTGAAGAGCTGATCAAGAAGAATCAAGTTAGAGCTGAACTTCTCCTCCCTGATTCAAGTCTGCAACATCGGCTGTCAAGAAGAAGAAGAACATGCTTGATTTCTTCTTCCCTTAATTTGTAAACCTAATTCTATCATTTGTAGGAGCCTTTGGGTTCTGAGACTGTAGGGCTTTATTGTCTGAGTGTGTAAGGCTAATTGGCCTGAGTTGTAGAGCTGAGAGGTCAGCTTGAGGTAGGACTAGGAGGTGGTCTGAGTTATAGGAGGTGGATTCCTCTGAGGTAGGGTTGTTGTTCCTGAGGTAGGGTTTGGGAAAACCTGAGAGATCCTGTGGGATCTGTATTGTAGGCTCTTGGAGCTGAGTTTGGAGAGTTTGACCTTGTCTAACTCATCATTAGAAAGGTGAAGGGGGAAAGAGTACTATTCAAGACAACCTGTCTTGAGGAACCTCTATAAATGCTTGTGTGTTTTCTGTATGCTTGATTTATTACTAATACTAACTCAGAAAATAGCTAGGCTAAAGCTTAAAACAAAAGAAACCTATTCACCCCCCTCTAGGTGTTTAAGACTATATCCTACATAAACTATCAAGTGGTATCAGAGGTAGGTTGGTCAAGAAGGACATTACTGTCTGACCAGATCCTATAAAGGAATAGTCTTATCAATCCAATGGCTTCCTCTGGATTACAGAAGGAGATGGGATCCATGAAGTTGCCCATATGCAACAAAGAAAAATTTGGCATATGGAAGCAAAGGGTTAGATTTTGTATGGAAGCATCTGATCCAAGGATCTACATAACTGTAAAGCAAGGGCTTTTCACCTTTTAAACTTCCTCCACCATAGATCCAACAAGAAGAGTGCCCAAGACCTTCAATGACTTGACCAAGGATGAACTTGCATTGTTCACCATGGACATAAGAACCCAGAACATCATTGTTAATGCTATTGATGATTCCACATTTCAAAACTGTGTACACTGCACTGCTGCCAAGGAAATATGGGACACATTAGTAGTATATATGGAAGGGACAGCTGAAGTAAGGGATGATAGAAAGTCACTCCTTAACCGAGAGTATGAAGCCATCAGGCAGCTCAGCCAGGAGAGCATCTCTATGTGATATGAGAGGTTCTTCAGAATAGTCAATGAGCTGAGAACCTATGAGAAAGTGTTCACTGATTATGAGCTGAATGATAAGTTCCTTATGTTGAAACCGATTTCTTGGTCTCTTGTGGAGTTCGGGGCCCTCACCGAAATGAGGGGCAGCTAGCCCTTACCGGTCCCTCGGGAGAGGTAAGGCCGACGATTTGAGTAAAGAACAAAGACCCTAGTCTCAGCGAGGAGGTCCCTCCACTAACCCGGAAGATCGTTGAGCGCTTCCCCTCCCAAGCCAAAGCTAAGACTCGGGCACCTTGGAGAGCTAGAGAGCCCAAACCAAAGCGACCTAAGGAGAGAAGAGCTCAAAGATAATGAACCGGTCTTCTTCCAAGGTGCCCTTTGAGGTCTATTTATAGATTTTAGTTTTGTGGTCTGTCAATAACCAAATCCCGCTGTCCGTTCTCACTATCCGCACACCGGATTGGTCTGCTAACAGCCAAACTCCGCTGTTCGGAGAGGCTAAACGCAGACCACCGGGGGCCTCTTGGTAAAAATCCCTTCCGGGACTCTTACGGGGCGAGCCAGCCCGCTTCGCGACCTCCCTCGCGAGTGGAGCTCGCGAGCCTCTGGGTCGACGAACCCGAGGTATTATCGGCACATTACATGGCTCGCTCGCCTGCACTACTTCGGCGGGTCCCAGGATGACTATCCGCTCTCCCCCTAGGAGGGCTCGCCTAGTGAACTCCTTCCTCAACTGGTTGGACTCGCCAATTGCGACCCGGCCAAGCCCTAAAATGGCTATCCGCACCCCAAAATGGCTAACTGTACCCCAGGTGGGTCTGCTAACAACCAAGCTCCGCTGCTTGAGAACGTTACGATCGGAGCTCTCGCCTGCCTTCTCGCGGATCCTGTCCGCGACCCCTCCTCGCGGGGGTAGCGTTGCGAGAACCCCGCTGAAGGAGCTCTCGCGGGCTCTCTCGCGAGTACCGCCAGCGGCATCCCCTTTGGAGGGTTGCCTTTCGAGGACCGCGCCAGCCCATTGTGGTGGTCTGCTGAGGTCTCGTCGGCTGGGGGTTGATCTTAGCGAGGTCTGGATCTCGCCACTCCCGTCTCGCTTGATTTCTTTATCCGGCGAATATCGGGGTTGTACACAATCCCCGCTCTTCGCGAGGACTAATGTCTTCGCGAAGAATTGTCCAACCCCTGATATTCGACCGCTCCTGGATGACCTGTCAGGAATCTTTTGTGGGACCCACCATGCAGGCTATAAATATCATCCTGAACCCCCATGGGTGCGCGTCGCTTCTTTCCCTTCCTTTCTCGTTCTAGCTGCCGGGAGATGCCGATTTCCGAAGAGGCAGAGGCTCGCCTGAGGGCGATGAGAGCCGGCGGGCTTCCTCCCACGACCAGGGTACCCGCCTGGATGAACCGGCAGCCTCCCGCCCAGCCGCCAAAAACCAAGAAGGCGAAGGCGGTTCGCCTCTCTGGAGACGACTCTGTGACGCTGGACTCCTCCCCGGATGATCGCCGCCCCGAGAAGGTATGAGTTGTTCGAATTTACGTCTATAAATTGTTCTTCATTCATTCACTCGCAGGATACTTTGCCGAGCGAGATTTGTGAGGAACGTGCTGGGGAGTCTCGGAAAAGCCCGCAGGCGGACATGAATCTCGCTGGAAAAGACACTACTGGTACGATCTGGATCTCGCATGCCGTAATATTTATGTCTAAACATATGATCTCTGTTTACTATTTTCTTGCAGTCCCGCCACTGAAGTCCCCGATCCGCCCGTCGTCGCGACCTCCATCTCCGCCTCCTCCAGATAAAATCATAGGGAAGCCCGGGTTCCAGCTCCTCACGAGCGAGGAGACGGGTGGCTCCGCACCGCCAAAGATTCTCCCAACCAACAGTGCAGCCTATCCTGCCGGACTGGGCAAATCCCTCTACCCCCATTATGGAAACGTGTTTCAGGGTCGTCCTTCGGGTTCTCGCCCCTCTTTGGGTAAGTGTTATGACCTCGCCGACCACTTACGTGATCTTTCGCTCACCATCTGACCTTGGGAGATCTCGCAGATACTGCCGAGAACCCGCACACCGATTCCGAACTGGGCGACGACGAAATGTCACCCCTTCCTGATCAGGTGGAGGACTTCTTAGGGGATCCGCGAGATCCTGAGATGATGAAACAGCGGGCCGCGGAGCTTTTGCGAAAGCATGGGCGAATGCTGATGGACCTCAACATGCAGGCGAGACGGGACAGGGAAGCTGCCGAGGATAGACATGCAGTCCTGATGGAGGAATGTGCGAGGCTCCGGCAAGCGAGACAGCGCGATCAAGATGAGAGCGCCACGACGCCGGAAGTGCACATAGCGAGGATGAGAGATTACGCTTTTCTCACGGATCAAGAGGGTCGTTTGGCGGAAGAATACTATAATTCCAGGGTACCGCCGAGGTCCGGGTCGCGGGGTGGCGGCCGGTGGAAATGGCTCCCCCACGATTCTCGCTAACTGTTTTGTTGTGGAATCATTATTAGCGGGTGTGGCTGTTTTAGACAATCTCGCCATGGCTCGCAACTCGCATACTTGCCATTCATATGTTGGCTTTATTTCTACTGACAATAAGTGGTACCCGCTTTTTATTATTTCTCGCGTGATGCTAGCAAATCTACTTCGTTTTCGTATCATATTGTTCGCGTGCGGACCCTCTGTTCTCGCCAAATATATCTCTCGAAAGTGTCGTTTATACTGACCCCGCAGGTTCTTCCCGCTTGCGGACATGATGTGATGTTTTTTGTTGATACGCGTGCTCGCTGACGCTTGGACTTCTTCCCGCCTTTTTTATTTTGGCTATAAATAAGCGGTCTTTATCGAGCCAACCACCGCATTTATTCTCGATCCTCTTCTTCTTCTGTTGCAGAGCTCTCGCTGTTTCTCGTTCTCGCCTTCTTCTACATCTCGCAGGTTTACTAGATGGGTGGTGATGCGGAATCGGAGGGCCGGCGAAGGGTTGCGAAGGCCTTCGCCGAGCATGGCTTTTTTAATTGTAACTTAACCGATGAGGAGTACTTCAGCGCGGTTGCTGATTACGTCACCCCCCATTCGAGGCACGCCGCCCTAGCGAGGACGACGTGATCAACGATCCGTTGGTGGACGAGTTGGCCATCCCCATCGCTCACTTCGCGGTTGGCTTGCGCCTTCCATTGTGGCCGGAGGTTCGCCAGGTAACCACAGTTCTCGCTTACTTCCCATTTATTTTGCCATTCGAGTCTCGCTTACTGCGTGGATTAATCCCGTTCTCGCTGCCCGTTAGGTGCTCAAGCATTACGGCGTGGTTCCCGGCCAGCTCACACCCAACGCCATGGCGGTGGTCACTGCTTTCGCTTGCTACCTCCGCGAGGAGCGAATCGAGTTCAGCCTCCCCGTCTTCAGAAAAGTATTCTCCTTCTGCGCCTACAAGGATGGGACAGCCTATTTCGTGGGTACAGGCCCGAAAGTGGTTGAGACCGTCAACAAGGCCCACTTCTGGGCCCAAAAGTTCATCATCGTCAGGGGGAACTTTGGCAACATTCCCTTCTCGCCGATCCAACATGGCGAGACCACCTATCGGCCCACCGTCCTCGGCGGCCATGAAGCCCTCCTCCATCAGTTCCTCAATAAGAAGAACTTCGAGGTCGTCTACCTCCGCCGCAACCTGGACTTGTTGCTTCCGGTCCTCGCCGGAGAAGGTAAAGATCCCTGCCTAACATTTTGTCTCAATTCGCTAGCCTGTCATACTCATCCGCATCTGTTTATAGGCGAGCGAGATCTTCCCCTCCATCCCCCTTACGCGAGCAACCGTAAGTCCGATGCGACCATGTCTCTCGCTACCATGGGGGCGGAAGCCTGCCGAGGCGATGTTGCCCCTGCCGAGCCCTCCTCTCGCAAGAGACAGGGAGGTTCCGGCGGTCATGGTGCCCCCGCAAAGTCTCCGCCAAAAAAGAGAAGCAAGAAAAGCGCGGCCTCGCTCGCTCCGTCAAAAAGCAAGGAGCCTCGCGAGGCTTCCTTCGACGAGTTTGACCTCACCGGTCTCTTGGCGGGTGAGGACGAAGAGCCTGGCCAGGAGGTGGTCAGGACCTCGGTCCCCCCCATCCCGGTGAATCATTACAACTTCGGGCTCGGCCAGAGGCGTCGGGACGAGACTGGCGAGCCCCTCGTCACCTGGAAGCCGGAGACCAACAGGGTGGACATCTCTTCTATCCTCCCCTCCTGGGTGGAGAAGGAGTCCGTCAGTGGCCACGCCTTCGACTTCTCGTTCGCACTCTATGGTCGCGAAAATGCGGGATCTTACAAGGATGAGACCGCGAGGACCCTCGCTTATGAGAGCGCGAGGTCCCAACTGCGTTCTTCTGAGCTCGCCCATATGACGGGGAGGCGTTGCTTACAACTCGAGCTTCAGAATATGGAGCTCGCAAGGGCCTACTAGGGAATTCTTGCCGAGAATATGCAGCTGAAGGAGAAGTTGCTCGCCGCGGAGGGTAGGGTGGTGAGTCATCTACAGTCCCCACTTCCTTTTTCCCCTAGCCCTTTCATCTCTCTAACTGGACTTGCTCGCAGGATGTCGAGGTCGCCGGGAGGGCCAGCGCTCGCATCAAGGATTTGGAGAGCGAGGTGGCCGGGTTGAAGACCCTAAACAGCGACCTTACCCGCGCCGTTGTTCCCCCCTCGCCTCGCCGTTTGAAAGAAGACCGGCGAGCGCGAGACGAAGAAATCCGTGTGGGATCGATAGAGTCGGCTCGCTACATTTTCTCGGTGGCGAAGGCAATCGGCCTTTTGGCGGATGATGCGGCCGACATGACTCTAGAAGACATCGTCCCGGAGCTCTTCCTCCCTCTTCCGCCAGTGAAGGATAGTGACGAAGAAGGATCCGCGGACGATTCCTGAATCTCGCTGCTACATCCCCTTTTGTGTTTGTAATTTTTGATTGGCGAGGTCGCCACAAATTATAATCGAACTATAAAGTGTTGAATGCAAATTTTGCTTTGCTCATCTTGCCCGCCTTTCCTGTCTTGTTATTTTCATGCATTGAATGTCTCGCCCTTGTTTATCTCATCCTCAGTCTTCGCGGAGGTCATTCTCGCCATGATTGTTTTCGCTCCACGCGTTATTGAATAGATAGATGTAGGGTACTTTGGCTACTCGGGCCTTTCGTTGGTTGCCTTAGGATCATTACCCGTTTAATCCCACGTATTTTCTCTAGGTTTCGCAAGGCATTTTTTCCCCTTGGCGAGGGCTCCCTCCTTACCTAGTGCCGGCGACCTTTTTGCCGAGGACCAGATGCATGATATGGATCCTCGCCAATCACATAGTATTGTACGCGACCTTTTTTAGTCGAGCGAGCCGGCCCAACGAGCGAGAAGGAGTTGGCCATTGCAAAGACCTGTCCTCCTTCCGGCCTCTCCAGAGATCAACCAGAACCCCCCGTCTAGGTGAGAGCCCGGGAGCGGAATCGATCTGGGGCAATCCAGCACCAATATTTCCAACCTTGCCAGCCTCTCCAGAGATCAACCAGAACCCCCCGTCTAGGTGAGAGCCCGGGAGCGGAATAGATCTGGGGCAATCCAGCACCAATATTTCCAACCTTGCCAGCCTCTCCAGAGATCAACCAGAACCCCCCGTCTAGGTGAGAGCCCGGGAGCGGAATCGATCTGGGGCAATCCAGCACCAATATTTCCAACCTTGCCAGCCTCTCCAGAGATCAACCAGAACCCCCCGTCTAGGTGAGAGCCCGGGAGCGGAATCGATCTGGGGCAATCCAGCACCAATATTTCCAACCTTGCCAGCCTCTCCAGAGATCAACCAGAACCCCCCGTCTAGGTGAGAGCCCGGGAGCGGAATCGATCTGGGGCAATCCAGCACCAATATTTCCAACCTTGCCAGCCTCTCCAGAGATCAACCAGAACCCCCCGTCTAGGTGAGAGCCCGGGAGCGGAATCGATCTGGGGCAATCCAGCACCAATATTTCCAACCTTGCCAGCCTCTCCAGAGATCAACCAGAACCCCCCGTCTAGGTGAGAGCCCGGGAGCGGAATCGATCTGGGGCAATCCAGCACCAATATTTCCAACCTTGCCAGCCTCTCCAGAGATCAACCAGAACCCCCCGTCTAGGTGAGAGCCCGGGAGCGGAATCGATCTGTGGCAATCCAGCACCAATATTTCCAACCTTGCCAGCCTCTCCAGAGATCAACCAGAACCCCCCCGTCTAGGTGAGAGCCCGGGAGCGGAATCGATCTGGGGCAATCCAGCACCAACATTTCCAACCTTGCCAGCCTCTCCAGAGATCAACCAGGACCCCCCGTCTAGGTGAGAGCCCGGGAGCGGAATCGATCTGGGGCAATCCAGCACCAATATTTCCAACCTTAGTACCGCAGCAGTTGAAAGCATAACGAATGAGAGTGAGATGTTGATTGGATAACAAAATAAAGTTTTCAAGGGTAGAATCGTTTCAAATCATCCCCACTCCGAGCCCGGTCAAGGGGTATCCCTTCCACATCCTGGAGGTGATACCCCCCCGACTTGAGCACCTCGCTTACAATATACGGGCCATCCCAGTTGGGGTTAAGCTTACCCACTGTGGCCCCCCCTGCCGGCCGCATCGACCTTTTTCAGGACCAGGTCCCCTTTCTGGAAGTGCTTGATCCGGATATGCTTGTCAAAATATCGAGCCATCCGCCTCTTGACCTCTTCCTGCCTGATGGTGGCCAGGTCCCGGAGTTCTTCCACCAGGTCCAAGGATAGCCTCTGTTCGGCATTGTTACCTTCTAGCCACCCTTCATCCCCCTCGCATGCAGCGGTCACCCGGGGGGTCTTTACCTCGAACTCTATGGGGAGAACGGCCTCGGACCCGTGGGAGAGCTTGAATGGAGTCTCCCTGGTGGCGGTGTTCGGAGTAGTCCTCATGGCCCAGAGGACGGAGGGTAGTTGTTCCACCCAACTTCCTCGTAGGTTTTCCACTTTCTTTTTTAGCAGGTTGACGATTATCTTGTTCGCCGCCTCCACTTGCCCATTGCTCCTCGGGTGGTGGACTGAAGCAAACCTGAGGTCAATGCCGAGCTGAGTGCAAAAGCCGACAAACTCTTCACTCGCAAACTGTGGCCCATTGTCCGTTACTATAGCTAGAGGGTGTCCATGTCTGCAAATTATTTCCCCCCACAAAAAATTCCTTACAACCTGAGAGGTTACCTTGGCTAGTGCCTTCACCTCTACCCACTTGGAGAAGTAGTCGATCATGACCAGCAGGAACTTCCTCTGGCCGCTGGCTTGGGGAAAGGGGCCGACCAGGTCCAACCCCCATATGGCGAAGGGCCAGGGGGCCGTGATGGTCCGGAGCCGTTGAGCGGGGAGGAGTTGGAGCGGAGCATAGAGTTGGCACTTCTGACACTTTCTTGTGAACTCTGCCGCATCCCTGCTGAGAGTGGGCCAGAAGTAGCCTTGTCTCAACACCCTCCCTTCCAGGGTCCGACTCCCGGAGTGACTGCCGCATTCCCCGGAGTGGATTTCCTCCAGCACCCTCGGGACCTCCTTCTCGGAGACACAACGAGCCAGGAGTCCCGAGAGAGTCTTTCTATATAGCCCTCTGCATGCAAAGAGTAATATACGGACTTATACCTGAAGCGCCTCTTGTCCACACCCTCTCCAGGGAACTGTCCGGAGGATAGGAAGGTGATGAATGGATCCATCCATGAGGCCTGCTGATCCACTTCCATCGACTCTCCCTCCTCGATGGAGGGCCGGAAGAGTTCCGAAGTCGTTCCCCCCGCTCGAGGACCGAACTTGGCTAGGAGGTCCGCCTAGATGCTCTCCTCCCTCGGCACATGTTTGATTGAGAAGGTGCGGAACTGCCCGATGACTCCCTTAACCTTCTCCAGGTATAGTAGGAGGGTTGGATCCTTTGCTTCAAACTCTCCTTTGATCTGGCATGCCGCCACCATGGAGTCTGTGGAGACCTCCACGTCCTGCACACCCAGTTCCCGGGCCAGCCGAAGGCCCGCTATCACTGCTTCGTACTCCGCCTGGTTGTTGGTGATCGGGAAACGGATGTTTAAGGATTGCTCAATCCGAGTCCCCTGAGGACTTACCAGGACTATTCCCCCCCCCCCCCCCCCCCCCCCCCCCGAAGGAGTGTTTTCCCGACGCTCCGTCCACCAACATCTTCCATGCTTCCGGGGGAGGTGGCTCGTGCTCCCCTACTTCGGCCGCGTAGTCGGCCATGAAGTCTGCCACCGCTTGAGCCCTGATGGATGTCCTGGGTACGAACGTGATATTGAACTCGCTTAACTCCATGGACCACTTCGCCAACCTTCCTGAGTGCTCCACCCCTTCCATGATTTTGCGGAGCAGATGGTCCGTCACTACTTTAATTGAGTGGGCTTGAAAGTAAGGCCGGAGCCTCCGGGCCGATACCACCAAGGCGAAGGCTAACTTTTCTAGGATTGGGTATCGGAGTTCCGCCTTCTTCAGCACTCGGCTAACATAGTAGATTGGGAACTGTTTCTTCCCCTCCTCCCGGATTAGCACGGAACTTACTGCCTCGGATCCTACCCCTAGGTATAGAGATAGGTCCTCTCCTGGTCTCGGTCCCTGGAGCAGAGGGGTTTGAGTGAGCTGTTCTTTCAGGGCTTGGAAGGCCCTCTCGCATTCCGGGGTCCATTCGAACTTCTTGTTTCCCCGCAGTACTTTGAAAAAAGGTGCACATTTTTCTCCCGCCTTGGAGAGGAATCTACTGAGCCCAGCCAATTTCCCTGTGAGGCTCTGGACCTCCTTCGGGCTCCTCGGCGACTCTAATTCCATCACCGCTTTAACTTTGTCCGGGTTGGGCTCCACTCCCGTGGGGGTGAGCAAATGGCCCAAGAACTTCCCTCGGCTTGCCCCGAAGACACACTTCAAGGGATTGAGCTTCATCTTGTACCGCCGCAGGGTCCCAAATGTCTCTTCGAGGTCTCGGAGGTGGGTCCCGAGGTCTCGGCTCTTAACCATGAGGTCGTCGACATAGACCTCTAAATTTCTTCCTTTCTGTTCGCGGAAGACCCTATCCATCATCCTTTGGTATGTTGCCCCTGCGTTCTTGAGCCCGAAGGGCATCATCTTATAGCAATAACATCCATCCCCCGTGATGAAGGAAACGTCCTTAATGTCCGGGGGATGCATGCGGATTTGATGGTAACCTGAAAAAGCATCTAAGAAGGACATTACAGTAAAACCGACGGCTGAGTCAACCAGGCGTCGATTCTGGGCAAGGGGTAGCAATCTTTCGGGCATGCTTTATTAAGAAGTGAAAAATCGATACACATACGCCACTTACCTCCACCCTTCTTCACCATAATGACATTGGAGACCCAGCCTGGGTACTGGATCTCCGATACAAATCCGGCCTGCAGGAGTTTGCCCACCTCCTCGCGGATGGGCCCTTCTAGCTTGTCTGCGACGGCCCTCCTCTTCTGGCGGATGGGGCGGGCACCGGGGTCGAGGTTGAGGCGATGGCACGCCACATCCGCGTCGATCCCGGGCATTTCTGCGGCGCTCCAAGCGAAGACGTCCACGTTCTGCTGCACGCAAGCCAGAATCTCCGCTTGATCTCCTGGGCTGAGTCCTCCACTGACCCGGACTTTTTCCACCACCCCTAGCCGGGTGATGACCTCGAGCTCCACGACCTCGTCCACGGCCTCCAACCGGGACTGCTCCTCCCAAGCCTTTTCTTCCTCAGCACAAGCGGGAGCCGGGATCTCTTCCTCGACTCCCTCTCCTAACACCATCATCTCTTCCGCCCTTTCCTCCTGGGCCTTCTCCTCTTCTTCCTTTCTCTCCGCCCGGGGTATCTCAGCCACCCCTTCCTGGGCATGAACTTCACCTCCCTTCTTCTCTTCAGCCACCCCCCGACCTCCGGCTTCGGCTACCTCCTCCATCACCTTATCCCACTCCTCGGCTTCTCCCATCCAGGAGATGGTGTTGACGGCCGTCACGTAGCACTGTCTTGCTACCTTGGGATCCCCCCTGACCCGCACCTGGACCCCTCCGTCGTTGAATTTGAGGAACTGATGAAAAGTGGAAGGGACGCAACGGAACGCGCTGATGAGTGGCCGTCCGAAGATGGCGCTGTAACTGCTCGGGGCGTCCACTATGACAAAGCGACAGTTCCGAAACTGCCCACCCAGGGTCACATGGAGCCCTACCCCTCCTTCTACTTCCTTCCTCTCTCCCGAAAATCCGAACAGAGGGCCATCCGAGGCCAACACCCTTCTGGGCTCCACCTCCATCTTGTCGAATGCCTTCTTGAAGATGACATTGACCGAACTCCCATTGTCCACTAGGATTCGGGAGACGGTGAAGTTCTCGATCGCCGTCTGGATGACCAGCGCGTCGCAGAATGGGTCTTCGTAGCTCGACATGTCCTTCTGGGTGAAAATAATTTTTTCGGCCAGGGGCGGAGCGGTGGATGTTGACGCTATGCTCCGGCGGTAGATGGTATGGAGACTAGCCTTGCGGGTTGCCTCCACCCCTACCCCCCCATGGATCACTCCGATCACTCCTCTATTCCCCAGATCCGCTCTATCCTCACATCTTTCCTCCTCCTCCTCCCGAGGTTCCACCTCCACGATCCTTAACGGTTGCTGCTGTGGTGGCGCGGGCGCTCTGCCCCTCTTCACCTCCAGGAACTCCGGACAGGTGTCCGTGGAGTGGCCTTCCACATCGTGGAAGATGCAATAGGGCACCGCCGCTTCCCTTGCCCCAGTCTCTGCCACCCTATTCCTTCTTCTCCTAGCGGCCGCCGTTTCCGCTTCTCCCCCCCTTCCCCTTCCTCTTCCCCGGCCAATTGCCATGGCCTGTTGAGGCGGGGGAGGTAACTGCATCGGGCCCTGCCTCCACCCCAACTGGGGGGGGGGGTCTCCATTGACCTTCGAAACGGTTACCCCTTCCTGGGCCGTAACCCCTTCCCTGCCCCTGCATTCCTCCACCTTGCGGCCTCCATCCCCCCTCCGGGGCCCGGGGCTCTTCCCTTCTTCTGACCTCTTGCTGCCTCATCTCCGGCTCACTAAGCTTTGCTAGCCTCTTGGTGAGCTCTGGGTTGGCTTCTTCGCTTGCTACCTCTTCTGCCACCCTCTCCATCAGCTCCTCATAGGAGACGGGGGCCTTCCTCTTCAATGCCATCTTAAAAAAACTTTCCTTCAACCCGACCGTGAAGGCGAGTTGAAGTGAAAACCCAGGCACCTCCTGAGTGTGCTGCACTTCCTCCTGGAACCGATCCGCATACTGAGCCAACGTCTCCCTGGACTCCTGCTTCACCGCGAAGAGGGAATCAGCGTCCTTCTTCCTCCTTTTTGAAGTTGAAAATCTCAACAAAAAACTTCGGCGCAGGTCCTCGAATGCGTAGATAGAGCCTGCCGGGAGTGAATGAAACCAGTCCCTGGCCTTCTCTTTGAGAGTGACGGCGAAGAGCCGACACTTGAAGGCATCGGACATCGGCCTGATGGAGACCGAGTCCTCGAAAGACTGCAGATGCTGAACTGGGTCATCTCTTCCGTTGTAGTACACTCTATCCCATTCTCCGAATCCCGCTGGAACGGGCGCAGACAACACCAACTCGCAGAAGGGACTTCCCCCTCCTGCCATCTTTTCTCGCTCGGCTCGCGGACCTAGCTCGCTCGCCAAGCTTGGGATCGCACTCGCGAGGGCGACGCTCGCCGGAACCACCCCGACTGTCGCCGCATCCTCCTGGCGCGCGCTCGCCTGCGTCGCGCTCGCTGGAGCAGAGCTTGTCGGCACCGAACTCGCCGGCACGGAGCTCGCCAACACCGGGCTCGCCGGACTGGCGAACAGCACTCGCCCTTCCCTGTCATGTCCTGGTTCAACGGCGACTTCTTTTCCAGCCCTTCCTCCTGGTGCCCTCTCGCCGACTGCTGTTGGGGGGGTGGTCGCCTGAGGTGTCGGGGTCGCAAACTCACTTCGCAGAGCCGTGACCGTGAACCCTAAGGTGTCGAGCACCTCCTTTCGGAAATCCGCGAACATCCTAGCCATTGTTTCCTGAGGGGTCTCGCCGAACTCCTCGCCCTGCTCTTCATCCCCAGCCATAACTCTTCCTTGGGACTTTCTTGAACCAGCCGCGCTCCACGCTCACCGCACCAAAATGTTGAAACCGATTTCTTGGTCTCTTGTGGAGTTCGGGGCCCTCACCGAAATGAGGGGCAGCTAGCCCTTACCGGTCCCTCGGGAGAGGTAAGGCCGATGATTTCAGCAAAGAACAAAGACCCTAGTCTCAGCGAGGAGGTCCCTCCACTAACCCGGAAGATCGTTGAGCGCTTCCCCTCCCAAGCCAAAGCTAAGACTCGGGCACCTTGGAGAGCTAGAGAGCCCAAACCAAAGCGACCTAAGGAGAGAAGAGCTCAAAGATAATGAACCGGTCTTCTTCCAAGGTGCCCTTTGAGGTCTATTTATAGATTTTAGTTTTGTGGTCTGTCAATAACCAAATCCCGCTGTCCGTTCTCACTATCCGCACACCGGATTGGTCTGCTAACAGCCAAACTCCGCTGTTCGGAGAGGCTAAACGCAGACCACCGGGGGCCTCTTGGTAAAAATCCCTTCCGGGACTCTTACGGGGCGAGCCAGCCCGCTTCGCGACCTCCCTCGCGAGTGGAGCTCGCGAGCCTCTGGGTCGACGAACCCGAGGTATTATCGGCACATTACATGGCTCGCTCGCCTGCACTACTTCGGCGGGTCCCAGGATGACTATCCGCTCTCCCCCTAGGCGGGCTCGCCTAGCGAAATCCTTCCTCAACTGGTTGGACTCGCCAATTGCGACCCGGCCAAGCCCTAAAATGGCTATCCGCACCCCAAAATGGCTAACTGTACCCCAGGTGGGTCTGCTAACAACCAAGCTCCGCTGCTTGAGAACGTTACGATCGGAGCTCTCGCCTGCCTTCTCGCGGATCCTGTCCGCGACCCCTCCTCGCGGGGGTAGCGTTGCGAGAACCCCACTGAAGGAGCTCTCGCGGGCTCTCTCGCGAGTACCGCCAGCGGCATCCCCTTTGGAGGGTTGCCTTGCGAGGACCGCGCCAGCCAATTGTGGTGGTCTGCTGAGGTCTCGTCGGCTGGGGGTTGATCTTAGCGAGGTCTGGATCTCGCCACTCCCGTCTCGCTTGATTTCTTTATCCGGCGAATATCGGGGTTGTACACCTTAGATCTCTAATATGGGATTGGGACACAAAAATCTGTGCTATCAGGGAAGTGTCTAAGCTTGGTGAGACCCCCACTCATACACTATTTGGAAAGCTGCTCTCTTATGAGATGCAGTTGTCTGCAAGAAAGGAAGAGGACACCTCAACAAGGGCTCAGGAAAGGGAGAAATCTGTAGCTCTCAAAGCTGATAGCTCTAAGAAAAGCAAGAGAAGGATGGCGTCTCCTCCATGGAGAGGTGCTGAATCTGAAAAATCTGAAATCAGCACCTCAGATAGCTCTTCCTCTGATGTAGAGTTTGCTGCCTTCTCAAGGAAGTTCAAGAAGATGATGAGGAGGAAGCAATGGAAGATCAAGCCCTCCTCCTCATCACACTCCAAGAAAGACCACAAGAAACCTGAAAGACAACACCTAAAGGGTGACAGGTATGATTCCAAATCTAGTAAACATGTTTCAAATAACATAATTTGCTATTGTTGCAGCAAACCTGGACATGTCATAGCTGACTGTCCAGCCAAAAGAAAGGAGAAAGGTGATAAGAAGCATCATCACCAAAAAGATAGGAAGGGTGAAAAATCCTTCCTAGCAAAGAAAGGAAAAAGCTGCAGTGAATCTGAATCCTTAACTTCAGATTCAGAGAATGAAGAAGAAGCTTACATAGGGTTGTTTGCAGTAGAAGAAGATGAAGATTATCCTGCTGCCAAGGTTGGAGTCAGGGCCCCTCTATCACACTCAGATAATGATATAGAGGAGGATGAAGAGGACAATGTTCAACTAGGCCTCATTGCCATCACTGATGAGGAGGACATTCAGAATATCTCTGAAAATGAACAGGTATTAATTCATTCCATATACTCTTCTGATTATGAGACTGGCCCAAAATCTGGAGCACCTTCATCAATTGGTGGAAGTGATTCAGAAGCTGAGGTAGATGTCAATCAATTGATTGACAGTTATGATGCTCTCTTGGAAGCTCTGAAAAGGATCAAAAATCTAGCCAAGATGCAAGCCCAAGAGATTGATTCCCTAAGATGGAAAAATAAGAATGCGCTGAATCTTCTACCAAGATGAATCAGATGTATAGGGAAATTAGCCATCTTAAGGGGATAACTATCACCCATCTGAGCACCATATCCCTAAAGAACAAGGTCATCAAAGATCTTGAGGAGAAGCTTATGAAAGAAAGAAACCTAGTGGCTCAATTCTCCAAGCCAAAATTCGTGCTCCCCATTATTGACTCCTTCTTTTCTCAATCTAATAGGAGAGGACTAGGATTCAATAAAATGGAAACAGGAGAAGGGAGTGGAGAAAAGAGCAGGGGTAAGGCTAAGCCTCAAACCACCTTTCAAAAGGTACTACTCCCTTCCAATAGGTATGACCATGAAAGCATGTATGGTCAATGGAAGAATGGAAGTACCTATTGGAAGGAAAACTCTCCTTCCCATAGTGGAAGAAAGGGAATGGGATTGAGTGCTATGAAGGTTACCCATGAGGAAATTCAAATGTCCCAACCTGGACCATTTGTATTTGGAACATCAACCCCTTCATTTAAGAATAAGAAAGCAAGCCCATCTAAGGTTGATTCAGCCAAGAACATGACTGCTGTCAAATCAGTGGACATGTATAATTGCTCAGTGTCTAATGCCATCAAAACTTGCATTGCCCAAAAGCCAAAGCAAGCTGATTTCATTAATATAAAGACCACTAAGACTATCCACAGATTGACTTTCAGCCAAATCCTTGCTGAAAGAAACAAGAGAAAGGCTACTATCTCTCCTCCGGAACATATGGACTGTGCTGCACACCCCTCAAGAAATGTTCAGAAGAAGAGATACAACATTCATGAATGTTGGTGCTGTGGTAAAGTAGGACACTTTGCCATAGACTGTTGGCACAATCCTAATGAGCCGTATGCAAAGATGAGCCTTCCTGCAATGGGTGCAGCTAGTGTAAGGTCATTTCATCATGCTAACAAGTACCTAGGATCCAAAGCTATTTGGGCTCCTAAGGATAACTAAACTTCTTCTTGCAGGTTAGTTCAAGTACCAGCCTCAACCAAATTTTGTACTTGGGCAGTGGGTGCTCAAGGCACATGATAGGAACAAGAAATCTTCTACAGGACTACAAGGCTGTGAAGAATTGACCCAAAGTTACCTTTGAGGGGGGGGGGGTCAAAAAAGGGAATCACCAAAGGATATGGTATGATCGCCAATGGCATAGTCTCAATTACAAGGGTAGCTTATGTTGAAGGGTTGCAACACAACCTAATAAGCATTAGTCAACTATGTTATCTAGGATATGTCATTGAATTCCACAATGACAAGTGCTTGATTAAAAAGTCTAAAGACTTAGAGACCATTCTCTCAGGCACTAGGAGTGGGAATGTTTATTACTTAGACTTTATATGCAGTAATTCTCTTACATCTGTTTGTCAAGTAGCTAATGAGAATGAGCCCATTTGTGTTCAATGGCACAAGAGACTTGCTCACATTAACTACAAGACAATGTATAGACTATTCTCTCAAAACCTTGTTAGGAATAGTCCTAATATTAAATGTATTAAAAGTGGTCCCTGTCATGCTTGCCAAATGGGTAAGCAAACAAGGGCCACCTTTTAAAGTATTGGCTCCAAAGACACTGAAAGATGTCTTTATCTCTTGCATATGGACCTGTTTGGTCCTTTGCCAATTCAGATCCTAGGTGGGAAGTTGTATACTTTGGTGATTGTTGATGATCACTAAAAATATACATGGGTATTCTTCCTAAAGAAGAAGTTTGATACTCTAAATATCTTTATAACTCATGTCAAAGCAATTCAGAATGACTTGCAATGTGCTGTGGTCAGGACTAGAACTGACCATGGCACAGAATTTCAATCTGAAGTTATGACAATGTTTTGTCAAGAACATGGTATCACCCAAGAGTTCTCCTCCCCAAGGACTCCACAACAAAATGGTGCGGCTGAGAGGAGGAATAGGACCTTGATAGAAGCTGGGAGAACACTGCTTAGTGACTCCTCACTCCAGAATACTTCTGGGCTGAGGTACTCAATACTGCATGTCATGTTATCAATGGAGCTTCCATTAATAAGGTTCATGGAATAACTCCCTATGAGATTCTGACAGGCAAACAACCTACAATTTCATACTTTAGAATCTTTGGCTACAAATGCTACATTTTAAATAATGGAAAATCTCAATTAAAAAAGTTTGCAGAGAAATGCAATGTGGGTGTTCTTGTTTGCTATAGCTCACATAGTTGAGCTTATATAGTGTATAACAAGAAAACTCATGTTGTAGATGAGTCTATGCATATAGTATTTGATGAGACCAGCCTAATATATAAGGGCTGGTCTAGATCTTCTGTCTTGGCAGGAAATGAATAGGATTCAGAAAGGATGTCTATACAAGACACACCCAGCAGCAGCAAAGCTTATTCTGATGCTGCCATCCCTGAAGAGGAAGAAGTAAATGCTGATGAAGACACCGCTGAACTAACAAAAACAGCACAACAAGATGAGAACAGACTGCCTACAGCTGTTAGACATCTAAGGGATCATCCAAGAGAACAAATAATTGGAGATCAGAATCAAGGTGTATTAACCAGAAGCAGGGCTCATAATGAAGCCCTATTCTTGAGCTTCCTATCACATATGGAGCCCAAGAAGTTTGAAGAAGCCAACCAAGACACCTTTTGGATTCAAGCTATGCAAGAAGAACTTCTACAATTCAAGAGATGCAAGGTATGGAAATTGGTGCCAAAACCTCAAGGACACAATATCTTAGGTACCAAATGGATTTATAGGAACAAGTTATATGAAAATGGCGCAATCATAAAGAACAAGGCAAGGCTGGTAGCCAAGGGGTATAGACAGGAAGAAGGGAAAGACTTTGATCAAAGCTTTGCCCCTGTTGCAAGGTTGGAAGCAATTAGGCTATTCCTTGCTTATGCTGCCCACAAGGGGTTCAAAGTATATCAAATGGATGTCAAATCAGCCTTCCTCAATGGTAACTTGAAGGAAGAGGTATATGTTGAGCAAACATCAGGTTTTGTACATCCTACCCACTCTAGTCATGTTTACTTACTTAGGAAAGCTCTTTATGGTCTTAAGCAAGCCCCCCGGGGCTTGGTATGAGACATTGTCTAGATTTCTCATCAAGAACAAGTTCTTGAGGGGAAATATAGATAGCACATTGTTTCTTAGGGAAATAAGGGGCAAGTGTCTCCTAGTACAAATATATGTTGATGACATAATATTTGGGTCTACTGATGACAACCACTGCAAAAGGTTTACCAACCTAATGCAGGGGGAGTTTGAGATGAGCAGTATGGGAGAGCTCAAGTACTTTTTAGGCCTCCAAGTAAAATAGCCTGATGAAGGTATATTCATTTCTCAGACCAAGTACACGAGAGCTTATCAAGAAGTTTAGGATGGAATCAGCTTCCACCATGAAAACTCCCATGGGGTCTAACCTTTCCCTAGACAAGGATGAGAAGGGCAAGGACTTTGATGAATCCATGTACAGGTGCATCATTGGATCCTTGTTATATTTAACTGCTAGTAGACCAGATATTATATATTCTACATGTGTGTGTGCTAGGTACCATGCATGTCCTAAGGAATCTCACTACTCAGCTGCAAAGAGGATTCTGAGATACCTTAAAGGCAACCTACATCTTGGCCTTTGGTACCATAAGAACAATTATTTTGAACTAACTGGATTTTCAGATGCAGATTTTGCAGGCTGCAAAGAAGACAGGAAAAACACAAGTGGCACTTGTCAATTCCTAGGAAGAAGGTTGATATCATGGAGCAGCAAAAAGCAGACAAGTGTGGCTATCTCCACTGCTGAGTCTGAATACATTGCTGCAGGGAGCTGTTGTGCACAGCTATTGTGGATTCAACACAAGTTAGAGGACTACAACCTCAAGGTAAGTAACTCTCCTCTCAATTGTGACTCATCCAGTGCTATCTCTATTGCTAAGAATCCAGTCTCTCACAGCAGGTCTAAGCATATAGAAATAAGATCTCATTTTATGAGAGAACATGTAGAATCTCAAGATATCTGCCTTGAATTTGTCCCCACTGACAGTCAAGTGGCTGATATCTTCACTAAGCCATTGGATGAGGCCATGTTTAATGCCTTCGAGATTGAACTAGGAATGTTAAATATAGAATAGTGTAAAACACTTCATTCTTCCAATCTTGATTTGGTATAACTTAAAATGTTGACACATCAACCCTATAAGAGACATGATTAGGCATTCAAGTAATCCTATCTCTAATGATTTTAAAGTAGTATGATCAGCTTAACCAGAACAATCTATTTCCGCTGAACTTCAGGTTGCACTTAGACAGATGAGAAAAGTCTCAGTTCAACACTCTTTCCTGGGTTCGACGAACGTCGAGTTTGAGTTCGACGAACTCAACTTTGAGTTCGACGAACTCAACATTGAGTTTGACGAATCAGTTTTGTGTTCAACGAAATCAGCTTTATGATGTAGTTCAGATGAACTCAGCTTTGGGTTCGACGAACTCCAGTTTGAGTTCGACGAACTCAGCTTTGTGTTCGACGAACTCAGCTTTATGATGTAGTTTCAGATGAACTCAGCTTCGTGTTCGACGAACTCAGCTTTATGATGCAGTTCAGATGAACTCAGCTTTGTGTTCGACGAACTCCAGTTTGAGTTTGACGAACTCAACTTTTAGTTCGACAAACTCAGCTTTATGATGTTCTTTCAGATGAACTCAGCTTTGTGTTTGACAAACTCAGTTTGAGTTCGACAAACTCAGCTTTATGATGTAGTTTAGATGAACTCAGCTTTATGTTCGACGAACTCCAGTTTGAGTTCGACGAACTCTGCTTTGTGTTTGACGAACTCAGTTTGTGTTCGACGAACTCAGCCATATGATATCGTTTCATTTACACTTACAATTATAAGAGCAATCAAATCTAATTACTAAGTTTAATTTTACCTAGGTCTTAAGCCATATAAATAGCCAATCTGATTAGTGAAAAGAACACGATCCTTCTGTTCCAGCCGCCGAGAAGAAAAACCTACTCTTCCATCCCAGCGCATTCCTCCACCACTGCAATGGCTCCCAAAAGCTCTAAAGATCTTCTTGAAGGATATGAGATAGTATGGCATGGGTTTGCCCATGCTCTAGAAGAAATTAAGGGAGTGATTCAACTCCTAGAAGACCAAGGCCTGGAATTTCTGCTATCTGAACCCCGTGTCATTCTCAGAACTGAAGAACACGATCAAGAGAGATCAAAGGGGAAGCAAACCACCACTTGCCTTAATTCCTCCAGAATCCAAATGGAGGTGCGGCAAGAAGAACACGAACACGAAGAGCTCAGAGAGAGCTTTCCAAAACTAAGCTCTGACGAAGAAAAAAGAGCACCTGAGCTCTCGAGATGGCGTCCGAAAGGATGACGAAGAATAGTTCTCCTCCTCCCATGACTCTCTGGTTGGGGATTCTTGGAAAGAGAGATACAGGATTGGGGAAGATGAAACATAGCTGGCCATTAAATCTTCTAAGTAATGGGGTTAGATTTTCAAGAAAATAATATATATTATTTTATAAGCTGAGTGCTGGATTAGTTTAATGGAATAAGATTAAAACTAAATATATTATTTATAAAGATTTTCTAATTATGTTAATAATAATAGTAGTAATAGTAATAATATAATAATAATAATAATAATATAAATATTGTCATATTATTATAAAGGGCTAAACGCACACCGATTCGAACGAAATTTTGTCGACTTGACCAATCGGACAAGAAAATGCACTAACGACGACGCACCGTTAACTCAGTGTTAACGTAACGCCCTTACACCATTAATACGAGGATAAGAAGATTTAAAATAAATTATCAGAAATTCAGGGGCGTTACAGAGAGTGAAATCATCAAGTCATGCATTGAGTTGATCCATGCGATAATTAAGGGGCTTTTAGCTACAGATCAGCAGGAATTCATTAGGGGTAATCTTCTAACTTTGGATTTAGGCACAAAATATATATAGCTAAATCAGTGGGTTAATTGGCTAACACTAAAACAAAAAAAAATGAAGGAAAAATCAAAGAAACGGGAATTTAAGACGATCAAGAGAGATCAAAGGGGAAGCAAACCACCACTTGCCTTAATTCCTCCAGACTCCAAATGGAGGTGCGGCAAGAAGAACACGAACACGAAGAGCTCACAGAGAGGTTTCCAAAACTATGCTCTGACGAAGAAAAAAGAGCACCTGAGCTCTCGAGATGGCGTCCGAAAGGATGACGGAGAATAGTTCTCCACCTCCCATGACTCTCTGGTTGGGTCTTCTTGGAATGAGAGATACTGGATTGGGGAAGATGAAACATAGCTGGCCATTAAATCTTCTAAGTAATGGGGTTAGATTTTCAAGAAAATCATATATATTATTTTATAAGCTGAGTGCTGGATTAGTTTAATGGAATAGGATTAAAACTAAATATATTATTTATAAAGATTTTATAATAATGTTAATAATAATAATATAGTAATAGTAATAATATAATAATAATAATAATATAAATATTGTCATATTATTATAAAGGGCTAAATGCACACCGATTCGAACGAAATTTGGTCGACTTGACCAAACGAACAAGAAAATGCACTAACGACGGTGCACTGTTAACTCAGTGTTAACGTAACGCCCTTACACCATTAATACGCCGATAAGAAGATTTAAAATAAATTATCAGAAATTCAGGGGCGTAATAGAGAGTGAAATCATCAAGTCATGCTTTGAGTTGATCCATGCGATGAGTGTCCACGGAGGCGGAGGCGTCCTCGTCGATGTGGAGGACCGTTAAAGGTGTCAGGGGCTTGGAATGACATGGCCGAGGAAAGACGGTTTCTTGGGTGTAGTGGTGGGCGGTGATGGAGTGTTGGAATGACGTCGAGGATGTGGACAACAGTCGATGACTGGAGGACGCGAGGAGGAGCAGTCGAAAGGCTCAGAAGATGTTGCGGAAGATGAGCAGTGGAAGGCTTGAAATCGGTGCAGAGAGGATGTGGGAGAAGAGTAACGGACAGCTCAGAATCAAAAGGGAAAAAGGTAGACGACGAAGCGCTGGAGTCGACACAGAGGCGGCTTCTTGGGCTATGCGGAGGAGGTGACGAGCATGGGCTAGATCCGGCATAGATGTGTGCGAGGATTGTTGGAAGTGATCAAGTGGGCACAACAAATAATATAGCGGAGGCAAACAACTTCTCTTATAAATCAACAGGAAGTTACAAAACTTTACAATAGCAACTTCACACATACACAGCCTACAAATATGTATTACAACTCAACACAACATAAAATAAATGCGAGTTGAGGAGATCGCCGAAAGTGTTCACGCGAGCTGGAGAGAGTCTCCAGCAGTTCGCCTACGGAGCATGTGCGAGCTGGAGGAGATTGTCTGGTCAGTCCGCCTGCAGCCCGCAAAATCTGTTCGCTGGAGATGGCCAATTTATGTTCGCAGAAACTGCTATGGAGAGTTCGCAAAGGGAGACCGCTGCTCCGTTTTTTTTACTTCTGTTCTAACTCTGTCAGTCCGCAGGAGGAGACCGCAGCTTTTCTAAGCTTCCGCCTACTGTTATTCACGCACACTCACATTCCGCCTACCATCAACCCAATTTATACACTTTTCAAGCAAATAGGAGGTTGCCACGTGTCCCCTCATTAATGCATTCACGCCAGCATATAGCAACCATTCACGCCACTATATTATTATATTAACATATGTTTATATATATATAAATATATATATATATATAAACGCCATTGACTTTGGTCAACAAAATATTTCACCAACAAGGATGATGACGCAGGGATGAAGACGCGGGGAATGGAACGATCGGGAGCGCTGGCTGTGACGGGGAGGGATAAGCGGTACGCCAAACGAGGCAAAGACTGTTGGGAAAATGACCCTCAATGTTCCCTTGATTTGAAGAGACCTCACACTCAATGCTAAGTACAAGTTGTATTTGATAAACCCTATTTCTATCTCATAAGTATGCAGGACTAGGACACACCAAGATGTAATGAATGATCAGCTGAGACAAGCTCTCTGTCTCAGCTGAACCACTGAGACAAGACCAGGAGCCGCTGAGAAGGTGTCTGGGCAAGCTGAGCTACAGATAGATGAAACCGCTGAGACAACTGAATGTCTTAGTGGATCCGCAGAGATGGGACAGAAGCAACATCTAAGACGGCTGACCATCTCAGCCCAACTGCTGAGACAGATTCAAACGTGACCTGGTGGGTTATGCTTTTGGCGCAAGCTGCAGAAATGCAAATTGGGGACCACCAATCACTCCCATACCTGTCAGGAGGAAAATTAAGAGTCATTGAGGGTCAATGGTGTATAAAAGGAATAAATTAGGGTTGTGCAAAGAACTTTTGCTATTGATCTTTCTATCCAACAAGTAAACTCAAGAACAATACTGTTCCATTGACGACAGCCAAGAACTGAGCTCACACAAGGCTGCAAGGAGAAAAGAGATAGCTCATCTTAATTCATCTCAAGATAGAGCAAGTAGATCTAGTCCTTCATCTGAAGAGCTGATCAAGAAGAATCAAGTTGGAGCTGAACATCTCCTCCCTGATTCAAGTCTGCAACAGCAGCTGTCAAGAAGAAGAAGAACATGCTCGATCTCTTTTTCCCTTAATTTGTAAACCTAATTGTATCATTTGTAGGAGCCTTTGGGTTCTAAGAGTGTAGGGCTTTATTGCCTGAGTGTGTAAGGCTGATTGGCCTGAGCTGTAGAGCTGAAAGTTCAGCTTGAGGTAGGACTAGGAGGTGGTCTGAGTTGTAGGAGGTGGATTCCTCTGAGGTAGGGCTGTTGTGCCTGAGGTAGTGTTTGGGAAAACCTGAGAGATCCTGTGGGATTTGTATTGTAGGCTCTTGGAGCTGAGTTTGGAGAATTTGGCCTTGTCTAACTCATTGTTAGAAAGGTGAAGGGGGAAAGAGTACTACTCAAGACACCCTGTCTTGAGGAACCTCTATAAATGCTTGTGTGTTTTCTGTGTGCTTGATTTATTACTAATACTAACTCAGAAAACAGCTAGGGTAAAGTTTAAAACAAAAGAAACCTATTCACCCCCCTCTAGGTGTTTAAGACTATATCCTACATAAACTATCAAGTGGTATCAGAGGTAGGTTGGTCAAGAAGGACATTACTGTATGACCAGATCCTATAAAGGAATAGTCATATCAATCCATTGGCTTCCTCTGGATTACAGAAGGAGATGGGATCCATGAAGTTGCCCATATGCAACAAAGAGAAATTTGGCATATGGAAGCAAAGGGTTAGATTTTGTATGGAAGCATCTTATCCAAGGATCTACATAACTGTAAAGCAAGGGCCTTTCACCTTTCAAACTTCCTCCACCATAGATCCAACAAGAAGAGTGCCCAAGACCTTCAATGACTTGACCAAGGATGAACTTGCATTGTTCACCATGGACATAAGAACCCATAACATCATAGTTAATGCTATTGATGATTCCACATTTCAAAACTTTGTACACTACACTACTGCCAAGGAAATGTAGGACACATAAGTAGTATATATGGAAGGGACAGCTGAAGTAAGGGATGATAGAAGGTCACTCCTTAACCAAGAGTATGAAGCCTTCAGGCATCTCAGCCAGGAGAGCATCTCTATGTGATATGAGAGGTTCTTCAGAATAGTCAATGAGCTGAGAACCTATGAGAGAGTGTTCACTGATTATGAGCTGAATGATAAGTTCCTTAGATCTCTAATAAGGGATTGGGACACAAAAATATGTGGTATCATGGAAGTGGCTAAGCTTGGTGAGACCCCCACTCATACACTATTTGGAAAGCTGCTCACTTATGAGATGCAGTTGTCTGCAAGAAAGGAAGAGGACACCTCAACAAGGGCTCAGGAAAGGGAGAAATCGGTAGCTCTCAAAGCTGATAGCTCCAAGAAAAGCAAGAGAAGGATGGTGTCTCCTCCATGGAGAGGTGTTGAATCTGAAAAATCTAAAATCAGCACCTCAGATAGCTCTTCCTTTGATGTAGAGTTTGCTGCCTTCTCAAGGAAGTTCAAGAAGATGAGGAGGAGGAAGCAATGGAAGAACAAGCCCTCCTCCTCATCACACTCCAAGAAAGACCACAAGAAACCTGAAAGACAGCACACAAAGGGTGACATGTATGATTCCAAATCTAGTAAACATGTTTCAAATAACATAATTTGCTATTATTGCAGCAAACCTGGACATGTCATAGCTGACTGTCCAGCCAAAAGAAAGGAGAAAAGTGATAAGAAGCATCATCACCAAAAGGATAGGAAGGGTGAAAAATCCTTCCTAGCAAAGAAAGGAAAAAGCTGGAGTGAATCTGAATCCTTAACTTCAAATTCAGAGAATGAAGAAGAAGCCTACATAGGGCTGTTTGCAGTAGAAGAAGATGAAGATTATCCTGCTGCCAAGGTTGGAGTCAGGGCCCCTCTATCACACTCAAATAGTGATATAGAGGAGGAGGAAGAGGACAATGTTCAGCTAGGCCTCATTGCCATCGCTGATGAGGAGGACAGTCAGAATATCTCTGAAAATGAACAGGTATTAATTCATTCCATATACTCTTCTGATTATGAGACTGGCCCAGAATCTGGAGCACCTTCATCAATTGGTGGAAGTGATTCAGAAGCTGAGGTAGATGTCAATCAATTGATTGACAGGTATGATGCTCTCTTGGAAGCTCTGAAAAGGAGCAAAAATCTTGCCAAGAGGCAAGCCCAAGAGATTGATTCCCCTAAGATGGAAAAACAAGAATGCACTGAATCTTCTACCAAGATGAATCAGATTTATAGGTAAATTAGCCATCTGAAGGGGATAACTATCTCCCATCTGAGCACCATATCCCTAAAGAACAAGGTCATCAAAGATCTTGAGGAGAAGCTTGTGAAAGAAAGAAGCCTAGTGGCTCAATTCTCCAAGCCAAAATCCGTGCTCCCAATTATTGACTCCTTCTCTTCTCAATCCAATAGGAGAGGACTAGGATTCAATAAAATGGAAGCAGGAGAAGGGAGTGGAGAAATGAACAGGGGTAAGGCTAAGCCTCAAACCACCTTTCAAATGGTACTACTCCCTTCCAATAGGTATGACCATGAAAGCATGTATGGTCACTAGAAGAATGGAAGTACCTATTGGAAGGAAAACACTCCTTCCCATAGTGGAAGAAAGGGAATGAGATTGAGTGCTATGAAGGCTCCCCATGAGGAAATTCAAATGGCCCAACCTGGACCATTTGTATTTGGTACATCAGCCCCTTCATTTAAGAATAAGAAAGCAAGCCCTTCTAAGGTTGATTCAGCCAAGAACATGACTACTGTCAAATCAGTGGACATGTATAATTGCTCAGTGTCTAATGCCATCAAAACTTGCATTGCGCAAAAGCCAAAGCAAGCTGATTCCATTAATATAAAGATAACTAAGACTATCCACAGATTGACTTTCAGCCAAATCCTTGCTGAAAGAAACAAGAGAAAGGCTACTGTCTCTCCTCCTGAACATGTGGATTATGCTGCACACCCCTCAAGAAATGTTCAGAAGAAGAGATACAACATTCATGAATGTTGGTGTTGTGGTAAAGTAGGACACTTTGCCATAGACTGTTGGCACAATCCTAATGAGCCATATGCAAAGATGAGCCTTCCTGCAAAGGGTGCAGCTAGTGTAAGGTCATTTCATCATGCTAACAAGTACCTAGGACCCAAAGCTAATAGGGATCCTAAGGATAACTAAACTTCTTCTTGCAGGCTGGTTCAAGTACCAGCCTCAACCAAATTTTGTACTTGGACAGTGGGTGCTCAAGGCACATGATAGGAACAAGAAATCTTCTACAGGACTACAAGGCTGTGAAGAATGGACCCAAAGTTATCTTTGGGGGGGTCAGAAAAGGGAATCACCAAAGGATATGGTATGATCGCCAATGGCATAGTCTCAATTACAAGGGTAGCTTATGTTGAAGGGTTGCAACACAACCTAGTAAGCATATGTCAACTATGTGATCTAGGATATGTCATTGAATTCCACAATGACAAGTGCTTGATTAAAAAGTCTAAAGACTTAGAGACCATTCTCTCAGGCACTAGGAGTGGGAATGTTTATTGCTTAGACTTTATATGCAGTAATTCTCTTACATCTGTTTGTCAAGTAGCTAATGAGAATGAGCCCATTTGTGTTCAATGGCACAAGAGACTTGCTCACATTAACTACAAGACAATGTATAGACTATTCTCTAAAAACCTTGTTAGGAATAGTCCTAATATAAAATGTATTAAAAGTGGTCCCTGTCATGCTTGCCAAATGGGTAAGCAAACAAGGGCCACCTTTAAAAGTATTGGCTCCAAAGACACTGAAAGATGTCTTTATCTCTTGCATATGGACTTGTTTGGTCCTTTGCCAATTCAGAGCCTAGGTGGGAAGTTGTATACTTTGGTGATTGTTGATGATCACTCAAAATATACATGGGTATTCTTCCTAAAGAAGAAGTCTTATACACTAAATATCTTTATAACTCATGTCAAAGCAATTCAGAATGACTTGCAATGTGCTGTGGTCAGGACTAGAACTGACCATGGCACAGAATTTCAATCTGAAGCTATGACAATGTTTTGTCAAGAACATGGTATCACCCAAGAGTTCTCCTCCCCAAGGACTCCACAACAAAATGGTGTGGCTGAGAGGAGGAATATGACCTTGATAGAAGCTGGGAGAACACTGCTTAGTGACTCCTCACTCCTAGAATACTTCTGGGCTGAGGCAGTCAATACTGCATGTCATGTTCTCAATAGAGCTTCCATCAATAAGGTTCATGGAATAACTCCCTATGATATTCTGAAAGGCAAACAACCTACAATTTCATACTTTAGAATCTTTGGCTCCAAATGCTACATTTTAAACAATGGAAAATCTCAATTAAAAAAGTTTGCAGAGAAATGCAATGTGGGTGTTCTTGTTGGCTATAGCTCACATAGTAGAGCTTATATAGTGTATAAAAGAAAACTCATGTTGTAGAGGAGTCTATGCATATAGTATTTGATGAGACCAGCCTAATATATAAGGGTTGGTCTAGATCTTCTGTCTTGGCAGGAAATGAATAGGATTCGGAAAGGATGTTTATACAAGACACACCCAGCAGCAGCAAAGCTTATTCTGATGCTGCCATCCCTGAAGTGGAAGAAGTAAATGCTGATGAAGACACTGCTGAACCAGCAGAAACAGCACAGCAAGCTGAGAACAGACTGCCTACAGTAGTAAGACATCTAAGGGATCATCCAAGAGAACAAATAATTGGAGATCAGAATCAAGGTGTATTAACCAGAAGCAGGGCTCATATTGAAGCCCTATTCTTGAGCTTCCTATCACATATGGAGCCCAAGAAGTTTGAAGAAGACAACCAAGACACCTTTTGGATTCAAGCTATGCAAGAAGAACTTCTACAATTCAAGAGATGCAAGGTATGGAAATTGGTGTTTCAAAACCTCAAGGACACAATATCTAAGGTACCAAATGGATTTATAGGAACAAGTTATATGAAAATGGCACAATCATAAAGAACAAGGCAAGGCTGTTAGCCAAGGGGTATAGACAGGAAGAAGGGATAGACTTTGATCATACCTTTGCCCCTGTTGCAAGGTTGGAAGCAATTAGGCTATTCCTTGCCTATGCTGCCTGATGAGTGTTCGGCAAGTGCACCGATCGCACAAGTAATAAAGTTGGGATTACGTCCCCGAATATCGTCTCTCAAGGAATGCGCGTGGTTAGTTTGACTCTTCGGATTGAGAAAATAATTACAAGAGTAAATTAAAAGAAAAATAGGGGCTTTGATTTTGGGTTTCCTAAACTAGTGCAGAAAAAAGAGATGCGGGTCAAAACTCTGCTTCGCAAGGCGGGATGGATGCAACGGCCGCGATGCCGTGCTTCGGAAAGTGCATGGATGAGAAGGCACGCAGATGGGCGATCGCAAGGGCGGAAGTGTTGAGGGTCGAGAGCACCTCTTCGCAAATGCTAATAGCACTTTTGCTATAGCGTGGATTGTGAACGTGAATGAAACTTAACAATTGTCACAACGAGATCATCAACCAATAACATAACGAGACATGATTATATTATCACAACTAATTGTTCAATACACCAAAATATCTGAAATTACACAACAAGTAATAATATGAAAATGAGAGATAGAGGTTTCGTCACCAAAGGATGAAGACTCGTCGTGGTTCACGGCAGGAATTCCGGGTTGTCAATCCGGATCCGGGCTCGGCTTCGGCTAACGTCCGGGATACTCGAAGGGTTGTCAATCCTCTGCTAACGTCCCATCTTCTTCACTTGAACCTCTGAACTGGCACAGAATCCCTGCATCTTCTTCTTCTTTTCACCTGAATAGTGTTGCGTGGTTGAGAACTCGCCAGAGTGGAGTAAGCGGAGCGTTTTGATGATGAATCGATGCCCGGATCTTGAACGGAGGATTGATGGACGAAGTGAGGCGAATGGGGGGAGAGAAGCTCCCAAAATCTGTGGATGGGCGGCTACGGGGCAGAATGAATACCCTAAAATCGCATAACAGGCCATTAAATAGGCGCTGGCGAAATAGTGCGCACGACCAATGGCGCACGACCAGTGGTCGTGCACACTAGAAGTTAGTCGCTCGTGCGCACAATCCCAGTGGAACCTGCGACATAAACTTTATAAAATATAAAGATCGCACGACCGAACGCACGACCGTGCGTAAAAACGCATGACCAAATTCAGAATGCAACTTTGGGCTGCAAATGACCGCGCACGATCGGCGGCACACGATAAGTGGTCGTGCGCAGTATAACCAGTGATCGTGCAAAGTGTTCCTGTACAGATTTGTACCGGGAACACCTGCACGACCCCTATTCCAGCATAAACACAAATCAAAACCACTGAAAGTGGCACATAACACAGCATGAAAGATATTAAGAGTGATAATCAAGAAAATACACCACACGGGCCTAGAAGTGCACTTCATGTGAGAATTAGGACTAAATGAAATATAAGCATTAATACACAAAAAGTGAAGTGCAAGTGCGTGAAAACTAGCCCAGATGAGTCCATAAAAGTGTATATAAATGGGACTCATCACTGCCCACAAGGGGTTCAAAATATATCAAATGGATGTCAAATCAGCCTTCCTCAATGGTAACTTGAAGGAAGAGTTATATGTTGAGCAAACATCAGGTTTTGTACATCCTACCCTCTCTAGTCATGTTTACTTACTTAGGAAAGCTCTTTATGGTCTTAAGCAAGCCCCAAGGCTTGGTATGAGACATTGTCTAGCTTTCTCATCAAGAACAAGTTCTTGAGGGGAAATATTGATAGCACATTATTTCTTAGGGAAATAAGGGGCAAGTGTCTCCTATTACAAATATATGTTGATGACATAATATTTAGGTCTACTGATGACAACCACTGCAAAAGGTTTACCAACCTAATGCAGGGGGAGTTTGAGATGAGCAGTATGGGAGAGCTCAAGTACTTTTTAGGCCTCGAAGTAAAACAGTCTGATGAAGGAATATTCATTTCTCAGACCAAGTACACTAGAGAGCTTATCAAGAAGTTTGGGATGGAATCAGCTTCCACCATGAAAACTCCCATGGGGTCTAACCTTTCCCTAGACAAGGATGAGAAGGGCAAGGCCGTTGATGAATCCATATGCAGGTGCATCTTTGGATCCCTGTTATATTTAACTGCTAGTAGACCAGATATTATGTATGCTACATGTGTGTGTGCTAGGCACCAGGCATGTCCTAAGGATTCTCACTACTCAGCTGCAAAGAGGATTCTGAGATACCTTAAAGGCATCCTACATCTTGGCCTTTGGTACCACAAGAACAATGATTTTGAACTAACTGGATTTTCAGATACAGATTTTGCAGGCTGCAAAGAAGACAGGAAAAACACAAGTGGCACTTGTCAATTCCTAGGAAGAAGGTTGATATCATGGAGCAGCAAAAAGCAGACAAGTGTGGTTATCTCCACTGCTGAGTCTGAATACATTGTTGCAGGGAGCTGTTGTGCACAGCTATTGTGGATTCAACACCAGTTAGAGGACTACAACCTCAAGGTAAGTAACTCTCCTCTTTATTGTGACTCATCCAGTGCTATCTCTATTGCTAAGAATCCTGTCTCTCACAGGGTCTAAGCATATAGAAATAAGATATCATTTTATGAGAGAACATGTAGAATCTCAAGATATCTGCCTTGAATTTGTCCCCACTGACAGTTAAGTGTCTGATATCTTCACTAAGCCATTGGATGAGGCCATGTTTAATGCCTTCAAGATTGAACTAGGAATGTTAAATATAGAATAGTGTAAAACACTTCATTCTTCCAATCTTGATTTGGTATAACTTAAAATGTTGACACATCAACCCTATAAGAGACATGATTAGGCATTCATGTAATCCTATCTCTAATGATTTTAAAGTAGTATGATCAGCTTAACCAGAACAATCTATTTCCGCTGAACTTCAGGTTGCACTTAGACAGATGGGAAAAGTCTCAGTTCAACGAACTCTTTCCTGGGTTTGACGAACGTCGAGTTTGAGTTCGACGAACTCAACTTTGAGTTCGACGAATCAGTTTTGTGTTCAATGAAATCAACTTTATGATGTAGTTCAGATGAACTCAGCTTTGTGTTCGACGAACTCCAGTTTGAGTTCGACGAACTCAGCTTTGTGTTCGACGAACTCAGCTTTATGATGTAGTTTCAGATGAACTCAGCTTTGTGTTCGACGAACTCAGCTTTATGACGTAGTGCAGATGAACTCAGCTTTGTGTTCGATGAACTCCAGTTTGTGTTCGACGAACTCCAGTTTGAGTTCGACGAACTCAGCTTTGAGTTCGACGAACTCAGCTTTATGATGTAGTTTCAAATGAACTCAGCTTTGTGTTCGACAAACTCAGTTTGAGTTCGACGAACTCAGCTTTATGATGTAGTTCAGATGAACTCATCATTGTGTTCGACGAACTCCAGTTTTAGTTCGACGAACTCAGCTTTGTGTTCGACGAACTCAGTTTGTGTTCGACGAACTCAGCCATATGATGTCATTTCATTTACACTTACAATTACAAGAGCAATCAAATCCAACTACTAAGTTTAATTTTACCTAGGTCTTAAGCCATATAAATAGCCAATCTGATTAGTGAAAAGAACACGACCCTTCTGTTCCAGCCGCCGAGAAGAAAAACCTACTCTTCCGTCCCAGCGCATTCCTCCACCACTGCAATGGCTCCCAAAAGCTCTAAAGATCTTCTTGAAGGATATGAGATAGTATGGCATGGGTTTGCCCATGCTCCAGAGGAAATTAAGGGAGTGATTCAAATCCTATAAGACCAAGGCCTGGAATTTCTGCTATCTGAACCCCGTGTCATTCTTAGAACTGAAGTTCTGGAATGGTTTGGTAATGTCAAGTTGTCCACCTCCAAATACCCCCTCAAGTCAAAGATTGGAGAAGATACATTCAAGATAACCCCAACAAAACTACAAAAAGCATTACATCTTCCATCCTGCAGTCCAAGTGAGGAGGAAGACATCTCTGAAAAAGATAAGAAAAAGGCTCTAAAATGGACTGAGTACAATGATGCCAAAATTGGCTCATTGAAGAGGAAATTTTTCAACCAAAAGGGAAAACTTTTATCAGATATTGTGGGAAAAGCCATTCTGTGCAAACCAGGGTCCCATGATACAATCTCAAAGTACATGTTTGACCTCATGACAAGAATAATTCTGAAAATGAAAACCTCTTGGGGAGAGGTCATCTTTCAAAGAACAAGGGAATGCCTTTAGGCACCCAATATGGGAAGAATTCTCTCCTTATACCTCCTGCAAACCCACCCTGACAAGTTCAATGCATCCAAAGGAGCAAATCTTCACTATCTCAAGAGAATGGACATCAAAACTTTAGAAAGATTCACCTGGGTATTGCTTATGAGTCAGCCCTCTGAAACTAAAGGAAAGGAGATGACCACCCACTCATCTTCTAAGAAAACAAAGCTGATCATATCCAGTTCTGAGTCTGATCATTCAGATAAAGATGAAGATGCTGGTGCTAACATTGGGTCACACAACATTCTTGACAAAGAGGCTACACCAAATGACCTGCCAACTGAATCTGTCCATCCACAACAGCTAGACAAATTCATACCTTCTGGTAACTAATTCAACTCCTAACTCATTAATCATAGCTAATAACAATAGTTAGTCAAATCTGACATATAATTAATGTGGAACCCAGATCCTCAAGCACTGATGTGTGCTTCATCTGAGGGGGAGTACCAACAAGAACCATCACCCATTGATATTACAAAAATCAATGATGATGATGTGAACACAAGACCATCACCTCCAAATTTATAATGTCAGATTTACACAATTATCCTATGTCTTGAAGAAATAATAAGAAACATTCCTGATAATGCACCAGCCCTATGGTCATTACCTTCACAAAGTTCATCTGATGCCCCATCCGAGTGGGAGCAGCCATAAGAGCCATCAGCTGATAAAGATCAGGTTATAGGTAAGACCTAAAAACCCAGCCTAAACATTCTGAATCATAAAATCTAACTTTACAATTCTTGTTCTAGAATTCTTAGATTCATCCATTCAAGTTGATTTATCTGAGGAGGAGGTGCAGAATGCTCCTCCTGCAGAGAAAGATGAAGTTTTAGGTAAATCTTACTTTATTATCCTTAGCACCTCTAAGTAGTTCAATCTAACTCTAACTCATTGTCCCAGCATTCCTGGACTCAACAGAAAAGAATGCTCTCTCTGAGGGGGAGGAGGATGATAATGCTGATGATGTCAATCTGAGTGATCATCAACATGTTGACACTGAAGATGAGAAGGATGATGCCCCAGCTGTTGTTACCAACATTCAACAAGCCTCTTCCTCTACCTCACCCAATGAGGCTCTTCTCAGTGCCATAAACCTGCTACTACAGTCCCATCTCACCACCATGCAGTGACATGTAGATCAATCAATTACATCTATCAGGGGATACATTGATTAGTCCATCTTGAATGTGAAAGCTGAGATCATGACTGAGGTCAAAGAAATAAAGGAAAACACTGACATGCTCACCAAACAGATGACCAGGTGGTTTGAACTTGCTGAAAAATTAGAAATTTCTCAGAATACCATTCTAAGATCCATGGAAAAACATCTCCAGCTATCTGAAAAGGACATGGAATATGTCAATAATTATGTTAGTAAGACAGATGAGGTGATAAAGAAGTCAACCAATCATCTTCAAGAGTATGTCTATTCAACTGCTATGCAGTTAAATAAAGAAGCTGATAGGTACAAGGAAGAGCTGAGAGCAGAAATTGCAACTGTCTCTCAATCCATTGCTGCAAGAGCCACCTCTTCCCATCTGAATGAGGAAGTTGGCAAGTTAGAAGGTGTACTTCAAGCTGACCTTGAGAATGTATTCCAAACTCTCTCTGGCACAATAACAACAGCTAAGCAAGACCTCCATCAACAGATCTATGAAGAAGCTAGAAAGGGGGAGGATACAAACGCAGTCATCAATTCTGACCTCACACTGAAAGTCCTACAAGGTAGAAGGATAGCTTTGAATCTTCCTATGTTAGATGTTAATAGGGCAGAAGACTAGGATTTTCCTCATCAAGAGGCAATAACACAAAATGAGAGATTCAAAAGAAAAGAGAAAGAGAATATGTGTTGCTCACTGAGGAATTCTTGGCCAAACAAAGGGATGAAAATAATAGAGACCCTGATTTTGACTCCAAAGAGATAATCCTAAATGCCTGGCTAAGCCATGGCCAAATAAGCAAAGACATTGATAAGCTATATCCATCTGAGGAATGGATAAAACATTTAGAGAGGAACACAAAAAGAGATAAAGTATTCAAAGCGAACCTTGTAAGAAAAGATAACCAAAGAAGGATGCCATCTAAATACATCCCAAAGCCATTCATGTATTTTAAAAGGCAAGAGAACAAGAGGAAGATAGCTGAGAAGGAAGCAGTAAATGCTGAAAAGGACACATCCACAAATCTGCCTGAAGACATGGCTGTACCTGCTGAAAATAAGGAGCCTCCGGTCCAAGAAGAAGTGGTTGCTAAATTTATGGATGCTGCAGTAGACCAACTGGTCTCAGCTAAAGGAAAAGAAGCAGCTGCTGATATTCTTGAGTGCTCCTCTTCTAAGCAAAGAAAATTCTAAATGAATGTATAAGCATCTTATGAATGGATGGATGATAATTGAACTATAATTGGTCTAAAATGTTTTATGAATATATGAATGCAAACTGAGCTTTGAATTACTATTCTATCTGAATTGTTAATCTGAGATTTATCTAAATTTTACCCTGGTATTATTGGTTAAATTTATCTGTGTTGCATTGTCATGTTTATCAAATCACACTGATGGATTGATTAAACTCTGTGGTAATATGACTTTCATAAACATTATCTATTATAAAATTATTGATGCAATGAGCATGATATGTTGAACTCATTATTGCAATAACACATATCAAGAATTTATGAGTAATGTACTCTAGCATTTGAGGGTGTTCTGCCTTCTTCAAATAGGGGGAGATTGTTGGGAAAATGACCCTCAATGTTCCCTTGATTTGAAGATGCCTCGCACTCAATGCTAAGTACAAGTTGTATTTGATAAACCCTATTTCTATCTCATAAGTATGCAGGACTAGGACACACCATGATGTAATGAATGATCAGCTGAGATGAGCTCTCTGTCTCAGTTGAACTGCTGAGACAAGACCAGGAGCCGCTGAGAAGGTGTCTGGGCAAGCTGAGCTGCAGATAGAAGAAACCACTGAGACAACTGTCTGTCTCAGCAGATCCACTGAGATGGGACAGAAGCAACCGCTGAGACAGCTGACCATCTCTGCCCAACCGTTGAGACAGATTCAAACGTGACCTGGCGAGTTCTGCTTTTGGCGCAAGCTGCAGAAATGCAAATTTGGGAACACCAATCACTCCCATACCTGTCAGGAGGACAGCTAAGAGCCAATGAGGGTCAGTGGTGTATAAAAGGAATAAATTAGGTTTGTGCAAAGAACTTTGTTATTGATCTTTCTCTCCAGCACGCAAACTCAAGAACAATACTGTTCCATTGATGGCAGCCAAGAACTGAGCTCACACAAGGCTGCAAGGAGAAAAGATATAGCTCATCTTGATTCATCTCAAGATAGAGCAAGTAGATCCATTCCTTCATCTGAAGAGCTGATCAAGAAGAATCAAGTTGGAGCTGAACTTATCCTCCCTGATTCAAGTCTTCAACACCAGCTGTCAAGAAGAAGAAGAAAATGCTTGATCTCTTCTTCCTTCAATCTGTAAACCTAATTGTATCATTTGTAGGAGCCTTTGGGTTCTGAGACTGTAGGGCATAATTGCCTGCGTGTGTAAGGCTGATTGGCCTGAGTTGTAGAGTTGAGAGGTCAGCTTGAGGTAGGACCAGGAGGTGGTCTGAATTGTAGGAGGTGGATTCCTCTGAGGTAGGGCTGTTGTGCCTGAGGTAGGGTTTGGGAAAACCTGAGAGATCCTGTAGGATCTGTGTTGTAGGCTCTTGGAGCTAAGTTTGGAGAAGTTGGCCTTGTCTAACTCATTGTTAGAAAGGTGAAGGGGGAAAGAGGACTACTCAAGACACCTTGTCTTGAGGAACCTCTATAAATACTTGTGTGTTTTCTGTGTGCTTGATTTATTACTAATACTAACTCAAAAAATAGCTAGGCTAAAGCTTAAAACAAAAGAAACCTATTCACCCCCCTGTAGGTGTTTAAGACTACATCCTACATAAACTATCAAAGACTGACACTGACAAGGAAGACGAAGAAGAAGACTTCGAAGAAGAAATCTGGAACACTAGAGAAGACGTCGACGGTTGACGGGCACTGAAGGTGCAATAGGGTGCGCGGGACTAGCGATTTGGTCATCAGGGTCGACGACATACGCTAATGGGGTCAAACGGCTGACAAGAGGATGAGCAAGGCCAATGCTTGCAGAAGGCACAATCGTCAGGAAAAGGGAGGGAGGTCCAATTAGGGTTTCGTCGAAAACCCTAATTGAGCGGCACCAAAGGGGGTTCTTATATGGAGTCCCCACTACATGACAATGACACTACATGACAAAATACATTAAGGACCATACATAATTAATTACGAAATATAAGACAATTCCTAAAGGTCGTCGCGACTCTAGAAGAGCTCTCGTGTAGAGAGAACGGTCGTCCGAGTGCACGCTGAAGACGTATACATATCAGAATAGGAAAATACGTGTATAATAATTTCTTTTCATCGAAAAAATAAGTTTATCTAACATTTTCAAAATGGTTTTTCATTAAAATAATATTTAAATTTATCAAATAATATGTATTTGTTTCCAAATTCAAAAACAAAGCCTGCATAATAGGCATACATATCAGTTCCACTCAGTATTTATCCTATGTTACTAATGTGACAAATATAGATAAGCCAACTAATTAAACAGACGCCTGATCCTGAAATAGAATGAATTGATTCTATCACAATTAGGTACCCCTTCATCTCCATATAAGGCAGTTTGATAACTATGAATGTCAGACTAAAATTGTAAATCATGCACTCAAACTTGAGTTGTTAATTCAAAATCTTATATCTTGTAAATTTTAATAATTATTTGGCATTCCTTCTAAATACCAATTCTACCAAATCAAAATCATTATTTTTTATGATCAAGAATTTCTGTAAAAAACTAATAAAAGCGCACTATTCAACCAAAAAAATAGCTTTCTAGGAGTTTCAATGTTGTAATATTTAACCTCGTGTAGCATACTAAGCATACATTGAGAGATTCGCTAATATTTATTAGCTTAATAATGACTATGCTTAAAATGAAATGCTGGTAAAAAATGAAATCTAAACAATTTGAAAACATACTGCATACCTTGAAAAGTTTTCCTGTTAACTTACACAACCTTACAAGAAAGTCTTCCTCCTCATCAACCCTGACCAAAAAGTGCAAGTACACATGAATCATCATCATTTCGCTTAATATGTTATCTCAACTCAAATGATTAAAATGCAGTAATATTAAATCAGACCTGTTTAAATACAAGAATTTGTGTAAACAGATGGAAATTTCTAAATTGGAAAGCATTCATTTTGTGCCTTACAAATTTAGCACTTATGAATGGAGACACTACAAATTTGGTACACAAGTTTTATATTTAAAAAGATGTGAGTATTCTCCTACAACAGCTTATGAGGTGAAGAGATAATTAGTAGTAACATTTCGACTCGTGTATAGCTTCAGCTAAATTCAATTAATGGGTTTATTTAACCATTCCCTCTATGTTGCACTAAAACTGATACCATAAGGTTGAAGAAAAATAAACTAGGAGCAGTTCACACTTTACCAGAGATTGACTAGTTGGCTCTTTGTTCAGAATAAAAATATAGTGCATTTGGAATAGAATATTTACAATTTAATTTTCAGGCTGCTGTTTGGAAATTTCTATCTTTGAGCCATTGTCCTACAAGAATGCTAGTTGAGAGAACATAATTTTCTACCTTTTAAGCTTGCAAAAGATCTGAAATACACATACCCTTTATATCGCAATACAATGCCTTGAAATTTTTACAATAAATAATATGATTTATGGATCCATAAGCTTTGAACAAATTAGTTATTAAAGTGAAGAGAATATACTCTTAATTTATAAAAAAAGAAGTAAAAGAGAGAAAAATATTATCTCAAGAAGTTATTCAAGAATAATATTAAGAAAAATGTTATTTCGGACTAGCATAATGAACAAAATGATTTAAAAACCTGAAGTATTTCTTCAATTGATCCAAATTAGGTCTCAATTCCAATTCCATTGTTTGGCTGCAAAACATTCTTTTATTCTCACAAAGGCATTGATAGGAATGGAGAAAATTGGAAGAATAATCTTTGATTGGGAACCTAAAAAGATGGAATTCCTAGGGGATAAGTTTATATATAGAAAATACAAGTGAATTTTTAGAGTAAAATTTTAGAAAGAAAATTTCTAGAGAGGTGAAATCTTTGATTGAGAGAAAACTAGTGAATAGAATCCTTGGGAGATAAATTTTTAGAGAGAATTTAGTGAAAGTTTTAGAGAATTTTTTTAATTAGATATAAACATTTAGTAAGAGAATCTGAGTGATAGTACTCTTGAAAGAAAAGACCTATAGAAAGAATTTCTACAAAGAAAATCAATGGAAGGAAGAATTATAGTTAGTTCAACCCCTTAAAGATTCTACAGAAAGAATCATAGTGAGATTCCTAAGAAGCAAAGATTTAAATAAAACGAGTGAGAAACCTAATAAGATTGAACTCTAGAGATAAAATTTATATTGAAAGAATATTTAAGAGAATCCCGGTGGGAATGAGCTTTTGAGATAGATTTATATAGGGATGCATTAGGAGGATTTTTTATAGAGGATCATAATAAAATTTCTAAAGAGAGTTTCAAAATTAAAAATCCTAGTGAGAAAAAATGAACATGATCATATAGGAAACAAATGTGTGGCATTTAATACCAATTTGTCTGATAAATTTTATACTGAAAGAATATTTAAGAGAATCTCGGTGGGAATGAGCTTTTGATAAATACCCATAGAATGTTCTCTTCCATAGGACATCAAGTACGTGACTTGAATGTGAGAGCCTATGATTTCGAAGCTTCATTCTTAAAAGGTCCCTGGTCGAGGTATTATCGTAGAAGCTAAGGGTGATGATGATTCGTTAAGACTAGCATGTGTGTTGACTGATGACCGGTTCTCACAGGTCATGATATTGTGATATCAAGTCATCATGTGGGTACTTGTTAGTGAACAAGTTGTACTGGACAGACCCAACCTGAGACTACTTTGTGGATTGTTACTTAAAAGTGTCACAAGTAGGTCTCATTTGACAATGGTGTTGTGGTTATTTGACCTGAAGTCACAGCATTCATTGAGTGAGGAAGAGCATGCTTTGATGTCATCTAAAGACTTCCTTGAAGAAGGTTGATGATAAGGGTGGTCGTTGGGTACGTTACGAATCATTTGGGTGTGAGCAGATATGGGATTTGTCCTCCTATATAACAGGAGTTGCATCCATGGGCCCCTTGATGGAATTGGACTGAGAAATGCATGGCCATGCTTGGTTGAGTCAATATGTGATATTGAGCTCACCATTCTCTGAAAGTCCATTCTAGATCAAGAAACTTGGATTGAGCTACTATGAGGGTGACACGGTCCATGCCTCTAGTTCTTTCCGGAGGTAAGGGACAAAGGGACATAGACAACGCTGGAACAGTGGTCATAAAGGCTTATGAGTTATGAACTCTTATTGCTTGGGGAGCAATGATGCATTGCTAGATGCTGCTCATTGTTTGTGAGGTTTTTGTTTGATACTTTCAAGATCAAGTGGGAGACAAGGTAACTCCAACAGTTTCACCGGTCTTTCTCCAAAGGACTGGTTGTCTATAGCCTATCTCACCCCAGATAAGGCCTCTAGCCACCCCCTAGATCTACCCTTGACCTAGTCACCACGTACAAGGTGACGAATTACCCCCTAATCCGCACAAGGACTTAGTCGCCAACACAAGGTGAATTACCCATGGATTCCTTCCCGGAATTTGACATTCTCCCCGAACGATTTCTCCACACCAAAATATAAAGAGAATAAAATGAAAGATTACAAGATAATGTAAAGAGAAACTCCCCAAGAAATTCTGAAGGTGAAGACAAAGGCGATGTAGATGTTGGCGTTTTTGAAATGATCGTCCTTCATATGGAATATGCGTTGTAGACCTTCTCCTTCAAAATCCTCTTTAGATCGTCATGATCGGCCAAGGGAGATCTCTCAAATGTTGTACACGAGCCTCTCTTAAAGTTATTAGAATTACGGAATCATCTTTTAAAATAATGAGAGGGGCTGCTCTTTAAATAGGAACGGGAGCTAACGCCTGGCGTTAAGAGTTAACGCCAGCGTTAGTGAATGTGCACTGTCATGGCTGAGATCGTGCAACCGTCGGGATCATGGCAGATTCGTGGACTCAATGCGGGCATTAAAAGTCAACGATGGTGTTGTCTCTAGCTTCTTGACGGACTCATTCTCGACGACATTTCTTCTCGACGGATTCCTTCTCGACGGAAGTTAACGTGGGGCATTAACAACTAACGCGGGGCATTAGCTCTCTTTCCAAAGAGTCATCTCCATTCAGTATACTACTCATAGAGATGTGTAGTTATAGTTCCGTACAACCTGCACACTATAAACACACAAAATACAAGATCAAATACAACACGGTATTTGTTATTCTCAAACCAAGAGATGCGGAACATAGGCTCCAACAATCTCCCCCTTTTGATAATAACAAATACCTATATGAGAAGTTAGTGAACTTAAGACCATTTGTGTTTATAGATAAGTGCAGTAATAAGATATGCATGAATAACAGGTTAAAATCATGATAGATTTGAAAGCGATAATCCATACTATTTCTATATGAAGTCCTCCCCCTACATAAGGGTTCTCTTATAATTTACTCCCCCTAAATATCTATTTATCTAGATTTCTAAATTTCTTCTCCCCGTTTGTTATTACCAAAAGTGGGTAGGGATGAGTGTATATCTATTAAGATTGATTAAGAACCACTTATTGAAGGATTGTCATGATCGAGCGTATGGTAGTGTATGCACCTCCTATATGATTACCTCCCCTACATAAATACATTCTTTGAGTTTGAAATCATTATAATGTACTCCTCCTAAATATTAGATTTATGTAATTTATTCTCCCCTTTTGGTAGTATCAAAAGAAGGTTTAGGTGAGAGTGTGCAATAAGGAGTAATATGTTTTATGTCGAGAAGAAAAATAGGATGCAATCAAAAACTTATTAAATACTACTTGTTAAGAAAAATATAAGCATGATGGAACATAGTAGTAACATAGTAGTAAGCAACAAAACTGACATGATAAAGTAAGCATTCTATTTTAAGATACCACTTGTTGAAAAAAGAATACTATGGTGTTAAAAAAATAATAGACATGAATGAGCATAAGTGGTAAACTTAGCAGAAGAATATAATAAGAACTCTTAAACATAAACATCATTTTATAATGTAAGATCACACAAACGATGATGAGTTTTAAATTTGAAAAGTTGATGTTTGAATTATAGATTCAAGAGATGTTATTCCATTAAGATAAAATTGCAAGCATGATTACATAATATCAAGAAAAGATACACAAAACTACAATGTAACAAAATTTGCATTTCAAGTAAACATAAACATTGTAGCGATCATGCTTTGCTATCTAGTGCATTTACTTAAGTTTGTAGAGAATTGAGTAGATGATCATTAGGATCCAATTCTCATGAGTAGAAGTTTTATGAAAGATAATGATGTGTACAAAGTAGTGTTTTGATAAAGTATACAAGTGAATCAATCAAAAACACATGACATATATAATGAAATAACACAACATTAAATACACAAATACTATTACTTCCACAATATTTCAATGCACATGAATAAAGAGTACAACTACCAAGGTGCTCTGCACACAAAATGCTTATTAAGACTTATCAGGGTGCAAAGTAGTGCTTGGCGATCAATTTTATACTTTTTAGCATTATTTTTAAATTTTATTTGTGATCCAATGTACTAAGAGAAGTGATGTATAAATGTTTGCTACAAGACACTTTACAATTCTTAGCCAAGGTGCTCAACCTCACAATGCTCATTAAGACTTATCAGGAGGGTGAGTAGTGCTTGGTGGAGTTTTCCTTGTCATTTATTATTTCCTTTTTAATTTAGTGACTAAGGACTCCGAATTCACTTGTTTTGCAAACATAGAATTTTAAACCACATTTCTCTAAAGAATAAGTGCATGAAAGACAAAGAATTATAATAACCAATTCAATGTTGTGTAGATAATCTATTTAAGCATTTTAATTACTTATATTATTACACTATACAATCATGCAAGAATAAGATTGTAAACATATGTAAGTTATCAAAATTAAGTGAGTGAGTGAATCATTATCAAACATAATACATTACTCATACTTAGAGGCACGCTAAGCATTTCTATACACGTTTATCTACAATCAATTTCATTGCACATAACAAGATAATTTTCAAGGCATGACAAATACAAAACAATGTTTTTTAAGAAACTTGAAAGTTAAATTAAACATTGTGTTTAATCTTTAATTGATATAATTAATCATCCTTGACGATGGCAATGAATAACAATAAGTTTTTATAAATTTTTGAATTTTTATATATGCACAAAATAATAAACACACATAAAGAGAAAAACATTTTTTTGTTTTTTGAAATTGTTTTGTAATTTTGTATTTGTTTTTTTTATATATATTCTCTGGAAAACATAGAAGTATTTTTAGCACAATCAGTAAATAACCAGAGAAATAAACCCAAAATAATGCAGGAGAAAATACATATTTTTTTTAAAAAGAAATAAAATTTTGTTTTAAAGGAAATAAAAAGATGAAAACTTTTTACAAACAGAGAAATAAAACACACACAAAACATTAAAATAATACCAGAAATTATTCAAAACAAAAAAAATTTCGAGCAAAGGAGCTAACGCCGACGTTAGCTTCTTAACGCCGAGACAGAACTGCAAATTTTGATGTTTTGAAAAACATTTTTCACAAATCATTTGTATTATAAAGAGACCTTCCTTCAGTTGAAATTTAAGACTATATATTTATTAGATTTGAAGGCTCTTTTAGCATGATTTTGGTGATTTTTCAAATACTTGTGTTTTGTAAAATCATTAAAGCTCAAAATAATAAAATATGCAAACACAAGATGCAAAGATAGAACAAAAATAATATGCATGATTTAAATATAAAGAGTGAGATGTTGTTCATGCAATGAATATAATATAAGTATATCTAAGATCAAGATACCTTAACCACATGACTACACTCTAGCCCCGTACTAAGTGACGGACAGGCATGAGGAGCTACACACATGCCGTAGGTTGGGGTGTTAATCCCATATGCATACAAAAGATGACGCTCAACCTTGCACTCTTTCCCCTAGTGCCTCGCAAGGACCTACTGGAACCCTCCCCGGTTAAGGATAAGACATGACTTAGAGGTTAGGTCTCTAATGCACACAATCCTACACCCTCGCTATTGTGAGACACTTGTCATAGGATTAATGATTATGGACATACTAAGCGTGTAAGCCTTAAATAAATAAACTATGGTATAATTGCATGATTAGTTTTGGATTTTCACTAATATCGAAGATTGTTGATTTTAAATCCATTTAGAAAATTTTTATTCATGCAAATAACTACAAAGAAAATTATTATTTTTAGACTTTAGTAATATAATTTACTTTAGCATTGCAAGATATAACTAGCATGGACATTGATTTCTACCTATGGTAAGTGTTGATGCTATTGTGATGAGTTAGGACAACATGGTGCAAAGCTCAGTAAAGATGGACAAAAATATAATTGAGTCACATGGATTCAAACATAGAGTTTTGAATTTTCATAGACCTAGAATGAAGAGACAATTCTATTTGATTTCATCTTAGGTCTAAATATAATGAGATACATGCAAACAATAGAGATGCACATTACACACACTAAACAAGATAAGAAACTATAATACCAATCACAATCATATATTTCATAATTCCTAAGGTTGATAGAATTAGTTGATTTATGATAATTCTTGATAGATCATGAATTATGATATATGATAATAGTGAATTTTAGCATATGATATTAATAGATCAAGGTGGAGTGTGTGAAATCATATTCATCATTTTTGTAATTTTTCAATTATGAGTTTTCATTATAAGGGCTATTATATGCAACAAGGAAAATAGACAAATATGCAATAAGTTGTGCATTTAATATTTTAGCCTAAGACCCCTAAAAGTCCATTTAAATCCAATTTTGAAAGTAATTTAATTAGTCTTTATAATATCATTTAGCAACTTTAGCATTCAATTTATAATGATAATATAAGACATTTATTGACATTGGATTTAACAAGGAAAAAACTTAGAAAAAGAAAAGATAGATCACTTAAAAAATTATGACTTTATGCTCAATTTGATTTGTTAAACATTAGGCTTAAAATGAAAGTTATATCTCATGATATATAAAGTGATCATAGTGTGTTGGCTCAAAAATAAAAAATAAACAAAAGAAAAAGCAATTAAGCATATCATGAAGTAGAATAATGATGTTTTATTTTTTATTTATTTCTACTTCATGCAATACAATGATTCCTAGTGAATGAGAGATTTAGGTATCCAAAGGGGACCAAGTGTGATGGTTCCTTTGGTTTTACAAATACATCGTGTTGGCTTTTGAGGAGATAGTGATGAATGAGCCTTTGCAAGTGGATTTAGTGTTTCGTTTTTAATTTTGGGCCTCCATTCATACTTTGGTTGTTTATCTTTTAAATTCATATTATGATTATTTGACATCTTTTTGGGATGATAGTTGTTTGAAAAATAATTCATTTGGGATTTATGTTTATTCAAATTATTTTTCAAAATACATTGATGTTTATAATCATAATGAATTTTATTATATTGATTCTTTGAGAGTTTATAAGAGTGATGGACTTTCTTATGAATTGAATGTTGAAAAAGTGGGTTACAATATGTTTTTAATGATTGGTTCTTATTTTGATGATTATCATTTCCACTCTTTCTTATAGACATACTCTTATAATATGAAGTTAAGCTTTTAGACTTTTGATAATTTGATAAACTAGAAATAAAAGATTTTTTATTGTATGAAAAATTTTGAATAAACATTTTTAATGATTCTAGTTTGTCCTTTAAATTATCATTTTCTTTTATCAATTTTTCATTATGCTCTTTTGAAGTTAAAAGACCTTTTTCCAAAACCTTGAGCTCTTCTTTAAAAGTATTATAATCAAAACAAGGTTTAGCATTTTTAATTAAAGAGCATGAAAGAGAATTTGAAACATCAATATAAGATTCTACTTTAGCGTTTGCTTTTAAAGTTTTATTTACTAAACATAATTTGGAATTAGCATGTTTCAACTTTGAAATTTTACGTTTAGCAAATTTAAGCACACGAAATGTAGAAATAGAATTTGTTACAAAAGAGAAGATTTAGATTTTCTTACCTTGCTATAGTTTCAGTCTTCTCTTTTGCTTGATGTTTTGCCATCAATTGAGTTCAATATTGTTTCTCTAACTTGTGTGGGTGATAAATTTATACCCCCTATCGAAGACATTATTGAGGGAGATGAACCTATACCACCTTGACTGAATCCTCAATGAGGGAAATGAACCTAAACCTTCCTACCGAAGAATTTGTGCGTGCCATGAATATATAATCTTGCTTGGTCATAAGTACCCACAAATCCTGTGATGTTTACATTATTGTTTTGTTAGCTTCATACATTATTTTTTAAGCGATCGTGGCGAACCCTCGGGTGAACCCAACTATCATAACTTGTATACCTAGGTTCCTCATTGTTTATATGATCAACCTAGAAAATTTATTGTGCATAAGAATTCACCTTGTGTAGCTTAGTTGTACTTTCAATTTGTTACATAATGCATGTTTCAACATACTTGTAGGGTGTGGTGACCCGCCCGTGAGTCCGCTAGGATGACAGGAGAGAGGGACATTATGCATTTTATGGTCAGCTCATATCTGACCACCATTTTCCTCTAACTTGTGTTTGGTGCAGGTGTTATAGTGTGCAGCGCAGTTTAGCAGGCATAAAGCCCAAAACTACTACAAAAAATAGCCACTTTCTTTACTACTTTTTGCTTGTCAGACCTGGAGGTGAAGTATAGATCATTGTACTTGCTTGCTTATTTTGATACTCTATTTGATATATTATAATGCCATAAGGCCGACTCTTTGTTGAACATTCCTTTATGTAATTATAAACATTCATGTTTGATTTTATCATTGAAGCGTTTGTTAGTGCTTGCACTCTTTGGTTAGTTATGCATACATGCATCATATAACATTTAGCTTGTGTATGTAATATGTTGTGGGCTCTTGGTTGGACTCATGTTATATTACTTATATAGGTGGGATGATAAACTCTGCCTCGATTGTCACCTACGATGAGATCCTGATGACATTACGGGCTAGACCCATAACAAAATTCTAAATCATTCAAAATTTGATGAGTTACTACATTATTTATTTCTTTTGAAAAAAACTTACAATATAAATCTCGTCTATGTTCCAAAGGCGCGTGAAGACAATGACCTCCGAGCTTGGTAATCCTTGAGTCTCTGATGTTCCTTTGGCAACATAATGAATTTAATGATATGGCATCATAAATAAAAAAATCATAATACTCTTTAGAGACAAATCAAAATATGCTGAATAATTAATGTTCATGATTCCAACTAGTCTGATTAGAACTCAACCTTGTTTCTTTGCTTTGACTTACTCTTTGAGTGATCAAAATTGGTATGGATCGAGTTGAGCACTTGCGCGCATAAATACAAAAACTCTTGATATACACTTGGCTTTAGATTATTTTATGCCTTTGTATCCTCATGGACTACAATTAGGGTTGTTCGCAAACCAAATATTTTGTGAATAATTCAGGAATCAATTCATGAAGATTCGATCAAAATTCATTTTTTTCGAACTAGAATTCAAATTCAGATTCAAGTGGCATTCGAGTCAGAATTCGAATAATATTATCTTTATTAGGAAGATTCACGAATAATAGCTATATATATTATATATTCAGATGATCATGGTCGCCTGATCAAAGTCAATTTGGTCATTCATTTGAAGTGAATTCGAATCCAAGCATGAAATCGAATTCGAATTGAAATTTGAATGCAGGTGTTGGGTAATATGCCTTCAATGTCTCTAGATTTGAAGTAGGAACACAAGTATAGATAAGCTAAGTTTTTTTTGATGTCATGGTTAAGTTCCTATTGTGACAAATGTATCAAAGCTACATTACTAGCATCTAGACGATAATAGTAATGCAAATTAACTAAGTAAAATATCATCTCAAGACACAGCAAATAAATCATTTAAAGAGGAAGCAAATCATCGAGACAATTTTGACGATGTCGTCTTGAAGAAAGCTTATCGTCGATAAAGCTAAGTTCAGAGATCTCGCCGATATCGTCTTGAAGAAAGCTTATCGTTGATAAAGCTAAGTTCATGTATCTCGATGATACAGTCTTGAAGAAAAGGTATAGTTGCAAAGATTAAATGACTTGATTCATTAAGTCATGAAGCAAGATTCATGAAGACAAACATCAGTTTGAAGACCTCATATCGTCTTGAAGCTCAAGATGATATCGTCTTGAAGAAAAGGTATAGCCTTGAAGATTATATGACTTGACTCACTAAGTTATGAAGAAAGATTCATGAAGACAAACATCATTTTGAAGACCTCATATCGTCTTGAAGATCAAGACGATATCGTCTTGAAGAAAGGCTATCAACTTGAAGAAAAGTCTAAGTCGTATGGAAAGGAATATCTCGACGATACCATCGAGTAGAAGTAATATTGTTGAGATATCATGTAAAGTCTTGAAGAAGGAAGTATGTCGACGATACCATCCTTAAGAAGACATATCGCTGATATAGAATTTTTGCGGTTTTGAAATTTAGTGAAAGGTTGAGATTTTCTCCAAAACTATATCCGATAAAGGAAAGTGTACCTTATCGTCTATAGTATAGGATATTTGTAAATACCAAGGTCGTATTCCACGGGGCGCGTTGATTACTTCTACTTCGAGGAAAATCACTATTATCTTATCTAATGATATTTTGGAGGTTTTGATTACTTAGTTAAAAAGAGACATTTTGCAAACTTAGTGAATGATTAAAACGATAATAAAAAGACTTAATGCTCAACATAGTGGAGGGGAAAAAGGAAAGAAAACTTAACGTTGCATGAAAGGAGAAGTACTTAAGTAGAAAGAGCAAATGAAAGAGAGCAAGCTAATTTTTATTGAAAATCAAAACTATTACAATCTTAAAGAGAGATTACAAAGCTAGGGAAAAGAAGATTACAAGCTTAAAAAGAGCTAGTACATGAAAGTTAAACTAAAACATTGCATGAATTGAAAAGGAAGACATGAAAGCTTAAAGACATGAACAATTGCATTGAAAAACTCACTAACAGCTCTAGCAGCACCTCCCCCACTCCAAAATTCTGAACCCTGGACTCAAGGAGAACCTCTGAATTTATAGGAAAAAATTTCAGATTACACGCCCTCGTTCACGAGCATGACCAAGGGCATGACTGCACTATTCACATCGGATCCGACAGCGGCGTGGGCTTTCTGGACGGCGTGGCAAAAATTGACATGTCACGGGCGTGACATGTCGGGTCACGGCCGTGACTTTGGACGGCTGCATTAAATGCGGCGTGGGCTGAAATTCAGCGCGGCGGCAGAGCAGGGATCACGCGGGCAAGTCACGGCCGTGACATGTGGGTCACGGGCGTGACTCAAGTTGACTTCTCGACTGCAGCTCCACGTCTCGACGGCGGCTCCACGTGGAAGATTCTAAGATTACACGCCCCCGGTCACGGGCGTGACTTTGGGTCACGGGCGTGACCTGGGGCGTGACTTGGTGTGGACTGGTTCAAATAGCGTGGCATCGATTCTGGATTGATCTTCAGGTTACACGCCCTTGGTCACGGGCGTGACCGAGGGCGTGACATGCCATTTTTCCCAATTTGTCCCAAAATTCTGCAAAAATTGAAATTAAGCTAAGTTAGAATCAAAATTACAAAAAGAACTACTTATAACCTAAAATTGACATAAAAAGGAAAATTCATATTAAATATTTACAAAATTTTCTATTAAAAAGTTATAAAAATACTACTTATCAAATACCCCCATACTTGAGGTTTTGCTATTCCAGAGCAAAAGTGTGAGACATAATTTATAAGACATCCTTAAAAATTTTTAATTTAAAACTAAAATTTCATTTAACCAAAAGTTAAGTTAAGAGTAAATTCAAGGGGGAGTTAAGTCCTAAATTATGATGATGATTTGAAAAGAGGGAAAAATGTTTAGGCAAGAACTTCTCAAGAAAATTAAGTAGTTTGACAAAATTGTAGAAATTATAAAACTAAATTAAATTAAAATTATAAGAAGTCTATCTTAAAAGAATCTTAAGGAAAAGTAAATTACTAAATATTGCTCTCTCCATAATTTTCAACTAAAACTAGAACAATGATAATTGGCTAAGGGGGATTTCATAAAATTTGGCATAAGAAGAGACATTTTTGAATGGAGGAAATGGAATTTATCATGAAATTTCCTTTTTTTTCTTTCTCTCCTTTTTTTTCTCTTCTAATAAAAACCCAAAATGTATATGGTTTAGGAGTAATGAATTTTATCCTCTTACTCCATGCCATATAATCTTTTCAAATATTTTGGGTGCATATGTTTTAGGGAATAATGAATTTTATCCTCTTATTCCCATGACATATGATCTTTTAATACATTTTTTTATGCCATCAAAGGGGGTAAGGAAGGGAAATAAATCTAGCTAGCTTTAAATTATATTGAGAGCAAATTCTAGTAACATTAAATTTCCTAAGATCTAAAAAGTTAGAAAAAATATAATTGAAATCTAAAAAGGTTTAGGAAATTCACTACAAAATGAAGCCATTTAAAAATAAAAAGAGAAGTCATGCTAACAAAATTCTCTAATCAATTTAAAATCATAAGATGATTCTTAAATCAAGATTACCTCAAATTTAAAATTAACAAACAATGATAAGCAAAATTTTAGCCAATTAAAAACTTAAACATGCTTATAAACATTCTCAACTAGATTTTTAAGAAATCACAAAAACAACAAGAAGGAGGGATATAAGAATTTTTGGAATTTTTGATATTATCTTTTTTTTTGAATTTTTGATATTATCTTTTTTTTAAAATTTTTGAATTTTTCTCATTAAAAACTATTTACAAAGAAAGGAAACTAGCTTTAAAACTTAACGATTTTGTAAGTCTTGGACTTCCCAAGGGCTACCCGGTGAAGGGTTCGCAAGGTACTAGGAGGTGTGATGGGATGAAATCCCAAACGTCCCTTTCCAAGATTTAAATTTTCGATTTTCTAAATTTTTTTGAGTTTTTGGATTTTACAAGTGCTTAAATAAAGGAAATCATAGAAACAAAATTAAAATTTTCTTTTTGTTGTTTTTTTTTCTTTTCATTTTTTTTGAAAATTTTCTTTTTAAAACTATTTACAAATATTTACAAAGGGCTATTTACACCCCCATACTTAAAGTTAAACATTGTCCCCAATGTTTAAAAATAAGTATGAAGTAAGAAAAGGTAAAAAGAAATGCAAAAACGAAAGAAGAGAAGGAAAAAGGGCTTCCCTGATTTTTTTGAAGATTTTGTGGGGAAGCCGCGATTACCTGCAAAAGTTGTTAAAGAAGAAAAGAAAAGACAAGAGAAAATAACAAAAGATAACTTTGGGGTGCCTCCCAAAAGCGCTTTGTTTAAGGTCGCGTAGCTTGACCCACTTGCCGATCATATTATTGGTTGAAATACAATCGAATCACTCTTTTCATTAGTTAATTCTCCCGGAAGATATAATTTAAGTCGGTGGCCGTTTACTTTGAAGGTACCTTTTTCGGGTGGGAAATTAAAATTGTCCCATAGGACCAAACCTCTTTAACAATAAAGGGTCCGGACCATCGGGATTTTAGTTTTCCCGGAAAAAGGCGAAGGCGGGAATTATAAAGGAGGACGAGATCGCCCGACGAAAAAGTTTTTGGAAATTTTATATGCTTATCGTGATAAAACTTCGTTCGCTCCTTATATAATTTATTGCTCTCATACGCATTCGCTCGCCACTCATCTAATTCGTTCATTTGGAATTTTCTTTGTTCTCCCGCTAGAGTGGAATCGAGGTTTAAAAATTTAAGCGCCCAAAATGCGCGGTGTTCTAATTCGACCGGAAGGTGGCAAGCCTTGCCATAAACCATTCGATACGGTGTACAACCGATAGCGGTCTTGTACGCCGTTCGATAGGCCCATAGCGCGTCATCGAGCTTTATTGCCCAATCCTTCCGATTGATAGAAACTGTTTTTTCTAAAATCTATTTTAATTCTCGATTAACAACTTCGACTTGGCCGCTCGTTTGTGGGTGATATGCAGTTGATAATTTGTGTGTGACACCATATTTTGCTAAGATTTTTGTGAATTGAGTATTGCAAAAATGGGTGCCCCGATCACTCACAATAGCGCGCGGCGTGCCAAATCGAGAAAATAATTTTTTTAAGAAATTAACGACGACTCGCGCATCATTGGTGGGGAGAGATTGCGCTTCCACCCACCTCAATATGTAGTCGACCGCCACTAGAATATATTTATTTGAAAAAGATGGAGGGAGAGGACCAACAAAATCGATAGCCCAAAGGTCGAAAATTTCGCATGCTAAGAAAATGTTTTGGGGCATCTCATCCCGGCGGGAGATGTTCCCTGACCGCTGGCAGCTGTCGCAAGTACTCACAAGGGTGTGAGCATCTTTGAAGAGCGAGGGCCAATAAAAGCCCGCATCCAGCGCCTTCCTTGCGGTTCGGTTTGAATGATAATGACCTCTGGTGGGTCCCTCATGATAATTACGTAAAATTTTAAGGCCTTCCTCACTCGATACACATCGTCTTACTACCTGGTCTGCGCATACACGGAATAAAAAGGGGTCCTCCCAAAAGTAATTCTTTAAATCAAAAAAGAATTTCTTCTTTTGCTGACTCGAGAATTCTTTTGGCAGGACCCGGGCTACTAAATAGTTAGCCAGATCTGCAAACCAGGGGGTAGACGATGAATTAATATTTTCGAGAGTAAGGAGGCGCTCTTCGGGAAATTTATCATTAATGTCAGATTCTATTAATACGTCCGAGGCGGGGTTTTCTAAACGGGAGAGGTGATCGACCGCCAAGTTTTCGGCTCCCCTTTTGTCCCAGATCTCTAAGTCAAACTCCTGCAAGAGGAGGATCCATCGCAAAAGACGAGGCTTGGCGTCCGATTTGCTTAAAAGATACCTAAGTGCAGAGTGATCCGTGAAGACGATAACTTTCGAGAGGGTGATGTATGACCTAAACTTATCGAAGGCAAAAATGATCGCTAGAAGCTCTTTTTCGGTAGTGGTGTAATTCGCTTGTGCCGACGTGAGTGTTTTGCTCGCTTAATAAATAGGGTGGAAATACTTACTCATCTGTTGGCCTAAAACGGCACCAACCATAATATCATTCGCGTCGCACATGATTTCAAAAGGGAACGACCAATCCGGCGCGACTAGAATCGGGGAGTTTATAAGTTTTTCTTTCATAAGTTTAAAGGCCAAATGGCATTCATCGCTAAAAATAAATGAGGATTCCTTTTCAAGAAGATGGGTTAACGGCTTTGTGATTTTGGAAAAATTTTGTATAAAGCGCCGATAGAACCCCGCGTGGCCTAGGAAACTCCTAGTAGCTTTTACGTTTGTGGGAGGGGGAAGTTTTTCAATTACTTCAATCTTGGCCCTATCGACCTCGATCCCCTTGCCCGAAATTTTATGGCCAAGGACTAGTCCTTCCTTGACCATAAAATGGCATTTTTCCTAATTAAGCGCTAAATTCGTTTCCTCACATCGCTGCAACACGCGCTCGAGATTTTTTAAACAGTTTTCAAATGAACTCCCGTACACGGAAAAATCGTCCATAAATACTTCCATCACCTCCTCCACTAACTCGTCAAAAATTGCCAGCATACATCTTTGGAATGTAGCTGGCGCATTACAAAGACCAAATTGCATCCTTTGATAAGCGAAGGTGCCAAAGGGACAAGTGAAAGTGGTTTTCTCTTGGTCGACGGGCGAAATCGGAATTTGGAAGTTTCCCGACAAACCATCTAGAAAACAGTAGTAGGAGTGACCCGAAAGGCGTTCTAAAATTTGGTCGATAAATGGTAGAGGGAAGTGATCCTTACGGGTGGCATCATTTAATTTCCGATAGTCGATGCACATCCGCCAACCCGTAATAGTACGGGTTGGGATCAATTCGTTATTTTCGTTCGCAACTACCGTGACACCACCTTTCTTTGGCACGACTTGTACTGGGCTAACCCAAGTACTATCCGATATCGGGTAGATGATTCCCGCATCCAAAAGTTTTATAACTTTGGTCTTAACGACTTCTTTCATGTTAGGGTTTAGTCGTCGTTGAGGCTGGACTGAATTTCGGGAATTATCTTCGAGAAATATTTTATGAGTGCAGAAAGATGGGTTTATACCCTTAATGTCTGATAATTGCCACGCAATTGTGTGGCGGTGCTTTCTTAAGACTATAGTCAACTCAGAAATTTCTGAGTTGCTAAGATCGGATGAAATGATGACGGGTAGCTTAGACTCTTTTTCACAAAACAAGTATTTAAGGTGAGGGGGGAGTTGTTTCAACTCCAATACGGGTGGTTCTTCATAAGAAGTCTTGATTTTTTATTTTTCTAAAAATAATGGATCGGGTGGTGTAGGGTGAGAAACTTCTTCTTCATCACAAAAGAGCTCTACGGGCTCGGAATCACTACTCGCCGATGAAACTAACTCGAGGGATGAATCGAACTCACAACACTCTTCTAAGTAAAAACATGAATTGTCATTTTCTAGCGTGTTCCGCATCGAGGAATTTATGCCGAAAGTAACTTCATCGTCTCTAACTCGTAGGAGGAGCTTTCCGTTACTTACGTCGATAATAGCGCGGGAGGTGGCAAGGAAGGGGCGGCCGAGTATGAGGGGTACTTCGGCATCCTCTTCGATGTCAAGAATGACAAAATCCACCGGGAAGATGAATTTGTCAACCTTGACGAGCACGTCCTCCACTATTCCTATCGGATATTTTAAAGAACGATCCGCTAATTGGATACTCATTCGAGTGGGCCTTGGATTTCCTAGACCTAGCTTTTTGAACAAATAAAACGGCATAAGGTTGATGCTTGCTCCAAGATCCGCTAAGGCGTGTTTTACTAACGAATTGCCAAATAGACATGGGATGGAAAACCGTCCCGGGTCATTTGCTTTTTTCTGCAATTTGTTGAGTACAACCGCGGAGCATTCTGCGTTTAAAGAAATATGCGAAATATCTTCTAACTTTTTCTTATTGGAGAGCAACTCCTTAATATATTTCGCATATTTAGGCATTTGTGAGATAGCCTCGCAGAAAGGTACATTAATATGGATTTGTTTTAAAACATCTAAGAACTTTTTAGAATTTTTTTCGGCGCTTTCATTTTTAAATTTCGATGGATACGGAATATTAGAAGTGGGAGCGCGCAGATTTAAAATAGAAGTGTGCGGAGCTATCGTAGCGGGCAAATTCGAAGATGAATTAAAAGTAGGAGGAGGAGGAGGAGAGGAAATTACCTTGGGTTCGTCCTATTTTTGAACCACCTCCTTCCCGCTTCGGAGTGTAATCGCGTGCGCGCTCTCCTTTGGATTTTGCTCGGTGTTCCCCGGTAGTGCTCCTTGTTGACGCTCAGAAATCATCTTTGCGAGTTGGCCCACTTGATTCTCTAAATTTTTGATCGATCCGGTAAGGTTCCGGATGTTCGTTTCATTTGTAGCAACATATTTTGCAAAAACCTCTTCAATTGGAGAGAGTTTTTGCTGTTGCGGTGGAAAACCGGGTGGATTATAATTTTGAGAAATCAAATTTGGAGGCGGAGTTAAGTTAAGAAGTTGATTAGGGGAGGTTGATTTAAATTCATAGGACGCTGAGCATTTCCTTGGTTGCTCCATGAGAAATTCGGATGATTCCTATAACCCGCATTGTAGGTGTTATTATACGGAGCGGTGTTCGGGTTATAGGAAGGCCGAGGTGGATTTCCCATGTAGTCAACATGTTCTTCAATTAAAACGTTATTAGCCCAGGGAGGAGTGGCGGAGGAAGCAGACATCTCCGCCACTTGCTTTGTTAAGCGCTCAACTTGTAAAGCTAAATTTGCGTATGCGTCTATTTCAAAAATTTTGGCCGGCTTATTAGGCCGTGCTCGGGGCATGTTCCATTGGTACGCATTTGTGGCCATCTCTTCGAAAAGCTCTTGAGCGGCGATCGGGGTTTTATTATTTAATGTCCCCCCGGCGGCCGCATCAATCATTTGCCTCGTTTGGAGATTTAAGCCATTATAAAATATTTGCACTTGTTGCCAAGTGGCAAGTGCGTGGTGAGGGCATCGACGCAAAAGCTCCTTGAAGCGCTCCCATGTGTCATAGAGAGTCTCCGAGTCGATTTGCATGAACGATGCAATATCCGTGCGCAATTTAGCGGTCTTTGAAGGCAGTAAATATTTATTAAGAAATTTTTCCGCCATTTCGGCCCATGTAGTGATAGATCCTCTTGGTAGGGAGCCCAGCCTCTGCTTGGCCTTAGACCGCAAAGAAAAAGGAAAAAGACGTAGCCGAATGGCGTCATCGGTGACGCCATTGATCTTAAAAGTGTCGCAAATTTCAAGAAAGTAAGAGATATGTGAATTTGGATCCTCGTCCGGTTGACTATCAAAGGTCACCGATTGTTGCACCATTTGTATGATGCTGGACTTGATCTCAAAATTATTGTTCGCCACCGTGGGGCGAACAATACTCGATTGTGTGCCTTCCAAATTCGGCCGCGCATAATAGGACATGGTCCGTTGCGCGTCCTCATTAGGATTTGGCTCGTTAAGATTAGGAGGATTAAGATTATGATCCATATTTGCTGCGTTAGTGTCCCCGATCGACTCTTCGGATTCTACTTGATTTCCCTGATCACGAGAACGGCGGTGCCTCAAAAGGGTTCGCTCGATCTCCGGATCAAAAGGAAGAATCGAAGTGCTACCTCGGGTCATACACTAAAAAGAGAAGAAAGGAAGAAGAAAAACTTAAAAAAAAAAATTCTTTTTGAAATTTAGAAAAAACAAAATAAAATAAAAAGAAGCATGATAAAATTAATAGCTATCCTCATTTCAAAATATCTACGCAAAGTCCCCGGCAACGGCGCCAAAAACTTGATATAGAATTTTTGCGGTTTTGAAATTTAGTGAAAGGTTGAGATTTTCTCCAAAACTATATCCGATAAAGGCAAGTGTACCTTATCGTCTATAGTATAGGATATTTGGAAATACCAAGGTCATATTCCACAGGGCACGTTGATTACTTCTACTTCGAGGAAAATCACTATTATCTTATCTAATGATATTTTGGAGGTTTTGATTACTTAGTTAAAAAGAGACATTTTGCAAACTTAGTGAATGATTAAAACGATAATAAAAAGACTTAATGCTCAACATAGTGGAGGGGAAAAAGGAAAGAAAACTTAACGTTGCATGAAAGGAGAAGTACTTAAGGAGAAAGAGCAAATGAAAGAGAGCAAGCTAATTTTTATTGAAAATCAAAACTATTACAATCTTAAAGAGAGATTACAAAGCTAGGGAAATGAAGATTACAAGCTTAAAAAGAGCTAGTACATGAAAGTTAAACTAAAACATTGCATGAATTGAAAAGGAAGACATGAAAGCTTAAAGATATGAACAATTGCATTGAAAAACTCACTAACAGCTCTAGCAGCACCTCCCCCACTCCAAAATTCTGAACCCTGGACTCAAGGAGAACCTCTGAATTTATAGGAAAAAATTTTAGATTACACGCCCTCGGTCACGGGCGTGACCAAGGGCGTGACTGCACTATTCACATCGGATCTGACAGCGGCGTGGGCTTTCTGCACGGCGTGGCAAAAATTGACATGTCACAGGCGTGACATGTCGGGTCACGGACGTGACTTTGGACGGCTGCATTAAATGCGGCGTGGGCTGAAATTCGGCGCGGCGGTAGAGCAGGGATCACTCGGGCAAGTCACGGCCGTGACATGTGGGTCACGGGCGTGACTCAAGTTGACTTCTCGACTGCAGCTCCACGTCTCGACGACGGCTCTACGTGGAAGATTTTAAGATTACACGCCCCCGGTCACGGGCGTGACTTTGGGTTACGGGCGTGACCTGGGGCGTGACTTGGTGTGGACTGGTTCAAACAGCGTGGCATCGATTCTGGACTGATCTTCAGGTTACACGCCCTTGGTCACGGGCGTGACCGAGGGCGTGACATGCCATTTTTCCCGATTTGTCCCAAAATTCTGCAAAAATTGAAATTAAGCTAAGTTAATATCAAAATTACAAAAAGAACTACTTATAACCTAAAATTGACATAAAAAGGAAAATTCATATTAAATATTTACAAAATTTTCTATTAAAAAGTTATAAAAATACTACTTATCAATCGCCTTGAAGATTGAAGATATATTGTATCTAAGGAAACCTCTCGACGATATCGTCTTGAATAAGTAATATCGTTGAGATATCAAGTAAAGTATTGAATAAGGAAGTATGTCGACGATGGCGTCGTGAAGAATATATCTATCATTTATATCGAACAAGGCGATATCGTCTTGAAGAAATATTATCGTCTTGAAAGTTGTAGAACAACATTTAATGCTCATACATTCTTGGAAATTGATATTCATGGAATGTGTATTCTGCCTATCTTCCGCACAAATCAAGGAGAAATAAATGATATATTCTCTACAGAATATAGCCGTTGCACAGTATTTAATGAAGAAATTTATTATTTCTATATTGTGCATGTTCCAAGAACGGCCAGTCATTATGATGAAATATTTGCCAATTCTGGAAGACGTTTTCAATTGGAAAAATTGATTATGGAATAATCAACAAGGGGTTTTATTCAAAATTGCAGAGCAATATGAAAGGAGACATTTTCTATCTACAAACAGTCTTGCTCAAGTATTCTCTCTCAAGTTAATTCTCATACATACTTCCTAAAGAGAAAGAAAAGAATCACCAAGAAGAAGACTTCATTGTTGTTGTGTTGTGAACGTCTAGAGAAGATTCTAAAGAAAGGTTCATTGATCCACAAGATCTCTGGGCTTACTGTTATAAGAAGAAGAAGACGACCTGATAGTCAAAGTTTCATTCTGAAGTCTTTTCCTTTACATCAACCTCTGTGTATTACTTTGTAGGGTTCTTTGTGAGCCTGAGCTGGTAAGATCTAGTGATAGATCTGAGTTGGTAGGGTTCTGTGTGAGCCTGAGTTTGGTAGGATCTTGTGATTGATCTGAGTTATTGTAAGACTTGTAAAGTCTTAGCTTGGTAGGGTTCTGTGTGAACCTAAGTTGTAAGATATTTTTATAGTGAAAAGATCTTAGTTGGAGAAGTTGCCTAGTCTAGCTCATTGCTAAATAGGTGGGAGGGACAGTGGACTACCTCTAGACACATTGTCTTGCAAGGAACCACTATAAATCGTGTCTGTTTTCACTGATTATTTGCGTGCTGGGATAGTAAAACTTAAAGTAGCCATTAATATTGAAAACACCTAATCACCCCCCTCTAGGTGTAGTTTATATACAACCCATATCTTTCAGCAGGATTTCGAGACGAATCCGAATTAAAATAGTAGAACAAATCTGAATCTCTGCATTCTATGACAATTTTGGATTTGATTGAAGAGCTATTCGATTTGATCCGGTTTGTGAACGGGAATTACAATACCTTATCATTATATATTTATATGTCATATTTCAATTGGATATTAAATACGTTTGAACTTAATGTGTTAACAAAGGCCCGTATTAGAAGGCGTTACTGAAATGTCAAATATCAATTCATCTTAACATTGACATTGTGACTTATAGTGGTAATTCCAAGGAGACCCTAAACCCTAAACCCTAAACAACCATGCGCCTCTCCCTTCAAAAAAATGAAATGATGTATAATTAATTGTACACTACTATGCTTTTTAATGTTGATTTCTTCGATCATAATCAATAGTTAGGTGGCAAAAGAGGTGATATGCAAATCGTATGGTCTCTTCTCTTTTATCAAAACTAGAAGGATTAAGCACCCTACTGATAAGAGTAGAATTATCAATAATGGAAAAGTTGGTAGATTTGATGCAAGAATAGCATAATAATGTTGCCAATGAAACGAAATAAAATTAAAGCTTAGAAGGTGACACATACCACACCCTTGAGAACAATATCAGTTTCAGAGTCATTGTTATGATATACAACTCCAGGACAATCGATCAAAAAGATCCTCTTGGTGAGTGTAATGTATTGCTACACTTTTGCCTCTCCTAGAATAGGAGCCACTTTGCAAACCTTTAACATAGGAGAGACATGAATATTATGAATCAGATAAATTAATAAACATGAAAATATAAGCAATATTAAAACTGTGTTAGAAAATTTAATATGATGAGCATTAGCTCAGTAATGAAGAAAAGGAATTCTAGGAATAATTAAAAAACAATGATGACGATGATTATTAACAGTATATTACTCGTTGAGTTGAAGCAAAAATAAATGCAAAAAAGAAGCATCCAATTATGCTGCTCTTCGTAAACCTCAAACACTCAACTAAAGATCGAGGTTCTGCATTTCGTAAGTACCCAAAAAGTCAAACAATGCATACATAATGTTTCTCAGGTGATGTGGACAGTGATCGGGATTATTAGGTTTGCATTTTTCATCTGAGGCATGCATTTTTCATCTAAGGCATACAAAATAAGCGAACATGCGAAGATCAAGGCGTTCGCCAGCCAGCGAGGTAAGAATTTTGATCTCTTTTTTCCAAGATCGCATTGGTCTTCCTAAAGACCGCCTCTCCTCGACGAGCTGGATGAGTCCAAGTGTCCCTCAAACACCAGGAACCTCTCAGTCCAGTATGGAATCATGTTGGGATGATTATGGACTTTGATCCTATGGCAGGAAAAGTACATCATGCCCTTGAACTCTCCTTTATTCCTCCCCTCAAGTGATTTCATTGTAAATATACATCGGAACAAGCCCATAATAAATTTGACTTTTGTCGATCACAAGTAGTAGATGAAGGCAGACATGAGACCTATGGAGTTCGACGGCAGCTATCCAAGAACCAGCCCATAAAATTCCATCACCTCCAGAAATTCTCACGACAGAGGAAGCATGAGACTGCAATCGAAGTGATCGATTGGGATCACCAGCTTGTTCTCAGCACAAAAGTATTATCCTTCATATTCTTGAGGAATCCACACGACCACCTGAGTTTGAATCTATGTCGCTCTAGAAAGACATATATTCAGCTTGAGAAAGACATATATTCAGCTTCTTCTCTAGCAATAAACCCACTTTATAGTGGTCGCCTCAACTTCTTATCTAGCAATTAACCCACTTTTCAGTGGTCTCCTCAGCTTCTTCTCTGGCAATAAACCCATATTTTAGTGGTTGCCTCAGCTTCTTCTCTGGCAATAAACCAAATTTTCATTGGTCGCCTCAGCTTCTTCTCTGGCAATAAACCCACTTTTCAGTGGTCGTCTCAGCTTCTTCTCTTGCAATAAACCCACATTTAAGTGGTCGACTCAGCTTCTTCTCTAGCAATAAACCAACTTTTCAGTGGTCACCTTAGTCTCTTTTCTGGCAATAAGCCCACTTTACTATGATCACCCTAATTTAATTTTTACTATAAAACAACTTTCTAGTGGTCAGCCTGGTTAAGTAAAGTTGTAATGTGAGGTTTTTTAAGAAATGAGATGTTATTTCCTAAGCACTTCATGTGTAGATAAAGCAGACATCAACAAGTTGTCTCAGCTACCTGACATGTCTCTTTATATATATACATGTTTTATATCTTTTTGTAGATAGAAACAGGTGTTCGCGAGTTTTCTTTCAGGTACTAGCTTATTATATTTCACATACCTGTTATTTTTATCTTTTTCCAGATAGAAACAGATGTTCGTGAGTTTTCCTTCAAGTACTCGCATATTTTATTTAATATACATGTTTTTTTTATATCTTTTTGCAGATATAAACAGGTGTTCGAGAGTTTTCCTTTAGGTACTCGCATATTATATTTCATATACCTATTTTTATATCTTTTGCAGATAGAAACATGTGTTCGCAATTTTTCCTTCAGGTACTCGCATATTATATTTTATATACCTATTTTTATATCTTTTTGCAGACAAAAGTAGCTGCTCACGAGTTCTCTTCAGGTAATCTCTCAATGTTTTCTTGTAGACTTGCTTTAACTACTCTTTTGCAGAGAAAAGCAGGTGCTCGTGAGTTCTCTTAAGGTACTCACACAATATTTCTTTTATACATACTTTGATTACTCTTTTGTAGAGAAAAGCAGGTGCTCGCGAGTTATCTTCACGTACTCGCACAATATTTTCTATTATACCTGCTTTGACTACTCTTTTGTAAAGAAAAGCAGGTGCTCGTGAGTTCTCTTCAGGTACTCGCACAATGTTAACTTGTATAACTTCTTTGACTACTCTTTTGCAGAAAAACGTAGGTGCTCGCGAGTTCTCTTTATGCACTAGCAAGCCCCCATATGTACTTGTACTCTTTTATACACATGTTCTGCTATGATAGAAAAAGAAGATCTTGATTTTCATGGGTAAGTCCTATTTTTGAAGTATTTTCCAAACTTGAAAAATGCGGGGAACGTGTTTACCCAGAAATTGGCGATCCACTCCGAGCTGACTGTTTTAGGTGCTCGGCGGTCTCAACCTATCAAAGGCGGTCTCAACCTATCCCAGGTGGTCTTAGTCTGTCCCAGGCTATCTCAGCCTGTCCCAGGCGGTCTCAGCCTATCCCAGGCGGTCTCATCCTGTCCCAGGCGGTCCCAACCTATCCCTAGCGGTCTCGGTTATCTCACTGATCTCAGTAGGCAGTCTCGATGATCTCGGTGGTTTCAGGCGATCTCAGCAGCCCCGGGCAACCCATTACTTTTAGACCTGCCCGTTTAGGAAGGCCCTCACGCCTATAAATTGAGGGGAGGGGGTACTCAGAAAAGCACCTTTTGGATTCAAGCCTTCAGCTTGATCTGCATAAGTGATCTCAATTTTTGTGACTGTGGCGACCTCAATAGATCTTTGGGTCGCCTCAGCGGTCTCAGTAATGCCCGACGTTCTCCTTCAGATCTCAGGAAACTTTGGCGGTCTACTTTAGCTCCAATCGACCTCGGAGACCTCTTCCCTGACCACAAGCTCTTTTCTAGTTCTGTATTGTTTCCATTTCATGTATCTGAAAGCAACTTCAGATGTAACACAAATTTTATATCAATAACATTACCCGCCATAAGAGAGGCATTCATCGTGGATGGTAGATATGGTCTCGCCGCATACTCATAGCCATCTCTTCTCCCCCCCCCCCTCTCTCACTCCTTCACTCGTGGTTCAGAGTAACAGGTTACTCAAAAGTTACCCCCTCATCTTTCGGCTTGAGCAAGTGTGGACTTGGTACATTTTTTGTGCCAACACTAGCTCTGATACCACTTGTTGGATCTGCAGGTGCCCTTAGGGGGGTGAATAAGGGTTTTAAAACTTTTTGTTCTTGAGTGAAATTATAGTTATATGTTTAAAATATTTCACGAAATATTTCTCTCAAGATAATGTTATATGCTTTTATGAAATAGTGTTGTAAAAAAAAAAGAGAAATGGAGTCTCTGTTGCTACCGCCAGCAGTAGAAGTTACCGCTCAGTGTTAGTGACAGGGACATCCATTTTTGTTTATATTCCAATGATCAGAAATAACAAGTCAAGACTAGAGTAGAAAATAATATTATTGCATTGAAAACGTTTACAAAACTTGACCCAATAACGCTTGGAATTGAGGTGAACGTAAAATCCTTTTTGGTTTTCTATATTGACCCTTCTCCCAAGGACCGGTTGGCTCTATCCTATCTCTCCCAGATGAGGCCTCGAGCTACCCCTGAGATCTAGACCTAATCGCCACACCCACATGGTGAATTCTCAAAAGTCCTCGCAAGGCCCTAGTCGCCAACCACGAGCGAATTTCTCTACCGATAAAAGATAAGATTTATAATAATAAAACTAAAACATAAAACTCCTTTAAGTTTGAACTTGAAGATGATGTTGAAGGCGTGTTGAATTAGTCATTGAAGTCAATATGTATGGACTTCACATAGAATAAGCGTGATCGATCCTTCTTCACATTCTTTGTGTTTACAAATGTTGATGGAGTTCTCTTGGCTGCAGGGAGGATGCTCTCACGAAAATATCAAAGTTGCGGATTTTTAATCAGCACCGTCAATCATTAAAAGGAGGAGGATCTCTCTTTAAATAGACTCAGAACCTAGCTTCATTTGTAGTTCTACCGTCGAGCGGTAGCCTCTTTAGGCAACAGGCTGGCACGCAGATTGAGTCAAATTTGGCAACCTTCTTGCTCCAGTTTTGGCAGCCCCTCCTACCACGCCGTGATAGTACTATCGTGCGGCGTTAGCATTATATGTTTCCTTGCCGTTGGATCTGTTGGATCGGTAGGCGCCCTTAGGGGGGGGGGTGAATAAGGGTTTTGAAACTTTTGGTGTATTTTAATATACTTGAAATATTAGCAAATTGAAATAGTGCAAAACTAAGACAAACTATGTAGAATAAAATAGAGACCTGATTTTATTAATATGAAATGTTGTATTACCAAATTTGACTTCTTATAACGCTAGAAATCGAAGGCGAATATTAAAGATGCTTTTTCATTTTCTATCCCGACTCGTATCCCCATGAATCGGTGGCTTTAGCCTATCCTTCCCGGATACGACCTCAAGCTGCTCTAGCCAATCCTCCCTTAGACACAGCCTCGAGCACCCCTTAGATCGACACCCTAGACCTAGTCACCAACATGAGGCAAATTTCTGCCCTAAGTCCTACCCAGACCTAGTCGTCAACATGAGGCAAATTTACAAAGCGATTACAAGAATGAAAGTAACAACAATATTATAAACTCCATCTTGAAGAACTTTTGAAGTTGGAGACGAAGAACCACTATTGAATAAGTGTTGATGAAGCGATCCTCGTTCGGATCCGGTTTTAAGAAATCGTCCTTCATAGATTAGCAGAACTTTTGTGGGAGATCAATTTTTGGGAGAATAAGGATCTGGAATTTTAGCACTAAACCTCTCTCAAACTTGTGTCATGAAAACAAGATGAGAGTGGTCCTTTTTATAGCCTTGAAGCTAGCACCTGCGCTAGCACTACCACCGACGTTATCCTGGATTAGGAAACATTCTCCGCGTCCGTATCTTCAATCCAAGGAAAGCCACCAGTCATTCCTCAAGTGCTCCACGATAGCACCTTCGCTATATGCTACTGCCTAGCGCTAGCGCCTTTTAAAATAGCTCTCGAAATTTCTCTAACCAGAGCTAGCGCATGCGCTAGGTGCTACCACCGGCGCTAGTGGACATGTTGGAATTCTGGCTTCAATTTTGGGGGCAACCTTCTTATGCTATCCTTGAGTCATGTGGCATTGTTTCCTGCACACTTAAACACACAAAATCAAATACACGCAGGATTTGTTATTCTCAAACCTAGGAGATGCGGAAGACCATGTTCCAACAAACTCCCCCTTTGGATAATAACAAATCCATTAATTATAAATCAGAGCATTAATATAAAGCATGATAAAACCTACTTGTGTGTGTGTTCGAGTGATGACTTAGGATAATTATTGTTTTCAGTATTTAGAATTGCTCCCCTAACTACATGCTCCCCCTATGTGAATGCTCCCCTTAAATGTAAGCTATTATTTATCATGTTAGTTCTCCCCCTTTTGTTATTAACAAAAGTGGGCAAGGTAGCAAGGGACAATGGAAAGTGGTTATTTGATAAGAAAAGATAAGGCATGATAGAGCTTGGTGAGGAAATGAAATGATGAGGATTTTTTAGCACAATAATTTTCATAGAAATAGATCAGAGTTTTTAGCATAAAGAGAACAATATAAAATTTACCTACCAAGTCTACCACTTTATTGAAGAAGAGGAATTCTTGAGTTTTTATTACTTGAGATAAGCATGGAGAGAAAAAACAAGGTAAGAGTTATATGGTAATATTGCGGAATACTTATTTAACTACAAGAAACATCTTTTTGTAGACATGATAATTCTTAAGAAGAAATATGAGTGAAAGTCCAAAATGAAAATATGTTTTTGTAGAACATTTTTCCTTTAAAAAGATTACCAGAAAGTTACCAAGCATGAAAGAAGGATATCAAAAAGAGACTACCACAATTTTATTATAATTCATAATTTCAAAACATATCAAACATTAGAGAGAGCATGCTAGGTTATCTAGTGCATTTTATATATAAGGAGAGTTTAGAATTTTAGCATTAGGATCTAATACTCATGAGAAGAAGTTTTATGGAAGATAATGATGTGCATATAAGTGTATTTTGAATAGAGTAAACAAATGATTTAATCATGAAAATACAAGACATATGTAGAGTAAAGTGCATAATAAAATACAAATAATTTTACTTCCACACCCTTCAACGCACATAGAAAAGAACAAGTGGTGTAAGAAAAATTTTATGGTTTGCACAAGACACTTTACTATTCTTTCCAAGGTGCTCAACCTCACAATGCTTATTAAGACTTATCAGGAGGTTCAAGTAGTGCTTGGTGGAGTTATCTTTGTCAATTTATTCCAACTTTTTTTGTTTTGTACAAAGTTCTCCGAATACACTTGTTTTGCAAACCAATGAAATTTTGAAAGCACAACCACTTTTCTTAATTTTAAGAGTGCAAATAAAAGTACTGTAGGTAAGATATTTGTGCAAATTTAATTCATTGTACAATTACAATACACAAGCAAGCATTCTTAGAATAAAAACACATGTAAACTAGGCCAAAATAAGTGAGTGAATAAAGTATCATTATCAATCATAAAACATTTACTCATACTTAGAGGCATGCTAAGCTTGGTTCTACACAACATTTACACTATAATTGATGCACTGATTAGAGATATCAAAGCATGATAAAAACAATGTTCAAATAGTTTTAAAAAGATGAATTGCAACATTGTAGAAGGTCTAAATGATAGTTTGAACCATGCTTGATAATGGAAATAAAGTCCATACAGTTTTGTTGATATTTTGAAAAATAATTTTGATTTAATGTTTTAACTCTTATAATCAATCTTGGACTTCCCGAGGTCTACCCTGTGAGGGGTTCGCTCGGTACTAGGAGATGGGATGGGATGATTGCCCAAATCTCCCTTTCACAAGATACATGTAAATAGAAAAGTTAAGTTCAAAAGATACTTTTTGATAATTTATATGTTTTATATTTTTGTATTGGAATTTTGCATTTAGGAATAGAAATCAGACACAAACAAAGAAAGGGAGTGGATAAAAATATTTTTTGTAATTTGGCTTTTGTATTATTTTTTTGTTTTAATTTTTCAAAAATCAATTAAAAACAGAAATGCAAAAATAAGTAGTACATATAATAGAATATATTTTTAGGGATTTTTCTAAATTTTAAAAATACAGAAAATCAGACATGTGTGCTAGCTCTGGCGATAGCACTAGCGCGGGAAATAGTGCAGTAAATTTTAGGATTTAAAAAAAAACTAATTTTTGATATTGGTTAAGTGTCCAAAGTTTAGTTATATGCAGAAATTTTAGAAGATTTGAAGATGTTTAGATAGGTAAAAATTGCATTAAACCATTGCATTTATGAATGTGATTTAACCTGAAAGATCTAGGACACATAATTCAAGTCATAGTAATCGAAATCTTGCATCGGGAAGAGGCTTAGTTAATATGTCACCATGTTGGGAGCCCGTACCAATGAAACTTACTTTTACATGCTCTTTCTTAATATGATCCCTAATGAAATGATGTCGAACATCTATGTGTTTGGATCTAGAGTGGTGTACGGGATTATTGGTAAGATCTATGGCACTTTTGTTGTCACATTTGAGATCAATGTTTTTGAGATGAAAACCAAAATCCTCTAGAGTTTGTCTCATCCATAAAGCTTGTGCATAACAACTCCCAAGAGCGATGTATTCGACCTCTGTGGTGGAGAGTGCAACCGAAGATTGTTTCCTACTAGACCATGCAACTAATGAGGGTCCTAAAAAGTGATAAGTGTCACTAGTGTTTTTTTCGATCTAGTGCACATCCGGAATAATCTGAATCGGAATAGCCATGAAGTGTACATGAATCATTATGTGAGTACCATAATCCTAATTTAGATGACCCTAATATATAACGAAAAATACGTTTTACCGCTTTTAAACGAGAGTCTTTTGGATTGGCTTGAAAGCGAGCACATAAACATACGACAAACATTATATCTGGTGTAGATGCACTTAAGTAAAGAAGAGATCCAATCATACCTCTATATAAAGTTTGATCAATAGAAATTCCATATTCATCTTTTCCTAATTTTAAAGAAGCACTCATAGGTGTAGAAGCTTATTTAAGATTTTCAAATCCAAATCGTTAAAGCATATCGTGAATATATTTTGTTTGGCAAATAAAGATACCATCATTTCATTGTAAAATTTGAAACCAAGAAAATAAGAAAGTTCTCCTACAAGGCTCATTTCAAATTCATTTTTCATTACTAAGACTACTTCATTACACAACTCTTCATTAGTTGCTCCAAAAATGATATCATCAACATATATTTGTAAATTAATTAAATCGTTATTATTATGCTTAATGAAGAGTGTGTTTTTGGCACTTCCCATGACATAATCATGCTTTAACAAAAATGTTGTTAGTTTATCATACCATGAACGGGGAGCTTGTTTTAAACCATAAAGCGCCTTTTCTAATTTATAAACATGATTGGGAAATTTTTTATTTATAAAATCGGGGGGTTGTTCTATGTAAACTTCTTCTTTTATAAACCCATTTAAAAAAGAACTTTTATCATCCATTTGAAATAATTTTATCCTCTTAAAACTTGCAAATGCCAAAAATATTCGTATAGATTTTAAGCGAGCAACGGGTGCAATTGTTTCTTCAAAATCTACCCCCTCGATTTGAGAAAAGCCTTGGGCGACTAAGCGAGCGTTATTTCTTGTAATCCTAGATTCACCATCTAATTTATTTTTAAAGATCCATTTTAAGCCAACAATGAGATGATTAGATGGACGTTCTACTAGGTTCCAAACTTTATTTCATTCAAATTGATTTAACTCTTCATTCATAGCAAAAACCAAAATTCTCATTTAAAGCGGTTGATACGTTTTTAGGTTCAATTTCGGAAACAAAGCAAATATTTGAAAATGTTTCATGAAGAGAAGATCGAGTTCTTACCCCAACAGATGGTTCCCCAATAACAAGCTCCTTTGGATGATTTTTTGAGAAGTGTAAGATGCTTGGGGGCACATATTCATCTTCCTTGGCCTCCTCCTTCTCTTCTTTGGAAGGTTCCTCTTCGTCGTGCTCCAAAGATGGCAAAGGTTCGTCATTTGTACTTGTAGGAAGTCTTTCTACACAAGGAATAAATTCACAAAATTTTACATTAATAGACTCTTCAACCTTACTAGTTCTTTTGTTAAATATTCTATAAGCTTTACTAGTTGAAGAGTATCCAAGAAATATTCCTTCATCACATTTTCATCAAACTTTCCTAAGTCATCGTTTGTATTTAGAATGAAACATTTACAACCAAATACTTTAAAATATGATATGTCAGGTTTCTTTTGATGATATAGTTCATATGGTGTGAGATTTAAGGAATGAGGAGGAATGACTCTATTCATTATATAACATGATGTGTTTACGGCTTCGCCTCAAAAGGACTTAGATAATTTATATTCAGATAGCATGGTATGTGCTAGTTCTTGAATTGTCATATTCTTTCTTTCTACAACACCATTTTGTTGAGGTGTACGTGGAGCAGAGAACTCATGCTTAATACCTAACATTTCCATGATCTGAGCAAATGCATTTTATTTTTAAATATAGTTCATTTTGAATACGAGTACATAATTTTGAAAATTCGCAAAATGCATTAGATTTGGAAGAGAGAAATAAGGTCCAGCAATATCTAGAATAATCATCTATTAGAAGAAATGTATATATTCTACCACCAAGACTTGCGGTGCTAACGGGACCAAAGAGATCCAAATGAATTAATTGCAAAGGTTTTGTAGTAGAATTTTTTTTTTGCTTTTAAAAGAGGTTTTTGTAAATTTTCCTTTTTGACATGGAGAGCATAGTGAAGATAAATTTCCATTCAATTTTGGCAGTCCTCTAATCAATTCCTTTTTGGCTAGTTTAAAAATGAGCATTGTACTAGCGTGACCTAAACGTCTATGCCATAGTTCTAACTCGTCATTTTTTAGTTATAAAGCACTTTATAGATGATTTGGAAAGATCATGAAAGGAAACTATATATACGTTGTGAATTCTAGGTGCAATTAGTACAACATCTTTTGTGTTAGGATTAAATATTTTGCAAAGATTTGTGGATGACTCAAATAAGACATCTAATCCTTTATCACACAGTTGACTAATAAATATTAAGTTATGTTTTAATCCCTTTACATAAAGAAAATTAGAGATAAGAAATGATTCGTTACCCATTGTACCGACTCCCATGATCCTTCCTTTACCGTTATCTTCAAAGGTTACGATCCCTCCTTTCTTCTTTTCTAGGCTAAGGAACTTTGCTATGTTGCCCGTCATGTGCTTGGAGCAGCCCGAGTCCAAGTACCAGATGTCCTCCATTTCCTTATCCTTCCTACAAATCTAGAAAGAAGATGAGAGTAAAGATCCGGATACCCAAGAGGTACCACCCATAGAATAAGTTGATACCTTAGGTACCCAGATTTGCTTTAAAGATCTCTGTTTTATTTTCCTGCAAGAGCTAGATGTGTGTCCAAACCCATGACAGTTTGCACACAAAATAAAGGGGGTTGAGACCCTTTTCTGAAATTCTACACTACTCTTACTGGATGAGGTTTGATTTTTAGAAAAAATAGAAGAATTTTTAAATGATGGGCTACCGCCGGCGTTAGTGGCTAGCGCCGGGCGGTAGTGGTCACTTTGATATCCGAGCCCAAATTTTCCAGAACCATAACATTAGTTTCCCAAAATCATGTCCATGGATTTTTGACCAATTCCAAATTTTTTGATGTCCATATTGAGGTCATGAGTTTCTTTTTTAAGAGATGAATTTTCTTTAACAAGCATGACACATTTATTTTCAAAGCCCTTTTTGGTTTTTTCAATTTGTAAGAGAGAGGTTTTTTAGTTTTCTCTCTATGTCCCCCTTTTCTTTTGTAAGAGTTTTGATTTGTGAGAGGGCTTTAGAAAGAGAAACTTCTAATTCTTTTGCCTTACATAAGGAGTGCTCACACTCTTGACATGAAACCTTTCTCTTTTCAAAGGAAATTAATTTTTTTATAAGCTTATAATTTTCTTTGATGATAGATTCATTTTCACGATTTAAAATAATATTATCTTCTATACTTTTATCATAGGCTTTGCATCTTAGAACAAATTCATCATAAACTTGTTTGAAGGTGGGAGGAGTTACCTCAGTGTCACTAAGAACACTGTTGTCGTCATCGTTGCTTTTTGCCATTAAACATAAGTTTGTTTCTTCCTCGCTGCTTGACTCAGATCTGCTTGATTCTTCAGAGGAAGAATCATCCCATGTTGCGGCTTTCAACACTTTCTTTTTCTCCTTCACTTTGTATCGTTCTTTTTTCTCCTTTTGATACTTCGGGCACTGGCTCCGAATGTGCCCGGTCTTTTTGCAGTGATAACACTCCGGTGGTGGTCTTTCATCTTCGTCTTCACTTCCCTTTTCTTTCTTTGATGAAGAGGAAGACCCTTTTCGTCGAGCATCCTTCTGGAAGTATTTTCGGAAGGTTTTCATTCTTTCCGGATTTCTAATGAACTTTCTGAAGTTCTTCACCAGGAGACCTTCTTCATCTTCATCATCATCTTCAATGCTCTCCTTCTTTGACTTTAGTGCCAGCGCCTTTTTCTTTGGCTCCTTGTTGTATTCATCGCGTTGAATCTGGAGTTCTACCTCATGGGTTTTGAGATTCCCAATAAGGTTCTCAATCTGGAGCATTCTTAGGTTGTGTGACTCTGGGATGGCCGTCACCTTTGGATTGAACCTTGGAGGTAGAGAGCGAAGAATATTTCTAACCAAGTCGTAGTCCAAGTAGATCTTTCCAAGAGCTTTTGAAACATTGACGATCTTGGTGAAGCGTGTGTACATCGAGTTGATGTCTTCTTCAGCATCTATCCTAAATTTTTCATATTCCGATTCCAGTTGGAATAGCTTTGCATCTTGTACCTGCGATGTACCTTCATGAGTAACTTCTAATTGGTTCCAAATATCATAAGCAGTTACGCATGCAGAAATTCGATTTATTTCAGTTTGATTTAAAGCACATTATAAAGCGTTCATTGCCTTTGCATTATTTTGCACTTTTGTTTATCGTTATTGTCTCATTTATCCTTAGGTTTTTGAATCGTAGCCTCTCCTACTACAATTGTAGGAGGAGAGTATCGAACTTCTACCATATTCCAAACCTCTACATCCATGGTCAAAAGAAAACACATCATCCTATTTTCCAGTAGTTGAAATCTGACACAGTAAAAAGAGGTGGTCTACTAATACCCTGACCCTCTAGAAAAGCGAGATCATGAGACACCATTATTCCCAGTTGTTAGACTGATTTGGAATAAAACCTAGCTCTGATACAACTTGTTGGATCGGTAGGCGCCCTTAGAGGGGGCGAATAAGGGTTTTAAAACTTTTGGGGTATTTTAATATACTTAAAATATTAGGAAATTGAAATAGTGCAAAACTAAAACAAATTATGTAGAATAAAATAGATACGTGATTTTATTAATATAAAATGTAGTATTACAAAATTTGACTTCTTATAACGCTAGAAATCAATGGCGAATATTAAAGATGCTTTTTCATTTTCTATCCCAACTCGTATCCCCACGAACCGGTGGCTTTAGCCTATCCTTCCCGGATACGGCCTTAGGCCGCTCTAGCTAATCCTCTCTTGGTCACGGCCTCGTGCACCCCCTAGATCTACACCCTAGACCTAGTCACCAACACGAGGCAAATTTCTGCCCTAAGTCCTACCCAGACGTAGTCGCCAACACGAGGCGAATTTACTAAGCGATTATAAGAATGAAAGTAACAACAATATTAAAAACTCCCTCTTGAAGAACTTCTGAAGTTGAAGACGAAGAACCGCTGTAGAATACGTGTTGATGAAGCGATCCTCATTCGGATCAGGCGTGAAGAATTCCTCCTTCAGATATTCGCAGAACTTTGGTGGGAGATCACTTTTCAGCAGAATAAGGCTCTGGAATTTTAGCACTCAACCTCTCTAAAACTTGTGTCATGAAAATGGGATAAGAGGGGTCCTTTTTATAGCCTTGAAGCAACCTCCTGTGCTAGCGCTATGACCGGAGCTATCATGGGGTAGGAAACATTCTCTGCGTGCGTATCTTTAATCCAAGGAAAGCCACCAGTCATTCCTCAAGTGCTCCGCGATAGTGCCTGCGCTATCCACTACCGCCTGGCGCTAGCACCTTTTAAAATAGCTCCCTAAATTGCTCTAATCAGAGCTAGCGCCTGCGCTAGGTGCTACCACCGGCGCTAGTGGACAAGTTGGAATTCTAGCTTCAATTTCATGGGCAACCTTCTTATGCTATCCTTGAGTCATGTGGCATTTTTTCCTGCGCACTTAAACAGACAAGATCAAATACACGTAGGATTTGTTATTCTCAAACCTAGGAGATGCGTAAGACCATGTTTCAATAGGATCTCCTTCCTTTTTTGCTCCTCAATCAACAGCATGATGGCAGGCCTTCCATATGTTGTCGTCGGGCGTTAGCGTTAATGCACCGCTGTAGAACTTGCTATATCTGAGTCCCACCAACATTCCTTTGTCAACAATATTGTCATCTCAACGATGTTTCCAAATATGTCGATGCTACCGTCGGTGATAGCGTTAACGTGCCGCTGTAGAACTTGTTATATCTGAGTTCCACTGACATTCCATTCTCGATGAAATTTCCGTCTCAATGATGTTTCCAAATATGCCGACACTACCGCCAGTGAAAGTTTTAACGCATCACATTAGCAACATAGCATCTTTATGATAGAGCATCATCGTTTTTCTTTATCGTACTCATAAGGTCTTGAAAGCTGGAGTTCTTGCACACTATAAACACATGGCAAGTATGATCAAATACAATGAGATTTATTATTCTCAAACCAAGAGATGTGGAAAGCTTGTTCGAACAGAACCTATAGCAACTTTGCATAGCAGCTCCCAAGCTGATATGTATTCTGATTCAGCTATGGAGATTGTCACACTTGTCTGCTTCTTGCTGGTCCAAGAAATCAGACTCTTTCCTAGAAATTTATAGGTACCTGAAGTGTTTTTCTTGTCTTCTTTGCAACCTGCAAAATCAGCATCTAAATACCCAATTAGTTCAAAGTTATTACTTCTAAGGTACCAAATGACAAGATTAGAAGTTCCCTTAAGGTATCTCAAGATTCTCGTAGCAAAGGTATAGGGAGATTCCTTAGGGGAAGCTTGATACCTAGCACAAACACATGTAGTAAACAGGATGTCTAATCTACTAGCAGTAAGGTAGAGAATGTATCCGATGATGCATCTATACAAGGTCTTATCAAAAGGTTTCCCTTTCTCATCATTGTATAGAGACACATTGGAGCCCATTGTAGTACTCATAGAGGTTGCACTCTCCATTCCAAACTTCTTTATAAGCTCTTTTGTGGACTTGGCTTGCGAGATGAAAATTCCATCCTCATATTGCTTCACTTGGATCCTTAGGAAGTATTTCAACTCTCCCATGTGGCTCATTTCAAACTTCCATTGCATTAAGTTAGCAAACTTCTTGCAAAGGTTGTCATCAGTAGACCCAAAAACTATGTCATCAACATAAATTTGGACTAGAAGACTCTTGCCCTTTATTTCCCTTAGAAATAATGTCTTATCTACTTCCCCCTAAAAAACTTATTTTCAATGAGGAAGCTATATATGGTTTCATACCAAGCTCTAGGAGCTTGTTTCTAGCCATGTAGAGCTTTCTTTAAGAAATAAACATGATTAGAAAAGTTAGGAATGACAAACCTGGTGCCTGCTCTACATATACTTATTCCTTGATATTACCATTGAGGAATGCAGACTTCACATCCATTTGGTACACCTTGAATCCTTTGTGAGCTGCATAGGATAAGAAAAGCCTTATATTTTCAAGTCTTGCCACTGGTGCATAATTTTGGTCAAAATATATCCCTTCTTCTTGTCTTTATACCTTTACAACCATTCTTGCCTTATTTTTGATGATGATCCCATTCTCATCTAACTTGTTCCTATAGAACCACATGGTTCCAATTACATTCTGGTGTAGAGGTCTAGGAATTAGCTTCCATATATTGCATCTTTTGAATTGGCTCAGCTCTTTTTGCATAGTCATGATCCAAGAAGGATCTGAGTTGGCTTCTTCAAATCTTTTATATTCAATATGAGAGAGGAAGCTCAGATACAATGCTTCATTTTGAGCACTTCTTCTTATTTTAACTCCTTGACCCATTTCTCCAATCACTTGACTGCTTGGATGAACTTTATGGTGCCTCCAAGCAGGTGGCTGTGCTTCTTGAGCTTCAACATTTGCTGTACCAACTAACAGTTATCCAAGTGTTTTATCTTGAGTTTCTCCATCCTCAATGATCAGATCAAGAGATGTTGATTCTTCTAACCTTAGCTCTTTCATCTTCAGATCTGTACAATAGCCCTTGATGATGTCATTGTCAGATCCACAAAATATAACTTTGGCTCCATCTTCCACAGAGGTAAAGTTCTTCAAAAGGCTACTTGTTCCAGTCATGTGCCTGAAACACCACTATCCAAATAACAGATTGGCATTTTGCTAGTATTTCAACATACCTGCAAAAACAAACTATTTCACCTTAGGAACCTAAATATATTGGGGTCCTTGGTTCCTATAAGTATATACTACAGGAAGCCTGACTACAACCCTGCTAGAAAGCTTAACATTCTTTGCTCTAGGAACTGTTCGGTTGAACCAACAATCTATAGTAAATTGTCGATATTTCCATAACACCTACAATCAAACCTGTTGTACGTCCTATTCTGATTCATCCTTGGAGTGGAAGGTTAGTGATGATGAATAGAACAGCAGGTTGCTTCACAGCAAGAACTTTTAGAGATGTTCCTGTGGCTGTCCATATATTTGGAGATTGTCCTCACAGTCACAGGCTTTGCTTTTGGGATTGGCTTTTGAGGAAAAGCCTTACCCTTTCCTTTTGCTGATTGTGCTGCAGAGCAACGCACAAATGGCCCATGATTCTTCATTTGGATCTCCTCATGGAGTGCATTTAGAGCACTCAGTCGAATATTTTCTCTAGTCCTTGAAATATGTCGCTTAGTACCACTAGTAGAGCTCCCATTGGTGAGGTATCCATATGCCAGATCTTGATGATATGTGTTGGAGTGCAAAACCACTTTCTGTAAGATGGTTTTAGCTGAGTACACATCTTTCTTCTTCTTATTATATCCAAGTCCTCATTTTTGAGAAATGGAGATACTGTTTACAATTGGAAGAATAGTTTTAGGCTTTGAGAAGCTTGTGATATGAAAATTGTGTTTGTTTGGAGTTGTACGTTCTTTGGAAAGCGAAAAAGCGAAGTGAGGGGGTTATGTGATGATATTCTCCAAACCTATATCCGATGAAGGCAAGTGTTCCTTATCATCTATTGTATAGGATATTTTATAAATACCAAGGTCATATTCCTCGGGGCGCGTTGATTACTTCTACTTTGAGGAGGAAACTATTTTCTTATCAATTAATTTTTGAGTGGTTTTAATTTACTAAAAAAAGAGATAATTTGGAATTTAAAGAAAGGTTTAGACAATGATTAAAAAGATTAGTACTCGATCTTAAATTACCTTGGCATGAGAATAATCAAAAGTAGATAAAAATAAATCTAATTCCTTTTAAGTAAACTACTTGACCGTGGAGGTTCCCAAAGCACGAACATGCCTCTCTCGAGGGAAATGCCCAACTAAGTTTAGGAAAATCACTATTGGATTTGACTCCAACCTGGGAGATTTACGTCATCCTCTCTCGAGGGGTGCGTGCAACTCTCTTTACTCTTGAGTGATCGATTTATACTTTGAGCCTCTCGGCTAACTAAGTATGAAAACCTAAGCGAAAACCATATATAAAAAATAAGGTCTCACTAAATTAAAAATCAAGAGTAAATCAAAAGTGTTTACGTAAATGGAAAAGAGAGCTAAAAGTTCATAACTTGATTATCTCATCCTCAGATCATCTTGATCGAGCACTAATGAGAGTTTAGTTATTCATGGTGGAGGGTAAAAAGGAAGACATTGTTGGTGCCAAAAATGGTACCTCCAAAATTCACACTAAAGGGGATGGGAGAAAACTGCGAAGTGCAGGTTACTGAGACAGAAGATGCTGGAACAAAGAGAAAACGATCTCGAAATGGCGATCACGAAGAAATGAGACCGCTTACACAGGTTGTAAGCTGGAGCCTCGGAGCCAAAAGTCCCTTTCTGGTACCCCTACCCCTCTATTTATAGACGAGGGGGCTGCCGAAAAGGGCAGAACTGAAAACTACGGGCTGCCCGGGGTACAGGAGAGCCGGGGCAGGGAAATGGAGTACAAATAACAAAAATAAGAAGAACGACCAGACCGCTTGAGCCAGCGATCTCGCACTATCTTGACCGCTGGGTACTTAGAAAATCCCGGTTAAGGAGGCACCTGCCGATCTGGGCGATCACCTAATTCGAGACCGCTGAGACCGAGAAAATTGAACAATGAAAGGAGGTCGCGGGCTTTCTGGGCAAACATAATCCCCGCACATTTTTAAGTTGCACCTGGAACTTCAAAAATGTAAGCTTTGACCGCTGAGACCGCGACCATCATTAATGCGGCTTGGTCTATAAGTACCGGCTGAAAACTTAATTTTGCAAGACATTGAGGAACTCCACTATTCGAGCGGTCTTTGATAATTGGGCAGGTGCGACCTAGCAAAGATGACTATGCTTGATCTCTTAAAAGCTCTCCCATCGAAAGCGAACTCTACTGGACAAAAGGAAAGTGTCAGCTCAAAGAAAGGAAAGAAGGCACCGAAGATCTTAACAAAAGTGAGCACTTCAAAGGAGACCGCCCGATCTCCGTTAAAGAAAACTGAGCTTCCTGAGGGCTCGATTGTGCCGGTCTCTGTTGCTTCTGATCCCTCTAATACTTCTTCAGATCCTGTATGGAAATTGCCTGACTTTTCCATTTCTTTTAATTGTCAGAAATCCCTGGAGGCACTGAATCAAACATCTTCCAAGCTTCCTGAGACCGTCTCCACCGAGGTCATTCTGGCTGGGCTGCGTCAGAAGGGAGCTGAGGCCGAATCCTTGAGGCAGAAGATCGCTGACCAGGAGATCGTTGCAAAGGGCAAGAAGAGAAAAAATACAAGTTCATCTAGTTTGACTTATAAGAGGAGCAGAAGAAATGAGGAAGGAAAAGACGTGACCGCCATGGAGGCGACCAGATTTTCTGAATCCATCGACCTGGAAGACTCCGCTAAGTTTCGGAAGGTGAATGCTAAGGGCGATCTCCCCTTCCTTCCCGCGGTCTCGACCTTACCAAGAGAGGATGATTCTGGATTAATCGCCTACCTTGATGAGGTTTCTTCTAACAATTCATCTTTTTCATCATTGAAGGTGTTGGATCCCTTAGAGGCTTCAGCTCTCAGAAATGCCGCCGTTGATGAGGAGATCGCGGACAGGGAGAAGGAGATCGCCGACGCAGCGATCAAGGCAAAGGAAGAGGAAAGGAAAAAGATGGAAATGGAAGAGATGGTGAAGAGGAGGAAAGAAAAAGAGGTGGAGGAACAGAGGGAAAAAGAAGAGAAAGAAAAGGAGAAGGAAGAAAAAGATAAGAAAGAAAAGAGGGAGAAGAAGGAGAAGAAAAAGAAGGAGGATGAGGAGAAGAAGAAAGACAAGGAGAAGAAAGAGAAAAAGGAAAGAGAGGAAGAGGAGAAGAGGAGAGAGGCGGCTAAGGCCGTCGAGGAAGAGAAGAAGAAGGAGGCGGTCAGAGTTGCTGAGGAGAAAGCGGCTCTGATCGCTGAGGAGAGGAAGAAAGAGGCGGTCAGGGTCGCTGAGGAAAAGGCGGCCCTGATCGCCGAAGAGAGGAAAAAGGCTGAGGTCTTGCAGACTTCGGACAAAAACGGTGAGGAGATCGCGGAGAAGCTGCAGATCGCTAAGGAGAAAGCTGTACTTTCTAGCGGTCTCCCAGATGATTCTCTTCAGGGAGATCGCTCGAACAAGGCTGCAGCAGATCGTGCGGCAGCGGTCTCGATTTCACGAGCTGGTAAGAATAAAATGATTCTCTAGTCAGCTGAGTTCCTTCCATTACCTACAGTTCATTTTGCTTCTCCTGAAAGAAAACACGAGATCGTTTTTATTGAGACCGACAATATCCTCTTAAGTAACGAAGAATTAAAAAGGAGAAGAAAAGAAGGAGAAAAAACGCAGAAAAGAGGTTTGGAAAGAATGGATCTGGAGCGCTTAAGGGGATCAGATCGTCTTTCTCTGACCGCAGATCCCGCGGTCACTAAAGATATCAGAAGAGCTTTACGTGACTGCGGTCTCGACTTCTTTCCAAGTACTCTTTCTGTTTATTTAAAAAGCTTATCTGATCATATGCTCATGATTGACATAACCCATCTCCTATGACCGCAGATAACAAAAATGCTGAGATCGAGGAGGGAGAACTTCCTCAGCCCATCGAGATCTCCCCTCAGTTAACCAACATCCTTAAACCCATGTTTGAGGATGTTCGTTCTATGCTGATGAGGGAGCGGACACAGAACGATCAGATCCGTGATCTCGAAGAGAGATTGCGTCCCAATGAGAAGAGGGTTCGTGAAGAATGCGATCTGAGGGTTGCCGAAATCGCGCGAGCTCTTAAGAAGGCTGAAAAAGAGGCTGAATACTATAGGGGAAAGGCTACGGCCCTGTCCGTGGAGAATGAGAGGCTGAGGAGCGGTCACGGAAAGATGCTGATGCGACCGGGTACCTCCAGCGATCATCCAGCGGAGAGACCGCAACCTGAAATCGTACTGATCCCCATGGAGCAGGTGGACAAGGAAATGTCGAAAATCCACCGGTCTGCAATGCTGGCTAATCATAGCCTGGTGTCGGTTATGGCCGCAGTGAACGATATGCAAGATGTCGCAGCTCATGTAGGGAGAAACAGGCCTCCTAGGAGATGAACATTTAACTTGAGACCGAGCGGTCTCTAGATTTGAACAATATGTTTTGTAAAATTTTACTGTTATCTTCCTATATATTTGTGGCTGTTTTGATTTTAATGTTTTGTGCGGTCTTGATTTGTTAAGTTCTGATCTTTTTATGCCTGGGTTGCTTGTATTGCTGCTGTGTTTTTTATTGATTGAGACCGCCAACTATAGTATGCTGTCATATAACTTTGCATAGGTCGAGCGGTCTGAACATGTTTTGGCTGGGCGGTCTTCAAGATGTAATGATTACGAAATGACCCTTCGTCTTCTATAAATAGCCGTCTTCATGACCTTTATTTTACGCTTTCTTGAATGCGCTCTAAACACCGATCTCATCGATCGCTAAAAATGGTGTCCGCTCGTGCTTCTTCTGCCACCATCTTTCTGAATGCCGATCACAAACAAGGTCGTCTATCAAAGGATGAATATATCGAGTTTATAAAGAAATACATGATCCAAACTCAGGTAGTTGTGAGACCGCCAACTGAACAAGAAAGGTTGAACTTTGCGGAGGAGAAAAAGTTTATTATTCCCATCGATCACTTTGAAAATGGGTTGAGGATTCCCCTCCCATGGGAATGGCTTGAGATCCTGAATTATTACGGCTTTGTGCTTGCCCAGCTGGCCCCGAACTCCATCGGCTTAGTTAATGTCTTCATCAATTACTTGAGATCGGAAAGAGTGAAGTTTACAATGAACCTGTTCCGCGCAACCTTCACCGCGAAGATCTTGAAGGAAGGTAGAAAGAAGGAAGAGTTCAAAGGGTTGATGTACTTTTCAGCAGACGGAATAAAAATCCTGAACCTTCCAAATAAAATCTCTTTTTGGACAGAGAGATTTCTTGTCTTTGAAGGTGACCTTGGCGGTCTCAAAAACTCGCCTTCTCCGCGACCTGACAGTATTTTTAAGAAGATAAAAGCGGTCTCAGAAGAGGAGCTGAAAATCCTGGCTTTCTTGGCGGGCAAGAGGATCGATCTTGTTCATTATCTAGCGATCTGGCCCGAGATCGCCGAGATTATTCCGGCTGAAAGTAAGCTTTTCTTGCGGTCTCGAATAATTTCCTTTCATACCTTCTGTATGCTTTCCTAACTTTTTCCCGCTCTTTAGCGACCTTTGCGGTCCCTGTTCAAGATCCTATCTCCCCAGCTGCAGAGGTTCTTACACAGAGGGAGAGGAGGCTGAAGCGTGAGGCCGACGTGTTCGGCACTACCTCTGAGACCGTCGAGCGAGATTTCCCTTTAATCGGTTTCAAAAGAAGAATGAAGGATATCAAAGGAAAACCCCTCCTCAAATGGGCGGCCAAAGGAAAGTCTGTGAAGGTGTCCACTGATCTGCCCCTGTGGAGCGGAAAGGTGACCCGTCACGCATATGCGGTCACTTAGGCTCTGTCTGGGAAAAAGAATACAAATGAAATACTGAATATAGAGACCGATGCGCTCCCCGACCTCTGTGCCCAAGTGACCGCTAGAAGTACAATCTTAAATCACCATATGGGGCGGTCTCTTCGCAGCGCTCTGGATGAAATAACTGCCTTGCAAGAAGAAAGAAAAGTGAGAATTTTATTTATATCTTACGAACGCGTTTCCTATGATCGCGCGGTCTAACATATATCTCTTTTTTTTGTAGCAATTTGACAAAGCAGCTTATGACCCTGAAAATCCAGCTTTTCAGAGGGCTATGATGCATCACATTAAAGAGACCGCCGACCAGGTGCTGAACGAGGTTCGAGGCCGAGGTGGATTCACCGAAGAATATAAGGATGTTACGTTTGCCGATCTCTTCCCTGACGCGGCACAGAGGATTGAAGAGCAATCTGCAACTGCTGAAGAGACCGCGGATGTTGCTGATGAGACTGCTGGTCAAGACGAAGATGTTGTGATCGAAGATGAAGAAAGCGGAAGCCGCTATACCCTGGGTCTGGATTCCAGTTCGAGCTCAAGCTCTGGATCGAGAATTCCAGGGAAAAGCTTAGAAGAATCCTCCGCAGAAATTGATTCTTCTTCTTCAAGCGAGCGGTCTTCTAAGAGATCAAAGAGAGAGTGAATTATACAAACTTTCCTTTTTCCCCTTTTGGAGACCGAGCGGTCTCGTTGTAATTGAAAATTCAGAATATATATAAAAATTAGATTCTGTTATGTTGTCTGTGGATGAGTTTATTTTTGATGCATATATTTGTTCCTCTGAGTTTGAACTCGGCATTCGATCTCAATGCCTTAGGCTTGTTATAATTTTATATCATCGTTAAAGGATTTCAGGTGGCGATCTCTTGGAAAAAACAAAAAGGATCTTGAAAGAAAGACTAATACTTTGTATAAATAAAAATACTCTGCGATCTCGAGATAATCAGATCATTGAAAGACATTCAGTAACTCGACTGTGATCAGAAAACCAACTTATTTGCAATAGTCATGCGGTCTCGCATTATACGAATCGCAACATAAGGAAACTACAATCCGAAGATGATTTGAAGAAATTAAACTTTTGGGTGTTCGGTGCCTAAATGACTGGAAATCCGTCTGACGACCCCTTTGATAACCAAAATTATCACTTGAAAAGAAAAACAATAACTCTTCGTGAATCTCCAGTTTAGCGATCACATTATATTCAGACCGCCCTTTTTGAAGAAAAATCCCAACTCACTTGATGGGAAGCAGAGCATCAAGATTATTCCATGTAACTTCGAATAACGGGGAATATCAGAATCTCGATCTCACTGAGACCAGGTCAAGCTCTGTCTAGTCGGCATAAGAGCTTTCTGAATAGCGACCTCAATTATCCTGAAAAAGTCATGTCCGGCGATCATAAATGACTCAAATCACTCTTCGGAGAAAGTTGGAAAGAAAAACATGCGGTCTCACAAATTGCTGACCGCCCGATCCCAGTACAAAGGGATGAATAAGATTTTTCTTTTTGAAGTAAGAAGATATGAAAATGGGATCTCTAAGAATGACCCAAAAGGAATGCGTGGTCATGCCGCGGAGGCTATACCGACATTGCCTCTCTTTTTAAACAAAGGATTACCGAGTTTGCTGCAAATATGCCAATCTAAGGTTTAGGCGACGGTTACAGATGTTTCTGACCGCCCCTTACTTAACCACACTTCAACGAGTATTCGAGAGTTACGGATCAAAATGATCAGTAGGGCAGGTGTGGTTATGCCGCGGATGCTATACCGACATTGCTTTCCCTGAAAGATCATTAAGATCGTAACAATGTCCTTCATAATGCATGACAGAGCTGAGCCAGCCACCTAGACCCCCTTGAAATGCTGAGGTGTGCCAGATGTCAGCAAGGACCCGGTATCCTAAACTTCCACCGCTCAAGCTTGGCGAGCTACTGCTACACAGATTCGAAATCTCCCCGACATCTGTGGTCCCGGCAGAATTACACGTCGAGCTAACAAGTCGAGGGGGAAGATAGTAGGATCCGTCGATGTCTCACTTGACAGGTTTTTGTCTTTTCAAAAAATGACATTCTTAAAACTTGTCACCCATCACTCATATTGCGAATGCTTTGATAATACCTGCATGACATTTGAGAGGGAAAAAGTGAGAAAAAGAATGAGTGAATCGGATACGAACATTTTAAAAAAAGAAGAGTTTGAGATCATCTCCGCTCCATGAATGAGACAGTTCTTTCCCTTCATAAGTTTGTAGACGGTAAGCGCCATTTTTAAGCACGTTCTTCACCACAAACGGCCCTGCCCAATTTGGGTTAAGCTTTCCAACTGAACCAGCTCTTGCTGCCGAATCTACTTTCTTTAGGACTAGATCCCCAACAGCGAACTCTTTGGTTCTTACATTTTTGTTGAATAGCCTCGCCATTCTTCTCTTCACCTCTTCTTGCCTGATGATTGCTGTATCTCTCAACTCCTCAATTAAATCAAGACTGCATTTTAGCTCCTCATCATTTCCTTCCATCTAGTCAATTTGATTTTGTTGTGCTAATAATACTCTTGGGCTTTTTACTTCAAATTCCACCGGAATAAGGGCTTCGGAACCGTGTGATAATTTGAATGGAGTTTCTCCAGTAGCAGAACTTGGAGTTGTCCTCAAGGCCCACAAGACGGAAGGTAGTTGTTCTGCCCAGTTGCCCCTGACATTTTCTACCTTCTTTTTCAAGAGATTTAGGATGAGTTTGTTGGCGGCCTCTACCTGCCCATTGCTTCTTGGATGATGTACGGAAGCGAAACGTAGCTCAACGCCAATTTGCTTACAGAAATTAATAAGAATTGAATTGTTGAACTGGGAACCGTTGTCCGTGATGATCGCCATTGGGATTCCGTGCCGACATATTATCTCTCCCCAAATAAAATTTTTCACGGCCTGAGTCGTAATTTTGGCCAATGCCTTTGCTTCTATCCATTTGCTGAAGTAGTCAATCATGACTATAATATACCGACGTTGCCCACTTGCCATAGGAAAAGGCCCAATCAAATCCATTCCTCAAACTGCAAATGGCCATGGAGTTGCTATCGACTTGAGTTGTTGAGCCAGCAGATTTTGGAGAGGGGCAAACTTCTGGCACTTCACGCATTTCTTGGCAAATTTTTCCGCATCCTTCCTCATTTGAGGCCAAAAATAGCCTTGCCTTAGAATTCTTTTTTCCAACGTTCTGGCTCCCGAGTGACTTCCACATTCTCCAGAATGGACCTCCTGAAGGACCGCTGGAATCTCCTCCTCTGAAACACACCGTGCTAATGGTGAAAGGAAAGTTCTTCTATAAAGCACTCCTGCAACAAGATAATAGTTAACCGCTTTCCGTTTAAACATTTTCCTATCCTTTATTGATGAATGGAGCTCTCCAGTTGAATGATAAAGAACAAACGGATCCATCCAAGATGGATGTTGATCAATCTCCATGACCTCTCCTTCTTCAATCGCCGGGCGAAACAACTCCGAAGTTGTTCCCCCTGAGAGAAGCCCAAATTTTGCCAACTCGTCTGCTTCCACGTTCTCACCTCTTGGAATATGATTGATAGTAAAGCTTTTGAACTTCCCAACCTCAATTTTTACCAGGGTTAAATACTGCTTTAAAATACTATCTCTAGTTTCGAAAGTCCCATTTACTTGAGAAGCCATCACCAAAGAATCTGTGAAAACTTCGACATCATCAATTCCCAGCTCCCTAGCAAACTTGAGACCGGCTAGCAAAGCCTCATATTCATCCTGATTGTTTGTTACTTGAAAATAGAACTTCAGCGCTTGATCCAGCCTTACTCCATTTGGGTTGACTAAGACAACTCCTGCTCCGGAAGAATTTTTCCCTGAAGCTCCGTCCACGAAGATTTTCCAGGCAAGGGGCATTCCGACCCCCTTCTGTGACTCCACCTCTTTGGCATCCACCAAGAAGTCTGCTAAGACCTGAGCTTTGATTGTCATCCTTGGAACATATGATATGTCAAACTCACTGAGCTCTATTGCCCACTTTGCCAACCTTCCTGAATGCTCCGGCTTCTCCAAGACACTTTTCAATGGAAGATCAGTAACGACTAGAATTGAGTGAGCTTGAAAATATGGCCTTAATCTCCTTGCTGAAGTTATAAGCATTAAAGCCAACTTCTCGAGAATAGGATAACGAGTCTCTGCATTCTTCAGGATCCGACTTACGTAATAGACTGGGAATTGCCTATTTTTCTCCTCTCGGACCAAAACAGAGCTTATGGCATCAGTTCCGACTCCCATATATAGGAAAGGATTTTCTCCCTCTCGCGGGCTTTGGAGCAAAGGAGTTGATGTCAATTGCTTCTTCAGCTGAGTGAAAGCATCATCACATTCCTTTGTCCACTCGAACCTACTCCCTCCCCGGAGGGTTTTAAAGAAAGGTGCACTCTTATCTCCTGAACGGGAGATAAAGAGACTTAAACCTGCCATCCTCCCTCCCAGCTGCTGAATTTCTTTTGGGGACTTGGGAGGTGGCATTTCCAGAATAGCTTTCACTTTGTCAGGATTGGGTTCCATCCCTTCTGGAGTAAGGAGATGACCCAGGAATTTTCCTTTACTTTCCCCAAAAACACACTTCAACGGATTCAACCTCATATTAAAAGTTCGAAGGGTTGCAAAGGTTTCTGAGAGGTCTCTAAGATGAGAAGAAAACTGTTTACTTTTTACCAAGAGGTCATCAACATATACCTCGAGGTTTCTTCCTTTTTGACTTCTGAACACCGTGTCCATCATTTTCTGATAGGTTGCACCAGCATTCTTTAGTCCGAAAGGCATTACGAGATAACCGAAGCAACCATCATTTGTGATAAATGAAGTATGGGGTATATCTGGTTTATGCATTCTGATTTGATGATAACCTGAAAAAGCATCTAAAAAACTCATAAAAGAATAACCTACCGCAGAATCTACTAAAGAATCTATCTGAGGCAAGGGGTAGCAATCCTTGGCGCAAGCTTTATTGAGTTTGGTAAAGTCGACACACATCCTCCACTTTCCACCCGACTTCTTTACCATTACAACGTTTGACACCCATTCCGGGTATTGGATTGGTTGGATGAACTTTGCCTTCAGGAGCTTCTCTATCTCTTCACGGATAGGCTGTGCTAGAGTAGTTGCAACAGACCTCTTCTTCTGCTGGATTGGGATGAAGTTTGGGTCAAGATTGAGATGATGGCAAGCAACATCTGGGTCCACTCCGGGCATGTCATCTGCCGACCAAGCGAAGATATCTAGATTTTGCAGAAGGAAAGAGATGAGCTGACCCTTGTCAGCTTCGGATAACTCAGCGTTGATGGAGAGGCTCTTGCTCTCATCTTCCTCGCTGATCCGGACTTCTTGAGTTGCTTGGGCAGGTTCCAAGCGCACTCCATCTCTTGCATCCTCCTCAATTTCTTCTGCAACTGGAACTTGTTCAGGAGCTTCGATTGATTCAGCCATCATGATTTCTTGGGGAGGAGAGGATACGATCATGTTGACCGTCTTTACGTAGCATTCCCTGGCTTTCCTTGGGTCGCTCCTTATTCGGTGTTGTTTGCCGTTCAAGGCGAACTTCACCGCTTGATGATAGGTGGAGACGATGGCTTGATAGGCATTCAAGAAGGGTCTTCCAAAGATGGCGTTGTAGATACTGGGAGCATCAACGACTATAAATTTGACCAGCTTCACTATCCCTCCCAGAATCACAGAAAGAGTGACGAGCCCTTCTACTTCTTTCTTCTCTCCTGAAAAACCATAGAGGGGGCCTTCAGTCGAAAGGAGGGTTTTACCTGTCTTCAATGCCTCGAAGGCGGGTTTGAAGAGCACATTGACTGAACTTCCCGTGTCAATCAGAATCTTTTCTACTGCATAATTTTCAATTACGGATTTGATGACGACCGCGTCATCAAAAGGATTCGCGGTCTGAGGAAGGCCTTCGTCACCGAAAGTGACCGTTCCCCGGACCGGAGCTGAAGAGGTGGCAGCAACCTCTGATTGATAAACCCTTTTCAAACTCGCCTTCCTTGAAGATTCTGGACCTGCACCCCCTTGGATGCAGAAGAGATTGCCCAAGGCGCCTTTGTCATCAGCATCTACGCATTCATTAGGAAAGCCGATATTGCCAAGATGGCCAATATCGTTCACTTCTTCACATTCCCAATGGACTTCCGCTACTTCCTTAGCCTTGGAGGTTGAGGCTTTGGTAGAATCATTCTTCTGGATGAGATCTCGAAGCTTACCCTCCTTCAGAAGCTTCTCTAAGAATAGGCGGAGTGCTCTACAATCCTCTGTCAAATGACCCCTATCTCTGTGATATTCACAATAGAGAGTTGGGTTCCTGGTTTTCGGGTCAGAATTCAGCGGAGCTGGCCTCTTGAAAAAGGGCTGCTTCTGAAGGACTTGAAGCACTTCATTCATAGAAACGCCAAAATCCGTGAAGGACTCTTGGGATTCATTGTAAAGTGAAGGAATGGGTAGAAGAGGAGGTTGAGCATGCTGGATCTGGTGGATGGGGGTGACTTGCGGAGCAGAAGTAGCGGGAGTTTGAAGAAATGAATTTTGAAGTGGGAAGGATTGATTACCTCGGTTGAAGCGGCTGTTGTGGTAATTCTTACCTCTCGGAGCCGGAGGTGGGAGCTCTTGCCGGGGCTTAGAGGAAGACGGAGCCGGATAAAATCCCGCAGAGCCTTTCTGAGTGGCCCTGTTTGTCAAATTGCTCACATAGGTGGGGTTGTTGATCTCCCCTTCTATGTAGCGATTGGCAATGCTGATCAGCTCCTGATAGGAGCTAGGATCCTTGGTTGTGACTTTGAATTTCAGAGGACCCTCCTGCAGACCACTGATCAAAGCCACCATGTAGAGTTCGGGGTCCATATCCCTAACTCCCAAGATCTCCTTCTGAAAACGGTCAATGAAATGCGCTGCAGTTTCGTTGTCCCCTTGCCTGATCTTGAAGAGGGTCGCAGGACCACTCTTCCTCTTCTTTGCGGTGGCGAACCTCAGGAGGATCTCTTGCCTCAGGGCAGCAAAGCTTGGGATAGATTGACAAGGCAGCTTATAGAACCATTCCATGGCTGACCCATCGAAGGAGGTGACCATCAGCTTGCACCTCACTCCATCTGAAATGTTCCTGAGAGCCACAGCAGACTCGAAGGCTTGAAGATGGCACATTGGGTCGGTTTCTCCTGTATACACCGGAAGGCGAGGTTCTCTGAATCCATGAGGAATCGGATCCCGACGAATCTCATCGGTAAAGGGGGAGGGCTCCCCGAAAACAGAAGGTCCTGGAGGAGGAAGAAAAGAGGCAGGAGGATCTTGAGGGTATGCAAATCCTTCTTCAAAATTCAGGGTCTGGGCCGGAGGCCCCTGTGCTGCGGCTCGAAAAGAGTTACGACGGGCGGCGAACTCCTCATGCTGAGATCGCTGAGGAGCTGCGGGCTGGAGGACGGGGTGATCGCTCGGGTGACCGCCTGCCATGCGGTCTAGAGTGGCGACCTGAGAGGTTTGAGGAAGGATCTTCTGGGAGATCGCGGCTAGAACCTGGTTCATAGCCTCAATCTGCTTCGCAGACTCCTGCTGAGCCCGGACAACTTCTTGCCGATCTCGAGCGGCCTCTTGCTGAGACCGCGCGATCTCCTGCTGAACAGAGGTGGCATCCTGCCTAGCTCGGGCGGCCTCATGGAGAGCTTGTTCAACACGAAGCTCGAAGCGGCGCTCAAGCGCTTCTAACGGGTTGTGATCGGAAGGGGGAACGCTGGGAGATCGCAAGGGACGACCTCTACGGCGATCAGCCATCTTGGAAGTCTGGATTTCACCTGACACTTCGGATCTGAAGGTCGCGTGTTCGTTCTGTTGGTGCCAAAAATGGTACCTCCAAAATTCACACTAAAGGGGATGGGAGAAAACTGCGAAGTGCAGGTTACTGAGACAGAAGATGCTGGAACAAAGAGAAAACGATCTCGAAATGGCGATCACGAAGAAATGAGACCGCTTACACAGGTTGTAAGCTGGAGCCTCGGAGCCAAAAGTCCCTTTCTGGTACCCCTACCCCTCTATTTATAGACGAGGGGGCTGCCCAAACGGGCAGAACTGAAAACTACGGGCTGCCCGGGATACAGGAGAGCCGGGGCAGGGAAATGGAGTACAAATAACAAAAATAAGAAGAACGACCAGACCGCTTGAGCCGGCGATCTCGCACTATCTTGACCGCTGGGTACTTAGAAAATCCTGGTTAAGGAGGCACCTGCCGAACTGGGCGATCACCTAATTCGAGACCGCTGAGACCGAGAAAATTGAACAATGAAAGGAGGTCGCGGGCTTTCTGGGCAAACAGACATGAAATAAAATTACATGAAAAATTACTGAAGTAGAAAGAGAAGTGAGAAAAGCAAATGCTAAATTTTATTGAAAACCAAAGTGCTTACAAGCTTGAGAAAAAGATTACAACATTAGAAACTAAAGAGATTACAAGATTAAAGGACTATTGCATGAAAGAAATCTAGGAGAACATTACTTGAAAAGGAGAGTGGAAAAGGACATAAGTAAAAAACATGAAAACATCAACTAAGAACTCTAGCAGCACCTCCCCCTCTCCAAAATTCTTAACCCTGGACTCAAGGAGACCTCTGGGATTTATAGAAAAAAATTCAAGTTACACGCCCTCAGTCACGCCCGTGAACAAGGGCGTGTAATTCCTATTCTGCTCAGCTGGGACAGCGGCGTGGGGCTTGCATGACGGCACGATGAAAATCAGACATTACACACCCGTGACATTGGGTCACGACCATGTAATTGGGCGGCTTCATTAAATGCACAGTGGGCGTGATTGGCGGCATTGCGGGAGTCAGAGATCACGCGGGATAAGTCACGGTCGTGACTTGCAAGAACATGGGCATGACTGAGGTCAACTTTGCATGGAATCTCCACCTGTACACGGCAGCGGTTTGGAGTTATCAAGTTGACATTCCCTTGGTCACGGGCGTGTCCGAGGACGTGTAATGGAACACAGGCGTGACTTGCTGTGGATGAGCTCAAACCGCGCGGCAGCAACACTGGACTGGCATTAAGATTACATGCCCTTGGCCATAGGCGTGACCGAGGGCATGACTTGCAGTTTTGATCAAATTTGTCCCAAAAATCTACAAAAATATAAATCTGCTAAATTAGATTTAAATTGCATAAACGAACTATTTATAAACTAAAATTGACATGAAAAAGAAAAATTCATATTAAATAAATACTAAAATCTATAGTTAAAATTTATATAAAAACTACTTATCAAATACCCCCATACACTAGGTTTTGCTAATCCAGAGCAAAAGTATGAGAAATATTTTGTAAGACATTAATATAATTATAAATAAAACTAAAATTTCATTTAGACCACAAGTAAGTTAAGAATAAATTCTAGGAGGAGTTAAGTCCTAAATTATAATGATAATTTGAAAAGAGGAAAAATGTTTAGCCAAGGACTTCTTAAGATAACCAATTAGCTAACAAAATAATAGAAATTATAAAACTAAATTAGATTAAAATTATAAGAATTCTAACATAAAAGAAACCTAAGGAAAAACAACCTACTAAATATTGCTCTCTCCATAACTTAAATTAGATCTAGATAAATGATATTGGTTAAGGGGGTCACAAAACTCAGCATAAGAAGAGATCATTGAATTGGGGTGATGGATTTTTTTCCTCTCACCTTACTCAATTTTTTTTCTAATTGTATATGTTTAGGAGTAATGAATTGTATCCTCTTACTCAATGCCATATAATCTTTTAAAATCCTCTTCTAATAAAAACCCAAAATGTATATGTTTAAGAGTAATGAATTTTATCCTCTTACTCCATACCATATAATCTTTTAAATGATTTTAGGTGCATATGTTTAAGGGTATAATGAATTTTATCCTCTTATTTCCATGACATGATCCTTTATAACTCTTTTTTTATATGCCAACAAAGGGGCAGGGTAGAGAAAAATTTCTGGCTAATAGATTAAATTATATTAAGAGCAAATTCTAGTAAATTGAGATTTCCTAAGATCTAAGAAGCTAGAAGAAAATATAATAGAAATCTAAGTAGGTTTAGCAAATTTACTACAAAACGAAGTCATCTAAATTAAAAAGAGAAGTCACGCTAAATAGATTCTCTAATCAAATTAAATCATAAAATGATTCTTAAAACAAGATTACCTAAAATTTAAATTTAACAGACTCTAATAAAACAAAATTTTAGCCGATTAAAAACATAAAAATGTTTATAAATATTCTCAAATAGATTTCTAAGAAATCACAAAAACAACAGGTAGGGGTTTTATAAAATTTTCTGTTTTTAATTCTAAGTTTTTCATATTTTTTTTGGATTTTTGATATTATCTTTTTTTGAATTTTTTTAAAATAACAAAAGAAACTAGTGTTAATCCTAATTTTTTTTTAACTCCTAGACTTCCCGAGGTATACTCGGTGAAGGGTTCTCACTGGAACTAGGGGGTGTGTTCGGATGATAGCCCAAACGTCCCTATCCAAGATATTAGATTTCGATTATCTAATTTTTTTTTTTGAATTTTTGAGTTTTGAAAGTGCCTGAAATAAAGAAAAAATATTTTTTTTTTAAGATTTTATAACTTAAGAACTATATTTTTAAGCCATACTTAAAGTTAAACATTGTCCCCAACGTTTTAAACTAAGTATGAAGCAAAAAAGAAATAAAGAAAACAAGAAAATAAAGCACAAGCTAAAATAAAGAAGGAAAGCAAGATAAAAGAGAAGGAAGGAGAGGGTGAAAGAAGGCGTCCTTTTGGGTGGGACTGGCGGTGTTCCTGCAAAATATGTTAAAACAAAAACAAAAATAACAAAAAGATAATATTGGGGTGCCTCCCAAAAGGGCTTTATTTAAGGTCACGTAGCTTGACCCATTCAACGCTCACGTTATCGATGGAAGAAATATTGATTCACTCTTCTCGTTAGATAGTTCTCCTGGAAGATACAATTTAAGACGGTATTGCTTTACTTTGAAGGAGCCTTTTTCCGGGTGGGAGATGAGAACTGTCCCATATGACCAAACCTCTTTAACCATAAAGGGGTCGGACCATCGAGATTTCAGCTTTCCTAGAAAAAGGCGAAGACGAGAGTTATAAAAGAGGACGAGATCGCCCGATAAAAAGTTCTTGGAATTTTTATATTTTTATCGTGGTCAAACTTTGTTCGCTCCTTATAAAATTTGTTGTTCTCGTACGCATTCGCGCGCCACTTATCTAGTTCATTTATTTGAAACTTTCTTCGCTCAGCGACTAAAGTAGAATTGAGGTTTAAAAATTTTAGTGCCCAGAATGCGTGATGCTTTAGTTCGACCAGAAGGTTGCAAGCCCTGCCATAAACCAATGGATATGGTGTACAACTGATGGCGGTCTTGTATGCCGTTTGATATGCCCATAGCGCGTCATCGAGCTTAAGTGCTTAATCCTTCCTATTAAGAGAAATAGTTTTTTCTAATATTCGCTTTAATTCTCGTTTCACAACTTCGACTTGGCCGCTCGTTTGAGGGTGATAAGCATGGGAGAGCTTGTACGTGACACAATATTTTTCTAAAATTTTAGCGAATTGGTTGTTGTAGAAATGAGTACCCCTATCACTAAATATAGCGCATGGCATGTCAAAATGAGAGAATAATTTATTCAAAAAATTTACGATAACTCTCGCATCGTTGTTGGGGAGAGCTAGTGCTTTGAACCACCTCGATACATAGTCGACCGCAACGAGAATATACTTGTTTAAAAATGAGGGAGGGAGAGGACCAACAAAATTGATACCCCAAAGTTCTAAAATTTTGCATTCTAAAAAAATATTTTGGGGCATCTCATCGCGGAGGGAGTTGTTGCCCGACCGATGGCAGCTATCATAAGTACTCACAAGGGTGTTAGCATCTTTAAAGAGTTTGGGCCAATCAAAGCCCGCCTCCAGCACCTTCCTCACGGTTCAATTCGCTTGATAATGACCACTGGTTGGTCCTTCGTGGCAATGCCATAATATTTTAAACCTTCCTCACTCAAGACACATCATCTCACTACCGGGTCCGCTCAGACTCAGAATTTAAAGGGTTCCTCCCAAAAATAATTCTTTAAATCAGAAAAGAATTTCTTCTTTTGCTAACTCGAGAATTCTTTTGGCAAGACCTAGGTTACTAGATAGTTATCCAGATCCGCGAACCAGGGGGTGGAAGATGTCATTACTTTTTTGAGAGCAAGGAGGTGCTCGTTAGGGAATTTATCATTAATATCAGCTTCTACTAATGCTTCCATAGCATGATTTTCTAAATGGGAAAGATGATTAGCCGCCAAGTTTTCATCTCCCCTCTTGTCCCGGATCTCTAAATCAAACTCCTGCAAGAGGAGGATCCATCACAATAAGCAGGGCTTGGTGTATGTCTTACTTAATAGGTACCTAAGAGCAGAGTGATCCGTGAAGACGATTACTTTGGAGAGAGTGATATATGACCTAAGCTTATCGAAGACAAACACGATTGCTAGAAGCTCCTTCTCGGTGGTGGTGTAATTCCCTTGTGCCGACGTGAAAGTCTTGCTCGCATAAAAAATCGGGTAGAAATACTTATTTACCCATTGGCTTAATACGACGCCTACCGCAATATCACTCGCATCACACATAATTTCGAAAGATAACGACCAATCCGGTGCGACCAGAATCAGGGATTTTATGAGTTTTCTTTTATAAGTTTGAAAGCTAAAAGACATTCGTCGTCGAAAATGAAGGAAGACTCTTTTTCGAGATGATGGGTAAATGGCTTCGTGATTTTTGAAAAAATTGTATAAAATGCAGATAAAACCCTGTGTGGCATAGGAAACTTTCAATAACTTTAACATTCATTGGAGGGGGGAGTTTCTTGATAACTTCTATCTTGGCCCTATCGACCTCGATCCCTTTCCCAATATTTTATGCCCGAGGACTAATCCTTATTTAACCATAAAATGACATTTCTCCCAATTGAGAGCTAGATTTGTTTCCTCACAACGCTGAAGCACATGCTCGAGATTTCTCTAAGCGAGCATGAAGACTTCCATCACTTCTTCTACTAACTCATCGAAGATCGCCAACATACATCTTTGGAATGTAGCAGACGTGTTACAAAGGCCAAACGACATCCTTCGATAAGCGAATTTCCAAAAAGGGAGAAGTCCAAAAAGGGAAAGAATTTACAAAAAGGGAGAAGTCGTCCATGAAGACTTCCATCACTTCTTCTACGACATCCTTATTTAACCATAAAATAACTTTGGAAAGAATTTCCAAAAAGGGAGAAGTCATCTATGAAGACTTCCATCACTTCTTCTACTAACTCATCGAAGATCGCCAACATACATCTTTGGAATGTAGCCGGCGCGTAACAAAGGCCAAACGACATCCTTCGATAAGCGAAGGTGCCAAAGGGACAAGTGAATGTTGTTTTCTCTTAGTCGTCGGGTGAAATAGGGATTTGGAAGTATCCCGACAAACCTTTGAAGAAATAATAGTAGGAGTGACCCGAAAGGCGTTCTAAGATTTGGTAGATAAAGGGTAACGGGAACTGATCTTTACAGGTGGCATCATTTGTTTTCCAATAATATATGCACATCCGCCAACCCGCAACATTACTGGTTGGGATCAATTCATTATATTCATTTGCGACTACCGTTATGCCGCCTTTCTTTGGAACGACTTATACTGTGCTTACCCAAGTACTATTCAAGATCGGGTAGATGATTCCAGCATCTAAAAGATTGATAACATCTTCCCTAATGACTTCTTTCATATTCGGGTTGAGCCGTCGTTGAGGCTGGACTGTATTGTGGGAATTATCACCGAGGAAAATTTTGTGTGTACAGAAGGTGGGGTTAATCCCTTTAATATCCGATATTTGCCATGCAATTGTGTGGCGGTGATTGCTTAAAACTAGAGTCAATTCAGAAATTTCTGAATCATTCAGCTCAGACGATATGATAACGGGTAGCTTAAATTTTTTTTCAAAAACGAGATATTTTTGATGAGGGGGGTTGCTTTAATTCTAAAATGAGTTGTTTTTCATACGAAGTATTAATTTTTAAATTTTCAATTTGCAGTGGCTTGGGTGGTGTGTGGAGAGAAACTTCTTCTAAACAGAATAGCTCGACGAGCTCGGAATCGTTACTAAATGAGGAGACTGACTCGGGAAGTGAATAAAACTCATTCTGAAAACTTTCTTCTAGGTAGAAACATAAATAGTCATTTTCTAAGGTATTTCACATCGAGGGATTCATGCTAACTATAAATTCATCATCCCCAACCCATAGGAGGACCTTCCATTACTTACGTCAATAATCGCGCGGGAGGTGCCGAGGAAGGGGCGGCCGAGTATGAGGGGTACTTTGCCATCCTCTTCGATAACAAGATTGACAAAGTCCACCGGAAAGATGAACTTGTCAACCTTAGCAAGCATGTCCTCCACTATCCCTACTGGATACTTTAATGTTCGATCTGCGAGTTAGATACTCATTCGGGTAGGGCTAGGATTTCCTAATCCTAACTTTTTAAATAACGAGAAAGGCATAAGGTTTATACTTGCTCCAAGATCAGCTAAGGCGTGTTTTACTAACGAATTGCCAAATAGACGTGGGATGGAGAACCGTCCCGAGTCATTTGCTTTTTGGGGCAAATGGTTAAGTATAACCGCGGGGCATTCTGCTTTAAGGGAAATATCTGAGATATCTTCAAGTTTATTTTATTGGAGAGTAACTCCTTGAGATATTTTGCATACTTCAGCATTTGAGAAATAGCCTCGCAAAAGGGAACATTAATATGTATTTGTTTTAAATTTTCTAAAAAACTTTTGTAATTTTTCTCGACGCACTCACTTCTACGCTTAGACGGATACGAAATATTTGAGCTAGAAGCGTGTAGAGCTAACGTAGCGGGCAAATTTGAAGATAAAATGGGAGGAGGAGTATAAATATGTACCTTCGGTTCGTCCTATATTGAAACCACCTCCTATCCGCAGCGCAGGGTAATCATGTTCATGCTTTCCCTTGGATTCGGTTATGTATTTCCTGGTAGAGCTCCTTTTTGACGCTCAGAGAACATTTTCGCTAGCTGCCCACTCGATTCTCTAATTTTGATCGATCCGGTGAGGTTCTGGATGTTCGATTCATTTTTAGCAACATATTTTGCAAAGACCTCTTCAAGTGGAGAGGGCTTTTGCTGTTGCGGTGGAAAACCGTGTGGATTAAAATTTAGAGTGGGAGTTAAGTTTAAAGGTTGATTACGAGATTGATAAAGATTTAGAGTGCGCTGAGCATTTCCTTGGTTGCTCCATGAGAAATTCGAATGATTCCTATAACCCGCATTATAGGTTTTATTGTACCGAGCAGAGTTCCGGATATAAGAAAGACGAGGTGGATTTTCCATGTTGTTAACCTGCTCTTCGATTATAATATTATTAGCCTAAGGAGGAGTGGCGGAGGAAGCAGACATCTCCGCGACTTACTTAGTTAAGTGCTCAACATGTAAAGCTAAAGTCGAAGTAGCGTCTATTTCAAAAATACTGGTTGGCTTGTTAGGTCGCACTCGGGGAATATTCCATTGATCCGCATTCATGGACATTTCCTCAAAAAGCTCTTGAGCGGCCTCCGGGGACTTCTTATTTAAAGTACCCCCGACGCCTGCATCAATCATCTACCTTATCTGGAAATTCAAGACATTAGGAAAAATTTGTACGTGGTTCCATGTAGGAAATGCATTGTGAGGGCATCTACGCAAAATCTCCTTGAAGTAATCCCATTTATCATAGAGAGTCTCCGAGTTGATTTGAATAAATGAGGCAATATTTATACGCATTTTGGCGGTCTTTGCAGGCGAGAAATACTTAGTAAGAAATTTTTCCGCCATATCGACCCATGTAGTGATGGGTTCTTTAGGAAGAGAGCCCGGCCACTGCTTAGCCTTAGATCGCAAAGAAAAAGGAAAAAGGTGTAATCGAATGGCGTCATCAATGATGTCATTGGTTTTGAAAGTTTCACAAATTTTGAGAAAGTTAGAGATATGCGAATTTGGATCTTCGTCCGGTAGACCATCGAAGGTCACCGATTGTTGCACTATTTGTATGATTCTAGACTTGATCTCAAAGTTATTGCTCACCACCATGAGGCAAACAATACTAGACTGTGTGCCTTCCAGATTTGGCCGCGAATAATAGGACATGGTCCTTTGTTGGGCCTCATTAGGACTGGGCTCCATATTTTCTGCGGTAGTGTCCCTGATCGACTCTTCGAATGCTAAATGTGTATCCTGATCACGGGAATGGAGGCGTCGCAAAATGGTGCGCTCGATCTCTAGATTAAAAAGAATATTTGAAGAGCTACCTCCATACACTAGAAAATTAGAAGGGGAGGGAAGGAAAAAAGAAAGAGAAAAGAGAGAGAAAAATAAAATAAAATGAAAGAATGAGAAAAACTTGATTATTAAATTTTTTTTCTTAAGCGGATTAAGTTAGTCTTAGACTTCCCGAGGTATACCCCATAAAGGGTTCTCACCGGTACTAGGTGGTGTGATGGGATGATAGCCCAACCATCCATTTCCAAGATTTTAATTACACCATTAAGATTTTATTTTAAACTACAAAAAATGATAAAATTAATAGCTATCCTCTTTTCAAAATATCAACCCATGTCCCCGGCAATGGCGCCAAAAACTTGAGATGAAAATTGTGTTTGTTTGGAGTTGTGCATTTGTTACACCCTCATACTTAAAGTTAAACATTGTCCCCATTGTTTAAAACTAATATGAAGCAAAAGAAAACAAGAAAACAAGAAAACAAGAAAACAAAGCACAAGCTAAAATAAAGAAGGAATGCAAGATAAAAGAGAAGGAAGGAGATGGTGAAAGAAGGCTTCCCTGATTATGAAATTTTTTTTGGTGGGACTAGTGGTGTTCCTGCAAAATATGTTAAAACAAAAACAAAAATAACAAAAAGATAACGTTAGCTTGACCCTTTCGACGCTTCAAGTTATCGGTGGAAGTAATATTGATTCACTCTTCTCGTTAGATAATTCTCCTAGAAGATACAACTTAAGATGATGTTCGTTTACTTTGAAGGAGCCTTTTTCTGGGTGAGAGATGAGAACCGTCCCATATGACCAAACCTCTTTAACGATAAAGGGGTCGAACCATCTAGATTTTAGATTTCTCAGAAAAAGGCAAAGACATGTGTTATAAAGGAGGACGAGATCGCCCGGTGAATTTTTTTTGGAATTTTTATACTTTTATCGTGGTCAAACTTTGTTCGCTCCTTATAAAATTTGTTGTTCTCGTACGCATTCGTGCACCTATCATTGAGTTCATTTATTTGAAACTTTCTTTGTTCGGAAGATAAAGTTGAATCGAGGTTTAAAAATTTTAGCACCCAGAATGCGCGATGCTCTAGTTCGCCCGGAAGGTGGCAAGCCTTGCCATAAACCAATAGATATGGTGTACAACTGATGGCGGTCTTGTACGCCGTTTGATAGGCCCATAGCGTGTCATCGAGCTTAAGTGCTCAATCCTTGCTATTAAGAGAAAATTTTTTTTCTAATATTCGCTTTAATTCTCGGTTCACGACTTCGACTTGTCCGCTCGTTTATGGGTGATAAGCAGTGGAGAGCTTTTACGTGACACCATATTTTGCTAGAGTTTAGCAAATTGGCTGTTGTAGAAATGAGTGCCCCTATCACTAAATATAGCGTATGGCGTGGCAAAACGAGAGTATAATTTTTTCAAAAAAATTTTGACTACTCTCGCATCGTTGGTGGGGAGAGATTGTGCTTCCGACCACCTTAATACGTAGTCGATGGCAACGAGAATATACTTGTTTGAAAAAGAGGGAGGGAGAGGACCAACAAAATTGATACCCCAAAGATAAACAATTTCACAATCTAAAAAGATATTTGGGGCATCTCATCCTGACGGAAGATGTTACCCGACCGCTGGCAGCTGTCACAAGTGCTCACAAGGGTGTAATCATCATTAAAGAGCATTGGACAATAAAATCCCGCCTCCAGTGCCTTCCTCGCGGTTCGATTTGCTTGATAATGACCACCGGTTGGTCCTTCATGGCAATGATATAATATTTTTAAACCTTCCTCACTCGAGACACATCTTCTCACTACCTAGTCCGCGTAGACTCGGAATAGAAATGGGTCCTCCCAAAATTAATTCTTTAAATCAGAAAAGAATATATTCTTTTGGCAAGACCCAGGCTACTAGATAGTTATCCAGATCCGCGAACCAGGGGGTGGAAGATGTCATTACATTTTTGAGAGCAAGGAGGCTCTCTTAGGTGAATTTATCGTTAATATCGTCTTCTACTAATGCTTCCGTAGCGGGATTTTTTTAAATGGGAAAGTGATGAATAATAAATTATACATATTTTTAGTATATTTTTTAGTATAATTTTAAGTAATATTGTAAATATTTTGTGTAAATTAATGAATAAATTGCTTGTTTTTATTATTTCCTTACGAACTTAGCTTTATTTGTATTTTTCAGCATTTTTGGTATTTTTTGTTAAGTCATGCCCTAAGTTGCGCCCATGACCAAGGGCGTGTAATCTTAAAATGCCAATTTCCATCTCTCAATGGTTTTCAGGAGAAGTCTCGAAGAATTGATCAAGTCACGCCCAAAGTCATGTTGGTGACCAAAGCTGTGTAACGGGTCACTCCCGTGTATGCCTTGTCTCGATGACTAACCGAGCCTTCTCGACATCTTGATGGATTTGCAAAGTCAAGCCCATGTTAAAATTGGTCACACCCTTGTTCCCCCAATCTACCAGCAGGACACGCCCCAAAGTCATGCCCCTGATGCTGCTGACGTCAACCGCCCAAGGTCATGCCCATAACACTTCCTGTCACGCCCGTGTGCAGCCTTATATCCTGGCAAACTCTTCCAGAACGTGGCTGAAGCGACCTCTTTAGCATACGCAAAAGTTACGCCCTCAGTCACGGGCATGACCGAGGGCGTGTAATTTGAAAATTTTCCCTATAAATAGAGTGGCTCGGCTGAAGCGTAGAATGAAAGTTTTGAGTGTGTTTTATAGTTTTCTTGAGTAGTTTTGAGTGTATGTGAGTTATTATATGCATTTCTGTTTTATTTCTTTTGTAATATTCTCTTTCTTAGTCTAGTTGTAATTTTTATTTTGAGAATTAAATAGTTTGTTTTCTCATTTCGATCTTCTTTTCCTTATGTTAGAGTATGCGAGTGTATAAGTCTAATTTTTCTTTTCTTTTAATTTAGTTGGTGTGCACGTATTGTTTTTGTTTTTGCTTTCTTTTAATTTTTCTTTTATTTTAATTTTTTTATTGTAGAGTTCGTGTGTGTATGGGATAGTGTTTTCCTTTTTTGTAACTTAGCTTTTAATTCAAAGTAGAGTGTGTGTGTGTCTGAGAATAGCTTTTTCGCTTTCTTTTATTTCAGTTTTTCATTTCAAAGTAGAGTGTGTGAGTGTGATTTATTACTTGTCATTTAAATTACTGTAGAGTGTGTGAGTTTTTAATTTTGTGTGCAGAGTGTGTGAGTTTTGAATTTAGTGTGTAGAGTGTGTGAGTTTTTAATTTAGTGTGTTTTTTCTTTGTTTTATTCATTTTTGCTAAACGCACTTATATCCGCTTAAAATATTATCATGTATTTTCTTATCCTTAATGTCGTCCCCATTCCGATGAGTGGCTAATTTCCTTTAGCGCACGATGTCGAAGAGCATTGGGACAAAAAATGGTTTTCTAAAATAAAATTTCTCTTTCTAAAATCAATTAACGAGCTTAAGGTTTACCCGTGAAAAATATTGAGTAGGACCATATAATCGATGTATGGTTCTCATTTTCATTTCCGTACACTAGTTCGCCGAGAGGCTTGTGCGTATGGATTGATCGCTCATGGGTAAAGAGAAGTACACTCTACCCTTGAGAGAGGATGAGGTATGTCTCCCGAATTGGAGTAAATACCCAATAGCGGGGTTCACAACATAAAGCGAGTATTAAGGAGATTCGATTAAAGAACGAGAGTTCGGTCGAATATCCTTAATCTGAGGCGAGCGTACCGTCAAGAGAGGCGCATTCATACTTATGGAACCTTCACGGCCAAGTCGTTCTATTATTTTGAAAAATCAGATATTTTACATCTAAAAAAGCTATTTTTATCTCAAGGTAATTCGACATCGGGCGCTATCTTCATCATCGTTTAAAAATCTAGTTATACGTATATTATCGCTCTCTAAATATTATAAATCAAATCAAAAACTTATTCCGATAAAATAAGAGTTCGTTCCTTATAAGTAAGAATAATCAACACGATCCGTGGAAAATATGACCTTGTTATTTAAAAAAAACGAATCGCTATTAATTTTATTACTTATATATTTTCAAAAAAAACTAAAAAATACATATATAGAAAAAGCAAAAAACAAAAAAACAAAAAAAAAACAAGACAAAAAAAGAAAAAAAGTTTTTTTTTTCTTTTTACACTAGTATATGATGCGAGGAAGCTCGTCAGACGATTCGAACATTCCTTTTGACCCCGAAATTGTGCGCACCCTTCATGAGCGCCTCTGATATCGTGATCGAAACTTACTCGAAATTCCTGAAGAGTTTATCAGAAATTCTAATGCTGAATCTATTACCGATCCAAATCCAAATGCAGCCCCACCATGAACCATGGCATATTATGCGCGGCCGAATTTGGAAGATACGAGATCGAGTATTACTCACCCAACCGTGGCCAATAATAATTTTGAAATTAAATCTAACATCATTCAAATGGTACAACTGTCTGTACAATTTGACGGTTTGCCGAATGAGAATCCAAATTTACATCTTTCAAACTTTTTGGAAATTTGCCACACTTTTAAAATTAATGGCGTTACTGATGACGCCATTCGTTTACGCTTATTTCCATTTTCGCTGTAGACAAAGGCAAAAATGTGGTTGAGTTCTCTCCGAAGAGGATCCATCACTACGTGGGCCCAATTGACGGAGAAATTTCTAACAAAATATTTTCCCCCATCTAAAACTGCTAAATTATGCACATATATTGCCTCTTTCATTCAATTCGATTCTGAGTCTCTCTACGAGACTTGGGAGCATTTTAAAGAGTTCTTGCGTAGATATCTTCATCATGAGCTACCGTCCTGGATGCAGGTCCAGACGTTCTATAATGGCTTAAATTCATCAACGCGATAGATGATCGACGCAGCCGCCGGGGGAACATTAAACAACAAAACCCAGGAGGCCACTCAAGCTCTGTTCGAGGAAATGGCCATAAACGCATATCAATGGAATGTGCCTAGATCCTGCCCAATCAAATCGGCTGGGATTAATGAAGTGGATGCCACTGCTCACTTAGACTTGCATGTAGAGCGGCTAATCAAGCAAGTTGCTGAGATAACCGCTTCCTCCTTCACTCCCGCTTGGGCTCCACAAAGTAATTTCGTTAAAGAAATTGTAGATTACTTAGGCAACCCAGTTAGGCCACCCTTCAAACATATCAATAACAGTTATAGTAATAATTACAATCCGGGTTGGAGGAACCACCCAAACTTCTCCTGGAGCAATCAAAAAATTGCTCAGCGCCCGCTAAATGTGAATCCGTAAGGATTTCCGCATGGATTCCAGCCTTCTCCTCCCAAACCATCGCTGCTCGAAGATGTTTTTACTAAATACATCGCGTCCAATGAGTAAAATCTCCTGAATATTACTAGATCGGTAAAAAACTTGGAAAACCAGGTTGGATAGCTTGCAAAGATGGTCTCCGAGCGGCCATATGGAGCTCTACCAGGGAACACAGAGCCAAACCCCAAGGAAAATGCTAACGCCATAAACCTTCGCAGCGCCAAGGAGGTAACCTCCCGAAAATGGGTTGAGCCTAAGGTACATCTTTCGACACCGACCCCTACACCCTCTCCCCCAATAGATAAATCAATGAGTATTCCGATTGTGCCGACCGTTTGTAGCTCGCCTCTTCCTTATCCTTCAAAAATAAATAACGAGCGGAAGGACGAGCAATATCAAAAATTCTTATAAATTTTAAAACAAATTCAAATAAACGTTCCATACTGCGAAGCACTCTCCCTAATGCCAAAATACGCGAAATATCTTAAAGAGTTACTTTTTAATAAAAAGAAACTCGAGGATGTTTCACGTGTTTCCCTTAACGCGGAATGCTCGGCTATTCTCCTTAACAAATTGCCGCCAAATCTAAATGACCCAAAATGGTTCTCCATCCTGTGTCTCTTCAGCAATTTATTAATAAAATATGCTCCAGAGGACTTGGGCGCCAGCATCAATTTGATGTCATTTCTGTTGGAGCATGCGCTTCGCACTCTTCCGGTTTAATAATAACAAAATCCCATTTGTATTTTATTCTACTTTTATTGATGGTGTGCAGGTAACAGGTATGAGATGTTCACAATTGTGATTGGAGCTCAATTTGACTATATGGAGAATTTAGATGTCGGAATTTTCCGACATCTACTGTCGCCCAGGCGACTGGACAGAAGTTACAGCAACTGCCCACATGGCAGCACGACGAGCAGCAGTTTGGCGCTGTCTGAATTCCAATAGCGATGTCGCCCAGGCGACAGGCCAGAAGTTACAGCAACCGCTCGCACGATAGCACGACGAACGACAGTTTGGCGCTGTCGGAATTCCGACAGTGATGTCGCCCCGGCGATAGTGAAAAATATAAATTGGTTCATTTTGTTCGTGCATTCCAAGCTTTTGAAGATTCTAAGTTCCTTCATGAGTGCATACGAACCAGAGAGCTCCAGAACCTCATCAAATCCCATTTTTTCTTAGAAGGTTTGAGATTGAAGACGAGATCGGACGCGCTTCTACATCAACGATCATCTCGAGGCTTCAACCTTCCTTTCAGATATCTGAATTTCTAGGGAGTTCTTCATTTCATTTTGTATTTTCATTTATATACATTTCATTTTGTATTGGTAGGGAAATCGTCTCCTTGTGCGTGACGTCTAAGTCCTTGCGTGGCTTAGGGGAAAATCGCTTCCTTGTGCGGAGCGTCCAAGTCCTTGCGTGACTTGGTAGGAAATCGTGGCCTTGTATGCTACGTCTAGATCTTGGGAAGATCTAGAGGATAGACATGGGCTTGGTCTAGGGAAAGACAAGTGATAGCCTTCCGATCCTTGGGAGAAGGATTGGTAAACAAAAATTATCAAAAGTTTATTATCTTATTTATGCCTTGATCTTAAGCATTGTTAAGATCATTTTTATTGTATGAGAATTTCATGATTAAAATATTATGCCTTTTCTTTAATTGCAAATTTGGTTGCTTAATCTTTAACTTAGAAATTTGTGTTTGATCTAATTTAAAAATTTCATTGTTTGTAAATTTTTATAAGTGATTTTTAGAAAAGCAAAATTTGTTTTGAAAATTCTTAAGTAAAAATTCATAATTCAAAAAGGCCTTTATTCATCCCCCCCCCCCCCCCCCCCCCCCCCCCTCTAAGGGCGCCACAAGATCCAACACGTGGTATCAGAGCGAGGTTACTCCAAAATGGTTTTACCACCAGGAGTAATGGCGCACAACGATCACGCGTTCGTTGAGGGGCAAGGAATTAGTAGGCCACCACTTTTTACGGGTACAGACTATAACTATTGGAAAACCCGAATGCGGTGTTTTCTAATAGCTCTCGACATGGAAGTTTGGAATATGGTCGAGACGAGTTATACTTCCCCAACATTTGTTGCAGGAGATGTAACTATGGTTAAACCCAAAGACAAGTGGGATGACAATGATAAGTTAAAATGTAAGAACAATGCAAAAGCCATGAATGCTTTATTTTGCGCACTAGATCGCACTGAATTTAATAGAGTTTGTGCTTGTGATGCTGCATATGAAATTTGGAATCTTTTAGAAATTACTCATGAAGGTACTTCGCAGGTAAAGGATTCAAAACTATTTCAACTGGAGTCAGAATTCGAAAGATTCAAAATGGAGGTGGATGAAGAAATTGATACAATGTACACACGATTCACTAAAATCATGAACGATTCAAATGTGCTGGGTAAGGTTTTCTCCAATGGAGATTTAGTAAGGAAAATCTTAAGATCACTTCCCCCAAAGTTCAATCATAAAGTGACTGCAATCTCTGATTCACATGATCTTAAGACCTTACAATTGGAGAGCCTCATTGGGAATCTGAAAACTCATGAGGTGGAGTTGAAAATCCAAAGCCAAGAGTACAATTTGGAGCCCAAAAAGAAGAGCTTGGCGTTGAAATCAAGAAGGGAAGTTGAGACTGAATCTGAAGAAAGTGAGGAAGATGAGGAAGGACTATTTGTGAGGAACTTTAAAGGTTTATGAGAAATCCAGAGAGGAGAAATTCATTTAAAAGATTTTTCAAAAAGAACGATTTTGTCTACCAAAAAGGCAAAGGAAAAATGGAGAATGAAGAGGAGCGTCCGCTACCGGAGTGCTACCATTGCAAGAAGATTGTTCATATCAGAAGCAAGTGCCCAAAATATCTGAGAGAGCAGAAAGAGAAGAGGCACGATAAGAATTTCAAAAAGAAGGTTCTGAAGGCGGAGACTTGGGATGACACAACTTCTGAAGGCTCAAGTGAAGCAAGCGATGAAGATAAAGAAGAAGCAAATGTCTGCCTGATGGGGAAAGAAAATGCGTCATCTGACGACGATTGCAGTGTCCAAAGCGACACTGAGGTAACTCCTCCATCTTATGAAGATTTATATTTTGACTTTATGAAAACTTGCAAATTTTTGGATAAAAGCCTAAAGGAAATTGATTTTTTAAAGTCTGAAAATAAAGGTCTTTTAAAAGTGAATAAAAAATTATCAAATGAATTGAAAACTATTGGGAAAGATAAGGTAATTTGTCAAGAGTGTGATCACTCTTCGACAAGGATAAAAGAACTTGAAAACACTATTTCTAAGTCCGATCAAAAAATTGATCAACTTCTAAAAGAGAAAAAGGACTTAGAAAAAGTGGTCAAAACTTCTCATTCTCAATTAGAGAATTATAAGAAAAATGTTGCAAATAGATGTGGCATGATAGTAAAAGAAAATTTAATTTTAAAGTCCAAAGTAAATGAGTTGAACATGGCAATTGGAAAATTTGGTGTTGGAAAAATATCTCTGGATATGATTTTAGCCAACCAATGCCATGGGACAGCAAAATTTGGGCTAGGATACATTTCTGGAAGCTCTAGAAGCTGTCGGAAATTTTCGACAGCTGATGCCGGAACCAGCGACAGCTCCAGGTTCAGAAAACCTATTTTTCAAAATGAAAATTTTTCTAAGTCCACACATAAAGATGTTTCCTCCAGCAAGAGTCCAGAGAAACCATTGAAAAATGATTCCTCACCATTCATTGCATGTGCCAAATGTCATCGATTTGGTCACATCTCGGACTCATGTTGGAAGAAAGGAAAAGTTAATGTTAAGCAAATCTGGGTACCTAAGGCGTCCACCTATACCATGGGATCGACCACTTGGGTAACCAGATCTTTACTCTCATCATCTTTTTAGGTGTGCGTGTAGGCTAGGAACAAGGAAGACGTGTGGTATTTGGACTATGGATGTTCAAAACACATGACGGGCGATAAATCAAAGTTCCTTAGCCTGGAGATGAAGAAAGGTGGAACAGTGACATTTGGAGATAATGGCAAGGGTAAAGTCAAAGGCATTGAAGTAGTTGGTAACGAAGAATTTAAAATTTCAAATGTTTTATATGTTAAAGGTTTGAAACATAATTTAATTTCTATTAGTCAACTATGTGATAAAAATCTAAATGTTTTATTTGACTCTAGCTCAAACCTTTGCAAAATTATTGATTCTAAAACAAACGAAATCGTACTTACTGCACCGAGAATAAACAATGTCTATACAATCACTTTTCATGATTTATCTCATTCTACACTTAAATGTTTTATTTCAAAGAATGATGAACTTGAATTATGGCATAGGAGACTAGGACATTCTAGTGCTAAACGCATAGTAAAGCTTTCTAAAAATAAAATAATAAAAGGTTTACCAAATTTGAATGGAAAGATTTCTTCATTATGTTCACCATGCCAAAAAGGAAAGTTTACAAAATCATCTTGTAAAAGCAAAAATGTTATTTGTACCACTAGACCTCTACAATTATTACATATGGGCTTGTTTTGTCCAATTACTACACAAAGTCTAGGAGGTAGAAAATATACGTTTGTTATTATTGATGATTATTCTAGATTTTGTTGGACATTGTTTTTAAATTCAAAATCTGATGCTTTTGATGAATTTGTAAAACTAATTTCACGTATTTAAAATGAACTTGATTTAAAAGTAAAATGCATTAGATCAGATCATGGAGGAGAGTTTGATAATGAAAATTTTATTTCATATTATAATGAATTTGGGATAAAACACGAATTTTCTGCTCCTCGCGCACCACAGCAAAATGGTGTAGTGGAGAGGAAAAATAGAACACTTCAAGAATTAGGACGTACTATGCTTTGTGAATTTAAATTGCCAAAATATTTTTGGGCCGAAGCGGTTAGTACTGCATGCTATATTATTAATCGTGTCATGATTCATCCTACATTACAATTAACTCCTTATGAAATTTATTTTCAAAGAAAACCAAATGTATCTTACTTTAAAGTTTTTGGTTGTAAATGCTTTATTTTGAATACAAAAGATAACTTAGGCAAATTTGATGAAAAATGTGATGAAGGAATTTTCATTGGTTATTCTTCAACTAGCAAGGCCTATAGTGTTTATAATAAATGTACTAAAATGGCTGAAGAATCTATTCATGTAAAATTTGATGAAAATATTTCTTGTGAAGAAAATACTAAAGTTGCAGGTAATGAGAAAAATGAAGAAGATGTGGAACAAAATCTAAGAAAAAATGATGATGATGATGATGAAGAAAAAGTAGAGAAAGAAGATGAAAAAGATGGTGAAGAAGAAGAAGAACAAGGATATGTACCTCCAACCGAGCTAAGGTTCTCAAAAGATCATCCGCAAGAATTTGTTATTGGAGAACCATTAAGTTGGGTACGTACACGTTCTAGTTTACATGAAAGTTTTTCGAATTTATGTTTTGTCTCAAATATAGAACCAAAAGATGTTGCCACCACTTTAAATGATGAATCTTGGTTTCTAGCTATGAATGAAGAACTTAACCAATTTGAAAGAAATAAAGTTTGGATTCTTGTTGATAGACCTAGTGATCATCCAGTGGTAGGAGTCAAATGGATTTTCAAAAACAAATTAGATAGTGACTCTAGGGTTACTAGAAACAAAGCTAGGCTTGTAGCGAAAGGATATAATCAAATTGAAGGGGTAGATTTTGATGAAACATTTGCACCCGTAGCACGATTGGAAGCAGTTAGAATTTTTGTTGCATTTGCTAGTCATAAAAGATTTAAATTATTGCAAATGGATATTAAAACTGCATTTTTAAACGGGTTGATTAAAGAAGAAGTTTATGTTGAACAACCCCCAGGATTTATAAATGAAAAATTTCCTAATCGCGTATATAGATTGCTAAAAGCTTTGTATGGTATAAAATAAGCACCACGAGCATGGTATGATAGATTGACTATATATTTATTACAAAATGGTTTTAAAATGGGTGGTGTTGATTGTACACTCTTCATTAAGCAAGTTGATAATGATTTAATTGTTTTACAAATTTATGTTGATGATATTATTTTTGGAGCCACTAATGAAGAGTTGTGTAATTATGTTGTAAAAATGATGGAAAGTGAATTTGAGATGAGTATGGTAGGAGAACTAAAATATTTCTTAGGATTTCAAATTATTCAAAAACATGATGGAATTTTTATTAACCAATCAAAATATATTCATGATGTTTTAAAACGATTTGGATTTGAAAATCTCAAACAAGCAAATACTCCTATGAGTGTATCTTTAAAATTAGGAAAAGATGAAAGTGGAATATGCATAGATCAAACTTTATATAGAGGCATGATAGGTTCACTTTTATATTTGACTGCTTCTAGACCGGATATTATGTTTTCAGTTTGTTTATGTGCTAGATTTCAAGCCGATCCTAAAGAATCTCATTTAAAAGTGGTAAAAAGAATTTTTAGATATTTAATTGGCACATCTAAACTTGGTTTGTGGTATCCTCATAGCGATGATTTTACTCTTTTTGGCTATTCTGATTCTGATTATGCCGGTTGTTCACTAGATAGGAAAAGCACTAGTAGCACTTGTCACTTTTTAGGCCCTTCACTCATTTCATGGTCGAGTAGGAAATAGAATTCTGTTGCCCTCTCAACCACCGAGGCCGAATACATCACACTTGGTAGTTGTTGTGCACAAGCTCTTTGGATGAAACAAACATTAGAAGACTTTAACATTAAACAACAAACAATAGAGCTATGGTGCGATAACAAAAGTGCAATTGATTTAACTTACAATCTGGTTCATCACTCTAGGTCTAAACATATTGACGTTAGGCATCAATTTATAAGTGACCACATTAAAAATAATCAGATTAAAATTTCATTTATAGGTATGGATAATCAACTAGCGGATATATTCACTAAACCGTTACCGGATTCCCGTTTTTCTATGCTTAGGCTAGAATTGGGAATCCTAGACATTTCACAATGATTATATCACTACTTATGACCTATAAAATTAAAAATATCACAAAACCTATACATTTTAAAATGAAAAACTAAATTTTAAATCAAACCATAGAATTTGAATGACTTAACAAAAATTCTCACATCATTAATATTACATACAAATTGTTCCAGAAAAACAGTAGAAATCAACATAAGATTAAGTTCATTAACAGAAAATGAAATCTGGGCAAGTTCACTGTCGCCCAGGCGACAGTTAATGTCGGAAAATTCCGACATCAGTCAGAAGCAGCAACCTGCTGGAAACTACTCAGAATCATCATATCCAGCCCCGCTGCTTTCTGGACAGTCTTCTGAAGATCCACGACTTACAGCCTTTCCACGTCGAGTCCGCCTAACCGATTGGCATGGCGGTTCTTCATCTGGGACTTCCCATTCGGCCGCTTCTTCAGGAGTAGGCTTTAACTTTAGTCCCTTCACCAGAAATTTCATAAACTTCTGCATTCTACTGCGATCTTTCTTCACTTCTTTCTTGTGCTCTTCAAATGAATCACGAAGATCATTTATAGACTCTCGTAGTGATCCTCTTCTAGGATTTGAAGGCTCTCTAATCTCTATTCCACGATGAGGCTTTTTATGAGACTTCTTCACTTTCATGGTACCCGTATAGTATATCTCATGAACACAATCATCTAAGTACGAATCTTTACATATCCATTCATACTTCTTATATAGAATACATTGAATTATAGCCCCCATAGGCAAAGTATGAATCTTCACCCATTTTGGATGTTTTAATCTAAACGCATAACGAATCTGGGCAAGGATGAGGTCCGCTACATCAAAGGGTTCCTCATCCATAATAAAATATGTAAACAACGTCAACTGTGCTGTGATACTCCTTGTATCACCACTTTTTAGCATGACCGTGTTCCTTAATATGTCTTGGACTAAATAGGCATCAGGAGTATGTGAAGAGACTTCCGTGATTAGCGTCCTCTTTTGACTTCCATGTAAACTCATATTTACTAGAGTCCAATCTCTGTCCTTTCTATAACTTTCTACTATGTCTGGCATATGATCACTCATCAGAAGACCAAATTCATCTCTAAGATCAACATGTGTTATTTCCACTTGTTGACCTTGGATTCTCGATCTCACTCCCCCATCCAATTCAGTGTATTTTGGGTATTCCAAATGGTTGTAAAACTCTCGGATCAAGATAGATGAGAACATATCTACTGAAATTACTGATAATATACCTGCATTAGCAAGACAAATGTAGATATGGTCATCCTTAGGAGAGCCAAATTCGACATATTTTGAAACTCCAATTATTGCTTTCTCAATCCCCGGATATACTCGATAAGAACTATGCGCATCTTCAGATGTACTTTTCCGAGCCTTAGAACTGGAAGCCATTCTGCAAACATAACAAAACTAAGTTAAACAAGTTCTGTGCACTGGGACGATGTCGCCCAGGCGACATTGACTGTCGGAAAATTCCGACAATAATCCAGTGAACTTTTTATAAGATTTTTCAACTAGACTTCCAGATCTACTCAAAATCAAGTTATATTTCTGTTAAAAAAAAATTCTTGAACAAAACTACACCTTCTCACATATCATTTACTATTCATCTTCTTCAACCATCTTCAAAAGGAAAATCTCCAGTTTTTTAAATTAAACCATGTAAAAATACAAATCTTAAACCCCAAAAATCACAAGATCCAAACACATTTCACCAAGATCCAACAAGATCCACTTGATTTACACTATATCTACACATTTTATACACAAAACTTCAAAGATCTAAACCATTCATCCAAAGTAAAATGAAATACACATTTTTCTTCTTCTCTACTTTAACAAAATCTCAAATCTCTAAAAAAATTTGAGTCAAAAACCTAAAAATCAAACACACATACATTAGATCTACGGTTGTCGCCGCACTCCCACAGTTTTCTCTCGCCTTCCAGTCCAAAAAATGAGATACAATCGTGTTTGACTCAGTTTTTAACCGTCTTTATACTTTTAGCTGTCGCCCAGGCGACAGTGACTGTCGGAAAATTCCGACAGCTCCCAAATTTTCTTAATCTTCAATTTTGGTCTCTATGATGCTTTACACTAGTTATATGTCATTATTAATGCTACAACTCATGAATTGATGCCAAACCATGTGCTTTTATTTTTTAAAATGGCTATTTACATGATTATATGATTTCATTTCCACTCTATAATCGTATTGACACTCCTGCTAAGTTGTTTAGACAATTGGAAATTGTTTTCGCATGCCTCTAAGTATGAGAAATTGTATATATATAATAATGAGCTATCACGTTCACTTCTTTTGATCCATACATATGTCTTTCTATTTAATATATACATGAATCATGTTTGCTTTCACATAATACAATAGCATTTCATAAATACTACTTTCAAGCTTGATTTGTTAGCACAACCAAATATACACCATTTTTTTGCGATTCAAGTGAATTCGGAGATCCTTGGTCAATTAAAAATAAAAAAATATCTATAAAAACTACAAAGTTAAGATATCACAAAATATGTGATCAACAAAAAGTTTAAATTGAGGACAAGGATACTCCACCAAGCACTACTTACCCTCCTGATAAGTCTTAATAAGCATTGTGAGGTTGAGCACATTGGAAAGAATTGTAAAGTGTCTTTTGCAAAAGAAAAAATGGTATTCTATTCTTATTGTGCTATATCTTCAAGGTCAAAGTTGTTTTTATATGCTTATATTATGTTTTCTATTCCAATGATCATGTCAATTAAATAATTTCATATGTTTGATCAAAGCAACACTTGTACACATCATTATGTTATATAAACTTTCATCTCATGAGAATTGGACCGAAAAGATTCCAAATTTCTATACACAATTGTGTCTTTCTATGATACTTTAAAATGACATTAATCATGTTTAAGTTATTTTTTATTCTACTACTTCATATGGCTATCCCATCTCTTCATGAGTTTATTCAATACTATGGCATATTACTATTATTTCAAGACCTTCAATCATTTTCAACACAAGTGCTTCCGCTTACTCTTATTTTCTACTTCCTATCTCTTCCCTTAAGAACTACTCATTCATTTCAAATTAACTTTTGCTAATACCAAAAGGGGGAGAATTATAAGTATATTAAAGAAATCAAAGAACGATTCCACCTAAATCTTCCACCTAAACAATACATCATTTCACTTCACTATAACATTTAGGGGGAGCATTCATTTAGGGGGAGCATTCATCTAGGGGGAGCTTACATTTAAGAGGAATATATCATTATATTTTTGTGCACACACCATATGTTAAAAACAACAACCTAAATAGACATGATTTCTTTTTACACGATTTGTTATTATCGAAAGGGGGAGATTGTTGGAGCATGCGTTTCGCACTCTTCCGGTTTGATAATAACAAAATCCCGTTTGTATTTGATTCTACTTTTATTGATGGTGTGCAGGTAACAGGTATGAGATGTTCACAATTGTGATTGGAGCTCAATTCGACTATATGGAGAATTTAGATGTCGGAATTTTCCGACATCTACTGTCGCCCACGCGACAGGACAAGTTACAGAAACTGCCCACACGACAGCACGACGAGCAGCAGTTTGGCGCTGTCGGAATTCCGACAGCGATGTCACCCAGGAGACAGGCCAGAAGTTACAGCAACCGCTCGCACGATAGCACAACGAACGACAGTTTGGCGCTGTCGGAATTCCGACAGCGATGTCGCCCACGCGACAGTGAAAAATATAAATTGGTTCGTTTTGTTCGTGCATTCCAAGCTTTTGAAGATTCTAAGTTCCTTCCTGAGTGCATACGAACCAGAGAGCTCCAGAACCTCATCAACTCCCATTTTTGCTTAGAAGGTTTGAGATTGAAGACGAGATCGGACGCGCTTCTACATCAATGATCATCTCGAGGCTTCAACCTTCCTTTCAGAGATCTGAATTTCTAGGGAGTTCTTCATTTCATTTTGTATTTTCATTTATATACATTTCATTTTGTGTTGGTAGGGAAATCGTCTCCTTGTGCGTGACGTCTAAGTCCTTGCGTGGCTTAGGGGAAAATTGCTTCCTTGTGCGGAGCATCCAAATCCTTGCATGGCTTGGTAGGAAATCGTGGCCTTGTGTGCTACGTCTAGATCTTGGGAAGATCTAGAGGATACGCTTGCGCTTGGTCTATGGAAAGACAAGTGATAGCCTTCCGATCCTTGGGAGAAGGATTGGTAAACAAAAATTGTCAAAAGTTTATTATCTTATTTATGCCTTGATCTTAAGCATTGTTAAGATCATTTTTATTGTATGAGAATTTCATGATTAAAATATTATGCCTTTTCTTTAATTGCAAATTTGGTTGCTTAATCTTTAACTTAGAAATAGTGTTTGATCTAATTTAAAAATTTCATAGTTTGTAAATTTTTATAAGTGATTTTTAGAAAAGCAAAATTTGTTTTGAAAATTCTTAAGTAAAAATTCATAATTCAAAAAGGCCCTTATTCACCCCCCCCCCCCTCTAAGGGCGCCACAAGATCCAACAATTTTTATTTTCAAAAAACTCAATTTGGGCCCCCGAGCCCGACAAAGATGAGCATCCAACACGCGGATCGCTCAATAAAGTACCTGATAGGGGTAGTGGAGGATGTTCTGGTCAAGGTCGACAAGTTTATCTTCTAGCTAGATTTCATCATCCTGGATATAGAGGAGGACGCTTGTTAAAAAACTTGAGGTCTGGAGATGAAGTGAAAAATGCGGAACACACTTCACAAAACCTTTCACAAGTGTAGCACAACAGTGACAATAAGAAGACCGAATAGTACTATGGTATTAACTATCTCATTACAAAGCGAGGTATACATGGAGAGACATGATTCATAAGAATCACGGAGGAGAGAAGCACAAAACACAAAGCAACAAGCTGCAGCGACTTGACGACTTGAGACCGCCAGACCGCGTGAACAGACAAGCCAGACATTATCACCTGAGACCGCGCGAACAGAATACAAGCCGCACCTGTCAGACCGCAACCACAGAGCGTGAGACCGCTGCATTATTCCTCTGTTGACAACAAACACATTCCGCACTTCTTGATCGCCGAGACTGCATGGTCTTGATCACAGAAGAACCCGCAAACTCTGAACAAAGAACTGCTACCTGCGACAAACTGCAACTCAAGAGCGCCTTACCACTTAAGACCGCCTAATCAATTGAGTCCGCTGTGCAAACCAAGAAAACCTAAACACAGTCCGCCCGGACTGGTTTATTCAAAGATGGAAGAAGGGAGACAAGCTGACTGCGAGCTGCTAGCTGCTAACCTGCGAACACACAAACCGGTCAGACTAAATCTCAAACCGCGCGGCCTCAAACTAAGACTGGCACAATCAAGCCAACTTGGGTTCTTACAGTTCTCGTTGTTAATGACGAGCCCTGCACCCCTATTTATAGGGTAACAGACGGATGTCATCACCGCACAAACTGGGATACAATAATCGCCCATCAGATCGCGACCGGTCTCACAAAGCAGACTGCCCGAGCTCAGCATAGCTATCCTCTCCTTATTAAACCATACGGTTATCACAAACCGCCCGGTTACCGTGGTCTCCTAAAAGCAGACCGCCCAGTCTTATTGCAAAGCAATGAACTCCATCAGTAACCAGACCGACTAGAACAGTCGTCAAACAGCCATATCACTGCAAGAAGGCAGACCTACAATAATGCCTGGCCGACTTGAACAAGTTGCCAGAACAACCCGCGTAAGCTGCCCGGACTAATAGCGGTCTCCCAGATTATACCACCCAGAACAACCGCTGAGATAGACCCTTCTAGAGAACCAGCGCAGACCGCGCGGGCTCTGCGTTCTCCAATCCGCAGAATGCCCAGCACTAATCCACTTCCACTTCAAAAATTTAACACTCCCCCTTGAAGTGGGAAGTGGAAGTCAGCCCATGCAAACTCCGCAACCGACCAAAAGGTCCCTTCGCCAGTGTCTTGGTAAATATGTCTGCAACATTCTCCTTGCTCTGCACATACTCCACAATCAGAGATCCCTCCAACACCTTCTCACGAATGAAATGGTGATGAATCTCTATGTGCTTTGTACGCGCGTGACAAACTGGATTGTTCACCAGTTTGAGAGAACTCTCATTGTCACCATGTAGTAGAGTAGGACTTCGCACCTCCCTATGAATGTCCTCCACAAGCCTCCTAAGCCAGATGGCTTCTTGAACCGCCAAAGCAAAAGCTTTGTACTCCGCTTCCGTGGTAGAGACAGACACAGAATCCTACTTCTTGTTGCACAATGATATAGCTGTAGAGCCTATCATAAAGACATATCCAGACGTCGATCTCTGATCATCTGAATCTCCTCTATAATCAGCGTCCATGTACACGTGCAAGCGAAAGCCTAAATCTCTCCCATAGATGAGACCCAAATCTGAGGTGGATTAGACATACTTCAATATACTCCTAGCCGCAACAAGATCAAGCTTCCGAGGCTCTGCCATAAACCGACTCACCCTGCCAACTGCATAAGCAATATCTGGCCTCGTGATCGTCAAGTATATCAAGCTTCTGACAAAAGCTCGGAACACCAAAGGATCGGTAAGAACCTTCCCATCATCTCGCCGAAGATGAACTCCAACTTCCAGTGGAGTAGAGCTACTCTTCCCCCTTCCATGCCAAATCTCTTCACGATTCGATCCGCATAGCCCTTTTGGGAAACAATAATACCGCTCTCTTTCCTCTCCACTTCGAGCCCAAGGAAATGGTGGAGCTCGCCCAAATCCTTCATCTCAAATCTGATAGCTAGCTCAGCACGAAGCCTAGCCACATCCATCTCAAAATTCCCTGTGACGATCATATCATCAACGTACAGCAGCACCAAGTCCTGAAGCTCCCCCGTCTTCTTTACGAATAAGCTTGAATCAAAATCAGTAGCTAAATATCCGCAGAACTGGAGGTATTCTACGATCTTCCCGTACCACGCACTAGGCGCTTGCTTCAAGCCGTAAAGAGCCTTCTTGAGCTTGCAAACATATCTTGGGTGCTCTTCGGATACATAACCAAGTGGCTGATCTATGAAGATATCCTTGTCAATCTCGCCATATAATAAAGCGTTCTTCACATCAAGTTGCCAAATCTTCCACCCTTGGCAAGCTGCCAATGCGATCACCTCCCGGACCGAAGTCATCATCTCAATGGGGCTAAGCATTTCTTCATAATCCTCCCCATATTTCTGAGAGAAACCTCGAGCTACAAGGTGAGCCTTGTACCGCTCAATACTTCCATCAGCCTTCTTCTTCAGTTTGAAAACCCACTTGCAAGTCACCGGAGTAACCCCCTCAACCTTAGGCACCAAGTCCCAAGTCTCATTAGTCATGAGGGCAGCCATCTCTTCATCAATGGCTCCTTCCTACTCCTTGACTCCAACGACATTTTCATAACAAGATGGCTCTCTCTCATCCAGGGGACAAAGCTCACCAAGTTCCCGCTCGTATATCGATCAGGTGAAATAATGGTCCACTTGGACCTCCTCAGAGCATGACTCTGAACCACCTCTTCCACTATAGCTTCTGGACTAGCTCTCCTTTCAGGTAAACATGGAGCATCGCTCCCCCTGCTTCCAGTACCTGAAGCACCTGACCCAGAGCTAGAAATACCTGGAGCACCTGGAGAAACAGGCAACTCCACCAAATCTTCCCTTGCAGCTTCCTCTGGTCCACCATCTACTCTGCCTCCTTCTAACTCAATAGAAGAGCTACCTTGGTATGACGTCAGCTCATCAAATACCATATCCCTAAAGACCACATATCTCCGTGTCTCGGGATCCTTGCATCTCCACCCTTTCTTCCGGTCATCATAACTAATGAAGATTAGCTTCCTTGCCTTAACATCTAGCTTCGTTCGAAGGGCATCTAGAACATGCACATAGCAGGTAGAACCAAACACTCGAAAGTGTTCCATGCTTGGCTTCTCCTTGAACATCAATTAATGAGGGGTATTCATGTTCATGGGACTGAGACGCATCCAGTTGATAACATAGGACGCACAAGACATTCCCTATGCCCAGAAGAACTTTGGGATACTCTTGGCATGAAGCCAACATTTGCAGGTCTCCGTCAGGTGACGGATCTTCCACTCTACAACTCCGTTCTATTATAGAGTGTGAGCACAAGAAAGCTCCCTTTGGATGTCATGCTTCCTACAGAAGTTAAAGAACACCTTGGAGGTGAACTCCACTCCATTGTCAGTTTCGAACTTCTTCACCTACAGGTTTAGCCGACCTTCCACCAGCTCTTTGATCTCCACAAACCTCTCGAACGCCTCCAACTTTTCCTTCAGAAAATATACCCATGTATATCTAGTGAAGTCATTAACCAAGATCAGAATATACCTGCTACCTCCAAGACTGGCAGTATTGGTAGTCCAAACAGATCACCATGGATGCACTCCAATGGTCTTTAACATCTGCTTTGTGATTTGTCAAATGGAAAGCGCTGAGCTTTACCAAACTGACAACCTGCACAAACATGACCATCCCCGAAAGATGACAAGCTAGGCAGACCTTTCACCAGGCCTCTTCCCGCCATAGCTTTCAACTTATCCATTCCAACATGCCCAAGTCTTTCGTGCCAGATAGCAGCACTGTCGTTAGCCCTCATCTTATCAAAATAAGAACTTGTGGAAAGAACAAACAAGTCCTTCACCCATCTCCCAACATGAGTGACCTCAGCTTTCACCGCTGAAACATTTTGGAGAAATTTCACTTCTGTTGGACCGAGCAGAACGTGATAGACAACATCCACCACATTGGTCGCCGAGAAGAGGTTCTTCGTCATTCCCGGAACATGATAGACACTCTTCAACGTAAGAGTACCTCTATCATCGTTCAATGAAACTACAACCTCATTCTCAACTGCATGAATAGTATCATCAACCGTAATGATAGCATCATTACTTGTATATGCCTGCAATGAGGAGAACTTAGACTCATCCCCGGTGAGGTGATGACCACACCCAGAGTCCACTATCCAATCGTCCTGATAGTTGATGGAAGTCATAGCCCGAACATACATGCTCGTCATGAATGCACCTCCACCATCCCAACTACCTTTGGAATTGGAACCAGCCTCCTCCTTCCCTACAGCATGCCCTGGATGAAGATTGACTTTGCAGTCCCTTTTGAAATGTCCAAACTTATTGCACCTGAAGCATCTAGGTCCAAAGCTATCACGCTTAGGAGCATAACTCCTCTCCTGCTGATATGAACTAGATGGACCATCATCTCCAGATGTCTTCTTCTTCTTGTCCCATCTCTTCTTCTTGCCAGAAAAAAGAACCTCACCTTTTCCCCCAGAGACAGACATCCCAGCCATTTGCTTAGATAAACTTTCCTGCGAAGCAAGTATGTTCTCCAGCTCCAAAAACGTAGGCTGATTGGCCCAGCCTTGATCAGAAGTAAGAAAGGCCACATACTCCCTCCGTAAGCCGTGGAATATATGCCTCTTTAGCTTATCTTCCGAGATAGGCTCATCCGGGTCCAAAGCCGATATCTCTGCGCAGAGGTTCTTCATCTTCAAGAACAACATTGAGATAGACAAATCCCCCTGAGTTGTTTTCGCCAACTCATTTTCCAAGAACTATAGCCTAGCTACATTCTTCTTATTGAACAAGCCATCCAAGGCTGTTCAAATCTTAGCAGCTGATCCACACCCGATGATGTGTTCAAACAATTCCGGAATGATAGCTCTCTTGAGAGTGAACTCCGCCTTAGCATTCGTTCTCCTCTAAGCCTTCACGAGCTCAGCATTCCCATCAGTAGGAACAACAGCTTGTCTTGCTTCTCCTCCTACAACCTCCCACAAATCCTCGCCAAGAAGATAGCTCTCCATGCAAGACTTTCACTTCTTAAAGTAAGTCTGCGTAAGGAGCTCAATACCAAGACCTCTAGCATATCTTCCTTCCATTGCTATCCCACTGATTGCTAACCACTTGAGAAACCCGGGAGATGTATCAGCAATTTCTGCACACAACCTCAGTAACCTGCCTCTGATACCATGTTAAAAAACTTGAGGTCCGGAGATGAAGTGAAAAATGCGGAACACACTTCACAAAACCTTTCACAAGTGTAGCACAACAGTGACAATAAGAAGACTGAATAGTACTATGGTATTAACTATCTCTTTACAAAGCGACGTATACATGGCGAGACATGATTCATAAGAATCACGGAGGAGAGAAGCACAAAACAGAAAGCAACAAGCTGCAATGACTTGATGACTTGAGGCTGCCAGACCATGCGAACATACAAGCCAGACGGTAGCACCTGAGACCGCATGAACAAAATACAAGCCGCACCTGTCAGACCGCAACCACAGACCGTCAGACCGCTACTTTATTCCTCTGGTGACAACAAACACAATCCGCACTTCTTGATCACCGAGACTGCACGGTCTTGATCACAGAAGAACCCGCGAACACTGAACAAAGAACTGCTACCTACGACAGACCGCAATTCAAGACCGCCTGGCCACTTAAGACCGCCTGATCAACTGAGTCTGCTGTGCAAACCAAGAACACCTAAACATAGTCCGCCCGGACTGGTTAATTCAAAGATGGAAGAAGGGAGACAAGTTGATCGCGAGTTGCTAGCCGCTAACCTGCGAACAAACAAACCGGTCAGACTAAATCTCAAACCACGCGGCCTCAAACTAAGACCAGCACAATCAAGCCAACTTGGGTTCTTATAGTTCTTGTTGTTAATGACGGGCCATGCACCCCTATTTATAGGAGAATAGACAGATGTCATCACCGCACAAACTGGGATACAATAACCGCCCATCAGATCGCGAGCGGTCTCACAAAGCAGACAGCCCGAGCTCAACATAGCTATCAGCTCCTTATTAAACCATACGGTTATCACAAACCGCCCGGTTACTGCGGTCTCCGAAAAGCAGACCGCCCGATTTTATAGTAAAACAAAAAACTCCTTCAATAACTAGACCGACTAGAATAGTCGTCAAACCAACCGGTCACTGCAAGAAGGCAAACCTACAATAATGCCTGGTCAACTTGAACAAGTCGCCATAACAACCCACGTATGCCGCCCAGACAGATAGCGGTCTCCCAGATCAGACCGCCCAGAGAAACGTCTGAGACAGAACCGTCCAGAGAACCAGTGCAGACCGCGCGGTCTCTGCGGTCTCCAATCTGCAGACCACCCAGCACTAATCCACTTCCACTTCAAAAATTTAACAACGCTGAGGTACCTATTATACTCCGTCGTCCCTTCCTCGGAACCTCCCGCGCATTAATTGATGGAAGTAACGGTCGCCTCCTCCTTCGAGTCAGAGACGACAAAGTTACTTTGCATATTAATCCCTCAATGTAGAACTCCCTATCGAATGATGATTCCTGTTTAAACATGGAACCCACGTTTGAAGAGGAATGTTCTTCCCTTTCTGAATTTCTTTCCTTAACGCTGTATGATTCGGATTTTGCGAATCTATTCTGTCTTGACAAAATGTCGAAAGATTCGCCATTCGAACCCTTCGATTCAGAAGTTTTAAAAATTAAACTATCATACAAAGAACTGTTAGTCCTCGAATTAAAACACTTCCCCGATAATCAAAAATATGTTTTTCTCGAGAAAATTTTATAACTTCATATTATTGTTTCTTCTACCTTAAGTGATTCGGAGACATCCGAATTAGTAGAAGTTTTAAACAAGCATCGCTGTACAATTGCTTGGAAGATTTCAGATATCAGGGGAATAAACCCCTCACTTCTGCACCCACAAATATTTTTTAGAAGATAACCCCCGCAAAACTATTTAGTCTCAACGACAACTTAACCCGAACATGCGGGATGTTGTTAAGATTGAGATTATAAAACTCCTCGATGCGGGAATTATCTATCATATATCCGATAGTTTGTGGGTAAGCCCCATACAAGTCGTCCAAAAAGGGAGGTATAATGGTCGTGGCAAACCAAAATTCAGAATTGATTCCAACTCGTACTGTTATGGGTTGGAGGGTGTGCATCGACTACCGAAAATTAAATGATACCACCCAAAAAGACTACTTCACACTACCGTTCATCGATCAAATCCTAGAGTGTCTCTCAGGTCATCCTTTTTATTATTTTCTCGATGGTCTCTCGGGGTTTTTTCCAATTCCCTATTTCCCCCGTAGATCAGGACAAAACAACTTTTACTTGCCCCTTCGCACCTTCGCATATCGAAGGATGCCGTTTGGCCTCTGCAATGCACCAGCTACATTCCAAAGATGTTTGCTGGCGATATTTGGCGAGCTCGTAGAAGACATCATGGAAGTCTTTATGGATGACTTCTCCATTTTTGGAAACTCTTTTAAAAACTGCTTGAAAAATTTAGATAGAGTCCTCCAACAATGTGAAGAGACAAATTTAGTTATAAAATGGGAGAAATGCAACTTCATGGTCCGAGAGGATTTGATCCTCGGCCATACGATTTCTGCCAAGGGGATGGAGGTCGATAAGTATTAGTTTATAGGTTTGTAGTCTAAATCACCTAGAGTGGGGTGAATAGGCTTCTTTTGTTTTTCCTCTAAGTACCCTAGCTGATTTCTGAGTTAGTTTAAGCAAATCAACAAACACAGAAAGCACACAAGAATTTATAGTGGTTCCCTAAAGACAGTGTGTCCATGGGTAGTCCACTTTCCCCCTTCACCCTTCTAACAGTCTGTTAGATAGGGCCAACTCCTCCAACTCAGCTCCAAGAGCTTACAACTCAGATCCCTCTGGATCTCTCTGTTGGAAAATAGACCCTCAATGTCCCTTTAATTTGAAGAGGCCTCACACTCAAATACAAAGTACAAGTTGTATTTGATAAACCCTATTTGTATCTCATAAGCATGTTGGGTTAGGTTATTCCAAGACAAGGAATAGTATTGGTAACAGTCTGCCCAAAACCGCTGAGACGACATTTATGTCTCAGTCCAGCCGCTGAGATGGAGTCTGGGCTTGCAGAGCTGCAGATAGAGGAAAACTGCTGAGACTTGTGTTTCTCCCAGCGGAACCGCTGAGAAGGAGACTGGAGCTGCCGCTGAGACTGGAAGCTGTCTCATCCCAACCGCTAAGACAGATTCAAATGTGCTGACGGGATCTTCTTTTGGCACAAGCGAATATAAAAAGGGAAAAACAACCCCAATCTGCCCCATACTGTGTCAGGAGGATTGTAATAGCCGTTGAAGGCTTCTGGAGGTATAAAAGCAAAAGCTAGGGCACAACAACAAGAACTGTTCCATTGAAAAGCTTTTACTGCAAGCCACAATCGAGCATTCACGTTCCAGCCAGTTGAAGTTGTTCTCTGAAGCTGGAGTTAGTCTTCTGAAGGAGATTAGTTAGCTCTTCTGTACCAACTCATGAAGGGCAAGTTGATCTTCTGCTTTGCTGAAGGAGAAGATCAAGGTGATTCAAATCTGAAGCTGCTGTCTTTCAGATCTGAAGAAAGAAATCAGAAGACCAGAGAGTAAACCTTTTGTCTTCTGTATTTAATACAAACTCTCTTATATCTTTGTAAGGCATTTTGCCTGAGTGAAAGGACGTTGAGCCTGTGTGTAAAGCTGTGTTGACAGCTTGAGTGGTAGGACTTCTTGATAGGTCTGAGGTAGGAAATCTTTGTGATTTCTGAGTGGTAAGAGTTACATAACTCTGAGCTGTAGGGCTGCTGCGCCTGAGGTGTAGGGTTGTTGAGCCTGAGTGTAGGGTTGTTGTGCCTGAGGTGTAGGACTGCTGAGCCTGAGTGTAGGGCTGCTGTGCCTGAGGTAGGATCACTCTTGATCTGAGATGTTCTGAGGACTTGTGGTGTAAGCTCAAGGAGCTGAGATTGGAGTTTGTGGCCTTGTCTAACTCACTGTTAGAAAGGTGAAGGGGGAAGGAGGACTACTCAAGACACCCTGTCTTGAGGAACCTCTATACATCCTTGTGTGCTTTCTGTGATTGAGTTTTCTGCAGCTAGATACATTAGGATTATATAAAGAAAACAAGTAAAACCTATTCCCCCCCCCCCCCTCTAGGTAATATTGACTACACCTAACAAACTATCAAGTGGTATTAGATGGAGGTTGATCAAAAGGACTTAACAGTCTGATCAGATCCTATATAGTAGTAGTCAAATCTCAAATCCAATGGCCAAAAGTGGAATGAAGAAGGAGTTGGGGTCAATGAAGTTGCCCATATGCTCCAAAGAAAACTTTGGTATATGGAAGCAAAGGGTATGGCTATTCATGGAAGCCTCAGACCCAAGGATCTTTTTGACTGTCAAAAATGGTCCTTATACCATTGAGAAAATCTCCACTATTGACCCTACTATAAAAGTACTTAAGGTATTTTCTGAGCTGACCAATGATGAGATAGCATTGTACACTATGGACAAGTGAGCCCAAAACATAATAGTAAATGCCATTGATGATACTACATTTCAGAACTTGGTACACTGCACAACTGCCAAGTAAATGTGGGACACATTGGTTGTTTATATGGAGGGAACAGCTGAAGTGAGGGATGATAGAAAGTCACTCCTCAATCAGGAGTATGAAGCCTTCAGACAGCTGAGCCAGGAGAATATCTCCATGTGCTATGAAAGGTTCTTTAGGATTGTAAATGAACTAAGAACCTATGGAAGGGTGTTCATAGATTATGAACTCAATGACAAGTTCCTTAGATCTCTAACTAGAGATTGGGACACTAAAATATATGCAATCAGGGAAGGGGCAAGACTTGGAGAAACCCCTACCCATACACTGTTTGGGAAACTGCTCTCATATGAGATGCAACTTTCTGCAAGAAAGGAGGAGGACACTTCCTCCAGGGCTCACACAAGGGAGAGATCTGTTGCTCTCAAAGCTGAAAGCCCTATGAAGAACAAGGGTAGAGTGCAGTCACCTCCAAGAAAGGCTGCTGAATCTGAGAAATCTGAGAGCTGCAATTCAGACAGCTCCTCTTCTTATAAGGAGTTTACTGCCTTCACAAGACAGTTCAAGAAGATGATCAGGAGGAAGCAATGGAAGAACAAACCTTCCTCCTCTTCTCATCCCAAGAAGGATCATTATAGATCTGAGAGGCAACATCCCAAAGGGGACGGGTATGACTCTAAATCTAGTAAACATGTTTCAACTAACATAATTTGTTATTGCTGTAGTAAGCCTGGACATGTCATTGCTGAGAAAGGAAAGAGGTGACAAGAAGCCTCATCACCAGAAGGAGAGGAAGGGAGAAAAACCTTCCTAGCTAAGAAAGGCAAGAGCTGGAGTGAATCTGAATCTTCATCTTCAGATTCAGATGGTGAGGAGGAAGCCTACTTGGGGCTGTTTGCTGATCAGGAGGAAGAAGACTATCCTACTGCCAGGATAGGAATTAGGGCCCCTCTATCACATTCATATAGTGATGTAGAGGAGGATGAGGTCGCTCTAGATAACCATGGGCTGATGGCTATAACTGAAAATGAGGACAGCCACAGCAATTCAGAACATGAGCAAGTATTGATACACTGCATTTCTTCTTCTTCTGATTACGAAACAGGTCCAGAACTGAATCACCTCCATCTAAAGTTGGAAGTGAATCAGATTCTGAGGAGGATGTCAATCAATTGATTGATAGGTATGGTGCACTCCTGGAAGCTCTGAAAAAGAGCAAAAAGCTAGCCAAGAGGCAAGCCCAAGAAATTACTTCCCTAAAGCAATCAAAATCTGAGTGCATTGAGCATGCTACCCAGCTAGCTCTAATGAGCAAGGAGATTGGCAAGCTAAGGGGAATGTCAATCATCCATGTGTGCACCATAAGCCACAAGAACAAGATCATTAAGGATCTTGAAGAAAAGCTCCTCAAGGAGAGGATACTAGTGGCTAAGTTCTCCAAGCCCAAGACAGTGCTGCCTATTATTGACACCTTCAACTCCCATGACATGGGAGGTGTTGGTATCAATAAGGAGGCAGCTACTAGCAACACTAAGGGAAAGGTCAAGGACTCAAAAGAATCTAAGACCTCCTTTGTGAAAGTCTTAATGCCCTCAAATAAGTATGACCAAGAAAGTGTTCATGGTCACTTATTAAATGGAAGTTCCTATAACTTGAGCAAGAATGCTCACAGCATTGGAAATAGAAAGGAGTTAGGCTTGAGTGCCTTCAAGGCTCTGCATGAGGAAATTCAAATGGCCCATCATGGACCCTTTGTTTTTGTTGTTGATTCTGAATGGTGAATTATAAAACTTTACATTATTATACACTACAACTTAGTGACATGACTAGGACATTTCTTCAGCGAAAATATCTACATTAGGTCTAAACCTTATGATCAGCTAAACTACAGAAGTATGTTCAGCTGAATCAGCTTGGAAAAATCCCAGCTGAACCGCTGAGACGAGCAAACTGTCCCAGCGGTTGACAGTTCACTGTCCCAGCGGCCTAGGTCTCCGTCTCAGCTGAACCGCTGAGACGGGATGTGTTCAATATAAAATCTTATATTCAATCCCTAATTAACCCAAAATTCCTTAACACAATAAGGTAATTAAGTCTAAAAACCTAGGGTTAATAAAAACGAAACTAAACGCTATAAATATATACATTGTAACTTAAAACACACCACAAAGTCAAACCCATAGCCGCCGAGACGATTCATCTTCTCTCCCGTCTCAGCGCCTCGATTTTCTACTTCCATGGCGCCAAAAGGTTCAAAAGATATCCTGGAGGGCTATGAAATCGTCAGAGATGGATTCTCTCATGCCTCAGAAAAAATAAGACAAGTGATTCATCTGATGGAAGATCAAGGTCTGGAGCATATGCTGTCTGAACCTTGCTGCATTCTCAGAACTGAAGTTCTGGAATGGTTCAGCAATGTCAAGTTATCTCCTTCCAAAACCATCCTGATGTCCAAGATAGGAACTGAGAAGAAAAAGATAATAGACAAAAGGTTGGAGAAGGGACTGAAATTAACTCCCTGCAATAAAAATGAAGAGGAGGAGATATTTGAAAAGGATAAGCAGACTACCCTAAAATGGACAGGGTACAGTGAGGCTAAAACTAGTTGTCTAAGGAGGAAGTTCTTCAATCAACAGGGGAAGCTATTGCCTGATATAGTGGGCAAAGAAATCCTATGCAAACCAGGTTCACATGACACTGTATCACAGTTCATGTTTGAACTAATGACTAGGATAATTTTGTCCAAGAAAACCTCATGGGGAGAAGTTGTTTTTCAAAGGATAAAGGAATGTCTACATGCCCCCAATATGTGAAGGATACTATTTCTGTACCTACAGAATAGATATTCCGAGACTTTTGCTAATTCAAAGGGGTCAAATCTCCATTATCTCAAAAGAATGGACATTAAGACTCTGGATAGATTCTCTAGAGTGCTCCCTATGAGCCAACCATCTGTGGCAAAGGAAAAGAAGAAAAAGTCATCCCAGCAGAAATCTGATTCATCCTCAAAATCAGATGGGTCTGACAATGAGGATATTCATGGGTCTGACCTTGGATCTGCCAGCAGCCCAATGAATATAGATAATGAGGATGTCCCCATCAACAAAGGTAAGAATATAAAATCAATTAAGAACAACAACATTATTCTTACCTATCCTAACTTAGTGAAAATTCAGATAATGCAGATGCACACACTATGCCTGCTGAGACTGAGAAAGACAAGGTCATGGAGGAACCTGATTCTCTTGTGATCCTATCCAAATCCTGTGAAGAAATGTTGGATGCTCCAACTGAGGGGGAGCAGCTGCACAAGGATGGAGTCACTGATCCAACTGAATCACCAAAAGCACCTACCACTAAAGATCTACAAAGAGAGATTGACTCTGTCATCTCAAATCTTGAAAGAAGAATCTCACAGATTCCTGATAACTTCCCTGCTCTCTAAAATTCAGGAGATCTAGGTCTCCCTGCTGCTCAAACTGAGGGGGAGAAAATCACAAAGACAGCTGATAAGTCATCTGATGTCTTAGATTCCTTGAATCAATCTGTTCAAGAAAGTCCTGGTGCACAATCTGAGGGGGAGCAGAATAGTGAGTCTGAGGAGATAGATGCTGATGATGTGGATGTCAATGATGATGATGGACTGCATCCAGATCATATAGATGATATTGCAACATATGCTGAGCATCAAGAGGGTGAAGAACCAAAGGAACTGGATCAAGTGATCCATGCTGGTGTGGTGTCTGAACCAATCATAATCACACCACCTGTAGATGTTGTTCTTCCACCTAGTCCTCCTCAAAGGCTACAACAGCCAATGATAGTGGAACATCAAGCCCCTGCCTAATCTTCACAGTCTAATAAGCACATCTTGGGAGCCTTACAGTCTATGCTAGATGCACACCTTGCATCTACGCAAGTGTATGTTGATAGGTCCACTGCCTCAGTCAGAGATTATGTCAACCAATCTGTCTCTGCAGTAAGAAATGAAATGATGAGTGAACTGAACATCATCAAAGAGGACTCAACATTCCCAAACAAGCAAATGACCACATGGTTTGACTTAGCCAAAAAGACTGTGGATTCCCAAGGACAGATATTCCAGTCCATTCAGAATGACCTGGTCATGTCTGCAAAAGACATGAGCTATGTCAAAAACAATGTCAGTAAAATAGATGAAGTCATAGAGAAGTCAGCAAATCATCTTCAAGAGTATGTCTACTCCATTGCATTGCAGTTAAATGAAGCTGCTGACAGCTACAAGGAAGAGCTGAGAGGATAACTTGCAACTCTATCACAAGCTCTTGATGCAAAAGCCACTTCTTCCCATCTGAATGAAGAAGTTGGCAGGTTAAAAAGTGACCTTCAAGCTGATCTTGAGAATGTCTTCCAAACTCTCCCTGGCACAATCACAATAGTTAAGCAAGACCTCAATCAACATATATATGAAGAAGCCAGAAAGGGGGAGAATACAAATGCACACATCAATTCTGACCTCACACTGAAAGTTCTACAAGGCACTAGGATTGCTCTGAACCTGCCATTACTATATGTTAATAGGGCTGAAGACTGGGATTTTCCTCATCAAGAATCAACAGCACAAAATCAGAGATTGAAAGAGCAAAGAGAAAGAGAGCATGTATTGCTCACAGAGGAATTCATGGCCAACCAAAGGGATGAAAATAGGAGAAACCCTGACTTTGAATACTGGAGTGATGATTCTAAGAAGATAATCCTGAATGCTTGGGTAAGCCATGGTCAGATGTGCAAAGATATTGTTAAGTTATATCCAACTGAGGAATGGATAAGACATCTTGAAAGGAACACTAAAAGAGATAAGGTATTCAAAGAAAACCTAGTCAAGAAAGATAACCCACAAAGAATGCCATCTAGGTACATCCCAAAACCTTTTATGTACTTTAGAAGGCAAGAGATCAAGAGAAAGATTGCTGAGATTAAGGCAACCAATGCTGAAAAGGACTCAGCTACAAATCTGAATGAAGACACTGTTGTACCTGCTGAAGACAAGTAGCCTGCAGTCCAAGAAGAAGTTGTTGCTGAAAATATGGATGCTACTTCAATTCAACTGGATTCAACCAAGGGAAAAGAAGCTGCTGCTGAGATTCCTGAATGTTCTTCCTCTAAGAAAAGAAAATATTGATTTAATGTATAAAACTCCTAGGAATGGTTGAATGGTGATTGAACTAGAGTCTGTCTAAAATATTTTGTGCAAACTGAGGTTAATTAAATACTGCTTTATCTGAAACACTAATCTGAGATTTAGCTAAGTTTTACCTTGGTATTATTGGTTATGTTATTATGAGATGCATTGTCATATCTTTCACCTCACAGTGATGGATTGATTATCTGCTGTGGATATATATTTCTGATCATCTGTTATAAAATATGTTTGCTTAATATGATGAATTCATTGCAGCATTGATATATATCAAAATTTTATAAGTCATGTACTCTTGCATTTGAAAGTGTTCTGCCTTCTTCATATTGGGGGAGATTGTTGGGAAATTGACCCTCATTGTCCCTTTAATTTGAAGAGGGCTCACACTCAAATACAAATTACAAGTTGTATTTGATAAACCCTATTTGTATCTCATAAGCATGCAGGGTTAGGTTATTCCAAGACAAGGAATAGTATTGGTAACAATCTGCCCAAAACCACTGAGAATACATCAATGTCTCAGTCCAGCCACTGAGATGGAGTCTGGGCTTGCAGAGATGCAGATAGAGGAAAACCATTGAGACTTATGTTTGTCCCAGCGGAACCGCTGAGAAGGAGACTGGAGCTGTCGCTGAGACTGGAAGCTGTCTCAGCCCAACCGCTGAGACAGATTCAAATGTGCTGACGGGATCTGCTTTTGGCGCAAGGGAATATAAAAAGGGTAAAGCAACTCCAATCTGCCCCATACTGTGTCAGGAGGTTTGTAATAGCCGTTGAAGCCTTCTGGAGGTATAAAAGCAAAAGCTAGGGCACAACAACAAGAACTATTCCATTGAAAAGCTTTTGCTACAAGCCGCAATCGAGCATTCACGTTCCAGCCAGTTCAAGTTGTTCTCTGAAGCTGGAGTTAATCTTCTGAAGGAGATTAGTTAGCTCTTCCTATACCAACTCAAGAAGGGAAAGTGATATTCTGCTTTGCTGAAGGAGAAGATCAAGGTGATTCAAATCTGAAGCTGCTGTCTCTCAGATCTGAAGAATGAAATCAGAAGACCTGAGAGAAAACCTTTTGTCTTTTGTATTTAATACAAACTCTCTTATATCTTTGTAAGGCATTGTTGACTGAGTGAAAGGCTGTTGAGCCTGTGTGTAAAGCTGTGTTGACAACTTGAGTGGTAGGACTTCTTGATAAGTCTGAGGTAGGAAATCTGTGTGATTTCTGAGTGGTAAGAGTTACATAACTCTGAGCTGTAGGGCTGCTGTGCTTGAGGTGTAGGGATGTTGAGCCTGAGTGTAGGGCTGCTATGCCTGAGGTGTAGGGATGATGAGCCTGAGTGTAGGGCTGTTGTGCCTGAGGTAGGATCACTCTTGATCTGAGAAGTTCTGAGGAACTTGTGATGTAACCTCAAGGAGCTGAGATTGGAGTTTGTGGCCTTGTCTAACTCACTGTTAGAAAGGTGAAGGGGGAAAGAGGACTACTTAAGACACCCTATCTTGAGGAACATCTATACATCCTTGTGTGCTTTCTGTGATTGAGTTTTCTGCAGCTAGAAACATTAGGATTATATAAAGAAAATAAGTAAAACCTATTCACCCCCCCCCCCCCCCTCTATGTAATATTGACTACACCTAACAAACTATCACTCTCAGGTTTTCCCAACCCTACCTCAGGCACAGCAGCCCTACAACTCAGATCAGCCCCTGATCCTACAGCTCGGACCTCAGCAGGTCCTACAACTCAGGCTAAACAACACTACAACTCAGGCTCAGCAGCCCTACCTCAGATCAGCTCCTGATCCTACAGCTCAGACCTCTTCCAGGCCCTACAACTCAGAGAAATCCTCCTCCTACAGCTCGGGCTAAAAAGCACTACAACTCAGGCCTTCAACCCTACAACTCAGATCCACAGATCCTACAATCTCAGACCAAAAGGTCTTACAACTCAGGCTGTCAAGCCCTACAAAAAGATGAGTATAAAACTTACTACAGATGACAACAAGTCCCCTGTAGTTCCTGCACAGCTTGTGCTTCCTGTAGCTGGTGATGTTGATGGCAGCAACTAACTGATTTTCTTCTTCAGATGATGGTTGGAAGATCTCCTTGCTCCTTCTTGCAAAGGAGCTAACTTTCCCTTTCAGTTTCTTCTTCCTTGTTCAATGAGCAGGAGGGGAGAAACTAGAGCTTCTGGAGTCAATGGAACAGTTGATTTCTTTTGGCACACTGCAGAGCTTCTTCGTAAGTGCCCTAATTTCTTCTTTTATACATCTCTGATCATCAATGGCTCTTAGCCGACCTTCAGACAAGTATGGGAGAGACTGGTGGACCCCATACTGCTTTTCTGCAACTTGCGCCACGGGTAGATCACGTAATCTGTGTTCGACGAACACGATGTGCTGTGTTCGACGAACTTGGCGACGATCTTGCCAAACTCTGCGTTCGACGAACTTGCCAAACTCTGCGTTCGACGAACTTGCCAAACTCTGTGTTCGATGATGTTGCAAAACTCTGCATTTGACGATCTTGCCAAACTCTGCATTCGATGAACTTGCCAAACTCTGCGTTTGACGAACTTGCCAAAATCTACGTTCAACGATCGGCACTCTGCGTTCCACGAACACGCCCTTTGTGCCTTCTCAGCGGCTCCTTCTCTGGTTTCATCTCAGCGATCGACGAACTGAGTTCTGCATTTTACGAACACGCCATTCTTTCCAATCTGCACGCTGCTCCTTTCCCATCTCAGCGGATCCGCTGAGACAGCGATCTCGTCTCAGCTGATTCTTGGCTATCTGCAGCTCAGCTTGCTTATAAGCTTTCTCAGCTACTCCTGTTCTGGTCTCAGCGGTTTTGACCCTTTGTCTCAGCGGTTCTGCTGAGACATCTTCATCTCCTTGTAGATGAATTCTCCTCATTTAAGGGCATGTTTGGCCCTTCCTTTTGAGTCACCTGTGCCTGTATATCCTACACAAGTATAGCTTTATCAAATACAATATGTCCTTAGCATTGTGAGTGATGCCTCTTCAAATCAATGTAATATTGAGGGCAATATTCCCAACAATCTCCCCCTATGTGAAGAAGGCAGAACATTCCCAATGTTAAGGTACATGACCAACAAAAACATATCACAATAATGAACAATGTAGCATTCATGATAACATTGCTTAAGATAACATTGTTTAAGAATTCTTTGATATCTTATGACAGATTATGTAAAGCTTTGGCTAGCTCATAGGATATCTCCCCCTTTCTAACTCAGATTATAGTAAGCTTAGCTTATTCATAATCACTACCTCTGATAACTTTATCAGAGGTCTTACTCTGATATAGTCCTAGCATTGGCCATCTCCCCCTTTCTGGTTTCTTCAATTATTTTTCCCTTAGAAATTTGGAGGGAACCACAACAGCATTTGCCATCTCCCCCTTTATGCATTTGCATTGGCCATCTCCCCCTCAATCTGAGCAGGAACTTACTCCCCCTCAAATTGAGAACTATTATCTTTAATAGTTGATCTTGTTCATTTTGAACAATCCATTTTAGCTCCCCCTCATTTGGAGCATGTTTATTGATTTTATGATTTAAGGGAACCTGAAGCTGAGCTGATCCAAAAATTTCTGATTCAACTGACCAGCTTTCTTTAAAATCAATATGAGCAGAGATACTTAACTTGAGGAGGTAGTCCTCAATTGATGTTGAATTCACAATGGTTATGCACAACAGCTGTGGCCACCTCTTTCTCTACCACCTCTTCAACCCCATTGTTTGCCTTCTCCACTACAAGTTCTTGTCTTGGCATCTCTTCACAAGAGGGTAGAACTTCCATGGTGTTAGTTACCCTGATGACCTCTTCTTCATTCTGAGCTTTTGCTCTTCCAGCATCTGAGCTGTGCTCCCTCGTACTAGTATACATATGTGGAAAAATCTCCTTCCTGTCATGTGCCTTTAACACCCACTGTCCAAGTACCAAATTTGGTTGAGGTTGGTACTTGGACTAACCTGCAAGAAGTTTAGTTATCCTTAGGAGCCCAATTAGCTTCGGGTCCTAGGAACATGTTAGCATGATGAAATGGCCTTACTCTAGCTGCACCCTTGGCAGTATAACACCCCAAAAATTGTAGTTCAACGAGGTAGGCGGAGTGGTAGTGCTGTGCTCGGGATAGGCTAAAAAATTCCATTTCTCCTCTTCGCGCACGACCAGTGATCGTGCGCCAATGATCGTGCGTTAATTCGCAAGGAATCAGAGTTCTGTCTCGGGTAGTGCGCACGACCATTTCTCCTCTTCGCGCACGACCAGTGATCGTGCGCCTGTGATCGTGCGCCCTGTTTATTCTGCTCCACGAATTTGAGCGGAGAAGGAGATCGGTCCGTCCAAATTGTTTGGAAACCGATCCAATGGCTAGGATTAGATGCTGGAGGTCTTTAGGGCTGATGAGAGGAGGTTAATCCTCATAATTTCTAAACCTTTCTCTCTCCAAACCTAGAGAAAGAAGAAGGAGGCAAGGAAGAAGAAGGAGAGATCCCGCCATTGACGGAGCTCCGGAGCTCCGTATCGCGAGCCGTTTCCAGATCTAGAGAGTGCAGCCCGGTGCGGTCGTTTCCCTCCGTCTAGAATCTCGGATCCATGGCGAAGAAGAACGCTCCTAGGGTAACGATTCTTCCTCCCGATATTTGGACTTGTCATTTGTCATCTCCTTCATTTCTCTATGCTTGCATGAGGAATCCCTTACACCAAATGGGTGAAGTGTAGGATTTCCTTAAGTTCTTCGGAACTCCGGGTAGATTGTGTCCGTCTCCGGCATATTGCATGTAGAAAATCCGGTAGTCGTGCGGATTTAGGCATTGTGTGTGAAGCCTATTCGTGGCCGTGAGCCCGAATCGGTGATGCTTGATTTGCGACGTTGCATTTAGGTTAGGCCTAGAATGCGTGCCGGAGAATGACTCCGTGAAATCATCTTAGTATTGCGGGAATTAAGTGTAGGCGTCTTGTGAAGATCCTAACGAAAGCCCCATGCTTTGAGATTGGATGAAGGCAAACCTTCACCACGAAATTGATGCGGAGCGTATTGTACCTCCCTTGTTGAGTATTTGTGAAGCCTAGATCCTTGCGAAGGGGTTAGATGCGTAGCTTATAAATTGTGTAGCACTTGAAAGTGCTAAACCCTTACGGGTCGAGGTGAAGCCGTACCCGCGTCGTGCGTTAGATAGCGACGATTAGAGCACGGGCAAAGCTAAACCAAACCCGTTTCCATGCATATCGGTAAGAGGTCCCTACCTTATGGAAGTCGTGTGATCATGGGAGAGGTCGTGGAGGGTGATTTACCCAGACCGACCAAAAGCTCTTTTTCCCACCTAACGCGATGGCCCTTATGGTGGAGTGTTTTGTGGAATTGATGTTGTTAGCCTCATGCGGTTGTTTAGGCGGTTGTGGGGAACCTTCGGGTGAACCCAACCAACATCATGTGCATACCTAGGTTCCCTCATTTTTGATGCTCAACCTAGAAGATTGATTGTGCTTGAAACCTCACCTTGTGTAGTTGCACTTTCTTTATATTAGTACTTGTGCTAGTATGGCTTGCTTGCAGGGTAGAAGCTCCGCCACCCCGGGAAAGGGGTGGGGTCGTTATAATTTGGTTAGCTGTTCTGACCGTTACTTTGTTTTCCACCGCTTGGTGGAATGTTCTTATGCAGGTGCAGGTGAGCCTAGTGGGAAATAGCGGGCGGTTGTCCTTTTGCTGAGTTGGCCCTTGAAGGCCAGCCTCCCTTTTCTGCTTTCTCATGTATTACCGGCCTGCGTGCCGAAGTATGTTCTGAGTTTTGTATATTGGTGAATGTAAGGCCTTAAGTCCGTAACTCTATTTTATGGTTTCATTCCTATGATAGTGGACAGTTCTAAATGAAATGTTAAATCTTTATGCTTCCGCTAGTGTTTAGTATACTCTGTTGCAGTTCTTTCTGTTTATCAACTTTTAACTCCTAGCTAGTGTGGTTTGTATGGCGTGGGGTCCCGGCCGGACCTACTGTTATACTATTCGTACTGGCAGGGTGTTACAGGTAGGAAAGCTCATCTTTGCATATGACACATTAGGGTTGTGCCAACAATCTATGGCAAAGTGTCCCACTTTACCACAACACCAACATTCATGAATGTTGTATCTCCTCTTCTGAACATTTCCTAAGAAATTAGCATTACTTTGCCTGTGTTCAGGAGGGGAGACAGCTGCAGCCTTCCTGTTTCTCTCAGCAATGATTTGACTGAATGTCAATCAATGTGTTATCTTGATGCTCTTTGTCCTGATGGTATCAGCCTACTTTGGCTTGACAACCATACAAGATCTGATTGCATCTGACACTGAGCAACAAGCCTTGTCCATAGATTGGACAGCATCAATTTTCTTTGCTGAAATAGATTTGGAAGAGCTGGCACCCTGATTCTTGGATGAGGGGGCTGAGGTACCAAATACAAAAGGTCCAGATTTGGCCAATTGAATTTCCTCATGGGGAGCCTTCTTGGCACTCAATCCCATTCCCTTTCTTACACTATGGGAAGGAGTATTTTCCTTCCTATAGACACTCCCATTCTTCCAGTGACCATAAATGCTTTCATGGTCATACCTGTTGGAAGGAAGTAACACTTTTTGAAAGGTGGTTTGAGGCTAAGGCTTCCCCTTGCTCTTCTCTCCACTCCCTTCTCCTACTTCCATTTTATTGAATCCTTGTCCTATCCTATTGGTTTGAGAGGAGAAGGTGTCAATAATAGGAAGCACAAATTTGGGCTTGGAGAATTGAGCCACCAGGCTCTTCTCCTTCACAAGCTTCTCCTCAAGGTCCTTGATGACCTTGTTCTTCAGGGAAATAGTGCATAATTGCATAATTGTTAATCCCTATAAATGGCTGATCTATCTACTCATCTGAGCCACCAGGGTGGTAGGTTCAGTGTAGTCATTTTTAGTCATCTTAAGGGAAACAATATCCTAGGCTTGCCTCTTGGCAAGCTTCTTGCTCTTCTTCAGAGCTTTCAAAAGAGAACCATACTTGTCATTCAATTGATTGACATCTTCCTCAGTTTCTGAACCACTTCCACCAATTGATGAAGGTGCTTCAGATACTGGACATGCATCATGATCAGAAAGAGAAATGGAGGAAATTAATACCTAATCTTTGTCAGAACTATTTTGACTGTCTTCCTCATCAGTGAAGGCCATAAGACCTATCTGAACTTTGTCTTCATCCTCCTCCTCTATGTCACTATCTGAGTGTGATAGAGGGGCCCTGATTCCAACCTTTGTAGCTAGGCAATCTTCATCTTCTTCTGCTGCATATACTTCAACAGCAACCAGCCCAATAAGGGCTTCTTCCTTTTCAGATTCAGGTGAGCTGGAGTCTGATTCACTCCAGCTCCTTTCCTTCTTAGCTAGAAAGGATTTTTCTCTTTTCTTGCATTTTAGCTGATGAACCTTCTTCTCATCCTTCTCTTTTCTCTTGACTGGGCAGTCAGTAATGACATTCCCTGGCTTGCTGCAGCAATAGCAGACAACTTTAGAGGAATTAAATTTAGAGCTAGAGCCATACCTGTCATTCCTGGAGTGATGCTTTGACTCCTTGCTGTCCTCCTTTTTGTGATATGAGGAAGAGGGCTTGTTCTTACATTGCCTCCTCTTCATCATCTTCTTGAATTGCCTCAAAAAGGTAGAAAACTCTTCATCAGAGGAAGAGCTATCAGAGGTGCTGGTTTCTGATTCAGCACTTCTCCTTTGAGGAGATACGAAGCTGCCCTGGCTTCTCTTGGAGCTGTCAGCTATGAGAGCTACTGAATTCTCCCTTGCTTGAGCCCTTGAAGAGGTGTCCTCTTCCTTCCTTGCAGACAACTACATCTCATAGGAGAGCAGCTTCCCAAATAGTGTGTGAGTTGGGGTCTCACCAAGCTTTGCCACTTCCCTGATGGCACAGATTTTTGTGTCCCAGTCCCTTGTTAGAGACCTAAGGAACTTATCATTCAGCTCATAGTTGGTGAATGCCCTCTCATAGGTTCTCAGCTCATTGACTATTCTGAAGAACCTCTCATAGAACAAGGATATGCTTTCCTGGGCCAGCTGCCTGAAGGCTTCATATTCTTGGTTAAGGAGTGATTTTCTATCATCCCTTACTTCAGCTGTCCCTTCCATATATACTACCAATGTATCCCACATTTCCTTGGCAGAAGTGCAGTGTACCAAGTTTTGAAATGTAGAATCATCAATAGCATTAACTATGATGTTTTGGGCCCTATTGTCCATGGTGAACAACTCAAGTTCATCCTTGGTCAAGTCTTTAAATAGTTTGGCCACCCTTCTAGTTGGATCTATAGTGGAGGCAGTTTGAAAGGTGAATGGTCCTTCCATAACTGTAATATAAATCCTAGGATCAGAAGCTTCCATAAACAGTCTGATCCTTTGCTTCCATATCCTGATAGTGCTAAATCTAGTTAGTTTAATTAGGTTATTTTTAGGTTATCTACACTTAATTTTTGCTTATTATTGTTTCTCTAAATGCAATTTTTGGTCATTTTCCTATTTTTAGTGCTAACTTAAGTTTCCTGAATTTTTAGGTCAAAAATGCAGATTTTCCTAGGTCACGCCCTAGGTCACGCCCGTGACCTGGGGATCACGCCCGTGACCTAGGGCGTGTAAGTTGCTGTTAACAGTTAAGTTGATGCCGCTATAATTCAGAAATTTTGGTCAAACACGCCCAAAGTTACACGGGCGTGCTTCCAGTCACGCCCATGACTACCACGTAAGCCAGCCGCCAGCGCCCATGATCGCGTGCCAGCGCCCATGCCTAGCTTGACCACCGAATTGGTCACGCCCCTAGGTCACGGGCGTGACCTGGGCCGTGACCCATCAAATCTCGTCAGAATCGAGCACCAAACCTGATCCAAGCCACAGAATTGATTAAACAAGTCACACCCCCAGTCACGGGCGTGACTTAAGGGCGTGACTGAGACAGAAAAATTTCTATAAATTGGGATGACCTCCAAGCTTTCCCCATGGAGTTTTTGCAGAGAGAAAGGGTGCTACTGCTTTATTTTTAGTGATTTTCATGTTATTTTTGTATTCTCTTTCTCTCCCTCTCTCTTATTTCAATGCACTTCTTTTTCTAGTTTTCTTATGAATGTTGTAATGCCCTTGTAACTTCCTTTCATAATGTATTGCTAATGCTTAGTAGGCTTTCCATGCAAATGTATCTTCAGTTGAACTCTATTTTAATAAAAATCTTATGTTTTTGTTCTATTAATATCTTCCTCATTTCTCTCTCCTATCCATCCAACATGAGTAACTAAATCCTCAGAGTACTTGATCTTGATGATCTGAGGATGAGTTGATTAACTTATGATCCTTTAGCCCTCTTTTACTTTCTAAAGTCTTGGGCCTTAGATTTACTCTTAATAAAAATTTAGTGGAGCTATAATATCGATATATAGTCCCCACCTTTGCTTTCATTCTTGGCTAGCCGAGAGGCCGATAGTCTGAAGTGAGCGCTTAAGGGTAATGAGAGTTGCATGCATTTCTCGAGAGAGAATGACGTAAATCTCCTAGATTAGAGTCAAATCCAATAGCGGGGTTCACCACTTAAAGCAAGTTTTAGGTATTCGAATACGGGACGAGAGTTCGGTCGGATTTTCCTAAACTCAGTTGGGCATATCTTCGAGAAAAGCATGTTCAAACTATAGGAACCCCCACGGTCAAGCTACCCTTTATTAAGTTTTAAGTTTGCAAGTTGAATTTTGATCAACTTAAGCCGAAGTAAGTCAAGATCGAGTGCTATTTCTTAATCATCGTTTAGCCGTACTTTTATCCAGCTTTTATTTCAATTTAGCAAACAAAACCTTCCAAAAAATTATTAAGATAAAATAATAGTAATTCGTTTGAGTATAAGTAATCAACGTTTCCCGGATTTTAATACGACACTTGTGTTCCTATTGTTTGCCCAGAAAGCCCGCGACCTCCTCTCATTGTACATTTTTCCCGGTCTCAGCGGTCTCAAATTAGGTGATCGCCCAGATCGTCAGATGCCTCCTCAACCAAGATTTTCTAAGTTCCCAGCGGTCAAGATAGTGCGAGATCGTCGGCTCAAGCGGTCTGGCCGTTTTTCTTATTTTTGTTATTTGTACCCCATTTCCCTGCCCCGGCTCTCCTGTACACCGGGCAGCCCGTAGTTTTTCAGCTCTGCCCGTTTGGGCAGCCCCCTCGTCTATAAATAGAGGGGTAGGGGTACCAGAAAAGCACTTTTGGCTCCGAGGCTCCAACTTACAACCTGTGTAAGCGGTCTCATTTCTTCGTGATCGCCATTTCGTGATCGTTTTGTTCCAGCATCTTCCGTCTTAGTAACCTGCACTTCGCAGTTTTCTCCCATCCCCTTTAGTGTGAATTTTGGAGGTACCATTTTTGGCACCAACAGAACGAACACGCGACCTTCAGATCCGAAGTGTCAGGTGAAATCCATAGACTTCCAAGATGGCTGATCGCCGTAGAGGTCGTCCCCTGCGATCTCCCAGCGTTCCCCCTTCCGATCACAACCCTTTAGAAGCGCTTGAGCGCCGCTTCGAGCTTCGAGTTGAACAAGCTCTCCGTGAGGCCGCCCGAGCTAGGCAGGACGCCACCTCTGTTCAGCAGGAGATCGCGTGGTCTCAGCAAGAGGCCGCTCGAGATCGGCAAGAAGTCGTTCGGGCTCAGCAGGAGTCTGCGAAGCAGATTGAGGCTATGAACCAGGTTCTAGCCGCGATCTCCCAGAAAATCCTTCCTCAAACCTCTCAGGTCGCCACTCCAGACCGCATGGCGGGAGGTCACCCGAGCGATCACCCCGTCTTCCAGCCCGCAGCTCCTCAGCGATCTCAGCATGAGGAGTTCGCCGCCCGTCGTAATTCTTTCCGAGCTGCAGCCCAGGGACCTCCGGCCCAAACCCTGAATTTTGAAGAAGGGTTTGCTTACCCTCAAGATCCCCCTGCCTCTTTTCTTCCTCCTCCAGGACCTTCTATTTTTGGGGAGCCTTCCCCCTTTACCGATGAGATTCGTCGGGATCCGATTCCTCATGGATTCAGAGAACCTCGCCTTCCGGTGTATACAGGAGAAACTGACCCAATGTGCCATCTTCAAGCCTTCGAGTCTGCTGTGGCTCTCAGGAACATTTCAGATGGAGTGAGGTGCAAGCTGATGGTCACCTCCTTCGATGGGTCAGCCATGGAATGGTTCTATAAGCTGCCTTGTCAATCTATCCCAAGCTTTGCTGCCCTGAGGCAAGAGCTCCTCCTGAGGTTCGCCACCGCAAAGAAGAGGAAGAGTGGTCCTGCGACCCTCTTCAAGATCAGGCAAGGGGACAACGAAACTGCAGCGCATTTCGTTGACCGTTTTCAGAAAGAGATCTTGGGGGTCAGAGACATGGATCCCGAGCTCTATATGGTGGCTTTGATCAGTGGTCTGCAGGAGGGTCCTCTGAAGTTCAAAGTCACAACCAAGGAGCCTAGCTCCTATCAGGAGTTGATCAGCATTGCCAATCGCTACATAGAAGGGGAGATCAACAACCCCACCTATGTGAGCAATCTGACAAACAAGGCCACTCAGAAAGGCTCCGCGGGATTTTATCCGGCTCCGTCTTCCTCTAAGCCCCGACAAGAGCTCCCACCTCCGGCTCCGAGAGGTAAGAATTACCGCAACAACCGCTTAAACTGAGGTAATCAATCCTTCCCACTTCAAAATTCATTTCTTCCAACTCCTGCTACTCCTGCTCCGCAAGTCACCCCCATCCACCAGATCCAGTATGCTCAACCTCCTCTTCTACCCATTCCTTCACTTTACAATGAATCCCAAGAGTCCTTCACGGACTTTGGCGTTCCAATGTGTGAAGTGCTTCAAGTCCTTCAGAAGCAGCCCTTTTTCAAGAGGCCAGCTCCGCTGAATTCTGACCCGAAAACCAGAAACCCAACTCTCTATTGTGAGTATCACAGAGATAGGGGTCATTTGACAGAGGATTGTAGAGCTCTCCGCCTATTTTTAGAGAAACTATTAAAGGAGGGAAAGCTCCGCGATTTCATTCAAAAGAATGATTCTGCCAAAGCTTCAACCTCCAAGGCCAAGGAGGTAGCAGAAGTTCACTGGGAGTGCGAGGAAGTAGATGATGTTATCCATCTGGGCAACATCGGTTTTCCCAGCGAATGCGTGGACGCTAATGATGAGGGTGCCTTGGGCAACCTTTTCTGCATCCATGGGGGTGCAGGCCCGGAGTCCTCGAGAAAGGCAAGTCTGAAAAGGGTTTATCAATCAGAGGTTGCTGCCACCTCTTCAGCACCGGTCCAGGGAACGGTCACTTTCGGCGACGAAGACCTTCCTCAGACCGCGAATCCTTTTGACGACGCGGTCGTCATCAAAGCTGTAGTTGAAAATTATACAGTAGAGAAGATTCTGATTGACACGGGAAGTTCAGTCAATGTGCTCTTCAAACCCGCCTTCGAGGCATTGAAGACAGGTAAAACCCTCCTTTCAACTGAAGGCCCCCTCTATTGTTTTTCAGGAGAGAAGAAAGAAGTAGAAGGGCTCGTTACTCTTTCTGTGATTCTGGGAGGGATAGTGAAGCTGGTCAAATTTATAGTCGTTGATGCTCCCAGTAGCTACAACGCCATCTTTGGAAGACCCTTCTTGAATGCCTATCAAGCCATCGTCTCCACCTATCATCAAGCGGTGAAGTTCACCTTGAACGGCAAACAACACCGAATCAGGAGCGACCCAAGGAAAGCCAGGGAATGCTATGTAAACACGGTCAACATGATCGTATCCTCTCCTCCTCAAGAAATCATGATGGCTGAATCAATCGAAGCTCCTGAACAAGTTCCAGTTGCAGAAGAAATTGAGGAGGATGCAAGAGATGGAGTTCGCTTGGAACCTGCCCAAGCAACTCAAGAGGTCCGGATCAGCGAGGAAGATGAGAGCAAGAGCCTCTCCATCAACGCTGAGTTATCCGAAGCTGACAAGGGTCAGCTCATCTCTTGCCTTCTGCAAAATCTAGATATCTTCGCTTGGTCGGCAGATGACATGCCCGGAGTGGACCCATATGTTGCTTGCCACCATCTCAATCTTGACCCAAACTTCATCCCGATCCAGCAGAAGAAGAGGTCTGTTGCAACTACTCTAGCACAGCCTATCCGTGAAGAGGTAGAGAAGCTCCTGAAGGCAAAGTTCATCCAACCAATTCAATACCCGGAATGGGTGTCAAACGTTGTAATGGTAAAGAAGTCGGGTGGAAAGTGGAGGATGTGTGTCGACTTTACCAAACTCAATAAAGCTTGCCCCAAGGATTGCTACCCTTTGCCTCGGATAGATTCTTTAGTAGATTCTGCGGTAGGTTATTCTTTTATGAGTTTTTTAGATGCTTTTTCAGGTTATCATCAAATCAGAATGCATAAACCAGATATACCCCATACTTCATTTATCACAAATGATGGTTGCTTCTGTTATCTCGTAATGCCTTTCGGGCTAAAGAATGCTGGAGCAACCTATCAAAAAATGATGGACACAGTGTTCAGAAGTCAAAAAGGATGAAACCTCGAGGTATATGTTGATGACCTCTTGGTAAAAAGCAAACTGTTCTCTTCTCATCTTAGAGACCTCTCGGAAACTTTTGCAACCCTTCGAACTTTCAATATGAGGTTGAATCCGTTGAAGTGTGTTTTCGGGGCAAGTAAAGGAAAATTCCTGGGTCACCTCCTTACTCCAGAAGGGTTGGAACCCAATCCTGACAAAGTGAAAGCTATTCTGGAAATGCCACCTCCCAAGTCCCCAAAAGAAATTCAGCAGCTGGGAGGGAGAATGGCAGGCTTAAGTCGCTTTATCTCCCGTTCAGGAGATAAGAGTGCATCTTTCTTTAAAACCCTCCGGGGAGGGAGTAGATTCGAGTGGACAAAGGAATGTGATGATGCTTTCACTCAGCTAAAAAAGCAATTGACATCAACTCCTTTGCTTCAAAGCCCGCGAGAGGGAGAAAATCTATTTCTGTATATGGGAGTCGGAACTGATGCCATAAGCTCTGTTTTGGTCCGAGAGGAGAAAAAGAAGCAATTCCCAGTCTATTACGTAAGTCGAATCCTAAAGAATGCAGAGACTCGTTATCCTATTCTCGAAAAGTTGGCTTTAATGCTTATAACTTCAGCAAGAAAATTAAGACCATATTTTCAAGCTCACTCGATTCTAGTCGTTACTGATCTTCCATTGAAGAGTGTCTTGGAGAAGCCGGAGCATTCAGGCAGGTTGGCAAAGTGGGCAATAGAGCTCAGTGAGTTTGACATAACCTATGTTCCAAGGATGGCAATCAAAGCTCAGGTCTTAGCAGACTTCATGGTGGATGCCAAAGAAGTTGAGTCACAGAAGGGGTCGGAGTGCCCCTTGCCTGGAAAATCTTCGTGGACGGAGCTTCAGGGAAAAATTCTTTCGGAGCAGGGGTTGTCTTAGTCAACCCAAATGGAGTAAAGCTGGATCAAGCGCTGAAGTTCTATTTTCAAGTAACAAACAATCAGGCGGAATATGAGGCTTTGCTAGCCGGTCTCAAGTTTGCTAGGGAGCTGGGGATTGATGATGTCAAAGTTTTCACAGATTCTTTGGTGATGGCTTCTCAAGTAAATGGGACTTTCGAAACTAGAGATAGTATTTTAAAGCAGTATTTAACTCTGGTAAAAATTGAGGTTGGGAAGTTCAAAAGCTTTACTATCAATCATATTCCAAGAGGTGAGAACGTGGAAAAAGACGAGTTGGCAAAATTTGGGCTTCTCTCAGGAGGAACAACTTCGGAGTTGTTTCGCCCGGCGATTGAAGAAGGAGAGGTCATGGAGATTGATCAACATCCGTCTTGGATGGATCCGTTTGTTCTTTATCTTTCAACTGGAGAGCTCCATTCATCAATAAAGGATAGGAAAAGGTTTAAACGGAAAGCGGCTAACTATTATCTTGTTGCAGGAGTGCTTTATAGAAGAACTTTCCTTTCACCATTAGCACGGTGTGTTTCGGAGGAGGAGATTCCAGCGGTCCTTCAGGAGGTCCATTCTGGAGAATGTGGAAGTCACTCTGGAGCCAGAACGTTGGAAAAAAGAATTCTAAGGCAAGGCTATTTTTGGCCTCAAATGAGGAAAGATGCGAAAAAATTTGCTAAGAAATGTGTAAAGTGCCAGAAGTTTGCTCCTCTCCAAAATCAGCCGGCTCAACAACTCAAGTCAATAGCACCTCCATGGCTGTTTGCAGTTTGGGGAATGGATTTGATTGGGCCTTTCCCTATGGCAAGTGGGCAACGTCGATATATTATAGTTATGATTGACTACTTCAGCAAATGGATAGAGGCAAAGGCATTGGCCAAAATTACAACTCAAGCGTGAAAAATTTTATTTGGGGAGAGATAGTATGTCGGCACGGAATCCCGATGGCAATCATCACGGATAACGGTTCCCAGTTCAACAATTCAATTCTTATTAATTTCTGTAAGCAAATTGGCATTGAGGTACGTTTCGCTTCCGTGCATCATCCAAGAAGCAATGGGCAGGTAGAGGCCGCCAACAAACTCATCATAAATCTCTTGAAAAAGAAGGTAGAAAATGTCAGGGGCAACTGGGCAGAACAACTACCTTCCGTCTTGTGGGCCTTGAGGACAACTCCAAGTTCTGCTACTGGAGAAACTCCATTCAAATTATCACACGGTTCCGAAGCCCTTATTCCGGTGGAATTTGAAGTAAAAAGCCCAAGAGTATTATTGGCGCAACAGAGTCAAATTGACTGGATGGAAGGAAACGATGAGGAGTTAAAATGCAGCCTTGATTTAATTGAGGAGTTGAGAGATACGGCAATCATCAGGCAAGAAGAGGTGAAGAGAAGAATGGCGAGGCTATTCAACAAAAATGTAAGAACCAAAGAGTTCGCTGTTGGGGATCTAGTCCTGAAGAAAGTAGATTCAACAGCAAGAGCTGGTTCAGTTGGAAAGCTTAACCCAAATTGGGCGGGGCCGTTTGTGGTGAAGAGCGTGCTTAAAAATGGCGCTTACCATCTCCAAACTTATGAAGGGAAAGAATTGTCTCATTCATGGAGCGGAGATGATCTCAAACTCTTCTTTTCTTAAATGTTCGTATCCGATTCACTCATTCTTTTTCTCACTTTTTCCCTCTCAAATGTCATGCAGGTATTATCAAAGCATTCGCAATATGAGTGATGGGTGACAAGTTTTAAGAATGTTATTTTTTGAAAAAGCCAAAAACCTGTCAAGTGAGACATCGACGGATCCTACTATCTTCCCCCTCGACTTGTTAGCTCGACGTGTAATTCTGTCGGGACCACAGATGTCGGGGAGATTTCGAATCTGTGTAGCAGTAGCTCGCCAAGCTTGAGCGGTGGAAGTTTAGGATACCGGGTCCTTGCTGACATCTGGCACACCTCAGCATTTCAAGGGGGTCTAGGTGGCTGGCTCAGCTCTGTCATGCATTAAGAAGGACATTGTTATGATCTTAATGATCTTTCAAGGAAAGCAATGTCGGTATAGCCTCCGCGGCATGACCACACCTGCCCTACCGATCATTTTGATCCGTAACTCTCGAATACTCGTTGAAGCGTGGTTAAGTAAGGGGCGGTCAGAAACATCCGTGACCATCACCTGAACCTTAGATTGGCATGTTTGCAGTAAACTCAGTAATCCTTTGTTTAAAAAGAGAGGCAATGTCGGTATAGCCTCCGCGGAATGACCACACATTCCTTTTGGATCATTCTTAGAGATCCCATTTTCATATCTTCTTACTTCAAAAAGAAAAATCTTATTCATCCCTTTGTACTGGGATCGGGCGGTCAGCAATTTGTGAGACCGCATGTTTTTCTTTCCAACTTTCTCCAAAGAGTGATTTGAGTCATTTACGATCGCCGGACATGACTTTTTCAGGATAATTGAGGTCGCTATTCAGAAAGCTCTTATGCCGACTTGACAGAGCTCGACCCGGTCTCAGTGAGATCGAGATTCTGGTATTCCCCGTTATTCGAAGTTGCATGGAATAATCATGATGCTCTGTTTCCCATCAAGTGAGTTGGGTTTTTTCTTCAAAAAGGGCGGTCTGAATATAATGTGATCGCTAAACTGGAGATTCATGAAGAGTTATTGTTTTTTCTTTTCAAGTAATAGTTTTGGTTATCAAAGGGGTCATCAGACGGATTGCCAGTCATTTGGGCACCGAACACCCAAAAGTTTAACGAGTTCAAATCATCTTCAAATTGTAGTTTCCTTATGTTGCGATTTGTATAATGTGAGACCGCATGACTATTGCAAATAAGTTGGTTTTCTGATCACAGTTAAGTTGCTGAATGTCTTTCAATGATCTGATTATCTCGAGATCGCAGAGTGATTTTATTTATACAAAGTATTAGTCTTTCCTTCAAGGTCTTTTTTGTTTTTTCTAAGAGATCGCCACCTGAAATCCTTTAATGGTGATATAAAATTGAGATCGCAGAGTGATTTTATTAATACAAAGCATTGAGATCGAATGCCGAGTTTAAACTCAGAAGAACAAATATATGCATCAAAAATAAACTCATCCACAGGCAACATAACAGAATCTAATTTTTATATATATTCTGAATGTTCAATTGCAACGAGACCGCTCGGTCTCCAAAAGGGAAAAAGGAAAAGTTTGTACAGTTCACTCTCTCTTTGACCTCTTAGAAGACCGCTCGCTTGAAGAAGAAGAATCAGTTTCTGCGGAAGATTCTTCTAAGATTTTCCCTGGAATTCTAGATCCAGAGCTTGAGCTCGAACTGGAATCCAGACCCAGGGTATAGCGGCTTCCGCTTTCTTCGTCTTCGATCACAACATCTTCGTCTTGACCAGCGGCCTCATCAGCAACATCCGCGGTCTCTTCAGCAGTTGCAGATTGCTCTTCAAACCTCTGTGCCGCGTCAGGGAAGAGATCGGCAAACGTAACATCCTTATATTCTTCAGTGAATCCACCTCGGCCTCGAACCTCGTTCAGCACCTGGTCGGCGGTCTCTTTAATGTGATGCATCATAGCCCTCTGAAAAGCTGGATTTTCAGGGTCATAAGCTACTTTTTCAGATTACTATAAAAAAGAGATATATGTTAGACCGCGCGATCATAGGTAACGCGTTCGTATGATATAAATAAAAATTCTCACTTTTCTTTCTTCTTGCAAGGCAGTTATTTCATCCAGAGCGCTGTGAAGAGACCACCCCATATGGTGATTTAAGATTGTACTTCTAGCGGTCACTTGGGCACAGAGGTCGGGGAGCGCATCGGTCTCTATATTCAGTATTTCATTTGTATTCTTTCTCCCATACAGAGCCGAAGTGACCGCATATGCGTGACGGGTCACCTTTCCCCTCCACAGGGGCAGATCAGTGGACACCTTCACAGACTTTCCTTTGGCCGCCCATTTGAGGAGGGGTTTTCCTTTGATATCCTTCATTCTTCTTTTGAAACCGATCAAAGGGAAATCTCGCTCGACGGTCTCAGAGGTAGTGCCGAACACGTCGGCCTCACGCTTCAGCCTCCTCTCCCTCTGAGTAAGAACCTCTGCAGCTGGGGAGATAGGATCTTGAACAGGGACCGCAAAGGTCGCTAAAAAGCGGGAAAAAGTTAGGAAAGCATACAAAAGGTATGAAAGGAAATTATTCGAGACCGCAAGAAAAGCTTACTTTCAGCCGGAATAATCTCGGCGATCTCGGGCCAGATCGCTAGATAATGAACAAGATCGATCCTCTTGCCCGCCAAGAAAGCCAAGATTTTCAGCTCCTCTTCTGAGACCGCTTTTATCTTCTTAAAGATACTGTCAGGTCGCGGAGAAGGCGAGTTTTTGAGACCGCCAAGGTCACCTTCAAAGACAAGAAACCTCTCTGTCCAGAAAGAGATTTTATTTGGAAGATTCAGGATTTTTATTCCGTCTGCTGAAAAGTACATCAACCCTTTGAACTCTTCCTTCTTTCTGCCTTCCTTCAAGATCTTCGCGGTGAAGGTTGCGCGGAACAGATTCATTGTAAACTTCACTCTTTCCGATCTCAAGTAATTGATGAAGACATTAACTAGACCGATGGAGTTCGGGGCCAACTGGGCAAGCACGAAGCCGTAATATTCCAGGATCTCTAGCCATTCCCATGGGAGGGGAATCCTCAACCCATTATCAAAGTGATAGATGGGAATAATAAACTTTTTCTCCTCCGCAAAGTTCATCCTTTCTTGTTCAGTTGGCGGTCTCACAACTACCTGAGTTTGGATCATATATTTCTTTATACACTCAATATATTCATCCTTTGATAGGCGACCTTGTTTGTGATCGGCATTCAGGAAGATGGTGGCAGAAGAAGCACGAGCGGACACCATTTTTAGCGATTGATGAGATTGGTGTTTAGAGCGCATTCAAGAAAGCGTAAAATAAAGGTCATGAAGACGGCTATTTATAGAAGACGAAGGGTCATTTCGTAATCATTACATCTTGAAGACCGCCCAGCCAAAACATGTTCAGACCGCTCGACCTATGCAAAGTTATATGAAAGCATACTATGGTTGGCGATCTCAATCAATAAAAAACACAGCAGCAATACAAGCAACCCAGGCATAAAGAGATCAAAACTTAACAAATCAAGACCGCACAAAACATTAAAATCAAAACAGCCACAAATATATGGAAAAATAACAATAAATTTTTACAAAACATAGTTTAAATCTAGAGACCGCTCGGACTCAGGTTAAATGTTCATCTCCTAGGAGGCCTGTTTCTCCCTACATGAGCTGCGACATCTTGCATGTCGTTCACTGCGGCCATAACCGACACCAGGCTGTGATTAGCCAGCATTGCAGACCGGTGGATTTTCGACATTTCCTTGTCCACCTGCTCCATGGGGATAAGTACAATTTCAGGTTGCGGTCTCTCCGCTGGATGATCGCTGGAGGTACCCGGTCGCATCAGCATCTTTCCGTGACCGCTCCTCAGCCTCTCATTCTCCGCGGACAGCGTCGTAGCCTTTCCCCTATAGTATTCATCCTCTTTTTCATCCTTCTTAAGAGCTCGCGCGATCTCGGCAACCCTCAGATCGCATTCTTCACGAATCCTCTTCTCATTGGAACGCAATCTTTCTTCGAGATCACGGATCTGATCGTTCTGAGTCCGCTCCCTCATCAGCATAGAACGAACATCCTCAAACATGGGGTTAAGGATGTTGGTTAACTGAGGGGAGATCTCGATGGGCTGAGGAAGTTCTCCCTCCTCGATCTCAGCATTTTTGTTATCTGCGGTCATAGGAGATGGGTTATTTCACTCATGAGCATATGATCAGATAAGCTTTTTAAATAAACAGAAAGAGTACTTGGAAAGAAGTCGAGACCGCAGTCACGTAAAGCTCTTCTGATATCTTTAGTGACCGCGGGATCTGCGGTCAGAGAAAGATGATCTGATCCCCTTAAGCGCTCCAGATCCATTCTTTCCAAACCTCTTTTCTGCGTTTTTTCTCCCTCTTTTCTTCTCCTTTTTAATTCTTCGTTACTTAAGAGGACATTGTCGGTCTCAATAAAAATGATCTCGTGTTTTCTTTCAGGAGAAGCAAAATGAACTGTAGGTAATGGAAGGAACTCAGCTGACTGGAGAATCATTTTATTCTTACCATCTCGCGAAATCGAGACCGCCGCCGCACGATCTGCTGCAGCCTTGTTCGAACGATCTCCCTGAAGAGAATCATCCGGAAGACCGCTAGAAAGTACAGCTTTCTCCTTAGCGATCTGCAGCTTCTCCGCGATCTCCTCACTGATTTTGTCCGAAGTCTGCAAGACCTCAGCCTTTTTCCTCTCTTCAGCGATCAGGGCCTCCTTTTCCTCAGCGACCCTGACCGCTTCTTTCTTCCTCTCCTCAGCGATCAGAGCCGCTCCCTCCTCAGCAACTCTGACCGCCTCCTTCTTCTTCTCTTCCTCGACGGCCTTAGCCGCCTCTCTCCTCTTCTCCTCTTCCTCTCTTTCCTTTTTCTCTTTCTTCTCCTTGTCTTTCTTCTTCTCCTCGTCCTCCCTCTTTTTCTTCTCCTTCTTCTCCCTCTTTTCTTTCTTATCTTTTTCTTCTTTCTCCTTTTCTTTCTCTTCTTTTTCCCTCTGTTCCTCTACCTCTTTTTCTTTCCTCCTCTTCACCATCTCTTCCATTTCCATCTTTGTCCTTTCCTCCTCCTTTGACTTGATCGCTGCGTCGGCGATCTCCTTCTCCCTGTCCGCGATCTCCTCATCAACGGCGGCATTTCTGAGAGCTGAAGCCTCTAAGGGATCCAACACCTGCAATGATGAAAAAGATGAATTGTTAGAAGAAACCTTATCAAGGTAGGCGATTAATCCAGCATCATCCTCTCTTGGTAAGGTTGAGACCGCGGGAAGGAAGGGGAGATCGCCCTTAGCATTCACCTGAAACTCAGCGGAGTCTTCCAGGTCGATGGATTCAGAAAATCAGGTCGCCTCCATGGCGGTCACATCTTTTCCTTCCTCATTTCTTCTGCTCCTCTTATAAGTCAAACTAGATGGACTTGTATTTTTTCTCTTCTTGCCCTTTGCAACGATCTCCTGGTCAGCGATCTTCTGCCTCAAGGATTTGGCCTCAGCTCCCTTCTGACGCAGCCCAGCCAGAATGACCTCGGTGGAGACGGTCTCAGGAAGCTTGGAAAATGTTTGACCCAGTGCCTCCAGAAATTTCTGACAATTAAAAGAAATTGAAAAGTCAGGCAATTTCCATACAGGATCTGAAGAAGTATTAGACGGATCAGAAGCAACAGAGACCGGCACAATCGAGCCCTCAGGAAGCTCAGTTTTCTTTAACGGAGATCGGGCGGTCTCCTTTGAAGTGCTCACTTTTGTTAAGATCTTCGGCGCCTTCTTTCCTTTCTTTGAGCTGACACTTTCCTTTTTTCCAGGAGAGTTCGCTTTCGATGGGAGAGCTTTTAAGAGATCGAGCATAGTCATCTTTGCAAGGTCGCGCCTGCCCAATTATCAAAGACCGCTCAAATAGTGGAGTTCCTCAATGTCTTGCAAAATGAAGTTTTCAGCCGGTATTTATAGACCAAGCCGCATTAATGATGGTCGCGGTCTCAGCGGTCAAAGCTTACATTTTCGAAGTTCCAGGTGCAACTTAAAAATGTGTGGGGATTATGTTTGCCCAGAAAGCCCGCGACCTCCTCTCATTGTACATTTTTCCCGGTCTCAGCGGTCTCAAATTAGGTGATCGCCCATATCGTCAGATGCCTCCTCAACCAAGATTTTCTAAGTTCCCAGCGGTCAAGATAGTGCGAGATCGCCGGCTCAAGCGGTCTGGCCGTTTTTCTTATTTTTGTTATTTGTACCCCATTTCCCTGCCCCGGCTCTCCTGTACCCCGGGCAGCCCGTAGTTTTTCAGCTCTGCCCGTTTGGGCAGCCCCCTCGTCTATAAATAGAGGGGTAGGGGTACCAGAAAAGCACTTTTGGCTTCGAGGCTCTAGCTTACAACCTGTGTAAGCGGTCTCATTTCTTCGTGATCGCCATTTCGTGATCGTTTTGTTCCAGCATCTTCCGTCTTAGTAACCTGCACTTCGCAGTTTTCTCCCATCCCCTTTAGTGTGAATTTTGGAGGTACCATTTTTGGCACCAACACCTATACTACAATTCGATAGGTATACTTGCCTTCTTGGATTGCTAGTTCGGATTTTATTTCGTGTAAGCGGAATTTTAATCACCAAGTTTTTGGCGTCGACTCGCTTTTAGTTGATATTTTGAAAGAACGAATCTATTACTTTTATCGCCTCTTTTTCTCTCCTCTTTCTTCAAAAAAATTAATTCAATAAAAATGAGAGACCTTTTCTTTTTCGAATTTCTCAATCTTATTTTCCCTTCTCTCTTTCTAGTTTATGACCCGAGCAAATCCGTCAGAACTTGTAGACTTGGACCAAGAACTTGAGCGTACTCTTCGGAGAAAATCGCAAGTTCAAGATCCTACATTCCAAGAACTGGCTGAGGATTCGGAGTCGGTTGTTAATATGGGCGAACCTAACCAAAATGAAGTCCCCAACATGGTTACGACCCCTAAATGGACTATGTCCCACTATGCAAGGCCAGACCTGGAAGTGACGGAAACTAGTATAGTCCGCCCTGCCGTAGCTAATAATAATTTCGAACTAAAGCCCAGCATAATTCACATGGTGCAACAATACGTGCAGTTCGACGGATTACAAGATGAAGATCTGAATGCACATATTGCTAGCTTCCTTGAAATCTGTGACACCTTCAAAATAAATGGTGTTACGGATGATGCAATTAGGCTAAGACTCTTCCCATTTTCTTTAAGAACAAAGGCTAAGCAGTGGTTGACGACTCTACCTAGAGGTTCTATCACCACTTGGGTCCAGTTAACTGAAAAATTTCTAACTAAGTATTTTCCACCTGCGAAAACTGCTAAGCTTAGAAATGATATTTCTTCTCTTTGCCAAATAGATTCTGAAACGCTATATGATACATGGGAAAGGTATAAAGAATTATTAAGACGTTGCCCTCATCACGCTCTGCCTGTATGGTTACAACTGTAGACATTTTATAACGGGCTAAATCAACATACTAAGCAAATGATAGACGCCGCATCCGGTGGTACCTTAAATAACAAAACCTCGGAAGCCGCTCTTGAGCTATTTGAGGATATGGCCATGAACACCTATCCGTGGAATGTGCCAAAATCCCGCCCAAACAAACCTGCAGGTATGTCCGAGGTGGATAACGTCTCCCAGCTGGCACTACAATTGGAAATGCTTTGCAAAAAGATATCGGAAATGAATGCTCCTTCCGCACCGTAGGTTTGGGAATTTGCAAAAGCCACCTCCGAACAAGCTGATTACGTAGGCAATAGAAATGCTTATAATAATTATTCTGCTGCTTCTAATTTTCAATCACCTGGTTTTCAATTACCGAATAATTATAATCATGCACTGCGTAATCACCCGAACTTTTCTTGGAGTAATCCTGCAAACACAACTCGCCCGCCTCTACAAAATGAATTTACACCACCTCCACCCCCTGTTAACTTTCAAAAACCTCCATCTTTGGAGGAGATGTTTTCAAAATATATAAGTACGAACGAAGCAACTGTCCGGAACTTAGCCGGATCCGTTAAAAATCTAGAAAACCAAATCGGGCAGCTCAACAAAATAATATCCGAGCGACCGCCCAGGACTCTTCCCGCTAACACCGAGCCCAACCCGAGAGAGCAAGCGAAAGCTGTAACTCTTCGGAGTGGGAAGCAAATATCCGGTCCGGTTAGCGAAGAGCCCGAGGCAAGATCCGCCCCTATTTTAGAAAACACCACTCACTCAAACAGATTTTATCACTCCACCTCCTGTTTTCAAAAACAACCCCGCCCCGCCTTATCCTTCGCAACTCAACAAAGAAAAATTAGATGATCAATATCATCGCTTCCTGGAAATGTTTAAGCAAATACACATCAATTTGCCCTTCCATGAAGCGATATCACAAATGCCCAAGTACGTTAAGTACTTGAAGGATCTTCTAACTAATAAGAAAAAGGTAGAAAATCTATCACACGTAACTTTAAACACTGAGTGTTCCGCCGTCCTAACAAATAAATTACCGAAAAAGGCTAACGATCCAGCTAGTTTTTCTATCCCATGCCTCTTTGGTGATTTATTTGTAAAGAACGCGTTGGCCGACTTAGGTGCGAGCATCAACTTGATGCCATTCTCCTTGTTTAAGGAGTTAGGAGTGGCACCCTTAGCCCCACATGTATGAGTATACAACTAGCAGATAGGACGATAAAATATCCATTGGGAATTGTGGAGGACGTGCTCGTAAATGTAGACAAATTCATCTTCCCGGTGTATTTTGTCATTTTGAACATTGAAGAGGATGTCGAGGTTCCCCTAATCCTTGGTCGCCCCTTCCTTGCCACCTCCCGTGCTATCATCGATGTGAGTAATGGTAAGCTCTTCCTCCGAGTTGGAGATGATGAAGTGACCTTCTCCATAACACCCTCAATGAAAAATACCCTAGAAAATGACGATTCGTGTTTTTTCTTAGATGTGTTAAGAGAAGACACTTCTTTTTGTATTTCTGAAAATTCTTCTTCTTTTTGTTCATCTTCAAGCACCTCAACTGAAATATTACATGAAATGGAAATGGCCATTGCTCCCACCCCCTCAAATTTTCAAAATAAATCAAAACATTTTGAAGAGATCACTTTTGAAAAAGAAAAATCTTTCAAATCTTCGTACGAGGAACCTCCCACATTAGAACTTAATGAACTACCCAATCATTTAAGATATGAGTTTTTAGAAAAAGACTCTAAGTTTCCAGTAATAGTGTCGGCCCATCTAAGTGAATCTGAAAATGCCAAATTGCTAAAAGTTTTACAAATGCACCGCCAAGCAATTGCTTGGCAGATTTCTGATATTAAGGGCATAAGTCCATCTTTTTGCACGCACAAAATTCTAATGGATGATAATTCACATAATTCTATTCAACCTCAACGTCGATTAAACCCAAACATGAAAGAAGTAGTAAAGGGTGAGGTCATGAAATTATTAGACGCAGGAATTATCTATCCAATTTCAGATAGCAAATGGGTGAGCCCCGTCCAAGTAGTTCCTAAAAAGGGAGGGATCACGGTAGTGTTAAACGACAATAATGACTTAATCCCAACACGGACGGTGACTGGGTGGCGTATGTGTATTGATTATCGCAAATTGAACGACGCCACCCGCAAGGACCATTTCCCCTTGCCATTCATCAATCAAATCTTAGAACGATTATCTGGCCATAGCTTTTATTGTTTCCTCGATGGTCTCTCGGGCTACTTCCAAATTCCCATCTCGCCCGAGGACTAGGAGAAAATGACGTTTACTTGTCCTTTCGGCACCTTCGCTTATCGAAGAATGCCGTTTGGCTTATGTAATGCGCCGGCAACATTTCAACGGTGTATGTTGGCCATTTTTAACAAGTACGTAGAAAGTATTATGGAGGTCTTTATGGACGACTTCTCCGTGTTTGGTGATTCCTTCAATTTTTGTTTACAGAATTTAGAAAAAGTGTTAGAACGATGTGAGGAGACCAATCTCGCCCTGAACTGGGAAAAATGCCATTTCATGGTGCGGGAGGGATTGGTTTTAGGTCATAAGATATCAGCAAGAGGAATTGAGGTCTATGAAGCAAAAATAGAAGTGATCGAAAACTGCCACCGCCAACCAACGTTAAGGCCATAAGAAGCTTTCTAGGACATGCCGGTTTTTACCGGCGATTTATAAAAGATTTTTCGAAAATTACCAAACCCCTCACTCATCTTTTAGAAAAAGACACTCCATTTATTTTTGATGATACCTGCTTATCTGCTTTTCAATTAATCAAAAATAAGCTAATAAATGCGCCAATTATGATAGCTCCAGTCTGGGACTTTCCATTCGAAATCATGTGCGATGCAAGTAGCTTTGCGGTGGGAGCCATTTTAGGACAATGTATATCTAAAAACTTCCACCCTATTTTCTACGCAAGTAAAACGCTTACATCAGCACAAGAGAACTATACCACAACAGAGAAAGAATTATTAGCAGTTATTTTTGTGTTCGACAAATTTCGATCTTATATTACGCTTTCAAAAATTACCGTTTTTACGGACCACTCGGCCCTCAAATATTTACTTTATAAACTGGATGCCAAACTACGCTTACTTCGCTGGATCTTACACCTCCAGGAGTTCGACTTGGAAATCCGAGATAAAAAGGGAGCTGAAAATTTGGCCGCGGACCATCTTTCACGATTAGATAACCCGTTTATTGAAAATTTAAATGAACAAACTTTTAATGATTATTTTCCCAAAGAGAAGTTATTTTCAATCAACGCTACACTTTCTCCTTGGTTTGCAAACTTCGCCAACTACTTAGTAGTTCGAGTCCTCCCAAAAGAATTCTCCTATCAGCAAAAGAAGAAATTCTTTTCTGACCTGAAGAATTATTTTTGGGAGGACCCATATCTGTTTCGAGTTTGTGCAGACCAAGTAGTAAGGAGATGTGTTTCTTTCGAAGAAGGACAAAATATTTTAAAACAATTACATGAAGGACCGACAGTGGGCACTATCAAGCCAATCGGACCACTCACAAAGTACTAAGTGCAGGCTTTTATTGGCCTAGCCTTTTTATAAAATGCCCAATCTTTTGTGAGTCGGTGCGATAGCTGCCAACGGTCTGGCAATATCTCTAATAAAAATCAAATGTTGCAAAATTATTTCCTCGAGTGCGAAGTTTTCAACCTTTGGGGAATTGATTTTGTAGGTCCTCTTCCTTCTAGCCATGGGAATAAATACATCTTAGTTGCGGTAGATTAGGTATCTCGATGGGCAGAGGCCCAAGCTCTTCCTACCAATGACTCCCGAGTCGTTATTATTTTCTTAAAAAAATTATTTTCTCGATTCGGTACTCCTAGGGCCATTGTTAGCGATAGGGGTTCGCACTTTTGTAACGCACAACTTGCAAAAACACTTTTTAAGTATGGCGTAACACATAAGCTTTCAACTGCATACCACCCCCAAACTAACGGCCAGGTCGAGGTAGTGAATAGAGAAATTAAACGTATTTTAGAAAAGAATGTTTCCACCTCACGTAAGGACTGGTCATATAAATTAGACGATGCTTTATGAGCTTACCGAACAGCGTACAAGACCGACATAGGTTGTACACCGTATCGGTTAGTATATGGGAAATCATGCCATTTACCGGTCGAATTAGAAAATCATGCCCTTAAATTTATAAATTTTGAACCCCACTCCACCGCCAATCTTCGAAAATTCCAACTCAATGAACTCGACGAGTGGCGCTCCAATGCATATGAAAATAATAAATTATATAAGGAACGAACGAAATTCTTTCACGATAAAAATTTAAGGCACCCGAAAAAATTCAAACCAGGCGACCAAGTATTGCTTTATAATTCTCGTCTATGTTTATTTCCTGGAAAGTTAAAATCTAGATGGTCAGGTCCTTTTAATGTAAAGGAAGCTTATCCGTATGGAACTGTTTTGATATCACACTCAGATAAGGGTGATTTCAAGGTTAATGGGCAGCGTCTAAAACTTTATTTTTCTGGCGACAATGTTGACATGGACAGTGAAAAACTTCTTTTGTCTGGACTGTAATAATTTGGACTTACTTTTGAACTATATTCTTTTAGTGGAGCTCAAACGACATTAAACAAAGGGCGCTCTTGGGAGGCAACCCACGGTTTTTAAAATTTGTTGTTTTAATTTTTCTTTGGCCCTGGGCGGCTCCGATACTCTCAACTTCGGCGATCGCCTGCTCCAACGTTGCTGATTTCAAGAAAAATTCAAGATGATATTTCATGAAGATCCAAAGCGCCAACAAGGGTGAGCGGCATCACACATCCTTTCAAGCCCATAAATCCGGGGAAGTGCCTATTTCAGTTTTGGTTTCTTTTCTTAGTTGCCCCTTCCTTCAATCTCCTTTTCCATTGAGGACAATGTTTATCGTAAGCTTGGGGGAGAATGTCTTCTTTTCTTTTCTTTTCTTTTGTTTTAGTAGTCTAAATTAGATTTTGGTAAAATCAATAGTACCCCTTGCTTTATGTTTTGTTTTTCCCAAAATATTTTATATAGCCTCAGTTAATTTCAAAATTTCTAATCCAACTTTTTAATTATGTTTCACAAGTAAATTGTTGACTCATCTAGTGTTCTAATTCCAGGTAGCATGTTAATGTGAAAAGTTTTTTTAAAATCCTGTACTTTCCTTATCGTTTTCTCTTTTATCTTCTTTACTTTCTTAAAAATTCTTCATCCACTATTTTCCTCTTCATTTTTAGATATATTTTGCAAGGTTAACTTTTGAATAGTGTAGTAAATGTGAATAATCCTAGACGCTTATTATTCTTATTTTCAGGATAAGTTCATTAGTCTTTATTTAATATCTAGGGCTTACTTTTTGAAATCCATCAAAACTTATGCTTTAAATAACTTTAGGAGCAATGAAAATGATTTAGGCCATTTTTTTTGTTTAAGTTTGAGCCTTCATGCCAACCCTTAAAAAGAAACCCTTTGTTAGCCTCTTCTGGGCCTTTTCCCATGTTTTATTGTCACCTCCACTTATCAAATTTTTCACCAAAGACAAAATTTCCAAACCTATTTAAATCACACTAACACTTTGAGTTTTATTTAAATTTTTATATAGTGTGATTGGTTTATTGCATGGAGAGCTTCAAAGAAAAGAATTTGCTCAAAAAGAAGATATTTTAAGCATATTTGTATTAGTTATCTTTGCCAAAATTTTAATAAAAAAAATAAAAAATAAAAAAATAAAAAAAATGGCTATGAAAGAGAAAGAAAGAAAATATGTTATATGCTTATAATGAAGGATTGCCTCTTATCATTCATATCGAATTTTTTATAAAACTCATGTTTATGGTTTAGTGCGACTATAGCCACCACTTTTATCTTCGATTTCCATTCCAAATCATATGCCTAAACCAAACATTTCGGTCCTAATAAAGTCCTCTTGATTCATGCTCCTAAAGTTGCTTTAGCTAAGTAAAGAAGAAAAGTAGAATAGTTAAGTTTTGGGTATGAATTTAGATCCTTGTTCTTAGAATGATATAATTATAATTTGTCTCTTAGGGTTTAGTAACAATTCAATGCACTCTCTCACTTGTTACTTTGCTTAATTTTATTTAAAAACTTTTTAGTTAAAATTTTGGATGATTAATTTTTGTTAGTAAAGGGTATAAAATTTAAGCTTAAATAAAGTACTTATTTTAGGTTTCCTTTTCACTATTCTTCCTACTTAGAATTTCGCAAGGTACTCGTGTTTAGCATAATTAAATCTTTTTGATTAGTCACCTTTTTATTAGCTAATGCATATTTCATTGCTTGGGGACAAGCAATGTGTAAGCTTGGGGGAATTTGATAGTGCTAAATCTAGTTAGTTTAATTAGGTTATTTTTAGGTTATCTACTCTTAATTTTTGCTTATTATTGTTTTCTTTAAATGCAATTTTTGGTCATTTTCCTATTTTTAGTGCTAACTTAAGTTTTCTGAATTTTTAGGTCAAAAATGCAGATTTTCCTAGGTCAAGCCCTAGGTCACGCCCGTGACCTGGCGATCACGCCCGTGACCTATTGCGTGTAAGTTGCTGTTAACAGTTAAGTTGATGCCGCCATAATTCAGAAATTTTGGTTAGACACACCCAAAGTTACACGGGTGTGCTTCCAGTCACGCCCGTGACTGCCACGTCAGCCAGCCGCCAGCGCCCATGATCGCGTGCCAGCGTCCATGCCTAGCTTGACCACCAAATTGGTCACACCCCCGGTCACGGGCGTGACTTGGGGCGTGACCCATCAAATCACGTCAGAATCGAGCGCCGAACCTGATCCAAGCCGCAGAATTGATTAAACAAGTCACGCCCCCAGTCACGGGCGTGACTTAAGGGCGTGACCGAGGCAGAAAAATTTCTATAAATTGGGATGACCTCCAAGCTTTCCCCATGGAGTTTTTGTAGAGAGAAAGAGTGCTACTGCTTTATTTTCAGTGATTTTTATGTTATTTTTGTATTCTCTTTCTCTCTCTCTCTCTCTCTCTCTTATTTCAATGCACTTCTTTTTCTAGTTTTCTGATGAATGTTGTAATGCCCTTGTAACTTTCTTTCATAATGTATTACTAATGCTTAGTAGGCTTTCCATGCAAATGTATCTTCAGTGGAACTCTATTTTAATAAAAATCGTATGTTTTTGTTCTCTTAATATCTTCCTCATTTCTCACTCCTACCCATCCAACATGAGTAACTAAATCCTCATAGTACTTGATCTTGATGATCTGAGGATGAGTTGATTAAGTTATGATCCTTTAACCCTCTTTTACTTTCTAAAGTCTTGGGCCTTAGATTTACTCTTAATCAAAATTTAGTGGAGCTATAATATCGATATATAGTCTCCACCTTTGCTTTCATTCTTGGCTAGCCAAGAGGCCGATAGTCTGAAGTGAGCGCTTAAGAGTAAAGAGAGTTGCATGCATTTCTCGAGAGAGAATAACGTAAATCTCCCAGATTGGAGTCAAATCCAATAGCGGGGTTCACCACTTAAAGCGAGTTTTAGGTATTTGAATACGGGACGAGAGTTCGGTCGGATTTTCCTAAACTCAGTTGGGCATATCTTCGAGAGAAGCATGTTCAAACTATAGGAACACCCACGGTCAAGCTACCCTTACTTTATTAAGTTTTAAGTTTGCAAGTTGAATTTTGATCAACTTAAGCCGAAGTAAGTCAAGACCGAGTGCTATTTCTTAATCATCGTTTAGCAGTACTTTTGTCCAGCTTTTATTTCAATTTAGCAAACAAAACCTTCCAAAAAATTATTAAGATAAAATAATAGTAATTCGTTTGAGTATATGTAATCAACGGTTACCAGATTTTAATACTACACTTGTGTTCCTATACTACAGTTCGATAGGTATACTTGCCTTCTCGGATTGCTAGTTCGGATTTTATTTCGTTCAAGCGGAATTTTAATCACCATATGCCAAATTTCTCTTTGCTGCGTATGGGCAACTTCATGGACCTCATTTCCTTCTGCAATCCAGAGGAGGCCATTGGGATTTGATTTGACTAAACCTTTTAGGATCTGGTCAGACTGTTAAGTCCTTCTTGACCAACCTAGCTCTGATACCACTTATTAGTTTATAGGTTTGTAGTCTAAATCACCTAGAGGGGGAGTGAATAGGTTACTTTTATTTTTCCTCTATATACCCTAGCTGATTTCTAAGTTAGTTTAAGCAAATCAACAAACACAGAAAGCACACAAGAATTTATTGTGGTTAGATAGGGCGAACTTTCCCCTTCACCTTCTAACAGTGTGTTAGACAGGGCCAACTTCTCTAACTCAGCTCCAAGAGATTACAACTCAGATCCCTCAGGATCTCTCGGGTTTTCCCAACCCTACCTCAGGCACAGCAGCCCTACAACTCAGATCAGCCCCTGATCCTACAGCTCAAACCTCAGCAGGTCCTACAACTCAGGCTAAATAGCCCTACAACTCAGGCTCAGCATCACTACCTCAGATCAGCTCCTGATCCTACAGCTCAGACCTCTTCCAGGACCTACAACTCAGAGGAATCCTCCTCCTACAGCTCAGGCTAAAAAGCCCTACAACTCAGTCTTTTAGCCCAACAACTCAGATCCACTGATCCTACAATCTCAGACCAAAAGGTCTTACAACTCAGGCTGTTAAGCCCTACAGAAAGACGAGTATAAAACTTACTACAGATGACAACAAGTCCACTGTAGTTCTTGCACAGCTTGTGCTTCCTGTAGCTGGTGATGTTGATGTCAGCAACTAACTGATTTTCTTCTTCAGATGAAGGTTGGAAGATCTCCTTGCTCCTTCTTGCAAAGGAGCTAACTTTCTCTTTCAGTTTCTTCTTCCTTGTTCAGTGAGCAGGAGGAGAGAAACTAGAGCTTCTGCCGTCAATGGAACAGTTGATTTCTTTTGGCACACTGTAGAGCTTCTTTGTAAGTGCCCTAATTTTTTCTTTTATACTTCTCTGATCTTCAATGGCTCTTAGCCGACCATCAGACAAGTATGGGAGAGACTGGTGGACCCCATACTACTTTTCTGTAACTTGCGTCACGGGCAGATCACGTAATTTGTGTTCGACGAACACGATGTACTGTGTTCGACGAACTTGCCAAACTCTGTGTTCGACGATCTTGCCAGACTCTGCGTTCGACAAACTTGCCAAACTCTGCGTTCGATGAACTTGCCAAACTCTGCGTTCGATGATGTTGCAAAACTCTGCGTTCGACGATCTTGCCAAACTCTGCGTTCGATGAACTTGCCAAACTCTGCGTTTGACGAACTTGCCAAACTCTGCGTTCAACGATCGGCACTCTGCGTTCGACGAACACGCCCTTTGTGCCTTCTCACCGGCTCCTTCTCTGGTGTCATCTCAGCGATCGACGAACTGAGTTCTGTGTTCAACGAACACGCCATTCTTTCCAATCTGCACGCTGCTCCTTTCCCATCTCAGCGGATCCGCTGAGACAGCGATCTCGTCTCAGCGGATTCTTGGCTATCTGCAGCTCAGCTTGCTTATAAGCTTTCTCAGCTGCTCCTGTTCTGGTCTCAGCGGTTTTGACCCTTTTCTCAGCAGTTCTGCAGAGACATCTTCATCTCCTTGTAGATGAATTCTCCTCATCTAAGGGCATGTTTGGCCCTTCCTTTTGAGTCACCTGTGCCTATATATCCTACACAAGTGTAGCTTTATCAAATACAATATGTCCTTAGCATTGTGAGTGATGCCTCTTCAAATCAAGGTAATATTGAGGGAAATATTCCCAACAATCTCCCCCTATGTGAAGAAGGCAGAACATTCCCAATGTTAAGGTACATGACCAACAAAAACATATCACAATAATGAACAATGTAGCATTCATGATAACATTGCTTAAGATAACATTGTTTAAGCATGCTTTGATATCTTATGACAGATTATGTAAAGCTTTGGCTAGCTCATAGGATATCTCCCCCTTTTTAACTCAGATTATATTAAGCTTAGCTTATTCATAATCACTACCTCTGATAACTTTATCAGAGGTCTTACTCTGATATAGTCCTAGCATTGGCCATCTCCCCCTTTCTGGTTTCTTCAATTATTTTTCCCTTAAGAATTGGGAGGGAACCACAACAGCATTTGCCATCTCCCCCTTTATGCATTTGCATTGGCCATCTCCCCCTCAATCTGAGCAGGAACTTACTCCCCCTCAAATTGAGAACAATTATCTTTAATATCTAATCTTGTTCATTTTGAACAATCCTTTTAGCTCCCCCTAATTTGGAGCATGTTTATTGATTTTATGATTTAAGGGAACCTGAAGCTGAGCTGATCCAAAAATTTCTGATTCAGCTGACCAGCTTTCTTTAAAATCAATATGAGCAGAGATACTTACCTTGAATAGGTAGTCCTCAATTGATGTTGAATTCACAATGGTTGTGCACAACAGCTGTGGCCACCTATTTCTCTACCACCTCTTCAACCCCATTATTTGCATTCCCCACTGCAAGTTCTTGTCATGGCATCTCTTCACAAGAGTGTAGAACTTCCATGGTGTTAGTTACCCTGATGACCTCTTCTTCATTCTGAGCTTTTGCTCTTCCAGCATCTGAGCTGTGCTCCCCCGTACTAGTATACATATGTGGAAAAATCTCCTTCCTGTCATGTGCCTTTAACACCCACTGTCCAAGTACCAAATTTGGTTGAGGTTGGTACTTGGACTAACCTGCAAGAAGTTTAGTTATCCTTAGGAGTCCAATTAGCTTTGGGTCCTAGGAACATGTTAGCATGATGAAATGGCCTTACTCTAGCTGCACCCTTGGCAGGAAGGCTCATCTTTGCATATGACACATAAGGGTTGTGCCAACAATCTATGGCAAAGTGTCCAACTTTACCACAAAACCAACATTCATGAATGTTGTATCTCCTCTTCTGAACATTTCCTAAGAAATTAGCATTACTTTACCTGTGTTCAGGAGAGGAGACAGCTGCAGCCTTCCTGTTTCTCTCAGCAATGATTTGAATGAATGTCAATCTATGTGCTGTCTTGATGTTCTTTGTCCTGATGGCATCAGCCTGCTTTGGCTTGACAGCCATACAAGAACTGATTGCATCTGACACTGAGCAACAAGCCTTGTCCATAGATTGGACAACAACAATTTTCTTTGCTGAAACAGATTTGGAAGAGCTGGCACCCTGATTCTTGGATGAGGGGGCTGAGGTACCAAATACAAAAGGCCCAGATTGGGACAATTGAATTTCCTCATGGGGAGCCTTCATGGCACTCAATCCCATTCCCTTTCATCCACTATGGGAAGGAGTATTTTCCTTCCTATAGACACTCCCATTCTTCTAGTGACCATAAATGCTTTCATGGTCATACCTGTTGGAAGGATGTAACACTTTTTGAAAGGTGGTTTGAGGCTTAGCCTTCCCCTTGCTCTTCTCTCCACTCCATTCTCCTACTTCCATTTTATTGAATCCTTGTCCTCTCCTATTGGTTTGAGAGGAGAAGGTGTCAATAATAGGAAGCACAGATTTCGGCTTGGAGAATTGAGCCACCAGGCTCTTCTCCTTCACAAGCTTCTCCTCAAGGTCCTTGATGACCTTGTTATTCAGGGAAATAGTGCTTAATTGCACAATTGTTAATCCCTATAAATGGCTAATCTATCTACTCATCTGAGCCGCCAGGATGGTAGGTTCAGTGTAGTCATTTTTAGTCATCTTAAGGGAAACAATTTCCTAGGCTTGCCTCTTGGCAAGCTTCTTGCTCTTCTTCAGAGCTTCCAAAAGAGCATCATACTTGTCAATCAATTGATTGACATCTTCCTCAGTCTCTGATCTTAAACGGCTCTTAGCCGACCTTCTAACAAGTATGGGAGAGACTGGTGGACCCCATACTGCTTTTCTGCAACTTGCGCTACAGGCAGAACACGCAATCTGCGTTCGACGATCACGCTGTATTGTGTTCGACGAACTTGCCAAACTCTGCGTTCGACGATCTTGCCAAATTCTGCATTCGACGAACTTCCCAAACTCTGCGTTCGACGAACTTGCCAAACTCTACGTTCGACGATCTTGCCAAACTCTGCGTTCGACGATCTTGCCAAACTCTGCGTTCGATGAACTTGCCAAACTCTGCGTTCGACGAACTTGCCAAACTCTGCGTTCAACGATCGGCACTCTGCGTTCGACGAACACGCCCTTTGTGCCTTCTCAGCGGCTCCTTCTCTGGTCTCGTCTCAGCGGTCGACGAACTGAGTTCTGCGTTCGACGAACACGGCATTCTTTCCAATCTGCATGCTGCTCCTTTCCCGTCTCAGCGGATCCGCTGAGACAGCGATCTCGTCTCAGCGGATTCTTGGCTATCTGCAGCTCAGCTTGCTTATAAGCTTTCTCAGCGGCTCCTGTTCTGGTCTCAGTGGTTTTGACCCTTCGTCTCAACGGTTCTGCTGAGACATCTTCATCTCCTTGTAGATGAATTCTCCCCATGTAAGGGCATGTTTGGCCCTTCCTTTTGAGTCACCTGTGCCTGTATATCCAACACATGTATAGCTTTATCAAATACAATATGTCCTTAGCATTGTGAGTGATGCCTGTTCAAATCAATGTAATATTGAGGGCAATATTCCCCATAACAAGTATGGGGGTATTTGATAAGTAGTTTTTATATAACTTTTTAATCGAAAATTTTGTAAATATTTAAAATGCATTTTTATTTTTCATGTCAATTTTAGGTCGTAAAGAGTTATTTTGTAATTTTGTTTGTAACTTAGCTTAATTTCAATTTGCAGAATTTTGGGAAAAATTGGAGAAAACCCAAGTCACGCCCTCAGTCATGCCCGTGACCAAGGGCGTGTGACCTAAAGATCCGTGTTTGATGAAAACCGAGCTACGTTCGACGAACGCTCTCTTCCCAGGCGTTCGACAAAAACCAAGCTGCGTTCGACGAAACTCGAGCTGCATTCGATGAATGCTCTCTGCCCAGGCGTTCGACAAAAACTGAGCTGCATTTGACGAAACCCGAGCTGCATTCGACGAAAGCTCACTGCCCAGGCGTTCGAAGAAAACCGAGCTGCATTTGACGAAACCCGAGCTGCATTTGACGAAACCCGAGCTGCGTTCGACGAAATCTCTCTGCCTAGGCTTTCGTCGAAACCCGAGCTGCGTTCGACGAACCCTCTATCCAGGCGGGCGTGTAATCTTAGAATCATCCCAGCGGGCGGCCGTCGAGATGTGAAGAAGCCATTGAGAAGTCAACCCAAGTCACGCACTTGACCCATAGGTCACGCCCGTGGCTTTCGCGCATGATTCCTGCTCTCTACTGCGCCGAATTAAAGCCCATGCTGCATTGATTGCAGCCACCCAGGTACACGCCCGTGACCTAAGTTACACGGGCGTGTATTGTCCAACTTTCTCCCACCGTCATGCCAGCTCCATGCCGCCGTCCCAGCCGATGCAGAATAGTGATTACATGCCCCAGGGTCACGCCCGTGACCGAAGGCGTGTAATTCCAAAATTTCTCCTCTAAATTCTGAAGCTCATTTCCAGCAAACCCTCCTCCTGCCCCTACCCATTTGGGCTGTTCTTGTATAGTTTTCCTTATTTTTCATGTTTTAGTTAGTTTTTAATTAATGCAATTTCCTTTCTTAAGCTTAGTTTAATTTTTGTATTTTCATTCCATGCAAGCTAGTTTAGATTTACCTTCATGCAATATAATGTAGTTTTCAATCTATGTAATCTCTTTTATTTATGAAATGAAATTTTAAGCTGTTTCTTTTACTTATGCAAAAATCTCATCTTCTCTTTTTCTTATTTTTCCTTTAGCTAATTTTTAGTTGTTCTTGATTTTTGCAAGCTTTGAATCGAAATTATCTTTTCCTTATTATCATTTCTTCTCCCCTTAGATTTATTCTCGAAAATTAACGATATCGAGTTTCGGTATTTGTTTTCGTATTCTAGTTAGCCGAGAGGCTCGTGCGTATGAATCGATCACTCGAGAATAAAAAGGGTTGCACACACCCCTCGAGAGAGGATGACGTAAATCTTCTGGATAGGAGTCAAATCCTATAGTGGGATTCATCTCATTAAAGCGAGTATTAGGCGTTTCGGTTATAGGACGATAGTCCGGCCGATCAAATTAATCTCAGGTGGGCGTATTCCTCGAGAGAGGTGCGTTCATAAGCTTGGACTCTCCACGGTCAAGGAATAGAGTTGAATGATAGTATTTATCTTTTATTTTCATTTCAAAGCAAGTTTAAATCAAGTTTTGTTTTTCTTTATTTTTCCTTTTGTTCTCTTTTATTTAGCTTTAATTATTACTCCTTTTTAATATTATTCCCGATGAAATAATAGTTAGCTTTCTCGAAGTAGAAGTACTCGACAGACCCAAGTTTAATACGACCTTGATAATTTTCTAAAAATATCCTATACTATACGCGATAAGGTATACTTGCCTTTATCGAATGAGTAGTTTGGATAAACGATACAAAAACTCCGCAGGAAGCTTTTCCTCTCCAACTTCTTATTTTCTCTTTTTTTATATAGTGTTTGGCGCCGCCGCCGCGGCGTAATTACCGATATTCCGAAAGAAGGAAAGACCATTACTTCTATTCATCGAAGTAGGATAATGGTTAGTTTCTCAAAGTAAGAGTACTCACGAGACGCCTCGGAAGCGCCCGCCGAATTCTATCCTCATCAACAAAAGCTTTTCCTGCGGCGAATAAATTTCTTCATCAAGAAGGTACCTTGAAGTACCATGGTAGGTTCTGCATTCCCGCTGTTGAAGAGATTCGGGCAAAGATTTGTGATGAACCTCATGATTCTAGCCTTGCCAACCACCTTGGTTCTACGAAGATGTATCGTGATCTGAAGTAAATTGTTTGGTGGTCAGGTATGAAGAATTATATCGCGAAGTTCGTGTCTAAGTGTTATACATGTCAGCACGTCAAGGCAGATCATAAGAGACCTGGAGATAAGTTGACGCCTTTGGATATTCCTACTTGGAAGTGGGAGAGTATTTCTATGGATTTCATCACTGGTCTACCGAAGTCTCCCCGAGGTCATGATGCTGTGTGGGTGATCATTGATAGGTTGACCAAGTGTGCTGACTTCATGCCTTATAAGATTGGTTATTCTATGGAAAATATTGCATCTCTTTATTTGCAAGAAGTTGTTAGATTGCATGGTGTGCCGATGAGCATTGTGCAAGATCAGGATTCCAGATATATGTCTCATTTTTGGCAAAGTTTGCAAGGAGACTTAGGCACAAATCTCAGATATTCTACCGCTTATCATCAGCAAACCAATGGGCAGACAGAAAGGGTAAATCAAATCATGGAGGATATGATCAGATGTTATGTTCTGGATCATGGAGGGGCTTGGGATGAACGACTTGGACTCATGGAATTTGCTTACAATAACAGTTATCAGGTGAGCTTGCAGATGGCCCCCTTCGAAGCCTTATAAGGGAGGCATTGCTGGACTCCCCTATTTTGGGCTGAGGATGGAGAGAGACCATTGTTAGGTCCAGAGGCCCTGGAAGAGATGAACATTACTATGTCTCAGATTCATGAGAAGCTTCGTATGGCTCAGGAGCGTTATGAAAAGTACGCCAATCGGCGAAGGGTTGATCTGGAGTTTGTAGTCAGGGACATGGTTTTCTTGAAGGTTTCTCCGATGCCAGGTATCATGAGATTCGGGAAGAGCCATAAGTTGGATCCCAGGTATATGGGACCTTTCTAGATTATTGAGCGCATCAGAGTGTCCGCGTATCGGCTGGAATTGCCTGCTTCTTTGCATGGAGTACACGATGCGTTCCATGTGAGCCAGTTGTGAAAGTGTCTGCCTACTAACCGGCATGTACTAGACTCTGTGCCTCAGCTGCAACCCAATCTGTCATATGTTGAGGAGCATGTTTGTATTTTGGAGACGTAAGATTGGGTCTTGTGCAGGAAGACGATTCCTATGGTTAATGTTCTCTAGAGAAATCAAGATGTCAGGTGCGCAACCTGGGAGCTGGAATCTGTCATGAGGGAATCTTATCCTCATATGTTCATCTGATTCTCTTCCGTGAGTGTTCCTCCTTTGTGAATTCTAATTCATTCCTTTTTTTCCTCGTTTCGCTTTGTGTGGCGAAGTTTCGGGGCGAAACTTTTTTTTAGGAGGGGTGGCCGTAATGTCCCTGAATTTCCGATAATTTATTTTAAATATTCTTATCGGAGTATTAATGGCGTAAGGGCGTCACGTTAACGCTGAGTTAACGGTGCGCCGTCGTTAGTGCATTTTCCTGCCCGTTTGGTCAAGTCGACCGAATTTCTTTCGAATCAGTGTGTGTTTAGCCCTTTGTAATAATATGACAATATTTATATTATTATTATATTATTACTATTACTATTATTATTATTATTATTATTATTAACATTATTATAAAATCTTTATAAATAATATATTTAGCTTTAATCCTATTCCATTAAACCAATCAAGTACTCAACTTATAACATAATATATATGATTTTCTTGAAAATCTAACCCCATTACTTAGAAGATTTAATGGCCAGCTATGCTTTATCTTCCCCAATCATGTATCTCACTATCCAAGAAAGCCCCAACCAGAGAGTCGAGGAAGGAGGATAACTATTATCCGTCATCCTTACGGACGCCATCTCAAGAGCTCAGGTGCTCTTTTTTCTTCGCCGGAGCTTAGTTTTGGAAAGCTCTCGGCGAGCTCTTCCTGTCCGTGTTCTTCTTGTCGCACCTCTGTTTGGAGTCTGGAGGAATTAAGGCAAGTGGTGGTTTGCTTCCCCTTTGATATCTCTTGATCATCTTAAATTCCTGTTTCTTTGATCTTCCATCATTTTTTCTTTGTTTTTCTGTTAGCCAATTAACCCACTGATTTAGCTATACATATTTTGTGTCTAAATCCTAAGTTAGAAGCTTACCCCTAATGAATTCCTGCTGATCTGTAGCTAAAAGAACCTTAATTTATGACATGTAGCTAAAATCCCTTGTCTAAGTTCTAACAAATTTTTTGTTATTATGCAATTATCTTCATTCCTTACCTTAGTGTAAATTTTATTTCTCCTGAATTGTCAAAATGTTGGTTCTGGAAGAAATGTTCTGGTAGTTTAGAAGAATTCTCTGTGGATTTACCTTGAGTTAAGTAAGATAGAGTAGAGAATCGACTGGGCAGTAAGTCGATCGGCTGGATGGGAGGTCGATCGACGGGACGGGAAGCTGATCGATGGTAAGTCGATCGGTGGGACGAGAAGCCGATCGACGGGACCTCCCGTTGATCATCGAGAGCTCCCGCCAATTTTTCTTTTCCAGTGTCGCCCCGACAAATTATGTTTTGTGGGCTGGTATGTTAAGGATTTTTCCTTTCTTCTCATCCGGATGTCCTAATATCAAGTCTGGCATAATGCTAGTAGGCTATTTATATACTCTTTTATAAGACTAATGATTATTTTTTATATGTTGGGCTGTGACCGTTAGTGGAATGTACCACCGTCGCGGTGCCTTTTATTTGTGGATCATACACCTAGGGCTTTGTGTTTTGGACTGATGGTTCGTGTTGGACTGTGTGCCTCCTCCTCAGTGCCTTGTTTTGCCCGGCATTAAATGATGCTCTTTTTTTGACATGATCGGTCTCTTTTAACAATTATTATTAATATAGTTACTATTGTCTTTCTTTGCCAAATTTATGGCTATGAGATAGATTTTTTATCGCGCTCGGTTTAAGGTTTCTCCTTGTTGTCATTCTTGATCAAATATACATGTTGTGTATATGTTTTCTTTTTGTTTTAGCTACCAATTGTGCATCCTCTTGCTGAGGCATTTTTTTCTTTTGAATGGCTCAAGCTCGGAGCAGTTGTAGTTAGAGAGCTTGGGCGGGTGACTCCAGACTATGGTTGTTGCAGCAGGTGAGGTAGCTGCTGTGTTGTCTCAGTTAGACTTGTATTTTGTTTCTCAGGGTTCGTGTTAGTTTGTTGACGCTCATAGTTTGTGTTAGACTACTTGCTGGTTTTGCTGATGATATTTGCTAGTCATTTATATGCTTGCTCTCTGTGAATGATTTATGATAGGATGCATGTTAGATATTTTAAATATAAAAGCTGCATTCTAACTTAGACTCATAACATCTCTTTCAATCGAATGTCATTCGATTTTAAGGCTCGTAAAACTCCTTTCTTTACTTACACTAAATTTGGAATCTTGCATATCATTAGCATGCATTGTTAGGTCCTCATGCTCATGTAGGATGAAAATAAGTGAATTAAGTATTTTTCCACAGCGTATATATTTTCTTACTGGTGAACTAGTTGATCCACTGAAATCGAGGGACATGGTTTCTTAAGCTCTAAATTTAAATGAAGTTTTCAAACAAAAAATATATGTTTTTCTACCAACAATAAGTGAAGGGTTGGTTCTGCCTGAACGTCTACAGTTGTCCCGTGCATGGCGTGGCATCACGTCACATATTTTCTCTTACTTTGATATTATGCAAATATTGAGAAAATGCGGGTTGTGACACTCTCCTCCTTCGAGAGCTTGCGACCATAGTGGTAAGCCTCCCTCCGCCCCCTATGCCACCGTCGCAACCCCTTCAGCCTGTGTCAGACTATATTGGGGGGAGGGAGGGGGGGGGGGTTCCACCCAGCTATGGATCAACATCCATCCAGCCCATCAGCATTGGATCGAGATCCCTGTGTTTGACGACAATGACCCCCTCGGTTGGATAGACCGCGGAGAATAGTTCTTCGATTTTCAGTCTAACCCATAAACATGAAGGAACCCTTGCCCACTATCTATATGGAGGGTTCAGCGCTCCATTGGGTTCATTTGGCGTGCCAGCAGGTTCCTGACCTCTCCTGGCCCACGCTGAAGGTGGAACTCCTCTGCCACTATGATGCCATCCAGGAGGGCAATGCCTACGAGCGCCTCAGCTCCGTGTGCCATTCCGGCACCGTGGCCACCTACATTAACGAGTTCATTGATGTCACCACAAACGTACTTGACATATCCCCCTTTAACACCTCCCCTATAATGACCATATAATATAGGTCCGGCCGAGAACCCACGGCATATAGTCGCCACAGCTTTAGTATTAAAAGATGTTATAGATTCTACCCAACTCAAAACTAAGAACAAACACAGTAGAAACATTACAAGAAGCACATAAGTTGTCTACATCAAAATAAGAGTACCACGACCTTAAGGCCTTACAAAACTAATGCTCAAGTTATCAACCATAGCACATAAAATATTCAAAAGATAATAGCATTCCTATGCTACCTCGGTATGCAAGCCGGAACAAAATAAAGACAGCATGAACAAACAGGAAAAAAGGAAAACAGAAAAACAGGAGGAGGTACACTTCATGAGGCTTAGGCCTTTTTGCCCAGCGAGCTGGATCCAGCCTGTGATCCTTGCCCTGTTGGAACATGGTTTTCCGCATCCCTTTGATTTGAGAATAACAAATCCTACTTTTATTTTATCTTGTTTGCCATTGTGTTTTTGGCATGCAGGTTTGAATAGATTTGACACTAAGATGCTGCATTATTGGTCTAGACCTGCTCACAAACTGAAAAGAGGGATGTGGTCTAACGCCAGGCGTTAGGACTTAACGCTGGGCATTGACCCTCGTTCCCATCATGATGATTATGGTAAGGAGGGAAGCATCCGTGATTGCAGGAGCTCTTTAGGAATGATCTGACCTAACGCCAGTGTTAGCCTCAACACCAACATTAGGGTTGCCTAAAATGAATATTTCCTAAAGTGTAAAATCTCCTCCCTGTTTTGAAGATCTAAGCCATCAAAACAATTTTATATTGCGTCAACGCCAGGCCTTAACCTTAACGCCGACGTTAGCGTCCAGTCCTATAAATAGGTGGATTTTGTCTTCTCCAACTACTGATTGAAGACAGCCCTATTCCAGCACTTCAGAAACTCTGAGAGAGACGTATTTTCCAGTCCATCATCTCCCACACAAATTTGAGAAAGGAATTTTTTGGGAATTGTATCCATAATTACCTTGATTTGAAGAAGTCCCCTTAAACTAAGTTGAATTGAGTTTGTATTTGATGTTGCTCTCTAGTAATGTGTTTGCAGGTTTTAAATTGCTAAGTACAAACCAATGTCAGGTTTCAATGGGTCATCAAACACATGCCTATGCAATGTAATTCCTCATTGTATGGACCAAGGTGTTGACTCATGTTAAATCTCTCTATTTGGATTTACTTCTTATTCAAACACAAAGGAAGAGCTAAAGGAAGGTGTTGTTCTGTGTTCAAGGAAGAAACAAAATTTTTCTAAGTAATTCTACGTTCGACGAAAGTTAGTTCATTCATCGATCTCAGTTCGACGAACGGAAGTATTTTCGTCGAACTCTGTTCATTGTTCATTTTTGCTGAAGATCTAAGTTCAGCTTTCGTCGATCTCAGTTCAACGAACTGAATAAATTTCGTCGATCTCAATTTTGCCTAAGTTGAAAGTAGTTCGTCGATCGCGTTCGTCGATCTCTGTTCGACAAATAGAAGAAGTTTTCGTCGACCGCAGTTTCGCCAAAGTTGAAAGTATTTCATCGATCGCGTTCGGCGATCTCCGTTCGACGAATAAAAGAAGTTTTCGTCGACCGTTGTTTTGCCAAAGTTGAAATTGTTTCGTCGATCGCGTTCATCGATCTCAATTCGACGAACTGAAATTGTTTTGTTGATCTTAGTTTTTGCTGAAGTTAAAGCAATTTCGTCGATCGTCGATCTCCGATCGACGAAGTGACAAAATTTCATTGATCGCTGTTTAGCTGAAATTTGAAGTGATTTCTTTGATCGTCTTTTGTCGATCTCCGTTCGACTAACTATGAGATTTTGTCAATCGCTGTTTTGTTGAAAATGAAGTATTTTTTGAGCTCAGTTCGACTAATCTTCTGAGGCCGACGAATTGACTCAATGCTGTTTTGATTCTCCATTTCTTTTCTCGAGAAATTATCTATCTCTCGAGAAGATTTTCTCTCCAGTAAAATCCTTCTACATTTCTTCTCGAAGCAGAAGCCTATTTATTTCTCGAGAAATACTTTATTCTCAAGAAATTAATTCTTTTGTTCTTAATCCTGTTTTCTCAGAAGCTCTTATATTTCTCGAGAAGTTTGTTTTGTTCTCGAGAAATCTGTTCATTTCCTGAAATCATTTTCCAATCCTTTTGACGGGACGTTAATTCATTTTTTCTATGCTGACGGCTCTTTTGATTTCGTTTAAGGTTCATTCTACCTTAATTAATGTTGTTAAGCCTTTGATTTTATAAGGCTCTCGTTCATAACATTCTTAATCAATTATTCTATTCTGATTAATCCTAATTCTCCTTTCATTCCAAGAACGAGAAAGTGCCGCCTCCTGTCGCAAAAGCTGGAGATTGATTTGTTGTTCTAAATCAGTTGTCTCCAGTGGAAGAAGAGGTTCGATTGATCGTTGCTCCATCCTCTACAGAATCTATTGGATTAAGTCGAATCGAAGAAGGTCAGATCTGAGTTTTTGTTGTTCTTCCTCATCGACATCAAGTCAAAGCTTTTCAAGCCACAAGAAGGAAGAAGATCTCTCAAGCCTTTCAGATCTGGTTATGTTTTGATAATTTTGTATCAAATCTATTATTACATTTGATTGTAGGAGAAGTTTTCTCCGAGTTGTAGGAGAGGTTATTCTCCGAGTTGTAAGAGAGAGATTCTCTCTGAGTTTGTAGGAGATTGGTCTCTGATATTTTAGGAGTGTTGACTCTGAGATTGTAGGATCATTCTTGATATGAGTTATAGTGAAGCAGTCAAGTCTAGCTGTGGTGCTAGATTGGCAAGGCCGGCAAGTGGAGTACCCAAGAATGGGGAACCACTATAAATTCCTTGTGTTATCTGTGTTTGTGATTTGCTTTTTGTGCGTTCTATTTCATCAAGTTTTTAATTCCACAAAAGACGCAGTTATCACCTATTCACCCCCTCTAGGTGATTTGGGTTGGCAACTAGATACTTCAATTGGTATTAGAGGGTTGTTGTTCGTTGCTAGGTTAACACCTTGAACAGGATCCATCCATTCTAGTTGCTAGCAGATCATGGAAAGATGCAAGGAATCCTCCTCGCTAAAGTTGCGTATCTGCACAAAGGCTAATTTCCCCATGTGGAAAGAAAGAGTGAGATTCTACATGGAGTCCGGAGATCCGAGAATTTTTCAAGTTGTGGAAGAAGGCCCTCAAGTGCCTATGACTACCTCTATAATTGACCCTACTATTAGGGTGCCTAAAAAGATGATGGACTTAACCAAGGATGAGATCGCCCTCGTTGCCTTGGACAAAAAGGCGAAGAACATAATTGCCAGTGTAGTGGATGATTCAATGTTGTAAAACTTAATTCACTGCCAATCTGCCCAAGAGATGTGGATATCCTTGATTGTTCTCATGGAAGGTACCGAAGAGGTAAGGGACGATAGAAGATCTCTACTCAACCAAGATTATGAGGCCTTCAAGCAGGGTAAGAAGGAGTGCATTGCCGATGCATATGAAAGATTCTTCAAAATAGTTAACGACCTAAGAAACTATTGTCGGGTCTTTACAAATGGTGAGATAAATGACAAGTTCCTGCGATCCCTGATGAAAGACTGGGATTGCAAGATAGTTGCAATCAGAGAGTTTGGAAAACTATCAAGTCTTGACCCGCAAAATCTGTTCGGGAAGCTACTATCACATGAACTGCAAATGAACATCCGCAAATCTGAAGAGGATATGAATCGGGCCTCAAGCAAGGAAAGGACCCTGGCACTGAAGGCTGAAAGTATAAGGAAAAGCAAAGTTGTGTCCCCGATCAGAGAAAAAGAAACTGACAATGAAGAAGAATCAGATGCTAGCTCCTCCTGCTCCGAAATGTCTGATGGGGAATTTTCTCTAATCTCTCGTCAATTCAAGAGGTTACTAAGCAAAAGAAGGCACATGAAGAACAAGCTGTCTCCCTCAGACTATAGACATTCTTGACGTGATGGTGATCATCACAGAAAGCGCTCAAGCAACCATGACAGGTATAAGACTAAACCGAATAAACATGTTTCTTCTGACATTATTTGTTATTGCTGTAATAAGCCAGGGCACATGATCGCTGATTGCCCTCATAAGAAGAAAGAAAGTGGAAAGAGAGAAGATAAGAAATCCACCTACGGGAAAAAGAAGACTAAAAGAAGTCTAGTCGCAAAGAAGTCCAAAACTCTAAGCGACAGTGACTCAGAGAAGTCAAGTGATGAAGAAGAAGCCTAATTTGGGCTGTTGGCCATGACTGATGATGAAGAAGAACCTCCATATACGGGGAAGGTAAATTCTCACACCATCTTATCTAATTCTGATTATGCCTCAGCTGAGCAAAAGGATTACCCCTCAGATGATGACTCAGAACTCATGACCCAATATACTAACATGTTTAAAAGCTTTGACAAATGCTGAAAGGTAGTCAAAACCCAGGCCAAGGAGATCATGTCTCTCAAGGAAGTGGAATCTAATCTGAGAAAGGAAGTTGAACAACTTTTTCTTTCAGATTGGAAATCCAAGTCTTGCAAGACAAGATCAAAAGCTCAGATGAGATCCTTGTCCTGAGAGAGGAAAGTATCAAAGAGCTGGAAGAACAGCTATCCTCTGAGAAGAAGCTAGTTGAAAAGTTTTCTAAACCTAAAACTATTCTTCCAATCATTGATAGATTCTCTGCTAAAGTAGGTAGCAGTGGATTAGGTCATGTGGCTGGTCCTTGTAATTCTTCTAAGGGCACCCATGCCAAGAAGAAAGATAAGAATGCAAAGAAAGCTACCACCGAAGAGAAAGGTAAAGCCAGTCAAGATCAAGTGGCATTCAAGAAAGTTATCTTTCCTATAAATGTCTACAATATGGAGAGCACTTATGGTCACTTGACACGACCAATTAATTTTGCGCATGTCAATGACAATAAGGGGTGGACTCATCCTCGAAACCTCGGTGAAAGTGCTTTCAAAGCACCTTATCAAGAGATAAATCTGAAAGACTATGGTCCTTTTGTTCATGGTGCGAGTGCTAAGAGAGCACCAATAGTGAAGGTTGTTGCACCTAAGCCTAAGGAGAAAGCACTACCATGTGTGTGTTGTACTCATGAGGCATCCACATCTAGAAGGAATGCTCCTGCCAAAACGAACGTTCAAAAAGTTAAGCAGGAGAATACTAAGAGAAGGTACAACAGGTTTGACTGTTGGTGTTGCGGCAAAATAGGTCACTTTGCTGTAGATTGTTGGTTCAATTCTACTTATGTTAATAGACCACAAGTAAACATTGCAAGAAATATCACTCACAATGTTAACATTCAGCGTGGTTCTCAACTAACACGGGACCAAGGACCCAAATTTGTTTGGGCTCCTAAGGCAAGATAATCTATTTTTGCAGGTATGTCCAAAGGCCAACAAAAATCCAATCTGGTATTTGGACAGTGGCTGCTCTCGGCATATGACCGGGACTAGGAGTTTATTGCAGGATTTTATTCCAGTTGCGAACCGTCCAAAATTATTTTTGGCGGATCCGACAGAGGAATAACAAAAGGCTACGGTATGATTTCAAATGGTAATCTATCCTTTTCTGATGTGGCTTATGTGGAAGGATTAGAACATAATCTTATAAGGATAAGTCAACTCTGTGATAAAGGATACGTAGTTGATTTTCGTAAAGATAAGTGTTTGATAAAGTCGGCAAAAAATTCGGAAACGATTTTATCAGGAACTCGTTGTAGAAATATGTTTTGTTTAAATTTTCTTTGTTTATCCTCTTCTACATCAGTGTGTCTTTTAGCAAAAGATAGTGCATCTCTTGTTGACCAATGACACAAAAGATTATCACATATAAATTTCAAAACTATAAACAAATTATTTTCTCAAAACTTAGTGCGTGATGCGCCAAATATTAAGTGCGTTAAAGATAGACCTTGTCATGCTTGTGTAAAAGGCAAGCAAACAAGAGCTACCTTTAAGAGCATTATTGGCAAAGATTCAACAAGGTGTTTATACCTACTTCATATGGACTTATTTGGTCCTTTGCAAATTAGAAGTTTAGGTGGAAAGTATTACACATTGGTTATTGTAGATGACTACTCACGTTTTGCATGGGCATTCTTTCTAAAACACAAGTCAGATACCTTTGATATTTTCACTAAGTTTGTCAAGCAAATCCAGAATGAATTTGAATGTTCGGTGGTCAAAATCAGAAGTAACCATGGAACAGAATTTGAATCTGGGGCCATGACAGACATCTATGAAAGCCTTGGTATCTTTCATGAGTTTTGCTCTCCTCGAACTCCACAACAAAATGGGGCAGCTGAGAGAAGGAATAGAACACTCATTGAGGCTTGCAGAACAATGTTGAGCGACACGTTACTACCCGAATACCTCTGGGATGAAGCCGTCAACACTACTTGCCACGTGCAAAACTTGTACAACCCCGTACCCGTCGGGTGGGACCCTCCCCAGATGGCCAGGACCCGAGAGTAACGCCCCCCAATATTTTGATATTTAATTTGGGATGTGGTCTGCGTTTAGCGGGTTTGGGGTGGGTTTAGAGCGCGTTTAGCAGGTGTGGGCTATAGATAGCCAACATTGGCTAGGGTTTTTATATAAAAACCCCAAAAAACTAAAACCTAAAGGTGATCTCCTCCCCCAGCCGCAAGCCGGACGCCCCCCCCCCCCCTTTCCCTCTCTCTCTCTCGGTTCGTGCAAGCAGCCGCATAACCCTCTCCCCCTCTCTTCTTCGCACAATAGGGCAGCAGCCGACGACCCCCTTCCCCTTCGTCTCTCTGCCTCGCGCCCGGAAGGAGGAGGCGCAAACCCCCTCCCCCTTTCCTATCTCCGTCTCGCGCCAGGAATGAGGAGGCCCGACCCCCTCCCCCTTCCTCTCTCCATCTCGCGCCAGGAAGGAGGAGGCCCGACCCCCTCCCCCTTCCTCTCTCTGCCTCGCGCCCGGAAGGAGGAGGCATAAACCCCCTCCCCCATTCCTCTCTCCGTCTCGCGCCAGGAAGGAGAAGGCCCGACCCCCTCCCCCTTCCTCTCTCTGTCTCGCGCCAGGAAGGAGGAGGCCCGACCCCCTCCCCCTTCACCTCCCTGTCTCGCCGCCAGCAACAGCGGGAGGCCGACCCTCGTTCCGGCCAGGAGCTCCTCTCCCGTGGCCGTCCGAGGCGAGATCCGGCCGGGAGCTCCTCTCCCGTGGCCGTCCGAGGCGAGATCCGGCCGGGAGCTCCTCTCCCGTGGCCGTCCGAGGCGAGATCCGGCCGGGAGCTCCTCTCCCGTGGCCGTCCGAGGCGAGATCCGGCCGGGAGCTTCTCTCCCGCGGCCTCTTGGAGCACGATCGGTCGGGAGCTCCTCTCTCGTGGCCGACTTGGGGCTAGACTCGACATGTAGAGGCCGGATCTATGCACGGAAAGCCGCTACGGCTCCAAGACGAGGAGCCTCTGGCAAAATACACGCTACAAGGGTAACGATGTTTCTACTCGGGCAGGTGAAGCCCTCAATTCTCATATTTGCATGAAAGCCCCTCCCCACCAACGGGTGGGGGAAGGGTGCTCTCCGACGGGTTGACGCGTGCGTCCCCGCTATTGATTGCATTAGCGCTCGGAAGTGTGAGTACGGGTTAGGGCATTCTGTGTGAAGCCCATCCGGGTGTGTAGACCGGATTGGTGATGTTTCTGTGTGAAGCCCATCCGGGTGTGTAGACTGGATTGGTGATGTTTCTGTGTGAAGCCCGTCCGGACGTGGGGGCCGGATTGGTGATGTTCTGGGGACCCCGGAGAAGACTCAACAGGAAGATAGTTATTATTTGCCCGTATTTATAAAATGTCGCCGCCTCGAGAAAGGGGTGTGGGCAATGTAGCTCGGTTTGCTTAAATTGGCTGAGGCTCAGTTTGCTACCGCATGGCGAGACGTTGGCGTACAGGTGTCGCAGTACCAAGCAGGGGGTTGCGGGCTTAAGCCCAATGTTGTGCCGCCCCGAGGAGGGCTTATTTATTTATATTTGCCGGCCTGCGTGCCGAAGTATGGAGCTTATGCTCTTGTAAATCAAATTGCCTGTGATGCCCTTTTCTTGTAGCTTATATTTTTATCGTAGGCGAGTGGTGTTTTCACGAACCACTCGCCCCGTGGGAACCCCGAGGTGAAATTACCAGGAAGACCTTAAGGGTCAGTTAATTAACTCTTAGAACGACGGAGTTACGCTGTCGGCAGTCCCATTTGGGCTGCGTATAGTCAGACTGTTTGTCGGGATTACGCTATTGGTGGCCCGGATGAGGAACGCTACAAATAGACCCAAGAGAGCACCTTCAGGAGGGGGATTCGGTTTGGGATTTCCCCTTAGATGTTTTGTTTGGCCAAGAGAGGCCTCCAATGGTGCTTTGTCTCAGCTTTGGCTTGGGAGGGGAAGCGCTCAATGATCTTCCGGGTTAGTGGAGGGACCTCTTCGCTGTGACTAAGGTCTTAGTCAATCTTCCTAGTTTCCGGTCTATCTTCTCTGAGGGATCAGTAAGGGCTAGCTGCCCCTCATTTTGGTGAGGGCCCCGAACTCCACAAGAGACCGAGAAATCGGTTTCAACATTTTGGTGCGGTGAGCGTGGAGTGTGGCTGGTCCAAGAAAGTTCCAAAGAGCAGGCATGACAGGAGGCGAGGATCAAGGCGAGGGGTTCAACGAGCATTTTCTTTGGGTTCAACATTTTGATATTAATTCATAGTTCATGAGAATTTTTTTGAAATAGTAATTTAAACCTATGAAGCCTCTTAACTCCCTAACTAAATGTGGAACTGGTCACTATAACATATCCTACATTTTCTTCGGATTGGCTTCCACCCCATAAGCAAATTCGTAAAATAAATTAAGAATTGAGCGGTGTGATATGTTAACCTCACAACAGAGCACCTCAACGATCACACTAGCGATTCCGATAATGTTAAAACGATAGTAAGTTGAAGGTGCTAATCACTAACCCAAATATTTTATTGACCGAGTTTTTGTCGAAGAAGGGTAAAATTGCATATGCTACTGCTAGGCTTTTTATTTAAAGTGCAAGTCCTTTTCAAAAATAAGGGTAAGAACCATACAGATTGTGTTTTTATGGCCAGTTTCACACTTAACATTGAAGAAAGTTATTTACATCTCAAAATAGGCGGTATTAGTACTTTTTACTTGGTTCAAGAATTGTGCGCTCAATAAGGCTTGGTCCGGCCTGCACTATGATTTTGGCTTCACAAGGCTTCTGATTTAGTTTATCATGTCGCTCTTGCGATTTTGCCCCATTCTGTGAGCCCCGTTCTCATGAGATTTCGGGTTATGCCTAGATTATTTTACCCTATCCATTGTCGAGAAGTTGATAGCGTTTTAGAAGCTTTAACCCAATTGGGAAGGGCCGTATATTGTAAATGAGGCGCTCAGGTCCGGGGGATATCATCTCCAGGATGTGGAAGGGGTACCCCTCGGCCAGGCTAGAAGTGGAGATAACCTGAAAAGTTTTTATCCTTGAAAGTTCTTTCCTTTTATATATATAACTATTAAATTCTTTGACTATTGTGACTCATGTTGGCTTGGTAACTAAAAGGTTGGATATGTTGGTGCTGGAGTGCCCCAGATCGATTCCGCTCCCGGGCTCTCATCTAGACGGGGGGTTCAGGTTGATCTCTGGAGAGGCTGGCAAGGTTGGATATGTTGGTGCTGGAGTTCCCCAGATCGATTCCGCTCCCGGGCTCTCATCTAGACGGGGGGTTCAGGTTGATCTCTGGAGAGGCTGGCAAGGTTGGATATGTTGGTGCTGGAGTGCCCCAGATCGATTCCGCTCCCGGGCTCTCATCTAGACGGGGGGTTCAGGTTGATCTCTGGAGAGGCTGGCAAGGTTGGATATGTTGGTGCTAGAGTGCCCCAGATCGATTCCGCTCCCGGGCTCTCATCTAGACGGGGGGTTCAGGTTGATCTCTGGAGAGGCTGGCAAGGTTGGATATGTTGGTGCTGGAGTGCCCCAGATCGATTCCGCTCCCGGGCTCTCATCTAGAAGGGGGGTTCAGGTTGATCTCTGGAGAGGCTGGCAAGGTTGGATATGTTGGTGCTGGAGTGCCCCAGATCGATTCCGCTCCCGGGCTCTCATCTAGACGGGGGGGGGGGGGGGGGGGGGGGGTCAGGTTGATCTCTGGAGAGGCTGGCAAGGTTGGATATGTTGGTGCTGGAGTGCCCCAGATCGATTCTGCTCCCGGGCTCTCATCTAGACGGGGGGTTCAGGTTGATCTCTGGAGAGGCTGGCAAGGTTGGATATGTTGGTGCTGGAATGCCCCAGATCGATTCCGCTCCCGGGCTCTCATCTAGAGGGGGGTCAGGTTGATCTCTGGAGAGGCTGGCAAGGATGTGCTTTGAGGGTAACAAAATAATAGTTTGTGCTAAGGCTAGTAGGGCCTGAATTGCTCCGAGTGATCCCGCTGTCAGGCTCTTATCAGCTGGCAGGGCAGGAAGGCCTCGTGGAGATGAATTGTTTTTGCTTCGGGTGATCCCGCTGTCAGGCTCTCACTAGCTGGCCGGGCTGGAAGGCGTTCACAGGAAAGTTGTTTTTGGAAAAGTGCCCCCGAGACGGTTCCATTGACCAAGCTCTCGCTAGCCGGTAGGGTGGGTATACCTCTCGGGTTGATGATTTGAGAGATGTTGTTCTTGGAAAAGTGCCCCCGAGACGGTTCCATTGACCGAGCTCTCGCTAGCCGGTAGGGTGGGTATACCTCTCGGGTTGACGATTTGAGAGATGTTGATTTTTGGAAAAGTGTCCCCGATACGGTTCCACGGACCGAACTCTAGCTAGCCGGCAGGGTGGGTATACCTCGAGGGTTGATGGTTTGAAAAGTTATTTTTGAAAAAGTGCCCCCCGAGCAGACCCGCTGACCAGGCTCTCACCTAGCTGGTAGGGCCGTAGGCCCACTCGGTGGCAGAGCCCAAAGGCTTTAGCATATAAGGAATCAGTTACGCTTGATAAATTGATAGTTTTCACTGACAATCGAAGTTCTTCAAGAATAGTTTCGGAAACAGAAGCTTAAGATAATAAATCCTGCGATGGCGCAACCTTATTTGGTTAGTTTTAGAAACAAAATCAGATTCATTTTGAATTGTGAAGGCATGACCGTTTATGTAATCATTGTAGACCATAGTGAGTATTCTATTCCTCCGCACCATCAATCATCCTTGAGGCCCATTCCTGAATAACGCAGTATGCAACAATAAAAAGAACTGCGCTCTAACTTGTGATTTGTGAGTTTGCTTGCTAATAGGCATTAAGTGGCATAACACTCTGAGAACCTGAAGGGCATAATATCTCTACCATAAAAAAGAAGGCATAGTGTATAACCAAGGTTGTTGACAACCAAATTGATCACTTAAAGGCAACAAAGGAAAAGGTTATCACATCAGGACAAATAATGAGTACAAAAGGGAAGGATCATCATTCACATGATTATATACCCATTTTTTTTTCGGGTCGGCTCCCACCCTCCGGATACTTGGGGTTGGACATTTCTTTCCGAGCGTAGGACACGCTCGCAAAGAGCGGGGATTGTGTACAACACGTTACCCGTCGGGTGGGACCCTCCCCAGATGGCCACGACCCGAGTGTAACGCCCCCCAATATTTTGATATTTAATTTGGGACGTGGTCTGCGTTTAGCGGGTTTGGGGTGCGTTTAGAGCGCGTTTAGCAGGTGTGGGCTGTAGATAGCCAACATTGGCTAGGGTTTTTATATAAAAACCCCAAAAAACTAAAACCTAAAGGTGATCTCCTCCCCCAGCCGCAAGCCGGACGCCCCCCCCCCCCTTTCCCTCTCTCTCTCGGTTCGTGCAAGCAGCCGCATAACCCTCTCCCCCTCTCTTCTTCGCACAATAGGGCAGCAGCCGACGACCCCCTTCCCCTTCGTCTCTCTGCCTCGCGCCCGGAAGGAGGAGGCGCAAACCCCCTCCCCCTTTCCTCTCTCCGTCTCGCGCCAGGAAGGAGGAGGCCCGACCCCCTCCCCCTTCCTCTCTCCGTCTCATTCTAGGAAGGAGGAGGCCCGACCCCCTCCCCCTTCCTCTCTCTGCCTCGCGCCCGGAAGGAGGAGGCGCAAACCCCCTCCCCCCTTCCTCTCTCCGTCTCGCGCCAGGAAGGAGAAGGCCCGACCCCCTCCCCCTTCCTCTCTCTGTCTCGCGCCAGGAAGGAGGAGGCCAGACCCCCTCCCCCTTCACCTCCCTGTCTCGCCGCCAGCAACAGCGGGAGGCCGACCCTCATTCCGGCCGGGAGCTCCTCTCCCGTTGCTGTCCGAGGTGAGCTCCGGCCGGGAGCTCCTCTCCCGTGGCCGTCCGAGGCGAGATCCGGCCAGGAGCACCTCTCCCGTGGCCGTCCGAGGCGAGATCCGGCCGGGAGCTCCTCTGCCGTGGCCGTCCGAGGCGAGATCCGGCCGGGAGCTCCTCTCCCGTGGCCGTCCGAGGCGAGATCCGGCCGGGAGCTCCTCTCCCGTGGCCGTCCGAGGCGAGATCCGGCCGGGAGCTTCTCTCCCGCGGCCTCTTGGAGCACGATCGACCGGGAGCTCCTCTCCCGTGGCCGACTTGGGGCTAGACTCGGCATGTAGAGGCCGGATCTATGCACGGAAAGCCGCTACGGCTCCAAGACGAGGAGCCTCTGGCAAAATACACGCTACAAGGGTAACAATGTTTCTACTCGGGCAGGTGAAGCCCTCAATTCTCATATTTGCATGAAAGCCCCTCCCCACCAACGAGTGGGGGAAGGGAGCTCTCCGACGGGTTGACGTGTGCGTCCCCGCTATTGATTGCATTAGCGCCCGGAAGTGTGAGTACGGGTTAGGGCATTCTGTGTGAAGCCCATCCGGGTGTGTAGACCGGATTGGTGATGTTTCTGTGTGAAGCCCATCCGGGTGTGTAGACCGGAATGGTGATGTTTCTATGTGAAGCCCGTCCGGACGTGGGGGCCGGATTGGTGATGTTCTGGGGACCCCGGAGAAGACTCAACAGGAAGATAGTTATTATTTGCCTGTATTTATAAAATGTCGCCGCCTCGAGAAAGGGGTGTGGGCAATGTAGCTCGGTTTGCTTAAATTGGCCGAGGCTCAGTTTGCTACCGCATGGCGAGACGTTGGCGTACAGGTGTCGCAGTACCAAGCAGGGGGTTGCGGGCTTAAGCCCAAAGTTGTGCCGCCCCGAGGAGGGCTTATTTATTTATATTTGCCGGCCTGCGTGCCGAAGTATGGAGCTTATGCTCTTGTAAATCAAATTGCCTGTGATGCCCTTTTCTTGTAGCTTATATTTTTATCGTAGGCGAGTGGTGTTTTCATGAACCACTCGCCCCGTGGCAACCCCAAGGTGAAATTACCGGGAAGACCTTAAGGGTCAGTTAATTAACTCTTAGAACGACGGAGTTACGCTGTCGGCAGTCCCATTTGGGCTGCGTATAGTCAGACTGTTCGTCGGGATTACGCTATTGGTGGCCCGGACGAGGAACGCTACAAATAGACCCAAGAGAGCACCTTCAGGAGGGGGATTCGGTTTGGGATTTCCCCTTAGATGTTTTGGTTGGCCAAGAGAGGCCTCCAATGGTGCTTTGTCTCAGCTTTGGCTAGGGAGGGGAAGCGCTCAACGATCTTCCGGGTTAGTGGAGGGACCTCCTCGCTGTGACTAAGGTCTTAGTCAATCTTCCTAGTTTCCGGTCTATCTTCTCTGAGGGATCAGTAAGGGCTAGCCGCCCCTCATTTCGGTGAGGGCCCCGAACTCCACAAGAGACCGAGAAATCGGTTTCAACAAAACTGAGCACTCATAAATAAGAACCATGAAAAACTCCTTATGAACTACTAAAAGGCAAGAGACCAACCATCTCTTATTTTAGAATCTTTGGCAGTAAATGCTTTGTTCTTAACAATGGGAAGCATTACAAAACCAAGTTTAGTGAAAAAAGCTTTGAAGGTATTTTCGTAGGCTATAGTAGCCATAGTAGAGCTTATAGAGTTTTTAAACAGAAAACTCTGGTTGTAGAAGAATCCATTAATGTTGTATTTGATGAGACGAGTATGCTACATAGCAGCTCCTCTAGTGTTTCTGTTGAAGATGCAGGTTCAAGGCTGCAAGACTTATGCTTAGAGAAGCCCGTTGAAGAAGATGCTCAAACCTTCGTAGAGATTCCTCCCCCAACCTCAACTGAAGAGGAAGATCATCTTGATGAAGAGCCAATCCAAGTGGAGGAAGACACTCCAATTGTAGAAGGAGCTCCTGGTGTTCCAAATAATGCGAGGAATCTTGAATTCAGACATTTGAGGGACCATCCTATTGATCAGATCATAGGAGACCCGCATGGCGGGATAAGAACCAGAAGAGGTACTATTAACGAAAATATGCAATTAAGTTTCCTCACGCAGGTTGAACCAAAGAAGTTCCAAGAAGCAAATGAAGACCCTCATTGGATTATAGCAATGGAAGAAGAACTAAATCAATTCAAGCATTGCAAAGTATGGACACTTGTTCCAAAACCCAAAGATAAGAACATCATTGGAACAAAGTAGGTATACAGAAACAAGTTGGATCAAGAAGGAAAGATAATAAAGAACAAAGCCAGACTTGTAGCAAAAGGATATAGACAAGAAGAAGGGATCTACTTCGATCTGACTTTTGCTCCTTTAGTAAGACTCGAAGCGATCAGGCTGTTTCTAGCTTATGCTGCATTCAAAGGATTCACCGTATATCAAATGGATGTCAAGTCAGCATTCCTCAACGGTAATATTAAAGAAGAAGTATACATGGAACAACCCCCAAGTTTTGTCAATCCTGAACATCCTGATTATGTTTATTTATTACAAAAAGCTTTATATGGTTTGAAACAAGCTCCTCGAGCTTGGTATGAGATGTTGTCTAACTTTCTTCTTGAGAACAAGTTCACAGGAGGAAAGATAGATAAGACATTATTTCTTAGGGAAGTAAAAGGCAAGATTCTGCTAGTGCAAATCTATGTCGGTGACATTATTTTTGGCTCTACGGATGACAACCTTTGCAAGAAGTTCTCCAAACTTATGCAAGGGAAGTTTGAAATGAGCGGTATGGGTGAGCTGAAATATTTCTTAGGACTTCAGGTGAAGCAATCTGAAGATGGAATTTTCATCTCACAGACAAAATTCACCAAGGAGTTGATTAAGAAATTTGGAATGGAGAGTGAAACCCTTATGAGGACTCCAATGAGCTCAGCTATGTCTCTGGACAAGGATGAGAAAGGGAAACCTTTCGATGAAACCAAGTATAGAAGCATAATTGGCTCTCTGCTCTACCTTACTGCTAGTAGACCTGATATAATGTTCTCAACATGTGTATGTGCTAGATATCAGGTGAACTCTAAGGAATCTAACTACACTGTTGCAAAGAGAATTTTGAGATATCTTAAAGGTACACCAAATCTTGGCTTATGGTACCCAATAAGTAATGATAGCGAGATGCAGACTTTACAGGTAGTAAAGATGACAGGAAAAGCACTTCCGTGACATGCCAATTTCTCGGAAGAAGACTTATTTCCTGGAGCAGCAAGAAGCATAATTGTGTTGCAATTTCAACCGCCGAGTCAGAATACATTTTTGCAGGCAGTTGTTGCGCACCACTTCTTTGGATAAAGAATCAGCATGAAGATTACAACTTGAAGTTTAAAGAAATTCCAATGTTTTGCGACTCCTCCAGTGCTATAGCAATTGCAAATAATCCAGTCTCGCACAGCCGGACAAAGAATATTGAGTTGAGATACCATTTCATCTGGGAGCATGTGGAAAATGGGGACATCAATCTATATTATGTCCCTACGGATAAGCAAGTTGCAGATATTTTCACGAAGCTGCTGGATGAGACTAAGTTCTCTTTCTTCAAGACAGAGCTTGGAATGCTCAACATGGAGTAATAATCAAGTAAGGAATGAAGTCAAGAAGGAAGGAAGATTTTCATATATTCTAACTCTAAAGAAATTCTGAAATATAGAAGTCATCTTAAGAATTCTCGAGAAAACATATTACTTCTCAAGAAATAGTGTTCTCTGGTGAAAAAGGCTAAGTATAGCACTTTTCGAGAAATGCAGTTAACTTCTCGAGAAATGGGTAACCCCTCGAGAAATGATAAGGCATAGATGAATATGCTGGATTCCTTGATTTCTCGAGAAATTAATTAGTTCTCGAGAAATGGATTATCTTTCTTGAACAATCAGAAACACTTTTACTCTCGGGACTTCGAAAGGGCAGGTACGCAGTTTTTATTTTAAATATTAAATCAATTCATTAAATATTAAATCAAATCAAAACTAAATAGATAATCACGAATGACTTAATGTTCACGCAAAACCCTTCTCGTTCTTCTCGAAAGACCGTCGACTGTTCAACTTCTTCTCGTATCATCCAGCATCCAGTTTATTAATTCTCGCAATTTCTTCCAGCCAGTGCAAGATTCTCATATTCAAATCAATGGCCCCGTGTACTAGAGCTAAGATTGACGTCGGTTGCGAGCTTGAAAGGTTAGGTCTGATCGATCTTTCAGATGATTTTCAAAATCTTTTCTATTGTTGAAACCGATTTCTCGATCTCTTGTGGAGCTCGGGGCCCTCACCGTGATGAGGGGCAGCTAGCCCTTACTGATCCCTCAGAGAAGGCAGACTGGAAACTTGGAAAATTGACTAGGACCTTAGTCACAGTGAGGAGGTCCCTCCACTAACCCGGAAGATCATTGAGCACTTCCCCTCCCAAGCCAAAGCCGAGACTCGGGCACCTTGGAGATCTCTGGAAATGCCAACTAAAGAAAACCCAAGGAGAGGGAAGCTGAAGTGAGATCCTCTCCAAAGGTGCCCTTGAGGTCCTATTTATAAATTTTCTGATCTGGCCTGCAAATAGCGGGGTTCCGCCTTTTGATTTTACTATCCGTACCCCAAATGGGTCTGCTAATAGCCAAACTCCATTGTTTGAAGAGGCTAAAGGCAGACCACCAAGGGTGACAGGGTAATTTGGCCGATTCCGGCGAATTGGAGAGGAATCTGGCTCGCTCGCCCTCTTGCGAGCATTCAGTAGGCCTCTGGATCGCTTGCGAGCATTCGGCAGGCCTATGGCTCGCTCGCCTTCTTGCGAGCATTCAGCAGGCCTCTGGCTCGCTTCGTTTTTGGTTTGCCCATCTTCTAGGCGAATATCGGGGTTGTACATCCATCTCATAGATGTCGTTGGGTTATCATTTATTTTGGAACATCCATGTCGTATCCTGTTCAGTGAGGTAGAGGATTCTTTCTAAATGTGAAAGTTGTCAAGGAAGGGAGAATGTTAATCTCCTTTGTAGATAATCTGAAGATTAAGATTTCCACCAAATCTTTGACAAAATATCTAAGGCTTCCAATGATAGATTCTGAAGATGACCTAGATGATTTTGATTGGGACAGAACTATGACATATTGTGGTTTAGATAAGGAAGATACTTCTGTTAGAAGACAGAAGATGAATGTTGTTGGAAAGTTGTTGGTAGACATTGTTTCTAAGGTCCTTCTCTACAGGACAGGAAGTTTAGGATATGTTTCTGAAGATGTGTTTTGTTTGATGATTGCAATTGTGACTGGGAAGAGATGTGACTGGGCCACTGTTCTTCTTTCAAAGATTAAAGCAAGTCTCCTTGCTCCAAACTATGCAAGGATACTTTCTTTGTATCTGAATCAGATGAATCCTTCCATGCTTGATATGTCTAAAGGTGCAGTGATTCATCATTTGAAGAAGATCAATGTATCCACAATTCAGAGGTGGGACATCAGGAAAACAAAGCCAGGTAATGTAGGTGCAAGTTCTGAGGGGAGCCTCTTCCCTCTGTCAATTCTGAACATCAGAATGTGACTCCAGATCCAGCTCCTCCTTCTGATACACCTCCTCAAGTTGTTAATTCAATTCCAGCACAGCCACCAGTTCAGCAACAAGTTCCAGACCTACCTCAATCATCAGTTCCTCAAGATCGCATTCTATCTGAAGAGCCAGTTCTTCCTCCAATCTCATCTCAAGTTCCATCTGATCAAGTTGTTTCTGCTGATCCAGCAGTTCCCAATGTACAAGTTGATCTAGACACTCATATGGAAGATACTCCTCCTATACAAGATGAAGTTGTTTAACCACCTCTTCCTCCTCTAGATGTTAGCATTGAAAATGCTCAGGCAGATTCTGTTGATGCCTCCATTGCAGAAATCTAAGTGAAATTCAACAAGATGTCGTTGACGAGCACAGTCCTAGTGACCACATGGCAGGGTCTGGTGCTGATTTTGATTTCTACAATGAAGCAGATGATGTTTCAGTCCATGGTTTATCTTCTCCCCCAGTACATGTTGATGGGGAGAAAGAGTTCTTTTTGGTCACAAACAAGGATGCTCAAGGAAGCAAGTTGGTGGAGAAGGTGATGTGATCAAAGTTTCTTCTCCTAAAGTTGTCAGTTCTGTGATTCTTGAAGAATTTCCTGAAGATGTCCAACCTGCTATCATTTCTCCATTGTTTGAAGAAAACTCTCTTATTGGTAAGATAGAGATGTTACATAAAAAGCAAAGTGATAAGTTTGTTAATTCATTTAAAGAAATTCATGCTAGAATTACTGATGTTGAAAAAGAAATGAATAGAAAACTAGCTGAAACCAAAGCCAGTTCTGATCAGCTCAAAGAGCTTGTCATTCAGGGTGGAAAGGCCATAGATCACACCATTCAGGGTCTAGCAAGAGTTCTGGAAGAAGTTATTGAAGTCAGAAAAACTCAGGAATCAATTACTTGTAAGGCTGAAGAAAGTTCTTTAAAGATTATTGATGAGGTGGGAATGTTCAAAGAATCTGTTATCCAAACCCTTACTGTAGAAGTCAGAAAGGGGGAGGACAAGATGACAGAATTATTGGATTACTCTTTATCTGAATTGCAAAGGAATTTGGGAAATCAGTTTGAACAATTGAATTCTGGTGTTCAGAAACAGATTGCAGAGGTCAATGCTCATACTACAAAGTCTGTTATGTGGATTCATAAATGAAATTTTTCCAGATTTTGCTCTACAACCTCAGTTTTCACCTAGACCCACAGAGCAACCTGCATATGTACCTCCTGCTGACTATTCCCAGGCTTGGTCTGTAGAGCAATCAGAAATGCAGTCCAAGGTGCCAAGCTCAAGGATGAGGAAGTATGGAGAAGGATCATCTACTAGCAGGTCAGTTCCTGGATCAAGCTCAGTAGGCTCTGGAAAAGTTGTTGCTGCTGAAGGAGTTCTAGAAGTGTGGAGTCCAGTTTCAAAAATAATTGTTCTTGACTCACTCAAGCTTGTAGATGAAGGAGGAATGAAAGTCTCAGACTATTACAGTTCAACTGAATGGAAAAAGTATGAGACTAGTCTAGCAAAGAGAAGGATTCATTACAAGAATTATGGTTATAACAATCCTTCACTCCTCCTCCAAGATACTATCCAAAGCCTTATACTTATTTTGCAAGACAAGAGCAGAAGAATAGATACAAGGCCTAAAGCAAAGTGTATGAGTTCCATCAAATCATTTGATAATTCTGATTGTGTGAACATTAAATCATTTTGACAATCTTAATCATATATAGTTTTTGATTTTGCTTCTCATTGTCTTAATATTTTTTTCTTCTTTGATGTATAGCATATTGGTTTTATTTTGTTGCAATTCCTCTTAGTTTATAAGGTTCTGACTTCTACAAATAGGGGGAGATTGTTGGGAATTTTATCCACAATTACCTTGATTTGAAGAAGTCCCCTTGAACTAAGTTGAATCGAGTTTGTATTTGATATTGCTCTCTAGTAATGTGTTTGCATGTTTTAAATTGCTAAGTACAAACCAATGTCAGGTTTCAATGGGTCATCAAACACAGACCAATGCAAGGTAATTCCTCATTGTATGGACCAAGGTGTTGACTCAAGGGAAATCTCTCTATTGGGATGTATTTATTATTCAAACACAAAGGAAGAGCTAAATGAAGGTGTTGTTGTTCTGTGTTCAAGGAAGAAATAAAATTTTTCTAAGTGATTCTGTGTTCGACAAAAGTTGGTGCATTCGTCGATCTCAGTTCGACGAACGGAAGTATTTTCGTCGAACTCTGTTCATTGTTCATTTTTGCTGAAGATCTATGTTCAACTTTCGTCAATCTCAGTTTGACGAACTGAATAAATTTTGTCGATCTCAATTTTGCCTAAGTTGAAGTAGTTCGTCGATCGCGTTCGTCGATCTCCATTCGACGAACAGAAGAAGTTTCTGTCGACCGCTGTTTCGCCAAAGTTGAAAGTAGTTCGCCGATCGTGTTCGTCGATCTCCGTTCGACGAACAGAAGAAGTTTTCGTCGACCGCTGTTTCGCCAAAGTTGAAGTTGTTTCGTCGATCGCGTTCGTTGATCTCAGTTCGACGAACTGAAATTGTTTTGTCGATCTCAGTTTTTGTTGAAGTTAAAGCAATTTCGTCGATTGTCGATCTCCGTTCGACGAAGTGTAATTTCGTCGGCCGCTGTTTAGCTGAAATTTGAAGTGATTTCTTTGATCATCTTTTGTTGATCTCCGTTCGACGAACTATGAGATTTTGTTGATCAATGTTTTGTTGAAAATGAAGTATTTTCTTTGAGCTCAGTTCGACTAATCTTTTGAGGCCGACGAATTGACTCAATGCTGTTTTGATTCTCCATTTCTTTTCTCGAGAAAATTATCTATCTCTCGAGAAGATTTTCTCTCCAGTAAAATCCTTCTATATTTCTTCTCGAAGCCGAAGCCACTTTATTTCTCGAGAAATACTTTGTTCTCAAGAAATTAATTCTTTTGTTCTTAATCCTGTTTTCTCAAAAGCTCTTTTTTTCTCAAGAAGTTTGTTTTGTTCCCGAGAAATCTGTTCATTTCCTGAAATCATTTTTCAATCCTTTTGACGGGACGTTAATTCATTATGTCTATTTTGATGGCTCTTTTGATTTCATTTAAGGTTTACTCTACCTTAATTAATGTCGTTAAGCCTTTGATTATATAAGGCTCTCGTTCATAACATTCTTAATCAATTATTCTATTCTGATTAACCCTAATTCTCCATTCGTTCCAAGAACGAGAATGTGCTGCCTCCTGTCGCAAAAGTTGGAGATCGATTTGTTGTTCTAAATCAGTTGTCTCTAGTGGAAGAAGAGGTTCGATTGATCGTTGCTCCATCCTCTACAGAATCTATTGGATCAAGTCAAATCGAAGAAGGTCAGATCTGAGTTTTTATTGTTCTTCCTCATCGACATCAAGTCAAAGCTTTTCAAGCCACAAGAAGGAAGAAGATCTCTCAAGCCCTTCAGATCTGGTTATGTTTTGATAATTTTGTATCAAATCTTTTATTACATTTGATTGTAGGAATAGTTTTCTCCGAGTTGTAGGAGAGGTTATTCTCCGAGTTGTAAGAGAGAGATTCTCTCTGAGTTTGTAGGAGATTTGTCTCTGAGATTGTAGGAGTGTTGACTCCGATATTGTAGGATCATTCTTGATCCGAGTTATAGTGAAGTAGTCCAGTGTAGCTGTGGTGCTAGATTGGCGAGGCCGGCAAGTGGAGTACCCAAGAACAGGGAACCACTATAAATTCCTTGTGTTATCTGTGTTTGTGATTTGCTTTCTGTGCGTTCTATTTCATCAAGTTTTTAATTTCGCAAAAGACGCAGTTATCACCTATTCACCCCCCTCTAGGTGATTTAGGTTGGCAACAAAAAAACTTCAGAAATCAAGGAGGATCGGATCAACGCTTACTCAACGTGAAGAACAACACTTCTACTTCGAGAATATTCAGCGAGCCTTCGCCATCTCCAGAATTCTTCATAGGGAGTTTTCATTTGTGTTTTGTATTGTATTTCATTTTGTAACTCTTTCATTATAATCATGGAGTAAATTTGCCTCGTGTTGGCTACTAGGTCTAGGTAGGACTTAAGGAGGAATTAGCCTCGTGTTGGCGACTAGGTCGAAGGAGTAGATCTAGTGGGTTTTCAAGGCTTTTCTGGGGATTGAAAGGCTAGAGCGGCTTAATACCATTGTTTGGAATATTGCCATCAATGTTCCCTTGATTTGAAGAGGCATCACTCACAATGCTAAGTACATATTGTATTTGATAAACCCTACTTTGCATCAGGAATGTGCAAGGTTAAGATATTCCAAACAATGGAGTAAGTTCAGAGGTTTGCTGTCAAAACCGCTGAGAAGGAGTCATTGTCTTAGCTGAACCGCTGAGACAGGACAAGGAGCCACTTAGAAGTGATCTGCCTCTACTGAGCTGTAGATAGACAGAATCGGCTGAGAAAAATAACTATCTGAGCGGATCCGCTGAGACAGATGCAGTTCGACTGCTGAGACAGAAGATAGTCTCAGCCCAACCGCTTAGACAGATTCAAATATGAATAATTATGCAGTGGCGCGATCTGTTTTTGGCGCAAGTAGGAGAAAAGCAAAATACACTTTTGTCAGATGCCCATGCTATGTCATGGGCTTCTAATAGCCATTGAAAGTAAGGAGGAGATCTTCTTCAAGCTTCCTGAAAGGGCAATCTCTCAAGCTAAAGCTGAACTTTGCTGGGAGATAAGTTGTTCTTCCTGAATCATTCAAGAAGAACAAGTAGATCTTCAACTTTGCTGAAGGAAAAGATCAAGGAGAAACAAGACCTGCAGTTGTTGCTTCACAGTTCTATTTTAAGACAACATAAGACAATATCTGAAGGTTAACTTAATACAGTCTTCTATTGTATCATTAATACTTTATTCATCTGTAAGGCCTTTGTGCCTGAGTTGTAAGTCTGCTTAGCCTGAGTGTAGAGTTGTACTCCCAGATTGAGTGTAGGATCTTTGTGAAGATCTGAGGTAGGACTTCTTGATAGGTCTGAGGTAAGAAATGGGGAGATTTCTGAGTTGTAGGAGTTGGAGAACTCTGAGCTTGTAGGGTTGTTGAGCCTGAGGTAAGGTTTGGAGAAAACCTGAGGGATTCTAAGGAATCTTATTTGAAAGCTTTTGAAGCATAGTTGGAGGTGTTGGCCCTGTCTAACTCATTACTAGAAGGGTAAAGTGGGAAAGAGGACTACTCAAGACACCCTGTCTTGAGGAACCTCTATATATACTTCTGTGTTTTCTGTGTGTTTACTTTTAATCTTTATATTCACTAGAAATTGCTAGGTTAAAGAAGCAAGAAAAGAAAGTGACCTTTTCACCCCCCCCCCCCCACACACACACACACACGCACACCTTTAGGTGATCTAGACTACTACCTATAATCTATCAAGTGATATCAGAGGGAGGTTGGTCAAAAAGGACATAACTGTCTGACCAGATCCTATAAAGGAGTAGTCATATCTGAATCCAATGTCTTCCACTAGATTGCAGGAGATGGGATCTGTGAAGTTGCCCATATACAATAAAGAAGACTTTGTCATATGGAAGCAAAGGGTAAGGCTGTTCATGGAAGCCTCAGACCCTAAATCCACATTACTGTGAAGCAGGGTTCTTTCACTTTTCAAACAGCCTCCACCATAGATCCAACTAGGAGAGTGGTCAAGCCCTTTGCTGACTTGACCAAGGATGAACTTGCACTATTCATAATGGATAAAAGAGCCCAGAACATTATTGTGAATGCAATTGATGATTCCACCTTCCAGAACTTTGTGCACTGTACAACAGCCAAGGAAATGTGGGATACACTTGTAGTACATATGGAAGGTACTGCTGAAGTGAGAGATGATAGAAAATCTCCTCAATGAAGAATATGAAGCTTTCAGGCAGCTCAGCCAGGAAAGCATATCCATCTGCTATGAAAGGTTCTTCAGGTTAGTCAATGAACTGAGGACCTATGAAAGGGTATTTAGTACCTATGAGCTAAATTACAAGTTCCTAAGATCTTTAACTAGAGACTGGGACACAAATATATGTGCCATCAGGGAAGTGGCTAAGCTGGGTGAAACTCCTACCCACACATTGTTTGGGATGCTACTCTCTTATGAGATGCAAATGTCTGTTAGGAAGGAGGAGGACACATCCTCCAGGCCTCATGCAAGGGAAAGGACAGTGGCCCTCAAGGCCGAGGGATCCAAGAAGAGCAAGGAAAGGATGCATACTCCTCCAAGGAAGGATGCTGGCTCAGAAAATTATGAGTCCAGCCCATCTGAAAGCAACTCATCTTATGAGGAGTTTGCTTCCTTCTCAAGTCATTTCAAGAAAATGGTGAAGTGGAAGCAGTGGAAGAGCAAGCCTTCCTCCTCCTCACATTCCAGGAAGGATCTCACCAGATCATACAAGCAACACTCCAAGGGTGACAGGTATGACCTAAAACATGCTAAACATATTTCATCTAATGTTATATGCTACTGTTGCAACAAGCCTGGACATGTCATTGCTGACTGTCCAATCAAAAGAAAGAAGAAAGGTGATAAGAAACGTCATCACCAAAAGGAAGGGAAGGGTGAAAAATCCTTCCTATCAAACAAGGGGAATAGCTGGAGTGAATCTGAGTCCTCAACCTCAGATCTAGATGAAGAGGAGAAAGCATACATTGGGTTATTTGCTGCAGAAGAGGATGAAGACTTTCCTGCTGCAAGGATTGAAGTCAGAGCCCCTCTATCACATTCAGATAGTAACATAGAGGTGTTGGGTTTTTCTACAACCATACATCGTATGTAGGCGCAGCGGAAATAAAGAGAAACAACCCAAAAAGATTCGGATCGGCCATGAACATTGAATCAAGAAGTAATGAAAACTACTAGGCATAAATTACCTTAGTGGAGTTGGATCGAATCCAACCTAGGTGCTCCAAGAAGAAGAATCCTGTCAGCGGCTATGCGAGAGTCCTCACGTAGAATGATGTATACGTCTCTACAGTGATCCACACGAGTCGGGAGGAGAACGACTGCACCTTGCACTTCCACGAACTGCTAGGTTCGCTCCAGGAAGAACAATCACGACGACGATCGCCGGAAGGAGGTCTGCGTAGACCAGCAAAACGACGAAACACTTCCGTCGACTAGGGTTCGTGAGGCGGAACTCTTCCGTCGGGTCTTCTTCCAGGAGGCGTAAGAAGAGCATACTGAACCCTTAAAACAGGTCCTATTTATACCCGAAGTATAAAAAGACCTAGACAAATCGCTATCCGCTGTCCATACAGAAGAACTTGAGGTTTCTATCAACATTCATCGAGTTTGCACGGAACAATCCGACGAATCCGACGAATCATATCAGACGGCAACATTTGCCGAGTTAAGGGTCTGTGTGATAATTCGTAGAGTTTCCACAGAACGATCTGACGAATTCTGATGAATCGATGAATCATATCAGACTGCAACATTTGCCGAGTTAAGGGTCTCTGTGATAATTCATCGAGTTTCCACGGAACGATCCGATGAATTCCGACGAATCCGACGAATCATATCCGACGAATTCCGACAGCAACATTTGCTTTACCTCCCCGATTCTATATGGTGATTGGTAACCTTTACCAACATAGTCAATCTTCCAACTTCTCCACATGCTCTTATGTGCGACCCTGCAGGCTCATATCGCGTTGGCAGTGAGATTACATGTTTGACCACTTCTAGATCACAATGGTAACTCCAACAGTCTCCCACTTGGTCTTGAAAGTATCAATCAAAAAAAAACTCACAAACAATGAGCGGCATCTAGCAATGCATCATTGCTCCCCAAGCAATAAGAATTCATAAATCATCAGCCTTTATGACCAATGTTCCAGCGTTGTCTTTGTCCCTTTGTCCCTTACATCCAGAAAGAACTAGAGGCATGGACCGTGTCACCCTCATAATAGCTCAATCCAAGTTTCTTGATCTAGAACGGACTTCTATAGAATGGTGAGCTCAATATCACATATTGACTCAACCAAGCATGGCCATGCATTTCTCAGTCCAATTCCATCAAGGGCCCATGGATGCAACTCCAGTTATATAGGAGGACAAATCCCATATCTGCTCACACCCAAACACCTAAATGATTCATAACGTACCCAACGACCACTCGTATCATCAACCTTCTTCAAGGAAGACTTTAGATGACATCAAAGCACGCTCTTCCTCACTCGATGAATGTTGTGACTTCAGGTCAAAGGACCACAACACCATTGTCAAATGAGACCTACTTGTGACACATTTAAGTAACAATCCAAAAAGTAGTCTCAGGTTGGGTCTGTTCAGTACAACTTGTTCACTAATAAGTACCCACGTGATGACTTGATATCACAATATCATGACCTGTGAGAACCAGTCATCAGTCAACACACATGCTAGTCTTAATGCATCATCATCACCCTTAGCTTCTACGATGATACCTCGACCAGGGACCTTTTAAGAATGAAGCTTCGAAATCATAGGCTCTCACATTCAAGTCACGTACTTGATGTCCTATGGAAGCGAACATTCTAAGGGTATTTATCACGAATTTTATTTTATCATATAGAAACGGTATATCGTAATAAAAGAACTTGCCATTAATTGTAAAAGGAAATAATTGGTACACAATTCATCATATGAATAAATAATAAATAGCCAACAGAATATATATTTTACATGCAACCCACAAGACTCCCACTAGAGTTGATCACTCAGGTATCGTATACCCATTGATCTAGTATGACCATCATGCTTTCTCTGCGCGAGAGGCTTTGTTAGTGGATCTGCAACATTCTCCTCAGTCGACACTCTGCAAATGTTCACATCTCCTCGTTCGACAATCTCACGAATAAGATGGAACCGCCAAAGTATGTGCTTGGAGCGCTGATGGGATCTAGGTTCCTTAGATTGTGCAATTGCACCATTGTTATAACAGTAGAGAACTACGGGACCAACAATGCTAGGAACTACATCTAGCTCGCCGATGAATTTTCTAATCCATACAGCCTCCTTCGCTGCATTTTCCGCAGCGATATACTCGGCCTCAGTTGTAGAATCAGCAACTGTCTCTTGCTTGGAACTCTTCCAGCTCACAGCTCCTCCATTCAGGCAAAACACAAACCCTGACTGAGACTTCGAATCATCCCTATCAGTTTGGAAGCTGGCATCCGTGTAACCACTTACAACGAGCTCTTCCTTTCCACCATACACCAAGAATACATCCTTAGTCCTTCTCAAGTACATCAGGATATTCTTTACGGCTATCCAGTGACATTCACCGGGATCAGACTGATACCTGCTAGACATGCTCAAAGCAAAAGAGACATCGGGTCGAGTACATAACATTGCATACATGATTGACCCAATTGCCGAAGCATATGGAATCAACTTCATGCGGTCCTTATCTTCATAAGTTTTTGGACACTGGTCCTTAGAGAGATTTACACCATGAGACATGGGCAAAAATCCTTTCTTGGACTCAAGCATGTTGAACCGCTTCAACACCTTCTCAATGTACGTACTCTGGGTCATACCCAGCAACTTCTTCGATCTATCTCTATAGATCTTAATACCGAGTATGTAAGTCGCTTCACCCAAGTCCTTCATAGAAAAGCAGTTCCCTAGGTTGTTCTTAACAACTTTCAGGGTAGGTATGTCATTCCCGATCAACAGTATGTCATCTACATACAATATCAGGAAGACAACAATTCTCCCACTGATTCGCTTTTAAACACACGGTTCATCCTCATTCTTGACAAAACCAAACTCTTTGATCTTCTCATCAAAATGAATATTCCAACTTCTAGAGGCCTGTTTCAATCCATAGATGGACCTGTTCAGCTTGCATATTTTAGTGGCTTCATTTGGGGATACAAAACCCTCGGGTTGTGTCATGTACACTTCCTCAAGGAAGTTTCCATTTAGGAAAGCCGTTTTGACATCCATCTGCCAGATCTCGTAGTCATAATACGCAGCAATAGCAAGCAATATCCTAATGGACTTTACCATGGCAACAGGGGAAAAGGTCTCATCATAGTCGACACCATGAATTTGCTTGAAACCCTTAGCCACCAGTCGCCCATTGAATGTCTGTACATTCCCATCCATGTCGGTCTTCTTCTTGAAGACCCACTTACACCCTATGGGTCGTACCCCTTCAGGTGGTTCCACCAAGTTCCAAACTTGGTTTGTATATGATAATGCTAAATCTAGTTAGTTTAATTAGGTTATTTTTTAGGTTATTTACTCTTACTTTTTGCTTATTGTTGTTTACCTAAATGCAATTTTGGTTCATTTTCCTATTTTTAGTGCTAACTTAAGTTTTCTGAATTTTCAGGTCAAAAATGCAAAATTTCCTAAGTCACGCCCTAGGTCACGCCCGTGACCTAGGGCGTGTAAGTTGCTATTTCCAGTTGAGCTGCTACCAACATAATTCAGAAGATCTGGTCAGACACGCCCAAAGTACACGGCCGTGACACACAAGTCACGCCCGTGACACGCAAGCCACGCCCGTGACCAGCCCGTGAACAGCTCAGATTCGACCAGCTGACCACCGAATTGGTCACGCCACTGTTACACGGGCGTGCTTCCAGTCACGCCCGTGAATGCCACGTCAGCCAGCCGCCAGCGCCCATGATCGCCGCCAGCGCCCATGACCCGAGCTAACCATCGAAATGGTCACGCCCTCAGTCACGGGCGTGACCTAGGGCGTGACCCATCAAATCGCGTCAAAATCGTGCGCCGAACCTGATCCAGCCGCAGAATTGATTAAACAATGTCACGCCCCTAGTCACGGGCGTGACTGAGGGCGTGACCGAGGCAGAAAAATTTCTATAAATTGAAATGACCTCCAAGCTTTCCCCATTCAGTTTTTGGAGAGAGAGCTAGTGCTACTACTCTATTTTCAGTGATTTTCATGCCTTTTTATTCTCTTTCTCTCTCTCTCTCTCTCTTATTTTAATGCATTTCCTTTTCTAGTTTTCATATGAATGTTGTAATGCCTTTGTAATTTCCTTTTATAGTGTATTGCTAATGCTTAGTAGGCTTTCCATGCAATTGTAATCTCAGTTGAACTTTTGTTTAATGAAAATTGTATGTTTTTGTTCTCTTACAATCTTCATCATTTCTCTCTCCTACCCCTCCACCATGAGTAACTAAATCCTCATAGTACTCGATCTTGATGATCTGAGGATGAGTTGATCAAGTTATGATCCTTTAGTCTTCTTTCACTTTCTAAAGTGTTGAGCCTTAGATTCACTCTTAATTAAAATTTAGTGGAGCTATATTATCGATATATAATCTCCACCTTTGCTTTCATTCTTGGCTAGCCGAGAGGCCGATAGTCTGAAGTGAGCACTTAAGAGTAAAGAGAGTTACACACATTTCTCGAGAGAGAATGACGTAAATCTCCTGGATTGGAGTCAAACCCAATAGTGGGGTTCACCACTTAAAGCGAGTTTTAGGTATTCGAATACGGGACGAGAGTTCGGTCGGATTTTCCTAAACTCAGTTGGGCATATCTTCAAGAGAAGCATGTTCAAACTATAGGAACCCCCACGGTCAAGCTACCCTTACTTTATTAAGTTTTAAGTTTGCTTTTGAATTTTGATCAACTTAAGCCGAAGTAAGTCAAGATCGAGTGCTATTTCTTAATCATCGTTTAGCCGTACTTTTATCCAGCTTTTATTTCAACTTAGTAGACAAAACCTTCCAAAAAATTATTAAGATAAAATAATAGTAATTCGTTTGAGTATAAGTAATCAACGGTTCACGGATTTTAATACGACACTTATGTTCCTATACTACAGTTCGATAGGTATACTTGCCTTCTCGGATTGCTAGTTCGGATTTCATTTCGTGCAAGCGGAATTTTAATCAACAAGTTTTTGGCGCCGTTGCCGGGGACTCGCATTTTGTTGATATTTTGAAAGAACGAATCTATTACTTTTATCACCTCTTTTTTTTCTCTCCTCTTTCTTGAAAAACAAAATTAATTCAAAAAAAAAAGAGACCTTTTCTTTTTCGAATTTCTCAATCTTATTTTCCCTTCTCTCTTTCTAGTTTATGACCCGAGCAAATCCGTCAGAACTTGTAGACTTGGACCAAGAACTTGAGCGTACTCTTCGGAGAAAATCGCAAGTTCAAGATCCTACATTCCAAGAACTGGCTGAGGATTCGGAGTCGGTTGTTAATATGGGCGAACCTAACCAAAATGAAGTCCCCAACATGGTTGCGGCCCCTGAATGGACTATGTCCCATTATGCAAGGCCTAACCTGGAAGGGACGGAAACTAGTATAGTCCGCCCTGCCATAAATAATAATAATTTCGAACTAAAGCCAAGCATAATTCACATGGTGCAGCAATACGTGCAGTTCGACGGATTACAAGATGAAGATCCGAATGCACATATTGCTAGCTTCCTTGAAATCTGTGACACCTTCAAAATAAATGGTGTTACGGATGATGCAATTAGGCTAAGACTCTTCCCATTTTCTTTAAGAACAAAGGCTAAGCAGTGGTTGTCAACTCTACCTAGAGGTTCTATCACCACTTGGGCCCAGTTAACTGAAAAATTTCTAACTAAGTATTTTCCACCTGCGAAAACTGCTAAGCTTAGAAATGATATTTCTTCTTTTTGCCAAATAGATTCTGAAACGCTATATGATACCTGGGAAAGGTATAAAGAATTCTTAAGACGTTGCCCTCATCACGCTCTGCCTGTATGGTTACAAGTGCAAACATTTTATAACGGGCTAAATCAACATACTAAGCAAATGATAGACGCCGCTTCCGGTGGTACCTTAAATAACAAAACCCCGGAAGCCGCTCTTGAACTATTTGAGGATATGGCCATGAACACCTATCAGTGGAATGTGCCAAGATCCCGCCCAAACAAACCTGCAGGTATGTACGAAGTGGATAACGTCTCCCAGCTGGCACTACAAGTGGAAATGCTTAGCAAAAAGATATCTGAAATGAATGCTCCTTCCGCACCTCAGGTTTGGGAATTCGCAAAAGCCACCTCCGAACAAGCTGATTACGTAGGCAATAGAAATGCTTATAATAATTATTCTGCTTCTAATTTTCATGCACCTGTTTTCAATTACCGAATAATTATAATCCTGCGCTGCGTAATTACCCAAACTTTTCTTGGAGTAATCCTGCAAACACAACTCGCCCGCCTCTACAAAATGAATTTACACCACCTCCACCCCCTGTTAACTTTCAAAAACCTCCATCTTTGGAGGAGATCTTTTCAAAATATATAAGTACGAACGAAGCAACCGTCCGGAACTTAGCCGGATCCGTTAAAAATCTAGAAAACAAAATCGGGCAGCTCGCCAAAATAATATCCGAGCGACCGCCCGGGACTCTTCCCGCTAATACCGAGCCCAACCCGAAAGAGCAAGCGAAAGCTGTAACTCTTCGGAGTGGAAAGCAAGTATCCGGTCCGGTTAGCGAAGAGCCTGAGGCAAGATCCGCCCCTATTTTAAAAACACCACTCACTCAAACAGATTTTATCACTCCACCTCATATTTTCAAAAACAACCCCGCCCCGCCTTATCCATCTCAACTCAACAAGGAAAAATTAGATGATCAATATCATCGCTTCCTGGAAATGTTTAAGCAAATACACATCAATTTGCCCTTCCATGAAGCGATATCACAAATGCCCAAGTACGCTAAGTACCTGAAGAATCTTCTAACTAATAAGAAAAAGCTAGAAAATCTATCGCACGTAACTTTAAATGATGAGTGTTCCGCCGTCCTAACAAATAAATTACCGAAAAAGGCTAACGATCCGGGTAGTTTTTTTATCCCGTGCCTCTTTGGTGATCTATTTGTAAAGAACGCGTTGGCCGACTTAGGAGCAAGCATCAACTTAATGCCATTCTCCTTGTTTAAAAAGTTAGGAGTGGGCACCCTTAGCCCCACACGTATGAGTATACAACTAGCAGATAGGATGATAAAATATCCGCTGGGAATTGTGGAGGACGTGCTCGTAAAAGTAGACAAATTCATCTTCCCGGTGGATTTTGTCATTTTGGACATTGAAGAGGATGTCGAGGTTCCCCTAATCCTTGGCCGCCCCTTCCTTGCCACCTCCCGTGCTATCATTGATGTGAGTAATGGTAAGTTATTCCTCCGAGTTGGAGATGATGAAGTAACCTTCTCCATAACACCCTCTATGAAAAATACCCTAGAAAATGACGATTCGTGTTTTTTCTTAGATGTGTTAAGTGAAGACCCTTCTTTTTGTATTTCTTAAAATGGTTCTTCTTTTTGTTCATCTTCAAACACCTCCACTGAAATATTACAAGAAATGAAAATGGCCATTGCTCCCGCCCCCTCAAATTTTCAAATTAAATCAAAAATTTTTGAAGAAATTACTTTTGAAAAAGAAAAGTCTTTCAAATCTTCATACGAGGAACCTCCCACTTTAGAACTTAAAGAACTACCCAATCATTTAAAATATGAATTTTTAGAAAAAGACTCCAAGTTACCAGTAATAGTGTCGGCCCATTTAAGTGGATCTGAAAATGCCAAATTGCTAAAAGTTTTACAAAAACACCGCCAAGCAATTGCTTGGCAGATTTCTGATATTAAGGGCATAAGTCCATCTTTCTGCATGCACAAAATTCTAATGGAAGATAATTCACAAAATTCTATTCAACCTCAACGCCGATTAAACCCAAACATGAAAGAAGTAGTAAAGGGTGAGGTCGTGAAATTATTAGACGTAGGAATTATCTATCCAATTTCAGATAGCAAATGGGTAAGCCCCGTTCAAGTAGTTCCTAAAAAGGGAGGTATCACGGTAGTGTTAAATGATAATAATGACTTAATCCCAACACGGACGGTGACTGGGTGGCGTATGTGTATTGATTATCGCAAATTGAACGACGCCACCCGCAAGGACCATTTCCCCTTGCCATTCATCGATCAAATCTTAGAACGATTATCCGGCCATAGCTTTTATTGTTTTCTCGATGGTCTCTCGGGCTACTTCCAAATTCCCATCTCGCCCGAGGACCAGGAGAAAACGACGTTTACTTGTCCTTTCGGCACCTTCGCCTATCGAAGAATGCCGTTTGGCTTATGTAATGCGCCGGCAACATTTCAACGGTGTATGTTGGCCATTTTCGACAAGTACGTAGAAAGTATTATGGAGGTATTTATGGACGACTTTTTCGTGTTTGGTGATTCCTTCGATTTTTGTTTAGAAAATTTAGAAAAAGTGTTAGAACGGTGTGAGGAGACCAATCTCGCCCTGAACTGGGAAAAATGTCATTTCATGGTACGGGAGGGATTGGTTTTAGGTCATAAGATATCAGCAAGAGGAATTGAGGTCGATGAAGCAAAAATAGAAGTGATCGAAAAACTGCCACCGCCAACCAACGTTAAGGCCATACGAAGCTTTCTAGGACATGCCGGTTTTTACCGGCGGTTTATAAAAGATTTTTCGAAAATTACCAAACCACTCACTCATCTTTTAGAAAAAGGCACTCCATTTATTTTTCATGATACATGCTTATCTGCTTTTCAATTAATCAAAAATAAGCTAATAAATGCGCCAATTATGATAGCTCCAATCTGGGACCTTCCATTCGAAATCATGTGCGATGCAAGTAGCTTTGCGGTGGGAGCCGTTTTAGGACAACGTATATCTAAAAACTTCCACCCTATTTTCTACGCAAGTAAAACACTTACATCCGCGCAAGCGAACTATACCACAACGGAGAAAGAATTATTAGCAGTTATTTTTGCATTCGACAAATTTCGACCTTACATTACGCTTTCAAAAATTATTGTTTTTACGGACCACTCAGCCCTCAAATATTTACTTTCTTAACCGGATGCCAAACCACGCTTACTTCGCTGGGTCTTACTCCTCCAGGAGTTCGACTTGGAAATCCGAGATAAAAAGGGGGCTGAGAATTTGGCCGCGGACCATCTTTCACGATTAGATAACCCATTTATTGAAGATTTAAATGAACAAACTTTTAATGATTATTTTCCCGACGAGAAGTTATTATCAATCAACACTACTCCTTCTCCTTGGTTTGCAAACTTCGCCAACTACTTAGTAGCTCGAGTCCTCCCAAAAGAATTTTCCTATCAGCAAAAGAAGAAATTCCTCTCTGACCTGAAGAATTATTTTTGGGAGGACCCGTATCTGTTTCGAGTTTGTGCAGACCAAGTAGTAAGGAGATGTGTTTCTTTCGAAGAAGGACAAAATATTTTCAAACACTTACACGAAGGACCGACTGGTGGGCACTATCAAGCCAATCGGACCGCTCACAAAGTACTTAGTGCAGGCTTTTATTGGCCTAGCCTTTTTAAAGATGCCCAATCTTTTGTGAGACGGTGCGATAGCTGCCAACGGACCGGAAATATCTCAAATAAAAATGAAATGTTGCAAAATTATTTCCTCGAGTGCGAAGTTTTCGACCTTTGGGGAATTGATTTTGTAGGTCCTCTTCCTTCTAGCCATGGTAATAAATACATTTTAGTTGCGGTAGACTACGTGTCTCGATGGGCAGAGGCCCAAGCTCTTCCTACCAATGACTCCCGAGTCATTATTATTTTCTTAAAAAAATTATTTTCTCGATTCGGTACTCCTAGGGCGATCGTTAGCGACAGGGGTTCGCACTTTTGTAACGCACAATTTGCAAAAACACTTTTAAAATATGGCATTACACATATGCTTTCAACTGCTTACAACCCCCAAACTAACGGCCAGGTCGAGGTAGTGAATAGAGAAATCAAACGTATTTTAGAAAAAATTGTTTCCACCTCACGTAAGGACTGGTCACATAAATTAGACGATGCTCTATGGGCTTACCGAACAGCGTACAAGACCGCCATCGATTGTACACCGTATCGGTTAGTATATGGGAAATTGTGCCATTTACCGGTCGAATTAGAACATCGTGCTTTCTGGGCCCTTAAATTTTTAAATTTTGATCCCCACTCCACCGCCGATCTTCGAAAATTCCAACTCAACGAACTCGATGAGTGGCGCTCCAATGCGTATGAAAATAATAAATTATATAAGGAACGAACGAAATGCTTTCACGATAAAAATTTAAGGCACCCGAAAACATTTAAACCAGGCGACTAAGTATTACTTTATAATTCTCGTCTACGTTTATTTCCTGGAAAGTTAAAATCTAGATGGTCAGGTCCTTTTAATGTAAAGGAAGCTTATCCGTATGGAACTGTTTTGATATCACACCCAGATAAGGGTGATTTCAAGGTTAATGGGCATCGTCTAAAACTTTATTTTTCTGGTGACAATGTTGACATGGACAGTGAAAAACTTCTTTTGTCTGGACTGTAATAATTTGGATTAACTTTTGAACTATATTCTTTTAGTCGAGCTCAAACGACATTAAACAGAGGGCGCTCTTGGGAGGCAACCCAAGGTTTTTAAAATTTGTTGTTTTAATTTTTCTTTGGCCCTGGATGGCTCCGATACTCTCAACTTCGGCGATCGCCTGCTTCAACATTGCTGGTTTCAAGAAAAATTCAAGATGATATTTCATGAAGATTCAAAGCGCCAACAAGGGGGAGCGGCATCACACATCCTTTCAAGCCCATAAATCCAGGGAAGTGCCTGTTTCAGTTTTTCAGTTTTAATTTCTTTTCTACCCCTTCCTTCACTCTCCTTTTCCATTGAGGACAATGTCTATCGTAAGCTTGGGGGAGAATGTCTTCTTTTCTTTTAGTATTCTAAATTAGATTTTGGTAAAATCAATAGTACCCCTTGCTTTATGTTTTGTTTTTCCCAAAGTATTTTATAGAGCCTTAGTTAATTTCAAAATTTCTAATCCTACTTTTAATTATGTTTCACAAGTAAATTGTTGACTCATGTAGTGTTCTAATTCTAGGTAGCATGTTAATCTGAAAAGTTTTTTCTAAAATCTTGTACTTTCCTTATCGTTTTCTCTTTTATCTTCTTTACTTTCGTAAAAATTCTTCATCCACTATTTTTCTCTTCATTTTTAGATATATTTTGCAAGGTTAACTTTTGATTTGTGTAGTAAATGTGAATAATCCTAGACGCTTATTATTCTTATTTTCAGGATAAGTTCATTAGTCTTTATTTAATATCTAGGGCTTACTTTTTGAAATCCTTCAAAACTCATGCTTTAAATAAATTTAGAGAGCAATGAAAATGATTTAGGCCATTTTTGTTTTAAGTTTGAGCCTTCATGCCAACCCTTAAAAAGTAACCCGTTGTTAGACTCTTTTGAGCCTTTTCCCATGTTTTATTGTCACCTCCACTTATCAAATTTTTCACCAAAGCCAAAATTTCCAAACCTATTTGAATCACACTAACACTTTGAGTTTTATTTAAATTTCTAAAAGAGTGTGATTGGTTTATTGCATGGAGAGCTTCAAAGAAAAGAATTTGCTCAAAAAGGAGATATTTTAAGCATATTTGTATTAGTTATCTTTGCCAAAATTTCAAAAAAACAAAAAACAAAAAAAAAAGGCTATGAAAGAGAAAGAAAGAAAATATGCTATATGCTTATAATGAAGGATTGCCTCTTATCATTCATATAAGAAATTTTATAAAACTCATGTTTATGGTTTAGTGTGATTATAGCAATCACTTTTATCTTCGATTCCCATTCCAAATCATATGCCTAAACCAAACATTTCGGTCCTAATAAAGTCCTCTTGATTCATGCTCCTAAATTTGCTTTAGCTAAGTGAAGAAGAAAAGTAGAATAGTTAAGTCTTGGGTATGAATTTAGATCCTTGTTCTTAGAATGATATAATTATAATTTGTCTCTTAGGGTTTAGTAACAATTCAATGCACTATCTCACTTATTACTTTGCTCAATTTTATTTTAAAACTTTTTAGTTAAAATTTTGGATGATTAATTTTTGTTAGTAAAGGGTATAAAAATTAAGCTTAATTAATGTACTTATTTTAGGTTTCCTTTTCACTATTCTCCCTACTTGGAATTTCGCAAGGTACTCGTGTTTAGCATAATTAAATCTTTTTGATTAGTCATTTTATTTTATTAGCTAAAGCATATTTCTTTGCTTGGGGACAAGCAAAGTGTAAGCTTGGGGGAATTTGATAATGCTAAATCTAGTTAGTTTAATTAGGTTATTTTTTAGGTTATTTACTCTTACTTTTTGCTTATTGTTGTTTACCTAAATGCAATTTTGGTTCATTTTCCTATTTTTAGTGCTAACTTAAGTTTTCTGAATTTTCAGGTTAAAAATGCAAAATTTCCTAAGTCACGCCCTAGATCACGGGCCCTAGGTCACGCCCGTGACCTAGGGCGTGTAAGTTGTTGTTTCCAGTTAAGCTGCTGCCAACATAATTCAGAAGATCTGGTCAGACACGCCCAAAGTACACGGCCGTGACACACAAGTCACGCCCGTGACACGCAAGCCACGCCCGTGACCAGCCCGTGAACAGCTCAGATTCGACCAGCTGACCACCGAATTGGTCACACCACTGTTACATGGGCGTGCTTCCAGTCACGCCCGTGACTGCCACGTCAGCCAGCCGCCAGCGCCCATGATCATCGCCAGCGCCCATGACCCGAGCTAACCACCGAAATGGTCACGCCCTCAGTCACGGGCGTGACCTAGGGCGTGACCCATCAAATCGCGTCAGAATCGTGCGCCGAACCTGATCCAGCTGCAGAATTGATTAAACAATTTCACGCCCCTAGTCACGGGCGTGACCGAGGCAGAAAAATTTCTATAAATTGAAATGACCTCCAAGCTTTCCCCATTCAGTTTTTGGAGAGAGAACTAGTGCTACTACTCTATTTTCAGTGATTTTCATGTCATTTTATTCTCTATCTCTCTCTCTCTCTCTCTCTCTCTCTCTCTCTCTCTTATTTCAATGCATTTCCTTTTCTAGTTTTCATATGAATGTTGTAATGCCTTTGTAATTTCCTTTTATAGTGTATTACTAATGCTTAGTAGGCTTTCCATGCAATTGTAATCTCAGTTGAACTTTTGTTTAATGAAAATTGTATGTTTTTGTTCTCTTACAATCTTCATCATTTCTCTCTCCTACCCCTCCACCATGAGTAACTAAATCCTCATAGTACTCGATCTTGATGATCTGAGGATGAGTTGATCAAGTTATGATCCTTTAGTCTTCTTTCACTTTCTAAAGTGTTGGGCCTTAGATTCACTCTTAATTAAAATTTAGTGGAGCTATATTATCGATATATAATCTCCACCTTTGCTTTCATTCTTGGCTAGTCGAGAGGCCGATAGTCTGAAGTGAGCACTTAAGAGTAAAGAGAGTTACACACATTTCTCGAGAGAGAATGACGTAAATCTCCTGGATTGGAGTCAAACCCAATAGTGGGGTTCACCACTTAAAGCGAGTTTTAGGTATTCGAATACGGGACGAGAGTTCGGTCGGATTTTCCTAAACTCAGTTGGGCATATCTTCGAGAGAAGCATATTCAAACTATAGGAACCCCCACGGTCAAGCTACCCTTACTTTATTAAGTTTTAAGTTTGCTTTTGAATTTTGATCAACTTAAGCCGAAGTAAGTCAAGATCGAGTGCTATTTCTTAATCATCGTTTAGCCGTACTTTTATCCAGCTTTTATTTCAACTTAGCAGACAAAACCTTCCAAAAAATTATTAACATAAAATAATAGTAATTCGTTTGAGTATAAGTAATCAACGGTTCTCGGATTTTAATACGACACTTGTGTTCCTATACTACAGTTCGATAGGTATACTTGCCTTCTCGGATTGCTAGCTCGGATTTCATTTCATGCAAGCGGAATTTTAATCAACAGTATACATGGAGTCAATTTCGGATTTCATATCCTCAAGCCATTTGTCGGAGTCCGGTCCATTCATAGCCTCTTGGTAGGTCACTGGTTCATCATCATGATCCATAAGCAACACATTACCTATTTGAGATACGAGAAATCCATATCTCTCAGGCTCAAATCTTGGTCTACCAGATCTACGTAGGACTTGTGTCTCTTGAGCAGGTTCTCTAGCTACAACATCTTGTAGTCCTGGCTCAGAATCCAATTCTGGTTCATTCACTACTTGTGGTTCTTGAACTTCTTCAAGTTCTACCTTTTGCGTCTTTCTTGACAAGAACTCTTTCTCCAAGAAGACACCCATCCTTGCGACAAACACTTTGCCCTCAGATGGTAGGTAAAAGTAATATCCTTTCGTTTCCTTAGGATATCCCACCAGATAACACTTATCTGATTTGGGTTCCAGCTTGTCAGGCATATGACGTCGTACGTATGCCTCACAGCCCCAAATTTTAATGAATGATAGGCTGGGACGCTTCCCAGTCCATATTTCATATGGTGTCTTTAGAACCGTTTTCGTCAGAGCACGATTCAGTGTCATTGCAGCAGTCTCTAAAGCAAAACCCCAAAAGGAAACAGGCAAGTCTGCATGACTCATCATCGACCGTACCATGTCTAACAGAGTACGATTTCTCCTCTCAGACACACCATTATGCTGCGGTGTCCTAGGTGGAGTGAGCTGTGATACAATACCACACTCTTTCAGATGATCACAGAACTCATGACTCAGGTATTCGCCACCTCGATCAGATCGGAGTGCTTTAACCTTTTTACCCAATTGGTTCTCCACTTCATTCTTAAACTCTTTGAACTTTTCAAAAGTTTCGGATTTGCACTTCATAAGATACACGTATCCGTATCTACTGAAATCATCAGTAAATATAACGAAGTAGAAATACCCGCCTCTAGCCATAGAACTCATGGGTCTGCATACATCACTATGTACTATACCCAAAAGATCCTCAGCCCTCTCAGTATAACCAGTGAAAGGGGCTTTAGTCATCTTGCCTAATAAACAAGACTCGCATCGCTCAAATGATTCATAATCAAATGAGTTCAATAGTCCATCTTTATGGAGCTTGGATATGCGCTTCTCATTTATATGGCCCAAATAACAATGCCAGAGATATGTAGGATTTGAGTCATTTGTTCTTAGTCTTTTATTATTATCTACATTATAGATCGGATGGTCCAGGTTTAAAACATAAAGACCATTAAACAATTGAGCTACAGCATAACAAACATCATTCTTAAATATAGAACAACAATTGTTCTTAATTATAAAAGAAAATCCAATCATGTCTAAGCATGAAATGGATATAATGTTTCTAGTTATGGCTGGAACAAAATAACAATTATTAAGTTCTATTACAAGCCCACTGGGTAAAGAAAGACGGTAAACCCTACGGCTACAGCAGCAACTCTTGCTCCATTGCCGACGCGCAGGTCCACCTCTCCTTTACTCAGCAATCTTCTCCTTTTCAGTTCCTGCACATTTGTACAAATGTGAGAACAACATCCGGTATCCAATACCAAAGATGAAGGAGCAAAAAGGTTTATCTCTATAACGTAAATATTTGAAGCGGAAGTCATACCTCCCTTCATTTTCTGCAGACCCTCAATATACGAATGACAATTCCTCCTCCAATGACCAGCCTTGCCACAGTGGTGGCATTTCCCTTCCTTCACGGTGCTCTTCTTTTTCAGCACAGAAGATTTGGGCTCAAGATGTGACTTAGGTCCCACCTTCGTCTTCTTGAAGCCCTTGGCCTTACCCTTGCCTTTATGTACCATCAATATGGGACTAGCAGGCTTGGCCTTCTTCATGTTTATCTCGGTAGTTCGCAACATGCCTAGGAGCTCGGGCAGTGTCTTGTCTATTTCATTCATGTTGTAGTTCAAGACGAACTGCTCATAACTATCCGGCAACGATTGCAGGATAAGATCTGTGGCCAACTCTTGACCCAGAGGAAAACCCAATCTCTCCAGGTTCTCAATATACCCAATCATCTTGAGTACGTGAGAACCAACTGAGTCTCGAGCTCCCATTTTGCACTGAAATAAGGCCTTCGTGGCATCGAACCTCTCTTGACGAGCTTGCCCTTGAAACATTTTCTTTAGGTGCTCGTCAATCTCCTTGCACCCCATGTTCTCGTGTTGCTTCTGAAGCTCAGAGTTCATGGTGGCAAGCATAAGACACTCGACGTCTAAGGCATCATCGGTATACTTCTTATAAGCATCCTTATCAACACGGGACGAGTTCCCGGTCGGCACCTCGGGGGCTTCTTCTTCCAAGACGTAGAGCTTTCGCTCTTGCCTGAGAACAATTCTCAGGTTCCTATACCAGTCCATGTAATTCGTCCCACTTAGCTTGTCCTTCTCAAGGATAGCTCTCAGGGACAAGGTGGAATGTGAACCACTTGCCATGGAATTCTACAAGAATTCATGCAGAATTTAATCAGTACCAAAATTTCAAAATACAACTTATCTTAATTTGGACTTCAATTAAATACTCCCACTATTTTATTCAAATTGATAGCCCTCACTATCAATTCGGAGAGTCCATGCGAGCTACTCTCTCAGTGGACAAGATCCGTATTTCACCAACACCACGAGTCCGCTTTGGCGTTCCTCTCATAATGCGGTTATTTAGGTAGGCAACGCTTGCCAATTGCATCCTCATGCAACTCTTGTATGGCTGGTGAATAACTCCTTATTCGCATCCATCATATGGTGCATGCCAACCCTATGTCTCTAGGCACTCAACCTTTGAGGTCACCTAGTTAAGTTAGACCCGATGTCGACAGTGGGATATCATAATTATCCGCTCGCACCCTTACCAAGATAGATTAATGCACCTTGCTTTGGCAAGCCCACACTTCATCGATCGAGGCAGGAAGAGTGTCATCCATCAGAAGGCATCCGAACACTTAATATTTGATGAAGGGATTTTAATTTTTAATAATAGGTTAACACTTAACCATGATCATCATTTGATCAAAGTGCACATCCACAGAAAACAAGCTTTCTAAAATCCACATGCATCCCTTATGTGCACAACGTAAGACTATCAACCTTTGATAGACGAAAGTGCTAAATATGGACATTTAGAACTCTTCCAAATCTTCAGATTTACATGCATTGGACAAAGGCAAAGACAACTCGACTTAAAGCAGTAGACAAGCTCGTCTCTCATTGTTGGATTCAAAATCCAAAACAATACAAGGGTTCATTAACCACTTGAGGGACGGTTACTGCTAAGGAGACAACAATTTCTAACAATTAGAAATTACCACGAAATCCCAGACGTTCCTGGCGGGGTTCCAAGGGGCCGCGCCCCTGGCGGGGTATTAGGGGCAGAGCCCCTAACGGGGTCCAAGGGGCAGCGCCCCTGGCGGTGGTCTCGCAGAAAAAACATTTAGAACGCTTCCAAAAACCTAGATTTGCACGTACTGGAATAACCTAACTTCTGAAACAACATTCATGACCAGAACCTAGCTCTGATACCACTGTTGGGTTTTTCTACAACCATACATCGTATGTAGGCGCAGCAGAAATAAAGAGAAACAACCCAAAAAGATTCGGATCGGCCATGAACATTGAATCAAGAAGTAATGAAAACTTTTAGGCATAAATTACCTTAGTGGAGTTGGATCGAATCCAACCTAGGTGCTCCAAGAAGAAGAATCCTATCAGCGGCTATGCGAGATTCCTCACGTAGAATGATGTCTACGTCTCTACAGTGATCCACACGAGCCGGGAGAAGAACGACTGCACCTTGCACTTCCACGAACTGCTAGGTTCGCTCCAGGAAGAACAATCACGGCAACGATCGCTGGAAGGAGGTCTGTGTAGACCAGCAAAACGGCGGAACACTTCCGTCGACTAGGGTTCGTGAGGCGGAACTCTTCCGTCGGGTCTTCTTCCAGGAGGCGTAAGAAGAGCATACTGAACCCTTAAAACAGGTCCTATTTATACCCGAAGTATAAAAAGACCTAGACAAATCGCTATCCGCAGTCCATATAGAAGAACTTGAGGTTTCTGTCAGCATTCGTCGAGTTTGCACGGAACAATCCGACGAATCCGACGAATCATATTAGACGGCAACATTTGCCGAGTTAAGGGTCTCTGTGATAATTCGTCGAGTTTCCACGGAACGATCCGACGAATTCCGACGAATCCGACGAATCTTATCAGACGGCAACATTTGCCGAGTTAAGGGTCTCTGTGATAATTCGTCGAGTTTCCACGGAACGATCCGACGAATTCCGACGAATCCGACGAATCATATCCGACGAATTCCGATAGCAACATTTGCTTTACCTCCCCGATTCTATATGGTGATTGGTAACCTTTACCAACACAGTCAATCTTCCAACTTCTCCACATGCTCTTATGTGCGACCCTGCAGGCTCATATCGCATTGGCAGTGAGATTACATGTTTGACCACTTCTAGATCACAATGGTAACTCCAACAAGAGGAGGATGAAGACATCCAAAAAGACCATGGGCTGATGGCTCTGACAGAAGATGAGGATAGTCAAAATAATTCAGACAATGAGGAGGTACTACTCCACTGCATTTCTTCTTCTGATTATGAGACAAGCCCAGAATATAAAGCACCTTCATCTATTGGTTGAAGTGACTCAGAATCTGAGGAAGATGTTAATCAATTGATTGACAGGTATGGTTCTCTCTTGGATGCTCTAAAAAAGAGCAAGAAGTTGGCCAAGAGGCAAGCCCAAGAAATTGCTTCCCTTAAGTTTGCTGAGAAAGAGTGCACTGAGTCACATACCCTGGTGGCTCAGATGTGTAGAGAGATAAGCCAACTCAAGGGGATAACAGTTGTTCAATTGAGCACCATATCCCAAAATAACAAGGTCATCATGGACCTTGAGGAGAAGCTTCACAAAGAAAAGAGCCCAGTGGCTCAATTCTCCAAGCCCAAATCTATGCTTCCAATTATTGACACCTTTTCTTCTCAAACCAATAGAAGAGTACTAGGGTTCAATAAAATGGAAGTGGGAGAAGGGAATGGATAAAAGAGCAAGGATAAGGCTAAGCCTCAAACCACCTTTCAAAAGGTGTTACTTCCCTCTAACAGGTATGACCATGACAACATGTATGGTCACTGGAAGAATGGAAGCACCTATAGGAAGGAAAACACTCCCTCTCATAGTAAAAGAAAGGGAATGGGGATGAGTGTTATGAAGGTTCCCCATGAAGAAATTCAAATGGCGCAACCTGGACCATTTGTTTTTGGTACTTCAGCTCCATCATTCAAGAGTAAGGATGCAAGCTCTTCCAAGTTCATTCCAGCAAAGAACATGGTTGTTGTCAAACCTATAGACAGGCCTTACAGCTCAATGTCTGATGCCATCCAATCTTGCCTAGCTTCCAAGCCAAAGCAAGTTGATTCCATTAAGACAAAGGCTGCTAAGAATGTCCACAGATTAACCTTCAGCCAGATCATTGTTGAAAGGAACAAGAAGATTGTTACTGTCTCCCCTCCTGAACACAAGCATATTAATGCTCATTCCTTAAGAAATGTTCAGAAGAGGAGATACAACATTCATGAATGTTTGTACTGTGGTAAAGTTGAACACTTTGCCATAGATTGTTGGCACAATCCCAATGTGCCAAGTGTAAAGAAGAGCCTTCCTGTAAAGGGTGCAGAAGGTGTGACATCATCTTTTCATGCTAACAAGCAACCTAGGACCCAAATTAATTGGGTTCCTGAGGGTAATTAAATTCCTTCTTACAGGTTAGTTCAAGTACCAGCCTTGGGCAAATATGGTACTTGGACAGTGGGTGCTCAAGGCACATGACATGTACCAGAAGTCTTCTATGGGACAACACAGCTGTGACGAATGGACCTAAAGTCACATTTGGTGGATTTGAAAAGGGAGTCACCAAAGGATATGGTACAATCTCCAATGGCATAGTCTCAATCACAAGGGTAGCTTATGTTGAAGGGTTGTAACACAACCTTGTAAGCATAAGTCAACTATGTGATCTAGGCTATGTCATTGAATTCCACAATGACAAGTGCTTGATCAAAAAGTCAAATGACTAAGAGACCATTCTCTCAGGCACTAGGAGTGGGAATGTATACTGCTTAGATTTTATTTGCTATAATTCCATATCTCCTGTGTGTCTTGTAGCTAATGAAAGTAAGTCTCTTTATGTTCAATGGCACAAGAGACTTGCCCATATTAACTACAAGACAATATATATACTATTTTCTAAAAAACTTGTTAGGAATAGTCCAAACCTATAATGTATTAAAAGTGGTTCCCGTCATGCTTGCCAAATGGGTAAGCAAACAAGGGCCATTTTCAAAATTATTGGCTCCAAAGACACTGGAAGATGTCTATATCTATTGCACATGGACTTGTTTGGTCCTTTGCCAATTCAGAGCCTAGGTGGGAAGTTGTATACCTTGGTGATTATTGATGATCACATAAAGTATACATGGGTATTCTTCTTAAAGAAGAAATCTGATACCTTAAATGTCTTTGTAAATCATGTCAAGGCCATATAGAATGATCTACAATATACTGTGGTCAGGACTAGGACTGACCATGACAAAGAATTTCAATCTGAGGCTATGACAAGGTTTTGTCAAGAATTTGGTATCACCCAAGAGTTCTCCTCCCCAAGGACTCCACAGCAAAATGGTGTGGCTGAGAGGAGGAATATGACCATTATAGAAGTTGGGAGAACATTGTTAAGTTTCTCCTCACTTCCAGAATATTTTTTGACTGAGGCAGTCAATACTGCTTGTTATACTATCAATAGATCTTCCATCAATAAGGTCCTTGGAATTATCCCATATGAGATTTTTAAAGGCAAACAACCAACAATATCTTACTTTAGAATCATTGGTTGCAAATGCTACATTTTAAACAATGGAAAATCTCATTTGAAAAAGTTTGCAGAAAAATGCAATGTGGGGGTTCTTGTAAGCTATAGCTCACATAGTAGAGCTTATAGAGTATACAACAAGAAAACTCATATTGTAGAAGAGTCTATGCATGTAGTGTTTCATGAGACCAGCCTACTCTATAAGGGATGGTCTAGTTCTTCTGTTTTGACAGGAAATGAATAGAAATTGGAAGAGATGTCTATCCAAGACATTCCCAGCAGCAGCAAAGCTTATATAGATGATGTTATTCCTAAAGATGAAGAAGTGCAGGCTACTGAAGATCCTGCTATTCCAGAAGAAGACTTGCAAATTGCTGCCAAGATGCCTGCAGCAACAAGACACTTGAGAGATCATCCAAAAGAACAGATCATTGGAGCTGAGAATCAAGGTGTGTTCACAAGAAGTAGAGCACACAATGAAGCTCGAATCATGTGCTTCCTGTCTCAATTGGAGCCCAAGAAGTTTGAAGAGGCCAATCAAGATACTTTCTGGATTCAAGCCATGCAAGAAGAGCTTCTTATATTTAAGAGATGCAAAGTCTAGAAGTTGGTGCCCAAACCTCAAGGACACAACATCGTTGGCACCATGTGGATATACAGAAACAAGTTGGATGAAAATGGAATCATCATCAAGAACAAGGCTAGATTACTAGCCAAGGGCTATAGACAAGAAGAAGGTATAGAATTTGATCAAACCTTTTCCCCAGTTGCAAGGTTAGAAGCAATTAGGCTATTTCTTGCCTATGCTGCCCAGAAGGGGTTCAAGGTATACCAGATGGATGTCAAGTCACCCTTCCTTAATGACAACTTGAAGGAAGAGGTATATGTTGAAGAACCCTCAGGTTTTGTACATTCTACCCTTTCTTCTCATGTTTATTTACTTAGGAAAGCTCTATATGGTCTAAAGCAAGCCCATAGGGCTTGGTATGAGACATTGTCTAGCTTTCTCATCATGAATAAGTTCTTGAGGGGAAAGATAGATCGCACATTATTTCTTAGGGAAATAAAGGGCAAGTGTCTTCTAGTCCAAATATATGTTGATGACATAATATTTGGGTCTACAGATGACAACCTTTACAAAAGGTTTGCAAACCTTATGCAGGGGGAGTTTGAGATGAGTAGTATGGGAGAGCTCAAGTACTTTTTAGGCCATCAAGTAAAACAGTCTGATGAGGGGATATTCATCTCTCAGACTAAGTACACTAGGGAGCTTATCAAGAAGTTTGGGATGGAATCAGCTTCCACCATAAAAACTCCCATGGGGTCCAACATCTCCCTGGATAAGGATGAGAAAGGCAAGGCCTTTGATGCATCCATGTACAGGTGCATTATTGGATCCTTGTTGTATCTAACTGCTAGTAGACCAGACATTATATATTCTACATGTGTTTGTGCTAGGTATCAAACATGCCCTAAGGAATCTCATTACTCAGCTGCAAAGAGGATTTTGAGATATCTTAAAGGCAGCCTACATCTTGGCCTTTGGTACCCTAAGAACAATGATTTTGAACTGACTGTCTTTTTAGATGCATATTTTGCAGGATGCAAAGAAGACAGGAAAAGTACAAGTAACTTTTTAATTCCTAGGCAGAAGGCTGATCTCATGGAGCAGCAAGAAGCAGGCCAGTGTGGCAATATCCACATCTGAATCTTAGTACATTGCTACAGGAAGTTGTTGTGCACAACTTTTGTAGATACACCATCAGTTAGAGGATTATAACCTCAAGGTAAGTAACTCTCCCCTGTATTGTGACTCATCCAGTGCTATCTCTATTTCTAAGAATTCTGTCTCACACAGCAGGACTAAGCATATAGAGATAAGATATCATTTTGTTAGAGAGCATGTTGAGAGTGAAGATATATGCCTTGAATTTGTCCTCACTAACAAAGAAGTAGTTGATATCTTCACAAAGCCATTGGATGAGGCAAAATTTAATACTTTTAAAATTGAGTTTGGCATGTTGAATTTAGAATAGATCTTATTCTAAACATTTTTATGTATTGCTCATTATGTTATTCTCTATCTTTAATATAGTATGTAATTATGTATATCAAGCTTTGATAGGAAAAGTAGATATTTAAATAATTGGTAGCATGTTTAGGTCTGGACACACGCCTACAAGATTTAAAGCTATTTAAATTTAGCATGCTTAGGATCAATGATAGTGAAATCAGCTGAAATAGGCGAGAAGGTATCAGCTGAACTGTTGAGATAGCTGAGAAGATCTCAGCTAATCCGTTGAGACAACTAGAACTATCTCAGTGGTTGACAAATCCTTGTCCCAGAGGATAACAACTCATTCTCAACGGTTCCGCTGACATGGGCAGGCTAAATAAAAATATGCCATAATTGACACATCATCTATGAAAAATCAACCAATTTGATTAGGCCTAATCAACATGTATACTTAGGGAAAATTTACACATAAATCAAACCCCTATAAATATCAACATGTTGATTAAGTTAGCACAATCTCATTTAACCTAGCCGACAAGTTGAGTCCTTCTCCCTCCCGTCTCAGTGACTTAGCCTTCAGAAGAAATGGCGCCAAAGATGGCAAAAGATCTCCATGAAGGATATGAGATAGTTCAAAATGGATTTTAACATGCTCCTGCTGAAATAAGAGAAGTGATTCAACTTCTAACTGACCCAGGACTTGAATTTGTACTGTCTAAACCTTCCTCAATTCTTAGAACTAAAGTTCTGGAATTGTTCTCTATTGCAAAAATGTCCAATTCAAATTCCTCTATCAAAGGAAGGATTGGAAGCATGAAGATAAGAATATCTCCTATGAAATTGAAGAAGGCTCTACATTTACCTCTTGCAGTGAAGAGGAGGAAGAAGAAATCTCTGAAAAAGACAAGGATCAAACCCTACAATGGTATGAATATAGTGATGTCAAACTTGGCTCACTTAAGAGGAAGTTCTTTAATCAGAGAGGCAAAGTGCTATCTGATATAGTTGGCAAGGCCATATTATGCAAGCAAGGCTCTTATGACACCATCTCAAAACACATGTTTGAGTTGATGTCAAGAGTTATTATAAAGAAGAAGACCTCTTGGGCTGAGGTGTTATTTCTAAGGATAAGAGAATGTCTGCAGGCTCCCAACCTAGGCAGAATTCTCTCACTATACCTTCTAAACACCTACACTGAGGAATTTAGTAAGTCCAAAGGATCAAACATACATTATCTCAAAAGGATGGACATCAAAACCTTGGACAGGTTCACAAGGGTCCTCTCCATGAGCCAACCCTTTGAACCAAAGATAAAGAAGAAAAGCTTGGTCAAAGAGCTAAGAAGGACAAGAATAATCTGCTCTGACTCTGGGTCAGAGGCAGAAGAGGATATCACAACTGTGGACAATCAAGGTCCAGCCAGCAGTCCTCCAAAAGATGACCAAGGAGGCGTTCCTGACACTAAAGGTCATAAAGGCAATGCTCATGAGAAAGAGCAAGAAGAAGAAGGAGATGATGATGCTGAGAAAGAGCATCAAAAGAATTATGATGTTGCTGATGTTGCTGCTGCTGCTGAGGACATGTAAGAAGGACATGAGGATGATCAACTACTTGTGATTCCTCCAATCCTGCCACTGCTGATAAAAGGGTGCAAGTCATAAACTCCTCCTGATAAGAAAATGAGGATGATGAAGTCCATGCTCCTGTTGATCTTAAAGGTGAGATTGATTTATGCATTTTCAAGCTAGAGCAAAGAATCAAGCTAATCCCTCCAAGACTAGCAGATTACTGGGAAGATGATCAGGACAATGATGATCCTTCATCTGGGGGGAGCAAGAAAGGATTGGTGCAGAAGAAAAAGAAAACTCATCAGGTAAAGTGCTTGTCAGTAATCCCACTGATATTCACTTTAACACTAATATTAATGACGACATCAATCTAAATATAGATAATAAAGATGATAATGCCCCAAGTGAGGGGGAGCATCTGAAGAATGCTGAAGAAGCCAAGCAGAGTTCTACCATGGATACAGATGAAGACCAGCCCAATGCTAATACTGAAAAGGAGCATTCACCTAATCCAACTAAGGGGGAGCCAATCCCTGCTCAGGATGTGGGGGAGCTTAATATTATATTTGATGTCCCATCCACATCAACAATATTACATGACAAGCTGTTCAACTCCATCAGCACATTAATTGAAGGCCACATGCTTTCAATGAAGAACTATATTGACAATTCAATATTGTCCCTAAAGGAAGAAGTCATGGCTGAGGTCAAAGAGATTAAGGAAGACACTGCAATCCTTAATAAACAGATGACAAAGTGGTTTAATCTGGCAAAGAAATCAGTGGTTATCATTGCACAATCCTCAGATCAATGGACAACCACCTTAAATTGTCTGAGAAAGATATGTCATATGTCAAGAACTATGTCAGCAAGACAGATTAGGTAAAATAAAACGACTCAAACCATATAGAAGACTTTGTCTGGAAAACTGGCACCACAATGATCAGTGAAACAGGAAGGATGAAAGATGAGATGAAGTCTGACTTGGAAAATGCCTTCCAAACCATCTCAGGCTCTATAGCAGCTACCTCCCAGTCCATAGAAGCTTAAGTAATTGAAGAAGCCAGAAAGGGGGAGGTGGCAATGCTGAGACCAACTCAGAGCTGGTTCTCCAAGTGCTGCAAGGAACCAGAAGTTCCTTGAACCTTCCCCTGCTAGAAAATTATAGAAAAGAAGACTTTGACTTTGCGGGGAAGGCTAAGATTGCTCAAAATATTCAATTAGCGTAGAAAAGAAAGAGAGAAGGAATATTGCTAGCAGATGAATTTATGGCTAAGCAAAGAGAAGACCAGTGCAAAGACCCAGACTATGAGTATTGGAGTGAGGACTCCATGAGCATCATCTTGAATGTCTGGCTAAGTCATGGTCAAGTGTGCAAGGATATTGATAGAATCTATCCAGCTGAAGAATGGATTAAACATCTGGAGAGAAACAATCACAGGGATAAGATCTTCAAGGAAAATCTAGTAAGAAAGAGCAAACCAAAGAAAATGCTCTATAAATACATTACAAAGCCATATTTGTATTTCAAGAGGCAAGAAAATAAGAAGAAGCTAGCTGAGATTGCTGTTGCTGCAAAAGGGAAGGAGGTTGCTGTTGACAAAGCTGAAAACTCCAAGAAAAGAAAAACTTAGATGAATGTATTCAGTTTTTTCATTAAATCAACTTGTAACTTGAAAATTATAGAAACATTTTGACAGCAATGAAATTGATAGTTTTGTTGAATCTTTTGGTTTAAGTTATAGGCTAATATTAGTCAAAGCTTAACATGATTCTGTATTATTGCTTTAAATATTCTGTCATGCCTTAATCAGTTAACCACATTATGGTTTGATGAACAATATTGTTATTATGCTTGTCATGAATATTATCTGTAATGACATTATCTGTAATGCCATAATAATGTTAACATGTATATGTTATGATATCATGAATGCTATGTAGTGTAGTTTATAATAAGGTTTTAGTTGTTATGTATCTCAGCATTGGGGATGTTCTGCCTTCGTCAAATAGGGGGAGATTGTTGGGAATATTGCCATCAATGTTCCCTTGATTTGAAGAGGCATCACTCACAATGCTAAGTACATATTGTATTTGATAAATACTACTTTTCATCAGGAATGTGCAGGGTTAAGATATTCCAAAGAATGGAGTAAGTTCAGAGGTTTGCTGTCAAAACCGCTGAGAAGTAGTCATTATCTCAGCTGAATCGCTGAGACAGGACCAGGAGCCGTTGAGAAGTGATCTGCCTCCGTTGAGCTACAGATAGACAAAATCCACTGAGAAGAGCATCTATCTCAGCGGATCTGCTAAGACAGATGCTGTTCAACCACTGAGACAAAAGATAGTCTCAGCCCAACCGCTGAGAAGATTCAAATATGAATAATGTAATGGCTCGATCTGTTTTTGGCGCAAGTAGGAGAAAAGCAAAATACACTTTTGTCAGATGTCCATGCTGTGTCAGGGGCTTCTAATAGCCGTTGAAAGTTAGAATGAGATTTAAAAGAAGATGTTATGTCTAAAGTAAGAGCATTGTTCCATTGCAAAAGTTGTATTGGGTGCTACAAGGCCGATCTTCTCCAAGCTTCCTGAATGGGCAATCTCTCAAGCTAAAGCTAAACTTTGTTGGGAGGTAAGTTGTTCTTCCTGAATCATTCAAGAAGAACAAGTAGATCTTCAACTTTGCTGAAGGAGAAGATAAAGGAGAAACAAGACCTGCAGATGTTGCTTCACAATCCTACTTTAAGAAAACAGAAGACAAGATCTGAAGGTTAACTTAATACAGTCTTTTATTGTATCAATAATATTTTATTCATCTATAAGGCCTTTGTGCCTGAGATGTTAGGCTGCTTAGCCTGAGTGCAGAGCTGTACTCCCAGCTTGAGTGTGGGATCTTTGTGAAGATCTGAGGTAGGACTTCTTGATAGGTTTGAAGTAGGAAATCAGGAGATTTCTGAGTTGTAGGAGTTGGAGAACTCGAGCTTGTAGGGTTGTTGAGCCTGAGGTTAGGTTTGGAGAAAACCTGAGAGATTCTAAGGAATCTGAGTTGTAAGCTTTTGAAGCTAAGTTGGAGGTGTTTGCCCTGTCTAACTCATTGTTAGAAGGATGAATGGGGAAAGAGGACTACTCAAGACACCCGGTCTTGAGGAACCTCTATACATGCTAGTGTGCTTTCTGTGTGTTTGCTTTTAATCTTTATATTCACTAAAAACTGCTGGGTTAAAGAAGCAATAAAAGAAAGTGACCTATTCACCCCCCCCCCCCCCCACACCCCCCACCCCTCTAGGTGATCTTGACTACTACCTATAAACTATCAGCCATATCTGGGAAAGATCGGCTAAAGCCAACCGGTTCTTGGTGAGAAGAGTCGGTATAGAAAACAAAAAGAATATATCATATTTCGCTTTCAATTTCTAGCGTCATAGAAATCACATTTTGTAATAAAAAATTATATAAGATAATCATGTCTTTTATTATTGGTTTAAATTAATTTACTACTCTTTACTTTTGATTCACTCTCATTCAAATAAAATAACAAAAGTTTTCTATAAAATCTTAATGTTTTTTAAAACCCTTATTCACCCCCCCCCCTCTAAGGGGGCTTCAAGATCCAACAAGTGGTATCAGAGCTAGGTTAATCCAAATTGGCTTAACAACCGGGAATAATGGCATTCCGTGATCTCGCTTTCCATGAGGGGCAAGGAATAAGTAGACCTCCACTTTTCTCTGGAACCGACTATAACTATTGGAGAACGTGAATGCGTTACTTTCTGATAAATTTAGATCTAGACGTCTGGGCTAGTGTCGAAACACCGTATACCACTCCTACTTAAGTTGCTAGAGAGGTAACCATGGAAAAGCCTAGAGATAGATGGGATGATGGGGATAAAAGTAAATGTAAAAATAATGTCAAAGCTATGAGTGCTTTATTTTGCACATTAGATAGGACTGAATTTAATAGAGTTTGTACTTGTGAAACTGCTTATGACATTTGCAATTTACTAGAAATAACTCATGAAGGTACCTCTCAGGTTAAAGACTCCAAGCTCTTCCAATTGGAATCGGAGTTTGAAAGATTCAGAATGGATCCAGATGAGGACATGGAATTGATGTACACACATTTTACCAAGATCGTAAATGCCTCAAAGATCCTTGGAAAAACCTTCTCGAATGGTGACTTGGTGAGGAAGATCCTTCGATCTCTCCCTCCGAAGTTCATTACAAAGGTGACAGCTATTTCAGAATTGCATGATCTAAGACGGCTCTAGATTGAGAGCCTCATTGGGATTGTCAAAACCCATGAGGTAGAACTAAAAATCCAAGATGAAGAATACAACAAAGATCCAAAGAAGAAAGCCTTGGCACTAAAGTCAAGGAAAGAGGATGACAATGAGGAAGAGGATGAGGAGAGTCTTTTTGTGAAAAATTTAACAAAGTTCATGAAGAATCCAGAAAGGAGGAATACTTTCCGTAAGTACATCCGAAAAGGTTCATCCTCCAAAAGAGAGAAAAAAGGAAAGTCAAGCGACGACAATGAAGAGCGACCTCCTCCTGAGTGCTTCCATTGCAGGAAGACCTGGCATATAAGAAGCCAATGCCTAAAGTACCTGAAAAAAACAAAAAGAAAAGCGGCATAAGGGAAGAGAAAAGAAGAAGGTTTTGAAGGCTGCAATGTGGGATGACTCTTCATCGGAAAGTTCAAAGGAGTCAACTTCAAGCGATAGTGATGAGGCAAATCTGTTCCTTATGGCGAGGAGCCATGAATCAACGGACAACAATTGCAGTGTCCAAAGCGACATTGAGGTAATTCCTAATACTTATGATGACCTTTATATTGAGTACATAAACATGATTTTTTTGTAAAAGTCTAAAAGATATTGATCTTCTAAAAGCTGAAAATAAAATTCTTTTAAAACAAAATCAAAAATTAAATAAGGAAATAAAAACTTTGGGAAAAGAGATAGGATATAGCCAAGAAAATGATAATAACTTAGCAAGAACAAAAGAACTAGAAAACGATCTTTCTAAGGATCTCTCCAATATCGAATCTCTCACAAAACAAAAGGGAGACTTGGAAAGAAGTTTAAAAAAGTCTCTTTCTCAAACAGAAAATGAAAAGAAAAATTTTGCAAAGAGGTGGGAAAATTTAGTAAGCGAAAATTTGCCTTAAAAGCCCGAATCGATGATCTTAATATGGCAATAAACAAATTTGGGGTTGGCCAAAAATCACTAGACATGATTTTGGGCAACCAGTGTTATGGTTCTGCAAAGTTTGGGTTGGGTTATGGTTCGGGAAGCTACACCCAGCATTAACTTCTAACGCTGGCGTTAGCTCTAGTTCCAGAAACCAAAATTCTTTTTATAATAATAATTCTGCACCCCTTTCTCTTTTGTGTCTACCAGTTAGGGTCAACAAAATTCTCTAAAAAAGGTCTCATCTCCTTATGTTGCATGTGCAAATTGTTTGTTGTTTGGCCACACCACGGACTCTTGCAGGAAGAAGGGAAAGCACACTTTAAAACAAATCTGGGTACCTAAGGTCACCACCAATATTATGGGAGAAACCTCATGGGTATTCAGATCTTCACTAACATCTTCTTTTTAGGTGTGTTGGCAGGCTAAGGACAAGGAAGACATGTGGTACTTGGACTCAGGCTGTTCCAAGCACATGACAGGCAATAAAGCAAAGTTCCTTAGCCTCACAAAGAAGAATGGAGGAATGGTGACATTCGGTGACAATGGAAAAGGAAGAATCTTAGGCACCGGTACAGTGGGTAACGACTCCTTCTGTCTTACAATCGTCTTATTTGTAGAAGGCTTAAAACACAACTTAATTTCTATTAGTCAACTATGCGATAAAGTCCTTAATGTTTTATTTGAGTCTTCTACTAATTTGTGCAAAATTATAGATCCTAAGAGTAATGATATTGTACTCACTGCACCAAGAATTCACAATGCTTATTTAAATTCTTTTCATGATTTATCACGTGCATCATCTATAAAATGTTTTATAACTAAAAATGATGAGTTAGAACTATGGCATAGACGTTTAGGTCATGCTTGTACAAAGCTCATTTTAAAACTAGCCAAAAAGGAATTGATTAGAGGATTGCCTAAATTGAATGGAAATTTATCTTCACTATGCTCTCCATGTCAAAAAGGAAAATTTACAAAATCTTCTTTTAAAAGCAAAAAAAAATCTACTACAAAACCTTTGCAAATAATTCATACGGATCTCTTTGGTCCCGTTTGCACCACAAGTCATGGTGGTAGAATGTATACTTTTGTTCTAATAGATGATTTCTCTAGATATTGTTGGACTTTATTTCTCTCTTCCAAATCTAATGCGTTTTGCAAATTTTCAAAATTATGTACTCATATTCAAAATGAACTAGATTTGAAAATAAAATGCATTCGTTCAGATCATAGAGTAGAATTTAAAAATGAAAATTTTAAATTTTTTGTGAAATGTTAGGTATTAAGCATGAGTTCTCCGCTCCACGCACACCTCAACAAAACAATGTTGTAGAAAGAAAGAATAGGACAATCCAAGTACTAGCACGTACTATGCTATCAGAATATAAATTACCTAAGTCCTTTTGGGCCGAAGCCGTAAGCACATCATGTTATGTAATGAATAGAGTCATGCTTCGTCCATCTTTAAATCTCACACCTTATGAACTATATTATCAAAAGAAACCTAATGTATCATATTTTAAAGTATTTGGTTGTAAATGTTTTATTCTTAAAACAATAGATGCCTTGGGAAAATTTGATGAAAAATGTGATGAGGGAATATTTATTGGACACTCTTCAACTAATAAAGCGTATAGAATATTTAATAAAAGAACGATAAAGTTGAAGAGTCTATTAATGTAAAATTTGATGAATTTATTCCTTGTATAGAAAGACTTCCTACAGGTACAAATGATGAACCATTGACATCTTTGGAGCACGACGAAGAGGAACCTTCTAAATAGGAGGCGGAGGAGGCCAAGGAAGATGAATATGTGCCTCCAAGCATCATAAACTTCTCAAAAAATCATCCAAAGGAGCTAGTTATTGGGGAACCATCTATTAAGGTAAGAACTTGGTCTTCTCTTCATGAAACATTTTCAAACCTTTACTTTGTTTCCGAAATTGAACCTAAAAATGTTTCAATCACTTTAAATGATGAATTTTGGTTATGAATGAAGAGTCGGATCAATTTGAAAGAAATAAAGTTTGGAACCTAGTAGAACGACCAACTAATCATCTCGTTGTTGGCGTAAAATGGATTTTTAAAAATAAATTAGATGGTGAATCTAGGATTACAAGAAATAAAGCTCGCTTAGTCGCACAAGGCTTTTCTCAAATTGAGGGGGTAGATTTTGAAGAAAATTTTGCACCCGTTGCTCGCTTAGAATCTATACGAATATTTTTGGCATTTGCGAGTTTTAAAAGGATAAAGTTATTTCAAATGGATGTTAAAAGTACTTTTTTAAACGGGTTTATAAGAGAAGAAGTTTATGTAGAACAACCCCACGGTTTTATAAATGAAAAATTTCCAAATAATGTTTATAAATTAGAAAACGTGCTTTATGGTTTAAAACAAGACCCCCATGCATGGTATGATAGACTTACAACATTTTTGTTAAAGCACGGTTATGTCATGGGAAGTGCCGACAAACCACTCTTCATTAAGCATAATAATAACAATTTAATTTTCTTACAAATATATGTTGATGATATCATTTTTGGAGCCACTAATGAAGAGTTGTGTAATGAAGTAGTCTTAGTAATGAAAAATAAATTTGAAATGAGCCTTGTGGGAGAACTCTCCTATTTTCTTGGTTTTCAAATCTCACAACAAAATGATGGTATTTTTATTTGTCAAACGAATATGTTCATGATATGCTTAAACAATTTGGATTTGAAAATCTTAAACAAGCTTCTACACCTATGAGTGCTTCATTAAAACTAGGAAAAGATGAATCTGGAATTTCTATCGATCAAACTTTATATAGAGGTATGATTGGATCTCTTCTTTACTTAAGTGCATCTAGACCATATATAATGTTTGATGTATGTTTATGTGCTCGCTTTCAAGCCAATCCAAAAGAATCTCATTTAAAAGCGGTAAAACGTATTTTTCGTTATCTATTAGGGTCATCTAAATTAGGATTTTGGTACCCACACAATAATTCATTTACACTTCACGGCTATTCCGATTCGGATTACGCCAATTTTTCACTAGATTGAAAAAACACTAGCGGTACTTGTCACTTTTTAGGACCCTCATTAGTTGCATGGTCTAGTAGGAAACAATCTTCGGTTGCACTCTCCACCACAAAGGCAGAATACATCGCTCTTAGGAGTTGTTGTGCACCAGCTTTGTGGATGAGCTAAACTCTAGAGGATTTTGGTTTTCATCTAAAAAATATTGATCCCAAATGTGACAACAAAAGTGCCACAGATCTTACAAATAATCTCATACACCACTCTAGATCCAAACACAGATGTTCGTCATCACTTCATTAGGGATCATATTAAGAAAGAGCATGTAAAAATATGTTTCATTGGTACGGAATCCCAACTTGCAGACATTTTCACTAAACCTCTCCCCGATGCTCATTTAAACATGCTTCGACTAGAATTAGGAGTCTTAGATATATCAAATTGAAACCCATCAAATGCTATCTCTCCTCAAAACTAACTTCCATACTTCTTTATTAATCCTCTAATTCTTAATTTATAAGATATTTTCACTCTTTCAAAAATTTTAAGTTTATAAATTTTCAATATTAAGCTTGGGTAGCAATCAATAACAATTAAATATCTTGTGAAAGGGAGGTTTGGGATGTCAACCCATCACATCTCCTAGTACCGGTGTGAACCCTTCACAGGGTAGACCTCGAAAAGTCCAAGATCCACTATAAATTGCTAAGTCCAACTATAGTCTCACAAAAAATCAAAATCAAATATAAAATATAAAAACCATTTTAAAACCACCAAAAATATGTTTAAATAGCCTTCTAATCTTCTCCAAATTCTCTGAAATTTTTAAACTAAGAAGGCCTATATATATACTACCTATTTCAAAGAAACAAAAATTCAAAAATCTCAAAAAAAAATGTTCTGTTTGGGCGTTAAGTACTTAACGTCAGGCGTTTGCTCTTTTTGCCATATTGAAATTCTATTTTTTCTATAATATTTCTGGTATTTTTCTAATGAATTTTGTCAGTTTATTTTTTCAGATTTCAAATTATTTTGTTCTTAATTTGTTAATTTTATTCTAAAATACAAAAAAATTAAATAATTCAAAATGCCCACAAATATGCTTTTGTCATTTGTTTTAGTTTTGAATATTTACAAAATTATGGTGTGCCTATATGACTTCATAAGAGTGATGATTAAAAAATTTATTTGAGAGCGCCGCAAACGCTTTATGGGTGCAGGTAGAATTTAGCAGGCGCGTTCGAGGCATCTCGCGAGTACTCCTACTTTGAGGAACTGACCTTTATCCTACTTCGATGAATAGAAGTAACAGTCTTTCCTTCTTTCGGAATATCGACGATCACGTCGCGGCGGCGATGCTGAATTCAATTAATTTTTTGTATAGAAAGGGAGAGTTTTTGCGAGTCTTTGTATCGTTATTATCCAAACTAATTATTTAAAAAGGCAAGTATATCTTATCGCGTATAGTATAGGATAAATTTGTAGAAAACTATCAAGGTCGTATATTTTCACGGATCTCATTGAGTACTACTACTTCGAGAATATGACTATTGTTTTATCTGATAAAAATGTGATTTAAAGAAATTAAAATTACAGAAAATGAAAGACAGAATTGAAATTGCATAATTAAAAGACAGAAATACAATCTCTACCCGAACAGGTAGAGGGGAAATAAATGCGTGAGCGAGTTCTACCCAAACGGGTATACGGGAAATAAATGTGTGACAATAAAGAAAACTAAGCTATAAATGGAAATGCATTAACTATTAATAAAACAAAAATAGAAATAAACGAAAACATAAACTTTCAGAAAGGAAATTGCAGGAACGAAAATAACGAGAACGAAAATTGCTTCTAAACGAAAATAAATGAAAACATAATATTCAGCTCTAATATCTACCGCATCAAGGAATGAAAAGAACAAAAATTATGGCGGCGAATACTTTTGAATCAAAGCGGAAATAGAGATAACAAAAATTCGAAATAAAGTGAAAATAAACAGAAATGTAATATTCGACTCCATCGATTCCGTGTCAAGTAAGAAAAAGAGAGAAAGTTACGAATACGAATAAATTTGAATTAAAACGAAATAAATCTAAGCTAAGAATAAAAATTGCAGGACTGAAATGAAATTGCATAATTGAAATTACACGAAATAAAAAGTAATTTTGTTTATTTCCATTATAATAGATTACAAGAAACAAAAAGACAAGAAATAAAATTACAACATCTAAAAAGAAATTACAAAAAAGAAACATAAAAAGAAAAAAAGATGTGGAAAATTATGGTGTAAGATCACCCCAAAATGGGCAATCCAAGAGGGGACGTTAAAGAGGGGGGAAAGCCTCTATTTATAGCGAATATTTTGGTGTGTTGGGGAAGCTAGGTGTGCGGATAGAGTTTTCTAGAATGTGATGGGCTGGAGGTGAGCTGGAGTTTGACTAGCATGAGCTGGATGACACTAGAAGGAGGTGAGCTGGAGTTTTGGTGTGCGGATAGATGGTAGTAGCTGGCTGGAAAGTGCTGGAAGGAGTGAGCTGGCGGGTTGGAAGGCTTCCAATAGATCGACGGGACACTGGGTCGATCGACGGGACACTGGGTTGATCGACGGGAAGTTGACTCGATCGACGGGAAGGCAGATTTGATCGACGGGACAGAGGGCTAAATCTGGAAATCGATGGGAAGCTGGCTGGAAGATCGATGGGACATCTATTTCTGGAAATCAATGGGAAGCAGGCTCGATCGACGGGTAGCACGCTCGATCAACGGGAAGCTGGCTCGATCAATGAGAAGGAATTAAATTCAGGCAAAAACACTTTGGCCTAGTTTCGATCATGCGCATGTAGATAGAACATCAAGATCCTTCTCCACTCAGCCAAGCGCGCTTATCTGTTAAGACAAGAACATATATATATATATATACAGATTTATTTTTACATATTAACTATAATTATATAAGAAAACATAATACATTAAAATACATATTTTTATTAACTCAATATATATATTATAGTTTTTATTTAATAAATATTTACATATATATATATATATATTTTTAAATACTTTAAATATATATTTACATATATATTTAGTATATTCTTACATATTTAGTTTAAACATCTACATACTTACTATATAGTTTCATCTTTACCATATATAAAGAAATATCAAACTCATGAATTTTAAAGTCATTGAAATGATTGCGACCGTTGAATCTGGCATGATATTTCATCAGCCGTCGGATCAAACCGCTTCCTCTCTCTTCACTTTTTCATAGGTCTCCTAAACCTATTTTGGGGTGACCTAAAACTATGAAGGTGTAGAGTACCCTATAACATGAAATTACAATTTTACCTCTAAATTTATTGAAAAAGGAGTGTCATATGCCCCATTTTTTTAATCTCACAAAAATTGTCAACGGTGAGATTTGAACTCAAGGTTCCACTATGTTAAGCAAAGATAACAACCATCACACCATATGATTTTTGTTGAATAAAATTGAATTAAGTTTTATGTATACGCATATAAATATAGAGAGATACTTCGGTGCGTTCTCTCACCTAGTATATATATATATACTTAAATAGATACTTTTTACATAAAAATATATAAATATAAATATAACATTTATTCAATAATTTATAAGAAATATTACAAATTTTTAATAAAACTATATAAAAAATTTATAGAAAATAGGTGTATTTTACTATTCATCAAATACGCCCATACTTAAGCTTTTGTTATTCTAGAGAAAAAGTTAGGGATAACTATAAGACATTAATAAAATTTCTAATTTACTAAAATTTTATTTAATCAACAGTAAGCTTGAAATAAACTTTGGAGAATTAAAGAGGTAATTCCTAAATTATGCAGACGATTTAAAAAGAGCGAAAAAGTTTTAGCCGACAAAGTTTTTTCGATTTTCTAGATAGCGAACATATATTTGCAATCACTAGCACCATGATTAGAAATTATAAGAACTTTAACTTTAAAAGAAATTTTTAAGAATGAATTAAACCTACTAATTATGTTATCCCAAAAAATTTAATTTATATCTAGATTTCAATTTTATTGGCTAAGGGGTAGGGGAAAACTTGGTAAGAGAGGATGATTCTTGATTTGGTGGTGATGGATTTTATCCTGGCACCCCACTCAATTTTTCTTTTGGATTTGTTTAAGGGAATGAAATCTTACTCCCAAAATGAATTTTTTTTTTCAATCTTCAAAAATAACCCAATTTATATATTTAGGGAACGAAAATCTTATTCACATGCCATATAATCTTTTAATAAAATTGGGTGCCTATGTTTATGGAATGAAATCTTATTCTCATTGACATGAGATCTTTTAAAATAAAAATACCAACTAAATGGGATAAAGGGTAAGCAAGAAATTTCTAGAGTTTATAAATTAAGAAAGTTTATAGAGCAAATTTTAGTAAATTAGAATATTCCTACAGTTTCACAAGTTTGAAGTAAGAATAATTAAAATCTAAGGATGATTTGCCAATATAATACAAAATGAGGCTATTTAGGGGTAACGAGAAGTAGTGCTAAAAAAATTGTTCTCTACTTAAATTAAAATCATAATGTGTTTTTTTATGACTAAAATTTTCAAAAGTTTAAATCTACAAACTATGATAAAAATAAATGATGTAGCAAATCAAAAATAATGAAAACGCTTATAAATAAACTCAACCTAGCTTTGAAAATAACAAAAAGCTAAGCAGGGGTTTTATTTTATTTTTAGATTTTTTTTTCATCAAAAATATTTTTGGTTTTTGATTTTGTTATAAATATATCATCAATACTTTAACAAAAAAGAAGAAGGAAAAAAACAAAAAATACAAATATGGTTTTTTTGTTTTTCTAAGTTTTTTTTATTATCATTTTCATTATTTTTTTGGATTTTGATTTTATTTTTCAAATATGAATAGTTATATACAAACAAAGACACTAAAAATTTACAAAAAGGAAATAAAATATCTATATATATATATATATAATTTTTTTGGGTATTTTCTAATCAACTTTTTTTTCATCATCAATTTATTTGATTTAAAATTTTCAAATATTTACACATTAATACTTAATAATAAGGAAAAGAAAAGGAACTTAAGATAAAACCAAAATTTAAGAAGAAAGAAAAATAATGAAAGAACAAAAAAAAAAAAAAAAAGCAAATGTATTTTTTTTTCTTTTTCTAAGTAATTTTTTTTATGGATTTTTCAAATGTTATTTATATATACATTAATAAAGAAACAAAATAAAAGAATAAAATAAATAAAAAAATCATCATCATTTTTTTTGAAGATTTTCTAATATGGGAGGGACCAAAATAATTACAAAAAGAGGAAAACACCCCCATACTTAAAAGTCAACATAGTCTCCAATGTTGAAATTAAGTATGAGGACCAAAATTATATATACAAAAGCATGAAAAAAATAAAAAAAACAAGTAAGAAAATAGCAGGGGAAAAAGCACGTCCCTGATTTGGAGATGGGGTAACCGGATTAATACCTGCAAAAAAAAGTTATGTGCAATGGGGGGTAAAAAGGAGGAATAAAAGATGAAATTAATGTACAAATATTAAGTCTAAAAAAGGATGAAAAAGAAGAAGAGAGGAGAAATAAAAAAAAGGTAAATACAAAATTATGTATATATTTTTTGGAGTTTTCTAAAACATATTTTCATCATCATTTTTTTTGGTTTTTTTGAAATATGCATATATAAAAACATACCAAAACTTAAGAAAAAAGAAAAATACAGAATAAAGAGAAGCTTTTAGATAGAAAGCAAAGAAAAAAGAGAAATAAAAAGATAAAAGCAACGGGGTTTTCTCTTTTCGAAATATTGACAAAAATCCTCTTTCGGGTCTATTGAATAATCCTACTTCGAGAAAACGATCTATTGTTCTATTATAAAATTCCTAAAATTCTTTTTTATTTATATTTCAAAGCTTTTCATTATTTGGGTTTGTCATTATTTTTGTTTTTTCAAAGCTTTTCGATGTTTTGAAATATACGTATTTGAAACCAAATCAAAATTTAAGAACAAAAAAAGAAAAGAGGGACTGAAAATAAAATACAAGAAAGAGAAAAAATGAGATTTACAAAAAGAAAACATCTATTTTGGGGTTTTTAGTGTTTTTTAATTTTTTTGGATTTTGAATATGACAAAATCAGTAGCGTAAACTCTTTTCAAAATATCGACAAAGTTCCCCTGCAACGACGCCAAAAACTTGATGATTAAAAATTTTATTTGAGAGCGCCGCAAAAGCTTTCCGGGTGCGGGTAGAATTCGTCGGGCGCGTTCGAGGCATCTCACGAGTACTCCTACTTCAAGGAACTGACCTTTATCCTACTTCGATGAATAGAAGTAATGGTCTTTCCTTCTTTCGGAATATCGACGATCACGCCGCGGCAGCGGCACCGAATTCAATTATTTTTTTATATAGAAAGGGAGATTTTTTGCGAGACTTTGTATCATTATTATCCAAATTAATTATTCGAAAAGGCAAGTATACCTTAGCGCGTATAGTATAGGATAAATTTTTAGAAAATAATCAAGGTCGTATTTTTCCACGGATCTCATTGAGTACTGCTACTTAGAGAATAAGACTATTGTTTTATCAGATAAAAACATGATTTAAAGAAATTAAATTTACAGAAAATGAAAGACATAATTGAAATTGCATAATTAAATGACAATAAATGCGTGAGCGAGTTCTACCCAAATGGGTAGATGGGAAATAAATGTGTGACAAGAAAGAAAACTAAGCTATTAATGGAAATGCATAAACTATTAATAAAACAAATTGAAATAAATGAAAACATAAACTTTAACAAAAATGGAAATGACGAAAAGAAAAATAACGGAAACGGAAAATAACGAAGGCGAAAATTGCGGGAACGAAAATAACGAGAATGAAAATTTCTTCGAAACAAAAATAAATGAAAACATATATTCAGCTCTAATCTCTACCGCGTCAAGGAAGAAAAAGAACGAAAATTACAGCGGCGAATACTTTCGAAACAAAGCGAAAATAGAGATAACCAAAATTCAAATTAAAGCAAAAATAAATGGAAATGTAATATTCGGATCCATCGATTCTGTGTCAAGGAAGAAAATGAGCGAAAGTTACGAAGATGAATAAATTTGAATTAAAATGAAATAAAGCTAAGCTTAGAATAAAAATTGCAGGACTGAAATGAAATTGCATAATTGAAATTACACGAAATAAAAACTAATTTTGTTTATTGCCATAATAATAGATTACAAGAAATAAAAAGACAAGAAATAAAATTACAACTTTTAAAAAGAAATTACAAAAAAGAAAAATAAAAAGAAAAAAAGATATGGAAACTTATGGTGGAAGATCACCCCAAAATGGGCAATACAAGAGGGGAGGTTGAAGAGCGGGGTAAGCCTCTATTTATAGAGAATATTTTGGTGTGTTAGGGAATCTAGTGCGTGGATAGAGGTTTTTAGAAGGTGATGGGTTGGAGGTGAGCTGGAGTTTGACTGGCATGAGCTAGATGGCACTAGAAGGAGGTGAGCTGGAGTTTTGGTGTTTAGATAGAAGGTAGCAGCTGGCTGGAAGGTGCTGAAAGGAGTGAGCTGGTGGGCTGGAAGGCTTCTAGTCGATCGATGGGACACTGGGTCGATCGATGGGAAGATGACTCGATCGATGGGAAGGCAGATTTGATCGACGGGACGGGGGGCTGAATCTAGAAATCGACGGGAAGCTGGCTGGAAGATCGACGAGACAGCTGGTTTTGGAAATCGACGGGAAGCGGGCTCGATCAATGGGAAGCAGGCTCGATCGACGGGAAGCTGGCTCAATTGACGAGAAAGAATTAAATCCAAGCGAAAATGCTTTGGCCTAGTTTCGATCCTGCGCCTGTAGAGAGAACATCAAGATCCTTCTCCACTCAGCCAAGCACGCTTATCTATTAAGACAAGAACATATATATATACATTTATTTTTACAGATTTATTTTTACATATTAACTTTAATTATATAAAAAAACATAATACATTAAAATACATATATTTATTTACTCAATATATATATATATATATTATAGTTTTTAATTATTAAATATTTACATATATATATATATATATTAAATACTTTAAATATATATTTACATATATATTTAAATATATATTTAGTATATTTTTACATATTTAGTTTAAACATTTACATATTTCCTATATAGTTTCATATATATATATATACTTAAATAGTTTCTTTTTACAAAAAAATATAAAAATATAAATATTAGTTAAAACAAATCATTTATTCAATAATTTATAAGAAATATTACAAAGTTTTAATAAAACTATATAGAAAATAGTTATATCTTACGTTTCATCAAAGAGCAAACAACTTAGTTATTTTTGTTTCAAATGGTCAAAATTGATTTTGGCACATATTCAAAGATTTTATTCAATGTCTAATTTTAATTTCAAATTTCTTAAAAATTTTTTTATCTTCTCATGGCTTGACCTTAATCTGATTATATGCAATGAAATAGTCTATAAAAAATTGTGTAAGATTGCCTAGCATGACTCTAAGTATGAGTAATGGTTTATGTTAATCAATGATTCTTACACTCACTATTTTGGTAATCTACATGTGCTCATAATCTTAGTCTTACATGATTGTGTAGTGTAATAGTTTTTAACACATTAAGTAGTATGTCTAAATTACCTACACCTTCATTCAAACAATAAATTTCTTGCACAGATAGAAGTGTTATTTCAATATTGTTAGTGTTTCCAAAAATAAGTGTATTCGGAGACCTTTGGCCCTCATTACAAAAAATATGAAATAATATGCCAAAGATAACTCCACCAAGCAGTACTCACCCTCCTAATAAGTCTTAATGAGCATTGTGAGGTTGAGCACCTTGGAAAGAATTATAAAGTGTCTTGTGCAAACACGTTCTTTTTTATCACTTCTATTTGTACATCGGATCACTAAAAATAAAAATTAATAAAAGTGCTTATGTGATCCCCCAAGAAATATTTTGCTCCCTGATAAGTCTTAATAATCATTGTGTGGGTGAAGCACCTTGGTAGTTGTACTCATGTAATGTGCTTTGAAATTTTATTCTAGAATTAATGTGTGAAAGTAATTATAAGATTATAATCTTAATATTGTTTTTACTATTTCATTACATATGTCATGTGATTTGATTATTTCACTTGTATACTTTTATCAAAACACCTTATGCACACATCTTTGTTTTTCATAAAACTTCTACTCCTAAGAATTGGATCATAATGCAACATTACATAATTCTCTAAAAACTTAAGTAAAAGCACTAGATTGCAATGCAAGACTTCTACAATGTTTTCTTTACTTGAAATATGAATTGGTTACATTGTAGCTATTATCTTTTTGAATATGTTAAAATCATGCTTGCCTACTTATTATGAGAATTTACAAAGTTAATGCTCAAAATGTGCAAAGTATAGTGTCAAACCAAATCAACAAACACTACAAGAAAATTGATTTTCGGTGACGAAATATTTGTGACAAAAAATTTGTCACTAAAAGTGTATTTTTTGTGACGGAATTTGAAGTTGGTCACTATATATTAATTTCCATTTTATTGGTGACTAAAAAAATATTTAGTCACCAAAACTTTTTTTTTTTGTGACAATTATTTTATTCGTCACGAAATGTTATTATATAGTGACCAAAAAAAACTTCGTCACGTAATATTATTCTTTAGTGACCAAAAATATATTTGTCACTAAATTAATCTAGTGACCAAATTTTTTTGGTCACAAATTTTAGAATTTTAAATTATTTGGTGACAAATATATATTAGTCATTAATCACCAACAAATTAAATTTTCGCTTCTAAATAAAAATATTTCTTAACATGCATGTAATTAACTTAATTTGTGATAAAATTAATTGTTGGTAATTAAACTAGGTTATTGACTTAATTAATGACTAAAATTAATATATAGTTATTAAATCAAAATTTAAGGTCATTTGTTGCGAAAAAAATTAGTTTGGTTACTAAAATTATTTATTTTGTGACAAATTAAAATCTGTTCATAAACATTAAATATTTAGATCTCAAAATTATTTTATCATTGTGTAAATTAGTTAGTTAAACCCCCTTATTTTTTTTAGTGACAAGTTGCGGTAAATGAGGACACAGTAAAAAGAGGAGACGGTAAATGAAGAGAATCCTCTCGGTAAAATCTAATTCATATTTTCACTGACCAAAATACCCTACATATATTGATTTAAGGAGAATAGAAAATATAAATTAATATGTGAGGGTGCAAAGTGCCATATTAATATATTTGAAGGGTGCAATGTGTTAAAACTAAATCTTTAGGGTGCAAAGTGTCAAACCTTTCTATTTGGAAGGTGCAAATTGTCAAAAGTCCTTAATCTTATTTTAAAAAATTATAATAATAATTTTACTTTTATTTTATAATTTTTACATTAATTTTACTTTTATTTTATAATTTTTACATTAATTTTACTTCATTTTAATTTATTTTGTTACGACTTTGATGCCCACGAACCCACGCGCGCAGATCCCTCGCGGCCTCGCCCCCTCGATCTCCACTCGGCGCTCCCTCTCCCCCTTTCCCGATATACTTCTTCCTTTCGATTTCGCTCCCTCGCCCCCTCAAATGTTCTGAAATAACGAAGCACCGCCTCCGGCCTCCGCCTTCCTCAGAGCATTAGATTGTCGAAATCCAAACCTTTCGCCTCTCGGAAGTAAGAAAGGGATCAACAAACGTGGCCTCGCACCCTCGATCTCCACTCGGCCTGGTCTCTGAAACTTTGAAGGAATCGACCTAGGGCATCACTGGTATCCTCCTATCTTCCCCCCGCTGCTACCATAATGGGTGATTGTTTTTGTATATTTATTTCCTTAAGCCTATCGGTTAATGTTTGTAAGTTAACAATAGAAGCAGTGTTATCCACAAACGGTAGTCAACTTTTGCAATGAACAACTTCCGCGACAATGAATTTGTCTTTGATTCAACACCTAAGGATTCCATAGTCGAGTATTCACCGAATTAGCCCACCCAACACATCCCATCTATCTCACAACTAAAGCTCCAATGCCGAGAGCACCATCTCGCTATTGCATGGCCGATCCTAATTGTAATATCATATCCTCAACTATGACTAAGGCTCAATAGCTGATCTGTTGAGCACCACCACCAGCAACCCCCTGACCTCGTTATCCGCTCATGCTCTGCTTTTTGACTACTATCTTTGAACAAAATAATCTTAACACCATATGCAAAACCCAACTGAGACAAAATGAGAAAGAAGGCTTACAGGGAGATAAATAATGAGGAAAACAAGCATTATAATGATGGTCTTTTAGTTAAGAAAAAACCATTGTTGTTTTTACCCCACAAGTGTATATCAGATAGCTATCTAACTTATATATATCAAGGTAATCTATAAAAAACATATAATCAACTTCGCATGATGTTTGTTGAGAATCAATAGGTTACCATATCATTCACTACTAGAACTTAATTTTGTTAAATTTAGTAATTCTGGTCCACTACATCAATATGTTCCAAACAACTAGAACATATAGGTCAGTCACTATCATGCTCACCTTCAACTTAGTTTCATCCAGAAACTCCTTGGCTTCATCCCTGATATGCAACCAGATTTCTGTTCCACGACCCAAAGGCTCATTCCATGTGTCTTCAGAAATGCTGAAAGAGCCATCAGCTTTAGATTCCCAAACATACCTGTTGTAGATAGAGTAAACCAGGACAAGATATTTCATATAATCAGAAAAATGCAGCAAAATGGGAAGATGAGCTGTGAATTAGAGTGATGATTCATAAGAGAACAAAATTCTTACTGCTTATCATCGTTATGCTTGCTAATGACCTCAACATAGTCAGCTACCAAATACACAGAATAAAATCCAACACCAAACTGCCCAATGAGATTCATATCGCCGCTTGACTGCATCTTCTCCATGAAAGCTGGAACCAAAAGGGCATCAGTTATCATAGGTATTCCTTCAACCGGATCATAATTGAAGGAAATAACAATATGTATCAGAAATTTTTTCTCCTTGTAGTACTATCCTTTCATTAAATTCTACTAGATGAGGAGAAGTATAAGCATGAACTTTATAGCCAGCAATCTCAAATATGCTTTTAAACATTGCAACACTCAAACCTTTACCATTAGTGCCAGCTATGTGAATAACCGGTGGAGTCTAGGGAAAAATGGTTTTGGTATTACTCCTATCATAGCAAGAGGTACTTTTGATCAACACAGTCAGTTACAGCTTTATTTAGAAGGGCCAGATGATAAATTTTACCAAATTATTACTAATAATAGAACAAATTCTGATATAAGTGCCAGCTTAGTTATCCATGCCAATAATATATACGAAGCCTTAATTAAAGTACAATGGCCAGTACTAGCTGAAAATTTTGATATTAATGAAGAAAAAGTAGTAGGATACATTATTGAGACAATGTTAGTAATTATATTGAGCAATAATTGTATTAGTAGGCTGAAAAACTATCGCTTCATCAAATGAGCGCATTTCAAGCTCCCCATTTAATATTTTGCTAAACAAAGCTTGATTATGAATCAAATCATAGTACATATCACTTAAATCATCAGCAACCGATAATGCTATTTCTCGTAATTAAAGTCTATGCTCGTCTATATAAGATTCTGCTACAATTATTGACTGATTTAGAACAGCAGTAATCCAAGCTTGAATGCCAAAATTAAAGAAATATGCTGAAAATACTGCAACGATAATGGTGGGTATAGCAGTCCTCGCTCTCACTCCCTCTCTCTAATTTTTCTCACGATTTGATTTTTTGCAGTAGTAAAATTTTTATGTTAAATTTGCCTCAGTCTTCCTAACTTTTCTCTTCTCATATTTACCCACTCATAAATCTAGTTATTCATCAATCAATTGGGTTCCCTACCTTTTTAACAGTAAATAGTTGGCAATCAAATAAGAGATTGATCTAAGATATACCTAAAGCTAATTAAATGGCATAAACATCATTCACATTTTCTTTTTCATGCATAGCCCAACATACCTAGTTTATTTATGGAGAAAGAAACTCTTGCCTGATCAAAAGGATGTGAAGATATCCACTCTTTATTGTTTTGTTGGAATGTATTCTAGGGATATAATTTTCTTCTCTAAATAGTCTACAATGAAACAGTGGCTTATTTCAATATTTTAACACAAGGGTCGACTCCGTGTGAGTTAAATTGATGAATGTGATTGTTTCGCCGCTATTCACTCACATCATCCCCTTCTCGGTTCACAAATCATAAGATACGACAACAACATATAGTTTTATGAAGTTTTGATGTATTTTTGGCTAGATATAGAATCGATCCAGATAATCCTAATTATTTTTATGTATATTCATTAGTGTAAAGTACCATCTATACTCTTTTTCATAGTTCATAATTTTATTTTATTACTAGATGCACATCATAAGTTAGAAGATTTGTTGCGAGATAATATCAAAATTGTGGGTTGGAACATGGAATAAGCTGTTTTGTTTATCTCGATAATTTGCACTTTTTCTTGGTTTATTTGAGGTGATTACAATTATGCGATCACTTTTTGTTCAAAAATGGTATGTTTAAAATCAAAAGTTTATCTTTTTTGTTTAAATCATATAGCTATGTGTGTATTTCCGCTAACAATCTGATCACTGCTGGTGCAAATATCTAGTATCTTCTTTGATGTATTGTGGCATTTGTTATGTACTTAATTAGAATTTGTTAACACTAAGACTTTCAATTTTTATAAATTTATTGTGCTGTTTAGAAGTCAAAGAACATGATTGTTCATGAATCATGATGATTTCTTTGGTTGCTCAATTTTAGATGATCCATGAAGTCTTTTTTGTCCATTATGCTTTATGGTGTTTAACTATTTATAATACAAAAATAAGAATCTGAAGTAGATATTGGGAAGCATCTTGATATGAAAAAATATATATATATTATTCTTTTAGCATTCTGATTTATGTCACACTAACTTAAATATGAATGTCCTTTGTTATTCAACATTTTGATCCATACGCAATATAATATCCTCAACTCTTATTTCAATTTCATAAATTTAAATTTAAGTATCCATGTTAGCTTTTTATGGGTATATTCAGCTTATGGTTATTATCAAATTGAGAAATAAAGATTTTGTCAACAAGATTTGATCATTTATTTGTTTTGTTCTCCATTAGTTATATATCTATAACATTGTAAAGAAGATAAATGTAGTCTTATTTAATGTAAGCATGTTAATCACCTTGAAATTTATTTATGTTAATGCAATTTTTTTATTCCTTTATTAATGTATAGTGTAATGGATTAGAGTTGGATGGATATCAACGATAGAAGACAACCTGTTTACATCAATGGAGTGAATTCTTTTCTTGATTTTGCCTTTACTCATTCAGCTAGAGGAAACAATATTCGTTGCCCCTGTTATAAATGTGTAAATTGTCATTTTCACACTCGAGATATTGTGTTTGTGCATCTTATTCTGAATGGAATTATAAAGACATATAAATGGTGGTCAAGTCATGGAGAGGAGTATTACAGGAGCCATGATGATGTTATTAGAGTGGATGAACAAAATATTTCAGAGCATGACGATATGCGTGATTTGCTACATGATTTTAATACCGGTTTTAATGATATGAATGATATTGGAGAAGAACAACATCATGATGACCCCAATGAAGCCGCTAGAAAATTTTATGATCTGTTAGATGACGCTGAACAAGAATTATATCCCAGTTGCAAAGAATTTTCAAAATTTCAATTTATGGTTACATTACTTGCAATTAAATCTAATACGGATGGTCTGATCGTTCTCTTACTGAATTACTTAAAGTTTTAAAAAGAGCAATTCCTTGCAGTGAAAAACTACCAAGTAGTTTTTATGCAGCTAATAGTTACATATAGGAGCTTGGAATGGAATGTAAGAAGATAAATGCTTGCTTGAATGATTGCATTCTCAACCGTGGTAAGTTTGCAGATTTTCAGAGTTGTACATCTTGTGGTATGTCTACGTGGCAAGCAAGCAAGATAAAAAATAATTCAGAAAGTAATATGATGTCAAGAAAGAGTGCAAATATACCAAACAAGATTCTTAGACACTTTCCTTTGATACCTAGACTTCAAAGATTGTATATGTGTTCTAGGACAGCCGAGGATATGAGATGGCATAAAGAAAAGCGTTGCGATGATGGAAATTTGCGACATCCAGCTGATGCCTTTGCTTGGAAGTCATTTGATGGGAAACACCCAGATTTTTCATCTGACGAACGAAATGTTAGACTTGGCTTAGCAAGTGATGGGTTTAATCCTTTTGGTCTCATGAGCACTAATTATAGTGTGTGGCCAGTTGTTTTAGTTCCATATAATACGCCACCATGGTTATGCATGAAAACTCCTAATTTTATCATATCTTTGATTATTCCTTGTCCAGGACAACCTGGGAATGGTATAGATGTCTATTTGCAACCTTTGATTGACGAATTAAAAATTCTATGGGAAGTTGGGGTTTGCACTTATGATGCCTATAGTAAGTGCAACTTTAACATGCGTGTTGCTATGTTATGGATGATAAATGATTTTCCAGCTTATGCTAACCTTTCAGGTTGGAGCACAAAGGGTAAGCTTGCTTGTTCATGTTGTAATAAAGACACATGGTATTGCCGATTGAAGAATGGGTCTAAGATGTCTTACATGGGTAATAGACATTTTTTGGATTCAAATCATAGATGGAGAAAAGATAAGAAATCTTTTGATGGAACAATGGAAACTCGACCTGCACCAAAGGTTCTATCAGGAGATGAAATATTAGGTATGCTAAAAGAATATGATAATGTCATTTTTGGAAAGCTTCAAAAGAAAAGAAGGCGAGATGATACTCATCTTACACACAATTGGAAGAAATTAAGTTTTTTTTTTCAATTACCGTATTGGAGTACACTAGAGATACGCCATTGTCTAGATTACATGCATATTTTAAAAAATATTACAGATAATATATTGGGTACTATGTTGAACATTGATGGGGAGACAAAAGATGATTTGAATTCTAGACTTGACCTTATGGAAATGGGGTTGAGATCAGAGTTACATCCGATAGAAAAAGATGGTCATTATATCATGCCACAAGCATGTTATACACTAACGTTGGCTGAGCGAAGGGAAATATGCAGTTTCTTGGCGAATTTGAAAGTTCCAGATGGGTATTCATCAAATATAAAAAGATGTGTAAATGTTAAAGAAGGTAAAATCTCCAGAATGAAAGCTCATGGCTGTCATGTTTTCATATTAGATCAACTTGTTCCTGCTTTTCGTGGCATTGTTTGCAAAGAAGTTTATGATCCATTGGTTGAATTAAGTGCATTTTTTAAGGAGTTGGGCTCTAAGATACTAAATATAGGGGTGTTGGATAAACTTGAGCAAAATATTGCTATCACACTTTGCAAACTTGAGAGAATATTTCCTCCTTCATTTTTTATAATCATGATGCACTTACCAATTCATCTTGCACAAGAAGCAAGAATTGCTGGCCCCGTTCAATATCGATAGATGTATCCAATTGAGAGGTATGCTTATTAATTAATTTTTTATTTTTTACTTTATCATTTTATATATACTTAATTATTTGAATTCAACAGATATTTACGTACACTCAAATCATTTGTGCGAAACAAAGCACGCCAGAAGGTTCAATGGTGAAAGGATACCTAGTACATGAGTGCTTAACATTTTGTTCGAGATATATAAATAAAATTGAGACAAAGCTAAATCGTCCAAATAGAAATGATGAAGGAAATGTTGGGCAAGATTTTAGATTGTCCATTGTTCAAAAAATTGGGAGGTCATTAGGTAAAGGAATAGAAAAAGATCTTATATATGAAGATTGGTATCAGGCTCAGCTGTACATACTAAGAAATTGTCCAGAAGTAGAACCATTTATTGAGTGAGTTCCACATTATTACTCTTTATTATTGTATTATTTTAATCTAATATAAGTTTTTCATTAATCGTTGTATTAATAGCCAACATCGTCGTGAGCTTCAATGTGTACACTCTAGAGATATTGGAAGAAGACATGAGACTTCTTTCGTTAGATGGTTTGAGTCATTGGTAAGTATATCATCTAGGGTTTAGGGTTTTATTATTATAATTAGTATGTGTGATTACATTACTTTTTCAACAGATATCCAAGTTACATTATGAGGGATATCCAAGAGCTTGCAAAGAATTTTTGCAGTTAGCCTGTGGCCCAAAAAGTGGAGCGACACATTATTCTGGCTATATTTTTAGTGGCTTTAGGTTTCATACTTATGAACGTGAAATTAGACGCAAAACTCAAAACAGTGGTGTTTTTGTTAAAGGGGATGGACAATCATGTGGCAGAGAATATTATGGAGTTCTAAAAGATATTCTTCAGCTTGAGTATGTTGTTGGGCAAAATATTGTCTTATTTAAATGTGAATGGTGGGATACGTACAATGAAGGTAAAGGCTACAAGAAGGAAAATAATGGACTTATATCTGTCAATATAAAACATAATTTGAGAAGCAATGAACCTTATGTCCTAGTTTCCTAAGTTGAACAAGTTTATTACGTACCTGATAACAAAAGCAAAGATTGGCGAGTGATCATAAAGACAGTGTCACGCAACTTTTATGATGTCCCTACTAAAGAATTTGAAGAAGCCACTGAAGATGAAATTCAGTTGTATGATATAAACATTGGGTTAGGATCAGCGCTTGATAATGTTATAGATAATGATAATCATGTGCTTTCATTACAAAGAACTGATGTTGCAGCTATAACTATTGAGAAAAAAGTTCAGTCTATAGAAACGAGAGCAATGCATGAAGAAAATGAAGATGATTATGTTGATGACTTTGAGGATGCAGATGATACTTCATTTGCAAACCTTTAATGCATATGGTTGTCTGGTTTTGTAATTTTTTTATCTTTACTATTTAATGTATTTGTAGTTTTAAAATGTATCTTTTATTTTGAATATTTATTAACAATAAAAATGTAATTGTATTTTTTTCCAGGTACTTTAAATCAAAAAATGAAGAAGAGTACAATTATTGGTGGTAATACTAAATCTTCTCGCATATAAAGCCTTACTGATAATTCACCACTACATGCTACAAGTGCTAGACAATATCCGCTTGATTGGAGAACCAACTCTTCCACTTTGCATCCACGATCCACTGCAGCACGCCTTTGTTCCCTTGCTAGATCCTTTACTCAACAGGATTGTGAAGCTTCCAACAAGCATCAAACAAAAGAATCAAAAACACCTCTATCTTTACATTTGGATCGATGTTTGATAAACAAAAATCGACATGAAGAGAGTGTAGTTGAACGCGTTTCCATTGAGACTGAGGCTGATCATGTACCTGCAAATCCAACAAATCTTGAGCATGATGCTGATAATGCTATAACTATTTTCTTATATTTATTTTAGTTTGATATATATGAAACATGTTAACATGAAAATATTTAATTATAGCTTCAAATGTAACAAAGAAAAGGACACGCGGTCCGACCCTTGGGCATGAGTGGACAAAGAGGAGACAAAATAATCCAGAGAGGGTGGATGTGCAACTTCCTGCAGAACTTAGAAGATTAGTTGGATATAGCGCTCAAGAGCTTATTACAAAAAGTGGGCGATATGTTAGGCTACATGCTCCTCTGAATGTGGAGAAATGGTCTGAAATTCCAATTGATATCATTGACAAATTAATTAATATCATCTATGTAAGTGTTACATTTTAAATTGATTTTTTTAAAAATATCTTTCTACTATTAATTCATACTTTTGATGTTTTATATTATATTTTTAGAATGAATTTAATCTACCCAATGAGTCCCATGTTCGTGGTGATCTTATATCTTCACTTCGTCGACACTATAATATTTGGTGTTTTCATCTACATAATGATTATTACCTGAAATGGAGTACTGATTCACAAAGGCGTGCAAATTGCCCAAAAGACATTGATCCTGCTCACAGGAATTGGATAATTAGTTACTGGGGTAGTCCCCTATTCAAGGTATGAAATACATTAATTGTTTTAAAACTATGTACATTTCTCATACAATGTTTTTCTTTTTGATTTGTTGATATAGAGGATCAGTGATATCAATAAACAAAATAAGAGCAAACAAAAATTGAAATCTCATGTTGGATCAAAGTCTATTGCAAGAACAATATACGAAATGGCAAGTGCTTTTCTTAACAATTATAATGTTGACTAAGCTTAACAATCGTACTTGTGCTTTGAATTAATGTTTTATTGTGATCAATATGCAGAGGGGTACTCCACAGGAACAAGATGAGTTTCCCATATATGTAAGATTGTGGGAGAAAACTCGCAAGGGGAAACATAATGAGTGGCAAGATGAAACAGGAGAGGAAATATATAAAAAGCAATTGGAACTTCATGACACTCAAATAAAAGAGAAGGGTGAAGATAAATTCTAATGTGCATGTGCGTACTAATGGGGCCGGGACCCAGACCTTCGGAGCATGTGCGTACTAATGTGCAACAATTACGAGGAGAAATTCGAGCTGAGTTAGAAGAGGAGATGACTAGTCGTATTCAAGAGATGGAGGATCGGATGGAAAAAAGAATGAGTCATATTCAAGAGATGGAGGATCGGATGACACAACGAGTGGAATCTAAGATATTGGCTCTTTTGAAACAAAGAGATCCTGAGGATGAAGCGGAGAGCACTAATTGATCTTTAAACCATATAAGATGGGCTGAAATCTAAAAAATTAATTTAGCATTTGACATTGACTCCTGAGAAGGGTTTTCTTACTTCATATTTTATTTTTCAACTAATTTTATGTTTCAAAAACATGTCAGTTCTTACAAGTTTTTCTTTCACTTTTATATTTTGTTTGACTCTTTAGAGGAATCTTCTTACTATGTCAATATCTTCTCAGAATATCTCACTTTTTATGATTTATTTTTGGTATCATTTGCACAACATGGCTTTTGTGGCTGTCGGTGATTTTTCTGATAAACAGGTTTGTTTTTTATTATTTTTTCAAATGCCTCTCCTTTCTGCTTCAAGATATAATTTATAGAGCATCTTGATGGCTTTGCTCTAGAGGCATATATAAAATTTGATGATTAGGTAGTCAACCTGTCCTGAGCCACTTCTAGTAGGTTTGGATTTTCTTATCTCATAGATTATTATTTTTTAATTCCAATTTATTTATTTGGTATAATTTTGCGCAGATACCTGTAAGGTTTTATAATTGTGTAGCAAGCATTTTTTCGCTGAGATTTCGGAAATACATGATGTATATACTAAACATTTGATTTAGAATAATAAAACACAATATAATACAACTTGTTATATATAAGGAATATACAAATATGCATATATAGTAAATTCCAATTAGTTAAAAAATAATACTCATTATTTTGTTAGGATAATTAATCAACTAATGCACGTTAACAACTGTCAAATTTGTGGAGATGGAGGATCTTCAATACGCTGTTTTTTCACTTGGAATTTTTGATGCCTCTGTTCAAGATGCAGTTGCTTCCAATGGGGGAGGTTCTTGCATAAATGACTCAAAAATTGAAGGAACAAATGTTAGGCTTTTTCCGCCTCGTACTAAAGGAGAGCATGTTGTTCCTTCTCAGCCTTATGGTGTGCAAGATTCATTTCCAAGGACTGGAAAAGTTCGGAAGGGAAATTTGAGTTTAGCAATTGCAACCTTTGGATATCAGATTCTTAGATATCCATAATTTGCTGAACTTGTGTGGTTGACATCTAAACTGAAAGAAGGTCCTTGCACTGATATAAGCGGGGCATGGAAGCATTGGCCTTTTAATACTTGTGTGATGCATACAGAATGCTCACATGAGAAGAGAATTTCTGGACCAAACTCGTGTAATGTTAACGTTATGGTGTCTGATGGTGTTGTCCGAGGCTTAATAGCTGTAGGTTTATTGGCATATAGAGGCTTTTATACAACAGTCAGCGAAGTATCCACTTCCAATTGCTTCTGCCCCTTATCCAGAGCATATCATTTTTGTTGGTGTTAGCGGGTATAGCTGCTGCAGTTGCACTTACTAAACTCTCGAGGGCTGACATCTTTACAGGGAGTTGTGCAGAGGAACAGTAGAGGAAATGGGCTATTCTCTTTGCGGATGTACTTGAGAATTGTTTCCTCTAGCGCCTCCACTGTTGCATCCTCGGTTCGATCCGCTGGTGCCTCGGTTGCATCCTCCATTGCCGAGCTTATGAAGAGACCATCCAGGAGCAGGTATGTTCCCCCGTTGCATTTATTAAGATGTAGTCTGCATATAATTTGTTTTTTGACTAGAGAAGGAAATTTTGTTCATGTGTATGCTAAACGTGATGCTTTGGTAGTAGAAATGACTGATTCTATTGTTGGAATTCAAGATTTTGTTCGAAGAAGCTGAACTAGTTTAGAATTAGAAAGTTTGATGGGGTGTAAACACGATTACTATGCGTCAAACATGATAATCTATATATGTACTACATTTAAAAGAAAGAAAATAAATAAATCTGGTTGCTTGAAAATTCATGTAAAAAATGAATAATATATATTTACTGAGATTTCAAATTTTCCAGGCACAGTTTATAAAATCTTTGATTGCAATTTCCTCGTTAATTGAAATCTCATAATCTGAGTACTTATCTTTTTGCAGGTTTATGGATTCTCATGGATTGTGCTGGCAGTTCTGTTCATTCTTTTTCAGGTCTTTGATTTTCTACCAATATCAAAATATTAATATGCAGCCATAATTTTCAATTTATTTGGGTATCTTGTTTCATGCTATGTTATCATCAGGTGTTCACCTTTTGCCAAAAGGCATCTGTCAACTTCCAATTGCTTCTGCGCCTTATTCAGAGCATATCATTTTTGTTGGTGTTAGCGGGTATAGCTGCTGCAGTTGCACTTACTAAACTCTCGATGGCTGACATCTTTGTAGGGAGCTGTGCAGAGGAACAGTAGAGGAAATGGGCTTTTCTCCTTGCGGACGTACTTGACAAATATCAAGTTAAATATCAGAGTCTGTTAAAAATGTTGTCTTTTATTGCTGATGGTTGCCTTGAACCCTAATCATTAGGTTTTAACCTTGTAGTAGTATTCTTCCATCCTGAAAATTAATGTGTCCTATTTTGCAGATTATAGCCATAGATTATGTTTTACATATTTATCTTTGCACTATGATTGTTTCTTAATATTATGGGCGTTTCTTTATTTCTAGAATCTTCTTTTCCAGGTTTCTCAGAAGTATAATTTGATATACGTGATCACAAAACTTGGCCTTCTCTTTGTATTTGATTTGGAGATGGCTGCTGCAGCTTACAGAAATCAAATAAATCCGGATCCCATATTTTTGACTTCAGAAGCTTCTTCAGTTGGTTGATTTTATGCCATTAATAGAAGAGGGCAGGTTCTACTTGCCAAAGTGAATGAGGCAACTATAGTATCTTTCGTCAGTGGCCAGGTAAGCACTTATATTTGTATTTTTTTTTCCACTTCACTGTTGGTAATTTAACAGCCTTTGTAGTTATATCTAACTTGCTAATTTGTGCATTTGGTACTTCAACAGTTGGACAATCTTGAGCTTGTTGTTAATCTTGCAAGACGAGGAAACCTTCCTGGGGCGGAGAATCTGGTGAGTACATCGGAAGAGGAATCATCAGAGGGAAATGGAAACTCTAATCTTCTAAAGGAAATGGTAAAGCTGTTCTGAAGTCTACACTTGATGATGGAAAAATAAGGACCCCAAACTAGAATGCATGCTTGCAGATTTTTTTGATGTATTTCAGTTTAATGAGAGATGGAAACACTATTACTTTGTATTGAGGGGTTTGGGCTATCTTCCACCCTCTTTTTCTATATTAATAAAATAATTTATGTTGAACATTTTTTCTTGTTGCAATTGGGTATCTTATGTATTATTGTGTTTGGATGTCTAAAAGTGAATTATAGTGAATAACAAATGAAATAATTTATAATATTTTGTGAGAATTTGAATAAAAGTTAGTGACAAAAATTATTACTATTGTGCCGTCCCTTTAGTGACCAAATATTGTCACTTAAAATACATTTATTAGTGATTGAATTAGTTTGGTCACTAAAAGTTAGGTTTTTTAGTGACCGAATTAATTTAGTCACTAAAACTGGATTTGGTGACTGAATTAATTTAGTCACGATAACTTCCTTTTGGTGACCAAATAAATTTGATCACTAAATGGGAATATTTAGCAACGAATGTGATTTGGTCACTAATGACATTTAGTGACTATACATGCTTTTGTCACTAAATGAATGTTTGGCGACCAAATTAATTTTGTCACTAAAAAAACTTTTAGTGACCAAATTATTTTGGTCATTGAATATGAACCTTTAGTGACGAATTTTCTTTGATCACTGAATACATTTAGTGGCGGGGCTATCGTGACCAATTTGTGACGAACAAAATTTGGTCACTAAATATCTTTAGTGACCAAAATTCAATATTTAGTGACGAAATTTTTCGTCACTAAAAGTCAAATTTCTAGTAGTGAAAAAAATCTTTTTCAAAAATATCAAATAACTTTGTTTTATCTTTCCGCATTCCTATTTGACTATGTTGTGTTTACCATGGTTTATAATGCTTCTAAGGTTTTTTCTTCACTTGTGCTTGTCAAAATATATTGCATTTCTTCCAACAAGTTTCTTAAAAAAATCACTTTGAAAAGCAAGTGGTAGAATTCCTTTGGTAAAACAAAAAATGGATGTTCGTTCACGCGTATCGTATCTTCTTCTAATGTACTACTCTCTCTCCATTAGCTCGATCATGGCTTACTTTATGTTTAAACAAAACTCTTATCCTCTATTAGTTATGTCCCAACTTTTGTCTTCTTTACTCTAGTTTGTTTCACTCCACCCACTATTGCTAATAACAAAAGGGGAAAATAAAATGATAAATCGTAATGATTAAAGATATAGGATTCACTAGATTAAGGGGGAGCATGAATCTAGTATATGGGAGCATACACTAAGGGGGAGCACTTATGTAGGGGGAGCATTATTTAACATTCTATAATTCTTATTATTGTCTCAATATTGCTTAGTGTCATTTATCCTTCTAAAAACACATCTCTCTTATATATGAATCTGATTAATCTCTATTGGATTTATTATTATCAAAAGGGGGAGATTGTTGGAACATGGTTTTCCGAATCCCTTTGATTTGAGAATAACAAATCCTACTTGTATTTGATCTTGTTTGCCATTGTGTTTTTAGCATGCAGGTTTGAACAGATATGACACTATGATGCTGCATTATTGGTCTGTACTTGCTCACAAACTGAAAAGAGGGATGTGGTCTGAAGACAAGCGTTAGGGCTTAACGCTAGGCATTGACCCTCATTCCCATCATGATGATTGTGGTAAGGAGGGAAGCATCCATGATTGTTGGAGCTCTTTAGGAATGATCTGACCTAACGCCAGTGTTAGCCTCAACGCCAGCGTTAGGGCTTCCTAAAATGATTGTTTCCTAAAGTGCAAAATCTCCTTCCTGTTTTGAAGATCCGAGCCATCAAATCAATTCTATACTTGGTCAACACCAAGCGTTAGCCTTAACGCCGGCGTTAGCGTCCAGTCCTATAAATAGGAGGATTTCATCTTCTCCAACTACTGATTGAAGAGAGCCCTGTTCCAGCAATTCAGAAAGTCTGAGAGGGACGTATTTTCCAGACCATCATCTCCCACACAAATTCGAGAGAAGAGTCAAGAAGGATCAGATCAACGCTTACTCAACGCGAAGAATGCACACTTCGACTTTGAGAATATTCAGCGAGCCTTTGCCATATCCAGAAATCTTCATAAGGAGTTTTCATTTGTGTTTTCAATTTCATTTTGTAACTCTTTCTTTATAATCGTGGAGTAAATTTGCCTCATGTTGGCAACTAGGTCTGGTAGGACTTAAGAGGAATTTGCCTCGTGTTGGCGACAAGGTCCAGGGAGTAGATCTAGGGGGTGCTCAAGGCTTTTCTGGGGATAGAAAGGCTAGAGCGGCTTGAGGCCGTATCTGGGAAAGATCGGCTAAAGCCAACTGGTTCTTGGTGAGAAGAGTCTGTATAGAAAACAAAAAGAATATTTCATAATTCGCTTTCGATTTCTAGCATCATAGAAATCACATTTTGTAATCAAATATTATATATGATAATCATGTCTTTTCTTATTGGTTTTAATTAATTTACTACACTTTACTTTTGATTCACTCTCATTTAAATAAAATAACAAAAGTTTTCTATAAAATTTAAAGTTTTCTATGACCCTTATTCACCCCACCCCCTCTAAAGGCGCTTCAAGATCCAACATGCCCTGCATCCAATACACAAAGAGCGGTATAACGAGTGTCAGCTTTGGCTGACCAACAACGGTGTAACAACACCCCTTCTCCCGACCGTCCTAGCGGACCCCGGGGAACTACATCACCCTGCAAGTCAGCACTTCATATGCAAATGTAATAAACAATAATAACATAAAAACAACAGGTATGAGTGTCAAAAGCATCATCCACGTTTTTATGTTGTTCAATTAATGTAAGGGGCCTAATAATGCAGCATGTATGCAAATATGGGTTTCACCCAAGGCATGATATGGCGTGTATGCTTCTAACATAACATCACACATCATCATTTCACAACAATCAAAGGGCACTCATCATTTACCCGGGGCGTGCAAGCCTAAGGCCAAGAACTTCAATAAGACCTTACCCCGTACATGGTCCAAAATTCCATTGGGCGCATCAGCTTACTTGTTCTCGCCACAATCACCAAGGCAAAAGCAAAGAACTCCACTAAGACCTCAACCCTTACATGGTCCACAATGCCATTGGGCGCATCAGCTTACTTGTTCTCGACCGTTAACACAAAAAGGGGACTCGTCTTGCCGACCACAAAGACGAAGCCACGCCTTCACATACAAGTGGCATCACAAACCGCTCACCACACACAATATTTCCCTCTCCGAACCAACATTCGTTCTCACATGAAACCATAAAGGGGCGTCACAATGATGTTTTTGCCGCAATCAGATTTCTAGCAAAATCCTTAAAATGAATGTTAAGCAATATCACCGAATCGGACCACCGGTCGCAATTTTAGCTTCACCCATAATGCCTAATCCGCTAACGGAGCGGATCTCTAATGCAAAAAATAATGTCGGGGACGGACTCAATCAACCTGATGGTTCCTCCTGAACCAAGGCGACGCAAACCCCTCTCATTTGAGAGATCTGGTACCACAAATTTCAGAAAAAGAGAAGGCAAAATAAGATATGTCATGCACGCTTCCTAAAACCGATATGAGAGATGTCGTTACCCTTTGAACTCTCTTCCTCGCCATGGATCGGTTGAAAGGCGCGGATAGAAAAGAGCAACTTTGCGTCCTCTCTGTGGATCTAGTTTTGGATCGACGAACGGAGCTCCGATGCTCCAACAATTGCGGATCTTGCCCTTCTCCTTCCTCCAAGCTCTCCCTCTCACCTTAGCCCCCAAAATCGCAAAGGACTTAACAAAAGGAATATAGAACTCCTCTGCCCTATTTAGGACTTTTGGATGAACCTATCTAAGCCCTTAGATCAAGATCTAAGATGATCGGACGCCCAAAAAATGTTGCTTATGGATATGCTCTCATAAGTTACCGCGCCGCGCTAATGTCTCAACGAACCCTTTTGACGCTATCTGAAGACATCTCCATGGATTTTGTGCATGGTTTGCCTTGGTCACGGTTAGGTAACGATGTGAGATGGTTGATTGTGGATCGCCTGACCAAGGTAGTCCACTTCATTCCAAATTAGAAGGACGACGGCGTGGAGAAGCTAGTGGAACATTATATCCATAATATTATGCGGTTGCACCAGATTTCAAAGACCATTGTTAGTGATCGTGATGGGTGGTTCACATCCAAGGATTAGAGGTTGGTGTAGAGATGTTTGGGCACAAAGCTGAAGTTTAGTACCGCGTTCAATCTGCAGACCGATGGTCAAACGGAGAGAACAAACCGTACGTTGGAGGACATGTTGAGGATGTGTGCCCTCGATTTTGGTAAGAGTTGGGAAGACCACTTTTCCATGGTGGAGTTTGCCTATAATAATAGTTTCCAGGCGAGTATCAAGATGACGCCATACGAGGCTTTGTATGGAAGGAGATGTCGAACGACGATGTCTTCGATAGAGGCGGGAGACACTTAGCTTGTAGGAAAAGAAGTGGTGGCAGACGCTTATAAGTTGGTGCAAACAATCTAGGAGCGCATGAAGATTGCCCAGGATTGACAGGCAAAGTGTTTTAACGTGCGCCATAGAAATGTGGAGTTTGCGGTGGACGATATGCTCTACTTGAAGATCAAGTCGTTCAAAGTTGTTTCACGAATTCGGCAACTCAAGAAGTTGAGTCCGAGAGATTTGGGTCCATTTAAGGTTACGGAGCACTGAGGCGAAGCAGCCTATCGGTTGGCATTGTCCGGAAAATTAAGTAGATTACATGATGTTTTCTATAGCTCGGTGCTGAGGAAAGCTTTGGTGGAGCCAAAAGATATAGTGGGGTCTATGGCAGTTCCAGTAGCCAAAGATCTGAGGATGATAGTTCGTCCGGTTTGTGTGGAGGATTCAGAAGTCCGACGGTGGTGGAATAAAGAGGTCAAGCTGGTGAAAGTGCGTTGGAATAATTGCGGACGAGATGAGTTCTCGTGGGAGCACGAGCAAGCAATGCGGGAATACTTTCTGTAACTGTTCGTGTCAGTATGTGTTAAGGCTGATTTTGGCATTCTAAATTTTGAGGACGAAATTCTTTTAAGGAGGGTGGAGTTGTAACACCCCAGTTTTCATAATATTGTGGAAACAGGCGGCCTGTTGCTAACGCCGAGCGGTAGGTACTACCGCTGGCGGTAGTTGTCCCATCGAGATGGTTTCGTCGAGAAGGGTCCGTCGAGACGGTCTCGTCAAATGGGTTCTGTTGGGCATTATGCCTTCAAAGTCTCTAGATTTGAAGAAGGAACACAAGTATAAATAAGCTAAGTTGTTTTTTTATGTTATGTTTAAGTTCATGTTATGACAGATACATCAAGGCTATATCTCTAATATCTAGACGATAATAGTAATAAAAATCACTAAGTAAAATATCATCTCATGACTCAGCAGATGAATCGTTGAGAAAGATATTATATCGTCGAATAAGTTTCGACAATATCATCTTGAAGAAAGATTAACATTGATAAATCTATGTTCAGATATCTCGACGATATCGTCTTGAAGAAAACATATAGTCTTGAAGGTTGAAGAAAATTTATAGCTGAGAAAAACTAAGTCTAGATGACTCGACGACATCGTCTTGAAGAAACTGTATAGTCCTGAAGATTGAAGAAAGCTTATCGTGGATAAAGCAAAGTCTTCTCGATGATATCGTCTTGAATAAGAGGTATAGTCATGAAGGTTAAAAGACATAACTCTTTAAGTCGTGGAGAAAGACTCATGAGGACAAACATCATTTAAAGACCTCACATCGTCTTGAAGATCAGGACGACATCATCTTAAAGAAAGAATATTACCCTGACGAATAAGTCTAAGTGTTACTAAAAGAAATATCTCGACGATATCATCTAGAAGAAGTAAGATCGCTGAGATATCAAGTAGAGTCGTGAAGAAGGAAGTATGTCGACGATATCGCCGTGAAGTATATATGTCGTGTATACTAATCAAGATGATATCGTCTTGAAGGAATAATGTCGTCTTGATAGTTACATAGCAGCATTTAATATGCAGACATTCTTAGAAATTGATATTTAGGGAATGTACACACCACCTATCTTGTGCACAAATCAAGGAGCAATAAATGATATATTCTCTACAAATATAGTCGTTGCACAGTATTTAATGAAGAAATTTATTATTTCTATATTCTGCAAGTTCCAAGAATGGCTAGTAATTATGATGAAATATTGTCAATTCTGCAAGACATTTTCAAACGGGAAAATTATTATGGAATAATCAACAAGGGGTTTTATGCAAAATTGCAGAGCAAAATAAAAGGAGATATTTTTATCTACAGAAACATGCTTGCTCAGTATTCTCAAAAGTTTTATTCCCTTACATACTTCCTGAAGAGAAAGAAAAGAATCAACAAAAAGAAGAAGACATCACTGCTGCTGTGTTGTGAAGGTCTACACAAGATTCTAAAGAAAGGTTCATTGATCCACAAGATCTTTGGGCTTATTGTTACAAGAAGAAGAAGATTTGTGATTCAAAGCTTTCATCCTGAAATCTTCTCTTCTACAACAACATCTCTGTATTACTTTGTAGGGTTCTTTGTGAGCCTAAGATGGTAGGATCTAGTGATCGATCTAAGTTGGTAGGGTTCTTTGTGAGCCTGAGTTTGGTAGGATCTTGTTAAATATCTGAGTTATTGTAAGACTTGTAAAGTCTGAGCTTTGTAGGGTTATGTGTGAACCTGAGTTGTAAGATCTCTTTATAGTGAAAAGATCTGAGTTGGAGAAGTTACCTAGTCTAGCACACTGCTAGATTGGTGGGAGGGATAGTGGACTACCTCTAGACACATTGTCTTGTAGGGAACCACTATAAATCTTATGTGTTTTCTGTGACTACTTTTGTGTTGTGATAGTTAAATTAAAAGTAGCAAATAATCCTGAAAACACCTAATCACCCCCTCTAGGTGTAGTTTATAAACAACCCATATCTTTCAGGTTCGTTAAGATGCTAGCGCGGTGTTGTAGAACTACCACCGTGCGGTAACTTACGGGAGCAGATCTGTAAGCAGCGTTTTCTGGGCATCTGATCTTCTTAGATCTTGATCCAAAAGCTCAGATAAGTGCGTCCGAAAGTCCTAAAAAGGGCAGAGGAGTTCTCTTCCCTGTTTATCAATTCATTTGTGATTTTGGGGCTAAGGTGAGAGGAAGAGTTTGGAGGAAGAAGAAGGGCAAGATCCATCATTATTGGAGCATCGGAGCTCTATTCGCCGATCCGAAACCAGATCCACGGAGAGGAAACAAAGGTGCTATTTTCTATCTGTGCCTTTCAACCGATCCATGGCGAGGAAGAAAGTTCAAAGGGTAACGACATCTCTCCTCCCTGTTTTAGGATGCGTGCATGGCATCTCTTATTTTACCTTTCTCTTTTCTGAAATTTTTGGCACCGGATCTATCAAATGAGAGGGGTTTGGGTCGCCTTGGTTCAAGAGGAACCATCGGGTTGGTTGAGTGCGTCCCCTCGACATGATTTTACATCAGAGATCCTCTCCTTTAGCATATTAGGCATTGTGGGAGAAGCCGAAATTGCGACCGGTTGTCCAATTCGGTGATGTTGCTTAACGTGCATTTTAAGGATTTTTGCTAGAAATCTGATTGCAGAGAAAAGGCGTTTTGATGCCCTTTTGTGTTTCATGTGAGAACGATCATTGGTTTTGGGTGGGATGATTTGCGCGTGATGAAGGGCTTGTGATGCCCATTGGTATGGGAAGGCGGGGATTTATCTTTGTGGTCGGCTGGCCAGCCCGTGACGTTGCAAGTCATGTGGGGAGGGTGTCCCGGCAAGACATACCCCCTTCTGTTTTGGGTGTGTTGAAGCTGACAAGAACGTCTGTGCTGAAGGACAATCTCGATGGCATTGTGGGACATGTGTGGGTGGGGTCTAGGCAAGAGCTTCTAGCACCAGTTGTGCTTGGTTTGGTGGTTTTGGCAAGAACAAGTAAACTGATGCTCCTGATGGCATTGTGGGACAAGTAAAGGGTGAGGTCTCAGTGGAGTTCTTGGCCTTCGGATTGCATGCCCCTGGGGAAATAATGAGTACCCTTTGATAATTATGAAATGATGATGTGTGATGTTTGTTAGAAGCATACACGGCATATGGTGCTTGGGTGAAACCCAGGTTTGCAGACATGATGCATTGTTTGGCCCATTACTTTAATTGCTCAACATAGAAACGTGGATGATGCTTGTGACACTCATACCTGTTGTTTTTATGTTAATATTCTTAATTACATTTTCATACAAAGTGCTGACTTGTCGGGTGATGTAGTGTTGGGTTTTCTATATACCATTTCACAAATGATAATGCAGCATATCATATATGCGCAGCGGAATAAAATAACTAGAACAACCCTAAATAGTTAACAGGAACTTGCGATTTCATAGATTCAAGAAATTAACCAACATCCACTTCACAGTGCAGAAATTATACCTGAAGGAGGTTAAGTCTATACTCAACCGAGATGCTCCAATGGCAGATCCAGAGAACAAAACTTGAGTTCCAAGCACTGAAATAGATCTGCGCCTCTACGAGAAATCCACACAAGTGCTGAGAAAGATTATCGTGGATAAAGCAAAGTCTTCTCGATGATATCATCTTGAATAAGAGGTATAGTCATGAAGGTTAAAAGACATAACTCTTTAAGTCATGGAGAAAGAGTCATGAGAACAAACATCGTTTAACGACCTCACATCATCTAGAAGATAAAGACGATATCATCTTGAAGAAAGATTGTCAGCCTGACGAATAAGTATGTCTTACTAAAAGAAATATCTCGATGATATCGTCTAAAAGAAGTAAGATCGCTGAGATATCAAATCGTGTCGTGAAGAAGGAAGTATGTGGACGATATCGCCGTGAAGTATATCTGCCGTGTACACTGATCAAGACGATATCATCTTGAAGGAATAATGTCGTCTTGATAATTACAGAGCAGCATTTAATACGCAGACATTCTTGGAAATTGATATTCAGGGAATTTACTGATCAAGGAGCAATAAATGATATATTCTCTACATTATATAGTCGTTGCACCGTATTTAATGAAGAAATTTATTATTTCTATATTCTGCAAGTTCCAAGAACGACCAGTAATTATGATGAAATATTGCCAATTCTGCAAGATGTTTTCAAACGGGAAAATTGATTATGGAATAATCAACATGGGGTTTTATGCAAAATTGCAGAGCAATATAAAAGGAGATATTTTTATCTACAAAAACATGCTTGCTCAGTATTCTCAAAAGTTTTATTCTCTTACATACTTCTTGAAGAGAACGAAAAGTGAAAGTCAATTGATATGCCTCTATACCAATTGAAAGGAGTTTAGTTCTTAATATATTTAAGCTCTTGTTTAAGTTTATTTCAAAGTAATGATATATACATATATATGTGAGTGCTGACTGAGTGAGTAATAAAATCAAACAGTAAGAGGGCATAATAATACAGCACAGAAATAAAGCATAAAACAAACAAGCAATGCAAACAGATGTCACAAGAAATATAGTAGTTCCCCAATCAACCGGGGTACATCTACTCTTCTACCCACTGGTAGGAATCCACTAGGAGGTTGTTGATAAGGTGCCCTCACACCAAGGGGTTTTTGATAAGGTGTCCACACACCAATGGAGGTTTGATCAGGTGCCCAAATCACCAATAAGCTTTTGATAAGGTGCTTAAAAACCAAGGGAGCTTTTGATCAAGTGCTCTAACCAAGATGCAGGTTTTTGCTAAGGTGGCCTATCACCGAGAGTTAACTTTTGAAGGGAGTTATAACCCTGTACAAGATGGGAAGGAATAACGGAAAACAAAAAGATATGTTGTTCTTCTCTTTCTAAGAAGACACTTGAAGATCCTAATTGGTAGTTGAGTTGGATCTTGATGATGATGGTGTTGAAGAGAGCTCCCCCTGTCTGATTTAGTTTGATGACAGCTTGTGGATGGAGCTTCTTCTCTAGAAAACAAACACTCTTCTTCTTGTTGTTGCAATTTTGATCCTGTGCAAATAATGGTGATTGGTGTCTCAGGATGTAGATGATCTGCAAGAGAAGAGTTAGCAAAAAGCAAGATATAAATGTATTGTTCGTTGTATTAAGAACTCTGATATGTTCTTCTTTCTTTTTGCTTCTCTGTTTCTCTCTTCCTCTTTCTTTTCCTGTACAGCAATATTGATATGTTCTGTCTATTTCTTCCTGCTACTTTTCTCTACTCTTCTCTGTTTATTTATTCTGGAGAGCTTTCGACTGATTTGAATACTTGCCGACAGAAGAGGAAAGGATATAATATCTCTTAAATTTCCCAGATCCTCGAGAACATAACTTGCCATCTTTAGCTTGCTGCAATGGCTGCAACGGCTACAATATTTATTGTTTCTTCCAACGGCTATAGCATTTAATGCTTCAACAACTGTAATGTTAAATCAGCAAAATATATATAGGAATATATAAATAAAAATAATAAATATTGCTTATATAATAATTTTAGTCGAGCTGAAAGATATAAAATAATACTACAGATATTTCGTCGAGCTGAGCTTCAAGATCGTCGAGCTCATCATTTGATTCGTCGACCTGAACATTTGATTCACTATTCTGAACATCTGCTGAATATTCATCGAACGCAGACTTGAGTTCGTCGAACGGAATGATTCGTCGACCGCTGATCCTGGATAAATGCGTCGACCACTGAGCTTGAGTAAAAGCATCGACCGCTGAGTTGGGATCAATCGTCGACCGCTGAGCTTAAGTAAAAGCATCGACCGCTGAGCTGGGATCTATTCGTCGACCGCTATAACAATCTTTTCGTCGACCGCTGAACCGCTGAGATGAGATCGTCGAACGCTGAACCACTGGATTTTGTCGAGCGCAGAATGAATACAATTCGTCGAGAGCTGAATGAACGCCATTCGTCGAGCGCAGAGCGCCGTTCTTCGAACGCAGGTAGCTGTTCGTCGAACGCAGAGAACATATGTAAATTTTATTCTTCTCTTATTTTTCAGCCTATTAATTATGTGTCTTTTAGCCTTCTTTCTTAATGGGATTTAATCTAAGTTATAAGATATGTTATGATAGAAACTTAGACATTAAAGGTGGATCCTAACTCAAATCAAAACAAAGGTTCCAATCATCTCTCCCTATTTGAGTTGGGATCCTAATCCAAATTAAGACTAGGTTCTAACAATCTCACCCTATTTGGTTTAGGATACCTAAGCATAAAAAGTATTTGAAGCTTAAGGGTCAGAGATTATTTCTAAATTTCTTGTTCTGTTTGAAAACATTTAATCATAAATTACATTGTTTTCTTGTTCTTTTAAAATACATTTGGGCAAATCTGATTCCTAGATCTTGATTTAAATAGGATTTTAATATTATGAATTGCTAGCTGTTAATAGATTCTAAGGAATTTTAAAATCAAAAAAGGCAATGTCTGATACCTTCTTTCTATAGAATCCCCTTAATCAGAAGAGACTCACACTTAGTGCTTTGATCATTTCTGATCTATGCAATCTAAGTAGAATGCTCAAACTGATTTTTGAGAAAATCTGGAAGAAGGTGAAGTTATCTGACTTGTTTTTAAGATAGAAAATTCAAAAGAATTAAATAACTGCTGTTTAATTATAATTGAGTAAAAATATTAAACAATTTAAAAATTACCTTATAGATAGATATGTTGGCCATTTTATTTCATTGAAATATAAATTTGAAAATTTATTTTGGTTTTGCTGAACATAAAGTTTTTCTTTTTCTTTAAAGGATTGTCTAAACTTTTCAGCCTTAACTAACTTGTTTTTTAAGCAAATAATGTTGGGTTTTCTATACCCCTCGAAAGGGATGACATATCAAATATGCGCAGCGGAAATAACAAGAACAACCCAAAAGAAGCTAGCGGATCTTGCGGTTTTCATGATTCAAGAGAATAAGCAAATCGAAATACAAAGTACCTTTGTGGGATTGAGTCAACACTCAACCAAGGTGCTCTAAAGAGAAATCCAAAGATCTGCCTTTGAGTTCTTCAAGAGTCAAAATGGATCGATCCCTCTATAGAAGTCCACAGAAGCAAAGGAGAACCCTATCTTCTTGTCGTACAAGAACTAGGTCGGAGAAGGATGCTCCCAACGTCCACATGGACTGCTAGATCTGATCCAGGGGAGGTGGCGACCGACGACAGCGACTAGCGGGGGCAGAAGGCGATCGGCGGACGGGAAGAACGAGATGCCCTCGTGCGGAATAGTTCCGGTCCGCTTCTCATCCAAAATCGCGAAAGGATTAAGTTCTACATAAACCTAAAATCGCAAGCCCTTTTATACTTAAACGCATAAATCAGGCTATCCGCAGACCATAACATTTATGTCCAGATTTACATTCGCCGAATTCGACTAATCACTATAACCAATTCAACTCAAATTCGGCGAAACCATTTCGACGAATTCGTCTATATGCTATAGCCGATTCGACTATATAAATTCGGTTATATCATTTCGTCGAAACCATTTCGTCGAACTGACATATTTCGGCTAAACCCTTTAGTCGAATCTGTTACAATTCGGTTAATCACATTAGCCGAATCGATATAGCCGAATTCCATTAGTCGAATCAACATAATTCGGTTAAACCCTTTAGCCGAATTTTACACAGTTCGGTTAAACCCTTTACCCGAATTTGTCTAGCATAAATCCATTCGTTTAAACCCTTTAAACGATTTCCCTTTGAGACATTCTCAAGTTAATGCCAAGCAGTCACAGGATTGGTCCTCCACTCATATCCAATATGAGTAAGGCCAACACAATCCTTTCTCCATCTTCTCCAAATGCTTTTATGTGTGACCCTATAGGCTCATATTGCGTTGGCAGTAAGACTAACTGTTGATTGCTTTGAGATCACCTCAGAAAATCCAACAAATAATTTGTTCTGCTGATATTTTAAAATTTTCTTTAGGTTTGTTATATTCAGAAATCATATTAGTTATTTTTGTTAACTCTTTTCTGATTTTATTTTCAGAATTTATTAATCATGTACATGGTGATTTGAGAACATATTTGAAATCAGAGGCAAAATTAGGAATTGAAGTTACCTCTTTTACCTTTTCTGATTCAGATTCAGCATCTGATATGTAATTTGAGCCATATATGGCCATCATGCAGAAATCTCTGGCTTTTTGTTCTTCTTTTTCTTCTTCTTTACTTAGAGAAATTGATGGTTCTGCATCAAACATACAGTTAGTGGAAGAAGTAAAGGTGGATTCATTTACCATCCTTGAGAGGGAGTTCCAGATGCTTCTTGCTGAAGTGCAATCAGCCACTTTTTGAAGAATATCTTTTGACATTGATTTAGCCAATATGTTCATGGCCAGGGCATCATCACTTTTCAGCTTTTATTCTTCTTCTGTTGAGGAAATTGAGGATGGAAGTCCTGGCAAAACTGATTTGTAAATGTCTTCATCTATTGCATTCATATATAATCTAATTCTAACTTGCCATAAAGGAAAACTATCCAAATTACATATTGGTGGATATGAAATAGAAAAATCTGCTTGAGCCATTAACTTTTAGAAAAAACCCTTTTAAAAAAATGAGAACTAAGTGATCTTTGTGATTTCAGGTGTTAGCCTGTGTGAAAAATCAACCTCCTCTGATACCAATTGAAAGTCAATTGATATGCCTCTGATACCAATTGAAAGGAGTTTAGTTCTTAATATATTAAAGCTCTTGTTTAAGTTTATTTCAAAGTAATGATATATATATATGAGTGCTGACTGAGTGAGTAATAAAATCAAAGAGTAAGAGGGCATAATAATACAGCATGGAAATAAAGCATAAGACAAACAAGCAATGCAAACAGATGACACAAGAAATATAGTATAAAAGTGCACAGTTAACCTCACTAGAATTCTCTAGAGGGTGGTGAATAGAGATTTAAAAATATTTTGTGTAAAGTTAATAAGTATATATATGTGTAATATTCACAAATTTAAGCTTCCCACACACCAACAAGAATTAAGCAAATAAAGAAAGAAAAACACAGCACAACACAAAGAAATATAGTGGTTCCCCAAACTTTGGGTAGTCCACTCTTCTACCCCCTTGGTAGGAATTCACAATCTTGCACTGAGTCTTTTGTTAAGGAGACTCTTAGAACCCGCCTGAGTCTTTTGATAAGGAGACTCTTAGAACCACTACAACTGAATTTTTTGAAGAGAGATTCTTAAAACTCTTTTACACAATTGAACTTTGAAATAAGGATATGAATGAGAAGAAGAAGAAAAATGAGAACAAGAATAAGAAACAATTTATGCAAGAAGGAATCTTCTTCCTAGCAAGAAGATTAGAACACAAGTATCGTGAATGTAATCTCTCTTCTATAGTGAGAAGGAGATTGTAGGCCTTTCTCTCTTTCAGTGAGAGCTTTCAGAAATTTGCTGCAGTATGACTTCAGAAGGTAGTAAGTAGAAGAAGAAGAAGGCTTTTTCTTGCTGCAGCACTCTTTCACTTTTCTCAATTTTCTCTTTCTTCTCTCTTGGGCGCTTTTCCTCATTTTCAGAAATGGAGTGGATCACTTGTCCTTATTCTTTGTCGACCTCCTTCTATATTTATAGCTTTGTTTATTCAAAAATATTGCTATAGGAGAATAATCAATTAGCAGTCAGAGAAATAGTAAGAAAGAAAAGTTTCCATAATCATTATATCTGTAGAAGGAAAGAGATGTTTCTATTTTCAAATAATGTCCATAATAATCTTAATCAAATTAGCCAAGAATCATTTAGAAGGAAAGACTGATTCAGAACGGCTAGAAAAGAATAATATAATTCCATAAAATTCAGATCTACAGAAAGAAGGAAAGAGATCTGGCGAGTTTTTGAATCTGTCACAGAAATCGACGTGCGTCAATTACTATTCGACGTAAGCGTCGATTTCAGCCTGGCTAGACGTCGAGGAGAAAATATGGAAGGAGCGTCGACTGAGGTGCATCGACTTTACTTGGTGCGTCGACTAGAAATCAAAGTTACGACGACTTTGGTTATGTCAAATTCTGTTTAGAGTTACTTCGACTCAGTATGAGAGATTCGTCGACTACACTTCGACGTTGCGTCGATTACTATTCGATGCATATTTTACTCAAACTAATTTTTCACTCTGAGAGATCATTTTCTACACATTTCTAGGGGTTAAGATAAATCATTTCCCCAACAATCTCCCCCTATTTGTCTTAACCCTACTCAGAGAGAAATTTTATCAGCTTTTAATCAACACATCAAAGCATATTTATAGAGAAGAGATATATTAGGTAATCAGGAGATAATGGAAAAAGAAATCATATAACAGGCTTTTTGTACAGATCAAACAGTACTTAAGCATTAAAAATAGAGTATATCAAAATTGTTCAACATATCATTCAGGAGGAGTAGGACGAGATTTGTGCCTAAAGTAAGAAATGGAGTTTAGGGTTTAGAGATTGGAGATTGGAGAAGAATTAACCCTGAGCTTAAGAGTAATAAAGAAGAATATGAAGCTTAAGAGTAATAGAGAAGAATATGAAGCTTAAGAGTAATAGAGAACCTGATTGGAGGGGTTTCTGGAGCAACTCTCCCCCTGGTTTATACCCTGCAGAAAGGATATAAGCCCTTTTGGCGACAGATTTTGTTCTTGAAGAAGAATATGAGCTCAGGAAGAGATGCAGAGATGTCGGCCAGTTTGGCTTCACAAGTGGTTAGCATGGAGGCACACTCGTTGGAGAAATTGATCAGTCGTGACTGAAATTCATTCACAAGTTTTTCCAGCATCATTCGTTGCTTTGATGATGGCAGATTGAGCAGGAGTCGGCTCCATTGATGCAGAGAGAAAGGTAGAAGATGAAGTTTTTGGCGGTTTGGGAGAGTAAGAGTTATGAAATAAGAGGTATTATTTAAAGAAGGTGAAACGTCGAAAAGGAAACAGAAGTCGAGGTATATTAGGTAATCCAATCGTCAAAAGAAGAAGGAGAGATTCGTTTCCAGTTTTATCGTGAAGTCGACGTTGCGTCGAATTGATGTCGACGTGTTTGCAGACTTGCGTCGATAGGTAATCGACATATCTTCAAGTGCTCTCATTTGCCCAATGTTAATTTTTCTTCCAATGGTGTTTACAAGCTTCCATCAAGCATTCCTAAGGTGTTGATGAAGTAAGTATGCTTAGTTTCATCCAAAGGTTTGGTAAAAATGTCTGCTCTTTGACTGTCTGTAGGAATATATTCTAAGGTTATCTTGTCTTTTTCTGCATTGTCTCTAAGAAAGTGATGTCTGATCTCTATATGTTTGGTTCTACTATGAAGTGCTGGGTTGGATGTTATGGTTATAGCACTAGAACTATCACAATAGATCTTAGAGTTATTGACTTCCAATTTATAGTCAAGAAGCTGATTTTGCATCCATAGGATTTGGGAACAACAGCTTCCAGCAGCTATATATTCAGCTTCAGCTGTTGAGGTTGAGACTGAAGTTTGTTTCTTACTGAACCATGATATCAGTGTGTCAACTAGGAATTGGCAAGTACCAGATGTGCTTTTTCTATCAACCCTACATCCAGCATAGTCAGCATCTGAGAAACCTGTCAATTCAAAGTTGGTTTCTGCTGAGTACCATAGACCTAGTTCAGGTGTTCCGATCCCTTTAGGTATCTAAGAATCCTTTTTACAGAGGATAGATGGGATTCTTTTGGATCAACCTAAAATCGAGCACATATGCAGGTGGCAAGCATAATGTCAGGTCTGCTAGCTGTTAGGTAGAGAAGGGATCCTATGATTGCCCTATAGGTCTTTTGATCTACTGATTTTCCCTTTACATCCTTTTCTATAATGGCATTAGTTGTCATAGGTGTTTTCATGGTAGAAGCTGATTCCATGCCAAACTTTTTGATTAATTCTTTAGTGTATTTAGATTGTGAGACAAAGATCCCCTCACTATTTTGTTTTACTTGTAGCCCTAAGAAATAAGAGAGTTCTCCCATACTACTCATTTCAAATTTAGATTGCATTAGATTAGCAAATCTTTTACAGAGTTTGGGATGAGTTGAGCCAAAGATGATGTCATCTACATATATTTGAACAAGAAGGAGTTGATTCTTGTGGGTTCTATTGAAAAGTGTTTTATCTACTTTTCCACTTTCAAAAGAGTTTTCTATAAGGAAGTTAGAGAGAATGTCATACCATGCTCTAGGTGCTTGCTTAAGACCATAAAGTGCTTTGTTAAGTCTATAATCACAGTTAGGAGAGGAAGGATTGATAAAACCTGGTGGTTGCTCTACATACACCTCTTCTTGAAGGTCACCATTCAGAAAAGCACTCTTGACATCCATCTGGTAGACTTTCATCTTCATGAAAGCTGCATATGCAAGGAAAAGTCTGATTGCTTCCAATCTAGCTACTGTAGCAAAGGTTTGGTTGTAGTCTATTCCTTCTTCTTGTCTGTATCCTTGTGCTACAAGTCTTGCCTTGTTCCTGATAATTACTCTAGTGGAATCTAGTTTTTTTCTGTATACCCACTTTGTACCAATAACTGGGTAGTTTCTTGGTCTCTCAACTAAGTTCCATACTTTTTTCTCTCAAATTGGCTTAGTTCTTCTTGCATAGCTATAATCCAGTGAGGATCACAATTTGCTTCTTCAAACTTCTTTGGATCAACTTGTGATAAGAAGCATTGGAGCATCATTCCACTGGAGACTTGGTGTCTTGTTCTTACTCCAGTATTGGGGTCTCCAATTACTTGGGATTGTGGATGATTTTTCATATTGATTCCTGTCCTGCTTGGATTTGTCAGAGGCTCTTCTTCCTCATTAATAATAGAATCATTTCCCACCTGTTCTTCTTGAGCCATGTTCTCTTGTGGGAGTTGGTTTTGATTGCTCTTTTCTGAATCTTCTTCATGTTCCTGTTCAGATTCCTCACTTGGTTCCTGTAGCTGATTTTCTTTCCCAGTGTCTGTGTTCTCTAGAGTCAGTTGTTCAAGCTGAGTCTCTATGCAGTTGTTTTCCTGTGGAAAAGGACTGGTGGAAGTTTCCTCCCCCTTAAAAAGCATGTTAGTTTCATTAAATATAATATACATGGATTCTTCAATTCTGAGAGTTCTCCTGTTATAGCACCTATAAGCTTTGCTAGATGATGAGTACCCCAGAAATATCCCATCATCAGACTTCTTGTCAAACTTGGCAAGATGATCATTCCCATTGTTTAGTATAAAGCAAGTACATCCAAAAGACTTAAAGTATCTAACAGTGGGTGTTTCTCACTTCAGAAGCTCATATGGAGTTTTTAACTTACTTTTTTGTATGAGACTTCTATTCAGAACATAGTTTGCAGTGTTGACTGCTTCAGCGCAGAAGGTTTTTGGTAATCCTGATTCTGCAAGCAAGGTTCTTCCTGATTCAATTAAGGTTCTATTCTTTCTTTCAGCAACTCCATTTTGTTGAGGAGTTTTAGGTGCTGAGAAGCTTTGTTTGATACCTTCATCCTCACAAAAACTACAGATTAACTGATTTTCAAATTCAGTCCCATGATCACTTCTGATAATGGAAACATGAGTATTGAATTCAGATTGAATCTGTCTTATGAATCTTGAGAGAATCTTGTGGGTTTCAGACTTAGCTCTTAGAATGAATACCTAGCTATATCTAGAATAGTCATCCACAATGACTAGGGTATAAGACTTTCCACCTAAGCTCTGAGTGGATATAGGACCAAAAAGATCCATGTGTAGTAAGTAGAGAATCCTAGGGGAGTGATCCTTACCAATTTGTTTGAAGGATGATTTGGTCTGTTTTCCTAGTTGGCAAGGTCTACGTGGAGAATCCTTAGAGTACCTACCCTTTGGTAGGCCTCTGACTAGGTTATTCTTTTGCTAATTTACTAATGGTTTTATAGTTTAAATGGCCCAGCCTCCTATGCCATAATTCACTTTTATCAATAATGTTGTTGAACAAACAAATCTCTGTGTGTGTGGAGCTAAAATCTACTATATATACTTTCCCTTTTCTGATTCCACTGAGTACAATGGCACCAGTCATGACATCAATAACATGGCAGACTAGTTTGGAAAATTTTACCTCATACTTACCACTGTCACATATCTGACTTATACTTATCAAATTTTGTTTTAGTCCTTTGACTACAGCCACATTCTTAAAAGTTACTTTCCCTTCTTTGAAATCTCCAAAACCCTTGGTTTGCCCACAGCTAGAGTCTCCAAAAGTAAGTGGAGGTCCAAGTCTATCCTCAAAGTTGGTTAATAGATTTTTGTACCCTGTAATGTGCATGGAGCATCCACTGTCCAAGTACCACACCAGCCTGAAGATGTGATACACCGGCACATTAAATTTAAACATTATTTTGGACCCTACTAAGCTGGGGTCCCTTCCTTCCAACAGTGAAAGGTTCAATGAAAAAATAAGTGGGTCTTTCAGAGTACCCTTTCTTCTTTAGAAGTGTTGGCTTATCATACCAACAGTCTTTGGTAATATTGCAGAAATAGCATTTAGAATAAAAGGAAATGGATTGAGAAGACTTTCTGGAAAAGGAGAGATTCCTTTCAGATTGGTTGCGTCGATAGGAATTCGACGTGTGTTTATAGTTGCGTCAAGTGGAAGATGACTCACTTTGGTGTATGCGTTGATTATAAATCGATGCATCATTTAAGTTGCGTCGAGTAGAACTCGACGCACGTTGATAATAACTCGACGCAAATTTATTTCTTTTCTGAGGATATTTACCTAGGATTCCTTCATATATAGTGAAATTATTTATATTAAAAACAGTAGTTGTTTTTGGATTTTTTGTGAATTTTCTCCTATCAGATGATTCTTCCTAGTGAAGTGGATAGGATGTCTCCAGACAGATTTGCTGGATGATTGAGGTCTGGGTTCTAAATTAGTATTAAACTCTAGTTGTCTAAATCTATCAGTGAGATTTTCAGAGATATTCTTGAGCTTTTGTCTTTTGCCATTTAGGGAATCTTCAAAGGCTTTTGCCTTTGCTAGCTCATTTCTTAGTGTTTGATTTTCATTATTGATTTTATCTAGTTGCTCCTCTGATCTAGAGAGTTCTTGACTGAGCTCATAGTTTTTATATTGTGTATCCATTTGTTTGAGATTGTTCAATTCATTTCTTAGTTCATTTATTTCTTTCTCATATTTGACTTGATCTAGACAAAATTCTTTGAAACTATTTTTGAAATCAGTAGAAGAAAAATCTATATCATCAGATATATTTACCAGAGATTTATCTTCAGGCTTCTCAGTAGCCATCAAACAGGTTTTCTCTTGCTTAGCCTCTTCTTGATCATTTTCAGTTGAGGTACTTCCTTCAGATTCTGAATCACTCCATGATTGAGCAATGAATCATTTCTCTTTCTTCTTCTTCTTTAGATCTGTTCTTTTCAGATCTTTCTTATTACTGATCTCTTTAGGACATTCAGGTGCAATGTGTCAAGGTTTCCTGCAAGAGTAACATATAATCTCTTTAGTAGGAGTTTTGTCATACCTGGGTTTTGAGTCTCTCCTTCTAGATCCTTTTGTTTTGATCCACTTCTTGAACCTTCTGGCCAGTAGAATGATCAGCTCCTCATCACTTGTAGAGGATTCACCTGCAGTAGTCTTTAAGGCAATACTCCTTTCCTTTGAGAGTGAAGGAGTCTTTTCTTTCTCTTCTTTCTCAGCTCTTGTTTTCAACAACTGTTCATAAGATCTTAATTTACCCAATAGGACATCTGTTGAGATTTCTTTTTGGCTTCTGTAGTCTCTAATTGGCCAGATTCTTGAGTCCCAAGAGCTAGGGAAGCAAGTTAGTAATTTGTCATTTATCTTGGTAAGAGATATGTCCTTCTTAAGTGTTCTTAACTCATTTATTATGAGGCTGAATCTGGCATACATGTCAGCAACACTTTCACTATCTTTCTTCTGGAAGTTTTCATATTGAGAGATGAGTAATGCCTTTTTATCCTTTCTCTCATCAGCACTTCCTTCTACCATTTTAGTGAGAGCTTCCCATATTTCCTTAGCTGACCCACATTCAGTAATCTTTTGGAAGATTTCATCTGAGAGGGTTGAGGCTAAGATATTCATAGCCTTGGCATCACATGCTTGAGCTTTCTTTTCTTCATCTGTCCATTCAGCCCTTGGAGCAAGTGTTTGTGTGACCTTTCCACTCGAATCATTCCTGAATGGCATGGGAGGACCTGTCAAAATAACATTAATCAATTCTTCATCAATGGAATTCATATAGATCCTAATTCTTGTTTTCCAAAGTGCAAACTTTTCAAGTTTGCAAATTGGAGGTCTGGTGGAAGCATAATCTTTGATTTGTGCCATAAAAAGTTTTTAGAAATATATATATGAGGTAGGATCTTTTTGATCAAGGAGTTACCCCTTTTTGATCAACCTGGCTCTGATACCAATTGAAAGTGCACATTTAACCTCACTAGAATTCTCTAGAGGGGGGTGAATAGAGATTTAAAAATATTTTGTGCAAAGTTAATAATTATATATATATATATATGTGTAATATTCACAGATTTAAGCTTCACACACACCAACAAGAAATTAAGCAAATAAAGAAAGAAATAGCAAAAAGAAAAACACAACACAACACAAAGAAAAATAGTGGTTCCCCAAACTTTGGGTAGTCCACTCTTCTACCCCCTTGGAAGGAATTCACTATCTTGCACTGAGTCTTTTGTTAAAGAGACTCTTAGAACCAGCCTGAGTCTTTTGATAAGGAGACTCTTAGAACCACTACAACTGAATTTTTTGAAGAGAGATTCTTAAAACTCTTTTACACAATTGAACTTTGAAATAAGGATATAAATGAGAAGAAGAAGAATAAGAACAAGAATAAGAAATAATTTATGCAAGAAGGAATCTTCTTCCTAGCAAGAAGATTAGAAACACAAGTATCGTGAATGTAATCTCTCTTCTATAGTGAGAAGGAGATTGTAGGCCTTTCTCTCTTTCAGTGAGAGCTTTCAGAAATTTGCAGCAGTATGACTTCAGAAGGTAGTAGAAGAAGAAGAAGGCTTTTTCTTGCTGCAGCACTCTTTCACTTTTCTCAATTTTCTCTTTCTTCTATCTTGGGAGCTTTTCCTCTTTTTCAGAAATGGAGTGGATCACTTGTCCTTATTCTTTGTCGACCTCCTTCTGTATTTATAGCTCTGTTTATTCAAAAATATTGCTATAGGAGAATAATCAATTAGCAGTCAGAGAAATAGTAAGAAAGAAAAGTTTCCATAATCATTATATCTGTATAAGGAAAGAGATCTTTCTATTTTCAAATAATGTCCATAATAATCTTAATCAAATTAGCCAAGAATCATTTAGAAGGAAAGACTGATTCAGAACGGCTAGAAAAGAATAATATAATTCCATAAAATTCAGATCTACAGAAAGAAGGAAAGAGATCTGGCGAGTTTTTGACTCTGTCACAGAAATCGACGTGCGTAGATTACTATTTGACGTAAGCGTCGATTTCAGCCTGGCTAGACGTCGAGAAGAAAATATGGAAGGAGTGTCGACTGAGGTGCGTCGACTAGAAATCAAAGTTACGTCGACTTTGGTTATGTCCAATTCTGTTTAGAGTTAGTTCGACTTAGTATGAGAGATGCGTCGACTACACTTCGATGTTGCGTCGATTACTATTCAACGCATATTTTACTTAAACTAATTTTTCACTCTGAGAGATCATTTTCTACACATTTCTAGGGGTTAAGATAAATCATTTCCCCAACATAGTAGTTCGCCAATCAACCTGGGTACATCTACTCTTCTACCCACTGGTAGGTATCCACTAGGAGGTTGTTGATAAGGTGCCCTCACACCAAGGGGTTTTTGATAAGGTGTCCACATACCAATGGAGGTTTGATCTGGTGCCCAAATCACCAATAAGCTTTTGATAAGGTGCTTAAATACCAAGGGAGCTTTTGATCAGGTGCTCTAACCAAGATGCAGGTTTTTGCTAAGGTGGCCTGTCACCGGGAGTTAACTTTTGAAGGGAGTTATAACCCTGTACAAGATGGGAAGGAATAAAGGAAAATAAAAAGATATGTTGTTCTTCTCTTTCTAAGAAGACACTTGAAGATCTTGATTGGTAGTTGAGTTGGATCTTGATGATGATGATGTTGAAGAGAGCTCCCCCTGTCTGATTTAGTTTGATGACAGCTTGTGGATGGAGCTTATTCTCTAGAAAGCAAATACTCTTCTTCTTCTTCTTGCAGTTTTGATCCTGAGCAAATAATGGTGATTGGTGTCTCAGGATGTAGATGATCTGCAAGAGAAGAGTTAGCAAAAAGCAAGATATAAATGTATTGTTCTTTGTATCAAGAACTCTGATATGTTCTTCTTTCTTTTTGCTTCTCTGCTTCTCTCTTCCTCTTTCTTTTCATGTACAGCAATATTAATTTGTTCTTTCTATTTCTTCCTGCTACTTTTCTCTGCTCTTCTCTGTTCATTTATTCTGGTGATCTTTCGGCTGATTTGAATACTTGCCGACAGAAGAGGAAAGGATATAATATCTCTTTCATTTCCCAGATCCTCGAGAACATAACTTGTCGTCTTTAGCTTGCTACAACGGCTACAACATTTATTGTTTCTGCCAACGGCTATAGCATTTAATGCTTCAACAGCTGTATTGTTAAGTCAGCAATATATATATAGAAATATATAAATAGAAATAATAAATATTGCTTATATAATAATTTTAGTCGAGCTGAAAGATATAAAATAATACTGCAGATATTTCATCGAGCTGAGCTTCAAGTTCGTCGAGCTCATCATTTGATTCGTCGACCTGAACATTTGATTCACTGTTCTGAACATCTGCTGAATATTCGTCGAACGCAGACTTGAGTTCGTTGAACGGAAGGATTCGTCGACCGCTGAGCCTGGATAAATGTGTCGACCACTGAGCTTGAGTAAAAGCGTCGACCGCTGAGCTGGGATCAATGCGTCGACTGCTGAGCTTAAGTAAAAGCGTCGACCGCTGAGCTGGGATCTATTCGTCGACCGCTGTAACAATCTGTTCATCGACCGCTGAACCGCTGAGACGGGATCGTCGAACGCTGAACAGCTGGATTTCGTCGAGCGCAGAATGAATACCATTCGTCGAGCGCAGAATGAACGCCATTCGTCAAGCGCAGAGCGCCGTTCGTCGAACGCAGGTAGCTGTTCCTCGAACGCAGAGAACATATGTAAATTTTATTCTTCTCTTATTTTTCAGTCTATTAATTATGTGTCTTTTCAGCCTTCTTTCTTAATGGGATTTAATCTAAGTTATAAGATATGTTATGATAGAAACATAGACATTAAAGGTGGATCCTAACTCAAATCAAAACTAAGGTTCCAACAAAAAGAATCAACAAAAAGAAGAAGACTTCACTGTTGTTATGCTGTGAAGGTCTACAGAAGATTCTAAAGAAAGGTTCATTGATCCATGAGATCTCTGAGCTTAATGTTATAATAAGAAGAAGATCTGTGATTCAAAGCTTTCATCCTGAAGTCTTCTCTTCTACAACAACATCTCTGTATTACTTTGTAGGGTTCTTTGTGAGCCTGAGATGGTAGGATCTAGTGATAGATCTGAGTTGGTAGGGTTCTTAGTGAGCCTGAGTTTGGTAGGATCTTGTTGAAGATTCGAGTTATTCTAAGACTTGTAAAGATTGAGCTTTGTAGGGTTCTGTGTGAACCTGAGTTGTAAGATCTTTTTATAGTGAAAATATCTAAGTTGGAGAAGTTTCCTAGTCTAGCGCACTACTAGATAGGTGGGAGGGACAGTGGACTACCTCTACACACATTGTCTTGTAGGTAACCACTATAAATCTTGTGTGTTTTCTGTGACTGCTTTTGTGTTGTGATAGCTAAATTAGAAGTAGCAAATACTCCTGAAAACACCTAATCACCCTCCTCTAGGTGTAGTTTATAGAAAACTCATATCTTTCAATTGGTATCGGAGCGAGGTTGAGTTCAAAGGCTTAACAGCTTAGAACAAGATCTTAAAATTTAGTGGGTTGTGTTATGTCAATGGCTGGTGAGCGTCGTAAAGAAATGAGCTCAATGAAGCTGCCCATCTGCACCGAGGAGAACTTCACTATCTAGAAATAGAAAGTCAAGTTGTATATGGAAGCCTCAGACCCTAGAGTCTATCTGGTAGTGGAAGAGGGACCCAATGTTCCCATTAACATTCCTGTGGATCCAACAGCAACTCCTACACCTAAGACCTTATCTCAGTTCACCAAGGATGATGTTCCATTGGTTACTATAGACAAAAGGGCTAAGAACAACATTGTGAATGCAATTGATGATTCAACATTTCAAAATCTAATTCACTGCAAAACAGCTAAGGAAATGTGGGATTCATTAGTTGTCTACATGGAAGGAACTGAAGAAGTCAGGGATGACAGAAAATCCCTCCTGAATCAGGAGTATGATTCCTTCAGGCAGGATAAGAAGGATGACAATGCTACCTGCTATGAGAAGTTCTTCAGGATTGTCAATGGGCTTAGAACCTATGAAAGAGAATTCACCAACTCTGAGTTAATTGAATGACAAATTCCTGAGTTCACTGAACAAGGAATGGGACATAAAGTTGTGTGCAATAAGAGAAGTTGGCAATCTGGGAGAAATGGAGCCTAGACAGTTGTATGGCAAGCTCTTATCATGAGCTGCAGCTAAATACCAGAAAGGCTGAGGAGGAAAACTCCAAGGCTTACAATAGAGAAAAGGTTGTGGCCTTTAAAGATGAAGCTTCCAGAAAGCACAAGACAGTGGAGCCTATCTATGTCTCAGAGGAAGAGACCTCCAGTAACTCCAGCTCAGAACTATCTGATGAAGATAGCCCACTGTTCACCAAGCATTTTAAGAAACTGCTGAGAAACAGAATAAGAGGGAACATAAGATATGAAGCTTCATCATCTAGCTCTAGGAGAGAAGACATGTCTGGGAGGAAGCACAAATCAGACAGGCATGACTCTAAATCAAGCAAACATAATTCTTCTAACATTGTTTGTTACAGCTGCAAAAAGCCTGGTCATGTCATTGCTGAATGTCCATTTTAAAGACAAGAGAAGAGTGAAGAAAGAGAGCACTCAAAAAACAGAAAATCAGAGAAAAGCTTTGTGGCAAAGAATGTGAAGACACTCAGTGACAGTGACACTGAATGCTCTTCATCAGAATTAGATAGCCACATAGTAGCCATGGCTTTCTCAGATGAAGAATGTTGTGATGAAATTCATCACAAACAAGTAATTCCTAAAGCTTCTCCTACCATCTATGACACAGATTCAGATGCCAGCTCCTCTTCAACAATAAGAGAAGTCGACACTGATTAAATTGAAAATTTTGGTGCACTGCTTGATGCCCTTAAGAAAGCAAATGCTCTCTGTAAGGTACAAGCTACAGAGATCATCTCCTTGTGTGACAAGATAGGAGAACTACTTGAGAAAGTAACTGGGCTAGCTCAAGAGAAAACCAAATTATCAATCCCTCCACTGAGCATTAGAACTTTGACTGAAGTCGTCAAGCACAAGAATTTTAGAATCAAAGAGCTGGAGGATATGCTCTTAAAGGAAAAGAAAATTGTAGCTAGTTATTCTAAGCCACAAACAGTTCTTCCCTTGATTGATAGCTTTTCACAAACAAATAAGCAAGGTTTGGGCTACACCCAAGGTGAAGGCAATGGGAATCTACCCAAGGAAAGACATTTTTTTAAAAAGTGATCATACCCACAAATTTATATGATCACAGTAGCATCTATGGATGCAAGAAAATCCAGAAGATAGACAGTCGTCCTAAGCTTCCTTGGGAAGAGTGCACTATCTGCACCCCAAAAGAATCCTCCAGTGAAGGCCTTCAGAAATTGCCATGTTGGGGAAACCCTTCAGCCCCCAAGAAGGGAAGGTTAGCTGTCAAGCAACAGCCAAACCTATTCAGTCCAAACACCATAAGAAAATCTAGATACATAAGATTTGAATACTGGTGTTGTGGAAAAGTATGGCATTTTTCCTTAGACTGCTGGTTCAACCCAACAGTCAAGAATCATTCCCACATGACAACTAAAAGGCAAGCTGCTAAATCATTTTCTAACAAGCCCCTAGGACCCAAAAGAGACTGGGTTCCTAAGGAAGTGTAGTTATCTCGCAGGTATGTCCAAAAACAATCAAGACTCTTGTGTGGTACTTAAACAGTGGATGTTCCAGGCATATGGTTGGAACAAGATGCCTATTGAAGGATTTTACACCTGTAGAAGATGGACCCAAAGTTAAATTTGGAGGATCTGACAGAGGTGTAGTCAAGAGCTATGGTAAGATCACAAATGGAAGTACCACTATCACAAGAGTAGCTTATGTGGAAGGATTACAACACAACCTTACAAGCATAAGTCAGCTATTTGACATGGGATATGCTGTCTCTTTCCACAAGGATAAGTGCCTGATCAAGGATTCTGAGAATGAATCCATCCTAACAGGCACTAGGAGTGGCAATATTTATTGTTTAAATTTCATTTGCATTAGAAAGAATGAGCATGGATGTCTTGTAACAAATGATGGAATGTCTGCTTGTGTAAAGTGGCATAAGAGACTAGCCCGCATTAACTACAAATCTCTCAAGAAATTAATGACAGAGAACTTGGTAAGGGATGCTCCTAAGCTGGATTGCTTAGAGATGACTCCTTGTCATGCATGCCAAATGGGTAAGCAAACAAGAACTTCATTCAAAATCATACAGGACAAAGAATACACTAGGTGCTTATACCTACTGGACATCGACTTATTTGGTCCTATGGCAGTGCACAACTTAAGGGGAATGTCCTATACATTGGTTATTGTTGATGATCATTCTAGATTTACCTGGGTGTTCTTTTTGAAACACAAGTCTGATACCCAAAGTACATTCAAGAATTTTGTCAAACAAATTCAGAATGAAGTGAACAGCTCTGTGGTCAAAATCATAAGTGATCATGGAACAGAATTTCTGTCTGGGTCAATGACCAAATTCAGTGAAGAAGAAGGTATCCTACAAGAGTTTTCTTCTCCCAGAACTCCCCAACAGAATGGGGTGGCTGAGAGGAAAAATAGAACACTTATTGAAGCTGGTAGGACCATGCTATATGACTCCTCACTCCCAGGATACCTTTGGGCTGAGGCAGTTAACACTGCATGTCATGTGCAAAATAGAGCACTCATCAATAAGAACCATAATAAGACTCCTTATGAGCTGATTATGGGTAAGAAGCCAACACTAGCTTACTTCAAAATCTTTGGAAGTAAATGCTATGTGTTGAAAAACAATTAGCATTACATTACCAAATTTTCTGAGAAGAGCTATGAATGTGTCTTTGTAGGATATAGCAAGCATAGCAAAGCCTACAGAGTCTTCAATAAGAATGCTCATACAATTGAGGAATCTGTTAACAATATTGAGAGCCCGATAACTATCAAGGGTATTTTTTTGATGAGCCTGCTGATGGGAGTAGGAAAGTCAGGAAAAGTAAAAGACATTTTGTTGACCCTAAAGAGCAAAAAGCAAAGAGGAGGGGAATGGAAGAGTTAAAGAAAAATCCAAACTTTGAAGAATGGAGCCCTTGCTCAAGGGATATCATCATAAATACATGGAACCTATTCCAGCAAGGAAAGCATGATAGGGGCATGATGTGTGTTCGGCAAGTGCACCGGTCGCACAAGTAATAAAGTTGGGAGTACGTCCCTGAATATCATCTCTCAAGGAATGTGCGTGGTTAGTTTGACTCTTCGGTTTGAGAAAATAATTACAAGAGTAAATTAAAGAAAAAATAGGGGCTTTGATTTTGGTTTCCTAAATTACTACACAGAAATGAGATGCGGGTCAAAACTCTGCTTCGCAAGGCGGGATGGATGCATCGGCCGCAATGTCGTGCTTCAGAAATCCCATAGATGGAAAGTAACTGTGACGATTGAGGGTCGCACACACATTTTTGCAAAGTGGGGGTGAATGCAGCGGCCGCGATGCCGCGCTTCGGTATGCGGGTGAAATGGCCACAGTGCGGGGTTTTGTGTGGGTCGTGTTCACCTCTTCGCCAACATCACCACTAGAAATTGCTAGATTGCTAGCTAGAACGTGTGTATGGAAGTGGAGTGGGGGCGGAGCGCATCACGACAAAGCATCAAGTGAAGATTAAAACAAGAATAAGCTCCTATTCATAGACAAATAGAGATTAAACCAGTTTAATACAACAGTTAAGATTACATTTCCAAAAAGAGAGAGGGTAGAGGAAACCACGAGATGAGAAGCCTCACCGTAGATCTTGGTCGGAATGGGGGGTCGTCATGCCTCCTCTGAGCTCAGTCCTTGGTTGCTTCCGGGGTTCAGAGGTTGTCACTACCTCCAACCGTCATCCGTCTTCTTCTCAGAGCTGGATCTCTTCCACTTCGCCTAATGGAGATGCAACACCTTGAAATACTTGCTGTAGATGGTGGGGAAATGCTTCTGGAACCCTTGATGGAGCTTAGGATTGATGGAAGAAGCTTTCCCAAGGAAGGGGATGGATGGATGGAGCTTGGAGAGGGAAAACGGCGGAGCTTGCGGAAGAATTCGCGCCCAAGACTGTGCTAAATGCCCTAAAATTGCGGAGCCGGTCTTTAAATACGGAGCAGAGAAAATACAGCGCACGATCAGGGGCGCAAAGGAATGTTTATTATCGTGCGCGGCCAACCTGCAGCAGAGGGAAAGATAGGGAATTAACGCACGGGCAGTGGCGCACGACCAGTGGTCGTGCGGCGCCTGATCGTGCGAACCGCTCTGTCTGGTAAGGGGAATTAGCGTACGGTCAGTAGTCGTGCGCCTGATCGTGCGCGAAGGAAAACGCATGATCAGTGGCTTTTAGGCTAAAATTTGCCCCAAACCATTCCGAGCGTTCACATGATCATTGCACCTGCAACAAACTCAAACATACCCGCTAGGGTATAGAAACAAAGCTCCCAAGCGGAATAAAATATGCACTAAAAAGAATAAAAGGGAACCAACCAAGATAACACACAGAACTAGGCTATGGAAGGTACTATCTATGCAAATGAACAACTAGACCAATATGATCGATAATCAACCTAATATGCAGTACCTATGCATGATAATAAGCCCAAATGAGTCCTAAAACAAATATATAATGGAGACTCATCACACCCCCAGACTTACCTGTTTGCGCGTCCCGAGCAAACTACTCTCGGCGGACGGGAAAAACAAAGGTTAGAAAGGTGATTGTTGCTAGGAGTAGTATGCGAAATCAAATAATCATGTTCATAAAATTCTTGTAGAAGAAAGTTCTACTATGCAAAGTAATTTACAAATATCTAAAATAGTAAATAAGAAATTAGTTTACTCAAAAGCTGAACCAAGTGTGATCTGCCAGTCTCGTGTAGGGAGAATGTAGGGAAGCGCTCAGACGAGTATTTTGAAAAATACGGGATACGGAACTAACTCCACTGAAATCCATCGGTGTCGGGAGCCATAATCTCGCATTTTCGCACTCTCTCCACTGCATTAGGTAAAACTACACACAAGTCAATAGGGCTTTCGGGTAAATATGTGGCTTAGGTTGCGGTAGGATATACAATAATAAACTCGGAGGCTAATGCACCTAACGCATTTGAGCAATACAAATTGTAAGCCCTGGCAACCAATAAAGCTGATGTGTTCATCGCCATCACCCAATATATAGTAATTCTTATCAAACAATTCAGAATTTCTGAATTAGAATATAAAGCTCAGAAATTTTTTCTTTTGGAGCGCTGATCTTTTCAATTTTTAGCTCACAAATACTTTTTCAGTTTTTTTTTCTTCTCTTTTTTTTCAACTTAAGCAATCCAAATATGTATCCATACATAACAACACAGCACAGTAATCAGTTATACTATAGAGCTCGAAATGCGTGCGCATACAGGTTTGGTAATCTTGGCTTAAGCGAGAGCGGTGTAGCTAAATAGAAAAGGTGAGATAGGCACAAAATTGGTTAGCAAGGGTGAATTTCTGGTTTTGGCTCAAAGCTCAAATGGTCCAAAGAATGGCCTACATCATGCTAATGCGTTAGAACTACCCGGTGCCTATGTTTTGAGAGTCACTAGGGGCGAGTTCTTAGCCACCGAGAAAGATAACTCTTTCTCCCGACTTGAGAAATATGAATCTAGCGTTCGATACCAACTCACCTACACTACCGGTAGATCGGCATAGGTTCATGCTTTGAGTAAAGTAAAACTCTAATTACTAGATTAGATAAGAGTAAAGCTACAACGTATGAAAATAGAAATAACTTCTACGCAAAATTATATGCAAAACATGAGTATTCGATTAGAGCACTACTGGAGTCAACATCGTACTCCAAACCACAATTCCTAGCTAACGCAATTGACATCCCGGCTCCATTCCAATAGGAAACTTGGCATGGTAGCACTCGCAAGTAAGTGCGTGCATAGTGGGTGTAGTGTGTGCGTGCCACTTAAAATTTGATAAACTGAAATAAACTGAAAGCTAGAATAATAACACTACCGGAATGCGTGCGTGCGTGCACGTGCATGGTTCTCACTCTCCCCAGACTTACATGAAAGCATAATCTAAAATATGATTCTTTAAACATTAAACTAAGGAGAAAAGGGAGAGTGTACCCCATGCTCAGAAGTGAGCATACCGGAAGAATTGGCGTTTCATCCTGAATGCGGTTGTTCCGCCATGCTCCAAGCAATACGGACATGCGATTAAAGAATTCTCCAGGCACAACAAAAATGTAATAAAGAAGATAAACAAGAACGAAAAAGCGGAACCAAGAGGTCCCCATTGGGTTATCTCCCAAGAGCCCTTTTGTTTAACATCCTTAAGGTGGACTAAATACCTGTATTAAGAAGATTATAAAATTGTTCACGCAAAATTAAAGAGAGGGGGTCATCCCAGTCTACGTAGTATTATTACACAACCATCCAAAGAAATAAACTATACGTTGATTTAAAATAGTAACTGCAGATAGAAGAAAAAGGTCCAGAGACCCACAACTGATGGCAACGAAATAAGAGGTTTATCCTCCATCCCTAAGTCTCCACTTTTTATGCTCTCTTTCTCTCTTCCAAGAGTATTTCTTCAAAGAAAAATCACTTTCCCCCCTGCAGCCAGTCCTTTAGGGGAAGCACATGCGGTGACGCTGGAGTGGACAAAGCAATATCGTCTGCCACTGCAACATGCTTATCCGACCAGGAATTCCTCATCCGATTGCACAAAAATGGGTCAGCATATTCCAAATTCTGCGGGGGCACAAATGAAATGATGTTAGAAATAACAGGAAGAGATGGAGCGAGAGTATACTCAACATCCGTAGGAGCAAAGCAGGAGGAAGAAATGTCACAAGTGACATCCTCCCGTGAGAGATGATCAGATTCCACCTGGATGACCAACGATAACTCTTCCTATTGAATTCTAACCAATGAAAGAGGGTCAAGAAACAAAGTAGATGAAGAACATAAAGAATCATTAGTCGAGGGAGTGATCCCGGTTTCACTTCCTGCAGGTTCTGATTGTACCACTATCACATCATGAGGAGGTTCTTGCAACACGGCCGAGGCAATAGACACCAAAGTTTCAACCTGCATAGTCAATCTATTAATATACTCTTGCCGCGTTTCAAGGCCTTGAATTATAATTTGAGCAAATTTGAAGAATTTCTCCTCCAAATAGGTTGTATCCTCATCATGTTGTGACAGAGGCAGTAAAGAACATGACATCGCTCCTGCATACACACAACCCGAAAATAATAGAAATTAACAAAAAACAACAACTCCTGAAACCATTAACTCAAACACCAAAATCAAACTATGCCTGCATTCCCCGACAACGGCCCCAAAAACTTGATGCGTGTTCGGCAAGTGCACCGGTCGCACAAGTAATAAATTGGGAGTACGTCCCCGAATATCATCTCTCAAGGAATGCTCGTGGTTTGTTTGACTCTTCGGTTTGAGAAAATAATTACAAGAGTAAATTAAAGGAAAAATAGTGGCTTTGATTTTGGTTTCCTTAATTACTACACAGAAATGAGATGCGGGTCAAAACTCCGCTTCGTAAGGCGGGATGGATGCATCGGCCGCGATGCCGTGCTTCGAAAAGCACGTGGACGGAAATTAACTGTGACGATTGAGTGTCACACCTCTTCGCAAAGTGGGGGTGAATGCAGCGGCCGCGATGCCACGCTTCGGTATGCGGGTGAAATGGCCACAGTGCGGTGTTTTGTGAGGGTCGTGTTCACCTCTTCACCAACATCACCACTAGCAATTGCTAGATGGCTAGCTAGAACGTGTGTATGGAAGTGGAGTGGGGGCGGAGCGCATCACGACAAAGCATCAAGTGAAGATTAAAACAAGAATAAGCTCTTAATCATAGACAAATCGAGATTAAACCAGTTTAATACTGATGAGTACTTTTTGTACTCATCTTTTAATATAAGTTTAATATATTTTTAAATATGAAATTATATAGTTTTTATGCTTTTCTTATTAAAATTATTATCTTTTCAATTTTATAAACTAACTTAAGCTTTTTCTGTATATTTCAGGTTTTTTTGGACGCATTGGACAAAAACTTCAAGTACACGCCCAAGGTCACGGGCGTGACCATGGGCGTATAAACTGCGCCGTGTTCCAGACCTGTTTCCGCCACCACGGGTGCGTTCCGTGAAGAATTCGACAATTACACGCCCCAGGTCACGGGCGTGACCAAGGGCGTGACCCAATGTCACGGCCACGACTCGTCGCAAGCATCCAGAATCAGCCTGCCACGTCAATTAAATTTACACGCCCCAGGTCACGGGCGTGACAAGGGGCTTGACTCAATGCCACGGGCGTGACTCATCCCGCGCCACTCCCCGCTTCTTCCCGCCGAAGATTCCCGCCAGCAGCACGTTTTGAAGGTTACACGCCCTAGGTCACGGGCGTGACCTAGGGCGTGACGCGCCCGAATCGACTGCATTAATTCCAGACTGCGCCATTTCCGCTCCGAGATGATCGCGCGCCTTACACGCCCTTGGTCACGGGCGTGACCGAGGGCGTGTACCCAGAATTATCAGCTATAAAAAGCCAGCTCCAGCAGATGTTCAGAGGAAGTTTTGGAGACGAATTCTTAGGTTTAGAACTTTCATTTCTTGTATTATTTTTATGTTTTAAGTAGTTCTTGCAATCATCTTTCTTTATGCAATTCGTATTTTCAATTAAATAGTTTGTAGCTTCCCTTTTCATTGTTTGTAATTTCTCCTATCAATAAAATAGTTTTTTTCTTATTCACTTATTTCTCATTCTTCTCCTTCTTCATTGTTTTATTTTCTTTTTGCAACCCAACTCTAAGTTTTAATTGATAAGATAATAGAGATTTTCTTGAAGTAAGAGTACTCAACCGCCCCGAGTCTAATACGACCTTGGTTTTTATAACCTATACTACATTCGATACGGTACACTTGCCGTTATCGTTTGCAAGCATAGTTTTGCGTATCAAATACAATAGTTAAGATTACATTTCCAAAAAGAGAGACGGTAGAGGAAACCATGAGATGAGAAGCCTCGCAGTAGATCTTGGCCGGAATGGGGGGTCATCACGCCTCCTCCGAGCTCAGTCCTTGGTTGCTTCCAGGGTTCAGAGGTTGTCACTACCTCCAACTGTCATCCGTCTTCTTCTCAGAGCTGGGTCTCTTCCACTTCGCCTAATGGAGATGCAACACCCTGAAATACTTGTTGTAGATGGCGGGGAATGCTTCCGAAACCCTTGATGGATCTTAGGATCGATGGAGGAAGCTTTCCCAAGGAAGGGGATGGATGGATGGAGCTTGGAGAGGGAAAACAGCGGAGCTTGCGGAAGAATTCGCGCCCAAGACTGTGCTGAATGCCCTAAAATCGCGGAGCCAGTCTTTAAATACGGAGCAGAGAAAATACAGCGCACGATCAGGGGCGCATGACCAGTGGTCGTGCGTGAAGGAATGCTTATGATCGTGCGCGGCCAACCTGCAGCAGAGGAAAAGATAGGGAATTAACGCACGGGCAGTGGAGCACGACCAGTGGTCATGTGGCTGATCGTGCGAACCGCTCTGTCTGGTAAGGGGAATTAACGCATGGTCAGTAGTCGTGCGCCTGATCGTGCACGAAGGAAAACGCACGATTAGTGGCTTTTTAGGCTAAAATTCGCCCCAAACCATTCCGAGCGTTCACATGATCATTGCACCTGCAGCAAACTAAAACATACCCGCTGGGGTATAGAAACAAAGCTCCCCAGCGGCATAAAATATGCACTAAAAAGAATAAAAGGGAACCAACCAAGATAACACACAGAACTAGGTTATGGAAGGTACTATCTACGCAAATGAACAACTAGACCAATATGATCGATAATCAACCTAATATGCAGTACCAATGCATGATAATAAGCCCAAATGAGTCCTAAAACATGTATATAATGGAGACTCATCAGGGCACATTCTACAGCTCAGAGGAATGGCAGAAATATGAAATGTGTGAAGATGGAAGTAAGGGTTATTGGAATAAGATCAAAATGGGCGATACCTCGGTGTCTGCACATGCACCTCTCAGATATCACCATAAGCCCTATAACTACTTTGAAAGGCAAAAGCAGAAACAGGATGAAGCTGAGCAATCCACGAAGGTTAGATCATCTGGGAAACGCAAAGATGTTCAGAAGGGTTAAAGAAGAAGGATTCTAGAAATCACTTGCACACTTCTATGCTTTACACTTTTGCATCTAATATATATTGTTAATGTATTGGACTGTTGATAATCAATATTTGCAGTGATTAAATGCCTAATTAATTGTCAATGATTATATTTGTTAGTAAGGCCTATCTATACTTGTAAGTTCTGGATTCTTCAAATAAGGGTAGATTGTTGAGTATTATGCCTTCAATGTCTCTAGATTTGAAGAAGGAACACAAGTATAGATAAGCTAAGTTGTTTTTGATGTTATGTTTAAGTTCATGTTATGACAGATACATCAAGGCTATATCTCTAGTATCTAGACGATAATAGTAATAAAAATCACTAAGTAAAATATCGTCTCAAGACTCAGCAGATGAATCATTGAGAAAGATATAATATTGGCGAATAAGTTTTGACAATATCGTCTTGAAGAAAGCTTAACGTTAATAAATCTAAGTTCAGATATCTCGACGATATCATCTTGAAGAAAACATATAGTCTTGAAGGTTGAAGAAAATTTATAGCTGAGAAAAACTAAGTCTAGATGACTCGACGACATCATCTTGAAGAAACTGTATAGTCCTGAAGATTGAAGAAAGCTTATCGTGGATAAAGCAAAGTCTTCTCGACAATATCATCTTGAATAAGAGGTATAGTCATGAAGGTTAAAAGACATAACTCTTTAAGTCATGGAGAAAGACTCATGAGGACAAACATCATTTAAAGACCTCACATCGTATAGAAGATCAAGACGACATCGTCTTAAAGAAAGACTGTTACCCTAACGAATAAGTCTAAGTGTTACTAAAAGAAAAATCTCGACGATATCGTCTAGAAGAAGTAAGATCGCTGAGATATCAAGTAGAGTCGTGAATAAGGAAGTATGTCGACGATATCGCCGTGAAGTATATGTGTCGTGTATAATGATCATGATGATATCGTCTTGAAGGAATAATGTCATCTTGATAGTTACATATCAGCATTTAATATGCAAACATTATTAGAAATTGATATTTAGGGAATGTACACACCGCCTATCTTGCGCACAAATCAAGGAGCAATAAATGATATATTCTCTACAGAATATAATCGTTGCATAGTATTTAATGAAGAAATTTATTATTTCTATATTCTGCAAGTTCCAAGAACGGCTAGTAATTATGATGAAATATTGTCAATTCTGCAAGACGTTTTCAAACGGGAAAATTGATTATGGAATAATCAACAAGGGGTTTTATGCAAAATTGCAGAGCAATATAAAAGGAGATATTTTTATCTACAGAAACACTCTTGCTCATTATTCTCAAAAGTTTTATTCTCTTACATACTTCCTGAAGAGAAAGACAAGAATCAACAAAAAGAAGAAGACTTCACTGTTGTTGTGTTGTGAAGGTCTACAGAAGATTCTAAAGAAAGGTTCATTGATCCACAAGATCTTTGGGCTTATTGTTACAAGAAGTAGAAGATTTGTGATTCAAATCTTTCATCCTGAAATTTTCTCTTCTACAACAACATCTCTGTATTACTTTGTAGGGTTCTTTGTGAGCCTGAGCTGGTAGGATCTAGTGATAGATCTGAGTTGGTAGGGTTCTTAATGAGCCTGGGTTTGGTAGGATCTTGTTGAAGATCTGAGTTATTGTAAGACTTGTAAAGTCTGAGCATTGTTGGGTTCTGTGTGAACCTGAGTTGTAAGATCTCTTGATATTGAAAAGATCTGAGTTGGAGAAGTTACCTAGTCTAGCACACTGCTAGATTGGTGGGAGGGACAGTGGTCTACCTCTAGACACATTGTCTTGTAGGGAACCACTATAAATCTTGTGTGTTTTCTGTGACTGTTTTTGTGTTGTGATAGTTAAATTAAAAGTAGCAAATAATCCTGAAAACACCTAATCACCCCCTCAAGGTGTAGTTTATAAAAAACCCATATCTTTCAGGTTCGTTAAGATGCTAGCGCAGTGTGGTAGCGCAATCGCCGTGCGGTAACTTACGGGAGCAGATCTGTAAGCAGCATTTTCTGGGCATCCGATCTTCTTAGATCTTGATCCAAAAGCTCAGATAAGTGCGTCCGAAAGTCCTAAAATGGCAGAGGAGTTCTCTTCCCTTTTTACAAAGTCATTTGTGATTTTGGGGGCTAAGGTGAGAGGAAGAGTTTGGAGGAATAAAAAGGGCAAGATCCACCATTAATGGAGCATCGGAGCTCTGTTCGCCAATCCGAAACCAGATCCACGGAGAGGATGCCAAGGTGCTATTTTCTATCTGTGCCTTTAAACTGATCCATGGCGAGGAAGAAAGTTCAAAGGGTAATGACATCTCTCCTCCCAGTTTTAGGATGCATGCATGTCATCTCTTATTTTTCCTTTCTCCTTTCTGAAACTTTTTGCCCCGGATCTCTCAAATGAGAGGGGTTTGGGTCGCCTTGGTTCAAGAGGAACCATTGGGTTGATTGAGTCCGTCCCCTCGACATGATTTTGCATTAGAGATCCGCTCCATTAGCAGATTAGGCATTGTGGGTGAAGCTGAAATCGCGACCGGTTGTTCGATTCGGTGATGTTGCTTAACGTGCATTTTAAGGATTTTTGTTAGAAATCCGATTGCAGAGAAAAGGCGTTGTGATGCCCTTTTGTGTTTCATGTGAGAACGAACATTGGTTTTGGGTGGGATGGTTTGCGCATGATGAAGGGCTTGTGATGCCCGTTGGTATTGGAAGGCGAAGATTTATCTTTGTGGTCGGCTGGCCAGCCCGTGACGTTGCAAGTCATGTGGGGAGGGTGTCCCGGCAAGACATACCCCCTTCTATTTTGGGTGTGTTGAAGCTGACAAGAATGTCTGTGTTGAAGGACAAGCTCGATGGCATTGTGGGCCATGTGTGGGTGGGGTCTATGCAAGAGCTTCTAGCACCAGTTGTGCTTGGTTTGGTGGTTTTGGCAAGAACAAGTAAACTGATGTGCCTGATGGCATTGTGGGCCATGTAAATGGTGAGGTCTCAGTGGAGTTCTTGGCCTTCGGATTGCATGCCCCTGGGGAAATAATGAGTACCCTTTGATTATTGTGAAATGATGATGTGTGATGATATATTAGAAGCATACACGCCATATGGTGCCTTGGGTGAAACCCAGGTTTGCAGACATGATGCATTGTTAGGCCCATTACTTTAATTGCTCAACGTAGAAACGTGGATGATGCTTGTGACACTCATACCTATTGTTTTTATGTTAATATTGTTAATTACATTTACATACGAAGTGCTGACTTGTCGGGTGATGTAGTGTTGGGTTTTCTATATACCATTTCACAAATGATAATGCAGCATATCATATATGCGCAACGGAATAAAATTTATAGAACAACCCTAAGAAGTTAACAGGAACTTGCGATTTCATAGATTCAAGAAATTAAACAACATCCACATCACATTGCAGAAATTATACATGAAGTGGGTTAAGTCTATACTCAACCGAGATTCTCCAATGGCAGATCCAGAGAACAAAACTTGAGTTCCAAGCACTGAAATAGATCTGCGCCTCTACGAGAAATCCACATGAGTGCTGGAGAACCCTAGCCTCTTGTCGCACAAGATCTAAGTCGGAGAACAACTGCTCTCAATGTCTCCTACGGATTACTAGGTCCGATGATAGGGAGAGGCGGTGGCAGTGGCGGGATCGACCGGTCGGAACACTTCTGTCGGAGCCTTGCGGAACTCTTCCGCCACTCACTCTCTCTCGCAAAACAGATCACCAAAATTAGATCGGGTACTTAGGTTAAAGAATCATATTCTTTTATACCTCCAGCAATCAAAGAGAAGCATCGATCGAAGATAAATAGGTTGAACACTGCGTTCGACGAACTGGCTAGCATTCCTCGAACGCACTAGCCGTTCGAAGAACGCGCTACGCTAGCTGTTCGACGAACTGTTCGACGAACATGCTACGCTAGCCTTCGACGAGCTGTTCGACGAACGCACTACGCTAGCACAAAGAGAGCACACAGGACAATACAGAAAATCACACAAAGAGAGCACACATAGAGTATTAAAAAGTTTTTCACTTGATTTTATAGCGGAATTAAAATAGTGATACTTATATGTGTATTGAGTGAGTAATAAAAACAATCACAAAGAGAGCACACAACACAATACAGAAAATCACACAAACACAGAGGACACAAGGATTTTATAGTAGTTCCCCAATAAACCTGGGTACGTTTACTCTTCTACCACCCTTGGTAGGATTCCACTAGGTTTTTGATCAGGTGCCCTATCACCAATGGATTTTTGATCAGGTGTCCAAACACCAATGAGCTTTTGATTAGGTGCTCTAACCAAACTACAGGTTTTTGTTCAGGTGCCCTGCCACCATTGGGTTAACTTTTGAAGGGAGTTATAACCCTATACAAGAGGGGATAAAGAGGGTTTAGATGTTCTTCTCTGTCAATAATCTTAGAGAAGACTCCAGTGGAATGTGTTGTAAAGCTCCCCCTGTCTGATTGAAATTTGTTGACAGTTGAGGATGGAGCTTTCTCTTGAAAGTAGATCTCTTCCTTGATAGCTGATGAATCTGAGAAACAAATGTTTTCTCAGATTGTTTGTTGCTCTTTTGAAGATCTGAGCTTGCAGCAGAAAAAGTGAGATAATAATGTTGATGTTGTTCTCAGAGAATTAGGTGCTGCTTGAGGAAGAGGAAGATGATCTGTTAGCTTTTTCTTTTCTTCCTTCTATATTTCTCTCGACAGTTTTCTTCTTCCTTTTTCCTGTCTTACTATTCTGTAATAATCTTGTAATACTGTATATCTTCTTCCTTTTCTATTTCTTTTGAAATTTCTGACAGATTTGAAATTCAAATCCCTTGATTTAAGGATTAAAATATTCAGAAGAGATATATCTAGCAACTGTAAATCTGATACGCTTTATCTTTTTCCTTTTCCATGAACGTGTCCTTTTCAGCTAAATGTCAACGACTATATTCTCAAAATAATAAAAGGAAAGATATAATCCTTGCTTATCTGATATAATAGAGTCGTTGCTGAAAGATCTAAGTTCAGAGAATAGAATAAACTAATCTGTCTGAAATACTGAACTGAAATAACAAATTTTGTCGATCTGAACAAATTTCGTCGAACGCAATCTGGAGTTCATCAATCTCAAGCTGGAGGTCATCGAACTGAATGATAATATCTGATTAGCTAGCTGGAATATTGAATTCGTTGAGCTGAGAAGAACTTTCGTCGATCTGAACATCTGATACATATTCTTCGAACGCAGAGCTGAGTTCGTCGAACGCTGAGACTGGGAGCTTCATCGAACGCTGAGACTTGGTCAACCGCTGATACTGAAGTTCATCGACCGCTAAGACGAGGTTCATCAACCGCTGAGATGAGCTTTCATCAACCACTGAGAGCATTTTGTCGAACGCAGAGAGGAGTTCGTCGAATGTAGACTAGAGTTCGTCGAAGACAGAATGAGTTCGTCGAACGCAGAACCTTGGCAAGTTCATCGAATGCAGGAGCATGTCATTCGTCGAACGCAGGATGGAGCTCATCGAACGCAGTATGGAGTTCATCGAACGCAGTATGGAGTTCGTCGAACGCAGAAAACTTATCTTTTCCTAAGTTCTAACAGCCTAAAACCTTGACCCTTAAGACTATACATTGGGGTCAACTTAGTCCTAATAAACAGATAGTGATCCTAGCACAAATCAGTAATAGGGTTGTTCCAACAATCTCCCCCTATTTGGGTTAGGACACTATTTGACAAAAATTGAACAATAAAACAAACAACAAAACAACAGAGCATATATATCTGATAGATTTTAAATATTTCATCAGATATAAAATATGATACTCTGAGTTTTGAATTTTACATTTAAAACAAATAGTAAAAAAAAATAGAACCTTTGACTTTCTCTGAATTCTGACATTGCCTTCAGCTTTCTGAATTTGATTATCTGAATTGTATCTGCTATATCTAGATTTAATATATGAGCTGTATCTGCTATTTTTTAGCTTTCTGAATTTGTTGAACTGAACTGTAGCCTTATAATCTGAATCTGCTTTGCTACCAATCTGCAATATAATCTATCATAACTGAATTTCTGAAGCAAAACTAAAACTGCAAACTGCTATGAGTGATGAGTAGTTTTTGTACTCATCTTTTAGTATAATTTTAATATGAATTTATTCAATTTATTTGCATTTTCTTATTTAATATGTTCCCTTCAAATTTTATAATCTAACTTAGATTTATCTTATGTTTTCAGGTTTTCTAGATATTTTGAGCAAAATTCCCAAGTACACGCCCATGATCACGGGCGTGACCCATAGCCGTGTAACCTAAGATGTGTTCCAGACCTGCTGCCGCCACTTCGGTCCCATTCTGTGAAGATTCACCAAGTACACGCCCCATGTCACGGGCATGACCAAGGGCGTGACATACAAGTCACGGTCGGGACCCCGCCACCAGCTGCGAGCACGCCTGCCACGTCATTTAAAGTTATGCGCCCCAGGTCATGGGTGTGACTAGGGGCGTGACATCCAGGTCACGGGCGTGACTCGCCCCGCGCTCCTTCCCGCCGAAGTTTCCCGCCAGCAGCCACTTTGAAGATTACACGCCCCAGGTCACGGGCGTGACCTAGGGCGTGACGCATCCGAAATGCCTGCATTGAAGCCAGAACGCGCCCTCTCTGCCAGCACCGATCACGCCCCCTATACGCCCCTTGGTCACGGGCGTGACCAAGGGCGTGTAACACCAAATTTCTGCCTATTTAAAGCCAGCATCACCAGATGTTTGGAAAGGAATTTTAGACGAATTTTAGGACTTAGACTCTTCTTTTCATGTTTTATTTTCATGTTTTAGTAGTTCTTTTATGTTCTTTTTCTTATTAGCATTTGTACTTTTCAATTCAAAGCTGGTAATTTCTCAATTCCTTAGTTGTAATCTCTTTTGCATTTCAATAAAATAGTTCGCTTTCTCTTTTCCACTCTCTCTTTTATGATGTACTCTTTTATTTTCGTTAATTCTTCCTGTTGGATCGGTCGGCGCCCTTAGAGGGGGGTGAATAAGGGTTTTCAAAAACTTAAGATTATATTTAATAACTTTGAAATATTGCAAGATTAATACAATGAGACATCAAGTAAAACAATAATGAATAGATATGCTTTATTAATATCAAATAATTTTTTACAAAACTTGATTCCTGTGACGCTAGAAATCGGAGGCGACTAATAAAAATCCTTTTTGTTTTCTATACTGACTTGTATCCCCACGAACCGGTTGGCTTTAGCCGATCTCTCCCCAGATACGGCCTCAAGCCGCTCTAGCCAATCTATCCCCAGAAAGGCCTCGAGCACCCCCTAGACCTAGCCTAGATCTAGTCGCCAACACGAGGCGATTTTCAGCCCTAAGTCCTACCCCAGACCTAGTCGCCAACACGAGACGATTTCACTACCGTTTACAGAAAAGATATGAAATGAAAAGACAATAATATAAAAAACTCCCTCTATGTGGATCTCTTGGAGAAGTGGACGAAGGCCCGCAGAGTATGATCGTAGTCGATGCGGCCTTTCATCACGATGATGACGCGTGTTGAAATCTTCTCCACGGATCTCCTTAAGGCTTTATGGAATTGTGGGAGTATCGCTCTGAATCTTCCTCTCTCTGCTGTGACACGAAGCTCTGGAGTTTGGGATTGGAGGAGGATCATGAATTCGGAGCCAAAGCATCCAATTTATAGCCTCAGCGCTACCGCCGGCGCTAGCGCTACCGCCGGCACTAGCCCGGATTAAGAAACAATTTGCGCGGGAGGATCTTCAATCCGAGGCAACATTTTGTTCTATGCCTCATATGTGCCATGCTACCGCCAGCGCTATCCGCTACTGCCTGGCGCTAGCTCTTTCTAAAAACAATGCCGGAAACGCGCTAATCAACGCTATCGCCGGGCGCTATTGCTACCGCCGGCGATAGTGAGCTTGTTCGAATTTTGGCCTCAATTTTGGGGGCAGTCACCATGTGTACTCCTTGAGTCATGTGGACCTAGTAAACCTGCACACTTGAACACACAAGATTAAATACACGTAGGATTTGTTATTCTCAAACCTAGGAGATGCGGAAGACCATGTTCGAACAAACTCCCCCTTTTGATAATAACAAATCCATTAATGATAAAACAAAGCATTAATAAATAAGCATGATGAAACTCTACTTGTGTGTGTGTGAGAGTGATGACTTTAGGATAATTATTGATTTTAGCATTTAGAATTGCTCCCCCTAAATATATGCTCCCCCTATGTGAATGCTCCCCTAATATGTATGCTATCAACTTAATCAATCATGTTGGGTTTTTATTTTGATAGAGAATTATATTTATCATGTTAGTTCTCCCTCTTTTGCATTTTATCATGTTAGTTCTCCCCCTTTGTTATTAGCAAAAGCAGGTAGGGAAACAAAGCACCAACGAATTTGTAAATAGAAGATAAGGCATGATCGAGCTTGTAAAGTAAATGATAAGGAGTTTTAGAATTGTTTTTCATTGAAAAGGATCAGAGTTATGACTTATTTTATCCCTTTTGTTTGTAGTTATCCCCCTTTTATAAATCAGAGTTTAGCAAAAAATAATGATTTCTCCTTTCAATAAGAGTTTTAAGCAAAAAAAATCATGATGTCCAAGTAACCGATCTACCCAGACAATATGTCAACACCCTAGCCCCGTACTAAGTGACGGATGGGCATGAGGAGCTACAAACATGCCGTAGGTTGGGGTCTTAATCCCATATGCAAACACTAGACAAAAAACATAACCTAGCACTCTTTCCCCCCAGTGCCTCGCAAGGCCCCACTGGAACCCTCCCCGGTTAAGGACAAGACATGACTAGAGATAAGGTTATCTAATGTCTACAACCCTACGCCCCCACTATGGTGAGAAATGAAGTCATGGATAATAATTATTGGAAACATTAACCATTTAAATCTTAATGGGAAATTTCATAGCATATGGATTTTTATTTAAAAATACTCTTAGCTATATTGAAATTCATGAATGATCAGAGTTTTGAGCATTGCGGAAGAAAAAAGAAACATCATAATACTAAATAAGAGTTTAAGTTCAAAAAGGAGATGTTTTTGAGTTTCAAAATGAACTTTATAAAGATAAGAGTTGAAACATTTTTGAATAAAGAAATAACATCCTTTTGGCAATTAGAAGTAAGGGGTAAAATTTGATTTGAAATTCAATAATAAGAGGATGTTTTTATAAGTAATATTTTACTTGTTTGAGGAGTGTTTAGCAAGAATGTTTTCAGAGAAATAAATCAGAGTTTTTAGCAAAAAAAAATCAACCAATATAAAGTTTACCAAGCAAGTCTACCACTTGTTGCAAGAAAGGAATTTGAAGATTCAAGTGATGATGCACACAAGATGAAAGATTTTAAATAAGCATGAAAGTGCAAGGTAAAACAATTTTATGGTTATGATGCGGAAGTGTTATAGAAATACAAAAAACATCTTATCGTAATCAAGGATCATCCAAAAAAAAATATATAAGTTTAATTTCAAAAAGATGTTTATGTAAATCATTTTGCATTTAAAATTTTTGTTTTGACAATACAGTAACCAAGCATGAAATAATCTTATCAAAAGAGATTACTACAATGTTACTTTAATTAACAATTTCAAAACATACCAAACATTGTAGAAAGCATGCTAGGTTATCTAGTGCATTTCATAAATAAAGAGTAGTATAGAATTAGCATTAGGATCCAATACTCATGAGAAGAAGTGTTATGGAAGAAAATGATGTGCATAAAAGTGTATTTTGAATAAAGTAAACAAATGTTTTAATCAAAAATACAAGTAATATGTAAAGTAAAGAGCACAATAAAACATAAATAGTTTTACTTCCACTCACTTCAATGCACAAAAAAAATGTACAACTACCAAGGTGCTTTGCACACACAATCCTCATTAAGACTTATCAGGGTTCAACGTAGTGCTTGGGGGATCACATAATTTTATTCTTGTTTTTTTATTGTGATCCGGTGTACTTAAGAATAAGTTGTTTTTATTTTGAAAGAAAGTAATAGTTTGCACAAGATACTTTACTATTCTTTCCAAGGTGCTCAACCTCACAACGCTTATTAAGACATATCAGGAGGTTCAAGTAGTGCTTGGTGGAGATAACTTTGTTAAATTATTTCATGATTTTTTGTTTTGTGCAAAGTTCTCCGAATACACTTGTTTTGCAAACCAATATAATTTATGAAAAAGATAACCACTTTTCTTAACTTTTTAAAAGTGCAAATAAAGGTTGTGTAGGTAAGATAGTTGTGCAATTTTAATTCATCGTACTATTACAGAACATACACACACATTCTTAGATTAAACACATAAGTAGACAATGCCAAAATAAGTGAGTGAATTGCGATCATTATCAAACATAAAACATTACTCATACTTAGAGGCATGCTACGCATAGTTCTACACAACTTTTTCAATATAAATTATGCACATATTTATAGATGTATCAAAGCATGATGAAGGCAATGTTCAAAGTAGTTTGAAAAGATAAATTGCAACATTATAGAAGTTCTAAATAATAGATTAAATCATGCTTGATTTTCAATGAAGTTCATACAATATTTTTGATATTTTTAAAGAGTAATTTTTATTTAAAGTTTGAACTCATAAAATTGATCTTGGACTTCCCGAGGGCTACCTTGTGAGAGGTTCGCCCGGTACTAGGTGATATGATGGGATGATAGCCCAAATCACCCTTTCGCAAGATACATAGAAAACTTAAGAAGAATAATTTTGATACTTGTATTTGTTTTGTTTTATATTTTTGTAGTTGATTTTTACAAGTAAAGACATATTTTTGTAATTTTTGCTTTTGCAATTTTTGTATTTGATTTTTGCATAAAGATGAACTTTAAATAAAGGAAACAACACAAGCAAAAAAAAACAAAACATATTTTTTTGTAATTTGGTTTTTGTAGTTTTGTATTTGATTTTTCAAAAGATAAAGAAACACAGAAGTGCAAAACTAAGTAGAAAATATAGATTTATATATTTTAAGGGATTTTTAGAAATTTAAAAAATACAGAAAAATGAACCTCGACGCTAGCGCCGGTGCTAGCGCTAGCGCGGGAACAGTAAGTGATTTTTTAGGGTTTTGAAAATTTTGATGCTTGAACTTGATTAGGTGTCCCAATAGTAGTTCCATGCTGAAGTTGCAGATTTTTAGGAGATGTTTTGGATGGTCCAAATTGCATGAAACGTTAGCGATTTCTTATATACTTGACAAATAATTATTGCATGAGATATATTTACTTATGTTTTCATTTTGACTTTTCTAGAGACTTGTGATTATAATAGGAAAAAATAGGAAATGAAAACCCAAGATATCATGTTTGAACAAATCAAATATGCATGATTTTAGAGATTAACAATAATGTTCATCCACAATCATACTATGGATAAGCCCTAGATGAGAATACCCAGCCTGTATATCTTGGTAAACAAATAAAGCCTAACATAGACACAAATATTCTTTAGGTGGCAATGTTAGAATGATAAATTTGAGATTAATGTTATACCAAGTTTTGACTGTGTTTCAACTTAGAGACCTAGAATGGAGTGACAATTCTATTTGATTTGATATCAAAATGATTCAAAGGTCTAAACTAGAAATAAATCACAATACACACATAATATACCAACCATAGTAAGCAATATAATACCAATTGTCATTATATAAAATGTGATAGATGATTCTTGATATGAATTATGATTTTAGAGATGTTTAGCAAAAGATATTACTAGATCATGGTGGTGTTTGTGAATTCAATATTCATTATGAAGATAACTTCTTTCAACACATTTTAGTGATTTTCCTTTAACTAAGAATTTTGAATATATATGTGATTTTTTTATAGGTGAACAATAGTGATGGTTTAGATCATGTTTGACATCAAGGAGAGAACACAATATACTTTTTTGTTGTGAGCAATGACACCCATATTGAAAGTTGAGCTTTTATTTAAATCTTGAATTTTCTTTTAGATCAAGTTATTTCACTAAACCACTTGTTGGTGAAGGCTAAGTATCTTAATAGCCTAATAACCGGATTTAATTGAAATATCTTATAGCAAATTTAGAGTTTGATTCATATGGATAATATAAGATATTTATAATTATGGATATAAGAATAAAAGATAGGTCATCAAAATAAAATATGATTTGGAATTTTGATCAATTTGATTTTATAAACATTATTGAGCTTTTAAGAGATAAGATCATATTTTCAAAAATTGTATAGGATGACCATGACATGATAGTTCAAAAGAAAAAAATAGAAAAGACATTAAAGCACATCATGAAGTAGAAATTTGTGTATTTCATTTTAATTGATTTCTACTTCATGCAAATGATGGGATACTAATGAATAAGAGATTTAGGTATCCAAAGAGGACCGGGAGTGACGGTTCCTTTGGGTACCCAAATACATCGTGTTTTCTTTTGGGGAGATATGTTTGAATGGGCCCTTTTGATTTGAGTTTGTGTTTCATCTTTAACTTTTGGCCGCCATTCAAACATTGGTTTAATATTATTCGTATTTATCAAATTTCCATGATGATTTTGCAAAACATTCTTTATAGGGAATTTGTTTATCTTTAAATTTATGTTGGGAGAGTGGTTATTTTGTAGATGATAATGACTAGGAATTTTATTTTCAAGCATTTGATATTCTTTATTTCCTTTGTTGGATTTATCAACATTTTGAGAAATTATATTCAACTTGCTTTTAGATATACCTTGAGATTGTGAATGAATGTTTTGAGCATTTTTCTTAATGATTTCCTTAAGCAAGTTTATTTTTGATTTTAGTTCATCATTCTTGATTTTTAAATTATGTCTAGCTTTATTATAATTTATTGTGCTATTTTTAAGAGTGGCAACAATTGAGTCAATATGTTTTTCATATTTATCCCTATACTCATCAAATGTTTCATCCATCTCTTTTATTTCAATTTCATAGTCTTTACACTTAGCACAATTAATTTTTAAAGATGAATTTTTTAAACATAATTTTTCATTTTGTCTTTTTATAAACATAATTTCTTTTTCAAGTTCCTTAAATTTTTCTTTAATATTATTACAATCAAGACAAGGTTTTGTATTTTTAATTTAAGTGACATGAGTAAAGCTAGATAAATTAGATTTTGATACTACTTTAACTTTTGCTTTTAAATTTTTATTTTCTAAGCGCAATAGTTTATTAGCATTCTTTAATTTCTTAATTTTGCGCTTAGTATTTTGTAACAATTGCAATGAAGAGATAGAAGTACAAAAGATAGAATTTGATTTCCTTACATTGCTTTTGGATGAGGGAGGATTTGAACATATTGTTCCTTTGTCTTCTTCTTGGCACTCCTCTTCCAAAAGTAAGATTTCTTCTCCTTTTTCTCTTGGTGTATTGTTCTCCTTTTCTATTTCAATATTCTCCATGGCTTCGCTCTGAGAGAGATCTTCTTGGATGATTATGGATGCTTGTACGTTCTTTTCCTCCTGTGTTTGTTCCACACCTGCGAGAGGAAGATCATACATTTCTTCAAGAAAGGGCCATATTTTGTATGCACTAGAAAAGCAATATATGAATTTGAAGATTTCATTAGATAGTGCACAAAATAAATAGTGTTTGGCTTTGGCATTTAGCTGACGTTCTTTGTTATTCGATTCATCCGCACGCCTTATAATTGCTAAGTTCCATACTTCGATGTCTAAAGTTTTAATAAATTTTTCCATTAATAATTTCCACCTTTTATAATTTTTCCTTTCGAATAAAGGTGGTTTAGGAGATTTTTCTTCTTCATAAAAATTTACCCCACTAGTAGAAGCGAGATCATGAGACGCCATTATTCCCGGTTGTTAAGCCGATTTGGAATAACCTCGCTCTGATACCACTTGTTGGATCGGTCGGCGCCCTTAGAGGGGGGGTGAATAAGGGTTTTCAAAAACTTAAGATTATATTTAATAACTTTGAAATATTACAAGATTAATACAATGAGACATCAAGTAAAACAATAATGAATAGACATGCTTTATTAATATCAAATAATGTTTTACAAAACTTAATTCCTGTGACGCTAGAAATCGGAGGCGACTAATAAAAATCCTTTTTTGTTTTCTATACCGACTCGTATCCCCACGAACCGGTTGGCTTTAGCCGATCTCTCCCCAGATACGGCCTCAAGCCGCTCTAGCCAATCTATCCCCAGAAAGGCCTCGAGCACCCCCTAGACCTAGCCTAGATCTAGTCGCCAACACGAGGCGATTTTCAGCCCTAAGTCCTACCCCAGACCTAGTCGCCAACACGAGGCGATTTTACTACCGTTTACAGAAAAGATATGAAATGAAAAGACAATAATATAAAAAACTCCCTCTATGTGGATCTCTTGGAGAAGTGGATGAAGGCCCGCAGAGTATGATCGTAGTCGATGCGGCCTTTCGTCACGATGATGACGCGTGTTGAAATCTTCTCCACGGATCTCCTTAAGGCTTTATGGAATTGTGGGAGTATCGCTCTGAATCTTCCTCTCTCTGCTGTGACACGAAGCTCTGGAGTTTGGGATTGGAGGAGGATCACGAATTCGGAGCCAAAGCATCCAATTTATAGCCTCAGCTCTACCGCCGGCGCTAGCGCTACCGCCGGCGCTAGCCCGGATTAAGAAACAATTTGCGCGGGAGGATCTTCAATCCGAGGCAACATTTTGTTCTATGCCTCATATGTGCCATGCTACCGCCAGCGCTATCCGCTACCGCCTGGCGCTAGCTCTTTCTAAAAACAATGCCGGAAACGCGCTAATCAACGCTATCGCCGGGCGCTATTGCTACCGCCGGCGATAGTGAGCTTGTTCGAATTTTGGCCTCAATTTTGGGGGCAGTCACCATGTGTACTCCTTGAGTCATGTGGACCTAGTAAACCTGCACACTTGAACACACAAGATTAAATACACGTAGGATTTGTTATTCTCAAACCTAGGAGATGCGGAAGACCATGTTCCAACACTTCCATGTCCATGAGTAGCTAAGATTTCTATTAGTACTCGGTCGAGATGATCCAAGGAAAATATAATTCATGATTTAATCTTTAGCTTCTCTTTCTCTTCTTTAGGTCGCTTAAGATTTATCCTTGAATTTTAATTGGTTGAGATTATATTTTCGATATATAATTCTAATTCTTGTTTTCGTAATCTAATAACCGAGAGGTTTTGAATTCGAATCGATCATTTCAAGGATAAAGAGAGTTGAATGCACTCCTCAAGCGAGGATGACATAATTCTCCCGGATTGGAGTCAAATCCAATAGAGGGGTTCACTACGATAAAGCGAGTTTTAGGGATTTCGATTCTAGAACGAAAGTTCGATTGATCAACCTAAACTCAGTTGAGCGTATCAACGAGAGAGGTATGTTCATAAATTGGGAACCTCCACGGTCAAGTAATTTATTAAGAGAATTAGAAGTTGTTCTCATTATATTTATTTTCCAAGGTGATTCAAGATCGAGTTCTAGCCTTTTTACTCATCGTTTTAATCTTATTTTTATTTTCTTTTTGCAAAACCAACTCCAAAGTTGTAATTGATAGAATAATAGAGATTTTCTTGAAGTAAGAGTACTCAACCTTCCCGAGTCTAATACGACCTTGGTTTTATAACCTATACTACATTAGATACGGTAAACTTGTCGTTATCATTTGCGGATATAGTTTTGCGCATCAGTGAGCTTCTTCAAGAACTGAAAACATGCTTCTTCATGCAGCATCTCCTCTTGAGACTTTGAGCATCTTCATAAAACATCTCCCCCTATCATAAAGGAGTTTCTTAAAAACATCTCCCCCTGTCAAAAGGAAAGTATCTCCCCCTAACAAAAAGGAGCTTCTTCAAGAAACTTCTCCCCCTGCCTAGTTTCAGGAAGGCCTAAAGCTAGGCCCCTGGAAGAAGGGACATTTGAAGAGGTAGGGAAGGATGCAATCTTTATATTGCAATTGTTCCTGCAAAATAAAATAGAGATCAAGTGCAAATGAACTAGAAAGAGAAGCAGTTTCTATAGGCATTCAGTTAAAATGAAATAAAAGATTTGATTATAATGAAAGATTCGGAAACAAAAGCTTCATCAAAACTGCGTTCGACGAAAAATAGATTTTTTGCCGATCTCAGTTCGACGATCTAGATGACTTCGTCGATCTCCGTTCGACGAATGACTAGATTTCGTCGATCTCAGTTCGATGAAGGATGGGATAAGTAGAAAATTTAATTTTTTTCAATTGATTGAATCTCCATCTATCATTCCTAGATGATTTATAAAGAAAATATGTTTCTTTTCAACCAATGGCTTGGTGAAAATATCAACCCTTTGCAAATCAGTAGGAATAAATTGTAGGCAAATTTTATTTTTATCCACATTATCTCTGATAAAGTGGTGCCTAATTTCTATGTGTTTAGTCCTACTATTGAGTACTAGATTTTGTGTTATAGATGTTGCACTAGTATTGTCACCAAATATAATTGAATTATTTAGATTGATACCATAGTCTAAGAGCTGATTTTGTATCCACAATATCTGTGAGCAGCAACTGCCTGCAGCTATGTATTCAGCATCAACTGTGTATGTAGACACAGATGTTTGTTTCTTAGAAAACCAAGACACAAGCCTATAACCAAGAAACTGAAAAGTTCCTAATGTGCTTTTCCTGTCTACTCTGTATCCAGCATATTCAGAATCTGAGAATCCAGTTAATTCAAATTCTGAAGCTGTTGGATACCAGAGTCCTAGATTTGGACAACCCTTTATATATCTCAAAATTCTTTTTAACAAAATTTGGTGAGATTCTTTGGGATTAACTTGGAACCTAGCACAAATACAGGTAGCAAACATTATATCAGGCCTACTTGCTGTTAATAAAGTAATGAGCCAACAATTGCTCTATATACTTTCTGATCAACAGGTTTCCCTGATTCATCATTGTCAACAACAGCATTAGAGGTCATGGGTGTTTTCATGGTGGAAGCATCAGACCTTCCAAACCTTTTCACTAATTGCTTAGCATACTTGGATTGTGATATGAATATGCCATTTGGAGTTTGCTTCACTTAAAGACCAAGGATGTATAATAATTCACCCATACTACTCATTTCAAATTTAGATTGCATTAGGTTAGAGAACCTTTTGCATAGATTTGAATCAGTAGAGCCAAATATATTATCATATACATAAATTTGAACTAGTAAAGTTTGATTTTTATGTATCCGGAAAAATAGGATTTTATCAACTATGCCTCTACAGAAATTGTTCTCCAAAAGAAAATTAGCTAAGGTCTCATACCATGCTCTGGGAGCTTGTTTGAAACCATAGAGAGCTTTATTAAGCTTAAATACATAATAGGAGTGAGTTGGAGAGATAAAACCTGGTGGTTGTTCCACATAGACTTCTTCTTTGATATCTCCATTCAAGAATGCACTCTTCACATCCATCTGGTATACTTTGAATTTCTTGAATGAAGCAAAGGCCAGAAAAATCCTGATAACTTCAAGTCTTGCAACAGGAGCAAAGGTCTGATCATAGTCAATTTCTTCTTCCTGTGAATATCCTTGGGCTACCAATCTTGCTTTGCTTCTGACTATGTTGCCTTGATCATCTTGCTTGTTCCTGAAGACCCACATGGTGCCAATGACTGGATGGCCTTTTGGTCTTGGAACCAAATCCCAAACCTTGTTCCTTTCAAATTGATTGAGCTCCTCTTGCATTGCAAGAATCCAATTTGGATCTTGCTATGCATCGTTTATGGATTGAGGTTCAATCTGGGATAGGAAATAAGTGTGCATCTGATTTTAGTGTTGTTGATGCCTTGTTTGAACATCTGCTGAAATATCTCCAATGATTTGGGATATTGGATGATCTCTAACTGTGATGTGATCAACAGTTGGAGTTGGTTCAGCAATAGTTTCTTCTTGAGGGACTTATTCAGCTGTCATTTGATTTGAACTATCAGCAAGATATGGATTATCCTCTTCTTCACTGTCTTCAATATTTGAGTTGATGGAAGTAGTGATTCTTCATTCTGTAGATTCAATCCATTAAGCTCTTCACATAGAGCTAGTACCTGCAATGTATGTTTGGTAGAGGTGGTATTCCTCTCCTCATTTAACATGTTAGTCTCATCAAAAGATACATGCACGGACTCTTCTATCTTAAGAGTAGATTTGTTGTAAACTCTGTATGCTTTACTAGAAAGAGAATATCCAAGGAATATGCCTTCAATAGCTATTGCTTCAAACTTCCTTAGATACTTCTTGTCATTGTTATGTGCATATCATTTACAGCCAAATATCTTCAAATAGTTAAACTTAGGCTTTTTATTCTTAAGTAATTCATATGGAGTTTTACCCTTAAGCTTATGTATCAGGCTTCTGTTCAACACATAATTGGCTTTGTTCACTGCCTCTGCCCAAAAAGAGAGTGGCAAGTGAGCATCAGCAAGCAATGTAGTTGCTGATTCAATAAGGGTTCTATTTTTCCTTTCAGCTACCCCATTTTGTTGAGGAGTTTTAGGAGCAGAGAAACATTGACTGATCCCTTCTTTTCCACAGAATTCTCTCATCAGAAGAGATTCAAACTCAGTGCCATGATCACTTCTGATCAATGCAACTAGAGTAGAGTACTCAATCTTGATGGACCTAAGAAAGTCTGTCAGAACACTGAAGGTGTCAGACTTGTTCCTAAGAAAGAACACCCAAGTGAATCTTGAGAAGTCATCTACAATAACTAGAGAGTAATGCTTCCCTCCTAGACTTTGTATTGCAGTAGGTCCAAAAAGGTCCAAATGCAGTAAATACAAAATCCTAGGTGAATCACTCTTGGATAAAGATTTAAAACAACTTCTAGTTTGCTTACCTAATTGACAAGCCCTGCAGAGTCCTTCCTTCTTCTATGAACCAGAAGGTAGTCCTCTAACAAGATTGTCCTTAGAAAGCATAGATATAGTTCTAAGGTTAATATATCCTAGCCTTTTATGTCATAATTCATTTGTTTTACTTATATAATTGAATAAACAAATATCTGAGTTGGCAGAGTCAAAATTGACTAAATAAATATTTCCATGTCTAATACCAAATAATACATTTATGTTTTTATTATTGGTAATAAGACATAAGGAATGGTTAAAAGTTACCTGATAACCTTCATCACATAACTGACTTATGCTGATGAGGTTGTGATGCGCTATTTCGGCACTGTAAATTAGCAGGCACGAAATGCGATATGACGGCAGTGCACGGGTCGTTGTCAAGTAATAAAATAGGGAAGAACTCCCCGAATATCGATCTCTCAAGGACCGCAAGTTGGGTAGTACGATTTGCTCTCGCAGGAAATCAGTTCAAAGGATAAAATAGTAACGATGGGGGTTTTGATTTGGTTTCCTATGCTATTGCAGAATGAAGAAAGATGTGGGTCTAAACTCCGCTTCGCACGGCGAGATGGGTGCAACGGCCGCGATGCCGTGCTTCGGAAGGCGCGTGGGCGGAATATCACTATGATGGTTGAGGGTCGCACACACCTCTTCTCAAAACATCACCGCTAGCTTTTGCTAGCGGCTTCAACCACAACGTAACACAGAAAATAGCAAGAAACAAAGGGGCTATTCATGCCACCACAATAACATTGCATATGAAACCAAGCAGTAATCCATAAGATCTACTTAACACGCATTCATAAAGCAACTGCAAATGAGTTCAAGCAACAAAGGTTAGAGAGGACCACAACGAAGAAATCACGTCTTGGGTTCACGGCCGGAATGAGAGGTTGTCGGGCTCTCTCCTGACTCGGCCCTCAGATGGTGAGCTTGGATCGAAGGAGGTTGTCACCGCTCCTACGATCTTCAGCGCTTCCTTGGTCTCCTTGGCAAGGAATGCTTGACCTAATGGTGGATGAAGCTTCCTAGTGCTCCTCGATGGAAGGATGGAGGTGGAAAGTCACCGGAAATGGCCTTGATGGTGGAGGAGATGAAGGTGAAGCCTTCACCCCTCAAGAGAAGCGGGAAGGAAGAGTTTTCCCGCCCTCAGAATCGCTCCAGCCCGTCCTCTCCCGGTCTTCGTTCTGATTGCCTCGATTCCTGCTTTTTATAGGAAACAGGCTGAAAACTGATCACGTACGGTCGAACGCACGATCGTGCGCAGACCGTGCGATATTAACAGATGAAATATGGCTTGCAGAATACGTTGCGCCGCCCGTGCGACTTGTTCACGCACGACCAACGCCGCCCGTGCGTTCAAACGCACGGGTAAAATCCGACGCTCTGAGATCATAAAGATACAGGTCGACCGTGCGTTTTACTCACGCACAGGCGAATTCGCCCGTGCGTTAAAACGCACGAGTAAACCCCGACGCTCCATTTTCTTCCCAGACACAAACACACGACCGCGCAGACCGTGCGTCAAGGAAACGCACGACCGTGCGATATGCACAGAAATTACATTTGGGGGAAAACGAGACGATCAGGTCACCTGCAAACAAGATATACTAGCTGGGAATACACGTCCAGCACAGGGATATATAAAAGAAGGGAAGGGGAGCACAATGTGCTTACCCCCAACAACAAGGAATGCAATTGCACACCGAAACGGGCTTAAAAGTGCACCTAGCAAGGAATAGTATATATGAATGGAAATGTGCCTAAAATGTGGTGCAAACACTAGAATAAAAGCCCAAATGAGTCCAAGAATATATATAAATGGGACTCATCACACCCCCAGACTTAACCATTTGCACGTCTCGGGCAAACACATCACCTCTCCTGTCGGAACAATTGAGTGTTAGCATGAGTTTGAGCGGCAGAGAAATATGCGAAGTCGCATGCTCTCGTGCGTAGAAATATATTAGAACAGTATTAAACTCAAGGTTGTATCTAATTATTTCTAAAAAAGTAGTTTGGAATTTACTTTACTTGGATGGTGAATCCAGGGGAATCTTTCGGTTGCGCAAAAAGGGAAAATAGTGTGACTAATGAGTAGAGTATTACTCAAATCGAAGCTAGGGACAATCTCCTAAGAAATCCATCAAAGTCGGTGTCCATAGGCTTGCACGTTCACACCCTCTCTACTGCGTGAGACGACTCGTAACTAAAATCAATAGGACTTATAGGAAATTATTGGGCTTAGGTTGAGTATAGGCTAGGTAAGTAGAAGGACGATGAGAATCGCACTCAACACAACCGTCGCACTCAAGAGAATGACAATCACCCATACAACATTTTCAGTACTTACACGACACCCCCGGACTTCAACTGAACACAAGGTGCGTGTTGAGCCAGAAATAAATAAAATTTTTGCTGAGAGAAAATTATTATTGCACAACACTTTTATTTTTCTTTTCTTTTCTTTCTTTTCTTTTCTTTTCTCTTTTCGGCAAAAGAACATTCTTAAGCGCAATAAAACGACTCCTTTAGCTAAATTAAAGCTGCCATACGCAACATAGATGACACAAAATGCGATCGAGAAAGAAATTTCTTTTAGCTCAACGGTTGGTGCGAACATAGGTTCGGCTGTATGGCTTTGGTTACATTATTAGTGGAGCCAAACAAGGAGGAATAGTAGGCTCAAATGGGCTTGCAATGGTGATTGCGTTGGTAAGGATTTCAAAAGCACAAACGGATCAAGAGGTTGCCTATATCATATTTCATGACGAGTACATCAACACAATCGTGTCGAGAGTTGCCTAGTGCAAGTTCTAGCCACCGAGAAAGGTTGTCCTTCCTTTTGACCCTAGTAATAAGCTACTACTAGCCTGCTACACTCAACCTATTTCTACCGTTGGATTCACCAGATTCACCATTAAAGTAAAATAAATTTCATCTACTATAACAGAAATAATTGCATTAAAAATCTGAATTTTATTCTACCCTAATTGAATTTCTAGGTGTGACGGGAGCACATGACTAGAGCACTACTCGAGTCAACATTTTTCTCTACTCCTCACTCAAATACTAACAATTCAATTCTTATGAGCGGGAAAACCTCGCAGTGATACCCAATAAGCACGCGTGATCAAGTGCGCGTTAACTAGGTGCAAGTGCATGCAACAAAATATAAATCCTAACTCAGCACATTCTAGCATGTCATGCAACGTGGGTGCACGTGCACCGCTCGCTCTCTCCCCCAGACTCGATTGAGAACATCTAAAATAAGCAATTCAAACATAAGTAAGAGAGGGGAAGAGTTGACCTATGCTCACAAAGGAGCATGCCAGAAGTGCGGTAATCCCAATTTCTTTAAAAATAAATCTCCTTCCACGCGAGAGCATAGATTCACCTACAATGTTAGCAAAACTGAAATAACTATACGCAAAAGGATTAAAAAGATAGACGGAACCCGGTGGTTCCCATGGGTTGTCTCCCAAGAAGCCCTTTTGTTTAACGTCCTTGAAGTGGACCAAATACCTGTATTAATCATTGTTTAAGCAGCAGAGAATCTAAAGAAAAGTTTCACAGACACAGATCAAAGCATAAGAAAAGGAACCCAGCTATACGCGCTTTTGTAGTGCACATCCCCAGTGGCTTGTAGGCAGGAGGTGAAAGCTTTAGGGCCAAAATTGGTATTACCCAATTTTCCCCTAGCCTCTGCCAACTTGCCACTGGAAGCAGTGGAGCGAGCACTACGCTCTCTTCTTTCAAGTTTCAGCCTCTCCACAGTAGGAGAGCGCCAGCGTTGGTAGTCGTCAGATTTTCCCACCTTAGTGGTGGGTGGCATCACTCCCGTTACCGTAGTGGCAACTGGGTCAGCCCAAGAGATCGTCTGTTTAAGAAGTTTATTACAAAATTTATTGTTAGATAAGAATGGGACATTGTCCCGAGTTAAGTTCACCAGAATGGGTTCAGACACCAGATCTTCCTTCCTTTCCGGGTCACAGTCCTTTCTCAAATCTATTTCTTCTCCTTTTCCGCATGATTGTTTCTCCTCCTTTTCTTCGTCCAACAATACAAATTCAACCTTGATTCCTGCATCACTAAGAGATTTATCAGAAATATTTTGGGAAAAGCAAGGCAATGTTTCAGTTACAATTTTGGGGTAGGTAGGGATGATAACTTTCCCAGCGGAAAAATCCAAAGTGGCACCGCTCTCTTTCAAGAACGGCACTCCCAAGATGGGGATAGAGTTATTCTCCTTGGGTCCCAACACTTGGAAGTCAGCGACCACTACCATCCCCTCAACCATGATTTCAACATTCTTCACTTCCCCCTCCGACTGAATAACAGTCCCATTAGCAAGCACCAAAGACTTCCGATCATCCGGGTTCATCTCGAGTTGCAGTTTAGCCACGTCTTGCAATGCAAGGACGTTACGGGATGATCCAGAGTCACATAAGGCAGCAGTTTGGGTATTATTAATAGAATAATTGATGACTAATTCATTTGGGTTAACCACATCCGTGTCGGTGAGACTCTTCCCTTGATTTATAGGATTTGTTTCTGTGTTGCTAGGAAGGGTCCCTTGCGACTGCTCGGTTAACAATTGAGCCAATTGGCCCAATTGCGTCTCCAAGTTGCGCATGGATGCAATTTGGTTAACCATGTTAGAGTTCGCGACATGCATAAACCTTTCCATCATTTCTTCAAGGTTGCTCTTCTTAAAAGTTGGGGCACCTTGATTATAACTCGGTTGAGGCGGCCGCGGTTGGCTACCGGAGGCTTGAGCATCGTATTGATGCGAGCCTCCTTGCCATCGTTGGCCTGGAACATTTTGTTTCCAAGAGAAGTTCGGATGACTTCTCACGCCCGAGTTATAAGTGTTATTGAACGGTGCTCCTTGATTTTGATCATTTATATAATTAACACTTTCTTCATAAGAAACTTCAGTAGGTTGCTCACCTGTGGGGCACTCATATGCATGATGCCCTGGGTTTCCACAACCTTTACATGAGATCATCATCAATGAGGCGGAAGGGAGGGTAGGCCTCTTAAGTAGCATGGCACTTTCAGCAGGTGTACCAGACGTGTTCACCTCAAAAAGACCTCGAGTGTTCCTTGGAGCATTTCTTCCAGCAGTCCAAAAGGAACTGTGAATGGCAGTGTCTTGGACAATCCGCAAAGCTTCTTCTGGGGTGTGGTTCATCAAAGTTCCACTTGCAGCAGCATCAATCATGGCCCTGTAGTTAGGTTCAATAGCAAAATAAAATTTTTCTACTATGGTCCATGGTTGCACCTCATGCTGGGGGCATTTCAGGAGAAGGTTCATGAACCTCTCCCATGCTTCTGAGAGAGCCGCCTGATCGAGCTGTTGGAAGGTTGTTATTTCCCTCCGCAAGTTCACAACATTGTCAACAGGGTGAAACTTTGCCAAAAAAATTTCTTGCAGGGCGTCCCAAGTGGTAGCTGTACCGGCAGGGATCGTGTGGAGCCATGCCTTTGCCTTGTCACGTAGAGAGAAAGGGAATAGCCTAAGCTTCACCGTCTCGTCAGCAAGCCCTGCATAACGAAATGTTCCACAAATTTCAGCGAATTCAATTAAGTGAAGATGGGGGTCTTCACTTACTAATCCAGAGAACTGGGACTGATTGCGGATCATGTTCAGGATGGTCGGCTTTATCTCAAAGTTGTTGTTGGTGATAGCCGGGCCAAATCCAGGGTACACACTCCCAACAGTGGGTGTAGTGTAATCTCTCATAGTCCTAGGTCGTGGCCTAGCCACTTCATTCTCGTCAGCAGCTTGAGCCACGACCGGTGCATTTCCCACTCCGGGATTAGCCTGATTTCCATTAACATCCATGGTGGCAGCAGCACATAGAAGCGCCCGTAGTGTACACTCTATCTCAGGATCAAATGCTGCGCGCTCACCGGGATCTCTTCTATGCATACACTTCTTCAACACGAAAGCAGATAATCAAAAGAAACAAAAAGACCTTAAAACGGATCTCCAAAGAAGAACAAATCACACACGCTTGCAGTCCCCGGCAACGGCGCCAAAAACTTGATGCGCTATTTCGGCACTGCTAATTAGCAGGCACGAAATGCAATACGACGGCAGTGCATCGGTCGTTGTCAAGTAATAAAATAGGGAGGAACTCCCCGCATATCGATCTCTCAAGGACCGCAAGTTGGGTAGTACGATTTGCTCTCGCAGGAAATCAGTTCAAAGGATAAAATAGTAACGACGGGGGTTTTGATTTGGTTTCCTATGCTATTGCAGAATGAAGAAAGATGCGGGTCTAAACTCCTCTTCGCACGGCGAGATGGGTGCAACGGTCGCGATGTCGTGCTTCGGAAGGCGCGTGGGCGGAATATCACTATGATGGTTGAGGGTCGCACACACCTCTTCTCAAAACATCACCGCTAGCTTTTGCTAGCGGCTTCAACCATAACGTAACACAGAAAATAGCAAGAAACAAAGGGGCTATTCATGCCACCACAATAACATTGCATATGAAAACAAGCAGTAATCCATAAGATCTACTTAACACGCATTCATAAAGCAACTGCGAATGAGTTCAAGCAACAAAGGTTAGAGTGGACCACAACGAAGAAATCACGTCTTGGGTTCACGGCCGGAATGAGAGGTTGTCGGGCTCTCTCCGGACTCGGCCCTCAGATGGTGAGCTTGTCTCGAAGGAGGCTTTCACCGCTCCTACGATCTTCAGCGCTTCCTTGGTCTCCTTGGTGAGGAATGCTTGACCTAATGGTGGATGAAGCTTCCTAGTGCTCCTCGATGGAAGGATGGAGGTGGAAAGTCACCGGAAATGGCTTTGATGGTGGAGGAGATGAAGGAGAAGCCTCCACCCCTCAAGAGCAGCAGGAAGGAAGACTTTTCCCGCCCTCAGAATCGCTCCAGCCCGTCCTCTCCCGGTCTTCCTTCTGATTACCTCGATTCCTGCTTTTTATAGGAAACAGGCTGAAAACTGGTCACGCACGGTCGAGCGCACGATCGTGCGCAGACCGTGAGATATTAACAGATGAAATATGGCTTGCAGAATACGCTGCGCCGCCCATGCGACTTGTTCACGCACGACCAACGCCGCCCGTGCGTTCAAACGCATGGGTAAAATCCGACGCTCTGAGATCATAAAGATACAGGTCGACCGTGCGTTTTACTCACGCACGGGCGAATTCGCCAACCCCGACACTCCATTTTCTTCCCAGACACAAACACACGACCGCGCAGACCGTGCGTCAAGGAAACGCACGACCGTGCGATATGCACAGAAATTAAATTTGGGGGAAAACAGGACGATCAGGTCACCTGCAAACAAGATATACTAGCTGGGAATACACGTCCAGCACAGGGATACATAAAAGAAGGGAAGGGAACCATAATGTGCTTACCCCCAACAACAAGGAATGCAATTGCACACCGAAACGGGCTTAAAAGTGAACCTAGCATGGAATAGTACATATGAATGGAAATGTGCCTAAAATGTGGTGCAAACACTAGAATAACAGCCCAAATGAGTCCAAGAATATATATATATAAATGGGACTCATCAGGTTGTGCTTCAGACCCTTGACATAAGCTACCTCCTTGAAGGTAAGTGCTCCAACTTTGATCTATCCATATCCTTTGGTTGTCCACAGTTGGAGTCTCCAAAGATCACTTTGGGTCCAAGCTTTGCCTTATAGTTTCTCAGGTTGGCCTTGTTTCCTGATCAGCATCATTGTCAGACTCTGATTCATCTGAGTTGTTTGCTGAGGCATTGATAGCCATCATACAGAAATTCTTTTCTTCTTCATCATCCTCATCATCACTGGAGCTGGATGAAGATGCATTTTCTGAATCACTGCTTGAGTCATAGACATCCATCATGCATTGGTCATTCTCATTTGATTTTTCTTCATCTTCAGAAGAGCTGGATGAAAACTCTAAATTAGTTTCACTCCATGTTTCAGCTACAAATCCTCTTCCCTTATGCTTGTGTTTGTGGGAGGAAGACTTGCTGGAGTGCCTTTTCTCTTCTTTCTCTTTTCTCTTCTCCTTCTTTTGGTTCTCTGGACACTCATGCAGAATGTGTCCAGGTTTCCTGCAGCCAAAACAAATAATTTCTTTAGAACTTGATTTGTCATACCTTGGCTTTTCTCTAGATCTTGAATCCTTCTTTCTGAAATCTTTTCTAGCCATCTTATAGAATCTCTTGGCTAGTAAGCTCATAAACTCCACTTCTCCTGTATCTTTATCTTCTTCTTCAGTAGCTTGGAAAACTATATTTCTCTCCTTCTTGGATGCTGGATATGAGGCAGATTGTTCAGCTTCTCTAGATTTGATAAGCTGCTCATAGGATTTGAGTTTGCCTAACAGGCTCTCAGTGGAGATCTCATTAAGGCTTTTGGCTTCCTTGATTGGCCAGATCCTAGAGTCCCATGTGCTGGGGAAGCACATTATGATCTTATCATTGACCTCAGTGATGGAGATCACTTTGTCCAAGGTCTTCAGCTCATTGATTATGAGGCTGAGTCTGTTGTACATATCAGCCACTGTCTTAGATTCTCCTTTCTTGAAATTTTCATACTGGGAGATTAGGTGAGATCATCTATCTTTTCTTTCATCTGCTGATCCTTCAACCATATTATTGAGTGACATCCAGATTTCCCTTGCTGAAGTGCATTCCACAACTTTTTGGAAGATGTCATCAGACATTTTCTGTGGCAATATATTCATAGCTTTGGCATCAGCACTTCTCTGCTTCTTCTGCGCATCTGTCCACTCAGGAGGTGGAACGGCATTATTTGTTGTTGTGGTTTCAGCACTGGTTGTTACTATAGGTGTTGGAGGTCCTGTCAAAATAACATTAAAAATATCCTCATCAATAGAATTCATGTACAATATGATCCTTGCCTTCCATGTTCCAAACTTACTTAGATTGCACATAGGAGATCTTGTGCTTGAATATTCTTTGTTTTGTGCCATGAGTTTTTAAGAAAAATAAAACTCTAGAAAAATTTAAGATCTAATTGATCTTCTTGATTCAGGTGTTAGACTATACAGAATCAACAGCCCTCCGATACCAATTGAAAGTGAGGTTAGATCTTAGATTAACTCTAGAGGGGGGTGAATAGAGTATTAAAAAGTTTTTCACTTGATTTTATAGCGGAATTAAAATAGTGATACTTATATGTGTATTGAGTGAGTAATAAAAACAAACACAAAGAGAGCACACATCACAATACAGAAAATCACACAAACACAGAGGACACAAGGATTTTATAGTAGTTCCCCAATAAACCCAGGTACGTCTACTCTTCTACCACCCTTGGTAGGATTCCACTAGGTTTTTGATCAGGTTCCCTATCACCAATGGATTTTGATCAGGTGTCCAAACACTAAGGAGCTTTTGATCAGGTGCTCTAACCAAACTATAGGTTTTTGTTCAGGTGCCCTGCCACCAAGGGGTTAACTTTTGAAGGGAGTTATAACCCTGTACAAGAGGGGATAAAGAGGGTTTAGATGTTCTTCTCTGTCAATAATCTGAGAGAAGACTCTAGTGGAATGTGTTGTAAAGCTCTCCCTGTCTGATTGAAATTTGTTAACAGTTGAGGATGGAGCTTTCTCTTGAAAGTAGATCTCTTCCTTGATAGCTGATGAATCTGAGAGATAAATGTTTTCTCAGATTGTTTGTTGCTCTTTTGAAGATCTGAACTTGCAGCAGAAAAACTGAGATAATAGTGTTGATGTTGTTCTCAGAGAATGAGGTGCTGCTTGAGGAAGATGAAGATGATCTGTTAGCTTTTTCTTTTCTTCCTTCTATATTTCTCTCGACAGCTTTCTTCTTCCTTTTTCATGTCTTACTATTCTGTAATAATCTTGTAATACTATATATCTTCTTCCTTTTCTATTTCTTTTGAAATCTCTGACAGATTTGAAATTCAAATCCCTTGATTTAAGGATTAAAATATTCAGAAGAGATATATCTGGGAACTGTAAATCTGATACGCTTTATCTTTTTCCTTTTCCATGAACGTGTCCTTTTCAGCTAAATGTCAACGGCTATATTCTCGAAATAATAAAAGGAAAGATATAATCCTTTCTTATCTGATATAATAGAGCCGTTGCTGAAAGATCTGAGTTCAGAGAATAGAATAAAATAATCTGTCTGAAATACTGAACTGAAATAACATATTTCGTCGATCTGAACAAATTTCATCGAACGCAATCTGGAGTTCGTCGATCTCAAGCTGTAGGTCGTCGAACTGAAAGATAATATATGATAAGCTAGCTGGAATATTGAATTCGTTGAGTTGAGAAGAACTTTCGTCGATCTGAACATCTGATACTTATTCTTCGAACGCAGAGCTGAGTTCTGATGCGTCACGGCAATTGCACCAGTCGCTTGCAAGTAATAATTGGGAGGCAACTCCCCAGATATCGAACTCTCAGGGAATGCAAGTTATGGTGACAAGAAAATAGAGTGAGGTTATTGTTACGATGAGTAAAAGAAAGTAAAAACAAGGGCATTGTGATTAGTGTCCTAAGCTATTGCAGAAATAAGAGAAATGCGGGTCGAAAGCACCGCTTCGCAAAGTAGGGATGAGTGCAGCGGCCGCGATGCCGCGCTTCGGTGAGTGGGTGAACGAGAGGGCTGGCGGATTACGGCGCTCCTCAAATCTCATGAACCCCAAAGGATCTCAAAAACATGAAATCACCTTAACTAAAATATAATGTTCATGATCATCATTCATAATAACAAACATATCTAAGAAAACTCTGAAGCAAGCGAAGGGGAAAAGAGGAAACTGAAGCTCGAAGACTATGCTGAAGATTCTCGGCTGGAATCGACGGGTTGTCGAGCCTCGTCCGTGCTCGGTATTCAGTTGCGTCTGGGGTCCGAAGGAGCTGTCACCTTCCTATACTTATACCCATCTTCTTCGTGGTCTAGCTTGAGGTAACTCTTGTTCTCCTCCTTGAATGCAGTGGGAGCTCTCCGTCTATGGCATTCTTGAGCTCAAGGATGATGGATGAGGCTAAGGAGGGAGCTTTGGTGGAAGATTTGCAAGCCAAAGGTCACCGGAGCTCCTCCTAGGTCAAATGGTGGTGGAGCGGAAGAACTGGGCAAAAATGGCGTCCCAAGCTTTTCCCGCGGGGGATCTTTTCTTCTAGCGGATTTCCTGCCTTAAATACTGAAAAGCCATAAATTTAGTGACGCACGGGAGAACGCATGACCGTGCATTGCCAGTGCATTATTTAACGAATAAATTGGCTTGAGGAAGAAGCAGCAGCGCCCGTGCGATTTACTCACGCACGGGCGAATCTGCCCGTGCGCAAAAATGCACGAACAAATTCAGATTGGCTAAAAAAACTAGATGAAACAGGCGATTGTGCGTTTCCTTCACGCACGGGCAGCCACCCGTGCATACAAACGCGCGACCAAATTCAGATCACCGATTTTCTACCCAGAAGAAGGCGCACGACCGCAGCCGTCCGTGCGTCAAGAAAATGCACGACCGTGCGATATAAATAAACATGATTTCTGGGGTAAAATAGGGTGATCCAACTACCTGTAAGAACAGCAATCCAGTTGGGAATACACCTCCAGCACCAATCAGACAGAAAAAAAGGATTGGGGAGCACCATGTGCTTACCCCCAATATCATGGAGCGCAAACACACACCCAAACAGGCTAAAATGGAGCACAAAATACGCAAGTGCTCATGAATGAACATAAGTGAAATAGATGCAATAATAGCTCAAAAATGATGCACATGAGAGTGAAAACTAGCTCGGATGAGTCCATCAAAGTGTATATAAATGAGACTCATCGCACCCCCAGATTTAACCGTTTGCACGTCTCGGGCAAACTACTTAGCTCTCCCGTCGGAACAATTGGAAGTTAGAGCAGATTTGAGTGGTAGAGATCCATGCGAAGTCGCATGCTCACGTGCGTAGAAATACGTTAGAATAGAATTTAACTCAAGATTATATTTAACTATTTCTAAAACAGTACTTTGAAATTTAGTTTACTCGAATGGTGAATCCCGGTGAGTCTTTCGGTCGTGCACAAGGGACAATAGCATGACTAATGAGTAGAGTATTACTCGAATCAATATTCGTGACAATCTCCTAAGAAATCCATCAAAGTCGGTGTCCATAGGCTTACACGTTCGCACTCTCTCTACTGCATGAGATGACTCATATCTAAAATCAATAGGACTTATAGGTTATGATTTGTATTAGGTTGAGTTTAGGTTAGATACATAGAAGAATGATGGGCAACACACTCAACATAACCTGAGTACTCAAGAGTATAAAATCACCAATACAATAATTTCAAGGACCACACAGCACCCCCAGACTTCAACTGGACATTAGGTGTGTGTTAAGCGAACTATACATTGTTTTAGCGAGAGATTATACTTGAAAGTTCTTTTTGCATAGTTATTTTTTTCTTTTTCTTTTATTCTTTTTCTCTTCTCGACAAATAAATCTTTTGTAAGTGATGAGTCCATATACACATATATGGACTCATCTGGGCCGATTTTCTAGTCTATGCACTACATTTTAGGCATGTTTTCGCTCATATTTGTTATTCCATGCTAAGTGCACCTCTAGTACCGTTTTTGGTGTTATTTCATGTTCTTCATTTTTAGTAGTTTTCATGGATTCTTAAGTGCCACTTTCAGTGGCTGGATTCGTGGTTGTGCTGGAATAGGAGTCGTGCGGGTGTTCCCAGTACAATTCTGTACAGGAACGCTGCGCACGATCGCTGTTTCTATTGCGCATGACCACTGGTCGTGCGCCGCTGATCGTGTGCACTTAACCCTTTTTTTGAGTTTTGTCTTGGTCAGTGCGCACGACCACCAATGATATCGCGCACGACCACCGGTCGTGCGCCGCTGTTCGTGCGCACTTAACATCAATTTTATGAGTTCTGTTTCGACCAGTGCGCATGACCACCTACGATTGTGCGCACGACCACCGGTCGTGCGCCACTGGACGTGCGAACATTTTATTTTATAAATTTCTTACATTGTAGGCTCCGCCCAAGCAGGCACACGATCACAGAACTCCAGCGCGCACGACCACTGGTCGTGCGCCAATGACCGTGCGCACTGTTTATTCCAGTGCTTATAAATATTCCTGCTCGCGATTTAGGTCAGATCCTCCGCATTTCTTCCGCCCAGCTGCGTCGTTTCCTGCTCCAGAGCTCCCATTTCGCCCCTCCATCGCCGCCCACCATCTGGAGGTGCTCCGGACATACTCTCCATGCCAATCTTGAGCTGGAGCTTCCTCTCGGCCTCCTCCTTCATCCTAGCGCTCAAGGCCTGTCTTCCGCCCGTGTAATCCATTCGCCCTACGAAGCAGTGCGCTCAAGGCCTGCACAGTTCGATTCCGCTTGCCTACTCGTCCATCCGCCCTTGCGACGCGGCGCGCTCAAGGCCTGTCTATTCTCCATCCCGCCAAGCGAAGCACTTCATAGCGGCATTGCATAGGAGTAGTTGTAGTTGTTTTCTTTTATTTTCCAAAAGCCAAATCCCCCATTTCCGCATCCATCCGCTCGAAAGGACTTCAATCTCAAGTCCTTCCTCGATAATAAACTCCACCTTACTGTTGTACAACCCTGTATTCGCCGAGTGGGCCCCCGAGGCCCAAGATATTTTTAGGCCCAATATTTCCAAAGGGCGCGACCTCGGGAGGAGGAGGGGTGAGCATTTGGAGGGAGTCGAGTCAGAGGGGCGCATCCCAGGACTGTTCCCTTGTGGGGGCGAGCTGGGAGGGCCGGGAGGCCTCCGGCTCGCCCAGAGCCTTGTGAGGGCGAGCCGGGGAGGGCCGGGAGGCCTCCGCCTCGCCCAGAACCTTATGGGGGCGAGCTGGGAGGGCCGGGAGGCCTCCGGCTCGCCCAGAACCTTGTGGGGGCGAGCTGGGAGGGCCGGGAGTCCTCCGGCTCTCCCAGAGCCTTGTGGGGGCGAGCTGGGAGGGCCGGGAGGCCTCCGGCTCGCCCAGAGCCTTGTGGGGGTGAGCTAGGAGGGCCGGGAGGGCTCCGGCTCGCCCAGAGCCTTGTGGGGGCGAGCTGGGAGGGCCGGGAGGCCTCCGGCTCGCCCAGACTCTTGTGCGGGCGAGCTGGGAGGGCCGGGAGGCCTCCGGCTCGCCAAGACCCTTGTGGGGGCGAGCTGGGAGGGCCGGGAGGCCTCCGGCTCGCCCAGAGCCTTGTGGGGGCGAGCTGGGAGGGCCGGGAGGCCTCCGGCTCGCCCAGAGCCTTGTGGGGGTGAGCTAGGAGGGCCGGAAGGCCTCCGTCTAGCCCAGAGCCTTGAGAGGGCGAGCTGGGAGGGCCGGGAGGCCTCCGGCTCGCCCAGAGCGTTGTGGGGGCGAGCTGGGAGGGCCGGGAGGCCTCTGGCTCGCCCAGACCCCTGTGGGGGCGAGCCGGGAGGGCCGGGAGGCCTTCGGCTCGCCCAGAGCCTTGTGGGGGGCAAGGTGGGAGGGCCGGGAGGCCTCCGGCTCGCCCAGAGCCTTGTGGGGGCGAGCTGGGAGGGCCGGGAGGCCTCCGGCTCGCCCAGAGCCTTGTGGGGGCGAGCTGGGAGGGCCGGGAGGCCTCCGGCTCGCCCAGACCCTTGTGGGGGCGAGCTGGGAGGGCCGGGAGGCCTCTGGCTCGCCCAGACCCTTGTGGGGGCGAGCTGGGAGGGCCGGGAGGCCTCCGGCTCGTCCAAAACCTTGTGGGGGCGAGCTGGGATGGCCGGGAGGCCTTCGGCTCGCCCAGACCCTTGTGGGGGCGAGCTGGGAGGGCCTGGAGGCCTCCGCCTCGCCCAGAGCCTTGTGGGGGCGAGCCGGGAGGGCCGTGAGGCCTCCGGCTCGCCAAGAACCTTGTGGGGGCGAGTTGAGAGGGCCGGGAGGCCTCCGGCTCGCCCGGACCCTTGTGGGGGCGAGCTGGGAGGGCCGCGAGGCCTCCGGCTCGCCCATAGCCTTGTGGGGGCGAGCTGGGAGGGCCGGGAGGCCTCCGGCTCGCCCAAAACCTTGTGGGGGCGAGCTGGGAGGGCTGGGAGGCCTCCGGCTTGCCCAGACCATTGTGGGGGCGAGCTGGGAGGGCCGGGAGGCCTCCGGCTCGCCCAGAGCCTTGTGGGGGCGAGCTGGGAGGGCCGGGAGGCCTCCGGCTCGCCCAGAGCCTTGTGGGGGCGAGCTGGGAGGGCCGGGAGGCCTCCGGCTCGCCCAGAGCCTTGTGGGGGTGAGCTAGGATGGCCAGGAGGCCTCCGGCTCGCCGAGAGCCTTGTGGGGGCGAGCTGGGAGAGCCGGGAGGCCTCCGGCTCGCCCAGACCCTTGTGGGGGCGAGCTGGGAGGGCCGGGAGGCCTTCGGCTGGCCCAGACCCTTGTGGGGGCGAGCTGGGAGGGCCGGGAGGCCTCCGGCTCGCCCAGAGCCTTGTGGGTGCGAGCTGGGAGGGCCGGGAGGCCTCCGGCTCGCCCAGAGCCTTGTGGGGGTGAGCTTGTAGGGGTGAGCTAGGAGGGCCGGAAGGCCTCCGGCTCGCCCAGAGCCTTGTGGGGGCGAGCTGGGAGAGTCGGGAGGCCTCCGGCTCGCCCAGACCCTTGTGGGGGCGAGCTGGGAGGGCCGGGAGGCCTCCGGCTCGCCCAGACCCTTGTGGGGGCGAGCCGGGAGGGCCGGGAGGCCTCCGGCTCGCCCAGACCCTTGTGGGGGCGAGCTGGGAGGGCCGGGAGGCCTCCGGCTCGCCCAGAGCCTTGTGGGGGCGAGCTGGGAGGGCCGGAGGCCTCCGGCTCTCCCAGAGCCTTGTGGGGGCGAGCTGGGAGGGCCGTGAGGCCTCCGGCTCGCCCAGACCCTTGTGGGGGCGAGCTGGTAGGGCCGGGAGGCCTCTGGCTCGCCCAGACCCATGTGGGGGCGAGCTCGGAGGGCCGGGAGGCCTCCGGCTCGCCCAGACTCTTGTGGGGGCGAGCCGGGAGGGCCGGGAGGCCTCCGGCTCGCCCAGAGCCTTGTGGGGGCGAGCTGGGAGGGCCGGGAGGCCTCCGGCTCGCCCAGAGCCTTGTGGGGGCGAGCTGGGAGGGTCGGAGGCCTCCGGCTTGCCCAGAGCCTTGTGGGGGCGAGCTGGGAGGGTCGGGAGGCCTCCGGCTCGCCCAGACCCTTGTGGGGGCGAGCTGGGAGGGCCGGGAGGCCTCTGGCTCGCCCAGACCCTTGTGGGGGCGAGCTGGGAGGGCCGGGAGGCCTCCGGCTCGCCCAGAACCTTGTGGGGGCGAGCTGGGAGGGCCGGGAGGCCTTCGGCTCGCCCAGACCCTTGTGGGGGCGAGCTGGGAGGGCTGGGAGCCCTCAGGCTCGCCCAAAGCCTTGTGGGGGCGAGCCGGGAGGTCCGTGAGGCCTCCGGCTCGCCAAGAACCTTGTAGGGGCGAGTTGGGAGGGCCGGGAGGCCTCCGGCTCGCCCAGACCCTTGTGGGGGCGAGCTGGGAGGGCCGGGAGGCCTCCGGCTTACCCAGAGCCTTGTGGGGGCGAGCCGGGAGGGCCGGGAGGCCTCTGGCTCGCCCAGAACCTTGTGGGGGCGAGCTGGGAGGGCCGGGAGGCCTCCGGCTTGCCCAGACCATTGTGGGGGCGAGCTGGGAGGGCCGGGAGGCCTCCGGCTCGCCCAGAGCCTTGTGGGGGCGAGCTGGGAGGGCCGGGAGGCCTCCGGCTCGCCCAGAGACTTGTGGGGGCGAGCTGGGAGGGTCGGGAGGCCTCCGGCTCGCCCAGAGCCTTGTGGGGGCGAGCTGGGAGGGCTGGGAGGCCTCCGGCTTGCCCAGACCATTGTGGGGGCGAGCTGGGAGGGCCGGGAGGCCTCCGGCTCGCCCAGAGCCTTGTGGGGGCGAGCTGGGAGGGCCGGGAGGCCTCCGGCTCGCCCAGAGCCTTGTGGGGGCGAGCTGGGAGGGCCGGGAGGCCTCCGGCTCGCCCAGAGCCTTGTGGGGGTGAGCTAGGAGGGCCAGGAGGCCTCCGGCTCGCCGAGAGCCTTGTGGGGGCGAGCTGGGAGAGCCGGGAGGCCTCCGGCTCGCCCAGACCCTTGTGGGGGCGAGCTGGGAGGGCCGGGAGGCCTTCGGCTCGCCCAGACCCTTGTGGGGGCGAGCTGGGAGGGCCGGGAGGCCTCCGGCTCGCCCAGAGCCTTGTGGGGGCGAGATGGGAGGGCCGGGAGGCCTCCGGCTCGCCCAGAGCCTTGTGGGGGTGAGCTTGTAGGGGTGAGCTAGGAGGGCCGGAAGGCCTCCGGCTCGCCCAGAGCCTTGTGGGGGCGAGCTGGGAGAGTCGGGAGGCCTCCGGCTCGCCCAGACCCTTGTGGGGGCGAGCTGGGAGGGCCGGGAGGCCTCCGGCTCGCCCAGACCCTTGTGGGGGCGAGCCGGGAGGGCCGGGAGGCCTCCGGCTCGCCCAGACCCTTGTGGGGGCGAGCTGGGAGGGCCGGGAGGCCTCCGGCTCGCCCAGAGCCTTGTGGGGGCGAGCTGGGAGGGCCGGAGGCCTCCGGCTCTCCCAGAGCCTTGTGGGGGCGAGCTGGGAGGGCCGTGAGGCCTCCGGCTCGCCCAGACCCTTGTGGGGGCGAGCTGGGAGGGCCGGGAGGCCTCTGGCTCGCCCAGACCCATGTGGGGGCGAGCTCGGAGGGCCGGGAGGCCTCCGGCTCGCCCAGACTCTTGTGGGGGCGAGCCGGGAGGGCCGGGAGGCCTCCGGCTCGCCCAGAGCCTTGTGGGGGCGAGCTGGGAGGGCCGGGAGGCCTCCGGCTCGCCCAGAGCCTTGTGGGGGCGAGCTGGGAGGGCCGGAGGCCTCCGGCTCGCCCAGAGCCTTGTGGGGGCGAACTGGGAGGGTCGGGAGGCCTCTGGCTCGCCCAGACCCTTGTGGGGGCGAGCTGGTAGGGCCGGGAGGCCTCTGGCTCGCCCAGACCCTTGTGGGGGCGAGCTGGGAGGGCCGGGAGGCCTCCGGCTCGCCCAGAACCTTGTGGGGGCGAGCTGGGAGGGCCGGGAGGCCTTCGGTTCGCCCAGACCCTTGTGGGGGCGAGCTGGGAGGGCTGGGAGCCCTCAGGCTCGCCCATAGCCTTGTGGGGGCGAGCTGGGAGGGCCGGGAGGCCTCCGGCTCGCCCAGAACCTTGTGGGGGCGAGCTGGGAGGGCTGGGAGGCCTCCGGCTTGCCCAGACCATTGTGGGGGCGAGCTGGGAGGGCCGGGAGGCCTCCGGCTCGCCCAGAGCCTTGTGGGGGCGAGCTGGGAGGGCCGGGAGGCCTCCGGCTCGCCCAGAGCCTTGTGGGGGCGAGCTGGGAGGGCCGGGAGGCCTCCGGCTCGCCCAGAGCCTTGTGGGGGTGAGCTAGGATGGCCAGGAGGCCTCCGGCTCGCCGAGAGCCTTGTGGGGGCGAGTTGGGAGATCCGGGAGGCCTCCGGCTCGCCCAGACCCTTGTGGGGGCAAGCTGGGAGGGCCGGGAGGCCTTCGGCTCGCCCAGACCCTTGTGGGGGCGAGCTGGGAGGGCCGGGAGGCCTCCGGCTCGCCCAGAGCCTTGTGGGGGCGAGCTGGGAGGGCCGGGAGGCCTCCGGCTCGCCCAGAGCCTTGTGGGGGTGAGCTTGTAGGGGTGAGCTAGGAGGGCCGGAAGGCCTCCGGCTCGCCCAGAGCCTTGTGGGGGCGAGCCGGGAGGTCCGTGAGCCCTCCGGCTCGCCAAGAACCTTGTAGGGGCGAGTTGGGAGGGTCGGGAGGCCTCCGGCTCGCCCAGACCCTTGTGGGGGCGAGCTGGGAGGGCCGGGAGGCCTCCGGCTTGCTCAGAGCCTTGTGGGGGCGAGCCGGGAGGGCCGGGAGGCCTCTGGCTCGCCCAGAACCTTGTGGGGGCGAGCTGGGAGGGCCGGGAGGCCTCCGGCTTGCCCAGACCATTGTGGGGGCGAGCTGGGAGGGCCGGGAGGCCTCCGGCTCGCCCAGAGCCTTGTGGGGGCGAGCTGGGAGGGCCGGGAGGCCTCCGGCTCGCCCAGAGCCTTGTGGGGGCGAGCTGGGAGGGCTGGGAGGCCTCCGGCTTGCCCAGACCATTGTGGGGGCGAGCTGGGAGGGCCGGGAGGCTTCCGGCTCGCCCAGAGCCTTGTGGGGGCGAGCTGGGAGGGCCGGGAGGCCTCCGGCTCGCCCAGAGCCTTGTGGGGGCGAGCTGGGAGGGCCGGGAGGCCTCCGGCTCGCCCAGAGCCTTGTGGGGGTGAGCTAGGAGGGCCAGGAGGCCTCCGGCTCGCCGAGAGCCTTGTGGGGGCGAGCTGGGAGAGCCGGGAGGCCTCCGGCTCGCCCAGACCCTTGTGGGGGCGAGCTGGGAGGGCCGGGAGGCCTTCGGCTCGCCCAGACCCTTGTGGGGGCGAGCTGGGAGGGCCGGGAGGCCTCCGGCTCGCCCAGAGCCTTGTGGGGGCGAGATGGGAGGGCCGGGAGGCCTCCGGCTCGCCCAGAGCCTTGTGGGGGTGAGCTTGTAGGGGTGAGCTAGGAGGGCCGGAAGGCCTCCGGCTCGCCCAGAGCCTTGTGGGGGCGAGCTGGGAGAGTCGGGAGGCCTCCGGCTCGCCCAGACCCTTGTGGGGGCGAGCTGGGAGGGCCGGGAGGCCTCCGGCTCGCCCAGACCCTTGTGGGGGCGAGCCGGGAGGGCCGGGAGGCCTCCGGCTCGCCCAGACCCTTGTGGGGGCGAGCTGGGAGGGCCGGGAGGCCTCCGGCTCGCCCAGAGCCTTGTGGGGGCGAGCTGGGAGGGCCGGAGGCCTCCGGCTCTCCCAGAGCCTTGTGGGGGCGAGCTGGGAGGGCCGTGAGGCCTCCGGCTCGCCCAGACCCTTGTGGGGGCGAGCTGGGAGGGCCGAGAGGCCTCTGGCTCGCCCAGACCCATGTGGGGGCGAGCTCGGAGGGCCGGGAGGCCTCTGGCTCGCCCAGACTCTTGTGGGGGCGAGCCGGGAGGGCCGGGAGGCCTCCGGCTCGCCCAGAGCCTTGTGGGGGCGAGCTGGGAGGGCCGGGAGGCCTCCGGCTCGCCCAGAGCCTTGTGGGGGCGAGCTGGGAGGGCCGGAGGCCTCCGGCTCGCCCAGAGCCTTGTGGGGGCGAACTGGGAGGGTCGGGAGGCCTCTGGCTCGCCCAGACCCTTGTGGGGGCGAGCTGGGAGGGCCGGGAGGCCTCTGGCTCGCCCAGACCCTTGTGGGGGCGAGCTGGGAGGGCCGGGAGGCCTCCGGCTCGCCCAGAACCTTGTGGGGGCGAGCTGGGAGGGCCGGGAGGCCTTCGGTTCGCCCAGACCCTTGTGGGGGCGAGCTGGGATGGCTGGGAGCCCTCAGGCTCGCCCAAAGCCTTGTGGGGGCGAGCCGGGAGGTCCGTGAGGCCTCCGGCTCGCCAAGAACCTTGTAGGGGCGAGTTGGGAGGGCCGGGAGGCCTCCGGCTCGCCCAGACCCTTGTGGGGGCGAGCTGGGAGGGCCGGGAGGCCTCCGGCTTGCCCAGAGCCTTGTGGGGGCGAGCCGGGAGGGCCGGGAGGCCTCTGGCTCGCCCAGAACCTTGTGGGGGCGAGCTGGGAGGGCCGGGAGGCCTCCGGCTCGCCCAGACCCTTGTGGGTTCAAGATGGGAGGGCCGGGAGGCCTCCGGCTCGCCCAGAGCCTTGTGGGGGCGAGCTGGGAGGGCCGGGAGGCCTCCGGCTCGCCCAGAGCCTTGTGGGGGCGAGCCGGGAGGTCTCCGGCTCGCCCAGAGCCTTGTGGGGGCGATCAGGGGATGCCAGGAGGCCTCCGGCTCACCCAGATTCTTGTGGGGGCGAGCCGGGGAGGCCGGGAGGCCTCCGGCTCGCCCAGCTCCAAGCCGGGTAGGCGGTCTGCGTTTAGCGCCCAAGAGTAGCGGGATTTGGCTATCTGCAGCCCAGTTCAAGGGTATTTTGGTAATCTGGCAGACCAGTTTTCGGCTATTTGCAGCACAACTTCAGAAATCCTATAAATAGGACCAAGGGGGCACCATTTGGAGGGATCTCATTCTAGGCTAGCTCTCTCCCTCTCTCTCTCCCTCCCCAAGTCTCTCTAGGGGGTAAGGAGAGCCTCCAGTGGTGCCCAAGCTCAGTAGTGGCTTGGGAGGGGAAGTTCCTAGGGAACTTCCGGGTATGTGGCGGGACCTCCCCACTAAGCCCTTGGTCCAGTTCCTAGTTCCAACACCTTCAACCTAGAGCTCTCCCTTGGGAGGAGTAAGGATTGGTCTCCCCTCGGCTAGCTGAGGGCCCCGAACTCCACTGAGACTAAGTCTTGTTCGCAAGTCTCGGTTTCAACACATGGTGCGGTGAGCGTGGAGTGCGACCGATTCAAGAAACTCTCAAGATGAGCTCCATGGCTGGAGGTGGAGGATCCGACCCAGGTCGCACGCAACCCCCTGTGGATGGAGCGACGTTGGAGATGTTTGAAAATATTAGGCAAGTGATCCTGCAGACCTTGCAGCTAACTTTCGCCACGATAGGCGAAGGCATGAGAGGAGGTGGTCCGGAGGTCTCGCCCCATCAAGTAGGTGAGAGCCCTCCAGGCCAGCAGCCCAGGAAGGAGGTACCAGTGGGGGGGAGTGGGGAGGCATTCGGCCCCCACTCGCTCAGTCCCCTAGGAGGGGTGAGTGGGGAAGTCCCAGACCTCCACTCGCCCAGCCCCAAGGGGGCCAGTGGGGAGGTCCCAGACCCCCACTCGCCCAGCCCCAAGGGGGCGAGTGGGGAGGTCCCAGACCCCCACTCGCCCAGCCCCAAGGGGGCGAGTGGGGAGGTCCCAGACCCCCACTCCCCCAGCCCCAAGAGGGCTAGTGGGGAGGTGTCAAACCCCATCTCACCCAGCCCGAAAGGGGGGCGAGCATAGGAAGTCCTTTGTGTGAGCTGATCCTCTCGACCCCGGTTCCTGAGGGGTTCGGAAGGATGGAGATGTCTCACTACTCCGGCACGGATGACCCCATCCTGCACCTGCAGTGGTTTGAGGACATGGTCTCCATTAGGCCCATAACGGACGCTTTCAAGTGTCGACTCTTCGCGACAACTCTAAAAGAGAAGGCTAGAGATTGGTTCCACCATCTCCCTGCGGGATCCATCTATGCCTTCGAAAACTTACGCCGAGTTTTCCTGCTACGCTTCTCGACGTCAAGAAAGAGGAAGAAAGATGCCGAAGCACTTTTCAAGATCAAGCAAGAGCCAGAGGAGTCGCTGGCTCACTATCTGGAACGGTTCAGGGAGGAGGTTCTCCTTGTCCAAGAGGTGCCCTGGTACACCCTCAAGCTTGCCTTCACGTTGGGGCTGCGGGAGGGTTTCTTCAAGATGGACCTCAAGAGAAGAGCTCCTTTGTCCTTTGAAGAGTTGATGGAAAGGGTGGAAGAAGAAGTTGAGAGTGAGGAGGCCAACCCGGAGTTCACAAGAAGGCTGGCTAAGCTGAGTGAGCCAGAGGTAAGGCAGCAGGGGGGGGAAGAGTAGGGGCTCCCAAGAGAAAGTTCGACCAAGAGGAAGGCAACTTCCAAGAAGAGGAGGTTGACCCCCCTAGGTGGGGGCAGAGGCCGAGGGCATCCCCTCCACCGCCTCAACAGGCCATGGCGATTGGCTGGGAAAAAAGGAGGAGAGTCAGAAAAGCAGGAAGAAGAGGAAGAGGAGGTAGGGTGGAGTTACCCTATTGTGACCTCCACGATGAGGAAGGTCACGCGATGATCAACTGCCCTGAGTTCTTGGAATTGAAGGAAGCGAGGGGTTTGGTGCGGCAACAACAACAACCAATTGGGAACGAGGGAGACCACCCTCGGCAGTAGGAGACCAAGTTTGTCTAAGTGCTCAGTTTCTTCTCTCCACCCTTAAGTTCATGTAGCATGGTTGTTTACTTAGTTTTTTCTTGCATGTAATGTGATGATTAATGTAGTAAAAGTTTTCAAATACTTAGTCCCGATGCTGGCCCGCTGACCAGGCTCCCATCAAGCTGGCAGGTCCGAGGATCGCTCGGTGGCAGGAGAGTCTCAGGGTACTTAGTCCCGACGCTGGCCCGCTGACCAGGCTCCCATCAAGCTGGCAGGTCCGAGGATCGCTCGGTGGTAGGGAAGTCCCAAGTACTTAGTCCCGATGCTGGCCCGCTGACCAGGCTCCCATCAAGCTGGCAGGTCCGAGGATCGCTCGGTGGCAGGAAAGTCCCAAGTACTTAGTCCCGATGCTGGCCCGCTGACAAGGCTCCCATCAAGCTGGCAGGTCCGAGGATCGCTCGGTGGCAGGAAAGTCCCAAGTACCTAGTCCCCATGCTGACCTGCTGACCAGGCTCACACCTAGCTGGCAGGGTCAGGAACCGCTCAATGGCCGAAAATTCTCTTAAGTATTTTTCCCCCCCCGAGGTGGCTCCGCTAGCCGCGCTCTCACTAGCCGGCAAGTTAGGAAGGCCTCTCGGGGAGGCTAAGTGTTTTTCCCCCGAGGTGGCTCCACTAGCCGGGCTCTCACTAGCCGGCAGGGTAGGAAAGCCACTCGGGGAGGCTGTGTTTTTCCTCGAGGTGGCTCAGCTAGCCGGGCTCTCGCTAGCCGGCAAGGTTGGGGGACCTCTCGGGGAGGCGCTGTGGCTTTTCCATGATATCACCAATAACCGGATTCCCAGCGACACTCGTTGAATATGCAGGGTTGGACATTTCTTTCCGAGCGTGAGTCACGCTCGAAAAGAGCAGGGATTGTGTACAACCCTGTATTCGCCGAGTGGGCCCCCGAGGCCCAAGATATTTTTAGGCCCAATATTTCCAAAGGGCGCGACCTCGGGAGGAGGAGGGGTGAGCATTTGGAGGGAGTCGAGTCTGAGGGTCGCATCACAGGACTGTTCCCTTGTGGGGGCGAGCTGGGAGAGCCGGGACGCCTCCGGCTCGCCCAGAGCCTTGTGAGGGCGAGCCGGGGAGGGCCGGGAGGCCTCCGGCTCGCCCAGAACCTTGTGGGGGCGAGCTGGGAGGGCCGGGAGCCCTCCGGCTCGCCCAGAACCTTGTGGGGGCGAGCTGGGAGGGCCGGGAGGCCTCCGGCTCGCCCAGAGCCTTGTGGGGGCGAGCTCGGAGGGCCGGGAGGCCTCCGGCTCGCCCAGAGCCTTGTGGGGGGAGCTAGGAGGGCCGGGAGGCCTCCGGCTCGCCCAGAGCCTTATGGGGGCGAGCTGGGAGGGCCGGGAGGCCTCCGGCTCGCCCAGACCCTTGTGCGGGCGAGCTGGGAGGGCCGGGAGGCCTCCGGCTCGCCCAGAACCTTATGGGGGCGAGCTGGGAGGGCCAGGAGGCCTCCGGCTCGCCCAGAGCCTTGTGGGGGCGAGTTGGGAGGGCCGGGAGGCCTCCGTCTCGCCCAGAGACTTGTGGGGGTGAGCTCGGAGGGCCGGGAGGCCTCCGGCTCGCCCAGAGCCTTGTGGGGGCGAGCTGGGAGGGCCGGGAGGCCTCCGGCTCGCCCAGACCCTTGTGGGGGCGAGCTGGGAGGGCCGGGAGGCCTCCGGCTCACCCAATCCCTTGTCGGGGCGAGCCGGGAGGGCCGGGAGGCCTCCGGCTCGCCCAGAGCCTTGTGGGGGCGAGCTGGGAGGGCCGGGAGGCCTCTGGCTCGCCCAGAGCCTTGTGGGGTCGAGCTGGGAGGGTCGGGAGGCCTCCGGCTCGCCCAGAGCCTTGTGGGGGGCGAGCTGGGAGGGCCGGGAGGCCTCCGGCTCTCCCAGACCCTTGTGGGGGCAAGCTGGGAGGGCCGGGAGGCCTCTGGCTCGCCCAGACCTTTATGGGGGCGAGCTGGGAGAGCCGGGAGGCCTCCAGCTCGCCCAGAGCCTTGTGGGGGTGAGCTAGGAGGGCCGGGAGGCCTCCGGCTCGCCCAGAGCCTTGTGGGGGCGAGCTGGGATGGCTGGGAGGCCTCCGGCTCGCCCAGACCCTTGTGGTGGCGAGCTGGGAGGGTCGGGAGGCCTCCGGCTCGCCCAGACCCTTGTGGGGGCGAGCTGGGAGGGCCGGGAGGCCTCCGGCTCGCCCAGAGCCTTGTGGGGGCGAGCTGGGAAGGCCGGGAGGCCTCCGGCTCGCCCAGAGCCTTGTGGGGGTGAGCTTGTAGGGGTGATCTAGGAGGGCCGGAAGGCCTCCGGCTCGCCCAGAGCCTTGTGGGGGCGAGCTGGGAGAGCCGGGAGGCCTCCGGCTCGCCCAGACCCTTGTGGGGGCGAGCTGGGAGGGCCGGGAGGCCTCCGGCTCGCCCAGACCCTTGTGGGGGCAAGCCGGGAGGGCCGGGAGGCCTCCGACTTTCCCAGACCCTTGTGGGGGCGAGCTGGGAGGGCCGGGAGGCCTCCGGCTCGCCCAGTCCCTTGTGGGCGCGAGCTGGGAGGGCCGGGAGGCCTCTGGCTCGCCCAGACCCTTGTGGGGGCGAGCTGGGAGGGCCGGGAGGCCTCCGGATCGTCCAGACCCTTGTGGGGGCGAGCCGGGAGGGCCGGGAGGCCTCCGGCTCGCCCAGAGTCTTGTGGGGGCGAGCTGGGAGGGCCGGGAGGCCTCCGGCTCGCCAAGAGCCTTGTGGGGGCGAGCTGGGAGGGTCGGGAGGCCTCCGGCTCGCCCAGACCCTTGTGGGGGCGAGCTGGGAGGGCCGGGAGGCCTCTGGCTTGCCCAGACCCTTGTGGGGGCAAGCTGGGAGGGCCGGGAGGCCTCCGGCTCGCCCAGAACCTTGTGGGGGCGAGCTGGGAGGGCCGGGAGGCCTTCGGCTCGCCCAGACCCTTGTGGGGGCGAGATGGGAGGGCCGGGATGCCTCCGGCTCGCCCAGAGCCTTGTGGGGGCGAGCCGGGAGGGCCGAGAGTCCTCCGGCTCGCCAAGAACCTTGTGGGGGCGAGTTGGGAGGGTCGGGAGGCCTCCGGCTCGCCCAGACCCTTGTGGGGGCGAGCTGGGATGGCCGGGAGGCCTCCGGCTCGCCCAGAGCCTTGTGGGGGCGAGCCGGGAGGGCCGGGAGGCCTCCGGCTCGCCCAGAACCTTGTGGGGGCGAGCTGGGAGGGCCGGGAGGCCTCCGGCTCGCCCAGACCCTTGTGTGTTCAAGCTGGTAGGGCCGGGAGGCCTCCGGCTCGCCCAGAGCCTTGTGGGGGCGAGCTGGGAGGGCCGGGAGGCCTCCGGCTCGCCCAGAGCCTTGTGGGGGCGAGCCGGGAGGGCCGGGAGGTCTCCGGCTCGCCCAGAGCCTTGTGGGGGCGATCAGGGGAGGCCAGGAGGCCTCCGGCTCGCCCAGATTCTTGTGGGGGCGAGCCGGGGAGGCCGGGAGGCCTCCGGCTCGCCCAGCTACAAGCCGGGTAGGCGGTCTGCGTTTAGCGCCCAAGAGTAGCGGGATTTGGCTATCTGCAGCCCAGTTCAAGGGTATTTTGGTAATCTGGCAGACCAGTTTTCGGCTATTTGCAGCACAACTTCAGAAATCCTATAAATAGGACCAAGGGGCACCATTTGGAGGGATCTCATTCTAGGCTAGCTCTCTCCCTCTCTCTCTCCCTCCCCAAGTCTCTCTAGGGGGTGAGGAGAGCCTCTAGTGGTGCCCAAGCTCAGTAGTGGCTTGGGAGGGGAAGTTCCTAGGGAACTTCCGGGTATATGGCGGGACCTCCCCACTAAGCCCTTGGTCCAGTTCCTAGTTCCAACACCTTCAACCTAGAGCTCTCCCTTGGGAGGAGTAAGGATTGGTCGCCCCTCGGCTAGCTGAGGGCCCCGAACTCCACTGAGACTACGTCTTGTTCGCAAGTCTCGGTTTCAACACATGGTGCGGTGAGCGTGGAGTGTGATTGATTCAAGAAACTCTCAAGATGAGCTCCATGGCTGGAGGTGGAGGATCCGACCCAGGTCGCACGCAACCCCCTGTGGATGGAGCGACGTTGGAGATGTTTGAAAATTTCAGGCAAGAGATCCTGCAGACCTTGCAGCTAACTTTCGCCACGATAGGCGAAGGCAAGAGAGGAGGTGGTCCGGAGGTCTCGCCCCAGCAAGTAGGTGAGAGCCCTCCAGGCCGGCAGCCCAGGAAGGAGGTACCAGTGGGGGGGAGTGGGGAGGCATTCGGCCCCCACTCGCTCAGTCCCCTAGGAGGGGTGAGTGGGGAAGTCCCAGACCCCCACTCGCCCAGCCCCAAGGGGGCCAGTGGGGAGGTCCCAGACCCCCACTCGCCCAGCCCCAAGGGGGCGAGTGGGGAGGTCCCAGACCCCCACTCGCCCAGCCCCAAGGGGGCGAGTGGGGAGGTCCGAGACCCCCACACCCCCAGCCCCAAGAGGGCTAGTGGGGAGGTGTCAAACCCCATCTCACCCAGCCCGAAAGGGGGGCGAGCATAGGAAGTCCTTTGTGTGAGCTGATCCTCTCGACCCCGGTTCCTGAGGGGTTCGGAAGGATGGAGATGTCTCACTACTCCGGCACGGATGACCCCGTCCTGCACCTGCAGTGGTTTGAGGACATGGTCTCCATTAGGCCCATAGCGGACGCTTTCAAGTGTCGACTCTTCGCGACAACTCTAAAAGAGAAGGCTAGAGATTGGTTCCACCAGCTCCCTGCGGGATCCATCTATGCCTTCGAAAACTTACGCCGAGTTTTCCTGCTACGCTTCTCGACGTCAAGAAAGAGGAAGAAAGATGTCGAAGCACTTTTCAAGATCAAGCAAGAGCCAGAGGAGTCGCTGGCTCACTATCTGGAACGGTTCAGGGAGGAGGTTCTCCTCGTCCAAGAGGTGCCCTGGTACACCCTCAAGCTTGCCTTCACGTTGGGGCTGCGGGAGGGTTTCTTCAAGATGGACCTCAAGAGAAGAGCTCCTTTGTCCTTTGAAGAGTTGATGGAAAGGGTGGAAGAAGAAGTTGAGAGTGAGGAGGCCAACCCGGAGTTCACAAGAAGGCTGTCTAAGCTGAGTGAGCCAGAGGTAAGGCAGCAGGGAGGGAAGAGTAGGGGCTCCCAAGAGAAAGTTCGACCAAGAGGAAGGCAACTTCCAAGAAGAGGAGGTTGACCCCCCTAGGTGGGGGCAGAGGCCGAGGGCATCCCCTCCACCGCCTCAACAGGCCATGGCGATTGGCTGGGAAAAAAGGAGGAGACTCAGAAAAGTAGGAAGAAGAGGAAGAGGGGGTAGGGTGGAGTTACCCTATTGTGACCTCCACGATGAGGAAGGTCACGCGATGATCAACTGCCCTGAGTTCTTGGAATTGAAGGAAGCGAGGGGTTTGGTGCGGCAACAACAACAACCAATTGGGAACGAGGGAAACCACCCTCGGCAATAGGAGACCAAGTTTGTCTAAGTGCTCAGTTTCTTCTCTCCACCCTTAAGTTCATGTAGCATGGTTGTTTACTTAGTTTTTTCTTGCATGTAATGTGATGATTAATGTAGTAAAAGTTTTCAAATACTTAGTCCCGATGCTGGCCCGCTGACCAGGCTCCCATCAAGATGGCAGGTCCGAGGATCGCTCGGTGGCAGGAGAGTCTCAGGGTACTTAGTCCAGACGCTAGCCTGCTGACCAGGCTCCCATCAAGCTGGCAGGTCCGAGGATCGCTCGGTGGTAGGAAAGTCCCAAGTACTTAGTCCCGATGCTGGCCCGCTGACCAGGCTCCCATCAAGCTGGCAGGTCTGAGGATCGCTCGGTGGCAGGAAAGTTGATGAGTCCTGATCATATATACATTTATGGACTCATCCGGGCCGTTATTTTGTCAATATCACGCACTTTAGCCTTATTATAGTCTATATTTGATAACCCATGCTAAGTGCACATTTAGGCCCACTTTGGTGTGTTTTCGTGTGTATTATCTTTAGTAGTATTCATATGTTGTTAAGTGCCACTTTCAGTGGCTAGATCTGTGTTTGTGCTGGAATAGGAGGCGTGCAAGTGTTTCCGGTTAAATTCTGCACAGGAACACTGCGCACGATCACTTGTTCTAGTGCGCACGACCACCGGTCGTGCGCCACTAATCGTGCGCACTTAACCCTTTTTCACGAGTTCTGTCTGGTGCAGTGCGCACGACCATCGACTCCAGTGCGCATGACCATCGGTCGTGCGCCACTGCTCGTGCGCATTGACCATTAAATTTCTGAGTTCTGTTTGCTGTAGTGCGCACGACCATCAACTCCAGTGCGCACGACCACCGGTCGTGCGCCACTGGTCGTGCGAACATTGTATTTTATAATTTCGTCTCTTGCAGGTTCGGTCCAGGCAGTGCGCACGATCGCAGAATTCCAGTGCGCACGACCACTGGTCGTGCGCCAATGATCGTGCGCAGTATTCAATCCAGCGCCTATTTAAACGCCTGTTGCGATTTTAGGGCGGATCGATCATTCCGGGAGCGAGGTTCCTGTTCCGTACGCCGCCGACCACCGCCCTGGAACGCCCCTACTTCATCTTCCACGCAAGGGGAAGCCTCCTCCATCCATTCTAAGCCTTCCTCCATCGTCCGTGAGTGTTCTCCATCGTCCGCAAGCCTCCAAGCAACCATTTTCGCTCTCCGCCCGGTGAGAAGAAGAAGAGACCTTGAGTCGAAGACGACGGAGCACGTAGGGAGATTGTGACAGCTCTCTATGCCGTAAGCATTGTCCGTCCGAGTCCGGAGGTAGCCCGACAACCTACCATTCCGGCCGTGAACGGCCGCTAATCTTCACCGCCGGTTATTTCTTTCTTCTTTCCCTTCATTGCACTCTTTGAACCATTTACTAGATGAATATTGTGATATTTACTTTGATGAAAATGAATATTTCTTTGTTTTTCTCCATGGTTTGCTCATGATTCATTCCGTTCTCACTCACTCACTCGCACATGCACGCAAGGTGTTTGCTCCGTGTTAGCAAGAGCCAACGACGGTTGTGAAGAGGTGTTTGCGACCCTCACCCTTTCGCACTTGAGTTCACTTCATCCGCCTCACGAAGCACGGCATCGCAGCCGTTGCATCCACCTCACTTTGCGAAGCGGTGTTCTCGACCCGCATCTCTGTTGTTGTTGTTAAAATTAGGAAAACCAACCAAAAACCCCTCTTTGTGTTTGTGAAACGCTTGTGTAACAATAATCACTGCGCGGTTCGTTCACCCATCCTGCATTCCTCAAGAGACCGACATCCGGGGAATTTATTCTCCACAATTATTACTTGACAGCGACCGGTGCACTTGAAGACGCGCATCAAGTTTTTGGCGCCGTTGCCGGGGAATGCAGACGTGTATCGTCTTGTGTAGTGATTTTCATTATACGAGCTGTTGTCTTTGAACTTCCTTGTTTTCTTCTGTTTCTGACAGTGTATGCAGAGACAGACCGCCGGTGAACTCGCACCTTTTGACCCAGAAATCGAACGGACTACTCGCGCGCGAAGGCGCGCTGCAGCCGTACAAGCGGCCATGGGTGATCAAGTAAACCCGAATGATGATGATGCGAGAGTGCCCAACGAGGGGCAACATCTGCCTGGCGACGAGCAGGAGGCGGCGAGGCCTCGACCCCGCACGATGAGAGACTACACCACCCCCACTGCTGGGAGTGTGTACCCGGGGTTTGGGCCCAACATCATAAATAATCAGTTTGAGATCAAGCCAGCGATCTTAAACATTATCTGCAACAATGCTCAGTTTTCAGGGCTGGCTAGCGAAGACCCGCATCTGCATCTGGCAGAATTTTCTGATATCTGCGGAACCTTCCGCTATGCCGGGATTGCTGATGACACAGTCAAGCTGAGACTGTTCCCCTTCTCTCTCCGGGACAAGGCAAAAGTGTGGCTTCACTCCATTCCGCCCGGGACTGCTGCAACTTGGGATGCCCTTGCATCCAAGTTCCTCGCTAAATTCCATCCTGTGGACAAGATCGTGAGCTTGCGGCGGGAGATCGCCACATTTCGTCAACTGGACCAAGAGACCCTTGCTGAAGCATGGGAGCGCCTTAACGAGCTCCTTCGCCGTTGTCCTGGCCACGAGCTCCAGCCATGGAATGTGGTCGAGTTATTCTACTTTGCAATCGAGCCCCACTACAGGGCAATGATCGATGCCGCAGCGGGTGGTACCCTGATGAACCACACTCCAGACGAAGCCCTTCGGATTTTGCGTGACACTGCCTCCCACAGTACGTTCTGGACTGCAGGGAGAAATGCCCCGAGAAGCGGCCGAGGTCTTTTCATGGTCGACTCACTCCCCACTCCATCTGCGCCTGCTGCTATCATTACTTGTGAAGGATGTGGAGGCGGAGGCCATCATGCTTATGAATGTTCGGGGAACCACATGGCAGGTGATTTCGCACACTTGACCTTAAATGAATCTGTGAACTATGTAGGAAATCAACCCAAGGGGGCGCCTTACAATAACGCCTATAATCCGGGAGCGAGAAGTCATCCAAACTTCTCTTGGAATCCCAACACGCCCGGCCAACGATGGTCACCGGGGCAGCATCAAAATGATGCTTACGCCTCCGGGAGCCAACCGAGGCCGCCGCACCCGGATTATAACCAAGCACCCCCCACCCAAAAGAAAAGTAATTTAGAAGAGATGATGGAGAAATTCCTGCTTGCAGCTAATTCACACATGGTAAATCAAACCGCATCTATGCGAAACTTGGAGACGCAATTGGGCCAATTGGCTCAAGCGCTAACCGAGCGTTCGCAGGGAACCCTTCCCAGCAGCACGGAAAAGAACCCTATTGATCAAGGGAAAAGTCTGGGAGATGCGGTAGATGCCAAACCGAGTGAGCTGGTAATCTCGTGCTCCATCAATAAGGTTGAAACCAAAGCTTTATGCGATTCCGGTTCCTCCCGCAACGTTATTGCACTGCAAGATGTTGCGAAGTTACAGCTGGAGATGAACACGGAGGAAAGGAAATCGCTGATTCTCGCTAATGGAACGATTATCCAATCTGAGGGGGAAGTAAAGAATGTGGAGGTAACGGTTGAGGGGACAGCTGTAGTAGCTGATTTTCAGGTTCTGGGCCCGCGAGAAAACCAGTCCATTCCTATCTTGGGGGTGCCGTTCTTGAAAGAGAGCGGTGCTACCCTTGATTTTGCTACGGGGTGCATTTCCCTAACCAATGTGGTGCAGCAACCTACTTGCCCTGAAGCCACAACTGAAATATTCACTCCGCCCCCTCTCGTTATTTCTGATGAATTTCTAAGCGGTGCAGGAAAGATACATGTTCAAGAAACAGGTGAAGGAGGAATGAAAGAGTTCGACTCCGAGATGGAGGAAGACGACAGTTCGGGAAACGTTGACTTGAATATAGTTAGGGATGATAGTTATTTATCTCCGTGTGATGAATCATGTAATAAACTATATAAGCGCTCCATCTCGTGGGCCGATCCGGTAGTCACCACGATACCGGAAGTGACGCCACCTGATTCTAAGGCAGAAAAATCTGAGAACTCTCAGCGGTGGCAGTCTCCAACTGTCACCAAACTTAAAAAGGAAAAACTTCTGCGTGACGCTCGTGCTGCTGCTCTCCGTGGCAAGGTGGCGGAGGTTAGGGGAGCATTGGGTAATACCAGTGCTGGCCCTAAAGCCTTCACCTCCCGCCTACGTGCTACGGGAGAAGCGCACCATAAGAGCGCTTTTAGTTGATGTGTGTTTTATTTGCTGTGATGAACTATTTTTGAGTATTTCTTTTTAATTCCTGCACTCTTTATAAACACTGTTAATACAGGTATTTGGTCCAGCTTAAGGACGTTAAATGAAAGAGCTACTGGGAGACAACCCAGATTTCCGTTTTCGTATTTCTTTTTTTAGTTCAGCTTTTATATTTGCTTTTGTTGCCTTGAGTTTGTGCTTGCAGGTTTCGTGTTCGATGGCGGATGCTGCGGACTATTCTTGATCGTAAACGCCAATCGTCTGGTATGCTCGTTTCTGAGCATTGGGTAACACTTCCTCCCCTCTTTCAGCTTCAAATTTCTAGATATCGTGTTTAGCTTAAGTCTGGGGGAGCGCTTGTTATTATCCACTGTGCACGAGCTGCATTGCATACTAGAAGGTTGCTTTTTATTTTTCATTATCATTATCATTGTTGCATTCCTTACACACCACTTCACCCACTTGAGTGCGTGCTTTTCTTTTTGTTGTTCCGTTTAAAATTAGTTTGGTTGGAATGTGAAATAGTTTGTTAACATAGGAATTATTATTTGGAGCACGATGTCGACTCATGTAGTGTACTAGTCACGTCGCATGTCATGGTAGAATTTGAGTAGAACTAGATTTTCTGTATGCATCTAATTTATATTTAGTATTTCTCCGTAAATTTAGATTTAGTATACTCAAATGCTGAATTTGTATGAAATTGACGATAACCCGGTATTGTGTGTGCACGATTGCTAGTCATGTGTTGCTCGAGTCGGGAGGAAGGTTTATCTTTCTCGTGGGCTAAGAACTTGCCCCAAGCGACTCTCGAAGCATTGGTGAGAGCGACTCGTCGAGTTAAAAAATGACGTAGGCCACCATTTGGCTAGTTTGAGCTTTGTTGTTCCATGTCCATTTCATTCACCTTTGCGAGCCAAATTTGTGCCTACCAATCCTTTGTTCAGCTCCTCTTCATCCACCAAAGCCTGAAGCCTATCCTACACCCGCAACCAAATTGTTTTTAACTGCGCTCATAAGTCTCAATATGCGTGTCGTGTGGAATCATTTTGTTATGAAGGGAAAATATTGTCTATCCGCTGACTTTGAACCAACCGGAGGATACATAAAAGAAGAAAAAATATGTAAAAGAAAAAAAAAAACAGTAGTTTAAAAAAAATCCTCCCGAGCTAAAAACAGAAAATCTGTTGGAATTTGTGAAGTAGGCCGTGCGCACACCTGGTTTTCATGATAAGTCTGGGGGTGTGTCACACGAGCGTAGTTTGTGGTTTGTGGGGTGCAGCGTTCCGATAGCTCACTTGGGTTGCGCAGCCATCGTGTTTAACTTTGAATATCATACCGTAACCTAAGCCCCGTTTTAATCCTATAAGTCCTACTGATTTGATTTGTGAGTTTGCTAGCGCCGTGGTGAGAGTGTGACCGGGCAAGCGTATGGTTCACGACGTTGATGGATTTCAGCGGAGTTATTCCTAAGCCCCGATCTTGTGCAACACCCACCTCAGTGTCTCGTCGCTTTCATACCGGGCATGATCGCCAAATTCGTCATAATTTACCAACTGAGTATAATTAAATCTCTACTTACGCTTTAATACTTACGTAAATTAGTTAGCATAGTTAGAATCTCTTTCTACTAGAATTTCTACTCGCATGCGTATGTTACTTCGCACCGTACTCCTTTGTGTAATTCTCTATGTTAATTATTCGTTTTCACATTCCACCGGATTCGTTTGCTCGGGACGCGCAAACAGTTAAGTCTGGGGGTGTGATGAGTCCTGATCATATATACATTTATGGACTCATCCGGGTCGTTATTTTGTCAATATCACGCACTTTAGCCTTATTATAGTCTATATTTGATAACCCATGCTAGGTGCACATTTAGGCCCACTTTGGTGTGTTTTCGTGTGTATTATCTTTAGTAGTATTCATATGTTGTTAAGTGCCACATTCAGTGGCTAGATCTGTGTTTGTGCTGGAATAGGAGGCGTGCAAGTGTTTCCGGTGCAATTCTGCACAGGAACACTGCGCACGATCACTTGTTCTAGTGCGCACGACCACCGGCCGTGCGCCACTAATCGTGCGCACTTAACCCTTTTTCACGAGTTCTGTCTGGTGCAGTGCGCACGACCATCGACTCCAGTGCGCACGACCATCGGTCATGCGCCACTGCTCGTGCGCATTGACCATTAAATTTCTGAGTTCTGTTTGCTGTAGTGCGCACGACCATCAACTCCAGTGCGCACGACCACCGGTCGTGCGCCACTGGTCGTGCGAACATTGTATTTTATAATTTTGTCTCTTGCAGGTTCTGTCCAGGCAGTGCGCACGATCGCAGAATTCCAGTGCGCACGACCACTGGTCGTGCGCCAATGATCGTGCGCAGTATTCAATCCAGCGCCTATTTAAATGCCTGTTGCGATTTTAGGGCGGATCGATCATTCCGGGAGCGAGGTTCCTGTTCCGTACGCCGCCGACCACCGCCCTGGAACGCCCCTACTTCATCTTCCACGCAAGGGGAAGCCTCCTCCATCCATTCCAAGCCTTCCTCCATCGTCCGTGAGTGTTCTCCATCGTCCGCAAGCCTCCAAGCAACCATTTTCGCTCTCCACCCGGTGAGAAGAAGAAGAGACCTTGAGTCGAAGACGACGGAGCACGTAGGGAGATTGTGACAGCTCTCTACGCCGGAAGCATTGTCCGTCCGAGTCCGGAGGTAGCCCGACAACCTACCATTCCGGCCGTGAACGGCCGCTAATCTTCACCGCCGGTTATTTCTTTCTTCTTTCCCTTCATTGCACTCTTTGAACCATTTACTAGATGAATATTGTGATATTTACTTTGATGAAAATGAATATTTCTTTGTTTTTCTCCATGGTTTGCTCATGATTCATTCCGTTCTCACTCACTCACTCGTACACGCACGCAAGGTGTTTGCTCCGTGTTAGCAAGAGCCAACGACGGTTGTGAAGAGGTGTTTGCGACCCTCACCCTTTCGCACTTGAGTTCACTTCATCCGCCTCACGAAGCACGGCATCGCAGCCGTTGCATCCACCTCACTTTGCGAAGCGGTGTTCTCGACCCGCATCTCTGTTGTTGTTGTTAAAATTAGGAAAACCAACCAAAAACCCCTCTTTGTGTTTGTGAAACGCTTGTGTAACAATAATCACTGCGCGGTTCGTTCACCCATCCTGCATTCCTCAAGAGACCGACATCCGGGGAATTTATTCTCCACAATTATTACTTGACAGCGACCGGTGCACTTGCCGACGCGCATCAAAAGTCCCAAGTACTTAGTCCCGATGCTGGCCCGCTGACTAGGCTCCCATCAAGCTGGCAGGTCCGAGGATCGCTCGGTGGCAGGAAAGTCCCAAGTACCTAGTCCCCATGCTGACCTGCTGACCAGGCTCCCACCTAGCTGGCAGGGTCAGGAACCGCTCAATGGCCGAAAATTCTCTTAAGTATTTTTCCCCCCCCCCGAGGTGGCTCCGCTAGCCGCGCTCTCACTAGCCGGCAAGGTAGGAAGGCCTCTCGGGGAGGCTAAGTGTTTTTCCCCCGAGGTGGCCCCACTAGCTGGGCTCTCACTAGCCGGCAGGGTAGGAAAGCCTCTTGGGGAGGCTGTGTTTTTCCTCGAGGTGGCTCAGCTAGCCGGGCTCTCGCTAGCCGGCAAGGTTGGAGGACCTCTCGGGGAGGCGCTGTGGCTTTTCCATGATATCACCAATAACCGGATTCCCAGCGACACTCGTCGAATATGCAGGGTTGGACATTTCTTTCCGAGCGTGAGTCACGCTCGAAAAGAGCGGGGATTGTGTACAACCCTGTATTCGCCGAGTGGGCCCCCGAGGCCCAAGATATTTTTAGGCCCAATATTTCCAAAGGGCGCGACCTCGGGAGGAGGAGGGGTGAGCATTTGGAGGGAGTCGAGTCTGAGGGGCGCATCACAGGACTGTTCCCTTGTGGGGGCGAGCTGGGAGGGTCGGGACGCCTCCGGCTCGCCCAGAGCCTTGTGAGGGCAAGCCGGGGAGGGCCGGGAGGCCTCCGGCTCGCCCAGAACCTTGTGGGGGCGAGCTGGGAGGGCCGGGAGCCCTCCGGCTCGCCCAGAACCTTGTGGGGCCGAGCTGGGAGGGCCGGGAGGCCTCCGGCTCGCCCAGAGCCTTGTGGGGGCGAGCTCGGAGGGCCGGGAGGCCTCCGGCTCGCCCAGAGCCTTGTGGGGGTGAGCTAGGAGGGCCGGGAGGCCTCCGGCTCGCCCAGAGCCTTATGGGGGCGAGCTGGGAGGGCCGAGAGGCCTCCGGCTCGCCCAGACCCTTGTGGGGGCGAGCTGGGAGGGCCGGGAGGCCTCCGGCTCGCCCAGACCCTTGTGGGGGCGAGCTGGGAGGGCCAGGAGGCCTCCGGCTCGCCCAGAGCCTTGTGGGGGCGAGTTGGGAGGGCCGGGAGGCCTTCGTCTCGCCCAGAGACTTGTGGGGGTGAGCTCGGAGGGCCGGGAGGCATCCGGCTCGCCCAGAGCCTTGTGGCGGCGAGCTGGGAGGGCCGGGAGGCCTTCGGCTCGCCCAGACCCTTGTGGGGGCGAGCTGGGAGGGCCGGGAGGCCTCCGGCTCGCCCAGACCCTTGTGGGGGTGAGCCGAGAGGGCCGGGAGGCCTCCGGCTCGCCCAGAGCCTTGTGGGGGCGAGCTGGGAGGGCCGGGAGGCCTCTGGCTCGCCCAGAGCCTTGTGGGGGCGAGCTGGGAGGGCCGGGAGGCCTCCGGCTCGCCCAGAGCCTTGTGGGGGAGAGCTGGGAGGGCCGGGAGGCCTCCGGCTCGCCCAGACCCTTGTGGGGGCGAGCTGGGAGGGCCGAGAGGCCTCTGGCTCGCCCAGACCCTTATGTGGGCGAGCTGGGAGGGCCGGGAGGCCTCTGGCTCGCCCAGAGCCTTGTGGGGGTGAGCTAGGAGGGCCGGGAGGCCTCCGGATCGCCCAGAGCCTTGTGGGGTCGAGCTGCGAGGGCCGGGAGGCCTCCGGCTCGCCCAGAGCCTTGTGGGGGCGAGCTGGGAGGGACGGGAGGCCTCCGGCTCGCCCAGACCCTTGTGGGGGCGAGCTGGGAGGGCCGGGAGGCCTCTGGCTCGCCTAGAGCCTTGTGGGGGCGAGCTGGGAGGGCCGGGAGGCCTCCGGCTCGCCCAGAGCTTTGTGGGGGTGAGCTTGTAGGGGTGAGCTAGGAGGGCCGGAAGGCCTCCGTCTCGCCCAGAGCCTTGTGGGGGCGAGCTGGGAGAGCCGGGAGGCCTCCGGCTCGCCCAGACCCTTGTGGGGGCGAGCTGGGAGGGCCGGGAGGCCTCCGGCTCGCCCAGAACCTTGTGGGGGCGAGCCGGGAGGGCCGGGAGGCCTCCGGCTCGCCCAGAACCTTGTGGGGGCGAGCCGGGAGGGTCGGGAGGCCTCTGGCTCGCCCAGACCCTTGTGGGGGCGAGCTGGGATGGCCGGGAGGCCTCCGGCTCGCCCAGAGACTTGTGGGGGCGAGCTGGGAGGGCTGGAGGCCTCCGGCTCGCCCAGAGCCTTGTGGTGCCGAGCTGGGAGGGCCGGGAGGCCTTCGGCTCGCCCAGACCCTTGTGGGGGCGAGCTGGGAGGGCCGGGAGGCCTCCGGCTCGCCCAGAGCCTTGTGGGGGCGAGCCGGGAGGGCCGTGAGGCCTCCGACTCGCCAAGAACCTTGTGGGGGCGAGTTGGGAGGGCCGGGAGGCCTCCGGCTCGCCCAGGCCCTTGTGGGGGCGAGCTGGGAGGGCAGGGAGGCCTCCGGCTCGCCCAGAGCCTTGTGGGGGCGAGCCGGGAGGGCCGGGAGGCCTCCGGCTAGCCCAGAACCTTTTGGGGGCGAGCTGGGAGGGCCGGGAGGCCTCCGGCTCGCCCAGACCCTTATGGGTTCAAGCTGGGAGGGCCGGGAGGCCTCCGGCTCGCCCAGAGCCTTGTGGGGGCGAGCTGGGAGGGCCGGGAGGTCTCCGGCTCGCCCAGAGCCTTGTGGGGGCGATCAGGGGAGGCCTCCGGCTCGCCCAGATTCTTGTGGGGGCGAGCCGGGGAGGCCGGGAGGCCTCCAGCTCGCCCAGCTCCATGCCGGGTAGGCGGTCTGCGTTTAGCGCCCAAGAGTAGCGGGATTTGGCTATCTGCAGCCCAGTTCAAGGGTATTTTGGTAATCTGGCAGACCAGTTTTCGGCTATTTGCAGCACAAGTTCAGAAATCCTATAAATAGGACCAAGGGGGCGCCATTTGGAGGGATCTCATTCTAGGCTAGCTCTCTCCCTCTCTCTCTCCCTCCCCAAGTCTCTCTAGGGGGTAAGGAGAGCCTACAGTGGTGCCCAAGCTCAGTAGTAGCTTGGGAGGGGAAGTTCCTAGGGAACTTCCGGGTTTGTGGCGGGACCTCCCCACTAAGCCCTTGGTCCAGTTCCTAGTTCCAACACCTTCAACCTAGAGCTCTCCCTTGGGAGGAGTAAGGATTGGTCGCCCCTCGGCTAGCTGAGGGCCCCGAACTCCACTGAGACTAAGTCTTGTTCGCAAGTCTCGGTTTCAACACATGGTGCGGTGAGCGTGGAGTGTGACCGATTCAAGAAACTCTCAAGATGAGCTCCATGGCTGGAGGTGGAGGATCCGACCCAGGTCGCACGCAACCCCCTGTGGATGGAGCGACGTTGGAGATGTTTGAAAATTTCAGGCAAGAGGTCCTGCAGACTTTGCAGCTAACTTTCGCCACGATAGGCGAAGGCATGAGAGGAGGTGGTCCGGAGGTCTCGCCCCAGCAAGTAGGTGAGAGCCCTCCAGGCCAGCAGCCCAGGAAGGAGGTACCAGTGGGGGGGAGTGGGGAGGCATTCGGCCCCCACTCGCTCATCCCCTAGGAGGGGGTGAGTGGGGAAGTCCCAGACCCCCACTCGCCCAGCCCCAAGGGGGCCAGTGGGGAGGTCCCAGACCCCCACTCGCCCAGCCCCAAGGGGGCCAGTGGGGAGGTCCCAGACCCCCACTCGCCCAGCCCCAAGGGGGCGAGTGGGGAGGTCCCAGACCCCCACTCCCCCAGCCCCAAGAGGGCTAGTGGGGAGGTGTCAAACCCCATCTCACCCAGCCCGAAAGGGGGGCGAGCATAGGAAGTCCTTTGTGTGAGCTGATCCTCTCGACCCCGGTTCCTGAGGGGTTCGGAAGGATGGAGATGTCTCACTACTCCGGCACGGATGACCCCATCCTGCACCTGTAGTGGTTTGAGGACATGGTCTCCATTAGGCCCATAACGGACGCTTTCAAGTGTCGACTCTTCGCGACAACTCTGAAAGAGAAGGCTAGAGATTGGTTCCACCAGCTCCCTGCGGGATCCATCTATGCCTTCGAAGACTTACGCCGAGTTTTCCTGCTACGCTTCTCGACGTCAAGAAAGAGGAAGAAAGATGCCGAAGCACTTTTCAAGATCAAGCAAGAGCCAGAGGAGTCGCTGGCTCACTATCTGGAACGGTTCACGGAGGAGGTTCTCCTCGTCCAAGAGGTGCCCTGGTACACCCTCAAGCTTGCCTTCACGTTGGGGCTGCGGGAGGGTTTCTTCAAGATGGACCTCAAGAGAAGAGCTCCTTTGTCCTTTGAAGAGTTGATGGAAAGGCTGGAAGAAGAAGTTGAGAGTGAGGAGGCCAACCCGGAGTTCACAAGAAGGCTGGCTAAGCTGAGTGAGCCAGAGGTAAGGCAGCAGGGGGGGAAGAGTAGGGGCTCCCAAGAGAAAGTTCGACCAAGAGGAAGGCAACTTCCAAGAAGAGGAGGTTGACCCCCATAGGTGGGGGCAGAGGCCGAGGGCATCCCCTCCACCGCCTCAACAGGCCATGGCGATTGGCTGGGAAAAAAGGAGGAGAGTCAGAAAAGCAGGGAGAAGAGGAAGAGGGGGTAGGGTGGAGTTACCCTATTGTGACCTCCACGATGAGGAAGGTCACGCGATGATCAACTGCCCTGAGTTCTTGGAATTGAAGGAAGCGAGGGGTTTGGTGCGGCAACAACAACAACCAATTGGGAACGAGGGAGACCACCCTCGGCAGTAGGAGACCAAGTTTGTCTAAGTGCTCAGTTTCTTCTCTCCACCCTTAAGTTCATGTAGCATGGTTGTTTACTTAGTTTTTTCTTGCATGTAATGTGATGATTAATGTAGTAAAAGTTTTCAAATACTTAGTCCCGATGCTGGCCCGCTGACCAGGCTCCCATCAAGCTGGCAGGTCCGAGGATCGCTCGGTGGCAGGAGAGTCTCAGGGTACTTAGTCCCGACGCTGGCCCGCTGACCAGGCTCCCATCAAGCTGGCAGGTCCGAGGATCGCTCGTTGGTAGAAAAGTCCCAAGTACTTAGTCCCGATGCTGGCCCGCTGACCAGGCTCCCATCAAGCTGGCAGGTCCAAAGATCGCTCGGTGGCAGGAAAGTCCCAAGTACTTAGTTCCGATGCTGGCCCGCTGACTAGGCTCCCATCAAGCTGGCAGGTCCGAGGATCGCTCGGTGGCAGGAAAGTCCCAAGTACCTAGTCCCCATGCTGACCTGCTGACCAGGCTCCCACCTAGCTGGCAGGGTCAGGAACCGCTCAATGGCCGAAAATTCTCTTAAGTATTTTTCCCCCCCGAGGTGGCTCCGCTAGCCGCGCTCTCACTAGCCGGCAAGGTAGGAAGGCCTCTCGGGGAGGCTAAGTGTTTTTCCCCCGAGGTGGCTGCACTAGTCGGGCTCTCACTAGCCGGCAGGGTAGGAAAGCCTCTCGGGGAGGCTGTGTTTTTCCTCGAGGTGGCTCAGCTAGCCGGGCTCTCGCTAGCCGGCAAGGTTGGGGGACCTCTCGGGGAGGCGCTGTGGCTTTTCCATGATATCACCAATAACCGGATTCCCAGCGACACTCGTCGAATATGCAGGGTTGGACATTTCTTTCCGAGCGTGAGTCACGCTCGAAAAGAGCGGGGATTGTGTACAACCCTGTATTCGCCGAGTGGGCCCCCGAGGCCCAAGATATTTTTAGGCCCAAAATTTCCAAAGGGCGCGACCTCGGGAGGAGGAGGGGTGAGCATTTGGAGGGAGTCGAGTCTGAGGGGCGCATCACAGGACTGTTCCCTTGTGGGGGCGAGCTGGGAGGGCCAGGATGCCTCCGGCTCGCCCAGAGCCTTGTGAGGGCGAGCCGGGGAGGGCCGGGAGGCCTCCGGCTCGCCCAGAACCTTGTGGGGGCGAGCTGGGAGGGCCGGGAGCCCTCCGGCTCGCCCAGAACCTTGTGGGGGCGAGCTGGGAGGGCTGAGAGGCCTCCGGCTCACCCAGAGCCTTGTGGGCGTGAGCTCGGAGGGCCGGGAGGCCTCCGGCTTGCCCAGAGCCTTGTGGGGGTGAGCTAGGAGGGCCGGGAGGCCTCCGGCTCACCCTGAGCCTTATGGGGGCGAGCTGGGAGGGCCGGGAGGCCTCCGGCTCGCCCAGACCCTTGTGGGGGTGAGCTGGGAGGGCCGGGAGGCCTCCGGCTCGCCCGGACCCTTGTGGGGGCGAGCTGGGAGGGCCAGGAGGCCTCCGGCTCGCCCAGAGCCTTGTGGGGGCGAGTTGGGAGGGCCGGGAGGCCTCCGTCTTGCCCAGAGACTTGTGGGGGTGAGCTCGGAGGGCCGGGAGGCCTCCGGCTCGCCCAGAGCCTTGTGGGGGCGAGCTGGGAGGGCCGGGAGGCCTCCGGCTCGCCCAGACCCTTGTGGGGGCGAGCTGGGAGGGTCGGGAGGCCTCCGGCTCGCCCAGACCCTTGTGGGGGCGAGCCGGGAGGGCCGGGAGGCCTCCGGCTTGCCCAGACCCTTGTGGGGGCGAGCCGGGTGGGCCGGGAGGCCTCCGGCTCGCCCAGAGCCTTGTGGGGGCGAGCTGGGAGGGCCGGGAGGCCTCCGGCTCGCCCAGAGCCTTGTGGGGGCGAGCTGGGAGGGCCGGGAGGCCTCCGGCTCGTCCAGACCCTTGTGGGGGCGAGCTGGGAGGGCCGGGTGGCCTCTGGCTCGCCCAGACCCTTTTGGGGGCGAGCTGGGAGGGCCGGGAGGCCTCTGGCTCGCCCAGAACCTTGTGGGGGCGAGCTGGGAGGGCCGGGAGGCCTTCGGCTTGCCCAGACCATTGTGGGGGCGAGCTGGGAGGGCCGGGAGGCCTCCGGCTTGCCCAGAGCCTTGTGGGGGCGAGCCGGGAGGGCCGTGAGGCCTCCGGCTCGCCAAGAACCTTGTGGGGGCGAGTTGGGAGGGCCGGGAGGCCTCCGGCTCGCCAAGGACCTTGTGGGGGCGAGTTGGGAGGGCCGGGAGGCCTCCGGCTCGCCCAGACCCTTGTGGGGGCGAGCTGGGAGGGCCGGGAGGCCTCCGGCTCGCCAGAGCCTTGTGGGGGCGAGCTGGGAGGGCCGGGAGGCCTCCGGCTCGCCCAGAACCTTGTGGGGGCGAGCTGGGAGGGCCGGGAGGCCTCCGGCTCGCCCAGACCCTTGTGGGGGCGAGCTGGGAGGGCCAGGAGGCCTCTGGCTCGCCCAGAGCCTTGTGGGGGCGAGCTGGGTGGGCCGGGAGGCCTCCGACTCGCCCAGAGCCTAGTGGGGGCGAGCCGGGAGGGCCGGGAGGTCTCCAGCTCGCCCAGAGCCTTGTGGGGGCGATCCGGGTAGTCCAGGAGGCCTCCGGCTCACCCAGATTCTTGTGGGGGCGAGCCGGGGAGGCCGGGAGGCCTCCGGCTCGCCCAGCACCAAGCCAGGTAGGCAGTCTGCGTTTAGCGCCCAAGAGTAGCGGGATTGGGCTATCTGCAGCCCAGTTCAAGGGTATTTTGGTAATCTGGCAGACCAATTTTCGGCTATTTGCAGCACAACTTCAGAATTCCTATAAATAGGACCAAGGGGGCACCATTTGGAGGGATCTCATTCTAGGCTAGCTCTCTCCCTCTCTCTCTCCCTCCCCAAGTCTCTCTAGGGGGTGAGGAGAGCCTCCAGTGGTGCCCAAGCTCAGTAGTGGCTTGGGAGGGGAAGTTCCTAGGGAACTTCTGGGTATGTGGCGGGACCTCCCCACTAAGCTCTTGGTTCAGTTCCTAGTTCCAACACCTTCAACCTAGAGCTCTCCCTTGGGAGGAGTAAGGATTGGTCGCCCCTCGGCTAGCTGAGGGCCCCAAACTCCACTGAGACTAAGTCTTGTTCGCAAGTCTCGGTTTCAACAACTGTGTTCCTTTGAGATCGATACTTGGGGATTCATTCCCATTTTATATTACTTGAACGATCGGTACACTGCCGTTTCGTGCCGCATCCTTACTACCGCCTATAGCGGTGTGCTAAGATTTGCGCCATCAAGTTTTTGGCGCCGTTGCCGGGGAACACAGTCGTGTGAGTTTTCTGGAGAGGGAAAACCTGAGAGAGAAGCCCTTCCATTTGTAATTGCATTTCTTTGTTTTGTTTCTTTTATTCCATTTTCCTGTTTTAATTAGGTTGCTTTAGTAATTTTTGTTAGGTGTGGTATTTCGCCCAATAATGTTTTTCTATTTGAATCGTTTCATCTTCGCACTATGTGGGCACATCTTAATATCCGTTGCCGTTGGTGTGGAGCTACCTCCCACTCTAGTGATGAATGCCCTGCGGAGAATGGTGGGCATTATTCTTCTCGCCCAGCATATAGAGCATCGACTTCGTTTGATACTCCATATGGTGTGCGTAAGTCTTATGGCTACTCTGCTGAGCCTTTACTATCTTACTTCTTTTCGGCTTCAGCACCCGCTGTGCCAAAGAAGCCCGCTAGGCAGTGCCAGTTTTGTCGGAGCACAAATCATGCCCTGAAGGATTGTGCTGCTTTTCGTCGCCAATTGGATGAGGATGACGAGCCGGATATCTGGATCGTCCCGAATCCTAACTCTGGCGGCACACCTTCAACATCCGGTTTTGTGTCTTTGTCACCTTCACATCTTGAAGGGTATGGCATGGACACGGTCACCGGATGTGCGGATAATCTATGCACCGACATTGCTGAGCCTATTCTCCTTGTGCATCCACCACCCCTAGTGGATTCGATTCTTTGTGAGGAATCGTTGCTCGACTTTTATCCGAGCACTATTCTTCCCCCTGTTGTGCATACTACATTAGTCTCTGACGACATTGTCGATGATGTGTCACAAGAGGAGGAGGTTGATCTTAGTATTGTGCCTACTCCTATGGAGGAGGACAACCTTCTAGGTGAAGAGGAGTTTTCCTCAGCACCGGTGGAGGACGTCCAAATCTTAGGCATGGCCACTGTTGATCCCGCCGAACCTTGTAGCATTGAGGACAATGCAAACATTATTTTACTTACCCAGCCTGATGGGAGTGAGACCGGGACCACTCCCCCGATTTTTGATTATTTATGTTCTTCGTCTTGTTTATTTCTCGATCCTCCCTCTTCATCCGAGCCTGTGCAGGTTGAGTCTTCACAGGTACCCCAGGAGGATTTGGTACATTGTGCCCAAGTCAATGATGAGAGCATCCTCTCATGTGAGGAGGTTGATCCCTCCTCCGTAGAGGAAGCCCCACTCATTTCCTTCTCCTCCTACTGCCTCCCTGGAGATGATACCTTGCTGGGCAAGGATAGTTTTGGTGAGATGAGTGAGGACCAGGCCTCCTCCTCTTCTTACTTTCTTTTCCCTCTACCTGTGAGGAACGGGTATTTATATTCGGGTAGAGGCGTGACTGTTCTTTCTCCGTATAGGTACCCGCTACCTACACGCATATTAGAACAGTTACCTGTCCACTTTTCTTTTCATAGGCCTATAAGCTAGAACTGTATAAAATCCGAATAAGTCGTGCTGGGATGACAATAACCCCAGTAGTTATCTTACTTTTATTGCATTTTCATTTTCCTAGTTAGAGTTGTTAGTTAATTTCTGTTCAGTTTTAGCATTTCTGCTTTCTTCTGTTTTTGTGGAGCTCACCCCTGCAGGTACTTATTGCAAATTCTGAATAGCGGGTTTGCTTCAGTTTTTCACGCGTCTTCTGGTATGCTCACTTCTGAGCATTGGGTAATCTCTTTCCCTAGACTTCATTTTCAATTTCCATGGTTACATCATTTATGTCTATTGCTTAGATTTAATCTGGGGGAGAGCCGTTATATGTTACCCACTGCACGTGCACATCTCATTTGCATACTAGAAGTATTTTAATTTCAGATATTTAGTTATGTTCAATTGCATTGCACACCACTACACCCACTCGAGCGTGCACTTAGCTGTTGGCACGTCTTGAGCTGAACTCATTTCTTTTTGTGTGATTTGGAAAATCATTGTGCTGGCTTAGGATTGTGAGTAGGAGTAAAATGTTGACTTCGATAGTGCTCCTAGTCGAGTGCTCATGTCTCACATAGAAATTCGTGTAGATTCAATTTCTTTTTATGCTTTTAGTTTATATTTTTCTATTAGCGTAAATATTGTTTACTACACTCAAAAATTGGTGAATCCGGTGTGAATCAAATGGTAGCATAGGGATGTGTGTAGATGTTCGTTAGCCTCGTATTGCCCGAGTCGGGAGAAAGGATTATCTTTCTCGGTGGCTAGAACTTGCCCCAAGCGATTCTTGAAGCATGGGTATACGGTTAGTCAATTGCGTGAATGTGATATAGGCCATCATTTTGGCCCGGTTGAGCCTTTGTGCCCACTCCTATCGCTTTATCCTTGTCAGCCCAGTTGTGCATACCCTTTCTTTGATTCAGCCCCACTGTTGTCGCACCAAAGCCCAAAAGCCAATCCTAGTCGCACACCCAAATCTTAGCTTTAGCTGTTTAGTATTTTCATGAGTTGGGTTGTTGATGTGGTGATATGTTTGTGAAGATGTGGATGTGTTTTATTGTTTAGCTGCTGAAAATGATAAGAAAAGAAAAGAAGAAAATGAGAGAAAGAAAAGAAGTGAAAAGAAAAGAAAAAGATATGAGCTTTAATGAAAAATCTGTGTAAAAATATATGTTTGGGAGTAGGCGGTGCACACACCCATGTTGTTAAGTCTAAGTGTGGGGGTGTGGTGCATCCGCGTGTTTTATGGCTACTTGGATAGTGTTTTGCAGTTGCTCATTTGGGTTTTTGTGTTCTAAGCCTTCATGTTTATATTTGTTTACCTCACCTAAACCCAAGCCTCATCTAAAACCTTAAGTCCTATTGATTCACGCATTTGAGTCAAACCAGTGTCGTGGAGAGAGTGCGAACGGGCAAGCTTATGGTCACCGACATTGATGGATTTCAATGGAGTTGTCCCGAGCCCCGATCTTTGGCAATGCTCGCCTCAGCGTTCAGTTTACTTTCTTCCTATGTACGACCTTATGATTCACCGTGATTCACTTTTTGAGTAAACGTAATATATATCTACGCTCCTAGAAAATTATAAACAAATATGTATAATTAGAAATTTTATCTACTATATTTCTATGCATATGAGCATGCGACTTCGCATGGTACTCCGCTTGATAATTTCTTCGCCAGCTTATGTTTTTCCTGTCCGCGAGAGATGGTTTGCTTGGGACGCGCAAACAGGTAAGTCTGGGGGTGGGATGAGTCCCAATTATATACACATATATGGACTCATCTGGGCCGATTTTCTAGTCTATGCACTACATTTTAGGCATGTTTTCGCTCATATTTGTTATTCCATACTAAGTGCACCTCTAGTGCCGTTTTTGGTGTTATTTCATGTTCTTCATTTTTCGTAGTTTTCATGGATTGTTAAGTGCCACTTTCAGTGGCTGGATTCGTGGTTGTGCTGGAACAGGAGTCGTGTGGGTGTTCCCGGTACAATTCTGTACAGGAACGCTGCGCACGATCACAGAACCACTGGTCGTGCGCCGCTGATCGTGTGCACTTAACCCTTTTTTTGAGTTCTGTCTCGGACAGTGCGCACGACCACCAACGATATCGCGCACGACCACCGGTCGTGCGCCGCTGTTCGTGCGCACTTAACATCAATTTTATGAGTTTTGTTTCGACCAGTGCGCACGGCCACCTACGATAGTGCGCACGACCACCGGTCGTGCGCCACTGGTCGTGCGAACATTTTATTTTATAAATTTCTTACATTGCAGGCTCCGCCCAAGCAGGCGCACGATCACAGAACTCCAGCGCGCACGACCACTGGTCGTGCGCCAATGACCGTGCGCACTGTTTATTCCAGCGCTTATAAATATTCCTGCTCGCGATTTAGGTCAGATCGTCCGCATTTCTTCCGCCCAGCTGCGCCGTTTCCTGCTCCAGAGCTCCCATTTCGCCCCTCCATCGCCGCCCACCATCTGGAGGTGCTCCGGACATACTCTGCACGCCAATCTTGAGCCGGAGCTTCCTCTCGGCCTCCTCCTTCATCCTAGCGCTTCAAAGGAAGATCTAGCCGCCATCGCCATCAAGCAAGAGGAAGTTTGCAACCTCTACCGGATCGTGACACGAAGAAGACGGGCTCATTGGAGAGTAGTGACAGCTCTCTCTACCCCGAACGTAGTTGCAGACCGAGCTTGGACGCGGATTGACAACCCGGCGATTCCAACCGTGAATCTCCAACGAGCCTTCAGATTCGGTCGATTTCTTGCCTTGTTCTTCTCTTTTTGATGCGTTTGTAGCTAGATCTCTCATGTATTGATGATGAACACTATGAATCGTGCTTGTAATCTTAATTTCATGTCTATGTGAAGTTATATTTTGTTCATATGTGTACGAGGTGCGCCACCATCCATCCTCCATCCCGCCGTCACGTTCGTGTGCCGCACTAGCAATTGCTAGTGGCGTGCTTGTCGACGAGGTGCTTGCGACCCTCATCCGTATGCATACTCTTCCATCCGCCTAGCGAAGCGTGGCATAGCGGCCCGTGTAATCCATTCCGACTCCGCCGGCGCGAACCATTTCATCCGCTTGCCTACTCGTCCATCCGCCTAGCGAAGAGTGGCATAGCGGCCCGTGTAATCCATTCGCCCTACGAAGCAGTGCGCTCAAGGCCTGCACAGTTCGATTTCGCTTGCCTACTCGTCCATCCGCCCTTGCGACGCAGCGCGCTCAAGGCCTGCCTAGTCTCCATCCCGCCAAGCGAAGCACTGCATAGCGGCATTGCATAGGAGTAGTTGTAGTTGTTTTCTTTTATTTTCCAAAAGCCAAATCCCCCATTTCCGCATCCATCCGCTCGAAAGGACTTCAATCTCAAGTCCTTCCTCGATAATAAACTCCACCTTACTGTGTTCCTTTGAGATCGATACTTGGGGATTCATTACCATTTTATATTACTTGAACGATCGGTACACTGCCATTTCGTGCCGCATTCTTACTACCGCCTATAGCGGTGTGCTAAGATTTGCGCCATCAGTAAGCACTTTATAAACTTCTCCTTTAGCTTTCTCAAAGATGTCATACACAACATAGATAACACCAAACGTGGTAGATATAAAAACTTCTTTTCAAACTCATTTGTTGGTGCAAATATAGGTTTGGTCGAACGGCTTTGGTGACATTTAAGTGGAGCTAAGCAAAAAGGATAGGTAGGCTCAAGTGGGTTTGCAGAGGTGATTATATTGGTTAGGATTTCAAAAGCACAAACGGATCAAGAAACGACCTACATCACGCTTTAAAACAAGTTATTCAACGCACTCGTTTCAAGAGTCGCCTAGTGCAAGTTCTAGCCACCGAGAAAGGTTATCATTCCTTCCGACCCTAGTAATAAGCTACTAATAATTCTGCTACACTCGACCCTATGCTACCGTTGGATTCACCGGATTCACTACTAGAGTAAAATAAATTGCAACTACTATAATAGAAATAATTAAATTATAACACTGAATTTTATTCTACTCTAATTGAATTTCTAGGCGTGATGGGAGCACTCGACTAGAGCACTACTCGAGTCAACATTTTTCTCCACCCCTCACTCCTACACTCACAATCCAATTTTTACGAGCGGGGAACCTCGCACCAATACCCAATAAGCGCGCGCGATTAAGTACGCGTAAACTAGGTGCAAATGTATGCAATGTGTGCAACAAAATTGAAAATCCTAACTCAGCACATTCTACCATGCTATGCAAAGTGCGTACACGTGCATAACTCGATCTCTCCCCCAGACTTGATCAAAATCCTATAAAATAAAGAATTCATGGATTAAGGAAATTAGGGGTAGAGTGGACCTATGCTCACGAATGAGCATGCCAGAAGTGCGGCAATTCCTTCTTTAACTTTCTCCTTCCTCATCCCCCGAGCGAGAGCTTGAACCTGCGATGTTAGCATGAACAAACAACAAAACAAAATAAACACAAATCTGAACAAAAAATCAGAACCGAATGGTTCCCCCCATGGGTTAGAACTACCATGTGCCTAAGTTTCGAGAGTCGCTAGGGGCGAGTTCTTAGCCACCGAGAAAGATAACTCTTTCTCCCGACTCGAGAAATAAGAATCTAGCGTTCGATACCAACTCACCTACACTACTGGTAGATCGGCACAGGTTCATGCTTTGAGTAAAATACAACTCTAATTACTAGATTAGAAAAGAATAAAGATACAAAGCATGAAAATAGAAATAACTTCTACACAAAATTCTATGCAAAACATGAGTATTCGATTAGAACACTACTGGAGTCAACATCGTACTGCAATACCCCATGCTCAGAAGTGAGCATACCGGAAGAATTGTCGTTAAGAATCTCTTCCGCAACAATCAACCGAGCTCCTGAAAGGTTAGCAAAAACAAAACACAAGAACATCTGGAATAATAAACTAGGCAAGTGGAACTAGGCAGTTCCATTGGGTTGTCTCCCAAGAGCCCTTTTGTTTTATGTCCTTAAGGTGGACCAAATACCTATATAAAGCAGTTTATAAAGTCTAGGAATAAGCAAAAGTCAATAAATCCTAATTATTATTACAAGCTCAAAACAAATCATATATAAGCTGATTTGAAGTAGTAACAACTGATGAAAGAAAAAGGTCTGAGGACCTGGTAGTAGGGGTGGAAATTAAGTAGGATGCTCAGCCTCCAACCCCAAATCTCCTCCTTTTTCACTCTCTTCTTCTCCTTCAGTATTATGTCTTCAAAGAAAAACCGCTTGCACCCTTGTAACCAATCCTCAAGGGGAAGCACCAATGATGATGAGGAAACAAGATGTCCCTTCACTATACCTTCCTCATCCCGCCAGGCTTTCGGCTCCTCCATGCATAAGGTCTGATCAACCGGAGGAGGGGCATCCTGCATCCTTGTACATAAAGAAAGGGGGTCAGGAAATAAATTGGAAGAAAAACTAAAAGAAATCTCATATGAGGGGATAATCCCGGCTTCATCCCCCATCGGGTGCGGCAATGACAAACTGATGATATCATCGAAGATTTCACTAGACTCAACAGTGCATGGAATGGCCTCCTCTATAACTTGGACTTCCTCGCACTGGACCGAAACGGTTGCTTCAGCACATTCGAGACTGTCCTCCTCCATGAGAGTGGGCACAACACTGCGTAGATCTGCAACATCCTGCAAATTGACCTCAATGATAATATCAGAAATAGATGTAGTTTCGTGTGTAGTGGGAGAAGACATGCTTCTTAAGAGTTCGGGATCACTCTCCACACAAGGGAACAAAACCACGCAAAGTGGTACATGAACCGAAGAGGTATGGGAGGTCGCATCAGAAATAGATTCATGAGGGACACTGATGCACGTTTCGATTCCATAGCCTTCAAGAAGTGAAGGTGGAAGTGATACGTAATCAGAGGAAGGAGCTGTGCCCGCAGAATTCGAAGATGGGACGATCCTGATATCCGGCTCATCGTCATCCGCCAATTGGTGAAGATAATCAACACAGTCCTTCAAGGCATGCTCTCTACTTTTGCAAAATAAACAAGGCTTTACTGGCTTCGCCGGCACCAAAGGTGCGGCAGCTGCGTAAAAGTGCGACAATGGAGGTGCAGTAGAGCAGCCAAAAGATTTATGGGCTCCGTACGATTTCTGAACAACACCATACTCTTTGGGACACCTATCACTGGCGTGGGATGTGTCCCCACACCAACGACATCGGATATTCAAATGCGCCCACATGATATAGAAGAAGAAAATAGCATGATAAAGAATAAATTAAAAAGAATAAAAGACTCAATCGAAAATAATCAATTCACAACCAAAATCTCATCACGCCTGCACTCCCCGGCAACGGCACCAAAAACATGATGCGTCACGGCAAGTGCACCGGTCTCGTGCAAGTAATAGTTGGGAGGCAACTCCCCAGATATCGATCTCTCAGGGAATGCAAGTTGTGGTGACAAGAAAATAGAGTGAGGTGATTGTTACGACGAGTAAAAGAAAGTAAAAAAACAAGGGCGCTGTGATTGGTGTCCTAAGCAATTGCAGAAATAAGAGAAATGCGGGTCGAAAGCACCGCTTCGCAAAGTGGGGGTGAGTGCAGCGGCCGCGATGCCGCGCTTCGGTGAGCGGGTGGACAAGAGGGCTGGCGGATTACGGCGCTCCTCAAATCTCATGAACCACAAAGGATCTCAAAAGCATGAAATCACCTTAACTAAAACACAATGTCCATGATCATCATCCATAATAACAAACATATCTAAGAAAACTCTGAAGCAAGCGAAGGGGAAAAGAGGAAACCGAAGCTCGAAGACTATGCTGAAGATTCTCGGCCGGAATCGACGGGTTGTCAAACCTCGTCCGTGCTCGGTCTTCAGTTGCGTCCGGGGTCCGGAGGAGCTGTCACCTTCCTATACTTATACCCATATTCTTGGAGGTCTAGCTTGAGGTAACCCTTGTTCTCCTCCTTGAATGCAGCGGAAGCTATCCGTCTATGGCATTCTTGAGCTCAAGGATAATGGAGGGAGCTTTGGTGGAAGATTTGAAAGACAAAGGTCACCGGAGCTCCTCCTAGGTCGAATGGTGGTGGAGCGGAAGAACTGGGCAAAAATGGCGGGCTCCCAAGCTTTTCCCGTGTGGAATCTTTTCTTTTAGCGGATTTCCTGCCTTAAATACTGAAAAGTCATAAATTTAGTCACGCACGGGCGAACGCACGACTATGCACTGCCCGTGCATTATTTAACGAATAAATTGGCTTAAGGAAGAAGCAGCAGCGCCCGTGCGATTTACTCACGCACGGGCGAATCTGCCCGTGCGCAAAAACGCACAAACAAATTTAGATTGGCTGAAAAAATAGATGAAATAGGCGATCGAGCATTTCCTTCGCGCACAGGCAGCCGCCCGTGCGTACAAACGCACGACCAAATTCAGATCACCGGTTTTCTACCCAGAAGAAGGCGCACGACCGCAGCCGTCCGTGCGTTAAGAAAACGCATGACCGTGCGATATAAATAAACATGATTTCTGGGGTAAAATAGGGTGATCCAACTACCTGTAAGAACAGCAATCCAGCTGGGAATACACCTCCAGCACCAATCAGATGGAAAAAAAAAAGGATTGGGGAGCACCATGTGCTTACCTCCAATATCATGGAGCGCAAACGCACACCCAAATAGGCTAAAAAGGAGCACAAAGCACGCAAGTGCGCATGAATGAGCATAAGTGAAATAGATGCAATAATAGCTCGAAAATGATGCACATGAGAGTGAAAACTAGCCCGGATGAGTCCATTAAAGTGTATATAAATGGGACTCATCAAGTTCGTCGAACGCTGAGACTGGAGGTTCGTCGAACGCTGCGACTTGGTCAACAGCTGAGACTGAAGTTCATCGACCGCTGAGACGAGGTTCATCAACCGCTGAGACGAGCTTTCGTCGACCGCTGAGAGCATTTTGTCGAATGCAGAGAGGAGTTCGTCGAACGCAGACTAGAGTTCATTGAACGCAGAATGAGTTCATCGAACGCAGAACCTTGGCAAGTTCATCGAACGCAGGAGCATGTCGTTCGTCGAACGTAGGATAGAGTTCGTCGAACGCAGTATGGAGTTCGTCGAACGTAGAAAACTTATCTTTTCCTAAGTTCTAACAGCCTAAAACCTTGACCCTTAAGACTATACATTGGGGTCAACTTAGTCCTAATAAACAGATGGTGATCCTATCCCAAATCAGTAATAGGGTTGTTCCAACACAGGGACCATTAAAGAATGAAGCTTCTTATAAACATAGGCCCTCACATTCAAGTCACATACTTGAATTCCTATGGAAGCAAACATTCTAAGGTCATTTATTATGCTAATTAATCTATCAATAGAAACATTTGACATAATAAAAGAAGTTGTCATAAATGTAAAATGAAATATAAAGTGCTCTATTCATCACATGAATAATCCACAACCGACAAATACAATCCATAGGACTCCCACTAGAGACGATCATTTAGGTATCTAATACCCATTGATCTATTATGACCATCATGCTTTCTCTGTGCAAGAGGCTTCGTTAGTGGATCCGCAATATTTTCTTCAGTCGGTACTCTGCATATGCTCACATCTCCTCGATCGACAATCTCTCAAATGAGATGGAACTGCCAAAGTATGTGCTTGGAGCGCCATTGTTGTCACAGTGGAGAACTACGGGATCAACAATGCTAGGAACTACACCAAGCTCGATGATGAATTTCCTAATCCATACAGCCTCCTTCGCCGCATTTGCAGCAGCGATATACTCAGCCTCAGTTGTAGAATCAACAACTGTCTCCTTCTTGGAACTCTTCCAACTTACAGCTCCTCCATTAAAGCAAAATACAAAGCCTGATTGGGAATTTGAGTCGTCCTTTCCACCATCCACCAAGAATACATCTTTAGTACTTCTCAAGTACTTTAAGAGATTCTTGATTGCAATCCAGTGACTCTCACCAGGATCAGACTGATATCTGCTAGACATGCCCAAAGCATAAGAGACATCGGGTCGAGTACATAACATTGCGTACATGATTGATCCAATTGCCGAAGCATATGGAATCAACTTCATGCGGTCCTTATCTTCCAAAGATTTTGGAGACTGGTCCTTAGAGAGACTCACACCATGTGATATGGGTAAGAATCCTTTCTTGGACTCAAGCATGTTGAACCATTTCAACACCTTCTCAATGTTTGTACTCTGGGTCAAACCCAGCAACTTCTTTGATCTATCTCTATAGATCTTAATACCAAGTATATAAGTTACTTCACCCAAGTCCTTCATAGAAAAGCAGTCCCCTAGCCTGTTCTTAATAGCTTGCAGGGTCGGAATGTCATTTCCAATCAATAGTGTGTCATCCACATACAATATCAGGAAAATGACAATGCTCCCACTAATCCTCTTGTAAACACAAGGTTCATCCTCGTTCTTGATGAAACCAAACTCTTTGATTTTCTCATCAAAATGAAGATTCCAACTTCGAGAAGCTTATTTTAATCCATAAATGGATTGATTCAACTTCAATATTTTAGTGGCTTCACTTGGAGATTCAAAACCCTTGGGTTGTGTCATATACACTTCCTCTAGGAGGTTTCCATTAAGGAAAGCTATTTTGACATCCATTTGCCGGATCTCGTAGTCATAATACACAGCAATAGCAAGTAGAATTATGATGGACTTGACCATGGCTACAGGTGAAAAGGTTTCATCATAGTCAACACCATGAATTTGCCTGAAACCTTTAGCCACAAGCCGGCCTTTGAATGTTTGTACATTCCCATCCATGTCGGTCTTCTTCTTGAAGACCCACTTGCACCATATGGGTCGTACCCCTTCAGGTGGTTCCACCAAGGTCCAAACTTGGTTTGCATACATGGAGTCCATTTCAGATTTCATGGCCTCAAGCCACTTCTCAGAGTCAGGTCCACACATAGCCTCTTGATAGGTTGCAGGCTCATCATCATGATCCATAAGCAACACATTACCTATTTGAGACACGAGAAATCCATATCTCTCAGGCTCAAATCTTGGTCAATCAGATCTATGCAGGACTTGTGTTTCTTGAGCAGGTTCTCTAGCTACAACAACTTGTAGTCCTTGTCAGGTTCTAAAATAGGTTCTACTATTGTTTGTGCTTCTTGAAGTTCCTCAAGTTCCACCTTTGCAGTCCTTCTGGATAAGAACTCTTTCTCCAAAAAGATGCCAGTCCTTGCGACAAACACTTTGCCCTCAGACGATAGGTAGAAGTAATACCCTTTGGTTTCCCAAGGATATCCCACAAGATAACACTTATCTGACTTGGGTTCCAGCTTGTCAGGCATTTTTAACGTCGCATGTATGCCTCACAGCCCCAAATCTTAATAAAAGACATACTAGGATGCTTCCCAGTCCATATCTCATATGTTGTCTTTAGAACCATTTTTGTTAGAGCACGATTTAATGTGAAAGTCGCAGTCTCTAAAGCAAATCCCCAAAAGGAAACGGGCAAATCTGCATGACTCATCATCGATCGTACCATGTCTAACAAAGTACGATTCCACCTCTCAAACACACCATTATGTTGTGGTGTTCCGGGCGGAGTGAGCTGTGATAGAATACCACACTCTCTCAGATGATCACGAAACTCATGACTCAGATATTCGCCACCTCGATCGGATCGGAGTGCTTTTATCCTTTTTCCAAGTTGGATCTCTACTTCATTTTTAAATGCTTTGAACTTTTCAAAGGTTTCGGATTTGTTCTTCATAAGAAACACGTATCCGTATCTACTGAAATCATTAGTAAATGTAACGAAGTAGTAGTACCCACCTCTAGCCATAGAACTCGTGAGTTCGCATACATCACTATGTATTACACCCAAAAAATCATCAGCCCTCTCAGTATGACTAGTGAAAGGGGCTTTCGTCATCTTGCCTAACAAACATGACTCGCATCTCTCAAATGATTCATAATCAAATGAGTCCAGTAGTCCATCTCTATGGAGCTTGGATATATGTTTCTCGTTTATATGGCCTAAACGACCATGCCAAAGGTACGTAGGATTCGAGTCATTTGTTTTTAGTCATTTTGTATTTTCTATGTTATAGATCGGATGGTTTAAGATCAAAACATATAAACCATTAAACAATTGGGCAATGCCATAACAAACAGCATTCTTATAAATAGAACAACAATTGTTCTTTATAATAAAAGAGAAACCAATCATGTCCAAACATGAAATAGACATGATGTTTCTAGTTATAGCAGGAACAAAATAACAATTATCAAGTTCTATTACAAGCCCAGTGGGCAAAGAAAGACGATAAACACCAATGGCAAATGCAGCAACTCTTTCTTCATTTCCAACGCGCAGGTCTACCTCTCCTTTACCCAGCATTCTTCTCCTTGTCAGTTCCTGCACATTCATATGTGAGAACCACATTCGGTATCCAATACCCAAGATGAAGGAGCGGAAAGGTTTATTTCTATAACAAATATACCTGAAGTGGAAGTCACACTTCCCTTCTTCTTTTGCAGATCTTTAAGATAGAGGGGATAGTTCCTCCTCCAATGCCCTGCCTTACCACAATGGTGGCACTTCCCTTCCTTGGCCAAGCCCTTATTCTTCAGTGCTGAAGACTTAGGATCAAGATATGACTTTGGTCCCACCTTAGTCTTCTTGAATCCCTTGGTCTTGCCCTTGCTTTTATGCACCATCAATATGGGGCTAGCAGGCTTGACCATCTTCATATTGATCTCGGCAGTTCTCAACATGCCTAGGAGCTCGGACAGTGTCTTGTCAATTTCATTCATATTTTAATTTAAGACAAACTGCTCATGACTGTCCGGCAATGATTGTAGGATCAGGTCAGTGGCCAACTCTTGGCCCAACGGAAACCCCAGTCTTTCAAGGTTCTCTATATACCCAATCATCTTGAGTACGTGAGTCCCTACTGGGTCCCGAGCTCCCATCTTACACTGAAATAACGCCCTGTATATGTCAAACCTCTCTTGGCGAGCTTGCCCTTGAAACATTTTCTTCAGGTGCTCGACCATCTCGTAACAACTCATGTTCTCATGTTGCTTCTGAAGCTCAAAGTTCATGGTCGCGAGCATGAGACATTCAACATCCAAGGAGTAGTCTTCATACTTCGTATAAGCATCTTTATCTGCACGAGGTGCAGTAGAGGCTGGCTCCTCGGGGGGATCTTCTTCAAGGACATAGAGCTTACGCTCTTGCCTGAGAATAATTCTCAGGTTCCTGAACCAGTCTAGGAAATTCGTCCCATTGAGCTTATCCTTCTCAAGGATGGCTCTCAGGGACAACGTGGAGTGTGAAGTATTTGCCATGAAAATTCTACAAAATAATGCAAAATATATATTTTAGTACTATATATCCAAATACATTTTTTATTTTAATAAGGTCTTTTATTAAATACTCCCACTATTTTATTCAAATTTATAACCCTTAATATAAATTCGGAGAGTTTATGTGAGCTACTCTCTTAGTGGAAAAGATCCGTATTTCACCAACACAATGAGTCCGCTTTGGCGTTTCTCTCATAATGCGGTTATTTAGGTAGGCAACACTTGCCAATTGCATCACTATGCAACTCTTGTATGGTTGGTGAATAACTCTTTATTCGCATCCATCATATGGTGCATGCCAACCCAATGCCGCTAGGAACTCAACTTTTTAGGTCATCTAGTTAAGTTGGACCCGATGTCGATAGTGGGATATCACAATTATCCGCTCGCACCCTTACCAAGATAGATTAATGCACCTTGCTTTGGCAAGCCCACACTTCATCGATCGAGGCAGGAAGAGTGTCATCCATCGGAAGGCATCTGTATACTTAATATTAGATAAGGGATTTTATTTATATAAAATTGATTAACAATTAATCAAAGTGCACTTTTACAAAATTATAACATACACAACCAAATACATCCCAGAAGTGCACAAAATAAAATTATCAATGCTTGATAGAAAAGGGCTAAATCTGAGCTTTTAGAACAATTCTAAATTTCCAGATTTACATGCATTTGACACAGGCAAAACAACTCCACTTACGTTGTAGACAAGCTCGTCTCTCAATGTCAGATTCAAAATCTAATACATTTGGTTTCACAAACCAATTAGAGGGACGGTTACTGTTAAGGAGACACAATTTCTGAAACAATGAAATCGCAATGCAATCACATGCATTCCTGGGAGTTTTTCCAATCTAGAACATTTCTTCGAAATCCAAACACCCAGGAAGAAATAAAGACATTTAGAACACTTCTAAATTTCTGATTTACATGCATTAGATTGCAAACCTGGCTCTGATACCACTGTTGGGTTTTCTATATACCATTTGACAAATGATAATGCAACATATCATATATGCGCAGCGGAATAAAATAACAAGAACAACCCTAAATAGTTAACTGGAACTTCTGATGTCATAGATTCAAGAAATTAAACAACATCCACATCACAGTGCAGAAATTATGCCTGAAGCGGGTTAAGTCTATACTCAACCGAGATGCTCCAATGGCAGATCCAGAGAACAAAACTTGAGTTCCAAGCTCTGAAATAGATCTGCGCCTCTACGGGAAATCCACACGAGTGTTGGAGAACCCTAGCCTCTTGTCACACAAGAACTAGGTCGGAGAACAAATGCTCTCTACGTGTCCTACGGACTGCAAGGTCCGATGACAGGGAGAGGCGGCGGCGGTGGCGGGATCGACCGGTCGGTACACTTCCGTCGGAGCCTTGCGGAACTCTTCCGCCGCTCTCTCTCTCTCGCAAAACAGATCACCAAAATTAGATCGGGTACTTAGGTTAAAGAATCGTATTCTTTTATACCTCCAGCAATCAAAGAGAAGCGTCGATCGAAGATAAATAGGTCGAACACTGCGTTCGACGAACTAGTAGCGTTCGTCGAATGCGCTGGCCGTTCGACGAACACGCTATGCTAGCCGTTCGACGAACCGTTCGACGAATGTGCTACGCTAGCCGTTCGACGAGCTGTTCGACGAACGCGCTACACTAGCAGTTCGACGAACCGTTAGATGAGCACCGTTCGACGAACGCCGTTCGACAAACGCCGTTCGACGAACGTGCTACTATAGTCGTTCGATGAACACCATTCGATGAACGCGCTACATTAGCCGTTCGATGAATGCCGCCCGACGAACACGCTACCCTGTTCGTTGAGAAGACATGCATATCGTCGAGAAGATGACATATATCGTCGAGAAGATATATATATATATATATATATCATCGAGAAGACAGGTATAATCATCAGAGTATAAACTTGCCCTAAGCTACATTCTAACCACTCGCTCAAATCTGCCACTGATAGTAGCCAAGGTATCGTAATCACCAGCACTGTCACCCTGGCCTGGCTGTCCTCCTGTGTAGTACGTTGCTGCTCCTAAAAGTAGTGGTGTAACAACCGTTAGTCATAAAGACTAAGTGGCTTCACATCCTCTCCCCCACGACTCTAAGGCACCGGGCGGAAGGGAATGAAGAAAAGATGCAATATATTCAGTTGTAGCAAAAATAGGTGACAAGGAAAGATGTAATCACAGCAGTGTATCAAATGTGTAAGAAGTACATCTAACAGGTAAAATGACAATGGCAGAGTATAAGCAAGTATTGAAACAACACAGAAGAAGTAAGCAGTTCATATCGTACCTTAACTTATATGAATGCCCATACAAACTTATAAGTTAAGGTTTCAATGTTGGAACCCATCATATAAAAGAGCTCATACTAATTTATATGATGGACCTGATGTGGTGCAATGCTATGAGTATGAATGATGAATGCAATGCGATGATTATGATATGATGACTCACCCATGCATAGTTGATATGTCGACATAGACCTACAGTTCTGGCTTTTTGAGAGATAGCTAACCACTCAGGCATCTCCCATCGTGGCCAGAAGGAGACAGTGGAACGAGCTCCTCCACTACTGGGAGGGTATGAACACAACCAGTCCTAGGCCTCTTTACATCTCGACGCTAAGAACACACAGCGGAGACCCTGCGTACTGCTCGCATCATTCTGACCCTTCAAGGACACAGAAGGGGACTTGGGTAGGTGAGCACCAAGAGTCCAACCAAACCGGCCCAGAGTCTAACTGCCGGCTTCTGTCGGTGTCACGACTAGCAAGCCCGTAGACCCGCCATAAGTAATCCTCCAACCTAGATCATTACACCGCCATGTGTAAACCATGCACATTCATGTAATTCCCGTGCACACCCATGCAATCAAGCACCCAGGGACTCACGGTGAAACCTTCATACCTTTCACATCTTAACAGTTCAACCGATGCTAATTAGCATCCAAGTCCCCCAATAACCGGGTCCTTAGCATTTCACCACAACAGAAGGGGACTTGGGTAGGTGAGCACCAAGAGTCCAACACAACTAGTCTAGAGTCTAACAGTCGGCTTCTGTCGGTGTCACGACCAACAAGCACTTAGACCCGCCACAAGTAATCCTCCAACCAGGATCATCACACCACCATGTGTAAACCATGCACATTCATGAAATTCCCATGCACCACCCGTGCTATCAAGTACCCAAGGACTCGCGTAAGGAGCCTTATTCCATTTCTCCTCATACAATCGGTGTCGATGCTAATTAGCATCCAAGGACCTACCAACCGGGTCCCTCACCTCTGAGGATATAACCATACCCTAGAAGCCTCACCAACCATCACTACTTCACATACGGAGTTGTCATGACTCTCTTGTAGTGGCATGGGTATATAAGGGAATTACTATCTTTGATCCTATAGGACTATTTGTAAACGTAATTCTAAGTTCGAGTTCACTATACAAATCTGCCCATACACATTAACCATCCCAATCCTTGAGCTCGATTCACAACTTGCCTTGATCACCATTAACTTCATAAGCATCATTCGATCACGCCTAGTCTATAACAATTATCTTTCCCTCGTCCTCTTTAAGGATTATCAATCATAATCTCTACTAAGCGGTTATCACAATTCTAAACTCTTCGATAGATTTCTGAATGATATATGTATGGTTTTGTGTACGTTCCCAAATTCCTTGTCTACGTGAGCACCTTAACATTTCGATTTAGCTTAATAAATTATAACGACGCATTTAATTATGGGTTCATTTCGAAACCAAATCCACTGAAACTTCCACCATAAGTCATCAATAATGCCGTAATCATTACCACCAAATTTCGACCTCATCATATTATACAATACATATTTACGGTGCTCCACCAGTATATGATCATTATACATATTGCTAAACGTTTAAACCTTGCCCATAATCAATATTATTTATCCTCACCATCAACGACACATGCCCTGTTTATGGTCCCACCTAAAACTAACAATTGAAGGTTTATTTAAGGACTCATCTCAACTGATATAAATCTTAAATCCTTATCATAGGTCAATACTAGCATGTGCATGACTCGTACAAAATTTCGGCCCAATCGGGCTTCACATTCAGCATTTATATCTCCTTCCAATTATAAAACGAAACAGCAATAACTTTAATACCACTTACCCAAAAATTATGAAATTCAACAGAGATCTACACATTGTTATCACCTATGTCTCCACCAATTTTCATGAGCATCCAACCAATATCTTAAGAGAAATCCACAAAATACTGAGATCGGGAGTCTTATGACACAGTTTATTAAAACTGGATTTCTGGGTGCTACAGTTGTCCAGAAATTATGATCCACCCCATTTTGGAAAGCTAACATCAAGGGCTACAACATTTATGTTGAGTCCTAAACCCAGATCTAAGTGGGTCCTATCTAAAATCTACTCCGAAGTCAACAACAGAAATCTGGACAGCAAAACAGCACGCACTTAACCCATTCTGGGTTTCTGGACAGCCCACTCGACTGGACTTGTAGGAAGCTACATTTCACTTCAGAAAACGCATAACCTATCATCGAAAAGCTCTTTCCGAGGGCTACAACTTTCATGTTGAGCCCGAAGTCTAATTCCTGTGGGATCAACCCTAAAAATTGGCTTGAACCCAGCTGCGCATAATTTTACCCCTTAACAACCAAGTGCAATGATATAATTCGAAAACTTCTTTAGCAAGGGGCTATCATTACCTTTATCACACAATTATATAATTAACAACCTTAATTAACAAGGGATTTTTAACAGAGAATTACTCATCATCTGCTTCACATAATAAATAATTTAAAACCCTACATAACATGGGACTATTCATCATCTTCCCCCCAAAAAATAAAGGGTTAGGTCATTACAACTTCTCCCATCCAATACTCCCTCCATAGACCATGGATTTCAACAAAATCAAATCCTATCTCTTCCTTTTGAAGAGAAGAAGTGATTGAAGGAACTTTCGCGGCAATCGGTGCCCAAACAAGAAAGATCCGATTTGGTCTTTTCCTAGGAAACTCCATTAACTCACCAGCCAAGCTCTTTTGAGCTCAACACCTCTCCTAATTTTTCTCTACGATCTAGCACCAAGGGAGAGGGGTCGGAAGTCACCTTATTTTCTAGCCATAGTTCAAGCTCATCTTCATGGTAGCGGGGTGGTGGTCGGCCAAGCTCCAAATCCTTCTCCAAGCTTGCTCCTTCAAGAACCCTAAGTTGAAACCTTAAGGTGAGGGAAAAGAAGAAGAAGAAGATGAAGATGAAGAAGAATAATCTTCTGACTCCATTATTCCATCCCATTCGGCTAGGGAAGAAGGAGAGAGAGATAAAGATAGAAAGAGAGATAAAGAGATATCATTAATGGCATTAAATGCAATTTCCATTTCCAAGGCATGTTGAAAATCGCCCAATTTCTCGAGAAAAGAAAGGGTCAGGCCGTTCGATGAACGCCAGATCCGGCCGTTCGTCAAACGCATCCTTCAGGCCGTTCTTCGAACGCAGCCTTCAGGTCGTTCGTCGAACGAAACCTTCAGGCCGTTCGTCGAACGCAGCCTTCAGGCCGTTCGTCGAACGCAGCCTTCAGGCCGTTCGTCGAACGCAGCCTTCAGGTCGTTCGTCGAACGCAGCCTTCAGGCCGTTCGACGAACGCAGCCCTCAGGTCGTTCGTCGAACGCCGCCTCAGGCCGTTCGTCCAACGCCGCCTTCAGGCCGTTCGTCGAACGCCGCCTTCAGGTCGTTCGACGAACGCTGCCTTGAGGCCGTTCGATGAACGCAGCCATTAGGTCGTTCGTCGAACGCAGCCTTCAGGCCGTTCGACGAACGCCGCCTTCAGGCCGTTCGACGAATGCAGCCTTCAGGCCGTTCGACGAATGCAGCCTTCAGTCCGTTCGTCAAACGCAACTTCCTAATTGAGGGCTACCTCCACTGTTGGAGATCAGGGCACAACCATGGCCTATTAGGATCTCCAGATCCCACCTGGTCTAAGCATCTCTAAGTGACCCGTGTCACTCGAGGGGTCTAGTACAAACTGGGATGTTACAAATCCAATAAACGAAGAAACAATTTCATCCCCAAAATTTAAGTTGAGGTTATGGGGTTTAAGTTCAAATCACAATAGTCATCTATAGTACACTTTAAATCCCGCTCACCACTAGTGAAGGTCACAACTCATTCACATCTAGGACTGATATCGAGTCGAGTTCGATCGATTTTGGCTCGGCTCGAAATTGAAATTTTCGAGTCGAACTCGGCTCGAAATCGAAATCGATTTCAAGTCGACTCGACTCGAAATGGCTCGATTCCGAGCTGGCTCGAAATCGAATCGAGCTAGCTCAAAATCGAATTGAGCTGATTCAAAATCGAATTAAGCTGGCTCGAAATTAAGCAATTTTTCTCTTTATTCGTAATTGGCTCGAAATTAAATTGGGAAACATCTAAATTTAGGAAATGAAACAATTAAAACCTTCAATATTTTTATTTAGGTTTAAAATTTAGTGTTTTTAATTTTAAAATAATAACATATTAATAAATAAATAATATTTTTAATCAATTCGAGTTGATTCAAATCATATTTCGAGCGATTCAGGATTGGCTCGAAATCGACTCGAAATTAGATTCGAGTCAAATTGAATCGACTCAAATTGAGTCGAATCAATTGTAACTGATTCCGATTCGGCTCAATATTCGAGCGATTTTCGAGCGACTTTCGAGTTTCGAATATTATGCTCAGCCTTATTCACATCACCTCACTTCCAATTTCTCCCATGTATACTTCTGTTATATTTCATGACACTTATAATCCAAATTATGCCCAGAGAAATCTTAAGTGTCTCTCATCCTGATGCAAATATAAATATGGTGGTGATAAGACATAGTTGGGTTTATAGACACGCTCTCACTACGGGCAGGTCGGAAACAACCGAAACCCATACTTCCTTGTTCCCTTGATGGCGCAAATCTCGCACACCGCTATAGGCGGTACCTCGACTGCGGCACGAAACGGCAGTGTACAGATCGTTCAAGTAATATAAAACGAGGAGTAAATCCCCAAGTATCGATCTCGGAAGGAACACAGTAAGGTGGAGTTAACAATTGAGGAGGACTTGAGATGAAGTCCTTAAGGTCGGATGGATTGCGGGAGGCTTGGTTTGGATTGCGGAAAACAAAATAAAATAGCTACGACTACTCCTATGCAGGCCTTGAGCGCACTGCTTCGCCAGGCGGGATGGAAGACTACACGGGCCGCAATGCACCGAATCGCTAGGCGGATGGACTAGTAGGCTAGCGGATGGAGTGGAGAGAGCGGCGGAATGAGGGTCGCAAGCACCTCTTCGCAAAGCACACCACTAACAATTGTTAGGGCGGCACAACACAACAAACAATCCACACCACAAGGCACACCTCAAATGAACATATAACAAGATTACTCAATCACATAGACATGATTTCATACTAATGTTAACCAATCAAAGTATACTTCATCAAACATATAAGAAATCCAACTAAACTATCAACTACAAGAGGAGGTGAGTGTGCGAAATCGACCGACTCCGAAGTCTTGTTGAGGATTCACGGAAGGAATCGCCGGGTTGTCAATCCGCGTCCAAACTCGGTCCTCAACTGAGTCCGGGGTAGAGGAGGGCTGTCACTTCCACCCAATGACCCGTCTTCTTCGTGTCACGAACCGGAGGAATGATCACACAAGCTGCTCCGATCTTGAAGAAGATGGCTAGGTTGACTCCTTTCTTGAAGCTCTTGGATGAAGGAGATGGCCGAGAGGAAGCTCCGGCGAGGATTTGGCGTTGAAAGCTTGCCCGGAGATCCTCCCTAAGGTGGGCGGTGAAGAAGGAGGTGAAACCCTGCAGAAAATGTGGAAAACGGCGGAGCTGGGCGGAGTCGGATGGTCGATCCCGACCTAAAATCGCGCATGTCTATTTATAGACGGAGCAGAATTAAACAACGCGCACGGTCAGGCGCACGACCTGTGGTCGTGCGCGAATTGCCTTTGATCGTGCGCGAAGAACCTGTAGTATAGTCCTGAACTGCAAAAATAGCGCACGGTCAGTGGCGCACGACCAATGGTAGTGTGCGAAGAAGGCCTGTGATCGTGCGCCGACGCTCTGTCAGGGAAGGGAATTAACGCACGACCACTGGTCGTGCGCCTGATCGTGCGAGAAGGAAAACGCACGATCAGAGGCTTTTTCGACCGAAAATCCCCCAGGACCCATCCCGAGTGTCGCACAACCCTTGGACCTGCATGAAAATATACTAGACCACAGAAATACATAAAGTCACACCAAGATGGGGCATAAATGTGCACTAAGCAATGAAATGGGCATTGTAATCAAATAGAATTGAAAGTAGGCCTAAAGTGAAGTGCAAGTGCATGAAAACTAGCCCAGATGAGTCCGGAAATCACTATATAAACTGGACTCATCATCCCTCACCTTAATAAACCAACTTTCATTGCACCTTTGATCTAAATCCCCTTAAGATCAGTGACCCCGATACACATGAGGTTACCACTCGTGCCTCCGGATAAAATTTAGAATCCTTCTACAAGGGAGCCATGTGCTTTAGATTTGCAAAAATAAATTGATTCTTCCAATCCCAGGCATCGTTATCCAAATAACGTGTAGCGCTTTAAACATCATCACTTCAGTGCATCCTAAATTTTAATATTAAATGAGGATGACCTCGAAGTCAAACGGGTGATCAACCATAAAGTTCACGATGTCATATCCTTGGGTAAAACCTCAAATACCCAAACGGTTATTATATCTGCAAGATCGTCTCTCTTATGTATTAAAGATGTAGAAGCAAGCCTTAACCTCATCTTTTAGTACCACCATCATTATCCATATCATTATCAACTGATTCCATCAATGTCATCTCGTCTGAGGCAATCATTCATACAACACACATCTTTTACACTTTGCACGACATCCACTTGATATTAAGTTCCAACAACCGTTATGATCACGTTATAATAATTCATGTGCAAGGGCATTCATGCAAAAGACACCAACCACGCTCAATATCAAGCTATGGCAAGATAATTACAATGGTCAGACTTCATGGATGTTTACCACTTGACTTCAAATCCACGTAATAGTCAAGTCCTGCACTGACCCCACTGTACTTGCCATGACATTATGTCCTTTCAATCCATCAACTACCAAAAATGATGCTACTACCTCAAGGGTTTAAGCTCAGAAAGCGTTTATGTTTCCAAAAAATTTCCAAATTCCGCACGTGATCATCCGATGATGCTTATCATTTGGTTTTGGTGATATTATGAATCGTTATCGAGACTCAAAGTAAGGTGAATCCATGACTCTACACCTCGCATGGGTGATAATCACATTGTTCCCTTCTAATAACATGTGACCTCGAGTCAAGTGTTACTTTGGTCTACTCCCGGTTCTACTTTGATTTGCACCAGATTCAAAAATTGGCGCCACTTTTATCCCGTGATTTAAATCATTTCATTTAAGGGCTCCTCAACCATGAACATATACCTTATCCAACGGTTGTGTTTCGGTACAGAGCCTTTAGAAATCTACTTTGTCGAGCTAAAACGCTACACGTACTCTTACTTGTTCGTATAGAGACATATTCATATCTCACTAAATAAGTAAGTGCAACTTATCATCAATATCCCCTTCACGTATTCAATTCACGGCGTGTCTCAACACCCTTGACGTTATCACCCATATTGAGAGGTTATCATGAATCTAATCATCATTGTTCACGTACTCTTCAAATACATAAGATCTAAGGGAAAACGAAGTCGATACGTAAATTGTCCAATAAACGAAGGGACAAGCCCCCGTACGTTTTTGGACTAAATTTCTTCCACCGCCCATATGGTATATTTATATATGTTTGAACTAATCATGAACCAAGGTGCAAGGCTCGAGATGATTTCCCTTCGACACGGGTTATGCAGACTACCAAAAATAGGGCATACTTCACAATATGATAAACTAAATCAAATCCATTCCAAGCGCCCTACTATCCCTGCCAACGATCATCCATGGCATATTTATTTCATAAAAACTTTAAGGATTTTAGCATCAAAGAAGTCATATTAATCTTGTTGACTACACCGCCTAACACTTACTAATTTCCCAATGTCAAGTAATTACAACATTAAAGGGAATGTTCACCAAGAATTTCCAAACTCAGGGGTAGTTTATCATCATACTAGCAATGCATGCATAAAATTTCATTAACTTCCCAGTTATAATGTTATCACAACACACCTGCATATCTCTCAAGTGTTAATTTACTACTCTCCTCGATACTTATCCACATAATCTTAGAACAATATAGAGGAAATTATCATCTTCAAAATGCTTTCCTTTCTTATTCCGCTAATAAAATTCCTATCAACCCAAACATGGCCTTAGCAGTCCGCCTTGCTTAAGGTGAATTAACTCTTCAAGGGTCTCCACTTCCAATGTCAAAAATTACAACGATTTTAAATCCTTGGGGAACCCAAGACGGTACATAACTAGCCCAATAAACGAAGAGATAAGCCCACGTATCTCTTTGGCTGGGTTTCTTCTATATAATTAGAAGGGGGAGGTATCCACATACCGTATAAAAGGCATGCTTAGTGGTCTCTTACTAAGCTGATAATAGACTAGAAGCACCAATCTCATTGAGATTGCCCTAATATTTTGGGTAAGGTGATAATATCACTCCATATCTGAGATAGAAATTTCAGGGTGTGAGTCTCTAGCATTTACACTCACGTTAAACTCTTCCCTTAGTCACTTGAGGTCACTTTTGCTTGGCCACATCATCCCTGAGATTGGTATAAGGTAAGGGTATGTCACGACATATCCTGCTAAGTTGACCAAAGTGGTATCCTAGTTAGGTTGGCATCAATCCTATGCCAAACCAACTCTAGTTGTTGGAATGGGAATACCAATTACTGTCTCGGAATGAGCCAGCATCTATACGTAAGGGAACAAGTTTGGCTTAAGTTGGAACTTCCTATAGGAAAAAGTGGACATACTTAATATGAATCACACATGGGCCCACCACCGCTTTCGCTGCATCAGTTTGTCCTCAAACTGATTTAGCTAACAGGTGTGGCCTAGTGGTTTAATGGACTTCTTTATCTCAGGATCGTTGCAAGTTGATACCATTTGTAAGACCCCCCCCCCCCCCCCCCAGAACACAAGACAGGGCCGAGGGGAGTCCTATGCCCAGGGCAGCCGCCTTGCGGAAGCGCCAACACACGAGCTAGCCTCCGCCACAAGACGCCTATCCTGCCGGCCAAACCAACTGAACAGCGCCAACCCATCAATAATGCAAAAGCAAGAAGCCATATATTCACAATTAAGCAACAATGTCCAAACAGTACAAAAAGACAGAAAGCTACACAAGCACCTGTATATCATCAGAGTATAAACTTGCCCTAAGGCTACATTCTAACCACTCGCTCTAATCTGCCGCTAATGGTATCCAAGGTATCGTAATCACCAGCACTGTCACCCTGTCCTGGCTGTCCTCCTGTGTAGTACGCTACTCCTCCTAAACGTAGTGGTGTAACAACCGTTAGTCATAAAGACTAAGTGGCTTCACATCCTCTCCCTCGGCGACTCCAAGGCACCGGGCGGAAGGGAATGAAGAAAAGCTGCAATATAGTCAGTAGTAGCAAAAATAGGTGACAAGGAAAGATGTAATCACAGCAGTGTATCAAATGTATAAGAAGTACATCTAACAGTTAAAATGACAATGGCAGAGTATAAGCAAGTAGTGAAACAACACAGAAGAAGTAAACAGTTCATATCGTCCCTTAACTTATATGAATGCCCATACAAACTTATAAGTTAAGGTTTCCATGCTGGAACCCATCATATAAAAGAGCTCATACTAATTTATATGATGGACCCGATGTGGTGCAATGTTATGAGTATGAATGATGAATGCAATGCAATAATTATGATATGATGAATCACCCATGCATAGTTGATATGTCGACATAGACCTACAGTTCTCGCTTTTTGAGAGGTAGTTAACCACTCAGGAATCTCCCATCGTGGCCAGACGGAGACAGTGGAACGAGCTCTTCCACTACTAGGAGGGTATGAACACTACCAGTCCTAGGCCTCTGTATGCCTCGACGCTAAGAACACACAGCGGAGACCCTGCGTACTACTCGCATCATGCTGAGCCTTCAAGGACACAGAAGGGGACTTGGGTAGGTGAGAACCAAGAGTCCAACCCAACCGGTAAAGAGTCTAATTGCCGGCTTCTGTCGGTGTCACGACTAGTAAGCCCATAGACCCGCCACAAGTAATCCTCCAACCCGGATCATTACACCACCATGTGTAAACCATGCACATTCATGTAATTCTCGTGCACACCCATGCAATCAAGCACTCAGGGACTCACGGATGGAGCCTTCTTACCTTTCACATCATAACAGTTCAACCGATGCTAATTAGCATCCAAGGCCCCCCACAACCGGGTCCTTAGCATTTCACCACAATAGAAGGGGACTTGGGTAGGTGAGCACCAAGAGTCCAACCCAACCGGTCTAGAGTCTAACAATCGGCTTCTGTCGGTGTCACGACCAGCAAGCCCGTAGAGCCTCCACAAGTAATCCTCTAACCAGGATCATCACACAACCATGTGTAAACCATGCACATTCATGAAATTCCCATACACCACCCGTGCTATCAAGTACCCAAGGACTCGCATAAGGAGCCTTATTCCATTTCTCCTCATACAATCGGTGCCGATGCTAATTAGCATACAAGGACCTACCAACCGGGTCCCTCACCTCTCAGGATATAACCATACCCTAGAAGCCTCACCAACCATCACTGCTTCACACACGGAGTTGTCACGACTCTCTTGCAGTGGCATGGGTATATAAGGGAATTACTATCTTTGATCATATAGGACTACTTGTGCGCGTAATTCTAAGTTCGAGTTCACTATACAAATATGCCCATACACATTAACCATCCCAATCCTTGAGCTCGATTCACAACTTGCCTTGATCACCATTAACTTCATAAGCATCATTCGATCACGCCTAGTCTATACCAATTATCTCACCCCCGTCCTCTTTATGGATTATCAATCATAATCTCAACAAAGCGGTTATCACAATTCTAAACTCTTCGATAGATTTCTGAATGATATGTGTACGGTTTTGTGTACGTTCCCAAATTCCTTGTCTACGTGAGCACCTTAACATTTCAATTTAGCTTAATAAATTATAACGACACATTTAATTATGGGTTCATTTCGAAACCAAATCCACTGAAACTTCCACCATAAGTCATCAATAATGCTTGAATCATTACCACCAATTTCGACCTCATTGTATTATACAATACGTATTTACGGTGCTCCACCATTATATGATCATTATACATATTGCTAAACGTTTAAACCTCGCCCATAATCAATGCTATTTATCCTCACCATCAACCACACATGCCATGTTTATGGTCCCACCTAAAACTAACAATTGAAGGTTTATTTAAGGATTCATCTCAACAGATATAAATCTTAAATCCTTATCACAGGTCAATACTAGCATGTGCATGACTCGTACAAAATTTTAGCCCAATCGGTCTTCACATTCAACATTTATATCTCCTTCCAATTATAAAACGAAACAGCAATAACTTTAATACTACTTACCCAAAAATTATGAAATTCAACAGAGATCTACACATTGTTATCACCTATGTCTCCACCAATTTTCAGGAGCATCCAACCAATATCTTAAGGCCCTGTTCGTTTGGCTGGAATTGCAGAAAAGAATTGGAATTGGAATTGCCAATTCAAATTCTGCTGTTCGGTAGCCAATTTTTTTTATGGGAATTGACATTCAATTGAATTCCATGGGAATTCAGAATAGGCAGTTTTTCCTCTCCCCCATTTCCTACCTCTTTAGGTTGGACTTGAGAATTCTGTCCCCCGTCCTGCATCCGGTGTCCCTGTCTTCTTTCTTCATTCGCTCTTCACCCATCCCGCCCTCCTCGTCGAGGCCCCTCGCTTCTTCCAATCTCGATGAGCCTTCCCGCCTGTCTCGATGATTTCTTTCTTCGATCCCACTGCCGATCCCATCGATGGAGTCTGTTGTTGCCCCTTGTCGTCGATCTAGTTTGCTACTGCTTCCCTTGTCGACAACAAAGGTACTTCTTCCTGCCTGTCTCCATGATTCATACATACATTGGCCTGCATGCATCTTCGTTTACACCAGCGGAAGCGTCCTCCATGGTAATTGAAGCATATGAGTTTCTCCAGGAAGGAGGTTCAGTAGAATTTCAGCGGAAGCATCCTCCATGGCTTGGCAACGTCTTCCATGGCATGTCAACATAATCTGCTTGTTTTTCATGCTTGTTTTGGAAATTTATATCATCAAAGGGCAATTTCCTTTTGCTAAAACCTGATTTCTTTTCTTTGGGGTCAATAGTTCTGTTGCTTGGCATCCACATTGATACTTCGCCAACTGAGACTTGCTCTGTGCATCATCAGAACAATCTGCTATAGGAGAAGAGGATTTAGGTTCTGAAATTGCACACCAATCATTTCTTCAGTGAATCTAAAAGAGACACTACTATGGTTCTCTTTTTATAATTTCCACACCTGTCTACTATACAAAATTTATGCAGCATAGATCAAAAAAGACACCTGAGCAAATTCAAGTATTGTCAAATGAACGGAGCCTAATGTGTGTGTGGTTGTGTTTGTATATGTGTGTGTGCGGGTGTGTTTGTATATGTGTGTATGTGTGTAAATATCAATTCCATTGATTGAATTCTAATATGCAGGCGAACAGTGAAATTACTAATTCCATTTCCTGTGACAGAATTCCTGCATTCAGCCGAACATCAGAATTAGAATTGACTTCAATTCTAATTCCTGTGGGAATCAGTATTTGGTCCAATTCCAATTCCTGCATTTCATTTCCTGTCAAACGAACGGAGCCTAAGAGAAATTCACAAAATACTGAGATCGGAAGTCTTATGACACAGTTTACTAAAACTGGATTTCAGGGTTCTACAGTTGTCCAGAAATTATGATCCACCCCATTTTGGAAAGCTAACATCAAGGGCAATAACATTCATGTTGATTCCTAAACCCAGATCCAAGTGGTTCCTATCTAAAATCTGCTCCAAAGTCAACAGCGGAAATCTGGACAACAAAACAGCACGCACGTAACCCATTCCCGCTTTTTGGATAGTCCGCTCGACTGGACATGTAGGAAGCTACAAGTCACTTCAGAAAACGAGTAACATATCGTCGGAAAGCTCTTTCCGAGGGATACAACTTTTATGTTGAGCCCGAAGTCTAATTCCAGTGGGATCAAGCCTAAAAATTGGCTTGAACCCAGCTGCGCACAATTTTACCCCTTAACAACCAAGTGCAATGATATAATTTGAAAACTTCTTTAGCAAGGGGCTATCATTACCTTTATCACACAATTATATAATTAACAACCCTAATTAAAAATGGATTTTTAATAGAGAATTACTCATCATCTGCTTCACATAATAAATAATTTAAAACCCTACATAACAGGGGACTATTCATCATCTTCCCCCCAAAAAAAAGGGTTAGGTCATTATAACTTCTCACATCCAATACTCCCTCCATAGACCATGGATTTCAACAAAAATCAAATCCTTTCTCTTCCTTTTGAAGAGAAGAAGTGATTGAAGGAACTTTCGCGGCAATCGGTGCCCTAACAAGAAAGATCCGATTTGGTCTTTTCCTAGAAAACTCCATTAACTCACCAGCCAAGCTCTTTTGAGCTCAACACCTCTCCTAATTTTTCTCTACGATCTAGCACCAAGGGAGAGGGGTCGGAAGTCACCTTATTTTCCGGCCATGGTTCAAGCTCATCTTCATGGCAGCGGGATGGTGGTCGGCCAAGCTCCAAATCCTTCTCCAAGCTTGCTCCTTCAAGAACCCTAAGTTGAAACCTTAAGGTGAGGGAAAAGAAGAAGAAGAAGAAGATGAAGAAGAATACCCTTCTGACTCCATTATTCCAGCCCATTCCGCTAGGGAAGAAAGAGAGAGAGAGGGAGAAAGATAGAAAGAGAGATAAAGAGATAGCATTAATAGCATTAAATGCAATTTCCATTTCCAAGGCATGTTGAAAAACACCCAATTTCTCGAAAAAAGAAAGGGTCAGGCCTTTCGTCGAACGCTGTTCGACGAATGCTACATCGGGTCGTTCGTCGAACACAGCCTTGAGGTCGTTCGTCGAACGCAGCCTTCAGGTCGTTCGTCGAATGAAGCGTTCAGTGCGTTCGTCGAACGAAGCCTTCAGGCCGTTCGTCGAACGCAGCCTTCAGGCCGTTCGTCGAACGCAGCCTTCAGGCCGTTCGTCGAACGCAGCCTTCAGGCCGTTCGTCGAACGCAGCCTTCAGGCCGTTCGACGAACGCAGCCTTCAGGCCATTCGATGAACGCTGCCTTCAGGCAGTTCGACAAACGCAGCCTTCAGGTCATTCGTCGAACGCAGCCTTCAGGCCGTTCGACGAACGCCGCCTTCAGGCCGTTCGACGAACGCCGCTTTCAGGCCGTTCGACGAACGCCGCCTTCAGGCCGTTCGACGAACGCCGCCTTCAGGACGTTCGACGAACGCCGCCTTTAGGCCGTTCGACGGTACGCCGCCTTCAGGCCGTTCGACGAACGCCGCCTTCAGGCCGTTCGAAGAATGCCTCCTTCAGGCCGTTCGACGAACGCCGCCTTCAGGCCGTTCGACGAACGCCGCCTTCAGGCCGTTCGACGAACGCCGCCTTCAGGCCGTTCGACGAACGCCGCCTTCAGGCCGTTCGTCGAACGCAGCTTCCTAATTGAGGGCTACCTCCACTGTTGGAGATCAGGGCACAACCATGGCCAATTAGGATCTCCAGATGCCACCTGGTCCGAGCATATCTAAGTGACCCGTGTCACTCGAGGGGTCTAGTTCGAAATGTAATGTTACATAATCAAGACGATATAATCCATCACTTAGCCGATTACTTGTCAACAGTATTCTTTCTCCAATTTCTCCAAACACTCTTTTGTGCGACCTCATAGACTAATATCGCGTTGGCAGTGAGACTAGATATTTGACCACTTCCAGATCACCATGGAAACACAAACATGTTGTTCCCCGGTGTCCGCTAGGATGGCCGGGAGGAGGGGTGTTGTTACACCGTTGTTGGTTAGCCAAAATTGGCCCTCGTTATACTGCTCTTTGTGTAATGGATGCAGGGCAAGGATCGCAAGTTGGACCCAGCACGCCGGACAAAAAGGCCTAAGCCTCATGAAGTGTACCTCCTCCTATTTTCCTATTTGTTTATGTTGTCTTTACTTTGTTCCGGCTTGCATGCCAATGTAGCATAGATATGTTATTAACTTTTGGATATTTTATGTGCTTTGGTTGATGACTTGAGCATTGTGTCTTTTTAAATGTTTCCATTGTGCTTGTTCTGAGTTTTGAGTTGGGTAGAATCTATATAATTTTTTTAATACTAAAGCTGTGGCGATTATATACTGTGGGGTCCCGGCCGGACCTATATTATATAGTCATTGTAGGGGAGGTGTTACAGTATGAGTGTCACAAGCATCATCCATATTTATATGTTGAGCAATTAAAGTAAGGGGCCTAACAATGCAACATGTATGCAAACCTAGGTTTCACCCAAGGCACACTATGACGTGTATGCTTCTAACATAATATCACACATCATCATTTCACAACAATCAAGGGGTACTCATCATTTACCCGGGGGCGTGCAAGCCTAAGGCCAAGAACTCCACTGAGACCTCCCCCCTTACATGGTCCACAATGTCATCGGGCGCATCAGCTTACTTGTTCTCGCCACAATCACCAAGCTAAAAGCCAAGAACTCCACTGAGACCTCACCCTTTACATGGTCCACAATGCCATCGGGTGCATCAGCTTACTTGTTCTCGACAGTTAGCACAAAAGGGGATTCGTCTTGCCGGGACACTCTCCATATATGAATCCAAGCATTCATGGGCTAATCAGATGACTACAAAGACAAAGCCACGCCTTCACATACAAGCGGCATCACAAGCCATTCACCACACACAATATTTACCTTTCTGAACCAACGTTCGTTCTCACACGAAACAATAAAGGGGCATCACAATGACGTTTTCACCGCAATCGAATTTCTAGCAATATCCCTAAAATGCACGTTAAGCAACATCACCGAATCGGACCATCGATCGCGATTTTGGCTTCACCCACAATGCCTAATCCGCTAACGGAGCGGATCTCTAATGCAAAAAATAATGTCGGGGATGGACTCAATCAACCCGATGGTTCCTCTTAAACCAGGGCGACCCAAACCCCTCTCATTTGAGAGATTTGGTACCACAAATTTTAGAAAAAGAGAAGGCAAGAGATGTCATGCACGCATCCTAAAACTAGGAGGAGAGATGTCGTTACCCTTTGAACTCTCTTCCTCGCCATGGATCAGTTGAAAGGCACGGATAGAAAAGAGCGCATTTGCGTCCTCTCTGTGGATCTGGTTTCGGATCGACGAACGGAGCTCTGATGCTCCAACGATGATGGATCTTGCCCTTCTTCTTCCTCCAAGCTCTCCCTCTCACCTTAGCCCCCAAAATCACAAAGGACTTAACAAAAGGAATAGAGAACTCTTCTGCCTTATTTAGGACTTTCTGACGAACCTATCTAAGCCCTTAGATCAAGATCTAAGAAGATCGGATGCCCTTAAAATGTTGCTTACGGGTCTGCTCTCATAAGTTACCGCGCGGCGCTAGCTCTACCGCGCCGCGCTAACGTCTCAATGAACCCTTTCGACGATATCGTCTCGACGAATGCTTCTCGACACTACTGCGACATACGACAAACCTACCGCCGACAGTACCTCTACCGCGCCGCGCTAACCTCTCGACGAAACCTTCTCAACGAAGCTTTCTCGATGTCTCGTCAGGACAGCAACCGCCAGCGGTAGTACCTACCACTCGGCGTTAGCAACAGGCCGCCTGTTTCCACAACATTCTGAAAACTGGGGTGTTACACCCCCAACCATTACCTAGGGTATTTCCTTGGGGATCTACACTCTCACCTTCGAGTGCGCCATCGGGTCCACAATCCAACTACTCATTCTCGCGCCATGAAGCAAGATCGTTGCCTCGACGAGGAACTCTAAATGGCCCAACCGTCTTCCTCGTCCGGCACACGCCACTAGCCACTGTCACCGCCATCGTTTCTATCAAAATCTCCAACGCCTCTTCCCCGCTTGGATAACCTGCCCCCGCATGGGGCCCCCACAGCTAGGCTCGTCTCCCCCGCCGCTGGTTCCACCGGTCCCACCTTCACCGCGACTCGACGACCCCATCGCTTATCTCACGAGCAACACCTCGTGCTTAGCCGCAAGGACCTTTGCTTTCGCTGGCAGCAATCGTACTTGCCCACCCACGTATGCGCTTTCAAAGACTTGTGTGTGTTGGTGGGATCTGAAGACGACGGTCCTGACTTCAGGGATTTGGACCCCCCTTGACGCTCGTGGATGACCCTTACGTACCTCGACCTTGAGGACAAGGTCGTTTTTCGGGAGGGGAGTTTTGATACATATACGTCTTACATGCGCGCTCGGACAGCCGTCCTCACTACACGAGAGCTCTTCTGGAGATGCGATGACCTTTAAAAGTTATCTTATATTTTGTAATTAATTATGTAATGGTCCTTAATGCATTTCGTCATGTAGTGTCCTTGTCTTGTGGGCAAAGCTCTCGTCTTTTCCAACCCCTGCGAAACTGAGCGACTACCGGCGGAAAAAAGGGCTGAGATTTCAGCGACATCGAGCTTCCTGGATTTTGCCACCAAATACGTCGGAGCTTCCGTCCACTGAGTTCCTGTTCATTTTCCGGCGAGGTATTGTAATCCTGCATGCTTTAGCTCACGGATCCTAGGTGATGGTCTCCCATTTAATCAAATTTTAACCTCAGTATGTTCAGGTCTAACACGGATAAATTTGGCTTCGCGATTTGATTCAGAAATTGGCCGAAAATGTCGGATGTAGGAGCAACAAGTACTCAGGGCTCTGTTAATGCTGCTGAGGAGAAAGACTACGTAAGTCATTTTATCCTTAGACCCGTTTAAACACGTTTGCTCTACTTGTGTTTTCATATTTTTTCAACTGCATTCAGTATATAGATTTCAGTTGTATTTTGAATTTAACAACATTTTATTTGCAGTTGAATTTTTTAAGTATGAAGTAATCCATTTCTATGATTTTTCAGCCAAAAAAGCAGTCAGTTGCGTTTCCAATTGCGCATTCAGAGGATGAGACATCTGCTATGTATTGTCAGTATGCCCATAGTACAGGTTTCAGAGTTCGAGAACAACATTTGGCCTACTGGACACACAAGGATTATAAAATGACGAGAATATAGCTGCGCCAAAGCTGGTTTGAGGAGTAAAGCAAAATTTAGCACTGTAACTAAGAGAAGGAGTCCAACGACATATTCTGGGACATGCTAAGTTGACGAACACAGGCTAGAACTTTGTATGCTCGTACATCCACACCTTCAAATATAAGAGATGGTTAGAGCAATAGGAATTAACATAATACAATAAATACAATGGTGGTTAGAACATCTCATTCCAATAATACTGTGGAGCAACCCTCCAAGGAACAGATGTTGCTACCGACATTTCGAATAGAACTTATACGACTTAAATGATCAAACTGTACATGAAGGAACTCATGGATGGCAAGCGACTAGTTGTATTTCACAAAGTCAGGAAGACATGTGATCTTATTAATACAAGTAGGAACCTTCAAACTCTTCAACGGGAAAAAAACAAAGCTAATAAATATTTAACCAACAAAGTTAATCTTCTGCCCTCTAATGTGGGAGACCACTCCTCATCAGTAGTTCTATGCATTTCTTCAGTTAAACTCTTGTGGGTTATGTCCACAAGGGGTGATCTTGAAAATGTAAAATGAAGACCCGCATTTGGGAGACCCAAAATAAGTCACATCATTGACAATCATCTTGATAAGGTAATGCCCCAGCTGAAAGGTTTTATTATCCCTATTGTACAACCTCAAGAGAACATACAACATCGGTATGTTTTGTGGGATGCTTAGCATTTGAAACAACGGGAGGATCCGGGCATCCCTTAGTGCTCCAATGGATTCTTCAGACAATATATTCAAGAGAGGTCTAACTTTTTTTGTGAATGTGTTTGGTGCGCATCTACAAGTTAGGTATTTACTCACAGGCATTCTGCAACTATAAATTCAGAAAACATACTAAATACAACTGCAAATACTACTAAATAATGCGACTTCAAACAAACCCTAAACCCTAAACAACTGCAATATGAGTAACAAAAGCGGCTGCAAAAAAACTCTGAACCAAAATCAACTGCAAGAGTAAGTACCACTAAAACGAAATCAACTACAGACTTCGTCTTCTTTGTCGGCTCCAGTGGAGAAGCTGCCGACAACAAAACTACAGAGAAATTGAAAATAGAAATAATGAGGTAGACTCGCCTACAATAGAGCGGCGAGCTTTCCGGCGGTGAGATTTACGGCGAGATTTGAAGCTACCAACAATAAAGCGTCAAGATTTCCGGTGGAGAGGCAGAGACAAGCAAGGGTGTCGAACTATTGCTGTGCAGGAGCTCCAAATTTTGAAATGAAAGGGGGCCCAACAACAAAAAAGGTATTTATTAACGCAGGATGACATCCTGCGTTATACGCTAGGAAAAATTTTCCGTGGTCCTCCATGACCGACAAGAGGCAGGATACCCTTCTTCGTGCCACCGCCACAAGCTCAGCAGCAAGAAGACGGGTCCCTTGGCACGCCCAATACCGAAGAACCCACCATAAGCACAGATCGAAACTCAGCAGCTTTCAGAGCCATTGCTGGGATTATCGCATCCCAGCAACAGAGAGAGAATTTTAGGTACGCGGGCGTACAAGAGGATCGTAGAGGCCCTTTTTTCTTGCTAAATAATAGTTGTTTTTTCAGTTACAGTTGTAAATGAACTGTATTTTCAATTTAAATTACAGTTGTAATTTAGTTGAAAATTTTCACTTTTTATAGGTGTAAATTCATCCTAAAATATACATATAACTACTTAAAATGACCGTAAGAATACATGGATAAATATTTCGTGACTTTAAACAGATGCATCTTCCTGCCCGAAAGAGTTCCTAGACAGTGCGACTGAATGCGCTGGCAATGATGATAGCAGAGGCGCTCAAGAGTCGGAGAATGCAAATCTGTTGCCTCCTGCACATACTAATGATAATGATGATGTTGGTGTTCAAGAGTGGGAGAAAGCGATTAGGGCCCCCCCCCCCCCCCCCCCTGCTGCTGACGTGGCCTGAGCAAAACAAGCCCGCCGCGTGAGCCACTTTCTCATGTCGGAATTGAAATAAGGGGATAGCTCCGGGGGAAGGGCGGTTAAGATTGGGTAAAGCTTTCTGCTTGTCCTCTTTTAGGTTCAAAGTTGTTCCAGATTGGAAATTTCGATATGTTTATTATTATTATTATTATTTACCCATTTATCAGCGAGGGAAAATGTCACCCCAATAGGTTTAGGCTTCATTTGGTATAACTATATTACATTTTAGGGCGCTGACAGTGTTTTACTAATTTATTCTTTTGCTTTAATTTAAGAAATTTAGGAACAAATGTTCATGCCTGCTACTATGTGGTCGGTATTATGATGGTTTCATCATTTATCTGCCTTTTCTAATTACAATTTGTTTATTTATAAAAAGGAGAAATTATGCAGTAATTAAAAAGCTAACCATATAAGTTTGGTTTAATTTTTTTTGGAGTTGGAATTGACTTCTCTACCCAAGATTATAGATCAAAGACAAACTGTTCCTCGGACTCTGATGTGTAGATTTACTGCTTACAGATTAGTTACCACAAATCTAAGTATCAAGTTCAATTAATTTATATTTGAAAATGCTAAGAGCACAATCTTGATGAAAATGGGGGGGGGGGGGGGGGGTGGTGGAAAGAAAAACAAAATCTCAAGAATGAGTCAAGCACATTCTATTTCATTCATACTAATATTCCTTGATACATTTCAGTTAGCAAAAAGTGTTCCTTATATAGAGAGGATCAGGTACATAGATTTAAAAGAAAAATAAATGCAGAGTGCTTCAACTTCATCAGAGGTGCGCATTCATTCTTTATCAGGTTGCTACGTCTTCCTGCGTGATAGAATGACTGAACTTGGTATGTGAGCTTCTTTATTGTGCCTCCTCACCTTCTCTAACTCTTGAATGTCTTCTGCATTAATGTCCTCAACATCTCCCCGGAATGCTGAGACAAAATTGCTCCTCATTGCGGTGAAAAACATGTGCAGGAAGGGTTTTGTCATTATGTCTGCCAGCTGCTTGCTTGAATTACAGTATTGTAGTTCAAACTGTTTTGATTCAACTAGACCATTCATGAAATGATATCACAGTTATATATGTTTTGTACGACTGTGAAAGATAGAATTTTTAGCTATCCCAATGGCAGTTGTATTATCACACCAGATTTTAATTTTCTTCCTGTTTTCCTGGAATAACATATCACTTATCAGCCTCTGCAGCCATTCTCCTTCACATGCAACAATACATACAACTACATATTCTGCTTCAGCCGTGGAGAGGGCAACGATCTTCTGCTTCTGTGATGACCATGAGATTACCTTGCTTCCTAGCATAAAAACATATCCGTTGGAGCTTTTTTTGTCATCAGAATTGTAACATCCCCCAAATAGCTAGACCCCTAAGTTGGTTTTGTCATGACTAGGTCATGATAAAACCCTAGGAAGAGCTCAAGACTTTGTGAACATAGGTGAGAAGGAGAAAACCCAAGTGGTCTGCAAATAGTAATTTTCAGATACCAAGCCTAGGGTTGGACTTTAGGACCCCACCTTGAACCTTGACTCCACAATATCATCCCTAACCCATTAGAGGTCTCCTTGAAGCACCAGTGACCCATTGGGGTCAACCTAAGAGGCCAATTTGACTAAAGTCAACCTCAACCCTAAATTGGTCAAACTAGCTCAATTAAGGTCAATTGGCCCCTACCATGCCAAATTGACCATGCCCTTACCCTTGTATGGGTACTAGGATCCTAGATTTACCCCTTGGGGTGCATGTAGAGCTTTGTAAAGGGCATGTGGTCAAAAGTTATAGAATGGTCATGAAACTTAGTGGATAAGTTCATAGGGTGTAAATAGGCCCTAGGTAATTTTATAAGAATTTTAGAAGCAATTATTCCCTTTGAGATAGGTCATAACCCCTTTAGGCAAACTTCCCATAAGAAACATTTACATGCTTAAATAGTCTTGGATGATGATGAAACTTTGGTGGTGCCCTTATAATCATGGTTTAGACCTCTAGTAATTTTTGTGAATTTTACTAAATGGTTTAATCAGTACTTCTTTAACAAGGCACCTGTTTTTGATTTAGACTTAAGAAAAATATTTGAGGGTCCAAAACTCATTGTTAAATTATGCAAATTGGTGATAGGACCTTTCAGAACATTAGGAAGCTCTGTGAATTTTATAGAATTTTTGAAGACTTAAATCAGTAGGCTACTTCACAATTCATTTAATTTGAGATTTTTTAAAGTATTTATTTTAGTGAGAAAATGATTTCCTTAAATCCTGAAACTTAGTCAGTAGCATTTTTCTGGTGAATACAAGAGTTTGGTAATTTTCCCATAATTTTATTGTTGATATTTTTGGTGGTTCCTTCATAAAACTACTATTTTGGATAGGTGATAAATAATTAAATTAGAGGACAATTTCTTACTGTAAAAATATGATATGATGTTTCTGATGTTATTTGATTATCCTAGAATTATCATAATTTTTGAAGAGACATATCATGAGAATTTATTATACTTCATGTTCAATTTCATATTTGGCAAATGTTTGGAGAAATTAAAATAAATTCTAAATAAATAGGGAAAATTATGATTCTCTGGATTTAGTCATATGATATCATGATAGACTCCCAGTAATAATCTTGGGTCAATTGGATCAATATTTGGAGTACCTCCTCTTACGCAACCCATATAACTCATTTGGTCTGCGTTTAGTAAAACTGTGAAATTTGAGAATCAAGTGGATCCTTTGGAGGGAATGGGAGGTAAGTGGTTTACCTAGTTTAGTTGAAAAGGTGTGATGGTCAACAAGAAGGATTATAAATGGTAAAGGTGTGCTTGATGAGTTAGAGGTAAGTTGCACTCGGGGTCGACGAAAGATCGTCTTGGAAAGTCATAAAGCACTTAGGTTTAACTCAGGTGAAATGATAAGAGGGGTGTTCTTATGGGTAGATACCAACAACACTAAGTGTCTTGAGAACGGGAACCTTGGGGTGTCATCCCGTTGCAGTTCCTAGTACCATAGCGAGCCCCTTACAGGGTAATCCTCGGGAAGTCCAAGATTAACCATAAATTATAGGGTTAAGTTGTATACAAGATTAACTTAATAATACTCTCACCCACACCCCGTTATCACAGGAATATTAGTCAGTTTATTCTCATGAGCGGTAGGCTCGGTGGTTGTAATAGTAGACTAATTAGTCTGGTGAGCTTGTGACTCAGTAAGGATTGTTGGTACGGACGGGTTGGTCCGGCGAGCCGGTGGCTCAGAAGGTTATGGTCACGGGCGGGATAGCCCGGGGAGATTATGGCTCGGAGATAGATAGTAGAACATGTTTGCATGTACACGAAGGTGGTGGGTCTTCGGTATTGGACGGTCGTTCACACCGACGTCAATACGTTGACTCGGCAAGTGTGGAATTTGCACTTAGCCATAAAAGTCTGGTGGTCCAGCCAGTAAGAGTACGCAGATGCTCCGCGGTTTTTCATTGAAGCGTACGATAGGTCTAGGTTAGGTAGTGTGAATACCAACCTAGAGGTGGGAGAGGCCCAACCCACCACTTTCGTTTGCCACTACGAGAGTATCTTGGGAGTCTTACTAGCTCCAAAAAGAGGGAACTAAAGGTCTGTGCACATAGAGTAGAAGTGTGTGAGTTGCACTTGTATGAACATAGCATAAACAACATACCTTGCATGTCATAGTATAAACATTGCATTTCAACCCCTACCCCTATCGTATAAGTTAGTTATGAGACTTTTTATACGATAGGTCATGCTAAACGACCCCTTGGTCTATAGGTTTGTATGGGCATTCCTATAAATCAATGGTTACTTTTTTATTATTATTGTCTTTACTTACTGTTCTTTACTTACTCTTTACCTGCTCTTACTATGCTTTATTAACTGCTTCGATTATGTATATATATATATATACTTGAGTAGTGGTAGAACTCTTCCTGTAGATTATGCCCCGTCATCTGCTTTTTGATTATACCCCTTGCTGTCCTCCGCTTCATCCTCCCACACGGTGCCTAGGAGCCATTGGAGGTGGGGTGGGGAACATAAGGCTTAGTCTTTTTGACTAACGGTCGGTGGACCATATCATTTTAGGGGATCGAGGAGATGCAGCAACACCAGATGCTGATGCAGACGGAGGCAGGCCAGTGCAGTACAGGAGCACAGGATTCAGGATCAGTCAGTGATTAGGAGTTAGCTTCCGTGAGTAATCTTGTAGTGAGGATATGATGTACAGGGCATGAGCCATTTATTATTGTAACCCTTGTTATCTTTTTATTCAGTTATATTATGTGGACATTTTTATATTTTTCATGTTGATTTTGTGGACTTGTCTTCTTTAATGCACTTTTCATTGTGATCGATTTGGCCGGCAGGATCGGCGTTTTGTAGTGGCGACCTTCCCGAGTGAAGGTGTCACCGCAAAGCGGCGGTTCTGGGCCTAAGACCCGGTGTTTGGAAAAAAATGGGGTCTTACAAAGTGGTATCAGAGCGAACCTCGATCCGAAGAAAAGAAGTCCACAAGCCCTGGGCCACCCCGCGCGAGCTTAGTTTGAGGACAAACTAGCAGCGGAAGCAGTGGTGTGCCCATATGGGGAAATCATATGAAAAGTCCACTTTTAACTGAATCTTTTTAGCCAAATCTCTTTACAAGTGTCAAGTTTTCTTTTGTAGCCAGAGGCAAACCCTGCCCCCAGCAGGGAATACCTCCGGCTGCAAAGATCTCTTTAGATAGTCCTTTAGTCAACGAGTTAGATTTAAACTCCACTAGGACACGTGACTTACCATGATAATTTATACCACCCATGACCTAGTCTGAAATGGATAATAGGTATGACTTTTGGTGAAGGTATGAGGATACCCCAAAGAGGCTAGAGAAAGAGAGATTGGCTCATAAGCAGAATGGTATGGGACTTGTATACTCAACCCTCGTACCGGTGACATGATTACATTGAGACAACCATCACACAAAGCACCGAGGGCCGGATAAGAAATTCAAGATTAAGAAGAGACCTATTTGGGATTGGGTCACATGTTTAAGGTTGTCGTAGAGGGTACATTGAAGAGTCTGAAGAATGGAACGAATTAACAAGTTTCAAGATAGAACCCCAAGTCTAAGGTTGTGTGCCATAAGAATGGTTTGCATACTTGGGACGAATATAACTTGGTGATATTGAAGATACTTAGCCCAAAAATAGATAGAGGCTAATCTTTTGTTTATTGGGGCTTACATTTTGTTTATTGGGCAAATTAGTTACTGACTTGGGTGTCCCTTAGATCTAATTTAGCAAGTGCTATGTCGGGAACATGATGATTTTGAAGTCGATCTTATTCAATGTTACTTGGGCGAAGATAGATTCTATAAAAGCACATTAGGAATGATGATATGTAGTATTACCAGGACCATGGATAGACATCGTTGATCGAACAACAACTTGGCCTTAGTTGAAGCATTAAAAATGTAAAGTTGCTAGGTCTGGTCACTTAGGGATGCAGATGCCCTTCTGGAAGTTGGGAACCGAAATTAGGTCAAGCAGGCTTTAATTATAATTGGAAGTTCTTGTGGTTTGGGGCATTCGGAAGTGATCAACTTATGATTTGTTAAAAATCATGCCCTGTCATGGTAGAGTAGAGATGAGTGGTTACTCGGACGTACCTGAAGGAGTAAGAATTTGAACATGTGAAGAAAAATTTAGAGGCATAAGAATCTGCCCAGGTTAGAGTGGAAGTTCGAGGATAGATTGACCAAGGTAGCTATGTTACCCCGGTCAGGATAGATGATACGATGGTGTAAGTCTTGCTGCGCAAGAAGATTCCGTAGGTAAAAATCATTTTGTAAAATTATGGACAGTAGGAGCACACCTGGAAGCCACTAGAACTGGTGTCGCAGAGATAGTCGGTGATCTTCGAGCCAGGAATAACTTCAATTCTTAGGGGATGTTACGTTCAGTCACTCTCGGTGATACCCCGCAAGACTAACCTGAATTTCGAGGACGAAATTATTATTTTTGTTTATTGGGATTTGTAACATCCCCCAAACAGCTAGACCCCTAAGTTGGTTTTGTCATGAATAGGTCATGACAAAACCATAGGAAGAGCCAAAGACCTTGTGAACATAGGTGAGAAGGAGAAAACCCAAGTGGTCTGCAAATAGCAATTTTCAGATACCAAGCCTAGGGTTGGACTTTAGGACCCCACCTTGAACCTTGACCCCACAATATCATCCCTAACCCATTAGAGGTCTCCTTGAAGCACCAGTGACCCATTGGGGTCAACCTAAAAGGCTAATTTGACTAAAGTCAACCTTAACCCTAAATTGGTCAAACTAGCTCAATTAAGGTCAATTGGCCCCTAGCATGCTAAATTGACCATGCCCCTACCCTTCTATGGGTACTAGGATCCTAGATTTACCCCTTGGGTGCATGTAGAGCTTTTTGAAGGGCATGTGGTCAAAAGATATAGAATGGTCATGAAACTTGGTGGATAAGTTCATAGGATGTAAATAGGCCCTAGTTAATTTTATAAGAATTTTAGGAGCAATTATTCCCTTTGAGATAGGTCATAACCCCTTTAGGGAAACTTCCCATAAGAAACATTTACATGCTTAAAAATTCTTGGATGATGATGAAACTTTGGTGGTGCCCTTATAATCATGGTTTGGACCTCTGGTAATTTTTGTGAATTTTACTAAATGATTTAATCAGTACTTATTTCACAAGGCACCTGCTTATGATTTATACTTAAGAGAAATATTTGAGGGTCCAAAACTCATTGTTAAATTGTGCAATTTGGTTATAGGACCTTTCAGAACATCAGGAAGCTCTGTGAATTATTATAGAATTTTTGAAGACTTAAATAAGTAGGCTACTTCACAATTCATTTAATTTGAGGTTTTCTTAAAGTATTTATTTTAGTGAGAAAATGATTTTCTTAAAGCCTGAAACTTAGTCAGTATCCTTTTCTGGTGAATACAAGAGTTTGGTAATTTTCCCATAATTTTAGTGTTGATATTTTTGGTGGTTCCTTCATAAAACTACTATTTTGGATAGGTGATAAATAATTAAATTAGAGGACAATTTCTTACTGTAAAAATATGATATGTTGTTTCTGATGTTATTTGATCATCCTAGAATTATCATAATTTTTGAAGAGCCATATCAAGAGAATTTATTATACTTCATGTTAAATTTCATACTTGGCAAATGTTTGGAGAAATTAAAATAAATACTAAATAAATAGGGAAAATTATGATTCTCTGGATTTAGTCATATGATATCATGATAGACTCCCAGTAATAATCTTGGGTCAATTGGATGAATATTTGGAGTACCTCCTCTTATGCAACCCATATAACTCATTTGGTCTACGTATAGTAAAACTCTGAAATTTGAGAATCAAGTGGATCCTTAGGAGGGAATGAGAGGTAAGTGGTTTACCTAGTTTAGTTGAAAAGGTGTGATGGTCAACAAGAAGGATTATATATGGTAAAGGTGTGTTTGGTGAGTTACAGGTAAGTTGCACTCGGGGTCGACGAAAGATCATCTTGGAAAGTCATAAAGCACTTAGGTTTAACTCAAGTGAAATGATAAGAGGGGTGTTCTTATGGGTAGATACCAACAACACTAAGTTTATTGAGAAAGGGAACCTTGGGGTGTCATCCCGTTGCAGTTCCTAGTACCTTAGTGAGCCCCTTACAGGGTAATCCTCGGGAAGTCCAAGATTAACCATAAATTATAGGGTTAAGTTGTATACAAGATTAACTTAATAATACTCTCACCCACACCCCGTTATCACGGGAATATTAGTCAGTTTGGTCTTACGAGCGGTAGGCTCGGTGGTTGTAGTAGTAGACTAATTAGTCTGGTGAGCTTGTGACTCAGTAAGGTTTGTTGGTACGGACGGGTTGGTCCGGCGAGCCGGTGGCTCGGAAGGTTATGGTCATGGGCGGGATAGCCCGGAGAGCTTAGGGCTCGGAGATAGATAGTAGAACAAGTTTGCATGTTCTTGAAGGTGGTGGGTCTTCGGTATTGGACGGTCGTTCACACTGACGTCAATACGTTGACTCGGCAAGTGTGGAATTTGCACTTAGCCATAAAAGTCTGGTGGTCCAGCCAGTAAGAGTACGCAGATGCTCCGCGGTTTTGCGTTGAGGCGTACGATAGGTCTAGGTTAGGTAGTGTGAATACCAACCTAGAGGTGGGCGAGGCCCAACCCACCGCTTCCGTTTGCCACTACGGGAGTATCCTGGGAGTCTTGCTAGCTCCAAAAAGGGGGAACTAAAGGTCTGTGCGCATAGAGTCGAAGTGTGTGAGTTGCACTTGTATGAACATAGCATAAACAATATACCTTGCATGTCATAGCATAAACATTGCATTTCAACCCCTACCCCTATCATATAAGTTGGTTATGGGACTTCTTATACGATTGGTCATGCTAAATGACCCGTTGGTCTATAGGTTTGTATGGGCATTCCTATAAATTAATGGTTACTTTTCTATTATAATTGTCTTTACTTACTGTTTACCTGCTCTTACTATGCTTTATTAACTGCTTCGATAATGTATATATATACTTGAGTAGTGGTAGAACTCTTCCTGTAGATTATGCCCCGTCATCTGCTTTTTGATTATCGCCCTTGCTGTCCTCCGCTTCATCCTCCCACACGGCGCCTAGGAGCCATTTGAGGTGGGGTGGGGTATATAAGGCTTAGTCTTTTTGACTAACGGTCGGTGGACCATATCATTTTAGGGGATCGAGGAGATGCAGCAACACCAGAGGCCGATGCAGACGGAGGCAGGCCAGTGCAGTACAGGAGCACAACATTCAGGATCAGTGAGTGATTAGGAGTTAGCTTCCGCGAGTAATCTTGTAGTGAAGATATGATGTACAGGGCATGAGCCCTTTATTATTGTAACCCTTGTTATCTTTTTATTCAGTTATATTATGTGGACATTTTTATATTTTTCATGTTGATTCTGTGGACTTGTCTTCTTTAATGCACTTTTCTTTGCGATCGATTTGGCCGGCAGGATCGGCGTTTTGTAGTGGCGACCTTCCCGAGTGAAGGTGTCACAGCAAAGCGGCGGTTCTGGGCCTAAGACCCGGTGTTTGGAAAAAAAAATGGGGTCTTACAAGAATCACCTCCCCATTCATTGTCCATTTGCCCATTTGGGCTGTTCTTGTATAGTTTTCCTTATTTTTCATGTTTTAGTTAGTTTTTAATTAATGCAATTTCCTTTCTTAAGCTTAGTTTAATTTTTGTATTTTCATTCCATGCAAGCTAGTTTAGATTTACCTTCATGCAATGTAATGTAGTTTTCCATCTATGTAATCTCTTTTATTTATGAAATGAAATTTTAAGCTCTTTCTTTTACTTGTGCAAAAATCTCATCTTCTCTCCTCTTCTCTTTTTCTTATTTTTCCTTTAGCTAATTTTTAGTTGTTCCTGATTTTAGCAAGCTTTGAATCAAAATTATCTTTTCCTTATTATCATTTCTTCTCCCCTTAGATTTATTCTTGAAAATTAACGATATCGAGTTTCGGTATTTGTTTTCATATTCTAGTTAGCCAAGAGGCTCGTGCGTACGAATCGATCACTCGAGAATAAAATGAGTTGCACGCACCCCTTGAGAGAAGATGACGTAAATCTTCTTGATAGGAGTCAAATCCTATAGTGGGATTCATCTCGTTAAAGCGAGTATTAGGCATTTCAGTTATAGGACGAGAGTTCGGCCGATCAAATTAATCTCAGGTGGGCGTATTCCTCGAGAGAGGTGCGTTCATAAGATAGTAATCTCCACGGCCAAGGAATAGAGTTGATTGATAGTATTTATCTTTCATTTTCATTTCAAAGCAAGTTTAAATCAAGTTTTGTTTTTCTTTATTTTTCTTTTTGTTCTCTTTTATTTAGCTTTAATTAATTATTACTCCTTTTTAATATTATTCCCGATGAAATAATAGTTAGCTTTCTCGAAGTAGAAGTACTCGACAGACCCGAGTTTAATACGACCTTGATAATTTTCTAAATATATCATATACTATACGCGATAAGGCATACTTGCCTTTATCAAATGAGTAGTTTGGATAAACGATCCAAAAACTCCGCAGGAAGCTTTTCCTCTCCAACTTCTTATTTTCTCTTTTTTATATAGTTTTCGGCGTCGCCGCCGCGGCGTAATCATCGATGTTCCGAAAGAAGGAAAGGCCATTACTTCTATTCATCGAAGTAGGATAATGGTTAGTTTCTCAAAGTAAGGGTACTCGCGAGACGCCTCGAAAGCGCCCGACGAATTCTATCCTCATCAACAAAAGCTTTTCCTGCGGCGAATAAATTTCTTTATCAAGTTTTTAGCGCCGTTTCTGGGATATTTTGTCGATATTTTGAAAAGAGAAAGCGCTATTACTTTTATCAAAAATTCGAAAAAAAAATTTAACTTCCATGTTTTTTTTTCTCTTTTTATTTTTTTGTTTTGTTTTATTTTAAAAATAATTTTGCAGGTGATCGTGGTAATCATTCGTCTCCAAATCAGGGACGTGCTTCTTTCCCCCCTCCTTGTTCTTTTTCTTTCATAATATTGTGCTTGTATTTTTTTGTTCTTCATACTTAGCTTTCAACATTGGGAAAATCAAAGAAAATTTCCAAAAAAAAAATTTAAAAATCCTAAAATTCCAAAAATTCCAAAAATATTTTGTTTGTACATAGTTATTTTCTTTTTGTACATAGTGTATTTCCTATTTTGTTGTCTTTACAAAAAGAAAAATTAGCATTTAAAAAAAAATAGAATACCCAAAATATTCAAAAAACATTAGAAATTAGAAAATTAATTTCTTGGAAAGGGACGTTTGGGACCTCACCCCATCACACTTCCTAGTACCGTTGAGAACCCTTCACAGGGTATACCTCAGGAAGTCCAAGAATTAACAAAAAAAAATTAAGCTTTTTAGTTTAATTTTAGCATTTTTATTGTTTATTTCTTATCAAAAATTCAAAAAAAAAAGATAATATCAATAATCCAAAAAAAGGGATAATATCAAAAATTCAAAAAAGTTTAAGAAAACATAGAAAAATCCCAAAAATATAATAAAGCCCTTACTTTTGTTTTTGTTATTTCCAAAATCATTTTTTATGAGCTTATTTATAAGCATTTATATTCTTTGTCTTTAATTTGCTAATCATTTATTCTATCATGGTTTGCTAAATCTAATTTTTGTTGTTTAAGTGATTTAGTGTTAAAAAATATTTTAGGATTTTAATTTGATTAGAGAAACTTTTTTAGCATTTATTCTCTTTTATTTTAAATAGTTTAAATTTTGTAGTAATTTTGCTTAACACCTGTAGATTTTAATTATGTCTACCTCATGCTTTTAGAATCGTAGGAAAATTTAATTTACTAAAATTTGCTCTCAAAATAATTTAATTTATAAGCTAGAAATTTTTCTCTACCCTACCCCTTTGATGGCATAAAAAAGTGTTTTAAAAGATCATATGTCATGGGAATAAGAGGATAAAATTCATTATTCCCTAAACATATGCACCCAAAATATTTTAAAAGATTATATGACATGGAGTAAGAGGATAAATTCATTACTCCTAAACCATATACATTTTGGGTTTTTATTAGAAGAGAATTTACAAGATTATATGGCATGGAGTAAGAGGATAAAATTCATTACTCTTAAACATATACAAAAAAAAGAAAAAAGAAAAAAATAGAGGTGAGATGATAAAATTCATCACCTCCATCCTAAGATATCTTCTTATACCAAATTTTATGAACTCCCCCCAAAACCAATACCTTTGATCTAGATTTAAATTAATTCATGGAGAGAGTAATATTTAGTAGGTTACTTTTTCCTTTTTGTTTCTTTCAAAGTTATGGTTTTTATAATTTTAATTTAATTTCGTTTACAAATTACTCAATCTTATTCACTAGTTATTATTTTTGAGAATTCTTGGCTAAGCATTTTTCTCTTATTATGCTAATTTCATAATTTAGGACTTAATTCGTTAATCCTTAAATTTTCTTTTTAGCTCACTTGTGATTTAATAAATTTTTAGTTTTAATTACAAATTTTATTAAATGTCTTATAAATATTTCTCATACTTTTGCTCTAGAATAGCAAAAGCTTAAGTATGGGGGTATTTGATAAGTAGTTTTTATATAACTTTTTAATAGAAAATTTTGTAAATATTTAAAATGTATTTTTCATGTCAATTTTAGGTCGTAAAGAGTTATTTTGTAATTTTGTTTGTAACTTTGTTTAATTTCAATTTGCAGAATTATGGGAAAAATTGGAGAAAACCCAAGTCACGCCCTCAGTCACGCCCGTGACCAAGGGCGTGTGACCTAAAGATCTGTGTTTGATGAAAACCGAGTTGCGTTCGACGAACGCTCTCTGCCCAGGCGTTCGACAAAAACCGAGCTGCGTTCGACGAAACTCGAGCTGCGTTAGATGAACGCTCTCTGCCCAGGCGTTCGACAAAAGCTGAGCTGCATTTGATGAAACCCGAGCTGCATTCGACGAAAGCTCTCTGCCCAGGCGTTCGAAAAAAACCGAGCTGCATTTGACGAAACCCGAGCTGCGTTCGACGAAATCTCTCTGCCTAGGCTTTCATCGAAACCCGAGCTGCTTTCGACGAGCCCTCTATCCAGGCGGGCGTGTAATCATAGAATCATCCCAGCGGGCGGCCGTCTATATATGGATAAGCCATCGAGAAGTCAACTCAAGTCACGCACGTGACCCATAGGTCACGCCCGTGGCTTTCGCGCATGATTCCTGCTCGCTACTGCGCCGAATTAAAGCCCATGCTGCATTGATTGCAGCCACCCAGGTACACGCCCGTGCCCAAGTTACACGGGCGTGTAATGTCCAACTTTCTCCCACCGTCATGCAAGCTCCACGCCGTCGTCCCAGCCGATGCAGAATAGTGATTACACGCCCAGGTTCACGCCCGTGACCGAGGGCGTGTAATTCCAAAATTTCTCCTTTAAATTCTGAAGCTCATTTCCAGCAAACCCTCCTCCTGCCCCCTACCCATTTGGGCTGTTCTTGTATAGTTTTCCTTATTTTTCATGTTTTAGTTAGTTTTTAATTAATGCAATTTCCTTTCTTAAGCTTTGTTTAATTTTTGTATTTTCATTCCATGCAAGCTAGTTTAGATTTACCTTCATGCAATATAATGTAGTTTTCAATCTATGTAATCTCTTTTATTTATGAAATGAAATTTTAAGCTCTTTCTTTTACTTATGCAAAAATCTCATTTTCTCTCCTCTTCTCTTTTTCTTATTTTTCCTTTAGCTAATTTTTAGTTGTTCTTGATTTTTGCAAGCTTTGAATCGAAATTATCTTTTCCTTATTATCATTTCTTCTCCCTTTAGATTTATTCTCGAAAATTAACGATATCGAGTTTCAGTATTTGTTTTTGTATTCTAGTTAGCCGAGAGGCTCGTGCGTACGAATCGATCACTCGAGAATAAAAAGAGTTGCACACACCCCTCGAGAGAGGATGACGTAAATCTTCTGGATAGGAGTCAAATCCTATAGTGGGATTCACGTTAAAGCGAGTATTAGGCGTTTCGGTTATAGGATGATAGTCCGGCCGATCAACTTAATCTCAGGTGGGCGTATTCCTCGAGAGAGGTGCGTTCATAAGCTAGGACTCTCCACGGTCAAGGAATAGAGTTGAATGATAGTATTTATCTTTTATTTTCATTTCAAAGCAAGTTTAAATCAAGTTTTGTTTTTCATTATTTTTCCTTTTGTTCTCTTTTATTTATCTTTAATTATTACTCCTTTTTAATATTATTCCCGATGAAATAATAGTTAGCTTTCTCGAAGTAGAAGTACTCGACAGACCCAAGCTTAATACGACCTTGATAATTTTCTAAAAATATCCTATACTATACGCAATAAGGTATACTTGCCTTTATCGAATGAGTAGTTTGGATAAATGATACAAAAACTCCGCAGGAAGCTTTTCCTCTCCAACTGCTTATTTTCTCTTTTTTTTTATATAGTGTTCGGCGCCGACGCCGCGGCGTAATCATCGATATTCCGAAAGAAGGAAAGACCATTACTTCTATTCATCGAAGTAGGATAATGGTTAGTTTCTCAAAGTAAGAGTACTCACGAGGCGCCTCAAAAGCGCCCGCCGAATTCTATCCTCATCAACAAAAGCTTTTCCTGCGTCGACTAAATTTCTTCATCAAGAAGGTACCTTGAAGTACCATGGTAGGTTCGGCATTCCCGCTGTTGAAGAGATTCGGGCAAAGATTTGTGATGAAGCTCATGATTCTAGCTTTGCCTACCACCTTAGTTCTACGAAGATGTATCGTGATCTGAAGTAAATTGTTTGGTGGTCAGGTATGAAGAATGATATCGCGAAGTTCGTGTCTAAGTGTATATATGTCAGCACGTCAAGGCAGATCATAAGAGACTTGGAGGTAAGTTGACGCCATTGGATATTCTGACTTGGAAGTGGGAGAGTATTTCTATGGATTTCATCATCGGTCTACCGAAGTCTCCCTGAGGTCATGATGCTGTGTGGGTGATCGTTGATAGGTTGACCAAGTGTGCTGACTTCATGCCTTATAAGATTGGTTATTCTATGGAAAATATTGCATCTCTTTATTTGCAAGAAGTTGTTAGATTGCATGGTGTGCCGATGAGCATTGTGTCAGATCAGGATTCCAGATATATGTCTCATTTTTGGCAAAGTTTGCAAGGAGCCTTAGGCACAAATCTCAGATATTCTACCGCTTATCATCCGCAAACCAATGGGCAGACGGAAAGGGTAAATCAAATCATGGAGGATATGATTAGATGTTATGTTCTGGATCATGGAGGGGCTTGGGATGAACGACTTGGACTCATGGAATTTGCTTACAATAACAGTTATCAGGAGAGCTTGCAGATGACCCCCTTCGAAGCCTTGTAAGGGAGGCATTGTTGGACTCCCCTATATTGGGCTGAGGATGGAGAGAGACCATTGTTAGGTCCAGAGGCCCTGGAAGAGATGAGCATTACTGTGTCTCAAATTCATGAGAAGCTTCGTGTGGCTCAGGAGCGTTATGAAAAGTACGCCAATCGGCGAAGGGTTGATCTGGAGTTTGTAGCCAGGGACATGGTTTTCTTGAAGGTTTCTCTGATGCCAGGTGTCAAGAGATTCGGGAAGAGCCATAAGTTGGATCCCAGGTATATGGGACCTTTCTAGATTGTTGAGCGCATCGGAGTGTCTGCGTATCGGCTGGAATTGCCTGCTTCTTTCCATGGAGTTCACGATGCGTTCCATGTGAACCAGTTGTGAAAGTGTCTGCCTACTGACTGGCATGTACTAGACTCTGTGCCTCAGTTGCAACCCAATCTGTCATATATTGAGGAGCATGTTTGTATTTTGGAGACGTAAGATTGGGTTTTGCGCAGGAAGACAATTCCTATGGTTAATGTTCACTAGAGAAATCAAGATGTCAGGAGCGCAACCTGGGAGCTGGAATCTGTCATGAGGGAATCTTATCCTCATATGTTCGTCTGATTCTCTTCTGTGAGTGTTCCTCCCTTGTGAATTCTAATTTATTCCTTTTTTCCACGTTTCGCTTTGTGTGGCGAAGTTTCGGGGCGAAACTTTTTTTTAGGAGGGGTGGCTGTAATGCCCCTGAATTTCCGATAATTTATTTTAAATCTTCTTATCGGAGTATTAATGGCGTAAGGGCGTTACGTTAACGCTGAGTTAACGGTGCGCCGTCGTTAGTGCATTTTCTTGCCCGTTTGGTCAAGTTGACCGAATTTCTTTCGAATCAGTGTGTGTTTAGCCCTTTGTAATAATATGACCATATTTATATTATTATTATATTATTACTATTACTACTATTATTATTATTATTAACATTATTATAAAATCTTTATAAATAATATATTTAGCTTTAATCCTATTCCATTAAACCAATCAAGTACTCAGCTTATAACATAATATATATGATTTTCTTGAAATTCTAACCCCATAACTTAGAAGATTTAATGGCCAACTATGCTTCATCTTCCCCAATCATGTATTTCACTATCCAAGAAGCCCCAACCAGAGAGTCGAGGAAGGAGGAGAACTATTATCCGTCATCCTTACGAACGCCATCTCAAGAGCTCAGGTGCTCTTTTTTCTTTGTCAGAGCTTAGTTTTGGAAAGCTCTTGGCGATCTCTTCCTGTCTGTGTTCTTCTTGTCGCACCTCTGTTTGGAGTCTGGAGGAATTAAGGCAAGTGGTGGTTTGCTTCCCCTTTGATATCTCTTAATCATCTTAAATTCATGTTTCTTTGATCTTCCATCATTTTTTCTTTGTTTTTTTGTTAGCCAATTAACCCACTGATTTAGCTATACATATTTTGTGTCTAAATCCTAAGTTAGAAGCTTACCCCTAATGAATTCCTGCTGATTTGTAGCTAAAAGACCCTTAATTTATGACATGTAGCTAAAAGCCCTTGTCTAAGTTCTATCAAATTTTTTGTTATTATGCAATTATCTTCATTCCTTACCTTAGCGTAAATTTTATTTCTCCCGAATTGTCAAAATGTTGGTTCTGGTAGAAATGTTCGGGTAGTTTAGAAGAATTCTCTGTGGATTTACCTTGAGTTAAGTAAGATAGAGTAGAGAATCTACTGGGCAGTAAGTCGATCGGCGGGATGGGAAGTCGATCGACGGGACGGGAAGCTGATCGATGGTAAGTCGATCGGCGGGACGAGAAGCCGATCGACGGGACCTCCCGTTGATCATCGAGAGCTCCCGCCAATTTTTCTTTTCCAGTGTCTCCCCGACAAATTATGTTTTGTGGGCTGGTATGTTAAGGACTTTTCCTTTCTTCTCATCAGGATGTCCTAATATCAAGTCTGGCATAATGCTAGTAGGCTATTTATATACTCTTTTATAAGACTAATGATTATTTTTTATATGTTGGGCTGTGAGCGTTAGTGGAATATACCATTGTCGCGGTGCCTTTTATTTGTGGATCATACACCCAGGGCTTTGTGTTTTGGACTGATGGTTAGTGTTGGACAGTGTGCCTCCGCCTCAGTGCCTTGTTTTGCCCGGCATTAAATGATGCTCTTTTTTTGAGATGATCGTTCTCTTTTAACAATTATTATTAATATAGTTACTATTGTCTTTCTTTGCCAAATCTATGGCTATGAGATAGATTTTTTATCGCGCTCGGCTTAAGGTTTCTCCTTGTTGTCATTCTTGATCAAATATACATGTTGTGTATATGTTTTCTTTTTGTTTTAGCTACCAATTGCGCATCCTCTTGCTGAGGCATTCTTTTCTTTTGAATGGCTCAAGCTCGGAGCAGTTGTAGTTAGAGAGCTTGGGCGGGTGACTCCAGACTATGTTTGTTGCAGCAGGTGAGGTAGCTATTGTGTTGTCTCAGTTAGACTTGTATTTTATTTCTAAGGATTCGTGTCAGTTTGTTGACGCCCATAGTTTGTGTTAGACTACTTGCTGGTTTTGATGATGATATTTGCTAGTCATTTATATGCTTGCTCTCTGTGAATGATTTATGATAGGATGCATGCTAGATATTTTAAATATAAAAGCTGCATTCTAACTTAGACTCATATCATCTCTTTCAATCGAATGTCATTCGATTTTAAGGCTGGTAAAACTCCTTTCTTTACTTACACTAAATTTAGAATCTTGCATATCATTAGCATGCATTGTTAGGTCCTCATGCTCATGTAGGATGAAAGTAAGTGAATTAAGTATTTTTCCACAGCGTACATATTTTCTTACTGGTGAACTAGTTGATCTACTGAAATCGAGGGACATGGTTTCTTAAGCTCTAAATTTAAATGAAGTTTTCAAACATAAAATATATGTTTTTCTACCAACAATAAGTGAAGGGTTGGTTCTACCTGAACGTCTACAGTTATCCCGTGCATGGCGTGGCATCACGTCACATATTTTCTCTTACTTTGATATTATGCAAATATTGAGAAAATGCGGGTTGTGACACTCTCCTCCTTCGAGAGCTTGCGACCATAGTGGTAAGTCTCCCTCCGCCCCCTATGCCACCATCGCAACCCCTTCAGCCTTTGCCGGACTACATTGGGGGGGGGGGGGGGGGGGTTCCACCCAGCTATAGATCGACATCCATCCGGCCCATCACTGTTGGATCGAGATCCCTGTGTTTGACGACAATGACCCCCTCGGTTGGATAGACCGCGGAGAACAGTTCTTCGATTTTCAGTCTAACCCATAAACATGAAGGAACCCTTGACCACTATCTATATGGAGGGTTCAACGCTCCATTGGGTTTGTTTGGCATGCCAGCAGGTTCCTGACCTCTCCTGGCCCACGCTGAAGGTGGAACTCCTCTGCCACTATGATGCCATCCAGGAGGGCAATGCCTACGAGCGCCTCAGCTCCGTGTGCCATTCCGGCACCGTGGCCACCTACATTAACGAGTTCATTGATGTCACCACACACGTACTTGACATATCCCCTTGTAACACCTCCCCTATAATGACCATATAATATAGGTTTGACCGAGACCCCACGACATATAGTCGCCACAACTTTAGTATTAAAAGATGATATAGATTCTACCCAACTCAAAACTAAGAACAAACACAGTAGAAACATTAACAAGAAGCACAGAAGTTGTCTACATCAAAATAAGAGTACCACGACCTTAAGGCCTTACAAAACCAATGCTCAAGTTTTCAACCATAGCACATAAAATATTCAAAAGATAATAGCATTCCTATGCTACCTCGGTATGCAAGCCGGAACAAAATAAAGACAACATGAACAAACAGGAAAAAAGGAAAATAGAAAAACAGGAGGAGGTACACTTCATGAGGCTTAGGCCTTTTTGGCCGCCGAGCTGGATCCAGCCTGTGATCCTTGCCGTGTTGGAACATGGTTTTCCGCATCCCTTTGATTTGAGAATAACAAATCCTACTTTTATTTTATCTTGTTTGCCATTGTGTTTTTAGCATGCAGGTTTGAATATATATGACACTAGGATGCTGCATTATTGGTCTAGACCTGCTCACAAACTGAAAAGAGGGAGGTGGTCTAACGCCAGGCGTTAGGACTTACAGCTGGGCATTGACCCTTATTCCCATCATGATGATTATGGTAAGGAGGGAAGCAACCGTGATTGCAGGAGCTCTTTAGGAATGATCTGACCTAACGCCAGTGTTAGCCTCAACACCAACATTAGGGTTGCCTAAAATGAATGTTTCCTAAAGTGTAAAATCTCCTCCCTGTTTTTAAGATCTAAGCCATCAAAACAATTTTATATTGGGTCAACGCCAGGCGTTAACCTTAACGCCGACGTTAGCGTCCAGTCCTATAAATATGTGGATTTTGTCTTCTCCAACTACTGATTGAAGACAACCTTATTCCAGCACTCCAGAAACTCTGAGAGAGACGTATTTTCCAGTCCATCATCTCCCACACAAATTTGAGAAAGGAATTTGTTGGGAATTGTATCCACAATTACCTTGATTTGAAGAAGTCCCCTTGAACTAAGTAGAATTGAGTTTGTATTTGATGTTGCTCTCTATTAATGTGTTTGCAGGTTTTAAATTGCGAAGTACAAACCAATGCCAGGTTTCAATGGGTCATCAAACACATGCCTATGCAATATAATTCCTCATTGTATGGACCAAGGTGTTTACTCATGTTAAATCTCTCTATTTGGATGTACTTCTTATTCAAACACAAAGGAAGAGCTAAAGGAAGGTGCTGTTGTTCTGTGTTCAAGGAAGAAATTTTTTTTTTTAAGTAATTCTGCGTTCGACGAAAGTTAGTTCATTTGTCAATCTCAGTTTGACAAACGGAAGTATTTTCGTCGAACTCTGTTCATTGTTCATTTTTGCTGAAGATCTAAGTTCAGCTTTCGTCAATCTCAGTTCGATGTCAATTTTGCCTAAGTTGAAAGTAGTTCGTCGATCGCGTTCATCGATCTCCATTCGACGAATAGAAGAAGTTTTCGTCAACCGCAGTTTTGCCAAAGTTGAAAGTAGTTCGTCGATCGCGTTCGGCGATCTCCGTTCGACGAACAGAAGAAGTTTTCGTCGACCGTTGTTTTGCCAAAGTTGAAGTTGTTTCGTCGATCGCGTTCATCGATCTCAGTTCGACGAAATGAAATTGTTTTGTCGATCTCAGTTTTTGATGAAGTTATATCAATTTCGTCGATCGTCGATCTCCGTTCGACGAAGTCACAAAATTTCGTCGACCGCTGTTTAGCTGAAATTTGAAGTGATTTCTTTGATCGTCTTTTGTCGATCTCCGTTCGACGAACTATGAGATTTCGTCGATCGCTGTTTTGTTGAAAATGAAGTATTTTTTGAGCTCAGTTCGACTAATCTTCTGAGGCCGATGAATTGACTCAATGCTGTTTTGATTCTCCATTTCTTTTCTCGAGAAAATTATCTATCTCTCGAGAAGATTTTCTCTCCAGTAAAATCCTTCTATATTTCTTCTCGAATCAGAAGCCTATTTATTTCTCGAGAAATACTTTATTCTCAAGAAATTAATTCTTTTGTTCTTAATCCTATTTTCTCAGAAGCTCTTTTATTTCTCGAGAAGTTTGTTTTGTTCTCGAGAAATCTGTTCATTTCCTGAAATCATTTTTCAATCCTTTTGACGTGATGTTAATTCATTCTGTCTATGCTGATGGCTCTTTTGATTTCGTTTAAGGTTTATTCTACCTTAATTAATGTCATTATGCCTTTGATTATATAAGGCTCTCGTTCATAACATTCTTAATCAATTATTCTATTCTGATTAACCCTAATTCTCCTTTCGTTCCAAGAACGAGAAAGTGCCGCCTCCTGTCGCAAAAGTTGGAGATTGATTTGTTGTTCTAAATCAGTTGTCTCCAGTGGAAGAAGAGGTTCGATTGATCGTTGCTCCATCCTCTACAGAATCTATTGGATCAAGTCGAATCGAAGAAGGTCAGATCTGAGTTTTTGTTGTTCTTCCTCATCGACATCAAGTCAAAGCTTTTCAAGCCACAAGAAGGAAGAAGATCTCTCAAGCCTTTCAGATCTGGTTATGTTTTGATAATTTTGTATCAAATCTATTATTACATTTGATTGTAGGAGAAGTTTTCTCCGAGTTGTAGGAGAGGTTATTCTCCGAGTTGTAAGAGAGAGATTCTCTCTGAGTTTGTAGGAGATTGGTCTCTGATATTGTAGGAGTGTTGACTCCGAGATTGTAGGATCATTCTTGATCCGAGTTATGGTGAAGTAGTCAAGTCTAGCTGTCGTGCTAGATTGGCAAGGCCGGCAAGTGGAGTACCCAAGAACGGGGAACCACTATAAATTCCTTGTGTTATCTGTGTTTGTGATTTGCTTTCTGTGCGTTCTATTTCATCATGTTTTTAATTCCACAAAAGATGCAGTTATCACCTATTCACCCCCCTCTAGGTGATTTAGGTTGGCAACTAGATACTTCAATTGGTATCAGAGGGTCGTTGTTCGTTGCTAGGTTAACACCTTGAACAGGATCCATCCATCTAGTTGCTAGCAAATCATGGAAAGATGCAAGGAATCCTCCTCGCTAAAGTTTCCTATCTGCACAAAGGCAAATTTCCCTATGTGGAAAGAAAGAGTGAGATTCTACATGGAGGCCGCAGATCCGAGAATTTTTCAAGTTGTGGAAGAAGGCCCTCATGTGCCTATGACTGCCTCTATAATTGAACCTACTATAAGCGTGCCTACAAAGATGATGGACTTAACCAAGGATGAGATCTCCATCGTTGCCTTGGACAAAAAGGCAAAGAACATAATTGCCAGTGCAGTGGACGATTCAATGTTGTAAAACTTAATTCACTGCCAATCTGCCCAAGAGATGTGGATATCCTTGATTGTTCTCATGGAAGGTACCGAAGAGGTAAGGGACGATAGAAGATCTCTACTCAACCAAGAGTATAAGGCCTTCAAGCAGGGTAAGAAGGAGTGCATTGCCGATGCATATGAAAGATTCTTCAAAATAGTTAACGGCCTAAGAAACTATGGCCGGGTCTTTACAAATGGTGAGCTAAATGACAAATTCCTGCGATCCCTGACGAAAGACTGGGATAACAAGATAGTTGCATTCAGAGAGTTTGGAAAACTATCAAGTCTTGACCCGCAAAATCTGTTCGGGAAGCTACTATCACATGAACTACAAATGAACATCCGCAAATCTGAAGAGGATGTGAATCGGGCCTCAAGCAAGGAAAGTACCCTGGCACTGAAGGCTGAAAGTATAAGGAAAAGCAAAGTTGTGTCCCCGATCAGAGAAAAAGAAACTGACAATGAAGAAGAATCAGAAGCTAGCTCCTCCTGCTCCGAAATGTCTGATGGGGAATTTTCTCTAATCTCCCGTCAATTCAAGAGGTTACTAAGCAAAAGAAGGCACATGAAGAACAAGCTGTCTCCCTCAGACTATAGACATTCTCGACGTGATGGTGATCATCACAGAAAGGGCTCAAGCAACCACAGGTATAAGACTAAACCGAATAAACATGTTTCTTCTGACATTATTTGTTATTGCTGTTATAAGCCAGGGAACATGATCTCTGATTGCCCTCATAAGAAGAAAGAAAGTGGAAAGAGAGAAGATAAGAAATCCACCTACGGGAAAAAGAAGACTGAAAGAAGTCTAGTCGCAAAAAAGTCCAAAACTCTAAGCGACAGTGACTCAGAGAAGTCAAGTGATGAAGAATAAGCCTAATTTGGGCTGATGGCCATGACTGATGATGAAGAAGAACCTCCATATACCGGGAAGGTAAATTCTCACACCATCTTATCTAATTCTGATTATGCCTCAGCTGAGCAAATGGATTACCCCTCAGATGATGACTCCGAACTCATGACCCAATATACTAACATGCTTAAAAGCTTTGACAAATGCTGAAAGGTAGTCAAAACCCAGGCCAAGGAGATCATGTCTCTCAAGGAAGTGGAATCTAATCTGAGAAAGGAAGTTGAACAACTTTCTTCTTTCAGAGAGGAAATCCAAGTCTTGTAAGACAAGATCAAAAGCTCAGATGAGCTCCTTGTCCTGAGAGAGGAAAGTATCAAAGAGCTGGAAGAACATCTATCCTCTGAGAAGAAGCTAGTTGAAAAGTTTTCTTAACCTAAAACTATTATTCCAATCATTGATAGATTCTCTGGTAAAGCAGGTAGCAATGGATTAGGTCATGTGGCCGGTCCTAGTAATTCTTCTAAGGGCACCCATGCCAAGAAGAAAGATAAGAATGCAAAGAAAGCTACCACCGAAGAGAAAGGGAAAGCCAGTCAAGATCAAGTGGCATTGAAGAAAGTTATCTTTCCTACAAATGTCTACAATATGGTTGGCACTTATGGTCACTTGACACGACCAATTAATTTTGCGCCTGTCAATGACTATAAGGGGTGGACTCGTCCTCGAAACCTCGGTGAAAGTGCTTTCAAAGCACCTTATCAAGAGATAAATCTGGAAGACTATGGTCCTTTTGTTCATGGTGCGAGTACTAAGAGAGCACTAATAGTGAAGGATGTTGCACCTAAGCCTAAGGAGAAAGCACTACCATGTGTGTGCTGTACTCATGAGGCATCCTCATCTAGAAGGAATGCTCCTGCCAAAATGAACGTTCAAAAAGTTAAGCAGGAGAATACTAAGAGAAGGTACAACAGGTTTGATTGTTGGTGTTGCGGCAAAATAGGTCACTTTGCCGTAGATTGTTGGTTCAATTCTACTTATGTTAATAGACCACAATTAAACATTGCAAGAAAGATCACTCGCAATGTTAACATTCAGCGTGGTTCTCAACTAACACGGGACCAAGGACCCAAATTTGTTTGGGCTCCTAAGGCAAGATAATTTGTTTTTGCAGGTATGTCCAAAGGCCAACAAAAATCCAATCTGGAATTTGGACAGTGGCTGCTCTCGGCATATGACCGGGACTAGGAGTTTATTGCAGGATTTTATTCCAGTTGCGAACGGTCCAAAAGTTATTTTTGGCGGATCTGACAGAGGAATAACAAAAGGCTACGGTATGATTTCAAATGGTAATGTATCCTTTTCTGATGTGGCTTATGTGGAAGGATTAGAACATAATCTTATAAGGATAAGTCAACTCTGTGATAAAGGATACGTAGTTGATTTTCGTAAAGATAATTGTTTGATAAAGTAGGCAAAAAATTCAGAAACGATTTTATCAGGCACTCGTTGTAGAAATATATTTTGTTTAAATTTTCTTTGTTTATCCTCTTCTACACCAGTGTGTCTTTTAGCAAAAGATAGTGCATCTCTTGCTGACCAATGGCACAAAAGTTTAGCACATATAAATTTCAAAACTATAAACAAATTATTTTCTCAAAACTTAGTGCGTGATGCGCCAAATATTAAGTGCGTTAAAGATAGACCTTGTCATGCTTGTGTAAAAGGCAAGCAAACAAGAGCTACCTTTAAGAGCATTATTGGCAAAGATTCAACAAGGTGTTTATACCTACTTCATATGGACTTGTTTGGTCCTTTGCAAATTAGAAGTTTAGGAGGAAAGTCTTACACATTGGTTATTGTAGATGACTACTCACGTTTTGCATGGGCATTCTTTCTAAAACACAAGTCAGATACCTTTGATATTTTCACTAAGTTTGTCAAGCAAATCCAGAATGAATTTGAATGTTCGGTGGTCAAAATCAGAAGTAACCATGGAACAGAATTTGAATCTGGGGCCATGACAGACTTCTATGAAAGCCTTGGTATCTTTCATGAGTTTTGCTCTCCTCGAACTCCACAACAAAATGGGGCAGCTGAGAGAAGGAATAGAACACTCATTGAGGCTTGCAGAACAATTTTGAGCTACACTTCACTACCCGAATACCTCTGGGCTGAAGCCGTCAACACTACTTGCCATGTGCAAAACAGAGCACTCATAAATAAGAACCATGAAAAGACTCCTTATGAACTACTAAAAGGCAAGAGACCAACCATCTCTTATTTTAGAATCTTTGGCAGTAAATGCTTTGTTCTTAACAATGCGAAGCATTACAAAACCAAGTTTAGTGAAAAGAGATTTGAAGGTATTTTCGTAGGCTATAGTAGCCATAGTAGAGCTTATAGAGTTTTTAATCAGAAAACTCTGGTTGTAGAAGAATCCATTAATGTTGTATTTGATGAGACGAGTATGCTAGATAGCAGCTCCTCTAGTGTTTCTGTTGAAGATGCAGGTTCAAGGCTGCAAGACTTATGCTTGGAGAAGCCAGTTGAAGAAGATGCTCAAACCTTCGTCAAGATTCCTCCCCCAACCTCAACTGAAGAGGAAGATCATCTTGATGAAGAGCCAATCCATGTGGAGGAAGACACTCCAATTGTAGAAGGAGCTCCTGGTGCTCCAAATAATGCAAGGAATCATGAATTCAGACATTTGAGGGACCATCCTATTGATCAGATCATAGGAGACCCGCATGGCGGCATAAGAACCAGAAGAGGTACTATTAACGAAAATATGTATTTAAGTTTCCTCTCTCAGGTTGAACCAAAGAAGTTCCAAGAAGCAAATGAAGACCCCCATTGGATAATAGCAATGGAAGAAGAACTAAATCAATTCAAGCATTGCAAAGTATAGACACTTGTTCCAAAACCCAAAGATAAGAACATCATTGGAACAAAGTGGGTATACAGAAACAAGTTGGATCAAGAAGGAATGATAATAAAGAACAAAGCCAGATTTGTAGCAAAAGGATATAGACAAGAAGAAGGGATCGACTTCGATCAGACTTATGCTCCTATAGTAAGACTCGAAGCGATCATGCTGTTTCTAGCTTATGTTGCATTCAAAGGATTCATCGTATATCAAATGGATGTCAAGTCAGCATTCCTCAACGGTAATATTAAAGAAGAAGTATACGTGGAACAACCCCCAAGTTTTGTCAATCCTGAACATCCTGATTATGTTTATTTATTACAAAAAGCTTTATAGGGTTTGAAATAAGCTCCTCGAGCTTAGTATGAGATGCTGTCTAACTTTCTTCTTGAGAACAAGTTCACAAGAGGAAAGATAGATAAGACATTATTTCTTAGGGAAGTAAAAGGCAAGATTCTGCTAGTGCAAATCTATGTCGATGACATTATTTTTGGCTCTACGGACGACAACCTTTGCAAGAAGTTCTCCAAACTTATGCAAGGGAAGTTTGAAATGAGCAGTATGGGTGAGCTGAAATATTTCTTAGGACTTCAGGTGAAGTAATCTGAAGATGGAATTTTCATCTCACAGACAAAATTTACCAAGGAGTTGATTAAGAAATTTGGAATGGAGAGTGCAACCCTTATGAGGACTCCAATGAGCTCAGTTATGTCTCTGGACAAGGATGAGGAAGGGAAACCTTTCGATGAAACCAAGTACAGAAGCATAATTGGCTCTCTTCTCTACCTTACTACTAGTAGACCTGATATAATGTTCTCAACATGTGTATGTGCTAGATATCAGGTGAACTCTAAGGAATCTCACTACACTACTGCAAAGCAAATTTTGAGATATCTTAAGGGTACACCAAATCTTGGCTTATGGTACCCAAGAAGTAATGATAGCGAGATGCAGACTTTACAGGTACTAAAAATGACCGGAAAAGCACTTCCGGGACATGCCAATTTCTTGGAAGAAGACTTATTTCCTGGAGCAGCAAGAAGCAGAATTGTGTTGCAATTTCAACCACCGAGTCAGAATACATTTCTGCAGGCAGTTGTTGCGCACCACTTCTTTGGATAAAGAATAAGCTTGAAGATTACAACTTGAAGTTTAAAGAAATTCCAATGTTTTGCGACTCCTCCAGTGCTATAGCAATTGCAAATAATCCAGTCTCGCACAGCCGGACAAAGAATATTGAGTTGAGATACCATTTCAGCTGCGAGCATGTGGAAAATGGGGACATCAATCTATGCTATGTCCCTACGGATAAGCAAGTTGCAGATATTTTCACGAAGCCGCTGGATGAGACTAAGTTCTCTTTCTTCAAGATAGAGCTTGGAATGCTCAACATGGAGTAATAATCAAGTCAGGAATGAAGTCAAGAAGGAAGGAAGATTTTCATATATTCTAACTCTAAAGAAATTCTGAAATATAGAAGTCATCTTAAGAATTCTCGAGAAAACATATTACTTCTCAAGAAATAGTGTTCTCTGGTGAAAAAGGCTAAGTATAGCACTTTTCGAGAAATGCAGTTAACTTCTCGAGAAATGGGTAATCCCTCGAGAAATGATAAGGCATAGATGAATATGCTGGATTCCTTGTTTTCTCGAGAAATTAATTAGTTCTCGAGAAATGGATTATCTTTCTTGAACAATCAGAAACACTTTTACTTTCGGGATTCCGAAAGGGCAGGTACGCAGTTTTTATTTTAAATATTAAATAAATTCATTAAATATTAAATCAAATCAAAACTAAATAGATAATCACGAATGACTTAATGTTCACGCAAAACCCTTCTCGTTCTTCTCGAAAGACCGTCGACTGTTCAACTTCTTCTCGCATCATCCAGCATCCAGTTTATTTATTCTCGCAATTTTTTCCAGCCAGTGCAAGATTCTCAGATTCAAATCAATGGCCCCGTGTCCTAGAGCTAAGATTGAAGTCGGTTGCGAGCTTGAAAGGTTAGGTCTGATCGATCTTTCAGACAATTTTTAAAATCTTTTCTATCTCATAGATGTCGCTGAGTTATCTTTTATTTTGGAACATCCATGTCGTATTCTGTTCAGTGAGGTAAAGGATTCTTTCTAAATGTGAAAGTTGTCAAGGAAGGGAGAATGTTAATCTCCTTTGTAGATAATCTGAAGATTAAGATTTCCACCAAATCTTTGACAAAATATCTAAGGCTTCCAATGATAGATTCTGAAGATGACCTAGATGATGTTGATTGGGACAGAACTATGACATATTGTGGTTTAGATAAGGAAGATACTTCTGTTAGAAGGCAGAAGATGAATGTTGTTGGAAAGTTGTTGGTAGACATTGTTTCTAAGGTCCTTCTCTGCAGGACAGGCAGTTTAGGATATGTTTATGAAGATGTGTTTTGTTTGATGATTGCAATTGTGACTGGGAAGAGATTTGACTGGGCCACTCTTCTTCTTTCAAAGATTAAAGCAAGTCTCCTTGCTCCAAACTATGCAAGGATACTTTCTTTGTATCTGAATCAGATGAATACTTCCATGTTCGATATGTCTAAAGGTGCAATGATTCATCATTTGAAGAAGATCAATGTCTCCACAATTCATAGGTGGGACATCAGGAAAACAAAGCCAGGTAATGTAGGTGCAAGTTCTGAGGGGGAGCCTCTTCCCTTTGTCAATTCTGAACATCAGAATGTGACTCCAGATCCAGCTCCTCCTTCTGATAAACCTCCTCAAGTTGTTAATTCAACTCCAGCACAGCCACCAGTTCAGCAACAAGTTCCAGACCTACCTCATTCATCAGTTCCTCAAGATCTCATTCTATCTGCAGAGCCAGTTCTTCCTCCAATCTCAGCTCAAGTTCCATCTGATCAAGTTGTTTCTGCTGATCCAGCAGTTCCCAATGTACAAGATGATCTAGACACTCATATGGAAGATACTCTTCTTATACAAGATGAAGTTGTTCAATCACCTCTTCCTCCTCCAGATGTTAGCATTGAAAATGCTCAGGCAGATTCTGTTGATGCCTCCATTGCAGAAATTCTAAGTGAAATTCAACAAGATGCTGTTGACGAGCACAGTCCTAGTGACCACATGGCAGGGTCTGGTGCTGATTTTGATTTCTACAATGAAGCAGATGATGTTTCAGTCCATGGTTTATCTTCTCCCCCAGTACATGTTGATGGGGAGAAAGAGTTCTTTTTGCAGACAAACAAGGATGCTCAAGGAGAGCAAGTTGGTGGAGAAGGTGATGCGATCAAAGTTTCTTCTCCTAAAGTTGTCAGTTCTGTGATTCTTGAAGAATTTCCTGAAGATGTCCAACCTGCTATCATTTCTCCATTGTTTGAAGAAAACTCTCTTATTGGTAAGATAGAGATGTTACATAAAAAGCAAAGTGATAAGTTTGTTTATTCATTTAAAGAATTTCATGCTAGAATTAATGATGTTGAAAAAGAAATGAATAGAAAACTAGCTGAAACCAAAGCCAGTTCTGATCAGCTCAAAGAGCTTGTCATTCAGGGTGGAAAGGCCATAGATCACACCATTCAGGGTGTAGCAAGAGTTCTGGAAGAAGTTATTGAAGTCAGAAAAACTCAGGAATCAATTACTTGTAAGGCTAAAGAAAGTTCTTTAAAGATTATTGATGAGGTGGGAATGTTCAAAGAATCTGTTATCCAAACCCTTACTGTAGAAGTCAGAAAGGGGGAGGACAAGATGACAGAATTATTGGATTACTCTTTATCTGAATTGCAAAGGAATTTGGGAAATCAGTTTGAACAATTGAATTCTGGTGTTCAGAAACAGATTGCAGAGGTCAATGCTCATACTACAAAGTCTGTTATGTGGATTCATAAATGAAAATTTTCCAGATTTTGCTCTACAACCTCAGTTTTCACCTAGACCCACAGAGCAACCTACATATGTACCTCCTGCTGACTATTCCCAGGCTTGGTCTGTAGAGCAATCAGAAATGCAGTCCAAGGTGCCAAGCTCAAGGATGAGGAAGTATGGAGAAGGATCATCTGCTAGCAGGTCAGTTCCTGGATCAAGCTCAGTAGGCTCTGGAAAAGTTGTTGCTGCTGAAGGAGTTCTAGAAGTGTGGAGTCCAGTTTCAAAAATAATTGTTCTTGACTCACTCAAGCTTGTTGATGAAGGAGGAATGAAAGTCTCAGACTATTACAGTTCAACTGAATGGAAAAAAGTATGAGACTAGGCTAACAAAGAGAAGGATTCATTACAAGAATTATGGTTATAATAATCCTTCAGCTCCAACTCCTCCTCCAAGATACTATCCTAAGCCTTATACTTATTTTGCAAGACAAGAGCAGAAGAATAGAGACAAGGCCTGAAGCAAAGTGTATGAGTTCCATCAAATCATTTGATTATGTTGGATCGTGTGACGCCCTTAGAGGGGGGGGGGGGGGTGAATAAGGGTGCGTTTAAAAATATAATTTTTATTTAATAATTTTTAGACAAATTTACTTTAATAAAAAGTTACTTATAAATAATTTTAAACCAATGCAATATTTGTATTAAACCAAACACAAATTTCTAAGATAAAGATTTAAGCAAACAAATTTGCAATTAGTGAAAAGAGCATAATTTTATTTATCATGAAATTTGCATACCATAAAAATGATCTTAACAATGCTTAAGATCAAGGCACAATTATGATAATAAAAAAAATACAATAATTTTTGGTTTACCAATCCTTCTCCTAAGGATCGGAAGGCTATCACTTGTCTCTCCCAAGACCAAGCCCAAGCCTATCCTCTAGATCTTCCCAAGATCTAGACGTAGCACACAAGGCCACGATTTCCCACCAAGCCACACAAGGACTTGGACGCTCCGCACAATGAAGCGATTTTCCCCTAAGACGCGCAAGGACTTAGACGCCGCACGCAGGACGACGATTTCTCTACCAATATAAAATGAAATGTGTGTAAATGAAAATACAATATGAAAAGGACAACTCCCTAGAAATTCAGATCTCTGAATGGATTGTTGAAGCCTCGAGATGATCGTTGATGTAGAAGCGCGCCCGATCTCGTCTTCAATCTTCAATCCTTCTTTGCACAAATGGGAGTTGAAGAGGTTCTGGAGCTCTCTGGTTCGTATGCACTCAGGAAGGGACTTGGAATTTTCAAAAGCTTGGAATGCACGAACACAAAGAGTCATTTTATAGTAAATCGCTGTCGCCTGGGCGACATCGACTGTCGGAATTTTCCGACAGCGCTAAACTGCCGCTGGAGTGCCGTCGTGCGGGCAGTTGCTGTAATCGCCGAGTTGTCGCCTGGGCGACATCGATGTCGGATTTCCGACAGCGCAAAACTGCCGGTCGTGGGTGGTGTCGTGGGCAGTTGTTGTAACCTCCGAGCTGTCGCCTGGGCGACATCGCTGTCGGATTTCCGACAGCTCAAAACTGCCTTTTGTCGTGCTGCCGTGGAGGGAAGTAGTTGTAACGTCTCTGCTGTCACCTGGGCGGCATCAGCTGTCGGAAAATTCTGACAGTGAAATTTCCCACATTCAAATTTAGCTTCAGCAGAAATGTGAACATCTCATACCTGTTATCTGCACACCATTAATAAAAATAGAATCAAATACAAACAAGACTTTGTTATTATCAAACCGGAGGAGTGCGAAATGCATGCTCCAACAATCTCCCCCTTTTGATAATAACAAATCCGTATAAAAAGAAATTATGTCTATTTAGATTGTTGATTTTAACATTTGGTGTGTGCACAAAAATAACATGATATATTTCTCTTAAAATAAATAATCTCCCTTTAGATGAAAGCTCCCCCTAAATGAAAGCTCCCCCTAAATGAAAGCTCCCCCTAAATATATGCTCCCCCTAAATATATGATGTATTGTGTAGGTGGAATATTTAGGTGTAATAGATTTGTGATTTTTCTTTTTATACTTTTAATTCTCCCCCTTTTGGTATTAGCAAAAGTTAATATTAGATAAAAGAGTAGTTCATAAGAGAAAAGATATAGGATATAGAAATGAAGAGTAAGCTGAAGCACTTTGTTGGAAATGATTGAAGTCCATGAAATAATAGGAATATGCCATAGTATGAATAAACTCATGAAGTGACGGTATAGCCATATGAAGTAATGAAAGAAAATAACTTAAACATGAGTAAGGTCATTTGAAAGTATCATAGAAAGACACAATAGTGTATAGAATTATGGAATATTTTCGGTCCAATTCTCATGAGATGAATGTTTATATAACATAATGATGTGTACATGTGATACTTAGATCTAACATATGAAGTTATTTAATTGACATGATCATTAAAATGTAGAGCATAATATAAGCATATAATGTTAACTTTGACTTTGAAGATATAGCACAAGATGAATATAAAACCATTTTTCTTTTGCACAAGACACTTTACAATTCTTCCCAAGGTGCTTAACCTCACAATGCTCATTAAGACTTATCAGGAGGGTAAGTAGTGCTTGGTGGAGTATCCTTGTCTTTATTTTAAACTTTTTGATCACAGATGTTGTGATATCTTAATTTTGAGATATTGATATTTTTTTTTGTAATTGACCAAGGATCTCCGAATTCACTTGAATCGCAAAAGATGGTGTATATTTGGTTGTGCTAACAAATCAAGGTTGAAAGTTGTATTTATGAAGTGCTATTTTATTATGTTAAAGCAAATATGATCCATGTATATATTAAATAAAAAGACATACGTATTGATCAAAAAAAGTGAACGTGATAGTTCATTTTGATAGATAAACAATTTCTCATACTTAGAGGCATGCGAAAACAATTTCCAATGGTCTAAACAACTAAGTAGGAGTGTCAATACGATGATAGCTTGGAAATGAAATCATATATCATGTAAGAGTCATTTTTTTAAAAAATAAAAAGCACATGGTTTGTCATCAAGTCATGAGGTGAAGCATTAATAATGACATATAACTATTGTAAATCATCAAAGGGACCCAAAATTGGAGTTTTATCAAAACGGGAGCTGTCGGAAATTTCTGACAGTCACTGTCGCCTGGGTGACAGCCAAAATTATAAATAGGGCTTTGGACCGAGTCAAACCCTATTGTGCATCATTTCCTGGAGTTAAAAACGAGAGGAAGCTGTCGGAGTTCGGCGACATCCTAGATCTAAGGTATGGTTTTTGATTTTTAAGTGTTTTAACTTAAAATTTTTTAGGGATTTTTGATTTTAGAAAGGGGAGATGATAAATGATGTATGTTTTTTAGTTTTCCTTTGATGAATGGTGTAGATCTTGGAAGTTTTGTGTTTTAAAAATGTAGATCTAGTGTAAATCAAGGGGATCTTGGTGAAAATTTTTTGTTTTTTTTTGTGATTTTTGTGGTTGAAGTGTTGCATTTGTACATAGTATAATTTTTTTTTTAAAATGCAAGATTTGTTTGAGGAAGAAAGTTGAAGATGATGAATAGTAAGGATATGGAGAAGATGTAGATTTAAAAAAAAAAAAATTTTAAAGACTTGATGTTGAAATAAAACATCATTTTGAGTAGATCTGGAAGTTTATGTAAAAAATTTCAAGAGAAGTTTACTGAAGTACTGTCGGAAATTTCCGACAGTCACTGTCGCCTGGGCGACAGTGTTCCAGTGCACAACACATTTCTAATCCATGTTTTTTATATGTTATTTGCAGAATTGCTTCCAGTTCTAAAGTGCGAAGAAGTACTTCTGAAGATGCGCATAGTTCGTATCAAGTGTATCCTGGGGTGGAGAAAGCCATAGTAGGAGTGGCGAAATATGTGGAATTTGATTCGCCGAAGCATGATCATATCTATGATCGGCTTGCGAATGCAGGTATACTCTCAATAATCACCCCAGATTCGTTCTCTTCCTTTTTGATTCGACAGTTCTATAATCATTTGGAAGATCCAAATTACACTGAATTGGATGGGGGAGTTAGATCAAGAATCCAAGGTCAACATGTGGAAATAACACATGTTGATCTAAGAGAGGAATTCGGACTAGTGATGAGTGAAAATATGTCGGATATAGTGGAGAGTTATAGAAAAGATAGGGATTGGACCCTTGTAAACATGAGTTTACATGGGAATCAAAAGAAGATTCTAACCACTGAAGTTACGTCACTCACTCCGGATGCTTTCTTAGTTCAATATATATTAAGGAATTCAGTCATGTTAAAGAGTGGAGATACAAGAAGTATTACGGCTCAGTTGACCCTCATTACTTACTACATTATGGAGGATGAGCTTTTTGATGTGGCGGACTTCATACTCTCCCAGATTCGGTATGCGTATAGATTAAAGCATCCAAAATGGGTGAAGGTTCATACGCTGCCAATGGGGGTGATAATTCAGCGTATACTCTATAAGAAGTACGGATGGATAGCGCAAGGTTCTTATTTGGATGATTGTTATCCGAAGATATATTATACGGGTTCGATGAAAGTGAAGAAGACGCAGAAAAAGGCCCATCCGGGAATTGAGATTCGAGATCCGCCAATGCCTAGGGCAGGATCACTACGAGAGTCCATTGATGATTTACGTGATTCACTAGAGGATCACAAGAAGGAAGTGAAGAAGGACCATAGTCGAATGCAGAAGTTTATGAAGTTTCTCGTCAAAGGTCTGAAGTTAAAGCCAACTCCGGAGGAAGAGGCCGAATGGCAAGTTCCGGACGAAGAACCGCCACGCCAATCGGTGAGGCGGACTCGACGTGGTAAAGCCGTGAGACGAGGACCTCTACCTCAGTGTCGCTTTGGACACTGCAGTCGTCGTCAGATGATGCATTTTCTTTCCCCATCAAGCAGACATTTTCCTCCTCTTCCTCCTGTGTTGAGGAATCACTTTCTTCACCAGACGAAGAATCATCCCAAGTCTCTGCCTTTAACACTTTCTTCTTGTAACTTTTATCGTGCCTCTTTGCTTTTTGCTCGTTCAGATACTTTGGGCACTTTATTCTGATATGACCAATCTTCTTGCAATGGTAGCACTCCGGTAGTGGACGCTTCTCTTCATTCTCCATTTTTCCTTTGCCTTTTTGGTAGGCAAAATCGTTCTTTTTGAAAAATCTCTTAAATGAATTTCTCCTCTCCGGATTTCTCATAAACTTCTTAAAGTTCCTCACAAACAGTCCTTCCTCATCTTCCTCACTTTCTTCAGATTCAGTTTCAACTTCCTTTTTAGATTTCAACGCCAAGCTTTTCTTTTTGGGCTCCAAATTGTACTCTTGGCTTTGAATCTTCAACTCCACTTCATGGGTTTTTAGATTCCTAATGAGACTCTCCAATTGTAAGGTCTTAAGGTCATGTGACTCAGAAATTGCAGTCACTTTAGGATTGAACTTCGGGGGAAGTGATCTTAAGATATTCCTCACTAAATCTCCATTGGAGAAAACCTTACCCAACACCTTTGAATCGTTCACGATTTTAGTAAATCGTGTGTACATTGTATCAATTTCTTCATCCACCTCCATTTTGAATCTTTCAAATTCTGAATCCAGTTGAAATAGCTTTGAGTCCTTTACCTGCGAAGTACCTTCATGAGTGATTTCTACAAGATTCCAAATTTCATATGCAGTATCACAAGCACAAACTCTATTAAATTCAGTGCGATCTAGTGCGCAAAATAAAGCATTCATGGCTTTTGCATTGTTTTTACATCTTAATTTATCATTGTCATCCCACTTGTCTTTGGGTTTGACCATAGTTACATCTCCTACAACAATTGTTGGGGAAGAATAACTCGTCTCGACCATATTCCAAACTTCCATGTCGAGAGCTATTAGAAAACACAGCATTCGGGTTTTCCAATAGTTATAGTCCGTGCCCGTAAAAAGTGGTGGCCTACTGATTCCTTGCCCCTCAACGAACGCGTAATCGTTGTGCGCCATTACTCCCGGTGGTAAAACTGTTTTGGAGTAACCCAGCTCTGATACCACTTGTTGGATCGTGTGACGCCTTTAGAGGGGGGTGAATAAGGGTGCGTTTAAAAATATAATTTTTACTTAATAATTTTTAGACAAATTTACTTTAATAAAAAGTTACTTATAAATAATTTTAAACCAATACAATATTTGTATTAAACCAAACACAAATTTCTAAGATAAAGATTTAAGCAAATAAATTTGCAATTAGTGAAAAGAGCATAATTTTATTTATCATGAAATTTGCATACCATAAAAATGATCTTAACAATGCTTAAGATCAAGGCACAATTATGATAATAAAAAAAATACAATAATTTTTGGTTTACCAATCCTTCTCCTAAGGATCGGAAGGCTATCACTTGTCTCTCCCAAGACCAAGCCCAAGCCTATCCTCTAGATCTTCCCAAGATCTAGACGTAGCACACAAGGCCACGATTTCCCACCAAGCCACACAAGGACTTGGACGCTCCGCACAAGGAAGCGATTTTCCCCTAAGATGCGCAAGGACTTAGACGCCGCACGCAAGACGACGATTTCTCTACCAATATAAAATGAAATGTGTGTAAATGAAAATACAACATGAAAAGGACAACTCCCTAGAAATTCAGATCTCTGAATGGATTGTTGAAACCTCGAGATGATCGTTGATGTAGAAGCGCGCCCGATCTCGTCTTCAATCTTCAATCCTTCTTTGCACATATGGGAGTTGAAGATGTTCTGGAGCTCTCTGGTTCGTATGCACTCAGGAAGGGACTTGGAATTTTCAAAAGCTTGGAATGCACGAACACAAGGAGTCATTTTATAGTAAATCGCTGTCGCCTGGGCGACATCGACTGTCGGAATTTTCCGACAGCGCTAAACTGCTGCTGGAGTGCCGTCGTGCGGGCAGTTGCTGTAACTGCCGAGCTGTCGCCTGGGCGACATCGATGTCGGATTTCCGACAGTGCAAAACTGCCGGTCGTGGGTGGTGTCGTGGGCAGTTGTTGTAACCTCCGAGCTGTCGCCTGGGCGACATCGCTGTCGGTTTTCCGACAGCTCAAAACTGCCTTTCGTCGTGCTGCCGTGGAGGGAAGTAGTTGTAATGTCTCTGCTGTCGCCTGGGAGACATCAGCTGTCGGAAAATTTCGACAGTGAAATTTCCCACATTCAAATTTAGCTTCAGCAGAAATGTGAACATCTCATACCTGTTATCTGCACACCATTAATAAAAATAAAATCAAATACAAACGGGACTTTGTTATTATCAAACCGGAGGAGTGCGAAACGCATGCTCCAACAGATAATTCTGATTGTGTGAACATTAAATCATTTTGACAATCTTAATCATATATAGTTTTTGATTTTGCTTCTCATTGTCTTCATATTTTTTCTTCTGTGATGTATTGCATATTGGTTTTATTTTGTTGTAATTCATCTTAGTTTATAGGGTTCTAACTTCTACAAATAGGGGGAGATTGTTGGGAATTATATCCACAATTACCTTGATTTGAAGAAGTCCCCTTGAACTAAGTTGAATTGAGTTTGTATTTGAAATTGCTCTCTAGTAATGTGTTTGCATGATTTAAATTGCTAAGTACAAACCAATGTCAGGTTTCAATAGGTCATCAAACACAGGCCTATGCAATGTAATTCCTCATTGTATGGACCAATGTGTTGACTCAAGTGAAATCTCTCTATTGGGATGTATTTCTTATTCAAACACATAGGAAGAGCTAAAGGAAGGTGTTGTTGTTCTGTGTTCAAGGAAGAAATAAAATTTTTCTAAGTAATTCTGTGTTCGACAAAAGTTGGTGCATTCGTCGATCTCAGTTTGACGAACGGAAGTATTTTTGTCGAACTCTGTTCATTGTTCATTTTTGCTGAAGATCTAAGTTCATCTTTCGTCGATCTCAGTTTGACGAACTGAATAAATTTTCTCGATCTCAATTTTGCCTAAGTTGAAAGTAGTTCGTCGATCTCCGTTCGATGAACATAAGAAGTTTCCGTCGACCGCTGTTTCGCCAAAGTTGAAAGTAGTTCGTCGATCGCGTTCATCGATCTCCATTCGACGAACAGAAGAAGTTTTCGCCGACCGCTGTTTCGCCAAAGTTGAAGTTGTTTCGTCGTTCGCGTTCGTCGATCTCAGTTCGACGAACTGAAATTGTTTTGTCGATCTCAGTTTTTGCTGAAGTTAAAGCAATTTCGTCGATTGTCGATCTCCGTTCGACGAAGTGATGAAATTTCGTCGGTCGCTGTTTAGTTGAAATTTGAAGTGATTTCTTTGATCATCTTTTGTTGATCTCCGTTCGACGAACTATGAGATTTCGTCGATCAATGTTTTGTTGAAAATGAAGTATTTTCTTTGAGCTCAGTTCGACTAATCTTCTGAGGCCGACGAATTGACTCAATGTTGTTTTGATTCTCCATTTCTTTTCTCGAGAAAATTATCTATCTCTCGAGAAGATTTTCTCTCCAGTAAAATCCTTCTATATTTCTTCTCGAAGCCGAAGCATATTTATTTCTCGAGAAATACTTTGTTCTCAAGAAATTAATTCTTTTGTTCGTAATCCTGTTTTCTCAGAAGCTCTTTTATTTCTCGAGAAGTTTGTTTTGTTCTCGAGAAATCTGTTCATTTCCTGAAATCATTTTTCAATCCTTTTGACAGGACGTTAATTCATTATGTCTATTCTGATGGCTCTTTTGATTTCATTTAAGGTTTATTCTACCTTAATTAATGTCGTTAAGCCTTTGATTATATAAGGCTCTCGTTCATAACATTCTTAATCAATTATTCTATTCTGATTAACCCTAATTCTCCTTTCGTTCCAAGAATGAGAAAGTGTCGCCTCCTGTCGCAAAAGTTGGAGATCGATTTGTTGTTCTAAATCAGTTGTCTCCAGTGGAAGAAGAGGTTTGATTGATCGTTGCTCCATCCTCTACTGAATCTATTGGATCAAGTCAAATCGAAGAAGGTCAGATCTGAGTTTTATTGTTCTTCCTCATCGACATCAAGTCAAAGCTTTTCAAGCCACAAGAAGGAAGAAGATCTCTCAAGCCCTTCAGATCTGGTTATGTTTTGATAATTTTGTATCAAATCTATTATTACATTTGATTGTAGGAGAAGTTTTCTCCGAGTTGTAGGAGAGGTTATTCTCCGAGTTGTAAGAGAGAGATTCTCTCTGAGTTTGTAGGAGATTTGTCTCTGAGATTGTAGGAGTGTTGACTCCGATATTGTAGGATCATTCTTGATCCGATTTATAGTGAAGTAGTCAAGTCTAGCTGTGGTGCTAGATTGGCGAGGCCGGCAAGTGGAGTACCCAAGAACGGGGAACCACTATAAATTCCTTGTGTTATCTGTGTTTGTGATTTGCTTTCTGTGTGTTCTATTTCATCAAGTTTTTAATTTCGCAAAAGACGCAGTTATCACCTATTCACCCCCCCCTCTAGGTGATTTAGGTTGGCAACTAGATACTTCAGAAATCAAGGAGGATCGGATCAACGCTTACTCAACGTGAAGAACAACACTTCTACTTCGAGAATATTCAGCGAGCCTTCGCCATCTCCAGAATTCTTCATAGGGTGTTTTCATTTGTGTTTTGTATTTCGTTTTGTAACTGTTTCATTATAATCATGGAGTAAATTTGCCACGTGTTGGCGACTAGGTCTAGGTAGGACTTAAGGAGGAATTCGCCTCGTGTTGGAGACTAGGTCGAAGGAGTAGATCTAGTGGGTGTTCAAGGCTTTTCTGGGGATTGAAAGGCTAGAGCGGCTTAATACCATTGCTTGGAATATTGCCATCAATGTTACCTTGATTTGAAGAGGCATCACTCACAATGATAAGTACATATTGAATTTGATAAACCCTACTTTGCATCAGGAATGTGCAAGGTTAAGATATTCCAAACAATCGAGTAAGTTCAGAGGTTTGCTGTCAAAACCGCTGAGAAGGAGTCATTGTCTTAGCTGAACCACTGAGACAGGACAAGGAGCCACTTAGAAGTGATCTGCCTCTACTGAGCTGTAGATAGACAAAATCCGCTGAGAAAAATAACAATCTCAGCGGATCCGCTGAGACAGATGCAGTTCAACTGCTAAGACAGAAGATAGTCTCAGCCCAATCGCTGAGAAAGATTCAAATATGAATAATGCAGTGGCGCGATCTATTTTTGGCGCAAGTAGGAGAAAAGCAAAATACACTTTTGTCAGATGTCCATGCTGTGTCAGGGGCTTCTAATTGCCATTGAAAGTAAGGATGAGATCTTCTTCAAGCTTCCTGAAAGGGCAATCTCTCAAGCTAAAGCTGAACTTTGATGGGAGATAAGTTGTTCTTCCTGAATCATTCAAGAAGAACAAGTAGATCTTCAACTTTGCTGAAGGAGAAGATCAAGGAGAAACAAGACCTGCAGTTGTTGCTTCACAGTTCTGTTTCAAGACAACATAAGACAATATCTGAAGGTTAACTTAATACAGTCTTCTGTTGTATCATTAATCCTTTATTCATCTGTAAGGCCTTTGTGCCTGAGTTTTAGGTCTGCTTAGCCTGAGTGTAGAGTTGTACTCCTAGATTGAGTGTAGGATCTTTCTGAAGATCTGTGGTAGGACTTCTTGATAGGTCTGAGGTAAGAAATCGGGAGATTTCTGAGTTGTAGGAGTTGGAGAACTCTGAGCTTGTAGGGCTGTTGAGCCTGAGGTAAGGTTTGGAGAAAACCTGAGGGATTCTGAGGAATCTGATTTGAAAGCTTTTGAAGCTTAGTTGGAGGTGCTGGCCCTGTCTAACTCATTATTAGAAGGGTGAAGGGGGAAAGAGGACTACTCAAGACACCCTGTCTTGAGGAACCTCTATATATACTTCTGTGCTTTCTGTGTGTTTACTTTTAATCTTTATATTCACTAGAAATTGCTAGGTTAAAGAAGCAAGAAAAGAAAGTGACCTATTCATCCCCCCCCCCCCCCCCCCCCCCCCCCCCCCCCCACCCACACACACATTTAGGTGATCTAGACTACTACCTATAATCTATCAAGTGATATCAGAGGGAGGTTGGTCAAAAAGGACATATCTGTCTGACCAGATCCTATAAAGGAGTAGTCATATCTGAATTCAATGTCATCCACTGGATTGTAGAAGGAGATGGGATCTATGAAGTTGCCCATATACAACAAAGAAAACTTTGGCATATGGAAGCAAAGGGTAAGGCTGTTCATGGAAGCCTCAGACCCTAGATCCACATTACTGTGAAGCAGGGTTCTTTCACTTTTCAAACAGCCTCCACCATAGATCCAACTAGGAGAGTGGTCAAGCCCTTTGCTGACTTGACCAAGGATGAACTTGCACTATTCACAATGGGTAAAAGAGCCCAGAACATTATTGTGAATGCAATTGATGATTCCACCTTCCAGAACTTTGTGCACTGTACAACAGCCAAGGAAATGTGGGATACACTTATAGTACATATGGAAGGTACTGCTGAAGTGAGATATGATAGAAATATCTCTCCTTAATAAAGAATATGAAGCATTCAGGCAGCTCAGCCAAGAAAGCATATCCATCTGCTATGAAAGGTTCTTCAGGATAGTCAATGAACTGAGGACCTATGAAAAGGTATTTAGTAACTATGAGCTAAATGACAAGTTCCTAAGAACTCTAACTAGAGACTGGGACACAAATATATGTGCCATCAGGGAAGTGGCTAAGCTGGGTGAAACTCCTACCCACACATTATTTGGGAAGCTACTCTCTTATGAGATGCAGCTGTCTGTTAGGAAGGAGGAGGACACATCCTCTAGGACTCATGCAAGGGAAAGGATAGTGCCCTCAAGGCCGAGGGATCCAAGAAGAGCAAGGCAAGGATGCCTACTCCTCCAAGGAAGGATGCTGGCTCAGAAAATTATGAGTCCAGCCCATCTGAAAGCAACTCATCTTATGTGGAGTTTGCTGCCTTCTCAAGTCATTTCAAGAAAATGGTGAAGTGGAAGCAGTGGAAGATCAAGCCTTCCTCCTCCTCACATTCCAGGAAGGATCTCACCAGATCATACAAGAAACACTCCAAGGGTGACAGGCATGACCTAAAACATGCTAAACATATTTCATCTAATGTTATATGCTACTGCTGCAACAAGCCTGGACATGTCATTGCTGACTGACCAGTCAAAAGAAAGAAGAAAGGTGATAAGAAATATCATCACCAAAAGGAAGGGAAGGGTGAAAAATCCTTCCTATCAAAGAAGGGGAAGAGCTGGAGTGAATTTGAGTCCTCAACCTCAGATCTAGATGAAGAGGAGAAAGCATACATTGGGTTATTTGCTGCAGAAGAGGATGAAGACTTTCCTGCTGCAAGGATTGAAGTCAGGGCCCCTCTATCACATTCAGACAGTAACATAGAGGAGGATGAAGACATCCAAAAAGACCATGGGCTGATGGCTCTAACAGAAGATGAGGATAGTCAAAACAATTCAGACAATGAGCAGGTACTACTCCACTGCATTTCTTCTTCTGATTATGAGACAAGCCCAGAATCTGAAGCACCTTCATCTATTGGTTGAAGTGACTCAGAATCTGAGGAAGATGTCAATCAATTGATTAACAGGTATGGTTCTCTCTTGGATGCTCTAAAAAAGAGCAAGAAGTTGGCCAAGAGGCAAGCCCAAGAAATTGCTTCCCTTAAGTTTGCTGAGAAAGAGTGCACTGAGTCACATACCCTGGTGGCTCAGATGTGTAGAGAGATAAGCCAACTCAAGGGGATAACAGTTGTTCAATTGAGCACCTATCCCAAAATAACAAGGTCATCATGGACCTTGAGGAGAAGCTTCGCAAAGAAAAGAGCCCAGTGGCTCAATTCTCCAAGGCCAAATCTGTGCTTCCAATTATTGACACCTTTTCTTCTCAAACCAATAGAAGAGGACTAGGGTTCAACAAAATGGAAGTGGGAGAAGGGAATGGATAAAAGAGCAAGGATAAGGCTAAGCCTCAAACCACCTTTCAAAAGGTGTTACTTCCCTCTAACAGGTATGACCATGACAACATGTATGGTCACTGGAAGAATGGAAGCACCTACAGGAAGGAAAACACTCCCTCTCATAGTAAAAGAAAGGGAATGGGGATGAGTGTTATGAAGGCTCCCCATGAAGAAATTCAAATGGCGCAACCTGGACCAATTGTTTTTGGTACTTCAGCTCCATCATTCAAGAGTAAGGATGCAAGCTCTTCCAAGTTCATTCCAGCAAAGAACAAGGTTGTTGTCAAACCTATAGACAGGCCTTACAGCTCAATGTCTGATGCCATCCAATCTTGCCTAGCTTCCAAGCCAAAGCAAGTTGATGTGATTAAGACAAAGGTTGCTAAGACTGTCCACAGATTAACCTTCAGCCAGATCATTGCTGAAAGGAACAAGAAGATTGTTACTGTCTCCCCTCCTGAACACAAGCATATTAATGCTCATTCCTCAAGAAATGTTCAGAAGAGGAGATACAACATTCATGAATGCTTGTACTGTGGTAAAGTGGAACACTTTGCCATAGATTGTTGGCACAATCCCAATGTGCCAAGTGTAAAGAAGAGCCTTCTTGCAAAGGGTGCAGCAGGTGTGACATCATCTTTTCATGCTAACAAACAACCTAGGACCCAAATTAATTGGGTTCCTGAGGGTAATTAAATTCCTTCTTGCAGGTTAGTTCAAGTACCAGCCTTGGGAAAATATGGTATTTGGACAGTGGGTGCTCAAGGCACATGACATGTACCAGAAGTCTTCTACGGGACTACACAGCTATGACGAATGGACCTAAAGTCACATTTGGTGGATTTGAAAAGGGATTCACTAAAGGATATGGTACAATCTCCAATGGCATTGTCTCAATCACAAGGGTAGCTTATGTTGAAGGGTTGTAACACAACCTTGTAAGCATAAGTCAACTATGTGATCTAGGCTATGTCATTGAATTCCACAATGACAAGTGCTTGATCAAAAAGTCAAATGACTAAGAGACCATTCTCTCAGGCACTAGGAGTGGGAATGTTTACTGCATAGATTTTATTTGCAATAATTCCATATCTCCCGTGTGTCTTGTAGCTAATGAAAGTAAGTCTCTTTATGTTCAATGGAACAAGAGACTTGCCCATATTAACTACAAGACAATGTATAGACTATTTTCTAAAAACCTTGTTAGGAATAGTCCAAACCTATAATGTATTAAAAGTGGTCCCCGTCATGCTTGCCAAATGGGTAAGCAAACTAGGGCCATTTTCAAAAGTATTGGCTCCAAAGACACTGGATGATGTCTATATCTATTGTACATGGACTTGTTTGGTCCTTTGCCAATTCAAAGCCTACGTGGGAAGTTGTATACCTTGGTGATTATTGATGATCACTCAAAGTATACATGGGTATTCTTCTTAAAGATGAAATCTGATACCTTAAATGTCTTTATAAATCATGTCAAGGCCATATAGAATGATCTACAATATACTGTGGTCAGGACTAGGACTGACCATGGCACATAATTTCAATCTGAGGCTATGACAAGGTTTTGTCAAGAATTTGGTATCACCCAAGAGTTCTCCTCCCCAAGGACTCCACAGCAAAATGGTGTGGCTGAGAGGAGGAATAGGACCTTGATAGAAGTTGGGAGAACATTGTTTAGTTACTCCTCACTTCCAGAATATGTTTTAGCTGAGGCAGTCAATACTGCTTGTTATATTCTCAATAGATCTTCCATCAATAAGGTCCTTGGAATTACCCCATATGAGATTCTGAAAGGCAAACAACCAACAATATCTTACTTTAGAATCATTGGTTGCAAATGCTACATTTTAAACAATGGAAAATCTCATTTGACAAAGTTTGCAGAAAAAGGCAATGTGAGGGTTCTTTTAGGCTATAGCTCACATAGTAGAGCTTATAGAGTATACAACAAGAAAACTCATATTGTAGAAGAGTCTATGCATGTAGTGTTTGATGAGACCAGCCTACTCTATAAGGGATGGTCTAGTTCTTCTGTTTTGACAGGAAATGAACAGAAATTGGAAGAGATGTCTATCCAAGACATTCCCAGCAACAGCAAAGCTTATATAGATGATGTTATTCCTGAAGATGAAGAAGTGCAGGCTACTGAAGATCTTGCTGTTCCAGGAGAAGACTTGCAAATTGCTGCCAAGATGCATGCAGCAACAAGACACTTGAGAGATCATCCAAGAGAATAGATCATTGGAGCTGAGAATCAAGGTGTGATTACAAGAAGTAGAGCACACAATGAAGCTCTAATCATGTGCTTCCTGTCTCAATTGGAGCCCAAGAAGTTTGAAGAGGCCAATCAAGATACTTTTTGGATTCAATCCATGTAAGAAGAGCTTCTTATATTTAAGAGATGCAAAGTCTGGAAGTTGGTGCCCAAACCTCAAGGACACAACATCGTTGGCACCAAGTGGATATACAAAAACAAGTTGGATGAAAATGGAATCATCATTAAGAACAAGGCTAGATTACTAGCCAAGGGCTATAGACAAGAAGAAGGTATAGACTTTGATCAAACCTTTTCCCCAGTTGCAAGGTTAGAAGCAATTAGGCTATTTCTTGCCTATGCTGCCCAGAAGGGGTTCAAGGTATACCAGATGGATGTCAAGTCTCCCTTCCTTAATGACAACTTGAAGGAAGAGGTATATGTTGAAGAACCCTCAGGTTTTGTACATTCTACCCTTTCCTGTCATGTTTATTTACTTAGGAAAGCACTATATGGTCTAAAGCAAGCCCATAGGGCTTGGTATGAGACATTGTCTAGCTTTCTCATCATGAATAAGTTCTTGAGGGGAAAGATAGATAGCACATTGTTTCTTAGGGAAATAAAGGGCAAGTGTCTTCTAGTCCAAATATATGTTGATGACATAATAATTGGGTCTACAGATGACAACCTTTGCAAAAGGTTTGCAAACCTTATGCAGGGGGAGTTTGAGATGAGCAGTATGGGAGAGCTCAAGTACTTTGTAGGCCATCAAGTAAAACAGTCTGATGAGGGGATATTCATCTCTCAGACTAAGTACACTAGGGATCTTATCAAGAAGTTTGGGATGGAATCATCTTCCACCTTAAAAACTCCCATGGGGTCCAACATCTCCCTAGAAAGGATGAGAAAGGCAAGGCCTTTGATGAATCCATGTACAGGTGCATTATTGGATCCTTGTTGTATCTAACTGCTAGTAGACCAGACATTATATATTCTACATGTGTTTGTGCTAGGTATCAAGCATGCCCTAAGGAATCTAATTACTCAGCTGCAAAGAGGATTTTGAGATATATTAAAGGCAGCCTACATCTTGGCCTTTGGTACCCTAAGAACAATGATTTTGAACTGACTGTCTTTTTAGATGCAGATTTTGCAGGATGCAAAGAAGATAGGAAAAGTACAAGTAACTTGTCAATTCCTAGGCAGAAGGCTGATCTCATGGAGCAGCAAGAAGCAGGCCAGTGTGGCAATATCCACATCTGAATCTTAGTACATTGCTACAGGAAGTTGTTGTGCACAACTTTTGTAGATACACCATCAGTTAGAGGATTATAACCTCAAGGTAAGTAACTCTCCCCTGTATTGTGACTCATCCAGTGCTATCTCTATTGCTAAGAATCCTGTCTCACACAGCAGGACTAAGCATATAGAGATAAGATATCATTTTATTAGAGAGCATGTTGAGAGTGAAGATATATGCCTTGAATTTGTACTCACTAACAAACAAGTAGTTGATATCTTCACAAAGCCATTGGATGAGTCAAAATTTAATACTTTTAAAATTGAGTTTGGCATGTTGAATTTAGAATAGATCTTATTCTAAAAATTTTTATGTATTGCTCATGATGTTATTCTCTATCTTTAATATATCATGTAATTATGTATATCAAGCTTTGATAGGAAAAGTAGCTATTTAAATAATTGGTAGCATGTTTAGGTCTGGACACACGCCTAAAAGATTTAAAGCTATTTAAATTTAGCATGCTTAGGATCAATGATAGTGAAATCAGCTGAAACAGGTGAGAAGGTATCAGCTGAACCGTTGAGATAGCTGAGAAGATCTCAGCTAATCCGCTAAGACAACTAGAACTATCTCAGTGGTTGACAAATCCTTGTCCCATAGGATAACAACTCCTTCTCAGCGGTTCCGCTGACACGGGAAGGCTAAATAAAAATATGCCATAATTGACACATCATCTATGAAAAATCAACCAATTTGATTAGGCCTAATCAACATGTATACTTAGGGAAAATTTACACCTAAATCAAACTCCTATAAATATCAACATGTTGATTAAGTTAGCACAATCTCATTTAACCTAGTCGACAAGACGAGTCCTTCTCCCTCCCGCCTCAGTGACCTAGCCTTCAGAAGAAATGGCGCCAAAGATGGCAAAAGATCTCCATAAAGGATATGAGATAGTTTGAAATGGATTTTAACATGCTCCTGCTGAAATAAGAGAAGTGATTCAACTTCTAACTGACCAAGGACTTGAATTTGTACTATCTGAACCTTCCTCAATTCTCAGAACTAAAGTTCTGGAATTGTTCTCTTTTGCAAAAATGTCCAATTCAAATTCCTCTATCAAAGGAAGGATTGGAAGCATGAAGATAAGAATATCTCCTAAGAAATTGGAGAAGGCTCTGCATTTACCTCTTGCAGTGAAGAGGAGGAAGAAGAAATCTCTGAAAAAGACAAGGATCAAGCCCTACAATGGTATGAATATAGTGATGTCAAACTTGGCTCACTTAAGAGGAAGTTCTTTAATCAGAGAGACAAAGTGCTATCTGGTATAGTTGGCAAGGCCATCTTGTGCAAGCAAGGTTCTTATGACACCATCTCAAAACACATGTTTGAGTTGATGTCAAGAGTTATTATAAAGAAGAAGACCTCTTGGGCTGAGGTGTTATTTCTATGGATAAGAGAATGTCTGCAGGCTCCCAACCTAGGCAGAATTCTCTCACCATACCTTCTAAACACCTACACTGAGGAATTTAGTAAGTCCAAAGGATCAAACATACATTATCTCAAAAGGATGGACATCAAAACCTTGGACAGGTTCACAAGGTTCCTCTCCATGAGCCAACCCTTTGAACCAAAGATAAAGAAGAAAAGCTTGGTCAAAGGGCTAAGAAGGACATGAATAATCTGCTCTGACTCTGGGTCAGAGGCAGAAGAGGATATCACAACTATGGACAATCAAGGTCCAGCCAGCAGTCCTCCAAAAGATGACCAAGGAGGAGTTCCTAACACTAAAGGTCATAAAGGCAATGCTCATGAGAAAGAGCAAGAAGAAGAAAGAGATGATGATGCTGAGAAAGAGCATCAAAAGAATTAAGATGTTGCTGATGCTGCTGCTGCTGCCGAGGACATGTCAGAAGGACATGAGGATGATCACACTACTTGTGATTCCTCCAATCCTGCCACTGATGATAAAAGGGTGCAAGTCAACACTCCTCCTCATAAGAAAATGAGGATGATGAAGTCCATGCTCCTGTTGATCTTAAACGTGAGATTGATTTATGCATTTTCAAGATAGAGCAAAGAATCAAGCTAATCCCTCCAAAACCAGCAGATTACTGGGAAGATGATCAGGACAATGATGATCCTTCATCTGGGGGGAGCAAGAAAGGATTGGTGCAGAAGTAAAAGAAAACTCATCAGGTAAAGTACATGTCAGTAATCCCACTGATATTCACTTTAACACTAATATTAATGATGACATCAATCTAAATGTAGATAATAAAGATGATAATGCCCCAAGTGAGGGGGAGCATCTGAAGAATGCTGAAGAAGCCAAGCAGAGTGCTACCATGGATACAGATGAAGATCAGCCCAATGCTAATACTAAAAAGGAGCATTCACCTGATCCAACTGAGGGGGAGCCAATCCCTGCTCAGGCTGTGGGGGAGCTGAATATTATATTTGATGTCCCATCCACATCAGCAATATTACATGACAAGCTGTTCAACTCCATCAGCGCATTAATTGAAGGGCAGATGCTTTCAACGAAGAACTATATTGACAATTCAATATTGTCCCTAAAGGAAGAAGTCATGGCTGAGGTCAAAGAGATTAAGGAAGACACTCAATCCTTAATAGACAGATGACAAAGTGGTTTAATCTGGCAAAGAAATCAGTGGTTCTCATTGCACAATCCTCAGATCAATGGACAACCACCTTAAATTGTCTGAGAAAGATATGTCATATGTCAAGAACTATGTCAGCAAGACAGATGAGGTAAAATAAAAAGCCTCAAACCATATAGAAGACTTTGTCTGGAAAACTGCCACCACAATGATCAGTAAAATAGGAATGATGAAAGATGAGATGAAGTCTGACTTGGAAAATGCCTTCCAAACCATCTCAGGCTCTATTGCAGCTACCTCCCAGTCCATAGAAGCTTAAATAATTGAAGAAGCCAGAAAGGGGGAGGTGGCCAATGCTGAGACCAACTCAGAGCTGGTTCTCCAAGTGCTGCAAGGAACCAGAATTGCCTTGAACCTTCCCCTGCTGGACAATTACAGAAAAGAAGACTTTGACTTTGCGGGGGCAGGCTAAGATTGCTCAAAATATTCAATTAGCAAAGAAAAGAAAGAGAGAAGGAATATTTCTAGCAGATGAATTTATGGCTAAGCAAAGAGAAGACGTGTGCAAAGACCCAGACTATGAGTGTTGGAGTGAGGACTCCAAGAGCATCATCTTGAATGCCTGGCTAAGCCATGGTCAAGTGTGCAAGGATATTGATAGAATCTATCCTGCTGAAGAATGGATTAAACATCTGGAGAGAAACAATCACAGGGATAAGATCTTCAAGGAAAATCTAGTAAGAAAGAGCAATCCAAAGAAAATGCTCTCTAAATACATTACAAAGCCATATTTGTATTTCAAGAGGCAAGAAAACAAGAAGAAGCTAGCTGAGATTGCTGCTGCTGCAAAAGGGAAGGAGGTTGCTGTTGACAAACCTGAAAACTCCTAGAAAAGAAAAACTTAAATGAATGTATTCAGTTTTTTCATTAAATCAACTTGTAACTTGAAAATTATAGAAACATTATGACAACAATGAAATTGATAGTTTTGTTGAATCTTTTGGTTTAAGTTATAGGCTAATATTAGTCAAAGCTTAACATGATTCTGTATTAATGCTTTAAATATTCTGTCATGCCTGATGCACTATTTCGGCACTACTAATTAGTAGGCACGAAATGCGATACGATGGCAGTGCACCGGTCGCTCAAGTAATAAAAATGGGAAGTTTTCCCCAAGTATCGATCTCTCAAGGACTGCAAGTTGGGTAGTACGAATTGATCTAAACAGGAAATCAGTTAAAAGGAGTGATAAGTAAGCACGGGGGGGGGGGGGGGGGGGGGGGGGGGTTGATTTGGTTTCCTACGCTATTGCAGAATGAAGAAAGATGCGGGTCAAAACTCCGCTTCGCACGGCGAGATGGGTGCAACGGCCGCGAGGCCGTGCTTCGGAAGGCGCGTGGACGGGAAATCACTATGACGGTTGAGGGTCGCACGCACCTCTTCTCAAAACATCACCACTAGCAATTGCTAGTGGCTTCACCCACAACAAATCACAGAAAATCACTAGGAACAAAGGGGCTATTCATGCCACCACAACATCAGTGCATATGAAGGAAAGCAAAACTACTTAGGATTAGCTTAACACATGTTCATACAACACAAAATGAAGTAAAAGCATTCAAGGTTAGAGAGGACCACAAAGAAGAGGTCACGTCTTGGGTTCACGACCGGAATGAGAGGTTGTCGGGCTCTCTCCGGACTCGGCCCTCAGATGGTGAGCTTGGCTCGAAGGAGGCTGTCACCGCTCCTACGATCTTCAGCGCTTCCTTGGTCTCGTTGGCGAGGAATGCTTGAGCTAATGGTGGATGAAGCTCCCTAATGCTCCCGGATGGAAGGATGGAGGTGGAAATCACCGGAAATGGCCTTGATGGTGGAGGAGATGAAGGGGAAGCCTTCAACCCTCAAGAGCAGCGGGAAGGAAGAGATTTCCCGCTCTCTCAATCGCTCCCGGTCGTCCTTTCCCTGTTTTTTTCTGATTGCCTCGATTCCTGCTTTTTATAGGAAACAGGCTGAAAATTGGTCACGCACGGTCGAAAGCACGATCGTGCGCAGACCGTGCGATATTAACGGATAAAATATGGCTTGGAGAAGACGTTGCGCTGCCCGTGCAATTTGATCATGCACGACCAACGCCGCCCGTGCGTTCAAATGCACGGGTAAAATCTGACGCTCTGAGATCACAAAGATACAGGTCGACCGTGCGTTTTACTCACGCACGGGCGGATTCGCCTGTGCGTTAAAACGCACGAGTAAACCCCGACGCTCCATTTTCTTCCCAGACACAAATGCACGACCGCGCAGACCGTGCGCCAAGGAAACGCACGACCGTGCGATATGCACAGACATTACTTTTGGGGGAAAATGGGACGATCAGGTCACCTGCAAATGAGATATACTAGCTGGGAATACACGTGCAGCACAAGGATACATAAAAGAAGGGAAGGGGAGCACAATGTGCTTACCCCCAACAACAAGGAATGCAATTGCGCACCGAAATGGGCTTAATGGTGCACCTAGCATGGAATAGTATATGTAAATGAAAACGTTACTTAAATGTGGTGCAAACACTTGAATATCAGCCCAAATGAGTCCAAAAATATATATTTAAATGGTACTCATCACACCCCCAGACTTAATTATTTGCACATCTCGGGCAAACTACTCAGCTCTCCGGTCGGAACAATTGAATGTTAGCATAAGTTTGAGCGGTAGAGAATTATGCGAAGTCGCATGCTCTTGTACGTAGAAATACATTAGAACAGAATTAAACTCAAGGTTATATCTAATTATTTCTAAAACAGTAGTTTGGAATTTATATTACTTGGATGGTGAATCCTGGTGAATCTTTCGGTCGCGCAAAAAGGGAAAATAGTGTGATTAATGAGTAAAGTATTACTCAAATCAAAGCTAGGGACAATCTCCTAAGAAATCCATCAAAGTCGGTGTCCATAGGCTTGCACGTTCACACCCTCTCTACTGCGTGAGACGACTCGTAACTAAAATCAATAGGACTTATAGGCAATTATTGGGCTTAGGTTGAGTATAGGCTAGGTAAATAGAAGGACGATGGGAATCACACTCAACACAACCGTCGCACTCAAGAGAATGACAATCACCCATACAACATTTTCAGTATTTACACAACACCCCCGGACTTCAACTGAACAATAGGTGCGTGTTGAGCCAGATATACGAAAATTTTGCCGAGAGAGAATTATTATTGCACAACTCTTTTATTTTTCTTTTCTTTTCTTTCTTTTCTTTTCTTTTCTCTTTTCGGCAAAAGAACATTTTTAAGCACAATAAAACGACTCCTTTAGCTAAATTAAAGCTGCCATACGCAACATAGATGACACCAAATGCGATCGAGAAAGAAATTTCTTTCAGCTCAACGGTTGGTGCGAACTTAGGTTCGGCTGTATGGCTTTGGTTACATTATTAATGGAGCTAAACAAGGAGGAAGAGGAGGCTCAAATGGGCTTGCAATGGTGATTACGTAGGTAAGGATTTCAAAAGCTCAAACGGATCAAGAGGTGGCCTATATCACATTTCATGACGAGTACATCAACACAATCGTGTCGAGAGTCGCCTAGTGCAAGTTCTAGCCACCGAGAAAGGTTGTCCTTCCTTTCGACCCTAGTAATAAGCTACTACTAGCCTGCTGCACTCGACCTATTGCTACCGTTGGATTCACCGGTTTCACCACTAAAGTAAAATAAATTTCATCTACTATAACAGAAATAATTACATTACAACTCTAAATTTTATTCTACCCTAATTGAATTTCTAGGTGTGACGGGAGCACATGACTAGAACACTACTCGAGTCAACATTTTTCTCTACTCCTCACTCAAATACTAACAATTCAATTCTTATGAGCGGGAAAATCTCGCAGTGATACCCAATAAGCACGTGTGATCAAGTGCGCGTTAACTAGGTGCAAGTGTATGCAACAAAATATAAATCCTAACTCAGCACATTCTAGCATGTCATGCAACGTGGGTGCACGTGCACAGCTCTCTCTCTCCCCCAGACTCGATTGAGAACATCTAAAATAAGCAATTCAAACATAAGTAAGAGAGGAGAAGAGTTGACCTATGCTCACAAAGGAGCATGCCAGAAGTGCGGTAATCCCAATTTCTGTAAAGATAAATCTCCTTCCACGCGAGAGCATAGCTTCACCTACAATGTTAGCAAAACTGAAATAACAATACGCAAAAGGACTAAAAAGATAGACGGAACCGGGTGGTTCCCATGGGTTGTCTCCCAAGAAGCCCTTTTGTTTAACATCTTTTAAGGTGGACCAAATACCTGTATTAATCATTTTTCAAAGCAGAGAATCTAGAGAAAAATTTCACAGATACAGATAAAATGAGACAACACAGCAAAGAGGCATGATATAACATACAGAAAAGATGTCCAAAATCACACCCTAGGAGCGATGCCCTAGCTGAATAATGTTTACAATCAAAGCACATCACAGACTAGTTTAACATAAACAAAACTAACTAAGGAGTCACGTCATCAAGGAAGCTGCAATGAAATGATCACGACGGCGATTGCGGAGATGAATGCGAAGGAGGAGGAGGAGGAGTACGTTGCCGCCTAGATCCAGAAACAGAAGCTCGGGAAGGGACATCCGGAGGCACGACTCCCAGATGCGCACCAATCCGCGACGAGAGCTCGTACTGCATGGCCATAGTATCTTCCATGCGTAGGAACCTCTCGTAAAACTGCGGATAGTGCTGCTCTATGTTGGGCCGCGGGGCTTGCCATTGAGCATCCGGGTACACGAAGTGGGGAACAGTAGAGGGCTGCTCACTCGTCCCTGCCGTAGTACTAGTTCCGGCAGTGTCAGTATGATCGCGTCGCTCCTCATGTCCAGTCCCGAGTTTGCAGAGTTCTAAACGACAATTATGTCCTACCTTCACTCTCTTGACAAGTTTAAAAGCTGTCATCATGGCTATTGTGATGCTGGAAACCTCGGAGATTTATGTCATAGGGGGGAGTGTATCCCAAATCCCAAGCCCTTTGGCAATCCTGGTGATATACTTGAGAACCTCCGATCGCCTTCAGGGGGAGGTACTTGGCTTGCCGAAGAAGGTATTGGGCAAGCACTAGCCCAAGATGGAGAGGTACTCCCTGCTGCATGCTGTAAAGGTAGAGAAGATCCTGCCATCCTGCAACGTTTTGACTCATGGTGCGGGCATTGATGCTATGCCCGATCAAATGTTGTACATAGCGAAGCTCGGGAGAGATAATGTGGGATGATATTGCCGCACGAGCCTCATACGACTGATCCCGTCCCGTGAGGACTGCCAGAACTCGCTAGGAGATACCCCATCCGGGAACTCACTCGGACGGCTAATAATATCCGTCTGGAGGAGTTCATCTTTGGTGTAAATCCCGGCGCAAACCGCCAGTTGGCCAATACCCATGGTATAGTAGCGGCCCTTCATCCGGAATGAAACCGAAGTAGACTCTCCGGTTTCCTCATCAAGGTAGTCAATGATGCGGAAGGTGGAAAGGAACTCGAGCGTGAGTTCACGGTAACCCAGCTCCGTGATGGAGAAGAGGTTCCCCCATGAACCCACATGGAGCAGCCTATTCACTGCCGCCACTAAGTCAATCTTTTGAAGTTCCGTAGTAGAGACTACACGATGATCAAGGAAAGTCTTATGACATAGCAGGTTGTACCTTTCCAAGAACTCTGGCTTCCCAAACTACAACATTGCTTCGAAACGAGGATCGTCAGAACTTGAAGCCGAAGCTCCTCCTCTGCGGCGAAAAATGCTCACGGTCTTCTTGAATCCCATAGAGCTCCACTCACAAGCTATGGAAGAGGGGCAACGATGAATGGAAGAGGAAACGTAGGAGAAATTGGAGGAGGGAAGAGCGATCGCGGACGGGAGAGGGATTTCGCGAATCACACGATGGTGCGGATTAGGGCCTGTGTGCATTCTGACGGGAAGGAACACACGTTTATAAAATTAAAAATCGCACGATCGTGCGATTTAGCCGCGCACGATCGTTCCAATCGTGCGTTTGCACAAACCAGCCCCCAACTGACTCGATTTTTTTCGATGTGAACAGAATGGGGAAAACAAAGCGCGCTCCAAGATGTACGAGACGAACAAAGACACAACTTACAAACAAAAGAGAAGGTTTTCTTAATTCGAATACAAACAATACTAATTAATTTGATAAAATTAAATTAAGTTCTTCCTACGCCTAGATAACTACTGGGTTTTGTTTCCTCCCAGTACGACTTATTTAACAGCTTGCACGTATCAACTGATCGGTCTGTGAAAAGTGAAGTGCACTGGAAGTTGTTCCTTTATGTGATTCGGTAACCAATGCCTATGTAATGATAGGACAGTTACCCCCACCCCTGAATATAGATACCTGCTCCGGATGTCTGGCAGGGGAAGATAAAATGACAAAGAAATCTCAGTGTCTGTCTCATCATACAGTTGACCCATTACATCATCGGCTTGTATAGCAGGACCGTCAACTTCCTGGATCAGATCAAATGCAGAATCCTGCATTGAGTAAGACACGAGAACGGGGTTAAGAAATAAATCAGAAGAATGACGTAAAAGGTTATCATCATTGGAAGCGATCCCGGTATCACTCCCAAGTGGGTTCGACAAAGAATGACTGATTTCCTCATTGAAGATTTCAATAGGCTCAACGGCGCACGCAATGTCCTCCTCTACAATTTGGACTTCCCCACACTGAACCGAAGTGGTTGCTTCAGCACAATCAAGGCCGTCCTCATCCATGAGAGTGGGCACAATGTTGCACAGATCTGCAACATCCTGCAAAGTGACCTCAATAAGAATATCAGCAACAGATGTAATTTCGTGTGTGGCGGGAGAGGACGTGCTTCTTAAGAGTTCGGGCTCACTCTCCACGCAAGGGCACAAATCCGCGGAAAGTGGTACATAAACCGAAGAAGTATGGGGGGTCGCATCAGAAACAGAGTCATGAGGGACACTGACGTACGTGTCGGTTCCATGCCCTTCAAAAAGTGAAGGTGGAAGTGACACGTAATCAGAGGAAGAAGCTGTGCTCGCAGAATTTGAAGATGGGACGATCCGGATATCCGGCTCATCGTCATCCGCCAATTCGCGAAGATAAGCAGCACAGTCCTTCAAGGCGTGCTCTCTACTTTTGCAAAATAGGCACTGCTTTGCCGGCTTTGCAGGCACAAAAGGTGCGGCAGCCGTGTAAAGGTGCGATAACGAAGGTGCAGTAGAGTAGCCAAAAGACTTATGGGCTCCGTACGGTTTCTGAACAACACCATACTCCTTGGGACACCTATCACTAGCGTGGGATGTGTCCCCACACCAACGACATCGGATATTCAAATGCGCCCACATGATATAGAAGAAGAAAATAACATACTGAAGAAGGACACAGTACCTTAAAACGAATTTCCAATTAAAAACAAATCACACACGCTTGCAGTCCCCGGCAACGGTGCCAAAAACTTGATGCGCTATTTCGGCACTGCTAATTAGCAGGCACGAAATGCGATACGACGGCAGTGCACCGGTTGCTCAAGTAATAAAAATGGGAAGTTATCCCCAAGTATCGATCTCTCAAGGACTGCAAGTTGGGTAGTACGAATTGCTCTAAACAGGAAATCAGTTAAAAGGAGTGATAAGTAACCACGGGGGGGGGGGGGGGGGGGGGGGGGGGTTTGATTTGATTTCCTATGCTATTGCAGAATGAAGAAAGATGCGGGTCAAAAGTTCGCTTCGCACGGCGAGATGGGTGCCACGGCCGCGATGACGTGCTTCGGAAGGCGCGTGGACGGGAAATCACTATGACGGTTGAGGGTCGCACGCACCTCTTCTCAAAACATCACCACTAGCAATTGCTAGTGGCTTCACCCACAACAAATCACAGAAAATCACTAGGAACAAAGGGGATATTCATGCCACCACAACATCAGTGCATATGAAGGAAAACAAAACTACTTAGGATTAGCTTAACACATGTTCATACAACACAAAATAAAGTAAAAGCATTCAAGGTTAGAGAGGACCACAAAGAAGAGGTCACGTCTTGGGTTCACGGCCGGAATGAGAGGTTGTCGGGCTCTCTCCGGACTCGGCCCTCAGATGGTGAGCTTGGCTCGAAGGAGGCTGTCACCGCTCCTATGATCTTCAGCGCTTCCTTGGTCTCCTTGCCGAGGAATGCTTGAGCTAATGGTGGATGAAGCTCCCTAATGCTCCCGGATGGAAGGATGTAGGTGGAAATCACCGGAAATGGCCTTGATGGTGGAGGAGATGAAGGGGAAGCCTTCAACCCTCAAGAGCAGCGGGAAGGAAGAGATTTCCCGCTCTCTCAATCGCTCCCAGTCGTCTTCTCCCCGTTTTTTTCTGATTGCCTCGATTCCTGCTTTTTATAGGAAACAGGCTGAAAATTGGTCACGCACGGTCGAACGCACGATCATGCGCCGACCGTGCGATATTAACAGATAAAATATGGCTTGGAGAAGATGCTGCGTCGCCCATGCGATTTGTTCACGCACGACCAACGCCGCCCGTGCGTTCAAACACACGGGTAAAATCCGACGCTCTGAGATCACAAAGATACAGGTCGACCGTGCGTTTTACTCACGCACGGGCGGATTCGCCCGTGCATTTTACTCACACACGGGCGGATTCGCCCGTGCGTTTTACTCACGCACGGGCGGATTCGCCCGTGCGTTTTACTCACGCACGGGCGGATTCGCCCGTGCGTTAAAACGCACGAGTAAACCTCGACGCTCCATTTTCTTCCCAGACACAAACGCACGACCGCGCAGACCGTGCGTCAAGGAAACGCACGACCGTGCGATATGCATAGACATTACATTTGGGGGAAAATGGGACGATCAGGTCACCTGCAAATGAGATATACTAGCTGGGAATACACGTCCAGCACAAAGATACATAAAAGAAGGGAAGGGGATCACAATGTGCTTACCCCCAACAATGAGGAATGCAATTGCACACCGAAATGGGCTTAATGGTGCGCCTAGCATGGAATAGTATATGTAAATGAAAACGTGACTAAAATGTGGTGCAAACACTAGAATATCAGCCCAAATGAGTCCAAAAATATATATATAAATGGGACTCATCAATGCCTTAATCAGTTAACCACATTATGGTTTGATGAACAATATTGTTATTATGCTTGTAATGAATATTATCTGTAATGAAATTATCTGTAATGCCATAATAATGTTAACATGTATATGTTATGATATCATGAATGCTATGTAGTGCAGTTCATGATAAGGTTTTAGTTGTTATGTATTTCAGCATTGGGGATGTTCTGCCTTCTTCAAATAGGGGAGATTGTTGGGAATATTGCCATCAATGTTCCCTTGATTTGAAGAGGCATCACTCACAATGGTAAGTACATATTGTATTTGATAAACCCTACTTTTCATCAGGAATGTGCAGGGTTAGGATATTCCAAACAATGGAGTAAGTTCAGAGGTTTGCTGTAAAAACTGCTGAGAAGTAGTCATTGTCTCAGCTGAACCGCTGAGATAGGACCAGGAGCCATTGAGAAGTGATCTGCCTCCGTTGAGCTGCAGATAGATAGAATCCACTGAGAAGAGCAACTATCTCAGTGGATCCACTGAGACAGATGCAGTTCAACCACTGAGACAAAAGATAGTCTCAGCCCAACCGCTGAGAAGATTCAAATATGAATAATGCAATGGCGCGATCTGTTTTTGGCGCATGTAGGAGAAAAGCAAAATACACTTTTGTCAGATGTCCATGCTATGTCAGGGGCTTCTAATAGCCGTTGAAAGTAAGGAGGAGATTTAACAGAAGATGTTATGTCTAAAGTAAGAGCATTGTTCCATTGCAAAAGTTGTATTGTATGCTGCAAGGCCGATCTTCTCCAAGCTTCCTGAAAGGGCAATCTCTCAAGCTAAAGCTAAACTTTGTTGGTAGGTAAGTTGTTCTTCCTGAATCATTCAAGAAGAACAAGTAGATCTTCAACTTTGCTGAAGGAGAAGATAAAGGAGAAACAAGACCTGCAGATGTTGCTTCACAGTCCTATTTTAAGAAAACAGAAGACAAGATCTGAAGGTTAACTTAATACAGTCTTATGTTGTATCATTAATATTTTATTCATCTATAAGGCCTTTGTGCCTGAGATGTTGGGCTGCTTAGCCTGAGTGCAGAGCTGTACTCCCAGCTTGAGTGTGGGATCTTTGTGAAGATCTGAGGTAGGACTTCTTGATAGGTCTGAAGAAGGAAATCAGGAGATTTCAGAGTTGGAGGAGTTGGAGAACTCGAGCTTGTAGGGTTGTTGAGCCTGAGGTAAGGTTTGGAGAAAACTTGAGAGATTCTGAGGAATCTGAGTTGTAAGATTTTGAAGATAAGTTGGAGGTGTTTTCCCTGTCTAACTCATTATTAGAAGGATGAAGGGGGAAAGAGGACTACTCAAGACACCCGGTCTTGAGGAACCTCTATACATGCTTGTGTGCTTTCTGTGTGTTTGCTTTTAATCTTTATATTCACTAAAAACTGTTGGGTTAAAGAAGCAAGAAAAGAAAGTGACCTATTCACCCCCCCCCCCACCCCTCCCCCACCCCCTCTAGGTGATCTTGAGTACTACCTATAAACTATCAGCCATATCTGGGAAAGATCGGCTAAAGCCAACCGGTTCTTGGTGAGAAGAGTCGGTATAGAAAAAAATAGAATATTTCATATTTCGCTTTCAATTTCTAGCGTCATAGAAATCACATTTTGTAATCAAATAATATATAAGATAATCATGTCTTTTCTTATTGGTTTTAATTAATTTACTACTCTTTACTTTTGATTCACTCTCATTCAAATAAAAAAACAAAAGTTTTCTATAAAATCTTAATGTTTTTTAAAACCCTTATTCACCCCCCCCCCCTCTAAGGGGGCTTCAAGATCCAACAAATGGTATCAGAGCTAGGTTATTCCAAATTGGCTTAACAACCGGGAATAATGGCGTTCTGTGATCTCCTTTCCATGAGGGGCAAGGAATAAGTAGACCTCCACTTTTCACCGGAACCGACTATAACTATTGGAGAACATGAATGCATTACTTTCTAATAAATTTAGATCTAGACGTCTGGGCTAGTGTCGAAACACCGTATACCACTCCTACTTATGTTGCTGGAGAGGTAACCATGGAAAAGCCTAGAGATATATAGGATGATGGGGATAAAAGTAAATGTAAAAATAATGTCAAAGCTATGAATGCTTTATTCTGCACATTAGATAGGACTGAATTTAATAGAGTTTGTACTTGTGAAACTGCTTATGACATTTGGAATTTACTAGAAATAACTCATGAAGGTACCTCTCAGGTTAAAGACTCCAAGCTCTTCCAATTGGAATCAGAGTTTGAAAGATTCAGAATGGATCTAGATGAGGACATGGAATTGATGTACACACATTTTACCAAGATCGTAAATGCCTCAAAGATCCTTGGAAAAACCTTCTCGAATGGTGACTTGGTGAGGAAGATCCTTCGATCTCTCCCTCCGAAGTTCAATACAAAGGTGACAGCTATTTCAGAATTGCATGATCTAAGACGGCACTAGATTGGGAGCCTCATTGGGATTGTCAAAACCCATGAGGTAGAACTAAAAATCCAAGATGAAGAATATAACAAAGATCCAAAGAAGAAAGCCTTGGCACTACAGTCAAGGAAAGAGGATGACAACGAGGAAGAGGACGAGGAGAGTCTTTTTGTGAAAAATTTAACAAAGTTCATGAAGAATCCAGAAAGGAGGAATACTTTCCGTAAGTACTTCCGAAAAGGTTCATCCTCCAAAATAGAGAAAAAAAGGAAAGTCAAGCGACGACAATGAAAAGCGACCTCCTCCTGAGTGCTTCCATTGCAGGAAGACCTGGCATATAAGAAGCCAATGCCTAAAGTACCTGAAAAAAAAAAGCGGCATAAGGGAAGAGAAAAGAAGAAGGTTTTGAAGGCTGCAATGTGGGATGACTCTTCATCCGAAAGTTCAAAGGAGTCAACTTCAAGCGATAGTGATGAGGCAAATCTGTTCCTTATGGCGAGGAGCCAAGAATCAACGGACAACAATTGCAGGTTCCAAAGCGACATTGAGGTAATTCCTAATACTTATGATGACCTTTATATTGAGTACATAAACATGATTTTTTTTTGTAAAAGTCTAAAAGATATTGATCTTCTAAAAGCTGAAAATAAAATTCTTTTAAAACAAAATCAAAATTAAATAAGGAAATAAAAACTTTGGGAAAAGAGATAGGATATAGCCAAGAAAATGATCATAACTTAGTAAGAACAAAAGAACTAGAAAACGATCTTTCTAAGGATCTCTCCAATACCGAATCTCTCACAAAACAAAAGAGAGACTTGGAAAGAAGTTTAAAAAAGTCTCTTTCTCAAACAGAAAATGAAAAGAAAAATTTTGCAAAGAGGTGTGAAAATTTAGTAAGCGAATATTTTGCCTTAAAAGCCCGAATCGATGATCTTAATATGGCAATAAACAAATTTGGGGTTGGCCAAAAATCACTAGACATGATTTTGGGCAACCAGTGTTGTGGTTCTGCAAAGTTTGGGCTGGGGTATGGTTCGGGAAGCTACCGCCCAGCATTAACTTCTAACGCTGGCGTTAGCTCTAGTTCCAGAAACCAAAATTCTTTTTATAATAATAATTCAGTCACCCCTTTCTCTTTTGTGTCTACCAGTTAGGGTCAACAAAATTCTCTGAAAAAGGTCTCATCTCCTAATGTTGCGTGTGCAAATTGTTTGTTGTTTGGCCACACCACGGACTCTTGCAGGAAGAAGGGAAAGCACACTTTAAAACAAATCTGGGTACCTAAGGTCACCACCAATATTATGGGAGGAACCTCATGGTTATTCAGATATTCACTAACATCTTCTTTTTAGGTGTGTTGGTAGGCTAAGGACATGGAAGACATGTGGTACTTGGACTCAGGCTGTTCCAAGCACATGACAGGCAATAAAGCAAAGTTCCTTAGCCTCACAAAGAAGAAAGGAGGAACGGTGACATTCAGTGACAATGGAAAAGGAATAATCTTAGGCACCGGTACAGTGGGTAACGACTCCTTCTCTCTTACAAACGTCTTATTTGTAGAAGGCTTAAAACACAACTTAATTTCTATTAGTCAACTATGCGATAAAGTCCTTAATGTTTTATTTGAGTCTTCTACTAATTTGTGCAAAATTATAGATCCTAAGAGTAATGATATTGTACTCACTGCACCAAGAATTCACAATGTCTATTTAAATTCTTTTCATGATTTATCACATGCATCATCTATAAAATGTTTTATAACTAAAAATGACGAGTTAGAACTATGACATAGACGTTTAGGTCATGCTAGTACAAAGCTCATTTTAAAACTAGCCAAAACGCAATTGATTAGAGGATTGCCTAAATTGAATGGAAATTTATCTTCATTATGCTCTCCATGTCAAAAAGGAAAATTTACAAAATCTTCTTTTAAAAGCCAAAAAAATTTCTACTACAAAACCTTTGCAAATAATTCATATGGATCTCTTTGGCCCCGTTTGCACCACAAGTCATGGTGGTAGAATGTATACTTTTGTTCTAATAGATGATTTCTCTAGATATTGTTGGACTTTATTTCTCTCTTCCAAATCTAATGCGTTTTGCAAATTTTCAAAATTATGTACTCATATTCAAAATGAACTAGATTTAAAAATAAAATGCATTCGCTCAGATCATGGAGTAGAATTTGAAAATGAAAATTTTAAATCTTTTTGTGAAATGTTAGGTATTAAGCATGAGTTCTCCGCTCCACGCACACCTCAACAAAACAGTGTTGTAGAAAGAAAGAATAGGACAATCCAAGAACTATCACGTACTATGCTATCTGAATATAAATTAGCTAAGTCCTTTTGGGCCGAATCCGTAAGCACATCATGTTATGTAATGAATAGAGTCATGCTTCGTCCATCTTTAAATCGCACTCCTTATGAACTATATTATCAAAAGAAACCTAACGTATCATATTTTAAAGTATTTGGTTGTAAATGTTTTATTCTTAATACAATAGATGCCTTAGGAAAATTTGATGAAGAAATATTTATTGGACACTCTTCAACTAGTAAAGCGCATAGAAGATTTAATAGAACGAGTAAGGTTGAAGAGTCTATTAATGTAAAATTTGATGAATGTATTCCTTGTATAGAAAGACTTCCTGCAGGTACAAATGATGAACCATTGACATCTTTGGAGCACGACGAAGAGGAACCTTCCAAAGAGGAGGCGGAGGAGGCCAAGGAAGATGAATATGTGCCTCCAAGCATCATAAACTTCTCAAAAAATCATCTAAAGGAGCTAGTTATTGGGGAACCATCTATTGGGGTAAGAACTCGATCTTCTCTTCATAAAACGTTTTCAAACCTTTGCTTTGTTTCCAAAATTGAACCTAAAAATGTTTCAATCACTTTAAATGATGAATTTTGGTTATGAATGAAGAATCGGATCAATTTGAAAGAAATAAAGTTTGGAACCTAGTAGAACGACCATCTAATCATCTCGTTGTTGGTGTAAAATGGATTTTTAAAAATAAATTAGATGGTGAATCTAGGATTACAAGAAATAAAGCTCGCTTAGTCGCACAAGGCTTTTCTCAATTTGACGGGGGTAGAATTTGAAGAAACTTTTGCACCCATTGCTCGCTTAGAATCTATACGAATATTTTTGGCATTTACGAGTTTTAAAAGGATAAAGTTATTTCAAATGGATGTTAAAAGTGCTTTTTTAAACGGGTTTATAAGAGAAGAAGTTTATGTAGAACAACCCCACGGTTTTATAAATGAAAAATTTCCAAATCATGTTTATAAATTAGAAAACGTGCTTTATGGTTTAAAACAAGGCCCCCGTGCATGGTATGATAGACTTACAACATTTTTGTTAAAGCACGGTTATGTCATGGGAAGTGTCGACAACCCACTCTTCATTAAGCATAATAATAACAATTTAATTATTTTACAAATATATGTTGATGATATCATTTTTGGAGCCACTAATGAAGAGTTTTGTAATGAAGTAGTCTTAGTAATGAAAAATAAATTTGATATGAGCCTTGTGGGAGAACTCTCTTATTTTCTTGGTTTTCAAATCTCACAACAAAATGATGGTATTTTTATTTGTCAAACGAAATATGTTCATGATATGCTTAAACAATTTGGATTTGAAAATCTTAAACAAGCTTCTACACCTATGAGTGCTTCATTAAAACTAGGAAAAGATGAATCTGGAATTTCTATCGATCAAACTTTATATAGAGGTATGATTGGATCTCTTCTTTACTTAAGTGCATATAGACCATATATAATGTTTAATGCATGTTTATGTTCTCGCTTTCAATCCAATCCAAAAGAATCTCATTTAAAAGCTGTAAAATGTATTTTTTGTTATCTATTAGGGTCATCTAAATTAGGATTATGGTACCCACACAATAATTCATTTACACTTCACTGCTATTTCGATTCGGATTACGCCGGTTGTTCACTAGATTGAAAAAACCCTAGCGGTACTTGTCACTTTTTAGGACCCTCATTAGTTGCATGGTCTAGTAGGAAACAATCTTCGGTTGCACTCTCCACCACAGAGGCCGAATACATCGCTCTTGGGAGTTGTTGTGCACAAGCTTTGTGGATGAGCTAAACCTTAGAGGATTTTGGTTTTCATCTCAAAAATATTGATCCCAAATGTGACAACAAAAGTGCCACAGATCTTACAAATAATCTCGTACACCACTCTAGATCCAAACACAAATGTTCGCCATCACTTCATTAGGGATCATATTAAGAAAGAGCATGTAAAAATAAGTTTCATTGGTACGGAATCCCAACTTGTAGACATTTTCACTAAACCTCTCCCCGATGCTCGTTTCAACATGCTTCGACTAGAATTAGGAGTCTTAGATATATCATATTGAAACCCATCAAATGCTATCTCTCCTCAAAACTAACTTCCGTACTTCTTTATTAATCCTCTAATTCTAAATTTATAAGATATTTTCACTCTTTCAAAAATTTTAAGTTTATAAATTTTCAATATTAAGCTTGGGTAGCAATCAATAACAATTAAATATCTTGTGAAAGGGAGGTTTGGGATGTCACCCCATCACATCTCCTAGTACCGATGCTAACCCCTCACAGGGTAGACCTCGAAAAGTCCAAGATCCACTATAAATTGCTAAGTCCAACTATAGTCTCACAAAAAATAAAAATCAAATATAAAATATAAAAACCATTTTAAAACCACCATAAATATGTTTAAATAGCCTTCTAATCTTCTCAAAATTCTCTGAAATTAATAAACTAAGAAGGCCTATATATATACTACCTATTTCAAAGAAACAAAAATTCAAAAATCTCAACAAAAAAAATGTTCTGTTTGGGCGTTAAGTACTTAACGTCAGGCGTTCGCTCTTTTTGCCATATTGAAATTCTGTTTTTTCTATAATATTTCTGGTATTTTTCTAATGAATTTTCTCAGTTTATTTTTTCAGATTTCAAATTATCTTGTTCTTAATTTGTTAATTTTATTCTAAAATACAAAAAAAAAATTAAATAATTCAAAATGCTCAAAAATATGCTTTTGTCATTTGTTTTAGTTTTGAATATTTACAAAATTATGGTGTTCCTATATGACTTCGTAAGAGTGATGATTAAAAAATTTATTTGAGAGCGCCGCAAAAGCTTTCTGGGTGCAGGTAGAATTCGGCAGGCACGTTCGAGGCATCTCGCGAGTACTCCTACTTTGAGGAACTGACCTTTATCCTACTTCGATGAATAGAAGTAATAGTCTTTCCTTCTTTCGGAATATCGACGATCACGTCGCGGCGGCGATGCCGAATTCAATTATTTTTTTGTATAGAAAGGGAGACTTTTTGCTAGTCTTTGTATCGTTATTATCCAAACTAATTATTCAAAAAGGCAAGTATACCTTATCGCGTATAGTATAGGATAAATTTTTAGAAAATTATCAAGGTCGTATTTTTTCACGGATCTCATTGAGTACTACTACTTCGAGAATATGGCTATTATTTTATCGGATAAAAATGTGATTTAAAGAAATTAAAATTACAGAAAATGAAAGACAGAATTGAAATTGCATAATTAAAAGACAGAAATGCAATCTCTACCCGAACAGGTAGAGGGGAAATAAATGCGTGAGCGAGTTCTACCCAAATGGGTATACGGGAAATAAATGTGTGACAATAAAGAAAACTAAGCTATAAATGGAAATGCATTAACTATTAATAAAACAAAAATAAACTTAACGAACACATAAACTTTCAGAAAAATGGAAAATGACGAAAAGAAAAATAACGGAAACGGAAAACAACGAAGGAGGAAATTGCAGGAACGAAAATAACGAGAACGAAAATTGCTTCTAAATGAAAATAAATGAAAACATAATATTCAACTCTAATCTCTACCGCATCAAGGAATAAAAAGAACAAAATCTACGGCGGCGAATACTTTCGAATCAAAGCGAAAATAGAGATAACCAAAATTTGAAAGCGAAAATAAACAGAAACGTAATATTCGGCTCCATTGATTCCGTGTCAAGGAAGAAAAAGAGAGAAAGTTACGAATACGAATAAATTTGAATTAAAACGAAATAAAGCTAAGCTAAGAATAAAAATTGTAGGACTAAAATGAAATTGCATAATTGAAATTACACGAAATAAAAACTAATTTTGTTTATTTCCATAATAATTGATTACAAGAAACAAAACGACAAGAAATAAAATTACAACATTTAAAAAGAAATTACAAAAAAGAAACATAAAAAGAAAAAAAGATGTGGAAAATTATGGTGGAAGATCACCCTAAAATGGCCAATCCAAGAGGCGACGTTAAAGAGGGGGGAAAGCCTCTATTTATACCGAATATTTTGGTGTGTTGGGGAAGCTAGGTGTGCGGATAGAGGTTTCTAGAATGTGATGGGCTGGAGGTGAGCTGGAGTTTGACTAGCATGAGCTGGATGACACTGGAAGGAGGTGAGCTGGAGTTTTGGTGTGTGGATAGAAGGTAGCAGCTGGCTGGAAGCTACTGGAAGGAGTGAGCTAGCGGGCTGGAAGGCTTCCAATCGATCGACGGGACACTGGGTCGATCGACGGGACACTGGGTCGATCGACGGGACACTTGGTCGATTGATGGGACACTGGTTCGATCGACGTGAAGATGACTCGATCGACGGGAAGGCAGATTTGATCGACGGGACAGAGGGCTGAATCTGGAAATCGATGGGAAGCTGGCTGGAAGATCGATGGGACAGCTAGTTCTAGAAATCAATGGGAAGCGGGCTCGATCGACGGGTAGCACGCTCGATCAACAAGAAGTTGGCTCGATCAATGAGAAGGAATTAAATTCAAGCAAAAATGCTTTGGCCTAGTTTCGATCATGCGCCTGTAGAGAGAACATCAAGATCCTTTTCCACTCAGCCAAGTGCGCTTATCTATTAAGACAAGAACATATTTATATATACAGATTTATTTTTACATATTAACTTTAATTGTATAAGAAAACATAATACATTAAAATACATATTTTTATTAACTCAATATATATATATATATTATAGTTTTTAGTTAATAAATATTTACATATATATATATATTTTAAATACTTTAAATATATATTTACATATATATTTAGTATATTCTTACATATTTAGTTTAAACATTTACATACTTACTTTATAATTTCATCTTTACCATATATAAAGAAATATCAAACATGAATTTTAAAGTCATTGAAATGATTACGACCGTTAAATCTGGCATGATATTTCATCAGCCGCCGGATCAAACCGCTTCCTCTCTCTTCACTTTTTCATAGGTCTCCTAAACCTACTATGGGGTGACCTAAAACTATGACGGTGTAGAGTACCCTACAACATGAAATTACAATTTTACCCCTAAATTTATTGAAAAAGTAGTGTCATATGCCCCATTTTTTTAATCTCACAAAAATTGTCAATGGTGAGATTTGAACTCAAGGTTCCACTATGTCAAGCAAAGATAATAACCATTACACCATATGATTTTTGTTGAATAAAATTGAATTAAGTTCTATGTATACGCATATAAATATAGAGAGATACTTAGGTGCGTTCTCTCACCTAGTATATATATATACTTAAATAGTTTCTTTTTACATAAAAATATATAAATATTAATATAACATTTATTTGATAATTTATATGAAATATTACAAATTTTTAATAAACTATATAAAAAAATATATAGAAAATAGGTATATTTTACTATTCATCAAATACCCCCATACTTAAGCTTTTGTTATTCTAGAGCAAAAGTTAGGGATAACTATAAGACATTAATAAAATTTCTAATTTACTAAAATTTTATTTAATCAAAAGTAAGCTTGAAATAAACTTTGGAGAATTAAAGAGGTAATTCCTAAATTATGAAGACGATTTAAAAAGAGCAAAAAAGTTTTAGCCGACAAAGTTTTTCGATTTTCTAGATAGCGAACATATATTTGCAATCACTAGCACCATGATTAGAAATTATAAAAACTTTAACTTTAAAAGAAATTTTTAAGAATGAAGTAAACATACTAATTATGCTATCCCAAAAAATTTAATTTATATCTAGGTTTCAATTTTATTGGCTAAGGGGTAGGGGAAAACTTGGTAAGAGAGGATGATTCTTGATTTGGTGGTGATGGATTTTATCCTGGCACCCCACTCAATTTTTCTTTTGGATTTGTTTAAGGGAATGAAATCTTACTCCCAAAATGAATTTTTTTTCTATCTTCAAAAATAACCCAATTGATATGTTTAGGGAACGAAAATCATATTCACAGCCATATAATATTTTAATAAAATTGGGTGCCTATGTTTAGGAATGAAATCTTATTCTCATTGACATGAGATCTTTTAAAATAAAAATACCAAGTAAATGGGATAAGGGGTAAGCAAGAAATTTCTAGAGTTTATAAATTAAGAAAGTTTAGAGAGCAAATTTTAGTAAATTAGAATATTCCTACAGTTTCACAAGTTTGAAGTAAGAATAATTAAAATCTAAGGATGGTTTGCCAATATAATACAAAATGAGGCTATTTAGGGGTAAAGAGAAGTAGTGCTAAAAAAATTGTTCTCTACTTAAATTAAAATCATAATGTGTTTTTTATGACTAAAATTTTCAAAAGTTTAAATCTACAAACTATGATAAAAATAAAATGATGTAGCAAATCAAAAATAATGAAAACGCTTATAAATAAACTCAACCTAGCTTTGAAAATAACAAAAAGCTTAGTAGGGGTTTATTTTTTGTTAGATTTTTATTTCATCAAAATTTTTTTTGGTTTTTGATTTTGTTATAAATATATCATTAATACTTTAACAAAAAAGAAGAAGAAGGAACAAAACATAAAATACAAATATGGTTTTTTTTTTCTAAGTTTTTTTTATTTTATCATTTTCATTATTTTTTTGTATTTTGAGTTTTATTTTTCAAATATGAATAGTTATATACAAACAAAGACACTAAAATTTACAAAAAGGAAATAAAATATCTATATATATATATATATTTTTTTTTTTGGTATTTTCTAATCAATTTTTTTTTCATCATCAATTTTTTTTATTTAAATTTTTCAAATATTTACACATTAATACTTAATAATAAGGAAAAGAAAAGGAACTTAAGATAAAACCAAAATTTAAGAAGAAGGAAAAATAATGAAAGAACAAAAATAAAAAAGAGCAAATGTATTTTTTTTCTTTTTTTAAGTAATTTTTTTATGGATTTTTCAAATGTTATTTATATATACATTAATAAAGAAACAAAAGAAATGAATAAAAGAAATAAAAAAATCATCATCATTTTTTTTGAAGATTTTCTAATATGGGAGGGACCAAAATAATTACAAAAAGAGGAAAACACCCCCATACTTAAAAGTCAACATATTCTCCAATGTTGAAATTAAGTACGAGGACAAAAATTATATATACAAAAGCATGAAAAAATAAAAAAACAAGTAAGAAAATAGCAGGGGAAAAAGCACGTCCCTGATTTGGAGACGGTGTAACCGGATTAATACCTGCAAAAAAAAGTTATGTGCAAAGGGGGGTAAAAAGGAGGAATAAAAAGATGAAATTAATGTACAAATATTAAGTCTAAAAAAGGATGAAAAAGAAGAAGAGAGGAAAAATAAAAAAAGGTAAATACAAAATTATGTATATATATTTTGGAGTTTTCTAAAACATATTTTCATCATCATTTTTTTTTGTTTTTTTGAAATACGCATATATAAAAACATACCAAAACTTAAGAAAAAAGAAAAACACAGAATAAAGAGAAGCTTTTAAATAGAAAGCAAAGAAAAAAGAGAAATAAAAAGATAAAAGCAACGGGGTTTTCTCTTTTCAAAATATTGAGAAAAATCCTCTTTCGGGTCTATTGAATAATCCTACTTCGAGAAAACGATCTATTGTTCTATCTTAAAATTCCTAAAATTCTTTTTATTTATATTTCAAAGCTTTTCATTATTTGGGTTTGTCATTATTTTTGTTTTTCAAAGCTTTTCGATGTTTTGAAATATACGTATTTGAAACCAAATCAAAATTTAAGAACAAAAAAAGAAAAGAGGGACTGAAAATAAAATACAAGAAAGAGAAAAAATGAGATTTACAAAAAGAAAACATCTATTTTGGGGTTTTTAGTGTGTTTTAATTTTTTTGGATTTTGAATATGACAAAATCAGTAGCGTAAACTCTTTTCAAAATGTCGACAAAGTTCCCTGGCAACGACGCCAAAAACTTGATGATTAAAAATTTTATTTGAGAGCGTCGCAAAAGCTTTCCGGGTGCGGGTAGAATTCAGCGGGCGCGTTCGAGGCATCTCGCGAGTACTTTTACTTCAAGGAACTGACCTTTATCCTACTTCGATGAATAGAAGTAACGGTCTTTCCTTCTTTCGGAATATCGACGATCACGCCGCGGCAGCGGCGCCGAATTCAATTATTTTTTTATATAGAAAGGGAGATTTTTTGCGAGTCTTTGTATCATTATTATCCAAATTAATTATTTGAAAAGGCAAGTATACCTTAGCGCGTATAGTATAGGATAAATTTTTAAAAAATTATCAAGGTCGTATTTTTCCACGGATCTCATTGAGTACTGCTACTTAGAGAATAAGGCTATTGTTTTATCATATAAAAACATGATTTAAAGAAATTAAATTTACAGAAAATAAAAGACATAATTGAAATTGCATAATTAAATGACAATAAATACGTGAACGAGTTCTACCCAAACGGGTAGACGGGAAATAAATGTGTGACAATAAAGAAAACTAAATAATTAATGGAAATGCTTAAACTATTAATAAAATAAATTGAAATAAACGAAAACATAAACTTTAACAAAAATGGAAATGACGAAAAGAAAAATAACGGAAACGGAAAACAATGAAGGCGAATATTGCGGGAACAAAAATAACGAGAATGAAAATTTCTTCGAAACAAAAATAAATGAAAACATAATATTCAGCTCTAATCTCTACCGCGTCAAGGAAGAAAAAGAACAAAAATAACAGCGGCGAATACTTTCGAAACAAAGCAAAAATAGAGATAACCAAAATTCAAATTAAAGCAAAAATAAACGGAAACGTAATATTCGGCTCCATCGATTCCGTGTCAAGGAAGAAAATGAGCGAAAGTTACGAAGACGAATAAATTTGAATTAAAATGAAATAAAGCTAAGCTAAGAATAAAAATTGCAGGACTGAAATGAAATTGCATAATTGAAAATATACGAAATAAAAACTAATTTTGTTTATTGCCATAATAATAGATTACAAGAAATAAAAAGACAAGAAATAAAATTACAACATTTAAAAAGAAATTACAAAAAAGAAAAATTAAAAGAAAAAAAGATATGAAAACTTATGGTGGAAGATCACCCCAAAATGGGCAATACAAGAGGGGAGGTTGAAGAGCGGGGTAAGCCTCTATTTATAGAGAATATTTTGGTGTGTTAGGGAAGCTAGGTGTGTGGTTAGAGGTTTTTAGAAGGTGATGGGTTGGAGGTGAGCCGGAGTTTGACTGACGTGAGCTGGATGGCACTGGAAGGAGGTGAGCTGGAGTTTTGGTGTGTAGATAGAAGGTAGCAGCTGGCTGGAAGGTGCTGGAAGGAGTGAGCTGGCGGGCTGGAAGGCTTCCAGTCGATAGATGGGACACTGGGTCGATCGATGGGAAGATGACTCGATCGACGGGAAGGCAGATTTGATCGACGGGACGGAGGGCTGAATATGGAAATTGATGGGAAGCTGGCTGGAAGATCGACGAGACAGCTGGTTCTGGAAATCAACGGGAAGCAGGCTCGATCGATGGGAAGCAGGCTCAATCGACGGGAAGCTGGCTCGATTGACGAGAAAGAATTAAATCCAAGCAAAAATGCTTTGGCCTAGTTTCGATCCTGCGCCTATAGAGAGAACATCAAGATCCTTCTCCACTCAGCCAAGCACGCTTATGTGTTAAGACAAGAACATATATATATATACGTATATTTTTACAGATTTATTTTTACATATTAACTTTAATTATATAAAAAAACATAATACATTAAAATACATATTTTTATTAACTCAATATATATATATATATATTATAGTTTTTATTTATTAAATATTTACATATATATATATATTAAATATTTTAAATATATATATATATATATATATATTTACATATATATTTAAATATATATTTAGTATATTTTTACATATTTAGTTTAAACATTTATATATTTCCTATATAGTTTCATATATATATATATACTTAAATAGTTTCTTTTTACAAAAAAAATACCTAAATATAAATATTAGTTAAAACCAAGGTTTTAAGAACCGGACCGAAGAACGAACCGGTGAGATCAAAGGTTCAAGGTCTGACCGGTTTGACCGGTCTGACCGGGGTTGAACCGTCGTGCTATAATAAAAAAATATTAATTTATATATAGGTAATATATATACATATTTATTATATATATATATTATATATGTATATATATTTGATATTTCTTTAAAAATATATATTATATATGTTATATATATATGTCATTATCATCGATATTATATCTATATATATTAAATATGTTATTATATACATTATATATATGTATTATATATTATATATTTATTTATATATGTATTATATATTATATATTTATTTATATACACATATATTTAGATATATGTATAGAACAAATTTCAACAAACATCAACAAGTTGCAGTTGGCCCAGTGGTTTGCATCCTTAGATAACTTAGAAATTGCCTGGGTTCGAATCTCATACCAAGCATTTTTGCTGTGAATAAAATCTGGCCCACCCGATTCTATAAAACTGCGCCCGGTTCTCGAGGTTTTCAGGCCCGCCCGGCCGGTTTTCTGGTTCTTATCCGGTCCGCTGCAAGAGTGGGTTTGGGACTTGACCGGACCGCCCGGGGGCTCGGTCGGCGGTCCGACCGGTCGGACCGGCCAGTCCTGTCGGACCGGCCAGTCCGGTCCGGTTTTCAAAAGCTTGGTTAAAACAAATCATTTATTCAATAATTTACAAGAAATATTACAAATTTTTAATAAAACTATATAGAAAATAGGTATATTTTACTATTCATCAAAGAGCAAACAACTTAGTTATTTTTGTTTCAAATGGTCAAAATTGATTTTGGCATATATTCAAAGATTTTATTCAATGTCTAATTTTAATTTCAAATTTCTTAAACATTTTTTTATCTTGTCATGCCTTGACCTTAATCTGATTATATGCAATGAAATAGTCTATAGAAAATTGTGTGAGATTGCCTAGCATGCCTCTAAGTATGAGTAATGGTTTATGTTAATAAATGATTCTTACACTCACTATTTTGGTAATCTACATGTGCTCATAATCTTAATCTTACATGATTGTGCAGTGTAATAGTTTTTAACACATTAAGTAGTATGTCTAAATTACCTACACCTTCATTCAAACAATAAATTTCTTGCACATATAGTGAAAGTGGAGGTCAGATCTTAAATTACTCTAGAGGGGGGGGGGGGGGGGGGGGGGGGGGGTGGGGGGGGAGGGGGGGTGAATAGAGTATTAAAACTTTTCTTTAGTTTTATAGCGGAATTAAAATAGTGTTATACATATATATAAGTGTAATCAGTGTGAGAATTAAATAAACAGAAAAGGTAAATGAATGAAATCAAACAGCACAAGCCCAAAAAATAATCAAACACAGAAGACACAAGGAGCTATAGTAGTTCCCCAATAAATCTGGGTACGTCTACTCTTCTACCACCCTTGGTAGGAATCCCCTAGGAGGTTGTTGATAAGGTGCCCTCACACCAGGTGATTTTGATAAGGTGTCCACACACCAGGTGAGCTGTTGATAAGGTGCTCTAACCAAGGTGCAGGTTTTTGCCAAGGTGCCCTGTCACCAAGATTTACTTTTGAAGGGACTTATAACCCTGTACAAGAGAGGTAAGAAGGAGTTTATAGTGTTCTTCTCTGTCAAGATGCTGAGAGAAGATTCTAGTGGATGTTGTTGTAAAGCTCCCCCTGTCTGATTGAATTATTTGACAGAAGATGGAGAAGCTTTCTCTTGAAAACCAAGATCTCCTGCAGCAGATTGATCTGGAAGAATAGGTTCTTCAGATTTCTTATTGCTCTTTTTAGAAGATCTATCTTTGCAGCAGATTCTGAGTGAATGCTCTTGGGGATGATGTTCTCAGAAGTTTTTGTGCTGCTTGTCGAAGAAAAAAAACTGCTTACTGAGAAAATCTTACTACTTGTATATATCTCTTTCTTCTTCTTTTTGTCTATATATATATCCTTTGTATTTGAATTCTGTTGACATTCTTGGAAATAACAACAAAGCTCAAACGACTCTACCAGGTCCTTTTGTTCCTTGGTCGTGAAAAGATTCCTTTTCATTAAATGTCAACGGCTATTCCTGTCTTGGAAAAAGGAAAGAAAGGAATATATTAATTGAGTTTAAATATCCTTCCTTATCTGTCAGAATATGTCCAAAGATATTAAATAGATCCGTTATAGTCGTCGTTTTGCTATTAGGACAAAATAGAATGTAACTGATATTAAATCTGGGATTCAATAAGTGATATGTCGAACGCTGGGAGCCATCTGTCGAGCACTGTCCAGAATATGTCGAACACTGGCTAGAAAACTGTTGAGCGTTGTTAATAAAAATTGTCGAATGCTGGGAGCCATCTGTCGAGCGCTGCTAGCCATTCGTCGAACGCTGATCAGTGAATGTCGAGTGCTGTAACTGGTTGTAATACTTCAGTCTGCTTAGAACAATTTGTCGAATGATACTAGACATTTGTCGAACGCCACATGCCATTTGTCGAGCGCTGCTAGTCATTCGTCGAACGCTGGGAACCTTAGATTTAATCTTAAGTTCTAGCTAGTTTATCAGCCTAAAGACTTGACCCTTAAACTATACAATGGGGTCAACTGATCCTAATCAATACATAGTGATCCTAGCCCAAAACTGTAAAAGGGTTGTTCCAACAATCTCCCCCTATTTGGGTTAGGATACCTTTTAAAAAAAATAAAAAACAAATAGATGCAGTAAAATAGAGCAATAATGAAATATATCTGATAGAAAAAATAGATCATCAGATAAAGATAAGTGCTCTGAGTTCAGAAACTTTACATTCATAACCAAGCAATTTATTTAAGGCTTTTTGTCCTGAGAAGATGGCTTGAATATGATTTTTCTGTTGGGGTCTTCTGATTTCTTTTTGCTGATAAACAAATCTTGAGCACCAATAATTTTCTGTTCTTTGACATGAGGGATAAATGCTTCTGGGTGCATATCAATATATTCCTCAGTATTGAATGCTTTAACTGTTTTGTATTTTTCAAGTTCTTTTCTTCTGTATTCTGACATGGTTGAGAAACTTGAGAAGTCTTTGCCTTCTGCTTTAGCCTTTTTAATCTGTGCATATGCAATTGTTTCTTTCAGTCTTGCCATCTGAAAAATTTTCTCTTCTTCTGGATCTGGAAAGTAATAAATATCTTCTGAATCATTTTTGTCTTGAGTGACCTTTTGAGGTACTCTATCTCTGTGAAAAGATCCATCAGAAATGTGAAATTTGTATTCTGAAGATATTTGAGAGGAAGAAGAGGTTTGACTTCCTTGAAAGATTGGAGCTGATTTCTTAGAGGAAGGAGCACTGGCTGATCTAGAGACTTGAGAACCACTAGAACTACCAGGTCTCCTTGAATGTTGAGAGCTTGGCTTCTGAGAGGAAGATGATACTGTTTGCCCAGAAATCCAGCGACCTCCTCTCATTGTTCATTTTTCCCAGTCTCAGCGGTCTCAAATTAGGTGATCGCCCAGATCGTCAGATGCCTCCTCAACCGAGGTTTTCTAAGTACCCAGCGGTCAAGATAGTGTGCGATCACCGGCTCAAGCGGTCTGGCCGTTTTTCTTATTTTTGTTATTTGTACCCCATTTCCCTGCCCTGGCTCTCCTGTACCCCGGGCAACCCGTAGTTTTCAGTTCTGCCCGTTTGGGTAGCCCCCTCGTCTATAAATAGAGGGGTAGGGGCACCAGAAAAGCACTTTTGGTTCCGAGGCTCCAGCTTACAACCTGTGTAAGCGGTCTCATTTCTTCGTGATCGCCTTTTCGTGATCGTTTTCCCTTTGTTCCAGCATCTTCTTAGTAACCTGCACTTCGCAGTTTCTCCCATCACCTTTAGTGTGAATTTTGGAGGTACCATTTTTGGCACCAACAGAACGAACACGCGACCTTCAGATTTCGAAGTGTCAGGTGAAATCCATAGACTTCCAAGATGGCTGATCGCCGTAGAGGTCGTCCCTTGCGATCTCCCAGCGTTCCCCCTTCCGATCACAATCCGTTAGAAGCGCTTGAGCGCCGCTTTGAGCTTCGTGTTGAACAAGCTCTCCGTGAGGCCGCCCGAGCTAGGTAGGACGCCACCTCTGTTCAGCAGGAGATCGCGCGGTCTCAGCAAGAGGCCGCTCGAGATCGGCAAGAAGTCGTCCAGGCTCAGCAGGAGTCTGCGAAGCATATTGAGGCTATGAACCAGGTTCTAGCCGCGATCTCCCAGAAGATCCTTCCCCAATCCTCTCAGGTCGCCACTCCAGACCGCATGGCAGGCGGTCACCCGAGCGATCACCCCGTCTTCCAGCCCGCAGCTCCTCAGCGATCTCAGCATGAGGAGTTCGCCACCCGTCGTAACTCTTTTCGAGCCGCAGCTCAGGGGCCTCCGGCCCAAACCCTGAATTTTGAATAAGGATTTGCTTACCCTCAAGATCCTCCTGCCTCTTTTCTTCTTCCTCCAGGACCTTCTGTTTTCGGGGAGCCTTCCCCCTTTACCGATGAGATTCGTCGGGATCCGATTCCTCATGGATTCAGAGAACCTCGCCTTCCGGTGTATACAGGAGAAACCGACCCAATGTGCCATCTTCAAGCCTTCGAGTCTGCTGTGGCTCTCAGGAACATTTCAGATGGAGTGAGGTGCAAGCTGATGGTCACCTCCTTCGATGGGTCAGCCATGGAATGGTTCTATAAGCTGCCTTGTCAATCTATCCCAAGCTTTGCTGCCCTGAGGCAAGAGCTCCTGCTGAGGTTCGCCACCGCAAAGAAGAGGAAGAGTGGTCCTGCGACCCTCTTCAAGATCAGGCAAGGGGACAACGAAACTGCAGCGCATTTCGTTGACCGTTTTCAGAAAGAGATCTTGGGAGTTAGGGATATGGACCCCGAGCTCTACATGGTGGCTTTGATCAGTGGTCTGCAGGAGGGTCCTCTGAAATTCAAAGTCACAACCAAGGAGCCTAGCTCCAATCAGGAGCTGATCAGCATTGCCAATCGCTACATAGAAGGGGAGATCAACAACCCCACCTATGTGAGCAATTTGACAAACAGGGCCACTCAGAAAGGCTCTGCGGGATTTTATCCGGCTCCGTCTTCCTCTAAGCCCCGACAAGAGCTCCCACCTCCGGCTCCGAGAGGTAAGAATTACCGCAACAGCCGCTTCAACCGAGGTAATCAATCCTTCCCACTTCAAAATTCATTTCTTCAAACTCCCGCTACTCCTGCTCCGCAAGTCACCCCCGTCCACCAGATCCAGCGTGCTCAACCTCCTCTTCTACCCATTCCTTCACTTTACAATGAATCCCAAGAGTCCTTCACGGACTTTGGCGTTTCTAAGAATGAAGTGCTTCAAGTACTTCAGAAGTAGCCCTTTTTTAAGAGGCCAGCTCCGCTAAATTCTGACCCGAAAACCAGAAACCCAACTCTCTATTGTGAATATCATAGAGATAGGGGTCATTTGACAGAGGATTGTAGAGCTCTCTGCCTGTTCTTGGAGAAGCTTCTGAAGGAGGGTAAGCTTCGAGATCTCATCCAGAAGAATGATTCTTCCGAAGCCTCAACCTCCAAGGCTAAGGAAGTAGCGGAAGTCCATTGGGAATGCGAAGAAGTGGACGATATTGGCCATCTCGGCAATATCAAATTTCCCAATGAATGTGTGGATGCTGATGACGAAGGCGCCTTGGGCAATCTCTTCTGCATCCACGGAGGTGCAGGTCCGGAATCTTCAAGGAAGGCGAGTCTGAAAAGAGTTTATCAATCAGAGGTTGCTGCCACCTCTTCAGCCCCGGTCCGAGGAATGGTCACTTTCGGTGACGAAGACCTTCCTCAGACCGCGAATCCTTTTGACGACGCGGTCGTCATCAAAGCTGTAATTGAAAATTATACAGTAGAGAAGATTCTGATTGACACGGGAAGTTCAGTCAATGTGCTCTTCAAACCTGCCTTCGAGGCGTTGAAGACAGGTAAAACCCTCCTTTCAACTGAAGGCCCCCTTTATGGTTTTTCAGGAGAGAAGAAAGAAGTAGAAGGGCTCATCACTCTTTCTGTGATTCTGGGAGGGATAGTGAAGCTGGTCAAATTTATAGTCGTTGATGCTCCCAGTAGCTACAACGCCATCTTTGGAAGACCCTTCTTGAATGCCTATCAAGCAATCATCTCCACCTACCATCAAGCGGTGAAGTTCGCCTTGAACGGCAAACAACACCGAATAAGGAGCGACCCAAGGAAAGCCAGGGAATGCTATGTAAAGACGGTCAACATGATCGTATCCTCTCCTCCCTAAGAAATCATGATGGCTGAATCAATCGAAGCTCCTGAACAAGTCCAAGTTGCAGAGGAAATTGAGAATGATGCAAGAGATGGAGTTCGCTTGGAACCTGCCCAAGCAACTCAAGAGGTCCGGATCAGCGAGGAAGATGAGAGCAAGAGCCTCTCCATCAACGCTGAGTTATCCGAAGCTGACAAGGGTCAGCTCATCTCTTGTCTTCTGCAAAATCTAGATATCTTCGCTTGGTCGGCAGATGATATGCCCGGAGTGGATCCGGATGTTGCTTGCCACCATCTCAATCTTGACCCAAACTTCATTCCGATCCAGCAGAAGAAGAGGTCTGTTGCAACTACTCTAGCACAGCCTATCCGTGAAGAGGTAGAGAAGCTCCTGAAGGCAAAGTTCATCCAACCAATTCAATACCCGGAAAGGGTGTCAAACGTTGTAATGGTAAAGAAGTCGGGTGGAAAGTGGAGGATGTGTGTCGACTTTACTAAACTCAATAAAGCTTGCCCCAAGGATTGCTACCCCTTGCCTCGGATAGATTCTTTAGTAGATTCTGCGGTAGGTTATTCTTTTATGAGTTTTTTAGATGCTTTTTCAGGTTACCATCAAATCAGAATGCATAAACCAGATATACCCCATACTTCATTTATCACAAATGATGGTTGCTTCTGTTATCTCGTAATGCCTTTCGGAATAAAGAATGCTGAAGCAACCTGTCAGAAAATGATGGACACAGTGTTCAGAAGTCAAAAAGGAAGAAACCTCGAGGTATATGTTGATGACCTCTTGGTAAAAAGTAAACTGTTCTCTTCTCATCTTACAGACCTCTCGGAAACTTTTGCAACCCTTCGAACTTTTAATATGAGGTTGAATCCGTTGAAGTGTGTTTTCGGGGCAAGTAAAGGAAAATTCCTGGGTCACCTCCTTACTCCAGAAGGGTTGGAACCCAATCCTGACAAAGTGAAAGCTATTCTGGAAATGCCACCTCCCAAGTCCCCAAAAGAAATTCAGCAGCTGGGAGGGAGAATGGCAGGCTTAAGTCGCTTTATCTCCCGTTCAGGAGATAAGAGTGCACCTTTCTTTAAAACCCTCTGGGGAGGGAGTAGGTTCGAGTGGACAAAGGAATGTGATGATGCTTTCATTCAGCTTAAGAAGCAATTGACATCAACCCCTTTGCTCCAAAGCCCGCGAGAGGGAGAAAATCTTTTCCTATATATGGGAGTCGGAACTGATGCCATAAGCTCTGTTTTGGTCCGAGAGGAGAAAAAGAAGCAATTCCCAGTCTATTATGTAAGTCGAATCCTGAAGAATGCAGAGACTCGTTATCCTATCCTCGAAAAGTTAGCTTTAATGCTTATAAATTCAGCAAGAAGATTAAGACCATATTTCCAAGCTCACTCGATTCTAGTCGTTACTGATCTTCCATTAAAGAGTGTCTTGGAGAAGCCAGAGCATTCAGGCAGGTTGGCAAAGTGGGCAATAGAGCTCGGTGAGTTTGACATATCCTATGTTCCAAGGATGGCAATCAAAGCTCAAGTCTTAGCGGACTTCATGGTGGATGCCAAAGAAGTTGAGTCGCAGAAGGGGGTCGGAGTGCCCCTTGCCTGGAAAATCTTCGTGGACGGAGCTTCAGGAAAAAATTCTTCCGGAGCAGGAGTTATCTTAATCAACCCAAATGGAGTAAGACTGGATCAAGCGCTGAAGTTCTATTTCCAAGTAACAAACAATCAGGCGGAATATGAGGCTTTGCTAGCCGGTCTCAAGTTTGCTAGGGAGCTGGGGATTGATGATGTCGAAGTTTTCACAGATTCTTTGGTGATGGCTTCTCAAGTAAATGGGACTTTTGAAACCAGAGATAGTATTTTAAAGCAGTATCTAACTCTGGTAAAAATTGAGGTGGGGAAGTTCAAAAGCTTTGCTATCAATCATATTCCAAGAGGTGAGAACGTGGAAGCAGATGAGTTGGCAAAATTTGGACTTCTCTCAGGAGGAACAACTTCGGAGTTGTTTCGCCCGGTGATTGAAGAAGGAGAGGTCATGGAGATTGATCAACATCCATCTTGGATGGATCCATTTGTTCTATATCTCTCAACTGGAGAGCTCCATTCATCAATAAAGGATAGGAAAAGGTTTAAACGGAAAACGGCTAACTATTATCTTGTTGCAGGAGTACTTTATAGAAGAACATTCCTTTCACCATTAGCACGGTGCGTTTCGGAGGAGGAGATTCCAGCGGTCCTTCAGGAGGTCCATTCTGGAGAATGTGGAAGTCACTCTGGAGCCAGAACTTTGGAAAAAAGAATTCTAAGGCAAGGCTATTTTTGGCCTCAAATGAGGAAGGATGCGGAAAAATTTGCCAAGAAATGCGTGAAGTGCCAGAAGTTTGCCCCTCTCCAAAATCAGCCGGCTCAACAACTCAAGTCGATAGCAACACCATGGCCGTTTGCAGTTTGGGGAATGGATTTGATTGGGCCTTTTCCTATGGCAAGTGGGCAACGTCGATATATTATAGTCATGATTGACTACTTCAGCAAATGGATAGAAGCAAAGGCATTGGCCAAAATTACGACTCAAGCCGTGAAAAATTTAATTTGGGGAGAGATAATATGTCGGCACGGAATCCCAATGGCAATCATCACAGAAAACGGTTCCCAGTTCAACAATTCGATTCTTATTAATTTCAATAAGCAAATTGGCGTTGAGCTACGTTTCACCTCCGTACATCATCCAAGAAGCAATGGGCAGGTAGAGGCCGCCAACAAACTCATCATAAATCTCTTGAAAAAGAAGGTAGAAAATGTCAGGGGCAACTGGGCAGAACAACTACCTTCCGTCTTGTGGGCCTTGAGGACAACTCCAAGTTCTGCTACTAGAGAAACTCCATTCAAATTATCACACGGTTCCGAAGCCCTTATTCCGGTGGAATTTGAAGTAAAAAATCCAAGAGTGTTATTGGGGCAACAGAGTCAAATTGACTGGATGGAAGGAAATGATGAGGAGTTAAAATGCAGTCTTGATTTAATTGAGGAATTGAGAGATACGGCAATCATCAGGCAAGAAGAGGTGAAGAGAAGAATGGCGAGGCTATTCAACAAAAATGTAAGAACCAAAGAGTTCGCTGTTGGGGATCTAGTCCTGAAAAAAATGGATTTAGCCGCAAGAGCTGGTTCAGTTGGAAAGCTTAACCCAAATTGGGCGGGGCCGTTTGTGGTGAAGAGCGTGCTTAAAAATGGCGCTTACCATCTCCAAACTTATGAAGGGAAAGAATTGTCTCATTCATGGAGCGGAGATGATCTCAAACTCTTCTTTTCTTAAATGTTCGTATCCAATTCACTCATTCTTTTTCTCACTTTTTCCCTCTCAAATGTCATGCAGGTATTATCAAAGCATTCGCAATATGAGTGATGGGTGACAAGTTTTAAGAATGTTATTTTTTGAAAAGCCAAAAACCTGTCAAGTGAGACATCGACGGATCCTACTATCTTCCCCCTCGACTTGTTAGCTCGACGTGTAATTCTGCCGGGATCACAGATGTCGGGGAGATTTCGAATCTGTGTAGCAGTAGCTCGCCAAGCTTGAGCGGTGGAAGTTTAGGATACCGGGTCCTTGCTGACATCTGGCACACCTCAGCATTTCAAAGGGGTCTAGGTGGCTGGCCCAGCTCTGTCATGCATTAATAAGGACATTGTTACGATCTTAATGATCTTTCAGGGAAAGCAATGTCGGTATAGCCTCCGCGGCATGACCACACCTGCCCTACCGATCATTTTGATCCGTAACTCTCGAATACTCGTTGAAGCGTGGTTAAGTAAGGGGCGGTCAGAAACATCCGTGACCGTCGCCTGAACCTTAGATTGGCATGTTTGCAGTAAACTCGGTAATCCTTTGTTTAAAAAAAAAGAGGCAATGTCGGTATAGCCTCCGCGGCATGACCACACATTCCTTTTGGATCATTCTTTGAGATCCCATTTTCATATCTTCTTACTTCAAAAAGAAAAATCTTATTCATCCCTTTGTACTGGGATCGGGCGGTCAGCAATTTGTGAGACCGCATGTTTTTCTTTCCAACTTTCTCCAAAGAGTGATTTGAGTCATTTATGATCGCCGGACATGACTTTTTCAGGATAATTGAGGTCGCTATTCAGAAAGCTTTTATGCCGACTTGACAGAGCTCGACCCGGTCTCAGTAAGATCGAGATTCTGGTATTCCCCATTATTCGAAGTTACATGGAATAATCATGATGCTGTTTCCCATCAAGTGAGTTGGGCTTTTTCTTCAAAAGGGCGGTCTGAATATAATGTGATCGCTAAATTGAAGATTCATGAAGAGTCATTGTTTTTCTTTTCAAGTAATTGTTTTGGTTATCAAAGGGGTCGTCAGACGGATTTCCAGTCATTTGGGCGCCGAACACCCAAAAGTTTAATGAGTTCAAATCATCTTCAAATTGTAGTTTCCTTGTGGCGATTTGTATAATATGAGACCGCATGACTATTGCAAATAAGTTGGTTATTTTCTGATCACAGTTAAGTTGCTGAATGTCTTTCAATGATCTGATTATCTCGAGATCGCAGAGTGATTCTGTTGATACAGTATCTTTTCTTCAAGGTTTTTTTGTTTTTTCCAAGAGATCGCCACCTGAAATCCTTTAATGGTGATATAAAATTGTAACAAGCCTAAGGCATTGAGATCGAATGCCGAGTTTAAACTCAGAAGAACAAATATATGCATCTAAAATAAACTCATCCACAGACAACATAACAGAATCTAATTTTTATATATATTCTGAATTTTCAATTACAACGAGACCGCTCGGTCTCCGAAAGGGAAAAAGGAAAGTTTGTACAATTCACTCTCTCTTTGATCTCTTAGAAGACCGCTCGCTTGAAGAGGAAGAATCAGTTTCTGTGGAAGATTCTTCTAAGCTTTTCCCTGGAATTCTAGATCCAGAGCTTGAGCTCGAGCTGGAATCCAGACCCAGGGTATAGCGGCTTCCGCTTTCTTCGTCTTCGATCACAACATCTTCGTCCTGACCAGCGGTCTCATCAGCAACATCCGCGGTCTCTTCAGCAGTTGCAGATTGCTCTTCAATCCTCTGTGCCGCGTCAGGGAAGAGATCGGCAAACGTAACATCCTTATATTCTTCGATGAATCCACCTCGGCCTCGAACCTCGTTCAGCACCTGGTCGGCGGTCTCTTTAATGTGATGCATCATAGCCCTCTGAAAAGCTGGATTTTTAGGGTCATAAGCTGCTTTTTCAGATTGCTACAAAAAAGAGATATATGTTAGACCGCGCGATCATAGGTAATGCGTTCGTAAGGTATAAATAAAAATTCTCACTTTTCTTTCTTCTTGCAAGGCAGTTATTTCATCTAGAGCGCTGCGAAGAGACCGCCCCATATGGTGATTTAAGATTGTACTTCTAGCAGTCACTTGGGCACAGAGGTCGGGGAGCGCATCGGTCTCTATATTCAGTATTTCATTTGTATTCTTTCTCCCATACAGAGCCGAAGTGACCGCATATGCGTGACGGGTCACCTTTCCGCTCCACAGGGGCAGATCAGTGGACACTTTCACAGACTTTCCTTTGGCCGCCCATTTGAGGAGGGGTTTTCCTTTGATATCCTTCATTCTTCTTTTAAAACCGATCAAAGGGAAATCTCGCTCGACGGTCTCAGAGGTAGTGCCGAACACGTCGGCCTCACGCTTCAGCCTCCTCTCCCTCTGAGTGAGAACTTCTGCTGCTGGGGAGACGGGATCTTGAGTAGGGACCGTGAAAGTCGCTAAAAGAAAAAAAAAGTTAGAAAAAACATTCAAGACGTAAAAGGAAATTGTTCAAGACCGCAAGAGAAATATTTTACTTTCAGCCGGGCCGATCTCGGCGATCTCGGGCCAGATCGCTAGATAGTGAACAAGATCGATCCTCTTGCCAAAATTTTCAGCTCCTCTTCTGAGACCGCTTTTATCTTCTTAAAAATGTTGTCATGCCGCGGAGAGGGTAAACTTCTGAGGCCGCCAAGGTCACCTTCGAAAATAAGAAATCTCTCTGTCCAGAAAGAGATTTTATTTGAAAGATTCAAGATCTTGATCCCTTCAGCTGAAAAGTACATCAGCCCTTTAAACTCCTCTTTCTTCTTGCCTTCCTTTAGAACTTTTGCAGTAAAGGTTGCGCGGAACAGGTTCATCGTAAATGTCACCTTTTACGATCTCAAATAATTAATGAAAACATTAATCAGACCGATCGAGTTTGGAGGCAACTGAGTGAGCACAAAGCCATAATATTCCAAGATCTCTAGCCATTCCCAAGGGAGGGGAATTCTCAACCCTTGGTCAAAGTGATCGACAGGGATGACAAACTTTCTCTCCTCCCCGAAGTTCAGCCTTTCATGATCAGCTGGCGGTCTTACAACTATTTGGGTCTGAATCATGTGCTTCTTAATGAAATCAATATACTCGTCCTTTGATAAGTGTCTTTTCTTGTGATCGACGTTCAGGAAAATGTTAGCAGAAGAGGCACGAGCGGACACCATTGTTAGCGATCTCCGAGATCGGTGCTTAGAGCGCATTCAAGAAAGCGTAAAACAAGGGTCATGAAGATAGCTATTTATAGAAGACGAAGGGTCATTTCGTAATCATTACATCTTGAAGACCGCCCAGCCAAAACATGTTCAGACCGCTCGACCTATGCAAAGTTATATGAAAGCATACTATGGTTGGCGATCTCAATCAATAAAAAACACAGCAGCAATACAAGCAACCCAGGCATAAAGAGATCAAAACTTAACAAATCAAGACCGCACAAAACATTAAAATCAAAACAGCCACAAATATATGGAAAAATAACAGTAAAATTTTACAAAACATATTGTTTAAATCCAGAGACCGCTCGGTCTCAAGTTAAATGTTCATCTCCTAGGAGGCCTGTTTCTCCCTACATGAGCTGCGACATCTTGCATATCGTTCACTGCGGCCATAACCGACACCAGGCTGTGATTAGCCAGCATTGCAGACCGGTGGATTTTCGACATTTCCTTGTCCACCTGCTCCATGGGGATCAGTACAATTTCAGGTTGCGGTCTCTCCGCTGGATGATCGCTGGGGGTACCCAGTCGCATCAGCATCTTTCCGTGACCGCTCCTCAGCCTCTCATTTTCCGCGGACAGCGCTGTAGCTTTCCCCCTATAGTATTCAGCCTCTTTTTCAGCCTTCTTAAGAGCTCGCGCGATCTCGGCAACCCTCAGACCGCATTCTTCACGAATCCTCTTCTAATTGGAACGCAATCTTTCTTCGAGATCACGGATCTGATCGTTCTGAGTCCGCTCCCTCATCAGCATAGAACGAACATCCTCAAACATGGGGTTAAGGATGTTGGTTAGCTGAGGGGAGATCTCGATGTGCTGAGGAAGTTCTCCCTCCTCGATCTCAGCATTTTTGTTATCTGCGGTCATAGGAGATTGGTTATTTCAATCATGAGCATATGATCAGATAAGCTTTTTAAATAAACAGAAAGAGTACTTGGAAAGAAGTCGAGACCGCAGTCACGTAAAGCTCTTCTGATATCTTTAGTGACCGCGGGATCTGCGGTCAGAGAAAGACGATCTGATCCCCTTAAGCGCTCCAGATCCATTCTTTCCAAACCTCTTTTCTGCGTTTTTTCTCCCTCTTTTCTTCTCCTTTTTAATTCTTCGTTACTTAAGAGGATATTGTCGGTCTCAATAAAAACGATCTCGTGTTTTCTTTCAGGAGAAGCAAAATGAACTGTAGGTAATGGAAGGAACTCAGCTGACTGAAGAATCATTTTATTCTTACCAGCTCGCGAAGTCGAGACAACCGCCGCACGATCTGCTGCAGCCTTGTTCGAACGATCTCCCTGAAGAGAATCATCCAGGAGACCGCTAGAAAGTGCAGCTTTCTCCTTAGCGATCTGCAGCTTCTCCGCGATCTCCTCACCATTTTTGTCCGAAGTCTGCAAGACCTCAACCTTTTTCCTCTCTTCAGCGATCAGGACCGCCTTTTCCTCAGCGATCCTGACCGCTTCTTTCTTCCTCTCCTCAGCGATCAGAGCCGCTCTCTCCTCAGCAACTCTGACCGCCTCTTTCTTCTTCTCTTCCTCGACGGCCTTAGCTGCCTCTCTCCTCTTCTCCTCTTCCTCTCTTTCCTTTTTCTCTTTTTTCTCCTTGTCTTTCTTCTTCTCCTCGTCCTCTCTCTTTTTCTTCTCCTTCTTCTCCCTCTTTTCTTTCTTATCTTTTTCTTCTCTCTCCTTTTCTTTCTCCTCTTTTTCCCTCTGTTCCTCTACCTCTTTTTCTTTCCTCCTCTTCACCATCTCTTCCATTTCCATCTTTTTCCTTTCTTCCTCCTTTGCCTTGATCGCTGCGTCGGCGATCTCCTTCTCCTTGTCCGCGATCTCCTCATCAACGGCGGCATTTCTGAGAGCTGAAGCCTCTAAGGGATCCAACACCTGCAATGATGAAAATGATGAATTATTAGAAGAAACCTCATCAAGGTAGGCGATTAATCCAGAATCATCCTCTCTTGGTAAGGTTGAGACCGCGGGAAGGAAGGGGAGATCGCCCCTAGCATTCACCTTCTAAAACTCAGCGGAGTCTTCCAGGTCAATGGATTCAGAAAATCTGGTCGCCTCCATGGCAGTCACATCTTTTCCTTCCTCATTTCTTCTGCTCCTCTTATAGGTCAAACTGGATGGACTTGTATTTTTTCTCTTCTTGCCCTTTGCAGCGATCTCCTGGTCAGCGATCTTCTGCCTCAAGGATTCGGCCTCAGCTCCCTTCTAACGCAGCCCAGCCAGAGTGACCTCGGTGGAGACGGTCTCAGGAAGCTTGGAGGATGTTTGACCCAGTGCCTCCAGGGATTTCTGACAATTAAAAGAAATGGAAAAGTCAGGCAATTTCCATACAGGATCTGAAGAAGTATTAGACGGATCAGAAACAACAGAGACCGGCACAATCGAGCCCTCAGAAAGCTCAGTTTTCTTTAACGGAGATCGGGCGGTCTCCTTTGAAGTGCTCACTTTTGTTAAGATCTTCGGTGCCTTCTTTCCTTTCTTTGAGCTGACACTTTCCTTTTTTCCAGGAGAGTTCGCTTTCGATGGGAGAGCTTTTAAGAGTTCGAGCATAGTCATCTTGCAAGGTCGCACCTGCCCAATTATCAAAGACCGCTCAAATAGTGGAGTTCCTCAATGTCTTGCAAAATGAAGTTTTCAGCTGGTATTTATAAACCAAGCCGCATTAATGATGGTCGCGGTCTCAGCGGTCAAAGCTTACATTTTCGAAGTTCCAGGTGCAACTTAAAAATGTGCGGGGATTATGTTTGCCCAGAAAGCCCGCGACCTCCTCTCATTGTTCATTTTTCTCGGTCTCAGCGGTCTCAAATTAGGTGATCGCCCAGATCGTCAGATGCCTCCTCAACCGAGGTTTTCTAAGTACCCAGCGGTCAAGATAGTGCGCGATCGCCGGCTCAAGCGGTCTGGCCGTTTTTCTTATTTTTGTTATTTGTACCCCATTTCCCTGCCCCGGCTCTCCTATACCCCGGGCAGCCCGTAGTTTTCAGTTCTGCCCGTTTGGGCAACCCCCTCGTCTATAAATAGAGGGGTAGGGGCACCAGAAAAGCACTTTTGGTTCCGAGGCTCCAGCTTACAACCTGTGTAAGCAGTCTCATTTCTTCGTGATCGCCTTTTCGTGATCGTTTTCCCTTTGTTCCAGCATCTTCTTAGTAACCTGCACTTCGCAGTTTCTCCCATCCCCTTTAGTGTGAATTTTGGAGGTACCATTTTTGGCACCAACAGATACACCTGCTGATCCTGTTGCACCAGCTGCTGGAGGAGGAGGAGGAGGATGATTGTGCTTGACTGGTTTGTCAGAAATGTAGCCAGTCTTCTTGAATTTCTTCCTCCTATTGTTCTCATTTCTGGAGAACTTCATCCAGTGGGGAGTTTTCTCATCAAGAGGAACATTATACAAAATGTACAAAGGAATGTCATTGATGATTACTTGGGCTTCTTCTTTTTGTTTTATAAATAAAAGATAACCTTTATATTAAGAGTTTAGAATTGGCGGATATTTTCGAAGAGTCTCGCAAGTACTCCTACTTTGAGAAATTAACCGTTATCCTATCGAAGGATAGAAGTAACGATCTTTTTCTTCTTTCGGAATATTGACAATTACGCTTCGGCTACAATGCCGAATTCTATTGAATTGAATAGTAGAAAAGGAGAGTTTTGCACTAAATGAGTTTGAAAAGCTGTGTTTGAATTTCTAGTCCAAATTAATCATTTGATAAAGGCAAGTATACCTTATCGCAAGTAATACAGGATATTTTTAGAAAATATCTGGATCGTATATTTCCGCGGGTCGTGTTGATTATGCTACTTCGAGGGACGAACTATTATTTTATCGGAGTAATATTTTTAGTTGATTTAACTAGAGTTCTAAATGATAAAATATAGCGCGCGACGTCGAATTACCTTGAGACGAAAATAGATTTTTCGTTGAATTAAAAGTGATGACTTTTCAAAATATTAAGATGACTTGGCCGTGGAGGTTCCATAATTATGAACGCTCCTCTCTCGAGGGTACGCCCACCTGAGATTATGAATATTCGACCGAACTCTCGTTCTACAATCGAATGTTCTTAATACTCGCTTTATGTTGCGAACCCCGCTATTGGGTTTTTATTTCCAATTCGGGAGAGTTACCTCGTCCTCTCTCGAGGGTAGAGCGCACTTCTCTTTACCCGTGAGTGATCAGTCCGTACACACGAGCCTCTCGGCTAACTAGGTACGAAAACGGAAATGAAAACCACACATCGATTATGTGGCTCCACTCAACGTGATTCTCGGGTAAACCTTAAGCGTTAATTATTTTAGAAAGAGATGTTTTAATTTTTATAGAAAAACTATTTTTGTGTCCCAATGCTCTTCGACGTCGTGCGCTAAAGGAAATTAGCCACTCATCGGAATGGAGACGGCATTATCGGTTGAAAAATACATGTTTGATAATTAAAGCGGATATAAGCGGATAAAAAGGAAATAAAAAGACTTATATAAAAACAGTAATAATATCCGTCCCAACCACCTTAAACAAGTGCTAAAAAGTTCTTAGCCTCTTATTTAAGAAGGGGGTGGTATAGAAATGAAAAGACTTATAAAGGTGCAGAAATAATATCCGTCCCAACCACCTTAAACAAGTGCTAAAAAGTTCTTAGCCTCTTATTTAAGAAGGGGGTGGTATAGAAATGAAAAGACTTATAAAGGTGCAGAAATAATATCCGTCCCAACCGACTTAATTAAGTGCTAAAGTAAATTAGCCTCTTATTTGAGAAGGGGGTGGTATATAGCAGTTATATAAAGACTGAAATAAAAACTAAGCTACAAAAAAGGAAAATACTATCTCATACACGCACACACTCTAAAAGAAACTGAAAAAGAAAGCGTTTAAAATGAAAGCGATAAAATAAGGCGAAAAAGAAAACGATAAAACTATTTTATGAAAGCTTGTAAATCTAAGCTATGAAAACAGTAAACCTAGATTATGAAAGCAATAAAACTAACTATAAAAGCAATAAAACTAAATTATGAAAGCAATAAAGCTAAACTCATACACGCACACACACTAACATTAATAAAAAGAAGATGATCCAAATGAGAAAAACATCATTTTATTTCTGAAATCAGCATTACAACTAGACTAGGAAGACGAAAAAACTACAAACGAACTTAAACTGAAATGCAGAAGAGAAGCTCACAATCACTCAAAAGAACTCACAATACAACAAAAACCACTCAAAATTTGGATGAAAATTACTTCAGCCGAGCCCCTCTATTTATAGGGAAAATTTGAGTTTTACACGCCCTAGGTCACGGGCGTGACTTGAATGTCACGGCCGTGACTTAGGGCGTGACATTTGCTCGGCTGTATTCGCCGCCTTCTGGAAGGTCTGGCCGTCAAACATGGCTGCACACGGGCGTGACTTGGTATGTCACGGGCGTGACTTGGTGAGTCACGGGCGTGACTATGGGTGGCTGATGTCGACAGCATGGGTGCGGCTTCGAGACGTGATGCGCTGGCGGCTCACGGGCGTGACTCTGCTGGAACACGGGCGTGACTTGTAGAGTCACGGGCGTGACTTGATCAACTTGTCGGGATTTGATCTGAATTGAGCCGTCCCGTTGATATTTGATCTTTAAAATTACACGCCCTTGGTCACGGGCGTGTCTGAGGGCGTGACCTGTGAAAATTTTGCAAAAAATTGCAAAAACAAAAATAAAACTAAGTTAGAAACCAGAAATAATAAAGAAGCAATTTATTCATTAATTTACATAGAAAATTCACAATATTAATTAAAACTATACTAATACTTATACCAAAATACATATATTTTATTACTTATCAAATACCCCCATACTTAAGCTTTTGCTATTCCAGGGCAAAAGTAAGAGAGATCTATGCGGGATTAACATAAGTTCTAATTTTTGGCTATCGTTTTATTTTAATCATAAGAGACTGAAAAATAAAAATTCGGAGTAATAAGAGTTAAGTCCTAAATTATGCAAATGATTTAAGTAGAAGAAATGTCCTGGCCAAAAGACTTCTTAATTAACCAAATAGCAAACAAAATTGCAATCATTAGTAAACGAGATTAGATCGAAATTATAATAACCTTTGTTTAAAGAAACATAAAGGAAAAATATAAGTTACTAATTATGCTCTCAAATGATTTTTTGAATTAAAACTAGAAACAATAATTTGGTTAAGGGAAAAGGGGGTAAAAAGCCTTGGCAAATAGAAGAGTACTTGGATTAGGGGTGATGAATTGTATCATCTCACCCCTCTTATAAAGTTTCCTTTGACTCCCATCGTTGGTGTACGAGGGACGAGGGAAAATTGACCTTTTTAATTAACCCAATGCCTGTGTTTACGGAATTTGCAATTCCCATTGACATAGGATTTCTTTTAACAAATATTGGGTGCCTATGTTTACGGAATTTTTGTATTCCCATTGACATAAGATCTTTTTTTTTTTTTCTTCTTTTTGTGTTTTTGCCATGCTAAATTGGTGTATACAAGGGGTTTTCAAGAGAAATTCTAGAATAATAAAAAAAAGTTTTGAGAGCAACCTTAGTAAGTTGAATATTCCTAGATTCCTGAAGACATAAAGTAGGGATAATTGCAGTCTAAAGTTGTTTTGCTAACATAATACACATGTCTCTATTTTAGCTAGTAGAAGTAGTGCTTGATAACAAAGCCTCTATTTAAATTAAAAACACAAGATATTCTTTAAAACTTAACCCCGAACGTTTAAATCTATCGATCTTAGATAAACAAACAAATAGTAAAACTAGCGATTATGAAAATCCACAAACATATACTCTCGAAACTAAATGCTTTAAGAATAAAAGTAAAGTAGGGTTTATTATTTTTGGAGTTTTTTTCTTTTTTTCTTTTTTTTTTGTTTTTTTTTTTGTTTTTTTTTTTTGTTTTTTTTTTTTTTTTTTTTTGAGAACGGGAAATACACCCCCATACGTAAAACCCAACATTGTCCCCAATGTTGTAATGTAAGTATGAAGAAGGGAAAATAACAATGCAATATATACAAAAGGAAAAAGGAAGCAAAAAGGCTTCCCTGAAGTAAAGCTGGCGGGGTCGGAAGAAACCCTGCAAAAATAGAGAAAAAGCATAATAAAAATATTAGATAAATATGGGGTGCCTCCCACGAGCGCTTTGTTTACCGTCGCGTAGCTTGACGCATTTGGCGTGGTGAGATTATAAATTGGGGAGGGTTAAAGATTCTGTGTGTCCGTCCACCGGATCGCCCGCAAGATATAGTTTTAAACGGTGGCCGTTGACTTTAAAATCGCCTTTTTCGGGGTGAGAGATAAGAACGGTCCCATACGGCCAAACCTCTTTGACTGCAAAGGGGCCGGACCAGCGGGATTTGAGCTTACCCGGAAAAAGACGAAGACGTGAATTATAAAGAAGGACAAGATCGCCCGGCGCGAAAGTTTTTGGAAATTTAATTTTTCGATCGTGGTAGAACTTAGAACGCTCCTTATAAAATTTATTACTCTCATAAGCGTTCGCACGCCATTCATCGAGTTCATTGAGTTGGAATTTCCTATTCTCGGAGGCTAAGTTTGAATCGAGATTTAAAAATTTTAAGGCCCAAAAAGCGCGGTGTTCTAATTCTACCGGTAAATGACACGCTTTGCCGTAGACTAATCGATAGGGCGTACAACCGATAGCGGTCTTGTATGCCGTACGATACGCCCATAACGCGTCGTCGAGTTTTGAGGACCAATCCTTCCTATTTAAAGAGACGGTTTTTTCCAGAATGCGTTTTATCTCGCGATTTACTACCTCTACTTGGCCGCTCGTTTGGGGGTGATAGGCGGTGGCGAGCTTATGCGTGACGCCGTATTTAGATAAAATTTTTGAAAACTGGGCATTGCAGAAGTGCGTGCCCCTATCACTTACTATTGCACGGGGCGTGCCAAAGCGAGAAAATAATTTTTTTAGAAAATGGACGACGACTCGCGCATCATTGGTGGGCAGAGCTTGCGCTTCCGCCCACCTAGATACATAGTCGACCGCCACTAAGATATAGCGATTATTAAAAGAAGGAGGTAGGGGGCCTACAAAGTCTATGCCCCACAAATCGAAAATTTCGCATTCTAAATAAAAATTTTGGGGCATCTCGTCACGACGGGAGATGTTACCCGACCGCTGGCAGCTATCGCATATACTCACAAAAGTGTGAGCATCCTTAAAGAGAGTGGGCCAATAAAAGCCTAACTCTAACGCTTTCCGCGCGGTCCGGTTGGCTTGATAATGCCCTCCAGCCGGCCCCTCATGGCAGTGTCGCAATATTTGCGCACCCTCCTCGCTGGAAACACATCTTCGTATCACTTGGTCTGCGCAGACTCGAAAGAGAAAGGGGTCCTCCCAAAAGTAGTTTTTTAAGTCAGAGAAGAATTTCTTCTTCTGCTGAGTCGAAAAATCTTTTGGAAGGACCCGCGCGACTAAATAGTTCGCGTAATCTGCGAACCAAGGGGTAGAGGAAGTTTTGGTATTATTTATGATTAAAAGTCGCTCCTCAGGAAATCGATCGTCTATTTCGGGTTCGACGAGCGCTTCTGCGACAGGGTGTTCTAAACGTGAGAGGTGGTCGGCTGCTAAATTTTCAGCCCCCTTCTTATCCCGGATCTCTAAGTCAAATTCCTGTAAAAGGAGGATCCATCGAAGTAAGCGAGGCTTAGCATCAAGCATCAACTTTGGCCAAAAGATATTTCAAGGCGGAGTGATCAGTGAAAACGATTACATGTGAAAGGGTTACGTAGGGTCGGAATTTATCAAAAGCAAAGATGACGGCGAGAAGTTCCTTTTCCGTTGTGGTGTAGTTAGCCTGTGCGGCATTGAGTGTGCGAGAAGCGTAATATATTGGATGAAAATATTTATTTACGCGTTGGCCTAAGACAGCTCCTACTGCGATATCGCTCGCGTCGCACATAATCTCAAACGGAAGAGACCAATCTGGCGCCACCAGAATTGGAGAATTGATAAGTTGCTTTTTAATAAAATTAAACGCCTCTACGCAGGCCGTGTCAAAAATGAATGGGGAATCTTTTTCCAGGAGGTGAGTTAGCGGTTTGGTTATTTTTGAAAAATCTTGAATGAACCGCCGATAAAAACCTGCGTGGCCAAGAAAACTTCTAATTGATTTGACGTTCGAAGGAACAGGAAGTTGTTCAATTATAGCGACTTTGGCCTTATCGACCTCCATCCCCTTGGAAGAAATTTTATGGCCGAGGACTAAACCCTCTCGGACCATGAAGTTGCATTTCTCCCAGTTCAAGACTAAGTTCGTCTCCTCGCACCGTTGGAGGACTCTATCTAAATTTTTTAAACAATTTTTAAAAGAGTTTCCAAAGACGGAGAAGTCATCCATGAAGACTTCCATTATGTCTTCTACTAGCTCGCCAAATATTGCCAGCATACATCTTTGGAATGTAGCTGGCGCGTTACAGAGGCCAAACGGCATCCTCCGATATGCGAAGGTGCCGAAAGGGCAAGTAAAAGTCGTTTTTTCTTGGTCCTCGGGTGAAATAGGGATTTGGAAAAATCCCGAGAGACCATCAAGGAAGCAATAAAAAGGGTGACCGGAGAGACGCTCTAAGATTTGATCAATAAACGGTAACGGAAAGTGGTCTTTTCTGGTGGCATCGTTTAGTTTTCTGTAGTCGATGCACACCCTCCAACCCGTAACAGTACGAGTTGGGATTAATTCGTTATTCGTGTTTGCCACGACCGTTATACCGCCCTTTTTCGGGACGACTTGTACGGGGCTTACCCACGTACTGTCGGAAATAGGATAGATAATCCCCGCATCAAGGAGTTTAATAATTTCAGTCTTAACGACTTCCCGCATGTTCGGGTTAAGTCGTCGTTGAGGCTGAATTGTTTTGCGGGGGTTTTCTTCGAGAAAAATTTTGTGGGAGCAGAATGAGGGGTTAATTCCCCTGATATCGAAAATTTGCCATGCAATTGCACGGCGATGTTTAGATAAAACTTCAACCAATTCGGATGTTTCTGAATCAGTTAAAGTAGAAGATATTATAACCGGAAGCTTTAAGTTCGCGGCTAGAAAAGCATATTTTAGATGGTCGGGGAGTTGCTTAAGCTCCAAGACCGGAGGTTCTTCGTAGGAAGTGGAGATTTTTAAATCTTTCGAGTCGAAAGACTCGAAAGGCGAATCTGGCGGTAATTCTTCTAAAGGAGGTTGATTTGCCAGATCCGAATCGTCTATCATTAAGGATAGCAATTCTGAAAGAGAAGAACACTCGTCCACAAACGCGGATTCCAAATTGAAACAGGAATCATCATTCGATAGTGAGTTCCGCATGGAGGGGTTGATATGTAAAGTAACTTCGTCGTCTCCAACTCGAAGGAGGAGGCGACCGTTACTGACATCGATTAACGCACGGGAGGTTGCGAGAAAGGGGCGACCGAGGATGATGGGTACCTCGACGTCCTCCTCTATGTCCAGGATGACAAAGTCTACCGGGAAGATAAACTTGTCAACCATGACCAGAACATCTTCCGCTACCCCGATTGGGTACTTTACTGAGCGATCCGCGAGTTGGATGCTCATTTTTGTCGGACTCGGGACGCCTAAATTGAGTTTTTTGAAAAGAGAAAAAGGCATCAAATTGATGCTGGCGCCTAAGTCTGCAAGAGCGTACTTTATTAACATATTGCCAAAGAGACACGGGATGGAGAACCGTCCCGGGTCGTTTAGTTTTGGCGGCAATTTGTTAAGGAGAACAGCCGAACATTCCGCATTAAGGGAAACACGCGAAACATCCTCGAGTCGCTTTTTATTAGAAAGCAACTCTTTAAGATATTTCGCATATTTCGGCATTTGGGAGAGTGCCTCGCAGAAGGGGACGTTTATTTGAATTTGTTTTAAAATACGCAAAAATTTTTGATAATTTTCGTCCTCCTTCTCTTTATTAATTTTAGACGGGTAGGGAATTCGAGGACTCGAAACATTTGGCACAACCGGAGAAGCTGGAGCAATTAGAATCGAAGAAGAGGGTGGAGGGGTCGGAGGCGAAATGCATACCTTAGGCTCAACCCGCAATGGGGAGACGACCTCCTTGCCGCTTCGAAGGGTTATAGCGTTGGCATTTTCCCTTGGGTTTGGCTCTGTATTCCCTGGTAAAGCTCCGTATGGCCGCTCGGAGACCATCTTTGCAAGTTGTCCAACCTGGTTTTCCAAGCTTTTAATCGATCCGGTAAGATTCCGGATATTTGAATCGTTGGACGCGATGTACTTAGACAAAATATCTTCGAGCGGCGAAGGTTTTGGAGGAGGAGGCTGGAATCCCTGCGGAAATCCTTGCGGAAATCCCTGAGGATTCATATTTGGGGGCCTCTGAGCATTGTTAGGATTGCTCCAGGAGAAATTAGGGTGGCTCCTCCAACCTAGATTATAAGTATTACTATACGGGTTGTTATTAGGGTTGAAGGGGGGCCTAACCGGATTACCGAGGTAATCCACCGATTCTTCGATTACGTTATTATTATTATTATTATTATTCCAAGCGGGAGTGGAGGAGGAAACAGTCATCTCTGCCACCTGCTTACTTAGCCGCTCTACCTGTGAGGCTAAGAAAGTAGTGGCGTCCACTTCAAAAAGACCAGCCGGTTTAGTAGGACGCGACCTTGGCACGTTCCATTGGTACGCATTCATGGCCATTTCGTCGATCAGAGCTTGAGCGGTCTCTGGGGTTTTGTTGTTTAACGTTCCCCCGGAAGCCGCATCAATCATCTGTCGTGTAGAAAAATTTAAACCATTATAAAACGTTTGGACCTGTAGCCAAGTTGGTAGCGCGTGATGAGGACACCTACGCAAATATTCCTTAAAACGCTCCCAAGTCTCATAAAGAGACTCGGAATCGAATTGCACAAAGGATGTGATATCCGTGCGTAGTTTTGCGGTTTTTGACGGAGGAAAATACTTAGTTAAGAAAAATTCCGTCAATTGGGCCCACGTGGTTATGGACCCTCTCGGAAGAGAAGTCAACCATGATTTGGCCTTTGACCGTAGCGAAAATGGAAATAAGCGTAAACGAATGGCGTCATCAGTGACGCCATTAATTTTAAAGGTGTCGCATATTTCTAAAAAGTTTGAAAGGTGCTGATTTGGGTCCTCATCTGGCAAACCGTCGAACTGAATCGACTGTTGTACCATTTGAATTATGCTGGATTTTATTTCAAAATTATTATTATTAACTGTCGGGCGAGTAATACTGGATCCTGTATCTTCCAAATTCGGCCGGGCATAATATGCCATGGTCCGGGCCGGAGCCGCATTTGGAATTGGATCGCCCATATTTACAGTATCTCTGATTGACTCTTTGGGGGTTTCGAGTAAGTTTTGATCACGAGATCGGATGCGCTCACGAAGAGTGCGCTCGATTTCGGGGTCAAAAGGAATAGTCGAATCGTCCGAGGAGTTTCCTCGGGTCATAAACTAAAATAATATTTTTGGATTTTCTGTTTTATTATTATTATATTTTTTTTTTTAATATAATATAAGTTTTTATATTTATATAATTTTTTTTTATTAGTTTTGTAACCTCTTTTTTTTTTGTGCCTCTTTTTTTTTGTAATATATAGATAAGGAATAAAATTAATAGCAGTTCCTACTTTCAAATAACAACACAAAGGTCCCCGGCAACGGCGCCAAAAACTTGATGATTACTTGGGCTTCTTCTTTTTGTTTTATAAATAAAAGATAACCTTTATATTAAGAGTTTAGAATTGGCGGATATTTTCGAAGAGTCTCGCAAGTACTCCTACTTTGAGAAATTAACCGTTATCCTATCGAAGGATAGAAGTAACGATCTTTTTCTTCTTTCGGAATATTGACAATTACGCTTCGGCTACAATGCCGAATTCTATTGAATTGAATAGTAGAAAAGGAGAGTTTTGCACTAAATGAGTTTGAAAAGCTGTGTTTGAATTTCTAGTCCAAATTAATCATTTGATAAAGGCAAGTATACCTTATCGCAAGTAATACAGGATATTTTTAGAAAATATCGGGATCGTATATTTCCGCGGGTCGTGTTGATTATGCTACTTCGAGGGACGAACTATTATTTTATCGGAGTAATATTTTTAGTTGATTTAACTAGAGTTCTAAATGATAAAATATAGCGCGCGACGTCGAATTACCTTGAGACGAAAATAGATTTTTCGTAGAATTAAAAGTGATGACTTTTCAAAATATTAAGATGACTTGGCCGTGGAGGTTCCATAATTATGAACGCTCCTCTCTCGAGGGTACGCCCACCTGAGATTATGAATATTCGACCGAACTCTCGTTCTACAATCGAATGTTCTTAATACTCGCTTTATGTTGCGAACCCCGCTATTGGGTTTTTATTTCCAATTCGGGAGAGTTACCTCGTCCTCTCTCGAGGGTAGAGCGCACTTCTCTTTACCCGTGAGTGATCAGTCCGTACACACGAGCCTCTCGGCTAACTAGGTACGAAAACGGAAATGAAAACCACACATCGATTATGTGGCTCCACTCAACGTGATTCTCGGGTAAACCTTAAGCGTTAATTATTTTAGAAAGAGATGTTTTAATTTTTATAGAAAAACTATTTTTGTGTCCCAATGCTCTTCGACGTCGTGCGCTAAAGGAAATTAGCCACTCATCGGAATGGAGACGGCATTATCGGTTGAAAAATACATGTTTGATAATTAAAGCGGATATAAGCGGATAAAAAGGAAATAAAAAGACTTATATAAAAACAGTAATAATATCCGTCCAAACCACCTTAAACAAGTGCTAAAAAGTTCTTAGCCTCTTATTTAAGAAGGGGGTGGTATAGAAATGAAAAGACTTATAAAGGTGCAGAAATAATATCCGTCCCAACCACCTTAAACAAGTGCTAAAAAGTTCTTAGCCTCTTATTTAAGAAGGGGGTGGTATAGAAATGAAAAGACTTATAAAGGTGCAGAAATAATATCCGTCCCAACCGACTTAATTAAGTGCTAAAGTAAATTAGCCTCTTATTTGAGAAGGGGGTGGTATATAGCAGTTATATAAAGACTGAAATAAAAACTAAGCTACAAAAAAGGAAAATACTATCTCATACACGCACACACTCTAAAAGAAACTGAAAAAGAAAGCGTTTAAAATGAAAGTGATAAAATAAGGCGAAAAAGAAAACGATAAAACTATTTTATGAAAGCTTGTAAATCTAAGCTATGAAAACAGTAAACCTAGATTATGAAAGCAATAAAACTAACTATAAAAGCAATAAAACTAAATTATGAAAGCAATAAAGCTAAACTCATACACGCACACACACTAACATTAATAAAAAGAAGATGATCCAAATGAGAAAAACATCATTTTATTTCTGAAATCAGCATTACAACTAGACTAGGAAGACGAAAAAACTACAAACGAACTTAAACTGAAATGCAGAAGAGAAGCTCACAATCACTCAAAAGAACTCACAATACAACAAAAACCACTCAAAATTTGGATGAAAATTACTTCAGCCGAGCCCCTCTATTTATAGGGAAAATTTGAGTTTTACACGCCCTAGGTCACGGGCGTGACTTGAATGTCACGGCCGTGACTTAGGGCGTGACATTTGCTCGGCTGTATTCGCCGCCTTCTGGAAGGTCTGGCCGTCAAACATGGCTGCACACGGGCGTGACTTGGTATGTCACGGGCGTGACTTGGTGAGTCACGGGCGTGACTATGGGTGGCTGATGTCGGCAGCATGGGTGCGGCTTCGAGACGTGATGCGCTGGTGGCTCACGGGCGTGACTCTGCTGGAACACGGGCGTGACTTGTAGAGTCACGGGCGTGACTTGATCAACTTGTCGGGATTTGATCTGAATTGAGCCGTCCCGTTGATATTTGATCTTTAAAATTACACGCCCTTGGTCACGGGCGTGTCTGAGGGCGTGACCTGTGAAAATTTTGCAAAAAATTGCAAAAACAAAAATAAAACTAAGTTAGAAACCAGAAATAATAAAGAAGCAATTTATTCATTAATTTACATAGAAAATTCACAATATTAATTAAAACTATACTAATACTTATACCAAAATACATATATTTTATTACTTATCAGTCATTATTTGGATTTGGGGGCTTGGGAGCAGCCTTTGACTTAGCTGTTCTTTTCTTTCTTTTCTTTGAGAGTGTATCATCAGAATTACTGTTGTCATCATCATCTTCAGAGTCAGAAGATGAGATTGGCTTATTGTATAAATCATCAATTCTCTTGATTGCTTCACGAGCCTTTAATCTTTCTTCTTCAGCTTTGTTAAACTCTGCATCTGCTTCTCTCCAGATTTCATCAAAGCTTGGCATTGGTTCTTCATTCCATACAGGAATTGGAGGTGAAGAAGTAATTTGAGGGGCTGGTGAATCATCAAGGAATTCTGCAAGATCATCTTCATATTCTGCAGAATGATCCTGTATTTGACTGTCTTGAACAGTGGATGAAGGAATAGAGGATATGTAATTTTGTATGATGTCAGAATGAGTTTTCTGAGGAAGGCAAATCAAAGCCTTTGATAGATCCTCTATGTATACCTTTGGTGATACCCTTGAAGTATATGTGACATCAAATTTTGATAATAAGCTATATAGATCACAGGATGGATGAATGCATATATTATTTATTACTTCTATAACTTGTGTAACTGTATCAAAAATTGTAACTTCTGTATCATCTTCTGGAGTTCCTTCAGTTCCTTCTGTTGCTGGAGCTTCTTCATAGGACATCTCCCCCTGCCTAGCTTCAGGACAGCCTGAATCTAGGCCCCTAATAGAAGGGACAGCAGTGGAGGAGGGAAGAGAGGCTATCTTAGAAGATAAAGAAGAAAGTGCCTGAAGAACTGGAGCAAGTTTTGCATCCAGGAGCTGGCTTATTTTAGGAAGGATAAGATCAAAGACTTGATCAGCAAAAGAGGAGAGGTTGAGGGATGGATAATCGGGTGGATGGCAAGTGAATGGTTGTGATGTGGATGGAGATGATATTGATGGAATGATATTACTGATGTTGGTGGTATGTGTATGAATGTCTAGATGGATAGGACTAGGAGAATGGATAGGTGAGTGATATGTGTATTGGAGAGGGAGGTGAGGTAGGTAGTGGTTCTGAAGATAGTGGTGGAGGTGGAGCATCACTGATGTGGTCGGTTAAGATTGGAATATCATTGATGGGTGATATTGCAGTTGAAGGAGGGGATGAAGAATGAGCAGGAGATTGTTGAGCAGGTGGAGAGAGGATATGAGAGGAAGGAGGAACTGAGGGAGGATCTTCTAGAGGGGTAGAGGGAGTGACTTGATCAGTCCTTGTGTCCTCAGAAGCTTTCCTTTTTCTGGAGGCCTCAGCTCCTGTATTCTTCTTGGGAATTATTCTATCCCATTTAGCAAAGAGTGCTGAGGTCAGCCTCTTGCTGGCATTTATTGTTACTTTTGGTGACACCAAAAGTTCTGGATGCCTTTCCTGCAGGAAGATTCCTAAGATTCTTCCAAAGCATACATTCTCTAGAGAGTTTTTCCTTTTAATTAGGTCAAAAGGATTGATCCCCAGTTGACTTTCTTCTTCTCCATTAAGGCCACCATTAATAGAAATTGGTGCCTACTGATATAGTCATGTCCAGAAGTCTTGCCCAGCAGGACTTTCCCAACAATATCTGCTAAGAACTTGTAGTTCTGAGACAGATTCTTTTTCAGAATGTGGCTAGGGTTTCCAGTCAAATGGCCCATTTTGACTAAAGCTTCATCAAATTCATTTGAGCTTATGTCTAACTCATCTTCACCATTTGCAAGACCAAAGGTTTCAGAAAGGATGATGGGAGAGAGAGAGAGACATGATGACCTGCGATTGTTCTCGACAAGCTTTCATCGACTGGTTTTGTAGTGAAAACCCATTCTTTTATCTCTGCAACAGCTATCTTTTGCCTGGTTCTTAGAAATTTCCTTAGTTGTTGTTCATCCAGCATTTGAAGAATATCCTTGAAGATTTGGTCTGACTGTGCAAATGAGTCCATGTCAATGTCAAAACCTGCGTCAAACTTCATTAGGTGCAGAGAGGCCTGAGGAATCGCCATTGTTCCTGCAAGAGAAGAGAAAGATCAAGTGCAATAGGGAACTGAAGGAAAACGATTTCTGTCGGCGCGAACTTAGAAAGAAGTAAAATAGGTGTTATATAGTAGAGGAAATAGGGAGGAGAATTCGAGGAGCGCTGTTCGGCAAAACCTAATTAAATCTGAAGTCGAACCGACTTTAAAGTTTTGTCGAACAGTGTGAAAAATATCTTTTTCGTCGAGCGCCGTTCGACAAATGAGATTTTCTTCACTGACTCTGAAGATGTAGGTTTTTGTCGACCATCGTTCGACGAGAAAAAAAAAATTGTCGTTCTTCGTTCAACAAAAATTTTGGGTTAGATAGAAAATATAATTTTCAACAGATTGAGTCTCCATCTATCATTCCCAGTTGATTCATAAAGAAGATGTATTTCTTTTCATCCAGGGGTTTGGTGAAAATATCTGCTCTTTGTAAATCAGTGGAGATGAACTGTAGGCAAATTTTATTTTTATCCACATTATCTCTGATAAAGTGGTGCCTTATTTCTATGTGTTTAGTCCTACTATGGAGAACTGTATTTTGTGCTATAGCTATTGCACTAGTATTGTCACAAAATATGATTGATTGATTTAAGTTGATACCGTAGTCTAGAAGTTGATTTTGTATCCACAGAATCTGTGAGCAGCAACTTCCTGCAGCAATATATTCTTCCTCAGCTGTTGATGTGGAAACAGTTGTCTGATTCTTACAAAACCAAGACACAAGCCTATCACCAAGAAACTGACAAGTCCCTGATGTGCTTTTTCTGTCTACTCTGCATCCAGCATAATCTGAGTATGAGAATCCAGTTAATTCAAATTCAGATGCTGTTGGATACCAGAGACCTAGATTAGGACAACCCTTTATATATCTTAAAATTCTTTTTAATAAAGATAGATGAGATTCTTTAGGGTTAACTTGAAACATAGCACAAAACAGTAAAAGGGTTGTTCCAACATATAGAAGTGTTATTTCAATATTGTTAGTGTTTCCAAAAACAAGTATATTCGGAGACCTTTGGCCCTCATTACAAAAAATATGAAATAATATGCCAAAGATAACTCCACCAAGCAGTACTCACCCTCCTGATAAGTCTTAATGAGCATTGTGAGGTTGAGCACCTTGGAAAGAATTGTAAAGTGTCTTGTGCAAACACATTCTTTTTTATCACTTCTATTTGTTCATCGGATCACTAAAAATAAAAATTAATAAAAGTGCTTATGTGATCCCCAAGCAATACTTCGCTCCCTGATAATTCTTAATAAGTATTGTGTGGGTGAAGCACCTTGGTAGTTGTACTCATGTAATGCGCTTTGAAATTTTATTCTAGAATTAATGTGTGAAAGTAATTATAAGATTATAATCTTAATATTGTTTTTACTATTTCATTACATATGTCATGTGATTTGATTATTTTACTTGTATACTTTTATCAAAACACCTTATGCACTTTTTTTCATTAAACTTATACTCATAAGAATTGGATCATAATGCAACATTACATAATTCTCTAAAAACTCAAGTAAAAGCACTAGATTGCAATGCAAGACTTCTACAATGTTTTCTTTACTTGAAATATGAATTGGTTACATTGTAGATATTATCTTTTTGAGTATGTTAAAATCATGCTTTCCTACTTATTATGAGAATTTACAAAGTTAATGCTCAAAATATGCAAAGTCTAGTGTCAACCCAAATCAACAAAAAAATCTTTTTCAAAAATATCAAATAACTTTGTTTTATCTTTCCGCATTCCTATTTGACTATGTTGTGTTTACCATGGTTTATAATGCTTCTAAGGTTTTTTCTTCACTTGTGCTTGTCAAAATATATTGCATTTCTTCCAACAAGTTTCTTAAAAAAAATCACTTTGAAAAGCAAGTGGTAGAATTCCTTTGGTAAAACAAAAAATGGATGTTGTTCGTTCACGCGTATCGTATCTTATTCTGATGTTCTACTCTCTCTCTCCATTAGCTCGATCATGGCTTACTTTATGTTTAAACAAAACTCTTAATCCTCTATTAGTTATGTCCCAACTTTTGTCTTCTTTACTCTAGTTTTGTTTCACTCCACCCACTATTGCTAATAACAAAAAGGGAAATAAAATGATAAATCGTAATGATTAAAGATGTAGGATTCACTAGATTAAGGGGGAGCATGAATCTAGTATATGGGAGCATACACTAAGGGGGAGCACTTATGTAGGGGGAGCATTATTTAACATTCTATAATTCTTATTATTGTCTCAATATTGCTTAGTGTCATTTATCCTTCTAAAAACACATCTCTCTTATATATGAATCTGATTAATCTCTATTGGATTTATTATTATCAAAAGGGGGAGATTGTTGGAACATGGTTTTCCGAATCCCTTTGATTTGAGAATAAAAAATCCTACTTGTATTTGATCTTATTTGCTATTGTGTTTTTAGCATGCAGGTTTGAACAGATATGACACTATGATGCTGCATTATTGGTCTGTACTTGCTCACAAACTGAAAAGAGAGATGTGGTCTAACGACAAGCATTAGGGCTTAACGCTAGGCGTTGACCCTCGTTCCCATCATGATGATTGTGGCAAGGAGGGAAGCAGCCATGATTGTTGGAGCTCTTTTGGAATGATCTGACCTAACGCCAGTGTTAGCCTCAACGCCAGCGTTAGGGTTTCCTAAAATGAATGTTTCCTAAAGTGCAAAATCTCCTTCCTATTTTGAAGATTCGAGCCATCAAATCAATTCTATACTGGGTCAACACCAAGCGTTAGCCTTAACGCCGGCGTTAACGTCCAGTCCTATAAATAGGAGGATTTCATCTTCTCCAAGTACTGATTGAAGAGAGCCCTATTCCAGCACTTCAGAAACTCTGAGAGGGCCGTATTTTCCAGACCATCATCTCCCACACAAATTTGACAGAAGAGTCAAGAAGGATCAGATCAACGCTTACTCAACGCGAAGAATGCACGCTTCGACTTTGAGAATATTCAGCGAGCCTTTGCCATATCCAGAAATCTTCATAAGGAGTTTTCATTTGTGTTTTCAATTTCATTTTGTAACTCTTTCATTATAATCGTGGAGTAAATTTGCCTCATGTTGGCGACTAGGTCTAGTAGGACTTAGGGAGGAATTTGCCTCGTGTTGGCGACAAGGTCCATGGAGTATATCTAGGGGGTGCTCAAGGCTTTTCTGGGGATAGAAAGGCTAGAGCGGCTTGAGGCCGTATCTGGGAAAGATCGGCTAAAGCAAACCGGTTCTTGGTGAGAAGAGTCTGTATAGAAAACAAAAAAGACTATTTCATAATTCGCTTTCGATTTCTAGCATCATAGAAATCACATTTTGTAATCAAATATTATATATGATAATCATGCCTTTTTTTATTGGTTTTAATTAATTTACTACACTTTACTTTTGATTCACTCTCATTCAAATAAAATAACAAAAGTTTTCTATAAAATCTAATGTTTTCTATGACCCTTATTCACCCCCATCCCCTCTAAGGGCGCTTCAAGATCCAACATGCCCTGCATCCAATACACAAAGAGCGGTATAACGAGGGTCAGCTTTGGCTGACTAACAACGGTGTAACAACACCCCTTCTCCCGGACGTCCTAGCGGACCCCGGGGAACTACATCACCCTGCAAGTCAGCACTTCATATGCAAATGTAATAAACAATAATAGCATAAAAACAACAGGTATGAGTGTCAAAAGCATCATCCACGTTTCTATGTTGAGCAATTAAAGTAAGGGGCCTAATAATGCAGCATGTATGCAAACATGGGTTTCACCCAAGGCACGATATGGTGTGTATGCTTCTAACATAACATCACACATCATCATTTCACAACAATCAAAGGGCATTCATCATTTACCCAGGGGCGTGCAAGCCTAAGGCCAAGAACTTCACTAAGACCTTACCCCGTACATGGTCCAAAATGTCATTGGGCGCATCAGCTTACTTGTTCTCGCCACAATCACCAAGGCAAAAGCCAAGAACTCCACTGAGACCTCACCCCTTACATGGTCCACAATGCCATTGGGCGCATCAGCTTACTTGTTCTCGACCGTTAGCACAAAAAGGGGACTCGTCTTGCCGACCACAAAGACGAAGCCACGCCTTCACATACAAGTGACATCACAAACCGTTCACCACACACAATATTTCCCTCTCCGAACCAACGTTCGTTCTCACTTGAAACCATAAAGGGGCGTCACAATGATGTTTTTGCCGCAATCGGATTTCTAGCAAAATCCCTAAAATGAATGTTAAGCAATATCACCGAATCGGACCACCGGTCGCAATTTTGGCTTCACCCATAATGCCTAATCCGCTAACGGAGCGGATCTCTAATGCAAAAAATAATGTTGGGGACGAACTCAATCAATTGATGGTTCCTCTTGAACCAAGGCGACCTAAACCCCTCTCATTTGAGAGATCTGGTGTTGGATCGGTCGACGCCCTTAGAGGGGGGTGAATAAGGGTTTTCAAAAACTATAGATTATATTTAAAAACTTTGAATTATTGCAAGATTAAAGACACGAAATAACAAAAAGGAGACAAGCTTTATTAATAATAAATAAGTTTTACAAAACTTGATCTCGATGACGCTAGAGATCGGAGGCGAATAATAAAAGCTCTTTTTGTTTTCTATCCCGACTCGCTTCCCCGCGAACTGGTGGCCCTAGCCTAATCCTCCCCGGATTCGGCCTTAAGCCGCTCTATCCAATCCTTCCCCGGATGTAGCCTCGAGCACCCCCTAGAACTAGCCTAGATCTAGTCGCCAACACGAGGCGAATTTCAGCCCTAAGTCTACCCCAGACCTAGTCGCCAACACGAGGCGATTTCACTACCGTTTACAATGATAAAAGAAAAATAAAATAACAAAACCTCCCTTAAGATGAACTTCTGAGTATGGAGGCGAAGATCCGCTGTAGAATCAGCGTTTGTCGAAGCGTACTTCGTTTGGCTTCAGCGTGATGGAATCCTCCTTCAGAAGTTGGCAGAGCTTCGCCGGGACCTCAAATTTTGGCCAAGATAGGCCTCTGGAATTCTAGTACTCTCTCTCTCTGAGGTGTATGCAATTGGTGTACGAAAACAAGAGGAGAGGGGGTCCTTTTATAGCGCAAGCGCTACCGCCGGCGCTAGCCCGGATTAGGAAACATTTTGCGCGGCAGGATCTTCAATCTGCGGCAATATATTGCTCCATGCCTCTTGTGCGCCATGCTACCGCCAGCGCTAGTAGCTAACGCCGAGCGCTAGATCCTTCTAAAAATGATGCCGGAATCGCGCAGATCAACGCTAGCGCCGGGTGCTATCGCTACCGCCGGCGCTAGTGAGCCTCTTCGAATTTTGGCCTCAATTTTGGGGGCAGACATCATGAGTACTCCTTGAGTCATGTGGACTATGCTAACCTGCACACTTGAACACACAAGATCAAATACATATAGGATTTGTTATTCTCAAACCTAGGAGATGCGGAAGACCATGTTCCAACAAACTCCCCCTTTTGATAATAACAAATCCATTAATGATAAATCAAAGCATTAATAGATAAGCATGATGAAACTATACTTGTGTGTGTGAGAGAGTGATGACTTAGGATAATAATTGATTCTAGCATGTTAGACTTGCTCCCCCTGAATACATGCTCCCCCTAAGTGAATGCTCCCCTAATATGTAAGCTATCATCTTAATTTGTCATGTTGGGTTTTTGATAGCGGGTTATATTTATCATGTTAGCTCTCCCCCTTTGTTATTAGCAAAAGTGGCTAGGGATACAAAGCACTAAAAATGTGTAAATAAAAGAGAAGGCATGATCGAGCTTTTTAGGTAAATGATAAGGAGGTTTAGAATTGTTTTTCATTGAAATAGATCAGAGGTATTACAAAATTTCAGAGTTTTTAGCATAAAATTTTTTTATGTTTGAAGTAACCAATAAAAAGTGTTCCAAGGAAATCTATCACTTAATGAAAGATAGGAATTTTTAAGAATAAGTGATGATGCAAAGAAGTCAAGATTTGAAGGTAAGAAAAACACTTATATGGTTAAGATGCGGAAGACTTATATCAAATAATAATGATAATCCAAAAAATATGAGGTAAAGATCACAAAAAAATGATGTTTTTGGAAATCATTTTGCAGTTTTAAATTTTAGAATAACCAAGCATGAAATAATGTTTATCAAAAAGAGATGACCACAATGTTACTTTAATTCTTAATTTCAAAAACATACAAAAACATTGTAGAACACATGCTAGGTTATCTAGTGCATTTCATAAATAAAAAGTAATATAGAATTAACATTAGGATCCAATACTCATGAGAAGAAGTGTTATGGAAGATAATGATGTGCACATTAGTGTAAATTTGAGGAGAGTAAACAAATGTTTTAATCAAAAATACAAGTAATATGTAAAGTAAGAAGCACAATAAAAGACAAATAAGATTACTTCCACACACTTTAATGCACAAAAAAATGTACAACTACCAAGGTGCTTTGCACACACAATGCTCATCAAGACTTATCAGGGTGCAAAGTAGTGCTTGGGGGATCACATATTTTATTTTGAATTTTGAGACTTGTGATCCGGTGTACTTAAGAGAAAGTGGTTTTTCTTATTTTTGAAAGAAAGAGTTGATTTGCACAAGACACTTTATTATTCTTTCCAAGGTGCTCAACCTCACAATGCTCATTAAGACTTATCAGGAGGTTCAAGTAGTGCTTGGTGGAGTTATCTTTGTCATTTATTTTATAATTTTGTTTTGTACAAAGTTCTCCGAATACACTTATTTTGCAAATCAATAGATTTTATGAGAAAAAAAATATAACCACTTTTCTTAATTTTTAAGAGTGCAAAAGAAGGAGTGTAGGTAAGATACTTGTGCAATTTTAATTTATTTGTACTAATACAAAACATACACAAGCATTCTTAGATTAAATGCATATGTAGACAATGCCAAAAAAGGTGAGTGAATAAATATCATTATCAACCATAAAGCATTTCTCATACTTAGAGGCATGCTAAACTTGATCCTACACAACTTTTAAACTATACTTGATGCACATTTGAATAGATATATCAAAGCATGAAGAAAGACAATGTCCAAAGTAGTTTGAAGAGAAAAAATTGTAACATTGTAGAATTTCTAAATAGTAGATTAAATCATGCTTGATTTTACAAGCAAGTCCATACAGTTTTTTTTGATAGTTTTAGTGTTTCATATTTTTGTTTTTGAGTTTTGCAAGCAAATAAAAACATATTTTTTGTAATTTTTGCTTTTGTAATTTTTATATTTTTGTAAAAAGATGAACTTTAAACAAGGGAAACAACAAAAGCAAACAAAGGAAAAACATATTTATTTGTAATTTGTTTTGTTTTTATAGTTTTGTATTTGATTTTTGCAGAAAAAATGACACACAAAAACAAAATGAAAAACATTGTTTTTGTAATTTGGTTTTCTATTTTTGTATTTGATTTTTTAAAAAGAAAAGAAAAACAGATGTGCAAAAATTAAATAGTACATATAGATCAAAATATTTTTAGGAATTTTTAGAAATTTTAAAAACACAGAAATTTGAAACTCGACGCTAGCGCCGGCGCTAGCGCTAGCGCGGGAAACAGTAAGTGATTTTTTAGGGTTTTGAAAATTTTGATACTTGAACTTGATTAGGTGTCCCATTAGTAGGTTCATGCTGAATTTGCAGAATTTTTGGAAATGTTTTTGATGGTTAAAAATGAAGAAAATTGCATTAGTAAGCATGTTTTAACTTGAAAGATCTAGGACACCTAATTCAAGTCGTAATAATCGAAATATTGCATCGGGAAGGGGTTTAGTAAATATGTCAGCAAGTTGAGAGTCCATCCCAATGAAGCTTACTTTTACATTCTCTTTCTTAATGTGATCCCTAATGAAATGATGACGAACGTCGATGTGTTTGGATCTAGAATGGTGTACGGGATTATATGTGAGGTCTATTGCACTTTTGTTGTCACATTTAAGATCTATGTTTTTGAGATGAAATCCAAAGTCCTCTAGTGTTTGGCTCATCCATAACGCTTATGCACAACAACTACCAAGTGCAATATATTCGGCCTCCGTGGTGGAGAGTGCAACCGAAGATTGTTTTCTGCTAGACCAAGCAACTAAAGAGGGTCCTAAAAAGTGACACGTACCGCTAGTACTTTTTCTATCTAGTGAGCACCCGGCATAGTCCGAATCGGAATATCCATGGAGTGTGAAAGAGTCATTATGTGGGTACCATAATCCTAGTTTAGATGACCCTATTAGATAACGAAAAATATGTTTTACCGCTTTTAAATGAGATTCTTTTGGATCGGCTTGAAAGCGAGCACATAAACATACGGCAAACATTATATCTGGTCTAGATGCACTTAAATAAAGAAGAGAACCTATCATTCCTCTATATAGCGTTTGATCAATAGAAATTCCAAATTAATCTTTTCCTAGTTTTAAAGAAGCACTCATAGGAGTAGAAGCTTGTTTAAGATTTTCAAATCCAAATCGTTTAAGCATATCGTGAACATATTTTGATTGAAACAGAAAAATACCATCAGTTCTTTGTGAAATTTGAAAACCAAGAAAATATGATAGTTCTCCTACAAGACTCATTTCAAATTCATTTTTCATTATTAAGACAACTTCATTACACAACTCTTCATTAGTGGCTCCAAAAATGATGTCATCAACATATATTTGTAGAATAATTAATTCGTTATTTTTATGCTTAATGAAGAGTGTGTTGTCTGCACTTCCCATAACATAACCGTGCTCTAACAAAAATGATGTAAGACGATCATACCAGGCACGGGGCACTTGTTTTAAACCATAAAGCGCTTTTTCTAATTTGTAAGCATGATTTGGAAATCTTTCATTTATAAAGTCGGGGGGTTGTTCTACATAAACTTCTTCTTTAATGAACCCGTTTAAAAAAGCACTTTTAACATCCGTTTGAAATAATTTTATTCTTTTAAAACTCGCAAATGCCAAAAATATTAGTATAGATTCTAAGCGAGCTACGGGTGCAAAAGTATCTTCAAAATCTACCCCCTCGATTTGTGAATAGCCTTGAGCAACTAAGCGTGCTTTATTTCTTACAATCCTAGATTCACCATCTAGCTTATTTTTAAAAATCCATTTTACGCCAATAATTGGATGATTAGATGGTCTTTCTACTAAATTCCAAACATTATTTCTTTCAAATTGTCCTAACTCTTCATTCATTGCCAAAAACCAAAATTCGTCATTTAAAGCGGTGGAAACATTTTTAGGTTCAATTTCAGACACAAAGCAAATATTTGAAAATGTTTCATGAAGAGAGGACCGAGTTCTTACCCCAGTAGAAGGTTCCCCAATGACCAGCTCCTTTGGATGATTTTTGGAGAAGTTTAGAATGCTTGGAGGTACATATTCATCTTCTTTTGACTTCTCCTCCTCTTCTTTGGACGGTTCTTCTTCGTCGTGCTCCAAGGATGGCAAAGGTTCATCATCGGTACCTGTAGGGAGCTTTTCTGCACATAAAACAAACTCATCAAATCTGACATTAATTGACTCTTCAACCTTGCTTGATCTTTTATTAAATATTCTATATGCTTTACTAGTTGAAGAATAACCAAGAAATATTCCTTCATCGCATTTTTCGTCAAATTTTCCTAAATAATCTTTTGCATTAAGAATGAAGCATTTACATCCAAATACTTTAAAATACGATACGTTAGGTTTCTTTTGATAGTAGAGTTCATATGGTGTGAGAGTTAATGATGGGCAAAGCATAACTCTATTCATTACATAGCATGCAGTGCTTACAGCTTCTGCCCAAAAATACTTAGGTAATTTATATTCAGATAGCATTGTGCGTGCAAGTTCTTGTATTGTCCTATTTTTCCATTCTACAACCCCGTTTTATTGAGGTGTGCATGGAGCAGAGAACTCATGCTTAATACCTAACATGTCACAAAAAGATTTAAAATTTTCATTTTCAAATTCACCTCCATGATCTGAGCGAATGCATTTTATTTTTAAATCTAATTCATTTTGAATGCGAGTACATAATTTTGAAAAGTCACAAAACGCATCAGATTTGGAGAGAAATAAAGTCCAACAATATCTAGAATAGTCATCTATGAGAACATAAGTGTATAATCTACCACCAAGACTCGCAGTGTTAACGGGACCAAAAAGATCCATATGAATTAATTGCAGAGGTTTTGATGTAGAAATTTCATTTTTGCTTTTAAAAGATGACTTAGTAAATTTGCCTTTTTGGCATGGAGAGCATAATGAAGATAAATTTCCATTTAACTTAGGCAATCCTCTAATCAATTCTCTTTTTGCTAGTTTTAAGATGAGCTTTGTACTAGCGTGGCCTAAGCGTCTATGCCATAATTCTAATTCATCATTTTTCGTTATAAAACATTTTATAGAAGATTTAGAACGATCATGAAATGAAACTATGTAAACATTATGAATTCTAGGTGCAGTTAATAACACATCTTTTGTTTTAGGATTAACAATCTTGCAAAGGTTAGTGGAAGATTCAAAAAGAACGTCTAAACCTTTATCACATAGTTAACTTATAGATATTAGGTTATGTTTTAATCCTTCCACATAAAGCACATTTGATATAAGAAAAGATGCGTTACCCACTGTATCAACTCCCATGATTCTTCCTTTACCGTTATCGCCAAACGTTACTATTCCTCCTTTCTTCTTTTCTAGGCTAAGGAATTTTTCTTTATTGCCCGTCATGTGTTTGGAGCAGCCTGAGTCCAAATACTACACGTCTTCTGTTTCCTTAGCCTTCTTGCAAATCTAGAAAGAGGATGAGAGTAAAGACTCAGATACCCAAGAGGTACCACCCATAGAGTAAGTGGATTTCTTAGGTACCCAGATTTCTTTTAATGATCGTTGATTTATTATATTCCTGCAAGAGCCAGATGTGTGTCCAAATTTAAGACAATTAGCACACAAAATAAAGGGGGTTGAGACCCTTTTCTGAGTTTCTATGTTGCCCTTGCTGGATGATGTTTGTACATAAGAAAAACTAGAAGAGTTTTTAACTTTAGAGCTACCGCCGGCGTTAGTAGCTAGCGCCGGGCGGTAGTGTTCACTTTTATATATGAGTCCGATTTTTCCAGACCCAAAGCATTGATTACCCAGAAGCATATTAAGGGATTTTTGACCAATCCCGAATTTGGTTATGGCTAAATTGAGATTTTGATTTTGTTTTTTAAGAGATGTCTTTTCTTGAACAATCATAACACATTTGTTTTCAAATCCTTTTTTGTTCTTTTCAATTTGCAATATAGAAGTTTTCAATTTTCTCTCTAAGTCCCTTTTTTCTTTTGCAATGATTTTGTTTTGTGAAAGGGCATTAGAGAGAGAAACTTCAAGTTCTTTTATCATAAATAAAGAGTGCTCACATTCTTGACATGAAACTTTTCTTTTTTCAAGAGAGACTAATTTTTTTGTGAGCTTACGATTTTCTTTTATAATAGATTCATTTTCATGATTTAATAAAACAAATTTATCATGAAGTTCTTCAAAGGTAGGAGGAGATACCTCAGTGTCGCTAAGAACATTGGTGTCGTCATCGTCGCTTTTGGCCATTAAGCACAAGTTTGCTTCCTCCTCGCTATTTGACTCAGATCCGTTTGACTCTTCAGAGGAAGAGTCATCCCAAGTAGCGGCCTTCAGCACTTTCTTCTTTTCTTTTGCTTTCTTTTGTTCTTTCTGTTCCTTTTGGTATTTTGGGCACTGGCTCCAAATGTGCCCGATTTTTCTGCAGTGATAGCATTCTGGAGGCGACCTTTCTTCTTCGTCATTGCTTCCTTTTTCTTTCTTCGATGAAGAGGAGGATCCCTTTCGTCGGGTATCTTTTTGGAAGAATTTTCGGAATGTGTTTCTTCTCTCTGGATTTCTGATGAACTTCTTGAAATTCTTCACCAGGAGTCCTTCTTCATCATCATCGTCCTCTTCGATGCACTCCTTCTTTGATGTCAGCGCCAACGCCTTTTTCTTCGGCTCCTTGTTGTATTCGTCATGTTGAATTTGTAGTTCTACCTCATGGGTTTTGAGATTCCCAATGAGATTCTCGATCTGGAGCGTTCTTAAGTTGTGCGACTCCGAGATGGCTGTCACCTTTGGATTGAACCTTGGAGGTAAGGAACGAAGAATTTTCCTCACCAAGTCCCCATTTGAGTAGGTCTTTCCAAGTGCCTTTGAAGCGTTGACGATCTTGGTGAAGCGGGTGTACATCGTGTTAATGTCCTCTTCGGTATCCATCCTGAATTTTTCATATTCAGATTCCAGTTGGAATAGCTTTGCATCTTTCACCTGCGATGTACCTTCATGAGTAACTTCCAATTGATTCCAAATATCATAAGCAGTTGTGCATGTAGAAATTCTATTAAACTCAGTCCTATTTAAAGCGCAATATAAAGCGTTCATTGCTTTAGCATTATTTTTACACCTTAGTTTATCGTTATCGTCCCATTTATCCTTAGGTTTTGCTAATGTCGCCTCTCCCACTACAGTTGTAAGAGGAGAGTACCGAACTTCTACCATGTTCCATACTTCTACATCCATAGTCATAAGAAAACACATCATTCGATTTTTCCAGTAGTTAAAATCAGACCCAGTAAAGAGAGGTGGTCGACTAACCCCTTGACCCTCAGGAAAAGCGAGATCATGAGACGCCATTGTTCCCGGTTGTTAAGCCGATTGGAACAAAACCGCTATGATACCACTTGTTGGAAAGGTCGACGCCCTTAGAGGGGGGGGGGGGGTGAATAAGGGTTTTCAAAAACTATAGATTATATTTAAAAACTTTGAATTATTGCAAGATTAAAGACATGAAATAAGTGAAGTAAAACAAAAAGGAGACAAGCTTTATTAATAATAAATAAGTTTTACAAAACTTGATCTCGATGACGCTAGAGATCGGAGGCGAATAATAAAAGCACTTTTTGTTTTCTATCCCGACTCGCTTCCCCGCGAACCGGTGGCCCTAGCTTAATCCTCCCCGGATTCGGCCTCAAGCCGCTCTATCCAATCCTTCCCCGGATGTGGCCTCGAGCACCCCCTAGAACTAGCCTAGATCTAGTCGCCAACACGAGGCAAATTTCAGCCCTATGTCTGCCCCAGACCTAGTCGCCAACACGAGGCGATTTCACTACCGTTTACAATGATAAAAGAGAAATAAAATAACAAAACCTCCCTTAAGATGAACTTTTGAGTATGGAGGCGAAGATCCGCTGTAGAATCAGCGTTTGTCGAAGCGGACTTCGTTTGGCTTCGGCGTGATGGAATCCTCCTTCAGAAGTTGGCAGAGCTTCGCCGGGACCTCAAATTTCGGCCAAGATAGGCCTCTGGAATTCTAGTACTCTCTCTGAGGTGTATGCAATTGGTGTACGAAAACAAGAAGAGAGGGGGTCCTTTTATAGCCCAAGCGCTACCACCGGCGCTAGCGCTAACGCCGGCGCTAGCCCGGATTAGGAAACGTTTTGCGCGGCAGGATCTTCAATCCGCGGCAACATATTGCTCCATGCCTCTTGTGCGCCATGCTACCGCCAGCGCTAGTAGCTAACGCCGGGCGCTAGCTCCTTCTAAAAACGATTCCGGAATCGCGCAAATCAACGCTAGCGCCGGGCGCTATCGCTACCGCCGGCGCTAGTGAGCCTCTTCGAATTTTTGCCTCAATTTTGGGGGCAGACATCATGAGTACTCCTTGAGTCATGTGGACTATGCTAACCTGCACACTTGAACACACAAGATCAAATACACATAGGATTTGTTACTCTCAAACCTAGGAGATGCGGAAGACCATGTTCCAACATCTGGTACCACAAATTTCAGAAAAAGAGAAGGCAAAATAAGAGATGTCATGCACGCTTCCTAAAACCGATATGACAGATGTCGTTACCCTTTGAACTCTCTTCCTCGCCATGGATCAGTTGAAAGGCATGGATAGAAAAGAGCAACTTTGCGTCCTCTCTGTGGATCTGGTTTTGGATCGACGAACGGAGCTTCGATGCTCCAATAATGGTGGATCTTGCCCTTCTCCTTCCTCCAAGCTCTCCCTCTCACCTTAGCCCCCCAAAAAGCAAAGGACTTAACAAAAGGAATATAGAACTCCTCTGCCCTATTTAGGACTTTTGGATGAACCTATCTAAGCCCTTAGATCAAGATCTAAGATGATCGGACGCCCAAAAAATGCGGCTTATGGATATGCTCTCATAAGTTACCGCGCGGCGGTAGCTCTAACGCGCCGCGCTAATGTCTCAATGAACCCTTTCGACGCTATCTAACGATATCTCCATGGATTTTGTGCATGGTTTGCCTTGGTCACGGTTAGGTAACTCTGTGATTTGGGTGATTGTGGATCGGCTGACCAAGGTATCCCACTTCATTCCAAATCAGAAGGACGACGGCGTGGAGAAGCTCGTGGAACTTTATATCCATAATATTGTGCGGTTGCACCAGATTTCAAAGACCATTGTTAGTGATCGTGATGGGCGGTTCACATCCAAGGATTGGAGGTTGGTGTAGAGAAGATTGGGCACAAAGCTGAAGTTTAGTACCGCGTTCAATCTATAGAACGATGGTCAAACGGAGAGAACGAACCGTACGTTGGAGGACATGTTGAGGATGTGTGCCCTCGATTTTGGTAAGAGTTGGGAAGACCATCTTTCCATGGTGGGGTTTGCCTATAACAATAGTTTCCGGGCGAGTATCAAGATGATGCCATACGTGGCTTTGTATAGAAGGAGGTGTCGAACGACGATGTCTTCGGTAGAGGCGGGAGACACTTAGCTTGTAGGAAAAGAAGTGGTGGAAGACGCTTATAAGTTGGTGCAAACAATCTAGGAGCGCATGAAGATTGCCCAGGATCGACAGGCAAAGTATTTTAACGTGCGCCATAGAAATGTGGAGTTTGCGGTGGACGATGTGCTCTACTTGAAGATCAAGTCGTTCAAAGGTGTTTTGCGAATTCGGCAACTCAATAAGTTGAGTCCGAGGTATTTGGGTCCGTTTAAGGTTACGGAGCACGTAGGCGAAGCAGCCTATCGGTTGGCATTGTCCGCAAAATTAAGTAGATTACATGATGTTTTCTATAGCGCGGTGCTGAGGAAAGCTTTGGTGGAGCCGAAAGATATAGTGGGGTCTATGGCAGTTCCAGTAGCCAAAGATCTGAGGATGATTGTTCGTCCGGTTTGTGTGGAGGATTCAGAAGTCCGACAGTGGTGGAATAAAGAGGTCAAGCTGGTGAAAGTGCGTTGGAATAATTGCGGACGAGATGAGTTCTCGTGGGAGCACGAGCAAGCAATGCGGGAAGACTTTCTGTAACTATTCGTGTCAGGTATGTGTTAAGGCTGATTTTGGCATTCTAAATTTCGAGGACGAAATTCTTTTAAGGAGGGTGGAGTTGTAACACCCCAGTTTTCATAATATTGTGGAAACAGGAGGCCTGTTGCTAACGCCGAGTGGTAGGTATTACCGCTGGCGGTAGTTGTCCCGTCGAGATGGTTCCGTCGAGAAGTTCCCGTCAAGAGGTTAGCGCGGCGCGGTAGTGATACCGCCGGCGGTAGGTTTTTCGTACGTCGCAAGTAGCGTCGAGAAGGGTCCGTCGAGACGGTCTCGTCAAATGGGTTCTGTTGGGCATTATGCCTTCAAAGTCTCTAGATTTGAAGAAGGAACACAAGTATAAATAAGCTAAGTTGTTTTTTATGTTATGTTTAAGTTCATGTTATGACAGATACATCTAGGCTATATCTCTAATATCTAGACAATAATAGTAATAAAAATCACGAAGTAAAATATCATCTCAAGACTCAGCAGATGAATCGTTGAGAAAGATATAATATCGTTGAATAACTTTCGATAATATCATCTTGAAGAAAGCTTAACATTCATAAATCTATGTTCAGATATCTCGACGATATCGTCTTGAAGAAAACATATAGTCTTGAAGGTTGAAGAAAATTTATAGCTGAGAAAAACTAAGTCTAGATGACTCGACGACATCGTCTTGAAGAAACTGTATAGTCCTGAAGATTGAAGAAAACTTATAGTGGATAAAGCAAAGTCTTCTCGATGATATCGTCTTGAATAAGAGGTATAGTCACGAAGGTTAAAAGATATAACTCTTTAAGTCATGGAGAAAGACTCATGAGGACAAACATCATTTAAAGACCTCACATCATCTAGAAGATCAAGACGACATCATCTTAAAGAAAGACTGTTACCCTGACGAATAAGTCTAAGTGTTACTAAAAGAAATATCTCAACGATATCGTCTAGAAGAAGTAAGATCGCTGAGATATCAAGTAGAGTCGTGAAGAAGGAAGTATGTCGATGATATCGCCGTGAAGTATATCTGCCGTGTACACTGATCAAGATGATATCATCTTGAAGGAATAATGTCGTCTTGATAGTTACATAACAACATTTAATATGCAGACATTCTGATGTAGGCAATGAGTCTCGACTCAATCTACGCTACACAATCCGAGCAATTAACCTTCTCCTTAGATATTACCCGCGTACATTCACACATCCAATCGGAGACAACTTGGACTATAAATTAGTGATTCAGACAAATCGAAATCAGCCCCAAAATAAATCAAACGAAGGTATACCAAGTCTCGAGAAGCAAAGGCGAATTCAAGGATTGAACAATCCGATTTTGCGAGGATTCAAGAGACCTACCCGATGCAAAATTAGCGAAGAATCCGGACAATACTAATGCTTTAAATTTCAGAATTACAACGTGCAAATATTTCAACAAATTAGGATAAATATTCCAGTCACGATTCCACCGCAATCTCGCATAAATATAGATGAAGCCCACAAAAGAGAAGGGGGAAGGGATTACCCAAAACCCGCGAGACACACGCACGAGAAAGCTAGTAGAAGGGTCGCACTTCCACGGGCGTCGTCGGAGCCGCGCCGGATGATGGTTTGAAGTCGTCTTTCTCCGAAGCGAGGGGTGGCCGGTGGTCTTGCCGCATGGAAGAATTGAACACCCTTGCCGGGATCACACCAAGACAGGATCAAAGAGGAAGATGCAACCTAGGTGTGGTAGAGCACAGGAAATAGAAGGGTGGGGAAGAACGGCAAGGAGGCAGCAAATGGGGGCCGGCTGGGAGGAGGAGATGAGTTGCAGCTACACCAAGAGGTCGGTTTTTCTAGAGGAGGAAGGGTGACCGGCGGTTTGAGAGGAAGGGAGAGAGAGCAGCTTGTAAGAACAAGAGAGAGTGGGAGGGACGTGAGAGGTAGAGGGAAGAGGCAGTGGGAAACCAGCGGGTAGGAGGGAGACGTGAGGGGAAGGGAGAAGACGGCTGTGAGGGAGAACGTGAAATAGGATTTAGACAAAATTAGGGTTCATGTTTTTTTTTTCATTCATTCAATGCCTCCAAAAACACAATAGTTTGCCTATATATAGGCTTTACATCAAAGCGGCTAAATGCAGCGCAGTTTAACCAAATAAACATACAAGTCCCACAAATTAGACAAAGCATAATAAATGGCTTAACTAAAAATTATAGTGATAATTAATAATTGATAGTTTTTTTATAGCATGACGGCGTTAACTAATAGTTATAATTAAATAATTATAACTATTAATTAACATTCTTGCGTCGCGGCAATGTCCCAATCTTCAAGCTGGCAGCAGCGGCCATCACCATCGTCAAACTCTAAGTGGCGGGCGGCTTCCTCCTCTTCAGCAATGTCATCACGAACAAGTTGCAGGACCGCATCACAATCAATTGAACAGTCTCGAGCATCACGAGCAAATGGCGGGACATCGCCGCCATCAATCCTGACCCACTCAAAATCACTCATCACCGATGAGTGGCTCGGAAGGGGAAAGTAGTCGAAGGTAGTACCCACATGTACCAAATCTGGCCCGAGTATCCCAATGATAGTAGTGCGGGCATCACTCATCAGAAAAAACCTGTCAAGCATAACAACAACAGCAATGCTTTCGAGGAAACTCGAAAAAATGTCAGTCCGAAGAAAAATAACTAAAATCTTACCATCCGGCGCAAGAACCAAGGGACCCGCGTGGAAGATAGACACGGAAACACTCTTACTTCCCAACCCAAGAGAACATTTAGTGGGAGAGAGAAACGACAAAGAAGGCCACTCAGGTGGAACATAGAGATGCAAATAAAAATCCGAAAAATTGAAAATAGGTGAAGCACCCCATGCAACGTGAAAATCCGGAACAAAAGCATCAAATCCGAAGTTCCTCATAATCATGAACGGGTCGGCGCCCCTAAGTGTTAATTCATTGACAGAGTCCCTAGACAATCATTTGGTTGCTGACTAGACTAACTCCAAACCACTAGTTCTAGTAGCGGGCGCTCTCGGATATGAACGGAACTGCATGCGAGAAATACTAAGGGTGTTAAAAAGACTGAGCACAAAATCTAACAACTCAACAAAAGATGTCCGACGGGGCAAGGCCAACGGAGGGGCCAGAGACATAGGTAAAACAAACTGACTAGGATGAGGCACTACCGAGGGGAGATCCACTTCGATGACACTTGGGATAGCCAACTCCACAACAATACGACGTTCTTTCTCAATAACGACCTTGCCCTCAGCGATCGACTCAATCAAAGGCACTAACTCAGAAGCAACAGACACATCTAAAACCGGTTCCGAGGGAAGATCTTCTTCCAAATCACTAGGGTAACCCATCTCCTCATTGTCGCTAAGATCGTCCTGAATAAAGACGTCGCCGTCAGCGGTTGGCTCAGTCAAGGACACAAATACGGTGTTGTAAGAAGACTCAATAACTCTATCAGGAGATTTGTGGAACGAATGATTCCTAGACTTGGGAGCTAGGTGCGTCTCAATTTGCAATGCGGCGCTATAGCAAGTGTCTAAGTCAGAGTGACAGTAGCGGAGGAGTTTACCTTGAATGTCGGGATTGAGCCCCCTATGAAACCGTGAGAGGGTGACCATAGGCATCTCCAGGACATCGTACCTAACCAACATGTCCTCAAAAAGGCACATGTATTCTGCAATAGACCTATTCCCCAGTTTAAGGGTAGCATGAACTAGGGTGCCGGATTTCTCGTGTGAGGAGAAGTGCGTGCACGATCAGTGTCCCTATGGCATGGAGGCGGCGTTGGGTGGTGTTTAGCCATAATTTTGGCATACAACGAGTCTAATCGGGAAACATAAACATCATGAGCCATCCTCGGAATGAGGGGTAGACGCTAGCGGCCCGCAAAACCAAGATTAGGGTGGTGTCAATTAGCAAATTAACACAATGCTGTAGGCTACCGCGACAACGCGCACGGTCAACTAATGTGCGCAACACAAGTGTATCACAAGCAAACACAATATAGTCCAAGAGTACTCCGACCAAAGAGCGTTCGATAAAGGGGTCGGGTTGGCTCCCAAAAATTTCGTACAAAATAAATTCAAAAAATAATTTCGAGCACTAGCGACCTAAAGGACCGGGCCAAATTAAGAAATTTGGCAAACCTCGCTTTGATACCAAATTGATGTAGGCAATGAGTCTCGACTCAATCTACGCTACACAATCCGAGCAATTAACCTTCCCCTTAGATATTACCCGCGTACATTCACACATCCAATCGGAGACAACTTGGACTATAAATTAGTGATTCAGACAAGTCAAAATCAGCCCCAAAATAAATCGAACGAAGGTATACCAAGTCTCGAGAAGAAAAGGCGAATTCAAGGATTGAACAATCCGATTTTGCGAGGATTCAAAGAGACCTACCCGATGCAAAATTAGCGAAGAATCCGGACAATACTAATGCTTTAAATTTCAGAATTACAACGTGCAAATATTTCAACAAATTAGGATAAATATTCCAGTCACGATTCCACCGCAATCTCGCATAAATATAGACGAAGCCCACAAAAGAGAAGGGGGAAGGGATTACCCAAAACCCGCGAGATGCACGCACGAGAAAGCTAGTAGAAGGGTCGCACTTCCACGGGAGTCGTCGGAGCCGCGCCGGATGATGGTTTGAAGTCGTCTTTCTCCGAAGCGAGGGGCGGCCGGTGGTCTTGCCGCATGGAAGAATTGAACACCCTTGCCGGAATCATACCAAGACATGATCAAAGTGGAGGATGCATCCTAGGTGTGGTAAAGCACAGGAAATAGAATGGTGGGGAAGAACGGCAAGGAGGCAGCAAATGGGGGCCGGCTGGGAGGAGGAGATGAGGTGCGGCTGCACCAAGAGGTCAGATTTTCTAGAGGAGGAAGGGTGACCGGCGGTTTGAGAGGAAGGGAGAGAGAGCAGCCTTGTAAGAACGAGAGAGAGTGGGAGGGACGTGAGACGTAGATGGAAGAGGCGGTGGGAAACCAGCGGGTAGGAGGGAGACGTGAGGGGAAGGGAGAAGACGGCTGTGCGGGAGAACGTGAAATAGGATTTAGACAAAATTAGGGTTCAGGTTTTTTTTCATTCATTCAATGCCTCCAAAAACACAATAGTTTGCCTATATATAGGCTTTACATCAAAGCAGCTAAATGCAGCCCAGTTTAACCAAATAAACATACAAGTCCCACAAATTAGACAAAGCATAATAAATGGCTTAACTAAAAATTTTAGTGATAATTAATAATTGATATTTTTTTATAGCATGACGACGTTAACTAATAGTTATAATTAAATAATTATAACTATTAATTAACATTCCTGCGTCGCGGCAACGTCCCAATCTTTAAGCTGGCGGCAGCGGCCATCACCATCATCAAACTCTAAGTGGCGGACGGCTTCCGCCTCCTCAGCAATGTCATCACGAACAAGTTGCGGGACCGCATCACAATCAATTGAACAGTCTCGAGCATCACGAGCAAATGGCGGGACATCGCCTCCATCATATTCTTAGAAATTGATATTTAGGGAATGTACACACCGCCTATCTTGTGCACAAATCAAGGAGCAATAAATGATATATTCTCTACAGAATATAGTCGTTGCACAGTATTTAATGAAGAAATTTATTATTTCTATATTCTGCAAAATCCAAGAATGGCTAGTAATTATGATGAAATATTGTCAATTCTGCACGACGTTTTCAAACGGGAAAATTGATTATGGAATAATCAACAAGGGGTTTTATGCAAAATTGCAGAGCAATATAAAAGGAGATATTTTTATCTACAAAAACACGCTTGCTCAGTATTCTCAAAAGTTTTATTCTCTTACATACTTCCTGAAGAGAAAGAAAAGAATCAACAAAAAGAAGAAGACTTCACTGCTACTGTGTTGTGAAGGTCTACACAAGATTCTAAAGAGAGGTTCATTGATCCACAAGATCTTTGGGCTTATTGTTACAAGAAGAAGAAGATTTGTGATTCAAAGCTTTCATCCTGAAATCTTCTCTTTTACAACAACATCTCTGTATTACTTTGTAGGGTTCTTTGTGAGCCTAAGATGGTAGGATCTAGTGATAGATCTAAGTTGGTACGGTTCTTAGTGAGCCTGAGTTTGGTAGGATCTTGTTGAAGATTTGAGTTATTGTAAGACTTGTAAAGTCTGAGCTTTGTCGGGTTCTGTGTGAACCTGAGTTGTAAGATCTCTTTATAGTGAAAAGATCTGACTTGGAGAAGTTACCTAGTCTAGCACACTGCTAGATTGGTGGGAGGGATAGTGGACTACCTCTAAACACATTGTCTTGTAGGGAACCACTATAAATCTTGTGTGTTTTCTGTGACTGCTTTTGTGTTGTGATAGTTAAATTAAAAGTAGCAAATAATCCTGAAAACACCTAATCACCCCCTCTAGGTGTAGTTTATAAACTACCCATATCTTTCAGGTTCGTTAAGATGCTAGCGCGGCGTGGTAGTGCTACTGTCGTGCGGTAACTTACAGGAGCAGATCCATATGCAGCGTTTTCTGGGCATCCGATCTTCTTAGATCTTGATCCAAAAGCTCAGATAAGTGCGTCCGAAAGTCCTAAAAAGAGCAGAGGAGTTCTCTTCCCTGTTTATCAAGTCATTTGTGATTCTGGGGGCTAAGGTGAGAGGAATAGTTTGGAGGAAGAAGAAGGGCAAGATCCGTCATTATTGGAGCATCGAAGCTCTGTTCGCCGATCCGAAACCAGATCCACGGAGAGAATGCCAAGGCGCTATTTTCTATCTGTGCCTTTCAACCGATCCATGGCGATGAAGAAAGTTCAAAGGGTAACGACATCTCTCCTCCCTGTTTTAGGATGCGTGCATGGCATCTCATATTTTTCCTTTCTCTTTTCTGAAATTTTTGGCACCAGATCTCTCAAATGAGAGGGGTTTGGGTCGCCTTGGTTCAAGAGGAACCATCGGGTTGGTTGAGTCAGTCCCCTCAACATGATTTTACATTAGAGATCCGCTCCGTTAGCAGATTAGGCATTGTGGGTGAAGCCGAAATTGCGACCGGTTGTCCGATTCGGTGATGTTGCTTAACTTGCATTTTAAGGATTTTTGCTAGAAATCCGATTGCAGAGAAAAGGCGTTGTGATGTCCTTTTGTGTTTCATGTGAGAACGAACATTGGTTTTGGATGGGATGATTTGCGCATGATGAAGGGCTTGTGATGCCCATTGGTATGGGAAGGCGAGGATTTATCTTTGTGGTCGGCTGGCCAGCCCGTGACGTTGCAAATCATGTGGGGAGGGTGTCCCGGCAAGACATACCCCCTTATGTTTTGGGTGTGTTGAAGCTGACAAGAATGTCTGTGCTGAAGGACAAGCTTGATGGCATTGTGGGCCATGTGTGGGTGGGGTCTAGGCAAGAGCTTCTAGCACCAGTTGTGCTTGGTTTGGTGGTTTTGGCAAGAACAAGTAAACTGATGCGCCTGATGGCATTGTGGGCCATGTAAAGGGTGAGGTCTCAGTGGAGTTCTTGGCCTTCAGATTGCATGCCCCTGGGGAAATAATGAGTACCCTTTGATTATTGTGAAATGATGATGTGTGATGTTATGTTAGAAGCATACACGCCATATGGTACTTGGGTGAAACCCAGGTTTGCATACATGATGCATTGTTTGGCCCATTACTTTAATTGCTCAACATAGAAACGTGGATGATGCTTGTGACACTCATACCTGTTGTTTTTATGTTAATATTGTTAATTACATTTGCATACAAAGTGCTGACTTGTCGGGTGATGTAGTGTTGGGTTTTCTATATACCATTTCACAAATGATAATACAACATATCATATATGCGCTGCGGAATAAAATAACTAGAACAACCTTAAACAGTTAACAGGAACTTGCGATTTCATAGATTCAAGAAATTAAACAACATCCACTTCACAGTGCAGAAATTATACCTGAAGGGGGTTAAGTCTATACTCAACCGAGAAGCTCCAATGGCAGATCCAGAGAACAAAACTTGAGTTCCAAGCACTGAAATAGATTTGCGCCTCTACGATAAATCCACACGAGTGCTGAGAAAGATTATCGTGGATAAACCAAAGTCTTCTCGATGATATCGTCTTGAATAAGAGGTATAGTCATGAAGGTTAAAAGACATAACTCTTTAAGTCATGGAGAAAGAGTCATGAGAACAAACTTCGTTTAAAGACCTCACATCGTCTAGAAGATAAAGACGATATCATCTTGAAGAAAGATTGTCAGCCTGACAAATAAGTCTATGTCTTACTAAAAGAAATATCTCAATGATATCATCTAAAAGAAGTAAGATCGCTGAGATATCAAGTCGTGTCGTGAAGAAGGAAGTATGTCGACTATATCTCCGTGAAGTATATCTGTCATGTACACTGATCAAGACGATATCATCTTGAAGGAATAATGTCGTCTTGACAATTATAGAGCAGCATTTAATATGCAGACATTCTTGGAAATTGATATTCAGGGAATGTACATGCCGTCTATCTTGAGCACAAATCAAGGAGCAATAAATGATATATTCTCTACATAATATAGTCGTTGCACCGTATTTAATGAAGAAATTTATTATTTCTATATTCTGCAAGTTCCAAGAATGACCAGTAATTATGATGAAATATTGCCAATTCTGCAAGACGTTTTCAAACAGGAAAATTGATTATGGAATAATCAACACAGGGTTTTATGCAAAATTGCAGAGCAATATAAAAGGAGATATTTTTATCTACAAAAACATGCTTGCTCAGTATTCTCAAAAGTTTTATTCTCTTACATACTTCCTGAAGAGAAAGAAAAGTGAAAGTCAATTGATATGCCTCTGATACCAATTGAAAGGAGTTTAGTTCTTAATATATTAAAGCTCTTGTTTAAGTTTATTTCAAAGTAATGATATATACATATATATGTGAGTGCTGACTGAGTGAGTAATAAAATCAAACAGTAAGAGGGCATAATAATACACCACAGAAATAAAGCATAAAACAAACAAGCAATGCAAACGGAGGACACAAGAAATATAGTAGTTCCCCAATCAACCTGGGTACATCTACTCTTCTACCCACTGGTAGGAATCCACTAGGAGGTTGTTGATAAGGTGCCCTCACACCAAGGGGTTTTTGATAAGGCGTCCACACACCAATGGAGGTTTGATCAGGTTCCCAAATCACCAATAAGCTTTAGATAAGGTACTTAAAAACCAAGGGAGCTTTTGATCAGGTGCTCTAACCAAGATGCAGGTTTTTGCTAAGGTGGCCTATTACCGGGAGTTAACTTTTGAAGGAAGTTATAACCCTGTACAAGATGGGAAGGAATAAAGGAAAACAAAAAGATATGTTGTTCTTCTCTTTCTAAGAAGACACTTGAAGATCCTGATTGGTAGTTGAGTTGGATCTTGATGATGATGATGTTGAAGAGAGCTCCCCCTGTCTGATTTAGTTTGATGACAGCTTGTGGATGGAGCTTCTTCTCTAGAAAAAAATACTCTTCTTCTTGTTGTTGCAGTTTTGATCCTGTGCAAATAATGGTGATTGGTGTCTCAGGATGTAGATGATCTGCAAGAGAAGAGTTAGCAAAAAGCAAGATATAAATGTATTGTTCTTTGTATCAAGAACTCTGATATGTTCTTCTTTCTTTTTGCTTCGCTGTTTCTCTCTTCCTCTTTCTTTTCCTGTACAGCAATATTGATATGTTCTGTCTATTTCTTCCTGCTACTTTTCTCTGATCTTCTCTGTTTATTTATTCTGGAGAGCTTTCGGCTGATTTGAATACTTGCCGATAGAAGAGGAAAGGATATAATATCTCTTAAATTTCCTAGATCCTCGAGAATATAACTTGCCATCTTTAGCTTGTTGCAACGGCTACAACATTTATTGTTTCTTCCAACGGCTATAACATTTAATGCTTCAACAGCTGTAATGTTAAATCAACAAAACATATATAGAAATATATAAATAGAAATAATAAATATTGCTTATATTATAATTTTAGTCGAGCTGAAAGATATAAAATAATACTGCAGATATTTCGTCGAGCTGAGCTTCAAGTTCATCGAGCTCATCATTTGATTCGTCGACCTGAACATTTGATTCACTATTCTGAACATCTGCTGAATATTCATCGAACGCAGGCTTGAGTTCGTCGAACAGAATGATTCATCGACCGCTGAGCCTGGATAAATGCGTCGACCACTGAGCTTAAGTAAAAGCATCGACCGTTGAGCTGGGATTAATGCGTCGACCGCTGAGCTTAAGTAAAAGCATCGACCCCTGATCTAGGATCTGTTCGTCGACCGCTGTAACAATCTATTCGTCGACCGCTGAACCACTGAGACGGGATCGTCGAACGCTGAACCGCTGGATTTCATCGAGCGCAGAATGAATACCATTCGTCGAGCGCAGAATGAACGCCATTCGTCGAGCGCAGATCTCCATTCGTCGAACGCAGGTAGTTGTTCGTCGAACGCAGAGAACATATGTAAATTTTATTCTTCTCTTATTTTTCAGCCTATTAATTATGTGTCTTTTCAGCCTTCTTTCTTAATGGGATTTAATCTAAGTTATAAGATATGTTATGATAGAAACTTAGACATTAAAGGTGGATTCTAACTCAAATCAAAACTAAGGTTCCAACCATCTCCCCCTATTTGAGTTGGGATCCTAATCCAAATTAAGACTAGGTTCTAACAATCTCCCCCTATTTGGTTTAGGATACCTAAGCATAGAAGTATTTGAAGCTTAAGGGTCAGAGATTATTTCTAAATTTTTTGCTCTGTTTGAAAACATTTAATCATAAATTATTTTGTTTTCTTCTTCTTTTAAAATACATTTGGGCAAATCTGATTCCTAGATCTTGATTTAAATAGGATTTTAATATTATGAATTGCTAGTTGTTAATAGATTCTAAGGAATTTTAAAATCAAAAAATACAATGCCTGATACCTTCTTTCTATAGAATCCCCTTAATCAGAAGAGACTCACACTTAGTGCTTTGATCATTTCTGATCTATGCAATCTGAGTAGAATGCTCAAACTGATTTTGGAGAAAATCTAGAAGAATGTGAAGTTATCTGACTTGTTTTTATGATAGAAAATTCAAAAGAATTAAATAACTGATGTTTAATTATAATTGAGTAAAAATATTAAACAATTTAAAAATTACCTTATAGATAGATATATGTTGGCCTTTTTATTTCATTGAAATATAAATTTGAAAATTTATTTTGGTTTTGCTGAACAAAAAGTTTTTCTTTTTCTTTAAAGGATTGTCTAAATTTTTCAGCCTTAACTGACTTGTTTTTTAAGCAAATAATTTGTTCTGCTGATATTTTAAAATTTTCTTTAGGTTTGTTATATTCAGAAATCAAATTAGTTATTTTTTTTAACTCTTTTCTGATTTTATTTTCAGAATTTATTAATCATGTATGTGGTGATTTGAGAACATATTTGAAATCAGAGGTAAAATTAGGAATTAAAGTTACCTCTTTTACCTTTTCTGATTTAGATTCAGCATCTGATATGTAATTTGAGCCATATATGGCCATCATGCAAAAATCTCTGGCTTTTTGTTCTTCTTTTTCTTCTTCTTTACTTAGAGTAAATGATGGTTCTGCATCAAACATACAGTTAGTGGAAGAAGTAAAGGTGGATTCATTTACCATCCTTGAGAGGGAGTTCCAGATGCTTCTTGCTGAAGTGCAATCAGCCACTTTTTGAAGAATGTCTTTTGACATTGACTTAGCCAATATGTTTATGGCCATGGCATCATCACTTTTCAGCTTTCTTCTTCTTCTGTTGAGGAAATTGAGGATGGAAGTCCTGGCAATACAGATTTGTAAATGTCTTCATCTATTGCATTCATATATAATCTGATTCTAACTTGCCATAAAGGAAAACTATCCAAATTACATATTGGTGGATATGAAATAGAAAAATCTGCTTGAGCCATTAACTTTTAGAAAAACCCTTTAAAAAAATAAAAACTAAGTGATCTTTGTGATTTCAGGTGTTAGCCTGTGTGAAAAATCAACCTCCTCTGATACCAATTGAAAGTCAATTGATATGCCTCTGATACCAATTGAAAGGAGTTTAGTTCTTAATATATTAAAGCTATTGTTTAAGTTTATTTCAAAGTAATGATATATATATATGAGTACTAACTGAGTGAGTAATAAAATCAAATAGTAAGAGGGCATAATAATACAGCATAGAAATAAAGCATAAAACAAACAAGCAATGCAAACAGATGACACAAGAAATATAGTATGAAAGTGCACAGTTAACTTCACTAGAATTCTCTAGAGGGTGGTGAATAGAGATTTAAAAATATTTTGTGCAAAGTTAATAAGTATATATATATATGTGTAATATTCACAGATTTAAGCTTCCCACACACCAACAAGAATTAAGCAAATAAAGAAAGAAATAGCAGAAAGAAAAACACAGCACAACACAAAGAAATATATTGATTCCACAAACTTTGGGTAGTCCACTCATCTACACCCTTGGTAGGAATTCACTATCTTGCACTGAGTCTTTTGTTAAGGAGACTCTTAGAACCAGCCTGAGTCTTTTGATAAGGAGACTCTTAGAACAACTACAACTGAATTTTTTGAAGAGAGATTCTTAAGACTCTTTTACACAATTGAACTTTGAAATAAGGATATGAATGAGAAGAAGAAGAAGAATAAGAACAAGAATAAGAAACAATTTATGCAAGAAGGAATCTTCTTCCTAGCAAGAAGATTAGAAGAACAAGTATCTGGAATGTAATCTCTCTTCTATAGTGAGAAGGAGATTGTAGGCCTTTCTCTCTTTCATTGAAAGCTTTCAGAAATTTGCAGCAGTATGACTTCAGAAGGTAGTAGAAGAATAAGAAGGTTTTTTCTTGCTGCAGCACTGTTTCACTTTTCTCAATTTTCTCTTTCTTCTCTATTGGGAGCTTTTCCTCATTTTTAGAAATGGAGTGGATCACTTGTCCTTATTCTTTGCCGACCTCCTTCTGTATTTATAGCTCTGTTTATTCAAAAATATTGCTATAGGAGAATAATCAATTAGCAGTCAGAGAAATAGTAAGAAAGAAAAGTTTCCATAATCATTATATCTGTAGAAGGAAAGAGATCATTCTATTTTGAAATAATGTCCATAATAATCTTAATCAAATTAGCCAAGAATCATTTAGAAGGAAAGTCTGATTTAGAACGGCTAGAAAAGAATAATATAATTCCATAAAATTCCGATCTACAGAAAGAAGGAAAGAGATCTGGCGAGTTTTTGAATCTATCACAGAAATCGACGTGCGTCGATTAATATTCGACGTAAGCGTCGATTTCAGCCTGGCTAGACGTCGAGAGGAAAATATGGAAGGAGCGTCGACTGAGGTGCGTCGACTAGAAATCAAAGTTACGTCGACTTTGGTTATGTCGAATTCTATTTAGAGTTACTTCGACTCAGTATGAGAGATGCGTCGACTACACTTCAACGTTGCGTCGATTACTATTCGACGCATATTTTACTTAAACTAATTTTTCACTCTGAGAGATCATTTTCTACACATTTTTAGGGGTTAAGATAAATCATTTCCCCAACAATCTCCCCCTATTTGTCTTAACCCTATTCAGAGAGAAATTTTATCAGCTTTTAATCAACACATCAAAGCATATTTATAGAGAAGAGATATATTAGGTAATCAGAAGATAATGGAAAAAGAAATCATATAACAGGCTTTTTGTACAGATCAAACAGTACTTAAGCATTAAAAATAGAGTATATCAAAATTGTTCAACATATCATTCAGGAGGAGTAGGAGGAGATTTGTGCCTATAGTAAGAAATATAGTTTAGGGTTTAGAGATTGGAGAAGAATTAACCCTGAGCTTAAGAGTAATAGAGAAGAATATGAAGCTTAAGAGTAATAGAGAACCTGATTGGAGGGGTTTCTGGAGCAACTCTCCCCCTGGTTTATACCCTGCAGAAAGGATATAAACCCTTTTGGCGACAGATTTTGTTCTTGAAGAAGAATATGAAGCTCAAGAAGAGATGCAAAGAAGTCGGCCAGTTTGGCTTCACAAGTGGTTAACATGGAGGCACACTCGTTGGAGAAATTGATCAGTCGTGACTGAAATTTATTCACAAGTTTTTCCAGGGCATCATTCATCGCTTTGATGATGGTAGATTGAGCAGGAGTCGGCGCCATTGATGCAGAGAGAAAGGTAGAAGACGAAGTTTTTGGCGGTTTGGGAGAGTAAGAGTTATGAAATAAGAGGTATTATTTAAAGAAGGTGAAACGTCGAAACGGAAACAGAAGTCGAGGTATATTAGGTAATCTAATCGTCAAAAGAAGGAGAGATTCATTTCCAGTTTTATCGTGAAGTCGACGTTGCGTCGAATTGATGTCGACGTGTTTGCAGACTTGCGTCGATTGGTAATCGACGTATCTTCAAGTGCTCTTATTTGCCCAATGTTAATTTTTATTCCAATGTTGTTTACAAGCTTCCATCAACCATTCCTAAGGTGTTGATGAAGTAAGTATGCTTAGTTTCATCCAAAGGTTTGTTAAAAATGTCTGCTCTTTGACTGTCTGTAGGAATACATTCTAAGGTTATCTTGCCTTTTTCTACATTGTCTCTAAGAAAGTGATGTCTGATCTCTATATGTTTGGTTCTACTATGAAGGAATGGGTTGGATGCTATGGTTATAGCACTAGAACTATCACAATAGATCTTAGAGTTATTGACTTCCAATTTATAGTCAAGAAGCTGATTTTGCATCCATAGGATTTGGGACCATCAGCTTCCAGCAGCTATATATTCAGCTTCAGCTGTTGAGGTTGAGACTGAAGTTTGTTTCTTACTGAACCATGATATCAGTCTGTCACCTAGGAATTTGCATGTACCAGATGTGCTTTTTCTATCAACCCCACATCCAGCATAGTCAGCATATGAGAAACCTGTCAATTCAAAGTTGGTTTCTACTGAGTACCACAGACCTACTTCAGGTGTTCCCTTTAGGTATCTAAGAATCCTTTTTGCAGAGGAGAGATGGGATTCCTTTGGATCAACCTGAAATCAAGCACATATGTAGGTGGCAAACATAATGTCAGGTCTGCTAGCTGTTAGGTAGAGAAGGGATCCTATGATTGCCCTATAGGTCTTTTGATCTACTGATTTTCCCTTTTCATCCTTTTCTATAATGGCATTAGTTGCCATAAGTGTTTTCATGGTAGAAGCTGATTCCATGCCAAACTTTTTGATTAATTCTTTAGTGTATTTAGATTGTGAGATAAAGATCCCCTCACTGTTTTGTTTTACTTGTAGCCCTAAGAAATAAGAGAGTTCTCCCATACTACTCATTTCAAATTTAGATTGCATTAGATTAGCAAATCTTTTATAGAGTTTGGGATTAGTTGAGCCAAAGATGATGTCATCTACATATATTTGAACAAGAATGAGTTGATTCTTGTGGGTTCTAGTGAAAAGTGTTTTTTCTACTTTTCCTCTTTCAAAAGAGTTTTCAATAAGGAAGTTAGAGAGAGTGTCATACCATGCTCTAGGTGCTTGCTTAAGACCATAAAGTGCTTTGTTAAGTCTATAAACACAGTTAGGAGAGGAAGGATTGATAAAACCTGGTGGTTGCTCTACATACACCTCTTCTTGAAGGTCACCATTCAGAAAAGCACTCTTGACATCCATCTGGTAGACTTTCATCTTCATGAAAGCTGCATAGGCAAGGAAAAGTCTGATTGCTTCTAATCTGGCTACTGGAGCAAAGGTTTGGTTGTAGTCTATTCCTTCTTCTTGTCTGTATCCTTGTGCTACAAGTCTTGCCTTGTTCCTGATAATTACTCTAGTGGAATCTAGTTTGTTTCTGTATACCCACTTTGTACCAATAACTGGGTAGTTTCTTGGTCTCTCAACTAAGTTCCATACTTTGTTTCTCTCAAATTGGCTTAGTTCTTCTTCCATAGCTATAATCCAGTGAGGATCACAATTTGCTTCTTCAAACTTTTTTGGTTCAACTTATGATAAGAAGTATTGGAGCATCATTCCACTGGAGACTTGGTGTCTTGTTCTTACTCCAGTATTGGGGTCTCCAATTACTTGGGATTGTGGATGATTTTTCATATTGATTCCTGTCCTGCTTAGATTTGTTAGAGTCTCTTCTTCCTCATTAATAATAGAATCATTTCCCACTTGTTCTTCTTGAGCCATGTTCTCTTGTGGGAGTTGGTTTTGATTGCTCTTTTCTGAATCTTCTTCATGTTCCTGTTCAGATTCCTCACTTGGTTCCTGTAGCTGGTTTTCTTTCCCAGTGTCTATGTTCTCTAGAGTCAGTTGTTCAAGCTGAGTCTCTATGTAGCTGTTTTCCTGTGGAAAAGGACTGGTGGAAGTTTCCTCCCCCTTAAAAAGCATGTTAGTTTCATCAAATATAATATGCATGGATTCTTCAATTCTGAGAGTTCTCCTGTTATAGCACCTATAAGCTTTGCTAGATGATGAGTAACCCAGAAATATCCCATCATCAGACTTCTTGTCAAACTTGGCAAGATGATCTTTCCCATTGTTTAGTATAAAGCCAGTACATCCAAAAGACTTAAAGTATCTAACAATGGGTGTTTTTCCCTTCAGAAGCTCATATGGAGTTTTTAACTCTGTTTTGTGTATGAGACTTCTATTCAGAACATAGTTTGCAGTGTTGACTGCTTCAGCCTAGAAGGTTTTTGGTAATCCTAATCCTGCAAGCAAGGTCCTTCCTGATTCAATTAAGGTTCTATTCTTTCTTTCAGCAACTCCATTTTGTTGAGGAGTTCTAGGTGCTGAGATGCTTTGTTTGATACCTTCATCCTCACAGAAACTACAGATTAACTGATTTTCAAATTCAGTCCCATGATCACTTCTGATAATGGAAACATGAGTATTAAATTCAGATTGAATCTGTCTTATGAATCTTGAGAGAATCTTGTGGGTTTCAGACTTAGCTCTTAGAAAGAATACCCAACTATATCTAGAATAGTCATCCACAATGACTAGGCTATATGACTTTCCACCTAAGCTCTGAGTGGATATAGGACCAAAAAGATCCATGTGCAGTAAGTAGAGAATCCTAGGGGAGTCATCCTTACCAATTTGTTTGAAGGATGATTTGGTCTGTTTTCCTAGTTGGCAAGGTCTACATGGAGAATCCTTAGAGTACCTACCCTTTGGTAGGCCTCTGACTAGGTTATTCTTTGCTAATTTACTAATGGTTTAATAGTTTAAATGGCCCAGCCTCCTATGCCGTAATTCACTTTTATCAATAATGTTGTTGAACAAACAAATCTCTGTGTGTGTGGAGCTAAAATCTACTATATACACTTTCCCTTTTCTGATTCCACTGAGTACAATGGCACCAGTCATGACATCAATAACATGGAAGACTAGTTTGGTAAATTTTACCTCATACTTACCACTGTCACATATCTGACTTATACTTATCAGATTGTGTTTTAGTCCTTTGACTACAGCCACATTCTTAAAGGTTACTTTCCTTTCATTGAAATCTCCAAAACCCTTGGTTTGCCCACAGCTAGAGTCTCCAAAAGTCACTGGAGGTCCAAGTCTATCCTCAAAGTTGGTTAATAGATGTTTGTACCCTGTCATGTGCATGGAGCATCCACTGTCCAAGTACCACACCATCCTGTAGATGTGATACACCTGCACATAAAATTTAAACATTAGTTTGGACCCTGCTATGCTGGGGTCCCTTCCTTCCAACAGTGAAAGGTTCAATGAAAGAATAAGTGGGTCTTTCAGAGTACCCTTTCTTCTTTAGAAGTGTTGGGTTATCATACCAACAGTCTTTGGTAATATTGCAGAAATAACATTTAGAATAAAAGGAAATGGATTGAGAAGACTTTCTGGAAAAGGAGAGATTCCTGTCAGATTGGTTGCGTCGATAGGAATTCGACGTGTGTTTATAGTTGCGTCGAGTGGAAGTTGACGCACTTTGGTGTATGCGTTGATTATAAATCGATGCATCATTTAAGTTGCGTCGAGTAGAACTCGACGCACATTGATAATAACTCGACGCAAATTTATTTCTTTTCTGAGGATATTTACCTAGGATTCCTTCATGTATAGTGAAATTATTTTTATTAAAAACAGTAGTTGTTTTTGGATTTTCTTGTGAATTTTCTCCTATCAGATGATTCTTCCTATTGAAGTGGATAGGATGTCTCCAGATAGATTTGTTGGATGATTGAGGTCTGGGTTCTAAATCAGTATTAAACTCTAGTTGTCTAAAGCTATCAGTGAGATTTTCAGAGATATTCTTGAGCTTTTGGCTTTTGCCATTTAGGGAATCTTCAAAGGCTTTTGCCTTTGCTAGCTCATTTCTTAGTGTTTGATTTTCAGTATTGATTTTATCTAGTTGCTCCTCTGATCTAGAGAGTTCTTGACTGAGCTCATAGTTTTTATATTGTGTATCCATTTGTTTGAGATTGTTCAATTCATTTCTTAGTTCTTTTATTTCTTTCTCAGATTTGACTTGATCTAGACAAAATTCTTTGAAACTATTTTTGAAATCAGTAGAAGAAAAATCTATATCATCAGATATATTTACCAGAGATTTATCTTCAGGCTTCTCAGTAGCCATCAAACAGGTTTCCTCTTGCTTAGCCTCTTCTTGATCATTTTCAGATGAGGTACTTCCTTCAGATTCTGAATCACTCCATGATTGAGCAATGAATCATTTCTCTTTCTTCTTCTTCTTTAGATCTGTTCTTTTCAGATCTTTCTTATTACTGGTCTCTTTAGGACATTCAGGTGCAATGTGTCCAGGTTTCCTGCAAGAGTAACATATAATCTCTTTAGTAGGAGTTTTGTCATACCTGGTTTTTGAGTCTCTTCTTCTGGATCCTTCTGTTTTGATCCACTTCTTGAACCTTCTGGCTAGTAGACTGATCAGCTCCTCATCACTTGTAGAGGATTCACCTGCAGTAGCCTTTAAGGCAATACTCCTTTCCTTTGAGAGTGAAGGAGTCTTTTCTTTCTCTTCTTGCTCAGCTCTTGTTTTCAACAACTGTTCATAAGATCTTAATTTAGCCAACAGGACATCTGTTGAGATTTCTTTTTGGCTTCTGTAGTCTCTAATTGACCAGATTCTTGAGTCCCAAGAGCTAGGGAAGCAAGTTAGTAATTTGTCATTTATCTCAGTGAGAGATATGTCCTTCTCAAGTGTTCTTAGCTCATTTATTATGAGGCTGAATCTGGTATACATGTCAGCAACACTTTCACTATCTTTCTTCTGGAAGTTTTCATATTGAGAGATGAGTAATGCCTTTTTATCCTTTCTCTCATCAGCACTTCCTTCTACCATTTTAGTGAGAGCTTCCCATATTTCCTTAGCTAACCCACATTCAGCAATCTTTTGGAAGATTTCATCTGAGAGGGTTCAGGCTAAGATATTCATAGCCTTGGCATCACATGCTTGAGCTTTCTTTTCTTCATCTGTCCATTCAGCCCTTGGAGCAAGTGTTTGTGTGACCTTTCCACTTGTATCCTTCCTGAATGGCTTGGGAGGACTTGTCAAAATAACATTAAACAATTCTTCATCAATGGAATTCATATAGATCCTAATTCTTGTTTTCCAAAGTGCAAACTTTTCAAGGTTGCAAATTGGAGGTCTGGTGGAAGCATAATCTTTGATTTGTGCCATAAAAAAGTTTTTAAAAATATATATATATGAGGTAGGATCTTTTTGATCAAGGAGTTACCCCTTTTTGATCAACCTGGCTCTGATACCAATTGAAAGTGCACAGTTAACCTCACTAGAATTCTCTAGGGGGGTGAATAGAGATTTAAAAATATTTTGTGCAAAGTTAATAAGTATATATATATATGTGTAATATTCACAGATTTAAGCTTCTCACACACCAACAAGAATTAAGCAAATAAAGAAAGAAATAGCAGAAAGAAAAACACAGCACAACACAAAGAAATATAGTGGTTCCCCAAACTTTGGGTAGTCCACTCTTCTACCCCCTTGGTAGGAATTCACTATCTTGCACTGAGTCTTTTGTTAAGGAGACTCTTAGAACCAGCCTGAGTCTTTTGATAAGGAGACTCTTAGAACCACTACAACTGAAATTTTTGAAGAGAGATTCTTAAAACTCTTTTGCACAATTGAACTTTGAAATAAGTATATGAATGAGAAGAAGAAGAAGAATAAGAACAAGAATAAGAAACAATTTATGCAAGAAGGAATCTTCTTCCTTTCAAGAAGATTAGAAGCACAAGTATCGTGAATGTAATCTCTCTTCTATAGTGAGAAGGAGATTGTAGGCCTTTCTCTCTTTTAGTGAGAGCTTTCAGAAATTTGCAGCAGTATGACTTCAGAATGTAGTAGAAGAAGAAGAATGCTTTTTCTTGCTGCAGCACTATTTCACTTTTCTCAATTTTCTCTTTCTTCTATCTTGGGAGCTTTTCCTCTTTTTCAGAAATGGAGTGGATCACTTGTCCTTATTCTTTGTCGACCTCCTTCTATATTTATAGCTCTGTTTATTCAAAAATATTGCTATAGGAGAATAATCAATTAGCAGTCAGAGAAATAGTAAGAAAGAAAAGTCTCCATAATCATTATATCTGTAGAAGAAAAGAGATCATTCTATTTTCAAATAATGTCCATAATAATCTTAATCAAATTAGCCAAGAATCATTTAGAAGGAAAGACTGATTCAGAACAGCTAGAAAAGAATAATATAATTCCATAAAATTCAGATCTACAGAAAGAAGGAAAGAGATCTGGCGAGTTTTTGAATCTGTCACAGAAATCGACGTGCGTCGATTACTATTCGACGTAAGCGTCGATGTCAGCCTGGCTAGACGTCGAGAAGAAAATATGGAAGGAGCGTCGACTGAGGTGCGTCGACTTTACTGGGTGCGTCGACTAGAAATCAAAGTTACGTCGACTTTGGTTATGTCGAATTCTGTTTAGAGTTACTTCGACTCAGTATGAGAGATGCGTCGACTACACTTCGACGTTGCGTCGATTACTATTCGACGCATATTTTACTTAAACTAATTTTTCACTCTGAGAGATCATTTTCTACACATTTCTAGGGGTTAAGATAAATCATTTCCCCAACATAGTAGTTCCCCAATCAACCTGGGTACTTCTACTTTTCTACCCACTGGTAGGAATCCACTAGGAGGTTGTTGATAAGGTGCCCTCACACCAAGGGGTTTTTGATAAGGTGTCCACACACTAATGGAGGTTTGATCAGGTGCCCAAATCACCAATAAGCTTTTGATAAGGTGCTTAAATACCAAGGGAGCTTTTGATCAGGTGCTCTAACCAAGATGCAGGTTTTTGCTAAGGTGGCCTGTCACCGGGAGTTAACTTTTGAAGGGAGTTATAACCCTGTACAAGATGGGAAGGAATAAAGGAAAACAAAAAGATATATTGTTCTTCTCTTTCTAAGTAGACACTTGAAGATCTTGATTGGTAGTTGAGTTGGATCTTGATGATGATGATGTTGAAGAGAGCTCCCCCTGTCTGATTTAGTTTGATGACAGCTTGTGGATGGAGCTTCTTCTCTTGAAAGCAAATACTCTTCTTCTTCTTCTTGCAGTTTTGATCCTAAGCAAATAATGGTGATTGGTGTCTCAGGATGTAGATGATCTGCAAGAGAAGAGTTAGCAAAAAGCAAGATATAAATGTATTGTTCTTTGTATCAAGAACTCTGATATGTTCTTCTTTCTTTTTGCTTCTCTGCTTCTCTCTTCCTCTTTCTTTTCCTGTACAGCAATATTGATATGTTCTGTCTATTTCTTCCTGCTACTTTTCTCTGCTCTTCTCTGTTTATTTATTCTGGAGAGCTTTCGGCTGATTTGAATACTTGCCAACAGAAGAGGAAAGGATATAATATCTCTTTCATTTCCCAGATCCTCGAGAACATAACTTGTCGTCTTTAGCTTGTTGCAACGGCTACAACATTTATTGTTTCTGCCAACGGCTATAGCATTTAATGCTTCAACAGCTGTAATGTTAAGTTAGCAATATATATATAGAAATATATAAATAGAAATAATAAATATTACTTATATAATAATTTTATTCGAGCTGAAAGATATAAAATAATACTGCAGATATTTCGTCGAGCTGAGCTTCAAGTTCGTCGAGCTCATCATTTGATTCGTCGACCTGAACATTTGATTCACTGTTCTGAACATCTGCTGAATATTCGTCAAACGCAGACTTGAGTTCGTCGAACGGAAGGATTCGTCGACCGCTGAGCCTGGATAAATGTGTCGACCGCTGAGCTTGAGTAAAAGCATCGACCACTGAGCTGGTATCAATGCGTCGACCGCTGAGCTTAAGTAAAAGCGTCGACCGCTGAGCTGGGATCTGTTCGTCGACCGCTGTAACAATTTGTTCATCGACCGCTGAACCACTAAGACGGGATCGTCGAACGCTGAACCGCGGATTTTGTCGAGCGCAGAATGAATACCATTCGTCGAGCGCAGAATGAACGACATTCGTCGAGCGCAGAGTGCCGTTCGTCGAACGCAGAGAACATATGTAAATTTTATTCTTCTCTTATTTTTCAGCCTATTAATTATGTGTCTTTTCAGCCTTCTTTCTTAATGGGATTTAATCTAAGTTATAAGATATGTTATGATAGAAACATAGACATTAAAGGTGGATCCTAACTCAAATCAAAACTAAGGTTCCAACAAAAAGAATCAACAAAAAGAAGACTTCACTGTTGTTATGCTGTGAAGGTCTACAGAAGATTCTAAAGAAAGGTTCATTGATCCATGAGATCTCTGGGCTTATTGTTATAAGAAGAAGAAGATCTGTGATTCAAAGCTTTCATCTTGAAGTTTTCTCTTCTACAACAACATCTCTGTATTACTTTGTGGGGGTTTTTTGTGAGCCTGAGATGGTAGGATCTAGTGATAGATATGAGTTGGTAGGGTTCTTAGTGAGCCTGAGTTTGGTAGGATCTTGTTGAAGATTCGAGTTATTCTATGACTTGTAAAGATTGAGCTTTTTAGGGTTCTGTGTGAACTTGAGTTGTAAGATCTATTTATAGTGAAAAGATCTAAGTTGGAGAAGTTTTCTAGTCTAGCACACTGCTAGATAGGTGGGAGGGACAGTGGACCACCTCTACACACATTGTCTTGTAGGGAACCACTATAAATCTTGTGTGTTTTCTGTGACTGCTTTTGTGCTGTGATAGCTAAATTAGAAGTAGCAAATAATCCTGAAAACACCTAATCACCCTCCTCTAGGTGTAGTTTATAGAAAACTCATATCTTTCAATTGGTATCGGAGCCAGGTTGAGTTCAAAGGCTTAACAGCTTAGAACAAGATCTTAAAATTTAGTGGGTTGTGTTATGTCAATGGCTAGTGAGCTTCGTAAGGAAATGAGCTCAATGAAGCTGCCCATCTACACCAAGGAGAACTTCACTATCTAGAAATAGAAAGTCAAGTTGTATATGGAAGCCTCAGACCCTAGAGTCTATCTGGTAGTGGAAGAGGGACCCTATGTTCCCATTAACATTCCTGTGGATCCAACAACAACTCCTACACCTAAGACCTTATCTCAGTTCACCAAGGATGATGTTCCCTTGGTTACTATAGACAAAAGGGCTAAGAACAACATTGTGAATGTAATTGATGATTCAACATTTCAAAATCTAATTCACTGCAAAACAGCTAAGGATATGTGGGATTCATTAGTTGTTTACATGGAAGGAACTGAAGAAGTCAGGGATGACAGAAAATCCCTCCTGAATCAAGAGTATGAATCCTTCAGGCAGGATAAGAAGGATGACAATGCTACCTGCTATGAGAAGTTCTTCAGGATTGTCAATGGGCTTAGAACCTATGAAAGAGAATTCACCAACAATGAGTTAATTGAATGACAAATTCCTGAGATCACTGAACAAGGAATGGGACATGAAGTTGTGTGCAATAAGGGAAGTTGGCAATCTGGGAGAAATGGAGTCTAGACAGCTGTATGGCAAGCTCTTATCATGAGCTGCAGCTAAATACCAGAAAGGCTGAGGAGGAAAACTCCAAGGCTTACAATAGAGAAAAGGTTATGGCCTTTAAAGCTGAAGCTTCCAGAAAGCACAAGACAGTGGAGCCTATCTATGTCTCAGAGGAAGAGACCTCCAGTAACTCCAGCTCAGAACTATCTGATGAAGATATCCCACTATTCACCAAGCAGTTTAAGAAACTGCTGAGAAATAGAATAAGAGGGAACAGAAGATATAAAGCTTCACCATCTAGCTCTAGGAGAGAATACATGTCTGGGAGGAAGCACAGATCAGACAGGCATGACTCTAAATCAAGCAAACATAATTCTTCTAACATTGTTTGTTACAGCTGCAAAAAACCTGGACATGTCATTGCTGAATGTCCATTTAAAAGACAAGAGAAGAGTGAAGAAAGAGAGCACTCAAAAAAAAAAAATCAGAGAAAAGCTTTGTGGCAAAGAAAGTGAAGACACTCAGTGACAGTGACACTGAATGCTTTTCATCAGAATCAGATAGCCACATAGTTGCCATGGCTTTCTCAGATGAAGAATGTTGTGATGAAATTCATCACAAACAAGTAATTCCTAAAGCTTCTCCTACCATCTATGACACAGATTCAGATGCCAGCTCCTCTTCAACAATAAGAGAAGTCGGCACTGATTAAATTGAAAATTTTGGTGCACTGCTTGATGCCCTTAAGAAAGCAAAAGCTCTCTGTAAGGTACAAGCTGCAGAGATCATCTCCTTGTGTGACAAGATAGATGAACTACTTGAGAAAGTAACTGGGCTAGATCAAGAGAAAACCAAATTATCAATCCCTCCACTAAGCACTAGCACTTTGACTGAAGTCATCAAGCACAAGAATTTTAGAATCAAAGAGCTGGAGGATATGCTCTTAAAGGAAAAGAAAATTGTAGCTAGTTATTCTAAGCCACAAACAGTTCTTCCCTTGATTGATAGCTTTTCACAAACAAATAAGCAAGGTTTGGGCTACACCCAAGGTAAAGGCAATGGGAATCTACCCAAGGAAAGTCATTTTTTTGAAAAGTGATCATACCCACAAATTTATATGATCACAGTAGCATCTATGGATGCAAGAAAATCCAGAAGATAGACAGTCGTCCTAAGCTTCCTTGGGAAGAGTGCACTATCTGCACCCCAAAAGAATCCTCCAGTGAAGGCCTTCAGAAATTGCCATGTTGGGGAAAACCCTTCAGCCCCCAAGAAGGGAAGGTTAGCTGTCAAGCAACAGCCTAACCTAGTAAGTCCAAACACCATAAGAAAATCTAGATACATAAGATTTGAATACTGGTGTTGTGGAATAGTAGGGCATTTTTCCTTAGACTGCTGGTTCAACCCAACAGTCAAGAATCATTCCCACATGACAACTAAAAGGCAAGCTGCTAAATCATTTTCTAACAAGCCCCTAGGACCCAAAAGAGACTGGGTTCCTAAGGTAGTGTAGTTATCTTGCAGGTATGTCCAAAAACAATCAAGACTCTTGTGTGGTACTTAGACAGTGGATGTTCCAGGCATATGGCTGGAACAAGAAGCCTATTGAAGGATTTTACACCTGTAGAAGATGGACCCAAAGTTAAATTTGGAGGATCTGACAGAGGTATAGTCAAGAGCTATGGTAAGATCACAAATGGAAGTATCACTATCACAAGAGTAGCTTATGTGGAAGGATTACAACACAACCTTATAAGCATAAGTCAGCTATTTGACATGGGATATGATGTCTCTTTCCACAGGGATAAGTGCCTGAACAAGGATTCTGAGAATGAATCCATCCTAACAGGCACTAGGAGTGGCAATATTTATTGTTTAAATTTCATTTGCATTAGAAAGAATGAGCTTGTATGTCTTGTAACAAATGATGGAATGTCTGCTTGTGTAAAGTGGCATAAGAGACTAGCCCGCATTAACTACAAATCTCTCAAGAAATTAATGACAGAGAACTTGGTAAGGGACGCTCCTAAGCTGGATTGCTTAGAGATGAGTCCTTGTCATGCATGCCAAATGGGTAAGCAAACAAGAACTTCATTCAAAATCATACAGGACAAAGAATCCACTAGGTGCTTATCCCTACTGAACATGGACTTATTTTGTCCTATGGCAGTGCACAACGTAAGGGGAATGTCCTATACATTGGTTATTGTTGATGATCATTCTAGATTTACCTGGGTGTTCTTTTTGAAACACAAGTTTGATACCCAAAGTACATTCAAGAATTTTGTCAAACAAATTCAGAATGAAGTGAACAGCTCTGTGGTCAAAATCATAAGTGATCATGGAACTGAATTTCAGTCTGGGTCAATGACCAAATTCTGTGAAGAAGAAGGCATCCCACAAGAGTTTTCTTCTCCCAAAACTCCCCAACAGAATGGGGTGGCTGAGAGGAAAAATAGAACACTTATTGAAGCTAGTAGGACCATGCTATGTGACTCCTCGCTCCTAGGATACCTTTGGGTTGAGGAAGTTAACACTTCATGTCATGTGCAAAATAGAGCACTCATCAATAAGAACCATAATAAGACTCCTTATGAGCTTATTATGGGTAAGAAGCCAACACTAGCTTACTTCAAAATCTTTGGAAGTAAATGCTATGTGTTGAAAAACAATTAGCATTACATTACCAAATTTTCTGAGAAGAGCTATGAATGTGTCTTTGTAGAATATAGCAAGCATAGCAAAGCCTACAGAGTATTCAATAAGAATGCTCTTACAATTGAGGAATCTGTACATATTATTTTTGATGAGAGCAACATGTTGTATAATCCTTCTTCTAGCTCATCTAGTGCAGGAATTGAAGAAAGATTAGAGAACCTCGAAATCAGAGAAAAAGAAATAGTTGAGAAGAATGAGCCTTCCACACTGGAATCTATTCCAGAATCAGTAGAACAGTCAACTGAAGAGCCAAATCTCCAAAATGAGAATCATGAAGCAGGAGCTGAAGAAGCTACTGAAACAAGAGAACCATCAAGAGTGATGCCTACAACTATGCGACATCTTAGAAGACATCCATCAAATCAGATAATTGGTGAGCTCACTCATGGAGTTAGAACGAGAAGAAATGCTCTAAATGAAAACTTGTACCTCAGTTTTCTATCACAACTTGAGCCCAAGAAATTTGAGGTGGCCAACAAAGACCAATTCAGGGTTATAGCCATGCAAGAAGAGCTAAATCAATTCAATAGATGCAAAGTATGGAAACTTTTCCCAAGGACACATGGGCATAATATTATTGGGACAAAGTGGGTCTACAGAAACAAGATGGATGAAGCTGGATTGATTATAAAGAATAAGGCAAGGCTGGAAGCCCAAGGATACAGGCAAGAGGAAGGCATAGACTTTGATCAGACATTTACACATGTTGCTAGATTGGAGGCCATCAGACTCTTTCTGACCTATGCTGCATACAAGTGATTCAAAGTCTATCAAATGGATGTCAAATTAGCTTTCCTGAATGGAGATCTAAAAGAAGAAGTCTATGTAGCTCAACCACGTGGTTTTATCTCTCCAACCTATCTTGATCATGTTTATTTCCTCAAGAAAGCTTTGTATGGGCTGAAGCAAGCACTAATGGCCTAGTTTGAGACATTGTCTACCTTTCTCCTTGAAAACAAGTTTTATAGAGGGAAAATAGATAAGACTCTTTTCTTGAGAGAGTTGAAGGGCCAGATCCTTTGGTCCAAATATATGTTGATGACATTATATTTGGATCAACAGATGGGAGTCTTGGCAAAAAGTTTGCTAAACTTATGCAAAGTAAATTTGAAATGAGCAGTATGAGAGAGCATAAATATTTCTTAGGTCTCCAAGTAAAGCAATCTGAGGAAGGAATCTTCATTTCTCAGACCAAATTTACCTTGGATATCATAAAGAAATTTGGTATGGAGAACTCTACCCCTATGAGAACTCATATGGGTTCAACTGTGTCTCTAAACAAGGATGAAAAGGGGAAACCCAATAATGAGTCCATGTATAAAAGCATAATTGACTCATTGCTCTACCTCACTGCTAGTAGGCCAGACATTATGTTTGTTACATGTGTCTGTGCAAGATATTAAGTGAACCCCAAAGAATCTCATTACTCAGCTGTGAAAAGAATTTTGAGATATCTGAAGGGTACTCCAAATCTAGGGCTCTGGTATCCTAAGTCAGATGATTTTGAGTTGTGTGGCTATTCTGATGCAGACTTTACTGGGTGCAAAGAGGATAGAAAAAGCACTTCAGGAATTTGTCAGTTCTTTGGGAGAAGGCTTGTGTCCTGGAGTAGTAAAAAGCAAAACAACATTGCAATCTCCACAGCTGAATCAGAAAACATTTCAGCTGGTAGTTGTTGTGCACAACTCCTGTGGATTCAACACCAATTAGAGGATTACAATATGCACATTAAGAGAACACCCCTCTTTTGTGATTCCTCAAGTTCCATTTCCATTGCCAAAAATCCTGTGACACATAGTAGAACAAAACATTTTGAAATTAGATATCATTTCATTAGGGAGCATGTAGAAAAGGAGGACATCTACCTTGAGTATGTTATTATAGAGAGGCAGATAGCTGACATTTTCACTAAGCCCCTTGATTAGTCTAAGTTCAATCAATTCAAAATTGAATTGGGCATGTTAAGTTCTTTAATTGAGCATGTTGAATCCATTATATCCACTTTTAATATGTGTGCAATATTTTGATAATGGGCTGGATCTCACACAAGGTCCACCCTAAAGTGATATAACAATCTTAGTTTTTGAAGACAGGAACACCAGAAAGCATAACTTAAAGTCTTCTAGAGGAAAATAGCTTCACAAAGAATATCGTCTTAATTGATAACGACAACATTGATGAAGCCTAGACGACAACATCCAAGTCTCGATGACAGTCGGGCGTCTCAACGACAAAGCTGAAGTAATTTTGACGACAAGAATAAAAACATCTCGACGACACTCTCGACGAAAAAGCTCAATCCAGACCGACAAAATGACTTCATAGGACATGGCACCGTCCTTATTGCGGCGTAATTACGGGATTCTCAAAATGATGCGGGAGGATTTGAATAGGTACACGCCTTTTTGTCTTCCCAATGCATTATTCTATATATTAGACATTGTGTAAGCATAGAAATCATGCACACATGAAACCCTAGAATCCTTCCTTCATCTTTTCCCTTTCGACGAGTCTCTACTAACAGAATGGCGCCTAAAAAGAATGATGAGAAAATCCCTTCTAGTGGAGAACTTCTGAAAGGCGGCTTTGAGAAAACTGAAGAGGAACTGGATATGGTCATAACCCTACTGTACGCATCTGAATTAGAATACATCCTCACTGAGCTGACCCGTCTTTATAACTCTGCCATCTTGGCATTCGATGAAAACGCTGACTTCAACAAATCTGAAAGGGAAATTCACACTGTTGTGGCTGGGCAACAAATTCAAGCGACTGTTGAAAGTTTATCCAAAATCCTACAACTTACTGCTTTTGAAAAGGATGAGATAGAAGAAGAAATCACAGATGCAGATATCTATGAAGGATTAAAATGGTGCAGTTTTGAAACTAAACCCTATGACAGCTTGCAGAGAATGCACATGAACAGGCAAGGCAAATTACTTACAGATATCATTAGAAAAGTGCTGCTATGCAAAATGGGATCGCATGATCGAGTATCCAAAGGGATGTTTGAAATAATGGTCGGAGTAATCTTGAACAAAAGGATCGATTGGGGAAAGTTTGTGTTTGAAAAGATAGTTGAACACATAAGATCTACAAACTTTGGAAGAATCGTGTCTTTATATCTCAAGAATTGCATCCCCCATATTCTCAAGGTTTCAGAATCTACCCATCTCCACTATCTCAAAAAGATAGATGTAAAAACAGTGAGTAGGTGGGAGAAGAGGTTCACCAAGAAAGAAGCAGGTGAATCTTCCGGTCAAGGCTTAAAGACCCCTGCCTCAGTTCCTATAGTTCCCCAGGACCCCCTGACTCCTGTTGAGGGGGAGCCTGTGAGAGAAGAAACCCCTAGAATGGATAGTTCTCCTACACCTCAAGAGGAGGTGAATCCAGCTCATGAGCAGCTACGTGATTCAGAAGCTGCTTTGAATAAAGAATCAGAAGAATCTAAAAGAGAACCAAGTGGTCATGCAGTTGTTGAAGAACATGATATGTCTGACAGGTCTTTGAATGACTTTCTCAATGATGACATGCATACACACTCAGAAAAAGAAGAATATGAGCACCACTCTGAAACCCCTGCACAAATGGAGGGAGAGCTACTGGTTAATCCACAATGTTGCCTTCACCTCAGAGAATAGCAGATGAGCAACATCTTCTACCCAGCATAGTTCCCACAATTCCCTCCACTGATTTCATATCCCAAATGGAAGGTCTATTAAATAGACAAAGAGAACAATTTGAATCCAATGTCAATCAGGGTGTCACAAGTTGCAGAAATTACCTGTCCTGCAAGAATTGATGTACTGCAAGAAGATATTAATCATCTAAACCATCAAAACACAAATGTATATCAGACTGCTGCCAATGTTGTGGCAAATACAGGGACTGAAATAGCCAACATCAATCAAGCCACTTATCTCATTGGACATCAACTGAACTTTGTGCTTGATAGATTGTCTACTCTAGGAGACAATCAGCAGTCCATCATACACAATCAAAATGTGAGCTTTAATGATTTTGAAGATGTCATCAACACTGTTCTTCAAAGAATATCCTTTTCTGCTCAAGTATCTCAGGAGCTTGTGGACAATGTGGGTGAAACTATACTGCACCCATTTCAAGTCACCCAAGGTCATCTTTCAAATTCTTTCAATCAAGATGTCAGGGCATATCAGGGAACTCTTATAAATGTCATTGGAAATCTGAATAACCTTCTGGCTAGAAAACTTCAGGCCTTTCAGGCATCCCTCTCTAAAGAAATATTTTCAGAATCCAGAAAGTGGAAGATAATGTCAAGCCACCATGACATGTGGCTAGCAAATGAAGCAAGGTTCTCTTTGGATCTTGCACCTATTGACTATGGGATTGCCTACCAACATCCAATTCCTGAAGGCAATCTCCCTGAAGAATCAGCTCAAACTGTAATGCCTAAAGTCCCTCTAGAACAATATCAAGAGCCCGATAACTATCAAGGGTATTTTTTTGATGAGCCTGCTGATGGGAGTAGGAAAGTCAGGAAAAGTAAAAGACATTCTGTTGACCTTGAAGAGCAAAAAAGCAAAGAGGAGGGGAATGGAAGAGTTAAAGAAAAATCCAAACTTCGAAAAATGGAGCCCTTGCTCAAGGGATTTCATCATAAATACTTGGAACCTATTCCAGCAAGGAAAGCATGATAGGGGCATGATGCGTGTTCAGCAAGTGCACCGGTCGCACAAGTAATAAAGTTGGGTGTACGTCCCTGAATATCGTCTCTCAAGGAATGTGCGTGGTTAGTTTGACTCTTCGGTTTGAGAAAATAATTACAAGAGTAAATTAAAGGGAAAATAGGGGCTTTGATTTTGGTTTCCTAAATTACTACACAGAAATGAGATGCGGGTCAAAACTCCGCTACGCAAGGCGGGATGGATGCATCGGCCGCAATATCGTGCTTCGAAAAGCGCGTGGACGGAAAGTAACTGTGATGATTGAGGGTCGCACACACCTCTTCGCAAAGTGGGGGTGAATGCAGCGGCCGCGATGCCGCGCTTCGGTATGCGAGTGAAATGGCCACAGTGCGGGGTTTTGTGAGGGTCGTGTTCACCTCTTCGCCAACATCACCACTAGCAATTGCTAGATGGCTAGCTAGAACGTGTGTATGGAAGTGGAGTGGGGGCGGAGCGCATCACGACAAAGCATCAAGTGAAGATTAAAACAAGAATAAGCTCCTATTCATAGACAAATAGAGATTAAACCAGTTTAATACAACAGTTAAGATTACATTTCCAAAAAGAGAGAGGGTAGAGGAAACCACGAGATGAGAAGCCTCACCGTAGATCTTGGCCAGAATGGGGGGTCGTCATGCCTCCTCTGAGCTCAGTCCTTGGTTGCTTCCGGGGTTCAGAGGTTGTCACTACCTCCAATCGTCATCCGTCTTCTTCTCAGAGCTGTGTCTCTTCCACTTCGCCTAATGGAGATGCAACACCTTGAAATACTTGCTGTAGATGGTGGGGAATGCTTTTGGAACCCTTGATGGAGCTTAGGATCGATGGAAGAAGCTTTCCCAAGGAAGGGGATGGATGGATGGAGCTTGGAGAGGGAAAACGCGGAGCTTGCGGAAGAATTCGCGCCCAAGACTGTGCTAAATGCCCTAAAATCGCGGAGCCGGTTTTTAAATACGGAGCAGAGAAAATACAGTGCACGATCAGGGGCGCACAACCAGTGTTCATGCGCAAAGGAATGCTTATGATCATTCGCGGCCAACCTGCAGTAGAGGGAAAGATAGGGAATTAAGGCACAGGCAGTGGCGCACAACCAGTGGTCGTGCGGCGCCTGATCGTGCGAACCGCTCTGTCTGGTAAGGGGAATTTACGCACGGTCAGTAGTCGTGCGCCTGATCGTGCGCGAAGGAAAACACACGATCAGTGGCTTTTTAGGCTAAAATTTGCCCCAAACCATTCTGAGCGTTCACATGATCATTGCACCTGCAGCAAACTCAAACATACCCTCTAGGGTATAGAAACAAAGCTCCCCAGCGGCATAAAATATGCACTAAAAAGAATAAAAGGGAACCAACAAAGATAACACACAGAACTAGGCTATGGAAGGTACTATCTACGCAAATGAACAACTAGACCAATATGATCGATAATCAACCTAATATGCAGTACCTATGCATGATAATAAGCCCAAATGAGTCCTAAAACAAATATATAATGGAGACTCATCACACCCCCAGATTTACCTGTTTGCGCGTCCCGAGCAAACTACTCTCGGCGGACGGGAAAAACAAAGGTTAGAAAGGTGATTGTAGCTAGGAGTAGTATGCGAAATCAAATAATCATGTTCATAAAATTCTTGTAGAAGAAATTTCTACTATGCAAAGTAATTTACAAATATCTAAAATTGTAAATAAGAGATTAGTTTACTCAAAAGCTGAACCAAGTGTGATCTGCCAGTCACGTGTAGGGAGAATGCAGGGAAGCGCTCAGATGAGTATTTCGAAAAATACGGGATACAGAACTAACTCCATCGAAATCCATCGGTGTCGGGAGCCATAAGCTCGCACATTCACACTCTCTCCACAGCATTAGGTAAAACTACACACAAGTCAATAGGGCTTTCGGGTAAATATGTGGCTTAGGTTGTGGTAGGATATACAATGATAAACTCGGAGGCTAATGCACCTAACGCATTTGAGCAATACAAATTGTAAACCCCGGCAACCAATAAAGCTGATGTGTTCATCGCCAACACCCAATATAAAGTAATTCTTATCAAACAATTCAGAATTTCTGAATTAGAATATAAAGCTCGGAATTTTTTTCTTTTGGAGCGCTGATCTTTTCAATTTTTAGCTCACAAATACTTTTTCAGTTTTTTTTTCTTCTCTTTTTTTTTTCAACTTAAGCAATCCAAATATGTATCCATACATAACAGCACAACACAGTAATCAGTTATACTATAAAGCTCGAAATGCGTGCTCATACAGGTTTGGTAATCTTGGCTTAAGCGAGAGCGGTGTAGCTAAATAGAAAAGGTGGGATAGGCACAAAATTGGTTAGCAAGGGTGAATTTCTGGTTTTGGCTCAAAGCTCAAATGGTCCAAAGAATGGCCTACATCATGCTAATGCGTTAGAACTACCCGGTGCCTATGTTTCGAGAGTCGCTAGGGGCGAGTTCTTAGCCACCGAGAAAGATAACTCTTTCTCCCGACTCGAGAAATACGAATCTAGCGTTAGATACCAACTCACCTACACTACCGGTAGATCGGCACAGGTTCATGATTTGAGTAAAGTAAAACTCTAATTACTAGATTAGATAAGAATAAAGCTACAACGTATGAAAATAGAAATAACTTCTACACAAAATCCTATGCAAAACATGAGTATTCGATTAGAGCACTACTGGAGTCAACATCGTACTCCAAACCACAATTCCTAGCTAACACAATTGACATCCCGGCTCCATTCCAAAAGGAAACTTGGCACGGTAGCACTCGCAAGTAAGTGCGTGCATAGTGGGTGTAGTGTGTGCGTGCCACTTAAAATTTGATAAACTGAAAGCTAGAATAATAACACTACCGTAATGCGTGCGTGCATGCACATGCATGGTTCTCACTCTCCCCAGATTTACATGAAAGCATAATCTAAAATATGATTCTTTAAACATTACACTAAGGAGAAAAGGGAGAGTGTGGCCCATGCTCAGAAGTGAGCATACAGGAAGAATTGGCGTTTTGTCCTGAATGCGGTTGTTCCGCCATGCTCCAAGCAATATGGACATGCGATTAAAGAAGTCTCTAGGCACAACAAAAATGTAATAAAGAAAATAAACAAGAACGAAAAAGCGGAACCAAGCGGTCCCCAATGGGTTGTCTCCCAAGAGCCCTTTTATTTAACATCCTTAAGGTGGACTAAATACTGTATTAAGCAGATTATAAAATTGTTCACGCAAAATTAAAGAGAGGGGGTCATCCCAGTCTACGTAGTATTATTACACAACCATCCAAAGAAATCAACTATACGTTGATTTAAAATAGTAACTGCAGATAGAAGAAAAAGGTCTGGAGACCCACAACTGATGGCAACGAAGTAAGAGATTTAGCCTCCATCCCCAAGTCTCCTCTTTTTTGCTCTCTTTCTCTCTTCCAAGAGTATTTCTTCAAAGAAAAATCGCTTTCCCCCTGCAGCCAGTCCTTTAGGGGAAGCACATGCGGTGACGCTGGAGTGGACAAAGCAATATCGTCTGCCACTGCAACATGCTTATCCGACCAGGAATGCCTCATCCGACTGCACAAAAATGGGTCAGCATATTCCAAATTCTGCGGGGGCACAAATGAAACGATGTTAGAAATAACAGGAAGAGATGGAGCGAGAGTATACTCAACATCCGTAGGAGCAAAGTAGGAGGAAGAAATGTCACAAGTGACATCCTCCCGTGAGAGATGATCAGATTCCACCTGGATGACCAACGCTAACTCTTCCTGTTGAATTGTAGCCAATGAAAGAGGGTCAAGAAACAAAGTAGATGAAGAACATAAAGAATCATTAGTCGAGGGAGTGATCCCGGTTTCACTCCCTGCAGGTTCTGATTGTACCACTATCACATCATGAGGAGGTTCTTGCAACACGGCCGAGGCAAGAGACACCAAAGTCTCAACCTGCATAGTCAATCTATTAATATACTCTTGCCGCGTTTCAAGGCCTTGAATTATAATTTGAGCAAATTTGAAGAATTTCTCCTCCAAATAGGCTGTATCCTCATCATGTTGTGACGGAGGCAGTAAAGAACATGACATCGCTCATGTATACACACAACTCGAAAATAATAGAAATAAACAAAAAAACAACAACTCCTGAAACTATTAACTCAAACACCAAAATCAAACTACGCCTGCATTCCCCGGCAACGGCGCCAAAAACTTGATGCGTGTTCGGCAAGTGCACCGGTCGCACAAGTAATAAAGTTGGGAGTACATCCCCGAATATCATCTCTCAAGGAATGCTCGTGGTTAGTTTGACTCTTCGGTTTGAAAAAATAATTACAAGAGTAAATTAAAGGAAAAATAGGGGCTTTGATTTTGGTTTCCTTAATTACTACACAGAAATGAGATGCGGGTCAAAACTCTGCTTCACAAGGCAGGATGGATGCATCGGCCGCGATGCCATGCTTCGGAAAGCATGTGGATGGAAAGTAACTGTGACGATTGAGGGTCGCACACACCTCTTCGCAAAGTGGGGGTGAATGCAGCTGTCGCGATGCCACGCTTCGGTATGCGGGTGAAATGGCCACAGTGCGGGGTTTTGTGAGGGTCGTGTTCACCTCTTCGCCAACATCACCACTAGCAATTGCTAGATGGCTAGCTAGAACGTGTGTATGGAAGTGGAGTGGTGGCGGAGCGCATCACGACAAAGCATCAAGTGAAGATTAAAACAAGAATAAGCTCCAATTCATAGACAAATCGAGATTAAACCAGTTTAATACAACAGTTAAGATTACATTTCCAAAAAGAGAGAGGGTAGAGGAAACCATGAGATGAGAAGCCTCGCCGTAGATCTTGGCCGGAATGGGGGGTTGTCATGCCTCCTCCGAGCTCAGTCCTTGGTTGCTTCCGGGGTTCAGAGGTTGTCACTGCCTCCAACAGTCATCCATCTTCTTCTCAGAGCTGGGTCTCTTCCACTCCGCCTAATGGAGATGCAACACCTTGAAATACTTGCTGTAGATGGCGGGGAATGCTTCCGAAACCCTTGATGGAGCTTAGGATCGATGGAAGAAGCTTTCCCAAGGAAGGGGATGGATGGATGGAGCTTGGAGAGGGAAAAAATCGGAGCTTGCGGAGGAATTCACGCCCAAGACTGTGCTGAATGCCCTAAAATCGCGGAGACGGTCTTTAAATACGGAGCAGAGAAAATACAGCGCACGATCAGGGGCGCATGACCAGTGGTCGTGCGCGAAGGAATGCTTATGATCGTGCGCGGCCAACCTGCAGCAGAGGGAAAGATAGGGAATTAACGGACGGGCAGTGGCGCACGACCAGTGGTCGTGCGGCTGATCGTGCTATCCGCTCTGTCTGGTAAGGGGAATTAACGCATGGTCAGTAGTCGTGCGCCTGATCGTGCGCGAAGGAAAACGCACGATCAGTGGCTTTTTAGGCTAAAATTCGCCCCAAACCATTCCGAGCGTTCACATGATCATTGCACCTGCAGCAAACTCAAACATACCCGCTGGGGTATAGAAACAAAGCTCCCCAGCGGCATAAAATATGCACTAAAAAGAATAAAAAGGAACCAACCAAGATAACACATAACTAGGCTATGGAAGGTACTATCTACGCAAATGAACAACTAGACCAATATGATCGATAATCAACCTAATATGCAGTACCAATGCATGATAATAAGCCCAAATGAGTCCTAAAACATGTATATAATGGAGACTCATCAGGGCACATTCTACAGCTCAGAGGAATAGCAGAAATAAGAAATGTGTGAAGCTGGAAGAAGGGATTATTGGAACAAGATCAAAATGGGAGATACATCGGTGTCATCTGGGAAAGGCAAAAGCAGAAATAGGCTGAAGCTGAGCAATCCACGAAGGTTAGATCATCTGGGAAAGGCAAAGATGTTCAGAAGGGTTAAAGAAGAAGGATTCTAGAAATCACTTGCATACTTCTATGCTTTACACTTTTGCATCTAATATATATTGTTAATGTATTGGACTGTTGATAATCAATATTTGCAGTGATTAAATGCCTAATTAATTGTCAATGATTATATTTGTTAGTAAGGCCTATCTATACTTGTAAGTTCTGGATTCTTCAAATAAGGGTAGATTGTTGGGCATTATGCCTTCAATGTCTCTAGATTTGAAGAAGGAACACAAGTATAGATAAGCTAAGTTGTTTTGGATGTTATGTTTAAGTTCATGTTATGACAGATACATCAAGGCTATATCTCTAGTATCTAGACGATAATAGTAATAAAAATCACTAAGTAAAATATCGTCTTAAGACTCAGCAGATGAATCGTTGAGAAAGATATAATATCGTCGAATAAGTTTTGACAATATCGTCTTTAAGAAAGCTTAACGTTGATAAATCTAAGTTCAGATATCTCGACGATATCGTCTTGAAGAAAACATATAGTCTTGAAGGTTGAAGAAAATTTATAGCTGAGAAAAACTAAGTCTAGATGACTCGACGACATCATCTTGAAGAAACTGTATAGTCCTGAAGATTGAAGAAAGCTTATCGTGGATAAAGCAAAGTCTTCTCGACGATATCGTCTTGAATAAGAGGTATAGTCATGAAGGTTAAAAGACATAACTCTTTAAGTCATGGAGAAAGACTCATGAGGACAAACATCATTGAAAGACCTCACATCATCTAGAAGATCAAGACGACATCGTCTTAAAGAAAGACTGTTACCCTAACGAATAAGTCTAAGTGTTACTAAAAGAAATATCTCGACGATATCGTCTAGAAGAAGTAAGATCGCTGAGATATCAAGTAGAGTCGTGAAGAAGAAAGTATGTCGACGATATCGTCGTGAAGTATATCTGTCGTGTATACTGATCATGATGATATCGTCTTGAAGGAATAATGTCGTCTTGATAGTTACATAGCAGCATTTAATATGCAGACATTCTTAGAAATTGATATTTAGGGAATGTACACACCACCTATCTTGCGCACAAACCAAGGAGCAATAAATGATATATTCTCTACAGAATATAATCGTTGCACAGTATTTAATGAAGAAATTTATTATTTCTATATTCTGCAAGTTCCAAGAACGGCTAGTAATTATGATGAAATATTGTCAATTCTGCAAGACGTTTTCAAATGGGAAAATTGATTATGGAATAATCAACAAGGGGTTTTATGCAAAATTGCAAAGCAATATAAAAGGAGATATTTTTATCTACAGAAACACTCTTGCTCAGTATTCTCAAAAGTTTTATTCTCTTACATACTTCCTGAAGAGAAAGACAGGAATCAACAAAAAGAAGAAGACTTCACTGCTGCTGTGTTGTGAAGGTCTACAGAAGATTCTAAAGAAAGGTTCATTGATCCACAAGATCTTTGGGCTTATTGTTACAAGAAGAAGAAGATTTGTGATTCAAAGCTTTCATCCTAAAATCTTCTCTTCTACAACAACATCTCTGTATTACTTTGTAGGGTTCTTTGTGAGCCTGAGCTGGTAGGATCTAGTGATAGATCTGAGTTGGTAGGGTTCTTAGTGAGCCTGAGTTTGGTAGGATCTTGTTGAAGATCTGAGTTATTGTAAGACTTGTAAAGTCTGAGTATTGTTGGGTTCTGTGTGAACCTGAGTTGTAAGATCTCTTTATATTGAAAAGATCTGAGTTGGAGAAGTTACCTAGTCTAGCACACTGCTAGATTGGTGGGAGGGACAGTGGACTACCTCTAGACACATTGTCTTGTAGGGAACCACTATAAATCTTGTGTGTTTTCTGTGACTGCTTTTGTGTTGTGATAGTTAAATTAAAAGTAGCAAATAATCCTGAAAACACCTAATCACCCCCTCTAGGTGTAGTTTATAAACAACCCATATATTTCAGGTTCGTTAAGATGCTAGCGCGGCGTGGTAGCGCTACCGCCGTGCGGTAACTTACGGGAACAGATCCGTAAGCAGCATTTTCTAGGCATCCGATCTTCCTAGATCTTGATCCAAAAGCTCAGATAAGTGCGTCCGAAAGTCCTAAAAGGGCAGAGGAGTTCTCTTCCCTTTTTATAAAGTCATTTGTGATTTTGGGGACTAAGGTGAGAGGAAGAGTTTGGAGGAAGAAGAAGGGCAAGATCCACCATTATTGGAGCATCGGAGCTCTGTTCGCCAATCCGAAACCAGATCCACGGAGAGGATGCCAAGGTGCTATTTTCTATCTGAGCCTTTAAACTGGTCCATTGCGAGGAAGAAAGTTCAAAGGGTAATGACATCTCTCCTCCCAGTTTTAGGATGCATGCATGGCATCTCTTATTTTGCCTTTCTCCTTTCTGAAACTTTTTGCACTGGATCTCTCAAATGAGAGGGGTTTGGGTCGCCTTGATTCAAGAGGAACCATTAGGTTGATTAAGTCTGTCCCCTCGACATGATTTTGCATTAGAATCCACTCCGTTAGCAGATTAGGCATTATGGGTGAAGCTAAAATCGCGACCGGTTGTCCGATTCGGTGATGTTGCTTAACGTGCATTTTATGGATTTTTGTTAGAAATCCGATTGCAGAGAAAAGGCATTGTGATGCCCTTTTGTGTTTCATGTGAGAACGAACATTGGTTTTGGGTGGGATGGTTTGCACGTGATGAAGGGCTTGTGATGCCCGTTGGTATGGGAAGGCGAAGATTTATCTTTTTGGTCGGCTGGCCAGCCCGTGACGTTGCAAGTCATGTGGGGAGGGTGTCCCGGCAAGACATACCCCCCTTCTATTTTGGGTGTGTTGGAGCTGACAAGAATGTCTGTGTTGAAGGACAAGCTCGATGTCATTGTGGGCCATGTGTGGGTGGGGTCTAGGCAAGAGCTTCTAGCACCAGTTGTGCTTGGTTTGGTGGTTTTGGCAAGAACAAGTAAACTGATGTGCCTGATGGCATTGTGGGCCATGTAAAGGGTGAGGTCTCAGTGGAGTTATTGGCCTTCGGATTACCTGCCCCTGGGGAAATAATGAGTACCATTTGATTATTGTGAAATGATGATGTGTGATGTTATGTTAGAAGCATACACGCCATATGGTGCCTTGGGTGAAACCCAGGTTTGCAGACATGATGCATTGTTAGGCCCATTACATTAATTGCTCAACGTAGAAACGTGGATGATGCTTGTGACACTCATACCTGTTGTTTTTTATATTAATATTGTTAATTACATTTGCATACAAAGTGTTGACTTGTCGGGTGATGTAGTGTTGTGTTTTCTATATACCATTTCACAAATGATAATGCAGCATATCATATAGGCGCAGCGGAATAAAATTAATAGAACAACCCTAAACAGTTAACAGGAACTTGCGATTTCATAGATTCAAGAAATTAAACAACATCCACATCACAGTGCAGAAATTATACCTGAAGTGGGTTAAGTCTATACTCAACCGAGATGCTTCAATGGCAGATCCAGAGAACAAAACTTTAGTTCCAAGCACTGAAATAGATCTGCGCCTCTACAGGAAAACCACATGAGTGCTGGAGAACCCTAGCCTCTTGTCGCACAAGATCTAAGTCGGAGAACAACTGCTCTCTATGTCTCCTACGGATTACTAGGTCCCATGATAGGGAGAGGCGGCGGTGGTGGCGGGATCGTCCGGTCGGAACACTTCCGTCGGAGCCTTGCGAAACTCTTCCGCCGCTCTCTCTCTCTCGCAAAACAGATCACCAAAATTAGATCGGGTACTTAGGTTAAAGAATCGTATTCTTTTATACCTCCAGCAATCAAAGAGAAGCGTTGATCGAAGATAAATAGGTCGAACACTGCGTTCGACGAACTAGCTAGCGTTCCTCGAACGCACTGGCCGTTCGAAGAACGCACTACACTAGCCGTTCGACGAACATGCTACGCTAGCCGTTCGGCGAGCTGTTCGATGAACACGCTACGCTAGCACAAAGAGAGCACACAGCACAATACAGAAAATCACACAAAGAGAGCACACATAGAGCATTAAAAAGTTTTTCACTTGATTTTATAGCGGAATTAAAATAGTGATACTTATATGTGTATTGAGTGAGTAATAAAAACAAACACAAAGAGAGCACACAGCACAATATAGAAAATAACACAAACACAGAGGACACAAGGATTTTATAGTAGTTCCCCAATAAACCTGGGTACGTTTACTCTTCTACCACCCTTGGTAGGATTCCACTAGGTTTTTGATCAGGTGCCCTATCACCAATGGATTTTTGATCAGGTGTCCAAACACCAAGGAGCTTTTGATCCGGTGCTCTAACCAAACTACAGGTTTTTGTTCAGGTGCCCTACCACCAAGGGGTTAACTTTTGAAGGGAGTTATAACCCTATACAAGAGGGGATAAAGAGGGTTTAGATGTTCTTCTCTGTCAATAATCTGAGAGAAGACTCTAGTGGAATGTGTTGTAAAGCTCCCCCTGTCTGATTAAAATTTGTTGACAATTGAGGATGGAGCTTTCTCTTGAAAGTAGATCTCTTCCTTGATAGCTGATGAATCTGAGAAACAAATATTTTCTCAGATTGTTTATTGCTCTTTTGAAGATCTGAACTTGCAGCAGAAAAACTGAGATAATAATGTTGATGTTGTTCTCAGAGAATGAGGTGCTGCTTGAGGAAGATGAAGATGATCTGTTAGCTTTTTCTTTTCTTCCTTCTATATTTCTCTCGACAGTTTTCTTCTTCCTTTTTCCTGTCTTACTATTCTGTAATAATCTTGTAATACTGTATATCTTCTTCCTTTTCTATTTCTTTTGAAATCTCTGACAGATTTGAAATTCAAATCCCTTGATTTAAGGATGAAAATATTCAGAAGAGATATATCTGGGAACTGTAAATCTGATATGCTTTATCTTTTTCCTTTTCCATGAACGTGTCCTTTTCAGCTAAATGTCAACGGCTATATTCTCGAAATAATAAAAGGAATGATATAATCCTTGCTTATCTGATATAATAGAGTCGTTGCTGAAAGATCTGAGTTCAGAGAATAGAATAAACTAATCTGTCTGAAATACTGAACTGAAATAACAAATTTTGTCGATCTGAACAAATTTCGTCGAACGCAATCTGGAGTTCGTCGATCTCAAGCTGGAGGTCGTCGAACTGAATGATAATATCTGATTAGCTAGCTGGAATATTGAATTCGTTGAGCTGAGAAGAACTTTCGTCGATCTGAACATCTGATACTTATTCTTCGAACACAGAGCTGAGTTCATCGAACGCTGAGACTGGGAGGTTCATCGAACGCTGAGACTTAGTCAACCGCTGATACTGAAGTTCATCGACCGCTGAGATGAGGTTCATCTACCGCTGGGATGAGCTTTTGTCGACCACTGAGAGCATTTCGTCGAACGCAGAGAGGAGTTCGTCGAATGCAGACTAGAGTTCGTCGAACATAGAATGAGTTCGTCAAACGCAGAACCTTGGCAAGTTCATCGAATGCAGGAGCATGTCGTTCGTCGAACGCAGGATGGAGTTCATCGAACGCAGTATGGAGTTCGTCGAACGCAGAAAACTTATCTTTTCTTAAGTTCTAACAGCCTAAAACCTTGACCCTTAAGACAATACATTGGGGTCAACCTAGTCCTAATAAACAGATAGTGATCCTAGCCCAAATCAGTAATAGGGTTGTTCCAACAATCTCCCCCTATTTGGGTTAGGACACCATTTGACAAAAATTGAACAATAAAACCAACAACAAAACAACAGAGCATATATATCTGATAGATTTTAAATATTTCATCAGATATAAAATATGATACTCTGAGATTTGAATTTTACATTTAAAACAAATAGTAAAAAAAATAGAACCTTTGACTTTCTCTGAATTCTGACATTGCCTTCAGCTTTCTGAATTTGATTATCTGAACTGTATCTGCTATATCTAGATTTGATATATGAGCTGTATCTGCTATTTTTCAGCTTTCTGAATTTGTTGAACTGAACTGTAGCTTTATAATCTGAATCTGCTTTGCTACCAATCTGCAATATAATCTGTCAGAACTGAATTTCTGAAGCAAAACAAAAACTGCAAACTGCTGTGAATGATGAGTAGTTTTTGTACTCATCTTTTAGTATAATTTTAATATAGTTTTAATATGAATTTTTTCAATTTATTTGCATTTTCTTATTTAATTTGTTCCCTTCTAATTTTATAATCTAACTTAGATTTATCTTATGTTTTCAGGTTTTCTGGATATTTTGAGCAAAATTCCCAAGTACACGCCCATGGTCATGGGCGTGACCCATAGGCGTGTAACCTAAGATGTGTTCCAGACCTGCTGCCTCCACTTCGGGCCCATTCCGTGAAGATTCGCCAAGTACACGCCCTAGGTCACGGGCGTGACCAAGGGCGTGACATCCAAGTCATGGTCGGGACCCCGCCACCAGCTGCGAGCATGTCTGCCACGTCATTTAAAGTTACGCGCCTCAGGTCAAGGGTGTGACCAGGGGCGTGACATCCAGGTCACGGGCATGACTCGCCCCGCGCTCCTTCCCGCCGAAGTTTCCCGCCATCAGCCACTTTTGAAGATTACACGCCCCAGGTCACGGGCATGACCTAGGGCGTGACGCGTCTGAAACCCCTGCATTGAAGCCAGAACTCGCCCTCTCCGCCAACACCGATCACGCCCCCTACACACCCCTTGGTCACGGGCGTGACCAAGGGTGTGTAACACCAAATTTCTGCCTGTTTAAAGCCAGCTTCACCAGATGTTTGGAAAGGAATTTTAGACGAATTTTAGGACTTAGACTCTTCTTTTCATGTTTTAGTAGTTCTTTTATGTTCTTTTTCTTATTAGCATTTGTAGTTTTCAATTCAAAGCTTGTAATTTCTCAATTCCTTAGTTGTAATCTCTTTTGCATTTCAATAAAATAGTTCTCTTTCTCTTTTCCACTCTCTCTTTTATGATGTACTCTTTTATTTTCGTTAATTCCTCCATATCCATGAGTAGCTAAGATTTCTATTAGTACTCGGTCGAGATGATCCAAGGAAAATATAATTCATGATTTAATCTTTAGCTTCTCTTTCTCTTCTTTAGGTCGCTTAAGATTTATCCTTGAATTTTAATTGGTTGAGATTATATTTTCGATATATAATTCTCATTCTTGTTTTCGTAATCTAATAATCGAGAGGTTTTGAATTTTAATCGATCATTTCAAGGATAAAGAGAGTTGAATGCACTCCTCAAGCGAGGATGACATAATTCTCCCGGATTGGAGTCAAATCCAATAGAGGGGTTCACTACAATAAAGCGAGTTTTAGGGATTTCGATTCTAGAATGAAAGTTCGATTGATCAACCTAAACTCAGTTGAGCGTATCCTCGAGAGAGGTATGTTTATAAATCGGGAACCTCCACGGTCAAGTAATTTATTAAGAGAATTAGAAGTTGTTCTTATTATATTTATTTTCCAAGGTGATTCAAGATCGAGTCCTAGCCTTTTTACTCATCGTTTTAATCTTATTTTTATTTTCTTTTTGCAAAACCAACTCCAAAGTTTTAATTGATAGAATAATAGAGATTTTCTTGAAGTAAGAGTACTCAACCGCCCCGAGTCTAATATGACCTTGGTTTTATAACCTATACTACATTCGATATGGTACACTTGTCGTTATCGTTTGCGGATATAGTTTTGCTCATCAGTGAGCTTCTTCAAGAACTGAAAACATGCTTCTTCATGCAGCATCTCCTCTTGAGACTTTGAGCATCTTCATAAAACATCTCCCCCTATCATAAAGGAGTTTCTTCAAAACATCTCCCCCTATCAAAAAGAAAGTATCTCCCCCTAAAAAAAGGAGCTTCTTCAAGAAACTTCTCCCCCTGCCTAGTTTCAGGAAGGCCTGAAGCTAGGCCCCTAGAAGAAGGGACATTTGAAGAGGTAGGGAAGGATGCAATCTTTATATTGCAATTGTTCCTGCAAAATAAAATAGAGATCAAGTGCAAAGGAACTGGAAAGAGAAGCAGTTTCTATAGGCATTCAGTTAAAATGAAATAAAAGATTTGATTATAATGAAAGATTCAGAAACAAAAGCTTCATCAAAACTGCGTTCGACAAAAAATAGATTTTCGCCGATCTCAGTTCGACGATGTAGATGACTTCGTCGATCTCCGTTCGACGAATGACTAGATTTTGTCGATCTCAGTTTGATGAAGGATGGGATAAGTAGAAAATTTAATTTTTTTCAATTGATTGAATCTCCATCTATCATTCCTAGCTGATTTATAAAGAAAATATGTTTCTTTTCAACCAATGGCTTGGTGAAAATATCAGCCCTTTGCAAATCAGTAGGAATAAATTGTAGGCAAATTTTATTTTTATCCACATTATCTCTGATAAAGTGGTGCCTAATTTCTATGTGTTTAGTCCTACTATGGAGTACTAGATTTTGTGCTATAGATGTTGCACTAGTGTTGTCACAAAATATATTTGAATGATTTAGATTGATACCATAGTCTAGGAGCTGATTTTGTATCCACAATATCTGTGAGCAGCAACTGCCTGCAGCTATATATTCATCTTCAACTGTTGATGTAAACACAAATGTTTGTTTCTTAGAAAACCAAGACACAAGCCCATCACCAAGAAACTGACAAGTTCCTAATGTGCTTTTCCTGTCTACTCTGTATCCAGTATAATCAGAATCTGAGAATCCAGTTAATTCAAATTCTGAAGCTGTTGGATACCAGAGTCCTAGATTTGGACAAACCTTTATATATCTCAAAATTCTTTTAAATATAATTAGGTGAGATTCTTTGGGATTAACATGGAACCTAGCACAAATACAGGTAGCAAACATTATATCAGGCCTACTTGCTGTTAAATAAAGTAATGAGCCAACAATTGCTCTATATACTTTCTGATCAACAGGTTTCCCTAATTCATCATTGTCAACAACAGCATTAGAGGTCATGGGTGTTTTCTTGGTGGAAGCATCAGACATACCAAACCTTTTCACTAATTGCTTAGCAAACTTGGATTGTGATATGAATATGTCATTTGGAGTTTGCTTCACTTGAAGACCAAGGAAGTATGATAATTCACCCATACTACTCATTTCAAATTTAGATTGCATTAGGTTAGAGAACCTTTTGCATAGATTTGAATCAGTAGAGCTAAATATAATATCATATACATAAATTTGAACTAGTAAAGTTTGATTTTTATGTATCCTGAAAAATAGGATTTTATCAACTATGCCTCTACAGAAATTGTTCTCCAAAAGAAAATTAGCTAAGGTCTCATACCATGCTCTGGGAGCTTGTTTGAGACCATAGAGAGCTTTATTAATCTTAAATACATAACAGGAGTGAGTTGGAGAGATAAAACCTGGTGGTTGTTCCACATAGACTTCTTCTTTGATATCTCCATTCAAGAATGCACTCTTCACATCCATCTGGTATACTTTGAATTTCTTGAATGCAGCAAAGGCCAGAAAAATCCTGATAGCTTCAAGTCTTGCAACAGGAGCAAAGGTCTGATCATAGTCAATTCCTTCTTCCTGTGAATATCCTTGGGCTACCAATCTTGCTTTGCTTCTGACTATGTTGCCTTGATCATCTAGCTTGTTCCTAAAGACCCACTTGGTGCCAATGACTTGATGGCCTTTTGGTCTTGGAACCAAATCCCAAACCTTGTTCCTTTCAAATTGATTGAGCTCCTCTTGCATTGCAAGAATCCAATTTGGATCTTGTTCTGCATCTTTTATGGATTGAGGTTCAATCTGGGATAGGAAACAAGTGTGCATCTTATTTTAGTGTAGTTGATGCCTTGTTTGAACATCTGCTGAAATATCTCCAATGATTTGGGATATTGGATGATCTCTAACTGTGATGTGATCAACAATTGGAGTTGGTTCAGCAATAGTTTCTTCTTGAGGGACTTATTCAGCTATCATTTGATTTGAACTATCAGCAAGATCTGGATTATACTCTTCTTCACTGTCTTCAATATTTTGAGTTGATGGAAGTAGTGATTCTTCATTCTGTAGATTCAACCCATTAAGCTCTTCACATAGAGCTAGTACCTGCAAAGTATGTTTGGTAGAGGTGGTATTCCTCTCCTCATTTAACATGTTAGTCTCATCAAAAGATACATGCACGGACTCTTCTATCTTAAGAGTAGATTTGTTGTAAACTCTGTATGCTTTACTAGAAAGAGAATATCCAAGGAATATGCCTTCAGCAGCTTTTGCTTCAAACTTCCTTAGATACTTCTTATCATTGTTATGCGCATAGCATTTACAGCCAAATATCTTAAAATAGTTAAACTTAGGCTTTTTATTCTTAAGTAATTCATAGGGAGTTTTACCCTTAAGCTTATGTATCAGGCTTCTGTTCAACACATAATTTGTTTTGTTCACTGCCTCTGCCCAAAAAGAGAGTGGCAAGTGAGCATCAGCAAGCAATGTAGTTGCTGATTCAATAAGGGTTCTATTTTTCCTTTCAGCTACCCCCATTTTGTTGAGGAGTTTTAGGAGCAGAGAAACATTGACTGATCCCTTCTTTTCCACAGAATTCTCTCATCAGAAGAGATTCAAACTCAGTGCCATGATCACTTCTGATCAATGCAACTAGAGTAGAGTACTCAATCTTGATGGACCTAAGAAAGACTGTCAGAACACTAAAGGTGTCAGACTTGTTCCTAAGAAAGAAAACCCAAGTGAATCTTGAGAAGTCATCTACAATAACTAGAGAGTAATGCTTCCCTCCTAGACTTTGTATTGCAGTTGGTCCAAAAAGGTCCAAATGCAGTAAATACAAAATCCTAGGTGAATCACTCTTGGATAAAGATTTAAAACTACTTCTAGTTTGCTTACCTAATTGACAAGCCCTGCATAGTCCTTCCTTCTTCTAAGAACCAGAAGGTAGTCCTCTAACAAGATTGTCCTTAGAAAGCATAAATATAGTTCTAAGGTTAATATGTCCTAGCCTTTTATGCCATAATTTATTTGTTTTACTTATATAATTGAATAAGCAAATATCTGAGTTGGCAGAGTCAAAATTGACTAAATAAATATTTCCATGTTTAAAACCAAATAATACATTTATGTTTTTATTATTAGTAATAAGACATAAGAAATGGTTAAAAGTTACCTGATAACCTTCATCACATAACTGACTTATGCTGATGAGGTTGTGCTTCAGACCCTTGACATAAGCCACCTCCTTGAAGGTAACTGCTCCAACTTTGATCTGTCCATATCCTTTGGTTTGTCCAAAATTGGAGTCTCCAAAGATCACTTTGGGTCCAAGATTTGCCTTATAGTTGCTCAGGTTGGCCTTGTTTCCTGATCAGCATCATTGTCAGACTCTGATTCATCTTAGTTGTTTGCTGAGGAATTGATAGCCTTCATACAGAAATTCTTTTCTTTTTCATCATCCTCATCATCACTGGAGCTGGATGAAGATGCATTTTCTGACTCATTGCTTGAGTCATGGACAGCCATCAAGCATTGGTCATTCTCATTTGATTTTTCTTCATCTTCAGAAGAGCTGGATGAAGATTCTGAATCAGTTTCACTTTAATCGAACAATGATTTACAAAAACATCTTCTTTATGAAACTTAACTCATATATCTTTTTATGGATCATCATTGATTACAATAAGATGTTTCTTGTATTTCGATAAGTCTTCCGCATCATAACCATATAATTGTTTTACCTTGCACTTTCATGCTTATTTAAAATCTTTTATTTTGTGTGCATCCTCACGTGAATCTTAACATTCCTTTCGTTCAACAAGTGGTAGACTTGCTTGGTAAACTTTATATTGGTTGCTTTAAACAAGAATATTTTTTTTGCTAAAAACTCTGATTTATTTCTATGAAAATATTGTAATACTAAAACTCTGATCTATTAATGGATTAGCTATGTGAACATTTCTTTAAAAATTCAATATTAAAACCCATTGGCTATGAAATTATAATTTGATTTAAAACACTTAAATGCTTCCAATAATTATTATCCATGATTACATATCTCACCATAGCGGGGGCGTAGGGTTGTAGACATTAGATAACCTAACTGTTGGGAATCCTGCTCACATGATTCCTGATTTAAAGAAGTCAACAAGTCAAGAATACTTCACTTTGTATTTGACATTCCATCTAGTTCATGATTGCAGGAATCGACAATATGTCATGTACCTTAGTTATTTTACTAAGTACATATCGTCGAAAAGAACAGGCGATATCGTCGACAATGCGTGCTTGTCGTCGTAATGATGGGCAGAGCAGAGAAGCAAAGTATTTGTCTCGTCGACCGCTGAGACATGGCGAGATCGTCGATCGAAGAATGCCGATCGTCGAATGAAGAATGGCGATCGTCGAACGAAGGATGGCAAGTTCATCGATCGTAGAATGCTGTTCGTCGAACGCAGAGAAGACACAGGACATCGTTGTGTGTAACTCATGTCGTTGAGAGAATACATGATCACCACGACATGATGCAAGAAGGAAGCTCACGACGACACTGTCAGAAAAAGAAGATCGTCGTATATACAGAATCGCCAGGATATCTTATATCGTCGAGATACCAGCATTAGGGGCAGAGGCAAGAAGATTTGAAGGACTGCTAAAGCTCAAGGCATGAAGATATACATATCGTCGAGACAGAATTCAAACGTCGCAGCGCGCTGTCTGCATTTAATACCGCCGCCTGATTGTCCAATCAACGTGTGTACCTAAGGAATAGAGCTATGATGGCGTGCTCTTTTGAATTGGGCGTCTGACAGAAAAGGACATTGATTATGACCGTTGAGCAGTGTTCTCTGTTCTATAAAAAGGAACGAAGGGTGCCCTAGGAACTCTCTCGAATAGAAGTGCTAACAAGTATCCCGCCGCTTCATTTGAACAATCTTTCTGCGGAGAAGAAGAGGAACAAGGAGAGAACAATAATCAAGTGTTCTCTAAAGAATCAGTCATCTTCATCGACTGATAAGAAGCCATTTATCATTCGGCTAAGAGAGGGGAGTGAAGAAGGAGTCGTGCTGCAAAGATCAGATCTGAAGCATCCTCTTCAACTCAAGAAGCCGATCTCCATCAGGCTAAGAAGCCAATCTCCATCAGGCTAAGTTGCCGATCAACATCAAGCAGAAGAAACAGTGCATATCTGTAATCTCTTGTAAGGCTTGCAGGCCAAATCGTCTATCTTGAGGGCTGGAGAGTTATGAGGCTTGAGGGACAGGGCAGTGCACTTGCGGGTGCATCTTGTCGAGCTTGCAGGCTCGGGGGCAGTAGGGGCTTGCGGGTCTAGGCTGTTGGGACTTGCGGGTCCGTGTGGTAGGGCTTGAGGGCCTGAGTGTCGAGCTTGCGGGCTCAGGGGCAGTAGGGGCTTGCGGGCCTAGGTTGTTGGGACTTGCGGGTCCGAGCTGTAAGGCTTGAGGGCCTAAAGTTTTTGGCGGCGTTTGTCGAGCCTAGCACACTGCTGGGTAGGCGGAGAGGGAAAGAGGACTACTCAAGACACCCGGTCTTGAGGAACCTCTATAGATAGTTGCAAGCTTTCTGTGGTTTGCTCTTTATTTCTTGGATCTATTAATCAGGTAGCAAGAAAATCCTAAAGGGGCTTTTATAAAAAGAAAATCCTATTCACCCCTCCCCCCTTCTAGGTTATTAAAGTAGACACCCCATAAACAACAAGTGGTATCAAAGCGAGGTTGTTCAAAGAAAAGCTTAACTGCTTGAACAGATCTACCAGTGGGTGTCTAAGGTTCATAACTATGGAGTCGAGAATAGTTATGTGCTCTAAAGAGAACTTTGCCATTTGTAAAGTTAGAGAAAGAATATTCATGAAGGCAATGGATCCAAGATTGTTCTTAGTTGTTCAAAAAGGTCCCTCCATGACGATGTTAAAAGAGGAGACTCTTCTTGCCAGCTTGGACAAAGAAGCAAGAAGCTTTCTAGTTGGTGCAGTAGATCTAGAAACACATCAGAAGCTGAGTCGTTGTACAACAACAAAGGACATGTGGGACCTCTTAGAAGTCCTCATGGAAGGATCAGAGGAAGACCTTGAAGAAGAGACCTCTCATGAAGAGGTATACATCAGAGCACCCCTGTCTCCTACAGATTGTGATTCTGAGGATGAAGAGGTTCATGGGTTGATGGCTCTATCAGATGAAGAAAATCATGATGAATCGCATCATGATCAGGTACGCACCACTCACCCACCTTTAGTACCTGCTTCATTTAATAAGACCAAGAGTGCATCAGAAGATTGTTCATCTTCTGAGGATGATGTAGAAGATTGTTCATCTTGCAGCAATAAGAACCATGTTGATCTAATTGAGCAGTTTGGTGATCTCTTAGAAGGTCTGAGTAAGAGCAAAAGGCTTGTTAAGAAACAAGCTAAGGAGTTAGAATCACTCAGGCCCATTAAGGCTGAGTTGAAGAAGGAAATGGGTATTTCCTTTAATGGGGGCACCAACTGCTGTGAGCTCAAGAAAATCATAGACAAACTTTATGATGAGAGAAGCCAAAGGGAAGAACTTATCAAGAAACTTGAGAGTGATCTTCTCAAGGAAAGAAGCTTAGTAGCTCAATTCTCTAAGCCCAAAACTGTTATGCCCATCATTGACACCTTCTCATCCTATAAAAATAGGAGGGGGTTAGGTTACAAGGAAGGGGCAACAGATGCTGAGAATGAAAAAAAGGGCAAAACTAAAGCAAAGCCTCACACCACCTTTCAGAAGATAGTGTTTCCCTCAAATAGGTATGATCAGGACAATGTCCATGGTCACTGGATGAATGGAAGCTCCACTAGTCATGAAAATGCTCCTGACTATGGAAAGAGAAAGGGCATGGGGATGAGTGCATTAAAGGCTCCCCATGAGGAAATTCAAATGGCCCATCATGGACCATTTGTATTTGGTGTCCCAGCCCCCACTCTCAAGGATAAAGGTGTAACATTTTCTCAATCTCTTCCAGATAAGAAGCAGACCAGTAGCCCCAGTATGATCAATTCTCACTTGAACATATCTGACGCCATCAACATCCTGTCAGCCACTAAGTTGACATTTGTTGCTGACAAATAGATAAAGTCAAGAAGAAACAATGATACTGGAGCAGCAAGTCAGCTCTTGGCTGAGAGAGATAGGAAGAATGATGTTGCCTTATCTACTGAACAGACTTCAAAAATTGTTCAGAAAAGAAGGTACAACATCCATGAATGTTGGTGCTGTGGCAAAGTGGGACACTTTGCCATCGACTGTTGGCACAACCCTAGTGTGCTTAATGCAAAGGAGAGACCTCCTGGACTGGCTGGGGTGAATAGAGGGATTCCCTATTATGCTAACAAGAACTTAGGGCCCAAGTCACCTTGGGTTCCTAAGGGATTTTAAATCCTTTTTGCAGGGAAGTCCACTTAGCCAATCAGCAGCACATAAGGCTAATGGACTACAAGTGATCCAGGGTCAACTCTGGACTAAAGAAATCCTAACCCCATGTCAATCCAAGGGGCGTTATCACATCTAGGGGGAGTCACTCACTCAAGAAAATCTCAAGTGGAGGAAAGAAGTCAGAAAGGGGAAGAATGGCATCAATATACTCAAGACTAAGATGCTCATGAAGACCTCAAAAATAGGGAGAGCAAAGATGTCAAGAAGAAGGGGGAGCCACAAAAGAGGAGGCATCGAATCTAGGGGGAGATAAGTAAACCCTTCTATGCAAGATTATAATAATTACTGTCAAGTGAAAGTAGTCTTGAATTGAGATTCTGACTTCTTCAAATAGGGGGAGATTGTTGGGAATCCTGCTCACATGATTCCTGATTTAAAGAAGTCAACAAGTCAAGAATACTTCACTTTGTATTTGACATTCCATCTAGTTCATGCTTGTAGGAATCGACAATATGTCATGTACCTTAGTTATTTTACTAAGTACACATCGTCGAAAAGAACAGGCGATGTCGTCGACAATGCGTTCTTGTCATCGTAATGACGGGCAGAGCAAAGAAGCAAAGTATTTGTCTCGTCGACTGCTGAGACATGGCGAGATCGTCGATCGAAGAATGTTGATCGTCGAATGAAGAAAGGCGATCGTCGAACGAAGGATGGCAAGTTTTTCAATCGCAGAATGTTGTTCGTCGAACGCAGAGAAGACACAGGACATCATCGTGTGTAACTCATGTCGTCAAGAGAATACATGATCACGACGACATGATGCAAGAAGGAAGCTCACGACGACACTGTCAGAAAAAGAAGATCGTCATATATACAGAATCGCCAGGATATCTTGTATCGTCGAGATACTAGCATCAGGGGCAGAGGCAAGAAGATTTGAAGGACTGCTAAAGCTCAAGGCATGAAGATGTACATATCATCGAGACAGAATTCAAACGTCGCAGCGCGCTGTCAGCATTTAATACCGCCGCCTGATTGTCCAATCAACGCGTGCACCTAAGGAATAGAGCTATGATGGCGTGCTCTTTTGAATTGGGCGTCTGACAGAAAAGGACATTGATTATGACCGTTGAGCAGTGTTCTCTGTTCTATAAAAAGGAACGAAGGGTGCCCTAGGAACTCTCTCGAATAAAAGAGCTAAAAAGTATCCCGCCGCTTCATTTGAACAATCTTTCTACGGAGAATAAGAGGAACAAGGACAGAACAATAATCAAGTGTTCTCTAAAGAATCAGTCATCTTCATCGACTGATAAGAAGCCATTTATCATTCGGCTAAGAGAGGGGAGTGAAGGTGTCATGCTGCAAAGATCAGAACTGAAGCATCCTCTTCAACTCAAGAAGCCGATCTCCATCAGGCTAAGAAGCCGATCTCCATCAGGCTAAGTTGCCGATCAACATCAGGCAGAAGAAAAGTGCATATCTGTAATCTCTTGTAAGGCTTGTGAGCCAAATCATCTAGCTTGAGGGCTGGAGAGCTGTGAGGCTTGAGGGCCAGGGTAGTGCACTTGCGGGTGCGTCTTGTCGAGCTTGCGGGCTCGGGGGCAGTAGGGGATTGCGGGTCTAGGCTGTTGGGACTTCCGTGACCGTGTGGTAGGGCTTGAGGGCCTGAGTGTCGAGCTTATGGGCTCGGGGGAAGTAGGGGCTTGCGGGCCTAGGCTGTTGGGACTTGCGGGTCCGAGGTGTAAGGCTTGAGGGCCTGAAGTTTTTGGCGGCGTTTGTCGAGCCTAGCACACTGCTCGGTAGGCGGAGAGGGAAAGAGGACTACTCAAGACACCCGGTATTGAGGAACCTCTATAGATAGTTGCGTGCTTTCTGTGGTTTGCTCTTTATTTCTTGGATCTATTAACCAGGTAGCAAGAAAATCCTAAAGGGGCTTTTATAAAAAGAAAATCCTATTCACCCCCCCCCCCCCCCCCCCCTCTAGGTTATTAAAGTAGACACCCCATAAACAACACTAACCTCTAAGTCATGTCTTGTCCTTAACCGGGGAGGGTTCTAGTAGGGCCTTGCGAGGCACTGGGGGGAAAGAGTGCTGGGTTGAGTTTTTCTAGTGTTTGCATAAAGGACTAACGCCCCAACCTACGGCATGTATGCAGCTCCTCATGCCCATCCGTCACTTAGTATGGGGCTAGGGTGTAGACATATTGTCTGGGTAGTTTAGTTACTTGGAAATCATTACATTTTTTATGCTTAAAACTCTTATATAAAAAGGAAAAACTAACATGATAATATTGAGTACTTGACAAATGTTAGATTATTCATCTTTAAGCTAAAAACTCTAATCTATTTTTATAAAAATTATTCTAAAACTCCTTATTATTCCCGCTCTCTAAAAGCTCGATCATGCCTTTATCTTATTATGAAAAATTTTGTGGTTTGCTTCCTTACCCACTTTTGCTAATAACAAAAGGGGGAGAACTAACATGATAAATATAATCCTCTATCCAAATAGAAAACTAACATGCTTGATTAATATGATATCTTACATATTAGGGGAGCATTCACTTAGGGGGAGCATGTATTTAAAGGGAGCAATTCTAAATGCTAAAATTGATAATTATCCTAAGTCATCACTCTCACACACATAAGTAAGTTTCATCATGCTTATATATATTAATGCTCTGATTTATCATTAATGGATTTGTTATTATCAAAAGGGGAGTTTGTTGGAACATGGTCTTCCGCATCTCCTAGGTTTGAGAATAACAAATCCTATGTGTATTTGATCTTGTGTGTTTAAGTGTGCAGGAAAACAAAGTCCATATAACTCAAGGATTACATAAGAAGGTTGCCCCCAAATTTGAGCCTTCAAATCCAACACTCCTTCTAGCGCCGGCGGTATCACCTAGCGCCTGGCGCTAGCGCTAAGGAACCGCTGAGAAGAAACCAAACCGCTGAGAAGAAACCAAACCGCTGAGATGAAACCGCTGAGAAGAAACCGCTGGGAAGGGAAACCGCTGAGATGCAAGCTTGCGTTAACATATATAGAAGGAGATAGCGCTTGCGGTATCCGATAGCGCAGGCGGTAGCGCGGAGCACAGAAGGCAAGAGAGAATTGTTTCCTCGGATTGAAGATTCTGCCACGCAGAATATGTCCTAAGATGGGATTGCGCCGACGGTACCACTAGCGTAGGCGCTAGCGCTAAGTCTATATATTGGACCCTTCTCTTCTCGTTTGGGTGGCTGATTCCTGAGAGAGGTCTTGTGCCAGAATTCCAAAGCCTTATATGACCGAGATTTGATCTCCCACCAAACGCTTAGAGAGTTTCTGAAGGAGGACTTCATCACGCTACATCCAAAGAGGGATCGCTTCAACCTCGCTGATTCTACAGCGATCGTTCATATCCGACTTCAGAAGTTTCTTAGAGGGAGTTGTTAATATTGTTGTTGTTATTTTATTTCATATCTTTTGTAACCGTTAGAGAATTCTCCTCGTGTTGGCGACTAGGTCTGGGTAGGACTTAGGGCAGAAATTCGCCTCATGTTGGCGACTAGGTCTCTGGTGTAGGTCTAGGGGGTGCTTGAGGCCATATCTGGGGAAGGGTTGGCTAGAGCGGCTTGAGGCCGTATCCAGGGAAGGATCGGCTAAAGCCAACCGGTTCGTGGGGATACGAGTCGGTATAGAAAACAAAAAGATTTTTTTCATATTTCGCTTTGATTTCTAGCGTCATTGAAATCAAAATTTTGTCATCAATTTTAATAATAATAATCATGTCTCTCTTTGTGTAATAAAATTGATTTGTTCTTCATTTCTCTAAATTGTTTATTATCCTCTCCTTTATTATAAAACAATTTAGATCTTTATTCAAAATCACTATTTTGATCTCTTATCATAAGTAAGTATTTCAAAATATAATATAAGTTTTTAAAACCCTTATTCACCCCCCCCCCCCCCCTCTAAGGGCGCCTACCGATCCAACAGTATTTACGGATTTGGCCCAAAAGAACTTAGACAATTTATATTCACATAACATAGTGCGTGCTAGTTCTTGAAGTGTCCTATTCTTTCTTTCTACAACACCATTTTGTTGTTCTGTGCGTGGTGCGGGGAACTCATGTTTTATGCCTAACATATCACAAAAAGATGTGAATTTATCATTTTCAAATTCTCCTCCATGATCCGAGCGAATGCATTTAATTTTTAAATCACTTTCATTTTGAATACGAGTACATAATTTTGAAAATTCGCAAAATGCATCGGATTTGGATGAGAGAAATATTGTCCAACAATATCTTGAAAAATTATCTATTAAAACATATGTATATAATCTACCACCAAGACTTGCGGTGCTAACAGGACCAAAAAGATCCATATGAATTAATTGCAAGGGTCTTGAAGTAGAAATAATATTTTTACTTTTGAAAGTGGATTTTGTAATTTTACCTTTTTGACAATGTGAACATAGTGAAGGTAAATTCCCATTTAATCTAGGCAATCCTCTAATTAAATCTCTTTTGGCAAGTTTTACAATATGTTTTGTGTTAGCATGTCCTAGCCTTCTATGCCAAAGTTCTAGTTCATTATTTTTGGTGATAAAACATTTTAAAGATGATTTAGAAAGATCATGAAATGAAACTATATACACATTATGTATTCTTGGTGCAATTAGTAAAATATCTTTTGTAGTAGGATTGGATATTTTGCATAAATTAGTGAAAGATTCAAATAAAACATCTAATCCTTTATAGCATAATTGGCTAATAGAAATTAGATTGTGTTTTAGCCCTTTCACATAAAAAATATTAGAAATAGTAAAGGATTCGTTACCAACTGTACCAATACGCATGATCCCTCCTTTTCCATTATCGCCAAATATCACGATCCCTCCCTTCTTCCTTTCTAGGCTAAGGAACTTTGCTTTATTTCCCATCATGTGCTTGGAGCATCCATAATCCAAGTACCACATGTCATCAATTTCCTTAGCCTGCCTGCACATCTAGAAAGTAGATGAGAGTAAAGATTCGGATACCCAAGTGGTACCACCCATAGAATAAGTGGAAGCCTTAGGTACCCAGATTTGCTTTAAAGTAGTTTGTTTTAATTTCCTGTAAGAACTTGACGTGTGACCAAACCTATAACAGTTTGCACACGTAATAAAGGGGGTTGATACCCTTTTCTGGAATATTTTCTTGCTGGAAGGAATTAATTTTTTAGAGGAAAAACATTTTGAAAAGGAAAATTCAGGCTTCTTATATGAGGTACTAGCTTCGGCATTAGTGGCTAGCGCCGGACGGTAGCCCTCACCTCGATATCTGACCCCAAATTTTCCAGACCCGTGGCACTGGTTCCCTAAAATCATTTCAGTGATTTTTGGCCTATTCCAAATTTTTTAATGGCCATGGTGAGATCATGAACTTGTGCTTTAAGTGATAAGTTTTCTTTCACAAGCATGACACACCTAATTTTAAAACCTTTTTTATTATTTTTTACTTGCACAAAAGAGGCTTCTAATTTCCTTTCTAATTCCCCCTTCTCTTTTGTAAGAATTTTGGCATGGGAGAGGGCTTTAGAAAGAGAATCTTCAATATCCTTTGCCATCTTAATGGAGTGATCACACTCTTGGCAAGAGACCTTTCTTTTTTCTAAAACAATTAATTTTTTGGAAAGCTTTTGATTTTCTTTAATTAAGGATTCATTTTCCCGATTTAATAAAATACTATCTTTCATATTTTCATCAAAAGCTTTGCAAGTTTCAAGAAATTTATTGAATAGTTCATCATAAGTGGGAGGAGTTACCTCAGTGTCGCTAAGAAAACTGGCGTCGTCGGCGTCGTTTTCATGTCCCATGAGGCACATGTTTGCTTCCTCATCTTCGCTTGATGAAGACCCGCTTGATTCTTCGGAGGTGGAGGAGTCATCCCATGTTTTTGCTTTTAGCACCTTCCTCTTTTCCTTCCCTTTGTGTCGTTTCTCCCTTTTCTCCTTAAAAACTTTTGGTCACTGTCTCCGAATATGCCCGGTCTTCCTGCAATGATAGCGTTCTGGTGGAGGTATTTCTTCTTCATCATCGCTCTCCTTTTCCTTCTTTGAAGATGACCCATTCCATCTTCCTTCCATTTGGAAATATTTCCGAAAGGTGTTTCTCCTTTCTGGATTTCTCATGAACTTTAAGAAGTTCTTTACCAAAAGGCTTTCTTCATCTTCATCCTCATCCTTTTGGCACTCCTTCTTTGATTTTAGTGTCAATGCCTTCTTCTTTGGCTCCTTATTGTATTCATCGTGTTGGATCTTGAGTTCTACCTCATGGGTTTTGGGATTCCCAATGAGGCTCTCAACTTGGAGCATTCTTAGATCGTGCGACTCCGAGATAGCCGTTACCTTCGGATTGAATTTTGGAGGAAGGGATTGAAGAATCTTTCGGACCAAGTCGCCGTTGGAGAAGGTCTTTCCAAGAACTTTGGAGGCATTGACGATCTTGGTGAAGCGCGTGTACATGGCATCAACATCTTCACTTTCATCCATCCGGAACTTTTCATATTCTGACTTCAGTTGGAAAAGCTTTGAATCTTTAACCTGCGATGTACCTTCATGAGTAATTTTCAAATGATTCCAAATATCATATGCAGTAGTACAAGCGGAAATTCTATTAAATTCATTTCTATCTAACGCACAAAATAAAGCTTTCAAGGCCTTGGCGTTATTTTTGCATTTAAGTTTATCTCTATCATCCCACTTATCCTTAGGTTTTTCTAATGTTACTTCTCCAACTACAATTGTAAGAGGAGAGTATTACTCTTCTACCATATTCCAAACCTCAATATCTAGGGTCATAAGAAAACATCTCATCCTATTTTTCCAAGAATTATAATCTGACCTAGTAAATAGTGGAGGTCTACTAATTCCCTGACCCTCGGAAAAAGTGAGATCATAAGACGCCATTATTCCTAGTTTTTAAACCGTTTGGAATAACCTGCTTTGATACCACTTGTTGGATCGATAAGCGCACTTAGTGGGGGGGTGAATAAGGGAATAAAATTCTTTGTATAATTTTATGAAAAAGACTAAATTGTTTTAAAGTTAACGAGAGAGCAAAATAACAATTTAGCAAAAAAAAGTAATTTGCAATAATAAAATTTACTCCAAATGAGAGAAATCAAGTAAACACAAATAAATACATGATTGTATTATAGGAATAAGTGTTTACATAAAGTTGATTTCAATATCGCTAGAAATCGGAGACGTACAAATGAAAATATCTTTTCCTTTTCTATACTGACTTGTATCGCCACAAAACAGTTGGCTTTAGCCAATCCTTCCCCCTATATGGCCTCAAGCCGCTCTAGCCAATCCTTCCCCGGATATGTCCTTGAGCACCCCTTAGATCTAATCTCCTAGACCTAGTCGCCAACTCATGAGGTGAATTACCCCCCAAGCCGCGCAAGGACCTAGTCGCCAACACAAGGCGATTTTACTACAAAAATTACAATAAAGAAATAAAGTAAATAACAAGAACTCCCTCTATGATATTTCTGAAGATGAGGTTGAAGGATCGTTGTAGCACAAGCGAGGTTGAAGAGATTGTTCTTTGGATGCAGCGCGATGGCTTCCTTCTCCAGAAATCTTCTTTGGCTTTGAGTGTAAGATGAACTTCCGGCAGAGTAACAGCTCTAGAATTTTGGCACAAGTAAACTCTCTAGAAGCTCTAACCAAAACGAGAAAGAAGCCAACAATTTATAGAACATGGAGATAGCGCCTGCGGTAGCGATTGTGTAGAAGTGGTTACAAAATCGTCGTGGCATGGCGTTGTGCACAAACTTGAGCTAGCGCCAGGCGGTAGCGCAAGCGCTAGGCAGTATCCCTAGCGCTGGCGGTAGCTCTCCTTCAGAGAATTCGAGTTGAAGCTACTAGCTACCTATGGAGTATTGCACCTATAGTTCTTGCACACTATAAACACACGACAAGCAAGATCAAATACAATATGAGATTTTTTATTCTCAAACAAAGGGATGTGACACACATGTCCAACAGTAGGCTCAAGAGAAGACAAAAGAAAACAAGCAAGCAAAAAGAAAGTTAAGCATATCATTAAGTAGAGTAATGATATCCATTTTTTATTTGTTTCTACTTCATGCAATTTAATGATACCTAATGAATAAGTGATTTAGGTATCCAAAAAGGACCGAGTGTAGTGGTTCCCTTGGATACCCAAATATAGTGTGTTTGCTTTCGGGGAGATAGTGATGAGTGAGCCCTTTTGAGTGGAGTTAGTGTTTCATTTTCAACTTTGGGCCTCAATTCAAACCTTGGTTTAACATTATTTTTATGCATCAATTTTCCATTGTGATTATCTTTATCTTGAATATTATAATTGTCATGATTATTGAAAATATCATTCATAGGAAATTTGTGTAATTCTAATTATAAGTTATGAGAAAAATAATTTGTAAATAATATTGATTTGGATTTTGATTTACAGATACTTTGTGTTTCTTACTCCCATTATTATGCTTAGTCAAGAAATTCATATTTATATTCAACTTGCCTTTGGATATTGCTTGATGTTGTGAATTGTTATTCTTAATTTCCTTAAGCAATATGATTTGTGTTTTTGATTCATTATTCTTGATCTTAATATTATGTCAAGCTTTATTATATGCAATTGTGCTATTTTTAAGTGTGGTGACAATGGAGTCAATGTGAGTTTGATAGTTATTTCTTAATTCCTCAAATGTTTCATCCATGTCTTTAATTTCAATTTTATAATTTTTACAAATAGCACAATTAGTTTTCAAAGATGAATTTTCTAAAGACAATTTATCATTATGTTCTCTTACAAAGGTAAGTTCCTTTTCAAGTTCTTTGTATTTTTCTTTTAATTCATTAAATTCTATACAAGGTGTAATATTTTCAACTAAAGAGCCAAGGGTAGACCTAGATAACTCAAAATTTGATTCTTCATTAACTTTTTCTTTTAAACTTTTATTTTCTAAAGGCAATTTGCAATTAGCATTTTTCAATTTCTTAATTTTGTGCTTAGTACTTTGTAGCAATTGTAATGTAGAAATAGAATTACAAACAATAAGGGAATTTGATTTCCTTACAGTGCTTTTGGATGAGGCGTGGTTTAAACATGAAGTTCCTATGACATCTTCTTTGCATTCCTCTTCCATATATGAGTTTCCATCTTCCCTTCTCATTGATGTGTTGTCTTCTTCCATTTCCTTTGATGTGCACTTCATACCTAGAGAAAGGCAATCATAAGTATTTTCAAGAAAATTCCAAATCTCATAAGCAGTAGGTAAAGTATAAATGAGTTTGAAAATATTTTGATCAAGCCCGCAAAATAAATAATTCATTGCTTTAGCATTAAAACTCATTTCATTTCTATTTAATATGCTTGGGGGATTTTCAATAGTAATATTCCAAACTTTTTCATCAAAATATTTAAGAAAAAATTTCATTAATATTTTCCACCCCTTATTAATTTTTGCCCACAAATAAAGGTGGTGCTAAAGATTTTTCATTTAATAAAAAATCATCCCCTCTAGAGGGTGCGAGATCATGAAGCACCATTATTCCCGGTTGTGAAGCCGTTTTGGAATAACCTAGCTCTGATACCACTTATTGGATATGTAGGATCCCTTAGAGGGGGGTAGTGAATAATGGTTTTAAGAACTTTTGAACTTAATTTAGTTTATTCAAATGTGTTGCCAGTATTTCCAAGAATATCTCAGTTTAAATACTACAGTTTTCCTTTTTATGAAAGTGGGATGTATTTGACACAATAGAAGTGAACTCTGTTGCTATCGCCAGAGGTAGTGTTACCGCTCAGCATTAGTGATAGAGAATACCTTTTCTATTAGATTTCAAAGATCAGGGATTCCATAATGATAATAGTGAAAAACATATAGTATTATTGCTTTTAGAATCATTACAAAAATTTATCCCAATAATGCTTAAGATTGAGGCAAATGTGTAAAAACCTTTTTGGTTTTCTATACCGACCCTTATCTGAAAGACCAGTTGGCTCTAGCCTATCTCTCCCCAGATAAGGCCTCAAGCCGCCCCTAGATCTAACCCTAGACCTAGTGGCCACACCCACGTGGCAAATTCTCCCTAGTCCTCGCAAAGCCCTAGTCACCAACCACGCGGCGAATTCTCCCTAAGCCACTCACGACCTAGTCGCCAACACAGGAAAATTTCGCTACCGATACAAAGGTTAAGAGTTACAAGATAAAATAAAACTAAAGACAAAAAACTCCCTCTTGTGTTGAACTCGAAGAACTTGTCGAAGGCGCACCAAAGTAATCCTTGATGTTGATGCGTCCTTCCTGTAAGATAAGCATGATCGATTCTTCTATGAGTTCCTTGCATTTATGAATGTTGATCAGAGTTGTCTTGGCTGAAAAGAGGAGGCTCTCACGAATATATGAGTTATGGCTTCGATATCTTCTCAAATCCGCTCATCAAAACGGAGGCAGGCCACTCTTTAAATAGGTTCAGATCCTAGAGCCAGCGGTAGTGCTACCGCCGGGCGGTAGCCTCTTTAGGCAACTTTCTGGCACACGAATCGAGCCATTTTTGGCAACCTTCTTGCTCCAGAATTGGTAACCCCCTCCTACCGCGCTGCGGTAATGCTAGCATGCCGTGTTAGCGATATATTTTTTCCCAGTCGTCAGATCTCCTTCCTTTTTCGCTCCTCAATCAGTATCGTGATCGCAGGGCTTCCATAAGTTACAGTCGGGCGTTAGCCTTAACGCTCTGCGGTAAGCCATATTCAGTCTCGATGACCTTCCTTCCTCAACGAATGTTTCTTTTTCGACGAAGTTTCCAAATCTGCACAGCTACCGCCAGCCATTGCGTTAGCGCACCGCGCTAGCACCAGAGCTTTGGCCTGGTAGGGAATTCATCGTCTTTCTTTCTTGAACTTATTAAGGCATGAGAACAGAATATCATATACATTATAAACACATGGCAAGTATGATCAAATACAACGGGATTTGTTATTCTCAAACCAAGAGATGTGGAAAGCATGTTCCAACACGCTTGACTTCCAACACGCTACCTCCCATAGAGCCCACGCTACCTGCCAGAGTCCTCGACAGAGCCTCCTCCAAGACTTCTCAAACTCCATAGGCAGAGCCTCGCCAGCTCCAAGACTTCTAAAATGCCAGTGCTTGAAGAGTTAGGGCTCCGAATGCAGTAAAATCGACGGTGCCTTCCTCCATTCCATCGTCGCTCAACTCTGTGGCTCCCTCACGCATCCCTCGCGGCTCCTCTCTGCACAAGAACTCTCCACGGTGATCTATTAGTTCCTCTTTGCAGCAGTAGCACCAATAACTTCTAATCACAACACATACAAATGGCAAGGAACTCTCTTCCTCACAGCTTCCCTAGAAGGTATGCTCACCTATGCCTAAATTTCTGGTTGCTCTGCTTCCTCAGTTTGACGTGGCCCTGCTTGCTCTTAGTGACACATTTTTCTTCACCATTTCAACCCCGCTGCAGCTCTGTTTATCTTCGCATTATCTTCTTCCCAGTTTCATTCCACCTATCACATTATTTCTTTGGGATACGCCTCCATTTCTTCACAGTTTCAGGTAATATTTCAAAATATTTTACTGGTTTTTTTGAATGATGACATCTGTTTTTTTTTCTTCGCTTTCACAGATGTAATAAGGTAATTTTCTTAATCTTCATTATGTATAGAGTGAGGGAGTGAAGCTTTTATATTTCCCTCTTTCTCCCTCTCCCAACTGTTGTTTGTCTTATGCATTTCTAATGTTCAATGAATTGCTCAAATGAAAACTCTATTACCTAAATGCAGCTTTATCGTCCTTAAGGTTCGAGATTCTTGACCGTGGAAGAGCTATTTGGAGTGGAGATGTTTCTAATCTATGTGATAATTAGAAGAAAACTTATGTTAGCCCTCGCAAAAGATCACATGCTCTATATTAATGAGGTTTTTCCAAATGTTTTACCAGAATTCATGCCAAATGTGTTTTTTTCGAGAATTTATTCCAAGCATCCATATGTATGCCTAATCTGTTTTCGAAATGTTTTTCCCAGAGTTTTGTGTGGATCATCCAGTTACTTTTACTTCAGCATTTGGTTCCAGAATTTTGGAATTTTACATGGAAATTGTTTGGGCCTTCTGTGTTCAGCATTTGGTCTATCCCTCTAACTCCACATGAGGATTTTATATGCCGGCTTACTGCAATTTTGTGTTAGATCTTCCTCCAATTTTACAAGATCTTCCTGTAATTTTATACATTTCCAATGTATTTATGCCGCATGTTTTTTGTCAAATGTTGTTTCCTATAATTTTACATGAATCCAATTATTTTGAGTTCAGCATTTTCCATAATTTTACATGAATGTTCATCCTATTTACAAATAGCCACTTTAAGCAAAAGTAAATAATGACCATTAATTTGAAACCAACACAATATCTTCCGCACAACAACATCAATCAGATAATGATGTACATAGCTCAAAACTAGAATATCTCTTCTCCACTTCACAAATATTAGTAAGATATATCCATCATATCACTCACCAATTATTCTATGAACATAGATTCCGCCTCAGTGCCACATGATCTAAAGTGTAGCCTAGACCCTTTTTCCTGCACAATACTATTAGATGCTCAGCTACAACACATAATATGACTATTTGTTGAACGAAATTCCTGTATAATACTATTAGATCAAGTGAGATGCCAATGATACTTTTTTCTTCTTCTGCCAGCGAGCGTCCATTTGTAACATACAGTTACGTTTGTGTACTACGTATGTATCTCATTGCGTTGGTAGATTAAAGATTTTCACTGTGAGTCCATCTAAATTTTCAAAAAAAGTTTAAAAATCACTTCTCTGTTACTCTACCCCTATAATATCAAATCCTTTATCTAACACACATGTAGATTAACTAATGTTTGCATGTTTGTGAAGTTAGTATGCAGTAGATGGTGATATCTTATGCACCATGTGTCCCAAACTGGCTCAAACACACATGGTGATATCTCATGCACCAGATATTTATATTTATATCTATTTCTATATCAATGCATATTTTGTTGATCTATTGGCGACTTAGGGGTGTGAAGGAAACCAACTTAAAAGCGCCCTTCCAAGAATCTAAATGACTCTGTTGTAGCTAACGTGAAAATTTTCATAATTTGAAGCCTTTTAAGTCTATCCGAGGAGCGATTGGTCCTCTTTTCTTCCATTTTAATTGCCTTATTTTTTTATTTTCTGTCTTTGTTGTTTAGTTGTGTCATCATGTGCTATTATGCTAATATTCTTAGAATATAAGCAAGAGTTAAGGATGTGAGTTCTTAAGCAGTACAAATTACTGCTGAGAAATAATATCTTGATAATAACTTTCTTATTGCTTTTTAGAAATTTTTATGATAGAAATAAATTCTCGCACTCATATATAGGCTTTATAGTTATATAGTTCTTGGTTTTTGTTTAAAATAAAATTTTGAGATGCTCTATTTGCCACCCATCTATTTACAACTTTTACTACCCTACCAAACAGAGCAGGATTCTGGCCAAGAAATACTACATGATTTTTTGAAACACATGAATGCACAGCAGGATACTATGTGAATCCTACCAAATAGAGCAGGATACTATGTGAAAGACATGGATGTTTCTGTCCAAGAAATTTATAAGTAGGATTCCATTTAATCCCATCTTTATATTCTGAAATGAGTTTGTTTTGGCTTCACTCCAATTCATGCCGAAAAAGTTAATCTAAAAAGTTACCCTTTACACAAAAGATTCCTAAAGTAGTCCCCGCCAAATGCCGCCTTTGTCATTCTTTTCAAATTTTGACTCACTATTCCTGCAATCTCACATCATTCTTGCTTACTCTGTTCACTGAAGAACAACATATCATTCTGTAAAAAAACATACTTAAGGTATGCAGAATCATTAATGTTTTGTTGTTGATCTATTTAATGATAGCATTGCCCCCTGAAATGTCTGATTACTGTTGCTCTTGCCCTGATTAAAAAATGAAAGATTACTTTCTATTGCTTTGATTTCGAACATTTGCATACTTGCTATTTACATGCATTACAATTATGCTTTTATAGTTTAACCTGAATCTTTTGCTCTGGAGATTAATGATTTTTATAAGGGACAATCATATTAATGGCGTTTCTACATATATATATTGTCTATTTGTGTAGATATGAAATTCCAGATCATGATACATCTTGATCTATTTTTTCAAGAACTGGCCTTCCAGCTCCAGATCATCTCACTGCTCCGAATCTTCAATCTTCAGGGAATGTAATGATATTGCCTTATTTTCGCGTACTTATAACAGTTCAAAGGGAATTCATTTGATTAATGATATTTTGTTAAAAAAATTCACAAGCTTTGTTTAAATTTTTGGGCTATTTCCATGTTTGTTTTGTTCTCCATTAATTTTTATACGATATGAACTAATGGTACACACGACAACTATCGCCGCCAACAACAACTATCGCCGCCTACGACAACTATAGCCGCCCATGACAAATGTCGCCCCCCCACAATAAATGTCGCCCCCATGACAAATGTCTCCCCCCACAACAAATGTCTCCCCCCCCCCCAACAACAAATGTCGCCCGCAACAAAAAATATCGCTCCCACGACAAATGCCCCCCAAGAAATGTCTCTACTCACGACAAATGTCTAAAATATCAATCAACTGCTTTAATTTATGTAGCATGGACCAATTACTATTCTAATAACTATTCTATTTGTCAAATTTAAGCAGTAATAAATTTTCTTATTTTTAAAGTTGGTCGACTTGATCAATGTCGCCTGCCTGCGACCAATGTCTCCCTCACGATCGATATTGCCACCCATGACCGATGTCACCGCCTCGACAACCAATGTCACCCGCCTCGACCAATGCCCCCCCCCCCCCCACCAATGTTGCCCCCCACCAATGTCGCCCCCGGAGACTAATATCGCCCTCCGCGACCAATGTCGCCACCAAAACAATTTCGCCGCCCCAACTAATGTGTCCACCTGCGATCAATGTCTCCCCCCACGAGTAATGTCATCCCCCCACACGACCAATGTCGCCCCGACATTCAATGTCGCCGCCCATAATCAATTTCGCCGCCCACAACCAATGTCGTCGCCCACGACCAATGTCACCGCCCCGACCAATATCGCCGCCCACGACCAATGTCACTGCCCCGACCAATATCACCGCCCTGACCAATGTCATCACCCACAACCAATGTTGCCTCCCACGACCAATATCATCGAACTGACCAATGTCGCCGCTCACGACCAATGTCGCAGCCCCGACCAATGTCGCTGCCCACGATCAATGTCGCCGCCCCGACCAATGTCGCCCTCCCACGACCAATGTCGCCCCCCGCATGGGGTCCCCCATGCACGACTGCTCATATATATATATATATTATTTTTAAGCAAGGTGACTTGCGGTGGCTTGAAAGCTCGACGAACCACCTTGAAAAAAGCTCGATTACGAGTCGAGATCGAGTTCGTTGAGCTCGAGCTCGATTACGAGTCCAGCTCAAGTTCGATGAGCTCGAGCTCGATTAAAAGTCGAGCTCGCGCTCAGATATTAAAAAAAATTGTTTGATTTCTAACTTCAAATTATATCATGTGAAATATTGGAGGGAAATTTCATGAGATCATACATGCATGAAATATTTGGAGGGAAATTTCCCTCCAATAAAATAATTAATTAACACATTAATTAATAAAACAATACTAAATTCCCTCTCGATCGACACCATCCGCGATTCTCAAAACCCTCAGTCGCGACTGGCTTCTTCCTCCGGTGAATCAGCTCTCATTTTTAACGGTGGAGAGGTGGGTTTCCGTTCTGCTCAACGTTGGGGATAGGGTTCTATCATCGTTGGGGCTGGAAAGGCTCGTGAGCTCCTCGGATACTTTCCTCCATCGTGAGCCTCCTCCCTCTTTCCCCTTTTTCTGTACCCTAAATGAGCAGCTAATTATAGATGCTTTGTAGAGGCTAGGGTTTTCGTTTTGAGATGGACCAGTCAGTCTACGAAAGGCTCATGAGCTGGATAGGCTCGTGAGCTCCTTGGATAGGATTTTGTAGACTGCCGGCATTGCTTACATATGTAGTATGAAACATAGCTAGATTATATATGTATATGCTCATTTGTAGTTGTTCATGGAAACTTTTTTATTGACTCACCTCTCAAGTTCTCACAAAGAGGATCTTTAGGTGAGGTGTAACAATACCCAAAATATCTCAATGTTGCATGTCCAAAAACATACATAGCATAAACCAAAAATATGTTGTTCTTGTTATTGAGTTTGTCTTTTCAGGTTTCTAAAATCACTTAAAGGCTATGTACATAATAAAGCTCGTCTAGAGGGTTCAACAGCAGAAGGATATATTGTAAAAGAGTCTTTGACATTTATGTCAATGTATCTAAATGAAATTGAAACAAGGTTTAACAAAGATAACAGAAATGATGATGGAGTAGAGGATCAACAAGAGTGTGAATTGTCTGTGTTTGCATTAAAAGTGAGGCCCTTTGAACCTCTCCGCCATTGCTATGCACTTTCAAAAAAAGATCTAGATGCAGCTCATAAATTCATATTAAATAATTGTAACGAAGTGGATGCTTTTAAAAGGTTCGAAACATGTAGGAGCTAGTAGATTCATATTAAACCATTATCATTATTCTAATTTTATATCTAAATTTAAGTTACTTATTGTCTTTTATAGTATGCACATGAAGGAGCTAAAAATGGAAAATGATAGGAACATTAACCAAACTAACGAAAAACAGTTTCATTATTGGTTTCAAGCTCATGTAAGGTCCAATAACGAAATTATTCTCCAATATTATTAATTTAAAGTTTCACTTAACCATTTAACTTTTTTATTTATCATGTATAGATAAATTGATTGCATCACAAACAGTGTAGAGGCATCTCTAAAGAGTTGTGGGCATTGGCAAATGGTCCACAATCATACTTAACAAAATTCTACTCTGGTTGTATTGTTAATGGAGTACGATTTCATATAAAAGATCGAGATGATCGTCGAACCACACAAAATAGTGGTTTACTTATTGAGGGGGAACATCAAAATGAAATGCTTGAGTTTTATGGAGTATTGACAAGAGTAGTTGAAATGACCTATCTTCATGGATTTAAAGTAGTATTATTTTGGTGTGAATGGTTTAACACTGGTGGGAAAAAGACTATGCAAAAAGATAAATATTTTGTGAGCATTGATATAAGATCTCGTTGGTATAGTGATGATCCATTCGTTCTTCCAAACCAAGTGCAACAAGTGTTCTATGTCGATGACACAAAACTTGGTGAGCATTGGAAAATTGCACAGCTTGTATGTCATAGACACATTTGGGATATTAAGGAACAAGATGACCTAGAAATGGATGAAATGAATGATAGCATAGGTGAGTCTATGGTTCGAGAAGTTTTTCAACAACATAAGTCTTCTAACAATGAATTAATATATGTTATTGAGGATCATAACCTTCAATTTCTAGCAAGAGAAGATATCAAACCTGATATTAAAAATGTGGAAGTTCTAACTAAAGTCCGCGAAGAGAAGGAACATAATAATGATAATGTTGATGAAGATGAGTCTACAAATGTAGATGATGAAACACTTGTGCAATATAGTGATGACAATGATGATACCATGTATGCTACTCATGCTCAAGATGAGACATGGTACATGATGTTTATTTCTTATCTATTATGATGAAACTCTATTCCAATTCTTACTTTTCATAACATTTGATTGAGTACTATTCTAATGTGTTATTTAATATTTGTATCTTATTTAAGATTTGTATCTTATTTATTTTGCAGAAAAATGCCTCCGAAGAATGTCATTCTACTTCACCCTGTAACAAGGAGTAAATCGTTGGTTAATGATGAACCAACAAATGATGTTGTTGTTTAATTGTCTAGTCTACCACCATCGTCTAGTCTACCACCATTATCTAGACTACCATCCACACCAAGTCTACCACCATCGTCTAGTCTACCATCCACACCATCGTCTACTCTGCCATCATCTAGTCTACCAAGTCTACAACCATCGTCTCTTGGATCACATCATCTTCATGATGCTGTTGCGGCTATGGAATTTGATGATGGAAGTCCACCACAGATATCTGATAATACTGGTAAGCATTCCTTAATTATTTTTCATATCGATGTTTATTATTTACTAGAACCATATATTTATTAAGTTTGTTTAATTTTGTAGTGGCAAGCTCTAGTAGTAAAAGAGGTCGTGGGGCGAGCACGGGAAAATCTATCGAGAAAGCTTTTGAAGAAAACGTATGTTTTATTTATCTTGAAAGTTACATACTATCACACTATATGATAACATACATTTTTTAGGATAAGAAATTGCTTGATATTGAATTCCCTGAAGGCTTCAAGAAACCACGTCGTTTTGCAAGTCACCTAGCAAATGGGATAGGCGTTGTTATTAAACATAGTCCAGGATTGGATTTCTTGACCCCCTGGAGCGAAATTGAAAATGAACGTGTACTTCCTGTATATGCTGGATTAGATGTAAGTAAATTTGCATATGACATTTTTTTCAATTTGGTTGGAATAACTAATTAAATATATGTTGTTCCTTTGTAGAAATGGTTTGATATAAAGGGATGGTCTACAGATGAATTAGTAAAAGGCTATATGGAAGAGATGTTTCAGCGTAGTTATACGCATTGGAGAGGGAGATTATCTGTAACTTATAAAGAATATGTTGCATAGGGAAAGAATCCAAGAGTTTGTAGCCCGTTTGATTAGATCTCACTCGAGAAGTGGTGTGCCTTGTGCGATTACTTAGACAGTGAGAGTTTTAAGGTGAATTTTAGTAAATAACAAAATCTTGTTTAATATGTATATATATATATCAGATATATGTTTATACAGGCAACGCGGTTTCTCCCTATATCCGCGCTAGCTTAAATCTTCCGACGGACTTCGTATTTCTCTTCCGGGAAGGGGGCGACGGCGACGATGTCGTGATCTCCTCGCGACGGGCTTGGTATTTCTCTTCCGGGAGGGGGGCGACGGCGACGATGCGGTAATCTCCTTGCTAGGTTATCGAAGGGCAACAACGACAACGAAAAAGCCATTACTTAACCTGCACAGAACAGCGACAGCGGCGTTGCAAGGGACGAAGGGAGGTGATCTACTCGCAGGTATATAAGGGTTTTTATTTTTGATTACATCTATCATTTCCTCGATGCCATCCAGCAAGACCTACTCCACCATATTAGGGGGTTTTATTGTGTTTTTATTGGGTTTTTAGGCTCGATTCAATCTATCGTGCTCGATTCAATCTATCTTGTTGTTTTTCCATCAAACAATATCTACTCTACCTTGTTATGGGTTTTATTGTGTTTTTATTCATTGTGAATTACAGCCTTTGATGATGAACATGGAATCTGCTGCTATATTTTCTGATTCTGAAGAGGGTTGCCCATCTGAAATAAATCACAGCTTTTACGATTCATCGAAAAGCAATGATAAGAATCTTGAACCATATATTGGCCTTGAGTTTGAGGATTTGGATTATGTATACATTTTTTATAATGCATATGCACGTAAGCATGGTTTTGGAATTAAAAAAAATTCAAGTGCCAAATCTCAAGTTACTAAAGAATTGATTTGGAAGAATTATGTTTGTGATAAAGCGGGTACGAAAAATATGTATACAACAAAAGAACCATCAACTTAAAATAAACGTTATCTGACTAGGATGGATTGTAAGGCTAAATTAGATGTTCGGCGAAATAAAGATGGGAAATGGGTTGTTACTGGTTTTGAAAAACAGCATACTCATGAGTTAGATACCACAAGAAGGACTATAAAACACCAGTCACATAACGTTGCACACAAAAGCGTAATAGTCAAGAATGCAATGGATAACTTACATGAAGCAGGATTGGGTCCATCTAAAATTGCAAAAACCTTAAATGTTACCGGCGTTAATACAGATATTACGGCTCAAAACGTTATTGATCACCTAAGAATCAAAAGAAGAAATAACATTGGTCGAGAAGGTGTCATGGTTGCGCAATACCTACAAGCACTGTTGATCAAAGATCACAACTTTTATTTTGCGTTGGAGTTAGATTCTGATGGGATATTAAGATCATTATTTTGGGCTGATTCACGTGCATGCAGTGATTATATAACATTTGGTGATGTTATTGTTTTTGATGTGACTTACAAAAAAAATAGGCTTATGATGCCTTTCGCACCGTTTACGGGGGTTAACCATCATAGACAATTGACGCGCGATTTCAGCACTGCTAATTAGCAAGCGCGAAATGCGGTACGACGGCAGTGCACCGGTCGTTGTCAAGTAATAAAAGTAGGGAGAAACTCCCCGAATATCGTTCTCAAAGGAATGCTAGTTGGGTAGTATGATTTGCCTACTAGGGAAACTCTTATAAAGATTCTAAAACACTTAATAAAAAGGGGGGTTTTGAAAGTGGTTTTCCTATGCTATCAATGAAGAAAGAAAATGTGGGCCTAAAGCTCCGCTTCGCTTGTCGGGATGGATGCAACGGCCGCGATGTCGTGCGTAGGGGAAAAGAGTCAACCAAAGCTCGAAGACTATGCTGAAGATTCTCGGCCAGAATCGTAGGGTTGTCAAGCCTCGTCCATATCAGTCTTCAGTTGCGTCCGGGGTCCAGAGGAGCTGTCTTCCTCTACTATTACCCGTCTTCTTCGTGGTCTAGCTTGAAGTATAGCTCTTGTTCAACACCTGGAATGTTGCGGAAATTCTCCGTCTATGGCTTTCTTGAGCTCGAGGATGATGTAGGAGGCCAAGGAGGGAGATTTGGCAGTAGATTTGCAATCCAAAGGTCACCGGAGCTCCTCCTAGGTCAAAATGGTGGTGAATCGGCGAAGTGGGCGAAAATGGCGGGCTTTAGAAGCTTTTCCCGTGGGTCTCCCACTTGCAGCAGATTTCCTGCTTTAAATACTAAACGGGCAGAATTTTAGTCACGCGCGAGTGAACGCACGACCATTGGATGCCCGTGCGTTATTTATCGTGAAACCAGGCTTGAGGAAGAAACAGCAGCGCCCGTGCGTTTTACTCACGCACGGGAGTATCCGCCCGTGCATAAAAACGCACGAACAAATTCTGATTGGCTAGAATATAGGCGAAACAGGCGATCATGCATTTTGTTCGCGCATGGGCGATCCGCCCGTGCTTAAAAATGCACGATCAAATTCAGATCACCGGTTTTCTCCCCAGATGAAGGCGCACGACCGCAGCCGTCCATGCGTCAAGAAAATGCACGACTGTGCGATATACACACTCATGAATTCTGGGCAAAAGGAGATGATCCAAACACCTGCAAGCACAGCAAATCATCTGGGAATACACCTCTAGCACCAATCAAACATAGAAAAAGGATTTGGGAGCACCACGTGCTTACCCCCAATAACGTGGAGCGCAAATGCACACCAAAACGGGCCTAAAAGGAGCACGAAGCACGTAAGTGCGCATGAATGAGCATAAGAGAAATAGATGAACTAATAGCTCGATAATGGCGCACAAGAGTATGAAAACTAGCCCGGATGAGTCCATAAAAGTGTATATAATTGGGACTCATCACACCCCCAGACTTAACCATTTGCACGTCTCGGGCAAACTACTCAGCTCTCCGTCTAAACAATTGGGTGTTAGAGTGAGTTTGAGCGGTAGAGACCCATGCGAAGTCGCATGCTCACGTGCGTAGAAATACATTAGAATAAAATTTAACTCAAGATTATATTTAACTATTTCTAGAACAGTAATTTGAAATCTACTTTACTCAGATGGTGAATCCCAGTGAATCTTTTGGTCGCGCACAAGGGAAAATAGCGTGACTAATGAGGAGAGTATTATTCGAATCAAAGCTCGGGACAATCTCCTAAGAAATCCATCAATGTCGGTGTCCATAGGCTTGCACGTTCGCACTCTCTCCACTGCATGAGACGACTCATATCTAAAATCAATAGGACTTATAGGTTAAGATTTGGCTTAGAATGAGCTTAGGTTAAATAAGTAGAAGAACGATGGGCATCGTACTCAACATAACCTGAGCACACGAGAGCATAAAATCACCAATACAGGGAAATTAAGAACCACACAACACCCCCAGACTTCAACTGGACACTAGGTGTGTGCTATGCCGACCGCACATTGTTTTGTCGAGAGATTGCATTTGAAAGTTCTTTTTATACAATTTTTTATTTTCTCGTCTCGACAAATATATCTTTTGTAAGCACTTTTATAAACTTCTCTTTTAGCTTTCTCAAAGCTACCATACACATCAAAGATAACACCAAATGTGATAGATATATAAATTTCATTCAAACACATATGTTGGTGCGAATATAGGTTTGGTCGTATGGCTTTGGTGAAATTTAAGTGGAGCTAAACAAGAAGGATAGGTAGGCTCAAGTGGGCTTGCAAGGGTGATTACATTGATAGGATTTCAAAAGCACAAACGGATCAAGAAACGGCCTACATCACGCTTTATAACGAGTTATTAAACGCAATCGTTTCAAGAGTCTCCTGGTGCAGGTTCTAGCCACCGAGAAAGGTTATCCGTCCTTCCGATCCTAGTAATAAGCTACTACTAATCCAGCTACACTCGACCATATGCTACCATTGGATTCACCGGATTCACCACTAAAGTAAAATAAATTGCAGCTACTATAATAGAAATAATTAAATTATAACATTGAATTTTATTTTACTCTAATTGAATTTCTAGGGGTGGCGGGAGCACTCGACTAGAGCACTACTCGAGTCGACATTTTTCTCCACCCCTCATTCCTACACTAACAATCCAATTCTTACGAGCGGGGAACCTCGCAGCAATACCCAATAAGCGTGTGTGATCAAGTACGCGTGAACTAGGTGCAAATGTGTGCAACAGAATTGAAAATCCTAACTCAGCACATTCTAACATGCTATGCAAAGTGCGTGCACGTGTATAACCTATCTCTCCCCAGACTCGATCAAAACCATATAAAATAGAGAATTCATGAATAAGGATAATAGGGGTAGAGTGGACCTATGTTCACGAATGAGCATGCCAGAAGTGCGGCAATTCCATCTTTAAAGTGCTCCTTCCTCATTTCCCAAGCGAGAGCTTAAACCTGCGATGTTAGCAAAAAGCCCAAAACAACACACAATAAACAAAAATCTTAACGAAAGGTCAGAACTGAATGGTTCCCCCATGGGTTGTCTCCCAAGAAGCCCTTTTGTTTACCGTCCTTAAGGTGGACCAAATACCTATATTAATGCAGTTTATAAAGTCTAGGAATAAGCAAAAGCTAATAAATCCTAATTATTATTAAAGCTCAAAATAAATCAGCTATAAGCTGATTTGAAGTAGTAACAACTGATGAAAGAAAAAAGGTTTGGGGACCTGGTAGTAGGGGTGGAAATTAAGTAGGATGCTCAGCCTCCAACCCCAAATCTCCTCCTTTTTCGCTCTCTTATTCTCCTCCAGTATTATGTCTTCAAAGAAAACCCGCTTGCCCCCTTGTAACCAATCCTCAAGGGGAAGCACCAACGATGATGAGGAAGCAATATGTTCCTTCACTGTACCTTCCTCAACCCGCCAGGCTTTCGGCTCCTCCATGCATAAGGTCTGATTAACTGGAGGAGGGGCATCCTGCATCCTTGTACATACAGAAAGGGGGTCAGGAAATAAATTGGAAGAAAAACTAAAAGAAATCTCATCTAAGGGGATAATCCCGGCTTCATCCCCCATAGGGCGCGGCAATGACAAACTGATGATATCATCGAAGGTTTCACTAGACTCAACAGCGCACGCAATGGCCTCCTCTATAACTTGGACATCCTCGCACTGGACTGAAACGGTTGTTTCAACACAATCGAGACTGTCCTCCTCCTTGAGAGTGGGCACGACACTGCGCAGGTCTGCAAAATCCTGCAAATTGACCTCAATGATAACATCAGAAATAGATGTAGTTTCGTGTGTAGTGGGAGAAGACGTGCTTCTTAAGAGTTTGGGCTCACTCTCCACACAAGGGCACAAATCCACGCAAAGTGGAACATGAACCGAAGAGGTATGGGGGTCGCATCAGAAACAAAGTCCTGAGGGACACTGATGCACGTGTCGATTCCAGAGACTTCAAGAAGTGAAGGTGGAAGTGACACGTAATCAAAGGAAGGAACTGTGCTCGCAGAATTCAAAGATGGGACGATCCGGATATCCGGCTCATCATCGCCCGCCAATTGGCAAAGATAATCTGCACAGTCCTTCAAGGCATGCTCTCTACTTTTGCAAAATAAACACTACTTCACCGGCATTACCGGCACCAAAGGTGCGGCAGTCGAGTAAAAGTGCGACAACAGAATCGCGGTAGAGTAGCCAAAAGATTTATGGGCTCCGTACAGTTTCTGAACAACCCCATACTCTTTGGGACACCTATCACTAGTGTGGGATGTGTCCCCACACCAAGTACATCGGACATTCAAATGCACCCACATGATATAGAAAAAGAAAATAGCATGGTAAAGAACAAATTAAAAATAATAGCAAGAAAGGAAGGCAAGAAAGGAGAACACTAATAAAAGTAAAAGACTAATTCCTGCGAAGGATGAATCATACACGCTTGCAATCCCCGGCAACGGCGCCAAAAACTTGACGCGCGATTTCAGCACTGCTAATTAGCAAGCGTGAAATGTGGTACGAAGGCAGTGCACTGGTCGTTGTCAAGTAATAAAAGTATGGAGAAACTCCCCGAATATCGTTCTCAAAGGACTGCAAGTTGGGTAGTATGATTTGCCTACTAGGGAAACTCTTATAAAGATTCTAAAACACTTAATAAAAAGGGGGGTTTTGAAAGTGGTTTTCCTATGCTATCAACGAAGAAAGAAAATGCGGGCCTAAAGCTCCGCTTCGCTTGTCGGGATGGATGCAACGGCCGCGATGCCGTGCTTTGGTGAGCGGATGGACGAGAAGGCTAGCAAATGAGGGTCGTAGGCACCTCGTCGCTGAACACGCAACTAGCAATTTCTAGTGTGGAGCACTAGTAAGCGGTGGAGTGGATGGCGGACTACGGCGCTCCTCAAAGCTCATAAACCACAAAGGATCTCACAAACATGAAATCATAACAACTAAAACATTAGGTTTATGAACATCATCCACAATCTCAAATACATATAAAGAGAAACTCTGAAACAAGCATAGGTGAAAAGAGTTAACCAAAGCTCGAAGACTATGCTGAAGATTCTCGGCCGGAATCGTAGGGTTGTCAAGCCTCATCCGTCTCGGTCTTCAGTTGCGTCCGGGGTCCGGAGGAGCTGTCACATTCCTCTACTATTACCCGTCTTCTTCGTGGTCTAGCTTGAAGTAGCTCTTGTTCGACACCTGGAATGCTATGGAAGTTCTCCGTCTATGGCTTTCTTGAGCTCAAGGATGATGGAGGAGGCCAAGGATGGAGCTTTGGCGGTAGATTTGTAAGCCAAAGGTCACCGGAGCTCCTCATAGGTCAAAATGGTGGTGGATCGGCGAAGTGGGCGAAAATGGCGGGCTTTAGAAGCTTTTCCCGCGGGTCTCCCCCTTGCAGCAGATTTCCTGCTTTAAATACTAAACGGGCATAATTTTAGTCACTCATGGGCGAATGCACGACCGTGCATTGCCCAAGCATTATTTAACGCGAAACCAGGCTTGAGGAAGAAGCAGCAGCGCCCGTGCATTTTACTCACGCACTAGCGAATCCGCCCGTACGTAAAAATGCACAAACAAATTCAGATTGGCTAGAATATATGCGAAATAGGCGATCGTGCTTTTCCTTCGCGCACGGGCGATCCGCCCGGGTGTAAAAATGCACGATCAAATTCAGATTACCGGTTTTCTCCCCAGATGAAGGCGCGCGACCGCAGCCGTCCGTGCGTCAAGAAAATGCACGGTCGTGCGATATACACACTCATGAATTCTGGGCAAAAGGAGATGATCCAAACACTTGCAAGCACAGCAAATCAGCTGGGAATACACCTCCAGCACCAATCAAACATAGAAAAAGGATTGGGGAGCACCATGTGCTTACCCCCAATAACGTGGAGCGCAAACACACACCAAAATGGGCCTAAAAGGAGCACGAAGCACGTAAGTGCGCATGAATGAGCATAAGAGAAATAGATGCAATAATAACTCGATAATGACGCACAAGAGAATGAAAACTAGCCCGGATGAGTCCATAAAAGTGTATATAATTGGGACTCATCAACAATCCATGTTGTTTGGATGCGCAGTGCTAGCAGATGAGACGGAGGATACATTTATATGGTTATTCAAACCATGGTTGATCTGCATGTTTGATAAACATCCACAGGTTAATATAACTGATATGGACCGTGTGATGTATAACGCAATTCAAATTGTCTTTCCAAACAGTAGACATCGTTTTTGTTCATGGAATATCAATAAGCACCTTATCGAACATGTTTATGATATGCGTGATACATCAAGTGAGTTTGCAACAGAATACAAAATATGGTATAATAGCAGAACCATACAATAATATGAAGTCCTATGGAAAGATCTAATTGCAGGATTTAAGTTGCAAAATAATAAATGGCTAGCAAAAATGTGGAATCTAAGACATCATTGGGTACCAGTTTATTTGAAAGATATTTATGTCGTTGGAATGACTTCAACAGGTAGAAGTGAGAGCATAAATTCCTTTTTTGATGGTTTTGTCAATTCAAATACCCAATTACCTGAATTTGTTGTTCAATATGAAAAAGCATTATTAACCCATCGTCATTCCGAGGAAGTAGAAGATTACAAGACATTGAATTCTACACCAGTTCTACTCAGCAATACAAATATCGAGACATATGCAAGCAAAGTATATACCAGAGCAATGTTCAAACTATTTCAGAATGAATTTAAACAAAGTTTAGAGTGCGGCCACCAAAAGTTGTCAAGTTCTGAAAATTCATGCACATATCTTGTTGGGTTAGCTTCTGATTCAGTTGACAAATATTATACTTAGGCAGGTTATTGAAGTACTGAACATATTGTCTTATCTCTACAAGCATGAACTAGATATGACATTAAATACAACTTGCATTTATCATTGAGCTGAGCACTTCTTCAAATCAGGAACACTGTTGGGTACTGTTCCTAACAATCTCCCCCTATTTGAAGAAGTCCTAACTTACCTCAATGATAAATATCACACATATAAAGATTTAACATTTCAGAAAATAACATCACATTAAGCAGCAATCATAAAAATAGATTAAATCTTCTTGACACTAGACACCAAGCACATAGATAGCTTAGATGTTCATGAATAAAAGCTAGCATTCATTTGCCGCATTCTAATTAAGATTTTAATTTAGTGCTCCTCAGTGTTTGTTGTTGCTTGCCCCTTTGTCTTCCTTCCTTTGCCTCTGATAATAGTTGATGGGCATTGGACTCTTCTTAGGAGAGGGAGGAGGACCCAGTGGGAATGCTTGTTTGTGATTCTTCCTCCTTTCTAGCTATTTCAGATGCTTTTCCCATTAAACTAACTGATATACCCTGTTATAGTTCTCCTTAGGGTATCCAAACGGTATCCATGACTCTGTTATGATTTCTCTTAAGACTGGACTCCACCTTCCTGATTGTGGATCCATCTCAACTTCCCTCAGTCTCTTCTGCCTATAATTGTTACTTTGAATTCTCTTTCTCTTCTTGGAGGATGCTGATTCTCGGAATTCTATGTCGTACTCTGCTGAGTAAGTGCTTTCAAAAGGGTTGGCAACCTCATATACTGATGAGGGTTTTTGCATTGTCTGCTTTACTTGATTTGCTATCCACATCGCATGATGGGATCCGGAATTTATTATCTCATTCTCCCCCTTTAGGACTTGTTCAATTACCCATTCCTCAAGACCTTCGCTGACCAGAATCAACTGATCATGCAGTTGTTGTTCAGTCACATCCAAATTGTTCTTTAATTCGAGTAGATGGGCATCTAATGTAAGAGCAGTCTCATTAACCCTGTTCAGAATTTGATTTCTATTATTAGTAGCACCCGTTGCTATCTGCTCAAAAGTATAGTCCACATTATCTGAGAGTGTTGCTTGATTTGTCAGGATCGTGTGGGTTTGATGTCCCACTTTGTTAACTTCCTCTCTCATCTTTTCTATTGCTGGAGCTGCCGGGGTGTAGAAGTGGGTACATTGGGTGTTGAGATGAAGAATCTCCCATTTTACTGCCTTTATTTCAGCCTTCGGCTCCTTCCTTAGACCATCCACAGTCTTTACAACAAAAGTTTCTAGTTGTTTCCGCTGAGCAGTTAGACGGGATGATATCATGTGAAAGAGAGAACCTGACTGAGCCGGAGATGGCTCAGTAGCTTGTTCTTCTTCATCTTCTTTTCTTGTTGAGCTTCTTTAGAGATGTCTTCAGATGATTCTTCACTTATGTGGACTGTAACTTTAGCCTTCCCCTTGGAAACCTCTGGCAGTGTCTCACTTGGAGATGTGAGCACAATCTATCTTGCTATGATTAATTCTCTGCCTTCTGAAAGAGTGAGGTCTTCCATTGGCTCAGGCACATTGCCTCAATCTTCTGTAGTAGAGGGCACATTCCCTTGATCTTCTAGGGCAGTGTACCCTTGTTGGTTCTCCCACTCAACTTGAGCATTCTCTGGGGCTGAGCCTCCAGCTGGGAGTTCCCCATGGATAATTTCATCATCTTAGGCTGAGCCCCCGAATTGGGACTCCCCCTCAATAGGGTCACTCCCCAAGTTGGGGTCTCTTTTTTCTTCAACAACCTCTTTAGGAGCAGGTTCAGGAGTTGATACAAGAGCATTTCCTCAAGTAGATGTCTCACCTTCAGATGGAGCAGGATTGTGTGGGGGTGAGGGTCTGTCATCAGAACTGCTTGATGAATCTTCTTTTTCGGTGGGATCTATTGGGGCTGCTTGTTTCTTTTGTTTCTTTGGAGCAGGCGGGGCATCAGATGATGGTTTAGGGATCGAGCTATCCCATCGATCGAGCATATTTACATCCAGTCTCTTGGAGTAGTGCAGGGGGACTCCCATTTTTTTATGCAGTACTTCAACCAGGGTGTTTAGAAGGAAGAGGGATAGTATTCTTCCATAGGAGGGGGTTGTCAGGGTGATCTTCATTCTTTGGAAGAGAAAACCGCTCCACTCAGTCTTCTTGGTCAGAATTATTTGGGCCATGACGACAAACATCTCCTTGGATATTCGGTCATGCGACCCAGGTTTGCATAGCAGAACCTTTCCCATGATATCTGCTAGCAAATTTCCTTTTTGATTAAACTCATTCCTCTTAATTGACCTGTAGGTCTTCCCGGTATGGCCGCACCAGGAGTAGCTGGCCGAGATATCCTCCGTTGTCAGCTCTTCTTCCTCTCCCCCTTTAATTCTTGGCGGATGGAGTGCCTTTCTGAGGTTCTTAACTGATACTTTGACCTTGTTCCCGACTACGACATATTTTATCTGAGTTTCAAAATGGTTGAGTCGAGCTTCAGTGAAGAACTCTGTTAGTTCTCGGTAAAGAAGAACTGAGGGTTCGCACAACAGATATTCTAGGCTGGTGGATTCTAGAAGCCCTATCACTGACCTCACTTCGTCCAAGAACGAGTTGAACCCTCCACACTGGAGTTCCCAGCCGTAAATTACTTCTTCTTTCTTGGGAGCCATTGATCTAGAGCGAGAGAGTAGGCAACACGTCGGAGATGAAGCAGTGGTTTGTCGACGGAGTAGTTTGGGGAAAATGATAGCGTAATTTCTATTCTAGAGCATTGTTAGGGAAATGATTTCTCTTAACCCCTAGAAATAAGTTGAATATGAATTCTAAGAAAGAAAAACAAGGTTAAGTAAATATGGGTCGAATACTATTCGACGCAACGTCGAAATGGAGTCGACGTTTCCTTCAGATGGAGTCGAAGTAACCTTAGGAAGATTTCAACGTATGTGTTTTCGACGCTACTCTGATTTCTAGTCGACGCATATGGAGAAGTCGACGCACCTTCCTTATTCTCCTTTCGACGTCCAGCCAAGAAGAACTCGACGTTTACGTCGAGTGGTAATCAACGCACGTCGATTTATATGACAGATTTAAATATGCGCCAGATCTCTTTCCTTCTTTCAGTAGATCTGATTTGTATGGAATAAATGTCAATATTTTATAGCAGTTCTGAATCATTCTTTCCTTATATCTGATTCTTGGCTAATTTGATTAAACTTATTTGGACATTATTTGAAATCAGAATTAGTTCTTTCCTTCTACAGAAATAAATATTATGGAAACATTTTCATCTTTCTATTTCTCTGACTACTAATTGATTATCCTCCAATAGTATTATTTTGAATTAACAGAGCTATAAATAAAGAGGAGGTCGGCAGAAAAAGTAGAACAAGTGATTCACCATTTTACATTTGAAAAAGAGGAAGAGCTCCCAAGTATAGAGAGAAAATTGAGAAATTGTTCTGCAGCAATATTCAAGCACTTCTTCTTCTCCTGCTTCTGAAGTCATTCTGCTGCAAGTTCTGATAGCTCTCACAAAGAGAGAAAAGCTACAAATCTTCTTCTCTCTATAGAAGAAAGATTTAATTCACTTCTTGTGCTTCCAATCTTCTTGCTAGGAAGAAAATTCATTCTTGTTCTTATTTCTTTCTTCTTTCTTATTCTTACTTAAATATTGTAGAAGAGTTTTTAGAATCTCTCTTCAAAAAATTCAGTGTACTGGTTCTAAGAGTCTCCTTGTCAAAAGACTCAGGGTGGTTCTAAGAGTCTCCTTGTCAAAAGACTCAGGGTGGTTCTAAGAGTCTCATTGTCAAAAGACTCAGGGTGGTTCTAAGAGTCTCCTTATCAAAAGACTCAGTGCAAGATAGTGAATTCCTACCAAGGGGGTAGAAGAGTGGACTACCCAAAGTTTGGGGAACCACTATATTTTCTTGTGTTGTGCTGTGATTTCTTTTCTTGCATTTACTTCATTTGTTTAATTCTTGTTGGTGTGTGGGAAGCTCTAATCTGTGATCATACACATATATATATATTAACTTTGCACAAAAAATTTTTAATCTCTATTCACCCCCCCCCTAGAGAATTCTATTGAGGTTAACTGTGCACTTTCAATTGGTATCAGAGGCAGGTTGATCTAAGATGGTTAACTCCTTGATCAAAAAGGTCCTACCTTATTTATATATATATTTTTCTACAAAATTATTTTCATGGCACAAATCAAAGATTATGCTTCCACCAGACCACCAATTTGCAACCTTGAAAAGTTTGCACTTTGGAAAACAAGAATTAGAATCTATTTAAACTCTATTGATGATGAATTATTTAATGTTGTCATGACAGGTCCCCCCAAGCCATTCAAAAAGGATTCAAGTGGAAAAGCAACTGAAACACCTGCTCCAAAGGCTGAATGGACAGAAGAGGAAAAAGAAAGCCCAAGCATATGATGCCAAGGCTATGAATATCCTAGTTTCAACTCTCTCAGATGAAATCTTCCAAAAGATTGCTGAGTGTGAGTCAGCTAAGGAAGTATGGGAAGCTCTCACTAAAATGGTTGAGGGAAGTGCTGATGAGAAAAAGGACAGAAGGGCACTACTCATCTCCCAATATGAAAACTTCCAAAAGAAAGAGAGTGAAAGTGTTGCTGACATGTATTCAAGATTCATCCTCATAGTCAATGAATTGAGAACACTTGAGAAGGACATATCTCTTACTGAGATAAATGACAAATTGCTAACTTGCTTCCCTAGCTCTTGGGATTAAAGAATCTGGCCAATCAAAGACTCCAGAAGTCAAAAAGAAATCTCAACAGATGTCCTATTGGGTAAATTAAAACCATATGAACAACTGTTGAAAACAAGGGCTGAGAAAGAAGAAAAAGAAAAGGCTTCTCCACTCCCAAAAGAAAAGAGTATTGCTTTGAAGGCTGTTGAAGGAATACCCTCTACAAGTGATGAGGAGCTGATCAGTCTACTGGCCAGAAGGTTCAAGAAGTGGATCAAAACAGAAGGATCCAGAGGAAGAGATTCAAAAACCAGGTATAATAAAACACCTACTAAAGAAATTATATCTACTCTTGCAGGAAACCTGGACACATTGCACCTGATTGTCCTAAAGAGATCAACAATAAGAAGGATCTAAAAAGAACATATCTAAAGAAGAAGAAGAAGGAAGAAAAAGGATTCATTGCTCAATCTTGGAGTGATTCAGAATCTGAAGAAAGTACCTCATCAGATGATGATCAGCAAGAGGTCAAGCAAGAGGAAACCTGTCTGATGGCCACTGAGAAGCCCGATGATACATCTATGGTAAATATACTTGATAATATAGATTTCTCTTCTACTGATTTCAAACAAAGTTTCAAAGAATTCTGTTTAGATCTAATCAAATCTGAAAAAGAAGTAAAAGAATTAAGAATTGAATTAAAAAATCTCAAACAGGAAAATACACATCATAAAAATTATAAGCTCAATCTAGAACTCTCAGAAGAGGAATTAGACAAAATCTATTCAGAAAATCTAACACTAAGAAAGGAGCTTGCAAAGGCTAAAGTCTTTGAAGACTCTCTAAATGGGAAAGGTCAGAAGCTCAAAAACATTTCTGAGAATCTCACTAATAGATTTAGACAGCTAAATCAGAATACTAATGAAGCATCTAAACCTCAAACTTCCAGCAAATCTGTCTGGAAACATCCAATTCACTTCACTAGGGAGAATTATCTAACAGGAGAAAGATTACAAGAAAGTCCTGAAATAACCACTATTTTTAATAAACCTAATCCCATTACAGATAAAGGAATCTTAGGAAAATATCCTCAGAAAAAATTTGAACATGCATCGAATTCTTACCAACGTGCGTCGAGTACTAATCGACGCTTATACCAAAATGCGTCGACTTCTACTCAACGCAACCTCTCTCATGCTTCGACTGAAAGTAGACTCGGAATGAAGAAAGCGTCGACTCCATATCGACGCAATCAGAAACCTACGTCGAATTCATATCGACGCAACCATAAGTCTACGTCGAATCCCTATCGACGCAATAATTCAGACAGAAAATTTTCTGTTTCCAAACAGGTCTCTCAATCCATGTCCTTCTATTATGAACATTATTTCTGTGATATCATCCAAGAAGATTGGTATGATAAGCCAGTACCCCATAAGAAGGAAGGATACCCTGAAAAACCCACTTATTCTTTTATTAAATCTTTTACTAATGAGAGGAAGGGACCCCAGCTCAGCAGGGTCCAAACTAATGTTTAAAATTCTATGTGCAGATGTATCACATCTCCAGGATGGTGTGGTACTTGGACAGTGGATGCTCCATGCACATGACAAGATGCAAAAACCTATTAATCAACTTTGAGGATAGACTTGGACCATCAGTAACCTTTGGAGATTCTAGTTGTGGCCAAACCAAGGGCTTTGGAGATTTCAAAGAAGGGAAAGTCACCTTCAAGAATGTGGCAGTAGTCAAAGGACTAAAGCACAATCTGATAAGTATAAGTCAGATATGTGAAAATGGTAGGTATGAGGTAAAATTCACCACACTATTCTGCCATATTATTGATATCAAGACTGGTGCTACAGTACTAAATTGAACTAGAAAAGGAAAAATATATGTAGTGGACTTTAGCTCTTCACCCACAGAAGTTTGCTTATTCAACAATATCATAGATAAAAATGAACTATGGCATAGGAGACTAGGTCATCTAAACTACAAAACCATTAGTAAACTAGCAAAGAATAACCTAGTCAGAGGTTTACCAAAGGGTAGGTACTCTAAGGATTCTCCATGCAGACCTTGCCAACTGGGAAAACAGACCAAATCATCTTTCAAACCCATTGGTAAGGATGACTCTCCCAGGGCCCTATACTTACTACACATGGATCTCTTTGGTCCCATATCCACTCAGAGCTTAGGTGGAAAATCCTATACCTTGGTTATTGTTGATGATTATTCTAGGTTTAGCTGGGTATTCTTTCTAAGGGTTAAATCTGAAACCCATAAAATTCTCTCAAAATTCATAAAACAAATTCAATCTGAGTTCAACTCCAATGTTTCAATTATAAGAAGTGATCATGGGACTGAATTTGAGAATCAGCTGATTTGTAGTTTCTGTGAGGAAAAAGGTATTAAACAAAGCTTCTCAGCACCTAGAACTCCTCAACGAATTGGAGTTGCTGAGAGGAAGAATAGAACCTTAATAGAATCAGGAAGGACCCTGCTTGCAGAATCAGGATTACCAAAAACCTTTTGGGCTGAAGCAGTCAACACTGCAAACTATGTTCTAAATAGAAGCCTCATACACAAATCTAAATCAAAGACTCCATATGAGATCCTGAAAAATAAAACACCCACTGTTAAATATTTTAAAATTTTTGGATGTGCTTGCTTTATTCTAAACAATGGGAAAGATCATCTTACCAAATTTGACAAGAAGTCTGATGATGGAATTTTTTTGGGATACTCATCATCTAGTAAAGCCTATATGTGCTACGATAGAAGAACTCTTAAAATTGAAGAATCTATGCACATTGTATTTGATGAAACTAACATGCTACTTAAGGGGGAGGAGACTCCCACCAGTTCCTTTCCACAGGAAAACAACAGCATAGAAATCCAGCTTGAGCAACTAGCTCTAGAGAACACAGAAAATGGAAAGGAAAACCAGTTAGAGGAACCAAGTGAGGAGTCTGAACAAGAAACCTCAGAAAAGAGCATTCCAGACCCATTTCCACAAGAGAACATGGTTCAGGAAGAATAATTGAACAATGATCTCATTGAGAATGAAGAAGAAGAAGAAGAACTGACAAGTTCAAGCAGAACAGGGATCAATTTGAAGGATCATCCACAAACTCAAGTAATTGGAGATCCCAATACTGGAGTAAGAACAAGACACCAGGTCTCCACTGGGATGGTGCTCCAATGCTTCCTATCACAAGTTGAACCAAAGAAGTTTGAGGAAGCAAATTGTGATCCTCACTGGATTATGGCCATGCAAGAAGAACTAGGCCAATTTGAGAGAAACAAAGTATGGAACCTAGTTGAAAGACCAAGAAACTACCCTGTAATTGGTACAAAATGGGTATACAGGAACAAACTAGATTCCACTGGAGTAATTGTGAGGAACAAGGCAAGACTTGTAGCACAAGGATATAGACAAGAAGAAGGGATAGACTACAACCAGACCTTTGCTCCAGTAGCCAGATTAGAGGCAATCAGGCTCTTTCTTTCCTATGCAGCCTTCATGAAGATGAAAGTCTACCAAATGGATGTCAAGAGTGCTTTTCTAAATGGTGATCTTCAAGAAGAAGTATATGTGGAGCAACCACCAGGTTTTGTTAATCCCTCTTCTCCTAACTTTGTTTATAGACTTAACAAAGCTCTATATGGTCTTAAGAAAGGACCTAGAGCTTGGTATGAAACTCTCTCAAATTTTCTTCTAGAAAATTCCTTTGAAAGAGGAAAAGTAGACAAGACACTCTTTACTAGAACCCATAAAAACCAACTCCTCCTTGTTCAAATATATGTAGATGACATTATCTTTAGCTCAACTCATCCTAAACTGTGTAAAAGATTTGCTAATTTAATGCAATCTAAATTTGAAATGAGTAGTATGGGAGAACTCTCATACTTCCTAGGGCTACAAGTAAAACAAAGTGGTGAAGGAATCTTTATCTCACAATCAAAATATACTAAAGAGCTAATCAAAAAGTTTGGTATGGAATCAGCCTCTACCATGAAAACACCCATGGCAACCAATGCCATTATAGAAAAAGTTGATAAAGGAAAATCAGTAGATAAAAAGACTTATAGGGCCATCATAGGATCCCTTCTATATCTTACTGCTAGTAGACCTGATATCATGTTTGCCACTTGCATATGTGCTAGATTTCAGGTTGACCCAAAGGAATCCCATCTCACCTCTGTAAAAAGGATTCTTAGATACCTAAAGGGAACCCCTGAACTAGGGCTAGGGTACTCAGCAGAAACCAACTTTGAATTAATAGGTTTCTCAGATGCAGATTATGCTGGATTTAGGGTTGATAGAAAAAGCACATCTGGTACCTGCCAATTCCTAGGTGATAGATTGATCTCATGGTTTAGTAAGAAACAAACCTCAGTCTCAACCTCAAATGCTGAAGCTGAATACATAGCTGCTGGGAGTTGTTGTTCACAAATCCTGTGGATGCAAAATCAGCTTCTTGACTACAAATTGGAAATACATAACTCTAAGATCTATTGTGATAGCTCTAGTGCTATATCCATAGCATCCAACCCAGTCCTTCATAGTAGGACCAAACATATAGAGATCAGACATCACTTCCTTAGAGACAATGTTGAGAAGGGTAAAATAACCTTAGAATATATTCCCACAGACAATCAAAGAGCAGACATCTTCATAAAACCTTTAGATGAAACTAAGCATAACTATTTCATAAACACCTTAGGAATGCTTGATGGAAGCTTGTAAACCCCATTGTTAGGGAACTCTAATGAAATAAGACAATCTAAGAAAATTTCTTTAAGATACGTCGAATACATGTCGACGCTCCGTCGAGACAAACTCGACGCTGACATCGATTTCCATCAGACAATGCTACGTCGATCCTTTATCGACGTACCGTCGAATTCATATCGACGCAAGACTATGATCACGTCGATAAAACACCAGGACGGCCAATCTCCACGCAAACATCGACATCCATTCGACGCAACGTCGACTTCCAGTTAAAATTAGAATCAAATCCTTACTTCCTCTTTTGATGATTGGATTACCTTGATTTCTGCTTCCTTTCTCGACGTTTCACCTTCTTTAAATAAAGCTTCTTATTTCATAACATATACCTTTCTGAACCCGCCAAAACTTTGTCTTCTACCTCTCTCTCTTTCTGCATCAATGGCGCCTACTCCTGTTCAAACTGCCCTTATCAATGCGATGAACGATGCTCTGGAAAATCTTCTCAACGACTTCCAGACACGTCTAACCAACTTCTCCAATGAATGTGCCAATATGATCACCTCCTATGAAGCCAAATTGGCCACCCTATCTGCCTCTCTTCCTGAGCTTCATCCTCTTCTTCGAGAGGAACCTCTGTCGCCACAAAGGTTTACATCCTTCCTGAAAGATATAAACCAGGGGGAGAGTTGCTCCAGAAACCCCTCTTGCCAGGTCTTTTTTTGATCTCACTAAAAGCTCAGGTTTAACTCTCTTCTATCCAACTCTAAGTATTCTCTCTAACTATTACTCCAATTCCATTATATGCTCCACTCCTCTCAAATCACTCTGACTACACCTTCATCAAACACTGTGGTGAATCCTCCTCTTACAACACTGAAGGGGAGCATGCTGTGGATTTAGAATTCAGAATTGATAACCCATATAACCAGGGGGAGATTCCTGTAGTAAAGAACCCAGAAATCCAGGGGGAGGAAAAAGCAGTCACCTCTGATGATTGGAATGGACAGATATGGATTGATGCACCCTTATGTGAGGAGGAACTTCAACATCACTCCCCTGGCTTCTCTGCCAGTTACATCAAGCTGAAGACACCTCTACTTGAGGACATCCCTACAAAAGAGCTTGGAGGAGACAATCATCCCTCAGCAGAGATCATTCTACCTGAAGTCATTCTGCCTTCTATTGCAGAACATACTCCTCTTCTTGATATTGTTCCCTCTCCACCCAAAGAGAAAACTCACTCTCCTTCATCTCCACCTCTACCTCTACCTCCACTTCAACCTTCTTCTCTACCTCCTCTGCTACCTCTACCTCCACAAGTGGCAAGCCTCTCCAAACAAATCCTACCTAGGCAAAGTTCAGGACAGATGAAAAGGAAAAGAGAAGCCATTCCCTACTGGCAAAACTTCTCCAAAGAAGAAAGGAGAAAGTATGCAAAAGAAAGGAAGTATAGAAAAGCATGTGAGCAAATAAGAAGATTTGAAAAGATGCCTATTATCACTCCTAACAGCCCTGTGAAGGAGTACCATGACCCTGACATGGAAAAGAGGCATGAAGAGATAAGAGAAAGAGAATTGAATGAATATGAAGCAGCTAGAAAAGAAGTGGAAGATAAAAGGATTGCCTGGATGGAAAAGATCAACAAAGGAATGACTAAAGAACAAATTCTTGCTGAATCTTCTATCAGAATTCCAAATAAATTGTTTGATATTGAAGCTTATCAAAAGAAAAACCCTCAGGCAGGGATCATCCTAAATAAAGGTCAAAAAGATAAGAAGGGTGTAGGGTGTATAGAAGATACTTACATTCCCTACAAGAAGCCCAACGGACCTATAAAATTAGACGAGTGGCATGCCTCACCCTGGAAAGGGAAAGGGAAAATGGCTGACATTCCAGAGAAACAGCAATCAGAAAAGAGAACAATATATAGGCCCAAGGTTGATAACAAGGGACCACCTGAGATCAAGCCTACTGAAAAGAAAGTTCAAAACATTACAATTGAGATGATTGATGAAAAAGCAGCAATCATCATCAGCAAAGGCTACTCCATAAATGACACAATCCCTGATGGTGATAAACTATTGGAAAAACTGCATACAATCATCAGGAATGTCCAGGAACGACCTGATAGAGTCAGGGGCTACATTCTTGATACTATTGAAAACTTATCTAGGAAACTTTATTCTGCTTTTGTTAACTTTATGTACAAAAAGAAGTTTCTAGTTTAAATTTTTGTGAAAGACAAATACTTGTCATATGCTTTCTTATTCCACTTTCTCTTCTGATTATTTGACATATTTCTTTTCTATACAAATGTTGTGCTGGATTGATTTTATGCTAATACAATTTCTCTCTAAGTAGGGTTAAGACAAATAGGGGGAGATTGTTGGGGAAATGATTTCTCTTAACCCCTAGAAATAAGTTGAATATGAATTCTAAGAAAGAAAAACAAGGTTAAGTAAATATGCGTCGAATACTATTCGACGCAACGTCGAAATGGAGTCGACGTTTCCTTCAGATTGAGTCGAAGTAACCTTAGGAAGATTTCGACGTATGTGTTGTCGACGCTACTCTGATTTCTAGTCGACGCATATGGAGAAGTCGACGCACCTTCCTTATTCTCCTCTCGACGTCCAGCCAAGAAGAACTCGACGTTTACGTCGAGTGGTAATCAACGGACGTCGATTTATATGACAGATTTAAATATGCGCCAGATCTCTTTCCTTCTTTCAGTAGATCTGATTTGTATGGAATAAATGTCAATATTTTATAGCCGTTCTGAATCATTCTTTCCTTATATCTGATTCTTGGCTAATTTGATTAAACTTATTTGGACATTATTTGAAATCAGAATTAGTTCTTTCCTTCTACAGAAATAAATATTATGGAAACATTTTCATCTTTCTATTTCTCTGACTACTAATTGATTATCATCCTATAGTATTATTTTGAATTAACAGAGCTATAAATAAAGAGGAGGTCGGCAGAAAAAGTAGAACAAGTGATTCACCATTTTAAATTTGAAAAAGAGGAAGAGCTCCCAAGTATAGAGAGAAAATTGAGAAATTGTTCTGCAGCAATATTCAAGCACTTCTTCTTCTCCTGCTTCTGAAGTCATTCTGTTGCAAGTTCTGATAGCTCTCACAAAGAGAGAAAAGCTACAAATCTTCTTCTCTCTATAGAAGAAAGATTTAATTCACTTCTTGTGCTTCCAATCTTCTTGCTAGGAAGAAGATTCATTCTTGTTCTTATTTCTTTCTTCTTTCTTATTCTTACTTAAATATTGTAAAAGAGTTTTTAGAATCTCTCTTCAAAAAATTCAGTGTACTGGTTCTAAGAGTCTCCTTGTCAAAAGACTCAGGGTGGTTCTAAGAGTCTCCTTGTCAAAAGACTCAGGGTGGTTCTAAGAGTCTCCTTGTCAAAAGACTCAGGGTGGTTCTAAGAGTCTCCTTATCAAAAGACTCAGTGCAAGATAGTGAATTCCTACCAAGGGGGTAGAAGAGTGGACTACCCAAAGTTTGGGGAACCACTATATTTTCTTGTGTTGTGCTGTGATTTCTTTTCTTGCATTTACATCATTTGTTTAATTCTTGTTGGTGTGTGGGAAGCTCTAATCTGTGATCAAACACATATATATATATATATATTAACTTTGCACAAAATATTTTTAATCTCTATTCACCCCCCCCCCCCCCCCCTCTAGAGAATTCTATTGAGGTTAACTGTGCACTTTCAAGCATTCACTTTATTTATAGTACAGGTAGGTGTAGAGGCGCGAACCTTCGACTGCGTTGATGAAAAATGGTCAGACGACTCCGATGGACCAAACCAGTGCCATGATAAATAGCTCGTCTTTATTTTGACAATACTGCTTATTGTCGTCGAAATGATTCTTGGATGCGCATCCTTCCAACTTGATCCATCATCGTCGTAGCATTTATAGTGTCGTCGTAACAACTTTTTGTATCGACGATATAGATTCCAAAACTTATCAGCCTACGACAGCTTTAGGCCCCTTTTAGTAGGATGACATGCACTAAGTTTGTTAGTAAACTGACTTTGTTGTTCTGCCTATGGGCCAGAACAGCCATCTTGTCCAAGGCCCAGATTTGCTTTTAATGGGCACTTGAACTACCTGCAACATGAGATTATAGGCCCTTAGGTACCCAAGTAGCCTTGGGTCCTAGGATTTTTTTAGCTTTAAAAGGCATACTGGATCTAACTGCTCCAGAATATGCACAGTGATGACGAATAAGGTTACTAGCAGGCTTAGCATATGTTACCCTTGGAGTAGTTGGATTGTACCAACAATCTATTGCAAAGTGCCAGTCTTTCCAAAGCACCAACATTCGAACCTGTTGTATCTTCCTTTCAGGCTGACTGTGTGAGCATGAGTCCTTTGTTTGTGAACATAAGGATATTTGAAGGAGACAGATCTATACTGATTGTGAGTGTGATGTTGACCATCAACATCCACGGCTTTCCGTCTGGAGTTAGTCTTCTTTAGTGATTTCTTCTCTTTTCTTGTGATCACTCTTCATGAGGTACCCTTGGGGTTTTAGGCATGTTATGGGGTTTGAGGGAGCTTGCTACAGGCTTCCTTGCAATGAAGGATTTATCCTCCACCCTTCTGACATTATTATTCTTAGATTTTAGGGTACTGGGTTGATCTATATCCTTCTTTAGAAGGACAATCTCTTTGGTTAGAGAATATCACAGCTCCACACTGTCAATCAGTGCCTTCAGAGTTTTCCCAAGTTTGCTTATTAGATCAAGGTTGGAGCTTGCCTTGAAGTCCTTTTTGAGTTGGCAAAACTCTGCATTCTGTAGAGTTAGCTTTTCAGCCTTTTTAGAGAGATCAGAATTTCTGGCCTGAAGGATCGAGATCTTTTCAGCTTGCTCCTTGCAGAGCATCTTGACCCTCTTGAGATCTTCTAGAAGGACATTATATGGCTTGGACAAGTCATCATTTCCTGATGAGCTTGTCTCAGATTCTAAGTCTGAGGTAGGCAGAGGAGCCCTTATGCATACCTGTTCAGGAAAGACATCATCCTGAGTTTCCTCCTCTGACTCAGATAAGGCAGTCAGTCCAAAATCAGCATTCTATTCTGATTCTGAACAGCTTGAGTCACTGTCACTCAATGCTCTAACTTTCTTCTTAGCTACCCTGCTTCTTTCTTCTTTTGATCCTTCCATAAGGACTGTTAGAGAGTTTCACATCTCTTTTGTTGTTATGCAGTGAGCCAGTTTCTGAAGTGTTGAGATGTCAACTGCACCAGCTATAATATCTTTAGCTTCCTTGTCCAAGCTGACTAGGATGATCTCATCTTCAGTCATTTTCTTGGGCACTGTCTTGGGGACATATGGTCCTTCTTGAACAATTTGAAACATTCTAGGGTCCAATGCCTCCATGAATATTCTAGCTCTTACATTCCAAAGACCAGACTTCACCCTAGAACAAGTAGCTATTCTTGATTCCATAGCTATGATGAATGGACACCCACGGGCAGATCTGTTCAAGTTGTTAAGTTTTTTTTTTGAACAACCTCCCTCTGATACCACTTGTTAGTTATTGGGTGTCTACTTATCACCTAGAGGGGGGTGAATAGGTTTTTCAAATTATTTTACTTCCCTCTTTAGGTGTTCATGTTTTTCGGATAATAGATTTAGCATTTGGTAGAGCATAACACAGAAAGCACACAAAGACTTATAGAGGTTCCTCAAGACAGGGTGTCTTGAGTAGTCCTCTTTCCCTCCGCGCCTACCTAGTAGTGTGCTAGGCTCGGAAAACTCCGCCAATGTCATCGGCCCGCAAGCCTTATAACTCGGACCCGCAAGTCCCTACAGCCTAGGCCCTCAAGCCCCTTCACTGCACCTGAGCCCGCAAGCTCGACACGTTTGTACCCGCAAGTCCCTGCAGCCTAGGCCCTCAGGCCACTTCACTGCACCTGAGCCTGCAAGCTCGACACATAGGCCCTCAAGCCCTACACAGCACAGACCCGCAAGTCTTGTGAAAGTCTTTATTTAAGGGGAGCTAATCACCTAGAGGGGGGTGAATAGGTTATTTTAAATTCTATTTAAGTTTTTGATCAAATCCTAAGTGTATGTGAGTTATAATGAGAGCTTTCAAGAAACAATCTCAAACACACAGAATTTTATAGTGGTTCCCATATCTAGGGTAATCCACTTTCCCCCTTCTCCCCTCTAGCAGTGTGCTAGATAGGGCTTATATCTCCTCCAGATCTCAGACCACAAAAAGGTCTTACAACTCAGATCTCAACAGATCTTACAATCTCAGATTTCAACAGATCCTACAGTCTCAGATCTCAACAGATCCTACAATCTCAGACTTACCAAAGTCCTACCTCAGCCTTTATAACAACAGGCCTACACTCAGATCCACCATTGGATCCTACAACTCAAATAACAAAAGATCCTACAGCTCACATCTGACAATTCAGATCCTACAGGAATTGAAAGTTGATTGTAATATCACCAGACTCAAGTTCTTCAATGTATAGAGCCTTTTATTCTATCTGAATGATCAGACAGAATTCTTCAACAGATCAGCAACAGCAAAAATCGTCTTCTTGAATCGCACAGGCTATGATGACTGTTGTTCTTGAGGAATATAAGAACTTCCTCCTTGACCTTCTCTCTTCAGAAAATATCAGCAACAGATTGCTGAATTGATTTCTTCAAAACAAAATGATTCTGAAGGAAGAGAAGATTTCTTCTGATTCTTCTTGTGAGAGCCTTAGATTTGCAGGATGAAAACTTTGCTTCTCTTCAATGGAAACCTTTCTTTTGTATCCTTGATTACAACGGCAATATCTCTAGAATAGGAAATGAATGCCAGCTACAGATCTTGATGAATTTCCTGTATATTCTTCCTTGTACACTTCCTCAAATTGCGCCTTGAAAGATGGAGAAGATAATGGCCAGAACTAACTTTGAATTACAGATCGTTCCTTCTATTTATAACCCGTAATCCGCGCCATCTGAGACGCTCCTCCATGTCAGCATGATGTCAGATCCTCAACAGTCTTCAGCGGATTTAGTATTGACAAGGCGTCGAGACATGGTCGTCGTCTCGACGTGGCTTAGCTTGATGTAGATGTACTGTAGCACCATCCTTTACTTAAAGCATCTCAAGAAGAGGGCATTGATCAGTGTGTAACTCAGTCGACGCTTCTTATTCCACGGCGTCGAGTGATGTTCCTTGGTTCGACGCTTTCTTTTGACTTAGACTCAAATCAACAGTCAATTACCTTGCCGTTGAGACAACAAACATAGGTCGACGCTTTTGGGTCATAGGCGTCGAGCGATGTGTAGTGTCTCGACGCTTGTGGACTTAGATGAACTTCTTGATCATTTAGCTTGACCTAATCTCCTGCACAGTGATTCTAGATAATATGTCAAATACATTGTGAGGTATATCTTTGATTTAGGAATAGACTTCTCCAAATCTAGGATATTGTGGGCAATGGTCCCAACAATCTCCCCCTATTTGAAGAAGTCATAACCTTATTCAATGATATACCCCTTTTACAAAGATAACCAATATTTTCTACACAGGCAATCATAATATGATTAATATAACACTTTTCATAAAATTAGATTACCATATCAAACTAATAAGAGAAAACATCTCAGGCATGAGTTATAACATAAGCACAGAATCACAGATTACATGATCTACATCACAAGCAGTTCTGAATTAATCATGTAGATATAGTGAAAAGATCACATCACAGGCATATATATATGATGATAATCAAAGAAAAATCAGTTTGCTCTGGGAGCTCATTAAGATTGTCCAATTTACACAATATATTGTCTGAGATTCTTTTTTTTTTAATTTCAAGTCCTATTGTTGTTCTGGTTCCTTGATTTCTGGTCCTCTCCTGGCTTTCTTGGTTTGAGCTTCAGCAACTTTTTGCCTTCTCTGGAAGTAGTCAAATGGCTTTGGGAAGTATCTGATTGGTTCCTTAGCATTTGCCTGAACTCTCCCAGCCAGCTTGTCAGCTTTGAACTTTATAATCAGCTCCTCTTGATCCCTGTATTTTCTCCACTCAACTTCAGAGTACCACTTCTCTCTTTCTCCTGGATTAGTTTTAACTGCTTTCCATGCTGCCAGAATTATTTCCCTTGAGGAGGCAGACCAGTGTTCATAATCATCCCTTGCTTCAATTTCTTCTCTGAATTTCCTCTTGCTGGATTCTACTTCTTCATAAATAATATTCTTACTCTTGTTCATATCTTGAGTACTATACATCTTAGCAATATTCTTTTGAATTTGGGTAGGAGATACAGGCTTGGATTCAGAAACTTGATCATCATAGTTTATGGGAGGATGGCCTAAGTTTTCTTTGATGCAATTGGAGGTCCAAATAGCATGATCAGAGCTAGCTTTAATTATTGACCTCTCCCCCTTTATGACTTATTCTACTATATGATCTCTGAGGACATTTTTATGAAATCTAACCAGACCCTTCAGATGATTGACTCCTCCTTCAATAGTTTTCTTGACCTTGAGAAAGGTGGTCATCAATGGTATCTGTAGTCATTTTTACTTGATTTCTTAATGTAGAGGAGCTCTCATCAATCTTAGCTAGCATATCAGTATCATGTTGTTGCAACTTGGCTTCTATTTTGGCAGTTCCTATTAAAATCTGTGCAACTTGTTCTTTATATACAACTTGCATATTGTTGCTCAAAATGCCCTGATTGCGTTGAACATCATCTGCAGTCTTTTCAATACTTGCTTGTTTTGCTTTAATGGTCTTTGAAGTCTCTTTAATGTCATTTAATTGGTCAGCTGTGTAATCCACAGAAGCAACAACTCTTTTGAAAAACTTGACCATTTCATCTCTCATTTCAGTCATCTGAAGGTTGACTTCAAACCTTACTAATCTCATTTGAAAATTTACTTCATTTTTCATTTTAGTGTTGTTTTCCTCAATATACTGCTCCAATGATCTTCTTTGACTGTTAAGCAAATCCTCCAGCTGAGGTAGTATAGAACTTAGATCCACATTATTTGCTCTTGCTTCACTAGCACTGCTACTGCTGTCTTCTTTGAACAAAGAATCTTCTCTATAGCTCATATATGAACTGGAGGATGATTCTATTTTGATAATTTTCTCAGTCTTTTTCTTTTTGGTTTGAGATTCTCCTCCCACATCCATAGTATCAATATCAAGGTTTTCTGGAGCAGGGATCTCATGCTGAGACTCCCCCTCAACTTCTGCATTGTCTGGAGCAAGGTTCTCTGGAGCAGGGATCTCATGCTGAGACTCCCCCTCAACTTCTGCATTGTCTGGAGCAAGGTTCTCTGGAGCAAGATTCTCTGGAACAGGGATCTCAGTATTATCATAACCAGGGATCTCATCCCGAGCCTTCCCCTCAATTACAAACTCCCCCTCAGCTATAGCAGGGAATCCAGATGGAACTTCTCTTTCTTCATCTTCTTTGTCTTTCTCATCTTGTTCCTTGTTGATCTCAGCACCCACTTTCAATATTGGATCAGTACCTGTTTGTGTGTCAGGAATACTATCCCTAGGTTGTTCCTTTTCTTCATCTTCAGATGTTGTGAGATCAGGATTGTGGATTGGGGTGGATTTTGATTTCCTTCTGGAGGATGATGAACTTAAAGGGCTGGAAGAGAACTGCTTCTTCTTTTTATTTTGAATTTTCTTCTGCTTGGAGGATGCCTCAGCTGGTGGTTGATTTGATAGAGTCCTTTCCCATCGTTCCAGCATCTTTATGTCCATTTTCTTCATATGGTTTATTCTTGAGCCAAGTCTGTGGTTCAATGTATCTGGGATCACCTTTACAAGGTAAAGGGACAGTATCCTACCCATGTTGGGTGCTTGGATACATTCTATCACTCTATCAAAAATAACCCATCCCCAGTCAGTTTTGAGAGTATAGATGATTCTGGTCAATAGGATGAACATTTTCCTAGAGATTTTGTCATGGGAGCCTATCTTACATAACAGTCCCTTTCCAATTATGTCTGATAATAGCTTTCCTCTTGAATTCATTCCTTTCCTCAATACGCTTCCAGATATTTCGTGTGAAGTTTCAATCCCACACCAAACTTGAGTTAACCTGATTTGTTCAGAACTTACCTCTTCTTCTTCTTCATCACTCTTGTGCCTTGGCAGTTGTAGTGCCTTAGCAAGTCTTTTAGGTGTGATCTTAACTTTCCTTCCATTCACGGTAGATTTGAGCTTGGAATTAGCGGTGTCTACTACTACGTTAGAGAATAACTCTAAGACTTCTCGTTTCCAGATTAATGTCGATTCAGATAAGAGGTATTCTAGCCCTGATTTATGAATTAACTCGATAGTGTTCTTGATTTCGTTTGGTGCGGATTGGAAACCATTTCGAACTAGATCTCCTCCTTCGTAGAGGTAATCGCTGTTCTTGGGAGGCATTGTTGTTGTAAGTTTTTGATTGAAGGTCTTGAGAATGAGATTTTCTAGGGCTGAGAATTTTGAAATGGGAATTCTAGGTTTAAGAAAGCATAGGTACTACCGCAGTATCTTCACTATATATAGAGTTTCTAGTTCTTGATAGTTGAAACGCCGCGCACAAGACTTGTTTGACAAGATTGATCAAATGGTTCAGATTCACCCTGTCTCGAGACGGCCTTGCTCTTTCTGAAAAAGCGTTGAGACCGCTCGACGCAAGTTATCCTCGCTCGATGCCAGTTATCCTTGCTTGACGCCAGTTATCCTCGCTCGACGCCAGATATAATTTTACTCACCTTTTTGGACTTAATTCAATTATTATTTTTATTTATTTATTACATTTTTTATACTATTTGAAAATTGTTATTTATCCTAGCTTTATTTTGGATTATTATATATTTCAAGACAACTTCATTCCATATTTAGCATTCCTAATTCAATTTTGAAGTTATTGAATTTTGTTTCATCCAAGGGTTTAGTGAATATATCGGCCACTTGTTTGTCTGTTGGGACATATTCAATTGTAATATCCCCATTTTCTACATGTTCCCTAATGAAATGATATCTAATTTCTATGTGTTTTGTTCTACTATGTGATACAGGGTTATTAGCAATAGCAATGGCACTAGTTGAATCACAATATAAAGGGGATTTACTTAGCTGGATTTTATAGTCTTGGAGTTGATGTTGAATCCACAGTAGCTGAGCACAGCAGTTTCCAGCCGAGATGTACTCAGATTCTGCTGTAGAGATAGCTACACTAGTCTGCTTCCTGCTACTCCAAGATATTAACCTTTTGCCAAGGAATTGACAGGTGCCTGATGTGCTTTTCCTGTCCTCCTTGCATCCTACAAAATCTGCATCTGAAAATCCAGTCAGTTCAAAATCATTGCTCCTAGGGTACCATAGGCCAATATTGAGAGTACCCTTCAGATATCTCAGGATTCTTTTGACAGCAGTGTAGTGAGATTCTTTAGGGTTCACTTGGTACCTAGCACACACACATGTTGAGAACTCAATGTCTCGCCTACTAGAAGTTAGGTAGAGCAATGAGCCAATGATGCCTCTGTACAAGGTTTCATCAATAGGTTTCCCCTTGTCATCCTTGTCCAGTGACATGTTGGCTTCCAATGGGGTTTTCATGACAGTGGAATTTTACATTCCAAACTTCTCGATGATCTCCTTGGTGTACTTGGTCTGAGAAATGAAAATTCCTTCCTCAGACTGTTTTACTTGGAGTCCTAAGAAGTATTTGAGCTCTCCCATGCTGCTCATTTCAAATTTCCCTTGCATAAGGCTTGCAAACCTTTTGCAAAGGTTATTATCAGTTGAGCCAAGAATTATGTCATCTACATATATTTGTACTAGTAGTATATGACCTTTAACTACCCTAAAAAACAATGTCTTGTCTATCTTTCCACTTGAGAATTTGTTCTCAATGAGAAACCTAGACAATGTCTCATACCAGGCTCTCGGTGCCTGTTTTAGACCATACAAGGCTTTTAGTAATAGATAAACATAGTTTGGATGAGTAGAGTCAATAAAACCTGGGGGTTGTTCTACATATACTTCCTCCAGTATTATTCAATTAAGGAATGCTGACTTCACATCCATTTGATATACTATGAATCCAAGATGTGCTGCAAAGGCCAGGAATAGCCTTATTGCCTCCAGTCTTGCCACAGGAGCAAATACTTGATCAAAGTCTATGCCTTCCTCCTGTCTGTATCCTTGGGCAACCAACCTTGCTTTGTTCTTTATAGTCACTCCATTTTCATCCAATTTATTCCTGATTACCCACTTGGTCCATATGACTTTGTGTTTCTTTGGTCTTGATACCAATATCCAAACCTTGCATCTTTCAAATTGATTTAGCTCTTCTTGTATAGCCAATGTCCATGAAGGGTCCCTATTGCCTTCTTCAAATTTCTTAGGTTCTATTTTGGATAGGAAGCTATGATGCAATGCCTCATTTATTGAGTTTCCTCTTCTTGTTTGCACACCTTCATTGGGATTTCCTATAATCTGTTCTTTGGGGTGATTCTTCAGGTGCTTAGTTGCATTTCTCCACCTCTCATTTTCCCTTTGTGATTCTGGTGCAGTTGTTTGAGTTGGCTGTTCATGAGGTTCTGGATGTTGTGATTCTTCAACAGCAATTGGTTCTTCATGTGTGTCTTCTTCTTGAGACTTATCCTCTCTAGTCACAGTCACAGTCCCATTAGTTTCATCATTGTCTTCAATGTGTTGTTCATTGATATTCAGCTCCTTCAATTTCTGTGCTGGACCTGCATTACTAGAGAGACTTCCCAGATCCTTATAAAATAGGCTGGTTTCACCAAATACAACATGTATAGATTCTTCTATCTTATTAGAGCTTTTGTTGTAGATTCTATAGGCTCTACTTTGAGAGCTATAGCCAACAAAGATTCCCTCATAGGCTTTTTCAGCAAACTTAGTGAGGTGGTGATTTCCATTATTTAGCACAAAACACTTACTTCCAAATATTTTGAAGTAGGCTAGAGTGGGTTTTCTACCCTTCATCAACTCATAAGGGGTCTTATTCAGTTTCTTATTGATAAGTGCTCTATTCTGCACATGACATGTTGTGTTTACAACTTCAGCCCAGAAGTGCTCAAGAAGTGAGGAGTCACTTAGCATACTCTAACTGGCTTCAATGAGTGTTCTATTTCTTCTCTCAGCAACCCCATTTTGTTGGGGAGTTCTGGGAGATGAAAACTCTTGTGAGATGCCTAGATTTTCACAAAACTTGGTCATGGCACCTGACTGAAATTCAGTTCCCTAGTCACTTCGTATTTTGACCACTGTATTTCCTATTTCATTTTGGATTTGCCTAACAAAGCTAGTGAATACTTCTAGAGTATCTGACTTGTGTCTTAGGAAGAACACCCATGTGAATCTAGTGTAATCATCAATAATAATAAGAGTGTAAACCTTTCCTCCTAAACTGTGAATTGGCATTGGGCCAAACAGGTCCATGTGTAGGAGGTATAGACATCTTGTGAAATCCTTCTCACCAATTGGTTTGAAGGATGACTTGGTTTGCTTACCCATTTGACAAGCATGGCAGGGACCCTCCTGCACACACTTCCACTTTGGCCCTGCTCTCACTAGTTCTCCTGAAATGAGCTTATTTATAGTCTTATAGTTTATATGAGCTAACCTTTTGTGCCATTGCACACTACTAGAGGTTTTATTCTCAGCTACTAAACATATAGGATTTTCTTGTTCAGAACATATAAAGTTTAAACAGTAAATGTTGCCACTCCTAGTGCCTGAGAGAATTATCTCATTCTCTTTCATAATTAGGCACACATCCTTGTGGAATGAAATGTCATACCCAAGATCACATAATTGACTTATGCTGATGAGATTGTGTTGCAATCCATCAACATAAGCAACTTCGGTGATGGTGACAATTCCATTTGTGATTTTACCATATCCTTTAGTCTTACCTCTGTCAGATCCTCCAAATATAACCTTTGGTCCATCCTTCACAGAAGTATAGTCATTCAGTAGACTTCTTGTTCCAGTCATGTGCATGGAAAACCCACTGTCCAAATACCTGAAGGGAGTTAGATTGGTCTTTGGACATACCTGCAGTAAGAAAATTACTTTTTCTTAGGAACCCACACAAAGTTGGGTCCTAGAACTTTGTTAGCATAAGCTGGTTTATTTACTTGTTGTTTGATCCTTTGTGCTGTGTGTGTTGCCATTGGTCTGAGTACTGGTTTTCTAGAATTAATTCTTGGGACAGTTGTGTTGAACCAGCAATCAAGAGCAAAATGGTCAACCTTTCCACAGCACCAACATTCATATTTGTTATACCTCCTTTGAGTTCTTTTCACCTCTTTGGGTTGACTCACATTTTGTCTAGTTACCCTAATCAATGGAGTTTTCTGAGATGATTTTCTGTAAAGTTCTTCAGTGAATTTTGCAGATTCAGATTTCTTGACAGCAGTAGTCCTCACTACCGGTTTCAGTTCCTCTCCTTTGGATTTGGTGTTTGTTCCAAATACAAAGGGGCCATGATGAAATAATTCTTTTTCTTTGTGTAGAGATTTGGCAGCACTAATACTTGGTTGAATTGAGTGAGCTTTGCTAGTGGAACACTCATTCTTCCAATGTCCATGCACACCCTCTAGATCATACTCATTTGTGGTAAGCATGGCTTTGTTGAATTTTATGGGGTGCATGGGTGCCTTGTCATTATCTTTAGATTTATTTTCTGTCTTCCCTTTGTATCCTATGCCACATCTGTGTAGTGCAGAGAATGTGTCTATTATCGGAAGGACAGTTTGTGGTTTTGAAAATTCTGCCACAAGCTTCCTTTCAGCTAGGAGCTTTGTCTCAAGTTCTTTTATTAATTTCTCTCTAGAGCATATAGTCTCAACTTGAATGATGGACTCAACTCTTAATTTGCTAAGCTCCTTGCTTACCTGATTCAGCCTCTCAGCTGCCTCAGAGTATTGGGAGTTAGTCTCCTTTAGTTCAGTTATTTTTGTATGTAGCTTCTTGTTATGCCTTTTACTCTTTTTGAGGGCATTAAGAAGTGACTCATATTTCTCAACCATTTCATCTACATGAAAGTTAGATTTTGAGTCACTCTCATCAAAATAAAATGAATTTGCCTCAGGTTTTGAAATGGTTTTATGTTCAGATTCAGAATCAGATAAAGGAGTTCTATCAAGTACCTTCACAGTGGAGATTGTCTCCTGATCTTCTTCATCCCTAAGGGCCATGAGTCCTATATTTTCTTCTTCATCCTCTTCACTATCAGACCTTGATGGTGGGGCTCTTATCATATGTCTATGGTTCAGAATGTCTTCACTTTCGTGGACAGCCATCAGTGCCATGAGTGCCTCTTCACTATCTGAATCAGATGGTTGAGACTCACTGTCACTGAGAGTGACTTTGCCTTTCTTGGCTATCAGGCTCCTCTCATGTTTCTTTTCAGACTTGTGCCTCCTCTCATCAGACTTGATGGACAATCAGCAATCATGTGCCCAGGTTTCCTGCATCCAAAGCACACAGTTTCTTCTGAATTAAATTTATTATGTTTAGAATTATACCTGTCCTTCTTGGAATCTGATCTGAATCCTTCTGAATAGTTGGAGTGCTTCTTGGATCTGGATAACTGAGAAGGCCTAGTTTTCCAGTGTTGTTTTCTTCTGAGCATCCTTTTCAGCTGTTTGGTGAAGAGTGCCAGTTCACCATCTGATATTTCAGAGTCGGAATTGCTGGTCACTTATTCTTTAGATTCAGATGGTATCCTGGGGGGTGATGGCATCCTCTCCTTGCTTCTCTTGGAACTTTCTGCCTTCAGAGCAATGGGATTCTCCTTGCTATGTCCTTCTTCAACTTTTCTGGTGTTCAGGTGAAGTTCATGGGACAGAAGTTTCCCATATAGGTTTTGGGGCTGAATGTTTTCCAGATTTCCCATTTCCCTGATAGCACAGATCTTGATGTCCCATTCTTTGTTACGGGATCTCAAGAATTTATCATTCAGCTCATAGTCTGTAAATGTTCTTCCATAGGTTTTCAGACCATTGACAATTTTGAAGAATTTTTCATAACATATTGCTATTGAGTCCTACTTGTCTTGTCTAAAAGCCTCATATTGCTGATTCAGAAGAGACTTCCTGTCATCTCTGACTTCTTCAGTCCCTTCCATATAGACAATGAGTGAATCCCACATTTCCTTGGCAGTTTTGTAGTGCACTAGATTCTGGAAAGTTGAATCCTCAATTGCACTAACAATGATGTTCTGGGCTCTCTTATCCATGGTGGCCAGAGTTACTTCATCTTTAGTCATCTCAGAATATGTTTTTGGAGTCTTGATGTTTCCATCTGTGAATGAGACCTTCATAGGAACAAAAGGTCCTTCTAGTACTGTGATGTATATCCTAGGGTCAGAAGCTTCCATGAATAATCTAACCCTTTCCTTCCAAATCCCAAAATTCTCTTTTCTACAGATTGGTAACCTCATGGAGGTGAATTCCTTGTTCCCTTCACTGTTTGCCATGAAGACTTAACAGATCTACCCTTAGGAGGTCTTGTTCATGTTGTTAAACCTTTTCTTGAACAACCTACCTCTGATACCATTTGAAAGTCTTTATTTAAGGGTAGCTAATCACCTAGAGGGGGTGAATAGGTTATTTTAAATTCTATTTAAGTTCTTGATCAAATCCTAAGTGTATGTGAGTTATAATCAGAGCTTTCAAGAAACAATCTCAAACACACAGAATTTTATAGTGGTTCCCCTATCTAGGGTAATCCACTTTCCCCCTTCTCCCCTCTAGCAGTGTGCCAGATAGGGCTTATATCTCCTCTAGATCTCAGACCACAAAAAGGTCTTACAGCTCAGATCTCAACAGATCTTACAGTCTCAGATCTCAACAGATCCTACAGTCTCAGATCTCAACAGATCATACAATCTCAGACTTACCAAAGTCCTACCTCAGCCTTTATAACAACAGGCCTACACTCAGATCCACCCTTAGATCCTACAACTCAGATCACAAAAGATCCTACAGCTCAGATCTGATAACTCAGATCCTACAGGAATTGAAAGTTGATTGTAATATCACCAGACTCAAGTTCTTCAATGTATAGAGCCTTTTATTCTATCTGAATGATCAGACAGAATTCTTCAACAGATCAGCAACAGCAAAAATCATCTTCTTAAATCGCACAGGTTGTGATGACTATTGTTCTTGAGGAAGATAAGATCTTCCTCCTTGACCTTCTCTTTAGAAAATATCAGCAACAGATTGCTGAATTGATTTCTTCAAAACAAAACGATTCTGAAGGAAGAGAAGATTTCTTCTGATTCTTCTTGCGAGAGCCTTAGATTTGCAGGATGAAAACTTTGCTTCTCTTCAATGGAAACCTTTCTTTTGTATCCTTGATTGCAACGACAATATCTCTAGACTAGGAAATGAATGCCAGCTGCAGATCTTGATGAATTTCCTTGATATACTTCCTTGTACACTTCCTCAAATTGCGCCTTGAAGGATGGAGAAGATAATGGCCAGAACTAACTTTGAATTACAGATCATGCCTTCTATTTATAACCCACAATCCGCGCCATCTGAGATGCTCCTCCATGTCAGCATGACGTCAGATCCTCAATGGTCTTCAGCGGCTTTAGTATTGACAAGGCGTCGAGACATGGGCATCGTATCGACGTGGCTTAGCTTGTTGTAGATGTACTGTAGCACCATCCTTTACTTAGAGCATCTCAGGAAGAGGGTGTTGATCAGTGTGTAACTCAGCCGACGCTTCTTATTCCATGGCGTCGAGTGATGTTCGTTGGTTCGACGCTTTCTTTTGACTTAGACTCAAATCTTCAGTCAGTGACCTTGCCATTGAGACAGCAAACATAGGTCGACGCTTTTGGGTCACAGGCGTTGAGCGATGTGTAGTGTCTCGACGCTTGTGGACTTAGATGAACTTCTTGATCATTTAGCTTGACCTGATCTCCTGCACAGTGATTCTAGATAATATATCAAATACATTGTGAGGTATATCTTTGATTTAGGAATGGACTTCTCCAAATCTAGGACATTGTGGGCAATGGTCCCAACATCTTTCCTGCAGCCTAGGCACTCAAGCCCCTTCACTATACCCGAGCCCGCAAGCTCGACACACAGGCCCTCAATCCCTACACAGCACAGACCCGCAAGTCTTGCCTGCAGCCTAGGCCCGCAAGCCCCTTCACTTCACCCGAGCCCACGAGCCCGACAAGTTTGGACCCGCAAGTCCCTCTGCCCTAGCCCTCAGGCCTCGCAGATCTCAAGCCCTCAAGCTTGACACTCAGGTCTGAGAACAGATCTCACAACTTTGGCCCGCAAGCCTTACACAGATAGATTTACAATATTGATTCTACCTGATGGAGATCGGCTTCTTTACTTGAAGAAGATGTTTTTGATGTGAACCTTGACAGTGCAAATCTTCTTCAAGCTTCTTACTGTGTCGGGTGTTGACTGGCTATTGATATAGATTTTCCGTGTTTTGAAATTAAATGAAGGTTTGAAGATTTTCTCCAAAACTATATCTGATTAAGGCAAGTGTACCTTATCGTCTATAGTATAGGATATTTAGGAATATCAAGGTCGTATTCCATGGGGCGCGTTGATTACTTCTACTTCGAGGAAAGTCACCATTATCTTATCGACGAAAATTTGAGGTTTGTTTTGCTTAACTAAAAAAAAGACAATATGCAAGCTAAATGAAAAGATTAAATGTTGAATGAAAGGAAAGAAAAATTACCATTGCATGAAAGAGAAATTGCTAAAGAGAAAGAGAACATGAAAGAGAGCAAACTTAAATTTTATTGAAACCAAAACTATTACAAGCTTAAAGAGAGATTACAAAGCTAGGAAATAAAGGTTACAAGCTTTAATTAACTAGTGCATGAAAGAAATAAAAACTAGTACAATACATGAAAAAGAGAGCATGAAAGCTTAAGGAAAAACATGAACATGAACATGAAAAGCTCACTAACAGCTCAAGCAGCACCTCCCCCACTCCAAAATTCTGAACCCTGGACTCAAGGAGAGCCTCTGAATTTATAGGCAAAAAATTCAAGTTACACGCCCTCGGTCACGGGCGTGACCTAGGGCGTGTAAACATTACTGACATCGGATCTGACAGTGGCGTGGACTTTGCGTGATGGCTGGAGAAATTCGGACATTACACGCCCGTGTAACTTGGGTCACGGGCGTGACTTTGGACGGCTTTATTAAATGCAGCGTGGGCTGGATTGCGGCGGCGGCGTACAGGGATCACGCGGAAAAGTCACGGGCATGACATTAAGGTCACGGGCGTGACATTTCGGGTCATGGGCGTGTACCTAGGCGCCCTCAATTAATGCAGCGTGGGCTGGAATTCGGCGCAGCAGAAAGTGTTCGTCGAACGAAGCTCAGACTTCGTCGAACGCAGGGGCAGAGCGCGTTTGTCGAATGCTGCTCCACATTCGTCGAACGCAGGGGCAGAGACTTTTCGTCGAACGCAGGGGCAGAGCGTGTTCGTCGAACGCTGCTCCACATTCGTCGAACGCAGATCTTTAGGCTACACGCCCTTGGTAACGGGCGTGACTGAGGGCGTGACTTGTGATTTTCTCCAATTTTCCCCAAAATTCTGCAAAAATAAAAGTAAACTATATTTAGAACAGAAATTATAAAAGAAGTGATTTTATACTAAAATATAAATAATATTTGCAATTTTAAATTAAAACTAAACTAAATACTATAATTAAAATACGCATAAATACTACTCATCAGCTATCTTCCTTGAACACTTCTTAACAGTCGATGAAACTTGACTGCAACTTGAAGAATACAGAATGATCGTTTTGTTCTTCCCTTCTTTCTTTCTTCACCGCCGCTTGTACTGTTGTATTGCTAGGTGGGATTCTTTTTCGTTCCTTTCTCCTCTCCTCTTTTTCTAGGGCATCACTATTCCCTTTTATAGGACGGATGAGCCGCTTAACGGTCACATATGATGTCCTTTACTGACAGACGCCCATCCCTCAAGAGCACGCGCTGATTGGACAATCAGGCAGCGGTATTAAATGTTGACAGCACGTCCGGTTACTTTTAAATCTGTCTCGATGATATTTCCATTTGTTACGACGATTGGACAATATCTCGACGACATGGCTTGTCGATTTCTTGAACTGGTTTCTTCTTCATATCGGCGAGAACTCCTTGTCTGCTGGATATCGTTGAAACCACCTTATCTTGTCGACGAAATAATTGATATCATGTCGACAGATTATACTTCAGCGGCTTCCTGTCTTCATATGACCTTCTTTAGTCTTCTCGACGCCTTCTTTACGACGATGTCATTGGCATCAGTCTTACTTAGCCTTTCCGACGACAAGCCTTCTTGTCGACGACATCTGTTCTTCCTTAACCTTATCGACTTTAAGGCTTCTTGTCGACGATATAGTCGACAACTTTGAGTCTTCTTCTTCATCTCAACTTTCTGATATCGTCGTGTAGATGTCACAACGATATCTCCATTTTTCCTTGCTCTGCATGTTGTTGATGATATGCCTGTTGTTGTCGACGATACGCTTGATCCTTTTCGACGACATCAGACGCAATCATTCTTCTTTGCTTTGCCCATCATTTCAATGATGTGCCTATACTTGTCGATGATATGTCCAGGCTTTTTTTACGATATTATACTTATGCAAGTTATTGAAGTACTGGACATATTGTCTTATCTCTGCAAGCATGAACTAGATATGACATTAAATACAACTTGCATTTATCATTGAGTTGAGCACTTCTTCAAATCAAGAACACTGCTGGCACTGTTCCCAACACTCACAATTAAGAAATTGCGGGTTTAAAAGAAGGACAAAATGAGTTGAAGGAGATGTTGACTACTATTTTGGAAAAATATGGCCAACTTTGATGACTTTTGGGTGTTATTTGGTTGAAAAACCCTCCTCTGTGAGCTCTTTCTTCCTTTCCCTCCTCATCTATTCTTCTATTATTATGTTCACATATTTATTTTCACAGTACCAATCCCAATTTAGAATCATGGATCATTAGTTACATTAATTTGGATGTGTAAGTTTTTAGAGGTTGTCAAAATCTTCTTGTTAGTTTTCTAAGGCACACATAACACTAGTTAAAACATAACACACACCTTTTGTGGATCATAGTCAGTTATAACAGCCTCATATAAGTTATTATCTTCAGGCCACCTAGTCATTACTTTTCTCCCAATCAGGGGATCATATGTTGTAGTTTCAGCCACCTCATTTGCTGCAATACTTCCTGTATATGCTGGTTGTCAATATTCATTTTAATTTTGTTAACTGAATACTATGCAAATTGATTTTGAATGAGCATGGCTCTTCCCTTATAATTGTAATTTGCTGCAGCTGCCAGCTTGCTGCATTGCTGCAGCTGCCAGTTTGCTGCATTGTTGCAGCTGCCAGTGTGTAGTGTTTTGCAGTGAGTGTGTTGTGATGTGAGTAGTGTTGTGTTGTGCAGTGAGTAGGATGTTGTGTTGTGTAGTGAGTAGTGTTGTGCAATGAGTAGTAAGTGTGCAGTGAGTGTGTAGTGTTTCGCAGTGCAATGAGTGTTATGTTGTGCAGTGAGTGTGTTGGGCAGAGAGTGTGTTGTGCAGTGATTGAGTGGTGGGTTGTGTTGTGCAGTGAGTGTGTTGTGCAGTGAGTAGTGTTGTGCAGTGAGTTGTGTTGTGTAGTGAGTTGTGTTGTGTAGTGAGTGTGTTGTAATGCAGTGAGTGTGTTGTGCTAGATCATAAAATGCAAAAGGTATTCCACTTGGTGCTACTTAAATCCTAATATCTTGTTTGTTACCTATTAATTTTTTTTCTAAACTAAAATTATATCTATTTAAACAGTGTATTTTCCCATCTACACTTTGTTGCATGTTTGCATAAGGCTAGTCCTGTCATATTCTGTTGGTGATTTAGCAAAATAGCATATAGAGGATCTTGAGTTCCTCTAACCTATCCTTGTAGCAGGCTAATAGGATCAGTTTTTATCCCCCCGCTCTCCATTCAATTTTTTGAGTGATTGTATGGGTTTATAGAAATAACTCTTTACAACAATTATCCATTTTGATATTAATATATTTCTTGGTTTATTATGGTCATCATGTATTCATTGCAACTCATGCAGCTATGTTTGATGGTTTCTTATAGTCTCACTAATGCATGTACATCATGTCTTTCCTTATAGTTTCTATCCAAGTCTTTTTTAGAAATAAATCTGCAGCGAGTTTGCAAACTGCAATGAGTTTGCTCCGATTTTAGCAAACTGTAGCAGCGGGTTTACTGCAGCTGCAGCAAACTGCAGCAGCGGATTTACTATAGCTGCAGCAAACTGCAGCAGCGGGTTAGCTGCAACTGCAGCAAACTCTAGCTGCAGGTTTGTTGCAGCTGCAGCAAACTCTTTGGTGTTAGTGTTGTGTGTGCAGTTGTGTTGAGTGTTGTGTGTGCATTTTTGTTGTGTGTGCATTTGTGTTGTGTGTGTAATTGTGAGTGATGTGTGTGCAGCTGCGTTGAGTGTTGTGTTGTGAAGTGCATGTTATTTTTTGTGCAGTGAATGTGTTCTGTTGTGAACTGGCAGAAGATTGAGTGAGTAACGAAAAATGAGTTACTACTATTTCATCAGACCTTCATGGGGTAATATAGCTCAGGAGAGAACAATGATAATTACTAGCATTCACTATTGGTACTTTTGTAGGTTAATTACTCCAGTTTTGTGTTGTATTCAGTATTATTTACTTCTTATGTTTTGCTTCATGTAGTATAGGAATTAATCACTTGATTTACTTCATGTAGTTTGTTGCAACTGCTGTTATCATTGTATTACTCAAATGAACCTGCGTGTTTAGGGTTCTTCAACTGCTTATTCAGCTATATTGTATTCAATGCTTATGTATTGTAATGATCAAATGAACTATTTTTGTATTAAATTTCATCTAAGTTTTAGTTTTAAACCTTTATGTCTTGTAAAGCTTACACATTTTCACATCACACCCATGAATTCTTTTTATATTACCTTTTTGCCCCCTTTAAAGTGTTGTTGTCCCCTTTAATAATTGCTCTCTTTTATTTCTAGGGAGTTGGAGCAAAATGTGACGGAAGAAGTTGCACTAGTCAGAAAGTGTAGAAGTTGATGTGTTTTGTAAAACATCTTGATCTTATTGTTGTTATGTAATATTGTTTTGTTATAGATGAGATGGCACTTGTACACTATCTAGCTACTGCAAGTATTTCAAATTTAATATTTGTAATGTGTTTTCTTTTTATTAATTTAGCATATTTTTCCTTCCCGTACTTTATTCAAATTTTATATATGAAAAGTATATTAGTTCTTTAAACCTATAATGATTTCAATTTTTAAATATTTTAATTACAAATTATCAATGAATATAAAATATTATTACATTATATAAAACTATATTATACTTTAAATAATATTTCATATTTATAATAAAATCATGCGTACCCATCTAAATTAGGATTTGAAAATTTAAAAATATAAATGATTTTTTTTGGTAAGGAAGGTATATAACAATTATAACGAAATAATAATTGTTATGTTATAACAATTGTAACGAAATCAAACATTTGTAACGAAATATTCATATATTTGATATATAAATATAATTTCTTTAGTGGGGAAGAAGTCAAAGAGAAATATTCTTTACTATAACTCATCTTATTATGAGGAAGTAATGTTTGTCACGAATAAATTATTTGTGACGTCAAACAAAAATTCATTACAAGAACTATTAGCGTCGAGCCTTAGGTAACGGTCATCACATAAAGTAAATTTCGTTAGAAAAACTTTGTGTAACGATATTAGTTACCTTTTGTAATGTTTTTAGTCCTTACTAAAAGTGTAATTTGTTGTAATGATGTCACCCCCATTTAATTTTCTGAGGGTAATCATGGTCAATTGCATTTAGGGTGCAGGATGGGCCTTTAAGATTGGGCTAAACCCATTGGAATTGGGCTTAATTCCTTAAATTTCAATTTTGGCTTAGTTTGACCAAATGTTGACTTTTGGGTTGACTTGGTTAAATTGAGGTGGTGACTGCCCTCATATGATGTTCTTGGGTCCCTTAACACCATTCAATATTGGTTGAGTTATAGTGAGGCCTAGATTGGGCTAGTTGACCCATTTATGGTTGATTTGACCTAAGTAGACATATAGTTGACTTTGGCCAAATTGATTGAGACCCTTGATTATTATTGACCTAATGGTCTCCCTTAGTGGTTAGGAGGGTATTAGTGAAGTCAATTGGTCATTGAAGTCTATCTGAACCAATTTAAAGTAAGTTGACCTATCTAATTTGGAAGACCAATTCATATGGTTTATGGTCAATTGAATCCCCTTGGAAGGTTTTCCATGTAATGGTAGGTTTAATTTGGTCACATGAAGTTCAATTGACTTTAATTTAAAGGTTTGGCCTATTTGGGGGTAGAGTTGACTTTTGTCAATTTGATCAACTGGGTTGACCCAAATGGGTTCTAAATGACCCAAGGGACTCCCTGGGAGCTTAGGAAGGGTGGGTCAACTTGTCATTTTGAAGCTAATTATCAATCCTTAATCATTGGAGTCAAATTTGGCTATTTGCACAACAAGGTGATTTTCACCTGTTCACATTGGTTCTTAGGGCCATTTTGGCCTCTCAGAGTAATGTCATGACCTTGTCATGATGAGATGCATCTTAGGGGTCTAGTTGTTCTGGAGATGTTACAAGAAGAACTTGCTTTCGATGAGAGGGGGGAGTGGTGTGGGGTATGCGGCTTGTGTTTAAAGTATATATTTTTTTCTTAAGCCCTCTTTTTTTATACTCTAGATTTAATATAAATAAAGTTGCTCAAGAGGCGCGTACATGATTTTACGGCATTGCCTGATTTGAAGGGACGATTTAATTAATAATCAGAGAAAGAAATCCTTATAGATATATATTTCAATAGGCATCCAGTCCAGTCGGTTAGTCTTATTTCCCGTCGATTGTTTCTTTAAATACATATTTTTGTCCTGCATTCATGAGTAAATTTTTAGAGTACCATATGTGAGTGCCAATGTTTTGACCTTCACATTGTGTTAGATATTAATTCAAATTCAACATGCCAAGTTCAATTTTAAATTGAGTGAATTTCATTTCATCAAGGGGCTTTGTGAAGATGTCTGCCACTTGTTTATTTGTTTGTACAAATTCTAGACAGATGTCTTCTTTTTCTACGTGCTCCCTGATTTCAATGTGTTTTGTTCTGCAGTGACAGTCTGGATTCTTTATTATAGATATATCACTTGAGGAATCACAATATAGTGGTGTCTTCTTGTGATGAACATCATTGTCCTTCAATTGATATTGTATCCACAAAAGTTGAGCAAAGCAGCTTCCAGCTGAGATATATTCTGATTCCGCGGTAGAGATAGCAACACTAGTTTGCTTTTTGCTACTCCATGAGATTAATCTTTTGCCTAGAAATTGACATGTCCCAGAAGTACTTTTTCTGTCTTCTTTGCAACCTGCAAAGTCTGCATCTGAAAATCCTATTAGTTCAATATTACTGCTTCTAGGGTACCAGATACCAAGATTGGGTGTGCCCTTTAGATATCTCAGAATCCTTTTAGCTGAGGTATAATGAGATTCCTTGGGGTTCACTTGATATTTGGCACAAACACATATAGAGAATAAGATGTCAAGTCTACTTACAGTGAGATAGAGTAGGGAGACAATGATGCATCTATACATGGTCTCATCAAAAGGTTTCCCTTTCTCATCCTTGTCCAGAGACACATTTGTTCCAGTTGGAGTCCTCATTGAGGTTGCACTCTCCATGCCAAATTTCTTAAAGAACTCTTTTGTAAACTTGATCTGAGAAATGAAGACTCCTTTCTCATATTGTTTAACCTGGAGACCCAAAAAGTGATTTAGCTCTCCCATACTACTAATTTCAAACTTCCCTTGCATAAGGTTAGCAAACCTTTTACAAAGGTTATCATCTGTAGATCCAAAGATGATGTCATCAACATAGATTTGAACCAGCAATATCTTGCCTTTGATTTCCCTAAGAAACAGTGTTTTATCTATCTTTCCTCTTGAGAATTTGTTGTCAAGTAGAAAGGTAAATAAGGTCTCATACCAAGCTCTATGTGCTTGTTTTAGACCATAAAGTGCTTTCTTAAGAAAATATACATGATCAGGATGAGTTGAGATGATAAAACTTGGAGGTTGTTCTACATAAAACACTTCTTTCAAATCACCATTGAGAAATGCTGATTTTACATCCATCTGGTATTCTTTAAATCCTTTGTGTGTTGCATAAGCAAGAAAGAGCCTGATTGCTTCTAACCATGCTACAGGTGCACAGGTTTGATCATAATCAATTCCTTCTTCCTGTTTATATCCTTCAGCCACCAATCTGGCCTTATTCTTGATAATGACTCCTTGCGTATCTAGTTTATTTCTGAACACCCACATGGTTCCAATTATGTTCTGACCTTGTTGTTTTGGAACTAGTTTCCAGACTTTGCATCTTTTGAATTGATTTAATTCCTCTTGCATTGCCAAAATCCAAAATGGATCGTTGTTTGCATCCTCAAATTTCTTTGGCTCTTCTTGAGAGAGGAAGCTTAGGAATAATGTTTCATTTATTAAGATGCTTCTGGTTTGTACTCCTTGATTAATATTGCCTATAATTTGATTAGGTGGATGGTTTCTTTAAAACTTGATGGCATTTGCCAACCTTCTATTTTCTGATGGAATTTGTTCAACTGGTGGTGCTTCCTCTTGCATTGTTGCTGCTTGAGTATCTTTCTGTAGAATCGTAATCTTGATTTTCTACTCCCCCTACATCCATTTCCACTGAATGTGAGGATGAGGGTTCCTTTTTCCTCTTTTGGGATTGATGTGTTCAATTCTTGTGTTTGGAGCTAGAACCTGTGACATAAATTCCAGAAGGCTCTTCAAGTATCATGTTGGATTCATCAAATACTAAATTCATAGATTCTTCTATAGTTTTGGAATGGATTAAATATATCATATAGGCTCTGCTATGATGGTTATGTCCAACAAGGATGCCTTCAAAGAATTTCTCAGCAAACTTTGTTAAGTGATGCTTCTCATTGTTTAGGACATAACACTTACATCCAAAGATCTTGAATTAGGCCAAGGTTGGCTTCCTGCCTTTCAAGAGTTCATAGGGAGTCTTGTTGTGAGTTCTATTGATTAGAACTCAATTTTGCACATGGCAAGCTGTATTAACTGCCTCAGCCCAAAAATATTCTAGTAGTGAGGAGTCACTCAACATGAATCTGCTTGCCTCAATGAGTGTTATGTTCTTTCTCTCTGCAACTCCATTTTGCTGTGGAGTTCTTGGAGATGAAATCTCTTGTGAGATACCTAGACTCTAACAAAACTTTGTCATTGCTCCAGACTGAAATTCTATTCCATGATCACTTCTAATTTTGACCACTGAACAGTTTAGTTCATTCTGAATTTGTTTGACAACTGTAATGAAGACTTTTAGGGTATCTAACTTATGTTTAATAAAGAACACCCATGCAAACCTAGAGAAATTATCTATAATCACAAATGTATAAGACTTTCCCCCTAAACTTTGAATTGACATTGGGCCAAACAAGTCCATGTGCAGCATGTATAAACATCTAGTGGAATCCTTCAATCCAATTGACTTGAAGGAGGACTTTGTTCTCTTTCTCATTTGGCAAGCATGGCAAGGGCCTTCTTGTGCACAATTCCACTTGGGACCATCTCTAACCAAGTTTTCTTATAGGTGCTTATTGATAGACTTGTAGTTTATATGGGCTAGTCTCTTGTGCCATTGGATACAAAGAGATGCCCTACTAGTTGCCATTAAACAGATAAGGGATTGCAGGCTAGGCAAAGAAAATTAAGACAATATGCATTCCCACTTCTAGTGCCAATAAGAATAACTTCAGAGTTTTCAGTATTCTTAAAGAGACACTTATCCTTATGGAAAATGACTACATAGTCAAGATCACAAAGCTGACTTATGCTTATCAGATTATGTTGCAATCCTTCCACATAAGCTACCCTTGAGATGGTAACTATGTCATTAGTGACTTTACCATAACCTTTTGTTTTCCCTCTATCAGATCCCCCAAATATCACTTTAAGACCATCTTCTACAGGAGTGAATTTTGTCAAAAGGCTTCTTGTTCCAGTCATGTTCCTGGAACATCCACTGTCCAAATGCCAAATTAGAGTTTGATTGGTCTTTGGACATACCTGCAAAAATAAACTATTTCTTCTTAGGCACCCAAAACTGGTTGGTGTTGGATCTGATGGCGCCCTTAGAGGGGGTGAATAAGGGGTTTACTGTTTTTAAGGTAAATTGACAGATTTTATATAAACAGAAAAACTTTTCGTCTCTGTAGCTAACGCCTGGCGTTATATAGTTAACGTCGGGCGTTATCTCCTCAAAAATATTTTTGCAGAAATATTAAAAGTGATTTTACTTGCACAATCTTAAGTGAAATAAACTTTCAGACAATCAGAGATAATAAAATGAGTAATATTTATTTCAAGAAGAAGATTACAAAACATTTAATGTCAATAATGCTTGAAATAAAGGAGACAAGATAAAAATCACTTTTTTGTTCCTTCACCGGTCCTTCTCCCAAGGACCGGTTGGCTATAGCCTATGTATCCCCAGATAAGGCATCTAGCCACCCCCTAGATCTACCCTTGACCTAGTCGCCATGCACAAGGCGGTGAATTACCCCCTAAGCCGCACAAGGACCTAGTCGTCACACGCAAGGCGGCGAATTCACTACCGTTACAAGAAAATATAAAAAGATAATGATAAAATCAGAACAAAAGACTCCCTATATTGAAGGGCACTGAAGGAGATGTTGAAGACACGCTATGATCATCATCGGAGTTGAAGCGAGCTGTTGGAACATGGTCTTCCGCATCTCCTAGGTTTGAGAATAACAAATCCTATGTGTATTTGATCTTGTGTGTTTAAGTGTGCAGGAAATCAAAGTCTACATGACTCAAGGATGGTTGCCCCTAATTTTGAGCCAGCAATTCCAAGTCTCCCACTAGCGCCGGCGGTAGCACTTAGCGCCTAGCGCTAGCGATGATAGCGCAATTCCGGGAGCACATATGGAAGGAGATAGCGCCTGGCGGTAGTCGATAGCGCAGGTGGGAGCGACGCACACAGTTCGCAAGGAGGAATTGTTTCCTCGGATTGAAGATTCTGCCACACATAATATGTCCTAATATGGGATAGCGCTGGCGGTAGCCGATAGCGCAGGCGGTAGCGACGCACACAGTTGGCAAGGAGAAATTGTTTCCTTGGATTGAAGATTCTGCTGCGCAAAACATGTCCTAATATGGGATAGCGTCGGCGGTAGCGCTAGCGCAGGCGCTAGTGCTGAGGCTATAAAAAGGACTCCTCTCCTCTCATTTCAGACACACATCAGAGAGATATCATAGAGAGATAGAGTGCCAGAATTCCAGAGGCTATCTTGGCCGAAAGTTGAAGTCCTACCAAAGTTCTGCAAACTTCTGAAGGAGAATCTGATCACGCCGGATCCAAACAAAGTCCGCCTCTACAACGCTTATTCTACAGTGGATCTTCGCCTCCGTCTTCAGAAGGGAGTTTTTACTTATTTTCATTTCATATTTTTCTTGTAAACGGTTAGTGAAATCGCCTCGTGTTGGCGACTAGGTCTGGGTAGGACTTAGGGGGAAACTCGCCTCGTGTTGGCGACTAGATCTAGGCTAGGTCTAGGGGGTGCTCGAGGCCACATCCGGGGAAGGGTTGGCTAGAGCGGCTTGAGGCCGAATCCGGGGAGGATAGGCTAGGGCCACCGGTTCGTGGGGATGCGAGTCGGGATAGAAAACAAAAAGAGTTTACTATTCATCGCCACCGATTTCTAGCGTCATAGAAGTCAACTTTTGTAAAACCGTATTTAATATTAATAAAGCATGTCTCTACTTTATTTCAATTGTTTTACTTAACTTTCTATTGTCTTAATCTTGCATTATTACAAAGTTTTGAAAATATCACTAAAGTTTTTGAAAACCCTTATTCACCCCCGCCCCCTCTAAGGGCGCCTACCGATCCAACAAGTGGTATCAGAGCCAGGTTATTCCAATCGGCTTCACAACCGGGAATGATGGCGTCTCATGATCTCGCTTTTCCTGAGGGTCAAGGGGTTAGTCGACCACCTCTCTTTACTGGGTAAGATTTTAACTACTGGAAAAATTGAATGATGTGTTTTCTTATGACCATGGATGTAGAAGTATGGAACATGGAAGAAGTTCGGTACTCTCCGCCTACAACTGTAGTAGGAGAGGCGACATTAGCAAAATCTAAAGATAAATGGGCTGATAACGATAAACTAAGGTGTAAAAATAATGCTAAAGCAATGAATGCTTTATATTGCGCTTTAAATAGGACTGAGATTAATAGAATTTCTGCATGCACAACTGCTTATGATATTTGGAATCAATTAGAAGTTACTCATGAAGGTACATCGCAGGTGAAAGATGCAAAGCTATTCCAACTGGAATCTGAATATGAAAAATTCAGGATGGATACCGAAGAGGACATTAACTCGATGTACACCCGCTTCACCAAGATCGTCAACGCTTCAAAGGAACTTGGAAAGACCTACTCAGATGGGGACTTGGTGAGGAAAATTCTTCGCTCATTACCTCCAAGGTTCAATCCAAAGGTGACAGCCATCTCGGAGTCGCACAACTTAAGAACGCTCCAGATCGAGAACCTTATTGGGAATCTTAAAACCCATGAGGTAGAACTCCAGATTCAACACGATGAATACAACAAAGAGCCAAAGAAAAAGGCGCTAGCACTAAAGTCAAAGAAGGAGAGCATCGAAGATGATGATGAAGATGAAGAAGGTCTCCTGGTGAAGAACTTCAGGAAGTTCATCAGGAACCCGGAAAGAAGGAACACATTCCACAAATACTTCCAAAAGGATACTCGACGAAAGGGATCTTCCTCTTCATCAAGGAAAGAAAAAGGAAGCGAAGATGAAGAAGAAAGACCACCACCAGAGTGCTACCACTGCAGAAAGCCCGGGCACATTCGGAGCCAGTGCCCAAAGTATCAAAAGGAGCAAAAAGAACAACACAAAGCAAAAGAGAAGAAGAAAGTACTAAAAGCCGCAACTTGGGATGATTCTTCCTCTGAAGAATCAAACGAGTCTGAGTCAAGTAGCGAGGAGGAAGCAAACTTATTCTTAATGGCGAAGTGCAACGATGACGACACCAGTGTTCTTAGCGACACTGAGGTTATTCCTCCTACTTTCGAAGAACTCTATGATGAATTTGTTTTAACTTGCAAATCCTATGATCAAAGTATAAAAGATAATATTATATTAAATCGTGAAAAAGAATCTATTATCAAAGAAAATCATAAACTCACAAAAAAGGTGAATTCCTTTAAAAAAAGAAAGGTTTCATGTCAAGATTGTGAGCACTCTTTATTTTTGGCAAAAGAACTTGAAGTTTCTCTTTTTAAAGCCCTCTCACAAAACAAAACTATTGCAAAAGAAAAGGGGGACTTAGAGAGAAAATTAAAAACCTCTCTTTTACAAATTCAAAATAACAAAAAGGGATTTGAAAACAAATGTGTTATGATTGTACAAGAAAATACTTTTCTTAAAAAACAAAATCATGACCTCAATATAGCCATTAAAAAATTCGGGATTGGTCAAAAATCCCTGGATATGATTTTGGGAAACCAATGTTATGGTTCTGCAAAATTTGGGGTCGGATATAAAAGTGAACCCTACCGCCCAGCGTGTTACAACCCGCATTTTCCCAAGAATATAATACATATTATCAGAGCAAGGGGAAAATACGCGTCGTGATGCCACGCCTGCAGGAGACGACTACAGACGCTCAGGCAAACACTCCTTACGTTAAATTTATAAAAGACATATATGTGTTTATATTAAAAGAGAAATTTTCATTTTTAACTTAAGACCGCGTCCCTCGGTCCGGTGGATCATCTAGTCCACAAGTAGAAAACTATACATACGCAGCGGAAAAATAGGTTTGTTTTTAGCCTACATGAGCATGGAGATGAACATCCCAGAAATAATATGCATATATCTATGTTTAGTATAGTAAGAAAAGATTTTCTACGATCTTCAAAGTACGTGACATTTATTTAAAACCATGATATGCAAGGATGACATTTTTATACCCAAAAGTAACTAATGCATCCCTAGCATAAAGCTTTCCCAGAGAGCAAGTAGGTAAACAATTTGAAAGTAACAGCAAACCACTAGCAAGTAAACTAGCACAAAAAGAGAATCATACGGGCGTCAACAACTGACACGAACCCGCAGGAAAGAAGGAAAAAAACAACCAAAAGAACTGCCCCTTACCTACTAGAGAGGAAGGGCCACTACAGGACAGCTAAACGACGCCGCTCTAACTCCTGCGGCAGCTAAAAACCTGAACCTGAGACATTCATAAGAAAAGAATGCCTCAGCCCCAAAGGGTGCAAGAAAACTAAGATTAGCAGCAATTAGTAATAAAGGAGTACAGAAAGAAGAACTAAGCAGGTAAACATCAATAATCTAACCACAACACGAGCCAGCACAAACGAGTGCACTCGGTAAGAGGAAAAGAAAAGCCTGCACTGAAAGGTAATAGCCAAAGCAATCATGGCCAACCACGTGTCCGTCCCTGCGGCTCAGAGGTGATGATTATACATATAATATATCATAATACCATACATAAGCATATAAGCTTAATAAAACTTGAGACTGATCAGCTCGAGGGAAAAGCGTCCCCCAAAAGAAGGCACTTCGACGGTAGTATCTTCCACCAACGCCCTTTGCCCAAAAACCAGGTGGTGGTCCTATATCCACTGCCACCCAGAATCCCATTCAGGAGTGCTGCGGCGGTGACTCCAATCCACCCAAACCAACAGTCCAAAAGAGGCACTGTGGCGGTGACTTTAAGCTCACACGCTCAACAGACTCACACTTAGCACCTGTAGCAGGGGTGCACAATCATATATATAAGTATATGTATATATAAGTATATAAACAAACCTCAGTGCAGGACACCTGAGAACACTCAGAACATTCGACCACGGAGGTCATGGAGATCAAGAACCATTCAACGAACTATCCCGGGGAATTAGGCAACAAAGCATACTTAGTTCATAAATCCAACAGAACACAAGGAGGAGTGTCAGACCGGGAAAACATGATAGCAAATGGTTCTAACCATAATTCAAGTCGAGAGAATCAGGAAAACACAGGATTCAGCAATAAACCAATAGATCAATATTCAACTTACAACAGAGCTGAAGATTTCAGCAACCCGACACCATGCAGGGCTGGGTGTCGGAACGAGACGGAGGTAACTTAACACAAAGGCCAACACCAGAACAACACACAAAGGCCAAAAGAAAAATACTTGGTGAGTCTAAACTTGACTCCCAACAAATTTCTCGTAATAGTACGATGAATAAGGCACGACAAGCACCACAAATGAACCCTGACCAAATATAGGGCAACTCAAGAATAGAGCATAGCTTTATCAAAATTCTCAGCCAAAGAGACTTAAAAGGTTTGATAACAATGTTTAAGATACCCGGGAACACCCGGCAGAAGAACATATAGATATATGAGGAAGCAATTCAGAATGAGCGATGAAATTGACCGGAGACTCAACAAGAGCCGACGGGAAAAGGCTTATATCAAGTCAAAGAGGAGGACTTTTATCAAAGGTGACTAGTAGACTTCACTTCAAAGTCGACGGGGAACTTCATGAAAGGAGAAATGGTTGCACGATCATAGGGTGAGCAAACCTTTCTAAACCTAGGAAATCTTATCAGACTACCTGGTAGCGTAACCAAACAGGTATAGAAGCTACCCAGGTTCCAAGGGGGATGACAACAGGGATCAAGAACCTAGAACACCAAATAAGACCCAAAAAGGGAAACACAACTGCCACTAACCAATCGGAAATATGTTCATATTATTAATGAACATATTTTATCGGAGTTGCATCATAGCTAGAATGTTGACGCTGATCTATAGGGGTGACTTAAGACTCTTTATTAAGGGTTATCTAAGGAGAAGAAAATATGAATTATGAGACTACAAGTGACCCCAAAGTGGCATAAGGTAATCATCAACACAGCAAGGAAATAAAATGTAGGAGTAAATCTGGTTGGCCGGATTCAAGCCAACACAGCAGCAACACTGAAGTGGTAAGGGGTAAGGGCAATACCAAGCAACCGGCTCAACAACTTCTCAACAATACTACCCTAAACATCATGAATATAACAGCCACTTTAATGGAGGATATCATTCTTAGAGATACAAATGAAAATCAGATCTACCAGCCAACCATCACACTCAATTTCATGCAACAATACCCGAAATAGACGGGAAAAAAAAAACAGCCGGTCGGCCAAACCAAAGCCTCATAAATGACCACAAAGCTTGGCCCAGATCTCAACAGCAAATTTCCAACTGGAAAGAGGAATCAAAATAGAAACAGCACAAAGTGCTACCAACCAGAAATCCCCTCCCCAAACCATAAAACATCACAACGAGACAGCAGCTAACCTCAACATAAACCCATGAAATTAGCCTTGCATAAACCAGGAATTTACCTAGCATAACCAAGGGAAATTACCAAAAAACTCCCAACATAACCGAAATATCCGCTAGCATGAAACCAAGGAAGGTACCAGATTTGTTGTTAACCATAAAACAAGGGGATACTAAACAATAGCTGCTGACATATACCATGGAGTACCAAATTAGCCTAACCAAATATAGAGAGAAAACAGGGGTAGTTAACTGGAATTAAGAGAGAAAGAGAGAAAGAAAGCAGCACCCCCCCCCCCTTTTCTTTTTATCAAAACCGCCCCCCATTCATATGAGCAAAACAGCCCCCATGTTAGAAATTTCCCATAGCAGCAAAATCAAAGCAACCCCCAATAGTATAATCAAGCATAAACAAAGAAGCCCCCATTATATGCAAGCAAAATTTGAGCAAGGCAACCCCCCAAACCAAAACAGGGCAAGCTGCCATGAGATACTGCAGAAAACATTGATAACAACCAAGAGGAAGTGTCAAAACAGCCCTAAAATTTCGCCAACAAAATTAGAGAATCAAACCCTAATGAATCCAAAACCTTTGTCAACGATAATTTTAGGAAATCAGCCACTCGAAGAACCAAAATACTGCTAATCAAGGACAGAATACAGAAAAGAGATGGAAGGGAGGAGGAGGAAAAGTCTTCTTGCCTCGATTCAACCGGCGACCCGCCGGATCGCGACAAGCTTGACGAGGGCCGCTCGATACCCTAGCCCCGACTGCAAATACAAGGCCCGGAAACCTCCAAGACTCCAACGATGGCCAACGCCTCCGGCTCCCGGCGACTCCGGCGAAAGCCCTAGCTCGCTTCTACCTCGCACTCGAAAGGGACTGGAATCATCGGTGGGGGAAGAAAAAAAGAAGTGCCGCTGATAACACTCTTCATAGATATATATATATATATATATACTTTTTTTTTATATAAAACTTTTGTTTTACACACACACACATATATAGATACGTATATGTTTATATATATAAACTTTTATATAACTATATATATACATATATATATATACTTTTAGATATATAAAACCTTTTTACATAAACTTGTCATCATAAATGCACACATATTTACACATACATATTTGAATACATCTACCCAAAAAAAGAACTTTTATACCTGAATATATGCATGTCTGCGTATATGACTTAACCTAGAACTAACTCGCCGGACGACGACGGCGTTCCCGAAATAGTAACGCCCTTCGCATCGGCGCCCCGAATAAAAATTTCGTTTTAAAATAATAATTATTAATTCCATATGTTCATTAAAATGATTATAAGAAAAACTGGGGCGTTACACAGCGCTAGCCACTAACGTCGGCGGTAGCTCAAGTGTTAAAAAAATCTTCTGCTTTTTCTAATATTCAAGCATCACCCAACAAGAGCAACGTAGAAACTCAGAAAAGGGTCTCAAGTCCCTTTATTTCGTGTGCTAATTGTCTTAAGTTTGGACACACGTCTAGCTCTTGCAGGAATATAAAACAACGTTCTTTAAAACAAATCTGGGTACCTAAGAAATCCACTTACTCTATGGGTGGTACCTCTTGGGTATCTGGATCTTTACTCTCATCTTCTCTCTAGATTTGCAGGAAGGCTAAGGAAATGGAGGACGTGTGGTACTTGGACTCAGGCTGCTCCAAGCACATGATGGGCAACAAAGCAAAATTCCTTAGCCTAGAAAAGAAGAAAGGAGGGATCGTAACGTTTGGTGATAACGGTAAAGGAAGGATCATGGGAGTTGGTACATTGGGTAACGAATCCTTTCTTATCTCAAATGTTCTTTATGTTAAAGGTTTGAAACATAACTTAATATCTATAAGTCAACTATGTGATAAAGGATTAGACGTATTATTTGAATCATCCACTAATCTTTGCAAAATAGTTAATCCTAAAACAAAACATGTGTTACTAACTGCACCTAGAATTCACAATGTTTACATAGTTTCGTTTCATGATCTTTCCAAATCATCTATAAAATGTTTTATAACCAAAAATGATGAATTAGAACTATGGCATAGACGTTTAGGTCACGCTAGTACAAAGCTCATTTTAAAACTAGCAAAAAGGGAATTGATTAGAGGATTGCCTAAGTTGAATGGAAATTTATCTTCACTATGTTCACCATGCCAAAAAGGAAAATTTACAAAATCATCTTTTAAAAGCAAAAATGAAATTTCCACTTCAAAACCATTACAACTAATTCATATGGATCTCTTTGGTCCCGTTAACACCGCAAGTCTTGGTGGTAAAATATACACCTTCGTCCTAATAGATGATTTCTCAAGATATTGCTGGACCTTATTTCTCTCTTCCAAATCTGATGCGTTTTGCGAATTCTCAAAATTATGTACTCGTATTCAAAATGAACTGGATTTAAAAATAAAGTGCATTCGCTCAGATCATGGAGGTGAATTTGAAAATCAAAATTTTAAATCTTTTTGTGAAATGTTAGGTATTAAGCATGAGTTCTCTGCTCCACGCACACCTCAATAAAACGGTGTTGTAGAACGGAAAAATAGGACAATCCAAGAACTAGCACGCACCATGTTGTTTGAATATAAATTACCTAAGTCGTTTTGGGCCGAAGCCATAAGCATATCATGCTATGTAATGAATAGAGTTATGCTTCGCCCATCACTAAATCTCACACCATATGAACTATATTTTCAAAATAAACCTAACATATCATATTTTAAAGTATTTGGATGTAAATGTTTTATTCTTAATACGAAAGGTTCTTTAGGAAAATTTGATGAGAAATGTGATGAAGGAATATTCCTTGGATATTCTTCAACCAGTAAAGCCAATAGAATATTTAATAAAAGATCGAGTAAGGTTGAAGAGTCTATTAATGTTAAATTTGATGAGTTTATTCCATGTGCAGTGAAGCCTTCTACAGGTACAAATGATGAACCTTTGCCATCATTGGAGCACGACGAAGAAGAACCGTCCAAAGAAGAGGAGGAGAAGTCAAATGAAGTTGAATATGTACCTCCAAGTGTGTTGAACTTCTCAAAAAATCATCCAAAAGAGCTAGTCATTGGGGAACCTTCTACTGGGGTAAGAACTCGATCCTCTCTTCATGAAACGTTTTCAAATATTTGTTTTGTTTCCGAAATCGAACCTAAAAAAGTTTCCACCGCTTTAAATGACGAATTTTGGTTCTTGGCTATGAATGAAGAGTTAGGACAATTTGAAAGAAATAAAGTTTGGAATCTAGTAGAAAGACCATCTAATAATCCAATTATTGGCGTAAAATGGATCTTTTAAAATAAATTAGATGGTGAATCTAGGATTATAAGAAATAAAGCACGCTTAGTTGCTCATGGTTATTCTCAAATTAAGGGGGTAGATTTTGAAGAAACTTTTGCACCCGTTGCTCGCTTAGAATCTATACGAATATTTTTGGCATTTGCAAGTTTTAAACGAATAAAATTATTTCAAATGGATGTTAAAAGTGCCTTTTTAAACGGGTTTATAAAAGAAGAAGTTTATGTAGAACAACCCCCCCGGTTTCATAAATGAAAAATTCCCTAATCATATTTACAAATTAGAAAAAGCGCTTTATGGTTTAAAACAAGCGCCCCGTGCATGGTATGATCGACTTACATCGTTTTTCTTAAAGCGCGGTTATGTTATGTGAAGTGCCGACAACACACTCTTCATTAAGCATAATAATAACGATCTAATTATTTTACAAATATATGTTGATGATATCATTTTTGGAGCCACTAATGAAGAGTTGTGTAATGAAGTAGTATTAGTAATGAAAAATGAATTTGAAATGAGTCTTGTAGGAGAACTATCATATTTTCTTGGTTTTCAAATCTCACAACAAACTGATGGTATCTTTATTTTTCAAACAAAATATGTTCACGATATGCTTAAACGATTTGGATTTGAAAATCTCAAACAAGCTTCTACTCCCATGAGTGCTTCGTTAAAACTAGGAAAAGATGAATCCGGAGTTTCAATTGATCAAACACTATATAGAGGAATGATAGGATCTCTTCTTTACTTAAGTGCATCTAGACCAGATATAATGTTTGTCGTATGTTTATGTGCTCGCTTTCAAGCCAATCCAAAAGAATCTCATTTAAAAGCAGTAAAACGTATTTTTTGTTATCTATTAGGGTCATCTAAATTAGGATTATGGTACCCACACAATGATTCATTCACACTCCATGGCTATTCCGATTCGGACTACGCCGGGTGTTCACTAGATTGAAAAAGCACTAGCGGTACTTGTCACTTTCTAGGACCCTCTTTAGTAGCTTGGTCTAGTCGAAAACAATCTTTGGTTGCACTCTCCACCACGGAGGCTGAATATATCGCACTTGGTAGCTGTTGTGCACAAGCTTTATGGATGAGTCAAACACTAGAGAATTTTGGATTTCATCTTAAAAACATTGATCTTAAATGTGACAACAAAAGTGCAATAGACCTCACATATAATCCCGTACACCACTCTAGATCCAAACACATCGATGTTCGTCATCATTTAATTAGGGATCACATTAAGAAAGAGCATGTAAAAGTAAGCTTCATTGGCATGGAATCTCAACTCGCTGACATATTTACTAAACCTCTTCTCGATGCAAGATTTCGATTATTACGACTTGAGTTAGGTGTCCTAGATCTTTCGTGTTAAAACACACTCACAAAACACAATTTCTGCAAGTTTTAACCATCGAAAACATCTCCTAAAAATCTGAGATTTCAGCATGAAACTACTATTGGGACACTTAATTAAGATCAACAATTAAAAATTTCAAAATCATAAAAAATCGTGTACTGTTTCCCGCGCTAGCGCTAACGCCGGTGCTAGCGTGCATATTTGTTTTTCTGTATTTTTAAAATTTTGAAAAATTCCTAAAAATATATTATTTTATATGTACTATCTATTTTTGCACTTCTAATTCTATTTAGTTTTTGAAAAATCAAATATAAAAATACAAAAGACAAATTACAAAAAATATGTTTTGTTTTTGTTTAAAGGTTATGTCTTTTTGCAAAATAAAATCAAATACAAAAATATAAAACACTGAAACTATCAAAAAAAACTGTATGGATTTTCCTATGAAAATCAAGCATGATTTAATCTATTCTTTAGAACTTCTATAATGTTGCTCTTTATTTTTTCAAACTCTTTGAACATTGTTTTCATCATGCTTTGATATATCTATTACCATGTGCATCAATTATATTGAAAGTTGTGTAGAACTATGTGTAACATGCCTCTAAGTATGAGTAAATGTTGTATGTTTGATAATGATCTTTATTCACTCACTTATTTTGGCATTGTCTGTATTTGTGCTTAATTTAAAAATGCTTGTGTATGTTTTGTATTAGTACTATGAATTAAAATTGCACAAGTATCTTACCTACACTCCTTTATTTGCACTTTTAATAATTAAGAAAAGTGGTTATCTTTCTCATAAATTATCTTGGTTTGCAAAACAAGTGTATTCGGAGAACTTTGCACAAGACAAAAATCATAAAATAAAGTGACAAAGATAACTCCACGAAGCACTACTTGAACCTCCTGATAAGTCTTAATAAGCGTTGTGAGGTTGAGCACCTTGGAAAGAATAGTAAAGTATCTTGTGCAAACCATAACTTTCTTTCAAAATAAACAACCACTTATTCTTATGTACACTGGATCACAATAAAAATCAATCTTGAAAAAGAAAACTATGTGATCCCCCAAGCACTACTTTGCACCTTGATAAGTCTTAATAAGCATTGTGTGTGCAAAACACCTTGGTAGTTGTACATTTTTTTGTGCATTGAAGTTTGTGGAAGTAAAATTATTTGTGTTTTATTGTGCTCTTACTTTACATATTACTTGTATTTTTGATTAAAACATGTGTTTACACTACTAAAAAATACACTTATGTACACATCATTATCTTCCATAACACTTCTTCTCATGAGTATTGGATCCTAATGCTAATTCTATACTATTCTTTACTTATGAAATGCACTAGATAACCTAGCATACTTTCTACAATGTTTAGTATGTTTTGAAACTATGAATTAACATAACATTATAGTACTATATTTTTGATATCATTATTTCATGCTTGGTTAATTTCTTACTGATTTTAAAATGTTTACAAAACATATTCTTTATAAAATTAAACTCCTATATTGTTAATTATCATGTCTTACAAAAGATGTTCTTCTAAGTCTTTCGCAACTTTACATTTACCTTCTATTTGGTTATGCCACAAACTCTGATTTATGACAATATTGTGATGAAAATAACTCTAAAACTCTTTCTCATTCTCTACAAGCTCGATCATGCTTTTATCTTATTATCAACTTTTTGGTGATGTCTCCTTACCCACTTTTGCTAATAACAAAAGGGGGGAGAACTAACATGATAAATATTAATCTACTATCAAATTATAATGCTTAATTAGGATGATAGCTTACATATTAGGAGAGCATTCACTTAGGGGGAGCATGTATTTAGGGGGAGCAATTCTAAATGCTAAAAATCAATAATTATTCTAAGTCATCACTCTCACACACACACAAATATAGTTTCATCATGCTTATTTATTAATGCTCTGATTTATCATTAATGGATTTGTTATTATCAAAAGGGGGAGTTTGTTGGAACATGGTCTTCCGCATCTCCTAGGTTTGAGAATAACAAATCCTATGTGTATTTGATCTTGTGTGTTTAAGTGTGCAGGAAATCAAAGTCCACATGACTCAAGGATGGTTTCCCCTAATTTTGAGCCAGCAATTCCAAGTCTCCCACTAGCGCCGGCAGTAGCACTTAGCGCCTGGCGCTAGCGATGATAGCGCAATTCCGGGAGCACATATGGAAGGAGATAGCGCCTGGCGGTAGCCGATAGCGCAGGCGGTAGCGACGCACATAGTTGGCAAGGAGGAATTGTTTTCTCGGATTGAAGATTCTGCCGCACCGAATGTGTCCTAATATGGGATAGCGCTGGCGGTAGCCGATAGCGCAGGCGGTAGCGACGCACACAGTTGGCAAGGAGGAATTGTTTCCTTGGATTGTAGATTCTGTCGCGCAAAACATGTCCTAATATGGGATAGCGCCGGCGGTAGCGCTAGCGCAGGCGCTAGTGCTGAGGCTATAAAAAGGACTCCTCTCCTCTCGTTTCAGACACACATCAGAGAGATATTATAGAGAGATAGAGTGCCAGAATTCCAGAGGCTATCTTGGCCGAAAGTTGAAGTCCTACCAAAGTTCTGCAAACTTCTGAAGGAGAATCTGATCACGCCGGATCCAAACAAAGTCCGCCTCTACAACGCTTATTCTACAGCGGATCTTCACCTGCGTCTTCAGAAGGGAGTTTGTACTTATTTTCATTTCATATTTTTCTTGTAAACGGTTAGTGAAATCGCCTCGTGTTGGCGACTAGGTCTGGGAAGGACTTAGGGGGAAACTCGCCCGTGTTGGCGACTTGATCTAGGCTAAGTCTAGGGGGTGCTCGAGGCCACATCCGGGGAAGGGTTGGCTAGAGCGGCTTGAGGCCGAATCCGGGGAGGATAGGCTAGGGCCACCGGTTTGTGGGGATGCGAGTCGGGATAGAAAACAAAAAGAGTTTACTATTCATCGCCGCCGATTTCAAGCATCATAGAAGTCAACTTTTGTAAAACCGTATTTAATATTAATAAAGCATGTCTCTACTTTATTTCAATTGTTTTACTTGACTTTCTATTGTCTTAATCTTGCATTATTACAAATTTTTGAAAATATCACTAAAGTTTTTGAAAACCCTTATTCACCCCCCCCCCCTCTAAGGGCGCCTACCGATCCAACACGAGCATCCTTCTTCAAATTGCACCGTTGAAAATCTCCTTCTCACTCTTGTTCCTTCATTGTGGTGTTGGGAGTTCTCTCTGAATTCGGAATGAAAAGCTCTCATAGATCTCTGGAATGAATGCTTCAATACATCTCACTTGAGCAAACGAAATCAGGTCTTTAAATAGACATGGGAGCTAACGCCCGGCATTAAGAGTTAACGCCAGCGTTAAGCATCGTGTATGGAAGTTGCTGAGATCATGCAAACCGTCGGGATCGTGGCAGATCGTGACTCAACGCGGGCGTTAAGAGTCAATGTTGGCGTTGTCTCTGGCTTCTCGACGGATTCCTTCTCGATGGCATTTCATCTCGACGGATCCTTCTTGACGGTAGTTAACGTGGGGCGTTAACTACTAACGCGGGGCGTTAACTACTAACGCGGGGCGTTAACTACTAACGCGGGGTGTTAGCTCTCTTTTTAGAGAATCGTCATCAATCAGCATCCTGTTCATAGGGTTATATAACTATAGTACTTGCACACTATAAACACAAGCAATATCAAATACATAGTGTGATTTATTATTTCTCAAACTAAGAGAAGTGGAACACAAGCTCCAACAATATCCCTCTTTTGATAATAACAAATCCACTAATAAGAAATAAAATATAATTAAAGTAGTGTTTTATAGTATATGCTAAGCGTGGATAATCATGCATACTCCCCCTATGTGGATACTCCCCCTACATGAATGCATTTCATAATGTACTCCCCCTAAATAAAAGATTTCTTTATTTCTTCAATTATTCTCCCCCTTTTGTTATAATCAAAAGAAGGTGGGATAGAGTCATAGCAATATAAAACAATATGCATTTAGTAGAGATAAGAGCAACTTGAATATAAATAGTGAACACATCGAAAGAAATTTGTAACAGCTTGTAGAAATTGTAAGTACAAAATATAATAAGCGTTTAACTCAAAATATTTAGATGTTTTGAATGTTAGAAATAAAACTTGCAAGTTCATTTGTAATTTGTAGCAAAAAGTAGCAAGCAAGATTATAAAAATATCAAGTAAAGATATGTTTACAATAAAAATAAATTTGCATTTCAAGTGTACAAAAACATTGTAAAGATCATGTGTTGCTATCTAGTGCATTTACTCATGATTGTAGAAAATTGTATAGAGAAATTTTTAGTCCAATTCTCATGAGTGGAAGTATTATAAATGATAATGATGTGTTCAATAAGTGTGTTTTGATAAAGTGAAAGTGGAGGTTAGATCTTAAGTTACTCTAGAGGGGGGTGAATAGAGTATTAAAAACTTTTCCTTAGTTTTTAGTGGAATTAAAATTGTGTTCTATATATGTGTAAGCAGTGTGAGATATATATATAAACAGAAAAACTGAATAAGTAAAAGCACACAGCACAGCACAGAGAAATAAACAAACACAGAGGACACAAGGAAATATAGTGGTTCCCCAATAAATCTGGGTAGTCCACTCTTCTACCACCCTTGGTAGGAATCCACTAGGAGTGTTGATCAGGTGCCCTAGCACCAAGGTGATTTTGTTCAAGTGTCCACACACCACAGAGCTTTTGTTCAGGTGCTCAAAACCAACTAGATTTTTTGATCAGGTGTCTTGTGTAAGACCCCCTCCCAAATCGGCGGTCCGACCAGGGGATCTTATCGCACACCACCCTTTTTGCATGACGCCAGAGCGATCACGAAGGGTGAAGATACTAGCTTCTTTAACCCCCTTCCTTGAACACTCCAAGGTCATGCATTGTGGTGGTGTTAAGCGAAAGTCACTACACATCAACAGAGTAGGGAAACAGTATTCTAGCGGAAGACATCATCAAAGAGTGCTCTTTATAGCACTTAGCGGAAGACGTAGTATTATAGCGGATGATTAACTATCACAGAAACCTTAAACTCAAGACCTGTATGAATAATTTACATACCTCTGTCGCATTAAATCCTGTCCATCAAGGATTCTTTGCTAATATATAGATGCCATGAGGCGGGGCACAACAAAAGGGATGCGGCTTAACAACTTATACCTGACATAGCCTGCTCCGTGGCTTCCTCCATACTTGGGTGTGGTCTCTTATCCGCACCTGTCACCTGTGCTAAAGACAAGTTATTAGAACCACCAACAGAATCCAACCCCTACTAATAAACAGACATAAAATAACACTTATAAGGGAGGGGATATCTGGACTCTTATTGGGCCGAGGCAGTCTTCCCACGACCACCGCCTACGTACTCTGTATCATCCTGCATACGGTCTCAGACCCACGTAGTTCTATAAGTTTCGCACCGGTTGCCCTCCCAGACCGTCCGTCGTGCGGGTTGCCTTAGAGAAAAACTCATCGGCCATCCTATATTATCCGAAAGCACATTTTCCGAAGGCACATTTAATTCCTGTAGGAATTATTTCTCAAGGCAACCTTTATTCTCATAGGAATTATTTTCTCAAAGGCAACGTTTCATTCCCGTAGGAATTACTTTCTCGAAGGCAACATTTTATTCCCTTAGGAATTATTTTCTCGAAGGCAGCATTTCATTCCCGTAGGAATTACTTTCTCGAAGGCAACCTTTTTATTCCCTTAGGAATTATTTTCTCGAAGGCTCCATTTCATTCCCGTAGGAATTATTTTCTCGAAGGCAACATTTTATTCCCTTAGGAATTATTTTCTCGAAAGGTGTATTTCATCATAAGAGAAGAAAAGAACTCTTTTAAAGCTTAACAATATATCCACCCGCAGTTTTGTAGGAGGAGAGAAGACGAACTCTATATAAGCTTAGCATATCTCCATCCGAGAAGGTACCACTATTTTAACCCGGCTGGCAATTAAATCGAGCCATCCTCATATGGCCCATAGGCTCCCGTCAATCATATGGATGCTTGGTGATCAAACCCAAGTCATCTATATAACATTTCCATTGGTATTGGTACCACATCAAAAGAAGAGGGAGTATTTCCACTTTTAATCAACATCAGTATTTGTGAAGGGGTAGAGAGAGAAGAAATGTTAGAGAATATGGGAAGGAGGTAGTAACAGCAAAGCCCATCTACCAAAAGCATATCAACAGCCCTCAATTCACAAGGAAAGCCCCAACATTAATTGATAGTAGCAGCAGCAGCCCCATAAGAAGGAAAACAAAGGGCAGCCCCAAATCAAAATCATTTTATATGGCAGCCCCCCTAACAGAGTAGTATAGAAGCAGCTCTTAATTTAAAGTATATAAACCCCAGCAATCTACACAAGGGAGCCCCCCCCCCCCCCCCCCCCACATTACTAATTAACTAGTATAAGAAAACAGCCCTCACATTACTAGGTATTATAAAAAAAATAGCCCCCCAACAAAGGCCCTCTCTTGAGCAAGCTTACAACTCATATATACCAATATATAAGAGCTTGCTTAGACAGAGAGAGAGAGAGAGAGAGAGATCAGCACATCAACCATATGTAAAGCTCTTAGAGGGAGAGTAGGAGCACATGAAGCATACAAGCACTGCACTAGAGCTTTTGCTCATCCACCTCCTTATGTGAAGCCCCCTCTTATGTGCACATATATGTATGAGTATGTGTATGTCTATATATTAAAGCTTGCACAAACAGAGGAAGAGTGTGAGGGAGAGAGGGATAGAGTAAAGATTACCATTCCGGATGAGGAAGAGAGAGTGAAGCTGTCATACCTTGCCGTGAGTTGGGAAGAGCAACTCCCATAAACGAAACTATAAGGGGTGTGCAGAGTTAAACACGTAAACACGATTCGGGACTAGCATAATCAAACCCAAGGAGCAGCCCCCATAAAACAGCCCTCATACACAGCAGTCCCCTTCAAGAAAGTTAACAGGGAAAGAAGGTAGAGTAGCCCTCAACCGAACCACATAGTAACAGCCCCAAATTCAAGTGCACATAGCAGCAGCCCCCATTAAAGTGTGATAAGGTAACCTCCTTCAAATACACAGAAAAAGGAACAGCAGCAGCCCTCTAATAAAAACAGCAATCGTCACAGCAGCCCCTAATTAGAACACATACGAGGCAACCCCAAATCAAATCATATAGCAGCAAGCACGACTACAATAGTAGCAGGGCAGTGCTACAGCAGCAAGCACAAAGCCACAGCAGCAAGGCAAAGCTACAGCAGTAAGCACAAAGCCACAACAGCCCTAAATAATTCTGAACCAAAGGGGAACAAGGTTTTCCAACACGAAATGTAAAATTCATACCCAAACATCAGAAGTAAGAAGGATTTCCAGCCATAAGTGATAACCAAGCATCAGAAGTAAGAAAGGAAGGGGGAAGAAGAAGAAGAGGAAGAAGTTTTAGTAAGGGAGCATGCGAAGGCAGTTTCCTCATTATAAAATTCCAACCCCGTTCCCCTCACCTTAGCCGCAAACTAAAATTTCCCATTCCAACGCGTACGTTCAGCAATCTTGATTTCCAATAATAATCCATCAGGAAGTCAAGAGGAAGAGAGGGAGAGAGAGAAAGAGAAATTAAAGAGAGAGAAATACCCCTGTTCACTAAACTTCAGCGCATGATCGGATCATTACTAGCATAACCAAGGGAATTTACCAAAACTTCGAACATAATCAACATAGCTGCTAGCTATGAAACCAAGGGAAAAATCAAATGGCTGCTAACATGAACCCAAGGAAATACCAAGTAGTTGCCAGCATAGAACAAGAAATTTCCAAGTAGCTGTTATCGCAAACCAAGGGGCATACTAGTTGTAATCATAATCCAAGGGAAATAAAAAAAAACCAATTAGATGCCATCATAAACCAAGGGGTAAAACCAAGTAGGAGATTTCTTCATGAAAGCCCAAAAAGAATTCATCCAACCATATAGCAGTAGCTTATATGAGAGGGTCAAGCATATATCAAGCAACAGGACCAGCAGCACGCTCCCTTTATCAAGACTAACGGCAATAAGGAAATTAAGAGAGAGGAAGGGGAAGTGTTTCCTTGCCTCGGATTCAACCAGCGACTCGCCGGATCGCGACCAACACGCCGAGAGCCGACCGATCCAGACAAATATAATAACAGCCCTCATACGAAAAGCTATAAGGCAACCCAACTGGAATTATATAGCATGCAGCAGCCCCCCCCCCCCTCCCCAAATCAAAATCCAAACTAGGAAATCATGATTCCTAAACCATCTCAAACAAGAAACGAAGGGGAAAGAAGGAGAGTTAACCTTCTTGCCATGGAGAGAGAGAGAGAGAGAGAGAGAGAGATTCAACCTCCATTCGATTTGGAGTAGTTTGACTCCACTCTTCACATCGCTGTGAGTTTCCTCTTGCCGTGAAACCCTCGCCAGGACAGAGCTTCGAGGAGGGGGAGAGGAGGAGGGAGGGCAGAGGAAGGGAGACCTGGTCGTTCAGCCTCTAAAATTCATAACAGGAAAGTAAAGAGTAGCCCCCATTTTTGTTGGATCGGTCGGCGCCCTTAGAGGGGGGGTGAATAAGGGTTTTCAAAAACTTTATATTTTATTTAGAAAACTTTGGAATATTGCAATAATAAAACAAGAAGTCAAGTAAAACAAAAAGAGAGACAAGCTTTATTGATATTAAATAAGTTTTACAAAACTTGATCTCAATGGCGCTAGAGATCGGAGGCGAATAATAAAAACTCTTTTTCATTTTCTATACCGACTCGTATCCCCATGAACCGGTTGGCTTTAGCCGATCTCTCCCCAGATACGGCCTCAAGCCGCTCTAGCCAATCTATCCCTAGAAAGGCCTCGAGCACCCCCTAGACCTAGCCTAGATCTAGTCGCCAACACGAGGCGAATTTCAGCCCTAAGTCCTACCCCAGACCTAGTCGCCAACACGAGGCGATTTCACTACCGTTTACAGAAAAGATATGAAATGAAAAGACAATAATATAAAAACTCCCTCTATGTGGATCTCTTGGAGAAGTGGACGAAGGCCCGCAGAGTATGATCGTAGTCGATGCAGCCTTTCGTCACGATGATGACGCGTGTTGAAATCTTCTCCACGGATCTTCTTAAGGCTTTATGGAATTGTGGGAGTATCGCTCTGAATCTTCCTCTCTCTGCTGTGGCACGAAGCTCTGGAGTTTTGGGATTGGAGGAGGATGAAGAATTCGGAGCCAAAGCATCCAATTTATAGCCTTCACGCTACCGCCGGCGCTAGCGCTACCGCCGGCGCTAGCCCAGATTAGGAATGATTTTGCGCAGCTGAATCTCCCATCCGTGGCAACAATTTGCTCTATGACTCTTGTGCGCCATGCTACCGCCAGCGCTAGTAGCTACCGCCGGGCGCTAGCTCCTTCTAAAAATGCCGCCGAAATCGAGCTAATCAATGCTAGCGCCGGGCGTTATCGCTACCGCCGGCGCTAGTGAGCTTGTTCGAATTTTGGCCTCAATTTTGGGGGCAGACATCATGAGTACTCCTTGAGTCATGTGGACTATGTTAACCTGCACATTTGAACACACAAAATCAAATACACATAGGATTTGTTATTCTCAAACCTAAGAGATGCGGAAGACCATGTTCCAACAATCTCCCCCTTTTGATAATAACAAATCCATTAATGATAAAACAAAGCATTAATAAATAAGCATGATGAGACTATACTTGTGTGTGTGAGAGAGTGATGACTTTAGGATGATTATTGATTTTAGCATTTAGAATTGCTCCCCCTAAATATATGCTCCCCCTATGTGAATGCTCCCTTAATATGTATGCTATCAACTGAATTTGTCATGTTGGGTTTATGATAGCGGGTTACATTTATCATTGTTAGTTCTCCCCCTTTTGCATTTTATCATGTTAGTTCTCCCCCTTTGTTATTAGCAAAAGTGGGTAGGGAAACAAAGCACTAAAAAATGTGTAAATAAAAGAGAAGGCATGATCGAGCTTTTTAAGTAAATGATAAGGAGTTTTAGACTTGTCTTTCATTGGAAATGATCAGAGTTATGACTTATTTTATCCCTTTTGTTTGTAGTTCTCCCCCTTTTATAAATCAGAGTTTAGCAAAAAATAATGATTTTACCTTTAAATAAGAGTTTTAAGCCTAAAAAAATCATGATTTCCAAGTAACCAATCTACCCAGACAATATGTCAACACCTTATCCCCGTACTAAGTGACGGATGGGCATGAGGAGCTGCAAACATGTCGTAGGTTGGGGTGTTAATCCCATATGCAAACACTAGACAAAAACTTAACCTAGCACTCTTTTCCCCCAGTGCCTCGCAAGGCCCCACTGGAACCCTCCCCGGTTAAGGACAAGACATGACTAGAGATAAGGTTATCTAATGTCTACAACCCTACGCCCCCGCTATGGTGAGAAATGAAGTCATGGATAACAATTATTGGAAACATTAAGCATTTAAATCTAATGGGAAATATCATAGCATATGGGTTTATATTTTTATTTGAATTTTTGAAATAAAACTCACATAGCTATATTGAAATTCATGAATGACTCAGAGTTTGAGTATTGCGGAAGATTTCGAAAAAGAAACATCATAATACTAAAAAAGAGTTTAAGTTAAAAAAAGATGTTTTATAAGCAATATTTCACTTGTTGGAGGAGTGTTTATAATAGAAATAGATCAGAGTTATAACCAAAAAAAATTCAACCAATATAAAGTTTACCAAGCAAGTCTACCACTTGTTGCAAGAAAGGAATTTGAAGATTCAAGTGATGATGCACACAATATGTAAAATTTTAAATAAGTATTAAAGTGCAAGGTAAAACAATTATATGGTTATGATGCGGAAGACATATAGAAGTACAAAAAACATCTTATGGTAATCAATGATGGTTCATAAAAAGATATATGAGTTCAATTTCAAAAAGAAGATGTTTTTGTAAATCATTTTGCATTTAAAATTTTTGTTTTGACAATACAGTAACCAAGCATGAAATAATCTTATCAAAAAGAGATTACTATAATATTACTTTAATTCACAATTTCAAAACATACCAAACATTGTAGAAAGCATGCTAGGTTATCTACTGCATTTCATAAATAAAGAGTAGTATAGAATTAGCATTAGGATCCAATACTCATGAGAAGAAGTGTTATGGAAGATAATGATGTGCATAAAAGTGTATTTTGAATAGAGTAAACAAATGTTTTAATCAAAAATACAAGTAATATGTAAAGTAAAGAGCACAATAAAACACAAATAATTTTACTTCTACTCACTTCAATGCACAAAGAAAAATGTACAACTACCAAGGTGCTCTGCACACACAATGCTCATCAAGACTTATCAGGGTGCAAAGTAGTGCTTGGGGATCACATAGTTTTATTCTTCAAGATTGATTTTTATTGTGATCCGGTGTACTTAAGAATAAGTGGTTTTTATTTTGAAAGAAAGTTATGGTTTGCACAAGATACTTTATTATTCTTTTCAAGGTGCTCAACCTCACAACGCTTATTAAGACTTATCAGGAGGTTCAAGTAGTGCTTGGTGGAGTTATCTTTGTCACTTTATTTTATGATTTCGTTTTGTACAAAGTTCTCCGAATACACTTGTTTTGCAAACCAATATAATTTATGAAAAAGATAACCACTTTTCTTAACTTTCAAAAGTGCAAATAAAGGTTGTGTAGGTAAGATACTTGTGCAATTTTAATTCATTGTACTATTACAAAACATACACAAACATTCTTAGATTAAACACATAAGTAGACAATGCCAAAATAACTGAGTGAATTGCGATCATTATCAAACATAAAACATTACTCATACTTAGAGGCATGCTACGCATAGTTCTACACAACTTTTTCAATATAATTTATGCACATATTAATAGACATATCTAAGCATGATGAAAACAATGTTCAAAGTAGTTTGAAAAGATAAATTGCAACATTATAGAAGTTTTGAATAATAGATTAACTCATGCTTGATTTTTACAATAAAGTCCATATAGATATTTTTGAAAAATAATTTTTATTTAAAGTTTGAACTTATAAAATTGATCTTGGACTTCCCGAGGGCTACCTTGTGAGAGGTTCGCCCGGTACTAGGTGATATGATGGGATGATAGCCCAAATCACCCTTTCACAAGATACATAGAAAAGTTAAGTTCAGAAGAATAATTTTGATACTTGTTTTTGTTTTGTTTTATATTTTTGTAGTTGATTTTTACAAATAAAAGCATATTTTTGTAACTTTTGCTTTTGTAATTTTTATATTTGATTTATGCATAAAGATGAACTTTAAATAAAGGAAACAACACAAGCGAAAAAACAAAACATATTTTTTGTAATTTGGTTTTTGTAGTTTTGTATTTGATTTTTCAAAAAATAAAGAAACACAGAAGTGCAAAACTAAGTAGAAAATATAGATTTATATATTTTAAGGGATTTTTAGAAATTTAAAAAATACAGAAAAATGAACATGGACGCTAGCGCCTGCGGTAGCGCTAGCGAGGGGGACAGTGAATGATTTTTTAGGATTTTAGAAATTTTGATTGGTGGTCTTGATTAGGTGTCCCAATAGTAGTTCCATGCTGAAGTTGCAGATTTTTAGGAGATGTTTTGGATGGTCCAAATTGCATGAAACGTAAGCGATTTCTTATATGACTTGACAAAATAATCATTGCATGAGATATATTTACTTATGTTTTCATTTTGACTTTTCTAAAGACTTGTGCTTATAACTTAAAAAAATAGGAAATGAAAACCCAAGATATCATGTTTGAACAAATCAAATATGCATGGTTTCGGTGAACAAGGAGTAATGTTCACGCAAATAGTAACATGGATATGCCCTGACATATAAAACCTAACATAGATATAAATATTCTTTAGGTGTCAATGTTAGTACAATAAATTTGAGATTAATGTTTTGCCAAAGTTTGATTGTGTTTCAACTTAGAGACCTAGAATGGAGTGACAATTCTATTTGATTTGATATCAAAATGATTCAAAGGTCTAAACTAGAAATAAATCACAATACACACATAATATACCAACCATAGTAAGCAATTATAATACTAATTGTCATTATATAAAATATGATAGATGATTCTTGATATGAATTATGATTTTAGAAAGTTTTAGCAAAAGATATCAATAGATCATGGTGGTGCGTATGGCATCAATATTTATGACAATTAATCTTTCAATATGTCTTATGTGTTTTTCTTTTTAATTTAGATAAATATCTCATAGCAAATTCAGAATTTTATCCACTTGTTGGTGAAGGCTAAGAATCTAGTAACCGGATTTAATTTGAAATATCTTATAGCAAATTTAGAGTTTGATTCATATGGATAATATAAGATATTTAGAAGCAATGAATATAATAATAAAAGATAGATCATCAAAATATGATTTTGAATTTTGATCAATTTGTTTTATAAAACCATATTAATCTTGTAAGAGATAAGATCATATTTTCAAAATTGTATAGGATGACCATGACATGATAGTTCAAAAGAAATAAGAAAAATTAAAAGACATGAAAGCATATCATGAAGTAGAACTTTGTATATTTCATTTTGAAAGGATTCTACTTCATGCAATTGATGATACCTAATGGATAAGAGATTTAGGTATCCAAAGAGGACCATGAGTGATGGTTCCTTTGGGTACCCAAATGCATCGTGATGATTTTTGTGAAGACAAAGATGAATGAGTCCTTTCATGTGAAGTGAATGTTTTATTTTTAATTTTAGGCCTCCATTCAAACCTTGGTTTAATGTTATTCTTATTCATCAAATTTCCATTGAGATTATCTTTATATTGATGATTATGATTGTAATGATTATTAAAAGTGTTGTTCAAGGAAATTTGTGAGCATTTAATTTTATGTTGGGAGAAGATTGATGTTGTAAATGATAGTAATGATTGTATTTTGGAATTTTATTTTCAATCTTTTGAGGTTTGTTATTTATATTGCTTGGCTTGTTCAACTTATAAGAAATCATATTCAACTTGCTTTTGGATTTTGCATTATTTTGAGATTGTATGTTTTGAGAGTTTTCTTTATGATTTCCTTAAGCAAGTTGATTTTAGTTTTTAATTCATTATTTTTAATCATTAAATTATGTCTAGCTTTATTATAAGCGATTGTGCTATTTTTAAGAATGGAAACAATTAAATCAATATGATCTTGATAGTTGTTTCTATATTCATCAAATGTTTCATCCATCTCTTTAATTTCAATTTTATATTCTTTACACTTAGCACAATCATTTATCAAAGATGAATTTTCTAAACATAATTTTTCATTTTGTTCTTTTACTAAAATAAAATCCTTTTCAAGTTTCTTGTGCTTTTCTTTTCATTCATTATATTCTACACAAGTTGTGGTGTTTTCTACTAAGGAGCAATGTGTAGAACTAGATAAATTTGATTTTTCATTAATTTTTGCCTTTAAATTTTTATTTTCTAAGCGCAAATGTTTATTAGCATTTTTTAATTTCTTAATTTTGCGCTTTGTAGTTTGAAGCAATTGTAATGAAGAGATGGAAGTACAAAAGATGGAATTTGATTTCCTTACATTGCTTTCGGGAGAGGCACGATTTGAACATATCGTTTCTTTGACATCTTTTTGGCACTCCTCTTCCGAACACAATACTTCTTCTTCTCTTCTATTAGATGTGTGCTCCATTGATCCGTTATTAGGAGGGCATTCTTGAAGAGTTGTGCATGCTTGCATATTCTCCGGTTCTTGCGATTGTTCCATACATGTAGAATCATAAATTTCTTCAAGAAAATGCCTTACTTTATATGCACTTGAAAAACAATATATTAATTAGAAAATTTCAAATGATAGACCGCAAAATAAATAGTGTTTAGCTTTTGCATTTAATTGAAGTTCTTTTTTATTTGATTCATCTGCGGGTCTTGCTATTGCTAAATTCCAAACTTCGATGTCTAAAGTTTTAATAAATTTTTCAATTAAGATTTTCCATCCTTTATAATTTGTCCCTTCAAATAAAGGTGGTGCAAGTGATTTTTCCTCTTCACAAAAATTTTCCCCACTAATTGAAGCGAGATCATGAGACGCCATTATTCCCGGTTGTTAAGCCGATTGGAATAAAAACTGCTCTGATACCACTTGTTGGATCGGTCGGCGCCCTTAGAGGGGGGTGAATAAGGGTTTTCAAAAACTTTATATTTTATTTAGAAAACTTTGGAATATTGCAATAATAAAACAAGAAGTCAAGTAAAACAAAAAGAGAGACAAGCTTTATTGATATTAAATAAGTTTTACAAAACTTGATCTCAATGGCGCTAGAGATCGGAGGCGAATAATAAAAACTCTTTTTCATTTTCTATACCGACTCGTATCCCCACGAACCGGTTGGCTTTAGCCGATCTCTCCCCAGATACGGCCTCAAGCCGCTCTAACCAATCTATCCCCAGAAAGGGCTCGAGCACCCCCTAGACCTAGTCTAGATCTAGTCGCCAACACGAGGCGAATTTCAGCCCTAAGTCCTACCCCAGACCTAGTCGCCAACACGAGGCAATTTCACTACCGTTTACAGAAAAGATATGAAATGAAAAGACAATAATATAAAAACTCCCTTTATGTGGATCTCTTGGAGAAGTGGATGAAGGCCCGCAGAGTATGATCGTAGTCGATGCAGCCTTTCGTCACGATGATGACGTGTATTGAAATCTTCTCCACGGATCTTCTTAAGGCTTTATGGAATTGTGGGAGTATCGCTCTGAATCTTCCTCTCTCTGCTGTGGCACGAAGCTCTGGAGTTTTGGGATTGGAGGAGGATGAAGAATTCGGAGCCAAAGCATCCAATTTATAGCCTTCACGCTACCGCCAGCGCTAGCGCTACCCCCGCCGCTAGCCCAGATTAGGAATGATTTTGCGCGGCCGAATCTCCCATCCGTGGAAACAGTTTGCTCTATGCCTCTTATGCGCCATGCTACCGCCAGTGCTAGTAGCTACCGCCGGGCGCTAGCTCCTTCTAAAAATGCCGCAGGAATCGAGCTAATCAATGCTAGCGTCGGGCGCAATCGCTACCGCCGGCGCTAGTGAGCTTGTTCGAATTTTGGCCTCAATTTTGGGGGCAGACATCATGAGTACTCCTTGAGTCATGTGGAATATATTAACCTGCACACTTGAACACACAAGATCAAATACACATAGGATTTGTTATTCTCAAACCTAGGAGATGCGGAAGACCATGTTCCAACAATTTTCTCATAGCAGAAATGTAGAAGCAGCCCCCACATTAACACCTCATAAGGCAGCCCCCATTAATAGCTCACAAGGCAGCCCCCCCCCCCCCCATTACAACTAATAAGGCAGCCCCCATTAACAGCTCACAAGGCAGCCCCCCCCCCCCCCCCTATTACAACTAATAAGGCAGCCCCCATTAGCAGCTCAAAAGGCAGCCCCCCCCCCCCCCCCATTACAACTAATAAGGCAGCCCCCATTAGCAGCTCACAAGGCAGCCCCCCCCCCCCCCATTAGAACTAATAAGGCAGCCCCCATTAGCAGCTCACAAGGCAGCCCCCATTCGACCTAAACCTCTAAACTAGAGCACCGTGCACCCTTCCACTCCCATAATAACCAAGATGATGAATAGTGAATTTATAGAATGCTTAAAGATTACCATTGTCGGAGGAGGAAGAGGCAGGTAAGGGAAAAAGAGCCATCGCCATGAAAAACTTGAGGAAGGAGGAGAATAGGGTTACCACGAATCAGAGGCGGGGAGGAGTCGGAGTCTCCCTTGTCGTGCCCCAAATTCTTGCATCAATCCTTAATCCGGCAGAGTTTCGAAGAGGAGGAGGAAGAGGGAGAGATGAGGGCAAGGGGTGACCTTGCCGCCGAGCCCTCCTGAAGAGGAGGTGAGCCGCCTATTTTGTAGCCATGGCCGGCCAATCCGATGCCTCCAACGATGAGTTTGAAGTACCTCCGGTGAGGTTCCTCCTCCCGCCCCAGGTTTTCACCCCCGGTTTTCCGCCCACCGCCCATGGTTTCGCTGGCTTTGTTCCTCTGCCTCGTTTTTATGTATATATATATATTCATATATATAAATCTATATATACACATTTATATAGGTATATAATAATTTACATACATATATATTCATAACTCTGAAATAAGCGCGGGAAAAAATGTGTGGAGTGTGTCTTTGTGTTCGTGTCCACCATACAAAGCTAATGAAAGCATCCGAAGTTGGTTCCGAGTCCGTTCACCCGATATTTTAAAATGGCGTTGTTGTGGCGCTCGACGTTACTTCAAATAGTCGTTTTCTCCAAACGACCTCGGATTGGGACGAAATGAGTTCTGTTGCACTCGTATCGACCATACGAGTCTAACACAACTGTCGGGAGTCAATTCAGAGCATGTATGCTCCGCATTCTAAAATTGCGTCGTCGTGACGCACTGCGCTACTCAAAATGGTCACTTTCACCAAATGACCTCGGATCGGAACGAAACGAATTCCGTTGCACTCGTGTTGACCATACGAGTCTAACGTAACTGACGGAAGTCGATTCGGAGCACGTATGCTCCATACTCTAAAATCGCGTCATCGTGACGCGCTACGATACTCAAAATAGTCATATTCTACATATGACTTCGGATCGACGCGAAACAAGTTTCGTTGCACTCGTATCAACTATACGAGTCTAACGCAACTAACGGAAGTCGATTTGGAGCACGTATGCTCAACAAATAATTTTAACGTTGCGGCAAAGCACAGTGCTAACCAAAATAGTTATTTTTCCAAATGACCACCATTAGGAGGTGAAGGTCGAGTCGTGGTTGTCCTATGACCCAGCCTAAGCTCTTCCAAGGGTCCAACCGAACCGGCTAGACCCCTTTTAAAATTGGGATGTTACATCTTGCCACCAGGGAGTTACACTTTTGAAGGGAGTATTAACCCTGTACAAGAGAGGTGAGAATGAGGTTATAGTGTTTTTATCTGTCAAGATACTGAGAGAAGACTCTAGTGGATTTGTTGTAAAGCTCCCCCTGTCTGATTGAAGTATTTGACAGATGGTGGAGAGGCTTTCTCTTGAAACAGAAATCTTCTGTAGCAGATTGATCTGGAAGAAATAGTTCTTCAGATTCTGTGTTGCTCTTTTAGAAGACTTGAACTTGCAGCAGATATCTGAGAGATTGATCTTTGAAGAAGATGTCCTCAGAGAAATGGTGATTGCTGCTTGAGAAAGAAGAAGACTGAGAATATTTGACTGAGTGTTCTTATTTTTCTTTCTCTATCCTTGTTGTTGTACTCTCTCTGTATTCTGTAAGAATGTTTTTGAATTCCGTCGAGATCATGAGACAGTAAAGTCTGTCTTTGATATATTCTCTTTTTGGAATAGAATAATCAGACTTTAATTCTTTCTTGGAACTGCAACAGACACAAAACGACTTTGGCAGGTCCTTTAATTCCTTAGCCGTAAAATATTTCTTTGCATTAATTGTCAACGACTATCTTTGCCTTGGAATAAAGGAAAGAAAGGAATATATTCAAAGAATATAATATCCTTACTTAACTGACTTGAATACGTCCAAATATATTGAATATATCCGTTAGAGTCGTCAATCTGTGTTCAGAGAGTTGACAAATAACTGATCTTTAATAATTAAATACTCTGGGGACTGTATTTGTCGAATTGAGCTTCAATAAAGAATTTGTCGAGCGCTGGAACGCTGGCTAGAATTCGTCGAGCACTGCTCAGAGAATGTCGAGCGCTGGGACTGGCTATATTACTTCAGTCTGCTGAGAACAATTCGTCGAATGATGATAGACATTCGTCGAACTCCACTAGCCATTTGTCGAACGCTGAGAACTTGAATTTTCCTTAAGTTCTAGCTAATCTAACAGCCTAAAATCTTGACCCTTAGACTATACAATGGGGTCAACTTGATCCTAGTCAAAACATAGTGATCCTAGCCCAAATCAGTAATAGGGTTGTTCCAACAATCTCCCCCTATTTGGGTTAGGACACTATTTGACAATCAATCAAATAAATACAACAGAAAAATAAACAGCAGAGCATAAATATATATCTGACAGAATGCAAATTCATTTCAGCAGTAGAATAAAGTATAGTGCTCTGAGTTTTAGAGACATTACAACAAAAATGTCAAACAAGAACAAAATAGAGTCTCAACCTTTTTATTTCTTTGCTGATGAAGGCTTAAAGATAATTTCTCTGTTGGGATCTTCAGATTTTTTCTTACTTAAATAGAGGTGCTGAGCTCCCAGTATAGTTTGTGATTTGCTTTGAATAACTACTGCTTCTGGGTGTTGTACCAAATATTCTTCAGCATTGAAAAGATGCTTAGAGCCATACTTCTCAAACTCTTGCTTTCTGAATTCTGACATTGTTGAGTATTGAGAGAAGTCTTTTCCTTCAGCTTTAGCTTTATTAATCTGAGCTGTTGCTATAGATTCTCTGTATCTTGCCATGTGAGAAATCTTTTCTTCTTCTGGATTGGGAGAAGGAGGCCTATATTCATCATTGTTGTCCTGACTAAGAGAACTTTCTTGAGGATTTCTATCTCTGTGAGAGATGCCTTTAGAGATAGAATATTTATATTCTGAAGAAACATTTCTGGTCGAATCTGAAGGAGGTCTTGTTGACCTAGGACTTTTAGAACCACTTGAACTAGCTGGTTTCCTTGATTGCTTAGAATTGAACTTCTAAGAAGGAGAGAATCCTGCTGAACCTGCTGATCCTGCTGGAGGAGGAGGTGGAGGAGGATTATACTTAACTGGCTTATCAGAATAATAACCAATTTTCCTGAATTTCTTTCTTCTCTTATTTTCATTTCTGGAGAACTTCATCCAGTTAGGAGTATCTCTGTCAAGAGGGATATTATGAAGAATGTAATAAGGGATATCATTTTCTGGCTTAGGAGGCTTAGGGACAGCCTTTGACTTAGCTTTTCTTTTCTTTCTCTTCTTTGATGATGTGTCATCAGAATCACTTTCATCATCATCAGAATCAGAAGATGGAATTGGTTCATCATATAAAGCATTGACCAATTTAAGAGCTTTAATCTTTTGCTCTTCAGCTTCAAAAGTTGCATCTTCTGCTTTCCAGATTTCATCAAAATCAGGAATTGGGGATTCATCAAAAACAAAAGTTGGAACATCAAAACTTTTGATAATTTCCTCTGAAATTACAACTGATTCTTCTGCTTGACTTTGAATTTGAACTGAAATAGGATCTGGATCTGCAATCTGAACTTCAAAACTTCTGATAATATTTTTCAACAAAACTTTATCTATTGGAGAAGTATATGGAACTATTGCTCTTGAGTATACTTGATATTTTGGCAGATTTGAGAACATTGAATCAAACTTAGACAGTAGGGAAATAATATCTAAAGAAGGATGAATATAGATATTATTTATTTCTTCTATAACTGAATCTTCTGAAACTGTAAACAAATCAAACATTTCTGAATCAAAAACTGTAACTGAATATGCTGCAAACACTGGAGCTTCTGAAACTGGGGCTTCTGGAGCTTCTTCAAATACTTGAGCTTCTGAAATTGGAGCTTCTAGAGCTTCTTCAAAAGACATCTCCCCCTGCCTAGCTTCAGGGAGACCTGAATCTAGGCCCCTAGAAGAAGGGACAGAATGAGAGGAAGGGAATGAAGACATTTGAGCAGAGAGATCAGAAATGGCTTTAAGAACTGGAGCAAGTTTTGCATCCAGAATGTTATCTAGCCTAGCAGAAATATCAAGAACTGGAGCAAGTTTTGCATCCATGAGAGTATCTAGCTTTTGAAAGACATGATCAAAAATTTGATCAGCCACAGATTGGAAATTGATATAGATGAGTTCTGGTGGATTGGATGATGATGGTGTAGAAGAGGATGGAATGGAGATAGGTACAAATATGTTTGCAACATTAGCATGTTGTTGAGGGATGTCTGAATGAATAGGGCAAGAATGATGGATGGGTGACTGATGGGCATCATGCATGGGAGATGGAGGTGGAGAAGTATGGGAGGTAGAAGGGCAAATGAAGGATGTGGAATGTCATCAATGGGTGTAGGAGAATTTGGAGGTGGAGTTTGTGCAGGGGAAATATGCTGAGGTGGAGATGGGAGAGTAGGAGAAGAAACAAGAGGAGGAACTTCTGGAAGGGTTGAGGGAGTGACTGGATCAGTCCTGGTGCCTTCAGAAGCTTTCTTTGGTGCAACTGCTCCTGGGTTCTTCTTTGGAATAACCCTGTCTCATTTGGCAAAGAGAGCTGAGGTCAGCCTCTTGCTAGCATTTATTGTTACCTTAGGAGAGACCAAAAGGTCTTGATGCCTTTCCTGCAAAACTATGCCTATAATTCTTCCAAAACATGCATTATCCTTAGAAACTTTCTTCTTAATCAATTCAAAAAGAATTGATCCCCAGTTGACTTTCTTCTTTTCCATCAAGGCCACCATCAACAGGAATTGGTGCCTATTAATGTAATCATGACCTGTTGTCTTCCCTAACAAAACCTTTCCAACCATATCAGATAAAAACTTGTATTCCAAGGACAAGTTTTTCTTAAGCAAATGATTAGGGTTTCCATTAGAATGACCCATTTTAATCAAAGCATCACCAAATTCATCAGAGCTTAACTCTAGATCATCATCACCATTTGTAAAACCAAAAACTTCAGATAAGATGGTTGGGGTAAGAGAAACCTGATGACCTGAGATAGTTCAAGTTAAACTTTCATCTTCAGGCTTAGCCGTGTAAACCCATTCTTTTATTTCTGCAGTATGCAACTTTATCCTTGTGCTCATGAACTTCTTTAACTGTTGTTCTTCAAAAAGTTGAAGAATATCTTTGAATACTTGGTCTGATTGTGCAAATGATTCCATATCAATGTCAAATCCGGCGTCGAACTTCATGGAGTAGAGCGCGGCTTGAGAAATCTCCATTAGTACCTGCAAAAGAAAAAGATCAAGTGCAGAGGGGAACTAGAGGGAAACGATTTCTGTAGGCGCAATCTATTAAGAAATAAAATAGATATTATATAGATCGGAGAAGGGGCGCATTTGTGGAGCGATGTTCGGCAAAAACCTAATAAAAAGCAGAAGTCGAAAAGACTTTAGGTCTCCGTCAGACGGCGTTCGACAAAAATATCTTTTCCGTCAATCACCGTTCGACAGGTGAAATTTTCTTTATCGATTCTGAAGTTAAAGTTTTTGTCGACCACCGTTCGACAAATGATTCAAATTCGTCGTCCTCTGTTCGACAAATTGAGGGGATAAATAGAAGATATAATTTTTTAACAGATTGAGTCTCCATCTATCATTCATATTTGATTTATAAAGAAGATATGCTTCTTTTCATCCAAGGGCTTGGTGAAAATGTCAGCTCTTTGTAAATCAGTAGAAATAAATTGTAGGCAAATTTTATTTTTATCCACATTATCCCTAAGGAAGTGGTGCCTAATTTCTATGTACAGTCCTACTATGGAGAACTAGATTTTGTGATATAGATATTGCACTAGTATTGTCACAAAATATAGTGGAATTATTTAAGTTGACACCATAGTCTAGGAGTAGATTTTGTATCCACAACATCTGTGAGCAGCAACTGCCAGCAGCTATGTATTCAGCTTCAGCTATTGATGTGGACATAGATGTCTGTTTCTTACAAAACTAAGACACAAGCCTATCACCAAGAAACTGACAAGTTCCTAGTGTGCTTTTCTTGTCTACTCTGCATCCTGCATAATCTGAATCTGAGAATCCAGTTAATTCAAATTCAGATTCTGTTGGATACCAGAGACCTAGATTAGACAACCCTTTATATACCTTAAAATCTTTTTTAGCAAAATTAGATGAGATTCTTTGGGGTTAACTTGAAACCTAGCATAAATACAGGTAGCAAATATTATGTCAGACCTACTAGCTATTAAATAAAGTAGTGAGCCAACAATTGCTCTATATACTTTTGAATCAACAGGTTTCCCTGATTCATCATTATCAACTACAACATTTGAGGGCATGTGTGTTTTCATGGTGGAAGAATCAGACATACCAAATCTTTTCACTAATTCCTTAGCATACTTAGATTGGGATATGAAGATTCCATTTTTAGTTTGCTTCACTTGAAGACCAAGGAAGTATGATAACTCACCCATACTACTCATTTCAAATTTAGATTGCATTAGATTAGAAAATCTTTTGCGCAAATTTGAATCAGTAGAGCCAAAGATAATATCATCTACATATATTTGAACTAGCAAAGTTTTATTTTTATGTATCTTAAAAAATAGGGTTTTATCTACTATGCCCCTACAGAAATTGTTTTCCAAGATAAAACTAGCTAAAATCTCATACCATGCTCTAGGAGCTTGTTTGAGACCATAGAGGGCTTTCTTAAGCTTAAATACAAAAGAGGGTTGAGTTGGAGAGATGAAACCTGGTGGTTGTTCCACAAAGACTTCTTCCTTGATTTCTCCATTCAAAAAGGCACTCTTCACATCCATTTGATAAACTCTGAACTTCTTATATGCAGCAAATGCAAGAAAGATTCCGATTGCTTCAAGTTTTGCAACAGGAGCAAAGGTCTGATCATAGTCAATCCCTTCTTCCTGTGAATATCCTTAGGCTACCAGTCTTGCTTTATTTCTCACAATATTGCCTTGTTCATCTAGCTTGTTCCTGAAGACCCATTTAGTGCCAATGACTGGATGGCCCTTTGGTCTTGGAACCAAATCCCAAACCTTGTTCCTTTCAAATTGGTTGAGTTCCTTTTGCATTGCAAGAATCCAATTTAGATCTTGTTCTGCATCTGTTTTGGTTTGAGGTTCAACTTGTGATAGGAAACAAGTATGCATCTGATTTTGGTGTAGTTGATGCCTTGGTTGAACACCTGCTGAAATATCTCCAATTACTTATGATATTGGATGATCTCTAACTGTGATGTGGTCAACAGTTGGAGTTGGTTCAGCAATAATATCTTCTTGGGGAATTTGTTCAGCTGTCACTTGAATTGGTTTGTCAGCAAGATCTACTGGATGATCTTCTTCTTCACTATCTTCAAGTGCTTGAGTTGATGGAAGTAAAGAATCTATCTTCTGTAGATTTAACTCATTGAGCTCTTCACATAGGTCTGGTACCTGCAAAGTGTTTATGGTAGAGGTGGTATTCCTCTCCTCATTTAACAAGTTAGTTTCATCAAAAGAAACATGCATGGACTCCTCTATCTTAAGAGTAGATTTATTGTAGACTCTATATGCTTTACTAGATAGGGAGTATCCAAGGAATATGCCTTTAGCTGCCTTAGCTTCAAACTTCCTTAGATATTTCTTATCATTGTTATGCACATAGCATTTACAACCAAAAATCTTAAAATAGCTAACCATAGGTCTTTTATTCTTGAGTAGTTCATAGGGAGTTTTGCCCTTAAGCTTATGTATCAGGCATCTATTCAACACATAATTTGATGTGTTCACTGCCTCTGCCCAAAAAGAGAGTGACAAATGAGCATCAGCAAGCAATGTAGTTGCTGATTCAATCAGTGTTCTATTTTTCCTTTCAGCTACCCCATTTTGTTGAGGACTTCTAGGAGCAGAGAAACACTGTCTGATCCCTTCTTTTCCACAGAATTCTCTCATCAGAAGAGACTCAAACTCAGTCCCATGATCAATGCAACTACAGTAGAGTACTCAGTCTTGATGGACCTGAGAAAGTCTGTTAGAACTTTGAAGGTGACAGACTTGTTCCTAAGAAAGAACACCCAAGTGAATCTAGAGAAGTCATCTACAATAACTAGAGATTAATGCTTCCCTCCTAAGCTCTATATAGCAGTAGGTCCAAAAAGATCTAAATGCAACAAATACAGAGTCCTAGGTGAATCACTCTTGGATAAAGATTTAAAACTACTTCTAGTCTGCTTACCTAACTGACAAGCCCTGCAAAGTCCTTCCTTCTTGTATGAACTAGAAGGCAGTCCTCTGACAAGATTGTCCTTAGATAGCTTAGAGATAGTTCTAAGGTTAATGTGTCCAAGACTTTTGTGCCATAGTTCACTTGTCTTACTTATTGAATTAAATAGACAGATGTCTGAAATGGCAGAGTCAAAATTGACTAAATAAATATTTCCTTGTCTACTACCAAATAATACATTTATGTTTTTATTATTGGTAATAAGACATTGGGAAGGGTTAAAAGTTACCTGATAACCTTCATCACATAACTGGCTTATGTTGATGAGGTTATGCTTGAGACCTTTGACATATGATACTTCTTTGAAGGTGACTACTCCAACCTTGACTTGTCCATATCCTTTTGTCTGTCCACAGTTGGAGTCTCCAAAGACAACTTTGGGTCCAAGCTTTGCCTTATAATTGCTCAGATTGGCCTTATTTCCTGTCATGTGTTTTGAGCATCCACTATCCAAGTACCAATATTCCTTTATCTTTGGATAGTTGTGTACCTGCAAAGACAGAAACATAAACTAGTTGTTTTTGACCCAGACTACCTTGGGTCCTTTTGTCTTACCGCAATACTCATAAATAAAGGATATTTCAGGCTGATCCTTATAGCCTTGTGGATGATATCTCCTTGGAGGTATTATCCATTCAGTAAAAGGATTTTTAGTGTGTTTAGAATTAGAATTCCTGAAATTCTGTGTATAGTATCTGTTCGACAAATTTGGGTAAATTTGTCGATCGACGTTCTACAAATGTACATGATTTCGTCGAACGCCGTCCATGTAATAACTATGCTGAAAATCTATTTTTAGTTTTCGTCGATCTCCGTTCGACAAATTGAAATCTTTTCGTCGAGCTTCGTTCGACAAATTCTTTTGAATTCTTTTATTCTTAACAGACTTGCTTGAAATATCTTTATTTGCTTCTACAGCCTCTTTACTTTTAGCAGAGACAAATTTTATAGGTGTAGAAAGCATATTCTTCTTAATTAGAGGTGGCTCACTTGATGAAGCACCCAAGCCCAGTTTTCTATTAAGTCTAGCATTTACTGTGCTTGTTATGTCCATCAGTTTGATGCTTCACCCATTTAGGGATTCTTCAAACTGTTTGGCTTCAGACAACTTGCTCTCAATGAGAACAATATGTTCCCTGGAGGCAGCCAAATCTTTCTTAAGATTCATATTTTCTTCACTTATAATTTTCATTTTAGCTAGCTTACTTCTGAGTGAGATTATTTCTTTCTTAGATTTTAGTAAGTCTAAGCAAAGAACTTTGAATTCAGCTTTGAATTCAACTGAAGTAAAATCAAAGTTACATAATACCTGATCTGCATCTTCTTCTGCTTCTGATTCTGATTTTTCTTCATCAGAGTTATGTCCTAAGGCATTGATAGCCATCATGCAGAAGGTTCTTTCTTCTTCATCGTCATTGGAGCTGTATGAGGAAGCATATTGAAAGTGCACAGTTAACCACACTAGAATTCTCTAGAGGGAGGGTGAATAGAGATTTAAAATTACTTTGTGCAAAGTTAATAAATATATATATGTGTGTAATAATCACAGAGTTAAGCTTCCCACACACACCAACAAGAATTAAGTAAATAAAGAAAGAAATAGCAAAATGAAAATCACAACACAACACAAAGAAATATAGTGGTTCCCCAAACTTTGGGTAGTCCACTCTTCTACCCCCTTGGTAGGAATTCACTATCTTGTACAGAGTCTTTTGATAAGGAGACTTTTAGAACCAGCCTGAGTCTTTTGATAAGGAGACTCTTAGAACCAGTACAACTGAATGTTTTTAAGAGAGATTCTAAAAACTCTTTTACACAGTTTGAAAAAGAAATGAGAATAAGAAGAAGAAGTAGAAGAAGTAATTGAAATAAGAAAGAATCTTCTTCCTAGCAAGAAGATTAGAAGCACAAGAAATAGTGAATGAAATCTCTCTTCTATAGTGAGAAGGAGATTGTAGGCCTTTTTCTCTTTTAATGAGAACATTCAGAAATTGCAGCAGTATGGCTTTAGAAAGAAAAAGAAGAAGAAGGCTTGTTGTTGGCTTCAGCACACTATCACTTCTCTCAGCTTTTCTCACTTTTCTCTTGGGAGCTTTTCCTCTATTTCAAATGTATGGAGTGGATCACTTCTCATTTTCTTCTCTGCCGACTTCCCTCTTATTTATAGCTCTGTTTATTCAAAGAATACTATAGGAGAATAATCAATTAGCAGACAGAGAAATAGTAAGAGAGGAAAGATTCCATAAACAATATTTCTGTGGAAGGAAAGAAATTATTCTGATTTCAAATAATATCCATAATAAACTTAATCAATTTAGCTAAGAATCATTTAGAAGGAAAGACTGATTCAAAACGGCTAGAAAAGAGTAATATTATTCCATAAAATTCAGATCTACAGATAGAAGGAAAGAGATCTTGCGTGTTTTGAATTTGACATAGAAATCGACGTACGTCGATTACTATTAGACGGAAGCGTCGATTTCAGACTGGCTGGACGTCGAGAGGAGAATAAGGAAGGTGCATTGACTAAGGTACGTCGACTTCACTAGATGCGCCGACTAGAAATCAGAGTTACGTCGACATACGTTACGTCGAATTCTATTTGGAGTTACTTCGACTCATTCTGATAGAAACGTCGACTATATTTCGACGTTGCATCGAATACTATTCGACGCATATTTACTTAGACTAATTTTTCATTCTTAGAATTCATATTCTACTCATTTTTGGGGGTTAAGATAAATCATTTCCCCAACAATCTCCCCCTATTTATCTTAACCCTATTCAGGGAGAAATTGTACCAGCTTTTAATCAACACAGCAAGGCATTTATATAGAAAAGAAATATGTTAAGTACTCAGAAGAAAGTAGAATCATATACACAGACTTCATAAACAGTATTTAAGCATGGAGGAAAAATATAGAGTATATTAACATTGTTCAACTCATCACTCAGGAGGGGTAGGAGGAGTTTTTCTTTTCCTAGTGAATACTAAAGTTTTTAAAGAAGAGAGTTGCTCCTTCTCAGTAGCAGGTGGTTCACTCAGCTCCCCCTGAGTCACAGCAGTTTGCTCCCCCTGAGATGGAACTTCCTTTGAGCCTTCTACTTCTGCCTCTTCAGTTTCTTTCTCAGCTCCAGCTTCAATTATGTCAGCATTTGGCTCCCCCTGAGCTTCAGCTTCTTTTTCTTTCTCAACTTCAGCAACAGTTTTTGAAGTAGGAAGGGACTTGTGTGAGAGAGACTTGTGACTTGAGAGCTGCTCTTCATCTAATTTCTCCTCCTTCTTGACCTTCTTAGCCAAGGAGGTTAAGAAAGACTTGGTCACTTTAGAGGAAGAGACAGAGGACTTCAAGCTTTGCACAGAGGCATTGACCCCATCTATTTGGGTTTGCATATGCATGTTGGAGGAGTGAAGGTGGGAGCAGTGTCCATCCAGCATTTCTTGAAACTTTTGGGCTGCTGACTGGATACACTGGGTGATGAGAGTTGTAGTGGATGGAGATGGTTCAAGATGTGTTGGAGTAGGAGATAATGGTGGAGGTGGAGGTGATGAAGGTGGAGAGAGGACTGTATCATTGTGATGAGGTGAGTTTGATGGAGGAGGTGGAGGATTAGAGGGTTGAGCTGGTGTATGTGAAGATGTAGGTAGGATAGGAGGTGTGAGGGTAGTAGAAGCTATAGGTGTGGATGATGTTGGTAGAGAAGAGGTGTATGTATGAAGAGGAGGAGGTGAGGATGGATGGCTAGGAGAGTTAAGAGGAGAGGGAGTCCTGTCAGGAATGGCACCAGGCTTGGGAATTTGCCTGGTCCATTTTGAGAAGAGGGCTATGGACATCCTTTTTCCAGGGGGAATGGGGATTCCTTTTGACCTACATAGGTCAGGGAAGGAGTGGAGAAGTACCTGACTCATGATCCTCATATAGGAATTCTCTTTGTGAGAATATTTGTAGCCTATCATTTTTAGTAAGCAGCTGGCCCAGTTAACCTTCTTTTTCAGCATAAGTGCCCCCATGATGTTCAGTTGTTGCTTGGGCACTGCATCATGGGCAGAGATCTTGCATAATAGAACTTTTCCTATTATGTCTGCCAATAGCCTGTATTCCTCAAAAAAATCTATTTTCTTCAGGTGGATTGGTTTATCTTTGGAGAACTTCATGATGAGTAATAGATTCTTGGTTTCCTCAGGGGTGAGATCCACAGGTTCATCACCTGATAAGGGATGATGATAGAGATTTATTTAGTTATTTTTAGAAAATAATTTGCTTCCCCTTTTTGATTTGAACAAGGATAGTGTACCTGATGGAAGATCAAAAGTGTCCCTAAGGTGTTCTGCTGAGATTGAGACATGTGTCTCATAGAGTGTTCCTGTGATTTCTCCTTGCTCAGATACCTGAACATGATTCATTAACTCAGTGAGTTCTGTCTCTAGGATTCTGCATCTTGTGGAAATGAATTTGTCTAAACCAGCTTCAGTGAAGAGAGCTATAATGCTCTTATAGTTTTCGGCGGCGGCTTGGAAGGATTCAAGATCAATGTCGAAACCAGAGTTGATCTTGGGAGCCATTTAGGTCAGTGAGAGAGAAGAAGAGATGGCTGGACTGAGAAATGAGAAGGATGAGAGAAGCTCAGGAGTGTGTAGAATTTTAACTGAAGGGTCTATTTAAGTCAGGTGAAACGTCGATACGAGACACAACTCGAGGTTTATTTGGTACAGCAGTAGATGTGACCGAAAATATTTTAGTATTGCCGCCTTTTTCATGAAGTCGACGTTGCGTCGAGTGGAAGTTGACGTATGCATCGGTATAGTCTGATAGGGTTTCCTATCGACGTATGCCTCGATATGAGTCGATGCATACGTCGAGTTTACTAATCATTTTTAGTTATCGACGATGCGTCGATTAAGGAATCGACTTGATTTTAACTTTGTCTGAAAATTTCAAGTTTTTCTTGAGGGGTTATTTCTTCCTAATCCTAAGGTTTTCTAAGTCACCCTTGGACTAATTTTATAAACAGTTGGATTGATTGTGCCAACATTGTTTGGCAGTGTGGCCAATTTTATTACAGATATAACACCTAATTGTCTTTTGATTAGGGAAATTTGAGTTTAGGAAGGGATAGAGATGGTGATTAGGATAGAGTTGTTGATTAGGATAAAAGTTTTGATCAGGATAGCAATTTTGATTATGAAAAGAGTTTTGATTAGGATATAAGTTTTGATCAGGATAAAAGGGTCCTGAATGGGGGTTAAGATAGAGAGTTTTTGAAGAATAGCTATGTCCCGTATTTAAGTTGCTCTGAGGTTTTATGCGTCGATATCTATTCGACGTATGTTGAGAGTTGCGTCAATATGTATTCGGCGCTTTCTCTAGATTGCGTTGATCTGGAATCGATGCATAGAAGTAGTTGCGTCGATTGTAAGTCGACGTACTGTTATTCATGTGTCGATTTGAGGTCGAAGCATCTAAGTGATTGCGTCGAGTAGAATTCGACGTACTATCATTCATGCGTTGATATGAAGTCGACGCAATTTTATCTTCACTGATTTTATTTTTCCCTTTTTCTGATTCAAGTTTTGTTTCTTTATAACTTGTTTCTTTTGGCATAGTTGCTTTCTCAGAGATAGTTTGAGAGTCTTCTTCTGAATGGTATGATGATGATTCATTAATGTGGTTTATCACTTTGAAGGTGAGGTCTTCTGTATTTTGTGAGTCTTCTTCTAAGTTTGTTGATTTGATGGGTTTAGTGAATTTAACAGGGCTCATCCAAGCAGGTTTGGTAGATGGTATTGAACTAGTTGAAGGATCAGCTCCTAACCTCAGATTCTTATGTCTGATTATATGTTTTTCAGTAATTTCTTTAAGTGTTTGGCTTCTGACTTTTATAGATTCTTCAAAAGCTTTTGCCTGGGATACCTTCTTCTTAAGGAGTTGATTTTCTATTTTAGCACTATCAATTTCCTTTTCTGTTTTATAGATTTTACACCTTAGTTCATAATTTTTTGAACATGTATCCTCTATTTTTCTCATATTAATTTGTTCTTTTAGATCCTTAATTTCTTGTTTAGCTTTTAGTTGATCTAAACAGAGTCTTTCAAAATCATTTTTAAAATCATCACATAGAAAATCTATTTCATCAAAAATGCTTACCTCATCCTTATCCTCAGATTCCTCTATGAGAATAAGGCTATTTGCTTTTGCTGTTGAAGAGATGCTTCCTTCTGATCCTGTTTCACTCCATGATTCAGCAACACATTCTTCTTCTGTGCTTCCAAGAGCCATTAAGCATAGGTCTTCTTGCTTAGACTCTTCATTGTCACTTTTAGATGAAGAGCTATCTTCAGAATCTGTCTCACTCCAAGCTTCTGCAATGAAGCCTCTTTCTTTCTTCTTCCCTTTCTTCTTGAGATCTTTCTTTTTCAGATCTTTCTTTTTCTCAGCATTTTCTGGACTTTCTAGAGCAATATGTCCAGTTTTCCTGCAGGAATAACAAACAATAATTTTGGTAGGAGTCTTATCATACCTTGGTTTTGACTCTCTCCTTCTAGACCCATCTGGCCTGACCCATTTCTTGAATCTTCTGGCCAGGAGGCTGAATAGTTCTTCTTCAGTCACAGAGGTTTCTTCTTCTGTTGCTTTTAATGCAATATTTCTATCTTTTGAAGAGGTTGGAGTGTTTTCCCTTCTTTCCTTCTCTGGTTTTCAGTAGTTGTTCATAGGATTTGAGTTTTCCTAAGAGAGCATCTGTTGAGATTTCCTTTTGTCCTCTTGTATCTCTTATTGCCCATATTCTTGAGTCCCATGAATTTGGGAGACTCATTAACAGTTTGTCATTGATCTCTGTGAGAGAGATCTCTCTGTCCAAGTTTCTTAATTGATTGATGATCAGACTGAATCTGTCATACATCTCAGATATACTTTCTTCATTCTTCTTTTGGAAGTTCTCATATTGGGAGATCAATAGAGCCTTCCTATCTTTCCTTTCATCGGCACTTCCTTCTACCATCTTTGTAAGAGCCTCCCAGATTTCTTTGGCTGATTCACAGTCAACAACCCTTTGAAAGATTTCATCTGAGAGGGTTGAGACAAGAATGTTCACAGCTTTTGCATCATATGCTTTTGTCTTTTTCTCATCATCTGTCCACTCAGCCCTTGGGACAAGTGTTTGTGTCACTTTACCACTTGAGCCCTTCCTATAGGGCTTTGGAGGGCCTGTCAAAATAACATTAAACAAATCTTCATCAATAGAATTCATATAGATCCTAATTCTTGTTTTCCAAAGTGCAAACTTTTCAAGATTGCACATTGGTGGTCTGGTGGAAGCATAATCTTTGATTTGTGCCATGTGGAAAATAATTTTTAGATATATATATATATATGAGGTAGCATCTTTTTTATCAAGGAGTTACCCTTTTTAGATCAACCTCGCTTTGATACCAATTGAAAGTGCACAGTTAACCACACTAGAATTCTCTAGAGGGGGGTGAATAGAGATTTAAAATTACTTTGTGCAAAGTTAACAAATATATATATATGTAATAATCACAGAGTTAAGCTTCCCACACACACCAACAAGAATTAAGTAAATAAAGAAAGAAATAGCAAAATGAAAATCACAGCACAACACAAAGAAATATAGTGGTTCCCCAAACTTTGAGTAGTCCACTCTTCTACCCCCTTGGTAGGAATTCACTATCTTGTACTGAGTCTTTTGATAAGGAGACTCTTAGAACCATCCTGAGTCTTTTGATAAGGAGACTCTTAGAACCAGTACAACTGAATTTTTTGAAGAGAGATTCTAAAAACTCTTTTACACAGTTTGAAAAAGAAATGAGAATAAGAAGAAGAAGTAGAAGAAGTAATTGAAATAAGAAAGAATCTTCTTCCTAGAAAGAAGATTAGAAGCACAAGAAATAGTGAATGAAATCTCTCTTCTATAGTGAGAAGGAGATTGTAGGTCTTTTTCTCTTTTAATGAGAACTTTCAGAAATTGCAGCAGTATGGCTTCAGAAAGAAAAAGAAGAAGAAGGCTTGTTGTTAGCTTCAGCACACTATCACTTCTCTCAGCTTTTCTCACTTTTCTCTTGGGAGCTTTTCCTCTATTTCAAATGTATGGAGTGGATCACTTCTCATTTTCTTCTCTGCCGACTTCCCTCTTATTTATAGCTCTGTTTATTCAAAGAATACTATAGGAGAATAATCAATTAGCAGACAGAGAAATAGTAAGAGAGGAAAGATTCCATAAACAATATTTCTATGGAAGGAAAGAAATTATTCTGATTTCAAATAATATCCATAATAAACTTAATCAATTTAGCCAAGAATCATTTAGAAGGAAAGACTGATTCAAAATGGCTAGAAAAGAAGAATATCATTCCATAAAATTCAGATCTACAGATAGAAGGAAAGAGATCTGGCGTGTTTTGAATTTGACATAGAAATCGACGTACGTCGATTACTATTCGACGGAAGCGTCGATTTCAGACTGGCTGGACGTCGAGAGGAGAATAAGGAAGGTGCGTCGACTAAGGTACGTCGACTTCACTAGATGCGTCGACTAGAAATCAGAGTTGCGTCGACATAGGTTACGTCGAATTCTGTTTGGAGTTACTTCGACTCATTCTGATAGAAACGTCAACTATATTTTGACGTTGCGTCGAATGCTATTTGACGCATATTTACTTAGACTAATTTTTCATTCTTAGAATTCATATTCTACTCATTTTTAGGGGTTAAGATAAATCATTTCCCCAACACATATTCTGACTCACTGCCTGAGTCATATATTGCCATCAGACATTGGTCACTTTCCTTTGATTTTTCTTCATCATCATCAGATGAGCTGGATGATGATTCAGATTCAGTTTCACTCCAAGATTCTGTTATAAATCCTCTTCCCTTCTTTTTGTGCTTGTGGGAGGAAGACTTGCTGGAGCTTCTTTTCTCTTCTTTTTTCCTTTTTCTTTTCTTTCTTTTGATTTTCTGGACATTCTGTCAGGTAGTGTCCAGGTTTCCTGCAGCCATAATAAATAACCTCTTTAGGAGTTGATTTGTCATACCTTTGCTTTTCTCTTGATCTGGACTCTTTCTTTCTGAAGTCCTTCTTAGCCATTTTGTAAAATCTCTTGGCTATGAGACTCATGAACTCCTCATCTTTTGGAGTCTTTTCTTCTTCTGCATCAGCTGCTTTGAAAGTTATGCTCTTTTCTTTCTTTGTTGCTGGAGATGAAGTGGATGATTCAGCTTCCCTGGATTTGATGAGCTGCTCATAGGATTTGAGCTTGCCCAACAATGCTTCAGTGGTAATCTCATTGAGGCTTCTGGCTTCCTTCATTGGCCAGATTCTAGAATCCCATGTGCTGGGGAAGCACATTAAGATCTTGTCATTGACCTCAGTGATAGAGATCACTTTGTCCAGAGATTTCAGCTCATTGATTATGAGACTGAGTCTGTTATACATGTCTGCAACTGTCTCTGTTTCTCCTTTCTTGAAGTTTTCATACAGAGAGATCAAGTGTGATCTTCTGTCTTTCCTTTCATCTGCAGAACTTGCAACCATATTGGTTAGTGAGATCCAAATCTCTCTTGCTGAAGTACATTCAACCACTTTCTGAAATATGTCATCAGACATAGTTTGAGCCAGAATGTTCATGGCTTTAGCATCTGCACTCCTTTGCTTCTTTTGTGCTTCTATCCACTCAGGAGGTGGGACAGCATGGTTGTCTGTTGTTGCTTCAGTGCTTGTTGATGCTGAGGGAGTAGGAGGTCCTATTAAAATAACATTGAAGATTTCCTCATCAATAGAATTCATGTACAATCTAATCCTTGCTTTCCACAGTGCAAACTTACTGAGATTGCACATAGGAGGTCTTGTGCTGGAATACTCTTTGTTTTGTGCCATGAGTTTTAAACAAAAGATAAAATGAAAAAGAACTCTGAGAGAATTTAAGATCTAATTGATCTTTGTGATTCAGGTGTTAGCCTGTAAAGAATCAACTTCCTCTGATGCCAATTGAAAGTGGAGGTTAGATCTTAAGTTACTCTAGAGGGGGTGAATAGAGTATTAAAAACTTTTCCTTAGTTTTTTAGCGGAATTAAAATAGTGTGATATATATATATATGTGTAAGCAGTGTGAGATATATATATATAAACAGAAAAACTGAATAAGTAAAAGCACACAGCACAGCACAGAGAAATAAACAAACACAGAGGACACAAGGAAATATAGTAGTTCCCCAATAAATTTGGGTAGTCCACTCTTCTACCACCCTTGGTAGGAATCCACTAGGAGTGTTGATCAGGTGCCCTAGCACTAAGGTGATTTTGTTCAGGTGTCCACACACCATAGAGCACACAGCACACAGCACAGTGTGAGATATATATATAAACAGAAAAACTGAATAAGTAAAAACACACACCACAGCACAGAGAAATAAACAAACACAGAGGACACAAGAAAATATAGTAGTTCCCCAATAAATCTGGGTAGTCCACTCTTCTACCACCCTTAGTAGGAATCCACTAGGAGTGTTGATCAGGTGCCCTAGCACCAAGGTGATTTTGTTCAGGTGTCCACACACCACAGAGATTTTGTTCAGGTGCTCAAAACCAACTAGATTTTTTGATCAGGTGTCTTGCCACCGGGGAGTTACACTTTTGAAGGGAGTATTAACCCTGTACAAGAGAGGTGAGAAAGTGGTTATAGTGTTCTTCTCTGTCAAGATACTGAGAGAAGACTCTGGTGGATTTGTTGTAAAGCTCCCCCTGTCTGATTGAAGTATTTGACAGATGGTGGAGAGGCTTTCTCTTGAAACAGAAATCTTCTGTAGCAGATTGATCTGGAAGAAATAGTTCATCAGATTCTTTGTTGCTCTTTTAGAAGACTTGAACTTGCAGCAGATATCTGAGAGATTGATCTTTGAAGAGGATGTCCTCAGAGAAATGGTGATTGCTGCTTGAGAAAGAAGAAGACTGAGAATATTTGACTGAGTGTTCTTCTTTTTCTTTCTCTATCCTTATTGTTGTACTCTCTCTGTATTCTGTAAGGATGTTTTTGAATTCTGTCAAGATCATGAGACAATAAAGTCTGTCTTTGATATATTCTCTTTTTGGAATAGAATAATCAAACTTTAATTCTTTCTTGGAACTGTAGCAGAGACAAAACGACTTTGGCAGGTCCTTTAATTCCTTAGCCGTTAAATATTCCTTTGCATTAATTGTCAACGGCTATCTTTGCCTTAGAATAAAGGAAAGAAAGGAATATATTCACAGAATATAATATCCTTACTTAACTGACTTGAATACGTTCAAATATATTGAATATATCTGTTAGAGTCGTCGATCTGTGTTCAGAGAGTTGACAAATAACTGATCTTTAAGAATTAAATACTCTGGGGACTTTATTTGTCGAACTGGGCTTCAATAAATAATTTGTCGAGCGCTGGCTGGAATTTGTCGAACGCTGGCTAGAATTCGTCGAGCACTGCTCAGAGAATATCGAGCGCTGGGACTGGCTATAATACTTCAGTCTGCTGAGAACAATTCATCGAACGATGATAGACATTTGTCGAACGCCACTAGCCATTTGTCGAACGTTGAGAACTTGAATTTTCCTTAAGTTCTAGATAATCTAACAGCCTAAAAACTTGACCCTTAGACTATACAATGGGGTCAACTTGATCCTAGTCAAAACATAGTGATCCTAGCCCAAATCAGTAATAGGGTTGTTCCAACATAAAGTATACAAGAGTATAAATCAAACCACATGAAAATCCTATGTAATGTGAGAACATAACTTGAATTGAACATAAACAACTTTACTTCCACAAATTTCAATGCACATAAAGATTTTCATTTTTATTTTTAAAGAGAAGTTGTGAAAATTTTGTTTGCACAAGACACTTTACAATTCTTTCCAAGGTGCTCAACCTCACAATGCTCATTAAGACTTATCAGGAGGGTGAGTAGTGCTTGGTGGAGTTAACCTTGTCATTCATTATTTTCTGTTTAGATTAGTGACTAAGGACTCGGAATTCACTTGTTTTTGCAAACATAGAAATTTTATTTTATATGCCACATTTCTCTAATCACAAGTGCATGAAGAACAAAGAATTCATGAAAGAATTCAATGTTGTGTAGGTAAACTATTTATGAGATTCAAAATAAGTTCTTATACTACACAATTATGCAATAAGATTTAAAACACATGTATATTAACAAAAAGGTGTAAGTGAGAAAATCATTATCAAAGATAAAAACTTTTCTCATACTTAGAGGCGTGTAAAAACATTTCTACACATGTAATATATAACCTATTTTGTTTTTGCATATTTTAAGATGATATTCAAGGCATGATAAAATCAAAACAATGTTTTTAAGAAACTTGAATGTTTAAATTAAACATTGTAAAGAATCTTTAAGCAATATATATAATCATCCTTGAAATAAACATTTAAGCACATATTTATTTTTTGTTTTTAATTTTTGAAGTAAATAACAACAAACAAGGAAAAAAATTTTGAGCATAGAGGCTAACGCCAGGCGTTAGCTTCTTAACGCCGAGACAGAACACCAGTTTTTGACTTTTTGAAAAATCTCTTTCATGATACATTTGTAATATAAATAGGCCTTCTTACAGTTGAAATTTCAGACATTATGAAGTTGATATGAAGGCTCTTTTAGCGTCTTTTTGGTGGTGTATCTATAGTTTTTATTGATTTTTTATTTGTTTTTTTTAAATGCAAACAAATATAACAAAGTACATAAAATAATTTAGATAGCTTTTTATAAGTGTTATAGTGACATTTCTAAGATACCTAATTCTAACCTAAGCATGTGAAAACGTGCATCGGGTAGAGGTTTGGTAAAAATGTCAGTAAGTTGTGATTCAGTCCCTATAAAGCTAATTTTAACATGTTCCTTCTTTATATGATCTCTAATGAAATGATGTTAGACATATATATGTTTCGATCTAGTGTGATGTACGGGATTGTTTGTGAGATCCATAGCGCTCTTGTTGTCACACTTTAATTCTATGTTATTTAGATGAACACCAAAGTCTTCTAACGTTTGGGTCATCCACAAGGCTTGTGCACAACAACTACCTAGTGCGATATATTAGGCCTCGGTGGTGGAGAGGGCAACAAAATTCTGATTCCTACTCGACCATGATATGATTGAAGGGAGTATAAAATGACACGTGCCAATAGTGATCTTACGATCTAATGAACATCGCGCATAGTCCGAATCAGAAAAACTGTCTAGAATAAAACAATCATTATGAGAATACCATAAGCCTAATCTAGACGTTCCGATTAGATATCTAAAAATACGTTTCACCGCTTTTAAATGTGATTCTTTTGGGTTAGCTTGAAATCTAGCACATAAGCAAACGGAAAACATAATATCGGGTCTAGATGCACTTAAATATAGCAATGAGCCTATCATCCCTCTATATAATGTTTGATCAATAGAAATACCGGCTTCATCTTTTCCTAATTTTAGTGATGCACTCATTGGTGTATTAGCTTGTTTTAGGTTTTCAAATCCAAATCTTTTAAGAATATCATGAACATATTTAGTTTGACAAATAAATATACCATCTTGTTTTTGTGAGATTTGAAATCCTAGAAAATAAGTGAGTTCTCCTACCAAGCTCATTTCAAATTCATTTTTCATCACTAAAATTACTTCATTACATAACTCTTCATTAGTGGCTCCAAAAATGATATCATCAACATAAATTTGAAATGTAATCAAATCATTATCTACATGCTTAATGAAGAGTGTATTATCCGCACTTCCCATTTTATAACCATGCTTTATCAAAAATAATGTCAATCTATCATACCAAGCACGTGGCGCTTGCTTTAATCCATAAAGCGCTTTTTCTAACTTATATACATGATTAGGAAATTTTTCACTCACAAAACTGGGGGGTTGTTCTACATAAACTTCTTCTTTTATAATCCCATTCAAAAAAGCACTTTTAACATCCATTTGAAATAATTAAATCTTTTAAAACTCGCAAATGCAAGAAATATTCTAATAGACTCAAGGCGAGCAACGAGTGCAAAAGTTTCATCAAAATCTACCCCTTCGATTTGTGAATATCCGTGTGCAACTAGTCTAGCTTTATTTCTTGTTATCCTAAAGTCAACATCTAGTTTGTTTTTGAAAATCCATTTGACTCCTATAACCGGATGATTAGATGGCCTCTCAACTAAATTCCAAACCTTATTACGTTCAAATTGGTTTAATTCATCATTAATAGCTAAAAACCAAAATTCATCATTTAAAGCGGTTGAAACATTTTTTGGTTATATTTCGGATACAAAACAAAGGTTTGAAAAAGACTCATGTAAAGAAGAAAGAGTACTTACCCCTTTTGACGGTTCTCCTATCACAAGCTCCCTTGGATGATTCTTTGAAAATTGTAGCACACTTGGAGGTACATATTCTGCTATCTCATCCTCTTTCTCTTCTTTTTCTTCTCCTTTTCCTCCAATTGTTTCATCATCCTCATGCTCCAAAGTGGAAATGGGTTCGTCATCGTTTCCTGTATGATTAGAATCTACACAAGGAACAAACTCATCAAATCTTACATGTATAGACTCTTCAACTATTTTAGTTCTTTTATTATATATTCTATAAGCTTTGCTAGTTGAAGAGTACCCAATGAAAATTCCCTCATCACATTTTTCATCAAATTTTCCTAGTGCATCTCTAGTGTTTAAAATGAAACATTTACAACCAAACACATGAAAATAAGATACATTAGGTTTTCTTTTAAAGTAAAGCTCACAAGGTGTCAATTTTAAAATAGGTCGAAATATTACACGATTAATGATATAACATGAAGTATTAACGACTTCGGCCCAAAATGATTTATGCAACCCATATTCACAAAGCATAGTGCGTGCTAGCTCTTTATGGGTTATATTTTTCCTCTCCACTACACCATTTTGTTGTGGGGTGCGAGGAGAGGAAATTCATGTTTAATTCCTAAATCATCACAAAAAGAAGAAAATCTATCATTTTCAAATTCTCCTCCATGATCTGAACGTATGCATTTAATCATTAAATCAAGTTCATTTTGAATATGAATGCATAGTTTAGTAAATTTAATAAATGCATCAGATTTTGAAGATAGAAATAACGTCCAACTAAATCTAGAATAATCATCAATTATTACAAAAGTATATTTTCTACCTCCTAGACTAGAAGTGTTAATCGGTCCAAATAAATTCATAGGAATTAATTGAACAGGTCTAGTGGTAGAAATTACATTTTTGCTTTTAAAAGAATTTTTTGAAAATTTTCCTTTTTGGAAAGAGAAGATAAATTTCCATTAAGCATAGGTAATCCCATAATTAATTTATCTTTTGATAATTTCAAAATAAGCTTGGTGCTAGAGCGACCAAGACGTCTATGCCAAAGTTCTAATTCTTCATTTTTAGAAATAAAACATTTTAAAGAAGAATTTGATAGATCATTAAAAGTAATCATATAAACATTATGCATCTTAGGTGCAGTGAGTACGACATCATTTGTTTTAGAATTTATTATTTTGCAAAGATTTGTAGATGATTCAAATAATACATTTAAGCCTATATCACATAATTGACTAATTGGAATTAAATTATGTTTTAAGCCATCTACAAATAAAACATTTGAGATTGAAAAAGAATCGTTACCCACTGTGCCGATGCCCATGATCCTTCCTTTTCCGTTGTCACCAAATGTCACCATCCATCCTCTCTTCATCTCAAGGCTAAGGAACTTTACTTTATTTCTCGTCATGTGTTTAGAGCAACCCGAGTCCAAATACCACACGTCTTGTTTGTCCTTAGCCTGCCAACATACCTAAAAAGGAGTTAAGAGTAAAGATCCGGATACCCAAGAGGCTCCTCCCATAGAATAGGTGGAAACCTTAGGCACCCAGATTTGCTTTATAGCACTACGACCATTTTTCCTACACAAGCTTGAGGTGTGTCCAAATAAATGACATTTGGCACACGATATAAAAGGGGATGAGACCCTTTTTGAAGTTTTGGATAAACTCTTGCTCGAAAATGAGGTAACATTTGAATTTTTGAATTTATTAATAACAGAATTAGTGTTTCTAGAATTATAGCTAACGCCGTCGTTAGGAGTTAACGCCTGGCGATAGCTTCCAGAGCCATATTCGAGGCCATATTTGGCACTTCCATTTCATTGGTTGACCAAGATCATGTCCAGAGATCTTTGCCCAACTCCAAACTTCTTAATAGCCAAATTTAAATCATGAATACGAGCTTTGAGAGTGGTGTTTTCCGTTACCAACATGACGCGCCGATTTGTAAAACTCTTCTTCCCATCCTCTATTTGAGAAAGAGAGGGTTTTAAAGTTCTTTCTAAATCCCCCTTCTCCTTAGTAAGAAGTTCAATAGTGGAGTGGGATTTAGAAAGAGCTTCTTCAAGTTCTTTCACTCTTGCCAAGGAGTGATTGCACTCTTGGCAAGATACCTTTTCTTTCCCTTATTGTTGAGATAATTTTTAGTTTTCTTTTAACAAAAGCTTATTTTCAGAATTTAGAAGATCAATATCTTGTAAACTTTTATCAAAGAATTTGCAAGTTTGTAAATACTCAGTATATAAATCATCATAAGAAGTAGGGAGAGTTACCTCAGTGTCGCTTTGGACACTGCTTTCATCCTCGGATGTCTTGTCACTTTTTCTCATAAGGCGCATATTTGCCTCTTCTTCGTCGCTAGTGGATGAGCCGCTTGAATCCTCGGAGGAGGAGTCATCCCATGTAGCCGCTTTTAGGACCTTCTTCTTCTCTTTTCCCTTGTGCCCTTTTTCTTTACGCTCTTTCAGATATTTTGGGCACTGGCTCTGAATATGTCTGGTCTTTCTACAATGGTAGCACTCCGGTGGTGGTCGTTCATCATCGTCCTCGTCGCTACCTCTCTCTTCCTTCGATGACGATCCCTTTTTGATGAAATGTTTCCGGAAGGTATTTCTCCTTTCCGGATTCTTCATGAACCTTTTGAACTTCTTCACAAAAAGGCTCTCTTCGTCCTCTTCATCATCATCTCCATTTGCCTCCTTTTTTGACTTTAAGGCTAAACCCTTCTTCTTTGGCTCCAAGTTGTACTCTTGTTGTTGAATTTTGAGTTCAACATCATGGGTCTTCAGGTTCCCAATGAGGCTCTCAATTTGGAGCTTCTTCAAATCGTGCGACTCCGAGATAGCCATCACCTTTGGATTGAACTTTGGAGGGAGAGACCTTAAAAATTTTCTCACCAAGTCGCCGTTGGAGAACACCTTTCCAAGTACTTTTGAGTCGTTGACGATCTTGGTGAACCTTGTGTACATTGAATCTACGTCTTCATCCGCCTCCATCTGGAATTTCTCATACTCGAATTCAAGTTGGAAGAGCTTTGAATCCTTAACCTGCGAAGTACCTTCATGAGTAATTTCTAATAAATTCCATATATCATAAGTTGTTTCGCAAGCACAAGTTCTATTAAATTCCATTATATCCAAAACACAAAATAACGCATTCATTGCTTTAGCGTTATTCTTACATCTCAACTTATCATTGTCATCCCATCTATCTCAAGGTTTTTCCATAGTGACTTCTCCAACAACAAATTTTAGTGGAGAGTAACACTGTTCCACCATACCCCAATCGTCATTATCTAAAGCAGTTAAAAAACAACGCATTTTAGTTTTCCAATAATTATAGTCAGTTCTGGTAAATAGTGGAGGTCTACTAATCCCTTGACCCTCAGCGAAAGCATGATCATTATGCGCCATTATTCTCGGTTGTGAAACCATTTTGGAATAACCTTGCTCTGATACCAAGTGTTGGATCTGATGGCGCCCTTAGAGGGGGGTGAATAAGGGGTTTACTGTTTTTAAGGTAAATTGACAGATTTTATATAAACAGAAATACTTTTTGGCTTTGTAGCTAACGCCTGGCATTATATAGCTAACGCCGGGCGTTATCTCCTCAAAAAGATTTTTGCAGAAATATTCAAAGTGATTTTACTTGCACAATCTTAAGTGAAATAAACTTTCAGACAATCAGAGATAATAAAATGAGTATTATTTATTTCAAGAAGAAGATTACAAAACATTTAATTTCAATAACGCTTGAAATAAAGGCGACAAGATAAAAATCACTTTTTTTGTTCCTTCACCGGTCCTTCTCCCAAGGACCAGATGGCTATAGCCTATCTATCCCCAGATAAGGCCTCTAGCCACGCCCTAGATCTACCCTTGACCTAGTCTCCACACACAAGGCGGTGAATTACCCCCTAAGCCGCACAAGGACCTAGTCACCACACGCAAGGCGGCGAATTCACTACCGTTACAAGAAAATATAAAAAGATAAAGATAAAATCAGAACAAAAGACTCCCTATATTGAAGAGAACTGAAGGAGATGTTGAAGACACGCTATGATCATCATCGGAGTTGAAGTGAGCATCCTTCTTCAAATTACACCGTTGAAAATCTCCTTTTCACTCTTGTTCCTCAATTGTGGTGTTGGGTGTTCTCTCTGAATTCGGAATGAAATGCTCTCACAGATCTCTGGAATGAAGGCTTCAATGCATCTCACTTGAGCAAATGAAATCAGGTCTTTAAATAGACACGGGAGCTAACGCCCAGCGTTAAGAGTTAACGCCAGCGTTAAGCATCGTGTACGACAGTTACTGAGATCGTGCAAACCGTCGGGATCATGGCAGATCGTGACTCAACGCGGGCGTTAAGAGTCAATGCTGGCGTTGTCTCTGGCTTCTCGACGGATTCCTTCTCGACGGCATTTCATCTCGACGGATCCTTCTTGATGGTAGTTAACGCGGTGCGTTAAATACTAACGTGGGGCGTTAGCTCTCTTTTCAGAGAATTGTCATCAATCAGCATCCTGTTCATAGGGTTATTTAACTATAGTACCTGCACACTATAAACACAAGCAAGATCAAATACATAGTGTGATTTATTATTTCTCAAACTAAGAGAAGTGGAACACAAGCTCCAAGAGTTGGGTCCTAGATTCCTGTTAGTCATGAAGAACGCACTAGATCTACCTACTCCAGGATGTGTAGAATGGTTCTTAACAAGACTGTTTGTTAGCTTGGCATTTATTTCCCTTCGAACTGTTGGGTTGAACCAACAATCAATTTCAAAGTGGCCAATCTTGCCACAACACCAACATTCAAACTTGTTGTATCTCCTTTTCTTGCTTTCAGAAGGAACATGACTCCTTTGTATGTGAGCAGAAGAATATTTAAGGGAGACTTAATTACACTGTGTGTGATTGTGGTGTTGGTTATTACCACCTACAGCTTTGTCTCTTAGGTCAGTCTTCTTTAAAGATGCCTTCCCCTTCCTAGATACAAGGGATTCATGTTACGTCATGATGATCTCTTCATGAGGTACCTTTGATGCACTGGGCACATCCTTGATTCTACTTGTTGAGCACTCATTCTTGAGGTGTCCATAAATGGATTCTAGATCATACATGTTGGACGGTGATATTACCTTCCTAAAGTTGATCTTCTTCTCCATAGGTTTGCCTGATTTACCTTTCTTAAGGTATCCTAGGCCTCTCATATGAGTGGAGCAGAACCCATCAATCAAGGGAAGAATTGTCTTAGGTTTGGAAAAGTTGGCTGCAAGCTTTCTTTCAATAAGAAGTTTGTCTTCCAAATCTTTGATTTTCTTGTCCCTAGATATCAGGGCACTAGATTGATCTCTACTTGTCTTTAGAGATTCAACATCTCCGGTGAGGACTTTGCACAACTCCTTGCTGTCAATTAAAGCCTTCAGAGTTTTCCCAAACTTGCTTATTAGCTCAAGGTTGAAGCTTGCATTATAGTCCCCCTCAGATTCATTTTCTGAGGAAAGATTTGCCTCAAAATCAGTATCTAAAATAGATCGAGAGGCTTTAATGGGTACCTGTGCAGATAGAGAATTTTCCTGCTTTTCTTCTTCACTTATGGCCATGGATGCCATATATTCTTCTTCTTTTGATGAGGAGGAGGAGCTACTCTCATCATCACTTAGAGTTTTGCACTTCTTAGCTAAGAAGCTCTTTTCCCTGTTCTTTTCCCTGAAAGCCTTTTTATCTTTAGGTTTTCTGTTCTCTCTTCTTTTCGAAGGACATTCATCTAACATGTGTCCAACTTTCCTGCATCCATAACAAATAGTTTTAGTAGAAGAGTGTTTGTTATGTTTGAAATCATACATGTCTCCTTTTTCCTTATGGGAGTTGTTGTTTCTTCTTGAGCTGGAGGAGGATGAGTGTTTTCCTTTTTCTTTCCTCCTTTTTTTGAGAATCTTCATGAAGTTTTTGGAAAATAGAGTAAGCTCCCCATCAGACAGTCCAGCGCTGGTGGAGCTTTTTTCAGATTCATCAGCTTCTGATTCTTTGTTATTTTTGGAGTTATCATCTTTGAGGGCTATTGATTTTTCTTTGTGATTTTCCCTACTGTTGTCTTTTTTCACCTTTCCTGGTGTTTAATTATAGTTTATAAGAGAGGAGTTCCCAAACAAGTTTTTGGGTTCCATGTTGCTCAGATTTCCTACTTCTCTTATGGCACAGTTTTTAGTGTCTCATTCTTTGTGGAGAGATCTCAGGAATTTGTCACTGAGCTCATAATTAGAAAACACCCTTCCATAGGTTCTCAGACCATTCATAATCATGAAATAAATTTCATAGCATTGAGAGATAGAATCCCTCTTATCCTGTCCGAATGCCTCATATTTTTGATTCAGGAGGGATTTTCTATCATCCCTGACCTCAGCAGTTCCAAAACACTTACCAAAATCTTTTTTTGGCCCTTTTGTCCATGGTAGCAAGCACTATTTCATCCTTATTCATCTTAGCATATTTCTTGGGAACTGCAACTTCAGTGCTGGAGGATGGGGTGTTCATTGGAATGAAAGGACCATCTTCAATGGTCATAAAAATCCTTGGATCAGATGCCTCCATATAAAGCTTCACCCTTTCCTTCCATATGGTAAAGTTATCCTTTCTGCATATGGGCCATTTCATAGAACTGAGTTCTTTGTAATTCTCTCCAGTCATGGTGTGAATATAGATCAATCCTTAGTAGATCTTATTCCTTAGATGAAAAGCTATTTAGAACACAACCTACCTCTGATGTCAATTGTTATTTTTAAAGAGTGACTAAGATCACACCTAGAGGGGGGTGAATAGTGTGATAAGTGATTTATGCTATCTTTTGAGAAATAAAAGTGGAAAGCAAACAATCACAGAAGACACAAAGATTTATAGTGGTTCCCCAAGAATTGGGTACATCCACTTTCCCCCTTCACCTATCTAGCAATGTGTTAGACTAGGCAATCTCCTCCAAAACTGAGAACTCAAACAGAGTTCCTCCCACAGTCTTTTATAATATAAGACTTACACTCAGATCTACAGTTAGATCCTACCTCAGAGCACAAAGGTCTTACACTCAGATTCTCACAGGAATCCTACATTAGACCACAAAGGTCTTGCACTCAGATTCTCACAGGAATCCTACCTCATACCACAAAGGTCTTACACACAGATTCTCATAGGAATCCTACACTCAAATCATAAAGATCTTATAACACTGTTTATAGAATTACAGTTTTGCAATGATTGACTCAGTAAAAGATTGAAGTTCAGATCTTGAGTCTTGAGTAGAAGATTTTCAGTAGACTTCTTCTTCCATGATAAATAATAGAATATAACTTGAATATTAAATCTGAATCAAGGGAATGAACAGCAAAAGCAGTAATCCTTAAGTGGATAACCAGTTAAGGTTTCTTCAGAAGATGAGTCAATTAGCACTCTGGAGAATTTAGAGTGATCTTGTTGTTGATGGCAAAATGACTTAGGATTCCTTGCTGTCAAATTTGGATGCTTCAGATCATTAGTTATAGTATAAGGACATTCTCTCCTTTTATAATGTTGTAAGCCTTCAAAAGGAAATGGAGAAGATTGGTGAATGTAATAAGTATAAGGAAATTTGATCTTTCAAATTTGACCAGTAAAGGAAAGTATTCAAATTTGGCTCAATTTGAAATATTCCATATATAATAATTAAGGTCAGGAAGGAATGTAGAATTCTAGCAGATATATTAGAAATGATAATTGATTATTTCATTCCTTAATCAATTCTCCAACGGATTTAATCTGATACAGACTTCTATAGTTGTAGCATGAAAATGTGCCTTGATTTGCATGAAAAGATTGGGAATATAATGATGACACGTGTTGTGTAGGTACTTAGAATAATTCTGAATAAACTGAAGACTGTTCCGTCGATTTGGAGATCATCTCGTCGATCGATATTGATCCAATCGATTCTTTGTCCAGTCGACTTGCAGAATTGATAGATTGTCCCGTCGAATTTGCCTTGAGAGAAAGTAGTTGAGCTTAGCATAGATAGACTGTCAAATCGATTAACTCGGTCGACTTATCTTCCCTTCGATCGTTCAAGTTCGAACAACAGTCCGTCCCATCAATTTTTACTTAACAGTATTCAGACTTCTCTGCATTCTGAATTCAGTAATGTTTTGTGACCTTTCCAAGTAGTGACTTCAAGGTAGATACCAGTATGACTTTAAATTGTGCTCTTGATGTAATATGGCATAAGAAATTGCTTGGTCTAAGTGACCCTTAACAATATTTATATATTTAATCAAACATAGTGTTCGAGTACATGTATCAAGTATAATCAAAAAATCTTCAAACACAATAGGTTCATTATTATGTTAATGTTCTTCTTCAAATCAGGAATCTTGGGGATCAAATTCCCAATAGAAGGGGTTTTCGTTCCCTAGTGTGTCCTCTTCTGAGAAGGTGATCTCTCCCATCGGGGGAGAGTTCTAGGAAGTTGAGACTATGCTTTGACGATACACTACGTTGAGGCTCCCCTTCTGGGTCTCCTCATGCCCCACTCCTCCATGGATGACTCCAATTCCACTGTGACCATTTAGGTCCATTCGATCTCCGGCCTTCTTGGGCGGGGGCTCCTCCCCTTGTTGGGAACACTGCCCACAATGTTCCAGATTTTGAGAAGTCCCTAACTCAATGATAAGTATAATTTGTATTTGATATCCATTTGATGTGACATGAGAAGGTTGGGACATAATAAATCTCAAATATAATGGTTGGAGATCAAGCAAAATAACTAAGTTAAATATCGTCGTGTATATAACACTCACATGATGATATCGTCTTGATCACTCGCAGAAGGAAGCAGAAGAAGTCAGTCAAAAATTGACGTGATAATTAGAAGAACACGTTGATATCATCATGTCAACAAGGTACAGGCGACGATATTGTTGTAAGAACTCAATGAAAATCTGCTAAGGCATATATCATCGTGTCAACAAGGTACACACTACGATATCGTTGTGAGAACTCAATAAAAATCTTCGAAGACATATATCGTCGTGTCAACAAGGTAAACATGATGATATCATTGTGAAAAACTCAAAGAAAGTCTGTTGAGGCATATATCGTTGTGTCAATAAGGTACACACTATGATATCGTTGAGAGAACTCAAAGAAAGTCTCCTAAGGCATATATCGTCGTGTTAACAAGTTACACACGATGATATAATTGTGAAGACTCAAGAAAGTTAGCTAGGCAAATATCATTGTGACAATAAGGTACATATGATGACATCATTGTGAAGATTCAAGAAAGTCAGCTAAGGCAAATATCATCGTGATAACAAGGTGCACGCGATGATATCATTATGAAGACTCAAGAAAAGTCAGTTAAGGCATTTATCATCGTGACAACAAGGTGCACATGACGATATCATCGCATGAACTAAAGAAAGACTTGTTAAGTCATTTATCGTCGTCTCAACTATCTTCACACGACGATATCGCCTTGTCAAGCTCAGAAGGCGTGATTTCTAATTGACGAAAATGACAAAGGCAGATGTCAAATCAATAACTTCTGATAAGCGCTCTTACATCAATTTTCTAAGGTTTCGAACGTTTGATGGCTCAAAGCTATAAAAGCATAAGATTCAACAAGAAATCTTGTGCCTAGGATTCTTTGAAAAGCTTGACAGCTAAAAGACAATAAAACAGTAAAAGCAAATCTTTTCAAAGAAAGAAAGAAGAAGAAGAAGAAGAAGAAGAAGAAGAAGAAGAAGAAGAAGAAGAAGAAGAAGAAGAAGAAGCAAAGCTTCAACAAGAAAGCTCCCAGTCTTGAGAGAAAGAAGACTTCTTCATACAAGAAAGTTCAGCACTGATCCAGGTACAAAATGATTTTCTACTGATTGATCAAGTGTTGCTGCTAAAGAAGGCTTTCTTTCCAGAAAGACCTAAGAAGACTCAAGCTGCATAAAGTAATATCATTCAGAGTCTATCTATTTTGAACATCTTCCAATCTATTCTTGTAAGATCTCCTTAAGATCTGAGTTGTAGGGCTATGCCGATAGCCTGAGTGTAGGGATTATGAAAAGGTCTGAGTTGTAGGACTTTGCTGAAAGTCTGAGGTAGGGTAGGTGAAGACCAGAGCTGTAGGATATCTGAGGAAATCTGAGTTGTAGGATTTATGAGGAAATCTGAGTTGTAGGATCGTTGCTGGGGATCTGAGCTGTAAGAGTGCTTGCACTCTGAGATAGGGTTACTGCTGGCACCTGAGGTAGGTTTCTGAGAGGGAATCTGAGGTAAGGGACATGCTGAGTTCCTGAGCTGTAAGATTTGATATATCTGAGATTATGGAGGAGTTGACCGAGTCTAGCACACTGCTAGATAGGTGAAGGGAGACAGTGGAGTACCCATACTGGGAAACCACTATAAATCTTTGTGTGCTTTTTGGTTGTGTTCTTTCAAGCTAAATTAGTTTGAAACTCTTAAAGACTAAAACATTTAAAAACACATATTCACCCCACCCCCACCCCCACCCCTAGGTGATTAGAGCACACCCTAGACTTTCAAGTGGTATTAGAGGGAGGTTGTTCAAAGAAAGCTTAACAGCTTGAACAGATCTGCCCTTGGATGTGTCAAGTTATCACCATGGCTCCTGGAGAAAACTACAAAGAGTTAAGCTCCATAATGAAGGAAAGAAGACTTACTGCCAAGAAATTCAGATCTCTAAGTGAAAGTGGCTACTGCTCCTCATACTCTGAAGAAGAAGCCTATAGAGGGCTAATTATAAGAGGAATAAGAGCACCTCTCACTCTCTCAGACAGTGAGTCTGAAGATGAAGACTACTCTCCTGCTAGAAGAGGGATAAGAGAACCCCTCACTCTCTCAGACAGTGAATATGAAGACGAGGACTATTATGGGCTTGTAGCCCTATCTGATGAAGAGGATCAGGATGATTCTCATCCTGCTCAGGTATGCATTCCTCTCACTTTTTCATTATCTGACTCAAATGAAAAGACCAAGAGTGCATCAGATGAATGCTCATCATCTGATGAGAGTAATGTTGATGGTAAAGCAGATGACTACTCATCATGTAACAATGAGAACCATACTGATCTATTGGAGCAGTATGGTACTCTCTTGGCTGCTCTCAAAAAGAGTAAAAAGTTGGTCAAATCTCAGGCTGAGGATATAAGGATCCTCAAGCCATTCAGATCTCAAGTAAATGAGAAGACCAAGGAGGTGACTAAATTGTCCAATGAGCTTATCCTACTTCAAAAGAATTCTGAAGCTCAGAGTAGGGCAATTAAGTTCTTGGAGGACAAGCTTCTTTTAGAAAGAAGGCATGTGGCTAGCTTCTCAAAGCCCAAAATTGTTCGCCCTATTATAGATAGCTTCTCCTCTCAATATAGAGAAGGACTCGACAATAATAAGGAAGTTAGAGAGACTTTCGAATAAAGAACTATCTTCCAAAAGGTTGTCTCTCCCACAACACCATCAGCCAAAGGGAAGAAAAAGGCTTTACCTCAAAAGCCTGTTCCTAAAGTGAAGCTTGTGACTGTGCAACGAACTTCTAATTTAGTGCACAGTCACATGAATAGCTTAAGAAATGCTTGTGTTGGAACATGGTTTTCCGTATCCCTTTGATTTGAGAATAACAAATCCGGCTTGTATTTGATTGTGGTTGCCATTGTGTTTTTAGCATGCAAGCTTGAACAGATATGACACTAGGATACTACATTATTGATCTGGACCTGCCCACAAGCTGAAAAGTGGAATGATGTGTAAAGCCAGGCGTTAGGACTTAATGTAGGCGTTGACTCCCGTTCCCACCAAGATAAATGTGGCAAGGAGGGAAGTTGTCATGATTGAAGGAGCACTTTAGGAATAATCTGACCTAACGTTAGCGTTAGCCTCAACGCCAGCGTTAGGGTTGCCTAATATGAATGTTTCCTAAAGTGCAGTATCTCCTTCCTGTTTTGAAGATCTGAGCCATCAATACATTTCTATACTGGGTCAACGCCAGGCGTTAGCCTTAACGTCGGCGTTAGCTTCCAGCCCTATAAATAGGTGGATTTCATCTTCTTCAACTGTTGATGATATAGAGCCCTATTTCAGCACTTCTGAAACTCTGCAAGGGCTGTATTTTTCCAGACCACCATCTCCCATACAAAATCAAGAGAAGAATTCAATGAGGATCGGATCAATGCTTACACAATGCGAAGAACACACGCTTCGACTTCGACGATATTCAGCGATCCTTCGCCATCTCCAGAATTCTTCTTAGGGAGTTTTTATTTATGTTTTTGTATTTTTGTTTGTAACTCTATTATTATAATCGTGGAGTAAATTGCCTCATGTTGGCGAATAGGTCTGGGTAGGACATAGGGAGGAATTTGCCTCATGTTGGAGACTAGGTCTAGGTAGTAAATCTAGGGGGTGCTCAAGGCCTTTCTGGGGATAGAAAGGCTAGAGCAGGTTGAGGCCGTATCTGGGGAGAGATCGACTAAAGCCAACTGGTTCTTAGTGAGAAGAGTCAGTATAGAAAACAAAAGGAGTATTTCATATTTTGCCTTAGATTTCTAGCGTCATAGAAATCAGATTTTGTAACCAAATTTTATTAATGATAATCATGTCTTTTTCTATTTAATAAAATTGATTTACTACTCTTTGTTTTTGATTCACTCTTATTCAAATAAAACATCAAAAGTTTTCTATAAAAACTTAAAGTTTTCTAAAACCCTTATTCACCCCCCCCCCCCCCCCCCCTCTAAAGGCGCCTCAAGATCCATCAAGTGGTATCAGAGCTAGGTTTATTCTAAACGGTCTAACAACCAGGAATAATGGCGTCTCATGATCTCGCTTCTACTACTGGGGAAATTTTTTATGATGAAGAAAAATCTCTTGCACCACCTTTATTTGAAGGGAGTAATTATAAATGGTTGAAAATTTTAATGGAAGAGTTAATTAAAACTTTAGATATCGAAGCATGGAATACATCAACAGTAAGACCAGCAGATGAAACAAATAAAAATGAACGTCACCTAAATGCAAAGGCTTTGAATAGTATTTTTTGTGCCTTATCTCAAGAAATTTTCAAATTGATATATTGTTTTTCTAGTGCATACAAAGTATGGAAATTTCTTGAAGAAATGTATGATCTTCCTCTCACAGGTACGGAACAAATGCAAGAAGTGGAGAACATACAAGCTTGCACAAATGGTCAAGAATTCTCCTCTCATGATGGATCAATAAAGTGCACATCAAGTGGAGAAGAAATCTAATCTTTGGAAAAAGAGTGCCAAAAAGATTTCAAAGAAACTATATGTTCAAAGCTTGCCACTTCCGATTGCAATGTAAGGAAATCAAAGTCTACTCTTGTTGTGATAAATTCAATTTCCACATTACATATGCTACATGTTAATAAACATAAAATTAAGAAATTAAAAATTGCTAATAAAAAATTACGTTTAGAAAACAAAAGGTTACAAGCTAATGTTAATTTAAAATCAAATTTTGATGTGGCTTCTCCATCTTGCTCTCAAATTGAAATCTCAAAGCCTTGTTTTGATTGTAATGATATTAAAAAAAATTCAAGGATTTCAAAAAAAAACTTTTTATTGCAAAAGAATATAATGAAAAATTGTCTTCAGAAAATTCATCTTTGAAAGGTGATTATGCTACGTGTCAAAGTTATAAAATTGAAATCAAGGAGATGGATGAAACATTTGAGGAATTAAGAAATGGCTATCAAACTCACATTGACTCTATCGTCACCACTCTTAAAAATAGCACAATTGTTTATAATAAAGCAAGACATAATCTCAAAGCTAAGAATTATGAATTAGAAACTAAAATCAACTCTCTTAAGAAAATCATAAAGAAAAACTCTCGAAACATACATTCACAATCTCAAGAAAAAATTCAAAAGCAAGTTGACTATGAATTTTCTTAATTTGACTAAGCCAAACAAAGGAAATAAAAAACATCAAAAGTCTGTAAATGAAATTCCAAAACACTATCATCACCATCATTTACAATATCAATCCTCTCCCAACATTAAATTAAATGAAAATAAATTTCCCTTAAATAATAAATTCAAAAGTCATTTTTATCCAAACTTTCAAGTAAATGACTATGGAAATTTGAAAAATAAAAGTAATGGTTTTCCAAGGTATGAATGGAGACCCATACTTAAGAATGACACACTAATGTCAAATGAAAGGGTCCATTGATCCTTGTCTCCCCAAAAGTCATCTCGCTATATTTGGGTACCCAAAGGAACCATCCCACATGGTCCTCTTTGGATACCTAAATCTCTTAGTCATTAGGTATCATCAAATGCATGAAGTAGAATCCTTTCAAAATGAAATAAATAAATTTCTATTTCATGATATACTTTAATGTCTATTTTATTTTTCCTTTTGTTTTCTTAGTTTTTAGGCTATCAGGTCATGGTCATCATATATAATAGTGGACATGTGATTTTATCTCTTAAACGTTAACTAGTTTATAAATCAAGTTGATCAAAATTCAAAGTCATATTTTAGTTTGAAGACCTACCTATCTTTCTTTAAATTCATTACCTTTAAATATCTTATATTATCCATATAAATCTAAGTCTAAACTTGTTGTGAGATTTTTATTTAGATTAATAAATACATAAACTTCAATTTCTCTCTTTCGAAAATTTTTGAGTCTAGAAATTTTAAATCATAAAGTTTGGGTAGCAACCAATAAGACTTAAATATCTTGAGAAAGGGAGGTTTGGGATGTCACCCCATCACATCTCCTAGTATCGATGTGAACCCTTCACATGGTAGACCTCAGAAAGTCCAAGATCCACTCTAAATTGCTAAGTCCGACTAAAGCCTATCAAAGATCAAATTAATTATAGATCCACTCTAAATTGCTCTTGCAATAACCGAAACAAAGGGAAATTATCATTATCTTGCCTTTCAAGATGTTTAAATATTCGTGTTTAAAAATAAAAACAAGAAGTCATATCAATACTTATCAATACCTCTTATCTTATCAATGGCATTCATTAAAAAACTTGAACACTAAAATTTGATAAGCTAATACAGTTTTTAAAATAAGTCGTGTTGAATTTCTTTTATCCTTGTAAAGATAATGTAACATGATTATATCCACCAAAGATTATATGGAAATCTATTAAAGTAGTAAAATCATAATTATGAAAACCTGAACAAAGGCAAAACACAGTACACACAGTAGATAAAAATAAGAAAAAGCTAAAAATCATGATAACTGTTAACGTTGGGCGCAAGTGTTAACGCTAGGCGTTAGACTTAATTATCCAAATGATAAATTAATATTATTACATAAAAGAAACTCCCTAAAACTCTCTACTCTCACTAATAGAGTCTATTCACTTAGTACTAGAACTTCTTCGATCCCTTGACCTTCAAGTACGATGAGTCGAGTGGCATGGCGGATCCTCCACGGGAACGTCCCACTCCCTCTCTTCTACCGGTGTCGAATTCAACTTCAAGGCCTTGACTATATACCGCATTATCCTCTCCATTCGTGACATACGGCGTGTCACATTCTCCCTGAATTCCTCAAACGACTTCTGATGGTCCCGACTCGTCTCACGAAGCGAGACCCCTCGTCGAAGGGGTGGTCGAGAAGATGATGGTATATCTCGTGGCCGAGGAACTCGAATGGTTGAAGTCGAATAAATCTCTGGGACAAGATCGTTAATATAGTTCCTTCTGATTATGTATTCATACTTCTCCATCACCACCCATTGTATAAATCCACCTAAGGGAAGAGTGTTAATACGAGACCTTCTCGGATCATTCAACTTGAATGTATACCAAATTTGTGATAGTAAAAGATCTGTCACGTCAAAACCTTCTTCCTGTATAATATGATAAGTAACAATACTAAGTTGAGCAGTGATCTTCTTAGTGTCTCCAGACTTCAACATTATGGTGTGACATAAAATGTCTTGAATTATGAATGCTTCCTCCTTAAGTGAAGAAACATCGGTAATCTGCTCTCTACTCTCCTTCCCATGCAAAACCATATTCACCTGTGTTCAGTCATGCTCGGCCCGATACTTCTCCACCACATCGAGACAATTCTCACTCTCCACTAATCCAAACTCATTCCTCAAATCATCATGAGTGATCGTAACAACTAGATATTGCATCATATAACTTACTCCTCCATTGAGCTCTGTCTCCGACGGATCAAATAAATTGTTATAAAACTCCCAAACAAAATCTATAGAGAAACAATCATCTGAAATCACTGATAAAACCCATGATGCAGCCAGGAGATTCTGAATATATGCATGTCGGGGGAGGTCTATCTGCAATATTATCCATACACCAACTGATGCTTTACATATCCCCGCATAAGAATGATAAGACTCATGTGGTGCTCAGGAAGAAGAATACTTTCTGGCACGAACCCCATGAGAATTGGAAGCAGCCATAACCTGCACATTTAGACACAACAAAAAATCAACACTAAAGTTTATTTAGTCAATGCCCGGTGTTAATGTTAATGCCCGGCGCATGCTGTCAAATTTCTTATCACTTCCAGTATACAATGCTGACCTCCGCTCACTCTTAGAACTCGATACTTTTCATTAAAAGTGAAGAATAAAGGGAAAATCACAAATAGAACTCAAAACATCTGAAAATTTAAAGCAGAAAACTCATCTTTGTGAAGAATCTCAAAAACCAACTCTACAACTCAAAACTAAAAACCCTAGATCTCAAAATCCTAGATCTACCATACACCATAATAAAATACTTCAATACTTCAAAGGATTACTAATTAGGGGTAGAGAAATGAGTTAACCAAGAAATATAAGAAGAAAAACATGAATTTTACCTAGATCTGAGAGGGGGTTGTCGGCGAAACTGGAAGAAAAATGGCTTGAAATGAAGAGAATAAGAAAAGAACTTGGATTTGGGGCTTTTATATAAAGTGGACTCAATGCCAGCATTAGGTATAACATCTGGTGTTAGCTCCTTTTTTTCTCTAAAATTGCAACTCTTTCTGCCTATTCAATTATATACTTATATATATCTGTGTTTACATCTTAATTACTTTTTCATTACCAGAAAATAAAAAATAAATAAAAAATATTAAAACCATTTTAAAACTACCAAAAATATGCTTAAATAGCCTTCTAATCCTCTCCAAATTCTCTGAAACTTCTACACTACGAAGGTTTATATACATACATTCTCTTCCAACGAAATTTTTTTCAAAAACCTTAAAAACAGTGTCCTGTTTGGGCGTTGAGTAGTTAACGCCATACGTTAGCTATTTTGACCAAACTGAAATTCTATTTTTTCTAACCAATTTTAAGTATTTTTCTAATGCATTTTCTCAGTTTCTTTTCTCTGCTTTGAAATTATTCTGTTATTAATTTGTTAGTTTTTATTCCAAAATACAAAAAAAATTCAAACCTCCAAAATGCTCAAAAATATGCTTTTGCCATTTGTTTTGTCGTAAATACTTACAAAATTATGGTTTGACTATAAGACTTCACAAGAGCAAACATCTTAGTTATCAAATGGTCAAAATTGATTTTGGCATACACACAAAGATTGCCTTCAATGTCTAATTTTAATTTCAAATTTCCTAAACATTGTTCTATCTTGCCATGCCTTGACCTAAATCTGATTATGTGCAATGAAATTATCTATAGAAAATTGTGTATGATTGCCTAGCATGCCTCTAAGTATGAGTAATGTTTTATGTTAATCAATGATTCATTCACTCACTATCTTGGTAATCTACATGTGCTCATATTCTTAGTCTTGCATGATTGTGTAGTGTAATTGTTTTAACTTATTAAGTTGAATGTCTAACTTACCTACACCATCTTTCAAACATTAAATTTATTGCACATATAGAAGTGTTATTTCAATATTATTAGTGTTTACAAAAACAAGTGAATTCGGAGACCTTTTGGCCCAAAATTATAAAAATATAAAATAAAATGCCAAAGATAACTCCACCAAGCACTATTCACCCTCCCGATAAGTCTTAATGAGCATTGTGAGGTTGGGCACCTTAGAAAGAATTGTAAAGTGTCTTGTGCAAACACATTTTTTGTCGTCACTTCTATTTGTACACCAGATCACGAAACATAAAACATTTAAATATAAAAATGCTTATGTGAGCCTCCAAGCAATTCTTCGCTCCCTGATAAGACTTAATGAGCATTGTGTGGGTGAAGCACCTTGGTAGTTGTACTCATGAAGTGTGCTTTGAAATTTTATTCTATAATTGATGTGTGAAAGTAATTATAAGATTACAATCTTAATATTGTTGTTACTATTTCATTATATATGTCATTTGTTTTGATTATTTCACTTGTATACTTTTATCAAAACACCTTATACACACATCATTGTTTTTCATAAAGCTTCTACTCATGAGAATTGGATCCTAATACAAAATTACATAATTCTCTAAACATTTAAGTAAAAGCACTAGATTGCAATGCATGATTTCTACAATATTTTCTTTACTTGAAATACAAATTCGTTACATTGTAGTTCTTATCTTTTGAATATGTTAAATCATGCTTGCTTATTTGTTATGAAAATTTCCAAAGTTAATGCTCAAATGTGAAGAGTCTAGACATATTGTTGGAATGGTCAAACTATAACAAAAATACTACTCTTAATTATTTTGTTTTCCGCATTTCTAATTTGATCATGTATTTCTTTTACCATGCCCTATCATGATAATTTTTAAAGATCTTCTCTTCACTTGTGCTTGTCAAACTATATTGCATCTCTTTCAGCAAGTAGTTTTTTTTTTCAAAATTCTTTGAACAACAAGTGGTAGAATTACTTTGGTCAAAAATTTGGAATGTTGTTCTTTCATGCTTATCATATCCATTCTCCGTTGTGCTACTCTCTCCCTAAGCTCGATCACGAATTACTTTATGTCTAAACAAAAATCTTATTGCTCTCTTAGTTATGTCCCAACTTTTGTCTTCTCTCTTCTAATTTTGTTTAACTCCACCCACTTTTGCTAATAACAAAAGGGGGAGAATAAAATGAAAAAACATTATGATTAAAGGAGTAGGATTCACTAGATTAAAGGTGGCATAAATCTAGTCTATGGGAGCATACACTAAGGGGGAGCACTTAAGTAGGGGAGCACAATTTAACAATCTATAATTCTTAATGTCTCTATATTGCTTAGTGTCATATATCCTTCTAAAAACACATCTCTCTTATATATGAATCTGATTTATCTCTATTAGATTTGTTATTATAAAAAGGGGGAGATTGTTGGAACATGGTTTTCCACATCCCTTTGATTTGAGAATAACAAATCCTGCTTGTATTTGATCGTGGTTGCCATTGTGTTTTTAGCATGCAGGCTTGAACAGATATGACACTAGGATGCTACATTATTGATTTGGACCTGCCCACAAGCTGAAAAGTGGAATGATGTCTAACACCAGGTGTTAGGACTTAACGTCGGTGTTGACTCCCATTCCCACCACGACAAATGTGGCAAGGAGGGAAGCTGCCGTGATTGAAGGAGCACTATAGGAATAATCTGACCTAACGCCAGCGTTAGCCTCAACGCCAGCGTTAGGGTTGCATAAAATGAATGTTTCTTAAAGTGCAGTATCTCCTTCCTATTTTGAAGATCCGAGCCATCAAAACATTTCTACACTAGGTCAACGCCAGGCGTTAGCCTTAGCGCCGACATTATCTTCTAGTCCTATAAATAGGTGGATTTCATCTTCTTCAATTGCTGATGATATAGAGCCCTATTCCAGCACTTCTGAAACACTGCAAGGGCCGTAATTTTCCAGACCACCATCTCCCACACAAATTCAAGACAAGAATTCAAGGAGGATCGGATCAATGCTTACACAACGTGAAGAACACACGCTTTGACTTCGACGATATTCAGCGAGCCTTCGCCATCTCCAGAGTTCTTCTTAGGGAGTTTTTATTTGTGTATTTGTATTTTTGTTTGTAACTCTTTTATTATAATCGTGGAGAAAATTTGCCTCGTGTTGGCGACTAGTTTTGGGTAGGACATAGGGAGGAATTCGCCTCATGTTGGCGACTAGGTCTAGGGAGTAGATCTAGGGGGTGCTCGAGGCCTTTCTGGGGATAGAAAGGCTAGAGCGGCTTGAGGCCGTATATGGGGAGAGATCGGCTAAAGCCAACCAGTTCTTAGTGAGAAGAGTCGGTATAGAAAACAAAAGGAGTATTTCATATTTCGCCTTGGATTTCTAGTGTCATAAAAATCAAATTTTGTAACTAAATTTTATTAATGATAATCATGTCTTTTTCTATTTAATAATATTGATTTACTACTCTTTATTTTTTATTCACTCTTATTCAAATAAAATATCAAAAGTTTTCTATAAAAACTTAAAGTTTTCTAAAACCCTTATTCACCCCCCCCCCCCCCCCCCCTCCAAGGGCGCCTTAAGATCCAACAGCTTGTTGTAAAGCATCCCGCTCTTCTGGTCACCTACACTTCATTTAGAAGGTGACTCAGAAAAGGAGGTACAATAAATTTGAATGTTGGTGTTATGGCAAGGTTGGGCACTTTACAATAGACTGTTGGTTCAACCCAACAGTGCCTAGAGCAAGGAATGAGATGTCTGCTAGTATTTTTGTTGTTGAGCATTCATTAGTCAATGATAACAAGAACCTAGGACCCAAATTTATTTGGGTTCCTAAGGTATACTAATCTTTGTCTTGTAGGTTTGTCCAATGGCTCGCGAAAGGCAATTATGACTGTTGGACAATAGATGATCCAGGCATAAGTCTGGATTAAGAAGTTTTATATTAAAGAAAAATATCGCTTATAACAAGTAAATTAGATCCTGCAATCACAATCGTTGAATTTGGGTTCAATACCCTATGATTTCCATCTCAGGTACGCGCCTCTTCACATTTTAGAGCAAGATATATATAAATGGGTCATATGTTTAGAAATAGAGTACAATCTACATTTTCTCTAAGTCATCATGACGGGTTTACGAGCCCTCGCAACGCCAAAGCTCTGTAGACTCGACGATCCTGAGGAGATGGCGCCAGTGAAGAATGACGATACCTGCAACATTGGATGCGAGCTAGTACACAACAGGTTCAGCAACCTCGATGAGGAGATAAAGTTAGTTATTAGGTTAATTGATGTAGTGGGTCTAGAATACGTGCTCTCAGAGCCAACTATCATCATGCATAGAGAGCTTACGGAGTTCTATGCTGGACCCAAGATGAGTACTTTCGGGAAATCCATTAAAACTAGGGTTGGGGATACCCTATTGAAAGTTGGAGCAAAAGGATCTGATCAATGCCTGTCTACAAGAGGCAGTAAACCCTCTAACACACATAGAAGAGCAGGTTTTGGGCTGAGTGCTTTTAAAGCACCCCTTGAAGAGACTCAAATGAAGAATCCAGGTCCTCATGTCCATGGATCTGTAGCATCAACACCCAAAAGTAAGGGAAAGGCAGTCGCCACCAAGCATGTTCCCAAGGTGGTGAACCAAAAAGTGGTGAGACTGGCTCAATTACATACTCACACTTGTGAGGTTCACCCAAGGCCTGTTAGGCCAGCTGTCTTCACTCCTGCCCACCAACTTTTTTAGATGGCGAGGCATAAGATAAGATACAATAGGTATGAGTGCTGGTGTTGTGGAAAAGTGGTCATTTTTCCTTGGATTATTAGTTCAACCCAGCAGTGCCTAGTGCAAGGAGAATGCATACCACTCAGAGGTGTGATGTTTTATTTTATCCCCCTAATAGAAACCTAGGACCCAAATCCAATTGGGTACCTAAAGGTAAGTAATCTTTCTTGCATGTATGTCCAAATGCCAACTAGTCTCTCATTTGGTATTTGGACAGTGGCTGCTCCTGGCACATGGCTGGAGTAAATAGATATTTGAGAAAATTCACCCCAGTGAAAATAGACCAATAATTATACTTGGGGTCTCAAACAAAAAGTGCATGACCAAAGGTTATGCCTTACACAAAGTGAGCAATATAGTCCATTAGTGGATGCACATACAATATAGAAAAAGACTAGAGCTATTCATTGAAGACAAGGATGAATATTAAATTCCCAGAAAACTACAAGTTGCTCTAAGATAAGTCAGGTATCATCCTCTAGAGCAAATTGTGAGGAGCTTTCAATCGAGCAATACAGGAGGAAATAAAACAACTCAAAAGCTGAAAAGGGGGTATAGACAAGAGAAGGGCATTAAGTTTGGTCAGCCCCCTTATTCCTATTACAAGGTTGGAATTAAACAGAATATTCTTAGTTTGTGTAGCCCATAGAGGATTCCAAGCCTATCAAGTGAAATGTCAATCAGTATCTCCAAATATGAAATTTGAAGGAGAAAGTCTAAGTGGCACAGCCTAGATGATTATCTCAAGAGGTGCTGATAGTCTTCTTGTAACACCCTCCCTGTTACATAGTATATAACAGTAGGTCCGGCCGGGACCCCACGCCATATGAAATGAACAGAAGAGAGCGGTACTAAAATTAGCATTTAACAGTTAAAGATATAACTATCTCAGCACCAGAGTCGCATAACGGAAGCATATAATTTCATTTGTAAACCAGTTTATAGCATTGTCCATATAAGCTACTAGGAATGAAACACATAAAAGGTTATTTACAATGTTTGTTTACAAAATATAGGTGGCTTCCAGACATCGGCACGCAGGCCGTCCACACATGAACAAAAGTAAACAAAAGCTTTGGCCTTCGAGGGTCAGCACAGCACAGCAACAAGGGGATTCAGCCCGCTATTTCCCGCTAGTCTCGCCGGGACCTGTACAAACAAATCCACCAAGCGGTGGTAAAACAGGTAACCGGTCAGCTTTAGCTGACCAAGATTTATATCGACCCCACCCCACACTCGGGGCGGCGGTGCTCCTTCCCTGCAAGTAAGAGTCAGCAGCATATAAATATATATCCGCAAACAACACCAACAGGGGCATACCAAGCCACCCGCTTCGTGCTCTCAAGGCACACTTTGGCATACTCCCTGAGTTACGCCCTCACGCAAAGTCTTATTTCAACTTAGACAAGCAATTTGAGCTAGGCCGTACACACGAAGTTCTGGCACTCTTCCATAGCCCGGTGCACCGAGGGGCGACCTCTTCACCACCACTATGGGTGGGTTCGGATCAGCTAGGCCCGTGCTCAATCATCGTGATTCAACTCTGCACGATGCGGGTAAGCTTCACCTAATACCCGACACTTAAAGCTGGGCTTTGCAAATTCCACAGCTTCTCTTGCTACGTATCCAGTCCCCAGGACTTTACGTAGCACGGAATCACACAATCTGTGTGCTGGGCGCTACCGCCGGCGCTAATGCTAGCGCCCGGCGCTAGCAACAGAACTTAGTTCTGTTCGGCAATGGTAACAGAACTCAGTTCTGATACCTCTGGGAAAACACCTCCAGAAATCAACACTAGTAGCTCACCTGGAGCTACCGCCGGCGCTAACGCTAGCGCCCGGCTCTAGTAACAGAACTCAGTTCTGCTACCAAACTTCGGGTATTGCCTGGGGAACACCTCCAGGATATTTTGCTGTACAAAACAGTACAGAAGACCCGAACCACAGCATATACATGGAGTCTTCTCCACGCGATAAACATCACCAATCCGGCTCGACCTATCCAGACGGGCTTCACACAGCATGCATATGCCCGTACTTCCAATCTGGACTCAATATGCAATTTATGGGGGGAATCACTTCAACCCACCGGAAGATCCGATCTACTAATTAGTAGAAGTCTTCCAAAACATGGAAATCAAAGGACACACATGTCCAAAGGCTAGGGAGGAGATTCGTTACCCTAGTTGGTCGTTTTGGTGCCATAAACTGAGAGGGGATTGGCTGGAATCCTCGATGGTACATGCACGCAGATGCTTCTTCACTAATCTCCCTCCTGGCACGATGAAGGTTCACCTCCAACTGATCTCCTTCCCAGCTCTCAGCCCACTGCTCTCAGATGCAGAGGTTTACAGAGAAAATGAGAAGAAGAGTCGAGATTTAGGGGTATATCTGATTTTCCCGCTACCGTCGGCGCTAGTGACTAGCACTGGCGCTAGCTACAGAGTCGATACCGCTTAGGGACCACTACCGTCGGCGCTAGCCCTAGCTCCTGGCGCTAGCTCCCTGACGTCAAATCCTTTTTATTTTTTGTTGTTTTTGTGCACATGAAAATTGGGGTCTTGCAATTCTTCCCACTTAAAAGAATTTCGTCCCGAAATTCTAACAGTGCAAATAATCAAAAAGATACAAAATATGACTTGTACCTCAACGGAACAGCTCGGGGAACTCCTCACGCATAGTTTGCTCGCGCTCCCATGTAAGTTCCTCACGACCGCAGTTGTTCCAGTGGACTTTGACCATCTTGATCAATTTCTTCCGCAGCTGTTTGGCATCAGTGTCTTCGATGCAAATAGGCGTGACCAGTGTCTTCAGCCCATCATCGACCGGCACCTGATTAGCCACAAGCACTTGGCTAGGCTCTGGTACAGCTTTCCTCAATACCGATATGTGGAACACATCGTGTAGACCACTCAACTCTGTCGAAAGAGCGAGCCGATAGGCAGCTTCGCCAACACGCTCCAGTATCTCAAACGGTCCAAGGTATCTTGGACTCAGCTTTTTCAAGCGTCGAATCCTGGACACACCCTTGAAAGGTTTGATCTTTAGATAAACCCAGTCGCCCACGGCAAACTCGACATTTCTGTGCTTGGCATTGTAGTACTTTGCCTGCCTATCTTGTGCAATCAACAATCTATCTCGGATTGTTTGAATCGCCGCATTTGCCTCTTCGACTTCCTTTCTCTTAAACAGCTTCGTTTCACCTGTTTCCGCCCAAGATAAGGGAGTGCGGCAAGCTCTACCATAGAGGGCCTCGAAGGGTGCCATCTTTATACTTGCCTGATAGCTGTTATTATAAGCGAATTCGATCATGTAGAGATGATCTTCCCACTTTTTTCCGAAATCCAGGACGCACATTCGGAGCATATCCTCCAGAGTTCTGTTTGTACGTTCAGTCTGTCCATCTGTCTGAGGGTGGAAGGTAGTGCTAAACTTCTGATTTGTGCCTAATAACTGGTGGATTAGTCTCCAATCCTTCGCAGTAAAGCGGCCATCTCGGTCACTGACGATGCTACGGGGTACACCGTGCAATCGTACAATGCTATCCACATAACGTTTTGCCAACTGTTCAACTGAATCGTCCCTCCAGTTTAGAAGAAAGTGGGCTACCTTCGTTAATCGATCCACGATCACCCATACAGCATCATTCCCATTCTGTGATCTCGTCAAACCATGCACGAAATCCATCGAAATGTCATCAAATTTCCATTCCGGTACAGGCAACGACTTCAGGAAACCTCCAGGTTTCTGACATTCCGCCTTCACCATTGCGCAAGTTTTGCATTTTGACACGTACAAGGCGATGTCTTTCTTCAACCCTGGCCACCAAAACAGCTTTTTCATGTCTTGGTACATCTTTGTGCTCCCTGGGTGAATTGAGTATTTTGTAAAGTGCGCTTCGTACATCAATTCCTCCCGCAACTTACCAACATTTGGGACGCACAACCGACCGTCTATCCACATCAGACCGTCGTCTAATACAAACTCTGCAGCAGTCCCATCCCCAGACTCTGCTAAATAGCGTTGCATGCTCGAATCAAGCTCCAAGGCTGTCGTATTCTGTCGGCGAAGTCATACTGCACCTCCGTCCAGTTCAAGCACGCACTCGCACTAGAACTCCTCTCCACACAGGAGATCTCCAAGGCTTCCAAGTCCCTGATCAGACGTGGATCATACATCTGAATCCAGTTGGCCTGTGCATAAGCCCTCCTGCTCAACGCATCTGCGACGACATTCCCCTTTCCGGGAGTATAATGTAAATCAAAAGTGTAGTCTCCCAGGAACTCCATCCACCTTCGTTGTCGCATATTGAGCTCCTTATGATGTAACAGATACTTAAGGCTCTTATGGTCTGTAAAGATGTCAACCTTCACACCATATAAGTAGTGCCTCCATAACTTTAGAGCGAAGATCACGGCCGCCAATTCCAATTCGTGGATTGGATAATTCCGCTCATGCACTTTCAACTGACGAGAGACATAAGCGATCACTTGACCATGCTGAAGAAGTACGCAGCCTAAGCCGCTCCCTGACGCATCACTATAAATTTCATAACCCTCTGCACCAGATGGCAAACACAGAATTGGTGCTGTGGTCAGACGCCTCTTCAGTTCCTCAAAAGCCCGTGCACACTCCGGTGACCAAATGAACTTCTGATCCTTCCTCGTCAAGGTGGTGAGAGGTAGAGCGATCCGCGAAAAGTTGTCCACGAAGCGCCGATAGTAGCTGGCAAGTCCAAGGAAACTCCTGACTTCCGCTACTGACGCCAAAACGGGCCACTTCTGGATTGCATCAATCTTAGCTGGATCCACTGCGATACCCTTGCCACTAACAACATGACCAAGGAACGCCACTGAGGTTAGCCAGAACTCGCACTTAGAGAACTTGGCATATGTTTGACTACGTCGCAGGGTTTCCTAAACTTCACGCAAATAAATCGCGTGCTCTTCTTCAGACTGAGAGTACACTAAGATATCGTCAATGAAGACAATGACAAGCCGATCAAGGAACTCTCGAAAGGTCCTATTCATCAGATCCATAAATACTGGCGGTGCATTCATCAATCCAAACGGCATCACTGTAAACTCGTAGTGTCCGTAGCGAGTACTGAATGCTGTCTTAGGGATATCACAATCCCGAATTTGTAACTGGTAATAGCCGGACTTGAGATCCAACTTTGAATACACAGTTGACCCCACTAGCTGATCAAATAAGTCATCAATTCGAGGAATCAGATACTTATTCTTCTCGGTCAGCTTGTTCAATTCTCGGTAGTCAATGCATAGACGCAGGCTTCCGTCCTTCTTCTTCACAAAAAGGATCGGAGCACCCCAAGGGGATCTACTTGGGCGTATGTAACCTTGCTCTAGCAACTCCTGTAATTGAACCTTCAACTCCGCCATCTCCTTTGGCTCAATTCGGTACGGAGAGCGTGACACAGGTTTGGCACCTGGCACCAGCTCTATAGTGAAGTCAATCTCTCGCTGAGGTGGCGCCCCAGGAAGATCTTTGGAAACACATCTGGATACTCTCAAATCACAGGAAATTACTCAAACTGGGTTGAGGCTTTGCAGCCCCCACTAGCACAACACATAACTCTGCGCCTTGCCGAACTGCCTTGACCACCTGGACAGCAGACATCAGTGTCTTGCTCGATCCACGCAAACCAGCAAACATAGTCGCACGTTCGGTATTCCGTCCCAGTGTGACCTCCTTAGAAGTGCAATCAATGTAGGCATGCTGCGCTGACAGCCAGTCCATACCAAAGATTACATCGAACTTCGAAAGCGAGAGTATCAGTGCTTCCAAATGAAAGTCTTGACTCCCTATTCGTACCTTTACCACACAACCTCGATCCACACGCATAGAACATCCATTGGGTAGCAACACACTTAGTCGTTCCTGTCTAAACGATGAAGGCACTCCAAGTTGTTGTATGAAGGCCTCCGATAGAAAGGAATGTGAAGCACCCGTATCAAACAGTGCTCTTGTTGGATAATTAAAGATCAGGACAAAGCCTAGTACATTAATGGTTAACAAGCAATGCATAAGGTATGAAGTATAAAAAGCAATAAAAGCTATATACAATCGCATACCTGTCACCACATCGCACTGTTTGATGGCCTCCTGTTGGCCAAGGTTGTATACTATAGGCTGGGCTGGAGCAGCGTGGGATGCGGTTGACTCTGCCGCCTTCCCTTTCTCTGCCGCATAAGCCGCAACTAGCTTCTTCCCACTACGACAGTCACGAGCATAGTCCCTCGGTCTGCCGCAGTTGTAACAGATGAGTGGGCCTCGCCTAGTCACTCCCGATGCTGAAGATTGAGCTGGCCCAGACGGTCGCGTTCCTTTCTTCCATTTGTCTAGTCCCAACTTTGCCGAGCTCGCTACTTTGAATTCTGGCTTGACTACTGCTAGCTCCTTCCTGCTTTGGGACCGTTTCATATCTTTCTCTAAAGAACGAGCCGTGTTGACCAGGGTCATAAACCCCTGCGTCATTGGCCCCGACAGAAGGAACCGCAACTCTTCTCGCAAGCCTTCATAAAACCAATTTGTCTTACGAGCTTCATCCGTAAACGTCACGCCTGCATAGCGCCCCAACCGTGTAAACTCATGTAGATAGTCGTCGATCATTCTATAATCCTGATTCAGACGGTTGAATTGATTTTCCATCTCTATCTGTTGGGCCGGTGGAAGATACTGCGCCAAGAACAGTCTGGAAAACTCATCAAAGGAGATATCTGTCAGTTGCCTTCCCGCTAGCTGGTGTAACTCCATCTCGTCCCACCACAGCTGCGCCTCCCCATCCAAAAGGAAGGTTGCCAATGTAACTTTTTTCTCTTCCTCTGTATCTGTGGCCTTCAAGGTTTTGCGCACCCTTGATAGCCAATCCTCTACTTGCGTCGGGGTTCCTGCCCCCGTGAACGTGGGAGGGTGGAAACTCAAAAAGTATTACAGCTGTTGATCTGGAGCTCTTTGTGACCTCAAAGGCACTAGCCTTTCCACCGCAGGTTCGGCTGTTGGAGCCTACACTGGAGCCGCTCCCGGAATAGGAGGCTGTCCAGGGACATGCCCTCCTGGTTGCGCCGTGAACATCGCAAATACTGCCTCAGCGACCATCCTTACAGTTTCAGCCGAAGGAGGAGTCGGCACCGGAGTTGGTGCACTACTTGCAGTCGAACGAGGGGGTCGAGAAGGCCCCGCTCCACTCCCAGCTGCCAAAACATGTGCACAAAACACAATTAGCGACTAAGAGAAGGCATGAATCAACAAAGGAGCACAGAAGTTCCATCTGAATGCTACACATATACATGTAATTCATTCATAAAGTAGACAATTACTGGTTATTTACATGAGTTAAAGGCGACGCACACACGTGCTCACCACACCTTAAAAGAATTCGACCACGAATTCGAACGGAAAGGGATCGAAACCCGTAGTTGATACCAATTTATAACACCCTCCCTGTTACATAGCATATAACAGTAGGTCCGGCCGGGACTGTCACAACCCGCATTTTCTCAGGAATTAAGAATATCAGAGGAAGAGAAAATACGCGTCATGATGCCACGTCATGCAGGAGACAACTGCAGACGCTCAGGCGGGAATCTATTACTTGATAGTTGAAAACATGATTGCACGATAACCATTATTTGAAATCATATATTAGGGTTTAGAGTCGGAGCTGTGTCTCTCAGTTCGTGGATCAACTAGTCCACAGAGAAAATTATATATGTAACTGCAGCGGAAAAACACTTGATTTAGTTCATTTAAGGTCCTATATGCACGTGAAGGCAGGACATAAAGTAGATGATATGCACTTGACTAGGCGTAGTATAAGAATAGAAAATATATTTAGGTGACTTTAAAACTAAGGGTTTTAGTTAAAAATGATGAGATGAAGATGAATGAAAAGCCATTTTATCACTATAATGCACCTAGTCATAAATCATTCCCAGAGAGTAAGGTATCAAATCTAAAAACAGTGGCATAAACTGGTAAGTAAACTATAAAGTATCAAAGAGGCACAATGGGCGTCAACAAGCTGACACTAACCCATTGGCCCAAACTAGCATGTCTGAACACAAGGAGAAGCAAACAACAACAACTACTACTACCTCGCAGCAGCGGGGTGAACAGCAGCTAAAAACTCCCGAAGACTTCGGGCTACTCCACTAACCGCTACGGCTCTGAACCTGAGGCATTCAATAAACAAGAACGCCTCAGCAAGGGAATTGCAAGTGGAAAGAAATAAGGAAAAGACAAGCAATAAAGGCATACGGGGTACCAACCCAAGCCTGATTCACTGAAAAAGAAGCTCGGAAACAAGGAGCTAAGCAAAGCACCAAGTGCAACCAAATGTCATAAGTAGGAGCAAGTATAAATTAATTATCTTGTAAATTTTCATACATGAGACTGATCAGCTCAAATAAACGGGTGCGGTTTCTTACCTCCGCAACCCAAGCCCAAAACCAGGTGGGGGTACTTCTAGACCCAACCACCCAAACACGGCCCACAGGAACACAGGCAACGCCTGCTGATCACGTCCTTGAAATGGCCACCGTGCAAAGCTAAAAGCATATATTCATTTTAATTAAATCATTAAGACACGGGACGAATCCAGAGAAACAATCAACAGGGATACCCTAAGAGATAGGGTCAAAGCAAGGCACACACCGATCAAGATGAATCACAAGCGAAACCAAAGATTTGCAAGATCACAGCAGGTTTAGAATTTTGATAGGAGGTAAACATGATCAAAGACGCAATGCAGTTATTAGCAACATCACCGCATACTGCTAACATCACAAATACTAAGAAGAGACACCCTAAGGATAGGGTCACCATGAGACAACTGCTGATCAAACGATTCATAAGGGGAAACTCGGAGTCATTGAACCAAAAAGGCAAAGGGGTTCAAGATCGAGGGATTCACGATCAAGGACACCCAAGAGACTTGGGCAAAACTCCTTGTACCCTTGTAAGAGGCACAAGGTTTCAAGAAGGAGGAGAAGTAATCAGAGGCATAACTCATGACGAATCATAAGAGTAAACTCAAACATTATCAGACCACAACGAGTAAAAGAATTCAAGCAAAAGGGATTCAAGATCAGGAGCACCGAAGGGATACTGGCAACATCCTTGTGCGCTTGAGAGGACACAAGATTTAAACATGAGAATCGCAACGAAATCACATGCGCTCCTGGCGGGGTTCCAAGGGGCCGCGCCCCTGGCGGGGTCTTAGGGGCAGAGCCCCTAACGGGGTCCAAGGGGCAGCGCCCCTGGCGGTGGTTTAGGGTTTTAGGGTTTTAGGGGACCCTAAATTTCTCGAGAGATAGGCAATTTCCCTAAACCCTAAAGCCCTTGCGGGGTGCGGGGCAGAGCCCCGTCCAAAATTTTGAAATCCCACCACCAGAAACCACACAAAAATCACATAAAAATTTAGGACTTCTCGAAAACTACAAGGAACTTCTCAAGAGACAAAAAGATTTCTCGAGGGATGGGGGAATGTCTCGAGAGCTCAAGGATTTCTCGAGAGGAGCATTTCTCGAGAGGAAGGCAGTTTCTCGAGAGATGGGGGGAATGTCTCGAGAGCTCAAGGATTTCTCGAGAGGAGCATTTCTCGAGAGGAAGGCAGTTTCTCGAGAGATGGGGGGAATGTCTCGAGAGCTCAAGGATTTCTCGAGAGAAGCATTTCTCGAGAGGAAGGCAGTTTCTCGAGAGATGAGAATGATTTCTCGAGAGATAGGCAATTTCTCGAGAGGAGCATTTCTCGAGAGGAAGGCAGTTTCTCGAGAGATGGGAGGAATGTCTCGAGAGCTCAAGGATTTCTCGAGAGGAGCATTTCTCGAGAGGAAGGCAGTTTCTCGAGAGATGAGAATGATTTCTCGAGAGATAGGCAATTTCTCGAGATGAGCATTTCTCGAGAGGAAGGCAGTTTCTCGAGAGATGGGGGGAATGTCTCGAGAGCTCAAGGATTTCTCGAGAGGAGCATTTCTCGAGAGGAAGGCAGTTTCTCGAGAGATGAGAATGATTTCTCGAGAGATAGGCAATTTCTCGAGACATCTGAAATTAGCAAGAAGAAAGAAAATGGGAGTTTACCCAGCTCACGGTTTCCTCCAGGGAAAAACTATCTGATGCTTAGCGAGGAAGAACAATCAAGAATGCTTACTACCAAACCAACACTCCAAGATTTAAGTTAAACCGTGCGACATGAAATCGACACAAGCAAAGCAATACTACAAGAAACGAAAGGGAAGGAGGAGGAAGCCACTTGCCTTAAACCTCGCTAACTCGAAGATCTCCGCTCCGAAAGCTATGGATCAGCTAGGGAAACACACGAGCACAGATTCCTGAAACTTTTCGGATCAAAAGGAGGGGTTAGGTCACCACCAAAGCTCCCAAAACTCCACGAAACGAGAAAGGCTTACCGCTAGAACGAAGATCTCGCCGAGAGCTTTCCAAATCTTCAAACCAAACTCGATTCCGACCACTACAGCCCTAGGAATCGCCGGTTGAAGGCTCCACGAAGCTCCGCTCTCGCCCTAACCCTCGGCGGCTGATTTTGATCGAGGAAGGAGATTAATAGGGAAGGGAAGGATTTTAGGTTTATATATAAACCTAATTTATTATTTAAATAATTAATTAATCCTCCAAATTACTTAAAACTGCGAGGGCGACCAAAACACCTCGGATTTCTACGAAATTCGCACCCTAACTAAAACACGGCGCTACGAATCCAACGGCGAAGTTAGAATTCAATTCCGACAAGCCAAACTCCGGATGAAGCCTCATGAAGCTAAAATCTTGATAATTACTCCAAACCTTCACTTTAACTCGAAACGACGCAAAATCTCGCACGCTCGATCTGAATCACGAGCTCCAACTAAGCTAAGGCTCGAAACACTACCAAAAGAGCTGACGTAACGCCCTTACGCCAAAATTATGTCACAACGGGTACGTAAAATAATTGACAAAAAATCAGGGGCGTTACAGGGACCCCACGCCATATGAAATGAACAGAAGAGAGCGGTACTAAAATTAGCATAACAGTTAAAGATATAACTATCTCAGCACCATAGTCGCATACCGGAAGCATATAATTTCATTTGTAAACCAGTGTATAGCATTGTCCACATAAGCTAATAGGAATAAAACACATAAAAGGTTATTTACAATGTTTGTTTACATAATATAGGTGGCTTCCAGACATCGGCACGCAGGCCCGCCACACATGAACAAAAGTAAACAAAAGCTTTGGCCTTCGAGGGACAGCACAGCACAGCAACAAGGGGCTTCAGCCCGCTATTTCCCGCTAGTCACGTCGGGACCTGTACAAACAAATCCACCAAGCGGTGGTAAAACAGGTAACCGGTCAGCTTTAGCTGACCAAGATTTATAACGACCCCACCCCACACTCGGGGCGGCGGTGCTCCTTCCCTGCAAGTAAGAGTCAGCAGCATATAAATATATATCCGCAAACAACACCAACGGGGGCATACCAAGCCACCCGCTTCGTTCTCTCAAGGCACACTTTGGCATACTCCCTGAGTTACGCCCTCACGCTAAGTCTTATTTCAACTTAGACAAGCAATTTGAGCTAGGCCGTACACACGAAGTTCCGGCACTCTTCCATAGCCCGGTGCACCGAGGGGCGACCTCTTCACCACCACTATGGGTGGGTTCGGATCAGCTAGGCCCGTGCTCAATCATCACGATTCAACTCTGCACGATGCGGGTAAGCTTCACCTAATACCCGACCCTTAAAGCTGGGCTTTGCAAATTCCACAGGTTCTCCTGCTACGTATCCAGTCCCCAGGACTTTAGGTAGTACGGAATCACACAATCTGTGTGCTGGGCGCTACCGCCGGCGCTAATGCTAGCGCCCGGCGCTAGCAACAGAACTTAGTTCTGTTCGGCAATGGTAACAGAACTCAGTTCTGATACCTCTGGGAAAACACCTCCAGAAATCAACACTAGTAGCTCACCTGGAGCTACCGCCGGCGCTAGTAACAGAACTCAGTTCTGCTACCAAACTTCGGGTATTGCCTGGGAAACACCTCCAGGATATTTTGTTGTACAAAACAGTACAGAAGACCCGAACCACAGCATATACATGGAGTCTTCTCCACGCGATAAACATCACCAATCCGGCTTGACCTATCTAGATGGGCTTCACACAGCATGCCTATGCACGTACTTCCATTCCAGACTCTATATGCAATTTATGGGGGGAATCACTTCAACCCACCGGAAGATCCGATCTACTAATTAGTAGAAGTCTTCCAAAACATGGAAATCAAAGGACACACATGTCCAAAGGCTAGGGAGGAGATTCGTTACCCTAGTTGGTCGTTTTGGTGCCATAGACTGAGAGGGGATTGGCTGGAATCCTCGATGGTACACGCACGCAGATGCTTCTTCACTAATCTCCCTCCTGGCACGACAAAGGTTCACCTCCAACTGATCTCCTTCCCAGCTCTCAGCCCACTGCTCTCAGATGCAGAGGTTTACAGAAAAAATGAGAAGAAGAGTCAGGATTTGGGGGTATATCTGATTTTCTCGCTACCGCCGGCGCTAGTGACTAGCGCTGGCGCTAGCTACAGAGTCGGTACCGCTTAGGGACCACTCCCGCCGGCGCTAGCCCTAGCTCCCGGCGCTATCTCCCTGACGTCAAATCCTTTTTATTTTTTGTTGTTTTTGTGCACATGAAAATTGGGGTCTTACACTTCTTAAGTTAGACAAGTATCAGATGGGTGTCTCAACGACATAGATGACTTCTCAGCGATATAAAATGAAATGTTTCGATGACAAAATCTAAGTCTCGACGATATTACTGGAGACTCGACGACAAAGCTAAAGTGATTTCGATGACAAGGTTGAAGTAATCTCGACGACACTATTGACGACACTATCGACGACAAAAATGCACATCGTCGAAATAAAACCCAGATACTCAATGCAATATTGGATCTTTAATCAGAGCCGTCTGATGGACTCTTAATCCATTACTCAGGACAAAAAGGTACGCACCTCTTCATCTACCTCTACTATAAATAAAATGAATGCTTAGGACAAAAATTATACTTTCATTTGCCCTAAGTCATTTTCGCGACAAACCTCCATTTCGTCTTCGACAATCGCTCGATTCTCGACGTTCTGCTTCAATGGCTCCCGAGAAGGATGAATCCTCAGTCATCTCCGACTGTGAGCTCTTGAGAGGAGGATTCAACTCCTTCTCTGAAGAAATTAGGTCAGTAATTGGAGCGCTGGAGTCGGCAGGGCTGGAATATCTACTCTGCGAACCATCTGTTCTCATGAACAGGGAGCTCCAGGAATTCTTTGATGGAGCGAGAATCAATCTTTCAGGGACCATCCTAAAGTCTGAAGTGGCCGGAAAGAAGATCAAAATTTCTGTCAAGAGCTTAGGAAAAGCCTTGAGAATACCAAGTCTGGAGAAAGAAATTGAAGAGGAAGATCTGGCTGTTGAAGACCTCTCTGCAGGATATGCCTGGTGTGGGTACAGTGGCAAGACCTATGGGTCTATTAAAAAGGCAGAATTCTACCAGAAGGTAAAAATGCTAGCAGACATTGTAGGGAAAGTACTATTGTACAAGCCTGGTTCCCATGATAGGATATCCAAGGAAATGTTTGAGGCAATGTGCAGGATCATTGTTTCAAAGAAGACAGACTGGAGAATGTTTCTATTCCAAAGGATTAAGAGCACCCTGAAGACCCCTTCATTTGGAAGAATCTTATTTATCTTCCTCCTGAATTCCATTGGGAAGTGTTGAAGAGAAAAATGGGAGCACCTCTACATTATTCTAAGAGGTTGGATTCAAAGATGTTGGATAGATGGGAGAGAGTTATCTCCAAAACCCCTAAGGATGCCCAAGCAGCTACAAAAGGAAAGAAAAAGAAAGTTGTGGTAGTTGATGACTTGGAGGAGGTAGGGTCCTCTAGCAGTTCTGAAGAAGGAGGAGCCCCATCAATTCCAGACCCAAATCTGTCCTAGGATGCTGAGGAAGAAGGAGTCTCATCTCTACCAAACCCTGCTTTGATAGAGGGGGTAGCTCTTAATTAAATGATCCCAAAAGATGTGAATGAACCTGCTAACACAGAGGTTATTGAAGTAAGAAGAAGCCCTATTCTGGGCAGTGATCCAGTTGAGGGGGAGTTCCTGGTTGGAAGTTCAGCCCAAAACACTGAGAGAGTTGAGGGGGAGTCCCCACATGGGTCCTCAGCTCAAGATACTAAGAGGGTTGGAGGGGAGCCCCATCTGGGGTGCTCTACCCTAGAGGATCAAGCTGAAAGACTTGCAGCTAAAAAAGTAGTCCAGGAGAAGGATGCTCCAGAGAAGGAAGCTGAAGGCAATATGCCAGAGAAGGTTGGATGTACTGATCCCCGGACTGGACTTGACCTAGTTCTGATCAAAGGTAAGTAAGTGTTGGTGGATGAAGAAGAGCAGATGCAGGTAGACTCTCCTGATCTTCTAGGTCAATACATCACTACTGAAAGTCCTCCAGAGGAAACCACAGCTCCAGAGGTGAATGTAGCTAGACCATCTATTGATAACTCGGGCTCCTTATTCCACATTATCTCAGCATTGCTGAAAGTTCAAAGGGAGAAGATGGAACTATTTATTCTGCAGACAGTTCTTGGCCTCGGGCAAGAGATAAAGCCTTTGACAAGAGATAAAGGCTGAGTTACAAAGTGTGAAAGATGACAAGCATCATCTGAACACTCAACACGCTCATTTCTTTCACTTAGCAGCTCCAGCCATGTAACATGTTGGTGAGAACATCAACAAGGTTGGGCATCAGTCTCATCAAATCATCCAAAACCAAGGCATTATGTCAAGGAATACTGAGAGAGCTCTTCAACAAATAACAGGCTTTATGAATTCAAATAGAGATCAAATTCTGAACAGAATGGAAGTGAATACTCAGACCCTAGATGAACATCTGCTATAAGTAAGAAATAACTTGGATGAGGCTAAACAACACCTACATAAGAGGATAAATTTGGTACAAGTATCCCTTGATGATCACATTGTTGAAGAAGTCCTAAAGAGGGAGAAGGCAATGATAAATGATATCTCAAATCAAGCCATGCGGACTGTAAATCAAGTCAAGCAAGCCTTACATAAGCCTCCCTTAGTTTATGAGTTAGCAAACCCATCTGAGAGCACTGCCTCAGAAGTATATGGCATTGAAATTGGAGAATTTGTCAGTTCAAGAAAAAGGAAGAGAGTTCAGAGCAAAAGATACAGGCAGAAAAGGCTAAGGGAAATTGAGCAGGATCCACAGTCGGGCAAGTGGAGGACTAACTCTAGGACCCTGATTTGAGAAGCTTGGATGGAGCTTGGATACCCTCAAGATGGGTCAGAAAGAGTTTATTATTCTACTGACTGGAATCTTCATCTAAATCAAATGGAGAAAAGGAGAAATTAAAAGCTAGCATTCCCTCATGGTCCTCCTCCTTCTCCAAAGAAGATTCCAAAGTCAATCATCTTCTATGAAAGGCAGAAAAGAAAAGGAAAGGGAAGCAACAGCAGAACCTAAAGAACAATGAATGTTGTGTCTGAAAATGACTTGGGCAAATGACTATGAAATATTTTGTTTTAAGACATTATCTCTATTTATATAATGTTGATAGATGAATCATGTTACATTTGCTGAATATCTTCAAATTTTGATTCTATTTATCATTTGACATTTATCATTGAAGTGAGTTATGACTTCTTCAAATAGGGGGAGATTGTTGGGAACAGCACCCAGCAATGTTCCTGATTTGAAGAAGTGCTCAGATCAATGATAAATGCACTATGTATTTGATGGTATATTTTATTCATGGCTGCAGAGGATAAATTATATGTCCAGTAATTCTCTAAGTCCAAAATCATCAAGAAGGACTGGACATATCGTTGAGATGATACACATATCGTTGAAATGCATCAAAACTACATCACTAGTATCAAGACTATAAAAGTAATGAAAATTCACTAAGTAAAATATCATCTCAAGACTCAGCAAATAAATCGTTGAGAAAGGAAACATATCGTCGAGACAGTTTCGATGATATCGTCTTGAAGAAAGCTTATAGTTGAGAAAGCTAAGTTCGAATGTCTCGACGATATCATCTTGAAGAAGATATATCATCTTAATGATTGAATATAGTTTATTGTTGAGATAACACATTAAGTCCTGAAGAAAGGATCATGTAGACAACATTAACTTGAAGACTTTATATCATCTAGAAGATCAAGACGATGTCATCTTCAAGAAAGATTATCAACCCGAAGAATAAGTCTAAGTCATATAAAAAGAAACATCTCGACGATATCGTCTAGAAGAAGCAATATCGATTAAGATATCAAGTAAAGTCTTTAAGAAAGATGTATGTCGATGATATCGTCTTGAAGAAGACATATCGTCTTGAAGATTGAAGACATATCGTATATAAGGAAACATCTCGACGATATCGTCTAGAAGTAGCAATATGGTTGAGATATCAAGTAAAGTCTTGAAGAAAGAAGTATGTCGACGATATCATCGTAAAGATAATATATCGTATACACGATCAAGACGATATCAGCTTGAAGGAAATTTATCATCTTGACAGATGCTGAACTGCAATTAATGCGTTGTTTTCTCGGAAATTGATATACAGGGAATGTGCACGCCGTTTATCTTGCGCGGTAATAAAAGAGTAATAAAAGATATATTATCTAGAGAATATAGTCATTGCACAGTATGTTGGGTTTTCTGTACCCCTTCATAAGGGATGACATATCAAATATGCGCAGCGGAAATGAACAAGAACAACCCAAAAAGAGATCAACAGATCTTGCGGTTTTCATGATTCAAGAGAATATGCAAATCGAAATACAATATACCTTCGCGGGATTGAGTCAATACTCAACCAAGGTGCTCCAAGAGAAATCCGAAATCTGCCTTTGAGTTCTTCAAGGATCGAAATAGATCAATCCCTCTACAGAGGTCCACACGAGCAAAGGAGAACCCTAGCTTCTTGTCGTACAAGAACTAGGTCGGAGAAGGATGCTCCCAATGTCCTCACGGACTGCTAGGTCCGATCCAGAGGAGGCGGCGACCGGCGGCGGCGACTAGCGGAGGCAGAACGACGATCGGCGGACGGAACGAGAACAACCAGAACACTTCCGTCGTCTGTTCTCTCGCAAAAGGGCTCGATCTAAAAAACTGTCTTTATCGAAGCCCTAATCACGTCCTTTTATACGCAAGGCATAAAATCGACTATCCGCAGATGATGCGATGTTCGGCAAGTGCACCGGTCGCGCAAGTAATAAATGTTGGGAATAGGATCCCCGAGTGTCGGTCTCTTGAGGAATGCAGGTTGGCTGAACGAATTACGTTGTGTGACAATTGTTACACAAGCGGGAACAATCACAGAAAATGGGGTTTTGATTTGGTTTCCTACCGTTAACAACAATAAAAGAAATGCGGGTCGAAATCACCGCTTCACAAGGTGAGATGGATGCAACGGCCGCGATGCCGAGCTTCATGAGGCGGATGGACGGTGCGCATGCGAATGAAGTGATCACTAGTGCGGGGAGTGAGGGTCGCAAACACCTCTTTGCAAATCATCGTTAGCTCTTGCTAACGCGAATCGAACACGATGAGTGCGTGAGTGAGTGAGTGAAGGTGAGACGTATCACAAGCAAATACTGAAGAACGGATAAGAAACAACCATTGCATTTAAACTAAACATCATGATATTCAAGTTTAAATGATTCAAAGGAGTACAACAAGGGGAGGAAGAAATCAACCAATGGACGAAGACTAGCGGCCGTTCACGGCCGGAATGGTAGTTTGTCAAGCTACCTCCGGACTCGGGCGGACTGTGCTTCCGGCGTTGAGAGACTGTCATGACCTCTCCACGTGCTTCCGTCATCTTCTACCTCAGGATGACTAATCTTTTCACCGGATCGAACTGGAGATAGCTTGCTTGAGTGCTTGCGGAGGGCGGAGAATGCTCCCGGACGATGGAGGATTGCGTAGAATGGCTGGAGATGACTTCCCCTTGCAGAGAAGATGAGGTGGAGGTGGCTGGAAGTGGAAAACGGCGGCGTACGGACGGCAAATCGCGCTCCCGGAACCCCCCGATACCTAATTTTGCGGATCAGAATATTATATAGGCGCTGGCGAGAATACTGCGCACGGTCATTGGCGCACGACCAGTGGTCATGCGCGCTGGAGTTCTGTGATCGTGCGCCTACCTGGGTGGAGCCTGCAAAGTAAGAAATTTATAAAATACCATGTTCGCACGACCAGTGGCGCACGACCGGTGGTCGTGCGCACTATCGTAGGTGGTCGTGCGCACTGGTCGAAACAGAACTCATGAAATTGATGTTAAGTGCGCACGAACAGTGGCGCACGACTGGTGGTCGTGCGCACTATCGTAGGTGGTCGTGCGCACTGTCCGAGACAGAACTCGGAAAAAAGGGTTTAGTGCACACGATCAGCGGCGCACGACCAGTGGTCGTGCGCAATTGAACCGGTGATCGTGCGCAGTGTTCCTGTACAGAATTTTACCAGGAACACCTGCACGACTCCTGTTTCTACAGAAATGCTAATCAGGCCACTGAAAGTGGCACTCAACAAAATGATAAGGCTATCAAAAGGGAATAAGCATAAAACACACCAAATTAGGCCAAGAAGTGCACCTAGCATAGAAAGACGAATATGAGCTGAAACAGGGCTAAAGTGCAGTGAAACGACTAGAAAACCGGCTTAGATGAGTCCAAATATGTGTATATGATCAGGACTCATCACACCCCTAGACTTACCTGTTTGCACGTCCCGAGCAAACAAAATCTAAGCAGATGGGGAAAAACAACTAGCTGACAGAGAAATTGCGACACCGAGTACCATGCGAAGTCGCGTGCTCGCACGCATAAAAATATAACAGAGGAAATTTCTAAGTATGCATAACAGTTTGTACTTTTCTCAAATGCGTATCAAAAATTTATTACTACTCAAAAATAGAATCACGGCGAATCATCAAGTCACGCGTAGGGAGAAAATAAACTAATCGCAAAGGTGAGCATTGCCAAAGATCGGGGCTCAGGACAACCTCCAAAGGAATCCACCAATGTCGGTGACCATAGGCTTGCCTGTTCGCACTCTCTCCACGGTACTGGTTTGGCTCACTCACGAATCAGTAGGACTTTAGGTGAAGATGGGGCTTGGGTTTCAGTGAGGTAAACAAGGATAAACATGGAGGCTACGCACCAAACCCAAATGAGCTAGCATAAACAAAAAAGATAATCTATCCGCTAACCCAAATATATGCGAGTACACCACACCCCCAGACTTAACTTTTTAACAATGGGTGTGTGCACTGCCCACTCCCAAATACAAATCAACAATTATTTTCAATTAAACTTTTTCTTTCTTTATCCCTTTTTTTTTCAATTTTCTTTTTTCTCTTTTCTGTTTTTTTTTTCTTTTCTTTTCACAACAAAATCAGCAGATTAAACATTGAAGCACATCCACATTTTCACAAAAATATTCACCACATCAACACCCTGAATGAATATATAAAATACTAAAGCTCGACTTGGGTGCGCGACTAGGATCGACTATGAGGCTTTGGTGAAATAATGGTGGAGCTGAATCAAAAGAAGGGGTAGGCACAACGGGGCTAACGAGGATAAGACATTAGGATTGGTACAAAGCTCAACCGTGCCAAAATGAAGGCCTACATCACGTTCGTGCACTGAACTAACCTATACCCATGCTTCGAGAATAGCTTGGCGCAAGTTCTTAGCCAACGAAAAAGACTATCTGTCCTCCCGACTCGAGCAATGCAAACCTAATGCCCAGCTACACACATCCCTAAGCTACCGTTTGATTCACACCGAATTCACCATTTTTGAGTAGAATAAACAATATTGACGCAAATAGAAAAATATAAAACTATAAGCATACAGAAAAATTAAATCTGCTCAAATTTCTACATGAAACGAGAGCACTCGACTAGGACACTGCAGGAGTCAACATTTTACTCCGTTTCACAATCCTAAGTCAGCACGATGATTTGCCCGAATCTTGCTCAAGAAATGAGTTTAACTCGCGGCACACACAGCTAAGCACGCGCTCAAGTGGTTGCAAGTGGTGTGTGATGCAATGATCTAAACGAAATAAATCAATAAAAGCTTCTAGTATGCATATGCAGTGTGCACGTGCATTGGGTAACACATACTAGCTCTCCCCCAGACTTAACCTAAGAAGTACATCACATGATATTAAAATGAAAATCAGAAAGAGAAAGGGAGAGAGGTTACCCCATGCTCAGCTAGTGAGCATACCAGAAGATGCGTGACTGACCGAGGCCTCCCCACCACCATACGAAGAATCACAACCACCACCTTATAAGATGTGCAATGAATACCTGCAAGGTGGGTGAGCTCCACAAAACAAAAGCAAAAATGTATAAAAACTGAATTGAAACATGTTAGAAAAACAGAAATCAGCAAATCTAGGTTGTCTCCCAGCAGCGCTTTTATTTTATGTCCTTAAGCTGGACCAAATACCTGTATTATAATTGTTTACAGAGCACAGAAATTAAATAAAAAGTGCATGAAACAGAGAGTTTCACAAAATAAGAGATAAAAAAGAAAATCAGCCGTAGGCGCTTTTATGGTGCCCGTCTCCCAATGTCACCAGCTGACACTCCTTGTTTATAATGGCGCCATCGTATAACTTCAGTCGATGCCCGTTGACCTTAAATTTGTCTCCCTTATCCCCTGATATTTCGATGGCACCAAAGGGAGAGACATCGGTCACTGAGAAAGGACCGCTCCACCTCAATTTTAACTTTCCTGGAAAGAGGCGGAGACGGGAGTTGTAAAGCAGCACTTGGTCCCCAATTTTGAACTCCTTCGGGATGATGTGTCGATCATGCCATTTTTTTGTTTTCTCTTTGTAGATGCGAGCGTTTTCATAAGCGAAATGCCGGAGCTCTTCTAATTCGTTGAGTTGGGAACGACGCACCTCGGCCGCAGCTCCAATGTCCATGTTTAACAGTTTGGTTGCCCATAATGCTTTATGCTCCAGCTCCACAGGGAGGTGGCATGCCTTGCCATAAACTAGTTGAAACGGAGTCATGCCGATAGGTGTTTTGAAAGCGGTCCGGTAAGCCCATAATGCGTCGTCGACCTTTTTAGACCACTCCTTCCTATTTGAATGTATCGATTTCTCGATTATTCGCTTAAGCTCGCGGTTGGATACTTCTACTTGTCCACATGTTTGGGGGTGGTATGCTAATGAAATCTTATGATGGACCCCAAATTTTTTCATGAGCTGCCCAAACTGCTTATTACAAAAATGACTTCCGCCGTCGCTGATAATAGTTCTCGGCGTCCCAAACCTGGAGAAGATATTCTTGTGGATAAAGTGTAGCACTGTGCTGGCGTCATTCGTGGCAACCGCCTCGGCTTCCACCCATTTTGAGACATAGTCAACTGCCACAATGATATAATGCTTACCATGAGACATGGGGAAAGGACCCATAAAGTCTATCCCCCAGACATCAAATGGTTCGCAAACCAGCATGTTATTGAGGGGCATCTCGTCACGCCGAGAGATATTTCCGGTCCTTTGGCATTCGTCACACTTGGTGACATAGGCATGGGCGTCCTTGAAGAGGGTCGGCCAAAATAATCCACATTGCAAAAAATTTCGTGCTGTTCGAACAGCCCCGAAATGCCCGCCAGCTTCTCTGTCATGGCAGTGCTGCAGTACAGACTGAAACTCGGCTTCAGGAACGCAGCGCCTGATAATTCCATCGCTGCATGTGTGGAATAAGAGCGGGTCTTCCCAAAAATAATATTTTGAGTCAGAGGCAAGCTTCCGTCTTTGCTGAGGGGACAGATTCGGAGAGAAGGTTTTACAAGCCAAGTAGTTAGCGATGTCAGCGTACCATGGGGCAATTGCAGGGGGCGTAGTGATTGCGAATAATTTTTCATCCGGAAAATAATCGTTCGTTTCCTCCACACAGCTGTTGGGAGTGTCGTACTCCAAACGCGAAAGATGATCAGCTATCACGTTCTCCACCCCTTTCTTGTCTTTGATTTCCAAATTGTATTCCTGCAAAAGTAAAATCCAACGAATTAGACGCGATTTGGATTCTTTTTTGCTGAAAAGATACCTGAGTGCAGCGTGGTCCGTGTACACGATTACTTTAGAAAGCACCAAGTATGAGTGAAATTTTTCAAAGGCGAAGACCACGGCTAGCATTTCTTTCTCTGTGGTAGAATAGTTTGCTTGCGCGCTGTTAAGAGTTCGATTGGCATACGCAATGGTGTGAAAAGTCTTGTCTTTCTTTTGACCGAGTACAGCACCCACGGCCACATCACTTGCGTCACACATGATAATAAAGGGTAAATTCCAGTCGGGTGCCACCAAAATTGGAGCCGAGATGAGTTGTCCCCGTAAAGTTTCAAAGGCCTGCATGCATGCATCGTCGAAGTGGAAGGGGACGTCCTTAACAAGCAAGCAAGATAAAGGCTTTGAAATGGATGAAAAGTCCTTAATAAACCTTCGATAGAATCCCACATTACCAAGAAAACTTCGGATACCTTTCACTGACGTAGGTGGAGGGAGGTTTCTGATAACACTTACCTTCGCTTGATCCACCTCGAGCCCTTGGCAGGAAACCTTATGCCCCAACACAATTCCTTCGCGCACCATAAAGTGGCATTTCTCCCAGTTCAAGACAAGAGTGGTGTCCTCACACCGCTTCAAAGTCTTGGCCAAATTCGCGAGGCAAGTATCGAAGCTGCTGCCAAATAAAGTAAAGTCATCCATGAAAACTTCGAGGAAGTCTCCCACCATGTCAGTGAAAATAGCGAGCATACAGCGCTGGAAAGTTACAGGGGCATTACACAGTCCGAATGGCATTCTCTTGAACGTGAAGGTACCGGAAGGACATGTAAATGTTGTTTTGTCTTGATCAGACGGGTCTATTAAGATTTGATTGTAACCTGAGTACCCATCCAAGAAACAGTAGTAGTCCTGCCCCGCTAACTTTTCTAACATCTGGTCAATGAAGGGGAGTGGGAAATGGTCCTTGCGTGTAGCATCATTCAGCTTGCGGTAATCGATGCAGACTCTCCACCCGGTGATCATTCGGGTAGGTAGCAACTCGTTCTTTTCATTGGCAACGACGGTGATCCCTCCCTTTTTCGGTACCACCTGAACTGGGCTGACCCATTTGCTGTCGCTGATTGGGTAAATGATGCCAGCGTCTAAGAGCTTTATCACTTCTGCCTTCACTACCTCTTGAATTTTCGGGTTCAAACGCCTTTGGGGCTGTGCTGTGGATTTGTACTGATCTTCAAGGAGGATCTTATGCATGCAGACCGTGGGGCTGATTCCCTTAATGTCTGCAAGAGAGCGTCCGAAGACTTTATGGTACCTTCTCAGCACACCCACCAATGCGGTTTCGTTGGCGGCGGAAAGAGCTGTGGAAATAATCACTGGATGCGTGGCATTTTCTCCAAGAAAAACGTACTTTAGAGAATCCGGTAGTTGTTTGAGAGCCGAATAAATGTTTGGATCAGCAGAATCACTGGATGGCTCTCCAATTGAATGCAAAACATCGGGCTAGTTCAAATGTGCACTGTCATTGCCCACGTCCTCGCGCTGCCAACACATCTCGCTGTCATCCAAACCCGCATCGATCTGGCCATCGAATTCTTCAAGCGGCTCTGCTGGTTCGCATTCCGTGATTTCGAAGAGTTGCGACGGGTTGTGGACGTTGAAGGATATAGCGTCCTCCCCCAATCTGAGCGTGAGCTCCCCTGCTCCACATTAATGATAGCACGAGCTGTAGCGAGAAAGGGCCGCCCCAAAATAATGGGTACTTTAGTATCAACCTTCATGTCGAGGATGACAAAATCGGCTGGAAAAGCAAGACCGTTTACTACTATTGTGAGGTCCTCAACAATTCCTGACAGTTTTTTGATCGACCGATCAGCTAGCTGTAGCATTACCTGCATCGGCTTCAAGGTCCCTGCACCTAGTTCACGAAAGATAGAGAGCGGCATCAAGTTGATTGATGCTCCCAAATCACAGAGCGCCTGGCTGAAACGGTGATGACCGATCCTACAAGGAATAGTAAAGCTTCCCAGATCTTTGCACTTCGTGGGCATATTGGAGATGATGGCGGAGCATTCCTCAGTGAGATCGATAGTCTTGAGATCCTCCAACAGTTTCCGCTTCGAAATCAAGTCTTTCAAGAACTTGGAGTAGCCCGGTATTTGAGAAATGGCTTCAATCAGTGGGATGCTCATTTGCACTCCTTTCATTATTTCCAAGAATTTGCGGAATTGCTTCTCGGATTTCTGGTTTCGTAACCTGTGGGGAAATGGGGGGTGAACAACACTTCTCGAGGGTTGTGCCTCGCTCACGGGGTCCGGCTCAATATGAATCTGAGTCTGCTTCTCGGCTATGTCTGCATTGCACTTGTCAGTGGAGCTCACAAGTGGTTCCTGTCGAGGAAGATTGTCAACACCTCTACCGGTTCTCAATCGCATGGTATTCACAGACTCCGGATGCTGACTTGCAAGCCCAGAAATGACATTGATAAGAGTCCCTATAGTAGAGTGAAGCTGTTGAATTGCTGCTGATTGGTCATTCATTTTATTCAGCATCCCGACCACCAAGGTCGCTAACTGTTCCGTTTGCCCTGACGGCACATGATCCGCTGCCCCATTGAATGTCACTGCATTAACTTCAGCAGTACTGGGGGGAAGAATGACATGACTCCAGTGCTGGCTGGTGTGAACTATGTTCACGACCACTTCCCACGCGTCCTTCCCCGATTTATTAAACAGGGCCCCTCCGGCTGCCATATCGAATAATAGACGGAATTTGTCCAGCACGCCGAAATAAAAAATCTGAATCAAAAAGACTTCTGATAGGTCTTCACGGTAGCATCCCCTATGCAGGGATTGAAAACGCTCCCAGGCATCCACTAACGTCTCCTCCTTTCCCTGACCGAAGGTTATGAGTTCCCTGTACTTGTCCAAAACTCGAGTACGGTGTTGAAACTCATGCAAAAATCTCCCTTCGAGCTGCTTCCATGTTGTCACCTCTCTTTTCCGGATATCCCAGTACCAACTTTTGGCTTTATTATGTAGGGAAAATGAGAATGCCAGGATCTTTTGCAGGTCGTTTTCAACTCCACTGAATATACATGTATAATAAATTTCCAAGAAGTCCTGCACGTGTTGTACCGCATCTTCATGCTTATTCCCACTGAACTTGCAATTCCCAGTCATATACTCAATGATGTCGGAGGAAATCCCGAAGTTGTGATCATTCCTTTGTGCTTGAACCTTTAAATCACTTAAACTTCCTTGATAGATGTATTCCTGAATGGAGGTCATGCTAGGAATACTTGAAACCCAAAAGATCAGAGCACGATGGGACGAACGAAGGTAATTAGTGTGCGTATAAAAAAGAAACAAAGACTACAGAGGTAAACAAAGAGAAATAATAAAAGAGAATAATTCCTCGTGCAACGATTCTTCACGCAGACGAATTCATCACGTCTGCATTCCCCGGCAACAGCGCCAAAAACTTGATGCGATGTTCGGCAAGTGCACCGGTCGTGCAAGTAATAAATGTTGGGAATAGGATCCCCGAGTGTCGGTCTCTTGAGGAATGCAGGTTGGGTGAACGAATTGCGTTGTGTGACAATTGTTACACAAGCGGGAACAATCACAGAAAATGGGGTTTTGATTTGGTTTCCTACCGTTAACAACAATAAAAGAAATGCGGGTCGAAATCACCGCTTCACAAGGTGAAATGGATGCAACGGCCGCGATGCCGAGCTTCATGAGGCGGATGGACGGTGCGCATGCGAATGAAGTGATCACTAGTGCGGGGAGTGAGGGTCGCAAACACCTCTTTGCAAATCGTCGTTAGCTCTTGCTAACGCGAATCGAACACGATGAGTGCGTGAGTGAGTGAGTGAAGGTGAGACGTATCACAAGCAAATACTGAAGAACAGATAAGAAACAACCATTGCATTTAAACTAAACATCATGATATTCAAGTTTAAATGATTCAAAGGAGTACAACAAGGGGAGGAAGAAATCAACCAATGGATGAAGACTAGCGGCCGTTAACGGCCGGAATGGTAGTTTGTCAAGCTACCTCCGGACTCGGGCGGACTGTGCTTCCGGCGTTGAGAGACTGTCACGACCTCTCCACGTGCTTCCGTCGTCTTCTACCTCAGGATGACTATTCTTTTCACCGGAACGAACTGGAGATAGCTTGCTTGAGTGCTTGCGGAGGGCGGAGAATGCTCCCGGACGATGGAGGATTGCTTAGAATGGCTGGAGATGACTTCCCCTTGCAGAGAAGATGAGGTGGAGGTGGCTGGAAGTGGAAAACGGCGGCGTACGGACAGCAAATCGCGCTCCTGGAACCCCCCCCCCCCCCCCGATACCTAATTTTGCGAATCAGAACATTATATAGGCGCTGGCGAGAATACTGCGCACGGTCATTGGCGCACGACCAGTGGTCGTGCGCGCTGGAGTTCTGTGATCGTGCGCCTACCTGGGTGGAGCCTGCAAAGTAAGAAATTTATAAAATACCATGTTCGCACGACCAGTGGCGCACGATCGGTGGTCGTGCGCTTTATCGTAGGTGGTCGTGCGCACTGGTCGAAACAGAACTCATGAAATTGATGTTAAGTGCGCACGAACAGTGGCGCACGACTGGTGGTCGTGCGCACTATCGTAGGTGGTCGTGCGCACTATCCGAGACAGAACTCAGAAAAAAGGGTTAAGTGCACACGATCAGCGGCGCACGACCAGTGGTCGTGCGCAATTGAACCAGTGATCGTGCGCAGTGTTCCTGTACAGAATTTTACCAGGAACACCTGCACGACTCCTGTTTCTACAGAAATGCTAATCAGGCCACTGAAAGTGGCACTCAACAAAATGATAAGGCTATCAAAAGGGAATAAGCATAAAACACACCAAATTAGGCCAAGAAGTGCACCTAGCATAGAAAGACGAATATGAGCTGAAACAGGGCTAAAGTGCAGTGAAACGAGTAGAAAACCGGCCTAGATGAGTCCAAATATGTGTATATGATCAGGACTCATCAGCAGACCAGATGGAAAAACAAAAAATCTGTCCAGATTTACATTCTCCGAATTCGACTAATCACATTAACCGAATTCGACTAATCACAATAACCGAATTCGGCGAAACCATTTCGACGAATTCGACTATATAAATTCGGCTATACAAATTCGGCAAAACCCTTTAGTCGAATCTGCCATTAGCCGAATTCGTCTAAACCCTTGAGCCGAATTCGGTTAATGTCATTAGTCGAATTCGTCTAAACACTTTAGCCAAATTCGGTTAATGCCTTTAGCCGAATTACCTAGTGTAAATCCGTTCGTTTAAACACTTTAAATGATTTCCCTTTTTGAGACATTCTCAACTTGATTCCAAGCAGTCACAGGATTGGTCCTCCACTCATATCCAATATGAGTAAGGCCAGCACAATCCTTTGTCCAATTTCTCCAAATGCTTTTATGTGCGACCATATAGGCTCATATTGCGTTGGCAGCAAGACTAACTGTTGATTGCTTTGAGATCATCTCAGAAACTCCAACACAGTATTCAATGAAGAATATTATTACTTCTATATTCTGCAAGTTCCAAGAACGGCAAGTCATTTATGATAAAATATTATGCCAATTCTGTCAAACTTTTCAAACTGGCAAATTGATTATGGAATAATCAATATGGGCTTTTATGCAAAATTGCAGAGGAGTATAAATGATAGTTTTTCGATTACAGGATCACCTGTTGCTTAGTATTCTCTCTCACGATTATTCTCAGACATACTTACAGAAGAGAGAGAAAAAGTATTCAACAAGAAGACTTCACTATTATACTGTAAAGATCAAAGAAAAAGGAAGATAGGATCTTCTTCCCTGCTGGAAAGTTCATCTGATATTTACTTGAAGAAGATTCTCAAGAACAGTTCAAAGATTCAAAAGATTTATGGGCTTATATTTGCAAGAAGAAGAAGACCTGCTATTTCATAAGCTTATATCTTGAAGCCTTCTCTTCTACAACAAAACAATTTCTTTCTTGTTTGGTAGGGTTCTTTGTGAGCCTGAGTTGGTAGGGTTCTTTGTGAGCCTAAGTTGGTATGGTTCTTTGTGAGCCTGAGTTTGGTAGGATCTTGGTGAAGATCTGAGTTATTGTAAGACTTGTAAAGTCTGAGATTGGTAGGGTTCTTTGTGAACCTGAGTTGTAAGATCTACTTATTGAGAAGAGATCTGAGTTGGAGAAGTTGCCTAGTCTAGCACATTGCTAGATAGGTGGGAGGGACAGTGGACTACCTCTTGACTTATTGTCTTGTAGGGAACCACTATAAATCTTGTGTGTATTTTGTGTTGCTTTTGTGCTGTGATAGATAGAATTTTAAAGTAGCAATTAACCTTGAAAATACCTAATCACCTCCCTCTAGGTGTATTATAGATCAACCCAAATCTAACAAAGGTATCATCTTAGAAATTAGGGCGAGGATGATACATTAAGACTTGTATGTGAGTTGACTGATGATTGGTTCTCACAGGTCATGATATGGGCTATCAAGTCATCACATAGGAACTTGTTAGGAACAAGTTATACTGGATAGACCCGCCGTTAGACTACTATATGGATTGTTATATGAACGTGTCACAAGTAGATCTCTAGTGACAATGGTGTTTGTGGTTCTTTGAACTAAAGTCACAATATTCGTCAAGTGAGTAAGAGCGTACTTTGATACCATCTAAAGTCTTCCTTGTGAAAGGTTGATGATAAAGGTGGTTATTGGGTACATTACAAATCATTTGGGTGTTTGTGTGTGGACAGAAATGGAATTTGTCCTCCTATATAACATGAGTTACATCAATGGGTTCATTGATGGAATGGGACTGAAAAATGCTTGCCCATGCTTGGTTGAGTCAATATATGACATTGAGTTCACCAATTTCTGGAAGTTCATTCTAGATCAAGAATTGAAGTTGAATTATTATGAGGGTGACATGGTCCATGCCTCAAGTTCAATCTTGATGTAAAGGACAAAGGAACATGACAACACTGATACATTGGTCATGGACAAACTTGTTTGAGTTATGAACTTTTATTGCCTGGGTAGTAATGATGCATTGTTAGATGCGGATCATTGCTTTTGAGACTTTTGTTGATACGTTCTAGATCAAGTGGGAGATTATTTGAGTTTCTAAGGTGATCCGGAAGTAATCAAGCAGCTAGTCTCACTGCCAACGTGATATGTGTCTATGGGGTCGCACATAAGAGCGTTTGGAGAAATTGGAGGAAGGATTGTGTTGGCATTTCTCATATTGAATATGAGTGAAAGGACCAATACTATTATTCATTGGAGTTGAATAGATTCGGCAAAGTGCTCAGTAAATATTATGAATACTGTCTGGAGCAATTATAAATATCATCGAGTGATCACGACCATTCGATGGGTAGATCTATTTTGTTGAGTGAACACGACGATCGTCGTCGAGTGAACACGACGGTATAGACAAGTTGTCATGAACACGACGTTATTGTGAATATCGTCGAGTGATCGCGTCCATTCGATGGGCAGGTCTATTTCGTCGAGTGAACATGACGATCGTCGTCGAGTGAACACGACGAAATCGTCGAGTGATCTTGATGTTGTGTTGTCAAAGACTCGATCGTCGAGTGAACACGACAATCGTCGAGTGTACACATCAAATCGTCGAGTACTTCTGTTGATATGCCAAAAGAATCTTTATTCACTCTTATTAATATATTTGGTCTGCGGGTAGTGAGACCCATATCTGTCTTTGTTACCCCGGATATAAATAGACAGATATTTAGGGTTTTTAGAGAGGTGATTGTAGATCGGGAAGTGTGAGAGAGACGGAAACGTTTTGCGACTCTCCGCTGATCATCTGTCGCTTGTCCTGCGAGTCCCGATGCAGCCATCTCTGCCTCCCCTTTGACGAACCTAGCAGTTCATGGGGACGCTGAGGGCATTTATTCTCTGACCCACGTCTTGTTTGACAAGACATAGGGGTTCTTCGCCGCTCGTGTGGACTGTCGTAGAGACTGTTGTTTATTGGGGGTCAACTTATCACATAGAGGGGGTGAATAGGTTTTTCAAGTTATTTTATCCCCTTTAGGTGTTCTTGAATTCTGATTAGTAGATCTATAAAATTATAAAGCATAATACAGAAAAGCACACAGTGATCTATAGAGGTTCCTCAAGACAGGGTGTCTTGAGTAGTCCTCTTTCACTCTGCGCCTACCTAGCAGTGTGCTAGGCTCGGCAAACTCCGCCAAATCTGCAGGCCCGCAAGCCTTACAACACGGACCCGCAAGTCCTACAGCCTAAGCCCGCAAGCCCCTACTACACCCGAGCCCGCAAGCTCGACACTCAGGCCCTCAAGCCCTACACAACACAGACCCGCAAGTCCTGTGTCTACAGCCTAGGCCCGCAAGCTCCTACTGCACCCAAGCCCTCAAGCTCGACAAATTCAGACCCGCAATTCCACTGCCCTGTCCCTCAAGCCTCACAGCTCTCCAGCCCTCAAGCTAGACAAAATCGGACCTGCAAGTCCACTACCCTGCCCTCAAGCCTCACAGCTCTCCAGCCCTCAAGCTAGACAAAATCGGACCCGCAAGTCCACTGCCCTGGCCCTCAAGCCTCACAACTCTCTGATGGCGCAAATCTTAGCACACCGCTATAGGCGGTAGTAAGACTGCGGCACGAAATGGCAGTGTACCGATCGTTCAAGTAATATAAAACGAGGAGTAATCCTCGAGTATCGAATCTCTCAAGGAACACAGTAAGGTGGAGTTAACGTTCGAGGAAGGACTTGAGATCGAAGTCCTTGAGTCGGATGGAATGCGGGAGAGTTGATTTGGCTTTTGGAAAATAAAAGAAAACAACTACAACTACTCCTATGCAATGCCGCTATGCAATGCTTCGCTTGGCGGAATGGAAACTAGGCAGGCCTTGAGCGCGCTGCGTCGCATGGGCGGATGGACGAGTAGGCAAATGGAATCGAACTATGCAGTCCTTGAGCGCGCTGCTTCGTAGGGAGAGTGGGTTACACGGGCCGCTATGCCACGCTTCGCTAGGCGGATGGAAGAGTAGGCTAGCGGATGGAGTGGAGAGAACGGAGGAATGAGGGTCGCAAGCACCTCTTCACAAAGCACACCACTAACAATTGTTAGGGCGGCACAACACAACAAACAATCCACACCACAGGGCACACTTCAAAATGATAAGCAAGAATACCCAAATCACATAGACATAATTAAGTATAATTGCTAATAATCAAAACACACTTCATCAAACATATAAGAAATCCAATTAAGCTATCACTACAAGGGGAGGTGAGTGTGCGAAATCGACCGGCTCCGAAGTCTTGTTGAGGATTCACGGAAGGAATCACCGGGTTGTCAATCCGCGTCCAAGCTCGGTCCTCAACTGCATCCGGGGTAGAGAAGGCTGTCACTACCTTCCAGTGGACCCGTCTTCTTCGTGTCACGAACCGGTGGAATGATCACACAAGCTGCTCCGATCTTGAATGTGAGAGCTAGGTTGACTCCCTTCTTGAAGCTCTTGGATGAAGGAAATGGCCGAGAGGAAGCTCCGGCGAAGATTTGGCGTTGAAAGCTTGCCCGGAGCTCCTCCCTAAGGTGGGCGGTGAAGAAGGAGGTGAAACCCTGCAAAAAGGGCGGAAAACGGCGGAGCTGGGCGGAGTCGGATGATGGATCCCGACCTAAATCGCGAGCAGGAATATTTATAGGCGCTGGAATAAACAGTGCGCACGGTCATTGGCGCACGACCAGTGGTCGTGCGCGCTGAAATCCTGTGATCGTGCGCCTGCCTGGACGGAGCCTGCAATGTAAGAATTTTATAAAATAAAATGTTCGCACGACCAGTGGCGCACGGCCAGTGGTCGTGTTCACTATCGTAGGTGGTCGTGCGCACTGGTCGAAATAGAACTCATAAAATTGATGTTAAGTGCGCACGAACAGCGGTGCACGACCGGTGGTCGTGCGCAATATCGTTGGTGGTCGTGCGCACTGTCCGAGACAGAACTCAAAAAATAGGGTTAAGTGCACACGATCAACGGCGCACGACCAGTGGTCGTGCGCAATAGAAACAGTGATCGTGCGCAGTGTTCCTGTACAGAATTGTACCGGGAACACCCGCACGACTCCTGTTCCAGCACAACCACGAATCCAGCCACTGAAAGTGGCACTTAACAATCCATGAAAACTACTAAAAATGAAGAACATGAAATAACACCAAAAACGGGCCTAGAGGTGCACTTAGCATGGAGTGTCAAATATGAGTGAAAACATGGCTAAAGTGCAGTGGAATGACTCGAAAAGCGGCTCAGATGAGTCCATAAATGTGTATATGATCAGGACTCATCACACCCCCAGACTTACCTGTTTGCTCGTCCCGAGCAAACGAATTCGGCGGAGTGTGAAAATGGCAGTTAACAAAGGAAATTACACAAAGGAGTACGGTGCGAAGTAACAAAAGCATGCTAATAGAAATTTAGTAAAAAGAGATTCTAACTATGCTAACTAACTTACAAAAGTATTAGATCGTAAATAAAGATTTATCAATACTCAGTTGGTGAATTGTGAAGAACTTGAACGATCGTGCCCGGTGTGAAAGTAACAAGCCACTAAGGAGGGTGTTGCACAAGATCGGGGTTCAGGAATAACTCCGCTGAAATCCATCAACGTTGGGAACCATAAGCTTGCCCGGTCACACTCTCTCCACGGCGCTAGCAAACTCATGAGATAAATCAATAGGACTTTAGGATTATTTTGGGGCTTAGGTTGCGGTATGATATTCAAGGATAAACACGAAGGCTACGCAACCAAATTGAGTCAACGGAACGCTGCACCCAACAAAGCCAAGAACAAAGCTCGTGTGACACACCCCCAGACTTATCATAAAAACTAGGTGTGCACACGGCCTACTTCACAAATACCAATAGATTTTCTATTACACTCGGGAGGATTTCTTTTCAATACAATTTTTTTTAGAATTTCATTTCAATAACCTATTTTTCTTCTTTTTCTTATCCTCCGGTTGGTTCATAATCAGCAAATAAAAATTATTTTTCCTCCACATCACATAGATTCCAAACATCACACCAATAGAACAAGAGTACAGTTAAACAGCTATTTGGTTGCGAAAGTAGGATGAGCTTCAGGATTTGGTGAATGGAGGAGGAGCTGAAACAAAGAAGTGGTAGGCGCAAATGTTGGCTTGCAAAGGTGAGCGAATAGGACAGGAAAGACAAGGCTCAAACTAGGCAAAAGGTGGCCTACATCACATTTAACTCGAAGAATCGCTCGCACCCATGCTTCAAGAGTCATTTGGGGCAAGTTCTTAGCCCACGAGAAAGGTAAACCTTCCTCCCGACTCAAGCAACACACAACTAGTGCTCGTATACACACAACACCGGGTTATCACCAATTTCGTTCACATTCACCATTTGAGTATAACAAATCTAAAACTACGCAAAAATACTAATCATAAGTTAAACGCATAGAGATAATCTAATTTTACTCAAATTCTACTGTAGCATGCGGATGCGACTAGAACACTACGCGAATCAACATCGCACTCCCAATAGTAATTCCTAAGCTAACACCCTAATTCACATTCCAAACCAAAATAATTTATTCGGAAACGTAACAATCATGTAAGCGCGCGCTTATGTGGGTGAAGTGGTGTGCAATGAAAATAAACAAAACATTTTAAATGAAATCTTCTAGCATGCGGTGCAACTCGTGCGCAAAGTGGATAACAACATGCTTTCCCCCAGACTTAATCTAAACATTACACACAATATATATCTATGAAATTCAGAAAAGAGCTAGGGGAAGAGAGTACCCAATGCTCAGCAAGTGAGCATACCAGAAGACGCGTGTAAACCATGAAAAAGCTACAGCATCTGCCATCCAGAAGAAGGACCTGCAAGGGGGGGAGAGCTCCGCAAAGACAAAAGAAAATCTATAGACTAAAATAAAGTAAAACTAACTAAACAAACTAGATAAACTGAAATTGCAAGAAAAGTAAGATAACTACTGGGGTTATTGTCCTCCCAGCACGCCTTATTCACAACTTTATAATATCTAGCTAATGGGAGTATGGAAGGAGAAGTGGACAGGTAACTGGCCCAATATCCGTGTCGGTAGCGGGTACCGATACGGTGATAGAACAGTAACCCCTCTACCTAAATATAGATACCTGCTCCTCACAGGTAGAGGGTAGAGAATGTAAGTGGAGGAGGAAATATCCTCACTCAGCTCACCAAAAACATCCTTGCCTAGCAAGGTATCGTCTTCAGGAAGGCGGCAGGAGGAGAAGGCAATGAATGAGGCTTCCTCTATGGGGGAGGGATCAACCTCCTCACATGAAAGGATACACTCATCATTGACTTGAGCACAAAGCTCCAAGTCCTCCTGGGGTACCTGTAAGGACTCAACCTGCACAGGCTCAGATGAAGAAGGGGGGTCAAGAAATAAAAGAGAAGAAGGACAAAAATAATCAGAAATCAGGGGAGTGGTCCCGGTCTCACTCCCATTAGATTGGGAAAGTAAAATAATGTCAGCATCATCGATAATGCTGCAGGGCTCGGTAGGATCATCAGTGACCTCCTCCACGATTTGGACTTCCTCCACCGGTGCTGAGGGAGAATCCTTGTCACCTTGGAAAATATCCTCCTGCATAGGAATAGGCACAACACATAAATCACCTGCCTTATCCTGCGAAACATCCTCAATAATGTCGTCAGAGACAAATGTAGTAGAATGTACAATAGGGGGAAGAATAGTGCTCGGATAAAGTCGAGCGCCGATTCCTCACAAAGAATCGAATCTACTAGGGGTGGTGGATGCACCGGGAGAATAGGCTCAGCAATGTCGGTGCATAGATCAGCCGCACATCCGGTGACCGTGTCCATGCCATACCCTTCAAGATGTGAAGGTGCCAAAGACACATAACCGGATGTTGAAGGTGTGCCGCCAGAGTTAGGAGTTGGGACGATCCGGATATCCGGCTCGTCATCCTCGTCCAATTGGCGAAGATACTCGGCACAGTCCTTCAAGACATGATCAGTGCTCCGACAAAACCGGCACTGCCTTGCGGGCTTCTTTGGCACAGCGGGGGCTGAAGCCGAAAAGAATTATGACGGTAAAGGCTCAGCAGAGTAGCCATAAGACTTACGCGCACCATATGGAGTACCAGACGAAGTCGGTGCTCCATATGCTGGGCTATACGAATTATGCCTACTATTCTCCGTAGGGCATTCATCACAGAGTGGGAGGTATCTCTACACCAACAGCAACGGATATTGAGATGTGCCCACATAGTGTGGAGATAAAACGATTCAAAATAAAAATGCTATTGTGCAAAATACTACACCTAACAGAAATTACTAAAGCAACCTAATAAAAAAAACAAGAAAAAGGGATAAAAAGAACAGAAATAAAATAAAAGATGCAATTTATAAATGGAAGGGCTTCTCTCTCAGATTCTCCCTCTCAAAAAAAACTCACACGACTGTGTTCCCCGGCAACGGTGCCAAAAACTTGATGGCGCAAATCTTAGCACACCGCTATAGGCGGTAGTAAGACTGCGGCACGAAATGGCAGTGTACCGATCGTTCAAGTAATATAAAATGAGGAGTAATCCCGGAGTATCGAATCTCTCAAGGAACACAGTAAGGTGGAGTTAACGTTCGAGGAAGGACTTGAGATCGAAGTCCTTGAGTCGGATGGAATGCGGGAGAGTTGATTTGGCTTTTGGAAAATAAAAGAAAACAACTACAACTACTCCTATGCAATGCCGCTATGCAATGCTTCGCTTGGCGGAATGGAAACTAGGCAGGCCTTGAGCGCGCTGCGTCGCAAGGGCGGATGGACGAGTAGGCAAACGGAATCAAACTATGCAGGCCTTGAGCGCGCTGCTTCGTAGGGCGAGTGGGTTACACGGGCCGCTATGCCACGCTTCGCTAGGCGGATGGAAGAGTAGGCTAGCGGATGGAGTGGAGAGAACGGAGGAATGAGGTTCGCAAGCACCTCTTCGCAAAGCACACCACTAACAATTGTTAGGGCGGCACAACACAACAAACAATCCACACCACAGGGCACACCTCAAAATGATAAGCAAGAATACCCAAATCACATAGACATAATTAAGTATAATTGCTAATAATCAAAACACACTTCAACAAACATATAAGAAATCCAACTAAGCTATCACTACAAGGGGAGGTGAGTGTGCGAAATCGACCGGCTCCGAAGTCTTGTTGAGGATTCACGGAAGGAATCGCCGGGTTGTCAATCCGCGTCCAAGCTCGGTCCTCAACTGCATCCGGGGTAGAGAAGGCTGTCACTACCTTCCAGTGGACCCGTCTTCTTCGTGTCACGAACCGGTGGAATGATCACACAAGCTGCTCCGATCTTGAATGTGAGAGCTAGGTTGACTCCCTTCTTGAAGCTCTTGGATGAAGGAGATGGCCGAGAGGAAGCTCCGGCGAAGATTTGGCGTTGAAAGCTTGCCCGGAGCTCCTCCCTAAGGTGGGCGGTGAAGAAGGAGGTGAAACCCTGCAAAAAGGGCGGAAAACGGCGGAGCTGGGCGGAGTCGGATGATGGATCCCGACCTAAATCGCAATCAGGAATATTTATAGGCGCTGGAATAAACAGTGCGCACGGTCATTGGCGCACGACCAGTGGTCGTGCGCGCTGAAATCCTGTGATCGTGCGCCTGCCTGGACGGAGCCTGCAATGTAAGAAATTTATAAAATAAAATGTTCGCACGACCAGTGGCGCACGACCAGTGGCACACGACCAGTGGTTGTGCTCACTATCGTAGGTGGTCATGCGCACTGGTCGAAACAGAACTCATAAAATTGATGTTAAGTGCGCACGAACAGCGGCGCACGACCGGTGGTCGTGCGCAATATCGTTGGTGGTCGTGCGCACTGTCCGAGACAGAACTCAAAAAATAGGGTTAAGTGCACACGATCAGCGGTGCACGACCAGTGGTCGTGCGCAATAGAAACAGTGATCGTGCACAGTGTTCCTGTACAGAATTGTACCGGGAACACCCGCACGACTCCTGTTCCAGCACAACCACGAATCCAGCCACTGAAAGTGGCACTTAACAATCCATGAAAACTACTAAAAATGAAGAACATGAAATAACACCAAAAACGGGCCTAGAGGTGCACTTAGCATGGAGTGTCAAATATGAGTGAAAACATGGCTAAAGTGCAGTGGAATGACTCGAAAAGCGGCCCAGATGAGTCCATAAATGTGTATATGATCAGGACTCATCACTCTCCAGCGCTCAAGCTACACACTCAGGCCCACAAGCCTTACAAGAAATTACAGTGATGACAATTGCTTCTTCTGCCTGATGAAGATCGGCAACTTAGCCTGATGGAGATCGGCTTCTTGAGGTTAAAGAAGATGTTTCTGATTCAGATCTTGAAAGCACAGTTCTTCAATCTCTCTTCTTAGCCTGATGAGTAACGGCTTCTTATCAGTCGATGGAGATGACTGATTCTTCTGAAAACACTTGATTCTTGTTCTCCACTTTTTCTTCTTCTTCTCCGCAGAATGTACTGTTGTATTGAAGCAACGGCGGGATACCTTTTTGTATATATTTTCTCACCAAGATTGTTCTTGTTCTAGGGCATCCTCTTATCTCTTTTATTAGAGTGTGAGGCCCCCAACGGTCTTCTGAAAAGTTCCTTAAGTGTCAGAAGCCCCATTCCTTAAGAGCACGCGCTGATTGGACAATCAGGCGGCGGCATTAAGTGCTGACAGCGCGTCCGCAACATTTGAATCTGTCTCGAAGATATTTCCTCTGTTACGACGACATGGATAATATCTCAACGACAAGACTTTGTCGATGTCTTAGACCTTGGTAGATCTTCAAGTCTTCTAGCTTCTGCATCTGACGTTGATATCTCGACGATACGAGATCTTCTGGCATTCCTACATATACAACGATATGTTATCTCCGACTGTGTCATCGTGATCTTCTTCCTTGTAGTCTGTCGTCGTAATCACTTTGTTCTTTCGACGACATGAGCGATATCATGTCGACGGACTATGCTTGTCTTCAGCTGTCCTTCTTCAGTCTTCTCGAAGTCATGCCTTCTTTACAACGATGTCTGCTCATCTCGACGACAAGGCTACTCTGTTGATGTCAACGATACTGCATCTTCTCGATGACACTCCTTCCTTTGATATCTTCAGGTCTTCTCTGCATTCGATGATCTTCATTCTGTGTTCGACGAACAGCATTCTGCGTTCGACGAACTTCATTCTTCTATCCCGTCTCTGCGTTCGACGAACTTCATTCTTCGTTCGACGAACTTGCCATGTCTCGGCCTTTGCTTCTGTCCTGTCTCTTCGTTCGACGAACTTCATTCTGCGTTCGACGAACTGCATTCTGCGTTTGACGAACTGCATTCTGCGTTCGACGAACTGCATTTTGCGTTCGATGAACTCGCCAAGTCTCAGCGTTTGCTTTGCTCATCATCATGACGATGTGCTTGTACTTGTCGACAATATGTCCAGCCTTTTTCGACGATATTATACTTAGGCAAGCTGTTGAAGTACTGGACATATTGTCTCATCTCTGCAAGCATGAACTAGATAAAACATTAAATACAACTTTCACTTATCATTGAGCTGAGCACTTCTTCAAATCAGGAACATTGATGGGCACTGTTCCCAACAATCTCCCCCTATTTGAAGAAGTCATAACCCACTCAATGATAAATGCTACTCAAATAAAAGTTTTAATATTTTAAGCAAACAAGCATATAATGATGACATTGCAGCTATAATTGAGTCAACATAGAATTTGACAAATATTACTTCATTTATAAATAGTGCCAAATGTTTTCAAAAGTTTTGACATTTCTACATTTAGCCCCCTAAATATTTAGCCATCTATATCTCTGGTGCCCTCATATCAGCTTCACCCTTTGCTTTCTTGGTACTGGCTTCCTGTTCCTTTTCAGCTTGTCTGATGAAGTACTCAAACGGTTTAGGATGATACTTTAGAGGTTCAGGAGTGTCAGCTGGAATTCTTCCTGCTTGCTTATTCCTTCTGTATTCTCTCCTTGCTTCTTCTTGATCTTCAAGCTTAGCCCATTCTTGAGGACTGTATACATTGTATCTTTCGCCATTATTAGCTTTCACTTGCTCCAATGCCTTTAGAATGATGATCTAGGATATGGGACTCCATCTTTCATAGTCATCCTTTTTCTCCATTTCCTCCCTGTACTTTCTCTTTCTCATTTTTATTTCTTCATCCTCCAGTGCTTCCTTTTATTTACCCTTATCAGTATCAGGAATATCTGTATGTTGCTCTTCAGTAGGCTAGTCATAATGTAGAGGAGGGAGATTCATTGCTTCCCTGATGGTGTTTGTGGTCCAGATGGCATAATCACCACTGGCCTTTATCATTGATCTCTCCCTCTTTATGACTTCTTCAGATATCCCCCTTTGGAGATTCTCCTCGAAGGCCAATATCTTATTTTTGAGCATGTGGATTCCTACTTCCAAGTGATTCTTGGTCTCAAGCAGATGACTGTCTAGATCTTTATTGTGGTGATCTAGACTTTCTTGGAGATCAGTTTTGTGTTCAGCCATCTTCTTGGTGGATGCAATGTAGGCCTTTTATATGCTGCTGACAATCAATGTCTGATTAACCCCTAGGTTAGATACACCCTTGTGAGTACGAGCAGTGTATTCTTGTAGATTTTTTACATCATTTCTTAGGCTTGCCGTTTCAGCAGACAGTTCCCTTCTTAACTCATTGATAGCAGATGTGACATAGCTTTCAAGTTTTAATCTTTGCTCTTCCAGGAGCATCTTTATCTGAGATAATAGTGAGAGCTCCACTGGTCTATTCTCTGGAAATGAACTATCTTGTTCCTCTTCTTCATTCCTTTCAATTATTGGAGATAGAGGTTTTCTTATTGGTGAATGGTTTGGCTCATTTTCCTGTTCAGGGCTTTGCTGATCTTTGCTAGTCTCATCAGCAGGGTTCTCTTGGTTGTCCTCTTGCATTGCTGGTTCAGAATGACCAGCATCTTCAGCCCCTATGATCTTATTGATCACTTCTTCCACTTGAGCAGGGAGCTCACTGTTCTTCTCCCCCTCAATTTCAGCACTTCCTTGATCTGTTCCTGCTGTTATCCTGGATCCCTGACTTAGAGCAGAGGTCTGGAGGGAGACATTCCTTGTCTCCACGGGTACCTCAGAGTCAGATGGAGGTGAGTTGTTGTCTGACTCACTTCCTTTTGACGAGCTTTCTCCCTTCCTCTTCATATCTTCTGCTGTCTTCAACTTCTTGGGAGGTTTAGTCAGAACTTTCTCCCACCTTTCCAGTATCCTGATATCCATCCTTCTCATGTGATGGATTTTTACTCCATGCGTTTTGTTAAAGCTTTCAGGGTAGGATAGCAGAAGATACAGTGATAGTATTCTTCCTCGATTTGGAACTTGAAGGCTGTCTTGAATTTTCTTGAAAATAATCTGACCCCAGTTGGTCTTCTTCCTTAGGATTATCCTTGCCATTGTCTCGAATATAGGCCTGGATATCCTGTCATGCGACCCTACCTTGCAGAGGAGGGCTTTTCCCACAATGTCTGCCATCAGCTTCCCTTGTTGATTGAAGCTTTTCCTTTCCAGGGACCCATAGGTCTTGCTCGAATGCCTGCACCATGTCAGAGCCTTGTCAAGGTCTTCCTGGGTGATCTTTTCATCTTCCTCCCCCTTGGCAAAGGCCGACAACTGAAGAGCCCTGTTCAATCTCTTAGGATTTACCTTGACCCTTATCCCGTTGATTACGCTCTTCACAGACATTCCCTTTGAGCCACCCTTGGCATTTGAGTAGAACTCCAGCACTTCTCTTTTTAATATTACTATCGGCTCAGAGAGGGCGAACTCCAGACCAACGACGTCCAATAGCTTGATAGCATGTTGAATCTCTTCTGGTCCTTCCACGAACCCATGCCTTACCACTTCACTTCCTTCAAAGAGGAATCCTTCCTTCTTTGGCGACATTTTTTGCTTGATCCAGGAGGATTTCAGCACTATCGACTCGTTCACTCTTAGAAGGCGTGGAGAACACGATGACTTTTTAGGGCTAATGTAGAGAGTGTTTTAACCTTAAGACATTTGACCTTATTTATAGTGTCCGAGTTGGAAGTCAAAGTGTCATTTGTTAAATGTCTGATTAACTCGAGTTTAGCTGCAATGATTGGTTAAGCACAGGTTTATTTAAGAGCCCGCTGATGATTGGATATCGTCGTGATGCAGATTTGATATCGAGGAGTCATTTCGACGATCCCAATCATCATTTTGACGACATGGTTTTGGTTCACTCTTTTCTATAACCAGTGCAATGCTTTTGGCAGTGCCATACATATATTCTCCTTGAATGATAACTTTTATTTATTTAAGTGAAAATTACTTTTACAAAATGATAAAGATGAGGTTGTGTATTGAGCATCAACATAATTACCTTCACTTTAGCTTTTAAGTCTTCTTGAGCTAGTAGCTCCCCCTTGATGGGATGACCACTTATCCTTACTCTTAGCTCCCCTAGATCAGTGCACCTTGGCATGTGGTGAGTTTTTCTTAGTCCAGAGTTGAGCCTGGAGCACTTATTGTCCATTAGCCTTGTTTGCTTTTGATTGGCTAAATGGACTACCCTGCAAAAAAGATTTAATAATCCTTAGGAACCCAAGGTGACTTGGGTCCTAGGTTCTTGTTAGCACAATAGGGAATTCTTCCACTCTCCTCATCCCTTCCAGGAGGTCTCTCCTTTGCACTAGGCACACTAGGGTTGTGCCAACAGTCAATGGCAAAGTGTCCCACTTTGCCACAACACCAACATTCATAGATGTTGTACCTTCTTTTCTGAACAATTTTTGAAGTATGTTCAGTAAAGAAGGCAACAGCATTCTTCCTATCTCTCTCAGCCAAGAGCTGACTAGCTGCTCTAGTATAATTGTTTCTTCTTGACTTTATCTGTTTGTCAGCAACAGATGTCAGCTTGGTAGCTGACATGGTGTTGATGGCATCAGATATGATAGAGTGAGAATTGATTATACTGGGGTTACCAGTCTGCTTTTTATCTGGAAGAGATTGGGAAGATGTTCCTCCTTTATCCTTGAAAGTGGGGGTTGGGGCACCAAACACAAATGGTCCATGATGGGCCATTTGGATTTCCTCATGGGGAGCCTTTAATGCACTCATCCACATGCCCTTTCTCTTCCCATAGTCAGGAGCATTTCCATGACTAATGGAGCTTCTATTCATCCAGTGACCATGGACACTGTCCTGATCATACCTATTTGAGGGAAGCACTACCTTCTGAAAGGTGGTATGAGGCTCTGCTTTAGTTTTTCCCCTTTCTCCATTTCCAGCATCTATTGCCCCTTCATTGAAACCCAATCCCCTCCTATTTCCATAGGAGGAGAAGGTGTCAATGATGGGCAGTATAATTTTGGGCTTAGAGAATTGAGCTACCAAGCTTCATTCCTTAAGAAGGTCATTCTTAAGTTTCTTGATAAGCTCTTCCCTTTGGCTTCTTTCATCATAAAGCTTGTCTATGATTTTCTTGAGCTCGCAGGAGTTGGTGCCCACATTGGGGGACATACCCATTTCCTTGTTCATCTCAGCCTTAATGGGCCTGAGTGAATCTAGCTCCCTAGCTTGCTTCTCAACAAGCTTCTTGCTCTTTCTCAGAGCTCCCAAGAGATCACCAAACTGCTCTATTAGATCAGCATGGTCCTTATTGTTGCATGATGAGCAGTCTTCTGCATCATCTTCAGAAGATGTACAATCACCTGATGCACTCTTGGTCTTCTTAAATAAAGCGGGTAGTACAGGTGTGTGAGTGGTGCATACCTGATCATGATGTGATTCATCATGATTTTCTTCATCTGATAGAGCCATTAGCCCATGAGCCTCTTCATCCTCAGAATCACAGTCTGTAAGAGTCAAGGGTGCTCTTATTCTTTCTCCTGCTCCAGAGCATTCTTCATCATCTGATTCACTGTCTGATGTAGTCAGTGGTGCTCTGATGCATACCTCTTCATGAGGGGTTTCTTCTTCAAAATCTTCCTCTGACCCTTCCATGAGGACTCCTATAGAGTCCCACATGTCCTTTGTTGTTGTGCAATGACTCAGCTTCTGGTGTGTTGGCAGATCTACTGCACCAGCTATAATGCTTCTGGCTTCTTTGTCCAAGCTGGCTAGAAGAGTCTCATCTTTTAACATTGTCATGGAGGGTCCTTCTTGGACAATTAAAAACATTCTTGGATCCATTGCCTCCATGTATATTTTAGCTCTAACTTTCCAAAGGGCAAAGTTCTCCTTAGAGCAAATAGCTATTTTTGATTCCATAGCTATGATGAATGAACACCCAAGGGCAGATCTGTTCAAGCTGTTAGGCTTTTCTTTGAACAACATCGCTCTGATACCACTTGTTGTTTATTGGGTGTCAACTTATCACCTAGAGGGGGGGTGAATAGGTTTTTCAAGTTATTTTATCCCCTTTAGGTGTTCTTGAATTCTGATTAGTAGATCTATAAAATTATAAAGCACAATACAGAAAAGCACACAGTGATCTATAGAGGTTCTTCAAGACAGGGTGTCTTGAGTAGTCATCTTTCCTTCTACGCCTACCTAGCAGTGTGTTAGGCTCGGCAAACTCCGTCAAATCTTCAGGCTCGCAAGCCTTACAACGCAGACCCGCAAGTCCTACAGCTTAAGCCCGCAATCCCCTACTGCACCCGAGCCCGCAAGCTCGACACTCATGCCCTCAAGCCCTCCACAATACAGACCCGCAAGTCCTGTGTCTACAGCCTAGGCCCGCAAGCCCCTACTGCACCCAAGCCCTCAAGTTTGACAAATTTGGACCCGCACGTCCACTGCCCTGGCCCTCAAGCCTCACATCTCTCCAGCCCTCAAGCTAGACAAAATCGGACCCGCAAGTCCACTTCCCTGGCCCTCAAGCCTCACAGCTCTCCAACCCTCAAGCTAGACAAAATCAGACCCGCAAGTCCACTGCCCTGGCCCTCAAGCCTCACATCTCTCCAGCCCTCAAGCTAGACACTCAGGCCTGCAAGCCTTACAAGAAATTACTGTGATGACAACTGCTTCTTCTGCCTGATGAAGATCGGCAACTTAGCCTGATGGAGATCGGCTTCTTGAGGTTGAAGAAGATGTTTCTGATTCAGATCTTGAAAGCACAGTTCTTCTTCAATCTCTCTTCTTAGCCTGATGAGGAACGGATTCTTATCAGCCGATGGAGATGACTGATTCTTCTGAAAACACTTGATTCTTGTTCTCCACTTTTTCTTCTTCTTCTCCGCAGAATGTACTGTTGTATTGAAGCAACGGCGGGATACTTTTTCGTTTTTCTTTTCTCACCAAGATTGTTCGTGTTCTAGGACATCCTCTTATCTCTTTTATAAGAGTGTGAGGCCCCAACGGTTTTCTAAAAAAGTTCCTTAAGTGTCAGAAGCCTCTTTCCTTAAGAGCACGCGCTGATTGGACAATCAGGCGGCGGCACTAAATGCTGACAGCGCGTCCGCAACATTTGAATCTGTCTCGAAAATATTTCCACTGTTACGACGACATGGATAATATCTCGACGACAAGACTTTGTCGGTGTCTTAGACCTTGGTAGATCTTCAAGTCTTCTAGCTTCTGCCTCTGACGTTGATATCTCGACGATACGAGATCTTCTGGCGTTCCTGCATATACAACGATATGCTATCTCTGACTGTGTCGTCGTGATCTTCTTCCTTGTAGTCTGTCGTCGTAATCACTTTGTTCTTTCGACGACATGAGCGATATCATGTCGACAGACTATGCTTGTCTTCAGCTGTCCTTCTTCAGTCTTCTCGATGTCATGCCTTTTTTACAACGATGTCTGTTCTTCTCGACGACATGGCTACTCTGTTGATGTCGATGATACTTCATCTTCTCGACGACACTCCTTCCTTTGATATCTTCATGTCTTCTCTGCGTTCGACGATCTTCATTCTGCGTTCGACGAACAGCATTCTGCATTCGACGAACTTCATTCTTCTATCCCGTTTCTGCGTTCGATGAACTTCATTCTTCGTTCGATGAACTTGCCATGTCTCGGCGTATGCTTCTGTCCCGTCTCTTCGTTCAACGAACTTCATTCTGCGTTCGATGAACTGTATTCTGCGTTCGACGAACTGCATTCTGCGTTCGACGAACTCGCCAAGTCTCATCATTTGCTTTGCTCATCATCATGATGATGTGCATGTACTTGTCGACGATATGTCCAGCCTTTTTCGACGATATTATACTTAGGCAGACTGTTGAAGCATTGGACATATTGTCTCATCTCTGTAAGCATGAACTAGAAAAAACATTAAATACAACTTGCACTTATCATTGAGCTGAGCACTTCTTCAAATCAGGAACATTGCAGATTTACTGAATCGAGCAGGAAGACGATCTCGTACAGAGGAAAGACTGAACTACTGTTGAACTTCAAGCACACTGGGATCCGATCCCGCACTGGTATCGCTTTATATGTTGTCTTTGATTTCTTGATTCATGGTTTGAGCAAGATCCTATTATCTCTCTTTTGAGTTGTTCTTGAATATTTCGCTGCGCACATCTGATGTGTCTACCCCTAATGAAAACTCAATAGTCAGCACCAACTTGCAAAAGAGACTCACCGACGTGATTTGATGGGCTGGGCGAACTCCCTCGTACTCGCCCTCAGAGTAGCGAGTATCAGGCGGGCTCGTGAAGAGGACTCACGCATGGAGGGTCCGATCCTCCTTCGGAGCACTTTCCATTCCAGATCGCCTGCTCGGCCCTGCCTCCCCGGGCGAGGCGACGACCACTAGGGATGGACTCCCCTCCTCTATGCGAGGCGCGAGCAGGGCTCTCAGGGTGTCCTCCATTGATTTCATGAACTCCATGAAGTTGCTTCTCATTATGAACTCGCCCATGGGGGCGAGTTCCTCTGGCCAGTTCCATGCTCGCCATGTTCATACATGGGATCGTCGGTTGAGATTTTCTTCACGAGCTACCGGTCCACGCTCACTACACCAAAAATGTTGAAACCCAGAAACCGGTTAAACTGAGTTCGGACCGAAGGGGTAGCTTGAGTTACTTATCTCGTCGTTGAATCCCAAAGAATGAGCATTTTGAGCCTAGAACTAGTCCTCACTGATTAATTGGTGGTTGCTTATAAACAGACCCACAGGCTGCAGCGAGGAGGTCTGTCACTAACCTGGAAGCTTTGTATTACTTCCCATCCCAAAACCAGGAGCTGAGTTGATACATCAGACGGCACAGAAGGACGGGGGAGGTAGAGCTCTGGGTCTTTTCGGGGGGGATCTGTGCTGATCTGAGGGATTAAGGGTCCTATTTATAGGCAAACCCATCTGAGGGCAAAACGATATATTTGGTTTGCGGACAGCTACCTCTACCTTAACCAAATTATTATTCGCAGAACCAAATGGTGTGCGGAGAGCTGCCTCCGCCTTTTCGATGATACTATTCGCACAATCGGTGGTTTGCGGATGGCCTTCTCCTACGACCGGGCCACTAGATGCGAAGTAGAGCTCGCGAGCATGGGTGGTTCGAACTCGCCTTGCGCTACTCCAAGAATAGGGGGAGAGTATGGTTTGGACGTCTGGACTCACCCTACACCATCTGAAGAGGTAGGCAAGTACAAGCAGGGTTTACACCTATTTTCCCTCCTGTTGGGCAAGCACTAAGCCTACTCGCCTAATACAGGTTGTACACCATTTGTTTTTTCATAATATTTCAATGATGGAGCATATAATAAATTTAACGCATGGATACTAAATTTAATGTGTGGCCGTTCTTATTATACCATGTGTGACATTGCATAACGCATGGATACTAAATTTAATAAATATTCGGGTAGTAACTCAGAGAAAAATAATATGATATTATATGTCGCATTTGTATTAGACCCACAATGCAAGTTAATGCGACTAACAAAATACTTCAAAACATTGTGTAATGCTACCAAAACAAGGGAGATGATACAGTCGGTTGAGAGCACACAACATAGATTATATGATCATTATGCATCTATTAAACCCAAGTCAGAATCAAACTACTAATAGTTAAGGACAATCTTCAAATTATGAGGTTTAGAATGGAACTTGATGTGCAATTTAAATTTGCATTGTATCAAAAGAAGCAGAAGATGGGATAACTTGTACATCAGAATTGACACAATATCTTAAAGAAGACACATTGAAGATACAAGTTGACTTTGATATTTTAAGTTGGTGGAAAGTAAAGTCTTCATAATTTTCAGTCTTATCCCAAGTAGCTATGGATGTTTTGTCCATTCCAATATCAAATGTAACCTCAGAGTCAGCATTCAGTACAGGTGGATGCATTCATGATCCATTTAGAAGTTCTTTATCTCTAAGAACAATAGAAGCTCTTGTGTGTGGGCGTGATTGGTTGCGTTGCAAGACAAAACTTACAGATTTGGCAGAGATGCTTGTTGATGTTGAAAAATAAGAAGAGTTTGATAATATAAATATTATTTACATATAGCGTGTATATAATTGTCTATGATAAACATAATGACATGCATTTATTAATAACGTTCTTTGAAGTTGGAAGTACCGATTGTGGATGAAGATGCAATGGATATTGTCTAACTATTATGTATGAAGATGAAAATAGATATTGTCGAATAGTTAAGTATCAATTCCCTTTTTTTCTGAAGCTTTATCTGATTGATCTGCTATAAAGTTCAAAAAAAAATGTTTCTGATTTATAATCTTATAGGTACATGCCGCTCGATAAATTCAGAGCATTGTTGATATTATATATTTTTGCATTTTGTTTACACTATTTTTGAGAATTAATGCCAATTTGAAATTGTAGATCATGTAAGTACTTGTGTATCATTTCAACTTCTCAAAATTTATAATGAAAGAAAAATCGTTTTAAAATAAAGGCATAACTGAACCTTGTCCTTTAAAACTATTATAATAAAACCAAAAATTTGCCTCGAAAAAATGCCCCAGCCATTGGACCGAACCGATTGGTTTAGATTTGGTTCGATTTGGAGAAAAAAATAACTGAACCTCTTCAATTTGAGTCCAAACCGACGCAAACCGAACCGCTTGCAACCCTAAATGTATTCATAATCATCAGCATCTTTACTTATCATTGTATAGCCATCCACATTAAGCTAGCATCTCCATAAATATTATCGGATAGACCACTCATCAATAAGCATTACTTAATCACCTTCATCGTCACCATCACCCTTTAGTTATCACATGCACCATCATCATCATAGCTAGAGCTAAGACCACTTTGTTGGCTTTACCTTGTTTATAATTCAAGTAAAATAGGATTCAATTGTGAAGATTATTTTTATATCTAAACATCTCTGACTCTTTTATTTGAAAGAACTAATTTTGTATTTGCTCATGTGTTGCTTTTGACCCTTGAATAGTTTTTGCATGAACCACATAATTTTGTTGCGGACTAGGCATACGAAGCTTCATATTCAATTTCGAACAATAATATCGGTGCCTACGAAGAACGGACTCGCAAGGGTATCAGGGCCTAGGTCCGTCTGGGAGCTAGATTCGTGAGGGTATCAGGGGTTTGCGAACGGTTATTTTGTGGGAAAGAAAATAATTAAGAGCTTAATATGTTTGAACCGGATTTTTTTCTTGTTTATAATCACTGAGGATTTCCTTATAACATCACCATTTAATTAGTATATAATATAAGGGTAGAAATTTCAACAGAGTATAGGGTGGTTGGACAACAGTGGTGTTATTATATCATTTTTTATAAACCAACTACTAAAAGTATCATTTATCCAACCAACTCCCACCTTGAAGAAATTATACCAAGGGCATTTCAGTCATTATACCACACAAATAAACTCCCCAACTCTCCCGCACTCATCACTTCCACAAAACTCAACAGCAACGTTAGGTACGATCTCCCTCTCCCCAAAAAGCTCAAAATCCTCTTTCAAAAAAAAACTCAAAATCCTCTTTCAAAAAAAAAGCTCAAAAATCCATGGGCACAGAAGAAGAAACCTCCTCTCCTCAGAGAGGAAGAGAAGGGGGAGCATGGAACATGGTTCATGAGATGGTCAAGAATCGCCCCCGGGTCTCCACACGGGGTGCATGTGGTCTCCGCCGTGGGCTCAGGAATGTCGTGGCAACCATCGGCATCGTCATTCTTGTCTCATTTGCTTATCTTATCGCCATTGGGAGCGAAAATGGTGGCGCCTTTTGGCGAGAGGGGGCGGTGCAGTTTCCGGGGACGGGGATGGCGGCCGAGGCATGTGATCTCTTTGAAGGGAGATGGGTGTATGATAACCTGAGCTATCCATTGTACTCAGAGAGGATGTGTAGGTTCATGTCTGATCAATCTGCCTGTCAGAAGTTTGGAAGGGAAAACCTGAAGTATCAGAATTGGAGGTGGAAACCAAGTGATTGTGATCTACCAAGGTATCAAGAAATAGAAGAAACACTTTTTTTTTTTAAAATTTATGCATTATCATATTATTATTATTATCATAATCATCACTATTACTACTTTTACAGCTCATTTTGTTGCATCGAGGGAGAGTTCTTCATAATTAAAAAAAAAAGGTGGCCAGAGTGTAATAATCATGCACTTGCATTTTAAAAAATGATATTGCTTGAAATTGTGGTAATGTAAAAGTGGGATAAAGTAATAATATGGAGAAGATAATTGCATAAAATATATAACAATTATATAAAAAAGCAAACATAATTAAAGATCATTATAAAGACAATTAAACCTTAATAATATGGAGAAGATAATTGCACAAATTATTTAACAATTATATAATTTATTATCAAAGACAATGAAACCTCAAATATTTCTTGATGTGGTGCATCTTTACTTTCTAACACAAGGATCACACATAAAATAGATTCCTGGCTTCAAAAAGTTCTTTTTTTATTATTAATAAGGGGGCATTTTATAGTACAAAACACCCCTCCTAATATAAGATATCACAAAAATATGACTTTAATCCCTAACTTTAGTGCATTTTTATAAGAAGACCATAAATTATTATTTTAATGATTTTGGTCCCCAATTTTACAAATCAAGTGAAATATGTCCCCACAGCAGTGCAAAAAATAGTTGATTTGTAAAAAGTAGTTGATAAAGTAAAAGTTACTTCAGACTTTTGATCCTAAAGTGGTTTATCTACAGTGTTTGTGAGCTACCCTCTTTAGCTCTATTTGGGGCCCTATTTGGGACGGGAAAACTCCCACGCACCATCCTCTGTGTGCAAATGGATTAATTCTTTCCTCTAAATCACAATTTAAGTATCTTAAAAATTGTTTGCCAAAAAAAATTACAGAATATAAATAACGATATTTTTACAGTTATTTTAAGTACTAATTTATTCATATTTTGATGTCAGTGGAAAAAAGCTTCATTCCCATTGCCACTGTTGTTCCTGATGCGTTTAGTTTTCTTCCTCTAAAAATGTGTTTTCAGCCTAATTGGGACCGCAGCTCCCTCCCCTTGTTCTGAACGCCTGGAATCATGTTCCGCTCTTTTCCCTCTCATTCCACGGGCAGTGTCTCTTCATCCGCTCCTTCATCCACCTCCAATCGAGCTCGTGATCATGTTCCCGCCTCTGAGATCAAATCATTGAGATAAGGCTATGGTGAGGATGATGATCTTGCTTTACCGTTGTGATGGCTAAAAATATCTAATTCTGCTTCTAGATTTTCTAGAAAGTCAAGTGAAACTTCGAGCAGTCTTCAGTTTTTCCTATCAAAGGTTCTTAATAACTCCAATACCACCATTGATTTCACACCACTATTTTCTCTGCAATAATAGTTGTCCCAAACAAAACCTTTAAAAGAAGATTCCTTCTGTCATAAGGTTCGTATCTTAATAGAGGGTTTGTTGATTGATGCTCGGGGAGTATCTCGATAGGGTTCTTATCAGCAGTGCAATATTATTGTGAGCTTCTTGGGTCCTAGTGTTTCACAAAGCGATGGGAACTAGAACTATAAAACAGTTCAACCATAATAATATTAGATTTATATTACTTTGGAAATCATCTTGAATAACATTCAATCTTGCTAAGTTGGATCTTCTCACTCTCCTAGATAATATTCGAGACTTAATAATATTTACTCATTTAATTTGTGTTTTCTAACATTTCTTATAGATCCTCAAACCATATAAAGCTCTTTTTGTTATCTTATCTTCAATAGATTGCACTAGCACTAATTTTGTAATATAATCATTCATTATGTTGTCCTTTTTAGTTTCTCATATATCCATCTCAGCACCTCATTTATGTCACTCAATTTAGATATCAACCATTTTTATTTACTATCAAACACTTCGGCTCCGTTTGGGGTGGCGGTGGAAAAAACCATATTCCCACTGTCACCGTTCTTTTTAAGTTTTTTGAATGAGGACCTTTTTTAAAAGAGTATTTTCAAAAAAGGTATTTTTGGATTTTTTTTTAGTAGCCGGTCCAACATGGCATTCTAAAACTGTTTTCTATGCTTTCAGTTTTACCTTTTTTATTCGAGGGTTTTTGAAAGTCACGCCCTGATCATTCGAGATCTGCCTTTCTTCCTTCTCTCCACTACAAATATTTTCTTCTCCCATTTGCAATTCTCCATCCATTCACTATCTTTGCTTCTCGCCGTTGGCCTTTTGCAACCTATTTATTTTGGATTTATATAATATTTACTAATCTATGGGATAAAAGATTAGCATAAAAATACATTTTTAAAAACGTAAAATATTTTTTTGAAAGAGACTTAAATTTTTTCAAACAGTACAGCTCTTTCAAAACAGCTTTCTGCACAGCTCTAATATCACTGATAGTTCCCACCGATGCTTTTTCCATCGCTACCAAACCGAGCCTTAATTTCATATCGCATAGTACTCCTAATAGATTTCTTCATTTTAACAACTCTGCCTAAATTATAGAGGTTATAATCTCATTCATATTATTAACTTTGTTTGGCTCAGCTTATTTGCTCCGGTGAGTTTGTACAAAAATGTCATTTTCATAGAATGTATGTTTGGTATGACAAATGTTACTACCATTACCAAGAAAAGAAACTAGTTTTGAGCATAAAATATTTGGTGTGACAATGACGTTTTTGTCCAAACTCATTGGAGCAAATAAGCCGCGCCAAACGAAGCCCTAGCTCCGATGAGTTTGGACAAAAACGTCATTATCACACCAAATATTTTATGCTCAAAACTAGTTTCTTTTCTTGGTAATGGTAGTAACATTTGTCATACCAAACATACATTCTATGAAAATGACGTTTTTGTCCAAACTCATCGGAGCAAATAAGCTGAGCCAAACAAAGTTTATAACTCTTCAAAATAATCAACATAAGGTACTAAAAATTGCACATCTTGCACCGCTTTTTCTTGTAAAAATCTAATTGAAGGAAGGGCTTTTAAGTAAAATACATGAAAAATGTCATGATCCATATTTTCACAACCTAAATATAATTACACTTCGAGCACGACTATCACAATTCTCTAAAAAACACAATTAATAATCTCCGCACACACAAAAATAATAATGTAAATTGATAATAATTTATGATGTGTTAAGAGTTTATTTTAAATTTTAATTAATAATGATTAGATTACTTTAGGTTCGTTCGTTTGAAAGAGATTAGTTTTAAAGAATTGGCTTTCAATCAATTACCAATACATGCAGGAATTGACATTAAGTTTAAATCCAATTTTGTTGTTCAGGCGCATGATGATATTCTATCACGGGAATTGACATTTGTTACTGTTGAAACCGATTTCTCGGCCTCTTGTGGAGTTCGGGGCCCTCACCGAAATGAGGGGCAGCTAGCCCTTACTGATCCCTCGGAGAAGGTAGACTGAAGACTAGAAAAATGACTAAGACCTTAGTCACAGCGAGGAGGTCCCTCCACTAACCCGGAAGATCGTTGAGCACTTCCCCTCCCAAGCCAAAGCTGAGACTCGGGCACCTTGGAGAGCTCTGGAAATGCTAACCAAGGAGAGCCTAAGGAGAGAGAAGCTGAAGTGAAGTCCCCTCCAAAAGTGCCTTTGAGGTCTTATTTATAGGTTTTTTGATCTGGCCTGCAAATAGCAGGATCCCTCCCTCTGATTTTACTATCCGCACCCCAAATGGGTCTGCTAACAGCCAAACTCCGCTGTTTGGAGAGGCTAAAGGCAGACCACCAAGGATAAAAGGGTAATTTGGCCCTATCAACTTATGGGCAAGGAACTGCGAGAACATTACTGTTGAAGCTCTCGCGGGCCTTCTCGCGAGTCCTGCTCGCGATGCCTCTCCTAGGAGATCACCCTGCGAGGACCTCGCCGGCCAATTCTGGCGGTATCTGCCGAGGTCCGGTCTCACGAGCCTTCCTGCGAGACCGCCTCTTAACTTCGTCGAGTTCAACACATCCTTCGTCGAACGCAGAGCACTTCGTCGATCACAGATGAGCTCGACGAATGCAGAACGTTGAATTGTTCGCTGACTGCTGAGACGGGCGGTTCGCCGACCGCTGCTTCCCTGCTGTAATTTGTCGAGCGCCGTCCGACGAATGTTGAGCTCCGTTCGACATTCGTCGAACGCCGAATTGAGCTCGCCGGACGCTGAGGCTCTAAACTTGCGAGCCTTCCTGTGAGATCGCCCATTGACTTTGTCGCGCACCGAACCCATTTCGCTGGACCTTTCTTTACTGAACACAGGTCTCTTTTGCCAGCGGCCTGCGAGGTATTTATTTGCCAGCCCTCACTCGGCCCAGTCTTTCGGAGATATTTGCCGAGGTCTGGATCTCGCGACTCCTCTTGCGAGACCGCCCCTTTGGCTTTAATGAGCATAGAACACTTCGTCGACCTCTGATGATTTCGCCGAACAGGGGTGAGCTCGATGACCACAGGTGGGCTCGACGAACTCGGGAGAGTTCGTCGAACGCAGTACTCCTTTCGTCGAACTCAGGAAACTTCTTCAAATTGTCTGCGAGCGTTTATCTCGCCGTCGACCCTTCTCGCTCGCCTCTTAGCGAGCCCTCCAAGAGAGACTTCTCCAAGGTCCCTCTTGCGAGGTCTTCGACCCCAAGGCCTCCCTCTCTTATTACTTCTTTCATCTTGTTGCTCTCTTAAACCATGCCTCCTGGCCTGGCGAATACCGGGGTTGTACACAATCCCCGCTCTTCGCGAGGCTATTTAGGCTCGCGAAGAAACATCCAACCCCTGGTATTCGCCAGTCCCTTGATGGTCTGTCGGGAATCTTTGGTAGGGCCCACCCCGAGGGCTATAAATATCGTCCCAAGTCCTCAGTGGCGTGCGCCGCCACTTCCTTTTCTTTCTTTTTGCCTCGTACTGTAGCTGCCAGGAGATGCCGCTTTCAGAAGAAGCTGAGGCTCTCCTGAGGGCTGTGAGAGTCGGCGGGCTACCTTCTACGACCAAGGTCCCCGCCTGGATGAATCGTCCGCCTCCCGCTCAGTCGTCGAAGACCAAGAAGGCGAAGGCGGCTTGCCGAACCGGGGACGGCTCCGTGCTGCTCAACTCCTCCCCGGATAGGCGTCTCCACAAGAAGGTATAAGCTACCCCTCTAGCTTAAGCCAATAAGTTTGCCTGAGATTCATGCCTACTCGCAGGATGCCTTGCCGAACGAGGACGCTGGCGAACCTGCTGGTGGGTCTCGCAAAAGTCCGCTGGCGGATACGAATCATGCTCGGAAAAACGTCGCAGGTACGTCCTTAATCTCGCATGCCAGCTGTCCTTTTGTCAACTATCTGACCTTCAATCCCTGCTTCTTACAGCCTCGCCCTGTGAGTTCCTGGCTCGCCAGGCACTGCGGCCTCCGTCTCCGCCTCCTCCCATCAAAAATATAGATAAGCCAGGATTCCGACTCCTGACGAGCGAGGAGACCGACGGCTCCGCACCGCCAAAGGTCCCTCCGACCAACATCGAAGCCTACCCTCCTGGCCTGGGTAAATCTCTCTATCCCCACTACGGCAACGTGTTCCAGGGCCGCCCCTCGACTTCTCGCCCCCCTCTGGGTAAGCATTCTGACGACCCCCTGTCTTGCGCGAACTCAAGCGCGCCATCTAACCTCTTCGTAATATTTCGCAGAGAATCCTGAAAATCCGCCCACCGATTCCGAGTTGGGCGACGACGAGATGTCCCCCCTTCCTGACCAGGTGGAAGACTTCTTAGTGGATCCGCGAGATCCTGAGACGATGAAACAACGAGCCGCAGAGTTGCTGAGGAAGCACGGTCGGATACTGATGGACCTCAATATGCAGGCGAGGCGGGACAGAGAAGCCGTCGGGGATAGGCATGTTGTCTTGATGGAAGAGTGCGCGAGGCTCCGGGCCGCGAGACAACACGATCACGATGAGAACGTCACGACGTCGGAGGTGCATATAGCGAGGATGAGGGATTACGCCTTCCTCATAGACCGGGAGGGCCGCGCGGTCGAGGATTACTATAATTCTAGGGTACCGCCGCGGTCCGGGTCGCGAGGTGGGGGCAGGTGGAAATGGTTGCCCCATGATTCTCGCTAACTTTTGTGTTGTCGCGAACTCTTCTTACTTGTTATTAAGTGTCGTTATTCTAGGCAATCTCGCAATGGTTTGCAACTCATATACTAGTTTTATCTCGTCTAATAATGATTATTACTAGCTTTTTATTAGTTCTCGCTCGCTGTTAATATGTCCGTTTCATTTTCATGATATGTTGTGTTCGTGGGGGGGCCTCCGCTCTCGCTGAATGTATTTCGCGGCGGCCCCTCCCCCCCCCCCCCCCCCCTTTTACGCTATTATGTTTGCTTGCGCTGTTCTCACAGAGATATTGCTTATACTAACCTCGCAGGCCTTTCTCGCCCGCGGTCGTGATGTGATGTTTTTGGCTAACCGCGCTCACCGGCGCTTGGGATTCTTCCCGCCCTTTTACTTTTGCTATAAATAGGCGGCCATAACTGAGTCAACCACCGCATTTACTGTTATCCTTCTTCCTCCTCCGCTTCAGAGCTCTCGCTTCTTCCCGTTCTCGCTCTACTTTCTTTCTCGCAGGTTATTGAAATGGGCGGCGACGCTAATGAGTCGGAGGGTCGGCGAAAGATCGCTAAGGCTTTCGCCGAGCACAGCTTCTTCCATTGTAATCTGACAGACGAGGAGTACTTCTGCGCGGTTGCCGACTACGTCACCCCCCCCCATTCGAGGCACGCCGTCCCAACGAGAACGACGTGATCAACGCGCCGCTTATCGATGAGCTGGCCATCCCCACCGCTCATTTCGCGGTCGGCTTGCGTCTCCCCCCTGTGGCCGGAAGTTCGCCAGGTAGTAATCGCTCTCGCACGCTTCTTATTCTCTGCAGATCAAATCTCGCTCATTATGTGAACTAATCCTGGTCTTCTGGCTGCTCGCCAGGTGCTCAAGCACTATGGCGTTGTTCCGGGCCAGCTTACCCCTAACACCATGGCGGTGATCACAGCCTTCGCCTGCTACCTTCGCGAGGAGCGCATCGAGTTCAGCCTCCCGGCCTTTCGGAAGCTGTTCTCGTTCCGCGCCTATAAGGACGGGACTGCCTACTTCGTGGGCTCGGGTCCTAAGGTTGACGAGACTGTCAACAAAGCCCACTTCTGGGCCCAGAAGTTCCTCTTCGTCAAGGGGAACTTCGGTAATATCCCGATCTCGCCAGTCCAGCACGGCGAGACCACCTACCGGCCCACTGCCCTCGGAGGACACGACGCCCTCCTCTATCAGTTCTTCTGTATGAAGAACTTTGAGGTTGTTCATCTTCGCCGCAACCTCGACAAGCTGTTTCCATTGCTCGCTGGGGAAGGTAAAGATCTCGCTCTATCACTACAACTTTTTTCCCAGTAACTTCGTATTTATTGAAATTTCAATGCTTTTTTAGGCGAGCGGGATCTTACCATCCATCCCCCCTATGCGAGCAATCGGAAGGCCGATGCTACCCTTGCTCTCGCGACCATGGGGGCGGAGGCTTGCCGAGACGCCGTCGCACCAGGTGAGCCCTCCTCTCGCAAGAGACCGGGGGCTTCTAGCAGCCATGCCCTTCCCCCGAAATCTCTGTCGAAGAAAAAGAGCAAAAAGAGCAGTGTCTCGCTCGCCTCCTCAAAGGGGAAGGAGCCTCGCGAGATCGCTTTCGATGAGTTCAACCTCACCGGCCTCTCCGCGGGAGGTGAGGACGACGAGCCCATCCAGGAGGCTGCCAGAACCTCCGCTCCGCCCATCCCCGTCAACCACTACAACTTCGGCCTCGGCCAGAGGCGTCGAGATGAGACCGGCGAGCTCTTGGTGAACTGGAAGCCGGAGACGAACCGGGCGGACATCTCCACCATCCTCCCTACCTGGGTGGAGAAGGAGACCGTTAGCGGCCACGCCTTCGATTTCTCATTCGTCCTTTATGGACGCGAGGACGCGGGGGCTTATAAAGACGAGACGGCGAGGACTCTCGCCTTCGAGAGTGCGAGGTCCCAGTTACGCTCTGCCGAGCTAGCCCACATGACGGGGAGGCATTGCTTGCAGCTGGAGCTTCAAAACGTGGAGCTTGCGAGGGCCTATCAGGGGCTTCTTGCCGAGAACGCGCAGCTGAAGGAAAAGTTGCTCGCCGTGGAGGGCAGTGTGGTGAGTTATTTAGACCTCATCACCCTCCTTTCTCCCGGCCATTTCGTTCCCTAAATTTATCTTACTTGCAGGATGTCGAGGCCGCCGGAAGAGCCGACGCTCGCATCCAGGACCTGGAGGGCGAGGTGGCCGGGCTAAAAGCTCGAAACTGCGAGCTCGCCCGTGCCGTCGTTCCCCCTCCCCCCCCCCCCCCCCCCTCCCCGCCGTCTGAAGGAAGAGCGGCGAGTGCGAGACGAGGACATCCGCTTGGAGTCCACCGAGTCAGCTCGATATATCTTCCAGAAGATGAAGGCGGCCGGCCTCCTAGCCGACGACGCGGCCGACATGACTCTGGAAGACGTCATTCCGGAGCTCTTTATCCCGCTTCCTCCAGTCAAGAGCAGCGATGACGAGGAAGGGTTCGCGAGTAATTCCTGAAGCTTGCCGCCATTCCCATTTTTGTAACTTTTGAATCGGCGAGATCGCCGCGAATTATAACCGAACAGTGGAATGTAAATGCAGATTTTGCTTTGTTCATTGTGCTTGCCTTTTCTGTTTTGTTATTTCCGTGTGTTGATATCCCATTCTCGCTTGCCTCGATATTCATTTTTACGTAGGTTATTCTCGCGGTGATCGTTCTCGCACCTTATGTTATCGAATCGATAGGCATAGGACATTTTTGGCTGCTCTGGCCTTTCGCCACTTGCCTTAGGATTATCACCCTTTAGGTATGCACCTTCCTCTGCGTTTCGTAGGGTAATTTCCTTCTCGGCGAGAGCTCGCCTCCTTCCCTGTGTCGGCGACTTCTCTGCCGAGCACCGGATACCCCGGAGTGCTTAGGGTTGATTCTTGTCACCCGCATACTATCGTGCGAAATCTATCTTCTCGTCGAGCGAGCAGGCTCGCCGAGCGAGCAGGATCGCCGAGCGAGCAGGCTCGCCGAGCGAGAAGACCTGGGTCAGCGCCGAAGACTCGCCAACCTGAGGCATATCATCCTGATCTTATGAAGAACTCATCTCTTCGCCAACTTCCCCAGTGATCAACTTGCATCTACCGTCTAGTGAGAGCCCGGGAGCGGAATGGACCTGATGCATTCGAGCATCGATATTTGTTATCTTGCCAGCCTCTCCAGAGATCAACCTGAAACCCCCCTTCTAGTGAGAGCCCGGGAGCGGAATCGATCTGGGGCATTCCAGCACCAATACTTGTCACCTTGACAGCCTCTCCAGAGATCAACCTGAAACCCCCGTCTAGTGAGAGCCCGGGAGCGGAATCGATCTGGGGCATTCCAGCACCAATACTTGTCACCTTGCCAGCCTCTCCAGAGATCAACCTGAAACCCTCCGTCTAGTAAGAGCCCGGGAGCGGAATCGATCTGGGGCATTCCAACACCAATACTTGTCACCTTGCCAGCCTCTCCAGAGATCAACCTGAAACCCCCCGTCTAGTGAGAGCCCGGGAGCGGAATCGATCTGGGGCATTCCAGCACCAATACTTGTTACCTTGCCATCCTCTCCAGAGATCAACCTGAAACCCCCCGTCTAATAAGAGCCCGGGAGTGGAATCGATCTGGGGCATTCCAGCACCAATACTTGTTACCTTGCCAACCTATCCAGAGATCAACCTGAAACCCCCCGTCTAGTGAGAGCCCAGGAGCGGAATCGATCTGGGGCATTCCAGCACCAATACTTGTCACCTTGCCAGCCTCTCCAGAGATCAACCTGAAACCCCCGTCTAGTAAGAGCCCGGGAGCGGAATCGATCTGGGGCATTCCAGCACTAATACTTGTCACCTTGCATGTCCTCGCATAACAGTTATAACTATCAAGAGAAGAAGTAAAATATTCGACTAATATTGCAATAAAATTTTCAAGGGTAGAATCGCTTCAAATCGCCTCCACTCCGGGCTCGGCCGAGAGGTACCCCTTCCACATCTCGGAGGTGATACCCCCCCCCCCCCCCGACTTGAGCACTTCGCTTACAATGTATGGACCCTCACAATTGGGGTTGAGCTTACCTACCGCGGCCCCTCTTCCGGCCGCGTCGACCTTCTTTAAGACCAGATCTCCTTTTTGAAAGTGCTTTACTCGGATGTGTTTGTCAAAATATCGGGTCATTCGTCGCTTGATTTCCTCCTGCCTGATGGTGGGCTGGTCCCGGAGTTCCTCCACCAGGTCTAAGGATAGCCTTTGTTCCTCATCATTGGCCACCAGCCACTCTTCATCCCCCTCACCTGCGGCGATCACCCTGGGGGTCTTTACTTCGAACTCTATGGGAAGGACTGCTTCAGACCCATGATAAATTTTGAACGGGTCTCCCCGGTGGCGGTGTTTGGAGTAGTCCTCAGGGCAAAAAGGACGAATGGTAGCTGCTCTACCCAGTTCCCCCGGAGGTTCTCCACCTTCTTCTTTAGTAGGTTGACGATTACTTTGTTTGCCGCCTCCACCTGGTCGTTGCTTCTCGGGTGATGAACCGATGCGAACCTGAGGTCGATGCCAAGCTGGGTGCAGAAGCTAACAAATTCTTCGCTAGCAAATTGAGGCTCATTGTCCGTCACTATAGCCAGGGGGAGGCCGTGCCTCCAAATTATTTCTCCCCACACAAAATTCTTTACAACTTGAGATGTTACCTTGGCTAGGGCCTTTACTTCCACCCATTTGGAGAAGTAGTCGATCATGACCAGTAAGAATCTTCTTTGGCCACTAGCTTGAGGGAAAGGGCCAACTAGGTCCAACCCCCATATGGCGAAGGGCCAGGGAGCCGTGATGGTCCGGAGTCTCTGGGCTGGTAGGAGTTGGAGTGGAGCATAGAGTTGGCATTTTGTACACCTTCTTGCGAACTCCGTCGCATCTTTGCTGAGGGTAGGCCAAAAATAACCTTGCCTCAACACCCTCCCCTCCAGGGTTCGGCTCCCGGAGTGACTGCCACACTCCCCGGAGTGGACTTCTTCCAGGACTCTCGGGACCTCCTCCTCGGAGACACAACGGGCCAGGAGTCCCGAGAGCGTCTTCCTATATAGCCCTCCTGCATGCAAGGAGTAATAAGCTGACTTATACCTGAAGCGTCATTTGTCGATGTCTCCTTCAGGGAACTTCCCTGATGATAGGAAAGTGACGAAGGGATCCATCTACGAGACCCGCTGATCCACCTCCATCAATTCTCCTTCCTCGATGGTGGGTCGGAAGAGCTCTGAAACTGCCCCCCCCTGCTCGGGGGCCGAACTTGGCCAAGAGGTCTGCGGGGGTGCTCTCTTCCCTTGGCACGTGCTTGATGGAGAAAGTGCGGAACTGCCCGATGACCCCCTTGACCTTATCTAAGTACCGCAGGAGGGTCGGGTCCTTTGCCTCAAACTCTCCCCTGACTTGGCATGCTACCACCATGGAGTCCGTCGAGACCTCCACATCTTGCACCCCCAGTTCCTGAGCTAACCGCAGGCCCGCTATCACCGCCTCGTACTCCGCTTGGTTGTTGGTAATCGGGAAGTGGATGTTCAAAGCTTGCTCGATCTTGGTCCCTTGGGGGCTCACCAAGATGATTCCCCCTCCATAGGAGTGCCTTCCTGACGCACCATCCACCAACAGCTTCCACGCCACTGAGGGGCGAGATTCATGCTCCCCTACTTCGGTCCTGTAGTCTGTCATGAAGTCCGCCACCACTTGGGCCTTGATCGACGCCCTGGGTACGAATGTAACATTGAACTCACTCAGCTCCACGGACCACTTTGCCAACCTTCCCGAGTGCTCCACCCCTTCCATGACTTTGCGAAGCGGGTGATCAGTCACTACCTTGATCGAATGTGCCTGAAAGTAAGGCCGGATCCTCCGGGCTGCCACCACCAATGCGAAGGCCAACTTTTCTAGAATCGGGTACCAGAGCTCCGCCTTCTTCAGCACTCGGCTGACGTAGTAGATGGGGAACTGTTTTCTCCCTTCTTCCCGGATCAGAACTGAGCTTACTGCCTCGGACCCTACCCCCAGGTATAGGGATAGGTCCTCTCCCGGTCTCGGCCCTTGGAGTAGGGGAGTTTGAGTGAGTTGTTCTTTCAAGGCCTGGAAAGCCTCCTCACACTCCGAGGTCCATTCGAATTTTTTGTTTCCCCTCAACACCTTGAAAAAGGGGGCACATTTGTCTCCCGCCTTGGAGAGGAACCTACTGAGTCCGGCCAGCTTTCCAGTAAGGCTCTGAACCTCCTTCGAGTTCCTGGGTGATCCCAACTCCATTATCGCTTTGACTTTGTCCGGGTTTGGCTCCACTCCCGCCGGGGTGAGCAGGTGACCTAGGAATTTCCCTCGGCTAGCCCCGAAGACACACTTCGAGGGGTTGAGTTTCATCTTGTACTTCCACAAAGTATTAAAGGTCTCTTCAAGGTCTCGGAGGTGGGATCCAAGATCCCGACTCTTTACCATGAGGTCATCGACGTAGACCTCCAAGTTTCTTCCCTTCTGTTCTCGGAAGACCCTGTCCATCATTCCCTGGTATGTGGCACCTGCATTCTTGAGCCCGAAGGGCATCATCTTATAACAATAACACCCATCCCCCGTGATGAAGGAGACATCCTTGATGTCCGGGGGATGCATGCGAATCTGATGATAACCTGAAAAAGCATCTAGAAAAGACATTATAGGAAAACCGACGGCTGAGTCAACCAGCGCGTCGATTCTAGGCAGGGGGTAGCAATCCTTGGGGCATGATTTATTAAGCAAGGAAAAGTCGATACACATTCTCCACTTACCTCCCCCCTTCTTCACCATGACCACGTTAGAGACCCAGCCTGGATACTGGATCTCTGATACCAACCCTGCCTGAATGAGCTTACCCACCTCTTCTCGGATGGGTCCTTCCAGCTTGTCTGCTACGACCCTCCTCTTCTGACGGATTGGACGGGTGCCGGGGTCGAGATTGAGGCGGTGGCAAGCCACATCCGCGTCGATCCCGGGCATCTCCGCGGCGCTCCAAGCGAAGACATCCACGTTCTCCTGAATGCATGCTAGGATCTGCTTCTGCTCCTCCGGGTTGAGCTCCCCGCTGATCCTGACTTTCTCCACCACCCCGGCTCGGGTGGTGACTTCGAGCTCCACGACCTCCTCCGCGGCCTCCAACCGGGACTGTTCTCCCCAATCTCCTTCCTTCTCTTCGCCACTAGCGAGTGCTTCGACCTCCCTCTCCTTTCCTTCTTCTCCGACCACCATCAACTCTTCTGCCGCCCATCCCTAGGCCTGATCCTCTACCTCTCCCTCCTTTCGACCTTCTCCTTCAAGCCCTACCGACTCACCCACCTCCTGGTCCCATCTCTCGGCCTCTCCCATCCAAGAGATGGTGTTGACCGCCGTTACGTAGCATTGCCTCGCTACCTTCGGATCTTCTCTGATTCGGACTTGGACTCCTTCGTCATTGAACTTAAGGCACTGGTGGAATGTGGAGGGGACACAACGGAACGCGCTGATGAGCGGCCTTCCGATGATGGCACTATAGTTGCTGGGAGCGTCCACTATGACAAAGCGACAGTTCCTGGACTGCCCCCCCCCCCCCCCAGGACCACATGGAGTCCTACTCCCCCTTCTACTTCTTTTCTCTCTCAGGAGAATCCAAACACGGACCGTCCGAGGCCAACACCCTTCGCGGCTCCACCCCCATCCCATCAAACGCTTTTTGAAAATGACATTGACCGAACTCCCGTTGTCCACCAGGATTCTGGAAACGGTGAAATTCTCGATCGCCGTCTGAATGACCAGCGCATCGCAGAATGGGTCCCCATAACTTGGCATGTCCTTCTGGGTGAAGGAAATCTTCTCTGTCGGGGGGTGGGGCTAGGGATGTGACGGTAGATAGTATGGAGGCTCGCCTTCCAGGTTGCCTCAATCCCTACCCCCCCCCCCCCCCCCCCCCATGGATCACTCTGATCCCCCCTCGGGACCCCAAATCGGCTCGGTCCTCACACCTTTCCTCCTCCTCCTGAGGCCCAACCTCCTCAATCCTTACTGGTTGCTGTTGTCGCGGCACGGGCACTCGGGCCCTTTTTGTCTCTAGGAACTCTGGGCAGGTGGCCGTCGCGTGACCTTCCTCATCATGGAAGTCACAATACGGCAGCGTCACCTCTCCCGCCTCGCCCTCCGCCATCCTATTCCTTCTTCTTCTTCCTGCTCCCGCTTCTTCTCTCGCCTCTTCTCTCCTTCCTCTTCCCCCTCTTCCCCGCCTGATTGTCATGGCTTGCTGAGGTGGAAGAGGCATCGGCCTTGGTCCCTGCCTCCATCCCAGCTGATGGGGTCTTCCTTGACCCCCATTGAAGTTACCCCTCCCCGGGGCGTAACCCCTTCCCTGGCCTTGCATTCCTCCACCATGATGCCTCCACTCCCCCTCCGGGGCCCTGGGCTCTTCCCTTCTCCTCACCTCTTGCTGCCTGACCTCCGGCTCACTGAGCTTTGCTAGCCTCTTGGTGAGTTCCGGGTTGGCCTCTTCACTCTCGATCTCCTCCGCCACCCTCTCCATTAGCTCCTCGTAGGAGACGGGGGCCTTCCTCTTCAGAGCCATTTTGAAGAAACTTTCCCTCAGCCCGACCGTGAAGGCGAGCTGGAGTGCAAACTTAGGCATCTCCTGAGTGAGCAGCACTTCTTCTTGGAACCGGTCCGCATAGCGAGCCAACGACTCCTTCGGCTCCTGTTTCACTTTGAAGAGAGACTCGGCGTCTTTCTTCCTCTTCTTTGAAGTTGAGAACCGCAGCAGAAAACTTCGGCGCAAATCTTCAAAGGCGTAGATCAACCCAGTAAGGAGTTGATGGAACCAGTCCCTGGCCTTTTCTTTAAGAGTGACGGCGAAGAGCCGACACTTGAAAGCATCCGACATCGGCCTAATGGAGACCGAGTCCTCAAAAGACTGGAGATGTTAGACAGTGTCATCTCTGCCGTTGTAGTATACCCTGTCCCACTCTCCGAACCCTGTCGGGACAAGTGCAGAGAGTACCAACTCGCAGAAGGGACTTCCCCCTTCTGCCACCCTTTCTCGCTCCACACGACCCCCGAGCTCTCTCGCCAGACTCTAGCTCGCGGGGACCGCGCTCGCGAGAATGGTGTTCGCTTGGACCACTCCCACGGTCGCTACATCCTCCGGGCGCGCGCTCCCCTGCGCCGTGCTCGCCGGCACCGAGCTCGCAGGCACAGAGCTCGCCGGCACAGAGCTCGCCGGGCTGGCGAATAGCACTCGCCCCTCCAAGTCTTGAACTGAACTTCCGGCGACTTCCTTTCCGGCCCTTCCCCCGGGGCGTTCTCGCCAACAGCTGCTGGGGGAAGGGTCGCCTGAGGTGCTGGGGTCGCGAACTCACTCCGCAGCGCCGCGACCGTCAGCCCGAAAGTGTCAAGCACCTCCCTCCTGAAATCCGCGAACATCCTTGACGTCACCACCTGCGGTGACTCGCTGAACTCCTCGCCTTGATCCTCGCCTCCCGCAATATCTGCTCTTCGGAACTTTCTTGGACCAGCCACGCTCCACGCTCACCGCACCAAAATGTTGAAACCGATTTCTCGGCCTCTTGTGGAGTTCGGGGCCCTCACCGAAATGAGAGGCAGCTAGCCCTTACTGATCCCTAGGAGAAGGTAGACTGAAGACTAGGAAAATGACTAAGACCTTAGTCACAGCGAGGAGGTCCCTCCACTAACCCGGAAGATCGTTGAGCGTTTCCCCTCCTAAGCCAAAGCTGAGACTCGGGCACCTTGGAGAGCTCTGGAAATGCTAACCAAGGAGAGCCTAAGGAGAGAGAAGCTGAAGTGAAGTCCCCTCCAAAGGTGCCCTTGAGGTCTTATTTATAGGTTTTCTGATCTGTCCTGCAAATAGCAGGATCCCGCCCTCTGATTTTACTATCCGCACCCCAAATGGGTCTGCTAACAGCCAAACTCCGCTGTTTGGAGAGGCTAAAGGCAGACCACCAAGGGTAAAAGGGTAATTTGGCCCTATCAACTTATGGGCAAGGAACTGCGAGAACTGCTGAAGCTCTCGCGGGCCTTCTCGCGAGTCCTGCTCGCGATGCCTCTCCTAGGAGATCACCCTGCGAGGACCTCGCCGGCCAATTCTGGCGGTATCTGCCGAGGTCCGGTCTCGCGAGCCATCCTGCGAGACCGCCTCTTAACTCCGGCGAGTTCAACACATCCTTCGTCGAACGCAGAGCACTTCGTCGATCACAGATGAGCTCGGCGAATGCAGAACGTTGAATTGTTCGCTGACTGCTGAGACAGGCGGTTCGCCGACCGTTGCTTCCCTGCTGTAATTTGTCGAGCGCCGACCGACGAATGCTGAGCACCGTTCGACATTCGTCGAACGCCGAATTGAGCTCGCCAGACGCTGAGGCTCTAAACTTGCGAGCCTTCCTGTGAGATCGCCCATTGACTTTGTCGCGCACCGAACCCATTTCGCTGGACCTTTCTTTACTGAACACAGGTCTCTTTTGCCAGCGGCCTGCGAGGTATTGATTTGCCAGCCCTCGCTCGGCCCAGTCTTTCGGAGATATTTGCCGAGGTCTGGATCTCGCGACTCCTCTTGCGAGACCGCCCCTTTGGCTTTAATGAGCATAGAACACTTCGTCGACCTCTGATGATTTCGCCGAACAGGGGTGAGCTCGATGACCACAGGTGGGCTCGACGAACTCGGGAGAGTTTGTCGAACGCAGTACTCCTTTAGTCGAACTCAGGAAACTTCTTCAAATTGTCTGCGAGCGTTTATCTCGCCGTCGACCCTTCTCGCTCGCCTCTTAGCGAGCCCTCCAAGAGAGACTTCTCCAAGGTCCCTCTTGCGAGGTCTTCGGCCCCAAGGCCTCCCTCTCTTATTACTTCTTTCATCCTGTTGCCCTCTTAAACCTTGCCTCCTGGCCTGGCGAATATCGGGGTTGTACAGTTACTTTTGTTATTTCGTATGGAAGACATTGGTTTTTAAGAATTGAAAGAAAAGAATTGTTTTAACCCGGGTGCGCTTTGTTCACCCGATCGCGCGTTTTTCGACCGCTAGCGAATTTTTAGCAAAGGCACACACTTTTCGGCCCGAACGCAAATTTTTCACCCAGGAGCATGTTTTCGCCTGAGAGCGCGTTTTTCGCCAGATCACACGTTTTTCGGCCGCAAGTGAATTTTTAGCGTGGACACGCATTTTTGGCCCGAACGTGGATTTTTCGCCCATGGGGGTGTTTTTCGGCCCGGACGTGAATTTTTTGCATAGGCACACGTTTTACACCCGATCATGCGTTCTTCGGCCTGTGGGCGAATTTTTTGACTGGGCGAACGTTTTTTGACCGGTAGCCATTCGGCCCAAGCGCGAATTTTTCTTCCGGTCGCGCATTTTTGGCCCCGGAGCATGTTATTGGCCCGGGCACAAATTTTTCGTCGGGAGCAAATTTTTCGCTCGGGCGCGAATTTTTCTTCTGACGCACATTTTTTGCCAAGGCGCGCGTTTTTGGGTTAGGGCACGAATTTTTCTCCCAGGTACACGTTTTTCGCCGAGGTGCGCGTTTTTTGCCCGGGTACTCATTTTTTGTCCCAGACGTGAATTTTTTGTCAGGGCGATCTTTTTTCACCCGGGCACGAGTTTTTCTCAAGGGTGCGTGTTTTTGCCAAGACACACATTTTTCGCTAGGGCATGGCTTTTTAGCTCAGACTCGCATATTTCACATGGGCGTGCGTTTTTTCCCATTAGCGTGTTTTTCGCCCGGGCACAAGCTGTTCGGTCCGGACACGAGTTTTTCGCTCGGACGCGCATTTTTCGCTTCCGGGCCAAAAAACCTGCTCCCGAGAAAAAATGCGAGCAGGAGAGAAAATGTGTGCCCCGGCGAAAAATGCGCACCCGAGAGAAAAATGTGCGCCCGGGAGAAAATTGCGCTCTCGGGCGGAAAATGCTCACTCGGACGATAAAATGCATGCCCGTGTGAAAAAATGCTTGCCCGGGCGAAATATGGGCGCCCGAGCGGAAAAAGCACGCTCAGGTGAAAAATGCTCGCTCTGGCGAAAAATGCGCACACGTTCAAAAAAAGACCGCCCGAACAAAAAAAGCGCGCTCGGGCGGAAAATGCACGCTCGAGCGGGAAAATGTGCTTCCATATGGACAAAAATGCGCGGCAGGGTGAAAAATGTACACTGGGGTGGACAATGCTTACCTGGCAGAGAATATGCGACCAGCGAAAAAATGAGCACATGGGCGGAAAAATGTGTGCTCAGGCGAAAAATTCGCTCGGGCAAAAAATGCACGCTCTGGCGAAAATTGCGCGCAGGGGCAAAAAATGTGCTCGGGCGGAAAAATGTGAGCCCTGGCGGGAAAATGCGCCCCTAGGCTGAAAATGCATGCCCGAGGGAAAATGCATTTCCGGAAAAAAGTGCGCGCACAGGGGAAATTTGTGCTCAGGCGAAAAATGTGCGCCCTGCGTAAACGTACGCCGGAAACGAAAAAGACTCGCTTAGGCGAAAAAACATGCACTCTGGCAAAAAACTCGATCAAAACCGACGGTGCGATCTAGACATTGGGTTGACGGATTTTTAGGTTTAATTGAATATCGATGGCTTTGAAATCAAGCTAATTACACACTAAAATCGTTCATCCGAACAGTAGAATTGGCTTTCAATTTCTCAAAGTCAATTCTTGAATACCAATGTCGTTTAAACGAACGAAACATTAGAGAAGGATCTAATTTCCTTGTAAACACAGTGCAGGTTCAACGCTACACAACTGTTGGAGAGGGTTAGAGGAAAAAGGCTGGCTTTTGTTGGTGACTCCCTCAATAGGAACCAATGGATCTCCATGATTTGTCTTTTAGATTCAGTCATTCCTGATCAAATGAAATCCATGAAAGCAAATGGATCTCTCACCACCTTCAAGGCCAAGGTTTCTATGTCATTTGAATGTAGCTTTTACTCCTATAAGCATCAAAAGTTCAAAATAACTAAAGTTAGGTTGGGTTGGGTTTTGTAGGAGTATGATGCATCAATTGAATTCTATTGGGCCCCGCTGTTGGTCGAGTCAAACTCGGATGACCCGGTGCACCATCGCATCCCCGACAGGATCATTCGAGCTCAATCAATTGAAAGGCATGGCAGGCATTGGATGGGAGCTGATATATTGGTTTTCAACTCGTATCTTTGGTGGAGGAGAGAAAAGATGAAGGTCTTGTAAGTAGTTTTTATGATTTTGGGTGATATTCCATATTCAAATCATATCTTATTGGCATACTTTTTGCTCAAGTAAATACAAAAAATATAATTACATACATTAATTTCTTTTTACTATATTGATAGGAGGCGCATAGATGCGCGGTATGCAGCCGATGAATACAAAAATAAGAGAAAAAACAAGCGGTAGATCGTCATATTGACGATTTCGAATTCACGGGATATTTAATTTTCAAATCGTCATCTGATGAACCTTAGCCATAATATAGATGCACCAAAGACCCGTGGGAGCAATGAACCGTGGTCATCTGTTGAACCTTAGCCATAATATAGATGCACCAAAGACCCGTGGGAGCCATGAACCGCGAGAATCTTTGAATCAAAAATCTGGCTCTAATATCTTATTGGGGAGTGAATCAAATAGGGAACAAAGTAAAGGCTGATACAACAATATTCAAACTTCAAATTTATACGCAAAATATTTTGCATCTTTTTGACATGAGACTTAGGGTCTGTTTGGCATGGCGGTGGCGGTCGTGAACACGGTAGTTACGAACCGTCGTTTACCTAAGGATCTACATCCATTTTTTTTTAAATTATTTTTTTCTTCGTAACGGTCATAACCGTTGTTAACATATATTCATGACAATGGAGTTTTTTGTCCAAACTCACCAAAGCAAAAACGTCATGTCAAACGAATGACGGTTTGTAACCACCACTTTCACGATCACCACCACCATACCAAACAGACCCTTAATAACCTCACGTGCGTTAACATTACTCTATTACATTATTGCAATGAACATTCTAGAGCAATCATACAATGTGCCATCACACATACACCTAATATGTTGCGTTCATCCAATTTAGCTCCAAAGCATTGTTTTAGTATATTACTTGTATGTTTAGGTGGGGCACTTTTGATGACAACGATGGGATCTACAAAGAGATCCAAATCCTTAGAAGTTATGAGATGGCATTGAAAACATGGGCAGAGTGGCTTGAATTTCATGTGGATCATATCAGGACCAAACTTTTCTTTATGAGCATGTCGCCGACTCATTTCTGGTAAGTTGCGTGTTGCGACAATAAACATTGTACTTTTCATGTCCATATAATAAGAACTTATTCAATAATGTAAAGAATGGATAAATTTGGCCTAAAGAAAAATTGGATTGACTATTGGCTCAGATCAAGTTCAGTCAAAGACTAATGAGGCAAGCCTGATTAGGGTCAAACTTTAATTGATCGCTGGATCGAGATGGGCATATTTGATTCAAATTTCTATTTTGCATGCATTTTACACATTCATATGACCATCATTATCATTGTCATCATTGACATCAATACCCTTATCCTAATAATTTGAGGTCTGATTTATGAATCCTTATTTTTCTTTTTGATAAACCTAACTTTCATCAAAATTACCTAAGGTCTACCTATTCTCCTTCTCGATCTTTCTATGTTTATTGATCTAATGATACATTTTCTATCCTTTTCCCTCCCTCATACAAACTACACAATCTATATTATATTGTCCTACTCCATTCGTGCATACATTTATTTATTCATTCATACATCGGGTCATTTGTCGGGACCTCCCCTCTAAGTTTGTAAAATTACAGGTTGCGCCCCTCTATCTTTTGAAATTACAAAAACCTCCCTTATAAGTATACAATTCATAACATGCTTGCACAAAAATACCCCCGGGGAAATTGCCAGGGGGGATTTTGTGCATGCATGTTATGAAATGTAAACTTACAGGGAATGTGTGATTTCAAAAGATAGAAGGGTGCAACCTACAATTATGCTAACTCCCAGGGGAGGTTTGAGTAATTAATAGTTCATATATTTATGACAACTATATGTATGATTCTACATAAGTTAGGCTAAGATTTTATTTGACAAGATCAAAATAGATCAGTTTTTAACTCGAATAGAGATCAAATCAAGCGACCCTATAACCAAACATGCATTTGATGGACGTCTCAAATGAACTTGGCCACACTTGAATTGGAAATGTATCAGCAATCTAATCAAATTTGAGCCAATTCGATAATAACAATTGTATCGGTCTATCAGGGGCGACGAATGGGGAATCGATAGCCGCCAGAATTGCTACAATGAAACTGAACCGATCACCGGAGAAGGGCACCTGGGAAGAGGATCTGATCGTAAAATGATGCAGGTAGTCGAATCGACAATCAGAGATTTGAGAGAAAAAGGAGTAAATGTTCAGATGCTCAACATCACTCATCTCTCAGAATACAGGAAGGATGGCCACCCTTCTACTTATAGAAAGCAGTGGGACCCACTAACCACAGAGGAACTTGCTAACCCTAGCAGTTATGCTGACTGTATACATTGGTGTTTGCCTGGAGTGCCTGATGTGTGGAATGAAATCCTGTACAGCTACATTCTTTTCAAATGACAGAATCATTTCTCCTTTGTTTGGGCTATCTGTTTGTGCAAAATTCTCTACAGTTTGATATTTTTGAAGAAAGAAAATGTAGTAGTTCAACCTATTCTATAATCAAAGACAATTTGTCTGGCATTATATTATGATTCGCTGAAACCCTTACAGTAGTACTCCTTTACCATGACAATATACTGAAAGACTGCCCTTGTTTGTAAGAGTCTTGAAGCTATTGTTCATTTTCATGAGAAGACCAAACTAGTTTTGATGCATGTGAGAAGCTTTGTTTAGTCCCACGTCGAATATACGGTTGAATTGTTCCATTATATATACCATGTGGCTAGCCCTCACATATGGGCTTAAGTTTTGGGTTGAATATGGGTTTGAATACTGATGTAGCTCGCCAATTTCCAATTCTCCCCTGCTTTGGTATCAGAACCTATGGTTCGGCTGGGGACAAGTATGTCAAGCGGTTTGTGATTCCCATGGTCTCAGTGGCTTCTAGAATGGTTGAAGAAGGTTCAAGAGCAAGCCAACTGAACTGCTGCGATGCAGACGTGGTTGAGTGTGTTATAGGCGCATGATACTTGATGATAGCTTCTATTTGAGGGGGAGTGATGGCCGATGTTGATGATCTCTCATGTGCGGGGAAGATTCTTGATGAACGAGATGATGGTCAAGTGTATCTCTTTTGCACAAATACACTAATAAATTTTGTAGAATGGTAAAAAAAAATCCCAGTGCCACAAAACATGACATGAACTGGAAGATTTTGTATTAAATGATTCAAGTTGTGCCTTGATTTAATATATAATATTTGCATGGCTATAACTTACAATGACATATTGCTTCCCTCCTTTGGAAATTGGGATTACTTTCACCATTTGTAATGAAAACTTCTATGTAGGATTTGAAAAATTAGCTGCAGGTCCTTTAAAGATGAATATACACACTGCAACATAGAACTGAGCAATTCCTGGAAGAATCCTGCAAATAAGTCAGCATTTAAGTAATTTGTCTTTGAACATGTTACATTTCATATTTAATGTAATGGCTGGTGATTCATGATATGCAATTGATTTCCGGTTTTTTATTAGATAAATACATATTTTCAACTACAAAACAAAGAAAAATAATGTTCCAGCTTTATTGGAAAGAAAGGTGAATTCTAGTGGTTGACACTCGTAAAACAACGATGTAATTCCTTGCAATCAATTAAAACAAAAAACACAGCGGAAAAATAAAGAGATGAATGTTTGTGTTTTGGTTAATCTGTGTGATTAATCTGCGTCCCTTGAAGAGATATGATCTATCATTATTATATATAAGGAGAGGCATACTACAAATTGTATTTACCAACAAATCAATGTTAGTTTTATTATTATTAATATGTCCGTGCATGTCAGGACCGACTCGGAACGACCCGATGGGTTCCGTGTCACTAGGGTTAGGCTCTACGCTGGAGATACTATAAAGGCCCATTGCACATGTTGATGAGGTCTTGTGGACTATCTTGAGCGGAGCCTCAACATTCTCAAGATACGTTTTAGGTTTTCCGCTCAAAACCTCTCGCTCCCGTCGGCGCTCTTCCGCTCGCGACTCCGTGCGCTGCTCCCGATCGCGATTCCCGTCGCCGACTGCAAGATCGCTGATCGAGAAGGAGTTTCTTTGGCGCTGCTATTTCGTTCTTGAAGATCGCAAGTCGTCGTTCGAGAAGGAGATCTTCGATCCCGTCTTCCGGCGCCGCTCCCAATCGCTTCCTAATCGCTAACCCCGGTGACGATTTCGCCGATCGAAGGTGTTCTTCTTCTGATCGTGAAGGAGTCACGCGAAGGAGGAAAGTACCGAGAACCTCTGTTGTCGTTCTTCCCGTCGCCGATCGACAAGGAAGATTCGCAAGGATCCCGTTCTTCTTTGCGAGTGAAGGATCGATCGAAGCTTCTTCAGATCTTGCTTTCTCTCGTGATTCTATATTCCGCAGATCCCGTCGGCGTTTCCTACAGTCTACAGATCCAGATCCAGATCTGAGTTAGCCGCAGATCTCCTGTGGTCAAGATCTGTGTTAGCCGCAGATCTCCCGTGGACAAGATCTGTTTTCTGCCCATACTTCAGATCGTGTTGCAGTTCATCGCCGCCGGTTTGGCCGCCCATAGTGGGTGATTCATTTTCTGCAGATCGTGGGAATTTCCTGCAGATTTGCTATTGTTTTGGTGATGCAGTTCGTAAAGGAGACGAAGCCTAGATCCTTGCCGATCGTTCTTCTTGCTCCCGTGCAAATACTGGCATCTCTTGCTGAAATCTGAGTTCAGATCTGCTGTGCTGTCTTTCGATCTTGGATCTCTGTGGCTTAAGTGTTTCTCTCAGTCTCTTCCTCGGATTTCTGCTGATTGAGGAAGTCGGTTGTCGATCGGATCAAGGCCACGGAGAACATTTTCAGCTGGAAAGGAGGAGCAAATTCACATTGTTGGATTGGATATGAAGTTTCAAGGGCGTTTTCGCGCGAATCAGGTGATTTTGTTTCAGTTTTCTTGTTTAGAATTCTGCTGCGATGTCGAAGAAAAGCGCGCTCGACGTCACCAAATTGCAATCGTTCGACGCGTCCGATTTCCTCAGTTGGAAAATACAAGTCCAGCTAGGAATGAAGGAACGCGGAATCTTCTACACTGTGCAAAGTGACTTTGCGTCTTCTAGCGAGGGCGTAGATGAATATCAGTGGACCAAGGATGAGGATTTCTGCAGGGACTACCTGTTGAATTCCCTCAATCCGCGTCTCGCGCTGACCTACCACGCTTACAAGACTGCAAAGGAAATCTGGGATCGTCTCAACGCACATTTTCAGAAGGAGGAGGTGTTGTCCAAATCGCTCATTGGGGAGAAGTTCTTCAACTTCCGCCTCAAAGCGAATCTGCAGATCACCTCCCAAATCATAGAGCTGGAAAATCTGCGCAACAAGCTGGAGGACGATCAGTCGAAGATGGACGACAATCTGTTCGTGTACTTGATCCTGAGCAAGCTACCTGCGGAGTGGCTGACTTTCAAGACGGAGATGCACAGGCGGAAGGAGAAGATTACTCTGGATGAACTCAAAAGGTTCATTCACATCGAGGACCAGAATATCGCTGGAAAGTGCGCGGAGCAGGTTGCTCAGCCCCCACAGGCTGTCAACTTCGTTTCTCGACCTAATAAGCCTCCTCGGAAGCCCCCAGCACCTAAAGTTGACACTCCTGCCCAGTTGGCTGTCAAGAAGCCTTCTCTCAAAAGGAAGAAGGGTAAATGCAACAACTGCGGCAAGTGGGGTCACTGGGTTGCTGACTGTATGGGTCCGAAGAAGCAAAAGGATGAAGCTCCACCTCAGGCGGCAAACATGGTGGTCGATACTTCTGATCCCAAGTCCTTTGTGGCTATGATCGGGAGCAATCACCGCAGTGCGTCTTCTGAGTGGTGGCTGGACAGCGGTGCTACCTGTCACGTCACAAATGACAGAGGTCTACTCTCCGACGTCAGAGCAGTCCGAGACAGAGTAGAGAATTACAATGGAGGAGAGACAGTCGTCACTCATGCTGGGACGGCAAAGCTCGTCCTCTCTTCAGGTAAAATTTTATTTTTGCAAAATGTTAAATTAGTTCCTAATTTAATCAAAAATTTAATTTCTATGAGCTTGTTAGATAAGTCCGGAATGTCCTTCACAACCATTAGCGGTAGAATAACAATGCCTGTTAATTCACATTATTTTGGTTGCGCTTACTTAATCAATGGAATGTATAGACTTAGCCTAGAAAACGAGTGCATAAATCAAGTGAGTTCGTCTCTGTTAGATCCAAAGCTACTTCATAATAGACTTGGACACGTTCACTACAAGAAGATGCGCGATCTAGCTAAGAGTTGATGAGTCCAGTTTATATAGTGATTTCCAGACTCATCTGGGCTAGTTTTCATGCACTTGCACTTCACTTTAGGCCTATTTTCAATTCTATTTGATCACATTGCCCATTTCATTGCTTAGTGCACATTTATGCCCCATCTTGGTGTGATTTCATGTATTTCTGTGGTCTAGTATATTTTCATGCAGGTCCAAGGGTTGTGCGACACCCGGGATGGGTCCTGGGGGATTTTCGGTCGAAAAAGCCTCTGATCGTGCGTTTTCCTTCTCGCACGAGCAGGCGCACGACCACTGGTCGTGCGTTAATTCCCTTCCCTGATCGAGCGACGGCGCACGATCATTGGCCTTCTTCGCGCACGACCACTGGTCGTGCGCCGCTGACCGTGCGCTTTTGTGCAGATTTGGTTCGAGCTACAGGTTCTTCGCGCACGATCAGAGGCATTCCTTCGCGCACGACCATTGGTCGTGCGCCTGATCGTGCGCGTTGTTTAATTCTGCTCCGTCTATAAATAGACATGCGCGATTTTAGGTTGGGATCAACCATCCGACTCCGCCCAGCTCCGCCGTTTTCAACATTTTCTGCAGGGTTTCGCCTCCTTCTTCACCGCCCACCTTAGGGAGGATCTCCGGGCAAGCTTTCAACGCCAAATCTTCGCCGGAGCTTCCTCTCGGCCATCTCCTTCATCCAAGAGCTTCAAGAAAGGAGTCAACCTAGCCTTCTTCTTCAAGATCTGAGCAGCTTGTGTGATCATTCCTCCGGTTCGTGACACGAAGAAGACGGGTCCACTGGAAGGTAGTGACAACCTTCTCTACCCCGAACGCAGTTGAGGACCGAGTTTAGACGCGGATTGACAACCCGGCGATTCCTTCCGTGAATCCTCAACAAGACTTCGGAGTCGGTCGATTTCGCACACTCATCTCCTCTTGTAGTTGATAGTTTAGTTGGATTTCTTATATGTTTGATGAAGTATACTTTTATTTGTTAACATTAGTATGAAATCATGTCTATGTGATTGAGTAATCTTGTTATATTTTCATTTGAGGTGTGCCTTGTGGTGTGGATTGTTGGTTGTGTTGTGCCGCCCTAACAATTGTTAGTGGTGTGCTTTGCGAAGAGGTGCTTGCGACCCTCATTCCGCCGCTCTCTCCACTCCATCCGCTAGCCTACTCGTCCATCCGCCTAGCGATTCAGTGCATTGCGGCCCGTGTAGTCTTCCATCGCGCCTGGCGAAGCAGTGCGCTCAAGGCTGCATAGGAGTAGTCGTAGCTATTTTATTTTGTTTTCCGCAATCCAAACCAAGCCTCCCGCAATCCATCCGACCTTAAGGACTTCAATCTCAAGTCCTCCTCAATAATCAACTCCACCTTACTGTGTTCCTTCCGAGATCGATACTCGGGGATTTACTCCTCGTTTTATATTACTTGAACGATCGGTACACTGCCGTTTCGTGTCACAGTCTCGCCACAGCCTATAGCGGTGTGTGAGATTTGCGCCATCAAGTTTTTGGCGCCGTTGCCGGGGAACATAGACGTGTGAGTTTTCTGGAGAGGGAGGATCTGAGAGAGAAGCCCTTCCATTTGTAAATTGCGTCGTTTATTTTTATTTCAGTTCTTTTTATTCTATTTTCCTGTTTTTAAATAGGTTGTTTAATAAATTTCTGTTAGGTGTAACAGTTTGCACGATAGTGTCTTTATTTTGAATCTTGCTATCTCCATATAATGTGGGCTGCATTTAATATTCGTTGCCGTTTATGTGGAGATATTTCTCACGCTAGTGATAGATGCCCTACGGAAGATGGTGGGCATAATTCTCGTGGCCCGGTGTACGGAGCACCATTTTCCTATGGTTCTTCATGCCCTGTGCCCAAGTCTTATGGCCACTCGTCCTCGCCGCATACACCATTTTTATATTCCTCCCCGGCCCCTCAAGGACCAAGGAGTAATATAAAACGGTGCTTGTTCTGTCAAAGCATGGATCACGCCCTGAAGGACTGTGCCGAGTATCTTCGCCAATTGGACGAGGATGATGAGCCAGATATTCGGATCGTCCCGAGTCCTACTTCCGGCAGCACACCTTCAACATCCGGTTATGTGTCTGTGTCACCTTCATCTTGTGAAGGGTATGATGTGGACACAGTCACCAGATGCGTGGCTGATCTAGGCTCTAACATGGCCGAGCCTATCTCCCATGTGCATCCATCACCTAGCGTAGATTTGATTCTTTGTGAGGAATCAGTGTTTGACTTTTATCCAAGCACCATTCCTTCCCCTGTTGTGCATTCTACTATGCTCATCTCCGACGACATTGTTGATGATGTGTCGCAAGATGAAGCTGGCGATCTATGTATTATGCATACTCCTATGGAGGAGGACAACCTTCTAGGTGAAGAGGAGCTTTCCTCAGCACCGGTGGAGGAAGTCCAAATCCTAGGCATTGCCCTTGTTGATCCCGCCGAACCTTGTAGCATTGATGACAATGCAAACATTATTTTACTTTCCCAACCTTTTGGGAGTGAGTCCGGGACCACTCCCCCGCTTGATTTTTATTTATGTTCTTCTTCTCTTTTATTTCTTGACCCCCCTTCTGCTATATCTGAGCCTGTGCAGGTTGAGTCTTCGCAGGTACTTCAGGAGGACTTGGAGCATTCTGCTCAAGTCAATGATGAGTGTATCCTCTCATGTGAGGAGGTTGATCCCCCCTCCATAGAGGAAGCCTCATTCATTGCCTTCTCCTCCTGCGGACCTGCTGTGGATGACACCTTGCTTGGCAAGGATTTTTTGTGTGAGATGAGTGAGGCTTATTCCTCCTCCTCCTCTTACATTCTGTTTCCTCTACCTGTGCGTTGCAGGTATTATTATACAGGTAGAGGGGTGACTGTTTTATCGCCGTATCGGTACCGGCCACCGAAACGGATAATGGAACAACCTGTGCATTTTCTATTCCATAGGCCCATTAGCTAGAACTCGTAAAGTTTTGAATAAGTCGTGCTGGGAAGACAATAACCCCAGTATTTATCTTATTTTTCTTGCATTGTATTTTTCGTTAAGTAGAATAGTTAGTTAAATTTCAATTTAGTTTTAGTTTTTCTATTTCTTTTTGTTTTTGCGGAGCTCACCCCTGCAGGTCATTCCTATGGAAGGCGGTGGTCGCGATTCTTCGTATGGCGGAGGTGCGGCTTGGTCTTGTTCTACACGCGTCTTCTGGTATGCTCACTTGCTGAGCATTGGGTACCCTCTTCCCCCAACTTTGTTTTAGAATATCTTAATGCATAGTTTAAGTCTGGGGGAGAGCTAGTATCTGTTACCCAATGCACGTGCACACTGCATATGCATCCTAGAAGCTTTTATTGATTTATTTTGTTTAGATCATTGCATCACACACCACTTGCACCCACTTGAGCGTGTGCTTAGCTGTTTGCATGTCGCGAGTTAAACTCATTTCTTGAGCAAGGTTCGGGCAAATCATTGTGCTGGCTTTTAAATTATATAGTGGAGTAATATGTTGACTCCGGTGTTCCTAGTCTAATGCTTTTGTGAGCATAGAGATTTGTGTAGATTAGATTCCTTTTTATACTATTAGTCTTATACATTTCTATTAGTGTAAATAATGTTTGCTCTACTCAAATGGTGAATCCGGTTTGAATCAAAAGGTAGCATATGGGTGTGTGTAAATTATCGCTAGACGTGTATTGCTTGTGTCGGGAGGAAGGATAACCTTTCTCGGTGACTAAGAACTCGCCCCAAGCGATTCTTGAAGCATTGGCATAGGATAATTCTGTTGCGCAAGAATGACGTAGGCCATCATTTTGGCCCGGTTGAGCCTTTGTGCAAATCCTGATATCTTATCCTCGTTAGCCCATTTGTGCCTACCCCATCCCTTTGATTCAGCTCCACATTTTATTCCACCAAAACCAAAAAGCCGATCCTAGTCACATACCCAAAGCTGAGCTTTAGCTGTTTTCACATTTGTATTTTGGAATGTTGATGTGGTGATGTTAAATTTGGAGATGTGGTTGTACTCCCTTGAACATTTGCTGAATTTAAAAAAAAAATATAATTAGAAAAAGAAATGAAATGAGAAGAAAAGAAAAGAAAATTGAGAATGAGTTTAATTGAAAATCTATTTGAGATATGTATTTTGGATTAGGCGATGCACATACCCATGCGTTCAGGTCCAAGTCTGGGGGTGTGGTGCATCCGCGTGTTTTTGTAGCTGCGGGGATAGAGTTATTGTTTAAGCTCATTTGGGTTGGGTGCTTTAAGCCGTCCTGTTTATCATTGTTTACCTCACCGTAACCCAAGCCTCATGAAAACCTTAAGTCCTACCGACTCACGCTATGAACTAATCTAGTGTTGTGGAGAGAATGTGACCGGGCGAGCTTATGGTCTCCGACACCGATGGATTTCGGTGGAGTTTGTCCCAAACCCTAGCCTGGGCAATGCTCATCTCAGCGTGTATTTTACTTTCCCCGTATGCGTGACCGATTGATTCACCGTGATTCACATTTATGAGTAGTAGTAATATTTATTTACTCCATTAGAAGCATATAAACTATGTGTATAATTAGAAACCTTATCCACTATTTCTCTATGCACTTGGGTATGCGACTTCGCATGGTACTCCTCAGTGTAATTTTAAGCTAGCTATTTATTTTTCCCCGCCTGTTTAGGATGTGTTTGCTCGTGACGTGCAAACAGGTAAGTCTGGGGGTGTGATGAGTCCAGTTTATATAGTGATTTCCGGACTCATCTGGGCTAGTTTTCATGCACTTGCACTTCACTTTAGGCCTATTTTCAATTTTATTTGATCACATTGCCCATTTCATTGCTTAGTGCACATTTATGCCCCATCTTGGTGTGATTTCATGTATTTCTGTGGTCTAGTATATTTTCATGCAGGTCCAAGGGTTGTGCGACACTCGGGATGGGTCCTGGGGGATTTTCGGTCGAAAAAGCCTCTGATCATGCGTTTTCCTTCTCGCACGACCAGGCGCACGACCACTGGTCGTGCGTTAATTCCCTTCCCTGATCGAGCGACGGCGCACGATCATTGGCCTTCTTCGCGCACGACCACTGGTCGTGCGCCGCTGACCGTGCGCTTTTGTGCAGATTTGGTTCGAGCTACAGGTTCTTCGCGCACGATCAGAGGCATTCCTTCGCGCACGACCATTGGTCGTGCGCCTGATCGTGCGCGTTGTTTAATTCTGCTCCGTCTATAAATAGACATGTGCGATTTTAGGTCGGGATCGACCATCCGACTCCGCCCAGCTCCGCCGTTTTCCACATTTTCTGCAGGGTTTCGCCTCCTTCTTCACCGCCCACCTTAGGGAGGATCTCCGGGCAAGCTTTCAACGCCAAATCTTCTCCGGAGCTTCCTCTCGGCCATCTCCTTCATCCAAGAGCTTCAAGAAAGGAGTCAACCTAGCCTTCTTCTTCAAGATCTGAGCAGCTTGTGTGATCATTCCTCCGGTTCGTGACACGAAGAAGACGGGTCCACTGGAAGGTAGTGACAACCTTCTCTACCCTGGACGCAGTTGAGGACCGAGTTTGGACGCGGATTGACAACCCGTCGATTCCTTCCGTGAATCCTCAACAAGACTTCGGAGTCGGTCGATTTCGCGCACTCATCTCCTCTTGTAGTTGATAGTTTAGTTGGATTTCTTATATGTTTGATGAAGTATACTTTTATTTGTTAACATTAGTATGAAATCATGTCTATGTGATTGAGTAATCTTGTTATATTTTCATTTGAGGTGTGCCTTGTGGTGTGGATTGTTGGTTGTGTTGGGCCGCCCTAACAATTGTTAGTGGTGTGCTTTGCGAAGAGGTGCTTGCGACCCTCATTCTGCCGCTCTCTCCACTCCATCCGCTAGACTACTCGTCCATCCGCCTAGCGATTCGGTGCATTGCGGCCCATATAGTCTTCCATCCCGTCTGGCGAAGTAGTGCGCTCAAGGCCTGTATAGGAGTAGTCGTAGCTATTTTATTTTGTTTTCCGCAATCCAAACCAAGCCTCCCGCAATCCATCCGACCTTAAGGACTTCAATCTCAAGTCCTCCTCAATAGTCAACTCCACCTTACTGTGTTCCTTCCGAGATCGATACTCGGGGATTTACTCCTCGTTTTATATTACTTGAACGATCGGTACACTGCCGTTTCGTGCTGCAGTCTCGCCACAGCGTATAGCGGTGTGTGAGATTTGCGCCATCAAGTTTTTAGCGCCGTTTCCGGGGATGTCCTATGTTTACACTGCCGTTTCGTGCCGCAGTCTCGCCACAGCCTATAGCGGTGTGTGAGATTTGCGCCATCAAGTTTTTGGCACCGTTGCCGTATAGTTCTATGAGCTTGTTAGATAAGTCCGGAATGTCCTTCACAACCATTAGCGGTAGAATAACACTGTCTGTTAATTCACATTATTTTGGTTGCGCTTACTTAATCAATGGAATGTATAGACTTAGCCTAGAAAACGAGTGCATAAATCAAGTGAGTTCGTCTCTGTTAGATCCAAAGCTACTTCATAATCGACTTGGACACGTTCACTACAAGAAGATGCGCGATCTAGCTAAGAGTCACAACATTCCGTTAGATTTCTCTATTCGATTTGATAGGTGCGAGGTTTGTGCCACTACTAGAAAATTGACTTTTAGCCAGGGTAAATTACCGTGGCTTAAAGTCCAAAATCGTGGCAAAAGACTTTTAGCCACGAACTGCCGTGGCAAATGGGCGTGGCCAATACGAGCGTGGCAAAAAAGTATTTGCCATGCTCTTTCTGTGGCAAATACCCTTTTTCTATGACTTTTAGCCACGATTTTAGACTTTTAGCCACGATAATTTGACTGTTTGCCACGGAAAATGGCCGTGGGCAATACGAGCGTGGCTAAAAGTCAATTTTCTAGTAGTGTGCCCAAACCAAAATAACTAGAAACCCTTACAAGATCGTTTCTAGGAGCACACAACTTTTGGAATTGATTCATTCTGACCTCTGTGACTTTCGGAGTCATGCCACTAGAGGGGAAGGAAGTATCTAATTACCTTCATTGACGATTTCTCCAGATTTTGTCATGTCTACCTATTGAAATCGAAAGACGAGACTTTCGAGACCTTCAAAATCTTCAAATCTCGGGTAGAAAACCAGTTAAATCTGAAGATTAAGAGACTTAGAAGTGATCGAGGAGGAGAATACACTACAACTGGGTTTAGGGAGTTTTGTGCCACTGAGGGCATAATCCTTGAAACTACAACTCCTTACTCACCCCAATCAAATGGTGTTGTTGAGCGTAAGAATAGAACTTTAACAGAGATGTTAAATTCTATGCTCCTGACCGCTGGCATGCCCAATTCCTTCTGGGGGAAGCAGTCCTTACTGCAAATCATATTCTGAATAGAGTGCCTCATTCAAAGCTCAGTTCTACTCCTTATGAGCTGTGGCACGGCCATCCTTGTAGATACGACACTCTTAAAACTTGGGATTGTATTGCCTATGTGCGTATACAAGACCTTAAAAGACCTAAGGTGGGACCTAGAACGATAACCTGTGTCTATCTAGGCAGTGCAGAAGACAGTGCAGCTGACCGGTTTCTGGATCTATCCACTAATTCAGTGATAGAGTCCAGAGATGCTATCTTCTTTGAGCATAAATTTATCAAAGATCATGGCCTGACCGTTCCTGGATCTACTGACATGATCTCAGAGTCTATGGTAGAACCCGAAGCTGGCCCCTCTGGCACTGCTCCCCAACCTCTAGAGGTCAAACCTGTTCCTCTTAGAGTATCTACAAGAGATAGAATCCCTAAGGATTTTGGTGAGAACTTCGTCACCTACCACTTAGAGGATGATCCATTTTCCTATCAGGAAGCGATGAGATCGAGAGATGCGTTAATGTGGGCAGAAGTCATCAACGATGAGATGAACTAGCTGCTACAAAACAATACCTGCCATCTAGTGGACCTACCGAAAGGAGCTAAAGTCCTGGGATGCAAGTGGGTACTGAAGAAGTTACATAGTGATGGGTCTATAGCCAGATACAAAGCACGTCTAGTCGCTAAGGGTTATAAACAACAGGGGGGAATTGACTATTTTGATGTCTATTCACCTGTCTATCACCTATCTACTATTAGAATTCTTCTCGCCTTAGCCTCTATCGAGAATTTCATCGTCCATCAAATGGACGTGAAAACAGCCTTTGAATGGAGAGTTAAATGAAGAGATTTACATGGCACAACCTGAAGGTTATGTCCATACAGATCTAAAGGATAAAGTGTACAAACTTGATAAATCTATCTATGGGCTTAAACAAGCACATAAGATGTGGCACATGAAGTTTGATCAAGTGGTAAAGAGCTTTGGATTTCAGTCCAGTCTCTCAGACAAGTGTCTCTATTACCGCTCGATGTCAAACCAAACAGTCATCATATGCCTATATGTGGATGGCATGTTGATCCTGGGGTCAGACCTAGCTTTCGTGAGGGATATTAAGTCTGCTCTCGCCAAAGCGTTTGATATGAAGGACCTTGGTCCCGTCGATACCCTACTAGGTATGAAAGTAAGAGTAGACAAGGGATGTGTCACTCTGAGTCAAGCTCACTACATAGAGCAGATTCTTAATACCTGGGGTTATAAAGATTGTAGGTCTGTTGAAACACCAACTGATCTGAACGTCAAGCTGAGTCCGAATGAAGGAACAAGAGTTGATCAAGTCAAGTACTCAAAGATCATTGGAAGTTGATGCGCTATTTCCGCACCACTAATTAGCGGGCACGAAATGCGGTACGACGGCAGTGCACCGGTCGTTGTCAAGCAATAAAAGTAGGGAGTAGCTCCCCGAATATCGTTCTCAAAGGACCGCAAGTTGGGTAGTACGATTTGCCTGTTAGGAGATTAGTTATGAGGGTTTCTAAGTTAAACAAAAACAGGGGGATTTTGATTGGTTTTATAGAACAGGAATAAGAAAACTAAACAAACTATGCGGGTCGCAATCACCGCGTCGCTTGGTGGATGGATTTAGTGCAGGCCGCGATGTCGTGCTTCGCTTAGCGGATGGCCGGTGAGCAAATGGATGAGGTGAGTGCAAATGCGAGAGTTGAGGGTCGAAGGCACCTCTTCGCTATCGCTTCCAGCTTTTGCTAAAGCGAGTGCTAGAACGTGTGTGTGTGTAAGTGGAGAGGGGGCGGAGCGCATCACAACACAGCATCAAGTAAAGAACAAGATCATAAACAAACTCCCATTCATAGACAAATAGAGGTTCACTTAGTTCATTACAACAATGAAGAGTACATATCAAAAAAGAGAAGGGGTAGAAGGAACCACGAGATGAGAAGCCTCGTCGTGGATCTTGGTCGGAATGGGGGGTCGTCACGCCTCCTCCGAGCTCAGTCCTTGGTTGCTTCCGGGGCTTAGAGGCTGTCACTACCTCCAACCGTTGCCCGTCTTCTTCTCAGAGCTGGGTCACTTCTGCTTCGCCCAATGGAGTTGTCCTCCTCATAGAATGTTGGTTGTAGATGGCGGAGAATGCTTCCGGGATCCTAGATGGACCATAGGATCAATGGATGAAGCCTTCCCAAAGGGGGGAATGGATGGGAGGAACTTGGAGAGGTGAAACGGCGGACTGGCGCGGAGAAATCGCGCCCCAAAACAGTGCTGAATCCCTAATTTCGCGGAGCAGCGTTTAAATAAGGAGCAGAATAAACACTGCGCACGGTCAGTGGCGCACGACCAATGGTCGTGCGCGAAGGAATGCCTGTGATCGTGCGCAGTCAACCTGTAGCAAAGAAAAAGATGGAAAATAACGCACGGCCAGGGGCGCACGACCAGTGGTCGTGCGCGAAGGAATCCTCTGATCGTGCGCCGTCGCTCTGTCTGGGAAGGGAATTAGCGCACGACCACTGGTCATGCGCCTGATCGTGCGCGAAGGAATGTGCACGATCAGAGGCTTTTTAGGCCAAAAATTGCCCCGCACCATCCCGAACGTTCACGCGATTCCAGGACCTGCAGGAAAAATACATATGGCCCCGATCCGTGCACACCACCGGATCCATAACACAGGCATACAGTAATATATAAGAAAAACATGCCACAAAGGGGAAAGGATTGCACAAAAGGCGCAGATACGCCGTGATATCAATATAAGCATATATGAACAGCAATTGAAGTGCAATGACACTAAAACAAACCCAGATGAGGCCGGAAATCACTGTATAAACCAGACTCATCACACCCCCAGACTTACCTGTTTGCGCGACCCGAGCAAACAAATCCGGCGGAGCGAGAAAAGACATAGCTGGGTTAGAAATTGCAAGGACGGAGTAATATGCGAAGTCTCATACACATGTGCATAGAAATCTAGTAAAAAGAATTTTTAGTTATGCAAAATAGTTTACATAATTCTAACAACGTAACTATATATTATTTCTACTCAAAAGTTGAATCATAGGGAATCACTCGGTCATGCGTAGGAAGAAAGTAGAAAGGCTGCTGAGGCGAACATTACTCAACACCGGAGTTCGGAACAACCTCCACTGAAATCCATTAGTGTCGATGACCATAAGCTCACCCGTTCGCACTCTCTCCACGGCATTCGTACGATTCGATGCGCAAATCAATAGGACTTTAGGTTATGATTTAGGCTTAGGCTACGGTGCGGTAAACAATGATAAATGCGGGGGCTGAGCACACATGACCCAAATGAGCTTGCAAAAGAAACACTATCCCAGCAATAATAAAAATGTGTACACCACTTATTCCCAAATATATCTCTTTATACATTTTTTTCACTTTTTTTTACTTTCTTTTCTTTTCTCATTTTTTCCAATTTCACAACTTTGCACAATTAGATACAAAACAGCTATATCTTCAATAACGCATTTCCACCACAATCACAAATATACATCGCATCAACACCCAATTTTTTAAATGCACAAATTGTTTGAGCTCAGAATTTGGTGTGCGATTAGGATAGTCATTTTGGCTTTGGTGAATTGAAGGTGGAGCTGAATCAACGAGATCGGGTGGGCACAAGGGGATAGCAAGGATAAGATGTTAGGACCGGAATACAAAGCTCAAACTGGCCAACATGATGGCCTACGTCACGCTCACGCACTGAACTAACTCATACCCATGCTTCGAGAGTCGCTTGGGGCAAGTTCTTAGTCACCGAGAAAGATGATTCTTCCTCCCGACTCGAGCAATACGAGCCTAGCACCCCTCTACACACATCCCTACACTACTGATTGATTCGCACCGGATTCACCGCTTTTGAGTAGAATAAACTAGAATTACGCTGACAGAATAAAATGTAAAACTAAAAGCATAAAGAAAAGTTTAATCTACACCAATTTCTATGCGAGACATGAATAAATGACTAGAGCACTACACGAGTCAACAAAGTACTTTGTCTCGCAATCCTAACCCAGCACCGTGATTTCCCATTCACACAACCGAGACGAGTTAGACTCGTCACGCGCCTACAGTTAAGTGCGCTCACGTGGGTGTCGTGGTGTGCCATGAGATGAACAATGATACAATATAACACAGATTGTAAATCCTAGTATGTTGTGCACTGTGCATGTGCACGTGGTAACGATAACTCTCACTCCCCCAGACTTACACTAAGCAAAAAGCATGTTTGGTAGCGGCATAAGCTTAAGAGGGCAAGGATGAGAGATTACCCCATGCTCAGAAATGAGCATACCAGAAGATATGGCGTTTTGTTCAAAATGCGGTGATTCCGCCGTGCTCCAATAGATGCGGACCTGCGATTAAAGAGATCCCAAGCACAACAAAAATATAGCAAAAAAAGATAACAAGAAAGAACGGAACCAAATGGTCCCCAATGGGTTGTCTCCCAAGAGCCCTTTTGTTTAACGTCCTTGAAGGTGGACCAAATACCTGTATTAGAGTTTGATAGCAATAGTCTTATAATAAAAAAAACTAAAGAGACATTACGACGCAACAAATAACTTGAAACAGAGAAGCACAGAAACATAACAGATGGCACACAGCACAGCCCGGAGATCCCGGCACGCATCAGCTATATGCTGATTTGTGGTGGTTCTCCCCAGTCACGCGAGATGGGCAGGAGGTGAAAGCTTTAGGGCCCAAGGAAGATGTCTCTCCCTTGCCCCTAACCTCCTCCTTCTCGCGCTGGAGGGCTGCAAAGCGCGCTGCGTGCAGGATTCTTTCCCGCTTCAGCTTTTCCACTGAAGGAGAGCGCCACCGAGCACCATGTGCGGGAGGGGTGATAGTGTTTGTCGGATTGGGATCAGTCGGGGGCTTCATTTCTGCACCCTCAAAAGGGGGTAGATCGGCCCAATGAACCTGTTTAGATTGTTTACATTTCTTGTTTTGAATAAAAACATTGTTTGTAAGGCTCATCGCTCCGCCTTCTCCCATGTCTTCCCACTCCTTGGTCTTACTGCTTTTCCTCTCTATCTCCAACTCTTTATTTGTGAGCTGCTTTGCTTTTTCTTCCATCAGAGTGATACTTTCCTCCTCTCTAGGATTCTTCACGTCAAAGTCTGATTTTTCTTCATTGGACCTGCACTTACTTTTACTCACAGAGAGGTTAGGAAGATAAGAAGATCCTGACAGGTTTGTCGCATTGGAAGGTAGGGTGACGCAACCCGTGGCGATGTGGAGGGTTGCGCCACTCTCCTTTAGAAAAGGAACCCCCAGGATTGGCATGGAATCATTTTCCATGGGGCCTAGAATCTGAAAGTCGGTGACTACAGCCGTTCCATTAAGGTTTACTACGACCTCACGAATCTCACCCTCAGTTTCGACAGTCACTCCATTAGCCAACACCAGCGACTTCCGGTCCTCAGAGTTCATTGTTAGGTGCAATCTCTCAACATCTTGCAGAGCAAGAATGTTGCGAGATGCCCCAGAGTCGCAAAGCGCGGAAACCTCAATATTATTGATAGTACATTCAACAATGCAAGGGCTCACTTGACCAACATCCGCATCAGCAATGCTTTTACCTTGCTCCCGCGGGTTCTTTTCAGTATTGCTTGGAAGAGCACCTTGTGTACGCTCGGAGAGCACCTGGGCCAATTGGCCTAGCTGTATCTCCAAGTTTCGCATTGAAACAGTTTGATTGGCCATATTTGTTTGAGCCAGATCAACAAACTTTTCCATCATTTCTTCCAATGCGCTCTTCCTCTGCGGTGGTGCATTTTGAGCAAACCCTGGTTGTGGTGGCCTCGGTTGGCTACCGGAGGCTTGCGCATCAAATTGATGCAAGCCTCCTTGCCATCGTTGGCTAGGAACGTTTTGTTTCCATGAGAAGTTCGGGTGACTCCTCACGGCCGGGTTATAAGCGTTGTTAAATGGTACTCCCCGATTTTGATCATTCATATAATTTACACTTTCATCAAAAGTTAATTCAGCAGGTTGCTCACCTGAGGGGCACTCATATGCATGATGCCCGGGGTTTCCACATCCTTGACACGAAATGGCCATTACTGGGGCAGGAGGGAGGGCAGGCCTCTTAAGTAGAACGACGTTGTCATAAGGCGCCGACGCCACCTCGGCAGATGCGCCCGATGTGCTCACCTCGAAGAGTCCACGAGCATTCCTTGGAGCGTTTCTTCCAGCAGTCCAGAATGAACTATGAATGGAAGTGTCCTGGAGAATCCTCAGTGCGTCCTCGGGAGTATGGTTCATCAGGGTCCCGCCTGCAGCGGCATCAATCATGGCTCTATAATTGGGCTCGATTGCAAAATAGAAATTTTCCACTAAGCTCCAAGGTTGTAGCTCATGCTGAGGGCACTTCCGGAGGAGGTCCGTGAACCTATCCCATGCTTCCGTAAGGGTCTCCTGATCATGTTGTCGGAAGGTTGCGATTTCTCTCCGCAAGTTTACAACCTTGTCTACCGGGTGGAATTTTGCCAAAAACTTTGTCTGCAGAGCGTCCCAGGTGGTAGCTGCGTCGGGTGGTATTGTGTGGAGCCAAGCCTTTGCCTTGTCGCGGAAAGAGAATGGAAACAACCTGAGTTTCACCGTCTCATCAGCAATTCCTGCGTACCGAAATGTACCGCAAATCTCTGCAAATTCAGCTAGGTGAAGATGGGGGTCTTCACTGATTAACCCGGAGAATTGGGCATTATTGCGGATCATATTCAGAATGGCCGGCTTTATCTCAAAATTGTTGTTAGTAATAGCCAGGCCAAATCCGGGGTACACACTCTGTAACGGCCCGCTAGCAGCCGCACAATCAATACTTCATAAACCATTTTTAGCACAGCTTACAATAATACTAAACTAATGAATCACAATGAGTAGCACACGTCATCGCAGATAATTATAGTTTTCACATCTAATTTATTTACACGTACATGTACCAATAACCGTCTTCAGCACAGTTTTATTTTTCATAATTATACATCAAAGTTCTTCAAACGAAAGCTTATGAAACAAAGTTAAGCATGAGAAACATTTATCAAAAAGGTACACAGGTATGCATGCAAGTCCTTGTAAGCATCTTCTACTTCAAAAGGGGCTAACGCTGGTTAGCTTGCCACTTTCCTTTACCTAAAAATATTTGATGTAGCAACCGTTAGCCTTTAAATAAAGACTAAGCGAAATTCTAGCTTTTTAACCTGCTGTACAAGCAAACTCAATGGAGTATATATCAATATACTTATTCATAATTAAAACAAAGATCTAAACATGCTATTATCAGGTACAAATTATAAGAAGACTATGTCATGACAAAATGAATTTAAACAGGCTATTACATAACATAACATGTATTTTAATTATAAGTATGTTCTTTAATAAATGCTAAGGGCAATTGAGTTATTGTTCTTTTCTTTATTCTTATTTCTCTGGGCCCGACCCCTCTGGGTCCTTCTATCCAAAATAGTACAAGCACACGCGTTTCCGCCTACGGCCGACTGATTGGTAAACTATTCTTTTTCATAATATTTATGCGCATTTGAACTCAATTTAGCCCTTATCATTTCTACGTGTCGACACGTTCTAAAAATTAAATTATGATTGTTATTTAACAGTAATTCCCCTCAGAATAAAAATCATTTGATTTGCCTTCATTGAAGGCCATATCTAAATAATTTATGCTTCAGTGATCTTTGCATGCACACATATACATATTCTTAAAAGTAAACTGTTGACATAGTGAAAATACTTGAAACTACGCATAGATTAAAAAGATAGTTCTCACCATTCCCATAGCATTCCTTTGTCCACTCCCCAGGTCATCGTCACCTCTATTTTGGGATGCCATCCTTCACGAAATCTGTTTAAACAATTAAGTGATAAGGGACAATATATTCGGGGTTGCATCACATTATAGCTATGACGTTGACCTCTAGGGTTGACATACCACCTATCACTTAGGCATAGAAGACACAATACCACACACAGGATACACAAACTAAGTGCACATTTCACTTCACAGAACATAGATATACACAAGTGCACATCACAACTCATCTCCCAAATAGATCAGGAAACACAGCACCACACACCTCCACTGCACAGCCACACAACACAGCATCCTCACTGCACAGTCGCTGCACACATTAGGATCGGGACACAGCACCACACATCTCCACTGCACAACCACACAACACAGCACAAAGCACAGTTTATAGGATACTCGTGCACTGAATAAGCCCCCAAAACAGTCGGAAAACCCATAGGAATTAGTTTGAAATCTAGGAAACCCAAAACCTAAAACCGGTACCGGCAAGAACGTCGCACCCGACCTCAACTGAGTGCAATAAAGGCTTAGATCCAGTAAAGAAGAAGAACAAGAAGCTTACAGCGTAGGTCACAAACAACCAAGCCCCGATTCCGCCTGAGAATCAAGCTCACGAGTCCCCAAACCTTCAATAATCTTCTCCAAAGCTCTGCTTCCAAACGTCAAGAAGGAAAATCGAACAAGAACGGGGAGCTTGAGAGAAGAGAAAAGGAGGAAGAAGGAGCCGCGTCAAGCCCTAGCGGTGAATTCTCGCGAATACGAACAGTGAAGAGCCGGGGGTTAGAGATAAGGAAAAGGTAGAACATGACATGTAAAGGCAGCCACTCTTTTCCCACCGCCTAACATTAACTTTGGCTACTGGCAGCTCAAAACATTATTAGCACCCCATTTCAGTTCTAGAATAGTTGCTAGTAAAATATCAAAATCAGAACACCCTTGGCCACATGACAAACCCAACAAAGCCCCCCAATAGCTCCCCTTTTTTGTTTTAATACCAAATAATTGAGACGAAAATCTTGCTTAGCAGATTCAAGTTCGTTCACTGGTTTTATTTTCATCATAGGGGATATTGGTTATAACATACTTCTGTTTATTAATTATCATCATAGGGGATCGTAATTAGCACATAATAAGTCGCAATAACAAAATATTAAACATAATGAAAATAACTTACGGGAAGCGTCGTGCGTCACAATTCGTCCCTCCTTAAAGATTTTCATCCCCGAAAATCGAATCAGTGCGATCTTCAAATAAGTTAGGAAAAAGTCCTTTCATGATGTCTTCCCGCTCCCAAGTAGCTTCCTCTCGAGGTTGACCTTTCCACCATACATGGATGAAGTTAACATCTCGGTTTCTCAATTCCTTGCTTTGCCGACCAATAATTTGATATGGTTCTGTTGGACTAGACAAATCAGCTTCGATCTGTAGATTTGCAGTCGGAACAATCTCTTCGGGATTACGAATATATTTCCGCAGTGTTGACACGTGGAACACATCATGCAACCTTTGCAATTCTTCTGGTAGTTCTAAGCGATAAGCTACTTCGCCAACTCGTTCAATTATTGGAAACGGTCCGACATATCGGGGACTGAGTTTCCCCATTCGTCGGAATCGTGACACTCCTTTGAACGGTTTAATTTTTAAGCAAACCAGATCACCAACCTGGAACTCGACAAAACGATGTCTGGCATTAAAATACTTTTGTTGACGATCTTGAGCTACTTTCATTCTTTGCTGAATAAGAACAATCTTCTCGTGCCACTTATCGATCTTCTCTTTATTGTATAATTGCCTTTCACCATCTTCCGCCCAACTTAAGGGTGTTCGACAACGACGGCCATACAATGCTTCAAATGGTGCCATCTGAATAGAAGATTGATAGCTATTTTTGTACGAGAATTCTACCAGTGCCAAGTATTTCTCCCATGAACCTTTAAGGTCCAGCACCACCATACGTAATAAATCTTCTAGGAACTGTATAGTTCGTTCTGACTGCCCATCTGTTTGGGGAGGAAATGCTGTACTGAATGATAACTTCGTTCCCAAACGCTTATGAATTTGTCTCCAATTATCGGACGTGAACCGACCATCTCTATCAGAGATAATTGTTCGAGGAATTCCATGCAGTTTTACAATTACGTCCATATATAGCTCATTCAATTTTTCAGGCGGCCCATCTTGACGAACAACTATGAAGTGAGCGCTTTTTGTCAGTCGATCAATAATAACCCATATGATGTCATGACCTTGTTTGCTACGAGGCAATGCAAAAACAAAATCCATTGCAATGTCTTCCCATTTCCATTCTGGTATTGGTAGCGAATGCAGGTAGCCTCCAGGCTTTTGATGTTCAGCTTTCACTACTTGACAAGTATGGCAAGATGCTATATACTTTGTCACATCTTTCTTCATTCCAGGCCACCAGAAGTCTTCTTTTAAATCATGATACATCTTTGTCCTGCCCGAATGAATTGAAAACGGCGTATTATGAGCTTCATATAAAATATCTTTTCGCAAAGTATCCACATCCGGAACACATAATCTTCCATTCATGAATAACAACCCATTCTATTCTGTGAAGTTTGGCAGGTCCTCATGTTTTACCTTTTGCATCACTTCTAGTAAATATTCATCTATTGGTAAGGCTGCTACAATTCTATCTTTTAGTGAATACCTAATCTGCATCTGAAATAATTGTGTCTGTTTCTCCTTTTTGGTATAAATAGGAATTATCTCCATCTTTTCCAACTCCCGCATGAGTTGTACATTGTACACTTTCATGGTTGATAACTCCACAACATTCTTACGGCTTAGTGCATCAGCAACTACATTTGCTTTTCCCGGATGATATTGAATATTCACTTCATAATCTTTAATAAACTCTAACCAGCGCCGCTGACGAAGGTTTAGTTCTTTCTGTGTGAATATGTACTTCAAGCTTTTGTGATCTGTAAATATTTCACAACTCACCCCATACAAATAGTGACGCCAAATTTTCAACGCAAAAATCACCGTGGCTAACTCTAGATCGTGAGTCGGATAATTCTTTTCAGCATCCTTTAGTTGGCGAGAAGCATAAGCGATTACTTTTCCGAACTGCATTAACACACAGCCCAAACCTTTAAGAGAAGCATCGCTATAGATTTGGAAACCTTCTGTTCCTGACGGTAGTGTTAGCACATGGGCAGTAGTTAACCTTTCTTTCAGTGTTTCGAAAGCAAGCTGACAATTTTCATTCCATTTAAATGGAATATTTTTCCGAGTTAACTGTGTCAATGGTAACGAGATCTTGGAGAAATTCTTAACGAATCTGCGATAATATCCTGCTAAACCAAGGAAACTTCGTACCTCTGTCACATTTGTGGGTTGTGACCAATTAAGAATGGAATCAATCTTTGCAGGATCAACAGACAAACCTTGTTCCGATATAACATGTCCCAAAAATGACACTTCCTTTAACCAAAATTTACATTTCGAGAATTTGGCATATAATTGATTGTCCTTCAATCTCTGCAATGTTAAACGCAAATGCTGAGCATGCTCTTCATCAGACGCCGAATAAATTAGAATATCATCAATAAAAACTATGATGAATTTATCCAAGTAATTTTTAAATATATGATTCATCATACTCATGAATGCTGCTGGTGCATTAGTTAACCCAAATGGTAATACTACAAATTCGTAGTGTCCGTATCTGGTGCTGAAAGCAGTTTTAAAAATATCTTCTTCTTTAACTTGCAGTTGATAATAACCTGATCTTAGGTCCATCTTTGAAAATCTTTTCGCCTTCACGAGTTGATCAAACAAGTCGTCTATGCGCGGTAAGGGATACTTATTCTTCACGGTAAGCTTATTTAGTTCACGATAATCCACACATAGTCGTAATGTCCCATCTTTCTTCTTAACAAACAACACCGGTGCTCCCCACGGAGATGAACTTGGGCGAATAAACTTTTTGTCAATTAACTCTTGTAATTGACATTTCAATTCGGCTAATTCCTTGGGAGCCATTCTATACGGTGTCTTTGCGACTGGTTTCGCTCCTTCTTCTAGATTAATTTCAAACTCTACTTCTCTTTTTGGAGGAATCCCTGGCAGTTCATCAGGAAACACTTCCGGAAACTCAAAAATGACTGGAACAACTTTAATATCTTTCTTTTCTTCCGTCGTTCCCTTTACTAATAATAACATCGCATCACATCCTTTTCGGACATGCTTAGACGCCTTAACTGTTGATATCAATATTTTGGAAACATCATTCAACCCACTATATATTGTAACACTTTTATCTGCACATTGAACTGTTACTTTCTTTTTCTGACAGTCTATCATTGCTTCATGTTGGGCTAACCAATCCATACCCAATATTAAGTCAAATTCAGTCAATGGTAAAACCACTGCATCGACCGTAAAGTGTTTATCATTAAGATTGACCGGAACTGCTATCTGTTATTGTGTTGATACTACTTGATTGTTAGGAAATGTGACACATGTAAAATATCCCGTGTCGTATATGGTTTTTCAGAAATAGTATTTAGGACATAAGAAGAAATAAAGGAATGGCTAGCGCCAGTATCAAACAAAACTTTCATCACCTTGCCGCTAACATTAAGCATACCTGTCACCACTGTGTCATTTGCCATAGCTTCATGTTGATTTAAATTGAAAACGCGAGGCTCCACTCGACGTTCTTCTGCTAATGACCCAACTGGTGCAGATGTTGAAGCTAAAGACTCACTCTCTTGAGCAACTCCCATTTGGTAAACCTTTTGTCCTGAGGGAGTTGGAAGTCCCCCTGAATTGTTTCCTCCTTGCCTCTTTGGACACTGATCTTTTCGGTGCCCTGGTTGGAAACAGAAGTAACAAACATTCATGCCTGCTAAGCATTGCCCTTTGTGGCCTTTCCCACATTTTCCACATTTCGGCTCCTGAACTTGAGATTGGGATTGTTTTACACTACTACTCTCCGTTGGTCAAGGACGCTTCCCTGAATCACCAGATTTCCATGAAGCACTTGGCTTTGTTTCTCTACTTGACATTCCAGGTGTCCACTGGGATCTCTTCTTCGCTATTTCCTTTCTTTTATATGTTTTCTCGGCATCAATCTCCATTAGCCGGGCTTTTTAGACTAATGCTCCGTAGTCTTGGATTTCAAGTGGGATTAGAATAGCTCGTATACTATCCCGCAGTCCTTCCTGAAACCGTCGACACCTTTCCTTTTCGTTGGGCACAAATGCTTCAGCGTAGAAAGCTAGATTTGCAAATTTGGTCTCGTACTCGAGCACGGAGCGGGGACCCTGAATTAGACGTAGAAACTTATCTTGCAGGAGCTTCTTTTCTGACTCAGGTACAAACCATCCCGTAAATTCCTGGATGAAGGTAGCCCAGGGAATACTTACTTGCCCCCGGCCCGCCAATCGTCCACGAACGTTGATCCACCACCGTTTTGCCTCCCCTTCAAGCAGGAAGGTAACTAAGCCCACCTTTCGATCGTCTGGGCAACGCATTACCTCTAAGACAGTTTCAATGCGAGAAATCCAGTCTTCAGTCTCGAGGGGAGACAGACCCCCACGGAACACCGGTGGTTTCAGGTCCAAGAACTGTTTCAAGTCAACATCCATCTGCCTTTGTTGCACTGACCCTGACGGTTCTACAACAGGTACGGGAGGAGGAACACTACGTACCATTTGTATGGCCTCTGCTAGAATGCGGGCAAAATCTGTTAACTGAGGTTGTGCCTGCTGCTCCACCTGAGGATGCACCTGCGGTGGAGGGTCCTGAGGTACATGTCCCGTCTCTCTACTCGCAGGAGTAGCGTCCTTGCAAACGAAACAAATACTGATTAGTTTGCATATCCATACTTGACAAGCAAAATATATGTCATAAGGTCACTAATCATTAGTAGTGTGACGCATGTACATACTCATTGCGGCCAGACTTTGGGAAACCTGGCTCTGATACCACTAAATTGTAACGGGCCGCTAGCAGCCGCACAATCAATACTTCATAAACCATTTTTAGCACAGCTTACAATAATACTAAACTAATGAATCACAATGAGTAGCACACGTCATCGCAGATAATTATAGTTTTCACATCTAATTTATTTACACTTACATGTACCAATAACCGTCTTCAGCACAGTTTTATTTTTCATAATTATACATCAAAGTTCTTCAAACAAAAGCTAATGAAACAAAGTTAAGCATGAGAAACATTTATCAAAAAGGTACACAGGTATGCATGCAAGTCCTTGCAAGCATCTTCTACTTCAAAAGGGGCTAACGCTGGTTAGCTTGCCACTTTCCTTTACCTAAAAATATTTGATGTAGCAACCGTTAGCCTTTAAATAAAGACTAAGCGAAATTCTAGCTTTTTAACCTGCTGTACAAGCAAACTCAATGGAGTATATATCAATATACTTATTCATAATTAAAACAAAGATCTAAACATGTTATTATCAGGTACAAATTATAAGAAGACTATGTCATGACAAAATGAATTTAAACAGGCTATTACATAACATAACATGTATTTTAACTATAAGTATGTTCTTTAATAAATGCTAAGGGCAATTGAGTTATTGTTCTTTTCTTTATTCTTATTTCTCTGGGCCTGACCCCTCTGGGTCCTTCTATCCAAAACAGTACAAGCACACGTGTTTCCGCCTACGGCCGACTGATTGGTAAACTATTCTTTTTCATAATATTTATGCGCATTTGAACTCAATTTAGCCCTTATCATTTCTACGTGTCGACACGTTCTAAAAATTAAATTATGATTGTTATTTAACAGTAATTCCCCTCAGAATAAAAATCATTTGATTTGCCTTCATTGAAGGCCATATCTAAATAATTTATGCTTCAGTGATCTTTGCATGCACACATATACATATTCTTAAAAGTAAACTGTTGACATAGTGAAAATACTTGAAACTACGCATAGATTAAAAAGATAGTTCTCACCATTCCCATAGCATTCCTTTGTCCACTCCCCAGGTCATCGTCACCTCTATTTTGGGATGCCATCCTTCACGAAATCTGTTTAAACAATTAAGTGATAAGGGACAATATATTCGGGGTTGCATCACATTATAGCTATGACGTTGACCTCTAGGGTTGACATACCACTTATCACTTAGGCATAGAAGACACAATACCACACACAGGATACACAAACTAAGTGCACATTTCACTTCACAGAACATAGATATACACAAGTGCACACTCACAACTCATCTCCCAAATAGATCAGGAAACGCAGCACCACACACCTCCACTGCACAGCCACACAACACAGCATCCTCACTGCACAGTCGCTGCACACATTAGGATCGGGACACTGCACAGCCACACAACACAGCACAAAGCACAGTTTATAGGATACTCGTGCACTGAATAAGCCCCCAAAACAGTCGGAAAACCCATAGGAATTAGTTTGAAATCTAGGAAACCCAAAACCTAAAACCGGTGACCGGCAAGAACGTCGCACCCGACCTCAACTGAGTGCAATAAAGGCTTAGATCCAGTAAAGAAGAAGAACAAGAAGCTTACAGCGTAGGTCGCAAACAACCAAGCCCCGATTCCTCCTGAGAATCAAGCTCACGAGTCCCCAAACCTTCAATAATCTTCTCCAAAGCTCTGCTTCCAAACGTCAAGAAGGAAAATCGAACAAGAACGGGGAGCTTGAGAGAAGAGAAAAGGAGGAAGAAGGAGCCGCGTCAAGCCCTAGCGGTGAATTCTCGCGAATACGAACAGTGAAGAGCCGGGGGTTAGAGATAAGGAAAAGGTAGAACATGACACGTAAAGGCAGCCACTCTTTTCCCACCGCCTAACATTAACTTTGGCTACTAGCAGCTCAAAACATTATTAGCACCCCATTTCAGTTCTAGAATAGTTGCTAGTAAAACATCAAAATCAGAACACCCTTGGCCACATGACAAACCCAATAAAGCCCCCCAATAGCTCCCCTTTTTTGTTTTAATACCAAATAATTGAGACGAAAATCTTGCTTAGCAGATTCAAGTTCGTTCACTGGTTTTATTTTCATCATAGGGGATATTGGTTATAACATACTTCTGTTTATTAATTATCATCATAGGGGATCATAATTAGCACATAATAAGTCGTAATAACAAAATATTAAACATAATGAAAATAACTTACGGGAAGCGTCGTGCGTCACACACTCCCCACAGTGGGCGTGGTGTAATCTCTCATGGTCCTCGGCCTCGACCTAACCACTTCATTCTCGTCGGCCACCTGAACAACGCCTGGTGCATCTCCCATCCCGGGATTGATCGGCTCCCCATTGACATCCATGGTGGCGCAGCATGGAGACGCGCCCGTAGGGTACGCTCTATTTCAGGATCAAATGCTGCAAATTCACCAGGATGTTGTCTATGCATGCGCACACTACACCAAAAAAAAGAAATATAAAAAACAAAAATACCCTTAAACTAATTTTCCAAGAAAGACAAATCATACACGCTTGCAGTCCCCGGCAACGCCGCCAAAAACTTGACGCGCTATTTCCGCACCGCTAATTAGCGGGCACGAAATGCGGTACGACGGCAGTGCACCGGTCATTGTCAAGCAATAAAAGTAGGGAGTAGCTCCCCGAATATCGTTCTCAAAGGACCGCAAGTTGGGTAGTACGATTTGCCTGTTAGGAGATTAGTTATGAGGGTTTCTAAGTTAAACAAAAATAGGGGGATTTTGATTGGTTTTATAGAACAGGAATAAGAAAACTAAACAAACTATGCGGGTCGCAATCACCGCGTCGCTTGGTGGATGGATTTAGTGCAGGCCGCGATGTCGCGCTTCGCTTAGCGGATGACCGGTGAGCAAATGGATGAGGTGAGTGCAAATGCGAGAGTTGAGGGTCGAAGGCACCTCTTCGCTATCGCTTCCAGCTTTTGCTAGAGCGAGTGATAGAACGTGTGTGTGTGTAAGTGGAGCGGGGGCGGAGCGCATCACAACACAGCATCAAGTAAAGAACAAGATCATAAACGAACTCCCATTCATAGACAAATAGAGGTTCACTTAGTTCATTACAACAATGAAGAGTACATATCAAAAAAGAGAAGGGGTAGAAGGAACCACGAGATGAGAAGCCTCGTCGTGGATCTTGGTCGGAATGGGGGGTCGTCACGCCTCCTCCGAGCTCAGTCCTTGGTTGCTTCCGGGGCTTAGAGGCTGTCACTACCTCCAACCGTTGCCCGTCTTCTTCTCAGAGCTGGGTCACTTCTGCTTCGCCCAATGGAGATGTCCTCCTCATGGAATGCTGGCTGTAGATGGCGGAGAATGCTTCCGGGATCCTAGATGGACCTTAGGATCAATGGATGAAGCCTTCCCAAAGGGGGGAATGGATGGGAGGAACTTGGAGAGGTGAAACGGCGGACTGGAGCGGAGAAATCGCGCCCCAAAACAGTGCTGAATCCTTAATTTCGCGGAGCAGCGGTTTAAATAAGGAGCAGAATAAACACTGCGCACGGTCAGTGGCGCACGACCAATGGTCATGCGCGAAGGAATGCCTGTGATCGTGCGCAGTCAACCTGTAGCAAAGAAAAAGATGGAAAATAACGCACGGCCAGGGGCGCACGACCAGTGGTCGTGCGCGAAGGAATCCTCTGATCGTGCATCGTCGCTCTGTCTGGGAAGGGAATTAACACACGACCACTGGTCGTGCGCCTGATCGTGTGCGAAGGAATGCGCACGATCAGAGGCTTTTTAGGCCAAAAATTGCCCCGGACCATCCCGAACGTTCACGCGATCCCAGGACCTGCGAAAAATACATATGACCCTGATCCGTGCACACCACCGGATACATAACACAGGCATACAGTAATATATAATAAAAACATGCCACAAAGGGGAAAGGATTGCACAAAAGGCGCAGATACGCCGTGATATCAATATAAGCATATATGAACAACAATTGAAGTGCAATGACACTAAAACAAACCCAGATGAGGCCGGAAATCACTGTATAAACCAGACTCATCAGAAGTCTCATGTACGCCACAAGCTGCACTAGACCTGACATTGCTTTCTCCGTAAGCATGCTAAGTCGCTTTACTAGTAGTCCAGGCAAAGAGCATTGGGATGCCCTAGATAGGCTGATGAAGTATCTCAAAGGTACTAAAGACCACGCTCTGTGCTACACTGGTCACCCTCCTACTTTGGAAGGTTACTCTGATGCCTCCTGGTGTTCAGAAGTTTCAAACAGCAAGTCCACAAGTGGATTTATATTCACATTGGGTGGCGCTACAGTTACTTGGAAGTCCAAGAGACAGACTTGCATAGCTTTGTCGTCTATGGAAGCCGAGTTATTTGCCTTAGCTTCAGCTGGTGAAGAGGCAGACTGGATCAGGAATTTGATCTTAGACATTCCCTTGTCTAGACTTCAAATCAACTCTTTAAGTCTGTATTGTGATAATCAGGCAGCAGTCCAAGTTGTTAAGAATGTCCTCTTTAACACTAAGAGATGACATGTACGACTGAGACACGCTCTTTTGAATTATCTTAAAGAACAAGGCATTATTACTTTGGTCGATGTGCGATCGAAGGATAATCTAGCTGATCCATTGACGAAAGGAATGCCCCGTGACCGTTCAATCAAAACAGTGGGGGAAATGGGACTCAAAGCGGTTTGAAACCAGCCTAAGTCCAAATGTTTTGATTCCTTCCTTTGTCGAATCTAGCATGTTGTGCTCCGTTGGTATTTTGGTTGCTGAGCACGAATCTGGTTGGTTGTTTCATTCCACATTTGATGTTAACAACCTCATCCAGATTCATCTTCCTTAACTTGGAGGAGAGTGTTATTCCACATTTGATAACACGATCTGACTTGTTTTGGACCTTCTCCTGTTGATTGGTTCCATTCCACATTTGATGGGTTCCAATTAATAGTAACCAGGATATCACACACAGGAACACAGATATAACTGCGTTGTCCAGAATTCTGAAATCGTTTCGCTTGAAAACAGTTAATAGATTCTGCGATTAAACCTGAAATACTCTACCTATATCCTCTAAGCATAATTTAAAGTACTACGTTCTTATATACAGAACTAGATACATGTACATTTTCCATAGTTGAATTCATTTTGAATGAAGTTCTCTGTTGGAAATTACAGGAAATGCTGCTGTAGGAGGAGCACATGCTGATTGGGATCCTGAGAAGGATGATCTGCTGGATGATGGTTTCTAGAGTATCTGCTTGGTTTTCTTTCTCTGACTTAGAGCACTGATTAGCTCTCTTTACCTGTTTTGTTTGGACTATTTACCGCTCTTTTGTTGATCATGAGATATTAGGTCTTTTGGTACCTATTTCTCTAATTGTACTTTTGACTTTAATGTGATGCTGCTTGGTTTATGTTTTATTCTTATGCGTGCATACATACTTCTGTTTTCTTCAGTCCAATATGTTATAACAGGTGCTTTCGGACACGGTTGTGTAATGAGTCGAACTGGTTGAACACTACACACACCAACCCTTTTCCAACGTCGGTATACCGCGGACATAGGAGGAGATTGTTAGTTTTATTATTATTAATATGTTCGCGCATGTCAGGACCGACTCAGAACGACCCGATGAGTTCCGTGTCACTAGGGTTAGGCTCTACGCTGGAGATACTATAAAGGCCCATTCCACATGTTGATGAGGTCTTGTGGACTATCTTGAGCGGAGCCTCAACAATCAATGGAACCATGCAATTAATATTTATCTACTTAATTTGTATACTGTTTTTTCTTCTCTAGGGCTTGTTTGGGTGCATGGTGGACGTTGGGATGGAGCGGTTGGAGACGAAGAAAAAAGTGTTCTTGAATGGAGAGCCCTCTTGTGGTTAGAATTTAGCATAAAATGGCATTTTTGTTGGAAGCGATAACGTGGACACAACAAATAATAAAGAGGAGGCAAACAACTTCTTACTATGTATAAAACAAGAGGTTACAAAATTACAAAAGTTTCACTCGCAAACACCACAACACTACAACACACCCAAATGGGTATTACAATTTTAACACTTCTTAACCGCCTATCTCCCGTTGGAGATTGCGAATAAGTGAGATAACCAAGGAGTTCGCAGCTCCTTAAAGCTGACCACTGAACACAGTTCCAGTTCGCCTAAAAACTGCTGCCACCTTTGCAAACTGCAGGTTTGGAGACCGCGAAGGAGCTGTCCGCAAAATTCAGTTTGCAAGGAGGTGATCGCGAGAAACTATTCTTTGCCGCTGGGGAGTTCGCTGATGGAAGACCGCCGGACTGCTGTCCGCAACTAGCTTGTACTGCTGTCCGCAGCTTCTAACCGCACGAGGAGACCGATCCTTTTTCCGCTAGCTTTTCAAAGCTTTCTTCCGCTTTTTTTTATTGACGCGCTCACACATTCCGCCTGCCATCAACCCAATTTATACACTTTTCAAGCAAATAGGAGGTCGCCACGTGTCCCCTCATTAATGCATTCACGCCAGCATGCAGCCACCATTCACGCCACTATATTATTATATTAGCATATGTTTATATATATATATATATAAACGCCATTGACTTTGGTCAACAAAATATTTCACCAACAAACTCTCCCTCAAACTTGGCAACACATGCCGAGTTTTCCTTTGAGCCTCTCGAACGTCTCCACCTTCAAAGCCTTAGTGAAGATATCCGCAACCTGCTCTCCGGTAGGGCAATACACAACTTCCACGGTCTTCTGCTCCACCTGCTCATGAAGGAAATGATACCTCGTCTCTATGTGCTTGTTGCGCCCATGCAGCACATGGTTCTTCGCGAGCTGGATGGCGGATATGTTGTCAACATACATGGTCACGGGGCCATCCGGTGGATAGTGCAGCTCCCCCAAGAGATTCCTTAGCCAAATAGCCATGCAAGTACCTGCCGCAGCTGCTATGTACTCCGCCCACAAGATGATAAGGGTATCGTAGCCTGCTTCTTTGAACTCCATGAGAACGCACCGGTCCCCATGTGAAAAACATACCCGGAAGTGCTCTTCCGATCATTCACATCTCCGCCGTAATCATTGTCTGAGTATCCGACCAACTTCAACTCCTCTCCCGTAGAGTACTTCAGGCCATGGCCTCTCGTCCCATTCATATATCTCAGGATCCTCTTCGCTGTCGTGAAGTGGTCCTGCTTTGGCTCCTCCATGTACCTGTTCACTACCCCGACAGCATATATAATATCAGGTCTAGTAAAGGTCAAGTAGCGTAGGCTTCCTACCAAACTTTTGAACAGGGTAGAGTCGACCGCTCCTTCCTTGGAGTCCTTCCTCAGCTTCAATCCTGCATCAGCGGGGGTGGAGATAGCCTTGCTATCCTCCATCCGAAACTTCTTCAAAATTTCCTCCGCGTACTGCTTCTGTGAGATGAAAATGCCATCTTCATCCTGCTTCACCTCGACACCCAAAAAGTAGGTCAGCTCTCCCAGACCAGTCATCTCAAATTCCCTCTTCATCATCCTTTTGAATTCTTCGAACATAGTAGGGTTGTTGCCGGTGAATATCATATCATCTACGTACAAGCATACGATCATGATATCACCGTTTTCCTCCACCTTGGTTTAAAGAGCATACTCGTAGGGACACTTCCTGTAGCCGTGCTTACGAAGATATGCATCTATTCTTCCATTCCATGCGCGAGCCCCTTGCTTCAAGCCATATAGCGCCTTGTTCAACTTGCACACCTTCCTCTCTTGGCCTCTCACTTCATATCCAGGAGGCTGCTCGATGTACACATCTTCCTCTAGATAGCCATTGAGATAGGCCGACACCACATCCATATGCAGGACCTTCAACCCATGGTGAGCTGCAAGCGCGATGATCAACCTGATGGTGTCGATCCTCTCCACCGGGGCGTAGACCTCGTTATAGTCCACTCCTTAGACTTGCCTATAGCCCTTCACGATGAGTCTCGTCTTGTGCTTCTCCACAGCTCCTTCCTTGTTCTTCTTCACCTTGTAGACCCACTTCACCCCGAGGGGTTTGTAGCCAGCAGGTAGATTAACCAGCTTCCAAGTGTCATTCTTCTTGATGGATGATATCTCATCATCCATCGCCTTCCTCCAAGTTTTCTCCTGAGCAGCTTCATCATAGGAGTGCGGCTCGCAATCTGCCAACAAATAATAAAAAGAAAAATTGTTAAGTGTCGGTGCCGTCTCCACGTAGATCTCCTCCAACCTCATCATCCTAGGTTGAGGACGATCAGCTTTGCTTCCACTAGTGCTTGCTCCACTAGAACTGCCTCCACTTGAGTAGGCAGTGCAAGCTCCCCCTGAATCTCCACTAGGTGGTGATGGTGGATCAACTCCACCATCCTCAGCTCCTGCTTCATGACCACCTTCCTCTTCATCATCTTCAAAGAACATACCCTTGAGGCTACTCACCTTCTCATCCCAGCTCCAGCAACTATTTTCCTCGAATACAACATCCCTTTAGATTATTGCCTTCTCCGTCACTGGGTTGTATAGTTTGTAAGCCTTGCTCATCCGAGCGTAGCCCACAAAAATGCACTTCTCGCTCTTGTCATCGAGCTTCTTCCTTCTCTGATCAGGAATGTGAGCAAAAGCTACACACCCAAATATCCTCAAGTGTTTCACACTTGGCTTCCATCCACTCCAAGATTCATATGGAGTCTTGAACTTCACACTCTTCGTTGGGCACCTGTTCAGCAAGTACACCGCACACTGTACTGCTTCAGCCCAGAACATCTTTGGCAACCCCTTGCCCTTCACCATGCTCCTCGCCATATTCATGATGGTCAAGTTCTTTCTCTCCGCCACTCCATTCTGCTGAGGTGAGTAGGCAGCTGTCAACTGATGAGAAATCATGTTCTCCTTGCAGAACCCATCAAACAACCTAGAGGTGTACTCCCCACCTCTATCTGTCCTCAGCACCTTCAGTGGCTGATCACTCTCCTTCTCAGCCATCGCCTTGAACTCCTTGAACCTGTCAAGGGCCTCAGATTTTTCTTTCAAAAAATACACCCAACACTTCCGACTGAAATCATCGGTGAAGGTGATGTAGTACTTGCTTCCTCCAACTGATGTAGTATCAAACGGACCAGCAATGTCCGAGTGAACTAGTTCAAGTTGTCTCTCTGCTCTCCGAGACTTTTCTCCTTCGAATAGTTGCCTCTTTTGCTTTCCATTCGTACACGCCTCACACACCTTCAGTGGAGGTGAGATCATGGGCAAACCATCCACCATCCTGGAGTGAGATAGCAACTTTGTTGGGTATTGTATCCATAATTACCTGGATTTGAAGATGTCCCCTGGTGAACTAAATTGAATTGAGGATGTATTTGATGATTTTTGTTTAGATGTGTTATGACAGGTCTTAATGCTAAGTACACACCAAAGTCAGGTTGCAATGGATCACCAAACACAGTTCTAGACAATGTAATCCCTCATTGTGTAGAACAAAGTGTTGGTCCATGTGTAATCTCTCTATTGGGGTGTACTTCATATACTCATAACTGAAGGTTTTCAAGTTTGAGGAGTGGAGCAGGTTTTCAGGAGAAAAGAAATTTTTGCCAAGTCAATTCGTCGAGATGTCTCGTGAAGTTCCGATGAATCTCGATGAATCCAGACAGAAGCCAAATTTCTAGTTTAAAGAAGAAATTTCTGCGGCTAAGTCTATTCGTCGAATGTTCTCATGAACTCCCGACGAATATCGACGAACGCAGACAGAAGTCAAAAAGGCAGACTTGTGAAGGAAAATGTGCGACTATGTCAATTCATCGAATGTTCTCGAGAACTCCCGACGAATTCCGACGAATGAAAACAGAAGATAGTTTTCAAGCCTTGGTCAGTATTTTTCAATGGCTAAGTCAATTCGTCGAATGTTCACGTAAATTCTCGACGAATGACGAACAGACGGATTTCAAATTTACGTTTTGTTTTTGAAATTTAGGGTTGGCCGCCATGTACAGTACACGTGGTGATCCCTCCTTATTTGTCGCCCGAGCCGTTGGAGGTCTCCCTATAAATAATCTTTTATTTTTAGGGCAAACCGAGAAGAAGAAAAAAGAGATAACCCGATTGTAAAAGAAGAAGCAGCCATTTTCTTTCTCGCTTGCTGAACAAGTCTCTAAGATCTAAAGTGCGCCGCTCAAGATTCGTTCTTTAGTGTTGCTAGAGATTTCTCAGATAAGAAGGCCTTTGATCTAGTTGCTGCTCTCTATATTGAAGATCTTTTCAAATTAATCAAAGGGCCTACTCAGATCAGGTTTGCCGATTCTTTACTCTTCCTAATCCTTGAAGATACAAGCTTTCACTCTAAAGGAAGAAGAAGATTCAGTCTCTCCAGATCTGAAGTTAATCTCTATTGAGATTCAAGAGAGGTTTCGTTTCAAACTTTATTTAATTCCTGTAGGAGTTTTTTACTCCGAGTTATTTTGTAGGAGTTGTTTACTCCGAGTTGTAGGAGTTGTTTACTCTGAGTTTGTAGGAGAGGTTGTTCTCCGAGTTTGTAGGAGCCGTTGTCTCCGAGTGTAGGATTTGTTGATAAATCTGAGTTTTGGTGAAGTTGCCGACGCTAGCCCGAAGTGCTAGATAGGCGGAGCAGGAGAGAGGAGTACCCATCTTGGGGAACCTCTATAAATCTTGTGTCTCTGTGCTGTGATTTTTTTTTTGTGTATGTGCAAAAAAATTTATTCCGCAATAGCAGCAGAGATCACCTATTCACCCCCCTCTATGTGATTTAGGTAGACAACGATTTCTTTCAATTGGTATCAGAGGGAGTTTATCTTTAAGAGGTTAACACCTAGATTAAAGATCCTTCTACGTTGTCAAGATCTCTATTTATGGACAGAGGCATGGAAAGGTTTTCCTCCAAGCTCCCAGTGTGCACTATGGAGAATTTCCCCATGTGGAAAGAAAGAGTCATCTTCTACATGGAAGCAAATGATCCCCGAATCTCCCAGATAGTTAAGGAAGGTCCCCATATTCCCATGGTTGCTTCTACCATTGATGCCACCAAACAAGTGCCAAAGAAAGTGATGGACATGACAAAGGATGAAATTGCACTTGTCACTCTGGACAAGAAAGCAAAGCACATCATAGCAGGTGCAATTGATGATTCAATGCTACAAAATCTGATTCACTGCAAGTCTGCAAAAGAGATGTGGGATTCTATTGTGGTTTTGATGGAAGGTACTGAAGAAGTTCGAGATGACAGGAAGTCTTTGCTGAACCAAGAATACGAAGCCTTCAAGCAACAAGGCAAAGACACAATTTCTGACACCTACGAGAAACTCTTCAAGAGTAAATGGTCTGAGAAACTATGGAAGAGAGTTCATCGTGGGTGAACTAAACGATAAATTCCTTAGATCCCTGTCTAAGGAATGGGACCCCAAGGTGATAGCTATTAGAGAATATGGTAAGTTGGCTACTACGGAGCCACAAATTCTGTATGGGAAGCTGCTCTCCCATGAGCTGAAGTTGAATATCAGGAAGTCAGAAGAGGAAAGCAGTAGGAGCTCTAGCAAGGAGAAGATCATTGCTCTAAAGGCTGAAAGCTCCCGGAGAAGCAGAGCTCTGTCCCCAGTGAGGGATGAGTCTTCTGAGGATAAAGCTGATAACACTTCTGAAGAATCAGAACTATCTGAAGGAGAATTTTCCCTCCTCTCCAAGCAATTCAAAAAGTTGCTTAGCAAGAGGAGACAAATGAGAAAAGGCTCATCTTCCTCAAGAGATCACAGGAGATCACACTGTGACAGAAACGACAGGTATGGTTCTAAACCGAACAAAAACGATTATATTGAACCCGTTTGTTATTGTTGTAAAAAGCCAGGGCACATGATAGCTGATTGCCCACACAAGAAGAAGGAATCTTCAAGAAAAGAAGAAAAGAAGTCATTCAAAGGAAAGAAGAAAGAGGAGAAGAGTTTTGTTGCCAAGAAGTCCAAGACTCTGAGTGATAGTGACTCAAATGAGTCTAACTCAGATGAAGAGGCATTCTTTGGATTGATGGCTCAACCTGATACAGAAGACCAATTTGGTCAATATAGAGGAAAAGGTCTCACAGAAGACTGCTTCTACAGTCTAATGGCTATATCAGATGATGACAAAGATATTGTTCCTTTCACCGGGCAGGTATTATCTTCTACACCTCTTTCATGTTCAGAAACGGCATCTGATGCTAATGAAAACTACTATTCGGAAGAGGATTCTGAGTTGACTGCTAAGTATGAGGAAATGTTGAAGGGGTTTAATAAGTGTCGAAAGCTTGTTAAATCTCAATCAAAGGAGATTCAATTCCTAAAGGATCAAGAATCAAACCTGAGAAAGGAGATTGAAGAATCTAACCTACTCAGGGAAGAAATCTTATCCTTGAAGATTGCACTTTCCGAGGCCACTTTGGCAGGCATTCAGAAGAGTGAAATTATCAATGATTTGACGAAACAGCTTGAGGCTGAAAAGAATATCACAATGAACTTCTCTAAGCCCAAGACAGTTTTGCCTATCATAAACACTTTCACTGCTGGTTCTGGTAGTAGTGGTTTGGGCCATGTTGCTGAAAAGAGCCTAAGTAAGTCAGCCAAAAGAAGAGCTGCTAAAGCAAAGGGTAAGGATCCACAGTGTGCTCCAACTTTCAAGAAGGTGATTCTTCCTACGAACACCTATGATTTCGAGAGCATTTATGGTCACTTCAGCAGACCAACCCATGTTGAGCCTGCCAAGGTGAACTCAGTGTGGACCAGACCCAGAAACTTTGGTTCTAGCTCCCTCAAGGCTCCTTATGAGGAATTTCAATTGAAGCATCATGGACCATTCATTCATGGATCAAATGCTAAGAAGGCACCGCAGGTCAAGCCTATTGTGCCTAAGAATTGTGTATGTTACACCAACGAGGCTTCTACCTCCAAGGTTGCTCCTCCTGCAAAGCCACCCATTCAAAAGGCTCAGCAGAACACAAAGAGGAGATACAATAGATTTGAATGCTGGTGTTGTGGCAAAATTGGTCATTTTTCCATAGATTGTCGGTTCAATCATACTGTGCCAAGAACTCCACGAGTTAACAGTGCAAGACCGACCACTTGCAAAGTTAATGTTCCAAGTGGTGTTCCACTAATAAGGAACCAAGGGCCCAAAAAGGTTTGGGCTCCTAAGGGGTATTGATCATGTTTGCAGGAATGTCCAAAGGCCGACGAAATTCCTATCTGGTATTTGGACAGTGGTTGCTCTCGGCATATGACCGGGAGAAGAAGATTACTTCAGGATTATGTTCCAGTTGAGAACGGGCCTACAGTAAAGTTTGGCGGATCTGAACGAGGTATTATTATAGGCTATGGTTCAATAACCAACGGCCCAGTCGTTTTCACACGTGTAGCTCATGTGAAAGGATTGAAATACAATCTGATTAGCATAAGCCAACTGTGTGACAAAGGCTATATCATTGAGTTCTTTAGAGATAGATGCCTGATAAAGATGTCCGTGTCTGCGGAAACTATTTTAACAGGCTCTAGGAGTAGTGGTATATACTGTTTGGATTTTATATGTTTACAGTCTTCTACCCCAGTGTGTTTTGTTGCCAAAGATAGTGCATCTCTTTGTGACCAATGACACAAGAGACTAGCACATATTAATTTCAAAACTATATCTATGTTATTTTCTCACAACTTGTAAGGGATGCCCCCAAAGTTAAATGCATTAAAGAAAGCCCTTGCCATGCTTGCCAAATGGGTAAGCAAACAAAGGCTAGCTTTAAGAGCATAATTGGCAATAATTCTACCAGATGTCTTCATCTGCTGCATATGGATTTATTTGGTCCAATGTCAGTTAGAAGCTTAGGTGGGAAAGCTTACACCTTGGTTATTGTTGATGACTATTCTGTTGGATCGGTCGTCGCCCTTAGAGGGGGGGTGAATAAGGGTTTTCAAAAACTTTAGATTATATTTAGAAAAACTTCAGAATATTGCATCAAGTAAAACAATAATAAAGAGATATGCTTTATTAATATCAAATAATGTTTTACAAAACTTGATTTCTATGACGCTAGAAATCGGAGGCGACTAATAAAAATTCTTTTTCGTTTTCTATACCGACTCGTATCCCCACGAACCGGTTGGCTTTAGCCGATCTCTCCCCAGATACGGCCTCAAGCCGCTCTAGCCGATCTATCCCCAGAAAGGCCTCGAGCACCCCTTAGACCTAACCTAGATCTAGTCGCCAACACGAGGCGAATTTCAGCCCTAAGTCCTACCCCAGACCTAGTCGCCAACACGAGGCGATTTCACTACCGTTTACAGAAAAGATATGAAATGAAAAGACAATAATATAAAAACTCCCTCTATGTGGATCTCTTGGAGAAGTGGACGAAGGCCAGCAGAGTATGATCATAGTCGATGCAGCCTTTCGTCACGATGATGACGCGTGTTGAAATCTTCTCCATGGATCTCCTTAAGGCTTTATGGAATTGTGGGAGTATCGCTCTGAATCTTCCTCTCTCTGCTGTGGCACGAAGCTCTGGAGTTTGGGATTGGAGGAGGATGAAGAATTCGGAGCCAAAGCATCCAATTTATAGCCTTCACGCTACCGCCGGCGCTAGCGCTACCGCCGGCGCTAGCCCGGATTAGGAATGATCTTGCACGGCCGAATCTCCCATCCGTGGCAACAATTTGCTCTATGCCTCTTGTGCGCCATGCTACCGCCTGCGCTAGTAGCTACCGCTGGGCGCTAGCTCCTTCTAAAAATGCCGCCGGAATCGAGCTAATCAATGCTAGCGTCGGGCGCTATCGCTACCGCCGGCGCTCGTGAGCTTGTTCGAATTTTGGCCTCAATTTTGGGGGCAGACATCATGAGTACTCCTTGAGTCATGTGGACTATGTTAACCTGCACACTTGAACACACAAGATCAAATACACATAGGATTTGTTATTCTCAAACCTAGGAGATGCGGAAGACCGTGTTCCAACAAACTCCCCCTTTTGATAATAACAAATCCATTAATGATAAATCAAAGCATTAATAAATAAGCATGATGAGACTATACTTGTGTGTGTGTGAGAGTGATGACTTTAGGATGATTATTGATTTTAGCATTTAGAATTGCTCCCCCTAAATATATGCTCCCCCTATGTGAATGCTCCCTTAATATGTATGCTATCAACTGAATTTGTCATGTTGGGTTTATGATAGCGGGTTACATTTATAATTGTTAGTTCTCCCCCTTTTGCATTTTATCATGTTAGTTCTCCCCCTTTGTTATTAGCAAAAGTGGGTAGGGAAACAAAGCACTAAAAAATGTGTAAATAAAAGAGAAGGCATGATCGAGCTTTTTAAGTAAATGATAAGGAGTTTTAGACTTGTCTTTCATTGAAAATGATCAGAGTTATGACTTATTTTATCCCTTTTGTTTGTAGTTCTCCCCCTTTTATATATCAGAGTTTAAGCAAAAAATAATGATTTCCTCTTTAAATAAGAGTTTTAAGCCTAAAAACAATCATGATTTCCAAGTAACCAATCTACCCAGACAATATGTCAACACCCTAGCCCCGTACTAAGTGACAGATGGGCATGAGGAGCTGCAAACATGTCGTAGGTTGGGGTGTTAATCCCATATGCAAACACTAGACAAAAACTTAACCTAGCACTCTTTTCCCCAGTGCCTCGCAAGGCCCCACTGGAACCCTCCCCGGTTAAGGACAAGACATGACTAGAGATAAGGTTATCTAATGTCTACAACCCTACGCCCCCGCTATGGTGAGAAATGAAGTCATGGATAACAATTATTGGAAACATTAAGCATTTAAATCTAATGGGAAATATCATAGCATATGGGTTTATATTTTTATTTGAATTTTTGAAATAAAACTCACATAGCTATATTGAAATTCATGAATGAATCAGAGTTTGAGTATTGCGGAAGATTTCGAAAAAGAAACATCATAATACTAAATAAGAGTTTAAGTTAAAAAGAGATATTTTATAAGCAATATTTCACTTGTTGGAGGAGTGTTTAGAATAGAAATAGATCAGAGTTATAAGCAAAAAAAATCAACCAATATAAAGTTTACCAAGCAAGTCTACCACTTGTTGCAAGAAAGAAATTTGAAGATTCAAGTGATGATGCACACAAGATGAAAGATTTTAAATAAGTATTAAAGTGCAAGGTAAAACAATTATATGGTTATGATGCGGAAGACATATAGAAGTACAAAAAACATCTTATGGTAATCAATGATGGTTCATAAAAAGATATATGAGTTCAATTTCAAAAAGAAGATGTTTTTGTAAATCATTTTGCATTTAAAATTTTGGTTTTGACAATACAGTAACCAAGCATGAAATAATCTTATCAAAAAGAGATTACTACAATGTTACTTTAATTCACAATTTCAAAACATACCAAACATTGTAGAAAGCATGCTAGGTTATCTAGTGCATTTCATAAATAAAGAGTAGTATAGAATTAGCATTAGGATCCAATACTCATGAGAAGAAGTGTTATGGAAGATAATGATGTGCATAAAAGTGTATTTTGAATAGAGTAAACAAATGTTTTAATCAAAAATACAAGTAATATGTAAAGTAAAGAGCACAATAAAACACAAATAATTTTATTTCTACTCACTTCAATGCACAAAGAAAAATGTACAACTACCAAGGTGCTCTGCACACACAATGCTCATCAAGACTTATCAGGGTGCAAAGTAGTGCTTGGGGGATCACATAGTTTTATTCTTCAAGATTGATTTTTATTGTGATCCGGTGTACTTAAGAATAAGTGGTTTTTATTTTGAAAGAAAGTTATGGTTTGCACAAGATACTTTATTATTCTTTCCAAGGTGCTCAACCTCACAACGCTTATTAAGACTTATTAGGAGGTTCAAGTAGTGCTTAGTGGAGTTATCTTTGTCACTTTATTTTATGATTTTGTTTTGTACAAAGTTCACCGAATACACTTGTTTTGCAAACCAATATAATTTATGAAAAAGATAACCACTTTTCTTAACTTTTAAAAGTGCAAATAAAGGTTGTGTAGGTAAGATACTTGTGCAATTTTAATTCATTGTACTATTACAAAACATACACAAACATTCTTAGATTAAACACATAAGTAGACAATGCCAAAATAAGTGAGTGAATTGCGATCATTATCAAACATAAAACATTACTCATACTTAGAGGCATGGTACGCATAGTTCTACACAACTTTTTCAATATAATTTATGCACATATTAATAGACATATCTAAGCATGATGAAAACAATGTTCAAAGTAGTTTGAAAAGATAAATTGCAACATTATAGAAGTTTTGAATAATAGATTAACTCATGCTTGATTTTTACAATAAAGTCCATATAGATATTTTTGAAAAATAATTTTTATTTAAAGTTTGAACTTATAAAATTGATCTTGGACTTCCCGAGGGCTACCTTGTGAGAGGTTCGCCCGGTACTAGGTGATATGATGGGATGATAGCTCAAATCACCCTTTCGCAAGATACATAGAAAAGTTAAGTTCAGAAGAATAATTTTGATACTTGTTTTTGTTTTGTTTTATATTTTTGTAGTTGATTTTTACAAATAAAAGCATATTTTTGTAATTTTTGCTTTTGTAATTTTTATATTTGATTTTTGCATAAAGATGAACTTTAAATAAAGGAAACAACACAAGCGAAAAAACAAAACATATTTTTTGTAATTTGGTTTTTGTAGTTTTGCATGTGATTTTTCAAAAAATAAAGATACACAGAAGTGCAAAACTAAGTAGAAAATATAGATTTATATATTTTAAGGGATTTTTAGAAATTTAAAAAATACAGAAAAATGAACATAGACGCTAGCGCCTGCGGTAGCGCTAGCGCGGGAGACAGTGAATGATTTTTTAGGATTTTAGAAATTTTGATTGGTGGTCTTGATTAGGTGTCCCAATAGTAGTTCCATGCTGAAGTTGCAGATTTTTAGGAGATGTTTTGGATGGTCCAAATTGCATGAAACGTAAGCGATTTCTTATATGACTTGACAAAATAATCATTGCATGAGATATATTTACTTATATTTTCATTTTGACTTTTCTAAAGACTTGTGCTTATAACTTAAAAAAATAGGAAATGAAAACCCAAGATATCATGTTTGAACAAATCAAATATGCATGGTTTCGGTGAACAAGGAGTAATGTTCACGCAAATAGTAACATGGATATGCCCTGACTTATAAAACCTAACATAGATATAAATATTCTTTAGGTGTCAATGTTAGTACGATAAATTTGAGATTAATGTTTTGCCAAAGTTTGATTGTGTTTCAACTTAGAGACCTAGAATGGAGTGACAATTCTATTTGATTTGATATCAAAATGATTCAAAGGTCTAAACTAGAAATAAATCACAATACACAGATAATATGTCATAACACCAACCATGGTAAATAATTATAATGTCAATTGTTATCATATAATTTGTGATAGTTGTTTATAGATGATTCTTGATATGAATTATGATTTTAGAGATGTTTAGCAAAAGATATCACTAGATCATGGTGGTGTTTGTGAATTCAATATTCATTATGAAGATAACTTCTTTCAACACATTTTAGTGATTTTCCTTAAGAATTTTGAATATATATATGTGATTTTTTGATAGGTGAACAATAGTGATGGTTTAGATCATGTATGACATCAAGGAGAGAACACAATATAATTTTTTGTTGTGAACAATGACACCCATATTGAAAGTTGAGCTTTTATTTAAATCTTGAATTTTCTTTTAGATCAAGTTATTTCACTCAACCACTTGTTGGTGAAGGCTAAGAATCTTAATAGCCTAATAACCGGATTTAATTTGAAATATCTTATAGCAAATTTAGAGTTTGATTCATATGGATAATATAAGATATTTTATAATAATAAAAGATAGGTTATCAAAATAAAAATATGATTTTGAATTTTGATCAAAAATGATTTATAAACTCATTAAGCTTTATGAGATAAAATCATATTTCCAATACTATATAGGATGACCATGGCATGATAGTTTAAAAGGAACACAAAAAGAAAAAGATAGAAAAGACATTAAAGCACATCATGAAGTAGAAATTTGTGTATTTCATTTTAATTGATTTCTACTTCATGCAAATGATGGGATACTAATGAATAAGAGATTTAGGTATCCAAAGAGGACCGGGAGTGACGGTTCCTTTGGGTACCCAAATACATCGTGTTTTATTTTGGGGAGATATGATTGAATAGGCCCTTTTGATTTGAGTTTATGTTTCATCTTTAACTTTTGGCCGCCATTCAAACATTAGTTTAATATTATTCTTATTTATCCAATTTCCATGATGATTTTCTTTCCTTTGAAGATTATAATTGAAATTATCATTTATAGGAAATTTGTGTAATTTCAATTTTAAGTTGGGAGAAACATGATTTTGTAAATAATGATGACTTGGTTTTTTATATGCAAAAACATTTTGTTTCTTATTCCCATTATTAGGTTTAGTTAAGATATTTATATTTGTATTTAACTTGCTTTTAGATATTGCTTGATATTCTAAATTTGTATGTTTTGAATTTGTATTTATAATTTTCATAAGCAAGTTGATTTTTGATTTTAATTCATCATTCTTTATCTTTAGATTATGCCTAGCTTTATTATAAGCTGTTGTGCTATTTTTAAGAGTAGAGACAATAGAGTCAATATGATCTTGATAGTTGTTTCTATATTCATCAAATGTTTCATCCATCTCTTTTATTTCAATTTCATAGTCCTTACACTTAGCACAATTAATTTTTAAAGATGAATTTTCTAAACATAATTTTTCATTTTGTTCTCTTATAAAAATAATTTCTTTTTCAAGTCCCTTAAATTTTTCTTTAATATTATTACAATCAAGACAAGATTTTGTATTTTCAATTGAAGTGACATGAGTAAAGCTAGATAAATCGGATTTTGATACTACTTTAACTTTTGCTTTTAAATTTTTATTTTCTAAGCGCAATAGTTTATTAGCATTCTTTAATTTCTTGATCTTACGTTTACCAGTTTTTAGTATATTGAAACTAGAAATGGAAGTTATTACACAAGAAGAGGATTTTGACTTTCTTACAGCGCTTTTGATAGAGGCAAAATGTGTGCATAAAGTTCCATCGTTATCTTTTGGTCCTTCCTCGATCACAGATGAGTTTTCATCTTCTTTTGATGTATTGTTCTCTTTCTCTATTTCAATATTCTCCATGGTTTCGCTCCGAGAGAGATCTTCTTGAACGATAATGGATGCTTGTTCATTCTTTTCCTCCTGTGTTTGTTCCATACCTGCGAGAGGAAGATCATACATTTCTTCAAGAAATTTCCATACTATATAAGCACTAGAAAAGCAATACACAAATTTGAAAACTTCATTTGAGAGACCACAAAATAGATAATGTTTAGCTTTTGCATCTAAATGAAGTTCCTTTTTATTTGATTCATCCGCACGTCTTATAATTGCTAAGTTCCATACTTCGATATCTAAAGTTTTAATAAATTTTTCCATTAAAATTTTCCATCCTTTATAATTTGTTCCTTCAAACAAAGGTGGTTTATGTGATATTTCATCTTCACAGAAATTTGCCCCACTAGTTGAAGCGAGATCATGAGACGCCATTATTCCCGGTTGTTAAGCCGATTGGAATATAACCTAGCTCTGATACCACTTGTTGGATCGGTCGGCGCCCTTAGAGGGGGGTGAATAAGAGTTTTCAAAAACTTTAGATTATATTTAGAAAAACTTCGGAATATTGCATCAAGTAAAACAATAATAAAGAGATATGCTTTATTAATATCAAATAATGTTTTACAAAACTTGATTTCCATGACGCTAGAAATCGGAGGCGACTAATAAAAATTCTTTTTCGTTTTCTATACCGACTCGTATCCCCACGAACCGGTTGGCTTTAGCCGATCTCTCCCCAGATACGGCCTCAAGCCGCTCTAGCCGATCTATCCCCAGAAAGGCCTCGAGCACCCCCTAGACCTAACCTAGATCTAGTCGCCAACACGAGGCGAATTTCAGCCCTAAGTCCTACCCCAGACCTAGTCGCCAACACGAGGCGATTTCACTACCGTTTACAGAAAAGATATGAAATGAAAAGACAATAATATAAAAACTCCCTCTATGTGGATCTCTTGGAGAAGTGGACGAAGGCCCGCAGAGTATGATCGTAGTCGATGCAGCCTTTCGTCACGATGATGACGCGTGTTGAAATCTTCTCCACGGATCTCCTTAAGGCTTTATGGAATTGTGGGAGTATCGCTCTGAATCTTCCTCTCTCTGCTGTGGCACGAAGCTCTGGAGTTTGGGATTGGAGGAGGATGAAGAATTCGGAGCCAAAGCATCCAATTTATAGCCTTCACGCTACCGCCGGCGCTAGCGCTACCGCCGGCGCTAGCCCGGATTAGGAATGATCTTGCGCGGCCGAATCTCCCATCCGTGGCAACAATTTGCTCTATGCCTCTTGTGCGCCATGCTACCGCCAGCGCTAGTAGCTACCGCCGGGCGCTAGCTCCTTCTAAAAATGCCGCCAGAATCGAGCTAATCAATGCTAGCGCCGGGCGCTATCGCTACCGCCGGCGCTAGTGAGCTTGTTCGAATTTTGGCCTCAATTTTGGGGGCAGACATCATGAGTACTCCTTGAGTCATGTTGACTATGTTAACCTGCACACTTGAACACACAAGATCAAATACACATAGGATTTGTTATTCTCAAACCTAGGAGATGCGGAAGACCGTGTTCCAACATATTCCCGGTTTGCATGGGTGTTCTTTCTAAAACCTAAGTCAGAAACCTTTGGCATATTCACTACATTTGTCAAGCTTATTCAGAATGAACTTGATTGTTCAGTGGTCAAAATCAGAAGTGACCATAGAACAGAATTTCAGTCTGGGGCCATGACAAAGTTTTGTGAAAGTCAAGGTATCTCCCATGAGTTTTCCTCTACACGTACTCCACAGCAAAATGGAGTAGCCGAGAGAAATAATAGAACCCTCATAGAAGCTGGCAGGTCTATGTTGAGTGATTCTGCTCTTCCAAAATACTTCTGGGCAGAAGCTATCAACACAGCTTGTCATGTGCAAAACAGAGCACTCATCAATAAGAACCATCGTAAGACCCCATATGAGATTCTAAAGGGCAGAAAACCAAAGATTTCATATTTTAGAATTTTTGGCAGTAAATGCTATGTACTTAACAATGGAAAACATCCTACAACCAAGTTTAGTGAAAAATGTTTTGAAGGTATTTTCGTAGGATATAGTAGTCATAGTAAGGCATATAGGATTTTTAATAAGAAAACTCTGGTGGTAGAAGAAACAGTCCATGTTGTATTTGATGAGACGAGCCTGCTGCATAGCAACTCATCTAGTGTGTTCATTGAAGATGCAGGTGAAAAGCTAAAGGAGCTCACTATGAAAGATGGAGTAAATACCACAGATAATGCACCAGAGTTGGCAAAAGAGATCTCAGATCACTCTGAAGATGAACAAGAAGTTCATGAAGAAGAAGATGTTCCAGAGGTGGTTGAACCTCAAGTTGCTCCTGAAAATGCAAGTAACTTGGGAGTCAGATATTCAAGAGATCATCTAGCTCCTGATCAGGGAAGAGGTGAACATGTTGAGGGGGAGTTTCCAACCCCAAGAGACAATGTTGAAAGTGGTGCTGCTACAACAGAAATTCCTCCCAGTGCTGATCAAGCTCCTGTTGATCTGGTTAGTACTGCTGTCCCTGATGTTGTTCATGACCTGGAGGGTCAAGGGAAATTTGTTGATATAGATGAAGCTGCTATGCTAGAAGAATCAAGGAGATCACCTGCAGTGTTTGTTTCTAATTCAGAAGATAATGAAGACTTGCCAGATCCTGCATCTGTTCATTCTGAGAAATCTGATTAAATGGAGAAGGGCAGTTTTGGTGCTCAGTTGGAGTCTGCCAAGAGGATGTCCTTGGCTGAGGGGGAGAAAGAACAAGAAGACATATTCATGGGAGAATCTGCAGTTCCTCAGGTTCTTCCTTCTGTGCTGCTCTTGCCCCCACCAGAAAGTCTTATTAGAAAATCTCCAAGAGTAACTGTGCTTGATGAGCAAGCACAGTCTACCAGTTTTGTAGCTGATAGAGCCTCTCCTGAAGATTTTGAAACTGGAGAGAGCTCTCAATCTTCTCTGCTGAAGTCTATTGCAAGTTTGCTGCATGCTCAGACTGAGCATTTTGATGAGTCTATCAAGAAAGTCTATCAGAAGATTGATACTGTTGATAGTGCTTTGAGGCAGGAAATGACTGAAATGAGGCATGAAATGGGCAAATTCAAAAGTGATCAAGAAGCCTGGATGACAAAGGCAGGAAAGGCATTGGACCACACCAATAAGGGAGTTATGCATGTTTTAAATAACTTGCATCAGGTTGCTGAAGATGTTGTTAATCTGAATGCTGCTCAAACAGATCTCAGAAATTCTCATGATCAAGGGCTTAATTTTCTGGATGATCAAGTTGAAAGGCAACTGGCCAAGCTCTATACCCTCCTACATGAAGATGTCATAAAGGGGGAGGAGAGTATTGTGTCTAAGATAGAGGAGAGTGCTAGTAAAGTGAATGATTTGGATGGTAAAGTGAATGATTTGGATGGAAATGTATTTTCAAAAATGCAAGAGCTTCAGGAGAACATCTTGCAAAATGTTAAAGATGTAAATTGGTATACCCATGAATCAACAAGTTGGCTGTTCAAGGAAGTTGTAGGCATGCTTGGATTCACTGTTGTGGACAAAATGCCAGGTGCTCCAGGTCCAAGTGCTCCAGGTCCAAGTGCTCCAAGTTCCTCTCCAATTCCTGTTGAGGATTTTGACTTTGCTGAAGAAGATATCCCAGCCTCCACCTACCAAGAGTTCTGGGATGATCCAGTGCTTGAAAGCTCCAAGGTTCCTGAATCTTCTGAAAAGTCTTTTAAAAGGAAGATTTTTGGTGATAAACCTTCTGCTAAAAGGTCCAGTCCTCATAAGAAGATCAGTGAATTTTATGATAGGCCTCCTCCAAGAAATTTCCAAGAAAGCCGGAGTCCTACCTCCAAAGGTATTGTTCTTACAACCTTCAATCTAGTCAGTAAACACCATGAAAGTGTCAGTGATCATTACAGTCAGGATGAATGGGACAAGTTCAAAAAGAGAACAACTGAAAGGAGAATTCATTTCAAGACAGGTGGATCTAAAGAAACTGCTCCTGATAAATATTGGCCTAAGCCAAAGGCATTTTTTGAAAGAATGGAATCTGAACAGAAAAAGAGAGCTGAAGCAGTGGAAAGAATTTTTGGAAAGCAGAAAGGCAAGGATCAAGCATGAGCTGAGCTGTTCTGGAATCATGCTGTTTTCTTTGTTTATATATATATATATATTTTGTGTTAAGATAAACATTAAGTTTTTCTTTAAATATTACTGCCTGATTAGTGCTTTTCTTATTCATTATATTTTATATACAATTCAACTTAGTGCATAGGGTTATGACATCTTCAAATAGGGGGAGATTGTTGGGTATTGTATCCACAATTACCTGGATTTGAAGATGTCCCCTAGTGAACTAAATTGAATTGAGGATGTATTTGATGATTTCTGTTTAGATGTGTTATGACAGGTCTTAATGCTAAGTGCACACCAAAGTCAGGTTGCAATGGATCACCAAACACAGTTCTAGACAATGTAATCCCTCATTGTGTAGAACAAAGTGTTGGTCCATGTGTAATCTCTCTATTGGGGTGTACTTCATATACTCATAACTGAAGGTTTTCAAGTTTGAGGAGTGGAGCAGGTTTTCAGGAGAAAAGAAATTTTTGCCAAGTCAATTCGTCGAGATGTCTCGTGAAGTTCCGATGAATCTCGACGAATCCAGACAGAAGCCAAATTTCTAGTTTAAAGAAGAAATTTCTGCGGCTAAGTCTATTCGTCGAATGTTCTCATGAACTCCCGACGAATATCGACGAACGCAGACAGAAGTCAAAAAGGCAGACTTGTGAAGGAAAATGTGTGGCTAAGTCAATTCGTCCAATGTTCTCGAGAACTCCCGACGAATTCCGACGAATGAAAACAGAAGACAGTTTTCAAGCCTTGGTCAGTATTTTTCAATGGCTAAGTCAATTCGTCGAATGTTCATGTAAAGTCTCGACGAATGACGAACAGACGGATTTCAAATTTACGTTTCGTTTTTGAAATTTAGGGTTGGCCGCCATGTACAGTACACGTGGTGATCCCTCCTTGTTTGTTGCCCGAGCCGTTGGAGGTCTCCCTATAAATAATCTTTTATTTTTAGGGCAAACCAAGAAGAAGAAAAAAAGAGATAACCCGATTGTAAAAGAAGAAGCAGCCGTTTTCTTTCTCGCTTGCTGAACAAGTCTCTGAGATCTAAAGTGCGCCGCTCAAGATTCGTTCTTCAGTGTTGCTAGAGATTTCTCAGATAAGAAGGCCTTTGATCTAGTTGCTGCTCTCTATATTGAAGATCTTTTCAAATTAATCAAATGGTCTACTCAAATCAGGTTTGCCGATTCTTTACTCTTTCTAATCCTTGAAGATCCAAGCTTTCACTCTAAGGGAAGAAGAAGATCCAGTCTCTCCAGATCTGAAGTTAATCTCTATTGAGATTCAAGAGAGGTTTCGTTTCAAACTTTATTTAATTCCTGTAGGAGTTTTTTACTCCGAGTTATTTTGTAGGACTTGTTTACTCCGAGTTGTTTACTCTGAGTTTGTAGGAGAGGTTGTTCTCCGAGTTTGTAGGAGCCGTTGTCTCCGAGTGTAGGATTTGTTGATAAATCTGAGTTTTGGTGAAGTTGCCGACGCTAGCCCGAAGTGCTAGATAGGCGGAGCGGGAGAGAGGAGTACCCACCTTGGGGAACCTCTATAAATCTTGTGTCTCTGTGCTGTGATTTTTTTGTTGTGTATGTGCAAAAATTTTTATTCCGCAATCGCAGTAGAGATCACCTATTCACCCCCCCCCCCCCCCTCTAGGTGATTTAGATAGACAACGATTTCTTTCAAACTTCAATCCAGTGAAGCCTAGGTGGCCCATCCCGTGGTGCCATAACCAAGCTTCCTCTTCTTCTTCCGCCCTTGCGAGACACACCATCTCCTGAGCATCCATCTTCAGAGTAAAAAGACGATTCGTCATCATCTTCACCTTCACCACCTCTCTCCCTTGATGGTTCTTCATCGCCAATGAACCATCCTTTAACTGAACACAATATCCTTTCTCCACCAGCTGCCCCAGGCTTAAGATATTACTCTTCAAGCCGGGCACATAGAACACATCGTTGAGATGCACCTTCTCGCCGTTTAGGGTGACCACTATCAACCCTCTACCTTCCACTGAGATCTTCGATACGTCTCCAAAACTTACCTCACCCGCGTTTGGTTCAAGGTTAGTGAATAGTGTTGGAACATGGTCTTCCGCATCTCCTAGGTTTGAGAATAACAAAACCTATGTGTATTTGATCTTGTGTGTTTAAGTGTGCGGGATAACAAAGTCCACATGACTCAAGGATTACATAAGAAGGTTGCCCCCAAATGTGAGCCATCAAATCCAACACTCCTACTAGCGCCGGCGGTACCGCTAGCGCTAAGGAACCGTTGAGACGAAACCAAACCGCTGAGATGCAAACTGGCGCTCGACGAACTGCTTACTCTACCGCGGCACGCTAGTACTAGCGCTGGCGCTAGCTTCCGCTCGACGAACTGTAAGCTGCGCTCGACGAACTGTAAGCTGTGCTCGACGAAATGCTCATCACTGCGTTCGACAAAAATTCGATCAACGAAAATAATGCTTAAGCGCAATTCCGGGAGCACATATAACAGGAGATAGCGCATGACGGTATCCGATAGCGCAGGCGGTAGCGCGGAGCACAGAAGGCAAGAGAGAATTGTTTCCTCAAATTGAAGATTCTGCCGCGCAGAATATGTCCTAAAATGGAAAGCGTCGGCGGTAGCACTAGCGCAGGCGCTAGCGCTAAGGCTATAAAAAGGACCCCTTGGCTCCGTCTTCCTCATCCTCTTGAGATCCAAAATTCCAGAGCTTCGTGCCACAACATAGAGAGGAAGGTTCTGAGAGATACTCCCACAAATCCATAAAGGCTTAAGGAGATCCGTGGAGAAGATTTCAACACGCGTCATCATCGTGACGAAAGACCGCATCGACTACGATCATACTCTGCGGGCCTTTGTCCACTTCTCCAAGAGATCCATATAGGGAGTTTTATATTATTGTCTTTTTATTTCACATCTTTTCTTTTAAATCGTGTAGTAAATTCGCCTCGTGTTGGCGACTAGGTCTGGGTAGGACTTAGGGCAGAAATTTGCCTCGTGTTGGCGACTAGGTCTCGGGTGTAAGTCTAGGGGGTGCTTGAGGCCATATCTGGGGAAGGGTTGGCTAGAGCGGCTTGAGGCCGTATCCGGGGAAGGATCGGCTAAAGCCAACCGGTTCGTGGGGATACGAGTCGGTATAGAAAACAAAAAGAGTCTTTCATATTTCGCTTTGATTTCTAGCATCATTGAAATCAAAATTTTGTAATCAATTTTATTAATAATAATCATGTCTCTCTTTGTGTAATAAAATTGATTTGTTCTTCATTTCTCTAAATTGTTTATTATCTTCTCCTTTATTATAAAACAATTTAGATTTTTAAACAAAATCACTATTTTGATTTCTTATCATAAGAAAACTTTTCAAAATATAATATAAGTTTTGTAAAACCCTTATTCACCCCCCTCTAAGGGCGCCTACCGATCCAACAAATAGCTCCTTCTCTCCACACATGTGGTTGCTCGCTCCAGTGTCCAAGTACCACACCTCATTCCTTCCTCCTTCAGCTCCTCTATATGTTAGGAACATCATAGGGTCTCCACCAGTGTTGCTTGCTTCTGCATAGTTGTTGGCCTCTTCTCTCTTCCTCGGAGCCCAACAGTCATAGCTCATGTGCCCAAACTTGTTACAGTTGTAACATTGGACTTGGGCCATACCACCACGGCCTCTTCCTCGGCCTCTTCCTTCTTGCCATCCCCCTTGAGGTCGCTCCGCCTCTCTCTGGAAATTTTGGTTCCTTCCTTGATCTCTACCTCCTCTTCTACCTTTGCCTCTGCCTTGGTGACCTCGGCCACGCTGGCCGCCTCCTCTTCCGGAGCTCTCTCCAAAATTCAACTGAGTCTGGAGTGCTTTTCCCAAGCCACTGGCCTCTTCATCATCTTGCAGCATCCTATACTCATGGGCTTGCAAAGAGCCTACAAGCCCGTCAACGGCCATCACGGTGAGGTCCTTCGACTCTTCAATCGCTACCACCACATGACGAAACTTCTTGGACATATATCTCAACAACTTCTCCATAAGGCTCACATCATCGATCATCTCCCCATTGCGCTTCATCTCATTTGTGAGCGTCCGCAGACGGGTCACATAGTCACCGACCTTCTCGGTGTTCTGCATCTTCATTACTTAATATTCTGCACAGAGGGACTGGAGCTTCACCTTCTTTACAGTATCAACCCCTTGCATGGAGCGTTGCAACACCTCCCATGCCTCCTTAGAAGTTTCCGCGTCTGAGATCTTCTCAAAAGTCGCTTCGTCGACCCCTTGATACAACAAAAACAATGCTTTCTTGTCAGCCTTTCTTGCTTCTCTAAGTGTCGTCTTCTGGGCGTTAGTCAACGCCGCCTCTTGTTCAGTAGTTTGCTCAGTATAGCTATTATTCACTATATCCCACAACTCTTTTTATGCTAGTAGCACCTTCATCTGAATGCTCCAGTTACCGTAGTTCGTCTTCGTCAACTTGGGAACCTGCCCTGGCATGGCACTACCCATCTCCATCACGACGAGCTCTTCACCTCTTCAACTCTTCAGAGTTTCTTCTAAGGTTCGTAACCTCGCTTTGATACCACTTGTTGGAAGCGATAACGTGGGCACAACAAATAATAAAGAGGAGACAAACAACTTCTTACTATGTATAAAACAAGAGGTTACAAAATTACAAAAGTTTCACTCAGCAAACACCACAACACTACAACACACCCAAATGGGTATTACAATTTTAACACTTCTTAACCGCCTATCTCCCGTTGGAGATTGCGAATAAGTGAGATAACCAAGGAGTTCGCAGCTCCTTAAAGCTGACCACCGAACACAGTTCTAGTTCGCCTAAAAACTGCTGCCACCTTTGCAAACTGCAGGTTTGGAGACCGCGAAGGAGCTGTCCGCAAAATTCAGTTTGCAAGGAGGTGATTGCGAGAAACTATTCTTTGCCGCTGGGGAGTTCGCTGATGGGAGACCGCCGGACTGCTGTCCGCAACTAGCCTGTACTGCTGTCCGCAGCTTCTGACCGTACGAGGAGACCGCTCCTTTTTCCGCTAGCTTTTCAAAGCTTTCTTCCACTATTTTTTATTCACCCGCTCACACATTCCGCCTGCCATCAACCCAATTTATACACTTTTCAAGCAAATAGGAGGTCGCCACGTGTCCCCTCATTAATGCATTCACGCCAGCATGCAGCCACCATTCACGCCACTATATTATTATATTAGCATATGTTTATATATATATATATACGAGCATCTTCGCACGGGCTACGCCCGTGCTCGATGCTCTCGGGCGGCCTTCGGCCGCATCAATGCGGGTTTCGCCCGCAACCAAGCGGGCGGTTTCGCCCGCTTGTCATTCAAGGCGGGCTTCGCCCACCCCCTCGGCGTCGGCGGGCTTCGCCCGCCCCTCGCCGGTATTCGCCCGGCCCTCGCCGGTCTTCACCTATTTAAAATTTTAAATAATTTCACATTCATTAAATATTAAAATAGAAAATAAATTAAAAATAATCAAAAATGTAACCCCCTAAAATCCCGCGGCAGTACCCAGCTGCTTGCGGCGGGCTTCGCCCGCCCCCCGGCGGCTCCACCCCGCCCACATTATTTTTTTGATTGCGAAGATGCTCTTAAATAATACATATATTTCAACAAATTTAAAACTAAAATACAGAATTTTTTATTTTTTTAAATTTCTAGAAAAAGAAAAATATATTATATATAACTGCGTGCGTGCCGGGGGCGGGCGAAGCCTGTCGGAGGCATGCAGGGTACTGTCGCGCGGGGCACGGGGGAGCCCGTGCACTGTCACTCGAAGCCCGTCAGGTGCAGGCGAAGCCCGTCAGGTGCGCGTATAGCACTGTCATTGTGCTTTAGTATGTCGTAATATACAGAGCAAACGTAAATCATAAGTGAAAATATATTTTATAATCCAAGTTGTTCAAGGAAGAAAGCACAAAACAATTATTTGAATTGCATGAAGATTTAAGATACAGTGGTATAGAAAGAACCTTGAATGACAAACGCTTCTAAACTACAAAAATGAGGGTCTACGAAAAAAATAGATGCTCACCTTGCATTGATTGTTTACAACATTACATATATCAGCAGCTGCACGCAATCGTAAAAGAAAAATTGAGGCATCCATGTACGTAAAAATAAAACAGCACATACATATATTCATTTGTGTTATACAAAAGCTCCCACAAAACATGAGATTTCTTATGCATAAGTTAACGCACGATAGCAATATAACACATCAAACTTGCATTTTCGACCCATGATCACCAACTAAAAATATATTTAACGCACGATAGCAATATAACACATCAAACTTGCATTTTCGACCCATGATCACCAACTAAAAATATATAATCATCTCTGATGTATATCTCATCACCATTACAGAAACTGACAGAAAACATGCTTTTTGCATTTGAGTAAATCAACACATCATTTTTTTGTTTGGCATTCAGTAACATATCATTCCATAAAAGGCTCTTAATGCATTTATAGGAAAAGCCTTAATGCATTTATAGGAAAGACCTTGATGCATTTACAGGAAAACAAAGCAGGTAGAATTATGAACTTAACAAAGCTGCTCTTATATTGAATATTATAAAGGAGCAAACATTAAACAAAAATGTAGCATAGAGATGTAACTAAGCTCTTTTTTGCTTTTCCAACCAGATGCTGGTATTATGAACGCTCTGGTGTAGGATTAAATCGGCTAACTGAAATTCTGTAAGAAAATATCATTCACAATAATTTAAAGAGGATTATGTTATTGAATGAATTATAGTGTTGTTAGAACACTTGAATAAAAAATAGGATATTAACGGCATGTTCACATATTAAAAGTTAGCACGCACTGCCGATAACATATAGTTTGATTTAAATAACTAACCTTTGATTTAAGCTAACAAAGCATCCTCCACTTTTATCATCATCATCAATATCAAACTCCCCCTTCCGACCAAATAACTAAGAAAACTGTGAAAAAAAATATCTAAATTAAAAACATGCAATATAGTAAAATTTTCATGGAATCCACTTCACACAATATAGTAAAATGTCTTTAAAAAAATCCATTCCAAAAAAAGAAAATAAGGATTGTGTTGAACCTCGAGAGGATGGAGATCTAGGTTGAGGTACCTGTATAGAAGCAAGTCCGAACCTAAATGAGGGCCGAAATGCAAGTTGAAGAACATACTTAACATTATAAAACTATTGAACATATTTAGCACTTTTTCTATGTTGAAATGATGGATAAATGGAGTTGAAATGTTGAAGAGAACTTTTCTAAAACACTACAACAACCTACTAAATCAATGGCCGTGAACGCAGCCCATAAATCACCTGTGATCGAGTTCAAGTTGCCATAGTTGAAGCTCGACGGAAAGATTCAGTTTTTGTTGGCGGAGAAGAAAATGAAGATTTAATGCGGGGCGTACTCCATGGTCTATCTTTTATATTATTTTTATAGGTCATTAGATGAAACCAAATAGAGATACAGGAGGATCCAAAAAAATATTCTAAACATTATTATTATAAAGAATCTGTAAGCAGGATGCAGGGATAGAGTGGAGCAATGCAGAGATGGAGGAAAAAATGTGTAGCAGCGCAGAAATTTTGGGGCATTTAACGGTGGCCGGACATCGCGAAGGATTGAGATTTGCAGGAGAAAAACTTGATAGGTTTTGTCGCCAATAGTCTTGAGGGAGAGTGGTGTGACGGTCCTTCAACGGAGTAGCAGCAGAGGAGCGTGGGAGAGAAGTATGTTGGTGCTGTGACGGAGATTTGTGGGAGGAAGGCTTAAAAATAGAGGAAATGGTAGAGTTTAATCAGAGAGAGAAAGGTTAGGAAAACAGGAGCTGAAAGTTCCAGCAAGTACTTCAACATGAATATAAATAGGAAATTTTTATGCATTTTAGATGCTAATTTGGTCACTACCTGAGTAAATTGAGGTGTTCCATGAAATCCTCGGAAGGAACCGAGTCCAAATCGAGGTGTCATAAATAGATTGATCAAAGTCACAAAACCATGGTTCTCATTTTATATTTTCATTTTGTACTCTCCTTGGAGCAGATCCAAGATGATCGTCGGTAGCTACAATAACATCAATGAAAATATATTGAAGTTGATAAATATGGAGGATTGGAGGCAAATTCATATCATGCCTAACTCTTGAATCAATACACGCGATGATAATAAATTCCATTATAAACATATATACCATTCATTATAATTGAAAACAGAAGCCGCATACTGTCTTCTTAAACTTGTCAACCGCTCCCCGAGCTAAGAAGACAACTATAATGAGTAAGATAAAAAAAAAGAAATAACATGTCTTGATTCCATTGCGAAAACGTGTGAAATCATTACATTTTCGAAGCAAAAAATAGTTATTCTACCATAAAAGAAGGAACATTAATATAAAAATCAGTGCAATGAAACATAATGTAGAAACATATTTGATCAAACATAACGAAATTTATTTTTTTTCAACTGAACAATTGATTCAGGAAGGAGCTTACAATGCACAAAAATTTTAAACAAAAAAAACCAGAGGAGAAATAAAAAATAGAACTCACAGTTAACTCTTAACACCTGAGTTAAACACAAAAATTTTAAACAAAAAAACAGCAAATGCGAACATGACACACAAAACAGAGATTTTTCTGAAGCATGAAAAGGGGGGGGGGGGGGGGGGGGGGGGAACTCAAACATGTAGAGTTGAGATTTTTCTGAAGCTTGCATGGAGTTCATTTACATGATAGCCGAGCCCAATATAGTGGGATAAAGGCTTGAGTGTAGAGAGAGAGTGTTGTATTCCATCTGCGCAATCTGATCATCATAAAGTGCAGCTTGAAAACAATTGAAATTTCAAATCGCAGGCAGACGTGAATGCGGTGGTTATGAACCATCGTCCGTGAACCCTTTACCTCGCCTAAGGAACTTCATCCACATTTTATTCAATGTTTTATTTATGTTCGGTGACAGTGGTAAACGCCTTGGTAAAGGGATCCTTTGTTGGGTATATATTGAACAATTTTATTAAAAGCCAAAATCAGTTGATGTCAAGAAATCAGTTAATATCGAAATACAACTGTTAATGTAAAGAAATCAGCTATGAGGAACATATTCACATATGATAGGTGAACATGTTGAAGTAAGTGATATTTCTGCAGTCTGAGCCATTGTAAGGGAGCAAGGGTAATATGCAATGAATCTCGATACTAATCGATTTGATCCATGGATCAAAATCTAAATGAAAAATATATCTAACCAAATTTAGATAATGGATCACTTTGTTTCTGAAGAAAAACAAATAAAATGCATGCTTTGCTCCATCGAGTCATGGGTTCACTTGGAATCATAAGAAACACCATACAGTATACCATTTCGAAAAATCTTGAAAAATAATTCACCAACATGCATCCAGTCAGCAACAGATTGGAACACTATCTCGGGTCGCTGCAGCTCTTACGACAACTATACTGTAATTATATATGTATATTACCTGAGATAAGTGATCAATGAAATATCTAATTTATTGAGATAAGTAATCAAATAAATTTGCAGGAAGAACAATTCCAGAAATTGAGAATAAATGACGATGGTTTCTGTGTTGAAGGAAGAACAATTCCAGAAATTGAGAACAATTCACGATGGTTTCTATACATTAATTTCAACTGTACTTATTAACTTGGTTGATGCCACCCAACATTATTATCCATGCATCCAATCTAATTCACAGTTTCATGAAATCAGAAGCATCTAAGCAAATCCATATTAGAGTACTAAGAGCTCAAAATTTTAAAGTGGAACAGACAAAAGATCGATTTGGAATCAAAAAATGGGATGGTTTCTATATTGCACGATGGCTTCTACGAAATGACGATTCCAGAAATAAAGTATGAGAACAAATAAGTATGAGAACATTTCCATAAATCAAATCCAGGAATTAAGTATGAGAAAAATTCAAAAAATTAAGCATGAGAACAATTCAATATATTAAGTATGTGAACAATTCCACAAATTAAGTATGAGAAGAATTCCAGAAATTTCCAGGAAGAAGTGAGCAGAGGAATCGGGAGGAGCACGGAGCGGAAGTTGCGAGGAGTTCCGATAGCTGCTTGTCAGGAGGAGCAGGCGGATGTTGCAAACGCCGACGAAGTTGAAGGAGAATGGATGTCGGAGCTACAAATCGGAGGTAGAAATGAAATGAAAATCGAAAGAAATACGAAACCATAAACAGAGAATGAAATGGAAATGAAAAGAAATTGACGGTTACCGGCGATGGGTTTGGACGGAGAGGAATGAAAAAAGCGTCGGAGACACCGGTGAGAGAGCGAAGCAGAGCGGCGAGAGGAAGAAGAAATCGTGGGAGGCGGTCGATGCAGCGAGCGAGCGAAGCAGAGCGGCGAGAGGAAGAAGATGTCGTCGGAGGCCGTAGATGGAGAGAGCGACCTAGAAAGCCAGAACGAAATAAAGATGCGCGAGAGCGGTGTAAGCGGTGGAGGGGCACGCGGCGAGCGAGGAGCTGCGGGAGGCGGGCCACGCGGCGGCAGATGCGGGCAGCGCCATGTCGCCGTGGCAGCGGACGGCGCGAGGGCAGAAGCGGGATTTCGGCGTGTGACCGAGACGCTTGACAGGCGAGTAAGTGAACGGCTTGACGGAGGGGGATCGGGAGGAAGAAGCGGCGGAAGGGCGAATCGGGGAAAACGCCCCGTGACCGACGACGGCGACTCCAGAACGCAGAACATCCTTATTAATAATAGATATGTAAACGCCATTGACTTTGGTCAACAAAATATTTCACCAATAATTTTGGGTGATTGGTGATTTCAAATAGAGGCTATTCAAACAGTCAAAATAGTATTTGCGTTTTTTGAAAAACATTGGAGAAAAAACACCCAAACAAACAAATCCTTTGTTAGATTGCAGCGGTTCACATCATTTTACAATAATAATACGTAACAAAATGGAGTATTAGGAACTGAACTCCATAAATTAAAAGAGCAAAATAAAAAGGGAAAAAATGGAAATGATAAGGCTGTGTGTTTTTGAGAGGCTTGAAGGGAATGCAAACGTAATTTACTTAATAATTTAAATTTAGATGCTTGGTTCTAATCCAGTTAATATGCAATTGGACTTTACCTACGAAATGAAAACAAATGCACTTACTAAAAAAATTATGAACATATCATCTCAATAAAAAAATCAAAATACACAATATATATTATATAAAATATATATTATATATATAGATTATACACTATTAAAATGATTTATCATCTTTAGGAATTTGGCAAGCTATGTAAGACATTTATTAAATCTCAGCCGTTCATCTCAACAGCCGATCAACCATGCTCCCGATTCGTCTTTATTTTTAAAACCCTCGCCATCGGCCTAACTCTTTCCGCGCTATATGTAACCCTAACAAATCCCGCTACACTTCTCCCTCCCACTCTACGTCGTTCCATTTCCCTACCATGTCGCCATTTCTCCAGCGTCCAACACTCCACGAAAGCTCTGTTCTGCTGAACCTCCACCGCAATACCGCGGTCGGCTCTCTCCAACATCTTGCGCTTGGCTGCTCTCCTCATGCAGCTGCAGGTTCGGCTTTACTCACCTTCACATTCAAAGAACCGATTACATCCTTTGAATCCTCTTTTATCCTTCTAAAGCAAGGCTTCTGTAACAGCACTATGCACATATCCAAGGGAGGAAGTTACGCCAGCTCAGCAATCCCCGGCATATGTGATGAAAGCATCCGAGATCACCACGTGTCCAGCCCAAACGGCTATATCGCTGTCAACGGTCATCCGCTGGGAGCATTTATATATTCCCTATTTTATGTATTTCCAATTAATCCAGCTATTTCGTATTTTCCGCTTGAAGACGAATGTTGAGAATTAATATAATTAGTATTTCTTTCGATTTAGCCTGCTTAGTCGGTAAACTCGCCGGCCCCTTGCCGACGAGGTTACATTGGTGCTCTCGTTGAACCTCTCGCCATGACGGGCAACGAACCCCCGCCCACCACGAGGTTGAAAGATCTAGCCCAAGGCCAACAAGAACTCTGGAAGGCCATGGAACAACGCACCGCGGAACAAAACCAGAGCTTTTCCAGATTGGAGGCCGAAATGATGAAATTAACCATGGCAATCCAACATTCCACCGAACAATCATCACAAGAAGTGCGAGGGCTACGACAAGAGCTCGGGTCGCTGATGCAACCACCCCCGACACATGCACCAGAGGGCGGACTCGACCCTCTTCGGTCTCAGGCCGAGGCGCTGCTGGCCGCCTCATCATCATCATCGACCGGTATTCTAACAGCAACCACGCAAGTGTTCACGCCACCCCGGAGCATCACCAACATGGGCACCATGAATCCACCTCCAGGGTTCATCGATGGAAACACGCTTGGCCCAGGCTCACCCTTCCCAAATTTCCAAGGAATGGTTCACGGCCTCGGACAACGAGGACCAGCCCACACTCGCATCCGGGAGCAATATCAACAAATCAACAATTATACCAGGGCAGACCACCAAACTTCGGCACTGTAGGGCTCTCAGCCAACCCGCGAGTCGGGGTACCACCATCATGGAACGCCTACATGGCACAACCAACAACGAACGGGACCGAGCATTTTCCAACAAATTTTCCAGGTGCTACATCGACACCCACATTTCCCTCCGGTCAGGTAAAATTTCACTTTCCACGGTTTGAAAACGGCAACCCAACTGATTGGGTTACAAAAGTCGAACATTATTTCCGATTCTATAATATTCCATATTCATCATATATGCCAATTATAGCCATGCATTTAGATCCACCCGCATCTCGATGGTATGAATCTTTGAATCCTGACGGGGCCTATTTTAACTGGAATGAATTCAAATTCGCCCTTTTCACAAGGTTTGGCCCATCAGCTTTCGAAGACCCCATGATTAAACTCACACTTTTAAGACAAGCAACCACGCTTATGGCTTTCAAAGACAAATTTGAAGAACTAACAACAAAAATTAACGGAATACCACCGGAATTATTAAAATCCATATTTATCGCCGGGCTTAAACCAACCATCCAACGAAGCGTGATCACACAAAGGCCTTACACACTAGACGAAGCTTTTAACCTCGCCAAACTATATGAAGAACAATGGCTCGAGGAAACGAGAACACCCCGACACACATTTAACCCCCCAGCAAAGACCCACCCGGGACCCCAAGACACCAGACAACAACACACTTTTAAACCAGGTTACAAACGCCTGTCCCCAGCGGAACTCCAACAAAAAAGAGAAAAAGGGCTATGTTATACTTGCGACGAACGATATTTACCCAGCCACCGCTGCAAAAACAAAATCTCATGCCTGTTCATGGAGGACGACATCACTGACTGCATTGATACAATAGATACGGGTGACGTCGGCGAACCCCTGGACCAAACACCACCACCACCACCACCACCACCCCAGGAATATGAAATTGGATATAATGCATTAATAGGAACATTTTCTAGCCAATCTATTCGATTTGAGGGATCACTTCTGACTCACCCAGTACAAATATTAGTAGATTGCGACAGTTCCACAAATTTTATTTCACAATGAGTCGCAAACTTCCTCCGTGCCCCCATCACAGTCATAAAGCCATTCAAGGTCCACGTCGGCAACGACGAACTACTAACATGTATCGAGATATACCTCAAAGCCAACCTCACCATTCAACAACACAGCTTTGACACGAACCTCTTTGTTCTTGACTTATACGGATCAGATATCGTGCTTGGAATGGTTTGGCTAGAATCACTAGGCAACGTAACCACAAACTATAAAGACAAACAAATGACGTTCCAGCACATGAATCAGACAATTTGCCTCCAAGGAATCCGCCCAATCGTGACAAACCCAATCTCCCCAAGCCAAATAAATAAATTAGTATCCCAGGACTCAATCTCCGCATCCGTTTTATGTTTCTTCTCACTCCAAACAGACCCCGCCCAACCCGCTAAGATACCAGACCACCCAGACCTCACCACATCATTAGACAACTTTCACGACATTTTTCAGAAACCGGACAACCTTCCCCCACCAAGAGATTGTGACCACAGAATTCCATTACAAAACCCCGACACAAGTATCAAGGTACGACCATATCGTTACCCCCACTACCAAAAAATTGAAATCGATCGCTTAGTTGAGGAAATGCTCACCCAAGGACTGATCCGACCGAGCTCTTCCCCCTTTTGCTCCCCAGTCCTTCTAATTAAAAAGAAAGACGGCACATGGCGATTCTGTGTGGACTACCGGGCATTAAACAACGTCACAATACGGGACGCATTTCCAATGCCTACAGCAGATGAACTATTCGACGAATTACACGGCTCAACCTTATTTTCCAAACTAGACCTACAATCCGGATATCATCAGGTACGCATGCACTCAGAGGACATCCACAAAACTGCATTCCGTACCCCACAAGGATTATATGAATTCCTCGTAATGCCATTCGGCCTCACTAACGCACCAGCAACCTTCCAGGCCTTGATGAACAAGATTTTCCAACCATATCTACGGAAATTTGCCGTGATATTCTTTGACGATATATTAATATATAGCCCAGATTTACAGAGCCACTTACAACACTTAGGCTTCGTTTGGTTCGACTTATTTGCTCCGGTGAGTTTGGACAAAAACGTCATTGTCATACCAAACATTTTATGCTTATAGTTTCTTTTCTTGATAATTATAGTAACATTTGTCATACCAAATATACATTCTATGACAATGACAATTTTGTCCAAACTCACCGGAGCAAATAAGCCGAGCCAAACGAACCCTTAAATACAGTCCTGACCACCATTCGGGCGAACTCGCTCTTCATCAAACGAACCAAGTGCCACTTTATGACAACCTCAGTAGACTTCCTAGGTCACGCTATCACCGCAACAGGAATAAGCCCCCACCCCGACAAAATAAAGTCAATCTTAGACTGGCCCAGACCAACAACAGCTAAACAACTAAAATCGTTCCTTGGACTGTCAGGGTATTATCGACGATTCATTAAAAACTATGCCACAATAGCAGCACCCTTAACATATCTGCTCACAAAAGAAGGCTTTAAGTGGAATGAGAAAGCATCCAACGCATTCGACCAATTAAAAACACATTTAACATCAGCCCCAGTCTTAGCACTACCAGATTTTTCCAAACCTTTTTCACTCGAAACTGACGCATCAGGCTGCGGAATCGGAGCAATATTGTCCCAAAATAACCACCCATTAGCTTATTTTAGTAAAAAACTTACGGCAAGGGAGCAAAATAAATCAACATATGACCGAGAACTTTTAGCCATTTCTACAGCTTTAGATAAATGGCGACAATATCTTCTGGGAGCCCCTTTTATAATACGCACAGATCATCAGACACTTCATCATTTGACCACCCAAATATTAAACAGCCCATCCCAACAACGCTTCCTTTCAAAAATTTTAGGCTTTGATTTTAAAATAGAATATAAACCGGGACGGCTAAACGTAGCAGCAGATGCCCTGTCTAGATTACCAGATCAGACACTGCACAGCTTCACCTGCTCTTATAATATATATAAAAATTTTCAGCAACTATCTGACTGGTATCAAACAGACCGACTAGCGAGAAAAATTATGCGTACCCTGCAGCAAGCCAAACCAGCCCCCACCAACTGGACACTAACCAACCAGAAGTTATTTTTTAAAATTGTGCTATACATCCCGGCTTGTCCTCTACGTCCCCAACTCCTCCAGGAAGCTCATGCCTCCCGTGCAGGTGGGCACGCAGGCGTTAAACCAACTTATTATCGAGTAAGATCTGAATACTACTGGCCTAAAATGTTAAAAGAAATTAAGTTATATATCAAAACTTGTGACTTATGCCAGAAAGGAAAAGGACTGAATCACAGCCCGTTTGGCGTTCTTCAACCATTACCCATTCCCACACAAATCTGGACAAACTTGTGTATGGATTTTATAACACACCTACCACCATCTGAGGGATATACCAACATTCTAGTCGTAGTGGACCGGCTCACCAAAGGAGCCCACTTCGCCCCCCTAACAGCATTAATCGGACCTCTCGTCGCTCGCGTATTTTGGGATAACATCGGAAAATTACATGGCATACCCGCTTCAATCATCACAGATCGCGATCCAGTTTTTCTGAGCAAATTTTTGAAGGCATTGTTCACACAACAAGGGACCAAACTCAGCTACAGCTCTGCCTATCACCCCGAGACGGATGGACAAACAGAGCGGGTGAACAGATGCCTGAACCAGTATCTTAGGATATTCGCACATCAAAACCCTAAGCACTGGTCCAAATTACTGAGTTGGGCAGAATTTTACTATAATACTACCTATCACTCGTCAGCCGATATGACCCCCTTCGAAGCCATGTTCGGCCGACGACCACCAACAATTGTTCAGCACTATCACAGCAATAATAATACAATACAAGCTGTGCAAGAAGAATTCAGTGACAGAGATAAACTATTGAAACAGCTCCGCTTAAATCTTTAACGAGCCCAACAGCGCATCCAAGCTACAACAAACAAAAAAAGAACACCGATTCAGCTCAAGGAAGGAGATCTAGTACTATTAAAACTACACCCGTATAAACAACTATCCCTAAAACAAAGACAGTCAGCTCGATTCAACTTGAAATATTACGGTCCATTCAAAATCATTCAGAAAATAAACCCAGCCGCCTACAAACTACAACTGCCTGAGTACTCAAAAATCCACCCAGGCTTCCATGTTTCACTTCTTAAACCTTACCACGAATTTGAGGAAAATATTATTCATCTTTTACCACCAGTGGACACCAGTAACATTCCAATACACGACATCTTGGCGGTGCTGGACGAATGCTATATCTGGCGTCAAAATAAACAGGTCCATCAAGCACTAATCCAGTGGGAAGGATTAGCACCAGAAGACAACTCCTGGGAAGACGTGGATTCCCTTCCCAACCAGGTACGCTTATCATTAAATTTGCCGCAAAACACTCACACAAACCCGTTTGATGCAGGTAACATAAGTAAAATCCGACATAAAGAACGCTCCAACCAGCAGAACGAATATAAAGAGCAAGGAGACCAAGAGGAAGCAAATCAAGAAGCAACAGAGGACTTATCTATGACCGTTCCTATGATCGCCGAACCAGGAGCAACTCCAGTACTATGGCCCAACACCGGAACATCAGCCCCTCGCCGCTCACGCCGTCTCCACCTTCGGAAGACACTCCAGCTGCCGCATCTTGCCCGCGTACCACGTCGCCCTCGTTCTCTCCGCCGGCGAACTTCAGCAGAGCAGAGCAAACAAAACAAAAGCCAGGACGAAGCACATACTTTAAGCAACGTGGACGTTGCAATCGAGGCCCGAGAGTGATGTAACAACACTATGCACATATCCAAGGGAGGAAGTTACGCCAGCTCAGCAATCCCCGGCATATGTGATGAAAGCATCCGAGATCACCACGTGTCCAGCCCAAACGGCTATATCGCTGTCAACGGTCATCCGCTGGGAGCATTTATATATTCCCTATTTTATGTATTTCCAATTAATCCAGCTATTTCCTATTTTCCGCTTGAAGACAATTAGTATAAATAAGTATGTGCTAATGTAAGACGAATGTTGAGAATTAATATAATTAGTATTTCTTTTGATTTAGCCTGCTTAGTCGGTAAACTCGCCGGCCCCCTTGCCGACGAGGTTACAGCTTCCAACCTAAGTTATTACAGCGCGTGCCTGAGGCGTCGGGCGCACCGGGCCTAGGTGTCCCAGGAGCGCCTAGGCGTGCGCCTTACTAGCTCCAAGGCACATCAAAGGCGCATCTTGGTCTTTCAAGGCCTTTTCTTCAACCTGATTAATGAAATTTTATTTGGAGGTAGGCAAAAACATGATCTCAGGGTTAGATTACATGATTTCTTATTTGTATCTACCATAAGTGAGGGGAGATATATTTATTTAATTTATATATTTATCATCTGGAACGTATCTATTCTAAAAATACAAGAGAAGAGAGTAAATAGTTGAGATCAAGTGAGGATTGAGAAAGAAAATTATGGGTAGAGAAAGATGAATTAGGTTAAGAGACTTAGAAGAATTAAGAGGCACCGTAATGATGAAATTACATAATTAACCCTGCTCAAAAAACTCTTCGGGGAGCTGGCCCTAAACCCCTGCTCAGGAATCCGCGAAAAACAGTGGATTAATCATCAGTACGATCAGACTCCACATCTTCAACAATACTTCATTCCATAATTCCTCAATTATAATTCATTAGGCTTTACTTATAGCCTTCATACACAGTACAAATATCTAAGCATGACTTAATTACCATCTAATTACAAATATACCTCTAATATGGGTACTAATCCATAGCATTCCTCGTGCACCAATCAATCTTTCATCACTAAAAAAATTGTAGTCATGTCAAGTTCTTCAATTTTATATCACCAAGTAAACTCCACTGATGAAGAAGAACAACGTAAATTCTATGTGATTGCATCTAGTTACAACATTTGCACCTGTAGCAGTAAATATTTATAAAACACAATAAAAAGTAGCCTTTAGAGTTGTGATATATGCAATTCTAGTGTGTTGATATGGTATTAGATTTTATTTATGTGTTTTTTGTATTTAATAAATTGTATTTTGTTTTTCTTTTTCATTTTTGCGCCTCACGTGCCTCGAGCGCGCGTCTGCGCCTTGCGCCCAGACTCCAGGACCCTTTTGCGCCTCGGTGTGCCTTTAATAACTTAGCTTCCAACCTTACTGGAGCTTCTATCCTCTCTGCTCACGGCCAAAATCTTCCACTGAGGAACCTTCTGAAGTCAGGTTTCCTTTAATTTTCTTCCTCGTGCATCATATTCAGGTTTTCATGTTTATCACTCATCCAAGATATCAGGTTTTCTTCATCTAGCCTCTCTAACATGCATCATATTCTATCTCAACACCCGACAACAAGAAAAACAGATGCTCTCCAGCATGGTTAAGTTCTACAATTACTGATTATTTTTGTTCTGAATTTCAACAGCTAACCATTTACCTTGTTGGCTTACATCAAGGTTCAGCTTTAAGCCCTTCTTTTTTACCCTTATCTTAGATGAGCTCACCGAACATATCCAACAGGCAATACCTTGGTGTTTATTGTTTGCGGATGATATTGTTTTGGTCGATGAGACGCGCGAGGGTGTAAACGCGAAACTTGAATCTTGGGGAGACACTTTAGAAAAGAAGGGTTTTTGATTGAGCAGGGCAAAAACGGAGTATATGGAGTTTAAATTTAGCCGTGCAAGGACGGATGACTTCGTTATTAAGTTGGGTGATCAAAATATTTCCCGCAGTGAGTGCTTTAAATATCTTGGATCAATAGTTCAAAAAGATGGAGGTGTTGATAAAGATGTGATACATAGGATCCAAGCAGGTTGGTTGAAGTGGAGAGGCGCATCAAGGATCTTGTTTGACCGTAAAGTACCATTAAAACTTAAAGGCAAATTTTACCGTACTGTAATTAGACCAGCGATGCTCTATACAGTTCTGAGTGTTGGGCAGTGAATTGTATACATGAGCAAAAAATGGGAGTTGCGGAGATGAGAACACTTGGGTGGATGTGTGGACACACGAGACTGGATAAAATTAAGAATGAATGTATCAAGGATAAGACAGGAGTGACACCAATTGCAGAGAAGATGTGAGAAGCTCGACTAAGATGGTTTGGACACGTACAAAGGAGACCATTAGAGGGACCTGTTAGGCATTGTGAGAGTTTAGTCACTAGGCATGTTAAACGGGGGAGGGGTAGACCAATAAAGACTTGGAATGAGACTATAAGGAAAGACATAATGTTACGCATGCGCATATTATTATTGTATTTCATATTTTAAAGTGTTTGCGTTAGGGTTTTGACATGTGAGCACCCCCTCCCTATATAAGGAGGTGGCTTGGGAGTTAGGTTCATCTTTTGGATCATTAGGTTTGAGATCTCTCATTTGAAGAGGAGCTTCTAGGAGGAACCAGCCTCTTGAAGTTGGGCACGTGCATACCTCGTGATTGTATCCAGTTATTCCGTTTAGTACAAGTGTTTCCCCTTCGTAACATTTGGTCCGACCTGCCGCCTTCCGGCCGCGGTCTCCGCTGCCTGAAGAAGTAACCACGCCTAAGCAGTCGTACATCGCGCCCTTTTCGCCCTTCCGCCGTGTACCCGTTCCGCCGATCCTGCTCCTTCGTGCATCATCCACGTCGACGCGTTCTCGCGTGGCTCGTCCACTTCCACTGTCGACTAGCCGACATTGGACGATGCTCCAACAGGCTTCCCGTCTCCGCCTACGGCTTCCGGCGTCCATATCCCCTCCAGCTCTCACCCGACGCATCACAACAGCCAACGGACTCGCCGGCACAGGACGACGCTGCACCTGACAAATCTGCAACCCGACAGCCTCGGCTGCCCTAGGCGCTGCTCCAGTGGGTTCGGCCTTCCCGCCTAAGGCTTCCAGTGGCTTCTGTCTCCGTCTTCCTCCACCCTGCCGAGTGTATGCCCCCTAGATTGCGAACGATGGTCACCTCCGACGCATCGCTGGCTCGTTACAGCCACCAACCACCGATCCCACCTTTCTTCGTCGCTTGGATGAACACGATAGTTCAATCACGTCGCTGCATGCCCTCATGCTACGCATGGATGCTAAGCTCGACTCCCTCCTAGCCGGCCGCCCTACCACATCCGCGACGTCGACGACGGATCTTCCGCCCCTCCTCGGGGCTCCACCGGAACTCTTCCATGCAACAGCCCCCCTGCCCGGGGTGTGCTCATTGGGCCCTCGTTCCTTTGATGTCCCCTCTTTCAACGGCACCGATCCCATGGGATGGATTGCTTGGGCAGAACAGTTCTTCGAGATACAACAGATCTCGGAGCCACAGAAGGTCAGCGCGGCCTTGATCGGCATAGAGGGCTCCGCCCTCCACTGGGTCCGCTGGCTCCGCCAACCCTCACCCGGCCTCACCTGGACAGCTCTCACAGAGGCCCTCATTCAGCGGTATGATCATCGCTACCCCGGCTCCATGATCGAGCACCTTTGCTGACTCCGTCAGACCGGCCCCATTGATTCGTACGTTGATGCATTCATTGAGTTGGTCATCCATGTTCCTGGTCTTCCACCCATCCATTACTTGGTCTACTTCATGCACGACTTACAACCCCACATCCGATCCCGCCTCCGCACCCTGCAACCGTTAACTGCCAACCAAGCCATGGACCTCTCCCCACCAGTGGAAGCCGAATTCATGGCGACGTCCGGAGACCCTCCTTTCCCGTCGCCCCCTTCCAACCCTCCCTTCCAACCATATTTTCCTCCCCCGTCTAAACCTCCACCACTGCCATCTCATCCTCCTCGACCAACCATTATGGGCCCACGCAACAACTGTCATATCCCCACTCACCGCCTTTCCAACCAAAAGTACAATGACTTGCGGAGCAAGGGTCTGTGCTACCACTGCAAGCAACCATACTCGCTTAATCATAATTGTCCTGCCAAGGAGTTCCGGGCCCTCATCGGGGATGATTTGGACGAGATCGGTGTATCATCTAAGAAGCTAAGGGCAATGATGGTATAATTGGACTGGCATGTGCGTTGACTGATGACCGGTTCTCACAAGTCATGATATTGTGATATCAAGTCATCACATGGGTACTTGTTTGTGAACAAATTGTACTGGACAGACCCACCATGAGACTACTTTGTGGATTGTTATATGAATGTGTCACAAGTAGGTCTCATATGACAATGGTGTTTGTGGTTCTTTGACCTGAAGTCACGTCATTCATCAAGTGAGGAAGAGTGTACTTTGATGTCATTAAAAGTCTTCCTTGAAGAAGGTTGATGATAACGGTAGTTATTGGGTATGCTAAGATTCATTTAGATGATTGTGTGTGGACAGATATGTGATTTGTCCTCCTATATGACAGGAGTTACATCCAAGGGCCCCTTGATGGAATGAGACTGAGAAATGCATGATCATGCTTGGTTGAATCAATATGTGATATTGAGCTCACCAATTTCAGACAGTCTTTTCTAGATCAGGAAACTAGGATTGAACAATTATGAGGGTGACACGGTCCGTGCCTCTAGTTCTATCCGGATGTAAGGGACAAAGGGACATGACAACACTAAAACATTAGTCAGAACAGGCTTATTGAGTTATGAACTCTTATTGCTTGGATAACAATAATGTATTGCTAGATGCCGCTCATTGTTTGTATGACTTTTGTTGATACTTTGTGATCAAGTGGGAGACTGTTGGTTATTTTGAGGTGATCTCAAAGCAATCAAGTAGTTAATCTTACTGTCAACGCAATATGAGCCTATAGGGTCGCACATAAAAGTGTTGGAGAAGTTGGATAAAGGATTGTGTTGGTCTTACTCATATTGAATATGAGTGGAGGACCAATCCTGCTGCTGATTGGAGTTGCGTCGAATTGTACTCGACGCTGCGTCGAGATTGTCTCGACGTGGTGTACTCGACGTTGCGTCGAGATTGTCTCGACGCAAGTCTTGTATTCGACGCTGCGTCGAAAATGTCTCGACGCAGTGTACTCGACGTTGCGTCGAGATTGTCTCGACGCAAGTCTTGGACTTTATGTTGCGTCGAATTGTCTCGACAGACAGATTATATTCGACGCTGCATCGAGAATGTCTCGACGCAGTGTACTCGACGTTGCGTCGAGATTGTCTCGACGCAATTCTTGTACTCGACGTTGCGTCGAATTGTTTCGACGATACACATTTAACTCCAATTAAGTCTCTGGTCTGCGGATAATGTGTTTTATGCCTTGAGTATAAAACGGGAAACGATTAGGTTTCCTGTAGAGATAATCCTTTCGTAAAACTATCAGGGCCGAAACGGAAGTGTTCCGCATAGGTCTCGACATTCCGCGAGATCGCCGCCGCCGCTCCCTGTCGTCGGACCTAGCAGTTCGTGGGAGACGCAGAGGTCATTCCTCCTCCATCCCAGCTCTTGTTGGACAAGAGTCGTGGGGTTCTCCTTCACTGTGTGCATTCCTATAGAGGTGCTGATCCATTTCAGTACTTGGAACTCAGAGTTCGGTTTTTGGGATCAGACCTTGGAGCATCTTGGTTGAGTGTTGACTCAATCTCTTTCAGGTATATTGCAATGCATTGCTTTATTTATTTCTTGATTCATGAAATCACAAGATCCGAAACTCTTTTGGGTTGTTTTTGTTTTATATCCATTGTGCATATATGATATGCTGTTCAGTTATGAATGAAGTAGAAAGCCCAACATGTGGCCCATTTAGTCTCTTATTTTATATTAGTCTCATATCTTATATAGGGGATTCTTCTCTCTTTCACCCTCCTATATATTTGTATTCATACATTGTATTTGATTGAGAAATAGAATATACAAGATTCAGTATTTATCTACAAATAGAAAATTCATAAATTGATTTGTGTTCATCTCTCATCTACCATGTTTCTGGACAAAAATTGGATTTGATCTTGAAGAAAGTTTTCTTTCGCATATTCTATTCCATTGTGATTTTGTGATCCGTTATCATCGTGCCAATGCATGTTGAGGTCGAGCAAAAACATAACACGAAAGAAATGAGCACGAGCAGTCTCTATATGTAAGATAAATTTTAGAAATTTTCAACCATTATTATAACTAAAGAACTATATCTGTATTTGATGACTAACCATAGAAAGTGCTTTCTTAGAAACCTAACCGGCGCGCGAACCCCCTCCTCCCGTTCGGCGCCTCCCAACATTTCCAATCGGCACTTCCCTGCGGCAATTCCAGGTGACAATGTTGCAGCCCGCCGAATGTTGTCGTCCGCTGAATATTGCCGCCCAACGAACTGGGATAGGGGCTATATATATAACGCTCGACGAATGTTGCCGCCCGACGAATGTTGTCTGGGATAGGGGTTATATGCGTGCGTGTGTATAAAAATAGAAAAAAAATCACGCAATTTCTCCTCGACCAAACAATTTATTTGTTTTACCTTGTCACGGGGAACATGAGTCACGACTATAATATAATAAAGTTTTCTTGGCATTTTTTACTGAGTTGGGTAGGAATTATTATCAATAGAAAAATGCATTTATTGACATTTTTAGGTATTTCAAAGTAACATTAATTATAACCATATTGTATTCACATTACTTCCAATTTATCACTTCTCGAAAGTAAATAACAATGGCATGGGTTTGCCTTCTGTATGGAGCTCTCACTAATGCTAGGTCAAGCAAAAGAGATCTTTACTTGCGCTTTCGCAATAAAAAAAAGTGTGTACTTAGCATTGGCCCGAGTTAGTATCATGTAGTAGTAATCAGTATTTGACTAACACAATGTGAATACAAAGTGATATCAACTCATGCCTTACTGGTGTTAATTTTGAGAGCAAATTTCCCTTACATTTCATGTGAGAAAAATCTTTTGGATTAAGAGAAGGGTTGATGCACACTCTTACCCCTATATTTGCAGAGAGATCATTTTCATGACTCGGTTTTCAGACTTTTGGAATACATTAGAGGCAACTAACCACTACTCCAGCATCTCTTTTCTCCCCTGTATGCATGTCATTGTAGTATGAAGCTCTATTGCATAGTTCGGTGGTTTTGATGATCGAAAAACCAACAATAAAAAATAGAATGAAGGGGGAAAACAGTACCTGATTCGTCATTGGTCTATCAATCATCATTGTTCATAAAAGAATGAAGGTAAAAAAATGGTACCTGATTCGTCATTGATCTATCAATCAACATTCTTCATAAATACTCCATGGGTTCTAATAGTGTTGAATCATCATTTCTCCTCAGAACTCTTGCTTTGTTATCTACTATCTCTAGAACCTGGGTTCAAAAAGAATGTGGAATCTGAACTATATATTCAAGCACCTAGTCTCTATCAAACATTAATTGCAATTGACTGACAAAATAATGGCTATACATTTAGATCATGTCTCATTTGGATCGGTAGTTCTAACTTCATTTCATTTGTATGCTTTAGGTTGGTTGGTTGGTGGATTTTCTAGGTGTAGCACCTGTAGAGATTTCACCGAAGATGCCCCCCACGCACACACACACACACCACCTTGAGTGTCCGTTTTTCTCCTTCACAGTTCATTTCAGTGGAGTAGCTCGCGGTTATCCAGGTCTGAACATTCTCAACAAAACCGGATCGTGGTGTCGGCTTCAATAGCTTGGGGCGATGAGTGGACTTTGGTTGTGAATGGAGACACCGTGTTGGCCGGAAAAGCAGGAAGTGCAAGCTCCCCAGTACAAGGCAACGTGCGACACCTCTTGGAGTACGCCACTTAAAGCGATGTCCAGCCCTCCAGCGCACCATAGATAACATGGTGTAAACCCTTACAATACTGAAGGGTGCGGGTAAAGTGTACCCCACCCCTGTAACCGTTGGAGATACTAGACACCTCACCTCTGCCTAGGAGGGAGGGCAAGAAGCCCACGACTGAGGATCGAGAGCGCGCTTAGCGCGAGTCCAAGTTGTGGATGCTCTCGCGCGCTACCCAACCTTCTACTATGATGATCGTGCCAACCCATACGACAAACAAGGGGTGATGTCCCCCTTCAGCGGCATAATTCTCGTCGAACCCATACCTGCTTGGTTCCACAAGTCCCCCTCTGTCTTACACAAATAGTTCGAGTCTACGGTCACGCTCTGCAACTTAACCGAAGCACTAAGGTGCAGGCGAGATAGGTCACGCTCTTTAAGTTTGAAGTGAGCTGCATTGTTGCAACCCTCCCAGCTCCTACGGGGAGTTGATTCCACTTGGTCAACCAACACACTCAATGGGGAGGCCACCAACGGGGGATTCATGGCCTCACTTGCTCAGCTCAGTCGGAGGAACGTAGGAGGCACCTTTGACTTCTTGCGCTAGGCCAGGCGAGAATTGGATAACAAGAGACCGGTGATCATTGGAGAGTGAGGCAAGCCACCTCAAACCCGGTGCCCGTGAGGCGAAATTTTTGGAATCGGGCTCCGTTTTCAAATCTATGTTCGGATTAAAGCAGAGCGTGACACGTGTCGAAATCTCATAAAACTCATATTTTTTTGGCTTTTCTTCTCTTAAGCGTGCGCGCCTATCATTTTTGATCTCCTCGGAGATCATTTCTGATCTCCCAGGAGATCATTCTTGATCTCCAGGAGATTATTTCTGATCACCTAGGAGATCAAATTTTTTTCAAAAATTTCTGGATCAAAATGATCGAGACGGGAGATCAAAAATGATCTCCCGATCAAAATAATCTATGATCTCTCGGGAGATCAAAAAACTTCTCAAAAATTTCTGAATCAAAAAGATATCCCGGGAGATCAAAAAGTTTGATCTCCCGGGATCAAAATGATCTCCTAACGTGGACTTGGCTTTGATAAATTTTTGATCTCCTGGGAGATCAGAAATGATCTCCTGCGAGATCAGAAATGATCTCCCGGGATATCAGAAATGATCTCCTGGGAGATCAGAAATGAACTCCTGGGAGTTAGGCGCGCGCTTAAGAGAAGAAAAAATATGAGTTTTATGAGATTTCGGCACGTGTCGCGCTCTGCTTTAATCCGGACCTAGATTTGAAAACGGAGCCCAATTCCAAAAATTCGCCGCCAGCGAGACAGGTCATGCGACCTCGACGACAACAGGTGTCGACGAGATTCTTCCAACAGCATGCGCCACCTCCATGGTATTTGCCCGCTGAGACCAGCAGTACCTGTCGGCTCTGCCCTTCTAGGACGAAGACCAAGAGTTCACCAAGTTGAACAACACCAAGAAGGGTACCGCAATCCCCCGCCAGTCTGAGCACCGTTGAATGCTCAAAATCGGGGACTCTATCACAAACATCACCGCGAGGAGGGCCAAGACATCGAGAAATGTTGGGCTCTCTGACTCTTGATAGAACAGCTGCTCCACAAGGGGATGTTGGGAGACCTCATTGCGGCGAGGCCATCAGCGGTCACTCAACCAGCAGCAGCGCCAGCATTGCCACTTGCCACAGAACCAGCTTGTCATCATCAAAGGGATGCATGCCAGGAGAGTGAGGATGTGGAAGCTAGCAAAAGGATCCACATGATCCACGACAGGGGTATGGCAGGAGGCCTACTGTCGAGCCAGCATTAGGAGGATGTACCGGCATCAGGTCGCATCGACCTCTCAGGTACCGCCTCTAGAAGATAAGTCCTCTTCTCCAGAAAAGATATGGCATTGCATTCCAATCCCTACAATGACATCGTCGTCATCAAGCTCGTCATTGAAAATTTCTTTGTTGCCAGGATCCTGGTTGACAACATAAATTTGATAATCTTATCTTCAAGCACGCATTTGATGTGATGCTAGTGGAGCCCCACCTGGGCAGGGCAAGTGATGACCCCATGTTTGGCTTCTCAAGGGAGAGAATAGAACTAGAACGAGTAGAGCTTATCGTCACTATGAGGGGCACCACCGAACAATGCTCCTTGTCATGGTAGATGCACCAAAAAGTTATAATCCATATTCAGCAGGCCTTTCCTGAACGCTTATGGAGTTGTGGTTTTAACTCATCATTATGCCTTGAATTTGAATGTCGGAAAAACCTAATTATGTGTTCGTAGCGATCCCCAGGTCGCTCGCAAGTGTTATATAAGCACTGTGAATGTCATAGTCGAAGGCGTCGAGGAGACTTTTGGTTAGTGGAGGGAAACGAAAAAAATCTACGACGGCGAGCCCGAGGACTTGCGCCGGAAGATAACCAAGAAAGAGTTGTGCAAGGAAGGCTAGATCCTCGGGAAGGGGAGCTTCGTCCTGCTGAAAAAGGAGAAATCACCGGCAGGAGCGTTAAGAAGAATGGGTACGATGGACGACCAGCTGGAGAGGTCATTGGTATCCAGCAGAAGCCTCAAGAATAATGATATTATAAATGGGTCTGTTATAGAGGTCATTTTTATCTAGTAGGATCTAGAAGAAAAGCTTCACATGTCACTGCTCCTCAGGAATTCTGGATCTCAAAGAGAACATCAAGGATGTAAGATCTGTTCATGATCCCTCGACTTTTACCATAAATAGGGGGTTACAAGATCAGTATCAGTGTCCCCATTAGAAATAAAGAAAAGATGAAGATGAAAGGCTTAAATTCCCTTGACTTCTGGATCTAAAAGAACATCAAAAGAGTCATGCGGAGTGGGAGGACGGAGATATATCATGAAGTTAAATGAAAAGGTACCATAACTCTCCCTCCAACCGAGGGATCTGCCCTGCGGCGAGATAAGTACCTCATACCCATAATACATGCTTACTCACCTACTCATGATATACATGAACTACCATGCTCCCTCACCTGCGACATTAACCGAACATCCCTCCACCGCCTTAGTAGAAGGGATCTAAATTTATCTGCCTTACACCTGGACTGAGATTCATCCTCTCTCGTAAGCAATGGTTGCCCACCCCTAAGGTGCGAACACAATTTTGGGACATTAACATCTCACCATCTCAACTTTCGTAAGGCGGCGCATCTTGAAACATCTCCTACATGGTGTTGACCAAACATATTGCCACTGCCTTTGACGTCAGGGCCTAAGTCCACGCATCTTATGACTGGACTGAGAATCCTCCCTCATAAGCAATGGCAGCTTATCTCTAAGGCACAAATGTGCTTCTGGTACATTAACAACCTATCTCGTTTGGGCGTTGTACCTCTCGGCAGTTTAGTAATAGCTTGGCCAGTCAAGTCCGGGTCTCGCATAGACCGTTCACATTAGTCCCTCGTAGGGACCTCTTACAGAAAAACCTTGAGATTGGCTTTTATGGATGTGAAGCTGAGTTCTTCGGCCCATATATAATCTTTATGTTCGCTTAACCCTTTTTCTATGGGGTTGATCTCTTCTAGATATCCTCACTCCTTGCTAAGAAGGCCTCGCCTCCTATCTGCCTTAGCGCACAAGAATCGAATATCACGGTCACGCTCGGCCCCTTGGTTCAAGTGATACCTCACCTAGGAGACCTATGTATTCTTGTGTATATAATTTCATTTTAAATCACCAAATATGACTTTGCAGCGGTCATCTCGCGGCATAACGCAGATCAAAAAATGAAAAGAAAAAGGTCAGAAAAAACCACAACTACACGGAGAACTCACCCTCATACGCTTGTTCTAACGAAGGGTGTAACTGGTAACATTGTGTTGTCGGTCCCTTGAGATGCGCTCCCATTGTCATTTGTCGTTATCGCTTGGTGTGCCGCTAAAGCTTGAAGAGTCCAAAGAAGTAGACCTCGCCTGTCAATATTACGAGAACATATCCAAAAAATTGAAACTAACACTCTGGCATCAAGCACTCCATCTCTAGTAGCTCCTCCATTATAGGAAAACAGTCATGATGCCCTCATTATGAAGATATTGGCAAACATCTGAATTCTCCATATGAGGTACGTTGACCACTTGTTGGGAAAAACCCTTTTTGATTTATCTAACAAATTATCTTAAAGTGATTTCATCAGTTAGGTTGTATTACCCACATTATATAGAAAGAGTAAAATGGTCATTAGATGTCCTAGGATATCACATTCACTTAGTGTGTCAAGACCAGACCTGAGAGAAGCACAAATTCAGTTAAGTTAAAACTTGCGTCGAATAGAAGTCGACGCAACTTCGACTAGATGTCGACGTAACTCTAACTGAAAGTCGAAGTAACTCAATCTGCCTGTCAAAGTATCAAGACAAGTCGACGCAACGTCGAAAGGAACTCGACGCAGAAGGAAGAGTCTGTCGAAGCCATCTCAGAAGTCGACGCAACTTCGACTTCAATTCGACGCAGAAAATAAAGTTCAAGTCCAAGTCTTCAACTCGACGGATACGTCGATAAGTAATCGACGCAACGTCGACATCTGAGTTCAGCCAGAGCTAAGAAGGAATTCGAAGCTACTTCCATAAGAACTCAGAGGTGTGTTGATTTGACGAAAGATGAAGTCGACGCAGCGTCGAGTACAGACAGAAATAGAAGGTTTTCTGCTGTCCTTTCTGGTGCTTTTCCAGATGATCTGCAAGGATGAAATATGTTCTCCAACGGCTCGTTTATTGTCAAGAATGGAATGGAGTATTCCAGAAATACAACAAAGACATTCTTGGAAGTTATTCAAATCAGATGGATGTGTCGGGAACAAAAATAGAAGGAAACATCAATTGTCCAGTGGACATTCCTTCTAAGGACAGTCCAAGAGAAGAAAGAAATTCAAACTCAAATGATAGAAAATAAGTATGCTGGGAGAAAAAGAAAACACAACCAACTGATTCATTATTCTGTCTGTCGAGCAGGGCTTCTTCTTCTTCTTCCTCCAACCCTAAGACAGAACAGAAGAACAACTCCTCTGCACAAAAAAAAGATCATAACAACACTGCTGCCTCTTCTTCTACATCACATAGCAGCAAGTCAACAAAAGTGCAGAGAGGATCAGGATCAAGCTCATAACCCTTGCAATCATCACTATCTTAAGCAAGGGTTCATCATATTCAGATCCTGAGATAAATAAAAACAACAACATTCAAAGAAATAACTTCTGAAGAATTCTTACAGAAGAATTCAATTGTCCAGTGGACATTCCTTCTAAGGACAGTCCAAGAGAAGAAAGAAATTCAAACTCAAATGATAGAAAATAAGTATGCTGAGAGAAAAAGAAAACACAACCAACTGATTCATTATTCTGTCTGTCGAGCAGGGCTTCTTCTTCTTCTTCCTCCAACCCTAAAACAGAACAGAAGAACAACTCCTCTGCACAAAAAAAAGATCATAACAACACTGCTGCCTCTTCTTCTACATCACATAGCAGCAAGTCAACAAAAGTGCAGAGAGGATCAGGATCAAGCTCATAACCCTTGCAATCATCACTATCTTAAGCAATGGTTCATCATATTCAGATCCTGAGATAAATAAAAACAACAACATTCAAAGAAATAACTTCTGAAGAATTCTTACAGAAGAATTCTATTCTCTTCTTTCTTCTCCTTCTACTGTTTTCATTCTCCAACTATAAAAGAGTTTTAAGAATCCCTCTTTCAAAGGATTCAGTGGTTCTAAGAGTCTACTTATCAAAATACTCAGTGGTTCTAAGAGTCTTCTTATCAAAAGACTCAGTGGTTCTGAGAGTCTCCTTATCAAAAGACTCAGATACAGTTAGTGCAATCCTACTAGGGAGGTAGAAGAGTACACTACCCACATTTTGGGGAACCACTATAAAAATTATGCGTCTTCTGCATTGATTTTCTATGCTGTCCAGTTTACTGCTTTTCTTGTTTATATTTTCTGTACTTACTTTATTCTGTTTTGGCATTGTTGATTGCATAATACTTAGTAGTTTTATTGTGTGTGCATAACTAGGGTATAAAAGTTTTAAAACTTTATTCACCCCTCTAGAGAATACTCAGAGGCATAATGTGCACTTTCAATTGGTATCATATGGAGATTGATCACTAAAAAGTTAACACCTTGATCAAAAGATTTCCTCACTCTTATTTCTTTATTTAAAAAATTAGCTAAAACTATTTTATAAAAAAAATAAGTTCTAAGGAATATGCATCAACAAGATCACCAGTGTGTAACTTGAATAAGTTTACACTCTGGAAGGCCAGCATAATGCTCTATATGAACTTCATGGATGAAGACATCTTTAATATTATCATTTCAGGTCCCTCAGTCCAAGTCAGAAAAGATGCTAGTGGGATAGTAACACAAACTATAGTCCCCAAAACAGAGTGGACTGATGCTGAAAAGAAAGTGAAGTCATGTGATGCCAAAGCCATGAATATTCCTATGTCAACTATGTCTGATGACATATTCCAGAAAGTTGCTGATTGCAACTCTGCCAAAGAAATCTGGGAATCACTTTCCAGATTAGTTGAGGGCAGCTCTGATGAAAGAAAGGACAAAAAGTCCCTTCTCATATCCCAATATGAGAACTTTCAGAAAAAGGCTGAAGAAAGCATAGCTGATATGTATGATAGGTTCAATTTCATCATAAATAAGCTGAAGGGTCTTGACAAAGAAATTTCTCTGACAGAAATTAATGACAATCTCCTCACGTGCTTCCCAAGCATATGAGACTCAAGAATCTGGGCTATCAGAGATTCCAAGTGTCTCAGAGAAATATCTACAAATGCTTTGCTAGGCAAGCTCAAGTCCTATGAGCTTCTACTAAAAAGCAGGGCTGAGTTAGAAGCCCAGGAGAGAATCTCAACTCCTAAGGAAAGGACACTTGCTCTAAAGGCTGCTGAAGGAGAGCCTTCCACTTATGAAGAAGAGATGTTCAATCTCTTGGTCAAAATATTCAAGAGATGGGTCATGACAGAGGACTCGAGAAGAAAGGAGAGAAGTTTAGGCAAACCAAGGTATGCCAAAACTCCTAAACACGAAATTACCTGCTTCTCTTGCAAAAAACCGGGGCACTTTGCCACAAAATGTCCTGAAGAGGAAAAGAACAAAAGTAGCAAGAAGAAGAAGCACAAGAAGAAATCCTTCATGAGGAAGGATAAGAAAAGGGGAAAAGTTTCAATGCTGAAACCTGGAGTGATTCAGAGTCTGAGTCAAGCTCCTCTTCATCTGATAGTGATGAAGAGTGTGCAACTGAAGAAGCCTGCTTAATGGCTCTGGAAGACTCTACTGCAGAAAATCAGGTAACTATCTTTGATGAATTTGACTTTTCCTCAAAAGATTTTAAAGACTGTTTTAGATAATTCTGTCAAGATTACATTAACAGCCAAAAAAAACTTAACATAATCAGAAAAGAACTAGAAGACTTTAGGAAAGACAATATGTACTCAGCTAACTATGATCTAAGTAATCAGATGTTTAAGAAAAAAAAAGAAATATACACATTGACTAATGAAAATTCTGATTTAAAGAAAAAACTTATAAAGGCAAAAGCCTTTGAGGACTCACTCAATGGGAAGAGTCAAAAGCTTAAGGACATCTCACAAAATCTCTCCAAGAGATTTATCCATCTTGATCTAGAATCATTACCATCCACCAACACACTAATCCCTAACAAACTTGTCTGGGAGAATCATGTAGCATTCATTAGGTCTAGTATAAATCAACCTATGAACAACTTAAAAATCAGGGGAAGAACTAAATAACAACCCTAATAAAATCACTATCTTCAATAGAGTGAATAATACTAATCACATAGGGATTCTAGGTAAGCACCTCTCAGAAAATCTAATGAGAAATTATAAAATCCTTAATAAAAGAAATTATACGTCGAATAGAACTCGACGCACTTTTAAAGATGCGTCGAATGAACTCGACGGAGTTCTACAAATGCTTCGACATCATCTCGAAGCAAGTATGAGGGTCCGTCGAATTCTATTCGACGCAATCAATATTCTGCATTGAATCATTATCGACGTAACTATGCAAACACGTCGAATTACACTCGACGCAACTCTAAAGATTATCGATGCATGTTTTCTGAAAGAAATCTCCAATCATCTAGACCTCTCTCTTTAATCTCTAATTACCATTCTAGATGTTCCCACTGCTTCAAAATTGGGCACAAATCTAAATATTGCTGGCATAATAAGCCATCACTTCTTCATCTTAATGAGTATACTGAAAGACCAACCTATTCTTTCATAACTCCATATGATGATAAAAGAAAGAGACCCCAACAAGTGATGGTCTATGCTAATTTTTAATTGCATGTGCAGAAGGGAGACTGTTCTACCACAAACCAGCAGGGGTATCTGGACAGTGGATGCTCCATGCATATGACTGGAGCAATGGAGATGCTGGAAAGGCCAAGGAGGGCCTAAGGTAATTTTTGGGAACTCCCACTCTGGTCAGACCAAAGGATATGGTGTGCTCAGAGTTGGAGAAATTTCCTTCTCTAAGGTAGCTTATGTTGAAGGTCTTCAACATAATTTAATTAGTATCAGTCAGCTGTGTGATGGTGAATACAAAGTTGTATTCACCAAGTCCTTATGTAATATGGTTAACTCTATAACAATTAGATAGTATTTACTGGTCTTAGGAAGGGAAAGGTCTATGTGGTGGATTTTGAGTATGCTAAGTCAGAGATCTGCTTATTTAACTTTCAATTAAAAAATAATGAGTTGTGGCATAGGGACACAGTCACCTAAATTTTAAGTCCATAGCTAAATTGTCTAAGCTTAACCTAGTAAGAGGCTTACTAACAGGTAAGTTTAATAAAGATCATCCCTGTAGAGCCTGCCAACTAGGAAAACAGATCAAATCATCATTCAAACCAATTGGTAATAATGATTCCCCCAGAACCCTATATTTGTTGCACATGGACCTATTTGGTCCTATCTCCACTCAGAGCTTAACAAGTAAGTCCTACACTCTAGTCATTGTTGATGACTTTTCTAGATTCAACTGAGTGTTCTTTCTAAAAGTTAAGTCAGACACTTTCAAGATCCTATCAAGATTCATTAGACAGATTTAATCTGAATTCAACACTCAGGTTGCTGTGATCAGAAATGATGATGATGATACTGAGTTTGAAAATCAGTTAATGTGTAGATTCTGTGAGAATGAAGGAATAAGACAACTTTTCAGCTCCTAGAATCCCCCAACAAAATGGGGTGACTGAAAGGAAAAATAGAACCTTAATTGAATCAGGAAGGGCATTATTGGCTGAATCCAACTTGTCAAAGTCCTTTTGGGCTGAGGCAGTAAATACTGTCAACTATGTTCTAAATAGAAGTCTCGTCCACAAGACAAAGTTGAAGACTCCCTATGAGTTATTAAAGGGAAAGACATATAGTCACTTACTTTAGAATTATTGGTTGTGCTTGCTTCATTCTAAACAATGGAAAGAATCATCTTGCCAAATTTGACAAGAAGACTGATGATGGAATATTCTTGGGATATTCCTCATCAAGTAAGGCCTATAGGTGCTATAATAAAAGCTCTCTCAAAATTAAGGAGCCAGTGCATGTGGTCTTTGATGAAGCTAACATGTTTTATAAGGGGAAGGAAACTTCCACCAGCACTATATTGCAGGAAGAAGACCAACTTGCAGATCAAGTTGAAAGGCTCAGCATCATGGACAATTCATCAGAGTGTCAGGATAGTGAGAACCAGAAGGCTGACACTGATTCAGATGAAGACTCTGCTGCAAATGAGGATGAATGTCAAGCACCTGATCTACCAGCCACTGAGATCATTCTAGAGAATGTAGATGGTGCTCCCACAGTCAATGAACAAGTGGAACTTCATGAAGAAGAGAATCCTCTGAATAGCTCAACAAGAACCAGGATGACCCTAAAGGATCATCCTTCAACCTGATATGTTAACGACCTGTCACCACAGCCTCCTGGGGAAACATACCTTGTACCTCAATATGCCTCGCTCTCTCACGACGTTAACCTAGTCCCTTTCCATCGCCTTAGATGCATGGGCTTAATCACTTTCACCTTACAAACTAATCAAGAAACCTCCTCTCTCGTACGATGGTCTCCTCATCCCAAAGGTGCAAGTGTGTTCCTGGTACATTAGCAATCTGTCAATACAGCCTCATAGGGTAACATACCTTGTACACGACATGTTAATTCTCTCGCGACATTAAGTGAGTGTCTCACCACCGCCTTAGATGATCGGCCTTAATTCCATCCACCTTACAATAAGACCAAGCATCCTCGTCCCTCGTAATCAATAACTCCCCATCTTTAAGGTGCAAAAGCTCTCCTGGTACGTTACCCATCACCACAGCCTCTTGGGGCGACATACCTTGTACCACGACATGTTCGCTCTCACGCGATATTAACTAAGTGCCTTTCCACCACCTTAGACAATAGGGCCTAATCCCACCAATCTTATGATCGGATCGAGCATCCTCCTCTCTTGTAAGGCGATGGTCGCCCCATCCCTAAGGTGCGAACGTGCTCCTGGTACGTTTGATCGATAAGACGATGGACATAGAAACAAAAATATTGAGAGGACCACGAAAGATAATCGGTAAAATAGTATTATAAAAAGGCTAATTGCTCACCCCATAAGCACTTCAGCCTCAGCTGGTAAGCGAATTTTCTCATTGATCCACGACTGAAGATCCAGCACGGCTTCTCCCAGGGCATGCGTAAACTCAACATGTTGAAGTGCCACCTGAGCTGACATATTCGTCATCTCTTTTTAGGACATCTTACGAAAAGTCGCAACGTCATCCCGACCGTACAGTGCAGCGCAGACGTTGAAACAAGTGGAATCATTCTCCCTCCTCTCAACCAAGGAAAGCGGGAGCTCAATGAGACCTTATGATTCAGTGGAAATCAGCATAAAAGGAGGTACCCTCTGATGTCTCACCTATATGCCTTGGTCGTTGAAAGTGTCGCTCGGGGGCATTCTCATCGAAATTTATTGTAGTGTGGCGATGAGACTTCGAGGAAGAAGCTTCCTGTAACACCCGCCCTGTTACATAGAATATAGCAGTAGGTCCGATCGGGACCCCACGCCATATTAAACGAACAGAAGAGCGCGTTACTGAATTAGTTTTAAATAGTCAAGAACATAACCATCTCAGCACACAGAGTCGTACAACGGAAGCATTTCATTTATTAAGGTAAAACCAGTTCACAACTTGTCCACTTATTTACAGGGAATGAAAACACTACGAGGTTTGTTTATAAACATGTTTACATCAACTAGGTGGCTTACAAACATCGGCACGCAGGCCGGCCACACATGATAAACAGTAAACATATCAACTTGGCCTTCGAGGACCAGCACAGCACAAGAACAGGGGCTTCAGCCCGCTATTTTCCGCTAATCTCGCCCGGATCTGTACAAACAAATCCACCAAAAGAGTGGGAAAACAGGAAACCGGTCAGCTTTAGATGACCCAGATATAACGACCCCACCCCATGCCCGGGGCGGTGGTACTCCTTCCCTGCAAGCAAGCAATAACAACATATATATATTTCACAGGTGCGTCTAAGCACCACATAGAAACAATCACCAAATACACCGACTCTCGGCCGCACGTATTGTGCTCTCAAAGCACACTCCATCCACAAGTCCTTTTCAACTTGGATGATCATTTGAGCTAAGCCGTACACGCCAACGTTTTCCGACACTCTTCCATAGTCCGGTGCACCGAGGGGTGACCTCTTCACCACCACTATGGACGGGTTCAGATCAGCTAAGCCCGTGCTCAATCATCGCGATAAACTTTGCACGATGCGGGTAAGCTTTGATCACATAGACGACCTCACAGGGTCATCGCCCCGGCCCCCAGGGCCACTGGCCATCAAACCGCGCGATCTCAAGGATTACTGGCGCTACCGCCGGCGCTAACGCTAGCGCCCGACGCTAGTAACAGAACCCAGTTCTGCTACCTTTTTCCGGGTATTGTCTGGGAAACCCCTCTAGAGCTCCTCACAGCACGTCTCAGTACTCAGAACCCGAAAAACACAGCATATATCACGGAGTCTTCTCTAGCACGCAACAAGCAACATCACCAATCCAGACCAACCTGTCCAGATGGGCTTCACACAGCATGCATATGTCCGTACTTCGATTCCGGACCCTATATGCAAATTCTTGTGGGGATAACATCAATCCACCGGAAGAACCCATCTATTAATTAGTAGAAGTCTTCCAAATTGTGCAAATCCAAGGACGCACATGTCCAAAGATGTAGGGAGGAGAATCGTTACCCTCGGTGCTCGTTTCAGTGCCATATATCTGCACTTGATCCGGAGGGAACTTGCTGAAATAGCTTCCTCTCCACGGAGTCGATGATGGCACAAGCACGCAGGATCTCCTTCGCGGATTCGCCCAAACTGGTTTCCCTCCTCCAGCCCACAACTTCTTCTCTTGGAAAGGTAGAGGATTCTTCAGAAAATGAGAAGGAAATCCGAAAACCAGCCTAGATATACTTTTCCGCTACCGCCGACGCTAGCCCAGAGTCAGTACCGCTTTAGGACACTACCGCTAGCACTACCGCCTGCGCTATCATTCGTCGACGAATTCACTTGCGTTCAACACGGTTCGTCGGAATACAATCGTCGGGACACATTCGTCGAAAAGCTACCGCTACCGCTAGCGCTACCGCTACCGTCGGCGCTAGTATTCGACGAGGCGTCTTGATGTTTTCGACGATACACAAAAGTCCATTCGTCGATATGCTACTAGAATTTTGACGATAAGAGCTACTGCTGGCGCTAGCACTGGCGCCTGGCGCTAGCTCCCGTCGATCAGGCCCTGAACCCGTCGATCGACTCCTGATCTCGTCGACTCGTCGACTCGTCGACGACACGTATAAGTCCTTTCGAGCTACCGTCGACGCTAGCACTAGCGCCTGGCCCTAGCTCCAAGACTTCAAAATCTTTTGAATTCAGTGCACTTGAAAATTGGGGTCTTACAATTCTCTCTCCCTTAAAGAGATTTCATCCCAAAATTTGCACAGTGCAATGAAGCATAAAGATATAAAACATAACTTGTACCTCAAAGGAACAGCTCGGGGAACTCCTAACGCATGGTTTGCTCGCGCTCTCATGTAAGCTCCTCACGACCGCAGTTGTTCCAGCGGACTTTGACCATCTTGACCAGTTTATTCCGCAGTTGCTTGACATCAGTGTCTCCGATGCAAATAGGCGTGACCATCGCCTTCAGCCCATCATCGACCGACACTTGATTCGCCACCAACACCTGGCTAGGCTCTGGCACAGCTTTCCTCCGCACAGAGATGTGAAACACATCGTGCAAACCGCTCAGCTCCGTCGAAAGAGCGAGCCGATAGGCAGCTTCACCAACACGGTCCAGTATCTCGAACGGTCCAATGTATCTCGGACTCAGTTTTTTCAAGCGCCGAATCCTTGACACACCTTTGAAAGGCTTGATCTTGAGATACACCCAGTCGCCCACTACGAACTCTACATTTCTGTGTTTGGCATTGTAGTATTTTTACTGCCTAACCCACAAGTCCTAGGATCGAATCCTAGCTCTGATACCAATTTGTAACACCCGCCCTATTACATAGAATATAGAAGTAGGTCCGGCCGGGACCCCACGCCATATTAAACGAACAGAAGAACGCGTTACTGAATTGGTTTTAAATAGTTAAGAACATAACCATCTCAGCACACAGAGTCGTACAACGGAAGCATTTCATTTATTAAGGTAAAATCAGTTCACAACTTGTCCACTTAGTTACAGGGACTGGAAATACTACGAGGTTTGCTTATAAACATGTTTACATCAACTAGGTGACTTACAAACATCGACACGCAGACCGGCCACACATGATAAATAGTAAACATATCAACTTGGCCTTCGAGGACCAGCACATCACATCAACAGGGGCTTCAGCCCGCTATTTCCCGCTAGTCTCGCCCGGACCTGTACAAACAAATCCACCAAAAGAGTGGGGAAACAGGCAACCGGTCAGCTTTAGCTGACCCAGATATAACGACCCCACCCCATACCCGGGGCTGTGGTATTCCTTCCCTGCAAGCAAGCAATAACATCATATATATATTTCACAGGTGCGTCTAAGCACCGCATAGAAACAATCCATCCACGTATTGTGCTCTCAAAGCACACTCCATCCACAAGTCCTTTTTCAACTTGGATGATCATTTGAGCTAAGCTGTACACACCAATGTTTTCCGGCATTCTTCCATAGTCCGGTGCACCGAGGGGTGACCTCTTCCACACTACTATGGACGGGTTCGGATCAGCTAAGCCCGTGCTCAACCATCGCGATCAACTCTGCACGATGCGGGTAAGCTTTCACCTTGGCCCGATCACATAGACGACTTCACTGGGTCATCGCCCCGGCCCCCAGGGTCACTGGCCATCAAACCGCGCGATCTCAAGAAGTGTTTGCACTTGGGCTCCGGAGAGCCCCCAACACCAAGGGAAATCACAGCTGAGCCTTGCGCCCAAACGTTGAGTGGTCTTGAGTCAGAAGCCATGGTTTGATGTTTCGCAGATCAAGAAATAACTGGCAGAAGATGGAAAGGTATAGACTCTATTTATAGACCGGGCCCAGTGTAGCCTGGGGTACTGGGGGCGAGAGGTATTTTTCCAGAGCTTACGCGAGAGCCCACAAAATGGAGATCATGTAAGCCTCATATTCTGCGAAAGCGTGAGGACTAGAGGAGGAACATCAATATTGATGTTGGGGAGGTCTTACCCAAGAGTCTCGTGCGACCTTGGAGAGGTCTCACCATCCCAAAAGGGTCCTAAACAATACCCTAAGGGGGTTCAAAGATAATTTCGGAATTGTACATCATATGAGACAGTAAGGTCTTGGCAACAGCCTTTCGCGCAAGCTCCTTGTGAAGGGTCGGTATGATCTTCCAACATAAATAACCATGCAATAGCCTTTCGCGCAAGGGTTGGAGTGGAAGCACCACCTAAATTTGAGACTTAGCAGAGTCAAGATCAGATTGACAGTGTGAAAAATTATCATCACAGAGAGTTTGTCCTTTTGCTCTTCCTAGATATTAATACATGGAGAGGAAAATCTAAAAATTCCATCGAAAATGCCTGAAACATTTCGACATATGTTCAGATATCAGGTCGGATTGTTTTAGCTCGAATAAGTTGTCCATAATGTCATACGCCCTAGTGATGTCGCCCTGGTAGAGATTCTTTGCATGATCAGGTTTCATGAGATGCTCCTTTTGGTCCTGCCCCATGAACCAGATCTGAACAACAACATGCCAGGAGTTGTAGTTCCTGCCATTTAGATTCTTCATCATAATGGCGTGATGTTGAATTTATAGAGAAGGGGGCTTGGACAAGGACTCGATCGAAGTGATCGACGTAGCAGAAGAATTTCTAGACGCATTAACTAGATCCACGTCGTGATGATGATTTAGGGAATGGTAGAATTGGCCTTGACTGAGTGGCTGTCGAAGTTGGGATTAATGGAAAAAACAATTGTCAGCACCTAGCGTTGATGTGTTGGACAATCCTATTAAGATCGATCGGAGGCGGCACTAGATGATCTGACTGGGGACAACTCTAGATGATCCTACTGAGATCGATTGGGTCTCCGTTAGATCGACATGGAAGTGTCAAATGGAGATCAACTTGGGATTGGTTACGACTCCGGATAATCGGTGTGAAAGCTTTGACTAGAGACGGGGAGCTGAAGTGTCAAGGACTGATTGGAAACTGGACGACTAGAGACAAGTAAATCAACTAGAGACGGAGATCTTCTCTGGAAAACAAAGGTATTGACTTGAGAACGATTGCGAGGTGATCAACTGTGGAGGAAATCGATTAGTGACAGGGAGATCGACTGTAACTATGGGCATGGAAATCGACTAAAGTCAGAGGAAAGCTATTACGAACAAGAAAGAAATGCTTGCAGCGGAAGCACAGACCCTTGCTCCGTAAGCCGTTGTATTCCTGGTTGGTCAGACAATGTGTATGGACATGCCGATTGTTGGGTGGGCCCATAATTGGTGGCCGGGGTAGGGGAGGTGGCAGAGGTGGAGGTTTAGGATGGGTCGAGAAATATGGTTGGGAGGGATACCTGGAGGTAGGTGATGGGGAAGGAATGTCGTCGGACGTCGCGAGGAATTCCGCCTCCACAAGGAGGGAGAGGTTGATGGCTTGGTGGAACGTTAACGGTTGGAGGGTGCGGAGACGGGAGCGGAAGTGGGGTTGCAAGCCGTTCATGAAGAACCCCAAATAATGGTCTGGGGGGAGACCAGGAATATGGGTGTCCAATTCCACGAAGGCATCAATGTACGAGTCAATGGTGTCGGTGTGACGGACCCCGCAAAGTCGCTCGATCATGGGGCCGGAGTAGCGGTCGTCGTACCGCTGAATGAGGGCCTCGGTGAGAGCTGTCCAGGTGAGGTCGGGAGAGGTCTGGCGGAGCCAACAGACCCAATGGAGGGCAGACCCTTCCATGCCGATAAGTGTTGTGGAGACCCTTTGTATTACGGTGCTCGGGGAGGAATCCGACGAGGGGAAGGGCCGGTGGAGGCAAGGGAGAAGAAGAGGAGAGAAAGAGAGGAATAGGGAGCAGCCCTAATTTCAGATTTAATCCAGCATAGCAAATAACATACAAATACCCCCTTATATAGAGGAGGGGTGCCAATAGCCAAAGTTCGGAACTAAAAGGAAATACAAAATACAGCGAAATAAAATACTCCTGCGATCAAGATAAAATACTCCTGCGATCATTCCCCTGTCGGGTTTGTCTTCCTGCGCGTGTACACCCTCCACGGTGGCTCCTCATCGGGCGTGTCCGTAACAATACCGCCGTCTGAAAAATTTGCCTTGTCCTCAAGGCAGTAGTCCGCGAACTGACGGCGAAAATCCTCCCGCGGTAGCCATGTAGCATTTGAGTCGGGGTGATCGACCCACGCGACGAGGATCTCCTCGGAAGTGGGGTCTCCGGCCATCGGGCAACGACGATCCAGGATTCGGGCTGGGTAGAAGGACGGCTCGCCGGCGAGGTCAATGTCAGGGGGAATCTGCTCCGTAGTGGTGTGGTCGCCCACTGCGCGACGTAGCTGGGACACATGGAAGACCGGGTGGACGCGGCTCCCGGCGGGGAGGCGGAGGCGGTAGGCCACGACGCCGATGCGCGCTAACACCTCGAAGGGCCTGAAGAACCGCGGGGCCAGCTTCGGGCACGGGCGTCGGGCTACTGTCAGCTGACGGTAAGGGTGCAACTTGATGAAGACCCTCTCCCCCACCTGAAAGGAGAGGTCCCGCCGCTTCCGGTTGGCGAAGGCCGTCATTTTCTGTTGTGCCCGCAACAGATGCTGCTTCAGATGCTCCAAGATGGTGTCCCTGTCCCGCAGGGAGTGGGCCAGACTCTCCACCTGGCATTCGCCCGGTAAGTGGCGGAGGATGGAGGGCGGTGGTCGGCCATAAACGGCCTCAAAAGGGGTGGTGCCCGCCGACAGGTGGTAGGCGGTGTTGTACGAGTACTCGGCCCAGCACAGCCACTTGGCCCATGTCCGAGGCTGCTCCCCCACGAAACAGCGAAGGTAGGTCTCCAGACAGCGGTTGAGGACTTCAGACTGACCGTCTGTCTGGGGATGCTATGCCGTACTCATGCGCAGGCGAGTGCCCTGCAGCCGGAAGAGCGTGGTCCAAAAGGTACTCAGGAAAAGGGGGTCGCGATCGCTCACGATCGACCGCGGAAACCCGTGGGATCGGACTATGCCGCTGATGAAGCTGTCGGCCACGGAGGCGGCGGTATAGGGGTGGCGCAGGGGAATGAAGTGCCCGTACTTGGACAGGCGGTCCACCACCACCAGAATGCAATCAAAGCCCTGAGATCGTGGGAGACGCGTGATGAAGTCCATGTCGATGTCCTCCCAAACACGGTCCGGAAGTGGAAGGGGCTGCAGGAGGCCCGCTGGAAAGGTAGCCTCATACTTGGCCTTCTGACAGGGCAGGCAGGCGGCCACGTACGCCTTGACCTGACGGAACATGTGGGGCCAGTACAGGGAGGCCGCGAGGCGGCGGTAAGTGCGGAAGGCGCCGACGTGCCCGCCGGTAGGGGACGCATGAAACTCAGCTAGGAGTCGTGAAATGCTGGGTGACGAAGGAGCAATGACCAGGCGCCCTTGTAGAATAAGCGGCCCGCGATGAGCGAGTACGGAGGATGAGCGTCTCCGTTAACGAGGAGAGCGGTACGGATGCGGGCTAGTACGGGGTCGGCGTCCACCTCCTGCTGAATGGTCGCCGCGTCCTCCCACACTGGTCGGGAGATGGCAGAAAACTCTGTGGTCTGACTCTGACGGGAGAGTGCATCCGCTGCACGGTTGGCCTTGCCAGGCCGGAACTCGATGGTGAAATCGTACCCGAGGAGCTTGGCGACCCACACCTGCTGGGCGGGGGTGGCAATCTTCTGCTGGAGGAGGTAGCGCAGGCTGTGGTGGTCGGTGCGAACCACGAAGGGGCGCCCCAGTAGGTACGAGCGCCAATGCTGAACGGCGAGAACGAGGCCCATGAGCTCGTTCTCGTAGGCGGAGCGGCTGCGGATGGTGCTGGAGAAGGCACGGCTGAAGTAGGCGACCGGTCGGCCGGCCTGCATAAGGACGGCTCCTACCCCGGAGCCGGAGGCGTCACACTCTACCAGGAAGGGCTGGGTGAAATCCGGCATGGCCAACACCGGGCCCTGGACCAGGGCCTGCTGGAGGGCGGAGAAGGCGGCAGCGGCCGCGGCCGACCACTGGAAGGGGCCCTCCGCGGACTTCGTCAGAAGCTGGGTGAGGGGTCGCGCCAACGCCCCGTAACACTGAATGAAGCGACGGTAGTATCCGGTCAGCCCGAGGAAACCACGGACATCGCGGAGCGAGCGGGGAATCGTCCAGTGGAGCACCGCTGAGATCTTGTCCTCGTCCATGGCGACCCCGCGGGCCGAAATCGTGTGGCCCAAGTAGCTGACCTCCGTCACCCCAAAGGAGCACTTCTTCGGATGGAGCCGAAGGTGGTGTTTGCGGATGGCGGAGAGAGTCTGTCGGACGTGACGGAGGTGATCCTGCCATGAAGAGCTGTAGACCAAAATGTCATTAAAAAAACAAGAATGTGTCGTCGAAGTACCGCCCGGAAGATGTCGTTCATCGTGGACTGGAAGGTGGCGGGGGCATTGGTCAGGCCGAAAGGCATAACCAGGAACTCGTAGTGGCCGTCGTGCGTCCTGAACGCTGTCTTCGCAATGTCGGCAGGCCGGACCCGAATCTGATGGTACCCGGCTCGGAGGTCCAGCTTGGTGAAGAAGAGCGCGCCATGGAGCTCGTCCAGAAGCTCCTGAATCACCGGGATCGGGTACTTGTCGGGGACGGTGGACTTGTTGAGCTCGCGATAGTCCACGCAGAAGCGCCAACTGCCGTCCTTCTTCCGGACCAGGAGGACGGGGCTGGAGAATGGGCTAGCACTGGGCTGAATGAGGCCCCCCATCAGCATCTCGTGTACTAGCCGCTCGATCTCATCCTTCTGCACATGACCATAGCGGTAGGGTCGAACTGACACAGCCGCGGTGCCGGGCTGAAGTGGAATGGCGTGGTCCGTCGGCCGAGCCGGCGGCAGGCCGGTCGGGGTGTCGAAAACGTCGGCGAACTCGTCGAGGAGCTCCTGCAAGTCCGCGCTCAGTGGCGGAGTAGGAGGTGGCGGGGAAGACAAAGGCCACAGCCAGGCGGAGAAGTCGACGTCAGCGATATGCTGAAGGGCCCGGAAGGAGACCGGCGTGCGGAGTAAGGCTGAGTCCCCCACCGGGCTGCAGGTACGCCCCCCTTGGAGGAACTGCATCGTCATACGCGCCCAATTGACGCGGACGTCACCGAGTGTGCGGAGCCAGGCCACGCCCAAAATGGCGTCGATCCCGCCGAGGCCAAAAGCATAGAAGTCCGCTGTCACCGCACAAGATCCCACCGAAAGGGAAAGGCCGGGGCAGCACCCCTGGGTCGATCGGCGGCGGCCATCGCCGAGGCAAACGGTGAACTCCGGGGAAGGGGTGAGCGGAAGCTGGAGCTGGTGAGCGAGCTGCGTAGACAGAAAGTTGTGACTCGCGCCACTGTCCACCATCACGACAATGGGGCGGGTCTGCAGCAGCCCCATCAGCTTCATGGTCTGAGGGCCCGAAATACCCCCCACAGAAAAACATGGGAGCTCTAGGCGGCCAAAAGCCGCCGGTGTGGGGTCCGCGACCTCGTCGTCCTCCGAGATCTCGAGGGCCTCAAAATCCGCCGCCGTAATGTCCGAGTCGAAGTCGCCGATGATGGCGTGAAACTCCTTGACAGGGCAGACATGTGTCAGGGAGTAGGGCTGGCGACAGCGGAAACAAAGGCCCTTGCGACGAAGGTCATCCAGGGTGGAGTTGGAGATGTGCTGGTGAGGGGGTCGGCCGGGCCGAGGACCCCCGGGAGGCGGCCGGGGCAGCTGGAGGTCACCAAGGTGGTCGCGGTGGAGGGAGGCTGCTCGTACTAGCGGAGGCCCGAGGTCCCAGGTCGGCTTCGACCAAGCGGGCCATGTCGAGGGCGTCCGCGACCGTGCACGGATGGTGCGTGCGAAGGCGGGAGCGGAGGTGGGGAAGGAGGCCCTGCATGAAGAACCCCAGGTAGTGATCGGGCGGAAGGCCCGGAACATGAGCCACCAGAGCGACGAACTCGTCGATGTAGTCATCCAGTCCGGCGGTCTGCCGAACGCCGCATAGGCGCTCGATGGCGGATCCCGAGGAGCGAGGGTCGTAGCGGCCGATCATCTCCTGCTTGAGGTCCGGCCAGGAGATGAGAGGATTGGACTGACGGAGCCATCGGGCCCAATGGAGGGCCGAGCCGTCCAGACCGACCACGACGGTGGACACCTTGTCCAATTCCGGCGTGAGGTTGAGATCGAAGAACTGCTCGGCCTTGGCGATCCACCCGAAGGGGTCGACGCCCGTGAAGGAGGGAATGTTGAGGGAGAGAGCGAACCGGCTCGGAAGGGCCGGCGGTCTATGTTACACCGACACCGACACGTGACACGCGACACGATACGATGCGACACGCGACTCGTCAATTCTCAAAAAATATCATATTCCGACACGCTGGGACACGTATATTAAATATTTAATTTTTATAATTATGAAGGAGTACGCACTCCAATTCATCTCGACACATGATGAAGAAGATGGTTGTGCAAGAAGCTTTATGGCTAAACTCTGTAGCATAGGTGCACTTGCACCATGAATAACCCACCAAGCCTTAGGATTCATCGAAAATCGATTGTGAACTGAATCAAATTCTCTAAATTCTCCATTTATATAAGCAAAATTTGCGTACTCTAAATTCACCTTGGTGCGATCCTCAATGTTTGGAAAGTACTTCCTAAAGCATTTTTTGATTTCTTGAATGATTTCACTATCTTTGTATGGAGAAATTCTAGAAGAATCTTCATTGAGTCATTATTCACTATAGTACCTAAATTTTAAAAATAAAACATCATACATAGTTGCCTTTATAGTGTTCTGAAGTGTCGGAGAGTGTCGGAGAGTCCGATGAGTGTCGGAGAGTCCGACACCGACACGCTGGGCATTTTGAAGTGTCGGTGCAACATAGCCGGCGGTGGAGCGGCGGCGCGGGGAATTGGCGGTGCAGCACCCAGGAGAGATCCGCCCTCGGCGGAGGAGGACGAAGTCGGGGCGACGGGGGCGGCGGAAGCATGGAGGGAATCGATTTTGGAGTGGAGGGAGAGAAGGGATTCATGCATGGTGGCGATGAGTTGATCGTGGGCCTCCACGCGGCGGGAGAGGGCATCGGCGGAGACATCCGCCGCGGGAGGATCGGAGGAACGAGTGTTGGGAGCCATCTGTGAAGAGGGGGGCACGGAACGGCGCGAGGGCAGGGTGGCGGTGGCCGACTGCTGAAACGGAACAGCGCGGGGCGTGGGAAAGGCGACGCGGCACTGGCGCGATAGCGGGATGCGACACTGGCTCGTTAGCGGGATGCGGGACACTGGCGCGATAACGGGATGCGGGATGCGGGACGCGGCACTGGCGCGATAGCTGGATGCGGGAAACAGGAGTCGCAGGTAGCGGAATAGCGGAAGTAGCAGGTGTAGCGGAATGGACGGGAGAGGAAAAACAAACGCAGACGCAGTAAGGTCGTAGGGACGCTCCGGCGGCGAGGAAGGCGGGCGGAGCGGCAGGTCGGACCAAATATTACGGTGCTCGGGGAGGAATCCGGCGAGGGGAAGGGCCGGTGGAGGCAAGGGAGAAGAAGAGGAGAGAAAGAGAGGAATAGGGAGCAGCCCTAATTTCAGATTTAATCCAGCATAGCAAATAACATACAAACACCCTCTTATATAGAGGAGGGGTGCCAATAGCCAAAGTTCGGAACTAAAAGGAAATACAAAATACAGCGAAATAAAATACTCCTGCGATCAAGATAAAATACTCCTGCGATCATTCCCCTGTCGGGTTTGTCTTCCTGCGCGTGTACACCCTCCACGGTGGCTCCTCATCGGGCGTGTCCGTAACACTTTGTGTCAGAGGGGTTTGGTGAATGTCGAAGAACTGTTCGGCGCGGGCAATCCACCCGAGGGGGCCAGTCTCATTGAATGTGGGGATGTCAGGTCCACGATACGGTGGAGTAGGTAATTCCACCAATGCGGGTGTATCGGGGATCACGGTACTGGGGTATCCCACAGCAGAGGCGGTAGGAGGACCGGAGTGTTGGCTGGGCTGCAAGTTCTGAAGCATGGTCAGAATCGAGGCGAACTGCTCGGCATGTGCCTCGAGACGAGAGTTGATGGTGGTGAGGGAGTGTTCGAGGGCTTCCACGCGGGATTCCAACCTCCCCTTTGGCATATGAGGATGCACGAGGGATAGAGTGTCGCAGGAGAGTGTCGGAGAGGCCGAAGATGTGCGAGCTGGCGGCGGAGAGTGGAAGCAGGCTGGGCGCAGCGGCGACGGGCCGGCGACTGAGCAGATGGAGTCGATCAGGGTCGGATTAGGGCGGAACAGACGCTGGAGAAGCACGTGCAGGGGTCCGCGGCCGATGGAGGCGTAACTGGCGTGGGCGGGCGAAGCTGGCGCTGGATCGGGCGTTGGATCAGCGGTCGGCGATCCATAATCGAGGATCGTCGGTGGCGCTGGAGAAGCTGGCGCTGGATCGTCGGTGGCGCTGGAGAAGCTGGCGCTGGATCGTCGGTGGCGTTCGCTGGATCGATCCAGAATCGAGGATCGACGGTTCTGGGTCGAACGATCAGCGTTCACTGGATGCAGAAATTGAACGGGAAACGGAGTTGAGCTAACCGACGGCTTAGAGCGGGCGGACGGGCAGGTCGGACCAAATATTACGAACAAGAAAGAAATTGCTTGGATTAACAGAAAACGGATACAATCCGGGGCAAGCTCCGGCCAACTCTTGGAGGTTGGTTCCTCCAAAGAGCCTTCTCTCAAATGAGAGCCAAAAGACAATAGATCCAAAGATATCCAAACTCCCAAAACCACCTCCTTATATAGGGAGGGGGGCTCACATCAAACCTAATAACATTTAAAATAAAAACAATAATAATAATAAGAGAACGTGTGCGCGTAACAAAAGCTCTTGCAAGGAGATAGACTAGAGATTTGGACTAGAAAATCTACTGCAGACTGAGGCTCTGATACCATGTAGAGATGGAATTTCTCACTAGAATTAATCCTAGGCAATGGCCCTATATATAGAGAGATAGAGAGAGACGCACATGAGATAGGGTTAAGGTTTACAACTACAAATGACTCATGTACCCCTAATAATACAATTACATATATTAACATCTAACATGTATATATGCATTTGTACATAGATGAATATATATTTCGATCACATTTGAACTAGCTCAATTAGATGTACATATTCAGCCTATTTGAAGTTTGATCTGAACTAGGGTTTTGCTAGCTAGTTAGCTTGTTGACTTCGATCTGAGACAATCAAATTGCGAAAGAACTTCAATTTTCGAGCCAAATTTATAGGCTTGGGCATTTGCCACTCCATTTTACCATCATCATTATCATCGTAATTAGCCTAATCTAAACTTTTTGGGGTGGGCACTTGTCACTCAATTTGTATATCAAAATATTGAACTCTGAGATAGATTACCTCTGGCCTTGAATGAAGTACTCCACTTGACATGCCCACATCAATGCACCATATTCTCTGGTTATATTTGCTTTAACGCAGTAGTAAGGATTATATCAACCAAAGGGGCACATATAAGAGAAAAGGATATAGATAACTATATATATATGTATGTATATATATATATGTATATATGTATATGTATATATATATATAAAGAGAGATATAAAGAAATGATCAATGATCTACTAACTACTCAGAATGTATTGATTTTGACATCAATGATCTACTAACTACTCAGAATGTATTGATTTTGACATCAATCGTATATGGTCCCTAGAATTATCCATGATAATTATGGTCTTTCCAATAGTTCAATCATCAAAACAGCGGAAAAGACTTGCATGAAGCACATGCAAGGGCAAAGGTGACCTTTCATGACCCAAAATATACTTATTTTCCCAATGCCTGTTTAGTTTTACCTGGTGGCTTACGGAAGGATCATAATAGTCAACTTTGGATAAGTCTAGGAACCATATTGAAGGAACAAAAAAAGCTGAAATCAGCACATCCTAAATAGTTATAGGACGACTCTTTCTATTTTATCATGTAACTCATCATGTCAAAAAACATCATACCTATTTACTCCTTTAAATTGTGGTGTGTGGCCAACCACCATTCTCTTAGCTCCTAGTGCAACAAGTGTTTCTTCTAAAATAGAAGATATCTGAAAAAAATCCAAAACAACATGAAAAAGAAGATATTTTCAACGATCTGTTAGCCGCACTCGAGAGAGATTTGGAAATTTTTACCTGCCAGCTCTTGTATTCTATATCTGTTGTATCTCTTGAATATAATCGGTTCCAAACAACACTGTCATAACCTCTGGTAGCTATAAATGGAATTTGAGGGTTATCTTTATTGCCATATAGACCTTGCATCCAGCACGATACCTCTCTATTCATTTTATCGATCCCATATGCCACTGCATAGAGTTAAACATCTTGAGTCCCAAAACTTTAGGAAGTGTGATATTCTTTGCAAGTAAATATAATAAAGAAAATTGAACTGCCACGTAGAATGTCACTGAATCAGAACTGCTAGTAACATTTCGACTTCTTGCAGGTTCTTTAAGGAGAAACAAGTAAATAAATGTAAGACAATACCATACACAAACAATACAACATATAATCAACTACAACTTCATGAAATTTCGAGTTCTGTCTATGAACATACGAACTCTTCATTGAATATTGGCATCTAAATAATAACCTTCATTAGTGACACCTGAGGCAATAACAATGACTCCAGCATGGGCGACGCATCACGTAGATGACCTGTGAGTATGCCTCACTCGAGGATTCGCACCCAGGAAACTTGTGCCAATGTGACATTGCAGCAAATCCCTACAAATCTACCTGGATGGCCTGGCAAGCTTCTGACAACAAACACCATTTCTGAGATATTGGGTAGGGTACCTGCCCGTGATATTTGTGAGAACACGAGTCCTTTGAATGTGATATGTATACACTCCCTATGATTGTGAATATGTATACACTCCCTCAAATGACCCCCTCACGACAAGAGATGATTCGGAAGCATCTCCTTTTTGTTCATCTTTTAATATCAATCAATCAATGTATTAATTGATTAAGATATCATGTTGTCTTATTAGACATGTCTTCATCCTTCTATATAAGGAGGTACTAGGAGACTTAGAGTGCCATTTGGATTTCCCTTATAAGCTCACAATAAGAGGGGTTCTCAGAGGAAACTAGCCCTCAAGAGCGGTGATGCAAGTATGTCAACTAGTCTCTAATACTTGTAGCTCTACATGAACTAAATTAATATATGCATTCTTATATTTGGCCTAGTTTAAAAAAGGTAACTTAACATGCCAACTAGTCTGTAATATTTCACCCCTTTGCCAACAGTATTTCTTCTTTCCATTGTTCCAGTCCTTCGTTGGGATCAGTCAGAATGCTTGTTGTCTAACTAGATATCTCTCGGCAGTTGGAGAAGGCATAGTGCATACTTTTTTGGGAAATAAATATCTCTTTTCTCAAATATGCTATTTCAATGCAAAATGAATATTTCATCTTCCAAATTCCTTGTTCTCGAATTCTAGTGCAGTTTTTTTTCATAGGTGTGCCCCTTTAGAGACATTGTTACGGCAATAATATTATCTAGGTACAGAAGTGACTTTGTTACTTTATCTGTGTCCAAGTGCTCTATGAATAATGTGTAATTTTCTTTTGAATCATATTAATATCTGGAATTTTGAGAACATTTCAGACTATGCTCAAGGAGATTATTTATGACTTCTTTTTAGTCGGCACACTTTTCAGACCCAAACTACGACTTAAAGGTAGCTTCATAAATATCTCATCCTTCAAAGCGATATGCAGGAAAGCATCATTCACGTCAGTTATTGTAGATTTCATAACCAACTCATCTTTCAAATCTCCACGTAGGAAAGCATTATTTGGATCGGTTTTTGTAGATTCCAATTAAACAAGACTAGATGAGATAGTAAAAATAAGTTCATTTTTTCTATCAGAGCAAGGGTTGCCTGGTAATCTTACGACATAAATCTGCACGTACCCCTTTATGACAACCCTAACTTTTTCCTTTCGAGTGATTCATCAGCTTTATAATTAATACTATCAACTGAATTACATCCCACAGGTTGTCTCCTTTCAGTTCTAGTAATAATTTCTCAATTCATATTCTTTTCTTTATTTCATTTATTTCCTCTTTCCCAGCTTGGTACCTAATTCTTAACTTATAATGCATCTTTGATGGTTTTAAGAATATCAATGGAATTTGTAATTATTAGAATGTTCTTATCATGAGGAAATAACATATGGTAAGATGCAAAATATGAAATGTAGCAAAAAATTGCATTTGTAGAAGCTTTTCTCGGTTTAATTAATAGATTTAGGTCAAGAAAGTTAGGTTCATCTGAAATTACTGAGGGAGAATTTTTCGAATCTAACTTCGGTCAGACTCATGACTCTGTATCATAGCAGAATTGAACTTCTTTCTTGAATATTGTTGCAAATTCAAGGGCTCGGGATTAATTTTGTTGATTTGTTTCGTGGATTTCATTTTGTCCTTGGGATGGGATGATTACAGGAGTGGTGGTCCCAAGCTAAGGTGAGGTTGGTTCATAAATGATTTTTCATTTCCTGTATTCAAGTGTACATTAACTGATGTGAATAAAAATAGGACTCAATCTCACTAATGATGGCATTCACTGAGACATGCTTAATGGGCTGTTGCATGATAAAATTTGTAACCCTACTTAGTATTATAGTACCTTGTGAACACGTATTTCATAGCTCGGGGATTAAATTTGTAGAATTAGGGCTTCATCTTATTATTAACACATACATACATGTATATATACCTCTACAATATCTCTAAACGCACACCACTCCTATACGCACACCACTATTCTAATACAAGCCAACACTCCTCCTCAAGGTGGGCGAAAGGTGTTAACTAAGCCCATCTTGTCACAATTCCTCGTCATGTCGTTTGAGCTGAGCCCCTTTGTCAAACAATCAACAACTTGATCCTTGGTGGTGACATAGCTAAGCTCCAAGAGTCCACTATCCAATTTCTCTTTTATAAAAAACCTATCAATCTCGATATGCTTGGTCTTGTCATGGTGAACATGATTGTTAGCGATGCTGATTGTTGCTTGACTGTCACACCATAGCTTCATCTCGTCTCCTCGATCCAACTTCAGCTCCATTAGCATTCTTTTCAACTAGAGGAGTTCAGCGACCCCCAGAGCCATAGCCCTATACTCAGCTTCAGCTGTTGATCGGGCTACAACTGACTGCATCTTGCTTCTCCATGAGATCAGGTTGCCTCCCACAAAGACGCAATAACCTGAGGTTGTTCTCCTATCATCGACACAGCGTGCCCAATCTGAGTCACAGTATCCTTCGATCTTTACATGTCCGTTCCGTCTAAAGAGCAGCCCTTTTCCTGGAGCAGATTTCACGTATCGAAGAATTTGGAACACAATATCCATGTGACCCTTCCTGAGATCGTGCATGTAACGACTCACCACGCTCACAGCGAAGGAGATGTCTGGACGCGTGTGGCTCAGATAGATCAATCGCCCGACAAGTCTTTGATATCTCTCCCGATCAACTGGTTCCCCTGCCTCAGCACTCACTTGCTCTTTAGTGTCGATGGGCGTTGCAGCTGGCTTGCATCCAAGCATCCCTGTCTCGGTGAGGAGATCCAGGGCATACTTTCGTTGAGACAGAACAATTCCCCTCGCCCCATATGCAATCTCTATCCCAAGAAAGTACTTAAGAGAACCCAAGTCCTTCACCTCGAAGATCTTCCCCAAGTCACACTTAAGACGCGCAATTTCCTCCTCGTCATCTCCCGTAATGATCATGTCATCCACATACACATCAATTATGGTGATGTGATGTTTCTCATTATGTCTGAAAAACACAGTGTGATCGACATTGGTTTGCTGATATCCCATCCCGATCATGGTCCTTCTGAAGCAATCAAGCCATGCACGAGGGGACTACTTCAGTCCATACAGTGCCTTCTTCAACCTACACACTTTGCCTTCCGTCATGGTTGTACCAAATCCAGGTGGGACCTCCATATATACTTCTTCAGCAAGATCGCCATGCAGAAAAGCATTTTTCACATCCAATTGGTGCATCTTCCATCCACCATTGGCCGCCTGGCTGATCAGGGTACAAACCGTACTCATCTTTGCAACAGGTGCGAACGTCTCGTCATAATCGATGTTGTATGTCTGGCTGTACCCTTTCGCAACCAATCGAGCCTTGTAGCGCTCGATTTTGCCATCCGGGTTCTGCTTTACGGTAAATACCCACTTGCACCCAACAACCCTCTTCCCCGTCGGTAGCTGTGCTAGTTCCCACGTCTTATTCTTCTCCAGAGCGCGCATCTCCTCCTTCATTGCTGCTTGTCAGTTGTGGTCGGCTTTAGCTACCTGCCAACTGTTAGGTACAGTAATACTATCCAAGGATGCAATGAATGCTCCGTGAGAAGAAGAGATAGCGTCGTAGGAGACAAATGAAGCAAGATCCCAACCATATCGATCAGGAGGATTACCCGCATTGCTGTGAGTGCTCCTTCTGACAGAAGTGGTCGGGGAAGTGGGAGAGATAGACTCACAGGGAGGTTGACAGTGGTTCAACCGGAGGTGCTTCCAGGATTGAGACAGGCATAGACGAGGGACAAGGCACTGTCGCTGTGGGTGCAGGCACGAGGTCAGGAGTTCTCCTTTCTCTTCTTTGATACGTGACAAGCTCCCCTGAAGTTGTGGGTATCACACCTCTCACCTCCTCCTGCTCCTCATTCGTCCCTTGCTCTTCAACGGGTTTTTCACTGTCTTTACTTAAATCTGTCGCCAGGCTCTCCCATTCTCGGCCTCCATCCCTAAAATTAGGCTTTTCAGGTACGAGTAGAATCTCCTCCTGTGGGTAGTACTGCTCTTGCTCTCGGAAGTGGACATCCATGCTCACGAAACACCTTTTCTCGACTGGATTCCAACATACATATCCCTTCTGAGTACTAGAATACCCCACAAAGATACATTTAATTGCCCTGACATCAAGTTTTCCAATGCTTGTCCTATTATCCTTCACAAAGCAGACGCACCCAAAAACCTTAAGTGGAAGCATACCTCCATTATGTCCTTGCAGCTCCTGACACGGGGATCTCCACCCTAAGATCCTCGATGGCATTCTATTGATTAACTGTGCTGCCGTTAACACTGCATACCCCCACAAGTGTTGGGGAACATTCATGTGCAGCATCATGCTTCTTGCCACTTCCATCAGATGTCTGTTCTTCCTCTCAGCGATGCCATTCTGTTCAGGAGTGTATGCGCAAGTGGTTTGGTGCAGTATCCCGTGAGATGATAAGTACTCTGCAAGAGTCTTATTGGTATATTCCGTCCCATTATCCGACCTAAGTACCTTGAGTACTGCACCATATTGAGTTTGGACATGCTTGTGAAAGTTCTGGAAACAAGTGGGGACCTCACTCTTAGCTTTCATTAAATATACCCATGTGACACAGGAAGCACGGTCAATAAAGGTCACAAAGTATATATAGCCATTAGAGAAATTAACTGCGCATGACCCCCAAACATCTGAATGCACAACATTAAACACAGAAGAGCTTCTATAACCAGAACTAGCATAAGAGTTTCTTGTGAGCTTGCCTAAGTCGCAAGCATCGCACACAAGTCTACTTTTACATGCCTTTTTAAAAATAGAAGGAAACAATCGTTCTAAAACACCAAAAGATGAATGACCTAAACGTCGATGGTGGAGCAGAATTGCCTCCTTTACGCTTGTCTCCAGGTTCCCTTCCTTTATCTTCTTCGTCGCAGATACAAGTGCAGTGTCCAATCCCTGCTGATCCAGGTACCACAACCCATCACGCCAGGTCCCAGTCCCAAGATACGCCTAGTTTCTTTCTCCTGGAAGGTCACCTTGAGAATATCAAAGGAGACAGTACATTTAAGTTGGAGTATAATAGAGCTGATAGACAAAAGGCTAACAGGAAATGAGGGAGCATGCAAGACATTGGATAGTTTTACCGAACCCGTGCAATCGACCGTACCCTTACCAACCACTGGCTGAAAGGTCTCATCCGTTGTCTGGATGCCATCTGGAGATGCAAGGCGTGAGTAGGAAGTGAACTTCCCCGAGTTCCCGGTCAGATGTCGGGATGCACCCGAGTCAACAATCCACTCTGTCGTTCCAGAAGGATGAGCATACATAGCATGAGATGGCCCCTCAATGGCATCACCAGCTTGCCTCCTCTTGAGGCCCTCCATCTTGTTCATTAGACTCAGAAGAGTCTGCTCCTCCTCAGTGTAGATAACACCAGCCTTCTCATCACATCCACTAATGCCTAGATTGGCACGATAACCACCTATGCCACCACGACCCTGGCCATGTCCACGGCCACGTCCCCGACCACGTCCACGGCCACCAAAATACCCCTCCTTGGGTGGTCTGGGACAAGCATACAACAGATGACTTGTCTCCCCGCAGTTGTAGCACTGTCGTGTTTCCTCTCGTGGTCTTGGAATACCCGTGCCAGTAGCCGCTAGTGCGGACTTTACGGCAGCAGAATCTCCCGTCCTTGCCTGGAGTTTGAACCGGGTCTCCTCCTGAATCATGGCCGAGATAGCCTCTGCCAGAGTGGGGATCTTCGTACCCGACAGAAGTAAGGCTCTCCTCTGATCGAACCGTTCATTTAACCCCTTCAAGAACCTCATGGTCCTTTCTTCTACTATAATCTTGGAAGTCTTACATCGTGGGTCACTGCAACACATACCACCAGAAGCATGGTCATAGTCCACCCATAGTCGTTCTAACTCTGATGCGTACTCCTGCACAGTCTTCTCCCCTTGAACTGTGTCATCGATTCTCCCTTCACCTGGAAGACTCTGAGAGTGTTCCCCACTCCATCATATGTACTTCGCAGCCTGTCCCAAACCTCCATGACTGTCTCCAGGCCATCAACCGTGGCAGCAATCGACGGGACAACCGAGCTGAGAAGCCACATGAACATCGTCATGTGGGTTGATTCCCACTCATCTCCTGCTGTTGGGTTCTCTGGCTTCTTCAACTCCCCTGTCAAGAAACCCCCAACCTGCTGTGCTGTAAGAGTCTTCCTCACACGGCGCGACCAACCCAGATAGGTGGTCGGTCCTTCAAGCTTCAGGTCAACCGGTGGAAGGTCCAACTTCACCGAGCGTGGTGATGAACCCAACAACTTCAACAAGGTAACCACCTCATCCAGATCTAACTTCTTGAGGACCTCCTCCATACTTCTACAATTCGTCAAGTATGGGTCTTCGTCGAGTAAGAGATCCAATTCATCGAGTAAGAGATCCAATTCGTCGAGTAAGAGATCCAATTCGTCGAGTAAGAGAGCCTTCGTCGGGTTCACCAATTTTCGTCGAGTATCGCACGAGTGGCTCCCTTACCGTCGTCGTCGACCTCAATTCGTCGAATGGCGATGACTCGCTCCCCGTCACGATTGACGATGACTCGCTCCTTGCCCGTAGAGAACCTTCTTCTGCGCTGCGCTCGCTCCTTGCCCGTCGAGCGACCCCGTCGACGGCGATGCTCCAAGCCGTCGGTGCGCCAACGATCTCCTTCCCCGTCGACGGTGATGCTCCAGCGGCGACGCCCCAACGATCTGTCCTTCCCCGTCGTACGATCTCCTTCCGGTCGCGGACGGCGTGCTTCCGATCGCTGAAGACTCGCCGAGATTGTCAAGGACGGCGCGCTTCAACCCTCCCTCTGATACCATGTAGAATTAGGGCTCCATCTTATTATTAACACATACATACATGTATATATACCTCTACAACATCTCTAAACGCACACCACTATTCTAATACAAGCCAACAAAATTTAACTCGATCGTATGGGTGAGTGTGGACATAAGAGAGACTCAATTCTGCAGGGAGAGAGATTATTGGAGAAGGAAAGTCAGTTTGGAGTTCAATCGAGAGTTGAATAGGGTTTTTATTATCAAAGGACCGAGGAAGGAATTCAATTTATGAAAGAGGCAACACTGAGAATTGCCTCTGTAGATATTTTACACAAATACCAATGAAAAACGAGAGCCTGATTAACATTGCATAATTTTTTTAACGCCATATTTTGTTAAGGTGTGCCAGCAAATGAAGCTTCTGATGTAACCACTTTTAAATGAGAAAATGTTTGATTAGAAAAATCTCTCGCATTGTCTGTCCCTGCCATTTCATGACAATTCCAAAATTGTTCCTGGTCATTTTATAAGAGGTGAGGAAAAACTAATTGACATTAGATCTCAGATTTGTAATTCTCTGTCAGTGATTAATCAAGAGCTTCAATACCATTATCGTGCATGTCACCAAATGCATGAGGAATGGGAATTCCATAAGGGTGAAGTTGTTGAGGAGAGCTTTCCTGAGAACAAGGGAATTTAGTATGACAACAGGATTCACCCTCCCTCGTCTTGACAAACACTTTGAAATGGAGTGTGATGTCACTGGAATCAGCACTGGCACAATGTTAACGCAAATGAGGCGACCAATAGCTTTCTTCAGCGCGAAGATCAGCAAAAGCTCATATGGTCACATGTGACAAAAAATTATATATTGTGGTATGAGCTCTTGAACTTTGGGACATTACATGATCCGCAAAGAGCAAATATTATATACAGATTATGATTCCCGCAAGTACTTGAATAGTCAAATGTCCGACAACAACAACAGGCATGCCATGTGGTGTAACACTTACATAAGTGATCATACAAGCTTGTATACAAAGTCAATGCTTCACACAATGTTGACCGCATACATAGTAGGAGATCCGCATTACGGACTACATTAAGCCAAGAAGTGGTCTAATTGGAATATTTAAAAGAGCATGAAAACCAAGGACTTCATGGGAATTTAGAAAAAACTTTACCAGATGCGGGTTCTATATGATTACCATATCCGTAAGGGGTTTCTAATAAAGGGACTATAAGCTAACACTATTACTAGTAAGTTCTAGATTTTCTATGTATTCACAACTTCAACAAGGTAATACATATACAAGAATAATAGAGGGTGATCCTAACACCCGAGGTGACTATAAGCTAACACTACTACTAAATGTACAACATATCTAACACCCCCCCCCCCCCCCCCCCCCCCCCCCCCCCCCTCTCCCCCCCACAAACTCACGGGGGATCATACACCGAGAGTTTGGACAGTAGATAGGCATGCTGGGTCCTCGTCTGCGGCTTAGTCATCAAATTTGCAATCTGATGCTCGGATGGAATAATGGATGGGCAAGAGTGCCCTGACTATAGTGCTCACGCAGGAAGAAGGCATCCACCCTGATATGCTTGGAGAGAGAATGTTTCACCGGGTTTAGAGTAATCTGAATGGCACCGATGTTGTCACAGTAGAGGGGAGTGAGATCTGGAGAAGAGACACCAAGGTCCTCAAAAAGCCAACGGAGCCAAATAATATCCTCAGCAGTGGTATCCATGGCTCGAAGCTCGGCCTCAGTGCTGGAACGGGAAACACCAGTCTGTTTCTTGGACTTCCATGCAATAAGTGAAGAACCCAAGAACAGACAAAAGCAGTGACAGAACGACGGTCAACAGATCACTAGCCCAGGTGGAATCGGAGTAAGCACATAGCTGTAGAGAACTACTGCTGGAGAAGAATAAACCACGAGAGGTCGTTGCCCGGAGATAGCGCAGGAGTCGCAACAGATGGCCATAATGCACAGAGATGGGCGCACTAACAAACTGGCTCAGCACATGAACTGCATGGGCAATGTCGGGCCGAGTAATGGTGAGATAGACGAGACTCCCTACGAGGTGGCGGTATCGAGTAGGATCGGAGAGTGGAACCCCATCATCCGGACGTAGCTGAAGATGAAGCTCCATAGGGGTGTCCACTGTGCGAGAGTCAGAGAGAGCAGCCCGAGCAAGGAGATCTGATGTGTAGCGCTGCTGAGAGAGCTGAAAACCGCGATCTGTAGAGCTGACCTCAAGACCCAAGAAGTAGCTCAGCTGTCCAAGGTCAGTCATCTGAAACTGCTGCTGAAGGTGATGTTTGACGAAGGCCACATGAGAGGGATCATCACCAGTAATAATCATATCATCCACGTATAGTAACAAAAGGGTCCGACCACGGGAGGAGGAGTGCACAAACAGAGCTGGATCATGTGGACATGGCTGGAATCCGGCGGATGTAATGGCTGAACTGAAACGTGCAAACCACGCGCGGGGCGCCTGCTTGAGCACATAAAGAGCTCGCCTCAAGCGACAGATCAGGCCTGGAGGTGAGGATAGACCCGGAGGAGGAAGCATGTATACCTCCTGTTGAAGATCACCGTGAAGAAAGCATTCTTCACGCCGAGCTGTGATAGGGACCAGTGGCGAACAGCGGCAACAGCAATAAGAGTCCGTACTGTAGTCATGTGAGCAAATGGTGCGAAAGTCTCGTCATAGTCTCTCCCCTGCTCCTGCTGAAAACCACGAGCAACAAGTCGAGCCTTGTACCTCTCCACAGAACCATCGGAGCGAGTCTTGGCCTTAAAGACCCACTTGCAAGTAATAGGAACAACACCGGGTGGAAGAGGAACAAGCTCCCATGTATGGGTGTGCTCAAGCGCCTCCAACTCAGCAGACATAGCAACCTGCCACTCAGGTATCTGGGCAGCCTCACGATAGGAAGTCGGCTCTGGAGTACTGCAGGCAGTGGCGGGAAGGGCAGGTAGGTCCAGCGGTAGGGTAGCAAGGCTAAGACGGTCGGGAGGACGCCTCTCACGAGGTGGGTTGCGACGCGCACAGGAGGATCATCCATATGGCACTCGCTGGAGGAGGTAGGTACTGAGTCTGGGGGCACTGGAGGTGAGGAGATAGGAGGAGGACGACGAGTATAGTGATAATGAAGAGGAGAGACACGATCCCAAGTGGACAGCTCATCAGAGGGTGAGGAGTGACGAGGTGACGGAGTAGACTGCAAGGAAAGAGGAGGAGACGAAGTAGAGTGCGTCAAAGGAGGAGGTGATGGAGTAAACTGTGGCATGAGCAGAGGAGGGGGACATACCGGAGGGGAGGATACATGAGGCGGAGAGATGAGAAGAGTGAGAAACTGCACGTCAGAGGGAGTAACAGATGAGTGTGAGGTCGAGGAGACAGGAGACACAAAGAAAGGGTGAGACTCATCAAAAGTGACATCACGTGAAATGCGAAATCGACGAGCAACAGGCTCATAACATTGATAGCCCTTGTGCTCAGCACTGTACCCAAGAAAGACACAAGGAACAGACTGAGCGGAGAGCTTAGTACGCTCACGTGGATAGAGAAGAACCAAAAACGCGAAGATGAGTGTAACGCGGGGGTCGAGAGTACAGACACTCACCGGGACACTGACCCTGAAGGAAAGTGGAGGGCTGCAAATTAATAAGATAGACAGCTGTGGAAACATCCTCAGCCCAGAAGTGAGGAGGAACGTGAGAGGAAATAAGAAGGGTGCGAGCTGTCTCAATAATATGACGATGCTTCCTTTCAGCGGTGTCATTCTGAGCATGGGCACTGGGACAGGCAAGCTGAGGGAGAGTGCCGTGAGTAGCTAGCAAATCTCGAAAAGCATGAGAGAGATACTCCCCCCCCCGAGTCAGAACGGAAAATGCGTATGAAAGTAGAAAACTGTGTGCGCACCATAGCAGAAAAGATAACATAGATCTGAAAAAATTCAGATCGAGAACGCATAAAATAGACCCAACAATAACGAGAGTAGTCATCAACGAAAAGAACGTAGTACCGGTGTCCACCCTTGGATAAAAAAGTTGCGGGTCCCCGGACATCAGAATGAACGAGATCAAAGGGACGCTGAGACCTGGAATCACTAGACTGATAGGGGAGTTGTAATTGTTTACCGAGCCTACAACCTGAACATGAGTGAGACCGATCAATAGAAACACGACCAAGGAAACCATGACCAATGAGAGAAGCTAGGCGTGAACCACTGGGATGACCAAGACGGTGGTGCCACTGAGAGAAACCCACTGAAGGAAGACAAAGGGAGGAAGCTGCAGGTGACCATGAAGTGGATGGAAGGTGAAGACGATCAAGGACGTACACCCCGCAACGACGACGACCAGCCCTAAGGAGTGCCCCAGTCAGACGATCCTGCACACGACATGTGAACTCATCAAAGTTAATCAGACAACCATGGGATGTGAGCTGGCTAGCAGATATAAGGTTCATGGATAACTCAGGTATGTAGGCAACATCGGGAATGTGAAAATGGGTGGTGTGAAGGAGGCCACGACTAGTGATGGGGTGGATGGTGCCATCTGCAACCATGATACTGAGGGCAGGAGTAATGGGCTGGCATGACAAAATGTGTGTAGCATCATAGGTCATGTGAAAAGAGGCTCCAGAGTCAAGCAACCAGTCGGAGGTGGAGGTACCTGCAGGGGCGGAGGCAGCCGACTGAGAGACAGAAGCAGAAGAGCAGGCCCGAGAAAGCTGCTGGACAATTAGCTGCACGAGCTCAGAGGCAGAGGGAGACTGCACTGGAGCCGAGAAATGAGTGGAAGGAACACCAGGAGCACGCTGCTGACCAGGCTGCTGAGCCCTCTGAAATTTGCGACACCCAGATTGAACGTGTCCAATGCACTGATAATAGTGACAGCGGACCGGCTGGCGACGAGGAGCACTAACAAGAGAGGACTGCGGTGGAAGCTGGTGAGCAGTCATCGAACCAAAAAGAGGACGGAGGTGGCCGCCTAGGGCAAAAGTCCGCCCTACGGAGGAGACCGACGAAAAAAAAAAAGAACTGGCGGGCTACAGGAGGCGGCAGAGAGCAGCGGGCTTCGGGCTGCAGAGGGCAGCGGAAATCAGCAGGCTTCGGGCTGCAGAGGGCAGCAGGGATCGACAGGCTTCGGACTGCAGAGGGCAGCGGAAATCAGCGGGCTTCAGATGGGGCGGAGGAGTATGGGGCTGTGGAAACAGCCGGAAGAGGAGAGATATGAGTAAATGTTGGGAATGCGAGCTAACAATCCCGACCAGAGCACCTGTTGCAATTTTTGAGCGTGCACCTGTGCGACCGCGTTGAGCGGTATGCAAATTCGCAAACAGAAAAACAATGCAGAAAAATAATAAAAGCACACAGGAAATTTTAACGTGGAAAACCCAATTGGGTGAAAAACCACGGGACGATCGGAGTCCAACCCGGAAAGCCTCCACTAAAAATGTGTGATAAATCACACGCATGGAATACAGGTTTTCCCTCCACTGATCCACAAAGGATCTCCACTCCTCCACTACCACAACCACAAAGGTTTACACAACCCCTTTTCAACACGATACAAAATTACAGTATTGAAAAAGAAAACAAGAACAGTGATAGAGTCGTTACCCGGACGGATTGAATAATCCGTCCCAACGTCGAAGATGACGTTCTCCAAATCCACGAAGAAAGCGGCTATGCACAGCCCCTCCTTCGTGTTCAACCTCCAAGCCACGAACAAGATGCGGCAACGAATCCGGCCGGCAACAAATCTGGACAGCCCTCTTCAACCTTCCTCCAGGCGGCGGCACTTCTCTAAACGAGCGGCGACAACACTCCTTCAAACTCCAACAGCAGGCGGCGGTTTACAAAAAAACCGAGAGAGAGGGAGAAGAAACGGGCATGCGGCAGTCCTTCAAGGCATCCAGGCGGCTGCAATTTTTCGAAAAAACGAGAGGGAGAGAGGAGGGCTCACCGAAAAACTAAAACATAGGTTTTTAATATTTGCCTATTTACTGCCTTCCAAAACTGAAAAGACGCCTCCCATCATTCAGAAGATTGGCGGTTACGATTCTGAAAATCGGATTTAAAATTCACAGATATGTTGCAACACCCGATTTTTGGTGTTGCAACACCTAGCTCTCCATGAAATTCAGAGAGTAACAAGTTGCAACACCCCGTTTTGGTGTTGCAACACCTTTGTCAAAAAAATTCAGCAAAACTGCATATCTCGTTCCAGATTACCACCGATTCAGTTCCTTCGATAAAACTAGCGCGTGCCCGGTGGTTTTTACCGACTCGGATGGGAACCACTTCCAACAAATCTCCCCCTTCACATCGAGGCGGAAGAAACCGCCATCCCAGCGATTCTAACGCAATGCTCGAACTTCCCCCTTGGCACGGACTTGGTCAGCATGTCTGCCCCATTGTCATCAGTGTGCACATTCTGAAGATCAAGCTCTTTCTGCTCCAGGACATCTCGTATCCAATGATACTGAGTGTCGATGTGCTTCGACCTCGAGTGAAACGTGGGGTTCTTCCCCAGGTGAATAGTGCTCTGACTGTCACACAGGAGTGCGTATCGGTCCTGAGTGAAACCAAGTTCTTTGATGAACCTCTTCATCCAAAGCAACTCCTTCCCAGCCTCAGTAACCGCAATAAACTCAGCCTCCGTGGTAGACAGTGCAACGCACTTCTGCAATCTCGACGCCCATGAGACAACTTCCCCTGCAAACAGAATCATGTACCCTGACGTCGACCTCCTGGAATCCAAATCTCCAGCCATGTCCGCATCAATGTAGCCCAACAGCTCTGGCTCACTGCCTCCAAATCTCAGCGTCAAGTCTGACGTCCCTTGCAGGTATCTCAGTATCCACTTCACTGCGCTCCAATGCTCTCTCCCAGGATTGAAGAGAAATCTACTGACGGTCCCAACCTCATGCACAATGTCTGGACGTGTACGCACCATCGCATACATGAGGCTCCCAACCGCAGATGCATACGGGACCTTCTGCATAGCCTCGATCTCCTCGGGTGTGTTGGGGCACTGATCAGCGGTAAGCCTGAAGTGAGCTGCAAGAGACACGCTCACCTTCTTCGCCTGATCCATATCAAATCTCTGCAACACCTTGCGGATGTACCGCTCCTGTGATAACCAAAGCAATCTGGATCCCCTGTCTCTGCGAATGTGCATCCCCAAAATGGTCTTCGCAGCACCCAGATCCTTCATCTCAAAAGTAGAACTCAACTGCCGCTTCAACTCAGCAATGCGAGCAGTGTTCCTCCCGACGATCAACATGTCGTCCACATACAGTAGCAGAATGATGAAATCCTCTGGAGCATACTGCTTGATGAACACGCAGTGGTCAAGGGGTGTCCTGCTGAAGTCGATCTCCCCCATGAAAGAATCAAACTTCCTATACCATTGCCGCGGGGCCTGCTTCAGGCCATATAGACTCTTCTGCAAGCGGCACACCCGACCTTTCTTTCCTCTGACACTAAAACCCTCAGGCTGCTCCATGTAAAGCTCCTCGTCAAGATCGCCATGCAGAAAGGCGGTCTTGACGTCCATCTGCTCAATCTCCAAATCAAGCCTCGTAGCGAGGCCAAGGACAACACGAATAGATGACATCTTCACCACTGGTGAGAAGATCTCATCGAAGTCAACACCCTGTCGCTGTCCAAAACCCTTCACCACCAGCCTGGCCTTGTATCTGGGAGGTGTAGAGGAATCTCCCTGCTTCACCCTGAAAATCCAATGATTCTTCAAGGTCTTCTTGCCCTTAGGCAATCTCACTAGGTCATATGTGTGATTCTTCTGCAGCGACTGCATCTCATCCTGCATAGCAGCCATCCACTGGCGCTTCTCAGCACTCTCCACAGCCTCATCATAACTCTCAGGATCCCCTGCATCAGTCAGCACTATGAACTCTGATGCAGAGTATCTGGTGGAAGGATGCCTGACTCGATCTGACCTCCGCAAGGCAGGCTCAGGGGCCGGTGCAGGCACATCATCAGTAATGTCCTCAGCGACTCCTGGTTCACCATCAGTGGTGATATCATGATCCGGAAGGGTATCAGTACCCTGTGCTGGCTCAGGCTCAGTAGCCTCCTCAGTGTCATCATCTCCAACCATAGGTGACTCTGTAGCAGTGCGAGAGTCAACCTCAAACTCAACAGTCTCCTCAGGATCACCAACAGTTTGATCCTCACAGAAAACAGCATCACGGCTACGTACAAGCTTCTTCTTAACTGGATCAAAGAACTTGTACCCAAACTCTCCACTGTAGCCGTATCCCAAGAAAATACACTGTCGTGTCTTCGAATCCAATTTCGATCTCTCGTCCCTGGGGACGTGTACAAAGGCTTTGCAGCCAAATACCCGCAAGTGACTGTAAGAGGGGTCTTTCCCATACCAGACCCTATCTGGGACATCCTCCTGTAATGCTGAACTCAGCGAGAGGTTGATGACATGCGCTGCAGTAAGAAGAGCCTCGCCCCAAAACATCCCTGGCAGCTTTGACTCAGAAAGCATGCATCGAACTCTCTCCATCAGGGTCCTGTTCATCCTCTCAGCTATGCCATTCAGCTGTGGCGTCTTCGGCGGGGTCTTCTCATGTCTGATGCCATGGTCCCTGCAGTACTCATCAAAGAGACCAATGTACTCTCCCCCGTTGTCGGACCTGATGCACCTTAGCCTCTTCCCAGACTGCCTCTCCACCTCAGCGTGGAATCTCCTGAAAGTATCGAGAACCTGATCTTTGGTCTTGATGGCATAGACCCAAAGCTTCCTTGAATGGTCGTCAATGAAAGTGACGAAGTATGATGCTCCTCCTCTAGTCTAGACCTTCAGTGGTCCGCAAACATCAGTGTGAACTAGCTCCAAAGGCTCAGATCTCCTGGTGGACGTGTGGTTGTGAAATGATATCCTGTTCTGTTTCCCAGCCATGCAGTGGTCGCACCTCTCTAAGTGATCCCCAGAAATATCACAAATCAGCTTCTTCTTCGCCAAGCATCCCAAACCCTTTTGGTTAATGTGTGCCAGCCTCCTGTGCCATAAGGAGCAGCTTCAGGCCTCCCCTTCATGTAGTACAGTCCAGAATCTCTATAGCCTCTGGCCATCACAAGCGATCCCCTGATCAGCTTCCAGAAGTCTCCTCCAAAGACACTCAGGTGTCCTTCGTCTCCAAGTCTGCCAACAGATATCAGATTGAAGCGAATGTCTGGCACGTGTCTAACATCCCTCAGAACAAGTAGGGCTCCAGTGCTCATCTTCAAGTGCATGTCTCCACGCCCAAGAACCTTGGACGTATCCCCATTGCCCATCCTCACACCCCACAGTCATGAGTGGTGTAAGTGGCAAATAACTCCCTGTTGTGGGAGACATGCGCAGAGGCTCCAGAGTCAACGATCCAGCATCGGTCGTCACACGCAAGTGCAGCTGTGACGTCGTCACCAACAATGATGACGTCGTCCTCCTCAGTCGAAACGGTGGCTGCCGTGTGACCCTCATCCTTGCCCTCAGTGGCAATCCCCTTCTTCTTCTGATCGTTCTTCAATGAATAGCAAAACTTCTTGATGTGACCCTTCTTATGGCAGTAGTGGCATTCCACGTTCTGATAACGTGACTTCGACTTGCCCCTACTCTGACTCCTGTCCTCCTTCCTTCCTCGGCTCTTACTCCTTCCTCTCCCCCTGGGCTCAGTGTAGAGAACGTCAGCTCGTGAAGAAGAGTCTGAAGTCCCCTGAGACTTTCGTCTCACCTCCTCATTCAAGATCCCACTCTTGGCGATCTCCATGGTGACAATCCCCTGGGGGGAAGAATTGATCAGAGAAACTCTGACCATCTCCCAAGAATCAGGAAGTGACTTGAGTAGCCACAAAGCATTCACCTCATCTTCAAAAGTCACCTTCATGACAGTCAGACGATCAATAATCCCCTGAAACTCGTTGACATGATCCAGAATAGGTGAGCCCTCCCGGTATCTGAACTCTCCAAGCTTCTTCAGCAAATACAACTTGTTAATGCTTGTGCTCTTGGCATACAAGGTCTCGAGAGTCGTCCACAGTACCTTTGCATCAGTGATGCTTGCCACATGGTTGTAGACGTTCTGCTCCACGAACCGTCTAATGAACCCACACAACTTCCGATGCTCCACCTTCCATTTCGCCGGATCCATGTCCTTTGGCATCTCCTCAAAGACAGGAGCATGCCAACCCTTCACATATATCAAATCCTCCATCAGTAGATGTCACTGGTGATAATTGACACCATTCAACTTTTACCATCTGCTCTGAACCTGATGTGGACTCCATTCTGCTCTGCCAACTGGCCGGACCGACCACTGATCTTTGAGTCGACTATCTCAAAATATGCAACTGGAGAGGATAGCCAGCGGGCCAATGGTCGTAAACTACCACTCCCAATTGCACACCCGAGATCACAATCAACTCGTCCTGAAAAAAACCCAAAAAGGTCAGCCCGATATCTGCTCTGTCACTGAAACGGCTCTGTCACTGAACCTGGCTCTGATACCACTTGTTGGGAATGCGAGCTAACAATCCCAACCAAAGCACCTGTTGCAATTTTTGAGCGTGCACCGGTGCGACCGCGTTGAGCGGTATGCAAATTCGTAAACAGAAAAACAATGCAGAAAAATAATAGAAGCACACAGGAAATTTTAACGTGGAAAACCCAATTGGGTGAAAAATCACGGGACGATCGGAGTCCAACCCGGAAAGTCTCCACTAAAAATGTGTGATAAATCACACGCATGGAATACATGCTCTCCCCTTACCGATGCACAAAGGATCTTCACTCCTCCACTACCACAACCACAAAGGTTTACACAACCCCTTCTCAACACGATACAAAATCACAGTATTGAAAAAGAAAATAAGAACAGTGATAGAGTCGTTACCCGGACGGATTGAACAATCCATCCCAACATCGAAGATGACGTTCTCCAAATCCACGAAGAAAGCGGCTATGCACAGCCCCTCCTTCGTGTTCAACCTCCAAGCCACGAACAAGATGCGGCAACGAATCCGCCCGGCAACAAATCTGGACAGCCCTCTTCAACCTTCCTCCAGGCGGCGACACTTCTCCAAACGAGCGGCGGCAGCACTCCTTCAAACTCCAACAGCAGGCGGCGGTTTACAATAAAACCGAGAGAGAGGGAGAAGAAACGGGCGTGCGGCAGTCCTTCAAGGCATCCAGGCGGCGACAGTTTTTCAGAAAAACGAGAGGGAGAGAGGAGGGCTCACCGAAAAACTAAAACTTAGGTTTTTAATATTTGCCTATTTACTGCCTTCCAAAACTGAAATGACGCCTCCCATCATTCAGAAGATTGGCGGTTACTAATCTGAAAATCGGATTTAAAATTCGCAGATATGTTGCAACACCCGATTTTTGGTGTTGCAACACCTAGCTCTCCATGAAATTCAGAGAGTAACAAGTTGCGATACCCCGTTTTGGTGTTGCAACACCTTTGTCAAAAAAATTCAGCAAAACTGCATATCTCGTTCCAGATTACCACCGATTCAGTTCCTTCGATAAAACTAGCGCGTGCCAGGTGGTTTTTACTGACTCGGATGTGAACCACACCCAACAGTAAACAACGGTAGCAGCAGGGATCGATCGATCGGAAGCAGGAGATCGATCGATCGACAAGATCGGCGGTAGCAGCAGGGATCGGCGGAAGCAGCAGGGATCGGCGAAAGCAGCGATCGACGGTAGCAGGAGGGATCGGCGAGATCGATCGATCGGCGGAAACAACAATGAATGATCGAGGATGGACGGGATCGGGGATGGACGGGATTGACAGGAGATGCTCGATCTCTGCAGGAGACGGGATCGGCTGGATCAGAGAACGATTGGAGAAGCTCGACGGAATCGGCAAGGCAACTTACCGGAAAACCCTAAGCTCTGATACCATGATAGGAAGAAAGGATTTTTTATGTATTCACAACTTCAACAAGGTAATACATATACAAGAATAATAGAGGGTGATCCTAACACCCGAGGTGACTATAAGCTAACACTACTATTCAATGTACAACATATCTAACATCTACAATTTAGTAGTACTGCTTATCTACAAACTGACTATCAGATAAAAGTGGTCAATAAAATGCATGTGCAAGAAAAAACCGAAGCAGTGGAACTTCAACTTAGTACAAGAAAGTCGCCATTCGACATATATTCCAAACCCCTTAACCAAATGTTGGATTTTCATACTCTACCAAAAATAGTTACTGTGCGCAGAGACAATGTTGTTGGTAGATCAAACTCAAGACATCCATGAAGATGTGCAATAAGATTATAAAAACTGAATACAAGTTACAATTTTATGGTTGATAAGAATCGTAATATCAAAGTCTTAAAGTCCACAAGAAGGTTATGGATAATCTACGGAAGAGAGGATTCCAAATGAAAAGTACGGGAGCTCTAACCAGAAGAAATTCAGACCTTGTAAAGTATTGAGAAAGATAAATGATTTAATGCCTACAACATTGATTTATTAGATTCGATACGGATCTTTCCAACCTTCAACGTTGTTGACATTTACCCTCATTGCTTAGATGATGAAAATTGTATCCCTAATGACAACAGACAAAATTGTGGTCGAGTTCTCTACAAGATAAGGAAACTAAAGCGGATGTTATTAATTGAAAAGTTTTGCCGTTGCTGTCAAGTCCACGAGATCCTGGGATTTAATTATTTACTTGGGAACTTTCACAAATTACTCAATTTATCTTGTGTCTATCATAGCTCCCACTATGTTTTATAAATAGGCAGAGGAGTAATAATGTACATGGAGGATAATTTTGTAATCAAAGTTACTATTTTGGATCTTGTTGTGCGGCGAAGCAATGGTCTGAGTGGTGTGTGGGTCTTGGTTCGCAGTGACAACACCTCTCTCCCTAGAAGATTTATGCTTCCTAATTAAAAAGAAACAATACCGTCATTCTGTCATGCAATTACAACAGTTTCAGCATTTAGTTTCATGTTCCTGAGAATATCATTCCATGTCACAGCTATGAGAGGGAATGTGCTCATTATATCATCACACGCACAAAAATGAATAGATCTTTATAAACATCTCTTGCAACATGCTTTACCGTGATGAGGAAGAAGGCCTCCATGACAAAATACCCAGTCATCTACTTTCAGGATGACACCATGGCGTGCCAACTCACAAGATAAAAGACCACCTGGATTTAGAAGTGACGATCTAGCAGCAATACCCTTCTGCTTCTGCCCTAATATTTCCATAAATCTGTCAGCAATATCACAAAATTTATAACACTTCAGGTATTACCAAACAGATCAAATGTTTGTATCAAAAAGTAGTGTTATTACTGAAGTAAAACAACAACATCAAAAGCATCCATTGGATTCGTAGTTTTCAAAACTAGATGAATGCATAGTTCAATTTTTTACAGCAGGCAATGGAAATAAATAGTTATCTGTAAACAAAGTAACAAACACATCGAGTGGAGACGAATTCTCTCCCAAAAAGAGAGTCGGTAAAGGAAACACTCAAACGAGGAATATGTTGTTAGAACATGTGCATCCAATCTAAAATCAATTAGCTCATGATATATACCAAGTGCAAATGTCTATATGAGTTTATTGATTTTGGAAAATATCTGAACACGTTCCCTCGAATGTAGTGTCTTCGGTCTCTAAAATGCAGATGTATGAGTAGGCCGTTGGGCCAAGATTGTAACATGACATGATAAAATATTTACATCCAACTTAAAACAAATTAGTTATAGATGGAGGGGCTTCAGAATTAGGATACATATTAAACACACAAGGTTATATGCCTATATGAGTTTCTCGATGTGGTACTAACTTCACATATATAAAGGTAAAACAGTAGAATAGTACCTTAATAAGGTTCCAAGAGTCCCAATGACTTTGGGATGCTCTCCTATCCTCCTTCCATATTTCAGAAACATGGACCCATTCAACAAAAGCTTCCTCCCAGTTTTGATCATGTTCTTCTAAGTATTCAATGAAGTCAATACACTCTTCAAATGCCCCCGGATTAGCATATCTGAAATCACCTTCAACATTCATTGTTTCATGATTTCCATTTACCTGCCAAGGGGTGAAAAAACTTATGCTTGATCACCACGACTGGTGGAAGTGGAAGTGAAATAGGAATCTAGGAAAAAACAATAGCATGGATGTAATTCCATGCAATTGTGGGACTGTATCCAGATAGGTCACATTAGAACTATCTGAGATCATTGAAGGATAGCAATACTCTTCTGGGGCATTTCAAAGTGTCAGATTTCAAATATGTGGACAAGGTGTGGTAGGATACTGATCACCTCCACCATTAGTTGCACTAGTGAAAAGATGCCCATCTCAGGCACTCATTTCAGTTTGGAAGTTGAGATTAAATCTACCAAATTCCAATTGGTATGGAAAATAATCAAATATATATATATATGTGTGTGTGTGTGTGTGTGTGTGTGTGTGTGTGTGTGTGTGTGTGTGTATGTGTGTGTGTGTGTCTATATATGTGTGTGTGTCTATATATATATGTGTGTGTGTCTATATATATATATATATATATATATATATATATATATATATATATGTGTGTGTGTGTGTGTGTGTCTATCTGTGTGTGTGTGTGTCTATGTGTGTGTGTGTGTGTGTGTGTGTGTGTGTGTCTATGTGTGTGTGTGTGTGTGTCTCTCTCTCTATGTGTGTGTGTGTGTGTGTCTCTCTCTCTGTGTGTGTGTCTCTATGTGTGTGTGTGTGTCTCTCTATGTGTGTGTGTGTGTGTGTGTCTCTCTATGTGTGTGTGTGTCTCTCTCTCTCTCTGTGTGTGTCTCTATATGTGTGTGTGTCTCTGTGTGTGTACGTGTGGGCGCACGCGCGCGTGTGTGCACCAATGATAATTGGAATAGACCCGTGTCAATTATAGAAGAAGAATGTTATGGAGGAAGAACTAATCGATATATCAATAGTACATATAAACTACGAGACACGGATACTTAAAAACGCTTCGCGTATCGTCTCGAACGCGTATCGGATACGGGAAATGCCCGGAAACACGTAGGAAACGCAATATTTAAATTGAATAATAAAATTTAATTGGGAAACGCGTATCCCGCTTGCGGATACGCGTTTCCCGCTTTTCTCGTTCACGCGTCACATGCGGCGTTCACGACTCAGGACTCACGCCTGATATAATTTGAGTTTTAGGGTTCACGACTCACGTGCATGACCCCCGCATCTGTCCTCGATTTGTGTCGTTCTCCCCTGACCCCTGCAGCCGAATCTCTGCGTCAAAAGCCCGTCGCATTTCTCCTCGCTCTACGTCGTTCTCCCCCGAAGCATTTCTAGGTCGTTCTCCCCCGCGGCCAAAGCTCTGCGTCGAAAGCCCTTCGGCAGGCGAGTGAGGCTCCTAAACCCCTTTCTCTGCTCTTCCTCTGCAAGAGCTATCATCTCTCGCACTATTTTGACGTACATTTCCCAGCAGTCTCACGAAGCAAGACTCCACCTTCCGCAGCAACCCCAGGCAAGTGCGACTCCGACTGCTCCTCTGCAAGCTCAGTCCCTAGGTGACTGCGACTCCGAATCCGACTCCGACTACATCATTACAGCTCTGGTAAGTATATTTCACGGAAAATATATAATCATAGCTAGGGGATCTGTTTTTTCCTTAATTATAACTTTTCTTCGTTCATGCATGTACGTGCATCTTCCTGTAGTCAAGCTATATTTACATTTTCTTGCTAAATCTGTGGTGAGACACCTCTGGATGCTATCTTTTGATTTTCTTGCTATATTACTCCATTATATCAAACAACTTGACTTCTCAAAACAAACAAACTAATTATTATATGTATTAGTCGAATAGCAGTTGAGGATTTCTTCGTTTCCTGCATGGAAATACAAAACAAACTCAGTTGAAGATTGTTTCTTAATATTAGCACATTAATGATGTTAATATTAACATTAATTAATACTTATATTAAAATAATTTAAAATTTTTAAAAAAATTTCCCGTTTTTTTTTTTTAAATTCACGTTACCCGTATCCGTTTCGTATCGTATCCAGTATCCTGAGTCGCTTATATAAAGTAAGGCTCTGTGGATCTTCGGCGGCCTTCCGGTGCGGTGGAGAAAGGCTCGGAACGCCATTGTGATGGTCGTCTGGAGGTAGGGGGTTCAGTTCGAAGACGACGCTATTTTGCCATTTCGCATGTTGAAAACCTGCCCGGCGGTGCAAACGGAGACCGGAAGGTGGAAAAACAAAGGACTCGACGACGACGGCAGTGCGTTTAGGGGAAATGGAACGGAAGGCTGTCGGAGATACAAACAAAGGCTAAGATAGATGTCAATTTGCATTTCTTCAGCACATTTTTAGTTTATCTTATTTATTTCCAGAGACAGTAACTTGCAACATGCTCCTGAAGTTGAACTGGAAATAAATAAAATTAATACAAAAAATATGTTTACATGTTCGGAACTTGCATAGAGAAGAATTTAGGCTCGAAAACTTGACAACTTTAGAACTCTGAATAAGCTATTTGGAATTTGATAAATTTTAATTTGTTTGCATGATTTCATACTTAAATTTGCAACTGGGAACCCTAAACCCTACGAGTCCGTTCGATTGGACGAAATTGAGACTTCAATATTAGAATTAAGGACTGATGTCAATGGAAATGAACCTCTAATTCTAATTGCATGGTCCCACTTTTTTTCCAAACGAAGCCCTACATGTTAATTTGTTTGGACAAAATTGGGACACTTGAATTTGAATTAGAGATCCATTTTCATTAGAATTGATCTATAATTTCAATTTTGATGCCCTAATTCCATCGAAAAACGAACAAACCATATGGGTCCGTTCGAATGCAAGGAATTGACTTTCAAACGAAAACAATATATGTAGGAATTGGTTTTGTGCATAATTCCAATTTTGTTGTTCGTGTGCGGAATGAAATTCAGTCAGCATAATTGAAATTGAGGCACAAAAGTTATTCGGCTGCACGATGAAATTGATATTGGTCGGAATATACTCATTTAAGAAATTGGAATTGAGACACCAATTATTCCGTCCGACATGATATATGAGACATGGTTGCTGCCTACCCACAAACATAAGCTTTTGGGTAGAACATGAGTTTGATTATCTAGTCCAACTTCGATTCCCATTGATTTTTCCTAATACAATCTACACTGCTCTTTAAATATCATTGAAAAGTGCACCAATCTTATTCCTCTGTTGGTGTGCGCATAATCGACAATCATTGGAAACCCTTGGTTTTCATCAATCAACTTACACCTCCCAGGAACCCCATCCATCTATTATATTCCTCTTACAGTTGCCTCCACTAGGGCATCAACTGCAATCTCAACAACAACAACAGCAAGAATGTTGCATACATTAAACCTTCCAATTAGTTTTGAACTTATCTCCATCTTCCCCATCGATGTGTCAACCAAAAGTCTAGTTCTAAAGAGTGAGAGATCGAGATCCACCGGCAAAACATCTGCACGTTTTCTGCCCATTCTGAATGTCACAATGGGAACATGCGGATTCCGCAGAGATAAGAAATAAGCATTGGGGTCATCCTCATTCACTACTTTCTGTGATTTTCTAGATCAGCCATTTTATAAAACAACTTCCCCTTGCTCTTTCTGTACTTATTTGTAGTTCCATGGAAGTCGAGGTTGTCTCTTGTTAAGTTTGTGAACACAACAACATTAAAATTGATCTCATTGCACCTTCCGAGTGCTAATCCATGAGAAGAAGCCTCCATGACAACATGATTTTAGCCAATATCGACTATTTTTTCCATTACTTTTTGGAGTACCAAAGAATTATGGGTCGTATTGGGAGATTCCTGTTACTGAAGCTGTAGCTGACATTAATCCCGATCCAGTCTTCATGATAGTGGGAGCCGCCTGGAACCCCATCATCACGAGCGCAACCACCCCTTTCTTCTTCGTTCCTATTCGCGAGGAGTCGCCGCACCGATTCTCCCTTGTTGTGGAAGGTGACGCCGCCCGCCTGTTGCTTGATCCAATCCTCGGGATGGAGGAGCGATGTGTGATTTATGATGGTGCGATTAGGTTTTTTGAGAGGGGTTGTTTTAGGTCTCAATTAAATCAAAATGCGGTGTGACTAGTCGTATTAGCGATGCCTTTAACAATTCTCTTATTTTATTAATCCCAAAGCCAATTCCCCAATGTCTATTCCATCACACCGAACGGGGACTACAAGATTTTACATTGGGTGGGTTGAAAGCTCACATTAGGCCAGTCTAACTTTTAATGGATGCACGAAAGACCATCACTTTAAGTTATAATTTTGAGTTGGTGAATCATGCTCCCCTCCTGGGAATCATATCTCCATTTATATCAAAGAGTAATGTTATTATCTTCAAATAAATTAATTCATGTTTAAATTATTTTCATGAATCAACAGAAACAATACTTGATATTACTTACCATTCTCATGCGCAGTGTAGGCAATGCCTCGATAGTAACTCGAGGCATGTCCCATAAAATTCTCACTTGGTCTGAGCAAGTAACTATTAATATATATATTATATATAAATATACATATATATATACATTAATATGTTAACGTATATTCATTTATATATATAAATAAATATGAAAAAAATATCACGCTGCTTTGCATATTTATAGAGACCTAGCTCTAACTTTAAAATTACCAAAACTATCATCTAAGTTAGTTTACAATGTCAACATACATGTAAAGCAAGGAGACTTTTTTGTATGTGCATTTTAACAATGTGAACACGAAGATGATCAAGTATTGGTAATTATAAAAGTTAGAGCTTGTAATTATGCAAATATTGGTGGGGGAGATCCAACTAAATAATAATCTATTCATATTAAAGAATAATTACTAAAAAAATTCCCGAAAATTAGCATAATTATAGTTTGCACCCCTCTTACTTTTGAAATTACAAAATTCTCCCATGACGTTTATATTTCATAACATACATGCACAAAAAAAAAAACTTGGGAGCTTTGTATCCATGGATGTTATGAAAATACTCTTACATGAGAATTGTTTCTAATTTCAAAAGTAAGAGGGGAGATTTTGATAATTTCAAAAGTTAGAGGGGTGAAACCTGTACTTTAGCACACTTAGAGGGGAGGTCCCGATAATTGACCCTACATATTAATAGTCAAAGTTGGGCTTAAAGGTGATTTATTTGTATCAATGTATAAGACATTCATATAATTTAAGTTATTATTTGACCCTACATATTAATAGTTAAAGTTGGGCTTTTGAAAATCGGACCAGACCAGCCGGTCCGACTGGTCGGATCGCCGTCCGAACACCCAGCCGGTTCGGTCCAGGTAAACAGCCTGCTTCATCCGCAGACCGGCTGAGAACCGCGCAACCGTCGGGTTGATTGCAAACCGGCGACCCGGAGCGGGTTTTGGACAGTTCCAATAACAAGATGCCCAACACAAAATAGTTGGGCTATTCCTTAGCTATATTATAGCTTGGCGATGCCTAATTATAATATAATAGTAGGGTGACGTGTCCGTCTATTATATACTAAGTTGGGAGCAATAATTTGGTACGCTCAACGCTTATGAGCATGGTGCGCGGGACGGCTTAGATGCATCCATCAAACATAAACAGCATTTGATGAACAACACAGATGCACTCCGCGCACCATACTCCATATACGTGGAGCGCACCAAAAAATTAGCTCTAAGTTTGGCACACTGTCAAGCTATTATATTTATATATAACTTGGCTGCCAAGCCCAATGCTGCCTGGACGGGCACGACACTTTCTTGGTATTTGGGACTGGGGTGGGCCCGAACTGGCGCGATCATCACGTCGGGTCATTGCCTCATATGGGGGCCTGTTTGGGCTCTAAGGTCTAGACCGGACCTACCCAAGCCTAGACCTAACAAAGCTTTTTACAGGGTTTGCTTTCTAGGCACCGGACTTATGTGCATCCCTAAATACACATACGTATATATTTTGTTGGGAAAAAAATTAAACATCCAAAAGAATTTCATACCTGAAAGACCGCACCACCACTAAATTTTGCCTGAATATGCAGCCCGCGAAATAAAGATAAAATTGCTATTTCATCTTCGCCTCGATCAAGGATGTCTCCGAGTTGAACCACGACCTATATGATATCAAGATAGGCAACTTAATTGTAAAAAATAGCATCTAATCACTATCTATAAAATCACTTTTCGTATTTATTGAGGTACCTTGAATCTAATATGCTTGAAGTATGTTTAGCTCTTCATAAATATTTTCTGGTCCCATAATGATAAGCACGAGGTATTTCATTTTTCATAGTTCTTTTCAAAAAATTAATTCACGATCATTTTAAAGCTTGTCAATGCCAATTTATCTCTTTGCTTCTCTCTATAATCCTAATTCTTCATACTGAATGATGATGTTGTTCGTGATTATGTGGTTTCTGAGATTCTTATTCATTTGCTTGAATATTCGTAACAATTGCATGTTTTCATTTCTCTTATTTACAAAGAGCATAAAGACTCAATAAAACTTTGACCATTAATAATATTTAAAATTAAAGTTGCAAGACCTTTGTTTAAGAAAAAAAGGAGCATCTTGCGAATATGTAAATGTCGTCTGAGTAAGGGCCTATGAAGGGATAATTGGTAAGTATTCTCTCACGAAGAGCGCGATGCACAACTCACAGACAAATATGTAAAATAAGGAAAACATCATGAAAAAATTAGGGTGCTGTTATAAGCAAACCCTTTTTGGTTGCTAGCAAACCAATTTCTATGAGTTATTACACGTATTTTGAAAATATGTTTTGTACATGCATTTTTAGGAAAAGTGTTCAACACGAAAATTGTAGATCTCGTCGAGATCTACAACTTTCGGGTTGAACACTTTTCCTAAAAATGCATGTACAAGACGTATTTTCTTGTTATTTTCAAAAATTCACAAAAGTTACGATCAGGGCGATTTTAGGGCCTTGTGCGTGCATTTTTAGGAAAAGTGTTCAACACGAAAGTTGTAGATCTCGTCGAGATCTACAACTTTCGTGTTGAACACTTTTCCTAAAAATGCATGTACAAAGCGTATTTTTAAAAGGCGCGTAAAAACTCATAGAAATTGGTTTGCTAGCAACCAAAGAGGGTTTGCTTATAACAGCACCAAAAAATTAATGATAATAAAAAGGAGGCAAACTACGATCCCCAAAGGAAATAAAATGACACCCGAATCTTTTGATACCTCGTCTAAATCTAGGAGACCTAAAGTATAATTGCATAATCCATGGAGATCAAAAATGGAATCCAAAGCTAATCAACTACGTAATCCACTTTGAATTTACAACATAGCCTACATATGATCCAAGAAAAGCTAGAGATAATCAAATGAGATATCTGTGTTAAACCAAAATATAATTATGATTGATGATAAGTTCAACGTGCGGTAAGATATTTGACCTATAGAACATGTGCCACGAGCAAACGTAGCAAAGAGTTATAAACAGAGTGAACGATTGAGGAGAGGTGGGAGGAATAAGGAGAGCGAAATCAATCAGGAGATTGTGTGGAGGGTCAAGAAAATGTCACAACTTCCCCATTCTTTTCTTCTTTTCCTAGTAAGGAAGGTAAAAAGTGTTATATGGGAAATTCTAGTGATGAGTGTGAACAATTATCATATAAATTTGATTGAATCATGATGTCCCTATTGACTTAGCTACAATCATGTTGCATGGGTACATTAGAACATCACTAATCTACCACACCAAAACTTTTTGACATCCCTTAAATGGTCCACTAACGCATTATGGTCAAAGTGCATGCAAGCATTGCCTCTTTTAGATGTTTGGCTCGTGGGCGTAAGTTTTTGGCTTGAGTATGAATTTGATTATTAGTGTATCTCGCCCAAATTTGATCTTTCATAGACGTTACACCTTAACATGTGATAACTGAGGTCAGGGTTTGGTTAAGATTAGATTATGTTCATGTATTTTGTGACTTCCATGAGTGTTGTTTTTTTCAAACATTGCTAGGCAAGGTTCAAGCTACAGGGTTATTGGACCCTGAATTGTTCGCAGCCGGGGATGAGCCTATTGGTTTGCTGGGTGAGAACAATGAAGGTGATCGGCGATCGTCGGAGATCCCATCTAACACCCGAGAGATTGCTGACTGAGCTACCCCTTCCAGAACTGGATCCGGATCTCCCGTTTCCAAGTGGGATTGGAAGAAAGAGAACCCAGAGAAGGCAAAAAAGATCTATTCATCATTGTCCTCAAGTCATGCTATATATATGCGAATGTATTAAGTCACCTCAGTCAGTAGGGGAGTCTCGAGATAGCGGAGTCTTCCACCAGTGAAGCCTCATTCATAGTACGATGTCAGGGTTGGATTTGACACTTAACCCACAATATAGATGAGTGGATCGAGAAAAGATTGAATGAAATCTAGTTAATTAGTGGGGTAGAAGAACAAATAAGTCTAGGAAAATGGAAGATTTGCCTTTGTACGTAAGTGGTGAGGGTAATGCGTTTATCTTTGGAATGGAGAAAACAGTAGTGCAAAGAGCAAAAGTAGTGAACTATGATAGGTTCCACTGAGTCGATAACTTCTCGAAGATGGGGGTGAGGTTCTTTCAATATGGTAAGGAGCATATCAAGATGGTAAGAAGCATCTTAGTGAGAGTTATGTGGCATGGGGTGAAGAAGAGTGAGGGGGAGAAAGACGACCACGTAGCACTCATCGAGAGAGGGAAGTGAGATGGATGGCTACAAGAGCAAGATGTGCATCTCGGTCAGATTGTCATCTCGAAGGCCTTTTGAGAATATTTTATAGAGGACACTATTTATTTTGCAGCGCAGGCAACTATGCGACGTGGCAGAAACGGAGCTTGCGGGCTAGCGGGTTGCGGGCTAGCAGAGTTTGGGTTAGCAGGTCACAAATACGGATTTTGGGTCCCATTGTAGTGGTACTTTGAGCTAGCTTTGTGGCACTAATCTGATGGCAACGTGTACTATGTGATATGATGAGATATCTGGATAATTAATACCAAATTCACTCATGACCAACAAGAGTGACGCCCACCACTATTCCACATGGTTTAATGTGTTCTTGGTGCATGCTATTCTACCAAGTTAAAAAAAACTATAATTTAATAGGGTTGATCGTGTCAATATGGTGGGCTTTAATGTGAGTGAGGATTGTTAAAGCTTGCGAGAGTATTAATCTAGTCTCATATAGGATAAGTACAAATATATGTTGGTCTAAAAACACCATATGGTTGACCCTCACCTAGGACATAGTTTTTTGTTGAATATGCGTTTGATTATCGATGTATCTTGTCATATTTTCAGTCCCCTTACTTGCTACTCCCTAACAATTGGTATATGAGATCAAGTACGCGCGTTCATGCAGTTTGTGGTTTCTACGAAACTTGGTTCCTTCAGTTGATGAGTTTGGTTTGGATCCGAATCCAAATCGGTTTCGGATTCGTTTTCTCTTTGGAAACGCCATGCATGATAGTTTCTCTCTCTCTCTATGGATAAAGAGAAAATATGGGAGCCACAAAGGAAATCCAGTAATATGTCATATTAATGCCTTTCCTTGGAGAGAGAATCTCTCTCTCTTGAATTAAAACCACCTCATGGGGAGTTTTCCTTTTGATATATATGACCCTCCTGTTCACGTGGAGATATGGATACACAGCTGCCTATATGAGAGCCGTCTCTCTTGCTCGTGTTGGAGAGGAGCCGCCTTGCTAGCGTTGGAGGGTGTTAGATATGTTGTACATTAAGTAGGAGTGTTAGCCTATAGTCACCTCAGGTGTTATGATCACCCTCTATTATTCATGTATATGTATTACCTTGTTCAAGTTGCGAACATACATAATCTTATTTTCCTAGCATGGTATCATAGGGCTAGGGTTCCGAACGCCATCGCTCGTCTCCTTCCCGCACGCCGTCGCTCATCTGTTCACGCACGACGCGCTTGATCGTCTTCCCGCACCGTCGCTCGTCTGTTTCCCGATCGTCGATCATCTTCCCGCACGCGTCGCTCATCTGTTCACGCACGCCGCGCTCGATCGTCTTCTCGCACGACGCGCTCGATCGCCTTCCCGCACGCCGTCGCTCGTTGATCTAGTCTGCGCTCGTCTCCTTCCGGCTCATCGATCGCCGGTCTGGCTAGCATCCGCAGCCCGCTGTTTTCTACTGCCCTCTGCAGCCCGAAGCCTGCCGATCTCCGTTGCCTTCTGCAGCCCGAAGCCTGCCGATTTTCGCTGCCATCTGCAGCCCGAAGCCCGCTGCTCTCTGCTGCCTCCTGCAGCCCGACGATTCTTTTTTTTTCGTCGATCTCCTCCGTCGGGCGGACTTTTGCCCTAGGCGTCCACCTCCGTCCTCTTTTTGGTTTGATGGCTGCTCACCAGTTTCCACCGCAGTCCTCTCTTGTTAGTGCTCCTCGTTGCCAGCAGGTTCGCTGTCACTATTGTCAGTGCATTGGACACATTCAATCTGAGTGTCGCAAGCTTCAGAGGGCTCAACAGCCTGATCAGCAGCGTGCTCCTGGTGTTCCTTCCGCTCATTTCTCGGCTCCAGCGCAGTCTCTCTCTGTCTCTGAGCTCGTGCAGCTGATTGTCCAGCAGCTTTCTCTGGCCTGCTCTTCTGCCTCTGTCTCTCAGCCGGCTGCCTCCGCCCCTGCAGGTATCTCCACCTCCGACTGGTTGCTTGACTCTGGAGCCTCTTTTCACATGACTTATGATGTTACACACCTTTTGTCATGCCAGCCCATTACTCCTGCCCTCAGTATCATGGTTGCAGATGGCACCATTCACCCCATCATTAGTCGTGGCCTCCTTCACACCACCCATTTTCATATTCCCGATGTTGCCTACATACTTGAGTTATCCATGAACCTTATATCTGTCAGCCAGCTCACATCCCATGGTTGTCTGGTTACCTTTGATGAGTTCATATGCCATGTGCAGGATCGTCTAACTGGGGCACTCCTTGGGGCTGTCGTCGTCGTTGCGGGGTGTACGTCCTTGATCGTCTCCACCTTCCATCCACTTCATGGTCACCTGCAGCTTCCTCCCTTTGTCTTCCTTCAGTGAGTTTCTCTCAGTGGCACCACCGTCTTGGTCATCCCAGTGGTTCACGTCTAGCTTCTCTCAATGGTCATGGTTTCCTTGGTTGTGTTTCTATTGATCGGTCTCACTCATGTTTAGGTTGTAGGCTCGGTAAATAATTACAACTCCCCTATCAGTCTAGTGAGTCTAGGTCTCAGCGTCCCTTTGATCTAGTTCATTCTGATGTCTGGGGACCCGCACCTTTTGTATCCAAGGGTGGACACCGGTACTACGTTCTTTTAGTTGATGACTACTCTCGTTATTGTTGGGTCTATTTTATGCGTTCTCGATCTGAATTTTTTCAGATCTATGTTACCTTTTCTGCTATGGTGCGCACACAGTTTTCTGCTTCCATACGCATTTTTCATTCTGACTCAGGGGGGGAGTATCTCTCTCATGCTTTTCGAGATTTGCTAGATACTCACGACACTCTCCTTCAACTTGCCTGTCCCGGTGCCCATGCTCAGAATGGCACCGCTGAAAGGAAGCATCGTCATATTATTGAGACAGCTCGCACCCTTTTTATCTCCTCTCATGTTCTTCCTCACTTTTGGGCTGAGGCTATTTCCACAGCTGTCTATCTTATTAATTCGCAGCCCTCCACTTTCCTTCAGGGTCAGTGTTCCGGTGAGTGTCTGTACTCTCGACCCCCACGTTACACTCATCTTCGCGTTTTTGGTTGTCGATGTTATGTTCTTCTCTCTCTACGTGAGCGTACTAAGCTCTCTGCTCAGTTTGTTCCTTGTGCCTATCTTGGGTACAATGCTGAGCACAAGGGCTATCGATGCTATGACCCTGTTGCTCGCCGACTTCGCATTTAACGTGATATCACTTTTGATGAGTCTCACCCTTTCTTTGTGTCCCCTGTCTCCTCGACCTCACACTCATCCGTTACTCCCTCTGACGTGCATTTTCGTACTCTTCCCATCTCTCCACCTCATGTATCCTCCCCTCCGGTATGCCCCCTCCTCTGCCCATGCCACAGTCTACTCTGTCACCTCCTTCTCCTTTGACGCACTCTACTCTGTCTCTTCCTCTTTCCTGGCAGTCTACTCCGTCACCTCCTCACTCCTCTCCCTCTGATGAGTTGTCCACTTGAGATCGTATCTCTCCTCTTCCTTATCACTATACTCGTCATCCTCCTCCTATCTCCTCACCTCCAGTGCCCCCAGACTCAATACCTACCTCCTCCAGCGAGTGCCCTATGGATGATCTTCCTGTGCGCCGCAACCCACCTCGTGAGAGGCGTCCTCCCGACCATCTTAGCCTTGCTACCCTACCGCTGGACCTACCTGCCCTTCCCGCCACTGCCTGCAGTACTCCAGAGCCGACTTCCTATCGTGAGGCTGCCCAGATACTTAAGTGGCAGGTTGCTATGTCTGCTGAGTTGGAGGCGCTTGAGCACACTCGTACATCGGAGCTTGTTCCTCTTCCATCTGGTGTTGTTCCTATTACTTGCAAGTGGGTCTTTAAGGTCAAGACTCGCTCCGATGGTTCTGTGGAGAGGTACAATGCTCGACTTGTTGCTCGTGGTTTTCAGCAGGAGCAGGGGAAAGACTATGACGAGACTTTTGCCCCAGTTGCTCACATGACTATATTACAAACTCTTATTGTTGTTGCCGTTGTTCGCCACTGGTCCCTATCACAGCTCGACGTGAAGAATGCTTTTCTTCACGGTGAGCTTCAACAGGAGGTATGCATACTTCCTCCTCCGGGTCTATCCTCGCCTCTAGGCCTTGTATGTCGCTTGAGGCGAGCTCTTTATGGGCTCAAGCAGGCGCCCCGCGTGTGGTTTGCTCTTTTCAGTTCAGCCATTACATCCGCCGGATTCCAGCCATGTCCACATGATCCAGCTCTATTTGTGCACTCCTCCTCCCGTGGTCGGACCCTTTTGTTACTATACGTGTATGATATGATTATTACTGGTGATGATCCTTCTCATGTGGCCTTCGTCAAACATCACCTTCAGCAGCAATTTCAGATGACTGACCTTGGACAGTTGAGCTACTTCTTGGGTCTTCAGGTCAGCTCTACAGATCGCGGTTTTCAGCTCTCTCAGCAGCGCTACACATCAGATCTCCTTGCTCGGGCTGCTCTCTCTGACTCTCGCACAGTGGACACCCCTATGGAGCTTCATCTTCAGCTACGTCCGGATGATGGGGTTTCACTTTCCGATCCTACTCGATACCGCCACCTCGTAGGGAGTCTCATCTATCTCACCATTACTCGACCCAACATTGCCCATGCAGTTCATGTGCTGAGCCAGTTTGTTAGTGCGCCCACCTCCGTGCATTATGGCTATCTGCTGCGTCTCCTGCGCTATCTCCGTGCGACGACCTCTTGTGGTTTATTCTTCTCCAACATTAGTTCTTTACAGTTACGTGCTTACTCAGATTCCACCTGGTCTAGTGATCCTATTGACCGTCGTTCTGTCACTGGTTTTTGTCTGTTCTTGGGCTCTTCACTTATTGCATGGAAGTCCAAGAAACAGACTGGTGTTTCCCGTTCTAGCACTGACGATGAGCTTCGAGCCATGGCTACCACCGCTGAGGATATTATTTGGCTCTGTTGGCTTCTTGAGGACCTTGGTGTCTCTTCTCCAGATCCCACTTCCCTCTACTGTGATAACACTAGTGCCATTCAGATTATTCTAAACCCGGTGAAACATTCTCTCTCCAAGCATATCGGGGTGGATGCCTTCTTCCTGCGTGAGCACTATAGTCAGGGCACTCTTGCCCCTTCCTTTATTCCTTCTGAGCAGCAGATTGCAGATTTGATGACTAAGCCGCAGACGAGGACCCAACATGCCTATCTACTGTCCAAACGCTCGGTGTATGATCCCTCGTGAGTTTGTGAGGGGTGTTAGATATGTTGTACATTGAGTAGTAGTGTTAGCCTATATTCACCTCGGGTGTTAGGATCACCCTCTATTATTCATGTATATGTATTACCTTGTTCAAGTTGTGAACATACATAATCTTATTTTTCTAAAAGAGGGAAGAGCCGTCGTCGCCGCCGCCGTCTCACTCTTGGTGCTGCAAGGGGTGGGAGACCCCTGTAAGATGTCGTCGGTGGTTGTCGTTGGTGCAACACCTCGCGATGGCGGCGGAGACGTTGGTGCCAAAATCATAGTTTTCTTTTCTCTTTTCTCGTGTGGGACGACTCTCGACGTATCCACCGGCCTTGGAGGAAATATTCGCCGGTCTTGGAGGAGAGGATGTCTACCAGTTTTGGAGGAGATGATGTGGTGCAGGCGTGGCGGCGAAGGCTTGCGGTGCTGCAGTGACCTTGGGGGTTTCTCTCCGGCGGTGCGGGTATGGAGGCGAAGGCATGCGGGAGTGCATGGGCCTTGATGGTGTTTCTCTCCGGTGGTGTGGCTTGGTGTCAATGGCGTGTTCGGGTGCAGTTGACCTCGACGGTGCTTCTCCGGTGGTGGCAGGTGGTTTGGTCGTCATCCGACGACGAAGGTTCTCGGTGAACCTTGTGCGTCCGCTGTGCTAGCGGATTGCAGTCCAGATTATTCTCTCTCTGCGGATCGAGCGAGTCCAGCTCCTCCGCGGTGTATTCTGTAATGGACGTCGGTACAATTCTTCATATTTTGTATTGCAGGTATATTATTATATATGCAGAGTTTCTTGTTCAGATTTCAGTTCTTATATACACTACATGTATTTGGTTGCGCCTAGAAGATTGTTTCCGCATTATATCTCGTACACCTTCTCCCGCAGAGACTCGACATTGTTGATTGTGCTCTTAGTACATGAAACTTGATATAAGAAATTCCTTTTGACGGTGACTGGTAGATGACATTGTGAGATCACACTTGTTAAAGCATGAATTTTTGGAAATTTTCCGTTAGGTGGACTCGATTCATCGAGACGTACCGATAAAGTCGTACGTGAAAATTATAATCTATTCGGACTCCTACGAGCGTGTGTTAATTCAGTCGCGCGAACGGTCGAAGCATGTGATAGGTGGGCCAGATCGTCTCGTAAATTCATGTCGCGAACTCGGTCTCACCCTTGACACAAATTTTGACATAATTATAAAATCTAATTGATTTTATGGGGGTTTCATTTATTAATTGGAGTTAAGGGAATTCATTATATCCATTTATTTGTAACTCCAATCTTAAGTGGTCTACCTATTAAGGCCAAAAGAAGAATATAATATATATTATTCTTCTTTCTCCTGCCATCACTAAACAAGTGAACAAGGGATGAAAATCTGAGCTCTTTCTTCTCCATTTCAGTAACTGCCATAAGTGACTTTTCGGTTTTTCCTCCTAGCCGGATCTCTGGAGGAGAACGTGAAGCGATTCTTTTCTTTTGGCTTGGATCTTCATCGACGCCGACCTTCACCCTCCTGTTTTCAGCACCAGGAGAAGTTTTGAGAAGCCGACGATTAAAGGGACTCCTCTTCGATTCTCTGGAGGAGATAGCCGGTAAAGAAGACCTAATTCGCCATTCATTCTTTCTCAGCAACAGAGGAAAGATCGCGATCTATGGAGCGACGCTTCTATCTAGAGTACAATCCAGGAAAAGGATCAAACTTTCTGTATATTCCGGGAAGGTTTCTTCCTGTTTCAGATTTGGAATCCAGATTTCTTAATGAGGAATCTGCCAGGTTTGATTTTGGATTCAGGCTATTCATAATATCGAGATTCAGATCTGATGGTTTATATAAATCAATTACTTTATATTTTCAATATCTGTATGCATATCCAAGTGATCTATTACCTATGAATCACCTGCTTCTATAACTCTCTCTTCCTCCACGATTTTGGAGAAGAGAGATTTGCATACATTTTGTGAGTAACTGCAAGAAATCTTCAGGCAGTGTTCTTCCAAGGAGAAGGTTCCTTAGATATATCATAAATATTTAGATCTCTATGAGACGTCATTTGTGTGTATTATGCTAACAATATTTTATTGAAGAGATAAAAGATATTCAGACACTCCTTGTTCGTTGGCGGGATCTACGGATGCCGGATTTTACATAAGGAGGAATCCATCAAGGATTTTAAGGCTTTCCTTCATATTGAAGCATTCGCAAAACTTGGGAACGATATATATTTTATTTCCGCACTTCAGTAAATATATCGTTTGTCCAAGCTTCATTTTATTAGCATGTTCTTGATTACTTTGATTAATTAGAAAATATTAATCATGCATTTACATTCCAATATAGATTAGTAGATTTTGAATAAGACGATCCTGCATCTGCATCGTCGCTACATTTATATTTTGTGATTATCCTAAATTTTTGATAACACAATTAGGCGTAGCGACACTATATTTTATAACAGTTGGTATCAAAGCGAACTTATTTTAATTCTATTAGTCTCATTAATTATTTGGAGTGCGATTAATTTCTAATTAACTTCATAAAGAACACCAAATTAGAAAACCCATTTAGTTTGAAAGAAATAAAATAAGGAGCTGTTTTCTAAAAGTGCATTCATTAAAACAGTCCAAGACAGTCGTCGTGTCTCTTTAAGGCGATTAAGTGCCCGCACGCCATTAATATAAGAGCGCGACATTCATCTTAGAGCAATATTCAGATATCCCGGTGTGAAAGGGTCTTATAGGTTGATAAGATCTGTAGCCGCCAAAGTGGCCGTTTCGAGTCAGCCCGTGAGATTACGGTTTCACATATTTTAGGGATTTCTCTAAGACTAGTGCGCAATCATTCACCCAAAGGTGGTGCTTGCGCAATAGGTTCAGAGGGATACACTCAGACATTTGGACGGTAGTGCAGGGCTCTAGTAATCTATTCGCCCAAAGGTGGTAGATCTACGAAAAGCTCAAGTGTAATTGTTGCTCGTTCGTGTGTGGAGAATTACTAATTGCGTGGCGCGTAGTCTGCCCAAAGGTGTTGCCCGCTGACGCGCCTGAATTCTCCGTTTAGTGTGTTATTTAGGGTTTTTAGCCAATGTTGCTCTATTTGTCAAATCCATTTTTATTTTCTCTCTTTTTAGTCACCTTCATCGTCCATAAAAATATTAGACGACCATCAAATAATTCATTGAGTCGAACTTTGAAAATTCTATGTTCGATATTAAGTCTGCACCACATAAGGTAGATACAGAAATGGCCATGAATACCAACCAGCATGCAGCTCTTACAGCGACCGTTACTCAAGTTGATAGAGATCGCAATGATCTCATTGCCCGATGTGTTGCTAATGAAGAGAAATTAAAGAACAATGAGACTCACATCGCAATATATATAATCAAGCCCTCGTTTAAGAAGAAGTCCAAAACTCCCTATAGAGCTCATGAGGGACACGCTTCAGATACTAAGGGCACTACTGAAAAGAAGCCTCTTACTTGCTTCTTCTGTAAGAAGAAGGGACACGTGAAGATGGAGTGCATAAAGTTTAAAGCTTGGATTGAGCGGCGTGGTTTCACTCCTAAAGTTAGCCCTTTGGCATTAGTTTTTTGTGAATCCAATTTAATTGAAGCCTCATCCAGTTCCTGGTGGCTTGATAGTGGAGCAACGGATCACGTTGCTTTCACATTGCATGGATTCATTAGAATGAGGAGGTCAAATAAGGGTGAGTGTAGACTCACGGTAGGCAACAACGCTGAAGTAGAGGTGGAGTTTATAGGAGACGTATGTTTAGTTCTAGCTTCTGGTTATGAACTATATTTAAGAGATATTTTCTATATTCCTTCATTTAGAAGGAACTTGATTTCAGTCTCCGCATTAGATAAACTTAATTATGGCTTTAACATTCTGGGTGGTTCAATTAATATTTCTTTTGAATCATGAGTTATAGGCCAATGTTCATTGTCTGACAGATTGCATAGTTTATGTCTAGCTCCTACAAACATTTATGCAACCTCCTTTAATGTAGAGCGCGTTGCCAGTAAAAGACCACTACTTAAGGAAAAATCGTTCATATTGTGGCATAAACGTTTGGGCCACATTTCTAGGGAGAGAGTAAAGAGATTAATGAAGGAGAATATTCTCCCTACTCTTGACTTCAGCGACCTAGAGACATGCGTCGATTGTTGTAGAGGCAAGATGTCTAAGATCAAGAAGAAGGGCTCCACACGTAGTCTTGGTTTATTAGAGGTTATTCATACAGACATTAGTGGTCCTTATTCCACTACCCTCTGTAAGAACATTTATTTCATTACCTTCATAGATGACTACTCCCGTTTTGGGTATTTGTACTTAATTAAAGAAAAGTCTGAATCTCTTGACAAATTTAAGATTTTCAAGACTGAAGTTGAGAAACAAATAGGGAAAGTCATCAAGATTGTTAGGTCTGACAGATGTGGCGAGTATTTTGGTAGACATGATGCCTCTGGGCAACATAAAGGTCCGTTTGCCAGATACTTGGAGAGTTGTGGCATTGTTGCCCAATACTCCATGCCGGGTAGTCCTGAGCAAAATGGTGTGGCCGAAAGGTGTAATCGCACCCTTAAGGAAATGATGAGGAGTATGATGAGTAGGACTAATATTCCTGAGTTTTTGTGGGGTGAGGCACTTATGACTGCGGTGTACATCCTTAATAGAGTACATTCAAAGTCAGTACCCAAAACACCTTTCGAGTTGTGGACTGTTAGGCGACCCAGCCTTAATCATTTACGCATTTGGGGTTGCCCTGCAGAAGTCCGTTTATATAACCCATCAGAGAGTAAAATTGGCCCTAGATCTTGTCGCTGCTATTTCATAGGCTACCCAGAACATTCTAAGGGATTTAAGTTCTATTCCCCTTTAGGAGGACCCAGAATAGTGGAATCACAAACAGCTAAGTTCTTAGAGTTAGATATTGTTGACGAACCAAGTTGCTCTCACTCTATTAGTGAAGTCGAGGAGATTGTGCCTATTAATTTGACTGTGCCCTTATTGGAGAACCATGTGGTGCCTGAACCTATGATAGAACCTGTAAAGGAAGTGGAACCAGTTTTGCCACCGATTCCAATTGAGATTCCTCCACAGATTCAGGAGGATCGTCCGCCCACTAGGAGATCTATTAGGCAGAGAAGGCCAGCGATTTCAACTACAACAAAATAGACATATAGCGGCGTTTTATTTGCGGCGTTTTTAAAAACGCCGCCATAGATTTTTGCTTTCACAACGTTTTCACGGAGAAGCGCCGCCAATATATTGTATCACTATTTTACGGCATTTTTCTTAATGAGCGCCGAAAAAAATACTACCCACGTTTTTTTAAAAGAAAACGCCGCAGAAAGTTTCACACTATAATTTAAGGAAAATTTTCATTTTGCCGCCGTCTGATTGGGAATTTTAATTTGCCGCTGTCTGATTGTTTTTTTTTCAAGTGGCGCTTCAAAGGCAGCAAGGGAAAAGCTGGCGGGCTCTCATCCTCTCTGCATTAATCGATAGCAGCAAAGGAAAAAAGCCGGCGGACACTACTCTATGTATTAATCAAAAGTAGCAAGGCGTGGACATCAGCCGACGTGCTCTCATCCTCCTCCCAGCACTGGATGACTCCGACATTCCTGTTTCCCTCCATTTCTCAGGTGCGAAGCTTCCTCTTACATCTCCTTCCATTCCCGCGGTCAATGGCGTAATGTGCTTTTATTTTCTTCTTCTATCGCTTTAAGTCTATTTTTTTAAGATTTAGGTGCAATACGATGAAAGAGATTTACCTCTGCCACCTGTTTGATGTTTTGCTTAGCTGATATTTAGTTACCTGTTTTATTTCAGCAAATAATGTAAGAGTGCGATTAATAAAGTTGTCTTTGGCCGCTGAAAATCTACAACACATGCTTCCATGGATGTCGAGTTTTTCAAGGAAAATGAGGTCAGGTAGCTTCCATGGTTTTTTTTAATGTTGGAACATATTATGAATTTTGAAGTTTTTACCCCTGAAGAGCATTTGGGCGTTGTCTTCGGTGATCTGAACTCAAGAAGAGGGCGTATTATCACTTTTTAAGATAAACCTGGTGGTCTTAAGGTATGAGCTTTATGTAATTTATGCATTTTATTTCATTGATGCAGGTAATATAGTGCTTGCAGTTCTTTCAATTGATGCAGTTGGCTTGGCTCTCTTCTAATAATGGGCTTAGAAGTTTGCTCCCCTCTTACATCGTGTTGGCAGAAGCCTCTTACATTGTCCACTTCTTTTGGGGTCCTGTGTTTTAGTTTTCTTTCCCTTTTGCTTGTAAAAAGAAGATGCTTTGCCTTGTAGAATGCCAGATCTATTTTCTGTGAAATTCAATTGTTTCCTAGATTGTAATTTTATTAGTTATTTAGATTGTCTTTAGGTGATTAAATTCAGGGTTTTAAAATGCCGTTTCATATTTACCTACTTCGTCTATTTTAAACGCTGCTTCAGATTACCTGCTTCCTATATTAAATTCAGGGCGAGAAATTAATTACCTGCTATAGTTGACCCAGTGACATTTGAGGAGGCTGTTTCTGGACCTCAAACTGATTTGTAGTGGGAGGCAATGAAAGAAGAGATGAAGTCTATGAAGCTGAATAAAGTTTGGGAGTTAGTTGAGTTACCTAAGGGTTGCAAACCCATTGGTTCTAAATGGGTGTTTAAGACCAAAAAGGACTCCAAAGGGAAGGTCGAGCGGTTTAAAGCAAGACTGGTAGACAAGAGATTTACACAGAGAGAAGGCATTGATTATAACGAGACATTTTCTCATGTTTCCTCTAAAGACTCTTTTAGAGTAATAATGACGCTTGTAGCTCATTATGATTTGGAGTTACACCAGATGGATGTTAAGACCGCCTTCTTGAATGACGATCTTGTCGAAGAAGTCTATATGGTACAGCCTGAGGGGTTCAAGTCCGGTCATACTGACCAACTTGTATGTAAGCTTAATAAATCCCTATATGGTCTGAAGCAAGCTTCTAGACGTATTTAAAATTCGATGAGGTTGTCACTTCATTTGGTTTCGAAGAAAATAAGGTAGACCATTGCATATATCTCAAGATCAGTGGGAGCAAATTCATCTTCTTAATTTTATATGTAGATGACATTCTGCTTGCGAGTAGTGATTTAGCGCTATTGTATGAATCTAAGCAATTTTTGTCAAAGCATTTTGATATGAAAGACCTTGGAGAAGCGTTTTTTGTTTTAGGGATTGAGATCATTAGGGATCGATCTCATCATACATTAACACTCTCTCAGAAAGCCTATATAGAGCGTGTACTTGAGAGATTTAGCATGCTCGAATGTAAGTCTGGAGATTTACATGTGATTAAGGGTGATAAGCTGAGCTTGTCACAATGTCCCAGGAACAATACAGAGAGAGAGTGCATGAAAAATATACCTTATGCTAGTGCGGTAGGGAGCTTAATGTATGCCCAAGTTTGTACCAGACCGGACATTGCCTTCGCAGTAGGACTTCTAGGTAGATATCAGTCGAACTCAGGTCCAGCTCATTGGGTGGCTGCCAAGAAGGTCTTAAGGTGCTTGAAAGGAACAAAAGATTTTAAGTTGGTCTACCATAAAGTTCAAAATCTCGAATTGATGGGGTATACAGATTCTGATTTTGCCGGGTGTGAGGATGATAGGAAGTCTACTTCGGGTTATGTTTTTAAGATTGCTGGTGGGGCCGTTTCGTGGAAGAGTGTCAAACAGACACTCATTACTTCATCCACTATGCACACAGAGTTTGTAGCTCTCTTTGGAGCTTCTACTCACGCAGTGTGACTTAAGAACTTCATTACAGAGTTGATGGTCGTCGATTCTATAGCTGGACCCAGTCGGTTGTACTGTGATAATATATCTGCAGTTATGTTCTCAATGAACAATAAAAGTATCACAGGGTCCAAACACATGGAAATTAAGTTCTTAACCGTTAAGGAGTTGGTTAAGAAAGGTGACATTATAGTGGAACATATAGGAACAGATGATATGGTAGTCGATCCCCTCACTAAAGGACTTCACCCCAATATATTTCAGAAGCATGCCTACAGTATGAGGCTTATGGAGTCAATTGATATGCTAGATTAGTGGGAGGCTACATAAAGCTCCAATTCATTCATCTGTTAATTAATTAAGCACTTTTATATATTCATGAATAGTAGTTTGAAATCAAACATTAAGGCAAATATTCATGTTGAATATCATTAAGTTTCGATATTCATAAATTTTGTGATATATCACACTTCATAAAAAAAGACTCAAACGAGTGTCAGTTTGAGCATAAGGCTTCGGGCACTTCATTTCATTTCGTGAAGCCTTGGTATGTCTATGTGACACATTAAGTAAAATCTTAAGATAATGACATACATGTTCTTTCGAACACTTAAGGATTTCTCGTAGCATGGTTTAGTGCATTCATTAGAGAAATCGGTTGACCACCAAATTAGGACAACAACTACATGTGTATACACATTTTCATTATGTTGCTCTAAAACTCTAACCACGCTTTATCCATGTCGATTGAATCTGTAAACTACTGTGACCAGGGAAGGTCCCGTGTCGCTCAATGATGCGGTTGCCGCCATGATTCAGAGTGAAAGATTTGGTTGGACCGGATTGACGTGGGAGTAGACTCTTATTATCGCGTTCGCTAATGGTACCCTTAAGTTTAGTGAAGATTTTATACGGAACGTCATAAGTTACGATGAATATAAGTCCAAGTGGGAGAATGTTGGAAATTTTCCGTTAGGTGGACTCGATTAATCGAGACGTACCGATAAAGTCGTACGCGAAAATTAGAATCTATTCGGACTCCTATGAGCGCGTGTTAATTCAGTCGCGCGAACGGTCGAAGCCTGTGATAGGTGGGCCAGATCGTCTCGTAAATTCATGTCGCGAACTCGGTCTCACCCTTGACACAAATTTTGGCATAATTATAAAATCTAATTGATTTTATGGGGGTTTCATTTATTAATTGGAGTTAAGGGAATTCATTATATCCATTTATTTTGTAACTCCAATCTTAAGTGGTCTACCTATTAAGGCCAAAAGAAGAATATAATATATATTATTCTTCTTTCCCCTGCCATCACTGAACAAGTGAACAAGGGCTGAAAATCTGAGTGCTTTCTTCTCCATTTCAGTAACTGCCATAAGTGACTTTTCAGTTTTTCCTCCTAGCCGGATCTCTGGAGGAGAACGTGCAGCGATTCTTTTCTCTTGGCTTGGATCTTCATCGACGCCGACCTTCACCCTCCTGTTTTCAGCACCAGGAGAAGTTTTGAGAAGCAGACGATTAAAGGGACTCCTCTTCGATTCTCTGGAGGAGATAGCTGGTGAAGAAGACCTAATTCGCCCTTCATTCTTTCTCAGCAACAGAGGAAAGATCGCGATCTAAGGAGCGGTGCTTCTATCTGGAGTACAATCCAGGAAAAGAATCAAACTTTCTGTATATTTCGGGAAGGTTTCTTCCTGTTTCAGATTTGGAATCCTGATTTCTTAATGAGGAATCTGCCAGGTTTGATTTTGGATTCATGCTATTCATAATATCGAGATTCAGATCTGATGGTTTATATAAATCAATTACTTTATATTTTCAATATCTGTATGCATATCCATGTGATCTATTACCTATGAATCACCTGCTTCTATAACTCTCTCTTCCTCCACGATTTTGGAGAAGAAGAGAGATTTGCATACATTTTGTGAGTAACTGCAAGAAATCTTCAGGCAGTGTTCTTCCAAGGAGAAGGTTCCTTAGATATATCACAAATATTTAGATCTCTATGAGACGTCATTTGTGTGTATTATGCTAACAATATTTTATTGAAGAGATAAAAGATATTCAGACACTCTCGTTGGCGAGATCTACGGACGCCGGATTTTACATAAGGAGGAATCCATCAAGGCTTTTAAGGCTTTCCTTCATATTGAAGCATTCGCAAAACTTGGGAACGATATATATTTTATTTCCGCACTTCAGTAGATTTATCATTTGTCCAAGCTTCATTTTATTAGCGTGTTCTTGATTACTTTGATTAATTAGAAAATATTAATCATGCATTTACATTCCAATAGAGATTAGTAGATTTTGAATAAGACGATCCTGCATCTGCATCGTCGCTACATTTAGATTTTGTGATTATCCTAAATTTTTGATAACACAATTAGGCGCAGCGACACTATATTTTCTAACATGAATGAGTATTGATATAGTCTAACATTAGATATATAAAATAAATATGTTGATCTAAAAATATCATTTGTCGGGTTAAAATAGATATGACTAAAAGTATAAATCGTCCAACTTCAATTTTCTCTTAATTACCATTCTCTGATAAATAGCATATAATTCAAAACCCATCAATCCTGTAGTGGTGGACAGAAGTTAATGTCTTAAATCTTTTTCATGATAGTTGTGGAATTCTTCTGAAGCATGGTAGCTTCCATATATTGACTCATCAGAAATAAAAATAAAATATAAATAAAATATAATTAAAATAAATCATACCGTGTCTCCACCAATCCATGAATCTTGACCATCCGAGCTTATAACCCCTGCAATTTCCAAGGCAGATCTTGTCTGGGAAAGGTCACCGTGCAGATCACCAACTAAAACCACATTATTTAATATAGTTTAAAAAGGATAAAAAAATTACAGAACACTAAAGCTTGAGACTCAAGGCGGGCAAAAAAAGCCTTGCGGGCCCGGACCCCTAGTATTATATATATAATGTTCTACAATACTATTCTATAATATAGATTTTATAATCGGAATAATGGATATACGCGTTATATCCGCGCATTACAGGGGGCGGCCGGCGGCTGCGGGCTCGCCGGCCACCGGCCGCCCTGGGCTCGTCGGAGTCCATGCCCTCGGAGTCCACGCCGACGAGCCCAGGGCGGCCGGTGGCCGGCGAGCCCGCAGCCGCCGGCCGCCCCCCTATAAAAAAAATTTGCAACAGGACGGCGTCCACGCCGACGAGCCCAGGGCGGCCGGTGGCCGGCGAGCCCGCAGCCGCCGGCCGCCCCACTGTAATGTGCGGATGCAAATTTTTTTTATAGGGGGGCGGCCGGCGGCTGCGAGCTCGCCGGCCACCGGCCGCCCTGGTTTCGCCGGCGTCCACGCCGGCGAGCCCAGGGGAGGCCGGTGGCCGGCGAGCCCGCAGCCGCCGGACGCCCCCTGTAATGCGCGCGTACGGGCGTAATTTACGCGTTACGCGTATTTCCAGCGCCCCCTTTTATAATATTAATGGTTGCCAATTTGCCATTATGCTGGGCGGCCCAGCATTTAATGCTGGGCATGACCAGCATTTAGGCGCTGCCCAGCATTAAATGCTGGGTTCTGCCCAGCTATAAAGTTAGGCAACTCCCAACTCGTTGTTCTCAACGGGCACCAGGCAAAGCCTGGTACTCGGGCTTGCCTGGGTCAGGCCAGGCCCTGCCCAAATAAGGGGGCCTGTTGAGCCCCCTTAGGCATGACCTGGACTTGATCCAGGCCTAATCGGGCTCAGACCCGGGCCGGCAATCGGACCCGGGCCAAATTTGCACGCTATATTCAAGTCATTTATAGAAAATTTTAATTGTTCATTTCCTAAATTTATTTTGTTTCAGGAATTCAAATTTATTGCTTATTTTAGCAATTTATGTATAATAATGAAATATATTTTAATGATTTAAAGTATGTAAATTAATTATTATTTTTATAATTCAATTAATTTTTAATTTTAGTATTAAAAAATATTAAAAGAGTGATAATAATACTAATAATTTAATTTTAATATATTTTGTTAATTAGCAAAGAGAAATATACCGACAAGAAATACCGATAAATTAAAAATATATAAATAAAAGCTATCAAAAAATTGCTATTGTAACGTAATTCACTTAACCAAACCTCAAACTTATATTGTAATAAATTAACTTTTGTTAAGAGTATTTTGTTTTAGTAAGGAGCAACAATTAGTCGTTACAATTGACAATTAGTGGTGTCAAACGTTAGACAAAATTCATTACGTAAAATATATTTCGTTACAAATAAGTTTTCGAAAAAAATATAATATTTACTGTAACAAAATATTTTGTCAAAATAAATACATGGTCTTGTATTGAAATCAGTAGTAACTCTAATGATGATTGAGCTAGCTTGGGGACTCAAGTCGATCCACCTGTGGCTATTAATTATCTAATACTTGGCAGAAACTTGATATCCAAAAATAGTAAAATAAAAATAAAAATAGCGTTATTGTGGAAGTTGAATTTTGGATGATCTTGCTTAAGGAGTTACTCAATAATTTAGGCATAACCATGAGAGCTCTTAGTCCTCTTTGGCGTGACAATAAGATTGTTATGCATTTCGACACACAAAATCTTATGCGCCAAGAGGATAATGCATATATATATATATATAATGTGATTTTCTTTTCATTCGACACATGCTCTGTTTGTTTGGTCTTTTTTCAGTGTGAAGTTTTTATAGAAAACACACTTTATTTTACTTATATATGATTCCAACCGTAAAGGAGTTCCATTCAAGAACATAATTTTATCTTCATCTCCAAATATTCAAAAGTGCTTTATTAGAAGTGTTTTTGGATAATTAAAGCCTCACCAAATCAGTCATTTATATTTTTATTTTTTTGGTAACAAGCTGTTAGTGAGGGCAGTAGATATATGAAAGAGCAAAAATGCAAAATAAAAAAAATAAAGTAGAAGAATAAAAAAAAATAACATGCACAACTTCAGAATGTTCTGCTTCAGTTAATGGTGGATAAAGATCTCACCCGCAATGATCCTGCGGCCTGGAGCAGAAACAAAAGTAGGAGGATTTCCTCTGATCGTAATTGGCTTCGGAGTTCCACCGACGGCATAAGATGATTCAGATAGCTTCCTGGGGTGAGATTCTCGGGAAGGAGGAAGATACAGGGAGTTGAACTTGAGTGAAGCCATTTTCCGGCGATCACTTCACACGATCGTATGCTTTCAGAAGGTCGACCCAGAAACTGTAGTTGTGCAATGGCCCACGCAGAAACTCTCGGCCAACCATTAGACATATCATCGGATAAGGGGGTTCGGAGCACCGGAGGTGAGCGTAACCTTCCCCCATATTTTTATTTGAAAGCTAAATTTTTATTAGCAAACCATCACAATTTTTTATGTGCTCCTCCAAACCAGTCAAAAAAGATGGTTGTCGACTACCCTCAGCCTACAAGTATACAAGTAGGCAGGACTTTGAGTGACAATGTTTCGGTCAAGCCTTTCTCAACTCTTCTCGGATTTCCACAACCCAAACCCATTCGATTACCGGGGAGTCAGAACATTTGGTCAGGGCCAGCTGGAAAGAGACAAAGCCCTCACTAGAAAGAGGTAGTTGAATCGGGAGAATAGCCGCTACGGTCTATTCGTATTTTCTATATAATCTCATTACTTTGATTAATCATAATTATTAAAATGTTAAGATAATATAAAGCACTTAAATACTTGTGATTTGACCAAAAGATTTTATATAAAAAATGCTATATATATTGGTATATAAAATAATAAGATAATCTAAAATATATATAACAGCACCATGTGTATATAAGAGCCCTAATTTAATATAATCATAAATTATTATAATTTATATATATACACATAAATGAATTTTTATATCCGTTAACTTTAGGTATTATTATTATATATAATAAGAATTAGTTTAAGTATTATTATTATTATATATATATAATGAGAATTTAAGGCTAAAGATGAATCAGATAGTGGATGGAGAATTTTGCATAAATTAATAATTAAAGGTGAGTGAGTTTTGATTAATTCAATTATAGTATTAAATTATATAAGACCTGTACCTTCTTCTTCTTCCCCAAGCCGTCCAAACATCTTTTTCTTTCATTATTTTCGAGGAGAGCTCTCTGGTTCGGGAGGGAGAGTTTGAAAAAGAGTTTTTCTTCTTTCCGTTGGCCGTCGAGGGAGCTCGAGAGCTCGGATTCGTCGCCGGAGCGTAGATTTGGAAAGCTCTCACCGAGATCTTTGTGCGTGCGGTAAATTTTTCATGTTTCGTCGAGTTTTGTCGTCGAGCTTAACCCTAATGGTTGGAGTTCTTCTTCTTTCTTCATGTCTAACTTCTTCCCTTGTCGAGGAGTGCTAATCGGCGAGTCGGCTCGCAAGTTCGAGGGAAGTTGCAGTATATCTTTTCGTGTTTCTTTTCCTTTTTTGCTAGTAGCTTGGACGTTTCTATGTTGTTGTGGGTAAATTCTTTGATTTTGGTATAAGCAATTAGATGTGTTTTTCTCTTTGTTCTATGGGGTGAGTAAAATTTGGTTAGTATATAAATGTTGTATACAAGGTTCCTTCTCGGTTCTGGTAGTCCAGATCGGGCTCTGTTAAAAGAAGGATAAGTTAGCTTAGGAAAATATGTATTTAGATGCTTCTATCTAAGTAGGAATCGACGGGACATCCCGTTGATCCACGGGACCTCCCGTCGATCGGCGAGACCATCATCCCGTCGATCCTTGGTCTCAGCCGAGTTAGTGTCTTTTTTTTTTCTCTAAGGAACAATCGACGGGACCTCCCGTCGATCGACGGGACCTCCCATCGATCGGCGGGACCTCCCATCGATCGGCGGGACCTCCCATCGATCGGCGCGACCATCCCGTCGATTTTGTCCTTAGCTGGGGAGGAGGCCTTTCTTTTTATTCCTCTAAGTCGGAATCGACGCCTCTTCCCGTTGATCGACGGGACCGTCCGCCGATCGACGGGATAGCCAGTCGATTTTCTCCTTTCCCTTTGTTGGAGCCTTTTTCCTGGTTTTGTTTCCCTTCCCCTTTAATGCTTGTCTCTTTCTCAAGGGTAGTTTTGTCTGTTGTGTTTCTTGTTGTTTTGATATATCCTTTCAGAAAAATTATTTTTCTGTGTATTCTTAGAAATCAAGTTTCTTCTTGTGTATTTGATTTCCTGTTTATACCATAGACTTGTTCTAGCATTCTTTCTGGGTATTTCCAGAATTTATTGGAATTTCTGTCCTGAATTTTATTAGTCTTTCTGTCCAGAACTCCCAAGTTTTCTGTGTAATCTGTCTTTGACTTTTGAGTATTTAAACCCTTCCGGACTCAGTCTTCTATGTAATTTTTTTTTGTGTTAACTTTCTCAGTGAAGAGTGATGCTTCTTCCTCACTGTCTTTAGTAATCTGGTTGAATGTAAAGATTTTCTTAGGGGTTGCGGACTGCGAATAGCAATCCTTTTCCTTAATGACCCATTTTTCCTGAAATCTTGTTATGCTAGGTTCTCTTGTTAGCTGTTGTTTCTCCTTGTGGATCTTATTTGGTTTTCTTGATTCCAGTTAAACTCTTAATTTGAATAGATTTTCTCATTCTGTGCTTGACTTCTTATGTTAAGAGGTTGTAATCCTTCTTATCTAAATTTTCTCTCTTTGATGTTTCTCCCCCTGACTGTTAAGATGCATGCCTGGTATGCAAACTTTATGTCAAATAAATCTTGAGCTTGCTTGTATATTTCTCCTTTTCTTTCTTTGAAGCTTCCAGTCGATTTCTTTTGTTAAATCTTTCCCCGTCGACTTTGTCGTGTATTTTGAATTGTTTCACCAATATTTTTAGGCCCTTTTTACCGTGTGGGCCCGAGTATCTTAAATTATGTTGTTGAGCGTTTTAAGCTTATTTGTTGAGTCTTTTGGTGAAGTCATATCTTGTTATGTCCCGCGATGTTAAGTGTTCATTCTTTGTGTTATTTCGTCATGTATATTGAGTTATTTCATCAAATATTCCGGGATAGTTTTGGTGAGTATTTCTTGAATATTTTGATCTATGTTGTCTAATGCTCCGAGTGTTTTCTATTGATCTATAGAGTGTTATATATATATATATATATATTATGCACCACCGCTTCTGTGGTTGTTGAGCTATGTTGGGGTATGTTGGGTGTGTGAGCTAAGAGTCACCGTCACAGTGCCTCTGTTTGGGTTGTTGATTTGTGTGGATTGGAGTCACCGTCACAGCACCCCTGGTTTGGGTTATTTTGGGGCTAAGGTTGGCAGTGGATAAAGGACCACCAACTCAGTGTCCGTTTGTGGATTATACACCCCTGATTTGGGTTATTTGGGGGCTAAGGTTGGCAGTGGATAAAGGACCACCACCTTAGCTCCCATTTGTGGATTATACACCCCTGGTTTGGGTTATTTTGGGGCTAAGGCTGGCAGTGGATAAAGGATCACCACCTCAGTACCCATTTGTGGATTATACACCCCTAGTTTGGGTTATTTTGGGGCTAAGGTTGACAGTGGATAAAGGACCACCACCTCAGTGCCCGTTTGTGGATTATACGCCCTGGTTTTAGTTATTTTGGGGCTAAGGTTGGCAGTGGATAAAGGACCATCACTTCAGCGCCCGTTTATGGATTATACACCCCTGGTTTGGGTTATTTTTGGGGCTAAGGTTGGCAGTGGATAAAGGAACACCATCTCAGCGCCCTTTCTTCTGAGCAAGCAGTCTCAAGTTCTTGTATCATTTCATTTATATATGTATATCATTACAATTTAGGCTGCCATTATTCTTGGTGTTAGATTCCTTTTGCTCTCACTTTTGAGCTGTTTCTTCTAAATCGATGTTATTTGTTGTCCTTACCTTTGTAGTCTAGTTGCTCATACCCACTTATTGTTCATGCTAACCTTAACTCTTTCTTTAACATTGTGCTGCTTTCTTGCCCCTTTGGGCTGAGACATTCTTTTCTTTGAATACCTCAGGTTTAGGTCTGTAGTTGTCGCAGGTGGTAGAGCGGAGTCTTTCAGTCCCTGGTGGTGGCTTTCTTCCTTCCCTCCTTGGTGAGAGGTTGGCTTATGGTGGTTGTAGTGGTTTGTTTGCCTATGGGTTTGTTGGCACCCATAATGGTCTCTTGTTGTATTCTACTTTCTTGCTATTACGTTGTTACTTCTTACTGTGGATGAAGTATTGCTCTCTGGGAAGGTTTTATGTTAGGATGCACGAGTTACATTATGTAACATCCTCAGAACTACTAGACCCCTAAGGTGCACTTTGTCATGACAGGGTCATGACATTGCTCTAAGAGACCGAGAATTGCCCTAGAACCAAGGTGAAAAGGGTGAAAAACACATTGGTGTGCAAATAGACAAACTGATTTCAAGGTTTGAGGCTTGATGTCTAAGCCTCAAAATGATTCAATTGACCTCACCCAACTCTTCATAATCCCCTAGGGAGCTCAGTGGGTCATTAATAACCCAATGGGTCAAGACAAATCTAGGATTTGGGTCAAAATCACCATGTGACCCATTTAGCCTAAGTTGACCTAAATAGGTCAAAAGTGCCCAAAGAGGGTTCACCAAGCCGTGAATCACCCCAAAGGGAGTCTATGGATCTCATGGTCACCATGAGGGGTCAGCCTACTCATTAATTGACTAAGTCAACCCAAAAGTCAATATTTGGTCAAATTGGCCTAAAATTGGATCTAAATGGATTTGGACCCAATTCCCATGAACTAAGGCCTCATTAGGGGCCCATTCTAAGGCCCAAGAGACAATTACCATGCTTGCCCCTCAGTTTTTTGGAAGAAGGTGACATGCAAGGGTGATTTTGGGATTTTCCCCAATTTGGAAAGAGACAAACCCATGAATTCATGGGGATAGCTCCACTTGTCCACCACCCCATTTTTCCTGGTCTCCTCTCAGCTATCCCAAGAGATTGCCAGCAGTTTTTGGTGAGGTGGCAGCCAAGTGTAGGAGAGATAAGGGAGCTCCTTTGAAGTGGCCGGCCACCCTTAATGGTGATCCAAGAATTAAGAGGAGTTAAGCCTGGGTTACACTCCTAATCAACTCTTCACAGCCCAGGAATTCAATTCCCTATGATCTGGAGTGTTGTGGTTGGCTGTTGAGGGAGGTGCCACCATAGAGGAAATCGTCAATTAATGGCTGCTCTGATTATAGCCTCCCCCGACCTCATCTCAACACCCTATTAGCTTCACAAGGTGTCAAGGAGAAGAACCCCCATGTTTTCAGAGGGAATAGTGTACTGTGGCCGGAGTTGAGCAAGGAAGCCGCCGGAGAAGCTCGAACGGCCACCAGGAGGAATACACGGGAAACACCATGGGTTCAGGCATGTTTTCTCCATCCTCTCCCTTTGTGATGTAGATCCCTCTCTTCCTTTTCAATTTTTGGCGAGAAACGGTGAATCCGCCATTTTCACATTTGAGCTTCTTAGCTCGATTTTGTTCCACCTCCCGTTTCCCGCATAGGCCACCTCCGACCACTAAACCTCCGGCAAACGACGGCCAACCCACGGCCGGAGGTGATGGCGTCGAGATTCTGACCGAAGGCGGCCTCAGTTGGCCGGAAACGAGCTCCAAAGTAGCTCCAGGGCGGAGAAATCGGGACCGTCTGCTGGACAAGGAAGACAATCTCCTAGCCGTCTGATCGCGCGCCTTTGTTATACGCAGACCACTTTATATATATATATATCTTATTTATTTCATATGAAATCTGTCACACTTATTGGCCCGACTTGTAAGCCGATTTTGAAGGCCTTAAAGGCCATATTTGCAAAAAGTGACAGTGATGACTGTTGTAGCCCTATGAGTCTACTTTCATTTGCCACTTGAATCAAACGATTTGGTGCACTGTGTCCTCCAGGGCACTCATTTTCCTAGGGCTGCTCCTTGTGAAGGGCAGAAATTAAAAATGCTATATCTTTTAAATGGCTTAACCAAATCCCTTGAAATTTACACCATGCATGCATGGTATGATTACACACTTAGGGTTTAAATTTGAGAATTTATGGATGTATATCCACTGAGTTATTTCATTTATTAGCAAAAGTAAATATTTGGTATTTATGGAGTTGTATAACTCCAAACAACCCCAAATTTGGGTGGTAAGCTCTTTATATATATTTAGACCACTGGTAGACATTTGAGACCATTTGGCCTTGTGTATGTGGAGTTATGAGCCATGCAAGAGCTAGGCTAAATACCTTAATGTGCCTTAGCAAATTTTGGGGTGGAGTGAGCCCCAAGCCTTGGGGGTTAACCCTATGGCTGAGATGTTGGATATGGGTCCATGACAGTAATATGCCCCTTCCAAGAATTATTTGGGGATTTTTGGTTGCAAAAATCCCAAGTTATAGAATTTACTAAATTACCACTAAATTGGGTTATAAAATTAAAAAGGGGTTATATGATTTTAGAATGAAGTGAAACTTAGGGTTTAGTCTTTAAGTTCACTATTATGGCAGTAGGAATTATCTGAGAATTTTGAGAAATATTTCATGCTATAAGTAGCTAAGATTACATTTATGCCCTCCATGGTTTTTGTGCAAATAATGGGGTTTTATATGTCTGATAAATTTGAGATAAATCACAGTAGGTCATGATGCTAATATAAGCCTATGGTAATTTTCCCAGAATTTATTGAAGTCTTTACATAGCACTTGTAGTGTAAACACTTATACGCACACCAAATGTAATAAATCATAATTAAGGGTAAATACTCCTTGGATTAATATGAGACTTAGTATCTGGTATTTTTAGATCAATATGGTGCTATAATAATTTTCCCAGAATTTATTGAAGTCTTTACATAGCACTTGTAGTGTAAACCCTTATACGCACACCAAATGTAATAAATCATAATTAAGGGTAAATACTCCTTGGATTAATATGAGACTAAGTATATGGTAGTTTTAGACCAATATGGTGCTATAATAATTTTCCCAAAATTTATTGAAGTCTTTACATAGCACTTGTAGTGTAAACCCTTATACGCACACCAAATGTAATAAATCATAATCAAGGGTAAATACTCCTTGGATTAATATGAGACTTAGTATCTGGTATTTTTAAACCAATATGGTGCTATAATAAGTTTCCCAGAATTTATTGAAGTCTTTACATAACACTTGTAGTGTAAACCCTTATACGCACACCAAATGTAATAAATCATAATTAAGGGTAAATACTCCTTGGATTAATATGAGACTTAGTATCTAGTATTTTTAGACCAATATGGTGCTATAATAATTTTCCCAGAATTTATTGAAGTCTTTACATAGCACTTGTAGTGTAAACCCTTATACGCACACCAAATGTAATAAATAATAATTAAGGGTAAATACTCCTTGGATTAATATGAGACGCAGGATCTGGTGTTTTTAGACCAGTGTTATGTTATGGTATTTTTTCCATAATTTATTGAGGTAATAACCTAATACTTGTAGTGCAAACCCCTATTTGCACCCCATTTAGGTTAAATAGAAATTATGGTCAAATATTCCTGCTAAAAATGTGAAACTCAGGATTTAGTGTTTTTAGACCAGTGTTATGTCATGGTGATTTTCCCAGAGTTATTGAGATCATAATCTAATACTTGATGTGTAAACCCATATTTGCACCCCATTTATGTTAAATAGAAATTATGGTTAATTATCCCTGTAAAAATGTGAAACTTGGGGTTTGAGTTTTTTTTAGACTAATATTATGTTACAGTGAATTTACCAGAATTTATGGAGATCGTTAGTTGGCACTCGATGTAGAAATCTCTAATTGCACACCTCCTATTTTAATAGAAACCATGATTTAAGATTCCCTGGAGAATTTATGAAATTAGGATTTGAGGTTGTTAGATCACCACTCATTGCGAACCTATGGTAATAATTGGAACTCATTTGGATATGATGTGATCAAGATCGCACCATAGGAGTCAAATCTAGATCAACCTTATTTTGGTCTGCGAATAGTGAAACTGATTTACATGAATTAGACCACCACTGACCTTCACACATAGAACTGTTAACTCTTTATTAATTATGAAGGCTCAGATTATTTGGAAGAGCATCTCTAAGGGCATCTTGGGAAATAAGGATTGGGGTGCGTTTAGCAAGCTATAAGTGTATGAGTTTACACTGATATGAAAAGGAGGTTAGACCTCGTCAAGGGCCACACACACACAACTCGTCGGTAGTAAGTGATTATATGAAAGTAGAATTATCCTTAGCCGGGTGAGCCATCTAGGGTAAGACTCAAGGGTGAAGTCGGAAAACATCTAAGGCAAACCCCGGGTTAAGGATGTCGAAGAATAGGAGTGTGGGCCCGAGTAAGGTTAAGAATGCCAAGTATATGTGTGCAGTTCCTCGGTGAAGAAGGGAACTCGAGCTAGAATGTGATGACGGGAGAGTCAGCACCCGGTCACAGCTGGTGGTGTTGGAGTTCAGAGGAACTCCCCCACCCTAGGTGCCAAGCTTAACTGATCATCTTAGGAATTTGAAGTAATTGGAGAGGAAATTGGGGATCAAGTAAAAAGGGGTAGATACCAACAAGATTAAGTGCCTTGGGAATAGGAAGTTTGGGGTGTCAGCCCGCCACACTTCCTAGTACCGCTGCGAGCCCCTCACCGGGTAACCCTCCGGAAGTCCAAGACTAACCCTAAAGCTTCTAAGATAAACTAAATTATAGACGAGACTAGTTAAGTAGGAGAACTTGACAAGTTAACATCCGTCCCAAACCGGAACGGTTTATAATGAAAGACTGGGATAGTCCTACGAGCGGTTGGCTCGGGTTATAAGGAAGGACTGGGATAGTCCTGTGAGCGGTAGGCTCGGGTTATAAAGAAGGATTGGGATGGTCCTGCGAGCGGTAGGCTCGGGTTATAAGGAAAGACTGGGATAGTCCTGCGAGCGGTAGGCTCGGGTTATAAGGAAGGACTGAGATAGTCCTGCGAGCGGTAGGCTCGTAGTTTAAATATAAAACTAGTGTAGTCTAGCGAGCGGTAGGCTCGTAGTTTAAATATAAAACTAGTGTAGTCTAGCGAGTGGTAGGCTCGTAGTTTAAATATAAGACTAGTGTAGTCTAGCGAGCGGTAGGCTCGTAGTTTAAATATAAGACTAATATAGTCTAGCAAGCGGTAGCTCGTAGTTTAAATATAAAACTAGTGTATTCTAGCGAGCGGTAGGCTCGTAGTTTAAATATAAAACTAGTGTAGTCTAGCGAGCGGTAGGCTCGTAGTTTAAATATAAGACTAGTGTAGTCTAGCGAGCGGTAGACTCGTAGTTTAAATATAAGACTAATATAGTCTAGCAAGCGGTAGCTCATAGTTTAAATATAAGACTGACATAGTCTAGCGAGCGGTAGGCTCTACTTCTTAATTGTTGATTTGCGAGCTGGAAGCTCGGTAGTAAAGGGATAATACATGTTGCTTGTGTATAAGATGTGGTGGGTCTTCGGTTCTGCCTTAGTCGTCACACCGACAGCAGTTCGTTGACTCGACAGTGCTAGTGGTTTTATGGGGGCCAGGTTGTCTTACTGCACGTCCGACGGGACGGATTGCCTAAACCCTGCCTGGCCAATTCAGTTTAGTACGCAGGAGCTCGTGAGTACCGGGTACCGGTATCACAGCGTACGTTTGGGCCTAGGTCTGGTAGTGTGACTTACCCACCTAGGTGAGGAGACGCCCGCTCCTCTGCCACCGTTTGACCACGACGGGTGGTGCCCGAGAGGTTAGCTACCTCCGAAAAGTGGGAACTAAAGGTCTGTACGTACAGAGTCGTGTGGGTGAGTTGCATGTGTATGAACTAATAATACAAACATTGCATCATTGCATTGCACATCATAGCATAGCATTACTGCACAAACAGAGACCTCATCGTATAAATTAGTATGAGCTCTTTTATACGATGAGTTTACTTCTTGCCAGATCCCTTAACTTATGTGCTTTGTGTGTACGCATATAAGTTAAGGTTATTTTCCTAGCTGCTCTAGTTATTACTATAATTGCTCTTTGTTACTGCCACTATAATTTTTCTTGTATTGTTCGCCTTGCATATGATTCTTATATTAGAACTGTTAGAACAATCTTATTTAGTGCGCTCTTGCCAGTTTTACCACTTGTCACCTGCTTCTTTTGTATTACCCCTTGTTTGTCCTCCGCTTCTTCCTCCCGCCCGGTGCCTAGGAGTCGCGGGGGGAGGGGATGGGGAATTTGGCTTAGTCTTTTGACTAACGGTCGGTGGACCACATCATTTTAGGGAGGATGTGCCGGAGCAGCAGGAATACGCTCAGGAGACAGGTTAGGGGAATATGATGAAGTAATGTAGCATCTACCCATTGTTGCAGTAGCAGCTACAGACACATGACGACGAGACGTGAAGAGCAGCTTCCGCGCAGCACCACTAATCAATGACAGGATGATAAGATCGATATCTTCCGCGTAATAGTAGAGTGAGAGAGAGAGTTGCTTACTTTATTTATTTGAACATGTACCGGGCATAAGACCTTTTTCTCTTTCCTTTTGTACTCATTGTTGGACTTGTATACATTTTGATAAATATGCAGATGTGTGATTGTGGACTTAGTTTGTCTTTCTTAGTTTTCTTCTTATCTCTTGTTGGCCTAGTTGATCGTTCTTGCCGGCAGGATCAGCGTCTTGCGGAGGTGGCTAACTCGTGTGTTAGCATCACCGTAAGGCGGCGGTTCTGGGCATAAGGTCCGGGAACTCTCCTGGTGCGGGAGAGGGATCTTACAACTGGTATCACTTGAACAACGATCCAACGAGAAAGAAGTCCACAAACCCTGGGACACCCCCGCTCGAGTTAGTTTGAGGACAAACTAGCAGCGGAAGCAGTGGTGTGCCCACGTATAAAAATCACACAAAATAGTCCATTAATCAATGAGTTAGGCCAACCCAACTAGGGCATCTTTCTAGTTTGACGCACCAAGACGATTTTATAGCGTACACTAATCCAAACCAACCTTAGGCATAGACGGATTAAGGTACTATGACCCCTAAAGTGACTAAAGAAAGAGTCTATTGAGAAAATAGTTACCTAAAGCTTAAAACTCCGACGTCCTTAATTCTAATATCAAGTGATATCATCACTCCCTACCCAATGAGAAGGACCGCCTCAAGAGATTCTGTGCACGAACACCATTAATGGACAATAGGAGGATCGTAAACTTAATCTCCAAACAGACAGCAGGGTTACACCGAAATGATCATCGTGACAAACACCGGAGGTCGGATAAGGATTCGAGTTCAGAAAAGGCCCATTTGTGGTTTGCCCATAGATTAATCTTGAAAAGGTTGTGATAATTAGTAACCTTGATGGCCTAAAGTAGGTGAAATGTCAATAGGCCTCAGGATGGAACTCCAAGTCTAGAGTTGTATGCCCTAAGGAGTGAGTGAGTACCTAGGACAATAGATCATAATGATATCAGGAACTTAGCCCGAAGTGTACAGTGGCTAATCCCTTTTGTTTATTGGGGGCAGTTATATACCAACTCGAGTTCCCTAGACCTTATTTTGGAAATGTTCGTCAAAAACGTAAGCAATCTTGAAGTATTCAACTTTACTTGAATTAAGAAGAGATTTTGAAGTATGCATAATCGGTCTGATGACCAACCCTTCCTAGAAGTCGAGACTCTCGTCTTAGGAAATGATGAGACTGTAATGAATACACAAATCGAAATAAGAGCATAGAGCCTTTCAAGAATGATTATTCACCTCCCTTAATGCTCTAAGGTTATGCAGATAATTAAACAAAGAAAATAGTAAATGAAGTCTTTGAAGTTATAGATCAGGTCGCTTAGATATATCCTTGCATGCGACTCTTGAGAATAAGGAAAATAGTATAAGACTTCGAGAGAATCTCCAAATTCCGAGCATGATGCCATAGATAGCTACTTAGTACGCAACCTAAGGACCGATTGTGCCTTCCCTAATACAAGTCATGGTGTGAATCACTTGCAAATTCACAAGAAAATTGTGAAATCACTTTAAAAGACCTAAGCTTGAGGCAACACTGATTGTGGAAAGAGTTTTACGCTCAGTTAAGGTGGTGTGATAATTTTTGCCTCGATAGCATATTCATAGACCCTCTACCATCTCAACTGAATTGTCGTAACACACGATTAATGACTTTAATGTCGGCTAAAGAATTGACGAATTAACTCTTGAAAAGCACAAGAGAGAACCGACATGAATTATGAACTCAGCGCAGGTTTAAGTTGGATATGGACTGGATAAGAATGGTACGAACAATAGGCCCACGTGATCTTAAGAGGTGAACAAATGTAAACAACCTCATGCAAGTGGGGTACCTTAGATCTTCCTCCCCAACTCGGAGACGATGATTCAGTTATATTCGGGGCAAACAGTGCAAATATCATTGGATGATCAAATATCTGAATTCAGTCGAATCGATTGAAACATAGGATGGCCAAACTAGTTTCTGGGGACAAACAAATCACCATATGAGCTATGTGGACTGGAATTAGATTGCTGCGTGATAGGACTATAATTGGAATTTCTTGAATTTCAGGGCGTTCGAAGATAAGGTACATGCAATTATTGAAAAACAAGCCTTTTCATTTTCAAATAATTATATCGTGACTGATATCCATATGCCTTGGGAGATAGTTGACGCATAACCGGACATCTTGAAAAGATGAATTATTGCGCTTAACTGTTAAGATGATATGACTTAACCCGACCTAGTTTGATCCTAAATAAAAGGGTAACCATGATTGCCACATATCAAGAGGTTGGGGATTGGGAGTGATAAACACAGGAATTGATTATTATTCCTACCAACGATATTTGGGTATTACCAAGTCATGAATCATAATTATCAACTATGAACTTTTGAATGACATAAATAAGCAATGCCATCATATTAGATCGTTGAAATTATACCTATGGATTAAGTGAATAAGAGAGTACTTATGATTTTTAATAGATTCATGGTTTGACGAGCCTGGGAATTGAATGACAAATGTCATTGTAATCTCCAAGAATGATGTATGGTTTGGAGAGTAATATGTGATATTGGGAAATACGACCTCTCACTAAACCATAACTTTAGAGGTTGGATTATGGTTTATACATAGTAGTGATAATCTCACGAGTATAATGAACTTGGTGATTTATCGACTCATACGTATTGGTCGATGCTGAACTGTATGAAAGGATTCAGGAAAGATTACTACATGTGCACATAAATTGAAGTTTCACCATAAATAAGTTCATACTTATAGCTAGATTGTTGAGGTATGTGTCGACTTAAACGTAGAAATTTATACCATGATATATAGTTACTGGATTGTCATAGAAATTTGCACATGGACTCTCATATCAATAGGAAGCTCGGGAATTTTGTTAGAATTAATCCTTGAATAAATAACAGGCTTCCTTCACAAGTCCAATGTGAGATTACAACTTGAGAAATTTTTTTTTTCCCTGAATGATTGACACTGAAATATCATGAACTTCCGATGTATGATCTTTTATATCCGTGGCAAGTTCAGGGAATTTTATTAGATTCAATCTCCGAGTAAACTTCATGCTTCGTTCACAATGAAGAGTTGAGGTGAAAATATAGAATATCCATACCATGGATTGTAAGTTGAGAAGTAGACACCTTGAAATATTAATTCGGGAATGTTCTAGAAGTCTGCACATAGACTTTTGATGTCAATATAAACCCCTGGAAATGATGTCAGGTTTAATGGCTGAACAACCCTCATACTACCTTCACAAGTGAAACCCCGTAGACCCGAGCTTAAATTTCGGGGACGAAATTATTCTTTTGTTTATTGGGATTTGTAACATCCTCAGAACTACTAGACCCCTAAGGTGCACTTTGTCATGACAGGGTCATGACATTGCTCTAAGAGACCGAGAATTGCCCTAGAACCAAAGTGAAAAGGGTGAAAAACACATTGGTGTGCAAATAGACAAACTGATTTCAAGGTTTGAGGCTTGATCTCTAAGCCTCAAAATGATTCAATTGACCTCACCCAACTCTTCATAATCCCCTAGGGAGCTCAGTAGGTCATTAATAACCCAATGGGTCAAGACAAATCTAGGATTTGGGTCAAAATCACTATGTGACCCATTTAGCCTAAGTTGACCTAAATAGGTCAAAAGTGCCCAAAGAGGGTTCACCAAGCCGTGAATCACCCCAAAGGGAGTCTATGGATCTCATGGTCACCATGAGGGGTCAGCCTACTCATTAATTAACCAAGTCAACCCAAAAGTCAATATTTGGTCAAATTGGCCTAAAATTGGATCTAAATGGATTTGGACCCAATTCCCATGAACTAAGGCCTCATTAGGGGCCCATTCTAAGGCCCAAGAGACAATTACCATGCTTGCCCCTCAGTTTTTTGGAAGAAGGTGACATGCAAGGGTGATTTTGGGATTTTCCCCAATTTGGAAAGAGACAAACCCATGAATTCATGGGGATAGCTCCACTTGTCCACCACCCCATTTTTCCTGGTCTCCTCTCAGCTATCCCAAGAGATTGCCAGCAGTTTTTGGTGAGGTGGCAGCCAAGTGTAGGAGAGATAAGGGAGCTCCTTTGAAGTGGCTGGCCACCCTTAATGGTGATCCAAGAATTAAGAGGAGTTAAGCCTGGGTTACACTCCTAATCAACTCTTCACAGCCCAGGAATTCAATTCCCTATGATCTGGAGTGTTGTGGTTGGCTGTTGAGGGAGGTGCCACCATAGAGGAAATTGCCAATTAATGGCTGCTCTGATTATAGCCTCCCCCGACCTCATCTCAACACCCTATTAGCTTCACAAGGTGTCAAGGAGAAGAACCCCCATGTTTTCAGAGGGAATAGTGTACTGTGGCCGGAGTTGAGCAAGGAAGCCGCCGGAGAAGCTCGAACGGCCACCAGGAGGAATACACGGGAAACACCATGGGTTCAGGCATGTTTTCTCCATCCTCTCCCTTTGTGATGTAGATCCCTCTCTTCCTTTTCAATTTTTTGCGAGAAACGGTGAATCCGCCATTTTCACATTTGAGCTTCTTAGCTCGATTTTGTTCCACCTCCCGTTTCCCGCATAGGCCACCTCCGGCCACTAAACCTCCGGCAAACGACGGCCAACCCACGGCCGGAGGTGATGGCGTCGAGATTCTGACCGGAGGCGGCCTCAGTTGGCCGGAAACGAGCTCCAAAGTAGCTCCAGGGCGGAGAAATCGGGACCGCCTGCTGGACGAGGAAGACAATCTCCTAGCCGTCTGATCGCGCGCCTTTGTTATACGCAGACCACTTTATATATATATATATATATATCTTATTTATTTCATATGAAATCTGTCACACTTATTGGCCCGACTTGTAAGCCGATTTTGAAGGCCTTAGAGGCCATATTTGCAAAAAATGGCAGTGATGACTGTTGTAGCCCTATGAGTTTACTTTCATTTGCCACTTGAATCAAACGATTTGGTGCACTGTGGACTCCAGGGCACTCATTTTCCTAGGGCTGATCCTTGTTAAGGGCAGAAATTAAATATGCTATATCTTTTAAATGGCTTAACCAAATCCCTTGAAATTTACACCATGCATGCATGGTATGATTACACACCTAGGGTTTAAATTTGAGAATTTATGGATGTATATCCACTGAGTTATTTCATTTATTAGCAAAAGTAAATATTTGGTATTTATGGAGTTGTATAACTCCAAACACCCCCAAATTTGGGTGGTAAGCTCTTTATATATATTTAGACCACTGGTAGACATTTGAGACCATTTGGCCTTGTGCATATGGAGTTATGAGCCATGCAAGAGCTAGGCTAAATACCTTAATGTGTGCCTTAGCAAATTTTGGGGTGGAGTGAGCCCCAAGCCTTGGGGGTTAACCCTATGGCTGAGATGTTGGATATGGGTCCATGGCAGTAATATGCCCTTCCAAGAATTATTTGGGGATTTTTGGGTGCAAAAATCCCAAGTTATAGAATTTACTAAATTACCACTAAATTGGGTTATAAAATTAAAAAGGGGTTATATGATTTTAGAATGAAGTGAAACTTAGGGTTTAGTCTTTAAGTTCACTATTATGGCAGTAGGAATTATCTGAGAATTTTGAGAAATATTTCATGCTATAAGTAGCTAAGATTACATTTATGCCCTCCATGGTTTTTGTGCAAATAATAAGGTTTTATATGTCTGATAAATTTGAGATAAATCACAGTAGGTCATGATGCTAATATAAGCCTATGGTATTTTTCCCAGAATTTATTGAAGTCTTTACATAGCACTTGTAGTGTAAACACTTATACGCACACCAAATGTAATAAATCATAATTAAGGGTAAATACTCCTTGGATTAATATGAGACTTAGTATCTGGTATTTTTAGACCAATATGGTGCTATAATAATTTTCCCAGAATTTATTGAAGTCTTTACATAGCACTTGTAGTGTAAACCCTTATACGCACACCAAATGTAATAAATCATAATTAAGGGTAAATACTCCTTGGATTAATATGAGACTTAGTATCTGGTATTCTTAAACCAATATGGTGTTATAATAATTTTCCCAGAATTTATTGAAGTCTTTACATAGCACTTGTAGTGTAAACCCTTATACGCACACCAAATGTAATAAATCATAATTAAGGGTAAATACTCCTTGGATTAATATGAGACTTAGTATCTGGTATTTTTAGACCAATATGGTGCTATAATAATTTTCCCAGAATTTATTGAAGTCTTTACATAACACTTGTAGTGTAAAACCCTTATACGCACACCAAATGTAATAAATCATAATTAAGGGTAAATACTCCTTGGATTAATATGAGACTTAGTATCTGGTATTTGTAGACCAATATGGTGCTATAATAATTTTCCCAGAATTTATTGAAGTCTTTACATAGCACTTGTAGTGTAAACCCTTATACGCACACCAAATGTAATAAATAATAATTAAGGGTAAATACTCCTTGGATTAATATGAGACGTAGGATAAAGTGTTTTTAGACTAGTGTTATGTCATGGTATTTTTCCCAGAATTTATTGAGGTAATAACCTAATACTTGTAGTGCAAACCCCTATTTGCACCCCATTTAGGTTAAATAGAAATTATGGTCAAATATTCCTGCTAAAAATGTGAAACTCAGGATTTGGTGTTTTTAGACCAGTGTTATGTCATGGTGATTTTCCCAGAGTTATTGAGATCATAAGCTAATACTTGATGTGTAAACCCCTATTTGCACCCCATTTATGTTAAATAGAAATTATGGTTAATTATCCCTGTAAAAATGTGAAACTTGGGGTTTGAGTTTTTTTTAGACTAATATTATGTTACAGTGAATTTACCAGAATTTATGGAGATCGTTAGTTGGCACTCGATGTAGAAATCTCTAATTGCACACCTCCTATTTTAATAGAAACCATGATTTAAGATTCCCTAGAGAATTTATGAAATTAGGATTTGAGGTTGTTAGATCACCACTCATTGCGAACCTATGGTAATAATTGGAACTCATTTGGATATGATGTGATCAAGATCGCACCATAGGAGTCAAATCTAGATCAACCTTATTTTGGTCTGCGAATAGTGAAACTGATTTACATGAATTAGACCACCACTGACCTTCACACATAGAATTGTTAACTCTTTATTAATTATGAAGGCTCAGATTTTTTGGAAGAGCATCTCTAAGGGCATCTTGGGAAATAAGGATTGGGGTGCGTTTAGCAAGCTATAAGTGTATGAGTTTACACTGATATGAAAAGGAGGTTAGACCTCGTCTAGGGCCACACACACACAACTCGTCGGTAGTAAGTGATTATATGAAAGTAGAATTGACCTTAGCCGGGTGAGCCATCTAGGGTAAGACTCAAGGGTGAAGTCGGAAAACATCTAAGGCAAACCCCGGGTTAAGGATGTCGAAGAATAGGAGTGTGGGCCCGAGTAAGGTTAAGAATGCCAAGTATATGTGTGCAGTTCCTCGGTGAAGAAGGGAACTCGAGCTAGAATGTGATGACGGGAGAGTTAGCACCCGGTCACAGCTGGTGGTGTTGGAGTTCAGAGGAACTCCCCCACCCTAGGTGCCAAGCTTAACTGATCATCTTAGGAATTTGAAGTAATTGGAGAGGAAATTGGGGATCAAGTAAAAAGGGGTAGATACCAACAAGATTAAGTGCCTTGGGAATAGGAAGTTCGGGGTGTCAGCCCGCCACACTTCCTAGTACCGCTGCGAGCCCCTCCCTGGGTAACCCTCCGGAAGTCCAAGGTTAACCCTAAAGCTTCTAAGATAAACTAAATTATAGACAAGACTAGTTAAGTAGGAGAACTTGACAAGTTAACATCCGTCCCAAACCGGAACGGTTTATAATGAAAGACTGGGATAGTCCTACGAGCGGTTGGCTCGGGTTATAAGGAAGGACTGGGATAGTCCTGCGAGCGGTAGGCTCGGGTTATAAGGAAGGACTGGGATGGTCCTGCGAGCGGTAGGCTCAGGTTATAAGGAAAGACTGGGATAGTCCTGCGAGCGGTAGGCTCGGGTTATAAGGATGGACTGAGATAGTCCTGCGAGCGGTAGGCTCATAGATTAAATATAAAACTTGTGTAGTCTAGCGAGCGGTAGGCTCGTAGTTTAAATATAAAACTAGTGTAGTCTAGCGAGCGGTAGACTCGTAGTTTAAATATAAGACTAGTGTAGTCTAGCGAGCGGTAGGCTCGTAGTTTAAATATAAGACTAATATAGTCTAGCAAGCGGTAGCTCGTAGTTTAAATATAAAACTAGTGTAGTCTAGCGAGCGGTAGGCTCGTAGTTTAAATATAAAACTAGTGTAGTCTAGCGAGCGGTAGGCTCGTAGTTTAAATATAAGACTAGTGTAGTCTAGCGAGCGGTAGGCTCGTAGTTTAAATATAAGACTAATATAGTCTAGCAAGCGGTAGCTCGTAGTTTAAATATAAGACTGGCATAGTCTAGCGAGCGGTAGGCTCTACTTCTTAATTGTTGATTTGCGAGCTGGAAGCTCGGTAGTAAAGGGCTAATACATGTTGCTTGTGTATAAGATGTGGTGGGTCTTCGGTTCTGCCTTAGTCGTCACACCGACAGCAGTTCGTTGACTCGACAGTGCTAGTGGTTTTATGAGGGCCAGGTTGTCTTACTGCGCGTCCGACGGGACAGATTCCCTAAACCCTGCCTGGCCAATTCAGTTTAGTACGCAGGAGCTCGTGAGTACCGGGTACCCGTATCACAACGTACGTTTGGGCCTAGGTCTGGTAGTGTGACTTACCCACCTAGGTGAGGAGACGCCCGCTCCTCTGCCACCGTTTGACCACGACGGGTGGTGCCCGAGAGGTTAGCTACCTCCGAAAAGTGGGAACTAAAGGTCTGTACGTACAGAGTCGTGTGGGTGAGTTGCATGTGTATGAACTAATAATACAAACATTGCATCATTGCATTGCACATCATAGCATAGCATTACTGCACAAACAGAGACCTCATCGTATAAATTAGTATGGGCTCTTTTATACGATGAGTTTACTTCTTGCCAGATCCCTTAACTTATGTGCTTTGTGTGTACGCATATAATTTAAGGTTATTTTCCTAGCTGCTCTAGTTATTACTATAATTGCTCTTTGTTACTGCCACAATAGTATTTCTTGTATTGTTCGCCTTGCATATGATTCTTATATTAGAACTGTTAGAACAATCTTATTTAGTGCGCTCTTGCCAGTTTTACCACTTGTCACCTGCTTCTTTTGTATTACCCCTTGTTTGTCCTCCGCTTCTTCCTCCCGCCCGGTGCCTAGGAGTCGCGGGGGGAGGGGATGGGGAATTTGGCTTAGTCTTTTGACTAACGGTCGGTGGACCACATCATTTTAGGGAGGATGTGCCGGAGCAGCAGGAATACGCTCAGGAGACAGGTTAGGGGAATATGATGAAGTAATGTAGCATCTACCCATTGTTGCAGTAGCAGCTACAGACACATGACGACGAGACGTGAAGAGCAGCTTCCACGCAGCACCACTAATCAATGACAGGATGACAAGATCGATAGCTTCCGCGTAATAGTAGTGTGAGAGAGAGAGTTGCTTACTTTATTTATTTGAACATGTACCGGGCATAAGCCCTTTTTCTCTTTCCTTTTGTACTCATTGTTGGACTTGTATACATTTTGATATATATGCAGATGTGTGATTGTGGACTTAGTTTGTCTTTCTTAGTTTTCTTCTTTTCTCTTGTTGGCCTAGTTGATCGTTCTTGCCGGCAGGATCGGCGTCTTGCGGAGGTGGCTAACTCGTGTGTTAGCATCACCGTAAGGCGGCGGTTCTGGGCATAAGGTCCGGGAACTCTCCTGGTGCGGGAGAGGGATCTTACACATTATTTATATTAAATGTCATTCTTGCATAACATAATTTTAAGTAAATGTCACCTACTTTGAAGATTGTAGAAAACCCTTTCCCTACATATACTAAATTTAGAGATGTGTATATCATTGCTGATATGTTTGATCTTCATGCTCATGTAAGATAAAATGAACTTATTTTTCCACTGCGTATGTATAGTTTTCTACTGGCGGACTAGTTGATCCACCGGACCGAGGCACACAAACCTAAGCTTAAAAATGTAAATTCTCTTTTTAATCAAACATATTTATGTCTTTTATAAATTAATCATAAGGAGTATTTGCCTGAGCGTCTGTAGTTGTCCCCTGCATGACGTGACATCATAACACGTTTTTCCCCTTGCTCTGATAATGTTTATTAAATTCGTGAGAAAATGCGGGTTGTGACACCCGACACGTGCACGGGCGTGTGATTTGCGGATACCCGCCTAAAGGGCTTTATTTCATTTCCATCTACCCTCAGCCTGGGTCGTCATTCGCTGGATGTTCCCTAGATCTCACTTCGTCAGCGGCTCATCGCACGGAGGCGCGATTCTGGTTCCTGGAACTGGCTCGACATTTGATTACTTGAGCAGCAGAGAAGGTATCTCGTCACTCCAACTCGTTTTATCTCCTTCCAGTTACTGAACAGGGGAGACCTAGTTCCACCCTTGTTCTGGACTTCATTCTTCCTGGGTATTGTGATATGCCCTAAGCACGGACCAGTGGACAGGGAGTAGGCGAAGGGCATTTTAGTCTTTTAATTAACTATTTAAGGGTGTGTGTTTCCCTAACTATGTTCTCTTGTTAATTTTCCTAAACTAGCGTGTGTGCTGGAATATGCGGAAAGACCAGAAGGAGACCTGTCCGTTCTTGCGTGGATAAGCCGTCCAGGGATTGGATCAACGATTCCTTAGGATTGATAGCTTCTTGTATCTATTCCTCTCATTCCCTGCATCTGTGAACATTTAAGCTTGCTATTTTATCTTATGCATTTGGCGTCATTTCTCTGTTTCAACAGAAGATAGCTTTTGGATATTCTATGTCCATCTTCTGATCCTTGCAGCTAGAAGGATCATATCACTAGTATCAGAGCATCATCCTGCGACCACCGCTGCCGACCTTCTCCGGCGACCAAGCCAGCCCACGAAAACACCCGCTCGAAAGAAGTCCAAAACGAAATGGAAGCCCTGAAGCTTCAATAGGAAACGATGGTGCAGACAATCCAAAGCCTCATCACTCAACAATAGCGTAACAGGGAGGATGTCAAGGTGATGCTGGAGCAACAACAGACCCGAACTCTAGAAGAAATCCGCTCGATGTTCGCCGAAATGCGCACGGTGGAACCCGGAGGGATGGCTTACTCGTCGGAAAGCTCCCAGGTCCCAACCAGAACCGCCCATTTGGCAACAAGACTCGCCCAACTGGAGTTCCCCCATTTCAGTGGAGAGGGATTTCTCGAATGGATTTATAAATGTGATCAGTTTTTTGAAATTTTCAGCACACTAGGAGACCTTAAGGTGAAGGTCGCTTCAGTTCACCTGGAAGGGAAGGCACTCTATTGGCAACAATCATATATGAAGGCTCGGCTAACTCGGGAATGGCCTAGCTGGGAGGACTACAACCAAGCCTTACACCGTCGATTTGGGTCTATGCTCTTTGATGATCCCATGGGGGGGGGGGGGGGGGGGGGGGGGGGTTAAAAAATCTGAAACAACAATCATCAGTGCAATCTTATTTGGACAAGTTCGATCTCTTACGACATCGGGTCAATCTTTCGGAGGAGCATGCCATTAGCTTTTGCTTGGCGGGACTCAAAGACGAGATCAGCTATGGAGTTCAGATGTTTCAACCCAAGACGCTGCTCGAAGTTTTCTCATTGGCAAGGCTACAGAGCACAAGGATGCGTTGGGGAGCCGCAAGGTTACGCCACCACCGTTATCTTTTCCCATAACCAATACTCACAGCAGAGGAGATCGTCTCCCAGCACCCCCGTTCAAGTTTCCGGCTAGGCCGATAAACAGCACCCCAGCGCCCTTTCTCCTAGCAAATACTCAAGGGGATTGGCCACGGCAAGGTCGAAGGTTATCATCGACGGAGATGGATGAGAGGCGCAACAAGGGCCTATGCCTTTGGTGTGACAACAAATTCATTCCGGGGCACCGGTGCCCCAACCGACGACAATCATGTGCGATTGAAATTCTTCCGGAGGGAGAAGAAGAAAACGCCGAAGTAATTTTGGAGGACGACGAATTGTTCATGGATGCTGAGCCAGGGGGAGATCAGCCCACACCCCACCTCTCGGTTCATGCATTAACATGAATTCCACATTTTTATACAATGAAGGTTACGACATCGTACAAGGGACAACCCATTAGCATTTTGATTGATTCGGGGAGTACTCGTAACTTCCTTGACACCTCCATGGCGGACAGACTTCGGTGCGAATTAACACAAATTTCTCCCTTTAGTGTGACGGTGGCCGACGACAAGAACATCACTAGCTCCCATAAAGTGGCTGACTTTTGTTGGCGCATGCAAGGCGTCATGTTCACTTCGGAAATGTTACTCCTCCTGTTAGGAGGCTGCGATGTTGTCTTGGGGGTGCAATGGTTGGTGACACTAGGGGTGATCCAGTGAGATTTCAGTCAATTGAAGATGGAGTTCAGCAATCATGGCAAGAAAATTTCACTGCGGGGGTCAACAAGTTCAACCGGGGCATGGATGAAGCAACATCGGATGCAAAAATTACTAGCAAAACCGGGGCAATTGAACATGGTGGCATTGTGCAACATTCAAGAGTGCGCACCGGAGAGCACACCAACCAGTCCAACCTTAGCCATGGATAACGACGGGCATTTAGACGAGCTACTCAGGGAGTATCCTGACCTCTTTGAAGAACCGAGGGGGCTGCCACCCGCTCGCGCACATGATCACCGAATTCCAATCAAGGAAGGACCCGTGGATGTCAACATTCGACCCTATCGCTATCCGCCACTGCAAAAGACTGAAATTGAGAGGTTAATTCAGGAGATGCTCGCTGCGGGTACGATACGCCATAACTCTAGTTCATATGCTCATTGGTTGTGTTGGTCAAAAAGAGCGATGACGCGTGGTGACCGTGTATAGACTATCAGCAGTAAAATAAATACATGGTCAAAGACAAATATCCCATCACAATCATTGAAGAGTTACTAGATGAATTGCATGGGGCCCTTTTCTTTTCAAAGTTGGATTAAGGGCGGGGTACCATCAAGTCAGGATGTCGGCGGAAGATATACACAAGACAACTTTCCGTACACAAGGCATTATGAATTTTTGGTCATGCCATTAGACTTGACGAACGCGCTTTCCACATTCCAAATCCTTATGAATCAACCGTTCGAGCACCAATTGCGGAAGTTTCTCCTCGTCTTCTTTGATGATATCTTAATATTCAACCACTCATGGACGGAACACCTCCAACATCTTCAGTTCACCTTCCAAGTGCTGCGGGAAAACCAGCTATATCTTCGGCAGAGCAAGTGTACTTTCGGCCTCCAGAGGATCCATTACTTGGGCCACATCATCTCGGCCGAAGGCGTAGCAACCGACCCCCTCAAAATTCAGGCGATGATGGAGTGGCCGAAGCCCACTACATTCAAAAAATTGCGCGGGTTTTTGGGCCTCACCTGGTATTATCGCGGGTTCATTCAAGGGTACGGAGTTATAGCTAAACCCCTCATGGAATTACTCAAACATAGCTCTTTTCGTTGGACCACAAGGGCAGCCGAAGCCTTCAAACAACTCCAAACAGTGGTGTCGCAACCGCCCGTGTTACAATTACCAGATTTCACCAAAAAATTTGTCGTCGAGACGGACGCGTCGGATTCCGGCGTGGGGGATGTTTTGTCCCAGGAAGGCCGACTCATTACCTACTTCAGTAGGGCTTTGGGCACCCGGAACTCGCTACTATCGGACTACGAAAAGGAACTTTTGGCCATTGTGCTGGCGGTGCAACATTGGCGCCATTATTTGGTGGGACATCACTTTATTATTCGTACGGATCATCAAAGCTTACGTTTCCTCTTGGATCAGAAAATTGCAACACCGGCTCAACAAAAGCATATGATAAAACTCATGGGTTATGACTTCCAAATTCAATACCGCAAGGGGAAGGAAAACATCTGCACTGATGCTCTCTCTCGGCAACACGAGCTAGCACTCATCGAGCTCAACAGAATAGTTTCCCTACAATCGGACCTGCTACAACTGATCAAGGAGGTGTGGGTCCACGACGACCGTCTACAATGCATCATCAAGGCCAAAGAAGCGGATCCCACCTGTAAACCGAAATACCAATGGCTGAATGGTACTTTGACGAGGAAGGTGCGGCTAGTCATTGGCAAGGATAGCACCCTCAAATCCAAAATATTGTTCCAACTTTATCACGACGGCGCTATGGGGGGACACTCGGGTATCACGACTACGTGCCAAAGGATGAAGAGGATGTTTTATTGGAAGGACATGAAATCTGAAATATATGCATACATACAACGTTGTAAAGTTTGTCAAAAGTGCAAATCGGACCATCAAAAGCCAATGGGCTTGCTACAACCGCTCCCGGTTCTTGAACACATATGGCATGATATATCCCTCGACTTCATTGATGGCCTCCCAAAGTGCCACGACAAAATGACCATCTTGGTAGTCATGGACAGATTGAGCAAACAAGCACATTTCATGGCGGTCACCCACCCGTATACCGCAGAGGGAGTTGCTGGAATATTTCTGAATTTGATCGTCCACCTGCATGGGCTGCCATCAACGATTGTGAGTGATCGCGATACAGTGTTTCTTAGCCAATTTTGGCAAGAGCTATTCCGTCTCTTGCAGGTGCATCTGCGATTAACAATGGCCTACCATCCTCAAACGGATGGCCAGACGGAAGTGGTGAACAGGTGCTTAGAAAGCTACTTGCGGTGCGCGCATGTGTTTTGAGCACCCGAAGAGCTGGACAGAGTGGCTGCCATTAGCCGAGTGGTGGTACAACACGACCTTCCCCAGCGCGTCAAAGATGACTCCTTACGAGGTGGTATACGGGCAAGTGCCCACCCTTCACTCACCGTACATTTATGGAACGTCCCTCAACGTCGACGTTGACCGCTCTTTAGAAGCCCGAGAGCGCACCATATCCATTCTAAAGTTCAACTTGCTGCAGGCACAGAACCACATCAGGGTGATTGCTAACAAGAAACGGGAGGAACGAGTACTCGCCATTGGGTCATGGGTGTACATCCGCATCCAACCCTACCGGCAAACTAGATTGCGGACACATGTGTTCCATAAGTTATCACCCAAGTTTTTTCGCCCTTTTCACGTGATGGAGAGGATCGGCGAAGTCGCCTATCGCGTGGCTCTACCTCCAAAAACAAAAATCCACCACACTTTTCACATATCCCAACTGCGCGAGCACAAGGGAGACTCACCAGCACCGACCCTCCCCTTACCTTCCACCGTGACTACGGAGGGAAACTTGTTGGTGGAGCCTATGAAGGTGCTCACAAGGAGGATCGTACAAAGGGCTGACAGACCCCTCACACAACTCCTAATCCAGTGGCACAACAACACCACGACAGAGGCGACATGGGAAGATCTTTGGTCCTTACAACGACGCTATCCACACTTCAAGTTCCTTGAGGACAAGGAACTAGCGATGGGGGAGGCAATGATACGCCCCTAGGCACGGACCGGTGGACAGGGAGTTTGCGAAGGGCATTTTAGTCTTGTTGCGGGTCACTCGACGCTCTTCCAGACCGGGCGAATTGAACTGTCTTAGCCCGAGAGTGGGCTGAATGCACAAACAGTCACAAAGAGAATAGACAGGTGGCAAGAGAACATTTTTAGCATGGAAAACACGGAAAGGGTAAAAAACCACATGGCCGGATCGGTGCCAGCCAAATTTGACTAAGTGTTGGAGTGTTACAAACGAAGTTACAAGTTCAGAGAGCGACAGGCCGCATCTCATTACAATTGCAGTTGAAGAAAATTCTCATAGTGTGACAGCCCACCTCTCAGAAAAGCTAAGTGTCTTGGTGTTGCAGGAAGTCTTCAAAGTCTGAAGAAGATCTTCAAGTGACGAAGGAGATCTTCAAACCGCGAAGGAGATCTTCGAACCGCGAGGGAGATCTTCGAACCGCGAAGGAGATCTTCGAAGGAAATCTTCAAGGAGCTCTCTCGGATGCCAAAAGTCAGATCCTTTCAAATGAGGATTCAGGGTCCCTTTTATAGACTTGGTCGGGGGCGACCCAGTAATTTCACCATTGTAACCACCATAACTACTTGACGGGCCGATCTCGACCGTTGATCGAGAGCACACGGATCGCCACTTTCTGAATATGACAATTTTGCCCCCGGCCAGTTCGGGAAGTTCGGGCAGTTTTCCGATTGCAATGTGTGAATCCTGCAATCTCAAGAAAGATAGTGGAGTTAGCAACTGCGCGCGCTATGAACTTTGCAATGTTCAAGTGCGCGCAGATCAAAAGCACACTACGAACTTAGCAGTGCTAAGCACGCGTTGAGCCCCGAACGGGAACGCCTTAAAAGCACGATCAGGGTCGTGCGAGGACGACGCAAAGGGGCGGCGGGCGTGCCGTGCATTGAGGGAGATCGTCCGACAGGCCGCGCGCTAGCGCGAAGGCCACGCGCTAGCGCGCAGGTTGCGCTAGCGCAGAGGCCATTCGCGCGCTAGCGTGCAGGCCACGCGCTAGCGCGCAGGTTGCGCTAGTGCGGAGGCCCCGCGCGCTAGCGCGCAGGCCGCGCTAGCGCGCAGGCCGCGTGTGCGCGTGGGCCGCGCAGGCCGCGCATACGCACGAGCCACGCGTGTGCGCAAGCGCGGAGACCGCGGGAGCGCTAGCACGCAGGTTGCGCGCGGGCCACACGCTAGCGCGCAGGTTTCGCTAGCGCGAGGCCCCGCGCGCTACAATGTTCTATAATACTATTTTATAATATATATTTTATAATATTAATGGTTGCGCGTCATCGTATGGTGGAGTTCCAGGTGGGAGATCGGGTTTTCTTGAAGATACATCCGATGCATGGAGTATCGCGGGTTCGCGGGCGGAAGAAGCTCAGTCCGAGGTATATGGGGCCTTATAGGATCCTGGAGCGGATCAGTCCCCTGGCTTACAGACTGGAGCTACCGCCGGAGTTGGAGGGACTGCACGACGTTTTCCACGTCTCCTCACTTAGGAAGGCTCTACTTCGGTCAGAGCAGCAGTTTCTACTTCAGAGGGGCCAGTAGCTACTGATCGATCGGTAAACCTGGAGCCGGTTCGGATAGACGACACGGAGTTACGAGTCTTGCGGCGCAAGAAGGTTCCGCTGGTCAAGGTCCTATGGAGGAATCATGGACAGGAAGAGCATACTTGGGAGCCAATGGACTTGATGCAGCAAAAGTACCCGCAACTTTTTCGACAGGTATAATTTAATTTTTCCGGGATGTTACTTTTCTTCCTAGCAGTAGAAGCCCCCCCCCCCCCCCCCCCCCCCCCCCACAGGCGTAACCTGAATTTCGAGGATGAAATTGGTATTTTTATGTATTGGGATTTGTAACATCCCCCAAGCAACTAGACCCCTAAGTTGGTTTTGTCATGACTAGGTCATGACAAAACCATGGGAAGAGCTCAAGACCTTGAAAGCTTAGGTGGGAAGGAGAAAACCCAAGTGGTCTGCAAATAGCAATTTTCGGATATCAAGCCTAGGATTGTATTTAGGGGGCCCACTTTGAACCTTGACCCCACCATAGTATCCCTAACCCATTAAGGGACCTCTTGGAGCACTAAGGACCCATTGGAGTCAAATTAAAAGGCCAATTAGACCAAAGTCAACCTTAACCCTGAATTGGTCAAACTAACTCAATTAGGGTCAATTAGCCTCCACCATGCCAAATTGACCTTACCCTTACCCTAATAGGGCTACTAGGAACCTAGTGGACCAAAAATCCCCATCATGAGACTTGCAATTTGACCAATTTACCCTTAAGCCTAATTTAGGTCAAATTACCCCATTATAACCTAATCTAGCCCAATCCATTTGGGCTAGTCCCAACTAAAGAGAGCCATCATCTAGTGGGCCTGCTGATTTCTGATTTTACTCTAAATTTCTGTAATTGCTGAGTAGGAGAGAAAGAAATTGGAGTTTTCCCCAAATCGGAGAGAGAGAATGAGAGCATTCATGGGATTAAATGCAATTGATCCTTCAAATCCCTCCCCAATTGATGTGCATTCATTCCCCCCTTAAGTTACAATCATTTTCTGGAAATTTCTATGGGCAGAGGGGCTGAATTAAGGAGAATTTAGTGGTAACCAAAATTTGGGTTAATGGCTATTAATGGCTTTTAGGAATAAAGCCATCCAAGCCGATTGACCCCCCCCCCCCCCCCATTTACTTCAGTGCTCAGAGAGGAAGAGTTTTCCCAACTTTCCAGTGAGAATCGTGCAGAGGAGGTCTAGATCGGCATGCCACCGAAAGCTCCAGCACCGTCAATGGAAACTCACCGGAATTCACGCAACCAAGCCCCTACTCAGGTCCGATCCCCTTCTCCTCCCTTGGTGCTAGATCATTTCTTAATTTGGGGCTTGATCCGTGCCCAATAGGGCTCGGATTGCGCTTCCGAAAAAGGCTCATTTCTAGCTCTTTTCCCTCCTCTAAAACTCAGATCCGACCACCTCCGGCCGGCCAACCACCTCCTATCGTCGGGCACCACCTCAACGGAGGTGGTGGTGGCATTGGCTGGCCGGAAGAAGGCGTAGGTGGTCGGGAAATCACCCCGCAAAGAAGCCCAGGTCGGGCTGTCGCGTGCCGTCCATTTCGCTGGGACGATGATAGAGATCCGTCAGATCTTATTATTAATGTTTACGTATATATCATTTCATTCGTCGAACAGAATCACAGGGTTCGTCGAACGGAATTAATTCATCGATCTGAATTAATTCGCCGAGCAGAATAGATTTCGTCGAGCTCAGATTAAAATTAATTGTTTAAGTCTATTTTATTTAATTCATCGAACGAAGTTAGACGTTCATCGAACGCATAAATATTCGGCGTTCGTCGAACGCAGATCTTCGTTCGTCGAGCGCAATTAGGATTTTCGTCGACCGCAGAGTTTTTCGGCATTCGTCGAACGCAGATCATTGTTCGTCGAACGCAGTTAATATTTCGTCGAACGCAGCTTATTCATGATTTCGTCGAACGCAGTAAACTTTTCGTCGAACGCAGATGTGTTCAGAGTTCGTCGAGCGCTGTTCTATTTTCGTCGAACGCAGGATTCAGTTAATAATTAAAGGTTATTAATTTCTGTCACACCTTTTTGCTGTAGTTTGTTTTAATTATTAAAAATACAAGATCACCTTTGACGAAAAAGTGCCCAACACCAAAGTTGTAGGTCGTGCGGTTTAATAACAACCCGGTCGGTCAGAGTATTGAACTCTTGTGAATTTCAATTAGATAGACACTCAAACACTGTAAATGGTGGGGCTGGTCCCTAGGGTAGGGCAATCACTCTTTCCTTCATATCTTTTTATTGGTAGATGCTATAGCCTTGATATTTAAAACCTAGGCTGGTCTCATGCACCCACACAACATACTAAAAGATGGGATTTTTAGGAGAACCTTTTTCTAAGGTTTTTGAGATAATTTCATAAATAATAGATTAATTAATTAGTTGGTCAAAAGACCTCCAATGCCCTCCAAATTTTGGTGGGTGCTTTTTAAGGTTATGTTATGACCTTGGTAAAAATCTCAGCCCATTTGGGACTGTTTTGGTTGAGTAATTGGTTAACCCAAGTTCGGTCAAATTGGGTCATAGATAGGGCATGGTGTTTATCTTGGGATTTTGTGGTCAAACCTCCTCACCAAGAGGTGGAACCTTGTCCACTGGTTTAGGATCAACTAAAGTACCCCCATGAGTGGTTTGGGGAGGTGTGAAGGTGGTTAAGCCCTAGAACTCTAGTTTTCTTCCTAGGTGTGCACTTAGGACCTTGTGAAGGCTTTGGGTAAGTTCATAGGATATAAATAGGCCCTGGGTAATTTTGTAAGAATTTTAGGAGCAAGTATTCCCTTTGAATTAGGTCATAACCCCTTTAGGGAATTTTCTTATGAGAGACATTTACATGCTTAAAAGGTCTTGTATGGAGATGAAACTCTGGTAGTGCCCTTATAATCATGGTTTAGACCTCTGGTAATTGTTGTGAATTTTATTAAATAATTTAATCAGTACTTCTTTCACAAGGCACCTGTTTTGATTTAGCCTTAAGAAAAATATTTGGGGGTCCAATACTATTTTATAAATTGTGCAAATTGGTGATAGGACATTTCAGAACATTAGGAAGCTCTGTGAATTTTTATAGAATTTTTGAAGACTTAAATCAGTAGGCTACTTCACATTTCATTTAATTTGAGGTTTTCTAAAAGTATATATTTTAGTGAGAAAATGATTTCCTTAAATCCTGAAACTTAGTCAGTAGCCTTGTATGATGAATACAAGAGTTTGGTAATTTTCCCATAATTTTAGTGTTGATCTTTTTGGTGGTTCCTTCATAAAACTACAATTTTGGATGGATGATAAATAATTAAATTAGAGGAAATTTCTTACTGTAAAAATATGATATGCTGTTTCTGATGTTATTTGGTCATCATAGATTTATTATAATTTTTGGAAAGCCATATCATAAGATTTACTTACACTTCATGCTCATTTTCATACTTGGCAAATGTTTGGAGAAATTAAAATAAATGCTAAATAAATTAGGAAAAATATGATTCTCTGGTTTAGTCTTATAACATCATGATAGACCTCCAGTAATTATGTTGGGTCAGTTGGATGAATATTTGGAGTACCTCTAGTTATAAGCTTCATATAGTTAGATTAGTCTGCGTTTAGTAAAACTGTGAAACTTAGGATTTTAGTGACCTACTAGGTGGAAATGGTGTGCAGATGGTGCATATGGGTTGATTAGATAGTTAGAAGTCCACCCCAGGAAGTGTATGAAAGTGGAGGTTTAGTTCATATTTATCTTATTAAAAGATCTTGCTTAATTTTTGATTTCAAAGTAAGTGATATATCTATTTATATATATATATATATAAGTTTGCTGAGTAATAAACACAAACACTAGAAGTGCATATAAATAAACACAGCACAGGAAAATAAAAACATAAAACAAACAAGCAATTCACAGATGACACAAGATGTATAGTAGTTCCCCTCAACTGGGTACATCTACTCTTCTACCCACTGGTAGGAATCCACTAGGAGGTTGTTGATAAGGTGCCCTCACACCAAGGTGATTTTGATAAGGTGTCCACACACCAGGTGAGCTGTTGATAAGGTGCTCTAACCAAGATGCAGGTTTTTGCTAAGGTGCCCTGTCACCGGGAGTTAACTTTTGAAGGGAGTTATAACCATGTACAAGAGGTGGAAGGAATAAAAGGAAAAACAGAAAGTTTTGTTATTCTTCTCTGTATGAGAAGACTCTTGAAGATCCTGATTTTAAGTTGAATGGATCCTGATGAAGATGTTGAAGATCTCCCCCTGTCTGATGTAAGTTGATGACAGTTCTGGAGTTCTCTTCTCTTGATTGTACAAACACTCCTTTCTTCTTATGCAGTGATGATCCTGAGCAAATGGTTGAGATTGGTGTCTCATGATTTGTGTGATCTGCAAGAAGATGTTAGCAAAAAGAAGATGTACAAGAATAGATCTGCTTCTTTTTGTATCTGTGTGTACTCTTTCTATATTCCTATTTCTCTCTGTCTATATGTATTTTCTGCTCTTCTCTTTAATATATAATCTGGAGAAGGCTTTTGAATTCTTGTTGGGAATAGGGAAAGAGATAAAGTCTCTTTAATTTTATTCCTTGGGAAGAGGAGTTTCCGACTTTGACTTATCTGCAAACGGCTATAAACTTTTATTTCCTGCAACGGCTATATCAGAAAAGCATGTATATAATAATGTTAGTACAGCTGTATAAGAATATTTGCTGACAATTTGTCGACCGTTAAGTTTGAGTTTGTCGAGTGCCGTTCAGAGAATGCTTGGCCGTTTGAGATTATTTTGACTAAATACGTCGAACGCTCCTCACCATTTGTCGAACGCTGTTCGGCTGGAAATTTGTCGAGCGCTGGTGTTTACCCGGGAAACTGCTTTCAAGAGGATTACTCGCAGACCGAGCGGTTTGCAGATCCAAGTCGCCCGGCTCAGGTTAAGCAAGCTCCATCGGCACTAGCTAACACAGGCCGGGCGGTCTATAATAATTCAGGCCGCCTCCAAGAACCAGAGGTAATCCAAGCCCAAGTCCAACAGGGCAAGTCGTGGTCTCCAATCGGAGGTCGCGCGGTTTATGCCATGAAGACAAGCCAAGGCCTAAAAGCCAAAGATCAGGTCGCGGTCTCAAGACAGAGACCGAGCGGGTAGAACCGTCACCTTGGCCGCATCATCTCCAGCTTCTGGTCAGACAAGTCGGAAGGGCAAGCCGCCAAGCCGCGCGGCTTATTTTCTTTCCTTCTTTGTGTATCCCGTCACCGCCTGCCCGTTTCTCCTGTACCCGGGCAGGCGGTTATTCTATCCCTGCCCGCTCGGGCAGGCCCCCAGGCCTATAAATAGGGGGCGGCACTGTTCCCAAGACACGCACACTCGAATCTAGGAGCTCGCTTGTTTGAGCTGCAGACTCGAGTTTCTCGTCTTGCGGACTGTCTGACCGGCCGGCTTCTCTTTTCCTGCACTTGCAGCCCGCTGTAACCACTTCTTTCTAATCAAAGGAAAGCCCGTCGCAGGAGTGGCATTTGCCGCGACGGGCGAAGTCTGGCCTTGAGCGCTGCTAGCGGTCTCATTCTTCTACATAAAAAGTAACCAGCAACCCGCAACCTCCGGTTTCCCTCGGAGGTGCGATCTCAGACTCAACAGAAACACGCGACCTTCAGATCGCGGATTGTCGGTGAAATCCCCTCTCGCCATAATGTCAGACCGTCAGTTCCCCCTTGGAGACCGCTCCGATCATAACGAGGACTCTCTGTGGGAAGCCCTGGAGCAGTCAAAGAGAGAAGCCGAGCGGGCTCAGAGGACCACTGATCAGCGACTTGAAGAGATCAGTCGGACCTTAGCAATACTAACTGAGCGACTAGTTCCGCAACAAGCCGCGACTAATCGGGCGGTGACCCCGGTCCTTCCTCTACCTCCTCCTTACTCGCTACCGCAAGCCGCTAATTTCCAGCTCCATCAAGAAGACCCTGCGGCTAGGGAAAACTTCTATCAGGAAGCCGCGCACAACATGCCAGCTCGAGTCCTCGACTTCCAGGGGGCGACTTCTCGCGCTGCCCATCTTTCCTACCCGCAGGAGGGCGCGGCCCGTCTCTCCTACCCGCCTGAAGTTCCTATTCATCTATCCTACCCGCCTGAAGTTCCTATTCATCACTCCTACCTGCCAGAAGCAGCCGCCCGGTCTTCTTATCAGGCGGCTTGTCCGCGAATAGCCGCAGCTCCAACGGCTTATTATTCTACTCCTCTATATGAAGACATGGAAGAGACCTCTCCCTTTGTGGACGAAGTCAGAGGGGAGCCTGCCCCTAATAATTTCAGGGAACCCCGCCTGCCAGCTTTCAATGGGGAGACTGATCCCACGGTTCATTTACAAGCTTTCGAGTCAGCCATTGCTCTTAGAACCTTAACTGATGCAACTAAGTGCAAGCTTCTTGTAACCTCCTTTGAAGGACAAGCGAGGGAATGGTTCTACGGTTTGCACCCCAGGTCAATCCGTTGTTTCACGGAGCTGCGAAGAGAATTCCTGCTGAGATTCTCCACCTCAAGGAAAAGAAAGAGCGGCCCGGCGGCCCTTTTCGATATAAAACAACGGGAAGGCGAGACATGAGCTCGTTTTGTGGATCGATTCCAGAGAGAGATCATGGAAGTCCAAAATGTGGACCCGGAGCTGTATAGGGTTTCCCTCATCCATGGCCTAAGGGAGGGCCCCCTAAAGTTCAAAGCAAATATAAGGGAGCCTAAGACTTATCAGGAAATGATAAGTTTGGCAAATATGTTTATCAGAGGAGAGAAGAGCAATCCAGACTACGTCGCGAAGCTGGTAAGCGACAAGGAGCCATCGAATCCATCCTTCCGTCATCCACCATCGAATCAGTCCCACTTCGAATCCCGTTCCCAAAGGGGGAGGAACTACAAGAATAAGCAACCATTTATGGGCCATCAGCGGTTTCAAGATCAGAAACCACCGTTGACCATCGCTCCCGCTCCATCCGCTCCCCTTCCGCAAATCATGCCGGTATATTTACAACAGTATGTCGCGCAGCCACCTCCAGTCGTTCCATCAATGCAATATGATGATTCGCAAGAGTCATTCACTCCCCTAAACGTCACCATGGACAAGGTAGTCCAGATTCTGCAAAAGAGGCCAGATTTCAAAAGGCCCGCTCCTCTGAAGGCGGATATTCGCAATCGGAATCCGAACCTTTATTGTGAATATCATAAAGAGGGGGGACATCTAACTGAAGACTGTCGAGCTCTTCGTCTGCTTATAGAAAGACTCCTGGGAGAAGGAAAGCTCCGGGGTCTAGTTCGGAAAGATAAAACTGCTGAGCCAACTACCGAGAAGAAAAAGGAGAAGGAAACAGTAGAAGTGACCTGGGAATGCGCCGACGTCGAGGACGCCGGCTACTATGGTGATATCCATCCTTCTACTGAATGCGTCGAGGTCAATGATGTGGGCCCTTTAGGGGACATCTATTGTATCCATGGGGGAGCTGGAGCGGAATCATCTCGCAAGTCCAGCATTGCGAGGGTTCTAAAGCAGGAAGTGGCAGCCACTACAAGTTCTCCTCCCGAAAGTACTATTGTCACGTTTGGTCAGGATGACCTTCCCCCCAATGCTAATCCTTTCGATGATGCGGTGGTTATCAGAGCCGTCATCGAAAACTATACCATCCACAAGATTTTGATTGATACTGGCAGCTCCGTCAATCTCCTTTTCCGCCCAACTTTCGAGGCCCTGAAGACTGGAAAGCGTCTGCTTTCCACCGATGGGCCCCTCTACGGTTTTTCTGGGGAGAAGAAAGAGGTAGAGGGTTCAGTGAAGCTCCTGGTCTCTCTTGGAGGAATAATAAAGCTGATCAATTTCGTGGTAGTGGATGCCCCGAGCAACTACTGCGCTATCTTTGGGAGGCCGATTCTCAATGCGTATAGGGCGGTAGTGTCCACCTTTCATCTTGCCCTCAAGTTCGCTGCTAAAGGAAAACAGTATCGGGTCAGAAGCAACCCAAAGGTAGCTCGGGAGTGCTACGTCCGAACTGTCAACATGGTCACCGACGTTCCGCTTCCCGAGATCATGGATGAGGTTTTGGAGGTTGCTGAGTCTCCAGAGGCCGTCGAGGAAGGAAAAGATCGAGAAGGGGCTCACTTGGAACCTGCCCAAGCGACCCAAGAAGTTCCTATTGCTGAGGGGCAGAGAAGAAGCTGGTCATCAACGCTGAATTGTCAGAAGAGGAGAAAGTGGAGCTAATCTCATGCCTGTTGGGAAATCTGGATATCTTCGCTTGGTCAGCGGAGGATATGCCAGGAGTGGATCCAGACGTGGCTTGTCATCATCTAAACGTATCTCCTGAGTTCAAGCCCGTCCAGCAAAAGAAGAGAGAAGTGGCGACCAAGCTGGCGTTACCCATCACAGAGGAGGTTTCCAAACTCCTAAAAGCGGGTTTCATTTCTGAGATTCAATATCCCACGTGGATGTCGAATGTTGTAATGGTTAAGAAATCCGGCGGGAAGTGGCGCATGTGCGTGGACTTCACCAAACTTAATAAAGCGTGCCCTAAAGATTGTTACCCTTTGCCTCGGATAGATGTATTAGTTGATTCCGCGGTTGGGTATGGTTTTATGAGTTTCTTCGATGCCTTCTCCGGGTATCATCAAATTAAAATGCATAAACCTGACATCCCGCATACCTCATTTATCACAAACGATGGGTGTTACTGCTATCTAGTAATGCCCTTCGGTCTTAAAAATGCGGGTGCAACATACCAAAGAATGATGGATACCGTCTTTAAACATCAAAAAGGCAGGAATCTCGAAGTTTACGTTGATGACCTTCTTCTCAAAAGTAAAACATTCTCATTGCACTTGGAAGACCTCGTAGAGACGTTCGCTACTCTACGGAGGTTCAAGTTAAAATTAAACCCATTGAAATGTGTGTTCGGGGCAAACAAAGGAAAGTTTCTTGGGCATCTCTTAACTCCTGATGGCCTTGCACCAAATCCAGATAAGGTGAAGGCCATCCTTGATATGACCCCTCCTCGAAATACTAAAGAAGTTCAACAACTCGGGGGGAGATTGGCAGGATTGAGCAGGTTTATCTCTAAATCCGGAGATAAAAGTGCCCCATTCTTTAAAACATTGCAAAAGGGATCAAAGTTTGAATGGAGCGAGGAGTGTAACAAGGCTTTCGAGCAGCTGAAGGGACAGTTAACTTCGACTCCACTTCTCCAAAGTCCCCGTGAGGGGGAAAAACTATTCTTATATCTGGGAGTCGGACCAGAAGCGGTGAGTTCTGTCCTCGTTCGAGAAGAGAAGAAGAGGCAGTTTCCAATATACTATGTCAGTCACATCCTTAAGGATGCAGAAACCAGATATTCGATTCTAGAGAAACTGGCCTTGGCCTTGGTTATGTCTGCGCGAAGGCTTCACCCTTATTTTCAGGCTCATTCCGTCCAAGTTATTACAGATCATCCTTTAAAAAATATTCTTGAAAAGCCAGATCATTCAGGGAGGTTGGCAAAATGGGGAATTGAACTAAGTGAATTTGAGATATCATACATCCCCCGAACAGCAATCAAAGCGCAAATCTTGGCAGACTTCCTGGTAGATACAACAGAGCTTAGTCCAGAACAGGTGGTACGATCTCCTCTGGCTTGGATCATTTATGTGGATGGGGCTTCTGGCAAAAACTCCGTGGGAGCCGGAGTAGTGTTGATCAGCCCAAATGGCATCAGGCTGGAGCAAGCTATCAAGTTCTTCTTCCCAGTTACGAATAACCAGGCAGAATATGAAGCACTTCTGGCTGGGCTAAGGCTCGCGAAAGAGTTGGGCATAGAATATATACATGTTAGAACTGATTCATTGGTGGTGGCTTCCCAGGTCTTGGGAAATTATGAGACAAGAGAGCCGATTCTGCGAAAATATCTGCTATTAGCCAAAAAGGAAATCGGAAGATTCAAGTCATTTATTATCGAGCACATCCCAAGAACGCAAAATGAGGAGGCAGATGAATTGTCGAAGTTCAGTCTTCCATCCGGGGGAGTGACCTTTGAACTTTTTCATCCGGCAATAGATGAGTCAGAACTCATGCAAATTGATCATAATCCTTCATGGAAGGATCCTTATGAGCTATTCCTATCAAAGGGAGAGTTCCACCATTCCATCAAAGATCGGAGAAGATTCAAAAGGAAGGCGGCATATTATTATCTAATAGCAGGAGTACTCTACAGAAAAACTTTGATTTCCCCCTCAGCACGATGTGTTTCAGAAGAAGAGATCCCTATCGTACTTCAGGAAGTACATTCTGGGGAATGTGGTAGCCATTCAGGGGCAAAAACCTTAGAAAAGAGGATCCTGCGGCAAGGATATTTTTGGCCGACCATGAGAAAGGATGCTGAAGCATTTGCCAAGCGGTGTGTGCAGTGCCAAAAGTTTGCTCCTCTTCAGCATCTGCCTGCTCAGTCGCTTAGGTCAATAACGGCACCCTGGCCCTTTGCAGTTTGGGGGATGGATCTCATCGGACCCTTTCCAATGGCTAGCGGTCAGCGCCGCTTTATCATAGTGATGATTGACTACTTCAGCAAGTGGATCGAGGCTAAGGCACTGGCAAGAACTACTACCCAAATCATCAGAAACTTCATCTGGGGAGAAATTGTCTGCCGACACGGAATTCCGCTGGCAATTGTCACTGATAATGGTCCACAATTCAATAATCCCGAGATGATAAAATTTTGTGATCAGGTTGGAATTGACCTGCGGTTCTCCTCAGTACATCATCCAAGGACCAATGGTCAGGTAGAAGCAGCCAACAAGCGAATCCAGCAGCTCCTGATGAAAAGGGTTTGGAATCAGAAAGGAAACTGGGCGGATCAACTTCCCTCCATCCTTTGGACTCTTCGTACTACTCCATCTTCAGCTATAGGGGAGACACCATTCAAACTGTCTCATGGCTCGGAGGCTGTTGTTCCTGTGGAGTTTGAGGTGGTCACTCCAAGAGTTGTGTACGAAAAAGAAGGAGGAGAAGCGTGGGTAGACTACAATGACGAGGCCATCAAGTATAGTCTGGATCTAATCGAAGAACTTCAGGACGAGGCAACAATCAGGCAAGAAGAAGTTAAAAGGAGGATGGCAAAGTACTTTGACAAAAATGTCAGGGTAAAACATTTCGCGGTCGGCGACGTCGTACTAAAAAAGGTTGATGCAGCAGCCCGAACAGGTAATGTCGGGAAGCTAAATCCTAATTGGTCTGGACCTTTCATCGTCAAGGAGGCATTAAAAAGGGGGGCTTATCGCCTCCAAACAAGTGAAGGAGAAGAAATCCCGCGCACCTGGAGTGGCGACGATCTCAAACGGTTCTATCCTTGAAATGTCTTCCTTACTTTTCTGCAGTTTTTTGAGATATTTTAATAAGAAGCTCCATGCTGACACTTCTCCATGTCTGATGTTTCTTTTCTGCATTTTCTCATATATCAAACTCACTGAACCACGAAGACATCGCCAAGTTCTGCTCGAACCCCCTCGGATTGTATTCATTAGCGTAAAACCATGAAGATCATGTGTAGCGGGGAGTTTTCGCATACGTGTAGTGGTAGCTTGCCAATTCCCGTGCGGTGGTCTTCAGAACCTTGGATCCCGGCTGATATCCGACACACCCCTGCATCAAGGGAGGTCTAGGTGAATGTTGGCTCTATCATGCCCCGAGGGGGATATAATTACAACTTTGATGATCCTTCTGAGGAAAGCAATGTCGGTATAGCCCCCGCGACATAACCACACCTGCCCAATTGATCATCTTAGTCTGTGACTATCGAATACTCCGAGGTACTCTCAAGCGATGCCTAAGCGGGACCCACAACTGAGTTGATCTCTCTGAGGAAAGCAATGTTCGCCGCCTAGGCCCACCTGCCCAATTGATCAACTCGGCTTGTAACCCTGGGCAAGAGAGCAGTCGAGTCGCTTACAGCCCTTATGACCACTTGAGGAAAGCAATGTTCGCCGCCTAGGCCCACCTGCCCACTTGGTCATCTGGGTCTGTACTTGTTTCCCTTTATTTCTACAGTTCTTATGACCACTTGAGGAAAGCAATGTTCGCCGCCTAGGCCCACCTGCCCATTTGGTCATTTGAGCCTGTAATCATCTCTATTGCATTACAAGGGATTATTTCATCCCATATGGTCATTATAGACCATTTGGAGGAAAAAGCAGGATTTCTATATGCAGCATAAACCGGACGGCTTAATACTCAAACCGGACGGTTTGAAATAAGCAGGTGCCAAGGTTTTCAAGCGGTCTGATTGTTAATCCGGTCGGTCTGGTTATTAAACTTCGCGGTCTGAAACCAGCAGGTTCAAAAGATGTCATGCGGTTCGGTTTCATACCGGGCGGTTTGAAATAAGCAGTTTCCAAAGGTGACATGCAATTCGGTTTTTTAGATCGGATGGTTTGAAATAAAATAGGGTGTCATTCAGGTATTAAGATAAATACCGGGGAAGCAAGCATAATCATGACCGGCCGACCTTATTGCCCGGGTTATGAATTTATCATCCTTATGGGTTTCCACTCAATACGATCGGATAATCACAGGTTCCTTCAATCAGGCGGTTATCATTCTCATTTCAAGTATTAAACCTCCTAATCACACGAATTCTATATACAGCCCGTGCGGCTTATCAGCCAACGTTATATATTGCTGTCATATGGATTGTTCGGGTTAAATGTTAACCGCACGGTCTATCAGCTGATCTTCGAGAGACATTCCGTTTTGCAAGGCAATTACGTAGGACCAGTTTATGGTCGCATGGCTTGATTACTTTAAATTCCGGGTCGGTTATCTGGTTACATTCCCGGAGGTGGGATTTACAGCGGTGTCAGCTACAAGTCGCCTAAGTTTAAAAACTGACCGCTCGGGTTGATGATTGTTCTCATAACTTGTATTTCTTTATCCTAAAAGAGCAAATATGTCGGGTCTAACAGTAACCGCGCGGCTTAATACATTCGCAATAGGTTAGCACTTTCTCAGAATAAATCGGATATATTCGATTCGGATTACAAGAAGCAAGCCATACGAGTGGTTTTCTAGATACTCTACCGGAATCTTATCCTAACCGGGTGAGTTAACATTTAGTCGCACGACTTGGTTAAATTTAACACAGAAAGAGATCGCAAACAAATGCAAGTAAGTCGCAGAAGGTAGACGGATAAACAGGTAAAAACTTTTCATTTCATCATCAAAACATTGTTTACATTATGTTTTAAGCCGTCCGGCTAACAACATCAAGCCGGCGGCTATTCAAAATAAAAAGTAAAATACAGCTACTGATCATGCGACTTGAGTTTCTTAGACGCAGGAGCACTTGAATGTTCGCTGCCACCAGTCGAAGCATCAGGGGAATAACCCTCGCTACCCGACGAGGATGAGCTGCTCAATTCGCCTGACTTGCGACCAGCATCTTCTTCAGAATCACTGGATTCGGACTCCGAGCCGCTCTCGCCACTCTTAGCCGCTGCGGGTTCTTCAACCTCATCATCCTCGACGTCGCTCTCCTCTGAGCTAGATCCGTCGGCTTTGTTCTTTCCCTTGGCTTTCCGCCTAATTTTCTCTAACTTCTTTTGCAAAATCGGGTAGGCGTCCGAGAAGGTGAAATGTTCGAAACCAGGCGCGAACCCGTTGAGCTCCCGCAAGCGGTTAAAAGCATTATCAATTCCCTCAGCGACATGAGGGAAAAGTTCCTGCTGATAGACCGGGTCGGTCTCATCATACTTAGCCTGCAAAAGAAAGAATAAGGTAAGACCGTGCGGTCTGAGAACATTGGTATTGATACTGGCCAGGTGACGATTTACCGACTCGGCTTCCTTTAGCCGCGCATTTTCTTTCTTCAATTCGGCGATTTCTTTTTCTTGAAGGGCGTTTTCTCTAATCAACCTCTTTAAGGTCATTCCCATGAAGGCGTTGGTGATGAAGCTCTCAGCACCAACCCGCGCGGCCTCCCTGGCGAGCTCTTCCTCAGGGATTTTCCTCAGCCTCCTGAAGTTCCGTCGGCCGAACATACCGATGCTGGCGGCCTCAGCATGACGACCCGACTTCTCGTTCGCCCAGTGGGGGAGCGCAGTAGAGATCTGGACACTATCGCTGTCCGGGTGCCAAGTTAAAACCGGGCGACCTTTTAGATCCTTCACCTTGCTGAAGGAGCGAAGAGCGGCAAAGTCTCCCGAGGAGCCCGAATCCTCCCCATCAGACGGCAGCGGCTTGTTCCTGGCTTGCCTCTTCCTCTTCTCCGTCTGAGTCAAGACTAAACCAGCCGGACTGATCGACTTGTTAGCAGGAACAACGGCTTGGGCTATAAAAGGAGAAGAGTCAGCACGAGAAATCGAGCGGTCAACATTGAAGTCGGAAGCAAAAGGAAGCTTACTATCTTCAAGCCGAACGTTCTCTAATTCGGCAAGTAGAGGGATATAGTAGCTTATGTTAAGCCGCTCATCCTTGAGAAGCTTGCAGATCCCCTTCTCCACCTCGCTTATTGGGACCGGTTGAAAGGCCTCCTCCGGCCGTACTTGCGGATTCGGGTTCAACAGACCGAGTCAGCCTTCGAAGATCAGATACCTCTCCGACCAGGCTGTGACCTTGTTCGCAAGGTTGACCATCTTCAACCCGCGGCAGCCGAAATAAAGATGGCCTTTGAAGACGTTCGATTCAGAGTCCGGGATGGCCCGCACCGAGAATATCTTCCTGAAGAGATCCATAGAAAAGCGGACTCTCTCAGACCGCAGGTAGGAGATGAAGCTACATATCCCGGCCATCGAGTTGGGGGAAATCTGGTCGGGAACAACTCCGTAATGTTCAAAGACCATGGCGAGTTCAATCGAAATCGGGAACCTAAATCCGCAATCGAAATGGTCGATTGGGATCGCAATTTGGTTTGGGCCAGACGAATTCATCCGCTCATCCCGGAGCGGAAGCCGCGCGAGTAGCGGACTGTCGGTCATGTGCTTCTCGACGAATTCGTCCAGCTCGGCTTTTGTCAAGCGACACTCCTCGAGGTCCGCAGAATGAAAGGCCAAAGCGGCTTCGGAGCGGGTAGCGGAAGTCTTGGCAGGTCGCTTCGGCTGGCGCTTTACTCCCATCTTGAGATTTTGGTTAAAGGACTTTCGGAAGGGCGCTACTTATAAGAACGGCTGATCTGCATTTAGTAAAGGTAAAATCACGGCTAGACCGGTCAACCCGTACGGGTACATCACCACAAAAGCCAACCACAGACTAAGTATACCCAAACAAGCGGATTAAAGAATCACAAAAACAGGCAGATCGGTTTATGTAAAGCAACCCGCAAGCATTAATCAACACAACGAGGCAGAAAAAATAATAAGTTCGAATACTTAGGCCGCACGGCCTGAAAGGCAGATCGAATATTACATAATCAGAGTCAAGCAATTGTCCAAGGACCGAATTGAAATAATATTACAAGCTCATACTTTAGAGCCACTCATTACGGGCGGTTTTCACCCGGCTCGTCCTCCCTGTGAAGCCGCGCGACGTGATCGCCGATCTGAAGGACAGTTCCCTGCATTTGGTTCATGTTATGATTAAGGCGGTTGATCATGCTATGAATCCGCGCGGCATCTCTCTCTACTCGCGACGCGGGGATCACGCGAGTAGGCAAGGCTGCTGCGGGCTCATGAACACTCATAACTGGGTGGGTTGTCCCGGCTACAGGGAGAGACGAACTCGTCCCTGCATCCGGGCGGCCTGACCTACGCCGACCTTCGTCAATCATGTTGGTAGGGCGCTGACTTCCGCCGGCTTCCTTCGCCAAATGGAGGTATCTGTCCCTATAATATGCGCAGTCCTCTTCGAGCTTGCGGACTTCTTTCTTTCCCCGGTCAATCCGGGCGGTCAGCGCAGCCACTTGGTCTTGCTGCGCCTTTTCCTTCTCTCGGCGCTCTCTCCGCTCGACCTCCAGCGCCGCACGGTTCTCCTTCCTTTCGGTCTCCAATTCGGCCCGAAGAGCAGCTTTCTCATCCTGGGCGGTCTTCTCTCTCTCCTCCATAACCCGCAACTGCTTGGAAAGGGTTTCCAAGTTCTTTTGAAGCCGGGACATCTCGTCCTCCATCCGGGTATCCGGCAAAGAGGAACGCAGCAGGGGAGGATCCAGAGGGGGAAGATAAGTCACCATTTCGCCCGGCTTCGGAATCGAACCACGGTCATCTGCAATAAGAGAAAATGGTCAAGGAGTGTTCAAAAGTAAACCGCTTTCATCGAATTTTCCTCGCTTACAAGCCGCGGCAGTTTGAATTGAAATCGGGCGGACGGGTCGCCTTGCCAGCTCGGTATCAAACTTTCGGCGTTGTTCTCTCCACGATCTTTCACTTTGCCTCCGCTTAGCAGCAGAAAATTGAGCGGCGGAGGGAAAGAAGCTAGGCGACGGGTTCAACAATGAAGCGCGCGACTTGTTTCGAGGCCGCGGCATGAAAAAACGAACAGAGGGGTAATCCGCTCCCCTTTTACCTTGCAGCAAAAGATTGGGTTGCGGCGGGGGCGGCCTGGCAAGTTGATCTCTTACTCGCTCCGCCTTCACCTGCATAAACCGCAGGCCAGTCGCCACGGTATCTTCAGGTACCGATATTGTTCTTTCAGTCGCGACCTCAGGAAGGATGGCCTCCTTAAGGCTGGTCGCATCCTCAGACAGGGCGGATCCCTTCTCTCCTGGCGGATTGGCAGCCTGCAGTTCGGAATTAGTCCTCAGTTGTTCATCTTGCTTCTGAAAAGAATCAAAATCCTTGAGGAGGTCGCTTACGGAAATACTATGAGCATCAATTGGAACCTGGTCGTTCGGCTGGGGGGAAGGAGTAATCAGGCCTTCCGAAACTTCATTCTCGCGCGACTTGCCTTGCAGGCTGTCCGCTTTCGATTTCCCAGATGCTACTTTATTCCTGGCCTTCAGCCTCTTCATCTTCTTGAGAAGCCTGTCCGCCGCGGACTCTTCCTTCTTCCTTTTCTTCGACTTTTGACCGGTTGTTTTTTCCGGACTATCCTCGATGTTGACTATTGGAGTTTGCTGTTCGCTCGGCCTGGGGGAGTCGACTGTCTCTCCTTTATCTCTAATCTTTAAATGAAAATCCCCGGACGGGGTGACCTCCATCTTAAAAGACTCATCCCCGTCGCCTTTCTGGGAAGCAGCCTCCAAGTTTGTCTTATCCGGCGGAGAAGGCGGGCTATTTCCTTTGTCAGAAAAGGTTGGGGGATCAGCTGGGGGTGGGTTCAGATAGCTCTCCGCATTCTTGGTCGACAAGACGACCGTTTGCTCAGGAAGCAGTTCGGTCGGCTTATTCCCCTCCTGTTTAGATGACAAATCGATTGTCAACTCCGCAGGCAGGTTGGTCGGGTTACTCGCAGAAGCAATTGTTACGGTCTTATCAGGCCGCTTCACCTTTTTCTTCTTCTTCTCTTTCGCGCGGTCTCTCTCGCGGTTCTTCCCGGACTTCTCGAGAACTTCCAGCTCAGCCATCAGGTTCACCATCTTTTTCGGGCTGTTCAATCCGAAAGCCCTAACTGCAATAGGCGAGTAGTGACTCGTGGTAACAATGGAGTTATGCCAGAATCGAAGCCTCTGGAACATTTATAACCAACGGGATGAAGACGGCGCGGTCTCCGGCTAGCACTGATATTTTCGAAATCTTCACGGAAATTTAAAAATATGCGGGGATTATGTTTTCCCGGGAAACCGCTTTCAAGAGGATTACTCGCAGACCGAGCGGTTTGCAGATCCAAGTCGCCCGGCTCAGGTTAAGCAAGATCCATCGGCACCAGCTAACACAGGCCGGGCGGTCTATAATAATTCAGGCCGCCTCCAAGAACCAGAGGTAATCCAAGCCCAAGTCCAACAGGGCAAGTCGCGGTCTCAAATCGGAGGTCGCGCGGTTTATGCCATGAAGACAAGCCAAGGCCTAAAAGCCAAAGAACAGGTCGCGGTCTCAAGACAGAGACCGAGCGGGTAGAACCGTCACCTTGGCCGCATCATCTCCAGCTTCTGGTCAGACAAGTCGGAAGGGCAAGCCGCCAAGCCGCGTGGCTTATTTTCTTTCCTTCTTTGTGTATCCCGTCACCGCCTGCCTGTTTCTCCTGTACCCGGGCAGGCGGTTATTCTATCCCTGCCCGCTCGGGCAGGCCCCTAGGCCTATAAATAGGGGGCGGCACTGTTCCCAAGACACGCACACTCGAATCTAGGAGCTCGCTTGTTTGAGCTGCGGACTCGAGTTTCTCGTCATGCGGACTGTCTGACCGGCCGGCTTCTCTTTTCCTGCACTTGCAGCCCGCTGTAACCACTTCTTTCTAATCAAAGGAAAGCCCGTCGCAGGAGTGGCATTTGCCGCGGCGGGCGAAGTCTGGCCTTGACTGCTGCTAGCGGTCTCATTCTTCTACATAAAAAGTAACCGGCAACCCGCAACCTCCGGTTTCCCTCGGAGGTGCGATCTCAGACTCAACAGCTGGCAGGCTTGAATTTGTCGAGTGCTGGCTGGCTTGAATTTGTCGAGCGCTGTTCGACATTCGTCGAACGCAGATAGCTTATATTATTTTCTTATGTATATTCTCCGATTCGATCGCATCATATTTAATTTATGTTTTCTTAGTTTTCTTACTTAATGAAATTGATCTAAGTTATTAGATGAATTATTGACAAAAAAAAGGGTGGATCCTAATTCAAATCAAAAGCTAAGGTTCCAACAATCTCCCCATATTTGAGTTGGGATCCTAAATCAAATTAAAACTAGTGGTCTGGTGGTCTCCCCCTATTTGGTTTAGGATGCCGACAGTTTTAATTTTTATATTCTCCTTTTCTCTCTCACTTGGTTTTAATAATTTTTCATCCTTTTAAAATTATTTGAGCAACTCTGCTTTCCTAGATTTTTATTTCTTAAGTTCTGAATTAAAATTTTCAATTGCAGCAACCTTTAATGAATTTTAAGGAATAAAGATTTTGTCTGATACCTTCCTTCTTTAAGAATCCCCTTATCAGAAGAGACTCACACTCAGTGCTTCTGATTATTTCTAATCAATGCAACAACAGTAGAATGCTCAACATAATTTGGAGAAGGTCTGTAAGAATATTGAAGTTATCTGACATTCAAATGAATTTTATGTTTAATTATAGGAATGGAGTTTAATGGTGAAAAAAAAACTTTTTGATAATTAATTAAGGAGTTTCTGTAGATTTCTATTAGAGTTGAAAGGTTTAGCATTTGAAATATATTAGCCTTTTTATTTCATTGAAATATAAGTTTGAAAATTTTTCTTGAATCTGTTGAACATAATTAATTTCTTTTTCTTTAGAAATATGTTCAAATTTATTTTTCAAGAAAATTTCTTTTGATATTTTTAAATTTTCTTTTAGTTTATTAATTTCAGGAGTTAAATGATTTATATTTGTTGACTCCTTGATTTCTATGTCATATTTTATTAAATCTGTAAGAGTTAATTTAAAATCAGATTTAACTTGAATAGAGGTAAAATTATAAGTTGAAGTTACCTCAGTTACCTCAAGCTTTTCCGATTCGATTTCTGCATCTGTTTTGTAGTTTGACCCATATATGGCTAACATGCAGAAATCCCTAGCTTTCTGTTCTTTTTCTTCTTCCTCTTCACTTAGACTAGATGGTGGTTCTGCATCAAATATATAGTTAGTTAAAGCAGGTTCAGCCACCATCCTTGTGAGGGAGTTCCAGATTGCTCTAGCTGAGGTGCAGTCAGCAACTTATTGATGAATGCCATTTGACATTGATTGGGCTAACATGTCCATAGCCTTTGCATCAGCACCTTTCAGTTTTTCTTGAGCATCTGTTGATGATTGTGAAGAAGAAGGCCCTATCAAAATGGAATTGAAAATTTCTTCATCTATGACATTCATATATAATTTAATTCTAATTTGCCATAAAGAAAATCTATCCAAGTTCCAAATAGGTGGACTAGTGATTAAATAATCTACTTGTGCCATGAATTAAAACATAAGAACTAATTATCTTTGTGATCCAGGCGTTAACCTATAAAAAGATCAACACCCCTCTGATACCAATTGAAAGTGGAGGTTTAGTTCTTATTTATCTTATTAAAAGATCTTGCTTAATTTTTGATTTCAAAGTAAGTGATATATCCATTTATATATATATAAGTTTGCTGAGTAATAAACACAAACACTAGAAGTGCATATAAATAAACATAGCACGGGAAAATAAAAACATAAAACAAACAAGCAATTCACAGATGACACAAGATGTATAGTAGTTCCCCTCAACTGGGTACATCTACTCTTCTACCCACTGGTAGGAATCCACTAGGAGGTTGTTGATAAGGCGCCCTCACACCAAGGTGATTTTGATAAGGTCTCCACACACCAGGTGAGCTGTTGATAAGGTGCTCTAACCAAGATGCAGGTTTTTGCTAAGGTGCCCTGTCACCGGGAGTTAACTTTTGAAGGGAGCTATAACCCTGTACAAGAGGTGGAAGGAATAAAAGGAAAAATAGAAAGCTTTGTTGTTCTTCTCTGTATGAGAAGACTCCGTTGTCACGGGAGTATAGTTGGTTTGGTACCTCGAGCTGTAGGCTCGGTGGTGGTTGGTGCGGATTGTTGATCCGGTGAGTTTGTGACTCAGATATGTTCTTGGTAGGGCAAGTTAAGCCCAGGTGGTTTATGTTTGGAGTTTGTAGATAGATAGTAGAACATGTTGCATGTGCACAAGGTGGTGGGTCCTTAGTGTCGACGGTCATTGCACCGACGTTGATACTCGGGCTCGGCAAGTGTGGAATTTGCACTTAGCCATAAAAGTCTGGTGGTCCAGCTAGTAAGAGTACGCAGATGCTCCGCGGTTTTGCGTTGAGGCGTACGATAGGTCTAGGTTAGGTAGTGCATATACCAACCTAGAGGTGGGTGATGCCCAACCCACCGCTTCTGTTTGCCACTACAGGAGTATCCTGGGAGTCTTGCTAGCTCCAAAAAGGGGGAACTAAAGGTCTGTACGTATAGAGTCGAAGTGTGTGAGTTGCACTTGTGTGAACATAACATAAACTGCATACCTTGCATGTCATAGCATAAACATTGCATTTCAACTACCCCTATCGTATAAGTCGGTTATGAGACTTCTTATATGATAGGCCTTGCTAAACGACCAATTGGTCTATAGGTTTGTGTGGGCATTTCTATAAATCAATTGTTACTTTTCTATTATATACATGTCTTTATTTACTGCACTTTACTTATTCTTTACCTGCTCTTGCTATGCTCATTAACTATTTCATTTATAATTATATATACTTGTGTAGTGGTATATCTTTTCCTATAAATTATACCCTGTCATCTGCTATTGTTTTTACCCCTTGTTTGTCCTCCGCTTCATCCTTCCCGCTCGGTGCCTAGGAGTCACCGGGGGAGGGGTGGGGGATTGGCTTAGTCTTTTTGACTAACGGTCGGTGGACCTTATCATTTTAGGAGACCGCGGCGACGGAGCAGCACCAGAGGCCAGTGCAGATGGAGGCGGGGCAGTCTAGTACGGGAGCACCGATGACAGGATCCGTGAGTGTCTTTTAGTTCTAGTTGGTTTGCTTCCGCGAGTGAAATTGTAGTGAGGATTTGATGTATCGGGCAGGAGCCCTTGTTATCTCTTTTTATTCCAGTTATATTTATGTGGTCATCTCTTGTGGATGTTATACCTTCTCTATGTGATATAGACTTGGCTTTCTTTTTAGCTTATTTTTCTTTGCTTCTTCGTGATCGATTTGGCTGGCAGCATCGGCGTTTTGTAGTGGCAACCTTCCCGAGCGAGGGTGTCACTGCAAAGCGGTGGTTCTGGGCCTAAGACCCGGATGTTTGAAAAAAATGGGGTCTTACAAGTGGTATCAGAGCGAACCTCGATCCGAAGAAAAGAAGTCCACAAACCCTGGGCCACCCTGCGCAAGCTTAGTTTGAGGACAAACTAGCAGCGAAAGCAATGGTGTGCCCATAAGGGAAATCACATGAAAAGGTCCACTTATAACTGATCGTTCTTTAGCTAAGTCCCTTACGAGTGTAATTTTCTTGTGTAGCCCGCGACGAACCCTACACCGCAGCATGGAGTTCCACCGACTCCAAACGGCGTCCCACCACCGCCGAATCCTACCCCGTTCCAGCAGTCGGAGTTGGGACAGACACTGACTGCCATTCTGGAGACTTTCAGGGCACAACAGGCACCGGCTCCACAACAAAACCCTGGGGACAATTGGCTGAGCATCCTTCGAGGTCTCTCCCCACCATCATACATCGGGATGGAGACCGTTGTGAGGACTGAGGAGTGGGTGGACATCATGGAGGAGATGTTGACAGGGATTTAGTGCCCGGCAGGAATGGAGGTGCCACTGGTGGTTTCTTGCTTGGAGTCTCATGCCAAGAGATGGTGGAAGAGGTTCCTGGATACAGCTTATCCGGGACTGGAGGCTTCAGACGTTGCGTGGGATGATTTCAAGGCATCCCCGCTGGAGCATTTTGTGCCGCAGTCTGCAAGAGACGAGCTGGAGGATAGGTTTTTGCAGTTGAGGCAGGGGAGCAAGACAGTTTTGGAGTATCACCGGGAGTTTACCCATCTATCCCGGTTTGCGGTTTCATATCAGCTGAATGACGCAGCATATGCAAAGAGGTTCTACAAGGGCCTTTGTGATGAGCTGAGGTAGGCCCTCCTCTTCGTCTCCGACGGCAGCATGACTAAGATTCTAGAGATGGCCAAGAAGCTGGAGATAGACCAGCAAGCTGTTCGTGGGAGAAAGAGACCTATGGAGGATCAGGGACGAGGAGGCAGAAGGGATCAACCGAGAGGCTGAGCCGCTGGGCAGAGAAAGACGGAGGTCCGACCCCGCCAGGAGGAGAGGCAGGAGCAGAGAGAGACGGTAGTGTTGGCTCCTCAGCCTCTACAGATGTGGGAGATGCCAAGGATTGGAGGAGGTGGGCCACCACCGGAGTGCTACCACTGCCGCCAGACCGGCCATATCAAGAGAAATTGCCCTCAGAGGAATGCACCACCAGCACTACGGGCAGCACCACAGGCCAGAATTTTGGGGGCCGAGGACGTGGACGAGGTCGTGGATTTCAGGGCGATGACCGGAGACAGTACAGGGAGCAGGCGTACGCCCTAGACTTGGCAAGGCCCCGAGACCCAGCAAGGGTCATCGTAGGTACTTTGACGCATTTCTTTTAATTATTTGTACCTTATAAATTCTAGTTTTACCTTAGCATTGAACCAAACAACCAAAACCCTCAGGTTTAGTATGCGTTTACGGCAAACCCGCTTTTACCTTGTTCGATACGGGTGCCTCGCACTCGTTTATCTCGGCTAAGTTTATCGAGGACCTGGACCAAGTCCAACACTTCAAGAGCGATTACAGGAGGGTGTGATTTCCGGATGGAATGGAGGTTCTAACAAATGCCACGTGCAGCATGAGGGTGGAGATTGGAGGAAGACTGTTTGAGGCCCCGACAACTGTGCTGAAGATGAAAGACTACGACCTGATCCTGGGCATGAGCTGGTTGTTCGGGAACCAGGCAAAGATTGACTGCCCGACAAGGAGGATCGTTCTAAAGCACGAAGACGGTGAAGTAGTTTTCGAAGGTACTCAACCCACCTCTCGTCTCTTCTTATCATCTATGCAGGCCATCAAGGCCCACCTGCAGGGAGACGAGGTATATCAGGTGCTCTTCGAGGCGACTGAAGTCAAGGACTCAGTGTCAAGTATCCCGATCGTACGGGATTTTGCTGATGTTTTTCCGGAGAAGCTTCCCGGACTGCCACCGCACCGCGAGAAGGATTTCCAGATCCAGCTAGTGCCGGGGGCTAAGCCGGTTTCTATGGTCCCTTATCGGATGGCCCCGAAGGAGTTGGTAGAGTTTCGGAGCCAGCTGCAGGAGCTGGTGGAAGCTGGGTTCGTTAGGCCGAGTTCCACACCCTGGGGAGCTCCGATGTTGTTCGTGAAGAAGAAGGATGGCACGCTCTGATTGTGCATCGACTACAGAGCCCTGAATAGACTGACGGTGCGGAACACGTACCCTCTGCCAAGGATAGATGAGTTGTTTGACCAGCTAGAGGGAGCCCACTGCTTCTCGAAGCTGGATTTGAGATCTGGGTATTATCAGCTGAGGATCTAGGAGGAGGATATCCCGAAGATGGCTTTCAGCAGCCGATATGGGTTGTATGAGTTCACTGTGATGCCGTTCGGGCTCACAAATGCACCATCAACATTTATGAGCCTGATGAACCGGGTGTTCGAGCCTTATCTCGACATCTTTGTCATTGTGTTCATTGACGACATCCTCATCTACTCGAGGAAGGAGGAGGAGCATGCATGACATTTGACACTAACCTTGGAGAAGCTTCGGGAGCACCGTCTGTATGCGAAGTTCAGCAAGTGTAAGTTTTGGTTGAAGGAGGTGGCCATTCTAGGCCATATCATCAGTGGAGCTGGCCTAGCAGTGGATCCAACAAAGATTCAGGCAGTACGGGATTGGCCGCCGCTGAAGACGGCCACCGATGTGAGGAGTTTCTTGGGACTTGCTGGCTACTACCGGAAGTTCGTTCAGGGGTTTTCTCAGATAACCCTCTGACTCACATCCCTAACGAAGAAGGATGCTGCTTTTACATGGACCCCGCAGTGTGAGGCAGCTTTCCAGGAGCTGAAGGGTAGGCTTACTTCGGCCCCCATCCTTTCCCTTCCTTCGGGGAGGGAAGGGTTCCAGGTGTACACAGATGCGTCATATCAGGGGATGGGTGCCGTTCTAATGCATAACGGGCACGTGATAGCCTAAGCCTCCCGCCAGTGGAAGAACCACGAGCGGAATTACCCGGTGCATGACCTGGAGATGGGAGCTGGTGATTAATTTATGATCAATCCGAAAAGGCAAGTGTACCTATCAAACCGTAGCACCAAGGTCGTATTTAAAACACGAGGCTGTCAAGTATTACTACACACGCTTCCAACTATTATCCTACCGTACGATTGTTGTGATTTGAAAATTTAAAGACGAACTAATTAAAATTGGAAATGATAAATTTATATTTAAAAAGATAGCATTCGATCAATGATTCACCATGAAAAGAGAGAAGACGAATAAAAATAAAGTTTTAAGATTGCATAATTAATCTTGACCGTGGCGGATCGAAAATAAGAAATAATCTCGCTAGAGCATTAAATCTCCTAACTTCTAGACAATTTGACCGAAATCTCTTTACGAATCAAAAGGGCTAAAGTTGCATTATCGAAGTGAGCCGCACTATTGGATTTGACTCCAATCCGGAGGATTTACGTCGTCCTATCTCTAGGATTGCGTGCAACTCCTTCATTCTTCAAGTGATCTTTCAAATTAACGAGTCTCCCGACTACTATAAAATGAGATCAAATATCTACTACCGTATACCGGAAATACGGAGTCGATGCAAAATAAATCGAATAAGGATCAAGATAAAATTCAGCAAAAATAAAACTTAGAAACGACGCAAAAATCTCATCTCAATCCATGGATCCTCATGATCGAACACTAAAAAGGATTAGCTACTCATATTAAATAAAAAGACGATAATAAAATATAAAAAGGACATTTTCATTAACAATAAAAAAGGGGTTACAACAATATAGAAAGACAACACTAATGCTCTACTAAATAAAAGAGCGAGTACAAAAAAAAACTCTCTTGCTCTCAAAATAAACCTGCACTTGTTCTCTCTCCAGTACTCTCCAACTTTTCCAACCTCTAAAGTCTTGAATTTGTGCTCCTTATATAGATGCAAAAACCATATAGAATCATCCCAAGAGAAGAATAATCTAGATGGGGGAAGAGAAAATGATGGTGGCTCCAATTGCTATGAAAGTTTCGGCCAAGGGAGGAGAGGAATAGAAATAGTTGCATTAATGATGAAGGAGTGAAATGAATGGGTGCTAAAAATATTAATGATGGTTGCATGCATTAAGGATTAATAACCGGCTAGAGCATGGAAATTGATTTGGACGGGCTGCTTCATGGAGGGAGGTGGACGGGCTGCTCTAATTATGGAGAAGTTGAATGGCTGCATTTGAAGCTTTAATGAAATGTTTTTTTTAATAATTATGGGCTGCTGAATTTAATTGGAGAGGAGCATTGATTGGTGCATTGAAAATGAATAAAGGAGTTGAAGTTGGGCTGCTCCATGAGGTGGGCGAGTATTTGGAGGAGCCGGCTCATTGAGAAATTAAGTGGGTTGTTGAATGGAAATAACGACAGCATTGAAGATGAAGAATTAAAGAGCTGAATTGAAATATAATGGAGGAGAACCGAATGGCAGCTATAATGAAGAGGAATTGGAGGTTTTGATATGGGGGAGGTAACGCACATGATTAATTTATGGTGATGATGTGGCATTTTATTTGTATGAATTTCACATCTCCAACTTTGCATGGAGGGTTGATGGAAAGGTTTCACGTGCATGGATAAAATGGTAGTGGCGGCATGCAAAGGTGGTGGCGATGGCGTCGTGTGCTGCTTGGACTTGTCCGGCATGAGCTTGCGGATTTGGCGGAAATGGCGGGCGCATGCAAAAGAGTTAATTTCTTGGACTGGTGTAGCTTCGAAGATGGCGCGGCGAAGCGGACGTTGCGACGATGGCGCAACATCATGCCTACAAAATAGAAATAAAGATACATAAGTAAAATATAAAATAAAAGGATTTATAATTGAAAACACTAAATATATTTTATATTTAATATTATACTCAATTAATTCTCCAGACCTGTCATAAAATAATAATAATAATAATAATGTTAGCATAAATTTTGCGAGAAAAATAAATTATCTTTAAAACCAATTTTTTAATAGGCGAGATGATATATTTTTATCAAAATATTTAATTTTTTTATGTTATAATTTAGGATTAATAGTGAGTTATCAGGAGTAGTCGTGTTCGCTCTCAAGATTTGACGACACTACCTCTATGGTGTCCACTGCGACATATTCTCAGATCACAAGAATCTGAAGTATGTAGATACGCAGAAGGAGATGAATATCTGACAAAGGCGATGGGTGGAGTTCTTATCAGACTATCAGTACACGATGCATTACCACCCAGGGAAGGCGAATGTAGTAGCAGACGCACTGAGCAGGAGAGCTACTACGCTAGGAGCAGAGCCTAAGTTGATGGCCATGGAGTTAGTACGGATGTTCGAGGACATGCAGATCTCTCTAGTATCTGAGGACGATCCGGAGCTGTATGAGGAGTACTTAGCAGCGATGGGTGCCACTTACGACATTCGAGACCGCATCAGGGATGGGCAGAGGCAGGATGCCAAGTTGGAACCGATATTCAGAGCCTTGGAGGCAAGCTCAGCTAGAGATTATTCGCTGAAGGACGACCTGTTGAGTTTTAGAGGCCGAGGGTATATACCGGCAGGGGGTCGGATTCGGGAGGATATTATGTCATAGGCTCATTGCAGCAGATATTCCGTGCACCCGAGCATTACCAAGATGACTACAGATTTGAAGAGGACCATGTATTGGCCAGGCATGAAGAAAGACATCATATATTTTGTGACCCACTGCGAGTCTTACCAACTCGCGAAGGCGGAGTGCCGACACCCAGCAGGATTATTGCAGCCACTTCCGGTGCCGGAGTGGAAGTTCGACGACATCGCTATGGACTTTATACACGGTCTTCCCCGATCCCGTGCGGGAAACGACTCGATTTGGGTGATCGTCGACAGATTGACGAAGGTGGCCAGGTTCATTCCAATCAGGAAGGACGAGTTGGTCAGTGTTTTGGTGCGGAGGTTCGTAGAGCAGTTTGTTCGATACCATGGTGTGCCGAGGACGATCGTGTCAGATCAGGATGGACGATTTACGTCAAGGGAGTGGAGAGCAGTGCAGGCCTACCTGGGCACCCGGTTGAATTTTAGTATAGTTTTCCACCCCCAGACAGATGGGCAAACAGAGCATACCAACTGGACCTTAGATGATCTTTTAAGTCTTTGCATTCTGGACCGCGGGGAGCCATGTGAGAGACTGTTGCCATTAGTCGAGTTCTCACACAACAACAGTCATCAGGCTAGTATAGGCAGGGCACCTTATGAGGCTTTATACGGGCGAAGAAGCAGGACACCACTGTCTTGGATTCAGGATGAGGATCCCAAGGCACTTGGCTCAGAGTTCGTGGAGGACACGGAGTGCATGACACCGAAAGCTCCAGCACCGTCAATGGCAACTCGCTGGAATTCGCGCAACCAAGCCCCTACTCAGGTCCGAGAGCCTTCTCCTCCCTTGGTGCTAGATCATTTCTTAATTTGGGGCTTGATCCGTGCCCAATAGGGCTCGGATTGCGCTTCCGAAAAAGGCTCGTTTCGAGCTCTTTTCCCTCCTCTAGAACTCAGATCCGACCACCTCCGGCCGGCCAACCACCTCCTATCGCCGACCACCACCTCAATGGAGGTGGTGGTGGCATTGGCTGGCCGGAAGAAGGCGTAGGTGGCCGGGAAATCACCCCGCAAAGAAGCCCAGGTCGGGCTGTCGCGCGCCGTCCATTTCGCTGGGACGATGATAGAGAGCCGTCAGATCTTATTATTAATGTTTACGTATATATCATTTCATTCGTCGAACGAAATCACAGGGTTCGTCGAACATAATTAATTCGTCAATCTGAATTAATTCGCCGAGCAGAATAAATTTCGTCGAGCTCAGATTAGAATTAATTGTTTAAGTCTATTTCATTTAATTCGTCGAACGGAGTTATACGCTCGTCGAACGCAGAAATATTCAGCGTTCGTCGAACGCAGATCTTCGTTCGTCGAGCGCAATTAGGATTTTCGTCGAACACAGAGTTTTTCGGCGTTCGTCGAACGCAGATCTTTGTTCATCGAACACAGTTAATATTTCATCGAACGCAGCTTATTCATGATTTCGTCGAACGCAGTAAACTTTTCGTCGAACGCAGATGTGTTCAGCGTTCGTCGAGCGCTGTTTTATTTTCGTCGAACGCAGGATTCAGTTAATAATTAAAGGTTATTTTAATTTCTGTCACACCTTTTTGCTGTAGTTTGTTTTAATTATTAAAAATACTAGATCACCTCTGACGAAAAAGTGCCCAACACCAAAGTTGTAGCCCTTGGAGTCTACTTTAGTTTAAAATTTGTTTCAGCCCAAAAGGAGTACTGTAGCTCCCTATAGAGACAAAATGGTGGGACTGGTACCTAGGGTAGGGCAGTCACTCTTTCCTTCATATCTTTTTATTTGTAGATGATATAGCCTTGATATTTAAAACCTAGGCTGGTCTCATGCACCCACACAACATACTAAAAGATGGTATTTTTAGGAGAAACTTTTTCTAAGGTTTTTGAGATAATTTTATAAATAATATATTAATTAATTAGTGGGTCAAAAAACCTCCAATGCCCTCCAAATTTTAGTGGGTGCTTTTTAGGGTTATGTTATGACCTTGGTAAAAATCTCAGCCTAGTTGGGACTATTTTGGTTAAGTAATTGGTTAACCCAAGTTAGGTCAAATTGGGTCATAGTTAGGGCATGGTGTTTATCTTGGGATTTTGTGGTCAAATCTCCTCACCAAGAGGTGGAACCTTGTCCACTGGTTTAGGATCACCTAAAGTACCCCCATGAGTGGTTTGGGGAGGTGTGGAGGTGGTTAAGCCCTAGAACTCTAGTTTTATTCCTAGGTGTGCACTTAGGACCTTGTGAAGGCTTTGTGGTCAAAAGTCCCTTGATGGTTATGAAACTTGGTCGATAGGTTCATAGGATATAAATAGGCCCTGGGTAATTTTGTCAGAATTTTAGGAGCAAGTATTCCCTTTGAATTAGGTCATAACCCCTTTAGGGAATTTTCTTATGAGAGACATTTACATGCTTATTAGGTCTTGTATGGAGATGAAACTCTGGTAGTGCCCTTATAATCATGGAAGTGTATGTGATATGGACTTCTTTCACAAGGCACCTGTTTTGTTTTAGACTTAAGAAAAATATTTGGGGGTCCAATACTATTTTATAAATTGTGCAAGTTGGTGATAGGACATTTCAGAACATTAGGAAGCTCTGTGAATTTTAATAGAATTTTTGAAGACTTAAATGAGTAGGCTACTTCACATTTCATTTAATTTGAGGTTTTCTAAAAGTATATATTTTAGTAAGAAAATGATTTCCTTAAATTCTGAAACTTAGTCAGTAGCCTTGTCTGATGAATACAAGAGTTTGGTAATTTTCCCATAATTTTAGTGTTGATATTTTTGGTGGTTCCTTCATAAAACTACAATTTTGGATGGATGATAAATAAGTAAATTAGAGAACAATTTCTTACTGTAAAAATATGATATGTTGTTTCTGATGTTATTTAATCATCATAGATTTATTATAATTTTTGGAAAGCCATATCATAAGATTTACTTACACTTCATGCTCGTTTTCATACTTGGCAAATGTTTGGAGAAATTAAAATAAATGCTAAATAAATTAGGAAAAATATGATTCTCTGGATTTAGTCTTATAACATCATGATAGACATCCAGTAATTATCTTGGGTCAGTTGGATGAATATTTGGAGTACCCCTAGTTATAAGCTTCATATAGTTAGATTGGTCTACGTTTAGTAAAACTGTGAAACTTAGATTTTTAGTGACCTACTAGGTGGAAATGGTGTGCAGATGGTGCATATGGGTTGATTAGATAGTTAGAAGTCCACCCCAGGAAGTGTATGTGAGGAAAGTGTACTTGGTGGGTTAAGAGTAAGGTTGTCCTGGGGATTGACGAAGATCGTCTTTCCCCTGGTGTGTCTTAAAGCACTTAGGTCTAACTCAAGTGAAACGGTAGAAGGGAATTCTTAAGGGTAGATACCAATAACAGTAAGTGTCTTGAGAAAGGGAACTTTGAGGTGTCATCTCATTACAGTTCCTAGTACCGTAGCGAGCCCCTTACAGGGTAACCCTCGGGAAGTCCAAGATTTACCCTAAGTGGTAGGAGTGAGATGAAACTCAAGATTAATTAATAATACACTCACTCACACTCCGTTGTCATGGGAGTTTAGTTGGTTTGGTACCCCGAGCTGTAGGCTCGGTGGTGGTTGGTGCGGATTGTTGATCCGGTGAGTTTGTGACTCAGATATGTTCTTGGTTGGGCAAGTTAAGCCCAGGTGGTTTATGTTTGGAGTTTGTAGATAGATAGTAGAACATGTTGCATGTGCACAAGGTGGTGGGTCCTTAGTATCGATGGTCGTTGCACCGACGTTGATATTCGGGCTCGACAAGTGTGGAATTTGCACTTAGCTATAAAAGTCTTGTGGTCCAGCCAGTAAGAGTACGCATATGCTCCGCGGTTTTGCGTTGAGGCGTACGATAGGTCTAGGTTAGGTAGTGCATATACCAACCTAGAGGTGGGCGAGGCCCAACCCACCGCTTCCGTTTGCCACTACGGGAGTATCCTGGGAGTCTTGCTAGCTCCAAAAGGGGGGAACTAAAGGTCTGTGCGCATAGAGTCGAAGTGTGTGAGTTGCACTTGTGTGAACATAGCATAAACTGCATACCTTGCATGTCATAGCATAAACATTGCATTTCAACCCCTACCCCTATCGTATAAGTCGGTTATGGGACTTCTTATACGATAGGCCTTACTAAACGACCCCTTGGTCTATAGGTTTGTGTGGGCATTCATATAAATCTATGGTTACTTTTCTATTATATACATGCCTTTATTTACTGCACTTTACTTATTCTTTACCTGCTCTTGCTATGCTCATTAACTGTTTCATTTATAATTATATATACTTGTGTAGTGGTAGATCTTTTCCTGTAAATTATACCTTGTCATCTGCTATTGCTTTTACCCCTTGTTTGTCCTCCGCTTCATCCTTCCCGCTCGGTGCCTAGGAGTCACCGGGGGAGGGGTGGGGGATTGGCTTAGTCTTTTTGATTAACGATCGGTGGACCTTATCATTTTAGGAGACCGCGGCGGCGGAGCAGCACTAGAGGCCGGTGCAGATGGAGGCGGGGCAGTCTAGTACGGGAGCACCGATGACAAGATCCGTGAGTGTCTTTTAGTTCTAGTTGGTTTGCTTCCGCGAGTGAAATTGTAGTGAGATTTGATGTATCGGGCAGGAGCCCTTGTTATCTCTTTTTATTTCAGTTATATTTATGTGGACATCTCTTGTGGATGTTATACCTTTTCTATTTGATATGGACTTGGCTTTCTTTTTAGCTTATTTTTATTTGCTTCTTCGTGATCGATTTGGCCGGCAGCATCGACATTTTGTAGTGGCAATCTTCCCGAGCAAGGGTGTCACCGCAAAGCGGCGGTTCTGGGCCTAAGACCCAGATGTTTGAAAAAAAGGGTCTTACAGCCAGAGCTTTGGAGGAATCTTCAGGTCCGCTGTCGCCGTCAAGTGGGACGAGAAAATGAGTTCCAGCCTCATCCTAGTTTTCCAGATCGTAATGACTTATCGAAGGCTCTTCATGGCGTGGCTCATTTTGTCGAGGAGAAGAGATTACTGTTAGTCGGGCTTTCGTCGGATGCCGAGCGTGATGCCGCCGTTCCTTTACCGCATGATAGGAAGAGAAAGCTTGTCATCAGATGCGGAGGCTCTGAGATGGTATCTTCTCCACCTTCACTGAAGAGCTGTTCTGGCGAGGCGGGTCCCAGTGGAGTTGTTCCCGACGAGACTCCTATTGACGTTGACGCTGAGATCGCGGCTTCTCCTGTGGCGGAAGCGCCTCCTCGGAGCGATCCTCCTCATCCTCCACCGATGACGGCGAAGAGAGTATCATCTTTGTTACGGGCGATGACTTCAGCGGTTAGCCATATCTTTTTATTGTTTACTTTTTATGTGTTTTCTTTTTCCAATATTCTTATCTCGCCCTTTCTTTGCAGACCGATGTAATGAATAACGTCGCTCATACTTGGAACGATTGCTACGTTGGGATGAAGGACGAGTATTTCATTCTTCAGGAGGAGCTACGTGTCGCGAAGAGCTCTTTGGAGGATTCCAAGAAGAAGAGGGAGCGTGAGATATCGCGGGTGCTCCAATTGGAGTCCGATCTGGCCCTGGCCCGCTCCGAGATAGAGCGTCTGCAGAGGGAGCTTGGCGCAGAGAAGGATGATGTTGATGATACTGCTAGATTGGTCAAAGATTTGCAGGGAGACATGTTCTGTCAGGACGGGGAGCTGGGATTCCTGAGAGGCGAGGTAGAGAGGCTTTCCTCTCTTGAGCCGGATACCAAGGCTATTAAGGCGGAGGGAGTTGCTGAGTACAAGGATTCCCTGAAATTCGTGGAGGAGCGCTATAGGATCTCTGAGGAGCTTCGAGCGGATATTATGACCAAGGAGGTGGATCCCGTGCTGGAAGGCGAGTGTGAGATCTCTTTTAGGAGGGGGATCGGGAAGACCCTTCGCATGGTGGAGAGAAAGCTCGGATGCAGCACGACCGGGCTTGGTGTTGGAGATCTTTCTGAGGACTATTGTTCTGACGTAGATATCAAAGGCTGATCGTTTTGCTTTCCTTCACTATGTACCGTATATCGCTGCGTTTATATTAGCATGTTTCGTGGTGTGGTGTAACTCTTTACTTGGTCATGTTGCTTGATGATTGTTTCTTTGTCCACCATCGATATTTGCCTTTTGCTTTTCTCGCTTTTGTGCTCGTCAAATTTTTGACCACGGATAGCGGCTGTGAGCATGTGATAGGAGCTGGGAAGAAGGGGAACTTTCCCTGAGTATTGGTGAAGGGAGGATGCTTCGAACCGTGGGCGACCGTGAGAGGTGCGGCCCCTGGCGGCGCCGTGGTCTTACTACCGATGTGAAGGGCGGACGCTTCGAACTAGGTAGCGTGAGATCACTGGGGAACTGGCCCCGAGCACCGGTGAAGGGCGGACGCTTCGAACCGTGGGCGACTGTGAGGGGGGCAGGCCCTGACGACACCGTGATCTTACTACCGGGGTGAAGGGCGGACGCTTCGAACCGGGTAGCGCGAGATCACTGGGGAGCTGGCCCCGAGTATCGGTGAAGGGCAGACACTTCAAACCGTGGGCGACTATGAGGGGGGCAGGCCCTGGTGGCGCCGTGATCTTACTACCGGGGTGAAGGGCAGACGCTTCGAACCGGGTAGCGCGAGATCACTGGGGAACTGGCCCCGAGTATCGGTGAAGGGCAGGCGCTTAGAACCGTGGGCGACCGTGAGGGGGGCAGGCCCTGGCTGCATCGTGATCTTACTACCGGGGTGAAGGGAGGATGCTTCGAACCGGGTAGCACGGTATCATTGGGGAACTGGCCCCGGGTAGCGATGAGTAATTGTAGAAGGACACATTGCGCGAGTCGAGGCTCGCGGCTTTTTCATACTATAATAGAGGGATAGTTTGCGCGAGCCGAGGCTCGCCGTTTTTTCATAAAAATTGCAGGAAGATAGTTTGCGCGAGTCAAGGCTCACGACTTTTACACAATGTAAAAATTGCAGAAAGATAGTTTGCGTGAGTCGAGGCTCACGCCTTTTACACAATGTAAAAATCACAGAAAGATGGTTTGCGTGAGTCGAGGCTCACGACTTTTACATAGCGTGGTAAAAAGGTTACTGATAGAAGCGGCGCAGGATCTGCGCATTCCAAGTGCGCGGGAGGGTCTTTCCCTCGGCTGTTCTGAGTTTGAATGTTCCAGGATTTACTGTTGCGGTGACCACATAAGGTCCTTCCCAGGCTGGTGAGAGTTTGTCTTTCTGCGGACCCTTTCCGGCTGCTTCAATGCTGCATAGGACGAGATCTCCGACGTTGATTGGCTTGGGTTTCACCCTTCTCTCGTAGAGCCGGGCTACGCGCCTTTGGTAGGTAGCGACGCGCTGGGCGGCGTTGTCTCGAGTTTCAGAGATTAAGTCGAGGTTCTCGCGAAGTAGTGCGTCGTTCTTGCTGGGATCGAAAGTCAGCACCCGGATGCTTGGTATTCCGATGTCGACGGGGATTGTTGGGAATATTGCCCTCAATATTACCTTGATTTGAAGAGGCGTCACTCTCAATGCTAATGACATATTGTATTTAACAAAGCTATACTTGTGTAGGATATACAGGCACAGGTGACTCAAAAGGAAGGGCCAAACATGGCCCTAGATAAGAAGAAATCATCCACAAGGAGATGAAGATCTGTCTTTGCATAACCGCTGAGACGATGGGCCAGAACCGCTGAGACGAGGAGCCGTCTCAGCGGATCCACTGAGAAGAAGACTAGAGCAACCGCTGAGAAGGGAACTGGAGCTACCGCTGAGACTGGAAGCCGTCTCAGCCCAACCGCTGAGACTGGATGCTGTCTCAGCCCAACCGCTGAGACAGATCCAAATGTTTTGACGGGATCTGCTTTTGGCGCAAATAACATTTGAGAGGGAAAAGCAAGTCCAATCAGCCCCATACTGTGTCAGGAGGATCAATATAGCCGTTGAAGCCATCTAGGGGTATAAAAGAAGATGTTAGGGCACATCAAGATACACTGTTCTATTGAGAAGCTTTTGCTACACGCCGCAATCGAGCATTCGCGATTCAGCCAGTTGAAGTCATTCTCTGCAGCTGAAGTTAATCTTCTAAGGGAGATTAGTTAGCTCTTCCTATACAAACTCAAGAAGGGCAAGTTGATCTTCTGCTTTGCTGAAGGAGAAGATCAAGGGGATACAAATCTGAAGCTATTGTTTTCAGATCTGAAGAAAGGATCCGGAAGACCTAAGAGTAAATCCTTTTGTCATTTGTATCTAACTCAAACTCTATTACATCTTTGTAAGGCATTGTTGCCTGAGTAAAAGGCTGTTGAGCCTGTGTGTAAAGCTGTGTTGACAGCTTGAGTGGTAGGACTGCTTGATAGGTCTGAGGTAGGAAATCTGTGGGATTTCTGAGTGGTAGGAGTTCATAACACTGAGGTGTAGGGCTGTTGAGCCTGAGGTGTAGGGCTGTTGAGCCTGAGGTGTAGGGTTGTTGAGCCTGAGGTGTAGGGCTGCTGAGCCTGAGTGTAGGGCTGCTGTGCCTGAGGTAGGATCACTCTTGATCTGAGAAGTTCTGAGGAACTTGTGGTGTAAGCTCAAGGAGCCGAGATTGGAGTTTGTGGCCTCGTCTAACTCATTGTTAGAAAGGTGAAGGGGGAAAGAGGACTACTCAAGACACCCTGTCTTGAGGAACCTCTATACATCCTTGTGTGTTTTCTGTGCTTGTATTTTCTGCAGCTAGAAACATTAGGTTTAAACAAAGAAAATAAGTAGAACCTATTCACCCCCCCTCTAAGTATTATTGACTACACCTATATATAAACTATCAAGTGGTATCAGAGGGAGGTTGATCAAAAAGACTTAACAGTCTGATCAGATCCTATACAGGAGTAGTCAAATCTGAAATCAAATGGCCAACAGTGGAATGAAGAAGGAGTTGGGGTCAATGAAGTTGCCTATATGCTCCAAAGAAAACTTTGGCATATGGAAGCAAAGGGTAAGGCTATTCATGGAAGCATCAGACCCAAGGATCTTTTTGACTATCAAAAATGGTCCTTATACCTTTGAGAAAGTCTCCACTATTGACCCTACCAGAAAGGTACTTAAGGTATTCTCTGAACTGACCAATGATGAGATAGCACTGTACACTATGGACAAGAGAGCCCAAAACATAATAGTAAATGCCATTGATGACACTACATTTCAGAACTTGGTACACTGCCAAACTGCCAAGGAAATATGGGACACATTGGTTGTCTATATGGAGGGAACAACTGAAGTAAGGGATGACAGAAAGTCACTCCTCAATCAGGAGTATGAAGCATTCAGACAGCTGAGCCAGGAGAATATCTCCATGTGCTATGAAAGGTTCTTTAGGATTGTAAATGAGCTAAGAACCTATGGAAGGGTGTTCACAGATTATGAACTTAATGACAAGTTCCTTAGATCTCTAACTAGAGAATGGGACACTAAAATCTGTGCAATCAGGGAAGGAGCAAGACTTGGAGAAACCCCCACCCATACACTGTTTGGGAAACTGCTCTCATATGAGATGCAGCTTTCTGCAAGAAAGGAGGAGGACTCTTTCTCCAGGGCTCACACAAGGGAGAGATCTGTTTCTCTCAAAGTTGAAAGCTCTAAGAGGAACAAGGTTAGAGTGTAGTCACCTCCAAGAAAGGCTGCTGAATCTGAGAAATTTGAGAGCAGCAAATCAGACAGCTCCTCTTCTGATGAGGAGTTTGCTGCCTTCACAAGGCAGTTCAAGAAGATGATCAAGAGGAAACAATGGAAGAACAAACCTTCCTCCTCTACTCATCCCAAGAAGGATCATTACAGATCTGAGAGGCAACATCCCAAAGGGGACAGGTATGACTCTAAAACTAGTAAACATGTTTCAACTAACATAATTTGCTTTTGCTGTAGTAAGCCTGGACATGTCATTTCTGACTGCCCAGTCAAGAGAAAGGAGAGAGGTGACAAGAAGCCTCATCACCAGAAGGAGAGGAAGGGAGAAAAATCCTTCCTAGCTAAAAAAGGCAAGAGCAGGAGTGAATCTGAATCTTCATCTTCAGATTCAGATGGTGAGGAGGAAGCCTACTTGGGGTTGTTTGCTGATCAGGAGGAAGAAGACTATCCTGCTACCAGGATAGGAATCAGGGCCCCTCTATCACATTCAGATAATGATGAAGAGGAGGATGAGGTCACTCTAGTTGACCATGGGCTGATGGCTATAACTGAAGATGAGGACAGCCACAGCAATTCAGAACATGAGCAGGTATTGATACACTGCATCTACTTCTTCTGATTATGAAAAAAATCCAGAATCTAAATCTCCTCCATCTAATGTTGAAGGTGAATCATATTCTGAGGAGGATGTCAATCAATTGGTTGATGAATATGGTGCACTCCTGAAAGCTCTGAAAAAGAGCAAAAAGCTAGCCGAGAGGCAAGCCCAAGAAATTGTTTCCCTAAAGCAATCAAAATCTGAGTGCATTGAGCATGCTACCCAGCTAGCTCTAATGAGCAAGGAGATTGGAAAGCTAAGGGGAATGTCAATCATCCAAGTGGGCACCATAAGCCACAAGAACAAGATCATTAAGGATCTTGAAGAAAAGCTTCTCAAGGAGAGGATGTTGGTGGCTAAGTTCTCCAAGCCCAAGACAGTGCTGCCTATTATTGACACCTTCAATTCCCATGACATGAGAGGTGTTGGTTTCAACAAAGAGGCAGCTACTAGCAACACTAAGGGAAAGGTCAAGGACTCAAAAGAATCTAAGACCTCCTTTGTGAAGGTCTTGATGCCCTCACAAGTATGACCAAGAAAGTATTCATGGTCACTTACTAAATGGAAGTTCCTATAACTTGAGCAAGAATGCTCACAGCTATGGAAATAGAAAGCGCATGGGACTGAGTGCAATGAAAGCTCCACATGAGGAAATACAAATGGTCCAACCTGGACCATTTGTGTTTAGTGTCTCAGCCCCATCAGTCAAGAACATGGAAGCAAGCTCTTCCAAATCTGCTTCAGCAAAAAGCAAGACTGCTGTCAAATCTGTTGACAAGACTTGCTGCCCAGTGTCAGATTCCATCAGATCTTGTATGACTGCCAAGTCAATGCAAATTGAGGCCATCAGGACAAAGAGCAACAAGACTGTCCACAGATTATTCTTCAGTCAGATTATTGCTGAAAGAAATAGGAAGAATGCTAATATCTCTTCTGCTGAACATGTACAAAGTGCTGTACCAATTCAAAAAACTATTCAGAAAAGGAGATACAATATTCATGATTGTTGGTGTTGTGGAAAGGTGGGACACTTTGCAATTGATTGTTGGCACAACCCCAATGTGCCAAAGGCAAGGACTGTACCTCAAGGCAAACCAGCCCTCTCTAGGAATATTCCCTATGGTGTTAACATGAACCTAGGACCCAAAGTCAGTTGGGGTCCTAAGGTACATTAAATTTTGTATTGCAGGTTAGTTCAAGTACCAGTCTCAACCAAATATGGTACTTGGACAGTGGGTGCTCAAGGCACATGACAGGAACTAAGGAGCTTCTAAAGGATTACCATCCAGTGAAGAATGGACCCAAAGTTATCTTTGGTGGATCTGAAAAGGGAGTCACCAAAGGATATGGTATGATTTCCAATGGCATAGTCTCAATCACAAGGGTAGCTTATGTTGAAGGGTTGCAACACAACCTTGTAAGCATAAGCCAACTATGTGACTTAGGTTATGTCATTGAATTCCACAATGACAAGTGCTTGATCAAAAAGTTTAATGACTTGGAGACCATTCTCTCAGGCACTGGGAGTGGAAATGTTTATTGCTTAGACTTCATTTGCAATTATTCTATCTCCTCTGTGTATCTTGTAGCTAATGAAAGTGAGTCACTTTGTGTCCAATGGCACAAGAGATTTGCCCACATTAACTATAAGACAATGTATATATTATTTTCTAAAGACCTTGTTAGAAATAGTCCTAAACTAAAATGTGTTAAAAGTGGTCCCTGTCATGCTTGCCAAATGGGTAAGCAAACTAGGGCTACCTTTAAAAGTATTGGTTCCAAGGATACTGAAATGTGTTTATACCTATTGCACATGGACTTGTTTGGTCCTTTGCCAATTCAGAGCTTAGGTGGGAAGTTGTATACTTTGGTAATTGTAGATGATCATTCAAAGTATACATGGGTATTCTTCCTTAAGAAGAAGTCAGATACCTTACATGTCTTTATAAATTATGTCAAGGCCATTCAGAATGATCTACTATGTATTGTGGTCAGGACTAGAACTGACCATGGTACAAAATTTTAATCTAAAGCCATGACAAAATTTGTTCAAGAATTTGGTATCACCCAAGAGTTCTCCTCCCCAAGGACTCCACAGCAAAATGGTGTGGCTGAGAGGAGGAATAGGACCTTGATAGAAGCTGGGAGAACATTGCTTAGTGACTCCTCACTCCCAGAATACTTCTGGGCTGAGGCAGTCAATACAGTCTGTTATGTTCTCAATAGAGCCTCCATCAATAAGGCCCTTGGGAAAACCCCTTATGAGATTCTGAAAGGCAAACAACCTACAATTTCCTACTTTATGATCTTTGGTTGCAAATGCTACATTTTAAATAATGGAAAATCTCAGCTAACAAAGTTTGCAGAAAAATGCAATGTGGGAGTTCTTATTGGGTATAGCTCACATAGTAGAGCTTATAGAGTTTATAATAAGAAAACCCATGTTGTAGAAGAATCTATGCATGTTGTATTTGATGAGACCAGCCTTCTCTACAAAGAATGATCTAGTTCTCCCATTGTGACAGGAAATGAAGAAGGGATGCATGAGCTGACTGTCCAAGACAAGCCCAGCAGCAACAACACACAGACAGCTGCTGCAATTCCTGAAGAAGAAGAGGCACAAGATGAAGTCATAGCTGAACCAATGGAACAACAGCCACCAGTGGACCCTCTTCCTGCTGCTGCAAGGCACCTGAGAGATCATCCAAGAGTGCTAATAATTGGGGATCATACCCAAGGCATATTGACAAGAAGCAGAGCTCATAATGAAGCACTATTCTTGAGCTTCCTCTATCAAATGGAGCCCAAGAAGTTTGAAGAGGCCAATCAAGACACATTCTGGATTGAAGCAATGCAAGAAAAGCTCCTACAATTCAAGAGATGCAAAGTATGGAAGCTGGTGCCAAGACCTCAGGGACACAATGTGATTGGGACTAAATGGGTATACAGGAACAAGCTTGATGAGAATGGTACAATCATCAAGAACAAGGCCAGATTGGTAGATAAAGGATACAAGCAAGAGGAAGGTATAGACTTTGATCAAATCTTTGCACCAGTTGCAAGGTTGGAAGCAATTAGGCTATTCCTGGCCTTTGCTGCCCACAAGGGGTTCAAAGTCTACCAGATGGATGTCAAATCAGCATTTCTAAATGAAGACTTGAAGGAAGAGGTATATGTTGAACAACCCTCAGGTTTTGTGCATCCAACCCTAACTTCTCATGTTTATCTTCGTAGGAAAGCACTATATGGTCTCAAGCAAGCTCCAAGAGCTTGGTATGAAACTTTGTCCAACTTTCTCCTCAAGAACAAGTTCATGAGGGGAAAAATTGATAGCACATTGTTTCTTAGGGAAACAAGGGGCAAGTGTCTCTTAGTCCAAATCTATGTTGATGACATAATCCTTGGGTCTACTGATTACAACCTCTGCAAGAGATTTGCCAATCTAATGCAGGGGGAGTTTGAAATGAGCAGTATGGGTGAGCTCAAATATTTCCTTAGGCTCCAAGTGAAACAGTCTGATGATGGAATATTCATCTCCCAGACCAAGTACACTAAGGAGCTCATCAAGAAATTTAGGATGGAATCATCCTCCACCATGAGAACACCCATGGGGTCTAATGTATCATTAGACAAAGATGAAAAGGGAAAGGCCTTTGATGAGTCCATGTACAGATGCATCATTGGATTCCTATTATACTTGACTGCTAGTAGGCCAGACATTATATATGCTACATGTGTTTGTGCTAGGTATCAAGCCTGTCCTAAGGAATCTCACTACACCTCTGTGAAGAGGATATTGAGATACCTTAAGGGCAGCTTGCATCTTGACCTTTGTTACCCTTAGAACAATGACTTTGAACTAACAGGCTTTTCAGATGCAGATTTTGCAGGTTGCAAAGAAGACAGGAAGAGTACAAGTGGCACTTGTCAGTTCCTAGGGAGAAGATTGATATCTTGGAGCAGCAAGAAACAAACTAGTGTGGCAATATCCACACCTGAGTCTGAATACATTGCTGCAGGTAGCTGTTGTGCACAACTCCTTTGGACACAGCATCAGTTGGAGGATTACAACCTCAAGGTCAGGGAATCTCCTTTGTATTGTGATTCATCCAGTGCAATATCTATTGCTAAAAATCCTGTCTCTCATAGCAGGACTAAGCATATAGAGATTAGATATCATTTTATTAGAGAACATGTAGAGTGTAAAGACATCTGTCTTGAATTTGTCCCCACTGACAAACAAGTAGTTGATATCTTTACAAAGCCACTGGATGAATCCAAATTCAATGCTTTCAAAATTGATCTTGGCATGCTTAGTGTAGAATAGTTATAAATATATGAGTAATGGCTGTCACTATTGTTGATTATGAATGATAAATTATCAAACTTTACATTACTATACACTCAACTTAGTGACATGACTAGGACCCATCTTAAGCCAAAACATCTACATTAGGTCTAAACCCTATGATCAGCTAAAATGCAGGAGTATGTTCAGCTGAATCAGCTGAGAAAAATCCCAGCTGAACCGCTGAGACGAGCAAACTATCCCAGCGGTTGACAGTTCACTGTCCCAGCGGCCTAGGTCTCCGTCTCAGCGGAACCGCTGAGATGGGGTATGTTCGATATGATATCTGTTAATTAACCCAGAAATCCTTGAAACAATAAGGTACTTAAGTCTAGAAGCCTAGGGTTAATAAAATCGAAACTAAAAATCTATAAATAGATACATTGTAACCTAAAACAAACCACAAAGCCAAACCCTTAGCCGTCGAGACGATTCATCTTCTCTTCCGTCTCAGCGCATCGATTCTCTGCTTCCATTGCGCCAAAAAGCTCGAAAGATCTCCTGGAGGGGTATGAAATAGTAAGAAATGGATTCTCTCATGCCTCTGAAGAAATACGACAAGTGATTCATCTAATGGAAGCTCAAGGTCTGGAGCACATGCTGTCTGAACCATGCTGCATTCTCAAAGCTGAAGTTCTGGAATGGTTCAACCATGTCAAACTGTCTCCATCCAAAACCATCCTGATGTCCAAGATAGGAAGTGAGAAGATAAAGATTACTGCTAAAAGGTTGGAGAAGGGGCTGAAATTAACCCCCTGCAGTAAATCTGAAGAGGAGGAAATATCTGAAAAGGATAAGAGGACTGCCCTAAAGTGGACAAGATACAGTGATACCAAGACCAGTTGTCTAAGGAGGAAGTTCTTTAATCAACAGGGGAAGCTGTTGTCTGATATTGTGGGCAAAGCTATCCTATGCAAGCCTGGTTCACATGACACTGTCTCACAGTTCATGTTTGAATTAATGACAAGGATAATTCTGTCCAAGAGAACCTCCTGGGGAGAAGTTATCTTTCAAAGGATAAAGGAATCTCTACAAGCCCCCCAATATGGGAAGAATACTATCTCTGTACCTACAGAATAGTTATTTTGAAACCTTTGCAAACTCAAAGGGGTCAAATCTCCATTATCTGAAAAGAATGGACATTAAGACTCTGGATAGATTCTCCAGAGTGCTCCCTATGAGCCTGCCATCTGTGGCAAAGGAAAAGAAGAAAGATAAATCTCAGCACAAATTAGACTCATCCTCAAAGTCAAATGGGTCTGAAAATGAAGATAGTCATGGGTCTGATCATAGATATGGTAGCATCCCAATGAACATTGACAATGAAGAGGTCCCCAGAACAAATAAGGAGCCCCAATGAACTTTGGATTTGGAGTTCCTAGATCTTATGCCCAGAACCGCCGCCTTACGGAGATGCTAGCACACAAGTTAGCCACCTTCGCATGACGCCGATCCTGCCGGCAAGAACGATCAACCAGGCCAACAAGAGATAAGAAGAAAAACTAGTACATAAGTCCACATTCACACGCATATGTATATATATATATCCAAATGTAAACTGTCCAATCAATGAGTACAATAAATGAAAGGGGTAAAAGAGGCTTATGCCCAGTACATGTCCAAGGTAGAACAAATCTCACTCTCTCACTCTACATCTATGCGGAAGCTATTCTCCAATCTTCAAACACCTGTCCAGAAGTAGAAGTAATGCGCGGTATAAGCTCCTCAGGTCCCGTCTCCTCTTCTAGCTGGGGCTCCATCACCTAGGGTACCTACGGTCACCACCGACCGTTAGTCATAAAGACTAAGCCGATTTTGTCCCCGCCTCCCCCCGCGACTCCTAGGCACCGTGTTCGCTCTCAAGATTTGGCGACACTACCTCTATGGTGTCCACTGCGACATATTCTCAGATCACAAGAATCTGAAGTATGTAGATACGCAGAAGGAGCTGAATATCTGACAAAGGCGATGGGTGGAGTTCTTATCAGACTATCAGTACACGATGCATTACCACCCAGGGAAGGCGAATGTAGTAGCAGACGTACTGAGCAGGAGAGCTACTACGCTAGGAGCAGAGCCTAAGTTGATGGCCATGGAGTTACTACGGATGTTTGAGGACATGCAGATCTCTCTAGTATCTAAGGACGATCCAGAGCTGTATGAGGAGTACTTAGCAGCGATGGGTGCCACTTACGACATTCGAGACCGCATCAGGGATGGGCAGAGGCAGGATGCCAAGTTGGAACCGATATTCAGAGCCTTGGAGGCAAGCTCAGCTGGAGATTATTCGCTGAAGGACGACCTGTAGAGTTTTAGAGGCCGAGGGTATATACCGGCAGGGGGCCGGATTCGGGAGAATATTATGTCATAGGCTCATTGCAGCAGATATTCCGTGCACCCGGGCATTACCAAGATGACTGCAGATTTGAAGAGGACCATGTATTGGGCAGGCATGAAGAAAGACATCGTATATTTTGTGACCCACTGCGAGTCTTGCCAACTCGCGAAGGCAGAGTGCCGACACCCATCAGGATTATTGCAGCCACTTCCGGTGCCGGAGTGGAAGTTCGACGACATCGCTATGGACTTTATACACGGTCTTCCCCGATCCCGTGCGGGAAACGACTCGATTTGGGTGATCGTCGACAGATTGACGAAGGTGGCCAGGGTCATTCCAATCAGGAAGGACGAGTTGGTCAGTGTTTTGGTGCGGAGGTTCGTAGAGCAGTTTGTTCGATACCATGGTGTGCCGAGGACGATCGTGTCAGATCAGGATGGACGATTTACGTCAAGGGAGTGGAGAGCAGTGCAGGCCTACCTGGGCACCCGGTTAAATTTTAGTACAGTTTTCCACCCCCAGACAGATGGGCAAACAGAGCATACCAACTGGACCTTAGATGATCTTTTAAGTCTTTGCATTCTGGACCGCGGGGAGCCATGAGAGACTGTTGCCATTAGTCGAGTTCTCATACAACAACAGTCATCAGGCTAGTATAGGCAGGGCACCTTATGAGGCTTTATACGGGCGGAGAAGCAGGACACCACTGTCTTGGATTCATGATGAGGATCCCAAGGCACTTGGCTCAGAGTTCGTGGAGGACACAGAGGCTCAGGTGAGGCTGATTCGAGATTGGATGCTGGAGGCCCAGAGCAGGCAGGCCAAGTATTACAATGCGCGTCATCGTGTGGTGGAGTTCCAGGTGGGAGACCGGGTTTTCTTGAAGATACGTCCGATGCATGGAGTCTCGCGGGTTCGCGGGCGGATGAAGCTCAGTCCGAGGTATATGGGACCTTATAGGATCCTGGAGCGGATCGGTCCCCTGGCTTACAGACTGGAGCTACCGCCGAAGTTGGAGGGACTGCACGACGTTTTCCACGTCTCCTCACTTAGGAAGGCTCTACTTCGGCCAGAGCAGCAGGTTTCTACTTCAGAGGGGCCAGTAGCTACTAATCGGTCGGTTCACCTGGAGCCGGTTCGGATAGACGACACGGAGTTACGAGTCTTGCGGCGCCAGAAGGTTCCGCTAGTCAAGGTCCTATGGAGGAATCTTGGACAGGAAGAGCATACTTCGGAGCCACTGGACTTGATGCAGCAAAAGTACTCGCAGCTTTTTCGACAGGTATAATTTAATTTTTCCGGGTGTTACTTTTCTTCCAAGCAGTAGAAGCCCCCCCACAGGCTTAACCTGAATTTCGAGGACGAAATTTTTATTTTTATGTATTGGGATTTGTAACATCCCCCAAGCAACTAGACCCATAAGTTGGTTTTGTTATGACTAGGTCATGACAAAACCAAAGGAAGAGCTCAAGACCTTGAAAGTTTAGGTGGGAAGGAGAAAACCCAAGTGGTCTGCAAATAGCAATTTTCAGATATCAAGCCTAGGATTGTATTTAGGGGCCCAACTTTGAACCTTGACCCCACCATAGTATCCCTAACCCATTAGGGGACCTCTTGGAGCACCAAGGACCCATTGGAGTCAAATTAAAAGGCCAATTAGACCAAAGTCAACCTTAACCCTGAATTGGTCAAACTAACTCAATTAGCGTCAATTAGCCTCCACCGTGCCAAATTGACCTTACCCTTACCCTAATAGGGCTACTAGGAACCTAGTGGACCAAAACGCCCCATCATGAGACTTGCAATTTGACCAATTTACCCTAAAGCCTAATTTAGGTCAAATTACCCCATTATAACCTAATCTAGCCCAATCCATTTGGGCTAGGCCCAACTAAAGAGAGTCATCATCTAGTGGGCCTACTGATTTCTGATTTTACTCTTAATTTCTATAATTGCTGAGTAGGAGAGAGAGAAATTGGAGTTTTCCCCAAATTGGAGAGAGAGAAGGAGAGCATTCATGGGATTAAATGCAATTGATCCTTCAAATCCCTCCCCAATTGATGTGCATTCATTCCCCCCTTCAGTTACAATCGTTTTCTGGAAATTTCTCTGGGCAGAGGGGCTGAATTAAGGAGAATTTAGTGGTAACCGAAATTTGGGTTAATGGCTTTTAGGAATAAAGCTATCCAAGCCGATTGAAACCCCCCATTTCCTTCAGTGCTCAGAGAGGAAGAGTTTTCCCAACTTTCCAGTGAGAATCATGCAGAGGAGGTTTAGATCGGCATGACACCGAAAGCTCCAGCACTGTCAATGGCAACTCGCTGGAATTCGCGCAACCAAGCCCCTACTCAGGTCCGAGAGCCTTCTCCTCCCTTGGTGCTAGATCATTTCTTAATTTGGGGCTTGATCCGTGCCCAATAGGGCTCGGATTGCGCTTCCGAAAAAGGCTTGTTTCGAGCTCTTTTCCCTCCTCTAAAACTCAGATCCGACCACCTCCGGCCGGCCAACCACCTCCTATCGCCGGCCACCACCTCAATGGAGGTGGTGGTGGCATTGGCTGGCCGGAAGAAGGCGTAGGTGGCCGGGAAATCACCCCGCAAAGAAGCACAGGTCGGGCTGTCGCGCGCCGTCCATTACGCTGGGAAGATGATAGAGAGCCGTCAGATCTTATTATTAATGTTTACGTATATATCATTTCATTCGTCGAACGGAATCACAGGTTTCGTCGAACAGAATTAATTCGTCGATCTGAATTAATTCGCCGAGCAGAATAGATTTCGTCGAGCTCAGATTAGAATTAATTGTTTAAGTCTATTTCATTTAATTCGTCGAACGGAGTTATACGCTCGTCGAACGCAGAAATATTCGGCGTTCGTCGAACGCAGATCTTCGTTCGTCGAGCGCAATTAGGATTTTCGTCGAACACAGAGTTTTTCGGCGTTCGTCGAACGCAGATCTTTCTTCGTCGAACACAGTTAATATTTCATCGAACGCAACTTATTCATGATTTCGTCGAACGCAGTAAACTTTTCGTCGAACGCAGATGTGTTCAGCGTTCGTCGAGCGCTGTTTTATTTTCGTCAAACGCAGGATTCAGTTAATAATTAAAGGTTATTTTAATTTCTGTCACACCTTTTTGCTGTAGTTTGTTTTAATTATTAAAAATACTAGATCACCTCTGACGAAAAAGTGCCCAACACCAAAGTTGTAGCCCTTGGAGTCTACCTTAGTTTAAAATTTGTTTCAGCCCAAAAGGAGTACTGTAGCTCCCTATAGAGACAAAATGGTGGGACTGGTACCTAGGGTAGGGCAGTCACTCTTTCCTTCATATCTTTTTATTGGTAGATGATATAGCCTTGATATTCAAAACCTAGGCTGGTCTCATGCACCCACACAACATACTAAAAGATGGTATTTTTAGGAGAAACTTTTTCTAAGGTTTTTGAGATAATTTCATAAATAATATATTAATTAATTAGTGGGTCAAAAAGCCTCCAATGCCCTCCAAATTTTGGTGGGTGCTTTTTAGGGTTATGTTATGACCTTGGTAAAAATCTCAGCCTAGTTGCGACTGTTTTGATTGAGTAATTGGTTAACCCAAGTTAGGTCAAATTGGGTCATAGTTAGGGCATGGTGTTTATCTTGGGATTTTGTGGTCAAATCTCCTCACCAAGAGGTGGAACCTTGTCCACTGGTTTAGGATCACCTAAAGTACCCCCATGAGTGGTTTGGGGAGGTGTGGAGGTGGTTAAGCCCTAGAACTCTAGTTTTATTCCTAGGTGTGCACTTAGGACCTTGTGAAGGCTTTGTGGTCAAAAGTTTCTTGATGGTTATGAAACTTGGTCGATAGGTTCATAGGATATAAATAGGCCCTGGGTAATTTTGTCAGAATTTTAGGAGCAAGTATTCCCTTTGAATTAGGTCATAACCCCTTTAGGGAATTTTCTTATGAGAGACATTTACATGCTTAAAAGGTCTTATATGGAGATGAAACTCTGGTAGTGCCCTTATAATCATGGAAGTGTATGTGATATGGACTTCTTTCACAAGGCACCTGTTTTGATTTAGACTTAAGAAAAATATTTGGGGGTCCAATACTATTTTATAAATTGTGCAAGTTGGTGATAGGACATTTCAGAACATTAGGAAGCTCTGTGAATTTTTATAGAATTTTTGAAGACTTAAATGAGTAGGCTACTTCACATTTCATTTAATTTGAGGTTTTCTAATAGTATATATTTTAGTAAGAAAATGATTTCCTTAAATTCTGAAACTTAGTCAGTTGCCTTGTCTGATGAATACAAGAGTTTGGTAATTTTCCCATAATTTTAGTGTTGATATTTTTGGTGGTTCCTTCATAAAACTACAATTTTGGATGGATGATAAATAAGTAAATTAGAGAACAATTTCTTACTGTAAAAATATGATATGTTGTTTCTGATGTTATTTAATCATCATAGATTTATTATAATTTTTGGAAAGCCATATCATAAGATTTACTTACACTTCATGCTCGTTTTCATACTTGGCAAATGTTTGGAGAAATTAAAATAAATGCTAAATAAATTAGGAAAAATATGATTCTCTGGATTTAGTCTTATAACATCATGATAGACATCCAGTAATTATCTTGGGTCAGTTGGATGAATATTTGGAGTACCCCTAGTTATAAGCTTCATATAGTTAGATTGGTCTGCGTTTAGTAAAACTGTGAAACTTAGATTTTTAGTGACCTACTAGGTGGAAATGGTGTGCAGATGGTGCATATGGGTTGATTAGATAGTTAGAAGTCCACCCCAGGAAGTGTATGTGAGGAAAGTGTACTTGGTGGGTTAAGAGTAAGGTTGTCCTGGGGATTGACGAAGATCGTCTTTCCCCTGGTGTGTCTTAAAGCACTTAGGTCTAACTCAAGTGAAACGGTAGAAGGGAATTCTTAAGGGTAGATACCAATAACAGTAAGTGTCTTGAGAAAGGGAACTTTGAGGTGTCATCTCATTACAGTTCCTAGTACCGTAGCGAGCCCCTTACAGGGTAACCCTCGGGAAGTCCAAGATTTACCATAAGTGGTAGGAGTGAGATGATACTCAAGATTAATTAATAATACACTCACTCACACTCCGTTGTCACGGGAGTTTAGTTGGTTTGTTACCCCGAGCTGTAGGCTCGGTGGTGGTTGGTGCGGGTTGTTGATCTGGTGAGTTTGTGACTCATATATGTTCTTGGTTGGGCAAGTTAAGCCCAGGTGGTTTATGTTTGGAGTTTGTAGATAGATAGTAGAACATGTTGCATGTGCACAAGGTGGTGGGTCCTTAGTGTCGCTGGTCATTGCACCGACGTTGATACTCGGGCTCGGCAAGTGTGGAATTTGCACTTAGCTATAAAAGTCTTGTGGTCCAGCCGGTAAGAGTACGCAGATGCTCCGCGGTTTTGCGTTGAGGCGTACGATAGGTCTAGGTTAGGTAGTGCATATACCAACCTAGAGATGGGCGAGGCCCAACCCACCGCTTCTGTTTGCCACTACGGGAGTATCCTGGGAGTCTTGCTAGCTCCAAAAGGGGGGAACTAAAGGTCTGTGCGCATAGAGTCGAAGTGTGTGAGTTGCACTTGTGTGAACATAGCATAAACTGCATACCTTGCATGTCATAGCATAAACATTGCATTTCAACCCCTACCCCTATCGTATAGTCGGTTATGGGACTTCTTATACGATAGGCCTTACTAAACGACCCCTTGGTCTATAGGTTTGTGTGGGCATTCATATAAATCTATGGTTACTTTTCTATTATATACATGTCTTTATTTACTGCACTTTACTTATTCTTTACCTGCTCTTGCTATGCTCATTAACTGTTTCATTTATAATTATATATACTTGTGTAGTGGTAGATCTTTTCCTGTAAATTATACCCTGTCATCTGCTATTGTTTTTACCCCTTGTTTGTCCTCCGCTTCATCCTTCCCGCTCGGTGCCTAGGAGTCACTGGGGGAGGGGTGGGGGATTGGCTTAGTCTTTTTGATTAACGGTCGGTGGACCTTATCATTTTAGGAGACCGCGGCGGCGGAGCAGCACTAAAGGCCGGTGCAGATGGAGGCAGGGCAGTCTAGTACGGGAGCACCGATGACAAGATCCGTGAGTGTCTTTTAGTTCTAGTTGGTTTGCTTCCGCGAGTGAAATTGTAGTGAGATTTGATGTATCGGGCAGGAGCCCTTGTTATCTCTTTTTATTTCAGTTATATTTATGTGGACAACTCTTGTGGATGTTATAACTTTTCTATTTGTTATGGACTTGGCTTTCTTTTTAGCTTATTTTTATTTGCTTCTTCGTGATCGATTTGGCCGGCAGCATCGACATTTTGTAGTGGCAAACTTCCCGAGCGAGGGTGTCACCGCAAAGCGGCGGTTCTGGGCCTAAGACCCGGATGTTTGAAAAAAAGGGGTCTTACAGCCAGAGCTTTGGAGGAATCTTCCGGTCCGCTGTCGCCGTCAAGTGGGATGAGAAAATGAGTTCCAGCCACATCCTAGTTTTCCAGATCGTGATGACTTATCGAAGGCTCTTCATGGCGTGGCTCATTTTGTCGAGGAGAAGAGATTACTGTTAGTCGGGCTTTCGTCGGATGCCGAGCGTGATGCCGCCGTTCCTTTACCGCGTGATAGGAAGAGAATGCTTGTCATCAGATGCGGAGGCTCTGAGATGGTATCTTCTCCACCTTCACTGAAGAGCTATTCTGGCGAGGCAGGTCCCAGTGGAGTTGTGCCCGACGAGACTCCTATTGACGTTGACGCTGAGATCGCGGCTTCTCCTGTGGCGGAAGCGCCTCCTCGGAGCGATCCTCCTCATCCTCCACCGATGACGACGAAGAGAGTATCATCTTCGTTACGGGCGATGACTTCAGCGGTTAGCCATATCTTTTTATTGTTTACATTTTATGTGTTTTCTTTTTCCAATATTCTTATCTCACCCTTTCTTTGCAGACCGATGTCATGAATAACGTCGCTCATACTTGGAACGATTGCTACGTTGGTATGAAGGACGAGTATTTCATTCTTCAGGAGGAGCTACGTGTCGCGAAGAGCTCTTTGGAGGATTCCAAGAAGAAGAGGGAGCGTGAGATATCGCGGGTGCTCCAATTGGAGTCCGATCTGGCCCTGGCCCGCTCCGAGATAGAGCGTCTGCAGAGGGAGCTTGGCGCAGAGAAGGATGCTGTTGATGATACTGCTAGATTGGTCAAAGATTTGCAGGGAGACATGTTCTGTCAGGACGGGGAGCTGGGATTCCTGAGAGGCGAGGTAGAGAGGCTTTCCTCTCTTGAGCCGGATACCAAGGCTATTAAGGCCGAGGGAGTTGCTGAGTACAAGGATTCCCTGGAATTCGTGGAGGAGCGCTCTAGGATCTCTGAGGAGCTTCGAGCAGATATTATGACCAAGGAGGTGGATCCCCTGCTGGAAGACGAGTGTGAGATCTCTTTTAGGAGGGGGATCGGGAAGACCCTTCGCATGGTGGAGAAAAGCTCGGATGCAGCACGATCGGGCTTGGTGTTGGCGATCTTTCTGAGGACTATTGTTCTGACGTAGATATCGAAGGCTGATCATTTTGCTTTCCTTCACTATGTACCGTATATCGCTGCGTTTATATTTGCATGTTTCGTGGTGTGGTGTAACTCTTTACTTGGTCATGTTGCTTGATGATTGTTTCTTTGTCCACCATCGATATTTGCCTTTTGCTTTTCTCGCTTTTGTGCTCGTCAAATTTTTGACCATGGATAGCGGCTGTGAGCATGTGATAGGAGCTGGGAAGAAGGGGAACTTTCCTCGAGTATTGGTGAAGGGAGGACGCTTCGAACCGTGGGCGACCGTGAGAGGTGCGGCCCCTGGCGGCGCCGTGGTCTTACTACTGAGGTGAAGGGCGGACGCTTCGAACTAGGTAGCGTGAGATCACTGGGGAACTGGCCCCAAGCACCGGTGAAGGGCGGATGATGAGTATGATTTATACTTATTTTAATTAAATAATTTTGTATAATTTTAATATAAATTTATAAATATTGTTTCTATTTTAGTTAATAACTCATATATTTTAATTTTATCTCACTAATTTATGTTTTATATATTTTTGTAGGATTAATGTCGCGACCGCGCTCATGGCGTTGAAAGATAAAATATTCACTGAAGTTGCCACGTTGGCCGCGCACGTTCGAGCCGCACTCGTCCAAATAATATCATGTCGTCGTAACGTCCGCTTCGCCGCGCCATCTTCGCCAACTCGCGCAAGCTGTCATGCATATCTACATATATATATATATATATACATATGTGTATGTTTATATATATGTATATATGTTTATATATATATATATGATTATATATATATACGTTTATTTATATATATATATATGATTCTATATATATACGTTTATTTATATATATATATGATTATATATATACGTTTATTAATATATATATATATATGTTTATATATTATATATATATACGTTCATATATATAGGTTAGAAGATAGCCGCCGGTCCTCCACCATGCTCCGGCCACCACCACAATCAAATCTCCAGCCCGAGCCTCCTGCATGCAGCCTCTCCGCCGGCCACCTCCATCTCCACGCAGCAGCTCGGCCACCTCCATGCAAGTTGCAACTCCATCAAAACCACCTAGCTGGAGCAGCACCTGCCGCCATCTCCAGGCATGCAGCAATCAATTCCTCTTCCTCCACGTCAACAATCAAACTCCACCACGCTGCCACTGAAGGTTCTGCCGCTTCACCTCCAGGAATCCCGCCGCTGCTGCTGTTTCGCCAGAAATAACTCCCGCCAGCTGCATGAGCAGTAAAACCGAAATTTATTTCCAGCCCCCTCCAACAGTAACGCCATTTTTTGCCGCCTCCAACTCCGCCTCCAATTAGTGCCTTCAACCTGCGCTCCCTTCTGCCTCCGTTTCAACAATGAGGCTGCCTATAAATATTAACATCGGGAAGGAGCACGGAGTTCTTCTGGTTAGAGAATATGTTTGGAGAGATTGAAGAGATTGGAGAGCATTTTCGAGGAAATAATTTCATTTTGGTCGCTCCGAAAAGTTGTTATTTTTGTCCGTCATTTTAGTTGTTCAATCTACATTTTGTACTTGTCGTTTCGAATTTCATCAACTTGTAACGTTGCCCTTTTTATTTACTAATTTAATTTCTTGTATTTCTTTTATCGTCTAGTAATAAAAATTGCAGGTTATATTTGAATTTAAAATATTGTCTTTCCCTAGTTTACATTTCGTCTCTCACCACTCTCGTTCTTTTTCTAACATGTCATATTTTTATGTAAATGAGTCCTCCACCCCCATGAGTAACTAACTCCTATAGTGCTCGATCGCGACGATCAGAGGATGAGATAATTTTGCTATGATTTTTAGATTTGTCTTTCTCTAATTGTTGAACGCTTACGATTTACCGTTGGTCAACTCATTGAGGCTATATCTTTTATATAGTTTTCATAATGGTTTTCGCTCTTTAGTTGGCCGAGAGGCTCGTAAGGCGAATCGATCACCCATCGGTAAAAGGAGTAGAACGCAACCCTCGAGAGAGGACGACGTAACTCTTCCGGATTGAAGTAAAATTCAATAGCGAAGTTCACAACCTAAGGCAAGTTTTAGGCGATGCGATTTGAGAACGAAAGTTCGGTCGATACACCTAAGCTTAGTTGAACCTAAACCTCGAAAGAGGGGTGTTCATGCTTTGGGAACCTCCACGGTCAAAGCCTCTTCAACAAGAGAATTGCATTGCTACTTTCATTTCGAAATTTTATTAATCCGAGGTGACTCAAAGATCGGGTACTAGTTTTAAACCATCGATTTAATTCTGTTAGCATTTCTTCTAGTTTTTACTATTCGCAACCCAACTCCAAATTTCTAATTGATAAGATAATAACAATTTTTCAAAGTAGAATTACTCGACCTCCCCGAGTCTAATACGACCTTGGTTTTTATAAACCTATACCACTTTCGACGCGGTACACTTGCCGTTGTCTTTTGCGGATATAGTTTTGCGCATCAAGTTTTTGGCGCCGTTGCCGGGGACCTTGGTCGATAATTTGAAAAAGAAATAGTTATTAACTTTATCGTTCTCTTTCTTCTCACCCCTTTCTTTTAATTTTTCTTTTTTAAAATCTTAAAAGGTGTAATCTAAAATCCTGGAAAGGACGCTTTGGGCTTGAATTCCCATCATAGTCTCTAGTACCTTGCAAACCCTTCACCAGGCAGATCTTGGGGAAGTCCGGGACTAATTTTAAATCACCTATTTAAAAAAATATATATATAAAATAAATAAATAAATTTATTTATCTAAAATCTTATTTTCACGTTTTCTTTTTCCACATCTTTTCTTTTCTTTTGGTTTATGACCCGAGGAAACTCTTCAATTAATCTTGAATTTGGTTTTGATCCGGAAATCGAGCGCACCTTGCGGCGACGTCTCCGATTTAGTGATCTGCCAATAATTCGCGAAGAGTCAGTCGGAGAGACTAACGAAGATATAATGGGTGACCCCGACCATAATGAGGCTCCGCTACGGACTATGTCCTATTATGCGAAGCCGAATTGGGAGGGAACACAATCAAGCATTATTCACCCGACTGTGGCGAATAATAATTTTGAAATAAAAACGAGTATCATTCAGTATGTTCAGCAATCCGTCATTTTCGACGGCTTACCGGATGAAGATCCTAATTTGCATTTATTTAATTTCTTGGAAATCTGCGATACTTTTAAAATTAATGGCGTCACTGATGACGCCATTCGTTTGCGTTTATTTCCTTTTTCTTTGCGGACTAAGGCCAAGCAGTGGTTGACCACTCTTCCTAGTGGCTCTATCACTACATGGGCCGAAATGGTGGAAAAATTTTTAACGAAATATTTTCCTCCGGCAAAGTCCGCTAAATTACGTACGGACATTCTCTCGTTTACGCAAATAGACTCGGAGTCTCTCTATGACACATGGGAGCGCTTCAAGGAACTTTTACGGAGATGTCCTCATCATGCCCTTCCTGTGTGGCAACAAGTTCAAACTTTCTACAATGGTTTGAATCTCCAAACAAGGCAGATGATTGATGCGGCCGCGGGGGGGACCCTTAATAACAAAACCCCCGAGGCTGCTCAAGAGTTTTTTGAGGAGATGGCCATGAACGCATATCAGTGGAATGCGCCACGGACGCGCCCTAACAAGCCGGCCGGACTCTATGAAGTCGAGGGAACCACTAATTTAGCGTTACAAGTAGAAATGCTTACTAAGCAAGTGACGGAGATGTCTGCTTCCTCCGCCACTAATTGGGCTAATAATAATAATTTTAATAATAATAATAATTTTATTCAAGAGCATGTAGATTATATGGGGAACTCCTATCGTCCTCCTTATATCCCGAATAATAATCTTCCGTTAAATAATAGTTATAATCCGGGTTTAAGGAACCATCCAAATTTTTCATGGAGCAACCCCAATAATGCTCAACGACCTCCACAAGTGAATCCTCCTGGATTCGCTCCACCACCACCACACAAGCCCTCTTCATTTGAAGAGGTCTTCACCAAATACGTTGCCTCCAATGATTCCAACATCCGGAACCTATCCGGATCCATTAAAAGCTTAGAAAATCAGATTGGACAACTCGCCAAGATGTTCTCCGAACGCCAGCAAGGAGCTCTACCGGGCAATACTGAGCCCAACCCAAGGGAGAGCGCTAATGCAATAACCCTCCGCGGCGGAAAGGAGGTAACTTCGACAAATTTGGCTGGACCCGAGGTAAACGTTTCAACTTCATCTCCGCAAGTTATTTCTTCTTCTCCTCCATCTTCGTCTGTTTTAGCTCCGCGCAATTTTAATAATCCTACAGTCCCTTATCCTTCTAAGTTTATTAACGAGCGCAATGAGGAGCATTATAAAAAATTCATTGATATTTTCAAACAAATTCAAATTAATATTCCTTTTTGCGAGGCACTTTCTCAAATGCCTAAGTACGCAAAATATTTAAAAGATTTGTTAACTAATAAAAAGAAGCTTGAAAATATTTCATGCGTATCTCTAAACGCGGAGTGCTCGGCGGTTGTTTTAAACAAACTGCCGGAAAAATTAAATGACCCGGGACGATTCTCGATCCCGTGTCTTTTCGGCAATTATCTAATTAAGCATGCTTTAGCCGATTTAGGGGCTAGTATAAATTTGATGCCATTTTCTCTATTCAAAAAGCTTGGGTTGGGCACCCCAACCCCAACTAAAATGAGCATCCAACTAGCGGATAGGTCAATAAAATACCCAATGGGGGTCGTAGAGGATGTTTTAGTTAAAGTTGACAAGTTTATCTTCCCGGTAGACTTTGTCATTCTAGACATTGAGGAAGACACCGAAGTACCCCTTATACTCGGTCGTCCCTTCCTTGCCACCTCTAGGGCAATAATTGACGTAAGTAACGGAAAGCTTCTCCTACGAGTAGGGGATGAAGAAGTTACTTTTAGTATTGACTCTTCTATGAAAAACTCTTTTTCTAACGACGACTCTTGTTTTACCTTAGAAACAAATCTTGAAGAGGAAATAACGTCGTTTTCTGAAATTATCTCTCCTTTGTTTGAAAATCCGGATATTAAAAAATTATTTTGCTTAAAGGAAATAACTCGGCCGCTTAAATTTGAAGAAATAAAACTGAATAATTTCAAAGTAAAAACATCTTACGAGGAGCCGCCGAGTTTAGAATTAAAACAATTACCGGAACATTTAAAATATATATTTTTAGAAAAAGAGTCAAAATTGCCTGTAATCATATCTTCCGCGCTTAACGAATCAGAAATTTCCGAATTAATAAAAATTTTGAATAATCACCGTCATGCAATTGCATGGCAAATTTCAGATATCAAAGGGATTAGCCCCTCATTTTGCACGCATAAAATAAATTTAGAAAATATTTCTCGCGGCACTATTCAACCTCAACGACGCCTTAATCCCAATATGAAGGACGTCGTTAAGGCCGAAATAATAAAATTATTAGACGCGGGGATTATTTACCCAATTTCTGATAGCACTTAGGTTAGCCCGGTGCAAGTCGTGCCTAAGAAGGGTGGAATAACGGTAGTCGCAAACGAAAATAATGAGTTGATTCCTACTCGTACTGTTACGGGTTGGCGGGTATGCATCGATTATAGAAAATTAAATGATGCTACACGTAAGGATCACTTTCCGTTACCCTTCATTGACCAAATCTTAGAACGTCTATCCGGTCACTCACACTATTGTTTTCTTGATGGTCTTTCGGGATACTTTCAAATCCCAATCGCGCCCGAAGACTAAGAGAAAACCACGTTCACTTGTCCTTTCGGCACCTTCGCTTATCGGAGAATGCCGTTTGGCCTTTGCAACGCGCCGGCTACATTTCAAAGATGTATGTTGGCAATTTTTAACGAATTAGTAGAGAACGTCATGGAAGTTTTTATGGATGATTTTTCAGTATTTGGTGATTCTTTTAAAAATTGTCTTAATAATCTTGATCGTGTTCTTCAACGCTGCGAAGACACGAATTTGGCACTCAACTGGGAGAAGTGCCACTTTATGGTCCAAGAAGGGTTAGTCCTCGGACATAAAGTTTCAAGTAAGGGGATCGAGGTCGATCGGGCCAAGATCGAAGTCATAGAGAAACTTCCTCCACCCACCAATATTAAATCTATTAGGAGCTTTCTAGGACACGCGGGATTCTATAGGCGATTCATTCGAGATTTTTCTAAAATTACAAAACCTTTAACTCATCTCTTAGAAAAAGAATCCGCGTTTATTTTTGACGATCAATGTTTGAAAGCTTTTGAAAAAATAAAAAAAGAACTAATAAACTCGCCGATTTTAATTGCGCCGAATTGGTCTCTACCGTTCGAAATAATGTGCGATGCGAGTGATTTTGTTGTAGGGGCTGTTTTAGGCCAACGGGTGAACAAATATTTTCACCCAATTTATTACGCAAGCAAAACACTCACATCCGCCCAAGCTAATTATACAACGACGGAGAAAGAACTTTTGGCGATTGTTTTTGCGTTTGATAAATTTCGATCATATCTAACGCTTTCAAAAGTTATTGTTTTTACAGATCATTCCGCTCTCCGGTATTTACTACAAAAAGGAGATGCAAAGCCTCGACTGCTAAGGTGGATCCTCCTACTACAAGAATTCGATTTAGAGATCCAAGACAAAAGGGGAGCGGAGAATGTTGCGGCCGACCACCTCTCACGGTTAGAGAATCCGGCTGCAGGAGCGCTAATGGAGGCCGAAATCGACGACAAATTCTCTGAAGAGCGCCTCCTCGCCATCGAAAAGGTAACGATTTCTTCCACCCCTTGGTACGCGGATTTGGCCAACTATTTAGTGGCCCGGGTCCTACCAAAAGATTTTTCAAGTCAGCAAAAGAAGAAATTCTTTTCGGACTTGAAAAATTATTTTTGGGAGGACCCCTTTTTATTTCGTGTCTGCGCGGACCAAGTGGTAAGAAGGTGTATTTCGGGCGAGGAAGGCGTCCAAATTCTGCGGCACTGCCACGAAGGGCCAACCGGTGGTCACTATCAAGCAAATTGGACCGCAAGGAAAGTACTAGAGGCGGGCTTCTATTGGCCCACCTTATTCAAAGATGCTCACAATTTTGTGAGTAATTGTGATCGGTGCCAACGGTCAGGTAATATTTCTAACCGGGATGAAATGCCCCAAAATATATTCTTAGAATGTGAAATTTTTGATTTATGGGGTTTAGATTTCGTAGGCCCACTACCATCTTCTCACAATAATAAATATATCCTTGTTGCGGTCGACTACGTGTCAAGGTGGGCGGAAGCGCAAGCATTCCCCACTAACGACGCAAGAGTCGTCGTAAATTTCTTAAAAAAATTATTTTCTAGATTTGGCACACCACGTGCACTGATTAGTGATAGGGGCACTCATTTTTGTAATGACCAACTTGCTAAAATTTTAGCCAAGTATGGCGTCACGCACAAATTATCCACCGCCTATCACCCACAGGCAAACGGCCAAGTGGAGGTGGTAAACCGTGAATTAAAAAGAATTTTAGAAAAAACGGTGAATATTAATAGAAAGGATTGGTCTCTAAAATTAGATGACGCCTTATGGGCTTATCGGACGGCTTACAAGACCGCCATCGGTTGCACACCGTACCGGTTAGTTTACGGAAAGGCATGTCATTTACCGGTGGAACTAGAGCATCGCGCATATTGGGCACTTAAATTTATAAATTTAGATTTAAATTTAGCTTCCGACCAACGAAAAATGAAATTAAATGAGCTTGATGAATGGCGTGCTAACGCCTATGAAAATAACAAATTCTATAAGGAGAGAACTAAGTTTTATCATGATAGAAACATTAAAAATCCAAAATCATTTTTGCCGGGAGATCTTGTCCTTCTTTTTAATTCTAGACTTAGGCTTTTTCCGGGAAAATTGAAGTCTCGATGGTCCGGCCCCTTTGTTGTAAAAGAGGTTTGGCCATATGGGACCGTACTAATTGAGCACCCGGAAAACGGCTCATTCAAGGTTAATGGACACCGTTTGAAATTATATCACTCCGGCGACCCCTCAACCGGAAAAATAGAATCACTTAACTTACCAAACTTTTAATAAAACACCACTTAGTCAAGCTACGCGACGGTAAACAAAGCGCTCTTGGGAGGCACCCCAACGTTATCCCTTTTATTTTTGTTATTTCCTTTCTTGTTTGTTGTTGATTTTAATTCTGCAGGTGTTTGTCCGGCAACCCCGTCTACCAACCAGGGAAGCCTTCTTCACCCTTTAGTCATTTATTTTTATCTTCTTTATTATCATTTTAGTTTTTTTTTTTTTTTTTTATCTTCATACTTAGTTTTAAACATTGGGGACAATGTTTACTTTTAAGTATGGGGGTGCAGCATATAGCATTTTGTTGGAATTTTAATTTCTGAAAAATATATATATATTTATAACAAATTTCTTGGAAAGGACGCTTTGGGCTAGAATTCCCATCACAGCCTCTAGTACCTTGCGAGCCCTTCACCGGGTTGACCTTGGGAAGTCTAAGAACTAAAAAAAAACAATATTAACAAATGTTCTTTTTGTTTAGTTTATCAAAACGTCCTAGCTTGCTAAATTGTAAGTTCTAAAGTAGACTTATTTTTCATATGGACTAAGAAATTTTTGTGCAAAAATAGGTTTTTTTTGAAACTTTTGAGTAAAATTGTTGACTCATGCAGTGCTTCTAGTCAAATGTATGTGTTTGAGTAGTATTGGTGTAGAATTAAATTCTTGGCATAGATCTAAAATTATGATTTGTTAATTTGCGTAGAAATAATTTATTTTACTTCTAATACGAATCCGGTAATTATCTAAAAGTAGTTTTGGTGAGTGTGTAGAAGATTGTTAGAAAGCTATTACTCGAATCGACCAGAAGGGTGTCCTTTCTCGATGTCTAGAACTTGCCTTTAGCGATCTTCAAAGCATTTGCACTTTAGAATAATTAACCTTATGGAAATGACTTAGGCCTTTCTTTGGACAGTTTGAGCCCTTGCATCCAATCCTAAAAGTACTACCGTTGTTGACACAAAATTGAGCCTTTTATCCTTTCTTTTTGATCAACCCTCACCACTTCTCCACCAAATCCAGAAAAAAAGCCAAACCCATGTACACTTAAATTTTGAGCTAAATTGTTGAAAAATTTTAGATGCTACGGCGAAGAGACAATTTTTCAAAAAAAAAATCATGAGTGTCAATTCAAAAGAAATATGTTTTTATCAAAAAACAAAAATCTCATAATGATATGCGGCCTAGGTATGCGCATGCATACTTGGAATGATCCCAATTATGAAGAATAATGGTATAAGTAAAGGAGAAAGGGAGTGTTTCCCTTAGCAAAATGTGAGTATGGGGGTGTAGCATAGCATTTTGTGGTAGTCATTATTTTTCTTTAGCTCAAAACTCATTGTTTAAGTGGAATACGCCTTCATGTTTATCATTGTTTACCTCGCCCTTAAACCCAAGCCTTAAATTACACCATATTTAAGTCCTAAAGATCCATAATGTTGATTTAGTATGGAGTGCAGTGGAGAAGGTGCAAACAGGCAAGCCTATGGCCATCGACATTGATGGATTTCTTTGGAGGCCACCCCGAGCGTCAATATCTAGTAATTTAAATCTCAGCGATCACGCTATTTTCTCCCTCTACATAACTTTGAGATTGACCGTCGACTCATTTTAAAAGTGATAATAAATAATTAAAACGCATTTTGAATTATTTCATAAATTAGTATTTATGCCAAGAACGTCTTTCTACTACAATATCTACGCATGCCGGCATAAAACTTCGCATTTTACTCTCCAGTTTTCAAGATTTTATCTAGCATTAATTTTTCCTACCCTTATGAAGAATGGTTTGCTCGGGACGAGCAACGAGTAAGTATGGGGGTGTTTGATGAGTATGATTTATACTTATTTTAATTAAATAATTTTGTATAATTTTAATATAAATTTATAAATATTGTTTCTATTTTAGTTAATAACTCATATATTTTAATTTTATCTCACTAATTTATGTTTTATATATTTTTGTAGGATTAATGTCGCGACCGCGCTCATGGCGTTGAAAGATAAAATATTCACTGAAGTTGCCACGTTGGCCGCGCACGTTCGAGCCGCACTCGTCCAAATAATATCATGTCGTCGTAACGTCCGCTTCGCCGCGCCATCTTCGCCAACTCGCGCAAGCTGTCATGCATATCTACATATATATATATATATACATATGTGTATGTTTATATATATGTATATATGTTTATATATATATATGATTATATATATATACGTTTATTTATATATATATATATGATTCTATATATATACGTTTATTTATATATATATATATGATTATATATATATACGTTTATTAATATATATATATATGTTTATATATTATATATATATACGTTCATATATATAGGTTAGAAGATAGCCGCCGGTCCTCCACCATGCTCCGGCCACCACCACAATCAAATCTCCAGCCCGAGCCTCCTGCATGCAGCCTCTCCGCCGGCCACCTCCATCTCCACGCAGCAGCTCGGCCACCTCCATGCAAGTTGCAACTCCATCAAAACCACCTAGCTGGAGCAGCACCTGCCGCCATCTCCAGGCATGCAGCAATCAATTCCTCTTCCTCCACGTCAACAATCCAACTCCACCACGCTGCCACTGAAGGTTCTGCCGCTTCACCTCCAGGAATCCCGCCGCTGCTGCTGTTTCGCCAGAAATAACTCCCGCCAGCTGCATGAGCAGTAAAACCGAAATTTATTTCCAGCCCCCTCCAACAGTAACGCCATTTTTTGCCGCCTCCAACTCCGCCTCCAATTAGTGCCTTCAACCTGCGCTCCCTTCTGCCTCCGTTTCAACAATGAGGCTGCCTATAAATATTAACATCGGGAAGGAGCACGGAGTTCTTCTGGTTAGAGAATATGTTTGGAGAGATTGAAGAGATTGGAGAGCATTTTCGAGGAAATAATTTCATTTTGGTCGCTCCGAAAAGTTGTTATTTTTGTCCGTCATTTTAGTTGTTCAATCTACATTTTGTACTTGTCGTTTCGAATTTCATCAACTTGTAACGTTGCCCTTTTTATTTACTAATTTAATTTCTTGTATTTCTTTTATCGTCTAGTAATAAAAATTGCAGGTTATATTTGAATTTAAAATATTGTCTTTCCCTAGTTTACATTTCGTCTCTCACCACTCTCGTTCTTTTTCTAACATGTCATATTTTTATGTAAATGAGTCCTCCACCCCCATGAGTAACTAACTCCTATAGTGCTCGATCGCGACGATCAGAGGATGAGATAATTTTGCTATGATTTTTAGATTTGTCTTTCTCTAATTGTTGAACGCTTACGATTTACCGTTGGTCAACTCATTGAGGCTATATCTTTTATATAGTTTTCATAATGGTTTTCGCTCTTTAGTTGGCCGAGAGGCTCGTAAGGCGAATCGATCACCCATCGGTAAAAGGAGTAGAACGCAACCCTCGAGAGAGGACGACGTAACTCTTCCGGATTGAAGTAAAATTCAATAGCGAAGTTCACAACCTAAGGCAAGTTTTAGGCGATGCGATTTGAGAACGAAAGTTCGGTCGATACACCTAAGCTTAGTTGAACCTAAACCTCGAAAGAGGGGTGTTCATGCTTTGGGAACCTCCACGGTCAAAGCCTCTTCAACAAGAGAATTGCATTGCTACTTTCATTTCGAAATTTTATTAATCCGAGGTGACTCAAAGATCGGGTACTAGTTTTAAACCATCGATTTAATTCTGTTAGCATTTCTTCTAGTTTTTACTATTCGCAACCCAACTCCAAATTTCTAATTGATAAGATAATAACGATTTTTCAAAGTAGAATTACTCGACCTCCCCGAGTCTAATACGACCTTGGTTTTTATAAACCTATACCACTTTCGACGCGGTACACTTGCCGTTGTCTTTTGCGGATATAGTTTTACATAACCGCTGAGACGATGGGCCAGAACCGCTGAGACGAGGAGCCGTCTCAGCGGATCCACTGAGAAGAAGACTAGAGCAACCGCTGAGAAGGGAACTGGAGCTGCCGCTGAGACTGGAAGCCATCTCAGCCCAACCGCTGAGACTGGATGCTGTCTCAGCCCAACCGCTGAGACAGATCCAAATGTTTTGACGGGATCTGCTTTTGGCGCAAATAACATTTGAGAGGGAAAAGCAAGTCCAATCAGCCCCATACTGTGTCAGGAGGATCGATATAGCCATTGAAGCCGTCTAGGGGTATAAAAGAAGATGTTAGGGCACATCAAGATACACTGTTCTATTGAGAAGCTTTTGCTACACGCCGCAATCGAGCATTCGCGATTCAGCCAGTTGAAGTCATTCTCTGCAGCTGAAGTTAATCTTCTAAGGGAGATTAGTTAGCTCTTCCTATACAAACTCAAGAAGGGAAAGTTGATCTTCTGCTTTGCTGAAGGAGAAGATCAAGGGGATACAAATCTGAAGCTATTGTTTTCAGATCTGAAGAAAGGATCCAGAAGACCTAAGAGTAAATCCTTTTGTCATTTGTATCTAACTCAAACTCTATTACATCTTTGTAAGGCATTGTTGCCTGAGTAAAAGGCTGTTGAGCCTGTGTGTAAAGCTGTGTTGACAGCTTGAGTGGTAGGACTGCTTGATAGGTCTGAGGTAGGAAATCTGTGGGATTTCTGAGTGGTAGGAGTTCATAACACTGAGGTGTAGGGCTGTTGAGCCTGAGGTGTAGGGCTGTTGAGCCTGAGGTGTAGGGCTGTTGAGCCTGAGGTGTAGGGCTGCTGAGCCTGAGTGTAGGGCTGTTGTGCCTGAGGTAGGATCACTCTTGATCTGAGAAGTTCTGAGGAACTTGTGGTGTAAGCTCAAGGAGCCGAGATTGGAGTTTGTGGCCTCGTCTAACTCATTGTTAGAAAGGTGAAGGGGGAAAGAGGACTACTCAAGACACCCTGTCTTGAGGAACCTCTATAAATCCTTGTGTGTTTTCTGTTCTTGTATTTTCTGCAGTTAGAAACATTAGGTTTAAACAAAGAAAATAAGTAGAACCTATTCACCCCCCCCCTCTAGGTATTATTGACTACACCTATATATAAACTATCAAGTGGTATCAGAGGGAGGTTGATCAAAAAGACTTAACAGTCTGATCAGATCCTATACAGGAGTAGTCAAATCTGAAATCAAATGGCCAACAGTGGAATGAAGAAGGAGTTGGGGTCAATGAAGTTGCCTATATGCTCCAAAGAAAACTTTGGCATATGGAAGCAAAGGGTAAGGCTATTCATGGAAGCATCAGACCCAAGGATCTTTTTGACTATCAAAAATGGTCCTTATACCTTTGAGAAAGTCTCCACTATTGACCCTACCAGAAAGGTACTTAAGGTATTCTCTGAACTGACCAATGATGAGATAGCACTGTACACTATGGACAAGAGAGCCCAAAACATAATAGTAAATGCCATTGATGACACTACATTTCAGAACTTGGTACACTGCCAAACTGCCAAGGAAATATGGGACACATTGGTTGTCTATATGGAGGGAACAACTGAAGTAAGGGATGACAGAAAGTCACTCCTCAATCAGGAGTATGAAGTATTCAGACAGCTGAGCCAGGAGAATATCTCCATGTGCTATGAAAGGTTCTTTAGGATTGTAAATGAGCTAAGAACCTATGGAAGGGTGTTCACAGATTATGAACTTAATGACAAGTTCCTTAGATCTCTAACTAGAGAATGGGACACTAAAATCTGTGCAATCAGGGAAGGAGCAAGACTTGGAGAAACCCCCACCCATACACTGTTTGGGAAACTGCTCTCATATGAGATGCAGCTTTCTGCAAGAAAGGAGGAGGACTCTTTCTCCAGGGCTCACACAAGGGAGAGATCTGTTTCTCTCAAAGTTGAAAGCTCTAAGAGGAACAAGGTTAGAGTGTAGTCACCTCCAAGAAAGGCTGCTGAATCTGAGAAATTTGAGAGCAGCAAATCAGACAGCTCCTCTTCTGATGAGGAGTTTGCTGCCTTCACAAGGCAGTTCAAGAAGATGATCAAGAGGAAACAATGGAAGAACAAACCTTCCTCCTCTACTCATCCCAAGAAGGATCATTACAGATCTGAGAGGCAACATCCCAAAGGGGACAGGTATGACTCTAAAACTAGTAAACATGTTTCAACTAACATAATTTGCTTTTGCTGTAGTAAGCCTGGACATGTCATTTCTGACTGCCCAGTCAAGAGAAAGGAGAGAGGTGACAAGAAGCCTCATCACCAGAAGGAGAGGAAGGGAGAAAAATCCTTCCTAGCTAAAAAAGGCAAGAGCAGGAGTGAATATGAATCTTCATCTTCAGATTCAGATGGTGAGGAGGAAGCCTACTTGGGGTTGTTTGCTGATCAGGAGGAAGAAGACTATCCTGCTACCAGGATAGGAATCAGGGCCCCTCTATCACATTCAGATAATGATGAAGAGGAGGATGAGGTCACTCTAGTTGACCATGGGCTGATGGCTATAACTGAAGATGAGGACAGCCACAGCAATTCAGAACATGAGCAGGTATTGATACACTGCATCTACTTCTTCTGATTATGAAAAAAATCCAGAATCTAAATCTCCTCCATCTAATGTTGAAGGTGAATCATATTCTGAGGAGGATGTCAATCAATTGGTTGATGAATATGGTGCACTCCTGAAAGCTCTGAAAAAGAGCAAAAAGCTAGCCGAGAGGCAAGCCCAAGAAATTGTTTCCCTAAAGCAATCAAAATCTGAGTGCATTGAGCATTCTACCCAGCTAGCTCTAATGAGCAAGGAGATTGGCAAGCTAAGGGGAATGTCAATCATCCAAGTGGGCACCATAATCCACAAGAACAAGATCATTAAGGATCTTGAAGAAAAGCTTCTCAAGGAGAGGATGCTGGTGGCTAAGTTCTCCAAGCCCAAGACAGTGCTGCCTATTATTGACACCTTCAACTCCCATGACATGAGAGGTGTTGGTTTCAACAAAGAGGCAGCTACTAGCAACACTAAGGGAAAGGTCAAGGACTCAAAAGAAACTAAGACCTCCTTTGTGAAGGTCTTGATGCCCTCAAACAAGTATGACCAAGAAAGTATTCATGGTCATTTACTAAATGGAAGTTCCTATAACTTGAGCAAGAATGCTCACAGTTATGGAAATAGAAAGCGCATGGGACTGAGTGCAATGAAAGCTCCACATGAGGAAATACAAATGGTCCAACCTGGACCATTTGTGTTTGGTGTCTCAGCCCCATCAGTCAAGAACATGGAAGCAAGCTCTTCCAAATCTGCTTCAGCAAAAAGCAAGACTGCTGTCAAATCTGTTGACAAGACCTGCTGCCTAGTGTGTGATTCCATCAGATCTTGTATGACTGTCAAGTCAATGCAAATTGAGGCCATCAGGACAAAGAGCAACAAGACTGTCCACAGATTATTCTTCAGTCAGAATATTGCTGAAAGAAATAGGAAGAATGCTAATATATCTTCTGCTGAACATGTACAAAGTGCTGTACCAATTTAAAAAACTATTCAGAAAAGGAGATACAATATTCATGATTGTTGGTGTTGTGGAAAGGTGGGACACTTTGCAATTGATTATTGGCACAACCCCAATGTGCCAAAGGCAAGGACTGTACCTCAAGCCAAACCAGCCCTCTCTAGGAATATTCCCTATGGTGTTAACATGAACCTAGGACCCAAAGTCAGTTGGGGTCCTAAGGTACATTGAATTTTGTGTTGCAGGTTAGTTCAAGTACCAGTCTCAACCAAATATGGTACTTAGACAGTGGGTGCTCAAGGCACATGATAGGAACTAAGGAGCTTCTAAAGGATTACCATCCAGTGAAGAATGGACCCAAAGTTATCTTTGGTGGATCTGAAAAGGGAGTCACCAAAGGATATGGTATGATTTCCAATGGCATAGTCTCAATCACAAGGGTAGCTTATGTTGAAGGGTTGCAACACAACCTTGTAAGCATAAGCCAACTATGTGACTTAGGCTATGTCATTGAATTCCACAATGACAAGTGCTTGATCAAAAAGTCTAATGACTTGGAGACCATTCTCTCAGGCACTAGGAGTGGAAATGTTTATTGCTTAGACTTCATTTGCAATTATTCTATCTCCTCTGTGTATCTTGTAGCTAATGAAAGTGAGTCACTTTGTGTCCAATGGCACAAGAGACTTGCCCACATTAACTATAAGACAATGTATAGATTATTTTCTAAAGACCTTGTTAGAAATAGTCCTAAACTAAAATGTGTTAAAAGTGGTCCATGTCATGCTTGCCAAATGGGTAAGCAAACTCGGTCCACCTTTAAAAGTATTGGTTCCAAGGATACTGAAATGTGTTTATACCTATTGCACATGGACTTGTTTGGTCCTTTGCCAATTCAGAGCTTAGGTGGGAAGTTGTATACTTTGGTAATTGTAGATGATCATTCAAAGTATACATGGGTATTCTTCCTTAAGAAGAAGTCAGATACCTTACATGTCTTTATAAATTATGTCAAGGCCATTCAGAATGATCTACTATGTATTGTGGTCAGGACTAGAACTGACCATGGTACAGAATTTCAATCTGAAGCCATGACAAAATTTTGTCAAGAATTTGGTATCACCCAAGAGTTCTCCTCCCCAAGGACTCCACAGCAAAATGGTGTGGCTGAGAGGAGGAATAGGACCTTGATAGAAGCTGGGAGAACATTGCTTAGTGACTCCTCACTCCCAGAATACTTCTGGGCTGAGGCAGTCAATACAGTCTGTTATGTTCTCAATAGAGCCTCCATCAATAAGGTCCTTGGGAAAACCCCTTATGAGATTCTGAAAGGCAAACAACCTACAATTTCCTACTTTAGGATCTTTGGTTGCAAATGCTACATTTTAAATAATGGAAAATCTCAGCTAACAAAGTTTGCAGAAAAATGCAATGTGGGAGTTCTTGTTGGGTATAGCTCACATAGCAGAGCTTATAGAGTTTATAATAAGAAAACCCATGTTGTAGAAGAATCTATGCATGTTGTATTTGATGAGACCAGCCTTCTCTACAAAGAATGGTCTAGTTCTCCCATTGTGACAGGAAATGAAGAAGGGATGCATGAGCTGATTGTCCAAGACAAGCCCAGCAGCAGCAACACACAGACAGCTGCTGCAATTCCTGAAGAAGAAGAGGCACAAGATGAAGTCATAGCTGAACCAATGGAACAAACACAGCCACCAGTGGACCCTCTTCCTGCTGCTGCAAGGCACCTGAGAGATCATCCAAGAGTGCTAATAATTGGGGATCATACCCAAGGCATATTGACAAGAAGCAGAGCTCATAATGAAGCACTATTCTTGAGCTTCCTCTATCAAATGGAGCCCAAGAAGTTTGAAGAGGCCAATCAAGACACATTCTGGATTGAAGCAATGCAAGAATAGCTCCTACAATTCAAGAGATGCAAAGTATGGAAGCTGGTGCCAAGACCTCAGGGACACAATGTGATTGGGACTAAATGGGTATACAGGAACAAGCTTGATGAGAATGGTACAATCATCAAGAACAAGGCCAGATTGGTAGACAAAGGATACAAGCAAGAGGAAGGTATAGACTTTGATCAAATCTTTGCACCAGTTGCAAGGTTGGAAGCAATTAGGCTTCCTGGCCTATGCTGCCCACAAGGGGTTCAAAGTCTACCAGATGGATGTCAAATCAGCATTTCTAAATGGAGACTTGAAGGAAGAGGTATATGTTGAACAACCCTCAGGTTTTGTGCATCCAACCCTAACTTCTCATGTTTATCTTCATAGGAAAGCACTATATGGTCTCAAGCAAGATCCAAGAGCTTGGTATGAAACTTTGTCCAACTTTCTCCTCAAGAACAAGTTCATGAGGGGAAAAATTGATAGCACATTATTTCTTAGGGAAACAAGGGGCAAGTGTCTCTTAGTCCAAATCTATGTTGATGACATAATTCTTGGGTCTACTGATGACAACCTCTGCAAGAGATTTGCCAATCTAATGCGGGGGGAGTTTGAAATGAGCAGTATGGGTGAGCTCAAATATTTCCTTGGGCTCCAAGTGAAATAGTCTGATGATGGAATATTCATCTCCCAGACCAAGTACACTAAGAAGCTCATCAAGAAATTTAGGATGGAATCAGCCTCCACCATGAGAACACCCATGGGGTCTAATGTATCATTAGACAAGGATGAAAAGGGAAAGGCCTTTGATGAGTCCATGTACAGATGCATCATTGGATCCCTATTATACTTGACTGCTAGTAGGCCAGACATTATATATGCTACATGTGTTTGTGCTAGGTATCAAGCCTGTCCTAAGGAATCTCACTACACCTCTGTGAAGAGGATATTGAGATACCTTAAGGGCAGCTTGCATCTTGGCCTTTGGTACCCTTAGAACAATGACTTTGAACTAACAGGCTTTTCAGATGCAGATTTTGCAGGTTGCAAAGAAGACAGGAAGAGTACAAGTGGCACTTGTCAGTTCCTAGGGAGAAGATTGATATCTTGGAGCAGCAAGAAACAAACTAGTGTGGCAATATCCACACCTGAGTCTGAATACATTGCTGCAGGTAGCTATTGTGCACAACTCCTTTGGACACAGCATCAGTTGGAGGATTACAACCTCAAGGTCAGGGAATCTCCTTTGTATTGTGATTCATCCAGTGCAATATCTATTGCTAAAAATCCTGTCTCTCATAGCAGGACTAAGCATATAGAGATTAGATATCATTTTATTAGAGAACATGTAGAGTGTAAAGACATCTGTCTTGAATTTGTCCCCACTGACAAACAAGTAGTTGATATCTGTACAAAGCCACTGGATGAATCCAAATTCAATGCTTTCAAAATTGATCTTGGCATGCTTAGTGTAGAATAGTTATAAATATATGAGTAATGGCTGTCATTATTATTGATTATGAATGATAAATTATCAAACTTTACATTACTATACACTCAACTTAGTGGCATGACTAGGACCCATCTTAAGCCAAAACATCTACATTAGGTCTAAACCCTATGATCAGCTAAAATGCAGGAGTATGTTCAGCTGAATCAGCTGAGAAAAATCCCAGCTGAACCGCTGAGACGAGCAAACTATCCCAGCGGTTGACAGTTCACTGTCCCAGCGGCCTAGGTCTCCGTCTCAGCGGAACCGCTGAGACGGGGTATGTTCGATATGACATCTATTAATTAACCCAGAAATCCTTGAAATAATAAGGTACTTAAGTCTAGAAGCCTAGGGTTAATAAAATCGAAACTAAAAATCTATAAATAGATACATTGTAAACTAAAACAAACCACAAAGCCAAACCCTTAGCCGTCGAGACGATTCATCTTCTCTTCCATCTCAGCGCATTGATTCTCTGCTTCCATGGCGCCAAAAAGCTCGAAAGATCTCCTGGAGGGGTATGAAATAGTAAGAAATGGATTCTCTCATGCCTCTGAAGAAATACGACAAGTGATTCATCTAATGGAAGCTCAAGGTCTGGAGCACATGCTGTCTGAACCATGCTGCATTCTCAAAGCTGAAGTTCTGGAATGGTTCAACCATGTCAAACTGTCTCCATCCAAAACCATCCTGATGTCCAAGATAGGAAGTGAGAAGATAAAGATTACTGCTAAAAGGTTGGAGAAGGGGCTGAAATTAACCCCCTGCAGTAAATCTGAAGAGGAGGAAATATCAGAAAAGGATAAGAGGACTGCCCTAAAGTGGACAGGATACAGTGATACCAAGACCAGTTGTCTAAGGAGGAAGTTCTTTAATCAACAGGGGAAGCTGTTGTCTGATATTGTGGGCAAAGCTATCCTATGCAAGCCTGGTTCACATGACACGGTCTCACAGTTCATGTTTGAATTAATGACAAGGATAATTCTGTCCAAGAGAACCTCCTGGGGAGAAGTTATCTTTCAAAGGATAAAGGAATCTCTACAAGCCCCCAATATGGGAAGAATAGTATCTCTGTACCTACAGAATAGTTATTTAGAAACCTTTGCAAACTCAAAGGGGTCAAATCTCCATTATCTGAAAAGAATGGTCATTAAGACTCTGGATAGATTCTCCAGAGTGCTCCCTATGAGCCTGCGATCTGTTGCAAAGGAAAAGAAGAAAGATAAATCTCAGCACAAATCAGACTCATCTTCAAAGTCAAATGGGTCTGAAAATGAAGATAGTCATGGGTCTGATCATAGATATGGTAGCAGCCCAATGAACATTGACAATGAAGAGGTCCCCAGAACCAATAAGGAGCCCCAATGAACTTTGGATTTGGAGCTCCTAGATCTTATGCCCAGAACCGCCGCCTCACGGAGATGCTAGCACACAAGTTAGCCACCTCCGCAAGACGCCGATCCTGCCGGCAAGAACGATCAACCAGGCCAACAAGAGATAAGAAGAAAAACTAGTACATAAGTCCACATTCACACGCATATGTATATATATATCCAAATGTAAACTGTCCAATCAATGAGTACAATAAATGAAAGGTGTAAAAGGGGCTTATGCCCAGTACATGTCCAAGGTAGAACAAATCTCACTCTCTCACTCTACATCTATGCGGAAGCTAACAACTCTCCAATCTTCAAACACCTGTCCAGTAGTAGAAGTAATGCGCGGTACAAGCTCCTCAGGTCCCGTCTCCTCTTATAGCTGGGGCTCCATCACCTCGGGTACCTACGGTCTCCACCGACCGTTAGTTATAAAGACTAAGCCGATTTTGTCCCCGCCTCCCCCCGCGACTCCTAGGCACCGTGCGGGAGGAAGAAGCGGAGGACAACAAAGTGGAGTAAACAAAAGCAGGTGACAAATATTCTACGCTAACAAGAGTATATCCATATAAATTTTATGCTAGCAGTATGAGCAAGTAATGAGTATTAAGTGCAGTAAAGTAATATCGCAGCAGTAAAAGAGGTAGGCAAGAGAAGCAGTGCGACGCAAGTAAATTAATTTAAGAATAACCATTGATTTATAGGAATGACCATTCAAACCTATAGATCAAAGGGTCGTTTAGCAGGGCCTATCGTATAAAGAGTCCCATACCAATTTATACGAAAGGGGTAGGGGTTGAAATGCAATGTTCATGCTATGACATGCAAGGTATGTTGTTATGCTATGTTCATACAAGTGCAACTCACTCACTACGACCTATGCGCATAGACCTTTAGTTCCCCCTTTTTGGAGCTAGCAAGACTCCCAGGATACTCCCGTAGTGGCAAACGGAAGCGGTGGGTTAGGCCTCGCCCACCTCTAGGTTGGTATTCACACTACCCAACCTAGACCTATCGTACGCCTCAACGAAAAACCGCGGAGCGTCTGCGTACTCTTGCTGATTGGACCGCCAGACTTTCAAGGCTAAGTGTAAATACCACACTTGCCGAGTCAACGTATTGACGTCCGTGTGAATGTCCGTCCAATACTGAAGACCCACCACCTTTGTGCACATGCATCATGTTCTACTATCTATCTCCGAGCCATACGCTCCCCGGGCTAACCTGCCCGTCATTAATAACCTTCCGAGCCACCGGCTCACCGGACCAACCCGTCCGGACCAACAAACACTACTGAGTCACAAGCTCACCTGACTTATCAATCCGCTCTTACAAACACAGAGCTTACTGCTTGTAGCACCAAACCGACTAAGCTCCCGTAACCACAGGGTGTGGGTGAGTGTGTTATTAAATTATTCTTGTATAACATCTTATCCCTACGGTTTACAGTTAATCTTGGACTCCCTGAGGATTACCCTGTAAGGGGCTCGCTACGGTACTAGGAACTACAATGGGATGACACCCCAAAGTTCCCTTTCTCAAGACACAGTATTATTGGTATCTACCCATAAGATTACCCTCTTATTATTCCACTTAAATTAAACCTCAGCGCTTTATGAGCCTCTAAGGGGAAGGACGATCTTTCGTCAATCCCGAGCACAGCCTTACCCATAGCTCACTAAGCACTCTCATCGTCTAAACTCCTATTTAGACTACCCTTGTTTAGTTATTATTATACTAGGAAGTTTAGGGTGGATCCTGGACTTCCCGAGGGATACCCGGTGAAGAGTTCGCAAGGTACTAGGGTATGTGATGGGATGATGCCCAACCCCTTTCCAGGGCAATTAACATTCTTGGTGACTACCCTGACCTAACATTCCACCCTCTCATTACTCTTTATATCTTAAGTGTTTTCACGCCTTCTGTTTCATCCCGCTCCTGAGCAATCGTTCTTTTGGATTCAACTCTAATAACTTCTAGTCCTCTAAGTGGTCTATACTCATCTCTTGTTATAATCAAATTCTCACCGATTTCCTTGTGATTATATTGACCTATTCATTATAATGAGTTTTCACTATCCGCAGACCACGACATATAACTACTTAGATTCCTATGATGGAACCTTGGTCAAATTACTTCCAAATGACTTCTAATTTTTATCATAGGTTCATAGTGGATAAAATAAGGGATGATCAAAATCCAAGCATGTTTCATATAATTTTGCCCTCTATAAAAATTCATTAATTACTAATCTGAATCTAAAATGTGAAGGAGGTATCATGCTAGTGAATTCAAACTTGTTAAATATCCTTCCAGAGATGAAATGTGACATGATAAAAAGATTTTCAATATTTCATATTTTTCCAGCAATTAAATACCATGATCCCTAATTTTCAATGAATGAATGGAAAAATAATTTTACACATCAAGTACAAGATTTTTACTTCCTAAAATTCTGGAAAACTTACAGTAGCTGCATATGAACATAAAAACACTATTTCCAGAAGATCATATTTTTCCAAACATTTTAAACCCACAATTTCTATTTATCTTTAAAGGGGGTGCAAATGGGGATTTACACAACAACTACCATTAATATATCTCTATAAATTCTGAAAATATTATCCTAGTATAATAATCATATAGAAACACCAAATCCAAAGTTTCATAATTTACCAGAGAGTATTTATCCATAATTGCTATTTATTACAAATGGTGTGCCAATAAGGGTTTACACTACAAGTACCATTAATATGTCTCTATAAATTCTGAGAAAATTATCATAGTACAATAATCATCTAGAAACACCAAATCCAAAGATTCATAATTTACCAGAGAGTATTTATCCATAATTGCTATTTATTACAAATGGTGTGTCAATAAGGGTTTACACTACAACTACCATTAATATGTCTCTATAAATTCTGAGAACATTATCCTAGTACAATAATCATCTAGAAACACCAAATCCAATATTTTATAATTTACCAGAGAGTATTTATCCATAATTGCTATTTATTACAAATGGTGTGCCAATAAGGGTTTACACTACAAGTACCATTAATATGTCTCTATAAATTCTGCGAAAATTATCCTAGTACAATAATCATCTAGAAACACCAAATCCAAAGTTTCATAATTTACCAGGGAGTATTTATCCATAATTGCTATTTATTACAAATGGTGTGCCAATAAGGGTTTACACTACAACTACCATTAATATATCTCTATAAATTCTGAGAAAAATATCCTAGTACAATAATCATCTCGAAACACCAAATCCAAAGTTTCATAATTATCCAGTGATTTTTCGTTTTAAATATCCTATAAGTTAAGAGGTGTGACAAACCATATTTATGGAATTTTACGAAGTATTATCCATCCAATAATTCTACCAAAAATCTCAGAGGTTCAAAACTAGATTTCACATGATTTCCCAGGGTTTCCATAATTTCCAAATATTTTTCATCAACAACATTTCATTTATTTAAAAAGGCAACATATGGTAATGTTTCATGATTTTCAAGGAAATAATATCTAAGAATTCATACAAAATTTCCAGAGGTCCTAATTGATGTTACAAGGTGATCCTCAGAGTTTCATATATTTTTTTTCATAAGGTTTTCATCATGAAATTTCCAGGAACACTAATAAGTGACTTAATTCATATTAAATCAAAATAAGGGGTTTATGGTCTCTATGGCCCCAGCATTCATTGGGGTGGCATGTTTTGATATTATGAAGGTGCCACCTAAGTTTCAGAGGCTAACTCCAAGTCATCTCTTCTGAATAAGCAACAATAGACTTTTGTCTATTGGCACACCAAAACACATAAGAGTAGTGACAAACAAATAGGAATTTCTCTACATGCAGAAATCCATTTGACCTCAAATTGTAACCATGACTTACTAGTACCTAGATAAGGTTATCCCCCAAATTTGGGGTCAGTTGGAGTTATATAACTCCAACAATATCATTTATTTAATTTTCTAAGTTTTGAACAAAACCATAGAAAAAGTATCTCCAAAAATTCTGATATTTTAACCTAAGCTTGGCATGAGGCACATGCATGCATGGCCATAATCTCAAGTCCATCAGACTTGGTATTAAAAAGTTATACACATTCAAAGTTCTGCTTTTTGTTTTGACCAGCCTCACTAGAATGAGTGCTGTGGGCCCAATATTTAACCAAATGGTCTGATTCCACTTTCATTTGAAAGTAGACACTCAGATCTACAATTCCTATATCTAGAGATTTTTCGAAATATGGCCTCTAAGGGCCTCAAATTAAGATTACAAGGTTGGATATGAAATGTGACACTTTAATACACTTAATAATAATACAAATATATAAGATTATAATGATTCAGCACGAATCTCAGCGCAGATCTGGCGGTATCCCGTCATCATCCCCAGGTCGCCAATGACCGCGATTAATCCCGCCTGGGCCATCTTCTCCGGTGATTTCCCGACAACCTGCAACACCTCACGGCCGGCCACCGCCTCCACCACCTCCGTTGAGGTGGTGGCTAGCGTTTGACAGTGGCACGGCCACCGGAGATGGCCTCTCCGGCGATCCCGAGCAAGAAGAAAAGCTTGGAATTTCTCCCTCAAGCTCACATGGGATCGGGCTCAATTGAGCCCGATTTCTCTCCTAAATGGACCTATATACTAGCACAGAGGGAGAGGGGGAGAAACCGGACCTCAGGCGATCTTGGAGGAGTGTTATCCGGCGGGTTGACATGCTAGTAGCTGTCGGCGGCTAGTTTGCTCAAATCCCCATTTCTGGATCAAAAGCTCCACTCCAGTGGTGGATTTCAGTTGCTCTCAAGGTTCTGAAGGTGATGGTGGGCTCAGTTGGGGTCGGGGGTGGCTGTTTTGTTAGCAGCCATTATAGGCGATTTCCTCTATGCCGCCACCACCCTCAACCACCACTGCCATAGCTCCAAATCAGCAGAAAATTGATGCTCGAGCTGTGAGGAGCTGATTAAGGGTGTAAACCAGGCTTAATTCCTCCTGATTTCTGATTCACCATTTATGGTGGCCGACCACATGGTGGAGCTTCCTCCTCCCTCCTCCACCGGGCTGCTAGCCGACCTGGAACTATTGGGAATTGCTCCCTGGGTTCAGGGCACAGCAAAGGAGTAAGGATTGAGTGCCAATTGGCACTCAATTCATGGATTCCTCCTTGGACTCATGTGAAATTTGGGGGGGGGGGGGCTTTCCTCAAATGCCCCCTTGCATGGCATCTTCTTCCAAGAACTGAGGGGCAAGTCTGGTAATTGACTCTTGGGCCTCAGAATAGGCTTTGGGTGAGGGCCTTAATCCATTGGAATTTGGATTAATTCCAAATAAGCTCAATTTAGGCAAAATTGACCCTATGTTGACTTTTGGGTTGACTTGGTCAATTGGGTGTGTTGACTGGTCCAATGTGATGGTTTTGGATCTATTGACACCACCCAAGGTTGGTTGAGTCATGGTGAGGACCTAGGTGAGCTAATTTGACCAATAAGTGTGATTTTGACCAAAATTAGGGGAATGTTGACTTTGGTCAATTTGGTCAAATGGTTGACTCCAAGATGGGGCTTTTGGGTCAATTGGGTCCCTCATGATGTCCTAAGACTAAGGGTGAATTCAATTTCATGTTTTGGGGTTCATTTGAACCTATTGGGGAGGATTTGACCTATGTTGACCCAAGTTTGACTTTGGTCAAATTGGGTCAATTGGTGACCCCATGATGGGGCTTTTGGGTCTATAGCATTCCTTTGAGTGTTTATCATCTATTGGTGGAGTCAATTTGCAAGTGTGAGTTCATGCTGAGCTAGTTTGACCTAGGTTGACTTGAGCCTTATAGTAGACCACATGTGAGTTCACCTAACCCTAGGTGTCCTAAGGCTGCAATCTAGCTCAAACTCATCACACTCACCACTTGTCTCACCCTAAATTGGAGTTAGGGGGTCTAGTAGGAAATTGAATGTTACAATTCCCAATAAACAAAAGAATAATTTCGTCCCCAAAATTTAAGTTCGGGTCTACGGGGTTTCACTTGTGAAGGTAGTAGGAGGGTTGTTCAGTCATTAAACCCGACATTATTTCCAGGGTTCTATATTGACATCAAAAGTCTGTTTACAGATTTCTAAAACATTTCCGTATTAACATTTCAAGGCGTCTACTTCTCGAATTACAATCCATGGTATGGCTATTCTATATTAACACTTCCAACTCTTCATGTGAATGAAGTATGAAATTTACTCCGAGATTGAATCTAGTAGAAATCCCCAGAGTTTGTCACTTATAATAGTTCGTATATCAAAAGTTCATGATATTTCATCATCCCTAATTTAGAAAAATAGTTCCTCAAATTGTAATCTTACATTGCACTTTGTGAAGAGGTATGTCCTTTATTCAATGATTATTTCCAATAAATTTTCCATAGCTTAATTCTATCACGAGAGATCATATATATCAATCCCATGACATTTCATGTCAACAATTCAGTGGATTAATTTCTCAAGTTGTAGTCTCACTTGTACTCGTGAAGGAAGCCTGTTATTTATTCAAGGGTTAACTCTACCAAAATTCTCCGAGCTTCCTACTGATATGAAAACCCATGTGCACATTTCTATGACAATCCAGTAACTATATTTCATGGTATAAATTACTATATTTTAGTCGACGCATACCTCCATAATATAGCTATAAACATGAACTTATTTACGATGAAAATTCAACTTATGTGCACATGTGGTAATCTCTCCTGAATCCTTTCATATAGTTCTGCATCGACCAATATGTATGAGTTAATAAATTACCGAGTTCATTATACTCGTGAGATCATCATTGTTATGTATAACCCATAATCCAACCTCTAAAGTTATGATTTAATGAGGTGTTGTATTTCCCAATATCACATATTACTCTCCAAAACATACAACATCCTTGGGGATTATAATGACATTTGTCTTTCAATTCCCAGGCTCATCGAGCCATGAATCTAAAGGTCATAAGTACTCTCTTATTTACTTAATCCATAGATTTAATTTCAACGATCTCCGGTTAGGTGTCAACTAGCTCCCAAGGTATATGAATATCGGTTACGATATAATTGTTCGAAAACAAAAAGGGGCTTGATTTTTCAATAATTGTATGTACATTATCTTCGAACGCCCAGAAATTCAAGAATTTCCAATTATAGTTCTATCGCGCAGGAATCTAATTCCAATCCACAAGCTTCATGACGCGATAAATTGTTCCAAGCAGCTAACTTGGCAACTTCTATGCATATCCCCAATGGTTATTTTGCTATCCTCTTATTTACTTGTCTACACATACAAAACCTCATCTTGCCCAAGTAAATATTGAAAATACCAACCCTCAAGGTCTATAAGTTTGAGATTCATCTTCTAAATAAGGTCTAGGGAAACTCAAGTCAGTACTAAGTTGGCCCAATAAACAAAAAGATAAGCCCTCATACATTTTGGGCTAAGTTTCTTTGATGTCCTTATGATATATTTGTCCCAGACACGTAATCAATCCTTAGGGCGCACAACTCTAGACTTGGGGTTCCAATCTGAGACCTATTGGTATTCTACCTACTTTAGGCCCCCAAAGTTACCAATTACCACCACCTTCTCAATATTTGGGCAATCTACAAACGGGCCATTTTATGAACTCGAATCCTTATCCGACCTCCGATATTTGTCACGATGATCATTTCGGTGCAACCTAGTTGTTGGTTTAGATATTAAGTTTACGAGTCTCCAACTATCCACTAATGGTTTTTGTGCACTGGATCTCTTAAGGCGGTCCTATCCTTTGGGTGAGAAGTGATAATATCACTTGGTAGGAGAATTAGGAACATCAAATTTTTAGTCTTAAGCAACTATTTCCCCATAAGGTTCCCCTCCTAGTCACTTTGGGTGTCATCATGCCTTAATTGGTTTATACCCGAGGTCGGTTTGGGTTAGTGTACGCTATAAAATCGTCTTGGTGCGTCAAACTAGAAAGATGTCCTAGCTGGGTTGGCCTAACTCATTGGTTAATGGACTATTTTGTGTGATTTTTACACATGGGCACACCACTGCTCCCGCTGCTAGTTTGTCCTCAAACTAACTCGAGCGGGGGTGTCCCAGTTTTTGTGGACTTCTTCCTCGTTGGATCGTTTGTGCTCTTGTTGGATCTTACGGCGCCCTTAGAGGGGGGGGGGGGGGGGGGGTGAATAAGGGAATAAAAATTCTTTTTATAATTTTTGAGAAAATTACTAAGTTGTTTAGATTAATAGGAAATAATGATGACAAATTAGAAATAATTAATTTAGATGAAAACTTAGAAACACTAAATAATAAGGATTACGCCAAATGATTGAAATCAAAGTAAACACAAAAGTGACATGATTATATTATGTGAAAAAGTGTTTACATAAAATTTGATTTCTTATAACGCTAGAAATCGGAGGCGTATATAAATGATTTTCTTTTCCTTTTCTATACCGACTCGTATCCCCACGAACCGGTTGGCTTTAGCCAATCCTTCCCCGGATATGGCCTCAAGCCGCTCTAGCCAATCCTTCCCCGGATATGGCCTCAAGCCGCTCTAGCCAATCCTTCCCCGGATATGGCCTTGAGCACCCCCTAGATCTAATCCCCAAGACCTAGTCGCCAACTCACGCGACGAATTCCCCCTAAGCCGCGCAAGGACCTAGTCGCCAAAAACAAGGCGAATTCACTACAACGGATACAAAAAGTGTGGAATGAAAATAATAAATAACAAGCAAAACTCCCTCTTGAGATTTCTGGAGATGAGGATGAAGGATCGCTGAAGAACAAGCGAGGTCGAAGCGATCGTTCTTCGGATGCAGCGTGATGGCTTCCTTCTTCAGAATTTCTTCTTTAGCTTTGAGTGGGAGATGACCTTTTGGCAGAGTAGCAGCACGAGAGTATGGGCACAAGGAGTCTCACTGGAAGGTCTGACCAAAACGAGAGAGAACACTTCAATTTATAGAACTTGGAGCTAGCGCCTGCGGTAGTGGATAGCGCCGGCGGTATCGTTCGTGTAGAGCGGTTGCGCAACCGTTGGCGGCGTGGTGTTCTACACAAATTTGAGATAGCGCCTGGCGGTAGCGCTAAGGAAACCGCTGAAACGAGTCTAACGGATGAGCTAGCGCCTGGCGTTAGCATTCGCGCTATCGGTAGCGCTGGCGGTAGTGCTAGCGCTGGCGGTAGCGCTCCTCCTTTCAAAGGTTTTTCCAAGCTGCTTTCTACCAGTGGAGTATTGCACCTATAGTTCCTGCACACTATAAACACACTACAAGCAATATCAAATACAATATGGGATTTGTTATTCTCAAACAAAAGGATGTGACATACATGTCCAACACGTTTGTGCTCTGATACCAGTTGTAAGATCCCTCTCCCGCACCAGGAGAGTTCCTGGATCTTATGCCCAGAACCGCCGCCTTACGGAGATGCTAGCACACAAGTTAGCCACCTCCGCAAGACGTCGATCCTGCCGGCAAGAACGATCAACCAGGCCAACAAGAGATAAGAAGAAAAACTAGTACATACGTCCACATTCACACGCATATGTATATATATATCCAAATGTAAACTGTCCAATCAATGAGTACAATAAATGAAAGGGGTAAAAGGGGCTTATGCCCAGTACATGTCCAAGGTAGAACAAATCTCACTCTCTCACTCTACATCTATGCGGAAGCTAACAACTCTCCAATCTTCAAATACCTGTCCAGTAGTAGAAGTAATGCGCGGTATAAGCTCCTCAGGTCCTGTCTCCTCTTCTAGCTGGGGCTCCATCACCTCGGATACCTACGGTCACCACCGACCGTTAGTCATAAAGACTAAGCCGATTTTGTCCCCGCCTCCCCCCGCGACTCCTAGGCACCGTGCGGGAGGAAGAAGCGGAGGACAACAAAGTGGAGTAAACAAAAGCAGGTGACAAATATTCTACTCTAACAAAAGTATATCCATATAAATTTTATGCTAGCAGTATGAGCAAGTAAACAGTATTAAGTGCAGTAAAGTAATATCGCAGCAGTAAAAGAGGTAGGTAAGAGAAGCAGTGTGACGCAATTAAATTAATTTAAGAATAACCATTGATTTATAGGAATGCCCATACAAACCTATAGATCAAGGGGTCGTTTAGCAGGGCCTATCGTATAAAGAGTCCCATACCAATTTATACGAAAGGGGCAGGGGTTGAAATGCAATGTTCATGCTATGACATGCAAGGTATGTTGTTATGCTATGTTCATACAAGTGCAACTCACTCACTACGACTCTATGCGCATAGACCTTTAGTTCCCCCTTTTTGGAGCTAGCAAGACTCCCAGGATACTCCTGTAGTGGCAAACAGAAGCGGTGTGTTGGGCCTCGCCCACCTCTAGGTTGGTATTCACACTACCCAACCTAGACCTATCGTACGCCTCAACGCAAAACCGCGGAGCGTCTGCGTACTTTTGCTGACTGGACCGCCAGACTTTCAAGGCTAAGTGTAAATACCACACTTGCCGAGTCAACGTATTGACGTCGGTGTGAACGTCCGTCCAATACTGAAGACCCACCACCTTCGTGCACATGCATCATGTTCTACTATCTATCTCCGAGCCATGCGCTCCCCGGGCTAACCTGCCCGTCATTAATAACATTCCGAGCCACCGGCTCACCGGACCAACCCGTCCGGACCAACAAACACTACTGAGTCACAAGCTCACCTGACTTATCAATCCGCTCTTACAAACACAGAGCTTACTGCTCGTAGCACCAAACCGACTAAGCTCCCGTAACCACGGGGTGTGGGTGAGTGTGTTATTAAATTATTCTTGTATAACATCTTATCCCTACGGTTTACGGTTAATCTTGGACTCCCTGAGGATTACCCTGTAAGGGGCTCGCTACGGTACTAGGAACTACAATGGGATGACACCCCAAAGTTCCCTTTCTCAAGACACTTAGTATTATTGGTATCTACCCATAAGATTACCCTCTTATTATTCCACTTAAATTAAACCTCAGCGCTTTATGACCCTCTAAGGGGAAGGACGATCTTTCGTCAATCCCGAGCACAGCCTTACCCATAGCTCATTAAGCACTCTCATCGTCTAAACTCCTATTTAGACTACCCTTGTTTAGTTATTATTATACTAGGAAGTTTAGGGTGGATCCTGGACTTCCCGAGGGCTACCCGGTGAAGGGTTCGCAGGGTACTAGGGTATGTGATGGGATGATGCCCAACCCCTATCCAGGGCAATTAACATTCTTGGTGACTACCCTGACCAAACATTCCACCCTTTCACTCTTTATATCTTAAGTGTTTTCACGCCTTATGTTTCATCCCGCTCCTGAGCAATCGTTCTTTTGGATTCAACTCTAATAACTTCTAGTCCTCTAAGTGGTCTATACTCATCTCTTATTATAATCAAATTCTCACTGATTTCCTTGTGATTATATTGACCTATTCATCATAATGAGTTTTCACTATCCGCAGACCACGACATATAACTACTTAGATTCCTATGATGGAACCTTGGTCAAATTACTTCCAAATGACTTCTAATTTTTACATAGGTTCATAGTGGATAAAATAAGGGATGATCAAAATCCAAGCATGTTTCATATAATTTTACCCTCTATAAAAATTCATTAATTACTAATCTGAATCTAAAATGTGAAGGAGGTATCATGCTAGTGAATTCATACTCGTTAAATATCCTTCCAGAGATGAAATGTGACATGATAAAAAGATTTCCAATATTTCATATTTTTCTAGCAATTAAATACCCTGATCCCTAATTTTCAATGAATGAATGGAAAAATAATTTTACACATCAAGTACAAGATTTTGACTTCCTAAAATTCTGAAAAAATTACAGTAGCTTCATATGAACATAAAAACACTATTTTCAGAAGATCATATTTTTCCAAACATTTTAAACCCACAATTTCTATTTATCTTTAAAGGGGTGCAAATAGGGATTTACACAACAACTACCATTAATATGTCTCTATAAATTCTGAGAAACTTATCCTAGTATAATAATCATCTAGAAACACCAAATCCAAAGTTTCATTATTTACCAGAGAGTATTTATCCATAATTGCTATTTATTACAAATGGTGTGCCAATAAGTGTTTACACTACAAGTACCATTAATATGTCTCTATAAATTCTGAGAAAATTATCATAGTACAATAATCATCTAGAAACACCAAATCCAAAGTTCCATAATTTACCAGAGAGTAGTTATCCATAATTGCTATTTATTACAAATGGTGTGCCAATAAGGGTTTACACTACAACTACCATTAATATGTCTCTATAAATTCTGAGAAAATTATCCTAGTACAATAATCATCTAGAAACACCAAATCCAATGTTTCATAATTTACCAGATAGTATTTATCCATAATTGCTATTTATTACAAATGGTGTGCCAATAAGGGTGTACACTACATGTACCATTAATATGTCTCTATAAATTCTGAGAAAATTATCCTAGTACAATAATCATCTAAAAACACCAAATCCAAAGTTTCATAATTTACCAGACAGTATTTATCCACAATTGCTATTTATTACAAATGGTGTGCCAATAAGGGTGTACACTACAATACCATTAATATGTCTCTATAAATTCTGAGAAAATTATCCTAGTACAATAATTATCTAGAAACACCAAATCCAAAGTTTCATAATTATCCAGTGAGTTTCCTTTTAAATATCCTATAAGTTAAGAGGTGTGACAAACCATATTTATGGAATTTTACCAAGTATTATCCATCCAATAGTTCTACCAAAAATCTCAGAGGTTCAAAACTAGATTTCACATGATTTCCCAGGGTTTCCATAATTTCCAAATATTTTTCATCAACAACATTTCATTTATTTAAAAAGGCAACATATGGTAATTTTTCATGATTTTCTAGGAAATAATATCTAAGAATTCATACAAAATTTCCAGAGGTCCTAATTGATGTTACAAGGTGATCCTCAGAGTTTCATATTTTTTTCATAAGGTTTTCATCATGAAATTTCCATGAACACTAATAAGTTGCTTAATTCATATTAAATCAAAATAATTGGTTTATGGTCTCTATGACCCCAACATTCATTGGGGTGGCATGTTTTGATATTATGAAGGTGCCACCTAAGCTTCAGAGGCTAACTCCAAGTCATCTCTTCTGAATATGCAGCAATAGACTTTTGTCTATTGGCACACCAAAACACATAAGAGTAGTGACAAACAAATAGGAATTTCTCTACATGCAGAAATCCATTTGACCTTAAATTTTAACCATGACTTACTAGTACCTAGATAAGGTTATCCCCCAAATTTGGGGTCAGTTGGAGTTATATAACTCCAACAATATCATTTATTTAATTTTCTAAGTTTTGAACAAAACCATAGAAAAAGTATCTCCAAAATTTTTGATATTTTAACCTAAGCTTGGCATGAGGCACATGCATGCATGGCCAAAATCTCAAGTCCATCAGACTTGGTATTACAAAGTTATACACATTCAAAGTTCTGATTTTTGTTTTGACCAGCCTCACGAGAATGAGTGTTGTGGGCCCTATATTTAACCAAATGGTCTGGTTCCACTTTCATTTGAAAGTAGACACTCAGATCTACAATTCCTATCTTTGGGGATTTTTCGAAATATGGCCTCTAGGGGCCTCAAATTAAGCTTACAAGGTTGGATATGAAATGTGACACTTTAATACACTTAATAATAATACAAATATATAAGATTATAATGATTCAGCAGGAATCTCAGCGCAGATCTGGCGGTATCCCGTCATCGTCCCCAGCTCGCCAACGGCCGCGATTAATCCCGCCTGGGCCATCTTCTCCGGAGATTTCCAGGCAACCTGCAACACCTCACGGCCGGCCACCGCCTCCACCACCTCTGTTGAGGTGGTGGCTAGCGTTTGACGGCGGCACGGCCACCGGAGATGGCCTCTCCGGCGATCCCGAGCAAGAAGAAAAGCTCATAATTTCTCCCTCAAGCTCACATGGGATCGGGCTCAATTGAGCCCGATTTCTCTCCTAAATGGACCTAGATACTAGCACAGAGGGAGAGGGGGAGAAACCGGACCTCAGGCGAGCTTGGAGGAGTGTTATCCGGCGGGTTGACATGCTAGTAGCTGTCGGCGGCGAGTTTGCTCAAATCCCCATTTCTGGATCAAAAGCTCCACTCCAGTGGTGGATTTCAGCTGCTCTCAAAGTTCTGAAGGTGATGGTGGGCTCAGTTGGGGTCGGGGGTGGCTGTTTTGTTAGCAGCCATTATAGGCGATTTCCTCTATGCCGCCACCACCCTCAACAGCCACTGCCATAGCTCCAACTCAGCAGAAAATTGATGCTCGAGCTGTGAGGAGCTGATTAAGGGTGTAAACCAGGCTTAATTCCTCCTGATTTCTGATTCACCATTTATGGTGGCCGGCCACATGGTGGAGCTTCCTCCTCCCTCCTCCACCGGGCTGCTAGCCGACCTGGAACTGTTGGGAATTGCTCCCTGGGTTCAGGGCAGAGTAAAGGAGTAAGGATTGAGTGCCAATTGGCACTCAATTCATGGATTCCTCCTTGGACTCATGTGAAATTTGGGGGGGGGGGGGTTTCCTCAAATGCCCCTTTGCATGGCATCTTCTTCCAAGAACTGAGGGGCAAGTCTGGTAATTGACTCTTGGGCCTCAGAATAGGCTTTGGGTGAGGGCCTTAATCCATTGGAATTTGGATTAATTCCAAATAAGCTAAATTTAGGCAAAATTGACCCTATGTTGACTTTTGGGTTGACTTGGTCAATTGGGTGTGTTGACTGGTCCAATGTGATGGTTTTGGATCTATTGACACCACCCAAGGTTGGTTGAGTCATGGTGAGGACCTAGGTGAGCTAATTTGACCAATAAGTGTGATTTTTACCAAAATTGGGGGAATGTTGACTTTGGTCAATTTGGTCAAATGGTTGACTCCAAGATGGGGCTTTTGGGTCAATTGGGTCCCTCATTATGTCCTAAGACTAAGGGTGAATTCAATTTCATGTTTTGGGGTTCATTTGAACCTATTGGGGAGGATTTGACCTATGTTGACCCAAGTTTGACTTTGATCAAATTGGGTCAATTGGTGACCCCATGATGGGGCTTTTGGGTCTATAGCATTCCTTGGAGTGTTTATCATCTATTGGTGGAGTCAATTTGCAAGTGTGAGTTCATGCTGAGCTAGATTGACCTAGGTTGACTTGAGCCTTATAGTAGACCACATGTGAGTTCACCTAACCCTAGGTGTCCTAAGGCTGCAATCTAGCTCAAACTCATCACACTCACCACTTGTCTCACCCTAAATTGGAGTTAGGGGGTCTAGTAGGAAATGGGATGTTACAAGTGTTGTGCCCAATCCTGAGCCAACTCAGATAAATGCTGATCCAGCTATTCCTCAAGCTGAAGATGAATTTCCCAACTCACCTATCCATGGTAATTTAGGATTTCAGTTAGGCCTCTTTCCTCTATCAATAGTATAGTCTAGGTGTCTAATTCATCAATAATTTTTCAGGTGACCTTAGACAAAACTCTCCTCCTAAGGATGCTCCAAGTGAGGGGGAGCATAGCCCAGCCTATGAAGGAGAAAGTGGGTATGCTAGTGGGGGAGAACATGAACATGAATCAATCCCTCCAAATCTACAAGGTACACCTAATGCCCCATTTGAGGGGGAGCAGATCCCTGATAATGAGAAGGCTAATACTCAAAGTGGAGCTGAAATGATGGTTGAAAAGGATTTAGCCCAGGAAAGGCCAGTTGTAGCTCTGGACACATCTGACCTGTTAAACTCAATCCAAACAATGATTGAGGGTCAGATGTTGTCTATGAAAGAGATTGTTGCTGAAAAGGTTCATGATGTATCTACCCAGATAAGGAATGAACTGCATACAACAAGAGCTGCATTGACTTAGGAGATTTAGGCCAGTGAGCAAAGAATGGAGTCAAGAGTGGCTGAAGTGAGAACTGAAATGAATGCCCAGGTTAATGATGTCAAAACTGCATCAGATCATATCCTTCTGCAGATGACAAGATGGTTTGAAATGGCCAAAAATACTGTTGCTGCCCAGCACACAGTTATGAAGGATATAACAGACCATCAAGGGGATTCCACAAAGGACATCACATATGTAAAGAATCATCTGTACAAAAATGAGAATGTCTGGTAAAAAGCTGTTGCCAGAATGGCACAAGTGGTCAACACATCAAGCAGCCAAGTCAAGTCCCACATTGACAAGGCAAAGGAATCTATTTTGGATGATGTGGACAGCTCCTTACAAACTCTATCTCAATCCATAGTTGATCAATACTCTGAAATAGAGAAGAAGATAGTGGAACACAACAAAGAAGGGGAAGAGAAGATTCTCAATCTACATGCTAAGCTGAAAGGAGCTCACATACAGCTGTATAATAACATGGAGTCCTCCCACAAACTGATACTCTCCAATCAAGAAGAAGCCAACAAGCAAATGGTGGAAGTGGTCAACAATGCTTCCAGTGCTATTGAAGAAAATATCCTTACCATGGCCAGAAAGGTAACTGATAATCAATGGGAGTCAAGCTTAAAGGTGCTGCAAGGAACAAGAATTGCTTTGAATCTGCCAATTTTGAATCCTAGCATAAATGAAGACTTTGACTTCCAAAGTCAATCAAATCTGATTGCTGATTAGAGAGCAGCAAAGAGGAGAAGGGTAGAAGGTATTCAAACTGCTGAAGAATACATGGATCAGAAGAGAATGGAAAGATTAGAGGATCCACTCCATGAAGATGACAATCTGGAGTTGGACACAATTGTTGTCAATACCTGGGTGAGCCATGGAAATCCAATGAAATACATTGACCATGACTATTCAGCTGCTGAGTGGATCAAACACCTTGAAAGGGAATCTTTAAGGGAAAGGATTCTCAAAGAAAATTTGGTAAGAAGGGAAAATCCTTTAAGAATTCCCTCCAGATATCTTCCCAAGCCACTCCTGTACTTCAAAGTAAAGGAGAAGCTAAAGGCTGCTGCTGAAGCTAGGAAAAGAAAATCTACAGACGGAGAAAGCTCTTCCAAGGGTCAATCTTAGAAAAAACTAGTCTTGACATTTTTTCTTCTTCTTTTGGATTGAATGTACAACTATAAGCTGAATTTTCTTTTATATATCTGTACTGAACATTTAAAGTGAAATGAAATTTCATATTCTGATCATAATATTGTGTTTGTTACTGTTGATATATGTACTCTGTATTTATCATCTTTAGTATTCAGTAGCTTAAATGGAATGTTCAGATTGAAATGGTTCAGCTATTACAGAAAATAGTTCTCCAATTGAGGGGGAGTAAATTCCCTGCTCAGGTTGAAGGGAAGTTAGCAAATGCTCAGACTATATAGGTTAGCCTACAGGTTGATCCAAAAGGATCTATAGATGTTATCTCTCTATACATAGCAAGTTAGGGGGGGAGATAGTAAGTTAAGGCTGAAAAAGCCAGAAAGGGGGAGATAGGTCCAGTACCAATGCTGGAGAAAGGGGAGAAAGGGCCAGTGCAAATTCTTATGCTTAGGGTGTTAGGTCCTTTTTCTATGATAAAAAGTTTTATTGTTAATGGACCTTAGCATTGGTGATGTTCTGTCTTCTTCAAATAGGGGGAGATTGTTGGGAAAATTGCCCTCAATATTACCTTGATTTGAAGAGGCATCACTCTCAATGCTAAGGACATATTGTATTTAACAAAGCTATACTTGTGTAGGATATATAGGCACAGGTGACTCAAAAGGAAGGGCCAAACATGGCCCTAGATAAGAAGAAATCAACCACAAGGAGATGAAGATCTGTCTCAGCATAACCGCTGAGACGATGGGCCAGAACCGCTAAGACGAGAAACCGTCTCAGCGGATCCACTGAGAAGAAGACTGGAGCAACCGCTGAGAAGGGAACTGGAGCTGCCGCTGAGACTGGAAGCCGTCTCAGCCCAACCGCTGAGACTGGATGCTGTCTCAGCCCAACCGCTGAGACAGATCCAAATGTTTTGACGGGATCTGCTTTTGGCGCAAATAACATTTGAGAGGGAAAAGCAAACTGTGTCAGGAGGATCGATATAGCCGTTGAAGCCGTCTGGGGTTATAAAAGAAGATGTTAGGGCACATCAAGATACACTGTTATATTGAGAAGCTTTTGCTACACGCCGCAATCGAGCATTCGCGATTCAGCCAGTTGAAGTCATTCTCTACAGCTGAAGTTAATCTTCTAAGGGAGATTAGTTTGCTCTTCCTATAGAAACTCAAGAAGGGCAAGTTGATCTTCTACTTTGCTGAAGGAGAAGATCAATGGGATACAAATATGAAGCTATTGTTTTCAGATCTGAAGAAAGGATCTAGAAGACCTAAGAGTAAATCCTTTTGTCTTTTGTATCTAACTCAAACTCTATTACATCTTTGTAAGGCCTTGTTGCCTGAGTAAAAGGCTGTTGAGCCTGTGTGTAAAGCTGTGTTGACAGCTTGAGTGGTAGGACTTCTTGATAGGTCTGAGGTAGGAAATCTGTGGGATTTCTGAGTGGTAGGAGTTCATAACTCTGAGTTGTAGGGCTGTTGAGCCTGATGTGTAGGGCTGTTGAGCCTGAGGTGTAGGGCTGTTGAGCCTGAGGTGTAGGGATGCTGAGCCTGAGTGTAGGGCTGCTGTGCCTGAGGTAAGATCACTCTTGATCTGAGAAGTTCTGAGGAACTTGTGGTGTAAGCTCAAGGAGCCGAGATTGGAGTTTGTGGCCTCGTCTAACTCATTGTTAGAAAGGTGAAGGGGGAAAGAGGACTACTCAAGACACCCTGTCTTGAGGAACCTCTATACATCCTTGTGTGTTTTCTGTGCTTGTATTTTCTGCAGCTAGAAACATTAGGTTTAAACAAAGAAAATAAGTAGAACCTATTCACCCCCCCTCTAGGTATTATTGACTACACCTATATATAAACTATCAGGGATGACAGCTTCAGTTCCGTAGCAGAGGTTATATGACATCTCTCCCGTTGGAGTCTTCTCTATCATGCGGTAGGCCCATAGTATATTCGGGAGCGCATCCACCCATTGCCCCCCAGCTTCTTCGAGGCGCATCTTCAACCCTTTGAGGATGGTGCGGTTGGTGAACTCCACTTGCCCATTTGTTTGTGGATGTGCTACGACGGTGTGGCGGAGGTTGATCTTCAGATCTTCACACATCTTAGTGAATGATTTCCCGGTAAACTGGGTGCCGTTATCGGCGATGATTGTAGCTGGGATACCGAAGCGACAGATAATGTTCCTCCAGACGAACTGTTTGGCATTCTCCTCTGTGATCTTGGCTAGGGGCTCAGCTTCCACCCACTTGGTGAAGTAATCAATGGCTAGAATGATGAATTTTCTCTATCCGGATGCCAGAGGTAGGGGACCGAGGAGATCAATTACCTATTGTGCGAAGGGCCATGCACTCTGAAGCGCGGTGAGCGCGACCGGGGGCTGGTGAGGTACATTTGCGTGAAGCTGGCAGCTCCTGCATTTCTGGACAAGCTCAGTCGCATTTTTTTTCATCGTTGGCCAATAGAAGCCTTGGCGCAAGATCTTCTGGGCCAGCGCTTTTCCACCTAGATGCTCTCCGCAGACTCTTCCATGCACCTCTCTTAGGGCGTAGTCCGCTTCACCTGCCGGTAAACACTTTAGATAGGTCCCTGAGAACGCCCGCTTGTAGATCTCCCCATCTATGATGGCGAACGATGTCGCTCGCATTCGTAATTTGCGCGCTTTCAGGCGGTCCTCGGGAAGGTACCTATGCTTGAGGTAGGCCCGTATGGGGGTCATCCAAGATGACTCCTCTTCATTGATGGCTGCAATTTCCCATGACCTTGGAATACTTGGAGACACGATCTCTTCTACTCGGCATCTTCGTGATTGATAGCTGGTGGGTGAAGTTGCCAGCTTAGAGAGCGCGTCTGCTCTAGAATTCTGTTCCCGTGGGATGTGCAGAATTTGGTACGATGGTATCTTCTGAAGGAGCGATTTCACGAACACGAGGTACTGCGCCATTTGGTCATTCTTGGCCTCGTATTCTCCCCCAACTTGCGAGACTACAAGTTGGGAGTCTGCGTGAATCGTCAGGCTCTCAGCTTTGAAATCAATGGCGAGCCGGAGGCCAGCGATCAGAGCCTCATAATCTGCGATATTGTTGGTTGCTGGGAATTTCAACCTGAGGTCATACTCCAAGGTAGTCTCATCGGGGCTTATGAGAAGCAATCCTACTCCAGCTCCTTCAGCTCCTGAAGCACCGTCGACGTAGAAATTCCAACGAAGGGTGGTGATATCTTTGACAGGGGTCATTTCTGGTGGAAAGGTGTACTCTACAACAAAGTCGGCGAGTACTTACAACAAGGCCGGGGTAAGAATTGGATGTCGAATTCGCCAAGCTCCACCGCCCACTTCACTAGTCTCCCTGGGACTTCTGGTTTCTGGAGGATTGTTCGTAGCGGGAGCTGAGTTAATACTTTTACTGTATGAGCCTGGAAGTAGGGCCGAAGCTTTCTTGCCGAGAAGACGAGAGCTAAAGCCATTTTATCCGCCGCTGGATACCTGGTTTCAGTATCAGTGAGTACTTTGCTAAGGTAGTAGATTGGCCGTTATACTCCTTCATCTTTCACGAGCACTGAGCTGAGGGCTGTAGGCGAAACCGCCAGGTACAAGAACAGGGTTTCTCCGGGGATTGGCTTTGACAGGAGCAGGGGCGAGGCCAGGTATTGTTTGAGAAGTTCAAAAGCCGTCTGGCACTCGTCCGTCCACTGGAACCCGGTGTGGCGCGCTCCCCGGAGGATCTTGAAGAAAGGGAGGTACTTGTCTCCTGTGCGCGACAGGAAACGAGATAGCGCGGCGATCCTCCCATTTAGGCGTTGCACATCCTTGATTGAACGAGGTGGCGACATGTCCTCCAACGCCTTGATCTTCTCGGGGTTGGCGTCAATTCCCCGATGGGTTACCATGAAACCCAGGAACTTCCCCGCCGTCACACCAAACGCGCATTTGCTGGGGTTGAGCCGCATTCGGAAGCGACGAAGAAGCTGAAAGCACTTTCCCAAGTCTTTCAAGTGGTCGCGACGGTGGACGCTCTTCACTAGCATGTTGTCCACGTACACCTCCAACGTCTCCCCGATGAGGTCCTTGAAGACTTTGTTCATCAGTCTTTGGTATGTTGCTCCGGCATTTTTAAGGCCGAATGACATCACCTTATAGCAGTAGACTCCTTTGTCGGTGCGGAAGGCAGTGTGCTCCTCGTATGTGGGATTCATCCATATCTGGTTGTAGCCTGAGTAAGCATCCATGAAGCTGAGCAGCTCGTGGCCGGCCGTTGCGTCGACGAGCTGGTCAATCCTCGGGAGAGGGAAACTATCTTTCGGGCATGCCTGGTTCAGGTTGTTGTAGTCGACGCACATTCGCCACTTCCCTGAGGCCTTCTTTACCATTATCACGTTAGCAAGCCACGTGGGGTATTCTGCTTCGCGGATGAACTTCGCCTCCAGAAGCTTAGCTACTTCTTCTTTGATCGCCTTCAATCGCTCGGGAGCGAAGTTCCTCTTCTTTTGAATTACGGGCCTGCAGGCAGGGTTAATGTTCAAAGAGTGAAAAATTACTTCAGATCTACCCCAGGCATGTCCTCCGGGCTCCAAGCAAAAATGTCATCATTCTCCTGCAGGTAGGTTGTGAATTCTTCTCGTTCTTCTGGCGATAAGAGGGATCCGACCTGGACGGTCCGGGTCGGATCCCGCTGGGAGAGCGGCACTTCCACCAATCCTTTAACGGGTGCCCCCCGCTGCAGAGTAGCCTCGTCCCGCCGGTCGAAGTTGTCGATGTTGAGGGCAGTCGCCTTCGCTGGTTGAGCCTGCTTCAGGTAGCAAGTTCTAGCTGCCTTTTGATTTCCACGAACGATTCCTACTCCAGCGGCAGTCGGAAATTTCATAGCTAGGTGCGGGATTGACGAGATGGCTCCGAAAACAGATTGGAGCGGTCTCCCGAAGATTGCATTGTAGACAGAGCTTGACTCCACGACTACGAATTGAATGTTGTGAGTTGTTTGTCTTGGAAACTCGCCGAGCGTTACCGGAAGGGTGATCATGCCCTGGACTGGGACGGGGCGGTTGTCAAAGCCATAGACAGGCCCCGCTGCTGGGCTGAGGTGCTCCTTAGTGAGTTTCATGCTTTGTAGAGTGGAGAGGAACATGACGTCGACGGAGCTCCCACTGTCGACTAGTATTCTTTTGACATTGAAACAGGGATCCCCGATCCCAGCATTGATCACAAGCGGGTCTTGGTGAGGCAGCCGCAACCCCTCTAGATCTTCATTTCCGAAGGTGATAGTGGTGTCTTGCTTTAGCTTTTTATCATCGTGCCCCTTCTCAGGCCTAGTAATGGAAAGAATCTGAGTGGCGAGGTTGGGAGACCCGGCTATAGTTTCGACTTCTCCTACCACCGGCCTTCCCCCTGCTGCACCTTGAGGTGCGGGGGGTTGATCTCTTGGTTGCCTAGGTTACTGTGCCTGGTTCGACTGCTGACCTTGCAAGAATCTTCCGAGGAGCCCTTGCCTGACAAGGCGCTCGATCTCTTCCTTCAACCTGGTGCATTCTTCAGTTGTATGACCAACTCCTCTATGAAACTCACAATACTTCGATTGGTCGGTTCTTTCATTCGGGATAGGCGGCCTTGGCCTACGGAACGCCGGGTTTTCTTGAATGGCATAAAGCACGTTGGTTCGTGATGTGTTGAGTGGGGTGTAAATCCGCGGTGGCCGGGGACCCTGATCTCTTCGGGGGTCTCAACGATGATCATCATTCCGGCGCTCCTCCATACGTCATTCCTCCTGCCTCCTAGGGGCCTGCTCTTGCCCCTTCCTTCTCTTCTGACTTCCTTCGAACTGCTGGCGATGTGCCTCAATCGCCTCATCTGCCGCTATCTGTGCCTCCACCCGGTGCACAATGTCTGGATTGCTTGGCACTGTCTCCCTCATCAGAGCGGAGTAAAAGCCGCTTGGGCGGAGTCCCCCCAGGAAAACACCGCGCAGAAGCTCAGGATCAACCCCTGGGATTTGTCGTGCCTCAGCCGTGAAGCGACGGAAAAAGTCCTTGAGGGTCTCACCCTCGTTCTGGCGAATCCCTAAAAGATGCGAGGGATCCCGAACGATTCTCCGTTTAGCAACTAACTGATCTGTAAACTGTTGGGCGAGCTCGGTGAAGTTGTTGACAGATCCATCCCGCAGGGAATGAAACCAGGTGCGCGCCTGCCCCTTGAGTGTTGCCGGAAACACTTGGCAGAGGAGCTGATCAACGGCGTTGTAGATCCTCATAATGGTGGTAAAATGGTTGATGTGCTCCAGCGGATCATCCATCCCATCAAATGTCTCGATGTTGGGAAGCTTGAAACCGTGCGGAATTGGATGGTCCAAGATTTGTTGTATGAGCGGGGAGCCGCGACGTAGGGGACGACGGGCGAAGATGCCCCGGCGTCCGGCCTGTCCGTACTCTTCAACTATCACATCGCGGATCTCCTCACGAGTGGGCCTTCCTATGGCTTGCTCGACTCCTACCCCTCCTTGCTGATGGTGAAGGGGTTCTCCTCTAGCTCCCCTGGCGGGGCGGACCGGATGCGCGGAGCTGGAAGCATCTGAGTATTCTTCTTCGTACGTTCCTTCCTTCCTCTTGAGCAGCTTCCCCCAATGGAGCCTGGTTTGGGATCAAGGGGGGTTGGATGATTGGTGCGGTAGGTGCTTGCGGGGCTCCGAGGTTTCTGAGGAGAGCCAGCATTTCAACTTGTTGTTCTTCCATCTGGCGCATGCGCCCCTCCAATGCGGCGACAGGTGCTAACGCGCTCTCTTCGGCGGGAGGTGCGTTGATGAGGGAATGAGAGGGAGCAGGATCAATGCGCCCTTCCGGGATGGAACCATCAATGGTGCGAGCACTTCTTCTTACCATCGCTTTTAGTCACGAGTATTGCTATGAAGCGAATACTGTCTTTGAAAATTCTTTGCAGAGTTTGGGGAACATCCTTCCCCAGACGGCGCCAAACTGTTGCGGGTCACTCGATGCTCTTCCAGACCGGGCGAATTGAACCGTCTTAGCCCGAGAGTGAGCCGAATGCGCAAACAGTCACTGAGAGAATATACAGGTGGCAAGAGAACGTTTTTAGCGTGGAAAACACGGAAAGGGTAAAAAACCACGTGGCCGGATCTGTGCCAGCCAAATTTCACTAATTGTTAGAGTGTTACAAACGAAGTTACAAGTTCAGAGAGCGACATGCCGCTTCTCGTTATAATTGCAATTGAAGAAAATTCTCCGAGGGTGACAGACCACCTCTCAGAAAAACTAAGTGTCTTGGTGTTGCAGGAAGTCTTCAAAGTCCGAAGAAGATCTTCAAGTGACGAAGGAGATCTTCGAATCACGAAGAAGATCTTCGAACCGCGAAGGAGATCTTCGAATCCGCGAAGGAGGTCTTCGAAGGAATTCTTCAAGGAGCTCTCTTGGATGCAAAGTGTCTGATCCTTTCAAATGAGGATTCAGGGTCCCTTTTATAGACTTGGCTGGGGGAGACCCAGTAATTTCGCCGTCGTAACCACCTTAACCACCTGACGGGCCGATCTCGTCCGTTAGTTGAGAGCACACGGATTGCCACTTTCTGGATATGACGGCTTCGCCCCTCGGGCAGTTCGGGTAGTTTGGGCAGTTCGGGCAGTTGACGTTCCTGATTGCAATGCGTAAATCCTGTTATCTCAAGAGAGAAAAAGGAGTTAGCAATCGGCGCGTGCAATGAACTTTGCAATGTTCAAGTGCGCGCGCCGGTCAAGTGTGTGCTAAGCACTAGCGCGATCGGGGTTTCGAAAGAATTGCGCGAAGAGCGCAACAGGCGGCACGAGGCGAGGGAGAGCGGCCAGCGCCGAACACATGCGCGGACGCAGGCGTGCGGCCGCGCGCTGGGTGCCGCGCACGACATGCGTTGCGCGCTGCGCGCGGTTGCGCGAGAGTGCGGCACCGCGCGGTTGCGCACGCGCGCGGTACCGCGCGGTTGCGCACGCGCGCGGCACCGGATTTCTCTACATGATGGATGAAGACCCATCAATATGTAATGTGATTTTCTTTTCATTCGGGAATCAGGATCATAGGACACATGCTCTGTTTGTTTGGTCTTTTTTCAGCGTGACGTTTTTATAGAAAACATACTTTATTTTACTTATATATGATTCCAACCGTAAAGTAGTTCCATTCAAGAACCTAATTTTATCTTCATCTACAAATATTCAAAAGTGCTTTATTAGAAGTGTTTTTGGATAATTAAAGCCTCACCAAATCGGTCATTTATATTTTTATTTTTCTGTAACAAGCTGTTAGTGAGAGCAGTAGATATATGAAAGAGCAAAAAATGCAAAATAAAGAAAATAAAGGAGTAGAATAAAAAAAAATAACATGCACAACTTCAGAATTTTCTGCTTCAGTTAATGGTGGATAAAGATCTCACCCGCAATGATCCCGCGGCCTGGAGCAGAAACAAAAGTAGGAGGATTTCCTCCGACCGTAATTGGCTTCGGAGTTCCACCGACGGCATAAGATGATTCAGATAGCTTCCTGGGGTGAGATTCTCGGGAAGGAGGAAGATACAGGGAGTTGAACGTGAGTGAAGCCATTTTCCGGCGATCACTTCACACGATCGTATGCTTTCAGAAGGTCGACCCAGAAACTGTAGTTGTGCAATGGCCCACGCAGAAACTCTCGGCCAACCATTAGAAATATCATCGGATAAGGGGGGTTCGGAGCACCCGAGGTGAGCGTAACCTTCCCACATATTTTTATTTGAAAGCTAAATTTTTATTAGCAAACCATCACAATTTTTTTATATAAAAGAGTGATGTTATATGCAGGCCATTTTTGACTTTATGCAGCCTCAAATATTAATTAAAATCCTTTTTTTCTCAAGATAAACGCAGGCCCCCCATCACGCCCTCTTTTTTCTTATTTATTCCAGCGAGTCAGCTCCGGTTTCAGACTTCGATCGCTGCTTTTGCCTCCATTGCGCCTTCGAATCCTATAGCAGGGCAGGGGAAAGTTGGAGATGTTCCAGCGAGTCTTGATGGTGTCGCAGTGGTTTTTCAAAAGCTCCGATGAGGTAATCTTGGAGGATGAGGTCGAGGGAGGGCGGTGGCGGGGCAAGTTCGTGTGCGGGGATGGAGAGGGAACTCATCAGCCTACACCACCTTTTAAAATCTTTTAATGGTGCCCAAAAAATTGGTCTATACATATTAAATTTGGCCCGCATGAATAATTTTTTGGCCTACATACATTCACATTCTGCATAAAGTCAAAACATGCATCCATATAACATTGCTGTAATAAAAAAGCTCATCATATAATGAGTCAGGCGGAACTACGTTGATACAAGCCCCGGTGTAACGCCCCGCATTTTCGCTAATTATTTTAAATCTAAATTATTAATTATTTTAAATATAATTATCTTCGGAATGACGGTGTGAGGGCGTTACCGTTTAGGGGTGCATATAAATGATTAATAAAGAGCGAAAATCAAAATAAATGGATGAAAAGAATAATAAGATTTATATATATTTCATATTATATATATAAAGTATGTTTATATATGATAAAATAGTTTATAATGTAATGATACTATTCGTATTTTCTATATAGTCTCATTATTTTGATTAATCATAATTGTTGAAACCGATTTCTCGGCCTCTTGTGGATCTCGGGGCCCTCACCGAAATGAGGGGCAGCTAGCCCTTACTGATCCCTCGGAGAAGGTAGACTGAAGACTAGGAAAATGACTAAGATCTTAGTCACAGCGAGGAGGTCCCTCCACTAACCCGGAAGATCGTTGAGCGCTTCCCCTCCCAAGCCAAAGCTAAGACTCGAGCACCTTGGAGAGCTCTGGAAATGCTAGCCAAGGAGAACCTGAGGAGAGAGAAGCTGAAGTGAAGTCCTCTCCAAAGGTGCCCATTAGGTCTTATTTATAGGACTTCTGATCTGGCCTGCAAATAGCAGGATCCCGCCTTTTGGTTTTACTATCCGCACCCCAAATGGGTCTGCTAACAGCCAAACTCCGCTGTTTGGAGAGGCTATAGGCAGACCACCAAGGGTAAAAGGGTAATTTGACCCTATCAACCTATGGGCAAGGAACTGCGAGAACCTGACTGCCGGAGCTCTCGCGGGCCTTCTCGCGAGCCCTGCTCGCGATGCCTCTCCTAGGCGATCGCCCTGCGAGGACCTCGCTGGCCCATTCTGGCGGTATCTGCCGAGGTCCGGTATCGCGAGCCTTCCTGCGAGACCGCCTCTTGACTTCGTCGAGCTCAACACACCTTTCGTCGAACGCAGGGCACTTCGCCGATCACAGACGAGCTCGACGAATGCAGAGCGTTAAATTGTTCGCTGACCGCTGAGACGGGCGGTTCGTCGACCGCTAAGACGCTGAGATCGAAGCAAGCCGTTCGTCGAACGCGGGAAACAATTCGTCGAATGTAGAATTGAGCTCGCCAGACGCTGAGGCCCGATATCGCGAGCCTTCCTGTGAGACCGCCTCTTGACTTTGTCGCGCACGGAACACATTTCGATGAACACCTCTTTACTGAACATTGATCTCTTCTGCCAGCGGCCGGCCGGCGAGGTATTGGTTTGCCAGCCCTCGCTTGGCCCAATCTTTTGAAGATATCTGCCGAGGTCTAGATCTCGCGACTCCTCTTGCGGGACCATCCCTTTGGCTTTAATGAGCATAGAACACTTCGTCGACTTCTGATGATTTCGCCGAACAGGGGTGAGCTCGACGACCGCAGGTGAGCTCGGCGAACACGGGAAAGTTCGTCGAACGCGGGACTCCTTTCGTCGAGCCCAGAAAGCTTCCTCAAACTGCCTGCGAGCGTTCGTCTCGCCGACCCTTCTCGCTCGCCTCTCAGCGAGCCTTCCGGGAGAGACCTCTCCCAGGTCCCTCTCGCGAGGTCTTTGGCCCTATGGTCTTCCTCTCTTATTACTTCCTTCATCCTGTTGCCTTCTTAAACCGCGCCTCCTCGCCTGGCGAATATCGGGGTTGTACACAATCCCCGCTCTTCGCGAGGCTATTTAGGCTCGCAAAGAAACATCCAACCCCTGGTATTCGCCAGCCCCTTGATGATCTGTCAGGAATCTTTGGTAGGGCCCACCCTGAGGGCTATAAATATCGTCCCGAGTCCTCAGTGGCGTGCGCCGTCACTTCCTTTTCTTTCTTTTTGTCCCATACTATAGCTTCCAGGAGATGCCGCTTTCCGAAGAAGCTGAGGCTCGCCTGAGGGCTGTGAGAGCCGGCGGGCTACCCTCAACGACTAGGGTCCCCGTCTGGATGAATCAGCCGCCTCCCGCTCAGTCGCCGAAGACTAAGAAGGCGAAGGCGGCTTGCCGAACCGGGGACGGCTCCGTGCTGCTGGGATCTTCCCCGGATACCCGTCCCCACGAGAAGATATGAGCTATTCCTCTGGCTTAAGTCAATAAGTTTGCCTGTGATTCATACCTACTCGCATGATGCTTTGCCGAACGAGGACGTTGGCGATCCTGCTGGTGGGTCTCGCAAAAGTCCGCCAGCGGATACAAACCTTGCTGGGAAAAATGTTGCAGGTACGCCCTTAATCTCGCATGCCAGCCCTCCTTTTGTCAACTATCTGACCTTCATTCCCTGCTTCTTGCAGTCTCGCCCCGGAAGTCCCCGGCTCGCCAGGCATTGCGGCCTCCATCTCCGCCTCCTCCCGACAAAACTATAGATAGGCCAGGGTTCCGACTCCTGACGAGCGAGGAGACCGGCGGATCTGTATCGCCAAAGATCCCTCCGACCAACAGCGCAACCTACCCTCCTGGCCTGGGTAAATCTCTCTAACCCCACTATGGTAACGTCTTCCAGGGCCGCTCTGAGACTTCTCGCCCCCCTCTGGGTAAGCATTCTGACGGCCCCCTGCCCTGCGCGAACTCAAGCGCGCTACTAACCTTTTCGTAATATTTCACAGAGAATTCTGCAAATCCGCTTACCGAATCCGAGTTGGGCGACGACTAGATGTCCCCCCTCCCTGACCAAGCGGAAGACTTCTTAGGGGATCCACGAGATCCTGAGAAAATGAAACAACGAGCCGCAGAGTTGCTTAGGAAACATGGTCGGATGCTGATGGACCTCAACCTGCAAGCGAGACGGGACAGAGAGGCTGCCGAGGATATGCATGCTGTCTTGATGGAAGAGTATGCGAGGCTCCGGTCCGCGAGACAACATGATCGCGATGAGAACGTCACGACGCCGGAGGTGCATATAGCTAGGATGAGGGATTACACCTTCCTCATGGACCGGGAGGGCCGTGCGGCCGAGGATTACTACAATTCTAGGGTACCGCCGCGGTCCGGGTCGCGGGGTGGGGGTAGGTGGAAGTGGTTGCCCCATGATTCTCGCTAACTTCTACGTTGTCGCGAACTCTTATTACCCGTTAATGAGTGCCGCTGTTGTGGACAATCTCGTAATGGCTTGCAACTCGTATATTGGCTTTATCTCGTCTGATAATAATTATTACTAGCTTTTTATTAGTTCTCGCTCACTGCTAACATGTCCGTTTCATTTTCATGCTATGTTGTGCTCGCGGGGAGCCTCCGTTCTCGCGAAATGTATCTCACGGCGGCCCCCCTTACGCCATTATGTTTGTTTGTGTTGTTCTCGCAAAGATGTTGCTTGTACTAACCTCGCAGGCCTTTCTCGCCCGCGGTCGTGATGTGATGTTTTGGCTAACCGCGCTCACCGGCGCTTGGGCTTCTTTCCGCCCTTTTACTTTTGCTATAAATAGGCTGTCATAGCTGAGTCAACCACCGCATTTACTGTCACCCTTCTTCCTCCTCTAGTTCAGAGCTCTCGCTCCTTCCCGTCCTCGTCCTGTTTCCTTTCTCGCAGGTTTTTGAAATGGGTGGTGATGCTAACGAGTCGGAGGGTCGGTGAAAGATTGCTAAGGCTTTCGCCGAGCATGACTTCTTTCATTGCAACCTGACAGACGAGGAATACTTCACCGCGGTAGCCGACTACGTCACCCCACCATTCGCGGCGCGCCGTCCTAGCGAGAACGACGTGATCAACGCGCCACTTGTCGACGAGTTGGCCATCCCCACCGCTCATTTCGCGGTCGGCTTGCGTCTCCCCTTGTGGCCAGAAATTCGCCAGGTAATAATCGTTCTCGCTCATTTCTTATTCTCTGCAGGTCAAGTCTCGCTCATTATATAAACTAATCCTGGTTTCTTGTTGCTCGCCAGGTGCTCAAGCATTACGGCGTTGTTCCGGGTCAGCTTACCCCTAATGCCATGGCGGTGGTTACAGCTTTCGCATGCTACCTGCGCGAGGAGCGCATAGAGGTCAGCCTTCCAGTTTTTTGGAAGCTGTTCTCCTTCCGCGCCTATAAGGACGGGACTGCCTACTTCGTGGGCTCGGGTCCTAAAGTTGTCGAGACCGTCAACAAGGCCGACTTCTGGGCCCAGAAGTTCCTCCTCGTCAAGGGGAACTTCGACAATATCCCGATCTCGTCAGTCCAACACGGCGAGACCACCTACCAGCCCACTGCCCTCGGCGGCCATGACGCCATCTTTTATCAGTTCTTCTGCAAGAAGAACTTCGAGGTTGTTCTTCTCCGCCGCAACCTCGACTCACTGCTCCCAGTGCTCGCTGGGGAAGGTAAAGACCTCGCTCAATAACTCCTGCTATTTCCAAGTAACTCCGTATTTATTATAATTCTAACACTTTTTAGGCGAGCGAGATCTCCCCCTCCATCCCCCCATACGCGAGCAATCGGAAGACCGACACTACCCTTGCTCTCGCGACCATGGGGGCGGATGCTTGCCGAGACGCCATCACGCCATCTGAGCCATCCTCTCGCAAGAGATCGGGGGTTTCTAGCAGCCATGACCTTCCCCCAAAATCTCCGCCGAAGAAAAAGAATAAGAAGAGCCGGGTCTCGCTCCCCTCTTCGAAGGGGAAGGAGCCTGGCGAGGCCGCATTTGATGAGTTCGACCTTACCGGCCTCTCCGCTGGAGGTGAGAACGACGAGCCCAGCCATGAGGCTGCCAGAACCTCCGCTCCGCCCATCCCCTTCAACCACTACAACTTCGGTCTCGGCCAGAGGTGCCGGGATGAGACCGGCGAACTCTTGGTGAACTGGAAGCCGGAGACGAACCGGGCGGACATTTCCACCATCCTCCCTACCTGGGTGGAGAAGGCGACCGTCAGCGGTCATGCCTTTATTTCTCGTTCTTTCTCTACGGACGCGAGAACGCGGGGGCTTACAAAGACGAGACTGCGAGGACTCTCGCTTTCGAGAGCGCGAGGTCTCAGTTGCGCTCCGCCGAGCTCGCCCACATGACGGGGAGGCACTGCTTGCAACTGGAGATTCAAAACGTGGAGCTCGCGAGGGCCTATCAGGGGCTTCTTGCCGAGAACGCGCAGCTGAAGGAGAAGCTGCTCGCCGTAGAGGGCAGTGTGGTGAGTTACCTAGACCTCGTCACCCTCCTCTCCTTCGGCCATTTCGCTCCCTTAATTTATCTTACTTACAGGATGTTGAAGCCGCCGGAAGAGACGACGCTCGCATCCAGGACCTGGAGGGCGAGGTGGCCGGGCTAAAAGCTCTAAATTGCGAGCTCTCCTGTGCCGTCGTTGCCCCTTCTCCCCGCCGCCTGAAGGAAGAGCGGCGAGCGCGAGACGAGGAAATCCGCGAGGAGTCCACCGAGTCGGCTCGCTATATCTTCCAGACGATGAAGGCGGCCGGCCTCCTAGACGCCGACGCGGCCGACATGACTCGGGAAGACATCGTCCCGGAGCTCTTCATCCCGCTCCCGCCAGTGAAGAGTAGCGATGACGAGGAAGGCTTCGCGAGTGATCCCTGGTACTTGTAATTTTTGGTTTTACTTCTTATTTCGTTTTGGGCTGGCGAGATCGCCGCTTCATGTAAATCAAACTGTGAAATGCGTAGATGCATGTTTTTGGCCTTGTACTGTGCTCGCCCTTTCAGCTATATTGTTTCTCATGTTGATATCTCGTTCTCGCTTACCTCGATATTCGTCTTCGCGAAGGTTACTCTCGCGATGTTCGTTCTCGCATATTATGTTATCGAATAGATAGGCATAGGACGTTATTGGCTGCTCTGGCCTTTCGCCATTTGCCTTGGGATTATCACCCTTTAGGTATGCATTTTCCTCTAGGTTCCGCAAGGTACTTTCCTTCTCGGCGAGAGCTCGTCTCCCACCCTGGGCCGGCGACCTCTCCGCCGAGCACCGGGTACACCGGAGTGTTTGGGATAGTTCTCGCTGCCCCTATACTATCAAGCGAAATCTTTCTTCTCGCCGAGCGAGAGGGCCCTGGTCAGCGCCGAAGACTTGCCAACCTGAGGCTCACCAACCTGCCCTTATGAAAAACTCATCTCTGTGCCAGCCTCTCCAGAGATCAACCTGAAACCCCCCGTCTAGCGAGAGACCGGGAGCGGAATCGATCTGGGGCATTCCAGCATCAATACTTGTCACCTTGCCAGCCTCTCTAGAGATCAACCTGAAACCCCCCCGTCTAGCGAGAGCCCGGGAGCGGAATCGATCTGGGGCATTCCAGTATCAATACTTGTCACCTTGCAAGCCTCTCCAGAGATCAACCTGAAACCCCCCGTCTAGCGAGAGCCCGGGAGCGGAATCGATCTGGGGCATTCCAGCATCAATACTTGTCACCTTGCCAGCCTCTCTAGAGATCAACCTGAAACCCCCCGTCTAGTGAGAGCCCGAGAGGGGAATCGATCCGGGGCATTCCAGCATCAATACTTGTCACCTTGCCAGCCTCTCCACAGATCAACCTGAAACCCTCCGTCTAGTGAGAGCCCGGGAGCGGAATCGATCTGGGGCATTCCAGCATCAATACTTGTCACATTGCCAGCCTCTCCAGAGATCAACCTGAAACCCCCCCCGTCTAGTGAGAGCCCGGGAGCGGAATCAATCTGGGGAATTCCAGCATCAATACTTGTCACCTTGCCAGCCTCTCCAGAGATCAACCTGAAACCCCTCATCTAGTGAGAGCCCGGGAGCGGAATCGATCTGGGTCATTCCAGCATCAATACTCGCCACCTTGCCAGCCTCTCCAGAGATCAACCTGAAATCCCCCGTCTAGTGAGAGCCCGGGAGCGGAATCGATCTGGGGCATTCCAGCATCAATACTTGTCACCTTGCTTCCCCTCGCATAACAGTTACAACTATCAAGTGAAGAAGTAGAATATTCAACTAATATCATAATAAAACTTTCAATGGTAAAATCGCTTCAAATTGTCTCCACTTCTGGCTCGGCCGAGAGGTACCCCTTCCACATCTCGGAGGTGATACCTCCCGACTTGAGCACTTCGCTTACAATGTATGGACCCTCCCAATTGGGGTTGAGCTTACCTACCGCGTCCCCTCTCTCGGCCGCGTCGACCTTCTTCAGGACCAGATCTCCTTTCTGAAAGTGCTTTACTTGGATGTGCTTGTCAAAATATCGGGCCATTCGTCGCTTGATTTCCTCCTGCCTGATGGTGGCTGGTCCCAGAGTTCCTCCACCAGGTCCAAGGATAGCCTTTGTTCCTCATCATTAGCCACTAGCCACTCTTCATCCCCTTCACCTGCGATGATCACCCTGGGGGTTTTTACTTCAAACTCTATGGGAAGGACTGCTTCGGACCCATGAGAAAGTTTGAACGGGGTCTCTCCGGTGGCGGTGTTTGGAGTAGTCCTTAGGGCCCCGAGAATGGAAGGTAGCTGCTCTACCCAATTCCCCCGGAGGTTTTCCACCTTCTTCTTTAGTAGGTTGACGATTACTTTGTTTGCCGCCTCCATCTGGCCGTTGCTTCTTGGGTGGTGAACCGATGCGAACCTGAGGTCGATGCCAAGCTGGGTGCAGAAGCTAACAAATTCTTCGCTAGCAAATTGTGGCCCATTGTCTGTCACTACGGCCAGGGGGAGGCCGTGCCTGCAAATTATTTCTCCCCACACAAAATTCCTCACAACTTGAGATGTTACCTTGGCGAGCGCCTTCACTTCTACCCATTTGGAGAAGTAATCGATCATGACCAGTAAGAATCTTCTTTGGCCACTAGCTTGAGGGAAAGGGCCAACTAGGTCCAACCCCCATATGGCAAAAGGCCAGGGAGCCGTGATGGTCCGGAGCCTCTGGGCTGGGAGGAGTTGGAGTAGAGCATAGAGCTGGCACTTTGAACAACTTCTTGCGAACTCCGCCGCATCTTTGCTGAGGGTGGGCCAGAAGTAGCCTTGCCTCAACACCTTCCCCTCCAGGGTTCGGCTCCCGGAGTGACTGCCACACTCCCCAGAGTGAATTTCTTCAAGGACTTTCGGGACCTCCTCCTCGGAAACACAACGGGTCAGGAGCCCCGAGAGAGTCTTCCTATATAGCCCTCCTGCATGCAAGGAATAATAAGCTGACTTATACCTGAAGCGTCGTCTGTATATGTTTCCTTCAGGGAACTTCCCTGATGATAGGAAGGTGACGAAAGGATCCATCCCCGAGACCCGCTGATCCACCTCCATCAATTCTCCTTCCTCGATGGTGGGTCAGAAGAGCTCCGAAACTGTCCCCCCTGCTCGGGGACCGAACTTGGCCAAGAGTTCTGTGGGGGTGCTCTCTTCTATTGACACGTGCTTGACGGAGAAAGTGCGGCCTGATGACCCCCTTGACCCTTTCCATGTACCGCAGGAGGGTCGGGTCCTTCGCCTCAAACTCTCCCCTGACTTGGCATGCTACCACCATGGAGTCCGTCGAGACCTCCACATCTTGCACTCCCAATTCCCGAGCTAACCGCATGACCGCTATCACCGCCTCGTACTCCACTTGGTTGTTGGTAAGCAGGAAGTGGATGTTCAAAGCTTGCTCGATCTTGGTCCCTTGGTGATGCAGCGGCGTCTCCTAAAGGAGATCTACACGGATTTCACTCCAACTCGCCTCGATCACACGATAAACTACCGCACTTACACAAGCATTCTATCGCTCACATACGTTGCCATTCGCATCACAATATCAAACAAAGAAAAGAAGAACGATCGACTCTAAAACAGCGGTCAAAAGAGAGTCGACATAGTTCCCAAATCAACACAAAGATTGCTACTCTTTTAGAGAACAAAACCAAGGCTATAGGCCAAGATCCGTTCAAGCAAACGAGACCCACACGGTCCGGACATGAAGAACGCGGGAGAGCGATCTCAAGTTCAGGAAAAAATACCAACGATCGATATTCAAAATCGCGGAGAACACGATGGTTCTTCCTCCACAAACTAAAGAAAGAAGCTCTTTGAGATTTTAGAGATTACCCAACCCAGAAAATGAAAGCACACTTGATAACTGTGGGAGAATCACTCTCTCCACACTTTCCACCGGCGTCGCACTGTATGGATCCTTCGGAGTCACACCGAGGGGCTGCCTTCCTTCTTCCTTGGAGTCGCACCAAGAAACCACGCCGGAAACACCCAAGAAGGAGGGAGGCCGAAAGTGGAGAAGAGAGGGGAGACAATGGGGGGGGGGGGGGGGGGGGGGGGGGGGGGCGGCGGCTTGGAGAAGGCCTTGGCCGAAATTCCTCCTAAGGGGGGAGTTTTTAGGGTTCAAATTCTATCCTCCATTTCTCATCAAAAGGCTCCTTTAAATAGGAGTTTACAAACACCATCCAACCATCCAAAATTGAGATGAAATCTCATCAACCCGGATGGTTAAATGCACACCACATAAAAATGTCTATTAGCACACCCAAAATAAGAAACATGCCGGAATTAAAATATTACAATTTTAAAACGACGGAAATAAATATAAAACTAAAGCAAGATAATAAAAAAGGCTTTAGGCATCCTTTGCGCGACGCGGGCGGAGGTTATAATGTTGACTTCCGGGGCGCCGAAAGTCCTTGTGTTGTAACATTTCCAAGTCATCCACATGTGGGGGAAGTGGTGCGGCATCAATCATCCCCCCCTCAACTTCACGTATCACCGATGCGTGGTCCAAGAGGAAACGGTGGAGCAGAGCGGCATCTAGTCTTTGAAGCTCGGACTCAAGCACCCAAGAGTCATCGGAAGGTGGACGATCCCGCCATCGAATGAGGAAGTGGCGAGTATCACCATCAGTAGTAGTAACGGGCTCCATGTCCAATATCCTGTCAGGGTTAGAAAAGGTTTTGGGAAACCTAGGAAACATGTCAGCATTAGGAATAAGATGTGACTCACCATCCGGCGGTATACCTGTGGAAAGCATGGAAGAGAGATCATCCGTCCTACCACTCCCCAACCCATTAGAATCATTTGTGGAAGGAGAAGACGACATAGAAGACAACTCTTGTGGAGGCGGAACAAACATCGTCAAATCCAAAACATTGAAAATGGGTGAGACACCCCAATCAGAAGGCAAATCCAAAACAAAAGCATTCTCTCCTATTTTCTTTAAAATCCGGAACGGGACGGCTTGCCTCGGTGCTAATTTCTTAACGGTGCCAGATGGCATTCGTTCGGGAACTAAGCGGACTAAAACTTGGTCGCCGACTTTAAAGTTTGACGCTCTCCTATTTTGGTTTGCATGTGTTTGATAGGCGTCATATTGAGAGGTCAAGGTTGCCCGAATATGTGCATGTAGATCATGAATGTGTTGGGCAAAAGATTGTGCGAACTGACTGGCCTTATACGACGGTGGTAGTGGGACCAAGTCAAGGGGCACTGGAGCATTATACCCGTGAACAACCTCGTTGGGAGACATACCCGTGGATCGGTTCTTGGAATTATTATAAGCCAACTGAGCGTGGGGAAGAAGTAAGTCCCATGTGCCTTTATGGTCACCCACAAGGCACCTAAGAAGATTTCCCAAGCTTCTATTGACCACCTCTGTTTGCCCATCCGTTTGTGGGTGGTAGGCGGCAGAGAATAGCAATTTAGTGCCCATTAGGATCCATAACGTCTTACAAAAATAACTTGTAAATTTCACGTCCCTATCCGACACAATAGTGTTAGGCACCCCACGATGGCTAATGACATTTTGAAAATACAGCTTGGCAATATGAGATGCATCGTTGGTCTTGCTACAAGGGATAAAGTATGCCATCTTGGAGAACCTATCTACAACAACGAATATAGAGTCGTGTCGGTGAAACGTGGGGGGAAGGCCTAGAACGAAATCCATGCTCACGTCTTCCCAAGGTTTAGATGGAATAGGTAATGGTGTATACAAGCCAACATTGGTCTTAGAACCTTTGGAGACTTGACACGTTCGGCAACTGCTCACTACACGTCCGACCATGACCTTAAGTTTTGGCCAATAAAATTTCTCTTCCATGAGCACAATAGTCTTGTCACGCCCGAAGTGACCACTCAACCCGCCACCATGCAACTCCCAAATAATGTGTAGTCGTAGGGAAGATTGCGGAATGCATAGTTTCCCGTGCCGAAAGAGGTAACCGTCTCTAATAGTGAAGGCCGAGATAGTTGTGGGGGAGTTGTCCTGTGCGGATAGGTACAATTCCTGGAAATCCGGACACGTGGCGTACTCATCCTTAATGCGCTCGAACCCAATAACATGCACTTTCATGGTAGACAGAAAGAGGGTGAGGCGGCTAAGCGCATCGGCGACTCGATTCTCCGAACCCTTAAGGTGTTTAATGTTAAACGTGTATTCTTGAAGGAATGCAACCCACTTCGCGTGCCGTGGGCTGATCTTATGACTACCGTTTATGAATCTCAAAGCATCATGGTCAGAAAGGAGCACAAATTAGTGTCTCCAATGATGCAAACACCTCACAATCGCGTAGAACTCTCGGTCGTAGTTTGAATAATTGAGCTTTGCGCCTGCCAACTCCTCACTAAAATAACTGATAGGGTGGCCCTCTTGACTTAGGACTCCTCCTATCCCCAACCCAGACGCATCACAAGTAACCTCAAAGACCTTGGTGAAGTCAGGGAGACGTAACACCGGTGCTTCGGTCATGAGTTGCTTGATCCTACGGAAGGCAAAAGTAGCAGACTTCGACCACGCAAACTCTCCCTTTTTCATACAATCGGTAATAGGTGCCATGATGCTACTAAAGTCTCATATAAAATGACGATAAAATGTAGCTAGCCCATGGAAACTGCGCACCTCTCGAATACTAGTCGGCTCTGGCCAATCCTTAATTACCTGGACCTTCCCGGGGTCTACTCGTATACCTTCGGACCCAACAATATAACCTAAGAATTCTACCTCAGAGACTCGAAAAGTGCACTTCTTAAGGTTCAGATAAAGAGTTTCCTTCCGAAGGGTGGAAAGAACTATCCGCAGGTGTGAGATGTGATCGGCGGGGGTGGTACTATAGATAAGGATGTCGTCAAAGTAGACAACCACGAACTTCCCCATATAAGGCTGGAAGACATGAGTCATCATCCTGGAGAACGTGCTTGGGGCATTGGATAACCCAAAAGGCATCACTAGCCACTCATACAGTCCATCCTTGGACTTAAACGCTGTCTTCCACTCATCTCCCTCACGGATCCTGATCTGGTGGTAACCACTCCGCAAATCTAGCTTGGAAAAGATGGTGGCACCCGCTAGGACATCGAGGAGATCATCTAACCGTGGGATTGGAAATCTATACTTGATGGTGATTTTGTTGATAGCACGGCTATTCAACACACATCCTCCACGAACCATCCTTCTTGGGGGCAAGAAGGGCTGGAACAGCGCATGGGCTCAAACTAGTCCGAATGAAACCCTTCTTCAGCAAGTCCTCTATCTGGACTTGTAACTCCTTGTGGGCATCGGGAGGGAGTCTATAGTGGGGCTGATTGGGTAGGGATGACCCAGCGATAAGATCAATAGCATGCTGTATATCCCTAAGTGGGGGTAACGATGATGGAAGCTCGTCGGGGTAAACATCCCTATACTCATCTAGCAATGCCCGCAACTCTCTAGGCAACCCATCTAACGTGCTCGATTCAGTCTTCGTACTCATAAGAACTAACGCATACATCACTCCATCTAAAAATGGGTCCCTCACAAACTCCGTCCTGCCTACTAGACTCAACGTCTTCCTCTCGACCGGAACAATGGTGTCCTTAGGTAACGCAACTGGTTCCTTCGGAACGGTCGGGCTCAAAGTAATGGTCTTACCCTTAAATTTAAACTCATAGGAGTTGGCCCGGCCATAATGTGTCACATCACGGTCATAGAGCCAAGGGCGGCCTAATAACACGTGGCAAGCATCCATCGGTAATACGTTACACCATATCTCATTCGTGTATGATTTAATCAAGAGGGGAACTAGACATCGCTTGGTAACTGGAACAGTGATCTTGTTAATCCAAGCTACTTGATACGGGGTCAGGTGTGGTTCCGCGGTCAAGGCCATATGTGTGACGGCGTTCTCAGAAACGACGTTTACACAACTTCCACTATCGATAATTAGCTTACATAACTTCTCACCACTCCTAAAAATCAGGGAAAATATGTTCGTCCTCTTCCAATCATCTAAAGGACGAGGGGTGGTCAAGATACATCGCATCACTCCTAGGTAGCGTTCGTCCTCCAAATCACTCGGGACTCCCTCAGGGTCATCCTCCTCAGTAGCCTCATAAATCAGATCGGCGGGGTCGGTCTCCGCATCCAACAGGGCTATGGCTCGGGTTTTTGTAGGACACTCAAAGGCGTAGTGACCCTGAACCCCGTAAGCATAACATGTGGTGTTAGCCTTGCTAACCTTTCCTATGGGGATACGCTCACTCGTGGGATTCCTAGAGTTCCTCGCAGTAATCACTACCGATCTAGACTCGGCGGTCTTAGGTTTTCCTTTATCGTGGGTGGTAGATGAAGATGCTCCAAATGTGGTCAAGCTCTTCGTACGGGAGTAACGAGAGTGGGCCTTCGAAGCCAGATGCTTTTCAATATCAAGAGCGGCATTGAATGTCGTATTCAGATCTGTGTGGCCATATCTCAATAGCTTCCTCTGAATGTCAGGGTGGAGCCCCTTACGAAATCGCGATAGCGTAACCTCAGGGATCTCTCGAAGATCACAACGCACCATACGGTCGTTCAGCTCGCCCATATACTCAGCCACCGAGTTTGAGCTTTGCCGAAGGGTGGCTAGCTCATCGAACATTTGGGTTCGGTGGTAGACGGGGACGTATTGGTCAGTGAGTAAGTTCTTCATCACCGGCCATCCAATGGGTGGGACTCCCTGCCCGGCTCCTAGCCTACGTTCTTCATTCAGCCAATACGTTTTCGCTCGACCCGTTAGCTTCATCCTGGCAACCTGGACCTTTTGGGGATCCGTAAGATGGTGCCATTCAAAATAACATTCAATATCCACTACCCAAGTAAGGAAAACCTGGGGGTCTCCCAAACCATCGTAAGTGGGGGCGTCGATCTTAATGGCTCTAGTGATGTCAGTGCCACGATCCGGACGACGTCCACGAGGAGGGGCTCGAGGATAGCCTTCATCCGAATCCGAATCATGAACCCGTTGTTGCGGATTGGGCAACTCATCATTAGCCGGTGGGGGTGGTGTTCCCCTTTGATTCAGCAGAATCTGGGTTAACATGGTCCTAATCTCCGTCATTTCACCACGTAGCTCTTCTATAGCCTCCGTGTTAGGATCTACTTGATCGTTCGCTGCCATCCTAGAGGTGGACGGTAACTCTACGGTGTACTCCGTGCCTAGTCTCGTGCGCATGCAAGTTTAAACAACTAGAATGAAGATGAATTTTTTTGACGGACCTAACGAGAGCAAAATGAAAGATTTGTAGTTTTAAAGTTGCTGGAAATGAACTCAGGAAGCTACAGAAAAAAAATCAGATTTTTTTGATAAGTTTTGAATTTTTTTTTTTGATTTTTACTAAATGCAGACCAATCCGAAAAATTTCAGATTTTTGACCGAACAACGAACGTGCCGGCAAATCTAGGGATAGGATGGTGCCGAGATAGAACTCAACACAACCTAGCTCTGATACCAAATTGATGCAGTGGCGTCTCCTAAAGGAGATCTACACGGATTTCACTCCAACTCGCCTCGATCACACGATAAACTACCGCACTTACACAAGCATTCTATCGCTCACATACGTTGCCATTCGCATCACAATATCAAACAAAGAAAAGAAGAACGATCGACTCTAAAACAGCGGTCAAAAGAGAGTCGACATAGTTCCCAAATCAACACAAAGATTGCTACTCTTTTAGAGAACAAAACCAAGGCTATAGGCCAAGATCCGTTCAAGCAAACGAGACCCACACGGTCCGGACACGAAGAACGCGGGAGAGCGATCTCAAGTTCAGAAAAAAATACCAACGATCGATATTCAAAATCGCGGAGAACACGATGGTTCTTCCTCCACAAACTAAAGAAAGAAGCTCTTTGAGATTTTAGAGATTACCCAACCCAGAAAATGAAAGCACACTTGATAACTGTGGGAGAATCACTCTCTCCACGCTTTCCACCGGCGTCGCACCGTATGGATCCTTCGGAGTCACACCGAGGGGCTGCCTTCCTTCTTCCTTGGAGTCGCACCAAGAAACCACGCCGGAAACACCCAAGAAGGGGGGAGGCCGAAAATGGAGAAGAGAGGGGAGACAAGGGGGGGGGGGGGGGGGGGGGGGGGGGGGCTTGGAGAAGGCCTTGGCCGAAATTCCTCCTAAGGGGGGAGTTTTTAGGGTTCAAATTCTATCCTCCATTTCTCATCAAAAGGCTCCTTTAAATAGGAGTTTACAAACACCATCCAACCATCCAAAATTGAGATGAAATCTCATCAACCCGGATGGTTAAATGCACACCACATAAAAATGTCTATTAGCACACCCAAAATAAGAAACATGTCGGAATTAAAATATTACAATTTTAAAACGATGGAAATAAATATAAAACTAAAGCAAGATAATAAAAAAGGCTTTATGCATCCTTTGCGCGACGCGGGCGGAGGTTATAATGTTGACTTCCGGGGCACCGAAAGTCCTTGTGTTGTAACATCTCCAAGTCATCCACATGTGGGGGAAGTGGTGCGGCATCACTTGGGGGCTCACCAAGATGATTCCCCCTCCATAAGAGTGCTTTCCTGATGCACCATCCACCAACATCTTCCATGCCACTGTGGGGGTGGGTGGGGGGGGGGGGGGTGGGGGGCGAGATTCATGCTCCCCTACTTTGGTTGTGTAGTCAGCCATGAAGTCTGCCACCGCTTGGGCCTTGATCGACGCCCTGGGCACGAACGTAACATTGAACTCACTCAGCTCCACGGACCACTTTGCCAATCTTCCCGAGTGCTCCACCCCTTCCATGACTTTGCGAAGTGGGTGATCAGTCACTACCTTGATCGAATGTGCCTGAAAGTAGGGTCGGAGCCTCCGAGACGCCACTACCAATGTGAAGGCCAACTTTTCCAGAATCGGGTACCGGAGCTCCGCCTTCCTCAGCACTCGGCTGACGTAGTAGATGGGGAGCTGTTTTCTCCCTTCTTCCCGGATCAGTACTGAGCTTACTGCCTTGGACCCTACCCCTAGGTATAGGGATATGTCCTCTCCCGGTCTCGGCCCTTGGAGTAGAGGAGTTTGAGTGAGTTGTTCTTTCAAAGCCTGGAAGGCTCCCTCACACTCCGAGGTCCATTCGAATTTCTTGTTTCCCCTTAACACCTTGAAAAAGGGGTCACACTTGTCTCCCGCCTTAGAGAGGAACCTACTGAGTCCGGCCAGCTTTCCAGTGAGGCTCTGAACCTCCTTCGAGTTCCTGGGCGATCCCAACTCCATTATTGCTTTGACCTTATCCGGGTTTCGCTCCACCCCTGCTGGGGTGAGCAGGTGACCTAGGAATTTCCCTCGGCTAGCCCCGAAGACACACTTCAAGGGGTTGAGCTTCATCTTATACTTTTGCAAAGTCTCAAAGGTCTCCTCAAGGTCTCGGAGGTGGGCTTCGAGGTCCCGGCTCTTTACCATGAGATCATCGACGTAGACCTCCAGGTTTCCCCCCTTTTGTTCTCGGAAGACCCTGTCCATCATTCTTTGGTATGTGGCACCTGCATTCTTGAGCCCGAAGGGCATCATCTTATAACAATAACACCCATCCCCCGCGATGAAGGAGACATCCTTTATGTCCGGGGGATGCATGCGAATCAGATGATAACCTGAAAAAGCATCTAGAAAAGACATTATAGGGAAACCGACGGCTGAGTCAACCAGCGCGTCGATTCTAGGCAAAGGGTAGCAATCCTTGGGGCATGATTTATTAAGCAAGAAAAAGTCGATACACATTCTCCACTTACCTCCCCCCTTCTTCACCATGACCATGTTAGAGACCCAGCCTGGATACTGGATCTCTGATACAAACCCTGCCTGAATGAGCTTACCCACCTCCTCTCGGATGGGTCCTTCCAGCTTGTCTGCTATGGCCCTCCTCTTTTGACGGATGGGACGGGTGCCGGGGTCGAGATTGAGGTGGTGGCAAGCTACATCCGCATCGATCCCGGGCATCTCCGCGGCACTCCAAGCGAAGATATCCACGTTCTCCTGAACGCATGCTAGGATCTGCTTCTGCTCCTCCAGGCCGAGCTCCCCGCTGATCCTGACTCTCTCCACCACACCGGCTCGGGTGGTGACTTCGAGCTCCACGAGCTCCTCCACGGCCTCCAACCGGGACTGTTCTCCCCAATCTCCTTCCTTCTCTTCTCCACTAGCGAGTGCTTCGACGTCACCCTCCTTTCCTTCTTGCCCAACCACCATCAATTCTTCTGCCCCCCTCCCGGGGCCTGACCCTCTACCTCTTCTTCCTCCATCGGCTCTTCTGACCTCTGCTCCATCTCCTCCTTCCGACCCTCTCCTCCAACCCCTGCCGGCTCATCCACCTCCTGGTCCCATCTCTCGGCCTCTCCCATCCAAGAGATGGTGTTGACTGCCATCACGTAGCATTGCCTTGCTACCTTCGGGTCTACTCTGATTCAGACTTGGACTCCTCCGTCATTGAACTTAAGGCACTGATGGAATGTGGAGGGGACACAATGGAATGCGCGGATGAGCGGCCGTCCGAAGATGGCACTATAGCTGCTGGGAGCATCCACTATGACAAAGCGGCAGTTCCTGGACTGCCCCCAAGACCACATGGAGTCCTACTCCCCCTTCTACTTCTTTTTTTTCTCTGGATAATCCAAACAACGGACCGTCCGAGGTCAACACCCTTCGCGCCTCCACCTCCATCCCATCAAACGACTTTTTGAAAATTACATTGACCGAACTCCCGTTATCCACCAGGATTCGGGAAACAGTGAAGTTCTCGATCGCTGTCTGAATGACCAACGCATCGCAGAATGGGTCCTCATAACCTGACATGTCCTTCTGGGTGAAGGAAATCTTCTCTGTCGGGGTCGGGGCTAGGGATGTCGAAGCCATGCTACGGCGGTAGATAGTATGGAGGCTCGCCTTCCGGGTTGCCTCAATCCTTACCCCCCATATGGATCACTCCGATTCCCCCTCGGGACCCCAAATCGGCTCGGTCCTCGCACCTTTCCTCCTCCTCCTGAGGCTCAACCTCCTCAATCCTCACCGGTTGCTGCTGTCGCGGCACGGGCACTCGGGCCCTTTTTGTCTCCAGGAACTCTGGGTAGGTGGCCGTCGCGTGACCTTTCTCATCGTGGAAGTCACAGTACGGCAGCGTCACCTCTCCCGTCTCGGCCTCCACCATCCTATTCCTTCTTCTTCTTCCTGCTCCCGCTTCTTCTCTCGCATCTTCTCTCCTTCCTCTTTCTCCCCTTCCCCGCCTGATTGCCATGGCTTGCTGTGGTGGAGGAGGCATCGACCTCGGACCCTACCTCCATCCCAGCTGATGGGGTCTTCCTTGACCCCCATTGATGTTACCACTCCCCGAGGCGTAACCCCTTCCCTGGCCTTGCATTCCTCCGCCATGATGCCTCCACTCCCCCTCCGGGGCCCTGGGCTCTTCCCTTCTCCTCACCTCTTGCTGCCTGACCTCCGGCTCACTGAGCTTTGCTAGCCTCTTGGTGAGTTCCGGGTTGGCCTCCTCACTCTCAATTTCCTCCGCCACCCTCCCCATCAGCTCCTCGTAGGAGACCGGGGCTTTCCTCTTCAAAGCCATTTTAAAGAAACTTTCCCTCAGCCCGACGTGAAGGCGAGCTGGAGTGCGAACCCAGGCATCTCCTGGGTGAGCATCACCTCCTCCTGGAACCGGTCCGCATAGCGAGCCAACGAATCCTTGGGTTCCTGCTTCACTTTGAAGAGAGACTCGGCGTCCTTCTTCCTCTTTTTTGAAGTTGAGAATCGCAACAAGAAACTTCGGCGCAAATCTTCAAAGGCGTAGATCGACCCTGTAGGGAGCTGATGGAACCAGTCCCTGGCCTTTTCTTTAAGGGTGACGGAGAAGAGCCGACACTTGAAAGCATCTGACATCGGCCTGATAGAGACCGAGTCCTCAAAAGACTGGAGATGTTGGACAGGGTCATTCCTACCGTTGTAGTACACCCTGTCCCACTCTCCGAATCCTGCCAGGACAGGTGCAGATAGTACTAACTCGCACAAGGGAATTCCCCCTTCGACCATCCTTTCTCGCTCCACACGCCCCCCGAGCTCTCTCGCCACACTCGGGCTCGCGGGGACTGCGTTCGCGAGAACGGTGTTCGCCTGGACCACTCCCACAGTCGCTACATCCTCCGGGCGCGCGCTCGCCTGCGCCGCGCTCGCCGGCATAGAGCTCGCCGACACAGTGCTCGCCGGGCTGGCGAACAGCACTCGCCCCTCCAGGTCTTGGACTGAACCTCCGGCGATTTCCTTTCCGGCCCTTCCCCCCCGGGGCGTTCTCGCCAACCGCTGTTGGGGGAAGGGTCGCCTGAGGTTCTGGGGTCGCAAACTCGCTCCGCAGCGCCGCGACCCCGAAGGTGTCAAGCACCTCCCTCCTGAAATCTGCGAACATTCTCGGCGTCACCACCTGCGGTGACTCGCTGAATTCCTCGCCTCCTGTCATATCTGCTCCTTGGAACTTTCTTGGACCAGCCACGCTCCACGCTCACCGCACCAAAATGTTGAAACCAATTTCTCAGCCTCTTGTGGAGCTCGGGTCCCTCACCGAAATGAGGGGCAGCTAGCCCTTACTGATCCCTCGGAGAAGGTAGATTGAAGACTAGGAAAATGACTAAGACCTTAGTCACAGCGAGGAGGTCCCTCCACTAACCCGGAAGATCGTTGAGCGCTTCCCCTCCCAAGCCAAAGCTGAGACTCGGGCACCTTGGAGAGCTTTGGAAATGCTAGCCAAGGAGAACATGAGGAGAGAGATGCTGAACTGAAGTCCTCTCCAAAGGTGCCCATTAGGTCTTATTTATAGGATTTCTGATCTGGCCTGCAAATAGCAGGATCCCGCCTTTTGGTTTTACTATCCGCACCCCAAATGGGTCTGCTAACATCCAAACTTCGCTGTTTGGAGAGGCTATAGGCAGACCACCAAGGGTAAAAGAGTAATTTGGCCCTATCAACCTATGGGCAAGGAACTGCGAGAACCTGACTACCGGAGCTCTGGCGGGCCTTCTCGCAAACCCTGCTCACGATGCCTCTCCTAGGCGATCGCCCTGCGAGGACCTCGCTGGCCCATTCTGGCTGTATCTGCCGAGGTCCAGTCTCGCGAGCCTTCCTGCGAGAACGCCTCTTGACTTCGTCGAGCTCAACACACCTTTCGTCGAACGCAGGGCACTTCGCCGATCACAGACGAGCTCGACGAATGCAGAACGTTAAATTGTTCGCTGACCGCTGAGACGGGCGGTTCGTCGACCGCTGAGACGCTGAGATCGAAGCAAGCCGTTCGTCGAACGTGGGAAACAATTCGTCGAACGTAGAATTGAGTTCGCCGGACGCTGAGGCCCGATCTCGCGAGCCTTCCTGTGAGACCGCCTCTTGACTTTGTCGCGCACTGAACACATTTCGCTGAACACCTCTTTACTGAACATTGGTCTCTTCTTCCAGCGGCCCGCGAGGTATTGGTTTGCGAACCCTCGATTGGCCCAGTCTTTTGAAGATATCTGCCGAGGTCTAGATCTCGCGACTCCTCTTGCGGGACCATCCCTTTGGCTTTAATGAGCATAGAACACTTCGTCGACTTCTGATGATTTCGCCGAACATGGGTGAGCTCGACGACCGCAGGTGAGCTCGACGAACACGGGAAAGTTCGTCGAACGCGGGGCTCCTTTCGTCGATCCCAGAAAGCTTCCTCAAACTGCCTGCGAGCGTTCGTCTCGCCGACCCTTCTCGCTCGCCTCTCAGCGAGCCTTCCGGGAGAGACCTCTCCGAGGCCCCTCTCGTGAGGTCTTTGGCCCTATGGTCTTCCTCTCTTATTACTTCCTTCATCCTGTTGCCTTCTTAAACCGCGCCTCCCCGCCTGGCGAATATCGGGGTTGTACAATAATTATTAAAATGTTAAGATAATATAAAGCACTTAAATACTTATGATTTGACCAAAAGATTTTATATAAAAAATGCTGTATGTATTGGTATATAAAATAATAAGATAATCTAAAATATATATAACAGCACCATGTGTATATAAGAGCCCTAATTTAATATAATCATAAATTATTATAATTTATATATATACACATAAATGAATTTTTATATCGGTTAACTTTAGGTATTATTATTATATATAATAAGAATTAGTTTAAGTTATATATATATATAATGAGAATTTAAGGCTAAAAATGAATAGATAGTGGATGGAAAATTTTGCATAAATTAATAATTTAAGGTGAGTGAGTTTTGATTAATTCAATTATAATATTAAATTATATAAGACTTGTACCTTCTTCTTCCCCAAGCCGTCCAGACATCTTTTTCTTTCATTATTTTCGAGGAGAGCTCTCTGGTTCGGGAGGGAGAGTTTGAAAGAAGGTTTTTCTTCTTTTCGTTGGCCATCGAGGGAGCTCGAGAGCTCGGATTCGTCGCCGGAGCGTAGATTTGGAAAGCTCTCGCCGAGATCTTTGTGCGTGCGATAAGTTTTTCGTGTTTCGTCGAGTTTTGTCGTCGAGCTTAACCCTAATGGTTGGAGTTCTTCTTCTTTCATGTCTAACTTCTTCCCTTGTCGAGGAGTGCTAATCGGCGAGTCGGCTCGTAAGTTCGAGGCAAGTTGCAGTATTTCTTTTCGTGTTTCTTTTCCTTTATTGCTAGTAGCTTGGATGTTTCTATGTTGCTGTGGGTAAATTCTTTGATTTTGGTATGAGCAATTAGATGCATTTTCCTCTTTGTTATATGGGGTGAGTAAATTTTGGTTAATATATAAACGTTGTATACAAGGTTCCTTCTCGGTTCTGGTAGTCCAGATCGTGCTCTGTTAAAAGAAGGATAGGTTAGCTTGGGAAAAATATGTATTTAGATATTTCTGTCTAAGTAGGAATCGACGTGACATCCCGTTGATCGACGAGACCTCCCGTCGATCGGCGAGACCATCTCGTCGATCCTTGGTCTCAACAGAGTTAGTGTCTTTTTTTCTCCAAGGCACAATCGACGGGACCTCCCATCGATCAGCGAGACTATCCCGTCGATTTTGTCCTTAGCTGGGGAGGAGCCTTTCTTTTTATATAAACGTTGTATACAAGGTTCCTTCTCGGTTCCTTCTCGGTTCTGGTAGTCCAGATCGTGCTCTGTTAAAAGAAGATAGGTTAGCTTGGGAAAAATATGTATTTAGATATTTCTGTCTAAGTAGGAATCGACGTGACATCCCGTTGATCGACGAGACCTCACGTCGATCGGCGAGACCATCTCGTCGATCCTTGGTCTCAGCAGAGTTAGTGTCTTTTTTTCTCCAAGGCACAATCGACGGGACATCCTGTCGATCGACGGGACCTCCCATCGATCGGCGAGACTATCCCGTCGATTTTGTCCTTAGCTGGGGAGGAGCCTTTCTTTTTATTCCTCTAAGTCAGAATCGACGCCTCTTCCCGTCGATCGACGGGACCGTCCACCGATCGACGGGACAACCAGTCGATTTTCTCCTTTCCCTTTGTTGGAGCCTTTTTCCTGGTTTTGTTTCTCTTCCCCTTTAATGCTTGTCTCTTCCCCTTGTATGCAAGAGTAGTTTTGTCTGTTGTCTTTCTTGTTGATCTGATATATCCTTTCAGAAAAGTTATTTTTATGTGTATTCTTAGAAATAAAGTTTCTTCTTGTGTATTTGATTTCCTGTTTATACCATAGACTTGTTCTAGCATTCTCTCTGGGTATTTCCAGAATTTATTGGAATTCCTGTCCTGAATTTTATTAGTCTTTGGTTTTCTTGATTCTAGTTAAACTCTTAATTTGGATGGCTAATGATTTTCTCATTCTGTGCTTGACTTCTTATGTTAAGAGGTTGTAATCATTCTTATCTAAAATTTCTCTCTTTTATGTTTCTCCCCCTGACAGTTAAGATGCTTGCTTGGTTTGCAAACTTTATGTCAAATAAATCTTGAGATCTTGAGCTTGCTTGTATATTTCTCCTTTTTTTTCTTTGAAGCTTCCAGTCGACTTCTTTTGTTAAATCTTTCCCCGTCGACTTTGTCGTGTATTTTCAATTGTTTCACCAATATTTTTAGGCCCTTTTTGCTGTGTGGGCCCGAGTATTTTAAATTATGTTGTTGAGCGATTTAAGCTCATTTTTTGAGTCTTTTGGTGAAGTCATGCCTTATTTGTCTCGCGATGTTAAGTGTCCATTCTTTGTGTTATTTCGTCATGTATATTGAGTTGTTTCATCAAATATTCCGGGATAGTTTTGGTGAGTATTTCTTGAATATTTTTATCTATGTTGTCTAATGCTCCGAGTGTTTTCTATTGATCTTGAAGTATCTAGTTGCCAACCTAAATCACCTAGAGGGGGTGAATAGGTGATAACCGCGTCTTTTGCGGAATTAAAAACTTGATGAAATAAAACGCACAGAAAGCAAATCACAATCACAGATAACACAAGGAATTTATAGTGGTTCCCCGTTCTTGGGTACTCCACTTGCCGGCCTCGCCAATCTAGCACCACAGCTAGACTAGACTACTTCATTATAACTCGGATCAAGAATGATCCTACAATCTCGGAGTCAACACTCCTACAACTCGGAGACAAATCTCCTACAACTCAGGGAATACCTCTCTTACAACTCAGAGAATACCTCTCTTACAACTCGGAGAAAAACTACTCCTACTACTCGGAGAAAGCCTTCTCCTACAATCAATGTAATTAAGGTTTGATACAAACTTATCAACACAATACCAGATCTGAAATCCACAAGTATCTTCTTCCTTCTTGAATGACTTTGACTAGTTGATGACGAGGAAGATCAATAAAAACTCAGATCTGACTTTCTTCAATTCGAACCGATCCAAAGGATATAGCAGAGGAGAGAGCAGTGATCGATCAAACTTTTTCTTCCACTGGAGACGATTGATTTAGAGAGATGGATCGATCTCCAACATAGGCGACAGGAGGTGGCACTTTATCGTTCTTCTTGGAACGAATAGAGAATTAGGGTTAAGATCAGAATTAATTATTGAATAATCCTTAAACGAGAGCCTTATATATTCATAGACTTAACAACATGAATTAAGGTAGGATTAAACTTAAACGAAATCAGAAGAGCCGTCAAATCAGATGGAAGAAATCAACGTCCCGTCAAATAGACTTTTGCTTCCTTGAGAATTTGAACATATGAAATTCTTCCTCTCTTCATGGCTTCATTCCAGACTTGATTATTACTCCATGTTGAGCATTCCCAGTTCTATCTTGAAGAAAGAGAACTTGGTTTCATCCAGTGGCTTCGTGAAAATATCTGCTACTTGCTTATCCATCGGGACATAGCTCAGATTAATGTCCCCCATCTCCACATGCTCCCGGATAAAATGATATCGTAATTCGATATGCTTTGTCCGACTGTGAGAGACTGGATTATTTGCGATGGCGATTGCACTGGAGGAGTCACAAAACATCGGAATGTCCTTTATCTTCATATTATAATCTTGAAGCGGATTCTTTATCCAAAGAAGTTGTGCACAACAACTGCCTGCAGAAATGTATTCTGACTCGGCGGTTGAAATTGCAACACAATTCTGCTTCTTGCTACTCCAGGAGATAAGTCTCCTTCCGAGGAATTGGCACGTCCCGGAAGTTCTTTTCCTATCATCTTTACTACCTGCAAAGTCTGCATCTGAAAAACCTATTAGTTCGCTATCATTACTTCTTGGGCACCATAAGCCAAGATTTAGTGTACCTTTAAGATATCTCAAAATTCGATTTGCAGCAGCATAGTGATATTCCTTATTGTTCACCTGATATCTAGCACATACGCATGTAGAAAACATTATATTAGGCCTACTAGCAGTAAGATAGAGCAAAGAGCCAATTATGCTTCTGTACTTGGTTTCATCGAAAGGTTTCCATTTCTCATCCTTGTCCAGAGACATAGCTGAGCTCATTGGAGTCCTCATAGAGGTTGCACTCTTCATTCCAAATTTCTTAACCAACTACTTGGTGAACTTTGTCCGTGAGATGAAAATTCCATCTTCAGATTGTTTCACCTGAAGTCCTAAGAAATATTTCAGCTCACCCATACTGCTCAAATTTCCCTTGCATACGTTTGGAAAACTTCTTGCAAAGGTTATCATCCGTGGAGCCAAAAATAATGTCATCGCCATAGATTTGCACTAGCAAAATCTTGCCTTTCACTTCCCTAAGAAATAATGTCTTATCTATCTTTCCTCTTGTGAACTTATTCTCAAGAAGAAAGTTAGACATCATCTCATACCAAGCTCGAGAAGCTTATTTCAAAGGATTTGCACTAGCTTTGTAATAAATAAACGTAATCAGGATGTTCAGGATTAACAAAACCTGGAGGTTGGTCCACGTATACTTCTTCTTTAATATTACCGTTGAGGAATGCTGACTTGATGTCCATTTGGTATACGGTGAATCCCTTGAATGCAGCATAAGCAAGGAAAAGTCTGATGGCTTCTAGCCTTACTACAGGAGCATAAGTCTGATCAAAGTCGATCCCTTCTTCCTGTCTGTATCCTTTCGTTACAAGTCTGGCTTTGTTCTTTATTATCGTTCCTTCTTCATCCAACTTGTTTCTGTATACCCACTTTGTTCCAATGATGTTCTTATCTTTGGGTTTTGGAACAAGTGTCCATACTTTGCAACGCTTGAACTGATTTAGTTCCTCTTCCATAGCAATTATCCAAGAGGGGTCTTCATTTGCTTCTTGGAATTTCTTTGGTTCAACCTGCGAAAAAAAAACTCAAATGCATGTTTTCATTAATAGTACCTCTTCTGGTTCTTATGCCTCCATTAGGATCTCCTATGATTTAATCAATCGGATGATCCCCCATGTGCCTGAATTCAAGATTCCTTGCATTATTTGGAGCACTAGGAACTTCTTCTACAACTGGAGTGTCTTACTCCACTTTTACTAAATCTTCATCAAGGTGATCTTCCACTTCAGTTAAGGTTGGGGGAGGGATCTTGATGAAGTATTGAGTATCTTCTTCATCTGGCTTCTCCAAGCATAAGTCTTGTAGCCTTGAACCTGCATCTTCAACAGAAACACTAGAGGAGTTGCTATGTAGCATACTCGTCTCATCAAATACAACATTAATGAATTCTTCTACAACCAAGGTTTTCTTATTAAAAACTCTATAAGCTCTACTATGGCTACTATAGCCTACGAAAATACCTTCAAAGCTCTTTTCACTAAACTTAGTTTTGTAATGCTTTCCATTATTAAGTACAAAGCATTTACTGCCATAGATTCTGAAATAAGAAATGGTTGGTTTCTTGCCCTTTAGTAGTTCATAAGGAGTCTTTTCATGGTTTTTATTTATGAGTGCTCTATTTTGCATGTGGCAAGCAGTATTGACAGCTTCAGCCCAGAAGTATTCTCGTAGTGAAGAGTCACTCAACATTGTTCTGCAAGCCTCAATGAGTGTTCTGTTCTTTCTCTCAGCTACTCCATTTTGTTGTGGAGTTCGGGGAGAGGAAAACTCATGAAAGATACCAAGGCTTTCACAGAAGTTTGTCATGGCTCCAGACTCAAATTCTGTTCCGTGATCACTTCTGATTTTGACCGCTGAACAATCAAATTCATTCTGGATTTGCTTGACAATGCTAGTGAAAGTATCAAAAGTATCTGACTTGTGTTTTAGAAAGAATACCCATGCAAAACGTGAGTAATCATCTACAATAACCAATGTGTAAGACTTTCCTCCTAAGCTTCTAATTTGCAAAGGACCAAACAAGTCCATATGAAGCAGGTATAAACACATGGTAGAGTCTTTGCCAATAATGCTCTTAAAGGTAGCTCTTGTTTGCTTGCCTTTTACACCTGCATTATAAGGTCTATCTTTAACGCACTTAACACTTGGCGCATCACGCACTAACTTTTGAGAAAACAATTTATTAATAGTTTTATAATTTATATGTGCTAGTCTCTTGTGCCATTGGTCGACAAGGGATGCACTATCTTTAGCTAAAAAGCATACTGGTGTAGAAGATGATAAACAAAGAAAATTTAAACAAAATATATTTCTACAACGAGTGTCTGATAAGATCATTTCAGAATTTTCTGCCGACTTTATCAAACACTTATCTTTACGAAAATCAACTGTGTATCCTTTATCACAGAGTTGACTTATGCTTATCAGATTATGTTCTAATCCTTCCACATAAGCCACATCAGAGAAGGATACATTACCATTTGTAATCGTACCGTAGCCTTTTGTTATTCCTCTGTCGGATCCGCCAAAAATAACTTTTGGACTGTTCGCAACTGGAATAAAATCCTACAATAATCTCCTAGTCCCGGTCATTTGCCGAGAACAACCACTGTCCAAATACCAGATTGGATTTTTGTTGGCCTTTGGACATACCTGCAAAAGCAAATTATCTTGCCTTAGGAGCCCAAACAAATTTAGGTCCTTGGTCCCGTGTTAGTTGAGAACCACGCTGAATGTTAACATTGTGATGGTCTTCCTTGCAATGTTTACTTGTGGTCTATTAACATAAGTAGAATTGAACCAACGATCAACGGCAAAGTGACCTATTTTTCCGCAACACCAACAATCAAACTTGTTGTACCTTCTCTTAGTATTCTCCTGCTTAACTTTTTGAACGTTAGTTTTGGCAGGAGCATTCCTTCTAGATGAGGATGCTTCATGAGTATAGCACACACATGGTAGTGCTTTCTCCTTAGGCTTAGGTGCAACGACCTTCACTATTGGTGCTCTCTTAGCACTAGGACCATGAACAAAAGGACCATAATCTTTCATATTTATCTCTTGATAAGGTTCTTTGAAAACACTTTCACCGAGGTTTCGAGGACGAGTCCACCCCTTATAGTCATTGACAGGCGCAAAATTAATTGGTCTTGTCAAGTGACCATAAGTGCTCTCCATATCGTAGACATTTGTAGGAAAGATAACCTTTGTAAGGTCTCTTTTTCCCAAACCCGCTCGGGTACTTGAAAACTCGAACCTCTCCCGTATCGCACGGTTGAAGTGGACCTTCGCCCAGAATCGCTGCCTTGCGGTGTCACCAACACTCCGGTTGGCTAACACCGCTCAGCACCAACCCTGCCGGCTATACGATCATAAGTAAAATATGCCAAAAAGTAAGTACATAAAAGAAGGCATGTCCACAATCACAGCATCATATAAATATATATAATGGAAACAGAAAGTCCAAAAGAGATGTACAACTAAAGGGGCTTAAGCCCGATACATAAGCAAAGTAATGTACTATCTCTCTCTCTCTCTACATCATGCGGAAGTCTACAACAAAAGCTCTCAAAAGCGGAAGTCTAACTATCTAATCATCAACCTGTGGCGTCGCGGTAGTGCGCTGCATCTGCTGCTCAGGTCCTGCCTGTTGGAACCATAGCTTTTGATTTGAGTTAGGATCCATCCTTTTGTTAATAAGTCATCTAATAATTTAGGTCAATCTAAATTAACATAAATTAAATATGATGCGATCGAATCGGAGAATATACTTAAGCAAATAATATAAGTTCTCTACGTTCGACGAATGTCGAACAACGCTCGACAAATAGCCAGACAACGCTCGACAAATATTCATCAGAATAGCGTTCGACAAATAACGAACGGCGCTCGACGAATCCAGTCAGAACAATTGGAGCGGCCAGGCATTCTCTGAACGGCACTCGACAAACTTAATCTAGCCATTTCAGCGGTCTACGAATTCCAAGATAAAGACAATTGCTCAGTACATAAGATGGCGAGCACAGCCCGACAAATATCAAGCGGGGATCGACGAATTTCTCTCTAAATTATTTTATATTTTCTTCTCTATATTTTGACTATTCCTCTTAGCCGTTGCAGATCAATCAATACTATTAGCCATTGCAGACCGGCATTAATAAAAAGAAACAGCAGGTTATCTTCTCGAGGAGTCAAAGCATTGATGGAGACCTCAGCTCTTTCCTTCTTCCCAAGAGAAGAATTCAAATTAAGAGCAAAGGCTCTCAGATTATAAAAGAAACATAGCAGTACTAAAAAAAAACAGACGACAGAAAAGAGAAAATTCATATTATTTTTCTAACATCTTCTTGCAGATTACATATATCCTGAGACACCAATCACAACCATTTGCTCAGGATCATCTCTGCCTAGGAAGAAAGAAGTGTTTATACAATCAAGAGAAGAGGGCTCCAGAACTGTCATCAACTCTCATAAGACAGGGGGAGCTCTTCAACCATCTTCATCAAGATCCATTCAACTTCAAATCAGGATCTTTAAAAGTCTTCTTATACAGAGAAGAACAATTTAATTTCTGCTTTTATCTTTCCTTACTTTACCCCTTCCTGTACAGGGTTATAACTCCCTTCAAAAGTTAACTCTCAGTGACAGGGCACCTTAGCAAAAACCTGCAGTTTGGTTAGAGCACCTTATCAACAGCTCACCTGGTGTGAGGGCACCTTATCAACAACCTCATAGTGGATTCCTACCAGTGGGTAGAAGAGTAGATGTACCCAGTTGAGGGGAACTACTATACATCTTGTGTCATCTGGATTGTTTGATTCTTGTTTGCTTTGTTTTACTTCTTTACCTGTGCTGTGTTTTATTTGCACTTTAACTGCTTGGCTTTATTACTCAATCAGAAAACAACACACTATATATTTATATATATATATCATTTATTTTGAAAGCAAACTTAAACAAAAGTTTTAACAGATAAATAAGAACTAAAACCTCCACTCTCAATTGGTATCAGAGGGGGTTGATTTGTCACACAGGTTAACACCTGAAATCACAAAGATCACTTAGTTCTTAGGGTTTTCAAAATGACACAAAACTCCTTATTTTCAAATCCACCTGTTTGTAATCTAGATAGACTTACTTTATGGCAAGATAGAATTAAGATATATACAAATGCCACAGATGAAGAAACTTACAAATTTATTTTGACAGGACCTCCCCTCATATCAAAGGTAGTTACACCTGCATTACCTAGCTCCATGGGTCTCAAGTCTCCTTCGAGAGCAATGAAAGGGCCTGTTTATGTTGGCGCTGATATATCTTCTTCAAAGAAAACTGCCGAAATAAATTGTGAACCTCCTTCCGTCTCTTTAACTAACTATATTTTTGATGCAGAACCATCAACAAATCTAAGTGAAGAAGAACAGGAAGAAGAACTTAGAGCTAGAGCTTTCTGCATGATGGCCATATATGGAGGCTCATCTCAAATTCCAGATGCAGAAATCGAATCGGAAAAACTTGAGGTAACTGATGCAACTCCAACTTATAATTTTACCTCTACTCAAGATAAAACTAATCATAAATTAACATTTACAGAATTAATAAAATATGAAAATAAACCTTTAAAAGAGTTAACAAATATAAATTTTCTAACTCCTGAGAATAATAAACTTCAAGAAAATTTGAAATCATCAGAAGAACAGTCTATTCTTCTTAAAAACAAATTTTCTATGGCAAGCACAACTAATGGGAGAAATCTCAAAATGCAGGCCAAAAAATTTGAACAACTTTCTAAAGAGAAATTAATTAATCATGATCAACAAAAATCATCAAACTTATATTTTAATGAAATAAAAAGGCTAATATATTTTAAGAAACTTTCTTAAACTATTAATAAGTTTCTCACCATTAAATTCTATTCCTAATAAACAAGCATAAAAATATTAATGTCAGGTAACTTCAATGTTCTTATAGACCTTCTCCAAATTATGTTGAGCATTCTACTGTAGTTGCATTGATTATAAATAATCAGAAGCACTGAGTGTGAGTCTCTTCTGATAGGGAGGAATCTTAAGAAAGAAGGTATCAGACAAAAATTCCTTAGAAATCCATTAAAGATTGCTGCAATTGAAAACTCTAAATCTTTAATTTTGGGAAAGCAGAGTTGCTCAAATAATTTAAGAACAAAATTATTAAAGCTCAAGTGAGAGAGAAAATGAGAAATCCAGAGAGACCAAGTGAGAGAGAAAATGAGAAAATCAAAACCCCTTTCAATTGATATAAAAAATTTAGTCTCTGCAATTGAAAATTTTAAACTTCAAGAAATGAGCTGCTGCAACTGAGAATTCTAAAAGCCATTTTAAGATTACCAGGTCACTAGTTTTGATTTGTTTAAGGATCCCAACTCAAATAGGGGGAGATTGTTGGAACCATAGCTTTTGATTTGAGTTAGGATCCATCCTTTTGTTAATAAGTCATCTAATAATTTAGGTTAATCTAAATTAACATAAATTAAATATGATGCGATCGAATCGGAGAATATACTTAAGCAAATAATATAAGTTCTCTGCGTTCGACGAATGTCGAACGACGCTCGACAAATAGCCAGACAGCGCTCGACAAATATTCATCAGAATAACATTCGACAAATAGCGAACGGCGCTCGACGAATCCAGTCAGAACAATTGGAGCGGCCAGGCATTCTCTGAACGACACTCGACAAACTTAATCTAGCCATTTCAGCGGTCTACGAATTCCAAGATGAAGACAATTGCTCAGTACATAAGATGGCGAGCACAACCCGACAAATATCAAGCGGGGATCGACGAATTTCTCTCTAAATTATTTTATATTTTCTTCTCTATCATTTGACTATTCCTCTTAGCCGTTGCAGATCAATCAATACTATTAGCCGTTGCAGACCGGCTTTAATAAAAAGAAACGACAGGTTATCTTCTCGAGGAGTCAAAGCATTGATGGAGACCTCAGCTCTTTCCTTCTTCCCAAGAGAAGAATTCAAATTAAGAGCAAAGGCTCTCAGATTATAAAAGAAACAGAGCAGTACTCACAAAAAAAACAGACGACAGAAAAGAGAAAATTCATATTATTTTTCTAACATCTTCTTGCAGATTACATATATCCTGAGACACCAATCACAACCATTTGCTCAGGATCATCTCTGCCTAGGAAGAAAGAAGTGTTTATACAATCAAGAGAAGAGGGCTCCAGAACTGTCATCAACTCTCATAAGACAGGGGGAGATCTTCAACCATCTTCATCAAGATCCATTCAACTTCAAATCAGGATCTTTAAAAGTCTTCTTATACAGAGAAGAACAATTTAATTTCTGCTTTTATCTTTCCTTACTTTACCCCTTCCTGTACAGGGTTATAACTCCCTTCAAAAGTTAACTCTCGGTGACAGGGCACCTTAGCAAAAACCTGCAGTTTGGTTAGAGCACATTATCAACAGCTCACCTGGTGTGAGGGCACCTTATCAACAACCTCATAGTGGATTCCTACCAGTGGGTAGAAGAGTAGATGTACCCAGTTGAGGGGAACTACTATACATCTTGTGTCATCTGGATTGTTTGATTCTTGTTTGCTTTGTTTTACTTCTTTACCTGTGCTGTGTTTTATTTGCACTTTAACTGCTTGGCTTTATTACTCAATCAGAAAACAGCACACTATATATTTATATATATATCATTTATTTTGAAAGCAAACTTAAACAAGAGTTTTAACAGATAAATAAGAACTAAAACCTCCACTCTCACTGCCATCTCGTCCTGCTGCGCGCGGGACAACTCCGTCTCCTCGGACTCCTGCGGTCACACCGACCGTTAGTCATAAAGACTAAGTCATTTTGTCCTCGCCTCCCTCCACGACTCCTAGGCACCGAGCGGGAGGAAGAAGCGGAGGACAAACAAGGGGTAAACAAGAAGGTTGTGACATGACACTATTCTAGCAGGTATAAGTAAAACAATAAAATCTAGCTAGCAGTATAGTGCAGGTATAAGGCAGTAAAGTAGAGCAATGAAATAAGCAGTAAATAGGAAGAAAATGCAGTGCAGTAAGTAAATCTAAGCTACCATTACATATTCGTACCTTAACTTATATGAACGCCCATACGACATATAAGTTAAGATGTCCAGGTAACCCATCATATAAAAGAGCCCATACTAATTTATATGATGGGGGTATGCTAATGTGTATGTTATGCTATGCTATGGTTATGATGTTTTAATGAATTTATGCAATGTGACTCACCCACACGACTCTATGCGCACAGACCTTTATAGTTCCCAATTTGTTTGAAAGGAAGCCAACCTTTCGGGTACCGACCGTCGTGGCTCACGGTGGCAGTGGATCGGGCACTCCACATCCTAGGCGGGTATAGTCACTACCAAGCCTAGACCTCATGTACGCCTCAACGCTAAGAACACAACAGCGGAGCTCCTGCGTACTCTTGCTGGAATCCACCAAACTTTAAGGTCGGGGTGGGTTATTAGGGATTGTCCTCCAGACCGCGGTACTCAAACTTACCGGCCCTCTAAACCTCACCCTCACCTGGGTCAACGTACTACCGTCGGTGACACGACTAGCCTAGGACCGAAGACTCGCCACTATTTGAATAAGTAACAGGTGTTAACAATGTCCACCCGAGCTTCCGGCTCAGGGACTATCACACAAGCTGACCCAACCTATCTCCTTCCCGGAGGAGATCCATACTAATTTGCAGATCTAATTAGGCTACTATTGCCTACAATTTAGTTAGCGATATATTTAGGGTGAATCTTGGACTTCCCGCGGTGTACTCCGTAAGGGGCCCCTAACGGTACTACAGATCAATGGGCTCAACCCCACAATCCTCTTCAAGACAATTACTTTAGTTGGTGATTAATGTTTGGTTCACCCTTCATCATTTCATATTAGATAAAGTGACTTAGCTCATCTCCCGTCCCACCCAATCGGGTCGGACGTACCTCCATTCCTTCTACATTAACTCTAGCACAACCTCACAACTAACCCTAGGATTGAACCTCCTTGAATTAAGGTGTGCTATACTAATTTACTGATTGGATAAAACTCCTAAACACTACTTAGTGATCTGAAATGTCAAAAACTCAAAATTCCGTTTTTACTAAACGCAGACCACTGAATTGAACTATCCATCAACCCCATAAGTGAACCCTTCTAAATATTTATCACCAGGGTCTGGTATAATTATACTAGTCTCCCACTGACTTCAATATGGTATGTTCCAATTTCCATAATTTTCCATATTAATTTGGTATTTATTATAATTTAAAGTAGTTATGGCCTTAATCCCAATTACACATGAACTACCCTCAAAATGATTCTACATGCTACATGGAAATTATCAGTAAGGTAATATCCCATATAAAGGTGGTTCACAGAGTTTCATGACCCTAGGATGCCATTTGGCCTACTATATCATCATAATTGTATAATTGCCAAAATGCCACTTTAATTAGGAAAAATAGTATTTCACTTCTGAAAATTCTCCAAAAATTACCAAGTGTCCAAATGGGGACCTGGAGTCCTCTGCCAAATTATTGTGTCATTACCATGTGATTTGATATTTTACAATGATTAAACATTTAAAGGTAGCAATTACCAATTTCTACATGAGGTACAAGAAATATAATTCAACAAGCTTCCAAACAATTATCATGGGCATATCTTAACCTAAAACTACAGATAACCAAGTATCACATCATTGCCCCATGATTTGATATTTTAAAAGGATTAAATACTCAAGTGGTGTAAATTCCAATTTCTACACGAGGTACAAGAAATATAATTCAACAAGCTTCCAAACAATTATCATGGGCATATATTAAACTAAAACCACAGTTAACCAAGTATAACATCATTGCCCCATGATTTGATATTTTAAAAGGATTAAATACTCAAGTAGTGTAAATTCCAATTTCTACATGAGGTACATGAAATATAATTCTGCAAGCCTCCAAATAATTATCATGCGCTTATAATAGCATTAAATGATAGATAATTAAGTTTCACAATTTATCCCCATGATTTGGCATTTATCAGAATTAAATTCCCTTAAGCTAGCAAGTACTTAGAATTTCCTACACAAGGAATAATACTTCAATAAATCATAACAAAATTACTATAGGCCATTTTCATCCCTAATCATCCACTGATAGAGTTTCAACACCATACAAGGTCCTATGACCATGCATTTCATTTTATTAAGGAAAGTGTGGCTATTTCATTTACTAGGAAGAAAAATACTTAAATACCTCTAAAAATTCTCAATAAATTAACTAAGTAATTTTATTCTCCTACAAACATATCTCCAAAGTTCTGAGCCAAGGCAAGAACATTTGCTCCCATGGCCTTCACAAGTCTCAATTTGCACCCTTAAGGGTTTACCCTTAGGGTTTAGGGTCACACCACCCTAATGGCTCCAAATGGACCATTAGGGTGTGACACAAGCATTAGTATACCCATACCCACATATTCAACATGATGGGAGGAGGCTAACACACTCAACTCCTCAAAATGACCTAAACCCTAATTTGACCCTTAAAGGCCCTCATTAGGGTTTCCAATTTTCCTTATCAAATCAACTCCAAATAGAGTGAAATGTTAGGTAGGCACTACTAATGCACCAAAGAGTATGCCACCAAAGTTTGGTGTCATTTGGACATCATATGCTCCAAAAATCAACTTAATTTAAATATTCTAACTACCACAAAAACCCTAGGTAAAAGTGTCCACCAAGGGCTGCCCTTTTGGCAGGGGGTGCCCCTAGGGTATACCAACCCATGGTTAAGAGAACAGCTCCAAATCTTGAAGGGTTTGACCTAGGTAATTTTTCTAATGGACAGACCTAGTGTAGGACCAAAACAGCTCCCTAGGGAGCTGTAGGTCACCAAATGACCTAAACGCAAGGCCAAATGAAAGTTAATACCAAGGCCTACAACTTTCATGTTGGGCACTTTTTCTAAATCAGCCATTAAGTGGCCTTAATTTCTATTTGAAGTTGACTGAATAAAATAGGCAGAAATCTAATGAAATGAATTAATTAATTAAAGGATAAATCGAGATCTGCACGAATCTTGGCGCGGATCTAACGACAGCGCGTCGTCTTCCTCCTTGAGCCGATGGCCAGGATTCAACCGCACTGGGCCGACTTTCTCCCCCATTTCCTGGCCACCTGGTGGCCACCACGGCCGACCACCACCGCCACCACCTTCGTGGTGGTCGGGGCTACAACTCTCGGCGACATGGCGGCCGGAGGGGGCGTTTTCCGGAGAGCCTGGTGGCTCTATTTGAGCCGATTTCCATGAAATCGACGAGTGGATTCGGGCTCAATTGAGCCCGATCCTTCAATCTTTTGTGATGAGAAGCTAGCATGAGGGGAGGGGAGGAGAAACGAACTGTTGTTGGTGCGTGGCGGCGGCTCCGGCGGCGGTTTGCCATGGAAAAGCTGAGCTCCGGCGATCCTGCTCCCGAACTTGTTTCTCCGGCTAGAGCTTCGCTCAAGGTGTCGTTCTCGACTGCTCTCGACCTCCTGAAGCTTGTGGTGTGGCTGGAATGAAGTGGGGAGGCCTCTATGGGCTGTTTTGAATTGGAGCCACCTCGGTTGTGCCCCTTGCTGCTACTCTCCTGCACTAGCTGGCCCCTTGCTTCCATCTGGGTCAAGCCCAGACCCACAGCAATCAGGGCTGGCCCCTAGGTTGATTGGAGGTGGAGTGTAGAGGGGGGGGGGGGATTGTTTGCTTTTGCTTTTGCTTTACACTTTAAGCTTTTTAATCACCTTTTTGTCCCCCCTCTCATTTGGCTAATCAAACTCAATGTTAGGTTCAGTCCTAGGGCTGATGTGCATGCCTTAGGCCCATGAGTAATGGTTTGATGATGGGGGTTGAGTCCATTCAAAATTAGGCTTAGAATTCACCTTAAAGGGCTAGGTTGACCGTGGTTGACTTTGGTCAACCAAGGTGAGTGGGTTGACCCCACTTGGGGGTCATGGGTCCCTTAACATCACCCAACATAGGTTGGTCCATGGTGGGGCTCCAATTGGTTCAATTTAATCAAAGGGTGTAGATTTGACCAAAATTGGGTAAAGTTTGACTTTGGTCAATTGGGGTCAATTGGTCCCACCATGATGGGGATTTTTGGTCCATTGGGTTCCTTAAGGTGTTTAGAGTGTGGTGGTAAGGTCAATTTGAACATTTGAGGGTCAATTGAACCCTAATTGACTTAGTTTGGTTAATGTTGACCTATTGTTGACTTTGGTCAATTTCATGCATTTGGGTCCCACCCAAGTGCAATTTCCATGGTTAAGGTCTTCCTCAGTGGTTAGGGTGGTATGGGGGAGGTCAATTTGGTGAATTGAGGGTCAATTGGCCTAAGGGAGTGGTATTGAGCTATGTTGATTTTGTGCCCTTGGTGTGCACTTAGCACACTCCACTTGGCCCAAGGGCCTTAGTGGCCACTCTGCACACCACCCATGCCCTAACACCATATAGGGGTCTAGAAGGATTGGGGATGTTACAACTTTCTTAAATGCCACTTGATCTTGATGGGCTTTCCATTTCTCTTCGGTGGTAGCTTTCTTTGCATTCTTATCTTTCTTCTTGGCATGGGTGCCCTTCGAAGAATTTCTAGGACAAGCCACATGACCTAATCCAATGCTACTTGCTTTAGCAGAGAATCTATCAATGATTAGAAGAATAGTTTTAGGTTGAGAAAACTTTTCAACTAGCTTCTTCTCAGCGGCTAGCTGTTCTTCCAGCTCTTTGATACTTTCCTCTCTCAGGACAAGGAGCTCATCTGAGCTTTTGATATTGTCTTGCAAGACTTGGATTTCCTCTCTAAAAGAAGAAAGTTGTTCAACTTCCTTTCTCAGATTAGATTCCATTTCCTTGAGAGACATGATCTCCTTGGCCTGGGTTTTGACTACCTTTCGACATTTATCAAAGCTTTTAAGCATTTTAGTATATTGGGTCATGAGCTCTGAGTCATCATCTGAGGGGTAATCCTTTTGCTCAGCCGAGGCATAATCAGAATCAGATAAGATGGTGTGAGAATTTACCTTCCCGGTATATGGAGGTTCTTCTTCATCATCAGTCATGGCCATCAGCCCGAAGTAGGCTTCTTCTTCATCACTGGAATTTTCTGAGTCACTATCACTGAGATTTTTGGCCTTCTTGGCCACGAAGCTTCTTTCATTTTTCTTTTTCCCGTGGGTGGATTTCTTTTTTTCTTTTCTTCCACCCTCTTTCTTTTTGTAAGGGCATTCAACGATCATGTGCCCCGACTTATTACAGCAATAACAAACAATGTCAGAAGAAACGTGTTTATTCGGTTTAGTCTTATACCTGTCATGGTTGCTTGAGCCCTTCCTATGATAATCACCATCACGGCGAGAGTGTCTATAGTCTGAGGAAGACGGGTTGTTCTTCATGTTCTTTCTTTTGCTAAGCAGTTTCTTGAACTGATGGGAAATTAAGGAGAACTCCCCATCAGACAGTTCAGAGCAGGAGGAGCTAGCTTATGATTCTTCTTCATTGTCAGTTTCTTTTTCTCTTATCGGGGACATAACTTTACTTTTCCTTGTGCTTTCAGCCTTCAATGCCAAGGTCCTTTCCTTGCTTGAGGCCCGATTCACATCCTCTTCAGATTTGCGGATGTTCATTTGAAGTTCATGTGATAGCAGCTTCGCGAACAGATTTTGCGGGTCAAGATTTGGTAGTTTTCCAAACTCCTTGATTGCAATAATCTTGCTATCCCATTCTTTTCGTCAGGGAGCACAAGAATTTGTCATTCAGTTCACCATTTGTAAACTCTCTATCATAATTTCTTAGACCATTGGCGATTTTGAAGAATCTTTCATAAGCGTCAGCAATGCACTCCTTTTTATTCTGCTTGAAGGCCTCGTACTATTGGTTGAGTAGAGATCTTCTATCTTCCCTCACCTCTTCAGTACCTTCCATGAGGACAATTTAGGACGTCCACATTTCTTTGGCAGATTTGCAATGGATTAAGTTTTGTAACATTGAATCGTCCACTGCACTTGCAATTATATTCTTCGCCTTTTTGTCAAGAGCAACAATGGCTATTTCATCCTTAGTTAAATCCATCATTTTCTTCGGTACCTGAATAGTTGGGTTAGCTCGAGAGGCAATCATAGGAACTTGGTGTAACACCCCCATCCGTTCAGGAACATAAAGCAGAAGGTCCGGCCGGGCCCCACGCCATATACTACTAAACGAACGGGAACGTCACTTAATTGAAACCAAACAACACTAAACAACCAAGCCTAACTCAGAGCATTCTATGCGGAAGTAAACGAGACAATAAGAAACCCCAAAACCCGAACCCGGGTATGTCCACTTCTAAAAGCTAGGAATAAAATGTTTACAACTTAATATTAGGCACGACGGCCTTACAATTTACCAACATCGGCACGCAGGCCGGCCATACATGAAAATCAAAAGGAAACATCCAAAAGCCTTCGAGGGCCGCAGCAGTACCAGGGCTTCAGCCCGCAAATAGCCCGCTAAGCTCCGCTCGGTCCAGCACCTGTACAACAAGCCCACCAAAAGCGGTGGCAGAACAGGCAACGGTCAGCTAAAGCTGACCAAATATAACGACCCCACCCCTTCGAGGGGGTGGCGGTTCTAAGCATCCCTGCAAGACAACTCAGCAGCATATATACATATTTAAGAGTGCGACTACCAAAGCCCACACAAAACATACGTATGCAATCAACACAAACGCGGGAACTGCCTCCACGTCTCGTGCTCTCAGGCACTCTTTGGTGTACTCCGCCTTCCACCACCATCCTCCCCGGATGGTCTTGCCCTTCGAGGCGTTAGCCGGTGGCCCGAATACCAGGGCACTCCCGAGCGTCAATTGTGAACAAGGCGTAGTCCGAAGACTCTCTCCCATCGCCTCCCTACAACTCCCAGAGACTTACTGTTCGGGAGCTCCGATGGTGCGGTTTCAGGTTCGCCAATGCCCGGTGTTCACACTCTCGTGGTACAACCCGAAGAGCGGGTATGGCGTTCCCTCAGCCCAGGTATTCTCATTCAGCCGGCTCCACGGGCCGCTAAGACATCCACCAGGACACCCTTACGGGTCGGGCCGACAAGCCTCAGGTCCTCTCAACAGGTGGGCTCCACAATACACCAGAACTCAGTTCTGGAAAGCTGTCGCCCAGGCGACAGTCAGTGTCGCCTGGCGACAGTGCACAAAACACCAATTGGCTTCTAGCTGTGGGTGTTTCCCAGGGCACACCCCCAGGCATTGCTGCACATGCAGTAACACTCCCCCAGCCTCAGCAAGCACAAAAGTCACCAGACCCAAGTCTGAGAGCTGTCGCCCGGCGACATCCAATGTCGCCTGGCGACAGTGAGCAGAACTTCACTTCTGCTTCCAAACCTCGGGTGCTCCCCGGGGCACACCCCCGGGCGTTGCTGCGCAAGCAGTAGCACTCTCTATTCCTACGTAGCAGGATATCAACACGGGGTTTTTCCCCCGGCACGCACAACATCAAAAAGCAACACCAATCCGGACGAACCGTCCCGGATGGGCTTCACACAGCACGCCTACGTCCGTTGCACGCACGGACTCTATATGAATGCAAGTTTTGACGGGGATAGCACGAATCGACCCGTCGGAGGCCACGACCTCACCCTTTTGGGTAGGGGCCTCAAGAATGCAAAGGATGGACTAGAACATGTCCGATTAGGGTTAGGGAAGATCGTTACCCTGCGGTGTCGCTTCTGGACCATGGCTTGATTTTTGGTACGGATGAAAAGGAGTGCCTTGCCCTCCTCTACGCGTAGCCACGAACGATGAAGGAACCCGGCGAGTGTAGCTCCACCAAACCCAAGCTTTAGGCTAGGGTTTCCTATTCCTCTTTCTTCTCCAACTTCTCTCTCTCTCTCTCTCCAAATAACCCTTAAGGAATAATGGGAAAGAGGGGGATTTTCGGCCACTTAAGCCCTCTCCCGAGCCACCTAGCCAAAACCAGCCCCCCAAAGTCCATGGGCAATCAATGCCCATCAATTCGGCCAAAAAAAAGTCCAAGTTGGAGCTGTCGCCGGCGACAGTGGCTGTCGCCCAGGCGATAGCAACAATGAACCGACATTGACCAGTCAACCCGTCCGACAGCTCACGGCAGAACCTTCTCCATAGGGCGCTGTCGCCCAGGCGACAGTCACTGTCGCCTGGCGACAGCACAGGATTTCAGAAGTGCACAATTCTGGATTGGGGTCTTACAACCCTCCCTACCTTATAAAAATTTCGACCCGAAATTTGTAACAATATGCACATATATAAATATATCCACAGAATGTCTTTACACAAAGGGGGGAAAAGATAAAGAGGTAAATGTCACCGAAACAGCTCGGGGAACTCCTCCATCATGGTCTGCTCGCGCTCCCACGAGAGCTCCTCGCGACCGCAGTTGTCCCAACGGACCTTTACCATACGGATCGCCCTGTTCCGCAACTGACGCACCTCAGCATCCTCGATGCTAACGGGCCTGACCGCCGTCTGAAGCCCACTATCCACGGGCACCTGATCCGCCGCGACCACTTGCGTAGGCTCTTGCACTGCTTTCCGCAGTACGGAGATGTGGAATACATCGTGTAGCCCGCTCAGTTCCGCCGATAATGCAAGCCTATAAGCCGCCTCGCCGACACGCTCGATGACCTCAAACGGTCCAAGGTATCGCGGACTCAGCTTTTTCAAGCGCCGAATCCTAGACACACCCTTGAACGGCTTGATCTTCAAGTAGACCCAATCGCCAACGGCGAACTGGACGTCGCGGTGCTTCGCATTATAGTACTTCGCCTGCCTATCCTGCGCAACCAATAGCCTCTCCCGGATCATACGTACCGTCGAAGTCGCCTCTTCGACGTCTTTCCTCTTGAAGAGCTTCGTCTCGCCCGTTTCTGCCCAAGCCAAGGGAGTGCGGCACTTCCTGCCATAGAGGGCCTCGAAAGGCGCCATCTGAATACTCGCCTGAAAGCTGTTGTTGTAGGCGAACTCAACAAGGAAGAGGTGATCTTCCCACCCCTTACCAAAATCCAGGACGCACATCCGAAGCATGTCTTCCATCGTCCTGTTGGTACGCTCAGTCTGGCCATCCGTCTGAGGATGAAAGGCCGTGCTAAACTGCAGCTTCGTACCCAATAGGCGGTTGACTAGCCTCCAGTCGTTCGAAGTAAAGCGCCCATCGCGATCACTGACGATGCTACGGGGCACACCGTGCAATCGTACAATAGTATCAACGTACAACTTTGCCAATTTCTCCACCGAGTCATCCCTCCGATTGGGGATAAAGTGCGCCACCTTCGTAAGCCGGTCTACGACTACCCAGATGGCATCGTTCCCGCTCTGCGATCTCGGCAGCCCATGCACGAAATCCATGGAGATGTCGTCGAATTTCCACTCCGGGACCGGTAAAGACTTCAAAAACCCACCGGGCTTCTGACATTCCGCCTTCACGAGGGCACAAGTGTGGCACTTGGCCACGTAGTGAGCGATGTCCCTCTTCATACCCGGCCACCAGAAAAGGACTTTCATGTCCTTATACATCTTTGTGCTCCCCGGATGAACTGAATACCTGGTACGATGCGCCTCGTACATCAACTCATCTCGCAGCTCACCCGCCTTGGGGACGCACAAACGGTCGCCCCGCCACAGCAACCCGTCAAGCATCTGGAACTGGGCATCCGGCCCACCACCAGCATCCTCTGCGTAGCGCTTTAAACTCGGATCGAGTTCTAAAGCCTGGCGGACTCTAACAGCAAGGTCGTACTGCACCTCAGTCCAGCTCAAACAAGCATCGGCACTGCCCCGCTTCTCCACGCAAGAAATATCCAAGGCCTCCAGGTCACGTATCAGGTGCTCATCATGCATCTGAATCCAGTTGGCCTGCGCTGGGGCCCTGCGACTGAGTGCGTCTGCGACAACATTCCCCTTCCCAGGGGTGTAGTGGATCTTAAATGTGTAGTCCCCCAGGAACTCCATCCACCGCTGCTGCCGCATATTTAGCTCCTTCTGCGACATGAGGTACTTCAAGCTCTTATGGTCCGTGAAGATGTCGATCTTCAGGCCATACACGTAATGCCGCCACAGCTTCAGGGCAAAAATCACGGCCGCCAACTCCAAGTCGTGGACCGGGTAATTCCGCTCGTGCACCTTCAGCTGGCGAGAGCCATACGCTATCACCTGGCCATGCTGCTGCAGAACGCAGCCAAGGCCGCTCCCCGAAGCGTCGGTGTAGATCTCGTAACCCTCCGTGCCGGAAGGCAAACATAAGATCGGAGCCGTGGTAAGCCGCCGCTTCAACTCCTCGAAAGCCTGCGCACACGCAGGCGTCCAGATAAACTCCTGCATCTTCCGTGTCAGTGTCGTAAGAGGAAGCGCGATCCGCGAGAAGTTCTCCACGAAGCGCCTGTAGTAGCCGGCCAGCCCGAGGAAGCTACGGACCTCCGCTACTGAAGAAAGAACAGGCCACTCCCTGATAGCCGCAACCTTCACCGGATCAACCGCCACACCCTCTCCGCTGACCACATGGCCCAAGAATGCCACGGAAGATAGCCAGAACTCGCACTTCGAGAACTTGGCATACAGTTGGTTCCTCCTCAGAACCTCCAGGATTACTCGCAGGTGTTCACCGTGCTCCACCTCGGACTGAGAGTAGACTAGTATGTCATCAAGGAAGACGACAACAAAACGGTCGAGGTACTCTCGGAAAGTCCGGTGCATCAAGTCCATAAACACCGAAGGCGCATTAGACAGCCCAAACGGCATCACGGTGAACTCATACTGCCCGTACCGGGTACTAAAAGCAGTCTTCGGGATATCACACTCCCTGATCCGCACCTGATAATAGCCGGACTTCAAGTCCAGCTTCGAGTAAACTGTTGACCCAACGAGCTGGTCGAACAAATCATCTATCCTCGGAAGGGGATACTTGTTCTTCTCCGTCAGCTTGTTCAGCTCTCGGTAGTCGATACAAAGCCGCAGGCTACCGTCCTTCTTTTTGACAAAGAGGACCGGTGCACTCCAAGGTGAAGAACTCGGACGCACGTAGCCTTGCTCAAGCAGCTCCTTCAGCTGCAGCTTCAACTCCGCTAACTCCTTCGGCGCCATACGATACGGCGAGCGGGCCACAGGCTTAGCGCCTGGCACCAACTCAATCGTAAACTCTATCTCCCGCTGCGGGGGAGCACCGGGGAGCTCGCTCGGGAACACATCAGGAAACTCTGACACTATCGGAACATCCACCAGGTTGGGCCTCGGCGCTGAAGCCTCCACCAGAGCAAAGAATAACTCTGCTCCCTGACGCACCGCCTTGGACACCTGGAGAGCAGACATCAGCATCTTGCTCGACCCACGCATGCCCGCGAAGACCGTCTCACAAATGGTACTCCGCCCAAACCTCACCTCCTTTGTGGTGCAATCGATGCACGCACGCTGTTCCGACAGCCAATCCATACCGAAGATCACATCGAACTCGACCAGGGGGAGTAGCGATGCTCTCAGGTCATACTCTTGACTTCCTACTAGAACCTTCACGCAGCAGCTCCTCTCCACCCGCATCGAATATCCATTCGGCAGTAGGACATCCAGTCCATCTGCAGAAGCAATCGACGGCGCACCAATACGTTGGACAAAGTCCGACGATAAGAAGGAGTGCGAAGCTCCAGTATCGAAAAGCGCTCTTGCAGGAACGCCTAACACATGCACGTAGCCTACGCCGCCAAACATGATTAACATGAAAATAAAACAGGTATATAAAACAGTAAGAACTGAATCTTAAATGTACCTGTGACAACGTCCTTGGCTTTGATAGCCTCTTGCTGTCCAAGGTTGAAGACCCTGGGTTGCGGAGGAGCCGCGCGGGAGGCAGTAGACTCAGCTGCCTTCCCTTTTTCAGAATAAGGTGGCCCAGGCTTCCTCTCTGGCCTTGGAAGCCCGCTGCGGCATTCCCGAGAGTAGTGGTCAAGCTTGCCACAAGTGAAGCAAGTAACAGGGCCACGTCCAGACGACGCGCCCGAAGTAGGAGGGGCTGGTCCAGACGACCGAGCCTTCTTCCAACGATTCCACTTCTGCAACTTTGCCCCACTCGGCGCCTTGCCCTCCGGCACCGCCAAGACCACAGCTACCTTGCTCTTCTCCCTGAGCATGTCCTGCTCAAGAGCTCGGGCTGAACCCACAAGGGTCATGAAACCCTGCGCCAACGGCCCTGTCAGAAGGTGCCGCAACTCGGTACGTAAGCCCCCGTAAAACCTGTTCACCCTCCTCACCTCGTCGTCAAAAGAGCTTCCAGCATAACGCCCGAGGCGGGTGAACTCATATAGATAGTCATCAACTAGCCTATCTCCCTGAGTGAGAGCCAGAAACTGGTTCTCCATTGCGATCTGCTGTGCTTGGGGCACATACCTTGCCAGGAAGATTCCTGAGAACTCTTTCATCGGCACATCAACCAGTCGCCTTCCCGCGAACTGGCGCTTCTCAACCTGATCCCACCAACGCCTGGCCTCATTCGCCAACATGAACGTAGCAAATGTTACCTTCTGTGCCTCATCCGACTGTGTCGCTGTCAGAATTCGCTCGATGTGCGACAACCAGTCCTCGGCCTCAGCTGGGGATTCAACCCCGGTAAACGGAGGAGGTCGGAATCCCATGAAATGCTTCAACTGCTGCTCAGGAGCACGCCTCACGAGGGCTTGCTCCACTCTGAGTGGCTCTGGGGCCACTTCCTGCACCGGCTGTTGGCCTTGCCTTCCGGGCTGGGCATTTAACGCAGCTAGGACGGCCTCTGTGACTTGCCGAATCAACTCAGCAGGTGGAGATGTAGGAGCCTCAGCAGACCCACTACTCTCAAACCCGTCACGGGGACGCGACGGTCCCGCAGCACTTCGAGTGTTCTGCACAAGTGTATCACACAGTTAGGCGACAACACAGTCGCAACTAACAACAAAAGGAACATTCAGGTTCCAAAATCATGCAATTTTTGTTGGATTGTTGTTACATTTTATTCCTAAGTGGACATTTTTTTTTTTTTGGTTTAAAGTACGTCTCAACGGTGACGCACACACGTGCTCACCACCCCTTAAAAGAATTCGTCCGCGAATTCGTTAGAAGGATACGGAACCCTAGAAGCTGATACCAATTTGTAACACCCCCATCCGTTCAGGAACATAAAGCAGAAGGTCCGGCCGGGCCCCACGCCATATACTACTAAACGAACGGGAACGTCACTTAATTGAAACCAAACAACACTAAACAACCAAGCCTAACTCAGAGCATTCTATGCGGAAGTAAACGAGACAATAAGAAACCCCAAAACCCGAACCCGGGTATGTCCACTTCTAAAAGCTAGGAATAAAATGTTTACAACTTAATATTAGGCACGACGGCCTTACAATTTACCAACATCGGCACGCAGGCCGGCCATACATGAAAATCAAAAGGAAACATCCAAAAGCCTTCGAGGGCCGCAGCAGTACCAGGGCTTCAGCCCGCAAATAGCCCGCTAAGCTCCGCTCGGTCCAGCACCTGTACAACAAGCCCACCAAAAGCGGTGGCAGAACAGGCAACGGTCAGCTAAAGCTGACCAAATATAACGACCCCACCCCTTCGAGGGGGTGGCGGTTCTAAGCATCCCTGCAAGACAACTCAGCAGCATATATACATATTTAAGAGTGCGACTACCAAAGCCCACACAAAACATACGTATGCAATCAACACAAACGCGGGAACTGCCTCCACGTCTCGTGCTCTCAGGCACTCTTTGGTGTACTCCGCCTTCCACCACCATCCTCCCCGGATGGTCTTGCCCTTCGAGGCGTTAGCCGGTGGCCCGAATACCAGGGCACTCCCGAGCGTCAATTGTGAACAAGGCGTAGTCCGAAGACTCTCTCCCATCGCCTCCCTACAACTCCCAGAGACTTACTGTTCGGGAGCTCCGATGGTGCGGTTTCAGGTTCGCCAATGCCCGGTGTTCACACTCTCGTGGTACAACCCGAAGAGCGGGTATGGCGTTCCCTCAGCCCAGGTATTCTCATTCAGCCGGCTCCACGGGCCGCTAAGACATCCACCAGGACACCCTTACGGGTCGGGCCGACAAGCCTCAGGTCCTCTCAACAGGTGGGCTCCACAATACACCAGAACTCAGTTCTGGAAAGCTGTCGCCCAGGCGACAGTCAGTGTCGCCTGGCGACAGTGCACAAAACACCAATTGGCTTCTAGCTGTGGGTGTTTCCCAGGGCACACCCCCAGGCATTGCTGCACATGCAGTAACACTCCCCCAGCCTCAGCAAGCACAAAAGTCACCAGACCCAAGTCTGAGAGCTGTCGCCCGGCGACATCCAATGTCGCCTGGCGACAGTGAGCAGAACTTCACTTCTGCTTCCAAACCTCGGGTGCTCCCCGGGGCACACCCCCGGGCGTTGCTGCGCAAGCAGTAGCACTCTCTATTCCTACGTAGCAGGATATCAACACGGGGTTTTTCCCCCGGCACGCACAACATCAAAAAGCAACACCAATCCGGACGAACCGTCCCGGATGGGCTTCACACAGCGCGCCTACGTCCGTTGCACGCACGGACTCTATATGAATGCAAGTTTTGACGGGGATAGCACGAATCGACCCGTCGGAGGCCACGACCTCACCCTTTTGGGTAGGGGCCTCAAGAATGCAAAGGATGGACTAGAACATGTCCGATTAGGGTTAGGGAAGATCGTTACCCTGCGGTGTCGCTTCTGGACCATGGCTTGATTTTTGGTACGGATGAAAAGGAGTGCCTTGCCCTCCTCTACGCGTAGCCACGAACGATGAAGGAACCCGGCGAGTGTAGCTCCACCAAACCCAAGCTTTAGGCTAGGGTTTCCTATTCCTCTTTCTTCTCCAACTTCTCTCTCTCTCTCTCTCCAAATAACCCTTAAGGAATAATGGGAAAGAGGGGGATTTTCGGCCACTTAAGCCCTCTCCCGAGCCACCTAGCCAAAACCAGCCCCCCAAAGTCCATGGGCAATCAATGCCCATCAATTCGGCCAAAAAAAAGTCCAAGTTGGAGCTGTCGCCGGCGACAGTGGCTGTCGCCCAGGCGATAGCAACAATGAACCGACATTGACCAGTCAACCCGTCCGACAGCTCACGGCAGAACCTTCTCCATAGGGCGCTGTCGCCCAGGCGACAGTCACTGTTGCCTGGCGACAGCACAGGATTTCAGAAGTGCACAATTCTGGATTGGGGTCTTACACTTGGGACCTTCTTCCACAACTTGGAAGATTCTCGAATCTGCAGCTTCCATGTAAAACATTACTCTTTCTTTCCACATAGGAAAGTTAGCCTTAGTGCAGATAGGCAACTTCAACGAAGATTCCATGATTCTATCCATGACTTGCTAGCAACTAGAATGGATGGATCCTATTCAAGGTGTTAACCTAGCAACGAACAACGACCCTATGATACCAATTGAAGTATCTAGTTGCCAACTTAAATCACCTAGAGGGGGGGGGGGGGGGGGGTGAATAGGTGATAACTGCATTTTTTGTGGAATTAAAAACTTGATGAAATAGAACGCACAGAAAGCAAATCACAATCACAGATAACACAAGGAATTTATAGTGGATCCCCGTTCTTGTGTACTCCGCTTGTCGGCCTCGCCAATCTAGCACCACAGCTAGACTTGACTACTTCACTATAACTCGGATCAAGAATGATCCTACAATCTCGGAGTCAATACTCCTACAACTCGGAGACAAATCTCCTACAACTCAGAGAATACCTCTCTTACAACTCAGAGAATACCTCTCTTACAACTCGGAGAAAAACTACTCCTACTACTCGGAGAAAGCCTTCTCCTACAATCAATGTAATTAAGGTTTGATACAAACTTATCAACACAATACCAGATCTGAAATCCATAAGTATCTTCTTCCTTCTTGAATGACTTTGACTAGTCGATGATGAGGAAGATCAATTAAAACTCAGATCTGACTTTCTTCAATTCGAACGGATCCAAAGGATATAGCAGAGGAGAGAACAGTGATCGATCGAACCTTTTCTTCCAATGGAGACGATTGATCTAGAGAGATGGATCGATCTCCAACATAGGCGACAGGAGGCGGCACTTTCTCGTTCTTCTTGGAACGAATAGAGAATTAGGGTTAAGATCAGAATTAATTATTGAATAATCCTTAAACGAGAGCCTTATATAGTCATAGACTTAACAACATGAATTAAGGTAGGATTAACCTTAAATGAAATAAGAAGAGCCATCAAATCAGATAGAAGAAATCAACATCCCGTCAAATAGACTAAAAATTACTTGAAGGACGAAAACACAATTTCTCGAGAACAAAGGATTTCTTGAAAAATAGCAGCTTCTTCTTCGAGAAAGAATATAGAAGAATTTACGGAGGCTTGACATAAACTTCTCGAGAGATAAAGGATTTCTCGAAAAATGATAGAAAAGAACTTTCAGAAGAAAGAATCAAACTTCTCGAGAGATAGATGATTTCTACAGAAATAGAATAAACTTGTGGAGAACTATTGACCTCTCAGGAAAAACAACTTAGAAAAACTTTTCTGGAAGATAGACATATTTCTCGAGAGATAGATTTGATTTTTTGAGAAAGAAATTGAGAAACAAAACAGCGCAAAGTCTATTCCTCGGCCTGAGAAAAAATCTTCGAACTGAGCTCGACGAACTCACCAATTTCATCGAACTGAGATCGACGAACGGAGATCAACAAAACTTACTTCATCCTTCTGAAAAACAAGAATCAACGAAATCATAAGAGTTCGTTGAACGGAGATCGATGAAAGGCGATCAACGAACAACTTCAAACTTTCAGAAGAAAAGAGTTCGAAGAAACTTCGACGAAATCACTTTAGCTACCAGAAAATACTTTAGCTTCAGCAAAGCTGAGATCGACGAAAGTACTTAAGTTCGTCGAACGGAACTTCTGAAGAAACACGGTCGATGAAATTACTTCTGTTCGTCGAACGGAGATCGACGAAAGCTGAACTCAGATTTTCAAGAAAACTGGCCAACGAATGGCGCTCGACGAAAGCACTTAACTTCGTCGAACTGAGCTCGACGAACTTATCAAAATTTGTCGAACGCAAAAATACTTAGAAAAACCTTTCTTCTACACTTGCACACCAGTTGCACCTCCAAATCATGGGCTTTAATAGTCTTGAAATTGAAGTGTATCCCAATAGAGAGATCACACTTGAGTCAACACCATGTTCCACACAATGAGGAATTATATTTTATGAAACTGTGCTTATTGACCCACTGTGACCTAACATTGGTATACACTTAGCAATGTGTACCTGCAAGAATAATACTAGAAAGACATCAAATACACTAGCAATTCAATCTTGGTTCAAGGATGACTTCCCACAAATCAAGGTTATTGTGGATACAATACCCAACAGATCTATATAATGTTATATATATATTATGCACCACCACTTCTGTGGTTGTTGAGCTATGTTGGGGTATGTTGGGTGTGTGAGCTAAGAGTCACCGTCATAGTGCCTCTGTTTGGGTTGTTGAGTGGACTGGAGTCACCGCCACAGCACCCCTGGTTTGGGTTATTTTGGGGCTAAGGTTGGCGGTGGATAAAGGACCACCACCTCAGCGTTCGTTTGTGGATTATACACCCCTGATTTGGGTTATTTGGGGGCTAAGGTTGGCAGTGGATAAAGGACCACCACCTCAGCGCCCGTTTGTGGATTATACACCCTGGTTTGGGTTATTTTGGGGCTAAGGTTGGCGGTGCATGAAGGATCACCACCTCAGTGCCCGTTTGTGGATTATACACCCCTGGTTTGGGTTATTTTGGGGCTAAGGTTGACAGTGGATAAAGGACCACCACCTCAGTGCCCGTTTGTGGATTATACACCCCTGGTTTTAGTTATTTTGGAGCTAAGGTTGGCAGTGGATAAAGGACCACCACCTCAGCGCCTGTTTGTGGATTATACACCCCTGGTTTGGGTTATTTTTGGGGCTAAAGTTGGCAGTGGATGAAGGACCACCACCTCAACACCCTTTCTTCTGAGCAAGCAGTCTCAGGTTCTTGTATCATTTCATTTATATATGTATATCATTACAATTTTGGCTGCCATTATTCTTGGTGTTAGATTCCTTTTGCTCTCACTTTTGAGCCGTTTCTTCTAAATCGATGTTATTTGTTGTCCTTACCTTTGTAGTCTAGTTGCTCATACCCACTTATTGTTCATGCTAACCTTAACTCTTTCTTTAGCATTGTGATGCTTTCTTGCCCCTTTGGGCTGATGCATTTTTTCTTTGAATACCTCAAGTTCAGGTCTGTAGTTGTCGCATGTGGTAGAGCGGAGTCTTTCAGTCCCTGGTGGTGGCTTTCTTCCTTCCCTCCTTGGTGTGAGGTTGGCTTTTCGTGGTTGTAGTGGTTTGTTTGCCTATGGGTTTGTTGGCACCCATAGTGGTCTCTTGTTGTATTCTGCTCTCTTGCTATTACGCTGTTACTTCTTACTGTGGGTGAAGTATTGCTCTCTGGGAAGGTCTTATGTTATGATGCACGAGTTACTTTATTTATATAAAATGTCATTCTTGCATAACATAATTTTAAGTAAATGTCACATACTTTGAAGATCGTAGAAAACCCTTTCCTTACCTATACTAAATTTAGACATGTGTATATCATTGCTGAGATGTTTGATCTTCATGCTCATGTAAGATAAAATGAACTTATTTTTTCACTGCGTATGTATAGTTTTCTACTGGCGGACTAGTTGATCCACCGGACCGAGGGACACAGTCCTAAGCTTAAGAATGTAAATTCTCTTTTTACTCAAACATATTTATGTCTTTTATAAATTAATCGTAAGGAGTATTTTCCTGAGTGTCTGTAGTTTCCCCTTGCATGACGTGGCATCATAACACGTGTTTTCCCCTTGCTCTGATAATGTTTATTAAATTCGTGTGAAAATGCAGGTTGTGACACCCGGCACGTGCACGGGCATGTGATTTGCGGATACCCGCCTAAAGGGCTTTATTTCATTTCCATCTACCCTCAGCCTGGTCGTCATTCGCTGGATGTTCCCTAGATCTCACCTCGTCGGTGGCTCATCGCCCGGAGGCCCGATTCTGGTTCCTGGAACTGGATCGACATTTGATTACTTGAGCAGCAGAGAAGGTATCTCGTCACTCCAACTCGTTTTATCTCCTTCCAGTTACTGAACAGGGGAGACCTAGTTCCACCCTTGTTCTGGACTTCATTCTTCCTGGGTATTGTGATACGCCCTAAGCACGGACCGGTGGACAGGGAGTAGGCGAAGGGCATTTTAGTCTTTTAATTAACTATTTAAGGGTGTGTGTTTCCCTAACTATGTTCTCTTGTTAATTTTCCTAAACTAGCGTGTGCGCTAGAATATGCGGAAAGACAAGAAGGAGCCCTGGCCGTTCTTACCTGGATAATCCGTTCAGGGATCGGATCAACGATTACTTAGGATTGATAGCTTCTTGTATCTATTCATCTCATTCCCTGCATCTGTGAACCTTTAAGCTTTTTTTTTATCTTATGCATTTGGCGTTATTTCTCTGTTTCAACGGAAGATAGCTTTTGGATATTGTATGTCCATCTTCTGATCCTTGCAGCTAGAAGGATCGTATCACTGGTATCAGAGCATCATCCTGTGACCACCGCTGTCGACCTTCTCCGGCGACCATGTCAGCCCACGAAAACACCCGCTCGAAAGAAGTCCAAAACGAAATGGAAGCCCTGAAGCTTCAACAGGAAACGATGGTGCAAACAATCCAAATCCTCATCACTGAACAACAACATAACAGGGAGGAAGTCAAGGTGATGCTGGAGCAACAATAGACCCAAACTCTAGACGAAATCCGCTCGATGTTTGCCGGAATACGCACGGTGGAACCCGGAGGGATGGCTTCCTCGTCGGAAAGCTCCCAGGTGTAACGCCCCTGATTTTCGTCAATTATTTTTCGTACCCGTTGTGACGTAATTTTGGCGTAAGGGCGTTACGTCAGCTCTTTTGGTAGTGTTTCGAGCCTTAGCTTAGTTGGAGCTCGTGATTCAGATCGAGCGTGCGAGATTTCGCGTCGTTTCGAGTTAAAGTGAAGGTTTGGAGTAATTATCAAGATTTTAGCTTCAAGAGGCTTTATCCGGAGTTTGGCTTGTCAGAATTGAATTCTGACTTCGCCGTTGGATTCGTAGCGCCGTGTTTTAGTTAGTGTGCTAATTTCGTAGAAATCTGAGGTGTTTTGGTCGCCCTCGCAGTTTTAAGTAATTTGGAGGATTAATTATTTATTTAAATAATAAATTAGGTTTATATATAAGCCTAAAAAAATCCTTCCCTTCTCCATTCATCTCCTTCCTCGATCAAAATCAGCCGCCGAAGGTTAGGGCGAAAGCGGAGTTTCGTGGAGCCTTCAACCGGCGATTTCTAGAGCTGTAGTGGTCGGAATCGAGTTTGGTTTGAAGATTTGGAAAGCTCTCGGCGAGATCTTCGTCTTAGTGGTAAGCTTGTTCTTCTTCGTGGAAGTTTTGGAGTTATGGAAATGACCTAACTCTTCCTTTCGGTCCTTAGCGCTCCAGGTCTTCGTGCTCGGGAGTTACCTTGGCATTCGGAGCGGAGTTAGGCGAGTTTTGCAAGGTTAAGGCAAGTGGTTTCTTCCTCTTTCTCTCTTGATTCTTTTGACGGTTGGTTTGCTCGTTTTGAGCTCTTGTCATGCTGTTTAGCAAGAGTTTGTGTGTTTGGTGTAGTAACTTATGATCTAGAACCTTCCCTTGGTTTTCTCCTCCTCAATCTTACCCTAATATCAAGTTTTTTTCCCTTGTTCTTGCGGTGGCTCGAGAGACAGATTTGGATGTCTCGAGACATAGCTGATGTCTCGAGACATAACTGTCTCTGTCTTTGGGGATGTCTCGAGACATAGCTGATGTCTCGAGACATGCCTGTCTCTGCAGCTTTGGATGTCTCGAGACATAAGGGATGTCTCGAGACATAGCTGTCTCTGGCCCTTTCTTGTCTCGAGAGACACCTTTCATGTCTCGAGAGATTTCTCTTGTCTCGAGAATTACCCTTCATATCTCGAGAGGTCCCTTTCATATCTCGAGAGGTCCCTTTCATATCTCGAGAGGTCCCTTTCATGTCTCGAGAGGTTGCCTATTACTCGAAAATTCAACCTTCTATCTTCCGAGAAGTCCTTTGTAGTTCTCGGGAAGTCCTCATTTTGATGTGATTTTTGCATGATTTCCGGTGGTGGGATTTCAAAATTTTGGACGGGGCTCTGCCCCGCACCCCGCAAGGGCTTTAGGGTTTAGGGAAATTGCCTATCTCTCGAGAAATTTAGGGTCCCCTAAAACCCTAAAACCCTAAACCACCGCCAGGGGCGCTGCCCCTTGGACCCCGTTAGGGGCTCTGCCCCTAAGACCCCGCCAGGGGCGCGGCCCCTTGGAACCCCGCCAGGAGCGCATGTGATTTCGTTGCGATTCTCATGTTTAAATCTTGTGTCCTCTCAAGCGCACAAGGATGTTGCCAGTATCCCTTCGGTGCTCCTGATCTTGAATCCCTTTTGCTTGAATTCTTTTACTCGTTGTGGTCTGTTAACGTTCGAGTTTACTCTTATGATTCGTCATGATTTATGCCTCTGATTACTTCTCCTCCTTCTTGAAACCTTGTGCCTCTTACAAGGGTACAAGGAGTTTTGCCCAAGTCTCTTGGGTGTCCTTGATCGTGAATCCCTCGAGCTTGAACCCCTTTGCCTTTTTGGTTCAATGACTCCGAGTTTCCCCTTATGAATCGTTTGATCAGCAGTTATCTCATGGTGACCCTATCCTTAGGGTGTTTCTTCTTAGTATTTGTGATGTTAGCAGTATGCGGTGATGTTGCTAATAACTGCATTGCGTCTTTGATCATGTTTACCTCCTATCAAAATTCTAAACCTGCTGTGATCTTGCAAATCTTTGGTTTCGCTTGTGATCCATCTTGATCGGTGTGTGCCTTGCTTTGACCCTATCTCTTAGGGTATCCCTGTTGATTGTTTCTCGGGCTTCGTCCCGTGTCTTAATGATTTAATTAAAATGAATATATGCTTTTAGCTTTGCACGGTGGCCATTTCATGGACGTGATCAGCAGGCGTTGCCTGTGTCCCTGTGGGCCGTGTTTGGGTGGTTGGGTCTAGAAGTACCCCCACCTGGATTTGGGCTTGGGTTGCGGAGGTAAGAAACCGCACCCGTTTATTTGAGCTGATCAGTCTCATGTATGAAAAATTTACAAGGTAATTAATTTATACTTGCTCCTACTTATGATATTTGGTTGCACTTGGTGCTTTGCTTAGCTCCTTGTTTCAGAGCTTCTTTTTCAGTGAATCAGGCTTGGGTTGGTACCCCGTATGCCTTTATTGCTTGTCTTTTCCTTATTTCTTGCCACTTGCAATTCCCTTGCTGAGGCGTTCTTGTTTATTGAATGCCTCAGGTCCAGAGCCGTAGCGGTTGGTGGAGTAGCCCGAAGTCTTCGGGAGTTTTTAGCTGCTGTTTACCCCGCTGCTGCGAGGTAGTAGTAGTTGTTGTTGTTTGCTTTTCCTTGTGTTCAGACATGCTAGTTTGGGCCAATGGGTTAGTGTCAGCTTGTTGACGCTCATTGTGCCTCTTTGATACTTTATAGTTTACTTACCAGTTTATGCCACTGCTTTTAGATCTGATACCTTACTCTCTGGGAATGATTTATGACTAGGTGCATTATAGTGATAAAATGGCTTTTTCATTCATCTTCATCTCATCATTTTTAACTAAAACCCTTAGTTTTAAAGTCACCTAAAGATATTTTCTATACTTATACTACGCCTAGATAAGTGCATATCATCTACTTTATGTCCTGCCTTCACGTGCATATAGGACCTTAAATGAACTAAATCAAGTGTTTTCCGCTGCAGTTACATATATAATTTTCTCTGTGGACTAGTTGATCCACGAACTGAGAGACACAGTTCTGACTCTAAACCCTAATAAATGATTTCAAATAATGATTATCGTGAAATCATGTTTTCAACTATCAAGTAATAGGTTCCCGCCTGAGCGTCTGCAGTTGTCTCCTGCATGACGTGGCATCATGACGCGTATTTTCTCTTCCTCTGATACTCTTAATTCCTGAGAAAATGCGGGTTGTGACACCAGGTCCCAACCAGAATTGCCCATTTGGCAATAAGACTCGCCCAACTGGAGTTCCCCCATTTTAGTGGAGAGCGATTACTCGAATGGATTTATAACTGTGATCAGTTTTTTGAAATTGACATCACACCGGGAGACCTTAAGGTGAAGGTCGCTTCAGTTCACCTGGAAGGGAAGGCGCTCTATTGGCACCAATCATATATGAAGGCTCGGCTAACTCAGGAATGGCCTAGCTGGGAGGACTACAACCAAGCCTTACACCATCGATTTGGGTCTATGCTCTTTGATGATCCCATGGGGGAGTTAAAAAATATGAAATAACAATCATCAGTGCAATCTTATTTGGACGAGTTTGATCTCTTACGACATTGGGTCAATCTTTCGGAGGTGCATGCCTTTAGATTTTGCTTAGAAGGACTCATAGACGAGATCAGCTATGGAGTTCAGATGTTTCAACCCAAGACGCTGCTCGAAGTTTTCTCATTGGCAAGGCTACAAGATCACAAGGATGCGTTGGGGAGCCGCAAGGTTACGCCACAACCGTTATCTTTTCCCCTAACCAATACTCACAGTAGAGGAGATCGTCTCCCAGCACCCCCGTTCAAGTTTCCGGCTAGGCTGGCAAACAGCACCCCAACGCCATTTCTCCCAGCAAATACTCAAGGGGATTGGCCACAGCAAGGTCGAAGGAGATCATCGGCGGAGATGGACGAGAGGCGCATCAAGGGCCTATGCTTGTGTGACAACAAATTCATTCCGGGGCATCGATGCCCCAACCGACGATAATCATATGCGATTGAAATTCTTCCAGAGGGAGAAGAAGAAGACGCCGAAGTAATTTTGGAGGACGACGAATTGTTCATGGTTGCTGAGCCAGGGGGAGATCAGCCCACACCCCACCTCTCGGTTCATGCATTAACATGAATTCCACATTTTTATACCATGAAGGTTACGACATCGTACAAGGGACAACCCATTAGCATTTTGATTGATTCAGGGAGTACTCATAACTTCCTTGACACCTCCATGGCGGGCAGACTTTAGTGTGAATTAACACAAATTTCTCCCTTTAGTGTGACGGTGGCCGACGACAAGAACATCACTAGCTCCCATTAAGTGGCCGACTTTTGTTGGAGCATGCAAGGCGTCATATTCACTTCGGAAATGTTACTCCTCCAGTTAGGAGGCTGCAAGGTTGTCTTGGGGGTGCAATGGTTGGTGACACTAGGGGTGATCCAGTGGGATTTCAGTCAATTGAATATGGAGTTCAACAGTCAAGGCAAGAAAATTTCACTGCGGGGGTCAACGAGTTCAACCGGGGCATGGATGAAGCAGCAAGGGATGCAAAAATTACTAGCAAAACTGGGGCATTTGAACATGGCAGCATTGTGCAACATTCAAGAGTGCGCACCGGAGAGCACACCAACCAGTCCAACCTTGGCCGTGGATAATGAAGGGCATTTAGAGGAGCTACTCGGGGAGTATCCTAACCTCTTTGAAGAACCGAGGGGGCTGCCACCCGCTCGCGCAGATGATCACCGAATTCCAATCAAGGAAGGACCCGTGGATGTCAACATTCAACCCTATCGCTATCCGCCACTGCAAAACACTGAGATTGAGAAGTTAATTCAGGAGATGCTCGCTGCGGGTACGATTCGCCACAACTCTAGTGCATATGCGTCACTGGTTGTGTTGGTTAAAAAGAGCGACGGCGCGTGGCGACTGTGTATAGACTATCGACAGTAAAATAAATACACGGTCAAAGACAAATATCCCATCACAATCATTGAAGAGTTACTAGATGAATTGCATGGGGCCCTTTTCTTTTCAAAGTTGGATCTAAGGGCGGGGTACCATCAAGTCAGGATGTCGGTGGAAGATATACACAAGACAACTTTCCGTACACAGGGCATTATGAATTTTTGGTCATGCCATTCAGCTTGACGGACGCGCTTTCCACGTTCCAAATCCTTATGAATCAACAGTTCGAGCACCAATTGCGGAAGTTTCTCCTCGTCGTCTTTGATGATATCTTAATATTCAGCCACTCATGGACGGAACACCTCCAACATCTTCAGTTCACCTTCCAAGTGCTGCGGGAAAACCAGCTATATCTTCGGCAGAGCAAGTGTACTTTCGTCCTCCAGAGGATCCATTACTTGGGCCACATCATCTCGGCCGAAGGCGTAGCAACCGACCCCCTCAAAATTCAGGCGATGATGGAGTGGCCTTACCTTGTATTAATCGCAGGTTCATTCAAGGATACGGAGTTATAGCTAAACCCCTCACAGAATTACTCAAACATTGCTCTTTCCATTGGACCACAAGGGTAGCCGAAGCCTTCAAACAACTCCAAACAATGGTGTCGCAACCGCCCGTGTTACAATTACCAGATTTCACCAAAACTTTTGTCGTCGAGACGGACGCGTCAGACTCTAGCGTGGGGGCTGTTTTGTCCCAGGAAGGCCGACCCATTGCCTACTTCAGTAGGGCTTTGGGCACCCGGAACTCGCTATAGCTACTATCGGTCTACGAAAAGGAACTTTTGGCCATTGTGCTGGCGGTGCAACATTGGCGCCATTATTTGGTAGGACATCACTTTATTATTCGTACGAATCATCAAAGCTTACGGTTCCTCTTGGATCAGAAAATTGCAACACCGGCTCAACAAAAGCATATGATAAAACTCATGCGTATTTACTTCCAAATTCAATACCGCAAGGGGAAGGAAAACATATGCGCCGATGCTCTCTCTCGGCAACATGAGCTAGCACTCATCAAGCTCAACAAAATGGTTTCCCTATAATCGGACCTGCTACAACTGATCAAGGAGGTGTGGGTCCACGACGACCGTCTACAACGCATCATCAAGGCCAAAGAAGCAGATCCCACCTGTAAACCGAAATACCAATGGCTGAATGGTACATTGACGAGGAAAGGGTGACTAGTCATTGGCAAGGACAGTGATGAGTCCTCATCATATACACTTTTATGGACTCATCTGGGCCGTTTAGTTAGTCATTTCACTGCACTTTAGCCCCGTTTTAGTTCATATTTGATATCCCATGCTAGGTGCACCTTTTGGCCCATTTTGGTGTGATTTCATGTTGATTTTCATTAGTAGTTTTCAGGCATTGTTCGGTGCCACTTTTAGTGGCCGGATTGGTGGTTGTACGCTAGAACAGGAGTCGTGCAGGTGTTTCCGGTGCAATTCTGCACAGGAACACAGCGCACGATCACTGGTTCTATTGCGCACGACCACTGGTCGTGCGCCACTGATCGTGTGCACTTAACGCTTTTTTCATAAGTTCTGTTTGGTGTAATGCGCACGATCATCAACTCCAGCGCGCACGACCACCGGTCGTGCGCCACTGCTCGTGCGCACTGACCATTAATTTTTAAGTTCTGTTTCATCTATTGCGCACGACCACTGACGCTAGTGCGCACGACCATCGGTCGTGCGCCACTGGTCGTGCGAACATGTTATTTTGTAATTTCTGTCTTTGCAGGTTCTGTCCAGGCAGAGCGCACGATCACAGGATTCCAGTGCGCACGACCACTGGTCGTGCGCCACTGACCGTGCGCACTGTTTAATTCCAGCGCCTATAAAAGCCCTGCTCGCGATTTAGGTCGGATCATCCCGATTTTCAGCGCCGTTTTCCGCCCGGTTCCGCCCGATTTCGCTCCTCCACCGTCGCCCACCATATAAAGGTGCTCCGGGCTTGCTCTTCATGCCAATCTTGAGCCGGAGTTTCCTCTCGGCCTCCTCCTTCATCCAAGAGCTCCAAAGGAAGACCTAGCCGCTATCTCCATCGAGCAAGAGGAAGTTTGCAACCTCTACCGGATCGTGACACGAAGAAAACGGGTCCATTGGAGAGTAGTGACAGCTCTCTCTACCCCGGACGTAGTTGTGGACCGAGCTTGGACGCGGATTGACAACCCGGCGATTCCAACCGTGAATCTTCAACGAGCCTTCGGATTCGGTCGATTTCTTGCCTTGTTCTCCTTTTATTGATGTATTTGCAACTAGATCTAACATTATGATGAAGTGTATTTTGATTAAATAGCATTTTTACTTGATTATGTCTATGTGATTGAGTATTTTTGTTTATATTATTGAGGTGCGCCTTGTGGTGTGGTTTGTTGGTTGTCCGGTGCCGCACTAGCAATTGCTAGTGGCGTGCTTGGTGAAGAGGTGCTTGCGACCCTCAATCCGTAAGCCTACTCGCCCATCCGCCTACCGAAGCGTGGCATCGCGGCCCGTATTCCATTCGCCTAACGAAGCAGCGCGCTCAAGGCCTGCATAGTTCGACTCCGTTAGCCTACTCGTCCATCCGCCCTTTCGACGCAGCGCGCTCAAGGCCTGCCTAGTCTCCATCCCGCCAAGCGAAGCTTTGCATAGCGGCATTGCATAGGAGTAGTTGATAGCTTTTATTTTGTTTTCCAAAAGCCAACCCAACTCCTCCGCATTCCATCCACGTTAAGGACTTCAATCTCAAGTCCTTCCTCGAAACCTAACTCCACCTTACTGTGTTCCTCAAGAGACCGACACTCGGGGATTTTCCCCATTATTATTACTTGCGCGACCGGTGCACTTGCCGAATCATCGCATCAAGTTTTTGGCGCCGTTGCCGGGGAACACAGTCGTGTGAGTTTTCTGGAGAGGAAGAATCTGAGAGAAAAGCCCTTCCTTTTGTAAATTGCATTTTCTTTTCTTCTTATTTCTGTTCTTTTTAGTCCATTTTCTTGTTTTATAGTAGGTTGCTTTAGTAAAATTTTGTTAGGTATAGTATTTCGCACAATAGTGTTCTTAGTTTTGAGAATCGTTTTATCTTCGCACTATGTGGGCACATTTCAATTTCCGTTGCCGTTGGTGTGGAGCTACCTCCCACTCTAGTGATGAATGCCCTACGGAGAATAGTAGGCATAATTCTTCTCGCCCAGCATATGGAGCACCGACTTCGTCCGGTACCTCTTATGGTGCGCGTAAGTCTTATGGCTACTCTGCTGAGCCTTTACCGTCGTACTTCTTTTCGGCTCCAGCCCCCGCTGTGCCAAAGAAGCCCGCTAGGCAGTGCCAGTTTTGTCGGAGGACAGATCATGCCCTGAAGGATTGTGCTGCTTTTCGTCGCCAATTGGATGAGGATGACGAGCCGGATATCCGGATCGTCCCAACTCCTAACTCTTGCGGCACACCTTCAACATCCGGTTTTGTGTCTTTGCCACCTTCACATCTTGAAGGGTATGGCGTTGACACAGTCACCAGATGTGTGGCTGATTTGGGCACCGACATTGCTGAATCTATTCTCCCAGTGCATCCACCACTTCTTGTGGAACCGATTCTTCCCGCTGTTGTGCATACTACGCTCGTCTCCGACGACATTGTCGATGAGGTGTCACAAGAGGAGGCGGTTGATCTTAGTGTTGTGCCTATTCCTATGGAGGAGGACAACCTTCTAGGTGAAGAGGAGTTTTCCTCAGCACCGGTGGAGGAAGTCCAAATCCTAAGCCTGGCCACCGTTGATCCCACCGACTCTTGTAGCATTGATGACAATGCTAACATTATTTTACTTCCCCAACTTGATGGGAGTGAGACCGGGACCACTCCCCCGATTAATGTTTATTTATGTCATTCATCTTCTTTATTTCTCGACCCCCCTTCTTCATTCGAGCCTGTGCAGGTTGAGTCTTCACAGGTATCCCAGGAGGACTTGGAGCTTTTTGCTCAAGTCAATGATGTGAGCATCCTCTCATGTGAGGAGGTTTATTCCCCCTCCGTAGAGGAAGCTCCACTCATTGCCTTTTCCTCCAGCTGCCTCCCTGTTGACGACGCCTTGCTAGGCAAGGATATTTTTGGTGAGTTGAGTGAGGACCAGGCCTCCTCCTCTTCTTACTTTCTCTACCCTCTACCTGTGAGGAGCAGGTATCTATATTTAGGTAGAGGGGTGACTGTTCTATCTCCGTATCGGTACCCGCCACCGACACGCATATTAGGCCAGTTACCTGTCCACTTCTCCTTCCATAGGCCCATTAGCTAGAATCGTTAAGATTTTGAATAAGTCGTGCTGGGATGACAATAACCCCAGTAGTTATCTTCCTTTTCTGCAATTTTTATTTTTATCTAATCATGTTTAGTTAGTAGTATTTTCTTTTCAGTTTTCTATTTTCTTCTGTTTTTGCGGAGCTGACCCCCTGCAGGTATCTCTTCTGGATGACGGACGCTGCAGCTTAGTCCCGGTTTACACGCCAATCTTCTGGTGTGCTCATTTATGAGCACTGGGTACTCTCTTTCCCTAGCATTATTCTGAATTTTATAGCTGCATTTTGCGCATATTGTTTAGTTTAAGTCTGGGGGGGAGTGTACCGAGTGTTCACTACACGTGTACACGTTTTTGCATATCAGAAGTATATTTTTATCATTACACACCACTTCACCCACTTGAGCGCGCACTCATCTGTTTGCTTGCTCTGTTGTGAATTTAATTCTTTTGCTTATTTGGGAAAATCTAGGTGATGGCTTAGGACTATGTAGCAGAGTAAAATGTTGACTCTATTAGTGCTCCTAGTCGAGTGCTCGGTTGCATAGAAATTTGTGTAGATTAGACTTCTTTTTATGCTTATGGTTTTATATTTTTCTATTAGTGTAAATGTTGTTTACTCTACTCAAATGGTGAACCCAGTGGAATCAAACGGTAGCATAGGGATGTGTGTAAACGATCGCTAGACTCGTATTGCTTGAGTCGGGAGAAAGGAGAATCTTTCTCGGTGGCTAGAACTTGCCCCAAGCGATTCTTGAAGCATGGGTATACGGTTAGTCAATTGTGTGAATGTGATATAGGCCATCATTTTGGCCCGGTTGAGCCTTTGTGCCTATCCCTACCGCTATATCCTCGCTAGCCCAGTTGTGCCTACCCGTTCTTTGATTCAGCCCCACTTTTATTTCACCAAAGTCCAAAAGCCAATCCTAGTCGCACACCCAAATCTGAGCTTTAGCTGTTTATTATTTTCATAAGTTGGGTTGTTGATGTGGTAATATGTTTGTGAAGATGTGGATGTGTCTTTTTGTTTATTTGCTGAAAATGATAAGAAAAGAAAAAAAAAATGAGAAAAAGAAAAGAAGTTAAAAAGAAAGGAAAGAGAAGGAATGTTTAATTGAAAATCTTTATGTAGATTTATGTTTGGGAGTAGGCGGTGCACGCACCCATGCTGTTAAGTCCAAGTCTGGGGGTGTTGTGTACCCGCGTGTTTGTGTGGCGAATGAGGATAGTTTCCTGCATTAGCTCATTTGGGTTTAGTGCTTGAGCCGTCGTTTTTATCTTTGTTTATCCTCACCTAAACCCAAGCCCTATTTAAAACCTAAAGTCCTATTGATTCACGCATTTGAGTCAAACCAGTGCCGTGGAGAGAATGTGACCGGGCAAGCCTATGGTCATCGACACTGATGGATTTCAGTGGAGTTTGTCCGGCATCCCGATCTTGGGCAATGCTCATCTCAGCGTTTAGTTTACTTTCTCCGTATGCGTGACCGAATGATTCACCGTTGTTCACCATTTTGAGTAGTTGTAATATGCTTTTACTCTTTTAGAAATATATAAACTGTTTTTATAATCAGAAATCTTTTCTATTATTTTTCTTATGCACGTGAGCATGCGACTTCGCATGGTACTCTGTAGTGTAATCATTAAGCCATCTACTGTTCTTTCCTAGTTCGCTTAGAATTTGTTTGCTCGGGACGCGCAAACAGTTAAGTCTGGGGGTGTGATGAGTCCTCATCATATACACTTTTATGGACTCATCTGGGCCATTTAGTTAGTCATTTCACTGCACTTTAGCCCTGTTTTAGTTCATATTTGATATCCCATGCTAGGTGCACCTTTTGGCCCATTTTGGTGTGATTTCATGTTGATTTTCATTAGTAGTTTTCAGGCATTGTTCGGTGCCACTTTTAGTGGCCGGATTGGTGGTTGTACGCTAGAACAGGAGTCGTGCAGGTGTTTCCGGTGCAATTCTGCACAGGAACACAGCGCACGATCACTGGTTCTATTGCGCACGACCACTGGTCGTGCGCCACTGATCGTGTGCACTTAACGCTTTTTTCATAAGTTCTGTTTGGTGTAATGCGCACGATCATCAACTCCAGCGCGCACGACCACCGGTCGTGCGCCACTGCTCGTGCGCACTGACCATTAATTTTTAAGTTCTGTTTCATCTATTGCGCACGACCACTGACGCTAGTGCGCACGACCATCGGTCGTGCGCCACTGGTCGTGCGAACATGTTATTTTGTAATTTCTGTCTTTGCAGGTTCTGTCCAGGCAGAGCGCACGATCACAGGATTCCAGTGCGCACGACCACTGGTCGTGCGCCACTGACCGTGCGCACTGTTTAATTCCAGCGCCTATAAAAGCCCTGCTCGCGATTTAGGTCGGATCATCCCGATTTTCAGCGCCGTTTTCCGCCCGGTTCCGCCCGATTTCGCTCCTCCACCGTCGCCCACCATATAGAGGTGCTCCGGGCTTGCTCTTCATGCCAATCTTGAGCCGGAGTTTCCTCTCGGCCTCCTCCTTCATCCAAGAGCTCCAAAGGAAGACCTAGCCGCTATCTCCATCGAGCAAGAGGAAGTTTGCAACCTCTACCGGATCGTGACACGAAGAAAACGGGTCCATTGGAGAGTAGTGACAGCTCTCTCTACCCCGGACGTAGTTGTGGACCGAGCTTGGACGCGGATTGACAACCCGGCGATTCCAACCGTGAATCTTCAACGAGCCTTCGGATTCGGTCGATTTCTTGCCTTGTTCTCCTTTTATTGATGTATTTGCAACTAGATCTAACATTATGATGAAGTGTATTTTGATTAAATAGCATTTTTACTTGATTATGTCTATGTGATTGAGTATTTTTGTTTATATTATTGAGGTGCGCCTTGTGGTGTGGTTTGTTGGTTGTCCGGTGCCGCACTAGCAATTGCTAGTGGCGTGCTTGGTGAAGAGGTGCTTGCGACCCTCAATCCGTAAGCCTACTCGCCCATCCGCCTACCGAAGCGTGGCATCGCGGCCCGTATTCCATTCGCCTAACGAAGCAGCGCGCTCAAGGCCTGCATAGTTCGACTCCGTTAGCCTACTCGTCCATCCGCCCTTTCGACGCAGCGCGCTCAAGGCCTGCCTAGTCTCCATCCCGCCAAGCGAAGCTTTGCATAGCGGCATTGCATAGGAGTAGTTGATAGCTTTTATTTTGTTTTCCAAAAGCCAACCCAACTCCTCCGCATTCCATCCACGTTAAGGACTTCAATCTCAAGTCCTTCCTCGAAACCTAACTCCACCTTACTGTGTTCCTCAAGAGACCGACACTCGGGGATTTTCCCCATTATTATTACTTGCGCGACCGGTGCACTTGCCGAATCATCGCATCAGACAGCACCCTCAAATCCAAATTGTTCCAACTTTATCACGACGGTGCTATGGATGGACACTCGGGTATCACGACTACGTGCCAAAGGATGAAGAGGATGTTTTATTGGAAGGCCATGAAATCTGAAATATACGCATACATACAATGTTGTGAAGTTTGTCAAAGGTGCAAATCGGACCATCAAAAGCCAATGGGCTTGCTACAACCACTCCCGGTTCCTGAACACATATGGCATGATATAACCCTCGACTTCATTGATGGCCTCCCAAAGAGCCACGCCAAAATGACCATCTTGGTAGTCGAGGACAGATTGAGCAAACAAGCACATTTCATGGCGGTCACCCACCCGTATACCACAGAGGGAGTTGCTGGAATATTTCTGAATTCGATCAACCGCCTGCATGGGCTGCCAGCCACGATTGTGAGTGATCGCGATACGGTGTTTCTTAGCCAATTTTGGCAAGAGCTATTCCATCTCTTGCAGGTGCAACTGCGATTATCAATGGCCTACCATCCTCGAACGGATGGCCAGACGGAAGTGATGAACAAGTGCTTAGAAAGCTACTTGCGGTGCGCACATGTGTTTTGAGCGCCCGAAGAGCTAGACAGAGTGTCTGCCATTAGCCGAGTGGTGGTACAACACGACCTTCCACAGCGCGTCAAAGATGACTCCTTACGAGGTGGTGTACGGGTAAGAGCCCACCCTTCACTCACCGTACATAGAGGGAATGTCCCTCAATGCCGACGTTGACCGCTCTTTAGAAGCCCGGGAACGCACCATATCCATTCTCAAGTTCAACTTGCTGCAGGCACAGACCGCATGAGGGTGATTGCTAATAAGAAACGGGAGGAACGAGTACTCGCCATTGGGTCATGGGTGTACATCCGCATCCAACCCTACCGGCAAACTAGATTGTGGACATATGTGTTCCATAAGTTATCGCCTATGTTTTTTGGCCCATTTCAGGTGATGGAGAGGATCGGCGAAGTTGCCTATCGCGTGGCTCTACCTCCAGAAACAAAAATCCACCACACTTTTCACATCTCCCAACTGCGCGAGCACAAGGGAGACTCACCGGCACCGACCCTCCCCTTACCTTCCACCGTGACTATGGAGGGCAACTTGTTGGTGGAGCCTATGAAGGTGCTCACAAGGAGGATCGTACAAAGGGCTGACAGACCCCTCACACAACTCCTAATCCAGTGGCACAAGAACACCACGGCAGATGCGACATGGGAAGATCTTTGGTCCTTACAACGACTCTATCCACACTTCAAGTTCCTTGAGGACAAGGAACTAGCGATGGGGGAGGCAATGATATGCCCCTAGGAACGGACCGGTGGACAGGGAGTTGACGAAGGGAATTTTAGTATTTTAATTAACTATTTAAGGGTGTGTGTTGCCCTAACTATGTTATCTTGTTAATTTTCCTAAACTAGCGTGTGTGCTGGAATTGGCGGAAAGATCAGAATGAGACCTGACCGTTCTTGTGTGGATCATCCGTTCAGGGATCGGATCAATGATTCCTTAGGATTGATAGCTTCTTGTATCTGTTCCTTCATTCCTTACATATGTGAACCTTTAAGCTTGCTATTTTTGTCTTATGCATTTGGCGTTATTTCTCTGTTTCAGCGGAAGATAGCTTTTGGATATTGTATGTCCATCTTCTGATCCTTGCAGCTAGAAGGATCGTATCATATTGACATCCCAGGACGACGGGACGACGGTGAGGAGGTCAGACAATCCAAGCTCCTGACTTCTCCTTTCTTGATTTTTGTTGGCGTCGTTCTTCGTTACCAAGTTCCCAGGCAGAGCAGAAGTAGTTCTGGCTTTCGATCTCGTCGGTATCATTCTTCCTTCCCGAGCAGAGCCCCTAACTCGTTCTTCCATCCCCATTCCCAAGCAGCTCTCCGATGGAGACTTCATTCTTCTATCCCGAGCTAGTGGCGAGCAGCAGAGGCTTCGGCTTTGTTTTTAGGCACCGACGGGTCTTACTTCTTGGTCTCTCAGACCACGGTCAACTCTACAAGTATTTTACTTTTACAAATATATAGTTTATTACAAATTAGGGGAGAAACTAGACATAAATCTTTGCAAATAATCATGGAGAAAATAAACAAAACATTAAAGTAATACTTGTACAGTTGACCGTGGTCTCTCTGACCATGGCTTGTACATTTTTGATTTCAAATTTCATAGTTTATTCCTTTACATTAAAAATCTAGTTTCGCCCTTGGTTTGTAATAAATTATATTTTTTAGCATTACAAAACGTAATAATTATCATGATTTTGTGGTACAAAAAAAATCAAAAGTACGATAGTCTTCAAAAGCTCCCCAAAATCTCTTCAAGTGCCCCATATTGATGTTTTTTAGTCTGAAAAAAAATCTTTTTTAATACATTTTTAATGTAAAGTAATAAACTATGAAAATTGAAATCAAAAGTTTACATTTTATTATTTAAAATTGAGTATGCATTCATGTGAACTTGCCATTTATGTGTGATTCCTTCTCCAAGAGGAATATAGTTGTGGTAGTGAGCTTTTTTCTTTCATGTATAGTCCCACAAAAAGATAATTATTTACAAAGTCAATAGAAATTGCTTTTGAGTTTTTTTTTCTTTCATGTATAGTCCCACAAAAATAATATCGTAGAAGTTATTCCTATGGTTACTTTGTTCTTTTGATGTCTTTGACATTTTTCTTTGCGTATGTTTGACATCTATCAAAATATGTTCAAAATGTGATGGATTTCCTTTTGTACTTTTACAGTCATCCTTGAACTTATTTAAACTCCCTTTTGATCTTCCTTTTTGTTTTGTTGGCAAGAGAGACTCTTTCGTTCTACTAGATATTGGATCCATGATTTCACGTAATTTATTTCTAATCTTCTTTTATGTTGATGCTCGTTTGTGTTTTTATACCTTACTATCATCTCCTCCAACTCAACTGACATATCTATGTCTACCATGTTGATGAATTCTTGTGTTTTGGGTATTTTATCATTTTTCAAGGAAAAAGATAATTGCTTCCAATGTTTATGAAATAATCATATCGGACAAGCTTTGTTTTATGAGATATATGGTTCTAACTCATGAGCAAAAGGTAACCCATGTGTGGACTAACTTGTACGAGGACAATCTAAACCAACAAGTCTTGATTACGATAGTCATCTTCTTCTAGTTTAATCAACTACAATGCATGTAATGAGACGTCCAAGGAGGTTGGAGTACAATGAGCCTTTAAATTCTTGACTAACTTGAATGGAGCTATGAGAAAATGTTCTCTTTATCTCCGTATGTTGTAAATTTAACATTTGATCGAAAGCCTTCCAAATGGATTAAAAATTTTGGCAATTTCTAAAAATTTCTTCAACTTACTATGACCCAATTCGACCCGATTAATTGTTGATTTGTCGAGATGTAAACAATTATCAATCCAAACCTATACAAAATACTCCTTCAACAAATAGAATATTAGCCTTTCCCATAGAAATGTTCCAATCATCATACAGACATCAGTCAACACAACATCATTGATTGATACTACAAACATTTTGTAAGACGAAACGATTATTTATGATCCCAACAAATACAACCGAGCTAACTAGCAAGTGGAGGGTGGAAGAATCAATAAATTGAAAGTATCTCCCTACGAATTTTAAATAAAAAAATTAGCCAAAAAAAGAAGGGGGAAAATCAAATGCTTGGAATACTTGAACCTTTCTCGGTACGTTCTGCAAGTTCTGAAGAGAATCTAATGCAAGAAAATCAAAATGCAATGAAATTTCTATATTATGATATATGCGAATAAAGAATATGTTTTTGTATACTAAGATGATCTCATTCTTCCAGCATCTTCTTGTCTACACTGAATTAGGAAAAAAAGAGAGAAGATGCATGTATGAGAGCAAAATGAAATAAAAATGATGCAAAATAGGGTATTATAGTGGATCAAGATCCTTCATCGTCGGAATCCACTAGATCAGCACCATTTGTCACTATCGTCCACTGGAACAACAACCCTCGCAGCAACAACAGAAGCCTCACACAGCCAGGAAGGAAGAGGCCTCGACGAAGCAATTAGGAAGGAAGAAGAAGCCTCGCGTGGTCAGGAATAGCAGTCGTTGGAGCATAAACAGAAGCTAAAGGAAGCACTATGCGGAGAAAGGGAGAGGATTTCAACGAGTGATCAGTCATGAGGGATGAGTAGGGCAATGCATGGATTGATTTCTTAGGGCACAAGGCGTTTGATAATATAACACATATGTATTCAAAATCTAAGTAACAAATGATATTTTTAGTAAACTTTGGTTTGCTAAAAGCGATATGAGGTTTGCTATTAACAACACCCTTATATTAACATGAGAATTCCAGATTGTTAATGTGGAATAGTAAAAGAAAAGAACATAACTGCCCAAAATTTGGCTCAATTGTACTTGCAAGTTGTTAAGGCTCGTGGGAGCCACGTACCATATAAAGACTTATCCAAGATGAACCATTGGTTGTGATAACACTTATGAGTGTATAAAAATAAAAGACGAAATTAAAGCCGGACAATATACATATATGACACACCTATAAATTCCTATTCAAGCAAAAGGATTAATCTCATGGGCAAGGGTCAATCATTTGATACTATTATGCTCATATACCTATATACTCTTACGCTTATATATATACTAATTTTAAAAGAAGTACTTTGTAATGCATTTGAGCTTTCTAAAACCCCTCAATTACATCTTAGCCATCCAACAACTAATCACAAATGTAATCTTAGCCATATAACACACCTTTAATTTGAATACCTAGCCTCCCTTATATTTCAATGTCAGAGCACATTTCTCGCTGATTACCTTCCATACTCACACGCATATTCTTCCCCTTTTTCCGCTTTGACATCTCTGCATACTCCTTTAAGACATCACCCCTTTGCTTCCAACATCGAAGAGAAGCTATTTAGGGTCCCCAATTGGGGTTGCCAGTTGGGTAGAAGTTGCTTGGGCTCGCTGCTTTAGTTCACATCTAAGGTTCGTCGGTTACTGTCACCTGTTGGGGTCACATATTGTCAAAAAAGGTACACTCCATCCCGTTCTCTCACTTTGGTCGACATTGCTTTAGTACATCACCAAGAACTGGTTCTTTCCATGGAAAGGGAAACTCTGAAGTAGAATGTGCTACTTTCTTCAGTTTGTCCTGCTTCAGGGAGTGAGAGATATGAATTATATTGTGCAATAAAATTTGATGCCAAACTTCGACGATGATGTCAAACTCAATAGTGCAGTTAAAGGTTGCCTTTTTGTGCATTCTCCTTCCAATTTTAGAAATTGCACGCGGTTAAAATGGGCATTTTCATTTCTCTCTATACATAAGTAGATTCATTTCTTTCTGGCATGATTCATTGCGGGAAAAATATTTATGAAGCCCTAAAAGATACCAAGGACGTGGAGGTTGTTGGTATTTCCAAGGTGATCTCAAAGCAATCAAGCAGTTAGTCTTACTGCTAACGCGATATGAGCCTATAGAGTCGCACATAAGAGTGTTTGAAGAAGTTGGAGAAAGGATTGTGTTGGGCTTACTCATATTGGATATGAGTGAAGGACCAATCCTATGACTTATTGGAGTCGGTCGAGTTGGCTAAATGTTCCACAAATATTATGAATATTGTATGGAGCATATTGACATGTGTTCAAGACGACATTGCATGCATCGTCGAGAGCATCACGACGATATTGTGAATATAATCGAGTGGTCACGACGATATGACTGACTGTGAACTTTTAATGTATCGTTGAAGTGCTGTGAAATATCGTTAAGATCGTCTTGATGATATAGATCTTCACGACGATATCGCCGAGATCATCTCGACGATGTAGATCTTCACTACGATATCATCGAGATCATCTCGATGATATAAATTTTCACGACGATATCGTCGAGATCATCTCGACGATGTTGTAGTGATCTCAATGATACTCACTGAATACTCCTATTAAAGACGCAGGTCCGCGAATATCTAATTTTATGCCCTGAGTATAAATAGGGAAGCGATAAGGTTTTCCGTGTGCCATTTTCGGAGATTAAGACGGAATCATTCTGAAAGATTTTCGCAAGACTTCTGAGAGACCCCGTCCGGTTGTCAACGGCGTCGCCACCATCGCCGCCTCTCCCTTGGACGGATCTAGCAATCTGTGGGAGATGCTGAGGGCACTCCTTCTCCGACCCATGTCTTGTTGGACAAGAAGCTTGGGGTTCTCCTTCGCTTGTGTGGACTGCTGTAAAGGCACAAACATACTTTCTATGCTTGGAATTCAGTCGCTTGTTTCTGAATCATATTTTGGAGCACCTTGGTTGAGTATTAACTTAATCCCTCTCAGGTATATTGCAATGTGTTGCTCTATTTATTTCTTGATTCATGAAATTGCAAGATCCGCAACTGTTTAGGTTGTTCTTGTTTATTTATTCCGCCGTGCACATGTGATGTGTTGTTCCACTCATGTTTATAGAAAACCCAACAAAGGTCAAACATGTAAGTTATATCCTCCCTTTCTCTTTCTTACAATCCATGATTTGAAGTAAACCTACTAATTTGCCGCCATTGTTCGCTACAAAAATCTCCCCTCAACCGTCTCGACGAGATGATTCCAACATGCCTAATTTTGCGTGATTCTGCGTCTGTTTGATCCCTTTAACAACCTCTGGAGCAATTTATGAAGAAATTGAAACGAGATTGACCAGCCCAGCCTGAGTCTATCTCCTCCTTCCTCACACTAGGACCGAGCCCATGTGTGAGGCGCAATTGGATGGGCATCGACCACCACCATCCCCTTATTTCGGTCTCCAATCGCCGGCCGAACGACATGTGGAGGGTCGCCCAGCCGCTCCGGAGGCCGTGGACCTCCTTTCATCCTTCCTTCTCCTCTAAGAACCTCCAAACCACCAGTAATGAAAGTAAAAATCCGGAACTTCGAGAACTCATAACTTCTCATTCGCTTAACGAAATTTCTATCTGAAAGGGTTGCTAGATTGATCTCACAAAATTGCTATAAGATAGAATATTCTATCAAGATTTTGGTGGAGTTTTGGCGGGATGACTATTTCACCCAAACACCCTTTTGCCAACAATTTCTGGAGCTCAGGACCTCTAATCGAGAAACATTGCCACTAGTGGACTCGTGGCAACGAGGTGATGCTTCCATAAATTTCATCAAGTTTCGAGCACTTTTATTTTTCCGGCGGGGCGACGGCAAACCTGATCAGACTGCCTAAAAATGCTCGGGGGAAAGGTTGTCCAACCTTTAAAATTGATGATCCGAAAGACATATACCGAGCATTTCTATTCATGTGTCAAATTTTTAGAAGGCAAAATTCCTTGTGTGCCCCTCTTAAAGTGAAAGTTCTGATATCAGTTGAAACCTCTGATACCAATTGAAAGTTCTGATATCAGTTGAAACCTCTGATACCAATTGAAAGTGAGGTTAGATCTTAAAGTTACTCTAGAAGGGGGGTGAATAGAGTATTAAAAAGTTTTTTACTTATTTTTATATCGGAATTAAAATAGTGATATTTATATGTGTACTGAGTGATTTATAAGAATAAATAAAGAAAACACAGCACAACACAACACATTAAAATAAACAAGAACACAGAAGACACAAGGATTTATAGTAGTTCCCCAATAAACCTGGGTACGTCTACTCTTCTACCACTCTTGGTAGGATTCTACTAGGTTTTTGATCAGGTGCCCTATCACCAATGGATCTTTGATCAGGTGTCCAAATACCAATGAGCTTTGATCAGGTGCTCAAACCAACACAGGTTTGTGATCAGGTGCCCTGCCACCAATGGGTTAACTTTTGAAGGGAGTTATAACCCTGTACAGAATGGGATAAAAGAGGGTTATGAAGTTCTTCTCTGTCAATAATCTGAGAGAAGACTAGTGGAATGTGTTGATGTAAAGCTCCCCCTGTCTGATAGAAAATAGTTGACAGTTGAGGATGGAGCTTTCTCTTGAATGTAGATCTTCCTTTGATAGCTGATGAATCTGAGAGACAAAGGTTTCTCAGATTATTGTTGCTCTTGAAGATTTAAAACTTTGCAGCAGAAATCTGAGATAAGATCTTTATTGTTGTTCTCAGAGATTGAGAGGTGCTGCTTGAGGAAGATGAAGATTTGAAAACTTTTTGGCTTTATGTATATTTCTTTTTCTTCTTCCTCTCGACTGTATTCTTCTTCTCTTTTTTTGTCTTGCTATTGTAAAGCTGTAATAATGTGTGTCTGTTTCTTCCTTCTTCTTTTTGACAATATATCTCTGATTTGAAATTCAAATCCTCTGAATAAGGAATAGAATAATTAGGAGGATTATTTCTTGGAAATGCAAACAAGACTTTAATTTCTTTTCCTTTTCCAATACGCCAAACGGCTATTTTCTCGGGAAGAGAATGGAAAGGAATAAAATAGATGGAGGAATTAAAATCTTATCTTATTTGGAAGTAAATAACTCCAAATAATAGTATAGATCCGTTGCTGATAGTAGATCTGAGTTCAGAGAATAGAATATAACTGATCTGTTTGAAATTAACAAGCTGAAGAGAATTTTCGTCGACCTGAGAACTGAGTTCGTCGAACAGAATGTTGGATTTCGTCGAACTGAACATCTGTTGCTGATTCGTCGAACGCAGACCGGAATTCATCGAGCTCAAGTTGGAATTCGTCGAACTGAAGAATAAACTGCTAAATCTGGCTGGAAGAATTGAATTAGTCGAGCTGAGAAGATATTTCGTCGACCACTGAGACTTGGCAAATTCGTCGACCGCTAAGACTGGGCAAATTCGTCGACCGCTGAGACTGAGCCAATTCTCCGACCGCTGAGACTGAGCTAATTCGTCGACCGCTGAGACTGAACCAATTCGTCGACCGCTGAGACTGAGCAAGTTCGTCGACCGCTGAGACTGAGCAAATTCGTCGTCCGCTGAGACTGAGAAAATTTGTCGACCGCTGAGACTGAGATCGTCGAACGCTGAGACTTAGCAAATTCATCGACCGCTGAGATTGGGCAAATTCGTCGACCGCTGAGACTGAGAAAATTCGTCGAACGATGGATGCATGCCGTTCGTCGAATGCAGAATGCATTTCATCGAACGCAGATAGTATTTCGTCAAACACAGAACCTTAGCTTTTCCTTAAGTTCTAGCTAACTTAACAGCCTAAAACCTTGACCCTTAGACTATACAATGGGGGTCAACTAAGTCCTAGTCAACAGATAGTAATCCTAGCCCAAATCAGTAATAGGGTTGTTCCAGCAATCTCCCCCTATTTGGGTTAGGACACTATTTGACAAAATCAATAATAAAATAAACAACAAAACAACAGAGCATATATATCTGACAGATTTTAAATATTTCAACAGTTATAAAATATGATACTCTGAGTTTTAAAATTTTACAATGAAAATAGAAATAATAAAAACAAATAATCAGAACCTTTTGTCTTTCTCTGAAGGAGGCTTGAATGTGATTTGCCTTTCAAATTCTTGCTTTCTGAATTCTGAATTATTTCTGAATTTGCATCTGTATTTGTCATATCTCAAACTGAAATATCTGGATCTTCAAACTAAAATTGCTGGAGCTTCTTCAAATAACTGAAACCTATCATAAAGGATCTTCTTCATCAAGAACTGATTTTTTCTTCTTCATACAACATCTCCCCTTGAAACTTAAGCTTATACAAAAAGCATCTCCCCCTATAAAAAAGGAGAGCATCCCCCCCTAACAAAAAGGAGTTTCTTCAAAATATCTCCCCCTATCAAAAGGAGCTTCTTCAAAACATCTCCCTCTGCCTAGTTTCAGGAAGACCTGGAGCTAGGCCCCTAGAAGAAGGGACAGTTGAATAGGAGGTAGGGAAGGATACAATTATTTTGAAGAAATATTGCCATTGTTCCTGGTGGTTGTTCCACATAGATTTCTTCTTTTATGTCTCCATTCAGAAATGCACTCTTCACATCCATCTGATAGACTTTGAACTTTTTGAAGGAAGCAAAAGCAAGGAATATCCTTATAGCTTTAAGTCTAGCAACAAGAGCAAAGGTTTGATCAAAATCAATTCCTTCTTCCTGAGAATATCCTTGGGCTACCAATCTTGCTTTATTTCTGATGATTATGCCTTGATCATCTAGCTTGTTCCTGAAGACCCTCTTGGTGCCAATGACTGGATGGCCCTTTGGTCTTGGAACCAAATCCCAAACCTTGTTCCTTTCAAATTGGTTGAGCTCCTCTTGCATTGCAAGAATGCAGTTTGGATCTTGTTCTGCATCTTTTATGAATTGAGGTTCAACTTGTGATAGGAAACAAGTGTGCATCTGATTTTGGTGTAGTTGATTCCTTGTTTGAATACCTGCTGAAATATCTCCAATGACTTGAGATATTGGATGATCTCTAACTATGATGTGGTCAACAGTTGGAGTGGGTTCAGCAATGGTTTCCACTTGAGAGACTTGTTCAACTGTCACATGATTTGAATGATCAACAAGATCTGGATTATCCTCTTCTTCACTGTCTTCACTTATTTCATTTGATGGAAGTAGTGATTCTTAATTCTGTAGATTTAGTCCATTTATTTCTTCACAAAGAGTTGGTACCCGCAAAGTATCTTTGGTAGAGGTGGTATTCCTCTACTCAATTAACATATTAGTTTCATCAAAAGATACATGCATGGACTCTTCTATCTTAAGAGTAGATTTGTTATAAACTCTATATGCTTTACTAGAAAGAGAATACCCAAGGAATATACCTTCAGCAGATTTTGCTTCAAATTTCCTGAGATACTTCTTATCATTATTATGCATATAGCATTTACAGCCAAATATCTTAAAATAGTTAACCTTAGGTTTTTTATTCTTGAGTAATTCATAGAGAGTTTTACCCTTAAGCTTATGTATCAGGCTTCTGTTCAACACATAATTTGTCGTGTTCACTGCCTCTGCCCAAAAAGAGATTGGCAAGTGAGCATCAACAAGCAATGTAGTTGCTGATTCAATTAAGGTTCTATTTTTCCTTTCAGCTATCCCATTTTGTTGAGGAGTTCTAGGAGCAGTGAAACACTGCCTAATCCCTTCTTTTCCACAGAATTCTCTCATCAGAAGAGATTCAAACTCAGTGCCATGATCACTTTTGATCAATGCAACTAGAGTAGAGTACTCAATCTTGATGGACCTGAGAAAGTCTGGCAGAACACTGAAGGTGTCAAACTTGTTCCTAAGAAAGAACACCCAAGTGAATCTTGAGAAGTCATCTACAATAACTAGAGAGTAATGCTTCCCTCCTAGACTTTGTATTGCAGTGGGTCCAAAAAGGTCCAAATACAGTAAGTACAAAATCCTAGGTGAATCACTCTTGGATAAAGATTTAAAACTACTCTTAGTCTGCTTACCTAATTGACAAACCCTGCAGAGTCCTTCCTTCTTGTATGAACCAGAAGGCAGTCCTCTAACAAGATTGTGTTGGAGTTACCATTATGATCTAGAAGTGGTCAAACATGTAGTCTCACTGCCAGCGCGATATGAGCCTGCAGGGTCGCATATAAGAGCATGTGGAGAAGATGGAAGATTGACTGTGTTGGTAAAGGTTACCAATCACCATAAAGAATGGGGGAGGTCCAGCAAATGTTGCTGTCTGAATTCGTCGGGTTTACACGGATAGAATTCGTCGGGATTCGTCGGATATGATTCGTCGGATAGAATTCGTCGGGATTCGTCGGATGTGATTCGTCGGAATTCGTCGAATTGTCCCGTGAAAACTCGACGAATGTTGTTCCGTGGAATCCCGACGAATTGTAACAGAAAACCCAATTCTGCTGTGTGGTCTGCGGATAGCGATTCTTCTAGAAGCCTGTTTATGCTTTGGGTATAAATAGATCTTCTTTTAGGGTTCTTAGGACTTACGAAAACTTTAGCCGACGGAAGGTGTTCCGCCCGAACCCTAGACGGAAGGAGTTCCGCCGCCCCGTTCGTCTCTGCCTCTCTGACGATTGTCGCCGGTGTTGTTCTTCCTGAAGCGGATCTAGCAATCCGTGGAAGCGCAAGGTGTAGTCTTCTTCTCCCGGCTCGTGTGGACTGCTGTAGAGACGTAGACATTATTCTACGTGAGGACTCAGACAGCCGACGACGAGACTTATCTTCTTGGAGCATATAGGTTGGATTTGATCCAATCCCACAAAGGTAATTTCATACCTAGCAATTTTGTTAACTTCTTGATTCAATGTTCGTGGCCCGATCCAAACTCTTTTGGGTTGTTCTCTTTATTTCCGCTGCGCCTACATGTGATGTATGGTTCTAGAAAAACCCAACAGTGGTATCAGAGGGAGGTTTGCGGTCATGAATGTTGTTTCAGAAGTTTGGTTATTCCAGTACGTGCAAATCTAGTTATTTAGAAGCGTTCTAAATGTCGAGATTTCTTCCTGGAACATCAAAAGTTGATGATTTTTCCCATTAGAAATCGGTGGTGATTTTGAAAAATTGAACCCCGCCAGGAACGTCTGGGATTTCGTGGTAATTTCTAATTGTTAGAAATTGTTGTCTCCTTAGCAGTAACCGTCCCTCAAGTGGTTAATGAACCCTTATATTGTTTTGGATTTTGAATCCAACAATGAGAGACGAGCTTGTCTACTGCTTTAAGTCGAGTTGTCTTTGCCTTTGTCCAATGCATGTAAATCTGAAGATTTGGAAGAGTTCTAAATGTCCAGATTTAGCCCTTTCGTCTATCAAAGGTTGATAGTCTTACGTTGTGCACATAAGGGATGCACGTGGATTTTAGAAAATTGTTTTTCTGTTGATGTGCACATTGATCAAATGTTGATCATGGTTAAGTGTTAACTTGCTATTAAAATCCCTTCATCAAATATTAAGTGTTCGGATGCCTTCCGATGGATGACACTCTTCCTGCCTCGATCGATGAAGTGTGGGCTTGCCAAAGCAAGGTGCATTAATCTGTCTTGGTAAGGGTGTGAGCGGATAATTGTGATATCCCACTGTCGACATCGGGTCTAACTTAACTAGGTGACCTCAAAGGTTGAGTGCCTAGAGGCATAGGGTTGGCATGCACCATATTATGGATGCGAATAAGGAGTTATTCACCAACCATACAAGAGTTGCATGAGGATGCAATTGGCAAGCGTTGCCTACCTAAATAACCGCATTATGAGAGGAACGCCAAAGCGGACTCGTGGTGTTGGTGAAATACGGATCTTGTCCACTAAGAGAGTAGCTCGCATGGACTCTCCGAATTGATAGTGAGGGCTATCAATTTGAATAAAATAGTGGGAGTATTTAATTGAAGTCCAAATTAAAATAAATTGTATTTTGAAATTTTGGTACTGATTAAATTATGCATGAATTCTTGTAGAATTCCATGGCAAGTGGTTCACATTCCACCTTTTCCCTGAGAGCTATCCTTGAGAAGGACAAGCTAAGTGGGACGAATTACATGGACTGGTATAGGAATCTGAGAATTGTTCTCAGGTAAGAGCGAAAGCTCTACGTCTTGGAAGAAGAAGCCCCCAAGGTGCCGACCGGGAACTCGTCCCGTGTTGATAAGGATGCTTATAAGAAGTATACCGATGACGCCTTAGACGTCGAGTGCCTTATGCTTGCCGCCATGAACTCTGAGCTTCAGAAGCAACACGAGAACATGGGGTGCAAGGAGATTGACGAGCACCTAAAGTAAATGTTTCAAGGGCAAGCTCGTCAAGAGAGGTTCGATGTCACGAAGGCCTTATTTCAGTGCAAAATGGGAGCTCGAGACTCGGTTGGTACTCACGTACTCAAGATGATTGGGTATATAGAGAACTTGGAGAGACTGGGTTTTCCTCTTGGTCAAGAGTTGGCCACAGATCTTATCCTGCAATCGTTGCCGGATAGTTATGAGCAGTTCGTCTTGAACTACAACATGAATGAAATAGACAAGACACTGCCCGAGCTCCTAGGCATGTTGCGAACTGCCGAGATAAACATGAAGAAGGCCAAGCCTGCTAGTCCCATATTGATGGTACATAAAGGCAAGGGTAAGGCCAAGGGCTTCAAGAAGACGAAGGTGGGACCTAAGTCACATCTTGAGCCCAAATCTTCTGCGCTGAAAAAGAAGAGCACTGTGAAGGAAGGGAAATGCCACCACTGTGGCAAGGCTGGTCATTGGAGGAGGAATTGTCCTTCGTACATTGAGGGTCTGCAGAAAATGAAGGGAGGTATGACCTCCGCTTTGAATATTTATGTCATAGAGATAAACCTTTCTGCTCCTTCATCTTGGGTATTGGATACCGGATGTGGTTCTCACATTTGTACAAATGTGCATGAACTGGGAAGGAGGAGATTGTTGAGTAAAGGAGAGGTGGACCTGCTCGTCGGCAATGGAGCAAGAGTTGCTGCTGTAGCCGTAGGGGTTTACCGTCTTTCTTTGCCCAGTGGGCTTGTAATAGAACTTAATAATTGTTATTTTGTTCCGACCATAACTAGAAACATTATATCCATTTCATGCTTAGACATGATTGGATTTTCTTTTATAATTAAGAACAATTGTTGTTCTATATTTAAGAATGATGTTTGTTATGCTGTATCTCAATTGTTTAATGGTCTTTATGTTTTGAACCTAGACCATCCGATCTATAATGTAGATAATAATAAAAGACTAAGAACAAATGACTCAAATCCTACATATCTCTGGCATTGTCGTTTGGGCCATATAAACGAGAAGCGCATATCCAAGCTCCATAAAGATGGACTATTGGACTCATTTGATTATGAATCATTTGAGCGATGCGAGTCTTGTTTATTAGGCAAAATGACTAAAGTCCCTTTCACTGGTTATACTGAGAGGGCTGAGGATCTTTTGGGTATAGTACATAGTGATGTATGCGGACCCATGAGTTCTATGGCTAGAGGTGGGTATTTCTACTTCGTTACATTTACTGATGATTTCAGTAGATACGGATACGTGTATCTTATGAAGTGCAAATCCGAAACTTTTGAAAAGTTCAAAGAGTTTAAGAATGAAGTGGAGAACCAATTGGGTAAAAAGGTTAAAGCACTCCGATTTGATCGAGGTGGCGAATACCTGAGTCATGAGTTCTGTGATCATCTGAAAGAGTGTGGTATTGTATCACAGCTCACTCCACCTAGGACACCACAGCATAATGGTGTGTCTGAGAGGAGAAATCGTACTCTGTTAGACATGGTACGGTCGATGATGAGTCATGCAGACTTGCCTGTTTCCTTTTGGGGTTTTGCTTTAGAGACTGCTGCAATGACACTGAATCGCGCTCTGACGAAAACGGTTCTAAAGACACCATATGAAATATGGACTGGGAAGCGTCCCAGTATGTCATTCATTAAAATTTGGGGCTGTGAGGCATACGTACGACGTCAAATGCCTGACAAGCTGGAACCCAAATCAGATAAGTGTTATCTGGTGGGATATCCTAAGGAAACGAAAGGATATTACTTTTACCTACCGTCTGAGGGCAAAGTGTTTGTCGCAAGGACGGGTGTCTTCTTGGAGAAAGAGTTCTTATCAAGAAAGACGCAAAAGGTAGAACTTGAAGAAGTTCAAGAACCACAAGTAGTGAATGAACCAGAGTTGGATTTTGAGCCAGGACTACAAGATGTTGTAGCTAGAGAACCTGCTCAAGAGACACAAGTCCTACGTAGATCTGGTAGACCAAGATTTGAGCCTGAGAGATATGGATTTCTCGTGTCTCAAATAGGTAATGTGTTGCTTATGGATCGTGATGATGAACCAGCGACCTACCAAGAGGCTATGAATGGACCGGACTCCGAAAAATGGCTTGAGGCTATGAAATCCGAAATGGACTCCATGTATACAAACCAAGTTTGGAACTTGGTGGAACCACCTGAAGGGGTACGACCCATAGGGTGCAAGTGGGTCTTCAAGAAGAAGACCGAAATGGATGGGAATGTACAGACATTCAAAGGGCGACTGGTGGCTAACGGTTTCAAGCAAATTCATGGTATTGACTATGATGAGACCTTTTCCCCTGTTGTCATGGCAAAGCCCATTAGGATATTGCTTGCTATTGCTGCGTATTATGACTATGAGATCTGGCAGATGGATGTCAAAACGGCTTTCTAAATGGAAACCTCCTTGAGGAAGTGTACATGACACAACCCGAGGGTTTTGTATCCCCAAATGAAGCCACTAAAATATGCAAGATGAACAGGTCCATCTATGGATTGAAACAGGCCTCTAGAAGTTGGAATCTTCGTTTTGATGAGAAGATCAAAGAGTTTGGTTTTGTCAAGAACGAGGATGAACCGTGTGTTTACAAGCGAATCAGTGGGAGCATTGTTGTCTTCCTGATATTGTATGTAGATGACATACTGTTGATCGGGAATGACATACCTTACCTGAAAGTTGTTAAGAACAACCTAGGGAACTGCTTTTCTATGAAGGACTTGGGTGAAGCGACTTACATACTCGGTATTAAGATCTATAGAGATAGATCGAAGAAGTTGCTGGGTTTGACCCAGAGTACGTACATTGAGAAGGTGTTGAAGCGGTTCAACATGCTTGAGTCCAAGAAAGGATTTTTGCCCATGTCTCATGGTGTAAATCTCTCTAAGGACCAGTGTCCAAAATCTTGTGAAGATAAGGACCGCATGAAGTTGATTCCATATGCTTCGGCAATTGGGTCAATCATGTATGCAATGTTATGTACTCGACCCGATGTCTCTTTTGCTTTGAGCATGACTAGCAGATATCAGTCTGATCCCGGTGAATGTCACTAGATAGCCGTAAAGAATATCCTGAAGTACTTGAGAAGGACTAAGGATGTATTCTTGGTATATGGTGGAAAGGAAGAGCTCGTTGTAAGTGGTTACACAGATGCCAGCTTCCAAACTGATAGGGATGATTCGAAGTCTCAGTCAGGGTTTGTGTTTTACCTGAATGGAGGAGCTGTGAGCTGGAAGAGTTCCAAGCAAGAGACAGTTGCTGATTCTACAACTGAGGCCGAGTATATCGCTGCGGCAAATGCAGCGAAGGAGGCTGTATGGATTAGGAAATTCATCGGCGAGCTAGATGTGGTTCCTAGCATTGTTGGTCCCGTAGTTCTCTACTATGATAACAATGGTGCAATTGCACAATCTAAGAAACCTAGAACCCATCAGCGCTCCAAGCACATACTTCGGCGGTTCCATCTTATTCGTGAGATTGTCGAACGAGGAGATATGAACATTTGCAGAGTGCCGACTGAGGAGAATATTGCAGATCCACTGACAAAGCCTCTCGCGCAGAGAAAGCATGATGGTCATACTAGATCAATGGGTATACGATACCTGAGTGATCAACTCTAGTGGGAGTCTTGTGGGTTGCATGTAAAATATATATTCTGTTGGCTGTTTATTATTCATATGATGAATAGTGTACCAATTATTTCTTTTTACAATTAATGGCAAGTTCTTTTATTATGATATACTGTTTCTATATGATAGAATAAAATTCGTGATAAATACCCTTAGAATGTTCGCTTCCATAGGACATCAAGTACGTGACTTGAATGTGAGAGCCTATGATTTCGAAGCTTCATTCTTAAAAGGTCCCTGGTCGAGGTATCATCGTAGAAGCTAAGGGTGATGATGATACATTAAGACTAGCATGTGTGTTGACTGATGACCGGTTCTCACAGGTCATGATATTGTGATATCAAGTCATCACGTGGGTACTTGTTAGTGAACAAGTTGTACTGGACAGACCCAACCTGAGACTACTTTGTGGATTGTTACTTAAAAGTGTCACAAGTAGGTCTCATTTGACAATGGTGTTGTGGTCCTTTGACCTGAAGTCACATCATTCATTGAGTGAGGAAGAGCGTGCTTTGATGTCATCTAAAGTCTTCCTTGAAGAAGGTTGATGATAAGGGTGGTCGTTGGGTATGTTACAAATCATTTGGGTGTTTGGGTGTGAGAAGATATGGGATTTGTCCTCCTATATAATAAGAGTTGCATCCATGGGCCCTTTGATGGAATTGGACTGAGAAATGCATGACCATGCTTGGTTGAGTCAATATGTGATATTGAGCTTACCATTCTCTGGAAGTCCGTTCTAGATCAAGAAATTTGGATTGAGCTATTAAGAGGGTGATACGTTCCATGCCTCTAGTTCTTTCCGGATGTAAGGGACAAAGGGACAAAGACAATGCTGGAACATTGGTCATAAATGCTTATGAGTTATGAACTCTTTTTGCTTGGGGAGCAATGATGCATTGCTAGATGCCGCTCATTGTTTGTGAGGTTTTTGTTTGATACTTTCATGATCAAGTGGGAGACTGTTGGAGTTACCATTATGATCTAGAAGTGGTCAAACATGTAGTCTCACTGCCAACGCGATATGAGCCTGCAGGGTCGCACATAAGAGCATGTGGAGAAGATGGAAGATTGACTGTGTTGGTAAAGGTTACCAATCACCATAAAGAATGGGGGAGGTCCAGCAAATGTTGTTGTCTGAATTTGTCGGGTTTACACGGATAGAATTCGTCGGGATTCGTCGGATATGATTCATCGGATAGAATTCGTCGGGATTCATCGGATGTGATTCGTTGGAATTCGTCGAATTGTCCTGTGAAAACTCGACGAATGCTGTTCCGTGGAATCCCGACGAATTGTAACAGAAACCCCAATTCTGCTGTGTGGTCTGCGGATAGCGATTCTTCTAGAAGCCTGTTTATGCTTTGGGTATAAATAGATCTTCTTTTAGGGTTCTTAGGACTTACGAAAACTTTAGCCGACGGAAGGTGTTCCGCCCGAACCCTAGACGGAAGGAGTTCCGCCGCCCCGTTCGCCTCTGCCTCTCCGACGATTGTCGCCGGTGTTGTTCTTCCTGAAGCGGTTCTAGCAATTCGTGGAAGCGCAAGGTGTAGTCTTCTTCTCCCGGCTCGTGTGGACTGCTGTAGAGACGTAGACATTATTCTACGTGAGGACTCGGACAGCCGACGACGGGACTTATCTTCTTGGAGCATCTAGGTTGGATTTGATCCAATCCCGCAAAGGTAATTTCATACCTAGCAATTTTGTTAACTTCTTGATTCAATGTTCGTGGCCCGATCCAAACTCTTTGGGTTGTTCTCTTTATTTCCGCTGCGCCTACATGTGATGTATGGTTCTAGAAAAGCCCAACAGATTGTCCTTAGAAAGCTTAGATATAGTTCTAAGGTTAATGTGTCCAAGTCTTTTATGCCGTAATTCATTTGTTTTACTTATTGAATTAAATAAACAAATATCTGAATTGACAGAGTCAAAATTGACTAAATAAATGTTTCCATGCCTAATACCAGATAATACATTTATATTTTTATTATTGGTAATAAGACATAAGGAGTGGTTAAAAGTTACCTGATAACCTTCATCATATAACTGGCTTATGCTGATGAGGTTGTGCTTCAGACCCTTGACATAAGCTACCTCTTTGAAGGTGACTGCTCCAACTTTGATTTGTCCATAGTTGGAGTCTCCAAAGATCACTTTGGGTCCAAGCTTTGACTTGTAATTGCTTTAGTTGGCCTTGTTTCCTGTCATATGCTTTGAGCACCCACTATCAAATACCATTGTTCTTTTATTTTTGGATAGCCCTGTACCTATAAAACAGAAAACATTTTAGTTGTTCTTGACCCAGACTACCTTGGGTCCTTTTGTTTTTCCACAAAAATCTGAAATGAAAGATATCTCAGGCTGATCCTTATAACCTTATGGATGATATCTCCTTGGAGGAATTATCCACTCAGTGAAAGGATTCTTAGTATGTGAAGAATAAAAATTCTTTAGATTTTCAGTATGTTTTCCGTTCGACGAATTCTGGTGAGTTCGTCGATCGCCGTTCGACGAAGTGAAGTGCTTTCATCGAGCGCCGTTCGAATAATAACTATACTGAAGGTCTGTCTTCAAAGTTCGTCGATCTCCATTCGACGAAATGAATTGATTTCATCGAGCTCCGTTCGACGAATTCTGTTGAATTCTTTTATTCTGAACATCCTTGCTTGAAATGTTTTCATCTATTTCTACTGCCTCTTTGCCCTTGGCAGAAATGAATTTTACTGGAGTAGAAAGAATGTTTTTCTTAATCAGATGTGGCTCACTTGATGATGCACCCAAGCCTAGTTTGCCACTTAGTCTGGCATTCACTGTGCTTGTGATGTCCATCAGTTTGATACTTCTCCCATTAAGGGATTCTTCAAACTTCTTAACTTCAGATAACTTGTTCTCAATGAGAACAATGTGTTCTCTGGTGGCAGCCAAATCTTTCTTAAGAATGACATTTTCTACACTTAGTTGGTTCATTTCAGCCAACTGATTTCTGAGAGAGATTATCTCTTTCTCAAATTTAATTAAATCTATACAAAGAGCTTTGAATTCATCTTTGAATTCATTTGAATTAAAATCAAAGTTAGATATTACCTGATCACTGTCATTGTCTGATTCTGATTCTTCAGAATTACTTCCTGAGGCATTGATAGCCATCATGCAGAAATTTATTTCTTCTTCATCATCACTGGAGCTAGATGATGTTGCATATCCTAACTCACTGCTTGAGTCATATATAGCCATCAATCATTGGTCCTTCTCATTTGCATTTTCTTCATCTTCAGAAGAGCTGGATGAAGATTCTGATTCTGTCTCACTCCATGTTTCAGCTACAAAGCCTCTTCCCTTATGTTTGTGTTTGTGGGAGGAAGGCTTGCTGGAGTGCGTTTTCTCTTCTTTCTCTTTTCTCTTCTCCTTCTTTTGGTTCTCTGGACACTCAGGTAGAATGTGTCCAGGTTTCCTGCAGCCATAATAAATAATTTCTTTAGAATTAGTTTTGTCATACCTTGGCTTTTCTCTGGATCTTGAATCCTTCTTTCTGAAGTCTTTTCTAGCCATCTTGTAGAACCTTTTGGCTAGTAAGCTCATAAAATCCACTTCTCCTGGAGCTTTATCTTCCTCTTCAGTTGCTTGGAAAGCAATGCTCTTTTCCTTCTTGGATGCTGGTGAGGAAGTAGATTGTTCAGCTTCTCTGGACTTGATAAGTTGCTCATAGGATTTGAGCTTGCCTAACAAGGTCTCTGTGGAGATCTCATTGAGGCTTCTGGCTTCCTTGATTGGCCAGATCCTAGTGTCCCATGTGCTTGGTAAGCACATTAAGATCTTATCATTGACCTCAGTGATGGAGATCACTTTGTCCAAAGTCTTCAACTCATTGATTATGAGGCTAAGCCTATTGTACATATCAGCTACTGTTTCATTTTCTCCCTTCTTGAAGTTTTCATATTGGGAGATGAGATGAGATCTTCTATCTTTTCTCTCATCTGTAGATCCTTCAACCATGTTGTTGAGGGAGGTCCAGATTTCCCTGGCTGAAGTGCATTCCACAACTTTTTGAAAAATGTCATCAGACATTGTTTGTGCCAATATATTCATAGCTTTGGCATCAGCACTTCTCTGCTTCTTTTGAGCATCTGTCCACTTAGGAGGTGGAACAACATTATTTGTTATTGTTTCAGCACTTGTTGTTGCTGTAGGAGTAGGAGGTCCTGTCAAAATTACATTAAAAATATCATCATCAATAGAATTCATATACAATTTGATCCTTTCCTTCCATAATGCAAACTTATTTAGATTGCACATAGGAGATCTTATGCTTGAGTATTCTTTGTTCTGTGATCTTTGGATTCAGGTGTTATCCTGTAAACAATCAACCAACCTCTGATACCAATTGAAAGTTCTGATATCAGTTGAAACCTCTGATACCAATTGAAAGTTCTGATATCAGTTGAAACCTCTAATACCAATTGAAAGTGAGGTTAGATCTTAAAGTTACTCTAGAGGGGGGGGGGGGGGGTGAATAGAGTATTAAAAAGTTTTTCACTTATTTTTATAGCGGAATTAAAATAGTGATATTTATGTGTACTGAGTGATTTATAAGAACAAATAAAGAAAACACAGCACAACAAAGTACAGAAAAATAAACAAGAAAATAGTTGACACAAGGATTTATAGTAGTCCCCAATAAACCTAGGTACGTCTACTCTTCCACCACCCTTGGTAGGATTCCACTAGGTTTTTGATCAGGTGCCCTATCACCAATAGATTTTTGATCAGGTGTCCAAACACCAATGAGCTTTTGATCAGGTGCTCAAACCAACACAGGTTTTTGATCAGGTGCCCTGCCACCAATGGATTAACTTTTGAAGGTAGTGATAACCCTTTACAGAATGGGATAAAAGAGTGTTATGAAGTTCTTCTCTGTCAATAATTTAAGAGAAGACTAGTGGAATGTATTGATGTAAAGCTCCCCCTGTCTGATAGAAAATAGTTGACAGTTGAGGATGGAGCTTTCTCTTGAATGTAGATCTTCCTTTGATAGCTGATGAATCTGAGAGACAAAGGTTTCTCAGATTATTGTTGCTCTTGAAGATTTATAACTTTGCAGCAGAAATCTGAGATAAGATCTGTGTTGTTGTTCTCATAGATTGAGAGGTGCTGCTTGAGGAAGATGAATATCTGAAAACTTTTTGGCTTTCTGTATATTTCTTTTTCTTCTTCCTCTCGACTGTATTCTTCTTTTTTTTGTCTTGCTATTGCAAAGCTGTAATAATGTCTGTCTGTTTCTTCCTTCTTTTTTTTGACAATATATCTTTGATTTGAAATTCAAATCCTCTGAATAAGGAATAGAATAATCAGGAGGATTATTTCTTGGAACTGCAAACAAGACTTTAATTCCTTTTCCTTTTTCAATACGCCAAACGGCTGAATTCTCGGGGAGAGAATGGAAAGGAATAAAATAGAAGGAGGAATTAAAATCTTATCTTATCTGGAAGTAAATAACTGCAAATAATAGAATAGATCCATTGCTGATAGTAGATCTGAGTTCAGAGAATAGAATATAATTGATCTGTCTGAAATTAACAAGCTGAAGAGAAATTTCGTCGACCTGAGAACTGAGTTCGTCGAACAGAATGTTGGATTTCGTCGAACTGAACATCTGTTTCTGATTTGTTGAACGCAAACTGGAATTCGTCGAGCTCAAGTTGGAAATCGTCGAACTGAAGAATAAACTGCTAAATCTGGCTGGAAGAATTGAATTAGTCGAGCTAAGATGATATTTCGTCGACCGCTGAGACTTGGCAAATTCGTCGACCACTGAGACTGGGCAAATTCGTCGACCGCTGAGACTGAGCCAATTCATCGACCGATGAGACTGAGCCAATTCGTCGACCGCTGAGACTGAGCCAATTCATCGACCGCTGAGACTGAGCAAGTTCGTCGACCGCTGAGACTGAGCAAATTCGTCGACCGCTGAGACTGTGAAAATTCGTCGACCGCTGAGACTGAGATCGTCGAACGCTGAGACTTAGCAAATTCGTCGACCACTGAGACTGGGCAAATTCGTCGACCGCTGAGACTGAGAAAATTCGTCGAAAGCTGGATGCATGCCGTTCGTCGAACGCAGAATGCATTTCATCGAACACAGATAGCATTTTGTCGAATGCAGAACCTTAGCTTTCCTTAAGTTCTAGCTAAATTAACAACCTAAAACCTTGACCCTTAGACTGTACAATGGGGGTCAACTAAGTCCTAGTCAATAGATAGTGATCCTAGCCCAAATCAGTAATAGAGTTTTTCCAACATAAAGTTTATTAAAAAGGACCTACTCCTTCATTTGAAGTGGTTAGTTGTAACATCCCCCAGACAGCTAGACCCCCCAGGTGAATCTGTCATGACAAGTCCTTGGTAGTATAGAAATCTCTTTAACTTAGGCAAGATTAGGGTTGAAAGTGTCTTGGACTGCAAATAGCAATTTCTAGTGACCAAGCTTAGGGTTGGACTTTAGGGCCTCAACTTGACCATTTGACCCCACCATAGTATCCCTAACCCATTAGGGGTCCCCTTAGGGCACCAAGGGCCCATTGGGGTCAACCAAAGAGGCCCGATTGACCAAAGTCAACCCTAACCCCAAATTGGTCAAAGTAGCCTAATTAGAGTCAATTGACCTCTCCATGCCAAGTTGACCACACTTCTAGGTCTAAAATATCATAAGAGACCTAGTAGACCTAAAAGCCCCATCATGGGACCCCTAGTGGTGCAAATTGACCAAAATGCCCTTTTAGGTCAAAATGGCAATTCTTCACTAAGTGTCATAATTGACCACCACCATATTAAATTGACCCTACCCATAGTGTTGCAATATCATAGGGGACCCAGTGGAACAAAAAGCCCCATGACAGGGTCAACCCTAGGGCTCAATTTGACCAAAGTCAACTTAGCCTATTTTGGTCAAATCAACTTATATTGGGTCATCTAAGGCCCATGTGACCAAATTGACCCCACCAGTAGTTTCTAAACCTAATTGGAATCCAATGGACCCAAAAGCCGCATCCTAGGGTCACCCAATTGGCCAATTTGACCAAAAGTCAAACTTGCCCAAATTAGGTCAAATCCCTTAAACCTAACCCAATCCCTTTGGGCTAACTCAATTGGGTGGTCAACCAGCCTAGTAGGCTAACATTAAACATAAGAGAGAGGGAAAAATCGGCCTTGATGAGTAGGAGAGAGAAAATTCAATTTGGGGGAGAGAGAAAGATGGGGCCATCAATAGAGGAAGGTGAAACCCCTCAATCCTCTCCATTAATGGCTGGATTCAACTCCCCAAGGGAAGGGGAGAAGTTTCCATCCGTTTCCCGGCCTCCTAGGGGTGAATCCCATGGTATTTCACCATGGCCGAAATTCACCATTCATGGCCATTGATGGCATTGAAGCCATGACCCTTCCCCTCCCTCAATTGAAGCTTTTAAAAGCTTCCCTAGACCCAGAGCATCAGTTTCCCCCTGTTAGACAAAAGTTTCGGGCAACTTGGTGTAGAAAACGCAGAGCTCGCAAAAATGGTGGTCGGCCATGGAGGTTCACCCAAACGGCAAGGCAGCAAGCCCCAAGCAGGTCTGGATCTCTGCTCCTTCCTCAGTGGTGTAGATCTAGTTCATCGGCGGCTCGATTCGTGGCCAAATGGCCGTGGATCGGGCCAACCAATCCACCCGTAGATCGGGTTTTGGCTTCCTCTTCTAGAACCCAATTCCGGCCACCTCCGGCCAATCGAACACCGCTCATCGCCGGCCACCACCTCAACGGAGGTGGTGGTGGCGTTGGTTGGCCGGGGCGGCGCTCAGTTGGCCGGGAAATCAACGATCAAAGTGCTCCAGGCACGGCGAGATCGAGCCCTTGGCTCATCTGGGAAGACGACTCGTGGACCGTCCGATCCTGCCAAATAAAACAATCCTGAATGATATATCTTAATTAATAATAGTAGTTATAATGCTTTTATTGGTTTTAATTTTAGAAAATACTTAGAGGTAAATTCAGAGAAAGTGTTCTATATGAAAGTTGTAGGTATTGGCCTAAAGGTTATTTCAAAATTGACTTCATCACATTAGGAGGTCAGGTTTGACCTCAGCACCCATTATAGTGCAAAGGTTGACTGAACTTTGAATGGATGCCCACACTAAACCACTAGTCCAAATGACTTGAAATTTGGACTAGGAGTGAGTCATGCCAGTGGAAATAACATATCCAAAATTGGAATTTTTTGGAAAACATTTTCCTAAAGTTTTTGAAAAAAATTTAATAATCAATGTATAAATTATTTGGAGGGTCAAATGACCTCCAAACTCCACCAAATTTCGGTGGGGTGTTCTTAGGGTCATGATACCCTGGTTAAAATTTCACCTCATTTGGAGGTGTTTTGGTTAGGATTTTACTCAGCCCTAGTTTGGCCCAAAAAAGGCTATTTAGGGTAAATCACCCCCTTGGTATTTTGAGTGGTCAAATCACCTCAACAGATGCTGATATTTTGGCCACTGACCTTTTAGGGCATAACACACCCTCCAATGGAGTTTGGGGTGGTTTGGTGTAGGGTAGCCCTAGAACCCTAGGGTAGGTCCCTTAGTGGGGATTTTCAGGGTTGTGAAGGACATATGAGTGTTTGTCCTTGAAGGGGAGTGTAATAGACTCCTCTGAGTTCTATGAGTGATATAACACCCTCACAAGAAGTTTGGGTGGATTTGTGAAAGTATGGACCCTAACCCTAGGGTAAACCCTAAGGTGTGCATATAGAGGTAAATGAAGGAAGAGGGGTCAAACCTTTATGGTTTGACCTAAATTTTTGGGGAGATGGTCATGGTGGCCAGAGAGTCCTCCTATGAGAAACTGGTGGGATTTGGAGTTGCCAACCCTAGAGAATAAATCCTTGGGTAGATATGTAAATATTTAGGTTTTAGGGATTTAGGAAGAACTAATACTTAGTGATTAACCATCTTCTGTCACCAACTTAGTTTTGATGTTATTAACCCCTGGAGATTCTATTAGAACCATTGAAAGACTTTTGGAGGTCCAAATTATAATTATTCATATTGTTGGCAATTTTTGGGATGAACAATTTTAGGGTGTTAGTTTTCTGTAATTTCATGAAACGTTGCTGGATGTCATTTCATACCATTATGAACCCACAGTAATTTTCTCATAATTTTGGGATTGATATTTTTGGTACTTCTAGTTCAATTTGGAATTAATTGCAAATATGTCCTTTGTGGAAATTACAAATGTAACTTCTATGGAATATGGTCAAATTTTGTAGGGCTGAATATTTTAGTATGAATCACCTCTGTATAAATTTGCATAAGGTTTGGAGTTCATATGAGGGTACCTCCTTTGGAAATAATTGAAAATTAATGGGTTTTGGAATTTTGAATAATAGTAAACCTTGCTGGAATTTCCTACAAACACATATTTACTGATTATTTGGTACCCTTGATTTATTTAAAAAGTTTGGTAGGCAATGGAAGCCAGAAAAGTGCACTTGTAGTTCAAACCGTAGGAAGTTGTATTTTGGAAAAAAATGTTTTAATTATTAATAATATTGGGAAAAATGTGATTCTATGGAATTAGTCTTATAACATCATGATAGACCTCCAGTAAATAGCTTGGGTCAGTTGGATGAATATTTGGAGTACCTTTAGTTGTGAGCTTCATATAATTAGTTTGGTCTGCGTATAGTAAAACTGTGAAATTTGAGAATCAAGTGGATCCTTAGGAGGGATGGGAGGTAAGTGGTTTACCTAGTTTAGTTGAGAAGGTATGATGGTCAACAAGAAGGATTATAGAGGGTAGAGTGGTGCTCGGGATTGACGAAGGATCGTCTTGGAAAGTCATAAGTCACCTAGGGTTAATACAATTGTAATAACAAGGAGGGTGTTCTTATGGGTAGATACCAACAACACTAAGTGTCTTGAGAAAGGGAACTTTGGGGTGTCATCCCATTTCGGTTCCTAGTACTGTAGCGAGCCCCTTACAGGGTAATCCACGGGAAGTCCAAGATTAACCACAAACTGTAGGAGTAAGTTGTTACTCAAGATTAACTTAATAATACACACACCCACACTCCGTGGTTACGACAGGTTAGTTGGTTTGGTGCTACGAGCTATAGGCTCGGTAGTTGTAAGAGCGGAGTGCTAAGTCAGGTGAGCTTGTGACTCAGTAGTGTTTGTTGGTACGGACGGGTTGGTTCGGCGAGCCGATGATTCGGAAGGTTATTGATGGTGGGCAGGTTGGCCCGGAGAGCTTATGGCTCAGAGGTAGGAAGTAGAACATGTTGCATGTGCATTGAAGGTGGTGGGTCTTCGGTATTGGACGATCGTTCACACCGACGTCAATACGTTGACTCGGCAAGTGTGGTATTTACACTTAGCCTTAAAAGTCTGGTGGTCCAGCCAGTAAGAGTATGCAGATGCTCCGCGGGTTTTGCGTTGAGGCGTACGATAGGTCTAGGTTGGTAGTGTGAATACCAACCTAGAGGTAGGCGAGGCCCAACCCACCGCTTCCGTTTGCCTCTACGGGAGTATCCTGGGAGTCTAGCTCGCTCCAAAAAGGGGGAACTAAAGGTCTATGCGCATAGAGTCGTAGTGAGTGAGTTGCACTTGTATGAACATAGCATAACAGCATACTTTGCATGTCATAGCATAAACATTGCATTCAACCTACCCCTAACGTATAAGTCGGTTATGGGACTTCTTATACGGTAGGCCCTGCAAAACGACCCCTTGGTCTATAGGGGTAATCCCTATAAATCAATGGTTACTTTTCTTTACTTACTGCACTTTATTTATTCTTTACCTGCTTTTACTATGCCCCTTTTTCTGCTTCAGTTATATATATACGCATGTGTAGTGTAAAAATATTTCTTGTGCCACTGTCACCTGCTCTTTGTTATACCCCTTGCTGTCCTCCGCTTCATCCTCCCGCAGGGTGCCCAGGAGCCACTGGGGGTGGGGTGGGGAACATAAGGCTTAGTCTTTTTGACTAACGGTCGGTGGACCATATCATTTTAGGAGATCGAGGAGACGCAGCAGCACCAGAGGACGGAGCAGACGGAGGCAGGCCAGACTAGTACAGGAGCACAGGATTCAGGATCTGTGAGTGATTAGTAGTTAGCTTCCGCGAGTGATCTTGTAGTGAGGATATGATGTACAGGGCACGAGCCCTTTATTATTGTAACCCTTGTTATCTTTTATTCAGTTATATCACTGTGGACATTTACTGTATGGTTTATAATTCATGTGATTGTGGACTTGAACTTATAATTGTTCGTTTATCCTTTTCTTCTTTGTGATCGAATTGGCTGGCAGGATCGACGTTTTGTAGTGGCGACCCTCCCGAGCGAAGGTGTCACCGTAAAGCGGCGGTTCTGGGCCTAAGACCCGGATGTTTGAAAAGAAAAAAAATGGGGTCTTACATTAGTAATTGGAGAAGAGTAAGAATTTTGCGCTCTTGCAATGCGACACTAAAAAAATTTGATGAAAGCCAACTAACACCTTCGTGCGACCTCTTCCTAGCGTGCGCAGAAGCACAACTCTCTCGAGCGTGCCCCCTGCACTTTGCTCTCAAGCGCACCGCTCGCGCTCTGTGCTCTACTGGACACTCCAATGATCGCACCTATCTGGTGCATGCTCCCCATGAACATGCTGCTCCAATGCACATGCTGATCGAGTGCAAGCACCCATTGAACACACACATCAATGCACACCATCTATGGTGCGTGCTCCAATTGACCACGTTGTTCTAGTGCGCATAACCATGAACATGACGCCCAAGTGCTTGCTCCAATGAACACTTATCACCGAGATGCGCCCCTTGCTCTGCTATTATGCGTGCCCCCGTGCTCTGCTCTCAAGTTTGCTCTAGTGAACAAATTGTTTTTTAGTGCGCGTGCTCCCATGCTCTGCTCTCAATTTTTTCAGTGAACACTCCGCACTAGTATGTGTCCCCTCACTTCGCTCCAATATGCACCATATCATTCATCTTCTGTGCGCTCCACATACTCTACTTCGGTGCATGCACTCCTCTCATGTGCATGCCACTATGCATCGCTCCAGTGCGCTCTCCATGCTCTACTCCAGGGAGCATCCATGCGCTCCGATCTAGTGCGCTCACCACGCTCTTCTCCAGGGAGATCCCATGCGCCCACTCCTTTGCACTCGTCTAAACTCCGATCATGTGTGCTCCCCCTCTCCGCTCCAGTATGCATCACCAAACATTGCTCTCAAGTTTGCTCTAGTGAACGCACAAATCTACAGTGCGCATTCCCCTGCGCTCTGCTCTTAAGTTTGCTTTAGTGAATGCTCTGCGCTCTAGAGCGCGCCCTGAAAGGTAGTGTAAGATGTTAAGAATTACTTTAGAGGTGTGTGTGTGGGGGGGGGGGGGGGGGGGGGGGGGCTTGAATAGAGTATTTAAAATTCTTTTTATCTTTAAATCATTCACAACACATGTTACAGATTGGTTTGTTTGGTTTTCAACAAAAATTATAGAGTAAAGAAATAAACAAACAAAACTATAAAGATCTATGCAATCCAGAAGACAAATAATTTTATAGAGGTTTCCCAAATTTGGGTACGTCCCATATTTTAATCTTTGATAGGATATCCACTAAATAGTGCTGAGTATTGTGATAAAGAGACTCTTAGAACTAATTATAACTGAATCTTTTTAAGGAGATTCTAAGAACCAAAAGAGATTTTGATAATGTATCTCTAACTGTACAACCCCGATATTCGCCAGACGAGGATACGATTTAAAAGAAGGCAATGGAATGGAGCTCGCTGAAGGGAGAGCGAGAAGGGTCGACGAGACAAATGCTCGCGGGAGTGTTCGCGGAGCTTCCCAGGTCTCGTCGACCATACCCCTGTTCGGCGAGGTCATCAGCAGTCGACGAAGCGTTCTATGATCATTAAAACCGAAGGGATGGTCTCGCAGGGGAGGCCGCGAGATCCCGACCTCGGCACTTCACCGCGGAGAAGCAGCGACCTGCGAGCCGCCCATCTAGGCGGACACCGTCAGAATGGGCCAGCGAGGTCCTCACAGGGTGATCGCCTAGGAGAGGTATCGCGAGCAGGATTCACGAGAAGGCCCGCGAGAGCTTCAGCAGTAACATTCTCGCAGTTCCTTGCCCATAGGTTGGTAGGGCCAAATCGCCCTTTTACCCCTGGTGGTCTGCCTTTAGCCTCTCCAAACAGCGGAATTTGGCTGTTCGCAGACACATTTGGGGTGCGGATAGTAAAACCAAAAGGCGGAATCCTGCTATTTGCAGACCAAACTAGAAAACCTATAAATAAGACCTCAAGGGCACCTTTGGAGTGATCCGACTTCAGCTTCTCTCTCCTCATGCTTTCTTTGGTTAGCATTTCCAGAGCTCTCCAAGGTGCCCAAGTCTTAGCTTTGGCTTGGGAGGGGAAGCGCTCAACGATCTTCCGGGTTAGTGGAGGGACCTCCTCGCTGCGACTAAGGTCTTAGTCTTCTTTCTAGCCTCCAGTCTACCCTCTCCGAGGGATCAGTAAGGGCTAGCTGCCCCTCATTTCGGTGAGGGCCTCGAGCTCCACAAGAGACCAGAAATCGGTTTCAACATTTTGGTGCGGTGAGCGTGGAGCGTGGCTGGTCCAAGAAAGTCCCAAGGAGCAGATATGACAGGAGGTGAGGATCAAGGCGAGGAGTTCAGCGAGTCACTGCAGGTGGTGACGCCGAGGATGTTCGCGGACTTCAGGCGGGAGGTGATGGACACCTTCGGGCTCGCGGTCCCGGCACTGCGAAGCGAGTTCGCGACCCCGGCACCCCAGGCGACCCCTCCCCCAGCAGCGGTTGGCGAGAACGCCCCGGGGGGAAGAGCCGGAAAGGAAGTTGCAGGAAGTTCAGTGCAGGACTTGGAAGGGCGGGTGCTGTTCGCTAGCCCGGCGAGTTTCGTGCCGGCGAGCTCCGTGCCGGCGAGCGCGATGCAGGCGAGCGAGCGCCTGGAAGATATGGCGACCGTGGCAGTTGTAACGACCCAACTTAATACAATGAAGTTGGGGTGCCAATAAAAATTAAGAGTTATATATGAATTTGCAAACTTCTATGAGAAGTCATATTACTTCGATTTAATGCGATGAACGTATAACATGTTAGTGAAATTGGGGTGCTAATAGGAGGCTTTGGTGTGCGTATAGTGAATGGGAAAAATGAAGATTTGTGTTATGCGAGATTTGTGACGTCGTCTTCAAATTCTACAGGTATTAATAATGTACATGTTTATGATAATTATTGGACATCAAGAGTGCGATGAAATATCGCGCGTCGCAAGTTATTTGGAAGCTTTAATAATGTATCCAGTAATGTGTTAAGTATGAAATAAAATAAAAGGGCTGCAAATAGTAAAAAGGGCTGCATATAAGAGTAAAACCGGCTATTTGGAGCCAAGGCAAGCGGGACTCACGCAAATGAGGAGTGTACGTGTCATCTAGGGGCCAGCCGGTTACCGTATAAGGGAGAAATCAAAAGCCGATGGGTTATTTTCCTTTCCAACATCTGCGAGACCGACGAAGGGCGCACGGGAGCCGATCGACGCCGCTTGCTCCAACCTCCTCAATCTCCTCCGATTTCTTCGATTTTTCTTTCTATCAAGAGGTAATCCCCTCCTCTACACTCCTCTTTGGTCTTCTACAATGATTTGGCACATTTTGAGTAGAGCCGGAAAGCTAGGGTTTTCGTTTTTGGAGATTTTTAGTTCCTCTTCATGCCAAAAGTTTCTAAAAAGAATAGGTACGCATATCTGAATATTAGTTCATGATTTTAAGCACTGTTAGTAAAACCCTAGTTGGATTAATTTGATTTCAGCAAGTTTCCACCTTCCTAATGATGGAAAATGCTCCTCCTATGTTTTAGCCCTCATTTAGAGCAAAACCCTTTCCAAAGAAATTAGGGCAGAGATTCGTAATTGAGATTTGATGTCTTTTCCTTCCATTAAGGGTAGTGTTTCTTTATCTAGGATTTACTGCTTCAAATTATGTACTTATAGGCAATATGGATTTAGGAATTTTTGGATTGGATGGGTTATGACATAGGGTTATTGTGTCATATAAGTAGAATTTTGAGTTAGCAATTTCTTACCTAAGTTCGCTTATTAACAGATATCACAAAAGAAAAGATAATATGACGAGAATTCAAAGAACGATAAAAAGAGAGAGAAAAGCAAGGTGAGTACTTATTTCTTTAATTATGCTTAGTTTTGAATATTTTAAATATACACATGCTTATATTTCATACTGAACATATTTTAGAGAATGTGCATGGACATGAAATTGAAATTGTTTGCATTTATGACTCACGAATAATTATGATATTTACTAGAATAAAAAGAGTAACCCAGTGCTGTGGGGGGGGGGGGTATGAATACCCACGGTGGAATAAAAACACGGATACCGGACATAAAGATTGATCATGAATATTGCATATGAATAATGAATATAAAGATCGAATATGAATCATGAATATGAATATCGAATATGAAAACTGAATATTGAATCGGAATCTACATGAATAAGAACGAAAAGAAAAAAAGCATCGATGCATCGAAAATGATAAGGGTTAACCCAGTAGCCGTAGTGGGGGTGTGAATACGCTACGGCGGAATGTGTTTTTGATATTGATTGAGGCCGTTGAAGGCCGGAGGCCGTTGAAGGCCAAGAGGTCGTTGAAGACCAAGAAGGAATCTACAAACCCTTATGATTTCCTAATTTAATAAAGCGAAAATGAGGAATCTGAATTAGAAACTGATTATGAGAACATTTGATGATTAAATGAATTGACTGAACTATAGTTGAAAGAATCTGAAATTGATGAAAAGATTTTGAATAACGGAAATGAAACGATGTGAACGATTAAAGACAGAATGTGAATAGAAGATACGAAGAAACGAACTGAATAGAAGAATTTGAAAAGTAAACATATTGTTATTCTATTGATATGTCATTCCTTAATTGAATGCATTTATCTACTGCAAATTTGAATTTGATGATGAAAGGTGAATAAAACTTCTAATAATTGAAAGTGACTCATAAGAGATATGAACGAAGAAGAAATATAAGAATGAACGAATATGAACGTGAATGAATAAGACTAGAACATTCGACGAAATGAACTTGAACGAACATAAGAATATGCATATTGATACTGATATTTCCTGTTTGCTTGTACCGCAGTTAAAGAAGTATGTTATTCACTTAGTCATATTCGTTATGACTAAGCCCGTTGACTTCATTTTTTTAGGAAGAGGTGCGTTTCCTGAAGACGCTTAAGAAATCAAAGTGGTTTAGAAAGGAAAAGAAAACTAAAGATCAAGCTAAGGTATGAGTTTATATTATGTGTTTTATTCTGTATTCACTATACTTACTTCTAGAACATCCTGGCATGAATGATATGAAACTATGTTTTGATACAGATTTCATGTGGGGTCTGAATAGGGGCCTCACAATTTGGTATCAGAGCTAGGTTTGCCAGAAGTTTGTTGTAGTGAGTACATGATAAGTACACAATATATGAACTTGAGAGAATTTGACATAGAAGCTAATTAAAGTTTAGTTATAAGGAAAGTAAGAAGTGAAATCGTCTGCAAGGTGATAAGTTGATACGAATGTTAAGTCATGAAGTTGTTATTGCAATTTAATGTGAAAACCGCGATTACGGATTGAGTCAATTCGAATTAGATTAGAAACAACGAATGCGGATAAAAGATAAACATTGAAAGAAAGGAAAGAATATGAGGATAGATTAGTGATCACATTAGTTATTGAAGAAAGTAAATAGGTAGTATTGAATTTTTGATGCGTGTGTTTAGAAATGAAAAAAAAAGAGTGAGATGAATTTAGATAGATACATGTCGATATCATATATGAAAGTTAAAGGATAAAGCGAGAATTACCTCGAGATGGAAATTGAATTTGAATAATGAATAATGTACATGTTTATGATAATTATTGGACATCAAGAGTGCGATGAAATATCGCGTGTCACAAGTTATTTGGAAGCTTTAATAATGTATCCAGTAATGTGTTAAGTATGAAATAAAATAAAAGGGCTGCAAATAATAAAAAGGGCTGCATATAAGAGTAAAACCGGCTATTTGGAGCCAAGGCAAGCGGGACTCACGCAAATGAGGACTGTACGTGTCATCTAGGGGCCAGCCGATTACCGTATAAGGGAGAAATCAAAAGTCGATGGGTTATTTTCCTTTCCAACATCTGCGAGACTGACGAAGGGCGCACGGGAGCCGATCGATGCCGCTTGCTCCAGCCTCCTCAAATCTCCTCCGATTTCTTCGATTTTTCTTTCTATCAAGAGGTAATCCCCTCCTCTACACTCCTCTTTGGTCTTCTACAACGATTTGGCACATTTTGAGTAGAGCCGGAAAGCTAGGGTTTTCGTTTTTGGAGATTTTTAGTACCTGTAGAATTTGAAGACGACGTCACAAATCTCGCATAACACAAATCTTCATTTTTCCCATTCACTATACGCACACCAAAGCCTCCTATTAGCACCCCAATTTCACTAACATGTTATATGTTCATCGCATTAAATCGAAGTAATATGACTTCTCATAGAAGTTTGCAAATTCATATATAACTCTTAATTTTTATTGGCACCCCAACTTCATTGTATTAAGTTGGGTCGTTACAAACTCTTCCCCTCTTAAAGAAATTTTCGTCCTCGAAAATATAGTCTCAGCTCTATTAACTTCAATCGTTTTCTTTGACTCATTATTCTCTTTGTTTCATAAGTTCAAAATTCTTAAGTTATTAATTCAAATTTGTAGTTATCACTTAGATCAGATCACCCTTCTTTACATCATCGTAGATTTCATAGCTCATACATAGGAACCCATGATTGACTTCGTCTTTTCCAATCTTTATTCTTGCTTCCATTATCTTTTGTAACATCTCCTTCAAAACTACATATTGTACAAAGGATCTGGCCAGAATCCCAAATACATTATATAGAGCGAAGGTGGAATTACAATTTCACATAAATAATCGTTTCATGTTCGAATCGTATCCAATTATGTTAGTAAAACCCTAGTTGGATTAATTTGATTTCAGCAAGTTTCCACCTTCCTAATGATGGAAAAATGCTCCTCCTATGTTTTAGCCCTCATTTAGAGCAAAACCCTTTCCAAAGAAATTAGGGCAGAGATTTGTAGATGAGATTTGATGTCTTTTCCTTCCATTAAGGGTAGTGTTTCTTTATCTAGGATTTGCTGCTTCAAATTATGTACTTATAGGCAATATGGATTTAGGAATTTTTGGATTGGATGGGTTATGACATAGGGTTATGGTGTCATATAAGTAGAATTTTGAGTTTGCAATTTCTTACCTAAGTTCGCTTATTAACAGATATCACAAAAGAAAAGATAATATGACGAGAATTCAAAGAACGATAAAAAAGAGAGAAAAGCAAGGCGAGTACTTATTTCTTTAATTATGCTTAGTTTTGAATATTTTAAATATACACATGCTTATATTTCATACTGAACATATTTTAGAGAATGTGCATGGACATGAAATTGAAATTGTTTGCATTTATGACTCACGAATAATTATGAGATTTACTAAAATAAAAAGAGTAACCCAGTGCTGTGGGGGGGGGGGGGGGGTATGAATACCCACGGTGGAATAAAAACACGGATACCGGACATAAAGATTGATCATGAATATTGCATATGAATAATGAATATAAAGATCAAATATGAATCATGAATATGAATATCGAATATGAAAACTGAATATTGAATCGGAATCTACGTGAATAAGAACGAAAAGAAAATAAGCATCGATGCATCGGAAATGATAAGGGTTAACCCAGTAGCCGTAGTGGGGGTGTGAATACGCTACGGCGGAATGTGCTTTTGATATTGATTGAGGCCGTTGAAGGCCGGAGGCCGTTGAAGGCCAAGTGGTCGTTGAAGACCAAGAAGGAATCTACAGCAACCCTTATGATTTCCTAATTTAATAAAGCGAAAACGAGGAATCTGAATTAGAAACTGATTATGAGAACATTTGATGATTAAATGAATTGACTGAACTATAGTTGAAAGAATCTGAAATTGATGAAAAGATTTTGAATAACAGAAATGAAACGATGTGAACGATTAAAGACAGAATGTGAATAGAAGATACGAAGAAACGAACTGAATAGAAGAATTTGAAAAGTAAACATATTGTTATTCTATTGATATGTCATTCCTTAATTGAATGCATTTATCTACTGCAAATTTGAATTCGATGATGAAAGGTGAATAAAACTTCTGATAATTGAAAGTGACTCATAAGAGATATGAACGAAGAAGAAATATAAGAATGAACGAATATGAACGTGAATGAATAAGACTAGAACATTCGACGAAATGAACTTGAACGAACATAAGAATATGCATATTGATACTGATATTTCCTGTTTGCTTGTACCGTAGTTAAAGAAGTATGTTATTCACTTAGTCATATTCGTTATGACTAAGCCCGTTGACTTCATTTTTTTTAGGAAGAGGTGCGTTTCCTGAAGACGCTTAAGAAATCAAAGTGGTTCAGAAAGGAAAAGAAAACTAAAGATCAAGCTAAGGTATGAGTTTATATTATGTCTTTTATTCTGTATTCACTATACTTACTTCTAGAACATCCTGGCATGAATGATATGAAACTATGTTTTGATACAGATTTCATGTGGGGTCTGAATAGGGGCCTCACAGCAGTGGTCCAGGCGAAGGCTGTTCTCGCGAGAGCGGTCCCCGCGAGCTCAATTCTGGTGAGAGAGCTCGGGGGGGTGAGCAGAGCGAGAAAGGGTGGTAGAAGGGGGAAGCCCCTTCTGCGAGTTGGTACTTTCAGCACCTGTCCCGGCAGGGTTCGGAGAGTGGGACAGGGTGTACTACAACGGCAGGTATGACCCTGTCCAGCATCTCCAGTCATTTGAGGACTCGGTCTCCATCAGACCGATGTAGGATGCTTTTAAGTGTCGGCTCTTCGCCGTCACTCTCAAAGAAAAGGCTAGGGACTGGTTCCATCAACTCCCTATAGGGTCAATCTACGCTTTCGAGGATTTGCGCCAGAGCTTTTTGTTGCGATTCTCCACCGCAAAAAAAGAGGAAGAAAGACGCCGAGTCCCTCTTCAAAGTGAAGCAAGAGCCAAAGGAGTCGTTGGCTCGCTACGCGAATCGGTTCCAAGAGGAAGTGCTGCTCACGCAGGAGATGCCAGGATTCGCACTCCAGCTCGCTTTCACGGTCGGGCTGAGGGAGAGCTTTTTCAAAATGGCTTTGAAAAGAAAAGCCCCCGGCTCCTACGAGGAGTTGATGGAGAGGGTGGCGGAGGAGATTGAGGGCGAGGAGGCCAACCCAGAGCTCACCAGGAGGCTAGCAAAGCTCAGTGAGCCAGAGGTCAGGCAGCAAGAGGTAAGGAGAAGGAAAGAGCCCAGGGCCCCGGAGGGAGAGTGGAGGCAGCGTGCCGAAGGAATGCAAGGTCAGGGAAGAGGTTACGGCCCGGGAAGGGGTAACTTTTATGGGGGTCAAGGAAGACCCCATCAGCAGGGATGGAGGCAGCGTCCGAGGCTGTTGCCTCCCCCGCCTCAGCAAGCTATGGCGATCAGGAGGGGAAGAGGAAGAAGAAGGAGAGAAAAGGCGAGAGAAGAAGCGGGAGCAAGAAGGAGGAAGAACAGGGTGGCAGAAGGCGAAGTAGGGGAGGTGGCGTTGCCATATTGTGACTTCCACGATGAGAAAGGTCACGCGACGGCCACCTGCCCAGAGTTCCTGGAAACCAAAAGGGGCCGAACCCCCGCGCCAAGGCAACAAGTGAGAATTGAGGAGGTCGAGCCTCGAGGGGAGGAGGAAGAAAGGTGTGAAGACATAGTGGATGTGGGGAGTAGAGGAGGGATCTGGGTGATCCATGGGGGGAGGGGGGGGGGGGGGGGTAGGGGTGGATGCAACCCGCAAGGCTAGCCTTCATACCATCTATCGGCGGAGCATGGCCTCAACATCCACGACTCCACCCCCGGCGGAGAGAATCACTTTCTCCCAGAAGGATATGCCGAGCTACGAGGACCCGTTCTGCGATGCGCTGGTCATCCAGACCGCCATCGAGAACTTCACCGTCTCGCGGATTCTAGTCGATAACGGCAGCTCAGTTAACGTCGTCTTCAAGAAGGCGTTTGATGAGATGAAGGTAGAATACAAGAGGGTGTTGGCCTCGGATGGACCCCTATTCGGCTTTTCAGGAGAAAGGAAGGAGGTAGAAGGTGGAGTTGGGCTCCATGTGACCCTCGGAGGGCAGTCACGGAACTGCCGCTTCGTGATAGTGGATGCCCCGAGCAGCTACAGCGCCATCTTCGGACGGCTTCTCATCAGCGCGTTTAGATGTGTCCCTTCCACCTTCCACCAGTGTCTTAAGTTCAACACGGGTGAAGTCCAGGTCCGGATCCGAGGAGACCCCAATATGGCGAGACAGTGCTATGTGACGGCTGTCAACACCATCACCTGGATGGGAGAGGCGGAAGAGTTCGATAAAGTGATGGAGGAAGCGGCAGGAGCCGGAGAAGAGAAAAGAGCTGAGGAGAGGACGGAGGGAGAAGAGGTTCATGCCCAGGGAGGGGTCGCCGAGAGGCCCAGGGCGGAAAGAGGAGAAGAAGAGAGGAGAGGAGAGGGTGCCCAGAAAGGAGGGGTGGAAGAGTTGATGATGGTAGGAGGGGCAGAGACGGAGGAAGGAGCCCAAGCGCTCGCTGGCGCTGGAGAGGAGGAAAATACTTGGGGAGAGCAATCCAGGCTGGAGGCCGTGGATGAGGTCGTGGAACTTGAAGTCACCACTCGGCTCGGGGTGGTGGAGAAGGTCCGAATCAGTGGAGAGCTCAATCCGAAGGAGCATGCCGAGATCCTGGCCTGCGTGCAGAAGAATGTGGATGTCTTCGCTTAGAGTGCCGCGGAGATGCCCGGGATCGATGCGAATGTGGCTTGCCACCGCCTCAACCTCGACCCCGTCACCCGCCCCATCCGTCAGAAGAGGAGGGCCGTAGCGGACAAGCTTGAAGAACCCATCAGAGAGGAGGTGGGTAAACTCCTGCAGGCGGGTTTTGTATCGGAGATCCAGTATCCAGGCTGGGTCTCCAACGTTGTCGTGGTGAAAAGGGAGGAGGTAAATGGCGCATGTGTATCGACTTTTCACTTCTTAATAAATCATGCCCGAAAGATTGTTACCCCCTGCCTAGAATCGACGCGCTGGTTGACTCAGCCATCGATTTCTCTGTAATGTCATTTTTAGATGCTTTTTCAGGTTATCATCAAATCCGCATGCACCCCCCAGACATCAAAGATGTTTCCTTCATCACGGGGGATGGATGTTACTGCTATAAGATGATGCCCGTCGGGCTCAAGAACGCAGGCGCTACGTACCAAAGGATGATGGATAGGGTCTTCCGCGAGCAGAAAGGAAGAAATTTAGAAGTCTATGTTGATGACCTCATGGTGAAGTGTAGGGACCTTAGGTCCCACCTCCGAGACCTTGAAGAGACGTTCGGTACCCTACGAAAGTATAAAATGAAGCTTAACCCCTTGAAGTGTGTCTTCGGGGCTAGCTAGGGGAAATTCCTAGGCCATTTGCTAACCCCGACAGGAGTAGAGCCTAACCCGGACAAGGTCAAGGCAATAATGGAGTTGGGGTCGCCAAGGAACCTGAAGGAGGTCCAGAGCCTCACAGGGAAGCTGGCCGGACTCAGCAGGTTCCTCTCCAAGGCAGGGGAGAAATGTGCACCATTCTTCAAGGCTCTAAGGGGCAACAAAAAGTTTGAATGGACTTCGGAATGCGAGGGAGCTTTCCAAGCCTTGAAAGAACAACTCACCCAAACCCCCTTACTCCAAGGGCCGAGATTGGGAGAAGACCTATCCCTATACCTGGGAGTAGGACTTGAAGCGGTAAGTTCAGTATTGATCCGTGAGGAAGGAAGAAAGCAATTCCCAATCTATTATGTCAGCCGAGTGCTGAAGAAGGCGGAGCTCCGGTACCCAATCTTGGAGAAGTTGGCTTTCGCATTGGTGGTGGCGGCTCGGAGGCTCCGACCCTACTTTCAGGCACACTCCATCAGAGTAGTGACAGATCACCCGCTTCGCAAAATCATGAAAGGGGTGGAGCACTCGGGAAGATTAGCAAAATGGTCCGTGGAGCTGAGCGAGTTCGATATTACATTCATACCCAGGACATCAATCAAGGCCCAAGCGGTGGCGGATTTCATGGCCGACTACACATTCGAAGTGGGGGAACATGAACCAGCTCCCCCAGTGGCGTGGAAGATGTTGGTGGATGGTGCATCAGGAAAGCACTCCTAGGGGGGGGGGGAATCATCCTGATAAGCCCCCAGGGGACCAAGATTGAGCAAGCTTTAAACATCCATTTCCCGATTACCAACAACCAAGCGGAGTACGAGGCGGTGATAGCGGGCCTGCGGTTAGCTCGAGAACTGGGAGTGCTAGATGTGGAGGTCTCGACGGACTCCATGGTGGTAGCATGCCAAGTCAAGGGAGAGTTTGAGGCAAAGGACCCGACCCTCCTGCGGTACTTGGAGAAGGTCAAGGGAGCCATCGGGCAATTCCACACTTTTTCCATCAAACATGTGCCCAGGGAAGAGAGAACCCCAGCGGACCTCCTAGCCAAGTTCGATCCCCGAGCAGGAGGGACGGTTTCGGAACTCTTCCGACCCACCATCGAGGAAGGAGAGTTGATGGAGGTGGATCAACGGGTCTCGTGGATGTATCCCTTCATCTCCTTCTTGACATCAGGGAAATTCCCTGAAGGAGACATAGACAGGCGACGCTTTAGGTATAAGTCGGCCTATTACTCTTTGCATGCAGGAGGGCTATACAGGAAGACTCTCTCGGGACTCCTGGCCCGTTGCGTTTCTGAGGAGGAGGTTCCGAGAGTCCTAGAGGAAATTCATTCCGGGGAGTGTGGGAGTCACTCAGGGAGCCGAACTCTTGAAGGAAGGGTGTTGAGGCAAGGCTATTTCTGGCCCACCCTCAGCAAAGATGCAGCCGAGCTTGCAAGAAGGTGTTCGAAGTGCCAACTCTATGCTCCGCTTCAACTCCTCCCAGCCCAGAGACTTCGGACCATCACAGCCCAGGGCCTTTTGCCATATGGGGGTTGGACCTAGTCGCCCCTTTCCCTCAAGCTAGCGGCCAGAGAAGGTTCTTGCTGGTCATGATCGATTACTTTTCCAAGTGGGTAGAGGTGAAGGCGCTCGCAAAGGTAACATCTCAAGTTGTAAGAAATTTTGTGTGGGGAGAGATAATTTGTAGGCACAGGCTCCCTCTGGCCATAGTGACAGACAATGGGCCGCAGTTTGCTAGCGAGGAGTTTGTTAGCTTCTGCACCCAATTTGGCATCGACCTCAGGTTCGCATCGGTTCACCATTCGAGGAGCAACGGCCAGGTGGAAGCGGCGAACAAGATAATCGTCAACCTGTTAAAAAAGAAAGTAGAGAACCTCCGAGGGAATTGGGTGGAGCAGCTACCTTCCGTTCTCTGGGCCCTGAGGACTACCCCTAACACCGCCACTGGAGAGACTCCATTCAAACTTTCTCATGGGTCCGAAGCAGTCCTTCCCATAGAGTTTGAAGTGAATACCCCAGGGTGATCGCCGCAGGTGAAGGAAATGAAGAGTGGCTGGTGGCCAATGGCGAGGAACAAAGGCTAACCTTGGACCTGGTGGAATAACTCCAGAACCAGGCCACCATCAGACATGAGAAAATCAAGCGACGGATGGCCCGGTATTTTGACAAGCACATCCGAGTGAAGCACTTCCAGAAAGGAGATCTGGTCTTGAAAAAGGTCGACGCAGCCGGAAGAGGAGCCGCGGTAGGTAAGCTCGACCCCAATTGAGAGGGTCCTTACATTGTAAGCGAAGTGCTCAAGAAAGGGGGGTATCACCTCCGAGATGTGGAAGGGGTACCCCTAGGCCGAGCAAGAAGCGGAGACGATTTGAAACGATTCTATCCTTAAAGATTTTATTATGATGTTAGTAGAATACTTCGTCTCACTTGATAGATGTAGCTACTATGCAAAGGCTGGCAAGGTGATAAGTATTGGTGCTGGAATGCCCCAGATCGATTCCGCTCCCGGGCTCTCACTAGATGGGGGATTCAGTTTGATCTCTGGAGAGGCTGGCAAGGTGACAAGTATTGGTGCTGGAATGCCCCAGATCGATTCCGCTCCCAGGCTCTCACTAGACGGGGGGTCCAGGTTGATCTCTGGAGAGGCTGGCAAGGTGACAAGTATTGGTGCTGGAATGCCCCAGATCGATTCCGCTCCCGGGCTCTCACTAGACGGGGGGTTCAGGTTGATCTCTGGAGAGGCTGGCAAGGTAGCAAGTGTTGGTGCTGGAATGCCCCAGATCGATTCTGCTCCCGGGCTCTCACTAGACGGGGGGTTCAGGTTGATCTCTGGAGAGGCTGGCAAGGTGGTATATGTTTGGTGCTGGAATGCCCCAGATCGATTCCGCTCCCGGGCTCTCACTAGACGGGGGGTTCAGGTTGATCTCTGGAGAGGCTGGCAAGGTGGTATATGTTTTGTGCTAGAATGCCCCATATCGATTCCGCTCCCGGGCTCTAACTAGACGGGGGGTTCAGGTTGATCTCTAGAGAGGCTGGCAAGGTAGCAAGTGTTGGTGCTAGAATGCCCCAGATCGATTTCGCTCTTGGGCTCTCACTAGATGGGGGGTTCAGGTTGATCGCTGGAGAGGCTGGCAAGGTAGCAAATGTTTGGTGCTAGAATGCCCCAGATCGATTCTGCTCCCGGGCTCTCACTAGACGGTGGTTCAGGTTGATCTCTGGAGAGGCTGGCAAGGTAGCAAGTGTTGGTGCTAGAATGCCCCAGATCGATTCCGCTCCCGGGCTCTCACTAGACGGGGGGTTCAGGTTGATCTCTGGAGAGGCGAGAAAAGGGATGAATCTCGATGCTAGAAGACATCGGGTCCACACCGCTCCCGAACAAAAAGATTTCTTTACAAAGTCAGGATGAAATGCATCAGGATAACGAGGCTTCGGCGCTAACCCTATCCTTTTTGCTCGCCGGACCTGCTCGCTCTGCGAAGAAAGATTTCGCATGATAGCATGCGAGTGACAAATCAACCCTAGGCACTCCAGGGTTCCTGGTGCTCGGCAGAAAGGTCGCCGTCATAGGAGAAGAGGCGAGTTCTGGCCGAGAGGGAAGGTATCCTGCGAAACCCAGAGAAAAGCGCATGCCTAAGAGGGTAATAACCCTAAGGCAGATGGCGAAAGGCGCGAGCAGTCAAGATGTCCTATGCCTATCTATTCGATAACGTGAAGGGCGAGAACAACCATCGCAAGAATAACCGTCGTGAGGGCGGATATCGAGATAAGTGAGAACGAGACATTCAACACACTAAGATAACGAAACAATAAGGGGAAAACACAATGAACGAAGTGGAATTTGCATTTACATTTCAGAGTTTGATTACAATCTAGGGCGACCTCGCCGATCAAAAGTTACAAAAAAGAGGGGGGGGGGGGGGGGGGGGGAGATGGCAGTGGGCTTCAGGAGTCGCTCGCGGACCCCTCCTCATCCTCGCTTCTCTTCACCGGCGGAAGCGGGTGGAAGAGCTCAGGGACGATATCCTCCAGGTCCAGGTTGGCCGCGTCGGCAGCTAGGAGGCCAGCCGCCTTCATCATCTGCAAGATGTAGCGAGCCGACTCAGTGGACTCCAATCGGATCTCTTCATCTCGGGCTCGCCGCTCTTCCTTCAGACGGCGGGGGATGGGGGAACGACGGCACGGGTGAGGTCGCAGTTCAGGGCCTTCAGCCCAGCCACCTCGCCCTACAAATCCTTGATGCGAGCGTCGGCTCTCCCGGCGGCCTCGACATCCTACAATTAAGTTCGATTAGAAAAGGCGAAACAGCCAAAGGAAAGGAAGATGAGGAAGTCTATCTCACCACACTGCCCTCTGCGGCGAGCAGCTTATCCTTCAGCTGCGTGATCTCGGTAAGGAGCCCCTGATAGGCCCTCGTGAGTTCCACGTTCTGAAGCTCCAACTGCAAGCAATGCCTCCCCGTCATATGGGCGAGCTCGGCAGAACGCAACTGCGACCTCGCGCTCTCAAAAGCGAGGGTCCTCGCAGTTTCATCTTTATAAGACCCCGCGTCCTCACGACCATAAAGAGCGAACGCGAGGTCGAAGGCGTGACCACTGACGGTCTCCTTCTCCACCCAGGAGGGAAGTATGGTAGAGATATCCACCCTGTTGGTCTCCGGTTTCCAGTTGACCAGGAGCTCGCCCGTCTCATCCCGGCGCCTCTGGCCGAGGCCGAAGTTATAGTGGTTGACATGGATGGGCAGGGTGGAGGTTCTAGGAGCCTTCTGGCAGGGCTCGTCGTCCTCACCCCCTATGGAGAGGCCGGTGAGGTCGAACTCATCGAAGGCGACCTCACGGGGCTCATTTCCTTTCGAGGAGGCGAGCGAGATCCCGCTCTTCTTGCTTTTCTTCTTTGGCGGAGATTTCGAGGGAGCGGCATGACTACCAGAGGCCCCCGGTCTCTTGCGAGAAGAGGGCTCACCCGGGGTGACGGCGCCTCGGCAAGCTTCCACCCCCATGGTTGCGAGAGCCAGGGTAGCGTCGGTTTTTCGGTTGCTCGCGTAAGGGGGATGAAAGGGAAGATCCCGCTCGCCTGAGAGAAGCAGTGAAATTTCAATAAGCACGGAATGACAGAATAAAAGGGTAGTCGCTAAGCGAGATCTTTACCTTCCCCGACGAGAACTAGAGGCAGCGTATCGAGGTTGTGGCGGAGATAAACGACCTTAAAGTTCTTCTTACAGAAGAACTGATAGAGGAGGGCATCGTGGCCGCCAAGGGCGGTAGGCCGGTATGTGGTCTCGCTGTGTTGAACCAGCGAGAGGGGAATATTGCCGAAGTTCCCCTTGACGACGAGGAACTTCTGGGCCCAGAAGTGGGCCTTGTTGACGGTCTCGACGACCTTAGGACCCGAGCCCACGAAGTAGGCCGTCCCATCCTTATAGGCGCGGAACGAGAACAGCTTCCGGAAGGCCGGGAGGCTGAACTCGATGCGCTCCTCGCGAAGGTAGCAGGCGAAGGCGGTGACCACTGCCATGGCATAGGGGGTAAGCTGGCCCGAAATGACGCCATAGTGTTTGAGCACCTGGCGAGCAACGGGAACGGTGTTAGTCCACATGATGAGCGAGACTCGTACGGCAGAATATGTGAAACGAGTGAGAGCGACTATACCTGGCGAACTTCCGGCCATAGGGGAAGGCGCAGGCCGACCGCGAAATGGGCGGTGGGGATGGCCAGCTCGCCTACCAGCGGGGCATTGATCACGTCGTTCTCGCTAGGACGACGTGCCTCGAACCGCGGGGGGGGGGGGGGGGGGGGTGACATAGTCGGCGACCGCGCTGAAGTATTCCTCATCAGTCAGATTACAGTGGAAGAAGCTATGCTCGGCGAAAGCTTTAGCGATCTTCCACCGACCCTCCGACTTATTAGCGTCGTCACCCATTTTAGTAATCTGCGAGGAAAGAGGAAAAGCGAGAGCGGGGAGGAGCGAGAGCTCTGAAGCAGAGGAAGAAGAAGGACGAAAATAAATGTGGTGGTTGACTCAGTTATGGCCGCCTATTTATAGCCAAAGAAAAATGGCGGGAAGAAGTCCAAGCGCCGGCGGGCGCGGGTAGCAGCAAAAACATCACATCATGGATGTGGGCGAGAGGGACCTGCGGGGTTAGTACAAACAAAATTTTTGCGGGGTATATTTAGCGAGAACAGAAGGTCCTCGCGAGCGCAGTATAACATCAAAATAAGAGATCTATTGGCAGCGAGCGAGAAATAACAAACAGCTAGTGATATTGTCAAAAGGAATAAAAGCCAACGTGAGTAGCGAAGGTGCAGGTTCCGAGCCATGGCGAGAATGTCTAAAAAACAAATGACCCATTACAGATAATTCACAACACAGCAGTTAGCGAGAATCATGGGGTAACCATTTCCACCTACCCCCACCCCGAGACCCGAACCTCAGCCCTCCCTATCCATGAGGTAGGCGTAGTCTCTCATCCTAGCTATATGAACCTCCGGCGTCGTGGCATTCTCATCCTGGTCACGCTATCTCGCCTGCCGGAGCCTCGCGCATTCTTCCATCAGGACCGCGTGCCTGTCCTCGGCAGCTTCCCTGTCCCGTCTCGCCTGCATGATGAGGTCCATCAGCATGCGCCCATGCTTCCTCAGCAATTCCGCGGCTCGCTGTTTCATCATCTCGGGGTCTCGCAGATCCCCTAAGAATTCCTCCACCTGGTCAGGAAGGGGGGACATCTCGTCGTCGCCCAGCTCAGAATCGGTGTGCGGGTTTTCAGTATCTTCTGCAAAATATCACGAAGAGCTTAGATGGCGCGCGTGGGTTCGCGTAGGGTTTCAGCGAGGTCAGAATGTTTACCAAGCGGGGGCGAGAAGTCGAAGGACGGACCTGAAACACGTTGTCATAGTGAGGGTAGAGAGACTTTCCCAGGCCGGCAGGGTAGGATGCGCTATTGGTCAGGGGGTCTTTGGCGACGCAGAACTGCCGGTCTCCTCGCTCGTTAGGAGCCGGAATCCGGGCTTCTCTATGACTTTGTCTGGAGGCGGAGGCGGAGACGGAGGCCACGACGTCTGGCGGGCCGGAGACTTCAGGGGCGAAGCTGTAGGAAGTAAGGAACGGTCATATACCGACAAAAAACGTTAAGACACGCGAGATTAAGAACATACCGGTGACGTTTTTCCCATCGAGGCTCGTATCAGCCTGCGGACTTTTGCGAGACCCCTCAACGAGTCCTCCAGCGTTCTCGCTCAGCAAAGCCTCCTGCAAGTAAAGATGAAAGTGGCAAATTTATTGACGCGAACTGGAGTAGCTCGTACCTTCTCAGGGTGGCGATCGTCCGGGGAGGAGTCCAGCAACACGGAGTCGTCCCCGGTGCGATGAGCCGCCTTCACCTTCTTGACTTTCGGCGACTGAGAGGGGGGAGACTGGTTCATCCAGGCGGGGACCCTGGTCGTGGAGGGTTGCCCGACGGCTCTCATCGCCCTCAGGCGAGCCTCTGCTTCTTCAGAAAGAGGCATCTCCAAGCAACTACAGTATCGGGCGAAGGGGGAGGAAGGGGAGTAGCAGCGCACGCCACTGAAGACTCAGGATGATATTTATAGCCCACACGGTGGGTCCCACCAAAGATTCCCGACAGATCATCAAAGAGCTGGCGAATACCAGGGGTTGGACGATTCTTTGCGAGCACAAGTGTTCTCACGAAGAGCGGGGATTGTGTACAACCCCGATATTCGCCAGACGAGGATACGATTTAAAAGAAGGCAATAGAATGGAGCTCGCTGAAGGGCGAGCGAGAAGGGTCGACGAGACGAACGCTCGCGGGAGTGTTCGCGGAGCTTCCCAGGTCTCGTCGACCATATGTTGGACATGTGTGTCACATCCCTTTGTTTGAGAATAACAAATCCCATATTGTATTTGATATTGCTTGTAGTGTGTTTATAGTGTTCAGGAACTATAGGTGCAATACTCCACAGGTAGAAGGCAGCTTGGAATACAACTTTTTAAAAGAGCAGCGCTACCGCCGGCGCTAACGCTACCTCCACGCGCTAGCCGTTCGACGAAATTGAAGCTGCGTTCGGCGAAATTTCGATCAACGAATTTGGCTCCGTTCGACGAAATTTTCGTTCGACGAACTTGAAGCTCCGATCGACGAAAGTTCATTCCCGACAATTTTCGCTACCGCCAGCGCTATCGCTACCGCCAGGCGCTATCTCAAGTTCGTGCACAGCGACGGTTTCACAACCGCTACCGTTATCGCTACCTCTAGCGCTATCTCCCACTACCGCCAGCGCTATCGCTACCGCCAGGCGCTATCTCAAGTTCGTGCACAGCGCCACGCCGCCGACAGTTTCGTAACCACTCCACATGAATGCTACCGCAGGCGCTAGCCACTACCGTAGGCGCTAGCTCCAAGTTCTATAAAATGCTGGGCTCTCTCTCGTTTTGGTTAGATCTTCCAGAGACATTACTTTTGCCCAAACTCTCGTGCTGCTACTCTGCCAAAACATCATCTCCCACTCAAAGCCAAAGAAGAAATTCTGGAGAAGGAAGCCATCACGCTGCATCCGAAGAACGATCACTTCGACCTCGCTTGTGCTTCAGCGATCCTTCATCCTCATCTCCAGAAATCTCAAGAGGGAGTTTGCTTGTTATTTACTTCATTTCTTTATTTGTATTTTGTAGTTAATTCGCCTTGTGTTGGCGACTAGGTCTGGGTAGGACTTAGGGGGAAATTCGCCTTGTGTTGACGACTAGTTCTAGGTGATTAGATCTAGGGGGTCTCGAGGCCATATCCGGGGAAGGATTGGCTAGAGCGGCTTGAGGCCTTATCCGGGGAAGTATAGGCTAAACCAACCGGTTTGTGGGGATACAAGTCGGTATAGAAAAGGAAAAGAAATGCACTTTTGTACGCCTCCGATTTCTAGCGATATTGAAATCAAATTTTGTAAACACTTTTTTTTATATAATGCAATCATGATTATATTTGTGTTTATTTGATTTCTCTCATTTGGCGTAAAATTTCATTATTGCAAAATTGTTATTACAAAATTGTTATCATTATTTCCTATTATCTTAAAATTTATAAAAAGAATTTTATTCTTTTATTCACCCCCCCCCCCCCTCTAAGGGCGCCGTAAGATCCAACAAGTGGTATCAGAGCGAGGTTATTCCAAACGGTTTAAAAACCAGGAATAATGGCGTCTTATGATCTCGCTTTATCTGAGGGTCAGGGAATTAGTAGACCACCTCTATTTACTGGGTCAGATTATAATTATTGGAAAAATAGGATTCGTTGTTTTCTAATGACCCTAGATATTGAGGTTTGGAACATGGTAGAAGAAGAATACACTCCTCCTACATTTGTAGTTGGAGAGATAACTTTAGACAAACCCAAAGATAAATGGGATGATTGGGATAAACTCAAATGTAAAAATAACGCAAAAGCCATGAATGCTCTATTTTGTGTGTTAGATAGAAATGAATTTAATAGAAGTTCTGCTTGTACTACTGCATATGAAATTTGGAATCATTTGGAAGTTACTCATGAAGGTACATCGCAGGTTAAAGATTCCAAGCTTTTCCAACTGGAGTCGGAATATGAAAAATTTTGAATGGATGAAAGCGAAGATGTTGATGGTATGTACACGCGCTTCACCAAGATCGTCAATGCCTCAAAAGCTCTTGGAAAGACCTTCTCAAATGGCGACATGGTCCGTAAGATCTTTCGTTCTCTTCCTCCAAAATTTAACCCGAAGGTGACGGCTATTTCGGAGTCGCACAACTTAAGAATGCTCCAAGTTGAGAGCCTCATTGGGAATCTCAAAACCCATGAGGTAGAACTCAAAATCCAATTTGATGAATACAACAAGGAGCCAAAGAAGAAGGCGTTGGCATTAAAATCAAAGAAGGAGTGCCAAGAGGATGAGGATGAAGATGAAGAGAGTCTTTTGGTGAAGAACTTCCGAAAGTTCATGCGAAATCCGGAAAGGCGAAACACTTTCCGGAAATTTATCCAAAAGGACGGAAGATGGAAAGGGTCGTCCTCAAAGAAGGAAAAGGAGAGCGACGATGAAGAAGAAAGACCTCCACCAGAGTGCTTTCATTGTAGGAAGACGGGGCACATAAGGAGCCCATGCCCAAAATTCTTGAAGGAGAAAAAGGAGAAACGACACAAAGGGAAAGAAAAGAGGAAGGTACTAAAGGCAAAGACGTGGGATGACTCCTCTTCCTCCTCCTCCGAAGAATCAAGCGGGTCTTCATCAAGCGAAGATGAGGAAGCAAACATGTGCCTCATGGGACATGAAAACGACGACGACGACACCAGTGTTCCTAGTGACACTGAGGTAATTCCTCCCACTTATGATGAATTATTTAATGAATTTCTTGAAACGTGCAAAGCTTTTGATAAAAATATGAAGGATGGTATTTTATTAAATCGTGAAAATGAATCTCTTATTAAAGAAAATCAAAAGCTTTCCAAAAAGGTAATTATTTTAGAAAAGAGAAAGGTTTCTTGCCAAGAATGTGATCACTCCACAAAATTGGCAAAAGACATTGAAGAGTCACTTTCTAAAGCCCTCTCTCATGCCAAAACTCTTACAAAAGAGAAGGGGGAATTAGAAAGGAAATTAGAAGCCTCTCTTCTGCAAATCAAAAATAATAAAAAAGGTTTTGAAAATAGGTGTGTCATGCTTGTGAAAGAAAATTCTTCACTTAAAGCACAAGTTCATGATCTCACCATGGCCATTAAAAAATTTGGAATAGGACAAAAATCACTGGAAATGATTCTAGGGAACCAGTGCCATGGTTCTGTCAAGTTTGGGCTCGGATATCGAGGAGAGGGCTACTGCCCGGCGCTAGCCACTAACGCCGGCGCTAGCCACTAACGCCGGCGCTAGCACCTCATACCAGAAACCTGAAATTTCTTTTTCAAAATACTTTCCATCTGCAAATCAAAGTTTTTCCAGCAAGAAAATATACCAGAAAAGGGCATCAACCCCCTTTATTTCGTGTGCAAACTGTTATAGGTTAGGTCACACATCTAGTTCTTGCAGGAAAATAAAACGAAATACTTTAAAGCAAGTCTGGGTACCTAAGGCTTCCACTTACTCTATGGGTGGTTCCACTTGGGTATCCGGATCTTTACTCTCATCTTCTTTCTAGATGTGCAGGAAGGCTAAGGACAATGAAGACGCGTGGTACTTGGATTCAGGATGCTCCAAGCACATGACGGGCAATAAATCAAAGTTCCTTAGCCTAGAAAGGAAGAAGGAGGGATTGTGACTTTTGGCGACAACGGAAAAGGAAGAATCATGGGAACTGGTACAGTTGGTAACGAATCCTTCACTATATCAAATGTTCTTTATGTAAAAGGGCTAAAACATAATCTTATTTCAATTAGCCAATTATGTGATAAAGGATTAGATGTTTTATTTGAATCTTCTACTAATCTATGCAAAATATCTAATCCTATTACAAACAATATTTTACTAACTGCACCAAGAATACACAATGTTTATATTGTTTCATTTCATGATCTTTCAAAATCAACTTTAAAATATTTTATTACCAAAAATGATGAACTTGATCTTTGGCATAGAAGGCTAGGACATGCTAGCACAAAGCTTATTGTAAAACTTGCCAAAAGAGATTTAATTAGAGGATTGCCTAGATTAAATGGAAATTTACCTTCACTTTGTTCACCATGTCAAAAAGGTAAAATTACTAGATCCTCTTTCAAAAGTAAAAATGTTATTTCTACTACAAGACCTTTGCAATTAATTCATATGGATCTCTTTGGTCCCGTTAGCACCGCAAGTCTTGGTGGTAGATTGTATACATATATTTTAATAGATGATTTTTCTAGATATTGTTGGACAATATTTCTCTCATCCAAATCCGAAGCGTTTTGTGAATTTTCAAAATTATGTACTCGTATTCAAAATGAAAGTGATTTAAAAATTAAATGCATTCGCTCGGATCATGGAGGAGAATTTGAAAATGAAAAATTTACTTCTTATTGTGATATGTTAGGCATAAAACATGAGTTCTCCGCACCACGCACACCACAACAAAATGGTGTTGAAGAAATAAAGAATATGACACTTCAAGAGCTAGCACGCACTATGTTGTGTGAATATAAATTACCTAAGTCCTTTTGGGCCGAAACCGTAAACACATCATGTTATGTTATAAATAGAATCATGCTTCGCCCATCTTTAAATCTCACACCATATGAACTCTATTTTCAAAAGAAGCCTAATGTATCTTACTTCAAAGTTTTTGGTTGTAAATGCTTTATTTTAAATACAAAAGATAGCTTGGGAAAGTTTGATGAAAAATGTGATGAAGGAACATTTCTTGGACACTCTTCAACTAGTAAAGCTTATAGAGTTTTTAATAAAAGAACTAGAAAAGTTGAAGAGTCAATTAATGTGAAATTTGATGAGCTTGTTCCTTGTTTAGAAAGACTTTTCGTAGGAAAAGAGGATGATCCATTACCTCCTTTGGAGCATGGTGATGAAGCACCTTCCAAAGAAGAAGAAGAGGAGGCCAAGAAAGATGAATATGTACCTCCAAGCATCTTAAAAATCACAAGGGATCATCCACGGGAACTTATAATTGGTGAACCATCCATCGGGGTAAGAACTCGCTCTTCTCTTCATGAATCTTACTCAAATATTTGCTTTGTTTCCGAAATTGAACCAAAAAATGTTACAACCGCTTTAAATGATGAATTTTGGTTTTTGGCTATGAATGAAGAGTTAGAACAATTTGAGCGACATAATGTTTGGAAATTAGTAGAAAGACCATCTAATCATTCGCTTGTAGGTGTAAAATGGATTTTCAAAAATAAATTAGATGGTGAGTCTAGAATATCTAGAAATAAAGCACGCTTAGTAGCACAAGGATATTCTCAAATTGAGGGGATGGATTTTGATGAATCTTTTGCACCTGTTGATAGATTGGAGTCTATAAGAATTTTTCTAGCATTTGCAAGCTTTAAAAGAATAAAACTATTTCAAATGGATGTGAAAAGTGCTTTTCTAAACGGGTTTGTAAAAGAAGAAGTTTATGTTGAACAACCCCCCAGTTTTATTAATGAAAAATTTCCAAATCATGTTTATAAACTAGAAAAAGCGCTTTATGGTTTAAAACAAGCGACCCGTGCATGGTATGAAAGACTTACCTCATTTTTATTGAAGCACGGTTATATTATGGGAAGTACGGATAATACTCTCTTCATTAAGCACAATAATGATGATATAATTATTTTACAAATATATGTTGATGATATAATATTTGGATCTACTAATGAAGAGATGTGTAATGAAGTTATTTTAGTAATGAAAAATGAATTTGAAATGAGTCTAGTAGGAGAACTTTCTTATTTCCTTGGTTTTCAAATATCTCAAAGAATTGATGGTATCTTTGTTTGTCAAACAAAATATGTCCATGATATGCTTAAACGTTTTGGATTTGAAAAACTTAAACATGCTTCTACACCAATGAGTGCGTCACTTAAATTAGGAAAAGATGAATCGGGAATTTCAATTGATCAAACCTTATATAGAGGTATGTTAGGATCCCTACTCTATCTTAGTGCAACTAGACCCGATATTATGTTTGCCGTATGCTTATGTGCTCGATTTCAAGCCAATCCAAAAGAATCTCATTTAAAAGCGGTAAAACAAATTTTTAGATATCTCATTGGGTCATCTAGATTAGGATTATGGTACCCACATACTGATTCATTTACATTGCATGGCTATTCCGATTCGGATTATGCCGGTTGCTCACTTGATAGAAAAAGCACTAGTGGTACTTGTCATTTTCTAGGACCTTCATTAGTTGCATGGTCTAGTAGGAAACAAAATTCGGTTGCACTCTCCACCACGGAGGCCGAATACATTGCATTAGGGAGTTGTTGTGCACAAGCTCTATGGATGAGCCAAACTTTAGAGGACTTTGGTTTTCATCTAAAACTTATTGAATTAAAATGTGACAACAAGAGTGCCATTGATCTTACAAATAATCCGGTACACCACTCTAGATCCAAACATATAGATGTGCGTCATCATTTCATAAGGGATCACATTAAAAAGGAAAATGTAAGGATTAGTTTCATTGGCACGGACTCTCAACTTGCTGATATATTCACTAAACCTCTTCCCGATGCAAGGTTTCAAATGTTAAGGTTGGAATTAGGAGTCTTAGACATCTTAGGATGAAAAACATAAAAAACGCTAATGTTTTATGCAATTTGAGCAATCAAGACATCTATGATAATTACAAAACTTCTGCATAAGACTACTCTTAAGACCCCTAACCAATATCAAAAATCAAAAATTTAAAATTCTTGAAAAATCGTGTACTGTTTCCAGCGCTAGCGATAGCGCCGGCGCTAGCGTGGGTGTGTGATTTTTATGTTTTTTAAATTTTCTAAAAATCAACAAAAATATGTTAGTTTATTTGGGCAAATTTATTTTTGTGTTACTGTCTATTTTATTTTTGATTTATTTGAATTATGAAAAATCAACTACAAAAATTCAAAATTCAAAAATACAAAAATATGTTTGTGTGATTTTTCTATTTTTTTATTAAAAAATTTTAAAACAAAAAAACTGTATGATCTTTATTGCCAATATCAAGAATGTATGAATTCTATTATTTATAATTATTTACAATGTTAAAACATATTTTTTCAAGTTACTATAAACATTGTTTTGCTTATCATGATTTGATATATCTATTTAAAGTGCATCAATTGTATTAAAAAATATGTGTAGAACCAAGCTTAGCATGCCTCTAAGTATGAGTAAATGTTTTATGATTGATAATGGTACACTTCACTCACTTATTTTGGTAATCAACATGTGTGTCTAAATCTAAAAATGCTTGCTTGTGTATTGTATTTGTACAATAAATTAAAACTTGCATAAGTTTATTGCCTACACTACATTTGAATTGCACTTATGAAATTTAGAAAAGTGGTTAAGTTTAAAAGTTGGGTTTGCAAAACAAGTGTATTTGGAGAATGTTGTCTCACAAATATGAACAAAAAAATTATATTTATGTAGACAAATATAACTCCACCAAGCACTACTTGAACCTCCTGATAAGTCTTCATAAGCATTGTGAGGTTGAGCACCTTGGAAAGAATAGTAAAGTTACTTGTGCAAACCTTGGTTATTATACCACTTTGTTAAAAATTATGTGCATTAAAAGTGTGTGAAAGTAATTTACTTGTGTTTTATTGTGCACTTTACTTTACATATGTCTTGTATTTTGTTGATTTAAATCAATTGTTAACATTGCCCAAAATACACTTATGTGCACATCATTATCTTTCATAACACTTCTTCTCATGAGTATTGGATTCTAATGCTTTATCTATACTACTCTTTATATAAAAATGCACTAGATAACCTAGCATGATCTCTACAATGTTTTGGTATCTCTTGAACTCTAAATTAAGTAACATTGTAGTATAATATCTCTTTGATATGTTCATTTCATGCTTGGTATTTTTATGAAAAACTTTGAGATTTCAAAAGGTTAAAACATCTTTCAATTTTGAACTAAAACTCATATTTTTACATATGCTTTTCATGCTTACAAAAAGATGTTTATTATAATCTTCCGCTTGTTTACAACTCTTATCTTTATATTTGAAATCTCTTATTTATGCTATGCTTAAACTCTTTATCATTATTTATATTTCGAAAAGCTCGATCATGATATATAAATGCCTTCTTACTTCCCTCACCCCACCTTCTTTTGATAATACCAAAAGGGGGAGATTAATTGAAGAAATCTATATATGAGAAATATATATAAATAAGGGGAGACTAATTCATGAAATCTATCATTTAGGGGGAGTAACACATAAATTGCATTTATGTAGGGGGAGCATTAAGTTAGGGGGAGTATGCACATTATCATGCATATCATTTACTATAGTTGCACTTTTATCTTGCTTATCATATACTATAAACACTATTGTTGATTTCTTGCTAAGTGGATTTGTTATTATCAAAAAGGGGAGATTGTTGGACATGTGTGTCACATCCCTTTGTTTGAGAATAACAAATCCCATATTGTATTTGATATCGCTTGTAGTGTGTTTATAGCGTGCAGGAACTATATATGCAATACTCCACAGGTAGAAGGCAGCATGGAATACAACTTTTGAAAGGAGCAGCGCTACCGCCGGCGCTGACGCTACCGCTAGGCGCTAGCCGTTCGACGAAATTGAAGCTGCGTTCGACGAAATTTCGATCGACGAATTTGGCTCCGTTCGACGAAATTTTTGTTTGACAAACTTGAAGCTCCGACCGACGAAAGTTCGTTCCCGACAGTTTTCGCTACTGCCAGCGCTATCGCTACCGCTAGGTGCTATCTCAAGTTCGTGCACAACGATGGTTTCGCAACTGCTGCTGCTACCGTCAGCGCTATCTCCCGCTACCGCCAGCGCTATCGCTACCGCCAGGCGCTATCTCAAGTTCGTGCACAGCGCCACGCCGCCGACGGTTTTGCAACCGCTCCACACGAACGCTACCGCAGGCGCTAGCCACTACCACAGGCGCTAGCCACTACCACAGGCGCTAGCTCCAAGTTCTATAAAATGCTGGTCTCTCTCTCATTTTGGTTAGATCTTCCAGAGACATTACTTGTGCCCAAACTCTCGTGCTGCTACTCTGCCAAAACATCATCTCCCACTCAAAGCCAAAGAAGAAATTCTGGAGAAGGAAGCCATCACGCTGCATCTGAAGAACGATTGCTTCGACCTCGCTTGTGCTTCAATGATCCTTCATCCTCATCTCCAGAAATCTCAAGAGGGAGTTTGCTTGTTATTTACTTCATTTCTTTATTTGTATTTTGTAGCTAATTCGCCTTGTGTTGGCGACTAGGTCTGGGTAGGACTTAGGGGGAAATTCTCCTTGTGTTGGCGACTAGTTCTAGTTGATTAGATCTAGGGGGGCTCGAGGCCATATCCGGGGAAGGATTGGCTAGAGCGGCTTGAGGCCTTATCCGGGGAAGGATAGGCTAAAGCCAACCGGTTTGTGGGGATACAAGTCGGTATAGAAAAGGAAAAGAAATTCACTTTTGTACGCCTCTGATTTCTAGCGATATTGAAATCAAATTTTGTAAACACCTTTTTTTTATATAATGCAATCATGATTATATTTGTGTTTATTTGATTTCTCTCATTTGGCGTAAAATTTCATTATTGCAAAATTGTTATTACAAAATTGTTATCATTATTTCCTATTATCTTAAAATTTATAAAAAGAATTTCATTCCCTTATTAAACCCCCTCTAAGGGCGCCGTAAGATCCAACACCATACCCCTGTTCGGCGAGGTCATCAGCAGTTGACGAAGCGTTCTATGATCATTAAAACCAAAGGGATGGTCTCGCAGGGGAGGCCACGAGATCCCGACCTCGGCACTTCACCGCGGAGAAGCAGCGACCTGCGAGCCGCCCATCTCGGCGGACACCGTCAGAATGGGCCAACGAGGTCCTCGCAGGGTGATCGCCTAGGAGAGGTATCGCAAGCAGGATTCGCGAGAAGGCCCGCGAGAGCTTCAGCAGTAACGTTCTCGCAGTTCCTTGCCCATAGGTTGGTAGGGCCAAATCGCCCTTTTACCCCTGGTGGTCTGCCTTTAGCCTCTCCAAACAGTGGAATTTGGCTGTTCGCAGACATATTTGGGGTGCGGATAGTAAAACCAAAAGGAGGAATCCTGCTATTTGCAGACCAAACTAGAAAACCTATAAATAAGACCTCAAGGGCACCTTTGGAGTGATCCGACTTTAGCTTCTCTCTCCTCAGGCTTTCTTTGGTTAGCATTTCCAGAGCTCTCTAAGGTGCCCAAGTCTCAGCTTTGCCTTGGGAGGGGAAGCGCTCAACGATCTTCCGGGTTAGTGGAGGGACCTCCTCGCTGCGACTAAGGTCTTAGTCTTCTTTCTAGCGTCCAGTCTACCCTCTCCGAGGGATCAGTAAGGGCTAGCTGCCCCTCATTTCGGTGAGGGCCCTGAGCTCCACAAGAGACCGAGAAATCAGTTTCAACACTAACCAAAAGCCCGTTGATAAGGTGGCTAAACTAATCTGAGAGCTTTTTGATAAGGTTGAATCAAAATTACTCTAAGATCCTTTTGATAAGGTAGATCTAAAGCCATTGAATCTTTTGAAGAGAGATTCTAAAAACTTTATCTATCAGAAAATTATTGTTGGAAATCTATTTCCATAAGGCTGTCCTCGGCAATCTCTGAGGACTTGGATCTTTTAAAGCACAGTGTGGAATATGTTGTAGTAGATAGAATTTGCTGTTGATTCCTCCTAAGCGATCAGATTCAATAGAGAAAGGATTGAATCTATTGAGGAATAGTATTTGATGAAGCCTTTTGATCCTTCCAAGTAACCAGTATTTTGATCTGGAGAAGATGATCTTGTCGATTGAAATTCTTTTGTCAGAACTTCTTGAGGAAGATGAAGAAGATGAAGAAGAAGGAGATGAGAGAGTGAGAGATGGCTTCTTCACAATTGCTTATATATTCTGTTTGCTATTTTATTCTCTTCCGTTCAAAATTGGAATGTGTATATATAAGATGCAAAATAAATCTCTTGCTAGATGCAATTCAATCAGAATGAAGACCCTCAATAATTAGATCTTTAATGGTCATGATTAAAGTTCAATCACTACCTTAATCTGTTCAAATTTCATTTGAAATTATTCTGTATGGAAGTCGACACAAGGCTTCTTGAACTTTGACATCTTATTGACGTAAGCTCACTCTCACACACACACACACAAACACACACACACACACACACATACACACACACACACACACACACACACACACACACACACATACACACACACATACATACACACACACACACACACATGCACCCGCACATGCACACGCGTGCACACACACACACACACATATCTCAAAGTATACCTTTATACTTATGCTCTGACTTCTCATTAAAGAGCTCTCGACATATAGGAGTATAGCTGTCAATCTTCATGTGTTGACTACTAGTCAAAGAACAAAGTAAGCTTCTTGATGCACACAAACATATTCCTACATACTTCTTGACGTATGTCGACATATTTAGTGTATACTTATCGACGTAATAAGTTGACATTTTTTCAAAGTAAAATATTTTACTTAGCCATACTCTGAGTTCTTTGAGAGCACTGATTCTTTGCTTGGCCAGTCTGAATAACTCTGAACTTCAGACTAAAATAAATATGCCATCTATACATAAGGACATTTTCCTATATCTCTTTGATAACTTGATATATCAAATCATAAAAAGTTTTTTCCAACAATCTCCCCAATTTGATATATCTGGTTTTACAAGCTAAGTAATTTCAAAAATAAGAAAAGAGCACAGACTTGTGTTGAATGTAGGAATAAATATAGAGAATAGATATATAAGGAGATCTATGCGCACACTCCATTTTTTCCATTAAATATTTTCTTCATAAATCCTGTATATATAAGCAAATAGAGAAAATATAAGAAGAGAGATAATCCAAAGATCAAGAGGAAATTTATCTGAGCTTTGGATTTCTAAGATGATTTTTATCAAGAAAAACATAGATGTAAAAGTGTAGTTTTTCCTTGAGCTTCTCACAATACTAAGAGAATCTTCTTGCCTCTATGCCTGTAAAAGTGTAGTTTGAATTATATTAAGCATAACAAGTGAGAAACCATCATCGAAGTTAACTGCCCCCATATTAACACTTGCTTCAAGAATATCATCATCAAAACACCAAGATCAAAAGAGTGAATGGTATCAATCGGAATTCTTCTAAGAGAGCAGGCTTTCTCCCCCTTTGTGATTTTATCTACCAGAGAAATCAAGAACTTCCTAGTGGTAGGAGATCAAGTTGTACAATGAGAAAGTGTATCTACCTTAGTTGAAAGAGAAGTTATTTTTGTGTCAAGATATTGATACTTAGCAGAGAACTGTTGTGATAATTTTGCTATCTCGACTTTCATTATGGATGAAATTGATGTAAAGGTAGATACAATAGTATAAGAATCAATAAGAGAAATTGTGGAAGTGGGAATAGTCATCCTTGGTGAGACAAAAGGAATCCCATGATGGGCAAGGTACAATGGAGATGATGTAGAAATATTAGTATGCGAATCAAGATTAGTAGGAATATCATTATAAGTAGAAGGAATAAACTGAGGTGTTCATAGGAGGAACAATAGTCTCAGGTAAGGAGAGTGGAGGAAAAGGTAGAGACTGTCTTTCAGTGAGAGGAATAAAAGGAGTAGTTGTAGCTTCCTCGAATGGTTGAGTAGAGGGAGTTTTTCCCTTGATTTGTCTTTCCCATTTACTGAAGAGGTGAATTTTCAATCTCTTCCCTGGAGGAATATGAATCCCCTTAGATAAACAAACTCTTGGAAATGAGTGCTTGAGCAACCATGCTCAATATTATTCCATAACTAATACCAACATGATTTCTTAGTCTGGTATGAGTTAACCCTAACAAATATCTCCCCCAATTGATCTTCTTGTTCATAATTAAAATACCCATTATCTGTAGCTGTGCCCTTGGGATTGCATAATGGACAGACACTTTGCACATCAGGACCTTTCCATATATGTCAATAAGGAACTATAATTGCTTAGATACTTCTTTCTTCTTCATGTTAGATGATTTAACTACTGTATATTCCATTATGTTTAAAACCTTGGGTATTTCAGACTCAGTGATAATGTATTCGTCGGGCCCAGTCGACAGATTAAAAGTTACATATAGTTTTACTTCAGTAATTTTGATACAAGATCATTGATGGTACCAGATATGACACCATCCTCTGTCAAATCAATAGATGAGTGGAAGGATTGGAGCTCATCATGTTGCACTCGAGAACGGCCAGAAATCAGCAACTTCAGTCCTTGTTCAACAAATAAATTTAGTATGTCATAATACTTATTATCTGTGGCTGAGAACGACTCGAAATACAGATCAAATCCAAAATTGATCGTTGGTGTTGTCATTGTTACCAGAAATGCACGTTAGAGAAAGAGAAAAATGATAGGGGAGATAAAAGGTTTGAAGTAGGAGTAAAGACAATTGAAAGAGGTTTTGTCTTTATATATCCGTTGAGCCCTTAGACATTTTTTCAGAGCAAAAATCAACCTAGGTCTCAACATATAGTAGTCAACGTATCAATGTTTAAGTAAGACTAGTTGATGCATAAGATGTCGATGCATGACCTTATATTAAAGCTTTCAAATAGCCTCAACGTAGATAACCTTTTAAGAAGTAGGCAAACATTGAGATGAACTCAACCCATGTTGAGATCAGTAGTCGACATCGAGTTCTATATTAAAATAGAAAAACTTATTTTTCTTAAGAAAATTTTGCAAATTTTATTTACTAAGCGCTATCTAACATTCCTAGAGTATTTATAAAATATTTATGCTTTACTTCATCTAGAGTAGTGAAAATATTAGTTTTTTTGCTTTTCAATGGGGAAAAATTCTAATGCAATTTTCCCTTTCTCCACATTGTCTCTGATAAAGTGATGTCTTATCTCATTTCGCTTAGTTCTGCTATGAAGTACATGATTAGAGGCGATTGAGATAACACTAGAGCTATTACAGTAGGTTATGGATTTTGTGAAAGAATATCCATAATCCAACAACTAATTTTGCATCCATAAGAGTTGTGAATAATAAATCCCAGCTAGAATTGACATGTTCATAAGGTGCTCTTCCAATCTATCTTGCATCCAGCATAATCTACATGTGAGTATCCCATCAACTCAAATCCAGAATCTACTAGGTACTAAAGGCCTAACTCAGGAGTACCCTTTAAATATTTCAGTATCCTTTGATACAAAGGTCATTTGAGATTCTTTGGGTTATACCTAGAATCTTCCATAAACATAAGTTGCAAACATTATATCAGACATACTAGCGGCAAGATATATGAGAGATCCTATGACAACCCTATAGATATTTTGATCAACAAGTTTACATGCCTCATCCTTATCAATTACATAATTGGTAGCCATATGGATCTTCATTATGGTAACACAATGCATTCAAATTTTCTTGATTAATTCTCTAGTATATTTGGACTAAGAGATATAAATGCCTTCACCAGATTATCTTACTTGAAGACCAAGGAAATAGGTGAGCTACCCACTGCTCATCTCAAATTTTGATTGAATTAGAGCATCAAATCTCTTGCAGAGTTTGCTGTATGTAGACCCAAATATAATATCATATACATATATTTGTACTAATAATAACTTGTCATCATGCATTCTGATGAATAATGTTTTGTCTACCTTACCCCTCATAATGGAGTATTCAAGAAGGCAGGTAGAAAGAGTCTCATACCATGATCATAGAGCTTACTTGAAACCATACAAGGCATTATTTAATTTATAAACAAAAGATGGATGAGTAGGATCAACAAAACCTGGACGTCATTTTACATAAACCTCTTTTGTAGAATATCATTGAAAAAGACAATCTTCACATATGTTGAAACCAAGACATGGCTTCTGTGGAGGCCAGGGTACCCAAAAGAGGGGGTGACCTCACACCTACTTCTATCAAGGGAGTCTGGGCCGAGGGATTGGGAAGCTAGGGACAAAACCAAGGGCTCAGCGAGGAGGTCCCACCACACACCCGAAAGATCTTAGAGCGCTTCCCCTCCCAAGCCAATGCTGAGCTTGGGGCACCCTTGAAGGCTCTCTTCACGCATACAAGAAACTTGGGGAGAGAGAGGCCAAAAGAGAAGTCTGCCTTCAAAGGTGCCCCCTTGGTCCTATTTATAATTTTTTGGACTTGGTTTGCCAATAGCCAGATTCCAGCCTACGAGATTACGAAAATACCCCCGGGTTTGGCCTGCCAACAGCCAAATCCCGCCATTCTGAGGCGCTAAATGTAGACTGCCTGATGCCGCACCACTTCCCTCACATGCGGATGACTTGGAGATGTTACAACACAAGGACTTTCGGCGCCCCGGAAGTCAACATTATAACCTCCGCCCGCGTCGCGCAAAGGATGCTTAAAGCCTTCGTATTATCTTGCCTTAGTTTTATATTTATTTCCGCCATTTAAAACTTGTAATATTTTAATTCCGGCATGTTTTTATTTTGGGTGTGCTAATAGACATTTTATGATGGGGTGCATTTAACCATCCGGATTGATGAGATTTCATCTCAATCTTGGATGGTTGGATGGTGATTGTAATCTCCTATTTAAGGGAGCCTTTTATGAGAAATGAGATTAGATTTTGAACCCTAAAAAAAACTCCCCCCTAAGGAGGATTTCGGCCAAGGCCTGCTCCAAGCCGCCGCCCCCCTTGCCTTCCCCTCTCTTCTCCATTTTCGGCCCCCCTCTTCGGGGTGTCTCCGGCGTGGTCTCTTGGTGCGACTCCAAGGAAGAAAGAAGGCAGCCCCTCGGTGTGACTTCGAAGGATACATACGGTGCGACGCCGGTGGAAAGCGTGGAGAGAGTGATTCTCCCACATTTATCAAGTGTGTTTACATTTTCTGGGATGGGTAACCTCTAAACCTTCAAGAGCTTCTTTCTTTAGTTTGTGGAGGAAGAACCATCGTGTTCTCCGTGATTTTGAATATCGATCGTTGGTATTTTTCTGAACTTGAGATCGCTTTCCCGCGTTCTTCGTGTCCGGACCGTGTGGGTCTCGTTTGCTTGAACGGATCTTGTCCTATAGCCTTGGTCTTGTTCTCTAAAAGAGTAGCAATCTTTGTGTTGATTTGGGAACTATGTCGACTCTCTTTTGTCCGCTGTTTTAGAGTCGATCGTTCTTCTTTTTTGCTTGATATTGTGATGTGAATGGCAACGTATGTGAGCGATAGAATGCTTGCGTAAGTGCGCTAGTTCTTCGTGTGTTCGTAGCGAGTTGGAGTATAGTCCGTGTAGATCCCTATTAGGAGACACCGCTGCATCAATTTGGTATCAGAGGGAGGTTGTGTTGAGTTCTATCTCGGCACCATCCTTTCCCTAGATTTGCCGGTGCGTTCGTTGCTCGGTCAAAATCTAAAATTTTTCGGATTGGTCTGCATTTAGTAAAAATATAAAAAAAAATTCAAAACTTGTCAAAAAAAATCTGATTTTTTTTTCTGTAGCTTCCTGAGATTATTTCCAGCAACTTTAAAACTAAAAATTTTTCATTTCGCTCTCATTAGGTCCGTCAAAAAAATTCATTTTCCTTCTAGTTGTTCAAACTTGCATGCGCACGAGATTAGGCACGGAGTACACCGTAGAGTTACCTTCCACCTCTAGGATGGCAGCGAACGATCAAGTAGATCCTAACACGGAGGCTATAGAAGAGCTACGTGGTGAGATGACGGAGATTAGGACCATGTTAACCCAGATTCTTCTGAATCAAAGGGGAACACCACCCCATCGGCTAATGATGAGCTGCCCAATCCGCAACAACGGGTTCATGATTCGGATTCGGATGAAGACTATCCTTGAGCCCCTCCCTGTGGACGTCATCCGGATCGTGGCACTAATATCACTATAGCCATTAAGATCGACGCCCCCACTTGCGATGGTTTGGGAGATCCCCAGATTTTCCTTACTTGGGTAATGGATATTGAATGTTATTTCGAATGGCACCATCTTACGGATCCCCAAAAGGTCCAGGTTGCCAGGATGAAGCTAACGGGTCGAGCGAAAACGTATTGGCTGAATGAAGAACGTAGGCTAGGATCCGGGCAAGGAGTTTCACCCATTGGATGGCCGCTGATGAAGAACTTACTCACTGACCAATACGTCCCCTCCTACCACCGAACCCAAATGTTTGATGAGCTAGCCACCCTTCGGCAAGGCTCAAACTCGGTGGCTGAGTATATGGGCAAGCTGAAAGACCGTATGGTGCGTTGTGATCTTCGAGAGATCCCTGAGGTTACGCTATCTCGGTTTCGTAAGGGGCTCCACCCTGACATTGAGAGGAATCTCTTGAGATATGGTCACACAGATCTGAATACGACATTCAATGTCGCTCTTGACATTGAAAAGCATCTGGCCTCTAAGGCCCACTCTCGTTACTCCCGTACGAAGAGTTTGACCACCTTTGGAGCATCTTCCTCTACCACCCACGATAAAGGAAAACCTAAGACCGCCGAGTCTAGATCGGTAGTGATCACTGCGAGGAACTCTAGGAATCCCACGAATGAGCGTATCCCCATAGGAAAGGTTAGCAAGGCTAACACCACGTGTTATGCTTGCGGGGTTCAGGGCCACTACGCCTTTGAGTGTCCTACAAAGACTAGAGCCATAGCCCTTTTGGATGCGGAGACCGACCCCGCCGACCTAGTTTATGAGGCTATGGAGGAGGGTGACCCTGAGGGAGTCCCAAGTGATTTGGAGGACGAACGCTACCTAGGAGTGATGCGATGTATCTTGACCACCCCTCGTCCCTTAGATGATTGGAAGAGGACGAACATATTTTCCCTGATCTTTAGGAGTGGTGAGAAGTTATGTAAGCTGATTATCGATAGTGGAAGTTGTGTAAACGTCATTTCTGAGAACGCCGTCACACGTATGGCCTTGACCACGGAGCCACACCCGACCCCGTATCAAGTAGCTTGGATTAACAAGATCACTGTCCCAGTTACCAAGCGATGCCTAGTTCCCCTCTCGATCAGATCGTACACGGATGAGATATGGTGTGACGTATTATCGATGGATGCATGCCACGTGTTATTAGGCCGTCCTTGGCTCTATGACCGTGATGTAACACATTATGGCCGGGCCAACTCCTATGAGTTTAAATTTAAGGGCAAGACCATTACTTTGAGCCCGACTGTTCCGAAGGAACCAGTTGCGTTACCTAAGGACACCACTGTCCCGGTCGAGAGGAAGACGTTGAGTCTAGTAGGCAGGAAGGAGTTTGTGAGAGACCCATTTTTAGATGGAGTGATGTATGCGTTAGTTCTTATGAGTATGAAGACTGATTCAAGCACGTTAGATGGGTTGCCTAGAGAGTTGCGGGCCTTGCTAGATGAGTATAGGGATGTTTACCCCGACGAGCTTCCGTCGACGTTACCCCCACTTAGGGATATACAACATACTATAGATCTTATCCCTGGGTCATCCCTACCCAATCAGCCCCACTATAGACTCCCTCCCGATGCCCACAAGGAGTTACAAGTCCAGATAGAGGACTTGCTGAAGAAGGGATTCATTCGGGCTAGTTTGAGTCCATGTGCTGTTCCAGCCCTTCTTGCCCCCAAGAAGGATGGTTCGTGGAGGATGTGTGTTGATAACTGTGCTATCAACAAAATCACCATCAAGTATAGATTTCCAATCCCACGGTTAGATGATCTCCTCGATGTCCTAGCGGGTGCCACCATCTTTTCCAAGCTAGATTTGCGGAGTGGTTACCACCAGATCAGGATCCGTGAGGGAGACGAGTGGAAGACAGCGTTTAAGTCCAAGGATGGACTGTATGAGTGGCTTGTGATGCCTTTTGGGTTATCCAACGCCCCAAGCACGTTCTCCAGGATGATGACTCATGTCTTCCAGCCTTATATGGGGAAGTTCGTGGTTGTCTACTTTGACGACATCCTTATCTATAGTACCACCCCCGACGATCACATCTCACACCTGCGTATAGTTCTTTCCACCCTTCGGAAGGAAACTCTTTATCTGAACCTTAAGAAGTGCACTTTTCGAGTCTCCGAGGTAGAATTCTTAGGTTATATTGTTGGGTCCGAAGGTATACGAGTGGACCCCGGGAAGGTCCAGGTGATTAAGGATTGGCCAGAGCCGACTAGTATTCGAGAGGTGCGCAGTTTCCATGGGTTAGCTACATTTTATCGTCGTTTTATACGAGACTTTAGTAGCATCATGGCACCCATTACTGATTGTATGAAAAAGGGAGAGTTTGCGTGGTCGAAGTCTGCTACTTTGGCCTTCCGTAGGATCAAGCAACTCATGACCGAAGCACCGGTGTTACGTCTCCCTGACTTCACCAAGGTCTTTGAGGTTACTTGTGATGCGTCTGGGATAGGGATAGGAGGAGTCCTAAGTCAAGAGGGCCACCCTATTAGTTATTTTAGTGAGAAGTTGGCGGGCGCGAAGCTCAATTATTCTTACTACGACCGAGAGTTCTATGCGATTGTGAGGTGTTTGCATCATTGGAGGCACTATCTTCTGTCCAAGGAATTTGTGCTCCTTTCAGACCATGATGCATTGAGATTCATAAACGGTAGTCATAAGATCAGCCCACGACACGCGAAGTGGGTTGCGTTCCTTCAAGAATACACGTTTAACATTAAGCACCTTAAGGGTTCGTAGAATCGAGTCGCCGATGCGCTTAGCTGCCTCACCCTTTTACTTTCTACCATGAAGGTGCATGTTATTGGGTTCGAGCGCATTAAGGAAGAGTACGCCACGTGCCCGGATTTCCAGGAGTTGTACCTATCCGCATAGGACAACTCCCCCACCACTATCTCGACCTTCACTATTAGAGACGGTTATCTCTTTCGGCACGGGAAGCTATGCATCCCACAATCTTCCCTACGACTCCACATTATTTGGGAGTTGCAGACAGTTTGAGTGGTCACTTCGGGCGTGACAAGACTATTGTGCTCATGGAGGAGAAGTTTTATTGGCCAAAACTTAAGGCCATGGTCGGACGAGTACTGAGCAGTTGCCGAACGTGTCAAGTCTCCATAGGTTCTAAGACCAATGTGGGCTTGTATACACCGTTACCTATTCCATCCAAACCTTGGGAAGATGTGAGCATGGATTTCATTCTAGGCCTTCCCCCCACGTTTCACCGACACGACTCTATATTCGTTGTTGTAGATAGGTTCTCCAAGATGGCATACTTTATCCCTTGTAGCAAGACCAACGATGCATCTCATATTGCCAAGCTGTATTTTCAAAATGTCGTTAGCCATCGTGGGGTGCCTAACACTATTGTGTCGGATAGGGACGTAAAATTTACAAATTATTTTTGGAAGACGTTGTGGATTCTAATGGGCACTAAATTGCTATTCTCTGCCGCCTACCACCCACAAACGGATGGGCAAACAGAGCTGGTCAATAGAAGCTTGGGAAATCTTCTTAGGTGCCTTGTGGGTGACCATAAAGGCACATGGGACTTACTTCTCCCCCACGCTCAGTTGGCTTATAATAATTCCAAGAATCGATCCACGGGTATGTCTCCAAATGAGGTTGTTCACGGGTATAATGCTCCGGTGCCCCTTGACTTGGTCCCACTACCACCTTCGTATAAGGCCAGTCAATTCGCACAATCCTTTGCCCAACACATTCATGATCTACATGCACATATTCGGGCGACCTTGACCTCTCAATATGACGCCTATCAAACACATGCAAACCAAAATAAGAGAGCGTCAAACTTTAAAGTCGGCGACCAAGTTTTAGTCTGCCTAGTTCCCGAACGAATGCCATCTGGCACCGTTAAGAAATTAGCACCGAGGCGAGCCGGCCCGTTCCGGATTTTGAAGAAAATAGGAGAGAATGCTTTTGTTTTGGATTTGCCTTTTGATTGGGGTGTCTCACCCATTTTCAACGTTTCGGATTTGACGATGTTTGTTCCGCCTCCACAAGAGTTGTCTTCTATGTCGTCTTCTCCTTCCACAAATGATTCTAATGGGTTGGGGAGTGGCAGGTCGGATGATCTCTCTTCCATGCTTTCCACAGGTATACCTCCGGATGGTGAGTCACATCTTATTCCTAATGCTGACATGTTTCCAAGGTTTCCCAAAACCTTTTCTAGCCTGACAGGAGATTGGACATGGAGCCCGTTACTACTACTAATGGTGATACTCGCCGCTTCCTCATTCGATGGCGGGATCGTCCACCTTCTGATGACTCTTGGGTGCTTGAGTCCGAGCTTCAAAGACTAGATGCCGCTCTTCTCCACCGTTTCCTCTTGGACCACGCATCGGTGATACGTGAAGTTGAGGGGGGGGGGGGGGGGGGGGGAGGATTGATGCCGCACCACTTCCCCCACATGCGGATGACTTGGAGATGTTCCAACACAAGGACTTTCGGCGCCCCGGAAGTCAACATTATAACTTCCGCCCGCGTCGCGCAAAGGATGCTTAAAGCCTTCGTATTATCTTGCCTTAGTTTTATATTTATTTCCGCCATTTAAAACTTGTAATATTTTAATTCCGGCATGTTTTTATTTTGGGTGTGCTAATAGACATTTTATGATGGGTGCATTTAACCATCCGGATTGATGAGATTTCATCTCAATCTTGGATGGTTGGATGGTGTTTGTAATCTCCTATTTAAGGGAGGCTTTTATGAGAAATGAGATTAGATTTTGAACCCTAAAAAAAACTCCCCCCTAAGGAGGATTTCGGCGAAGGCCTGCTCCAAGCCGCCGCCCCCCTTGCCTCCCCTCTCTTCTCCATTTTCAGCCCCCCTCTTCAGGGTGTCTCCGGCGCGGTCTCTTGGTGCGACTCCAAGGAAGAAAGAAGGCAGCCCCTCTGTGTGACTCCGAAGGATCCATACGGTGCGACGCCGGTGGAAAGCGTGGAGAGAGTGATTCTCCCACATTTATCAAGTGTGTTTACATTTTCTGGGATGGGTAACCTCTAAACCTTCAAGAGCTTCTTTCTTTAGTTTGTGGAGGAAGAACCATCGTGTTCTCCGCGATTTTGAATATCGATCGTTGGTATTTTTCTGAACTTGAGATCGCTTTCCCGCGTTCTTCGTGTCCGGACCGTGTGGGTCTCGTTTGCTTGAACGGATCTTGGCTTATAGCCTTGGTCTTGTACTCTAAAAGAGTAGCAATCTTTGTGTTGATTTGGGAACTATGTCGACTCTCTTTTGGCCGCTGTTTTAGAGTCGATCGTTCTTCTTTTTTGCTTGATATTGTGATGCGAATGGCAACGTATGTGAGCGATAGAATGCTTGCGTAAGTGCGCTAGTTCTTCGTGTGTTCGTAGCGAGTTGGAGTATAGTCCGTGTAGATCCCTATTAGGAGACACCGCTGCATCACTGCCCCCTCCTCTTGGGGCTGGGCGAGACAGGGGTAGCCGCCCTCCCTGCTCGCCCCTCAGAGGAGCTGTGGTGAGAACGGGGGCTGGCCAACCTCCCTGCTCTCCCCCCCCCTCCCCAAAGAGACTGGGGCGAGATAGGGGGCAGGCCGCCCTCCCTGCTCGCCCCCCCAAAGGGGCTGGGGCGAGACAGGGGGCAGCCCGCCCTCCCTGCTCGCCCCTAAATGGGCTGGGGCGAGACAGGGGGCAGCCCGCCCTCCCTGCTCTCCCCCAAAGGGGCTGGGGCAAGATAGGGGTTAGGCCGCCCTCCCTGCTCGCCCCCCAAAGAGGCTGGGGCAAGATAAGGGGCAGCCCACCCTCCCTGATCGCCCCCTAAAGAGGCTGGGGCGAGACTGGGGGCAGGCCGCCCTCCCTGCTCACCCCCAATGGGGATGGGGAGAGACAAGGGGCAGGCCTTCCTCCCTGCCCCCCTTTGCTTGGGGCAGTGCTAAAAAATGTAGGGCCTAAAGACATCTTGGGCCCCGGGGACCCACTCGGCGAATACGGGGTTGTACACAATCCCCGCTCTTTTCGAGCAGGTCACACGCTCAGAAAGAAAAGTCCAACCCCACATTTTCGGCGAGTAGCGCTGAGCGAAGATAAGAAGACTCCACCTTGTCCAGTGAAAAATTCACTTAGCCTCCCCGAGAGGCCATCCTACCTGCCAGCTAGTGAGAGCCCGGCTAGCGGAGCCATCACGGGGGAAATACCACTGAGCCTCCCCGAGAGGCCATCCTACCCTACCGGCAAGTGAGAGCCCGGCTAGCAGAGCCATCTCGGTGGAAAAAACCACTTAGCCTCCCCGAGAGGCCATCCTACCCTGCCGGCTAGAGAGAGCCCGGCTAGCAGAGGAATCTCGGTGGAAAAACCACTTAGCCTCTCTGAGAGGCCATCCTACCCTGCCGGCTAGTGAGAGCCCGGCTAGCGGAGCCATCTCGGGGGAAAAAACCACTTAGCCTCACCGAGAGGTCATCCTACCCTGCCGGCTAGAGAGAGCCCGACTAGCGGAGCCATCTCAGCGGAAAAAACCACTTAGCCTCCCCGAGAGGCCATCCTACCCTGCCGGCTAGAGAGAGCTCGGCTAGCGGAGCCATCTCTGGGGAAAAAACCACTTAGCCTCCCGAGAGGCCATCCTACCCTGCCGACTAGTGAAAGCCCGGCTAGCGGATCCATCTCGGGGCAAAAACCACTTAGCCTCCCCGAGAGGCCATCCTACCATGCCGACATGAGAGAGCCCGGCTAGCGGAGCCCTCTCGGGGATAAGTACTTTGAAAACCTCCGACCACCGAGCGGTTCCCGGCTCTGCCAGCTTGGTGGGAGCCTAGTCAGCGGGCCAGCATCGGGGCTAAGTACCTTGAAAACTTCTGGCCACCGAGCGATTCCCGACCTAGCCAGCTTGGTGGGATCTTGGTCAGCGGGCCAACATCGGGGCTAAGTACTTTGAAAACCTCCGACCACCGAGCGGTTCCCGGCCCTACCAGCTTGATGGGAGCCTGGTCAGCGGGCCAGCATCGGGGCTAAGTACTTTCAAAACTTCCAGCCACCGAGCGGTTCCCGGCCCTGCCATCTTGGTGGGAGCCTGGTCAGCGGGCCAGCATCGGGGCTAAGTACCTCGAAATCTTTCGGCGATCGAGCGGTTCCCGACCCTGCCAGCTTGGTGGGAGCCTGGTCAGCGGGCCAACATGGGGGCTAAGTACTTTGAAAACTTCCGGCCACCGAGCGGTTCCTGGCCCTGCCAGCTTGGTGGGAGCCTGGTCAGCGGGCCAGCATCAGGGCTAAGTACCTTGAAAACTTCCGGCCACCGAGCTGTGCCCGACCCTGTGATAGAGAAATTTATGTTCTCCAATCTATACTCGATTAAGGAAAATGTAACTATCGAAATATAGCATAAGATATAAAGAATATCAAGGTCGTATTAAAACCCGGGTCTGTGTAGTACTGCTACTTCAAGAAAACAACTATTATTTTATCAGACAGAAATTTTATGAGAAATTATAAGAGGAACGGTAAATATGAAAAAAAAACTTGATTAGAACAACCCTTGAAATGAAATAAAACATAATAATTTATAAAAGTCTAATCCGATCCTTGACCGTGGAGATTCCCGATTTATGAACGCACCTCTCTCGAGAAATATGCCCACCTGATATTAGGTTGATCGACCGAACTATCGTTCTAATTGAAACCTCTAAAACTCGCTTTAACGAGGTGAATCCCGCTATAGTATTTGACTCCTATCCAGAAGATTTTCGTCATCCTCACTTGAGGGTTGCGATCAACTCTTTTTATTCGCGAGTGAACAATTCATATGCATGAGCCTCTCGACTAACTAGAATATGGAATCAGAAACGAAATTCCACACATCGACATATGAACTCGATATTAATTACAAATAAATCGTAGGTAGAAAAGAAAGATCATAAAGAGAAATATTGATTTCATTCCCAAGCTCGCAACGAACAAGATATAAAAAATTAACTACTAAATAAAAAAAAATACATAAAAGAAAATGACATGAAATGAGAAAGAGACATTTTTCGAGAATAAATTAGATTATCATGTCATAATGAGAAAGAAATACAGGAAATAAGAATATTGCTTAAGACAAAATAATATGAAATAAAGCTAAGCTAGAAATATAGAAAATGGGAGAGCAAACCTGCCCAAGTGGGCAGGGGAGAGAGCCTTCTTCCTCTATCACGATGAAATTAATCATTTATTTATAGAGGAATGAGAGAATGAAAAATGAAGGGCTGGAATAATGCCATCATTTAAAGAGGGGGAGATAATGGGGCCAAAGGGGCTGAATTGGTGGATGATATTAATAATAAAGAGGAGAAAATAGTGGTTCGGTTACAAAAATCAAATGCGGAGGGGAGGCATTTAATGAATATAAAAGGCAATATTATATGGATGGGGTATATGAAAATGGGTGGCGGTGATTAATATAACAACAATATTAATAAACATGATGAGGTGACGTGCATGCTGCATGGTTTCATGCATGGGTCGGCCATGTTGGAGGAAATATTTGCATGAATTTGGAGGTGAATGGAGATGATAAATTAGGTAGATGGCGACGATGGCGTCGCGGCGGGTGTAGCTTGGATGATGGTGCGATGAAGCGGATGTGGTGAAGATGGCGGGCGGCATGCATGAACTGGCATGTGGCGACGACATGAAATTATTTGGACAAGTGCAACTCGAACGGGCGCGGATAATGTGGCAACCTCAATGAATACTTCGTTCTCCAACTTAGGAGCGCGATCGCAATATTATTCCTACAAAATAGAAATAAAACTTAAATTGAATAAGGAATAAAGGGGGTTTTCGGCCACCCTATGCCAGCCACCGAGCCTCCTCAATCCAAAACAGCCCCCAAAGTCAAAGTGCCATAAATGGCCACGATTTCGGCTGCAAAGTACAATGTGGAGCTGTCGCCCGGCGATAGCCGCTGTCGCCAGGCGACAGCGGTAAAGAACCGACTTTGACCCGTCAACGCCACCGCTGCGAACAGTGCATGACACATGTCACACTGTCGCCAGCGTTAGCACTTAACGCCGCCCGACAGCCTCTCCGGAACCCTTCTCAACAGAACGCTATCGCCGACGATAGCTTTATAAATAAAAATACATAATATATTACTAATTTATATTAAATATTAAACACAATTATATATTAAAAATAGGCAAAATTTGTACTTATCAAATATCCTCATACTTGAGCTTTTGCTATTCAAGAGCAAACGAATGAGAAATATTTATAAGATATAAATAAATTTTTTAATTAAACTAAAAATTTATTAAATCAAAAGAAAGTTAAAAATAAAACTTAGGGATTTAAAAGATAAGTACAAAATTATGAAATTAAAATTGAAAGAGAGAAATATTTAGCCAAAAATTTCTCAAAAAATTTACTAGCATTTCAAAATTGAGTAATTTTCAAACATTAGATTAAAATTATAAAACCATAACTTTAATGAAACTTAAGGAAAAATGCAACCTACTATTTATGCTCTCTCAATATTTTAATTTAAATCTAAAACAATAATATTGGCTATAGCGTTTTGGAGGAGACAAGGGATATGAAGAGGTCTTTGATTGAGGGTGATGAATTTTATCCTCTCACCCCACTCATTTTTTTTCTTTTATTATTTTTATATGTTTACCAAACAATGATAGACTATTATCCTATCATTTTCCACGACATATAAACACTTTTTTCTCTCTTCATCTATTTTTTTCTGGGGGTTGCATATTTTTTTTATATTCTGGGGGTTGCATATGTTTACCATGGAATAAGAAACTAACATCTTCTTATTCCCATGACATATGATCTAACAATAAAATTATATAAAGGAAGGCTAAGGGGTTAAACAAATTTTAGAAAATAAACCAAAATACTAGACAGCAACTACTAGTAGATTAATCATTCCTAAGAATCTAAAAGCATGAGGTAGAAATAACTAGAATCCAAAGTTGTTTAGCAAAACTACAACAAAATGAAGCTATTTAAAATATAAGAGAAAAAGATGCTAAATAAATTACTCTAATCGAATTAAAATCATAAGATATTTCTTAAAACTAAATCACCTAAAAATTAAATCTAACAAACTATGATAAAATAAAAGATTAGCCAACCAAAAATAATAAAAATGCTTATAAATAAACTCAAACTAAATTTCTGAAAATAACAAAGAAACTAAGCAAGGGTTTATTATATTTTTGGATTTTTTTTAATGATTTTCATATTTTTTTGGAATTTTGAATATGATCTTTTTTGGGGAATTTTTTATAAGCTATAAATACTAGATAAGAAAATAGCATAAAAAGTATGATACTAATTCTCTTTTTGTATTTTGGAGTTCTAATTTTTTTGAATTTTTACTTTTCTAATTTTTTTGTGATTTTAAAATTTTAAAGGGCTAAAAAAAAGAAATAAAAGCAAAATTTTTTTTTTATTTTAAACTTTTATAAATTTTTTGGAATTTTTGAAATTTTTGAAAAGAAAGGGAAAACACTCCCCCCATACTTAAAGTTCAACATTGTCCCCAATGTTGAAAACTAAGTAGGAAAAATAAACAAAAAAGAAAAGAACATGAACATAAGAGAAAAAGGACAATGATGGGAAAAATGTACGTCCTTGATTTGGAGACGAGGCGAGGCGGGGCGGGGGGGGGGGGGGGGGGGGGGGGGGGGGCACGAACAACTGCAAAAATGTTAGAACAAATAAAAAAACACCAAACAACAAAACAAAAAGGAAACAAAACAAAATATAAAGAAAATATTTTTGTCAATTTTTTTTAAAATGTTTTATAATTTTTGTGTGGATTTTATGTATTTTTTTTAAAAAAAAAATGTAACAAGAAAAAGAAAGATAAAAGAGATTTTTTTTGTTATAATTAGTCTTAGACTTCCCAAGGTCTACCCGGTGAAGAGTTTGCAAGGTACTAGGAGATGTGATGGGATGAAATCTCAAATCTCCCTTTCCAAGATTTAATTTCAATATAATTTTTTAGATAAGAGGAAAAAGAAAAAGAAAAAGATAAAAGATAAAACTAATAGCGTTCTCTCTTTTTATAATATCGACAAAATATTCCCCGGCAACGACGCCAAAAACTTGATAGAGAAATTTTTGTTCTCCAATCTATACTCAATTAATGCAAGTGTACCTATCGAAATATTGCATATGATATAAAGAATATCAAGGTCGTATTAAAACTCGAGTCTGTCGAGTACTGCTACTTCAAGAAAACAACTATTATTTTATCAGACGGAAATTTTATGAGAAATTATAAGAGGAACGAAAATATGAACTAAAAAAAATAACTTGATTAGAACAACCCTTGAAATGAAATAAAACATAATAATTTATAATCGTCTAATAATCCGATCCTTGACCGTGGAGATTCTAGATTTATGAACGCACCTCTCTCGAGGAATACGCCCACCTGAGATTAGGTTGATCGACCGAACTCTCGTTCTAATCGAAACCTCTAAAACCCGCTTTAACGAGGTGAATCCCGCTATAGGATTTGACTCCTATCCAGAAGATTTTCGTCATCCTCTCTCGAGGGTTGCGATCAATTCTTTATTCGCGAGTGAACAATTCATACGCATGAGCCTCTCGACTAACTAGAATACGGAATCATATATGAAAGTCCACATATCGACATATGAACTCGATATTAATCACAAATAAATCGTAGGTAGAAAAGAACGATCATAAAGAGAAATATTGATTTCATTCCCAAGCTCGCAACGAACAAGATCTAAAAAATTAACTACTAAAAAAAATACATAAATGAAAATGACATGAAATGAAAAAGAGACATTGTTGGAGAATAAGTTAGATTATTATTTCATAATGAGAAAGAAATACATGAAATAAGAACATTGCTTAAGACAAAATAATATGAAATAAAGCTAAGCTAGAAATATGGGTAGAGAGCCTTCTTCCTCTATCATGATGAAATTAGGCATTTATTTATAGAGGAATGAGAGGATGAAAAATGAAGGGTTGGAATAATGCCATCATTTAAAGAGGGGGAGATAATGGGGCAAAGGGGCTGAATTTGTGGATGATATTAATAATAAAGAGGAGAAAATAGTGGTTCGGTTACAAAAATCAAATGCGGAGGGGAGGCATTTAATGAATATAAAAGGAAATATTATATGGAGGGGATATATGAAAATAGGTGGCGGTGATTAATATAACAACAATATTAATAAACTTGATGAGGTGGCGTGCATGCTACATGGTTTCACGTGGAATGACATGCATGGGTCGCCATGTTGGAGGAAATATTTGCATGAATTTGGAAGTGAATGGAGATGATAAATTAGGTAGATGGCGACGATGGCGTCGCGGATGTTGAGTCTGAAATCGCACCTCCGAAGGAAATCGGAGGCTGCGGGTTGCCGGTTACTTTTTAGGTGGAGAAAACGAGACCGCTAGAAGCGGTCAAGGCCAGACTTCGCCCATCACGGTGAATGTCACTCCTGTAACGGGCTTTCCTTTGATTAAGAATAAGCGATTACAGCGGGTTACAAGTGTTGGAAAGCAGAAGCCGGCCGGTCAGACAGTTCACAATACGGGAAACTCGAGACCGCAGCTCAAACAAGCGAGCTCCTGGATTTGAGTGTTCGTGCCTTGGGAGTGTTTCCGCCCCTATTTATAGGCTCGGGGGCCTGCCCGAACGGGCAGGGATAAAATAACCGCCTTCCCGGGTACAGGAGAATCGGGCAGGCGGTGATGAGATACAGAAAAGAGAAAGGAAAGAAGCCGCGCGGCTTGGCGGCTTGCGCTTGCGGTCTGACTCGTAGAGGGGCTGGAGATGCTGCGACCAAGGCGATGATGCCACCCGGACGGTCTCCGACTTGAGACTGTGGCTTGTCTTCTTGGACTTGGTCCTTAATGATCTCCACGGCACAATCCGGGCGGTCTCCGTCTTGAGATCGCGGCTTGCCCTTGAGGACGCGGTCTGTCACTTGGTCTTGGGCATTGTAAGGCCTTCAAGATATAACCCGTGCGGTCTCCAGCTTGAGCCCGCGGGTTGTCTTCTAGACTTAGACCCTGATGACTTTCATAGCACAACCCGAGCGGTCTCCGACTTGAGACCGCGGTCTGCCGTTTTGGACTTGGGCCTTGGTGACCTTCAATCCCTGGAGGTGACCTGACTGCTCAGACCGCCCGATCTCTGTGGATTGATGCTGATGGACAATGTAAAACCTGAACCGGGCGACTTGTATCTGCAGACTGACCGGTCTGTGAGTAATGTTATTCGGAAGCGGTCTTCTGGGTAAACATAATCCCCGCATATTTTCAAATTTTGAAAGGATTTCGAAAATATTAGTTCTAGCCGGAAATCGCGACGTTCTTGCCCTGTGGGTTATAAATGTTCTGGAAGCTTCTATTTCTGCATAACTTCAACGCTATTACGAGTCACTACTCGCCCCTCGTGGTTAAGACTTTCTGGTTAAAAAATCTGATAAAGATGGTAGACCTTATGGCGCAGTTCGAAGATCATCAGAAGTCCGGTAAAGACCGCGGGGAAGATCGCCCGAAGGATAAGAAGAGGAACAAAAAGAGGACCCAACCCGACAATACTGTGACTATTGCCTCTCCGGGTAAGCCAGTCGACCTTCCTCCTGTGTTGACAGTCGTTTTGTCGACTAGAAACGAAGCGGATTGCTCGAACCCACCCCCAGTTAATCCTCCTGCTGTTTCTGAGAAAGGAACCGACCTGCCCCCTCCTCCGGACAAGACAGATTTGGAAACCGCCGTTCCGAAGGGCGATGGAGACGATTCCTTTAAAGTGGAGGTCACTCCCTCCGGCGTATTTCATCTGAAGATAAGAGATGAAGGGGGAGAAGCGGTTAATTCCCCCAAGCCGAGCGACCAGCATGGACAGATAGTGAACATTGAAGACAGCCCGGTTTCCCTGAAACAAGCCGGCCTGAAGCCGTCCAAGAAGAGGAAAAAAGATGAGTCTACGGCGGACCGGGTTCTGAAAAAGGTGAAAAGTCTGAAGGCCAAAAACAAAGCGATTTCCAGGAAACCGGGAGCGGGTAGTCTACAAGGCAAATCACGCAAGAACGAAGTTTCGGAGGGCGTGATTACTCCTTCACCCAAGCCGAACGAACAGATTCAAACCGATGCGCATAGCATCTCTGCAAGTGATATCATCAGAGACCTGGATTCCCTCCAGAAACAAGACAACCTACTGAGATCTTCTTTCGACCTGCATGCTGCCAACCCTCCTGGAGAGAAAGAGGCCGCCCTGGCTGAGGATGCGACCAGCATTAAGGAGGCCGTCCTGCCTGAGATTGTGACCAGTCCCGAAAAAAACATACCGGCCCCCGAAGATTCTGCGATGGCCGGGCTTCGGCTTATGCAGGTGAAGGCGGAGAAAGTAAGGGACCAGCTTACCAGACCGCCACCGCCGCCACCCAATCTCTTGTTGCAAGGTAAAGGGGTCACGGATTACCGCCCTGTTCATTTTTTCAAGACGAGGTCTCGAAACAAGTCGCGCGACTTGTTGTTGAACCCGTCCCCAAGCTTCTTTCCCTCCGCCGCTCAATTTTCCGCTGCCAGGCGGAGGCAAAGCGAGAGATCGCTGAGAGAACAGCGCCGAAAGATCGATACCGAGCAAGCGAAGCGATCTATCCGCACGAATTTTATTCGAACTGCAGCGGCTTGTAAGCGAGGAGAATTTGGGAAGAGCGGTCTTCTTTTGATAATTTTCCTATTATATGAAGTTATATGTGGCCGACCTTCTTGACTTTCTTTCTCATTCTCAGATGATCGTGACTCCATTACCAAACCGGGCGAACTGGTGAATTACCTCCCTCCACTTGATCCACTTTTGCCGAGTTCCTCGGTTATACCGGATACCCGAATGGAGGATGAGATGACCCACTTTCAAAAGAACTTCGAAACCCTTACGAAGCAGCTGAAGACCCTTGAGGAACGAGAGAAAGCCGCTCAAGAGGAAAAGATTGTGCTGCGGGCAGAGATGGAAGCCGAGAGGAAAGAGAGTCGGGCCGCACTGGAGGTTGAACGTAGAGAGCGCCGCGAGCAGGAAAAAGTGCATCAGGACCAGGTGGCTGCCCTGTCCGATCGACTTGACCGAGGAAAGAGAGAGATCCATAAACTTGAAGGGGATTGTGCTTACTTCAGGGAGAAGTACCTTCGTCTGACAAGGGAGGCCAACGGAAGCCGTCGCCCTGTTAATGTTGCTGAGGAAGGTCGGCGTGGATCACACCGCCCAGCTGCCGGAACGAGCTCGACTCTTCCAGTAGTTCGGACGGTCCATCCTGTTGCTGGTGCAAATGTGGCCGCGACGACCTTACCTAATCGCGTGATTCCTGCAGCGCGAGTAGAAAGGGACGCCGCCCGTATTCATAGCATGATCAACCACCTCAATCACAGCATGAATCAGATGCAAGGAACTATCCTTCAAATCGGCGACCATGTCGCTCGACTTCACAGGGAGGATGCACCGAGTGATACTCGCCAGTGATAAGCGGTTTTAAGACAACTATTTTGTAATATATTATTCGATCCTTTGGACAACTGAACTGCTTGAGCTTAATTCTATGTCATTCGGTCTGTCTTTCAGACCGCTCGGTTTGCGTATTTGAATGTGCTTTATACTCTCCTTTCGTATGTTTAATTGATGCCTGCGAATTGCTTTATAAGCCGAGCGGCTTGTTTCTGTTGCTTTTTTAATTCGCCTGCTTGAATTGTACTTGTGATCTAATGATTGTCTTATGTGGAAATGTACCCGCGCGGGTTGATTGGTCTAGCCGCGATTTGACCTTTGCTAAATGCAGATCACCCGTTCTTATAAGTAGCGCCTTTCTGAAGGTCTTTCTACCAGAATCTCAAGATGGGAGCAAAGCGCCAGCCTAAGCGACCTGTGAAAATGTCTGCTACCCGCTCCGAAGCCGCTCTAGCATTTCATTCGTCCGATCTAGAGGAATGTCGTTTGACAAAGGCCGAATTGGATGAATTTGTTGAGAAGCATATGGTTGATAGTCCGTTGCTCGCGCGGCTTCCGCTCCGTGACGAGCGGATGAATTCTTCTGGCCCGAACCAAATCGCCATCCCGATCGATCATTTCGATTGTGGCTTCAAGTTCCCTATTTCAATAGAGCTCGCCATGGTCTTTGACCACTATGGAGTTGTCCCCGGCCAAATCTCCCCTAACTCGATGGCTGGGATTTGCAGCTTCATTTCATATCTGCGGTCTGAGAGAGTCCGCTTCTCTATGGACCTTTTTAGAAAGATATTCTCGGTGCGGGCTATCCCGGACTCCGAGTCGAATGTGTTCAAAGGCCATCTCTACTTCGGCTGTCGGGGTTTGAAGATGGTCAACCTCGCGAACAAGGTCACGGCCTGGTCAGAGAGGTATTTGATTTTCGAAGGCCGACTCGGCCTGCTGAACCCGAACCCGCAAGTGCGGCCGGAGGAGGCCTTTCAACAGGTCGCTATAAGCGAGATCGAGAAGAAAACCTGCAAGATTCTCTAGGATGAGCGGCTTAACGTAAGCTACTACCTTCCGCTGCTCGCCGAATTAGAGAGTGTTCGGCCTGAGTACAGTAAGTTTCCCTTCAACCCGCTTCCGATTTCAACGTTGATCGCATGACCTCTAGTGCTGATTCTTCCCTTTTGTAGCTGAGGCCATTGTCCCTGCTAACAAGCTGGTCAGCCCGGCCAGTTTGATCTTAACCCAGACGGAGAAGAGAAAATGACAGGTCAGGAACAAGCCGCTGCTATCCGATGGGGAGGATTCGACCTCCTCGGGCGACTTCTCCACCCTCCGCTCCTTCAGCAAGGTGAAGGATTTAAAAGGCTGCATGGTCTTGACCTGGCATCCGGACAGTGATAGCGTCCAGGTTTCTACTGCGCTTCCCCACTGGGCGAATGAGAAATCAGGCCGGCATGCTGAGGCCGCCAGCATGTCCATGTTTGGCCGTCGAAACTTCAGGCGATTGAGGAAGATCCCTGAGTAGGAGCTCGCCCGGGAGGCCGCGCGGGTTGGAGCTGAAAGCCTTATTACCAACGTCTTTATGGGGATGACCTTCAAAAGGTTGATCAGAGCGAATGATCATCTAGAGAAGGAAATTGCCGAATTGAAGAAGGAAAACGCGCGGCTGAAGGAAGCCGAGTTGGTAAGTTATCACCTGGCCGACCATCCTTCTGAATTTTCCAGATCGCGCGGTTTCTTACCTTACCTTTTTGTTTACAGAAAAAGTATGATGAGAACGATCCGGTCTAGCAAGAGGAACTTTTCCCTCATGTCGCCGAGGGAATCGACAATGCTTTTAACCGCCTGCGACAGCTCGGTGGGCTTGCAGCCGGTTTTGAGCATTTTACCTTTTCCGATGCCTACCCGTCTTTGCAGAAGAAATTAGAGAAAATCAGGCGGAAGGCCAAAGGGAAGAACAAAGTCAATGGCTCTAGCTCAGAGGAAAGTGACGACGAGGATGATGAAGCAGAAGAGCCCGCAGCGGCTAAGGACGATGGAAGCGGCTCGGACTCTGAATCCACCGACTCTGACGAAGGGACCGGACGCAAGTCTGGCGAACTGAGCAGCTCATCCTCGTCGGGTAGCGAGGGTTATTCCACTGATGTTTCAATTGGTGGCAGCGAACACTCGAGTGATCCTGCATCTAAGAAACTCAAGCAGGATAATCAGTAGTTGTATTTTGCTTTTTATTTTGAATAGTCGACGGCTTGATTTTGTTAGCCGGTCGGTTTAAAGCATAATGTAAGAATATTTTGATAATGGAATGGAAAGCTTTTACCTGTCTAGCTGTCTACTTTCTGCGACTTACTTGTGATTGTTTGCGATCTCTTTTTGCTTTGGATAACTGACCCTTCTAACCAAGTCGTGCGACTTAATATTAACTCAACCGGTTAGAATAATGATTTTCATAGGGTTCCGGTTAAATAATCATTAGCAAAAAACCTATTCGCATAGCCTGTTTCATCAATCCGGATCAAGTCGATTTGATTCATCCGAGAAGGCGTCAACTACAATGTTACATCATGTAGTCGATGCGGTTTGGACATTTGATCGAGCGGATAGAAATCCAAGTTCTGCCTTATCTTATTATGAATGCCCTGTGATATCCAGGAAGCCGAACATAACCAAGCCGTGCGATTATTACCTGACTTTGTATAATTTCTTTACAGGATAAAAAATGCGAAGTCATAATATCAATCAACAGGTCGAGCGGCCAGCATTTTAACTCGAGCGGCTTATAACTCAGATTGCTGTAAGCTTCATCCCTGTGAACATAATTAATAACCGAACAGGAAATTGCCATAACCAAACCGCGCGGTTATGAACTGGCTTTTTGTAACTGCCTCGTAAGATAGAATATTAAGCCATAAGAAGATAATCGATAGGCTGCGCGATTAACATTTAACCTGAATGATTTATGTGACATAGCATCAACTGATAAATCCGTGCGGACTATGCATACTTTGAGCGGTTTAGTAGCTTGATACTTGTAATGAGAATCATAATCGCCTGATTGTGAAGAGTTTGTTATTGACCAAACGGATCGAATTGAGGCCCATAAAGGTGATAGGTTCTTAAACCGAATGATGAGATTGACCGATCCAGATTATGCTTGATCCTTTGATACTTGCCCTGTATTTTATAATATCTCGCTTGTTTCAAATCACCCGGTCTGATAGTCAAACCGTATGATATATTTGGTACCTGCTTATTTCAAACCGCCCGGTCTGATAGTCAAACCGCATGATTTATTTGGTACCTGCTTATTTCAAACCGCCTGGTCTGAGAGTCAAGCCGACCAGTTTGTGATGTAAATAAGAATCCTGCTTTTTCTCCAAATGGTCTAGAATGACCATATAGGATGAGATAATTTCCTGTAATGTAACAAGAGATGACAACAGACTCAGATGACCAAGTGGGCAGGTGGGTCTAGGCGGCGAACATTGCTTTCCTCAAGTGGTCATAAGATCTGTAGAAATAAAGAAAAAGACAAGTACAGACCCAGATGACCAAGTGGGCAGGTGGGCCTAGACGGCGAACATTGCTTTCCTCAAGTGGTCATAAGGGCTGTAAGCGACTCAACTGCTCTCTTGCCTAGGGCTACAAGCCGAGTTGATCAATTGGGCAGGTGGGCCTAGGCGGCGAACATTGCTTTCCTCAGAGAGATCAACTCAGTTGTGGGTCCCGCTTAGGCATCGCTTGAGAGTATCTAGGAGTATTCGATGGTCACAGACTAAGATGATCAGTTGGGCAGGTGTGGTTATGCCGCGGGGGCTATACCGACATTGCTTTCCTCAAAAAGATCATCAAAGCTGTAACTATATCCCTCTCGGGGCATGATAGAGCCAACATTCACCTAGACCTCCCTTGATGCAGGGGTGTGTCAGATATCAGCCGGGATCCAAGGTTCCGAAGACCACCGCACGAGAATTGGCAAGCTACTACTACACGTGTGCGAAAACTCCCCACTACGCGTGATCTTCGTGGTTTTACGCTAATGACTACAATCCGAGGGGGTTTGAGCAGAACTTGGCGATGTCTCTGCGGTTCAGTGAGGTTGATATATGAGAAAGTGTAAAGAAAACATCAGACATGGAGAAGTGTCAGTATAGGGCTTTTCATTAAAATATCCAAAGAATGCAAGAAGGTAAAAAGGACATTTTAAGGATAGAACCGTTTGAGATCGTCACCGCTCCAGGTGCGTGAGATGTCTTCTCCTTCACTCGTCTAAAGGCGGTAAGCCCCACTTTTTAGTACTTCCTTGATGATGAAAGGTCCGGCCCAATTGGGATTCAGCTTCCCGACATTGCCTTTCTTGCTGCTGCATCAACTTTCTTTAGCACAACGTCTCCGACTGCAAAGTGTTTTACCCTGACATTCTTGTCAAAGTACTTTGTCATTGTCCTTTTAACTTCTTCCTGTCTGATGGTTGCCTCGTCCTGAAGTTCTTCGATCAGATCCAAGCTATACTTAATAACCTCATCATTTTCATCTATCCATGCTTCTCCTCCCTCCTTTGCATATACAACTCTTGGAGTGACCACCTCAAATTTTACAGGAACAACAGCTTCTGAGCCATGGGATAATTTGAATGGTGTCTCCCCCGTAGCTGAGGATGGAGTGGTACGAAGAGTCCAAAGGATGGAAGGGAGTTGGTCTGCCCAATTTCCTCTTTGGTTCAAGACCCTCTTCATCAGAAGTTGCTGGATCTGCCGATTTGCTGCTTCTACCTGACCATTTGTCCTTGGATGATGTACCAAAGCAAACCGAAGATCAATTCCCACCTGATCACAAAAGTTTATCATTTCCAGATTGTTAAATTGCGGACCATTGTCAGTGACAATTGCTAACGGAATTCCATGCCGGCAGACTATCTCTTCCCAGATAAAGTTCCTGATAATTTGAGTTGTAGTTCTTGCTAATGCCTTCGCCTCAATCCATTTGCTGAAGTAATCAATCATTATGATAATAAAGCGACGCTGGCCGCTGGCTATTGGGAAGGGTCCGATAAGATCCATCCCCCAAACTGCAAAGGGCCATGGTGCAGTTATTGATCTGAGCGACTGAGCAGGAAAATGCTGAAGAGGAGCGAACTTTTGACACTGAACACATCGCTTGGCGAATGCTTCAGCATCCTTCCTCATGGTTGGACAGAAATATCCCTGCCTTAAGATTCTCTTCTCCAGAGTCTTTGCTCCCGAATGGCTACCACACTCCCCGGAATGGACCTCCTTAAGTATGGTTGGGATTTCTTCCTCGGAAACGCATCGTGCTGAGGGAGAGATCAAACTCTTCCTGTAGAGAACTCCTGCTATCAGATAATAGTATGCCGCCTTTCTTCTAAATCTTCTTCTATCTTTGATGGAATGATGGAACTCCCCTTTCGACAGAAACAGCTCATAAGGGTCCTTCCACGAAGGATTATGGTCAATTTGCATGAGTTCTGCTTCATCTGTTGCCGGATGAAAAAGTTCAAAGGTCACTCCCCCGGATGGATGACCGAACTTTGACAACTCATCTGCCTCCTCATTTTGTGTCTTTGGAATATGCTCGATGATAAATGACTTGAATCTCCCGATTTCCTTTTTGGCTAACAGCAGATATTTCCTCGGAATTGGCTCCCTTGTCTCGTAATTCCCCAAGACCTGAGAGGCCATTACCAATGAATCGGTTCTAACATGTGCTTGTTCTATCCCCAGCTCTTTTGCAAGTCGTAGCCCAGCCAAAAGTGCTTCATATTCTGCCTGGTTATTTGTAACTGGAAAGAAGAATTTGATAGCTTGTTCCAGCCTGATGCCATTTGGACTGATTAAAACTACTCCGGCTCCCACAGAGTTTTTACCAGAAGCCCCATCCACATAGATGACCCAAGCTAAAGGAGATTGCACCACTTGTTCGGAACTAGGTTCTGCTGTGTCCACCAAGAAGTCTGCCAAGATTTGCGCTTTGATTGTTGTTCGGGGGATGTATGATATTTTGAATTCACTTAGTTCGATAGCCCATTTAGCCAACCTCCCTGAATGGTCTGGCTTTTCAAGAATATTTCTGAAAGGATGATCTGTAATCACTTGGATGGGATGAGCTTGGAAATAAGGACGAAGCCTTCGTGAAGACATAACCAAGGCCAGGGCCAGTTTCTCCAAGATTGAATATCTGGTTTCCGCATCTTTGAGGATGTGGCTAACATAATATATTGGAAACTGCCTCTTTTTTTCCTCCCGAACGAGGACAGAGCTTACCGCGTATGGGCCGACTCCCAAATATAAGAATAATATTTCCCCCTCAAGGGGACTTTGGAGTAAGGGAGTTGAAGTTAACTGTACTTTTAGTTGCTCGAAAGCCCTGGCGCACTCCTCACTCCTTTCAAACTTTGATCCTCCCCGCAGTATTTTAAAGAATGGGGCACTTTTATCTCCGGATTTGGAGATAAACCTGCTTAATCCTGCCAATCTTCCTCCAAGCTGTTGAACTTCCTTGGTATTTCGGGGAGGGGTCATGTCAAGGATGGCCTTCACCTTATCTGGTTTCGGTGCAAGGCCATCGGGGGTTAAGAGATGTCCGAGAAACTTTCCTTTGTTTGCCCCAAACACACATTTCAATGGGTTTAATTTTAACTTGAACCTTCGTAGAGTAGCGAACGTCTCTACGAGGTCTTTCAAGTGTAATGAAAATATTTTACTTTTCAGAAGGAGATCATCAACGTAAACATCGAGGTTCCTGCCTTTTTGATGCTTGAAGACGGTATCCATCATTCTTTGATATGTTGCGCCCGCATTTTTAAGACCGAAGGGCATTATGAGATAGGAGTAACACCCATCGTTTGTGATAAATGAGGTATGCGGGATGTCAGGTTTGTGCATTTTAATTTGATGATACCCGGAGAAAGCATCGAGAAAACTCATAAAACCATACCCCAACCGCGGAATCAACTAAGACATCTATCCGAGGCAGAGGGTAGCAATCTTTGGGGCATGCTTTATTAGGTTTGGTGAAGTCTACGCACATGCGCCACTTCACACCAGATTTCTTAACCATTACAACATTCGACATCCACGTGGGATATTGAATTTCAGAAATAAAACCCGCTTTTAGGAGTTTGGAAACCTCCTCTCTGATGGGCAGCGCCAGCTTGGTCGCCACTTCCCTCTTCTTTTGCTGGACGGGCTTGAACTCAGGAGATACATTCAGATGATGACAAGCCACGTTCGGATCTACTCCAGGCATATCCTCTGCTGACCAGGCGAATACATCCAGGTTCTCCAAAAGGCAGGAGATCAGCTCCACTTTCTCCTCCTCCAGCAACTCAGCATTGATGACCAACTTCTTTTCTTCCCCTTCAGCAATTGGGATCTCTTGGGTCGCCTGGGCAGGTTCCAGGTGAGCCCCTTCTCGATCTTTTCCTTCCTCAGCAGCCCTTGAGGATTTAGCCATTTCCAGAACTTCAGCTGTGGCTTTGGGAAGTGAAACATCCGTGATCATGTTGACAGTTCGGACGTAACACTCCCGAGCTACCTTTGGGTTACTTCTAACCCGATACTTCCTTCCTTCGGCAGCGAACTTTAGAGCGAGGTGAAAAGTAGACACTACTGCCTTGTATGCATTGAGAATTGTCCTCCCGAAGATGGCGCAGTAGTTGCTTGGGGCATCCACCACTACGAAATTGATTAGCTTTATCACTCCTCCAAGAGAGACCAGGAGCTTGACGGAACCCTCCACTTCCTTCTTCTCCCCAGAAAAACCGTAGAGGGGCCCGTCGGTGGAAAGCAGAGGCTTTCTAGTCTTCAGGGCTTCGAAAGTTGGGCGGAAAAGGAGATTGACGGAGCTGCCTGTATCAATCAAGATCTTGTGGACTGTATAATTTTCGATGACGGCTTTGATGACCACCGCATCGTCGAAAGGATTGGCATTGGGAGGAAGGTCATCCTGACCAAAGGTGATAATAGTGCTTTCGGGGGGAGAACTTGTAGTGGCTGCTACTTCCTGCTTCAGAACTCGTGCGATGCTGGATTTGCGAGATGACTCTGCTCCAGCTCCTCCATGGATACAATAGATGTCCCCTAAGGGGCCCACATCATTGACTTCGATGCATTCAACAGAAGGATGGATGTCTCCATAGCGGCCGGCGTCTTCGACGTCGGCGCATTCCCAGGTCACTTCCACTGTTTCTTTCTCTTTTTTCTTCTCAGCCGCTGGCTCAGCGGTTGGCTCTTTCCGGACTAGGCCCCGGAGTTTTCCTTCTCCCAGGAGCCTCTCTATCAGCAAGCGAAGGGCCCGACAGTCTTCGGTTAGATGCCCTCCCTCTTTATGGTATTCACAGTAAAGGTTCGGATTTCGATTGCGAATATCCGACTTCAGAGGAGCAGGCCTTTTGAAATCTGGCCTTTTCTGCAAGATCTGGACCACTTCGTCCATGGTGACATTTAAGGGAGTGAACGACTCTTGCGAGTCATCATATTGAGTGGATGGAATGACTGGAGGTGGCTGCGCGGTATACTGTGGTAAGTATACCGACATGATTTGCGGAAGAGGAGCGGATGGAGTGGGAGCGATGGCCAACGACGGTTTCTGATCCTAAAACTGTTGATGGCCAATAAAGGGTTGTTTGTTTTTGTAGTTTCTCCCCCTCTGGGAACGGGGTTCAAAGTGGGACTGATTCGATGGTGGATAGTGAAAGGATGGATTGGACTGCTCCTTGTCGCTTACCAGCTTTGCGACATAGCCTGGATTGCTCTTCTCTCCTCTAATGAACATATTTGCTAGACTTATCATTTCCTGATAAGTCCCGGGCTCCCTTATATTTGCTTCAAATTTAGGGGGCCCTCCCTCAAGCCATGAATGAGGGCAACCCTATATAACTCTGGATCCACATTCTGGACTTCCATGATCTCCTTCTGGAAGCGGTCTACGAAACGGGCCCACGTTTCGTCTTCCGGCTGCTTTATATCGAAAAGGGCCGCCGGGCCACTTTTCCTCTTCCTTGAGGTGGAGAATCTTAGCAAAAACTCCCTTTGCAGCTCAGCAAAACAACTGATCGATCTAGGATGCAGCCCATAAAACCACTCCCTTGCTTGTCCTTCGAAGGATGTCACAAGGAGTTTGCACTTAGTCGCATCTGTTAAGGACCTAAGAGCGATGGATGACTCGAAGGCCTGTAGATGAACAGTGGGATCAGTTTCTCCACTGAAAGCTGGCAGACGAGGCTCTCTGAAATTATTGGGCGCTGGCTCCCCCCGGACTTCGTCCATGAAAGGAGAAGTTTCTTCCATGTCCTCATATAGGGGAACAGGGTAGTAAGCCGCCGAAGCCGCGGCTATTCGCGGACAAGCCACCTGGTAAGAGGACCGGGCAGCAGCTTCTGGCGGGTAGAAAGGGTGAGCAGCGGCTTCAGGCGGGTATGACAAGCGAGCTGCATGAGAAGTCGCCCCTGGAAATCGAGGACTCGAGCCGGCATACTATGCGCGGCTTCCTGGTAGAAGTTTTGCCTGGTCGCAAAACCTTCTTGCTGGGGTTGGAGGTTGGCGGCTTGTGGTAACGGGTAAGGCGGAGGCGGAGGAGGAACCGGAGTCACCGCCTGATTAACCGCAGTTTGCTGTGGGACTAACCGCTCGTTTAATAGGGCCAAAGTCTGACTGATTGCATCCAACCGCTGATCAGTCGCCCTCTGATCCCGCTCGGCTTCTCTTCTGGATTGCTCCAAGGCTTCCCACAAAGAGTCCTCACTGTGATCAGAGCGGTCTCCAAGGGGGAACTGGCAGTCTGACATTATGGCAAAGAGGATTTCACCGACAATCCGCGATCTGAAGGTCGCGTGTTTCTGTTGAGTCCGAAATCGCACCTCTGAAGGAAATCAGAGGCTGCGGGTTACCGGTTACTTTTTAGATGGAGAAAATGAGACCGCTAGAAGCGGTCAAGGCCAGACTTCGCCCGTCACGGCGAATGTCACTCCTGTGACGGGCTTTCCTTTGATTAAGAATAAGCGATTACAGCGGGTTACAAGTGTTGGAAAGAAGAAGCTGGCCGGTCAGACAGTTCGCAAGACGGGAAACCCGAGACCGCAGCTTAAACAAGCGAGCTCCTGGATTCGAGTGTGCGTGCCTTGGGAGTGTTGTCGCCCCCTATTTATAGGCTCGGGGACCTGCCCGAACGGGCAGGGATAAAATAACAGCCTGCCTGGGTACAGGAGAATCGGGCAGGCGGTGACGAGATACAGAAAAGAGAAAGGAAAGAAGCCGCGCGGCTTGGCGGCTTGCGCTTGTGGTCTGACTCGTAGAGGGGCTGGAGATGCTGCGAACAAGGCAATGATGCCACCCGGATAGTCTCCGACTTGATACCGTAGCTTGTCTTCTTGGACTTGGTCCTTACTGATCTTCACGGCACAATCCGGGCGGTCTCCTTCTTGAGACCGCGGCTTGCCCTTGAGGACACGGTCTGTCACTTGGTCTTGGGCCTTGTAAGGCCTTCAAGATATAACCCGTGCGGTCTCCAGCTTAAGCCTGCGGGTTGCCTTCTAGACTTAGACCCTGATGACTTTCGTAGCACAACCCGAGCGGTCTCCGACTTGAGACCGCGGTCTGCCATTTTGGACTTGGGCCTTGGTGACCTTCAATCCCTGGAGGTGACCTGACTGCTCAGACCGCCCGATCTGTGTGGATTGATGTTGATGGACATTGTAAAACCTGAACCGGGCGACTTGTATCTGCAGACCGACCGGTCTGTGAGTAATGTTATTCGGAAGCGGTCTTCTGGGTAAACAGCGGAGAGTGTAGCTTGGATGATGGTGCGGCGAAGCGGATGTGGCGAAGATGGCTGGCGGCATGCATGAACTGGCATGTGGCGACGACATGAAATTATTTGGACAAGTGCAACTCGAACGGGTGTGGATATCGTGTCAACCTCAATGAATACTTCGTTCTCCAACTTAGGAGCGCGACCGCAACATTATTCCTACAAAATAGAAATAAAACTTAAATTAGTACAATAATATAAAAAGAAACAATTTATAAATAAAAATACATAATATATTACTAATTTATATTAAATATTAAACTAAATTATATACTAAAAATAGGCATAATTTGTACTTATCATCCTGCCAGCTTGATGGGAGCCTGGTCAGCGGGCCAGCATCTGGGCTAAGTACTTTGAAAACCTCCGGCCACCGAGCGGTTCCCGGCCCTGCCAGCTTGGTGGGAGCCTGGTCAGCAGGCCAGCATCGAGGCTAAGTACCTTGAAAACTTTCATAACTTTGATTATCATTTTACATGAAAGAAAAACTAAGTCTGAAAGTAAACCATCATACTATATGGACTTAAAGAAAAAACTAAGTATGGAAACCAAAACTTGGTCTCCTACTCCCAGGCCTGGCCCTCCTCGACCCCCTCCGGTTGCTGTTGTTGCTGCCTCAGACCCCTTGCCTCCCTCATTTCCAAAAACTCAGGGAAGGCAGACGTCGCATGACCTTCCTCCTCGTGGAAGTCACAGTAGGGTAAAGCAACCCCATCCTCTCCTTTCTGCTTTCCTGGCTCTCCTCCTTCTTCCCCCACCAATCTCCATGGTTTGCTGAGGGGGTGGAGGGAGTGCCTTCGGTCCCTGTGTAACATCCCCCAAACAGCTAGACCCCCTAGGATGGTTTTGTCATGACTAGGGCATGCCAAAACCATAGGAAGCACAAAGGGAGCATAAAAGCTTAGAAAGGAAGGAGGAAACCACCTTGGCCTGCAAATAGCAATTTCCAATTACCAAGCTTAGGGTTGGATTTTAGGGCCTCCTCTTGAACCTTTGGACCCACCATTGCATACCTAACCCTTTAGGGGTCCCCTTAGAGCACTAAGGACCCATTGGGGGTCAACCAAATAGGTCAAGTTGACCAAAGTCAACCCTAACCTTAAATTAGTCAAAGTAGCCTAATTAGGGTCAATTGACCTCCACCATGCCAAATAGACCTTACCCCTACCCTTATAAGGATACTAGAGACTCAATGGATAGAAAATCCCCATTATGGGGCCTCCAATTTAGCCAATTTTACCAAAGTCCACCCTAGCCCTAATTTGGTCAAAAGCGACCTTCTAAGGGTCAATTCACCCTCACCTAATCAAATTGACCCTACCTAGACCTTCCTAACCCTTAAGGGTGTCCAATGGGTCACTAGCCACCCATTGTGGTCAACCCAAATGGTCAATTTGACCAAAGTCAACCTTATCCTAAATTTAGGTCAAAATGACCTATTTTGCCCAAATCAAGCCCAATCCACTTAGGCTAGACCAAATTGAAGTGGACTACTAACCCATGGGGTTGAGAATTACTCAATTTTCCACTGAAATTCTGTAATGATGATTAGGAGAGAGAAGGAGAAGTTGTCCCCCAAATTAGAGAGAGAGAGGATGAACATTCATGGTGGATGAATGCAATTGACCCATCAATCCTGCCCCAATTGATGAGCATTCATCTCCCCTGGCAGTAACAAGAGGATTGGGAGGTTTCCCAGCCCACAAGTGGCTAAATTCAGAGAGAATTGGGAGTTGCCGAAAACCACCATTAATGGTGTTAATGGCCATTGATGCCATGGCTCCTCCCCTCCTCCAATTGACCCCTTTAACACCTTCAGGAGTCAGAGAGGAATGAAACCCCCCTCTTCCCCAAAGAAATCGAGCACCAGGAGCCTAGATCGACATGGCGCTGAAAGCACCACCTATGGCAATGGCGACTCGCCGGAATATGCTACACCAGGCCACGAATCAGGTTCGATCCGCTTCCCCTCTCCTAGTGCTAGATCTCTGTCGAATTGGGGCTTGATTCGAGCCAAATCGGGCTCGAATCAAGCTACCAAAAGGGCTCATTTCGAGCCCTCTTTATCCCGCCAAATCTCCTCGTTCCGGCCACCTCCGGCTGGCCAACCACCCCCAATCGCCGGCCACCACCTCAACAGAGGTAGTGGTGGCATTGGTCGGCCGGGGCGGCGCTTAGGTGGCCAGGAAAATGAGGAGGAAGGTGGACCAGGATGGGTTAATCCCAGCCGTAGGCTGGAGGTAGAAGATGACCAGGAGCTGTCGGATTTGCTTCAAGATCCGTGCAAGGATCATTATACATGATATTTTAATATTTGTATTTTTGTCACAATATTTGCAGAGTTTTGTTTTAAATATTAAAAATACTAGAGCCCCTCTGATGAAAAAGTGCCCAACATCAAAGTTGTAGCCCTTGGTGTGTAGATTAATTGAAATTTTGTTTCAGCCCAATAGAAGTAATCTAGCTGCCTGTAGGGCAATTTTGGTAGGACTGGTCCCTAGGCTTGGACAACCACAAATGTTTGAATAACTTTTGATTGGGTTATGTTATTGACTTGAAAATTGAAACCTAGGATATTTGTACCAACCCCCTAACATATTCAAAGATGGGAATTTTAGGAGATCATTTTTTTAAGGTTTTGGTAATAATTTAATAATTCATATAATTTTTAATTATAGGGTCTAATGACCTCTAATCCCCTCCAAATTTTGGTGGGTGCTCTTTAGAGTTATTATATGACCCTGGTAAAACTTTCAGCCCAATTGGGACTGATTTGGTTGGGTAATTGCTTGACCCAAGTCTGGTCAAATTTGGTCAAACTAGGTTAAAAGTGCACATGTTGGAATTAGGTGGTCAAACTTCATCCAAGTGGTGTGAAACTTTGGCCACTGGTTTAGGATCACATAATAAACCCCTTGAGTAATTTGGGGTGATGTGGGGTGGATATGCCCTAGGACCCTAGTTTTAACCTTAGGGTTGCACTTTAAGCCTTGTAAAGGACATATGGGCATATATACTTGAATGATCATGAAACTTAGTAGATAAGTTTATGGGGTGTAAATATTCACAAGGAAATTTTATGAGAATTTTAGGAACATTTGTCCCCTCTGATTTAGGTTATAACCATTTTAGGGAACCTTCTTATAAAAGTAATTTACATGCTCAAATAATTTTGGATGTTGATGAAAGTTTGGTAGATTACATAAAATCATGATATAGACCTCTGGTAATTTTTGTGTAATTATTGAATTGAAATAATTAGCACTTCATTCACATGTCATCTATTTTGTCCTAAGAATATGTTAAATAAATGAGGGCCAAATATCCTCTGGAAAATTATGAAACTTGGTGGTAGAATATTTTAGGGCATTAGAGAGCTCTGTGAATTTTTGTATAAATTTTGGAATTATTTATTAGTAGGTTTCTTCACAATTTTCTCTAGAATGAGTTTACTTGGAATATTTATTTATGTGAGTAGTTTGCCTTGATAAATTCTGAAATCTGGCCAGTAGACTTTTATGATTATTATGAAAGCCTGGTAATTTTCCAATAATTTTTGGATAAGTATTTTTGGTGGTTCCTTCTTAAATTTCTAATTTGGGGTAATTATTCAATATTATAATTAGAGGCCAACCCCTTACTGCAAAATTATGATATTCTGTATTTACTGTTATTTTGACATCATAGATTTTTCATATTTTTATGGGGGCCACATCATAAGAAGATCTTACACTTTATGTTCAATTTCATACTTGGCCAACGTTGGAAAAATTATAATAAATGCCAAATAATTAAGGAAAAATATGATCCTCTGGATTTAGTCTTAGAATATCATGATAGACTCCTAGTAATAATCTTGGATCAGTTGGATGAACATTTGGAGTACCTCCTCTTATGCAACTCATATAACTCATTTGGTCTGCGTATAGTAAAACCGTAAAGCTTGAGTAATTTGTGGATCATTAGGCGGGAATGGAAGGTAGATGGTGTACCTAGTCTGGTAGAGAAGATGTGAGATCACCATTAGGGGGTCTATATGCTGAGTGTACCCGATAAGCTTAGGGGTAAGGTTGTGTTCGGGACCGACGAGAGATCGTCTTTCCTTTAGAAGGTCATAAAATGTTTAGGGTTAGTCCAAGAGTAATGATAAGAAGGGTATACTTATGGGCAGTTAACAATAATATTAAATGCCTTGGAATGGGAGCTTTGGGGTGTCATCCCATTATAGTTCCTAGTACCGTAGCAAGCCCCTCATAGGGTAGTCCTCGGGAAGTCCATGGTTAACCCTAATATGTAGGAATAAATGGCGGTGCAAGGTTAACTTAAAAATGTACACACCCACACCCCATGGTTAAGGTGGTTAGTGATGAGTCCCATTTATATACACTTTTATGGACTCATCTAGGCTAGTTTTCCTGCTTTTGCACTACACTTTTATTACTTAATTGCTTATATCTCACTTGGACACACTTTCACTATTAGTGCAATGTCTTGGCCCATTGTGGCGCGCAATTGTGCGCTTTGTTGTTGGGGACAAGCACTATGTGCTCCCCATTCTTTGTATGCATTTATGCTTGAGCTGGAGGGGTATTCCTAGCTGTGTTGTGGCTGATGCAGGTGGACGGTTCATCCAATTTTTATCCAGAATACATGTCTGCATATATCGCACGGTCATGCGTTTTCCTTGATGCACGTTCATATGTGATTGTGCATTCTCTTTTGTGGTAGAAAACGATGTTCTGTCGTTGATCGTGCATCTCTACGCACGGGAAGTTGCCCGTGCGTGAAGGAATCGCACGATCGACCTATTTAGCCTTATTTTTGGCTTTCTGAATTTGCCCATGCGTTTTTACGCATGGTCGACTTCGACCGTGCGTGAGTAAAATGCACGGGCGCTCTGGGTCATCTTCCTGGGTAATATTCTTAATTAATATCACACGGTTCATGCACGGTCGTGCGTTCAACCATGCGTGACCAATTTCTGACTCTTTCTATAAAAGCTGCAGATGTCGACCTAATCTAGAGTTCGTCCGATCCATCTTCTTTCCCGCGCCCAAGAGCTCCAGTTTCACCCTTTTTCGCCGCTCCATCACCGCCCACCTTAAGGAGGAGCTCCAACCACCATTTCCTTGCAAATCTAAAGCCGGAGCATCCTCTCGACCGCCTCCATCATCCAAGTGCTTCAAGGAGAGGATTCCACCCTCATCTTCATCACCAAGCAAAGAGTTCTTCGCATCAGACATGGCCGAATTGTAGTTTACCGGAGAAGACGGGTCCATTGGGAGGAAGTGACAACCCTCCTCTACCCCGGAAGATAGTTGGGACCGAGCTAGGACGCGGATTGACAACCCGACAATTCCTACCGAGAATCTACAACAAGCCTACAGATTTGGTCGTATCTCTTGCCTTTTCTCTTACTTGCGTAGATGTATATGAATGTAATCTTCATTTTAGTGATGATGTACAATATAAACTTGTGTTAATTCTTATTTCATCTTTTTGTGAAAGCATTTCGTTTATATGTGTATTTGAGGTGCGCCAGCAAATCCATTCCACCCTACTCCATTCCACTCCGCAACCCGCTCTTCCATCCCGTGTGCCTACACTTCCATTCCGCTTGACTACTCATCCATCCTCCCTTGTGAAGTAGTGCGTTCAAGGCCTACGTAATTTCCATCCCGCCTAGCGAAGCATTGCATAGCGGTAATGCATAGGAGTAGTTGTAGTTATTTTATTTTCCATAAATCAAAACCCCCCTTTTCTGCAATCCATTCGACCGAAAGGACTTCAATCTCAAGTCCTACCTCAAAAGTAAACTCCACTTTACTGTGTTCCTTCGAGATCGATACTTGGGGATTCTCTCCCACATTTTATATTACTTGAACGATTGGTACACTACCGTTTCATGCCGCAGTCTTACTACCACCTATAGCGGTGTGCTAAATTTTGCGCATCAAGTTTTTGGCGCCGTTGCCGGGGAACACAGACGTGTGAGTTTGCTGGAGAGGGAGAACCTGCGAGAGAAGTTTTTCCATTTGTAAATTGCATCTTTATTTTATTTTCATTTCAGTTCTTGTTATTCCTTTTTCTTGTTTTATATTAAGTTGCCTTAGTAAATTATCGTTGGGTGTAGTATTTTGCACAATAGTATTTTTCTTTTGAATCTTGTTATCTTCACGCAATGTGGGCTTCATTTAATATTCGTTGTCGTTGGTGTGGAGATACCTCTCATGCTAGTGATAGATGTCCAAAGGGAGATAATATCCCTAACACTCAAGGACCAGTATATGGAGCACCGACTTTGTCTGGTACTCCATATGGTGCGCGTAAGTCCTATGGCTATTCTTCTAAGCCTTTACCGACATGCTTCTTTGCGGCTTCAGCACCTTTGGTGCCAATGAAGCCAGCAAGGCGATGCTTGTTTTGTCAAAGTATAGATCACGCCCTGAAGGATTGTGTTGCTTATCTTCTCCAATTGGACGAGGATGATGAGCCAGATATCCGGATCGTCCCGGCTCCTAACTCTGACAGCACACCTTCCACCTCTGATTACGTTGATGTATCACCTTCAAGTTTTGAAGGGAATGATGCAGACACGCTCATCAGAGTTTTGGCTGATCTAGGCTCTGACATGGTTGAGTCCATCTCCCCTGTGCATATATCACCCATCATGGATTCGATTCTTTGTGAGGAATCGGTGCTTGACTTTTATCCAAGCACTCTTCCTCCCCCTATTGTCCATACCACAACACTCATCGCTAACGACATTGTTCATGATGCTTCGCATGATGAGGCAGGCGATCTATATATTGTGCCTATTCCCATGGAGGAGGACAACCTTTAAGGTAACGAGGATTTTTCCACAACACTGTTGGAGGAAGTCCAAAACATGGATGAGGTCGTTGTTGATCCTGCTGAACCTTGCAACATTGTTGACAATGCCAACATTATTTTACTATCCCAACTTAGTGGGAGTGAGACCGGGACCACTCCCCTGATTTTTTATTGTTTATGTTATTCTTCTTCTTTAATTCCTGACCCCCTTCTTCGTATCTGAGCCTGTGGAGGTTGATTCTTCACAGGGACTCCAGGAGGACTCGGAGCATCTTGCTCATGCCAATGAGGCGAGCATCCACTTATGTGAGGAGGTTGATTCCCCCTCCATAGTGGAAGCTCCACTCATTGCCTTCTCCTCCTACACCCGTCTTGAAGAAGACGATACCTTGCTGGGCAAGGACATATATTTTGGTGAGAATAGTGAGGAGGACTCCTCCTCCACTTCGTACTTTCTTCTTCCTCTACCTGTGATGAGCAGGTATTATTATTTAGGTAGAGGGGTAATTGTTTTATCGTCGTATCGGTACCCGCTACCGACACACATATTAGAACAGTTACCTGTGCACTTTTCTTTTCATAGACCCATTAGCTAGAACTATTTTAAATTTGAATAAGTCGTGCTGTGAGGACAATAGCCCCAGTAGTTATCATACCTTTTCTTGCATTTTTATTTCATCTAGTTTAGTTTAGTTAGTGTTTTTCCTTTTATTTTGTATATTTTCTTTTGTTTTTGGCGGAGCTCACCCATGCAGGTCCTTCTTCTGGATGGCGGATGTTGCAGCTTTCTCTTGGTTTACACGCCAATCTTCTGGTATGCTCACTTCTGAGCATGGGGTACTCTCTTTCCCTAGACTTCATTTTGAATTTCATGGTTATATCTTGTGTTGGATTGTTTAGATTAAGTCTGGGGGAGAGTTGCTTTTTGTTACCCACTGTGCACGCACACGTTGCATTGCATACTAGAAGTAATTTATCTTATTTATTTAATATTGTTCATCTTTACCGCACACCACAACACCCACTTGAGCGTGTACTTAGTTGTAGGCACGTATCGAGTATAACTCATTTCCTTTGTGTGTTTGGGAAAAAGATTGTGATGGCTTTTAAATTATGCAGTGGAGTAAAATGTTAACTCCAGTGTTCCTAGTCAAGTACTCATGTGAGTATAGGGATTTGTGTAGATTAGATTTCTTTTTATACATTCAGTTTTATGCATTTCTTTATGTGTAAATATTGTTTGCTCTACTCAAATGGTGAATCCGGTGTGAATCAAAAGGTAGCATAGGGATGTGTGTAAAGTATTGTTAGATGCGTATTGCTCGAGCCGGGAGGAAGGATAATCTTTCTTGGTGGCTAAGAACTTGCCCCAAGCGATTCTGGAAGCATAGGCATAGGATAGTTCTAGTGCGTGAGAATGACGTAGGCCATCATTTTGGCCCGGTTGAGCCTTTGTGCCATTCCTGATATCTTCCCTCGCTAGCCCCTTTGTGCCTACCCAATCCTTTTGGTTATGCTCCACTTATACCTCACCAAAGCCTCAAAGCCAATCCTAGTCGCACACCCAAATGCGAGCATTTTGTTTAGATTTTAATTTGGTGGTCTTGATTGTGGAATTATAATGTGAAGATGTGGATGTGTTCATTGAATATGTGCTGAAAAGAAAAGAAAGAAAAAAGAAAAAAAATATTGATTGATAAAAAAAATGTTGAAATGAGAAAAATATGCTAAATTGAATATATTTTTTGAAATATTGGGAATAGGTGGTGTATACACCCATGTCGCAAAAGTCTAAGTCTGGGGGTGTGGTGCACTTGCATTCAATGTTGGTGTGCGAGGAGTTGTAATAAAGCTCATTTGGGTTTAGGTGTATCAAGCCTTCATGTTTATCTTTGTTTACCGCACCATAACCCAAGCCCCATTTAAAACCTAAAGCCCTACCGACTCATGCTTTGAACCAATCTAATGTCGTGGAGAGAATGTGACCGGGCGAGCTTACGGTCTCCGACACCGATGGATTTCGGCGGAGTTTGTCTGGAATCCCAACTTGGGCAATGCTCGTCTCAGCGTTTATTTTACTTTCTCAGTATGTGTGACCGGATGATTCACCCTGACTCCCATTTTGAGTAGAAGTAATAGTTATTTACTCTATTAGAAATTTATAAACTATGTGTATAATTAGAAATCTTCTTTACTATTTTTCTATGCACATGAGCGTGCGACATCTTATGGTACTACATTTTGTAATTTTAAGCTAGCTATTCCATTTTTCCCGCCTGCTTAGGATTTGTTTGCTCGGGACGTGCAAACAGGTATGTCTGGGGGTGTGATGAGTCCCATTTATATACACTTTTATAGACTCATTTGGGCTAGTTTTCCTGCTTTTGCACTACACTTTTAGTACATAATTGCTTATATCTCACTTGGACACACTTTCACTATTAGTGCATTGTCTTGGCCCATTGTCGTGCGCAATTGCGCGCTTTGTTGTTGGGGGCAAGCACAATGTGCTCCCCATTCTTGTTATTCATTTATGCTTGAGCTGGAGGGGTATTCCCAGCTGTGTTGTGGCTGATGCAGGTGGACGGTTCATCCAATTTTTATCCAAAATTCATGTCTGCATATATCGCACGGTCATGCGTTTTCCTTGACGCACGGTCGTATGTGATCGTGCGTTCTCTTTTGTGGTAGAAAATGATGTTCTGTCGTTGATCGTGCATCTCTACGCATGGGCAGTTGCCCGTGCGTAAAGGAATCACACGATCGACCTGTTTAGCCTTATTTTTGGCTTTCTGAATTTGCCCGTGCGTTTTTACGCACGGTCGGCTTCGACCGTGTGTGAGTAAAACGCACGGGTGCTCTGGGTCGTCTTCCTGGGTATTATTCTTAATTATATCGCACGGTTCACGCACGGTCGTGCGTTCGACCGTGCGTAACCAATTTCTGACTTTTTCTATAAAAGCTGCAGATGTCGACCTAATCTAGAATTCGTCTGATCCATCTTCTTTCCCGCACCCAAGAGCTCCAGTTTCGCCCTTTTTCGCCGCTCCATCGCTGCCCACCTTACGAAGGAGCTTCGGACACCATTTCCTTGCAAATCTAAAGCCGGAGCATCCTCTCGACCGCCTCCATCATCCAAGTGCTTCAAGGAGAGGATTCCACCCTCATCTTCTTCACCAAGCAAAGAGTTCTTTGCATCAGACGTGGCCGGATTGTAGTTTACCGGAGAAGACAGGTCCATTGGGAGGAAGTGACAGCCCTTCTCTACCCTGGAAGATAGTTGAGACCGAGCTAGGACGTGGATTGACAACCCGGCGATTCCTACCGAGAATCTATAACAAGCCTCCAGATTTGGTCATATCTCTTGCCTTTTCTCGTACTTGCGTAGATGTATATAAATGTAATCCTCATTTTAGTGATGATGTACAATATAAACTTGTGTTAATTCTAATTTCATCTTTTTGTGAAAGTATTTCGTTAATATGTGTATTTGAGGTGCGCCAGCAAATCCATTCCACCCTACTCCATTCAACTCCGCAACCCGCTCTTCCATCCAGTGTGCCTACACTTCCACTCCGCTTGACTACTCGTCCATCCACCCTTTCGAAGTAGTGTGTTCAAGGCCTACGTAGTTTCCATTCCGCCTAGCGAAGCATTGCATAGCGGCATTGCATATGAGTAGTTGTAGTTATTTTCTTTTATTTTCCATAAACCAAAACCCCCCTTTTCCGCAATCCATTCGACCGAAAGGACTTCAATCTCAAGTCCTACCTAAGAAGTAAACTCCACCTTACTGTGTTCCTTCGAGATTGATACTTGGGGATTCACTCCTACATTTTATAGTACTTGAACGATCGGTACACTGCCGTTTCGTGCCGCAGTCTTGCTACCGCCTATAGCGGTGTGCTAGATTTTGCGCATCAGTTAGTTAGTTTGGTCTTATGAGCGGTAGGCTCGGTGGTTGTAGCAGCAGACTAATTAGTCTAGTGAGCTTGTATCTCAGTAATGCTTATAGGTGCGGATGGGTTGGTCCGGCGAGCCGGTGGCTCGAAAGGTTATGGTGACGGGAGGGTTAGCCTGGGGAGTTTATGGCTCAGAGTTAGATGGTAAACATGTTTGCATGTGCATAAAGGTGGTGGGTCTTTGGTATTGGACGGTCGTTCACACCGACGTCAATACGTTGACTCGGCAAGTGTGGAATTTGCACTTAGCCATAAAAGTCCGGTGGTTTAGCCAGTAAGAGTACGCAGATGTTGCGCGGTTTTGCGTTGAGGCGTACGATAGGTCTAGGTTAGGTAGTGTGAATACCAACTAGAGGTGGATGAGGCCTAACCCACCGCTTCCATTTGCCACTACGGGAGTATCCTGGGAGTCTTGCTAGCTCCAAAAAGGGGAAACTAAAGTTCTGTGCGCATAGATTCGAAGTGTGTGAGTTGTACTTGTATGAACATATCTTTGAATTGCATAACTCTGCATGTCATGGCATAAGCATTTCATTTCAACCCCTACCCCTATCGTATAAATTGGTTATGGGACTTTTTATTCGATAGGCCTTGCTAAAAAGACCCCTCGGTCTATAGGTTTGTGTGAGCATTCCTATAAATTTCGGTTACATTTCTTTACTACTGCTTTAATTATTACCACTGCTTACTGGCTACTATTTTACTTACTACTGCTTTACTCATTGTACAATATATTGCTTACCCATAAACCCTTCCGTAGTTAGACTCACTGTCACCTGCTCTTGATTATATCCCTTGTTGTCCTCCGCTTCATTCCTAGGAGTCACCGGGAGAGTGGTGTGGGATTGGCTGAGTCAAGTTTGACTGACGGTCGGTGGACCTTATCAGTTTAGGGGACCGAGGAGACGCTGCAGCACCAGAGGCCGGTGCAGATGGAGGCGGGACAGTTTAGTACGGGAGCATCGAAGACAGGATCCGTGAGTGTCTTTTAGCTTTGGCAGTTATGCTTCTGCGAGTGAAATTTGTAGTGAGGAAATTGATGTACAGGGCATGAGCCCTTATTTATTTCAGTACCTTTCATTCAGTTATCTTATGAGGACATCCCTTTGATGATTTTATATCTATGTGATGTGGACTTGAACTTTCTTAAGTTTGTTTATTCTTTTCTTCTTCCGTGATCGATATGGCCGGCAAGATCAGCGCTTTGTAGTGGCGACCTTCCTGTGTGTTGGTGTCACCGCAATGCGGCGGTTCTGTGTATAAGACCCAGTTTTGTAGCAAAAAAATGGGGTCTTACAAACTGGTATCAAAGGAAACCTCGATCCGAAGAAAAGAAGTCCACAAACCCTGGGACACCCCGCGCGAGTGTTGTTTCAGGACAAACTAAGCAGCTGAAGAAATGGTGTGCCCATATGGGGAAATCACATGGAAAAGTCCACTTTTAACTGAATCTTTTGACAAGTTTTCTTTTGTAGCCAGCGGCGAACCCTGCCCCCAGCAGGGAATACCTCCGGCTACAAGGATCTCTTTAGATAGTCCTTTAGTCAATGAGTTAGATTTAAACTCCACTAGGACACGAGACTTACCATGACGATTTATAGCATGCCCTAGTCTGAAATAGACCGTAGGTATAAATTTGATTAAGGTACGAGGATACCCTAAAGAGGCTACAAAAAGAGAGATTTAAAGAAAGGCAGGATAGTATGGGACTCTTAGACTCAACCCTAGTACTGGTGACATGATTATATTAAGATAACCACCACGCAAACACCGAGAGTCTGATGAGAATTCAAGTTCGGAAGAGACCCGTTTGGGATTGGGTCACATGTTGACCCTGATAAAGTTGTCATAGAGGGTACTTTGAAGAGTCGAATGTATGGAGTATACCAACAAGTCTCAAGATAGAACTCAAAGTCTAAGGTTGCGTGCCCTAAGGATTGTTTGCATACTTGGGATGAATATAACACGGTGATATTGAAGATACTTAGCCCAAAATAGATAGTGGCTTATCTTTTGTTTATTAGGGCTTACCATTTTATTTATTGGGCGAATTTGTTACTGACTTGGGAATCCCTTAGATCTAATTTAGAAAGTGTTGAGTCGTGAACATGATGACTTTGAGGTTGATCTTATTCAACGTTACTCGGGCAAAGATGAGATGGTGTAACAGTATGTTCGGAATAATGATCTGTAGTATTACCAGGACAATGGATAGACATCATTGATCGAACAACAACTTAACCTTAGTTGAATCATTGGAAATTTAAAGTCACCAAGATTTATCACTTAAGGATGCCGATGTCCCATTCTATAAGTTGAGGACGGAAATTAGATCTTACAAGTTTCAGTTATATCTGGAAGTTCTTGTGACTTGGGGCATTCAGAAGTGATTAACTCATGGCTTGTTAAAAATCACGCCCTATCCTGGTATAAAATTTTAACTACGATAATGAAAGTGAGGTATTAGATCTTAGATTTACTCTAGAGGGGGGGGGGGTGAATAAAGTATTAAATTTTGTAACTTATTTTATAGCGGAATTAAAATAATGATATATATATATGTGTGTGTGTAATTGAGTGAGTAGAAAAACAAAACAACAAACACATCACAGTACAGAAAATAACACAAACACAGCAAAGACACAAGGATCTATAGTGGTTCCCCAATCAACCTAGGTAATCCACTCTTCTACCACCCTTGGTAGGAATCCACTAAGGTTTTTGATCAGGTGCCCTTCACCAATGGGATTTTTGATCAGGTGCCCAAATACCACTGAGCTTTTGATTAGGTGCTCAAACCAAACCACAAGTTTTTGATCAGGTGCCCTACCACCAAAGGTTAACTTTTGAAGGGAGTTAAAACCCTGTACAAGGTGGGGTAAAAAGAATGAACCAAAAAAAGGGTTATGAAGTTCTTCTCTCTCAATAATATCTGAGATAAGACTAGAGGACTGCTATTGTTGTAAAGCTCCCCCTGTCTGATAGAGTTTGTTGACCGTTGGTGAAGCTTCCTCTTGGGTGTAGAAGACTAAGAACCAGCAGATGCTTCTGAGAGAATATTTTAGTTATTCTCAGAGAATGAAGTTGCTGCTATAGATGAAGATTTCTGTATATCTTCTTTCTGTCTGTGTATTTCACAAGTATATTCTATCTCATGTATCCTCTTGTATATTTTTCTGTGTATACTTCTTCTTGTATCTCTTATATACTGATTCATGCTTTTTCCTTAGATAAAATAATCTGATTTGAAAATTCAAATCTTCTGTTAAGGAATAAAATAAACTGCAATAAATCATTCTTGGGACTGCAATAGCAACTTTCTGATTCTGCAAAATACTTTAATTCCTTTTCTGTGAAAGTTTCCTTTTCCAATATATGTCAAAGGCTAGATTCTCGGAAGAAGAGAATAGGACGGATATAAATAGGAAAGTTGAAATCTTGACTTATCTGAATATAAATAAATCCAAATATTTGAATAGATCCGTTGCTGAATAGTCGATCTGAGTTCAGAGAAAGAAATAACTGATCTTCAGGATTCGTCAAGCTCAAGAGGAAATTCTTCGAACTGAGATAGTTACTCATTCGTCGGACAGAACAATGAGTTCATCGATCTCAATCAAGAGTTCGTCAAACTGAAATATAGAATCCGTTGAACTGTCTTGAAAGACTGAGTTCGTCGAGCTGGAGATCCAAGTTCGTCGAACTGATATACGATGTTCGTCGAACTCAGGAAGGCGTTCGTCGAACACAGAAAACTTGGAATTTTCCTAAGTTTCAACTAACTTAGACAGGCTTAGACCTTGACCCTAGGACTATACATTAGGATCAACTTGAGTCCTAACCACAGATAGTGAACCTAGCCCAAATTAGTAATAGGGTTGTTCCAACAATCTCCCCCTATTTGGGTTAGGATACTATTTGACAATAATAAAAATAAATCAAACAAAAATAAACACATGGCGTATATATCTGACAGAATATAAAATTCATTTCAACAGATAAAAATATAATACTCTGAGTTTAGAATGTTATACACTGTAAGCAGAAGTTGGTAAAACCAAAAATCGGGAGTCTTTCTCTTTCTTTGAAGAAGGTTTGAATATAATTTTTCTGTTGAGATTTTCAGATTCTCTCTTGGTCATATATAGGTCATTTGCTCCCAGCAGAGTTTGAGATGAAGTATGAGGAACTACTGCAGCTGAGTGCAACTTCAGATAGTCTTCAACACTGAAGAGATGCCTTGAACTATATCTTTCAAACTCCTGTCTTCTGTATTCTGACATAGTTGTAAACTGTGAATAATCCTTTCCTTCAGCTTTGGCTTTGTTAATTTGAGTAGTAGTAATTGTTTCTCTATATCTGGCCATGTGTGCATTCTTTTCTAAGTCTGGATTAATGGGAGAGGAAGGTCTTTCATCATGTTCACTAGACTGATAGGAAGATTACTGATCTTGAGAATTTCTTTTCATTTGCATAGATCCACCAGAGATATGATATTTGTATGCTGAAGATGGAGCTCTAGCTGATCCCGAGGGTGGAGCTCTAGCTGATCCTGATCTGTAAGAGCCACTAGAACTTTCATGTCTCTCCCCTGTTCTTCTTAAGTACTAAAGGGAAGGTTTCTGAGATAAGGAGGACATGCCTGCAGATCCAGCTGCTGGAGGAGGAGGAGGATTAAATTTGACTGGCTTGTCAGAATAAAATCCTATTTTCTTTATTTTCTTTCTCCTATTATTCTCATTCCTTGATAATCTTATCCAGGCTGGAGAGTCTTTGGTGAGAGTGATGTTTTTCAATATGTAGTTGGGAATGTCATTGGTAGAAGAAGGAGGTTTGAGAGAAGCCTTAGCTTTGCTTCTTGATTTCCTTTTCTTTGAAGATTTTATATCTGAATCATCATCATCATCATCATCATCTGAAGGCTGTGCAGGGTTATCATACAAGTCATCAAGTTCTTTAAGAGCATTATCAACATCTTGCTCATTATGCTCTGATAGAGGGGAATCATCATAAATAAATGTTGGAGGTGAATTCACCAAGCCAACTTCCTCTGCAATTGAAATACTTTTGATGATTTGTTCCAGCAAAACTGAATCTATAGGAGCTGAATAAGGAACTATAGCCTTTGAAATAGCTTGAGGCTTAGGCAGACAACTGAAAACCAAACTGAATTTTGATAATAAAGAGAGAATGTCTATTGAAGGATTAATAGAGATATCCTTTACTGAATCTATAACTGGAATGGCTATTTCTGAAACTGCAATTGAAGCTGTATCAACTGTATCAATAACCATATCTGATAACCATACTGAAGCTGTATCAACTGGAGCTTCTTCATTGAACATCTCCCCCTGCCTAGGTTCAGGGAGACCTGAATCTAGGCCCCTAGAAGAAGGGACAAGTGATGAGGAGTTAGGAATGGAGACAAGTTTGGAAGTTAGTTCTGAGATGGCTTTTAGAACTGGAGCTAGCTTCTCATCCAGAAGAGCTGTCAGTTTTGGAGAGATATGATTGAAGATTTTCTCAGCAATGGAGGAGAAATCAACATACACATACTCAGATGTATGCTGAGAGGATGTGGATGCTGGAATGGAAGAAGAGGGAGTAGAGGTGTGAGCCTGGTTGGTACAAACTAATGAGGGTAGGAAGATGTTTGTAGCATTTGAGATGGATGGAATGGAAGTGTTTGAGAGAATGGTTTGATGATTATCCTCATGGATGGGTGATTGAGGTGGAGTATTTTGTTGAGGAGACAAAAGTTCAAATGCAGGAGGTGGGATGAATGGGGGAAGAGAATCATCATCTGGAATAGATGAGGATGGAAACTCTGCAGACTGATTATCCTGTAGAGGAGGAGAAGAAAGCATTGAGGAAGATGTGTCTATGGGAGTGTTGGAAGGAAGAACTTCTTCAGTAGTAGTGGTCTAAAGAGGTTGAGAAGGGATATGAGTTGAAGATAAAATGGGAGGAACTTCCTGTAGGGTTAAGGGAGTGACTGAGTCAGTCCTTGTGCTCTCAGAAGCCTTCTTGGATGTTTCTGCCCTTGGAGTCCTTTTTGGTATAACTCTATCCCATTTTGCCAAAGAGTGTTGAAGATAACCTCTTGCTTGCATTTATGAAAACTATTGGTGACACCAGCAGCTCTGAGCATTTTTCTTGAAGTACAATTCCTAAAATCCTGCCATAGCAAACACTCATCTTGCTTTGCTTTTTTCTTGATAGATTCAAAAGAATCATTCCCCAGTTAACCTGTTTCTTTTCCACTAAGGCCACCATCAACAAAAATTGGTGCCTTGTAATGTAATCATGTGCAGAGGTTTTTCCCAGCAAAACCTTGCCAACAACATCAGCTAAGAATTTGTATTCAACAGACAAATTCTTCTTGATAAGATGGTTAGGGTTTCCACTGGAGTGACCCATCTTACCAAATTGAATATTAAATTCAGCAGAGGTGATGTCCAGATCATCTTCACCATTTGTCGAGCCAAAAATCTCTGTTAAAATTTCAGGGGAAAAAGGAACCTGATTGCCTGAAATAGTTCCTAAGATAGATGTTGCATTCTGTGTCTGAAGAGTGTGTACCCATTCTTTAATCTCAGCAACTGGAAGCTTAATCCTTGTTGTCATTAACTTTTTCAACTATTGTTCTTCGAAGAGTTGAAGAATATCCTTGAAAATCTGATCTGATTGAGCAAAGGATTCCATGTCTATGTCGAATCTGACATCGAACTTCATTGAGGAAAGCACTGACTGAGAAATTGCCATGAGAACCTGCAAGAGAAAAATGATCAAGTGCAAAGGAACTGGAGGGAGGCAAGAGCAACTTCTGTAGGCGCAAAAACGAAGTGGAGTCAAAATTTTGATTATAAAGAAAGGGTTCGGAGAAGGTGCAAACTTTTGTTGAACGGGGTTCGGCTAAACCTAATAAAAACAGAAGTTGAAAAGCCTGGGGCTTCGTCAAATTGCGTTCGACGAAAGATAAATTTTTGTCGATCTCTGTTCGACTAACGAGCTGGCTTGGTCGATCTATGGATCTAATAGGTTTAGTCGATCACCGTTCGATGAACGACTAATTTTCGTCGATCTCCGTTCGACGAAATGAGGGGATAAGTAAATTTTTTTTAATTTATTGAATCTCCATCTATCATTCCTAGCTGATTTATAAAGAAGATGTGCTTCTTTTCATCCAAAGGTTTTGTGAAAATATCAGCCATTTGTAAGTTAGTAGGAATAAATTGTAGGCAAATTTTGTTTTTATCCACATTATCTCTGATAAAGTGGCGCCTAATTTCTATGTGTTTAGTCCTACTATGGAGTACTGGATTTTGTTCTATAGATATTGCACTAGTATTGTCACAAAATATAGTTAATTTATTTAAGTTGATACCATAATCTAAGAGTTGATTTTGTATCCACAGAATCTGTGAGCAATAATTGCCAGCAATAATATATTCTGCTTCAGCTGTTGATGTAGACACAGATGTTTGTTTCTTACAAAACCAAGAAACAAGCTTATCATCAAGGAACTGACAAGTTCCTGATGTACTTTTCCTGTCTACTCTGCATCCAGCATAATCAGAATCTGAGAATCTAGTTAATTCAAATTCTGATGCAGTTGGATACCAAAGTCCAAGATTTGGACAACCCTTTATATATCTCAAAATTCTTTTTAATAAAATAAGGTGAGATTCTTTGGGGTTAACTTGGAACCTAGCACAAATGCATGTAGCAAACATTATGTCTGGTCTACTAGCTGTTAAGTAAAGTAAAGAGCCAACAATTGCTCTATACACTTTTTGATCAATAGGTTTCCCTGATTCATCATTGTCTACAACAACATTGGAGGGCATGGGTGTTTTCATAGAAGAGGCATCAGGCATACCAAATCTTTTCACTAATTCTTAGCATACTTGGATTGTGATATGAATATGCCATTAGGAGTTTGCTTCACTTGAAGGCCAAGGAAGTAAGATAACTCACCCATACTACTCATTTCAAATTTGGATTGCAATAGGTCAGAAAACCTTTTGCATAAATTTGAATCAGTGGAGCCAAATATAATATAATCTATATAAATTTGAACTAGTAAAGTTTGTTTTTTATGCATTCTGAAAAATAAAGTTTTATCTTCATTGCCTCTACAGAATTTGTTCTCCAAAAGAAAATTAGCTAGGGTCTCATACCATGCTCTGGGAGCTTGCTTGAGACCATAGAGAGCTTTATTAAGCTTAAAAACATAGGAAGAGTTAGTTGGAGAGATAAACCTGGTGGTTGTTCCACATATACTTCTTCTTTGATATCTCCATTTAGAAATGCACTCTTCACATCCATCTGATAGACTTTAAACTTCTTAAAAGCAGCAAATGCAAGAAATATCCTGATAGCTTCAAGTCTTGCAACAGGAGCAAAAATTTGATCATAATCAATCGCTTCTTCCTGAGAGTATCCTTGAGCTACCAATCTGGCTTTATTTCTGATTATCAAGCCTTGATCATCTAGCTTGTTCCTAAAGACCCATTTGGTGCCAATAACTGGATGGCCCTTTGGTATTGGAACCAAATCCCAGACTTGTTTCTTTCAAATTGATTGAGTTCCTCTTGCATTGCAAGAATCCATTTTGGATCTTGTTCTGCATCTTTTATGAATTAAGGTTCAATTTGTGATAGGAAACAAGTATGCATCTGATTTTGGTTGAGTTGATGCCTTGTTTGAACACCTACTGAGATGTATCCAATAACTTGGGTTATTGGATGATCTCTAACTGTGATGTGATCAACAGTTGGAATGGGTTCAGCAAGAGTATCCTCTTGAGGGATTTGATCAGCTGTCATTTGATTAGCATTATCAGCAAGAACTTCTAGATTATCTTCTTCTTCACTGTCTTCAATAATTTGAGTTGATGGGAGTAGAGAGTCTTTATTCTGTAGATCCAATCCATTAAGCTCTTGACATAGAGCTGGTGCCTGCAAAATATCTTTGGTAGAGGTGGTACTCCTCTCCTCATTCAACATATTAGTTTCATCAAAAGAAACATGCATGGACTCTTCTATCTTAAGAGTTGATTTGTTATAAATTCTATATGCTTCTCTAGAAAGAGAGTATCCAAGGAATATACCTTCAGCTGCCTTTGCTTCAAATTTCCTTAGATATTTCTTATCATTGTTATGCACATAGCATTTACAACCAAAAATCTTAAAATAGTTAACCTTAGGCTTTTTATTCTTAAGCAATTCATAGGGTGTTTTACCCTTAAGTTTGTGTATCAAACTCCTGTTTAACACATAATTTGCTGTGTTCACTGCCTCTGCCCAAAAAGAGAGTGGCAAGTGAGCTTCAACAAGCAATGTAGTTGTTGATTCAAGTAATGTTCTATTTTTCCTTTCAGCTACCCCATTTTGTTGAGGAGTTCTAGGAGCAAAGAAACATTGTCTGATCCCTTCTTTTCCACAGAATTCTCTCATCAGAAGAGATTCAAACTCAGTGCCATGATCACTTCTGATCAATGCAACTAGAGTAGAGTACTCAATCTTGATGGACTTGAGAAAGTCTGTCAGAACACTGAAGGTGTCAGATTTGTTCCTGAGAAAGAACACCCAAGTGAATCTAGAGAAGTCATCTACAATAACTAAAGTGTAATGTTTCCCTCCTAAACTCTATATAGCAATGGGTCCAAAGAGATCCAAATGCAGCAAGTACAGAATTCTAGGTGAATCACTCTTGGATAAAGATTTGAAACTACTCTTGGTCTGCTTTCCTAGTTGAAAAGCCCTACAGAGTCCTTCCTTCTTGTATGAACCAGAAGGCAGTCCTCTTACCATATTGTCCTTGGAGATCTTAGAGATAGTTCTAATGTTAATATGTCCTAGCCTTTTATTTCATAACTCATTTGTTTTACTTATTGAATTAAATAAACAAATATCTGAATTGGCAGAATCAAAATTGACTAAATATATATTTCCTTGTCTAATACCAGATAACATATTGATGTTCTTATTTTTGGTAATAAGACATAAGGAATGATCAAAAGTTACCTGATAACCTTTATCACATAACTGGCTTATGCTGATGAGGTTATGCTTGAGACCCTTGACATATGCTACCTCTTTGAAGGTAACTGCTCCAACTCTGACTTTTCCATATCCTTTAGTCTGTCCACATTTGGAGTCTCCAAAAATTACTTTAGGTCCAAGCTTTGCCTTGTAATTACTTAGATTGGCCTTGTTTCCTGTCATTTGCTTAGAGCAGCCACTATCCAAATACCAATGTTCTATGTTTGGATAGCTTTGTACCTGCAAAAAAACAGACTAGTTGTTCTTGACCCAGATTATCTTGGGTCCTTTTATCATATCACAAAATTTTGAAATGTAAGAGATCTCAGGCTGATCCTTATAGCCTTGTGGATGATATCTCCTAGGAGGAATAGTCCACTCAGTAAAGGGATTCTTAATATGTTGAGAATGAGAATTCCTTAGAAATGCAGTACATTTTTCGTTCGACGAACTTGGCTGAGTTCGTCGATCGTCGTTCGACGAATTGAACTTATTTCGTCGAGCGCCGCTCAAAGGATAGCTATACTGAAAATCTGTATTCAGCGTTCGTCGATCACCGTTCGACGAATTTATGTGATTTCGTCGAACGCCATTCGACGAATGCTTTTGAATTCCTTTGCTCTTAACAACCTTGCTTGAGATGTTCTTACCTACTTATACCGCCTCTTTGCCTTTGGCAGAAATGAATTTCACCAGAGTAGATAGAATGACTTTCTTAAGAAGGTATGGCTGACTTGATGATGCACCCAAGCCCAGTTTGCCATTGAGTCTGGCATTTACAGTGCTTGTGATGTCCATCAGTTTGATGCTTCTCCCATTGAGGGATTCTTCAAACTTTTTGGTCTCAGATAATTTGTTCTCAATGAGAACAATATATTCTTTGGAGGCAGCCAGTTCTTCCTTAAGATTGGCATTATCTACAGTCAGTTAGTTCATTTCAACCAACTTACTTCTGAGGGAAATTGTCTCCTTCTCAGATTTAATCAAATCTAAACAAAGAGTCTTAAATTCATTTTTAAAATCATCTGAGGTAAAATCAAAATTAGAAATTACCTGATCACCATCAGTGTCAGATTCTGATTCATCAGAATTATTTGTTGAGGCATTGATAGCCATCATGGAAAAACTTCTTTCATCTGCATCATCTTCATCATCACTTGAGATGGATGATGATGCATGTTCTGAATCACTGCTTGAGTCATAGATAGCCATCATGCATAAATCCTTTTCATTTGAATCATCTTCATCTTCAGAGGAGCTGGATGATGACTATGATTTAGTCTCACTCCTTGTCTCAGCCACAAAGCCCTTTCCCTTGTGTTTATGTTTGTGGGAGGATGGCTTGCTGGAGTGTTTCTTTTCTTCCTTTTCTTTTCTTCTGTCCTTCTTTTGATTTTTTGGACAATTAGGTAGGATGTGTCCAGGCATCCTGCAACCATAACAAATAATTTCTTTAGAATGTGTTTTGTCATACCTTGGTTTCTCCTTGGACATGAAGTCCTTCTTTCTGAGGTCCTTTCTAGCCATTTTGTAGAATCTTTTGGTTAGGAGGCTCATGAAATCAATTTCTCCTGGAGCTTTATCTTCCTCTTCTGTTGCCTGAAAAGCAATGCTTCTTTCATTTTTGGTGGCTGGTGAGGAGGTAGACTGTTCATCTTCTCTTGATTTGATAAGTTGCTCATAGGATTTTAGTTTGCCTAATAAGGTCTCAGTGGAGACTCATTTAGGCTTCTGGCTTCCTTGATTGGCCAGATCCTTGAGTCCCATGGGACGGGGAAGCAGATTAGTATCTTATCATTTATTTCAGTGATTGTGATCACTTTTTCCAAAGACTTCTGCTCATTGATGATGAGACTGAGTCTGCTATACATATCTGCAACCATTTCAGTATATCCCTTCTTGAAGTTCTCATATTGGGAGATGAGGTGGGATCTGCTATCCTTTCTCTCATCTGCAGATCCATCAACCATGTTGTTGAGAGAGTTCCAGATGTCCCTGGCGGAGGTGCAGTCCACAACCTTCTGGAATAAATCATCAGACATGGTCTGTGCCAAGATGTTCATAGCTTTGACATCATCATTCATCTGTTTCTTCTGAGCATCTGTACACTCAGGAGGTGGAACAATATGAGTATTGGTTGTTGTTTCATTGCTTGTTGCTGCTGATGGAGTAGGAGGTCCTGTCAAAATAGAGTTAAAAATATCTTCATCAATAGAGTTCATATATAGTTTGATCCTTGCTTTCCATAATGCAAACTTGTTAAGATTGCACATAGGAGGTCTTGTGCTTGAGTAATATTTGTTCTGTGCCATGAGTTTTTTTATTTTAGAAAAAGATAACTCTAGAAGAAGTTAAGATCTAATCGATCTTTGGATTCAGGTGTTAGCCTGTATAACCAATCATCCAACCTCTGATACCAATTGAAAGTGAGGTATTAGATCTTAGATTTACTCTAAAGGGGGGTGGGGTGAATAGAGTATTAAAAGTTATAACTTATTTTAAAGCGGAATTAAAATAATGATATATATATATAGTTGAGTGAGTAGAAAAACAAAACAATAAACACAGCACAGTACAGAAAATAACACAAATACAACGAAGACACAAGGATGTACAGTGGTTCCCTAATCAACCTGGGTAATCCACTCTTCTACCACCCTTGGTAGGAATCCACTAAGGTTTTTGATCAGGTGCCCTTCACCAATGGGATTTTTGATCAGGTGCCCAAACACCACTGAGCTTTTGATCAGGTGCTCAAACCAAACCACAGGTTTTTGATCAGGTGCCCTGCCACCAAACGTTAACTTTTGAAGAGAGTTAAAACCCTGTACAAGGTGGGGTAAAAGAATGAACCAAAAAAAGGGTTATGAAGTTCTTCTCTCTCAATAATATCTGAGAGAAGACTAGAGGATTGCTGTTGTTGTAAAGATCCCCCTATCTGATAGAGTTTGTTGACAGTTGGTGAAGCTTCCTCTTGGGTGTAGAAGACTAAGAACTAGCGGATGCTTCTGAGAGAAGATTTCAGTTATTCTCAGAGAATGAAGTTGCTGCTGTAGATGAAGATTTCTGTATATCTCATTTCTGCCTGTGTATTTCACAAGTATATTCTATCTCATGTATCCTCTTGTATATTTTTCTGTGAATACTTCTTCTTGCATCTCTTATATACTAATTCATCCTTTTTTCTTAGATAAAATAATATGATTTGAAAATTCAAATCTTCTGTTAAGGAATAAAATAAACTGAAATAAATCATTATTGGGACTGCAATATCAACTTTCTGATTCTGCAAAATACTTTAATTCCTTTTCTGTGAAAGTTTCCTTTTCCAATATATGTCAACGGCTAGATTCTCGGAAGAAGAGAATAGGACGGATATAAAAAGGAAAGTTGAAATCTTGACTTATCTGAATATAAATAAATCCAAATATTTGAATAGATCCGTTGCTGAATAGTCGATCTGAGTTCAGAGAAAGAAATAACTGATCTTCAGGATTCATCAAGCTCAAGAGGAAAATCGTCGAACTGAGATAGTTACTCATTCGTCGAACAGAACAATGAGTTCGTCGATCTTAATCAGGAGTTCGTCGAACTGAAATATAGAATCCGTTGAACTGGCTTGGAAGACTGAGTTCGTCGAGCTGGAGATCCAAGTTCGTCGAACTGATATACGACGTTCGCCAAACTCAGGAAGGCGTTCCTCGAACACAGAAAACTTGGAATTTCCCTAAGTTTCAGCTAACTTAGACAGGCTTAGACCTTGACCCTAGGACTATACATTGGGGTCAACTTGAGTCCTAACCACAGATAGTGATCTTAGCCCAAATTAGTAATAGGGTTGTTCCAACAGATAACAATCCTCAAACCTTGGAAGCCATGATGATGAATAACCACAGATCTAAAACGATGAATTATTGGATTTAGAATATAAAATTTAAGGATACTATGGTAAGTTTGATCTAATTCTTACCTTGCTTTGGACAACATGAAAGTGACCAAGACTAACATAGGTTAGGTGATAAGAATTTGGTGAAATAAACGTGATGATATTTCCTTGATGAAATTGACTTGTGAAAAATCTTAGGGTATCAAAATTTTTTCCCTCATACCCTGTGAATCAAACTCCACATAGAAAATGATTGGGATTCATCTTACAAACATGGATACTAATGATGATTGGTTACAGATACTCATAAGAGTTCACGAGTACACCCCACTTTAAAATTTTGAGGATAACTGAGACATTGATGATCTGATCAGTTGCAGCAATGGTAGGAACTAGATCAGTTGTGGAGTTGAGTTGATTGCTTAGACGTATGTGACAGAGTGATAATCTGAACGTGTAGAGAAAATTTTATAGAGGTGTTGTCTACCCGAACAAACAAGAGCTTTAGTCACCGAAGAAATGGTGTATTCCGGAGCATGTCTGTCCTCGAAATAAAGAAAGATGTCATAGGTTTTGTGATGCACGGTGAGATCTGTTGACTGGTGAAGGCCAAGTGCAAGACTCTTTGGGGAACTACCATAGTCACTGCCCATGTTAGAGTGGAAGCTCGAGGATATAATTATGGATTTCATACACAGGTTACCACATCCCCACTCCGGGCACAAGTTCATTTGGAACATCGAGGATAAATTGACCAAGGTAGCTAGGGTCACCCCGGGCTGGAAGGACGCTCCCGTTGGTGTTTGATGGGATTTGTTGAGCAGTTTGTCCGTTATCGTGGTACAACCAGGACGATCGTGTCGGATCGGGATGAACGGTTTACGGCCAAAAAGTGAAGATCAATCCAGGCTTATCTGGGCTCTTGGTTGACGTCAGCACAACTTTCCACCCTCAGAGGGACGGAGGCACGAGACTCCACTATCTTGGATCTAGGATGAGGATACCAAGGCACTCATCTCGGAATTTGTGGAGGACCTAAATGCCCAAGTGCGATTAATTAGAGTTAGGATGTTGGGGCCCAGAGCAGCCAGGTCAGGTATTATGATGCGTATTATCGTCAGGTAGAGTTCCAGGTTAGAGACCAGGTGTTTCGGGAAATATGTCTGATGCATGGAGTCTCGCGGGTACGCAGATGGAAGAAGCTTAGTCTAAGATAAATGGGGCTCTACAGGATCCTGGAGTGGATCAGACCATTGGCTTATATACTAGAGCTACCACCGAAGTTGGCGGGATTGCACGACGTCTTCCATGTCTCCTCCTTTAGGAGAGCTCTACTACGCCCGGAGCAGCAGATTTCTAGTATAGACCGCCCGGTAGCCTCCGATTGATTGATTCACCTGGAGCTGGTTCGGACAGACGATACGACCGTGCGAGTCTTGCGGCGCAAGAAGGTTCCGTAGGTAAAAGTCATGTGGTAAAATCATGGACAGAAGGAGCACACATGGGAGCCACTAGAACTGATGTAGCAGAGATCGACGGTTCTCTTCGAGTCAGGAATAACTTCAATTCTTAGGGGATGTTACGTTCGGCCAATCTCGGTGAAAATCCAGCAAGCCTAACCTGAATTTCAGGGAAAAAATTATTATTTTTGTTTATTGGGATTTGTAACATCCCCCTAACAGCTAGATCCCCTAGGATGGTTTTGTCATGACTAGGGCATGACAAAACCATAGGAAGAACAAAGGGAGCATAAAAGCTTAGGAAGGAAGGAGGAAACCACCTTGGTCTACAAATAACAATTTATAATGACCAAGCTTGAAGTTGGATTTTAGGGCCTCACCTTCATACTTTGGCCCCACCATAGCATACCTATCCCTTTAGGGGCCCCCTTAGAGCACTAAGGACCCATTGGGGTCAACCAAATAAGTCAAGTTGACCAAAGTCAACCCTAACCTTAAATTGGTCAAAGTAGCCTAATTAGGATAATTGACCTCCACCATGCCAAATTGACCTTACCCCTACCCTTATAAGGATACTAGAGACTCAATGGACCAAAAAGACCCATCATGGGGCCTCCAATTTAGCTAATTTTACCAAAGTCCACCCTAGCCCTAATTTGGTCAAAAGTGCCCTACTAAGGGTCAATTCACCCTCACCTTATCAAATTGACCCTACCTAGACCTTCCTAACCCTTAAGGGTGACCAATGGGTCACTACCCACCCATTGAGGTCAACACAAATGGTAAATTTGACCAAAGTCAACCTTATCCTAAATTTAGATCAAAATGACCTATTTTGCCCAAATCAAGCCCAATCCACTTAAGCTAGACCAAATTGAAGTGGCCCACTAACCCATGGGGTTGAGAATTACTCAATTTGCCACTGAAATTGTGTAAATGATGATTAGAAGAGAGAAGGAGAAGTTTTCCCCCAAATTGGAGAGAGAGAGGATGAACATTCATGGTGGATGAATGCAATTGACCCATCAATCCTCCACCAATTGATGAGCATTCATCTCCCCTGGTAGTTACAAGAGGATTGGTAGGTTTCTCAGCCCACAAGGGGCTGAATTTAGAGAGAATTGGGAGTAGCCGAAAACCACCATTAATGGTGTTAATGGCCATTGATGCCATGGCTCCTCCCCTCCTCCAATTGACCCCTTTAACACCTTCAGGAGTCGGAGAGGAATGAAACCCCCCTCTTCCCCAAAGAAATTGAGCACCAGGAGACTACATCAACATGGCACCGAAAGCACCACCTCCAACAATGGCGGCTCGCCGGAATACGCGACACCAGGCCACGAATCAGGTCTGATCCGCTTCCCCTCTCCTAGTGCTAGATCTCTGTCGAATTGGGGCTTGATTCGAGCCAAATCGGGCTCAAATCAAGCCACCAAAAGGGCTCATTTCGAGCCCTCTTTATCCCGCCAAATCTCCTCATTCCGGCTACCTCCGGCCGGCCAACCACCCCAATCGCTGGCTGTAACACCCCAAAGATCGTGGTTCAGCGAGGTAGGCGGAATGGTGGTGTTGTGCTCGGGATAGGCTCAAGATTCCAGATCAGGTCAATGCGCACGACCATTGTCCTCTTAGCGCACGACCAGTGAGCGTGCGCCAATGATCGTGCGTAACCCGCAAAGAATCGGAGTTCTGTCTCGGCGTATGCGCACGACCATTGTCCTCTTCGCGCATGACCAGTGATCGTGCGCCAGCGATCGTGCGTTAATTCAGAAGAGAAACGAGTTCTGTCTCGGACAGTGCGCACGACCATTCCCCTCTTCGCGCACGACCACTGACCGTGCGCCTGTGATCGTGCGCCCTGTTTATTCTGTTCCGCGATTTTGAGCGGAGAAGAAGATCGGACCGTCCAAATCTTTTGGGATTTGATCCAACGGCTAGGGTTAGTTGCGGGAGACCTTTAGGGCTGATGAGAGGGGGTTAAACCTCATATTCTCTAAGTCATTCTCTCTCCAAACCCTAGAGAAAGAAGGAGGAGCCAAGGAAAAAGAAGGGAGATTCCGCCATTGACGGAGCTCCGGGGCTCCGTTTCGCGAACCGTTTCCAGATCTAGAGAGTGCAGCCCGGTGCGGTCATTTCCCTCCGTCTAGAATCTCGGATCCATGGCGAAAAAGAACGCTCCTAGGGTAACGATTTCTTCTCCCATTGTTTGGACTTGTCTTTTGTCCTCCCCTTCGTTTCTCTATGCTTGCATGAGGGATCCCTTTCACCAAATGGGTGAAGTGTAGGATTCTCTCAAGTTCTCCGGAACTCCGGGTCGATTGTGTCCGTCCCCGGCATATTGCATCTAGAAAATCCGGTAGTCGTGCGGATTTAGGCATTTTGTGTGAAGCCTATTCGTGGCCGTGAGCCCGAATCGGTGATGCTTGGATTGCGACGTTGCATTTAGGTTAAGCCTAGAATGCGTGCCAGAGAATTGTGAAATCATCTATAGTAGTGCAGGATTTAAGTGTAGGCGTCTTGTGAAGATCCTAACGAAAGCCCCATGCTTTGAGATTGGATGAAGGCAAACCTTCACCGCGAAATTGATGCGGAGCGTATTATACCTCCCCTTTTTGAGTATTTGTGAAGCCTAGATCCATGTGAAGGGATTAGGTGCGTAGCTTATATTTGTGTAGCACTTGAAGGTGCTAAACCCTTACGGGCCGAGGCGAAGACGTACCCGCGTCGCGCGACAGATCGCGACGATTAGAGCACGGGCAAAGCTAAACCGAACCCATTTCCATGCAGATCGGTAAGAGGTCCCTACCTCATGTAGCCGTGTGATCATGGGAGAGGTCGTGGAAGGTGGTTTACCTAGACCGACCAAAAGCTCTTTTTCCCACATAAGGCGATGGCCCTTACGGTGGAGTGTTTGTGGAATTGATGTTGTTAGCCTCATGCGGTTGTTTAGGCGGTTGCGGGGAACCTTCGGGTGAACCCAACCAACATCATGTGCATACCTAGGTTCCCTCCTTTTTGATGCTCAACCTATAAGATTGAATGTGCTTGAAACCTCACCTTGTGTAGTTGCACTTTCTTTATGTTAGTACTTGTGATGGTATGGCTTGCTTGCATGGTAGAATCTCCGCCACCCCGGGAAAGGGGTGGGGTCGTTATAATTTGGTCAGCTGTGCTGACCGTTACCTTGTTTGCCACCGCTTGGTGGAATGTTCTTATGCAGGTGCAGGTGAGCCAAGCGGGAAATAGCGGGCGGTGGCCCCTTTTGCTGAGTTGGCCCTTGAAGGCCAGCCTCCTTTTTAGCTTTCTCATGTATTGCCGGCCTGCGTGCCGATGTATGTTTTGGAGTTTTCGGTACATTTGCTAAATGTAAGGCCTTAAGGCCATAACTCTCTTTCTTGGTTTCATTCCTATGATAGTGGACAATTCAAATGGAAATGTTAAATCTTTATGCTTCCGCTAGTGTTTAGTACTCTGTTGTAGTTTCTTTCTGTTTATCACCTTTTAACTCCTAACTAGTGTGGTTAGTATGGCGTGGGGTCCCGGCCGGACCTACTGTTATATTATTCGTACTGGCAGGGTGTTACAATTTGGTATCAGAGCTAGGTTTCGATCCTAGGACCTGTGGGTTATGGGCCCACCAACGCTCTGCCTCTCCGTTAAGGAGGAAGGTGGCTAAAGTGACCATCATAACTTCTTCTGTTGCTGTCGCCCTTAGAATCTTCCTAACCGTTGACAGCCAGTCCTCCGCCTCCGTTGGGGATCCGGTCCCCGAGAAAGTTGGAGGATGGAAGCTTAGAAAGTGTTGCAGCTGTTGATCACGTGCTCGCGCAACAACTACACACTCTACCGGACGCTCCACCCTTTGTACCGCCGCAGGTTCCACTGCAGGTTCGATCACCGGGGCCGCATCTGTATTAGGCGTAGCAGGCTGTGCAAGCCTTTGCGGTTGAGCATTGATCATCGTGAAGACAGCTTCTGCGATTAACCTGATCATCTCAGCAGGAGGAGTGGTCGCTGGCACTTCAGCCGACCCACTTCTTTCAGCGGTGTTACGGGGTTGAGACGACCCCGCACCACTTCTAGTCGCCTATAATCGTGTAAGACACAATTTAGTGACTGAAAACATAGCAAACAACAATCATGGAACGCTCAGGTTCCGCAAACAAGTATGTTTTCCCATTCCTAAGTGGACATTCTTATTAGTTTTTGTCGTTTTAGGTGAATGCACATCCCGTGCACACCACCCCTTAAAAGGAATTCGTCCCGAATTCGCTAAACTACGGATCGACGCCTTAAGTCCGATACCAAATTGCTTTGTCCTAATTCTCAACTATCCGGCGAGAGCTCTATTTGATACGGGTGCATCGCACTCTTTTCTGTCTGAGGACTTCGTGGTGCGAATCGGAGTGCCAGCTACCTTCGTAGAGGATAGATTAGAAGTAGTGCTACCCAATGGATCTCACATGTCTGCGGATAGGAAGAGCTGTGTGAAGGTGCGGATCGGAAATCAAGATTTCGATTTGGAAGCATCGTTGTTGCCGTTAGCTGAATTCGATGTGATCTTCGGCATGGACTGGCTCTCGGAGCAGCGTGCATGCATAGATTGCAATTCTAAGGAGATCACTCTGGGAAGGAACGCCGATGGAGAAACCACATTTGCCGGTATGCGAGGAGCGAGCAAGACGCTGATGTCTGCTCTCCAAGTGGTTAAGGCGGTGAGAAAATGCGCCGAGTTGTTCTTCACCTTATTGGAGGCTTCGGAGCCAAAGCCCAGGTTATGTGATGTCCCAGTTGTAGCGGAGTACGCCGACGTGTTTCCTAACGAACTCCCTGGGGCTCCGCCTCAGCGAGAGATCGATTTCTGTATCGAGTTGGTGCCAGGTGCCAAACCTGTGGCCCGCTCACCGTACCGGATAGCGCCAAAGGAATTGGCAGAGCTGAAGGTTCAATTGCAAGAGCTGCTAGAGCAAGGCTACGTACGTCCAAGTTCTTCGCCTTGGAGTGCACCGGTCCTCTTTATGAAAAAGAAGGACGGGAGCTTGCGTCTATGTATCGATTATCGAGAGCTAAACAAGTTGACCGAGAAGAACCGATATCCGATTCCAAGAATCGATGATCTCTTCGACCAGCTGGTTGGGTCGACGGTATACTCCAAGCTGGACCTAAGGTCCGGCTATTACCAACTGCGAATTAGGGAATGTGACATTCCAAAGACAGCGTTCAGTACCCGGTTTGGGCACTATGAGTTCACGGTGATGCCGTTCGGTCTGTCTAACGCACCGTCGGTATTCATGGACTTAATGAATAGGACATTCCGTGAGTATTTGGATCAATTTGTGATCGTCTTCATCGACGACATTTTGGTATACTCTCAATCGGAAGAGGAGCATGTAGGGCATCTACACGCAGTTCTGGGCACCTTGAGGAAGAGTCAGCTATATGCCAAGTTCTCAAAGTGCGAGTTTTGGCTACAGTCAGTAGCATTCCTTGGTCACGTCGTTAGTGGAGATGGAATTGCGGTTGATCCGTCGAAGATAGAAGCGATCCGAGCCTGGCCTTTGTTGAAAAACGTAGCGGAAGTCCGAAGTTTCTTAGGACTTGCCGGCTATTATAGGCGCTTTGTGGAAAACTTCTCGAGGATTGCACTTCCTCTCACTAAATTGACTAGGAAAGATCATAAGTTCGTTTGGTCGCCCGAGTGCGCACGAGCTTTTGAAGAACTGAAGAGCCGTCTGACCACGGCGCCCATTCTATGCTCGCCATGTGGTACGGAAGGCTACGAAATCTATAGCGACGCCTCGGGGAGTGGTTTGGGTCTTGTCCTAGTGCAGTTCGGTAAGGTAATTGCCTACGGCTCCCGGCAGTTGAAGGTTCATGAGAGGAATTACCCGGTCCATGATTTGGAGCTAGCGGCCGTGGTATTTGCTCTTAAGCTTTGGAGGCATTATTTGTATGGCGTGAAGATCGACATCTTTACCGACCACAAGAGCCTCAAGTACTTGCTAGATCAAAGGGAGTTGAATATGCGACAGAGGAGGTGGTTGGAGTTCCTTGGGGACTACACCTTCGACATCAAATATACTCCTGGAAAGGGAAATGTAGTTGCGGACGCGTTGAGTCGTCGGGCTCCCGCTCAAGCAAATTGGATTTTGATGCACGATGAGCGTCTAATCCGTGAGCTGGAAGAAATGGAGATCATTTGCGTTGATCGAAGAGCGTCTACTTCAGCATGCTTGAACTGGACGGAGGTTCAATACCACCTTGCCGACCGAGTTCAACAGGCATTGGAGCTGGATGAGAGCATGAAACGCTACAAAGCGGAAACCGTTGATGGGTTGAACGCTGATTTCTCTTTCGAAGATGGCCTTATGTGGAAGAATGGCAGATTGTGCGTCCCAAACGTTGGTACTCTACGGGAGGAATTGATGTACGAGGCTCATCATACCAAGTACGCTATCCACCCGGAGAGCACGAAAATGTACATAGACATGAAGAAACTTTTCTGGTGGCCGGGTATGAAGAAGGACATAGCCCTCTACGTGGCCAAGTGCAACACTTGCGCGTTGGTGAAGGTGGAATGTCAACGTCCCGGTGGATTTTTGAAGTCCTTGCCGATTCCGGAATGGAAGTTTGACGATATTTCGATGGATTTCGTGCACGGATTGCCGAGATCGCAGCATGGAAACGACGCCATCTGGGTGATCGTGGACAGACTGACAAAAGTATCGCATTTTAGTCCGAACCGGAAGGATGATTCTGTAGAAAAGCTAGCGAAGCTCTATGTCGATAGTATTGTGCGGCTGCACGGTGTCCCTCGTAGCATCGTCAGCGATCGTGACGGGCGTTTCACATCGAAAGATTGGAGGCTTATCCATGAATTGTTGGGCACTAAATTAAAATTCAGCACGGCCTTCCACCCGCAAACGGACGGACAGACCGAGAGAACCAACAGGACTATGGAGGATATGCTCCGAATGTGCGCTCTAGATTTTGGAAAGAAGTGGGAAGATCATCTCTATATGATCGAATTCGCCTACAATAATAGCTACCAAGCCAGTATAAAGATGGCTCCTTTCGAGGCCCTCTATGGTAAGAAGTGTCGTACGCCGTTGTCTTGGGCAGAAACGGGCGATACTAAGCTATTAAAGCGAAAGGATGTTGAGGAAGCAACTTCGACGATCCGAACTATTCGGGAAAGGCTATTGATTGCCCAGGATAGGCAAGCAAAGTATTACAACGCCAAGCATAGGAACCTAGAGTTCGCCGTCGGTGACCGGGTTTACTTGAAGATCAAACCGTTCAAAGGGGTATCAAGGATCCGACGCTTGAAAAAGCTCAGTCCAAGGTACTTAGGACCGTTTGAGATTGTGGAACGTGTTGGTGATGCGGCTTATCGGCTTGCGCTATCTGCAGAGCTGAGCGGTCTGCACGACGTGTTTCACATTTCAGTTCTGAGTAAGGCAGTGCAAGAGCCTACTCATATCGTTGCGGTCGGCAAAGTGTCGGTGGATAGTGGGTTGTCGACGAAAGTCAAACCCTTACGCATCGAGGATACCGAGGTAAAGCAGTTGCGGAACAAGTCCATTCGGATGGTAAAGGTCCGGTGGGATAATTGCGGCCGAGGGGAGCTAACTTGGGAGAGAGAGCAAGCGATGCTTGCGGAGTACCCCGAGCTATTTCCCTCAGGTAAATTTTCTTTAAAAACTGTAATTTCCTGCTATTACTGTTTTCGAAATTTCGGGACGAAATTCTTTTAAGGGGGGTGGAGTTGTAACACCCCAAAGATCGTGGTTCAGCGAGGTAGGCGGAATGGTGGTGTTGCGCTCGGGATAGGCTCAAGATTCCAGATCAGGTCAATGCGCACGACCATTGTCCTCTTAGCGCACGACCAGTGAGCGTGCACCAATGATCGTGCGTAACCCGCAAAGAATCAGAGTTCTGTCTCGGCATATGCGCACGACCATTGTCCTCTTCGCGCACGACCAGTGATCGTGCGCCAGCGATCGTGCGTTAATTCAGAAGAGAATCGAGTTCTGTCTCGGACAGTGCGCACGACCATTCCCCTCTTCGCGCACGACCACTGACCGTGCGCCTGTGATCGTGCGCCCTGTTTATTCTGTTCCGCGATTTTGAGCGGAGAAGAAGATCGGACCGTCCAAATCTTTTGGGATTTGATCCAACGGCTAGGGTTAGTTGCGGGAGACCTTTAGGGCTGATGAGAGGGGGTTAAACCTCATATTCTCTAAGTCATTCTCTCTCCAAACCCTAGAGAAAGAAGGAGGAGCCAAGGAAGAAGAAGGGAGATTCCGCCATTGACGGAGCTCCGGAGCTCCGTTTCGCGAACCGTTTCCAGATCTGGAGAGTGCAGCCCGGTGCGGTCATTTCCCTCCGTCTAGAATCTCGGATCCATGGCGAAAAAGAACGCTCCTAGGGTAACGATTTCTTCTCCCGTTGTTTGGACTTGTCTTTTGTCCTCCCCTTCGTTTCTCTATGCTTGCATGAGGGATCCCTTTCACCAAATGGGTGAAGTGTAGGATTATCTCAAGCTCTCCGGAACTCCGGGTCGATTGTGTCCGTCCCCGGCATATTGCATGTAGAAAATCCGGTAGTCGTGCGGATTTAGGCATTTTGTGTGAAGCCTATTCGTGGCCGTGAGCCCGAATCGGTGATGCTTGGATTGCGACGTTGCATTTAGGTTAAGCCTAGAATGCGTGCCGGAGAATGACTCCGTGAAATCATCTATAGTATTGCGGGATTTAAGTGTAGGCGTCTTGTGAAGATCCTAACGAAAGCCCCATGCTTTGAGATTGGATGAAGGCAAACCTTCACCGCGAAATTGATGCGGAGCGTATTATACCTCCCCTTTTTGAGTATTTGTGAAGCCTAGATCCATGTGAAGGGATTAGGTGCGTAGCTTATATTTGTGTAGCACTTGAAGGTGCTAAACCCTTACGGGCCGAGGCGAAGCCGTACCCGCGTCGCGCGACAGATCGCGACGATTAGAGCACGGGCAAAGCTAAACCGAACCCGTTTCCATGCAGATCGGTAAGAGGTCCCTACCTCATGTAGCCGTGTGATCATGGGCGAGGTCGTGGAAGGTGGTTTACCTAGACCGACCAAAAGCTCTTTTTCCCACATAAGGCGATGGCCCTTACGGTGGAGTGTTTGTGGAATTGATGTTGTTAGCCTCATGCGGTTGTTTAGGCGGTTGCGGGGAACCTTCGGGTGAACCCAACCAACATCATGTGCATACCTAGGTTCCCTCCTTTTTGATGCTCAACCTAGAAGATTGAATGTGCTTGAAACCTCACCTTGTGTAGTTGCACTTTCTTTATGTTAGTACTTGTGCTGGTATGGCTTGCTTGCAGGGTAGAATCTCCGCCACCCCGGGAAAGTGGTGGGGTCGTTATAATTTGGTCAGCTGTGCTGACCGTTACCTTGTTTGCCACCGCTTGGTGGAATGTTCTTATGCAGGTGCAGGTGAGCCTAGCGGGAAATAGCGGGCGGTGGCCCCTTTTGCTGAGTTGGCCCTTGAAGGCCAGCCTCCTTTTTAGCTTTCTCATGTATTGCCGGCCTGCGTGCCGATGTATGTTTTGGAGTTTTCGGTACATTTGCTAAATGTAAGGCCTTAAGGCCATAACTCTCTTTCTTGGTTTCATTCCTATGATAGTGGACAATTCTAATGGAAATGTTAAATCTTTATGCTTCCGCTAGTGTTTAGTACTCTGTTGTAGTTTCTTTCTGTTTATCACCTTTTAACTCCTAACTAGTGTGGTTGGTATGGCGTGGGGTCCCGGCCGGACCTACTGTTATATTATTCGTACTGGCAGGGTGTTACACTGGCCACCACCTCAAAGGAGGTGGTGGTGGCATTGGTTGGCCGAGGCGGCGCTCAGGTGGCCGGGAAAACGAGGAGGAAGGAGACCCAGGACGGGTTAATCCCAGCCATAGGCTGGAGGTAGAAGATGACCAGGAGCTGTCAGATTTGCTTCAAGATCTGTGCAAGGATCATTATACATGATATTTTAATATTTGTATTTATGTCACACTATTTGCAAAGTTTTGTTTTAATTATTAAAAATACTAGAGCCCCTCTGATGAAAAAGTGCCCAACATCAATGTTGAAACCGTCAACCGGTCTCTGAGTTCGGACCCACAGGGGGTGTAGCCTGCGCCTATTTATCCCTCACTAAACTCTCCTGACCGAGGATGAAAAATCTGGAACAGACCCAAGGCTGCAGCGAGGAGGTCCCGCCACACACTCGGAAGATCTTGGAGATCTTCCCCTCCCAAACCAATGCTCAGCCGGGCACCTTGGAGGGCACTAGCAGCCAACTCCAAAAACTGCCTAGAGGAGAGAGATCAAAAGATCCGGTCTCCTCCAAGGTGCCCTTAAGGGTCTATTTATATATTTTCTAGTCTTGGACTGCAAAGAGCATAAATTCGCCTTTTGGTTTTACTAATCGCACCCCAAATTGGTCTGCTAACAGCCTAACTCCGCTGTTCTGAAGGGCTATTGGCAGCCCTCATGGGGTATCTAGGAAATTTTTCCCTCAAAGCCCTCTGTGCGAGTGGTCCTTGAAGGCACCACTCGCCAGGCTCCCTGTCCATCATGGTTCGCCGGGCGAATGATTTGTGATGCCGTCACCCGCCATGTGTTCGACTCGCTTGAGGGGAGAGACCTTGGGCGCTCTCGCCTATCTGCCATGATGCCTATGCGAGTGGTCCGCGAATGCGGGCCTCACTCACCCAAAGGCCTCTTGGACTCCTTATTCCGCTCCTTGCCTATCCACCTGGCCCCTGGGGCCCCTTGGACCCACTCGGCGAATACGGGGTTGTACACAATCCCCGCTCTTTGCAAGCGATTCCTGCGCTTGGAAAGAAAAGTCCAACCCCCAGTATTCGACGAGTGCTTTGCTGACCTAGAGGGAATCTTCTTGGTGGGGCCCTCCACTTAGCTATAAATACGGCCCCAGTTGTTATCTTTTGCTTCCCCATCTTTCAATCACTGTTCCTCATTTTCTCTCTCGGAGCACTCGCCATGACGTTTATGAAACCGACGCCACAGCCACTTTCAGAAGGAATGATGGCTCGTCTCGCCGCCGCACAGGGAGGGACCGCTCCCAAGACAACCCTTTACGCCCCCTGGCTCTCGTCGGCAAGAGACCCCTCCAAGCCCTACAGGCTGAAGAAGGCCAAGACGGTCCGCCGAGACCGTGGGGAGAGGGAGTCTGCGTCTGAAACTCCCCCCTCTCTGACATTCCTCCTGTCAACACCAACGAGGTAACGCAATATATTTCGCTTTCGAGGTTGATTATGATGATGTGACTGACCTCCGCCTATCTTACCATTCTCAGGATATGTCAACAACCGAGGGTGGCCCTGGGCTCAATCAGGCGAGTGCTGCCATTCCTCCTCCCGCTCTCGAGAATGCCTCTCTGACCCAGGAGCCCGCCCTTCTCGGCACCTCTGGCGGAGCCTTGTCCTCGCTTGGTGAGCTTGCTGCTGCACCCCTCGTTCGCTTTTTTCTCTTCTCGCAACTCTTCTGACTCAGGCTCTCGCAGCCCGTACCTTTGGGACCTTCGGGACCACGGGTTTGCCAACTCCCTTTCACACTTCCACTATCCCGGATGCTACCAAGAGTCCCCCGGCCCCTGAGCAGGAACGTCCGGCGATAAAGAGTCCCGGGACCGAGTCTCTTGCTGTGGACCCGGCCGTTACTTCCGCCGCGGCCGATCAGACGCACCACCCCGGGAAGGGGAAATCTCTCCACCTCCCGTGCCAACCATTCGCAGGATAGCCCAGCACCTCTCGCTGGTCTCCCATCGAAGAATACGTACCAGGTTGGTTGTCTCCTTCCGCAGAACTCGCGACTTGTATCTGAGAGAGATCTAATCTCTGCTTTTACAAGATTTTGTCAGATCCCGATCACCGATCCTTTAGAGAGGAGGGGCTGATCTCGCCTCCCCCCTCCCCCAGCGACCTCTCTGAATTCCTTGGTGACCATGTGGATGCCCGTACCATGAAGGAACGGGTGACAGAGATCTTCGACAAGCTGATCTAGATGCAGCGAGACCAAGCCAACCTGACAGAGGAGCACCGGGCGGCCTTCGAGCGTCGGATTAGCGCCCTCGAGCGAGACTACAGACACCTGGTCAGGGAGATGGAGCGCCAGGGGGAAGGTGCGAGGAGACCTCGCCTGGAGGCACATTACGCGGGCTAGGGATCAAATGCGCTTGATCAGCCAAGAGCTGACAGCAGTCAGCGCATTTCACTACCCGCGAGTTCCTCCTAGGACATGGAGGAGAGGCCGGGGCCGATGGCGGTGGGATCAGTAGTAAGCCTACCGGCTCTCGCTCCCCGCGCTCTCTTGTCCCCCTGCTATTTCTTCCTCTTTGTTTCCTTTTTCTTTTTCGTGCCGGACCATGGCGAGACCCTTTTTGTCTTGCGAACTATTACTTGATTGTGTGTTTGTATGTATATATCTTGCTTTCCGCTTTTTTCTTGAATGTTGTCTTGCCAGTGCTCTCGCTCTTGTTGTGCTATTTGCTTTGCCTTTGCAGGAGAGATCTCGTGTACCGCTCTCGCCTTCTATAAGTGGCTGGGTTCCGGTGGGTGGTTCATACCCCGAGGCGCCAGGAGGTCGCGACAGCTATCCGCACCCCGCGCGCAAATGATTTCAAACATTTTCCTCCTTTCTTCTATAAATAGTTCACCCAACCACCATCATTACTGTGCTTTCATCTCTCTCTACTCTTTTGCTCTCGCGATATCACTCGCCCTTCTCTTCACTCTTTTGCTCTCGCGAGATCATTTCATTCCTCCATGATGCCGAAAGAAGCGGATGGTAGGGCTAACTGCACCCAGGTCTTTTCCAACCGAGACTTCGACACCTGCGACCTCTCGGAGGGGGATTTCAATCAGGCTATCGCGTATTTCGTTCCGCCGGGTTTTGTCGGGCGCCTCCCGGGGAGCCGGGATTGCATTAATCAGTTCTTGCCCGACACACTCGCAATCCCCCTCGAACACTTTGAGGTCGGGCTCCACCTCCCGCTGTGGCCAGAGGTGCTCTTGACCCTGCGCTACTTCCGGGTGGTTCCCGCGCAGCTCAATCCCAACTCCATCGCCATGCTGGTAGCATTCGCCTGCTATCTGCATGAGGAGGGGATTGGGTTCTCGCTCCTGGTCTTCCGGAAGCTCTTCACCTTCAGGGCTACTCGCGGAGTGGCGTTCTTCTCTGGGCAGAGCCCCCTCAACGTGATCGACACCACCAATAAGAACCACGCTGGGTTCGGTGGTTTATTTTTGTCACGGGGAAGTTCTGCAACGTGCCACTCTCACCCGTGCAAGAGGACGAGTTGACCTTCCGGCCTCCCACGCTGGGAGGGTTTGAGGCTAAGCTCCATGCCTTCTTCTTGAAGCACAACATGGACGTCGTGCACTTGCAAAAGCATGTCAGCTCGTTGTCGGTGGTCCCGCTGGGAGAAGGTAAGCTGGGGCACTTTGACTCGAGCTCTTGCTACTTCTACGTTCGCTTCCGGTTATTTTAACTAACCTTTTGAACGCAGGGCTTCAGAGCCTCCGCCTTCATCTGCCGAATGCGAATGTGGTGGTCCCTCCTGCCGACGCCCTCACCCGCGCGCAGTCTGCTACCGCGGCATGCCGCGAGAACCCACCTCCCGCGAAGTCCAGCGGGCAGAAGCCGAAGCCGAAGCCTGACGCGGCTTCGAGCCCTTCCGCCAAGCGGTCGAAACCCTCTGCTGCAGATAAGGGCAAAGCGGTCGTGGATGATGTCCCGCGCTCGAGTGCTCCCGTGGAGAGGGTCTTAGCCGTCCAGCCTGCCGCCGCGCCAGCGGCAACTTTGAAAGATTATATAGGTATATGATCTAATTCACCTAGAGGGGGGGGGGGGGGTGAATAGGTATTTTGATTTTTACTTGTTTTATTTAGATGTTTAAGATTATTCTAAACAAGTAATCAAGCACAACCAGAAAACAGACAAGTGTTTATAGTGGTTCCTCAAGACAGGGTGTTTATGGGTAGTCCACTTTCCCCCTTCACCCTTCTAACAGTGTGTTAGACAGGGCCAACTCCTCCAAACTTAGCTAAAATAGCTTACAACACAGATCCCTCATGATCTCTCAGGTTTTCCCAACCCTACCTCAGGCATAGCAGCCCTACCTCAGATCAGCCACTGATCCTACAACTCAGACCACAGCAGGTCCTACAATCTCAGGCCAACAAGCCCTACCTCAGAGGAATCCACCTCCTATAACTCAGACCTTTTCCAGGTCCTACCTCAGAGGAATCCTCCTCCTACAGCTCAAGCAATAAAGCCCTACAACTCAGGCAAAAGCAGCCTTACAAACTCAGGCCTTCAGCCCTACAAACTCAGGCAAAAGCCCTACAGTAAAAGTTTTGTTGAAGCTTACTACAACATACAGCAGAAGAAGTCCCCTATAGTTCCTGCACACCTGGTTCTTCCTTGTAGCTGGAGATGTTGATGGCAACTACACACTGATCTTCCTCTTCAGATGAAGGATGGAATATCACCTTGCTCCTTCTTGTAGAGGAGTTTTCTTTTTCTCTCTTCTTCTTCTTGCTTGTTCAGTGAGCAGGAGGAGAAAAACGAGAGCTCTTGCCGTCAATGGAATAGTAAAATTGTTTTAGCACTCGACTAGCTCCTTTTCCAAAGTGCCTTAACTTCTTCTTTTATACATCCCCGACCTTCAATGGCTCTTAGCCTACCTTCTGACTAGTATGGGAGAGACTGGTGGACCCCCATAAATTCTTTCTGCAGTCTGTGCTAAAAGCAGAACACATTCAATTTGCGTTCGACAAACTCACCATACTCTGAGTTCGACGAACTTGCCCAACTTTGAATTCGACGAACTCGCCATACTCTGAGTTCGACGAACTGTGTTCTGCGTTCGATGAACATGCCAAGTCTTAGCTGTTTCTTCTATCTCGTCTCAGCATTTGCTTCTGTTGTCTATGTGTTCGACGAACTATGTTCTGCGTTCGACGAACACGCCAAGTCTCAGCTGTTTGCTTCTGTTTTGTCTTTGCGTTCGACGAACTGTGTTCTGCGTTCGACGAACACGCCAAGTCTCAGCGCTTGCTTCTGTTGTCTCTGCGTTCGACGAACCGTGTTCTGCGTTCGACGAACACGCCAAGGCTCAGCTGTTTCTTCTGTCTCGTCTCAACGTTCGATGAACTCAGTTCTGCTTTCGACGAACTGTGTTCTGCGTTCTACAAACATGCCAGATATCTTCTATCTGTAGCTCTTTTCCCGTCTCAGCGGATCCGCTGAGATAGTGAGCTCGTCTCAGCGGATTTGACACTTCGTCTCAGCAGTTCTGCTGAGACAATTCTTCATATCTCAGGAGTTGATTTCTCCTGAACTAATGGCATGATTGGCCCTTTCTCTTGAGTTACCTAAGCCTGTATATCTTACACACATATGGCTTTATCAAATACAACTTTGTACTTAGCATTGCGAGTGATGCCTCTTCAAATCAAAGGAATATTGAGGGCAATATTCCCAACAATCTCCCCCTATTTGAAGAAGGCAGAACATTCCCAATGCTAAGGTACATACCCAAATAAAAACATATCATGAAAATGATATATATAGCATTCATGATAACATTGCTTCTAGAAAGTAGCATTGTTTAAGCATGCTTTGACACCTCATGACATATTATGTTAAGCTTTGACTAGCTCATAGGTTATCTCCCCCTTTCTAACTCAGATTATATAGCATATTCATAATAACTAACTCTGATAACTTTATCCGAGGGCTAACTCTGATTTGGTCATAACATTGGCCATCTCCCCCTTTCTGGTTTCAAATACTATTTTTCCCTCTAGGGATTGAGAAGGAGCAGCTACAGACCCAGGGAAGGATTAGAAAGAATTTTCCAAATCCCCCTTATGTCAACCTTCATTTCTTTAAAATTGACCATCTCCCCCTCAACCTGAGCAGGAACTTGCTCCCCCTAAATGTGAGCACTATTAGCTTTATTAGCTGTTCTTGTTCATTTTGAACAACCCTTTCTAGCTCCCCCTCACTTGGAGCGTCAGTATTGACCTTCTAATTGTAAGTGCAAATAAAATTACATCATATGCCTGAGTTCGTCGAACTCAGAGTTGAGTTCGTCGAACTCAGACTGGAGTTCGTCGAACTCAAGGCTTAGTTCATCTGAACTCATCATAGAGCTGAGTTCGTCGAACTCAGAGTTGAGTTCGTCGAACACAAGCTCGACGTTTGTCGAACCCAGGAAAGAGTTCGTCGAACCCAGAAATTTCCCAGTTGTTTAAGGGTAACCCGAAGCTCAGCTGATCCAAATTTTTCTGATGCAGCTGATCATACTACATTATACTGTTCTATATTTAACATTTTAGGGAGATTATCTACCCTATCATGTGGACTATGCCTACTGTAAAGTTGATCCATTCAGATTTCAGTTTATCATAACAGTACATATTGTGAGAATTGCACAAATGAGAACATAAGCATTTTAACAATGGATATTGATTCATAAATGAACTCATTCTAACTTCAACATTCCTAATTCAATTTTGAAAGAATTGAACTTGGCCTCATCCAGTGGCTTGGTGAAGATATCAGCTACTTGATTGTCAGTGGGGACATTCATGTTTGATATCTTCACACTCTACATGCTCTCTAATAAAATGGTACCTTATTTCTATGTACTTGGTCCTAATATGGGAGACAGGATTTTTGGCAATAGAAATAGCACTGGATGAGTCACACAATAAGGGAGATTGACTAACCTTTATGTTGTAATCCTCCAATTGATGTTGGATCCACATAAGTTGAGCACAACAACTACATGCAGCAATGTACTCTGCCTCAGCTGTGGATATGGCCATACTGGTTTGCTTTTTGCTGCTCCAAGAGATCAGCCTCCTCCCTGGGAATTGACAAGTGCCACTTGTGCTTTTCCTGTCTTCTTTGCACCCTGCAAAATCTGCATCTGAATAGCCTATTAGTTCAAAGTTATTGTTCCTAGGGTACCAAAGTCCAAGATTTAGGCTGCCCTTGAGGTATCTCAAAATCCTCTTGACAGAGGTGTAGTGAGATTCCTTAGGACAAGCCTGATACCTAGCACAAACACATGTAGAATACATAATGTCTGGCCTACTAGCAGTCAAGTACAACAGGGATCCAATGATACACCTGTACATGGATTCATCAAAGGTCTTCCCCTTTTCATCCTTGTCTAATGATACATTAGATCCCATGGGTGTTCTCATGGTGGAGGCTGATTCCATCCCAAATTTCTTAATGAGCTCCTTGGTGTACTTAGTCTGGGAAATGAAAATTCCATCATCAGACTGTTTAACTTGGAGCCCAAGGAAATATTTAAGTTCACCCATACTTCTCATCTCAAACTCCTCCTGCATTAGATTGGCAAATCTTTTGCAGAGGTTGTCATCAGTAGACCCAAATATTATGTCATCAACATAGATTTGGACTAAGAGACACTTGCCCCTTGTTTCCTTAAGAAATAATGTGCTATATATCTTTCCCCTCAAGAACTTGTTCTTGATGAGAAAGCTAGTCAATGTCTCATACGAAGCCCTGGTGGCTTGTTTAAGACCATATAGAGCTTTCCTAAGTAGATAAACATGAGATGAGAGAGTAGGATGGACAAAACCTGATGGCTGCTCTACATAAACTTCCTCTTTCAGATTTCCATTCAGGAATGCTGATTTGACATCCATCTGGTACACCTTGAAGCCTTTGTGGGCTGCATATGCAAGGAATGGCCTTATGTCCTCCAACCTTGCAACAGAGGCAAAGGTTTGGTCAAAGTCTATTCCTTCCTCTTGCCTATACCCCTTTGCAACCAGCCTTGCCTTGTTCTTGATGATTGTCCCATTCTCATCCATCTTGTTTCTGAAGATCCATTTGGTGCCAATTATGTTGTGTCCCTGTGGTCTTGGCACCAACTTCCATACTTTGCATCTCTTAAATTGCAATAGTTCTTCCTGCATTGCCTGAATCCAGAATGGATCCAAGTTGGCTTCTTCAAATTTCTTAGGCTCTACCTGTGACAGGAAACTGAGGAACAGGGCCTCATTGTGAGCCCTGCTCCTAGTTGTCACACCTTGCTGAACATTCCCAATAATCTGCTCTAAGGGATGATCCCTTAGATGTCTTATAGCTTGTAAGACCCCCCTCCCCCGGAACACAAAACACGGCCGAGGGGAGTCTTATGCCCAGGACAGCCGCCTTGCGGAAGCGCCAGCTCACGGGCTAGCCACCTCCACAAGACGCCTATCCCGCCGGCTAAACCAACTCAACAGCGTCAACCCATCAATAAACTAAAATAAGAAGCCACATATAGATATATAAAATTCGCATAAGTAGAGTCCATAATTATACAAAAAGGTAGCTCCACGAGCTCCTGCAAAATATATCAGAGTATCACAAAAGATGCCCAAAGGGGCTACATCTCAAAACTACTACTCACGTCAGCCGCTGCCGGTACTGAGGGTATCGCTGTCTCCGACCCTGTGGTCCTGACCTGACTGTCCTCCTCCTGCGCCGTGCGCTGCGGCTCTAGGGCGCACTCCTAAAAAGAGGGACGTAGCAACCGTTAGTCATAAAGACTAAGTGGCTTCACATCTGCTCCCCCGGCGACTCCAAGGCACCGGGCGGTAGAATTGAAAGAAAGCTGCAATATTAGCAATAGTATACAAAACAGGTGACAAGAAGGGTTGTTCATATGTGTCGGTTGTATAAGTACCCAAGTACTTGCAATATTCCTAACTAGCATGTTCATAGTTATATATATAGCAGCAGTGACTATCCAAGCAAGTGTAAGCACAACAACATAAGCTGAGTATTAAAGATCTGAATTAAACTTAACTTATAAGGATGCCCATACAAGCTTATAAGTTAAGGGTCTGCATATAAAGGTAACTCATCATATAAAGATGCCCATGCAAGTTTATATGATGAGTATCCATTGCTGTGCAATGCAATGATTATGATATGAATGCGGTGCAATGATTATGATATGAATACGGTGCAATGATTATGATATGATGACTTCTCCAAGCGCATTTGCTATGTCGACACAGACTTTTAGTTCCCACTTTTCGAGGGTAGCTAACCACTCAGGCGCCCCCCGTCATGGCCAGACGGTGGCAGTGGCACGGGCCTCGCCACTACTAGGAAGGTATGCACACTACCAGTCCTAGGCCTCTGTACGCCTCAACGCTCTTTGCTCATAGCGGAGCCCTGCGTACTGCTCGCATTTCTGCAGAGTCTTCAGGAGTGGAAGGGGGCTTTGGGAGATGAGCACCAAGAAGACGAGCCCTTCCAGTCCGAGTCTGACTGCCAGCTCCCGTCGGTGTGATGATCGGCGAGCCCGTAGACCCACCACCAACTATCCTCTACCGAGGATCAGTACACCACCAGGTGTGAAAACCTGCACATTCATACTATCACGTCCTGCCCGTAGGCCCATTCACAACCGGTGCTCACAAGCATTCATCATATTAACACGTTCTGCCCGTAGGCTCCGTTCACCACAAGTTCAACCTAGTTGAACTATTCACATTCTTGAGAGTTTACTACCAATACGCATCATCCCGTTGTTTATCTAGCGAGGAGGTCATTCATAGAAGCACGTCTTCCAAACATGCGCCAGAGTCCCGAAGATAACGTTCGGGAGTTCCAAGCATATCTCACATGTCATCGACATTCACCTCTCGCACTCAATTTACGGCTCACTCTATCACAATGAGATGTTATTGCATTTGAGGGGTTTTCACCAAACCACACTCTTCGCTGGGTGATCGATCGATGTGCGCATTATTATAAACATGTCGTCAAAGTCTTTATTCGATTATTCATCGCAATGCCTCATTCCATACATCATGCCATTCGCCCAAGCTCCGCCCAATTGACACGTAAATCTGGGCACTCATTCCTCATTAAATTGGAGAATATATATTTCTCTGTTGCTTCCGTAGTTCCACTAGCTTGTTATGGTCATTCTCCTCAAACAATAGCCACGTCGGCATTCCTAATTATTATTCCCAGAGCGAAGCGAGAACGAACTACGGTTGGCGAAATCACAACAAAGTACCCTCCCACAACTCATGAAATTCAACCAAGGTCAGCACAATACCATCAATTCGATTTCTACCAATTATTAAGAGCGTCAGACAAGTATTATAAAAGATATCCCCAAAGATTACCGCAATTCAAACTACAACGACGCTGATTAACAAAACTGAGATTCTGGGAGTTCTACTCTACCCCAAATTATGTGCCACCCCATTTCGGAAATCCCTCACCAAAGGCTACAACATTCATGTTGAGTCCTAAACCCAGATCCAAGTGGCTCCTACCTAAAATCTGCTCCAAAGTCAGCTGCAGAAATCCTGGACAGCAAAAATAGCACGCAATAGACCCAAACCAGCTTTCTGGACAGTCCAGTCGACTGGACCTTTAGAGAGCTACAGGTCACTTCAGGAAACGGGTAACCTATCGTTGGAAAGCTCTTTCCGAGGGCTACAACTTCCTTGTTGAGCCCGAAGTCTAATTCCAGCGGGGTCAAGCCTAAAAAATGGCTCGAACCCAGCTGCGCACGATTTTATAATTAACAACCCCAATTAACAGAGGATTAATCCTCAAGAAAATTTCATAATTTAAGTCATATATACAGAGCTTCATCTATCCTTCTAACCATATAATTAAACTCCTACTATACCCCAACAAGAAATCCCATAGCAGGGAACTATAATTGATCATATATAAGTATGAGCATATATAAATAAAATCCCATAACAGGGAAACTAAAACCCTTAATCGATTTATCAAGCCCTAGCATTTTTTTCTCATCGATCTCCCTCCACAGACCATGGCTATGCACCAAATCAGATCCTATCCCAACCTCTTGGTGAGAAGAAATGATTTCAAGGAACTTCACGGCAAGCGGTGCCCTAAATCTGAAGTTCCATGTGGTCAATCTAAGAAAACTCCATTAAAGCTCACATGAGAAGCTCTCTTGAGCTATCATCTCTCCTATTGTAATCTAGGATACTAGCACCAAGGGAGAGGGGTCGGAAGTCACCTGATTTTTAGGCATGCACAGAGCTCATCTTCATGGCAACCGGGATGGTGGTCGGCTAAGCTCCAAAAGCCTCCAAGCTTTTGCTCCTCCAAAGTTTTCCCCCATCCAATTCCTGATGGGAGAGGAAGAAGATGAAGAAGAAGAAGAGGAAGAAGAAGAAGAAGATGAAGCAGAAGATTTTTCCTCGGGAGAAATGCTCAGCCTTAGTGTTAAGAGAGAAGAGGGTTTGCATTAATAAGCATTGGAAATCCAAAGTTAGGTGTCGGCTTCTTACTGGACAAGGATTCCACTATTAGCCTAAAATAACATAAAGAATAAGCATTTAAGCTCTGTCGGCAACAGCAGACGAAAATACCCAGATTCGTCGAACGGGAACAGTCATTTCGTCGTACGCTGCCCGAACTTAGTCGAGCGCAAGGATTTAGTGGAACGCTTCCCATTCGACGTTAGTCGAACGGGAGCAGCAAAGCTTTAGCCGAGCGCTATCATTTTTCATCGATCGTCGATCGGCTGGAATAATATATTTGTCGAATGTTGGGATTTTCGTCGGACGCCGCTCCTTCGACTTTCGTCGAACGGAATACTTCCGTCGATCACCGTTCGACGATCTTTTCGTCGAACGGTTCCCGAACGGCTCCTATTATAACATAGTCGAACGGTTCCCGTTCGACAAATTAGTCGAACGTCGAACGCCGTTCGATGAACTTTTGTCGAACGCTGGCAGCCTTCTTCGATCGCGGCTGCAGCAATGTTTCGTCGAACACAACCTCCTTTACTTCGCCGAACGCCTCTATCCCTTCGACGTTCGTCGACGGAGCTGCCCTTCGATTTTTGTCGAACGCAGCGCTGCTATTAAAACATACGACTAATTAGTCGAACACTTCCCGTTCGACGTTCGTCGAACGGGAGCTTCCCGTTCGACGTTCGTCGAACGGAAGCTTGCCGAATGCTAATTGTGCTATCAGCACACCAAATTCATTTCATTGTTTTAAATCTCATCATAGGGGCCTAGTACAAATCGGGATGTTACAAATCCAATAAACGAAGAAACAATTTCGTCCCCGAAATTTAAGTTGGGCTTATGGGGACCGAAGATCGGATTACAAAAATTGTTCTTCCGAGCACACACCGAATCTTACTCGTCTCAGGTGAGGGCCACAACTCGTCCTTCCTACCTCACCTCAATTTCTCCCCGGCGTGCTCTCGTCATACTCCACGCACTTGGTATCCCAAGTTTTTCTCAACCTCAACGAATCAACTTTGCTATACCTTTGTCAAAAGCCGTCAGGCCAGAGAGCCTAACACGCACGATGTTATCACTCGTCCTCTCAACCTTAACCGATCAACATTATTCGCACCTTGGATCTGAATCATTCTAGGTTCAGTGAACCTATTACGCACGAGTTTACCACTCGTGCTCCCGCACCAAATCCAGATTCCTCCTCTCAAGGAGTCATGTGTTTTAGATTTTCAAGAGTAAGTTGATTCTTCCAACCTCAGGCATCGTTATCCAAATAACGTGCAGCACCCTTGTCGTTATCACTTGAATGTATTCAACAATTTAGCTTTCAAGGAAATCGGCCTCAAAGTCAGGCGGGTAGTCTACCAGGTAAGGTATGGGGTCACGCACATGCTTGACACAGCCTAGGTGGCGGCTTCGGGAATGAACACCAAAGGGCCCGGACCATCCAGTTGAACGAACTACATTAGCCCGGATGGCGGCTTTGGGAATTAACACCAAAGGGCCCGGACCATCCAGTTGGTCATCTAGCGATGCGAGCAGTAATATAACAAAGCTCCCAACATCTTCATTTAACCACCACGTTGCAAAACCTTAGCACTATGAGTGCTACGATTTAAACTAATTATCCTAAATATGTCACTTTAAGCACAACTCTTTGATCAACAATCGAATACGACTCCCACTCAACAAATTTCAAGGCGTCCCCCAAAATTTATCACGCATCTTTTACACTTAGCACAGCCTCCACTAGATATTAAGTTTCAATAATCATTTTGATCACCTCATAATAACTCATGCAAAAGCCACCAACCAAGTTCAGTATCTAGTTATGACAAGATAATTATAATGGTCAAACATCATGGATGTTTACCGCACTACTTGAAATCCGTATAACAGTCAAGTCCTGCAATTACCCCACCATACTTGCCATGACATTATGCCCTTTCAATCCATCAACTACCAGAAATGATGTTACTAGCTCAAGAGTTTAAGTTCAGGAAGCTTTTATGTTTCCAAATAGTTTCCACATTCTGCACATGATCATCCGATAATGCATATCAATTGGCTCTGGCGATATTATGAATCGCTAACGAGGCTCAGAGTAAGGTGAATCCATGACTCTACACCTCGCATGGGTTATAATCACATCATTCCCTTCTAATGACACAATACCTCAAGTTAATTGTCACTTTTGTCTACTCCCGGTTCTACTAAGATTTGCACCAGATTCAAAAATTGCGCAACTTTTATCTCGTGATTTAATTCATTTCATTTAAGGGCTCCTAAGCCGTGAACATAAACCTTATCCAATGATTGGCTCTCGGCACAGAGTCTTTAGAGTACTGCCTTGTCGAGGCAATACAATTACACGTATACCTACCTGTACGTATAGAGGCATATTCATATCTTCTTAAATAAGTAAATTCAACTTATCCTTGCTAATCAATGCACGTGTTCTCTTCACGGCGTGTCTCAACACCCTTAATGCTCTCACCCGCACTGAGAGGTTATCACGCATCCAATCATCATCATTCGCATACTATTTAAATAAACAGGAGCTAAGGGAAAGCGAAGTCGGAACGTAAATAGGCCAATAAACGAAGGGACAAGCCCCCGTACGTTTTTGGACTAAATTTCTTCCACCGCCCATATGGTACATTCTTCTCACGCATGGGCACAAACCTTAGGGGCATACCTTCCTCGACTTAGAGTTCTTACCCTATAGATCCCCGTATCGACGCACTTATATATCAGTCGTAATGTAGGAATTCAAATTTTATGGCGACGACCAAGCTGCATCTCGTTGTAATGAGAGCATGCGCAAATAACATCCAATCACCCGGTACATTTATATATGTTTGAACTTAACAAGAGCCAAGGTGCGAGGATCGGGATGATTTCCCTTCGACATGAGTTATGCAGACCACCAACTGTAGGGCATACTTCACAATGCGATAAACTAAATTAAATCTATTACAAGCGCCCTACCATTCCTGCCAACGATCATCCATGGCATGCATTTTTTATTTTATAAAACCTTTTAGAATTTTAGAACGTCAATCAAGTCGTATTAATCTTGTTGACTCCGCCGCCAACTCTTATTAATTTCCCAATGTCATGTAATTACAACACTAAGGGAATGTTCCCCAAGAATTTCCAAACTCAGGGGTAGTGTATCATCATACCCACAATGCATGCACGAAATTCCATTAACTCCCCAGTTATAATGTTATCACAACATCGCTGCATATCCCCAAAGTGTAAATTTACTACTCTTCTCGTTACTTATCCACATAATCTTAAAATAATATAGAGAAAATTATCATCTTCAAAATGCTTTCCTCTCTTATTCCGCTAATAAAATTTCCATCAACCCAAACACGGCCTTAGCAGTCTGCTTTGCTTAAGGTGAATTAACTCTCAAGGATCAAAACTTCCAATGTCAAAAATTACAAAGATTCTAACTCCTCAAGGGATCCAAGTTGGTACATAACTAGCCCAATAAACGAAGAGATAAGCCCCCATATCTCTTTGACTGAGTTTCTTCTACCACCAATATAACACATTCTTCCCAAAATAAGCCTTCTCTGGATCCGAATTCTTATCGTAACTTCTCCAGATGAAACCTTCTACATAAATAGAAGTGAGAGGTATCCACATACAGTATAAAAGACACGCTTGGTGGTCTCTTACTAAGCTGATAAAAGACTACAGGCACCATTCTCATTGAGATTGCCCTAATGTTTTGGGTAAGGTGGTAATATAACTCCATATCTGAGATAGAAATCTCAGGGTGTGAGTCTCTAGCATCTACACTCACGTTAGACACTTCCCTTAGTCACTCAATGTCACTTATTGCTTGGCCCAATCATCCCCAAGATCAGTATAAGGCTAGGATACGTCATGACCTATCCTGCTAAGTCGACCAAGAAGGTGTCATATGCCCAACCAACTCTGACTGTTGGAATGGGAAAACAAATTACTGTCTCGGGATGAGCCAGCATCTATACGTAAGGGTACGAGTTTGGCTTAGGTTGGCACTTTCTATAAGAAAAAGCGGACATACTTATAGCGAATTACACATGGGCACACCACTGCTTCCGCTGCATCAGTTTGTCCTCAAACTGATCTAGCTAGCTGGGGTAGCCTAGTGGTCTAATGGACTTCTTTATCTCAGGATCGTTGCAAGCTGATACCATTTGTAAGACCCTCCTCCCCCGGAACACAAAACACGGCCAAGGGGAGTCTTATGCCCAGGACAGCCGCCTTGCGGAAGCGCCAGCTCACGGGCTAGCCACCTCCACAAGACGCCTATCCCGCCGGCTAAACCAACTCAACAGCGCCAACCCATCAATAAAATAAAACAAGAAGCCACATATAGATATATAAAATTCGCATAAGTAGAGTCCATAATTATACAAAAAGGTAGCTCCACGAGCTCCTGCAAAATATATCAGAGTATCACAAAAGATGCCCAAAGGGGCTACATCTCAAAACTACTACACACGTCAGCCGCTGCCGGTACTAAGGGTATCGCTGTCTCCGGCCCTGTGGTCCTGACCTGACTGTCCTCCTCCTGCGTCGTGCGCTGCGGCTCCAGGGCGCACTCCTAAAAAGAGGGACGTAGCAACCGTTAGTCATAAAGACTAAGTGGCTTCACATCCGCTCCCCCGACGACTCCAAGGCACCGGGCGGTAGAATTGAAAGAAAGCTGCAATATTAGCAATAGTATACAAAACAGGTGACAGGAAGGGTTGTTCATATGTGTCGGTTGTATAAGTACCCAAGTACTTGCAATATTCCTAACTAGCATGTTCATAGTTATATATATAGCAGCAGTGACTATCCAAGCAAATGTAAGCACAACAACATAAGCTGAGTATTAAAGAGCTGAATTAAACTTAACTTATAAGGATGCCCATACAAGCTTATAAGTTAAGGGTTTGCATATAAAGGTAACTCATCATATAATGATGCCCATACAAGTTTATATGATGAGTATCCATTGCTGTGCAATGCAATGATTATGATATGAATGCGGTGCAATGATTATGATATGAATACGGTGCAATGATTATGATATGATGACTTCTCCAAGCGCATTTGCTATGTCGACACAGACTTTTAGTTCCCACTTTTCGAGGGTAGCTAACCACTCAGGCGCCCCCCGTCGTGGCCAGACGGTGGCAGTGGCACGGGCCTCGCCACTACTAGGAAGGTATGCACACTACCAGTCCTAGGCCTCTGTACGCCTCAACGCTCTTTGCTCATAGCGGAGCCCTGCGTACTGCTCGCATTTCTGCAGAGTCTTCAGGAGTGGAAGGGGGCTTTGGGAGATGAGCAACAAGAAGACGAGCCCTTCCAGTCCGAGTCTGACTGCCAGCTCCCGTCGGTGTGACGATCGGCGAGCCCGTAGACCCGCCACCAACTATCCTCTACCGAGGATCACTACACCACCAGGTGTGAAAACCTGCACATTCATACTATCACGTCCTGCCTGTAGGCCCATTCACAACCGGTGCTCACAAGCATTCATCATATTAACACGTTCTGCCCGTAGGCTCCGTTCACCACAAGTTCAACCTAGTTGAACTATTCACATTCTTGAGAGTTTACTACCAATACGCATCATCCCATTGTTTATCTAGCGAGGCGGTCATTCATAGAAGCACGTCTTCCAAACATGCGCCAGAGTCCCCAAGATAACGTTCGGGAGTTCCAAGCATATCTCACATGTCATCGACATTCACCTCTCGCACTCAATTTACGGCTCACTCTATCACAATGAGATGTTATTGAATTTGAGGGGTTTTCACCAAACCACACTCTTCGCTGGGTGATCGATCGATGTGCGCATTATTTTAAACATGTCGTCAAAGTCTTTATTCGATTATTCATCGCAATGCCTCATTCCATACATCATGCCATTCGCCCATGCGCCGCCCAATTGACACGTAAATCTGGGCACTCATTCCTCATTAAATTGCAGAATATAGATTTCTCTGTTGCTTCCGTAGTTCCACTAGCTTGTTATGGTCATTCTCCCCAAACAATAGCCACGTCGACATTCCTAATTATTATTCCCAGAGCGAAGCGAGAACGAACTACGGTTGGCGAAATCACAACAAAGTACCCTCCCACAACTCATGAAATTCAACCAAGGTCAGCACAATACCATCAATTCGATTTCTACCAATTATTAAGAGCGTCAGACAAGTATTATAAAAGATATCCCCAAAGATTACCGCAATTCAAACTACAACGACGCTAATTAACAAAACTGAGATTCTGGGAGTTCTACTCCACCCCAAATTATGTGCCACCCCATTTCGGAAAGACCTCACCAAAGGCTACAACATTCATGTTGAGTTCTAAACCCAGATCCAAGTGGCTCCTACCTAAAATCTGCTCCAAAGTCAGCTGCAGAAATCCTGGACAGCAAAAACAGCACGCAATAGACCCAAACCAGCTTTCTGGACAGTCCACTCGACTGGACCTTTAGAGAGCTACAGGTCACTTCAGGAAACGGGTAACCTATCATTGGAAAGCTCTTTCCGAGGGATACAACTTCCTTGTTGAGCCCGAAGTCTAATTCCAGCGGGGTCAAGCCTAAAAATTGGCTCGAACCCAGCTGCGCACGATTTTATAATTAACAACCCCAATTAACAGAGGATTAATCCTCAACAAAATTTCATAATTTAAGTCATATATACAGAGCTTCATCTATCCTTCTAACCATATAATTAAACTCCTGCTATACCCCAACAAGAAATCCCATAGCAGGGAACTATAATTGATCATATATAAGTATGAGCATATATAAATAAAATCCCATAACAGGGAAACTAAAACCCTTAATCGATTTATCAAGCCCTAGCATTTTTTTCTCATCGATCTCCCTCCACAGACCACGGCTATGCACCAAATTAGATCCTATCTCAACCTCTTGGTGAGAAGAAATGATTTCAAGGAACTTCACGGCAAGCGGTGCCCTAAATTTGAAGTTCCATGTGGTCAATCTAAGAAAACTCCATTAAAGCTCACATGAGAAGCTCTCTTGAGCTATCATCTCTCCTATTGTAATCTAGGATACTAGCACCAAGGGAGAGGGGTCGGAAGTCACCTAATTTTTAGGCATGGACAGAGCTCATCTTCATGGTAGCCGGGATAGTGGTCGGCCAAGCTCCAAAAGCCTCCAAGCTTTTGCTCCTCCAAAGTTTTCCCCATCCAATTCCTGATGGGAGAGGAAGAAGATGAAGAAGAAGAAGAGGAAGAAGAAGAAGAAGATGAAGCAGAAGATTTTTCCTCGGGAGAAATGCTCAGCCCTAGTGTTAAGAGAGAAGAGGGTTTGCATTAATAAGCATTGGAAATCCAAAGTTAGGTGCCGGCTTCTTACTGGACAAGGATTCCACTATTAGCCTAAAATAACATAAAGAATAAGCATTTAAGCTCTGTCAGCAACAGCAGACGAAAATACCCAGATTCGTCGAACGGGAACAGTCATTTCGTCGTACGCTGCCCGAACTTAGTCGAGCGCAAGGATTTAGTGGAACGCTTCCCGTTCGACATTAGTCGAACGGGAGCAGCAAATCTTTAGCCGAGCGCTATCATTTTTCATCGATCGTCGATCGGCTGGAATAATATATTTGTCGAACGTTGGGATTTTTGTCGGACGCCGCTCCTTCGACTTTCGTCGAACGGAATACTTCCGTCGATCACCGTTCGACGATCTTTTCGTCGAACGGTTCCCGAACGACTCCTATTATAACATAGTCGAACGGTTCCCGTTCGACAAATTAGTCGAACGTCGTTCGTCGAACGCCGTTCGATGAACTTTCGTCGAACACTGGCAGCCTTCTTCGATCGCGGCTGCAGCAATGTTTCGTCGAACACAACCTCCTTTACTTCGCCGAACGCCTCTATCCCTTCGACGTTCGTCGACGGAGCTGCCCTTCGATTTTCGTCGAACGCAGCGCTGCTATTAAAACATACGACTAATTAGTCGAACACTTCCCGTTCGACGTTCGTCGAACGGGAGCTTCCCGTTCGACGTTCGTCGAACGGAAGCTTGCCGAATGATAATTGTGCTATCAGCACACCAAATTCATTTCATTGTTTTAAATCTCATCATAGGGGCCTAGTACAAATCGGGATGTTACATAGCTGCAATCAATCTGTTCTCAACTTGCTGTGCTGTTTCTGCTGGTTCAGCAGTGTCTTCATTAATATTGACTACTTCCTCTTCAGGGATGGCAGCATCAGAATGAGCTTTACTGCTGCTTGATGTGTCTTGTATAGACATCCTTTCCAAATCTTGTTCATTTCCTGTCAAGACAGAAGATCTAGACCAGCCATTATATATTAGGCTGGTCTCATCAAATACTACATGCATAGACTCCTCTACAACATTAGTTTTCTTGTTGTACACTCTATAAGCTCTACTATGAGAGCTATAGCCAACAAGAACACCTACATTGCATTTCTCTGCAAAATTTGTTAATTGAGATTTTCCATTGTTTAAAATGTAGCATTTTGAGCCAAAGATTCTAAAATATGAAATTGTAGGTTGTTTGCCTTTCAGAATCTCATAGGGAGTTATTCCATGAACCTTATTGATGGAAGCTCTATTGAGAACATGACAGGCAGTATTGACTGCCTCAGCCCAGAAGTATTCTGGGAGTGAGGAGTCACTTAACAGTGTTCTCCCAGCTTCTATCAAGGTCCTATTCCTCCTCTCAGCCACACCATTTTGTTGTGGAGTCCTTGGGGAGGATAACTCTTGGGTGATACCATATTCTTGGCAAAACCTTGTCATAGCATCAGATTGAAATTCTGTGCCATGGTCAGTTCTAGTTCTGACCACAGCATATTGAAAGTCATTCTGAATTGCTTTGACATGAGTTATAAAGATATTTAGAGTATCAGACTTCTTCTTTAGGAAGAATACCCATGTATATTTTGAGTGATAATCAACAATCACCAAAGTATACAACTTCCCACCTAAGCTCTGAATCGCCAAGGGACCAAACAAGTACATATGCAAGAGATAAGGACATCTTTCAGTGTCTTTGGTGCCAATACTTTTAAAGGTGGACCTTGTTTCCTTACCCATTTGGCAAGCATGACAGGGACCATCTTTAATACATTTTAAGTTAGGACTATTCCTAACAAGGTTTTTAGAAAAAAGTCTATACATTGTCTTGTAGTTAATATGAGCAAGTCTCTTGTGCCATTGAACACAGAGAGACTCATTCTCATTAGCTACAAGACAAACAGATGTAAGCGAATTACTGCAAATAAAATGTAAGCAATAAACATTCACACTCCTAGTGCCTGAGAGAATAGTCTCTAAGTCCTTAGACTTTTTAATCAAGCACTTGTCATTGTGGAATTCAATGACATAGCCTAGGTCACACAGTTGACTTATGCTTATAAGGTTGTGTTGCAACCCTTCAACATAAGCTACCCTTGTGATGGAGACTATGCCATTGGATATCATACCATATCCCTTGGTGATTCCTTTTTCAGATCCCCCAAATATAACTTTGGGTCCATTCTTCACAGGTTTGTAGTCCTGTAGAAGACTCCTTGTTCCTGTCATGTGCCTTGAGCACCCACTGTCCAAGTACCAAATTTGGTTTAGGCTGGTACTTGAACTAACCTGCAAGAAGAAGTTTAGTTATCCTTAGGAGCCCAAAAACCTTTGGGTCCTAGGTGCCTGTTAGTCTGATGAGAAAATCTCACCCTAGCTGCACTCCTAGCAGGAAGGCTATTCTTTGTATTAGGTACATTGGGATTGTACCAACAATCTATGGCAAAGTGTCCCACTTTACCACAGCACCAACATTCATGAATATTGTATCTCCTCTTTTGAGCATTTCTTGAGGGGAGTGCAGCACTGTGCACATGTTCAGGAGGATAGACAACTACATTCTTCCTGTTTCTCTCAGCAATGATTTGACTGAAAGTCAATCTAGGTGCTGTCTTGATGCTCTTTGTCCTGATGTCATCAGCTTGCTTTAGCTTGGCAGCCATACAATATCTGATGGCATCTGACACTGAGCAACAAGGCTGATCAACAGATTTGACATCAGTTTTGCTCTTTGCTGAAGCAGATTTGAAAGAGCTTGCACCCTTATTCTTTACTGGAGGGGCTGAAGTACCAAATACAAATGGTCCAGGTAGGTCCATTTGAATTTCCTCATGGGGAGCCTTCATAACACTCAATCCTATGCCCTTTCTTCCACTATAGGAAGGAGTATTTTCCTTCCTATAGAAACTCCCATTCTTCTAGTGACCATAAATGCTTTCATGGTCATACCTGTTGGAAGGAAGTAACACCTTTTGAAAGGTGGTTTGAGGCTTAGCCTTCCCCTTGCTCTTCTCTCCACTCCCTTCTCCTACTTCCATTTTATTGAATCCTAGTCCTCTCCTATTGGTTTGAGAGGAGAAGGTGTGAAATTTTTTCCGGACCTTGTGAGAGCAAGCAGGAATAACAACTAGAGTTACAAGCCAAAACAACCAGAAACAATTTGGGGCAAACAATTGATCTTTATTGATTTTCTAACTTCAGTTACAGGGCAAGACATGCTTGACGAGACATGATTTCGTCAGCACAACACTCCAGAACCAATACAGAGAAGAATACTGAAAGACTTCAGACCGCACAACCCGCGCGACCTCTCTTGCACAGACCGCGCGATCTCCCTTGCGATCTCCTCCTGTTGCTAGACCGCAACACCCTGCCGACCTCAGACCACCACCAAACCGCTGCACAGACCGCTCCCTTCTTTCGACCTCCTGACCTTCCCAAACTCCAGCAACACAACTCCAAGCCGCAGACCGCCCGAACACTTTCAGAGGAAGAGGTGATCGCTGCTGCCCGCACTATCCGCAGAAGCTGCACAAGAAGAATTCGATCAGAGACCGCCCGGTCAGAAAACACAGACCGCAAGAAAGACGCGAACTCAGCTTACACTTGGTGTGTTCTGTTTGCTGCTACAGTGGCCTCCTATTTATAGGCATGCGACCTGATCCAGTCACCACCCTATGAGATAGGATCACCACCCCTCAGACCGCGTGGCCAAACCGGTCAACCCGCGATCAGCAGCCGAACTCCTGCTTCATTTTGGTGAACCCGCCAGCTTCACACATCAGCCATGAGAGACCGCTGCTCTCACGGCAGATCGCGACTTCAACGAAGATCGCCAGACCGCCCGAAGCTGTTCACCACCTGTGTTCAAATGAGACCGCGAACACAGTCAGTTCGCCATCAGACCGCGAACTCCTGTCCGCATGCCGATCTCCTCCTGAGACCGCGAACAGCAACCAGCTCGCAAGCCAGCCTCCTCCTGAGACCGCGAGCTGAGACCGCGCGACTAAGACCCTTAGTCCGCGAACTCTCCCAGAAGGCCCGGTCAGCTATCAGACCGCATCCTGAAGAGAACCTTGATCAAGCTGTGCGGTCACACCAGACCGCCACAGCCTTGAAGAGGACAGCCTGCCACGCGATCACGCACAGACCGCGCGGCTCCTCCTTCAGCAGACTTTGGACCAGACCAACAGTCAACCCGGGAGACCGCGACTAGGCACAGATCATGCCAAACCGCCGATCCAGACCGCCAAGTCGGCAAACTTGCCTGATCGCAGAATCAGACCGTTAGTTCGCGCGAACTCGCCAGACCGCCCGACCTCACCCAGACCGCCCAGATCCAAAAGCCTCCAAACTTCCACTTCAACAATTTCAACACTCCCCCTTGAAGTGGGAGGTTGAAACCAGCCCCAGTAAGCTCCTTAGCCGTGTGAACGGCCCCTTTGCCAGCGCCTTTGTGAAGATGTCTGCGACATTGTCCGCACTCCGCACATGCCCGACCGAAAGAGATCCCTCCAGCACCTTCTCCCGTATGAAGTGATGCTCGATCTCGATATGCTTGGTCCTCGCGTGACAAACTGGATTGGTTACCAGTTTGAGAGCACTCTCGTTGTCACCGCGTAGCAGAGTCGGCTCCCGAACCTCCTTATGGACGTCTCCCACCAACCTCCTAAGCCAGATGGCTTCTTGAGCTGCCAAAGCCGAAGCCTTGTATTCCTCTTCCGTGGTAGAGACTGACACGGAATCTTGTTTCTTGCTGCACCATGAAATAGCTGTGGGGCCCGCCATGAAGACGAATCCAGACGTCGACTTCCGATCATCCGAATCTCCCCCGTAGTCAGCATCCATGAACCCGTGCACCTTGAAGTCCGCATCCCTCCGGTACAGGAGACCCATGTCCGAGGTCGCCTTGACATGCTTCAGAATGTTCTTGGCCGCTAGCAGATGAGGTACCCGTGGCTCCGCCATATATCGACTCACTCTGCCAACTGCATATGCAATATCCGGCCTCGTGATCGTCAGATAAATCAAGCTCCCAACTAGAGCTCGGAACACCAACGGATCTTGCATGATCCTCCCCTCATCCTTCCGAAGCTTCATAGCTTTATCCAGAGGTGTGGAAGTGCACTTCCCTTCCTTCATGCCGAATCGCTCCACGATTCGCTCCGCATAGCCGGCCTGGGTCACCAGCACTCCACCTTCCTTCCTCTGCACCTCGAGTCCAAGGAAATGGTGAAGTTCACCTAAGTCCTTCATCTCGAACCTGATAGACAGCTCGGCCCGAAGCTGCGCTACCTCCTCCTTCGAGTTCCCCGTCACGATCATATCGTCGACGTATAACAGCACGATGACTTGAAGCTCCCCGCTCTTCTTGACGAACAAGCTTGAGTCTGAGTCTGAAGCCCCAAATCCACAGAATAAGAGATATTCTGCGATCTTCCCATACCATGCCCTCGGCGCTTGCTTCAACCCATACAGGGCCTTCTTCAACTTGCAGACATGCTCCGGAAAATCTTCAGACATAAAGCCTGGAGGCTGGACCATGAAGATATCCTTGTCAATCTCACCGTACAAGAAGGCGTTCTTGACGTCGAGCTGCCAAATCTTCCATCCACTGAACGCCGCCAAGGCAATAATAAAACGAACTGAAGTCATTTTTGCCACCGGACTGAAAGTCTCCTCGTAATCTTCACCGTATTGCTGCGAGAACCCCCGAGCTACAAGGCGAGCCTTGTACCGCTCGATACTACCGTCAGCCTTCTTCTTCAGCTTGTAGACCCACTTGCATGTAACAGGAGTGGTGCCCTTAGGCTTGGGCACAAGAGACCAGGTCTCATTCTTCTCAAGAGCTGACATCTCTTCTTGCATTGCAACATCCCACTCCTTCACGCCTCTGGCCTTCTCAAAGCTCGACGGTTCCCTCTCATCTAAGGGACCAGCGAAGAAACATGAGACAAAGCTCACTGTGTTTCCTCATGTATAGCGATCAGGGGCGATGATCGCTCGCTTCGATCTCCTCAGCTCCTTCCCCTGAACCGCATCATCTTCAGCTGCTTCTTCCCTAGCTCCTCTTCCAGACATGCTAGGAGCATTGCTCCCCCTGCTCCTTGAACCAGAAGCTCCCGTCTCAGAACTAGAAGGCGATGGACCACCTGGTGACACAGGTAGCTCCACCTGAAGATTTTCCACAGCTTGCTCCGGCTCCTCCACCCTGCTCTCTGGTAACTCCACTCCAGAGGACCCCCTGTAAGATGTCACCTCATCGAACACGACGTCGCGAGATACAACAAATCTCCGCGTCTCCGGGTCCATGCACTTCCACCCTTTCTTCCTCTCATCGTATCCCACAAAGACTAGCTCCCTAGCCTTCGCTTCTAGCTTTGTCCGAAGAGCATCAGGGATGTGCACGTAACAGGTGGAACCGAACACCCGAAGGTGTGCCACGCTTGGCTTCTCCTTGAACATCATCTCATGCGGGGTCAACATGTTGATGGGGCTCAGAGGCATCCTGTTGATGACGTAAGCAGCACAAGACATTCCCTCCGCCCAGAAGGACTTTGGGATACTCTTGGCATGCAGCCAACACTTGCAGGTCTCCGTCAGATGACGGATCTTCCGCTCTGCAACACCGTTCTGCTGTGGAGTATGTGCACAAGTAAGCTCCCTCCGGATGCCTGCCTTCCTGCAAAAACTGGAGAACTCAGCAGAGGTGAACTCTCCTCCGTTGTCCGTCCTCAGCTTCTTGATCCGCAGATTCAGCCGACCTTCCACGAGCTCCTTGAACTCCACAAACTTGGCAAACGCTTCCGCCTTCTCCTTCAGGAAATAAACCCAGACATATCTGGTGTAATCATCGATCAGCACCAGCATATACCTGCTGCCTCCGAGGCTTGGGGTAGCAGTTGGTCCCATCAAGTCACCATGGATGCACTCCAACGGCTGACTACACCTTGTCTGTGACTTGTCAAACGGTAGTCGATGAGACTTGCCGAACTGACATCCCGCGCAAACGTGACCTTCTTCGTAGGAAGATAGACTTGGCAGGCCCTTGACAAGACCTTTCACCGCCATTGCTTTCAGCTTGTCCATCCCTACATGCCCCAACCTCTCATGCCATATCACGGCACCATCATTCGTCTTCATCTTGTCGATGTAGGAACTTGTCGACAAAACGAACAAGTCCTTTGCCCGTCTCCCAACATGAACGACCTCCGCCTTCACGGCCTCTACATTTCGTAGAAATTTCACTTCTGTTGGGCCGAACAGAACGTGATACCCAGCGTCAACAGCGTTTGTTACTGAGAAGAGGTTTTTCTTCATCCCGGGCACATGATAGACACTCTTCAAGGTAAGTGGCCCTCTATCACTGCCCAAAGAAACAACCCCCACCTTCTCGACTGGATGCACAGTATTATCAGCGGTGATGATAGCATTGTTACCTGTATAGGGTTGTGCTGATGAAAGCTTCGACTCATCTCCGGTGAGGTGATGACCACACCCCGAGTCCACGATCCAGTCCTCTTGATAGTTGATAGTAGCCGAGGCTTCAACCGAAGCCGAGAAGGCTCCTCCCCATCCTCCATCAATGTGCCTGGCCTCCACTTCCACCTTTCCAGCAACATGCCCCGATTGAGTAACAACTGGGCATTCCTTCTTGAAGTGCCCAACCTTCCCGCACTTGAAGCATCTCGGACCTTCCCCCTTCTTCTTCCCGACAGCCTTGGGAGCATACCCCCTTTCCTGCTGCCCAGAAGTTGAAGGCCCATAGCCTCCCGCGATCTTTTTCTTCTTCTCCCACTTCTTCTTCTTCCCTGAGAAGAGCACCTCGCCGTCTCCCCCAGTCACTGATACTCCCGCCATCTGCCTTGCCAGACTTTCCTGCGAAGCTAGCAGATTCTCCAGCTCTAGCAGAGACGGCTGATTTGCCCATCCCTGCACTGACGTCACAAAGGCAACATATTCCTTCCGCAGGCCGCGGATGATGTGCCTCTTCAGCTTCGCCTCAGAGATAGGCTCATCAGGATCCAGTGCTGATATCTCAGCGCAGAGGTTCTTCATCTTCAGAAAGAAGTTTGAGATAGAAAGATCACCCTGAGCCGACCTTGCCAGCTCATTCTCCAAGAACTGCAGCCTCGCCACATTCTTCTTGTTAAAAAGCCCATCCAGGGCTCTCCAGATTTCGGCAGCTGATCCACACCCTAAGATGTGATCAAATAGTTCCGGTGAAATGGCACGCTTCAAGGTGAACTCGGCTTTAGCATTGGTCTTTCTCCACGCCCTCACAGCCGGACCATTATCACCTGCTTCCGTTGCCTTCACCTCTTCAGTTGCATCTCCTCCAACAACCTCCCAGAGGTCCTCCCCTAGAAGATAGCTCTGCATACATGACCTCCACTTCTTAAAGTTGGTCGAAGTAAGCATATCAATCCCAAGACCTCTTGCAAATCCGCCTTCCATTGTTTTCCCTCTGGTTCCTTCTTCACAAAGGCGATGGCTTCTCTAAGTTATTCACTGCTCTAACCACTCCAACCTGGCTCTGATACCATGTGAAATTTTTTCCGGACCTTGTGAGAGCAAGCAGGAATAACAACTAGAGTTACAAGCCAAAACAACCAGAAACAATTTGGGGCAAACAATTGATCTTTATTGATTTTCTAACTTCAGTTACAGGGCAAGACATGCTTGACGAGACATGATTTCGTCAGCACAACACTCCAGAACCAATACAGAGAAGAATACTGAAAGACTTCAGACCGCACAACCCGCGCGACCTCTCTTGCACAGACCGCGCGATCTCCCTTGCGATCTCCTCCTGTTGCTAGACCGCAACACCCTGCCGACCTCAGACCACCACCAAACCGCTGCACAGACCGCTCCCTTCTTTCGACCTCCTGACCTTCCCAAACTCCAGCAACACAACTCCAAGCCGCAGACCGCCCGAACACTTTCAGAGGAAGAGGTAATCGCTGCTGCCCGCACTATCCGCAGAAGCTGCACAAGAAGAATTCGATCAGAGACCGCCCGGTCAGAAAACACAGACCGCAAGAAAGACGCGAACTCAGCTTACACTTGGTGTGTTCTGTTTGCTGCTACAGTGGCCTCCTATTTATAGGCATGCGACCTGATCCAGTCACCACCCTATGAGATAGGATCACCACCCCTCAGACCGCGTGGCCAAACCGGTCAACCCGCGATCAGCAGCCGAACTCCTGCTTCATTTTGGTGAACCCGCCAGCTTCACACATCATCCATGAGAGACCGCTGCTCTCACGGCAGATCGCGACTTCAACGAAGATCGCCAGACCGCCCGAAGCTGTTCACCACCTGTGTTCGCATGAGACCGCGAACACAGTCAGTTCGCCATCAGACCGCGAACTCCTGTCCGCATGCCGATCTCCTCCTGAGACCGCGAACAGCAACCAGCTCGCAAGCCAGCCTCCTCCTGAGACCGCGAGCTGAGACCGCGCGACTAAGACCCTTAGTCCGCGAACTCTCCCAGAAGGCCCGGTCAGCTATCAGACCGCATCCTGAAGAGAACCTTGATCAAGCTGTGCGGTCACACCAGACCGCCACAGCCTTGAAGAGGACAGCCTGCCACGCGATCACGCACAGACCGCGCGGCTCCTCCTTCAGCAGACTTTGGACCAGACCAACAGTCAACCCGGGAGACCGCGACTAGGCACAGATCATGCCAAACCGCCGATCCAGACCGCCAAGTCGGCAAACTTGCCTGACCGCAGAATCAGACCGTTAGTTCGCGCGAACTCGCCAGACCGCCCGACCTCACCCAGACCGCCCAGATCCAAAAGCCTCCAAACTTCCACTTCAACAATTTCAACAGAAGGTGTCAATAATAGGGAGCACAGATTTGGGCTTGGAGAATTGAGCCACCAGGCTCTTCTCTTTCACAAGCTTCTCCTCAAGGTCTTTGATGACCTTGTTCTTCAGGGAAATAATGCTTAATTTCACAATTGTTAACCCCTATAAATGGCTTATCTATCTACTCATCTGAGCCACCAGGGAGGTAGGTTCAGTGTAGTCATTTTTAGTCATTTTAAGGGAAGCAATTTCCTGGGCTTGCCTCTTGGAGAGCTTCTTGCTCTTCTTCAGAGCTTCCAAAAGAACACCATACTTGTCAATCAATTGATTGACTTCTTCCTCAGCTTCTGAACCACTTCCACCAATTGATGAAGGTGCTTCAGATTCTGGACCAGTCTCATAATCAGAAGAGGATATGGAATGAACTAATACCTGCTCATGTTCTGAATTGTTATGGCTGTCCTCATCTTCAATTAGAGCCATCAACCCATGGTCATCTTGAATGACTTCAACCTCCTCTACATCACTGTCTGAATGTAATAGAGGGGCCCTGATTCCTATCCTGGCAGCTGGATAGTCCTCTTCCTCCTGAGCAGCAAATAGCCATATGTAGGCTTCCTCTTCTCCATCTGAATCTGAAGATGAAGATTCAGATTCACTCCAGCTCTTTCCTTTCTTGACTAGAAAGGATTTTTCTCCCTTCCTCTCCTTCTGGTGATGGGTCTTCTTGTCATCTCTTTCTTTTCTCTTGACTGAACAGTCAGCAATGACATGTCCAGGCTTACTGCAGTAATAACAAATGATGTTATTTGAAACATGTTTACTAGATTTAGAATCATAGCTGTCCCCTTTGGGGTGCTGCCTTTCAGATCTATGGTGATTCTTCCTGGGATGAGAGGAGGAGGAAGGTTTGTTCTTCCATTGTTTACCCCTTATCATCTTCTTGAACTGCCTAGTGAAGGCACCAAACTCCTCATCAGAAGAGGAGCAGTCTAAAGTGCAGCTCTCTGACTTCTCAGATTCAGCTGTCCTTCTTGGAGGTGACTGTAATCTGCCCTTGCTCTTCTTTGAGCTATCAGCTTTTAGAGCTACAGTTCTCTCCCTTGTGTGAGCCCTGGAGGAAGTATCCTCCTCCTTTCTTGCAGACAGTTGCATCTCATATGAGAGCAGTTTCCCAAACAGTGTGTGGGTCTCCCAGCCTTGCAACTTCCCAGATGGCACAAATTTTTGTGTCCCAATCCCTAGTTAGAGATCTAAGGAACTTATCATTCAGCTCATAGTTGGTGAACACTCTCTCATAGGTTCTTAGTTCATTCACTATCCTAAAGAACCTCTCATAACACATGGAAATGCTCTCCTGGCTCATCTGCCTAAAGGCTTCATACTCTTGGTTTAGGAGTGACTTTCTGTCATCTCTCACTTATGTAGTCCCTTCCATATAAACTACTGATGTGTCCTACATTTCCTTGGCAGTAGTGCAGTGTACTAGGTTATGAAATGTGGAGTCATCAATAGCATTTACTATGATGTTCTAGGCTCTCTTGTCCATAGTGAACAGAGTGAGTTCATTTGTGGTTAAGTCATTAAATGCCTTGTCCACCCTTCTGGTTGGATCTATTGTGGAGGCAATTTTGAAAGTGAAGTGACCTTCCTTAACAGTAATATAGATCCTAGGGTCAGATGCTTCCATGAACAATCTAACCCTCTGCTTCCATATGCCAAAGTTGGCTTTGTTGCATATGGGCAATTTCATGGAGCCCATCTCCTTCTACATTCCACTAGAGGCCATCTGATTTAGAATATTCAATACCTATCTAGAATCTGGTCAGACTGTTAAGTCTTTCTAGACCAACCTCCCTCTGATACAACTTGAAAGATTATATAGGTATATGATCTAATTCAACTGGAGGGGGTGGGGGGGGGGGGGGGGTGAATAGGTCTTTTGATTTTTACTTGTTTTATTTAGATGATTAAGATTATTCTAAACAAGTAATCAAGCACAACCAGAAAACACACAAGTGTTTATAGTGGTTCCCCAAGACAGGGTGTCTATGGGTAGTCCACTTTCCCTCTTCACCCTTCTAACAGTGTGTTAGACAGGGCCAACTCCTCTAAACTCAGCTAAAATAGCTTACAGCACAGATCCCTCAGGATCTCTTAGGTTTTCCCAACCCTACCTTAGGCACAGCAGCTCTACCTCAGATCAGCCACTGATCCTACAACTCAGACCACAGCAGGTCCTACAATCTCAGGCCAACAAGCCCTACCTCAGAGGAATCCACCTCCTACAACTCAGACCTCTTCCAGGTCCTACCTCAGAGGAATCCTCCTCCTACAGCTCAGGCAATAAAGCCCTACAACTCAGGCAAAAGCAGCCTTACAAACTCAGGTCTTCAGCCCTACAAACTCAGGCAAAATCCCTACAGTAAAAGTTTTGTTGAAGCTTACTACAGCAGACAACAGAAGAAGTCCCCTGTCGTTCCTGCACACCTGGTGCTTCCTTGTAGCTGGAGATGTTGATGATAGCTACACACTGATCTTCCTCTTCAAATGAAGGATGGAAGATTACCTTGCTCCTTCTTGTAGAGGACCTTTCTTTTTCTCTCTTTTTCTTCTTGCTTGTTCAGTGAGCAGGAGGAGAAAGACGAGAGCTCTTGCCATCAATGGAAAAGTACAATTATTTTAGCACTCGACCAACTCCTTTTCCAAAGTGCCCTAACTTCTTCTTTTATACATCCCCGACCTTCAACGACTCTTAGCCGACCTTCTGACTAGTATGGGAGAGACTGGTGGACCCCACAAAGTCTTTCTGCAGTTTGCGCCAAAAGCAGAACACGCAATCTGCGTTCGACGAACTTGCCATACTCTGAGTTCGACGAACTTGCCCAACTCTGCGTTCAACGAACTCGCCATACTCTGAGTTCGACAAACTGTGTTCAGCGTTCGACGAACACGCCATGTCTCAGCTGTTTCTTCAGTCTCGTCTCAGCGTTTGCTTCTGTTGTCTCTGCGTTTGTCGAACTGTGTTCTGCGTTCGACGAACATGCCAAGTATCAGCTGTTTACTTTTGTTATGTCTCTGCGTTCGACTAACTATGTTCTGCGTTCGACGAACACGCCAAGTATCAGCGCTTTCTTCTGTTGTCTCTGCATTCGACGAACTGTGTTCTGCGTTCGATGAACACGCCAAGTCTCAATTGTTTCTTCTGTCTCGTCTCAGCATTTGACGAACTCAGTTCTGCGTTCGACGAACATGCCAGATCTCTTCTATCTGTAGCTCCTTTCCCATCTCAGTGGATCCGCTGACACAGTGAGCTCGTCTCAGCGGATTTGACCCTTCGTCTCAGCGGTTCTGCTGAGATAATTCTGCATCTCTCAGGAGTTGATTTCTCCTGAACTACGGGCATGATTGGCCCTTTCTCTTGAGTTACCTAAGCCTCTATATCTTACACACATATGGATTTATCAAATACAACTTTGTACATAGCATTGTGAGTGATGCCTCTTCAAATCAAAGGAATATTGAGGGCAATATTCCCAACAAACTTCTTCGGGGCCCGTGTCGAGAGGTCACCGAAACTTTCCTCTCGGCGAGAAGTACGCCGATCTCGCAGGCGAGCCCCTCATTAACTGGGACCGGCGGGCCAACCGGGTCTCCATTTCCACCCTTCCTCCGTCTTGGACGGAGAAGGAGACCACCAGCGGCCACGCTTATGACCTCTCGTACGCGCTCTACAGCCGTGAGGGTGCCTCCATCTATGACACCGAGTCGACTCAGACTCTCGCGCACGAGGCAGCGAGGGCTATGTTGCGGGCCCATGAGCTGACCCACATGTCCTCTCGCCGGGGTATGACACTTGCACGAATTATCATAGAGGTCGAGAAGACCCGCTCTATTGCAGCCGCCGAGGCCGCGACAACGAAGCACAACTGGCCGCTGCCGAGTGTTGAAACCGAGACTTGCGAACAAGACTTAGTCTCTGTGGAGTTCGGGGCCCTCAGCTAGCCGAGGGGCGACCAATCCTTACTCCTCCCAAGGGAGAGCTCAAGGTTGAAGGTGTTGGAACTAGGAACTAGACCAAGGGCTTAGTGGGGAGGTCCCGCCACATACCCGGAAGCCCCTTAGGAACTTCCCCTCCCAAGCCACTACTAAGCTTGGGCACCGCTTGAGGCTCTCCTCACCCACTAGAGAGAGAAAGTGTGGGGAGAGAAAGAGGGAGAGAGATAGCCTAGAATGAGATCCTCTCAAATGGTGCCCCCTTGGTCCTATTTATAGGATTTCTGAAGTTGGGCTGCGAATAACCAAAAACCGGTCCGTGGAATTACCAAAATACCCCGGACTTGGCCTGCGAATAGCCAAATCCCGCCGTTCCACGGTGCTAAACGCAGACCGAATGCCCTCCTGGGCTCGTCCCCTACTGGGCGTGGGGGCGAGAGAAGCTCGCCCCTTCCTTGGACGCGGGGGGCGAGAGGGGGGCTCGCCCCTCCTCCTCTCGCCCCTTAATGTTGGGGGCGGGGGCGAGATCACCGGGCGACGGCCCGGTCTCGCCCCCTTGCTGGGAGCGGGGGCGATCCCCTGGGCAGCAGCTCGGGCTCGCCCCCCTAGCTGGGAGCGGGGGCGAGCCCCTGGGCAGCAGCCCGGGCTCGCCCCCCCCCCCCCCTGGTGGGAGCGGGGGCGAGCCCCCAGGCGGCAGCCCGGGCTCGCCCACCTAGCTGGGAGAGGGGGCGAGCCCCTGGGCAGCAGCCCAGGCTCGCCCCCCTTGGTGGGAGCGGGGGCGAGCCCCTGGGCAGCAGCCCAGGCTCGCCCCCCTTGGTGGGAGCGGGGGCGAGCCCCCGGGCGGCAGCCCGGGCTCACCCCCCTAGCTGGGAGCGGGGGCGAGCCCCTGGGCAGCAGCCCGGGCTCGCCCCCCTTAGTGGGAGCAGGGGAGAGCCCCCGGGCGGCATCCCGGGCTCGCCCCCTTGCTGGGAGTGGGGGCGAGCCCCTGGGCTGCAGCCCGGGCTCACCCCCCTTGGTGGGAGCGGGGCGAGCCCCCGGGCGGCATCCCGGGCTCGCCTTCCTAGCTGGGAGCGGGGGCGAGCCCCTGGGCAGCAGCCCGGGCTTGCCCCCCTTGGTGGGAGCGGGGGCGAGCCCCTGGGCAGCAGCCCGGGCTCGCCCCCCTTGGTGGGAGCGGGGGCGAGCCCCTGGGCAGCAGCCCGGGCTCGCCCCCCTTGGTGGGAGCAGGGGCGAACCCCCGGGCGGTAGCCCGGGCTCGCCCCCCTAGCTGGGAGCGGGGGCGAGCCCCTGGGCAGCAGCCCGGGCTCGCCCCCCTTGGTGGGAGCGGGGGCAAGCCCCCGGGAGGCAGCCCGGGCTCGCCCCCCTTGCTGGGAGCAGGGGCGAGCCCCTGGGCTGCAGCCCGGGCTTGCCCCCCTTGGTGGGAGCGGGGAGAGCCCCCGGGCGGCAGCCCGGGCTCGCCCCCCTGGGAGTGGGGGCGAGCCCCTGGGCAGCAGCCCGGGCTCGCCCCCCTTGGTGGGAGCGGGGCAAGCCCCCGGGCGGCAGCCCGGGCACGCCCCCCTAGTTGTGAGCAGGGGCGAGCCCCTGGGCAGCAGCACGGGCTCGCCCCCCCCCCCCCCCCCCCCCCCTTGGGGGTGGGGTCTTGTCCCTCCACCTCTCGCTCCCCTATATAGGTCGGGCAAGCGGGAGGCTTCCTCCCTCACCGCTCGTCCCCCTTGCCTCTACCTCCCTTCCTGCTTGGGTCGATGCTACCATGATGCTCCAATGAGCCTTAGGGAGTATACTCGGCGAATATCGGGGTTGTACACAATCCCCGCTCTTTTCGAACGTGGCTCACGCTCGGATAGAAATGTCCAACCCTGCATATTCGACGAGCGTCGCTGGGAATCCGGCTAACGGAGCTACTTTGGGAGAACATAAAGCCTCCTCGAGAGGTCCTCCATCCCTGCCGGCTAGTGAAAGCCCGGCTAGCGGGACCACCTTCGGGAAAAATACATAGCCTCCCCGAGAGGTCTTCCAACTCTGCCGGCTAGTGAGAGCCCGGCTAGCGGAATCACCTCGGGGAAAAATACATAGCCTCCTCGAGAGGTCTTCCAACCCTGCCAGCTAGTGAGAGCCTGGCTAGCAGAACCACCTCGGGGAAAAATACATAGCCTCCCCGAGAGGTCCTCCAACTCTGCCGGCTAGTGAGAGCCCGGCTAGCGAGACCACCTCGGGGGAAGAATACATAGCCTCCCCGAGAGGTCTTCCAACTCTGCCGGCTAGTGAGAGCCTAGCTAGCGGAACCACCTCGGGGAAAAATACATAGCCTCCCTGAGAGGTCTTCCAACTCTGCCGGCTAATGAGAGCCTGGCTAGCGAGAACACCTCGGGGGAAAAATACATAGCCTCCCCGAGAGGTCTTCCAACTCTGCCGGCTAGTGAGAGCCTGGCTAGCGGAACCACCTCGGGGAATAATACATAGCCTCCCCGAGAGGTCTTCTAACTCTGCCGGCTAGTGAGAGCCCGGCTAGCGGAACCACCTCGGGGAAAAATACATAGCCTCCCTGAGAGGTCTTCCAACTCTGCCGGCTAATGAGAGCCTGGCTAGCGAGAACACCTCGGGGGAAAAAATACATAGCCTCCCCGAGAGGTCTTCCAACTCTGCCGGCTAGTGAGAGCCTGGCTAGCGGAACCACCTCGGGGAATAATACATAGCCTCCCCGAGAGGTCTTCCAACTCTGCCGGCTAGTGAGAGCCCGGCTAGCGAGACCACCTCGGGGAAAAATACATAGCCTCCCCGAGAGGTCTTCCAACTCTACCGGCTAGTGAGAGCCCGGCTAGCGAGACCACCTCGGGGGAAAAATACATAGCCTCCCCGAGAGGTCTTCCAACTCTGCCGGCTAGTGAAGGCCTGGATAGCGGAACCACCTCGGGGAAAAATACATAGCCTCCCCGAGAGGTCTTCCAACTCTGCCGGCTAGTGAGAGCCTGGCTAGCGGAACCACCTCGGGGAAAAATACATAGCCTCCCCGAGAGGTCTTCCAACTCTGCCGGCTAGTGAGAGCCCGGCTAGCGAGACCACCTCGGGGGAAAAATACATAGCCTCCCCGAGAGGTCTTCCAACTCTGCTGGCTAGTGAGAGCCTGGCTAGCGGAACCGCCTCGGGGAAAAATACATAGCCTCCCCGAGAGGTCTTCCAACTCTGCCGGCTAGTGAGATCCTGGCTAGCGGAACCACCTCGGGGAAAAATACATAGCCTCCCCGAGAGGTCTTCCAAATCTGCCGGCTAGTGAGAGCCCGGCTAGCGAGACCACCTCGGGGAAAAACATAAGAGAATTTTTGGCCACTGGGCGGTTCCTGACCCTGCTAGCTAGGTGGGAGCCTGGTCAGCAGGTCAGCATTGGGACTAAGTACTTAGGACTTTCCTGCCACCGAGCGATCTTCGGACCTGCCAGCTTGGTGGGAGCCTGGTCAGCGGGTCAGCTCGGAGCCAACCTTGGAAAACTTAGAACCTGCCACCGAGTGAGCCTTCGGGCCTGCCAGCTAGATGAGAGCCTGGTCAGCGGGTCTGCTCGGGGCCTTAGCCAAAATGAATCACCCTGCCAGCCTCTCCAGAGATCAACCAGAACCCCCCGTCTAGATGAGAGCCCGGGAGCGGAATCGATCTGGGGCATTCCAGCACAAACATATATCACACCTTGCCAGCCTCTCCAGAGATCAACCTGAACCCCCCGTCTAGATGAGAGCCCGAGAGCGGAATCGATCTGGGGCATTCCAGCACCAACATATATCACACCTTGCCACCCTCTCCAGAGATCAACTTGAACCCCCCGTCTAGATGAGAGCCCGGGAGCGGAATCGATCTGGGGCATTCCAGCACCAACATATATCACACCTTGCCAGCCCCTCCAGAGATCAACCTGAACCCCCCGTCTAGATGAGAGCCCGGGAGCGGAATTGATCTGGGGCATTCCAGCTCCAACATATATCACACCTTGCCAGCCTCTCCAGAGATCAACCAGAACCCCCCGTCTAGATGAGAGCCAGGGAGCAGAATCGATCTGGGGCATTCCAGCACCAACATATATCACACCTTGCCAGCCTCTCCAGAGATCAACCTGAACCCCCCATCTAGATGAGAGCCCGGGAGCAGAATCGATCTGGAGCATTCCAGCACCAACATATATCACACCTTGCCAGCCTCTCCAGAGATCAACCTGAACCCCCCGTCTAGATGAGAGCCCGGGAGCGGAATCGATCTGGGGCATTCCAGCACCAACATATATCATACCTTGCCAGCCTCTCCAGAGATCAACCTGAACCCCCCGTCTAGATGAGAGCCCGGGAGCGGAATCGATCTGGGGCATTCCAGCTCCAACATATATCACACCTTGCCAGCCTCTCCAGAGATCAACCTGAACCCCCCGTCTAGATGAGAGCCCGGGAGCGGAATCAATCTGGGGCATTCCAGCACCAACATATATCACACCTTGCCAGCCTCTCCAGAGATCAACCTGAACCCCCCGTCTAGATGAGAGCCCCGGAGCGGAATCGATATGGGGCATTCCAGCACCAACATATATCACACCTTGCCAGCCTCTCCAGAGATCAACCTGAACCCCCCGTCTAGATGAGAGCCCGGGAGCGGAATCGATCTGGGGCATTCCAGCACCAACATATATCACACCTTGCCAGCCTCTCCAGAGATCAACCTGAACCCCCCGTCTAGATGAGAGCCCGGGAGCGGAATCGATCTGGGGCATTCCAGCACCAACATATATCACACCTTGCCAGCCTCTCCAGAGATCAACCTGAACCCCCCGTCTAGATGAGAGCCCGGGAGCGGAATCGATCTGGGGCATTCCAGCACCAACATATATCACACCTTGTTAGTCATAATATTACATGCGAGAAAAATAACCTAAGTAAGAAAACAAACCATTGCATTACGTGGAGTTACTGGTACAAGCGTTTTTGGTCGCCACCACTTAGCTGGGATATCCTTTCTTTGCCTCCAACATCCTAGGGTCCGTCCTCCTCGACCTCCTTCGGCCAGTGTCGTTGTTGTATCGGAGCCATTGCCTCCCTTATTTCCAAAACTCGGGGCAGGTGGATGTCGCGTGACCTTACTCCTGGTGGAAATCACAGTAGGATAACTCCACCCTACCCCCTCCTCTTCCTCTTCTTCCCTCTTTCCTGGCTCTCCTCCTTCCCACGCCCATCGCCATAGCTTGCGGAGGCGGTGGAGGGGGTGTCCTTAGTCCCTGTCTCCACCTCGGGCAGCTGGATCTTTTCCTTTTATGGTTCTTCCTTTCCCCCCTCGTGGAGTCGGCTTGTTGGCAGCTGCGCCCGCCGGGCTATTGGATGGCCGCCTATAGGGGTGGTCTCGCCCACCACCCTTCACTCGATTTCTTTTGGGGTGGGGCGAGTGGGGGCCGGATGCCTCCCCGCTCGCCCCCTTTCGGGACGGGGCTAGAAGGCCCGGGGCGAGCTTGGGGGGGGGGGGGGGGGGGGGGCGCCTCCCTCCTGAGCTCGCCCCCTTGGAGCAGGGGCGGGGCGAGCTGGGAGGGCGGCCCCCTCCTGAGCTCGCCCCCTTGGAACATGGGCGGGGCGAGCTGGGAGGGTGTCCCCCTCCTGAGCTCGCCCCCTTGCAGGGGTGGGGCGAGCTGGGAGGGCGCCTCCCTCCTGAGCTCGCCCCCTTGCAGGGGTGGGGCGAGCTGGGAGGGCGCCTCCCTCTTGAGCTCGCCCCCATGGGGATGGGCGAGTGGGGGTATGACACCTCCCCACTCCCCCCCCCCACCGGTACTTCCTTCCTGGACTGCTGGCCGAGAGTTCCCTCGTCCACCTGTTGGGGCGGGATCTCCGGACCATCTCTTCTGCCTCTGACTATCATGGCGAAAGCAACCTGGACGGTCTGTAAGACCTCTTGCTTGAAATTTTCGAACATCTCCAACGTCACCCCAGCCACCGGGGGCTGGGAGTGACTTGGGTCTGATCTTCCACCTCCGTTCATGGAACTCATCTTGAGGATTTCTTGAATCGGTCACACTCCACGCTCACCGCACCAGGTGTTGAAACCGAGACTTGCGAACAAGACTTAGTCTCTGTGGAGTTCGGGGCCCTCAGCTAGCCGAGGGGCGACCAATCCTTACTCCTCCCAAGGGAGAGCTCTAGGTTGAAGGTGTTGGAACTAGGAACTGGACCAAGGGCTTAGTGGGGAGGTCCCGCCACATACCCGGAAGCCCCTTAGGAACTTCCCCTCCCAAGCCACTACTAAGCTTGGGCACCGCTTGAGGCTCTCCTCACCCACTAGAGAGAGAAAGTGGGGGGAGAGAAAGAGGGAGAGAGCTAGCCTAGAATGAGATCCCCTCAAATGGTGCCCCCTTGGTCCTATTTATAGGATTTCTGAAGTTGGGCTGCGAATAACCAAAAACCGGTCCGTGGAATTACCAAAATACCCCGGACTTGGCCTGCGAATAGCCAAATCCCGCCGTTCCACGGTGCTAAACGCAGACTGAATGCCCTCCTGGGCTTGTCCCCTACTGGGCGTGGGGGAGAGAGAAGCTCGCCCCTTCCTTGGACGCGGGGGGCAAGAGGGAGGCTCGCCCCTCCTCCTCTCGCCCCTTAATGTTGGGGGCGGGGGCGAGATCACCGGGCGACGGCCCGGTCTCGCCCCCTTGCTGAGAGCGGCGGCAAGCCCCTGGGCTGCAGCCCGGGCTCGCCCCCCTAGCTGGGAGAGGGGACAAGCCCCTGGGCAGCAGCCCGGGCTCGCCCCCCCCCCCCCCCCCCCTTGGTGGGAGCGGGGGCGAGCCCCCGGGCGGCAGCCCGGGCTCGCCCCCCTAGCTGGGAGCGGGGGCTAGCCCCTGGGCAGCAGCCCGGGCTCGCCCCCCTTGGTGGGAGCGGGGGAGAGCCCCTGGGCGGCAGCCCGGGCTCGCCCCCCTAGCTGGGAGCGGGGGCGAGCCCCTGGGCTGCAGCCTGGGCTCACCCCCTTGGTGGGAGCGGGGCGAGCCCCCGGGCGGCAGCCCGGGCTCGCCCCCCTAGCTGGGAGCGGGGGCGAGCCCCTGGGAAGCAGCTCGGGCTCGCCCCCCTTGGTGGGAGCCGGGGCGAGCCCCTGGGCAGCAGCCCGGGATCGCCCCCCTTGCTGGGAGCGGGGGCGAGCCCCCGGGCAGCAGCCCAGGCTCGCCCCCCTTGGTGGGAGCGGGGGCGAGCCCCCGGGCGGCAGCCCGGGCTCGCCCCCCTAGCTGGGAGCGGGGGCGAGCCCCCGGGCAGCAGCCCGGGCTCGCCCCCCTTGGTGGGAGCGGGGGCGAGCCCCCGGGCGGCAGCCCGGGCTCGCCCCCCTTGCTGGGAGCGGGGGCGAGCCCCTGGGCTGCAGCCCGGGCTCGCCCCCCTTGGTGGGAGCGGGGCGAGCCCCCGGGAGGCAGCCCGGGCTCACCCCCCTAGCTGGGAGCGGGGGCGAGCCCCTGGGCAGCAGCCTTGGCTCGCCCCCCTTGGTGGGAGCGGGGGCGAGCCCCCGGGCGGCAGCCCGGGCTCGCCCCCCTAGCTGGGAGCGGGGGCGAGCCCCTGGGCAGCAGCCCGGGCTCGCCCCCCCCCCCCCCCCTTGGGGGTGGGGTCTTGTCCCTCCACCTCTCGCTCCCTTATGTAGGCCGGGCAAGCGGGAGGCTTCCTCCCTCACCGCTCGTCCCCCTTGCCTCTACCTCCCTTCCTGCTTGGGTCGATGCTACCATGATGCTCCAATGAGCCTTAGGGAGTATACTCGGCGAATATCGAGGTTGTACACCGAGGCACTTCTCGCCAGCTGCCCGAGCCGAGAGGTAACCCACTCCTCTTCTCGCGCCTTTGAGTTCTCGCTCTATTTTCTTCCTTCCCCCCGCGCTAACCTTCTTTTTATTTGCAGGTCGTAGCCAACTACGATACCTTGCTCGTTCGGTCTCGCATCCTCGAGGAGCGAAATCAGGCGCTGGAGGCCGAGAACCAGGGGTTGCGAGATGCTGCCGCTCGGCCACCTCCCGCGGAGAGGGAAACTGGGCATCTTTACTCCAACACCGAGTTTGAAGGTTTGATGCAGAGAAGGCCCAGGGAGAGCCAAAGCATACATTAGATGTGATGCGGAGGGCCGACCTTCTGAAAGAAGAAGGCGAGAGGATCCTGGCTCGCCACGTACTTCCTGAGCTCTTTGCACCTATCGATGCCACGGATGAGGCTGGCGACGGGCGAGATCTTGGAGGCTTCTCCTCTCCGAGCAGCGGGTATTCTGACGACGATGCTGATGACCCTTGAAATTTTTTTCTCTCTTTTGATGTAAGGCGGGAGCTTCTTGTAATTTCATGTCGAAATAGAAAGTAATGCTTTTGTTTCCGTTAGTGACCTTAGTTACTGCGCATCTCTTTTATTATACTTCTCGCTATCATCCCCCGATAGCTCGCGCACTCGTATGCCCCGTTTGCATGTTTCTCAAGTTATCGTGTTCCCACTCGCATTTCTTACTTGCTTGAGTGCTGATGGCCGCTATCCTTAGGTCGTGACCGAGATGATTCCGCCACGTAGGTGTAACACCCCCATCCGATAAGAAGCATATGACAGAAGGTCCGGCCGGGGCCCCACGCCATATACTACAGAACAAACGGGAACGTCACTTAATGGAAATACCAAATGACACTAAACAACGAACCTAACTCAGAGCATTCTATGCGGAAGCAAGAGAGAGAGAGAGAGAGACCGGATAAACCCCAAAACCCGTACCCGGGTATGTCCCCTTCTAATAATAGGAATAAAAGGTTTTACACAACAAAAGAGGCACGACGGCCTTACAGTTTACCAACATCGGCGCGCAGGCCGGCCATACGTGAAAAGCAAAGGACAACAAAAGGCCTTCAAGGGCCGCAGCATCACAAGGGCTTCAGCCCGCTAATAGCCCGCTATGTTCCCGCTCGGTCCAGCACCTGTACAACAAGCCCACCAGCAAAACAGGGCAACGGTTAGCTAAAGCTGACCAAATTATAACGACCCCACCCCTTCGAGGGGGTGGCAGTTCTAACCATCTCTGCAAAATAGTCTCAGCAGCATATATATATATAAGAGTGCGACTAGCAAAGTCCACAACGGTTCATACATATGCAACATCACAAACGTGGGAATGGCCCCCCCACGTCCCGTGCTCTCAGGAACTCTTTGGTGTACTCTGCCTTCCACCACCATCCACTCTTGATGGCTTTGCCCTTCGAGGCTAAAGTCGGTGGCCCGAATACCAGGGCGCTCCCGTACTTTAATTGTGAAAAATCCGTAGTCCGAAGACTCTTTCCCATTGCCTCCCGACGTGCTGTACGAGCCTTACTAGTCAGGTGCTGCAATGGTGCGGTTTCAGGTTCGCCAAATGCCCGTTGTTCACATCTCTCGTTGTACAACATGAAGAGCGGGTATGGCGTCCCCTCAGCCCAGGTATTCTAAATTAGCCGGCCCTACGGGCCGCTAAGTCATCCACCAGGACACCCTCACAGGTCGGGCACACAGGCCTCAGGTCCTCTCAACAGGTGGGCACAACAAAATCACCAGAACCAAGTCTGGGAGCTGTCGCCTGGCGATATTCAATATCGCCAGCGACAGTAAACAGAATCTCCTTTTCCGCTTCTAACATCGGGTGCTTCCCGGGGCACACCCCCAGGCGTTGCTGCGCATGCAGTAGCACTCTCTAGTCCTACGAAACAGGATATCAACACGGAGTTTTCCCCCGGCACGCACAATATCAAAAGCATCACCAATCCAGACGAACCGTCTCGGATGGGCTTCACACAGCGCGCTTACGTCCATTTCACGCATGGACTCTACATGAATGCAAGATTTGACGGGGATAACACAAATCGACCCGTCGGAGGCCACGACCTCACCCTTTTGGGTAGGGGCCTCAACGATGCACGGAACGGACTAGAACATGTCCAAATGAGGGTAAAGCGAATCGTTACCCTTGGGAGCCGCTTTGGTGCCATAGGTTGAACGCCACAGATTTGGTTTCTGCACACCGGTCCGAGCTCCGAAATGACCACGTGAGTTCTTCCTCGCACTTTGCTGGCCAAGCACGAGCTCCACGACTGCGCACACAGCAACACCCAACCCAAGAGGGTCGGCCTTCTCCTAGCCGGCGGCGGCCGGGACAAATAGAGGAGGAGGGGCTTTGTTGCCCTTGAACCAACCTACGGGAGATGAGGGAGATAGGGTAGGCCGGGGCGGCTCCTTGCTCCAGGCAACGGGAAGGAGAGGAGAGGGAGATGAGAGGGCTGCTACTCCTTGCCGACGGGAAAGAGGGAGAGGAGAAGGATCGAGGCGGCGTTTCCCTGCTCCAGGAGGCGGCGAGAGAGAGATGGGAGAGATCGGGAGAGATCGGGGCCTCGCTTCTCCTTACTCTAGGCTGACGGGGAGAGAGGATCGAGAGAGAGAGAGAGAGAGAGAGGGAAGATCGGGGTTTCGCTTTGCGGCTGCTCCAAAAGAACGAGAAAGAGAGGGGGGGGGGGGAGATCGGGAATGAGAGGGAGAGGGGAGGTATTAGGGGTTTTATTAAAACCCTAGCCCATCCCTGCTATCCGCACCCCAACCCCCTATTCGCACCCCAAACTCCACTATTCGCAGACCACTCCTCTATCCGCACCCCAAACCCTCTAAACGCACACTGAAAACCGAATTAAATCAATTCGGGGTGTTACAATTCTCTCCCCCTTAAAGAAATTTCGTCCCGAAATTTAAAGCACAAACAACGAAATGAAATCCGTCATACCTGAGTAAACAAGTCAGGGTACTCCTCACGCATGATCTCTTCTGGCTCCCAAGAGAGCTCCTCGCGGCCACAATTGTCCCAACGGACTCTCACCATTTTGATGGCCTTTCTACGCAATTGCCGAATATCAGCATCAATAATGCAAACAGGAGTCACCTTGGTAGTTAGGCTACTCTCCACTGGCACACTAACGACCTCCAACACAGATTCAGGCTCTCGCACCGCCTTCCTCAACACAGAGATATGGAAGACATCATGCAGCCCACTCAGTTCTGTCGATAAAGCAAGTCAGTAAGCTGCTTGGCCGATGCGCTCGGTGATCTCGAATGGCCCTACATACCTCGGACTCAGCTTTTTCAAGCGTCGGATCCTCGACACTCCTTTGAAAGGCATTATCTTCAAGTATACCCAATCGCCAACGGCGAACTGGACGTCGCGGTGCTTCGCATTATAGTACTTCGCCTGCCTATCCTGCGCAACCAAAAGCCTCTCCCGGATCATACGTACCGTCGAAGTCGCCTCTTCGACGTCTTTCCTCTTGAAGACCTTCGTCTCGCCCGTTTTCTGCCCAAGCTAAGGGAGTGCGGCACTTCCTGCCATAGAGGGCCTCGAAAGGCGCCATCTGAATACTAGCCTGGTAGCTGTTGTTGTACGCGAACTCAACAAGAAAGAGGCGATGTTCCCACCCCTTGCCGAAATCCAGGACGCACATCCGGAGCATGTCCTCCATCGTCCTGTTGGTACGCTCAGTTTGGCCATCCGTCTGCGGATGAAAGGCCGTGCTAAACTGCAGCTTCGTACCCAATAGATGGTTGACTAGCCCCCAGTCGCTCGAAGTAAAGAGTCCATCTCGATCGCTGACGATGCTACGGGGCACACCGTGCAGTCGTACTATCGTATCAACATACAGCTTCACCAACTTTTCCACCAAGTCATCCCTCCGGTTGGGGATAAAGTGCGCCACCTTCGTCAGCCGGTCTACGACTACCCAGATGGCATCGTTCCCGCTCTGCGATCTCGGCAGCCCATGCACGAAATCCATGGAAACATCATCGAATTTCCACTCTGGAACTGGTAATGACTTCAAAAAGCCACCGGGCTTCTGACATTCCGCCTTCACTAGCGCACAAGTGTGGCACTTGGCCACGTAGTGAGCGATGTCCCTCTTCATACCCGGCCACCAGAAAAGGACCATCATGTCCTTGTACATCTTCGTGCTCCCCGAATGAACTGAATACCTGGTACGATGCCCCTCGTACATCAACTCATCGCACAGCTCACCCACCTTGGGGATGCACAAACGGTCGCCTCTCCACAGCAACCTGTCACGCACCTGAAACTGGGCATCCGGCCCACCACCAGCGTCCTCCGCGTAGCGCTTTAAACTCGGATCGAGTTCTAAAGCCTGGCGGACTCTATCTGCGAGGTCATACTGTACCTCAGTCCAACTCAAACAAGCACCGGCACTGCTCCTCTTCTCTACGCAAGAAATACCCAAGGCCTCCAGGTCACGTATCAGGTGCTCATCATGCATCTGAATCCAGTTGGCCTGCGCTGGAGCCCTGCGACTGAGTGCATCTGCGACAACATTTCCCTTCCCGGGAGTGTAGTTGATCTCGAAGGTGTAGTCCCCAAGGAACTCCATCCACCTCTGCTGCCGCATATTCAGCCCCTTCTGCGTCAGAAGGTACTTCAGGCTCTTATGGTCCGTGAAGATGTCGATCTTCAGGCCATACACATAATGCCGCCAAAGCTTCAGGGCAAATATCACGGCCGCCAACTCCAAGTCGTGGACCGGATAGTTCCGCTCGTGCACCTTCAGCTGGCGAGAGCCGTACGCTATTACCTTGCCATGCTGCTGCAGAACACAGCCAAGGCCGCTCCCAGAAGCGTCGATGTAGATCTCGTAGCCCTCTGTGCCGCAAGGCAAACATAAGATCGGCGCTGTGTTAAGCCGCCGCTTCAACTCCTCGAAAGCCTGCGCACACGCGGGCGTCCAAATAAACTCCTGCATCTTCTGTGTTAGCGTCGTAAGAGGCAGCACGATCCGTGAGAAGTTCTCCACAAAGCGCATGTAATAGCCGGCCAGCCCGAGAAAGCTACGGACCTCTGATACAGTATAAAGAACAGGCCACTCCCTAATGGCCGCAACCTTCACCGGATCTACCGCCACACCCGCTCCACTAACCACATGGCCTAAGAACGCCACGGAAGGTAGCCAGAACTCGCACTTCGAGAACTGGGCATACAGCTGGTTCCTCCTCAGAACCTCCAAGACTACTCGCAGGTGCTCACCGTGCTCCTCCTCGGACTGAGAGTAGACCAGTATGTCGTCAAGGAAGACGACCACAAACCGGTCGAGGTACTCTCGGAAAGTCCGGTGCATCAAGTCCATAAACACCGAAGGCGCATTAGACAGCCCAAACAGCATTACGGTGAACTCATACTGCCCGTACCTTGTACTGAATGTAGTCTTCGGGATGTCGCACTCCCTGAGCCGCACCTGATAATAGCCGGACCTCAAGTCCAGCTTCGAGTATAGTGTCGAACCAACGAGCTAGTCGAACAAGTCGTCTATCCTCGGAAGAGGGTACTTGTTTTTCTCGGTCAGCTTATTCAGCTCCCGATAATTGATGCAAAGCCACAGGCTACCATCCTTCTTTTTGACAAAGAGGACCGGTGCACTGCAAGGTGAGGAACTCGGACGCACGTAGCCCTGCTCAAGCAGCTCCTGCAACTGCATCTTCAACTCCGCCAACTCCTTCAGAGCCATACGATACGGCGAGCGGGCCACAGGCTTAGCGCCCGACACCAACTCAATCGTGAAATCTATCTCCCGCTGTGGTGGAGCACCGGGGAGATCGCTCGGGAACACATCGGGGAACTTTGAAACTACCGGAACATCCACTAGGCTGGGCCTCGGCGTTGGAGCCTCCACTAGAGCAAAGAATAACTTTGCTCCCTGTCGCACTGCCTTGGACACCTGGAGAGCAGACATCAGCATCTTGCTCAATCCATGCATGCCCGCAAAGACCGTCTCACGATCGGCACACTGCCCAAACCTCACCTCCTTGGTGGTGCAATCGATGCACGCACGCTGTTCCGACAGCCAGTCCATGCCAAAGATTACATCAAACTCAACCAGGGGGAGTAACGATGCTTTCAGGTCATACTCCTGACTTCCAACTAGAACCTTCACGCGGCAACTCCTCTCGACACGCATCGAATATCCATTCGGCAGTAGGACCTCCAGTCCATCTGCAGAAGCAATCGACGGCGCACCAATACGTTGGACAAAGTCCGACGATAAGAAGGAGTGCGAAGCTCTAGTATCGAAAAGCGCTCTTACCGGAATGCCTAAAACATTTACAAAGCCTACGCCGCTAAACAAGGTTTGCATAAATACTAAAACAGGTATATAAAACAGTAAGGACTGTATCTTAAATTATACCTGTCACGACGTCCTTGGCTTTGATTGCCTCCTGCTGACCAAGATTGAAGACTCTGGGTTGCGGGGGAGCCATACGGGAGGCAGTGGACTTAGCCCCCTTCCCCTTCTCAGAATAAGATGGCCAAGTCTTCTTCTCTGACCTTGGAAGTCCACTGCGGTTATCTCGAGAGAAATGGCCAGGCTTGCCACAAGTAAAACAAGTAAGAGGGCCACGACCAGACGACGCGCCCGAAGCAGAGGGAGCTGGCCCAGATAATCGAGCCTTCTTCCAGCGATTCAACTTCCGCAACTTCACCGCACTCGGCGCCTTGCTCTCCGGCACTCTCTCAGCCACAGCCACCTTGCCCTTCTCCCTGAGCATGTCCTGCTCAAGTGCTCGGGCTGAACCAACGAGGGTCGTGAAACCCTGCGTCAACGGCCCTGTCAGACGGTACCGCAACTCACTACGCAAGCCACCGTAGAACCTATTCACCCTTCTCCCCTCGTCATCGAAAGAAGTCCCAGCGTAATGCCCGAGGTGGGTGAACTCGTATAGGTAGTCGCCAACCAGTCTATCACCCGGCGTCAGAGCCAAGAACAGATTCTCCATCGCGATCTGCTGCGACGGAGGCACATACCTTGCCAGAAAGATTCCCGAGAACTCTTCCATCGGCACATCAACCAGTCGCCTTCCCGCAAACTGGCGCCTCTCAACCTCATCCCACCATCGCCTGGCTTCCTTTTCCAACAAGAAAGTAGCGAAGGTCACTTTCTGCGCTTCATCCGACTGTGTCGCTGTCAGAATTCGCTCCACATGCGACAGCCAGTCCTCGGCCTCAGCTGGGGATTCAACCCCGGTAAACGGAGGAGGTTGAAATCCCAGGAAGTGCTTCAGTTGCTGGTCAGCAGCACGCCTCACGGGGACCTGCTCCGCTCTTAGTAGCTCTGGGGCCACTTCCTGCACCAGCGGTTGACCTTGCCTTCCAGGATGGCCATTCAACGCAGCTAGAACGGCTTCTGTAACTAGCCGAACCATCTCAGCAGACGGAGGTGTAGGAGCCTCAGCAGACCCACTACTCTCTGCCAAGTCACGGGAATGCGACGGTCCCGCTGCACTTTGAGTGCCCTACACAAGTGCAACACACAGTTAGGCGACATCACAGTCGCAACTAATAACAAAAGGAACACTCAGGTTCCAAAATCATGCAATAATTGTTGGTTTGTTGTTACATTTTATTCATAAGTGGACATTTTTGGGTTTATTTTACGTCTCGACGGTAGCGCACACACGTGCTCACCACCCCTTAAAAGAATTCGTCCACGAATTCCTTAAAAGGATACGGAAACCTTAGAAGCTGATACCAATTTGTAACACCCCCATCCGTTAAGAAGCATATGACAGAAGGTCTGGCCGGGGCCCCACGCCATATACTACCAAACAAATGGGAACGTCACTTAATTGAAATACCAAATGACACTAAACAACGAACCTAACTCAGAGCATTCTATGCGGAAGCAAAAGAGAGAGAGAGAGAGACCGGATAAACCCCAAAACCCGTACCCGGGTATGTCCACTTATAATAATAGGAATAAAAGGTTTTACACAACAAAAGAGGCACGACGGCCTTACAGTTTACCAACATCGGCGCGCAGGCCGGCCATACGTGAAAAGCAAAGGACAACAAAAGGCCTTCAAGGGCCGCAGCATCACAAGGGCTTCAGCCCGCTAATAGCCCGCTATGTTCCCGCTCGGTCCAGCACCTGTACAACAAGCCCACCAAATACGGTGGCAAAACAGGGCAACGGTCAGCTAAAGCTGACCAAATTATAACGACCCCACCCCTTCGAGGGGGTGGCAGTTCTAACCATCTCTGCAAAATAGTCTCAGCAGCATATATATATAAGAGTGCGACTAGCAAAGTCCACATCGCTTCATACATATGCAACATCACAAACGTGGGAATGGCCCCCCACGTCCCGTGCTCTCAGGCACTCTTTGGTGTACTCTGCCTTCCACCACCATCCACTCTTGATGGCTTTGCCCTTCGAGGCTAAAGTTGGTGGCCCGAATACCAGGGCGCTCCCGTACTTTAATTGTGAACAATCCATAGTCCAAAGACTCTTTCCCATTGCCTCCCGACGTGCTGTACGAGCGTTACTAGTTAGGTGTTGCAATGGTGCAGTTTCAGGTTCGCCAAATGCCCGTTGTTCACAGCTCTCGTTGTACAACACGAAGAGCGGGTATGACGTCCCCTCAGCCCAGGTATTCTAAATTAGCCGGCCCTACGGGCCGCTAAGTCATCCACCAGGACACCCTCACAGGTCGGGCACACAGGCCTCAGGTCCTCTCAACAGGTGGGCACAACAAAATCACCAGAACCAAGTCTGGGAGCTGTCGCCTGGCGATATTCAGGCGATATTCAATATCGCCAGCGATAATAAACAGAATCTCCTTTTCCGCTTCTAACATCGGGTGCTTCCCGGGGCACACCCCCAGGCGTTGCTGCGCATGCAGTAGCACTCTCTAGTCCTACGAAACAGGATATCAACACGGAGTTTTCCCCCGGCACGCACAATATCAAAAGCATCACCAATCCGGACGAACCGTCTCGAATGGGCTTCACACAGCGCGCCTACGTCCATTTCACGCATGGACTCTACATGAATGCAAGATTTGACGGGGATAACACAAATCGACCCGTCAGAGGCCACCACCTCACCCTTTTGGGTAGGGGCCTCAACGATGCACGGAACGGACTAGAACATGTCCAACTGAGGGTAAAGAGAATCGTTACCCTTGGGAGCCGCTTCGGAGCCATAGGTTAAACGCCACGGATTTGGTTTCCGCACACCGGCCCGAGCTCCGAAATGACCACGTGAGTTCTTCCTCGCACTTTGCCGGCCAAGCACGAGCTCCACGGCTGCGCACACAACAACACCCAACCCAAAAGGGTGGGCCTTCTCATAGCCGGCGGAGGCCGGGACAAAGAGAGGAGGAGGGGCTTTGCTGCCCTTGCTCCAACCGACGGGAGATGAGGGAGATAGGGTAGGCCGGTGCGGCTCCTTGCTCCAGGCGACGGGAAGGAGAGGGGAGGGAGATGAGAGGGCTGCTACTCCTTGCCGACGGGAAAGAGGGAGAGGAGAAGGATCGAGGCGGCGTTTCCCTGCTCCAGGAGGCGGCGAGAGAGAGATGGGAGAGATCGTGAGAGATCGGGGCCTCGCTTCTCCTTACTCTAGGCCGACGGGGAGAGAGGATCGAGAGAGAGAGAGAGGGAAGATCGGGGTTTCGCTTTGCGGCTGCTCCAAAAGAATGAGAAAGAGGGGGGGGGAGATCGGGAATGAGAGGGAGAGGGGAGGTATTAGGGGTTTTATTAAAACCCTAGCCCATCCCTGCTATCCGCACCCCAACCCCCTATTCGCACCCCAAACTCCACTATTCGCAGACCACTCCTCTATCCGCACCCCAAACCCTCTAAACGCACACTGAAAACCGAATTAAATCAATTCGGGGCGTTACAGTAGGCGCACCCCGCAGACGCAACCCTTTTCGCATTCGCACATGCCCTTTAAAGACTTAGACGATTTTATTAATTTCTACCGGGGGCGAAACCATGGCGTGAACCCACTTCATCTCGCATACTTCCCGCGCCCCTCGAGACTGCCAGCGTTTCGTCATGCATTCGCCTGGAGAATGCCTTTCCTATATAACCCCATCCGCGGGCGGGTGACCCATGTGATGGACGTCATTCGCCACTTTTGTACCAAGGCTTACCCTCCGAGAAATGAGTTCGTCAAACAGTATGTTGGATCTCGCAGATCCGAACATCCATTGCTGATTCGTTGAACGTAGACCGGAATTCGCCGAACTCAAGGATAAGCTGCTAAATCGGGCTGGAAGAGTTGACTTCGTCGAGCCATGAATGAATTTCGTGGACCGCTGAGATTTGGAGAATTCGTGGACCGCTGAGATTTGGTGAATTCATCGACCGCTGAGACAGAGCAGGTTCGTCGACCGCTGAGACAGAGCAGGTTCGTCGACCGCCGAGACAAAGCAGGTTCGTCGACCGCTGAGACAGAGTAGGTTCGTCGACCGCTGAGACAAAGCAGGTTCGTCGATCGCCGAGACAGAGCAGGTTCGTCGACCGCGGGGACAGGGCGAGATCGTCGAACTGGAGCATGTCGTTTGTCGAAGGCAGTATGCATTTCGTCGAGCGCAGATAGCATTTCGTCGAACGCAGAACCTTAGCTTTCCCTTAAGTTCTAGCTAACTCAACAGCCTAAAACCTTGACCCTTTAGACTACACAATGGGGTCAACTTGGTCTTAGTCAACAGATGGTGGTCCTAGCCCAAATCAGTAATAGGGCTGTTCCCCGTGACAATCTTCCTCCTTGGGTCCTTCATTTATAGCCTTGCCTTTCCCTGGGCTAACCTTCGAGCCTTTGGAACCCGCCATCGAGTGAGCCTTCAGCCCTGCCAGCTAGATGAGAGCCAGGACAGTGGGTTTGCTTGGGGCCAACCTTTGGAACTTTTGGAACCTGCCACCAAGTGAGCCTTCGGCCCTGCCAGCTAAATGAGAGCCTGGACATCGGGTCTGCTTGGGGCCAACCTTTGGAACTTTTGGAATCTGCCACCGAGTGAGCCTTCGACCCTGCCAGCTAGATGAGAGCCTGGACAGCGGGTCTGCTAGGGGCCAACCTTTGGAACTCTTGGAACCTGCCACCGAGTAAGCCTTTGGCCCTGCCAGCTAGATGAGAGCCTGGTCAGCGGGTCTGCTCGGGGCCAACCTTTGGAACTTTTGGAACCTGCCACCGAGTGAGCCTTCGGCCCTGCCAGCTAGATGAGAGCCTGGACAGTGGGTCTGCTCGGGGCCAACCTTTGGAACTTTTGGAAACTATCACTGAGTGAGCCTTCAGCCCTGCCAGCTAGATGAGAGCCTAGACAGCGGGTCTGCTCTGGGCCAAGCTTTGGATCTTTTCGAACCTGCCACCGAGTGAGCCTTTGGCCCTGCCAGCTAGATGAGAGCCTGGATAGCAGGTTTGCTCGGGGCCAACCTTTGGAACTTTTGGGACCTGCCATCGAGTGAGCCTTCGGCCCTGCCAGCTAGATGAGAGCCTAGACAGTGGGTCTGCTCGGGGCCAACCTTTGGAAGTTTTGGAACCTGCCACCGAGTTAGCCTTCGGCCCTGCCAGCTAGATGAGAGCCTGGACAACGGGTCTGCTCGAGGCCAACCTTTGGAACTTTTGGGACCTGCCACCGAGTGAGCCTTCGGCCCTGCCAGCTAGATGAGAGCCTGGACAGCGGGTCTGCTCGGGGCCAACCTTTGGGGCTTTTCGAACCTGCCACCGAGTGAGCCTTCGGCCCTGCCAGCTAGATAAGAGCCTCGACAGCGAGTCTGCTCGGGGCCAACCTTTGGAACTTTTGGGACCTGCCCCCGAGTGAGCCTTCGGCGCTGCCAGCTAGTTGAGAGCCTGGATAGCGAGTCTGCTTGGGTCCAACCTTTGGAACTCTTGGAACCTGCCACCGAGTGAGCCTTCGGCCCTGCTAGCTAGATGAGATCCTGGACAGCGGGTCTGCTCGGGGCCAACCTTTGGAACTTTTGGAACCTGGCACCGAGTGAGCCTTCAGCCCTGCCAGCTAGATGAGAGCCTGGACAGCGGGTCTGCTCGGGGCCAACCTTTGGAACTTTTGGGACCTGCCACCGAGTGAGCCTTCGGCCCTGCCAACTAGATGAGAGCCTGGACAGTGGGTCTACTCGGGGCCAACCTTTGGAACTCTTGGAACCTGCTGCCGAGTGAGCCGTCGGCCCTGCCAGCTAGATGAGAGCTTGGATAGCGGGTCTGCTCGGGGCCAACCTTTGGAACTCTTGGGACCTGCCACCGAGTGAGCCTTCGACCCTGTTAGCTAGATGAGAGCCTGGACAGTGGGTCTGCTCCGGGACAACCTTTGGAACTCTTGGAACCTGCCACCGAGTGAGCCTTCGGCCCTGCCAGCTAGATGAGAGCCTGGACAGCGGGTCTGCTCGGGGCGAACCTTTGGAACTTTCTACCATCACCTTGTAAGTCATTCCTACCACACACATATATAAAAATTGAGTTGTAAGCCAAAGTATTCTCATTACTTGGACTTAGGGATAAAAATGCTTTAAGTCATCACCACTCCACGTGTGATTGAGGGACTCTCCCTCCACATTTTGGAGGCGGTACCCTCCCAATTTCAATGCTTCTTTTATGACAGAGGGGCCTTCCCAATTTGGATGGAGCATCCCTACTGCGGCTGACCTTCCGACCGCGTTGACCTTTTCAACACGAGGTCACCCTTCTAGAATTGTCTGATCCTGACATGCTTATCGAAGTATTTGTCCATCCGCCGCTTAACTTCTTCTTGACGAATGGCGGCGTGATCTCGGATTTCCTCAATCAGGTCCAAGGAGAGCCACAGCTCCTCCTCGTTTGCTGATCTCCATTCTTCATCCCCCTCTGAGACGGCCCTTACCCGCGGCGTCTTGACTTCAAATTCCACGGGAATGACGGCCTCGCAACCATGAGAGAGCTTAAAGGGGGTCTCGCTAGTGGCGGTGTTGGGCGTACTTCTTAGAGCCCATAGGACCGAGGGGAGTTGCTCCACCCAGTTCCCCTTCAAGTTTTCTACCTTTTTCTTGAGCAGGTTCACTATGACCTTGTTTGCTGCCTCCACTTGCCCGTTGCTCCTAGGGTGATGGATGGATGCGAACCTGAGGTCTATCCCCAGCTGGCTGCAGAAGCTGATGAACTCCTCACTAGCAAACTGAGGGTCATTATCTCTGACGATGGCTTGAGGGAGCCCATGTCGACAGATAATCTCTCCCCATACGAAGTTGCGGACTACCTGGGAGGTGACCTTCGCTAGGGCATTGACCTCCAACCACTTCGAAAAGTAGTCGATCATAACCAAGATAAATCTTCTTTGCCCGCTGGCCGGAGGAAAAGGTCCTACCGGATCCATTCCCCATATGGCGAAGGGCCTGGGCGCAGTGATGCTCCTTAGCCTCTGAGCTGGAAAAAGTTGAAGTAGGGCGAATAGCTGACACTTGCGACATTGTTTGGTGAACGCCGCCGCATCCCTGCTCAGGGTCGGCCAGAAGTATCCTTGCCTCATTATTCTTGCTTCCAACGTCCTGCTCCCCGAGTGACTGCCACATTCGCCGAAATGAACCTCCTCCAGGACCCTCGGGGCTTCTTCCTCCGAGACGCATCGCGCCAAGAGTCCGAAGAGGGTCTTCCGATACAAGTCCCCTTCATGAAGCACGTAGTAGGCGGACTTATACCGAAAGCGTCTTTGGTCTGGGACCTTTTCTGGAAACTCACCCGTTGCCAGAAAGGTCATGAAAGTGTCCTTCCACGAGCGGCGCTATTCTATGTCCATGAGCTCCCCTTCCTCAATCGAAGGGCGAAATAGATCTGTCAAGGTTCCTTCGACCCGAGGGCCGAACTTGTCCATCTGATCTGCCTGGACGCTTTCTTCCCTTGGTATGTGCCTGATGGAGAAGGTCTTGAACGCACCGATGAGACCCCTTACTTTGGCCAAATATCTCATGAGTGTGGGCTCCCTTGCCTCGAACTTACCCTTGATTTGCGAGGCTATCACCATCGAATCAGTGAGGACTTCCACGTCATGGACCCTAACTCCTGTGCCAGACGTAGGCCAACAATCACTACCTCGTATTCCGCCTGGTTGTTGGTGATGGGAAAGTATATTACTAGCGTTTGTTTGATTTTCACCCCATGAGGGCTCTCCAACACCACCCCTCCTCCTAAGGAATTCCTGCCTGACGCCTCATCGACCAACAGCTTCCAAGGGATGTGACGAAGAGCTTGATCTTCCTCTATCTCGATTACGTAGTCTGCCATGAAATCCACGACCGCTTGAGCCTTCATCGACAATCGGGGGACAAAGGTGATGTCGAATTCACTTAACTCCACTGACCATTTCGTGAGCCTTCCTGAGTGCTCCACCCCCCTCAAAGATTTTGTGAAGGGGATGGTCCGTCACAACTTGGATCGAGTGGGCCAGGAAATATGGCCTGAGTTTCCTGGCCGAGATGACCAGAGCGAAGGCCAGCTTCTCCAAAATCGGGTATGGGAGTTCCGCCTTATTCAAGACCCTGCTTACATTGTAAATGGGTAACTGCTTCTTACCCTCTTCCCGGACCAGGACGGAGCTTACGGCTTCAGCCTCGGCCCTAGATACAAGGATAGATTTTCTCCCTCCTTAGGACCTTGCAGTAGCGGAGCTTTGGTGAGCTGGCTCTTCAGGGCCTGGAAGGCCTCCTCACATCCCCCCGTCCATTCGAACTTCTGGTTACCCCGCAACACCTTGAAGAAGGGGGAGCATTTCTCTCCGGCCCGGGAGAGAAACCTACTCAATCCCGTGAGCTTCCCAGTTAGACGTTGAACTTCCTTAGCATTTCGCGGTGATTTCAACTCCATTATGGCTTTGACCTTGTCCGGATTTGGCTCTACCCCCGCTGGGGTAAGGAGATGTCCTAGAAACTTCCCCTTGCTGGCTCCGAATACACACTTCAGGGGGTTTAGCCTCATCTTATAGTTGCGCAGAGTGGCAAAGGTCTCCTCGAGGTCGTGGAGGTGAGAGCTCACGCTCTTACTCTTGACCATGAGGTCATCTACATAAACCTCCAAGTTTCTCCCTCTTTGCTCCCGGAAGACCTGGTCCATCATTCTTTGGTAAGTCACCCCTGCGTTCTTTAGCCCGAACAACATCATCTTATAGCTATAACACCCTTCCCTTGTGATGAAGGAGACATCCTTGACATCCAATGGGTGCATCCTGATTTGATGATAACCTGAAAAAGCATATAAGAAAGACATTACAGAAAAACTAACGGCGGAGTCAACCAGCGCATCGATTTGAGGCAGAGGATAACACTCCTTAGGGCAGGCCTTATTTAATAAAGAAAAATCAATACACATACGCCAGCGGCCACCGCCTTTCTTTACCATAACGACATTAGAGAACCAGTCTGGATACTGGATCTCTGATACGAAACCTGCCTTGAGGAGCTTCTCTACCTCCTCGCAAATTGGCTCCTCCAACTTATCAGCGATGGTCCTCCTCTTCTTCTTGATGGGGTGGGCTCCTGGCTCAAGGTTGAGGCAGTGGAAAGCCATGTCTGCATCGATGTCTGGCATGTCCGCCGCGCTCCATGCAAAGATGTCCACGTTCCTCTGGATGCATTCCAGCATCCTCTTCCTGTCCTCTGGGCCAAGAACCCCGCTGATCCGCACCTTTTCCACTCTTCCCCCTTGGGTGGTGACCTCCATCTCAACCACTTCTTCAACCGCCTCAAGATGGGCCGGTTCTTCCCATCTACCCTTCTCCTCCCTTCCCTCGGGCAGGGTCTTCCCTTCCTCCGAAGCCTCATCCTCCATCGGCTCGACACGCTCCTCCAGAGCCACTTCCTTCTCCCCTCCTAGGATGCTGCTCTCTCCCTCTCCTTCCCCCTATCTCCATCTGGTCCCTCCGGCCCCTTCATCTCCCTACCCACCTTTTCAGCCTCCGCCATCCAAGATATAGTGTTGACGACAGTCACATAGCACTGACTCGCCACCTTTGCATCCCCCGGATCCGGACCTGAACTCCTCTGCTGCGTAACTTCAAGCACTGATGGAAGGACGAGGGAACACACCGGAAGGTGCTGATGAGAGGGCCTCTGAATATGGAATTGTAGCTTCTTGGAGCGTCAACAATGACGAACCAGCAGTTCCTGGGGACCCCTCCCAACGTCACCTGGAGGCCGACTCCTCCATCAATTTCTTTCCTCTCCCCTGAGAACCCAAACAGGGGTCCATCTAAGGCTTGCACTCTCTTTGCTTCTACCTCCAGCGCGTCAAAGGCCTTCTTGAAGATAACATTCACCAAACTCCCATTGTCGATCAAGATTCGGGAGACGGTGAAGTTTTCAATTGCCGCCTGGATCACCAAGGCATCGCAGAATGGGTCTTCAAAATCTGGCATGTCCTCCGCCGAGAAGGTGAGCTTCTCCGAAGGGGTGGGGTTTGGGAGGTCGATGCGATGCTTCTCCTGAACATCGCCTGGAAGCTTCTCTTGCGAGTCGCTTCTATTCCCCCCCCCCCCATGGATCACTCTGACACCTCCCCTGGCTCCCACGTTCGTCCTGTCTTCGCATCTATCATCTTCTTCCCCTGGTAGCACCTCTTCGATCCTCACAGGCCGCTGTTGCTGCTAGCCTTTCCCCCTCACCTCTAGAAATTCTGGGTAGGTGGCCGTCGTGTGACCTTCTTCATGATGAAAGTCTACCTTGAAGAACCCTAAACGCTGCCCGCTCCATTAGCTCCTCAAAGGATAGAGGGGCCTTCCGCTTCAGGTCCACCTTGAAGAACCCCTCCCGCAGCCCCACTATAAAGGCTAGCTGGAGGGTGAACCCCGACACCTCCTGGACTTGCAGGACCTCTTCTTGGAATCTATCCACATAATGGGCCAACGACTCCCCGGGCCCTTGCTTGATTTTAAAGAGTGCCTCCGCATACTTCTTCCTCTTTTTTGACGTTGAGAAGCGCAACCTGAAGCTACGACGCAAGTCCTCGAAGGCGTAGATGGAACCCACAGGGAGCTGGTGGAACCAGTCTCTCTCCTTCTGCTTCAGAGTGGTGGCAAAGAGCAAACACTGGAAGGCATCTATCATTGGGAGGATTGAGACCATGTCCTCGAACCACTGCAGGTGTAGGACTGGGTTATCTTTGCCAGTATAGTAGGACTTCTCTGGCCCTCTAAACCCCTCTGGCACCGGAGCCGAGAGGATCAACTCACAGAAGGGACTCCCTTCCCCTGCTCGACGAGTGGTCCTCTCGCACAGAGTCAGCTCGCATACCTCCGCACTCACCGGGCAGCTGAACAGCTGCCGCCCGGGGAGATCTTGCGCACTCGCTTCCGTCGTGACCTCCTTCCCAAGCCGCTAGCCCGGAGCGTTCTCGCCGATCTGTTGGGGTGGAACCACTGAAACTACGAGCGTCTCGCAATCGCTTCTTTCGGCGAGAGCTACCTGCATGGTCTGCATGACCTCTCGATTGAACTTCTCGAACATCTCTAGCCACTCCATTGCTGCCGGTGACTGCGAGTGGCCTGGATCGGAGCCATTTCCTCCATCTCCTGTCATCGAGCTCAACTTGGGATTTTCTTGCACTGGCTACGGCCCACGCTCACTGCACCAAAAATGTTGAAACCGTCAACCGGTCTCTGAGTTCGGACCAACAGGGGGTGTAGCCTACGCCTACTTCTCCCTCACTAAACTCTCCTGACCGAGGATGAAAAATCTGGAACAGACCCAAGGCTATAGCGAGGAGGTCCCGCCACACACCCGGAAGATCTTGGAAAGCTTCCCCTCCCAAACCAATGCTCAGCCGGGCACCTTGGAGGGCACTAGCAGCCAACTCTGAAAACTTCCTAAAGGAGAGAGCTCAAGAGATCCGGTCTCCTCCAAGGTGCCCTTAAGGGACTATTTACAGTTTTTCTAGACTTGGACTGCAAATAGCGTAAATCCGCCTTTTGGGTTTACTAACCGCACCCCAAATTGGTCTGCTAACAGCCTAACTCCGCTGTTCTGAAGGGCTATTGGCAGCCCTCAGGGGGTATCTAGGTAATTTTTCCCTCAAAGCCCTCTGGGCGAGTGGTCCTTGAAGGCACCACTCGCCAGGCTCCCTGTCCATCATGGTTCACCGGGCGTATGATTTGTGAGGCCATCACCTGCCATGTGTTCGACTCGCTTGAGGGGCGAGACCTTGGGCGCTCTCGCCTTCTGCCATGATGCCTATGCAAGTGGTCCGCGAATGCGGGCCTCACTCGCAGAAAGGCCTCTTTGACTCATTCCGCTCCTTGCCCTGCCACCTGGCCCCTGGGGCCCCTTGGACCCACTCGGCGAATACGGGGTTGTACAATCAAAGTTGTAGCCCTTGGTGTGTAGATTAAATGAAATTTTGTTTCATCCCAATAGAAGCACTTTAGCTCCCTGTAGGGCCATTTTGGTAGGACTGGTCCCTAGGCTTGGACATCTACAAATGTTTGAATAACTTTTGATTGGGTTATGGTATTGACTTGAAAATTTAAACCTAGGCTATTTGTACCAACCCCCCCAGCATATTCAAAGATGGGAATTATAGGAGAATATTTTTCTAAGGTTTTGGTAGTAATTTAACAATTCATATAATATTTAATTATAGGGTCTAATGACCTCCAATCCCCTCCAAATTTTGGTGGTTGCTCTTTAGGGTTATTATATGACCCTGGTAAAATTTCAGCCCAAATGGGATAGATTTTGTTGGGTTAAAATGCTTGACCCAAGTCTAGTCAAATTTTGTCAAACTAGGTTAAAAGTGCACATGTTGGAATTAGGTGATCACACTTCATCCAAGTGGTTTGAAACTCTGGCCACTGGTTTACGATCACATAATACACCCCTTGAGTAATTTGGGGTTATGTGGGGGTGGATATGCCCTAGGACCCTAGTTTTAACCTTAGGGTTGCACTTTAAGCCTTGTGAAGGATATAGGGGCATATTTCCTTGAATGATCATGAAACTTGGTAGATAAGTTTATGGGGTGTAAATATTCACAAGGAAATTTTATGAGAATTTTAGGAACACTTGTCCCCTCGGATTTAGGTTATAACCATTTTAGGGAACCTTCTTATAAAAGTAATTTACATGCACAAATAATCTTGGATGTTGATGAAAGTTTGGTAGATTACATAAAATCAGGGTATAGACCTCTAGTAATTTTTGTGTAATTATTGAATTGATTTAATTAGCACTTCATTCACATGTCATCTATTTTGTCCTAGGAATATGTTAAATAAATGAGGGCCAAATATCCTCTAGAAAATTATGAAACTTGGTGGTAGGATATTTTAGGGCATTAGAGAGCTTTGTGAATTTTTGTATATATTTTTGGAATTATTTATCAGTAGGTTTCTTCACAATTTTTCCTAGAATGGGTTTACTTGGAATATTTATTTATGTGAGTAGTTTGTCTTGATAAATTCTAAAATTTGGCCAGTAAACTTTTCTGATTATTATGAAGGTCTGGTAATTTTTCCATAATTTTTGGATAAGTATTTTTGGTGGTTCCTTCCTAAATTTCTAATTTGGGGGTAATTATTCAATATTTTAATTAGAGGCCAACCCCTTACTGCAAAATTGTGATATTCTGTATTTACTTTTATTTTGACATCATATATTTTTCATAATTTTATGGGGTCCATATCATAAGAAGATCTTACACTTCATGTTCAATTTCTTACTTGGCTAACGTTGGAAAAATTATAATAAATGCCAAATAATTAAGAAAAAATATGATCATCTAGATTTAGTCTTAGAATATCATGATAGACTCCCAGTAATAATCTTGGGTCAGTTGGATGAACATTTGGAGTACCTCCTCTTATGTAACTCATATAACTCATTTGGTCTGCGTATAGTAAAACCGTAAAGCTTGAGTAATTTGTGGATCATTAGACGGGAATGGAAGGTAGATGGTGTACCTAGTCTGGTAGAGAAGATATGAGATCACCATTATGGGGTCTATATGTTGAGTGTACCCGATAAGCTAAGGGGTAAGGTTGTGTTCTGGACCGACGAAAGATCGTCTTTCCCTTTAGAAGGTCATAAAATGTTTAGGGTTAGTCCAAGAGTAATGATAAGAAGGGTATAATTATGGGTAGTTACCAATAATATTAAATGCCTTGGAAAAGGAGCTTTGGGGTGTCATCCCATTATAGTTCCTAGTACCGTAGCGAGCCCCTCATAGGGTAGTCCTCGGGAAGTCCATGGTTAACCCTAATATGTAGGAATAAAGGTGCAAGGTTAACTTAATAATGCACACACCCACACCCCATGGATAAGGTGGTTAGTTAATTTGGTCTTACGAGCGGTAAGCTCGGTGGATGTAGCAGCAGACTAATTAGTCTAGTGAGCTTGTGACTCAGTAATGCTTGTAGGTGCAGACGGGTTGGTCCGGCGAGCCGGTGGCTCGGAAGGTTATGGTGACGGGCAGGTTAGCCCGGGGAGCTTATGGCTCAAAGTTAGATGGTAAACATGTTTGCATGTGCATAAAGGTTGTGGGTCTTCGGTATAGGACGGTTGTTCACACCGACGTCAATACGTTGACTCGGCAAGTGTGGAATTTGAACTTAGCCATAAAAGTCTGGTGGTCCAGCCAGTAAGAGTACGCAGATGCTCCGCGGTTTTGCGTTGAGGCGTACGATAGGTCTAGGTTAGGTAGTGTGAATACCAACCTAGAGGTGGGCGAGGCCCAACCCACCGCTTCTGTTTGCCACTACGGGAGTATCCTGGGAGTCATTCTAGCTCCAAAAAGGGGGAACTAAAGGTCTGTGCGCATAGAGTCGAAGTGTGTGAGTTGCACTTGTATGAACATATCATTGAACTGCATAACTCTGCATGTCATGGCATAAGCATTGCATTTCAACCCCTACACTATCATATAAATTGGTTATGGGACTTTTTATAAGATAGGCCTTGCTAAACGACCCCTTGGTCTATAGGTTTGTGTGAGCATTCCTATAAATTAAGGTTACATTTCTTTACTACTGCTTTACTTATTACCACTTCTTATTGGCTAATGTTTTACTTACTACTGCTTTACTCATTGTACTATATATTGCTTACCAATAAACCCTTCCGTAGTTAGACTCACTATCACCTGCTCTTGATTATACCCCTTGTTGTCCTCCACTTCATTCCTCCCGCTCGGTGCTTAGGAGTCACCGGGAGAGTGGTGGGGGATTGGCTGATTCAAGTTTGATTGACGGTCGGTGGACCTTATCATTTTAGGGGACCGAGGAGACGTTGCAGCACTAGAGGCCAGTGCAGATGGAGGCGGGACAGTCTAGCATGGGAGCACCGATGACAGGATCTGTGAGTGTCTTTTAGCTTTGGCAGTTATGCTTCCGCGAGTGAAATTTGTAGTGAGGAAATTGATGTACAAGGCATGAGCCTTTATTTATTTCAGTACCTTTCATTCAGTTATCTTATGTGGACATCCCTTTGATGATTTTATATTTATGTGATGTGGACATTAACTTCCTTAAGTTTGTTTATTCTTTTCTTCTTCTGTGATCGATATGGTCGGCATGATCGGCGCTTTGTAGTGGCGATCTTCCCATGTGTTGGTGTCACCGCAAAGCGGCGGTTCTGGGCATAAGACCCAGTTTTGTAGCGAAAAAGGGGTCTTAAACCCTGCCTTCAATTTGGGGGGTCGGGTCTCTCCCTCTGGAAGCTGCCCTCTCCTCGGTCAAACTTTCTTTCGGGATCCTCCATCTCCCCTCCCTGCTGCCTTGCATTCGGCTCACTCAGCTTGGCCAACCTTTTTGCGAACTCCGGGTTGGCCTCCTCTCCCTCAATTTCTTCCGCCGCCCTTTCCATCAATTCTTCGAAGGATAGGGGGGTCTTCCGCTTCAAGCTCCTCTGGAAGAACCCCTCCCGCAGCCCCACTATGAAGGCGAGCTGGAGGGTGAACCCTGGCACCTCCTAGACTTGCAGGACCTCTTCCTGGAACCTGTCCACGTAATGAGCTAGCAACTCCCTTGGCTCTTGCTTGATCTTGAAAAGTGCCTCAGCATCCTTCTTCCTCTTCTTCAACGTCAAGAAGCGCAACAGGAAACCTCAGCGCAGATCCTCGAAGGCATAGATAGACCCCACGGGGAGCTGGTGGAACCAATCCCTTGCCTTCTCCTTCAGAGTGGTGGCAAAGAGCCAACACTGGAAGGCATCTGACATAGGCCTGATAGAGACCATGTCCTCGAACCACTGTAGGTGCAGGACTGGGTCATCCTTGCCGGAGTAGTAAAACATCTCCGGCCCCCTGAACCCCTCTGGAATCGGGGCCGAGAGGATCTACTCACAGAAGGGATTTCCCTCCCTGCTTTCATCTCGGCGAGCGATTTGCACTCGCCGGGCCATTGAACAGCTGCCCTCAGCGGGGGGGGGGGGGGGGGGGGGGGGGGGGGGGGGGGTCTCGCCCACTCATCTCTGCTGGACCCCCCTTGGGGCGGGGCGAGTGGGGATCAGATGCCTCCCCGCTCGCCCCCCTATGGGGCTGGGCGAGTGGGGAAATGCCTCCTCCCCACTTTCCCCCTCGGGGCTGGGTGAATGGGGGAAAGCCTCCTCCTCACTCGCCCCCTTGGGGCTGAGCGAGTGGGGGAAAGCCTCCTCCCCACTCCCCCCCCCCCTTTGGAGGTCGGGCGAGTGGGGGCCGGATGCCTCCCCACTCGCCTCCGTCGGCACCATCTTCCTGGATTGCTGGCCGGGAGTGCTCTCGCCTCTCTGCTAGGGCTGGGGCGAGATAGGGGGCAGCCCGCCCTCCCTGCTCGCCCCAAAGGGGCTGGGGCGAGACAGGGGGCAGCCTGCCCTCCCTGCTTGCCCCCAAAGGGGCTGGGGCGAGACAGGGGTTAGGCCACCCTCCCTGCTCGCCCCCAAAAGAGGCTGGGGCGAGACAGGGGCAGCCCGCCCTCCCGGCTCGCCCCCCAAAGAGGCCGGGGCGAGACTGGGGGCAAGCCGCCCTCCCTGCTCCCCCCCCCCCCCCCCAATGGGGCTGGGGCGAGACAGGGGGCAGGCCGCCCTCCCTGCCCCCCCCCCTTTGCCTGGGGTAGTGCTAAAAAATGTCGGGCCTAAAGACATCTTGGGTCCCGGGGACCCACTCTATGAATATGGGGTTGTACAACATCCATCTGAAATACATTTATTCTATTATTAGCTGAATATGCCAAAAACATTCTCATAGCTTCAAGTTTGGCCACAAGAGCAATGGTTTGGTTATAATCAATCCCTTCTTCTTGCTTACAACCTTGAGCAACCAGTCTGGCCTTATTTCTGATAATAATTTCTTAGCATCTAATTTATTTCCTTATACCCATTTTGTTCCAATAATTGGGTAATTTCTTGGCATTTCAACCAAAGTCCATACATTGCTCCTCTCAAATTGAGCAAGTTCTTATTGCATGACAACAATCCAATGTGGATCATTGTTTGCAACTTCAACTTAATGGGCTTAACTTGAGAAAAGAAACATTGAAGCATCATTTCATTGGAGTGTTTGCACTTAGTTTGCACACCCATAATGATATCCCTAATTAATTGTGAGGTGGGGTGATCCCTGAGAGTGACAAGTGTTGGATCGGTCGGCGCCCTTAGAGGGGGGGGGGGGGGTGAATAAGGGTTTTCAAAAACTTAGGATTATATTTAGATAACTTTGAAATCTTGCAAGATTAATACAATGAGAAATCAAGTAAAACAATAATGAAGAGACATGCTTTATTAATATCAAATAATGTTTTACAAAACTTGATTTCTATGACGCTGGAAATCGGAGGCGACTAATAAAAATCCTTTTTCGTTTTCTATACCGACTCGTATCCCCACGAACCGGTTGGCTTTAGCCGATCTCTCCCCAGATACGGCCTCAAGCCGCTCTAGCCAATCTATCCCCAGAAAGGCCTCGAGCACCCCCTAGACCTAGCCTTGATCTAGTCGCCAACACGAGGCGAATTTCATCCCTAAGTCCTACCCCAGACCTAGTCGCCAACACGAGGCGATTTCACTACCGTTTACAAAGAAAGATAAATAAAATAATAAAACTTCCCTTAAGATGAACTTCTGAAGATGGAGGCGAAGATCCGCTGTAGAATCAGCGTTTGTAGAAGCGGACTTCGTTTGGATCCTACGTGACGTAATCCTCCTTCAGAAATTTGCAGAGCTTCGCTAGGGCTTCAAGTTTCGGCCAAGATGGCCTCTGGAGTTGTAGCACTGCCTCTCTCTCCCTAATGTGTGTTTGAAACGAGAGGTGAGGGGTCCTTTATATAGCCCAAGCGCTACCGCCGGCGCTAGCGCTACCGTCGGCGCTAGCCCGGATTAGGCAACGTTTTGCGCGGCAGAATCTCCCATCCGCGGCAACCTCTTGCTCTATGCCTTATGTGCATCACGCTACCACCAGCGCTATCCGCTACCGCCAGGCGCTAGCATCCTTCTTAAATTGCTTCCGGAATGGCGCTAATCAACGCTATCGCCGGGCGTTATCGCTACCGCCGGCGATAGTGAGCTTGTTCGAATTTTGGCCTCAATTTTGGGGGCAGTCATCATGTGTACTCCTTGAGTCATGTGGACCTAGTAAACCTGCACACTTGAACACACAAGATCAAATACACATAGGATTTGTTATTCTCAAACCTAGGAGATGCGGAAGACCATGTTCCAACAAACTCCCCCTTTTGATAATAACAAATCCATTAATGATAAATCAAAGCATTAATAAATAAGCATGATGAAACTCTACTTGTGTGTGTGTGTGAGAGATGAATTAGGATAATTATTGATTTTAGCATTTAGAATTGCTCCCCCTAAATATATGCTCCCCCTATGTGAATGCTCCCCTAATATGTATGCTATCAACTTTATCAATCATGTTGGGCTTTTATTTTGATAGCGGATTATATTTTTATCATGTTAGTTCTCCCCCTTTTGCATTTTATCATGTTAGTTCTCCCCCTTTGTTATTAGCAAAAGTGGGTAGGGATGCACCATAGAAAAGTTGGATAATAAGATAAAGCATGATCGAGCTTTTGAGTGAGAAGGAAATGATAAGGAGTTTTAGAGCCACTTGTTAGAATAATTTTTGTATGAATATATCAGAGTTTTTAGTTTGAGCAAAAGTAATGATTTCCCCTTTATATAAGGGTTTTAAGCATAAAAAATAGTGATTTCCAAGTAACCAATCTACCCAGACAATACGTCTACACCCTAGCCCCGTACTAAGTGACGGATGGGCATGAGGAGCTGCAAACAAGCCGTAGGTTGGGGTGTTAGTCCCTTATGCAAACACTAGACAAAACTCAACCTAGCACTCTTTCCCCCCAGTGCCTCGCAAGGCCCCACTGGAACCCTCCCCGGTTAAGGACAAGACATGACTAGAGATAAGGTTATCTAATGTCTATAACCCTACGCCCCCGCTATGGTGAGAAATGAAGTCATGGATAATAATTATTGGAAACATTAAGCATTTAAATCTAATGAGAAGTTTCATAGCATATGGATTTTTATTTGAAAATAAAATACTCATAGCTATATTGAAATTCATGAATGAATCAGAGTTTGAGCATTGCGGAAGATTTCAAAAAAGAAACATCATAATACTGAATAAGAGTTTAAGTTCAAAAAGGAGATGTTTTTGAGTTTCAAAATGAACTTTATGAAGATAAGAGTTGAAGCATTTTCGAATAAAGAAACAACATCCTTTTAGCAATTTGAAGTAAGAGGTAAAATTTGATTTGAAATTCAATAATAAGAGGATGTTTTTATAAGCAATATTTTACTTGTTGGAGGAGTGTTTAGCATGAAAGTTTTCATAGAAATAAATCAGAGTGTTTAGCATAAGAAATGATATGCGTGTTGGAACAACCAATATAAATTCTATCAAGCAAGTCTAGCATTTGTTTTTAGAAAAATTGAGATTTTAGACTTGATATAAGCATGAAAGCGCAAGGTAAAAATTATATGGTGATGATGCGGAAGACTTGTAGAAATACATGAAGCATCTTATTGTAATCAAGGATAATCCATAAAAAGATATATAAGTTTAATTTCAAAAAGAAGATGTTTATGTTAATCATGTTTTAATGAAAGTCTTTTATGGTTGACAAAAAATAATAAATAACCAAGCATGAAATAATATTATCATAAAGAGATTACTACAATGTAATTTCAATTCATAATTTCAAATCATACCAAACATTGTAGAAAGCGTGCTAGGTTATCTAGTGCATTTCATAAATAAAAAGTAGCATAGAATTAGCGTTAGGATCCAATACTCATGAGAAGAAGTGTTTTGGAAGATAATGATGTGCACATAAGTGTATTTTTTAGTAGAGTATACGAGTGTTTTAATCAAAAAATACAAGAGATATGTAAAGTAGAAGCACAACAAAACACAAATAATTTTACTTCCACACACTTTAATGCACAAAAAAATGTACAACTACCAAGGTGCTTTGCACACACAATACTCATTAAGACTTATCAGGGTGCAAAGTAGTGCTTGGGGGATCACAGATTTTAATTTTACTGTTTGAGACTAGTGATCCGGTGTACTTAAGAGTTAGTGGTTTTTCTTATTTTGAAAGAAAGATATGGTTTGCACAAGACACTTTACTATTCTTTCCAAGGTGCTCAACCTCACAACGCTTATTAAGACTTATCAGGAGGTTCAAGTAGTGCTTGGTGGAGTTATCTTTGTTATTTATTTTATGATTTTTGTTTTGTACAAAGTTCTCCGAATACACTTGTTTTGCAAACCAATATAATTTATGAAAAAATATAACCACTTTTATTATCTTTTACAAGTGCAAATAAAGGAGTGTAGGTAAGATACTTGTGCAATTTTAGTTCATTGTACTAATACATAAACATACACAAGCATTCTTAAATTAAACCATATGTAGACAATGCCAAAAAGTGAGTGAATATCTATCATTATCAAACATAAAAATTTCTCATACTTAGAGGCATGCTAAGCTTGATCCTACACAACCTTTAACATATAATTGATGCACATATTAATAGATATATCTAAGCATGAAGAAAACAATGTTCAAAGTAGTTTGAGATGATAAATCGCAACATTATAGAAGTACTAAATAATATATTAAATCATGCTTGATTTTTACAATAAAGTCCATACAGTATTTTTTGATATTTTTGAAAAATAATCTTTATTTAACATTTGAACTTATAAAATTGATCTTGGACTTCCCGATGACTACCTTGTGAGAGGTTCGCCCGGTACTAGGTGATATGATGGGATGATAGCCCAAATCACCCTTTCGCAAGATACAAGTAAAAAGTTAAGTTCAAAAATAACAATTTTTGATAAATTTTTTGTTTTATATTTTTGTATTTGATTTTTAAGAAAAAATAGGCTTTAAGTAAATGACAAAAAATAGAAAGCAAAACATATTTTTTGTAATTTAAATTTTCTATTTTTGTATTTGATTTTTCAAAAATATAATAAAAGCAAAAATGCAGAAATGAATAGTACCCATAGATTAATATATTTTTAGGGATTTTTCAAAATTTTAAAATTACAGAAAAATGGACCTCGGCGCTAGCGCTAGCGCGGGAAACAGTAAGTGATTTTTTAGGGTTTTGAAAATTTTGATGCTTGAACTTGATTAGGTGTCCCATTAGTAGTTTCATGCTGTATTTGCAGAATTTTTGGAAATGTTTTTGATGGTTAAAAATGAAGAAAATTGCATTTGTAAGCATGTTTTAACATGAAAGATCTAGGACACCTATCTCAAGTCGTAACAAACGAGATCTTGCATGAGCTATAGGATAGATTATCATAATGTATGTGAATTCAAATTTTTCTAGACTTTTATCAATCTAATGTAGTTTGAAGAATGATATGAAATGTAAGCACGAGAAGACATGAAGGAACAAATATGCATAATTTTAGTGATTTAGAAAATAATGTTCATGCAAAAGAATATCATGCACATTCATAAGCATTTTAGTCCAATGGAAACAATTTAAAGTCACATAGTTATTTTATCGTTCAATTTTATTTTATTTTACTTCATAATTAATTCATTATGGTAATATGAGATAACTAGCATGAATTCAAGAACGTGATTTAATATTTTTTACATGGAATGAATTTATGATTTCATTTGATTTATTAATATAAAGTTGATTCTATGGTTTATAATCAAATGAGGACATGCAAGTCATACTTCATTAATTCATTCATGTACTTATTATGATCACCAATCAAATGTTAGAACTAAGTGGATCTTTTGTAATGTTTGAATTTAAAGATCTTTTGATATTACATAATTATGATGGTGAAGCATGTAGCACAAGTCATATTCAACATTTTTCAGAATATTTTAAAGAAAGATTGTGAGGTGAATAGTGAATATGAAAGAAGTGAGAAGCTATTTTTGGTTAGTTTGAAGAGTTATTGTAAATTTTTTCAAATATAAGGGCTATCATATTCATCACACAAGATAGATAATAATCAACACATTGTGCATTTTAATTTTTTTGTTTGCCTAAGCCCTTTATTACTTAAATCCATTTAAAATAATTTCATTAGTCTTGATAATAGTTTCAATATTTAATTAATAATGATAGTTCAAGACATTTAAGGGTAATGGATTTAAAAGGTAAAAATAAAACGGATAAGTAGATCACTAAACAAAATGATATGACTTTTCAAGATAAATAGAGTGATCATAGCATGATAGTTTAAGAAGAAACAAAAGAGAATAAACAAAAAGAAATTTAAGCAAATCATGAAGTAGAATAATGATATTTCATTTTTATTAGGTTTCTACTTCATGCAAATGATGGGATACTAATGAATAAGAGATTTAGGTATCCAAAGAGGACCGGGAGTGACGGTTCCTTTGGGTACCCAAATACATCGTGTTTTCTTTTGGGGAGATATGATCGAATGGGCACTTTTGATTTGAGTTTGTGTTTCATTTTTAACTTTTGGCCGCCATTCAAACATTGGTTTAATATTAGTCTTATTTATCAAATACCCACGATGATTTTCTTTCCTTTGAAGATTATAATTGAAATTATCATTTATAGGAAATTTGTGTAATTTCAATTTTAAGTTTGGAGAAACATGATGATGATTTGGTTTTTCAAAAACTTTTTGTTTCTTATTCCCATTATTTATATTTGTATTCAACTTGCTTTTAGATATTGCTTGATATTCGAAATTTGTATGTTGTGAATTTGTATTTACAATTTTCATAAGCAAGTTGATTTTTTATTTTAATTCATCATTTTTTATCTTTAGATTATGCCTAGCTTTATTATAAGCTATTGTGCTATTTTTAAGAGTAGAGATGATAGAGTCAATATGATTTTGATACTAATTTCTAAACTCATCAAATGTTTGGTCCATCTCTTTGATCTCATTTTTATAATCTTTACACTTAGCACATTTAATTTTTAAAGAAGAATTTTTTAAACATAATTTTTCATTTTGTTCTTTTACTAAGATATGCTCCTTTTCAAGTTTATTGTGTTTTTCTTTTAATTCATTATATTCTTCACAAGATGTAATGTTTTTGACTAAGGAGCCATGGGTAGAACTAGATAAATTAGAATTTGATTCTTCATTAATTTTTGCTTTTAAATTTTTATTTTCTAAGCGCAAGAGTTTATTAGCATTTTTTAATTTCTTTATTTTGCGCTTTGTATTCTGTAGTAATTGTAATGAAGAGATAGAAGTACAAGTGATGAAGTTTGATTTCCTTACATTGCTTTTGGATGAGGGAGGATTTGAACATAATGTTCCTTTGTCTTCTTCATGGCACTTCTCTTCCAAAAGTAAGATTTCTTCTTCTCTTTCCTTTGATGTGTGCTCCATTGATTCGTCATGAGGAGGGCATTCTTGATGATTTGTGCACGCTTGCATATTCTCCGGTTCTTGCGATTGTTCTATACCTGTAGATGGAGAATCATACATTTCTTCAAGACATTGCCATACTTTATATGCACTTGAAAAGCAATATATTAATTTGAAAATTTCATTAGATAGACCGCAAAACAAATAGTGTTTAGCTTTTGCATTTAATTGAAGTTCTTTTTTATTTGATTCATTTGCAGGTCTTGCTATTGCTAAATTCCAAACTTCGATGTCTAAAGTTTTAATAAATTTTTCAATTAAGATTTTTCATCCTTTATAATTTGTCCCTTCAAATAAAGGTGGTGCAACTGATTTTTCTTCTTCACAAAAATTTCCCCCACTAGTAGAAGCGAGATCATGAGACGCAATTATTCCCGGTTGTTAAGCCGATTGGAATAAAACCTAGCTCTGATACCACTTGTTGGATCGGTCGGCGCCCTTAGAGGGGGTGAATAAGGGTTTTCAAAAACTTAGGATTATATTTAGATAACTTTGAAATCTTGCAAGATTAATACAATGAGAAAACAAGTAAAACAATAATGAAGAGACATGCTTTATTAATATCAAATAATGTTTTACAAAACTTGATTTCTATGACGCTGGAAATCGGAGGCGACTAATAAAAATCCTTTTTTGTTTTCTATACCGACTCGTATCCCCACGAATCGGTTGGCTTTAGCCGATCTCTCCCCAGATACGGCCTCAAGCCGCTCTAGCCAATCTATCCCCAGAAAGGCCTCGAGCACCCCCTAGACCTAGCCTAGATCTAGTCGCCAACACGAGGCGAATTTCAGCCCTAAGTCCTACCCCAGACCTAGTCGCCAACATGAGGCAATTTCACTACCGTTTACAAAGAAAGATAAATAAAATAATAAAATTTCCCTTAAGATGAACTTCTGAAGATGGAGGCGAAGATCCACTGTAGAATTAGTGTTTGTAGATGCGGAACTCGTTTGGATCCGGCGTGACGTAATCCTCCTTCAGAAATTTGCAGAGCTTCGCTAGGGCTTCAAGTTTCGGCCAAGATGGCCTCTGGAGTTGTAGCACTGCCTCTCTCTCCCTAATGTGTGTTTGAAACGAGAGGTGAGGGGTCCTTTATATAGCCCAAGCGCTACCGCCGGCGCTAGCCTGGATTAGGCAACGTCTTGCGCGGTAGAATTTCCCATCCGCGGCAACCTCTTGCTCTATGCCTTATGTGCGTCAAGCTACCGCTGGCGCTATCCGCTACCGCCAGGCGCTAGCATCCTTCTTAAATTGCTTCTGGAATGGCGCTAATCAACGCTATCACCGGGCGTTATCGCTACCGCCGGCGATAGTGAGCTTTTTCGAATTTTGGCCTCAATTTTGGGGGCAGTCATCATGTGTACTCCTTGAGTCAAGTGGACCTAGTAAACCTGCACACTTGAACACACAAGATCAAATACACATAGGATTTGTTATTCTCAAACCTAGGAGATGCGGAAGACCATGTTCCAACAACAAGCTCTAGTGTAAGAGTTTCTACCTCAGCTTATTGAACAAAAATATCCACATGAACATCTTCAACAGCTTTATTCTGAATTTCTTCATCATGCTCAACTGGTTGAGCATTAATCTGAACAACATCTTCAGAGATTACATCATATTCATCATCTTTATCTTCCTGGTTGTGCTAAGTAATATTTGAAATTTATTTATATTGAGTAGAAGAATTTCAGGAGCTTGGACCCACTTTATCCACAACTAATTCTTCCATACGATTAGTTAATTCCTTTATTTGCAAATCAAAGTTTGTGGAGGTATTTTTCCCTTCACATAACATGCCAGTCTCATCAAAAATTACATGCACCGTTTCTTCTATTTTAAATGTTCTTTTATTATAACATCTATAGGTCTTGCTATATGTAGAATATCCAATGAAGATTCCATCACCAACTTTCTTGTCAAATTTGACAACATGGATTTTATCATTATTATGTATATAACAAATGCTTCTAAATATCTTAAAATATGATATATTTGGAGATTTGCCTTTCAACAGCTCATGAGGGGTCTTACCCTCTATTTTATGAATGAGATTTCTGTTGAGAACATAGTTAATTGTGTTAACTGCCTCTGCCCAAAATGACATAGGCAAGTTAGCCTCAACTAGTAATATTCTACCTGATTCAATCATGGTTTGTTCTTTCTCTCAGCAACTCCATTTTGTTGTGGAGTTCTAGAAGCTGAGAAGCTATGCCCAATTCCTTCATTCTCATAGAATTCAAACATATTATGAGACTTAAACTCAGTGCCATGATCACTTCTGATCATTACAACTGAAGTATGTAGTTCATTTGGATTTGCTTGATGAAGCTTGAGAGAATATTGAAGATGTCAGGCTTAGTTCTTAGAAAGAACACCCAAGTGAATGTAGAAATGTCATCCATAATAACTAATGAGTATGACTTATATCCTAAGCTATGGACAACAATGGGTACACTTAGATCCATTGGTAGAAGATAGATGATCCTAGAAGAGTCAATTTTATTTTCTCTCTTATGATCTAGTTTACTTACCCAATTAGCAAGCTCCAAAAAGTTTTTTCTAACCATATCTTCTTTGTGACAGGCCTCTAACAAGGTTATCCTTGTGGAGTTTGGATACTATTTTTAGATTCAAATGTCCTAGTATTTTATACCACAACTCAGCATTGCTTATATTAGAATTAAACAGACATATTTCATTCTGGTTAGATGAAAAATCTACTATATAAATATTTCATTTTCCATTAAGAGTTATACTACCTATAATTAATGAAATAATTTGACAATGGGTGTGATTGAATACTACCTTATATTCCTTGTCACACAAATGTCTTACGCTGATTAGGTTGTGCTTCAACCCTTCAACATGAGCAACCTTGTCAAATGTTATTGAATCAACTTTGATCATGCCATAGCCTTGGGTTTGATCACAGCTGGAGTCATCAAACATTACCTTAGGTCTAGGCATTATCTGATAGCCTTCCAACAAATGCTTATCTCCTGCCATATGTCAGAAACATCCACTATCCAAGTACCACAACTAGTTTGTGACAGGATAGTTCCTTTCCTACAACATAATTAGAAGTTAGGTGGAACCTAGGTAACCTCGAGTTCAATTCTTCCATTATGTGGGGTGACATAGGAGTAAGAAGGTCTATCCTTATACCCCTTAGGATGGGAGATTATTGGTTGATTATACCAGCAATATTTCATAAAGTGTAACTTTATGACAATAAAAACACTCATATTTATTGTACCTATTTTTCTTTTTAACCTGAGCAAAAGAGGGAAGAGGTCATGTAAAAGATCTTCTCACTTTGTATCTTTGCCCTGAAACAGCCAAATGCCGACTACTAGTCAGCGTAAGAGATGTATATCTCAACGTACGTCAAGAGAAATTTGACTTATGTTGAGATTTATTAAAGTAATTTGGCTGACTATTATCTTTGTTTATGAGACCTTTCCCAAGATTCCTCTTTATTCTAGAAGAACTAAAGCTGTCCTTATATGATTTCTTGGTTCATTATTCCTCTGATGAAGAGCTTTCCTTCTAACATCATTTGATGTAGAAGGAATATCAGCCAGTGGATTTATTGGTTCTTTTCTTTTAGCACTCATTAACTTCTCATGATTTTCTCATGCTGGTTAGCTGGGAGAGTAAACTCTTTGAGGGGAGTAAGCACCTAGACCAAGTTCATAAAACCTGATTAAGAGGTTTTCTGAGATGGTCTTTAGCTGTTGACTTCTCATATTCAAGTTATTCTCAAAGAGTTTAATTTTGTTGAGTTCAACTTTTAGATATTCATTCTCTAATTTTAGAGAATCAATTTCTTTTCTCAGCCTACCATTTTGAACACTCAGTTCATAATTTTCAACACATTTATTTTTTTCTTTAAATCTCTGAGTAAGAGTTATTATCTCTTCTCTAAGATTTTTATCTGGTTTTCTGCAACCAATTGGTCTTGGCAGAAACCTTTGAATGTAATTTTAAAATCTTCAGATGAAAAATCAAAATTTTTTAAAGTAGGTTACCTCATTATCTTCATCAGGAAGATCATTCTCTTCTTCAATAATTTCTAGAGCCATCATGTAGATTTCTTCTGCTTTGCTCTCATTTTCATTAGAGATGAATAAACTTTCTTTAGTGTCACTCCAAGACCCTGTTATGAATCCCCTGCCCTTCTTCTTATTTTTTTTATTATGATCATATTTCTTCTTATGATCCTTCGCCTTCTTTTGGACTTTGTCCTTAATAAGATCTGGACACTCATGTGAAATGTGCCCATGTTTCCTATAAAAAAAATAAATAATCTCCTTAGCTGGAGATTTGTCATATCTTGGCCTTGAGCTGTTTCTTTCCTTTCTCCTATAATATCCAGTCTTGATCAATTTATTAAATCTTCTAACTAGAAGACTCATTAACTCACTATCCATAGTCTAACTTTCTTCATTAGCAACTTTGAGTGCTATGGACTTTTCTTTGGAGGAAGAAGAGGTTTTCTCCTTTGCTTCACCTTCAACTCTTATTTTAAAATGTAGTCTATATGATTTCAGTTGGCTAAGGTGAGCATCAGTGGGGATTTATTTTTGACATCTGGTCTTTCTTATGATCCAAATCCTTACATCCCATGAGCTTGGGAAACACATTAGAAGTTTATCATTTATCTTTGTGATAGAGATATCTTTGTCAGGGCTTCTCATTTAACTAACAATAAGATTGAACCTCTGGTACATGTATGCAATAGACTCATCAGGGCTCTTTTTGAAGTTTTTATATTGAGAGATCATAGATGATCTCCTTGTCTTTTCTTTCATCAGAACTTTCGTCAACCATCCATGTCAATGAGTCTCATATTTCTTTTGCTAATTGACAATCAACAACCTTCTGGAATATATTATCTAACATTATTGATACCCAAATGTTTATAGCTTTGGCATCACATGCCCTTTCCTTCTTTTCTTCTTCTGATAGATTAGCTTTTATAATTTGCACACTTTTTCCATCTTTATAAATCATAGTAAGACTAACTGGACATGTAATTATAGAATCAAAAACATATTCATTAATTGAGTTTATATATAAATTTATTTTGGATTTCCATAATGTAAATTTTTCTAGATTACAAACAAGAGGTCTGGTTGACACATAATCTCTATTCAGTGTAGAGCTCGTGATTAAAATTAGAAATTACACAAATAATTCTTAATACCCTTGGATCTTGATCAAAGTGTTAACATTTTTATGATCAACCTATCTCTGATCCCAATTGAAATGTAGGGTAAGATGCTAAGAATTACTCTAGAGGGGGGGGGGGGGGGTGAGTAGAGTATATAAAATTCTTTCCATCTTTTAATCATTCACAGCACATGCCACATATTGGTTTGTTTATTTTTGCAGCAAAAATTATAGAGTAAAGAAATAAACAAAAAAAAAACTATAAAGATCTATGCAATCCAGAAGACACAAAGAATTTTATAGAGGTTCCCCAAATTTGGTATGTCCCCTCTTCTACCCCATGGTAGAATATCCATTAAATAATACTGAGTATTTTTATTAGGAGACTCTTAGAATCAACTATAACAAAATCTTTTGTAAAAGAGATTCTAAGAATCAAATGAGATTTTGATAAGGTATCTTTAACCAAAAGCTATTGATAAAGGTGTTAAACCAATCTAAGAGCCTTTTAATAAGGTTGACTAAAAACCACTCCAAGATTTTTTAATAAGATAGATCTTAAATCACTGAATCTTTTGAAGAGAGATTCTGAAAACTCTATCAGATAGTTATTGTAGGAAATCTGTTTCCACAATATTGTCCTCTTTAACAATCTCTAAGGACTTGGTTTTTTGAAAGCACTGCGTGGATTATGTTGTAGCAGATATAATTTGCAATTGATTCTTCCTAAGAGATCAGATTCAAGAGATAAAAGATTGAATCTATTGAGGAATAGTATTTTATGAAGCCTTTTGAATCATTCCACATAAACAATCTTTAGATCTAGAGAAGATGATCTTGTCAACTACTATTCTTCTGTAAGAACTTCTTGAGGAAGAAGAAGTAAATGAGGAAGATGAAGAAGAAGGAGATGAGGGAGTGAGTGATGGCTTCTTCACAATTGCTTATATAGTCTGTCTGCTATTTTATTCTCTTCCATTCAGAATATGAATGTGTATATATGTAGGCAACAAAATAAATCACTTGTCAGATGTGATTCAATCAGAATGTATACCTTCCTTAATTAGATCTTTAATGATCATGATTAAATCTGAACCACTGCCTTAATTAGTTCAAATTTCATTCAAAATTATTATGTAGGAAAGTCATCACAATACTTGAACTTTGACATCTTCTCGAGGTTAGTTTATATATATATACACGACAATGATATCTCAATGTATGCCTTTATACTTATGCTCTGACTTCTCCTTAAAGAGATCTCGACACATAGGAATATAACTGTCAGTCTTCATGTGTTGACTACTAGTCAAAGCACATAGTAAGCCTCTTTACATACGTCGACATATTCTGACATACTTCTCAACGTACATCGACATCTTCAGTGTATACTTGTCGACGTAAGTCAACATTTACTCAAAGTAAAATATTTAATTAGCCATACTCTAAGTTCTTTGAAAGCACTGATTCTTCGCTTGACCATTCTAAATAAATCTAAACTTTAGACTAAAGAAAATATGCCATATATATATAAAGACATATTCCTATATCACTTTGATAACTTGATATATCAAATCATAAAGGGATTTTTCCGAACATGCATGTCCCGTGCTCCTCACTCTAGTGTGGGATGCCACACCTGACTCTCCAAAATGCACTCCGCTCACCAAAAGACACTCCGCTCTCCAGAACATGTTCCTCCCTCCACAAGGTGCTTCTCTCTCTAGCACTTGCACCCAATCTCCACGCTCCTATGCGCACCTTCGCTTTTCACCCATCAACATGCGTTCTGCGCTCTGCCATCCAGAAGGTGCTGAGTTCTCCAGCATGTGCCATGCACATCACTCTCCAGAAGGCACTCCTCTCTCCAGTGTGCACCTTTGCATTCCACTCTTTAGTACACACTCTCGCACTCCGCTAACCATAAGGCGCTTCACCCACCAAAAGGAGCTCTTCTATTCAAAAGGTGCTCCACTCTCTAGCGCGTTTCCTCGCACTCTGCTCTTTAATGCATGCTCCCACATCCCACTTACCAAAGGGCGCTCTGCTAACACAAAGGGTGCTCTGCTCACCAAAAGATGCTCCAATCTCAAGAAGGTTCTCCTCCCTCCAGAAGGCGCTCGATTCTCTAATACGGGACCCACATGAGTGAAGGCTCTCTAGGATGGGCCTCATGCCACATTCTAGAATACAACGTTGCAGGTCAACCTCTGGATGTTCCCCCATACACCTCTCTCTAAAGGGTGTCGCTGACATACTCAACCATCCAATGACTCTTTTAACATTGTAGAACGAGAGGTGATCTATCACCCTCGCTGAATTAGCTATTACTGCATGTTTCTACACCCTTTTATGATTGCTCTTAGTTGTGAATGAGTTCCACTAGTCGATGGAACTAGGTGCGTACGGGCAATCTAGCGGCACATGGGCTTTGTCGTGCATGTTATCGGGATTCACCCATGCAATTAATTTAAATAGGAAGGAAAATATTTACAATATTATTTTAGAGATAAAAATGAAAAATAAAAAACATAAAAAATAAAAAATTACCTGGCCCCCCTCTCTCTTTCGCTAGGCCCTAGTTATTTGAAGGGGTTTAAGAAGTTAGGAAAAACTTTTCCTCCCACACTCTCTCTTTCTTCCCCTCTATATTATGTAAAGAAGAAGAAATTAGCTAGGGGGACCAGTCTGCTTCAATGTTAGTTTAGGATTCTAAAACCGTCAATATTTTTGTTCGGCTCGGCTCCAGTTATTGGAAACAAGAAAGCTGAATCACACAGGCATCACGTAAATATTAATTGTACTTGTTTGTAACCGGAGAACCTCCAAATCATATCATTAAGTGTAATGTATACACTAGAATAAGACCCTCAGTAATCGTCTATCAAATTAATTCCTCTATTTTCAAGCAACGTCCATGCATGTTATAGAACTTGGATATGATCTTTAATCGAAAGACAACGATCAATCAATGGAATGTTATGTTCTTCATAGTTCCACCATTTCCTTTGCTTTTCTCGCTAATAGTGGTATCAGATCCATTAGTAGAATCCCTACAAACAGTGTCTAACTGTCTGGTTTTGTTCTCATAGACTCATCATCTACCCCTTATCCTTCACTGAACATCATCTTTGTATTCACAAGAGAATTATTTGATTATTGGAGTATCATACTGGAGACCTGTTCAACTCACAAGGCTTATTTGACCTTGTAGAGAAAGACGTCATGCTTGCACTCACTGGAAAAGTGGCAGAAAAGGCACAAAAAATAAACCTAGAAAAGAAGATGAGGGATTTTCAAACACTTCTACTCATCCAACTAGGGTTATCAAACTCCATTTTTCATAGAATCGTGGGCATAAAAAGCGTCAAGGAATCCTCATTAGACATTCTCAAGCTAGAATTCACCGTGCACTTTTACTTGTATAAAAAGCTTCAAAACCCCATTATGTCCGTAGTTATGGCTGTCAGCGAAGCACATTGCCTGGAAGCTGGTACTGTAGCAGCCGCGTGGTGGCCCCCGTGCACTTTTACTTGTATATATATATAACAATACAACAACACAACAACAACACTCAAGCCTTTATCCCACTATAGTGGGGTCGGCTATATGGATCCTTTGTTGCCATTGTGTTCTATCTTTTGTAATAATCTCATTAATGCCTAAATACATCATGTCTTTCCTTATAGTCTCATTCAAAGTCTTTATTGGTCTACCCCTTCCCCGTTTAACATGCTGTTGGGAAAAACCCCTTTTGATTTAACTTAACATATTAACTATAAGCAATTTTACTCCTTAGGTTTATTACTCACATTGTATAGTAAGGGTAATATGGTCATTAGATGTCTTAGTATATCACACTCAACTTAGAGTGTCAAGGACTACAATCACAAAACAACTGAGTTAAGAGTTGCATCGAATACAGGTCGACAGAACTTTGACTTGATATCGACGCAACTCTGAGTTGATGTCAAAGAAGATCATCCAGCCTGTCGAAGTATAAGTCAAGTCGACGAAACATTGAAGTGGACTCGACGCAGAAGATAGAGCTTGTCGAAGTCATCTAACAAGTCGACTACATTTTGACCCAAAAGTTAAGAGATCAAGTCCAATGCTTCAACTCGATGGGTACGTCGATAAGGTATCGATGTAACGTCGACATCTGAGTTCACCCAAGCTAAGAAGAAATTCGAAGCTACGTCGCTAAGAACTTAGAGGTGCGTCGACATGAAGAATGATGAAGTCGACTCAGCATTGAATACAGTCAGAAAAAGGAAGCTTTTTCAGCTGTTCTTTTAGGACCTTTTTAGAAGGACCGCCAGGCTAGAGACAGTTCTCCAATAGCTCGTTTGTTGCCAAGAATAGAATGAATCATTCCAGGACACATCAAATCACTTTTGAAAGCTATTCAAAATGGATTGACGGGTCGAAAAGAAAAGAATAAAGGAAATTAGGTGAATTCCTTTTCAGGACAAGCCAAAGGAGAAAGGTTTTTGAAAATACAATCATACACGATAAGTATGCAAAAAGAGGAGAAGAGAATAAGAAGAACAATTATTACATCATTCTGTTTGTCAATTAGGGGTTTCATCTTCTTCCTCCTCAAACCCTAAAAGACAGATTTATAGAAGAGCACTCTCTGCACAGGAACATAATTTGCTTCTTCTTATTCATTATCATACAGCAGCAGAACTACAACAAGTGCAGAGAGAAAAAGGATCAAGCAAAATAACCCTTGCAATTCATCACTATCATAAGCAAAGGTTCATCAAATCAGATCCAGTGAAAGAAAACAAGAAGCATCAACAAAGCTTCTGAAGAATTCTGAGAACATAATTCTCTCCTTTTCCCTCTCACTTTCTTCTTCTTATTTCCTTCACTTGTACAGAGTTTTAAGAATCCCTCTTCCAAAGGATTCAGTGGTTCAAGATCTCCTTATCAAAAGATCTGAGTGGTTCAAGATATCATTATCAAAAGATCTGAGTGGTTCAAGATCTCCTTATCAAGAGATCTTTGGTTCTAAGAGTCTCTTTATCAAAAGACTCAGACACAGGTTGTGCAATCCTACCAGGGAGGTAGAAGAGAGGACTACCCACATGTTGGGGAACCTCTATAAAAATCTTGTGTATTATGTGTTGTGCATTTTCTGTGTTGTCCTATTTATAGTTTGCTGTTTTTCTGCTTTATATTTACAACACTTATTTATTATGTGTGGGTTTTGTTCAGTGCGTAATACCTTAGTATTTTATTGTATGCATAGTTAGGGTAAAATATTTAAATCTCTATTCACCCCCTCTAGAGAATTCTCAGAGGGACAATGTGCAATTTCAATTGGTATCAGCGGGAGGTTGATAATTAAAAGGTTAACACCTTGATCAAAAGATTTTCTACTCTTATTTATTCATTTTAAAATTAATTAAAACTATTTTTAAAGAAAATGAGTTCTAAGGATTTTGCATCAACAAGACCTCCAATGTGTAATCTGAACAAGTTTACACTCTAGAAGACTAGAATGTAACTCTATATGAACTCTATTGATGAAGAAATTTTTAATGTCATCCTTACAGGTCCCCTAGTCCCAATAAGGAAAGATGATAATGTAAAAGTTACACAAACTACAGTCCCCATAACAGAATGGACTGATGCTGAGAAGAAGGTCAAGACATGTGATGCCAAGGCCATGAACATCCTGGTCTCAACTATGTCAGATGACATGTTTCAAAAAGTTGCTGATTGTAACTCTGCCAAAGAAATCTGGGAATCTCTCTCTAGATTAGTTGAAGGCAGCTCTGATGAAAGAAAAGACAAGAAGACTCTTTTCATATCCCAATATGAGAACTTCAAGAAAAAAGCTGATGAAAGCATAATAGAAATGTATGACAGATTCAGCCTCATCATAAATGAGCTGAGAGTGCTTGACAAAGAAATTTCTCTAACAGAAATTAATGACAAACTCCTCATGTGCTTCCCAAGCATGTGGGAATATAGAATCTGGGCAATTAGAGATTCTAGATACCTCAGAGAGATATCAACTGATGCTTTGCTGGGGAAGCCCAAGTCCTATGAGCTGCTACTGAAAAGTAGGGCTGAGTCAGAAGCCCAGAAGAGAATATCAACTCCTAAAGAAAGGACTCTTGCATTAAAGACTGTTAAAGCAGAGTCCTCCGCCACTGAAGAAGAGATGTTCAATCTCTTGGCTAAAATATTCAAGTGGTGGGTCAGGACTGAGGACTCCAGAAGGAAAGAGAGGAGTTCAAGCAAGCCAATGTATGACAAAACTCCTAAACAGTAGATTATATGCTTTTCTTGCAGAAAACCAGGACACTTTGCCACTCAATGTCCCGAGGAAGAAAAGAACAAGAGCAACAAGCAGAGGAAGGAGCGCAAGAAGAAATCCTTCAGGAGGAATGACAAGAAAGGAGGGAAAGGTTTCATTGCTGTAACCTGGAGTGATTCAGACTCTGAATCAAGCTCCTCCTCAACTGATGATGATGAAGAGTGTGGACCAGAAGAAACCTGCTTAATTGCTTTGGAAGACTCCACTGCTGAGAATGAGGTAACAATCTTTGATGACTTTGAATTTTCCTCAAGAAATTTTAAGGAATGCTTTACAGAATTTTGTCAAGACTATATTAACAACCAAAAGAAACTTAAAATAATCAGAACAGAACTAGAAAACCTTAGGAAAGATAACATATACTCAGTTAACTATGATCTGAGAGATAAATTATACAAGAAAGAAAAAGAATTATATATATTAGATAATGAAAATTTTGACCTAAAGAAAGAACTCACAAAGGAAAAAGCCTTTGAGGACTTCCTCAATGGAAGGAGTCAAAAGCTTAAAGATATCTCACAAAATCTCTCCAAGAGATTTGATCATCTTGATTTTGAATAACTACCATCCACTAGCACACCAATCCCTAACAAACTTGCTTGGAAAAATCCTGTAGCATTATTTAGGTCTAGACCTAATAATATTTTAGAATCATGTGAAGATCATAATAATAACCCTAATAAACTCACCATATTTAATAGGGTAAACATTGGTAATCAACCAGGGATTTTAGGCAAACACCCCTCAGAAAAATCAAATTAAAATAATAAAAAACTTAATAAAAAGAATCATAAGTCGAATAGAACTCGACGCAATTTTAAAGATGCGTCGAATGCAACTCGACGGAGTTCAGCATATGCTTCGACATCAATTCAAAGAAAGTATGTGGGTGCATCAAATTATATTCGACGCAACCAATACTCTGCATCAAATTATTATCGACGGAACTATGCAGACACGTCGAATAACATTCGACGCAACTCTAATGATGCATCAATTTCTTCTTAACGCATGTTTCATGCAAAGATTTATCAAACATCTACCTTTATTCCTAGATGTTTCTGCTGTTCTAAACTTGGACATATAGCCAAACATTGCTGGCATAATAATGCAGAACTTCTTCACCTTAAGGGGTATACTGAAAGACCTTCTCACTCTTTCATAACTCCATATGATGATAGAAGAAAGAGACCCCATCATGTGAGGATCTATACTAATGGTTGATTTCATGTGCAGAAGGGAGACTGTTCAACCACAAACCAGCAGTGGTATCTGTACAGTGGATGCTACATGCATATGACTGGAGCAAAAGAACTGCCGGAGAACTTCAAGGCCAAGGAAGGGCCTAAGGTAATTTTTGGGAATTCTCACTCTGGTCAAACCAAAGGATAAGGTTTGCTCAGGATTGGGAAAGTCTCTTTTTCTAAGGTAGCTTATGTAGAAGGACTTCAACATGATCTAATCAGTATTAGCCAGCTGTGTGAGGGTGAATCACTACAACAAACTGCACTTATAGTAAGGACCTAAATCGTTACAATAAGTGCCAAAAATCGTTACAAAAACTCTTTGGTAACGAAAAAAACTTTAAGTAACGGTCCTCCTCTAAAGCTCGACGCTAAAGGTTCTTGTAACGAATGTATGCATGTCGTTACAAATAAATTAATTGTAACAAACGATACTTTCTCACCAAAAAGAGATTCTTCCTCACAATAAATTGGTCACAATAAATATTATTTCGTTACAAATCTTTTTTTTCCTCACAAAAAAATAGTTACTATTAAAACTATTTCGTTACAAATGTTTTATTTTTTCCTCACTAAAAATAAACTAACTTCGTTACAATAAAGTATAATAAACATTATTTCTTTACAATAGATTAAACAATAGTAACGAAAAAATCGTTACATTTGTTTTCCATTCTTCTTACTACAGCCAATTCATTTATATATCAAAAATATTTCATTTCTATTTTTTGTGTACCTGAGATTTTATTATAAATAATAATCTTGAAAATACACATATATTTAATATTTCGTAACCAAGATCAACATGTATTTATTCACACCAAAAAGTATTACATAGAGTACAAGTTATTATTACCTCTTCTAAAATAATACAATATTACATTACAAGATCAACATGTTTCTAATAAATCTTCCGTCATTTTTCGAAAAATGAATCGTCCATCACTTTCTGACTAATGAATCTTTCGTCACTTGCCGGTCAATGCTCAAGCACCCTACAAATAAAAGAAAGCAATTAAGATCACCCTACAAATAAATAAGAGCAGAAACATCCATACAAACCCACATCCATACACACCCCATTAAACTTGCATCTTCTTCCGTTACTTTTCATTCCAAGCTCCAACTCCCTAGAAATAAAAAAGAGAAATTATTAAAGGGGGCAGCAACACTTTAAAGGGGGCAATAAAAGTTGAATTTAATAAAAAAAGTCCTCTGAGAAGTATTAGATGTTTTACAACTTGTAGTCTCACTGCATTCTGGTAATAAGAAGAGCACACCACGAATAAAGGGGACGTTATCTTGCAATTATTTACGAAATAGAATGTAATAAAAATTTATAAAATGAAAAAAAAAGGGTATTGCCAAACCATGATGTGAAGTTTGAGAATCATTAGCTTTATTTTGGTCCTTTCCCTCTTCAAGAAGTTGATACTCATAGTATTTATAGTTTGAACAACTTGTATCAAATAAAAACCTATAGAGAAAATAATAAATATCACTGAAACAATCAAGGATCAACGGCTGCATAAATGATTCCGTGACTGGTCTTATGCGGACCGAGTATTGTTAACACAACAACAATCATGCATATTGTTAACACAACAACAACTGGGTTTGGATCGCGAATGCTGGATAGTAAAAGGCCCTTCGCCTGTTGTGGGCTTCGAGGTATCACAACCTACAAAATCTAAACCTTTTACATATCATACAAAATAAGATTTTATGAATGCATTAACTAATTTTTGCAGAAATGTTGCTCAAGATTCTCTTTTCACCTTTATTATGTATAAATAGTCCTGCTGGTTGCTTATTTATGACTATATAGGCTTAAAGCTCAGCAATCACTAAGCCTCAAGCTTTCTTCTCATCCCAAATTTTTAATACACTTATATTCTATTATGCTCCATTCGTTTGTACAAGGCCCTAAAATTAGAATTGGAGGTCCATTTTCATTGAAATTTGATCAAATTCCAATTATAAAACCTCAATTCCGTCCAACCGAAAAGGCCCTTAATGATTTATTTGAGTGGATTTGCTTTTGTGCAGTTCAACCAATAAGACTTAGAAAAAATGGTAAAGACTAGGAAAAAGACCAACCTTGAGACCAGGAACATGACAGAAAAAGCCTCTGGTGACTGTGAGTGATAATGACCACCATGGCCAACTGCTCCATATGGTGTTCTTATAGTCAAACCTGCAGAAACAAATCATCATATGATATCAGACAGAAGAATCAAGTTTCTATAGCAAATTTAAAAGATCTTACCTCCATAGTTGAACTCATTACCACTTCTGTATCTAAACTTAGCTGCTTCATTAACAATCTGCAGGGTGAAAGAATAGGTTAATGTTTAGATGACTTTCAAAACACTACCTGATTCAAGTAGGCTTGTATATATGATCAGGCTAATGTTTACAAAAGCATCAGATATACACTATGGACTAGGTATTTATTTTCTTGTCACCATAAGATGAAGGCATCCAAGTTTTATATGCTAAAGAAACTTACATTATACCAATTGCTCGTAATAAGATGAAGAACATACTAAACATTAAATTAACAAAAATCACTACAAAAAATTAGTATGAGAGTTTAGCTTTGTAGTTCCATATTTCAAGCAAATGATATATACTCACCAAGAAAGCATGTGTTATATGCACACAGAACTCAACAGCAATTCCTATTGACATGACAAGGTTCACAACAGAAATTGCATTTAACTGGATTTTCAAGATAGCCATCACTCCCTGCAAATTTAAAAAATGTTAAGAAAAGCTTTCGAGCGTTTCAAATTATGGATGAAAGCAATAAATGTACTACTGACTGACGAAGACGAAGAAATAAATGTATAAACAAGAAGAAAATGTTACAATAAATAATGGACAAGATTTATGTCCAATGGACGTATAAATAGTGTGCAATTGTTACCAATAAAAATACAACCTACCAAAAAAATTAATTGTCGCTTCCTATTAAACAACCAAAGAATTTTAGAATGGGATTTTCTTCTATGGTAAGAAGAAATGACACATCAACAAAGCTTGCAATGCTTTATAGAAGTTGCACAAGACAAAACAATTTTAGGTACAAATTAGTGTATGCTAATATAGCCAAAAATTGTGAGGTTTATAAGCATCAATATGAATTTCTTTACACAATCATTGCTCTGGTTTTCAGATCTACCAAAACTTCGAGGGAGGGAAGGTTGTCGCAAATGCAAAAAACAAAACGAAGGGTCGTCGTTCTCCTTCCAAAAATAAAAGCACAATTTACAGTGGCTGAGGCTACAAATGAATAAAAAAAATGAAAAACCTTCAGGACTTTCAAGTAAACACAGAACATAGCGCAATACATGGGGAATAAGATCTACCACAAGAAACCTTCAAATCAGCCAAAATCCCATCATTTTTTGTAATTAATTGCACCCCGCACTTTCCTAGTAGCAAAGAACATCATTGTAGAAAGAATATAGAGAAGTCGTGTGAAAGTTGAGAACAATTCAGTAAAAAACTATGAGAAAATATTAAGAGAGAAATTTGTAATATTGGAAATCTACAATGATACAACAATTACAGGTGCTGAAGAGTTTGTGAAAGCGGGCTTCGGGCCAAAGGACTCCTACAAATTACTAGAATGACAGAAAACAACAATTTGGACCTAATGATTTCCAGTTAGGACGGCAGTAAAACAATAGCTCAATTTTATCAGGGAAATGGAATGCAAGATCTTAATACAAAAATAAACGATTCCAAACCTTAAGAGAGAAATGACAACATCTGTGTTCGCCATCAAGAAAAGAATTCTAGTTTTGAACATAAAAGTGAACTAAGCTTCATATGTGAGGTCAGGCGTTCACTAACGACAGTCATAACCACCACGTTATCCATAGTGAGGTTAGGCATTCACTTCGGTAGTTTGACAATTATTTTGGTCTAAGACTGAGTGTTGGAGATCTCCTTGATGAACTATATATGTGATAGCTTCGAATATTTATTTACGATGATGCCTTTTATGCAAATCTATTGGTTTGTTCGTTGTTTGAGATACTTGAAGTTATCCATAGTGAAAACATTCATCTGTGTGTGTGTGTGTGAATGCGTGTGTGTGTGAATGCGTGTGTATGTTTGTATGTATGTGATGGTGTGTGTGTTTGTATGTATGTCTGTGTATACGTGTGTGTCTGTGTGTGTGTCTGCGTGTTTTTGTGCGTGTATGTGAATGTGATTGTATGTGTGTGTGTCTATGTGTGTCTGTATGTGTGTCTGTAAATATGTGTTTGTATGACTGTGTGTCTATGTGTGTTTGTGTGTGTCTGTGTGTCTATGTGTGTGTCTGTGTTCATGTGTCTATGTGTGCATGTGTATGTGTGTGTGTGTGTGTCTGTATCTATGTGTGTGTGTGTGTGTGTGTGTGTGTGTGTCTGTATTTGTGTGTGTGTGTGTGTGTGTGTCTGTATCTCTCTGTGTGTGTGTGTGTGTTTGTGTGTGTGTGTGTGTGTGTGTATGTGTGTCTGTATCTGTGTGTGTGTGCGCGCTTGTGTATGTGTGTGTGTGTGTGTGTGTGTGTTTATGTGCTTGTGTGTGTGTCTCTATGTGTGTCTGTGTTTGTGTTTTTTTGTGTCTGTGTTTGTTTGTTTGTTTGTTTGTTTGTTTGTTTGTGTGTGTGTGCGTATGATTATGTGTGTGTCTGTGTCTATGTGCATGATTATATATATAACTGAATGAAATTAAATATTAATTACTATTATAATTAATTAAATTAACATTAACATTAAAACCCCAACAATGACGGTACCTCCGCCCAAACTCTCCCGCTCTCGGACGCTCGTTCAACTAACAGTGCATATATAGGAAGCGCTCATGCCCCGCGCGACATTACCCCCGCCTCGATAGTGTCCCAACGCGATGACGCTCCTGCAGCTCACAAACCCCTGCGCGCAAAAATACCCATGCCATAATAGTACCACATGTCTACGACGGTCACGCATGGGGGTTTGCGAGCTGTAGGAGTGCCATCACGCCGGGGCAATATCGAGGCGGGGGTACTGTCGCGCGGGTAACAGGGCTTCCTGTGCACTATCAGTTGATCGAGCGTCCGAGAGCTAGCGGTTGAAATTGGGCGGAGGTAATTCGTGAGTCTATGTCTGTCTATGTCTGTGCCTGTCTCTGTGTGAGTGTCTCTGTGTGTGTGTGTGTGTGTCTGTGTCGTCTGTGCCAATGTGACGTTACCCCCACCTCAATAGTACTAGTACTGTCCCAATTATGTGACGACGCTCCTGCAGCTCGCAAATCCTGTGCGCGCGAAAATACTCATGCCGCAATAGTACCACATACATGTCTATGTTTAGACTTAAAAGTAAATAATGATAGCTTAATTATTGAACCATGTGTTTTATTTTATTTATCGATATGACATGTATTTATGACTTTCTTTTTATCGATATAACATGTATTTAAAGTTTTATTAAAACTTTATATAACAATTTTTATAAAATTTAATAAAAAATTTATATAAAGAAACTTTATATATCTTTAACTACTATATATAAAGAAACTTTAAAAGGATTTTTTGTTAAAATATAAATGTTTTTTGAAAAAAATAATTATAAAATATTGATGTATATTTTTTTGCGGTCATTTTGAGTACTCATATGTATATGTTACGGGCGGAGCCCGCCGGGGGCGGGCGAAGCCCGCTGTCGCCGGCCTGGTACTGTAGAATGTGAGCACAGCCCGCTCGAATGCGGGCGCAGCCCGCTCGAATGCGGGCGCAGCCCGCTCGAATGCGGGCACAGCCCGCTAAAAACCAGCGAGCACGGGCGAAGCCCGTCCGGAGCTGCTCGTAAAGTTTTATATAAAAACTTTACTGCTCGTAAAGTTTTATATAAAAACTTTATATGAATTTTTTATAAAAATGTTTTATAAAGTTTTACATAAAATTTTATACACGTTTATATATAATTAAAATACATAAATGGATAAACCTCATTTAAAAATACATAAATCTTATTTAAAGCTCATGTGCACTGTCGGGCAATGTCGAGGCGGGGGTATTGTCGAGCGGGGAACATGGGCCTCATGTGCACTATCAGTTGATCGAGTGAAAAATGAGAAATAAAACGAGCATCCGAGTGAAAAGCACGCGCTCGAGCGAAAAATGGGCGCTCGAAGGAACAATTATTTCACCCCTGCGCACAATGGAAAAATATGCGTGCATGCGGGGCCAATGCACGATCGTTATTTTTATTCAAAAATTATATTAATATGTTCAAATTTTTTGATTTGTTTTTTGCAAAATTTTATGGAGGGAAATTTCCCTCCATATATTTCATTAATGTGAGAGGGAAGGAAATAGACAAAACTTAATAAACTAGAGGAAGAGAACGGCGCGCGGCGACGGCCGAGAAAGAGAACGACGATGGCGGCGGCCGTGGAAGAGAGAGGCGACGGCGGCGGCGACCGTCGAAGAGAGGGGAGACAACGACGGCGGGCGTATGCGAAATACATTGCTACAACTCGCAAATGGATGTTTGTGTGTGTTTGGTTGTCCGTGTCTGTGTGTGTGCTTGCGTCTGTGTTTGAGCCCCGATACATGCAATACGCGCTAGCTCTCAAGCAAAAAAAGGAAAAATACACGCACGAGAGTGCATTTGCGTGCGCACGAGAGTGCATTTGCGTGCGCGTAAGAGTGCATTTGCGTGCGCGTGAGAGTGCATTTGCGTGCCCGCGGGTTTGTGCGTGATTTTATTTTAATTCCAAAATTATATTAAAAAATTAATGTCATATTAATTTGCATTCATTTTTACATTTAATATATTTTTAATTTTTAGTTTTGTTTTGTTCAAAATTTTATGGAGGGAAATTTTCATCCGTATATTTCATTCATTCATGAGAGAGAGAGAGCTGCATGGGAGAGAGACAAAAAAACTTTTATAAAAAGTTAAAGATTTATAAAAAATCTCGTACGCGCAAAAATACATATCGCAATAGTACCACATATCTGCGACAACCGCGCACGGATGTTTGCGAGCTGTAGGAGTACTGTCGCCACGTTAGAGCACTATCGAGGCGGGGTACTGTCGCACGCATACAAATTTTTTTTATTTTTTTCAAAAAAAAAAATAATAATTCAAAACTTTGATAATAAAATAGTACAAAAATTGAAAATAAAATATGATATATTTTTTGTAACAAAACTTTAATAATAAAATATTATTATTAGTAAGGACAATGTCTTTGTCACAAAAAACTTTCATGATGTGGTTACAATTGATACTTATTGTGAGAAAAATTTTCTATTTGTAACGTAACATTATTGTTGTTACAAATACTTACAGTTATAGTAACGAATTAATTATTATTGTTACCAAATTTAAAATATTCGTTACAAAAAAGTACTTTTTTGTAACAACAAAAAAATTTGTTACTAAATATAACTATTAGTAACAAACTGTGTTTTAGTTATATTTCAGTCCTTACAACATGTGCAGTTTGTTGTAGTGAATACAAAGTTGTATTCACTAAGTTTTTGTGTCATATAGTTAGCTCTAGAACTGACCAAATAGTATTGACTGGTCTTAGGAAAGGTAAGGTCTATACTGTAGACTTTGAGTATACAAAGTCAGAGATCTGCTTATTCAACTCCCAGTTAGAAAATAGTGAGTTGTGGCATAGGAGACTTAGTCACCTTAAATTTAAGACCATTGCCAAACTCTCCAAGCTTAACCTAGTAAGGGGCTTACCAACAGGTAAGTTCAATAAAGATCATCCCTGTAGAGCTTGCCAACTAGGAATGCAGATCAAAGTATCATTCAAGCCAATTGGTAAGAATGATTCCCCCAGAATCCTATTTCTGTTGCACATGGACCTATTTGGTCCCATCTTCACTCAAAGCTTAGCAGGTAATTCCTATACTTTAGTCATTGTTTATGACTTTTCTTGGTTCAGCTGGGTGTTCTTTCTAAAAGCTAAGTCAGACACCTTCAAGATCCACTCAATATTCATTAAACAGATTCAATCTGAATTCAATAGTACTCAGGTTGCTGTGATCAGAAGTGATCGTGGTACTGAGTTTGAGAATCAGTTAATGTGTAGATTCTGTGAGGATGAAGGGATAAGACAAAGATTTTCTGCTCCTAGAACCCCCAAACAAAATGGGGTGGCTGAAAGGAAAAATAGAACCCTAATTGAATCAGGAATGACATTATTGGCTGAATCCAACTTGCCAAAGTCCTTTTGGGCCGATGCAGTAAATATTGCCAATTATGTTCTGAATAGAAGTCTCATCCATAAGACTAAGTTGAAGACTCCCTATGAGTTATTGAAGGGAAATGCACCTATAGTCACTTACTTTAGGATTTTTCAGTGTACTTGCTTTATCCTCAACAATGGGAAAAGTCATCTTGCCAAATTTGACAAGAAGGCTGATGATAGGATATTCTCGGGATATTCCTCATCAAGCAAGGCCTATAGGTGCTATAATAAAAACTCTCTCAAAATTGAGGAGTCCGTGCATGTAGTTTTTGATGAAGCTAAAATGTTTTATAAGGGGAAGGAAACTTCCACCAACACTATTTTGCATGAAGAAGATCAGATGGCAGAACAAGTTGAAAGGCTAAGCATAATGGACCATCTATCAATGTGTCAAGACAAAGGAAAACAGAAGATTGACACTGATTCATATGAAGATTCTGCAGCATGTGAAGAGGAAAAAACATCACTTGAGTTGCTAGCCACAGAGATCATTCCAGTGAATGAGGATGGTGCTCCCACTGTCACTGATCAAGTGGTTCCTCAGGAAGAAGAGAATCTCCTAGATAACTCAATAAGATCCAGGATGACCCTAAAGGATCATCCTTCAACACAAGTTATAGGAGACTTGACAGTTGGAGTCAAGACAAGGAAACTACTCACAAGCGAAACAATGCTACAATGCTTCATCTCTCAGTATGAACCCAAGAAGTTTGAAGAAGCAGACAGTGATCCTCACTGGATATCTTCTATGCAAGAAGAGCTAACACAGTTTGAGTGGAACAAGGTTTGGACATTGGTTGGAAGACCAAGGAATTACCCAGTCATTGACACCAAATGGGTATTCTAAAATAAAATGGATTCAACAGGAGCCATAATTAGGAATAAGGCCAGACTTGTTGCCCAAGGATACATGCAAGAGGAGGGTGAAAGTGCACAGTTAACCTCACTAGAATTCTCTAGAGGGGGGGGGGGGTGAATAGAGATTAAAAATACTTTGTGCAATTATATATATATGTGTAATAATCACAGATTTAAGCTTCCCACACACCAACAAGAATTAAGCAAGTAAAGAAGAAAAATAGTAAGAAGAAAATCACAGCACAACACAAGGAAATATAGTGGTTCCCCAAACTTTGGGTAGTCCACTCTTCTACCCCCTTGGTAGGAATTCACTAACTTGCACTGAGTCTTTTGATAAGGAGACTCTTAGAACTAGACTGAGTCTTTTGATAAGGAGACTCTTAGAACCACTACAACTGAATTTTTTGAAGAGAGATTCTAAAAACTCTTTTACACAGTTTGAAAATGAAATAAGGATAAGAAGAAGAAGTAGAACAAGTAGAAGAACAGAGATCAATATATGTAAGAAAGAATCTTCTTCCTAGCAAGAAGATTAGAAGCACAAGTATAATGAATATGATCTCTCTTCTATAGTGAGAAGGAGATTGTAAGCTTTTCTCTCTTTTGTGAGAGCTTTCAGAATTTGCAGCAGAATGGCTTGAGAAGATGAAGGCTTTTTCTTTGCTGCAACACACTATCTCTTTTCTCAATTTTCTCACTATTCACTTGGGAGCACTTCCTCCTTTTCAAATGTATATGGTGGGTCACTTCTTGTTATTCTCTGTCGACTTCCTTCTTATTTATAGCTCTGCTTAAAAGATATTGCTAATGGAGAATAATCAATTAGCAGACAGAGAATTAGAAAGAGATTTAGAGTTTCCATAATCAATATTTCTGTAGAAGGAAAGGAATTCATTCTAATTTCAAATGATATCCATAATAATCTCAATCAAATTAGCCAAGAATCAAATAGAAAGAAAGGCTGATTCAGAACGGCTACAAAAGAATAATATCATTCCATAAAAATCAGATCTACAGAAAGAAGGAAAGAGATCTGGCGTGTTTTTTGAATTACTTATAGATATCGACGTACGTCGATTACTATTCGACGTATACGTCGATTACTATTCGACGTATACGTCGATTTCATCCTGGCTGGACGTCGAGAGGAGAATAAGGAAGGTGCGTCGACTTTATCAAATGCGTCGATTAGAAGTCAGAGGTACGTCGACTATGATTACGTCGAATTCTTCTAAGAGTTACTTCGACTCATTCTGAGGGAAACGTCGACTATATTTCGACGTTGCGTCGAATACTATTCGACGCATATTTACTTAGCCTAATTTTTCATACTTAGAATGTATATTCTTCTTAATTCTAGGGGTTAAGATAAATCATTTCCCCAACAATCTCCCCCTATTTGTCTTAAACCTATATAGAGAGAAATTGTATCAGTATTTAATCAACTCAGCAAGACATTCATATAGGTTAGAAATATGTTAAATAATCAGAAGAAGATAGAATAAGAAATTATATAAACAAGTTTCATGTTCAGTTTGACTAATCAGCATTTAAGCATAGACAATTGTTCAAACAAAGTATATCATCATTGTTCAGGGGTAGGAGGAGTTTTTCTTTTCCTAGTGAATACTTTTGTGGGTTGCTCCTTCTCAGTAGCAGGTGATTCCCTCAGCTCCCCTGAGTCTAAGCAATTTGCTCCCCCTGGGATGGAACTTCTTTTGAGCATTCTACTTCTTCTTCAGTTTCTCTTTCATCTCCAGCTCCAGTTTTAACTACATCTAGCTCCTGAGCTCCTACTTCAGCCATCACAGTATCAGCTTTATTTTCTTTCTCTCCTTCAGCCTCAGTTTCCTTTTCAACTTCATTTTCTGCCCTACATGCCTCCCCTTGTAATAGAATCACTTGTTGAGTAGCTTCTCTTGCTATATTGAGTACCTTTGTTAGGTGCTCTTCACTATGTAGCTCAGGTACAACTTCATTCCTAATGATCTTGAGCAGTGCAAGACTATCATTTTTTGAAGTAGGAAGAGACTTGTGAGACTCTCGATTTATGACTGGAGAGCTGCTCTTCATCTAACCTCTCCCCCTTCTTGACCTTATTAGCCAAGGAGGTTAAGAAAGATCTGGTGACCTTAGAGGAAGAGATAGAGGTCTTCAGGCTATGCACAGAAGCACTAACCCCATCTATTTGGGTCTGCATGTGCAAGATGGAGGAATGAATCTTGGAGCAGTGCCCATCCAGCATTGCTTGGAATCTTTGGGCTGTGGATTGGATACATTGAGTGATGAGGTTTTCAGTGGATGGAGATGGTTCAAAATGTGTTGGAGGAGGAGGAGTCAATGGAGGAGGAGGTGTTGTATGTGATGAAGGTGGAGAGGGGACTGTATCGTTTTGATGAGGTGTATTGGATGGAGAAGGTGGAGGAATAAACGAGGGTTGAGCAGGTGATTGAGTTGGTATTTGTGAAGGTGTGGATGATGGTGGTACAGAAGAGATGTCTGTATGAGGAGGAGGAGGAGGTGAAGATGGATGTGCAGGAGAGTTGGGAGGAGATGGAGTCCTTTCAGGAATGGCACCAGGCTTGGGAATTTGCCTGGTCCATTTTGAGAAGAGAGCTATGGACATCCTCTTGCCAGGTGGAATGGGGATTCCTTTTGACCTACATAGGTCAGGGAAGGAGTGGAAGAGTACTTGGCTCATAATTCTCATATAGGCATTCTCTTTGTGAGAGTATTTAAAGCCTATCATTTTGAGCAGGCAGCTTGCCCAGTCTACCTTCTTCTTCAGCACAAGGGCCCCCATGATGTTCAGTTGCTGCTTGGGCACTGCATCATGGGCAGAGATCTTACATAGTAATATTTTCCCTACTATGTCTGCCAACAGTCTATACTCCTCAGAGAAGTCTATTTTCTTCAGGTGGATTGGTCTATCTTTGGAGAACTTCATGGTGATTAACAGATTCTTTATTTCATCAGGGGTAAGTTCCATAGGTTCATCACCTGATAGGGGAATTATTTTAGTTATTCTTTAGAAAATGATTTGCTTTCCTTATTTGAACAAAGATAATATTGGACTGTACCCGATGGTAGATCAAAGGTGGTCCTAATGTGTTCTGCAGAAATTGAGATAGGTGTCTCATGAATTGTTCCTGTGATTTCTCCTTGTTCAGATATCTAAACATGAGTCATCAGCTCTGTGAGTTCTGTCTCCAGGAGCTTGCATCTTGTGGAGATGAGCTTATCCAGACCAGCTTCAGTGAAGAGAGCTATAATGCCCTTATAATTTTCTGCTGTGGCTTGGAAGGATTCGAGGTCAATGTCGAACCCAGAGTTTATCTTAGGAGCCATTGTAGGTCAGTGAGAAAGAGGAAGAAATGACTGGATTGAGAGGTAAGAGGGATGAATGATGCAGAGTGTGAGAGGATTTCTAACTGAAGAGCCTATTTGAGTCAGGTGAAACGTCGAAATGAGACACAATTCGAGGCATATTCGGTACTACAGTGGATGTGACCGAAAATATTTTAGTATTGCCGCTCTTTTTCATGAAGTCGACGTTACGTCGAGTGGAATTCGACGTAAGCGTCGATACAGTCTGAGGTAAGATGTTAGGGTTTCATATCGATGTATACGTCGATTGGAGTCGACGCATGCGTCGATTTAAGTTATTATTGATAGTTATCGACGGTGCGTTGATTATAAAGTCGACGTGACTTTTATTTTCCTGAAAAATTTTGTGTTTTCCCTTGAGAGATTATTTCTTCCTGCTCCTAATGTTTTCTAAGACAGTCTTGGACTAATTTTATAATTAGATTGATTGTACCAACATTGTTTGGCAATGTGGCCAGTTTTATTGCATATATAACATCTGACTATTTTTAGATTATGGGATTTTGAGTTTAGAGAGAGATAGTGGTGTTGATTAGGATAAACCTTTTGATTAGAATAAAAATTTCGATTAGGATGAAAGTTTTGACTAGGATAGAAATTATGATCAAGATGAATGGGTCCTGAATGGGGGTTAAGATGGAAGGTTTTTGGAGGATGGAAGTGTTCTATCTTTATGTTGCTCTGAGTTTGTATGCACCGATATCTATTCGACGTCTGTTGATAGTTGTGTCGATTTATACTCGGTGCTTTCTCCAGATTGCGTTGATCTGGAATTGATGCATGGAAGAAGTTGCGTCGATTTGAAGTCGACGTACTTTTATTCAAGCGTCGAATTGAGGTCGAAGCATCTGAGAGATTGCGTCGAGTAGAATTCGACACACTATTATTCATGCGTCGATATGAAGTCGACGCAATTGTGTTTTCACAAATTTTATTTTTCCCTTTTTCTGATTTTATTTCTTTATGAGTTGTTTCTCTTGGCCTAGTTTCCTTCTCAGAAGAAGTTTGAGAGTCATCAGCTGAATAGTATGATGTTTCATCAAATTGGTTTATTTCCTTGAAGTCTTCTCCCTTATTTTATGAGTCTTCTTCTTGGTTTATTGAGTTAGTGGGTTTAGTGAATTTAACAGGGCTCATCCAAGCAGGTTTGTTGGATGGATTAAGACTAGCTGAGAGCTCCTACCCCAAGATTTTTATGTCTTCTTGTTTGTTTTTCTGTGATTTCTTTAAGTGTTTGGCTTCTCATTTTTATTGATTCTTCAAAAGCTTTTGCTTGGGATACCTTATTCTTAAGAAGCTGGTTTTCTATTTTAGCCCTCTCTATTTCTTTTTCTATGATGTTAACCTTTAACTCATAATTTTTAGAACAAGTATCCTCTATATTTCTCTGGTTTTTAATGACATTAATTTGTTCTTTTAGATTCTTAATTTCTTGTTTAGCTCATTAAAATCATTTTTGAAATCATCACACAGAAAATCTATGTCATCAAAGATACTTACCTCATCCTTATCCTCAGATTCCTCTATGAGAATAAGGCTATTTTCTTTATCATTTTCAGAAGAGATGCTTCCTTCTGATTCTGTCTCACTCCATGATTTAGCACCATGTTCTTCCTTTGAGCTTTCAAAAGCCATTAAGCATAGGTCTTCTTGCTTAGACTCTTCATTGTCACTTTTGGATGAGGTGCTGTCCTCAGAATCTGTTTCACTCCAAGCTTCTGCAATGAAGCCTTTTTCTTTCTTCTTTCCCTTTTTCTTGAGATCTTTCTTTTTCAGATCATTCTTCTTCTCAGTATTTTCTGGACATTTTGGTGCAATGTGTCCAGTTTTCCTGCAGGAATAACAAATGATTTCTTTAGTAGGAGTTTTATCATACCTTGGTTTTGATTCTCTCCTTCTAGACTCATATGTCCTGACCCATTTCTTGAATCTCCTAGCCAGGAAGCTGAATAATTCATCTTCAGTGACAGGGGTCTCTTCTTCTGTTGCTTTCAAAGCAATGTTTCTATCTTTTGAGGAGATTGAAGTGCTTCCTCTTCTTTCCTTCTCTTCTCTAGTTTTCAGCAGTTGCTCATAGGATTTGAGTTTTCCTAAGAGGGCATCTGTTGAGATCTCCTTTTTTTCTCTTGTATCTCTTATTGCCCATATTCTTGAGTCCCATGAACTTGGGAGACTCATTAACAGTTTGTCATTGATCTCTGTGAGAGAGATCTCTCTATCCAGGCTCCTTAATTGATTGATGATCAGACAGAATCTATCATACATCTCAGATATGCTTTCTTCATGCTTCTTTTGAAAGTTCTCATATTGGGAGATCAATAGAGCCTTTCTATCTTTCCTTTCATCAGCACTTCCTTCTACCATCTTTGTAAGAGCCTCCCAGATTTCTTTGGCTGATTCACAGTCAACAGCCTTTTGAAAGATTTCATCTGAGAGGGTTGAGACAAGAATGTTCACAGCTTTTGCATCACAAGTTCCTGCCTTCTTCTCTTCAACTGTCCACTCAGCCTTTAGGACAAGTGTTTGAGTCACTTCACCACTTGAGTCTCTTCTATAAGGCTTGGGAGGACCTTTTAAGATAACATTAAATAATTCTTCATCAATAGAATTCATATAAATCCTGATTCTTGTTTTCTAAATTGCAAACTTTTCAAGATTGCACATTGGTGGTCTGGTGGAAGCATAATCTTTGATTTGTGCCATGTGAAAAATAATTTTTATAAATATGTATATATAAAAAGAGGTAGGATCTTTTTGATCAAGGAGTTAACCTTTTTAGATCAACCTCCCTCTGATACCAATTGAAAGTGCACAGTTAACCTCACTAGAATTCTCTAGAGGGGGTGAATAGAGATTAAAAATACTTTGTGCAATTATATATATATGTGTAATAATCACAGATTTAAGCTTCCCACACACCAACAAGAATTAAGCAATTAAGAAGAAAATCACAGCACAACACAAGGAAATATAGTGGTTCCCCAAACTTTGGGTACTCCACTCTTCTACCCCCTTGGTAGGAATTCACTAACTTGCACTGAGTCTTTTGATAAGGAGACTCTTAGAACCAGACTGAGTCTTTTGATAAGGAGACTCTTAGAACCACTACAATTGAATTTTTTGAAGAGAGATTCTAAAAACTCTTTTACACAGTTTGAAAATGAAATAAGGATAAGAAGAAGAAGTAGAACAAGTAGAAGAACAGAGATCAATATATGTAAGAAGGAATCTTCTTCCTAGCAAGAAGATTAGAAGCACAAGTATAGTGAATATGATCTCTCTTCTATAGTGAGAAGGAGATTGTAAGCTTTTCTCTCTTTTGTGAGAGCTTTCAGAATTTGCAGCAGAATGGCTTGAGAAGATGAAGGCTTTTTCTTTGCTGCAGCACACTATCTCTTTTCTCAATTTTCTCACTATTCACTTGGGAGCACTTCCTCTTTTTCAAATGTATATGGTGGGTCACTTCTTGTTATTCTCTGTCGACCTCCTTCTTATTTATAGCTCTGCTTAAAAGATATTGCTAATGGAGACTAATCAATTAGCAGACAGAGAATTAGAAAGAGATTTAGAGTTTCCATAATCAATATTTCTGTAGAAGGAAAGGAATTCATTCTGATTTCAAATGATATCCATAATAATCTTAATCAAATTAGCCAAGAATCAAATAGAAAGAAAGGCTGATTCAGAACAGCTACAAAAGAATAATATCATTCCATAAAAATCAGATCTACAGAAAGAAGGAAAGAGATCTGGCGTGTTTTTTGAATTACTTATAGATATCGACGTACGTCGATCATTATTCGACGTATACGTCGATTTCATCCTGGCTGGACGTCGAGAGGAGAATAAGGAAGGTGCGTCGATAAAGGTGCGTCGACTTTTTCAAATGCGTCAACTAGAAGTCAGAGGTACGTCGACTATGATTACGTCGAATTCTTCTAATCGTTACTTCGACTCATTCTGAGGGAAACGTCGACTATATTTCGACGTTGCGTCGAATACTATTCGACGCCTATTTACTTAGCATAATTTTTCATACTTAGAATTTATACTCTTCTTAATTCTAGGGGTTAAGATAAATCATTTCCCCAACAGAAGGGATTGACTATAACCAGACATTTGCTCCAGTAGCAAGGCTGGAAGCCATCAGAATGTTTCTGGCATATGCAGCTCACATGAAGATCAAAGTCTATCAGATGGATGTGAAGAGTGCATTCCTAAATGGAACTCTTCAAGAAGAAGTGTATGTGGAGCAGCCCCCAGGTTTTGTCAATCCAACTTTTCCCTCTTTTGTGTATAGGTTAGATAAAGCACTGTATGGTCTCAAGAAAGCTTCAAGAGCTTGGTATGAGACCGTATCCACTTTCCTTCTGGAACACTCCAATGAAAGAGGGAAAGTGGATAAAGCACTCTTCATCAGAGAACATAATAATCAGTTATTTCTAGTACAGATATATGTAGATGACATTATATTTAGGTCAACAGATCAATCTCTCTGCAAAAGGTTTGCTTTCCTAATGCAGTCAAGATTTGAAATGAGTAGCATGGGGGAACTATCACATTTCCTTGGTATTCAAGTAAGACAAAATGCAGATGGCATTTTCATATCTCAATCCAAGTATACCAGAGAACTCATCAAGAGGTTTGGGATGGAAAATGCCTCTGTTATGAAAACCCCCATGGCTACTAGTGCTGTTTTGGATAGAGATGAAAAGGGTAAGTCCTTTGATCATAAGACTTGTAGAGCAGCCATTGGATCTCTTCTCTACCAGACAGCTAGCAGACCTGATATAATGTTTGCTACTTGTATATGTGTTAGGCTTCAGATTGACCTAAAAGAATCCTGTTGGATCTTGAGGCGCCCTTAGAGGGGGGATGGGTGAATAAGGGTTTTTAAATACTTGAAATGATAAGAGATTAAATTTACGATAAAACCACACAAAAAGAGGAGATCAAGTAATATAAATGAAAGACATGATTTTATTAACTTGAAATATAAGATTATAAAATTTGATTTCTTATGATGCTAGAAATCGTAAGCGATAAAGTAAAATATTCTTTTTTGTTTTCTATACCGACTCTTCTCACCAAGAACCGGTTGGCTTTAGCCTATCCTTCCCGGATATGGCCTCAAGCCGCTCTAGCCCTTTTATCCCTAGAAAGGCCTCGAGCACCCCCTAGATCTACTCCCTAGACCCAGTCGCCAACACGAGGCGAATTTCTTCCTAAGTCCTACCCAGACCTAGTCGCCAACACAAGGCGAATTTACTCAACGATAGTTATGAAAAGAGTTACAAAACAAAATACAAAATACAAATAAAAACTCCATATGAAGAATTCTGGAGACGCCAAAGGCTCGCTGAATATACTCAAAGTCAAAGCATGCGTTCTTCGCGTTGAGTAAGCGTTGGTCCGATCCTCCTTGAATTCTTCTCTCGAATTTTTGTGGGAGACGATGGTCTGGAAAATATGGCCCTCTCAGAATTTTTGAAGTGTTGGAATAGTGCTCTCTTGAATCACTGGTTAGAGAAGACGAAGTCAACCAATTTATAGGATTGGAGGCTAACGTCGGCGTTAAGGCTAATGCCTGGCGTTGACCCACTATAGAATTGTTTTGATGGCTCAGATCTTCAAAATGGGAAGGAGATTCTGCACTTTAGGAAACATTCATTTTAGGCAACCCTAATGCTGGCGTTGAGGCTAATGCTGGTGTTAGGTCAGATCATTCCTAAAGTGCCCCTTAAATCACGACTGCTTCCCTCCTTTCCATAATCATCGAGAGTTAACGCCCAGCGTTAAACCTCTTTCATTTTCTCAGTGGCAAGCCATCTCGTCGATCATCTCAGCGGCATGCCATCTCGTCGATCGTCAACGCCCAACATTAAGTCTTAACGCCTGGCGTTAGAACAAAATCATAATTTCTGCTTATGGGCAGTTCCAGACCAATAATGCAGCAACCTAGTGTCATATCAGTTCAAACCTGCATGCTAAAAACACAATGGCAAACAAGATCAAATACAAGTAGGATTTGTTATTCTCAAATCAAAGGGATGTGAAAAACCATGTTCCAACAAATCCCACATGAGTTCTGTAAAAAGAATACTCAGATATCTAAAGGGTACACCTGAACTTGACTTGTGGTATTCAATTAAATTTGGATTTGAATTAGTTGGTTATTCAGATGCAGACTATGCTGGATGCAGGTTGGACAGAAAAAGCACCTCAGGAACATGTCAGTTCTTGGGTGCTAGACTGATCTCATGGTTTAGCAAGAAGCAAACCACAGTCTCCACCTCTACATCTGAAGCTGAGTACATAGCTGCAGGAAGCTGCTGCTCACAAATATTGTGGATGCAAAATCAGTTGTTAGATTACAACTTTTCCCTTGTCAATTACACAATATTTTGTGCCAGCTCTAGTGCTATTTTTTTAGCTTCCAATCCTATTCTCCATAGCAGAACTAAGCACATAGATATAAGGCACCACTTTCTTAGGGACAATGTTGAGAAAGGTAAGATTAACCTTCAATACATCTCCACTGATATTCAAAGGGCTGACATTTTAACTAAGCCACTTGATGAAAGTAAGCACAAGTACTTCATCAATGCACTGGGAATGCTTGATGGAGCTCTCTAGGTCACTCCCACTATATTATTTATTCAAACCTATATTCCATAGAAAGGTATTGCGGGGAAAAATCGCAAAATTTTTCACAAAAATTGTTAAATCAGAGTTGCATCGAATAAGAATCAACGCGTCGTCGACTTCTATTCGACATTAGCTTCGAGAGCAGATTGAGATAGTTCCATTGAATATCACTCGACGTAGCATCAAATATATATCGACGCTAACATTGACATCATGGTCGCTGAACTATATTTGGAGCCTCGCCAAATTCTTATCGACGTTACGTCGACTTTGCCAAGGGCGCGCAGAAGCGACATCGACATATTTTGGCACGTTGAATTCATTTCTTTTCGATGTCACTTCAAATATAACCCTAAATTGCGACAATTCATCTACTCATAGCAACTAAGGCATTCGACTCTATTGTGCTTTTTCAACTTCTCTCCCTTTCACTTTCCTCTGTTTTCCCCTCTACTTATTTCTTTTTGTTTTCTTGCAGGTACCCGCAAGATTTCAATGACATCTCCTTCAAATCAACGAGATGTTATTGAAGCAGTTAATCTTGCCCTCGAGACATTGTTATCTCAGTTCAGTACTTTGTATCTTGACTTCTCCAGCGATTGCTATCGCAAGCTATGTGCCCAACACAGAAGGTTGCGAGACCTTACGTCTGAAATAAAGGCTCTTGATGCAGAGATGAGATTGTCAGCTGTACCTGCCGATGTCATTATTGTTGGATCGGTAGGCGCCCTTAGAGGGGGGGGGGGTGAATAAGGGTTTTAAAGATTTTATAAATATTTTGAATATTTTAGAAAAAGCTTTGAATATGATAATGAAGAAGATCAAGACTAACCAGATAAAGTATGATTTTATTAACTTGAGAAACATGATTACAAAATATGATCTCTTATGAAAGCTAGAAATCAAAGCTAAAATAGAAAAGAACTCTTTTGGTTTTCTATCCCGACTCGCTTCCCCACGAACCGGTGGTCCTAGCCTTATCCTCCCCGGATTTGGCCTCAAGCCGCTCTAGACAATCCCTCCCCGGATGTGGCCTCAAGCCCCCCTAGACCTAGCCTAGATCTAGGCGCCAACACGAGGCGATTTTCCCCCTTTGTCCTACCCAGACCTAGTCGCCAACACGAGGCGATTTCACTAATCGTTTACAAAGAGGAATATGAAATAACAATAAAGAAATAAGAACACCCTCAAGATGGACTTCTGAAGTTGGAGACGAAGATCCGCCGTTGAATAAGCGTTGTAGAAGCGGACTTCGATCTGATCCGGCGTGACGAGATTCTCCTTCAGAAGTTTTGCAGAGCTTCGCTAGCACATCAACTTTCGGCCAAGATAGCCTCTGGAATTCTGGCACTCAATATCTCTCTCTGATGTGATGTCTGAAACGAGAGGACTTGGGTCCTTTTTATAGCCCACGCGCTACCGCCGGCGCTAGCGCTACCGCCGGCGCTAGCCCGGATTAGGCAACGTTTTGCGTGGCAGAATCTCCCATCCGCGGCAACCACTTGCTCTATGCCTTAAGTGAGTCATGCTACCGCCGGCGCTATCCACTACCACAGGCGCTATCCCAAGTTAAGAAACTCTTTGCGCGTCAAGATCTTCAATCCGAGGCAACAATTCCAGCAAGACTTCTGTGCATCGAGCTAACGCCGGCGCTATCCACTATCGCCTGCGCTAGTGATCAGTTTGGAGTTGATGGCTCAATTTCGGGGGAAACCACCATATGTAAACCTTAAGTCATTTTGACCTGTTATCCAGCACACTTAGATCACACAAGATTAAATACACACATAGGATTTGTTATTCTCAAACCTAGGAGATGCGGAAGACCGTGTTCCAACAAACTCCCCCTTTTGATAATAACAAATCCATTAATGATAAATCAGAGCATTAATCTAAATAAGCATGAAGAAACATATTTGTGTGTGTGTGACAAGGATGACTTAGGATAAATAATGATTATAGCATTTTAGTATTGCTCCCCCTAAATACATGCTCCCCCTAAGTGAATGCTCTCCTAATATGTTCTTAACTGAATTAAGCATGTTAGATATGTTATCATGTTAGTTCTCCCCCTTTTGCATTTTATCATATTAGTTCTCCCCCTTTGTTATTAGCAAAAGCGGGTAGGGAGACACCACTTCAAGCTGTTGTAATAAGTTTAATAGGCATGATCGAGCTTTGAGAGAAGGAAATGATAAGGAGTTGTAGAATTCTTTTCATTGAATTAGATTAGAGTTTGAGTATCTGTATTTTCATAAATCAGAGTTTTGTAGCATAATGCAAAGGTGCGGAAGACTTAAAAGAAAACATCTTGTAGAAGAAGTGATAACCCAAAAAATATTGAAGTTTTAATTTCTTAAAGAAGATGTTTTGTACATCAAAGGTTAAACAAGAGTTTAATTTCACCAATGAAGAAACCAAGCATGAATAAATATTATCACAAGAGAGAGTACTACAATGTTATGGTAATTCATAATTTCAAAAAACAAACTAAACATTGTAGAAAACATGCTAGGTTATCTAGTGCAGTTTATAAATAAAGAGTAAGTATAGAATTAGCATTAGGATCCAATACTCATGAGAAGAAGTGTTATGGAAGATAATGATGTGCACAAGTGTATTTTGAATAAAGTGAACAAGTGTGTTAACCAAAAAATACAAGACAAATATAGAGTAAAGTGCACAATAAAACACAAATAATTTTACTTCCACACACTTTTAAGCACAAAGTAAAATGTACAACAACCAAGGTGCTTTGCGCACACAATGCTTATGAAGGCTTATCAGGGTGCAAAGTAGTGCTTGGGGGATCACATAATTTTATTCTTGTTTTTTTTTTGTTTTTTTTTTGTGATCCGGTGTACTTAAGAAGAAGAGGTTTTATTTTTAAAATGAAGAGTTTGCACAAGACACTTTACTAATCTATCCAAGGTGCTCAACCCCACAATGCTTATTAAGACTTATCAGGAGGTTCAAGTAGTGCTTGGTGGAGGTGACTTTGTCAAGGTTATGATGAGTTTTGATTTGAACAAAGTTCTCCGATTACACTTGCTTTGCAAACACTTTAAAGAAGAAATTTTAACCACTCTTCTTAATATTTAATAGTGCAAATAAATGTTGTGTAGGTAAGATACTTGTACAATTTTAATTTTATGTACAATTACAATATATTAGCAAGCATTCTTAGATTAAGAAGCACAAGTAGACTAAGCCAAAAGGTGAGTGAAATAATATCATTATCAAACATAAAACATTTACTCATACTTAGAGGCATGCTAAGCTTATTCCTACACAAACTTTTCTAATTATTATTGATGCACATATTAATAGATAGATCAAAGCATGATAAAAGCAATGTTAAAGAAGTTTAAAAATTAATTGTAGCATTATAGAGACTCTAAAGAATAGATTTAAATCATGCTTGATGTTAAAAAAAAATACAAAATTTTTGGATTGTTTTTAAGTTTTATGTTTTTGTATTTTGATTTAAAAAAACTTTAAATAAAAGCAAAACATTTTTTTTTGTTTGTCTTTTGTAATTTTATATTTGATTTTGGTAAATGACAAAAGCTTTAAACAAGAGCAAAACATATTTTTGGAATTTTGTCTTTTATAGTTTTGTTTTTGATTTTTCAAAATTTAAATAAAATTAGTGGTGCAAAAACAAGTAGTACATATCTAGTAACATAATTTTTGGAATTTTTCAAAATTTTAAAAATGCAGAAAATCAGAAAGTCACGCTAGCGCCGGCGCTAGCGCTAGCGCGGAATACAGTACACGATTTTCGAGGAGTTTAAATTTTTTGATTGTTGATCCTGATTAGGTGTCCCAATAGTAGTTTCGTGCTGAAAGAGCAGATTTTTAGGAGATGTTTTTGATGGTTAAAAGTGAAGAAGTTTGTATTTGTGAGCATGTTTTAACTTGTAAGATCTAGCACACCTAACTCAAGTCGTAATAAACGAAATCGTGCATAGGGAAGAGGTTTAGTGAATATGTCAGCGAGTTGAGAGTCTGTCCCAATGAAGCTTACTTTTACATTTTCTTTCTTAATGTGATCCCTAATGAAATGATGACGAACGTCGATGTGTTTGGATCTAGAATGGTGTACAGGATTATATGTGAGGTCTATTGCACTTTTGTTGTCACATTTAAGATCTATGTTTTTGAGATGAAATCCAAAGTCCTCTAGTGTTTGGCTCATCCATAACGCTTGTGCACAACAACTACCAAGTGCGATATATTCGGCCTCCGTGGTGGAGAGTGCAACCGAAGATTGTTTTCTACTAGACCAAGCAACTAAAGAGGGTCCTAAAAAGTGACACATACCGCTAGTGCTTTTTCTATCTAGTGAGCACCCGGCGTAGTCCGAATCGGAATAGCCGTGGAGTGTGAAGGAGTCATTATGTGGGTACCATAATCCTAGTTTAGATGACCCTATTAGATAGCGAAAAATACGTTTTACCGCTTTTAAATGAGATTCTTTTGGATTGGCTTGAAAGCGAGCACTTAAATATACGGCAAACATTATATCTGGTCTAGATGCACTTAAATAAAGAAGAGAACCTATCATTCCTCTATATAACGTTTGATCAATGGAAATTCCAGATTCATCTTTTCCTAGTTTTAAAGAAGCACTCATAGGAGTAGAAGCTTGTTTAAGATTTTCAAATCCAAATCGTTTAAGCATATCGTGGACATATTTTGATTGACACAGAAAAATACCATCAGTTCGTTGTGAAATTTGAAAACCAAGAAAATATGATAGTTCTCCTACAAGACTCATTTCAAATTCATTTTTCATTATTAAGACTACTTCATTACACAACTCTTCATTAGTGGCTCCAAAAATGATGTCATCAACATATATTTGTAGAATAATTAATTCGTTATTTTTATGCTTAATGAAGAGTGTGTTGTCTGCACTTCCCATAACATAACCGTGCTTTAACAAAAACGATGTAAGACGATCATACCAGGAACGTGGCGCTTGTTTTAAACCATAAAGCGCTTTTTCTAATTTGTAAACATGATTTGGAAATCTTTCATTTATGAAACCGGGGGGTTGTTCTACATAGACTTCTTCTTTGATAAACCCGTTTAAAAAAGCACTTTTAACATCCATTTGAAATAATTTTATTCTTTTAAAACTCGCAAAAGCCAAAAATATTCGTATAGATTCTAAGCGAGCTACGGGTGCAAAAGTTTCTTCAAAATCTACCCCCTCGATTTGTGAATAGCCTTGAGCAACTAAGCGTGCTTTATTTCTTACAATCCTAGATTCACCATCTAGTTTATTTTTAAAAATCCATTTTACGCCAATAATAGGATGATTAGATGGTCTTTCTACTAAATTCCAAACTTTATTTCTTTCAAATTGTCCTAACTCTTCATTCATTGCCAAAAACCAAAATTCGTCATTTAAAGCGGTGGAGACATTTTTAGGTTCAATTTTAGATACAAAGCAAATATTTGAAAATGTTTCATGAAGAGAGGATCGTGTTCTTACCCCAATAGAAGGTTCCCCAATGATTAGCTCCTTTGGATGATTTCTGGAGAAGTTTAGAATGCTTGGAGGTACATATTCATCTTCTTTTGACTTCTCCTCCTCCTCTTTGGATGGTTCTTCTTCGTCGTGCTCCAAGGATGGAAAAGGTTCATCATCGGTACCTGTAGGGAGCTTTTCTGCACATGGAACACACTCATCAAATCTGACATTAATTGACTCTTCAACCTTGTTTGATCTTTTATTAAATATTCTATATGCTTTACTAGTTGAAGAATAACCAAGAAATATTCCTTCATCGCATTTTTCGTCAAATTTTCCTAAAGAGTCTTTTGTATTGAGAATGAAGCATTTACATCCAAAAACTCTAAAATACGATACGTTAGGTTTCTTTTGATAGTAGAGTTCATATGGTGTGAGAGATAATGATGGGCGAAGCATAACTCTATTCATTACATAGCATGCAGTGCTTACGGCTTCTGCCCAAAAATACTTAGGTAGTTTATATTCAGATAGCATTGTGCGTGCAAGTTCTTGTATTGTCCTATTTTTCTGTTCTACATCACCGTTTTGTTGAGGTGTGCGTGGAGCAGAGAACTCATGCTTAATACCTAACAAGTCACAAAAAGATTTAAAATTTTCATTTTCAAATTCACCTCCATGATCTGAGCGAATGCATTTTATTTTTAAATCTAATTCATTTTGAATGCGAGTACATAGTTTTAAAAATTCGCAAAATGCATCAGATTTGGTGGAGAGAAATAGAGTCCAGCAATATCTAGAATAGTCATCTATGAGAACATAAGTGTATAATCTACCACCAAGACTTGTAGTGTTAACGGGACCAAAAAGATCCATATGAATTAATTGCAGAGGTTTTGATGTAGAAATTTCATTTTTACTTTTAAAAGATGTCTTAGTAAATTTGCCTTTCTGGCATGGAGAGCATAATGAAGATAAATTTCCATTCAACTTAGGCAATCCTCTAATCAATTCTCTTTTGCTAGTTTTAAGATGAGCTTTGTACTAGCGTGGCCTAAGCGTCTATGCCATAATTCTAATTCATCATTTTTTGTTATAAAACATTTTATAGATGATTTAGAAAGATCATGAAATGAAACTATGTAAACATTATGAATTCTAGGTGCAGTTAATAACACATCTTTTGTTTTAGGATTAACAATCTTGCAAAGGTTAGTGGAAGATTCAAAAAGTACATCTAAACCTTTATCACACAATTGACTTATAGATATTAGGTTGTGTTTTAATCCTTTCACATAAAGCACATTTGATATAAGAAAAGATGTGTTACCCACTGTACCAACTCCCATGATCCTTCCTTTGTCGTTGTCGCCAAACGTTACTATTCCTCCTTTCTTCTTTTCTAGGCTAAGGAATTTTGCTTTATTGCCTGTCATGTGTTTGGAGCAGCCTGAGACCAAATACCACACGTCTTCTGTTTCCTTAGCCTTCCTGCAAATCTAGAAAGAGGATGAGAGTAAAGACCCAGATACCCAAGAGGTACCACCCATAGAGTAAGTGGATTTCTTAGGTACCCAGATTTGTTTTAATGACCGTTGATTTATTATATTCCTGCAAGAGCCAGACGTGTGTCCAAATTTAAGACAATTTGCACACGAAATAAAGGGGGTTGAGACCCTTTTCTGAGTTTCTATGTTTCCCTTGCTGGATGGTGTTTGTGTATAAGAAAAACTAGAAGAATTTTTAACTTTAGAGCTACCGCTTGCTTTAGTAGTTACCGTCGGGCGGCAGTGTTCACTTTTATATCCGAGTCCGATTTTTCCAGACCCAAAACATTGATTAGCCATAAGCATATCCAGGGATTTTTGACCAATCCCGAATTTGGTTATGGCTAAATTGAGTTTTTGATTTTGTTTTTTAAGAGATGTATTTTCTTGAACAATCATAACACATTTGTTTTCAAAAACTTTTTTGTTCTTTTCAATTTGAAATATAGAAGTTTTCAATTTTCTCTCTAAGTCCCCTTTTTCTTTTGTAATGATTTTGTTTTGTGAAAGGGCATTAGAGAGAGAAACTTCAAGTTCTTTTATCATGAATAAAGAGTGCTCACATTCTTGACATGAAACTTTTCTTTTTTCAAGATAGACTAAATTTTTTGTGAGCCTACGATTTTCTTTCATAATAGATTCATTTTCATGATTTAATAAAACAAATTTATCATAAAGTTCTTCAAAGGTAGGAGGATATACCTCAGTGTCGCTAAGAACACTGGTGTTGTCATCGTCGCTTTTGGCCATCAAGCACAAGTTTGCTTCCTCCTCACTACTTGACTTAGAACCGTTTGACTCTTCAGAGGACGAGTCATCCCAAGTAGCGGCCTTCAGCACTTTCTTCTTTTCTTTTGCTTTCATTTGTTCTTTCAGTTCCTTTTGGTATTTTGGGCACTGGCTCCGAATGTGCCCGATTTTTCTGCAGTGATAGCATTCTGGAGGCGGCCTTTCTTCATCGTCATCGCTTCCTTTTTCTTTCCTAGATGAAGAGGAAGATCCCTTTCGTCGAGTGTCCTTTTGGAAGAATTTTCTGAATGTGTTCCTTCTTTCTGGATTCCTGATGAACTTTTTGAAGTTCTTCACCAGGAGTCCTTCTTCATCATCATCGTCCTCTTCGGTGCACTCCTTCTTTGATGTTAGTGCCAACGCCTTTTTCTTCGGCTCTTTGTTGTATTCTTCATGTTGGATTTGCAGTTCTACCTCATGGGTTTTGAGATTCCCAATGAGGTTCTCGATCTGGAGTGTTCTTAAGTTGTGCGACTCTGAGATGGCTGTCACCTTCGGGTTGAACCTTGGGGGTAAGGAACGAAGGATTTTCCTCACCAAGTCCCCGTCGGAGTAGGTCTTTCCAAGTGCCTTTGATGCGTTGACAATCGTTGTGAAGCGAGTGTACATGGAGTTGATGTCCTCTTCCGTGTCCATCCTGAATTTCTCGTATTCAGATTCCAGTTGAAACAGCTTTGCATCTTTCACCTGCGATGTACCTTCGTGAATTACTTCTAATTGATTCCAAATATCATAAGCAGTAGTGCATGCAAAAATTCTATTAAACTCAGTCCTATTTAAAGCACAATATAAAGCATTCATTGCTTTAGCATTATTTTTACACTTAAGTTTATCGTTGTCATCCCATTTATCCTTAGGTTTTGCTAATGTCGCCTCTCCTACTACAGTTGTAGGCAGAGAGTACCACACTTCTACCATGTTCCATACTTCTATATCCATGGTCATAAGAAAACACATCATTCGATTTTTCCAGTAGTTAAAATCTGACCCAGTAAAGAGAGGTGGTCGACTAACCCCTTGACCCTCAGGAAAAGCGAGATCATGAGACGCCATTGTTCCCGGTTGTTAAGCCGATTGGAACAAAACCGCTCTGATACCACTTGTTGGATCGGTAGGCGCCCTTAGAGGGGGGTGAATAAGGGTTTTAAAGATTTTATAAATATTTTGAATATTTTAGAAAAAGCATTGAATATGATAATGAAGAAGATCAAGACTAATCAGATAAAGTATGATTTTATTAACTTGAGAAACATGATTACAAAATATGATCTCTTATGAAAGCTAGAAATCAAAGCTAAAATCGAAAAGAACTCTTTTGGTTTTCTATCCCGACTCGCTTCCCCACGAACCGGTGGCCCTAGCCTTATCCTCCCCGGATTCAGCCTCAAGCCGCTCTAGCCAATCCCTCCCCGGATGTGGCCTCAAGCCCCCCTAGACCTAGCCTAGATCTAGTCGCCAACACGAGGCGATTTTCCCCCTAAGTCCTACCCAGACCTAGTCGCCAACACGAGGCGATTTCACTAATCGTTTACAAAGAGGAATATGAAATAACAATAAAGAAATAAGAACTCCCTCAAGATGGACTTCTGAAGTTGGAGATGAATATTCGCCGTTGAATAAGCGTTGTAGAAGCGGACTTCGATCTGATCCGGCGTGACGAGATTCTCCTTCAGAAGTTTTGCAGAGCTTCGCTAGCACATCAACTTTCGGCCAAGATAGCCTCTGGAATTCTGGCACTCAATATCTCTCTCTGATGTGATGTCTGAAATGAGAGGACTTGGGTCCTTTTTATAGCCCACGCGCTACCGCCAGCGCTAGCGCTATCGCCGGCGCTAGCCCGGATTAGGCAATGTTTTGCGCGGCAGAATCTCCCATCCGCGGCAACCACTTGCTCTATGCCTTAAGTGAGTCATGCTACCGCCGGCGCTATCCACTACCGCAGGCGCTATCCCAAGTTAAGAAACTCTTTGCGCGACAAGATCTTCAATCCGAGGCAACAATTCCAGCAAGCCTTCTGTGCATCGAGCTAACGCCGGTGCTATCCACTATCGCCTGCGCTAGTGATCAGTTTGGAGTTGATGGCTCAATTTCGGGGGCAACCACCATATGTAAACCTTGAGTCATTTTGACCTGAAATCCTGCACACTTAGATCACACAAGATTAAATACACACATAGGATTTGTTATTCTCAAACCTAGGAGATGCGGAAGACCGTGTTCCAACAATTATATCCTTCTTCAGCGATATAAAGTAGGGGAGAGATGTATCAGCAGGTAGCCCCCTCAGGACTCAATGTACACTGCAATTCTCCCTCTATCCTCTGTGTCTGAAGGAGAACCTGCCATTACCTCCAAACTTCGTTCACTCCCAACATCTTCCTCTCCTACAAGAATCCCGCCCTTAATACCGGGGGAGTCATCAAAATAGGTGGAGAGTGATCTCTTTTCTGATGATATTGGATACTTGAAAGGTGTGCAGCAGCAACAAGAGACAACTGCTATGTCCATCCCTGAGACACAGGGGTTTTGGACTTACTCTGAAGAGTCTACAACAACCCCTTCCCTAGTCAAGCAGGTTGACCAGGCCTCTGCATTTATTCCACTACCTGGGTCTGCTGACCAGGTACCTAAATCTATACCATCATCTTCAAAACCAACTTAGCTCCCTCCAACACCTATTCCACCTGCCCAAGCACCTGACTTCAGAGGAAGACCTCCACACATGGGGAAAGGTCAGGGAAGAAACTTCAGAGGAAGATATGGAAGAAATATACCAATCTAGGAAAGGTATACAAAAGAGCAAAGAAAAATGTACAAAAAGGATAGATCCTATAACAAAACCTATGAGAAGGTAGAGATGCCTGAAGATAACCGGAAGGAATATAATGATCCAAAGCTGGATGAAGCCCTGGATGAGTGTAGAAGAAGAGAGCAGGATGATTATGAAGCAACTCAATGGGAACATGAGGAAAAGAGAAGATTGTTCATGGAAAGGCTAAAAAATGGGCAAAGTGGCTGTAGAGAAAGAACAATTAGAAGAGACATTCAAAATTCCCAGCACTCTATTCAGTCTCTCCAAATATGTTTCAAAGAATCCTCAAGCTAAATTCAAAGATGAGAAAGGTCAACAAGGTAAAAAAGGTCTTGGAGTCAGTCAAGACTTAGAAGATCTTCCATATCAAAAGAAAAGAAAGATCACCTTCAAAACAGCTCTAGTTGCAGTTATTCCTCAGTCAACATTTATAGTAACAGATCCTGATGCTGAAGATATAGATCTAGAAGAAATTAATCTGCTGACAGCCAAAGTTATCAGTATGGGAGCAAAGCTTAGTAATGTATATCCTGAAATAGAAGTTGATCTAGAAAAGCTTTTCAAAGGGCATGAAAAAATCCAGAGGAATCCAGCGAAAGCAATCCCAGCAAATTTCAAATATGTGGAGAGAAAGTCCAGAAAAATCTTTGAGGCCTTGACAAATTTTCTCAAGAAGAAAAAGTGAATCATGTCTTGGATAAACTAATTCTGGTAAACACTGAGTTATACCAATCAGTTACGTTTTATTATATGACATGTGATTTTGTTCTATCATATCATATTGTCTATAAATGTGTTGTGTGTATTTATATTTATGTAAAAGTTTGTCTAAAATCACTTTAAAACAAACTGTAAAATTTGTTAAGATAAATAGGGGGAGATTGTTGGGAAAAACCCCTTTTGATTTAACTTAACAAATTAACTATAATTGATTTTACTCCTTAGGTTTATTAACCGCATTGTATAGTAAGGGTAATCTGGCCATTATATGTCTTAGGATGTCACACTCAACTTAGAGTGTCAAGGACTAGTCAAAGCAATCATAAAATAAGTTAAGTTAAGACTTGCGTCGAATACAAGTTGACACAACTTCGACTTGATATCGATGCAACTCTGAGTTGATGTCGAAGCAGATCATTCAGCCTATCGAAGTATAAGTCAAGTCAACGGAACGTCGAAAGGGACTCGACACAGAAGATAGAGGTCGTCGAATCCATCTAACAAGTCGACGCAACGTCGACTACAATTCGACGCAGAAGTTAAGAGATCAAGTCCAATGCTTCAACTCGACGGGTATGTCGATAAGGTATCAACATAACGTCTACATCTGAGTTCACCCAAAGCTAAGAAGAAATTCGAAGCTACGTCGATAAGAACTCAAAGGTGCGTCGCCATGAAAATTGATGAAGTCAACGCAACGTCGAATACAGTCAGAAAAAGGAAGTTTTTTCAGATGTTCTTTTGGGACCTTTTCAGAAGGACCACCAAGCTAGAGATAGTTCTCCAACGGCTCATTTGTTGCCAAGAATAGAATGAAGCATTCCAGGACACAATAAATCACTTTTGGAAGCTATTCCAAATGGATTGACTGGTCGAGAACAAAAGAAGAAAGGAAATTAGGTGCATTCCTTTTCAGGACAAGCCAAAAGGAGAAAAGTTTTTGAAAATCCAATCCTACACAATAAGTATGAAAAAAGAGGAGAAGAGAATTAGAAGAGCAGTTATTACATCATTCTGTCTGCCGATTAGGGGCTTCATCTTCTTCCTCCTCAAACCCTAAAAGACAGATTTACAGAGGAGCACTCTCTGCACATGAACATAATCTGCTGCTTCTTCTTCATTATCATACATCAGCAGAACTACAGCAAGTACTGAGAGAAAAAGGATCAAGCAAAACAACCCTTGCAAATCATCAATATCATAAGCAAGGGTTCATCAAATCCGATCCAGTGAAAGAAATCCAGAAGCATCAACAAAGCTTCTGAATAATTTTGAGAACAAAATTCTCTCCTTCTCCCTCTCACTTTCTTCTTCTTATTTCCTTCACTTGTACAGAGTTTTAAGAATCCCTCTTCCAAAGGATTCTGTGGTTCAAGATCTCCTTATCAAAAGATCTGAGTGGTTCAAAATCTCCTTATCAAAAGATCTGAGTGGTTCAAGATCTCCTTATCAAAAGATCTTTGGTTCTAAGATTCTCCTTATCAAAAGACTCATGCACAGTTTGTGCAATCCTACCAGGGAGGTAGAAGAGAGGACTACCCACATTTTGGGGAATCTCTATAAAAATCTTGTGTATTTTGTGTTGTGCATTTTCTGTGTTGTACCATTTATAGCTTGCTGTTTTCTGCTTTATATTTACAACACTTATTTATTCTGTGTGGGTTTTGTTTGGTGCATAATACTTTAGTATTTTTATTGTAGGTATAGTTAGGGTAACAAATTTTAAATCTCTATTCACCCCCCTCTAGAGAATTCTCAGAGGCACACTGTGCACTTTCACATGCCTAGTGACTAAACTCTCACAACGCCTAACAGGTGCCTCTAACGGTCTCCTTTATATGTGTCCAAACCATCTTAATCGAGCTTCTCACATCTGCTCTACAATTGGTGCCACTCCTGTCTTATCCCTGATACATTCATTCCTAATTTTATCCAGTCTCGTGTGTCCACACATCCACCTAAGCATTCTCATCTCCGCAACTCCCATTTTTGTTCATGTACACAAATCACTGCCAAACACTCAAAACCATGGAGCATCGTTGGTCTAATTGTAGTACGACAAAACTTGCCTTTAAGTTTTAATGGTACTTTATGATCACATAAGATCAAAGACGTGCATTTCCCCTTCCACCAACTTGCTTGGATTCAATATATCACATATTTATCAACACCTCCATCTTTTTGAACCATCAATCCAAGATATTTAAAGCACTCACTGCGAGAAATATCTTGATCAACCAACTTAATAAAAAAGTTAGTTGCCCTTCTTGCATTGCTAAATTTAAGCTCCATATACTCCGTCTTTGCCATGCTTAACCTAATACCATCTTTTCTAAAGTGTCTCGCCAAGATTAAAGTTTCTCGTTTACACCCTCGCGCGTCTCATCGACCAAAATTATATCATCCACAAAAAATAAACACCAAGGTATTTCTTGTTAGATATGGCCGGTGAGCACATCTAAGATAAGGGTAAAGAGATGAGGGATTAAAGCTGAACCATGATGTAAGCCAACAATGATAGAGAATTCCTTTGTTAATCCTCCAGATGTCCTCACCCTCGTCACTGAATTTATATACATTTCTTTTATTATTTCAAAGTATGATACATTACACATTTCTTTTCTAAGACTCTCCTTAAGATCTCTCTTGGGACCCAATCATATGCCTTCTCAAGATTGATAAACAGCCTATGCAAATCTTGTTTTCTTTCTCAATAGTTATCAACGAGTCTCCTCAAGAGATGTATAGCTTCCATGGTCGACCGCCTTGACATGAATCAAAATTAATTCTCGAAATGCTAGTCTCTCGTCTTGCTCTTCTTTCCATTAATCCATTCCATTGTTTCATGGTATGATTCATTAATTTAATTCCTCTGTAATTAACACAATTTTGCATCATTTACCCTCGATACTTGAATTTTACAATAAAACATTATATTTCTACTCTTCCGATTTACGTTACTCTTTCATGTTAAGTTCATTGTCTTTTGTTTGATTATAGAGTTGATAAAAATATCGTTTCCATCATTCTTTAATATCAACATCATCAATTAAAATGATATATATATATTAGGGCATATATATTTGGAGACACATGAAACTTTTGATTTGGTCCATCGGATCTAATATTCAATCAAATATTGTCCCTACTTTATATCCAATCACCCATCCATCAAAGATGGAGAGAGAAAGAGAGAGGAGGGTGGGGGAGAGGGGTGGAACCGCATCAAATATATATTAAACAATAAAGAAATAGAGAAGGAGAGGGGGTGACGATAGAATTGGGGGGAGATAGCAGAGAGAGAAATAGAGAGGAGAGAGGGGGAGAGTAATTAATATTAAAAATAAACAAATAGAGAGGGATAGAGGGGCGACAGAAGAAGGGGGGAGAGTAAAGAGAGGAGAGAGAGGGGAAAGAAGAGAGAGAAAGAGAGGGGAGATAAATGTGTGGCCCTGCGATGGGGGAGACTGGAGAGAGAAAAGAGAGGAGAGAGAGGGGGAGAGAGGTGGGACCCACTTCCATCCACATCATGTCGGATATTTTTTTTACATTTTATATTATTATATTATATATATATTAGTTATATTTATATTGATATTTTATTTATAACGCTATAATATAAATATATATCTATACTATTCTAAAAAGAAATATGGTGGCCTGCGAATAGCGCGAGATCAAAAATCCCCCAAAAATTAGGACCGTCGGATATATGGCTTCAAAATACAGGAGCCGTCTAATCAAATACAGTTGGACTGCAAATAGTTATTCTTCAAAAATCCAAAAACTCCTCTCCTCTCATTTCCCAGATACCAGCCCGCCAGCCTCGCCTCCTCCGCCATTACCCTTTCCCGCGGCCACCGGAGTAGCCACCGGCCTGACCGGAGACCCCCGACGAGTTCACCGGATGTTGGAACCTTAGTTTTGATTTGAGTTAGGATCCACCTTTAGTATCTAAGTTTATATCATAATTCATATTATAACATAGAACAAATCCTATTAAGGTAGAAGGCTGAAAAGAAATATAAATAATAAATATATATAATATACTAAGAAATATACAATAATATAAATAATATATATATAATAAGAAATATACAATAATATATATAATATACTAAGATATATATATATATATATAATAGGTTGAAATATACATATATAATAGGCTGAAAAATATATATATATTAATAGGCAAAAAATAAGAGAAAGAATAAATTTACATATATTCTCTGCATTCGACGAACGACGATCTGCGTTCGACGAACGACGCCCTGCGATCGACGAATGGCGTGCATTCAGCGCTCGATGAAATCCAGCGGTTCAGCGCTCGACGATCCCGTCTCAGCGGTTCAGCGCTCGACGATCCCGTCTCAGCGGTTCAGAGGTCGACAAACAGATTATCTCAGCGGTCGACGAACAGACCTCAGCTTAGCGGTCGACGAAATCCTGCATTCGACGAACGGCCATCTGCGTTCAACGTACATCTCAATACTTCAGTGGTCGACGAAATAATCCAAGCTCAGCGGTCAACGAATCCTTCCGTTCGACGAACTCAAGTTTGCGTTCGACGAATATTCAGCAGAAGTTCAGAACAGTGAATTTAATGATCAGGTCGATGAATCAAATGATGAGCTCGACGAACTTGAAGCTCAGCTCGACGAATTTCTTCAGTATTATTTTATATCATTAAATATTATATATATGCTGACAGAGTTATTTATAAAGCAATATTTTATTTATTCTATTTTATATATTGCTATATATATTGATGATTTAACCTTACAGCGTGCAAGCATTAAATGATATAGTCGTTGGCAGCAAATCATTAAATACTGTAGTCGTTGCAGCAAGCCAAAGACGGCAAGATTGTTCTGCTCGAGGTTCTGGAAAAAGAAAGAGATATTACTCCTTTCCTCTTTAGTCGGCAAGGATTCAAATCAGCCAGGAAAGAGGACAACTTCTATATACGACAGCAGGAGACATCTCTATATACAACAGATAAATATACAACAGATTATACACAGCCATTTTGATCTCGACAGATTACATATATAGTTTATATTGTTTTACAGATTTATATAGACAGAATATATTACATCTTTCTGTACAGGAATAAGAGAAGAAGAAAAAGAAGAGAAAAAGAAGAACATGGGCAAAAATAGAGAACAACTCTATTACTTTATCTTGTTCTGTTTTTGCTAAACTCTTCTCTTGCAGATCTTCTATACATATCCTGAGACACCAAACACTGTCAATTGCTTAGGAACTAAACTGCAAGAAGAAGAAGAAGTGTTATTGCAATCAAGAGAAAGAGCTCCATCCACAAGCTGTCATCAAACTACATCAGACAGGGGGAGCTCTCTTCAACATCTTCATCAAGAGTCTTCTCTGCAAAAGAGAAGAACACCAAACCTTTTTCTGTGTTCTTTTTTTCTCCCATCTTGTAAAGGGTTAAAACTCCCTTCAAAAGTTTACTCCCGGTGACAGGCCACCTTAGCAAAAACCTGCATCTTAGTTTATAAGCACCTGATCAAAAGCTTATAGGTGAATTGGGCACCTGATCAAACCTCCATTGGTGTGTGGACACCTGAACAAAAACACCTTGGTGTGAGGGCACCTTATCAACATCCTCCAGTGGATTCCTACCAGTGGGTAGAAGAGTAGATGTACCAAGTTGAGGGGAACTACTATATTTCTTGTGTCTTCTGGATGTGTGCCTTGTTTGTTTTTGTTTTATGCTCTTATTTGTGCGGTGATTTTTATATGCACTCTTACTGTTTGTTTTAATTACACATACAACAAACACATATATATTTATATATATCATTTAGTTTGAAAGTAAAAATTAAACAAGAACATTTTAACATATAATAAGAACTAACCTCTCCTTTCAATTGGTATCTGAGGCAGGTTGATTATTCACACAGGCTAACACCTGAATCACAAAGATCACTTAGTTCATATTTTGTTTTTAAAAAGGTTTTTCCAAATGACACATTCAGATTTTTCATTTTCTGATCCACCTATATGTAATTTGGATAGATTTGATTTATGGCAAGTTAGAATTAAGTTATATATACATGTCATAGATGAAAATATTTACAAATCTGTTTTGACATGAACTTCATCTTCAACTTCTTCAACGGATGATCAAGAAAAGTTGATCAGTGATGATGCAAAGGCCATGAACTTATTGGCTAAATCAATGTCCAAAGACATTCTTCTTAAAGTGGCTGATTACACTTCAGCAAAGGGCATCTGGAACTCCTTCTCAAGGATGGTAAATGAATCCACCTTTAGTTCTTCTACTAACATCATTTTGGATGCAGAACCATCAGCTACTCTAACTAAAGAAGAAGAAGAAGAACAAAAAGCCAAAGCTTTCTATATGTTGGCAATATATGGCTCAAACTACATATCAGATGCTGAATCTGAAACAGAAATGGTAACTAAGGTAAAAGAGGTATCTTCAAATTTTATTTTTACCTCTGATACTTTTAAATCTGGTTTCAATTCATCATGCACAAATTTAATAAAATCAAATTTTAAATCTGTTTTCAACTCATTATGTACAGATTTAATAATTGCTGAAAATTACAAATCTAAAAATCACATATTAGATCTTAAGTTAATATATACAGATTTGATAAAATCTGAAAATAAAATTAGAAAAGAGTTAATAGAAATAAACAGTTTAACTCCTGATTATAACAAACTTAAAGAAGTTTAAAAATTATCAGAACAAAATATTTCTTTAAAAAATAAATTTGAACAAAATTTTAAGGAAAGAGATATAAAAAACTCTGTAGACATTATTACTGAATTTGTTCATGTTAAAACAAAATCTAGAAATCAGCTTAATTTATACTTTAATGAAATAAAAAGACCAACATATCTAATTATAAAGCATTTATTTTTACCTATTTTAAAACATTTATAATTAAATTAAGCAGCAGTTTTATGATTCTTTTGAATTTTTATATCTCAAAAACAAAGTCAAATAACTTCACTTTCTTACAGATTTTTCTCCAAAATCATGTTGAGCATTCTACTCAGATTGCATAGATTAGAAATGATCAAAGCACTAAGTGTGAGTCTCTTCTGATTAAGCAGATTCTATAGAAAGAAGCTATCAGGCTATGTCTTTTTTATTTTAAAATTCTTAGAAACTAATAACAGCTAGCAATTCATAATATTAAAATCCTATTAAATCAAAATTTAGGAAATCTGAAATTGTTTACAGGTTTTTCAAAAAGAAATAAATAATCTCTAACCCTTAAGCTTTAAAGACTTTTTATGCTTAGGAATCCTAAACCAAATAGGGGGAGATTGTTAGAACCTAGTCTTAATTTGGATTAGGATCCCAACTCAAATATGGGGAGATTGTTGGAACCGTAGTTTTGATTTGAGTTAGGATCCACCTTTAGTATCTAAGTTTATATCATAACTCATATTATAACTTAGAACAAATCCTATTAAGGTAGAAGGCTGAAAAGAAATATATATATAAATAATATATATATATATATATATACTATACTAAGAAATATATAATAATATAAATAATATATATATAATAAGAAATATACAATAATATATATAATATACTAAGAAATATATATATAATAGGATGAAATATACATAAATAATAGGCTGAAATATATATATATATATATATATATATATTAATAGGCAGAAAATAAGAGAAAGAATAAATTTACATATATTCTCCGCATTCGACGAACGACGATCTGCGTTCGACGAACAGCGCCCTGCGTTCGACGAATGGCGTGCATTCTGTGCTCGACGAAATCCAGCGGTTCAGCGCTCGACGATCCCGTCTCAGCGGTTCAGCGCTCGACGATCCCGTCTCAGCGGTTCAGAGGTCGACGAATAGATTATCTCAGCGGTCCACGAACAGACCTCAGCTCAGCGGTCGACGAAATCCTGCGTTCGACAAACGGCCATCTGCGTTCGACGAACAACTCAATACTTCAGTGGTCGATGAAATCATCCAAGCTCAGCGGTCGACAAATCCTTCCGTTCGACGAACTCAAGTCTGCGTTCGACGAATATTCAGTAGAAGTTCAGAACAGTGAATTTAATGATCAGGTCGACAAATCAAATGATGAGCTCGACGAACTTAAAGCTCAGCTCGACGAATTTCTTCAGTATTATTTTATATCATTAAATATTATATATATGCTGACAGAGTTATTTATAAAGCAATATTTTATTTATTCTATTTTATATATTGCTATATATATTTATTGCCGATTTAACCTTACAGCGTGCAAGCATTAAATCATATAGCCATTGCCAGCAAAGCATTAAATATTGTAGCTGTTGCAGCAAGCCAAAGACGGCAAGATTGTTCTGCTCGAGGTTCTGGAAAAAGAAAGAGATATCACTCCTTTCCTCTTTAGTCGGCACGAATTCAAATCAGCCAGGAAAGAGGACAACTTCTATATACGACAGCAGGAGACATCTCTATATTCATCAGATAAATATACAGCAGATTATACACAGCTGTTTTGATCTCGACAGATTACATATATAGTTTATATTACTGTACAAATTTATATAGACAGAATATATTACATCTTTCTGTACAGGAATAAGAGAAGAAGAAGAAGAAGAAGAGGAGGAGAAAAAGAAGAACTGGGGCAAAAACAGAGAACAACTCTATTACTTTATCTTGTTCTGTTTTTGCTAAACTCTTCTCTTGCAGATCTTTTATACATATCCTTAGACACCAAACACTATCAATTGCTCAGGATCTAAACTGTAAGAAGAAGAAGAAGAAGTGTTATTGCAATCAAGAGAAGGAGCTCCATCCACAAGCTATCATCAAACTACATCAGATAGAGGGAGCTCTCTTCAACATCTCCATCAAGAGTCTTCTCAGCAAAAGAGAAGAACACCAAACCTTTTTCTGTTTTCTTTATTTCTCCCATCTTGTAAAGGGTTAAAACTCCCTTCAAAAGTTTACTCCCGGTGACAGGCCACCTTAGCAAAATCCTGCATCTTGGTTTATAAGCATCTGATCAAAAGCTTATAGGTGAATTGGGCACTTGATCAAACCTCCATTGGTGTGTGGACAGCTGAACAAAAACACCTTGGTGTGAGAGCACCTTATCAACAACCTCCAGTGGATTCCTACCAGTGGGTAGAAGAGTAGATGTACCCAGTTGAGGGGAACAACTATATTTCTTGTGTCTTCTGGATGTGTAAAACCCCAAGTTTTGTGTGCAAAGAAAGTGGAAATGTGCAGAAGCTAAAGAGCTAGCGCCTGGCGCTAGCGATAGCGCCGGCGGTAGTGCAGTTCCCGCTAGGCCTGTTTAGTTCTCGAGGGACAAGTGCATTTCCCGAGAAATGAAGCATGCTGAAATAGATGAGCTAACACCAGCGTTAATGCTAATGCCTGGCGCTAGCCCAACTTCGTCGAACACGGCTCGCCATTCGTCGAATGCAGGTAGAAGCCTTAAGCGGCTGAGGATAAGCTCAGCCACCGCCTTAGAGCTAACGCCAGGCGCTAGCGATAGCACTGGCGGTAGTGTTTTTCCGAGAAGTGTGTTCTTTCTCGAGGAGTGTGGCATTTCGCGAGAAGTTTGTCAAATAAAGATAGCGCCGGCGATAGCGCTAGCGTTAGCGGTAGCGATTTCTCACAAAATCCTTAAGCGGTAGAGCGGTACCGACTCTGAGATAGCGCCAGGCGCTAGTGGCTAGCGCCGACGGTAGATGAAAAGTATATAACCACTCAACTTCGACTTTCCTTCTCATTTTCTATGAATCTTCTGCCATTCTGAGAGCACTGAACAGAGAAGGAAGTCTGTTGAAGGTTGTTGTGCCAAGTGAAAATCCGCGAAGGAGTTCTTGGGCGCTTGTGCCATCGTTGATCTATTGAAGAGGAAGCTATTTCAAGGGATTCCAACTGATTCCCTCTCAGTTCTATGGCACCAAAACGAGCGCCAAGGGTAAAGATTCTCCTCCCTCATCTTTGGACACGTTCGTCCTTTGATTTGCATAGTAGTAGGCAAATTTCTACTAGCAAGTGGATAGATTTCTGTCGACGGGTCGATGTTATCCCCGTAGAAATTGCATATAGAGCCTGGAATCGAAATACGGGCATAGGCATACTGTGTGAAGCCCATCTGGACAGGTTGGTCTGGATTGGTGATGTTGATATGCTATTTGCACTCCGGAGAAGTCTCCGTGATCTATGCTGTGTTTTTTGGGTGTTATGTACTGTTTCGTACTACAAAAGAGATCTGGAGGTGTTTCCCAGAAATACCCAGAAAAGAGTAGCAGAACTGAGTTCTGTCACTAGCGCCGGGCATTAGCGCTAACGCCGACGGTAGCTCCGAGTGAGCTGTGTGAAAGCCTGTGAAGCCTATGCGCATGAACTGGGTTGACCAGCAGAAGCTGAAGGACCATGTACCTTGCTTCATTGACCTTACGAGTTAAGAGCGGGTTGTGAAAGCCATACCCGTTTTAGGTTGATGTTATCCCTAATATTATGAGCGCGGGCATCTGGCAGAACCGAAACCCCACCCTTAGCTATTGTGAAGAGGATTGCAACCTCGGGTCACGATATGCTGTTTGGGACTAGACTCATCAAGGCCAGCCATCCTTGATGAGAGTCATCTCATATTGAGAATCCGAGTTGAAAAAGGACTCGTCGATTGCGTGTCGTGAGTGCACAAAGCGAGTAAGCCTATATCCGAGTTGAAAAAGTACTTGTCCATAAACGTATCGCTCTCAATGAAAATGAATGCTTCTATGCGGTGCTTAGACGCACGTGTGATATATATACTGTTGTTGCTTGCCTGCAGGGAAGGAGCACCGCCGCCCCGAGCATGGGGTGGGGTCGTTATAAATCTTGGTCAGCTAAAGCTGACCGGTTACTTATTTTCCCACCGCTCGGTGGATTTGTTTATACAGGTGCTGGCGAGACTAGCGGGAAATAGCGGGCTGAAGCCCCTGCTATTGTGTTGTACTGTCCCTCGAAGGCCAAAGCTTTTGTTTACTGTTTACATGTGTGGCCGGCCTGCGCGCCGATGTTTGGAAACCACTTTTATTATGCAAACAAACATTGTAAAGAACTTGTTATGTCTTTCATTTCTTGTAGTTGTTGTGGACAATGTGTATACTGGTTGTAATTGAAATAAAATGCTTCCGTTGTGTGACTCTGTGTGCTGAGATGGTTGGTATTAACTGTTTAACGCTAATTAAGTAATGCGCTCTTCTGTTCATTTAATATGGCGTGGGGTCCCGGCCGGACCTACTGCTATATTCTATGTAACTGGGAGGGTGTTACAAATTGGTAACAGCTACGGGTCTCGATCCCATTCCGTCTGAATTCGTGGTCGAATTCTTTTAAGGGGTGGTGAGCACGTGTGTGCGTCGTCGTTAACTCATGTAAATAACCAGTAATTGTCCACTTTAGGAATGAATTACATGTAGGTGTGGAGCATTGGGATGGAACTTTTGTGTTCCTCTAGGGATCCATGTTATCCCTTAGTCGCTAATTGTGTTTTGGGCACATATATAGGTGACTGGGAGTGGAGCGGGGCCATCTCGACCCCCGCGTTCAACTGCCAGTAGTGCACCAACTGCGGTGCCGACTCCTCCTTCTACTGAGACAGTAAGGATGATAGCCGAAGCAGTGTTTGCAATGTTCACTACGCAACCTGGAGGGCATGTTCCTGGACAGCCTCCTACTCCTAGAGTGGCTCCAGTGCCGGTTGCGGCAGCTGAACCTGCAGTTGAAAGGTCAGTGCCGGTGCGGGAACGAAGAGCTCCAGACCAACAACTGCAGTATTTTCTGAGTTTCCATCCTCCTACGTTCACGGGGGCAGGAACCCCGACGCAAGCTGAAGATTGGCTATCAAAGGTACGTAAGACCTTGAAAGCCACTGACACGGAGGAAGGCCAGAAGGTTACCTTAGCAACCTTCCTACTGGATGGGGAGGCGCAGTTATGGTGGGATGAGATAGAGCTACATCACTTGGCAGGAAGGCAGCTGGTGGACATCTCGTTTGACGAATTTTCAAGATTGTTCTTAGCGAGGTATCTCCCACCTGCTCAGCAAATCGAGATGGAGAACCAGTTCAACCGCTTGACTCAAGGTGATCGCATGATCGATGATTACCTCCATGAGTTTACACGGTTGGGGAGATACGCAGGAGCGACCTTTGCCGATGAAGCTCGGAAGACAAATCGGTTCTATGAAGGTCTGCGAGAAGAGTTGCGGTTCCTTCTGTCGGAGGCAATGACACAGGGTTTTATGACCCTGGTTAATACGGCTCATTCCTTAGAAAAGGATATGAAGCGGTCCCAGACCAGGAAGGAGCTAGCAGTTGTAAAGCCAGAGTTAAAATTACCAAGCTCTGCGAAGTCTGGGAGAGGCAAGTGGAAGAGCAAAGCGCGACCTTCTGGATCAGCTCAATCTGCGGCCTCGGGTATGACAACTGGGCGAGGCCCATTCACTTGTTATAACTGTGGTAAGCCAGGTCATATAGCCCGAGAATGTCGTGGAGGCAAGAAGGCGGCTGCGGCTTATGCGGTAGAGAAAGGGAAGGCAACGGAGTCAACTGCATCCCATGCTGCTCCATCCCAGCCTAGAGTGTACAATCTTGGCCAGCAGGAGGCCATCAAACAAAGCGATGTGGTGACAGGTATGCGTTAGTATACAGCTTTTGTTGCTTTTTATACTCATACCTTGTGCATTGCTTGTAATCGTTTATGTATTAGGCTTTGTCCTAATCTTTAAATCTCCGGCGAGAGCACTGTTTGATACGGGTGGTTCACATTCATTTCTATTGGAGGCCTTCATACAGCAATTTGGAGTGCCTTCGTCATTAAGAAAAGAACGATTAAATGTGATGCTACCCAATGGCTGCTCGATGCGTGCGGATCGAGGCTGTATTGTAAAGGTGCGAATAGGAAGTCAAGATTTTGATTTGGAAGCACTAATACTGCCACTTTCGGAGTTCGATGTGATCTTTGGTATGGACTGGCTGTCAACGCAGCAGGCCTACATTGATTGCACTTCTAAGGAGGTCACACTGGGGCAGAATACCGAACGTGCGACTACGTTTTCCAGTTTGCGTGGATCGAGCAAGACGCTGATGTCTGCTATCCAAGTCGTCAAGGCCGTTCGGCAAGGCGCAGAACTATGTGTTGTGCTAGTTGGGGCTGCAAATCCTCAGCCCAGTCTGAGTGACGTTCCTGTTGTCTCGGCGTATCCTGATGTGTTTCCAAAAGATCTTCCTGGGGCTCCACCTCAGCGAGAGATAGACTTCACTATAGAGTTGGTGCCCGGTGCCAAACCTGTGTCCCGCTCTCCGTACCGAATTGCGCCAAAGGAAATGGCAGAGTTGAAGGTTCGGTTACAACAGTTGCTAGAGCAAGGCTTTATACGCCCAAGTACATCACCTTGGGGTGCTCCGGTCCTTTTTGTGAAGAAGAAGGATGGAAGCCTACGTCTCTGTATTGACTACCGTGAATTGAACAAGCTGACCGAGAAGAAAAAGTATCTGATACCTCGAATCGATGACTTGTTTGATCAGCTAGTAGGTTCGTCGGTGTATTCAAAACTGGATCGTAAATCTGATATCCCCAAGATGACATTTAGTACCGCTATGGGCACTACGAGTATACAGTCATGCCGTTTGGACTGATGAATGCGCCATCAGTGTTTATGGATCTTATGAATAGGACCTTTCGAGAGTACCTGGATCGATTCGTCATCATCTTCATTGACGATATCTTGGTGTACTCTCAGTCTGAAGAAGAACACGCAATTCATTTGCGCGAAGTTTTGGAGACCCTGCGACGGAGTCAGCTGTATGCCAAGTTCTCCAAGTGCGAGTTTTGGCTAACTTCAGTAGCATTCCTTAGTCATGTTGTTAGTCGCGAGGGTATCGCGGTGGATCCAGCAAAGATCGATGCAATCCATAAATGGCCCGTTTTGGTAACAGTAGCGGAAGTCAGGAGTTTCCTTGGACTTGCCGGCTGCTATCGGCGCTTCGTGGAGAACTTTTCGCGGATCGCTCTACCTCTCACCACCTTGACAAGGAAGGATCAGAAGTTCGTTTGGTCACCAGCGTGTGCACGAGCTTTTGACGAATTAAAGAGTCGTCTGACCACGGCACCGATTTTGTGTTTGTCATGTGGTACAGAAGGCTATGAAATATACAGCGATGCGTCAGGGAGCGGCTTAGGCTACGTACTTCTTCAGCATGGTCAAGTAATAGCTTATGGCTCTCGCCAGTTGAAAGTGCATGAGCGGAACTACCCGGTCCACGACTTGGAGTTGGCGGCCGTGATCTTCGCTCTGAAATTGTGGCGACACTACTTGTATGGCGTGAAGGTTGATATCTTTACGGACCATAAGAGCCTAAAATATCTGCTAAATCAGAAAGAGCTCAATATGCGACAGCGAAGGTGGATGGAGTTCCTGGGGGACTACACTTTCGAAATACACTATACTCCCGGGAAGGGAAATGTCGTCGCAGATGCTTTGAGCCGGAGGGCTTCTGCACAGGCCAACAGGATTCAGACGTATGATCCACGTCTGATCAATGAATTGGAAGCCTTGGAGATCTCCTGTGTGGAGAAGTGTTCTAGTGCGAATGTGTGCTTAAACTGGACGGAGGTGCAATATGACCTCGCGGACAGAATACGACAAGCCCTGGAGCTTGATTCGAGCATGCAACGCTATTTGGCAGAGTCTGAAGTTGGGACTGCTGCCGAGTTTGTGTTAGACGACGGTCTAATGTGGAAAGACGGTCGATTGTGCATCCCAAACGTGGGTAAATTACGGGAAGAATTGATGTACGAAGCACACTTTACAAAGTACTCAATTCACCCAGGGAGCACAAAAATGTACCAAGACATGAAGAAGCTATTTTGGTGGCCAGGCCTGAAGAAAGACATCGCCTTATACGTGGCAAAATGCAAAACTTGCGCACTTGTGAAGGCGGAATGTCAGAAACCTGGAGGTTTCCTGAAGTCGTTGCTAGTACCGGAATGGAAATTTGATGATATTTCTATGGATTTCGTGCACGGTTTGCCGAGATCACAGAGTGGGAATGATGCTATTTGGGTGATCATGGATCGCTTGACGATAGCCCACTTTATTCCGAACCGACGGGACGATGCGGTAGAAAAGTCGGTAAAACTTTATGTTGATAGCATTGTACGATTGCACGGTGTGCCCCGTAGCATCGTCAGTGACCGAGATGGGCGCTTCACTTCGAAAGATTGGAGGGTAATCCACCAGTTGTTGGGGACAAAGTTGAAGTTTAGTACTGCCTTCCACCCTCAAACGGATGGGCAGACTGAAAGTATGAACAGAACACTGGAGGATATGCTCCGTATGCGCGTCCTAGATTTCGGTAAGAAGTGGGAAGATCATCTTTTCATGATCGAGTTCGCTTATGATAACAGCTACCAGGCAAGTATAAAGATGGCACCCTTTGAGGCCCTCTATGGTAAAGCTTGCCGCACTCCATTAGCCTGGGCGGAGACAGGTGAAACGAAGCTGTTTAAGCGAAAGGAAGTCGAAGATGCAAATTCGGCCATTCAAACAATCCGAGAGAGATTGTTGATTGCACAAGATAGGCAGGTGTAATACTATAATGCCAAGCACAGAAACGTCGAGTTCGTCGTAGGCGACTGGGTTTATCTAAAGATCAAAACTTTCAAGGGTGTGTCCAGGATTCGGCGCTTGAAAAAGCTGAGTCCGAGGTACCTTGGACCGTTTCAGATTCTGGATCGTGTTGGAGAAGCTGCCTATCGGCTCGCTCTTTTGACAGAGCTGAGCAGATTGCAAGATGTGTTCCACATATCTGTGCTACGGAAAGCTGTGCCAGAGCCTAGCCAGGTCCTGGTAAAGAATCAAGTATCAGTCGATGATGAGCTAAAGACGTTAGTCATGCCTGTTTGCATCGAAGACACTGATGTCAGGAAGTTGCGGAACAAAATGATCTGAATGGTCAACGTCCGCTGGAACAATTGCGGTCGTGAGGAGCTTTCGTGGGAACGAGAGTAAACCATGCGAGATGAGTTATCTGAACTGTTCCATTAAGGTACAAATTCTGTTTTGTATCTTGTTGTTCTTTGCATTGTTTAAAATTTCGGGACGAAATTTCATTAAGGAGGGGAGAATTGTAAAACCCCAAGTTTCGTGTGCAAAGAAAGTGGAAATGTGCAGAAGCTAAAGAGCTAGCGCCTGGTGCTAGCGATAGCGCCGGCGGTAGTGCAGTTCCCGCTAAGCCTGCTTAGTTCTCGAGGGACAAGTGCATTTCCCGAGAAATGAAGCATGCTGAAATAGATGAGCTAACGCCAGCGTTAATGCTAACGCCTGGCGCTAGCCCAACTTCATCGAACACGGCTCGCCGTTCGTCGTATGTAGGCAGAAGCCTTAAGCGGCTGAGGATAAGCTCAGCCACCGCCTTAGAGCTAACGCCAGGCGCTAGCGATAGCACTGGCGGTAGTGTTTTTCCGAGAAGTGTGTCCTTTCTCGAGGAGTGTGGCATTTCGCGAGAAGTTTGTCAAATAAAGATAGCGACGGCGGTAGCGCTAGCCCTAGCGGTAGCGATTTCTCGCAAAATCCTTAAGCGGTAGAGCGGTACCGACTCTGAGATAGCGGCAGGCGCTAGTGTCTAGCGCCGACGGTAGCGGAAAAGTATATAACCACTCAACTTCGACTTTCCTTCTCATTTTCTATGAATCTTCTGCCATTCTGAGAGCACTGAGCAGAGAAGGAAGTCCGTTGAAGGTTGTTGTGCCAAGGGCAAATCCGCGAAGGAGTTCTTGGGCGCTTGTGCCATCATTGATCTATTGAAGAGGAAGCTATTTCAAGGGATTCCAACTGATTCCCTCTCAGTTCTATGGCACCAAAACGAGCGCCAAGGGTAAAGATTCTCCTCCCTCATCTTTGGACACGTTCGTCCTTTGATTTGCATAGTAGTAGGCAGATTTCCACTAGCAAGTGGATAAATTTCTGCCGACGGGTCGATGTTATCCCAGTAGAAATTGCATATAGAGCCTGGAATCGAAGTACGGGCATATGCATGCTGTGTGAATCCCATCTAGACAGGTTGGTCTGGATTGGTGATGTTGATATGTTATTTGCACTCTGGAGGAGACTCCGTGATCTATGCTGTGTTTTTCGGGTGTTATGTACTGTTTCGTACTGCAAAAGAGATCTTGAGGTGTTTCCCAGAAATACCCGGAAAAGAGTAGCAGAACTGAGTTCTGTCACTAGCGCCGGGCGTTAGTGCTAACGCCGACGGTAGCTCCCAGTGAGCTGTGTGAAAGCCTGTGAAGCCTATGCGCATGAACTGGGTTGAGTAGCAGAAGCTGAAGGACCGCGTACCTTGCTTCATTGACCTTACGAGTCAAGAGCGGGCTAGGGAAAGCCGTACCCATTTTAGGTTGATATTATCCCTAATATTATGAGCGCGGGCATTTGGTGGAACCGAAACCCCACCCTTAGCTATTGTGAAGAGGATTGCAACCTCGGGTCACGATATGTCGTTTGGGACTAGAATCATCAAGGCCGGCCATCCTTGATGAGAGTTTGCTCATAGTGAGAATCCGAGTTGAAAAAGGACTCGTCGATTGCATGTCGTGAGTGCACAAAGCGAGTAAGCCTATATCCGAGTTGAAAAAGTACTTGTCGATAAACGCATCGCTCTCAATGAAAATGAATGCTTCTATGCGGTGCTTAGACGCACCTGTGATATATATACTGTTGTTGCTTGCCTGCAGGGAAGGAGCACCGCCGCCCCGAGCATGGGGTGGGGTCGTTATAAGTCTTGGTCAGCTAAAGCTGATCGGTTACTTGTTTTCCCACCGCTCGGTGGATTTGTTTATACAGGTCCTGGCGAGACTAGTGGGAAATAGCGGGCTGAAGCCCCTGCTGCTGTGCTATACTGGCCCTCGAAGGCCAAAGCTTTTGTTTACTGTTTACATGTGTGGCCGGCCTGCGCGCCGATGTTTGGAAACCACTTTTGTTATGCAAACAAACATTGTAAAGAACTTGTTATGTCTTTCATTTCTAGTAGTTGTTGTGGACAATGTGTATACTGGTTGTAATTGATATAAAATGCTTCCATTGTGTGACTCTGTGTGCTGAGATGGTTGGTATTAACTGTTTAACGCTAATTAAGTAACGCGCTCTTCTGTTCGTTTAATATGGCGTGGGGTCCCGGCCGGACCTACTGCTATATTCTATGTAACAGGGAGGGTGTTACAGGATGTGTGCCTTGTTTGTTTTTGTTTTATGCTCTTATTTGTGCTGTAATTTTTATATGCACTCTTACTGTTTGTTTTAATTACTCATACAGCAAACACATTTATATTTATATATATCATTTACTTTGAAAGTAAAAATTAAACAAGAATCTTTTAACATATAATAAGAACTAACCTCTCCTTTCAATTGGTATCAGAGGCAGGTTGATTATTCACACAGGCTAACACCTGAATCACAAAGATCACTTAGTTCTTATTTTGTTTTTAAAAAGGTTTTTCCAAATGACACATTCAGATTTTTCATTTTCTGATCCACCTATATGTAATTTGGATAGATTTGATTAATGGCAAGTTAGAATTAAGTTATATATGAATGCCATAGATGAAAATATTTACAAATCTGTTTTGACAGGAACTTCATCTTCAACTTCTTCAACGGATGATCAAGAAAAGTTGATCAGTGCTGATGCAAAGGCCATGAACATATTGGCTAAATCAATGTCCAAAGACATTTTTCTTAAAGTGGCTAATTGCACTTCAGCAAAGGGAATCTGGAACTCCCTCTCAAGGATGGTAAGTGAATCCACCTTTACTTCTTCTACTAACATCATTTTTGATGCAGAACCATCAGCTACTCTAACTAAAGAAGAAGAAGAAAAAGAACAAAAAGCCAAAGCTTTCTGCATGTTGGCAATATATGACTCAAACTACATATCAGATGTTGAATCTGAAACAGAAATGGTAACTAAGGTAAAAGAGGTATCTTCAAATTTTATTTTTACCTCTGATACTTTTAAATCTGGTTTCAATTCATCATGCACAGATTGAATAAAATCAAATTTTAAATCTGTTTTCAACTCATTATGTACAGATTTAATAATTGCTGAAAATTACAAATCTAAAAATCACATATCAGATCTTAAGTTAATATATACAGATATGATAAAATCTGAAAATAAAATTAGAAAAGAGTTAATAGAAATAAACATTTTAAATCCTGATTATAACAAATGTAAAGAAGTTTTACAATTATCAGAACAAAATATTTCCTTAAAAAATAAATTTGAACAAAATTTTAAGAAAGGAGAAATAAAAAACTCTGTAGAAATTACTGAATTTGTTCATGTTAAAACAAAATATAGAAATCAGCTTAATTTATACTTTAATGAAATAAAAAAACCAACATATCTAATTATAAAGCATTTTTTTTTACCTATTTTAAAACATTTATAATTAAATTAAGCAGCAATTTTATGATTCTTTTGAATTTTTATATCTCAAAAACAAAGTTAGATAACTTCACTTTCTTATAGATTTTTCTCCAAAATCATGTTGAGCATTCTACTCAGATTGCATAGATCAGAAATGATCAAAGCACTAAGTGCGAGTCTCTTCTGATTAAGGGGATTCTATAGAAAGAAGCTATCAGGCTATGTCTTTTTTATTTTAAAATTCTTAGAGACTAATAACAGCTAGCAATTCATAATATTAAAATCCTATTAAATCAAAATTTAGGAAATCTGAAATTGCTTAAATATTTTTAAAAAAGAAATAAATAATCTCTAACCCTTAAGCTTTAAAGACTTTTATGCTTAGGAATCCTAAACCAGATAGGGGGAGATTGTTAGAACCTAGTCTTAATTTGGATTAGGATCCCAACTCAAATAGGGGGAGATTGTTGGAACCTTAGTTTTGATTTGAGTTAGGATCCACCTTTAGTATCTAAGTTTATATCATAACTCATATTATAACTTAGAACAAATCCTATTAAGGTAGACGGCTGAAAAGAAATAAAAAATAAATAATATATATATAATATACTAAGAAATATACAATAATATAAATAATATATATATAATAAGAAATATACAATAATATATATAATATACTAAGAAATATATAATATATATATAATAGGCTGAAATATACATATATAATAGGCTGAAATATATATATATATATATATATATATTAATAGGCATAAAATAAGAGAAAGAATAAATTTACATATATTCTTTGCGTTCGACGAACGGCGATCTGCGTTCGACGAACGGCGCCCTGCGATCGACGAATGGCATGCATTCTGCGCTCGACGAAATCCAGCGGTTCAGTGCTCGACAATCCCATCTCAGCGGTTCAGCGCTCGACGATCCCGTCTCAGCAGTTCAGAGGTCGACGAACAGATTATCTCAGCGGTCGACGAACAGACCTCAGCTCAGCGGTCGACGAAATCCTGCGTTCGATGAACGGCCATCTGCGTTCGACGAACAGCTCAATACTTCAGCGGTCGATGAAATCATCCAAGCTCAGCGGTCGACGAATCCTTCCGTTCGACGAATTCAAGTCTGCGTTCGACGAATATTCAGCAAAAGTTCAGAACAGTGAATTTAATGATCAGGTCGACGAATCAAATGATGAGCTCGACGAATTTCTTCAGTATTATTTTATATCATTAAATATTATATATATGCTGACAGAGTTATTTATAAAGCAATATTTTATATATTCTATTTTATATATTGCTATATATATATTGCTGATTTAGCCTTACAGCGTGCAAGCATTAAATGATATATCCGTTGGCAGCAAAGTATTAAATACTGTAGCCGTTGCAGCAAGCCAAAGACGGCAATATTGTTCTGCTCGAGGTTCTGGAAAAAGAAAGAGATATTACTCCTTTCCTCTTTAGTCGGCAAAGATTCAAATCAGCCAAGAAAGAGGACAACTTCAATATACGCCAGCAGGAGACATCTCTATATACATCAGATAAATATACAGCAGATTATACACGGCTGTTTTGATCTCGACAGATTACATATATAGTTTATATTGCCGTACAGATTTATATAGACAGAATATATTACATCTTTCTGTACAGGAATAAGAGAAGAAGAAGAAGAAGAGAAAAAGAAGAACATGGGCAAAAACAGAGAACAACTCTATTACTTTATCTTGTTCTGTTTTTGCTAAACTCTTCTCTTACAGATCTTCTATACATATCCTGAGACACCAAACACTATCGATTGCTCATGATCTAAACTGCTAGAAGAAGTAGAAGTGTTATTGCAATCAAGAGAAGGAGCTTCATCCACATGCTGTCATCAAACTACATCAGACAGGGGGAGCTCTCTTCAACATCTTCATTAAGAGTCTTCTCAGCAAAAGAGAAGAACACCAAACCCTTTTTCTGTTTTCTTTATTTCTCCCATCTTGTAAAGGGTTAAAATTCCCTTCAAAAGTTTACTCCCGGTGACAGGCCACCTTAGCAAAAACTTGCATCTTGGTTTATAAGCACCTGATCAAAAGCTTATAGGTGAATTGGGCACCTGATCAAACCTCAATTGGTGTGTGGACACCTGAACAAAAACACCTTGGTGTGGGTGCACCTTATCAACAACCTCCAGTGGATTCCTACCAGTGGGTAGAAGAGTAGATGTACCCAGTTGAGGGGAACTACTATATTTCTTGTCTTCTGGATGTGTGCCTTGTTTGTTTTTGTTTTATGCTCTTATTTGTGCTGTTATTTTTATATGCACTCATACTGTTTGTTTTAATTACTCATACAACAAACATATATATATTTATATATATCATTTACTTTGAAAGTAAAAATAAAACAAGAACCTTTTAACATATAATAAGAACTAACCTCTCCTTTCACCGGACCCCAGCGAACCTGTCAGGTTGAGTCTGGCAGGGCCACCACCGGTGGTGTCCCTAACCGTGAGGCCCAGATCAAAATGTTGAAATCAATTTCTCAGTCTCTTGTGAAGATCGGGCCCTAAACAAGTTGAGGGTCAGCTAGCCCTTACTGTGACTTCCATGATGAGGAAGGTCAGGCAACGGCCACCTGCCCAGAGTTCTTAGAGACTAAGAGGGATAGAATGTCGGCGCCGCGGCAGCAGCAGCAGGTGAGGATCAAGGAGGTCCTGCCTCGGGAGGACGAGGAGGAGAGGTGTGAGGACCGAGCCGATGTGGGGACCCGAGGAGGGATCAGAGTGATCCTTGGGGGAGTAGGGGTAGAGGCAACCCGTAAGGTGATCCTCCATACCATCTACCGCCGGAGCGTGGCTTCGACATCCACATCCCCGCCCCCAGCATAAAAAATCACTTTCTCTCAAAGGGACAAGCCGGGTCATGACGACCATTTCTGCGATGCGTTGGTCATCCAGACCGCCATCGAGAACTTCATGGTGTCCCGGATTCTCGTGGACAACGGAAGCTCCATCAACGTCATCTTCAAGAAGGCGTTCGCTGAGATGAAGGTGGAAGCCAAGAGTGTGTTGGCCTCGGATGGACCGTTGTTCAGGTTCTCCGGAGAGAGGAAGGAAGTAGAGGGGGGAGTGGGACTCCACATGGTCCTGGGTGGGCAGTCTCGGAATTGCCGCTTCATCTTAGTGGATGCCCCCAGTGGCTATAGTGTCATCTTCGGATGACCGCTAATCAGTTCTTTCCGCTGCGTCCCCTCCACCTTCCACCAATGTCTCAAATTAAAAAAAGCTCAAAGGGAGTCTAGATTCGGGTAAGAGGGGATCCGAAGGTAGAAAGGTAGTGCTACGCGAAGGCAGACAACACTATCTCCTAGATAGCCAAAGCAAAGAAGTGGGATCAGGAGGTGGGAGATCCGGCGGGTCTCGGAGAGGTAGAGGAGTAGATGGGAGAAGGAGAGGAGGAGAAAGAAGAGGTAGAAGGTTGGGCCCAGGAGGGAGGGGCAGAAGAGGTGATGAAGGTTCAGGGGGGAGGAGGAGAAGAGAAGGTCGAAGTGCCAACTTGTGACGAGGAGAGGGAAGAAGGTTGGGGAGAGCAGTCCAGGCTGGAAGCCGTGGAAGAGGTCATGGAGCTCGAGGTCACCACCCAGGCCGGGGTGGTGGAGAAGGTCTACATCAGCGGAGAGCTCGGCCTGGAGGGGCAGAAGCAGATCCTGGCTTGCATCCAGGAAATGGATGTCTTCGCCTGGAGTGCCGCGGAGATGCCCTGTATCGATGCGGATGTGTCTTGCCATCACCTCAATCTCGACCCAGGCACCTGCCCCATCCGTCAAAAGAAGAGGGCCATAGTAGATAAGCTAGAGGGGCCCATCCGAGAGGAGGTGGGTAAGCTCCTACAGGCGGGTTTTGTATCGGAGATCCAGTATCCAGGCTGGGTCTCCAACGTGGTGATGGTAAAAAAGGGAGGCGGTAAGTGGAGAATGTGTATCGATTTTTCCTTACTTAATAAATCATGCCCCAAGGATTGCTACCCCTTGCCTAGAATCAACACGCTGGTTGATTCAGCCGTCGGTTTCCCTGTAATGTCTTTCTTAGATGCTTTTTCAGGTTATCATCAGATCCGAATGCACCCCCCCTCCCCCCCCCCCCCACGACATCAAAGATGTCTCCTTCATCACAGGGGATGGGTGCTATTGTTATAAGATGATGCCCTTTGGGCTCAAGAATGCAGGGGCCACGTACCAATGAATGATGGACAGGGTCTTCCGAGAGCAGAAGGGAAGAAACCTGGAGGTCTATGTTGATGACCTCATGATAAAGAGCCGGGACCTCAAGTCTCACCTCCAAGACCTTGAAGAGAACTTTGGGACCTTGCGGAAATACAAGATGAAACTCAACCCCCTGAAGTGTGTCTTCGGGGCTAGCAGGGGAAAGTTCCTGGGTCACTTCCTCACCCCCACAGGGGTGGAGCCTAACCGAGATAAGGTTAAAGCAATCTTGGAGTTGGGATCGCCATGAAATGCGAAGGAGGTTCGGCGCCTCACAGGAAAATTGGTTGGGCTCAGCAGGTTCCTCTCCAAGGCGGGTGAGAAGTGTGCACCTTTCTTCAAGGTGTTATGGGGAAATAAGAAGTTTGAATGGACCTCAGAATGTATGGAAGCTTTTTAAGCTTTGAAAGGGCAACTTACCCAGACTCCCCTACTCTAGGGACCAAGGCAAGGGGAGGACCTATCCCTATACTTGGGGGTAGGATCTGAGGCAGTAAGTTTGGTGTTGGTCCGGGAAGAAGGGAGGAGGAAGTTCCCCATCTACTACGTCAGCGGAGTGCAGAGGAAGGCGGAGCTCCGATACCCAATTTTGGAGAAGTTGGCTTTCGCTTTGGTGGTATCGGCTCGGAAGCTCAGTCCATACTTCCAAGCACACTCAATCAAAGTGGTGACCGACCACCCGCTTCGCAAAGTCATGGAACGGGTGGAGAATTCGGGGAGGCTAGCCAAATAGTCTGTGGAACTAAGTGAGTTCGACATCGCGTTTGTGCCTAGGATGTCAATCAAGGCACAAGCGGTGGCGGTCTTCATGGTGGACTACGCAACTGAAGTGGAGGAGCATGAATAACCTCCCCGGTGGCATGTAAGATGCTGGTGGATGGTGCGTCAGGGAAGCACTCCTATGGAGGAGGAATCATCTTAATAAGCCCCCAAGGAACCAAGATTGAGCAAGCCTTGAGCATCCATTTCCCAATTACCAACAACCAGGCCGAGTATGAGGTCGTGATAGCTGGCCTACGGCTGGACAGGGAGCTGGGAGTGCAAGACGTGGAGGTCTCAACGGACTCCATGGTGGTGGCATGCCAAATCAGGGGAGAATTTGAAGCAAGGGAGCCGACCCTCCAACTCTACCTGGAGAAGGTCAAGGGGGTCATCGGTTAATTTCGCACTTTCTCCATCGGGCATGTGCCGAGGGAGGAGAGCACCCCAGCGGACCTCCTTGCCAAGTTTGGTCCTCGGGCTGTGGGGACAGTATCGGAACTCTTCCGACATTCCATCGAAGAAGGGGAGCTGATGGAGGTGGATCAGCAAGCATCATGGATGGATCCCTTCGTCACCTTCCTAGAATCGGGAAACTTCCCTGAAGGGGACGTGGTGATAAACGAAGTTTTAGGTACAAGTTGGCTTATTATTCCCTACATGCAGGAGGACTATATAGGAAAACACTTTCGGGGCTCCTGGCTCGTTGTGTGTCGGAGGAGGAGGTCCCGAGAGTCCTCAAAGAAATCCACTCGGGGGAATGCGACAGCCACTCCGGTTGCTGGACTCTGGAGGGAACAGTGTTGAGGCAAGGCTATTTTTGGCCTACCCTCAGCAAGGACGCGGCAAAATTCGCAAGGAAGTGTTCAAAATGTCAGCTCTATGCTCCGCTCCAACTCCTGCCAGCTCAAAGGCTCCGGACTATCACAGCTTCATGGCCCTTCGCTATATGGGGCTTGGACCTGGTAGGTCCTTTCCCGCAAGCTAGTGGTCAAAGGAAGTTTCTATTGGTAATGATTGATTATTTCTCCAAATGGGTGGAAGTGAAAGCGCTGTCCAAGGTAACATCCCAGGTGGTAAGAAATTTTGTATGGGGTGAGATAATTTGCAGGCACGGGCTACCGTTGGCCATAGTAACGGACAATGGACCGCAATTTGCCAGTGAAGAATTTGTTAATTTTTGCACCCAACTTGGCATAGACCTTAGGTTCTTGTCGGTCCACCATCCAAGGAGTAACTGTCAGGTGGAAGCAGCGAACAAGATAATTGTCAACCTGCTGAAGAAGAAGGTGGAGAATCTCAGGGGAAATTGGGTAGAGCAGCTGCCCTCGGTCCTGTGGGCCTTGAGGACTACTCCAAACACGGCCACAGGGGAGACCCCCTTCAAACTGTCTCACGGGTCTGAGGCCATCCTCCCGATAGAATTCGAAGTAAAAACCCCCAGGGTGATCACCGCAGGCGAGGGAGATGAAGAATGGCTCGTAGAAAATGGTGCAGAGCAATGGTTGTCCCTGGACCTAGTAGAAGAGCTCTGCGACCTCACTACTGTTCGACAGGAGGAGGTCAAGAGGAAGATGGCCCGGTACTTTGATCAACATATCAGAATAAAGCAATTTGAGAAAGGAGACTTGGTCCTGAAGAAGGTAGACGCGGCAGGGAGAGGAGCCGTTGTAGGTAAGTTAGAGCCCAATTGGGAAGGGCCTTACATTGTAAGCGAAGTGCTCAAGTCTAGGGGGTACCACCTCCAAGATGTGGAAGGGGTACCTCTCGGCCGAGCCAGGTGTGGGATGATTTGAAGAGATTTTATCCTTAGCAATTTTTTGTAACTGACTTTTGTATGTTTCCTTCTCAATACATATATGTTGAAGCAGTTTTTGAGCAAGTAACAAGTCCTTTGGTGCTGGAATGCCCCAGATCGATTCTGCTGCCGGGCTCTCATAGATGGTGGGTCAGGTTGATCTCTGGAGAGGCTGGCAAGTAACAAGTCCTTTGGTGCTGGAATGCCCCAGATCGATTCCGCTGCCCGGCTCTCATAGACGGTGGGTCAGGTTGATCTCTGGAGAGGCTGGCAAGTAACAAGTCTTTTGGTGCTGGAATGCCCCAGATCGATTCCGCTGCCGGGCTCTCATAGACGGTGTGTCAGGTTGATCTCTGGAGAGGCTGGCAAATAACAAGTCATTTGGTACTGGAATGCCCCAGATCGATTCCGCTGCCGGGCTCTCATAGATGGTGGGTCAGGTTGATCTCTGGAGAGGCTGGCAAGTAACAAGTCCTTTGGTGTTGGAATGCCCCAAATCGATTCCACTGCCGGGCTCTCGTAGATGGTGGGTCAAGTTGATCTCTGGAGAGGCTGGCAAGTAACAAGTCCTTTGGTGCTGAATGCCTCAGAACGATTCTGCTGCCGGGCTCTCATAGACGGTGGGTCAGGTTGATCTCTAGAGAGGCTGGCAAGTAACAAGTCTTTTGGTGCTGGAATGCCCCAGATCGATTCCGCTGCCGAGCTCTCATAGATGGTGGGTCAGGTTGATCTCTGGTGAGGCTGGCAAGCAACAAGTCCTTTGGTGCTGGAATGCTCCAGATCGATTCCATTGTCGGGCTCTCATGGACGGTGGGTCAGGTTGATCTCTAGAGAGGCTGGCAAGTAACAAGTCCTATGGTGCTGGAATGCCCCAAATCGATTCCGTTGCCGGGCTCTCATAGACGGTGGGTCATATTGATTTCTGGAGAGGTTGGGAAGGTAGCGAGTGTTGGTGCCAGAGTGCCCCAGATGATTCCACTGTCGGACCCTTATTAGCCGGTGGAGTAAATCGGTCCCAAGGACCAGCTAGCAAGTTATTCATGCTAAGGCACTCGGCTTGCAAAATCCTTTCAAGGCCTAGACAAGGCGAGCCCTGGGGCTCGCTCGCATAACAACAAAAGCCCGCGGCGGATGAAAAACACCAATTTCCGAGGATAAAAGCGGGGCAGTGGAGTATGGTGTTCGCAAAACTTGCCGAGTCGGGACCTAGCTCGCAAAGACACTTAGAAAATTCTGGTGGCATGCGCAAAATCCTCAATATAGAGGGGTCCGTTGACCGGGGGGGTCAGCATGTAGCGCTGGAAGCCCGCGAAGAGGGCCAAACTTCTCCCAGGTGTGGGGGAAGAACAGGTTGATCGAGCGAGGCTTCTAAGCTAAAGAAGCTAAGTGAACGATGTATTGACAATGTGCGAGTGCGAGCCCGACTGAATGCAGAAACGCGGAAACAATGACGTGGAGATGCGAGTGTATTAGCGCAAGTGTGGCAAAATAAACCCGCGCGAGCATGAATACAGATGTGAGTGCAAATAATGAAATAAAAAGGAAACGACATTCACAAAATATACAAAATATTTCTATATCATTGATCAAAAGGTTTTACAGTCAACGATGAACTCGCCGACCAAAACAAAAATTTTACACTTGGAAAAATTAATGGGGCAAAGCTGCCTGTCGAAGAATCCTTCAATCGCTCTCGCGATCTTCCGCCCCTGTGATCGGCGCGAACAGGTCGAGGACGACGTCTTCCGCGGTGATCTCCTTGGCGTCAGGAACGATCAGGGCCGCCCCTTTAAGGGTGTCGAAGACGAGTTTGGCGATCTCCATTGAGTTTTTGTGGGCGGCCTCCTTTTCATCTCACGACTGGCTGCGAGCCCTAGCTCGCGAAGGAGGTGGGGGGAGCACCGCCATGGTTAGTTCGCGAACTTGAGCCTTGAGGAAGGAATTCTCCATCTCCAGGTCAGTGATCCTCGTGGTAAGTTTGCTCGCGGACTCGGCATCCTGCAGAAAGGAAGTTAGAGGCGAAGGGTAGCGAGATAGGGGAAAAACTCTTTGCAGGCATTACTTACCAGGCCGCCTTGAAGGCTGGCGAGGAGGCCCTCAGTCAAGGCCTCCTTTCCCTTAAGCTCCTCGACCTCGTCCGCGGAATTCCGGAGCTTGTCGTTGAGCTCTTTGATTTCCCTATCCGCGGTGAAGTACCAGCGGCGCACCATGTGGGTAAGCTCCGTCGCCTGGAACTAGGCTCGCAAGGCCTCATATACGAGCCCCTTTTGCGTGAAAGCCCTAAAGAGGGAGGCATCCTCGCGGCAGTAGAGTCTGAAGACGAGCGCGAATGCTTCGCCCCCAATTTTGTAACTCTCCACCCAGGAGGGGAGGAGGGAGGAGCAGACAATCTTATTCTGATCGGAGTCCCATGCGAGCACCGGCTCGCCAACCGCGTCCGCAAGCTTTGCGTCGAGCCCATAGTTTCTGTGGCTCGTCGGCTTGGGATTAAGTGCGGAACCACCCAGCTCGCCACTCTCATCAGCGGACTCTTGGTTGGCCGAAGGAGAGGGGAAGGTATCTGGATCGGACAGATCCACGACCTCTTTCCCCTTAGGTGTGGGGGGAGCTTTCATTGTCTTCTTCGCCAATCCCTGTGAGGCGGGCTGGCTCGGCGGAGGTGTGCGTTCCTTTCCGAAAGAAGAGCTTGGGCGATCGCGGGACACCTCGGCGGCCGCGCTCATAAGCAAGCCGGTAGTAGGGGTGGATAGGTTCGTGTGCGGGGGGTTGCGCGGAAGATCGCGTTCTCCTGGAAAGATGTCAGAAATGTTAGCAAAACACGAGAGAAGAGGGGAGGGAAAGTTTGCGAAGGCGGGTCATACCTTCGCCCTGGAGAATGTATGCTAGCGAGTCCACCCTCTGCCAAAGGAAGTCTACCTCGAAGTTCTTCCCCTGCAGGTACTGATATAGTTTGGCGTCGTCGCCCGCCAGCGAGGAGGGAGGGCGGTAGGTAGCATCGTCCCACTGAAGGGGGGAGTAGGAGATGTTGCTGAAAGGGCCCTTCACTAGGACAAATTTCTGTGTCCAGTAGTGGGCCTTATTCACCGTCTCGCAGATGATGACGTGCTGACTCGCGAAGTGATACATCCCATATTTATACGCGCGGAAAGAAAATACCTTACGGAAGACGAGCAAGATGAACTCGATCCTCTCCGCCCAAAGGTAGCTGGCGAACGCGACCACCACGGCGATCGCGTTCGGAGTCAGCTGGCTCGGCAGAACTCCAAAGTATTTGAGAACCTAGAAGAGTCCGCAATGGTTAGAACACTCTTCGCGAAGCGAGCCAAGAATACTATGTCCAAAGAATAATCATACCTGGCGCACTTCATGCCAGAGGGGGAGTCACAGCCCATTCTCAAAGTGAGCAATGGAGATGGCGAGCTCGTTGGGGTGCGGGTCGCTGATGGTGTCTCGATCAGTAGGGCAGCGAGCCGCAAATCCAGGAGGGATATACTAGACGATGGTGGCGAGAAACTCTACCGAGGTGAGGTTGGCGCAGAAGAAAGGGCCCTCGAGGAAGGCTCTGACCCCATTGGTCCACTCCTCTGCCTCCACGTCTGCGACCATGATGTCAGAAGGCTGCGATTCGCGAAACTAGCGATAGCGAGCTAAGTTCTGCGAGTGGGATAGAAGAAAACGACAAAGAGAAAGCAGTAAATGAAGTGGTTGAAAGATAAATGCGGGGGCTATTTATAGAAATAAAACTGGAGGGAGGAATACGAAGAATCGGGGGCTGCGGATAGCGGATCCGCGTTGTATTTTTCAAACCTCCCAGAGTCTTAAAATGATGCAGAGTAAGATCTGTATAAAGAAATAGAGAGAGAGCGAGCCGCGAGAGCAAGCCACGAGAGCAAGCCGCGAGAACGAGTCACGAGAGTAAGGCAACCAAATATAGTTATTAGGAGTGGAGTTTGCAAAGAGCGAACGAGGTGGACATAGCGATAGACATAATAAAACAGAAACAGAGGGCTCGCAAGCGAGCCAAGAAAATCTTAATATTACAAAATATTAAATTGTTTAAATCCCCCCATAAAAAGGAGGGGAAAAGGAAGCCGACAACAGATTAACAAGAGAAACTCTTCAATAACGGAGCTACTTCCAGCGTCCGCGACCCCGCACACCCGAGCGCGGGGGAACTCGCGGGTAATGGTATTCACGAGCCAACTGGGCCTCGCGAGTTAACACCCGCGCGCATTCCTCAATCCGAGCGATGTGCACACCGGGGTAGGTCACCTCGATGCTGTCGACCGGCCACACCTCAGCAAGAAGGCACGCATTCGCGTCCTCCATCGCAGTAAATATCTCTTCATACGCGAGCCGATCCAGCCGATTTTGTTTGTATAGCTCCCGCAGCATGGAAGTGTGCTTATGAAACATCTCGGTGACCGGCCTCTTCATTTGCTCTGGGTTGCTGGGGTCCCCCAGAAAATCTGCGACCTGACCCGACGAGGGGGGTGGCGACATCTCCACCTCTCCATGCTCCAACTCAGTAAGCGGGGTCGAAGGATCACCTGCGAGATAGAAATCAGCGATGAGGAGGTAGAAGTGGCACTCGGCATGGATGGTCTAACCTGGTGGGTGAATTTGGGTACTGAGCCGCTGGCGAGAGGAGCCCGGCCGGCACTCGAACGCATCAACGAAGGCAGGGGTAACGGCCTTCCCCAGACCAGGGCGGAACACGGCTTTGGCAGCGGGTCTGGGCTCAGCAAGCAATGTCCCTCCGGGGCTCCTTTGCCCCAGAATGCCGAATCTGGGGGTGATGATGGTCTGATTTGACGGGGTCGGCAGGTCTGGAGGTGGAGGAATCCGCTCCTCCAAATTGGCAAGAAGATGCACTACATAAGGTATCAAGGAAACTTAGCGAGTCAGGAAATACGTTACAAAGGAGGGAGAGGAGAACTACTCACCTGACTGCGAGGGAGGGGCCCACATATCAGAAGTCCCCGCGACCCGGGATGCGGGGTCAACCCTCCCAGGGGTAGAGGTGCGAATCTCCGTGGTTGTTTTCTCCAGTGTATTTTCTCCCGGGGGAGTGTTCTGCGAGCGAAGAAGCAATGTCAGGTAAGAAGGACGTTAAACTAGCGAGTTTGGTATTAGTACCTGCAAGGTGAGTTTATCATGGGAGGAGGGAGATGGAGGAAAAGACCCATCTTCGCTGGACGAGCGTCGGACGGCCTTTGCCATTTTTGTTTGAGGCGAAGCACGCTGCGGCGAGACCCAGGAAGCGAGTGCGGTTGCCTTGGCCTTCTGAGCCGCCTGTAAGACCCTAAGGCGGGCCAGCATCTTTTCCCTTTTGGACATCGCACTGAGTCTCACGGCAAGGGGGAAAAGCTTCAAAAGAGGAAGAAAAAGTTTGGACACCAGCTGGGAGGAATGGTTTTTATAGCCACAGGCCTGGGCCCCACTAAAAGATTCGCGCCACGTCATCCAGAGGCCGGCGAATACCAGGGGTTGGATATTTCTTTGCAAGCCTAGGTAGCCTCACAAAGAGCGGGGATTGTGTACAACCCCGATATTCGCCAGGAGGTGGACGAAGTTTGAGGAGTCAACAAGCGAGAGAAATAGATTCTTCAAAAGTCGTGCTGCGTTTGATGAATTTCGTCCCGCGTTCGGCGAACGCCACATTTTAGGCGAGGCGTATTCAACTCCGAGTTCGATGAACGGCACCTTTTGAATGTCTCAGCGGTTGGGCTGAGAGAGTCAGCCATCTCAGCGGTTTCTTCGGTCCCGTCTCGGCGGATCCGCTGGGACAGAGTTGTCTCAGCGGTTTTTCTCCATCTGCAGCTCAGCTCGGCGTTCGGTAATGCGTTCGACAGAGCCAACAAGCGAGACACGTTTCAAATTGAGGAGCCAACAGGTGGAATAGGTAACAAGGAAGGCAAGCCAGTCTCAAAGGTCGCGTGCGGGAAGGCGGTTGAGCCGGACAATCGCCGACCGCTCGCAAGAAGGCGGGCGAGCTAGGTCCTCGTGCCCCTCTTATGGTGGTCTTCTGGGCAAGCCGGGTTCTTTCCAAGATTCGGTGTTCAACGAACTCCAATCGGCGTTCGACGAAATCCGCTCTGCGTTCGACGAGCGTCAAGCTTCAGTTTTGAGATTGACGAACTCAGCTCGGCGTTCGATGAAATTCATTCTGCGTTCGACGAACGTCACGTTCTGCGTCCGATGAACTCAGCTCAATTAATTCACGCTTCAGCTCGACAAAATTATTTCTCAACTCGACGAGCTCAAACTTCCATCCAGTTCAGCAGACTCTCACAGGGCCGAGGGGAGCTCGCAGGAAGGAACGTGAGACCCGGCCTCGGTGGATGTCGCCAAGAGGGATGCGAGTGGAGCCTTCGCAGGGCGTTCGCCTAAGGGGGGTTTCGCGAGCCATACTCGCGAGGAGACTCGCATGAGTTCTCGCGAGTAGCCTTCACGCGGGCCACTTGCCCACAAGCTATGGAGGCGAAATTACCCCTCTTCCACCTGTGGTCTGCCGTTATCCCCTCCAAACAGCGGTGTTTGGCTGTTAGCAGGCCAAACTGGGGTGTGTTTAGTAAAACCAAAAGGCGGAATTCCGCTATTAACAGACCACGAACAAAAAGCTATAAATAGACCTTAAGGGGCACCTTGGGAGAGGATTCCAATCTCAGTTCTCTGAGCTTCTTCCTCCCTTGGTTACTTTGGTTTAGCCCTCTAGCTCTCCAAGGTGCCCAAGTCTCAGCTTTGGCTTTGGAGGGGAAGCGCTCAACGATCTTCCGGGTTTGTGGTGGGACCTCCTCGCTGTGACTAGGGTCTTAGTCCATTTCCAATCCCCAGTCTGCTCCTTCCGAGGGACTAGTAAGGGCTAGCTGCCCCTCAACTTGTTGAGGGCCTGAGCTTCACAAGAGACCGAGAGACCGAGCTCCGACGGCGGCGGCGGACGGCGAAGTGGGGGGCGACGGTTGCGATCGGGATTTAAAAAAAATCAAAATTTAAAAATTTAGATATATATATTATAAAATACAAAGTTTTATATTATATATTTAAAATATTTAATATATATATATAATATATATATATTAGAAAAATAAAATAAAGAGTTTTTTATTTTTTAAAATTTCTAAAAAAATGAAAAAAAGGAAAATTAAATCGGGGGGGCGGGCGGAGCCAGCCGCCGAGCGGGCGGAGCCCGCTGCCGGGCGTCGGGTACTGTCGCGCGGGGCACGAGGGTCGGAGGCCCTTGCCTGTCACTCACATATATATATAGGACCGCGTTCATATTAGAACACATATGTCGTGAGAACTGTGCGAACTCTCTCATTTAGGCACCAAAATTGACATGTAAGATATGAATATTGACTGGCTCGACGAGACCTACAACTTTCATGTTGAACACTTTTTCTAATTTTGCATGGATAAGCCGATTTTGGACCCGAATATATCTGGGCGGAAGTAGTCTTGTTTTTTTGATATATTCTGGTCCAAAATGCAGCTTATCCAAATTCATATCTTACATGTCCATTTTGGTGTCCAAAAGAGGGAGTTCGCACAGTTCGCACGACATATGTGTTCTCATATGAACGCGGCCATATATATATAACATCAATAAGATGTTCTGATGCAGGCGAAATAGAGCGGGGTGTCGATAGAATTGGGGGGAGATAGCAAAGAGAGAAAGAGAGAGGAGAGAGGGGGAGAGTAATTAATATTAAAAATAAAGATATAGAGAGGGAGAGAGGGGGCGGCTGAAGAATGCATGTGGGGGAGTAGAGATAGGAGAGAGAGGGGGAGAGAGAAGAGAGAATGAGAGGGGAGATAAATGTGTGGGTCTGCGATGGGGGAGACTGGAGAGAGCAGAGAGAGGAGATAAAGGGGGGGGGGGGCGGATTCCACTCTGGTATGAGGGGGAAAGAAGGGGGGAGGGGGGAGGGAAGAGAAAGAAAAGAGGGAGAGGAGAAAGAAAGGGGGAGAGAGGGAGAAAGAGAGGAGGGAAAGGAAGAAAAAAGGAAGGAAGAGAGGAAGTAAGACAATGACTCCGTACGATAAAAATAATTAATTTTATTTTATGGCTAGGACTAAAGTATATAAGCCATAAAATTATAATATTAAATCATTTTATTCAATTTTTAATAAATTAAAAAATACAAAATATCTACATCAACACTTATCTACATCAACACCACGTCAGCTCCAAGCACCACCACATCTTTTGAAGAATAAAAATTTAATAGAAGTTTGTCTTATGACATATTTTAAACTTAGGCACCATTTGACACTATGGTGGCTGTTGTAAATGCATGGTTTAAACCGTCATTTGCTAAAGACCACCTAATAAACTTCATCTATTTGAACATAAAAGTGGATGAAGTTTCTTAGGTGAGCATAACCCCATTATCATGACCGCCACCACCGTGCTAAATGGAGCCTTAATATGTAAGTTCATGAAGAGTCTTAATATGACGTTTTAGAGCGTTGAGAATGGAGAAATGAGTTTTACCAAACAAATTTTTTTTACATTTGCATTTTTTCCTCACCGCCAATGAAGAAAAAACGCCGAAACAAATGGAGTGTTTATCTCAGGAACGTCTTTTTTTCGTCCGGGCTCTGGACTGCATGGTTCTGGAGGCGAGTGCATGCACCAAGCATTTTATCATTCCCTTGTTTAGATCGAAAAACACAAGTTTTCTACTACATGAAGGATTTCATCGTGTTGCAGTCTAGTCATTCCCCTAGGCTTTCCACGTTATGTTTGTAATTACTAATGCTTGTAATGCTTCATTATGATTATGCACTGTTCTTATTAGAATTAATTTAACCTCATATTTTAAATAAAGTGTAATAAGTTATGAAATAATCACCGATTATAATGACCCGTTGTTCTGAAATAGTATTCAGTTGGGTGTTATTTATCACTTATCTAACAATAATATTAAGTCAAAATTTATTCATTTTCAAATTTAAAAATAATGGTATAAGATAATTCTTGGATGGAGGTGTGATTACTTTTTCCGATCTTGCCTCGATCTTCTTTGTTAGGTTAGCATTGGGCATCTGTCAAGCGCTACAAGAATCGTCAAACGACCACTCTCTTCGAGCGTCAAAAGAATTGTTGCACTACATTCCAAATTTATTATTTAGTCGACTATTGCTTAGTTCACAGAGTCCACAACCACAAGAATGTATACAAAGAACTAGTCAAAATTATCAAACAACCACAAAATAACTAAGAAATTTAGATAAATTTGAAACGTGGTTCCATGCATTTTTATTTTATTTAATAAATATGTTGATAATTTCAAAGTTGTTGCCCACATGGTTTGCCCTCGTGGGCTCTGTCCTGGTGCTTATACCAGAAGAAAAGCTTAAATGCAACAGACTTTCAATTTTTTTAAAACAATTTTTTAATGTATTTTTAATGGTCATTTGAAAATATTATTGCAATTACATTTTGATTGGATAGCCAAGTAAATGAGAATTTATGTTAAGGCGCTGCAGTTTCTCAATATGGATCTGGGTCACCCCATCTATATTGTTTCATCATAAAGATAAGAGTTTTGAAAATATTATGGAGATATAATTTATAACAAATATTATTGGACGTTAAAAAACATTACCATATAAATTAAACTCGCAAGAATAAGAATATTTAGATGAATAAATAAAAAATTCTGAAAAGTAAATTTTTATTTTCTGCTAATAATTAAGAATCATGCTAACAATAATATAAATAATTTTGCTAATTTATAATAATAATAATAATAGTAGATATTAGATAATCCAAAAAATGGGGCGTTGTGGAGGTCATTAGTTCGCATTAAAGAGGGGAGTTGGGCAGCAACATTTCCAAGGGTCATCATTGCCTTCAATATAGAAATAAAATAACAGTTATTTAAAGCATATTGGGATTTTTAAAATAATTGTCATCATTGCCTTCAATATAAAATATCCGCAGACAACAACTCTCTCTGCAATTCCTGACGATTTTTAAATGTTTTTTTAATATTATTCAGTCATATTAAAAATCTCCTCAATTCTGCAATGGAGAACCTTTTGGCTCTCCGCGGAGATCCAAATGGCTCTCCGCGGAGATCTTGGCTCTCCGTGGAGATCCAAATGGCTCTCCACGGAGAGCCAAAAGGGTCTTCGCGGAGATCCTTTTGGCTCTCCGTGGAGATCCTTTTGGCTCTCCGCGGAGATCCTTTTGGCTCTCCGCGGAGAGCCTTTTTGCTCTCCGCAGAGATCCAAGAGGTTCTCCCCGGAGATCCAACGGTCGAGAGAGGAGAAAGACGTCGTCGAGAATGATCTGAACTGAAGACATCATCGAGAGATCCAATTCAGCGAACTGAATAAAGTCAAGAGGGAATGACGGACTGAAATCATGGAAATAAGAGTGGATCCCGCCGGAGAAGAAGGGATCTCGGCGAAAGTGAGGCTTGGAGCTCGCCGGAAGTTTCGGCCATGAAAGGGGCCGTCAAATCTGGTGAGGAGAAGCTCGGTCATGATGGAGAGATCTCGAGGTGGGAGGAGTTGGGTCGGCCTTGGATCGTCGTTATAAGGAGAGAAGGAGCAGCTCTATGGATGGAGGAAAGCTAATGGCGTGCTGTTGGAGGTCGAGGCCGCCGGAGTTTGGAGGGGTCGCCGACGTTTGAGCCTCGTCAGAGGAACTTCTGGCCTTCGTCAGAGCTTGGAGGAGGGAGGAGCTCGGGAGCTTGAAGGGGATACGGAGGGGTGGAGGGTTTGACTGAAATCGTAGAAATAAGAGGCTTAATATATTTAAAATAATTTTAAAATGATTTTTAGTCAAATTCAGTGAACCAGAGTGAGGCCCAACCGGGGGGGGCACTTCCATCCACAATTGTTCAATGTCGAATATGTTTTTTTACGTTATATATATGAGTGACTGGCACGGGGCTCCGCCCCTATTGCCAAGCGCGATAGTACCTGGCCGGCGACGGCGGGCTTCGCCCGCCCTGGCGGAACATATACATATGAGTACTCAAAATGATTGTATAAAAATTTAATTAATATTTTATAAATTTTTTTTCAAAAATATTTATATTTTAACAAAAAACTATTTTAAAGTAGTCTAGGAGGTCTAATTATAACCTACCATAGTATGTGTAGGAGGTCTACTAAAAACTTTTGAATTTTATGAATTTTCATAATTATTTTTATTATAGGGATATAGTGTAATTACACAAATAAACATTATATTTTATGAATTTCCATTTTTTCATAATATATTTACATCATTGGAGTAAAAGAATGAGGTTATATTTGGCAATTTTGAATGTTGCACCAAAGACAACTTCTTGCATATAGTAGTTAAAGATATATATATATATCTGCCCGCATGTGGCCGCCCCCGCCCTGTGCGACCGCTCTATTGCGGTCGCACGAGCCGCGACCGGCATCCCGCTGGTCGCCGTTGCACAGTGCAGCCGCTTGCATGTGGCCGCACCCCCGCGACCAGTGTCCCACGGCCTCCGCCGAGCCGCTTGAATGCGGTTGCAAGTCCTGCGACCGACGTCTTGTTGGCTACAGCCTCGCCGTGCGGCCGCTCGATTGCGGCCGCAAGGCCCGCAGCTAGCATCCCGTCGGCCGTCGCCGTGCTTTGCGACCGCTCGCATATGGCCGCACGACCCACGACCGACATCCTGATGGTCGCTGCCGCGCCATGTTGCCGCTCAAATGCATCTGCACGACCCGCGACCGACGTCTCGCCGGCCACCTCTGTGGCGTGTTGCCACTCAAATTCGGTTGCACGGCCCGCGACCGACGTCTCGATAGCCGTCACCGCGATGTGCTGCTCTCATGTGAGGGCTCGCGGCTGGCCTCACGTCTGTCCATCGCTGTGTTGTATGGTCACTCATATTTGCCTCGTGACCGGTGTCGCTTTGTGCCTCGTGGCCGCGAGTCGGTGGCCGCAAAGGACCGCGATCGGTCTTCCGGTCGGCTTCCCCCGCATGCTCGTGACTTCCCGCCTCCCTCCTCCCCAGATGACCTCCTTCCATCGGGGACTCATCGTAGGCCACCACCACCGGTAGACCCTTCTCTCTCGTCGGCCGATCATTCACCGTCTGATCGTCCTCACGCGATCTCCACCGTTCGATGTACAGATAACCACTCACGTAACTATCAGTGTAACCAACCATTATGGACGGGCGCACATAGCCAAAATTATACTAGCCAGTGTGTAATAAAATATTATTAAAATGCGTGGTGCAAATTATATTAAATTGGTCTGTGAATATCATATAACGTAGTTATGGCCTGCGAATAACCACATAACTTCCATAACCACCATGGAATCCTATAAGTAGGCCCCAGGGTCCTCCATCAAGGGATCCTTTTATCCTCCAGTTTCTCCTCCTACATGCAAGAGAATTCCACCGAGAATCTTCATCGCCTTCAAATACGCCCTTGAAGACCTTCAAACACTTCGAAGATCTCCATTCCCCTTCAAGTTTTCTCCCGCGAGCCTTCAACGCGCAACACACTGAACATTTAGTGCCTCCAAGTTTGCAGCAAGCTTCATTCCCCAGACTCCACCGCGAACTATGTGATACACTACGTAGACATCAAGATGCACAGAACGTGCCACCCAAGTTTCTAAGCACAAGCAGAAGACCGTCCGGGCCCCAGAGCGCGGTGCTAGCCACCGCGACCAAGAAAAAGACTTAGCTTCGAGCGCGGTGGCATGTTACCCTCCGAACGCATCTCTCTCTTCCCTGCAAGTTGTAATGAGGAGCGGCTTGTCCCCCACGCATTCTCTCAAAAGCTTTGTACAACACCAGCCAGATAGTGGAACTTTGGTCAGTGTCGATCCACCATGTGTTTTTCACCCCTTTACGGAGTTTTCCATGGTAAAAAGGCCACTTGCCATATGTTTCATTTCTTTGTGACTGAATGCATGCTCAATCGCTCCCGGGCTAAGACAGTCCAATCTAGATCGGTTACAGAAGCCTCGAGTGAGCCACAATAGTTTGGCACCGTCTGGGGGAAAAGAGTTCCCTGAATCTCTATAGACTCCGAAGAACGTATCTGCTACTCGGCGATACTCACGATCGATGGCAATGGCAAAGAGCGTAGTGACCATCACTGAGTTTCCCAATCTCGCAGCTTAGAAACTCTTCGTCGAGAAGGCTGAGAGGGGACGCAGCAGTAAGAGGTTCAAGTAGGACACAACTATTAACTTTGGATAGGAAGATCTTCCAGGAATACGAGTGCCGCATCATGATCCCCTAGTGATAAGTTTAAGGATCGGAGATCCCTGCTACATCGTGAAGAGGATCTTGGTGGATAGTAGAAGCTCAATCAATCTTATTTCTCTCTGCGTTCTATGGAATTGAGCTCAGTGAAGGACACCTCGACCCCATAGCAGGACCGGTCTATGACCATGACAACTGTCCTGTCTCTGCCCAGGGATTAATCTCCCTTCCAGTCACAAAGGGTGAAACTCTGAAACATGCGATGCACCATGTCCAGTTTGTGGTCATAAACTCAAGCTCGACTTACAATGTCATATTCGGAAGGCTACTCCAATCGATCTTTGTAGCATTCCCGTTCATTCCACATTTGTCCATGAAGTTCCTAGCCGCAAGCGGGATATGGGTTGTTTGGGGGAACCAGGAGGCAGTCAAGACGTGCTGCCTAAGGCAGAATCAGAAAGTAAAGGCCACCACTCTCGGCATCGAAAACTTTTACCTACGTGATGAAGCCGTAATCCAGCAAGGGGCTCCCGTCGAGGGACTGGTAGAAGTAGCCCTTTCTTCACAAAGCCCACCCAGACGGTATAGGTGGGATCCCTCTTGTCTCCGAAAGAAAGAGAATAGTACACAGCTCTGCTACGCACAAATGATGACATCTCCGCTTCGAGTCCTGAGGACATGCCAGGATTAGATCCGAAAGAAATCCTGAACTCTCTGAGCATCAATCCCTCCTACTTCCCGGTCATCCAGAAGAAGAGAAACTTCTCCACCGAGTGACTACATGCCATCAAAGAGGAGGTATCAAATCTTCTAGAAGCGACGTTCATCCGCGAAGCCGAGTACCCAATGTAACATCCCGACTTCGAAAAAGGGGTCTAGTCGGTTCAGTTGAACCCTTGGAGGAATCTAGGCCGGGTCATCAGGCAATCACGACCCGACCTTCACCACATAGAGGTAGTCATTTAGAGAAATGACTGTTTTGGGTAGCATCGTGCTTCGCCACGACGTCAAAGTTGTTTATTGAACATACGTGCTCCGAACCAACTCCTGTCAGTTGCGTTAGACTCGTATGGTCGATACGATTGCATTGGAATTCGTTTCGTTCCAATCCGAGGTCATTTAGTGAAAGTGACCGTTTTGAGTATCGCAGCGCGTCACGACGACGCAGTTTTAGAATATGGAGCATACGTGCTCCGAATCGACTTCCGTCAGTTACGTTAGACTCGCATAGTTGACACGAGTGCAACAGAACTCGTTTCGTTTCAATCAGAGGTCATTTGGTGAAAGTGACCGTTTTGAGTATCGCAGCGCGTCACGACGACGCAGTTTTAGAATATGGAGCATACGTGCCCCGAATCGATTTCCGTCAGTTGCTTTAGACTCGTATAGTTGATACGAGTGCAACGGAACTCGTTTCGTTTCGATCCGAGGTCGTTTGAAGAAAACCACTATTTGGAGTAACGACGAGCGCCACAACAACGCCATTATAAAATATCATGCGAACGGACTCGGAATCAACTTCGGATACTTTCATCAGCTCTGTATGGCTGACACGAACTCAAAGGCATACTCCGCGCATTTTTCCCGTGCTTACTTCGAGAGTTGTGATTATATATATGTATATAATTACATGCTTATATAAATATGTGCATATATGCTTATATATATATTATATATATATACCAAAAAACTAAGAGAAATAAAAACCTACCAGAGAAACTGAAACCAGCGGGTAACAGTAACGAAAAACCAGGGGCGGGAGAAGAAACTCGCTGGAGCCATCCGGTTGGTCGACCATGGCTATACAAGGGCTTTCACGGCAAAGTTCAGGACACACCACTTCTCTCCCCCTCCTCTCCCCCTCCTCGAAGCTCTGTCGGAATAGGGTCTGGTGGCGAGAGCTAGCTGCAGCTTCACATTCTGGAAGACTCGAGCTCTCCCTCTTCTGCTTATCTTCCTCCTCTCAGTTCTGGATGGGAAATTGGGGCGTGACAAGAGGAACTCCGACTCCTTCTCCGCCTCTTACTTGAGCCTATTTTCATCTGGGTTGGTATCCGATTGAGGGAGCTTCATCTCTTCCTCCTCCGGCAAACGGTAGACTCTAAACCTGCTCTATTTTCGTTTACTCTTCATCTTGGGTTATCATGAGAATGGAAAATCTATGGTGCTCTGGTTTAGGGATTTTGGGTTTTCTTCCTCTTCAAGGAAGGATCTCCTCTTCCACTCACCAACTATATCTCTCTCCCTCACACTCTTCCTCTGTTTGTGCAAGCTTTAATATATACATATATACACATAGTTATACATATATATGCTCTTAAGGAGGGGGCTGTTGTTATGCCTTATTGATTGTGTTGGGGGTTGCTCCTTTCCTTGTTGAATTGGGGGCTGCCTTTTGAGCTGTTCAATGGGGGAGCTGCTATGCTTGATCAGCTAGGAGCTTCTAGATTTTATCTTGGGGCTCCTATGCTTGATCGGCTAGGAACTTTTAGATTTAAAAATGGGGGCTGCTCTTTACTTTCCTATTATATAATCTGTTTTGGGGCTGCTCCTTTCCTTGTTGGTTTGGGGGCTGCTCCTTGTTGAGTTGGACTGCAGGTTTGTTGAAATGGGGCTGCTCCTTTCCTTGTTGGGTTGGGGGCTGCTCCTTGTTGAGTTGGACTGCAGGTTTGTTGAAATGGGGCTGCTCCTTTCCTTGTTGGTTTGGGGGCTGCTCCTTGTTGAGTTGGACTGCAGGTTTGTTGAAATGGGGCTGCTCCTTTCCTTGTTGGTTTGGGGGCTGCTCCTTGTTGAGTTGGACTGCAGGTTTGTTGAAATGGGGCTGCTCCTTTCCTTGTTGGTTTGGGGGCTGCTCCTTGTTGAGTTGGACTGCAGGTTTGTTGAAATGGGGCTGCTCCTTTCCTTGTTGGTTTGGGGGTTGCTCCTTGTTGAGTTGGACTGCAGGTTTGTTGAAATGGGGCTGCTCCTTTCCTTGTTGGGTTGGGGGCTGCTCCTTGTTGAGTTGGACTGCAGGTTTGTTGAAATGGGGCTGCTCCTTTCCTTGTTGGTTTGGGGGCTGCTCCTTGTTGAGTTGGACTGCAGGTTTGTTGAAATGGGGCTGCTCCTTTCCTTGTTGGTTTGGGGGCTGCTCCTTGTTGAGTTGGACTGCAGGTTTGTTGAAATGGGGCTGCTCCTTTCCTTGTTGGTTTGGGGGCTGCTCCTTGTTGAGTTGGACTGCAGGCTTGTTGAAATGGGGCTGCTCCTTTCCTTGTTGGTTTGGGGGCTGCTCCTTCTTGAGTTGGACTGCAGGTTTGTTGAAATGGGGCTGCTCCTTTCCTTGTTGGTTTGGGGGCTGCTCCTTGTTGAGTTGGACTGCAGGCTTGTTGAAATGGGGCTGCTCCTTTCCTTGTTGGTTTGGGGGCTGCTCCTTGTTGAGTTGGACTGCAGGTTTGTTGAAATGGGGCTGCTCCTTTCCTTGTTGGGTTGGGGGCTGCTCCTTGTTGAGTTGGACTGCAGGTTTGTTGAGATGGTGCTGCTCCTTTCCTTGTTGGTTTGGGGGCTGCTCCTTGTTGAATTGGACTGCAGGTTGTTGTTTTGGGGCTGTTTCTTATCTTTATTAGATGGGGGCTGCTTATACACTTCTTGTCTAGGATGGGGGCTGCTTATACATTTCTTAGACTAAATTGGGCTGCTTCTCATATCATTGTTTGGTTGGGCTACCTTATTTTCATGTTTAATCGGAGGGGGCTGCTAGTATTGAACTGCTGCTGTCCTCCTCTTTCAGCGGGGCTGCTGCTGTCCTTCTCATTTGATGGGGCTGCTGCTATGTAGATCTGTTGGGGGGGAAACTCTACCTTATTTACCTGTAAATTGGGGGCTGTTTTCATGCATTTTGATGGGGGCTGCTTATACATTTCTTGTCTAAAATGGGGGCTGCTCTTTACTTTCCTATTATATAATGTGTTTAGGGGCTGCTTCTTAAGTATTGTTTAATGGGGGCTGCTATGCTCGATCAGCTAGGAGCTTTTAGATTTAATCTTGGGACTCTTATGCTTGATCAGCTAGGAGCTTTTAGATTTAATCTTGGGACTCCTATGCTTGATCAGCTAGGAGCTTTTAGATTTAATCTTGGGACTCCTATGCTTGATCAGCTAGGAACTTTTAGATTTAATCTTGGGACTCCTATGCTTGATCAGCTAGGAACTTTTAGATTTGATCTTGGGGCTGCTATACATTTGATCAGCTGGGGGTTGATGGTTATGCTCAAACATTGGGCTGCTGTCCCTTGTTTATTGGAGGCTGCCTCTTTGCTTCCTTTGCTTTGGGGCTGCTCCTTCCTTGTTGTTTTGGGGCTGTTCCTTTCCCTGTCTGATTTTGGGGGCTGCTCCTTGTTAAGTTGGACTGCAGGTTTGTTGTTTTGGGGCTGCTCCTTCCTTGTTAGTTTGGGGGCTGCTCCTTAATGATTTGGGGGCTTTCCTTGTTGTTTTGGGCTGCTCCTTACCATTTCTCCTGGGGCTGTTTTGCTTTGGGCTGCTCCCTTCCTGTTAATTAGGGGCTGATTTCACGTTGTTTCTAGTCGGGGCTGCCCTTTGTCTTCTTTTCTGAAGGACTGGGGTTGTTGGTCTATCCTTCTAGGAGTCTCATTATTTGAGATGTCCCTTGCCTATGCTTTTTGGGGAAATCGGGCTGGTTTATCCTTCCAGGAGGAGGGCTGTTGGTTTACTCTTCCAGGAGCTTCACTATTAGAAGTTGTGTCGGTTATACATGAAAGTGGCGTTTTGAATGAGGTAACGAACTCGTAAGAGAATGGAATGACTATGGGAGTTGATCACCCATGGTCTACTATGATATACACCTCGTCTATCTTCCTCTTATTCCTGTTTTCTCTCTTACTCTTGGATGCCACTACGTGTACCAATGAAGGAAATAAAAGTTCATGGGAGTTTTGGGCTTGATCGCCAAACACCCAAGTAATTGGCAGAAGCCTACTTGAATACAAAATTGTGCCTCATGTGGGTGGCTTGGGTTTGATGGCCAAGCAATCCAAAAGATCGACAAAAGTCGGATTAAGATGTTTGTGCCCTTTTAGATGGAAATATTATTAAGCTTATGAAGGGTTTTCTCCTCCCCCTCTAACTCTCGGGAGGATGGAGTTATTGCTAAGCTTAAAAAGAGTTTCTTTTCTCTTCTCTTACGGGAATAAAACGTTGCCTTCGAGAAATAATTCCTACGGGAATAAAACGTTGCCTTCGAGAAAATAATTCCTACGGGAATACAAATGTTGCCTTCGAGAAATAATTCCTACGGGAATGAAATGTTGCCTTCGAGAAAATAATTCCTACGGGAATACAAATGTTGCCTTCGAGAAAATAATTCCTACGGGAATACAAATGTTGCCTTCGAGAAATTAATTCCTACGGGAATGAAATGTTGCCTTCGAGAAATAATTCCTACGGGAATGAAATGTTGCCTTCGAGATATAATTCCTACGGGAATGAAATGTTGCCTTCGGGAATGTGACAAGGGATAAAATCAGATGGCCTATGAGTTTTACTCTAGGGCAACCCGCACGACGGACGGTCTGGGAGGGCAACCCGTGCGAAACTAATAGAACTACGTGGGTCTGAGGCCGTATGCAGGATGATACGGAGTACGTAGGCGGTGGTCGCGGGAAGACCGCCTCGGCCCAATAAGAGTCCAGATATCCCCTTCCTTATAATTGTTATATTATGTTTGTGTGTTAGTATGAGTTGGATTCTGTTTGTAGTTCTAATAACTTGTCTTTAGCACAGGTGACAGGTGCGGATGAGTGACAACACCTATGTGTGGATGAAGCCACGGATCAGGCTACGTCAGGTATAAAGTTTTATTAAGCCGCATCTCCTTTTGTTGTGCCCTATCTCAGGGTATATATATAATGACAACGAAGCCTTGATGGATAGGATTTATTGCGGCGGCAAAATCGATATTACTCATACAGGCTTTGAAATTGTGGTTTCTGTGATATTTAATCTTCCGCTATAAACCATGTCTTCCGCTAAGGGTAACAAAGCGCACTCTCTAATGATGTCTTCCGCTAAAATACTGCTTCCTTACTCTGTTGGTGTGTAGTGACTTTCGCTTAACACCACCCCTAGGCGTGACTTCGGAGTGTTCAAGGAAAAGGGTTGGAGAAGCTAGTGCCTTCACCCTTCGGAGTCGCTTCGGCGTCGTGCTAAAGGGTGGTGTGCGATAAGATCCCCCGGTCGGACCGTCGATTTGGGAGGGGGGGTCTTACAAATGGATCAGAGCGCAACCGATCTTGTCGACCTATTCGTGATCACAGAAACTTCTCTTGCTCCGCTAATCTATGTAGTGTGGTTCGGGACGAACCACTGCAGCGGAAGCGGTGGTGGACCTAAAAGGTAGAAATTGACAACAAACTTGGCATATATATGTGGATTGACACTTAAATGTCATTTACCACTTCCGATCTCAAGCGACGATTTACATTGTCCCCATAAAACACTCCTGTAAAACCCTACAAACATCCACTTTAAATTTTGAACCCCGGGTTTAAGCCTCTTTGTTTTATTGGGGTTAAATTTTCGTTTTCAAAATTCCATTCGAGGTAAACTAATCGTATGAAATTATGTGTACAATGTAAGGATTCTATTACTAATTTCAATCCCAAGTTTAAGCCTATTTGTTTTATTGGGATTAAAATTCTCGTTTTCAAAATTTCATTTGAGGTGAGCTAATCAAATGAAATTTTGCGTATATATAGAGAATTGCTCTAACAATTGCAAATATGAAGAATGATTTGACTTGATCAATTTGACGATCTGTTGAAAATAAAGTCGTGCAATCGTAAAAGAGCTATGATAAAATGTTAGTCTTTTCAATAACGTTAATATTTCAGGAAATGATTACTGAGGCGACGTACTGGATTGAAGTAAACTTGTGGCAAATTTATAAAAGCTTGTATATAAACCATCCTAAAAAGTACATTGCTAGCATTCACAGGACTTGCGATGGTTGCATACTCAGCCAGCCGGGAAGCCTCGTTAAAAAGGGTAAGCCACTGAGGACCCGAAGGTGATGGTTACCTATTTTATTGCTTGCTTGCTTTGGGAAAAGTGGCGGGTCGGTCATGCCCGTAGACCGTACGTACCGGTGCGGGAAGGTTGACGACTCTAGGCGACAGGGAGGTGTGCACCCCGGGAGCTCGGTTGTATCTTATATGCCCCGTTGGGTCCCTCCGCTGGTTGGCCAAATTCAGTTATTACCGGATGTCTCCTACGTCCGAGGGTACACGGGGTTGTACGTTGGGGCCTGGGTAGTGCGGTACATCCACACCCAGAAGTGGCAGGACCGGCCACTGTCACCGACGGCCACATCGGTGAGGCCCGCTGGGTTCGCTACCCTGCAAAAAGAAGCGGTCAAAATATTTCAACGTAAAGAGCAAACTGGTAAAACATTATATGTGATTACCGTGGCGGGTCAGTCGTGCCCAAGGACCGTTCATACAGGAATGGGAAGGTTGACGACTCATGAGGTACTAGGGAGTGTGTGAACCCCGGGAGGTTATTTATTATTTCCCCGCAGGGTCCCTCTGCTGGATAGCCGAATTTTGTAATTGACGGATGTTGCTCACATCCAGGAGTACACTGGGTTGTACATTAGGGCCTGGGTAGTGCGGTACGTCCACACCCAGAAGTGGCAGGACCGGCCACTGTCACCGACGGCCACATCGGTAAGGCCCGCGGGGGTCGCAACCCTGCTGGAAGAAAAGCGGTCAAACTGTTTCAACATTGTGTGTTGTGATTGAATCGTGAGTACTCGTTATGCATGGCTTGCATATGCATCAAAACATACATATTTGCATATGCATCATTTGCATCAAAACATACATATCTGCATATACCATTAACATATAACCTTCGTATGGGAGTTGGTTATATGTTTATGGATTTTTACTGTTTATTTGCAATTTTATCTGTACCATTGACATATAACCTCGTATGGGAGTTGGTGATATGTTCATGGATTTACTCTACTTATTTACAATTTCCATCTGTTCCGTCAACATTTAACCTTCGCATGAGAGTCAGTTATATGTTGATGGGTTTGACAAAAGCTTATGCAAGTTATAACTTTTATATGTTCCCCTAACACGTAGCCCCGTGAGAGAATTAGCTATATGTGGATGGATTTTTACTATGTGCCTTTCGGACACAACTCATAAACGTTGCGTTTCAGATATGCCAACCTTGGAAGGTGTTGAGTTGCCTTCGTCTCCCGTTAAGCTCGGTTCACGGGAGGGGTATCAAGTGATGAAGGGTTTCTTGTTTCTCACGATTAGATCAGTTTGAATCGTTCAAGCTACCCCGTAGTTCACGTAAGCTACTTGTATAGTACACGGCGGGAGCCGTCTACATAGCTCGTTAGGTAAAACCAAACCTAGAGACCCTTAAAATTTGGGATCATTCGACACCTCTAGTGGTCTGCAATACGTCCTATTTTGAATCTCCATGACCCACTCGTATTTTCGGGGACGAAAATTTTCTTTGTTTTATTGGATTGTAACATCCCGACTTCGAAAAAGGGGTCTAGTCGGTTCAGTTGAACCCTTGGAGGAATCTAGGCCGGGTCATCAGGCAATCACGACCCGACCTTCACCACATAGAGGTAGTCATTTAGAGAAATGACTGTTTTGGGTAGCATCGTGCTTCGCCACGACGTCAAAGTTGTTTATTGAACATACGTGCTCCGAACCAACTCCTGTCAGTTGCGTTAGACTCGTATGGTCGATACGATTGCATTGGAATTCGTTTCGTTCCAATCCGAGGTCATTTAGTGAAAGTGACCGTTTTGAGTATCGCAGCGCGTCACGACGACGCAGTTTTAGAATATGGAGCATACGTGCTCCGAATCGACTTCCGTCAGTTACGTTAGACTCGCATAGTTGACACGAGTGCAACAGAACTCGTTTCGTTTCAATCAGAGGTCATTTGGTGAAAGTGACCGTTTTGAGTATCGCAGCGCGTCACGACGACGCAGTTTTAGAATATGGAGCATACGTGCCCCGAATCGATTTCCGTCAGTTGCTTTAGACTCGTATAGTTGATACGAGTGCAACGGAACTCGTTTCGTTTCGATCCGAGGTCGTTTGAAGAAAACCACTATTTGGAGTAACGACGAGCGCCACAACAACGCCATTATAAAATATCATGCGAACGGACTCGGAATCAACTTCGGATACTTTCATCAGCTCTGTATGGCTGACACGAACTCAAAGGCATACTCCGCGCATTTTTCCCGTGCTTACTTCGAGAGTTGTGATTATATATATGTATATAATTACATGCTTATATAAATATGTGCATATATGCTTATATATATTATATATATATATATACCAAAAAACTAAGAGAAAAAAAAACCTACCAGAGAAACTGAAACCAGCGGGTAACAGTAACGAAAAACCAGGGGCGGGAGAAGAAACTCGCTGGAGCCATCCGGTTGGTCGACCATGGCTATACAAGGGCTTTCACGGCAAAGTTCAGGACACACCACTTCTCTCCCCCTCCTCTCCCCCTCCTCGAAGCTCTGTCGGAATAGGGTCTGGTGGCGAGAGCTAGCTGCAGCTTCACATTCTGGAAGACTCGAGCTCTCCCTCTTCTGCTTATCTTCCTCCTCTCAGTTCTGGATGGGAAATTGGGGCGTGACAAGAGGAACTCCGACTCCTTCTCCGCCTCTTACTTGAGCCTATTTTCATCTGGGTTGGTATCCGATTGAGGGAGCTTCATCTCTTCCTCCTCCGGCAAACGGTAGACTCTAAACCTGCTCTATTTTCGTTTACTCTTCATCTTGGGTTATCATGAGAATGGAAAATCTATGGTGCTCTGGTTTAGGGATTTTGGGTTTTCTTCCTCTTCAAGGAAGGATCTCCTCTTCCTCTCACCAACTATATCTCTCTCCCTCACACTCTTCCTCTGTTTGTGCAAGCTTTAATATATACATATATACACATAGTTATACATATATATGCTCTTAAGGAGGGGGCTGTTGTTATGCCTTATTGATTGTGTTGGGGGTTGCTCCTTTCCTTGTTGAATTGGGGGCTGCCTTTTGAGCTGTTCAATGGGGGAGCTGCTATGCTTGATCAGCTAGGAGCTTCTAGATTTTATCTTGGGGCTCCTATGCTTGATCGGCTAGGAACTTTTAGATTTAAAAATGGGGGCTGCTCTTTACTTTCCTATTATATAATCTGTTTTGGGGCTGCTCCTTTCCTTGTTGGTTTGGGGGCTGCTCCTTGTTGAGTTGGACTGCAGGTTTGTTGAAATGGGGCTGCTCCTTTCCTTGTTGGGTTGGGGGCTGCTCCTTGTTGAGTTGGACTGCAGGTTTGTTGAAATGGGGCTGCTCCTTTCCTTGTTGGTTTGGGGGCTGCTCCTTGTTGAGTTGGACTGCAGGTTTGTTGAAATGGGGCTGCTCCTTTCCTTGTTGGTTTGGGGGCTGCTCCTTGTTGAGTTGGACTGCAGGTTTGTTGAAATGGGGCTGCTCCTTTCCTTGTTGGTTTGGGGGCTGCTCCTTGTTGAGTTGGACTGCAGGTTTGTTGAAATGGGGCTGCTCCTTTCCTTGTTGGTTTGGGGGCTGCTCCTTGTTGAGTTGGACTGCAGGTTTGTTGAAATGGGGCTGCTCCTTTCCTTGTTGGGTTGGGGGCTGCTCCTTGTTGAGTTGGACTGCAGGTTTGTTGAAATGGGGCTGCTCCTTTCCTTGTTGGTTTGGGGGCTGCTCCTTGTTGAGTTGGACTGCAGGTTTGTTGAAATGGGGCTGCTCCTTTCCTTGTTGGGTTGGGGGCTGCTCCTTGTTGAGTTGGACTGCAGGTTTGTTGAGATGGGGCTGCTCCTTTCCTTGTTGGTTTGGTGGCTGCTCCTTGTTGAATTGGACTGCAGGTTGTTGTTTTGGGGCTGTTTCTTATCTTTATTAGATGGGGGCTGCTTATACACTTCTTGTCTAGGATGGGGGCTGCTTATACATTTCTTAGACTAAATTGGGCTGCTTCTCATATCATTGTTTGGTTGGGCTACCTTATTTTCATGTTTAATCGGAGGGGGCTGCTAGTATTGAACTGCTGCTGTCCTCCTCTTTCAGCGGGGCTGCTGCTGTCCTTCTCATTTGATGGGGCTGCTGCTATGTAGATCTGTTGGGGGGGAAACTCTACCTTATTTACCTGTAAATTGGGGGCTGTTTTCATGCATTTTGATGGGGGCTGCTTATACATTTCTTGTCTAAAATGGGGGCTGCTCTTTACTTTCCTATTATATAATGTGTTTAGGGGCTGCTTCTTAAGTATTGTTTAATGGGGGCTGCTATGCTCGATCAGCTAGGAGCTTTTAGATTTAATCTTGGGACTCCTATGCTTGATCAGCTAGGAGCTTTTAGATTTAATCTTGGGACTCCTATGCTTGATCAGCTAGGAGCTTTTAGATTTAATCTTGGGACTCCTATGCTTGATCAGCTAGGAACTTTTAGATTTAATCTTGGGACTCCTATGCTTGATCAGCTAGGAACTTTTAGATTTGATCTTGGGGCTGCTATACATTTGATCAGCTGGGGGTTGATGGTTATGCTCAAACATTGGGCTGCTGTCCCTTGTTTATTGGAGGTTGCCTCTTTGCTTCCTTTGCTTTGGGGCTGCTCCTTCCTTGTTGTTTTGGGGCTGTTCCTTTCCCTGTCTGATTTTGGGGGCTGCTCCTTGTTAAGTTGGACTGCAGGTTTGTTGTTTTGGGGCTTCTCCTTCCTTGTTAGTTTGGGGGCTGCTCCTTAATGATTTGGGGGCTTTCCTTGTTGTTTTGGGCTGCTCCTTACCATTTCTCCTGGGGCTGTTTTGCTTTGGGCTGCTCCCTTCCTGTTAATTAGGGGCTGATTTCACGTTGTTTCTAGTCGGGGCTGCCCTTTGTCTTCTTTTCTGAAGGACTGGGGTTGTTGGTCTATCCTTCTAGGAGTCTCATTATTTGAGATGTCCCTTGCCTATACTTTTTGGGGAAATCGGGCTGGTTTATCCTTCCAGGAGGAGGGCTGTTGGTTTACTCTTCCAGGAGCTTCACTATTAGAAGTTGTGTCGGTTATACATGAAAGTGGCGTTTTGAATGAGGTAACGAACTCGTAAGAGAATGGAATGACTATGGGAATTGATCACCCATGGTCTACTATGATATACACCTCGTCTATCTTCCTCTTATTCCTGTTTTCTCTCTTACTCTTGGATGCCACTACGTGTACCAATGAAGGAAATAAAAGTTCATGGGAGTTTTGGGCTTGATCGCCAAACACCCAAGTAATTGGCAGAAGCCTACTTGAATACAAAATTGTGCCTCATGTGGGTGGCTTGGGTTTGATGGCCAAGCAATCCAAAAGATCGACAAAAGTCGGATTAAGATGTTTGTGCCCTTTTAGATGGAAATATTATTAAGCTTATGAAGGGTTTTCTCCTCCCCCTCTAACTCTCGGGAGGATGGAGTTATTGCTAAGCTTAAAAAGAGTTTCTTTTCTCTTCTCTTACGGGAATAAAACGTTGCCTTCGAGAAATAATTCCTACGGGAATAAAACGTTGCCTTCGAGAAAATAATTCCTACGGGAATACAAATGTTGCCTTCGAGAAATAATTCCTACGGGAATGAAATGTTGCCTTCGAGAAAATAATTCCTACGGGAATACAAATGTTGCCTTCGAGAAAATAATTCCTACGGGAATACAAATGTTGCCTTCGAGAAATTAATTCCTACGGGAATGAAATGTTGCCTTCGAGAAATAATTCCTACGGGAATGAAATGTTGCCTTCGAGATATAATTCCTACGGGAATGAAATGTTGCCTTCGGGAATGTGACAAGGGATAAAATCAGATGGCCTATGAGTTTTACTCTAGGGCAACCCGCACGACGGACGGTCTGGGAGGGCAACCCGTGCGAAACTAATAGAACTACGTGGGTCTGAGGCCGTATGCAGGATGATACGGAGTACGTAGGCGGTGGTCGCGGGAAGACCGCCTCGGCCCAATAAGAGTCCAGATATCCCCTTCCTTATAATTGTTATATTATGTTTGTGTGTTAGTATGAGTTGGATTCTGTTTGTAGTTCTAATAACTTGTCTTTAGCACAGGTGACATGTGCGGATGAGTGACAACACCTATGTGTGGATGAAGCCACGGATCAGGCTACGTCAGGTATAAAGTTTTATTAAGCCGCATCTCCTTTTGTTGTGCCCTATCTCAGGGTATATATATATAATGACAACGAAGCCTTGATGGATAGGATTTATTGCGGCGGCGAAATCGATATTACTCATACAGGCTTTGAAATTGTGGTTTCTGTGATATTTAATCTTCCGCTATAAACCATGTCTTCCGCTAAGGGTAACAAAGCGCACTCTCTAATGATGTCTTCCGCTAAAATACTGCTTCCTTACTCTGTTGGTGTGTAGTGACTTTCGCTTAACACCACCCCTAGGCGTGACTTCGGAGTGTTCAAGGAAAAGGGTTGGAGAAGCTAGTGCCTTCACCCTTCGGAGTCGCTTCGGCGTCGTGCTAAAGGGTGGTGTGCGATAAGATCCCCCGGTCGGACCGTCGATTTGGGAGGGGGGGTCTTACACCCAACATGGCTAGCAAACATGAAAGTGCGCAGTTTCTCCCCTGAGAATTCTCTAGAGGCGGAGGGGGTGAATAGAGAATTAAAAACTTTTAATAAAAGTGCATAGAAAAATAATTCTAATTCCTAAGCATCCTGATGCGCGATTTCAGCAACGCTAATTAGCAAGCACGAAATGCGATACGACGGCAGTGCACCGGTCGCTCAAGTAATAAAATAGGGAGGAACTCCCCGAATATCGATCTCAAAGGAATGCAGGTTCTGGTGAATGAAACGTGTGGTGATTTGATTGTTACACGAGCGAATAATGTGAAACAGGGGCGTTGTGATTGGATTCCTAAGCTATTGCGGAAATAAGAGAAATGCGGGTCGAAAAGCACCGCTTCGCAAGGTGTGGGTGAATGCAGCGGTCGCGATGCCGCGCTTCGGTAAGCGGATGGAGTGACCACAGTGCGAGGTTTTGTGAGGGTCGTATTCACCTCTTCGCCAACATCACCACTAGCAATTGCTAGATTGCTTCACACACAAACAACCTAGTCTATCACAACAACAACGAAAGTTATTCTCACCACCACATCATCATTGCACATTAACACAAGCAAGGATCCATAACATTAACTTAACAAGCGTTCGTACAACAACACAAAGAGAAAACACAAGCATCATAGTTTAGAAAGGACCACATAGAAGATGTCACCGCGTCTTGGGTTCTCAGCCGGAGTGAGAGGTTGTCGGGCTCTCTCCAGGCTCGGCCCTCAGATGGTGTGCGGACTCGAAGGAGGCTGTCACCGCTCCAACAATCTTCAGTGCTTCTATGGTCTCCTCGGCGAAGAATGCTTGAACTAGTGGCAGAGAATGCTTGCAAATGCTCCCAGATGGAGGAATGGCGAAGGAGATCGCTGGAAATGGTCTCCTCTTGTCTCCTCTGGTGGAAAGGGCAAAAATGGCGGGGTTCCTGGTTTTTCCCGCGAGGGAATCGGCCCTTTGGTAGCGGCATTTCCTGCTTTAAATAATAAACAGGCAGAATTTTGGTCACGCACGATCGTGCGCTGCCCGTGCGATAATTAATGATAAAAACTGGCGTGAAGACAAAGCTGCACCGCCCGTGCGATTTACTCACGCACGGGCAAATCCGCCTGTGCGTCAAAATGTGGGTAAATTCAGAAAATCTAAAAACTGGAAGAAACAGGTGTCCGTGCGTTTGACTCACGCACGGGCAATTCCGCTCGTGCATCAAAACGCACGACCAAACTCAGATCTCGCATTTTCTGCCCAGATGAGAACGCACGACCGCAGCCGTCCGTGCGTCAAGGAAACGCACGACCATGCGTTGCACACAATCATGAATTCTGGGGGAAAACTGGATGATCTGACCACCTGTATACAAAATAAAACAGCTGGGAAAACACCTCTAACACTAGATAAACATAGAGAAAGGGATGGGGAGCACCATGTGCTTACCCCCAATAACAAGGAGCACAAATGCACAACGAAACGGGCCTAAGAGTGCACCTAGAAAGGAATAACAAATATAATCAAAAACATGCCTAAAGTGTAGTGCATCGACTAGAAATACGGCCTAGATGAGTCCAAAATGTGTATATAAATGGGACTCATCATACCCCCAGACTTAACCATTTGCACATCTCAGGCAAACTACTCAGCTCTCCTGTCGGAACAATTGGATGTTAGAGTGAGTTTGAGCGGTAGAGACCTATGCGAAGTCGCATGCACACGTGCATAGAAATACATTATAACAGAATTAAACTCAAGATTATATCGAACTATTTCTAGAACAGTAATTTGAAATTTACTTTACTTGGATGGTTAATCCCGGTGAATCTTTCGGTCACGCAAAAGGGAAAATAGCGTGACTAATGAATAGAGTTTTACTCGAATCAAATCTTGGGAAAAACTCCTAAGAAATCCATCAAAGTCGGTGTCCATAGGCTTGCACGTTCGCACTCTCTCTACTGCATAAGACGACTCGTATCTAAAATCAATAGGACTTATGGGTTAGGATTGGGCTTAGGTTGAGTTTAGGCTAGATAAGTAGAAGGACGATGGGAATTGCATTCAACATAAACTGAGAACTCAAGAGAATTACAATCACCAATACAACATTTTTAAGAATTACAAAAGACCCTCAGACTTCAACTGAACACTAGGTGCGTGCTAAGCCAAATATAATTTGAATTTGTCGAGAGAGTATTCATTTTGAACAACTTTTTTTTTCTTTCTTCTTTACTTTTCTCTTCTCGACAGAATACTTTTGTAGGCACAATAAAAACAGCTCCTTTACCTAATTCAAAGCTACCATACACCACAGAGATAACACCAAATGCGATCGATAAATAAATTTCTTTCAGCTCAAAAGTTGGTGCGAAAATAGGTTTGGCCGTATTGCTTTGGTGAAATTTTAGTGGAGCTAAACAAGGAGGAAAGGTAGGCTCAAGTGGGATTGCAAAGGTGATTACGTTGGTAAGGATTTCAAAAGCACAAACGGATCAAGAAATGGCCTATATCACATTTTATAATGAGTACTTCAACGCAATCGTTTCAAGAGTAACCTAGTGCAAGTTCTAGCCACCGAGAAAGGTTGTCCTTCCTTTCGACCCTAGTAATAAGCTACTACTAGTCCAGCTACACTCGACATTATGTTATCGTTGAATTCACCGGATTCACCACTAAAGTAAAATAAATTGCAACTACTATATTAGAAATAATTAAATTATAACTTTGAATTTTATTCTACTCTAATTGAATTTCTAGGCGTGACGGGAGCATTTGACTAGAGCACTACTCGAGTCAACATTTTTCTCTACTCCTCACTCCTACACTAACAATCCAATTCTTACGAATGGGGAACCTCGCAACAATATCCAATAAGCGCGCGTGATCAAGTGCGCGTGAACTAGGTGCAAGTGTATGCAATGTGTGCAACAAAATGATAAATCCTAACTCAGCACATTCTAACATGCTATGCAAAGTGTGTGTACGTGCACAACTCGCTCTCTCCCCCAGACTTGATCAAAACGAAATAAAATAGACAATTCAGGAATAGGGAAAATAGGGGTAGAGAGGACCTATGCTCATAAAAGAGCATGCCAGAAGTGCGGTAGTTCCTTCTTTAAATTTTTCTCCTTCCGCATCCACCAAGCGAGAGCTTCAACCTACGACGTTAGCAAGAAGGAAATAACAGAACATAAAAGAAAATAAAAGGCAAACGGAACCGGGTGGTTCCCATGGGTTGTCTCCCAAGAAGTCCTTTTGTTTAACGTCCTTAAAGTGGACTAAATACCTGTATTAAAGCATAGTTCATAAAGTCTAGGAATAAGCAAAAACTAATAAATCCTAATTATTATTACAAGTTTAAAACAAATCAGCTAAAAGCTGATTTGAAGTAGTAACAACTGATGAAAGAAAAAGTTCCGGGGACCTGGTAGTAGGGGTGGAAATTAAGTAGGATGCTCAGCCTCCAACCCCAAATCTTCTCCTTTTTCGCTCTCTTCTTCTCCTCCAGTATTGTGTATTCAAAGAAGAACTGCTTGCCCCCTTGTAACCAATCCTCAAAGGGAAGCACCAACGATGATGAGGAAACAAGATGTTTCTTCACAGTACCTTCCTCATCCCGCCAGGTTTTCGGCTCCTCCATGCAGTCTGGTCAACCGGAGGAGGGGCATCCTGCATCCTTGTACATAAAGAAAGGTGGTCAGGAAATAAATTGGAAGAAAAACTAAAAGAAATCTCATCTGAGGGCATAATCCCGGCTTCATCCCCCATAGGGTGTGGCAATGACAAACTGATGATATCATCGAAGATTTCACTAGACTCAACAGTGCACGCAATGGCCTCCTCTATAACTTGGACTTCCTCGCTATGGACCGAAATGGTTGCTTCAGCACACTCGAGACTGTCCTCCTTCATGAGAGTGGGCACGACACTGCGCAGGTCTGCAACATCCTGCAAATTGACCTCAATGATAACATCAAAAATAGATGTAGTGTCGTGTGTAGTGGGAGAAAACGTGCCACTTGAGAGTTTGGGCTCACTCTACACACAAGGGCACAAATCCACGCAAAGTGGTACGTGAATTGAAGAGGTATGGGGGGTCGCATCAGAGACAGAGTCATGAGGGACACTGATGCATGTGTCGATTCCAGAGCCTTCAAAAAGTGAAGGTGGAAGTGACACGTAACCAGAGGAAGGGGCTGTGCTCGCAGAATTCGAAGATGGGACGATCCGGATATCCTGCTCATCGTCATCTTCCAGTTGGCGAAGGTAATCAGCATAGTCCTTCAAGGCATGCTCTATACTTTTGCAAAATAAACACTGCTTCACCGGCTTCGCCGGCACCCAAGGTGCGGCAGCCGTGTAAAAGTGCGACAACAGAGGCGCAGTAGAGTTGCCAAAAGATTTATGGGCTCCGTACGGTTTCTGAACGACACCATACTCTTTGCGACACCTATCACTAGCGTGGGATGTGTCCCCACACCAATGACATCGGATATTCAAATGCGCCCACATGACACAGAAGAAGAAAATAGCATACTAAAGAATAAATTAAAGAAAATAAAAGACTCAATCGAAAACAATCGATTCACAACCAACATCTCATCACGCCTGCATTCCCCGGCAACGACGCCAAAAACTTGATGCGCGATTTCAGCAACGCTAATTAGCAAGCATGAAATGTGATACGACGGCAGTGCACCGGTCGCTCAAGTAATAAAATAGGGAGGAACTCCTCGAATGTCGATCTCAAAGGAATGCAGGTTCTGGTGAACGAAACGTGTGGTGATTCGATTGTTACACGAGCGAATAATGTGAAATAGGGGCGTTGTGATTGGATTCCTAAGCAATTGCGGAAATAAGAGAAATGCGGGTCGAAAAGCACCGCTTCGCAAGGTGTGGGTGAATGCAGCGGCCGCGATGCCGTGCTTCGCAATTGCTAGATGGCTTCACACACAAACAACCTAGGCTATCACAACAACAACGAATGCTATTCTCACCACCACATCATCATTGCACATGAACACAAGCAAGGATCCATAACATTAACCTAACAAGCGTTCGTACAACAACACAAAGAGAAAACATAAGCATCAAAGTTTAGAAAGGACCACATAGAAGATGTCACTACGTCTTGGGTACTCGGCCGGAGTGAGAGGTTGTTGGGCTCTCTCCGGGCTCGGCCCTCAGATGGTGTGCGGACTCGAAGGAGGCTGTCACCGCTCCAACGATCTTCAGTGCTTCTATGGTCTCCTCGGCGAAGAATGCTTGAACTAGTGGCGGAGAATGCTTGCAAATGCTCCCGGATGGAGGAATGGCGAAGGAGAACGCTGGAAATGGTCTCCTCTTGTCTCCTCTGGTGGAAAGGGCGAAAATGGCGAGGTTCCTGGTTTTTCCCGCGAGGGGAATCGGCACTTTGGTAGCGGCATTTCCTGCTTTAAATACTAAACAGGCAGAATTTTGGTCACGCACGGTCGAACGCACGATCGTGCGCTGCCCGTGCGATAATTAATGATAAAAACTGGCGTGAAGACGAAGCTGCGCCGCCCGTGCGATTTACTCACGCACGGGCAAATCCGCCCGTGCGTCAAAACGCACGGGTAAATTTAGAAAAGCTAAAAACTGGAAGAAATAGGCGTCCGTGTGTTTGACTCACGCACGGGCAATTCCTCTCGTGCGTCAAAACACATGACCAAACTCAGATCTCCCGTTTTCTGCCCAGATGAGAACGCACGACCGCAGCCGTCCTTGCGTCAAGGAAACGCACGACCGTGCGTTGCACACAATAATGAATTCTGGGGGACAACTGGATGATCCGACCACCTGTATACAAGATAAAACAGCTGGGAAAACACCTCCAGCACTAGATAAACATAGAGAAAGGGATGGGGAGCACTATGTGCTTACCCCCAATAACAAGTAGCGCAAATGCACACCGAAACGGGCCTAAGAGTGCACCTAGCAAGGACTAACAAATTTAATCAAAAACATGTCTAAAGTGTAGTGCATCGACTAGAAATACGGCCCAGATGAGTCCAAAAATGTGTATATAATTGGGACTCATCACATCCAAGATTCTACCCAGAATTAAAGCTATCACAGAATAAAAATAATTAAGAAGCAATCACAGAAAAATTGATGAATAGTAATTTATACGTGTTTTTAGTATATTTTTTATTATAGTTTTAATTAAAATAAAAATTTCTTATGTAAATTAATGAATAAAATGGTTGTTTTATATATTTTCATTTCTAACTTAATATTTCTAATTTTCCTATGTTTTTTTGTTTTTTTATTAGGTCAGTCCCTCGGTCGTGCCCATGACCAAGAGCGTGTCTACTTAAATTGTAATTTCCAGCTCTCGGCCAATTTCAGAACAAGTCTCGACGAATGGATCAAGTCATGCCCGTGATCGAGGCCATATAGCAAGTCACACCCGTGCACTCCTGGTCAATATGATAAGACGCGCGTTCAAGCTGATCGACCCGATGTCTCGAATAATCCAAAGTCACGCCCTCGGTCACGCCAGTGACCGAGGCTGTGTAGCCTGTGTCTAGCCAAACTTTCAGAGAGGCCAGCTGGTCTGACTTCTCCAACACACCCTAGGTCACGCCCTAGGTCACAGGCATGTTCAGCCATGTCAGCGGTCAAACCTTCCAGAACCACCTAAAACGCTAGCTGTCCCGGCTTCTTCAACACACTGCTGGTCACGCCTCGGTCACGACCGTGACCGAGGGCATGCAAATCCAATTTTTTTCCTATAAATAGAGGAATTCAACTGAGGGTGGGGTTCACAATTGTTTGTCTTTTTGGGAGTCATGATCCCACTCTTCTATTTTTCTCTTTCATGTATTTTAAGTTTTTTGCACTTTCTCTCTCCTAGGTTGTAACCTTTATTTTGGAAAATAAAATAGTTGTTTCTCTTGAATTGTCTCTTCTCTTCTTTATGTTTGGGTGTGTGTGTGTATGAGTGTAATTTTTTATTTTTCTTTCTTTTAAATTAGTTTTCCTTTAATGTTGTGTGTGTGAGTGTACGAGTTTTATGTTTTGTTTTTCTCTTTTTAATTTTTTCTTTATGTTAATGTGTGTGTGTGTGTGTGTGTGTGTGTGTGTGTGTGTGTGTGTATAAGATTAGTTGCATTTTTTCTTTCTTTCTTTATGTTAGTGTTTTTCTCATTTTTAATTTAGTTGCTTTTTTTAAATTAGCTTTCTTTATGTTTGTGTGTGTGTGTGTATAAGAATAACTTTTGTTGTTTTTGCTTTTGTTTAGTTTTTATTTATGTTTGTGTGTGTATGAGTTTGAATTTTGTTTTCTATTAATTTAGTTTTAAGTATTGTAGAGTGGGTGTTTGTATGAGTTTAATTTGTCTTTTTTTGCTAATCTAGTTTTTATACTTTCTTTCAATTCAAAGTAGAGTGCATGTGTGTATGAGATAATTTTTTTGCTTTCTTTTAATTAAGTCATTTCAATTCAAAGTAGAGTGTGTTTGTGTGTATGAGATAATTTTTCTGCTTTCTTTCAATTAAGTCATTTCAATTCAAATAGAGTGGGTGAGTGTATGAGATAATTTTTCTGCTTTCTTTCAATTAAGTCATTTCAATTATTATAGAGTATTTGAGTTTTTAATTTAGTGTTCTCTTTTCCTTTTAAATTATTTTTCTTTGTTTTTACTAAACGCACACCAGGTCTTAATTATTATCACTATCGCTCTTTAAAATTTACAAACCCTCACAAACCCCTTTTTCGATAAGATAATAGTGTGTTCTTAAAAAGTAGAAATAATCAACACAATCCGGAAAAATATGACCTTGATATTTTCTAAAAATATCCTATCCTATACGCGATAAGGTATACTTGCCTTTATCTAAAGATTAGTTTGGATAAACAATAAAAAAGCTCTACAAAAAGCCTCCTTTTCTTATAAACTTAAAGTTTTTGGCGCCGTCGCTGGGGCATAATCGTCGATATTTTGAAAGAAGAAAATACTATTACTTCTATCTATCGATAGGATAATGGTTAGTTTCTCGAAGTAGTAATACTCGCGAGACCCCTTGAAAATGCTCGCCTAATTCTATTCATCACGAAAGCTTTTTCTGCAGCGATCCCAATTTAAAATCATCAAAAATTCACAAGCACAGAAGACACAAGAATATATTATGGTTCCACAAAAATATGGGTACTCCACTCTTCTACCCCCTTTGTAGGAATCCACTATCACAGTGTAGAGTCTTTTGATAAGGAGACTCTTAAAACCACTGAGTGTTTTACTAAGGAGATTCTTAGAACCACTAAGTCTTTTGATAATGAGACTCTTAGAGCCACTGAGTCTTTTGATAAGGAGACTCTAAGAACCACTAAGTCTTTTGATAAGGAGACTCTTAGAACCAGTTTTTAATCTTTTGATGAGGGATTCATAAAACTCTTTTACAATTTAATTGGAAGATAAAGAATACCAAGAAGTAATCAGAAGAATTATAAGAGGTAGAGAATTCTTCTGATCAAAATCCTCTTTCAGTAGCACTGAGGATCTTTGAGCACTAAGTGGATGATCTCTTCTTTAGATCTGATGAATCCTTGATAAGCAGAAGGTTAAGGATTATCTTACTTCACCACTGTTGATTAGATCAGCTTCTTTCAGAGAGCAGAAGAAGAAGAAGCTTTGTTATTTTAGAGAGACAGAAAAATGGAGAAGGAAAATGTCTGAAGACGGAGAGCTACTACTTTTTGCACAATCTTCCCTTTGAATTTTTTATATATAATCTTATGTCGATTTAGAATTAAATCACTTTCCCTTCTGATCGATTCTCTAATTGGAATGTATAGAATGAGAATTGTGGCTTTCCATCTATGTCTGTTGACAGCCCGTCAATACTCTTTTATAGACCTTCCAATTTCATCACCTCTAGATCTCTAATACCTTTCTTTCTCTTTATATCCTACTGTGATCCATTAGGATTCAAATATCTTCCATATATACATTCTGAATAATCCTCAGAATCCATTCCAAGAAGTTTCCAATCCTTTGACTGTATTCGACGTTGCGTTGAATACCTTCTGACTTCATATCGACGCAGCTTTGAATTCCATTAGAAGCTACATCGAGATCTGCTTTACAGATTTGAAATGAATTCTGCTATCGATGTTGCATCGATTCCTTATCGACACATCCATGGACTTCAACTTTTGGCTTCTACATCGAATACTAATCGATGTTACGTCGATTTAATCTTGAAAGAATATATGCATCAACTTCCGCCTTCTGCATCAATATTTAGTTGACGTTGCGCCGACTACCAATCAAATGAAGCCTCGGCTGCCAGTCTGAGTTACTTCTACTTCTATTCGAAGTTGCTTCAACTTTTAATCGAAGTTGCGTCGACTACCATTCAACGCAAGGTTAACTCAACTGATTTTTGACCTCCTTTTGACTAAGTTTTGACACACCTAGATGGATATGACAACCTAGAATATCTAAAGAACAAATTACCTGCACTATACAACATGAGTAATAAATCTTAGAGAATGAAATCACTTTTACACAATTTGTAAGGTAAATCATGATGGTGTTGTTCCCAACAATCTCCCCCTATTTAGCTTAATAAATTTTATAGTCTCTTAAGTGATTTCAACATATTGAAATAAAATAATACACATAAAAACATATGTTGAGAAAGAAAGTAACATAAACTGAGATGGTATTGAAGAACTTTTTAATAATAAATGATTGTGTCCATCATAATTATTTTTCAAATATATGCACTGAAGATCATAAGAGAAATTTTACAATTCCTTCTCAGGCTTTGATTGATCTTTATCTTTAGCAGAAGCTTTTATTTTTCAAGAAATATATTGTATCGACACATTTCTTTTTGGAATTTGGATAGTCTCCTCCTCCTCCTAGCTATCTTGTCAGCATCGTTGACAATATCCTTTTGAAGGTCCCCCTGAGTTGATGCAACATTTTCAACTGTGAGGACAACTTCATTAGCAATTGTAAGTACCTCTTGAGTTTGTTCATCAACTGTGAGAACCTCCCCTGGGTCTGTGCAGGCAGCTCCCCCTGGATTTGTGCAGGCAGCTTCCCCTGGATCTGGGTAGGCAGCTTCCCCTGGATCTGTACAGACACTAAAAAATCTATGGCAGGAATTTCCTCCTCTTGAATAATCTCCCCTTATGTACCTTGCTAGCTAGTGAGGTTAAGAAGGATCTTGTAATTTTGGAGGAAGATATCAGTGTTTTGATTGTCTGCATGGACTCTTTTGTTTCTTTCATTTGAATCTCCATCTGAGAATATTTGCTTTGAAACTTCCTGGCATGCATATGTAGAACCTCAGAAAAGGTTCTAGTGGCCAGATCCACTGCTATAGCTATTTCCTGATCAATATCAGTAGATGGAGCTACATGAGAGGAAGAAGGTGGAGGATAATTTTGTTCTGTAGAATCAAGAAGAGTTGCTGCAAGAGTAGGTTCAGTAGGAATATCAAATAGTGGTTGTTGATGATGAGTTTGGTCTGATTGAACATTGAATGGCATATAAGGTATGGATGCTCCCCAGTCATCATTAACATGAGAAGAGGGAGGAGATGGTGGAATCTGACCTGACTTAAGAATTTGCCGAGTCCACTTTGAGAAAATCCCGATATTGATTCTTTTTCCAAGAGGAATGGGCACTCCTTTGGATCTGCACACCACTGGATAATGGCGATATAACACTTGACTCATGATCCACATGTAGGCATTCCCTCTGTAAACATATTTATGACCAATCCATTTTAGTAGACATTTTCCCAAATCGATTCTTTTATTCAGAACAAAAGTCCCCATTATTTGCAGCTGCTGTTATGGAATGACATCATGAGCCGAGATTTTGCATAGTAAGACTTTCCATACTATGTCGGCCAGAAATCTGTATTCTTCGGTAAAAGTTTAATCTGTAGTCTAATCACCTAGAGGGGAGGGGGAGGGGGGAATATGTGTTTCAAAAGTTTAAGTCTCTTTTTAGTTGTTGATTATTCTAGCTTAGAGAAACTAAAAGAAATAACACAGAAAAGCACACAGTTATTGATAGTACAATATTTATCTATATTTTAGAAAAATATTTATATATTAAATAGGTATTTTTATAGCACTTTATCTTAATTTCTTTCTAATTAGCTTATTTCTATACTTTCGGGTATTTTGGGCTGCTGATATCAGTTTGATGCTCATGGACGTGATCAGGAGATGTTTTGAAGCATTTCTGCCCAAGTCGCAAAGTACAAGGCCTAGGTCACGGGCGTGACCTGGGGCATGACATGAGTTCATGACTGGGAGCTTCTCCAGAACTCCTTCCGGCACGTTTTAAAGTTACACGCCCTTGGTCACAGGCGTGACCAAGGGCGTGACATCAAGTCACGACCATGACCCGAGCCAACCGTCTTCTAGCTACTAGATCATGCCTCCAGCTCAGTTTAATATTACACGCTCTCAGTCACGGGCATGACCGAGGTCATGACCCTTTCCGCAAGTGCCAGAATAACTCCAGATCGCTTCGTTTCCTGCTATTTCCAGGCTCGGTCAAGATACACCCTAGGTCACATGCGTGACCTAGGTTGTGACCCTCTAAGTAATTGATTTTTGGCGGTTTCCTCCCCAACATTCCCGGGCTTTTAGGACAGCAGTTACAAACCTTACACGACCTTGGTCACGGGCGTGACCATGGGCGCGACTCTCCAATTTTCCGCCTATAAAGCCAACTGCTGCTAAAGTGATCCCCATCCAGTCCATGCTTCAATTAGATCATTTTTAGCTTCATTTTCTATACTTTTCTTTCATGCATTTTACTTTATTTAATTTTAATTCCTAGTTTAGAATTTAATTCCTTGCAATCGTAATTTCTTTTCTTAGATATAAAAATGTTCTTTCCCTTTAATTATGAGTAGCTAGTTGTATAATATTCGATTGGAATAATTCTTGAGTTTCTTATTTCGTAATTTCTTATTTTCATAACTTTAGATTTATAATTATTACGATTCTCCTTTGATTTCAATCATATGGATTTCATATTGTCGACATATGTTTTTCAATTAAAGATTTGTATTTTAGTTGATTGAGAGATCCGTGAATACGAGAAGATCGCTCAAGGGTGAAAGGAGTTGCATGCACTCCTCAAGAGAGGACGACATAAATCTTCCGGATTGGAGTCAAATCCAATAGTGGGGTTCACCTTGTAAAGCAAGCTTAGGGGTTTCGACTGGCCGAGGAGTCTTAATCGATCAACCTAAGGTTAGTTGGTTGCGTATTCTCGAGAGAGGCGCTTTCATAATTTGGGAACCTCCATGGTCGAATTATTCTACCATTTTGCTTTGAATTTAGATTTACAATTTACTCAACTTAAGAAGGATTTCCGATCAAATGCTCTCTTCTTCCATTTCTCTTTAATTATTCCAAATATCTTTTTTATATTTAGATAAAATAATATTAATTTGCGTCAGTAGAAGTAATCAACAGACCCGTGGAATATGACACTTGATACTTATTTTTAAATATCCAATACTATGAAAGATATGTGCTCTTGCTTATGGTTCATAGAATTTGGAGAATAATTATATCCTAAATTTTATATATCAAGTTTTGGCGTCTTTGTCGGGGACTTATTATTATTGTTATTTTGAAAGCGTAAATTCTATTACTTTTATCATTCTCTTTCTCTGCCCCCATTTCTCTTTTTGTTTTTTTCTTTCCAAATTCCATTCTATTAAGTGACAGTTGTCTAATTTTCTTTCTCCAAAAAATAATGTTATATCATTTGGCCGCAAAAGTTGCCGAGCTTCAAAACAAATTAAATCTTTTGGAAGTTGCACGAAAGCACCAAATTCGTTGTCATTATTGTGGTGTACCTCATCCAAGTGAAGAATTTTATTTTCATTCTTATTCTCCGAATTAATATTATGAAAATATTTTTTCTCCATCTTATGCAAACAATTTTGATAATAATTACAATCATAATTTTACCTCTTTTAATGAAAATAATTATTCCAACTTTGATGAAAATATTTTTTCCAATTTTCACGAGAATAATTTTTCAATTTTTAATAATTTTTCTTCTAGCTCGGAAGTAGATTATTTTTGGTGGCAAGCTCACCCGGATAGTTTCCGGAGCGATGATAAATCTTTCGATCCGAATTTTTATTCTTCTTCTTTTGCGCCGCAAGTCTCGTACTCTAATTTTGGGGAATTTTCACAATTTCAATTTGATACGCCTCCCCAAAATTTAGATGAGAATATTATTTCTTCTAGTGCTTTTTCTCTATCTTTGGATAATTTAGTTATGAAGGAACATGATTTTTCTTGTAATCTGATGCGTGTCGGCAAGTGCACCGGTCGCGCAAGTAATAAATTTTGGGAATAGAATTCCCGAGTGTCGGTCTCTTGAGGAACACAGTAAGGTGGATTTTATTATCGAGGAAGGACTTGAGATCGAAGTCCTGCGGTAGATGGAATGCGAACGAAAGGGCCTTTGAGATTTGCAAACAAAAGTAAATACTACGCCTACTCCTATGCAATGCCGCTATGCAATGCTTCGATCGGCGGGAAGGAAACTAGGCAGGCCTTGAGCGCGCTGCGTCGAAAGGGCGGATGGACGAGAAGGCTAACGGGAACGAGCTATGCAGGCCTTGAGCGCGCTGCTTCGTTAGGCGAGTGGAATACGGGCCGCGATGCCACGCTTCGAAGGCCGGATGGGCGAGTAGGCTTACAGATTGAGGGTCGCAAGCACCTCTTCGACAAGCACACCACTAGCAATTGCTAGTGCGGCACCGGACATGGTGGTGGAGCGGAAAATCGATGGGGGCGCACCTCATTAACACAAATGAACAAATTGATTTCATAAACATGAAATAAACAATACTAAACATGATTCATAGTGTTCATCATCAAGATAAAGACAATACAACAAATATAACCACACAAGTAGAAGAAAAAAGCAAGAAATACGACCGAATCCGGAGTCTCGTTGTAGATTCACGGTAGGAAGCACCGGGTTGTCAATCCGCATCCTAGCTCGGTCCCAACTGCGTCCGGGGTAGAGGAGGGTTGTCACACCTCCCAATGGACCCGTCTTCTCCAGCGATTTACCATCCGGTCACGTCTAGTGCGAAGAACTTCTCCCTTAGCGATCAAAATGAGTGTAGAATCTCTTCTTTCAAGCCCTTGGATGATGGAGGAGGCCTAGGGGGTGAAAAACCTCTGGAAATGGCGAAAACGGCGGACTGAACGGAGTCCAAATGCGTAATCCCGACCTAATTCACGATCAGGTCATTATATAGGCGCTGAATTAAATAGCGCGCACGGTCATTGGCGCACGACCAGTGGTCATGCGCACTAGAATCCTGTGATCGTGCGCTCTGCCTGGACGGAGCCTGCAAAGATAGAAATTATAAAATAACATGTTCGCACGACCAGTGGCGCACGACCGGTGGTCATGCGCACTATCGTAGGTGGTCGTGCGCACTGGTTGAAACAGAACTCATGAAATTGATGATAAGTGCGCACGAACAGTGGCGCACGACCGGTGGTCGTGCGCACTATCGTAGATGGTCGTGCGCACTGCACCAAACAGAACTCATAAAAAGGGTTAAGTGCACACGATCAGTGGCGCACGACCAGTGGTCGTGCGCAATAGAACCGGTGATCGTGCGCAATGTTCCTGTGCATAATTGCACCGGAAACACCTGCACGACACATGTTCCAGCGTACGACACCAGTCTAGCCACTGAAAGTGGGACTTAACATCGCAAGAAAACTATTAACAAAGAAAGATACGAAATAACACCAAAATGGGCCTAGAAGTGCACATAGCAAGTGATAACAAATATAAGCTAAAACAAGGCTAAAGTGCAGTGGAATGACTAGATAAACGGCCCAGATGAGTCCATATATGTGTATATAATCGGGACTCATCACACCCCCAGACTTACCTGTTTGCGCGTCCCGAGCAAACAAATTCCATGCGAACGGGGAAAGAAAAGTAGATGGCTTAAAACTACAATACAGAGTACCATGCGAAGTCGCATGCTCACATGCATAAGAAGAATAGTAGAGAAGATTTCTGATTATATAAACAGTTTATATATTTCTAAAAGAGTAAAAGCATATTACAACTACTCAAAATGGTGAACTACGGTGAATCGTTCGGTCATGCATACGGAGAAAGTAAACTAAACGCTGAGATGAGCATTGCTCAAGATTGGGGTGCCGGATAAACTCCACCGAAATCCATCGGTGTTAGTGACCATAGGCTTGCCCGGACACATTCTCTCCACGACACTAGATTGGTTCATAGCGCGAGTCGGTAGGACTTTAGGTTAGAGATTGGGCTTGGGTTACGGTGAGGTAAACAATGATAAACAAAATGGCTTAAACACATAACCCAAATGAGCTTTAAAAATAACTACCCGCGCACCAAAATCGAATGCAAGTGCACCACACCCCCAGACTTGGACTTTTGCAACATAGGTGTGTGCACCGCCTACTCCCAATACATAATATTTCTACATGATTTTTCAATAAAACTCATTTTTCTTTCTTCTCTTTTTTTTTTCATTTTTCTCTATCTTTCTTTTTCTTGTCTTTTTTTTTTCTTTCAGCAAAATTTTCAAATGAGCACAACCACAGATTCACAAAAATAGACACCATAATCAACACCCCCCAAAATGTAAATGAGACTACAACTAAAGCTCAGATTTGGGTGTGCGACTAGGCTAGGCTTTTAGGCTTTGGTGAGATAAATGTGGAGCTGAATCAAGAAAAGGGTAGGCACAAAGGGGCTAGCAAGGGTAGACGATAGGCATGAAATGAAAAGTTCAACCGGGCCAAAATAAAGGCCTACGTCATTCTCACGCACTAGAACTATCCTATGCCAATCTTCAAGAATCGCTTGGGGCAAGTTCTAGCCACCGAGAAAGATTCTCCTTTCTCCCGACTCAAGCAATATAAGTCTAGCGATCGTTTACACACATCCCTACGCTACCGTTTGATTCCACCAGATTCACCATTTGAGTAGAGTAAACAACATTTACACTAATAGAAAAAGATAAAACCATAAATATAAAAAGAAGTCTAATCTACACAAATTTCTATGCAACCGAGCACTCGACTAGGAGCACTACGGGAGTCAACATTTTACTCTGCTACATAGTCCTAAGCCATCACCTAGACTTTCCCACATAAGCAGAAGAATTAAATTCACTACAGAGCATGCATACAGGCGAGTACGCGCTCAAGTGGGTGCGGTGGTGTGCAATGAAAATGAACAACAATTTAAATGAAATCTTCTAGTATGCAGTGCAATAGTGCACGTGAGCGGGTAAACAAAACTACTCTCCCCCAGACTTAAACTAAACAATCCGCATAATATATGACATGAAAATCAGCATAGGCTAGGGAAAGAGGGTACCCAATGCTCAGAAAGTGAGCATACCAGAAGATTCGCGTTTAAACCAAGACTAAGCTGCAGCATCCGCCATCCAGAAGAAGTACCTGCAGGGGTCAGCTCCGCAAAACAAAAGAAACAGAAAAAGATAAACTACAATACTATAGCTAACTAAACAGGATTGAATAAAATAAAATGCATGAAAAGTAAGATAACTACTGGGGTTATTGTCATCCCAGCACGACTTATTCAGATTTTGTACAGTTCTAACTTATAGGCCTATGAAAAGAAAAGTGCACATGTAACTGTTCTAATATCCGTGTCGGTAGCAGGTACCTATACGGAGAAAGAACAGTCACGCCTCTACCCGAATATAAATACCTGCTCCTCACAAGTAGAGGGAAAAGAAAGTAAGAAGAGGAGGAGGCCTGGTCCTCACTCATCTCACCAAAACTATCCTTGCCCAGCAAGGTATCGTCCACAGCAGGTCCGCAGGAGGAGAAGGCAACGAATGAGGCTTCCTTAATGGAGGAGGGATCAACCTCCTCGCATAAAAGGACACACTCATCATTGACTTGAGCACAAAGCTCCAAGTGCTCCTGAAGTACCTGTGAAGATTCAACCTGCACAGGCTCGGGTGAAGAGGGGGGATCGAGAAATAAACAAGATGAAGAACATAGATAATCAAAAATCGGGGGAGTGGTCCCGGTCTCACTCCCATTAGGTTGGGGAAGTAAAATAATGTTTGCATTGTCATCAATGCTACAAGATTCGGCGGGATCAACGGTGGCCAGGCTTAGGATTTGGACTTCCTCCACCGGTGCTGAGGAAAATTCCTCTTCACCTAGAAGGTTGTCCTCCTCCATAGGAATAGGCACAACACTCAGATCAACCGCCTCCTCCTGCGACACATCATCAACAATGTCGTCAGAGACGAGTGTAGTATGCACAACAGGGAGAGGAGTAGTGCTCGGATAAAAGTCGAGCACCGATTCCTCACAAAGAATCGAATCCACTAGAGGTGGTGGATGCACCGGGAGAATAGGCTCAGCAATGTCGGTGACCAGATCAGCCACACATCCAGTGACCGTGTCCATGCCATACCCTTCAAGATGTGAAGGTGACAAAGACACATAACCGGATGTTGAAGGTGTGCCGCCAGAGTTAGGATTCGGGACGATCCGGATATCCGGCTCGTCATCCTCATCCAATTGGCGAAGATAAGCAACACAATCCTTCAGGGCATGATCTGTGCTCCGACAAAACTGGCACTGCCTTGCGGGCTTCTTTGGCACAGCGGGGGCTGGAGCCGAAAAGAAGTATGACGGTAAAGGCTCAGCAGAGTAGCCATAAGACTTACGCGCACCATATGGAGTACCAGACGAAGTCGGTGCTCCATATGCTGGGCTATAAGAATTATGCCTACTATTCTCCGTAGGGCATTCATCACTAGAGTGGGAGGTAGCTCCACACCAACGGCAACGGAAATTAAGATGTGCCCACATAGTGCGAAGATAAAACGATTCAAAAAGAAGAACACTATTGTGCGAAATACTACACCTAACAAAAATTTACTAAAGCAACCTACTATAAAACAAGAAAAAGGAATAAAAAGAACAGAAATAAAATAAGAGATGCAATTTACAAATGGAAGGGCTTCTCTCTCAGACTCTCCCTCTCCAGAAAACTCACACGTCTGTGTTCCCCGGCAACGGCGCCAAAAACTTGATGCGTGTCGGCAAGTGCACCGGTCGCGCAAGTAATAAATTTTGGGAATAGAATTCCCGAGTGTCGGTCTCTTGAGGAACACAGTAAGGTGGAGTTTATTATCGAGGAAGGACTTGAGATCGAAGTCCTGCGGTAGATGGAATGCGAACGAAAGGGCCTTTGAGATTTGCAAACAAAAGGAAATACTACGCCTACTCCTATGCAATGCCGCTATGCAATGCTTCGATCGGCGGGAAGGAAACTAGGCAGGCCTTGAGCGCGCTGCGTCGAAAGGGCGGATGGACGAGAAGGCTAACGGGAACGAGCTATGCAGGCCTTGAGCGCGCTGCTTCGTTAGGCGAGTGGAATACGGGCCGCGATGCCACGCTTCGAAGGCCGGATGGGCGAGTAGGCTTACGGATTGAGGGTCGCAAACACCTCTTCGACAAGCACACCACTAGCAATTGCTAGTGCGGCACCGGACATGGTGGTGGAGCGGAAAATCGATGGGGGCGCACCTCATTAACACAAATGAACAAATTGATTTCATAAACATGAAATAAACAATACTAAACATGATTCATAGTGTTCATCATCAAGATAAAGAGAATACAACAAATATAACCACACAAGTAGAAGAAAAAGGCAAGAAATACGACTGAATCCGGAGTCTCGTTGTAGATTCACGGTAGGAAGCACCGGGTTGTCAATCCGCGTCCTAGCTCGGTCCCAACTGCGTCCGGGGTAGAGGAGGGCTGTCACACCTCCCAATGGACCCGTCTTCTCCAGCGATTTACCATCCGGTCACGTCTAGTGCGAAGAACTTCTCCCTTAGCGATCAAAATGAGTGTAGAATCTCTTCTTTCAAGCCCTTGGATGATGGAGGAGGCCTAGGGGGTGAAAAACCTCTGGAAATGGCGAAAACGGCGGACTGAACGGAGTCCAAATGCGTAATCCCGACCTAATTCGCGATCAGGTCATTATATAGGCGCTGAATTAAACAGCGCGCACGGTCATTGGCGCACGACCAGTGGTCGTGCGCACTAGAATCCTGTGATCGTGCGCTCTGCCTGGACGGAGCCTGCAAAGACAGAAATTATAAAATAACATGTTCGCACGACCAGTGGCGCACGACCGGTGGTCGTGCGCACTATCGTAGGTGGTCATGCGCACTGGTTAAAACAGAACTCATGAAATTGATGATAAGTGCGCACGAACAGTGGCGCACGACCAGTGGTCGTGCGCACTATCGTAGATGGTCGTGCGCACTGCACCAAACAGAACTCATAAAAAGGGTTAAGTGCACACGATCAGTGGCGCACGACCAGTGGTCGTGCGCAATAGAACCGGTGATCGTGTGCAATGTTCCTGTGCAGAATTGCACCGGAAACACCTGCACGACACCTGTTCCAGCATACGACACCAGTCTAGCCACTGAAAGTGGGACTTAACATCGCAAGAAAACTATTAACAAAGAAAGATACGAAATAACACCAAAATGGGCCTAGAAGTGCACATAGCAAGTGATAACAAATATAAGCTAAAACAAGGCTAAAGTGCAGTGGAATGACTAGATAAACGGCCCAGATGAGTCCATATATGTGTATATAATCGGGACTCATCATAATCCCATAGTTTCTTTTACCAAAAATGAAGAAAAATGGTTGTACCAAGAATTTCTTAATATTCTGAGCACACCGGATGAAATAGAAAAAGCACAAGTTTCTTCCCCTACTCCATCCGATTTTTCTTTTGTTTTTCATGAATTTTCACAAAATTCTTCTATTTTTGTTTGACATAAAATTCATGAAAACTTTGTATCCAAAAATTGTATTACGCTTGATAATGCACTAGATTTTTCTACCGAAAAATTTATTTTCAAAAATAAACAACCGGAACTTGATCATGTATTTTCGCAAGAGCCTCCTCCTTGCAAAAAATTTTTTGACTTGTTTATTTGTGATTCTTTATATACTAATAATTTTCAAGTTGAAGATGAGTCGTTGCCACCACAAATATTTTATGATCCATATGTCGCTCATCTTCAAAAATCCAAATCACCTCAGGTATGTATAGGTGATTTGGATTTGCATCTTCAAGTTCAAGCATAAAAGAAGAATCACTTATTAAGCGGAGGAGTCGTCGGGCAACGGTCTTCGGTATTTTCACCACAACGTGAATTAAGGGAGTTGCTTGTGCATTTTCACTATAAATTTCCTTTTAGCTAACTCTTAACGTCTAGCTCAAAGATGTTAAACAAAGCGCTCTTGGGAGGCACCCCTTGGTTATCTTATTTTTCTTGCAATTTAATTTCTCAGCATTTTATTTACTTGTTTTTCCCCTCCTACTTGGCCTATAAACATTGGGGACAATGTTTATTTGTAAGTATGTGGGTGGATGCTCATTATTTAAAAAAACCCAAAACAACTGGAAAAACTTTTCAAAATACAAAAAATGTTTTCTTTTAATTTTAGTTTTCTTTGTCTTATTATAATATTAAAATATAAAAATATACAAAAAACCAAAAAAATTATAAATTTTAACAAATTTAAATTCTTGCGAAAGGGTCGTGCTGGGCTTTCATCCCACAAAACCGCTTAGTACCTTGCGAGCCCGTCAATGGGTAGCCCTTGGGAAGTCCAAGAATAAAAAAATATTTATGTTTTTTTTTAAAAAGTTCTAATAAAATAAATTTGGTAACATTCAATTTCTACAAGCTTCATTTAGACAAAATTAATTTTAATTATGAGTTTTCTTTGTAGGCTTCTTAAGAAGTTTTCTTTTCATGTATTTCTTTATTTTATGTCTCTTCAAAAATTGTTAGGTTTAATTTTTAGATGAATTTGATTTAATGAATTTTTCATTATCTTGGTTTGTTTAGAATATTTCATAGTTTTACTTTCTCTCTTTAAAATCTCATAATTCAAATTTTTTTAAAAATTGTGCTTAATATCTTTAAATTTTACTTATATTAATTTTAGCTCATGGATGCTTAAGATTGCTAAAAGTTATTTTCTACGCTCTTAAAATATTTTTCTTTGGAACTTTATAGCATTTAAACCCTAGCCCTTCCCCTACCTTTTGTTTAACCAATTGATTGACTATATAAAAAATTCTAAAAGATCATATGTCGTGGAATGAGAGGATAAAATTCATCATTCATAAACATATGCTCCCAAATTCATAAAAGATTATATGGCATGGAGTTGTGAGGTAAAATTCATTACTCATAAACATATACATTTGAGAAATTTCAAAAGAAGATGAAAATTTGATAAACGATGAAAATGAGAGGATAAAACTCATCATTTCCCAAATAAAGATATTTCTTCTTTGCCAATTTCTACGGTACTTTATCCAACATCAATTGCTAATCCAAGATTGATATGAGAGAACTTAGATAATATTTTAAAGTTTTCTAAAAGGTTTCTCATGAAGTTTAAAATTTCTACAATTTTAATCTTTGATTATTTTGCTTAATTCAAAGCAATTTTGATTATGAAAAATTAGTTTGAGAATTTTGAAACTAATGTTTATTTTACTCAATTCAATTTGTGAATTATAAGTTCTTTCTTATGAGTCTAAATTTTATTTCTAACTTGTTTTGATTTTGGTCATATAAAATTTAGAGTGTATGATTGAGAGTAATTCATTTTGGAAATGTCCAATAAATTCTTCTCATACAAATAAATTGGTTTTGCTCTGGAATAACAAAAGCTTAAGTATGGGGGTATTTGATAGTACAATATTTATCTATATTTTAGTATAATATTTATATAGTAATTAAGTATTTTTATAGTATTTTATCTTAATTTCTTTCTAATTAGCCTATTTCTGTACTTTCAGGTATTTTGGGCTGCTGATAATAGTTTGATGCTCATGGACGTGATCAGGAGATATTTTGAAGCATTTCTGCCGAAGTCGCAAAGCACACGCCCTAGGTCACGGGCGTGACCTAGGGCGTGACATGAGTTCACTGCTGGAACCTTCTCCGGAACTCCTTCCAGCACGTTTTAAATTTACACGCCCTTGGTCACGGGCATGACCATGGGCGTGACATCAAGTCACGACCATGACCCAAGCCAACCGTCTTCCAGTTGCTAGATCATGCATCCAACTCAGTTTAATATTACACGCCCTCGGTCACGGGCGTGATCGAGGTCATGACCCTTCCCACAACAGCCAGAATAACTCCAGATCGAGCTATTTCCCACCGTTTCTAGGCTCGGTCAAGACACGCCCTAGGTCACGGGCGTGGCCTAGGCTGTTACCCACCAAGTAATTGCTTTTTGGAAATTTTCTCCCCAACGTTCTCGGGCTTTCAAGACAGTAGTAACACACCTTACACGCCCTTGGTCACGGGCGTGGCCAAGGGCGTGACCTCTAATTTTTTGTCTATAAAAGCCAACTGCTGCCAAAGTGATCCCCATCCAGTCCATGCTTCGATTGAACCATTTTTAGCTTCATTTTCTATATTTTCTTTCATGCATTTTACTTTATGTAATTTTAATTCCTAGTTTAGAATTTAATTTCTTGCAATTGTAATTTCTTTTCTTAGATATAAAAATGTTCTTTCACTTTAATAATGAGTAGCTAGTTTTATAGCATTCGATTGGAAGAATTCTTGAGTTTCTTATTTCATAATTTCTCATTTTCATTACTTTAGATTTAGAGTTATTACGATTCACCTTTGTTTTTAATTGTATTGATTTCATGTTATCGACATATGCTTTTCAATTAATGATCATATTCTAGTTGATCGAGAGATCCGTGAATACGAGAAGATCGCTCAAGGGTGAAAGGAGTTGCATGCACTCTTCGAGAGAGGATGACATAAATCTTCTGGATTGGAGTCAAATCCAATAGTGGGGTTCACCTCGTAAAGCAAACTTAGGGGTATCGACTAGCCGATGGGTCTTAATCGATCAACTTAAGGTTAGTTGGTTGCATATTTTCGAGAGAGGCACTTTCATAATTTGGGAACCTCCACGGTCAAATTATTCTACCATTTTTGTTATGAATTTAGATTTACAATTTATATAACTTAAGAAGGATCTCTGATCGAATGCTCTCTTCTTCCATTTCTCTTTTATTATTCCAAATATCTTTTTATATTTAGATAAAATAATATTAATTTATGTGAGTAGAAGTAATCAACAGACCCGTGTAATACAACACTTAATATTTATTTTTAAATATCCTATTTTATGAACGATAGGTGCTCTTGCCTATAGTTCGTAGAATTTGGAGAATAATTATATCCTAAATTTTATGTATCAATTATTATAGTGGTTCACAGATGATGGGTACTCCACTATTCCTCTCCATCTATCTAGCAGTATGCTAGACTAGGCCAACTCCTCCAAAAACTCAGATCAAAGATCTTACTTCTCAGATTCCTTGAGTCCTACAACTCAGGAACCCAACAAGTTCCCTACCTCAGATCCACTCCTTCGATCCTAACTCAGGTGCAATCAGCAGCCCTACCTCATAGTGATATCACTCTTACAACTCAGATTCACCTCTGAATCATATCTCAGGTCTCCACAAGACCCTACCTCAGGCTTATTATAAGCCTTATACTCAGGCGAACTCTCCTTCCCTACTCTCAGACTGACATCATTGCCCTACCACGGATCTCAGATAGATCTTATAATAAAGAAGATTAGAAGATTTTGTTTACAATATTTAGACTCTAGAAAATATTCTTTGTGCTTCGAGTCCTCTTAGATCTTTCTAGAAAGAAAGTCTTCTTCAGCAGCAGCACTGGATCAATCTGCAGAAATACTTTAGTATCAGGATCAGTGCTGAACTTTCTTGATAATAGAAGTCTCCTTGCTCTCTAGAATGAGAGCTTTCTTTTTCTTGAAGCTTTTCTTCTTCTTCTTCTTCTTCTCCTTCTTTTTCAGTAAGCTTGCTCTTTACTATTTTATTGCTTTTTAATGGCAGGCAAGCTTTTCTCTTTTTGATTTCTCAACCATATCAAGCTCAAAGGGTTAGGGTTAGTCGATCCTCTCTTATTCTTTTATAGATCTGAACCTTCAAATGGTCGAGACCCTAAAAGGTTTTATCTTAGACAACTTTTTAGAAGTGATTGATTTGACATCTGCTTTTGTCAACTCCGTCAATTTGAAATCTCTTCTTATGAGCTTGACATGGTGATATCATTGTGTGATGTTCGTTAACACAATGATAAATGACTTAGCAGTCTTCTCTTGAGTTCTTGCAACAATATTGTCGTGTCAACCTTGTTGTCACGATGATAAGTAACGTAGATAGCTTTCCTTGAGCTTTCACAGCCATATCGTGGTGTGAAGATTTTTGTCATGATGATATATACCTTAGCAAACTTTCCTTGATCTCTCACAATGATATAGTCATGTGAAGCTTGTTGTCACGACGATATATGCCTTAACAGACTTTACTTGAGCTCACACAATGATATCATTGTGTGGACCATGTTGACACGACGATATCGTCATGATCTTCTTATTATCATGTTGATTGTTAACTGACTTCTTTTGCTTCCTTCTGTGAGTGACCAAAATGATATCGTCGTGTGAGTGTCACATACACAATGATATTTTACTTAGAGATTTTGTTCTCGATCTCCAAACATTATATATAGGAAATATAATGTCACATCCTACTCATGTCACATCAGATTGATATTGATATAAAATGTACTTATCATTGACTTAGGGACTTCTCCAAATCTGAAACATTGTGGGCAGTGTCCCCAAAAATCTCCCCATATTTAAAGAAGTCATAACCTAGTCAATGATAAAGCACAATAATGAGAATTAAGAGAAGAGAGTATAAAATATTCAGAATATTGCATTGCACAACATAAGAAATACCATTAACATAATATAAATGTATAAGTGTTGAAATGTTTTGAATTTTAAAACATTTCTATATTTGCCCATAAAATGAAAGTCAACCATTCTTTAGGTTCCCTTATGACTATTCTACAAAGGTTTGGCACTTGAAAGCTTTCTTAAATTTTTTGTAAGATTATCTGAGCCCAATTTGTTTTCTTGATTAGAATTATCCTTGCCATTAGGTCAAACATTAGCTTGGAGATCCTATCATGGGACCCTACGTTGCAGAGGAGGGCTTTCCTAACTATATCAGCTAGCATCTTTCCTTGCTGATTGAAGTGCTTCCTTTCTAAGGACCCATAGGTCATATATTAGAATGCCCACACCATTCTAGGGCATCATCTAGGTCCTGCTTTGTGACCTATTCATCTTCTTCTCCATTAGCAAATGAGGGCAGATGGAGCGCTTTGGACAGTCTCTTGGAGTTCACCTTCACTTTCATTCCATTGATCTTACTCTTGATTGACTTCCCAGATGAGACAACTTTGGCATTTGAATAGGACTCAAGCACCTCCCTTCTTATGATCACAGTAGGTTCAGACAGCATAAAATGCAAGTCGACGGAGTCAATCCATCTTATAACTGCTTGAATCTCTTCCGAGGTCATCTCAAAACCATTTCTCACCACTTCACTACCTTCGTACATATATCCTTCTCCCATTGGAGCCATTTCAAAACCATTTCTCACCACTTCACTGCCTTCATACAGATATCCTGAATTTCAAGACATTTGACACCTATTTATAGTTTCTATTATGGAAAGCGAAAAGCCACGTACCAGGGATTTGATTAATTTCAGATCCAATGACTGAGATTTATTCAGTTAGGATTTCTTATTTGACAGATAAATAATAGAGTATCGTTGTGTCATCACGACAAAATCGTAATGATATGGTCTTTGATTGTTCTTATGCACAAATGGTATGCACAAATCTTTTGTAAGTCACTCCAAGCTATCCCAGTGACAACCTGCATGCTTTGTTAGTGACCTAGCACATACTAGAAGAAAATTGTAACAATAATAAATAAATAAGGGCAACTCAGCAGAAGTTATTCTAAATTGAGCATGCCCAACTCAATTTTGAAGAAATTTAACTTTGCTTCATCTAGAGGTTTAGTGAAGATATCTGCCACTTGTTTGTTAGTGGGGACAAACTCAAAGCAGATGTCTTCCTTCTCAACATGTTCTCTAATGAATTGATACCTAATTTCAATGTGCTTAATCCTGTTGTGTGATGCATGATTCTTAGCAACTGAAATTGCACTAGATGAGTCTAAAAACATTATAGTTTTACTTAGTTATAGATTGTAGTCCTATAGTTGATGTTGGATCCACATACATTGTGCACAGTAACTCCCAGCTGATATATATTCTGACTCTGCTGTTGAAATAACAACACTGGTTTGCTTCTTGCTCCTCCAGGAAATTAGTCTTCTCCCAAGGAATTGGCATGTCCCTGAGGTACTTTTCATGTCCTCTTTACAACCTGCAAAATCTGCATATGAATACCATATTAGTTCAAAATCATTATTCCTAGGGTACCATAGGCCAAGATGTGGTGTGCCCTTAAGGTATCTCAGAATCCTCTATGCAGTTGAGTAATGAGATTCCTTGGGGGCAAGCCTAGTACCAAGCACATACACATGTAGCATATATAATATCAGGTCTACTTACAGTTAAATAAAGGAGGGAGCCAATTATGCATATGTACAAGGTCTCATCAAAAGGTTTCCCTTTCTCATCCTTGTCAAGGGATATATTCGACCCCATAGGAGTTTCATGGTGGAGGCAATCACCATTCCAAATTTCTTAACTAACTCCTTGGTGAACTTAGTCTGGGAGATGACCCCAAACAGGGGTCAAGGTCGGCCAGTGAGAATATTCCATATTCATATTGTTTCACCTGTAGGCCTAAGAAATACTTAAGCTCTCCCATACTGGTCATTTCAAATTCCCCTTGCATCAGGTTAGCAAACCTCTGGCAAAGGTCATAATCTATAGACCCAAATATAATGTCATTAACATATATTTTGACTAAGAGATTCTTGCCCTTCACTTCCCTTAGAAACAATGTTTTGTCTATCCCCCTTGAGAATTTTTCTTAAGAAGAAAGGTTGACAAGGTTTCATACCAAGCCCTTGGGGCTTGTTTTAAGCCATATAAAGCTTTTCTAAGATAGTACACATAATCAAGAAAGGTTGGATTGACAAAACCTGATGGTTGTTCTATATATTCTTCTTCCTTTAGGTCACCATTTAGGAAAGCTGACTTCACATCCATTTGGTAGACCTTGAATCCTTTGTGGGCGGCATATGCAAGGAATAGTATGATGGATTCTTCTTACTTTAGGATCTTTGGTTGTACTTGCTTTATCCTTAACAATGGGAAAATTCATTTTGCCAAATTTGACAAGAAGGATGATGATGGAATATTTTTGGGATATTCCTCATCAAGCAAGGCCTATAGGTGTTATAATAAAATCTCTCTCAAGATTGAGAAGTCTGTGCATGGGGTCTTTGATGAAGCTAACATGTTTTATAAGGGGAAGGAAACTTCCACCAACACTATTTTGCAGGAAGAAGACCAACTAGCAGATCAAGTTGAAAGGCTCAGCATCATGGATCATTCATCAGAGTGTTAAGAGAAAGGAAAATAGAAAGTTGACAATGGTTCAGATGAAGACTATGCAGCAGAAGAAGAGGAACTTATAGCACATGAACTACCAGCCACTGAGATCATTCTAGAGAATGAAGATGGTGCTCCCACTGTCAATGAGCAAGTGGATCTTTAGGAAGAAGAGAATCCCCTTAATAACTCAACAAGAACCAGCATGACCCTAAACGATCATCCTTCAACACAAGTTATAGGAGATTTGACAGTGGGAGTCAAGACAAGGAATCAGCTAACAAATGAAACAATGTTGAAATATTTTCTCTCTCAATATGAACCTAAGAAGTTTGAAGAATCAGACAGTGATCCTCACTGGATATCTACAATGCAAGAAGAGCTAACTTAATTTGAGAGGAACAGGCTCTGGACATTGGTTGAGAGACCAAGGAATTACCCAGTTATTAGAACCAAAAAAGTATTCAAAAACAAGATGGATTAACAGGGTTCATAGTCAGGAACAAGGCCAGACTTATGGCTCAAGGATATATGCAAGAGGAGGGGATTGACTTCAACCAGACATTTTCTCCAGTAGCAAGGCTGGAGGCCATTAGAATGTTTCTTGCATATGCTGTACACATGAAGATTAAAGTCTATCAGATGGATGTAAAGAGTGCATTCTTAAATGGAACTCTTCAGGAAGAAGTGTATCCGGAGCAGCCCCCAGGTTTTGTCAATCCATCTTTTCCATCCTTTGTATATAGGTTAGATAAAGCACTATATGTACTCAAGCTAGATACAAGAGCTTGGTATGAGACTTTATCCACCTTTCTTTTGGAACACTCCTTTGAAAGAGGGAAAGTGGATAAAACACTCTTCACATAGCACATAAGAATCAGCTCTTACTAGTACAGACATATGTAGATGTTATTATATTTGGGTCAACAGATCAATCAATATGCAAAAGGTTTGCATACCTAATGCAGTCCAGATTTGAAATGAGTAGCATTGGGGAATTATCCTATTTCCTTGGCCTCCAAGTAAGGCATACTGCAGATGGCATCTTTATATACCAATACAAGTATGCCAACGAACTCACCAAGAGGTTTGGGATGGAAAATGCCTCTGTAATAAAACCCCCATGGCTACTAATGTTGTTTTCGATAGAGATGAAAAGGGTAAGTCCTTTGATCAGAAGACTTACAGAGCAGCCATTGGCTCTCTTCTCTATCTGATAGCCAACATACCAGATATAATGTTTTCTACGTGTATATGTGCTAGGTTTTAGGTTGGCCCCAAGGAATCCCACATGAGTTCTGTAAAAAGGATACATAGATATCTAAAGGGTACACCTGAACTTGGCTTATGGTATCCAGCAGACTCTGGATTTGATCTAGTTGTCTATTCAAATGTAGACTATGCTGGTTGTAGGCTGGATAGAAAAAGCACCTCAGGAATATGTCAATTCCTGGGTGCTAGACTGATCTCATGGTTTAGCAAGAATCAAACCACAATCTCCACTTCTATAGCTGAAGCTGAGTATATAGCTGCAGGAGGCTGCTACTCACAAATATTGTGGATGCAAAATTAGTTGTTAGACTACAACTTCTCCCTAGACAATTCCATATTATTTTGTTACAGCTCTAGTGTTATTTCTATTGCTTCCAATCCTGTCCTCCACAGAAAAACTAAGCACATAGAGATAAGGCACCACTTTCACAGGGACAATGTTGAGAAGGGTAATATCAATCTTCAATATATTTGCACTGATATTCAAGGGCTGGCATCTTCACTAAGCCACTTGATGAAAGTAAGCACAAGTTCTTCATCAATGCACTACGAATGCTTGATGGAGCCCTCTAGGACACCTCTATTACGTATTCAATCTTATTTTCCATAGAAAGGTACTGCTGGGAAAAACATTAAAACTTTTAAGAAAAATATAGTTATTTCAATCAGAGCTGCATCGAATACAAATTGACACACCATTGATTTCTATTCAACGCCGACTTCGAGAGATGACTGGGATAGTTCATCCGAATAGAACTCAATGTAACGTCGAATACATATTGACGCTTACGTCGACACCATAGCTGCTGACTATATTCGGAGCCATGTTGATTTCTACTCGACGTCATGTCGACTTGACAAAGCGCGTGCAGACTATTTCTAGAAGCAACATCGACATGTTTTGGCGCACGGAATTCATCTCTTTTCGACATTGCTTCAAATATAACCCTATGTTGCGATGATTCATCTACTCAAATCAACTCAGCCATTGGACTTTATTGTGCTTTTTGAATTTTCTCCATTTCACTCTCCTCCATTTTTCTTTCTCCTTCTCTCATTCTATTTTAGTGCAGGTACTCACAGGACATCAATGGCATCTCCTCCAAATTAAAGAGACATTGTTGAAGTAGTTGATCTAGCTCTAGAGACTTTGCTATCTCAATTTAGTTCTCTCTATCTTGATTTCTCGAAAGACTGATATCAAAAGCTTTGTGCTCATCATAGGAGGTTACATAACCTCAATGCTCAAATCAAAGTCATTGATGAAGAATTAAGGTTATTAGGACTGCATGTTGATGCCTTTATATCCTTGTTCAACGATATAAAGCAGGGGGAGAAGTGTACCAACAGACCACCTCAAGATTCAGTATACACTATAGCTCTCCTCTTATCCTTTGCTTCTGAAGGAGTGCCTGCAATCACCTACAGGTTTCTTCCACTCCCCGAATCTTTTTCTCGTCCAAGAACCCTGCCTTCAATACAGGGAGAGTCATCAAATCAGGGGGAAAGTGATTTATTCTCATATGATAATGACTACCTGAAGAGTCTGCAGGAGTCAAAAGAATGGACTGAGTTACCTCTCCCTGAAACACCTGAATTCAGGCCCTACTCTGAAGAATCTACAATAGCACCATCTCCAGTCAAGCCTGCTGATCAGGACCCTGAATCTACTCCATCATATACACCACCAGCTCAGCTCCCTCCTAATCTTACTCCAACATCCACTCCAATTGTCCAAGCACCATCCTTCAAAGGAAGACCTCCATAGAGAGGAAGAGGGCTTGGAAGGAATTATAGAGGAAGGGGAAGAGATGCGAGAGGAAGAGGATATGGAAGTAATATACCCATCTGGGAGAGGTATACAAAATAGCGAAGAAAACTGTACGAGAAGGACATATCCTATTACAAAACTTATGAGAAAGTTGAAATCCCTGAAAATACAATGAAGGAGTATATTGATCCAAAGCTTGCCAGTGCCCTAAATGAAATTAGAGAAAGGGATAAGTATGAATTTGAAGATTCTCAAGGAGAGCTTGAAGAAAAGAGAAGGTTGTTCATTGAAAGGACGAATAAGGGTAAGGATATTATGGAAAAAGAACAACTCAATGAGGCAATCCAAATCTCAAGCACACTATTTGATCCTACAAAGCATGCTGCAACATTTCCTCAAGCAAAACTTCTTGAAAATAGAGGGAAACTTCACAAAGGAGGTCTTGGTTGTGATCTGGATGAAGCAGAGCAACATCTTCAAAAGAAAAGAAAGATTGTATTCAAGATTACTCCAACATTTGATAATCCACAGTCAACATTCATACCAGACGCTGATGCAGAAGATCTAGATTTAGAAGAAATCAACTTGATGATAGCTAAAGTGTTTGGTCTAGGTTTCAAACTTAAAGATGTCCATTCTGAAGTTGAAACTGATCTGTAAAAGCTCTTCAAGGGACATGAGAGAATTCAGAAGAATCCAGAGAAAGCCACCCCAACAAACTTTAAATATGTGGAGAGGAAATTCAGGAAGGTCTATAAGGCCTTATCTACTTTTCCTAAAGAAAGAAAGTAAATCATTGCTTGGGTAACTAACTCTGATAAACGTCTATTTATATTAATCAGAAGTTTTCAGTTTACCATGTCATTATGTTATTTTATGTGTCTGTACTGTGATTTTATTCAACTATATATTTGAAATCACTTACTTTACTTAAAGTGATTTCATCAGTTAGGATATATTACCCATATTGTATACAAAGGGTAAAATGCTCATTAGATGTCCTAGAATGTCACACTCACCTTGGAGCGTAAAGATCAAGTCAAGACAAGCACAAAATCAATTAAGTTATGACTTGCATCAAATGGAAGTCGACGCAACTTCGACTTGATGTCCACGCAACTTTGACTAGAAGTTGAAGCAATTCAATCCGTCTGTCGAAGTATAAGTGAAGTCAACGCAATGTCGAAATGATCTTGATGCAGATGACAGAGCTTGTCAAAGCTATTTTTGAAGTCAATGCAACTTCGAAAGGAACTCGACGCAGAAGGAAGAGCCCGTCGAAGTCATCTTACAAGTCAAAACAACTTCGACTTCAATTCGATGCAAAAGATAAAGTTCAAGTCCAAGTATTCAACTCACGGATACATCGATAAGGAATCGACGCAACGTCGACATTTGAGTTCAGCCAGAGCTAAGAAGGAATTCGAAGCTACTCCTATAAGAACTCAGAGGTGCGTCGATACGAAGAATGATAAACTCGACGCAGCGTCGAATATAGTCTAAAATAGAAACTTTTTCTGATGTCCTTTTAATACCTTTTCAGAAGGTCCACAATGCTGAAGACAATTCTCTAACAGCTCGTTTATTGCCAAGAATGGAATGGAGTATCCCAGGAGACAGCAAAAATATTCTTAGAAGATTTTCAAATCTGATGGACGGGTCGGGATCTAAAGAAGAAAGGGAAATCAATTGTCCAATAGGAATTCCTTTTCAGGACAGCCTAAAAGAAAAAAGAAATTCAAACTCCAATCATAGAGAATAAGTATGCTGATAAGAGAAGAAAAATTGAGACGAATGATCAGATATTTTATGTCTGTCGAATAGGGCTTTCTCTCTTCTTCCTCCTTCAACCCAAAGACAGAAAAAGATGAACATTTTTCTATCTGCACAGGAAAACATCATAGCTGCTTCTTCTTCTTCATCACACAGTAGCAAGTTTACAAGAAGGGCTCAGAGAATAAGGATCAAGCCAATAACCCTTGCAATAATCATAATCATAAGCAAGGGTTCATTATATTCAGATCCAGTGATAAACAAAAGCAGCAGCGTAAAAGAAATAGCTTCTGAAGAATTCTGAAAGCAGAATTTGTTGGAACATGGTCTTCCACATCTCCTAGGTTTGAGAATAACAAATCCTATGTGTATTTGATCTTGTGTGTTCAAGTGTGCAGGATAACAAGTCCACATGACTCAAGGATAACATAAGAATGCTGCGCCAAAATTGGAAGCCAAAATTCCAGCATGCCCGCTAGCACCGGCGCTAGCGCTAGCGCAGGCGCTAGCGCGGACTTGAGAAAATCTCAGAAACAATTTTAGAAGGTGCTAGCGCCTGGCGATAGCAGCTAACGAAGGCGGTAGCAGCTAGCGCAGGCGGTATCTACTAGCGCCGGCGGTAGCGCAAAGCACAAGAGGAAGGCGGCCGGCTTGCTTAAAATGAAAGATTCACACGCACAGAATATTGCCTAATCTGAAATAGCGCCGGCGGTAGCGATAGCGCTAGCGCTAGCTCAAAACACAAGAGGAATCTCAGCATAGTTGCCACGGATTGAAGATTCTGCCGCGCAAAATATGTCCTAAAATGGGATAGCGTCGGCGGTAGCATTAGCGCAGGCGCTAGCGCTAGCGCTGAGGCTATAAAAAGGACCCCTTGGCTCCGTCTTCCTCACGCTTCTATAACCCTAAACTCCAGAGCTTCGTGCCACAGCATATAGAGGAAGGTTCAGAGAGATACTCCCACCAAAAGCTTAGAGAGAATTTCTGAAGGAGGACTTCTTCACGTTTCATCCGACCGGCGACCGCTTCAACAACGCTTATACTACAGCGGTCCAACGTCTCCAACTTCAGAAGTTCTTAGAGGGAGTTTTTATTATTGATGTTTTTATATTCATATATTTATTCTTGTAATTGTTAGTGAATTTGCCTCGTGTTGGCGACTAGGTCTGGGTAGGACTTAGGGCAGAAATTCGCCTCGTGTTGGAGACTAGGTCTCGGGTGTAGGTCTAGGGGGTGCTCAAGGCCATATCCGGGGAAGGGTTGGCTAGAGCGGCTTGAGGCCGTATCCGGGGAAGGATCGGCTAAAGCCAACCGGTTCGTGGGGATACGAGTCGGTATGAAAACAAAAAGAGTCTTTCTATAAGCTTTGATTTCTAGCTTCGATAAGAGATCAAGTTTTGTAATCATGCTTCTCAAGTTAATAAAATCGTGTCTTTACTTTTACTTCACTTGATTTGTCTTGATCTTCTCTAGTTTAATAATCAAAGCTTTTTCAAAGTTTTTCAAAATATATTATAAGTTTTTAAAACCCTTATTCACCCCCCCCCCCCTCTAAGGGCGCCTACCGATCCAACAAGTGGTATCAAAGCGAGGTTTCAATCCTCGGACCTGTGGGTTATGGGCACACAGGAAGAAGGAAGATCTTCTTGAATGATAGTGGAGCTTGTAGAGAAGGAAGTGATAAGGAGTTTTAGAATATTTTTCATTGAAATCGATTAGAGTTTGAGTTATTACAACATTTTCCTTCTCTGATCTTCCTCTCGCAGGTATGGAACAAACACAGGAAGAGAAAAATATCCAAGCATCCACTATCATTCAAGAAGATCTCTCTCGGAGCGAAGCCATGTAGAATATTGAAATAGAAAAGGAGAACAATACACCAAGAGAAAGAGAAGATATAGATCCATCTATAATGGAGGAAGAACTAAAAGATGACGAAGGAATTTCATGTTCACAATCTGCCTCCTCCAATAGCGCTGTAAGGAAGACTAAATCTTCTTCTTGTGTGATAACTTCTATCCTTGGTTTCAATATATTAAAAACAGCTAAACGTAAGATCAAAAAATTAAAAATTACTAATAATAATTTACGTTTAGAAAATAAGAGACTAAAAGCTAATGATAACTCAAATTCAAATTATGATGTGCCTACACCATCTTGTCTTTTACTCAAAATATATTATAAGTTTTTAAAACCCTTATTCACCCCCCTCTAAGGGCGCCTACCGATCCAACAAGTGGTATCAGAGCTAGGTTATTCCAAATTGGCTTAACAACCGGGAATAATGGCGTCTCATGATCTCGCTTGTATAAGTGAGGTAAATTTTTATGGAGAAGAAAAATCTCTTAAACCACCTTTATTCAAAGGGAGAAATTATAAAGGGTGGAAATTTGTAATGGAAAAGTTTATTAAAAATTTAGATATCAATGCTTGGGATATAGCAATAACAAGACCAGCGGACGAATCAAATAACAAGAGCGTCACCTAAATGCAAAAGCTATGCATTATATTTTTTGTGCTTTATCTCAAGATATTTTCAAATTAATATATTGTTTTTCTAGTGCATACAAAGTATGGAAATTTCTTGAAGAAATGTATGATTCTCCTTCTACAGGTATGGAACAATCACAAGAACCGGAGAATATGCAAGCTTGCACAAGTCTTCAAGAATGCTCCTCTCATGACGGATCAATGGAGCACACATCAAATGGAAAAGAAGAAGTACTGTCTTCGGAAGAGGAGTGCCAAAAAGATGTAAAAGAAACGATATGCTCAAATTGTGCCTCTCCCGAAAGCAATGTAAGGAAATCAAATCCCATCGTTTGTATTTCTATTTCTACTTTACAATTGCTACAAATTACAAAGCGCAAAATTAAGAAATTAAAAAATGCAAATTGCAAATTGCGCTTAGAAAATAAAAATTTAAAAGCAAAAGTTAAAGTAGTATCAAATTCTGATTTATCTAGCTTTACTCATGTCACTTCAATTGAAAATACAAAACCTTGTCTTGATTGTAATGATATTAAAGAAAAATTTAAGGAACTTGAAAAAGAAATTATTTTTATAAAAGAACAAAATGAAAAATTATGTTTAGAAAATTCATCTTTGATAACTTATTGTGCTAGGTGTAAAGAATATAAAATTGAAATTAAAGAGATGGATGAAACATTTGATGAATATAGAAACAACAATCAAGATCATATTGATTCAATTGTTTCCACTCTTAAAAATAGCACAATCGCTTATAATAAAGCTAGACATAATTTAAAGATCAAGAATGATGAATTAAAATCAAAAATCAACTTGCTTATGAAAATTGTAAATACAAATTCACAATATCAAACTATATCTAAAAACAAGTTGAATATGAATATGAACATCTTAACTAAGTTTAATAATGGGAGTAAGGAACATAAAGGATTTGTTAATCTAAATCAAAATCACCATTATTTACAAAATTATGTATCTCCTAAAGTAAAATCAAATATGCAAAAATTTCCTATGAAAAATGATTTCAAATGTCATCATTATTTTAAGTCTAAGTTTAATGAATATGGAAATTTAATGCAAAATTATAATATTAAACCTAAGTATGAGTGGAGACCCAAAATTAAAGATGAAATATTAACTCCACGCGAAAGGGTCCATTTGTTCTTGTCTCCCCAAAAGCCATCTCGCTATATTGGGTACCCAAAGGAACCATCCCACATGGTCCCCTTTGGATACCTAAAACTCTTATTCATTAGGTATCATCAATTGCATGAAGTAGAATCCTTTCAAAATGAAATTTACAAAGTTTAACTTCATGATATGCTTTCATGTCTTTTAATTTTTCTTGTTTTCTTATTTCTTTTGATCTATCATGTCATGGTCATCCTATACAGTATTAAAAATATGATTTTATCTCTTAAAAGCTCAATATGCTTATAAAATCAAATTGATCAAATTCAAAATCAGATTTTATTTTGATGACCTATCTTTTATTCTTATATTCACTGCCTCTAAATATCTTATATTATCCATATGAATCAAACTCTAAATTTGCTATAAGATATTTCAAATTAAATCCAGTTATTAGGCTATTAAGAGTTTTAGCCTTCACCAACAAGTGGTTTAGTGAAATAACATGATCTAAAAGAAAATTCAAGATCTAAATAAAAGTTCAACTTTCAATATGTTTATCTTTGTTCGCAACAAAAAATTATATTGTGTTCACTCCTAAATATCAAACATGATCTAAACCATCACTATTGTTCACCTATCAAAAATCACATATATATATTCAAAATTCTTAATTAGTTAAAAAAGAAAATCACTAAAATGTATTGAAAGAATTTACCCTCTTAATGAATATTGAATTCACAAACACCATTATGATCTATTGATGTCCCTTGCTAAAATTCTCTAACATCATAATTCTTATCAAAAGTCTTCTAAAAATAATTATTTCTATCACATTTATGTGAATTATAATTGATATATTAACTGATGACAATTGATATTATAATGGATGGTGTATATTGTGATTTATTTCGAGTTTAGACCTTTGAATCATCTTGATATCAAATCAAATAGAATCGTCACTCCATTGTAGGTCTATAAGTTGAAACACTATCAAACCTTAGTATAATGTTAATCTCAAACTTATCATACTAACATTGTCGCCTAAAGAATATTTGTGTCTATGTATGCCTTTATTTGGTTACCAAGATATACAGGCTGGGTATTCTCATCTAGGGCTTATCCATGGTATGATTGTGCATAAACATTATTGTTAATCTCTAAAATCATGCATATTTGATTTGTTCATTCATGACCTCTCATGCTTACATTTCCTATCATTTTCAAACTACATTGGTAAATATAAGCCTTAAAAATATTAAAATGGAGATATAATGAAATATATCACTTCCAAAGTTTATTTGGAAAAGTCATATACAAAATCGCTAATGTTTCATGAAATTTGCACTAGCTAGACATTTCCTAAAAATCTGAAATTTCAGCATGAAACTACTATTATGACACTTAATCAAGATCAATAATTAAAAATTTCAAAATCATCAAAAATCGGGCACTGTTTCCCGCGCTAGCGCTAACGCCGGCGCTAGTGCACCTATGTGTTTTTCTGTATTTTTAAAATTTTGAAAAATCCCTAAAAATATATTAATCTATGTGTACTATTCATTTCTGCATTTTTGCTTTTATTACATTTTTGAAAAATCAAATACAAAAACACAAATGCCAAATTACAAAAAAACAAAATTATATGTTTTGCCTTTGTGTTTTTGTCATTTGTTTAAATTCTATTTCTATAAGCAAAAAATCAAATACAAAAATATAAAACAAAAAAATTATCAAAAATTGTTCTTTTTGAACTTAACTTTTTACTTGTATCTTGCGAAAGGGTGATTTGGGCTATCATCCCCTCCTATCACCTAGTACCGGGCGAACCTCTCACAAGGTAGTCCTCGGGAAGTCCAAGATCAATTTTATAAGTTCAAACTTTAAATAAAAATTATTCTTCAAAAATATCAAAAATATTGTATGGACTTCATTGAAAATCAAGCATGATTTAATCTATTATTTAGAACTTCTATAATGTTGCAATTTATCTTTTCAAACTACTTTGAACATAGCTTTCATCATGCTTTGATATATCTATTAATATGTGCATCAATTATTGTGAAAAAGTTGTGGAGAACTAAGCTTAGCATGACTCTAAGTATGAGTAAATGTTTTATGTTTGATAATGATCGCTATTCACTCACTTATTTTGGCATTGTCTACATATGTGTTTAATCTAATAATGCTTGTGTATGTTTTGTAATAGTATAATGAATTAAAATTGAACAAGTATCTTACCTACACAACCTTTATTTGCACTTTTAAAAGTTAAGAAAAGTGGTTATCTTTTTCATAAATTATATTGGTTTGCAAAACAAGTGTATTCGGAGAACTTTGTACAAAACAACAATCATAAAATAAAGTGACAAAGATAACTCCACCAAGCACTACTTGAACCTCTTGATAAGTCTTAATAAGCGTTGTGAGGTTGAGCACCTTGGAAAGAATAGTAAAGTATCTTGTGCAAACCATAACTTTCTTTCAAAATAAAAACCACTTATTCTTAAGTACACCGGATCACAATAAAAAAAATCAATATTGAAGAATAAAATTATGTGATCCCCCAAGCACTACTTTGCACCCTGATAAGTCTTAATGAGCATTGTGTGTGCAAAGCACCTTGGTAGTTGTACATTTTTTTGTGCATTGAAGTGAGTGGAAGTAAAATTATTTGTGTTTTATTGTGCTCTTTACTTTACATATTACTTGTATTTTTGATTAAAACATTTGTTTACTCTATTCAAAAAACACTTTTGTGCACATCATTATCTTCCATAACACTTCTTCTCATGAGTATTGGATCCTAATGCAAATTCTATACTACTATTTATTTATAAAATGCACTAGATAACCTAGCATGCAATATACAATGTTTGGTATGATTTGAAATTATGAATTAAAATAACATTGTAGTAATTTTTTTGATAACATTATTTCATGCTTGGTTACATTATTGAAGATTTTAATTGAACAATGATTTACAAAAACATCTTCTTTATGAAATTTAACTCATATATCTTTTTATGGATCATCATTACAATAAGATGTTTCTTGTATTTCTATAAGTCTTCCGCATCATCACCATATATTTCTACCTTGCGCTCTCATGCTTATATCAAAGTCTTAAATACCGAAATTCCTTTCTTTCAACAAATGGTAGACTTGCTTGGTAGACTTTATATTGGTTTCCTTTAACATGAATTTTTTTTTAGAAAACTCTGATTTATTTCTATGAAAATATTATTACGCTAAAAATTCTGATTTATGAATGAATTTCAAAATAGCTATGTATGTGGTTTCATAAATTCAAATAAAAATATAAATCCATAGGCTATGTCATTAGATTTAAAATGCTTATATGTTTCCAATAATTATTATCCATGACTTCATTTCTCACCATAGCGGGGGCGTAGGGTTGTAGACATTAGATAACCTTTATCTCTAGTCATGTCTTGTCCTTAACCGGGGAGGGTTCCAGTGGGGCCTTGCGAGGCACTGGGGGGAAAGAGTGCTAGGTTGAGTTATGTCTAGTGTTTGCATATGGGACTAACACCCCAACCTACGACATGTATGCAGCTCCTCATGCCCATCCGTCACTTAGTACGGGGATAGGGTGTAGACATATTGTCTGGGTAGTTTAGTTACTCGGAAATCATTTACCTTGTATTTGTTTATGCTACAAACTCTGATTTATGAAAATGTTGTAATAACTCAAACTCTGATCTATTTCAATGAAAAATATTCTAAAACTCCTTATCACTTCCTTCTCTACAAGCTCGATCATGCTTTTATCTTATTATCAACGTTTTAGTGGTGTCTCCTTACCCGCTTTTGCTAATAACAAAAGGGGGAGAACTAACATGATAAATATTAATCTGCTATCAAACTATAATGCTTAATTAAGATGATAGCCTACATATTAAGAGAACATTCACTTAGGGGGAGCATGTATTTAGGGGGAGCAATTCTAAATGCTAAAATCGTTAATTATCCTAAGTCATCACTCTCACACACACACAAGTATGTTTCATCATGCTTATATATTAATGCTCTGATTTATCATTAATGGATTTGTTATTATCAAAAGGGGGAGTTTGTTGGAACATGGTCTTCTGCATCTCCTAGGTTTGAGAATAACAAATCCTATGTGTATTTGATATTGTGTGTTTAAGTGTGCAGGATAACAAGTCCATATGACTCAAGGATAACATAAGAATGCTGCTCCAAAATTTGAAGCCAAAATTCCAACATGCCCGCTAGCACTGGCGCTAGCGCTAGCGCAGGCGCTAGCGCGGACTTGAGAAAATCTCGAAAACAATTTTAGAAGGTGCTAGCGCCTGGCGATAGCAGCTAACGCAGGCGGTAGCAGCTAGTGCAGGCAGTATCTACTAGCGTCGGCGGTAGCACAAAGCACAAGAGGAAGGCGGTCGGCTTGCTTAAAATGAAAGATTCACACGCACAGAATATTGCCTAATCTAAGATAGCGCCGGCGGTAGCGATAGCGCTAGCACTAGCTCAAAACACAAGAGGAATCTCAGCAGAGTTGCCACGTATTGAAGATTCTGCCGCGCAAAATATGTCCTAAAATGAGATAGCGCCGGCGGTAGCACTAGCGCAGGCGCTAGCGCTGAGGCTATAAAAAGACCCCTTGGCTCCGTCTTCCTCACGCTTCTATAACCCTAAACTCCAGAGCTTCGTGCCACAGCATATAGAGGAAGGTTCAGAGAGATACTCCCACCAAAAGCTTAGAGAGAATTTCTGAAGGAGGACTTCTTCACGTTTCAACCGACCGGCGACCGCTTCAACAACGCTTATACTACAGCGGTCCAACGTCTCCAACTTCAGAAGTTCTTAGAGGGAGTTTTTATTATTGATGTTTTTATATTCACATATTTATTCTTGTAATCGTTAGTGAATTCGCCTCATGTTGGCGACTAGGTCTGGGTAGGACTTAGGGCAGAAATTCGCCTCGTGTTGGCGACTAGGTCTCGGGTGTATGTCTAGGGGGTGCTCGAGGCCATATCCGGGGAAGGGTTGGCTAGAGCGGCTTGAGGCGTATTCGGGGAAGGATTGGCTAAAGCCAACCGGTTCGTGGGGATACGAGTCGGTATAGAAAACAAAAAGAGTCTTTCTATTAGCTTTGATTTCTAGCTTCGATAAGAGATCAAGTTTTGTAATCATGCTTCTCAAGTTAATAAAATCATGTCTTTACTTTTACTTCACTTGATTTATCTTGATCTTCTCTAGTTTAATAATCAAAGCTTTTTCTAAGTTTTTCAAAATATATTATAAGTTTTTAAAACCCTTATTCACCCCCCTCTAAGGGCGCCTACCGATCCAACAGAATTCTATTCTCCACTTTCTCTCTTTCTTCTTCTTTATTAACCAATTGTAAAAATTAATCCCTCTTTCAAAGGATTCAGTGGTTCTAAGAGTCTCCTTATCAAAATACTTAGTGGTTCTAAGAGTCTCCTTATCAAAAGACTCAGTGGTTCTAAGAGTCTCCTTATCAAAAAACTCAGTGGTTCTGAAAGTCTCCTTATCAAAAGACTCAGACACAGTTAGTGCTATCCTACGTGGGAGGTAGAAGAGTGGACTACCCACATTTTGGGGAACCACTATAAAAATCATGTGTCTTCTGGATTGAATTTTCTGTGTTGTCCCTCTTTATAGTTTTCTGTATTTATATTTCCTGCATTTACATTATTCTGGTTTGGTAGTGTTGATTGCATATTCCTTAGTAGTTTTACTGTGTGTGTACATTTAGGGTAGAAAATATTTAAAACTCTATTCACCCCCTCCCCTCTAGAGAGTACTCAGAGGCACACTATGCACTTTTAAGCTAGTTCCTTCTCTAGAGAAAATTATTGAATGAAGTGAAGAGGAACCCCTCTCCCCATTGGAGCATGAGGACGACAGGTCACCGGAAGAGGAGATCAAGCAAGAGGAGGGCAAGCAAGAGGAGTATGCGCCTCCTACCATGCTAAAGTTCACAAAACATCATCGATGGGAGCTTGTCATTGGAGAGTCATCGAAAGGGGTAACGACACGTTCTTCCCTACAAGAATCTGTTAGAACATGGTCTTCCGCATCTCCTAGATTTGATAATAATAAATCTTATGTGTATTTGATCTTGTTTGATTAAGTGTGCAGGAAACATAGTTCATATTACTCAAGGATAACATAAGAAGGTTGCCCCCAAAATTGAGTCAATAAATCCAACATGCCCACTAGCGCCGACGGTAGCACCTAGCGCCCGGCGCTAGAGATGATTAGCATAATTCTGGGAGCACATTTAGAAGGTGCTAGCGCCAGGCGGTAGCAGATAACGCAGGCGGTAGAACGGAGCACAAGAGGATAGGCGGAAATGTTTCCTCGGATTGAAGATTCTCCCGCGCAGAATACTGCCTAATCTGGGATAGCGCCGACGGTAGCAATAGCGCAGGCGCTAGCTCCAAGGCTATAAAAAGGACCCCTTGGATCCGTCTTCTTAATCCTCTCAAGATCCTAAATCCCATAGCTTCGTGCCACAACATAGAGAGGAAGATTCAGAGAGATACTCCCACAAATCCATGAAGGCTTAAGAAGATCATTAGAGAAGATTTCAACACGCTTCATTACCATGACTAAAGACCGCATCGACTATGATCATACTCTGCAGCTCTTAGTCTTCTTCTCCTAGAGATACATATAGGGAGTTTTTTATACTGTTGTTATTTTTTTCATCTCTTTTATATTGTGTAGTAAATTCGCCTCGTGTTTGCGACTAGGTCTGGGTAGGATTTAGGGCTGAAATTTGCCTCGTGTTGGCGACTAGATCTAGGTTAGGTCTAGGGGGTGCTCGAGGCCATATCCGGGGAAGGATTGGCTAGAGCGGCTTGAGGCCATATCTGGGGAAGGATAGGCTAAAGCCACCGGTTCGTGGAGATACGAGTCGGGATAAAAAAAAACAAAAAGGGATTTTTCACTTATTCGCCATTGATTTCTAGCGTCATAGAAATCTAGTTTTGTAATCATTTTTTATCAATAAGAATCATGTCACTTTTTGTAATGAAATTGATTTACTCATCATTTCTCTAAATTGTTTATTTCTTACTCTTTCATTTTATAACAATTTAGATCTTCATTCTAAATCACTATTTCAATCTCTTAATTTTTAAGTATTTCAAAATATAAGAAAAAGTTTTAAAACCCTTATTCACTCCTCCCCTCTAAGGGCGCCTACCGATCAAACAAGTGGTATCAAAGCGAGGTTATTCCAAAATGGTCTAACAACCGGGAATAATGGCCCCTCATGATCTCGCTTCAACTAGTGGGGGAAATTTTTATGAAGAAGGAAAATCTCTAGCACCACCTTTATTTGAAGGAAGAAATTATAAAGGATGGAAAATATTAATGAAAAATTTTCTTAAAGGTTTAGATGAAAAAGTTTGGAATATTACTATTGAAAAACCACCTAGCGTATTAAATAGAAACGAAATGGTTTTAAATGCAAAATCTATGAATAGTCTATTTTGTGCGTTAGATCAAAATATTTCCAAACTCATTTATACTTTTCCTACTGCATACGAGATATGGAATTTTCTTGACATAACTTATGATTCTCCATCTACAGATATCAAACATTCACAAGAACCAAAGAATATGCAAGCCTGCACAAGTATTCAAGAAATCTCCTCACATGATGAATCCATAGAATGCACATCTAACATAAGGGAAGATGAAAACTCATCCATGGAAGAGGAATGCAATAATGATGAAAACGGAACTTCATGTTCAAACCAGTCCTCATCCACAAGCGATATAAGGAAATCAAAATCCCTAAGTGTTTGTAATTCTAATTCTACGATAATTGCTATAATCTACTAAACGTAAAATTAAGAAATTAAAAAAGGCTAATTCAAATTTACGTTTAGAAAATAAAAGGTTAAAGGCTAATGTAGAATCTAGTTGTGATGTGGTTTCTCCATCTTGCTCTTTAATTGATATTTCAACGCCTTGTTTTGATTGCAATGATATTAAAGAACAATTCAAGGATTTTGAAAAAGAACTTTTAATTTCAAAAGAGCATAATGAAAAATTGATAAATGAAAATAATATTTTATCTAATAAACTAGAACCATTAAAACTATTTGTGCAAAAATTTTCAAGCAATAAAAAAACTTTTATTTCTATTTTATCATCAAACATATGTAAAACCTCTACTAGGATTTTAAAATATATTAAACATGCAACAAGTAGTCTAATCCTTATTATGTATCTCCAAAATTAAATTCAAATGTGCAAAAATTTCCTATGAAAAATGGTTTCAAAAGTCATCATTATTTTAAGCCTAATTTTAATGAATATAGAAATTGGATGCATAATTATAATATTAAATCAAAATATGAATGGAGACCCAAAGGATTCATTCATTTTTGTCTCCCAAAAAATTATCACATTATATTTGGGTACCCAAAGGAATCGTTACACTTGGTTCCCTTTGGATACCCAAATCTCTAATCTACTAGTATCATTCATTTGCATGAAGTAGAAATAAACAAAAATGAATTACAAAATACTCTACTTCATGATATGCCTAATGTTCCTTTTTATTTTATTTTATTTCATTGTTTAAGCCACCATGCCATGGTCACCTAATATAATATTTGAAATTTGACTTTGTCCCTTAAAGCCTAAATGAAGTTTACAAATCAAAAGTAAAAGTCAGGTTTTCATTTATAAATGACCAATCTATTACTATTACTGTTTGTCCGGAAAGCCCGCGACCTCCTCTTACGGGTCAAATTTTTCGGTCTCCGCGGTCTCAGTTTCAGTGACCGCCCAGATCGCCAGCTTCCTCCTCGACTGGAATTTTCTAAGTACCAAGCGGTCAGAGCAGTGTGAGACCGCCAGCTTAAGCGGTCTGCTTGTTTTTCTTTTTTGTGTTATTTGTATCCCATTTCCCTGCCCCGACTCTCCTCTATCCCGGGCAGCCCGTAGTTTTTAGTTCTGCCCGTTTGGGCAGCCCCCTCGTCTATAAATAGAGGGGTAGGGGTACTAAAAAGAGGACTTTTTTGGCTCCGAGGCTCCATCTTACAACCTGTGTAAGCGGTCTCATTTCTTCGTGATCGTCATTTCGAGATCGATTTTCCTTTGTTCCAGCATCTTCTGTCTTAGTAACCTGCACTTCGCAGTTTTCTCCCATCCCCTTTAGTGTGAATTTTGGAGGTACCATTTTTGGCACCAACAGAACGAACACGCGACCTTCAAATTCGAAGTGTCAGGTGAAATTCTTAGACATTCAAGATGGCTGATCGCCGTAGGGGTCGTCCTTTGCGATCTCCTAGTGCTCCCCCTTCCGATCACAACCCATTAGAAGCGATGGAGCGCCGCTTCGAGCTTCGCGTGGAGCAATCTCTCCGCGAGGCCGCCCGAGCCAGGCAGGACACCGCTGCTGTTCAGCAGGAGATCGCGCGGTCTCAGCAAGAGGCCGCTCGAGATCGGCAAGAAGTCGTCCGGACTCAGCAGGAGTCCGCGAAGCAGATTGAGGCTATGAGCCAGGTTCTAGCCGCGATCTCCCAGAAGATACTTCCTCAAACCTCTCAGGTCGCTACTCCTGACCGCATGGCAGGCGGTCACTCGAGCGATCATCCAGTTTTCCAGCCCGCAGCCCCTCAGCAATCTCAGCATGAGGAGTTTGCCGCCCGTCGTAATTCTTTCCGAGCCGCAGCCCAGGGGCCTCCGGCTCAGACCCTGAATTTTGAAGAAGGGTTTGCTTACCCTCAAGATCCTCCTGCTCCTTTTCTTCCTCCTCCAGGACCTTCTGCTTTCGGGGAGCCTTCCCCCTTTATTGATGAGATTCGTCAGGATCCAATTCCTCATGGATTCAGAGAGCCCCGTCTCCCTGTGTATACAGGAGAGACCGACCTGATGTGTCATCTTCAAGCCTTCGAGTCTGTTGTTGCCCTCAGGACCATTTCAGATGGAGTGAGGTGTAAGTTGATGGTCACCTCCTTTGATGGGTCGGCCATGGAATGGTTCTATAAGCTGCCTTGTCAATCTATTTCGAGCTTTGCTGCCCTGAGGCAAGAGCTCCTTCTAAGATTTGCCACTGCGAAGAAAAGGAAGAGTGGTCCTGTGACCCTCTTTAAGATTAAGCAAGGCGACAATGAAACCGCGGCGCATTTCGTTGACCGTTTTCAGAAAGAAATCTTGGGGGTCAGGGATATGGATCCCGAGCTCTATATGGTAGCTTTGATCAGTGGCCTGCAGGAGGGTCCTCTGAAGTTCAAAGTCACAACCAAGGAGCCTAGCTCCTATCAGGAGCTGATCAGCATTGCCAATCGCTACATAGAAGGGGAGATCAACAACCCTACCTATGTGAGCAATTTGACAAACAGGGCCACTCAGAAAGGCTCTGCGGGATTTTATCCAGCTCCGTCTTCCTTAAAGCCTCGACAAGAGCTCCCACCTCCGGCTCCGAGAGGTAAGAATTATCGCAACGGCCGCTTCAATCGAGGTAACCATTCTTTTCCACCTCAAGGTTCATTTCATCAAACCCCTGCTACCCCTGATCCGCAAGTCACCCCAGTCCACCAGATCCAGTATGCCCAACCTCCTCTTCTGCCCATTCCTTCGCTCTACAATGAATCCCAAGAGTCTTTTACAGACTTTGGTGTTTCTATGAGTGAAGTGCTCCAAATTCTTCAAAAGCAGCCCTTTTTCAAGAAGCCAGCTCCGCTAAACTCGGATCCAAAGACCAGAAATCCTACTCTTTACTGTGAGTACCATAGAGATAGGGGACATTTGACAGAGGATTGTCGAGCTCTCCGCCTGTTCTTAGAGAAGCTTCTGAAGGAGGGTAAGCTTCGAGATCTCATTCAGAAGAATGATTCTGCCAAAGACTCAACCTCCAAGGCTAAGGAAGTAGCGGAAGTCCATTGGGCATGCGAAGAAGTGGACGATATTGGCCATCTCGGCAATATCGGCTTTCCCAATGAATGTGTGGATGTTGATGACAAAGGCGCCTTGGGCAATCTCTTCTGCATCCACGGAGGTGCAGGTCCGGAATCTTCAAGGAAGGCAAGTCTGAAAAGGGTTTATCAATCAGAGGTTGCTGCCACCTCTTCAGCCCCGGTCCGGGGAACGGTCACTTTCGGTGATGAAGACCTTCCTCAGACCGCGAATCCCTTTGACGACGCGGTCGTCATCAAAGCTGTAATTTAAAATTATACAGTAGAGAAGATTCTGATAGACACGGGAAGCTCAGTCAACGTGTTCTTCAAACCTGCCTTCGAGGCGTTGAAGACAGGTAAAACCCTCCTTTCAACTGAAGGCCCCCTCTATGGTTTTTTAGGAGAGAAGAAAGAAGTAGAAGGGCTCGTCACTCTTTCTGTGATTCTGGGAGGGATAGTGAAGCTGGTCAAATTTATAGTCGTTGATGCTCCCAGTAGCTACAACGCCATCTTTGGAAGACCCTTCTTGAATGCATATCAAGCCATTGTCTCCACCTATCATCAAGCGGTGAAGTTCGCCTTGAACGGCAAACAACACCGAATCAGGAGCGACCCAAGGAAAGCTAGGGAATGCAACGTAAAGACGGTCAACATGATCGTGTCCCCTTCTCCCCAAGAAGTCATGATGGCTGAATCAATTGAAGTTCCTGAACAAATCCAAACTGCAGAGGAAATTGAGGAAGGTGCAAGAGATGGAGTTCGCTTGGAACCTGCCCAAGCAACTCAAGAGGTTCGGATCAGCGAGGAAGATGAGAGCAAGAGCCTCTCCATCAACGCTGAATTATCTGAAGCTGACAAGAGTCAGCTCATATCTTGCCTTCTGCAAAATCTAGATATCTTCGCTTGGTCGGCGGATGATATGCCTGGAGTGGATCCGAATGTTGCTTGCCACCATCTCAATCTTGACCCAAACTTCATCCCAATCCAGCAGAAGAAGAGGTCTGTTGCAACTACTCTAGCACAGCCCATCCGTGAAGAGGTAGGGAAGCTCCTGAAGGCAAAGTTCATCCAACCAATCCAATACCCAGAATGGGTGTCAAACGTTGTAATGGTAAAGAAGTCAGGTGGGAAGTGGAGGATGTGTGTTGACTTTACTAAACTCAATAAAGCTTGTCCCAAGGATTGCTACCCCTTGCCTCGGATAGATTCTTTAGTAGATTCCGCGGTAGGTTATTCTTTTATGAGTTTTTTAGATGCTTTTTCAGGTTACCATCAAATCACGATGCATAAACCAGATATACCTCATACTTCATTTATCACAAATGATGGTTGCTTCTGTTATCTCGTAATGCCTTTCGGGCTAAAGAATGCTGGAGCAACCTATCAGAAAATGATGGATACAGTTTTCAGGAGTCAAAAAGGAAGAAACCTTGAGGTATACGTTGATGACCTCTTGGTAAAAAGCAAATTATTCTCTTCTCATCTTAGAGACCTCTCGGAAACTTTCGCAACCCTTCAAACTTTTAATATGAGGTTGAATCCGTTGAAGTGTGTTTTCGGGGCAAGTAAAGGAAAATTCCTGGGTCACCTCCTTACTCCAGAAGGGCTGGAACCCAATCCTGACAAAGTAAGAGCTATACTGGAAATGCCACCTCCCAAGTCCCCAAAAGAAATTCAGCAGCTGGGAGGGAGGATGGCAGGCTTAAGCCGCTTTATCTCCCGGTCAGGGGATAAGAGTGCACCTTTCTTTAAAACCCTCCGGGGAGGGAGTAGGTTCGAGTGGACGAAGGAATGTGATGATGCTTTCACTCAGCTTAAGAAGCAATTTACATCAACCCCTTTGCTCCAAAGCCCGCGAGAGGGAGAAAATTTATTTCTGTATATGGGAGTTGGAGCCGATGCCATAAGCTCTGTTTTGGTCCGAGAGGAGAAAAAGAAGCAATTCCCAGTCTATTACGTGAGTCGAATTCTGAAGAATGCAGAGACTCGTTATCCTATTCTCGAAAAGTTGGCCTTGATGCTTATAACTTCAGCAAGAAGATTAAGACCATATTTTCAAGCTCATTCGATTCTAGTCGTTACTGATCTTCCATTGAAGAATGTCTTGGAGAAGCCAGAGCATTCAGGCAGGTTGGCAAAGTGGGCAATAGAGCTCAGTGAGTTTGACATATCCTATGTCCCAAGGGTGGCGATCAAAGCTCAAGTCTTAGCAGACTTCATGGTGGATGCCAAAGAAGTTGAGTCGCAGAAGGGGATCGGAGTGCCCCTTGCCTGGAAAATCTTCGTGGATGGAGCCTCAGGGAAAAATTCTTCCGGAGCGGGAGTTGTTTTAATCAACCCAAATGGAGTAAGGCTGGATCAGGCGCTGAAGTTCTATTTTCAAGTAACAAATAATCAGGCGGAATATGAGGCTTTGCTAGCTGGTCTTAAGTTTGCTAGAGAGCTGGGGATTGATGATGTCAAAGTCTTCACAGATTCTTTAGTGATGGCTTCTCAAGTAAATGGAACTTTCAAAACTAGAGATAGTATTTTAAAGCGGTATCTAACTCTGGTAAAAATCGAGGTAGGGAAGTTCAAAAGCTTTACCATCGACCATATTCCAAGAGGTGAGAATGTGGAAGCAGATGAGTTGGCAAAATTTGGACTTCTCTCAGGAGGAACGACTTCGGAATTGTTTCGCCTGGCAATTGAAGAAGGAGAGGTCATGGAGATTGATCAGCATCCGTCTTGGATGGATCCATTTGTTCTATATCTTTCGATTGGAGAGCTCCATTCATCAATAAAAGATAGAAAAAGGTTTAAACGAAAAGCAGCTAACTATTATCTTGTTGCAGGAGTGCTTTATAGAAGAACTTTCCTTTCGCCATTAGCATGGTGTGTCTCGGAGCTAGAACTTTGGAGAAAAAAATTCTGAGGCAAGGCTATTTTTGGCCTCAAATGAGGAAGGATGCGGAAAAATTTGCTAAGAAATGAGTAAAGTGCCAGAAGTTTGCTCCTCTCCAAAATCAGCCGGCTCAACAACTCAAGTCGATAGCAACTCCATGGCCGTTTGCAGTCTGGGGAATGGATTTGATTGGGCCTTTCCCTATGGCAAGTGGGCAACGTCGATATATTATAGTCATGATTGACTATTTCAGCAAATGGATAGAGGCAAAAGCATTGGCCAAAATTACGACTCAAGCCGTGAAAAATTTTATTTGGGGAGAGATAGTATGTCGGCACGGAATTCCAATGGCAATCATCACGGATAACGGTTCTCAGTTCAATAATTCAACTCTTGTTAACTTCTGTAAGCAAATTGGCATTGAGCTACGTTTCGCTTCTGTACATCATCCAAGAAGCAATGGGCAAGTAGAGGCCGCCAACAAACTCATCATAAATCTCTTGAAAAAGAAGGTAGAAAATGTCAGGGGCAACTGGGCAGAACAATTACCTTCTGTCTTATGGGCCTTGAGGACAACTCCATGTTCTGCTACTGGAGAGACTCCATTCAAATTATCACACGGTTCCGAAGCCCTTATTCCGGTGGAATTTGAAGTAAAAAGCCCAAGGGTATTATTGGCACAACAGAATCAAATTGATTGGATGGAAGAAAATGATGAGGAGTTGAAATGTAGCCTTGATTTAATTGAGGAGTTGAGAGATACGGCGATCATCAGACAAGAAGAGGTGAAAAGAAGAATGGCGAGGCTATTCAATAAAAATGTAAGAACCAAAGATTTCGCTGCTGGGGATCTAGTCTTGAAGAAAGTAGATACAGCAGCAAGAGCTGGTTCAGTTGGAAAGCTTAACCCAAATTGGGCGGGACCGTTCGTGGTGAAGAGTGTGCTTAAAAATGGTGCTTACCATCTCCAAACTTATGAAGGAGAAGAATTACCTCATTCATGGAGCGGAGATGATCTCAAGCTCTTCTTTTCCTAAAAAGTTCGTATCTGATTCATTCATTCCTTTTCTCACTATTCTTTTCTCAAACATCACGCAGGTATTGTCAAAACATTCGCAATACAAGTGATGGACGGCAAGTTTTTAAAAAAAAAAAGTTGTTTTTTGAAAAGCCAAAAACCTGTCAAAAGAGACATCGACGGATCCTACTATCTTCCCCCTTGACTTGTTAGCTCGACGTGTAATTCTGCCAGGACCACAGATGTCGGGGAGATTTCGAATCTGTGTAGCAGTAGCTCGCCAAGCTCGAGCGGTGGAAGTTTAGGATACCGGGTCCTTGCTGACATCTAGCACACCTCGGCATATCAAGGGGGTCTAGGTGGCTGGCTCAGCTCTGTCATGCATTGAGAAGGACATTGTTACGATCTTAATGATCTTTTAGGGAAAGCAATGTCGGTGTAGCCTCAGCGGCATGACCAAACCTGCCCTACCGATCATTTTGGTCTGTAACTTTCGAATACTCGTTGAAGCGTGGTTAGGTAAAGAAGGTCGGAAACATCTATGACCGCCACCTGAATCTCGAAGTATAATCAATCAGGGAAAGCAATGTCGGTATAGCCTTATCGGCATAACCACACCTACCCTACGGATCATTTAGAAATTCTCCTTCTCTCCTCTTCCCACTTCTCATTTCTACAAAGTCCCATTTATCTCCTAATACTGAGATCGAGCGGTCAGAGGTTTTATGAGACCGCATTTTTCCTCTCTTCAAAGGGTGATCTACATTATTCATGATTAATAGCTTGAATCTTCTCCAGGATCTGGGTGAAAGTGATCGACAATATTAATTTTTTGAAGGAAGTTGGAATCGGCCTTGGTTCGCTGTGATCGCCAGGACTTGGGAAGAAGTGATCGTCAGGCAGGACTCCCCAAAGATGATTGAAATTACAACTCAGGAATCCTTTATGTTGATAGAAATCGGTCTGATCATAATGAGATCGCAATCTGGATGTCTCTTATTATTCAAAACTATATGAAAATGCTCTTAATCCTTCATTTCCCATCAAGTAATAGTTGGATTTTCTTCAAAGTAGCGGTCTGAGTACACTGAGATCGCCAGATTGATATTCATGAAGATTTATTATCAAGTTAATATAACTAAGTGTTTAAATTTTCTAGCAAGCGGTCTAATTATGCTGAGATCGCAGAATTGTCATTTTTATACGAGGTTCAGGATTTCTATCAAGTTTTCAAACATCAACATGAACTAGAGATCGACGAAATCTAAAGCGTTGAGATCGAGTGCTAAATCTATTTTAAGAAGAACGTGATCGCGTACGAAAGAAGATGTAGAGGAAACAGTTAAGATTAAATTATTTAGAAACCACAGGAGACCGCCGGTTTGTCTCCTCCAAAATTTGGTTGTTTGAGATTGCCGGTCGGGTCCTCCATTTCTTCAGTGGTATTCTTTTCAGCGATCTCCAGAAAGGCTGGAATTGACAATCGTCACCCCAAGAAAAGGCTAAGGATAAAACTACAAGGCATCAAGAGTATTCTTTCCAACACTACGAGCGGTCAGAAAGAAGTAAGACCGCACTCTGTCCAATCAATAATATTTAAAGATCACAATCTGGTATAATGAAGATCGCTAGCGACGACCGCCACGAAGAGAGTACTGTAAGATGTTTTCTTTTCTAGTACTCAGATTTTCATAAAATAGTACTGGCAATCGGAGGATCGCAATTTATACCTATAAAGTAATTATTCAAAAAAAAATTTTTTATAAAGATCGATAAAATTTAAATGCATTGAAATCGAATACCAATTTCACCTTAAAGTGAAGAGACCGCATAAGGTATAAACAGCATAGAAGAAGTATAAAAGCAGAAATCGGATCGCAAAAGGCAAGAAAGACAATATTATCCTTCATGTTCATTCAAAATATTTAGGTACATCAGACTGGCCGGTCTCCAAAAAATAAGAATTACATATTATCTACTCATTTCTTCGATCTCTTGGGAGACCGCTCATCTGAAGAGGAGGACGAGCCGGCCTCACTAGAAGATTCTTCCGAGCCCTCTCCTGGAACTTTCGACCCAGAGCTTGAGGCCGCTCCTGAGCTCGTATTCTGGCCTTCCACATATTGGCTGCCGCCCAGCCGGTCTTCATCTTCGATCACGACGTCTTCCTCATCATCAGCGGACTCTTCAGTAGTCAAAGATTGTTCAGCAATTCTTCTTGCCGCCTGAGGGAAAAGAGCAGCAAAGGTTGTATCTTTGTACTTCTTAGAAAGACCGCCTCGATTTCGGAGCTCCGTGATTACTTGCTCGGCGGTCTCCCTTACTTGGTGCGCCATTGCTCTCTTAAAATCAGGATTATGGATGTCGTAGGCCATTTCCTTTGCCCGCTGAAGAAAAGAGATGATCAGATCGCGCGGTCTAAACGAGTTCAGGAAAAACACTTAGTAAGAGATATAATACCAGCAAATCTTCATTTTCCGTCAAGACGCTTCGGAGAGTTCGCCTCATATGATGCTGAAGAGTGGCATTCCGAAGGGCCGTTTGAGCATAGATATCTGGAAGCAGGTCGGTCTCGATATCAAAAATCTCAGCCGTATTTTTCTTTCCGTATAAGGCCGCGGTCACAGCAGTAGCATGGTGGGTCAGTTTCCCGCTCCAGAGGGGGAGATCGGTAGAGACTCTCACGGTCTTTCCTTTAGCGCCCCATTTGAGTAAAGGTTTGCCTTTTAAGTCTTTCTGATGACGCATATAGCCATGCAGAGGAAATGGCTCCGCAGCGGTCTTAGAGGAATTACCGGTCTCAGCGGTCTGAAATTTTTCTTCTCTCTTCAATCTTCTTTCCCTTTGGGTAAGTACTTCTTCAGCAGGTGCTACCGGATCCTTCGTCGGAACCGCAAAGGATGCTGAAAATGGAAAGTTAGAAAAGTGAAGTTAAAAATGTAGGAAATGCTGGGAGATCGTTGGAAGCAACTCACTTTCCTCAGGAGCGATCTCAGCGATCTCGGGCCAGACCGCCAAATAATGAATGAGATCCAGGCGCTTTCCGGCCAGAAATGTCAGAATCTTTAACTCTTCCTTTGAGATCGATTTGCTTTTCTGAAAAATCTTGTCAGGTCGCGGAGAAGGGAAACTCTTGAGACCGCCAAGATCGCCTTCGAACACGAGGAACCTCTCTGTCCAGAAGGGAACCTTGTTTGGAAGATTGAGAACTTTGAATCCTTTAGTAGAAAAGTATATTAACCCTTTGAATTCCTCTTTCTTTTGACCTTCTTTCAGGACCTTAGCAGTGAAGGACGCACGGAAGAGCGCCATCGTGAATTTTATTTTCTCCGATCTCAGGTAGTTAATAAAAACACTAATAAGACTGATCGAGTTCGACGGCAGCTGGGCGAGCACCAGCCCGTAATAATCCATGATCTCCAAAAGCTCCCAGGGGAGAGGAATCCTCAACCCACACTCAAAGTGGTCAATAGGGATGATGAACTTCTTGTTCTCCCCGAAACTGAGCCCTTCGGTCTTAGTTGGCGGTCTCACGACAATTTGAGTCTGGATCATGTGCTTCTTCAAGAACTCAACATATTCTTCTTTTGAAAGGTGGCAAGGTTTGTGATCGGCTCTGAGGAAAATTAAGGAAGCAGTGGCTCGAGCGGACACCATTCTTGGAGATCACTGTGACCGGTGCTTAGGGCGCATACAAAAAATTTAAAATAAAATCCAGAAGGGCGGCTATTTATAAAGAGCGAAGGATGATTTCATCATCATTACATTTTCTCGAAGACCGCCCAGTGAAATCTCTCAGATCGCCAAAACCTGCAAGGAAGCCAATAGAGTGCCGGCATCTTTTCGACCTCAAAAGAGAGAGACCGCCACATTTCAGACCACAGTACAAACAAGCAATACAAAATAGCAAAACATCACAGCAGAATAGGAGATCGCAAGCAAAAGGAATTTAAAAACGTGTTATACAACAATTGTTCATCATATTACAGAATTACATGAAAATGGAACGTCAAATGTTTATTTCGAATGAGGCCTCTTTCTTCCTACAAAGGCCGCGATGTCTTGCATCTCATTAATAGAGCTGAAGGCCGAAGCAAGACCCTGGTTCGCGTTCATCGCAGCCCGGTGAATCCTTGACATTTCTTTGTCAACTATTTCCATAGGGACAACCATGATCTCAGAGCTCGGCCTCATATCCTGGTGATCGCCAGATGGTCCTGGTCTCATCGACATTCTCGCAGTGCCGCCCCTTAGCGCAGTAACCTCGGCAGACAAAGCAGCAGATTTTCCCTTGTAATATTCAACGTCTTTCTCAGATCGACGGAGTGCTTGAGTAAGCTCGCCAATCTTGAGACCGCTCGCCTCTTCCGCTTTTCGGTGTGACTGGATGAGCTCGCCGGCTGGGTCATAAGCTGCACGGAGCTTCTCCTCAAGGTCGCGGATCTGATCATGATAGGCTCGTTCCCGAACCAACATAGACCGAACATCCTCAAACATAGGATTGAGGATATTGGCAAGTTGATCGGAGATCGCAACCCTCCACGCCGGAAGTTCCCCCTCTTCCATCTCAAGAATGTTTTCATCTGCGAACAAAAGAGCAAAGGTTAGTTCAGTTTTCAAAAACTCAGAATAACAAGGTTCGCAAAGAAAGAACACTTGGAAAGGAATCAAGACCACAGTCATGCAGCATATTTTCAACATTAATTGTGACCGTTGGTTCTGCGGTCAGTACGAGGCGGTCTGATCCCCTCAAGCGCTCGAGGTTCATTCTTTCCAATTCTCTCTTTTGCGACCTCTCTCCCTCTTTTCTTCTCCTCTTTTACTCCGCATTACTAACAAGAATATCGTCAGTTTCAATGATAACGACCTCACGTTTTCTTTCCGGAGAATCAGGTCGAACCATTTGAAGAGGGAGATTTACCAGCGATCTGGCCATGATCAACGCCTTACCAGTTCGCAGAGCGGAAACCGCATTTGCGCGGTCTTCTGCTGCTCGGTCTAGTTCCGCCTCTTGAGCAGCAGAAAGGGTTGGAAGACCGCTTGATAGTGCAGCCTTTTCCTTGGCAATCTGTCGGCTCTTTTCTTCTGCCTCCAGTTCGGAGGCCGTTCTCTTTTGTTCCTCGACGGCCGATAGAGCCGCCTTTTTCTCTTCTTTCTTTTTCTTCGCAGCAGCCTGGGCTGCCTTCCTCTCTTCGTTTTCTTCCTTTCTCTTTGCAGCAGCTTGAGCTGCCTCCTTTTCTTCTTCTTCTTTCTTTACAGCGGTCTGGGCTGCCTCCCATTCTTCTTCCTTTTTCTTCGCTGCGATCTGAGCCGCCTTCTCTTCTTCCATCTTCTTCTCCTGTTCGGCGGCGATCCTACCAGCTTCCGCCTCTTTTCTTTCCCTCTCTTCTCGATCCCTCCTTTCCCTATCTTCTCTCAGCTTCGCCTTAGCAGCGGCGATCTCCTTTTATTTTTCCAAAATCTCTTTTTCAGCAGCGGCTGCTCTAAGACTTTCCGCCTCAAAAGGGTCAAGCACCTATAAGGAAGAACAAGAAAAATCATTAGAAGAATCTCCTTCAAGGTAGGCGATCAGTTCAGGATCGTCCTCCCTTGAAAAAGCTGAGATCGCTGAAAAAGAAAGGAGACCGGCCGCGTCATCTACCTCCAAAAGAGAATTCTCAGGATCCATGAGGTCGCCACCCTCGGATTGAGCGATCGCCTTAGAGGCGGTCACCCCTTTGACATCGTCATTTTTTGGTTTCTTGGCACTTTGAGTAGAAGGATTTGAATTTTTTCTTTTACTCACTTTGGAAGAATCCAGGGAATTGCCTAACTGTTGCATGATTTTTTCAGCTTCAGCCTTTTTTTCCCGCAACCCAGCCAGGATAACCTCTGTGGAAGCGGTCTCATTATGCTGAACGGTGGTCAGACTGAGCGCCTCCACGGTTTTCTGATAATTAAAAGAAATGGAAAAATCAGAAAGGATCAGTTCAGGCCCTGAAGAACTAGATGATAAAACAGCGGCAGCGCAATGTAGCAAAACCTCATTTTCGGAAAGAACGGTGATTTTCTCGGGAGAAGGTCGTGCGGTCTCCTTGGACGTGCCCGCCTCCGGTGGAGTCTTAACGACTTTCACGACCTTTTTCGAAGCAGCGGTCTTCCTCTTTTTCTTCTTTTCAGAAGAGTCCTTTCCCGGAGAGTCGAACTCAGACAGCAATGTTGACATTGTAGAGCTCGACTTATCTACCTTTTTAAGACCTCTTGCAAGGTAAGCTCGTTTACTTTTTCAGGGAATTATGATTTCACAAGCCATCGAAGGGGTATTTATAGCCCTGGGAGCATTGATGGCGATCGCGGTCTCAGCGGTCAAAGCTTACATTTTCGAAGTTCCAGGTGCAACTTAAAAATGTGCGGGGATTATGTTTGTCCGGAAAGCCCGCGACCTCCTCTTACGGGTCAAATTTTTCGGTCTCCGCGGTCTCAGTTTCAGTGACCGCCCAGATCGCCAGCTTCCTCCTCGACTAGAATTTTTTAAGTACCAAGCGGTCAGAGCAGTGTGAGACCGCCAGCTTAAGCGGTCTGCTTGTTTTTCTTTTTTGTGTTATTTGTATCCCATTTCCCTGCCCCGGCTCTCCTGTATCCCGGGCAGCCCATAGTTTTTAGTTCTGCCCATTTGGGCAGCCCCCTCGTCTATAAATAGAGGGGTAGGGGTACTAAAAAGAGGACTTTTTTGGCTCCGAGGCTCCAGCTTACAACCTGTATAAGCGGTCTCATTTCTTCGTGATCGCCATTTCGAGATCGATTTCCCTTTGTTCTAGCATCTTCTGTCTTAGTAACCTGCACTTCGCAGTTTTCTCCCATCCCCTTTAGTGTGAATTTTGGAGGTACCATTTTTGGCACCAACAATTACAATCATTGCCTATAAATATTATATTGTATTCATATAAATTGAACTATAAAATTGCTATAAGATATTTTAAATTAAATTAAGTTATTAGGCTATTAAGCTCTTTAGCCTTCATCAACCAAATTAGGGAAATAACATGATCTAAAAGAAATCTCAATTTTCAATATTTTTTTCTTCACATTTATATGAATTATATGATGACAATTGATATTATAATTGCATACCATGGTTGGCGTATTAAGTGTGTGTTGTGATTTATTTCAAGTTTAGACCTTAGAATCATCTTGATATCAATAAGATCAAATCAAATAGAATCTTCACTTCATTTTAGGTCTATAAACTGAAACACTATCATACTTTGGCATAGCATTAATCTCAAACTTATCATACTAACATTGTTACCTAAAGAATATTAGTATCTATGTTAGATCTTATATGTTTACCAAGATATACATGTTGGGTATTCTTATTTAGGGCATATCCATGTTATTCTTTGCATAAACATCATCACATACTAATCGTTTAAATCATGCTTATTTGGCTTATTCGAACTGATATCTTGTGCTTACATTTCCTATCATTTTCAACTTACATTATATTGATAAACATATGCCTTAAAAAGTCAAAATGAAGATACTAGAGAATATATATATCAGGCGTTGTCAAGTCATATAAAAAATCGCTAATGTTTTATGAAATTTGCACTATCTAGACATCTCCAAAAATTCTGAAATTTCTGCATGAAACTACTCTTGGGACACTTAATCAAGATCCATAATCAGAACTTCCAAAACCTTGAAAAATAGTGTACTATTGGCCGTGCTAGCGCTCGCGCCGACGCTAGCTTGAGTGTCTAATTTTCTGTAATTTTAAAATTCTGAAAAATCAATAAAAATATATTATTTTATATGTACTACTCATTTTTGCATTTATGCCATTAATTGATTTTTGAAAAATTAAAATAAAAAAAAACTACAAAAGCCAAAATTGAAAAAAATATTTTATTCTCTTCGATTCTTTGTTTACTTGTTTAATTTCTATTTCTATATGCAAAAAACAAATACAAAAATATAAAACAAAGAATTATAAAAAATCATTTTTTTGAACTTAAACTTTTCTTTTTACATGTATCTTATGAAAGGGAGATTTGGGCTATCATCCCATCACATCTCCTAGTACCGGGCGAACCACTCATAGGGTAGACCTTGGGAAGTCCAAGATCAATCTTAAGAGTTCAAACTTTAAATCAAAATCATTTTTTCAAAATATCAAAAATCCTTTATGGACTTTATTGTGAAAATCAATCATGATTTAATCCATCGTTTAGACCGTCTACAATATTACAATTCCTCTTTTCAAACTACTTTGAACATTATTTTTATCATGCTTTGACATATCTACTCATATGTGCACCAATTGTAATGAAAAGGTTGTGTAGAACCAAGATTCGCATGCCTCTAAGTATGAGTAAATGTTTTATGGTTGATAATGATTTTTATTCACTCACTTATTTTGGCAAAGTCTACTTGTGCTTTTAATCTAAGAATGCTTGCTTGTGAATTGTAACCGTACAATGAATTAAACTTTGCACAAGTATCTTGTTGGATCGATAGGCGCCCTTAGAGGGGGGGGTGAATAAGGGAATAAAATTTCTTTGTATATTTTTATGAAAATTACTAAATTGTTTTATAATAGGAGAAGGCAAAATAACAATTTAGTTAAAGAAAGAGAATATTGTAATTTGCAATTAAAGATTTCGAAACAAGTGCTAAATTGTTTTATGATGAAAGAGATTGAAATAAACAATTTAGATAAAGTGATACGAATTGAAAACTTTGTAACCAATATAGTAGAGATTATGCCAAAAGAGAGAAATCAAGTAAACACAAAAAGAGACATGATTGTATTATATGAAAAAGTGTTTACATAAATTTGATTTCAAAATCGCTAGAAATCGGAGGCGTGCAAATATAAATATCTTTTCCTTTTATATACCGACTTGTATCCCCACAAATCGGTTGGCTTTAGCCTATCCTTCCCCGGATAAGGCCTCAAGCTGCTCTAGCCAATCCTTCCTCGGATATGGCCTCGAGCACCCACTAGATCTAATCACCTAGAACTAGTCGCCAACACAAGGCGATTTACTCCCTAAGTCCTACCCAGACCTAGTCGCCAAGACAAGGCGAATTCTCTAAACGGTAACAAAAATATATAGAATGAAAATAATGATAACAATAATAAAATCTCCATATATGAGATATTTGAAGATGAGGATGAAGGATCGTTGTAGTATGAGCGAGGTCGAAGCGATCGTCATTCGGATGTAGCGTGACGTAGTCCTCCTCCAGAATTTTCCTTAAGCTTTTTATGGGAGATCCAACTTCGGCAGCATAACAGCTCTGGAAATTTGGCACAAGCAATCTCTCTGGGATGGATAGCCAAAACGAGAAGCAAAGCTCCAATTTATAGAACTTCTCGCTAGCTCCTGCGGTAGTTCCTAGAGCCTGCGATAGCGTTCGTGTGGAGCGGTTGCAAAACTGTCGGCTGCGTGGTGCTGTGCACGAACTTGAGATAGCGCCAGGCGGTAGCGGTAGCGCTGGCGATAGCGTTCGTGTGGAGCGGTTGCAAAACTGTCGGCGGCGTGGCGCTGTGCACGAACTCGAGATAGCGCCAGGCAGTAGAGCTAGCGCTGGCGGTAGCGCTAGCGTCTGCATTAACCACTAATGCTGGCGGTAATGCTTCAGTTCAGTTTGTTGGTTCCAAGCTGCTTTCTTCCCGTGGAGTATTGCACATATAGTTCCTGCACACTATAAACACACGACAAGCATGATCAAATACAATTTGGGATTTGTTATTCTCAAACAAAGGGATGTGACACACATGTCCAACAATCTACCCATTTTGATAATAACAAATCCTCTTAACAAGAAATCAACAATAGTGTTTATAGTATATGATAAGCAAGATGATAGTGCAACTATAGTATATGATAAGAATGATAATGTGCATACTCCCCATATCTTAATGCTCCCCCTACATAAATGCAATTTATGTTTTACTCCCCCTAAATGATAGATTACATGAATTAGTCTCCCCTTATTCTTCTATATTTCTCCTATATAGATTTCTTCAATTAATCTCCCTTTTTTGGTATTATCAAAAGAAGGTAGGGTGAGAGTAGTAAGGAGGCATTTCTTATAAATGATAAAGCATGATCGAGCTTTTATAAAATAGATAATGATAAAGATTTTAAGCATAGTATATATAAGGGTCCGTTCGTTTGAACGGAATTGGAATTCGATATTGGAATTGAATATTGATAAATATTGTGGAATTAAATATTGGTGACTAATTCCAATACCATCGTTCGCCTAATAAACAATATTGTTTAATATTGTAGAATTAATCAATACTTTTGTTCGTTTGTTAAATAAAATTCAATTGAAGAATTGAAAAATATTACGAAGAAACTAATATTTATCACATATATCATAAACAAATGTATGTCATGACGACGATTTTTTTCGTCCGGGGGCGATTTTTTCGCCCGAGAACGATTTTTTCCGCCCGGGCGCGCATTTTTTCGCCCGGACGCGATTTTGTGTCCCGGGAATGATTTTTTGTCCGGGCGCAATATTTTTTCCCGGGTGCGATTTTTCCACCCGCCCGGTCGAAAAAAGCTCGCATAGGCGATAAAAGCGCATCCCATCAAAAAATCGCTCCCCGGTGAAAAAACCGCGCCCGAAAAATACCCCCGAGCAAAAAAATATCGTAGGGCGAAAAAAATTCGCCCGGGAAAAAAAATCGCTCACTACCAAAAAAATCTTGCCCAGGCAAAAAAAATTGCGCGAGGGCAAAAAATCGCTCCCTGACGGAAAATCGCGTTTGAGCGAAAAAATCACGCCGGGGCGAAAAACTCTCCCCTAGGAGAAAAATTCGCGCCCGGGCGAAAAAATTGCGCCCGGGCGAAAAAACGCGCGCCCGGGCGAAAAACGCGCGTTCGGGCAAAAAACGCACGCCCGGGCGAAAAACTCGCGCAAGCAAAAAATTGCGCGCCCGGGTGGAAAAACATGCGCCTGGGCGAAAAATGCGCGCCCGGGCAAAAAATGCGCGTTAGGGCAAAAAATGCGTGCCAGGGCGAAAAACGCGGGCTAGGGCGGAAAATTTTCGCCCGGGCAAAATTTGGGCGTCCGGACGAAAAAACGCGCGTTCGGGCGAAAAACTCGCGTCCGTGTGGAAAACTCGCACCCGGGCGAAAAAACGCGCGACTGGGCGAAAAACGCGCGCCAGGGAGAAAAATGCGCGCTAGGGAGGAAAATTTTCCGCCCGGGCAAAATTTGGGCGTCCGGGCAAAAAATGCGCGTTCGGGCGAAAAACTCGCGTCCATGCGAAAAACTGGCTCCCTGGCGAAAAATTGTCCGCCCGGGAGCATAAACGCGCGCTCGGGCGAAATACATGCGCTAGGGCGAAAATCGCGCGCTAGGGCGGAAAATTTCCGCCCGGGCGAAAAATGCGCGTTCGGGCGAAAAACAGCGTTCGGGCAAAAAATTCGCGTCTGTGCGAAAAACTCGCGCCCCGGCGAAAAATTGTGGGCCCGGGCGCATAAACGCGCGCCCGGGCAAAAAACGTGATAAATCGAGCTTGCCAGACTCGCCCAATTCCGATATGTCTAGCTAGATTTTGTGCTTATGCTAAAATCAATTCCATAATAAAGCTACCTAACAAGTGAACGGCGTAATTGGAATTCGACGTCGAATTTCAATTCCAAGTCTTCAATTCCGTCCAAACGAACAGGGCCTAAGAGATTTCAAATAAAAAGATAAAGAGTTGTAAGCAAGTGGAAGATTATAAGAAACATCTTCTTGAAAGTATGAAAAACATAAGTAAAAATATGAGTTTTAGTTCAAAATTGAAAGATGTTTTAACCTTTTTGAAATCTCAAAGTTTTTCATAAAGATACCAAGCATGAAATGAACATATCAAAGAGAGATTATACTACAATGTTACTTAATTTTAAGTTCAAGAGATACCAAAACATTGTAGAGATCATGTTAGGTTATCTAGTGCATTTCTTATATAAAGAGTAGTATAGATAAAGCATTAGAATCCAATACTCATGAGAAGAAGTGTTGTGAAAGAAAATGATGTGCATATAAGTGTATTTTGAGTAATGTTAACAATTGATTTAAATCACAAAATACAAGGCATATGTAGAGTAAAGTGCACAATAAAACACAAGTATATTACTTTCATACACTTTTAATGCACATAATTTTTAACAAAGTGGTGTAATAACCAAGGTTTGCACAAGACACTTTACTATTCTTTCCAAGGTGCTCAACCTCACAATGCTTATGAAGACTTATCAGGAGGTTCAAGTAGTGCTTGGTGGAGTTATATTTGTCTACATATATAATTTTATTGTTCACATTTGTGAGACAACATTCTCCGAATAGACTTGTTTTGAAAACCCAAATTTTCTTTAATTTAACCACTTTTCTAAATTTCATAAGTGCAATTCAAATGTAGTGTAGGCAATAAACTTATGCAAGTTTTAATTCATTGTACAAATACAATACACAAGCAAGCATTTTTAGATTTAAACACACATGTTGATTACCAAAATAAGTGAGTGAAAGGTATCATTATCAAACATAATACATTTACTCATACTTAGAGACATGCTAAGCTTGGTTCTACACATATTTTTCAATACAATTGATGCACTTTAAATAGATATATCAAAGCATGATAAAAAAAATGTTCATAGTAATTTGATGGAATAAATTTTAACATTGTAAATAATTCTAAATAATAGAATTCATTCATGCTTGATATTAGCAATAAAGATCATACAGTTTTATGTTGTTTTGAAAATTTTTAATGAAAGAAAAAACACAAAAACACAAAAAACATATTTTTGTATTTTTGAATTTTAAAGTTTTGTAGTTGATTTTTCATAATATAAATAAAAACAGAAAAATCTCAAAAACACATTTTTTGTATTTTGAATTTTAAAGTTTTATAGTTGTTTTTTTTATAATATGAATAAAACAAAAATAACAAAAGTCAGAAACACAACAAATAAGTAGTACATATGAACTAACATATTTTTATAGATTTTTAAAAATTTTAAAACACAGAAAAATCAGACACCCACGCTAGCGTCGGCGCTAGTGCTAGCGCTGGAAACAGTACACGATTTTTTGAGAATTTTAAAAATCTGATTTTTTATATTTATTAGGAGCCTTAAGGGTAGTCTTATGCAGCAATTTTATAATTTTTGGATACGTCTTGATTGCTCAAATTGCATAAAACATTAGCATTTTACATGTTATTCATCCTAAGATGTCTAAGACTACTAATTCTAACCTTAACATTTGAAACCTTGCATCGGGAAGAGGTTTAGTAAATATATCAGCAAGTTGAGAGTCCGTGCCAATGAAACTAATCCTAACATTTTCCTTTTTAATGTGATCCCTTATGATATGATGACGCACATCTATTTGTTTGGATCTAGAGTGGTGTACCAGATTATTTGTGAGATCAATGGCACTTTTGTTGTCACGTTTTAATTCAATAAGTTTTAGATGAAAACCAAAGTCCTCTAAAGTTTGGCTCATCCATAGAGCTTTTGCACAACAACTCCCTAATGCAATGTATTCGGCCTCCGTGGTGGAGAGTGCAATCGAATTTTGTTTCCTACTATACCATGCAACTAATGAAGGTCCTAGAAAATGACAAGTACCACTAGTGCTTTTTCTATCAAGTGAACAACCAGCGTAGTCCAAATCGGAGTAGCCGTGAAGTGTAAATGACTGAGTTGTAGCCATTTTAATTCAATTGACTTTTTTGTAACGACCTGGCCCCATTGTCTGATCCGTAAAAGGGTTGCATCCCAGTCAAACCCCAACCCATCTCTGGCCCTGTTTTTCAGGCACAGTGGGGAGTTGATGGAAGGTCTCGAACCCTTGCCACCCTTGACAAGGCACTCATTCAAAAACCCTCATCACCAACTGAGCTACACCACACTGTGCATTGTCAAGGGTGGCAAGGGTTTGAGACCTGCCATCAACACCCCACTGTGCCTGAAAAATAGGGCCAGAGATGGGTTGGGGTTTGACTGGGATGTAGCTCTTGTACGGTTCGGGCAATGGGGCTGTGTTGTTACAGAGGGTTTAAAAATTACAAAACCCATTCTTTTGAGGAGGGTTGACCAAAGTCAACTACAAGTGCCCCCCCCCCCCCCCCCCCCCCCCATGTTGGTCAAGGTCAATATGGGCCTGAGTCATCGAGTGTCGAGGCAACATTGATATGATGGGGTTGAAATCTAGCGTTCCCGTATCTCGAAGGTTCGTATAATTTTGCGAGCATTTATTTTTATTTACTTGACCAAACAATGTCGAAATTGAGCGAAAAGAATTTCGTTCCACTCGTATTGACCCTATGGGTCTAGTGCAACTGCCAGAATTCAATTCAGAGCTTGTTTGCTCAATATTCTAAAATGGTGTTGTTGTGACACTCGATATTACTCAAAATAGTCATTTTATCCAACCAACTTTGGATTGTAAAAAAACAAGTCTCGTTGCACTCGTATCGACCATACGAGTCTAACGAAACTGACAGAAGTCAATTTGGAGCTCGTATGGTCACTATACTAAAATAGCGTCATCATGTCGCGCTACAATACTCAAAATAGTCACTTTCACCAAATGACCTCGGATTGGAATGAAATGAGTTCCGTTGCACTCGTATCGACCATACGAGACTAACGCAACTGACGGAAGTCAATTCCGAGAATGTATGCTCACTATACTAAAATAGCATCGTTGTGACGCATTATGGTACTCAAAATAGTCACTTTCACCAAATGACCTCGGATTGGAACGGAACGAGTTCCATTGCGCTCGTATCAACCATGCGAGTCTAACGCAATTGGCGGAAGTCAATTCGGAGCACGTATGCTCACTATACTAAAATAGCATCGTCGTGACGCGCTATAGTAGTCAAAATAGTCACTTTCACCAAATGACCTCGGATTGGAATGAAACGAGTTCCATTGTGCTTGTATCGACAATAAGAGTATAACGCAACTGACGAAAGTCAATTCAGAGCATGTTTGCTCACTATACTAAAATAGCATCATCATGACGCGCTATGGTACTCAAAATAGTCACTTTCACCAAATGAGCTTGGATTGGAACGAAACGAGTTCCGTTGCACTTGTATCGACCATACGAGTCTAACGCAATTGACGGAAGTCAATTCAGAGCACGTATGCTCATTGTACTACAACGGTGTTGTAGCGAAGCCTAATGCTAATCGAAAAAGTCATTTCTCTAAATGACCACCATTATGTGGCGATGGTTGGGCCGTGGTTTTCCATGACATAGCCTAAGCTCCTTTAAGGGTTCAATTGAATCGGTTAGACCCCCTTTCTAAAGTTGGGATGTTACATCCCCTCCTCATTCTACCAATTCCTCAAGTTCAGCGTGGGGGGAGTCCAGATCCAGGTGAGAGGAGACCCAAAGGTAGAAAGACAATGTTATGTTACCGCGGTCAACACCATCACTTGGAAAGCAGAGGTGGAGGAGATGGACTGGGAGATGGAGAGGCAGGAGGTGGTGTAAGGGGCCGTCAGAGGGTCTGAATGAGAAGAGACAGAGGAGGGAAAGGGAGAAGAGGACCAGGCCCAGGAGGAAGGGGTGGAGGACCTGCTGGAAGTTTGGGAGGAGAGTATGGAGGAAGAGGGAACCAAAGCACTCGCTTACGGGGAGAAGAAGGAAGATGATAGGGGAAGCAATCTAGGTTGGAGTCTGTGGAGGAAGTCATGGAGCTGGAGGTCATCTCCCGGGAGGGGGCGACAGAGAAAGTGAAGATCAGTGGGGAGCTCAGCCCCAAGGACCAAAAGAAGATCCTGGCCTGCATCTAGGAGAATGTGAACTTCTTCACTTGGAGCGCGGTAGAAATGTCAGGGATCGATGTGGATGTGGCATGCGACCGCCTCAACCTCGACCCCATCACTTGCCCCATCCGGCAGAAGAAGATGCCCATTGCTGACAACCTAGCGGAGCCTATTCAGGAGGAGGTGTACAAGCTCCTCAAAGCAGGATCTATGTCGGTGATCTAGTATCCAGGCTGGGTCTCCAATGTAGTGATGGTAAAGAAGGGGGATGGGAGGTGGAGAATGTGTGTCGATTTCTCATTGTTAAATAAATTAGGCCCTAAGGATTGTTACCCCTTGCCTCGAATTGACGCGTTGGTTGACTCAACCGTCGATTTTTCTCAAATGAAATTTCTAGATGCCTTTTTAGGTTATCATCAGATTCGCATGCACCCCCCCCCCCCCCCCCCCCCATTAAGGATGTCTCATTCATCACTGGGGATGGGTAATATTGCTAGAAGATGATGCCCTTCGGGCTGAAGAATGCAGGAGCAACCTACCAATGAATGATGGATAGGGTCTTCCATGAGCAGAAGGGGAGGAACCTGGAAGTTTACGTGGATGACCTTATGATCAAGAGCCGAGACCTCTAATCTCACCTCTGGGACATTGAAGAGACCTTCGGCACCTTGAGAAAATTCAAGAAGAGACTCAACCCCCAGAAGTGTGTTTTTGGGGACAGTAGGGGAAAGTTCTTGGGTCATCTACTCGCCCCCGCTGGGGTAGAGCCTAATCCCGACAAGGTGAGAGCGATAATGGAGCTAGGTTCGCCGAGGAATGCAAAAGAAGTACAGCGCCTCACTGGGAAGTTGGTCGGGCTAAGCAGGTTTGTCTCCAGGGCAGGGGAGAAATACTCATCCTTCTTCAAGGCGCTGTGAGGAAACCAGAAATTCAAATGGACCCCTGAGTGCGAGGGGGAATTCCGAGCACTAAAGGAACAATTAACCCAGACCCCGCTGCTCCAGGGCCCAAGGCAGGGTGAGGAGCTATCCCTATACCTGGAGGTGGGGGCCGAGGCGGTGAGTTCGGTTTTGGTCAGGGAGGAGGGAAAGAAGTAACTCCCAATCTAGTACGTCAGTAGGGTGCTGAGAAGGGCAGAACTCAGGTATCTCATCCTAGAGAAGCTGGCCTTCGCCCTGGTGGTGTCGGCCTGAAAGCTCCGATCTTACTTTCAAGCGCATTCTATCAAGGTGGTGACCAACCATCCCCTTCTCAACATCATGGAGGGGGTGGAGCACTCAGGAAGGTTAGCCAAATGATCGGTGTCGCTAAGCGAGTTTGACATCTCATTGGTCCCTAGGCTTTCTAGAAAAGTGCAAGCAGTGGCGGATTACATAACCGAGGTATAAGAGCTCGAGCCACCCCACTTAGTGGCATGGAAGATGTTGGTTGATGGGGCATCGGGGAAGCATTCCCTTAGGGGAGGACTAATCTTAGTATGTAACATCCCCAGAACAACTAGACCCCTAAGATGCATTTTGGTCATGATAAGGTCATGACATTGCTTTAAGAGACCAAAATGGCCCTAAGAACCAAGGTGAATAGGAAAAAATCACCTTGGTTTGCAAATAACCACATTTGGCCACCCACCTAGGGTTTGCTTAGTAGACCTCTAAATGATAAGTTGACCTCACCAGGGCCCCCTAAACCCTTTAAGGAATCCCTTTGGTCACTAAGGCCCCTTAGGGCCAACTCAAGTGGTCAAATTGACCAAAACCTGCCTTGGGGTGCTAATAACCATTTCTAGCAAACTAACTTATGGTTAGCTAAAAGGGTCTCAAAATGACAAGTTGACCACACCATGACATCCCTAACCATCTTAGGGAGTCCCTAGGGTCATTAAGGTCTAATTGGGGTCACCTAAATTGGTAATTTTGACCAAAGTTAACTCTAGCTTGAAATAAGTCAACCATCCCTATTAAGGGTCAATTAGGATTCAAATGATCAAATTGATCAGACCCAAACTCTCGAAGCCACTAAGGGAGGTCATTAGGTCATTATTGACCTATGAGGTTCAACAAAATTCATGATTTTGACCAAAGTCAACTTTGGGTCAAACTAGCTCAAATTAGCCTATATAGGTTCAATTGACTCAATATGGGCCCCACCATTGCCCAATCCATCATTGATGGTGCACATAGACCCATGAACATCATATGGGGCCAGCCCACTCATCAGTTGACCAAGTCAACTCAAAAGTCAACATTTGGTCAAATAGGCTTAAATTGGGCTCAAGAGAAATTAAGCCCAATTCACATGGGCTAAAACCCACAAATTGAGCCCAAACTGAAGCCCACTAGCCTATTTACCTTCTCTACCCTCAAATTTCTGAAAATTTGGAACATGCAAGGCCAAAATCTGGATTTCCCACAATTTGGGAATGAGACAAAATGATTTTGCATACATGAAGCTCCACATGGCCAAATTAGCCACTCCCAAGGCCTCCTCTCACCTCCTTAAGTAATTCCTCTCTGAATGCATGTTGAAATTAGGCCAGGTGGTGACCAATTTCGAAACCTTCCATGTGGAAAAATCCCCCTTAATGGCATCTCCTTAAAACCCCCCTCTCAGCCCCAATTAGACCTCCTATCACCTTTAGAACTATGAGAGAAGAAGAAGCCCCACCTAGGGAGGAAACTCGTACTCTGGATAGCGAGATCCGAAAAGGCATGTAGCTTGGATGGTCGGCCATGGCAAACTGAGGAACAAGGCTCAAAACTCAAATTTAGGCATGGATTCCTTCTCCTCTCCCCTAGTGCTAGTTCTTAGTTCTTTTCTTTGTAAATTTCATTGAGAAATGAGGGAGATGCCATAGTTCACTTTCAAGCTTTTATCCCCCAAAATGGTGATGGTGGGGGAGCAACTCCGGCCACCCCCGGCCATGTGACGACCACCAATCGAAAGACCCACTCATATGAAGATTCCCCATTGAGGGTTTGGTCGAAGATCAAGAGTGGTGGCCGGATTTTGGATCCAAAAATTGCCCAAAAATCTTTCAAATTTCAGGCTAATGGGGAAGATGAACAGTACTTCGTTTTTATAAGTATTATATAGTAATAATAATTTAATAAGCTCATTTTATTATGTCACATTTATTATACAGACATGCATGTTGATTTTTAAACCCTTTAGACCCAAAATCTAAAGAAATTGTCAATATGAAATTTGTAGTGCTATGAGTTAAATTTCATTTCCCACTGATTTTGCGACATTTTGAGTTCTGTAGCTCCCTGGGCACTCATTTTGGTGGTGTACAAAGTGAACCCTAGGCACTAAATTGAGTGCCCCCATCATTCGGCTTATCCAAATGTGCTTATTTTTGGAACATGCATGGTCTATACCAAAACACATCCCCTGCCCAAATTTGGGGATTTTTAAGAAATTCTTTCCTAAACTTTTTGTAATTATTTAATATTACATGCATGGATTAAATAAATGCCTAAATGAACCCAAATGAGACCAGAATTTTGGTGGGTGTTACTTTAGGGCATAGTTGGCCTTCGATAAAAATTTCAGAGCTTTTAGATATGTGCATGCATGGGAAAATCCATTTGCATGTCTAGGGTCCTTAAGGTAACTGTGCCTAGGTCACATTTAGGGTATTTTGTGAATTTTTCCCAAATCCTTGGGAGAATGAACCTGAAATTTCTAGGATAGTTTTAATATACCTATGTGCACCTTCTCCCCAAAAATGAGTGATATTGGGGAACATTTTCCCATGGTTTTTGTAGATACTTGTTATAACATGTATTTGCGACACACATGTTTAGATCACACCAAATGAGCCCAAATTTTTATGCGTAATGAGGTAGGCCCCTATAAACCTCTAGTTGAAATTTACGACCCCATGGGTTCATGCATTGGTGGGAATCCAACTTTTTATGTTAAGTGGAAAGTCTTGGTGTGTTAATAACACAAATTTATAGATCAAAATTTTAGGGTCAAACCCACTCATTTTGAACTATAACTGGGATGAAATGATAGTAAGATCATGATTATGCCCTAGTTTAAGGTTGAGTCCAATTGGACTCTTGTATGTGAAGGAAATTCACATGCCAAAAGTCTAGGTGTTAAAAGGTGTTCAATAAGGTATTTAAGCAATAATGTTTTGAGAATTGAAGGGTATTCCCTTGGTCAATTCTCATGAAACTTAAAACTTACACTTAGGGTTATGAGATGATATCCCTTAGAGAAAATCATGAACCTTTAGGTTGATTTCCCTAGGAAATTGGGTTTTACGTGAGTTTGTCGCATAGGCCTTAAATGAGTATCATTAGGGTCAAAGCTTTCTGAAATTTCATGGGATTCTGCTATTCACTTAGAAAAGTGATATTACACCTTATGACATTTTGTTAGAATTATTTATTGGGAAGATATCATACTTCCTTCACAATGTAGAACTTGGAGTTATAACTTAAGAAATTTATATCTTGAATTATTGACACTGGAATGCTATAGAACTTTATACATAGACTTTTGATAACAATATGAACTTCTAGAAATTTTGTTAGAATTATTTATTGGGAAGACATCATACTTCCTTCACAATGTACAACTTGGAGTTATAACTTGAGAAATTTATATCTTGAATTATTAACACTGGAATGCTATATAAATTTGTACATAGACTTTTGATAGCAATATGAACCTCTGAAAATTTTCTTAGAATTATTTATTGGGAAGAAATCATACTTCCTTCAGAATGTAGAACTTGGAGTTATAACTTGAGAAATTTATATCTTGAATTATTGACACTGGAATGCTATAGAAATTTGTACATTGACTTTTGATAGCAATATGAACCTCTCGAAATTTTGTTAGAATTATTTATCGAGAAGTCATCATACTTCTGTACAACCTCGTATTCGCCTGAGGGGGTAAGGCCCGAAGATGTGTTAATTAGGTTGGAAGTGGCCATCTCGCCAATAAGGGGTCGCGAGAGCCAGGCAAGGTGAGCCAGGTCGATCTCACATGGGAGAATGCGAGGCCCGCCTTGGGTGGTTGTCGTCAGAAGGAAGGCGAGCAGTGCCTTCGTGGGCTGCTGGCCTAGGGAGGTTTCGCGAGCAGGACTCGCGAGAAGACTCGCAAGCGGAGCTCTCGCAAGCCATTTGCCCAGGTGCTAAGGAGGTGAAATTAGCCCTCTGCCCCTGGTGGGCTGCCAGTAGCCCTTCAGAATAGTAGAGTTTGGTTGTTAGCAGGCCAAATTGGGGTGCATTTAGTAAAACCAAAAGGTGGAATCCTGCTATTAGCAGACCAGTTCAGAAAAACTATAAATAAGACCCTAAGGGCACCTTTGGAGGGGACTGCTTTTAGGCTTCTCTCTCCACAGGTCATCTTTGGTTAGCATTCTCAGAGCTCTCCAAGGTGCCCGACTTCAGTCTTTGGCTAAGGAGGGGAAGGGCTCTAAGATCTTCCGGGTGTGTGGTGGGACCTCCACGCTGTCGCCAAGGTTCTAAGTTCTAAGTCTTCGGTCAAGTTGCTCCAAGGGATCAGTAAGCACTGGTTGCACCCATTTTTGGGGTCTGAATTCCTCGTTGGGCCGAATCCCGGTTCCAACATTTTTGGTGTGGTGAGCGTGGATAGCAGCTAGTGCAAGAAAGTTTTGCTCCTCGCAACCAGCGATGATGTTAGGGATGTTCGTGGACTTCAGGAGAGAGGTCCTCGAGAGCATCGGTCTCGCCTTCATCGCGGTGCGAAGCGAGTTCGCAACCCCATCCCTCAGGTGCTTCCCCCTCCGGAGGTCAGCGAGGGTGCCCTGAGGGGAAGGATAGGGAAGGAGGTGGCAGGGGCAGGGCGAGATTTTGTCAGGCGAGAGCTTTTTGCCAGCCCAGCGACCGTCGCCCTGGAAGGTCCGGTTCCGGCGAGCACTGCCCCGGCGAGCGCAGTTCCGACGAGTGTTGTTCCGGCGACTGCAGTCCTGGCGAGCGCGGCTCTGGCAAGCTTGGGTTCTCTGAGAGAACTCATGGGGCGAGTCGAGCAGGATAGGACAGCGAGCGGGAGCAGCCCCTTTTGCGAGCTGATGCTTTCCGCACCTATCCCGGAAGGGTTCAGGGAGTGGGACAGGGTCTACTACTACGGCAAGGATGACCCTGTCCAGTACTTGCAGTCGTTCGAGGACTCGGTCTCCATCCAGCCGATGTTAGATGCTTTCAAGTGTCGGCTCTTCGTCGTCACTCTCAAGGAGAAGGCTACGGACTGGTTCCATCAACTCCCAGCCGGGTTGATCTACCAATTCAAGGACTTGCAAGAGGCTTCTTGTTGCGCTTCTCGACTTCGAAGAAGAGGAAGAGGTATGCCAAGTCGCTCTTCACGGTCAAGCAGGAACCGGGGGAGTCGCTGGCCCACTACACGGACTGATTCTAGGAGGAGGTTCTGCTTACCCAAGAGATGTCAGGGTTTTCCCTCCAGCTCGCCTTCACAGTAGGGCTGAGGGAGAGTTTTTTCAAGATGAGCTTGAATAGGAAGGCCCCCGTCTCCTATGAGGAGTTGATGGAGAGGGTGGCCGAGGATATTGAAAGAGAGGAGGGATGGTGTCGGAACTCTTCCGACCCTCCATCGAGGAAGGAGAGTTGATGGAGATAGATCAGCAAGAGTCATGGATGAGTCTCATCGTCACCTTCCAAACATCGGGGAAGTTCCCCGAAGGGGAGGTGGACAAGCAATGGCTCAGGTACAGATACGCCTATTACTCCATGCATGCAGGTGGGCTGTATCATAAGACCCTTTCGAGACTCCTCGCCCGTTGTGCAGGTGAGGGGGAGGTCCCGAGAGTCTTGGAGGAGATCCACTCGGGGGAGTGCGGCAGCCACTAAGGGAGCAGGACACTTGAAGGAAGGGTACTGAGGCAAGGTTATTTCTGGCCTACCCTCAGCAAGGATGCGGCGGAGTTCGTAGAGAAGTGCTCCAAGTGTCAACTCTATGCTCCACTCCAGCTTTTTCCAGCTTAGAGGCTCCAGACCATCATAGCTCCGTGGCCCTTTGTGATATTGGGGTTAGATTTGGTTGGTCCTTTCCCCCAGGCAAGTGGTCAGAGAAGGTTCCTGCTGGTAATGATAGACTACTTCTCCAAGTGGCTGGAGGTGAAGGCTCTGGCCAAGGTAACATCCCAAGTAGTGAGAAATTTTGTATGGGGTGAAATAATTTGTAGGCACGGACTCCCATTGGCCATAGTGACGGACAACAGGCCGCAGTTTGCCAGTGATGAGTTTGTCAACTTCTGCACCCAGCTTGGCATAGATCTTCGCTTTCCGTCGGCCCACCACCCGAAGAGCAATGGGTAGGTGGAGGAGGCAAACAAAATAATCATGAATTTGTTCAAGAAGAAGGTTGAGAACCTCAGGGGGAACTGGGTAGAGCAGCTGCCCTCGGTCCTCTGGGCCTTGAGAACTACTCCAAACACAGCCACCAGGGAGACCCCTTTCAAACTCTGTCATGGGTCCGAGGCCATGCTTCCTATAGAATTTGAGGTGAAGTCCCCCCGGGTAGTCGCCGCGGGGAAAGGTGATGATGAGTGGCGGGTGGAGAATGAAGAAGTGAAAAGGTTATCCTTGGACCTGGTGGAGGAACTCCGTGATCTCGCCACCATTTAGCAAGAGGAAGTCAAGAGGCGAATGGCCAGATACTTTGACCAGCATATCAGAATAAAACAGTTCGAGAAAGGGGACTTGGTCCTAAAGAAGGTCGATGCGGCTGGGAGAGGAGCCGCGGTAGGTAAACTTGACCCCAATTGGGAGGGGCCTTACATTGTAGGCAAAGAGCTCAAGTCGGGAGGGTACCACCTCCAAAATGTGGAAGAGATACCTCTCGGACGAGCCAGGACGGGGGATGACTTGAAGCGATTCAATCCTTAAAGTTTTTGTAATTGACTTGTTGTATGTTTTACTCTCTATATATTGGTTTCGAAGTTGTTTCTAAGTAGGAATGCTCAAGTGTCCTGTCCTCGAATTCCCAAGATCGATTCCACTGCCAGGCTCTCACATACGGTGGGTTAGGTTGATCTCTGGAGAGGCTGGCAAGGTAATAAGTCCTTTGCTGCTGGAATGTCCCAGATCGATTTCGTTGTCGGGCTCTCACAGACGGTGGGTCGGGTTGATCTTTGGAGATGCTGGCAAGGTAACAAGTCCGTTGGTGCTGGAATTCCCCAGATCTATTTCGCCGCTGGGCTCTCACAGACGGTGGGTCAGGTTGATCTCTGGAGAGGCTGGCAAGGTAACAAGTCATTTGGTGCTGCAATGCCCCAGATCGATTCCGCTGTCGGGCTCTCACAAACGGTGGGTCAGGTTGATCTCTGGAGAGGCTGGCAAGGTAACAAGTCCTTGTTGGATCTTGTGGCGCCCTTAGAGGGGGGTGAATAAGGGCCTTTTTAAATTATGATTTTTACTTAAGAATTTTTAAAACAAATTTTACTTTTCTAAAAAATTACTTATATAAATTTCAAGATAATTACTAAATTGTTTTATAATGAAGGAGATTGAAATAAACAATTTAGATTTAGAATTGAAAACTTAGAACACAATATAATAGATATTACGCCAAATGATAGAAATCAAGTAAACACAAAAGAGACATGATTATATTATATGAAAAAGTGTTTACATAAATTTGATTTCTATATCGCTAGAAATCGGAGGCGTACAAATGTAAATTTCTTTTTGTTTACCAATCCTTCTCCCAAAGATCGGAAGGCTATCACTTGTCTCTCCCTAGACCAAGCCCAAGCATATCCTCTAGATCTTCCCAAGATCTAGACGTAGCACACAAGGCCACGATTTCCCACCAAGCCACGCAAGGACTTGGACGCTCCGCACAAGGAAGCGATTTTCCCCTAAGCTACGCAAGGACTTAGACGCTCCGCACAAGGAAGTGATTTTCCCTACCAATACAAAGTAAAATGTATATAAATGAAAATACAAGATAAAATAAGAACTCCCTAGAAATTCAGATCTCTGAATGGAAGGTTGAAGCCTCGAGATGATCCTTGATGTAGAAGCGCGTCTGATCTCGTCTTCAATTTCAAACCTTCTCAGCATAAATGGGAGTTCATGAGGTTCTGGAGCTCTCTGGATGGAATGCACTCAGGAAGGGACTTAGAATCTTCAGAGCCTTGAATGCACGAACAAAAGGAGCCAATTTATAGAATTTCGCTGTCGCCTGGGCGACATCAGCTGTCGGAAATTTCTGACAACGCAAAACTGCCGGTCGTGGTGCTGTCGTGGGCAGTTGTTGTAACCTCTGAGCTGTCGCCTGGGCGACATCGATGTCGAATTTCCGACAGCTCAAAACTGCCTTTCGTCATGCTGCCGTGGGGGAAGTAGTTGTAACTTCTCTGCTGTCGCCTGGGCGACATCAGCTGTCGCCTGGGCGACATCAGCTGTCGCCTGGGCGACATCAGCTGTCGCCTGGGCGACAGCTCCTCTTCATTTTTGCCGTCCGAAACTACTCCAGACTGTAGATTGAGTTGTTCTCATCTCCGAAATGGGGTGGCACATTCTGTAACTCTTCCTGGATTGAAAGTTATGGCCATTTTAATATCAGCACACAAAACTCATCCAACCTGAGACTTGTCGTTCTCGGATCATGCCCATGAACGAGGACTTGTCTCCTCATTGAACCTGTACAACCTGGCCACTATAAACACACAAAAGACTAGATCAAATACAGCACGGTATTTGTTATTCTCAAACCAAGAGATGCGGAAAGCAAGCTCCAACAATCTCCCCCTTTTGATAATAACAAATACCCATATGAGAAATTAGTGAGTTTATAGATAAGTGCGATAAAAGATATGCATGAATAAAAGGTTTACTGTGTGATAGATTTTACTCCCCCTAAATATATATGTCACTAGATTTCTCATTTTATTCTCCCCCTTTTGTTATTACCAAAAGTGGGTTGTCATGATCGAGCAATATCACTCCCTCTACATAGACGCTTTCCATGAAAATTTTTTAATATACTCCCCCTAAATTGTATTCTTCCCCTAAATGTATGCTCCCCCTAAATGTTATAATTAATTGCAATGGTGCATTCTGAAAAATTGAGATTAGTAAGAGATTTCTTGAATTTATATTTCTCCCCTTTTTTGATATTATCAAAAATTATTTTGAAATAAAGAATGAATAATTATGAAGAACTAATAAATATGGGAGTATATAAGAGTAATAGCTTTTATGTCGAGAAGAAAAATAGGATGCAATCAAAAGCTTGTTAAATACTACTTGTTGAGAAAAATATAGGCATGATGTAACATAAAGTAGTAAGCAACATAGCTAACATGATAAAGTAAGCATTCTATTTTAAGATACCACTTGCTTAAAGGAAAACACAGTGTTAAAAATAATAAGCACTCTTAAACATAAACATCATTTTAGAAGATAAAACCATATAAAGGATAATGAGTTTTAAATTTGAAAAGTTGATGTTTGAGTTAAAGATTGAAGAGATGCTATTCCATTAAGATAAAAAAAAATTGTAAGCATGATTTCATAATATCAAGAAAAGATACGCAAACTATAATGTAATAAAATTTTCATTTCAAGTAAACATAAACATTATAGCGGTCATGCTTTGTTATCTAGTGCATTTACTTAAGTTTGTAGAGATTTGAGTAGATGAGCATTAGGATCCAATTCTCATGAGTAGAAGTTTTATGAAAGATAATGATGTGTACAAAGTAGTGTTTTGATAAAGTATACAAGTGAATCAATCAAAAACACATGACATATATAATGAAATAACACAACATTAAAATACACAAATAATATTACTTCCACACTATTTCAATGCACATAAATAAATAGTACAACTACCAAGGTGCTCTGCACACACAATGCTTATTAAGACTTATCAGGGTGCAAAGTAGTGCTTGGGGGATCACTTTTATACTTATTAGCTTTATTTTCAATTTTTTTTTGTGATCCGGTGTACAAAAGAGAAGTGGTGTATAAATTATTTGCTACAAGACACTTTACAATTCTTAGCCAAGGTGCTCAACCTCACAATGCTCATTAAGACTTATCAGGAGGGTGAGTAGTGCTTGGTGGAGTTTTCCTTGTCATTTATTATTTGATTTTTAGTTTAGTGACTAAGGACTCCGAATTCACTTGTTTTGCAAACATAGCATTTTAAACCACATTTCTCTAAAGAATAAGTGCATGAAAGACAAAGAATTGTAATAACCAATTCAATGTTGTGTAGGTAATCTATTTAGGCATTTTAATTATTTATGTTATTACACTACACAATCATGTAAGAATAAGATTGTAAACACATGTAGGTTATCAAAAATAAGTGAGTGAATGAATCATTATCAAACATAATACATTACTCATACTTAGAGGCATGCTAAACATTTCTACACATGTTTATCTACAATCAATTTCATTGCACTTAACAAGATAATTTTCAAGGCATGACAAATACAAAACAATTTTTTTAAGAAACTTGAAAGTTAAATTAAACATTGTATTTAATCTTTAATTGGTATAATTAATCATCCATCCTTGACAATGGCAATGAATAACAATCATTTTTGTTTTTATAAATTTTTGAATTTTTTTATATATGTGGACAAAACAATAAACACACATAAAGAAAAACATATTTTTGTTCTTTGAAATTGTTTTGTAATTTTGTATTTGTTTTTTTTATAAATATATTCTCTGGAAATCATAGAAGTCTTTAATAGCCCTTTCAGTAAATGATATTCTATGCCAGAGAAATAAACAAAAGTAACGTATGAGAAAATACATATATATTTTTTTAAAAGAAATAAAATTTTGTTTTAAAAGGAATAAAAAGATAGAAATTTTTTTACAAACACACAATATTAAAATAATACCAGAAATAATTCAAAACAAAAAAATATTTTGGAGCAAAGGGGCTAACGCCAGACATTAACTTCTTAACGCCAAAACAGAACTGCATTTCTTGATGTTTTGAAAAATATTTTTCTCAATTCATTTGTATTATAAAGAGACCTTCCTTCAGTTGAAATTTCAGAGTATATTGATTAGATTTGAAGGCTCTTTTAACATGTATTTGGTGATTTTTCAAATACTTGTGTTTGGTAAAATCATTAAAGCTCGAAATATTAAAATATGCAAACACATGATGCAATGTTAGAATAAAAAAAATATGCATGATTTATGTATAAAGAGTGAGATAATGTTCATGCAATGAATATAATATAAGTATATCTAAGATCAAGATACCTTAACTACATGACTACACTCTAGCCCCGTACTAAGTGACGGATGGGCATGAGGAGCTGCACACCTGCCGTAGGTTAGGGTGTTAATCCCATATGCATACAAAAGACGACGCTCAACCTAGCACTCTTTCCCCCCCAGTGCCTCTCAAGGCCCCACTGGAACCCTCCCCGGTTAAGGACAAGACATGACTTAGAGGTTAGGTCTCTAATGCACACAATCCTACGCCCTCGCTATTGTGAGACACATGTCATAGGTTTATTGATTATAGACATACTAAGCGTGTAAGCCTTAAATATATTAACTGTGTTATAATTTCATGATTAGTTTTGGATTTACAATTTTATCGAAGATTGTTGATTTTAAATCCATTTAGAAAAGTTTTATTCATGCAAATAACTACAAAGGAAAATAAGATTTTCATATTTTAATGATATAATTTACTTTAGCATTGCAAGATATAACTAGCATGAGCATTGATTTCTATCTATGGTACGTGATAATGCTAGTGTGATGAATTAGGACAACATGGTGCAAAGCTAAGTAAAGATGGACAAATATAAGATTGAGTTGCATGTATTCAAACATAGAGTTTTGAATTTTCATAGACCTAGAAAGAAGTGACAATTCTATTTGATTTCATCTTGTTGATATCAAGTTAATTCATAGGTCTAAAGATAATGAGATTCATGCAAACAATAAAGATGCACATCACACACACAAAACAAGATATGAAACTATAATACCAATGCACATCATATATTTCATAATGCGAGAGGTCCCGAGTTCATTTCTCGGAATGCCCCCCATAGAATTAGTTGATTTAAGATAGGTCTTGAGGGATCATGAATTATGATATATGATTATAGTGAATTTTAGCATAGGATATTAATAGATCATGGTGGTGATTGTGAAATCATATTTATCATTTTTGAAAATTTTCTTTTGATTTTAATTTTTAGAAATTAGACTAAATAAATACAAGGTATTTGACAATAATGATAGTAAAAATAATTTTTCAGAGAAATCAGAATTTTTTTTTTAGGAAAATATGTTACCGCCAGCGTTAGTGATAACGTCTGGCATTAGCAACAAAGTTACTATATTTGATTTAAAACACATTGTTTTTGATATTATTTGATTCTGATTTTTCTCGATTATGATTTTCAATATAGGGCTATTATATGCAGCAACGAAAAATAGACAAATATGCAAATAGTTGCGCATTTAATATTTTAGCCTAAGACCCCTAAAAATCCATTTAAATCCAATTTTGAAAGTAATTTCATTAGTCTTGATAATATCATTTAGAAAATTTAGCATTCAATTTATAATGATAATATAAGACATTTATAGGCAAAGGATTTAAAAAGGATAAAACAAAAAGAAAAGATAGATCACTTAAAAATTATGACTTTATGTTTAATTTAATTCAATTTTGATTTGATAAATATTAGGCTTAAAATGTAAAAGTCATATTTCATAATATATCTAAGTGACCTTAGCGTGTTGGCTCAAAAATAAGAAAACAAACAAAAGAAAAAACAATTAAGCATATCATGAAGTAGAGAATTGATATTTCATTTTTAATTGTTTCTACTTCATGCAAATGATAGGATACTAATGAATAAGAAATTTAGGTATCCAAAGGGGACCATGAGGGATGGTTCCTTTGGGTACCCAAATACGACATGATGATTTTTTAGGAGACAAGGATAAATGAGCCCTTTCTATTAAAGTTGATGTGTCATTTTTCTTTAAGGGTCTCCATTCATACCTTGGTTGTTTATCTTTAAAATTCATATTATGATTATGTGACATCTTTATATGATTGTATTTGTTTGAAAAATAATTCATTTGAGATTTATTCTTATTCAAATTATTTTTCAAAATAGATTGATGTTGATAATCATAATGAATTTTATTATATGGATTCTTTGAAAATTTATAAGAGTGATTGTCTTTCTTTAGAATTGAATGTTGAAAGAGTGAGTTACAAAATGTTTTAAATGATTGGTCCTTATTTAGATGATTTTCATTTCCACTCTTTCTTATAGACCTACTCTTATAATATGAAGTTAAGCTTTTAGACTTTTGAAAATTTGATAAACTAGAAAAAAGAGACTTTTCATTATATGAAATTTTTTGAATAAACATTTTTAATGATTCTAGTTTATCCTTTAAATTATCATTTTCTTTTATCAATTTTTCATTATGTTCTTTTGAAATTAAAAGTCTTTTTTCTAAAACCTTGAGTTCTTCTTTAAAAGAATTATAATCAAAACAAGGTTTAGCATTTTCAATTAAAGAGCATGAACAAGAATTTGAAACATCAATATAAGATTCTACTTTAGTGTTTGCTTTTAAAGTTTTATTTTCTAAACGTAATTTGGAATTAGCATGTTTCAACTTTGAAATTTTACGTTTAGCAAATTTAAGCACACGAAATGTAGAAATAGAATTAGTTACTAAAAGAGAAGATTTAGATTTTCTTACCTTGCTATAGTTTCCGTCTTCTCTTTTGCTTGATGTTTTGCCATCAACTGAGTCCAATATTGTGACGTTGTCTTCTTCATCTTCCTCTTCCAAACAAGAGTGTCCATCATCCTTTCCGCTTGATGAGTATTCTATGGATCCATCCTTTGTGTAGCTTTCTTGAATATTTTCATAGGCTTGCATATTCTCCGGTTCTTGTGAATGTTCCGTACCTGTAGAAGGAGAATCATAAGTTCTTTCAAGAAAACTCCAAATTTCATATGCGGTAGGTAAAGTATAAATAAGTTTGAAAATATTTTGGTCTAACGCACAAAATATACTATTCATAGATTTTGCATTTAAAATAATTTCGTTTCTAGTTAGTATGCTAGATGGCTTTTTAATAGTAAAATTCCAAACTTTTTCATCTAAGGCCTTAAGAAAATTTTTCATAAATATTTTCCACCCATTATAATTTTCACCCATAAATAATGGTGGTGATAGTACTTTTTCATTTATATTAAAATTTTCCCCACTAGTAGAAGCGAGATCATGATCAAGAGGCGCCATTATTCCCGGTTGTTAAGCCGATTTGGAATAACCTCGCTCTGATACCAATTGTTGGATCTTGTGGCGCCCTTAGAGGGGGGGTGAATAAGGGCCTTTTTAAATTACGATTTTTACTTAAGAATTTTTAAAACAAATTTTACTTTTCTAAAAAATTACTTATATAAATTTCAAGATAATTACTAAATTGTTTTATAATGAAGGAGATTGAAATAAACAATTTAGATTTAGAATTGAAAACTTAGAACACAATATAATAGAGATTACGCCAAATGATAGAAATCAAGTAAACATAAAAGAGACATGATTATATTATATGAAAGTACGCAAGGGCCCCGGTAGCGGGCGAGAGATGGTTAAAAAAAAGAAAAAAGGTTTGCGAGATTGTCCAAGGGAGATTAAACAAGTTTTTAAACATTGACGGGAGTCTCACCGGGCAGGAAAGTAGTGTGAGCGAGGATTAGTAGCGTATCCATTTCCACCTACCGCGACCTCGTACTCCTGACCGTGGCGGAAGCCTGGGGTAATGATATGTGTGGACGGCGCGGGCCTCACGTTGAATCAAGCGAGCGTAATATTCCACTCGCGCAAGGTGCGTCCCTGGGGAGGTGGCCGACTTGTTAAGATCTTGCGGCATCTCGGCGTGAAGCTGCGCTCACTCATCTAACAGAGCGGCGTGCCTCTCCTTAGCAATTTCTTTGTCCCTCTTCGCCTAGAGATGAAGATCATGCAGTAGTCGCCCTTGTTTCTGAAACAATTCTGAAGTTGATTGGCCAAGGAAATCATCCATTTGTTCCGGCAGAGGAAGAGGTGACATCTCTTCCTCCCCAAAATCAGAGTTGGTGGGGAGCGTCTCTGAATCACCTGCAATCAAATCTAAATGGCGTTAGCAATTAGTGAAGCCTTCTCTTATTGTCGCAGAGAGCGATCTCTGAGAAGAAGCAGCAGAATCCTTACCAGGAGGCGGGCGAGAAGTGTTGGGCCGACCCTGAAAAAGATTAGTGAAAGGAAGCGAGACGGACTTCCCTAGACCAGCGCGATGCGTCGCGTCATCGACAAGAGTGGTTGTGGCCAGTCGCGAGCCATCAGAACCTTCCCCCTCAAGAGATTGAATCCCGGGGTGTTAAGGGTTGTGTCAGGGGGGATCGGCGACTAGGGTCACGAGTTTTGATGACCTGGGGTCGAATGGGGGGAGGCTGTAAGAAGTAGAAGAATGAAAAGATTATCAGTCCAGAGGTTAAACTTGGCAAGTAAGGGCGAGTAACTTACTAGCAGCTTGCCCGTTCGCGGGGTCAGTCTTCGCCGGAGGATCGGGGCGAGCCCCAGATAAGTCTTCGCTCGCGCCCTTAACGATAGGTGGAGGGCCCTTTGGTCAGGTGAGGTTTAGTGAAATCAAATGAGCAGCTAAGCGAGAAGGATAGCTTTTACCTCCCTGGTGGGCCTGTTATTAGGAGAAGAGTCCAATAGTACAGTCCTGCCCCCCCCCCCCCCCCCCCCCCCCCCCGGGGGTAGGCTGATTGGCTTTGCCTTTTCATCTTGGGCGGGGTAGGAGTGGTCTGGCGGGTCATCCAGGAAGAGGCGTTGGCCATGGCAGAGAGCTCGCCCACCTTGGACGCCCTCAGGCGAGCTTGAAGTTCTTCTGAAAGAGGCATTTCCTGGCAGCTACAGTGGAAGGAGGCGGAGAAGTAGGAAGAGAATGATGGTGCACGCCACCCCAGCTTGGGAAGTATTTATAGCTGTGAGGTGGGACCCGCAGAAAGATTCCTGACAGATCAGCAGTCGCCGGAGAACACCTAGGGTTGGATGATTCTTTACGAGCTTAGAATAATCTCATAAAGAGACGGGATTGTGTACAACCCCGTGTTCGCCTGAGGGGGTAAGGCCCGAAGATGTGTTAATTAGGTTGGAAGTGACCATCTCGCCAATAAAGGGTCGCGAGATCCAGGCAAGGCGATCCAGGTCGATCTCGCAGGGGAGAATGTGAGGCCCGCCTTGGGTGGTTGTCGTCAGAAGGAAGGTGAGCAGTGCCTTTGCGGGCTGCTCGCCCAGGGAGGTTTCGCGAGCAGGACTCGCGAGGAGACTCGCGAACGGAGCTCTCGCAGGTCATTTGCCCAGGGGATAAGGATGTGAAATTACCCCTCTGTCCCTGGTGGGCTTCCAGTAGCCCTTCGGAATAGCGTAGTTTGGTTGTTAGCAGGCCAAATTGGGGTGCGTTTAGTAAAACCAAAAGGCGGAATCCGGCTATTAGCAGACCAGTTCAGAAAAACTACAAATAAGACCCTAAGGGCACCTTTGTAGGGGACTGCTTTTAGGCTTCTCTCTCCTCAGGTCATCTTTGGTTAGCATTCTCAGAGCTCTCCAAGGTGCCCGGATTCAGTCTTTGTCTTAGGAGGGGAAGCGCTCTAAGATCTTCCGGGTGTGTGGTAGGACCTCCACATTGTCGCAAAGGGTCTAAGTTCTAAGTCTTCGGTCAAGTTGCTCCATGGGATCAGTAAATGTGAGTTGCACCCATTTTCGGGGGCCGAACTCCTCGTTGGGCCGAATCCCGGTTCCAACAACTTCCTTCACAAAGTAGAACCTTAGATTATAATTTGAAAGAGAGATATCTTTAAATTTTGATGCTGAAATGTTCTATGAATTTGTATATAGACTTGTGATATCAATATAAACATCTGGAATTTGTTCATGGAATTAATTGCATGTGACAAAAGGTATATCATGTTCAAATCCAATCATTCCCGGATTTATAAGAATTATTTAAATGGGCCCATATATGATTTTGTCGTATGAAAAAAAATCTGAATTATGATATCCATACAACACCTGGAACTAGATTGGGTACATATTAGTTGGGAGATCATATAGTCACCCATTTAAGACATGTGGTTTCACTTAAGGGTAAATTGGTCTACGAATAGCAAATATGAAATATTTTGGTTTAGACCCATTTGGTCACCACAACTAGAGTTACTAACTTACTTATTTTGTATATGCATAGATTGATTGAAGGGTTAACCATTAGGGGCATATACTAGCGGGAGGGGTAGGGGTGCATTTAGTAAAACTATCAATTCGGGAATTGACAATTATATGATAGGAGATGTGAGGAATGACCCGTCAACAAGTACACGTTTGATGGATGTATGAATTGGGACCTTAAGTATGTATTGAGTGATGACAGGCAAAAATGTTCGGCCACTAAGAAAGATAGGGTTAGATGTTCAATTAAACATCGACGCTCGTCTGTCCGGTCTATTGTAATCCACCTTAGGATTCTAGAGTAACTAGAGAGGAAGCGGGTATAAAAGAATGGGTAGCCACCAACAAGAGTAAATTTACTGGAAAGGGGGATTTGGGCTTCAACCCATTGTATTCCCTAGTACCGCTGCGAGCCCTTCACTGGGTAGCCCTCGGGAAGTCCATGGTTAATCCTAAAAGTTCTACGTTCAACTAAACAATAGACAAGAGTAGTTTAATTAGGACAACTTGATAAGATAATCCCCTTCCCAAATATGGGATGGATTGGTATAAGTAAGGATGGGTTAAGTCCTATGAGCGATAGGCTTACTATTATATACGGAAGGACGGGTTAAGTCCTGCGAGCGGTAGGCTCCGTATTACATAAGGAAGGATGGGTTAAGTCCTGCGAACGGTAGGTTCGGTATTACATAAGGAAGGACGGATTAAGTCTATCGGAACACGGTGTTGGAACATGCTTTCCGCAACTCTTGGTTTGACAATAACAAATCCTATTGTATTTGATCAAACTTGTTTCGTGTTTATATTATGCAGGATTCTGTGCTTTCAAATCTCCATGGAAATATGTTTTTGTTACTACCGCGCAGCGTTAAAACTGTCGGTGGCGCTAACAACCGCTGAGAAGAAACCGCTGAGAAGGAAACCTACGTTCGACGAACTGCATGATCTACCACGGCGCTCGACGAAAGGCATGCTTTACCGCGGCGCGCTAGAACTACCGCTGGCGCTAGCGTTCGATGAAATGGAGGCCTACGAAATGGAGGCGAAGTTCGACGAAGATGCGCCCGACGAAGTGCTCTACCACGATGTGTTACAACTACCGCTGGCGCTAGTATTTGATCGATGAAAGGAAGGTTGCGCTCGACAAAATGCTTATCACTACGTTCGACGAATTTGCGATCGACGAAAGCCGAATCCCGTTCGACGAAAATTCGATCGATGAAATATATGGCCGGTTCAAAGATGCGCCCGACGAAAAGAAATGTGCTCTACCGCGGAACATTAGCACTATCGCTGGCGCTAACATAAATGGAAACATTTGATGAGAAGGAAACAGTGGAGAAAAAGGAATGTCAACGGGTCGCTATGTTTGGCATGTACTATCGCGGCGCGTTAGGTCTAACGCCTGGCGGTAGCTTTTTGGAAACATCCCGTCTGCAGTTGATTGAGGAGCAGATTTGGAAGAAGATTATGGCTGAAGGAAGGAAATCTCGCTAACGCGGGGCGTTAGTGGTACCGCGGCGCGTTAGTCAGTGCTCTTTGTTTGGCAATCAAAAGTTGCCTAATCTGCCACAATCCGTGCCTGATCATTTACCTAATATGTCTACCGCGGGGCGGTTGTACTATCGCAGGCGGTAGTGGCTGATTCTATTAAAAGACGTGCGCCTCCTCCTTTGTTGCTTGCTGATACAAAAGTAATTGAAGCCATATATTCAGAGCTCTCGTGAGAGCCTTCTTCAAGCAGCCCCAAGAACTCCGTCAACGTTCGAGAACGCAAAAGAACTTGAAGACCAATACGATCGCATCTACATCGACTGCAAGTTCTACTTTTGAGGGAGTTCTTAGTTTGTGTTTTATTTTATTTTCTAATTGTATTTTGGTCGGTAGAGGAACTCGCCACACGGCGACTAGGGTCTTGCGGAGACTAGGGGGAATTCGCCACACGGCGACTAGGTCTAGGGAGGACTTAGGGAGGAATTCGCCACGCGGCGACTAGGTCTAGGGAGTAGATCTAGGGGGTGCTCGAGGCCTTTCTGGTGATAGATTGGCTAGAGCAGCTTGAGGATGTATCTGGGGAGAGATCGGCTAAAGCCAACCGGTTCGTGGGGATACGAGTCGGTGTAGAAAACAAAAAGGGTTTTTTCATATTATTCGCTTTGATTTCTAGCATCATTGAAATCAGATTTTGTAATCAATTTTATAAATGATAATCATGTCATTTCTTATCTAATAAAATTGATTTCATTTCTAATTTCATTATCTCTTTATTTTTGATTTAACTTACTTCGAACAAAATATTAAAAGTTTTCTATTAAAGTTAAAAGTTTTTAAAACCCTTATTCACCCCCCCCACCCCTATAAGGGCGCCTACAGATACAACACACGGTTCTTCCGCATCCCTTTGATTTGAGAATAACAAATCCTACTTGTATTTGATCTTATTTGCCATTGTGTTTTTAGTATGCAGGCTTACACAATGATGACACTAGTAGGTGGAATTATTGGTCTGGAACAACTCAAAGCTGAAGTATGGAAATTGGTCTAATGCCAAGCATTAGAACATAACGCTAGGCGTTAACGCGCAACTCACCGGGATGATTATGGCAAGGAGGAAGCAGCCGTGATTGCAGGGGGGAGTTTAGGAATGATCTGACCTAACGCCAGCGTTAGCCTTAATGCTAGCGTTAGGATTGCCTAAAATAAACAATTCTGAAAGTGCAGAATCTCCTTCCTATTTTAAAAATCTGAGCCATCAAAACATTACTATACTGGGTCAGCGCTGTAACACCCTCCATGTTACATAAAATATAACAGTAGGTTCGGTCGGGACCCCGCGCCATATTAAATGAACAGAAGAGCGCGTTACTGAATTAGTTTTAAACAGTTAAGAACATAACCATGTCAGCATACAGAGTCGTACAACAGAAGCATTTAATTTATTAAGATAAAACCAATTCACAACTTGTCAACTTATGTACAGGGAATGACATTACAACAAAGAGCTTGATATAGTGTTTTACATCAACTAGGTGGCTTGCAAACATCGACACGCAGGCCGTCCACACATAAAAATAGTAAACCAAGCACTTGGCCTTTAAGGACCAGCAAAGCTCAGCAGCAGGGGCTTCAGCCCATTATTTTTCGCTAGTCTCGCCATGACCTGTACAAACAAATCCACCAAAAGAGTGGGAAAACATGTAATCGGTCAGCTTTAGCACATCACAGTACCCAGAGCCCGAAAATATACATACACAGAGTCTTCTCCGAAGTGAAATATAGCATATCAACATCACCAATACAGACCAACCTGTCTAGATGGGCTTCACACAGTATGCCAATGTCTGTACTGCCATTCCGGACTCTATATGCAATTTCTACCGGAATAACATCGACCCGCTGGAATAACCCATCTACTAATTAGTAGAAATCTTCCAAATCATGCAAATCAAAGGACGCATATGCCCAAAGATATAAGGAGGAGAATCGTTACCCTCGGCGCTCGTTTTGGTGCCATAACCAGAGATTGATCTGGAGGGAACTTGTTGTAATAGCTTCCTCTCTATGGAGTCGACAATGGCACAAGAACGCAGGATCTCCTTCGCGGATTCGCCCCAACTACTCTTCTTCCCAGAATATAACGACCCCACCCCATGCTCGGGGCAGCGGTGCTCCTTCCATGTAAGTAAGCAATAGCAACATATATATTTCACAGGTGCGTCTAAGCACCGCATAGAAACATTCATCTTATGGTGACGTCAAGTCACGCGTCATGTGCACTCACGGCACGTCATCCTCAAGTCCTTTTTCAACTTGGATGATCAGATTGAGCTAGGTCGTACACACAAAGTTCCAGCACTCTTTGAGCTCAGCTGTACACACGAAGTTCCGGCACTCTTTGAGCTCGGTAGTACACACGAAGTTCTGGCTTGATCGTTATGAGCTAGATGTCAGGATTCACCTATGCCTGGCCCGGGTTCGGTTCAGCTTGTGCCCACGCTCATAAATGTCTGGATTCAACTTAGCCTGACACGGGTTTGGCCTCCCCTTGTGCCCGTCAAACTATAACCAAACAGGGTCATCACCTCAGCCTCAGGGGCCCGTTTAGCAATCCCAAGGATCACTAGCACTAACATCGATGCTAGCGCTAGTGTCGGGCGCGAGCCAACAGAATACAGATCTGTTAGCTCTTTCGGGTATTTCCTAAGGGTCACCTCCAGGACTCCCTGCAGCACATCACAGTACCCAGAACCTGAAAACATACATACACAGAGTCTTCTCCGGAGTGCAATATAGCATATCAACATCACCAATACAGACCAACCTGTCCAGATGGGCTTCACACAGTATTCCTATGCCTGTACTGCCATTCCGGACTCTATATACAATTTCTACGGGAATAACATCGACCCACTGGAAGAACCCATCTACTAATTAGTAGAAATCTTCCAAATCATGCAAATCAAGGGACGCACATGCCCAAAGATATAGGGAGGAGAATCGTTACCCTCGGCGCTCATTTTGGTTCCATAACCAGAGATTAATCTGGAGGGAACTTGTTACAATAGCTTCCTCTCTACGGAGTCGACGATGGCACAAGAACGCAGGATCTCCTTCGCGGATTCGCCCCAACTAGTCTTCTTCCTAAGCTCTCAGCTTCCGTTGGCGTGGAAAGACAGAGAATGAACAGACAAGTGAGAAGAACAACCGAAAACAAGCCTTTTATACTTTTCCTCTACCGCCGGCTCTAGCCACTAGCGCCTGGCGCTAGCCCAGATGCGGTATGGCTGATCTTAACCACAGTCGCTGAAGAAGCTGCTAGCTCGGGTGCTAGCGATACCTCCTGCGCTATGTTTCTTTGATGAATTTCTTGGGAAATGCCATATTTGTCGAGAAAGGATACATTTCTCGGGAAATAAACTACCGCCGGCGCTATCGCTAGCGCCTGGCGCTAGCTCATTTGCTCCATTCGTCAAGAAAGAACACATTTCTCGGGAAATGCACTAGCTCCTCGGGAAATGCACGGGTTTCTCGGGAAATGCACTACCGCCAGCGCTATCACTAGCGCCTGGCGCTAGCTCATTAGCTTCCGAGCACTCCCACTTTATTTGCACACGAAACTTGGGGTCTTACAATTCTTCCCCCCCCCCCCCCCCCCCCCCCCCCCTTAAAAGAATTTCGTCCCGAATTTCTAACAGTGCAAATAACAACAAGATACAAAACAAATAATTTGTACCTCAAAGGATCAGCTCGGGGAACTCCTCACGCATGGTTTGCTCGCGCTCCCATGTAAGCTCCTCACGACCGTAGTTATTCCAACGGACTTTGACCATCTTGATCAGCTTATTCCGTAGTTATTTGACATTAATGTCTTCGATGCAAATAGGCGTGACCATCATCTTCAGCCCATCATCGACCGACACCTGATTCGCCACCAACACCTGGCTAGGCCCTGGCACAGCTTTCCATAGCATAGAAATGTGAAACACATCATGCAAAATGCTCAGCTTTGTCGAAAGAGCGGGCATATTCACCAACACGGTCCAGTATCTCGAACGGCCCAAGGTACCTCAGACTCAGCTTTTTCAAGCGTCGAATCTTTGACAAACCTTTGAAAGGATTGATCTTGAGAAACACCTAGTCGCCCACAGCAAACTCAACGTTTCTGTGCTTGGCATTATAATACTTTGCCTGCCTATCCTGCACCACCAGCAATCGATCCCGGATTGTTCGGATATTTGAATTTGCATCTTTGACTCACTTCCGCTTAAACAACTTCGTCTCGCCCATTTCCGCCCATACCAAGGGGGTACGACCAGCTCTATCATAGAGGGCCTCGAAGGGTGTCATCTTTATACTTGCTTTATAGCTGTTATTATAAGCGAATTCGATCATGAATAAATGATCTTCCCACTTATAACCGAAGTCCCGGATGCACATGCGGAGCATATCCTCCAAAGTTCTGTTAGTACGTTCAGTCTGTCCATCCGTTTGAGGATCGAAGGCAGTACTAAACTTCAACTTTGTACACAACAACTTGTGGATTAGCCTCCAATCTTTTGAAGTAAAGCATCTGTCTCGGTCACTTACGATGTACGGGGCACACCGTGCAATCGTACAATGTTATCAACATAGAGCTTTGCTAACTTCTCCACTGAGTCGTCCTTCCGGTTTGGAATAAAGTGAGCTATCTTCGTCAAGCGATCCACGATCACCCAAACAGCATCATTCCCACTCTGCGACCCGGTAAACCGTGCACGAAATCTATCGAAATGTCATCAAATTTCCTTTCCGGTATAGGCAACGACTTCAGGAACCCTCCAGGTTTCTGATATTCAACCTTCACAAGTGCACAAGTTTTACACTTTGCCATGTAAAGAGCGATGTCCTTCTTCAAACCTGGCCACCAAAATAGCCTTTTTATATCTTGATACATTTTTGTGCTCCCCGGGTGAATTGAGTACTTTGTAAAATGTGCTTCGTACATCAATTCTTCCCGTAACTTGCCCACATTTGGGACGCACAACCGACCGTCTTTACACATAAGACCATCATCTAACACAAACTCTGTAGCAGACCCATCTCCAGTCTCTGCCAAGTTGCGTTGCATGCTCGAATCAAGCTCCGGGGCCTGCCGTATTCTGTCCGCGAGGTTATATTGTACCTCCATCCAGTTTAAGCACGCACTAGCACTAGAAATCCTCCCCACATAGGAGATCTCTAAAGATTCCAAGTCCTTGACCAGATGGGAGTCATGCATCTGAATCCAGTTGGCCTGCGCAGAAGCCCTTCGGCTCAAAGCATCTACGATGACATTTCCCTTCCCGGGAGTATAGTGTATCTCGAAAGTGTAGTCCCCCAGGAACTCCATCCACCTTCATTGTCTCATATTGATCTCTTTCTGATTTAATAGATACTTGAGGCTTTTATGGTCTGTAAAGATATCAACCTTCACACCATACAAGTAGTGTCGCCACAATTTCAGAGCGAAGATTACGGCCGCCAACTCCAAGTCGTGGAACGGATAATTCCACTCATGCACTTTCAACTAGCGCGAGCCATATGCTATCACGTGCCCATTCTGAAGAAGTACGCAGCCTAAGCCACTCCCTGATTCATCGCTGTAAATTTCATAGCCTTTTGTACCACATGGCAAACACAAGATTGGTGTCGTGGTCAGACGACTCTTTAACTCCTCAAAAGCTCGCGCACGCGATGGTGAAAAAATGAACTTCTGATCCTTCCTTTTCAAGGTTGTGAGAGGAAGAGAAATCCACAAAAAGTTCTCCATGAAGCGCTGATAGTAGCCAGCAAGTCCAAGGAAACTCCTGACTTTCGCTACTGTCGTCAAAACGGGCCACTCCTTAATAACAACTATCTTCGCCGGATCCACTGCGATGCCCTCACTACTAACTACATGACCAAGGAATGCCACCGAGGCTAGCCAAAACTCACATTTGGAGAACTTGGCATACAGCTGACTCCGTCGCAGGTTCTCCAAAACTACGCGTAAATGAATCGTGTGTTCTTCTTCAGATTGAGAGTATACCAAAATATCGTCAATAAAGACGATCATAAACCGATCGAGACACTCTCTAAAGGTCCTATTCATCAGATCCATGAACATTGATGGCGCATTCATCAGTCCAAACAGCATCACAGTGAACTCGTAGTGCTCGTAGCGTGTACTAAATGTCATCTTGGGAATGTTGCACTCCCGAATTCACAACTGGTAGAAGCCAGACTTAAGATCCAGCTTCGAATACACCATTGATCCAACTAGCTGATCAAACAAGTCATCGATTCGTGTAATCGGATACTTGTTCTTCTCGGTCAGCTTGTTCAACTCACGATAGTCTATGCATAGACGCAGACTTCCGTCCTTCTTATTCATAAAGAGGACCGGAGCACCACAAGGGGATGTACTTAGGCGTATGTAGCCTTGCTCTAGCAACTCCTGTAGCTGAACCTTCAACTCCGCTATCTCTTTTGGCGCAATACGGTATAGAAAGCGTGACACGGGCTTGGCACCTGGCACCAGCTCTATTGTGAAGTCAATCTCTCGCTGAGGTGGCGCCCCAGGAAGATCTTTCGGAAACACATCTGGATACTCTGAGATAATAGGAATGTCACTCAGACTGGGTTGAGGCTTTGCAGACCCAACTAGCACAACACACAATTCTGCGCCTTATCGAACTGCCTTGACTACTTGGACAGCAGACATCAATGTCTTGCTCGATCCTCACAAACCAGCAAACGTAGTCGCACACTCGGTATTCCTCCCCAAAGTGTCCTCCTTAGAAGTGCAATCAATGTAGGCTTGCTGCGCCGACAGCCAGTCCATACCAAAGATCACATCGAACTCTGAAAGCAGCAGTATCAGTGCTTCCAAATAATATTCATGACTTCCTATTCGTATCTCTACCACACATCCTTGATCCACACACATAGAATACCCATTAGGCAGCATCACATCTAACATTTCCTTTATCACCGTCGAAGGCACTCCAAGTTGTCGTATGAAGGCCTCTGAAAGAAAGGAATGTGAAGCTCCCATATCAAACAGTGCTCTCGCCGGACAGTTAAATATTAAGACAAAGTCTAACACACACAACGTTAACAAGCAATGCAGAAGGTATGAAGTATCAAAAGCAACAAAAGCTGTATACTAACACATACCTGTCACCACATCACTTTGCTTTATGGCCTCCTGCTGGCCAAGGTTGTTTACTCGCGGTTGAGCTGGAGTGTAGTGGGATGCAAATGACTCCTCTGCTTTCCCCTTCTCTGCCGCATAAGCTGCAGCTGTCTTTTTTCCACCACAACAGTCTAGGGCTATATGTGCTGGCTTACCATGATTAAAGCAAATGATTGGGCCTCTCCCAATTATTGCTCCCGAGCCAGCAGATTGAGCTGACCCAGAAGGTCTCGCTCTTTTCCTCCATCTACTTTGCCCAGACTTCGCAGAGCTCGGCACTTTGAACTCTGGCCTCACCACAACTAACTCCTTTCTGCTTTGCGACCGCTTCATGTCCTTCTCCAACGAACGAGCCATATTGACCAGGGTCATAAACCCTTGCATCATTTGCCCTGACAGAAGGAACCGCAATTCTTCTCTCAGACCTTCGTAAAACCGGTTGGTCTTACGAGCTTCATCTGCAAATGTCGCGCCTGCGTACCTCCCCAACCAGGTAAACTCATGCTGATAGTCGTCGATCATACTATCAACTTGAGTTAGACGGTTAAACTTATTCTCCATCTCAATATGTTGAGCAGGAGGGAGATACCGTGAAAAGAACAATCTCGAAAACTCATCAAAAGAGATGTCTGTCAGCTGCCTTCCTGCTAGCTGATGCAACTCCAACTCATCCCGCCACAGTTGCGCCTCCCCATCAAGAAGGAAGGTTGCCAATGTCACCTTCTGACCTTCCTCCGTATCTGTGGCCTTCAAGGTCTTTCACACTCTTGATAGCGAATCCTCAGCTTGAGTCGGGGTCCATGCCCCCGTGAACGTCGGAGGGTGGAAACTCAGAAAATACTGTAGTTGTTGGTCCATAGCTCTTCGTGCCCTCACCGGCACTGGTCTTTCGACCACAGGTTCAGCTGCCACAACCGGCACCGGAGCCACCCCAAGGGTAGGAGGCTGTCCAGGGACATGCCCTCCAGGTTGTGCAGTGAACATAGTGAACCACCGCTTCCGCTACCATCCTCACTATCTCAGCAGAAGGAGGAGTAGGCACCTCAGCTGGTGCATTGCTCGTAGTCGAACGAGGGGGTTGAGATGGAACCGCTCCACTTCCAGTCGTCTATAGATGTGTACAAAACACAATTAGTGGCTACGAGATAGCATGGATTAGTAAAGGAACACGCACGGTCCATCACAATGCTTCAATCATACGTGTAATTCATTCCTAAAGTGGACAGTTACTGGTTATGTACATGTCTTAACGGCGCCGCACACACGCTCTTACCACCCCATAAAAGAATTTGACAACAAATTCAGACGGAAAGGGATCGAGACCCGCCTATGATACCAATTTATAACACCCTCCATGTTACATAAAATATAACAGCAGGTTTCGACCGAGTCTCCACGCTAAATTAAACGAACAGAAGAGCGCGTTACTGAATTAGTTTTAAATAGTTAAGAACATAACCATCTCAACACACAGAGTCGTACAACGGAAGCATTTTATTTATTAAGATAAAACTAGTTCACAACTTGTCCACTTATGTACAGGGAATGACATTACAACAAAGAGCTTAATATAGTATTTTACATCAACTAGGTGGCTTGCAAACATCGGCACGCAGGCCGGCCACACATGAAAATAGTAAACAAAGCACTTGGCCTTCAAGGGCCAGCAAAGCTCAGCAGTAGGGGCTTCAGCCCATTATTTCCCGCTAGTCTCGCTAGGACCTGTACAAACAAATCCACCAAAAGAATGGGAAAACAAGTAACTGGTCAGCTTTAGCTGACCCAGAATATAACAACCCCACCCCATGCTCGGGGCGGCGGTGCTCCTTCCCTACAAGCAAGCAATAGTAGCATATATATTTCACAGGTGCGTCTAAGCACCGCATAGAAACATTCATCTTACGGTGACATCAAGTCACACGTCATGTACACTCACGACACGTCATCCTCAAGTCCTTTTTTTAACTTGGATGATCAGATTGAGCTAGGCCATACACACGAAGTTCTAGCACGCTTTGAGCTCGGCCATACACATGAAGTTCTGGCACTCTTTGAGCTCGGTCGTACACACGATGTTCCGGCACGATTGTTATGAGCTAAATGTAAGAATTCACCTATGCCTGGCCCGGGTTCGGTTCAACTTGTGCCTGCGCTCATAAATGTCAAGATTCAACTTAGCCTGACATGAGTTTGGCTTCCCCTTGTGCCCGTCAAACTATAACCTCACAGGGTCATCACCTCAGCCTTAGGGGCTCGTTTAGCAATCCCAAGGATCACTGGCACTAATGCCAGCGCTAGTGCTAGCCAACAGTACACAGATCTGTTAGCTCTTTTGGGTATTTCCTGAGGTTCACCTCTAGGACTCCCTGCAGCACATCACAGTACCTAGAACCCAAAAACATACATACACGGAGTCTTCTCCGAAGTGCAATATAGTATATCAACATCACCAATCCAGACCAACCTGTCATTCCAGACTCTATATGCAATTTCTACGGGGATAACTGTTGGAACCTTAGTTTTGATTTGAGTTAGGATCCATCTTTAATGTTTAAGTATCTATCATAACACATCTTATAACTTAGATCAAATCCCATTAAGAAAGAAGGCTGAAAATAGATATATATATATATATATATATATAATAGGCTGAGAAAATAAGAGAAGAATAAAAATAACACATGTTCTCTGCGTTCGACGAACGTCCCCGGATCTGCAAGTTCTCCCGCCGATCTGCGCCTAGATCTGCTGTGAACTAGATCTGCTGAGCTGCGCCTTTTCCCGTCGCCTTGCGCCGCTCTCGATCGGGGAAGAAGAAAGTCGGAGACAGTCGATCCAGATCGGGGAAGAAGGTAAATCCAGTCTTGGATTTTTTTTCCCCGTTTATCCAGATCGCTGCCGGGTTCCCGGATCCATCGCTGCCGGGTTCCCGGATCCATCGCAATGAACGTCGCTCTGCGCTCGACGAATGGTATTCATTCTGCGCTCGACGAAATCCAACCGGTTCAGCGGTTCAGCATTCGACGATCCCGTCTCAGCGATTCAGCGTTCGACGATCCCGTCTCAGCGGTTCAGTGGATGTCGAACAGATTATCTCAGCGGTCGACGAACAGACCCCGTCTCAGCGGTCGACGAAAAGCTACATTCGACGAACTCAAGTCTGTGTTTGACGAACAGCTCAATATTCAGCGGTCGACGATCCAGCCCGTCTCAGCGTTCGATGAAATGTTGCATTCGAAGAAATCAAGTCTGCGTTCGACGAACTGCTCAATATTCAGCGGTCGACGATCCAGCCCGTCTCTGCATTCGACGAAAAGATGCGTTCGACGAACTCAAGTCTGCGTTCGACGAATATTCAGCAGAAGCTCAGAACGACGAATCAAATGTTTAGGTCGACGAACTTGAAGCTGAGCTCGACGAAATATTATCATCTTTATAAATTGATATTCTCAACAAATTTATTAAAGCAATATTTTACCATTTCTATTTATATATTGCTATATATTGTTGCCTTAATATTATAGCCATTGCAGAACAATAAATGTTATAGCCGTTGCAGCAAAGCCAAAGACGGCAATTTATGTTCTCGAGGATCCAGGAAATTAAAGAGATATTATCTCTTTCCTCTCTTGTCGGCAAGAATTCAAATCAGCCGAACAGCTCTCCAGATTATATATTCAGAGAGAAGATCAGAGAAGAATAAGAAGAAGAATAGGAGATAGAAGAAATATACATATACAGGAAGAATAAACAGAGAAGCAAAAAGAAGAAGCAGATCTAACATATTATTTATCTTCTTTTTGCTAACTCCTTTTTGCAGATCATCTTCATCCTGAGACAACTCAACCAATATCATTTGCTCAGGATCAAACTACTTAAAGAAAAGGAGTTATTACAATCAAGAGAAGAAGCCTCCACAAACTGTCAACTATTTCTATCAGATAGGGGCAGCTCTTCAACATCATCATCAAGATCCAAACTCAACAACCCATCAGGATCATCAAGAGTCTTCTCAGCTAAAGAGAAGAACAATATATCTTTTCCCCTTCTTTATTCCCCTCTTGTACAGGGTTAAAACTCCCTTCAAAAGTTTACCCCTTTGTGGCAAGACACCTGATCAAAAAATCATGTTTGGTTTTTAAGCACCTTATCAAAAGCTTATTGGTGATTTGGGCACCTGATCAAACCTCTATTGGTGTGTGGACACCTTATCAAAAACCCCTTGGTGTTAGGGCACCTGATCAAAAATACTAGTGGATTCCTACCAGTGGGTAGAAGAGTAGATGTACACAGGTTGATTGGGGAACTACTATATATCTTGTGTCATCTGGTTTGCTTTTTTTTATGTTTTTATTTGCTGTGATTGCTGTGCCTATTTTGTGTTTGTTGTTATTACTCACTCAGCACCACATATATTTATACATATCATTATTTTGAAATAAACTTAAACAAAGAGCTTTTAATAATTTAAGAACTAAAACTCACTTTCAATTGGTATCAGAGGGTAGTTGATTTTATATACAGGCTAACACCTGAATCATAAAGATCGCTTAGTTCTTAAATTTTTTTTAAAAAGGATTTTTTCTAAATTTTAATGGCACAAGTAGAATTTTCATATCCACCAATATGTAATTTTGATAGATTCTCCTTATGGCAAGTTAGAATTAAACTATATATGAATGTCATAGATGAAGAAATTTACAAATCTATTTTGACAGGACCTCCATCTTCAACTTCTTCAACAGACGATCAAGAGAAGCTGAAAAGTGCTGATGCAAAAGCCATGAACATATTGGCTCAATCAATGTCAAAAGACATTCTTCAAAGAGTGGCTGATTGCACTTCAGCAAGGGCCATCTGGAACTCCCTCTCAAGGATGGTAAATGAATATTCTTCTACTTCTTCCACTAACTGTATTTTTGATGCAAAACCATCATCTAGTCTAAGTGAAGAAGAAGAAGAGGAAGAACAAAAGGCAAGAAGATTCTGCTTGTTGGCCATATATGGCTCAAACCACTACTCAGATGCAGAATTTGAATCTAAATCAGAAAAGGTAACTGAGGTAACTTCAACTCCTAACTTTACTTCAGGACAAATCAAATCAGATTCTAAAATTCCAGGTACAGGCTTAATAAAATCTGAAAATTGAATCAGAAAAGAGCTAACAATAAACAAATTCACTTCTGATAAAATTAAAGAAAATTTGAAAATATCAGAAGAACAAATTATCTCTTTAAAAAATAAGTTAATTAAGGCTAATAAATTTAAACAAACTTTTAAAGAAAAAGAAATATTTTATGTTCAGCAAAATAAAAATAAAATTTCAAATTTATATTTTAGTGAGTTAAAATGCCAATATATGTAATTATAAGGCATTTGTTTTTACCTATTTTAAACTTTTATAATTAAACAGCAGTTATATAATTCATTGGAAGTTCCTATCTTAAAGACAAAGTCAGATAACTTCACATTCTTACAGATTTTCTCCAAAATCAAGTTGAGCATTCTACTCAGATTGCATAGATCAGAAATGATCAGAGCACTGAGTGTGAATCTCTTCTGATTAAGGGGATTCTATAGAAAGAAGGTATCAGGCAATGTCTTTCTGATTTTAAAATTCCTTAGAATCCATTAACAGCTAGCAATTCACATCATTAAAATCCTATTTAAATCAAAATCTAGGAAATCGGAAATTGCTTAAATGTATTTTAAAAGAAGAAGAAATAATATAATTTATAGTTAAATATTTTTCAAATAATCTCTGACCCTTAAGCCTTAAGTTATTCAAGACTTTGTATGCTTAGGTATCCTAAACCAAATAGGAGAAGATTGTTAGAACCTAGTCTTAATTTGGATTAGGATCCCAACTCAAATAGGGGGAGATTGTTGGAACCTTAGTTTTGATTTGAGTTTGGATCCATCTTTAATGTCTAAGTATTTATCATAACACATCTTATAACTTAGATCAAATCCCATTAAGAAAGAAGGCTGAAAATAGATATATATAATAGGCTGAGAAAATAAGAGAAGAATAAAAATAACACATGTTCTCTGCGTTCGACGAATATCCATCTGCGTTCGACGAACATCGCTCTGCGCTCGACGAATGGTATTCAATCTACGCTCGACGAAATCCAACCGGTTCAGCGGTTCAGCGTTCGACGACCCGTCTCAGCAGTTCAGCGTTCGACGATCCCGTCTCAGCGGTTCAGCGGTCGACGAACAGATTATCTCAGCAGTCGACGAACAGATCCTGTCTCAGCGGTCAATGAAAAGCTGCGTTTGACGAACTCAAGTCTGCATTCGACGAACAGCTCAATATTCAGCGGTCGACGATCCAGCCCGTCTCTGCGTTCGACGAAAAGTTGCGTTTGACGAACTCAAGTCTGTGTTCGACGAACAGCTCAATATTCAGCGGTCGACAATCCAGCCCGTCTCTGTGTTCGACGAAAAGATGCGTTCGACGAACTCAAGTCTGTGTTCGATGAATATTCAGCAGAAGCTCAAAACGACGAATCAAATGTTCAGGTCGACGAACTTGAAGCTGAGCTCGATGAAATATTATCAGCTTTATAAATTGATATTCTCAGCTCGACTAAAATATGTTGTCAGATTTATTAAAGCAATATTTTACCATTTCTATTTATATATTGCTATATATTGCCGCCTTAATATTATAGCCGTTGCAGAACAATAAATGTTATAGTCGTTGCAGCAAAGCCAAAGACGGCAATTTATGTTCTCGAGGATCCAGGAAATTAAAGAGATATTATCTCTTTCCTCTCTTGTCGGCAAGAATTCAAATCAGCCGAACAGCTCTCCAGATTATATATTCAGAGAGAAGATTAGAGAAGAATAAGAAGAAGAATAAGAGATAAAAGAAATATACAGATATAGGAAGATTAAACAGAGAAACAAAAAGAAGAAGCAGATCTATCATATTATTTATCTTCTTTTTGCTAACTCCTTTTTGCAGATCATCTTCATCCTGAGATAACTCAACCAATATCATTTGCTCAGGATCAATCTGTATACAGAAAAGGAGTTATTACAATCAAGAGAAGAAGCATCCACAAACTGTCAACTATTTCTATCAGACAGGGGAGCTCTTCAACATCATCATCAGGATCTAAACTCAACAACCCATCAGGATCATCAAGAGTCTTCTCAGCAAAAGAGAAGAACAATATATCTTTTCCCCTTCTTTATTCCCCTCTTGTACAGGGTTAAAACTCCTTTCAAAAATTTACCCCTTGGTGGCAAGACACCTGATCAAAAAATCCTGTTTGGTTTTTAAGCACCTTATCAAAAGCTTATTGGTGATGTGGGCACCTGATCAAACCTCCATTGGTGTGTGGACACCTTATCAAAAACCCCTTGGTGTTAGGGCACCTGATCAAAAATCCTAGTGGATTCCTACCAGTGGGTAGAAGAGTAGATGTACCTAGGTTGATTGGGGAACTACTATATATCTTGTGTCATCTGGTTTGCTTTGTTTATGTTTTTATTTGCAGTGATTGCTGTGCCTACTTTGTGTTTGTTGTTATTACTCACTCAGCACCACATATATTTTATACATATCATTATTTTGAAATAAACTTAAACAAAAAGCTTTTAATAATTTAAGAACTAAAACTCACTTTCAATAACATCGACCCGCCGGAAGAACCCGTCTACTAATTAGTAGAAATCTTCCAAATCATTCAAAACAAAGGATGCACATGCCCAAAGATGTAGGGCAGAGAATTGTTACCCTCGGCACTCGTTTTGGTGCCATAAACAGAGATTGATCCGGAGGGAACTTGCTGCAATAGCTTCCTCTCTATGGAATCGACAATGGCACAATAACGCAGGATATCCTTCGCGGATTCATCCCAACTGGTCTTCTTCCCAAGCTCTCAGCTTCCTTTGGCGTGAAAAGACAGAGAATGAACAGATAAGTGAGAAGAACAGCCGAAAACCAGCCTTTTATACTTTTCCCCTACCGTCGGCGCTAGCCCAGAGGCGGTATGGCCGATCTTAACCACATCCGCTGAAGAAGCCGCTAGCGCGGGCACTAGCGCTACTGCCTGCGCTATCTTTCTTTGACGAATTTATTGGGAAACGCCATATTTGTCGAGAAAGGATACATTTCTTGGGAAATATACTACCGTCGGCGCTATCGCTAGTGCTTGGCGCTAGCTCATTTGCTCCATTCGCCGAGAAAGAACACATTTCTCGGGAAATACACTAGCTCCTCGGGAAATGCATGGGTTTCTTGAGAAATGCACTACCGCCAGCGCTATCACTAGTGCCTGGCGCTAGCTCATTAGCTTCTGAGCACTCCCACTTTATTTCCACACAAAACTTGGTGTATTATAAACGCCCGGCGTTAGCTCAAGTTCTATAAATTGGATGATTTCATCTTCTCCAACTACTGATTGATTAGAGCCCTATTCCAGCACTTCAAAAACTCTGAGAGGGTCGTATTTCCATATCAACACATCTCCCACTCAATTTGAAAAGGAGGAATCGAAGGAGGCTTGGATCAACATGCTAACTCAAAGCAAAGAATGCACGCTTGGACTTCAACGATCTTCAACGATTCTTCAGCGTCTCCTTCAGATTATCTCATAGGGAGTTTTTATATTTGTCTTTTGTATTTGTCCTTTTATTTTATCATTGTACTCGGTTTGTGAATTCGCCTCATGTTGCGATTAGGTTTGGGTAGGACTTAAGGAGGAATTCGCCTCGTGTTGGCGACTAGGTCTAGGGAGTAGATCTAGGGGGTGCTCGAGGCCTTTCTGGGGATAGGAAGGCTAGAGCGGCTTGAGGCCATATCTAGGGAGAGATTGGTTAAAGCCAACCGGTTCGTGGGGAGACGAGTCGGTATAGAAAACAAAAGGAGATTTTACTTTATCGCCTATTATTTCTAGCGTCATAAGAAATCAAGTTTTGTAATCTTATATCTCAAGTTAATAAAATCATGTCTCTCATTTATATTACTTGATTTATTCTTTAAATTAATCTCTTATCTTTTCTAATATTTTAAAATATAACATATGTTTTTAAAACCCTTATTCACCCCCCCCCCCCCTCTAAGGGCGCCTCAAGATCCAACAAGTGGTATCAGAGCAGCTTATTCCAAAATGGTTTCACTACCGGGAATAATGGCGCTTCTTGATCATGATCTCGCTTCTACAAGTGGGGAGAAATTTTATGTAAATGAAAAATCACTAGCACCACCTTTATTCGAAGGGAAAATTTATAAAAGGTGGAAAAATTTCTCAAGTCCTTAGGCATAGATGTTTGGAACATTACTATTGAAAAGCCACCTAGCATATTAAATAGAAATGAAATGGTTTTAATGGCAAAATCTATGAATAGTTTATTTTGTGCGTTAGATCAAAATATTTTCAAACTTATTTATAATTTACCTACCGCATATGAAATTTGGAATTTTCTTGAAAGAACTTATGATTCTCCTTCTACTGGTATTGAATAAACGCAAGAAATGGTCTTATCTTTGGAAGAGGAGTGCCAAAAAGATGTCAAATGAACTATATGTTCAAATATCGCATCATCCACAAGCAATGTAAGGAAATCAAATCCATCTGTTGTACCTCTATTTCTACATTTCAACTGCTACAAACTACTAAACGTAAGATTAAGAAATATAAAAAGGCTAATGCAAAACTACATTTAGAAAATAAAACTTTGAAATCAAATGTGAATGTAGAATCCAAAAATGATTTGTTTGAATCCCCATCATGCTCTTCATTTGAAAACTCCACACCTTGTATTGATTATAATGAATTAAAAGAAAAATACAAAGTACTTGAAAAGGAAGTTATTTTTGTAAAAGAACAAAATGAAAGATTATGTTTAGAAAATTCATCCTTGAAAAAGAATTGTTCTATGTGCAAAACTTATAAAATTGAAATTAAAGAGATGGATGAAACATTTGAGGAATTGAGAAATAATTATCAAAATCATATTGATTCAATTGTTTCCACTCTTAAGAATAGCATAATTGCGTATAAAAAAGATAGACATGATCTTAAGATCAAGAATGATGAATTAAAAACAAAAATCAACTTGCTTATGAAAATTATGAATAAAAATTCACAATACATAAATTCACAATATCAAGTAACATCTAAAAACAAGTTGAATATGAATGTCTTGACTAAACCTAAAAATGGGAGTAAGGAACACAAAGTATTTGTAAATCAAAATCCCAATCACTATTATTTACAAAATCATTCTTCTCCCAACTTAAAAATAGAAGTGCACAAATTTCCTATGAAAAATATTTTCAATCACCATTACAATTATACTCTTCAAAATAAAGACAATCATAATGGAAATTTGATGCATAAAAATAACATTAAACCAAGGTTTGAATGGAGACCCAAAGTTAAATATGAAACACAAACTCCACTCAAAAGGTCTCATTCATTTCCATCTTCCTAAAAGCATACACGATGTATTTGGGTACCCAAAGGAACCATCTCACTTGGTCCTCTTTGGATACCTAAATCTCAAATTCATTAGGTATCATCAAATGCATGAAGTAGAATCCGTTCAAAATAGAATATATGAATTTCTACTTCATGATATACTTTAACGTTTTTTTATTTGTAGCCATCATGCCATGGTCATGTAATATAATATTTGAAATTTGACTTTGTCCCCTACAGCCTAAATGAAGTTTACAAATTAAATTAAATCAAAAGTAAAGTCATGTTTTCATTTATAAATGATCAATCTATTATCACTAAAATCATGCATATTTGTCTTGTTCAATCATATTTTTTTTTCTGGAATATCTTATAATATTAAGCTTTGTGCAAAACTCAAGAATTAAGGTTGTTGTTGGAGACAATGATCAAAAAAATTTACTTTTGCAACTTTTTGCGATTTCTTCTCATTTTTTCACTTCATTAGACAGGTCTTACATTGCACAAACATAATTGAGCAAAATCGGAAGAGAAATCGATGAAAATCTAGGCTATACGAGTAAAATATGCACTCTCTGTGAGCTAACGCAGGTGCTAAGACCCAACGCCAGCGTTAGCTAGAATGTCCAATATTCTTTGTTGTTTAAAATTTTGAAAATCTCTACAAATATTTTTTATATACAACCTATCTTTATCTGTATGCCTTTGTGTGATCTTTGAAAAATCAAATACAAAATTATATAATAATAAACTTATCAAAAATTATTTTTTAAACTTAATTTTTCTATTTACATGCATCTTGAGAAAGGGAGATTTGGGATGTCACCCCATCACATCTCCTAGTACCGGGCGAACCCCTCACAGGGTAGACCACGGGAAGTCCAAGATCCACTCTAAATTGCTAAGTCCAACTAAAGCCTAACAAAGATCAAAATAAATATAAACTCATGTGTATTCGTGCAATGACTGAAAAAGAAAATTATCATTATATTGTGATCTCACAAAATTATGTTTAAAAGGAAAACACAAAAGACATATTGAAAGAACTCATTGTCATAACTCAAAAGAATGAATATTGAATTCACATTCGCCACCATGATCTTGTGATATCCCATGATAAAATTCTCTAAAATCATATATCATAATTCATGATCTATTAAGAACTATCTTAAATCAACTACTTTTATCATGCTTAGGAATTTTAATTTATATGTTGGCTATTATAACTTCATATCTTGGTAGGAGTATTATGAAAGGAGGTTCACAATTTTTTAATCTTACTATATCTAGACATTAGAATCACCTTGACATCAATAAATCAAATCATCACGTAATTCTAGGTCTACAAATTGAATCTCTATCAATTTATGAAACATGCATTATTCTTAAGGCATAATATTAACTCATCATACTAACATTGTTACCTAATGAATATTATTAGTTATCATGCCAATCTGAAAGTCCTCTGATACAAGTGAATGTGAGGTTTGATCTGAGATTTACTCTAGAGGGGGTTGAATAGAGTATTAAAAGTTTATAACTTATTTTTATAGCATAATTAAAATACTGATATATATGTGTGTGTGTATAACAAAATGAGTGTAAAAACAAAACAAGAAATCACACAGCACAGTACAAAAAATAAACAAAAACACAGAAGACATAAGGATCTATAGTAGTTCCCCAATCAACCTGGGTATATCTACTCTTTTACCACCCTTGGTAGGAATCCATTAGGTTTTTTATTAGGTGCCCTGTCACCAATGGGTTTTTGATCAGGTGCCCAAACACCAACCACAGGTTTTTGATCAGGTGCCCTGCCACCAACCACAGGTTTTTAATCAGGTGCCCTGCCACCAAAGGGTTAACTTTTGAAGGGAGTTAGAACCCTGTACAAGATGGGATAAAGAGGGTTATGAAGTTCTTCTCTATCAACAAGATGAGAGAAGACTAGTGGATTTGATGTTGTAAAGATCCCCCTATCTGATAGAAATGGTTGACAGTAAGAGGATGGAGCTTTCACTTGAAAGAGATATCTTCCTTGATAGCTGATGAATCTGAGAGACAATGTTTTTCAGATTATTGTTGCTCTTGAAGATTTAGAACTTGCAGTTGAAGACTGAGAGAATGATCTTGTTGATGTTCTCAGAGATTAAAAGGGTGATGCTTGAGGAAGATGATCTTTTTTTCTTTTACTTTATGTATGTTTCTCTAGAATGTATCTTCTCTGTCGACTGTCTCTTCCTCTATCTTCTTCTTCTGGTACTACTCTACTTGTGTCTTTCTTTTTATTTAGACAATATATCTCTAATTTGAATTTCAAATCCTCTGAATAGGGAATAGAATAATTAGGAAGATTATTTCTTGGAACTGCAAGCAAATCTTTAATTCCTTTTCCTTTTCAATAAATGTATCCTTTTCCAATAACCCAAACGACTACTTTCTCGAGAGAAGATAATGGAAAAGAATAAATAAATGGAAGGATAAAATCCTTGATTTATCTGGAATAAATAATAGAATAGATCCGTTGCTGATTTAGTTGATCTGAGTTCGGAGGATAATATATAACTGATCTGTCTAAAAAATTCGTCAAGCTGGGATAAGAGTTCGTCGATCTGAAGGTTGAGTTCGTCGAACTTAAGTTGGAGATCATCGAACTGAACATCTGTTACTGATTCGTCGAACACAGTCTGGAGTTCGTTGATCTCAAACTGGAGTTCGTCGAACTGAAAGATAATCTGCTGAATTTGGCTGGAAGAACTGAGTTCGTCGATCTAAGAAGAACTTTCATCGATCTGAACATCTTAATACTTATTCGTTGAGCGCAGAGCTGAGTTCGTCGATTTCAAACTGGAGTTCGTCAAACTGAAGAGATTATCTGCTGAATCTGGCTGGAAGATCTGAGTTCGTTGAGCTGAGAAGCTATTTCATCGAACACAGAAAGGAGTTCATCGAACTCAATGTGAAGTTCGTCAAACTAAGAAATAAACTTGATTCGTCGACCTGAAGCACGTCGTTCGTCAAACTCAGGATGGAGTTCGTCGAACGCAGTTTGGAGTTCGTCGAACGCAGAAACTTAATCTTTTCCTTAAGTCCTAGCAGCCTAAAACCTTGACCCTTAGACTATACATTGGGGTCAACTTAGTCCTAGTTAATAGATAGTGATCCTAGCCCAAATCAGTAATAGGGTTGTTCCAACAATCTCCCCCTATTTGGGTTAGGACACTATTTGACAAAATTAAATAATAAACAAACAAATAACAAACATAGAACATGTATTTCTGACAGAAATTTTAAATCATTTCAACAGAGAAAATATAGTACTCTAGGTTTAGAAAACTTTACATTGTAGAATACTGAAAGAAAACCTTGCCTTCTTCTTTTGCTTTGTTGATCTGAGATGTAGCAATAACTGAATCTGCTTTGTTGATCTTCTTTATTGATCTTCTTTATCAAAAACTGTATCTGCTCTATCAAAAATTATTTCTGAATCTAGAGCTGCTTCTACATCACAAACCATAACTGAATTTGCATTTGAATATGTCATATCTGAAACAAAAACTAAAACTGCTGGAGCTTCTTCATCAAGAACTGAAACTGCTTCTATCAAATTTGTTGCGTCTTCATAAAGCATCTCCCCCTGAAACTGGAGCTTCATCATAAAGCATCTCCCCCTGCCTAGTTTCAGGATGACCTGAAGCTAGGCCCCTAGAAGAAGGGACAGTTGTAGAGGAGGTAGGTAAGGATGCAAGTTTTTAGAAGAAATATTGTCATTGTTCTGTCTCTGCGGTTGGGCTGAGACAGCTTCCAGTCTCAGCGGATTCTTCTGTCCCTTCCCAGCGGATCCAGACAACTTCTCAGCGGCCCTAGGCATTGTCTCAGCGGTTCAGCTGAGACTGAGAGCTTGTCTCAAGTGTTCAGTTGAGACTGAGAACTTGTCTCAGCTGTTCAGCTGAGCTAAGAGCTTGTCTCAGCTATTTTGAGATAGTGATCCTGTACTTGCAAAACAGAAAACATTCTAGTTGTTCCTGACCCAGACTACCTTGGGTCCTTTTGTCTTTCCACAAAATTCAGAAATGTAAGAAATCTCGGGCTGATCCTTATAGCCTTGTGGATGATATTTCCTTGGAGGAATGATCCACTCAATAAAAGGATTTTTTGTATATTGAGAATAAGAATTCTTTTGATATTTAGTATATTTTCCGTTCGACGAACTTGGCTGAGTTCGTCGATCGTCGTTTGACAAATTGAGGTTATTTCGTCGAGCGCCGTTCGAATAATAATTATACTGAAAGTCTGTCTTCAGCTTTCGTCGATCTCCGTTCGATGAAATTATGTGATTTCGTCAATCTCCGTTCGATGAATTCTGTTGAATTCCTTTATTCTTAACATCCTTGCTTGAAATATTTTTATCTACTTCTACTGCCTCTTTGCTCTTGGCAGAAATGAATTTTACTGGTGTAGATAAAATGTTTTTCTTAAAAAGATGTGGCACACTTGATGATGTACCCAAACCCAGTTTGCCACTAAGTCTGGCATTCACTGTGCTTGTGATGTCCATCAGTTTGATACTTCTCCCATATAGGGATTCTTCAAATTTCTTAGCTTCAGATAACTTGTTCTCAATGAGAACAATGTGTTCTCTGGAGGCAGCCAGTTCTTTCTTAAGATTGACATTTTCTTTACTTAGTTGGTTCATTTCGGCCACTTATTTCTGAGAGAGATTATCTCTTTCTCACATTTGATTAAATCTAAACAAAAAGCTTTAAATTTATTTTTGAAATCATTTGAATTAAAATCAAAGTTAGATATTAGGTGATCACAGTCATTGTCAGATTCTGATTCTTCAGAATTATTTGTTGATGCATTGATAGCCATCATGTCGAAATTTCTTTCACTTTCATCATCTTCTTGATCACAGTCATTGTCAGATTCTGATTCTTCAGAATTGTTTGTTGATGCATTGATAGCCATCATGCAGAAATTTCTTTCACTTTCATCATCTTCATCATCACTGGAGCTGGATGATGATGCATATTTTGACTCACTGCTTGAGTCATATATTGCCATCAAGCATTGATCCTTCTCATTTGAATTTTCTTCATCTTCAAAAGAGCTGGATGAAGATTCTGAGTTGGAGTGCCTCTTTTCTTCTTTCTCTTTTCTTTTGTCCTTCTTTTGGTTCTATGGACACTCAGGTAGAATGTGTCCAGGTTTCCTCTTGGCTAGTAGGCTCATGAACTCCACTTCTCCTGGAGCTTTGTCTTCCTCTTTAGTTGCTTGAAAAGCAATACTTCCTTACTTCTTGGATGTTGGAGATGAGGTAGATTATTCAGCTTCTCTGGACTTGATAAGCTGCTCATAGGATTTTAGCTTGCCTAATAAGGTCTCAGTAGAGATCTCATTAAGACTTCTGGCTTCCTTGATTGGCCAGATCTTAGAGTCCCATGTGCTAGGGAAGCACATTAAGATCTTATCATTGACTTCAGTGATTCAGATCACTTTGTCCAAAGTCTTCAGTTCATTAATTATGAGACTGAGTCAATTGTACATATCATCAATAGTTTCAGTTTCTCCCTTTTTGAAATTCTCATATTGAGAGATAAGGTGAGATCTTCTGTTTTTTCTTTCATCTGCAGATCCTTCAACCATGTTGTTGAGGGAAATCCAGATATCCCTGGCTGAGGTGCATTCCACAACCTTTTGGAAAATTTCATCAAACATTGTTTGTGCTAAGATATTCATTGCTTTGGCATCTGTACTTCTTTGTTTCTTTTGGGCATCTGTCCACTCAGGAGGTGGAACAGCATTATTATTTGTTGTTGCTTCAGCACTTGTTGTTGCTGTAGGAGTAGGGGGTCCTGTCAAAATAACATTGAAAATATCCTCATCAATAGAATTCATATATAATCTGATCCTTACCTTCCATAATGCAAACTTATTTAGATTGCACATAGGAGGTCTTGTGCTTGAGTATTCTTTATTCTGTGCCATGAGTTTTTAGAAAAATAAAACTCTAGAGGAAATTACGATCTAATTGATCTTTTGATTCAGGTGTTAGCATGTAAACAATCAACCAACCTCTGATACCAATTGAAAGTCCTCTGATACAAGTGAAAGTGAGGTTAGATCTTAGATTTACTCTAGAGGGGGGTGAATAGAGTACTAAAGTTTTTAACTTACTTTTATAGCGCAATTAAAATATTGATATATATGTGTGTGTGTGTGTGTGTGTGTATAACAAAGTGAGTGTAAAAACAAAATATGAAATCACACAACACAGCACAGAAAATAAACAAAAACACAGAAGACTCAAGGATCTAAAGTAGTTCCCCAATCAACCTGGGTACATCTACTCTTCTACCACCCTTGGTAGGAATCCACTAGGTTTTTGATCAGGTGCCTATCACCAATGGGTTTTTTATTAGGTGCCCAAACATCAACCACAGGTTTTTGATCTGGTGCCCTGCCACCAATCACAGGTTTTTGATCAGGTGCCCTGCCACCAAAGGGTTAACTTTTGAAGGGAGTTAGAACCCTGTACAAGATGGGATAAAGAGGGTTATGAAGTTCTTCTCTGTCAACAAGCTGAGAGAAGACTAGTGGATTTGATGTTGTAAAGCTCCCCCTATCTGATAGAAATGGTTGACAATAAGAGGATGGAGCTTTCACTTGAAAGAGATATCTTCCTTGATAGCTGATGAATCTGAGAGACAATGTTTCTCAGATTATTATTGCTCTTGCAGATTTAGAACTTGCAGCTGAAGACTGAGAGAATGATCTTGTTGATGTTCTCAGAGATTGAAAGGGTGCTGCTTGAGGAAGATGATCTTTCTTTCTTTCTTTTACTTTCTGTATGTTTCTCTAGAATGTATCTTATCTGTCGACTGTCTCTTCCTCTATCTTCTTCTTATGGTACTACTCTTCTTTTGTCTTTCTTTTTCTTTAGACAATATATCTCTAATTTGAATTTCAAATCCTCTGAATTAGGAATAGAATAATCAGGAAGATTATTTCTTGGAACTGCAAGCAAATCTTTAATTCCTTTTCCTTTTCAATAAATGTATCTTTTTCCAATAACCCAAACGACTACTTTCTCGAGAGAAGACAATGGAAAGGAATAAATAAATGGAAGGTTAAAATTCTTGATTTATCCGGAATAAATAATAGAATAGATCCGTTGCTGATTTAGTTGATCTGAGTTCAGAGAATAATATATAACTGATCTGTCTAGAAAATTCGTCGAGCTGGGAAAAGAGTTCGTCGATATGAAGGTTGAGTTCGTCAAACTTAAGTTGGAGATCGTCGAACTGAACATCTGTTACTGATTCGTCGAACACAGTGTGGAGTTCGTCGATCTCAAACTGGAGTTCGTCGAACAGAAAGATAATCTACTGAATCTGGCTGGAAGAACTGAGTTCATCGATCTAAGAAGCACTTTCGTCGATCTGAACATCTTGATACTTATTCGTCGAGTGCAGAGCTGAGTTTGTCAATCTCAAACTGGAGTTCGTCAAACTGAAGAGATAATCTGCTGAATCTGGCTGGAAGATCTGAGTTCGTCGAGATGAGAAGCTATTTCGTCGAACACAGAAAAGAGTTCGTCGAACTCAATGTGAAGTTCGTCGAACTGAGAAATAAACTTGATTCATCGACCTGAAGCATGCCGTTCGTCGAACTCAGGATGGAGTTCGTCGAACGCAGTTTGGAGTTCGTCGAATGCAGAAACTTAATCTTTTCCTTAACTCCTAGCAGCCTAAAACCTTGACCCTTAGACTATTACATTGGGGTCAACTTAGTCCTAGCCAACAGATAGTGATCCTAGCCCAAAATAGTAATAGGGTTGTTCCAACACAATCTCATGCATTTTTAGTTTTGATATTCTTGCCAAAATATAAAAATAGAAAATTTGGAACTTAAAATTCATGATAACTATGAGTTTGTATATTATCATTCTAAAATTCAAGCATTAAATATAACTACAAAAGATCATTTTTGCTTCTAACATATGATTTGTGATCATGATAATTATATGAATGAAATATGTTTTGTGTGTGCATGTATCTCACCTATATGTAAACCCTAGAATATCTTTATGCTAATAAGAGCAAATCAAGTAGAATCATCACTTTATTCTAGGTATACAAATTGAAATACTATTTTTGAATACATGCAACATTAACTCTATTAATCTTATGGCATAACATTGCTTTCAAACTCATCATTCTAGCATTATCAACAAATAAATATTATCATTCATGCTAGTCATCTAATAATGCCATAATGAATCCATCTTAAAGTATAACAATTAAAAGTTAAAACTCATAATAACTATGTTGCTTTAAAATATAATTAGAAATCAATCTCTCATAAAAATCCATAGTTTACAACTGGTTTCCATAGTACAAAATGCTTAGGAGGTTTATGATCATTCACCTGCATTATGTGTCTCGCAATAGCGAGGGTGTAGGATTGTATGCATTAGAAGACCTAACCTCTAAGTCATGTCTTGTCCTTAACCGGGGAGGGTTCCAGTGGGGCCTTGCGAGGCACTGGGGGGAAAGAGTGCTAGGTTGAGCGTCCTCTAATTTGTGCATATGGGATTAACACCCCAACCTACGGCATGTGTGCAGCTCCTCATGCTCATCCGTCACTTAGTACAGGGCTAGTGTGTAGGCATATAATTAGGGTATTATAATCTAGGACATACCTATATCATATGTTTTTGCATGCACTCTTTATGATTATATTATTCATGCATTCTTGGGTTGATTAAACATGCTTCTCTTGTGTTTCGCATATTTTATCATTTTGAACTTTAATGATCCTGTAATACACAAATATTTGAAAACCAAATAAAGATATAAAAACCATTTTTCGAACAAATAAAACATGCTTAAATAGCCTTCTAATCATTTCCAAATTCTCTAAACTTTCTACACTAAGAAGGTCTGTATACATACTATCTATGCCAATGAAAATTTTTTTATAATCTCAAAAAATAGTATTCTGTTTGGGCGTTAAGAAGTTAACGCCATGCGTTAGCTCCTTTTGCCAAATTGAAATTATGTTTTCTCTACACTATTTCTGATCTTTTTCTAATGATGTTTCTCTGATGTAAAATTATTTTGTTATTAATTTATTAGTTTTACTCCAAAATAAAAAAAATTAAATAATTCAAAATGCTCAAAAATATGCTTTTGTTATTTGTTTTGCTTTAAAAATTTACAAAATTATGGTTTGACTATAAGACTTCACAAGAGCAAACATCTTAGTCATTTTTGTTTCAAATGGTCAAAATTTATTTTAGACATACACTTAAAGATTGTCTTCAATTTCTAATTTTTATTTCAAATTTCTTAAACATTGTTTTATCTTGTCATGTCTTGACCTTAATCTGATTATGTGCAATGAAATAGTCTATGGAAAATTGCGTATGATTGTCTAGCATGCCTCTAAGTATGAGTAATAATTTATGCTAATCAATGATTTATTCACTCCCCTTGTTAGTAATCTACATGTGCTCATAATCTTAGTCTTGCATGATTGTGTAGCGTAATAGTTTTAACATATTAAGTTGTATGTCTAAATTACCTAGACAGAAATTTTATGTGTTTATCGTGATAAAACTTTGTTCAGTTCTTATATAATTTGTTACTCTCGTACGTATTGGCTCGCCACTTATCTAATTCGTTCATTTGAAATTTTCTTTGTTCGGCCGCTAATGTAGAATCGAGATTTAAAACCTTAAGCGCCCAAAATGCACGGTGTTCTAGTTCGACCGGAAGGTGGCAAGCCTATCCATAAACCATTCGATACGGTGTACAACTAATAGCGGTCTTGTACGCCTTTCGATAGGCCCATAGCGCGTCATCGAGCTTTATTGCCCAATCCTTCTGATTAATAGAAACAGTTTTTTCTAAAATCCGCTTTAATTCACGATTTACGACTTCGACTTGGTCACTCGTTGTGGGTGATATGCAGTGGATAGTTTGTGTGTGACACCATATTTTGCTAGAATTTTTGTAAATTGGCTATTGCAAAAGGGGGTGCCCCGATCACTCACTATAGCGCGTGGCGTGCTAAATCGAGAAAATAATTTTTTTAAGAAGTTAACGACGACTCGTGCATCATTGGTGGGGAGAGCTTGTGTTTCTGCCCACCTCGACACGTAGTCGACCGCAACTAGAATATACTTGTTCAAAAAAGAGGGAGGGAGAGGACCAACAAAATCAATACCCCAAAGATCGAAAATTTCGCATTCTAAGAAAATATTTTGGGGCATCTCATCCTTGCGGGAGATGTTCCTCGACCGCTGGCAGCTGTCGCAAGTACTCACAAGGGTGTGAGCATCTTTGAAGAGCATGGGCCAATAAAAGCCCGCCTCCAGCGCCTTCCTTGCGGTTCGGTTCGCTTGATAATGACCACTGGTTGGTCCCTCGTGATAATGCTGTAAAATTTTTAAGCCCTCCTCACTCGAGACGCATCTTCTCACCACCTGGTCTGCGCAAGCACGGAATAAAAAGGGGTCCTCCCAAAAATAATTCTTTAAATCAGAAAAGAATTTCTTCTTTTGCTGACTCGAAAATTCTTTTGGCAGGACCCGGGCTACTAGATAGTTAGCCAAATCAGCAAACCAGTGGGTGGAAGATGAATTTATATTTTTGAGAGCGAGAAGGCGCTCTTCGGGAAATGTAACATTAATGTCGGCTTCTATTAATGCTTCTGAGGTGGGGTTTTCTAATCGAGAAAGATGATCGGCTGACAAGTTTTCGGCTCCCCTTTTGTCCCGGATCTCTAAGTCAAACTCCTGCAAGATGAGGATCCATCGCAAAAGACGGGGCTTGGCATCCAATTTACTTAAAAGAAATCTAAGAGCGGAATGATCCGTGAAGACGATAACTTTTGAGAGAGTGATATATGACCTAAACTTATCAAAAGCGAAAAGGATTGCTAGAAGTTCCTTCTCGATAGTGGTGTAGTTCGTTTGTGCCGACGTGAGTGTCTTGCTCCCATAATAAATTGGGTGGAAATACATACTCACCCGTTGGCCTAACACAGCTCCTACCGCAATATCACTCGCGTCGCACATAATTTTGAAGGGTAGCGACCAATCTGTCGCAACTAGAATCGAAGAATTTATAAGCTTTTCTTTGATAAGTTTAAAGGCCAAATGGCATTCATCATTAAAATGGAAGTAAGACTCTTTCTCGAGGAGATGGGTTAACGGCTTCGTGATTTTGGAAAAAATTTGGATAAAGCGCCGATAAAACCCCGCGTGACCTAGGAAACTTCTAATGGCTTTTACATTCGTTGGAGGGGGAGTTTTTCAATTACTTCGATCTTGGCCCTATCAACCTCGATCCCCTTGCCCGAGATTTTATGGCCAAGGACTAATCCTTCTTTGACAATAAAATGGCACTTCTCCCAATTGAGAACAAGATTAGTTTCCTCAAAACGTTGTAACACGCGCTCGAGATTTTTTAAACAATTTTTGAAAAGAGTTTCCAAAAATGGAGAAATCGTCCATGAACACTTCCATCACCTCCTCTACTAACTCGTCAAATATTGCCAGCATACATTTTTGGAATGTAGCTGGCACGTTACAAAGACCAAATGGCATCCTTCGATAAGCGAAGGTGCCAAAGGGACAAGTGAAAGTTGTTTTCTCTTGGTCGTCGGGCGAAATCGGGATTTAGAAATATCCCGACAAACCATCGAGAAAACGGTAGTAGGAGTGACCTGAAAGGCGCTCTAAGATTTGATCGATAAAAGGTAGCGGGAAGTGATACTTATGGGTGGCATCATTTAGTTTTCAATAATAAATGCACATCTGCCAACTCGTAACAGTACGAGTTGGGATTAATTCATTATTTTTGTTCGCAACTACCGTAACGCCACCTTTCTTCGGTACAACTTGTACCGGGCTAACCCAAGTACTATCATATATCGGGTAGATGATTCCTGCGTCCAAAAGTTTAATAACTTTGGCCTTAACGACTTCTTTCATATTCGGGTTTAGTCGTCGTTGAGGCTGGACCGTGTTGCGGGAATTATCTTCGAGGAAGATTTTGTGACTGCAGAAGGAAGGGTTAATACCCTTAATATCCATAATTTTCCACGCAATTGTGTGGCGGTGCTTGCTTAAGACAATAGTCAACTCAGAAATTTCTGAATTACTAAGTTCGGATGAAACGATAACGGGTAGCTTAAATTCTTTTTCTAAAAATAAATATTTAAGGTGAGGGGGGATTTGTTTTAACTCTAACATGGGTGGCTCTTCATAAGAAGTTTCGATTTTAAATTTTTCTAACAAAAATGGTTTCGGTAATGTGGAGCGAGTGACTTCTTCTTCTAAATAAAAGAGCTCGGCGTGCTCGGATTCATGACTCGATGTGAAGACTAACTCGGGAAGTGAATAAAATTCGTTCTCAAAACATTCTTCTAAATAAAAGCACGAATCATCATTCTCTAAGGTGTTTCGCATCGAGGGATTTATACTAAAAGTAACTTCATCGTCTCCAACCCGTAGGAGGAGCTTTCCGTCACTTACGTCGATAATTGCGTGTGAGGTGGCAAGCAAGGGGCGGCCGAGTATGAGGGGTACTTTGGCATCCACTTTGATGTCAAGAATGACAAAGTCCACCAGGAAGATGAACTTGTCAACCTTAACGAGCACATCCTCCACTATCCCTACCGGATATTTTAAAGAACGATCCGCTAATTGAATACTCATTCGAGTGGGGTTAGGATTTCCTAGACCTCACTTTTTAAATAACGAAAAAGGCATGAGATTGATGCTTGATCCAAAATCTGCTAAGGCGTGTTTTACTAACGAATTGCCAAATAGACACGGGATGGAGAACCGTCCCGGGTCATTTGCTTTTTGAGGCAATTTGTTGAGTACAACCACGGAGCATTCTGCGTTTAAAGAAATATGCGAAATATCTTTTAATTGTTTCTTATTGGAGAGCAACTCCTTAAGATATTTCGCATATTTAGGCATTTGAGAGATAGCCTCGCAAAATAGTACATTAATATGAATTTGTTTTAAAATTTCTAAAAACTTTTTATAATTTTTTTCGGCGCACTCGCTTTTAAACTTAGACGGATACGGAATATTGGAAGTAAAACGTGCGGAGCTAACGTAGCGGGCAAATTCAAAGATAAAATAAGAGGAGGAGGAGGAGAAAAAGCTACATTGGGTTCGTCCTGTTTTGAAACCACCTCCTTCCCGCTTCAGAGTGTAATCACGTTCGCGCTTTCCCTTAGATTTTGCTCCGTATTCCCCGGTAGTGCTCCTTGTTGCCGCTCGGAAATCATCTTTGCGAGCTATCCCACTTGATTCTCTAAATTTTTGATCGATCTGGTAAGATTCCAGATGTTCGTTTCATTTGTAGCAACATATTTTGCAAAAACCTCTTCAAGCGGAGAGAGTTTTTGTTGTTGCGGTGGAAAACCGGGCGGATTAAAATTTTGAGAATTCAAATTTAGAGGGGGATTAGGAGGTTGATTAATATTTAGAGGACCATGAGCATTTCCTTGGTCCACGAGAAATTTGGATGGTTCCTATAACCCGCATTGTAAGTGTTGTTGTACGGAGCGGTGTTGGGGTTATAGGAAGGCCGAGGCGGATTTCCCATGTAGTCAACCTGCTCTTCAATTAAAATATTATTAGCCCAAGGAGGAGTGGCGGAGGAAGCAGACATCACCGCCACTTACTTTGTTAAGCGCTCAACTTGTAAATCCAAATTTGCGTTTGTGTCTATTTCAAAAATTTTGGCTGGCTTGTTAGGCCGCGCTCGGGGCATATTCCATTGGTACGCATTCATGTCCATTTCCTCAAATAGCTCTTGAGCGGCCTCTGGAGTCTTCTTATTTAATGTTCCCTCGGTGGCCGCATCAATCATTGCTTAGTTTGGAAATTCAAGCCATTATAAAAAATTTGCACTTGTTGCCAAGTGGGAAGTGCGTGGTGAGGGAATCTACGCAAAAGCTCCTTGAAGCGCTCCCATGTATCATAGAGAGTCTCCGAGTTGATTTGCATAAATGACGCAATATCTGTTCGCATTTTGGCAGTCTTTGTAGGCGGAAATTATTTAGTGAGAAATTTTTCCTCCATATCGGCCCATATAGTGATGGACTCCCTAGGAAGTGAGCCCAACCACTGCTTGGCCTTAGACCGCAAAGAAAAAGGAAAAAGACGCAATTGAATGGCGTCATCGGTGACACCATAGATTTTAAACATGTTGTGGATTTCGAGAAAATAAGAAATATGATAGTTTGGATCTTCGTCCGGCTGACCATCGAAGGTCACTGATTGCTGCACAATTTGTATGATGCTGGACTTGATCTCAAAGTTATTGTTCGCCACCGCGGGGCGAACAGTACTTGACTGTGTGCCTTCCAAATTCGGCCGCACATAATAGGACATGGTCCATTGTGTGGCCACATTAGGATTTGGCGCGTTAGGATTAGGTTGATTAAGATCCATATTCGTTGTGTTAGTGTCCCCGATCGACTCTTCGAATTCTAATTGATTATCCTTATCACGAGAATGGCGGCGCCGCCAAAGGGTTCGCTCAATCTCTGGATCAAAAGGAATATTCGAAGCGCTACTTCGGGTCATACACTAAAAAGGAAAAAAGGGAATGAAGAAAAAGAGCGGATAATGAAAAGAAAAGAAAGAAAGAGGAAAACTAGACTATTATATTTTTTACTCTTTTTGAAATTTAGAAAAAGCAAAATAAAATAAAAAGAAGCATGATAAAATTAATAGCTCTCCTCTTTTCAAAATATCTACGCAAGTCCCCGGCAATTGCGCCAAAAACTTGATATAGAAATTTAGGGTTTTGCAAAGTGAAATGGTTAAAGATTTTCTCCAAAACTATATCCGATGAAGGCAAGTGTACCTTATCGTCTATAGTATAGGATATTTATAAATACCAAGGTCGTATTCCATGGGGAGCGTTGATTACTTCTACTTCGAGGAAAATCACTATTATCTTATCGAAACGATTTTTAGTTTTGCTTTACTAGCTAAATAGAGACAAATTGCAAGCTAAAAGAAGGGATTAAACGATGGTAAAAGAGATTAGTGGTCAATCAAAAGTCACCTTGGATTAAGAATAATCAAGCGAAAGGAAAATAAATCTAATTCCGTTTAATTAAACTACTTGACCGTGGAGGTTCCCGAAGCTCGAACAAGCCTCTCTCGAGGTTAATGCCCAACTAAGTTTAGGAAAAATCAATCGGACACTCGTCCTATAATTGATTACCTAAAACTTGCTTTACGAAGTGAACCCCGCTATTGGATTTGACTCCAATCCGAGAGATTTACGTCATCCTCTCTCGAGGGGTGCGTGCAACTCTCTTTACCCATGAATGATCGATTCATACTTTGAGCCTCTCGGCTAACTAAGTATGATAACTTAAGCGAAAACCATACATCGATAATATGGCTTTACTAGTTAAAAATCAAGGGTAATTCAAGTGTTTATAAAAATGGAAAAAGAGAACTTTAGAAAATCATAACTTGATTAACTCATCCTCGGATCATTTCGATCGATCACTAATGAGAATTAGTTACTCATGGTGGAGGGGAAAGAGGAAGAAAAATAAAATTGCATAAGAAGGAAAATTAACTAAAGTAGAAGGAGACAAATAAAGAGAGCAAGCTAATTTTTATTGATACCAAAAATGAGTACAAGCTTAAAGGAAAATTACAACATTAGCAAGGAAAAATTACAAGATCAATAACTATTACATTGGAAGAAAAACTAGTACATTGCATGAGATGAAAAAGAGAACTTGAAAGTATAAAAAGACATGAACATGAACATGAAAAACTCACTATCAGCTCTAGCAGCACCTCCCCCTCTCAAAATTTCTGGAGTGCCCTGGAATTTATAGGAAAAAATTTCAAGTTACACGTCCCTTGGTCACGGGGGTGACATAGGGCATGTAATCACTGATCACATTGGATCCGGCAGTGGCATGGGCTTTGCGTGACGGCGGGAGAAATTCGGACATTGCACGCTCGTGTAACTTGGTTCACGGGCGTGTACTTGGATGGCTTCATTTAATGTGATGTGGGTCTTGTTTGCGGCACGGCGGTGTGCAGGGATCACGCGGGAAAGTAACGGCCATGACATATGGGTCACGGGCGTGACTCATGTTGACTTCTCGATGGTAGCTCCACGTCTCGACGACAACTCGCTGGGAAGATTCTAAATTTACACGCCCCTTGGTCACAGGCGTGACTTTGGGTCACGGGCGTGACCTGGGGCGTGACTTGCTGTGGACTAGCTCAATCAGCACAGCATCGACTCTGTTTTGATCGTCAGGTTACACGCCCTTGGTCACGGGCGTCACCTTGGGCGTGACTTGCAAATTTTACTAATTTCTCCCACAATTCTGCAAATATTGAAATTAAGCTAAGTTAGAATCAAAATTACAAAAAGAACTACTTATAACCTAAAATTGACATGAAAAGGAAAAAAACATATTAAATAATTACAAAAATTTCTATTAAAAACTTATATAAAAACTAATTATCAGCCACCAAGGGCATCCAGGTAAAATCACCCCTGGACCCCTACTGGGCGAGCCACCCACAAGGGCTCCTCTCGCCTAGTCTTCCTCACACGAACTGCGAAGCTAGGCTCGCCCGCCTTCCTGCGAGCGGCCGACGAGGGCCCGGCTCGCCCGCCTTTCTGTGAGCAGCCGGCGAGAGCCTGACTCGTCCGCATTCCTACGAGCGGCCATTGAGAACCTGGCTTGCCCTCCTTCCTACTCTTCTCGCTCGTGATCCCTTAGTCTCCGCTCACCTCTTGGCGAATACTGGGGTTGTACACATTCCCCGCTCTTCGCGAGGCTACCTTAGGCTCGCGAAGAAACATCCAACCCCTGGTGTTCGCCGGCCCCTTGATGATGTGGTGAGAATCTTTTGGTGGGCCCCATGCCCAATGCTATAAATACCATTCTTTCTGGACAGTGCATGAACTTGTTCTCCCTCTTCTCTCTTTCGCTGCTCGTCGCCATATCCATCGAGATGTCCAACAGAGAAGAAATATTGGCTCGCCTCAAGGCCTCGCAGGCAATCCAAAAGGCTAAAGTTGTAGAGCTCGCCCCCTGGATTTCCAAGCAACCTACTCCGCCTCCGCATCAGACCAAAAAGGCGAAGACCATCCGACGGCCATCCGGGGAGGATGAGTCATCACCACTATCTTCGTCCCCCTGTCACGAGCTCGCCTCACAGGTTCTACTGCCGAAGGTTCGATAATCTAAGTAGTACTCAACTGATTTTGTTTCTTTGCTCGCAGAACCCTCCCACTGGGGAAAATCTCATCGGGCAATCGGCAACGGGGTCTCGCCTCACACCCCCCGGGAGGACTGACCTCCCCCCCCCCCCTCCCCCGGAGGTGGGGACCTCTGACCTGCAAGTCTCGTACTCGCATCCTGGTAAGTTGTTCGCCTCGCTATCTCTTGCAGTCCTTCTCTTGCTGAACCCGTGTTGTTCCTTTTGTGCAGCGACACCGGAGAGGCGAACCCCCACTCCGGTGGGCTCGCCAGCCCCACCTAAATTGAACATCCTAACTTCGGGGTTCGGCGTTCTAGGCCAACAGAGTCCGGGCGGGTCGCTACGTGCTGACCCTCGGGTCGCTGATGACTCGACGCACCGCCCGGGTCTGGGGAAATCCATTACCCCTGCCTTCACTGAAGCCTTCAAGAGCCAACCGAGCTCTTCTCGCCAGCAAGCCCGTACCATCCTCATTTCGCCAGGTGAAATAATTTCTGCCAAATGCCTCTTTCCCACCCTTATTGTTGATTTCTTCCTCGTAGGTGTTCCCCCGACCCCGCCTGTCGAGTCGAAGCACGGAGAGGAGATATCGCCCCCTCCCTCGCCGAACCAGGTCGCGGACTTCCTGGGGGACCCCGGTAATCCCAAACAAATGAAGAGACGGTTCACCGAGATATTCCAGAAGTATGGCCTCATGCTGTGGAATCTGTTCAACTAGAACCGGGTGGATAGGATAGCCTATGAAGAGAGGTTCGCCACAATGGAGTGTGCGAACGCGCGAGTCCTTACTGAGATGCGACAGGTAGCTCGCGGTGAGGTCACCTCTCCATGGGTGCACCTCGCGCGAATTGAAGATTAGATGCGCCTGATGCAGCGCGAGGTCCAATCGGTTCGCGAATACCACTACCGGAAGGTTCCACCGCGTTCTGGAGTGTGAGGTCGCGGCCGCTGGAAGTGGATTAACTATTAAACGATGTTATTTATTTTCTCTCGCTCGCACCTATTACCTCTCATAGGGGTTTTTAACAATTCGCAAATTTGTAATAAGGATATTCTTGCTCGCCCGCGAGCTTTTTCTCTCGCCTTTTATTATTTCTATACTCATGCTAACCGTGCTCGCGTATCGCTTGTTTTATATTTCATGTCTGTCTCGCTTCAGACTCACTAACTACTATCTCGCCTTCACAATTTTTACTTCTTTCCCTGCAGCTTGGCTCACCTATGGCGAGTTAGAGGATGTCGCCAGGACGCAAGCCCACCCGGAGCGGATAAGGTTCAAGATGCTGAAACGTCACCACGCGGTTCAACTAACCACACCCGATGGCACTTAAAAATCTTCCCGCTCTTTTCATTCCTATAAATAGCCGCCGGTTTTTACTTTTCAACCACCACATTAACTGTTCAACTTTCTCCCTCTCTTCCAGGCTTTCTCGCAATTCTCGGCTCGCTGTCACGTTTCTGCCGGCTCGCCGCTAATAAACCATGGTTGATGATGGAGAATCTGAAGGGCGGGCCAGGTGCGTCGGGGCCTATCGCAACCACACCTTCTTCTGCGCCACGCTCTCTGATGAGGAATTCCTCTCCCATGACGAAATCTCCATCCCCATTGCTCACTTTGAGAATGGGTTGCGACTCCCCCTTTGGCCGGAAGTGCGCCAGGTAACTCACTCAACCATTGCATTTCTTGCTCATGTCGCAAAGATCACGCTCACCCTTCTTTGGTGAATTTCCCAGGTACTAAAGTACTATGGCGTCTTGCCGAGCCAGCTAACCCCAAACGCGATCGTCGTGGTGGTCGCGTTCGCAAGCTACCTACGCGAGGAGAAGATATAGTTCAGCATGCACGTCTTCCGCAAGGCTTTCTCCTTTCGCGCCTACAAAGACGGAACAACCCACTTCGCGAGCCAGCACGTCACTATCTACGAGACAGTGAACAAGAGCCATTACTGGCATCAGAAGTTCATTCTCATCAAAGGACCCTTTGGCAACATTCCCTTCTCCCCCCTCCAGCGAGATGAGGCGACCTACCGCCACCCGGCTTCGCTAGGGGGTGACGACGCGAAGCTCATCCAGTACTTGGAGGGGAAGAACTTCGAGGTCGCATACCTCTGGCAGAGGTTGGACTCACTGCTTCTGGTGCCCCAAGGAGAAGGTTTGACTCGCACTTGCAAATATCCCATAATTTTCTTCATTCTGGCGATTAATTCTTACTGTTGTCACCTTGCAGGAGAGCGGGATATTCCCCTCCACCCCATGCACATGAGGACTATAACCCTCACCTCTGGCTCGCTCGCTATTGCAGCCACCGATGCGTGTCGAGACCCTCCCGGCTCGACTTCTGGTAAGAAGCGACCGCCGCCAGCGAGCCAACCCTCCGCAAAAAATCCGGCAAAGAAGAGGACCAAAGAGACCCCTGCCACAACTAAGGGGAAGGACGTTGTAGTGGACCTGAGCGAGGTGGAGACCCTACTCTCCCCATAGGCAAGTCAAAAGGCTCCTAAGGGAGCAGTGCGGTCGGGGATTCTTCGGGCGAGCCCAATTCGTCGAGTCATAAAAATTTTGGCCTCGGCGTGAAGCTCCCGGATGCGGTCGGCGAGCCGTTGTTGGCATGGGATCCTGATCACAATAGGATCTCGTATTCATCGCTCCTCACTTCCTGGGTTGAGAGCGACCAGGTTGGGGGCAAAGCGTTCTCCATATCCTTTGGGCTATATGGCCGCGAGGACGCCGCCAACTTTGGCGCCCTAAGGTCCAGGCTGCTAGTCTATGAGGTCATGCGAGCCCAATTTCAAGCCATGGAGCTTACTCACATGGTGGATTGGCAGTACCTTACTGTGGACAGGGATTCTTAGGAGCTCAAGCGCGAGCTCCAGGAGGCCGCAGATGAAGTCGTGCGCCTCAAGGGGAAAGAGGCCACTTCCGAGGGTCTCCTCGCCAGCCTCCAAGGCGGAATGGTAAGTGATTCCTACAAACTTGCTATCTCGCTGCCGTATTTCGCTTTGTTTGACTTAACCTTTTCTTTTACAGGATGATGAAACTGCTAGCCAGCTCCTCTCGCGGAATGCTGACCTGGAGATGGAGAACGGGATCCTGAAAGCTCAAGTCCGCGAGCTGACCAGGGCTGTGCCCCCCCCCCCCCCCCCCTCCCCCGCCCCCTTAGCGAGCTGGCACTCGCAACCGAACGCGAGACGAAGAGGAGGCGACTCACAAGAACTCAATGGGCGTCGCCAACCTCGTCTTCGATACCCTCTAAGGGGAGAGCCTGCTTTCCCTGAATGCGATGGAGCTTACCGCCAAGGACGTTGTCCCAGATTTGTTCGCGCCAATTCCAGAGGCCGAAGGTCGCCGGAGCGAGGAGGAGCTGTCTGATGATCTTCCTTGACATGCTTTTATTTCTTAATGAATACACCCTTTTTGGCTGGCGAGATCGCCGCTACTTGTAATGAACCTTTTCCACAAATGAAAAGAATTCTTTTGATATTGTTAGTACATTTTGTCCTACTCGCACTAATACACTTAGTCATGCCCGCGTTCGCATTTTTTCCTTTGTAATGAATGTGGTTGTCACCGTTTTATAGAACTTCATTTTGTCTCGCTACAACACACCTGCACATAACCCATAGGGCGTTCGCGTAGTTTCCCTCGCGTAGCCATTTGTTGTATATACTTTCTGCTTGTCTACGCGCTAGGCAAAATGTGGGTTGCTCCGCGCCTCTGGCTCGCCCACCATGGGTCTTCACGGGCGAGGTCGGCATTACCCTACCTTTCTCGCCATGACCACTGCGCGCGAACAACGTTACTCATTAATTCCCACGCTGGCGGCTCCCCTGACTCACTTATTTTAGGTGTTGCTTAGAGATTCGCCTAGTGTCTTGCGAGCCAGGATCCGACCAGACGAGCCTTGTTGCCACCATGTTCAGCCGCCTCGCTATAACAATTGTACTTAGATATTTTTTCATCTGATATTGCTTCTTATCTTCGTGCGAGCGAGCCCCGAGGCTCGCCCAGTCTAAATCCCCCCCCCCCCCCCCAGCAACTTTTTGCTAACCGAGCCCATCAATACAAACCATCTCCTTGCCAGCCTCTCTGCGAGATCAACCTGACTCACCGGCTAGTGAGAGCCCGGCAGCATAATCATCTGGGGCATTCCAGCACAAAACTTACTTGTCATCCTCTCCGCGAGATCAACCTGACCCACCGGCTAGTGAGAGCCCGGCAGCGGAATCATCTGGGGCATTCCAGCACAAAACGTACTTGCCAGCCTCTCCGTGAGATCAACCTGACCCACTAGCTAGTGAGAGCCCGGCAGTAGAATCATCTGGGGCATTCCAGCACAAAAGTTACTTGCCAGCCTCTCTGTGAGATCAACCTGACCTACTGGCTAGTGAGAGCCCGACAGCAGAATCATCTAGGGCATTCCAGCATAAAACTTACTTGCTAGCCTCTCTGCGAGTTCAACCTAACCCACCGGCTAGTGAGAGCCTAGCAACGGAATCATCCAGGGCATTCCAACACAAAACTTACTTGCCAGCCTCTCCGCGAGATCAACCTGACCCACCGACTAGTGAAAGCCCGGTAGCATAATCATCCAAGGCATTCCAGCACAAAACTTACATGCCAGCCTCTCCGTGAGATCAACCTGACCCACCGGCTAGTGAGATCCTGGCAGTGGAATCATCTGGGGCATTCCAGCACAAACACCTTGAGGACCCATGATTGGAAGAAATATTGAAACCAACATATGCTGAGTCAAATAGGTAACAAATCAATATAAAAAGTTTAAGGGTAGAAGCGTTTTAAGTCATCCCTGCTTCGGGTCAAGCTGAGGGGTACCCCTTCTACATCTCGGAGGTGGTACCCTCCTAACCTAAGTACCTCATCTACAATGTAAGGCCCCTCCCAGTTGGGATTGAGCTTCCCCACCGCGGCTCCCCTTCCGGCCGCATCGACCTTTTTTAAGACCAGGTCACCCTTCTCGAATTGCTTCACCCTGATATGTTTATCGAAGTACCGAGCCATCTGCCGCTTGACTTCCTCCTGTCGAACGGTGGCTTAGTCCCGGAGCTCTTCCACCAGGTCCAAGGATAGCATTTGCTCTCCCTCATTCTCCACACGCCACTCTTCGTCTCCTTCGCCGGCGGCGATCACCCTAAGTGACTTGACATCGAACTGGACCGGGAGGAAGGCCTCGGATCCATGGGAGAGCTTGAATGGAGTCTCTCTTGTGGCGGTATTTGGAGTGGTTCTCAAGGCCCAGAGGACTGAGGATAACTGCTCTACCCAGTTGCCCCTGAGGTTCTCGACCTTCTTCTTCAGCAAATTCACGATTATTTTGTTTTCCGCCTCCACTTGCCCATTGTTTCTCGGGTGGTGGACTAACGCAAACCGAAGACCTATGCCAAGCTGGGTGCAGAAGTTGATGAACTCGTTGCTGGCAAACTGCGGCCCATTGTCCGTAACTATGGCCAGCGGAAGCCCATGCCTGCAAACTATTTCACCTCATATAAAATTTCTCATCACTTGGGACGTTACCTTGGCCAGCGCCTTCACGTCCATCCACTTGAATAAATAATCGATCATCATAAGTAGGAACTTTCTTTGACCACTCGCTTGGGGGAAAGGAGCCACCAGGTCCAACCCCCATATTGCAAAGGGCTAGGGGCTATGATGGTTCGGAGTCTTTGGGCTGGCAGGAGCTGGAAGGGGGTGAACAGCTGACACTTCGAGCACTTCCTTGCGAACTCCACTGCGTCCTTGCCGAGGGTAGGCCAGAAGTAGCCTTGTCTCAGCACTCTCCACTCCAAGGTTCGGCTTCCAGAATGGATGCCACACTCCCCCGAGTGGATCTCCTCTAGGACCCTCAGGACCTCCTCCTCCGCCACGCAACGGGCTAGGAGCCCCGAGAGCGTCTTCTGATACAATCCTCCTGCATGCAAAGAGTTGTATGCTGACTTATACCTGAACCGCCGCTTGTCCACATCCCCCTCGGGGAACATCCCCGACATCAGGAAAGTGATGAAGGGGTCCATCCATGATGCCCACTGGTCTACCTCCATCAGTTCACCCTCCTCAATGGACGGTCGAAAGAAGTCTGACACTGTGCCCCCCCCTGCCCTGGGACCAAATTTGGCCAGGAGGTCCATCGCGACACTATCTTCCCTTGGCACATGGCGAATCGAGAAGGTGCGGAACTGCCCTATGAGCCCCTTAACCTTTTCTAGGTATCGCTGAAGAGTTGACTCCTTCACCTCGAACTCCCCCTGACTTGGCAAGCTACCACCATGGATTCTGTCGAAACCTCCACATCTTGCACTCCCAACTCCTTTGCTAGGCGGAGGCCTGCTATCACGACTTTGTACTCTGCCTGATTGTTGGTGAGGAGGAAGTGAATGTTGATCGCCTGCTCGATCCTTGTCCCTTGAGGGCTTACCAAAACCACCCCCTCCCCCAAAATAATGCTTCCCTGATGCCCCCATCGACCAACATCCTCCAGGCCACCGAGTGGGGTAGCTCAGACTCTTCCACCTCGATCACATAGTCTGCCAAAAAGTCTGTCACTGCTTGGGCTTTTATGGACAACCTAGGTACGTAGAGATATCAAACTCACTCAACTCCACTGACCACTTGGCCAGCCTTCCCAAGTGCTCCACCCCCTCCATTATGTTGCGAAGGGGGTGATCGGTCACCACCTTGAGTGAGTGTGCCTGAAAGTAGGGCCGAAACTTCCTGTCCGACACCACCAGGGCGAAGGCTAGCTTCTCTAAGATGGGGTATTTGAGCTCAGCCTTCCTCAACACTCAACTAATGTACTTGATCGGGAGTTTCTTCTTTCCTTCCTCTCGGACTAGCACCGAGCTGACCGCCTCAGTTCCTCCCCCCAGGTATAGGGATAAATCCTCTCCTTGTCTCGGCCCTTGCAGCAACGGGGCTTGGGTCAACTATTCCTTCAGCGCCTGAAAAGTCTTTTCACACTCAGAGGTCCACTCGAACTTTTGGTTCCTTCGCAGCACCTTGAAGAAGCCCGAGCACTTCTCTCCTGCCCTGGAGAGGAACCTGCTTAGCCTGACCAACTTCCTTGTGAGACGTTGGACCTCTTTCGCATTCCTTGGAGACCCCAGCTCCATGATTGCCCTTACCTTGTCTGGGTTAGGCTCCACCCCAGCCGGGGTGAGCAAGTGACCTAGGAACTTCCCTTGGCTGGCCCCAAAGACACACTTCTGGGGGTTGAGGTTGAGACGATGACATGTTATATCCACATTGATCCCAGGCATCTCTGCGGCACTTTAGGCGAAGACATCCACGTTTTCTTGGATGCAAGTCAAGATATTCCTCCGGTCCTCGGGGCTGAGCTCCCCACTGACCTTTACCTTCTCGATCGCCCCTGCCCTGGTGATTACTTCCATCTCCACCACCTCGTCCACGGCCTCCATCCTTGACTGCTCTGCCCAGTCATTCTCCTTCCTCTCGCCGTAAGCAAGCGCTTCGGCTCCTTCTTCCTTCTCCTCCTCCCCGATCACCTTCAGCTCCTTTGCCCCTCCTTCCTGGGCCTGACCTCCCTCTACTCCCCTTTCTTCCTCTCCTACCTATTCCAGCCTCGACGGCTCCCCCATCTCCCGATTCCATTCCTCTGCTTCTGCCATCCAGGAGATGGTGTTCACGGCAGTCACGTAGCACCGCCTTGCCACCATTGGGTCACCCCTCACCCGGACCTGGACACCTCCTGTGTTGAACTTGAGGCATTGATAAAAGGTGGAGGGGACGCAGTGGTATGCACTGATGGGTGGCCGTCCTAAGATGGCATTGTAGCTGTTGGGGGCATCCACTATAACAAAGCGGCAGTTCCGGGACTACCCCCCCCCCCCCCCCCCCTCCCCCCAGACCACATGGAGCCCCACTCCCCCTTCTACCTCCTTTCTCTCCCCTGAGAACCCAAACAACAGGCCATCCGAGGCCAACACCCTCTTGACCTCCACCTGCATCTCGTCGAACGCCTTCTTGAAGATGACATTGACTGAGCTCCCATTATCCACGAGGATCCGGGATACAGTGAAGTTCTCGATGGCTGTCTGGATGACCAGCGCATCGCAGAATGGGTCCTCATTGTTGGAGCTTGTGTTCCACATATCTTAGTTTGAGAATAACAAACCACACTATGTATTTGATCTTGCTTGTGTTTATAAGTGTGCAGGTACTATTGTTAAATAACCCTATGAACAGGATGCTGTTTGATGAGGATTCTCTGGAAAGAGAGCTAACGCCCCACGTTAGTTGTTAACGCCCTGCGTTAACTTCCATTGAGAAGAAAACCGCTGAGAAGGAAGCTGCGTTCGACGAACGAAGAGATCCGTTCGACGAAATTTCCTGCGCTCGACGGATTTGCGCTCGACAACCTGCGTTCGACGAATGAGGAGCTCCGTTCGACGAAATTTCCTGCGCTCGACGAATTTACGCTCGACAACCTGTGTTCGACGAACGAGGAGCTCCGTTCGACGAAATTTCCTTCGCTCGACGAATTTGCACTAGACAAGCTGCGTTCGACGAACGAGGAGCTCCGTTCGACGAACTGAGCCTGCGCTCGACGACATTGTGCCCGACAACTACGTTCGATGAACTTGAAGCTCCGTTCGACGAAATCGATTCCGTTCTACGAAAGTTGGTTCTATCACGATCCTTTGCAGTTTGCACGATCCTGACGGTTGGGGTTTTTTCGTTCGACGAAGGGTGCGTTCGACGAAGGCCTGTTCGACGAAATCAGTCCCGTTCAACGAAATTTTGTTCTGTCACGCTCCTGGCTTTTTGCATGACTTCAGCAACAGCCAGACACGATGCTTAACGCGGGCGTTAACCCTAACGCCAGGCGTTAGCTCCCGTGTCTATTTAAAGACCTGTTTTCGGTGTTCAAGACAGCTTTTCTGGAAGCCTTCACTCCTATCTTTTGAGAGAGCATTTCATCCCCGAATTCAGAGAGAACTCCCAACACCACCAATGAGTGACAAGAGTGATAAGGAGATTTGTAATGGTCAATTTGAAGAAGGGCGCTCACTTCAACTCCTATGATGATCAAAGTGTGCCTTCAACATCTCCTTCAGCACTCTTCTATATAGGGAGTCTTTTATTCTGATTTGTATCTTTATTTTTTCATTCACTTGTAACCGTAGTGAAATCACCGCCTTGCGTGTGGAGACTAGATCCTTGTGCGGCTTAGGGGGTAATTCGCCGCCTTGTGCGTGGCGACTAGGTCAAGGGTAGATCTAGGGGGTGGCTAGAGGCCTTATTTGGGGATAGATATGCTATAGCCAACCGGTCCTTGGGAGAAGGACCGGTGAAGGAACAAAAAAAGAGATTTTCAACTTGTCGCCTCAATTTCAAGCGTTATTGAAATATTATCCTTGTAATCATTTTGTGATATATAAAATTCCTTTTTCAGTATATCTATTTTTCTGGATTTGTATTTCATTTGAGATTGTGCAAGTAAAATCACTTTGTTTATTTCAGCCAAAATATTTTCTGGAGGGATAACGCCAGGCGTTAACTAGTCAACGCCAGGCGTTAGTAACAGTGCTAAAAAGTTTTATGTTTCATTAGAATCTGTCAGTTTATCTTAAAAAAAGTAATCCCCTTATTCACCCCCCTGCCTCTAAGGGCGCCATCAGATCCAACACTTGGTATCAAAGCCAGGTTATTCCAAAACGGTCTCACAACCGGGAATAATGGCGCATCACGATCATGCCTTTTGGAGGGTCAAGGGATAAGTAGACCTCCATTATTTACTGGAACTGATTATAATTATTGGAAAACTAGAATGCGTTATTTTTTAAATGCTTTAGATAATGACGTTTGTGGTATGGTAGAACAAAGTTATTCTCCACCAACATTTGTTGTTGGAGAAGTCACTATGGAAAAACCTAGAGATAGATGGGATGACAATGATAAGTTGAGATGTAAGAATAACGCTAAAGCAATGAATGCGTTATTTTGTGCTTTGGATAGAAAGGAATTTAATAGAACTTGTGCTTGCGAAACAGCTTATGATATTTGAAATCTTTTAGAATTTACTCATGAAGGCACTTCGCAGGTGAAGGATTCAAAGCTCTTCCAACTTGAATCCGAGTATGAGAAATTCCGGATGGAGACAGATGAAGACATGGATTCTATGTACACAAGGTTCACCAAAATCGTCAACGACTCAAAAGTGCATGGAAAGGTGTTCTCCAACGGCGACTTGGTGAGAAAAATTCTAAGGTCTCTCCCTCCAAAGTTCAATCCAAAGGTGACGGCTATCTCGGAGTCACACGACTTGAAGAAGCTCCAAATTGAGAGCCTTATTGGGAACCTCAAGACCCATGAGGTTGAACTCAAAATTAAACAACAAGAGTACAACTTGGAGCCAAAGAAGAAGAATCTGGCATTAAAGTCAAAGAAGGAGGCAAATGAAGATGATGATGAAGAGGACGAGGAGAGCCTTTTTGTGAAGAAGTTCAAAAGGTTCATGAAAAATCCGGAAAGGAGAAACACCTTCCGGAAATATTTCATCAAAAAGGGATCTTCATCAAAGAAAGAAAGAGGTAGCGACGAGGACGATGATGAACGACCACCACCGGAGTGCTACCATTGTAGAAAGACCGGACATATTCGGAGCAAGTGCCCAAAATATCTGAAAGAGCGTAAAGAAAAAGGGCACAATGGAAATGAGAAGAAGAAGGTCCTAAAAGCGGCTACATGGGATGACTCCTCCTCTGAGGTTTCAAGCGGCTCATCCACTAGTGATGAAGAAGAGGCAAACATGTGCCTAATGGGAAAGAGTAACAAGATATCTGAAGATGAATGCAGTGTCCAAAGCGACACTGAGGTAACTCTCCCTACTTCTTATGATGATTTTTATATTGAATATTTACAAACATGAATATTTTTTGATAAAAGTTTAAAAGATATTGATCTTCTAAATTCTGAAAATAAACATTTGTTAAAAGAAAATAAAAAATTATCTAAACATTTGGGGAAAGAAACGGTATCTTGCCAAGAGTGCAATCACTCCTTGGCAAGAGTGAAAGAACTTGAAGAAGCTCTTTCTAAATCCCACTCCACTATTCAACTTCTTACTAAGGAGAAGGGGGATTTGGAAAGAACTTTAAAAACCTCTCTTTCTCAAATAGAGGATGGGGAGAAGAGTTTTGTGAATCGGTGCGTTATGTTGGTAAAGGAAAATGCCGCTCTCAAAGCTCGTATTCATGATTTAAATTTGGTTATTAAGAAGTTTGGAGTTGGGCAAAGATCTCTGGACATGATCTTGGCCAACCAATGTCATGAAAGTGCCAAATATGGCCTTGGATATAGCTCTGGAAGCTATCGTCAGGCGTTAACCCCTAACGCCGGCGTTAGCTGCAATTCCAAAAACATTAATTCTGGTAATAATAATTTCAAAAACTTAAATGTTACCTCATATTCTAGCAAGAGCTTTCCCAAAACTTCAAAAAGGGTCTCATCCCCTTTTATAGCGTGTACCAAATGTCATTTATTTGGACACACCTCAAACTCTTGTAAGAAAGAGGGTCACAATGCTATAAAGCAAATCTAGGTTCCTAAGGTCTCCACCTATTCTATGGGAGGAACCTCTTGGGTATCCGGATCTTTACTCTCATCCCCTTTTTAGGTATGTTGGCAGGCTAAGGAAGTGTGGTATTTGGACTCCGGATTCTCCAAACACATGACAGGAAACAAAGCAAAGTTCCTTAGCCTTGAGATGAAGAAAGGAGGGATGGTGACATTTGGTGACAACGGTAAAGTAAGGATCATGGGCATCGGTACAGTGGGTAATGATTCTTTCTCAATCTCAAATGTTTTATATGTAGATGGTTTAAAACATAATCTAATTTCAATTAGTCAATTATGTGATAAGGGTTTAAATGTATTATTTGAATCATCTACAAATCTTTGTAAAATTATTTATTCTAAAACAAATGATGTCGTACTCACCGCACCTAGGATGCATAATGTTTATATGATTACTTTTAATGATCTTTCAAATTCTTCTTTAAAATGTTTTATTTCTAAAAATGAAGAATTAGAACTTTGGCATAGGCGCCTTGGTCACTCTAGCACCAAGCTTATTTTGAAATTATCAAAAGATAAATTAATTAAGGGATTACCTATGCTTAATGGAAATTTATCTTCTTTTTGTACGCCTTGCCAAAAAGGAAAATTTTCAAAAAATTCTTTTAAGAGCAAAAATGTAATTTCTACCACTAGACCTCTTCAATTAATTCATATGGATTTATTTGGACCGGTTAGCACTTCTAGTCTAGGAGGTAGAAAATATACGTTTGTAATAATTGATGATTTCTCTAGATTTTGTTGGACATTATTTCTATCTTCCAAATCCGATGCATTCCTTGAATTTACTAAACTATGCATTCGTATTCAAAATGAACTTGATTTAAAGATTAAATGTATACGTTCGGATCATGGAGGAGAATTTAAAATGATAGATTTTCTTCTTTTTGTGATGATTTAGGAATTAAACATGAATATTCCGCTCCTCGCACCCCACAACAAAATAGTGTAGTGGAGAGGAAAAATAGAACCCTTCAAGAGCTAGCACGCACTATGCTTTGTGAATATGGGTTGCCTAAATCATTTTGGGCCGAAGCGGTTAATACTTCATGTTATATCATTAATCGTGTCATGCTTCGTCCTATTTTAAAATTGACAACTTGTGAGCTTTACTTTAAAAGAAAACCTAATGTATCTTATTTTCATGTGTTTGGTTGTAAATGTTTCATTTTAAACACTAAAGATACACTAGGAAAATTTGATGAAAAATGCGATGAGGGAATTTTCATTGGTTACTCTTCAACCGCTTTAAATGATGATTTTTGGTTTATAGCTATGAATGATGAATTAAATCAATTTGAACTTAACAAGGTTTGGAATTTAGTAGAGAGGTCATCTAATCATCCGGTTATAGGAGTCAAATGGATTTTCAAAAATAAATTAAATGGTGACTCTAGGATAACAAGGAATAAAGCAAGACTTGTTGCACAAGGTTATTCACAAATCGAAGGGGTAGATTTTGATGAAACTTTTGCACTCATTGCTCGCCTAGAATCAATTAGAATATTTCTTGCATTTGCGAGTTTTAAAAGATTTAAATTATTTCAAATGGATGTTAAAAGTGTCTTTCTAAACGGGATTATAAAAGAAGAAGTTTATGTAGAACAACTCCCCCGATTTTGTGAATGAAAAATTTCCTAATCATGTGTATAAGTTAGAAAAAGCGCTTTATGGATTAAAGCAAGCGCCACGTGCTTGGTATGATAGATTGACATTATTTTTGATAAAGCACGGTTATAAAATGAGAAGTGCGGATAATACACTCTTCATTAAGCATGTAGATAATGACTTGATTATATTGCAAATTTATGTTGATGATATCATTTTTGGAGCCACTAATGAAGATTTATGTAATGAAGTAATTTTAGTGATGAAAAATGAATTTGAAATGAGCTTGGTAGGAGAACTCACTTATTTTCTAGGATTTCAAATCTCACAAAAACAAGATGGTATATTTATTTATCAAACTAAATATGTTCATGATATTCTTAAGAGATTTGGATTTCCAAGCCAATACTCATATGAGTGCATCACTAAAGTTAGGAAAAGATGAAGCCGGTATTTCAATAGATCAAACATTATATAGAGGATGCTGGAACATGGTCTTCTGCATCTCCTAGGTTTGAGAATAACAAATCCTATGTGTATTTGATCTTGTGTGTATAAGTGTGTAGGATAACAAAGTTCACATGACTCAAGGATTACATAAGATGGTTGCCCCCAAAGTTGAGCCAACAAATCCAAAACATCTACTAGCGCTGGAGGTAGTACTAGCGCAAGCGCTAGCTGCCGTTCGACGAACTGTTAGCGGCGCTTGACGAAATTCTCATCATGGCATTCGACGAAACTTCACTCGACGAAATCTTAGCGGCGCTCGACGAAATTCTCATCATGGCGTTCGACGAAACTTCGCTCGACGAAATCTTAGCGGCGTTCGACGAAATCTTGTACGATGAAATATTGGCTTGAAGCGCAATTGCCGGCAGTGTTTTTAGAAGGAGCTAGCGCCCAGCGGTAGCATGGCATACAAGAGGCATAGAGCAAATTGTTGCCGCGGATGGAAGATCCTGCCGCGCAAAATGTTACTTAATCAGGGATAGCGCCGGCGGTAGCTACTAGCGCTGGCGGTAGCATGGCACACAAAAGGCATAGAGCAAAACGTTGCCGCGGATGGGAGATCCTGCCGCACAAAATCTTTCCTAATCCGGGCTAGCACCGGCGGTAGCGCTAGCGCCGACGGTAGCGCTTTGGCTATAAAAGGACCCTCTCTCCTCTTGTTTTTGAGACACCTATTGCATACACCTCAGAGAGAGAGTGCTAGAATTCCAGAGGCTTGTCTTGGCCAAAATTTGAGATCCCAGCGAAGCTCTGCCAATTTCTGAAGGAGAATTCCATCACGCCGAATCCAGACGAAGTCCACTTCGACAAACGCTGATTCTACAGCGGATCTTCGCCTCCATCTTCAGAAGTTCATCTTAAGGGAAGTTTTTATTATTTGATTTGTCTTTCTTTGTAAACGGTAGTGAAATCACCTCGTGTTGGCGACTAGGTCTGGGGTAGGACTTAGGGCTGTAATTCGCCTCGTGTTGGCGACTAGATCTAGGCTAGGTCTAGGGGTACTCGAGACCACATCCGGGGAAGGATTGGCTAGAGCGGCTTGAGGCCGAATCCGGGAAGGAGAAGGTTAGGGCCACCGGTTCGTGGGGAAGCGAGTCGGGATAGAAAACGAAAAGAGCTTTTATTATTCGCCCCTGATCTCTAGCGTCATTGAGATCAAGTTTTGTAAAACTTATTTAATATCAATAAAGCTTGTCTCTCTTTTTGTTTTACTTGACTTCTTGTTTTAATATTGCAATATTCCAAAGTTTTTCTAAATAAATCTAAAGTTTTTGAAAACCCTTATTCACCCCCCCCCCCACCCCTCTAAGGGCGCCGACCGATCCAACAAGTGCTATCAGAGGTAGGTTTTGTTCCAATCGGCTTAACAACCAGGAACAATGGCGTCTCATGATCTCGCTTTCTCGGAGGGTCAAGGGATTAGTCGACCACCTCTCTTTACTAGGTCAGATTTTAACTATTGGAAAAATAGAATGATGTGCTTTCTTATGACGATGAATGTAGAAGTCTGGAATATGGTAGAAGTCAGATGCTCTCCTCCTACAACTGTAGTGGGAGAGGTAACATTATTAAAACCTAAAGATAAATGGGATGACAACGATAAACTAAGGTGTAAAAATAATGCTAAAGCAATGAACTCTTTATATTGCGCTTTAAATAGGACTGAATTTAATAGAATTTCTGCTTGCACTTCTGCTTATGATATTTGGAATCAATTAGAAGTAACTCACGAAGGTACATCGCAGGTGAAAGATGCCAAGCTGTTTCAACTGGAATCTGAATACGAGAAATTCAGGATGGACACAGAAGAGGATATCAACTCAATGTACACTCGCTTCCTAAAGATCGTCAACGCATCCAAGGCGCTTGGAAAGACCTACTCCGACGGGGACTTGGTGAGGAAAATTCTTCGTTCCTTACCTTCAAGGTTCAATCCGAAGGTGACGGCCATCTCGGAGTCGCACAACTTAATAACGCTCCAGATCGAGAATCTCATTGGGAATCTCAAAACCCATGAGGTAGAACTACAAATTCAACATGACGAATACAACAAGGAGCCGAAGAAAAAGGCATTGGGGCTGACATCAAAGAAGGAGTGCATCGAAGAGGACGATGACGATGAAGAAGGAGTCCTGGTGAAGAATTTCAAGAAGTTCATCAGAAATCCAGAGAGAAGGAACACATTCCGAAAATTCTTCCAAAAAGATACTCGACGAAAGGGATCCTCCTCTTCATCGAAGAAAGAAAAAGGAAGCGATGACGAAGAAGAAAGGCTGCCTCCAGAATTCTATCACTGCAGAAAAACCGGGAACATTCGGAGCCAGTGCCCAAAAAACCAAAAGGAGCGGAAAGAACAAAAGAAAGCAAAAGAGAGGAAGAAAGTGCTGAAGGCCGCTACTTGGGATGACTCTTCCTCTGAAGAGTCAAACAGTTCTGAGTCAAGTAACGAGGAGGAAGCAAACATGTGCTTAATGGCCAAAAGCGACGATGACGACACCAGTGTTCTTAGCGACACTGAGGTATCTCCTCCTACCTTTGAAGAACTTTATGATAAATTTGTTTTATTAAATCATGAAAATGAATCTATTATAAAAGAAAATCGTAAGCTCACAAAAAAAATTAGTCTCTCTTGGAAAAATAAAAGTTTCATGTCAAGAATGTGAGCACTCTTTATTTATGATAAAAGAACTGGAAGTTTTTCTCTCTAATGCCCTTTCACAAAACAAAATCATTGCAAAAGAAAAAGGGGACTTAGAGAGAAAATTGAAAACTTCTATATTACAAATTGAAAAGAACAAAAAAGGATTTGAAAATAACTGTGTTATGATTGTTCAAGAAAATACATCTCTTAAAAAACAAAATCAAAATCTCAATTTAGCCTAAAAAAAATTCGGGATTGGTCAAAAATCCCTGGATATTCTTCTGGGTAATCAATGCTTTGGGTCTGGAAAATTCGGACTCGGATATAAAAGTGAACACTACCGCCCGGCGCTAGCTACTAACGTCGGCGGTAGCTCTAATGTTAAAAATTCTTCTGGTTTTTCTAATGAACAAACATCATCCAGCAAGGGCAACGTAGAAACTCAGAAAAGGGTCTCAACCCCCTTTATTTCGTGTGCCAATTGTCTTAAATTTGGACACACGTCTGGCTCTTGCAGGAATATAAAACAACGATCTTTAAAACAAATCTGGGTACCTAAGAAAACCACTTTCTCTATGGGTGGTACCTCTTGGGTATCCGGATCTTTACACTCATCTTCTTTCTAGATTTGCAGGAAGGCTAAGGAAACAGAAGACGTGTGGTATTTGGACTCAGGCTGCTCCAAACACATGACGGGCAATAAAGCAAAATTCCTTAGCCTAGAAAAGAAGAAAGGAGGAATAGTGACGTTTGGCGATAACGGTAAAGGAAGGATCATGAGAGTTGGTACAGTGGGTAACGCATCTTTTCTTATATCAAATGTACTTTATGAGAAAGGACTAAAACATAACCTAATATCTATAAGTCAACTATGTGATAAAGGTTTAGACGTACTTTTTGAATCTTCCACTAACCTCTGCAAGATTGTTAATCCTAAAACAAAAGATGTGTTATTAACTGCACCTAGAATTCATAATGTTTACATAGTTTCATTTTATGATCTTTCTAAATCTTCTATAAAATGTTTTATAACGAAAAATGTTGAATTAGAATTATGGCATAGACGCTTAGGGCACGCTAGTATAAAGCTCATCTTAAAACTAGCAAAAAGAGAATTGATTAGAGGATTGCCTAAGTTAAATGGAAATTTATCTTCATTATGCTCTCCATGCCAAAAAGGCAAATTTACTAAGTCATCTTTTAAAAGCAAAAACGAAATTTCTACATCAAAACCTCTGCAATTAATTCATATGGATCTCTTTGGTCCCGTTAACACCGCGAGTCTTGGTGGTAGATTATACACTTATGTTCTCATAGATGACTATTCTAGATATTGTTGGACTTTATTTCTTTCCTCCAAATCTGATGTGTTTTGCGAATTTTCAAAATTATGTACTCGCATTCAAAATGAATTAGATCTAAAAATAAAATGCATTCGCTCAGATCATGGAGGTGAATTTGAAAATGAAAATTTTAAATCTTTTTGTGACATGTTAGGTATTAAGCATGAGTTCTCCGCTCCACGCACACCTCAACAAAATGGTGTTGTAGAACGGAAAAATAGGACAATACAAGAACTTGCACGCACCATGCTATCTGAATATAAATTACCTAAGTATTTTTGGGCAGAAGTCGTAAGCACTGCATGCTATGTAATGAATAGAGTTATGCTTCGCCCATCATTAATTCTCACACCATATGAACTCTACTATCAAAAGAAACCTAATGTATCGTATTTTAAAGTATTTGGATGTAATTGCTTCATTCTTAATACAAAAGATTCTTTAGGAAAATTTGATGAAAAATGCGATGAAGGAATATTTCTTGGTTATTCTTCAACTAGTAAAGCATATAGAATATTTAATAAAAGATCAAGTAAGGTTGAAGAGTCAATTAATGTCAGATTTGATGAGTTTGTTCCATGTGCAAAGAAGCTCCCTATAGGTACTGATGATGAACCTTTGCCATCCTTGGAGCACGACGAAGAAGAACCGTCCAAAGAAGAGGAGGAGAAGTCCAAAGAAGATGAATATGTGCCTCCAAACATTCTAAATTTCTCCAAAATCATCCAAAGGAACTAGTCATTCGGGAACCTTCTACTGGGGTAAGAACTCGGTCCTCTCTTCATGAAACATTTTCAAATATTTGCTTTGTGTCTGAAATTGAACCTAAAAACGTTTCCACCGCTTTAAATGACAAATTTTGGTTTTTGGCAATGAATGAAGAGTTAGGACAATTTGAAAGAAATAAAGTTTGGAATTTAGTAGAAAGACCATCTAATCATCCAATTATTGGCGTAAAATGGATTTTTAAAAATAAGCTAGATGGTGAATCTAGGATTGTAAGAAATAAAGCACGCTTAGTTGCTCAAGGCTATTCACAAATCGAGGGGGTAGATTTTGAAGAAACTTTTGCACCCGTAGCTCGCTTAGAATCTATACGAATATTTTTGGCATTTGCGAGTTTTAAAAGAATAAAATTATTTCAAATGGATGTTAAAAGTGCCTTTTTAAACGGGTTTATTAAAGAAGAAGTTTATGTAGAACAACCCCCCGGTTTCATAAATGAAAAATTTCCAAATCATGTTTACAAATTAGAAAATGCGCTTTATGGTCTAAAACAAGCGCCCCGTGCATGGTATGATCGTCTTACATCGTTTTTGTTAGAGCACGGTTATGTTATAGGAAGTGCAGACAACACACTCTTCATTAAGCATAAAAATAACGAATTAATTATTCTACAAATATATGTTGATGACATCATTTTTGGAGCCACTAATGAAGAGTTGTGTAATGAAGTAGTCTTAATCATGAAAAATGAATTTGAAATGAGTCTTGTAGGAGAACTATCATATTTTCTTGGTTTTCAAATTTCACAAAGAACTGATGGTATTTTTATTTGTCAATCAAAATATGTTCACGATATGCTTAAACGATTTGGATTTAAAAATCTTGAACAAGCTTTTACTCCTATGAGTGCTTCTTTAAAACTAGGAAAAGATGAATCTGGAATTTCTATCGATCAAACGCTATATAGAGGAATGAAAGGTTCTCTTCTTTATTTAAGTGCATCTAGACCAGATATAATGTTTGCCGTATGTTTATGTGCTCGCTTTCAAGCCGATCCAAAAGAATCTCATTTAAAAGTGGTAAAACGTATTTTTCGTTATCTAATAGGGTCATCTAAACTAGGATTATGGTACCCACATAATGACTCTTTCACACTCCACGGCTATTCCAATTCGGACTACGCCGGTTGCTCACTAGATAGAAAAAGCACTAGCTGTACATGTCACTTTTTAGGACCCTCTTTAGTTGCCTGGTCTAGTAGAAAACAATCTTCGGTTGCACTCTCCACCACGGAGGCCGAATATATTGCACTTGGTAGTTGTTGTGCACAAGCGTTATGGATGAGCCAAATACTAGAGGACTTTGGATTTCATCTCAAAAACATAAATCTTAAATGTGACAACAAAAGTGCAATAGACCTCACATATAATCTCGTACACCATTCTAGATCCAAACACATCGACGTTCGTCATCATTTCATTAGGGATCACATTAAGAAAGAAAATGTAAAAGTAAGCTTCATTGGGACGGACTCTCAACTTGCTGACATATTTACTAAACCCCTTCCCGATGCAAGATTTTGATTATTACGACTTGAATTAGGTGTCCTAGATCTTTCAAGTTAAAACAAGCCCACAAATACAATTTTCTTCATTTTTAACCATCCAAAACATCTACTAAAAATCTACAACTTCAGCATGGAACTACTATTGGGACACTTAATCAAGATCCAAAATTAAAATTTCCAAAATCCTACAAAATCGTTCATTGTCTCCCGCGCTAGCGCTGCCGCAGGCGCTAGCGTCCATGTTCATTTTTCTGTGATTTTAAAATTTTGAAAAATTTCTAAAAATATATTAATCTATATTTTCAACTTAGTTTTGCACTTCTGTGTTTCTTTATTTTCTGAAAAATCAAATAAAAACTACAAAAACCAAATTACAAAAAATATGTTTTTCTTTTTCGCTTGTGTTGTTTCCTTTGTTTAAAGTTCATCTTTATGCAAAAATCAAATATAAAAATTACAAAAGCAAAAATTACAAAAATATGCTTTTATTTGCTAAAATCAAATACAAAAATATAAAACTTTAAAACTATCAAAAAAATGGTATGTTTTTTGTGAAAAATCAAGCATGATTTAATCTATTATTTAGAAATTCTACAATGTTGCAATTTATCTTTTCAAACTACTTTGGACATTGTCTTTCTTCATGCTTTGATATATCTATTCAAATGTGCATCAATTACAGTTTAAAAGTTGTGTAGGATCAAGCTTAGCATGCCTCTAAGTATGAGAAATGTTTTATGTTTGATAATGATATTTATTCACTCACCTTTTTTTGGCATTGTCTACATATGTATTTAATCTAAGAATGCTTGTGTATGTTTTGTATTAGTACAATGGATTAAAATTGCACAAGTATCTTACCTACACTCCTTATTTTGCACTCTTAAAAATTAAGAAAAGTGGTTATGTTTTTCATAAATTCTATTGATTTGCAAAACAAGTGTATTCGGAGCACTTTGTACAAACCAAAATTATAAAATAAATGACAAAGATAACTCCACCAAGCACTACTTGCACCTCCTGATAAGTCTTAATAAGCATTGTGAGGTTGAGCACCTTGGAAAGAATTGTAAAGTATCTTGTGCAAATCAAATCTTTCTTTCAAAAATAAGAAAACCACTTACTCTTAAGTACACCGGATCACTAGTCTCAAAATTCAAAATAAAATATGTGATCCCCCAAGCACTACTCTGCACCCTGATAAGTCTTGATGAGCATTGTGTGTGCAGAGCACCTTGGTAGTTGTACTTTTTTATTGTGCATTAAAGTGTGTGGAAGTAATCTTATTTGTGTTTTATTGTGCTCGTACTTTACATGTATCTTGTATTTTTTATTTAAACATTTGTTTACATTACTCAAAAATACACTTATGTGCACATCATTATCTTCCATAACACTTCCTCTCATAAGCATTGGATCCTAATGCTAATTCTATATTACTTTTTATTTATGAAATGCACTAGATAACCTAGCATGTGTTCTACAATGTTTTGTATTTTTTTTTTTTTGAAATTATGAATTAAAGTAACATTGTGGTAATCTCTTTTTGATAAACATTATTTCATGCTTGGCTATTATCAAATTTAAAGATCAAATTTAAAAAAATGATTTACAAAAACATCATCTTTTGTGAACTTTAACTCTTTTTTTTGGATTATCAATACTATTTGATGTTTTTTGTATTGCTATAAGTCTTCCGCATCTTAACCATATAAGTGTTTTACCTTGCGCTTTCATTCTTACTTAATATCTTGTATTCTTTGCATCATCACTTATTCTTAAAAATTCCTATCTTTCATTAAGTGATAGATTTACTTGAAACACTTGTTATTGGTTACTTCAAACATAAAAATCTTTTATGCTAAAAACTCTGAAAATTTTGTAATGCTTATAACTCTGATCTATTTAAATGAAAAACAATTCTAAAAACTCCTTACCATTTACTTATAAAACTCGATCATGCCTTCTCTTTTATTTCCACATTTTTTAGTTCTTAGGGCTTTGTTTCCCTACCCACTTTTGCTAATAACAAAGGGGGAGAACTAACATGATATATATAACCCGCTATCAAAAACCCAACATGACAAATTAAGATGATAGCTTACATATTAGGGGAGCATTCACTTAGGGGGAGCATGTATTTAGGGGGAGCAATTCTAAATGCTAAAATCAAGATTTATCCTAAGTCATCACTCTCTCACACACACAAGTATGTTTCTTCATGCTTATATATTAATGCTCTAATTTATCATTAATGGATTTGTTATTATCAAAAGGGGGAGTTTGTTGGAACATGGTCTTCCGCATCTCCTAGGTTTGAGAATAACAAATCCTATGTGTATTTGATCTTGTGTGTTTAAGTGTGCAGGATAACAAAGTTCACATGACTCAAGGATTACATAAGATGGTTGCCCCCAAAGTTGAGCCAACAAATCCAAAACATCTACTAGCGCTGGCGGTAGTATTAGCGCAGGCGCTAGCTGCCGTTCGACGAACTGTTAGCGACGCTCGATGAAATTCTCATCATGGCGTTCGACGAAACTTCACTCGATGAAATCTTAGCGGCGCTCGACGAAATTCTCATCATGACGTTCGACGAAACTTCGCTCGACGAAATCTTAGCGGCGTTCGACGAAATCTTGTTCGACGAAATATTGGCTCGAAGCGCAATTGCCGGCAGTGTTTTTAGAAGGAGCTAGCGCCCGGCGGTAGCTACTAGCGCTGGCGGTAGCATGGCGCACAAGAGGCATAGAGCAAATTGTTATCGCGGATTGAAGATCCTGCCGCGCAAAATGTTACTTAATCAGGGATAGCACCGGCGGTAGCATGGCGCACAAAAGGCATAGAGCAAAATGTTGTCGCGGATGGGAGATCCTGCCGCGCAAAATCTTTCCAAATCCGGGCTAGCGCCGGCGGTAGCGCTTTGGTTATAAAAGGACCCTCTATCCTATTGTTTTCGAGACACCTATTGCATACACCTCAGAGAGAGAGTGCTAGAATTCCAGAGGCTTGTCTTGGCCGAAATTTGAGATCCCAGCAAAGCTCTGCCAATTTCTGAAGGAGAATTCCATCACGCCGAATCCAGACGAAGTCCACTTCGACAAACGTTGATTCTACAGCAGATCTTCGCCTCCATCTTTAGAAGTTCATCTTAAGGGAAGTTTTTATTATTTGATTTGTCTTTCTTTATAAACGGTAGTGAAATCGCCTCGTGTTGGCGACTAGGTCTGGGGTAGGACTTAGGGCTGCAATTTGCCTCATGTTGGCGACTAGATCTAGGCTAGGTCTAGGGGGTGCTCGAGGCCACATCCGGGGAAGGATTGGCTAGAGCGGCTTGAGGCCGAATCCGTGAAGGAGAAGGCTAGGGCCACCGGTTTGTGGGGAAGCGAGTCGGGATAGAAAACGAAAAGAGCTTTTATTATTCGCCCCCGATCTCTAGCGTCATTGAGATCAAGTTTTATAAAACTTATTTAATATCAATAAAGCTTGTCTCTCTTTTTGTTTTACTTGACTTCTTGTTTTAATATTGCAATATTCCAAAGTTTTTCTAAGTAAATCTAAAGTTTTTGAAAACCCGTATTCACCCCCCCCCCCCCCCTCTAAGGGCGCCGACCGATCCAACAGAGGAATGATAGGCTCATTGCTTTATTTAAGCGCATCTAGACCCGATATTATGTTTTCCATTTGCTTATGTGCTAGATTTCAAGCTAACCCAAAAGAATCACATTTAAAAGCGGTTAAACGTATTTTTAGATATCTAATCGGAACATCTAGATTAGGCTTATGGTATCCTCATAATAATAGTTTTATTCTACACGGTTTTTTCTGATTCGGACTATGCGGGATGTTCATTAGATCGTAAAAGCACTAGTGGCACGTGTCATTTTATAGGCCCTTCACTTATATCATGGTCGAGTAGGAAACAGAATTATGTTGCCCTCTCCACCACCGAGGCCGAATATATCGCACTAGGTAGTTGTTGTGCACAAGCATTATGGATGACCCAAACGTTAGAAGACTTTGGTGTTTATCTAAATAACATTGAATTAAAGTATGACAACAAGAGCGTTATAGATCTCACAAACAATCTCGTACATCATTCTAGATCTAAACATATAGATGTCCGACATCATTTCATTAGAGATCATATTAAGAAAGAACATGTTAAAATTAGCTTTATAGGGACGGAATCACAATTTGTCAACATTTTTACCAAACCTCTACCCGTTGCACGTTTTCACATGCTTAGGTTAGAATTAGGTGTCTTAGAAATGTCACTTTGACCCTTATAAAAAGCACCAAAAACATGCTAAAAAGGCCATCATATCAACTCCATAATGTCTGAAATTTCAACTGTATGAAGGCCTATTTATATTACAAATGTATCATGAAAAATATTTTTCAAAAAATCAAAATTGGTGTTCTATCTCGGCGTTAAGAAGTTAACGCCTGGCGTTAGCTTCTATGCTCAGAATTTTTTTTTTGTGTGTTTTTACAACTGCGTTGGTATTTTGGTGTCTTTTCTTTCAAAACTTAAAAACAAAAAAAAAAATACTATAAGCTTAAATGTTGATTTCAAGGATGATTATATAGATATTGGTTTAAGATTATTTATAATGTTTAATTTAAACCTTCAAGTTTCATTAAAAACATTGTTTTGATTTAATCATGCCTTCAAAATTAATTATCTTCAAATGTGCAAAGAGTTTGAGAATAGATAACATATGTCGAAATGCTTTTACATGCCTCTAAGTATGAGTAAAGTTTTTATCTTTGATAATGATTTTCTCACTTATACTTTTTGGTTAATATACATGTGTTTTTAAATCTTATTTTACATGGTTGTGTAGCATAAGAACTTATTTTGAATTTCATAAACAGTTTACCCACAGAACATTGAATTCTTTCTTGAATTCTTTGTTTTTCATGCACTTGTATTTAGAGAAATGTGGTAAATAAAATTCAAAACAAAATATAAACTATGTTTGCTAAACAAGTGAATTCGGAGTCCTTTGTCACTAAGTCTAAAAAGCAACAAATGAATGAAAAGGATAACTCCACCAAGCAATACTTGAACCTCCTGATAAGTGTTAATGAGTATTGTGAGGTTGAGCACCTTGGAAAGAATTGTAAAGTGTCATGTGCAAACAAAATTTTCACCACTTCTCATTAAAAAAATCTATAGTGCATTGAAATTTGTGAAAGTAAAGTTGTTTTTGTTTAATTCAATTTATGCTCTTACATTACATAGTTTCATGTGGTTTGATTTCTACACTTGTATGCTTTATCAAAACACATTTATTGTACACATCATTATCAATTATAATACTTCCACTCATGAGAATTGGATTTAAAGCTTACCTACATTGTTCTCTACAATCATGAGTAAATGCACTAGATAGCAACGCATGATCTTTACAATGTTTATGATTTCTTGAAATGCAAATTATTTTACATTGTAAACCTATCTTCCATTGATATTATATATTCTTGCTTGCTAACTTTAAATATTCCAAATTTCAAATGTATTTGCAACTTGTGTATTTCAATTCAAAACATCTACTTATTTGATTTACAATGCTTATTATGTTTTTGTTCTTGCAAATTCTTAACGATGTTCAAATATTTCTTTCGCTGTGTTCACTTTCAAAGAGTTGCAATTATCTCTACAGAGTGTACAAAAGAACAAATTCCTACTACTCATCCCTATCTCCTTTTTGATTATAACAAAAGGGGGAGAAGAGACTAACTTCAAGAAATAACTTAGAGAAATCTATTATTTAGGGGGAGTACATTATGACATGCATTCATGTAGGGGGAGTATCCACATAGGGGGAGTATGCATGATTATCATAAAGTAGTAAGCAACATAACAGAAATGATAAAGTAAGCATTCTTATTTTAAGATACCACTTGTTGAAACCATGGTGTTAAAAATAATAGACATGAATGAGCATAAGTGGTAATATTAGCAGAAGAATAAGCACTCTTAAACATAAACATCATTTTTAGAAGATAAAATGATACACATAGGGGGAGTATGCATGATTATCACGCTTATCATATATTATAAACACTACTCTATTTTTATTTCTTATTAGTGGATTTGTTATTATCAAAAGGGGGAGATTGTTGAATCTTGTGTTCCACATCTCTTAGTTTGAGAATAACAAATCACACTATGTATTTGATCTTGCTTGTGTTTATAAGTGTACAGGTACTATTGTTAAATAACCCTATGAACAGGATGTTGTTTGATGAGGATTCTCTGGAAAGAGAGATAACGCCCCGTGTTAGTTGTTAACGCTCTGCATTAACTTCCATTGAGAAGAAAACCGCTGAGAAGGAAGCTGCATTCGACGAATGGAACCTGCATTCGACGAACGAGGAGCTCCGTTCGATGAAATTTCCTACGCTCAACGAATTTGCGCTCGACAACCTGCGTTCGATGAACGAGGAGCTCCATTCGACAAAATTTGATGCGCTCGACAACCAGCGTTCAACGAACGAGGAGCTCCGTTCGACGAAATTTCCTGCGCTCGACAAATTTGCACTGGACAAGCTGCGTTCAACGAACGAGGAGCTCCTCGACGAACTGAGCCTGCACTCGACGACATTGCGCCCGACAACTACGTTCGACGAACTTGAAGCTCTGTTCGACGAAATCGATTTTGTTCGAAGAAAGTTGGTTCTGTCACGATCCTTGGCGGTTTGCACGATCCTGACGGTTTGGGTTTTTCCGTTCGACGAAGGGTGCGTTCGACGAAGGTGTGTTCGACGAAATCAGTCCCGTTCGATGAAATTTTGTTATGTCACGCTCCCGACTTTTTGCACGACTTCAGCAACTGCCAGACACGATGCTTAACGCTGGCGTTAACCCTAACGCCAGGCGTTAGCTCCCGTGTCTATTTAAAGACCTGATTTCGGTGTTCAAGACAGCTTTTCTGGAAGCCTTCACTCCAATCTTTTGAGAGAGCATTTCATCCCCGAATTCAGAGAGAACTCCCAACACCACCATTGAGTAACAAGAGTGAGAAGGAGATTTGCAATGGTCAATTTGAAGAAGGACGCTCGCTTCAACTCCTGTCATGATCAAAACGTGTCTTCAACATCTCCTTCAGCACTCTTCTATATAGGGAGTCTTTTATTCTGATTTGTATCTTTATTTTTTTCATTCACTTGTAACCGTAGTGAAATCGCTGCCTTGCGTGTGGCGACTAGGTCCTTGTGCGGCTTAGGGGGTAATTCGATGTCTTGTGCGTGGCGACTAGGTCAAGGGTAGATCTAGGGGTGGCTAGAGTCCTTATTTAGGGATAGATAGGCTATAGCCAACCGGTCCTTGGGAGAAGGACCGGTGAAGGAACAAAAAAGAGATTTTCAACTTGTCGCCTCAATTTCAAGCGTTATTGAAATATTATCCTTGTAATCATTTTGTGATATATAAAATTCCTTTTTCAGTATATCTATTTTTCTGGATTTGTATTTCATTTGAGATTGTGCAAGTAAAATCACTTTGTTTATTTCTGCCAAAATATTTTTTGGAGGGATAACGCCAGGCGTTAACTAGTCAATGCCAGGCGTTAGTGACAGTGCTAAAAAGTTTTCTGTTTCATTAAAATCTGTCAGTTTATCTTAAAAACAGTAAACCCCTTATTCACCCCCCCCCCCCTAAGGGCGCCATCAGATCCACCACTCATGGCCCGGCATGTCCTTCTGGGTGAACATGATCTTTTTTGCTGGGGTCGAGGCTTGGGATGTCGAAGCCACACCCCCACGATAGATGGTATATATGGAGGTTTGCCTTTTGGGTTGCCTCGATCCCTACCCCCCCCCCCTCATGGATCACTCTGATCCCTCCTCGGGTCCCCACGTTGACCCTTTCCTAACACCTTTCCTCCTCCTCGTCCTGAGGCAGGACCTCCTCAATCCTCACCGACTGCTACTCCTGCTGCGCCAGCGCTCTGACTCCCCTCACCTCCAAGAACTCCGGGCAGGTGGCCATCGCGTGACCTTCCTCCTGGTGGAAGTCACAATAGGGCAACGTCACTCCCCTACCCTCGGCCTCTGCCCTTCTGTTCCTCCTCCTAGGCCCGGCTCCTGCTCCTCTTAATCTTCATGCTCTCCCTCGCCCGACCGCCATCGCTTGCTGAGGTGGGGGAGGAGGTGGCCTCAGGCCCTGCCTCCACCCTAGCTGGTGGGGTCTTCCTTGCCCTCCATGGAAGTTGCCCCATCCCTGGTGGAAACCCCTTCCTGGTCCCTGCACCCCCTCCTTGATGCCTCCACCCCAACTCCGGGGCTCTTTCCTCTTCTCTCCTTCTCGCCTCTGGTTGCCTAACCTCCGGCTTGCTCAGCCATGCCAGCCTCTTCGAGAACTCGGGGTTGGCAGCCTCCCCCTCTATCTCCTCTGCCACTCTCCATCAGCTCTTCAAAGGACAAGGGAGCCCTCCTCTTTAGGACCATCTTGAAAAACCAACTTCCGCAGCCCTACTATGAAGGCAAGCTGAAGGGTGTATCCTGGCACCTCCGGGATGAGGAGGACCTCCTCTTGGAACCGATCCACATAGTGGGCTAGCGATTCCCCAGGCCTTTGCATGATGTTGAAGAGTGCCTCGGGGTCCTTCTTCCTCTTCTTCGAGGTTGAGAAGCGCAGCAGGAAGCCGCGAAGCAGATCCTCGAAGTCGTAGATTGACCCCAAGGGCAACTAGTGGAACCAGTCCTTTGCTTTTTCCTTCAGTGTGGTGGCGAAGAGTCGGCACTTGAAAGCGTTCGACATATGTCTTATAGAGACCATGTCCTCGAACCATTACAGGTGTTGAATGAGTCTGTCCTTGCAAGTATACAACATCATGGTCGGCTCCCTGAACCCCTCAGGGAGTGGTGTCGAGAGCACCAACTCACAGAATGGGCTTCCCCCCTTCGCCCCCCTGCCCTGCTCCACTCGCCCCGCGAGCTCCCCGGGTAACCCATCTCCTATCGGCCTCGCGCTCATTGAGGGGCCATTCGCCGGGACTCCATTAGTTGGGATCCCGCTTGCCTAGACGGCACTCGCCAAGACCCCGCTCGTACTCGCTGGACTGGAGAAAGTTCCCGCCCTGCGAGATCTCGCTCTAGCGCATGGGACATCGCCTCCTTTCCTGCCCTCTGCCCTGTGGCATTCTCGTCGACTCCAGCTGGAGGGGCCACCTGGGGCTCAGGGTTGCGAGACCCCCAAGTTCCGTGGTGAGAGCGCAATGAAAAGCCCCGAGCAGGTCCCTCCTGAGGTCTGCCAGCATCTCTACTGTCGCTTGCGCGCTGGGTGGTGGAGAACCGCCAAAGCCCGCCTCTCGCTCCTTTTCTCCCGCCATGTCTCTTCCTTGGAACTTTCTTGCACTATTTGCACTGCACGCTCACCACACCAAAAATATTGAAACTAGGACTTATCTCTTGTGGAGCTCGGGCCCCCAATGATGAGGGGCAGCTAGCACGTACTGATCCCTTGGAAGGAACAGACCGAAGTCTCAGAACTAGACACAGACCCTTGGTCGCAGCAAGGAGGTCCCACCACACACTCGGAAGATCTTAGAGCGCTTCCCCTCCCAAGCCAAAGCTGAGACTAGGCACCTTGGAGAGCCTAAGAGCTAAGCCAAGATAACCTAGGGAGAAGGAAACTCAGAGTACTGAGATTGGAATCCTCTCCAAAGGTGCCCTTCAAGGTCTATATATAGTTTTTTAACTTACGGTCTGCTAATAGCGGGATTCCGCCTTACACTTTTGCTATGCGCAGCCCAAAAGGGTCTACCAATAGCCAAACTCTGCTGTTTGGAGAGGCTAACTACAGACCACCAAGGGCTTCCAGGTAAAATCACCCCTGGACCCCTACTGGGTGAGCCACCCACAAGGGCTCCTCTCGCCTGGTCTTCCTCACGCGAACTGCGAGGCCATTCTCGCCCGCCATCCTGCGAGCGGCCGATGAGGGCCCGGCTCGCCCGCCTTCCTGCGAGAAGCCGACAAGAGTCTGGCTTGCCCGCCTTCCTGCGAGCGGCCTTTGAGAACCTGGCTCGCCCTCCTTCCTACTCATCTCGCTCGTTGATCCCTTAGTCTCCGCTCACCTCTTGGCGAATACCAGGGTTGTACAATCATCACAGATAATGGGCCACAGGTTTGTCAGCGACGAGTTTGTCAGCTTTTGCAGCCAGCTGGGTATAGGCCTTCGATTTGCGTCGGTCCCCCACCCCAGAAGCAATGGGTAGGTGGAGGCAGCAAACAAAATAATCGTGAACTTGCTAAAAAGAAGGTCGGGAACCTAAGGGGTAACTGGGTAGAACAGCTACCCTCGGTCCTATGGTCCCTAAGAACAACGCCAAATACAGCCACAGGGGAGAACTCATTCAAGCTCTCCCACGGATCTGAGGCGGTGCTCCCCATAGAGTTCGAGGTAAAATCACCCCGGGTGGTCACCGCAGGTGAAGGAGATGAGGGATGGCGAGTGGAAAATGAAGAGGAGCAAATGTTGTCTTTGGATTTGGTAGAAGAGCTCCGTGACCTGTAAACCATTCGACAGGAGGAGGTCAAGTGACGGATGGCTCAGTATTTCGACAAGCATATCCGGGTGAAGCAGTTCGAAAAGGGGGACTTGGTCCTGAAAAATGTCGATGCTGCTGAAAGGGGAGCCATGGAGGGAAAGCTCAATCCCAACTGGGAAGGTCCTTATATTGTAGAGGAAGCACTCAAGTCGGGGAGAGGTATCACCTCTAGAATGTGGAAGGGGTATCCCTCAGCCAAACTTGGAGCGGGGATGATCTAAAATGTTTCCACCCTTGAACTATGGTGTTGTGATAATTTGGTACAAACTGATATGGTTGTCTCATGATATGGTTTCCTTCTTATGATTATAGGTTCATATGGCAAGGTAATGTGGTGATGTAGTGCCCCAGATCGATTTCGCTATCGGGCTCTCATTACCCGGTGGGTTCAGGTTGATCTCTAGCGAGGCTAGCAAGGTAATGTGGTGTTGGAGTACCCCAGATCAAATCCGTTGCCGAGCTCTCATTAGTCTGTGGGTTCAGGATGATCTATGGAGAGGCTGGCGAGATAATGTGGTGCTGGAGTACCCCAGATCGATTCCGTTGTTGGACTTTAATTAGCAGGTGGGTTCAGGTTGATCTCTAGAGACATTGGAAAGGTAATGTGGTTCTGGAGTACCCCAGATCGATTCTGCTGCCGGGCTCTCATTAGTCGGTGGGTTCTCTAGAGAGGCTGAAGGTAATGTGGTGCTAGAGTGCCCCAGATCGATTTTGCTGTAGGGCTCCCATTAGCTGGTGGGTTCTGGTTGATCTCTGGAGAGCCTAGAAAGGTAATGTGGTGCTGGAGTGCCCCAAATCGATTCCGCTGTCGGGCTTTCATTAGCCGATGGGTTCAGGTTGATCTCTAGAGAGGTTGGCAAGGTAATGTAGTACTGGAGTGCCCCAGATCAATTCTGCTGTCAGGCTCTCATTAGTCGGTGGGTTCAGGTTAATCTCTGGAGAGGCTGGCAAGGTAATGTGGTGCTGGAGTGCCCCAGATTGATTCCACTGCCCGGATCTCATTAGCCGGTGGGTTCAGGTTGAGCTCTAGAGAGACTGACAAGGTAATGTGGTGTTGGAGTGCCCCAGATCGATTCTGCTGTCGGGCTATCATTAGTTGGTGGGTTCAGGTTGATCTTTGGAGAAGCTGGCAAGGTAATGTGGTGTTGAAGTGCCCCAGATCGATTCCGTTGTCGGGCTCTCATTAGCCGGTGGGTTCAGGTTGATCTCTGGAGAGGCTGGCGAGATAATGTGGTGCTGGAGTGCCCCAGATCGATTCTATTGTCGGGCTCTCATTACCCGGTGGGTCAGGTTGATCTCTGGAGAGGCTAGAAAGGTAATGTGGCACTGGAGTGCCCCAGATCAATTTCGCTGCCGGACTCTCATTAGCCGGTGGGTTCAGGTTGATCTCTGGAGAGGCTGGCAAGGTAATTTGGTGACACAACTAAGGGAACTCCACTATTAGGCTCTCACTAGCCGGCAGGACCAATAGACAATTCGGGGGGGCGAGGAAAAATAGCGCTCGCCTTGCAAGATGTTGGCAGAACAAGTCATTGACAAGGCCTCCTACGGGGGAGGACCTCGCTCTCAGACGCCTAAGCAAAGGTAAATGGCAGCATACCTAGACTAGCGAGTCGGGGGGCTCACGGGTACCGAGGGCAGGATTGAAATGAATCAGTTGAGGTAGGCGGCGCACGAGAAAGTGTGGGTTGAGCTTCGCTCACGATTCCTGAGGGCGAGCGAGTCAGGTCTGATGCAGAAGTTCCGAAGGAGGGTAAGCGAATACAAGTGAAGTAAAAAGGGGGCGAGTGTCGCGAGAAAGATGCGCGAGTGCTATGTAAAGGGTATGTGAATACGTTGCGACAAGGAAAAATAAGAGACAAGGGAAAGCACAAAACAAATTTTCATTTCATTTCATAAGTTTCTATTACGTACATTGTGGCGATCTCGCCAACCAAAAATCGAAAAAAAATTACATTTAAAGTTTAAGGATCATCCGCGGACCTCTCGCCCTCGTTATCCACAGATGTCGGAATCGGTTAAACATCTTTGGGACCACCTCTTCGACAGTTAGCCGCGCCGCCTCAGCAGATAAAAGACATGCCCCCTTCAGGGTGCAGAAGATGTGCTTCGTTGCAATGACTAAGGTTTTCAGCATATGATCCATGTGCTCACGTGACTCATTCCTCAGGGCCCTGGGGCTGCGAGGAGGCTGAGGGAGGGCCGCCTAGGCCAGCTCATGGTTCTGGGCCTTCAGTCCGGCGACTTCCTTCTCTAGGTCAGGAACGCGAACGAGAAGTTGAATGGTGGTCTCAGCGTCCTACAAAAGGCAAATTAGTCAACGGGAAGAACAGTGAGGGAGGTAGGCAAATTCTCAACAAACTTACCATCTTGCCCTGAAGGCTGGCGAGGAGGCCCTCAGAGATGTCATGTTTCTCTTTATGGCTTGCGATCTCCTCTATAGCGGCCTTTAGCTCATGCTTGAGCTCCTCAGAATTCCTCTCCACCCACCATCGCGGATCCATCATATGGGCGAGCTCCAGGGAGCGCAGCTGGGATCACACACTCTCATGAGTGAACGCCCGGGATGTTAGGGCGTCGAAATTAGCGGCGTCCTCCCGGTCGTAGAGTCCGAAGGAAAGGGCGAAGGTATGGCCTCTGTGGTCTCCTAATCCACCCAGGAGGGGAGGAGGGTTGATATGGAGGCCCTGTTGGCCTCTGGATCCCAATCCAGTAGAGGCTTGCCAGCCTCCTCACGATGCCTCGTGACAAGGCAGAAGTTTCGATGGCTCGTCAGGCCAGGAACGCCCGACGCACCGGCGACCACTTCGGGGACCTCGCCGGTCTCCATATCCGCTAGCAGGCCCACCGAGGGATAAGCTCCTCGCTGTTCATCGAGAACCCCTTTCCCCTTGGCCAGGGGAGAAGCCTTCTTCTTCTTTGGCGGTGGTAGCAAGGGAAGCGATCTGCGGCTCGCAGGTGCGGGCCGCTTCTTGGAAGAAAGCGCGGAGGTGATGGGAATCTCCCGACACGCGGTGGCAGCGGTGGTAGTGAGCAGGATGTCGGGGGAGATAGTCCCGGCCCTCGCATAAAGGGGAGTGGAGTGGAAGGTCTCACTCCCCTGCAAGTGACAACGATCAGAGGTTAGAAAAAGAAAAAGAAGAAGGCAAGGTAGGGAACGAACACGAGTCGCAACTGCTATAGGAGGCACGAGGAGTAGCTAGTAATGGCTCTTGTTGACCGTCTGGAAAACCTTAGAATGTTGGCTCGCGAAATAGGCGGTCCCGTCTTTGTAGGCCCGGAAGGTGAAGAGTTTGCAGAAAATCGGCAAGCTAAACTCAATCCGCTCCTCCCTCAGGTCGAAGGCAAAAGCTACCATGACCCGGGATCACGCCAAAATATTTGAGTATCTGACCCGGGATCACGCCAAAATATTTGAGTATCTGACAGGTTCACGACAAACGGTTAGAATTCTTATGCGAGCACGGAAAAGAAAACAAAAGCGTGAGTGAATGAATACCTGGCTGATCTCCGGCCAGAGAGGGAGCCGTAGGCCAACGTCGAAGTGGGCTACAGGGATGGAGAGCTCGTCCGGGGGGAGGTTGTTAATAACCTTAGTCTTTGCAGGCTGGAGAGTCGAGAATCCCGATGAGATGTGGTTTGCAGCCACGGCGTGGTACTCTCCCTCGATGAGCGAGCAGTTGAAGAACGAATGATGGCAAAAGATCCAGGCGCACTTGGACCAGCCCTCGACATCGCCTCCATCGCCACCCATAAGATCTTTGAAGAGAGGAAGTAAGCGCGAGATAAAATGTGCGAGCTCACAGGAACGAAGGGGGCAGAGGGTCAAGACCGATAAATGCGGTGGTTGGATCTGACGATGAGACCTATTTATAAAAAAATAAAGGCGGCGTGGAGGAATCGAAGCATCAGGGATGCGGTTAGCAGAACCTCATTACGATATGCCTTGGTGTTTGAGCCAACCCTCTTCTCCACCCGCTCGCAGCAATATAGCAATGCCAGCTCACTATAGGCGGAGCCAGCGCAGAACAGGCGAGGCGAGCCCAATATAAATCGTTTGCAAGAGCATTAAGAAATAAAAATAGAAACTAGTGAGCACGGCACTGGCAGTAATATAACAACACGAATAAATAAAGAAGAAATCCCAATGGCGGGCGAGAAATATCAAGATAATGGCAGTGATAGAGTTTGCATATTGTTTTAAATAAATGTATACAACACAATGATCATCGGGTGTGTGTGAGTGCAAGCGGGATCAGTACTGGATCCACCTCCATCGGCCTTGGCCTCGCACCCCTGAGCTTGGCAGTACTCGCAGATAATGATAGTCGTGGACGGCGCGGAGCTTGTGCTGCATCAAGCAAACTTGATCTTCAACCCGCGAGAGATGCACCCCCGGGGAGGTGACCTCGCCGCGGGTATCCAGATGCAACTCGACACAGAGCCGCGCATATTCATCCTCGAAGGTGGCGAGCCACTCTTCGGTGGCTTCCCTGTCCTCCCGCGCCTAATTGTACAGGTCCTGTAGCATGTGCCCATACTTCTGGAGCACCTCGGTAGTCCGCCTCTTCAGCACCTCGGGGTCTCGGGGATCTCCCAGGAAATCAGCAATCTTGTCCGGTGAGGGTGGGGGCGACATCTCCTCCTCCCCAAGGTCCAGATCGGCGGAGGAGCTCTCATGGACACCTGCAAGAGAAGAATCAGTGACGAGAGCAGGGTAGAAATGGACGATAGTACTGACCGACCTAGCGGGGCCATAACTGTCTTATTAGGGCACTAGCGAGAAGAGCTCGGCATCCTCTCCTCTGTATAGGTCAGCGTGACTGATTTTCCCAGGCCTAGGGGGCGCGGTGCATTGCTTGTGATCTGTACAACGGTGGGGAGCGAGCTATCGGGGCTCTGATGGTCCAGAAGACCAAATCCTGGTGTGGGGATATTCGCTTTTGGTGGGGTCTCTGCAAGAGGCAATAACATCGGGAGGTCAGATCAAGGAACTCATCGATGAAGAGTACATGAAGCTCACCCGGTCGAGGCGAGGAGACACAAATGTTGGCGATGTCCATGTCCATGGCCGCCGAGTCAGTCCTCCCATGGGAGGGGAGGTGACTTCCAACCAGGGCCTCGCTCGAAATGGCTCCCTCCAGGAGCGCGCTCTGTGAAAAAGAAAGTAGTGATTGCATAATTATGTGGGGGACCGACCTGTCAACTTGAATACCTACTCGGCGATCCTGGTGTCGGGCGACGGATCTGGGAGTGAGGACCCATCCTCCCTTGGATGTCGACGGACCGTCTTCGTCTTTTAAATCTTGGGGAAGGCCAGAGGGTCCCGCCGGGCAAGCCAGGGGGCAAGTTGGACAGTGATCAAATGCTCGTTCGCCCGCGACGTGATCAAACGGGTTTGAGCTTCTTCTGAGAGAGGCATTTTGGTGGCTACAATAGCAGGTAGCGAAAGAAAGCGAAAGGTGAAGGGGTTACCCATCACCCATGATTGGTGGTATTTATAGCGCTGGGGATGGGGCCCACCAAAAAATTCCTGCCATGTCAGCAGCCACCAGCGAACACCAGGGGTTGGACATTTCTTTGCGAGCTTAGGATAATCTCGCAAAAAGCAGGGATTGTGTACAACCTCGTGTTCGCCTAAGGGTAAAAAGGAGAATCGGGCATAGGCGAAGCTGGTAGAGGCTCGCCGACTCGCGCCGAGCGAGTCGCGAGGGCGAAGCGAGGCGAGACAGTCTTACCTCCTTGCGAGGAGCATGGTGCGATGGCGAGGCAAGTTTAGGCTCGTCGCTTTGGGGTGCATTTAGCAATGGCGAGACGAGTGAGGCCTCGCCGCGTCGCATAAGCGACCAAGGACGGTATTTAAAATGCCAAGGGGCTAGCGAGTGGCGTCTTTACGTGCCATTCGGGCGCAAGGGTCTAGGGGCAAATTTACCCAAACACCCTTTGTGGGCTATCAATAGCCCTTCAGAACAGTTGAGCTTGGTTGTTAGCAGACCAGTTTGGGGTGCGATTAGTAAAACTAAAAGGCGGAGTTGCGTTATTTGCAGACCGGACCACAAAATCTATATATAGTGAAAGATTATTAGGTTTGTAGTCTAAATCACCTAGAGGGTGGGGTGAATAGGTCTTTTTGATTTTCCTCTAAGCACCCTAGCTTATTTCTGATTTCTGGTTTAAGCAAAAGATCAACCACACAGAAAGCACACAAGTATGTATAGAGGTTCCTCAAGACAGGGTGTCTTGAGTAGTCCTCTTTCCCCCTTCACCTTTCTAACAATGTGTTAGACAAGGCCAACTCCTCCAAACTCGGCTCAAAAGAGCTTACAACACAGATCCCTCAGGATCTCTCGGGTTTTCTCAAACCCTACCTCAGGCACAGCAGCCCTACAACTCAGATCAACTCCTGATCCTACAGCTCAGACCTCAGCAGGTCCTACATCTCAGACCACAACAGGTCCTACCTCAGGCTAAACAGCCCTACCTCAGATCAGCTCCTGATCCTACAGCTCAGACCTCAGCAGGTCCTACAACTCAGAGGATTCCTCCTCCTACAGCTCAGGCAATGAAGCCCTACAACTCAGATCAACAGATCCTACACTCAGGCCTTCAGCCCTACACTCAGAACCCTCGGGTTCCTACAAACTCAGACCAAATGGTCTTACAGCTCAGGCAAAATGCCTACAGAAAATTGATTTAGAATTATTCTACAGGAGAGGTACTCTCCTGTAGATCCTGCACAGACTGTGCTTCCTGTAGCTGAAGATGTTGAATACAGCCACAACTTGATTTCCTCTTCAATAGAGTGATGGAAGATCACCTTGCCCCTTCTGGTGGAGGAGCTATCTTCTCCTCTCGGTTTCTTCTTCTCTTTCAGGGAGCAGGAAGAAAGTCGAGAGCAGCAGCAGCCGTCAATGGCGAATGGAGATTTTGCACGCAATCGGTCGGGGCCTTAGAAAATGCCCTAACACTTTCTTTTATACATCTTTTCATCTTTAACGGCTCTAATTTGATCTCCCAAGAAGTATGGGAGAGATCGGTGGTCCCCTGTAGCTTTTCTGCAACTTGCCCTAGCCGTAGGTCCCGCCGCCCTACTTGTCTGTAAGGAAGGTCTGCGTTCGACGAACCTGCTTCACTCTGCGTTCGACGAACCTGCTTCACTCTGCGTTCGACGAACCCGCTGCATCCTGTGTTCGACGAACAGACTATTGTCTACAGTTTCTTCTATCTCGTCTTAGCGGTCGACGAACTTTGTCCTGCGTTCAACGAACACGCCCTTTGTGCCTTCTCAGCGGCTCCTTCTCTGGTCTCGTCTCAGCGGTCGACAAACTTTGTCCTGCGTTCGACGAACGGCTCTTTGCGTTTGACGAATACGCAGATTCTCAGCGTTTGAAGAACTTATCAGCGGAGACACCTTGTTCTCAGTGGATCCACTGGAACGGCTCCTCGTCTCAGCGGTTTAGACCCTTCGTCTCAGTGGTTCTGCTGAGACAAATCTTCATCTCTTTGTAGATGATTCTTCACAAATAAGGGCATATTTGGCCCTTTCTTTTGAGTCACCTGTACCTGTATATACTACACAAGTATAGCTTTATCAAATACAATATGTCCTTAGCATTGAGAGTTATATCTCTTCAAATCAAGGTAATATTGAGGGCAATATACCCAACATATAGACCCTGAAGGGTACCTTTGGAGAGGACTCAAGATCTTTGGCTTCTTTCTCCTTAGGACATCTTTGGTTAGCTCCTCCGGCTCTCCAAGGTGTCCAGCATCAGCTTTGACATGGAGATGAACAAAAGAGCTTCGACATCTCTTTTTTTATTTTCTTCATAGGGCTTGATTTTAGTTGGCTCCAGGAGGCCGGTGAGAAGTGAAGCATCACAAGGTTTGGGGAATCTAAGTTGGACAAGGTCTCATAGACTTTTGGAGAGAAATAAAGTCCTAAAACCAAAATTCAAAGGATTCACCATCAAATATTGGGACTCCGTTGGGAGAAAAAATAAGAGGTTGGGGTGAGCAACTAGAGGATGCTGTGTGAGGATAATTCTAATGAGGAGTAAAAGAGATAGATACTACACAAGATCAAGTAGTAAAGATTGATATGAAGCTCTGAGGATCGAAATGTCGGATGGCGGATTGAAAAAAGATTTATTTTCAACCTAGATCTGATATCAATTCAAGGAGAAAACTAATTAGTTAGCCGGATAAGATTGGAAACTAAAAAATAAAAGAGATAACAAGCTTTTGGCAAAGGTAGGCGGCGAGCGCTACCGCTTGTTTTATTGATAAACGGTGAATAAAGATACAAAAGCAGGGCCTCATGTATATAAGGGCCAAGTTCATCATAACAAGAATGGGCGTTAGCATCAGCTCATACATTGACACCATACATTAACCCATACACATGACTTATACAAAATATCTTCTACAAGTAAACCTCGCTGACTTTGTTTACTTTTTCTATCATATCGCATGCGGAGATGTGACTGATCAGGGTGAATCGTAGAATCTAATTTCCTTTCAACGATTCTCAATATATTCTACAATAATCTTTGGTTCAATAAAATTGGGAATATTAGCACTGTTATGAGCCAAACAAAGGGGAGTGTATTGAAGGATCATTGTTACATGCCACCATCCCCATTCTTTTTTAAGTAATAGTATAGATAAAATTGATAATAATTTAAATAATGATATATTACTAAAATTATTTTTTTTGTAAGCTAAATTATGTAAACATGATTAAATAACTTAAAAATATTTTCCAACATGACAGAAACCTGCAACTAACAATGGCACTTTTAATGTATGTTGCCACAAGCAAATCCTATGAATTTACATGAATATGCCTTTCCAAAAATTCGGTTATTCCCGCCCTGAAGCCTGCTTGAGGGACATCAATATTCTCAATTTCTCATAACACTTGATGCGTACTCATACAAGACTCCTATCATTTATATGCATGAGAAGAGGTGGTTACTCCCCAAGTCCACTATCATGATGAGGGGAGAGTGGGGAAGTGGGCAAGCCCACTCCCTCCTAGACCAACCGCCCTCGACGGACCACCCTCAACCGTGCCGCAACACTACCATGCGGCGCTACCGCGCGGTAGCGCGCAGGCTGCCCCTCCACGGGGGCGCAGCCTAACCGCACCCCCTTGGGGTGCGGCCAAGCCGCACCCATAATGGGGTGCGGCCAAGCCGCACCCTTAGTGGGGTGCGGCCAAGCCGCACCACCTTGGGGTGCGGCCAAGCCGCACCACCTTTGGGGTGCGGCCAAGCCGCACCCCTAGTGGAGTGCGGCCAAGCCGCACCCCCTTGGGGTGCGGCCTAACCATTGCATGCTCAGAATGCCTCACAAAGCGACCCGGACGTTTTCTCCGATCGTTGCGCTCTTAGATCGCTTCCCCGGTTGTCTAGATTTCTTCTCCGTTCATTGCGCGCTCAGAACACTTCTAAGCGCGCTCAGCTCACTTTTTGTTTTTTCTGACTTCTCACATTTTATCTTTCTAGCATGCTCACCTTTTGTCTTTCCAGTTTCTCAGATTTCAGGAACAGCTTGTCGCCTTTTTCGCCTCCAACAAAATTGCCCGAACTACCCGAACTGCCCGAGGGGCAAGATGGTCAATTACGAAAAATGGCGATCAATGTGCTCTGAACCGGAAAATATGATTCGTCCGCCAGGTGGTTACGATGGTTACAACGGCGAATTTCCGGGCTACCCCCCCCCCCCCCCCCCCGCCAAAGCTATAAAAGGAGCCTCAGGGCTTCATTTCAGGGGACCTTGCCTTCTGGACCCGGGAGAGCTTCTTGTAGACTTTCGTGGAATTCTCCTTCGGCGCTTGAAGATCTCCTTCGTGGACTTGAAGATTTCCTTCATCCCGAAAGGCGACTCAGCATTCTCACTTTTGTTCTCGGGAGCATTCTCACTTTCATTCCCAGCAGTTCTCAGAAGGAAAAAGACTTAGTTTTTCTGGAGGTGGCCTGTCACCTTGGGAACTCTCTCTCTCTCTCTCTCTCTCTCTCTCTCTCTCTCTCTCTTTCAATTATTGTAACGAGCAGCGGCTTCTCGCGCTCGAGTTCTAAGTCTCTAATTGTAATCCCCCAGAAGATAGTGGATGTTTGGTCGGCACAGCCCCGGCCGCGTGGTTTTTTACCCTTTCCGGGTTTTCCACGTTAAAAAGTCTCTGTGTATTCAACGAATCTCTAATTGACTATTTGCGCGCTCGGTTCGCTTCCAAGCTAAGGTGGTTCAATTCGACTGGTCTACCAAAGCACCCGAGCGACCCGCAATAGTTTGGCGCCGTCTATAGGAATGGATTCCCAAATACCGAGCAAATGATTCCCGAGCGCAGCTTCCATTTCGCCTGAGTTCACGGAACCAGCAAGAGTGGACACATCCCCCGGACTATCCGACGCATGCAGTTCCTCGATTCCAGAAGGACCGGTGAAAAGAGTGCTCATCGTTGCACCAATCCAGCCCCAGTGGATTGGATCAACAAGCAAGCCGGCCCCTCTCGTAGTGGGGCAGGATCCGAATGATATCACGCACCAGCAGAGGCGATCCCCCCTGTCAAAGTCAATTTTGGCATACCCAGTTCCGTCGTGGCTAAAGCTCCCGCACTTCAAGGAGTTCCACGGAACAGAGGACTCATACGGGCATGTTAATCCCTTCTTGATAACGGTGCAGACGTTCGGACTTCCCGACCAAATCAGCTGCAAAATCCTCTACAGGACACTGCGCGGAGACGCCCTCCGCTGGTATCAATCCCTGCCAAACGGAGTGATTCACAACTTCACCGAGTTGTCCCAACTATTCGTTGAATGGCACGAAGCGCGCGCGCCAAGAATCCTAGAAGAAGAGCCCGAGACGGACAAGTCTCCCCACCTAGGGGAAGCGGAGCGGGGCAGGCAGCACGAGAAGATCTACACAAGCTTTCACCAAGGGCGTCCCCGGGGATGGTTGGACTTCGCCTTAGACGCAAGCATAGGCAATCCAACCTGTGAGCTAAGAAGGGCGATGATAACCCATCGCATCTCGTTCAATATCCTGTTCGTGGCAGCTGTGTTGCGGCTCAAACTCCTAAGCGGGAACCTTAAGCTCAGGGCCAGAGACGCAGCGCTCCCAGACGAAACTATGGTACCCACCATAAGATTCGTCACCCTCCCCGTCCAAATAGAGATGCATTCGGAACCAATCCAGTACGACGTTCAGTTCGTCATCTGATGAGTAGTATTTTTATCTAATTTTATTATAGTTTTTAGGTTAATAATAATTTGAATTTATAAATAATATGTCTATTTTATCTAAATAATCATTTCTATTCATAATTTTTCACTAACTTAAGTTTGTTTTATGTTTTTCAGGATTTCTGGAGTTTTTGCCGAAAAATGCAAGTACACGCCCCAAGTCACGCCCGTGACCAAGGGCGGGTCAACATAAAACTCATCCAGACCTGTTGACGCCGACCTGGGCACATTCTGAGAAGAATTTCAATGTCACGCCCGTGAACTGCTAAGTCACGCCCGTGACTTCCCATTGTCACGCCCGTGAACCCTGCCTCCAGCTCAGTCGGCCGTGTCCTGAAGCCATGATGCAATTTCGCCAAGTACACGCCCGTGACTTCCAATGTCACGCCTGTGTAACCTCCCTGCCATCAGATCACGCCCCAGATCATGCCCCAAGTATGCATCGCCAATGTCACGCCTGTGTAGCTCCAATGACACGAGCGTGTAACTCCTTTGCCACCAGAGTCACGCCCTTCCCGCCAAAGATTTCCCGCGCCAGCGTCTGTTTTAAGATTACACGCCCTTGGTCACGGGCGTGACACGCATATAACGCCTGCAGTAACTACAGAAGGTGCCTCTCCCGCTCCAGCTTCGATCACGCCCATTAGACGCCCTTGGTCACGGGCGTGACCAAGGGCGTGTAACCCAACTTTTGCCTATAAAAAGGCAGCTCTTCCAGATCTCAAGGCATCCTTTTTTCCACCCTTCTTGGGTCGAAACTCCTCTCCTCTGCCCCCTTTTGGGGCAGAATTGCTTTTCTTTCATTTCTTGTATTTCTTAGCTTAGATTTCAATTTCATGTATTTTCATTTTATGCAAAGTAGTTTTAGATTTTAATTCATGCAAGGCTTTCAATTTCTTGTACCCTCTTTTGTTGTAATTCAAAGTTATTTCAATAAAATGTTATTGTCTTATTTTTTTCATCTCTTTTATTTTCATGTCAAGTAGATTTTATTTTAGATCATGAAAATGGCGAGCTTTAGATGAAATGAATTCTCTTTATTATTTTCAATCCTCCTTTGATTTATTCTTGAATAATAACGTATCGTGTTCATATTTCGGTTATGAATTGCGATATTTGTTTTCAAACTCTAGTTAGCCGAACCAGCTCGTGAGTATGAATCGATCGCTCAAGGATAAAAAGAGTAGAACGCAATCCTTGAATGATGACGACGTTACCGTTCCGGATTGGAGTAAAAGCCAATAGTGGGATTCACCTCGTAAAGCGAGTCTTAGGTTATCAATTATAGAATGGAAATTCAATTGATATTTCCTAAGCTTAGTTGAGCGTAGTCCTCGAAAGAGGTACGTTCATAGTCCGAGAATCTCCACGGTCAAGGATCGGATTAGAATTTATCTCTTTTGATTTTCATTCCAAGTGCGCTTTGATCAAGATTTGTTTTCTTTTCCTTATTTTAATTATAAATTATCACTAATAAAATACTATTCGATAAAATAATAGTTTTGTTTTCCCGAAGTAAAAGTACTCGACAGCCCCGAGTCTAATACGACCTTGATATTCTGTATATCCTATGCTATATTTCGATAGGTACACTTGTCTTAATCGAGTATAGATTGGAGAACACAATTTTCTCCATCAAGTTTTTGGCGTCGTTGCCGGGGAATTTTTTTGTTGATATTTCGAAAAGGGGAAACGCTATTAATTTTATCTTTCTTTTTCTTTTTATTTTATAAAAAAAATTGTAAAATATGAAAAAAAATTATGCTATAATTAAATTCTTGGAAAGGACGCTTTGGGCTTGAATTCCTATCACAGCCTCTAGTGCCCTTCACCGGGTTTACCTTGGGAAGTCCAAGACTAATTAAAACATATCAAAAAAATTTATTTTCCCATTTTTTCTTTTCTTTTTCATACTTAGTTTTCAACATTGGGGACAATGTTGAATTTTAAGTATGGGGGTATATTTCCTAATATTTAAAAATTTTAAAAATTAATTCCAAAATATATATATATATTTCAAAACTTAAAAAAAAATTAATAATAATCAAGTAACCCCTTACTTTGGTTTTTGTTATTTCCAAAATCAAACATTTGAGAGTTTATTTATAAGCATTTTTAACTATTTTTAATTGGCTAATTTTCTATTTTATCATGGTTAGTAAAATTTTAATTTTTAGTTGATTTAGTTTTAAGGAATTTATTATGATCTTAATTTGATTAGAGTGATTTATTTAGCACTTTTTCTCTTTTATTTTAATTAGTCTCAATTTTGTAGTAGTTGTGCATAACAACTTGTAGATTTTAATTATTTTTACCTCATGCTTTTAGATCCTTAGGAAATTTCAATTTACTATAGTTGCTCTCAAAATATTTCAATTTAATCTAAAATTTATTTTAGCCCTACCCAAAAAAGAGTTATTAAAAGATCATATGTCATGGAAATAAAAGGATAAAATTCATTATTTCCTAAACATATGCACCTCCCTTTTATGAAGTTTATTATGAAAAGATTATATGTCATGGAAAATGAGAGGATAAAATTCATCATTTTCCTAAACATGTACAAGTAGAAAAAAAAGATGGGGTGAGAGGATAAAATTCATCACTCCCAATCAAAGCTAGCTTCATGTTTACCCAAACCCCTTTAGCCAATATAATTGATTTTAGACTCAAATTAAAATATTGGGAGAGCATAAGTAGTAGTTTGAATTTTTCCGTAAGCCTCTTTAAAATTGGAGTTTTTATAATTCTAATCTAATTTTGATTCGCAAATTACTTAATTTTGTCTGCTAGTTAAATAATTTGAGAATTCTTGGCTAAACATTTCTCTCTTTTTATCTTATTTTCATAATTTAGGACTTATCTCTTAAATCCCTAAATTTTATTTTTAAGCTTTCTTTTGATTCAAGAAAATTTTAGTTTAATTAGAAATATTATTAATGTCTTATGAATATCTATCATACTTTTGCTCTGGAATAGCAAAAGCTTAAGTATGGGGGTATTTGATGAGTAGTATTTTTATCTAATTTTATTATAGTTTTTAGGCTAATAATAATTTGAATTTATAAATAATATGTCTATTTTATCTAAATAATCATTTCTATTCATAATTTTTCACTAACTTAAGTTTGTTTTATGTTTTTCAGGATTTCTGGAGTTTTTGCCAAAAAATGCAAGTACACGCCCCAAGTCACGCCCGTGACCAAGGGCGTGTCAACATAAAACTCATCCCAGACCTGTTGCCGCCAACCTGGGCTCATTCTGAGAAGAATTTCAATGTCACGCCCGTGACCTGCTAAGTCACGCCCGTGACTTCCCATTGTCACGCCCGTGAACCCTGCCTCCAGCTCAGTCGGCCATGTCCTGAAGCCATGACGCAATTTCGCCAAGTACACTCCTGTGACTTCCAATGTCACGCCCGTGTAACCTCCCTGCCAGCAGATCACGCCCCAGATCACGCCCCAAGGATGCATCGCCAATGTCACGCCCGTGTAGCTCCAATGACACGGGCGTGTAACTCCTTTGCCGCCAGAGTCACGCCCTTCCCGCCAAAGATTTCCCGCACCAGCGTCTGTTTTAAGATTACACGCCCTTGGTCACGGGCGTGACCAAGGGCGTGACACGCATGTAACGCCTGCAGTAACTCCAGAAGGCGCCTCTCCCGCTCCAGCTTCGATCACGCCCATTACACGCCCTTGGTCACGGGAGTGACCAAGGGCGTGTAACCCCAACTTTTGCCTATAAAAAGGCAGCTCTTCCAGATCTCAAGGCATCCCTTTTTCCACCCTTCTTGGGTCGAAACTCCTCTCCTCTGCCCCCTTTTGGGGCAGAATTGCTTTTCTTTCATTTCTTGTATTTCTTAGCTTAGATTTCAATTTCATGTATTTTCATTTTATGCAAAGTAGTTTTAGATTTTAATTCATCCAAAGCTTTCAATTTCTTGTACCCTCTTTTGTTGTAATTCAAAGTTATTTCAATAAAATGTTATTGTCTTATTTTTTTCATCTCTTTTATTTTCATGTCAAGTAGATTTTATTTTAGATCTTGAAAATTGCGAGCTTTAGATGAAATGAATTCTCTTTATTATTTTCAATCCGCCTTCGATTTATTCTTGAATAATAACGTATCATGTTCATATTTCGGTTATGAATTGCGATATTTGTTTTCAAACTCTAGTTAGCCGAACCAACTCGTGAGTATGAATCGATCGCTTAAGGATAAAAAGAGTAGAACGCAATCCTTGAATGAGGGCGACGTTACCCTTCCGGATTGGAGTAAAAGCCAATAGTGGGATTCACCTCGTAAAGCGAGTCTTAGGTTATCAATTATAGAATGAAAATTCAATTGATATTTCCTAAATTTAGTTGAGTGTAGTCCTCGAAAGAGGTACGTTCATAGTCCGAGAATCTCCACGGTCAAGGATCGGATTAGAATTTATCTCTTTTGATTTTCATTCCAAGTGCGCTTTGATCAAGATTTGTTTTCTTTTCCTTATTTTAATTATAAATTATCACTAATAAAATACTATTCGATAAAATAATAGTTTTGTTTTCCCAAAGTAAAAGTACTCGACAGCCCCGAGTCTAATACGACCTTGATATTATTTATATCCTATGCTATATTTTGATAGGTACACTTGCATTAATCGAGTATAGATTGGAGATCACGATTTTCTCCATCCAGTACGACGTTCAGTTCATCATCGTAGAGGCAGACTCCCCCTATGACGCAATATTTGGGAGTCTCCTACTCGACGCCCTGGACCACGACGTTTCCATGTCTGGACGCATGGCCAACAAAGGGAGAATCCTCAGGGATGCAATTCGTGGTTTCGACACGGCCGCAGCCGAGCTCCCATGGATCAACTACGACCCGTCTCCAAAACCAAATTCTAAGAAGCAAGGCGTGCGAGAGTGCCGCGCAACTCCCACATTGGCAGAAAAAACTAATCTCCCGGCACCGGCAAACCCACTACGATTTGGAGATACATGTCGCAAGAGAAAGGGACAGCAACATCAACTCGAGAAGGCTGTACCGCCCCTTCAGAACCAAGCAGACCGCTCCCAAGGGTCATCAAATCAAAGCTCCCGGATCTACACCCCGTTAAATGCCCCCCGCGAGCATATACTGTTTGTCATCTACAACAGCAAAATCATCAACTGGCCCAGAGCGCTCTCCCAGCACAGAAGGATGCCACCGAGGGTCGGTCGCCGGGTCACCGCCGCCCACCATGCTGAACGACCGAAAGAGCTCAAGCAAACACAACGCAAAGGGAGCACGATGTTACCTTCTCTCTCGTCAAACTTATATCTGAAACTTATTAGCTCAGGAGCCGCAAGATTGCACTTGCGTGTGTATTAATGTTCATTTTCTAATTATGTTTTACCTGTACTAAACTACTCTACTGCAGGAACCTGCTTTGGGGCCCTGCCCTGGGGACTTTGCACCGCCGTCGATTGAAGGTTCGCCCTTCTCCTCCGTCATCGAGTCCGGGCGTCGTAGGGGCCTGCCCCCCTTACGGTCGCCCCCGGTTTGAATACACCAGCTATTCACCGGCCACTTTGGGGCCCTGCCCCGGGGACTTTGCAACACCGTCGATTGAAGGTTTTCCCTTCTCCTCCGCCGTCGAGTCCCGGCGTCGTAAGGGCCTGCCCCCCTTACGTTCGCCCCAGGTTTGAATACACCAGCTATTCACCGGCCACTTTGGGCCCTGCCCCAGGGACTTTGCACCGCCGTTGATTGAAGGTTCGCCCTTCTCCTCCGCCGTCGAGTCCCGGCGTCGTAGGGGCCTACCCCCCTTACGTTCGCCCTCGGTTTGAATACACCCGCTATTCACCGGCCAAACTAATTTTCTACTATGTAAAAGCCGCGATCTCAGACTCGCGCAAACTAATTATTTATTATGTAAAAGCCGCGAGCTCAGACTCGCACAAACTCATCCATAATTTTGGAAATGCCATCAAGCTACGCAGGTATCAATAACCAGAACAACAGAATCACCCAAGGAAATAGGTACAATAAATGCAATGAAGGAATACAACCACATCAGTGCAGCGCTGCATGCAAACAAACAACAATACGGAAAGCAGGAAAGTGGAAGACAACCAACATCAGTCCTCGGCTACATCCGAACAATCATCCCCTGAAAGATCCCCAGCTCCAAGGCCAGCAGTGTCACATCCAAACTTCCTCCCCATCATACGAAGAGTCTTCTAAATGCCTCGCTGAAAATAAACTTCGCGCTCGTCTGCTATCATTGGCTCAACCTCCTTCGTCATGAACTCAGCACGAATCTCCTCCGCCATCTGGAACCGCTCCTCTACAAAGGCAAGAGAATCTTTGTACTCGGTCACCCCGACTGCCTTGGCCTCCTCAAGACTGCGCTCGATCGACGACAACCGATCCACCTCACTCCTCAGGAAGCCCAGCTCCCCCTCCTAGCGGAACATCTCCCCTGAGCTTCTGACAGCTGATGAAGCGCATCCTGGGCAAGCACCTTGTCACCATCGTACTCCACCCGCAGCTTCTCGACTTCAGATCGAGAAGAAGAGATGTCGGCCTCCAACTGCTTGATATGAGATGAGTCGCGATCCCTCTCCCTTTGCAAAATGGACAAATCGCTCCTCGCCACGCGTAACTCCTCCTGAAGAGTGAAGTAGTTATCTTTGAGGCCTACATAATGATCGTTCCATATAAGAGCAATGTCAGTCAAAGCCTCCGCATGCAAATAAAAGATAAATGGTCAACAGACGTAAGCGATAACGGAGAGGAAGGGCCAAGATTAGAGAAGAAGGGCTTCACTTACCGCAGAAGTCATCGCCTTAAGAGAAGAAGAAACTCGCCTCGTCGGCAAGAGGTGAGGTGGCGGCAAGTCTCCCTGCGGGACCCGGTCGGTAGTAGGAGGCGCCAAAATCTCAATCTCAGGATCCAGTGAAATCGGCTCTCCCCTGCGACGGCTCGGGCCGGCCTCGCGATCGTGACTCATAGGCGCCGGCGGAGTAGAACACGAACTAGGACCTCCGTTCTTAAAAACAATCCTCCTCTTTCTCCCGCGGTCTAAGGGAACAGCGGCCTCTCGCTCGGCATCCCAGGAAAGCCCCACCGAAAGTAGTCGGCATTCCTCCACGCAGCTAGAAATACAGAATAGGGCCTTCGACAACCCTTCTCAACCAGGGAATCCCGGGATAGGAAGGAACTCATCTTCCCGTCCAGTCTGCCGGCGACAGCGTCCAGGGAGCGCCCTCCATAGCTCCGGCATCTCCCATCGATTCCGCACGCACCCATAAAGAGTATTCCCATTATTGGAACATAGTCTTCCGTATCTCCTAGGTTTGAGAATAACAATCCTATGTGTATTGATCTTGTGTGTTTAAGTGTGCAGGATAACAAAGTCCACATGACTCAAGGATTACATAAGAAGGTTGCCCCCAAAGTTGAGCCAATAAATCCAAAACATCTACTAGCGCTGGCGGTAGTACTAGCGCTGGCGCTAGCTGTCATTCGACGAACTGTAAGCGACGCTCGACAAAATGCTCATAACTGTCGTTTGATGAACGTTGAAGCCCGTTCGACGAATTTCCGGTCGACGAATGTTGAAGCCCGCTCGACGAAATCATGTTCGACGAAAATTCGCTCGACAAACTCTTAACGGCGTTCGACGAATTCCCATTCGACGAAATATTGGCTTAAAGCGCAATTGTCGGGAGAACTTATAGAAGGAGATAGCGCCAGGCGATATCCGATAGCACAGGCGATAGCGAGGAGCACAGTTGGCAAGGGAAAATTGTTTCCACTGATTGAAGATTCTGCTGCGCAGAATATGTCCTAATATGGGATAGCGCTGGCGGTACCACTAGCGCAGTCGCTAGAGCTAAGTCTATAAAAAGGACATCTTGGCTCCGACTTCCTAACTCTCTTGAGATCCAGAATTCCAGAGCTTCGTGCCACAACATTGAGAGGAAGTTTCAGAGAGATACTCCCACAAATACATAAAGACTAAAGGAGATCTGTGGAGAAGATTTCAACACGCGTCATCATCGTGATGAAAGACTGCATCGACTACGATCATGCTCTGCGTCTTCGTCTACTTCTCCAAGAGATCCACATAGAGGGAGTTTTACATTATTGTCTTTTTATTTCACATCTTTTATGTAATCGTTTAGTAAATTTGCCTCGTGTTGGCGACTAGGTCTGGGTAGGACTTAGGGCTGAAATTTGCCTCGTTTTGGCGACTAGGTCTCGGGTGTAGGTCTAGGGGGTGCTCGAGGCCATATCTGGGGAAGGGTTGGCTAGAGCGGCTTGAGGTCGTATCCGGGGAAGGATCGGCTAAAGCCAACCGGTTCGTGGGGATATGAGTCGGTATAGAAAACAAAAGGAGTCTTTCTATTAGCTTTGATTTCTAGCTTCGATAAGAGATCAAGTTTTGTAATCATGCTTCTCAAGTTAATAAAATCATGTCTTTACTTTTACTTCACTTGATTTGTCTTGATCTTCTCTAGTTTAATAATCAAAGTTTTTCAAGTATTACAAAATATATTATAAGTTTTAAAAACCCTTATTCACCCCCCTCTAAGGGCGCATACCGATCCAACAAGTGGTATCAGAGCCAGGTTATTCCAAATCGGCTTAACAACCGGGAATAATGGCGTCTCATGATCGCGCTTCTACTAGTGGGGTAAATTTTTATGAAGAAGAAAAATCTCCTAAACCACCTTTATTTGAAGGAACAAATTATAAAGGATGGAAAATTTTAATTGAAAAATTTATTAAGAGTTTAGATGTCGAAGTATGGAATTTAGCCATTGTAAGACCTGCGGATGAATCAAATAAAAAAGAACGTCAACTAAATGCAAAAGCCAAACATTATTTATTTTGTGCTCTATCAAATGAAATTTTCAAATTAATATATTGTTTTTCTAGTGCATACAAAGTTTGGAAATTTCTTGAAGAAATGTATGATTTTCCTCTCACATGTATAGAACAAACACAGGAGGAGAAGGACATACAAGCATCCACCGTTATTCAAGAAGATCTCTCTCATAGCAAAACCATGGAGATCATGGAAATCAACTTAGAAAAAGAGAGCAATACATTAAGAGAAAAAGAAGATGAAAATGCATCAATGGAAGAGGAGTGCCAAAAGGATGTCAAAGGAACTATTTGTTCAAATCTTGCCTCTTCTGATTGCACTGTAAGGAAATCAAATTCTCTTATTGTTTGTAATTCTATTTCTACTTTACAATTACTATAAATTACTAAGCGCAAAATTAAGAAATTGAAAAATGCAAATTGCAATTTGCGCTTAGAAAATAAAAGTTTAAAAACAAAAGTTACAGAAGAATCAAATGTGAATTCATCTAGTCTTACCCATGTCTCTTTAAATGAAACTATTAAACCTTGTTTAGAATTTAATAATCTATAAGAAAAATACAAGGGACTTGAGAAGGAACTTCTTATTGTAAAAGAACAAAATGAAAAATTATGTTTAGAAAATTCATCTTTGATAAATGATTGTGCTAAGTGCAAAGACTATAAAATTGAAATTAAAGAGAGGGATGAAACATTTGATGAATATAGAAATAACTATCAAGATCATATAGATTCAATTGTTTCAACTCTTAAAAATAGCCAAATAGCTTATAATAAAGCTAGACATAATTTAAAGATTAAGAATGATGAATTAAAATTAAAAATCAACTTGCTTATGAAAATTGTAAATACAAATTCACAATATCAAACTATATCTAAAAACAAGTTGAATATGAATATAAACATCTTACCTAAGTTTAAAAATGGGAGTAAGGAACATAAAGGATTTGTAAATCAAAATCAAAATCACCATAATTTACAAAATCATGTTTCTCCCAACCTAAAATTAAATGCAAACAAATTTCCTTCAAATTATAAATTCAAAAACCTTTTTGATCCAAATGTTCAAGTAAATGATTATGGAAATTTGAAAACTAAAAATAATGTTAAACCAAGATTTGAATGGAAACCCAAAGTTAAAGATGAAACACAAACTCCACTCAAAAGGGCTCATTCACTTCCATCTCCTCAAAAGCAAGCACGATGTATTTGGGTACCCAAAGGAACTGTCACACCCGGTCCTCTTTAGATACCTAAATCACTTATTCATTAGTATCCAATCATTTGCATGAAGTAGAAATCAACTAAAAAATAAAATATCAATTATCTACTTCATGATATGCTTAATTCCCTTTTTTTTTGTTGAACCATCATGATATGATCACTTTATACGACTTGTGATATGACTTTCTCATTTTAAACCAAAATTCATAAATAAATCAAATTGAATAAATAGTCATGTCATTGTTCAAGTGATCTACTTATCCTTTTTATTTCTATCCTTCTAAATCCATTTCCTAAAAGTCTTATAAAATTTGAAAAACTAAATTTGTTATATGATATTATTAAGACTAAATGAAATAAGTGTCAAAATGGATTTAAAAGGTGTATTTTAGGGGTATTAGGCTAAATTTATAAAATGCGCAAGTTTTGCTTAGGTAGTTAATATATTTGCGTCATTTTCAATTACCCCAAGTATGTTTAATCATAATTATGTTTAAATCAGAATTGAAAAATTGCATGAATATTATTTCACTTATTTATGATCATTTCACTCATGCATATGTTGTGCAAAACTCAATAATTAAGGTTTAATAAATATGAAACTCTAATAAAGATGAAACTCATGTACTAATTTTAAATTCCGTAACTTTTTGCGATTTCTTCTCGTCTCATCACTTCATTAGACAGGCCTTACATTGCAAAAACATAATTAAGAAAAATCGAAAGCAAAATCGAAGAAAATCAAGGCTATACGATCAAATAAGCACTCTCTGTGAGCTAACGCAGGCGCTAGGACCTAACGCCGGCGCTAGCTCGAGTCTCCGATTTTCTGAAATTTTAAAATTCTTAAACATGCTTAAAAATATATTAATCAATATGTACTACTCATTTTTGCAATTCTGCCTATAATTGATTTTTGAAAAATCAAATACAAAAATACAAAAGCCAAATTACAAAAAACAATATGTGTTTTGCCTTTGTGTTTTTTGTCATTTGTTTAAACTCTATTTCTAAAAGCAAAAATCTTACAAAAATATAAAACAAAAAAATTTATCAAAAATTGTTATGTTTTGAACTTAACTTTTCTATTTACATGTATCTTGCGAAAGGGTGATTTGGGCTATCATCCCATCATATCACCTAGTACCGGGCGAACCTCTCACAGGGTAGTCCTCGGGAAGTCCAAGATCAAATTATAAGAGTTCAAACATTAAATTAAAATTATTTTGCAAAAATATCAAAAATACTGTATGAACTTTATTGAGAAAATCAAGCATGATTTCTTCTATCATTTAAGACTTTCTACAATTTTGTGATTCATATTTTCAAACTACTTTGAACATTGCTTTCATCATGCTTTGATATATCTATTAATATGTGCATCAATTATATTGAAAAATTTGTGTAGAACTATGCGTAGCATGCCTCTAAGTATGAGTAAATATTTTATGTTTGATAATGATCGTTATTCACTCACTTAGTTTGGCATTGTCTACTTATGTGTTTAATTTAAGAATGCTTGTGTATGTTTTGTAATAGTACAATGAATTAAAATTGCACAAGTATCTTACCTACACAACCTTTGTTTGCACTTTTAAAAGTTAAGAAAAGTGGTTATGTTTTCATAAACTATATTGGTTTGCAAAACAAGTGTATTCGGAGAACTTTGTACAAAATAAAAATCATAAAATAAAGTGACAAAGATAACTCCACCAAGCACTACTTGAACCTCCTGATAAGTCTTAACAAGCGTTGTGAGGTTGAGCACCTTGGAAAGAATAGTAAAGTATCTTGTGCAAACCATAACTTTCTTTCAAAATAAAAACCACTTATTCTTAAGTACATCGGATCACTAGTTTCAATATTAAAATAAAATAAAATATGTGATCCCCCAAGCACTACTTTGCACCCTGATAAGTCTTAATGAGCATTGTGTGTGCAAAGCACCTTGGTTGTTATACATTTTCTTTGTGCATTGAAGTGTGTGGAAGTAAAATTATTTGTGTTTTATTGTGCTTTTACTTTACATATTACCTGTATTTTTGATTAAAACATTTGTTTACTCTACTCAAAAATACATTTATGTGCACATCATTTTCTTCCATAACACTTCTTCTCATGAGTATTGGATCCTAATGCTAATTCTATACTACTCTTTACTTATGAAATGCACTAGATAACCTAGCATGTTTTCTACAATGTTTGGTATGTTTTGAAATTGTGAATTAAAGTAACATTATAGTAATCTCTTTTTGATAACATCATTTCATGCTTGGTTACTTTATTATCAAACTTAAAGATTTTAATTGAAAAATGATTTACAAAAACATCTCCTTTTTGAAATTTAACTCATATATCTTTTTATGGATCATCATTGATTACAATAAGATGTTTCTTGTATTTCTATAAGTCTTCCGCATCATCACCATATAATTGTTTTACCTTGCGCTTTTATGCTTATTTAAAGTCTTTCATTTTGAATGCATCATCACTTGAATCTTCAAATTCCTTTCTTGCAACAAGTGGTAGACTTGCTTGGTAAACTTTATATTGGTTGCTTTTAACATGGATTTTTTTTATATAAAACTCTGATTTATTTCTATGAAAATATTATTATGCTAAAAACTCTGATTCATTAATGGATTTCAAAATAGCTATGTGAGTGGTTTCATAAATTCAAAAAAAATATAAATCCATAGGCTATGTCATTAGATTTAAAACGCTTATATGTTTCCAATAATTATTATCCATGAATTCATTTCTCACCATAGCGGGGGCGTAGGGTTGTAGACATTAGATAACCTTTATCTCTAGTCATGTCTTGTCCTTAACCGGGGAGGGTTCCAGTGGGGCCTTGTGAGGCACTGGGGGGAAGAGTGCTAGGTTGAGTTGTGTCTAGTGTTTGCATATGGGATTAACACCCCAACCTACGACATGTATGCAGCTCCTCATGCCCATCCGTCACTTAGTATGGGGCTAGGGTGTAGACATATTGTCTGGGCAGCTTAGTTACTTGGAAATCATTACATTTTGGTTATACTACAAACTCTAATTTATGAAAATGTTGTAATACTCAAACTCTGATCTATTTAAATGAAAGTATTCTAAAACTCCTTATCATTTCCTTCTCTATAAGCTCGATCATGCTTTTATCTTATTATCAATTTTTAAGTGGTGTCTCCTTACCCGCTTTTGCTAATAACAAAAGGGGGAGAACTAACATGATAGATATAATCTGCTATCAAAATATAAAACTAACATGCTTAATTAAGATGATAGCTTTCATATTAGGGGACCATTCACTTAGGGGGAGCATGTATTTAGGGGGAATAATTCTAAATGCTAAATGCTAAAATTATCCTAAGTCATCACTCTCACACACACACAAGTATGTTTCTTCATGCTTATATATTAATGCTCTGATTTATAATTAATGGATTTGTAATTATCAAAAGGGGGAGTTTGTTGGAACATGGTCTTCCGCATATCCTAGGTTTGAGAATAACAAATCCTATGTGTATTTGATCTTATGTGTTTAAGTGTGCAGGATAACAAAGTCCACATGACTCAAGGATTACATAAGAAGGTTGCCCCCAAAGTTGAGCCAACAAATCCAAAACATCTATTAGCGCTGGCGCTAGTACTAGCGCAGGCGCTAGCTGTCGTTCGACGAACTATAAGCGGCGCTCGACGAAATGTTCATAACTGTCGTTCGACGAATGTTGAAGCCCGTTCGACAAATTTTCGGTCAACGAATGTTGAAGCCCGCTCGACGAAATCACGTTCGACGAAAATTCGTTCGACAAACTCTTAACGGCGTTCGATGAATTCCCGTTCGACGAAATATTGGCTTAAAGCGCAATTGCCAGGAGAACTTATAGAAGGAGATAGTGCCAGGCGATATCCGATAGCGCAGGCGATAGCGAGGAGCACAGTTGGCAAGGGAAAATTGTTTCCTCCGATTGAAGATTCTGCCGCGCAGAATATGTCCTAATATGGGATAGCGCTGGCGGCACCACTAGCGCAGGCGCTAGCGCTAAGTCTATAAAAAGGACATCTTAGCTCCGACTTCCTAACTCTCTTGAGATCCAGAATTCCAGAGCTTCGTGCCACAGCATTGAGAGGAAGTTTCAGAGAGATACTCCCACAAATCCATAAAGACTAAAGGAGATCTGTGGAGAAGATTTCAACACGCGTCATCATCGTGACGAAAGACCGCATCGACTACGATCATACTCTGCTTCTTTGTCTACTTCTCCAAGAGATCCACATAGAGGAAGTTTTACATTATTGTCTTTTTATTTCACATCTTTTCTGTAATCGTTTAGTAAATTCGTCTCGTGTTGGCGACTAGGTATGGGTAGGACTTAGGGCTGAAATTCGCCTCGTGTTGGGGACTAGGTCTCGGGTGTTGGTCTAGGGGGTGCTCGAGGTCATATCCGGGGAAGGGTTGGCTAGAGCGGCTTGAGGTCGTATCCGGGGAAGGATCGGCTAAAGCCAACCAGTTCGTGGGGATACGAGTCGGTATAGAAAACAAAAAGAGTCTTTCTATTAGCTTTGATTTCTAGCTTCGATAAGAGATCAAGTTTTGTAATCATGCTTCTCAAGTTAATAAAATCATGTCTTTACTTTTACTTCACTTGATTTGTCTTGATCTTCTCTAGTTTAATAGTCAAAGCTTTTTCAAGTATTACAAAATATATTATAAGTTTTTAAAACCCTTATTCACCCCCCCCCCCCTCTAAGGGCGCCTACCGATCCAACACCCGTGGCGGTAATCGGTCTTCTCCCCAAAGTGAAACCAACTCTTGTTGCTTCGAACTTCAACGCGACCACCCGAGTCGGTAGAAACCTCGCAGCAGTCCTTAAAAATCTCGAGCGAAAAGCGAGCGCTGTGTTCCCGAAAGAACACCACCATCCATATGATGTTCGCCATCCCGGCAGGTGTAAACTGGGTAATCGGGACACCGCAGAACCAGAGTATCTCAACCACCTCCTCAGATGGAGGAATACGAAACCCGGATTTCAGACAGCTTTCAGAAAGGGTCATAAAACCGGTGGGCGGGTTTTTAGCGCGTTCCTCCACCCACGGAATCTTCACCTCGACATTTGAAGGCAACCCGAACTGCTTATGCCATATGTCAATCCGCACACCATCAAGAGAAGAGCGCAGGTGCATCGGCCTCGACTGGCCTCCCCGTTTCGAAGCCTGGAAACAACAAAAATAATATATAAAAATAAAAAATGAGAAAGGCGCGTATCAAGCCGCGCACACAACTGATCGCACACACATCAAGCCGCGCGCACAACTAATTGCGCGCGCAACTAATCACGTATCAAGTAACTAATTGCGCTCGACTAATCACGCACATATTAAGCCACGCACACAACTGATCGCGCGCACACATCCGCCCCCGCGCACAGCGAGCCGCGCGCGCACGGCAGCCCACGCGCTTGGCAAACCCACCAGCGGCAGCCCGCATGCGGCGGCCCATGCGCACAGCAAGGCCATGTGCGGCAGCCCGCGCGCCAGCCGCGCGCGCAACCGCCACGCGCAAGGTTCGCCCGGCACGGACCGCGCGGCCCCCTCCCCGGCGGCCTGCTCCCATGACCGGCAACACCCGCGCGCGGGCAGCACACGCTCGCCGGCGGCCTGCTCCCGCAGCCGGCAACACCCGTGCGCAGGCAGTGCACACCCACCGGCGGCCTGCTCCCGTGGCCGGCACCACCCCCGCGCAGGCACCACGCGGCCTCCGACCGCTTCCCCCTCGGTCGGAATCACCCCCGCGGGCACACTCCTCCGCTCTCCATCTCTTTCTCCCTACAAAATGAAGGAGAACTTACCTCCGCCATGATCCAACGCACCGTGCAACCAACCGAAATTCCCGCGAACAAAGACGAAACCTTCGCACTCCTCCGCACGAAAGCTTGGACTCTGAAGGTTTGGGGGGTTTATGATGCATACTCATATAAGACTCCTATCATTTATATGCATGAGAAGAGTTGGTTACTCCCCAAGGCCACTATCATGATGAGGGGAGAGTGGGGAAGTGGGCAAGCCCACTCCCTCCCTGACCAACCGCCCTCGTCGGACCACCCGCAACCGTACCACAACACTACCGCGCGGTGGCGCGCAGGCCGCCCCTCCACAGGGGCATAGCCTAACCGCACCCCCTTGGGGTGCGGCCAAGCCGCACACTTAGTGGGGTGCGACCAAGCCGCACCCTTAGTGGGTGCGGCCAAGCCGCACCATTAGTGGGGTGTGGCCAAGCCAAACCCCTAGTGGGGTGCAGCCTAACCGCACCCCTTGGGGTACGGTCGAGCGCCCTCCGCATGGAGGGGTTCGGGGGGTTTCCTCCCTCTCCAGGCTCGTTGTGCACCCTTTGGGCCCCGGATCTCACTCGGAGCGCTCCCGCCCTCGTAACATGCTCAGAATGCCTCTAAGCATGTTCGGAGCACTTCCGTGTTCGTTGCACGCTCAGAACACCTCACAAAGCGACCCGAACATTTTCTCCGATCGTTGCGCTCTCAGATCGCTTCCCCGGTTGCCTAGATTGCTTCTCCGTTCGTTGGGCGCTCAGAACGCTTCTGAGCGCGCTCAGCTCACTTTTTGTCTTTTCTGACTTCTCACATTTTGTCTTTCTAGCATGCTCACCTTTTGTCCTTCCAGTTTCTGAGATTTCAGGAACAGCTTGTCGCCTTTTTCGCCTCCAACAAAACTGCCCGAACTGCCTGAGGGGCAAGATGGTCAATTACGAAAAATGTCGATCCGTGTGCTCTGAACCGGAAAATATGATTCGTCGACAGGTGGTTACGGTGGTTACAACGGCGAAATTACCGGGCTATCCCTTGCCAAAGCTATAAAAGGAGCCCCAGGGCTTCATTTTAGGGGACCTTGCCTTCTGGATCCGGGAGAGCTTCTTGCAGACTTTCGCGGAATTCTCCTTCGGCGCTTGAAGATCTCCTTCGTGGAAAGATTTCCTTCGTCCCGAAAGGCGACTCAGCATTCTCACTTTTGTTCTCGGGAGCATTCTCACTTTCATTCCCAGCTGTTCTCAGGAGGAAAAAGACTTAGTTTTTCTGGAGGTGGCATGTCACCTTGGGATCTCTCTCTCTCTCTCTCTCTCTCTCTCTCTCTCTCTCTCTCTCTCTCTCTCTCTCTCTATTATTGTAACGAGCAGCGGCTTGTCGCGCTCGAATTCTAAGTCTCTAATTGTAATCCCCCAGAAGATAGTGGAAGTTTGGTCGGCACAGCCCCGGCCGCGTGGTTTTTTACCCTTTCCGGGTTTTCCACGTTAAAAGTCTCCGTGTATTCAACGAATCTCTAATTGACTGTTTGCGCGCTCGGTTCGCTTCCGAGCTAAGGTGGTTCAATTCGACCGATCTACCAAAGCACCCGAGCGACCCGCAACAACACTATTTATGTTTATATTAAAAAAACATAGATATGTTTTCATAGGAGAAAAAAATCATATCGACAATATTATGTAAATTATTAATTAAGGCTCTGTTTGGCCGAGAAGGCAAGTAGTGAATGTTGAAACCAGTTTCCAGGTTTCAGTGTTCGAAAGGGGGTTGCGACTAACCCTTACTTGACCGGAACCTAGACCCTTGACCGGTTGCCAGGAACTGAGAGACTTAGACTTGTTGAACACTTGAATCCACAAATGGACCCCTTAAGCTGCAGCGCGGAGGTCCCACCACATACCCGGAAGATCTTAGAGCGCTTCCCCTCCCAAGCCAATGCTGAGCCTAGGCACCTTGGAGGGCACTAAGAACCACCTCACTGTCAGCTGAAGGATGACAAGGGAGGAGGGGTGCTTGCTCACAAGACACACGCAAGGGGGGGGGGGGGGGGGGGGGGGGGGGTAGTGACCAACCCTTCCCAAGGTGCCCATGGGGGTCTATTTATAGACTTTCCCAAAAATGGACTGCGGATAGCAAAAATCCTGTTATCCGCAGTCCAACCATGACCGCCATCGATCACGCATGAGGGGGGGGGGGGGGGGGGGGGGGGGGGGGGGGGGGGGGGGGGGGGGGGGGGGGGGGGGAGGGGCGAGTGGGACTCACAGCATCCACTCCCCCCCTCACGGGAGGTCGCACTGACCTCCCTACCTACACCGGGCGAGTGGGAGGATCCCTCCCACTCGCCCAAAGGGGCGGCGAGTGGGAGGCCTCTCCCACTCGCTCGGCGAGTGGGAGGGCTGCTCCCACTCGCTCGGCGAGTGGGAGGGCTGCTACCACTCGCTCGGCGAGTGGGAAGATCCCTCCCACTCGCCCAGGATGAGTGGGAGAGATACTCCCACTCGCTCGACAAAGGGCCGGTGAGTGGGAGGAATTCTCCCACTCATCCAAAAGGGGGTCGGGGCAGCAGGTGCTTCCTCCGTCTCTCCCGGGGCCTCTTTTTGCCTTGACCGGTTTCGCCCTGGTCGGGTCACACTGATTCGAGGAATTCCCCGCTCTTTGCGAGCTTGACTCAAGCTCGGAAAGAAAGTCCAACCCACCTATTGAACGAGTAGGTGGGACCCGGAGGGAATCTTTGGAGGGCTCTACCTGATGGCTATATATAAAACCCCTCGAAGAGGGGGGTAAGGAGAGCACCATTCCTGAGAGCTTCCCCTACTCCCCCTTCGACCGAGATGGATCCACCTCGAGACTTCAGGGCTCGTTTCAAAGACTTTGCTGGGAAGGGTTCGTCTGACGTGATGGAGCTTAAAGCTCTGGTCCATGGCCCTCCGTCTTCTCCTACCCGGTCCGCGGTGCGATCACCTCGGAAGAAGCCCCGCCCCGAGTTGGTGAAGTAGGCTACGTCGTCATCCTCCCATGGGGTGACCGAGTTTGCTCGAGGCCTGGATATGGACATGGTATCGGTTCTCCCCTCCTTCCTGCTTCGCACTTGTGGTTACACCCGTCCATGACAACGTGTTTCTTCATTGTTCACAGCTTCTCGCGGATGACCTCGAAGGGATCCAAAGAGTGGTAGAGGGAACGGGTATAGACGCTCGGGTGAGTCCTATCTCTCTCGCTCAGGAACCTTCCGCCCTCTCGACCGCTCACGATGACTCGTCTGCTAGAGGGAACAAGACTTCGACGGGTCAGTCGAGCCGAAAGGAAGTCTCGGTGCCACCCCACTCTCCTACTGCAATCACGGAGCCCGTAGAGGACCGACCCGACGTCTTCGTCCGTCTGAGCCGCTTGGAGACCCTTACCCAGGAGCTGTGGGAGGGGAGGCTGTCTTCCGGACCCGACCCCCTCGCCCGTGTTTGCGTGCTAGAGCGTCGGGTGGAGAGGCTGGAGGCTGAACTCAACCTCTTACGAGGGGAGGTCCGGCTCGCATTTGGCGGCATGACGACACCGTTTGAGGATCACTTTCGCCGGGTGGAGGCCTCTGTGCGTACCGTGGGCGAGGAGCTCTCCTCAGCCAAGGCATGCTTTGAATCCACGCGTGGGGGGTGTTGGGTTTTTCTAGAACCATACATCACATGTAGGCACAGCGGAATAAAAGAGAAACAACCCAAAAAGACTTGGATCGGCCATGAATATTGAATCAAGAAGTAAATCAAAACTAGGTATGAAATTACCTTTGCGGGATTGGATCAAATCCAACCTAGATGCTCCAAGAAGAAGAGTCCTGTCGTCGGCTATGCGAGTCCTCACGTAGAATAATGTCTACGTCTCTACAGCAGTCCACACGAGCCGGGAGAACACCAAGTTACGTCGCACGCAACTCGGAAGGGAGAACAACTGTACCTTGCACTTCCACGAACTGCTAGGTTCTCTCCAGGAAGAACAATCACGACGATGATCGCCGGAGAGGAGGTCGGCGGAGGCGAACTGGGCGGCGGAACACTTTCCGTCTAGGGTTCGAGCGAGAGCGGAACACTTCCGTCGGCTAAACCTTTCGTCCATTATGAGAACCCTAAAAGAAGATCTATTTATACCCAAAGCATAAATAGGCTTCTAGAAGAATCGCTATCCGCAGACCACACAGCAGAATTGGGGTTTCTGTTACAATTCGTCGGGATTTCACGAATCAGCATTCGTCGAGTTTACACGGGACAATCCGACGAATTCCGATGAATCCAATCAGACGACAACATTTGCCGAGTGAAGGGTCTCTGTGACAATTCGTCGGGATTCCACGGAATGATCCGACGAATTCCGACGAATCCAATCAGACAGCAACATTTGCCGAGTGAAGGATCTCTGTGACAATTCGTCGAGATTCCACAGAATGATCCGACGAATTCCGACGAATTCAATCAGACAGCAACATTTGCCGAGTGAAGGATCTCTGTGACAATTCGTCGAGATTCCACGGAATGATCCGACGAATCCGACGAATCATATCCGACGAATTCCGACGAATCTGACAAGTCATATCCGACGAATTCAGACAGCAACAATTGCTGGACTTCCCCATTCTATATGATGATTGGAAACTTTTACCAACACAGATAATCTTCCAACTTCTCCACATGCTCTTATGTGCGACCCTGCAGGCTCATATCGCGTTGGCAGTGACATTACATATTTGACCACTTCTAGATCACAATGGTAACTCCAACAGTCTCCCACTTGATCTTGAAAGTATCAAACAAAAACTTCACAAACAATGAGCGGCATCTAGCAATGCATCATTGCTCCCCAAGCAATAAGAGTTCATAACTCATAAGCCTTTATGACCAATGTTCCAGCGTTGTCTTTGTCCCTTTGTCCCTTACATCCGGAAAGAACTAGAGGCATGGACCGTGTCACCCTCATAATAGCTCAATCCAAGTTTCTTGATCTAGAACGGACTTCAGAGAATGGTGAGCTCAATATCACATATTGACTCAACCAAGCATGGCCATGCATTTCCCAGTCCAATTCCATCAAGGGGCCCATGGATGCAACTCCTGTTATATAGGAGGACAAATCCCATATCTACTCACACCCAAACACCCAAATGATTCGTAACGTACCCAACGACCACCCTTATCATCAACCTTCTTCAAGGAAGACTTTAGATGACATCAAAGCACGCTCTTCCTCACTCGATGAATGTTGTGACTTCAGGTCAAAGGACCACAACACCATTGTCAAATGAGACCTACTTGTGACACTTTTAAGTAACAATCCACAAAGTAGTCTCAGGTTGGGTCTGTCCAGTACAACTTGTTCACTAACAAGTGCCCACGTGATGACTTGATATCACAATATCATGACCTGTGAGAACCGGTCATCAGTCAACACACATGCTAGTCTTAATGTATCATCATCACCCTTAGCTTCTACGATGATACCTCGACCAGGGACCTTTTAAGAATGAAGCTTCGAAATCATATGCTCTCACATTCAAGTCACGTACTTGATGTCCTATGGAAGCGAACATTCTAAGGGTATTTATCACGAATTTTATTCTATCATATAGAAACAGTATATCGTAATAAAAGAACTTGCCATTAATTGTAAAAGGAAATCATTGGTACACAATTCATCATATGAATAAATATTAAACAGCCAACAGAATATATATTTTACATGCAACCCACAAGACTCCCACTAGAGTTGATCACTCAGGTATCGTATACCCATTGATCTAGTATGACCATCATGCTTTCTCTGCGCGAGAGGCTTTGTCAGTGGATCTGCAATATTCTCCTCAATCGGCACTCTGCAAATGTTCACATCTCCTCGTTCGACAATCTCACGAATAAGATGGAACCGCCAAAGTATGTGCTTGGAGCGCTGATGGGATCTAGGTTCCTTAGATTGTGCAATTGCACCATTGTTATCACAGTAGAGAACTACGGGACCAACAATGCTAGGAACTACATCTAGCTCGCCGATGAATTTCCTAATCCATACAGCCTCCTTCGCTGCATTTGCCGCAGCGATATACTCTGCCTCAGTTGTAGAATCAGCAACTGTCTCTTGCTTGGAACTCTTCCAGCTCACAGCTCCTTCATTCAGGCAAAACACAAACCCTGACTGAGACTTCGAATCATCCCTATCAGTTTGGAAGCTGGCATCCATGTAACCACTTACAACGAGCTCTTCCTCTCCACCATATACCAAGAATACATCCTTAGTCCTTCTCAAGTACTTCAGGATATTCTTTACGGCTATCCAGTGACATTCACCAGGATCAGACTGATACCTGCTAGTCATGCTCAAAGCAAAAGAGACATCGGGTCGAGTACATAACATTGCATACATGATTGACCCAATTGCCGAAGCATATGGAATCAACTTCATGCGGTCCTTATCTTCGCAAGATTTTGGACACTGGTCCTTAGATAGATTTACACCATGAGACATGGGCAAAAATCCTTTCTTGGACTCAAGCATGTTGAACCGCTTCAACACTTTCTCAATGTACGTACTCTGGGTCAAACCCAGCAACTTCTTCGATCTATCTCTATAGATCTTAATACCGAGTATGTAAGTCGCTTCACCCAAGTCCTTCATAGAAAAGCAGTTCCCTAGGTTGTTCTTAACAACTTTCAGGGTAGGTATGTCATTCCCGATCAACAGTATGTCATCTACATACAATATCAGGAAGACAACAATGCTCCCACTGATTCGCTTGTAAACACACGGTTCATCTTCATTCTTGACAAAACCAAACTCTTTGATCTTCTCATCAAAACGAAGATTCCAACTTCTAGAGGCTTGTTTCAATCCATAGATGGACCTATTCAGCTTGCATATTTTAGTGGCTTCATTTGGGGATACAAAACCCTCGGGTTGTGTCATGTACACTTCCTCAAGGAGGTTTCCATTTAGGAAAGCCGTTTTGACATCCATCTGCCAGATCTCATAATCATAATACGCAGCAATAGCAAGCAATATCCTAATGGACTTTACCATGGCAACAGGGGAAAAGGTCTCATCATAGTCAACACCATGAATTTGCTTGAAACCCTTAGCCACCAGTCGCCCTTTGAATGTCTGTACATTCCCATCCATGTCGGTCTTCTTCTTGAAGACCCACTTGCACCTTATGGGTCGTACCCCTTCAGGTGGTTCCACCAAGTTCCAAACTTGGTTTGTATATATGGAGTCCATTTCGGATTTCATAGCCTCAAGCCATTTGTCGGAGTCCGGTCCATTCATAGCCTCTTGGTAGGTCGCTGGTTCATCATCATGATCCATAAGCAACACATTACCTATTTGAGACACGAGAAATCCATATCTCTCAGGCTCAAATCTTGGTCTACCAGATCTACGTAGGACTTGTGTCTCTTGAGAAGGTTCTCCAGCTACAACATCTTGTAGTCCTGGCTCAGAATCCAACTCTGGTTCATTCACTACTTATGGTTCTTGAACTTCTTCAAGTTCTACCTTTTGCGTCTTTCTAGACAAGAACTCTTTCTCCAAGAAGACACCCGTCCTTGCGACAAACACTTTGCCCTCAGACGGTAGGTAAAAGTAATATCCTTTCGTTTACTTAGGATATCCCACCAGATAACACTTATCTGATTTGGGTTCCAGCTTGTCAAGCATTTGACGTCGTACGTATGCCTCACAGCCCCAAATTTTAATGAATGACATACTAGGACGCTTCCCAGTCCATATCTCATATGGTGTCTTTAGAACCGTTTTCGTTGGAGCGCAATTCAGTGTTATTGCAGCAATCTCTAAAGCAAAACCCCAAAAGGAAACAGGCAAGTCTGCATGACTCATCATCGACCATACCATGTCTAACAGAGTACGATTTCTCCTCTCAGACACACCATTATGCTACGGTGTCCTAGGTGGAGTGAGCTGTGATACAATACCACACTCTTTCAGATGATCACGGAACTCATGACTCAGGTATTCGCCACCTCGATCAGATTGGAGTGCTTTAACCTTTTTACCCAATTGGTTCTCCACTTCATTCTTAAACTCATTGAACTTTTCAAAAGTTTCGGATTTGCACTTCATAAGATACATGTATCCGTATCTACTGAAATCGTCAATAAATGTAACGAAGTAGAAATACCCACCTCTAGCCATAGAACTCATGGGTCCGCATACATCACTATGTACAACACCTAAGAGATCCTCGGCCCTCTCAGTATAACCAGTGAAAGGGGCTTTAGTCATCTTGCCTAACAAACAAGACTCGCATCGCTCGAATGATTCATAATCAAATGAGTCCAATAGTCAATCTTTATGGAGCTTGGATATGCGCTTCTCGTTTATATGGCCCAAACGACAATGCTAGAGATATGTAGGATTTGAGTCATTTGTTCTTAGTCTTTTATTATTATCTACATTATAGATCGGATGGTCTAGGTTCAAAACATAAAGACCATTAAACAATTGAGCTACAGCATAACAAACATCATTCTTAAATATAGAACAACAATTGTTCTTAATTATAAAAGAAAATCCAATCATGTCTAAGCATGAAATGGATATAATGTTTCTAGTTATGGCCGGAACATAATAACAATTATCAAGTTCTATTACAAGCCCACTGGGCAAAGAAAGACGGTAAACCCCTACGGCTACAGCAGCAACTCTTGCTCCATTGCCGACGCGCAGTTCCACCTCTCCTTTACTCAGCAATCTCCTCCTTCCCAGTTCCTGCACATTTGTACAAATGTGAGAACCACATCCGATATCCAATACCCAAGATGAAGGAGCAGAAAGGTTTATCTCTATAACGTAAATATTCGAAGCGGAAGTCATACCTCCATTCATTTTCCGCAGACCGTCAATGTACGAAGGACAATTCCTCCTCCAATGACCAGCCTTGCCACAGTGGTGGCATTTTCCTTCCTTCACGGTGCTCTTCTTTTTCAGCGCAGAAGATTTGGGCTCAAGATGTGACTTAGGTCCCACCTTCGTCTTCTTGAAGCCCTTGGCCTTACCATTGCCTTTATGTACCATCAATATGGGACTAGCAGGCTTGGCCTTCTTCATGTTTATCTCGGCAGTTCGCAACATGCCTAGGAGCTCGGGCAGTGTCTTGTTTATTTCATTCATGTTGTAGTTCAAGACGAACTGCTCATAACTATCCGGCAATGATTGCAGGATAAGATCTGTGGCCAACTCTTGACCCAGAGGAAAACCCAGTCTCTCCAGGTTCTCTATATACCCAATCATCTTGAGTACGTGAGTACCAACCGAGTCTCGAGCTCCCATTTTGCACTGAAATAATGCCTTCGTGACATCGAACCTCTCTTGACGAGCTTGCCCTTGAAACATTTTCTTTAGGTGCTCGTCAATCTCCTTGCACCCCATGTTCTCGTGTTGCTTCTGAAGCTCAGAGTTCATGGTGGCAAGCATAAGGCACTCGACGTCTAAGGCGTCATCGGTATACTTCTTATAAGCATCCTTATCAACACGGGACGAGTTCCCGGTCGGCACCTCGGGGGCTTCTTCTTCCAAGACGTAGAGCTTTCGCTCTTGCCTGAGAACAATTCTCAGGTTCCTATACCAGTCCATATAGTTCGTCCCATTTAGCTTGTCCTTCTCAAGGATAGCTCTCAGGGACAAGGTAGAATGTGAACCACTTGCCATGGAATTCTACAAGAATTCATGCAGAATTTAATCAGTACCTTAATTTCAAAATACAATTTATTTTAATTTGGACTTCAATTAAATACTCCCACTATTTTATTCAAATTGATAGCCCTCACTATCAATTCGGAGAGTCCATGCGAGCTACTCTCTTAGTGGACAAGATCCGTATTTCACCAACACCACGAGTCCGCTTTGGCGTTCCTCTCATAATGCGGTTATTTAGGTAGGCAACGCTTGCCAATTGCATCCTCATGCAACTCTTGTATGGTTGGTGAATACCTCCTTATTCGCATCCATCATATGGTGCATGCCAACCCTATGCCTCTAGGCACTCAACCTTTGAGGTCACCTAGTTAAGTTAGACCCGATGTCGACAGTGGGATATCACAATTATCCGCTCGCACCCTTACCAAGATAGATTAATGCACCTTGCTTTGGCAAGCCCACACTTCATCGATCGAGGCAGGAAGAGTGTCATCCATCGGAAGGCATCCGAACACTTAATATTTGATGAAGGGATTTTAATTTTAAATAATAGGTTAACACTTAACCATGATCAACATTTGATCAAAGTGCACACCCACAGAAAAACAAGCATTCTAAAATCCACATGCATCCCTTATGTGCACAACATAAGACTATCAACCTTTGATAGACGAAAGGGCTAAATCTAGACATTTAGAACTCTTCCAAATCTTTAGATTTACATGCATTGGACAAAGGCAAAGGCAACTCGACTTAAAGCAGTAGACAAGCTCGTCTCTCATTGTTGGATTCAAAATCCAAAACAATACAAGGGTTCATTAACCACTTGAGGGACGGTTACTGCTAAGGAGACAACAATTTCTAACAATTAGAAATAACCACGAAATCTAGCTCTGATACCACTGTTGGGTTTTTCTAGAACCATACATCACATGTAGGCACAGCGGAATAAAAGAGAAACAACCCAAAAAGACTTGGATCGGCCATGAATATTGAATCAAGAAGTAAATCAAAACTAGGTATGAAATTACCTTTGCGGGATTGGATCAAATCCAACCTAGATGCTCCAAGAAGAAGAGTCCTGTCGTCGGCTATGCGAGTCCTCACGTAGAATAATGTCTACGTCTCTACAGCAGTCCACACGAGCCGGGAGAACACCAAGTTACGTCGCACGCAACTCGGAAGGGAGAACAACTGTACCTTGCACTTCCACGAACTGCTAGGTTCGCTCCAGGAAGAACAATCACGACGACGATCACCGGAGAGGAGGTCGGCGGAGGCGAACTGGGCGGCGGAACACTTTCCGTCTAGGGTTCGAGCGAGAGCGGAACACTTCCGTCGGCTAAACCTTTCGTCCATTATGAGAACCCTAAAAGAAGATCTATTTATACCCAAAGCATAAACAGGCTTCTAGAAGAATCGATATCCATAGACCACACAGCAGAATTGGGGTTTTTGTTACAATTCGTCGGGATTTCACGAATCAGCATTCGTCGAGTTTACACGGGACAATCCGACGAATTCCGATGAATCCAATCAGACGGCAACATTTGCCGAGTGAAGGGTCTCTGTGACAATTCGTCGGGATTCCACGGAATGATCCGACGAATTCCGACGAATCCAATCAGACAGCAATATTTGCCGAGTGAAGGATCTCTGTGACAATTCGTCGAGATTCCACGGAATGATCCGACGAATTCCGACGAATTCAATCAGACAGCAACATTTGCCGAGTGAAGGATCTCTGTGACAATTCGTCGAGATTCCACGGAATGATCCGACGAATCCGACAAGTCATATCCGACGAATTCAGACAGCAACAATTGCTGGACTTCCCCATTTTATATGATAATTGATAACTTTTACCAACACAGATAATCTTCCAACTTCTCCACATGCTCTTATGTGCGACCCTGCAGGCTCATATCGCGTTGGCAGTGACATTACATGTTTGACCACTTCTAGATCACAATGGTAACTCCAACAGGGGGGTCCCCTTCACCCAGGACCAGGGCTTCTGGAAGTGGACGGCGCGTTAGCTACCCCTTCCCTTTGGGGATGTATTATTTGTCATGTAATAATAAGGATCGACTCGTCGTAGCAGCTCGTCTGCTTCGCGGCCGGACTATTTGTTTCGTCATGTTTATGTCACATTTATTTTAATAACTCTGCCGAGTTATATCTCATTTGAGCCATTATTATTTGGCTAACTATCATGCAGGGTGAGCGCAGCAACACTGAAACAACGGAATAACAGGCGGGAGATAGAGAACTCAGGTGGACGGTCCGAGGGCGAAGCAGTTGGGTGGTGTGTCAGGGGGGAGACGTAGGCGAAGAGACCCCGCGAGGCCCTCCCTCCTCTGCTGGGCGAGTGGACCATGAGGTCCACTCCCGTGCACCGGGCGAGTGGACCTCAAGGTCCACTCGCCTATGCTCGGGGCGAGTGGGCCTTGCGGTCCGCTCGCCCGGGGCGAGTGGACCACCTGGTCCACTCTCCCTCCATGCCCTTGGGCGAGTGGACCCCATGATCCACTCGCCTCCTCTTTTATCCCTCCCTTATAAATACACCCTCCTTCCACCTCTGGACCTTCACCTTCATTTCCTCCTTTGCCTTGCTTTTCTCCCAGAGCCAGCTCTACCCTTTCCTTCCACTCCTGCAGGATGGCATCTAACCGTTCGGCTGTCAAGAGGAACGATCGGGAACAAAATGCGGCCAACTTCTCGGGGGGTTCTTTCCCCGTAAGGAAAGTATCCAAAGAGGAGCTCTCCGCCTTGAGGACTTCCTACCTCCCTGAAGGGTGGAAATGCAGATGCCCCTCAGGGGGTGAGACCGTCAACTCCTTTTATGATGACTGGCTTGCATTCCCTCTCCCTCACTTCGAGGCTGGGCTACGGCTGCCATTGTGGCCTGAGGTGAAGGAGTTCCTGGACTACTTCGGCGTAGTCCCGGCTCAGGTTAACACAAATGCGGTCTCGATGTTAACAGCTTACGCGTGCTATTTGCGGGAGGAGAAGGTTATGTTCGACCTGAACGTGTTCCGCAAGATCTTCACCTTCCGAGCGACCGCTGACGGGGTGTGCTTTCTGACCGGCACACACATGGAGGTGCACGAGACCCCCAACAAGGTCCACCACTGGAACGAGTCATTTGTGTTCATTCGGGGTGACCTGGACGGCATCCCCTTCTCCCCCACACAGAGACCTGAGAAGGTCTGCAAACCCCCCTTGCTACGTGGGGAGGCTGCTGAGCTGCACCGCTTCCTTAAGGGTGCGAGCTTCGAGGTTGATCACCTCCGGAGGAACATCAATCAACTCACCTACGAGGAACCGGGGACGGGTACTTGGATCTCGACAACTTGCCTCCCTTATGGCTCATTTCCTTCCATTGCTGCTCAACTCGTCCTAACTTGTGCAGGTGTATGGTCTCTTCCTCGACGCCTTCCCTCTGCGGGGGGAAGTTCCTCCTTCGCCCATGGGCTCATCGAGGAGGTTGCGGCTGATTCGGCTTCGTCTCCGAAGATATCTGGGTCGAGTCAGAGGAGGGATAAGGAGCGGGTGGTGGAGGAGGGAGCGCCCTCCTCCCCACCGAAGGAGCCGAGGATGCGGCGGGGGAAAGTAGTCTGCCGAAGGGATTCCAGGGCACTGCCTAGAGAGAGGGGGAAACCGAGTGACCCCAACGCACTGGCCAATCACCCCAACTTTGAGATGGGGGGAAAGGATACGGACCCTCTTGGCGAGCCTATCGTCCATTGGGATGAGACGATGAACCGGGTCTCCCTCACCTCCCAGCGGCCTTAGTGGGCTGAGGGGGATGTCATTGATGGCGTGGCGCATAGCCTCATCTATGGCATCTACGGTCGGCAGGACGCGACATATTACAAGGAGATGTCTATGCGCGACCTTGCGTACGCGAGTTCCCAGGCCCAGCTTCGTGCGACCGAGCTCTCCCACATGGCCGCCCGCCGAGGTCTTATTCTCTCGTACAGGTGGATGCGGACGGATGCGTCGAAGTTGGATGCGGAAGAGAGGGCCACTGACCTTGCGGCTCGCTTGGCCACTGCTGAGAAACTCTTGGAGGAGTCATCCGGAGGCTTGGTTCGTATCCTCCTTAATGAATTTTCCTTTTCTCCTTTTAATTCGTTATTATTCGTTGGCTCTAATTTATTTATCGTGTTGGCAGTTAAGGGAAGGGGGAGGAGAAGGAGGTGCACCTTCGAGGGCGGCGAGGTCAGTCCCATCTCGACCTGCTGAAGTCGAGCGCGCTCGGGGGAAAATCATGGCGTCAATGGCCCGAGCCCTGGTGAGTCGCCTCCATGACGTGGATGCTATTCGAGACAGCTGGAGGGGGGTCTCTGCCAGCGACATCCTTCCTGAGTTCTTTCCTTCACCTGGGCGGTCTGGTTCGCCCCCTAGCAGCGGCGGCTACTCACCATGATCGTGAGGATGGCCTGTGACGTCTTCTTCCTTCCCGTTCCTCACGGGAACTATGTAACTTTTGTGTCTGCTTTTCTCTTTCAAGCCTGCACGTACTAGCAAGAGAGAAGCAACAATTCATGTAATACACGTTATCAATGAATCAGTAGTTATTGTAATGAATGTCCTAGCTTACTTCTCCCTTTCATTGCTTGAGGGTGTGATACCTTACTTGAATCGACCGTCGAGTAGTCGATTGAACTGATGAGTTTCCCACCTGCCGATATGACTGATCTTGGAGAATGGTCGTCTTTAGTCGGGGATCTTACCGATCGGAGGCGGAAGTACCCATCCATGTCCTGGGATTCTTAGCTCAACCGGGGGTGGAGGAACTCAACGCCCTCCTAATTCGACTGGAGGCGGAAGTACCCATCCATGTCCTGGGAGCTTAGCTCAATCGGGGGTGGAGGAACTCAACGCACTCCTGATCTAACTGGAGGTGGTAGTACCCATCCATGTCCTGGGAGTCTTAGCTCAACCGGGGGTGGAGGAACTCAACGCACTCCTGATCTAACTGGAGGTGGTAGTACCCATCCATGTCCTGGGAGTCTTAGCTCAACCGGGGGTGGAGGAACTCAACGCACTGCTGATCTAACTGGAGGTGGTAGTACCCATCCATGTCCTGGGAGTCTTAGCTCAACCGGGGGTGGAGGAACTCAACGCACTCCTGATCTAACTGGAGGTGGTAGTACCCATCCATGTCCTGGGAGTCTTAGCTCAATCGGGGGTGGAGGAACTCAACGCACTCCTGATCTAATTACCAAACATCGAGTTGACCCGATGCGCCCCCATATACCGACATGACTTAGCCCGGTGGAGGGCCTCTAGCTAGGGATTTTGAACCTGGATGTCTTTCCAGAACCCCTCTCCCATTCATAGTTCTTACCTATTACAACTTGCCTACACTACGCCCCTTTGGGCATTCTGTTACACCTCGCCCTTTTTCGGGCCCCTCCTTACATCTCGCCCCATCCGGGCACTTCACCACACTTCGCCCCTACCTAGGCATGATGTTACACCTCGCCCCTCCCTGGGCACTTCCTTATACCTCGCCCATTTCGGGCTCACTCGACCGCCTACTCCTTGGCCATCCCTGCCATCGCTTCTTCCACTTCTTCGGCTGCTTGCATCCATCCGATTATGTTGACCGCGGTGACGTAGCACTGGTGCGCCTCCCGGGGATCTCCCCTGACTCTCACCTGGAGTTCTCCGGAGTTGTACTTCAAGCACTGATGGTAGGAGGACGGCACACACTTGTACGCACTAATGAGGGGACGCCCGAAGATGGCGTTGTAACTGCTCGGCGCGTCCACGATGACGAACCGGCAATTCTTTGAAGTTCCCCCTAGGGTGACGAGGAGTTCGACTCCTCCTTCCACCTCCTTCCTCTCCCCGAAGAATCCGAAGAGTGGTCCATCTGATGCCAGCACTCGCCTTGCATCCACCTTCATCCCTTCAAATGCCTTTTTGAACACCACATTCACCGAGCTCCCGTTGTCGACTAGGATTCGGGAGACGGTGAAGTTCTCGATTGCCGCCTTGATGACCAGCGCGTCACAGAAGGGGCCCTCATGGGCCGGCAGGTCTTGGGTGGAGAAGGTAATCTTCTCGCTCGGAGGTGGGGACCGAGAAGTCGAGGCGATGCTCCGACGGTATATGGCATGGAGGGTCCCTTTCCGGGTGGCCTCTTTGCCTGCTCCCCCGTGGATGACTCTGATCCCTCCTAGGGCCCCTACATCGACCCTTTCTTCGCATGGATCATCCTCCTCCTTGTTCTTCCCCTTTTCCACTGCCCGAGGTCCTTCCAGGCACAGCTGCTTCCCCCCTGCTGGGGCTCTTCCTTCTTCCCTCATCTCGAGGAACTCGGGGCAAGTTGCGGTCGCGTGACCCTCCTGCTGGTGGAAGTCACAATATAGCAGCGCCAGCTCGCCTCCCTGCTTCCCCCAACGTTCCTTCTTCCTTCCACCTCTCTTCCGACCGATGGCCATGGCTTGCAGGGGCTGGACTTGCAGCGGCCCCGGGCCTTGTTGCCATCCTGCCGGGTGGAACCGCTCGTGCCTCCCCTGATAGCCTCCTCCTCCCTGGAAGTGGCCCCTTCCTTGGCCTTGAGGGGGACCAACTTGTGACCTCCAAGCTGGTCGGGCGGCTGTCGGTTGCGACTTCCAGCCTTGCTCCTGCCCAACGGGAGGTCCCTGTTATCCCTGACTCTTCACTTCCTCCTTCTTTCTTCCTCCACGCTCTTTCCTTTCCTGCTCTGCTACCTCGGCTAACCTAGCCACGAACTCCTGATTGGTAGCTTCAACCTCGGTCTCACGATCGGCACGCTTCATTAACTCCTCGAAAGACAACGAAGGGTCCTGAGTCAGACTCATCCGGAACAGCCCCGGCTGCAGCCCAAGGGTGAAAGCCAGCTGCAAGGTGTGCCCGGGCACTTCGACAACAAGGAGGACCTCCGCCTGGAACTTGTCCATGTAGTCAGCCAGTGGCTCCCCTGGCTTCTGCCTGACTACGAACAAGGCTTCCATACTCTTTCTCCTCTTCTTCGAGGTAGAGAATCTCAACAAGAAATTTCGATGCAGATCTTCGAAACGGAAGATTGTTCCCGCCGGGAGCGAGTGGAACCAATCCCTCGCCTTTCCCTGGAACGAGACGGCGAAAAGCCTGCACATGAAGGCGTCCGACATTTGCCTGATCGAGGTCATGTCCTCGAACCACTGGAGATGCTGGAGTGGATCGCTATCCCCCTCGTAGTAGGACATGGAGGGATCGCGGAACCCATCCGGAACGGGAGCTGACATGACCAGCTCGCAGAAAGGGCTCCTCCATTCTTCTTGGTTGAGGGGAGGTGCTCCCATCGCCTCCCCGCTCGGGCAGCTGGTCCGGGGCGAACTATTGAAAAGCACCCGTGCTTGGAGGCTCAAACCTTCCTCCGAGGCTGGTTCCCTCCCTTGCTGACTGCTTCTTACTTCCACTAGGGGGAGTGAGGGGATCCTAGGTGCAGGTGGTGTTGAGCATTCGCCGCGAGCGGAGGATGCGGCATGCATGAACTCCAGGATCTTCTTGCTGAATTCGTCGAAGTCGCTCTTCTTCACATACTCGCAAGACGGAGGCGGGTCTCCCAACTCGTCGCTTCCAGCCATGGGACTTGGCTCAGAGGTTTCCGAACTAGTCGCTTCCACGCTCACCGCACCAGAAAGTTGAAACCAGTTTCCCGGTTTCAGCGTTCGAAAGGGGGTTGCGACTAACCCTTACTTGACCGGAACCTAGACCCTTGACCGGTCGCTAGGAACTGAGAGACTTAGACTTGTTGAACACTTGAATCCACAAATGGACCCCTTAAGCTGCAGCGCGGAGGTCCCACCACATACCCGGAAGATCTTAGAGAGCTTCCCCTCCCAAGCCAATGCTGAGCCTGGGCACCTTGGAGGGCACTAAGAACCACCTCACTGTCAACTGAAGGATGACAAGGGAGGAGGGGTGCTTGCTCACAAGACACACGCAAGGGGGGGGTAGTGACCAACCCTTCCCAAGGTGCCCATGGGGGTCTACTTATAGACTTTCCCAAAAATGGACTGCGGATAGCAAAAATCATGCTATCCGCAGTCCAACCATGACCGCCATCGATCACGCATGAGGGGGGGGGGGGGGGGGGGGGGGGGGGGGGGGGGCGAGTGGGACTCAGGCGTCCACTCCCCCGCCCCCCCCTCACGGGAGGTCGCACTGACCTCCCTACCTACACCGGGCGAGTGGGAGGATCCCTCCCACTCGCCCAAAGGGGGCGGCGAGTGGGAGGCCTCTCCCACTCGCTTTGCGAGTGGGAGGGCTGCTCCCACTCGCTCGGCGGGTGGGAGGGCTGCTCCCACTCGCTCGGCGGGTGGGAGGGCTGCTCCCACTCGCTCGGCGGGTGGGAGGGCTGCTCCCACTCGCTCGGCGAGTGGGAAGATCCCTCCCACTCGCCCAGGATGAGTGGGAGAGCTACTCCCACTCGCTCGGCAAAGGGCCGGTGAGTGGGAGGAATTCTCCCACTCATCCAAAAGGGGGTCGGGGCAGCAGGTGCTTCCTCCGTCTCTCCCGGGGCCTCTTTTTACCTTGACCGGTTTCGCCCTGGTCGGGTCACACCGATTCGAGGAATATGAGGGTTGTACAGTGAACGTAGTGGTTATGAACTAACGTTCATGAACCCTGCCTCACCTAAGAACTCCATCCATTTTTATGTTCAAAAACTAGTTTTTTTTTCTTGGTTGTGGTCATAATCGTTGTCATGCCAAATACACATTCTATGACGGTGGCGATTTGTTCAAACCCAATGGAGCAAAAACGTCGCACCATGGGGAGCTGTGGTGATGGTCGTGAACGTTGTGATTATGCACAATCGCCCGTGAACGAACGACCTCACCTAAGGAATTTCATCCACTTTTATATGGTGGCGTTTTTTGCCCAAACTCACCGGAGCAAATAAGTCATGCCAAATAGTCTTGATAGAATTTGTGGTTGCTATTACATATTATTAAAATAAGCTTTTGAGCAACCATTGCTTCTATTAATACCAATCTTTATTATTATTATTATATATATATCTACATCTATCTACATTACTTAAAGAAACCCCAAAAGAGGCCACGTGGCTTTCTCTAATACCCCTCCCAGCCCAACGCCGGATTATCATGCCTCCACGCTCAAGTACTGGAAATGATTTGGAGTCCAATTTTTGAATCTCCTGCCATGAGCAAAACTCCCGCCCAAACCCAATAATCCGCCCAAATGTCTTTTCAGAGCCCTCGCCCTCGCTCCATAACATCTACCCTCTACTCCATTCGTCCACCTCAACGCTCTCTCTCTCTCTCTCTCTCTCTCTCTCTCTCTCTTCTGTGACCTGTCAGCTTGCGGAGGCGTGCTCAAGGGAGATTCGATCCGTGCTCAAGGGAGATTCGATCGGTGGAGATGGTGGTGTAGCACAGAATCGTCGGCTGGAGCTCCTCTTCTATCTCCACCATCTCTCGCTTTAACCAAGAGGTCTGATCTCCCCCTTCCATCTCTAACCCTGATTTCACAAGAGAAAAGCGCGAGGCTCCATGTGGGTTCTTCGACTCGCCGCCGGATAGTTGCTTGCCACTCTCTCTCCCTGAGCTTCTCCTCGGAGGTATCTCTTTCTCCCTCTCTCTCTCTATCTATCTATCTCCCTCTCTTTCCTGCAACCCCACCGGCTCTACAAGCTTTGCTCGAGGCTCCCTGTTCTTCGGCTGGCTAACGGACAGCTGGATTTAGCAAACCTTTGCTGCTCTCTTTCTCTCTCTTCATGAGCTTCTCCTTCAAGGTCTCTCTCTCTCTATCCCCCTCTATTTTATTTCTCCAGTCTTCTCTAACAAATTTCATGGTTTATTTTTGCCCCTAAATTCATGGTACCTGTTTTTTTTTCAGTGAGAAATATTATTGAGGCATTACTTTTTATGGGAGTTCTCAAAATCCTACTTACAAGTCCACAATCAACACTTAAACAATTTCAGGTATTGGGTTGAGAGGCCTAGATACTTTATTTTTGTTGGTTTGCAGAACAATGTTTATGCATGAAAAAGAAAAAAAATGATCTTGCTTTAGATCTTCACATCAAATCTTTAGTTGCATGTATTAGATTTTATAATTATCATTTCAGATATCTTTGTTTTCTGTACTTCTTTTATAATTGCATAGTTGCTTGCCTTGAATCAATATGGATAAACTCTCCATCGTAGTCAGCTTCAGCCACAAAACCATGGAATGCAAGTAGCATCATAAGAATTTAGCTCTGAAAAGATAGAAAATGGAGGCTCCATGATGTTGCCCGCTTCTCACTTTTGTTTCCTTTTTGTCGTTCTGTTTCTCTTTCTTTTGATTGAGGAGAATTAAAATTTGCACATGAACTGTATGTTCTTTTGCCTACGTGAGGTAGACTCCACAATTGGTGAATTTAAAGATTTGTTAAATATTTGCTTTTGGCAGACTATAAGAAGAATTAAATAATAAAGCTGAGAAATTATAATATCTGATGAGGTTGAAGGTCGGCGCTCTAAATCTTTACCACTCCGTTACATAATCAATATTTTTTTCGGCATGGGGGCTGAAAGTAATGGACACCGAATCTCGCCGCTTAATCATATAATCTTTGGATGATGATTATGTTCTTCATTATAATTTTGCATGATGATTATGTAACGATGCATCGAGCACTGGCGAAGCCAAAAACATGGACATTATTTATCTTGGTTTATTTGCTAAAAAATGTAGCTTTTCTTGCCTTGGCTTCCAGTTTTGGCAGCTTTGTTGGGCTTCTTCTTTTGGTTGCTAGAATATTTCTGCATGCCTGCATTCCATTCAGATCGTTTTTTGCCAGGTTGGTTCTTGCCTGCATGCTATTCTGATGCCTTTTGATTAGGCAAGCGGTATTTAGTTGCCGAATTCCATGGGTGATGATAGATTTGAGCATTTTCGACTGCCGAACGATGCCTGTCTATCAAACAAAATTACCTCTTAAGCATCACACAACTGTTATTGTTATGTACTCTGATATATAGAAGAGTGAATGTAGCGCCGCATCGAGAGCGGGCGAAGCCCGCTTAAATGGCAAGCGGGCGAAGCCCGTTTGGCTACGGGCGAAGCCCGTAACGACGCATCGAGAACGGGCGAAGCCCGTTCGAAGATGCTAATATATATATATATCCAATCTAGCGTAATAAAAGAAAACGTCGCTTTCGGCTGTCTATTGGATAGCCGGCTTCCTCTCCTACTGACATTAAAATACCTAACTCTATCTTTGGGCATATAATATATAATTAAAAATCGGCAACCTAAGTATATATTTTTATAATATATATATTTAACAATTTATGAAAACCAATATTAGGCATAAGGGTTTAGGGCATAATGCTACTTGAAAATATCTAGTAACTTAAACATCTTGTAATACCAAAAAAGGATTTCATCTTACATAATGGACATGATTTTGTTTCCCAAAGTAAATAATAATGTCATAATATTTTGTATATGATGTCAAGCTTAATTTTTCACATTTTATGATTTACATTAATCATGAATATTCTTATCCTAACTCTAGTGAATAATTTATCCTATGTTAAAAATTTGACGTCCTTCGTCCTTATTTAATATACATCCCGAGCCCTTCCGCCTACAATCAATTATGCTAACATGGTATCGAAGCAGGCAAATGATCCATTTCAAGTTGCCCAATTTAAAAGAAATAGTGTTGGATGTCAATGGCTCTAGACGTGCAAGACATGTTCAGACCATTTCCACATTGAAAAACAGAGTCTTTTGTAATTAATATAGATTACGAGACTTTCTATCTGCAACCAATTAATTTTATGTTACATGCTTGAATTCTAACATGATCTAGGAAAGAAGGTTATGTAGAATAAGTTTTAAAAAGTAGATGGGGTAGAGGCCAATGATCCTAGAAATGAAGGAGCGTGTTGAGAATAATCCTACATTGAAAAATAGATTTAGTCTTGCACAATTATTATAGATTTTGGAAACTCGTACTTATAGCCAATTGATTTTCGATTGCACGCATACTTGAATTCGGACACAGACCCAAGAAAGAAGATCAATGAGTAAAAACTTCTAAAAAAACATTTCATGAGATGAGGGAAAAATAAAATCTATAAACATTGTTTCGTAGATATCATCCTCTCTCTCTATATACACTATATATATATATAAGAAAAAAGCACGCAACCTTTTTTCCTATTTTACCCCCACTTTATTACAGGTCTTATTTAAAAGTGTTTAAATTATGTATTTTACTATTTTTTTAAATTAGTGACGCTATCTCAATTATTATTAAATTTTGTATTTGGTTAGAATTTTTTTACTGAAGCAGCGAGCGTGAGTGTATTGTCGCTTGGGGAACGGGAGGGCACGGGAGAACCCCGTGCATGACGATTCTCCTGCCGCTACCTGTCCCTCCGAGCGCATTTGGAAATTGAGAGACAATAAGAGTACTGCGCTCAGGGGGATCGCGAGCGGCGGTAGCACCGTCGGCGGCGGTAGCACCGTCGCTCGCAATCCCGTGCTCCCGAGAGCAAGAGAGCTTGGGCGGAAGTACTGTTGTGACTGCTTACTGCTGCGGTCGCACGCCTCCCCGTGCATATCTATATATACCTTAAATTAGTGCTTATGGAAAATCTACCTCGTTAGGTGCATGACACGGGAAGATCATTCGAAGCCAGAGTACGCCAGCAGAAAGAAGCTGTAGAACTCAGGATAGATAGCGTCACAGAAGAACTCAAGATAGAAGAACAAGGGAAGCTCAATATGATCATCCATGGCGCTATCCCTCCTGAGCTTTAGTGATTCTTTCATACTTTTAATAGCCGCAGAGCCATGAATACAATTGCGGAAGAAGAAGAAGAGCTAAATGGGCTTATTTATAACAGAAAAACAGCAAAGTCGTGATGGGAGGTGGGTCATTCCAACACGGTGGCCATAATTAAATGTGTACCGGATGGCATTATATATCTCTAAATATATATATATATAATACACCACCGCCATAAATATTTGAAGGGGGAAAGGACGAGTGTTTGAATAGCCGGCTACGTTAAAAACTCATTTCCTCCCTGGTCATAAACAGTAGAAAAGCTACCTCTGCACCTTTTCCGATATCCAGGAATCTGGCGAAGAGAGAGAAAGTACGGACATGGTGAGATCATAATGGCGTTGGTGTGTGTGTGGGTGTGCATTTTCATTGCAGGCTTCAAGGCAGTAATGGAGAAGGGGAGTCGTTTTCATATAAGTAGGTGAGATAATTCAACCTCTATCAATCATTTCATCTCACCGACCCTCAATTTTAGTTCTGGGTCTCGTCTTCAGATTTGAAGATGGGGCGCTGAGATAATGATATATGAAACAAATTTAATATAGTAGTCATAATTTTTTGGAGCTCTAAAGTCAGTTTTTTTTAAAGAAGATTAACGCTTACTTTTTCATTTGAAATTGCAATTTTTTAAAAGGATCTTTAAAAGATTATTTATGTACACCCGAATATCATTTATGATCTCCTGGATATCACAAAGTTAACGCATGATGATCAAAATGTGAACGCAAAATAATCAAAAACGATCGCAAGATAATAAAGAGTGGATTTTTTCTTATACTTGTGGTTGCGCTAATATTTCTCCACGCAAGTGAAACATTGTCCTTTCTCACGTCTTATGTGCTTCTATTTCATCGGAACTTAAATGTTTAAGAGTAATACGATCAGTCCGGGTACTTGTAGCAAAAGTTGAATTTGCAGAAAAATTTGATCGACTATACTAAGGTTTGTGAAATTTATTATGACCATATATACTATTGATCTTCAAATAAACGCACAAAATCTCCAACCTTGAACTGGTTATGGACGTCATGGGCAAAGTTATATCCGTGCGTACAACATATGATTGCAAAATGTGTAAAATATGATTGCAAAATTAGCATAATACAGTCACCGGGATATATTACAATTTTTGATATCTTGAAAATTATAAATGATATCCGGGAGATCATAAATGATCTCCAACCTTGAACTGGTTATCGGGGTCATGGGCAAAGTTATATTCGTGGGTACAACATATGTGATTGCAAAGTGTGCAAAATATGATCTGATATCCTGGAAATTATAAATGATATCCGAGAGATCATAAATGATATCCGGGAGATCATAAAATGATATTCGGATGTGCAAAAATGATATTTTGGAGATATTTTTTAAAAAGTGCAATTATAAATAAAAAGTAAACGTCACGTCACTTTTTAAAAAGCTGGCTTCAGAGCTTCAGAAAATTGTGATTTCTATATTAAATTTACACATGTCATCATCTCAGCAGCCCCGTCTCCATATGTGCAGACGGGGCCCGTGTTGGGATATAACCCACTGAAGAATCTAGGCACACTAGAATATAATAAAAATAGACTAACACATAAAAATAGCACAACCAGAGGACAACAAAAATTTACGTGGAAAACCCTCTCAAAAGCAATGAGAGAAAAACCACCAGGCGAGGCACACGAACAATCCACTTTAAAAAATAATAAGGATTACAACAATATAATCTAGGTTTGCCCAACTTAGAAATCCCCTTGGATTCACAAATCGAATCTCCTCTCAACCGAAGGTGAAAAATAACATATCTTGAAGAAAAATGAACAAAAGAACTCAAATCTCTCCTCAAGCAGAAAAGGCAAACGAAGACAAGATCGAGCAATAACCTTACAACGAAGACGAAGAACACCGACGGTGAGAAACCTGTTCTTCCTCCTGAAGAACTCCTCTGACAACAATTGCGGCAACTTCCTCCTTTACACATTTTTCTCTTTGACGACTATGAAAAATGGAAGTTATGAATCTCCCAAAGGACCTCTACCTCTTTAGGGTAAAAGAAACGAACCCATCTTGTCCATTGAAATATGTTTTAGTGCGATCCGACAGCTCCCGATCGCCAGTTAACGAAACTATTTCCGCACGCTACCGCCCAACAGTAGCAACTATCGCGTCGTGATAGTCATCAAGACGACACAATCTCGATGACATCGGAGACTCATCTCGACAATATGGGGACTGTCCCAACGAGCAAAGCTACCGCTTGTGGTACCACTACTGTCACAACCCGCATTTTCTCCGAATTTAAGAATATCAGAGTAAGAGAAAATACGCGTCATGATGCCACGTCATGCAGGAGACAACTGCAGACGCTCAGGCGGAAACCTCTTACTTATTAATTCAAAACATGATCACATGGAAATTTATCATTTGGGAACCATTTATTAGAGTTTTAGGGGAAGAACTGTGTCTCTCAGTTCGTGGATCAACTAGTCCACCAAGAAAAATATATTATATTTGCAGCGGAAAATACTTGATTTGACTCATTTTAAGGTCCTATATGCACGTGATGACAGGGCATAAGGTAAATGATATGCTCATGTCTAGGCGTAGTATAAGTGTAGAAAATACCTTTAGGTCACTTTAAATATAAGGGTTTTGCAGTTAAAATGATGTGATATGGAGATGAAGAAAGTCATTTTATAACTATAATGCACCTAGACATAAATCATCCCCAGAGATTAAGATGTATCAGATCATAAAGTAGTGGCATAAAACTGGCAAATAAGCTATAAAGTACCAAAAGAGGCACAATGGGCGCCAACAAATTGACACTAACCCATTGGCCTAAACTAGTATGTCTGAACAAGAAGAAAGCTGACTACAACAACTACCTCGCAGCAGCGGGGTGAACAGCTACCAAAACTCTGAACTTCAGGCTACACCACTAGCCGTTACGGCTCCGAACCTGAGGCATTCAATAAAACAAAGAACGCCTCAGCAAGGAATTACAAGTGGCAGAAAACTAGCAGAAAAACAAGCAAGGCATAAGGGGTACCAACCCAAGCCAAATTTATCGAAAGAGAGCTCTGAACAAAGAACCAACAAGCATCAAGTGCACTAAATATCAAAAGAGAACAAACACGTTCATTTATTTAGTTTTATCAATTATAGAGACTGATCAGCTCGAATTATACGGGAGCGGTTAACTACCTCCGCTACCCCAAGCCCAAAAGCAGGTGGGGGTACCACTAGACCCAACCACCCAAACACGACTACCGTGTAAGGCTATAATGTTTCCCCCACTGTCCCCCAAACACAACTACTGTGAAGGGCTAAAGACAGTAGTTCTTATTACTTAAATTTTATTTAAACACGGGACGCAGCCCGAAAGGATAATCACTGGAAGGCCCTAAGAAAATAGGGTCAAGGCAGAGTACACCTCGATTAATATGAATCATAAGAGTAACTCAAATGTTAACAGACCACAACGAGTAAAAGAATACAACAAGAGGGTTCAAAGATTAGGAGCACCGAAGGGACACTGACAATCACCTTGGTGCACTAGAGAGGACAAAAGATTAAAACATGGAAATCGCAACGAAATCACATGCGCACCTGGCGGGGTTCCAAGGGGCCGCGCTCCTGGCGGGGTCTTAGGGGCAGAGCCCCTAACGGGGTCCAAGGGGCAGCGCCCCTGGCGGTGGTCTCGCTGACCGATCAGCGAGCGGGGTCAAGGGGCTTCTCGAAAACTACAAGGAACTTCTCAAGAGACAAAAGGATTTCTCGAGGGATGAGGGAATGTCTCGAGAGCTCAAGGATTTCTCGAGAGGAGCATTTCTCGAGAGGAAGGCAGTTTCTCGAGAGATGAGGGAATGTCTCGAGAGCTCAAGGATTTCTCGAGAGGAGCATTTCTCGAGAGGAAGGCAGTTTCTCGAGAGATGAGGGAATGTCTCGAGAGCTCAAGGATTTCTCGAGAGGAGCATTTCTCGAGAGGAAGGCAGTTTCTCGAGAGATGAGAATGATTTCTCGAGAGATAGGCAATTTCTCGAGACATCTGGAATTAGCAAGAAGAAAGAAAATGGGAGTTTATCCAGTTCACGGTTTTCTCCAGGGAAAAACTATCCGATGCTTAGCGAGGAAGAACAATCAAGAATGCTTACTACCAAACCAACACTCCAAGACTTAAGTTAAACTGTGCGACATGAAATCGACACAAGCAAAACAATACTTCAAGAAACGAAAGGGAAGGAGGAGGAAGCCACTTGCCTTAAACCTCGCAAACTCGAAGATCTCCGCTCCGAAAGCTATGGATCGGCTAGGGAAACACACGAGCACAGATTCCTGAAACTTTTCGGATCAAAAGGAGTGGTTAGGTCACCACCAAAGCTCCCAAAACTCCACGAAACGAGAAAGGCTTACCGCTAGAACGAAGATCTCGCCGAGAGCTTTCCAAATCTTCAAACCAAACTCGATTCCGACCACTACAGCCCTAGGAATCGCCGGTTGAAGGCTCCACGAAGCTCCGCTCTCGCCCTAACCCTCGGCGGCTGCTTTTGATCGAGGAAGAGGATGAATAGGGAAAGGGGAAGGCTTTAGGCTTATATATAAACCTAAATTTATTATTTAAATAATTAATTAATTCCCCAATTTACTTAAACTGCGAGGGCGACCAAAACACCTCGGATTTCTATGAAATTCGCACCCTAGCTGAAAAACGGCGCTACGAATCCAACGGCGAAGTCAGAATTCCATTCCGACGAGCCAAACTCCGGATAAAGCCTTCCGAAGCTAAAATCTTGACATTCACTCAAAATCTTCACTTTAACTCGAAACGACGCGAAATCTCGCACGCTTGACCTAAATCACAAGCTTTAACTAAGCTAAAACTCGAAACACTACCAGACGAGCTGACATAACGCCCTTACGCCAAAATTACGTCACAGAGGGTACGTAAAATAATTAACGAAAATCAGGGGCATTATAACTACCGTCTGGCGTTAGCCCCTAGCTGCAATCCCTCTCGACGATACTACCAGTCCACTCGACGATACTGCCAGTCCACTCGACGACACGCTACCGCCGGCGGAATAGTTATCGCCCGGCGATAGCAAACAGAGCAAGAATCTGTTGTTCTACACAACCTCCTTCTTCTCCAGCAGCAGCACAACTCCAAACATGATCTGATTTTCTTCTCTTTAGGGGTTGGACACCAACAAACTCCCCCTCCAGACCATAAAGAGAAGTTCCCCCACCTGACATCTTCAGATGGACTTCATGCCGATCAGCAACCAACACAACTCCTGATTCTCCCTTGGCACGACCTTCGTCATCATTTCCGAAGGAATTTTCATCTGTGTGGACTTTCTCCACCTTCAGCAGCTTCTCCTCAACAGCATCATGTATCCAATGATACATCACATCAATATTGTTGGGAACAGTGCCCAGCAATGTTCCTGATTTGAAGAAGTGCTCAGCTCAATGATAAGTGCAAGTTGTATTTAATGTTGCATCTAGTTCATGCTTGCAGAAATTGACAATATGTCAAGTACTTTAGTTATTTCAGTAAGTACTATATCGTTAAGAAGAACAGGACATGTCGTCGACAAAGTATGCCTGTCGTCATAATGATGGGCAAAGCAAAAGCTGAGACTTGACGAGTTCGTCGAACGCAGAATGCCGTTCGTCGAACGCAGAATGTCGTTCGTCGAACGCAGAATGCTGTTCGTCGAACGCAGAAGGAAGATCGTCAAACGCAGAATGAAGTTTGTCGAACACAGAATGAAGTTCGTCGAACGCTGAGACTTGGCGTGTTCATCGAACGAAGAATGAAGTTCGTCGAACGCAGAATGGAGTTCGTCGAACGCAGAGACGGGACAGAAGAATGAAGCTCGTCGAACGCAGAATGCTGTTCGTCGAACGAAGATTGTCGTTCATCGAACGCAGAGAAGAATGAAGACAAAAGGAAGAAATGTCGTCCAGAAGACGTGGTATCGTCGACATCACCAAAGTGGCCTTGTCGTCGAGAAGATGAAGAAGCCTTGTCGTTGAAAAGACAATGAGAAGATCAGTGTCGAAGAGATCGTCGATAAAGAACTGTATCATCGAGAAAGTCAAAGAAGAACAGACATCATTGTGAAGAAGCCTTGTCGCTGAAAAGGCTAAGTATGACTGATGCCGTGAACATCGTCATAAAGAAGGCATGTCGTCAAGAAGACTGAAGAAGGACAGCTGAAGACAAGCGGTTGCTAAAGTATGATCTGTCGACATGTTATCACTCATGTCATCGAGAGAACAACGTGATTACGATGATAGTCTACAAGAAAGAAGATCTCAACGACACAGTCAGAGATAGCATATCGTCGTATATGCAGAAGTGTCAGAATGTCTCGTATCGTCGAGATACCAGCATCAGAGGCAAAAGCAAGAAGAATTGAAAGTCTACCAAGTTCAAAGCATCGATAAAGTCCTGTCGTCGAGATATCATCCATGTCGTCGTAACAATGGAAATATCGTCGAGACAGATTCAAATGTTGCGGACGCGCTGTCAACATTTAATGCTGCCGGTTGATTGTCCAATCAGCGCATGCTTTTAATGAATGGGCGTCTGACATTAAAGGACATCACATGTGACCATTATGCGGCTCATCTGTCCTATAAAAGGGAACAGTGATGCCTTAGAAAAGCAGTCTTCAAAAATCGAAAAAGAAAAGAAAAGAATCCCGCTGTTGCTGCGGAGAAGAAGAAGATCAAGTAGAGAATAAGCATCAAGTGTTCTCTGAAGAATCAGTCATCTCCATCGATTGAAAAGAAGTCGTTCATCATCAGGCTAAGAGAAGATTGAAGAAGAACTGTGCGTTCAAGATCTAAATCAGAAACATCTTCTTCGATCATAAGAAGCCGATCTTCATTAGGCTAAAGTTGTCGATCTTCATCCGGCAGAAGAAGCAGTCTTTTATAACTGTAATTTCTTGTAAGGATTGCGGGCCTATTTGTCTAGCTTGAGGGCTGGAGAGCTGTGAGGCTTGAGGGCCAGGGCAGTGGACTTGCGGGTCTGATCTTGTCGAGCTTGAGGGCTTGAGAGCAGTAGGGGCTTGCGGGCCTAGGCTGTAGGCACAGGACTTGCGGGTCTGTGTTGTGTAGGTCTTGAGGGCCTAAGTGCCGAGCTTGCGGGCTCGGGTGCAATAGGGGCTTGCGGGCTTAGGATGTAGGACTTGCGGGTCCATGTTGTAAGGCTTGAGGGCCTGAAGATTTGGCGGAGTTTGCTGAGCCTAGCACACTGCTAGGTAGGCGCAGAGGGAAAGAGGACTACTCAAGACACCCTGTCTTGAGGAACCTCTATAAGTTCTTGCGTGCTTTCTGTGTTGTGCTTCATAAATTATAGATCCATTAATCAGAAATCAAGAACATCTAAAGGGGGTAAAATAAATTGTATAACCTATTCACCCCCCCCCCCCCCCCCCCCCCCCTCTACGTGATAAGTGGACACCCAATAAACAACAAATATGCTTCATCTTGGAGTGGTAAGCAGGGTTCTTGGCCAGAAATATAGCGCTCTGACTGTCACTGTAGACAGTGAACATTTCTTGTTGGAGTCTAAGTTCAATCATGAACTTCTTCATCCACAAGATATCCTTTGACGCTTCCGTCAACGCAATGTATTCTGCCTCCATCGTCGACAGTGCCACGCACTTCTACAACCTCGACTGTCACGACACAACTCCCCCTGCATAAGTAACAACATATCCATATGTGGGCCTCCGGGAATCAACATCTCTTGACATATCTGAGTCAGAGTACCCAACCAACATCGATTAGTCTCCACCGATCTGCAAACATAAACATGTGGTACCTTTGAGATATCGAAGTATCCACTTCACAGCATCCCAATGGATCATCCCTGATCATCTCCTCCAATGGAGTAGCAACCATAAAAACATCAAACTCCCCTGGTCCTTTGGAACTTCTCAATCCTGGTCCTTTGGAACTTGCTCTTCAGTATAAAGGAGTCAAATTTCTTATAGTGGTGAAAATATCTCATCAAAATCTACACTATGCCTTTGACTGAACCCTTTGACTACCAACTTTCGCTTGTACCTAGGCCAGGAGAGGCTCTCATCAGTCTTCAGCTTGAAGACCCATTTGTTCTTCAAAGATTTCCTTCCCTTTGGTAGTCTGACCAAATCATAGGTCTCATTCTTCCTGAGAGAGTCTAACTCCTCCTCCATAGCTGTTACCCAAGACTCTCTGTCTTCAGTCCTCTGAGCCTCCTCAAAAGATTCAGGCTCACCATTATCAGTTAGCAAAATATAGTCCCGAGCTAGGTACTTGGTGCTGGGCCTTCGTGCTCTGTCAGATCTACTGAGGGGCACCTCCACCATCAGTGGAACATCAACATGCAACGCTCCCCCTCCATCCAGAATCTCCACCTGATCTGGAATCTGCACAGCTCCTTCAACAAGCCCTTCATCAGCGCCAATATTCTCTGGCTCAAGATTAGTATCAAAACTTTCCACAGCCTGTAGATCATGTGCCTCAACAACACTTTTCTCACCAACAATCTGGCCTTCCACGAAGACCACATCTCTACTTCTGATGATCTTCTTGTTCACTGGATCCCAAAGTCTATAGCCAAACTCTTCATGCGGGAAACCAGCAAGATACACTCCCAGGACTTCTCATCAAGCTTCAATCTCTCCTCCATGAGGATATGAACATGTACCCTACAACCGAACACCCGCACGTGTCCATATGACACCTCCTTCCTGGACCAAACACGCTCTGGGATATCTCCATCCAAAGGTGCAGAGGGGGACAGATTGATCAAATGCACTGCAGTCTGTACGACCTCTGCCCAAAACTACTTGCCAATACCTGCTTAAGAGATCATGCACCTGATCTTCTTCGCAATCGTCCTATTCATCCTCTCCGCCAACCAATTCTATTACGGTGTCCTCGGGACTGTCTTCTCATGCACGATGCCATGTACCATGTAGTAGGCATAAAAAGCACCAATGTATTCACCCCCATTATTAGATCTTACCCGCTTGATCTGCTTCTCGATCATCTTCTTTACATTTGCCCTGAACTCCATGAACTTTGCCAAGACATCACTCTTCTATTTCAGGACATAAGTCCATACCCTCCTCGAGTGATCATCTATGAATGTGACAAAGTAAGCTGCTCCGCCCATAGACTTGGCCTCCATAGGACCACACACATCCATGTGTATCAGATTCAGTAGCTCTGCCTTCCTCTTCGGTTCAGCCTGCACGAAGGATACTTGTAAGACCCCCCCTCCCCAGGCTGAACCGGGTTCAGGGAGGGGGTTCTTACTGCCCAAAGAAGACTACCCAGCGCTTTCCGGGTGGCGACGTCCAACCCTCTCAAGCGCTGAGCGGTCTCTTTGTCAGGCACAAGAATCATCACAACACATTAGAACGCACAGCGGAAGCAATCGAAATAAGAAAAGCTAAGCATGCTGATTATATTACATATTTAAATATGGCCGGGGCCTATCGTTTTACAAAACATTGCCTCGAGGGCTACATAGTCTAAAACAAAAGGGAGCCCTAGGCTAGTCCTTATACTCTCGAACTCACGTCTATGAAGATAGGAGGAGAGGCTGGGGTGTCTGATCGGGTCATCTCTAATGCTCGTAACTCATCCTGCGGGGTGGGGGCTTCGCGCTGTCCCGTTTCCTGTGATTGGTTATAAGAAATAATCGTTAGTCACAGAGCTAAGTAGAAGAATACATCCCCTCCCCGGATCCTTATCCGGGGGGGGGGCTAAAGGACAGAAATGAAATAGCTGAAGCAAGGTAGAGGGTTAGCAGCAGGTAAACATATATATATCTACGTATATATATATATAGGGCCTCCCGCCCTAAAACCCGTAATCGCGCCGTATAGTAAGTACACAACACTATAACGCGCAGATACACACACCCAAGTATTCAAACCTGTACGCACACAAAAGACCCTGTGTCGACACAGTTTAGACCGCTTTATTTCAAGCAGGGGAGCTAACCCCACAGGCCTCACCGATGTGGCCGTCGGTGACAGTGACCAGTCTTGCCACTTCTGAATGTAGTCGTACCGAATCATTCAGGCCCTCTTGTACAACTTGGTGTACCAACTGGATGTGAGCGACATCCGGCGAGCCGATTTGTAGGCCGACCAGTGGAGGCAAAACTGCAGGCTCGGAGGGTGATAACCCGCTGTGCACATCTCCCTGTCGCCATGAGTCGTCAACCCACCCGCACCGGTACGAACGATCTGCGAGCGTGACCAACCCGCCACTCCCAAACAATCTTCGCCCGCTTTATATAAAAACAAGCACATAAGTGACGTGGCAATTCTACTCGACCGGTCACACGACCTCTGACCGGGAGGATTAGCGGTATGAGGGCTCCTTGCTTGGGGCTAACCTGGGAGGGGGAACTCAACTCCGGGTTTTCCCCAACTAAGGCCTCACAGAAGGGAGGATAAGCACCGCATGGTTGCCATGACAGCTCTGCATTAGCAAATAAATTAGGCCGAAAGCAGGGGCCATAACACTAAGCAGAAATGTAGGCCGAAAGCAGAGGCCATAATAATAAGCTGAAAAGTAGGCCAAAAGCAGAGGCCATGGTAATAAGCAGAAAAGTAGGCCGAAAGCAGAGGCCATAACAATAAGCTGAAAAGTAGGCCGAAAGCAGAGGCCATGGTAATAAGCAGAAAAGTAGTCTGAAAGCAGAGGCCATAATGATAAACAGAAAAGTAGGCCGAAAGCAGAGGCCATAATGACAGGACCAGTGCGAGACTGGATTTAAATGAAAGTACAGAAAGTAAGTGCGGGGGACCAGTGCGAGACTGGATTTAAAGGGAAGTACAGAAAGTAAATGCGGGGGACCAGTGCGAGACTGGATTTAACGGAAAGTACGGAAAGCAGTAAAGCATAAAAGAAAGGGTTAGTAGTCCAATCACTCCATAAGAGGAGGCTTCAATCGTCGACTTCGTTCTTTTATTATTGTCGCGGCGGGGTTAAATTTCGGCGCCGCGTCGCGATTTTGTTCCGATTTTCGCGTCGATATTCCGAGCTTAGTCGACTCCTTGGATAGATACGCATAATTTTTAATAGGTATTTAAAAATATGCGTCGAGGGGGGCGCCGATTCATTTTGATGAATTTCGCTCTTTTTCGGGCGTTTATTTTTGCTTGTCAAAGCATTTAAAGGACCAAATGAAGGGCTTATCCCTTGAGATTTTGATGGTAGGTGAAATATGTCCTAACTAGGGCTCATGAATTTTGGGTGATTTTTCCCCACTCATTTGGGCTTTAATTTCCTTAAAATAAACTTTATATGGGGTTTTAAAAATAGTAAAATTCATCCTAAAAATCCCAAAAAAATACAGTACCCCTTAGGGTGGGGCACATTTTTCATTTAGAAAACTTTTTCTGAAACTGCCCTGATTTGCCTCAGGAAATTAAAATAGGAAAAACACATTTGGGGTGCGAATAGCGGCAGGGAAGAGGCGCAGGGGTTTTGCACCCTGCGCCCTCCCGCAGCCCCCACAGCGGATCCGCGGAGGATCCACTGAGGGGGGCGCACATGCTGAGGTGGGGCAGGAAACGAGATTACAGGGGCCGCTGGATCTCCCAGGGGAGATCGTGCGGCCCCCGATTAATCTCGGGTGGCAGCCGCTGCCGCCGCTGGGCAGCGGCCGGCTGGGGTCGGCGCCGCCCCCGGACGGTGCACCGGGGGCCGACGACCACCCCGGTAGTGGTCCGGCGGCCTGGCGCCGCCGGCCACTGCCGGGAGCGCTGCAGGAAGGGGGACACGGGCGGTGGCGGGCCTGATGCACCGTGCATGCTTGCCGCGCCACCTCCTCCGCCAGGGGTGCGGGGAACACCCCCGGTCGGTGCGCCGGGGGCCGGCGACTCCTCTGGTGGTGGTTCGGCGGCCTGGCGCCGCCGGCCACCGCCGGGGGAGGGTTATAAAGGAGGCGGGAGGCGGTGGCGTGGCCTGCATGGGACATGCAGGCCCGCTGCGCCGCCGCCTCCGCTGAGGGGGGGGGCCTCCGGTGCCGCCCCCGGTCGGTGCGCCGGGGGACGGCGCCCACTCCGGTGGTGTCCCGACGGCCTGGCGCCGCCGGACCCCACCGAAAAGAGAGACAGAGAAGACGGGGAGGCGCGGCGCAGCCGGCACGGGCCATGCCGTCTTGCTGCGCCGCCGCCTCCTCGTGCACGGCCCTCCCTGCCGCCCCTGGTCGGGACGCCGGGGAGGGGGCAACCCTCCAGCGGTGGTCCGGCGGCCTGGAGTCGCCGGACGCCGCCGGGGGAGGGGGGTCATCCCCCTACAGGAAAAAGGAGGAGGCCACGGGTGCCGCCGGCCGTGTCCGCCGGCGGCCCGGCCGTCTCCCCTGTGCCGGCGCCGAGGTCCCCGAGGGGGACCCACTCCCCCCCCCCCCAGCGCCACCACCGGCGCTGGGGGAGGAGACTTCCACGGCCGGCCACCTCCCCGAGCCTTGCAAGGCTCGGGGCGGCGGCCGGCGGCGCTCTGGCGACAGAGAGAGGGGGGTATTCCCCGGTAGGTAGGAAGGAGGAGGGGGAGGTCTTCTACCTGGGGGTGGGGGGCTCGGGTGGTGGAGGGGCGGCCGGCCATGAGGGAGGAGGAGGAGGTGGCTCGGCTGGGTGGCTTGCTCCGGCAAGGTGGAGGAGGAGGAGGGGGGTTGCCGACAGGGAGAGGCTGAGAGGGAGAGTGTGTGGGGTGGGGGTTTGAGAGGGGATGCCCCTTCCTTTTGTAGGAAGGGGGGAGGTCTCCCCCCCCCTCTCCCTCCCTTACACGTGGCTTAAGGGGAGGGTGAGTGGGGGGAGATATTCCCCCCCCCCCCCCCCCCCCCCCCCCCCCCTTTCTCTCTCTTGCCCCCCTTTTGCCCAAATAGGGCTGCCCATTCATGGGCAGCCCCCTCCCTTGGGGGGGGGGGGGGGGGGGGGGGGGGCTTTCTCCCCCCCCCCCCTTTTCTTTAGCAAATTTGAGTTTGGGGGGGGGGGGTTGACCAAGTCAACTTAGGGCGGGGTCCTCCTTGGCCCCCGGGGTTCAATAAGAGTTGCCGGGGGCCGATGCCGGGTTCGTGTGCTTTATATCTCGTGTGTTGCACTGAGGCGATCTGCATAGTCCTAAAATGGCATACTCTCCATACGACCTTGAATCGAGGCCCAACGAATTCCGTTGCGCTCGTATTGTTCGTACGAGTTTACCAGAACTGACAGAAGTTAGTTCGGGGCTCGTACGGTCACTATTCATAATAATGAGGTAGTGGCGCGCTACGACACTCGAAATAGTCATTTTCTTCAAACGACCTCGGATCGAAGTGCAACAAGTTCTGTTGCGCTCGTATTGTCCATACGAGTCTAACGGAACTGACGGAAGTCAAATCGGGGTTCGTACGGTCACTATTCATAATAATGAGGTAGTGGCGCGCTACGACACCCGAAATGGTCGTTTTCTCCAAACGACCTCGGATCGAAGTGCAACGAATTCCGTTGCGCTCGTATTGTCTATACGAGTCTAACGGAACTGACGGAAGTCAAATCGGGGTTTGTTTGGTCACTGTACCCCAATGATTTAGTTGCGCCGCGCTACATTCCTTAAAATGGTAGTTTTTCTACTACTCGGGCCTACTTTTATTGGGCTCACTAGGGTCTAGTGGCCCAATAAAAGTTGGGATGTTACAATCCAATAAAAATAAAGAGATTTTCGTTCCCGAAAATTGGCTAAAGTAGGGGTTTAAAGGATATACCTGGGGGAATAGTGCCGGGTATTTTTCTCGAACGAGCGTCTCTGGTTCCCAAGTAAACTCTTCGCGTCCACAGTTTGACCACAAGATCTTGACCATCGTGATGGTTTTGTTTCGCAGTTCTTTGATCTTGGAGTCCACTATCTTCACTGGTTCGAGTTGGACGGATCAGTCGGATTGTACTGATGTCGGTGATACGGGGAGATGTTGCTCGGGTTGGCAGAGTACGCGTCTCAGCGAGGAGACGTGAAACACGTCGTGGAGGTTCCCTAGTTCAGCCGGTAGGGCTAGTCTATAGGCCACCGGGCCAATTCTTTCTATGAATTGATATGGGCCTAGATAGCGGGGGTCCAGCTTTTTCTGCTTCTTTATTCGGGATATCCCGTGCATCGGCTTAATTTTTAAGAAAACCATATCTCCTACTTGGAACTCCACTTGCCGATGACGTGCGTCGTAATATTTGGCTTGCCGGCTCTGCGCTTCTAGCATACGTTCCCGGATTAACCTTATTGCTGCAGTGGTATCATCTATGTAGGTGACCCCCAAGGCTTCGGGGTCCTCATCCTGTGCCCAAGATAGTGGGGTCCGACAGCGTCTTCCGTAGAGGGCTTCGTAAGGTGCCATCTTGATGCTTGCCTGAAAGCTGTTGTTATATGAAAATTCCACCAGACGTAGTAACTGTTCCCATGGCTCGTTGTGTTCCACTATGCATAATCGGAGAAGGTCTTTCATCGTCCGGTTCGTTCTTTCCGTCTGCCCATCGGTCTGGGGGTGGAAGGCGGTGCTAAATGCCAATCTGGTTCCTAGATAAGCTTGCACTCTTCTCCATTCCTTCGATGTAAAGCGCCCGTCGCGGTCCGAGATGATCGATTGGGGTATTCCATGAAATCGGACTACCTGCTCAATAAATAGTCGGGCTAATATGTTGACACCGTCGCCTTGCCGATTCGGGATGAATCGGGCTACCTTGGTGAGGCGGTCTACTACGACCCATATGGAGTCGTTACTTGCACGAGATCGGGGTAAGCCATGGACAAAATCCATGGAAATATCCTCGAACTTCCATTCTGGTATGGGCAGGGGTTGTAGTAGGCCCCCTGGGCTTCGACACTCTGCCTTGACCAGTTGGCAGGTCTGGCAGTGCGCAACATAGTTGGTGACGTCCCTCTTCATTCCTGGCCAGTATAAAGTCCGTCGTAGGTCTGTATACATCTTCACTACCCCCGGGTGTATTGAGTACCTCGTCTGGTGTGCTTCGTGAAGGATCTCTTCCCGAATTCCCTCTGCTGCGGGGATGAATATGCGGTGTCTGAACTGCAGGATGCCGTCATACAAATTGTAGTCCTCCGGTGCACTATGTTGCAAGGCCTGAATAATCGGGGCTGCTTCTACGTCGATCTTTTGTGCTTCTCTTATCCTGTCCCTGATGTCGCACTGAATCTCCATCCAGTAGAGCTGGGCCTGGTATTCCATCGGATTCCTACGGGTGATGAGGATAATATCCAGTTCCGCCAAAGATTCGACTAATTCCTCCGGTACCGTTTCTAACCAACTCCCAGTCCTCGGAGGCTGCCGACTCAGGGCATCTGCAACCTTATTAGCCTTGCCGGGGTGGTACCGAAGGGTGAAGTCGTAATCGCAGAGAAATTCCAACCACCGGCGTTGTCGGAGGTTCAGCTCCTTCTGGGTGAAGACATACTTGAGGCTCTTATGATCGGAGAAAATCTCGCATCGTACCCCGTAGAGGTAGTGTCTCCAAACCTTTAATGCGAAAACTACCACCCCCAGTTCCAGATCGTGGGTGGCGTAGTTTAGCTCGTGCGGCTTGAGCTGACGTGAGGCGTAGGCAACTACCTTGCCATGTTGCATAAGCACGGCTCCCAATCCTTTCAGAGAGGCATCAGCATAGATCTGGAAGCCCTCAGTTCCTGAGGGGAGAGTCAGGATCGGGGCCGATATCAGCCGGTTCTTCAGTTCGATGAACGTTGCTTCGCACTCGGGAGACCACTGGAATGTCACATCCTTTTTGGTGAGGGAGGTAAGCGGTAACGCAATCTTGGAGAATCCTTCGACGAACTTACGGTAGTAGCCGGCAAGGCCAAGGAAACTTCGGATGTCTGCCGCTGTCTTAAGTGGCGGCCAATCTCGTACCGCTTGTACCTTGGCTTGATCCACTGCTACCCCGTTCTTGTTAACTGTGTGTCCCAGAAAACCGACTTCTTCCATCCAGAACTCACATTTGCTAAACTTGGCGAAAAGCGAGTGCTCTCTTAGCTTAAGCAGAACTATGTGGAGATGCCTGGAGTGATCGGTTTTGTTCTTCGAGTAGATGAGGATATCATCTATGAAGACTATTACGAAATGATCCAGGAAGGGTTTAAATACAGCATTCATTAAAGCCATGAAGGCGGACGGGGCATTGGTTAACCCAAATGGCATTACCATGAACTCGTACAGTCCGTAGCGGGAGCTGAAGGCGGTCTTGGGAATGTCCTCTTCTCGCACTCTGAGTTGATAGTAGCTGGATCTTAAATCCATCTTGGAAAAGATGGACGCGCCTTGCAGCTGATCGAACAATTCATCTATCCGGGGTAGGGGATAGGTATTCCGGAGAGTGAGTTTATTCAATTCTCTGTAGTCAATGCAGAGACGCAGAGATCCATCCTTCTTTTTAACAAACAGTACTGGGGCTCCCCAGGGTGAAGTACTAGGCCGTACGAATCCTACGTCGACTAACTCTTGTAGTTGAATCTTAAGCTCGGCCAGTTCCCTCGGGGCCATCCGGTACGGTGCTCGGGATACTGGTCAGGCTCCTTGAGTAAGTTCGATTTGGAAGTCCACTTCCCGTTGCGGGGGCAACCCGGGAAGGGACTCTGGGAAGATATCTGGGAAGTCCCTGATCACAGGTACTTTAGCGAGTACTTGTGTCGTGTCTTCTATCTCAAAGTAGATTAGGTACACCTCGTCCTTCCGTCGAACTGCCTTGACGGTTTGTGCAGATGTTAAGATAATGCGGGTGACAGAGGGTATACCTACTAGCGTGATAAATTACCCATTCGGATTCTGGAGGCGGATTTCTCGAGTCGAACAATTGATTTGGGCGCTGTGCTCGGCCAACCAATCCATCCCCAGAATGATGTCGAATCCGGTTATTGCCAAGACGGTTGCGTTGACTTCGAATTCTATGCCTCCTAACATTGCTTGGAAGGAACATTTTTCGGTGGAAGTCATATCTGATCCATCCGGGAGTCGTATTCGGATTGACATCCCGGATGATCGCACCGTGTTCTCCTTGTCAGCGATGAAGTTTTGTGCAACGAAAGAATGTGTGGCGCCGGTATCGAACAGTGTTTTAGCGGGATGACCTTCTACCAAAAGTAAACCTGATAACATATATATACTACGACAATAAGCTTTTCACAGATATACAGGAGTAGGGATGACATATACAAAAGTCCTAATATATAAAGCTATAACATCCCCTAGGATATCGTACTACTGGAAGTAGATACCTATCACTACGTCAGGAGCAGGACCGTGCTGAAGATCCAACGCGTATGCCTCGAGCGGTGCTGCTCTGCCCTGCCTAGCCGGCTCCCTTCTGCCTGCGGGACGTCCTCTGCGTCCACCTCGTCCTCTCTCCGCCGCTCTCTGTACTGCTCCTAAACCGGGTCTCCCGGTAGCCTGCGGGCAGAAGTCTCGTATATGCCCAGGCTGCTGGCATAGGTAGCAGTTCTCTGCGAAGGGAACATCTCGTCGTGCGGCTGGGACGACCTGAGGTGCTGGGGCTGGGGGTACTGGTCGGGGCTGGGGTGCCTGCCTATATGGCTGGTGACGCTGACGCTGTCTCCCGTCTCGGCCCTGCCTACGAGGACCTACTCCTCTCTCTCGGCCCTGAGTCCGGGGAACACCTACGTGTCCCCTCCGCTGCTGGGTTACCATCCGCTGATCCATCTCTAGAGCGGTGGCATGTGAGGCGATCGTGTGGAAGGATGCCTGGGAAATCATGACCAGGGCCTGACGGAGGTCGTCTCATAATCCCCGGTAAAATCTGGCCGCCCTATCCTTATCCGTACCTGCTAAGGTCCCGGCGAAGCGGGCCAGGTGGATAAACTCTCTCTGGTAGTCTGGAACCGTCTTATCTCCCTGCCTGATCTGCAGGAACCGCTCCTGGAGTGCCATCCGGTCTGCATCCGAAATGAAATGCTCTAAGAAGGCCTCTGAGAACTCCCCCTAGAGGATCGTGCTGAGTGGTCGTCCTCTGAAGGTAGAGCGGTTGGCGGCCCTCCACCAGTCCCGGGCATAGCCCTCCAGCATGGTCACCACCAGGGACACTACGGCTACTGCGGGGCACATCATCCCTACTAGAAGCTCCTCTACCCTCTCCACCCACTCCTCGGCCTGGATGGCTGACTCGGTACCTCGGAAGGTGGGGGGCCTTAGACCCCGGAATGTCGTCAGCAGATCGGTGGGTACGGTGGCGTGCTGGGGTGGCCGTAAGGTGGCTGTCTGGAAGGAGGCTAACAGGGCTACCAGGGTCTGTCCGAGCTCTGTCTCTCCGAACGGAACTGTGGCTGGAGCGGCCGGGGCTGGTGGTGGAGTGGTAGGGTGGTACTGGTCCCGAGAGGAGGACCTTCCGTTACTCGACTCCGGTATCTGGAGAAGTAACAAACGGGTATCAGAACTTGCAAAAATAAGGGAATTTTGCAGGACTGAAAGAAAAGGAAGCGGAAAGCGTATGGGTGTACTACCGTGCAGTCTCGAATCATTAACCTTAAACCTAAAGGGTCCACCAGGCTTCCGCTGCGTGGTTCGTCCCGAACCAAGAAACGGAACCGGGGAAGGGAGGATCGAAAGACTGCCCCAGGTGGTCGGATCGTGATGGCTCTGATCCATTTGTAAGACCCCCCCCCCCCCCCTCCCAGAACTGAACCGGGTTCAGGGAGGGGGATCTTACTGCCCAAAGAAGACTACCCAGCGCTTTCCGGGTGGCGACGTCCCACCCTCTCAAGCGCTGAGCGGTCTCTTCGTCAGGCACAAGAATCATCACAACACATCAGAACGCACAGCGGAAGCAATCGAAATAAGAAAAGCTGAGCATGCTGATTATATTACATATTTAAATATGGTCGGGGCCTATCGTTTTACAAAACATTGCCTCGAGGGCTACATAGTCTAAAACAAAAGGGAGCCCTAGGCTAGTCCTTATACTCTCGAACTCACGTCTCTGAAGATAGGAGGAGAGGCTGGGGTGTCTGATCGGGCCATCTCTAAGGCTCGTAACTCATCCTGCGGGGTGGGGGCTTCGCGCTGTCCCGTTTCCTGTGATTGGTTATAAGAAATAACCGTTAGTCACAGAGCTAAGTAGAAGAATACATCCCCTCCCCGGATCCTTATCTGGGGGGGGGGGGGGGGGGGCGGCTAAAGGACAGAAATGAAATAGCCGAAGCAAGGTAGAGGGTTAGCAGCAGGTAAACATATATATATCTACGTATATATATATAGGGCCTCCCGCCCTAAAACCCGTAATCGCGCCGTATAGTAAGTACACAACACTATAACGCGCAGATACACACACCCAGGTATTCAAACCTGTACGCACACAAAAGACCCTGTGTCGACACAGTTTAGACCGCTTTATTTCAAGCAGGGGAGCTAACCCCGCGGGCCTCACCGATGTGGCCGTCGGTGACAGTGGCCAGTCTTGCCACTTCTGAATGTAGTCGTACCGTATCATTCAGGCCCTCCTGTACAACTTGGTGTACCAACTGGATGTGAGCGACATCCGGCGAGCCGATTTGTAGGTCGACCAGTGGAGGCAAAACTACAGGCTCGGAGGGTGATAACCCGTTGTGCACATCTCCCTGTCGCCATGAGTCGTCAACCCACCTGCACCGGTATGAACGGTCTGCGAGCGTGACCAACCCGCCACTCCCAAACAATCTTCACCTTCTTTAAATAAAAACAAGCACATAAGTGACGTGGCAATTCTACTCGACCGGTCACACGACCTCTGACCGGGAGGATTAGCGGAATGAGGGCTCCTTGCTTGGGGCTAACCTGGGAGGGGGAACTCAACTCCGGGTTTTCCCCAACTAAGGCCTCGCAGAAGGGAGGATAAGCACCGCATGGTTGCCATGACAGCTCTGCATTAGCAAATAAATTAGGCCGAAAGCAGGGGCCATAACACTAAGCAGAAATGTAGGCCGAAAGCAGAGGCCATAACAATAAGCTGAAAAGTAGGCCAAAAGCAGAGGCCGTGGTAATAAGCAGAAAAGTAGGCCGAAAGCAGAGGCCATAACAATAAGCTGAAAAGTAGGCCAAAAGCAGAGGCCATGGTAATAAGCAGAAAAGTAGGCCGAAAGCAGAGGCCATAATGATAAACAGAAAAGTAGGCCGAAAGCAGAGGCCATAATGACAGGACCAGTGCGAGACTGGATTTAAATGAAAGTACATAAAGTAAGTGCGGGGGACCAGTGCGAGACTGGATTTAAAGGGAAGTACAGAAAGTAAATGCGGGGGACCAGTGCGAGACTGGATTTAACGGAAAGTACGGAAAGCAGTAAAAGCATAAAAGAAAGGGTTAGTAGTCCAATCACTCCATAAGAGGAGGCTTCAATCGTCGACTCCGTTCTTTTATTATTGTCGCGGCGGGGTTAAATTTCGGCGCCGCGTCGCGATTTCGTTCCGATTTTCGCGTCGATATTCCGAGCTTAGTCGACTCCTTGGATAGATACGCATAATTTTTAATAGGTATTTAAAAATATGCGTCGAGGGGGCGCCGATTCATTTTGATGAATTTCGCTCTTTTTCGGGCGTTTATTTTTGCTTGTCAAAGCATTTAAAGGACCAAATGAAGGGCTTATCCCTTGAGATTTTGATGGTAGGTGAAATATGTCCTAACTAGGGCTCATGAATTTTGGGTGATTTTTCCCCACTCATTTGGGCTTTAATTTCCTTAAAATAAACTTTATAGGGGGTTTTAAAAATAGTAAAATTCATCTTAAAAATCCCAAAAAAATACAGTAGGTACCCCTTAGGGTGGGGCACATTTTTCATTTAGAAAACTTTTTCTGAAACTGCCCTGATTTGCCTCAGGAAATTAAAATAGGAAAAACCCATTTTGGGTGCGAATAGCGGTAGGGAAGAGGCGCAGGGGTTTTGCACCCTGCGCCCTCCCGCAGCCCCCACAGCGGATCCTCGGAGGATCCGCTGAGGGGGGCGCACATGCTGAGGCGGGGCGGGAAACGAGATTACGGGGGCCGCTGGATCTCCTAGGGGAGATCGTGCGGCCCCCGATTAATCTCGGGTGGCAGCCGCTGCCGCCGCCGGGCAGCGGCCGGCTGGGGCCGGCACCGCCCCCGGACGGTGTGCCGGGGGCCGGCGACCACCCCGGTAGTGGTCCGGCGGCCTGGCACCGCCGGCCACTGCCGGGAGCACTGCAGGAATGGGGACAGGAGCGGTGGCGAGCCTGCATGCACCGTGCATGCTTGCCGCGCCACCACCTCCGCCAGGGGTGCGGGGAATGCCCCCGGTCGGTGCGTCGGGGGTCGGCGACTCCTCCGGTGGTGGTTCGGCGGCCTGGCGCCGCCGGCCACCGCCGGGGGAGGGTTATAAAGGAGGCGGGAGGCGGTGGCGTGGCCTGCATGGGCCATGCAGGCCCGCTGCGCCGCCGCCTCCGCTGAGGGAGGGGGGGGGGGCTCCGGTGCCGCCCCCGGTCGGTGCGCCGGGGGACGGCGCCCACTCCGGTGGTGTCCCGGCGGCCTGGCGCCACCGGACCCCACCGGAAAGAGAGACAGAGAGGACGGGGAGGCGCGGCGCAGCCGGCACGGGCCATGCCGGCTTGCTGCGCCACCGCCTTCTCGTGCACGGCCCTCCCTGCCACCCCTGGTTGGGGCGTCGGGGAGGGGGCAACCCTCCAGCAGTGGTCCGGCGGCCTGGAGTCGCCGGCCGCCGCCGGGGGAGGGGGGTCATCCCCCTAAAGGAAAAAGGAGGAGGCCACGGGTGCCGTAGGCCGTGTCCGCCGGCGGCCCAGCCGTCTCCCCTGTGCCGGCGCCGAGGTCCCCGAGGGGGACCCACTCCCCCCCCCCCCCCCCCCCCCCCCACCCCAGCGCCACCACCGGCGCTGGGGGAGGAGACTTCCACGGCCGGCCACTTCCCCGAGCCTTGCAAGGCTCGGGGCGGCGGCCGGCGGCACTCTGGCGACAGAGAGAGGGGGGTCTTCCCCGGGAGGTAGGAAGGAGGAGGGAGAGGTCTTCTACCTGGGGGTGGGGGGCTCAGGTGGTGGAGGGGCGGCCGACCATGAGGGAGGAGGAGGAGGTGGCTCGGCTGGGTGGCTTGCTCCGGCAAGGTGGAGGAGGAGGAGGGGGGTTGCCGGCAGGGAGAGGCTGAGAGGGAGAGTGTGTGGGGTGGGGGTTTGAGAGGGGATGCCCCTTCCTTTTGTAGGAAGGGGGGAGGTCTCCCCCCCTCTCCCTCCCTTACACGTGGCTTAAGGGGAGGGTGAGTGGGGGGAGATATTTCCCCCCCCCCCTTTCTCTCTCTTGTCCCCCTTTTGCCCAAATAGGGCTGCCCATTAATGGGCAGCCCCCTCCCTTGGGGGAGGGGCTTTCTCTCCCCCCCCCCCCCTTTTCTTTAGCAAATTTGAGTTTGGGGGGGGGGGGGGTTGACCAAGTCAACTTAGGGCGGGGTCCTCCTTGGCCCCCGGGGTTCAATAAGAGTTGCCGGGGGCCGATGCCGGGTTCGTGTGCTTTATATCTCGTGTGTTGCACTGAGGCGATCTGCATAGTCCTAAAATGGCATACTCTCCATACGACCTTGAATCGAGGCCCAACGAATTCCGTTGCGCTCGTATTGTTCGTACGAGTTTACCAGAACTGACAGAAGTTAATTCGGGGCTCGTACGGTCACTATTCATAATAATGAGGTAGTGGCGCGCTACGATACCCAAAATAGTCATTTTCTTCAAACGACCTCGGATCGAAGTGCAACGAGTTCCGTTGCGCTCGTATTGTCCATACGAGTCTAACGGAACTGACGGAAGTCAAATCGGGGTTCGTACGGTCACTATTCATAATAATGAGGTAGTGGCGCGCTACGACACCCGAAATGGTCGTTTTCTCCAAACGACCTCGGATCGAAGTGCAACGAATTCCGTTGCGCTCGTATTGTCTATACGAGTCTAACGGAACTGACGGAAGTCAAATCGGGGTTTGTTTGGTCACTGTACCCCAATGATTTAGTTGCGGCGCGCAACATTACTTAAAATGGTAGTTTTTCTACTGCTCGGGCCTACTTATATTAGGCTCACTAGGGTCTAGTGGCCCAATAAAAGTTGGGATGTTACAATACTCGTCTCTGCTTGACAACCAAATAGTGAGCACAAGTGTCAGGAAGCTCTCCTGACAACTTTGGAAGAACCTTGTTCTTCATCAAGATCTTCAGGTTCTTCTCACTGATATGGCCAAGTCTGTGATACCACAACTCCATAGAGTTGTCTTCAGCTGTATTCACACTCAGACTACAGATCTTGTCCTTTGCTCGATACAAACCGCAACCTTCTTGCCCTTGGCCACTACCAAGGAGCCCTTCACCAGCCTCTAGGCCCTTCGCCTTCAATGCTGGTAAAGCCTCCATCATCTAGCCTTCCAACAGAAATGAGATTCATCCTCAAATCAAGAATATGCCTAACATCCTTGAGGATAACCCTCCCAAGATCAGTCTCCAGGTGAACGTCTCCACTGCCAATGATCTTCGACACACCAGCATTTGTCATCCGAATAGTGCCAAGATCTCTTGTAGTATATGAGTAGAAGTAATCTCTATGAGGAGTGCAATGGTAGGAAGCATCACCATCCATTACCCAGTCTGTGTCAACACACTCCTAGAACGTGAACCCATTGCAATGTAAGCACAACGACTCATCTTCAGCAATCGAGGCCGCACCACCACCCTCACTGGATTTTCCTGTCTCCTTCGACTTTCCCTTCTGATCTCGTTGCATTTTGAAGCAGTATTTTCTGTAAGACCTTTCTTCTTCCAGTAGAAGCACTCGATCTCCTTCTTGGACTTACTCCTGGACTTGCTCTTGGAGTTGCATCTTTGCTTACCCTCTTTCTTCATCAGCCTGCCCCTTCCCTCCATGAGAAAAGTGTTGGATCTGTAGGCGCCCTTAAAGGGAGGGGTGTGAATAAGGGTTTTAAGAAATTTAATATTTAAATAGAACTATGGTTGTTAATACAAGAAGTTTCGGAATATTTTATAGAGGAGTATATTTTAATATCTCAGAAAAGAATATATTGATGATTGCTTTTAAAAGAGAGGATATCAATCTTTCTTCGCTACCGCCGGCGGTAGAAACTACCGCTCAGCACTAGTAACAGAATGTGAATCCAAGAGTTTCTTTCTTATGAAAAAGCGAACCTTCCAATATATTTTGTGTTAAAGATTTTGAAGAATGTCATTCAAAACATTTTGGTGCATGGAAATAAAATCTAGATAATTAGACAAAGAGAAACATGATTTTCTTTCTTTAGAGATTAAATAAAAAATGTTTGATTTCAATGACACTTGAAATCAAGGCCTCAAGCACCCCCAGATCTAGTCCCAAGACCCAGTCGCCGTGTGGCGAATTCCCCCTAGTCGTCGTAAGACCCTAGTTGCCAACCACGTGACGAATTCTCTACTTGTGATAAAAAGAGTTACAAATAATAGAAACTAAAAACATCAAAGATACTTGAAAGTGCACATTGTGCCTCTAAGATTCCTTTAGAGGGGGGGGGGGGTGAATAGAGTTTTAAAATATTTCTATCCTAACTGTGTTTAACAATAAATTACTCTAAAGAGTTATGCTTAAAATCCAGGCAGAATAAAGGATGTAGGAAATAAAATGCAAAATAAAAGACTGGACAGCACATAAAATCACAGCACAGACACAATGAATTTTATAGAGGTTCCCCAAAATTTGGGTAGTCCTCTCTTCTACCACCTGGTAGGAATGCACCACTGTGCCTGAGTCTTTTGATCAGGAGACTCTTAGAACCAATGATCTTTTGATAAGGAGATCATGAACCACCAGATCTTTTGATAAGGAGATCTTGAACCACCAGATCTTTTGATAAGGTGATCTTGAACCACTGAATCCTTTGAAGAGGGATTAATAAAACTCTTTTGCAGAATGAGAAAGAAGAAGAGAGAAGGTTGAAGGAATTCTGTTCTCAGAATTCTTGAAGATGGTTGTATGAAGATCAGCATATGAGTTGTTCCAAAGGATCTGCTCTTGAATAGCCCCTGCTTTTGATAGTGAAGATTTGCAGAAGCTTTGTATTGTCAGATCCTTTCTTCTTCTTCAAATTATGATCTGGCTACTATGAGATTGTGTTAAAGAGCAGCTTTCAGATCCTCTGTTCTATTTGATGAAGAACAGTAGAGCCTTCCTTTCCTTTTTGTTTTCTCTGTTAGAGTTTCTGAGAGAGGGAGAAGAAGAAGAGGCCCTAGAAAATGAAGGAGGCGGCTGATAATGATTAATGCCTTGTCTGCCTCTATCTTCTCTTCTCTTTTTATCCTTTATTCTTCCAATTCAAATTTCTTTCCCTTTTTGATGTGCCTTGATAAGGTAATCAACTTATCACTTTCTCTTTCTTTCCTCTATAATTCTCGGCCCGTCCACCTGGAAAGAATATGTTTCTTAGAAACCTTTTTGTCTTCTTCTTTAATACTCCTTTCTAATTCAGGCAATTATAAAGCCGTTGGGGAACGGTCTTGAAGGATGTGGGCCATGAAAGAAAGATCAGAAAGACAGCTGAAAAGATATACTTTTACAGACTGTATTCGACGTAGCGTCGAATTCATTTCTTCTCTTATCGACGCAACTTCGAGTTCTTATAGAAGCAACTTCGATTTCATCTCTGCTTTTATTGAACTCTGCAAGTAGACGTTACGTCGACATCTTATCGACGTGTATGTTGAGTTGATTTGCCTGGCTCTGAACTACATCTTCTACGTCGAGATGAAGTCGACGTTGCGTCGAATTTAGATGGCTTCGACAGATAACCTCTTCTGCGTCGAGTTGAAGTAGAAGCTGCGTCGACTTCTCCAATTGCTTCAACAGGTCCCTGACCTCTACGTCGATAACTATTCTACGTAGCGTCGACTTAAGTTACTTCGACAGAAGGTTGGACCACTTGGACTTCTAGTCAGAGCAACGTCGATATGGACTCGATGTTACATCGAATTCTATTCGACGTAAATGTTAACTTAGCCCAATTTTGCTTCCCTTGATCTGGTCCCGATACCCTATGTTGAGTATGACATCCTAAGACATCTAATGACCATATTACCCTTACTATACAATGGATAATTTAAATCCTAGTAGATAAAATCACTTTTAAGTAATTTGTTAAGTTAAATCAAAAAGGGTGTTTTCCCAACAATCTCCTCATATTTATCTTAACAAATTTTACAGTTTGTTCAAAGTGATTTTATATAGTTTTTCTTAGTATAATCAAACATACATGCAAGATAACATAGACACAAAGGGTAAACAACAGAAAGCAGATTTCCATATCAAGAAATTGTATAGCATTGTTTTTCCACCAGATGTAATTCCACAAAACCTGATAATTCATCTGGTGACTGAAGTTCAGAACTCCTCAGCGGTTTTTCTTTTCCTGGAGAAGACCTTTGGAATTTTTCTTTGTGCCACTTGACGAGGCTCATCATCATCTGCTTCTTCAGCATTATCTTCCTTGAAAACTCCCCCTGAGTGTTTGCATTTTGTTCAATTTCCTAGGCAACTTCCTGAGCAATCTTGACTACTTGATCTTGCTCTGTTTCAATCTGAAGTTTCTCCTGATCAGCTGTTGTTCCTACAGTTGTCATTTCAGCTTCCAGATTCCTTTGAATGCTTAGAGCAGACTCCCCCTGAATGTCTGGGATCTCCCCCCGAACTGTTGCATCTACTTTCTCATTCAACATTTCTGGAGCAAGCTCCCCATGATCTCCACGCTCCCCCTGGATCTGTGCTTATTGGATTATAGTAGTTCTGTCAAGAGCTTCATTGGCATCACCTTTATTTTGTCCAACCAACTCTAGAACAGGTCCTTCTTCCTCCAAAATGTTCTCCCCCTTCTTAACCTTGCTGACCAGGGAGGTTAAGTGTAACATCCCGAACTTGGGTCTTACATTAAGAATTCCTTTGTGACCATGGAGGAAGATATAAACTCTTTGAGGCTCTGAAATTTTTTGTGAAACCTTAATAACTCACCCTCTATCTGTGAGTATTTCTTGTCAAACTTCCTGGCCTGAGAGGCCACTTGATCTGCAAAAGTTGAGGAGGCAATGGCCACTGCTTTGGATATGATCTGCTCAATGTCAATGGGAGGATGAGCTGGAGGTGGAGGTGATGAAGGGATGTCTTCTTGAATGGGAGAGATAGGATGGTAAAATTCAGGTGAGAAATGGATTGCAGGTTGAGGTGGTATGGATGGAAGTAGATGGGTTTGTAAAGGAGATGGTTCAGGTGGAGAAGTGGAAGGGATCTGTTGTTGTTGTTATTGTTGCAGTGTTTGTTGGAGTTGTTGTTGTTGTTGAAGTGAGGCTGGTGTATCTTCTTGACGGGGCTCTAGAATAGTGTCCATTGGGGAAGGATCATCCCTTGGGGGATCTGGAATCTCCGTATTTGACTCTAGAGGAGGAGGAGATGCTGGAGCTTGGCCAGGCTACACTATCTGCCTGGTCCATTTTGAAAAAATTCCAATATTAATTCTCTTTCCAAGAGGAATGGGCACTCCTTTTGACTTGCATAGTGCTGGGTAATGATGGAGAAGGACTTGACTCATAATTCTCATATATGCATTTTCCTTGTGGGCATATTTGTGCCCAATCATCTTCAGGAGCAATCTTCCCCAGTTTACCTTCTTCTTAAGTACCAGTGCTCCCATTATCTGAAGTTGTTGCCTTGGTATGGCATCATGTGCAGAGATCTTACACAGTAATACTTTCCCCACTATATCAACCAAAAATTTGTGCTCTTCACTAAGGTCCACCTTTTTCAGATTGATAGGATTGTCCTTTTTTAATTTCATTAGTTCCAAAGATCTCTTAAGTTCATCCCCTGTGAGTTCATCTGACTCATCCCCTGTCTGAAGGTCATATGTTTGGTTCAGCAATTCCTCTGTGATCAACACATCTGTGTCATATATCTTCCCTTTGAGGGAGCCATCCTCTCCTATCTGAATGTTGTCTTTAAGTTCAGTCAATTCGACTTCCAGAATCTTGCATCGTGTTGAGATCAGTTTGGTCAGACCAGCCTCCTGAAACAGGCTAAGAATTGCTTTGAAATGTTCTGCTGCTGCACTAAAAGAGTCCACATCTACATCAAATCCTGAATTAACCTTGGGAGGATCCATCTCATTGAGTGTACCTGCAAAGACGAAGAGAAAGCGAGAGAGAAAGAGGCACGGGAGAGCTGGAGAGCAAGAGAGCAAGAGAAAGAGAATTCGAAAGCGCAAATGTTTCGACGCAGTGATTGCTTAAAAGCAAATGAATCCCCGCTACTTAGGGTTTATGTCGACGCACCGTCGATATTACTTATTATTTAGCGCGCAAAGCTGTGTCGAGATTGCTTCTAGAAACAATTCTGCGCGCGCTGCTATATCGACGTTGCGTTGACTAGTACTCGACGTAGCTTCGAGGCTATTCATAGACCATACGTCGACGTAGTCCTGTCGACGTTACGTCAATTTTCAATCGTCGTGACTTTGAATTTAATCGGCAATTATTAAATCGACGTATGTGTTGATAGGAACTTGACACTGCGTCGAATTCTATTCGAATTGTCTGCTCTGTGTACTTCTCGACGCTGGCGTCGAGTAGAAGTCAATGGTACGTCGACTTCTATTCGACGCACCTCTTAATAAACATTTCTATTTCTTTTAGAAAATCCTTGCTATTTTTCCCAGCAATTTTACTTATTGAAAGTAGATGATAATATGATGTAATAAATGTTAAGGAGGATTTAAGATAGAGATTAATCCCTTGAATAGTTTTTGTTCCTTATTCATGACCTACATAATTCTCCCCACTCCATTTTCTCATGAGTGAGACCCTACCTACATCTGCACAGGTAACTCAAACATTAGAAGAGACCCAGGTTACCTTGGGCCCTTTGCTTTTACCATTGTAGGGTTCAATGAAAGAATAAAAGGGTCTTTCATGATACCCTTTGGGATGATAGGGAATGGATTTCCCAAACCTTTTATCGTGATACTTGAAATGAGTATAAAATGTATCAAAATATAACAAATCAGCAGAATGTTTTATTATTCTAGATTTTGATTTATTCTTTTGGTTGTAGTTATTTGACCTTTCTAGATGACCCTTGCCTATGGGTTTCTCCTTGTTATTCAGATTTGCCCTTTTAGGTTTGTCTAACCTGTCTGGATGATTGTTATCTGTGTCCTTAGATGGATTACTCTTCTCACTGGGTAAATAGCAATTAGGTCTAACAAAAGCCACTTGATTTTTCCAGGCAGGCTTCCTTGGTTGGTTTGTACTTGTGGAGGGCTCTGCTCCTAATCCTAGATGATTAAACCTCATGGAGAGGTTTTCTGTGATATCCTTGAGCTTCTGACTCCTCCCATTGAGTGAGTCCTCAAAGTCCTTTGCCTTTACTAGCTCTTCTTTTAGTTTTGTGTTTTCCTCTCTAAGCTTAATCAATTCTAACTATTTATCATTAAGTACATTAGTTAGATTCTGTTTTATTAAGAATGTTTCAACTTTCTTAAGATTCTCTAATTCAGACCTAGCAATGTTCAATTCTTTTTCTACTCTAAGATGATCTATACATAAATCTTTAAAACATGATTTAAAATCATCTGAAGTAAAGTCAAATTCATCAAAGACAGATGATACCTGATCATCTTCATCATTTGATGTCATTCCCAGTGCCATCATGCAGGCTGCTATAGCTTCTGCTTCATCATCACTCTCAGATGATGATGAGTCTAGCTCTGCTTCAGAATCACTCCATGTTACAGCAATAAAGCCTTTGGCTTTCTTCTTGTCCTTTCCTTTGAAGGACTTGTTCTTCTTCTTCTCATCCTTGCTGTTGCTTTTCTCCCTTTGCTCTTGTGGGCAATCAGGAGCAATATGCCCTGGTTTGTTGCAGGTATAGCAGATAACCTCCTTCTTTGGAGTCTTATCATACCTGGGCCTTGAGTCCCTTTCTCTTTTCCTTGAGTCCTCAGTCTTTACCCACTTCCTGAATCTCTTTGCCAGCAGACTGAACATTTCATCCTCAGGAGTGGAGGACTCTCCTTCACCAGCTAATAGAGTAAGGGGCCTTTGAATAGGAGCTAGAGAGGTCTCCTTTTCTTCAGCACCAACCCTGTTTTTCAGTAGCATCTCATAAGACTTAAGCTTTCCTAGCAAATCTTCAGTTGAGATCTCTCTGTGGCATCTAGATTCTCTGATTGCCCAGATCCTTGAGTCCCATGAGCTAGGGAAGCACATGACGATTTTATCATTAATTTCAGTCAAGGATATCTCCTTGTCTAAGCCTCTGAGCTCATTAATGATCAGACTTAATCTGTCATACATATTGGCAACAGATTCTTCAGTTTTCTTTTGAAAGTTCTCATACTGGGATATGAGAAGGGACCTTTTGTCCTTCCTTTCATCAACACTTCCCTCCACCATTGTGGTGAGGGAATCCCGGATCTCTTTTGTTGATTGGCATTCAGCAACTTTCTGGAAAATGTCATCAGGCATTGTTGATACCAGAATATTCATGGCCTTAGCATCACATGCCTTGACCTTCTTCTCAGCCTCTGTCCATTCTTTTCTTGGGACAACCTCAGTTGTTGAGGTTTCTCCTTCATTTTGTCTGACTGGAGCAGGAGGACCTGTGAGAAGAATATTATATATGTCTTCATCAATTGAATTCATATAAAGTCTTATTCTAGCCTTCCAGAGTGTGAACTTATATAAGTTACAAACTGGAGGTCTTGTTGAAGCATAATCCTTAGTACTCATTTTTCTTTATAAAATATTTTTATAGAAAATGAAATGAGAGTATGAGGTCTTTTTGATCAAGTGTTAGCCTTTTATTGATCAACCTACCTCTGATACCAATTGAAAGTGCACAGTGTGCCTCTAAGATTCCTCTAGAGGGGGGGGGGTGAATAGAGTTTTAAAATATTTCTATCCTAACTGTGTTTAATAATAAATTACTCTAAAGAGTTATGCTTAACAATCCAGGCAGAATAAAGAATGCAGGAAATAAAGTGCAAAATAAAAGACTGTACAACACAGAAAATCAGAGCACAGACACAATGAATTTTATAGAGGTTCCCCAAAATTTGGGTAGTCCTCTCTTCTATCACCTGGTAGGAATGCACCACTGTGCCTGAGTCTTTTGATCAGGAGACTCTTAGAACCAATGATCTTTTGATAAGGAGATCATGAACCACCAGATCTTTTGATAAGGAGATCTTGAACCACCAGATCTTTTGATAAGGTGATCTTGAACCACTGAATCCTTTGAAGAGGGATTAATAAAACTCTTTTACAGAATGAGAAAGAAGAAGGGAGAAGGTTGAAGGAATTCTGTTCTCAGAATTCTTGAAGATAGCTGTATGAAGATCAGCCTATGAGTTGTTCCAAAGGATCTGCTCTTGATTAGCCCCTGCTTTTGATAGTGATGATTTGCAGAAGCTTTGTATTGTCAGATCCTTTCTTCTTCTTCAGATTATGATCTGGCTGTTATGAGATTGTGTTAAAGAGCAGCTTTCAGATCCTCTGTTCTATTTGATGAAGAACATCAGAGCCTTCCTTTCCTTTTTGTTTTCTCTGTTAGAGTTTCTGAGAGAGGGAGAAGAAGAAGCCCTAGAAAATGAAGGAGATGGCTGATAGTGATTAATGTCTTGTCTGCCTCTGTCTTCTCTTCTCTTTTTATCCTTTCTTCTTCCAATTCAAATTTCTTTCCCTTTTTGATATGCCTTGATAAGGTAATCTACTTATCACTTTTTCTTTCTTTCCTCTGTAATTCTCGGCCCGTCCACCTGGAAAGAATATGTTTCCAAGAAACCTTTTTGTCTTCTTCTTTAATACTCCTTTCTAATTCAGGCAATTATTAAGCCGTTGGGGAATGGTCTTGAAGGATGTGGGCCATGAAAGAAGGATCAGAAAGACAGCTGAAAATATATACTTTTACAGACTGTATTCGACGTAGCGTCGAATTCATTTCTTCTCTTATCGACGCAACTTCGAGTTCTTATAGAAGCAACTTCGATTTCATCTCTGCTTTGATTGAACTCTGCAAGTAGATGTTGCATCGACATCTTATCGACGTGTACGTTGAGTTGATTTGCCTAGCTCTGAACTATATATTCTGCGTCGAGATGAAGTCGACGTTGCGTCGACTTTAGATGGCTTCGACAGATAACCTCTTCTGCGTCGAGTTGAAGTAGAAGCTGAGTCGACTTCTCCAATTGCCTCAACAGGTCCCTTGTTGAAAATGTTGAAGTGGAAGTTTGTGAAGTTGGCGGTCTGGTGGGGAGACTGCGCGGTCTGGTCTGACCGCACGGTCTTGCGGTCTCCTCTGGCGGTCTGACCTCTCTGTTCTAGCCACGGGTTATTCGGCGTGACCGTCGTTCTTCTGTCCATGGGTGCCGATGTGAGGCCGCGCGGTCTGGCCGCATGACCGCGTGGCGAGCTGTCTTTTGTTCGGTGTGACCGCGCGATCTGGTGCTTGTGATCGCGTGGTGGGGGCAGCCCGGTCTGGTGGCTGTCCGGTTTCTTTGTGGTGCGCGTGGACTAAGGTCTTCTTAGTCGCACGGTCTCTAGTTTGTGTTCGCATGGCTGGTCTTTCGGCGAGCAGCTGGCATATGCGGTCACAAGTGTTTGGTCGACTTGGCGGGCTGTTGCCCTAGTCGGTCTGGTGTGTTCGCGGTCTCTGGAGGAGGTCGGGTGGCGAACACAGGTGGTGAGCGTCATGAACGGGCGAGTTGTCATGATCGCGCGGCTTCTGTTGAAGTCGGCGAGCTCACTAAGCAGGAGGATCTTTTGCTGATCGCGCGGGTTGACCGGTCTAGTCGCGGGATCAAGGAGTGGTGATCCTATCTCATAGGGTGGTGACTGGATCAGATCTCACGCCTATAAATAGGAGCCACTATAGCAGCAAAATATATAGCACCAAGTGTAAGCTGAGCTCGCGTCCTTTTCTTGCGGTCTCTTTTTTGTGCCGGCCGGTTAGCTGATCGAACTTGTTTTGTGCAGCTTCTGTGGATTGTGCGGGTAGCAGCGGTCACCTCCTCTTTTGAAGGTGTTCGGGCGGTCTTGCGGCTTGCAGTGCGGGTTGCTGGAGTTCGGGAGGATCAATGGAGTTTGGGAGTTCGCGAGGTTCTCAGTTGGTGTTGTTCAAGGCGCAGGCAGGCAGGTCGGGCGGTCTTGTTTTCTAGCCGGGCGGACTGTCAAGTCGAGCGGTCAGGCGGTCTCAGTTGGCAGACCGCTGGTTTTCCTTTCAGCTGTTTTTCTCTTCTGTTTTTTGTGTACTGGCGAAATCATGTCTCGCCATGTATACCTCGCCTTGTAATGAAGAACTTTGCTTGATCAATAAAGATTGTGTTTGTTTCATGTGCTTCTGGTTGATTGGCTTGAACTTTTAGTTATACAATTCCTGCTCACTCCTAGATCTACAGAAAATTTCACATGGTATCAAAGCAAGGTCGGATTGGATAGAGTAGTGAATAACTAAAAGTTTCCATCGCCTTTGTGAAGAAGGAACCAGTGGTAGAGCCATGGAAGCAAGGGGTCTTGGAATTGAGATGCTTACATCGACTAACTTTAAGAAGTGGAAGTCGTGTATGCAAAGTTATCTTCCGGGTGAGGACCTCTGGGAGGTGGTTGGAGGTGAGAGCACGGAGGAAGTTATCCTGATTGGGTACAATGGTCATGAGGTGAGGAACTGGAGGCAGATCAATGCCAAAGCAGAGTTCGCTCTGAAGAGGGCAATATCACCTGACCTGTTTGATCACATCTTGGGGTGTGGATCAGCTGCAGAGATTTGGAGAGCCCTGGATGGGCTGTTCAACAAGAAGAATGTAGTGAGGCTATAGTTTCTGGAGAATGAGCTAGCCAGATCGGCTCAAGGAGATCTTTCTATCTCTATGTTCTTCTTGAAGATGAAGAACTTGTGCGCCGAGATTTCAGCACTGGATCCTGATGAGCCAATTTCTGAGGCGAAGCTGAAGAGGCACACATCCGTGGCTTGCGGAAGGAATATGTTGCCTTTGTGACGTCGGTGCAGGGTTGGGCAAATCAGCCGTCTCTGCTGGAGCTGGAAAATCTGCTTGCTTAACAGGAGAGTCTGGAAGGGCAGATGGCGGGGGTGTCAGTGTCTGGGGGAGATGGCGAGGTTCTCTTCACGGGAAAGAAGAAGAAGTGGAATAAGAAGAAGACCGCTGGAGGAGGCAATGGGCCTTCAACTTCTGGACAGCAGGAGAGGGGCTATGCTCCTAAGGCTGAAGGGAAGAAGAAGGGAGAAGGACCCAAGTGCTTCAGATGCGGGAAGCTTGGTCATATCAGGAAAGATTGCCGGGTGAATCTTCAGCCGGGGCATGCTGCTGCAGGAAAGGAGGAAGCTGAGGCCAGACAGAATGATGGAGGATGGGGAGGAGCTTTCTCGGCTTCTGTTGGAGCTGCGGCTTCTATCAACGATCAGGAGAACTGGATCGTGGACTCGGGGTGTGGTCATCACCTCACCGGGGATGAGTCAAAGCTTACTTCAGCGCAGCCTTACTCAGGTAATGATGTCATTATTACTGCTGATAATACCATGCATAGTGTCGAGAAGGTGGGGGTTGTTTCCTTGGGCAGTGATAAAGGGCCGCTTATGTTGAAGAGTGTCTATCATGTGCCTGGAATGAGAAAAAACCTCTTCTCCGTGACCAACGATGTAGACACTGGGTATCACATTCTGTTTGGCCCAACAGAAGTGAGGTTTCTTCAGAATGTTGAAACCGTGAAAGCGGAGGTCGTTCATGTGGGGAGAAGGGCAAAAGACTTGTTCGTTTTATCGACAAGTTCTTATGTCGACAAGATGAGGACGAATGATAGTGCTGTCATATGGCACGAGAGGTTGGGGCATGTAGGGATGGATAAGTTGAAGGATATGGCGGTGAAAGGTCTAGTCAAGGGCCTGCCTAGTCTATCTTCCTACGGAGATGGTCATATTTGCGCAGGATGTCAGTTCGGCAAGTCTCATCGACTGCCGTTTGATAAGTCGCAGACAAGGAGTAGTGTGTCGTTGGAGTGCATCCACGGTGACTTGATGGGACCAACTGCTACCCCAAGTCTCGGAGGCAGCATGTATATGCTGGTGTTGATCGATGACTACACCAGATATGTCTAGGTATATTTCTTGAAGGAGAAGGCGGAGGCGTTTGCCAAGTTCGTGGAGTTCAAGGAGCTTGTGGAGGGTCGGCTTGGTCTGCGGGTTAAGAAGCTGGGGACTGACAACGGAGGGGAGTTCACCTCTGGTGAGTTCTCTACTTTTTGCAGGAAGGCAGGCATCCGAAGGGAGCTTACTTGTGCGCATACTCCACAGCAAAATAGAGTTGCAGAGCGGAAGATCCGTCATCTGACGGAGACCTGCAAGTGTTGGCTGCATGCCAAGAGTATCCCAAAGTCCTTCTGGGCGGAGGGAATGTCTTGTGCTGCCTACGTCATCAACAAGATGCCTCTTAGTCCCATCAATATGAAGGCCCATGAATTGAAGTTCAAGGAAAAGCCAAGCGTGGCGCACCTTCGGGTGTTTGGTTCCACCTGCTGTGTGCACGTTCCAGATGCGCTTCGGACGAAGCTAGATGCGAAAGCAAGGAAGCTAGTCTTCGTGGGCTATGATGATCTAAAGAAGGGCTGGAAGTGCATGGACCCGGAGACGCGTAGATTTGTTGTATCTCGCGACATCGTGTTCGACGAGGTGACGTCTTACAAGGGAAGTTTTGGTGTTGAGTTACCAGAAATCATGGTGGAGGAGCCGAAGAAAGTTGTGGAAAATCTTCAGGTGGAGCTTCCTGTATCACCAGGTGGTCCATCAATATCTAGTTCTAAGGCGAAGGCTTCTGGATCAGGAAGCAGGGGGAGCGATGCTCCGAGTAGGTCTGGAAGGGGAGCTAGGGAAGAAGCAGCTGAAGATACTGCGAGTCAAGGGAAGGCGTTGCGGAGATCAAATCGAACAATCATTGCCCCTGATCGCTATACAGGAGGAAATATGGTGAGCTTTGTCTCGTGTTTCTTTGCTGGTCCCTTGGATGAGAAGGAGCCGTCGAGCTTTGAAAAGGCCAAAGGCGTGGAACAGTGGGATTCAGCTATGCAGGAAGAGATGAGTGCTCTTGAAAAGAATGAGACTTAGTCTCTGGTGCCCAAGCCCAAGGGTATCACCCCTATGACATGCAAGTGGGTCTACAAGCTCAAGAAGAAGGCAGACGGCAGTATCGAGCGATACAAGGCTCTCCTTGTGGCTCGGGGGTTCTCGCAGCAATACGGTGAAGACTATGAAGAGACATTCAGTCCGGTGGAAAAAATGACTTCAACTCGGGTTGTGATTGCCTTGGCGGCATGTTGGGGGTGGGAGATTTGGCAGCTCGACGTAAAGAATGCGTTCTTGTACGGCGAGATTGACAAGGACATCTTCATGGTCCAGCCGCTAGGCTTCGTATCTGAAGATTTTCCTGACTATGTCTGCAAGTTGAAGAAGGCTCTGTATGGGTTGAAGCAAGCGCCGAAGGCGTGGTATGGAAAGATAGCAGAATATCTCTTATTCTGCGGGTTTGGTGCTTCAGACTCAGACTCAAGCTTATTCGTCAAGAAGAGCGGGGAGCTTCAAGTCATCGTGCTGCTTTACGTCGACGATATGATCGTGACGGGGAATTCGAAGGAGGAAGTAGCAAGGCTTCGGGCTGAGCTATCTATCAGGTTTGAGATGAAGGACTTGGGTTAGCTTCACCATTTACTTGGACTCGAAGTGCATAGGAAGGGAAGTGGAGTGCTGGTGTCCCAGGCTGGATATGCGGAGCGAATCGTGGAGCAGTTCAACATGAAGGAAGGGAAGTGCATTTCCACACCTCTGGAGAAGGCCATGAAACTTCGCAAGGATGAGGGGAGGATTCTGGAAGATCCGCTGGTGTTCCGAGCTCTGGTTGGGAGCTTGATCTATCTGACAATTACCAGGCCGGATATTGCATATGCAGTTGGCAGGGTGAGCCATTATATGGCGGAACCATGGATGCCTCATCTACTAACGGCCAAGAATATATTGAAGTATATCAAGGCGACTTCGGATATGGGTCTCCTTTACAGGAGGGATGCGTGCTTCGAGGTGCATGGGTACATGGATGCTGATTACGGGGGAGATTCAGATGATCGAAAGTCGACGTCTGGATACGTCTTCATGGCGGGCCCCGCGGCTATATCATGGTGCAGCAAGAAGCAGGATTCTGTTTTTGTCTCAACCATGGAATCGGAATACAAGGCTTCGGCCTTGGCAGCTCAAGAAGCCATCTGGCTTAGGAGGTTGGTAGGAGACGTCCATAAGGAGGTTCGGGGTCCGACTCTGCTCCGCGGCGACAACGAGAGTGCTCTCAAACTGGTTACTAATCCAGTTTGTCACTCGAGGACCAAGCATATCGAGATCGAGCATCATTTCATTCGTGAGAAGGTGTTGGAGGGGTCTCTTTCGGTCGAGCATGTTTGGAGTCAGGACAACATTGCTGACATTTTCACAAAGGCGTTGGCGAAGGGGCCGTTTACTCGGCTAAGGGGTTTACTTGGGCTGTTTTTAACTTCCCACTTCAAGGGGAGTGTTGAAAATGTTGAAGTGGAAGTTTTTGAAGTTGGCAGTCTGGGGGGGGGGGGGGGGGGGGAGACCGCACGGTCTGGTCTGACCGTATGGTCTTGCGGTCTCCTCTGGCGGTCTGACCTCTCTGGTCTAGCCGCGGGTTATTCGGCGTGACCGTCATTCTCATAGGGTGGTGACTGGATCAGATCTCACGCCTATAAATAGGAGCCACTATAGCAACAAAATATATAGCACCAAGTGTAAGCTGAGCTCGCGTCCTGTTCTTGCGGTCTCTTTTTTGTGACCGGCCGGTTAGCTGATCGAACTTGTTTTGTGCAGCTTCTGCGGATTGTGCGGGTAGCAGCGGTCACCTCCTCTTCTGAAGGTGTTCGGGCGGTCTCGCGTCTTGCAGTGCGGGTTGCTGGAGTTCGGGAGGATCAGTGGAGTTCGGGAGTTCGCGAGGTTCTCAGTTGGTGTTGTTCAAGGCGCAGGCAGGCAGGTCGGGCGGTCTTGTTTTCTAGCCGGGCGGACTGTCAGGTCGAGCGGTCAGGCGGTCTCAGTTGGCAGACCGCTGGTTTTCCTTTCAGCTGTTTTTCTCTTCTGTTTTTTGTGTACTGGCGAAATCATGTCTCGCCATGTATACCTCGCCCTGTAATGAAGAACTTTGCTTGATCAATAAATATTGTGTTTGTTTCATGTGCTTATGGTTGATTGGCTTGAACTTTTAGTTATACAATTCCTGCTCACTCCTAGATCTACGGAAAATTTCACATCCCTGACCTCTACGTCGATAACTATTCAACGTAGCGTCGACTTAAGTTACTTTGACAGAAGGTTGGACCACTTGGACTTCTAGTCAAAGTAGCGTCGATATGGACTCGATGTTACGTCGAATTCTATTCGACGTAAATATTAACTTAGCCCAATTTTGCTTCCCTTGATCTGGTCCTGATACCCTATGTTGTGTATGACATCCTAAGACATCTAATGACCATATTACCCTCACTATACAATGGGTAATTTAAATCCTAGTAGACAAAATCACTTTTAAGTAATTTGTTAAGTTAAATCAAAAAGGGGGTTTTCCCAACAACACTCCCTCAAAGGAAGAACTTGAAGATGAAGTCGGCGTGATTGATCTTTCTTCAATTCCTCAGCGTTCACGAACGTTGACGGAGTTCTCTTGGCTTGCAAAGAGGAGACTCTCACGAATACAGGAGTTGTGGCTTTGATATCTTCTCAAATCAGTAAGTCAAAAAAGGAGGCGGACCGCTCTATAAATATACTCGGATCCTAGAGCCAGCGGTAGTGCTACCGCCAGGAAGTAGCCTCTTTAGGCAACAAGCTGGCATGCAGATTGAGCCATATTTGACAACCTTCTGGCTCCAAAATCGGTTGATAGTTTATTAGGAAGTAGACTTAATTACCTAGAGGGGGGGGGGGGGGTAGGTTTCTTTTGTTTCTAAGCAAAAGCCTAACTGTTTTCTGAGTTTATGTTAGCTATGAATCAATCACACAGAAAAAACACAAGCATTTATAGAGGTTCCTCAAGACACGGTGTCTTGAGTAGTCCTCTTTCCCCCTTCACCTTTCTAACAATGAGTTAGATAAGGTCAACTCCACCAATCTCAACTTCAAGAGCTTACAACTCAGATCCCTCAGGATCTCTCAGGTTTTCTCCAAACCTTACCTCAGGCTCAACAGCCCTACCTCAGATCTTACAAGGATCCTACACTCAAGCTGAACTCTCAGCTCTACACTCAGGCCAGATAGCCCTACACCCTCAGGCAAAGATGCCCTACAATCTCAGAACAGTGAAGTTCCTACAGAAGTAATAAGAGGTTATTACAACAGAAGATAAAATAGATATCAAGCCTTGGTCTTCTATTGCTGAACAACTGTTGTTGCAGCCTTGAAACAGGGATGAGTCCAATAGCCTCAACTCTGATTCTTTCTAATCCTTTTCTTCAGAGGATGAATGGGGATCAACTTGTTTTTATCTTGAGACAATCAAGAAGAACAATCTTTCTCTCCTTGCAGCTTCAGGAAGCAGGAAGAGAAAACTTTCTGGGCAGCCGTCAATGGAACAGTAGATAAATCTTCTTCAGGGAATTAGAGAGCTTTTACAAAGCCCTAAATGATTCTTTTATATTCCTCCAGTCTTCAACGGCTATCAGATGTCCCCCTGACACAGTATGGAGGTGATTGGAACATCTTATCTTGCTTTACAATGAGTTGTGCCAAAAGCAAACCCGCCAGAACATTTGAATCTGTCTCAGCGGTTGGGCTGAGACAGCTTCTAGTCTCAACGGCTACTCCTGACTTGTCTCAGCGGATCCGCTGGGACATACATTTGTCTTAGTGAATTTTCTCTATCCGCGGCTCAATTTGCCCAGACACCTTCTCAGCGGCTCCTGGCCATATCTCAGCGGTTCAGCTGAGACAGGGAACTTATCTCAGCGGTTTTGGCAGTAAACCTCTGAACTTACTCCATATCTTGGGAATGACCTAACCCTGCATAAACATGATGTAAAATAGGGTTTATCAAATACAATTTATACTTAGCATTGAGTGTGATGCTTCTTTAAATCAAGGGAACATTGAGGGTAATATTCCCAACATTGGTATCCCCTCCTACAACACCGCGGTAATGTGATATATCTTTCCGAGCCATCAGATCTCCTTCCTTTTCTGCTCCTCAATCAGCATCGAGATCGCGAGACTTCCATAAGTTACCACCGGGCGTTATCCTTAACGCTCTGCGGTAAGAGTTGTTATATTCAGTCTCGACGACCTTCCTTTCTCCACGAATGTTTCCTTTTCGATGAAGTTTCCAAATCTGCACACGCTACTGCCAGTGGTAGCATTAGCGTGCCGTGCTAGCACCAAATCTTTGACCTGGTAGGGAATTCATCGTCTTTCTTTCTCGAACTTATAGGGACATGAGAACAGAAGATCCTGCACACTATAAACACATGACAAGTATTATCAAATACAATGAGATTTGTTATTCTCAAACCAAGAGATGTGAAAAACATGTTCCAACAAACTCCCCCATTTTGATAATAACAAATCCTCTGTAGAAAGAAAGCATTTATCATTAAGAAAAGTGTTTATAGCAAAGGATAGGCGTAATTGTACGAATATTCTCTCCCCTAATAAGATGCTCCCCCTATATAAGTGTTCTCCCTAAATCAAAGCATCATATGTATGTTACTTCCCTTAAGCGTGAATTTCTTTCAAAGTTATTCTCCCCCTTTTGGTAATATCAAAAGAGGGTGGAGAGAGAGGTAATGTGCATGACAATGATTTATGACTTAGTGATACTACATGGTGAATGAGTAAAGGATGAAGTTTTGAATTACTTAGATATTCTCCCCCTTTTGTAGGAGATTTTTAGATAAGAATGAAGTATCATTAGATAAGTAGTCAATACCACTTGTTAGGTAAGAAGATGTTCATGATCGAGTGTACAAGTAGTAAGGATAGTGGAAAATATGATTCAAGATAAATAAACATCTTTATTGGAGTTTGAAGCATAGTAAATGAGTAAGAGTTTTGTTTTAGTAGAAAATAGATATTTTATAAATTTGAAGGGCAAGATCAAAATATCACTTGTTATCAAAATACAATAGCACTTGTTTAAAGAGTAAATAGGCAAAAGTGTGCATACAAGGCGTAGCGGAAGATAAGTTTAAATATAATAAGCACTTTTAAAATAAACATCCTTTTGAAATTTGCAAGCATAATAAATAAGAGTGTTAGTTTTTGAAATAAGATGTTTTGAATTTGAAATCCAAGATGTGCTTGTGGTATACCAAAAATAATTCAAGCATGATTTTAATTTATCAAGACAAGATAGGAAACTACAATGTTCTAAATTCACAATTCAAGTATACTTATACATTGTAGAGATCATGCAAAGCAATCTAGTGCATTTACTAAAAGATTGTAGAAAAAATATGTAAATATGCTTTATAGTCCAATACTCATGAGTAGAAATTTTATAAGAAATAATGATGTGTACAAGTAGTGTTTTTGATAAGAGTATACAAATGATTTAATCAAAACACATGGCATGTATAATGGAATAAACACAACATTATTAAAATGCATTTTTAGAGTTACTTTCACCCATATAACGATATTTTATTTCAATGCACATAAATGTAGTACAACTCCCAAGGTGATCTACATACACAATGCTCATTAAGACTTATCAGGGTGCAAAGTAGTGATTGGGGGATCACATATATTTTATCTTTTCTTTTATTTATTTGTGATCCGGTGTATAAGAAAAAGTAGTGTATAAAAATAGTTTGTACAAGCCACTTTACAATTTTTTCCAAGGTGCTCAACCTCACAATGCTCATTAAGACTTATCAGCAGGGTGAGTAGTGCTTGGTGGAGTTATCTTTAACATGTCTTCATTTGAATTTTGGTTTTGGACAAAGTTCTCCGAATTCACTTATTTTTTGCAAACAAAGAGTTTTTTATTTTTGTAAACACACTTCTTCAAATATGAGTGCATGAAAAAAGATTTTTATGAGGTGTAGGTAAACTAAGCACACATCTAATTATATTAAGTTGTTACACTACATAATCATGCAAGAGTATGATTAAAATCATATGTAAATTATCAAAGATATGAGTGAATAAATCATTATCAAATATAAAACATTACTCTTACTTAGAATCATGTTAAGCACTTCTACACATGATTTCAATAATCAATTTCATTGCACATTACAAGATAAGGTTCAAGGCAAGACACAATAATGTTTTAAGGTACTTGAAATTAGAATTTAACATTGTATTTGAAAGATATGGGTTATTTGTAAACTACACCTAGAGGGGGGGTGATTAGGTGTTTTCAATATTATTTGCTACTTTAAATTTAACTATCACATCACAAGAGCAATCACAGAAAACACACAAGATTTATAGTTGTTCCATACAAGACAATGTGTCTAGAGGTACTCCACTGTCCCTCCCACCTATCTAGCAATGACCTAGACTAGGCAACTTCTCCAACTCAGGTCTTTTCTCAATAAACAGATCTTACAACGCAGGTTCACACAGAACCCTACCAAGCTCAGACTTTGCAAGTCTTACAATAACTCAAATCTTTAATAAGATCCTACCAAACTCAGGCTCACTAAGAACCATACCAATCTCAGGCACACATAGAACCCTACCAACTCAGATCTATTACAAGATCCTACAAGCTCAGGCTCACAAAGAACTCTACATAATAATACATAAAGGTTTGATGTTGTAGAAGAAAAGACTTCAAGATGAAAGCTTTGAAATAACAGGTCTTCTTCTTCTTCTTGTAATAGTAAGCCGAGAGATCTTGTAAATCACTGAACCTTTCTTTAGAATCTTCTTTAGACCTACACATCACAGCAGTGAAGTCTTCTTCTTGTTGATTCTTTTCTTTCTCTTCTGGAAGTATGTATGAGAATAAACTTTTGAGAGAGAATACTTAAACAACCGTGTCCTGTAGATAAAAAATATCTCCTTTTATATTGCTCTGCAATTTTGAATAAAAGCCCTTGTTGATTATTCTATAATCAATTTTCCCATTTGAAACGTTTGACAAAATTGATATAATATTTCATCATAAATGACTTGTCGATCTTGGAACCTGCAGAATATATAAGTAATAATATGCTTCCTTAAATACTGTGCAACGGATATATTCTGTAGAGAATATATCATTTATTACTCCTTGATTGGTGTACAAGATAGACGGCATGCAAATTCCCTGAATATCAATTTCCAAGAATGTCTGCGCATTAAATGCGGTTATGTAACTGTCAAGGCGATAATATTCCTTCAAGCCGATATCATCTTGATCAATGTAAATGATAGATATTCTTTACGATGATATCGTCGACATGCTTCCTTCTTCAAGACTCTACTTGATATCTCAACGGTATTGCTTCTTCTAGACGATATCGTCGAGATGCTTCTTTTAATAAGACTTCGACTTATTCATCAGACTGCAGTCTTTCTTCAAGACGATATCGTCTTGATCTTCTAGACGATATAAGGTCTTCAAACCGATGTCTGTCTATATGATCCTTTCTTCATGACTTAATGAGTTATGTCTTTAATCTTCAAGGCTATACCTCTTCTTCAAGATGACATCGTCGAGACATCTTAGCTTTATCCACGATAAGCATTCTTCAACTTTCAGGACTATAAATTTTCTTCAGGACGATATCGTCAAGACATCTTAACTTAGCTTTATCCACGATAAGCTTTCTTCAACTTTCAGGACTATACATTTTCTTCAAGAAGATATCATCGAGATATCTGAACTTGGCTTTATCAACGATAAGCTTTCTTCAAGACGATATCGTCGAAATTGTCTCAACGGTATGTTATCTTTCTCAATGATTCATCTGCTGAGTTTTGAGATGATATTTTACTTAGTTAGTTTTCATTATTTTATAGTCTTGATACTAGTGATGTAGCTTTGATGCATCTCAACGATATCTATATTATCTCAACGATATATCCAGTCCTTGATGATTTTGGACTTATAAAATTATTGGTCATATGGTTTATCTTCTGCAGTCATGAATAAAATATACCATCAAATACATAGTGCATTTATCATTGACCTGGACACTTCTTCAAATCAGGAACATTACAGGGCATAGTTCCCAACAGGATTTTAATCTTGAAAAGATAAACCTAATCATCCTTGAAACATTTAAATGAATTGTAATCCGTTTTTATAATTTTTGTTTTTAATAAAAAATACAAAATAGTAAACACACATAAAGGAAAAACATACTTTTGTTCTTTAAAATTATTTTAAAATTTTGTATTTGATTTTCAAATTTGAATACTTTTCTGGAAAACATAGAAGTGTTTTACAAGCCTATCAGTAAATGATATTCTATGTCAGAGAAGATGTAAAAGAAAAAAAAATATCGATTTTATGCTATCGCCGCTAGTACTATCTTGTGGAGCTAGCAACAGAGATTTAGTATTTTGCTTAGAAAACAGGATTTTTGATAATTTCTCTTTCTAATTTTTATTGATTCTTGTTTTCTAAGATAAAAGACACCAAGTATCGCACAGAGTTTTGAATAATAGTATGTGGATAAATTTTTTTTGGCTTAAGGTGTCAAAATACTCTTTCAGAATACTTATGTTTTTCAAAATCATGAAAGTCAAAAGAGTATAGTGTATGAAAAACATAAGATAGCATATATGAACATAATATGCATGAGTGAAATGATCATAAGAGTGAAATAATTTTCATGCAATGTATATAATATAAGTATGTCTAAAATCAAGATACCCTAATTACATGTCTACACTCTAGCCCCATACTAAAGGACGGATGGGCATGAGGAGTTGCACACATGTCGTAGGTTGGGGTGTTAATCTCATATGCATACAAAAGAGGACGCTCAACCCAGCACTCTTTCCACCAGTGCCTCGCAAGGCCCCATTGGAACCCTCCCCGGTTAAGGACAAGACATGACGTAGAGGTTAGGTATCTAATGCACACAATCTTATGCCCTTGCTATTGTGAGACACATAATGTGAGTGAATAATCATGGACATACTAAACATTTAGTCCTAAATACCAATTTATAGACTATGGCTTTATTTTTGAAATTTTTGAAATGAGGATAGTTGATTTAAAGCCAAAATAACTTTCATTACTTTCAAATTTCATTATTCTATTTTACTTTAACATAACATGACATGATATAACTAGCATAGACATTGATTTCTACTTAAGGTAATAGACATGCTAGAATGAAAAGTTATGGTAACAAAATGCAATGTTAAGTAAAGATTACAAACATATAACTGATTTTCATATATTCAACATGAAGTTTCAACCTAAATGTCCATAGACCTAGAATGATGTGATTTAACTTTGTGAGTTATTTTTAAAGAGTATAAGGTTGATTCTAAGGTCTAGAAAAGAATGAGATACATACAAACAAGAGTGAAGCACATCATACACACACAATACACCAAATAAAGTAAGAGATTATAATTTCAATAACCATCATATCATACATAATTTCAAGTGTGATAGAAATATGTAATTTAGGATTAATTAATGATGACTAATGATATATGATTAGAGTGAAGTTAAGCCTAGGAAATCAGCTTAATCATAATAGATCATTGAGGTGTATATGAAGTTCATATTTATCCTTTTTAATTTATTATAATGAAATCTTTTAATATGAATATGTTTTGATGATTTTTTTTGAGTTGTTTTGTAAATTTGTTTTTGATTTTTAGAAATTAGCTAAAAAAACACAAAAATATCTGAAAGTAGAAAATAATGATACTTAACACAGTAAAATAATTTTTTAGAAGGAGGTACTTTTGAGAAAATTAGGAATTTTCAGAAAATATAAATATCGCCGACGATAGTGTTAGCGTCAGGCGGTAGCAAATAGAGGTTCAAATTTTCATTTAAACACATGGTTTTGGAGATTTTTCAATTCTGATTTCTCTTTATTATGATTTTACATTATAGGGGATATCACATGCATCAACGACATTAGGGAAATAATCAAAAAGTTGCGTATTTTAAATTTTAGCCTAAGACCCCTAAATAGCCTACTTAAATCAAATTTTGAAAATATTAGTTTCAACAATATAACATGACAAATTTAGTACTTAATTTATGATGATAAAATAAGACTTTTATAGGTAATGGATTTAGAAGGATAAAATTAAAAAATAGAAAGGTAACTTGAGAAATGATATGATTTTTTGTTCAATTTTATTCAATTTGATTCATTAGTGAATTTAGGCTTAAAGTGTGAAAGTCATACCATAAGCCATATAAAGTGACCATAGCATGTTGGCTCAAGAAAAAAGACAAAAAAAAATTAAGCATATCATGAAGTAGATAATTGATATTTCATTTTTAATTGTTTCTACTTCATGCATATTTTGGATACTAATGAATAAGAGAATTAGGTATTCAAAGGGGACTATGTGGGATGGTTCCTTTGGGTACTCAAATACATCGTGTTGTCATTTGAGGAGATAGTGATGAATGAGTCCTTTCGAGTGGAGTTAGTGTTTCATTTTTAACTTTGGGCCTCCATTCAAACCTTGGTTTAATATTGTTTTTATGCATAAAATTTCTGTTGTAATATTTTTATCTTGAGGATTATTATTGAAAGTATTTTTCATTATAAATTTGTGCAATTTTAAGTTTAAGTTGGGAGAAAAATGATTTTATAAATGATAGTGATTAAGATTTTAATTTACAAATGTTGTGTGTTTTTTACTCTCAATATTTGGCTTAGTCAAGATATTTATATTCAACTTGCTTTTAGATTTAGCTTGATATTGTGAATGTATATTTTGAGAATTTTTCTTTATAATTTTCTTAAGCAAGTTGACTTTAATTTCCAATTTATTATTCTGAATTTTGAGATTATGTCTAGCTTTATTGTAAGCGATTGTGTTATTATTAAGAGTGGTGACAATCGAATCAATATGAGTTTTATAATTATTTCTTAATTCTTCAAATGTTTCATCCATCTCTTTAATTTCAAATTTATAACTTTTACACATGGTACAATTACTTTTTATAGATGAATTTTCTAAACACAATTTTTCATTTTGTTCTTTTACAAAAATACAATCCTTTTCAAGTTTCTTGTATTTTTCTTTTAATTCATTATATTCTATACAAGGTGTCATATTTTCACCGAAAGTGTCATGGAGAAAACTAGATACATTACAATTTGATTCTACATTAACTTTTGCTTTTAAACTATTATTTTCTAAATGCAATTTGCAATTAGCATTTTTTAATTTCTTAAATTTACGTTTAGCAATATGTAGCAATTGTAATGTAGAAATAGAATTACAAACAAAAAAGGAATTTGATTTCCTTACAGCGCTTTTGGGTGAGGCAAGATTTGAACATGAGGTTCCTTTAACATTATCATCTTCCTCTTCCATTAATGATTTGTTATCTTCCCTTCCGCTTGATGTGCTTTCCATGGATTCATCCGTGTGCAATATTGTGATGCTGCATTTTTCTCTTTTTGATAGATCTTCCTCCAAGCATGAGTCCTCATTGGTTTCTTCTCTTGGATCCATAAGGAATTGCTCTTGTTCAACATCTATGGAAGGAAGACTATAAGAATTCTTAAGAAATTTCCAAACTTCATAAGCAGTGGGAAGCATATAAATAAGTTTAAAAATATTTTGATCAAGTGCACAATATAGACTATTCATAGATTTGATATTTAAAAATATTTCATTTATATTTAGAGTACTTGGGGGCATTTTAAAAGTAATATTACAAACTTCAATATCTAAAGATTTAAGAAAATTTTCCATTAGACTTTCCCACCCTTTATAGTTTTTTCCTTTAAATAAAGGTGGTGATAATGATTTTCCATTTATATAAAGAGTATCCCCTCTAGTGGATGCGAGATCATAAAGCATCATTATTCTCGGTTGTGAAGCCGTTTTGGAATAACCTATATCTGATACCACTTGTTGGATATATAGGCGCCCTTAGAGGGGGGGGGGGGAGGGGTGAAGAAGGCTTTTAAGAAATTTAATATTTTAATAGAACTATGGTTGTTAATAAAAGAAGTTTCGGAATATTTTATAGAGGAGTATATTTTAATATCTCAGAAAAGAATATATTGAAGATTACTTTTAAAAGAGAAGATATCAATCTTTCTTCGCTACTGCCAGCGGTAGAAACTACCACTCGGCGCTAGTAAAAGAAATTAAATCCAAGAGTTTCTTTGTTATAAAAAAGTGAACCTTCCAATATATTTTGCGTTAAAGATTTTGAAGGATGCTATTCAAAACATTTTGGTGCACGGAAATAAAATCTAGATAATTAAACAAAGAGAAACATGATTTTATTTCTTCAGAGATTGAATACAAAAATATTTGATTTCAATGACGCTTGAAATCATGGCGAATAACATGAAAACTCTTTTTGTTTTATATACCAACTCATCTCCCTAAGAACTGGTTGACTTTAGCCGATCTATCCCCAGATATGGCCTCAAGTCTCTCTAGCCTCCCTATCCTCAAAAAGGCCTCGAGCACCCCCTAGATCTAGTCCCAAGACCTAGTCGTCGTGTGGCGAATTCCCCTAGTCCTCGTAAGGCCCTAGTCGTCAATCACGCGGCGAATTCTCTACTTGTGATAAAAAGAGTTACAAATAATAAAAACTAAAAACATCAAAGACACTCCCTCAAAGGATGAACATGAAGATGAAGTCGGCGTGATTGATCTTTCTTCAAGTCCTTAGCGTTCACGAACGTTGACGGAGTTCTCTTGGCTTGCAAAGAGGAGTCTCTCACGAATACTGGAGTTGTGGCTTTGAGATCTTCTCAAATCAGCAAATCAAAAACTGGGGCGGACTGCTCTTTAAATAGACTCGGATCCTATCGCCAGCGGTAGTGCTACCGCCGGGCGGTAACCTCTTTAGGCAATAAGCTGGCACGTAAATCGAGCCATATTTGGCAACCTTATGGCTCCAAAATTGGTATCCCCTGTCACAACCCGCATTTTCCCAAGAATATAATACATATTATCAGAGCAAGGGGAAAATACGCGTCGTGAAGCTACGCCTGCAGGAGACGACTACAGACGCTCAGGCAAACACTCCTTGCGATAAATTTATAAAAGACATATATGTGTTTATATTAAAAAGAGAAATTTTCATTATTAACTTAAGACCGCGTCCCTCGGTCCGGTGGATCATCTAGTCCACAAGTAGAAAACTATATATACGCAGCGGAAAAAATAGGTTTGTTTTTAGCCTACATGAGCATGAAGATGAACATCCCAGAAATAATATGCATATATCTATGTTTAATATAGTAAAAAAAGATTTTCTACGATCTTCAAAGTACGTGACATTTATTTAAAACCATGATATGCAAGAATGACATTTTTATACCCAAAAGTAACTAATGCATCCTAGCATAAAGCTTCCCAAAGAGCAAGTAGGTAAACAATTTGAAAGTAACAGCAAAATAACTAGCAAGTAAACTAGCACAAGAAGAGATTCATACGGGCGTCAACAACTGACACGAACCCGCAGGAAAGAAGGAAAAACAACCAAAAGAACTGCCCCTTACCTACTAGAGAGGAAGGGCCTCTACAGGACAGCTAAACGACGCCGCTCTAACTCCTGCGGCAGCTATAAACCTGAACCTGAGACATTCATAAGAAAAGAATGCCTCAGCCCAAAAGGGTGCAAGAAAACCAAGATTATCAGCAATTAGTAATAAAGGAGTACAGAAAGAAGAACTAAGCAGGTAAACATCAATAATCTAACCACAACACGAGCCAGCACAAACGAGTGCACTCGGTAGGAGGAAAAGAAAAGCCTGCACTGAAAGGTAATAGCCAAAGCAATCATGGCCAACCACGTGTCTGTCCCTGTGACTCAGAGGTGATGATTATACATATAATATATCATAATACCATACATAAGCATATAAGCTTAATAGAACTTGAGACTGATCAGCTCGAGGGAAAAGCGTCCCCCAAAAGAAGGCTCTGCGATGGTGGTATCTTCCACTAACGCCCGCAGCCCAAAACCGGGTGTGGTCCCATATCCACTGCCACCCAGAATCCAATTCAGGAGTGCTGCGGCGGTGACTCCAATCCACCCAAACCAACAGTCCAAAAGAGGCACTGTGTCGGTGACTTTAAGCTCACACGCTCAACAGACTCACACTTAGCACCTGTAGCAGGGGTGCACAATCATATATATAGGTATATGTATATATATAAGTATATAAACAAACCTCAGTGCAGGACACCTGAGAACACTCAGAACATTAGACCACGGAGGTCATGGAGATCAAGAACCATTCAACGAAACTATCCCGGAGAATTAGGAAACAAAGAAAACTTAGCTCATAAATCCAACAGAACCCAAGGAGGAGGGTCAGACCGGGAAAACATGGTAACAAATGGTCTTAACCATAATTCAAGTCGAGAGAATCAGGAAAACACAGGATTCAGCAATAAACCAATAGGTTAATATTCAACTTACAACAGAGCTGAAGATTTCAGCAACCCGACACCATGCAGGGCTTGGTGTCGGAACGAGACGGAGGTAACTTGACACGAAGGCCAAACACCAGAACAATATTAGTGGGTTCATAAGAGAACACTTGGAACATAGCTAACGCAGATCACAAGGGAAACACTTGGCGAGTCCAAACTTGACTCCCAACGAACTTCTCGTAACAGTACGATGAATAAGGCACGACAAGGCACGACAGATGGACACTAACCAAATACAGGGCAACTCAAGAATAGAGCATAGCTTTACCAAAAGTCTCAGCCAAAGGGACTTAAAAGGTTTGATAACAACGCTTAAGATACCCGGGAACACCCGGCAGAAGATCATATAGATATATGAGAAAGCAATTCATAATGAGCGATGAAATCGACAGGAAACTCAACAAGAGCCGACGGGAGAAGACTTATATCAAGTCAACGAGAAAGACTTATGTCAAAGCTGACTAGAAGATTTCATGCCAAAGTCGAAGGGAAACTTCATAAAAGAAGAAATAATTGCACGATCTTAGGGCGAGCAACTTTTCTAAACATAGGGAAGTCTTATCAGACTACCTGGTAGCGTAACCAAACAGGCATAGAAGCTACCCAGGTTCCAAGGGGGATGACAGCAGGGATCAAGAACCTAGAACACCGAACAAGACCCAAAAAGGTGAAACACAACTGCCGCTAACCAGTTGGAAATATATTCATATTATTAATGAACATATCTTAGCGGGGTTGCATCACAGTTAGAGTGTTGACGTTGATCTATAGGGGTGACTTAAGACTCTTTATTAAGGGTTGTCAAAGGAGAAGAAAATATGAATTATGAGACTACAAGTGAACCCAAAGTGGCATAAGGTAATCATCAACACAGCAAGGAAATAAAATGTAGGAGTAAATCTGGTTGGCCAACTTCAAGGAAACACAGCAGCAACACTGAAGTGGTAAGGGGTAAGGGCAATACAAAGCAACCGGCTCAACAATTTCTCAACAATACTCCCATAAACATCATGAATATAACAACCACTTTAATGTAAGATATCATTCTTAGACATACAAATGAAAATCAGATCTACCAGCCAACCATCACACTCAATTTCATGCAACAATACCCAAAATTGAAGGGAAATAACAGCCGGTCGGCCAAACCAAAGCCTCATAGATGACCACAAAGCTTGGCCCAGATCTCAACAACAATTTTCAACTGGAAAGAGGAATCAAAATAGAAACAGCACAAAGTGCTACCAACAAGAAATCCCCTCCCCAAACCAAAAAAAACATCACAAAGAGACAACAACTAACCATCTCAAATTTCCAACAAACGACGAGTGCAGAGACTGACAAGTGCAGGTTTTAGCCGAGAATGATTAGAAACGGCAAAATGAACCAAGCAAGCAACCCCACCAAGACAGGAGTCCAGGATTCCATAGCATAGATTCCGAAATTCTGCTAGCACATCTATATATACATACCCCAAATTAGCTAAGACCAACTCGGGATTTGATAGCATAAACCAGGAAGTTTTGATAACAAAAGCTAGGGAATTTGCTACCAAAATTCCAAAATAGATCTGACAACATAATCTGGGAATTTTGCTAACATAACATCCAGAATTTTTTTGATAGCATGAGCTAGGAAAGCTACTAGTATAATTCTCCAAAATAAATAGGCTAACAGGAACTAGGAAAAGGAAACAAAAAAAAATAACTGCTAGCATAACCCCAAAAATCTGTTAACAGGAACTAGGTAAAAAAATGCCAACATAAGCACCCAAAAATCAGGTAACCGGAACTAGGAAAGCTGCTAGCATACGCTCCAAATCAGGGCCATGATCGGTAAAGAGACAGAAAAGAGATGAAGGGGAGGAGGAGGAAGAGTTTTCTTGCCTCAAACAACGGCGACCCGCCGGATCGCGACGAGCACGGAAGGAGCCGCCCGGATCCTTAGCCCCGACGACCGCGATCCCACCTCCTCCGACAGCTCCGGCGCCGCTCGACACCGATCCGACGAAAACCCTAGCTTCGCGACTCGCCGGCTTCACAGGAGGGTTGGGGGTTATCGGGGAAGGAGCGAATGAAAAAGAATGGCTGGGGAAGGGGGTTTTGTTATAAATATAAATGTAAGATTATTTTATAATAATATTAATATTATTATTATTATATAATCACTAAAAATTAAACGAACTCCGAACCTAACGAAACTTTCGCCTAAGGTGAACAGCGGCGCTACGAATCCAACGGTGAAGACAAAATCAAAATCCGACGTGCCGTTCTCGAGATAAAATGGCTGATGTTTACGCTAAACGTAAACCATACAAAACTTCAAACGCGCACCGAGACTCCAAAAATGATCGGATCGCGACGAAACTTGACGGGCAAGTCTAAAATTAAACAACTTAATTTCCTATCGTAAAATTTTCCAATTTCGGTAATTTTCAAAATTTTGTCGGCTTGACCAAACGGACACGAGAACGCACTAACAGCGATGCGTCTTTAACTCTGCACTAGCGTAACACCCTTTCGTCATTATTACGACAATTAAAACAATTAAAATAATCGTCGAAAATCAGGGGCGTTACATCCCCTCCTACCGCGCCGCGGTAATGCTAACATGTCGCGTTAGCGATATATCTTTTCCAGTCGTTAGATCTCCTTTCTTTACTACTCCTCAATCAGCATCAAGATCGTTGAACATCCATAAGTTACTGTCGGGTGTTAGCCTTAACGCTCTGCGGTAAGAGTTGTCATATTCAATCTCGACGACCTTCCTTTCTCGACGAATATTTCTTTTTCGACGAAGTTTCCAAATCTATACATGCTACCGCCAGCGGTAGCATTAGCGCGCCGCACTAGAACCAGAGCTTTGACCTGGTAGGGAATTCATCATCTTTCTTTCTCGAACTTATGGGGACTTGAGAACAGAAGATCCTGCACACTATAAACGCATGTCAAGTATGATCAAATACAATGAGATTTGTTATTCTCAAACCAAGAGATGCGGAAAGAATGTTCGAACAAAAAGCATATGATGTAGAGGTTCCAGAGTCCTTCCTTCTCAGCTCTTCATTCAACAGACAGCTCGACACCATCTCCATTGACATGACTCCTTAAGTGCTAAATTGCTCAGCGACACCACAAGAGTCTCTTAACTCTCTAGTAAGGAACTAAGGATAATCAAAGCTTGCAGCTCATCCTCCAAGATGATCTTCATGGCCTCCAACTGATTTATAATGCTCTTGGCAAGGTTCAGATTCTCTGTCATCTGAGAACCTTCCTTATACTTCAAGTTCACAAGCTTTCTGATCAGGAAAGCTTTGTTGTCTGCTGTCTTCCTCTCGTACAGCGCTTCAAGCTTTCTCCATAAAGCCTGAGTCGATGACTAAGTGGATACATGGTGGAAAACAGAATCATCTAGCCTGATGGCGCCGACCCGCCCTTGTATGAAGATGTTCGCCGCCACAACCTCCGCTGGATTGATGGTGTCGACCCACCCTTGCATGAAAATGTTCGCCGCCACAACCATCGCTCGTGGCCGCATCGCCGCAACACTCAAGTTATGGAAGATACCCGCCGCGTCGACCCCCGTGCATGACCACGTGCCGACACTTAGCTTAATTTAATGTTAATATTAAATTAGTTTCATGGTTTTTAATTTCAGTTTTTATTTTAATTTTTTAATTTGGTTTCATGGTTTAAGTGTAATGGCTATTTGTAAAACTCTATAAGGGTGCGTTCGGTTCGTCGGTTTTGGACTTCTGGAATTGGTTTTGTCGTTAAGTAATTCATTTCACCCTGTTCGGTTGGACGGAAACGACGGCGGAATTGGAAATGGCAAAAACCGTGGGTTTTCATTTATACCTAGCGCCAATTTTTACCTATTTCTCTCGTTTTTCCTCTTCAACCGCGTGAAATGCGCGATTCTCCTGCTTCGTCCAGCGCTTCCGTCTCTTCTTCTTCCTCCTCGTCTTCTTCCTCTTCTTCTTCTACTTCCTCTTCTTCTTATTCTTCTTCCTCCTCCTCCTCTTCTTCTACCTCCTCCTCTTCTTCTTATTTCTCCCGCTCTCTTCTTCTTCCTCCCCGACTTTTTTTTCTTGTGTGAGTTCACGGAATTGGAAGACAGGAAGGGGCTTCATAAGGTGCATCAGTATGTGTATGTGAAGGAGAGAGGAAGTGTAGATTCTTCCCCATTACATATGACTATTTCTGATATGACCCCTAGGGATCAAAAAATTTGGGATTCTTCTTTTTCCTTGCGGCCATGTCGATGCCCTAGATTTGAATTCCAATTCCATCAGCTCAAAATCTTCCTGCAGCCGAACAATATAATTGGAATTCAGGAAAACCAAAACCTGTTGGTTTTTGGTTTTACTGAATTCCAATTCTTCAAAACCAAAACCTGCGATCCGAACGGACCCTAAAAGGTTTTGTGGAGGAATGAGAAGGAATTATCATTGATGTTAAGAAAAAAATAAAAGCCCCGTAGCTTTATTTCTCCCGCTCCCCGTATTAGGGTTCGGTCCCTCCCCTTGGCGTTCAGTGCGACACAACCGCCACCCCTCATCTGTCCGGCGTGAGACTCACCGCCGACACCCACGCCGCCCGGTGTGTGACTCGCAACCGCCTCTCCTCTGCCTGGAGCGATTCCAGCGCCCCGCTCTTTCCGCCTACTGGTGCGATGTCGGCGTCCCCGACCCCCTCCCTTCTTCGGCGACACTCAGTCGGCGATTCCCGTGGCTCTTCTCTGGTGCGATTTTGAGGAAGGTGGACGTGTCTCTCTTCATCTGGTGTGTCTCTGGTGGAGTTGTGGTTGAGCGATCCACCATCAGTTTACATATTCTCGAGCAGGTAACAATCCCTAAATTCCACTAGTTGTGTGTTTCTCTTCTCATATTTCTTGTGGTGGTAAACGACGGTGTTATTTTCAAAATCAAGATTGACGTGGGTTTTTCTCCGAATTATTTTGTTGTTGAATCTCTTGGTTCCTCAATGTTCAAAGGATTTGGTAATCCGTAGTTTTCTTTTGTTGGGAGAGATCAACCTCTTTTGAGCCATCGGTCTTTTTGGTGGATCTCTTTTGGCGCTACAACACATCGTTCGGATCGTGTAGGCTTTTCGCTTGATTAGACATTTGCACATAGCCCTTGTATGATCTCGAGAGGTTTGGCAAACCTTCTGTGATGGCGTGTGAATGGTATCAAAGAATAGGTGTGGCCGCGTTTTTGTTGTGTGTACGTAAAATAGACATGAGAGAGCGGCTTATGAGGTTTCGGCCTTCGCGGTATCATTGGTCGGGGTAGCCTGCATCATAGACACTGCCGAATGAATCCCACTACTTTCAAATTTGTCTTCTTCCACTCTGCATCTTCTAACATGGTAGCCGGTCTCCCTGACAATGGAGCATGGAGATCATTGCAATACAAGATATCATCCATCCGAGGCTTCCATATATTCCAGTTCTTGCCATTCATGCTAACCATTCTTGTGTTCTGCTCCATCTTCTACAATAGCCCAACGGTCTGAGACAAAAACCTTGATCAGATTTAGGAAGATAGGGAGCGGACCAATGTCGTCACCTACCGTTGACCCAAATCTAAATCAGAATGTCCAATCAGACACTTAGGAATGAACCTCGCTCTGATACTACTTGTTGGGATATAACCCACTAAAGAATCTGGGCACACTAGAAGATAATAAAAATAAAAAATAAAAACACAGAAAAATAGCACAATCAGAGGACAACAAAAATTTAGGTGGAAAACCCTCTCAAAAGCAATGAGGTAAAAATCACGGGGTGAGGCACACGAACAATCCACTATAAAAAATAATAAGGATTACAACAATATAATCTAGGTTTTCCCAACCTAGAAACTCCCTTGGATTCACAAATTGAACCCCCTCTCAACCCAAGGTGAAAAATAACTTCTATTCAAGAAAAGAAACAAAAGAACTCAAATCTCTACTCAAGCACAAAAGGCAAACGAAGACAAGACTGAGCAAAAATCTTACAGCGAAGATGAAGAACACCGACTGTGAGAAACCTGTTCTTCCTCATGAAGAACTCCTCCGACAACAATTGCGACAACTTCCTCCTTTTCACGTTTTTCCTCTTTGACGGCTATGAAAGATGGAAGTTATGAATCTCCCAAAGGACCTCTGCCTATTTAGGGTAAAAGAAACGAACCCATCTTGGCCATTGAAACAAATTTTAGTGCGATCCGACGGCACCCGATCGCCAGTTAACGAAAATGTTTCTGCACGCTACCGCCCGACGGTAGCAACTACCGCGCTGCGGTAGTCATCAAGATGACACAGTCTCGACCACATCGGAGACTCATCTCAACGATATGGGGACTGTCCGGATCGACGAACAAAGCTACTGCCCGCGGTACCACTACCGTCGGGCATTAGCGCCCAGGTGTCAGCCCACTCGACGATACTTCCAGTCCACTCGATGACATGCTACCGTCGGCGGTAGAGTTACCACCCGACGATAGCAAACAAAGCAAGAATATGTTGTTCTACACAACCTCCTTCTTCTCCAGTAGCAACACAGCTCCAAACATGATTTGATTTTCTTCTCTTTAGAGGCTGGACCCCAACAGCTCGAACCCAAAAAATTGCCCCTTTTCAACGCAAGTGCGTGATTCTGCGAGAATTTTTTTATGTACAAATTTGTTCGAAATATATAGGCAAAAATCATATTTTTGTTCCTTGCTTTCGTCTTTTTAGATTTCAGACTCTGTTTTTTTCCTAAGATATCAATCCTTCAATTTTACTAAATGCATGAAATCAATCTCCTCCTTACTTTTTCCATTAAATCCTTAGATTAAGAAGTTAAAACTCTGTTTTTTTATATATAGCATTCTTTTATGGAGGCAATGCATGTTATAATATTAAAAAAAACTAAAAATAGAATTGTTGCGGATCGCTCAGGGCCTTTGGTAGATCGGGCAAGTTGATCGCCTTAGCCGGCTAGCGCCCGAACATGCAAACAGATAAAGGGGTCTTCTGAGTAGACCGAGTCCAAGAGTTGATGACGTGGAAAACTCGCAATCGGGGTGAAAAACCACGCGGTCGGAGCTGTGCGGCCTATCCTTCAGTATGCTTTGAGTTCTTCTACAGATTCATTCTTGAGAGAGCGAGGGCGACAGGTCGTGCCTCGTTACAATGATGGAGGTGAGAGAGAGAGAGTCTGTTGCCTTGCTCCAATGCGGGTTTTCCCCCGGGTCCAAGCTTCGTTCGTACCACTGCGGGCCTTCGGCTCCTTGATTGGTCTGCCAATAACGAGCCCCAAGTCATCTCCCAGCGGTCTGCTGATAGCGGGTTCCAAGCCTCCAAGCGATCTGATGATAGCGAGTTACCAGCCTCCGAGCGGTCTGCTGATAGCAAGTTCCAAGTCTCCAAGCGGTCTGCTGATAGCAAGTTCCAAGTCTCCATGTGGTCTGCTGATAGAATGTTCCGAGTCTCCTAGCGGTCTGCTGATAGCAAGTTCCGAGTCTCTAAGAGGTCTGCTGATAGCAAGTTCTAAGTCACCAATCTGTAGAGAGAGAGAGAGAGGAAAGGAGAGAAAGAGAGATAATCCCTCCTCTTAAAAGTGAGTGAATGGGAGAATAAAGGGGTCTATTTATAGGCTTTTGAAGGGGCGGTCCGGTAATTATACATGCTAATTATTGGACCGGCATATAGGATCGCCCGGATTCTATCAGGTGGATTGCCAAACTCCCAAAAATGACGGCCCTATCCCTAAACCCTAAATGGGCATAGCCGGAAGGGGGAGACGGCTCGCGGTCACCGGCCAAGACGGCGCTCGGGATGGAGGGTGGTTGGATCGTCCTCGGGCGGCCTTCCCCAAGGTCGGTAAGGCCTCAAGCGGCGGCACCCTAGGAAGCCTCGACCAAGGACAGCCTCGCTCAAGGCCGGCGCGGCCTAGGGCTGCGGCGCCTTAGGCGGCCACGACCTAGAACGGCCTCGCCCAAGGCCGGCGTGGCCTCGGGTGGCGGCGCCGTAGGCGGCCGCGGCCTAGGGCGGCCGAGCCCTAGGCCGGGGCGGCGGCCATGGGCGTCCGCGCCCTAGGCCGGGGCGGCGGCCATGGGCGTCCGCACCCAAGGCCGACATCGCCTTGGGTGGCGGCGCCCTAGGCGGTCGTGGCCTAGGGTGGCCGCACCTTAGTTGGGGCAGCCGCGTCCAAGGCTGGTGTCGCCTTGGGTGGCGGCTCCCTAGGGGATCGTGACCTAGGGCGGCCGCGCCCAAAGCCGGCATCGCCATGGGTAGCGGCGCCCTAGGCAGTCGTGGCCTAGGGCGGCCGCACCTTGGCTGGGGCGACCGGCCCTTGCGAGGCCGGCCGCAGGCGTGAGGGGCCGCGCTGGGAACGCGGCCTGCTTGCGGGATCCGGTGCACCGATCGCGTGCAGGGCGGAGCTTTCCTTGCGGGGAGGATTCCATGAATATTTCATTTCCTTGTTTGTTAATCCTTCCATTAGCGGGGATCTCCTATTTAATGGGTTTGACCCCCATCATTTGCCGCCCAAAGCTTTCGGAGTCGAGTATTAAAATAAGAGGGTCCCGAGAGCTTTTTCTCTTTTCCTCAGGATGGCGGATGGTGTTGAAGGAGATCGAGGCGGCGCGTCGGAGGCCGGCATGGTATGTGAACGGATCGAGGGCATGTGTAAGGGGTGCATGGGACACGCGTGCAGAGCACGTGCCGATGAGCGTGCTGCATGTGCGGAGGGCACGTGCGCATGCTATGCACGCTCGGGGAACGCGTGCGCACGAGGATGCCCGCGCATGTTGCACGAGCGATGCGCGACCTCGCCGGGCGCTGTGGTGCGCTTGCTATTCACGTATATTGTACGTGCATTGCGAGCGCGTTCTGTGCGGGGGCGTTTTGTGCATGCGTGCACGTCGTGCGAATGCATTCCATGCACGTGCTTTTTGCTCGTGGTTGCGGCGAGTGCACGAGCCTTGTGCGCCCTTTGCGACTGTGGATGCCTTGTCTAACCATTTCTTTTTTGGTTCTTTTTGTGCAGGCTTCGAGACGTGTAGTGAAGGGCAAGCTGATGAAAATGCGGTCGACTCTTACGGAGGAACAAGTTGACTCCTGGAGGGTGCGATATAATATTTCTGCCGTGATCGAGATCAGGACGCCTAATTACCGCCAGCGGGTGCAGAGTTCTCGTGTTGGATGGAGGGTCTTGTGCGAGTCATCGTTGAGAGCGGGTGTCCATTTTCCTCCGTGTGACGAGATCACAGCCATCCTGAAGCATTGCGGCGTTTCGATGTCTCAATTCGTTCCTTTAGCGATGACGCACTTGATGGGGCTGATAGCGTTCTTCCGTAAGCGTGGCTCGGTTTTTTCCCTGAATCTGTTCAAAGACTGGTGTGAGGTGGGCACGGATGGTGGCGGCCGTGTCGAGGTTCATATCAACAGTCCTGGTTGCAATTGGAGAATCGGGTCAACAGGCAGCACGGGAATACACTTTATGGGTTTGTCCGTAATTGCTGGGAAGGGCCTGAGATCTGCAGTTCCCTCTCGGATAGCTGCGGGCGAGCGAAATGCCAGGAGCGTGAGTTCTCTCCTATTCTTGGTTTTTCGTGTCCTCAAGACTTGTCAGTTCAGTTGTACAGTATCTCCTTGTTCGTGGACAAGAAGCGTCTGTTATTATGCGGACTCTCCTCCGATCTGGGGCGTGACGCCGTCGTTCCGTTGAGGCGTGACCGGAAGAGTAAGCTAGTTTTTTTTATGGTGGAGAGTCTGTCCCCTTGCACCCTTCGGTGGGTAAACAGGAGGAGGGTTTGAGCGATTCTCTTCGTGGTTCATGAGTTAATGGGGTCCCGTGTCTGGACCCCGATGTTGAGTTGATTGGCTCCTTTGCCCCCCCCCCCCCCCCCAGATCCCGGATGAGGGGGCGGCCGCAGTGCCCTCGTCGAAGAGGGTTTCTTCGTCTCTTGTAGCCATGAACTATGTCGCAAGCAAGCTCCTTTTTCCTTGGGTGCTTTGCTTTGTTGTGGGCCTTGCTACCTCCTATTTTGTTGCAGATTGGAGTTCAGGCCTGATTGCGCTCTAGTGGAATGATTATTATGTCGGTTTGAAGGATTAGTATAGCTCCCTGCAGGAGAAGCTGAAGGCATCTAGTGTTTCCATGTTGGCGTTGGCGAAGAAGAAGGAGTGTGATCAAGCCTCTTAAAATTTCGGAGTAGGATCGAAGACAATACAACGAAAGATTTCAATCAATTTCAAAATCAAGTAACCAGTGACAATAGAAGGACAAGAAGATCTATATTGACTATCTTATTACAATGTGTTGCATACATGACGACACATGATTTATAAGAGAAACTAAGATGAGAAGAATAGGCAACAAAACAAGCTTATGACGGCTAGAATATCTGAGACCGCATAGACCGCTCGAACACAGCAAGACTGCACGTCAACCCTGAGACCGCACGAACATCACAGGTCGTTGACCTGTAATCTGCCAGACCGCCAATCACAGACCGCACGAACTGCTTCTTATTGAACTGCTGAAAATAACACCCTGTTCGCACTTCTTGATCGCCAAACCGCACGGTCACTAGATCACAGAAGTATCTCGCAAATAGAAGAGAAGAAGAACTGCTCATTGTTGCAAGACCTCAACTTAAGACCGCCTGACCGCTGAAGGTCGCCTGATCAACTGAGTCCACTGTAAGCAGATCAAGAACTACAAACTGCAGGCCGCCGAGATGAGACCGCTGGCGAGCCGATTATTCAAAGCTAGAAAGATAGGAAGAAAGCTGACGGAGACTGCTGGCCGCCTATCCTGCGAACACAACAAACCTGTCAACAAACTTCAGCCCGCGCGACCTCAAAAACTAGACCGACACAATCAATGCAAACTCCTTATTTGGACCTCAAAAGCTAGAAAACGAACGGATGTCGTCACCGCCCATAAGAGATACAGACACCTCCCTTATTTGGACGCGCGGTCACCAGAACCAGACCGCGCGGTCTTCATAAAACCATTATTTCAGTTAGAGCAAAACAGACCAACCAAGACAGTTCGCCAGAACAACACTTGAAGACCGCCCATCTTATATAAGAACTGAACTACATGAGCACAACTGACCAACCAAAGCTGACCGCCAGAGTGAACTCATGCAAACCGCCCGGTCTCACTACCAGACCGTCCGGACTCTGCGAGTACTGAGCACTCCTAGCTAACTGAAGTTGTCCACCAAAACCGAGCTCTTGTAGGCCGCGCGAGCTTTGCGGTCTCCAAAATGCAGACCGCCCAGACTCCCACTTGCACTTCAAAATTCAACACTCCCCCTTGAAGTGGTAAGTGGAAGTTAGCCCAAGTAAACTCTGTTGGGAATCTTGCCCTCATGATTCCTGATTTGGAGAAGTCACCAATTCAAGAGAACATCACTATGTATTTGATTATCTTCTTAGCTTTATCATCTCAGTAGAAGACAAGTTCATAGAATGTCGAGTTGACAAATATCGTCGTAAAGAAGCTTTGACGTCGATAAGGCTAAGTCGGAATGAATATCGTCGAAAAGAAGCCTTGACGTCGATAAGGCTAAGTCAGAATGAATATCGTCGAAAAGAAGCCTGGACGTCGATAAGGCTAAGTCAGAATGAATGTCGTTGAAAAGGCAAAGGGAAGGTCAGTGTCGAAGATATCGTTGAAAAGAAGTTGTGTCGTCGATAAGACTGAACAAGACAGGTATCGTCGTAAAGAAGCCTTGTCGTTGGAACGGCTAAGTAAGACTAATGTCGATGACAACTATATCGTCGAAAAGAAGTCGTGACGTCGAGAACACTGAGGATGCAGTTGTGAAGACGGGCAGTTGCTGAAGAACAATCTGTCGACATGATATCGAACATATCGACGAGAAGATAAAGTTGTTACAACGATATCGAGCAATCAAGAAGATTACGCCGACATCAGTTAGATGACTTCATGTCGTCTTAAGCTCGAGTGCAGAAGAGATGTCCATTGTCGCCGAGATATTACCCTTGTCGTCGTAACAATGGAAATATCGTCGAGACAATTTGAAAAGTCGACAGACGCGCTGTCAGCAATTAATGCCGCCGCCTGATTGTCCAATCAGCGCATGCTCTTAAGGGATGGACGTTTGTCAGATTAGGACATCATAAGAGACCGTTAAGCGGCATCTCAGTCCTATATAAGGGAACAATGGATGCCCTAAATTCTCTCTCGTATCCTGGAGCTTAAGAGAATCCCGCTAAGCATTTTTGAATAGAGCAGTATCGGCGGAGATAAGTAAAAACAAGAACGGAGAACAAGTTGATCTTCATCATTTGTTCTCAAAAGAACCAGTCTAGCTTCATCGACTGATAAGAAGAGTTCCAGATAGAAGAAAGCTTGAAGATGATTTGCACTATCAAGTTTCAAATCAAAAGCATCATCTTCAAGTCAAGAAGCCGATCTCCACCAGGCAGAAGAATTTTTTGTAAATCTTTATTTGTAAGACTTGCGGGCCAAAACATATGGTTTCAGATCTGTGTGTCAAGCTTGAGGGCTTGAGATCTGTGAGGCTTGAGGGCTAGGGCAGAGGGACTTGCGGGTCCAAACGTGTCGAGCTTGCGGGCTCGGGTGCAGTGAAGGGGCTTGCGGGCCTAGGCTGCAGGCAAGACTTGCGGGTCTGTGCTGTGTAGGGCTTGAGGGTCTGAGTGTCGAGCATGAAGGCTCGGGTGTAGTGAAGGGGCTTGCGAGCCTAGGCTGCAGGGACTTGCGGGTCCGAGTTGTAAGGCTTGCGGGCCGGAGACATTGGCGATATTTGTCGAGCCTAGCGCACTGCTGGGGAGGCGCAGAGGGACAGAGGACTACTCAAGACACCCGGTCTTGAGGAACCTCTATACATCTTGTGTTGTGTGTGTGCTGAGATTTTCTGTGATTCTTTTGTGCAGTGTTTCCATTAAACTCATTACTTGCAAGATATTTTAAAACAGCCATAATCACCTAACCCCCCCCCCCCCCCCCCCCCCCCCCCACCTCCCCCTTTGGTGATTGTTCTATAACCAACAAACTTCTCAACCGATCAAACGGTCCATTCGACAACGACTTTGTAAAGATGTCTGCGACATTATCCTTGCTCTGCACATGCTCAACCATAAGAGATCCCTCCAACACCTTCTCCCAAATGAAATGATGTTGAATCTCTATGTGCTTGGTTCGTGCATGACAAACTGGATTGTTCACCAGTTTGAGGGCACTCTCCTAAGCCTCGAAGCAGAGTAGGACCACACACCTCCTCATGAATGTCCTCCCCAAGCCTCTTAAGCCAGATGGCTTCCTGAGCTGCCAATGCCGAAGCTTTGTACTCCTCTTCTATAGTGGAGACAGACACAAAATCCTGCTTCTTGTTGCACCATGATATAGCTGTAGAGTCTGTCATAAAGACATATCCAGAGGTCGATCTCTGATCATCTAAATCTCCTCCATAATCATCATCCATGTATCCATGCAAACAAAACTCTGAGTCCTTCCCATAGAAGTGTTTGCCCAGAAAGCCCGCGACCTCCTCTTATTGTTCAGTTTTCCCGGTCTCAGCGGTCTCAATTTAAGTGATCGCCCAGATCGTCAGATGCCTCCTCAACCGAGATTTTCTAAGTACCAAGCGGTCAAGACAGTGCGAGACCGCCAGCTTAAGCGGTCTGGTCGTTTTCCTTATTTTTGTTATTTGTACCCCATTTCCCTGCCCCGGCTCTCCTGTACCCCGGGCAGCCCGTAGTTTTCAGTTCTGCCCGTTTGGGCAGCCCCCTCGTCTATAAATAGAGGGGTAGGGGTACCAGAAAAAGGACCTTTGGCTCCGAGTCTCCAGCTTACAACCTGTGTAAGCGGTCTCATTTCTTCGTGATCGCCAGTTCGTGATCGTTTTCTCTTTGTTCCAGCATCTTCTGTCTTAGTAACCTGCACTTCGCAGTTTTCTCCCATCCCCTTTTAGTGTGAATTTTGGAGGTACCATTTTTGGCACCAACAGAATGAACACGCGACCTTCAGATTTGAAGTGTCAGGTGAAGTTCATAGACTTTCAAGATGGCTGATCGTCGTAGAGGTCGTCCCCTGCGATCTCCCAGCGTTCCCCCTTCCGATCACAATCCGTTAGAAGCGCTTGAGCGCCGCTTTGAGCTTCGTGTTGAACAAGCTCTCCGTGAGGCCGCCCGAGCTAGGCAAGACGCCACCTCTGTTCAGCAGGAGATTGCGCGGTCTCAGCAAGAGGCCGCTCGAGATCGGCAAGAAGTCGTCCGGGCTCAGCAGGAGTCTGCGAAGCAGATTGAGGCTATGAACCAGGTTCTAGCCGCGATCTCCCAGAAGATCCTTCCTCAAACCTCTCAGGTCGCTACTCCTGACCGCATGGCAGGCGGTCACCCGAGCGATCACCCCGTCTTCAAGCCCGCAGCTCCTCAGCGATCTCAGCATGAGGAGTTCGCCGCCCGCCGAAATTCTTTCTGAGCTGTAGCCCAGGGGCCTCCGGCTCAAACCCAGAATTTTGAAGAAGGGTTTGCTTACCCTCAAGATCCTCCTGCCCCTTTTCTTCCTCCTCCAGGACCTTCTGTTTTTAGGGAGCCTTCCCCCTTTACCGATGAGATTCGTCGGGATCCGATTCCTCATGGATTCAGAGAACCTCGCCTTCCAGTGTATACAGGAGAAACCGACCCAATGTGCCATCTTCAAGCCTTTGAGTCTGCCGTTGCCCTCAGGACCATTTCAGATGGGGTAAGGTGCAAGCTGATGGTCACCTCCTTTGATGGGTCGGCCATGGAATGGTTCTATAAGCTGCCTTGTCAATCTATCTCGAGCTTTGCTGCCCTGAGGCAAGAGCTGCTTCTAAGATTTGCCACTGCAAAGAAAAGGAAGAGTGGTCCTGCGACCCTCTTCAAGATTAAGCAAGGCGACAACGAAACTGCGGCGCATTTCGTTGACCGTTTTCAGAAAGAGATCTTGGGAGTTAGGGATATGGATCCCGAGCTCTATATGGTGGCTTTGATCAGTGGCCTGCAGGAGGGTCCTCTGAAGTTCAAAGTCACAACCAAGGAGCCTAGCTCCTATCAGGAGTTGATCAGCATTGCCAATCGCTACATAGAAGGGGAGATCAACAACCCCACCTATGTGAGCAATTTGACAAACAAGGCCACTCAGAAAGGCTCTGCGGGATTCTATCCGGCTCCGTCTTCCTCTAAGCCCCGACAAGAGCTCCCACCTCCGGCTCCGAGAGGTAAGAATTATCGCAACAGCCGCTTCAATCGAGGTAACCATTCTTTCCCACCTCAAGGTTCATTTCTTCAAACCCCTGCTACCCCTGCTCCGCAAGTCACCCCAGTCCACCAGATCCAGTACACCCAACCTCCTCTTCTGCCCATTCCTTCGCTCTACAATGAATCCCAAGAGTCTTTTACAGACTTTGGTATTTCTATGAGTGAAGTGCTCCAAATCCTTCAAAAGCAACCCTTTTTCAAGAAGCCAGCTCCACTAAACTCGGATCCAAAGACCAGAAATCCTACTCTCTACTGTGAGTACCATAGAGATATGGGACATTTGACAGAGGATTGTAGAGCTCTCCGCCTGTTCTTAGAGAAGCTTCTGAAGGAGGGTAAGCTTCGAGATCTCATTCAGAGGAATGATTCTGCCAAAGCCTCAACCTCCAAGGCTAAGGAGGTAGCGGAAGTCCATTGGGCATGTGAAGAAGTGGACGATATTGGCCATCTTGGCAATATCGGCTTTCCCAATGAATGTGTGGATGTTGATGACGAAGGCGCCTTGGGCAATCTCTTCTGCATCCACAGAGGTGCAGGTCCGGAATCTTCAAGGAAGGCAAGCCTGAAAAGGGTTTATCAATCAGAGGTTGCTGCCACCTCTTCAGCCCCGGTCCAGGGAATGGTCACTTTTGGTGATGAAGACCTTCCTCAGACCGTGAATCCTTTTGACGACGCGGTTGTCATCAAAGCTGTAATTGAATATTATACAGTAGAGAAGATTCTGATAGAAACGGGAAGCTCAGTCAACATGCTCTTCAAACCTGCCTTCGAGGCGTTGAAGACAGGTAAAACCCTCATTTCAACTGAAGGCCCCCTCTATGGTTTTTCAGGAGAGAAGAAAGAAGTAGAAGGGCTCGTCACCCTTTCTGTGATTCTGGGAGGGATAGTGAAGCTGGTCAAATTTATAGTCGTTGAAGCTCCCAGTAGCTACAACGCCATCTTTGGAAGACCCTTCTTGAATGCATATCAAGCCATTGTCTCCACCTATCATCAAGCGGTGAAGTTCGCCTTGAACGGCAAACAACACCAAATCAGGAGCGACCCAAGGAAAGCTAGGGAATGCTACGTAAAGACGGTCAACATGATCGTATCCTCTCCTCCCCAAGAATTCATGATGGTTGAATCAATCGAAGCTCCTGAATAAGTCCAAGCTGCAGAGGAAATTGAGGAGGATGCAAGAGATGGAGTTCGCTTGGAACCTGCCCAAGCAACTCAAGAGGTCCGGATCAGCGAGGAAGATGAGAGCAAGAGCCTCTCCATCAACGCTGAGTTATCTGAGGCTGACAAAAGTCAGCTCATCTCTTATCTTCTGCAAAATCTAGATATCTTCGCTTGGTCGGCGGATGATATGCCTGGAGTGGATCCGAATGTTGCTTGCCACCATCTCAATCTTGACCCAAACTTCATCCCGATCTAGCAGAAGAAGAGGTCTGTTGCAACTACTCTAGCACAGCCCATCCGTGAAGAGGTAGGGAAGCTCCTGAAGGCAAAGTTCATCCAACCAATCCAATACCCGGAATGGGTGTCAAACGTTGTAATGGTAAAGAAGTCAGGTGGGAAGTGGAGGATGTGTGTCGATTTTACTAAACTCAATAAAGCTTGCCCCAAGGATTGCTACCCCTTGCCTCGGATAGATTCTTTAGTAGATTCTGCGGTAGGTTATTCCTTTATGAGTTTTTTAGATGCTTTTTCAGGTTACCATCAAATCAGAATGCATAAACCAGATATACCACATACTTCATTTATCACAAATGATGGTTGCTTTTGTTATCTCGTAATGCCTTTCGGGCTAAAGAATGCTGGAGCAACCTATCAGAAAATGATGGATACGGTTTTCAGGAGTCAAAAAGGAAGAAACCTTGAGGTATACGTTGATGACCTCTTGGTAAAAAGTAAATTATTCTCTTCTCATCTTAGAGACCTCCCGGAAACTTTCGCAACCCTTCGAACTTTTAATATGAGGTTGAATCTGTTGAAGTGTGTTTTCGGGGCAAGTAAAGGAAAATTCCTGGGTCACCTCCTAACTCCAGAAGGGCTGGAACCCAATCCTGACAAAGTAAGAGCTACACTGGAAATGCCACCTCCTAAGTCCCCAAAGGAAATTCAGCAGTTGGGAGGAAGGATGGCAGGCTTAAGTCGCTTTATCTCTCGTTCAGGAGATAAGAGTGCACCTTTCTTTAAAACCCTCCGGGGAGGGAGTAGGTTCGAGTGGACGAAGGAATGTGATGATGCTTTCACTCAGCTCAAGAAGAAATTGACATCAACCCCTTTGCTCCAAAGCCCGCGAGAGGGAGAAAATCTATTTCTGTATATGGGAGTCGGAGCCGATGCCATAAGCTCTGTTCTGGTCTGAGAGGAGAAAAAGAAGCAATTCCTAGTCTATTACGTGAGTCGAATTCTGAAGAATGCAGAGACTCGTTACCCTATTCTCGAAAAGTTGGCCTTAATGCTTATAACTTCAGCAAGAAGATTAAGACCATATTTTCAAGCTCATTCGATTCTAGTCGTTACTGATCTTCCATTGAAGAATGTCTTGGAGAAGCCAGAGCATTCAGACAGGTTGGCAAAGTGGGCAATAGAGCTCAGTGAGTTTGATATATCCTATGTCCCAAGGGTGGCGATCAAAGCTCAAGTCTTAGCAGACTTCATGGTGGATGCCAAAGAGGTTGAGTCGCAGAAGGGGGTCGGAGTACCCCTTGCCTGGAAAATCTTCGTGGATGGAGCCTCAGGAAAAAATTCTTCCGGGGCGGGAATCGTCTTAATCAACCCAAATGGAGTAAGGCTGGATCAAGCGCTAAAGTTCTATTTTCAAGTAACAAACAATCAGGCGGAATATGAGGCTTTGCTAGCTGGTCTGAAGTTTGCTAGAGAGCTGGGGATTGGTGATGTCAAAGTCCACAGATTCTTTGGTGATGGCTTCTCAAGTAAATGGAACTTTCGAAACTAGAGATAGTATTTTAAAGCGGTATCTAACTCTGGTAAAAATCGAGGTAGGGAAGTTCAAAAGCTTTACCATCGACCATATTCCAAGAGGTGAGAATGTGGAAGCAGATGAGTTGGCAAAATTTGGACTTCTCTCAGAAGGAACGACTTCGGAATTGTTTCGCCCGGCAATTGAAGAAGGAGAGGTCATGGAGATTGATCAGCATCCGTCTTGGATGGACCCATTTGTTCTATATCTTTCGACTGGAGAGCTCCATTCATCAATAAAAGATAGAAAAAGGTTTAAACGAAAAGCAGCTAACTATTATCTTGTTGCAGGAGTGCTTTATAGAAGAACTTTCCTTTCGCCATTGGCACGGTGTGTTTCGAAGGAGGAAATTCCAACGGTCATTCAGGAGGTCCATTCTGGAGAATGTGGAAGTAACTCTGGGGCTAGAACTTTGGAGAGAAGAATTCTGAGGCAAGGCTATTTTTTGCCTCAAATGAGGAAAGATGCGGAAAAATTTGCTAAGAAATGTGTAAAGTGCCAGAAGTTTGCTCCTCTCCAAAATCAGCCGGCTCAACAACTCAAGTTGATAGCAACTCCATGGCCGTTTGCAGTTTGGGGAATGGATTTGATTGGGCCTTTCCCTATGGCGAGTGGGCAACGTCGATATATTATAGTCATGATTGACTATTTCAGCAAATGGATAGAGGCAAAAGCATTGGCCAAAATTACGACTCAAGCCGTAAAAAATTTTATTTGGGGAGAGATAGTATGTCGGCACGGAATCACAATGGCAATCATCACGGATAACGGTTCTCAGTTCAACAATTCAATTCTTATTAATTTCTGTAAGCAAATTGGCGTTGAGTTACGTTTCGCTTCTGTGCATCATCCAAGAAGCAATGGGCAGGTAGAGGCCGCCAACAAACTCATCATAAATCTCTTTAAAAAGAAGGTAGAAAATGTCAGGGGCAATTGGGCAGAACAACTACCTTCCGTCTTATGGGCCTTGAGGACAACTCCAAGTTCTGCTACCGGGGAGACTCCATTCAAACTATCACACGGTTCCGAAGCCCTTATTCCGGTGGAATTTGAAGTAAAAAGCCCAAGGGTTTTATTGGCGCAACAGAATCAAATTGACTGGATGGAAGGAAATGATGAGGAGCTAAAATGCAGCCTTGATTTCATTGAAGAGTTGAGAGATACGACAATCATCAGGCAAGAAGAATTGAAAAGAAGAATGGCAAGACTATTCAATAAAAATGTAAGAACCAAAGAGTTCACTGTTGGGGATCTAGTCCTGAAGAAAATAGATACAACAGCAAGAGCTGGTTCAGTCGGAAAGCTTAACCCAAACTGGGTGGGGCCGTTTGTGGTAAAGGGCGTGCTTAAAAATGGTGCTTACCATCTCCAAACTTATGAAGGAAAAGAATTGTCTCATTCATGGAGCGGAGATGATCTCAAACTCTTCTTTTCTTAAATGTTCGTATCCGATTCACTCATTCTTTTCCTCACTTTTCTTCTTTCAAACATCACGCAGGTATTATCAAAGCATTCGCAATATGAGTGATGGGTGACAAGTTTTAAGAATAAGTTATTCTTGAAAAGCCAAAAACCTATCAAGTGAGACATCGACGGATCCTACTATCTTCCCCCTCGACTTGTTAGCTCGACGTGTAATTCTGCCGGGACCACAGATGTTGGGGAGATTTCGAATCTGTGTAGCAGTAGCTCGCCAAGCTTGAGCGGTGGAAGTTTAGGATACCGGGTCCTTGCTGACATCTGGCACACCTCAGCATTTCAAGGGGGTCTAGGTGGCTGGCTCAGCTCTGTCATGCATTAGGAAGGACATTGTTACGATCTTAATGATCTTTCAGGGAAAGCAATGTCGGTATAGACTCCGCGGCATGACCACACCTGCCCTACCGATCATTTTGGTCCGTAACTCTCGAATACTCGTTGAAGCGTGGTTAGGTAAGGGGCGGTCAGAAACATCCATGACCGTCTCCTGAACCTTAGATTGGCATGTTTTGCAGTAAACTCGGTAATCCTTTTAAAAAAAGACAATGTCGGTATAGCCTCCGCGGCATGACCACACCATCCTTTTGGATCATTTTTGAGATCCCTTTTTCCCATCTTCTTACTACAAAAAGAAAATCTTATTCATCCCTTTGTACTGGGATCGGGCGGTCAGCAATTTATGAGACCGCATGTTCTTCTTTCCTACTTTCTCCAAAGAGCGATTTGAGTCATTTACGATCGCCGGATATAACTTTTTCAGGATAATTGAGGTCGCTATTCAGAAATCTCTTATGCCAGCTTGATAGAGATCGGCCCGATCCCGGAAAACTTGAGATTCCAATACTTTCTGCTATTCAAAGCTATATGGAATGATCATGATACTCTGTTCCTCATCAAGTGAAAGTTGGGTTTTTCTTCAAAAGGGGCGGTCTGAATATAATGTGATCGCTGAACTGGAGATCCATGAAGAGCTATCATTTTCCTTTTCAAATAATATTGGTCATCAAGGGGTCATCAAACGGGTTTCCTGAAAGTCATTTGGGAGCCGATCACCCAGAGTGTAATGAGTTCAAATCATCTTCAAGTTATAGTTTCCTTATATTGCGACCTGTGTAATATGAGACCGCATGACTATTATGGATAAGTTGGCTATTTTCTGATCACAGTTAAGTTGCTGAATTTCTTTGTGACCTGATTATCTCAAGATCGCAGAATAGTCTTGTGTATATAAAGTATCGGTTTTTACTTCAAGGTCTTTAGCGTTTTTCCAAGAGATCGCCACCTGAAGTTTTTTAATGTTGATATAAAAATTGTGATAAACCTAGGGCATTGAGATCGAATGCTGATTCTAACTCAGAACAAATAAATATATACATCAAGAACAAATTCACTCAGAATCTAACAGAAATCCAATTTTCTATATATTTTCTGAAATATCTATTACAATGAGACCGCTCGATCTCCAAAAAAGAAAAATGAAAATCGTTACAATTCACTCTCTCCTTGACCTTTTAGAAGACCGCTCACTCGAGGGGGAAGAACCGGTCTCTGCAGAGGATTCTTCTAAACTATTCCCCGGAATTCTAGATCCAGAGCTTGAGCTCGAACTGGAATCTAGGCCAAGGGTATAGCGGCTTCCACTTTCTTCATCCTCGATCACCACATTCTCCTCTTGGACTGCGGTCTCATCAGCAGCATCCGCGGTCTCTTCAGCGGTCACAGATTGTTCTTCAATTCTTTGCGCCGCATCAGGGAAGAGATCGGCGAACGAAACATCTTTGAATTCTTCAGTGAATCCACCACGGTTACGGACCTCATCCAGCACCTGGTCGGCGGTCTCTTTTATATGGTGCATCAAAGCCCTCTGGAAAGCTGGATTCTCAGGGTCATAAGCTGCTTTTTCAAGTTGCTGCAAAAGAGATATATGTTAGACCGCGCGATCATAGGTAACGCGTTCATAAAATATAAGCAAAATTCTCACTTTTCTTTCTTCTTGCAAGGCAGTTATTTCGTCCAGAGCGCTGCGAAGAGACCGCCCCATATGATGATTTAAGATTGTACTTCTGGCGGTCACCTGGGCACAGAGGTCGGGGAGCGCATCGGTCTCGATATTTAATATTTAATTTGTATTTTTTCTCCCATACAAAGCCGAAGTGACCGCGTATGTGTGACGGCTCACCTTCCCGCTCCACAGGGGCAGATCAGTGGACACCTTCACAGACTTCCCTTTGGCCGCCCATTTGAGAAGAGGTTTTCCTTTGATGTCCTTCATTTTTCTTTTAAAACCCACCAAGGGAAAAACTCGCTCGGCGGTCTCAGAAGAAATGCCGAACACGTCGGCCTCACGCTTCAGCCTCCTCTCCCTCTGAGTAAGAACCTCTGCAGCTGGGGAGATAGGATCTTGAACAGGGACCGCAAAGGTCGCTAAAAAGCGGGAAAAAGTTAGGAAAGCATACAAAAGACATGAAAGGAAATTATTCGAGACCGCAAGAAAAGCTTACTTTCAGCCGGAGTAATCTCGGCGATCTCGGGCCAGATCGCTAGATAATGAACAAGATCGATCCTCTTGCCCGCCAAGAAAGCCAAGATTTTCAGCTCCTCTTCTGAGACCGCTTTTATCTTCTTAAAGATACTGTCAGGTCGCGGAGAAGGCGAGTTTTTGAGACCGCCAAGGTCACCTTCAAAGACAAGAAACCTCTCTGTCCAGAAAGAGATTTTATTTGGAAGATTCAGGATTTTTATTCCATCTGCTGAAAAGTACATCAACCCTTTGAACTCTTCCTTCTTTCTGCCTTCCTTCAAGATCTTCGCGGTGAAGGTTGCGCGGAACAGATTCATTGTAAATTTCACTCTTTCCGATCTCAAGTAATTGATGAAGACATTAACCAGACCGATGGAGTTCGGGGCCAACTGGGCGAGCACGAAGCCGTAATATTCCAGGATCTCTAGCCATTCCCATGGGAGGGGAATCCTCAACCCATTATCAAAGTGATCGATGGGAATAATAAACTTTTTCTCCTCCACAAAGTTCAACCTTTCTTGTTCAGTTGGCGGTCTCACAACTACCTGAGTTTGGATCATATATTTCTTTATAAACTCAATATATTCATCCTTTGATAGGCGACCTTGTTTGTGATCGGCATTCAGGAAGATGGTGGCAGAAGAAGCACGAGCGGACACCATTTTTAGTGATCGATGAGATCGGTGTTTAGAGCGCATTCAAGAAAGCGTAAAATAAAGGTCATGAAGACGGCTATTTATAGAAGACGAAGGGTCATTTCGTAATCATTACATCTTGAAGACCGCCCAGCAAAAAATGTTCAGACCGCTCGACCTGTGCAAAATTATGTAAAAGCATACTATGGTTGGCGATCTCAATCAATAACAACACAGCAGCAATACAAGCAACCCAGGCATAAAGAGATCGAAACTTTGCAAATCAAGGCCGCACAAAACATTAAAATTAAAACAGTGTCACAAATATATGGAAAAATAATAGTAAGATTTTACAAAATATATTGTTTAAATCCAGAGACCGCCCGGTCTCAAATTAAAATGTTCATCTCCTAGGAGGCCTGTTTCTCCCTATATGAGCTGCGACATCTTGCATGTCGTTCACTGCGGCCATAACCGACACCAAGCTATGATTGGCCAGCATTGCAGATCGATGAATTTTTGACATCTCCTTGTCCACCTGTTCCATAGGGATCAGTACAATTTCAGGTTGCGGTCTCTCCGCTGGATGATCGCTGGAGGTACCCGGTCGCATCAGCATTTTTCCATGACCGCTCCTCAGCCTCTCATTCTCCGCGGACAGCGCCGCAGCCTTCCCCTTGTAGTACTCAGCCTCCTTTTCAGCCTTTTTAAGAGCTCGCGCGATCTCTGCAATCCTCAGATCGCATTCTTCTCGAATCCTCTTCTCATTGGTGCGCAATTTCCCTTCGAGATCGCGAATCTGATCGTTCTGAGTTCGCTCCCTCATCAGCATAGAACGAACATCCTCGAACATTGGGTTAAGGATGTTGGTTAGCTGAGGGGAGATCTTGATGTGCTGAGGAAGTTCTCCCTCCTCGATCTCAGCCTCATGGTCATCTGCGGTCACAAGAGATGGGTTATTTCAATCACGAGCATACGAGCAGATAAGCTTTTTTAAATAAACAGAAAGAGTACTTGGAAAGAAATCGAGACCGCAGTCACGTAAAGCTCTCCTGGTATTTTTAGTGACCGCGGGATCTGCGGTCAGTGAAAGGCGATCTGATCCCCTTAAACGCTCCAGATCCATTCTTTCCAAATCTCTTTTCTGCGACTTTTCTCCCTCTTTTCTTCTTCTTTTCAATTCTTCATTGCTCAAGAGGATATCGTCGGTCTCAATAAAGACGATCTCACGCTTTCTTTCAGGAGAAACAGAACGAACTGTAGGTAATGGAAGGAACTCAACTGACTGGAGAATCATTTTATTCTTACTAGCTCGCGAAATCGAGACCGCCGCCGCATGATCTGCTGCAGCCTTGTTCGAACAATCTCCCTGAAGAGAATCGTCCAGGAGACTGCTAGAAAGTGCAGCTTTCTCCTTAGCGATCTACAGCTTCTCCGCGATCTCCTCCTCAGCGTTTTTGTCCTCCGAAGTCTGCAAGACTTCATCTTTTTTCCTCTCTTCAGCGATCAGGGCCGCCTTTTCCTCAGCGACCCTGGCCGCTTCTTTCTTCCTCTCCTCAGTGATCAGAGCCGCTCTCTCCTCAGCAACTCTGACCGCCTCCTTCTTCTTCTCTTCCTCGACGGTCTTAGCCACCTCTCTCCTCTTCTCCTCTTCCTCTCTTTCTTTTTTCTCTTTCTTCTCCTTGTCTTTCTTCTTCTCCTCGTCCTCTCTCTTTTTCTTCTCCTTCTTCTCCCTCTTTTCTTTCTTATCTTTTTCTTCTTTCTCCTTTTCTTTCTCTTTTTCCCTCTGTTCCTCTACCTCTTTCTCTTTCTTCCTCTTCACCACCTCTTCCATTTCCATCTTTTTCCTTTCTTCCGCCCTTGCCTTGATCGCTGCGTTAGCGATCTCCTTCTCCCTGTCCGCGATCTCCTCATCAACGGCGGCATTTCTGAGAGCTGAAGCCTCTAAGGGATCCAACACCTGCAATGATGAAAAAGATGAATTATTAGAAGAAACCTCATCAAGGTAGGAGATTAATCCAGAATCATCCTCTCTTGGTAAGGTTGAGACCGCGGGAAGGAAGGGGAGATCGCCCTTAGCATTCACCTTCTGAAACTCAGCGGAGTCTTCCAGGTCGATGGATTTAGAAAATACGGTCGCCTCCATGGCGGTCACATCTTTTCCTTCCTCATTTCTTCTGCTCCTCTTATAAGTCAAACTAGATAGACTTGAATTTTTTCTCTTCTTGCCCTTTGCAGCGATCTCCTGGTCAGCAATCTTCTGCCTCAAGGATTCAGCCTCGGCTTTCTTCTGACGCATCCCAGCCAGAATGACCTCGGTAGAGGCGGTCTCAGGAAGTTTGGTAGATGTTTGATCTAGTGCCTCCAGGGATTTCTGACAATTAAAAGAAATGGAAAAGTCAGGCAATTTCCACACAGGATCTGAAGAAGTATTAGACGGATCAGAAGCAACAGAGACCGGCACGATCGAGCCCTCGGGAAGCTCAGTTTTCTTTAACGGAGATCGGGCGGTCTCCTTTGAAGTGCTCACTTTAGTTAAGATTTTTGGCACTTTCTTTCCTTTCTTCGAGCTAACACTCTCCTTCTTCCCAGGAAGTTCGATTTCGATGGAAGAGTCTTTAAGAGCTCGAGCATAGTCATCTTTGCAAGAAGATCGAACCTGCCCAATTATCAAAGACCGCTCAAAAATTGGAATATCTCAATGCCTTGCAGAATGGAGTTTTCAGCCGGTATTTATAGACCAAGCCGCATTAATGATGGTCGTGGTCTCAGCGGTCAAAGCTTACATTTTCGAAGTTCCAGGTGCAACTTAAAAATGTGCGGGGATTATGTTTGCCCAGAAAGCCCGCGACCTCCTCTTATTGTTCAGTTTTCCTGGTCTCAGCGGTCTCAATTTAAGTGATCGCCCAGATCGTCAGATGCCTCCTCAACCGAGATTTTCTAAGTACCAAGCGGTCAAGACAGTGCGAGACCGCCAGCTTAAGCGGTCTGGTCGTTTTCCTTATTTTTGTTATTTGTACCCCATTTCCCTGCCCCGGCTCTCCTGTACCCCGGGCAACCCGTAGTTTTCAGTTCTGCCCGTTTGGGCACCCCCCTCGTCTATAAATAGAGGGGTAGGGGTACCAGAAAAGGACCTTTGGCTCCGAGGCTCCAGCTTACAACCTGTGTAAGCGGTCTCATTTCTTCGTGATCGCCAGTTCGTGATCGTTTTCCCTTTGTTCCAGCATCTTCTGTCTTAGTAACCTGCACTTCGCAGTTTTCTCCCATCCCCTTTTAGTGTGAATTTTGGAGGTACCATTTTTGGCACCAACAAGAAGAGACCCAAATTAGAGGTGGACTTTACATACTTGAGAATACTCCTAGCCGCCATCAGATGAGGTTTCTGAGGCTCCGCAATAAACCGACTCACTCGGCCAACTGCATAAGAGATATCTGGCCTTGTGATCGTCAAGTATATCAGACTTCCGACCAAAGCCCGGAACACCAAAGGATCAGAAAGAACCTTTCCCTCAACACGTCGAAGTAACATTCCAACCTCCAGTGGAGTAGAGCTGCTCTTTTCACCTTCCATGTCAAATCGCTTCACAATTCGATCTGCATAGCCCTTCTGGGAAATAAGCAAACCGCTCTCTTTCCTCTCCACCTCGAGTCTAAGGAAATGGTGGAGCTCACTCAAGCCCTTCATCTGAAATTTAATAGCTAACTCATCTTGAAGTCTAGCTACCTCCATCTCAGAGATTCTCGTGATGATCAAATCATCAACGTACAATAGCACCAAGACCCGAAGCTCCCTCGTCTTCTTTACGAACAAGCTTGAATATGAATCAGAAGCAAAGTATCCACAAAACTGGAGGTATTCTGCGATCTTTCCATACCGCGCCCGAGGCGCTTGCTTCAAGTCGTAAAGAGCCTTCTTGAACTTATACACATGTCTTGGATGAACTTCAGAAACATAACCTGGTGGCTGATCCATGAAAATATCCTTGTCAATCTCGCCGTAAAGGAAGGCATTCTTCACGTTGAGTTGCCAAATTTTCCATCCTTGGCAAGCTGCCAACGCGATCACCACCCAAACTGAAGTCATCTTGGCAACATGGCTGAAGGTTTCTTCATAATCCTCCCCATACTTCTGAGAGAACCCTCAAGCTACAAGGCGAGCCTTGTATCGCTCGATGCTGCCATCAGCCTTCTTCTTCAGCTTGATAATCCACTTGCAAGTCACAGGAGTAACACCCTCAACCTTAGGAACCAAGTACCAAGTCTCATTCTTCTTGAGGGCATCCATCTCTTCATCCATGGCCTCTTCCCACTCCTTGATTCCAATGGCGTTTTCAAAACAAGATGGCTCTCTCTCATCTAGGGGACATGCGAAGAAACATGAGACGAAGCTCACCAAGTTTCCCCCTGTATACCGATCTGGTGGAATGATAGTCCTCTTGGACCTCCTCAGAACTTTACTCTGATCCACCTCTTCAGCTACATATTCTGAACTATCTCTCCTTTCAAGCATACTTGGAGCATTGCTCCCCCTGCTTCCAGAACCAGAAGCATCTGACCCAGAGCTAGAAGCAACTGGAGCACCTGGAGAAATAGGCAACTCCACCAGAACTTCCTTAGTAGCTTATCCTTGTCCTCCATCTGACCTTTTTTCTTGTAACTCTAAAGAAGAGCTGCCCTAGTATGATGTTAACTCATCAAATACCACATCCCTTGAGACCACAGCTCTCCGTGTCTCAGGATCCATGCATCTCCAGCCCTTCTTTCAGTCATCATAACCAACAAACACTAGCTTCCTTGCTTTCGCATCTAGCTTCATTCTAAGAGCATCTGGAATATGCACACGAGTGACAGGCACGGGCCTCCGGCCCTACATGGGGGCGACATTTGTCGTGGGGGCGACATTGGTCTTGGGGTTGACATTGGTCGTGGGGGGCGACATTTGTCGGGGGGGGGGGGGGGGGGGGGGGGGGGGGGGCGACATTTGACGTGAGAGTCAACATTGATTGTGGGGTGCAACATTCGTCGGGGTTGTTGACTCAAAAAAGAAAAAGATGGAAAATAGAATCGTATAATCAAAATTTAAGAATTGTATTCTCATTGTGCTTTAATATGTCTAAATATCTAGAACAAACATAAACCATAAGTGAATATATATTATAATCGAAGTTGCTCATGGTTAAATCACAAAAAATTTGTTTGAATTGCATGAATGAGCAATTTGCAGGATATAAAGATTTAAGATATGGTGGTATAGAAAGAACCTGAATGACAAACTCTTCTAAACTACAATGAGGGCTTAGCAAAAAATAGAAGCTCACCTTGCATTGACTGTTTACAACATTACATTTATCAGCAGTTGCACGTCTGCACCTCATTGTAAAAGAAAAATCGCAGCATCCATGTACCTAAAAATAGAACAACTCATACATATATTCCTATGTGTTATACAAAATATGCTAATAATTGGATGGAGAGTTAGAATTGTCGTTTTTTTAAAGTAGTTTTTTTGTATGTTTTGTCGTAGTTTACCCGACTTGTACACATCAATGCTTTGTCGAAATATGTAGAGTTCGCTTCTTCGAGCATTTGTTGCATCACGTCGTTGTTGTGTTGATGCGTACGTAGGAGGTCATCCTCTTCTGCGGCATGTTTCGATTGGTAAGTTGCTTGCATTTGTCACGATAGGCCCGTCCTGATGTTCGCCTGAGTTAAGCTCGATGTGTTGGTTTGCCGTTGACATTCTGAAGGTGTAGATGAGTTTAGATTAAGGCATAACATGCTTATCCTGATCTGCATAACCAAAACTGCATAGAACAACAACCTCTAGCAAATCAAGGAGAATAGAGAGGCTTTTGCCGAGATGTAGTAGTCATTTTTCTGGAGCCTTGCCACTGGTGTTAATGATCACCGGACATGAAATGATGAACTATTTTGTAAAAACATCCAATTCCCCATCGACTCTAATAACCTCCATATCTAACCAAAAAACCCCTAAATTTGTTGATCAAACGGTTGACAGATCTTAAGAAGGGGTCTTCTGATTGCTTTAACATCTATAAGGATATACAATATGTTTACAGAGTATATATATGATGAACTACATATATGTAATAAAAATGTTTGCAGGCTTAAATTAATAACTTTTTAAAAACAATCTACAGTGAGTAAAGAAATGATTGCTGGAACATTTTTTTAATTAATAACAATAAGACACTCCAATAAAGAGTCTTAAAGAGGATATGCATCGAACGACCTGGAAGATTGACAATTTGATCAGAACAACTTTCTTGAAAGGACCCCATTTTTATAAGTAAAAGCTATTGCTCATTACTACTTTCCATATAAAGAGTTTTAAAGAGGACAATTTGCTCATTAGAACTCTTAGAACTCTTTAGAGTTCTAAAGAGTTTTAGAAGATGGTTGATATACATACTGAAGGTTGCACTTTAAAACCTCTGGACCATGTAATCGGGACTTCCCACAATCTCAGTAAAGCATTCATCTACTCATGAAACACAATCAATGAAATGTTTTAAGAAAAAATTTCATAGCTGGAGCAAAAATACCTAACAAACCTGGTTTCAGGTCACAATGAAACCTGGAGCAAAAACACCCAGCAAACCTAGAGCAAAAATATGAGTATTAGATACCTACAACTTCCACTAGTATCTAGACACCTGCATCAGGAATCTGGTGCCCAAGCTTATGAAGTCCAAACTTCAGCCCTTTCAATGTTTCTCCTGCTGGATGAGAAATAAACTGTTGCAATGTCCCTTCATATGCATTATAAGTAACACGGTTGAATTTTATTGCATAATAAGGAACAAAATAATGAAGGCGTTTGTTATGGGCGTGACGACGCCAGTTATCTTCGTATCTTTAATTTTATGTTAGTTTATTTTGTGGTGTTATTTCTAGCGTTTTGGCCCATTGTCGTAAGCCCAAATGGGGGGCATCGCGGTGAACTTAAATAGTGCCCGGTTGGGCTTTGTTGGCAAGCAAGAAATTAGAACTTAAAAATCTCTCTCTCTCTTATTTTCCCTCCTCCCTCTCTCTCTCTCTCTCTAACCCACGGGAAAAGGCCCGTGCTTGCCCTAGCCGCTGAATCGATCCTCCTGATCGACGCCCGTCTCCTCCGCCGCCATTGCGCCCCCGCCGATTACGAGGTCCCAGCGGGAGGCCCATATCAAACTGGTATTAGAGCTACTAGCCGCTGGCGTCCTCTCCGGCCCCTCCTCTGGCCCATCTTCCGCTCGCCCCGCCCGCTCTTCCGCTCGCCCCGCCCAGCGCAGATCTCCCTCCGAGTCGCGGCAACCACCTGTTTCACCTCCCAGCCTTGCGGTAACAACCCAACATCCCTGCACCCTCGCCGACTCTTCCCCCAGCCCCGCCGGCCTGCTTCCAACCCCAACGGTATACCGACCAGCCCTATTACTGATGGCGGACAGTGCTCCCTCTCTCGCTGAGATCATGGAACTCTTCCAAACCATGTTCGCGACTCAGAACTCCAAGATGGACGCCCTCAATGCTCGCTTGGACGCCCTCCAAGGGGTGCCTTCTACTACGCCTATGAACACCGTCGATCACCCATCGTCAAGCCGGGTGGACTCCGCTGCTCCTACAAGAGCGGACTACCCCGCCTACGGGCGAACTATCCGGATGGATTTTCCCATCTACGAGGGCCGCGACGATCCCCTTCCGTGGCTGACCCGTTGTGATATTTTCTTCGCCAACCAGCGCATGCCTGATGAAGAGCGTGTCGGCATCGCCTCCTTCCTCTTACTTGGCCCAGCGCAATTGTGGTTCACCCAACTTCTGCGGGAACACCCCAACATTTCATGGGAAGAATTTAGTACGGCTTGCACCCTGAGGTTTGGTCCGGCCCTACAGGGAAACCCACTCGGCGATCTTGTCAACCTCAAACAGGACGGCTCTATCGACACTTATCTAGAGCGATTCCAAATTCTTCTGTCCCGGGCAACGTCCGTCTTACCGGAGCAGCAAGTTCCCCTCTTCATCGCGGGCCTTCATGAGCGACTACGATGGGATGTGGAATTCCTTCTACCACGGGATCTCAACACAGCTATGAGTCTCGTCGGGGCTTGTGAGCGGAGATTGCTACTAGATCGCCCGCCCTTGGGACGTCGGGACTATCAGGGCACTTACTCTCTAGCCAGTTTGCCAGACAAGGCTCCATTCCAGGACGATCCTCCGCGGCCAACTGTTCGTCGCCGTTTGTCCCGCCCCGAGATGGACGCATGACGTGAGAAAGGCTTGTGCTACAACTGTGATGAACATTTTACGTCGGGACATCGATGCAAACGCTTATTCTGGCTCGAGGTAGATGATCCTCCCGTTGAAGACACGGCGGGCGAAGTAGAAACGGGAAGACCTTTCAATCCAGCTTGAGGACAAGCTGTCTTCGGACGGGGGCGGCGATGTTATGGGCGTGACGACGCCAGTTATCTTCGTATCTTTAATTTTATGTTAGGTTATTTTGTGGTGTTATTTCTAGCGTTTTGGCCCATTGTCGTAAGCCCAAATGGGGGGCGTCGCGTGAACTTAAATAGTGCCCGGTTGGGCTTTGTTGGCAAGCAAGAAATTAGAACTTAAAAATCTCTCTCTCTCTTATTTTCCCTCCTCTCTCTCTCTCTCTCTCTCTCTCTCTCTCTCTCTCTCTCTCTCTCTCTCTCTCTCTCTCTCTCTCTCTCTCTCTCTCTAACCCACGGGAAAAGGCCCGTGCTTGCCCTAGCCGCTGAATCGATCCTCCCGATCGACGCCCATCTCCTCCGCCGCCATTGCGCCCCCGCCGATTACGAGGTCCCAGTGGGAGGCCCATATCAGCGTCAATCAAATCTATAATAGAAGTTATGGGTAAATAAGAAATATATCGAATTTAAATAGGAATTTAAAATTTCATATCTCTACCGAAGACTGCAAATTTTTGTTCCACCAAGAGATATTTGCATCTGAAGATCAACATATCCCTTCTTCTTGAAGCCAAATGAGAATGTTTAAATAGAGGGTAGATGAAGATGGGAGGTGTTACCAGAGGGATGTGCCTATCGTGCAGGAGGGCGGAGTTGCCTGGATGGTGCTCTAGCAAAAAGTTGCACATAGTATTCAAAACATGGCTAACCTCCAGAGGGTGTGCATCCTCAACATGTGAAAGAACCCCCCCCCCCCCCCCCCCCCCCCCCCCCCCACACACACACACACACACTCTTCTGCAGAAGATCAATCACAGTGATAAAATTAGGGAAAAAAGTTAATTGTTCTCTCTTGGAACAGATAATGAGAGGCCAAAAACCATTTTGTTCCAAGCCTTGTCGAATCAACACAGGCAGTAGAGAAAGAAGCAGACCTTCAAAAATAATGGATAAAACTAAAGAGGTACACTACCCCACGTATTCAATGACTTCCTAAAATACGTTATTGGTTAAATCAATTAGAAATAAAAACAAACGAAGATGGTGAATAATTGGATTGAACCAACATTTTAAAAATAATTCAAATTTCTTGATGGGATTAACACAGTCCACACTTGATTAGGACATCATCAATTTGAATTGAACTTACTCAGGCCGAAATTAGTGTGTGTATCCTGCAAACGGTTCATAACCTGGAGCCAAGTGGAAGTATCATCTTTTTGACAATATAGTTTTTAACTTGGAGCAGCTCGCATTTGACAATATAGTTTTTTGACAGAACAACAATGCTTGAGAAGAAACCCATTATGGCTTTAGTTCTTGGGAAAGCATAGGTTTGCCGACAACTCCCGACCTCGTTCAGGCATTGAAGGTGTCTCTGATAGAAAGTTTCACATCATCGTCCGAAACTTCTCCAATCATAAAAACAATATTTAAGCATGAGAAAGAAAAAATCGTTTGTGTTTCAGATATTGAGAACACCAGAAAAACACCATAACCATAAATCTCGACAGAAAAATCAACAAAAATCTAACAGAAGATGGAATAAAATATTAAAGAAAGAAGAGGAGAAGTTTTACCTCAGGTGAAGTCGCTGGATTTCTGCGGGTTAGAGCATGGGAGGTAGCAGCTAAAGTAGTGGAAGAACAAATCTCTCACACAGCTATCCGTGGAAGAGCAGATCGACGTCGGTGGAGTCCATAGGAGTAAGATAAATGAGATTGCGAGGATAGGAGATTGCGGTCGGCTCATGAGGAGAGAAGTTCTGAGCGGAAGAAATGCCCTAGAAATATCTGAATCCCTCTCGGCGTTTTGCTTTCGTCGAGTAAGGCTTCGTTTGGTTCGGCTTATTTGCTCCGGTGAGTTTGGACAAAAACGTCATTGTCATACCAAACATTTTATGCTTATAACTAGTTTCTTTTCTTGATAATGATAGTAATATTTGTCATACAAAACATACATTCTATGACAATGACAATTTTGTCCAAACTCACCGGAGCAAATAAGCCGAGCCAAACGAACCCTAAATGACATGCTCTGCGTCGAGTAAATGACAGGATCTGAATCCTTCTCGGCGTTTCTGATGTCGGGTGGACGCAGAGAAGAGTAACCGCTCTAGGGTCTGTTTGGGAGAGCTGCTGTCGATTAAGAAGCTGCTGATTGAACAGAGCTCTTTAGACAGTGCTCTTTGAGAAGCTGTTTTGAAAAGTTGCAGGCTGTTTGGATGGTCTGTGGATAAGCGCTGATTGAACAGAGCTCTTTCAAATAAAACTGTTTGGTAGAACAGTTTTTTGAGAACTGTTTTTTTTTAAACGAAAATATTAATATATATTGTTCTCAAACATTAAAACATATCAATAAAAATAAATTTTGTTCTCAAATATAATATGAAATGGTAGGTTCTCTGGTGAGTTCGTTCCACTTTATATACACACATACACATATCTATTCAAACACACCTATACATACAGGGGCGACCTCGCCGGAGGAGTAACGACAGGGGATGCTGACATATGATGAGAGATTTAACATGGATAATTTCTTCTCGTTGCATTTAACCATTACATATCTGATTATAATGTATAGTCCCAAATTGACTGTTAGAATTCTTCTGAAATACCTCATTAGTCTCTACTGATTTCTCTATTCCTCTTCTCTTTTCTCAATTTCAGAATTATATTTAACACATATCCAATGAACAAGGAACTGAAAAGATTAAGAGATAGATAAAAATTGCCACATCGCGAGCCAAAAAGTTCAAAATAGAACCTTCGTTTGGATTCTGAATCCATAAACAGAACAATATCTTGAAAGCAAACATTCACCCGACGACCTCGAAGATGGCAAGCTCGAACGGGGGAGAACTGTTGATTCAAGAGAAGCCCTTGAACAACTTTTAAACTGGGAGACTAGAGTTGAATGAGTCTTCCCCTTGCGAATGATGGCTCCCAGTCTGCTTCCCAACATGGCTTTCGGTGTCACACTCTCCTAACCCTAGAAGAGCTAGAGAATCAGAGAAGAAAGAAAAGACGCAAAGCACAGCGTGCGCAAAGCAGCGCTTGGAGCTTGTAGAGATCGGCCACGACAGGGGCGACCTCGCCGGAGGAGTAACGAGCACTGGACTACCGCCGGAGGAGGAAGTAGCGCCGGATCGCGGAATCAGGACGGGAACGCGAGAAGGAGCGGGATCGGGAGGGATTTCAGGGAACGATTCGTGAGACGTGAAACGCGGCATACAAGCTGCTTTTTCAATTTACCCTAGAGAGAGCTATTTAGAATAATCACTTCCCAAAGAGCTATTTAGAAGAGCTCTTTCAAACACCTAAATAACAACTCTGGCGGTTGAAAAATCACTTCTCAATCCGCCAGAGCTGTCCCAAACAAACCACTAGTGTCGAGGAGGAGCCGCTCTTTGCGAATGCTCGGGGAGGAGAGAGTTGCGAAGAGGTTGCTAGGGTGTGGAGTTGAAATGGCCCGAGGAAGCACATTATTAATAAAAATCATCTATCATAAGAACGGAGGGCCATGATTACTCCTATGGCTTTTAAATTCATGGCTTTAAAAAGCCATCCCATAAATCTTTTTAAAATAGTATAGACGGTCGGCTCGCGAGGAGATAGAGAAGTTCTGAGTGGAAGAAATACCCTAAAAAGATCTGAATCCCTCTCGGCATCTTGCTTTCGTCGAGTAAATGACATGCTCTGCGTCGAGTAAATGGCAGGATCTGAATCCCTCTCGGCGTTTCTGATGTCGGGTGGATGCAGAGAAGAGTAACCGCTCTAGTGTCGAGGACGAGCCGCTCTTTGCGAATGCTCGGGAGGAGAGAGTTGCGAAGAGGTTGCTAGGGTGTGGAGTTGAAATGGCGCGAGGAAGCACATTATTAATAAAAATCGTCATTATTAATAAAATTCGTCGAGACATCTCATGAAGACTTACTTAATTCGTTGAGTTTACTCGAAAGGTCTCAGAGAAAATTGTTAAGTATTTTCGTCGAGTGAAGTTGTGTTCACTCGAGAACACTCAATGAATTCGTCGAGTGGTCTGCTAAATTCTCGTGAACACTCGACGAATTCGTCGAGTGCTCTCGAGAAGTTCTCGAGTGGTCTAAGTGTTCTTTCTTGCCGTCTCAGCGCTTTTTGCTAAGTACTTGTCGTCGAATTATTTAGTGAATTCGCCGAGTAATCATTGATTTCACGAGTTCACTCGATGAATGAAGACAGAGTGCGTTCTTTTCAAATTCGCTGACGGCTTTCCTTGTAGGTCTTCACCATGTACAGTGCACGTGGAGATCCTTCCCTAGTTTTCGATTCTAGCCGTTAGAGAGGATTTACTATATATATTTAAGTGTTATTTCGTTAAACCCTATTTGTGCCCATCTTAAGAAAAATCGAAAATCGTCGTCGGCTATTTCTTCATTATCAAAAATAGCTATTCGGTTGCCGATGAGATTTCTGCACGATTCTCCTCAAGTTTCGATACAACAAGATCACAGACTTAAGATTCATTCAAGTGGCTTTACAGATCTTTTTGTCTCGATAAGGTTTCAAATCAAGTTCGTTCAAGTCAAGATTTCTTCTTCCCCTTTCAAGATCAAGCCTTCATCTCAATCAAGGAAGAAGAAGATCTCCTTTCTCAGATCTGAAGAAGTTGAATCCCTTTAAGATTCTAAGTGATTGATTTTTCAATCTAGAGTATTGTAAAATCCCTTTACTATTTCTTATAGGAAGTTTATCTTCCGAGTTCTTATAGATCCTAGTTTAGATGATCGAGAATAGGAGTGGTTGTTCTCTGAGATTGTGTAGGAGAGTTTGTTCTCCGAGTTTGTAGGAGTTGTATACTCCTAGTTGTAAGATTATTTAAATCTGAGATTAGTGAAGTAGCCTAGTATAGCCGGGAGTGCTAGATAGGTGAGGCAGGAAAGTGAAAGTACCCATTTCGGGGAACCACTATAAATCCTTGTGTTTGTGTGTGCTCTTTGTTTCTGTGTGTTTTTCTTTCAAGTTTTTAATTCCGCATAAAAGCCGTAGAAGTCACCTATTCACCCCATCTAGGTGATTTAGGTAGCAACTAGATACTTTCAATTGGTATCAGAGGTAGTTTGTTCGTTAAGAGGTTAACACCTTGAACACAGTCCTCTATCTAGTTGTTCAAAGACACTATGTCTGGAATGGACAAAAACAAGGATTCTTCCATGAAGTTATCGGTGTGCACAAAAGAAAATTTTCCGATGTGGAAGGAAAGAGTAAGGTTCTACATAGAAGCCACCGACCCAAGAATCTTTCAGATAGTTGAAGAAGGTCCCCACATTCCCATGAAAGCATCTACAATAAATCCAAATATTCAAGTACCAAAGAAGCTGCTGGATCTCATCGAAGATGAAATTGCTCTTGTCGCTCTAGACAAGAAGGCAAAAAATATTATTGTCGGTGCAGTGGATGATTCCATGCTACAAAACCTATTTCACTGTAAATCCGCAAAAAAGATGTGGGATTCTCGTATAGTTTTGATGGAAGGCACTGAAGAAGTTAGAGATGATCGTAGATCTCTACTGAATCAAGAATACGAAGCCTTCAAGCAAGACCCAAGAGACAGCATATCAAATACTTATGAGAAGTTCTTCAAAATCGTCAACGGTCTAAGAAATTAAGACCGGGAACTTACTGTTGGAGAGATAAACGACAAGTTCTTGAGATCCCTGACGAAAGAATGAGATACCAAGGCAATCGACATAAGGGAGTTTGGTAAGCTGGCTACAATGGAGCCTCAGATCTTGTTTGGGAAGCTTCTTTCCCATGAACTGAAGCTCAGCATCAGGAAAGCTGAGGAAGAGGGCAGCAGGACTTCTGGAAGGGAGAAGTCCATAGCACCGAAGGCCGAAGGGTCAAGGAAAGGTAAAGTTATATCACCGATAAGGACACAATCGTCAGATGAAGATGACGAGTCAGTGGCTTGCCCCTTAAGCTCAGACATGTCCAATGCAGAGTTCTCCTTACTCTCCAAGCAATTCAAGAGATTGCTAAACAAAAGGAAGTAGAGGAGAAGTCAATCATCCTCATCAGATCATAGAAGATCAAGACGTGATGGTGAACATCACAAGAAATGATACAACAACGACAGGTATAAATCCAAACCTAACAAACATATTTTGACTGTTGTTATTGCTGCAATAAGCCAGGGCATATGATCGTTGAATGTCCATACAAGAAGAAAGAAGGATCAAGAAAGGAAGACAAGAAATCTTTCAAAAGTAAGAAGAAGGAGGAAAAGAGCTTCTTGGCTAAGAAGTCTAAAACTCTGAGCGACAGCGACTCGGACGAGTCAATCTCAGACGAAGAAGACTACTTCGGGCTTATGAATAAAACTGACGAGGAAAACTACGACACCCCTTATGAGGGGAAGGTAAACTCGTACACTCCTCTTTCTGATTCTAAAGTTGAGTCCAATGCGGATGAAGGCTATGTTGAAATTGTTGAAGTGGAAGTTTGGAGGCTTTTGGACCTGGGCGGTCTGGGAAGAGACCGGGCGGTCTGGCGTGACCGCACGGTCTGGCGGTCTGACAATGGCGATCTGTTCTATTGGTCAGCTGCGGCTTCCAGGGTTGACCGCTGGTCTGGTCCAAGGGCTGCTGGAGGTGGAGGTCGTGCGGTCTGTCTGTGACCGCATGACGGGTGATCATCCTCAGGGTCGCGAGGTCTGTCTCTGACCCGTGACAAGTTGTTCTCTTCAAGGACGTGCCGGTCTGGCGTGACCGCACGGGTTGGCTCTTGAATCCGGTCTGGTGGCTTTCCAGAGGGTTCTGAAGGAGTTCGCGGACTAAGTCATTTTTAGTCGCGCGGTCTCAGTTCGCGGTCTCAGGAGGAGACCAGGAGGGCGAGCTGGCTGTGTTTGCGGTCTCAGGCGAACACAGGTGGTGGGTGACTTCTAGGCGGTCTGACGATCTCCGTGTGGAGTCATGTTCAGACCAAGGGAGTAGCGATCTCCCGCGGTCTGGAGTGAAGTCGGCGCTCACCAAAATGAAGCAGGAGGGTTGCAGTGATCGCGCGGGTTGACCGGTAAGGTCGCGCGATCTGATGGGTGGTGACTCTATCTCATAGGGTGGTGACTGGATCAGGTCTCACGCCTATAAATAGGGAGCCACTGTTGCAACAAATAGAACGCACCAAGTGTAAGCCGAGTTTGCCTAGTTCCTGCGGTCTGTGTTTCTGACCGAGCGGTCTCGGATTGAATTCTTCTTTGTGCAGCTTCTGCGGATAGTGCAGGCAGCAGCGATCACCTCTTCCTCTGAAAGTGTTCGGGCGGTTTGCGGCTTGGAGTTGTGGTGCTGGAGTTCGGGAATCAGGAGATCGGCAAAGGAGCGGTCTGGTGCAGCGGTTTGGTGGAGTGTCGAGATCGGGAGCAGTTGCGGTCTGGCAGCAGCGGTCTGGCGAGCTGCTGAGTTCGGCAAGAGACCGTGCGGTCTCAGTTATCTTCAGTTTCTGTTCTTTCTCTTTGAAGTTTTGTGCTGACAAAATCATGTCTCGTCGAGCATGTCTTGCCCTGTAATTGAAGTGTTGCTATCAATAAAGATCGTTTTGTTCGCCTAAGATTGTCTCTGGTTGTTTGGCTTGCATCTCTAGTTGTTATTCCTGCTTGCTCTCACAAGGTCCGGAAAATTTCACATGGTATCAGAGGGAGGTTGGAGTTGAAAGAGCAGTGAATAACTTAGAGTAGCCATCGCCTTTGTGAAGAAGGAACCAGAGGAAGAGCAATGGAAGGTGGTTTTGCAAGAGGTCTTGGTATTGAGATGCTTACATCGACTAACTTCAAAAAGTGGAAGTCGTGTATGCAGAGCTATCTTCTGGGTGAGGACCTCTGGGAGGTGGTAGGAGGAGATGAGACGGAAGAGGTGAAGGCAACAGAAGCTGGTGATAACGGTCCGGCCGTGAGAGCTTGGAGAAAGACCAATGCCAAGGCCGAGTTCACTTTGAAGCGTGCCATTTCACCTGATCTCTTTGATCACATTTTGGGATGTGGATCGGCTGCAGAAATCTGGAAAGCCCTGGATGGGCTGTTTAACAAGAAGAATGTGGCAAGGCTGCAGTTCTTGGAGAATGAGCTGGCAAGGTCGGCTCAGGGTGATCTTTCTATCTCAAACTTCTTTCTGAAGATGAAGAATTTGTGCGCTGAAATCTCAGCACTGGATCCTGATGAGCCAATTTCTGAGGCGAAGCTGAAGAGGCACATCATCCGCGGCTTGCGGAAGGAATATGTGGCCTTTGTGACGTCGGTGCAGGGATGGGCAAATCAGCCGTCTCTGTTGGAGCTGGAGAACTTGCTTTCTTCGCAAGAAAGCTTGGCAAGACAGATGGCGGGGTTGTCAGTGACTGGGGGAGATGGCGAAGTTCTCTTCTCAGGGAAGAAGAAGAAGTGGGATAAGAAGAAGAAGACCACTGGAGGCTATGGGCCTTCAACTTCTGGACAGCAGGAGAGGGGCTATCCTCCTAAGGCTGAGGAGAAGAAGAAGAAGGAAGGTCTCAAATGCTACAAATGCGGGAAGGTTGGGCACTTCAAGAAGGATTGCAGAGTGGTCACTCAAGCAGGGCATGCTGCGGAGAAGGAGGAAGCTGAGGCCAGGCACATTCAAGGAGGTTGGGGAGGAGCCTTTTCGGCTTCTGTTGGAGCTTCTGCTCCTATCAACTATCTGGAGGATTGGATCGTGGACTCGGGGTGTGGTCATCATCTCACCGGAGACGGGACCAAGCTTTCTTCTGCACAGCCCTACACAGGTAACAATGCAATCATTACTGCCGATAATACCGTGCATCCAGTAGAGAAGGTGGGGGTTGTTTCTTTGGGCAGTGATAGAGGGCCACTTACTTTGAAGAGTGTCTATCATGTGCCCGGTATGAAGAAAAACCTCTTCTCCGTGACCACGCTGTTGACGCTGGGTATCACGTTCTGTTCGGCCCAACAGAAGTGAAATTTCTACGTAATGTAGAGGCCGTGAAGGCCGAGGTCGTTCATATCGGGAGACGGGCAAAGGACTTGTTCGTTTTATCGACAAGTTCCTACGTCGACAAGATGAAGACGAATGATGGTGCCGTTATATGGCATGAGAGGTTGGGGCATGTAGGAATGGATAAGCTGAAAGCAATGGCGGTGAGAGGCCTGGTCAAGGGCCTGCCAAGTCTATCTTCCTACGGAGAAGGTCATGTTTGCGCAGGATGTCAGTTCGGCAAGTCTCATCGACTACCGTTTGACAAGTCGCAGACAAGGAGTAGTGTGCCGTTGGAGTGCATCCACGGTGACTTGATGGGACCAACTGCTACCCCAAGCCTCGGAGGCAGCAGGTATATGCTGGTGTTGATCGATGATTACACCAGATATGTCTGGGTATATTTCCTGAAGGAGAAGGCGGAGGCGTTTGCCAAGTTTGTGGAGTTCAAGGAGCTCGTGGAAGGTCGGCTGGGACTGCGGGTGAAGAAGCTGAGGACTGACAACGGAGGGGAGTTCACCTCCAGTGAGTTCTCTACTTTTTGCAGAAAGGCGGGCATCCGGAGAGAGCTCACTTGTGCTCATACTCCACAACAGAACGGTGTTGCAGAACGGAAGATCCGTCATCTGACGGAGACCTGCAAGTGTTGGCTGCATGCCAAGAGTATCCCAAAGTCCTTCTGGGCGGAGGGAATGTCTTGTGCTGCCTACGTCATCAACAGGATGCCTCTGAGCCCCATCAACATGCTGACTCCACATGAAATGATGTTCAAGGAGAAGCCAAGTGTGGCACACCTTAGGGTGTTTGGTTCCACCTGCTATGTGCATGTTCCAGATGCTCTTCGGACGAAGCTAGATGCGAAAGCAAGGAAGCTAGTCTTCGTGGGATACGATGAGCGGAAGAAAGGGTGGAAGTGCATGGACCCGGAGACGCGGAGATTTGTTGTATCTCGCGACGTCGTGTTCGATGAGGTGACATCTTACAAGGGGTCTTCTGATGTGGAGTTACCAGAGAGCAGGGTGGAGATGCCAGAGAAAGCTGTGGAGAATCTTCAGGTGGAGCTACCTGTGTCACCAGGTGGTCCATCTCCTTCTAGTTCCGAGACGGGGGCTTCTGGTTCAGGAAGCAGGGGGAGCGATGCTCCTAGCACGTCTGGAAGGGGAGCTAGGGAAGAAGCAGCGGATGGCATTGCAGTTCAAGGAAAGGAGCTGAGGAGGTCGAAGCGAGCGATCATCGCCCCTGATCGCTATACAGGAGGAAACGCAGTGAGCTTCGTCTCATGTTTCTTCGCTGGTCCCTTGGATGAGAGGGAGCCGTCGAGCTTTGAGAAGGCCCAAGGCGTGAAGGAGTGGGACGTTGCGATGCAAGAAGAGATGGCAGCTCTTGAGAAGAACGAGACCTGGTCTCTTGTGCCCAAGCCCAAGGGCATCACTCCTGTGACATGCAAGTGGGTCTACAAGCTTAAGAAGAAAGCTGACGGCAGTATCGAGCGGTACAAAGCTCGTCTTGTAGCTCGGGGGTTCTCGCAGCAATACGATGAAGACTATGATGAGACATTCAGTCCGGTGGCAAAAATGACTTCAGTTCGGTTCATCATTGCCTTGGCGGCGTTCAGTGGATGGGAGATTTGGCAGCTCGACGTCAAGAACGCTTTCTTGTACGGCGAGATTGACAAGGACATCTTTATGGTTCAGCCACCAGGCTTTGTGTCTGAAGATCTTCCGGAGCATGTCTGCAAGCTGAAGAAGGCCCTGTATGGGTTGAAGCAAGCGCCGAGGGCGTGGTACGGGAAGATCGCAGAATATCTCCTATTCTGTGGATTTGTTACTTCAGACTCAGACTCGAGCTTGTTCGTCAAGAAGAGCGGGGAGCTTCAGGTCATCGTGCTGCTATACGTTGACGATATGATCGTGACGGGGAACTCGAAGGAGGAGGTAGCACAACTTCGGGCTGAACTATCTATCAGGTTCGAGATGAAGGATTTTGGTGAGCTTCACCATTTTCTTGGACTTGAGGTGCAGAGGAAGGAAGGTGGAGTGCTGGTGACCCAAGCCGGATATGCGGAGCGGATCGTGGAGCGATTCGGCATGAAGGAAGGGAAGTGCACTTCCACACCTCTGGAGAAGGCTATGAAGCTTCGGAAGGATGAGGGAAGGATCATGCAAGATCCGTTGGTGTTCCGAGCTCTGGTTGGGAGCTTGATTTATCTGACGATCACAAGGCCGGATATTGCATATGCAGTAGGCAGGGTGAGTCGGTTTATGGCGGAACCACGAGTACCTCATCTGCTAGCGGCCAAGAACATTCTGAAGTATGTCAAGGCGACCTCGGACATGGGTCTCCTATACAGGAGGGATGCGGGCTTCGAGGTGCATGGATACATGGATGCTGATTACGGGGGAGATTCGGATGATCGAAAGTCGACATCTGGATTCGTCTTCATGGCGGGTCCTACGGCTATATCATGGTGCAGCAAGAAGCAGGATTCCGTATCGGTCTCTACCACGGAAGCGGAATACAAGGCTTCGGCCTTGGCAGCTCAGGAAGCCATCTGGCTTAGGAGGTTGGTTGGAGACGTCCACAAGGAGGTTCTGGAGCCGACTCTGCTACGCGGTGACAACGAGAGTGCTCTCAAACTGGTGACCAATCCAGTATGTCACGCGAGGACGAAGCATATTGAGATCGAGCATCACTTCATACGGGAGAAGGTGCTGGAGGGATCTCTTTCGGTCGAGCATGTGCGGAGTGCGGATAATGTCGCAGACATCTTCACAAAGGCGCTGGCAAAGGGGCCGTTCACACGAATTTGTCGAGTCTTCAAGAGTTGTTTCGACGAAAAATTAATTCGTTGAGTCCTTTCGACGAATTGAAGAAAATACTCGAGCTATTTCGACGAATCTTCAGGACTATTTCGTCGAATGTTTCTCTCCCAGAATTTAAACCTAACTTCTCTAATTATTGGATCTGAAGAGTCATTTCCTTTAAAAGGCACGCGCCTCCTCTCACTTCAAAACTCTACTATATATATAAAGGTTTTAAGGGTTTTACAAGTCACACGCGCCTATTTCTCAAAATCTTCCATCAATTCATCTACCTCTCGCCAAAACCCTCCGATGATTCAAGTCGCAATGTCTCGCAAGGGCGTCGGACTCCTTCAGGTAGGGGGAGAGCTAGTTCGCACTGGATTCGCAGGCGCCGTCGATGAGTTCAGGAATGTCGTTCTCTGTCTAGAAGAAGCCGGTCTCTCCTTCATTCTAGAACACCCATGTCGCGTGCTAGACAGGGATGTATTAGATTTCTTTAAGAATGCCAAAATTCGTCATCATCGAGATGTTATCAAATCGACAGTAAGGGACATAATTATCAAGATGAATCCATCTAGATTGCCTAGACTTCTGATCTTGCCAGCCGTAGAAGAAGAGGATTGTCTTTATGAAGAAGATCATAACAGAGCCCTGTTATTTTGTGGTTTGCCCCCCCCCCCCTCCCCAGACTGAACCGAGTTCCGGGAGGGGGGGATCTTACTGCCCAAAGAGGACCACCCAGCGCTTTCCGGGTGGCGACGTCCCACCCACTCAAGAACTGAGCGGTCTCTTTGTCAGGCACAAGAATCATTACATCACATCAGATCGCACAGCGGAAGCAGATAATATAAAGGAAACAAGCACACTGCTTATATTATACATTTAAATATGGCCGGAGCCTATCGTTTTACAAAATATTGCCCGAAGGCTACATAGTCCAAACAACAAGGATCCCTAGGCTAGTCTTTATTCTCTCGCACTCACGTCTCTGAAGATAGGAGGAGAGGCTGGGGTGTCCGATCGGGCCATCTTTAAGGCACGTATCTCATCCTGCGGGGTGGGGGCTTCGCGCTGTCCCGTTTCCTGTGATTGGTTATAAGAAGTAATCGTTAGTCACAGAGCTAAGTAGAACAATACCTCCCCTCCCCGGATCCTTATCCGGGGGGGGGGGGGGGGGACGGCTAAAGGACAGAAATGAAATAGCCGAAGCAAGGAAGAGGGTTAGTAGCAGGTGAATATGTATATATAGATGCATATATATAGGGCCGCTTGCCCTAAGGCCCGTATTTGCGCCGTATAGCAACCACACAACACTATATCGCGCATACACACACCCAGGTATTCAAACCCGTACGCACACAAAAGACCCTGTGTCGACACAGTTTAGACCACTTTTGTTCAAGCAGGGGAGCTAACCCCACGGGCCTCACCGATGTGGCCGTCGGTGACAGTGGCCAGTCTTGCCACTTCTGAATGTAGTCGTACCGTATCATTCAGGCCCTACTGCACAACTTGGTGTACCAACTGGATGTGAGCGACATCCGGCGAGCCGATTTGTAGGCCGACCAGCGGAGGCAAAACTGCATGTTCGGAGGGTGATAACCCGCTGCACACATCTCCCTGTCGCCATGAGTCGTCAACCCACCCGCACCGGTACGAACGGTCTGCGAGCGTGACCAACCCGCCACTTCCAATCAATCTTCACCCGTTTTATATAAAACAAACCCTTAGGCCACGTGGCAATTCTACTCGATCGGTCGCACGACCTTGTACCGGGAGGCTTAGCGGTATGAGGGCTCCTTGTTTGGGACTAACCTGGGAGGAGAGACTCAACTCCGGGTTTTCCCCAACTAAGGCCTCGCCGAAGGGAGGACAAGCACCGCATTCGTTGCCACGGCAGCTCTGCACTAACAAGTAAATTAGGCCGAAGCAGGGGCCATAATACTAAACAGAAATGTAGGCCGAAAGCAGAGGCCATAATGATAAGCAGAAAGTAGGCCGAAAGCAAAGGCCATAATGATAAGCAGAAAGTAGGTCGAAAGCAAAGGCCATGTAATAAACAGAAAAGTAGGCCGAAAGCAGAGGCCATAATGATAGGACCAGTGCAAGACTGGATTTAATTGACAGTACAGAAAATAAGTGCGGGGGACCAGTGCGAGACTGGATTTAATTGACAGTACAGAAAATAAGTGCGGGGGACCAGTGCGAGACTGGATTTAATTGAAAGTACAGAAGTAAATACAGGGGACCAGTGCGAGACTGGATTTAATTGAAAGTACAGAAGTAAATACGGGGGACCAGTGCGAGACTGGATTTAACGGAAAGTACGGAAAGCAGTAAAAGCATAAGAAGAAATGGTTAGTAGTCCAATCACTCCATAAGAGGAGGCTTCGATCGACGACTACGTTCTTTTATTATCGTCGCAGCGGGGTTAAATTTCGGCGCCGCGCCGCGATGTCGTCCCGCTTTTTGCGTTGCTTTCCCGGGCTTAGTCGATTCTTTAGATTGATACGCATAATTTTGATAAGCATTTAAAATATGCGTCGAGGGGTGCCGATTTATTTTGAGGAATTTCGCCCTTTTCCGGGCGTCTATTTATGCTTGTAAAAGCATTTAAGGGATCAAAACAAGAGGTCACACATCCCAACTTTGATAGTATTTGCAAAATACCTATACTTAGAGCCCCTAATTTTTGGGGAATTTTAGAAACTCATTTGGGCATTTTATTTCCTAAAATAAACTTTATAATGGGTTTTAAAAATAGTAAAACTCCTCCTAAAAATCCCAAAACAATACAGGAGGTGCCCCTAAGAGTGGGGCACAATTTTCATTTAGGAAACTTCTTTTGAAAAGGCCCCATTTTTCCTCAGAAAAATGGGGAAAGGCAAAAGGGGGCTGGGGTGCGGTTAGAGGCAGGGAAGAGGCGCAGGGGTTTTGCACCCTGCGCCCTCCCGCGGCCCCCACAGCGAATCTGTGGCAGATCCGCTGCGGGGGGGGGGGGGGGGGGGGGGGGGGGGGCGCACAATTGGAGGCAGGAGGCGGGAAACCAGGTAATGGGGGCCGCTCGATCTCCTGGGGGAGATCGTGCGGCCCCCGCTCGCGCACGGGCGGCAGCCGCTGCCGCCGCCGGGCAGCGGCCGGCTGGGGCCGGCGCCGCCCCCGGTCGGTGCGCCGGGGGCCGGCGACCACTCCGATGGTGGTCCGGCGGGCTGGTCGCCGCCGGCCACCGCCGGGGTTAGTTCTGAAAGCGGCACGGGGGCGGTGGCGGCCTGCATGCAGTGTGCATGCTAGCCGCCGCCGCCTCTGCCAGGGGAGGGGGGGTGCAGGGAGTGCCCCCGGTTGGTGTGCCGGGGGCCGGCGACTCCTCCGGGGGTGGTCCGGCGGCCTGGCGCCGCCGGTCACCGCATACAGAGGGCGGGAGGCGGGGGGGGGGGGGGGGGGGGGGGGGCGTGGCCTGCATGGGCCATGCAAGCCCGCTGCGCCGCCGTCCTCCCGCCGAGGGCCACTGGTGCCGCCCCCGGTCGGAGCGCCAGGGGTCGGCGCCTACTCCGGCGGTGGCCCGACATCCTGGAGCCGCCGGCCGCCGCCGGGGGAGGGCGTTTTTCCTCCTACAGGAAGTGCGGGGAGGAGGGGGAGGCCACGGGCGCCGCCGGCTGTGTCCGCCGCCGGCCCGGCCGCCTCCCCTGTGCCAGCGCCGAGGTCCTCAAGGGGGACCCCCTCCCCCCCAGCGCCACCGCCGGCGCTGGGGGAGAGGGCTTCCTCGGCCGCCTCCTCCCCGAACCTTGCAAGGCTCGGGGCGGCGGCCGGCGGCGCTCCGGCGACAGGGGGAGGGGGGGGGGGGGTCTTCCTCCGGGAGGTGGGAAGGAGGAGGGGAGATGGTTCTACCTGGTGAGGGGCTCGGGTGGAGGGGCGGCCGGCCATGAGGGAGGAGGTGGTGGCGGCGGCCTTGGGGTTGGCTTGCTCCGGCAAGGAGGAGGAGGAGGTGGCTGGCTGGGTGGGGGGGGGGGGGGGGGCTGCCGGCAGAGGAGAGCTGAGAGAGAGGGAGAGGTGGTGTGTGGGGGGGAAATGGAGAGGGGCTGCCCCTCCTTTTATAGGAAGGAGGGGAGCCCTCCCCCCCTCTCCCTCCCTTCCACGTGTATGAAGGGAGGGTGAGTGGGGGGAGATATTTTCTCCCCTCCCCCCCTTTCCTTTCTCTCTCTTGCCCCTTGCCCTAATAGGGGTAGCCTCCCCCTGGGGGGTTTTTCTCTCCCCCCCCTTTCTTTAGCAATTTCGAGTTCGGGGGGGGGGGGGGGGTGACTAAGTCAACTTAGGGCGGGGTCCTCCTGGGGCACGATAAGAGTTGCCGGGGCCGATGCCGGGTTCGTGTGCTTTATATCTCGTGCGTTGCACTGAGGCGATCTGCATAGGACTAAAATGACATACTCTCCATACGACCTCGTATCGAGACGCAACGAGTTCCGTTGTGCTTGTATTGGTCATGCGATCTTAACGGAACTGACAGAAGTCAATTCGGGGTTCGTACGACCATTATTCACAATAATGGGGTGGTGGCGCGCTACGATACCTGAAATAGTCATTTTCTCCAAATGACCTCGGATCGAAGTGCAACGAATTCCGTTGCGCTCGTATTGTCCATACGAGTTCAACGGAACCGACGGAAGTCAATTCGGGGTTCGTACGGTCACTATTCATAATAATGAGGTAGTGGCGCGCTACGATACCCGAAATGGTCGTTTTCTCCAAACGACCTCGGATCGAAGTGCAACGAATTCCGTTGCGCTCGTATTGTCCATACGAGTTCAACGGAACTGACGGAAGTCAATTCGGGGTTCGTACGGTCACTATTCATAATAATGGGGTAGTGGCGCGCTACGATACCCGAAATAGTCGTTTTCTCCAAACGACCTCGGATCGAAGTGCAACGAATTCCGTTGCGCTCGTATTGTCCATACGAGTTCAACGGAACTGACGGAAGTCAATTCGGGGTTCGTACGGTCACTATTCATAATAATGGGGTAGTGGCGCGCTACGATACCCGAAATGGTCGTTTTCTACTGCTCGGGCCTACTTTTATTGGGCTCACTAGGGTCTAGTGGCCCAATAAAAGTCGGGATGTTACAGTCTACTATATCACCTAGAGGGGGGGGTGAATAGGTTTTGTAACGCCCCAGGTTTTTCTTATTGTAATTTAAGTAGGGTTATGGTAGTAGCGATGGTTTGAATATTAAAGCTGTCGTTGCGAAGCGTTAATGCGAGAGGGCGTTACCGTTTCGTGATCGTCGTCGTCCGGTGGGTTTGATGCTAGGTTATTACGTGAGTGCGTATAGGCAATTTTTATTTTATGTTTCATAAAGAAATATAGGTATATATATACATATGTATATATGTAATTAAATATATATATCTATATAAATATTTGCATATATATATGTTTATTATGCAATGCCTATTTCCGTTTCTCCCCCTCCTTCCCGTGAAAATTTCCTGGCGCTGTCGAGCTTAGGGCTTCGTCGGAAGCGATGGGCGTGGTCGCGTAGGCCGTCGGAGGAGGAAGGATCATCGTTGTCGGGGCTTGTTTCGTCGCCGGAGCAGGGTTGCGGAGGTTCTATTTGGCTCCGGTGGTGGTGGTGGTATCGTCTCCCGGTCGTGGTTTTCGCTTCGTCGTGTGGTATCGGCTCCCGATTCAGGCAAGAAAACCGCCTATCCTTCTTCCCCCTTCGTTCCTTGTTTGAAATGGTTTAGGATTCGTGATTTTTTTCCATCAAGCGACATAGCAAGTATAGTATCATAAGATTTTAATAAAGCTGAAAATACTGCCTGATTGGCTTGAGATCCAGAATGCGGCTGATCATTGGCATATTTACAGTTAAATAATTTCTTTACTCTTTCAATAGCTAAGTTCTCTGCTGCATCTACATAGGGCACCCATTATAAAAAAAAAACGCTTTCCTGGACATCCTTCTGCATATTTATTAGTAAGCACTGAGCCTACAGCTTCTAATACTGCAGGATTATTATAAGGGGGGGCTGTTGTATATAATATGATTGGGGGCTGCCATATTGCTGTTCAAATAGGGGGGCTGCTCCTTGCGTATTATCTAATTAAGGGGGCTGCTGTATATTATGATTTGGGGGCTGCCATATTTGATTTGGGGGCTGCCATATTGCTGATTTGGGGGCTGCCCTATATATGTTATAAACAATGCTAACATATAGCTCATAAGAAAAAAATGTATGCTTACGTCTTCAAATAGTGTGGAAATATAGGATTATATTACCTGAACTCATGTTTTAAGCAGAGAATTTTATAATATTTTATATATATATATCCAAATTTTCATCACCTGCTGCTTCAAAAGAGAATCCTCCTATTCGTACTCCTTGTAATAATTCATTATTTTTAGTTGAAATAGGATTGCTATTCCAATGACATCTATATGGAATAAAATGAGAAATCGGTAATCAAGCTTTTTAATAAAGCCTGTATTTTTATCGTCTAAAACAACTTCGATACCATCCTCTTTAAGATTCGTTATTGAACGTGTAACTGTCATATTTTCTTTTTGTATGTTTCTCCAGCTTCTTGATATGTATCTTCACCTAACTGCTTAATTCCAAGCCATATACGTTCTTTTTCAATATCAATTGATGATACTTTACAATCTATTAACTCATTCTTTTTATATGTTTTAAGTAATTCATTACCATTACCTTTCCAACTTATATCACTTTCATGGATCATTCCATCAATATTATCATCCAGAGCTACAAAAAGAGCAAAATCAGTAATATTTCTTGTCAGTACCTCTTTAATTATGCTACCAATTGGGTAATTACGCGAAAACTCAATTAAAGGATTTTCTTGGCATGGTTTAACACTTAAAGATGTTCTATGTTTAATAGTATCAATTTCTAAAATTTTAAATTGTACTTCTTGTCCTATAGTTCGAATTTTTTTTGGGTGCTGATTGGATTTTACCGAGCTAGTTCCACTTGAGTGATCAAGCCCTTCATTACCATCTTTTAATTCAATGAATACCCCATAATTCTTCTACTTCTTTAAAACGCGGAGCATTTTCTTTAGCAATTCTTTCCAGTGCCTCTTATCTTGTTATCACACCTTCACGAATTTGTTTAGATCTTAAGCAATCGTTTTCAGTAAACCCAGCGTGCATGAAGTAAATCATATTGTACAAAGGAGCTGTACCATCACCAATCCTCCATGACGAAGGGTAGTTAGGATCCCCTTCCAATTATTGACAATTTCATCCTTACAGGAAAGTGATCTTTTGTGGCGTCTTGTCGTGCCCAATTCATTGCACGGTTTCGAGAAATTCGTTGGGAGTCAAGTTTGGACTCACCAGGTGTGTTCAAATGAATCGTTGAGTAGTGTTTATTTCTTTGTGACCATATCCTTAGGGTGTTATGGTGCTGGTATCTCGGGTTACGTCCCGTGTCTTGATTGAAACTTAATTTGATTATTTAGAACCTTTGTCTTAAGCCTTGCACGGTGGGTAGTTTTGGGTGGCAGTGGATAGAGTACCACCACCCGGATTTAGTTTTGGGTGGCAGTGGATAGAGTACCACCACCCGGATTTGGTTTTTGGGTGGCAGTGGATAGAGGACCACGACCCGGGTTTTGGGCTGCGGGCGTTGGTGGAAGATACCACCGTCGCAGTACCTTCTTTTGGGGGACGCTTTTCCCTCGAGCTGATCAGTCTCAAGTTCTTAAGCACATATGCTTATATATGTGTATTATGATAGTATATGTATGACTATCTCATCTGAGCCGCAATGGCGGACACGTGGTGGGCTTTGATTGTGTTGACTATTACCTTCTGGTGCAGGCTTTTCTTCTTACCGAGTTCACTCGTTTGAGCTGGCTCGGGTTGTTGTAAGATTATAGATGTTTACCTGCTTTGTTTTCCTTTCTGCACTCTCTTATTTCTCTTACTGCTAATCTTGGTTTTCTTGCACCCTCTTGGGCTGAGGCATTCTTTTCTTATGAATGTCTCAGGTTCAGGTTTTTAGCCGCCGCAGGAGTTAGAGCGGCGTCGTTCAGTGTTCCTGTCGAGGCCCTTCCCCTCTTAGGTATGGGGCAGTTGCTTAGTTGTTGTCTCTCCTTGAGCTGTTTTTCCTTCTTCCCTGCGGGTTCGTGTCAGCTGTTGGCGCCCGTATGGCTTTTTGTTTAGATTACTTACTGTTTGCTTTGCTGTTACTTTGAGTACTTTACCTATTTGCTCTCTGGGAAGCCTTTTCGCTAAGATGTAGTAGTTACTTTATTGATTATAGAAAATGTCGTTCTTGCATATCATGCTTTTAAATAAAGATCGCATACTTTGAAATTCGTAGAAAAATCCTTTCTTACTATACTAAACTTAGATATGTGCATATCATTTCTGGAAATATTTATTTTCTTGCTCATGTAGGCTAAAAGAAACAAACCTATTTTTCGCTGCGTATGTATAGTTTTCTACTTGTGGACTAGATGATCCACCAGACCGAGGGACGTGGTCTTAAGCTAAAATGAAAATTTCTCTTTTAATCCAATCACATATATGTCTTTTATAAAATTATCGTAAATAGTGTTTGCCTGAGCGTCTGTAGTCGTCTCCTGCAGGCGTGGCATCACGACGCGTATTTTTTCCTTGCTCTGATATTACGTATTATATTTTTGGGAAAAAATGCGGGTTGTGACAGGTTTTTCTAATTATATTATCTCCTTTTAGGTGTTCTTGATTCTTGATTAATAGATATGTAAAGTAAAGAACAAACCACAGAAAAACACACAACGATCTATAGAGGTTCCTCATGACTGGGTGTCTTGAGTAGTCCTCTCTCCCTCTGCGCCTACCCAGCAGTGTGCTAGGCTCGGCAAACGCCGCCAAAAACTTCAGGCCTTCAAGCCTTACACCACGGACCCGCAAGTCCCAACAGCCTAGGCCCGCAAGCCCCTACTGCCCCTCGGTCCGCAAGCTCGAAACTCAGGCCCTCAAGCCCTACAACACGGACCCGCAAGTCCCAACAGTCTAGGCCCGCAAGCCCCTACTGCCCCCGAGCCCTCAAGCTCGACCAATCGCACCCGTAAGTGCACTGCCCTGGCCCTCAAGCCTCACATCTCTCTAGCCCTCAAGCTGGACAAATTGGCCCGCAAGCCTTACACGAAAGTTACAGTAATACAACCGTTCTTCTGCCTGATGAAGATCGGCAACTTAGCCTGATGACGATTGGCCTCTTATGATTGAAGAAGATTCTTCTGATTCAGATCTTTGACAGCGCAGTTCTTCTTCAATCTCTACTTTTTTCCTGATGTTGAACGGCGACTTCTCAATCAATGAAGATGACTGATTCTTTTGAGAACGCTTGAATCTTGTTCTCTTTCTGCATAACCTACATAACCTGCATACCCTATAGCCGTAATTGCATTTTTATGAATACCATGCACATTAAGAATAGCATGCCACAATAATATCACAGGCATATGCCTTATAAGCAGGCATATATAAATGTTTTTATACTAGAATTGTCCATATATAAGACTGGTCGTTTAACTGGACCAAGTGTTCTTTATGTAATATTTGTAAGACCCCAAATCAGAAAAATCAGATTTCTGGAATCCAACGCTATCGCCGGCGATAGCGTTCTGTTGAGAAGGGTTCTGGAGAGGCTGTCGGGCGGCGTCAAGTGCTAACGCTGGCGACACTGTGGCATGTGTCATGCACTGTTCGCAGCGGTGGCGTTGACGAGTCAAAGTCGGTTCTTTACCGCTGTCGCCAGGCGACAGCGGCTATCGCCGGGCGACAGCTCCAATTTGTACTTTGCGACCGAAATCGTGGGCATTGATGGAACTTGGACTTTTGGGGCTGGTTTTGGGTTGATTGGCTCGGGAGCTGGCATGGGGAGGCCGAAACCCCTCTTCTCTTCATTATTCTTTAAGGGTTTATTTTGGAGAGAGAGAGAAGCCTTGGAGGTGATGAAGAATAGGGTTTCTAAACCCTAGGGCTTGGCTTTGGTGGAGCTACACTCATCGGAATCCCTCAGCGTTGGTGGCTACGCGTAGAGGAGGGCAAGACGCTCCTTTCCATCCGTGCCAAAAACCAAGCCATGAGTTCGAAGCGGCGTTTAAGGGTAACGATCTTTTCTACCCTCATTTGGACATGTTCTAGTCCATTCCTTGCATCGTTGAGGCCCCTACCCAAAAGGGTGAGGTCGTGGCCTCCGACTGGTCGATTCGTGTTATCCCCGTCAAATCTTGCATACATGTAGAGTCCATGCGTGGAATGGACGTAGGCGCGCTGTGTGAAGCCCATCCGAGACGGTTCGTTCGGATTGGTGATGCTTTCTGGTATTATGCGTGCCGGGGGAAAACTCTGTGTTGTTATACTGCTTCGTAGGACTAGAGGGTGCTACTGCATGCGCAGCAACGCCCGGGGGTGTGCCCCGGGGAGCATCCGAAGTTAGAAGCATAAGTGGAGTTCTGTTCACTATCGCTGGCGACATTGGATGTCGCCAGGCGATAGCTCCCCAGATTTGGTTCTGGTGATTTTGGGCGTTCTGAGGCAGTGGGAGTGCTATTGCATGTGCAGCAATGCCTAGGGGTGTGCCCCGGGAAGCACCCACAGCTAGAAGCCAAAACGGGGTTTTTGTTCACTATCGCTGGCGATATTGGATGTCGCCAGGCGATAGCTCCCAGACTGAGTTCTGGTGATGTTTGCTGTGCCTAGCTTGTTGTGGGACTTGCGGCCTGCATGCCTGTGTTTGTAATGTCCTGCTGGGTGGACCCGAGGCGCGTACGCCTTCCCTGTGAGGGGTCCAGTTGAGGGAACCTAGTAGCCTTAGGGCCTGGCTAGTTGAGAATACCTGGGCTGAGGAGCCGCCATACCCGCATTTCGTGTTGTACAACGAGTGTGTGAACAACGGGCATTTGGCGAACCCGCACCCGAACCATTGTGCGCCTGATTAGTAAGTCTCGCTCAGCATGTCGGGAAGCAATGGGAAAGAGTCTTCGGACTATGCGAAGTTCACAATTAAAGTACGGGGTGCCCTGGTATTCGGGCCACCGACTTTAGCCTCGTAGGGCAAAGCCATCAAGAATGGATGGCGGTGGAAGGCGGAGTACACCAAAGAGTGCCTGAGAGCACGAGACGTGGAGGCCATTCCCACGTTTGTGATTGTTGCATATGTATGAACTGTTGTGGGCTTTGCTAGTCGCACTCTTATATATATATATGCTGCTGAGGTTGTTTTGCAGGGATGGTTAGAACTGCCACCCCCTCGAAGGGGTGGGGTCGTTATAATTTGGTCAGCTTTAGCTGACCGTTGCCCTGTTTTGCCACCGTTTTTGGTGGGCTTGTTGTACAGGTGCTGGACCGAGCGGGAACATAGCGGGCTGAAGCCCCTGCGCTGCTGCGACCCTTGAAGGCCTTTTTGATGTTCCTTTTGTTTTTCATGTATGGCCGGCCTGCGAGCTGATGTTGGTAAATTGTAAGGCCGTCGTGCCTAAATTTTGGGTTGTAAAACATTTATTCCTTTTTAGTAAAAGTGGACATACCCGGGTACGGGTTTTGGGGTTTATCTTGTCTCTTTTCAGCTTCCGCATAGAATGCTCTGAGTTAGGCATCGTTGTATAGTGTCGTTCGATATTTCAATTAAGTGACGTTCCCGTTTGTTTTGTAGTATATGGCGTGGGGCCCCGGCCGGACCTTCTGCTATATGCTCCCGAACGGATGGGGGTGTTACAAATTGGTATCAGCTTCTAGGGTTCCGTATCCTTCTAAGGAATTCGTGGATGAATTCTTTTAAGGGGTGGTGAGCACGTGTGCGCGCTACCGTCGAGACGCAAAATAAACCCAAAAATGTCCACTTAGGAATGAAATGTAACAACAAACCAACAATTAATGCATGATTGTGGAACCTGAGTGTTCCTTTTGTGGTTAGTTTGCGACCATGCTTGTCGCCTAACTGTGCGATGCACTTGTGTAGGATACTCAAAGTGCTGCGGGACCGTCGCGTCCTCGTGAGATGATTCGAAGCAGTGGATCTGCTGAGGTGTCTACACCTCCTTCCCTGGTGCAGACGATCTGTATGATTGCTGAAATGGTCGTAGGCGTGCTCAATGCTCAGTCAAGAAGACCTGAACACCTTCCTTCTCCCGTGGTGGTCACGAAGCCAGCAGCAGTCGTTGAGCCAAACGTAATGACAAGAGACTTCAATCAGTGGTTCCACTTGTGTGTGGGGCAAGGTGAGCGCTCGGTAGACGAGTACTTATGTGAATTTATTAAGTTAACTCACTTTGTGGGATCATCGTCGGAGGAGGACGAAAAGACCACGGTAGATAGGTTCTACTTGGGCTTGCGAGATGACTTACGGTTGTTGCTTCTGGCCAAAGCTATTGGGCTTTCATGCATCGGTGACCTCTGCGAGGGAGTTGGAGCGAGACCTCCAGCATGTCCAAAGAAAACAAGCCGTGAACGCTGAAAAGCTGGAATGTCATCAGCCCAAAAAGGGAACGCGAAAGAGCAGGAGGAAGAAGGCTAAGCTTGTGGGACGAGCTCCCCTGTTATGCTTTACGTGTGGTAAGGCGGGGCATATAGCTCGAGTTTGTCGCAGTGGCTGGAATAAGAGGAAAGTAGAGGAGCCAACTCCTCCTCGAGCTTCGGGTGCGATGACTAGCCGAGAGCTCCCTGTTTGTTATCGCTGTGGCGGGTTAGGCCATAGCGCCTGCGAGTGTATTGTACGTCTTGTATAGACGAGGGGAAAGCTGGGTAGCCAATATCTTTGGGTAAAACTATGATGACAATGTATGCTTGTATATAGTTTGTACTGCTCTTTTTGCACACTTTGGTGGTAATGAGATGTTGTTGAAGCTTAACCATGCTGTTGGGTGCCTTTGTGGCCCCACTTTTTTGTTAATGTGTAGTTAGCTTTTAATATGTGCTTTAATGCGTTGGGCACTAAGCTGGTGCAAGAAAGTATAGTAATTTGCAGAGGTAAAACACTTACGTGTTCAAACCCCACGCAAAGTCTAACGTCGTGACGTTGTGATAGCATGTGCGGTTGGAGTCCGAGAACCTTCGTGCAAATACGTCTTAGGAAGTTAGGCATGGGCAGAATACCGACCGCAAGACTGTTTTGCGGGCATGCGTGGAATGAGCACGATGTTGATGTCTGCTCTCTAGGTGTCCAAGGCGGTGCGGTAGAGGGGCAGAGCTGCTCTTTTCCCTAGTTGAGGCTTCAGAGCCAAAGCCTAGCCTAGCTGACATTCCGGTAGTGTGGGAGTTTGCCGGTGTATTCCCGAGAGATCTCCCCGGTGCTCCACCGCAGCGGGAGATAGATTTCACGTTTGAGTTGGTGCCAGGCGCTAAGCCTGTGGCCCGCTCGCCGTATCGTATGGCTCCGAAGGAGTTGGCGGAGTTGAAGCTGAAGTTGCAGGAGCTGCTCGAGCAGGGCTAGTGCGTTCGAGTTCCTCACCTTGGAGTGCACCGGTCCTCTTTGTCAAAAGAAGGACGGTAGCCCGCGGCTTTGCATCGTTTATCGGGAGCTGAACAAGCTGACCGAGAAGAACAAGTATCCTCTTCCGAGGGTAGACGACTTGTTCGACCAGCTCGTTGGTTCGACAGTATACTCGAAGCTGGACTTGAAGTCCGGCTATTATCAGGTGCGGATCAGGGAGTGCGACATCCCGAAGACTGCCTTCAGTACAAGGTACGGGCAGTATGAGTTCACCGTGATGCCGTTTGGGCTGTCTAATGCGCCTTCGGTGTTTATGGACTTGATCCACCGGACTTTCCGAGAGTACCTCGACCGGTTCGTGGTCGTCTTCCTTGACGACATACTGGTCTACTCTCAGTCCGAGGAGGAGCACAGTGATCATCTGCGAGTAGTCTTGGAGGTTCTGAGGAGGAACCATCTGTATGCCAAGTTCTCGAGGTGCGACTTCTGGGTACCTTCTGTGGCGTTTTTAGGCCATGTGGTTAGTGGAGCGGGTGTGGCGGTAGATCCGGTGAAGGTTGCGGCCATCAGGGAGTGGCCTGTTCTTCCTTCTGTAACGGAGGTCCGTAGCTTTCTCGGGCTGGCCGGCTGTTACAGGTGCTTCGTGGAGAACTTCTCCGGATCGCGCTGCCTCTTACGACGCTGACGCCGAAGATGCAGGAGTTTATTTGGACGTCCGCGTGTGTGCAAGCTTTTGAAGAGCTGAAGTAGTGGCGTACCACTGCCCTGATCTTATATTTCCCTTGCGGCACGAAAGGCTACAAGACTTGCAGTGATGCGTCTGGTAGTGGCCTTGGTTGTGTTCTGCTGCAGCGGGGTAAGGTGGTGGCGTATGGCCCTCATCAGCGAAAGGTGCACGAACGAAACTATCCGGTTCACGACTTGGAGTTGGTGGCCGGGATTGAAGGCAGTGTGTGTTGTGGCGGCTTTATGTGTGTAATGTGAAGAGCGACATCTTTACGGACCGTAAAAGCCTGAAGCACCTTCTGGCGCAGAAATTTCTGATCAGGCGACAGCGGATGTGGATGGAGTTCCTCGGGGACTACACCATTAAGTTTCACTACACTCCCGGAAAGGGGAATGTCGTCGCTGATGCGCTTAGTTGAAGGGCTCCAGTATAGGCAAGCTGGATTCAGATGCGCGTTGAACATTTGATACATGATTTGGAGGCCCTGGACATCTCATGTATGGAGAGAAGGAGCAGCGCTGGTGCGTGCGTGAATCGGTTTGAGGTGCAGTGTGATCTCGTGGACCAAGGTTATCAGTCTGTAGAACTCGATCTGAGTTTGAAGCGCTTCGCGGAGGAACCTGCTGTTGGGGCCGATGCCCAGTTTCAGGTGCGTGACGGGTTGCTGTGGAGAGGTGAACGTTTGTGCGTCCCCAAGGTGGGTGAGCTGCGCGATGAGTTGATTTACGAGGCGCATCGTACCAGGTATTCAGTTCATCTGGGGAGCACGAAGATGTATAAGGACATGAAGGTCCTTTTCTGGTGGCCGGGTATGAAGAGGGACATCGCTCACTACGTGGCCAAGTGCCACACTTGTGCGCTAGTGAAGACGGAATGTCAGAAGCCCGGTGGCTTTTTGAAGTCATTACCGGTTCCAGAGTGGAAATTTGATGACATTTCCATGGATTTCGTGCATGGGCTGCCGAGATCGCAGCGCGGGAATGATGCCTTCTGGGTAGTCGTAGACCGGCTGGCGAAGGTGGCACACTTTATCCCCAGCCGGAGGGATGACTCGGTGGAAAAGTTGGAGAAACTGTATGTCGATACAGTAGTACGATTGTACGGTGTGCCCTGTAGCATCGTCAGTGATCGAGATGGACGCTTTACTTCGAGCGACTGGAGGCTAGTCAACCGTCTATTGGGTACGAAGCTGCTGTTTCGTGACCTTTCATCCGCAGACGGATGGCCAAACTGAGCGTACCAATAGGACAATGGAGGACATGCTCCGGATGTGCGTCCTGGGTTTTAGCAAGGGGTGGGAAGATCACCTCTTTCTTGTTGAGTTCGCGTACAACAACAGCTACCAGGCGAGTATTCAGATGGCGCCTTTCGAGGCCCTCTATGGCAGGAAGTGCCGCACTCCCTTGGCTTGGGCGGAAACGGGCGAGACGAAGCTCTTCAAGAGGAAAGACGTCGAAGAGGCGACTTCGACGGTACGTATGATCCGGGAGAGTCTTTTGGTTGCGCAGGATAGGCAGGCAAAGTACTATAATGCGAAGCACCGTGACGTCCAGTTCGCCGTTGGCGATTGGGTTTACTTGAAGATCAGGCCGTTCAAGGGTGTATCCAGGATTCGACGCTTGAAAAAGCTGAGTCCGAGATACCTTGGACCGTTTGAGATCATCGAGCGCGTCGGCGAGGCGGCTTATAGGCTTGCACTATCGGCGGAATTGAGCGGGCTACACGATGTATTCCACATCTCCGTGTTGCGGAAGGCGGTGCAAGAGCCTACGCATGTGGTAACGGCGGATCAGGTGCCGTGGATAGTGGGCTTAAGACGGCGGTCAGGCCCGTTAGCATCGAGGGTGCTGAGGTGCGTCAGTTGCGGAACATGGCGATCCGTATGGTAAAATGGCTTATTTTATTGCGTGTAATAATACAAACGATGCGTCCCACATTGCGAAATTATATTTTTAAGGAGGTCATAGGGCATCGGGGCGTTCCCAAGACTATAGTGACGGATAGGGACGTGAAATTTACAAGCTATTTTTGGAAGACCCTATGGAAGATAATGGGCACCAAACTCTTGTTTTCTTCGGCCTACCATCCACAGACGGATGGGCAAACGGAAGTGGTAAACAGAAGTTTAGGTAGTTTACTGTGTTATCTTGTGGGTGACCACATGGGAACTTGGGATTTACTCCTTCCTCATGCTCAGTTAGCATATAATAATTCTAAAAATAGATCAACGGGTTTATCTCCGAATGAAATCGTGCACGGTTATAAGGCACCAGTGCCACTTGATTTGATTCTGTTACCTCCATCATATAAGTCAAGTTAATTTGCATAGGAATTTGCCTCTCATGTTCATAATTTACATAAGCACATTAATGAAATGCTAACTACACAATATGCTTCTTATCAATCTTATGTTAACTTACATAAGAGAGCGTCTCACATGAAAATTGGCGATTTCATTTTGGTGCATCTCATCCTTGAACGGATGCCTTCGGGCACCATAAAAAAGTTGGTGAATCGACGAGCTGGTCCGTTTTGAATTTTAAAGAAATTAGGAGAAAACGCATATCTTTTGGAGTTACCCACTGATTGTGGAATTTCCCCTATTTTCAATGTTTCGGATTTAACGCCATATGTTTCTCCACCACTTGATTTATCAGTCTGTCAATTTGGTTCCACTAAATTTTCTAATGGGTTGGGGGGTGAGTGTATTCCTGGATCGCTCTCTCCATCGGTCTCCACTGGAGGTGCGTTGAATGTTGATGATAAAACATTTCCTCCTTATTTGCCTAATGCTTTTCCAAGGTTTCCCAAGACCACCTATGCGGCAGACAGGATCCTCCGAGATGAAGTGCCCTCCTCTCCAAGTGGTGACATTCGTCGTTTCTTGATACGCTAGCGTGATCGTCAGGCCTCCGATGACTCGTGGCTTCCTGAACCGGAGGTGGCTCTTTTGGATGCTACTCTTCTACACCAGTACATTCAAGCCAACTCATCGGTGATGAGTACTTTTGAGCGGGGGAGGATTGATCGAGACGCCGACCCTCAACTTGAAGATGAGGTACCGGCGCGCTTACGGATGATGAAGTCTCTCCAACCAAAGATTTCCGACGCCATAGCCGCTACAACCTCCGCCCAAGGCGCAAGAATAATAATAAATAATTATAATTATTTTATTATAATTATTGATTAATATTTATAATTATTCTATTATAATTATAATTATTCTATTATCATATTTTAATTGATTAATAATTATAATTATTCAATTATAATTATTGATTAATTATTATCATGTTTTAATTGTTTTATTATCATATTTAAATGTTTTATTCTATTATAATATTTTATTCTAATTTGGGCTACATGTAGCCATAAGTGTTGTAAGCCTATAAAAGGCCATGTTGTAGAAGGATTTGGAATGATGATTATAATTTGAAATTAAAAATCCAAAGTTGGAATTTCCCTCCTCCTTTATTCTCTCTTATTCTCTAAAATATTTCTTTCCTCCTCCCTTGAGAATTTCGGCCAAACAAGAGCAGCCCCCTCCTTGGATTCTCCTCTTCATAGCCCCCTCTTGTTCTCCTCTCCATAGCCGACCACTCTCCTCCTCCCTTGACGAGTGCAAAACAGTCCCCTCCTTCCCTTGAAGATTTCGGCCAAGGCAAGGCCCTCGTGGTTCCGGCAATCCTCGTCCCCAGCGTGAAGCGAAGAAGGCAGACGAGTTTTCTCTCCATCCGACGTGAATCCGGTGGAATCGGTGAAGTGCGATTTGAGCGGTTATATGCTTGAGAAAATCTCATCTCAAGCGGGGTAACGAAATTTCTACCTTGTGCGATTCTCTCTAAATAGATCTTGTGGTGGAATATTTTTGTGTTGATTTCGATAGCGTTGATTTTATCGTGGTTTTCTTCTCTCGATCTTGTTGTCTATCTTAATTTCATTTAAGTTCGTGAGGATTGGCGAACCTCGCTTTCTTTTTTTTGGGAGAGATCTACCATTTCTGAAATCGTTATTTTCAGTGGATCTCTTTTGGTACAACACTTGCTCTACCGGATCGGGTGGATCCATTTGGCTAGAGAGAATTTTGGCCTATAGTTAATATTCAATCTCTAAGGGTGTTGCCGACCCGTACGTTAGCCTTTGAATGATAAAATTGCAAAGCGTGCATGCTGCGAATATTTATTTGTGCGAACGTATAAATTGGAGCGTAGAGAGAAATTCGTGTTCTTTGATCGTAGCTGTTTGCCCGGAAAGCCCGCGATCTTGTCTTTACGGTGCAAGTTGGCGTTCCCAGCGGTCTCCGATATTTGTGATCGCCCAGATCGCCAGCCTTCAGCCTGGTCTAATTTTCTAAGTACCCAGCGATCAAGATAGTGCGAGATCGCCGGCTCAAGCGGTCTGGTCGTTTTTCTTATTTTTGTTATTTTTGTTATTTGTACCCCATTTCCCTGCCCCGGCTCTCCTGTACCCCGGGCAGCCCATAGTTTTTTAGTTCTGCCCGTTTGGGCAGCCCCCTCGTCTATAAATAGAGGGGTAGGGGTACCAGAAAAGCACTTTTGGCTTCGAGGCTCCAGCTTACAACCTGTGTAAGCGGTCTCATTTTTTCGTGATCGCCTTTTTGTGATCGTTTTCCCTCTCTTCCAGCATCTTGTCTTAGTAACTTGCACTTCGCAGTTTTCTCCCATCCCCTTGTTAGTGTGAATTTTGGAGGTACCATTTTTGGCACCAACAGAACGAACACGCGACCTTCAGATCCGAAGTGTCAGGTGAAATCCAGACTTTCAAGATGGCTGATCGCCGTAGAGGTCGTCCCTTGCGATCTCCCAGCGTTCCCCCTTCCGATCACAACCCATTAGAAGCGCTTGAGCGCCGCTTCGAGCTTCGTGTTGAACAAGCTCTCCGTGAGGCCGCCCGAGCTAGGCAGGACGCCACCTCTGTTCAGCAGGAGATCGCGCGGTCTCAGCAAGAGGCCGCTCGAGATCGGCAAGAAGTCGTCCGGGCTCAGCAGGAGTCTGCGAAGCAGATTGAGGCTATGAACCAGGTTCTAGCCGCGATCTCCCAGAAGATCCTTCCTCAAACCTCTCAGGTCGCTACTCCAGACCGCATGGCAGGCGGTCACCCGAGCGATCACCCCGTCTTCCAGCCCGCAGCTCCTCAGCGATCTCAGCATGAGGAGTTCGCCGCCCGTCGTAATTCTGTCCGAGCTGCAGCCCAGGGACCTCCGGCCCAAACCCTGAATTTTAAAGAAGGGTTTGCTTACCCTCAGGATCGTCCTGCTTCTTTCCTTCCTCCTCCAGGACCTTCTGTTTTTGGGGAGCCTTCCCCCTTTACCGATGAGATTCGTCGGGATCCAATTCCTCATGGATTCAGAGAACCTTGTCTTCCAGTGTATACACGAGAAACCGACCCAATGTGCCATCTTCAAGCCTTCGAGTCTGCTGTGGCTCTCAGGAACATTTCAGATGGAGTGAGGTGCAAGCTGATGGTCACCTCCTTCGATGGGTCAGCCATGGAATGGTTCTATAAGCTGCCTTGTCAATCTATCTCGAGCTTTGCTGCCCTGAGGCAAGAGCTCCTTCTAAGATTTGCCACTGCGAAGAAAAGGAAGAGTGGTCCTGCTACCCTCTTCAAGATCAGGCAGGGGGACAACGAAACTGCAGCGCATTTCGTTGATCATTTTCAGAAAGAGATCTTGGGAGTTAGGGATATGGACCCCGAGCTCTACATGGTGGCTTTGATCAGTGGTCTGCAGGAGGGTCCTCTGAAGTTCAAAGTCACAACCAAGGAGCCTAGCTCCTATCAGGAGCTGATCAGCATTGCCAATCGCTACATAGAAGGGGAGATCAACAACCCCACCTATGTGAGCAATTTGACAAACAGGGCCACTCAGAAAGGCTCTGCGGGATTTTATCCGGCTCCGTCTTCCTCTAAGCCCCGACAAGAGCTCCCACCTCCGGCTCCGAGAGGTAAGAATTACCGCAACAGCCACTTCAAACGAGGTAATCAATCCTTCCCACTTCAAAATTCATTTCTTCAAACTCCCGCTACTCCTGCTCCGCAAGTCACCCCCATCCACCAGATCCAGCGTGCTCAACCTCCTCTTCTACCCATTCCTTCACTTTACAATGAATCCCAAGAGTCCTTCACGGATTTTGGAGTTCCTATGAATGAAGTGCTTCAAGTACTTCAGAAGCAGCCCTTTTTTAAGAGGCCAGCTCCGCTAAATTCTGACCCAAAAACCAGAAACCCAACTCTCTATTGTGAATATCACAGAGATAGGGGTCATTTGACAGAGGATTGTAGAGCTCTCCGCCTGTTCTTAGAGAAGCTTCTGAAGGAGGGTAAGCTTCGAGATCTCATCCAGAAGAATGATTCTTCCAAAGCCTCAACCTCCAAGGCTAAGGAAGTAGCGGAAGTCCATTGGGAATGCGAAGAAGTGGACGATATTGGCCATCTCGGCAATATCGGCTTTCCCAATGAATGCGTGGATGCTGATGACGAAGGCGCCTTGGGCAATCTCTTCTGCATTCACGGAGGTGCAGGTCCAGAATCTTCAAGGAAGGCGAGTCTGAAAAGGGTTTATCAATCAGAGGTTGATGCCACCTCTTCAGCCTCGGTCCGAGGAACGGTCACTTTTGGTGACGAAGACCTTCCTCAGACCGCGAATCCTTTTGACGACGCGGTCGTCATCAAAGCTGTAATTGAAAATTATACAGTAGAGAAGATTCTGATTGACACGGGAAGTTCAGTCAATGTGCTCTTCAAACCCGCCTTCGAGGCGTTGAAGACAGGTAAAACCCTCCTTTCAACTGAAGGTCCCCTTTATGGTTTTTCAGGAGAGAAGAAAGAAGTAGAAGGGCTCGTCACCCTTTCTGTGATTCTGGGGGCCGGGGGATAGTGAAGCTGGTCAAATTTATAGTCGTTGATGCTCCCAGTAGCTACAACACCATCTTTGGAAGACCCTTCTTGAACGCCTATCAAGCCATCGTCTCCACCTACCATCAAGCGGTGAAGTTCGCTTTGAACGGCAAACAACACCGAATAAGGAGCGACCCAAGGAAAGCCAGGGAATGCTATGTAAAGACAGTCAACATGATCATATCCTCTCCTCCCCAAGAAATCATGATGGCTGAATCAATCGAAGCTCCTGAACAAGTCCAAGTTGCAGAGGAAATTGAGGAGGATGCAAGAGATGGAGTTCGCTTGGAACCTGCCCAAGCAACTCAAGAGGTCCGGATCAGCGAGGAAGATGAGAGCAAGAGCCTCTCCATCAACGCTGAGTTATCCGAAGCTGACAAGGGTCAGCTCATCTCTTATCTTCTGCAAAATCTAGATATCTTCGCTTGGTCGGCGGATGATATGCCCGGAGTGGACCCGGATGTTGCTTGCCACCATCTCAATCTTGACCCAAACTTCATCCCGATCCAGCAGAAGAAGAGGTCTGTTGCAACTACTCTAGCACAGCCTATCCGTGAAGAGGTAGAGAAGCTCCTGAAGGCAAAGTTCATCCAACCAATTCAATACCCGGAATGGGTGTCAAACGTTGTAATGGTAAAGAAGTCAGGTGGAAAGTGGAGGATGTGTGTCGACTTTACTAAACTCAATAAAGCTTGCCCCAAGGATTGCTACCCCTTGCCTCGGATAGATTCTTTAGTAGATTCTGCGGTAGGTTATTCTTTTATGAGTTTTTTAGATGCTTTTTCAGGTTACCATCAAATCAGAATGCATAAACCAGATATACCCCATACTTCATTTATCACAAATGATGGTTGCTTCTGTTATCTCGTAATGCCTTTCTGGCTAAAGAATGCTGGAGCAACCTATCAGAAAATGATGGACACAGTGTTCAGAAGTCAAAAAGGAAGAAACCTCGAGGTATATGTTGATGACCTCTTGGTAAAAAGTAAACTGTTCTCTTCTCATCTTAGAGACCTCTCGGAAACTTTTGCAACCCTTCGAACTTTTAATATGAGGTTGAATCCGTTGAAGTGTGTTTTCGGGGCAAGTAGAGGAAAATTCCTGGGTCACCTCCTTACTCCAGAAGGGTTGGAATCCAATCCTGACAAAGTGAAAGCTATTCTGGAAATGCCACCTCCCAAGTCCCCAAAAGAAATTCAGCAGCTGGGAGGGAGAATGGCAGGCTTAAGTCGCTTTATCTCCCGTTCAGGAGATAAGAGTGCACCTTTCTTTAAAACTCTCCGGGGAGGGAGTAGGTTCGAGTGGACAAAGGAATGTGATGATGCTTTCATTCAGCTTAAGAAGCAATTAACCTCAACCCCTTTGCTCCAAAGCCCGCGAGAGGGAGAAAATCTTTTCCTATATATGGGAGTCGGAGCTGATGCCATAAGCTCTGTTTTGGTCCGAGAGGAGAAAAAGAAGCAATTCCCAGTCTATTACGTAAGTCGAATCTTGAAGAGTGCAGAGACTCGTTATCCTATCCTCGAAAAGTTAGCTTTAATGCTTATAACTTCAGCAAGAAGATTAAGACCATATTTCCAAGCTCACTCGATTCTAGTCGTTACTGATCTTCCATTAAAGAGTGTCTTGGAGAAGCCAGAGCATTCAGGCAGGTTGGCAAAGTGGGCAATAGAGCTCGGTGAGTTTGACATATCCTATGTTCCAAGGATGACAATCAAAGCTCAAGTCTTAGCGGACTTCATGGTGGATGCCAAAGAAGTTGAGTCGCAGAAGGGGGTCAGAGTGCCCCTTGCCTGGAAAATCTTCGTGGACGGAGCTTCAGGGAAAAATTCTTCCGGAGCAGGAGTTATCTTAATCAACCCAAATGGAGTAAGACTGGATCAAGCGCTGAAGTTCTATTTCCAAGTAACAAACAATCAGGCGGAATATGAGGCTTTGCTAGCCGGTCTCAAGTTTGCTAGGGAGCTGGGGATTGATGATGTCGAAGTTTTCACAGATTCTTTGGTGATGGCTTCTCAAGTAAATGGGACTTTTGAAACCAGAGATAGTATTTTAAAGCAGTATCTAACTCTGGTAAAAATTGAGGTGGGGAAGTTCAAAAGCTTTGCTATCAATCATATTCCAAGAGGTGAGAACGTGGAAGCAGATGAGTTGGCAAAATTTGGACTTCTCTCAGGAGGAACAACTTCGGAGTTGTTTCGCCCGGCGATTGAAGAAGGAGAGGTCATGGAGATTGATCAACATCCGTCTTGGATGGATCCATTTGTTCTATATCTCTCAACTGGAGAGCTCCATTCATCAATAAAGGATAGGAAAAGGTTTAAATGGAAAACGGCTAACTATTATCTTGTTGCAGGAGTACTTTATAGAACTTTCCTTTCACCATTAGCACGGTGTGTTTCGGAGGAGGAGATTCCAGCGGTCCTTCAGGAGGTCCATTCTGGAGAATGTGGAAGTCACTCTGGAGCCAGAACTTTGGAAAAAAGAATTCTAAGGCAAGGCTATTTTTGGCCTCAAATGAGGAAGGATGCGGAAAAATTTGCCAAGAAATGCGTGAAGTGCCAGAAGTTTGCCCCTCTCCAAAATCAGCCGGCTCAACAACTCAAGTCGATAGCAACTCCATGGCCGTTTGCAGTTTGGGGAATGGATTTGATTGGGCCTTTTCCTATGGCAAGTGGGCAACGTCGATATATTATAATCATGATTGACTACTTCAGCAAATGGATAGAAGCAAGGCATTGGCCAAAATTACGACTCAAGCCGTGAAAAATTTTATTTGGGGAGAGATAATATGTCGGCACGGAATCCCAATGGCAATCATCACGGATAACGGTTCCCAGTTCAACAATTCAATTCTTATTCATTTCTGTAAGCAAATTGGCGTTGAGCTACGTTTCGCTTCCGTACACCATCCAAGAAGCAATGGGCAGGTAGAGGCCGCCAACAAACTCATCATAAATCTCTTGAAAAAGAAGGTAGAAAATGTCAGGGGCAACTGGGCAGAACAACTACCTTCCGTCTTGTGGGCCTTGAGGACAACTCCAAGTTCTGCTACTGGAGAAACTCCATTCAAATTATCACACGGTTCCGAAGCCCTTATTCCGGTGGAATTTGAAGTAAAAAGCCCAAGAGTATTATTGGCACAACAGAATCAAATTGACTGGATGGAAGGAAATGATGAGGAGCTAAAATGCAGTCTTGATTTAATTGAGGAGTTGAGAGATACAGCAATCATCAGGCAAGAAGAGGTGAAGAGAAGAATGGCGAGGCTATTCAACAAAAATGTAAGAACCAAAGAGTTCACCGTTGGGGATCTAGTCCTGAAGAAAATAGATTCAGCAGCAAGAGCTGGTTCAGTTGGAAAGCTTAACCCAAATTGGGCGGGGCCGTTTGTGGTGAAGCGCGTGCTTAAAAATGGCGCTTATCATCTCCAAACTTATGAAGGGAAAGAATTGTCTCATTCATGGAGCGGAGATGATCTCAAACTCTTCTTTTCCTAAATGTTCGTATCCAATTCACTCATTCTTTTTCTCACTTTTTCCCTCTCAAATGTCATGCAGGTATTATCAAAGCATTCGCGATATGAGTGATGGGTGACAAGTTTTAAGAATGTTATTTTTTGAAAAGCCAAAACCCTGTCAAGTGAGACATCGACGGATCCTACTATCTTCCCCCTCGACTTGTTAGCTCGACGTGTAATTCTGCCGGGACCACCGATGTCGGGGAGATTTCGAATCTGTGTAGCAGTAGCTCGCCAAGCTTGAGCGGTGGAAGTTTAGGATACCGGGTCCTTGCTGACATCTGGCACACCTCAGCATTTCAAAGGGGTCTAGGTGGCTGGCCCAGCTCTGTCATGCATTAAGAAGGACATTGTTACGATCTTAATGATCTTTCAGGGAAAGCAATGTCGGTATAGCCTCCGCGGCATGACCACACCTGCCCTACCGATCATTTTGATCCGTAACTCTCGAATACTCGTTGAAGCGTGGTCAAGTAAGGGACGGCCAGAAACATCTATGACCGTCGCCTGAACTTTAGATTGGCAAGTTTAAAGTAAACTCAGTAATCCTTTAAGAAAAACAATGTCGGTATAGCCTCATCGGCATGACCACACCTGCCCTGCGGATCATTTAGGAATTCTCCTTCTCTCCTCTTCCCTCTTCCCTTTTCTACAAGGGCCCCTTTTTTCCTTAAACTGTGATCGAGCAGTCAGAGTTTTTAAGACCGCATGTCTCTTCTCTTCAAAGGATGATCTACATTATTCATAATTAATAGCTTGATCTTCTCCAGGACCTGGATAAAAGTGATCGCCAATATTGATTCTTTGAAGGAAGAATCGGCCTTAGTTTCTTGTGATCGCCAGGCATGGTTTTTCTAATAAAGGAGAGAAATTTGAACTTCTTGTGATCGCCAGGCATGGTTTTTCTAATAAAGGAGAGAAATTTGAACTTCTTGTGATCGCCAGGCATGGTTTTTCTAATAGAGAGAAATTTGAACTTCTTGTGATCGTCAGGCATGATTTTCTAAAGAGCCTTTGGTTTTCAGAAATTATTGGAAGGTCTGAGTTATTTGTGATCGCCGGCTTCATCTTCTCTAGGACTTGGGAAGAGTTGATCGTTGTACAAGTCTTTCCGAAGGATTGAAATTGCTTCAGGGATCTTGTTGGTTTGATAGTGATCGGTTTGATCATAATGGGATCGCAATCTATATCTCTTATTATCCAAAATTATATGAGAATGTTCTTAATCCTTCATTTCCCATCAAATGATAGATGGATTTTCTTCAAAATGACGGTCTGGATATATTTTGAACGCCAGATCAATATTCGTGAAGATTTCTTATCAAGTAAATCTGACCAAGCGTTTTAAATTTTTTAAGCGGTCTAATTATGCTGAGATCGCAGAATTGTCTTTCTTATGCGAAGTTCCGGATCTGTCAAGTTTTCAACATCCTCATAAACCAGAGATCGACGAAACCTAAAGCATTGAGATCGAATGCTAAATTTGTTACGCTGTGATCGCATACGATGGAAGCCGTGATCGATTAATGTGAATAATAAAGCAAAAATTAACACGAGAATCATTCATGAACAAAAATAACTCTCTATTCATTTCAAAAAAAAAATTACAATGTTTGGTGCGGTCAACGATCGGAGATTACATCATTTTTCTAAAAATAAAACTATTTCTTCTGCTTCTTTTTTCGGGGAGATCGCTCCTCTGACGAAGAAGCTGATCCATCTGAAGATTCACTACTATCAGATTCATCTTTTCCAGAATCTGAGACCGCCTCCGAGATCGTCTCCTCACCCTGGATAGAAGAAGCGGGGTCATCTTTATCTGGACTTCCCATGATCTCGATAGACTCATCTTCGGTAGCCTCCCCGGTTCCTGACTCCTTGGCCTTCTTCTGCTTCTCTGCCTCCTCGATCATCTCCGCGACCTCAGGAAAGAGATCGGCAAAAGTGGTATCCTGGAAATCGGCGATGAGACCGCCTCTTTCACGAAGGATAGCAATGGTTTTGTTTGATGCGTCTCTAACATGAGTGTACAGAGATTTGAGGTAGTCAGGATTGTGGATGTCAAATGCGGTCTTCTTGAAGTTCTGAAGAAAGAAAATGGGTCAGATCACCAGCGGTCAAGGTAAAGCAAATTTTTAAGATTACATTTTTTTTACTTACATCGAAGCGATCTTGCAGGCGCTCTGCATGCTCCAAGGATGCGCGGAGAGATCGCCCCATGTGATGATTGAGGACTAAACTTCGGACGGCCGCTTGCGAGCATATATCGGGCAGACGGTCGGTCTCATGACTTAATGCCTCATTGGCATTCTTCTTTCCATAAAGAGCGGCAGTGACCGCGAAGGCATGATTAGTCAGCCTACCTCCACAGAAGGGGAGATCGGTAGACACCTTCAGAGAGTCGCCGGTCTCACTCCATCTCAGGAGTGGTCTCCCTTTGTTATCTTTCAATTTCTTCCCAAAGCCCACTAAAGCAAAGGGTCCCTCTTCCAGATCGCCCTCTTCAGCGATCTCCTTCGCCTTTCTTTGGCGATCTTGACGTAAGCGTTTTCCCCTCTGAGTAAGGACCTCTCCCTTAGGAGTCACAGGGTCAACATCCGGGATGGCGAAAGAAGCTGTAGAATGAACAGTCGTTAAAAGGAAAAAAATAAAGATATTCAGAAGCCACAGGAGACCATGGAAATTAACAACTTACTCTCTTCAGGTGTGACCGCAGCAACATCCGGCCAGATCGCCAGGTAATGAATCAGATCAAAACGCTTGCCTGCAAGCCACTTCAAGATCGCCAGCTCCTCCTTGGAAATGAGCTTCTCTTTTCTAAAGATTCGCTCTGCTCGAGGGAAAGGCCGGTTGGGGAGACCGCCGAGATCGCCCTCAAACACCAGATACCTCTCAGTCCAAAGAGGAACCTTGTTAGGCAGATTTAAAACTTTTATACCATTGCAGCTGAAGTACATCAATCCTTTAAATTCTTCTTTCTTCTGACCCTCTTTTAATATTTTAGTAGAGAAAGTTCCTCGGAAGATCGCCATGGTGAACCTTATCTTGGCCGATCTCAGGTAATTAATGAAAACATTCATCAGACCGATTGAGTTCGGTGGAAGCTGAGCCAGTACGAGACCATAATATTCCAATACTTCAAGAATCTCCCAAGGAACGGGGATTTGAAGACCATAATAGAAGTGATCGATCGGGATGATGTACCTACCTTCATCCCCTGAGTTCACGTCTTCGCCCTCGAACGGAATTCTGATCGCGATCTTTTCATCGATCTTATATCTCTCAATAAACAAAGAGTATTCTTCTTCCGGAATTAGCCCATATTCATGCTCAGAGTCTAGGAAGATTTCAGCAGCCTTGGAGCGCGCGGACACCATTTTTTAAGATCGCAAAAATCAACAATCTAAAGAAAATTCGAGAAGTATGGAGTAATGGTTCGAGAAATCAACTATTTATAGAAAAGAAGAAGATGATTGTGCAATGATTACACTTCTTAGGATCGCCCTGCAGATGGGACAGACCGCCAAAAGCTATATAGGCTCGAAAATGACAAGCATGAATAGAACTTTCATCAGACAGAGATCATAACAGTCCGCATGAAGATCGCAACACACAATTCACAATACAAACACTATGTAATAAGATAGCATTCATGAAAGCCAGAGATCGCAAAATAAATATCAACATTAAAGCCAAGCACCATGAAACAAAATCAAATGTATCTTACAGACCAGAAATTAACTAAGCAGAGTTTTTTAAAGAGATCGCTAAAAACGGCTGCGGTCTCATCGCGTCTGATCCTTTCTCCTTCCAACAAATGCCGCCACATCCTGCATCTCGTTGACCTCAGTCCATGCAGATGCTAGGCTATGATTGGCAACCATGGCAGCCCTATGGATTTTAGACATTTCGCGGTCTACTTGCTCCATAGGGATTACCACGATTTCCGACGATCTCTTTTCAGCGAGACCGCTGGAGGAACCCGCCATCGTTATTTGAGGAGCCCCCCGGAGGGTGGCGATCTCAGCAGCAAGTGTTGCGGCCTTCCCTCTATAGTAATCCGCATCCTTTTCGGCTTTCCGAAGTTTTTCTTCAAACTCACCTCGAGCCTGCTTTTCTTTGACCTCGAAGTTTGCAAGAATTCGCTTCTCCTTAGCTTCGAAATTCGCGGTCTGGATACGGAGGCGGTCTTCTAGCATCCGCTCCCGATCTCGCATGACCCTCATATCTTCAAGCATAGGCTTAAGGAGATCAGCGAACTCTGGAGGAATTGAGACTTTTCTTGGTATCTCACCTTCTTCGGAAGCTGAGTTCATATTTTCATCTACAACCAGGAGAAAAACGGTCAAAAATAATCAGAAATTGATATAAAAAAGAAGTAAGGATTGTGTAAAATACTTGACAGAGTAACAAGACCGCAGTCAAGTAAGTTCTTTTCAACATCTTTTGAGACCGCATCATTGGCAGTCAACAAAAGGCGGTCAGATCCCCTTAGGCATTCTAAATTGATTTTTTCTAGTTGTCTTTTTTGTGACCGTTCTCCTTCTTTTCTTCTCCTTTTTAACTCGGCATTACTAACAAGAATATCATCAGTTTCTATAAGAACGATCTCAGGCCTCTTCATTGGGGATGAGGGTCGGAAAGCAAGTGCAGGAAGAGAATCAATCGATCTCACGACCATCCTCGCCTTACCAGTCTTAATAGCTTCCAACGCGGCTGCGCGGTCTGCCTCTCCAGAATCCGGGTTCTCGCCCAGTTCAACAAAGGTATCGCCGCGATCGCTAGATGTCGCGGTCTCGTTTTTCTCATTTTTCTTTTTTAAGATCGCCCCTTCGGCGATCTTCTTCCTCCTCTTATTCTTTTTCCTCTCTTTCTTATCCCTTTTTCTCTCAGCAACTAGGGCCCCCTCTTCTCTTTCCTTTTCCTCAATCTCTCCTCTTCCCTGGCAACCTCCTGCCTTTTCTTCTCTTCTTCCATCTTTCTTTCACCCTCAGCGACCGCCGCGAGCCTGGCGGTCTCCTTTTCTTTGTCTTCTTTCTCTCTTCTCTCTGCAGCTTCTCAATCTTTCTTTTCTTCTTCCTTCTTTTTCCTCTCACCTTCAGCGATCGCCGCAAGCCTGGCGGACTCCTTTTCTACTTCTTGCTCCTTTTTCTTTCTTTCTTCTTTTCTTTTTTCTTCTTCAGCAGCTTTCTCCTCGGCGATCATTCGAAGTTGTTCAACTTCAAAGGGGTCCCTTGACTGATAATTGAGAAAGATTAGTAGGAAAAATCGGTCTTAAAGCATATATATAAAAATTTAATCACTTACATCTATTACGTGATCAGCTGGATGGCCTTCTGAAAGATAATCCTGAAGACTAATGTCATCGGCGATCATGGATTGTCCATTATCAGTTTTTGTCCTCTTAGAAGCCTGTTCAGGAGAGCTCGCCTCTTTTCTTTTCGAATCTCTAACGGCTTTTCCCTTATCAGCGATCTGGCTCCTTAGATTCTCAGCTGTAGCCTTCACCTGCAGCATAGCAGCCTTGATCGACTCTACCGAAGCGGTCTCCCCAGGACGATCAGCAGATTGGTTGATCATTTCCAGGGGGGTCTTAACGACAGTTTCTGGGACCGTCAGATCAACTATGGACTTCGAAGCGGAATTTTCCTTTTCCTTTGAACTTTTGACCAATTTCTCTTTGCTAGAATCAGCGGTCTTTTTCGAAATAACCTTTTTTGTTTTCGATACAGACCGTGGAGACTTTCGAGATTGTGCCGACACCTTCATCATGTCAAGAGCATCCATCTCGAGAAAAGGCTTTCTTCTCGATCTCAATAAACAGTGACCGCTCAAAGGCCAGGATTTCAAAGTATCTGGAAGATTGAAGATCTGAAGCGGTATTTATAGCCCAAGCCGCATTTATGACAGTCGCGGTCTCAGCGGTCAAAGATTACATTTTCGAAGTTCTAGCATAACTTAAAAATGTGCGGGGATTATGTTTGCCCGGAAAGCCCACGATCTTGTCTTTACGGTGCAAGTTGGCGTTCCCAGCGGTCTCCGATATTTGTGATCGCCCAGATCGCCAGCCTTCAGCCTGGTCTAATTTTCTAAGTACCCAGCGATCAAGATAGTGCGAGATCGCCGGCTCAAGCGGTCTGGTCGTTTTTCTTATTTTTGTTATTTTTGTTATTTGTACCCCATTTCCCTGCCCCGGCTCTCCTGTACCCCGGGCAGCCCGTAGTTTTTTAGTTCTGCCCGTTTGGGCAGCCCCCTCGTCTATAAATAGAGGGGTAGGGGTACCAGAAAAGCACTTTTGGCTCTGAGGCTCCAGCTTACAACCTGTGTAAGCGGTCTCATTTTTTCGTGATCGCCTTTTTGTGATCGTTTTCCCTCTCTTCCAGCATCTTGTCTTAGTAACTTGCACTTCGCAGTTTTCTCCCATCCCCTTGTTAGTGTGAATTTTGGAGGTACCATTTTTGGCACCAACAGTAGCAACTGTGTCGGAGAGCGTAGCCTACATCAGTAATCATAAGCCATTTCATTCAATTTTCAAGAACTATATATAGATCACCATAGCTGTTTTTTAGGAATTATAGGACTTCACAGAGTACCTGAACCTCATTGCTCCTTCTGAGGAGTTCTTCTTTTCCTTGAAAATACTTTTGGAGTAACCTTCCTTGAAGCAGTCTTCAGAGGCTCACCATCTTCATGGGACATTTCTGCTTCTTCAACAATGTTGTCATTGAGGAGCTCCCCCTGACTGTGTGCATTCAGCTCAGCAAAGTCAACAGCTTCCTAGGCAATCTTTGCCACTTCATCCAGTAAATCCTCTGCGTGATGCTCCCCCTGGGCCTCTGATACCAGGAGCTCCCTCTCATCTGTCAGATATTGATTTACATCTTCCATCTATTTGTCAATCAACTCCCCTTGAATAGATTGGAGCTCCTTCTGATTATCAACTTGATTTTCTGGCTCATTTCCTCTTTCTGGATGCTCTGGAACTGGCTCCACCTAGATATGTGGACCTTGAAAGATGGTCACATTATCAGGGGCTGCATCATCATTCAGCTTACCTTGGCCACTAAATTCTAGAACAGTCCTTTCCTCCTCCTGACCATTCTCCCCCTTCTTAACCTTGCGGATAAGAGAGGTTAAGAACTCCTTTGACACTAAGGAGGAGGATATGATATTTTTGATTCGCTATAGAGATCTTTTGGAATTCATGAGTTCAGACTCCACTTGAGAGTATTTTTTATCAAATTTTCTTGTTTGAGCATTCAGAAGTTCAGCAAAGGTGTTAGAAGCTAGCCCTAGTTCTTTTGAAATGACTTGCTCAAGGTCAATTGAAGTGATAGGTGTGGTAGATGGAGGAGGTGATGGAGGGAAGTCTTCTTGGATTGGGGAGAGTGCATGGTAGATTTCAGGTGAGACATGAATTGGTGGTGGTGGAGAAGGAGCAAACTGAGAATCTGGGGTAAAGGTGGATGGTAGTTGATGGGGAATTTGAGGAGATGACTTTGGGTAGAGGAAGATGGAATGGATTAAGGGCACTGTTGTTGATGTTGTTGTTGCTTTTGCTGTTGTGCTGGAACATCTTCTTGAGGGTGAATATTATCCCTTGGGGGATCTAGTATTTGCCTCTTAGAATCTTGAGGAGGAGAGGGGGAGGTGAAGCTGGAGCTTGACCAGGCTTTAAGATCTTCCTGGTCCACTTGGAAAAGATCCCAATATTAATCCTTTTCCCAGGAGGAATGGGAACTCCTTTTGATTTGCAGATACTTGATAGTGTTAGAAGAGCACTTGGCTCATGATTCTCATATAAGCATTTTCTTTATGGGCATACTTATGCCCAATCATTCTTAGGAGTAACTTCCCCCAGTTTACCTTTTTCTTAAGAACCAAAGCTCCCATAATTTGAAGTTGTTGCTTTGGAACAACATCATGTGCTGAAATTTTACATAACAGCACCTTCCCTACTATATCTGCCAAGAACCTGTGTTCTTCCCCAAGATCAATCTTCTTCAGATTGATGGGCTTGTCCTTGTTGAACTGCATCAGTTCCAGGACCCTCTTGGGCTCATCCCCTGTTAGTTCATCTGACTCATTTCTAGTTTGAAGATCATATGTTTGATTTAGTAATTCCTCTGTTATCAGTACATCTGTGTCATATACTTTTCCCTTGAGGGAACCGTCCTCTCCTATCTGAACACTATCTTTAAACTCAGTTAGTTCTATATTCAGGATCTTGCATCTGGTGGATATCAGCTTGGTTAAGACAACATCTTGAAATAGACCAAGAATGACCTTGAAGCTTTCGACTGCTGCACCGAATGAATCTATATCCACATCAAATCCGGAGTTCACTTTTGGTGGAGCCATCAGATCAATGGTACCTGCAAACACATAGAGAAAATGAGAGAGATGAGCACAGGAGAGCTGGAGAACAAAAGAGCAAGAGAGCAAGAAGAGAAGAATTCGAAAGCGCAATGATTTCGATGCTGAAGTTGCTTAAAAGAAGACGATTCGTCGCGAGTTAGGGTTTATGTCGATGCACCATAGATAAGGATTAGTATTTGGCGCACAAAAATAAGTCGAGAATGCTTCTAGAAGCAATTCTGAGTGCGCAGTAATATCGACGTTGCGTCGAATAATATTCGACGTAATCCAGATGACGTAATAACATTCTGGAGATTGTTCAACAACCCTTAAGTCGACGTAGTTCAATCGACGTTACGTCAATTTTCAATCGACGCAACCTCGACTTTGATCAGCGACCACTAAGACGACGCAAGCGTCGATAAGAACTCGATGTTGCGTCGAGATCTATTCGAATTATCCACTCTGATTGCTTCTTGCCTCTGGCGTCGAGTAGAAGTCGATGGTACGTCGACTTCTATTCGACGCACCTCTGAATGAACAGATCTATTTCCTTAGAAAATTCTTGTTGTTTTTTCCAGCAATTATATTTATTGAAAATAGATTATAATATTAATTTTATAAGCTGTAAGGAAAAATCAAGGTAGAAATCACTCCCTTGGATGAAGATTGTTCCTTATTCATGACCTACATCTTTCTTCCCACTCCTTTCTCTCCTGAGTGGGACCTTACCTAACCTTGCACAAGTAATTTAAACATTAAAAGGGACCCAGGTTACCTTAGGCCCTTTGCTTATACCATTGTAGGGTTCAATGAAAGAATAGAAGGGTCTTTCATGATACTTTTTGGGATGATAAGGAATGGGTTTCAAAAACCTATGTTTGTTATTCTGATACATGAAATATGTGTAGAATGTATCTAGGTATAATAGATCAGCAAAGTGTTTTATTATCCTAGGTTTTGGTTTAGCCTTTTGATTGTTGTTATTTAACTTCTCTACATTGTTCTTTCCTAGGGGTTTTTCTTTCTTATTCAGATGTATTTTGCTGGGTTCATCTATCCTATCTGAATAACTACTAGCCTTACTCTTGGATGATGTATTTTTCTCACTTGGTTGGTACTCACTAGGTCTAACAAATCACACTTGATTTTTCCAGGCAGGTTTCCTAGGTGCTTCTGTGCTGGTGGAGGGCTCTGCTCCTAATCCTAGGTGATCAAATCTCATTGAAAGATTTTCTGTGATGTCTTTGAGCTTCTCTGACTCCTCCCATTGAGTGAATCCTCAAAGGCATTTTCCTTTGCTAGTTCTTCTTTTAATTTTATGATTTCTTCTCTCAGTTTAATCAATTTTGACTCTTTATTTTTAATTTCAATTGTTAGATTTTGATTTATTAGGTGCATTTCATCTTTCTTAAGGTTCTCTAATTTAGTCCTAGCTGTGACTAATTCTTTTTCTACCCTAAGATGATCAGTGCAGAAATCTTTAAAATAGGATTTAAAATCATCTGAGCTTAAATCAAAATCATCAAAAACTGATACGTGTTCTTCTTCATCATCTGATGACATCCTTAGTGCCATCATGCTGGCTGCTTCAGCAGCTGCTTCATCATCACTTTCAGATGATGACGAGGAGCTTAATTCTGCTTCAGAATCACTCCAGGTTTCAGCAATAAAACCCTTAGCTTTCTTCTTGTCCTTCCCTTTGAAAGACTTCTTCTTTCTCTTCTGCTCTTTGTTGCTGCTTCTGTCCCTTTGTTCTTGTGGGCACCCTGGAGCAATGTTCCCTGGCTTATTGCAAGTGAAGCAGATAATCTCCCTCTTTGGAGTTTTATCATACTTGGGCCTTGAGTCCCTTTCTCTTCTCCTTGAGTATTATGTCTTGACCCATCTTTTGAATCTTCTAGCCAGGAGACTGGACATCTCATCTTCTGGAGTAGAGGGCTCTCCTTCAGCAGCTTTCAGGGCAAGATTCCTATGGATAGGAGCTGGAGTAGTCTCCCTTTCTTCAGACTCAGTCATGTTCTTTAGAAGTATCTCATATGACTTAAGCTTCCCTAGCAAAGCTTCAGTAGAGATTTCTCTGTGGCACCTGGACTCTCTGATTACCCAGATTCTTGAATCCCATGAGCTAGGGAAGCACATGAGGATTTTATCATTAATTTCAGTTAAGGAAATCTCCTTGTCTAAGCCTCTGAGCTCATTAATGATAATGCTGAATCTGACATACATATCAGCAACTCATTCTTCAGCTTTCTTTTGAAAGTTCTCATACTGGGATATGAGAAGGGACTTTCTATCCTTTCTTTCATCTGAGCTTCCTTCCACTATTCTGGTGAGAGAATCCCAGATATCTTTTGTTGATTGGCATTCAGCAACCTTCTGGAATATGTCATCTGACATTGTTAAAACCAGAATGTTCATGGCCTTGGCATCACATGCCTTGACCTTCTTCTCAGCCTCTGTCCACTCATTTCTTGGGACAACCTCAGTTGTTGAAGGTTCTCCTGCCTTTTGTCTGACTGGAACTGGAGGACCTGTAAGAAGAACATTATAGATGTCTTCATCAATGGAATTCATATAAAGCCTTATTCTGGCCTTCCAGAGTGCGAACTTATTCAAGTCACACACTGAGGGTCTTGTAGAAGCATAATCCTTAGTACTCATTTTCTTTATAAAAAATATTTGAAATAGAGAAATAAGTGTAGGAGGTCTTTTTGATCAAAGTGTTAACCTTTTAATGATCAACCTCCCTCTGATACCAATTGAAAGTGCATAGTGTGCCTCTGAGAATACTCTAGAGGGGGGGGGGGGGGGTGAATAGAGATTTAAAAATATTTCTATCCTATTTGTGCAAATATAATAAAACACTAAGTGTTTATGCTTCAACAAATCCCACACAGAATAAAACAAAAACTATTTTAAATAAAGCAAGAGAAAACAGTTAAAGAAATAGTAAGCTATATGGGACAGCACAGAAAATAGGCAACTAGAAGACACAAAGATTTTGTAGAGGTTTCTCAAAATGTGGGTAGTCCTCTCTTCTACCACCTGGTAGGATTACACCACCTGTGCCTGAGTCTTTTGACAAGGAGACTCTCAGAACCACTAATCTTTTGATAAAGAGATCATGAACCAAGCAGATCTTTTGATAAGGAGATCTTGAATAAACCAGATCTTTTGATAAGGAGATCTTGAACCACTGAATCCTTTGGAAGAGGGATTCTCAAAACTCTGTACATGGGGTGTAAGGAAAGAAGAGTAGGAAGGGGAAGGAAGATTCAGAAATCCATTTTTCAGAATTCTGTAACAGCAATCCTTGAGGTACTGTTCTTTGAGTACTATTCAGGATCTGTATAAGATTAACCCTAGCTTATGAAAGTGATGATTGCTAGGGTTCTTGTAAGCTCTTGATCCTTCTTCTCTCTTCTCTTATAATAGTGCTGATGTTATATAATATTGATGAGGAGGCAGCAATTGTTTCTCTGAGCAGAGTATATTCTTCTGTAGATCTTTCTTCAATGTTTTGTGTTGAGGAGAAGAAGATCCTTAACTGGAGAGAGCAGTTCTTGCTTTTCTTCTTATCTATTAGGGTTCCTTGAGGATGAAGAAGAAGAGAAGGAAGCCCTAATGCCAAAAGATCAGCCCATACAGATGAATGCTCTCTATTTCTCTTTCTGCTCATGCCTTATATTGTCCCTCTTTAATTTGAATTAATTTCCTTTTCTGGTAGGTCCTGAAAAGGTATTTTTCCCTGCATAAATTCTCTTCCTTTCCTTCTTTAATTCACGACCCGTCCACCAACTGTAAGCTTGTTTCCAAGAAAGCTTTTCTATCCTCCTTTAATTCTTCTTTCTATTTGAGGCAATTAAGGAGCCGTTGGAGAACGGTCTTCAATATTGTGGGCCATGAGAGAGGGTCCAAAATGACAGCAGAAAAGGTTTCCTTTTTATACTGTATTCAACGTAACGTCGAGTTCTCTTCCTCTCTTATCGACGCACCTTCGATTCCTTGTAAGAGCAGCTTCGAATTCATTCTTTGCTCTGAATCAAGTCTTCTTGTCGACGTTGCGTCGATATCGTATCAACGTAACCGTCGAGTTGAAAGCTTAACTCTGAACTTCATCATCTGCATCAAATTGCTGTTGACATTGCGTCGACTTCAAATGGCCTCGACAACTTCTTTCTTCTGTGTTGAGTTGAAGGAGAAGTTGCATCGACTTCTCTTGATACTTCGACAAGTTCATGGCCACTACGTCGATATCTATTCGACGTAACGTCGACTTGATCTACTCCGACAGACAGAGTGTGTTGCTTGGACTTCTTGTTAGAGTAGCGTCGATAATAACTCGATGTTGTGTCGATTTCCATTCGACGCAACTGTTAACTTTGCCCAAATTGTGCTTCTCTTGATTTGGCCTTGACACCCTAGTTTGAGTGTGACATCCTAAGACATCTAATGACCAGATTACCCTCATTATACAATGGGTAATTCAATCCTAAGAGATAAAATCACTTTTAGATAATTTGTTAAGTTAAATCATAGGGTTTTCCCAATATGATTATGCTTGTATCTATGGTCGATCCAGAGGCGTACGCTGAGTACCTAGCCACTATGAGCATAGTTTGTGATATACGTGATCGCATTCGAGCCTAACAAAGGAAGGATGCTGCTCTGGACCCTATATTTCGAGCGATGGAGACTGGTTCTACAGAGGAGTACACACTGCAGGAGGACCTCATTCATTTCTATGGTAGCATATATATACCCGCGGGAGGAGGAATCAGGGAAGATATACTGAGAGAGGCTCACTACACCAAGTATTCGGTGCATCCCGTGATCGCTAAGATGTATACTGATCTGCGGAGGATGATGTTTTGGCCGGGAATGAAGAGGGATGTCACGCATTGTGAAGCATGCCAGAAAGTGAAGGTAGAGTGTAATAGCCCTGGTGGTTTGTTACAGTCATTGCATATTCCTGAGTTGAAGTTTGAAGATATCTCCATGGATTTTGTACACGGTCTACCTCGCTCCCGCTCTAGTAGTGACTCTGTATGGGTGAGATCGGTTGACTTTCAGCACAACTTTCCATCCTCAGACTGACGGCCAGTCTGAGAGAACTATCAGGATAATGGAGGACCTATTGTGGCTATGCGTCTTGGATCGGGGAGAACCGTGGGAGAGACTTCTACCTTTGGTGGAGTTTTCCTACAATAATAGCCATCAAGCTAGCATCGACATGGCTCCTTATGTGGCACTATATGGAAGGAAGTGCAGGACGCCTCTATCTTGGATCCAGGATGAGGACCCAAAAGCGTAGGGAGTAGAATTCATTGATGACACTGATGCGATGGTTAGACTGATTCGGGATCGTATGCTTGAGGCTCAGAGCCGGCAAGCAAAGTATTATGACGCTAAGCACAGGATGGTGGAATTTCAGGTGGGAGACAAGGTTTTCTTAAAGATTAGGCCAATGCATGGAGTGTCTCGTGTACGGGAAAGAAAGAAACTCAGCCCTCGTTATATGGGGCCTTATACTATCCTGGAGCGGATCGGCCCATTAACTTATCGGATGGAGATACCACCGGAATTGGAGAATTTACACGATGTTTTCCATGTATCCTCCCTACGAAGAGCATTACTTTGCCCTGATCAGTACGTCGTAACTACATCTGGCCATGTGGCAACTGATAGATCCGTTCAGCTGGATCCCGTACGGATAGTAGATACTGAGATCCGAAAGCTGCGACAAAAGAGTGTTCCATTGGTAAAGGTCTAGTGGTCCAACCACAGGAAGGAGGAATACACTTGGGAGCCTATGGCCTCATGCAACAATGTTACCCAGGGTTATTTCCCCAAGGTATGTCCTAAACTAGTTTATCATACCTCATATTTCAACACATGTAGCACCAAATTCAAATTTTGGGGATGAAATTATTTTTTTGTTTATTAGATTTGTAACGTCCCGATTCGCGCTAGGCCCCTTGAACGCGTGTTCGTAAGTTGACTCGGGCTCGTAGTGCACTCGAGCGAGGAAACGATGTCAGCACAAAAAGAGGTTTGACGAACCGTCGAGTGGGACTCGACGAATCCGTCGAGTGGGACTCGACGAATCCGTCGAGTGGGACTCGACGAATCCGTCGAGTGGGACTCGACGAATCCGTCGAGTGGGACTCGACGAATCCGTCGAGTGGGACTCGACGAATCCGTCGAGTGGGACTCGACGAATCCGTCGAGTGGGACTCGATGAATCTGTCGTGTGGAACTCGATAAATCCGTCGAGTGGAACTCAACAATTTGTCGAGTGGGACTCGACGATTCATTGAGTGGGACTCGACGAACGTCGAGAGGACTCGACGATCCATCGAGTTGGTCTCGACAATCCGTCGAGTGGGTCTCGACGGTTCATCGAGTCGATCTCGATGATCCGTCGAGACCAATCGACGGTCTCGACGATCCATCGAGAGCACTCGATAGTCTTGTTGGGAAAAACCCTTGTGATTTTTCTAACAAATTACTTAAAGTGATTTCATCTATTAGGTTATATTACCCACATTGTATAGAAAGGGTAAATTGGTTATTATTTGTCTTAGGATGTCACACTCACCTTAGAGTGTCAACACCAGGTCAAGATAAGTACAAATTCAGTTGAGTTAAAACTTGCGTCGAATAGAAGTCGATGCAACTTCGACTAGATGTCGATGTAACTCTGACTGAAAGTCGAAGCAACTCAATCAACCTGTCAAAGTATAAGTCAAGTCGACGCAACGTTGAAAGGTACTCGACGCAGAAGGAAGAGCCTGTCGAAACCATCTTAGAAGTCGACGCAACTTCGACTTCAATTCGACGAAGAAGTTGAAGCTCATGTCGAAGCCTTCAACTCAACGGATACGTCGATAAGTAATCGACGCAACGTCGACATCTGAGTTCAGCCAGAGCAAAGAAGGAATTCGAAGCTACTCCTATAAGAACTCAGAGGTGCGTCGATATGAAGAATGATGAAGTCGATGCAGCGTCGAATACAGTCTGAAATAGAAGCTTTTTCAGCTATCCTTTTAATACCTTTTCAAAAGGTCCACAATGTTGAAGACAGTTCTCCAACGGCTCATTTATTGCCAAGAATGAAATGGAGTATTCCCGGAGACAGCAAAAACATTCTTGGAATGTATTCAAATCTGATGGACGGGTCGGGAACAAAAGAAGAGAGGGAAATCAACTGTCCAATAGGAATTCCTTTTCAGGACAGTCCAAAAGAAGAAAGAAATTCAAATTTCAATCATGGAGAATAAATATGCTAAGAGGAGAAAAAAAATAGAAGGATATATTACATTATTTTCTAGCTGTCGAATAGGGCTTTCTCTCCTTCCTCCTTCAACCCTAAGACATATCATAACATATTTCTCTGCACAGGAAAAATAATATGTTGAGAAAAACTCCTTTTGATTTAACTTAACAAATTACCTATATGTGATTTTACTTTCTAGGAATATTACCCTCATTGTATAGTAAAGGTAAATTGGTCATTAGATGCCTTAGTATGTCACACTCACATTAGAGTGTCAAGGCCAAGTCAAGACAATCACAAAATCAGTTAATTTATGACTTGCGTTGAATGAAAGTCGACGCAACTTCGACTTGATGTCAATGCAACTCTGACTTGAAGTCCAAGAAACTTGATCAGTCTGTCAAAGTATAAGTCAAGTCGACACAAAGTCAAAAGGGACTCGACGCAGAAGGAATAGCTTATCGAAGCCATCAGTGAAGTCGACGCAACTTCAACTTCAACTCGACGCAGAAGATGATGTCCAAGTTCAAGCCTTCAACTCGACGGATACGTTGAGAAGTATTCGACGCTACGTCGACATCTGAGTTCAACCAGAGCTAAGAAGGAATTCGAAGCCTACTCTGATAAGAACTCAGAGGTGCGTCGATAAGAAAGAAATTTAATTCGACGCTACGTCGAATACAGTCTGAAAAAGGAAACTTTCTCTGCTGCCCTTATAACACCTTTTCTGAAGGACCACCAAGCAAAAGATAGTTCTCCAACGGCTCGATTATTGCCAAGAATGGAATGGAGCTTTCAAGGACACAACAAAATCATTCTTGGAAGGTATTCAAAATTGATGGACGGGTCGGGAACAAAAGAAGAAAGGAAAATTAGGTGTCCAAAAGAATTCCTTTTCAGGACAGCTCAAAAGAAGAAAGGATTTGAAATCTCAATCATACATTATAAGTATGCAAACGAGAAGAAGAGAAAAATAGTCATTGACATTATTCTTGTCTGTCGAATAGAGGGTTCTTCTTCCTCCTGAAACCCTAAGACAAGAACAAGTCTTCTCTCAGCACAGTAAAAAGAAAAGAGCTGCTTCATACTCTTCATCTTACACCAGCGGGTCTTCAAGAAGTATTGATGAGTAGGATTTATGCATATTTTAATTATAGTATTTAGGTTAAGTTTAATATAAAATTGTAAATATTATTTATATTTTAGTTAAAAATCACTTATTTTATAATTTCTGTTCCAAATTTAGTTGTATTTTTGTTTTGCAGATTTTCTGGAGTTTTTGCTCAAAGTTGACAGCACACGCCCTAGGTCATGTCTGTGACCAAGGGCGTGTAACTTTAATGCTAGCCCAGATTGATGTCGCGCGGTTTAAGCTCATCCACAGCAAGTCACGCCCTCGGTCACGCCCGTTACCCGAAGGTCACGCCCGTGACCAAGGGCGTGTAAACATAGAATCTTGTCAGCAGTGATGCTGTCGAGAAGAGGAGCTGACGTCGAGAAGTTGACCCAAGTCATGCCCGCGACCCATAGGTCACCCCCGTGACTTTCGGGCGTGATCTCTGCTCACCGTCGCGCCGCAGTTAAGCCCACACTACATTAATTGATGCCATCCAAGTACACGCCCATGACCCAAATGGCACAGCCATGACATGTCCTCCTTTCGTCGCGCCGTCACACAATCGCCCACGCCGCTGTCCCAGCTACAGAACAATTATTACACGCCCTTGGTCACGCCCGTGACCGAGGGCGTGCAACCTCAAATTTTCTCCTATAAATTCAGGAGCCCATTTCCAGCAATTCCTCTCCCTTCCCCCTGCCCATTTGGGCTCTTCTTGTATAGATTTTCTTTATTTTCATGTTTACGTTTAGTTTTTAATTAATGTAATTTCTTTTTCTTAAGTTTAATTTCATGTCTTGTTCTTCTTTAGTTCATGCAAGGTAGTTTAGTTTTATTTCATGCAATGTAACTTAGCTTTTATTTAATGTAATCCTTTTTTATTATGGCAATGAAAATTTTAAGCTTCTTTTTATTTATGCAAAAATCCCTTCCTTCCTTATTAATTCTCTTTTCTTTATTTTTTAGCAAATATTTAGTTCTTGGTTTTTACTAGTTTTAATTTGAAAATATCTTTTTCCTTATTATCATTTCTCCTCTCCTTCGATTTATTCTCAAAAAATAACGATATCGAGTTCATATGCCGGTTATGAATTTTGGTATTTGTTTTCGTATTCTAGTTAGCCGAGAGGCTCGTGCGTACGAATTGATCACTCGAGATTAAAAAGAGCTGCACGCACCCCTCGAGAGTGGATGACGTAAATCTTCTGGATAGGAGTCAAATCCTATAATGGGATTCACCTCGTTAAAGCGAGTATTAGGTGTTTCGGTTATAGGACGAGAGCCCGACCGATCAACCTAATCTCAGGTGGGCGTATTCCTCGAGAGAGGTGCGTTCATAAGCTAGGAAATCTCCACGGTCAAGGCGTAGATTAGAATGATAATATTTATATTTTTCTTTCATTTCAAAGCGAGTTCTAATCAAGTGTTTATTTTCTTATTTATTTTGGTCCTCTTTTATTTAGTTTTAATTATTTCTCTTTCTCCGTTTTCTCTGCCTTCTCCAATAAAATAATAGTTAGTTTTCTCAAAGTAGAAGTACTCGACAGACCCGTGTTTAATACGACCTTGATATTTTTTTCTTAAGTATCCTATACTATAAACGATAAGGTACGCTTGCCTTCATCGGATATAGAATTAGAGAACATCAACAACAAATCTCCTAAATTCATAAATCCTAAATTGATAAATTTTTATATCAAGTATTCACAAAGAAAGATCAAATCAAATAACCCTTGCAATCATCACAATCATAAGCAAGGGTTCATCATTTCAGATCCTGTGAAAGACAGAAGCAGCAGAAGTGTTTCTGAAGAATTCTGAAACACAGAATTCTATCTTCTTCTTCTTCCTTTCTTCTTATTTTTTTCCCTACAACTGTAAAGAGTTTTATTAATCCCTCTTCCAAAGGATTAGTGGTTCTAAGAGTCTCCTTATCAAAAGACTCAGTGGTTCTAAGAGTCTCTTTATCAAAAGACTCAGTGGTTCTAAGAGTCTCCTTATCAAAAGACTCAGACACACGTTGTGCAATCCTACCAGGGAGGTAGAAGAGAGGACTACCCACATTTTGGGGAACCTCTATAAAACCTGTGTCTTTGTGTTTGATTTTCTGTGTTGTCCATATTTCAGTTTTCTGTGTTTATTTCTTTTCAGCAATCTGTGCTTACTTTATTCTGTCTTTGGATTGCCTAGTGCATAATACTTAGTAGTTTTTATTATGTGTGCATTATTAAGATAGAAAATATTTAAATCTCTATTCACCCCCCTCAAGAGAATGCTCAGAGGAACAATGTGCACTTTCATAATACAGCTTCTTCTTCTTCTTCTTCTTCTTCACATAGCAGGAAGTTTACAAGAAGTGCTCAGAGAATAAGGATCAAGACAATAACTCTTGCAGTCATCACAATCATAAGCAAGGGTTCATTATATTCAGATCTAGTGATAAACAGAAGCAGAAAATAGCTTCTGAAGAATTCTGAAAGCAGAATTCCGTTCTCCTCTTTCTCTCTTTCTTCTTCTTAATTCATCTACTGTAAAAGAGTTTTATTATTCCCTCTTTCAAAGGATTCAGTGGTTTTAAGAGTCCTCTTATCAATAGACTCAGTAGTTCTAAGACTCTCCTTATCAAAAGACTCAGTGGTTCTAAGAGTCTCCTTATCAAAAGACTCAGGCACAGTTAATGCAATCCTACCAGGGAGATAGAAGAGTGGACTACCCATATTTTGGGTAACCACTATAAAAATCTTGTGTCTTCCGTGTTTGCATTTTTGTGTTATCCCTATTTACAGTTTTCTGTTCTTATATTTCCTGCAATCTTGTTTACTTTATTCTGCTATTGGAATTGTTAATTGCATAAATACTTAGTAGTTTTATTGTGTGTGCATAATTAGGGAAAAAGTTTTAAAACTCTATTCACCACCACCCTCCCCCTCTAGAGAATACTCATAGGCACACTGTGCACTTTCAATTGGTATCAAAGGTAGTTTGATCATTAAAAGGTTAACACCTTGATCAAAAGATCTCCTCACTCTTTTTTTAATTAATTAAAACTATTTTCTAAAGAAAATGAGTTCTAAGGATTATGCATCAACAAGACCCCCAATGTGTAATCTAAATAAGTTTACACTCTAGAAGGCCAAAATAAAGCTTTACATGAACTCTATTGATGAAGACATCTTTGATGTTATAATTTCAGGTCCCCCTGCTCCAGTTAGGCAAGATGCCAGTGGATCTTCAACATTGGAAGTTGTTCCAAGGAATGAGTGGACAGAGGCTGAGAAGAAGTAGAAGGCATGTGATGCCAAGGCAATGAACATTCTAGTTTCCACAATGTCAGATGATATTTTCCAGAGAGTGGCTGACTGTCAACCAGCAAAAGAGATCTGGTAATCCCTTTCCAGAATTATAGAAGGAAGCTCTGATGAAAGAAAGGACAGGAAGTCCCTTCTCGTATCCCAATATGAGAACTTTCAAAAGAAAGTTGAGGAAAGTATTGCTGAAATGTATGACAGATTTAGCATCATTATCAATGAGCTAAAGAGTCTGAATAAGGAGATTTCCTTGACAGAGATCAATGATAAGATCCTCATGTGCTTACCAAGCTCATAAGACTCAAGGATTTGGGTCATCAGAGAGTCCAGATGCCATAGAGAGATCTCTACTGATGTTTTGCTAGGAAAGCTCAAATCTTATGAGATGCTACTGAAAAGCAGGGCTAAAACAGAGGCAAAGGAGACAACCTCAACTCCTATCCAAAGGAGCATTGCTTTAAAAGTTACTGAAGGAGAGCCCTCCACTCCAGAAGATGAGATGTTCAGTCTCTTAGCAAGGAGATTTGAAAAGTGTGTCAAGACAGAAGACTCAAGAAGAAGAGAAAGGAGTTCAAAGCCCAGATTTGATAAGACTCCAAAGAAGGAAGTTATTTGCTTCTCCTGCAACAAGCCAGGGCACATAACCCCTGAGTGCTCACAAGAACAAAGGGAGAGGAGGAGCAACAAAGATGAGCAGAAGAAGAAGTCTTTCAGGAGGAAAGACAAGAAGAAAGCTAAAGATTTCATTGCTGAAACCTGGAGTGACTCTGAAGCAGAGTTAAGTTCCTCCTCATCAGAAAGTGATGAAAAAGCTGTTGAAGCTGCCTGCATGATGGAATTAGGGATCTCCTCAGATGATGAAGAAGAACAGGTATCACTGTTTGATCATTTTGATTTTGACTCATAAGACTTTAAACATTATTTTAAAGAATTTTACAATGATTACCTCAAAATACAAAAATGAATTAGAAACAGATAGGAAATAATTAGAAAACTTCAAGAAAGATGAATTATATTCAATAAATAATGATTTGAGAAATGAAATTGAGGATAAAGAAATAGAATTGATTGATATAAGAAATGAAAATCAAAAATTAAAAGAAGAGATAACAAAGGCAAAAGCCATCGAGGACTCTCTCAATGGGAGGAGTCAAAAGCTCAAAAATATTACACAAAATCTTTCCATGAGATTTAAGCATCAAGGTCTAGGAGCAGACCCATGCATTAGGACTGAAGTCACTAGTAGACCAGCCTGGAAAAGTCCAGTTAGATTTATTAGACCTAGTGATTATCAACAAAGTGAGAGGAGTGCCCTAACTAAGGATCAGGATATTAATAATCCAGATAAAATAATTGTATTTAAAGGAGAAAATTCAAACAAGGAAAAGAAATCTCTAGCAAGAGTAATTCAGAGAAATTAATCAACAACAGTTAAAAGCCTAAAGTTAAAAGTAGAATAATTAGACACTCTGCTGATTTATTATATTTGGATATATTTTATACACATTTCAAGTACCAGAATAACAAACATAGGTTTGATAAACTCATTCTCTGCCATCCTAAAGGATATCATGAAAGACCCTTCTACTCTTTCATAGAATCTTATAATGGTAAAAGCAAAGGGCCCAAGGTAACCTGGGTTCCTTCTAATGTTTGAGCTACTTGTGCAGGATTAGGTAGGATCCCTTCTAAGAGATAATGGAGTGGGGAGGAAGATCTAGGGCCTTAATAAAGATTAGATCCAACAAGGGAGTGATTCCTTATCTGAACCCCCTTTTTCATCTTCTTTAAGTTCATGAAAATAATAGTATAAATACTATTTTCAATAAAATCATTGCTGGGAAAAATAGCAAGAAATTTCTAAAATAATAGAACTATTTATTCACAGTTGCGTCGAATAGAATTTGAGGTACCTGTTGGATCTGTAGGCGCCCTTAGAGGGGGGTGAATAAGGGTTTTAAAAACTTTTAACTTTAATAGAAAACTTTTAATATTTTGTTCGAAGTAAGTTAAATCAAAAATAAAGAGATAATGAAATTAGAAATGAAATCAATTTTATTAGACAAGAAAAGACATGATTATCATTTATAAAATTGATTACAAAATCTGATTTCAATGACACTAGAAATCAAAGCGAATAATATGAAAAACCCTTTTTGTTTTCTATACCGACTCGTATCCCCACGAACCGGTTGGCTTTAGCCGATCTCTCCCCAGATACGGTCTCAAGCCACTCTAGCCAATCTATCACCAGAAAGGCCTCGAGCACCCCTTAGATCTACTCCCTAGACCTAGTCGCCGTGTGGTAAATTCCTCCCTAAGTCCTACCTAGACCTAGTTGTTGTGTGTCGAATTCCCCCTAGTCCCCGCAAGGCCCTAATCGCCGTGTGGCGAGTTCCTCTACCGACCAAAAGATTTAAAAGTTACAATTAGAAAATAAATTAAAACATAAACTAAGAACTCCCTCAAAAGTAGAACTTGCAATCGATGTAGATGCGATCGTATTGGTCTTCAAGTTCTTTTGCGTTCTCGAACGTTGACAAAGTTCTTCGGGCTGCTTGAAGAAGGCTCTCACGAGAGCTCTGAATATATGGCTTCAATTCCTTTTGCATCATCAAGCAACAAAGGAGGAGGCGCGCGTCTTTTTATAGAATCAGCCACTACCACCTGCGGTAGTACAACCGCCTCGCGGTATCTACATAAGGCAATGAAGCACACAGATCGTGGTAGTTTAGGCAACATTCTGAGCGCCAAAAACTAGCGCGCCGCGGTACCGCTAACGCCCCGCGTTAGCGAGATCTCCTTCCTTCAGCCACAATCTTCTTCCAAAACTGCTCCTCAATCAACTGCTGACGGGATGTTTCCAAAAGCTACCGTCGGGCATTAGACCTAACGCGCCACGATAGTACTTGCCAAACATAGCGACCCGTCAACATTCCTTTTTCTCCACTGTTTCCTTTCTTTTAATAGTTTCCATATATGCTAACGCCAGCGTCAGTGCTAGCGCTCCGCGGTAGATCATTTCTTTTCGTCGGGTGCATCTTTGAACCAGCCTTATATTTCATCGATCGAATTTTTGTCGAACGGGATTCGGCTTTCGTCGATCGCAAATTCGTCGAACGCAGTGATAAGCATTTCGTCGAGCGCAACCTTCATTTCGTCGATCGAATACTAGCGCCAGCGTGTAACGCCCCTGATTTTCATTAATTATTTTACGTGCCCGCTGTGACGTAATTTTGGCGTAAGGGCGTTACGTCAGCTCGTCTAGTAGTGTGTTGAGCCTTAGCTTAGTTAAAGTATGTCTTGTAGATCGAGCGTGCGAGATTTCGCATCGTTTCGAGTTAAGGTAAAGATTTTGGGTGGATATCAAGATTTTAGCTTCGGGAGGCTTTAGCCCGAGTTTGGCCCGCCGAAATTGAATTCTGACTTCGCCGTTGGATTCGTAGCGCCGTGTTTCAGTTAAGGTGCGAATTTCGTAGAAATCTGAGGTGATCTAGTTTCCCTCGCGGTTTTAAGTGAATGGGGGAATTAATTAATTAATTAATTAATTAGGTTTTTATATAAAGCCTAAAATCTTCTTCCCCTATTCATCTTCTTCCTCCCTCGATCAAATCAGCTGCCGAGCGAAAGGGCGAGTGCGGAGCTTCGAGGAGCGTTCGATCGGCAATTTCTAGGGCTGTAGTAGTCGGAATCGCGTTTGGAGAGTAGATTTAGAAAGCTCTCGGCGAGATCTTCGTTCTAGCGGTAAGCTTTTCCCGTTTTATGGAATTTTTGGAGTTAGGGTAGTGACCTAACCCCTTCTTTCGACCCGAAAAGTTTCAGGATTCTGTGCTCGTGTGTTTCCCTAGCCGATCCATAGCTTTCGGAGCGGAGATCTTCGAGTTTGCAAGGTTTAAGGCAAGTGGCTTCCTCCTCCTCTTTGTTTGGTTAAGTCGTGGTTTTTCTTTCTCCTGATAGATGCTTGGTGAACTGTGGGCTCGTATTTCGAGCGTCTTGTTTGATAGATAGAAAACCCTAATCTTCCCCATCCGTAGTGTCAGAAATTTCCTCCCGAGGGCACCGTCGTTCCCTAATTTATCCGTTGATTGTCCTTCTCGAGAAGTCCTGGTAGTTTTCGAGAAGTTGTTTTAGCCAAGTTTTTGAGAAGACCCTTCGACCTCTCGAGAAATGCTTGATTTCTCGAGAACTTTCCCCGCTGGAACCCCTATACTTCTCGAGAACTCCCTTGTCCTCTCTCGAGAAATCCCTTGAGCTCTCGAGAAATCCCCTGATCTCTCTCGAGAACTCCCTTGTCCTCTCTCGAGAAATCCTTCCAGTTCCTGAGAAGTGCTGCCTTGAATGCTGTCCTTCTTCTTCTCGATAAATGATGGTAAGAACTTCTTTTTGGGGTGTTTTTTGTGTGGTTTCTAGTGGTGGGATTTTAAAATTTTGGACGGGGCTCTGCCCCGCACCCCTAAGAAATGCTTGATTTCTCGAGAACTCCCTTGTTCTCCTGTTTGAACTTCTTTTTACTCGTTGTGGTCTGTTAACATTTGAGTTACTCTTATGATTCATATTGATCGATGTGTACTTTGCCTTGACCCTATTTCTTAGGGCCTTCCAGTGATTATCCTTTCGGGCAGCGTCCCGTGTTTAATTAAAATTTAAGTAATAAGAACTACTGTCTTTAGCCTTACACAGTAGTTGTGTTTGGGGGACAGTGGGGGGAAATGTTATAGCCTTGCACGGTAGTCGTGTTTGGGTGGTTGGGTCTAGTGGTACCCCCACCTGGTTTTGGGCTTTGGGTAGCGGAGGTAGTTAACCGCTCCCGTATAATTTGAGCTGATCAGCCTCTTTAATTGATGAAACTAAATAAATGAACGTGTTGTTCCTCTTTTGATATTTAGTGCACTTGATGCTTGTTGACTCTTTGTTTAGAGCTCTCTTTCGGTAAATTTGGCTTGGGTTGGTACCCCTTATGCCTTGCTTGTTTTTCTGCTAGCTTTCTGCCACTTGTAATTCCTTGCTGAGGCGTTCTTTGTTTTATTGAATGCCTCAGGTTCAGAGCCGTAACGGCTAGTGGTGTAGCCCGAAGTTCAGTGTTTTAGTAGATGTTCACCCCGCTGCTGTGAGGTAGTTGTTTTTAGTTACTTCTTGTGCTCAAACATACTAGTTGATGCCAATGGGTTAGTGTCATGTTGTTGGCGCCCATTGTGCCCCTTTTTATACTTTATAGTTTATTTGTCAGATTATGCCACTACTTTTAGATCTTGTGTATCTTACCCTCTGGGAATGATTTATGTTAGGCGCACTATAGTTATAAAATGGTTTTTCTTCATCGTCGTTGCATTCTTTCTAACTGAAACCCTTAACCTTAAAGTCGCCTAAAAGTATTTTCTACTCTTACAATACGCCTAGTTATGTGCATATCATTTACTTCATGCTCCGTCGTTTGCATACATGTAGGACTTTAAGTAAACTAACTCAAGTACTTTCCACTGCAACTAAATATATTTTCTCGGTGGACTAGTTGATCCACGAACTGAGAGACACAGTTCTTACCTCAAAACCCCTAATAAATGATTTCAAATGATGACTTATCATATAATCATGTTTGGTCTAGTTAAGTAATAGGTTTCCGCCTGAGCGTCTACAGTTGTCTCCTGTATGACGTGACATCATGACGTGTATTTTCTCTTACTCTGATATCCTTAAATTCAGAGAAAATTCGGGTTGTGACACAGCGGTAGTTGTAACGCACCGCGGTAGAGCACTTCGTCGGGCGCATCTTCATCGAACGTCGCCTTCATTTCGTCGACCTCCATTTCGTCGAACACTAGCGCCAGCAGTAGTTCTAGCGCACCGCGGTAAAATATGCATTTCGTCGAACGCAGGTTTCATTTCGTCGAGCTCCAGTTCGTCGAACGCAACTTCCATTTCGTCGAACGCCAACTTGCATCTCAGCGGTTTCCCTTCTCAGTGGTTTCTTCTCAGCGGTTCGTTAATGCTAGCGCCAACCGTAGAGTTAACGCGGCGCGGTAGCAACAACAACACAGCATCATGGTGATATGAAAGCACAAAATCCTGCATACTATAAACACAAAACAAGTATGATCAAATACAATAGGATTTGTTATTGTCAAACCAATAGATGCGGAAAGCATGTTCCAACAAACTCCCCCTTTTGATAATAACAAATCCCCTTAAAAAGAAATAATGCAATTGATAGGAGTTTGTGTTTATAATAGAGATACGCATGAAATTTGAGACATGTGCATATGCCCCCCCTAAATGAATTCTCCACCTAAGTGAATGCTCCCCATACAACAAAACTTCCTATGAACTTGACTCCCCAAAACATGTTAATTTCTTTCAAATTTATTCTCCCCCTTTTGGTATTATCAAAAGAGGGTGGAGAGGTAGTCCAACAAAAAGTGCAATAACTATGTAGAGAGGGAATGATCATGATAAAGAGTGAAACGCAAAAAAATACAATAGATAGGAGAGAGAAAAAAAGTAATGTGAAGAAATAGTCATAAAGAAACCACTTGTTGGTAAAAACGTATTCATGATCAAGCATACAAGTAGTAAGGAGGTGGAAAGCATGACGAAATATTTTTTAAGTGAACATCTTTATAGGAATTGAGAAGCATAGTAGATGAATAAGAGTTTTAGATAAAAAAAACAGATGTTGTAGCAATTTAAGTACACAAAATGATTTCAGTTGCAATATAACCATACACTTGTTTTGAAAAGGAAATATTCATGATCGAGTGAAAGGAGAGAGTAACACAGCGGAAAAGATATAGGATAAGCATGAAAGAACATTAATTAAATGAATATATAAAAATAATCACTTGCCTTTTTAAATTAATTTTAATATGTGTAGTACTTATTTAAGGGAGATGCAATGTTGTGTGACAAGTACATGTAAAGAATAAGCATGAAAACATTGTAGGCAAGTAGGAATGCGGAAAGTTAAAACATGGTTAAAAAGATTAATATTTTTGTAATAGTTTGACCATTTCAATAATTGAGCAATTTAACTTTAAAAATTTTCATAACAAATAGTCAAGCATGAATTAACATATCCAAAGAGATAATAACTACAATGTAACCAATTCGTATTTTAAGTAAAGAAAACATTGTAGAAATCATGCATTGCAATCTAATGCTTTTACTTAAGTTTTTAGAGAATTATGTAAAGTTTGCATTATGATCCGATTCTCATGAGTGGAAGCTTTATGAAAAACAATGATGTGTGCATAAGGTGTTTTGATAAAAGTATACAAGTGAAATAATCAAAACACATGACATATATAATGAAATAGTGACAATAATATTAAGGATGCAATCTTGTAATTACTTTCACACATCAAATCTAGAATAAAGTTTCAAGGCACAAAAAATGAGTACAACAACCGAGGTGTTTCGCCCACACAATGCTCATTAAGACTTATCAGGGAGCGAAGTATTGCTTGGGGGATCACATAAGCAATTTTATTGATTTTTATTTTTAGTGATCCGGTGTACAAATAGAAGTGATAAAAGATGAATGTGTTTGCACAAGACACTTTACAATTCTTTCCAAGGTGCTCAACCTCACAATGCTCATTAAGACTTATCAGGAGGGTGAGTAGTGCTTGGTGGAGTTATCTTTGGCTTTTTATTTCAGATTTTTATTTTGGGCCGAAGGTCTCCGAATTCACTTGTTGTTGCAAACATTAATATATGGAAATAACACTTCTATATCGTGCATGAAATTTATTTTTGAAAGACGGTGTAGGTAATTTAGACATACAACTTAATATATTAAAACTATTACACTACATAATCATGCAAGACTAAGATTATGAACACATGTAGATTATCAAAGTAGTGAGTGTATGAATCATTGATAAACATAAAACATTACTCATACTTAGAGGCATGTTAGACAATCATACATAATTATCTATAGACTATTTCATTGCACATAATCAGATTAAGGTCAAGGCATGAAGATAAAAATAATGTTTAGGAAATTTGAAATTAAAATTAGACATTGAAGACTATATCTTTAAGTACATGCCAAACACAATTTTGACCATTTTGAGACAAAAATAACTAAGATGTTTGCACTTGTGAAATATTATAGTCAAACTAAAATTTTGTAACGAGATAAAGCAAAACAAATAACAGAAACATATTTTTGATTTGTTTTATAGTTTGTTTTGTTTTTAGAATTTTAAAAGAAAATAACAGAAACTGAAAAATTAAAAATGAAAAAGAAACTGGAAATTCAGAAATACCTACTACCGCCAGCGGTACCCAGCTATCGCCGGGCAGTAGTGACAGAACTCGAATTTTGGGGAAAACGTGAAATTTTTCAAAAAATTTCTTTTGAATATATTTGTGCAGATCAGTGACAATGAAGTTCATCAAAGAAATCAGACATATGCATACACAAAAATGCGGATTTTGCAAGTTTAAGCCAATATGTCCAAAACCCTAAATTCTAGCCTAAGGTGTCATAATACACTTTCAAAATACTTGCGTTTTTCACATGCATGAGAGTTCAGAAATAGATAATATGAAAAACATAAGATAACATGTTTGAGCACAAATATGCATGAGTGAAATGATCATAAATAAGTGAAATAATATTCATGCAATGTATACAACATAAGTATGTCTAAGATCAAGAAACTCTATCAACATGTCTACACTCTAGCCCCGTACTAAGTGACAGATGGGCACGAGGAGCTGCACGCATGTCGTAGGTTGGGGTGTTAATCCCACATGCATACAAAAGACAACGCTCACCCTAGCACTCTTTCCCCCCAGTGCCTTGCAAGGCCCCAATGGAACCCTCCCCGGTTAAGGATAAGACATGACTTCGAGGTTAGGTTTCTAATGCACACAATCCTACGCCCTCACTATTGTCAGACACATAATGTGGTTGAATGATCATGGGCATACAAAGCATTTAATCTTATGGAAAAAAAACAATTTATAAACTATGGCTTTTATGCGAGATTAATTTCTCATTATATTTGTTTTTAAAGCACATAGTTATTATGAATTTTAACTTCCAATTTTTCAGATTTTGGTTAAGCATGATAGGGGCAAACAAATGACGCAAATATATTAAGTAAATAAGCAAAACTTGCACATTTTATAAATTTAGCCTAATACCCCAAAAATACCTTTTAAATCCATTTTGACAATTATTTCATTTAGTCTTAAAAATATCATATGACAAATTTAGTTTTCAAATTTTATAAGACTTCTAGGAAATGGATTTAGAAGGATAACCATAAAAGATAATTAGATCACTTGAAAATAATATGACTTTTTATTCAATTGTGTTCAATTTGATTTATTAATGAATTTAGGTTTAAAATGTGAAAATCATATCACAAGTTATATAAAGTGATCTTATCATGATGGCTCAAAGAAATAAAAGCAAAAACAAAAAAAAGAAATAAAGCATATCATGAAGTAGATAATTGATATTTTATTTTTTAGTTGATTTCTACTTCATGCAAATGATTGGATACTAATGAATGAGAGATTTAGGTATCCAAAGAGGACTGGGTGCGACGGTTCCTTTGGGTACCCAAATACATTGTGTTTGCTTTTGGGGAGATATGGTTGAATGTGCCCTTTTGAGTGGAGTTAGTGTTTTATCTTTAACTTTGGGCCTCCATTCAAACCTTGGTTTAATATTATTTCTATTTGTCAAATTTCCATGATGATTTTGCAAAACATTATTTTTAGTTTTCAAATTTCCATAATCATTTACCTGAATATTTGGATCAAAAAGGTTTTTGAATTTATAGTTTGAAGGAAATTTGTTTGCATTTAATTTTAGTTGGGAGAAACATGATATTGTAAATTATGGTGATTTTGATTTTGATTTACAAATCCTTTATGTTCATTACTCCCCTTTTTAAACTTAGGTAAGATGTTCATATTTATATTCAACTTGTTTTTAGATATAGTTTGATATTGTGAATTTGTATTTACCATTTTCATAAGCAAGTTGATTTTTGATCTTAATTCATCATTCTTAATCTTTAAATTATGTCTAGCTTTATTATAAGCGATTGTGCTATTTTTAAGAGTGGAAACAATTGAATCAATATGATCTTGATAGTTATTTTTATATTCATCAAATGTTTCATCCATCTCTTTAATTTCAATTCTATATTCTTTACACTTAGCACAATCATTTTCCAAAGATGAATTTTCTAAACATAATCTTTCATTTTGTTCTTTTATAAAAAGAAGTTCCTTTTCAAGTTCCTTGTGTTTTTCTTTTAATTCATTATATTCTACACAAGACGTAGTGTTTTCAACTAAGGAACCATGGATAGAACTAGATAAATTTGAATTTGATTGTTCATTAATTTTTGCCTTTAAATTTTTATTTTCTAAGCGCAAATGTTTATTAGCATTTTTTTTAATTTCTTAATTTTGCGCTTTGTAGTTTGAAGCAATTGTAATGAAGAGATAGAAGTACAAAAAATAGAATTTGATTTTTCTTGCATTGCTTTCGGGAGAGGCACGATTTGAACATATCGTTTTTTTTTTACATCTTTTTGGCACTCCTCTTCCGAAGATAGTATTTCTTCTTCTCTTTCACTTGATGTGCACTTCATGGATCCGTCATGAGAGGAGCTTTCTTGAAAATTTGTGCAAGCTTGTATGTTCTCCAATTCTTGTGTTTGTTCCATACCTGTAGAAGGAGAATCATAAGTTCTTTCAAGAAAATTTCATATCTCATATGCGGTAGGTAAAGTGTAAATAAGTTTGAAAATATTTTGGTCTAACGCACAAAATATACTATTCATAGATTTTGTATTTAAAACAATTTCGTTTCTAGTTAGTACGCTAGATGGCTTTTCAATAGTAATATTCCAAACTTTTTCATCTAAGGCCTTAAGAAAAATTTTCATTAATGTTTTCCACCCTTTATAATTTTTGCCCATAAATAAAGGTGGTGATAATACTTTTTCATTTATATTAAAATTTTTCCCACTAGTAGAAGCGAGATCATGATCAAGAGACGTCATTATTCCCGGTTGTTAAGCCGATTTGGAATAACCTAGCTCTGATACCACTTGTTGGATATGTAGGCGCCCTTAAAGGGGGTGGGGGTGAATAAGGGTTTTAAAAACTTTTAACTTTAATAGAAAACTTTTAATATTTTGTTCGAAGTAACTTAAATAAAAAATAAAGAGATAATGAAATTAGAAATGAAATCAATTTTATTAGACAAGAAAAGATATGATTATCATTTATAAAATTGATTATAAAATCTGATTTCAATGACGCTAGAAATCAAAGCGAATAATATGAAAAACCCTTTTTGTTTTCTATACCGACTCGTATCCCCACGAACCGGTTGGCTTTAGCCGATCTCTCCCCAGATACAGCCTCAAGCCGCTCTAGCCAATCTATCACCAGAAAGTCCTCGAGCACCCCCTAGATCTACTCCCTAGACCTAGTCGTTGTGTGGCGAATTCCTCCCTAAGTCCTACCTAGACCTAGTCGCCGTGTGGCGAATTCCCCCTAGTCCCCACAAGGCCCTAGTCGCCGTGTGGCGAGTTCCTCTACCAACCAAAAGATTTAAAGGTTACAATTAGAAAATAAAATAAAACACAAACTAAGAACTCCCTCAAAAGTAGAACTTGCAGTCGATGTAGATGCGATCGTATTGGTCTTAAAGTTCTTTTGCGTTCTCGAACGTTGACAAAGTTCTTCGGGCTGCTTGAAGAAGGCTCTCACGAGAGCTCTGAATATATGGCTTCAATTCCTTTTGTATCAGCAAGCAACAAAGGAGGAGGCGCGCGTCTTTTTATAGAATCAGCCACTACCGCCTGCGGTAGTACAACCGCCCCGCGGTATCTACATAAGGCAATGAAGCACACGGATCGTGGTAGTTTAGGCAACATTCTGATGCCAAACACTAGCGCGTCGCGGTACCTCTAACGCCCCGCGTTAGCGAGATCTCCTTCCTTCAGCCACAATCTTCTTCCAAAATTTCTCTTCAATCAACTGCTGACGGGATGTTTCCAAAAGCTACCGTCGGGCGTTAGACCTAACGCGCCGCGATAGTACTTGCCAAAAATAGCGATCCGTCAACATTCTTTTTTCTCCACTGTTTCCTTTCTGTCAATAGTTTTCATATATGCTAACGCCAACGTCATTGCTAGCGCTCTGCGGTAGATCATTTCTTTTCATCGGGCGCATCTTTGAACCGGCCTTATATTTCGTCGATTGAATTTTCGTCGAACGGGATTCGGCTTTCGTCGATCGCAAATTCACCGAATGCAGTGATAAGCATTTCGTTGAGCGCAGCCTTCATTTCGTCGATCGAATACTAGCGCCAGCGGTAGTTGTAACGCACCGCGGTAGAGCACTTCGTCGGGCGCATCTTCGTCGAACGCCGCCTTCATTTCGTCGACCTCCATTTCGTTGAACACTAGCGCCCGCGGTAGTTCTAGCGGGCCGCGGTAAAGCATGCATTTCGTCGAACACAGGTTTCATTTCGTCGAGCTCCAGTTCGTCGAACGCAACTTCCATTTCGTCGAACGCCAGCTTGCATCTCAGCGGTTTCCCTTCTCAGCAGTTTCTTCTCAGCGATTCATTAATGCTAGCGCCAGCGGTAGAGTTAACGCGGCGCGGTAGCAACAACAACACAACACCATGGTGATATGAAAACACAGAATTCTGCATACTATAAACACAAAACAAGTATGATCAAATATAATAGGATTTGTTATTGTCAAACCAAGAGATGCGGAAAGCATGTTCCAATAGTACCGTCTAATTTTACTCGATGCCTACTTCGAGAGCAAGTTGTAATATATAATTCGAATAGAATTCGACGCAATGCGGACTTCATATTGATGCGCCCGTCGATTTAATAGTTGCTCGTGAAATTTGAAAGTGCGTCGAGTTCTAATCGACGTAACGTCAACATAACAAGCGCACGCAGTTTCACTTCTAGAAACTGCTTCGACACATTTTGGCATACTGACTATTAGTCTCTGTCGACAGTGCATCGAATAAAACCCTAAGTTGCGACAAATCGTCTTCTTTTAAGCAACATAGGCGTCGAATTCATTACGCTTTCGAATTCTCTCTTTCTTGCTCTCGTGCTCTCCTTCTCTCAAGTTCTCTCCCGTTTCTTATTTTCTCTCTCTCTCTCTCTCCTCTTGTGTTTGTAGGTACTTCTGATAAGATGGCTCCACCTAAGGTGAACTCAGGTTTTGATGCGGATGTCGACTGCTTCAATGCAACATCTGAAAACTTCAAAGCCATTCTCGGCTTGTTTCAAACTGTTGGACTGACAAAACTAATATCTACAAGGTGCAAGATTCTTGATGTTGAATTGACAGAGCTAAAAGACAACTCCCACATAGGAGATGATGGCTCCATCAATGGGAGAATATATGAAACTACCATTAACATTGCAGAGGATATGTTGACTCAAACATATGATCTACCAGTTGGTAGTGATTCTGATGAATTAACAGGGGAAGAGACAAGAAAGGCATTACAGATAATGCAGTTCAAAAAGGATAAGACCATCAACCTGAAAAAGAATGATGTATCTGAAGAATACAGGGCAAACATAGTGGGAAATGTGTTGTTATGCAAAAAATCAGCACATGATGCTATCCCCAAACATCACCTGCAGATCATGGGTGTTTTAGTCCTTAATAAGAAGATAAATTGGGGGAGATGCCTCCTGAAGCTGATTGGCCACAAATATTCACACAAAAAATGCCTATATGAGAATTATGAGGTAGATGCTCTTCCACCATTATCCAATGGTGTGCAAGTCAAAAGGAGTGCATATTCCTCCAAGGAAAATGATGAACATAGGAATATTCTCCAAGTGGACCAGGCAGATTCTGAAGCCTGGGCAAGCTGCCTCTTCACCTCCTCCTTCTCCAACTCCACAGGAAAAAGAGACAAATGTACCAAATCCCCTAAGGGATGACATTCAAGCACAGGTCCCTGCAGCAGCTCAACAAGATATCATTCCAGATGATATTCCATTCCAAAATCTGTAGTCCATTCCATCTACTATAGCTACAGATCCAACACCTCAGATTACTTTCCAACCACAGCAATAACCATCCACAATAATTCCAGATAATCAGTCTACTCCCCTACCACAGTATCACATCCCTCCAGAAATGTATCAATCCCACTCCCCTATCTACCAAGATATTCCAGACTACAATGAGAACTTCACAGCAACACCTCCTATATCTGCCAAACATTCAACTCCTTGCTTTGACTTTGAGCAAGTGATTTCAAAAGCAGAAGGATTAGCTGCTAGCACTTTTTTTGATCTGATGGCCTCTCAAGCAAGGAAGTTCAACAGGAAGTACTCCTAGATAGAGTCAGAATTGCAAAAATCACAAGAGTCTCTCCTGGCACTGAAATCAACCATATCCTCCTCCATGGTAACTAAAAAGTTCTTAACCTACTTGGTAAGTAAGGTTAAGAAGGGGGAGAAGATGCAGGAGGAGAGGCTTAATCAGGAAATTGTGAGTGTCCAGGAGAAAGACAAGAATGCACAAGAAGTGGTTGCCCCAAGTGTCCCAACTACTGAGGTTCTTGACCCAAACAAGCTCACTGTTTTTTAAATAGGAATAGTCCAAGTGGAGCCTCTTGCAAATCCTCCAGAAAAACTTGTATCAACTCAGGGGTAGCTCCCAAAAGATGAACAAATATTGGATGAAGTGGCAATGATTGCTAAGGAGGCTGCTTTAAATGCTGAACAAGATGCACATTCTCAGGGGGAGCCTCCCAAAGAGAAAGAAACCCATCAAGAAGCTGACAGGACTGCTGAAGAAGAAAGTGAGCCTATTGTATTTGTTGCAAGAAAGATAGTTCCTCCGGTCTTCTAAAAGAAGAGGAAAACTCCTGACAAAGAACAACAAAGACCAGGTATTCTGTAATTATAAACTCTTTATATTGTAGCATCTGGAGGACACAACTATTAAGAACAATATGACTACTTGAAAATGTATAAAATGGTCTGTGATTCCATTCATTAATGTCTTTATTGTTTATGTATAGTTATTTGTATTTGAGTTTATGACAAAACATGTTTGAAATCACTTACCTTACTTTGTAAAATTTGTTATGATAAATAGGGGGAGATTGTTGGGAAAAACCCTTGTGATTTATCTAAGAAATTACTTAAAGTGATTTCATCTGTTAGGTTATATTACCCATATTATATAGAAAAGGTAAATTGGTCATTAGATGTCTTAGGATGTCATACTCACCTTAGAGTGTTAAGACTAGGTCAAGATAAGTACAAATTCAGTTGAGTTAAAACTTGCGTCGAATAGAAGTCGACGCAACTTCGACTAGATGTTGACATAACTCTAACTGAAAGTCAAAGCAACTCAATCAGCCTGTCGAAGTCAAGTCGACGCAACGTCGAGTACTCGACACAGAAGAAAGAGCCTGTCGAAGACATCTTAGAAATCGATACAACTTCGACTTCAATTCGACACAGAAGATGAAGCTCATGTTGAATCCTTCAACTCGACGGATACGTCGATAAGTAATCGACGCAACGTCGACATCATAGTTCAGCCAGAGCTAAGAAGGAATTCGAAGCTACTCCTATAAGAACTCAGAGGTGCATCGATATGAAGGATGTTGAAGTCGACGCAGCGTCAAATACAGTCTAAAATAGAAGCTTTTCCAGCTGTCCTTTTAATACCTTTTCAGAAGGTCCACAATGCTGAAGACAGTTCTCCAACGGCTCGTTTATTGCCAAGAATGGAATGGAGTATTCCAGGAGACGACAAAAATATTCTTGGAATGTATTTAAATCTGATGGACAGGTCGGGAACAAAAGAAGAAAGGGAAATCAACTGTCTAATAGGAATTCCTTTTCAGGATAGCCCAAAAGAAGAAAGAAATTCAAATTCCAATCATGGAGAATAAATATGCTTAGAGGACAAGAAAAACAGAAGGATTGATTACATTATTTTTTGGTTGTTGAATAGGTCTTTCTCTCCTTCCTCCTTCAACCTTAAGACAGATCAGAACATATTTCTCTGCACAAGAAAAACAATACAGCTGATGCTTCATCTTCTTCTTCACACAACATGTTTACAAGAAGTGCTCAGAGAATAAGTATCAAGTCAATAACCCTTGCAATCATCACAATCATAAGCAAGGGTTAATTATATTCAGATCCAGTGATAAACAGAAGCAGAAAATAGCTTCTGGAGAATTCTAAAAGCAGAATTCCATTCTCCTCTTTCTCTCTTTTTTCTTCTTAATTCACCTACTGTAAAAGAGTTTTATTAACCCCTCTTTCAAAGAATTCAGTGGTTCTAAGAGTCTCCTTATCAAAAGACTCAGTGGTTCTAAGAGTCTCGTTATCAAAAGACTCAGTGGTTCTAAGAGTCTCCTTATCAAAAGACTCAGGCACACTTAGTGCAATCCTACCAGGGAGGTAGAAGAGTGGACTACCCAAATTGTGGGGAACCACTATAAAAATCTTGTGTCTTCTGTGTTTACATTTCTGTGTTGTCCCTGTTTACAGTTTTATATCCTTATATTTCCTGTAATCTTGTTTACTTTATTCTGCTATTGGTATTGCTGATTGCATAAGTACTTAGTAGTTTTATTGTGTGTGCATAATTAGGGAAAAGTTTTAAAACTCTATTCACCCCCCCCCCCTCTAGAGAATACTCAAAGGAACACTATGAACTTTCAGGTCTCGATGGATCCGTCGAGTGGGTCTCGATGGTCTCGATGATTCGTCGAGACCACTCGATAGTCTCGATGATCTGTCGAGAGGACTCGACGGTCTCGACGAATTTGTCGAGTATCGGCCCTGTACAGATTTTTCTAATTCTTTTGATGTTTCGAGATGTGTGCCGACCGGATTAGAGACTTTTGGGTTATAAAAGACTATTTTATGCCTTGTAATCAAGGAGATCCTATAGAATAGCGACACGTGGCGGTGTTGTCCAATCCAGAGCATGGGAGGTATCTTTTCCCATTAATAAGGGTCAAATCAGCCACCATTTTCTCTCTCCTCCCTTAAATCTTGAACCTCATTCCCTCACCCTAAAAGACTAATCATTTTCTTCTTCCTCTTCCTCACACCTCAAGAAGCTAACCAACAACTTTCTTTAAGGAACAAAGCTAGGGAGAAGGATTGAAGTTTGGCCGTCCGCCACCATGTCGTCAAGAAGACAAACTCGATCCATGACCGGAAATCAGGCGACTTCCGCCCCTCTCCCTTGGTGCTAGATCCTTATACCTGATTTAGGAGAGATGTCGGCTCAAAAGAGCTTGACCTTGGTGAGTTTAATGGAGTTTTCTAGGAATAGACCACGCTAGAACTTCTGTTCTAGGGCGTCGTTCGCCGAGAAAAAATCTTCAATCAAGAACTCTCTTCAACACGAAGTTGTAGGAACTGATTTCGTGAAGAATGGTGGTCTATTGAGGGAGTATTGGAGGAGAGAAGATGAAATAATATATTTGTGTGCTGGAGGAAGAAGATGAACAGATGTTGTTCATCTGTCTTAAGATCCGTGCAGACTTTATAATATTTTGACAGAAATTTGTTTCCTGCACGTGACAGACTTCAAGAATATGTTTAGGCATGATCCGGCCACATTCAGGTCTTGGGCTCAACACGAAAGTTTTAGCCCTCGGAAAGACCTTTCCAACGAGTTGTTGTGGGTTTTCAGGGGAACTCTGTTGGGTTCAAACCTGATTTTAGGGAGGTTAGGCTTAGATCTGGACCTTGGACTCAACACGAAAGTTGTAGCCTTTGCGATACCTTTTTGGAATGGGGTGGCATAATAATTTTGGTGGTCTGTAGCTCCCAGTAATCCTATTTTAGTAAACATTAATGAATATGTACAGATTTTTAAGGTTTTACCGATTTCTCTCAAAATGTTTATCAGATGCTTATAAAATTTGGTAGGAATGTGCCTGATGATGTTGTTATCATCCCTGTTTAGTTTCAGAATTTTTGGATACATATTTACCATGAAATTGCTTGTCGTATCATATAAATGTAGAACACCATACATAAGTATTGTGTAATACAATAAAGTCGAAATTTTGCGAGAATGATTTAGACATTAATTATGACCTATGGTAAAAGTTTCAGCGGATTTGGCTTTGAATTGAGTCCTTAATTAAATGTGTTGTTATAATTTATTCTGCTGAATTGAAATATTAAGGTGCTCATTTAGACAAGGATTTTGGAAACGTGACATTAAACGCACAATTAGTCCTATAAGATCAAATAGAGTATTTCCCTTATATACACATGCACTGCACAAGAGTTATGACAACTCGGTATGAGGAGCAGTGATCGTTGGTGTGGATTATAGGATATATTATATCCTAAGGTGTTCGTTAAGGACCCGGTTGGTAAGTCCTTGTATGCTAAGTAGCATCGATTGAACTAGTAATGGTAACTATGTTATGGACTTGGTTATGAGTCCTTGTGTGCTAAGTAACATGGGTTGAGCATGGGAATTACTTGGCTGTGTATAGTTCTCACAGGATTGCATAATGATCCTTGTTGGAGGATTGCTTGTGGCAGATCTACGGGCTCGCAAGTCGTCACACCGACGGGAGTTGGCAATTAGATCATGGTCGGTTGGGCTGGGCTCTTTGTGTTTACTTCCAAGGACCCCTTCCGTGTCATTGACCGGTTGGGCTGGGCTCTTCGTGTTCACTTCCCAAGACCCCCTTCCGTGTATAGTGCGCAGGTGTTCCACTGTTGTGTTCATAGCGTTGAGGTGTACGTAAGGCCCAGGTATGGTAGTGTGCATACCCACCTAGTAGAGGATTGACTGATCCACTATCACCGTCTGGCCACGACGGGCGATGCCTGAGTGGTTAGCTACCCTCGAAAAGTGGGAAGTACAAGTCTATGTCAACATAGCAAATCAGAGTGTGTGCGTAAATCGAGTGAGTCCTTATACATACATTCATTGCATTGCACCACATAAAGATCCTCATCATATAAATTTGTATGAGCACCTTTATATGATGAGTTAATTATTATTATTGCAAAATACCCTTAACTTATAAGTTTGTATGGGCATCCTTATAAGTTGTTCAATTCAGTTCTTTATATATTGTGTTCTTTTATACTTTATGGCTGACCATACTGCTAAAGTAGATGTACTCTTATACTCTTGGTATATCTACTGTGATAACTATTTCCTGCCACTTGCTATATTGTTTATCACTGATTATATTGCAGTGTTCTCCCTCTTTCTTTCCGCCCGGTTCCTAAGAGTCGTCAGGGGAGAGGATGTGAAGCCACTTAGTCTTTATGACTAACAGTTGCTACGTCACTATTTTTAGGAGGACACTCAGCGGCAGGTGGAGCAGCAGCATACGACGCAGGAGGACAGCTAGGACAGGGCGACAGGGCTTGAGACTACGATACCTTCCCTTCCGTTAGTGACCGATGTGAGTGAAAACTTGAGATGTAGCCCTTGAGGCAATTCTATACTCTGATATTTTGCAGGAGCTTTTGTAGCTACCTGTCATTTTGTATAATTTGTTGGGACACTTTTACTTATAGTGAGTCTATGACTTCTGTTGTTTTCTATTATTGATGAGTTGGCATGATGATATTGTTTTAGCCGACAGGATAGACGTCTTGGGGTACAGGTTAGCCCGTGTGCTGACGTTACCGCAAGGCGGCTGTTCTGGGCATAGGACTCCCCTCGGCCGTGTCTTGTGTTCCGGGAGGGGGGGGGGGGGGGGGGGGGGGGGGGGTCTTACACGACGTTAGTTCTGGAAACAGTACAGTAAATACAGAATATCGTTTCGGGATTTGCAATGCTCCAATCAATGTTTCACCAGAAAATCACAGTAGTTTATATAATAAAACACATGAGCTTTATATCATTGAATAATGAAACATTGTTTATACAGATACACTTAGATCTCCATGACGCTGGAGATCGGAGGCGATGAATATTCAAAACTTAGGTTTTCTATACCTACCCTAATCCAAGGACCGGTTGGCTCTCTTCCTTTCCTCCCCGAAAAAGTCTTCGAGCCGCTCCTCACCTTCCTCCAAGGAAGGGTCTTGGAGCCCGCTAGATCTCCCAATTCTAGATGCCCCTGGACAATTTCCTACGGAATCCTCCCCGGATTCCGACGACCTCCCCGGTCGATTTCCACGGATTCCAAACCAGATTCTGGCGTCCACACTGGACGATTTCACACACCAAAATAATAAAACAATAAAAGAGAAAACTAGAAGAGATGAGAAGTTGAGCTCCCTCAACGCATGTCTCCGGATGCTGTGAGCGAACGACGCTTTTGATCTTCGTGTAGGATGCGCTCGTTGGTGCTCAGATTCTCGTTCTTATTCTGCACTCCGATGACCTTCTTCGCTATAGATTGAGAGAAGGTGTTCTTCTCTTCCGGTGATGGCTCCTTGGTCTAGAAATGGCGAAATAGTTGACTTCTTCTTTTAGGTTTCGACAGCTACACATTTGGAAAAGAAAGGAACGCTTTTATTGTTATTTCTTTAAGTTATCGATGGCGGTAGAGTTACCACGCGGCGGTAGCATCTTTACGCGCTTTTTGCCAGCTGTCCAACACCAAATCAGGAAGGTACCGGAGAACATTCTCTTGCTGTCTTTGGATAGCACGGCGTGATAGGCTAGCGCATTCGCGGTAGTGGTCACGTCGAATCCTTCTCAAAGACAGCAGTGCATCACATTGACATAGCCTTCTCATCGATACGCTAGCGCGCAGAGGTAGGCTAGCGCCCGCTGTAGCAGTCACGTCGATATCGTCTCGATGCCTTCATCTCGACGACATGGTCTCAAGTCGATGCACACTTCAAGTCGACGCTGGCAGTCTCGTCGATAGAGCTAGCGCCCGCGGTAAGTTAGCGCGCGACAGTAGGCTTCTCTATGATATCGTCTCGACGGCATAAGTCTTCACGTCGATATTTGTCTTTGCGTCGATAACAAGTCTCGTCGATATGGCTATCGCCGGCGGTAGGACTAGCACCCGGCGGTAGGTCATATATATAGGAATTCTCGACATCTTCACACCTGTAAACCTGCACACAATACCCAAGACATGTATGATTAAATACAGTATGAGATTTGATATTGTCAAACTAAAGAGATGTAGAACGCATGTTCCAACAGTGTTTAATTTTGATTTTCAACTTGACAATTTCATTGTGGATATGAGAAGCGTTGAAAGGTTTTCTGATTTAAATGACCTTGGTCATCTCTCTAAGAAGCTTGTTGAAACTGAAAAACATGTTGTTTATCAATAAATCTACAAGATTTTGAAGTTCGCACTGATTCTTCATGTGATTACTGCAAGTGTCGAAAGAGTATTCTCGGCCATGAATTATGTCAAGAACATGTTGCGCAATAGTATGACCAATCATTGAATAATTGTTTGGTTATCTTCATTGAAAAAGATGTATTTTTGAAAGTTTGCGATTATGATATGATCGATTGTTTTCGAAAAATGAAGATTCGTCATGAATAATTATATATTTTTTGTTTATTTTGAATTTTTCAATTTATATATTTAAATATAATTTTGTAAAACTTTATAATGTCAACAAATTAGAATTTCATATATTATGTCTTTTTAATTTTTTTATTCTTGCATCTCATCTAGCCTTGTGATGGAACCAAGACTTGGCTCCAATGCGGAGATTGGACCCCTTAGAGGGGGAAGGTAGCACTTACTGATCCCGCGGAAGGAAACAGACCGAAGACTAAGAGTTGGACATAGACCCTTGACTACAACGCGAAGGTAACGCCACACACCCGGAAGATCTTTAGAGCGCTTTCTCTCCCAAGCCAAAGCTGAAGCTGGGCACTTTGGAGAGCCTGAAGTGCTAACCAAAATGACCTAAGGAGGAGGAAGCAAAGGATCAGGGGTCTTCTCCAAAGGTGCTCTTCAAGGTCTATATATAGCTTTTCTCTTCTGGTCTGCTAATAACATAAATCTGCCTTTTGATTTTACTAATCGCACTGCAAATTGGTCTGCTAACAGCCTAACTCTGCTGTTCTGAAGGGCTATTGACAACCCACAAAGGGTATCTAGGTAATTTCCCCACTAAAACCTTCCGGGAGAGTGGTCCGTGAAGGAACCACTCGTCAGGCTTCTCGCACGCTAGATTCCACTGGGCGATTGGTTCGTGGGGGCACCACTCACCTGATACCTGGCTCGCTTGGCGAGTGGGGTTCCGCCCGCACTCGCCTGGCCTTCAGCGCATTCGCACTCCTAAGTGAGCGAGTGCCTTGCGGATGAGGCCCGCACTCGCCCAGAGGCTCCCCTGCCTCTCCTGACCTGGGCGAGTGCCCTTCTTGACCTATCCTGCATGCCTTTTGGACCTTTGGGACCCGGAGACCCACTCGGCGAATACGGGGTTGTACACCTTGCACATAAAAACTGGGCCCACCGGCCGGCCCGAGCCCGGCCCAGAAAAAGCCCGGTGAGACCCAGTCCCGGGCTAGCCCGACCGGGCCCAGGCTGGGCTGTGGGGGCCTAATAGGGCCCCCACATTGAGCATTTGCCTGGCCCAGTACCCGGCCCGGGCTAGGCCCGGCAAATCCCAGTTTTCCGGCCTAGGCCAAAACCGGGCCGGGCAAAGCCCAACCCACCCTTGGCTGAGGCCTGAAGCCTAACGACTTTTAAGAGTCGTTGGAACAATGCCTCTAAGAGTTGTTGGAACAACGCCTCTAAGAGCAGTTGTTAACAACGGCTCTTAAGAGCAGTTAATGGTAGCCAATAACAACCCACTAGTATGCTGCCATTATGAGACATCTAGTATGCTGCCATTATGACAGCTAGTATGCTGTCATTATGGCAGCCCACTAGCTGACAATAGCTTAGAGCCTAGGCTATAATAAAATAAATTATTATTTAAATTTTTTTTATAACCCCCCCCCCCCCCCCCCCCCCCCCCCCCCCCCTCCTCCAACCGACCACCCCCTCTCTCCAATTTTCTTTCTCTCTCCCTCTCCAATTATCTCGCCCTCTCTCTCCAATTCTCTCTCTCACTCACACACTCTCTCTTTCTCTCTAATCTCTATCACAAACACACACTCTCAAATTTAAGATGGCATCGTCGTCTTCGATGACGTCGTCATCATCAACGGTTGCACATAAAGTGGTGGATCACAAGCATAAGACTCCAGTTTGGGAGCATTTTGAAAAAGTTAAAGTCGTCGTCGAATTCAAGGCGAAGAGCAAATTATGCGGGAAGTTGCTGACCATGAGCGGCAACTCGACACTAGCAAGACACATCAAGTCCTGTATTTCGAAACAAGCCCCGGATTCTAGTCAGGCACAAATATCGGGAGCCGGACAAATTTGGACGTACGATCAAGGTCGACAATGAGGGCTGCAAGTGAAGAACGTCATCAGACGTGGATTGCCGTTCAACCACTACGACGATGAGGAAGAGACCGAATACATACATGAAGGGCTTCAACCAAAATATCAGAAGGTTAGAAGATCATCGCTTAGGCGCGACGCGCTCAAATTTTATTTAGAATCAAAACAAGCTTTAATAAATTATTTTGAAAATTTCGAATGTCGTGTGAGTTTGACGAGTAACGTTTGGTTTAGTAGCATAAAACTAGGACTATCGTATATTTGTATAACTTGTCATTGGGTCGATCTCATTTCATAGTTACTAAATAAACGTATAATATATTTTGAATGTTTCGAAGTCCCGCACACATGTCAAGTCATATATCAAATTATTATAAAATATCTACGAGAATTTAAAATTAAAGATAAAGTTATGAGTATTTCTTTCGATAATGTCAGTAATAATACCGTCACAATTAATTGGTTAAAACGCGATTTATAACTAATGTTAAGCGGTGCGTTTTTTTATACTCGGTGCGTTTGTCACGTTTAAAATTTAGTTGTACAAGATAGTTTATCTTTTATGAAACTCTGTATTAATAAAATTCGACTTATGTTACAATTTATTTATAGTTCTAGGCAACAAAGAGAAGATTTTAAAAAATTCGTAAACGACTAAGGTCAAAAATATTTGAAACCTCAATTTAACATGCCAATTAGATACAACTCAACATATAAAATGTTAAAGAGCGTTGCGACAAAAATCACTTCTTATGGAATACTACACTATGCTAAATTTTAATGATTGAACGATAACGATTGACACCTAATAGAAAATTATTTGGATTTATTAAAATATTTTTATAGGGCGGCAATTTGTTTATCTGACGTGTATTATCCAACTAGCTCTCTAGTAATCAAATTTTTTGTTAATATCGAACAAAAATTTAACTATTATAAGCAACACGAAGGGTGACGTCATTTGATTGAGAAAATTGAAACGAAAATTTTAAAATATTATAAAGAAATGCCTGCAATGTTTTCATGCGCCTCCGCTTTGAATCCTTTATTCAGCGTAGACGGCGTAGAAAATTTAATCGAAAAAATAAATACAAATTTAAACTTAAATATAACTTTTTTGGAATTTGCTAACGTTGGTATTTCAAATTTTAACTCATTTTTACTGAATTTTATAATTATTACGATCAATTATACGGGTCGCAACCCCGAGAAAATATATCACAACCTAAAACAAAAGATTGTTTTAAAAATAAAATTTTAGAATTAGCCTCTTGAAAAAAAAACACGCACATTATCTAGTCGTTTAAATGAATTAGGATTGTATACTAAAACACAATTTCGCAATTTTATTAGTACAGACGAAATTGAAAATTTTGATCTTCTAAAATGGTGGAAAGGTAAGGTTAATACCTAACCTATTATGACTTATATGAACCATGATTTACTAACAATCCAAGCTAGCACGGTAGCTTCAGAGTCTGCTTTTTCTCTTAGTGGCAGGATTTTGACCGATCGGAGGAGTCGCCTAAGCGAAAAATCACTGGAAATTTGCATATGCTACAAGGACCACTTGGATGCTATGAAGATGAAACAACACATTTCATCGATCGAGAATTACTAAACTGACGTAGAAGACGAGATGAACGCAATAAGTTTAGGAAATAATTAAGCGCGCGCACACTCGCAAGGCGCACCCGAGGAGCTGAATTTTTTTGTAATATTTTAAATTACTGAATTTGGAAATTTTTTTGACATTCAATTTTTATATTTTTTTATTTGAATGTAAATATGTATTTATCAGTTTTGAAAATTAATAAAAAAAATATCTTATAAATTTTTTGTAAATTTGTTTTTTTTTTATTTAAATAATTTAAAAAATATAATTTTATTTTAAAAATAAAACAAAAAAATCAGGCTTCCCAAGGCCCAGCCTCGGGGGCCTTACCAGGGCTAAAACTGGGCCCAGGTTCGAACCCACTTTGGAAAAGCCCGGGCCCGATAGACCCGATTCAGGCCCCTACAGAGCTTTTTGAACAAGACTTCTCTATCATAAATTTTGGGTGGTGTTAAAGGCAAACCAGAATTGGCTATTGGCAAACCAATTTCTATGAGTTATTATGCGCCTTTTGAAAATACGCTTTGCACATGCATTTTTAGGAAAAGTTTTCAACACGAAAATTGTAGATCTCGTCGAGATCTACAACTTTCGTGTTGAACACTTTTCCTAAAAATGCACGCACAAGACGTATTGTCGCCCTGATCGTAACTATATCGAATTTTTTGAAAATACGTCTTGTACGTGCATTTTTAGGAAAAATGTTCAACACGAAAGTTGTAGATCTCGACGAGATCTACAATTATCCTGTTGAACATTTTTCCTAAAAATGCATATAAAAAACGTATTTTTCATGGGAATTGTTAAAGGCAAACCAAAAATGGCTAGTCGCACACCAGCACACTTCAATATTAAACCGAAAACTGTTCACTCGTTTTTATTTAGGCAAACCCTCCCTTACCTCGCGCAAACCCTCCCTTACCGAAAGTCGCAAGCCTCTCCCTCCGCCTCTCCCGCTGTCGCCTCTCCCGTCGCCTCTCCCTCCGCCTCTCCCGTCGACTCTCCCGCCGTGTCTCCCGTCGACTCACCCCCTGTCTCCGGCGTTGATTTTGTGATCGGAGCAGTAGATCGTCCGATTCATCATCGCAGATCTTCGTCCCCGGCTTCCAAACCATCATGGAGAATGGCAGATCTAGCATTGAGGCGTGGGCGAGCTGGATTGCGGATGCGGCCTTCACAAAAGCCCTCCAAATCTCGCTATCCGACGACTCTTCCGCTTCGGAAACCGTCTCCTCCTCGGCTTCCCGGCGCTCCGTCTCCACTCGCCGCCGTTGATGCGGAATCATTGGTGACGGCGGCGAAACCCAGCGGCCTGAGCGGCAATATTCTGATCGCCTGCTCGCCATTTGCTGTTTTCAGATTTGGTTTGCTGCTAACAATAATGGTTTGTCGTTAACAAATTTGTTTGCACCGAGTAATTTTCAAAAAGCTGGGTTTGCCATAAAAATGGTGTGCGACTAGCCATTTTTGGTTTGCCTTTAACAATTCCCTTTTTAAAAGACGTGTAATAACTCATAGAAATTGGTTTGCCAATAGCCAATTCTGGTTTGCCTTTAACACCACCCTAAATTTTCTAGATCTACTGCTACCCGCCGTGCCCAAAATCAAATAGCACGGATTGACGTAAAGCCGTCACCCGCCACAGCTCTGCTGCCTTCTGGGTAGAAAACAGTCGGACGTTGTGTCCACGGTGCGCGCCGCGCAGCAGCCACTGATTATGGTACCAGGTCATCAGATAGAGATGGCTGCAAGTAGCTAATAAGAATAGCAAAGGAAATCTCTCTCTCTCTCTCTCTCTCTCTCTCTCTCTCTACCGCACAGTCATGGCGGGAAACACCATGCTCATGCTCCAACCTCTTATCCAGCGCTCTATTCCTTCGACCCAAAGTCTCCCAATTCGACCAACCACTTCACTCTCGCTAATCCGATCAAACTGTAACTTGTTCGGTGTTCGCCTCCAGAGCCCGCCGTGCTCGTCTTCTCCTTCCTCACAGCAACACGCTAGCTCTCGCAAGGGAAGCCCATCGGAGAACTATCAAGATGCGCCTCAAATCGAAAAGCCCGTCGTCTTCTCCCCGATCCGCCCAATCGCCGCGCTTCTTGCTCGTATCAGGTATTTAGAAACTTTAATTTGTCATAAATTTGTGGAATCGGCGAGATCCACCCTCTAAAATGCAGGGTTTTGGCAAAATGCACTATAAATTATTAAGTATTATAAAATAAATGTTCAATTAGAAAAAGGCTGGCACTTTGTATACTGTTTGTCAGCCTTTTTTTAATTAGGAGATGCAGTTTGCAATATTTAATAATTTGAGATGCAAAATGTCAAAACCCTATAATTTGAGGGTGCATCTTGCTAATTACCCCCCATAAATTTAGATGAAATGTAAGCTTGGATATTTTTGGATTTCGATTTGCTTAGATTTGACAATGTGGGCTTGGAGATACTGTCAGTAGCTTTGCCAGCGGCACTGGCTTTGGCTGCCGACCCCATTGTTTCTCTTGTGGATACTGCCTTCGTTGGCCATTTAGGTATATGCATCATTTCACCTTTTTTCTACTCTCACAATCAGCTTTTTAGCTACTATGCGTCAATTATTACAGTTACTGCTATTTGAATGAAATGTCCCTTTTAAATACCCAACTTATGGCATATGAAACTAGCACATAACCACCATGTATTACGAAAATACACTCATAAATTTCATGTTTAAGTAAAATTTTATAATTTTACTTATTGCTGAATTGATTCTATCAATACTTTCCTGGATTAGTTCTTCCTGTCTGCTAAGTTCACAATCTCAGCTTCACATCTAGAGTTTTTGTTTTTCTGAAGTTTTTTGGCCATTCACGCCATTGAAGGTCCCTCCCTAGATTGGATGGGAAAGGTTGAAGATTGATGTTAGCTTGACAACCAACCATACAATTTATGTCAGAAAATTGTATTAATTCAAATTTATATTTTGCTAATATCAGAGCATACTCTAAATGCAATGACTTGCAACATAAATTGATTGTGGTGAAAAGTAAACTATTATTTTCCAAGTTCAACATTCAGAATAGATTTTTACTTGAAATTTAGGGTGCGTTTGTTTCAGTTGTCGCTGATCGAAAACGGGCTGTCAGAAATGGAGTTTGGAAAATGAGTTGTCTGTGAAAAAAATGAAGTTTGTGGTAAAAAATTGTATGTGTAAAACCCTGTTTGCAGAGCTGTTCGAAAAGTGATGGAGATCAACCTTCACCATCGGATCGCCGCAAGGAGGGACCCACTTTTGCCTAATCGCGCAGGAGAGCTTGATCGGATCTGCGACCTGACTCCCCGGATGCATCTGAATTTGTGTTTACATATTTTTCATATATTATAGTGTTATGTTCGTGTATTATTTTGATAGATCGGGTCCTTAGGTTAACGGTTCATCATGACAGTCGATGTTTGGCTGCCCTAGTTTTTGTTATAAATATGAATAAGAAGGGGGTTGCAAAGGGATCGCTGATTTTGGAGAAGAGCTTCTTCAACACGGGTGTTCACCCATGGTGCCGACGCCACAGCCCTAGGTGCCACTCCTAGGTAACTATCCCTCCTTCCATCCCCACGTCCCCTCCACCAGCCGCAAGTCCCTCCCCATTCTGCCGCAAGTCCCTCCTGATGCGGAGCCTGCGTCACCTCCCCTTTCTGCCGCAAGCCCGCTTCACTTCCAGCCGCTCCTTCCTTCTCCTGCCGCAGGAAGCTTGAAATCCACTTCCAGCCGCTCCTTCCTCCTACTCCTGCAGCGTGAAGCTTGAAATTTCCTTCCAACATCCAAGATTTAGTACTCCAGTAGCCCTATTTATTGTCTACAACAACCCTTCCTTCTACTTCAGGCGCAACATGCGGTCTGGTGTCATGTCGCCGCTATCGAGGTCTGGCATATCCTATTGGGGCGACCTTGGCAGTACGACAAACACGTCCTGCATAACGGTGTAAAGAACTCTCATTCCTTCCAGCACAATGAGTGCAAGATTATTCTTCTTTTCCAGAAGAATAGTCTTCTTCCTAGAGCTACAGAGAGGTCTTTGCACCCCTTTAGTACTGTTTCTGCTATGTCCTTCCCCTCTGCCACTATGTTATTGACTGAACCATAATTTCAGGAGGAGTTGAAGGATAATGACGTAGTTTATATGCTATCTGACATTGACTCTACCCCCACCACGATAGACATCCCTAGTGTCGTACAACCTCTTATTGACGAGTTCTCTGAAATTAAGCCGGAGGAGTTACCGGATCAACTATTTTTGATGAGAGATATTGATGGGGATCCATCAGTTGTTGCACCCGGAGGGGTTCGCCGCAAGGCGGGACCCACGTTTATCTATTCGCGCAAGAAGAAGTGATCGGATCGCCGATCCGACTCCGCGGCTGCGTCCGGCGCGCCGTTGCGAGTCGAAATCATATATTAGTTTATTATTTTCGAGTTTGTTTTCATATTTTTAGTGGCCGATCCCCACCGGTCAATCATAGCCGTTGATGGGGATTCCCTAGGCTTTTCTTATTTTATAAATAGAGGTTGTATGGGCTGAAGGAGGCATTGTAGATTTTGGAGAAAAGCATTTCCGGAATCCTGCGATCAGCCCACGGTGCCGACTCCGTGGAACCCTAGGTGACGACTCCTAGGCGTGTATCTTCTTCCCCAAGGTAAACCCTAACCCCTCCCCTCTTTCTCCACTGTTTTTCCTTGCTGCCGCCCCTCCCTAGCCCCGTTTTCCTGCTGCCGCCAGCCACCACAAGTCCAGTCCTCCCTCCATACAGCCCGCCCCTCCCCTTCCCTGTTTTCCCCTGCTGCCGCCACCCTTTCCCCTCCCAGCAGCCCTTCCGCCGCCTCCAGGCCCTGCTGCCAGCCAAGCCGCCGCCAGCCCTCCCCTCCCCTGCCCTGATTTCCGCCCAGATCTGCCCAGATCTGGCCGCCGCCCCTCTCCCAGCACTTCCCAAGCCGCCGGCCTTCTCCCCCCTTCTCCCAAGCCCGCCCTTACGTGGATCCACCTCCCCCTCACCCTAAGACCTTAGATCAGTCCAGATCTAGGGTTTTCTTGGTCCGATCCGCTGTCTTTACCACCAAACATCATCACGTCACCCGGATCCGCCTCCTAGCGGCTAGATCTATCCACCAACCACCCGATCTACCCAAACTCCACCAAAGGCAGCCACCCCCAACCCGTTACACCTCCGGTTCCACCACCGTTCGCCGATCTATACATCCGGAAACCCAAATCTCCAGTGTCTTGGTTCAGCCCGCTATTTTGTGAGTCTTTCGTTGTACTTTGGCATTTAAGTCGGTATTATTATTTGGTGTTTTCCTTGTGCTTGTTTGGAAATTATACTAGTGGATGTTTGTTTGCATACTATTGTAATTGCAGGTGGGACAAATTCGCCGCGCGCTCGCTTTTGGCCCTCCGATGCGGAGGAAAGCCACGCTTACCCGCTAAATTAAATATTGCTTTAACTCTTTGTGATTTTGTGTGGTGTTACAAAATTTTCATTGCTCTAATTATTAATCGTCGTTGCCATCTGTCGCATTGCATTTAGCATAGGTTTAGTACCCCGCACGCGCACTTTCACTAGAGTCCTAGGTTTTGAGCACCCACAGCCTACTCCTACATCAGATATCCAACACTGTATTGACCTGATGCCAGGAGTTATCTTACCTCATCTCCCCCATTATCGTATGAGTCCGAAAGACCATTAGAAGCTTCATATGCAGGTGATCGATCTGATATCGAGAGGCCATATTAGGGAGAGCTTGAGCCCTTGCGCCGTTTTCGCATTACTAGTTCCCAAGAAAGATGGAACATAATGCATATGTGTCGATAGTCGAGCATTTAGTAAAATCACTATCAAATATCGCTTTCTGATTTCCTGATTGGACGACATGCTTGATATGCTTAGTGGGTCTCAGGAGCCACCGACTTAAGAGAAGGAAAGAGAGAAAGTGCACCCTCTTATTCGAAGAAGAACTCCGGTAGAGCGCATACGAGAACGACAATCTGAAGACGATCGAGCGCCCGAGTAACGAGAATCACAAACGCCGATCGTTTACCGTCTCTGGAAAACAATCTTTTGAGAGAGCACTTGTTATACATTGATTATTTTCTCTCTTGTATTTTTATCTTTTAACAACTTTGTGCGGAGGAAAATCGACCGGAGAGGTCGTCGGATTCTATGGAGGATTCCGTGCGTAAATCGTCCGTGAGGGCGTCTAGACCGGGGAGGTTTAGCAAGGGCTCGAAGACCTTCAGGGAGAAGGGAGAGAGCCGACTCGATGACCTTCGGGGAGAAGGGAGAGAGCCAACCGGTCCTCCTGGGGAGGGTCGGTATAGAAGCCAAAAAGGAATTTATGTTCATCGCCTTCGATCTCCTGCATCATGGAGATCTAGTTTTGTAATTGTAAACATAACCTTAAGATTATAATGAATTTGATATCTTGTGTTTTGATGTACAATTGCATGTGACTCTTACTGATTCCTGATGTCTATGTCGTGCGTACTCTGGAACGTTCTTCTGTTCGCCAAGAATACGATTTCTGTTGATTCCGCCAGCGGTAACCCTACCGCCCCGCGTTAGCTTCTAGAAAACGTATTCCTGCTACAGAAATTTTGTAAAACCTTCATTAATCACTGAAAACCTTATTCACCCCCCTTCTAAGGTTGGTCACAGATCCAACAGAGAGGGAGTGTTATCATTAATTATTTTATTCCCTTATTGTATATAGGTCTTTATTTGGTGCCTCTTTTATCTATATAAAGAGGGGTATAACATCCATAAGAGTATGCATTGCATTCCACTTTAACAAATACAAAACAAATAGTTAATATAACAACATCCAAATAATTTTTGAGTGAATACTATGAGCAAGTAAATGACACACATTCGATTCCTTTTTCCTTAGAATGGTATCATTACTCCTTTAGTAAGCATCATTAGCCCTAGATACATTCCCTTTGTTATATCTTCTTTGCCAAACACTAACTCATCATTCTCAACGTTCTCATTAGCCTCATCATTCATCCTGGTCAGAAACAAAACAAATTGTAGAGAAAAACTGAACCTTGTATATACTTCTTCAATGATCAAATACAATGTATAAATTCATATATATATAAGAGGGAGAAAGAGAGAAGAGTCTCCTATACAAGGTGTGGGACTAATGTATAAAGATAAAATAAGAGACTAAATGAGCCACAATCATGGGCCTTTGCATGGTCTATTTTAACACTCCCCTGCAAGCTGGAGCGTACAAGTCGTTGACACCCAGCTTGGATAGGAACTGATAAAATAAGGTACTCGGTAGGGCTTTAGTGAGAAGATCAGCAACTTGGTCAGTGCCCAGAACATGCTTTAATTCTAGCTTCTTCATTTGAACTTTCTCCCTAATGAAGTGGCAGTCCACTTCAATGTGTTTCGTTATTTCGTGGAAGACTGGATTCTTAGCTATGTGTATAGCAGCTTGACTGTCACATAGTAAGGTAGCTGGTGAGGGAAGTTTTACTCCTAGATCAGCAAGGAGACTTTCAAGCCATGTAAGCTCAGAGACAACTGACGCCATCGACCGGTATTCAGCTTCAGCTGATGATCAAGCAACCACAACTTGTTTCTTACTGCGCCAGGTCACAAGGTGACCTCCAAAGTAGGTTAAAAAACCACTGGTAGACTGCCGATCGTCTAGGGAACCAGCATAATCTGCATCTAAATACGCAACCAATGTTGGAGTAGAAGAAGAGGTTTTGTATACCAGCCCTTGACCAGGGGCTGTTTTTAGATATCTCTGGATGCGCTCGACGTCCTGTAGAGATATCCGAGGAGAATGCATAAACAGGTTGACCACCCCAACTGCAAAGGATATGTCTGCTCTCGTGACCGTTAGGTAAATAAGTTTTTCAATGAGTCGTCGGTAGTATTCTGGATTTGGAAGAAGATCTGCATCAGAAGCATGTGCACACAACTTATCATTGACATCCATCGGGGTGTTAATCGGCTTGCATCCAGAATAACCAGCATCTTGAAGAAGGTCGAGACAATACTTCCGTTGAGAGAGGACAAGTCCATTAGGACATCTTGTGATCTCCAGACTAAGGAAGTATCGAAGGTTCCCAGATCTTTTGTTTGAAAAACGGAACTAAGATGCTGTTTGACCGCTTGTATTCTCTTTGAATCATCTCCTATGATTAGGATGTCATCGACATACACTAAAAGAAGAACCGTTCCTGTAGTTCGATGTCAAGTGAACAGAGAGAAGTCTGCCGAGTTTCGAGTAAAGCCAACCTCCCGAACAGCCTTACTGAACTTATCAAACCATGCCCGAAGGGATTGTTTGAGATCATAAATGGACTTCTTAAGGTGACAAACTCAGGACTCCCCCGTGGTCTCAAACCCGGGCGGCTGTTGCATGCAGACTGTTTCTTGTAGGTCACCATTTAGAAACGCATTCTTGATATCCAGGTGATGTAAGGGTCATTGACGATGCACAACCACGGAGAGAAGGACACGAACTGTGTTGAGCTTGGCCACTGGAGAGAACGTTTTCTCATAATCGAGACTTTGTCGTTGAGTAAAGCCACGAGCCACCAATCGGGCCTTAAGACGGTCAATTGTCCCATCAGGAACATGCTTGATGACAAAGACCCATTTGCAACCAACATCAGTCTGGCCTGGAGGGAGAGGAACCAGATCCCATATCTGGTTAGCCCAGATGGCTGTCATTTCTTCGTCCATGGCTGCCCGTCAGCCCGGATGTTGGAGAGCCTCCTGCACAGAGATAGAGACAAAAATAGAGGATAAAGAAGTAGCAAAGGTGTGAAGCGGCAGGGACAGGCGATGTAAAGATACATAGTTCGCCATGGGATGAGCGGTGGAGGCCAGTGCGAGATCAGCAGGTCGCAGAGTGTCAGAGGTCGAAGCTGACTGCATTGGGGCGGCGGAGCGAGGAGGGTGACGAGTGTAGACACGGAGAAGAGGAGGCTTGTTGGGAACGAAAGCCGGGTCAGGGAGGAGAGGTGGTGGAGAGGTAACTGGGATGACAGGTCTTGGTAAGGATTGTGGTGGAAGAGGGGGGTTTGGGGCGGAGAAGAACGGTTGATCTTCCCGGAAGGTAACATCAGCAGAAACCATCACCTTGCGAGTAGTAGGAGAGTAACAGACATACCCTTTTTGAGTACGGGAGTAACCGACGAACATGTGTTTGGCTGCCCGAGGCTCCAACTTGTCCGTGGACGGACCGAGTAAGTGAACGCAGCAGGTACAACCAAATATACGAGGTGTGAGAGAGAATGGCGGAGTAGTGGGGAAGAGGAGACTAAACAGAGTAGCATTTTGAAGGACAGAGGATGGGAGACGGTTAATGCGATAACATGCCGTCGAAAGCGCAAAGTTCTAATAAGCCTCAGGTACCTGCATTTGAATCATGAGGGAGCGAGCAACATCGAGAAGATGTCTATTTTAACGTTCAGCAACGCCGTTTTGTTGGGGGGTATAGACACACGACGTCTGATGAATAATTCCAAATTCAGAGCAGAGGTTATCAAATTCATGTCTAGTGTATTCGCGAGCATTATCCGTCCGAAGAGTTTTTATTGGTTCGGAAAACTGTGTGCGAGTCTCAAGAACGAACGCCCGAAATCTACGGGGAAGCTCGGAGCGATCACGAAGTAAGTACAACCACGTCGTTTGAGAATAATCATCAATAAAAGCGTTAAAATAACGATAACCAGACACTAGTAATTTTGTATGGGCCCCAAACATCAGAATGTACTAAAACAAAAGGAGCAGAGCTCCGAGTACAATGAGGAGGAAAAGAAGAACAGTGTTGTTTGCCCAAAATACATGAATCACAATTAAAAGCAGGAAGAGAGATCTTTGGAAGAGCCTTCTGGAGGACTGGAAGAGGAGCATGTCCAAGACGCCGATGTCAATCAACAGAGGAGACCGAGGAGAGGATGGTAGGAGAAACATCAAGAAGGTAGAGCCCATTTTGCAGTCGTCCTTTACCAATGATACTCTGCGTCCGTCGATCCTGCATCAGAAAAGAAGAAGAGATGAATGTGACAGAGCAATTCAAATCGGTAGTGAGGCGACTGACAAAATGTAAATTAAACGGGGAGCCCGGGACATGAAGAGCCGAGCGCAGAGAGAGAGAGAGAGAGGAATTGAGAAGGATATTAGCAGTGCCGGAGACAGGAACGGTGTCGCCATTGGCCACTGTGATACACTTAGGATGCGGAGAATCCAAGTATTGATGTGGCTTCAACGAGGTGATATGGTGAGTAGCACCTGAATCCACTATCTAACGTGGACTAGTGGAGAGACAAGCGATACCTTCATTGGAGATGGAGGCAGCGAAGGCAACGGAGGCAACGGAGGCAGGCGGGTGGCTAAGCATGCCGTGGAGTTGCTGGAGCTGGAGGCGGACTTCTTCAAGATCAGCACGAGTGGCAGAACGACTGTCGACAACAATAGAAGTAGCCAGACGAGGAGGAAGACCATGTTTGCGGTAACAGGTCGCCTCAAGGTGTCTATACCTACCGCAGAAGGAACACTTAGGATGTGGTCGGCCACCACAACCCCTTCCCCGAGAGCCTGAACATCCTCCACGAGCTGGAGGAGGGAGATGTAGTAATGGCGCAGAAGATTTCTGAAGGATGGCCGATGAGGGAGGTCCAGTAGTATCAGGAGGCGGTGATACCTTTAGCAGCATGGAGCACACATCAGAGAGTGAGGGAATAACAACAGATGAGAGGATCTGAGCCCGAATGCTCTGAAAATGAGGCGGGACACGAGCCATCATCATGACAATACAGACTGCTTCCTTCTGAGCACGCTGAGCCCGAGAGCCTGACGACATCCATGGTGGCAACATGACATAACACACTATCTGAATACGTGTTCCATATAAAAAACTCTACTAGGCAATAGTGGGCAACGGGCATAGTCAAATGACTATTGACCCCAGATAAGTTGTAGGGTTGTTCTAACGGACGCGTCGCAAGCCCTAATATGTCGACCATGCGTTGAGAGACGAAATTCTCCATACTGCCATTATCGATGATAATAACACAAAATTGTCCCTGGTTGCGGGCAGTAGTGCGGAAAATGTCGTGCCTCCTATGGTCATCCTCAGTAGACTTACTAGGGGTGATCAGGCTATATCATAAGACGCAGACCAAGTGTTCGGCGTGTTCGCCTTCCACTTCTACGACATCCTCTGACTCGGGCTCATGCTCAGGATCAGGGTGAGACTCATTTACGTAAACTCCATACTCTGGCTCACGTCCATCCGTGGAATCAATAATAGCGACGAAGTGACGTCGCGGGCACTCAGATGATTTGTGTCCCTGCTCCATGCACTTGAAGCATCGGAATACTCCAGTGTTGGGCTTAGTCCCAATAATCTCTTTACCCCTTGAGGGATTAGTGGGTGGGGTGGGGGTCCCAGTAGTGATGGGAGGGTGAAGGGAATCCAAGGCCCTAGTAGTAGGTGCAGTGGTGATGCTCGAAGTGGGTCTATCAGTAGACCTAACTCCAGATGTCCGCTTCTGTAAGGACTCCACTCTCCGTGCTCGGCTCGATATCTCCCCTGAGTCCTTATAGTCAAATAGCTCTAGCTGGTCTCTAATGGAATATCGCAACACATTCAGATAACGGGACACTGTCATGTCATCATCCTCTCGGAGGTCGAGGCGAGACTGCAGAACTAGGAATTCATTAGTGTATTCATCAACCGTTAGTTTGTCTTGCCGTAGGTTGTGGAATCTACGATAGAGAGTTTGCAAATAATCCGCTGGGACGTACCGCTTTCGTAGTTGAATTTTAAACTCATCCCAAGTGGTAACCGGGGGTAATCCTAAGTTGAATCTAGATCGCTCCAACTGACCCCACCAAACCAACGCGGAATTCTTAAGTCTAAGGACTGCGTACTCAACTTGCCTGACTTGGGGCAATTGCTTCCAAGCTAGAAAACGATCCATCCTATTACACCACTCTAGACATCCCTCGGGTTCTAGTCGACCCTCGAAATCACCAACATCCAACTTAACCCCTAAATCCCAACGAGGCGTCTCTCTGATATTGCGGGCTACCGGTTCGAAAGGTCGCGGATCCGGATTTTCTAGTTCCAAATTCCTATGATTTGGGTAGTGCTCGACCTGGGGTGGTGGAATTAGTCTTAAGTGTTGGTTGGCTTCTAACGCATTAACGCTCGCAATTAATCCAGTGAGCACTTGTCCTACATTTCTCCGATTCTCGTTGACACTAGTGGTTAACGCTTCAATTGATTTCGTTAGATTTTGAATTTGTGCGCTAAAAGTGGTGACGTTATCTTCTATTTTACCCACATGATTTTCCATTTGAAAAAAAATCAATTTTCTCTAAAATTTCAAATAAAAAAGCATCTAGTTTTAAAAGCCTCTTTTTTTTTGGTAAAAGGAAATAAATTTTAAAGAATTTTTCTTTTCTTTTTAAATAAGATGAAGATCTAAAATTTTCTTTTTGAAAACCGGATCGTTTGATTCACAATAGGAGTTAATCGAACCCTTTGTTCTGATACCAAATTGATGTACACCGCGATTAGGTTTTGAAAATTAATTATTTTAATTGAAAATATTTTATTTTGTTGTAAAAATAAAATTATGATTTAAAAAATACGTGAATTTTTAATCTTGAAAGAGGGGGCCGAATGGCCAAAATCAAAGCTTTGCGCGCGAGATCACTTCTTAACAACAAATTTCACAACAACCGTTAATCGTTATTTGAGAGAAACTCCCTTGAGCGTTTATCGATTTGAAACGATGCGAGAACCGAACAACCACAAGCAAGAAACATAAATAATAACTTAGAATTAACGGTAATAATAAGCAATTTGAACGTCCGAGGCAAGCCCAAAATTATTTATGTGAATGCATAAATTTAAACTAATGTAAAGGAGCGAACGAGTATACCCAAGCAAAGCGAGATAATGTTCCTTCCAACCCCTTCTCGCAACAGAAGAAGACCTCCTGGCCAGTGGACGATGAGCGTCTGGACCAGCAGTCGGAGAAGGACTGGAATCGGCGGCGTGGAATAAGTCCGAGTCGTCGGACAGGGTGCTGAAGTCGACGACGACTCAACATGCTTGTTTCCAGATGGGCTAGGATGCGGCGACTGGATCTCAGTGAGCGGTGGTTGTGGAAGTCGGCGCTGGAGGAAGGGCTGGCGGGATGCGCCCTGATCGCGGCGGCAATCGTTCGGCAAGGTGGCTCGATCGGCAACGACAGAGAAACGATGTCGTTTTCTGCTCTGTCCGATTCCTCTTTTCTTCATCATGGCAGTAGGGATAAATAGGTGTCATTCATCGGGCTGCTTTTAATTTCCTTCCAATTGTTGGCTGCCTTTCTTGTTATGACTTTCCAAATAATTAAAAAAACAATTTCTCTCATTGAGTGATCCGGGCTGAAATGCTTCCTAATAGGCCTTCCTCTGATTGCCTTAATTCCTCTTGATTTGATTTTTTTTTGAATATATATATATATATATTTATCTATTACTTCGGATTTAGGCCTTCCTCTTGTTAATCTTAATGCATTCTTTAAATTATTTTAGGCTTGCCCTTTTCGTCATAACTACTAAAATTACCGGACCTTTTATTCAGGGTCTCATCGGATGGTCAACCCGACGAGCCGAATACTTTTAAATAAAAGCAGGTGCGCGAAAAGAAATACATGATAGTAAATAAATGCTTAGTAAATGAAACTTCGCGACGCATGATGACTTCACGAAAATTTGAATGTGACGGAGGATGCATCAATTCTCCCGGGGTTGAATAAGCTCGACCCCGACGAGACTTTGCAAAAATTGGTAATGGAGAGACCTGACATCATCGCTGGTGCTAGATCGGGTGGAATATCTGGAGCCTCAACAGGTGGCTCAACAGGTGGCCCAACGCGCTTCTGATCATGAACTAGTCCAAACCTCCTGCAATAAGCAATCACCTGACCTCCCTTTGAAAAGTACAACTCATGGCGATAACGACCGACCGCGAGTTTGTAATTTTCATTGGTTGCTCGCAAAATATTAGCAGTAATTTTATGCAATTCTTTCAAATAATTAATATGAGCTTGCGCATCGAAAAAAATACGTTCGTGGAATGAAAGATGATGGTGGTCAGGTGGGTGGAATAGCAAATAGGTAATCTCGAAAGGAGATATAATAAGAGTGCGATTTTTAGAATTATTAAATGTGAATCTTGCTCGTGGAGGTACGAGATCCCATTGCGTCGGATTCTCCTCAGTTAGACGCCTAAGAAGGTTCTCCAAACTCTTATTAACGAACTCGGTCCATCCATCGATTAGAGAGTGATAAGCGCTACTAAACTCGAGTTTGATTCCCTTTCGACCCCATAATATGTTCCAAAAAAATGACATGAAATAGTTAATATATTGCCGCAACTCCACAAATCCGCCTCTCTCCAAATAATAGTGAGGGGAAATAAAAGCGTCGTCTCTAAATATGAAATCGATAGAGTGAGGTGCGCAGAGTGAGTGGTCTTCAGATATAGTTTCAAAAGACTGATAAATTTCAGGTGGTATGTCGGGACTCGGTAAATGTGGGGTGAGAGACACATCTGAGGAATGAGTTACTTCATGGGATGGGTGTTCAGGCGGGAGTGCGGTGAGTAGTAATGTAGTGGAGTGGCCATTAGGTGAACTCGATGATGGAGAGGTACTCTCTGGTACCCTCGGAATAAGATAGTTCTTCTGGGGAATATGGACAATCCTGCGTCTATGGTGCGCGAAGGAATGAGAGTTCCTCATGCCGTCGTGTATGACACGTCGATCGTACTGCCAAGATCGCCCTAGTAGGATGTGACATGCATCTATGGTGGCAACATGACATAACACACTATCTGAATACGTGTTCCCTATAGAAAACTCTACTAGGCAATAGTGGGTAACGGGCATAGTCAAATGACTATTGACCCCAGATGAGTTGTAGGGTTGTTCTAACAGACGCGTCACAAGCCCTAATATGTCGACCATGCGTTGAGAGACGAAATTCTCCATACTGCCACTATCGATGATAATAACACAAAATTGTCCCTGGATGCGGGCAGTAATGCGGAAAATGTCGTGCCTCCTATGGTCATCCTCAGTAGACTCACTAGGGGTGATCAGGCTATATCGTAAGACGCAAACCAAGTGTTCGGCGTGTTCGCCTTCCACTTCTACGACATCCTCTGACTCGGGCTCATGCTCAGGATCAGGGTGAGACTCATTTACGTAAACTCCATACTCTGGCTCACGTCCATCCGTGGAATCAATAATAGCGACGAAGTGACGTCGCGGGCACTCAGATGATTTGTGTCCCTGCTCCATGCACTTGAAGCATCGGAATACTCCAGTGTTGGGCTTAGTCCCAATAATCTCTTTACCCCTTGAGGGATTAGTGGGTGGGGTGGGGGTCCCAGTAGTGATGGGAGGGTGAAGGGAATCCAAGGCCCTAGTAGTAGGTGCAGTGGTGATGCTCGAAGTGGGTCTATCAGTAGACCTAACTCCGGATGTCCGCTTCTGTGAGGACTCCACTCTCAGTGCTCGACTCGATATCTCCCCTAAGTCCTTATAGTCAAATAGCTCTAGCTGGTCTCTAATGGAATAGCGCAACCCGTTCAGATAATGGGACACTGTCATGTCATCATCCTCTCGGAGGTTAAGGCGAGACTGCAGAACTAGGAATTCATTGGTGTATTCATCCACCGTTAGTTTGTCTTGCCATAGGTTGTGGAATCTACGATAGAGAGTTTGCAAATAATCCGCTGGGACGTACCGCTTTCGCAGTTGAATTTTAAACACATCCCAAGTGGTAACCGGGGGTAATCCTAAGTTGAATCTAGATCGCTCCAACTGACCCCACCAAACCAACGCGGAATTCTTAAGTCTAAGGACTGCGTACTCAACTTGCCTAGCTTGGGGCAATTGCTTCCAAGCTAGGATACGATCCATCCTATCACACCATTCTAGACATCCCCCGGGTTCTAGTCGACCCTCGAAATCACCAACATCCAACTTAACCCCTAAATCCCAACGAGGTGTCTCTCTGATATTGCGGGCTACCGGTTCGAAAGGTCGTGGATCCGGATTTTCTAGTTCCAAATTCATATGATTTGGGTAGTACTCGACCTGGGGTGGTGGAATTAGTCCTAAGTGTTGGTTGGCTTCTAACGCATTAACGCTCGCACGTAATCCAGTGAGCACATGTCCTACATTTCTCTGATTCTCGTTGACACTAGTGGTTAACGCTTCGAATGATTTGGTTAGATTTTGAATTTGTGTGCTCAAAGTGGTGACGTTATCTTCTATTTTACCCACACGATTTTCCATTTGAAAAAAAATTCAATTTTCTCTAAAATTTCAAATAAAAAAGCAACTAATTTTAGAAGCCTTTTTTGTGGTAAAAGGAAATAAATTTTAAAGAATTTTTCTTTTCTTTTTAAATAAGATGAAGGTCTAAATTTTTGTTTTTGAAAATTAGATCGTTTGATTTGCAGTAGGTGCGTTTCGAACCCTTTGCTCTGATACCAAACTGATGTAGACCGCGATTAGGTTTTGAAAATTAATTATTTTAATTGAAAATATTTAATTTTGTTGTAAAAACAAAATTATGATTTAAAAAATACGTTAATTTTTAATCTTGAAAGGGGGGGGGGGATGGCCAAAATCAAAGTTCTGCGCGCCAGATCACTTCTTAACAACAAATTTCACAACAATCGTTAATCGTTATTTGAGAGAAACTCCCTAGAGCGTTTATCGATTTGAAACGATGCGAGAACCGAACAACCACAAGCAAGAAACACAAATAATAACTTATGATTAACGGTAATAATAAGCAATTTGAACGTCCGAGGCAAGCCCAAAATTATTTATGTGAATGCATAAATTTAAACTAATGTAAAGGAGCGAATGAGTATACCCAAGCAAAGCGAGGCAGTGTTCCTTCCAACCCCTTCTCGCAACAGAAGACCTCCTGGCCAGTGGACGATGAGCGTCTGGACCAGCAGTCGGAGAGGGATTGGAATCGGCGGCGAGGAATAAGTCTGAGTCGTCGGACAGGGTGTTGAAGTCGACGATGACTCAGCGTGCTTGTTTCCAGACGGGCTAGGATGCGGCGACTGGATCTCAGTGAGCGGTGGTCGTGGAAGTCGGCACTGGAGGAAGGGCTGGTGGGATGCGCCCTGATCGCAGCGACAGTCGTTCGGCAAGGTGGCTCGATCGGCAATGGAAGAGATACGATGTCGTTTCTCTGCTCTGTCTGATTTCTCTTTTCTTCATCATGGCAGTAGGGATAAATTGGAGTCATTCATCGGGCTGCTTTTAATTTCCTTCCAATTGTTGGCTGCCTTTCTTGTTATGACTTTCCAAATAATTAAAAAAACAATCTCCTAAATATTTTCTTCCAATTGTGTTGAGTGATCCGGGCTGAAATGCTTCCTAATAGGCCTTCCTCTGATTGCCTTAATTCCTCTTGATTTGATTTTTTTTTTGAATATTTATATATATATATATATATTTATCTATTACTTCGGATTTAGGCCTTCCTCTTATTAATCTTAATGCATTCTTTAAATTATTTTAGGCTTGCCCTTTTCGTCCTAACTACTAAAATTATCAGACCTTTTATTCAGGGTCTCATCGGATGGTCAACCCGACGAGCCGAACACTTTTAAATAAAAGCAGGTGCGCGAAAAGAAATACACGATAGTAAATAAATGCTTAGTAAATGAAACTTCGCGACGCATGATGACGTCACGAAAATTTGAATGTTGCGGAGGATGCATCAATTATACGTTTCTCTGCTCTGTCGGTGGTCTGCGGTCGTGATTTACGTTTCTCTGCTTTGTCTGGAATCAGACAGAGCAGAGAAACGACATCGTTTCTCTGCCATTGCTGATCAAGCCACCTTGCCGAACGACTGCCGTCGCGATCCGGGTGCATCCCGCCAGCCCTTCCTCCAGCGCCGACTTCCACGACCACCGCTCACTGAGATCCAGTCGCCGCATCCTAGCCCGTATGGAAACAAGCACGCTGAGTCGTCGTCAACTTCAGCATCCTGTCCGACGACTCAAACTTATACCACGCCGCCGATTCCAGTCCTTCTCCGACTGCTAGTCCAGACGCTCATAGTCCATTGGCCAGGAGGTCTTCTGTTGCGAGAAGGGGTTGGAAGGAACACTGCCTCGCTTTGCTTGGGTATACTCGTTCGCTCCTTTACATTAGTTTAAATTTATGCATTCACATAAATAATTTTGGGCTTGCCTCAGACGTTCAAATTGCTTATTATTACCGTTAATCATAAGTGTTATTATTTGTGTTTCTTGCTTGTGGTTGTTCGGTTCTCACATCGTTTCAAATCGGTAAACGCTCAAGGGAGCTTCTCTCAAATAACGATTAACCGTTGTTGTGAAATTTGTTGTTAAGAAGTGATCTCGCGCGCAAAGCTTTGATTTTGGCCATTCGCCCCCCTCTTTCAAGATTAAAAATTCACGTATTTTTTAAATCATAATATTATTTTTACAACAAAGTAAAATATTTTCAATTAAAATAATTAATTTTCAAAACCTAATCGCGGTCTACATCAGTTTGGTATCAAAGAGTCTGTGAATCGCTCCTATCCGAATTTCAAAAATTTATTTATTATTTAAAAAAAATCTATAATTTATTTAAAAAAAATGGCGTGGCTCCCCCCACACGCACCCATAGCCACCTTTTTCTTAAAAAATTTATTTAAACCTTTAAAAAACATTAAGTTTTTTACTTAAAAGTATGGAGAGTCGCATAGATCGAATAGGAGCCACCTTAGGTGACTTAGCCATTCGAATGCGTGATCTGGCGAAGTCAATCGACACAGTCACTGCCGAATTAAAACAAAATCTAAATGGGTTGTGCATCGATGTACACAACTTTGAGACGACAATGCGCAAGCAATATGTTTTCCCTGACTACGTCCAACTACGTATCAATCAGTGGAACTCTTTAGACTTGTCGTTTCCCCCATGCGCACCTTGGCCCCCTAGTTTCCACTATAGCCCCCCTTCAGCCGAGGAGTTCCTTCATGAGCCTCTGCTCTAAGAAGAGGAGTTTCATCCTCCTCATTCCCCCATCCTGACTGAAGCGGTGTCCCCACTTGTTCGCACTGAACCACAACCTTTAATCACCAAGTTCCTTCCCGAGCCCCTTCTCAATGAAGAAGAACTCGTTAGTGATGAATCACTCATCTTAGACAATACAGAGTCGATCCCTGTCGCTCCTGGCTCTCCTCGCACCTTTCAGTCATATACACTTGAGTCGAATGACATTATGCATGTTGATCACCGACCCATAGCACTAATGTCACCTCCACATATTGACTTCGTATTTGGTGATCACATGTCTGACCCCTTTCACCAACTGACGAATTTATGCAAAAAAAGTGATTATGACAATCATCCACCCATAGCCCTAATATCACCACCACATGTTGATTTCGTATTTGGAGAATATCACTTTATCTCATTCCGTTATCCGATAGATATAAATGTGTCTAAAATTTTTTATTATCAAATTATCGGCACATTTAAAAGAACTCGTATCTTAAGAATAATAAGAACTCCAAAAACTTTCACTCCCAATAAGGACACACGTTTTAAAGGATTTCTTTGGAAATTTTTAAATAATAAAATTGGTGTCAATTTAAAAAATTGCAATATTAAATTTGATATAAACGAAATTGTGAGGTTGCAACATTATATTAAATATTTTAAGTCGTATTTTTGGAACATACTATGAGATCGAAAGGAAGCCAAACTCGAGTTTAGTCGTGTTTATCACTCTCTGACAAATGGGTAGACTGAGGTAGTTAAAAAGAGTTTGGAAAGCATTCTTGGGTGTTTAATTGGGAAAAATTCAAAATGGTGGCAACTTATATTTCCGCAAGCTGAATTCACTTTCAATAATTCTAAAATTTCCCTCAATAAATCTCCTTTTGAGATTATTTGTGTGTTCGTCATACTCCACCTACTTAATCGTCATCCCCTTTCATTCCATGAATGTATTTCATTCGATGCGTAAGCTCACATTAATTATTTGAAAAAATTGCATAAAATTAATGCTAATAGATCGCGAGCAACCTATGACAAATATAAACTCGCGGTCGGTCGTTATCGCCGTGAGTTTTTTTTAAAGGGAGATTGGATGTTTTCTTCTTTCAGGAAAAAGAGATTTACTACAGGGGTATATCATAAACTACCGCAAAGGAGGTTTAGCCCATTCCAAATTCGGAAGCGCATCGTGCCACCTGCTGAGGCCCAAGATATACCACCTGATTTTGCACCAACAACGTCATTTGATCTCTATGTTGCCAGTTTTTGCAAATTCTCGCCGGGGTCGAGCTATGTCAACCTCGAGGGAATTGATGCAACCGTTGCCGCATCCGAGGACGCGTGATATCACCACGTGTCAGTATATTTTTATTTTGAGTTATTTTATGTTTCTGTCATTTTTCATTACGCACCCTTGTCATTTGGAGTTCCGGCTCATCGGTTTGACCACCCGGTGAGGCCTTGAATAAACGGTCCGGTAATTTGAATAGCTAGGGCGAACAAGGCAAGCTCAAAACTAATTAAGGATGCTTACGATTAAAGAAGTAATTAAACAGAAGATCTTATTTTATTTGGAGGAGGAGATTATGAAACTATATTTTAGAAAGAATTTTATACAGCAAAATATTTTGTAAACTTTTGGAAACTAATAAAATTTCAAATGCTCGGAATTAACTTATAAAAGGAGCTTCATTCATGGGATTTGGGGGCCGGTCAATTCTAGAGGAAAAACAAAATTTCATTTTTTCTCTGTCGACCGCAAGCCGCTGGTTCACGTGTCCTCCCTCTCCTGCCACCGACGGAAGTTCCAAGACCCGCGCCTCTTTCAATCTGCTTCCCAAATCAATCCCCCCCGCCGATCGCAGTCCATCTCCGACATCCTCTTCCTCCGGCGTTGTTCAAGAGAACATTGCGTTCCTGTTTCGTCGAAGCCGTCGAGTCCCTGTTCGACGAAGCTACTGCAACCCCTTCCTTCGATCGTCGTCGACCTCAGCACCCGAGTCCGACGATCCAATCCTGTTCAACGAAGCTGCCGCAACCCCTTCCTTCGATCGTCGTCGACCTCAGCGCCCGACTCCGACGATCCGATCCAGCGTTGTGACGACATTGTCCAGAGAGAACGTCAAGCTCGACCTCCTGGTCCATTCTTACAGGAGCAGTTGGGTTTACAGAGACATTCGACCCCAGTGTACAGTACCCCTAGCAGAAGGATTTGAGAAGGCCGCCTCCCCGTCGTAGATTTTCTTATACCCTGGTAAACTCCGCCCTTTCTCGTGCTCCCGTTCATTAGCCTAATCATATGCAATTTCAACTAATTAGCAAGAGCTTGCCTTGAACGTTCGCGTTATTTTTTTACCGTTATTTCATAAATTATCGATTGTGTTTATGCTTGCGAAATTTATATTTGCCGCCTTGAATCGACCTTTAAAGGCGCTTGAGAATTTCTGTCCGAATAACGATTAACGAACTCTCGAAACTCCAACGTCAAGTGTGATTTTCGCGCGCAAAATTCGTTTGGCTTGCTCGGCATATTCTCAAAATAAAACCGGTTATAACTTTAAAAAAATTTAACTTACTTTTCAAAACCCTAAATTTCTCGTGATTTTCAAAAACCATAACTTTATTTTTATTGATAAAAATACAATATTTCTTTGATTAAAATAATTAATTTGAAACCTAAATCGAGTCTACATCAAGAGGGCTGATGTCGGATCCACGCTTCAGCCAGCGTCTTAGCCCGAGCAACAAATGAGGTCAAGTCTGCAGCACCGCCAGTGTCAAGAGTCTGAAGATCTGTGATGATGTCATATAGGTGCTGGAGATTGCCCTGCCGGAGTATAGGGAATGAAGCTCATCCCACATCGCCTTGGCCGTCTCGTGATACATGACCATACGGTAAGGTTCGCCATCAAAGGAGTTGAGAAGCCAAGTCTGAACACGACCATCATCACGTAGCCAGTCATCCATAGGTGCTGAAGGAGGATCCTTAGTGAGATGATGCAGAAGTCCCTTAGACTGATGTACCCTTCTGACAGAATGCACCCATTCAACAAAGTTCTTCTTCCCAGTAAGGGAGATGGTGGTGATCCTCAACTCATCACGCACCTCAGGAGCAGGAACCAAACGGACTGTAGAAGAGGACGCGGGCTGTTCTGAAGAATCAATCGAGGACCCCATGGAGTCACAACGGTTAGAGCAGGCTCAGCAGCTAAGCGGCGACTAGACAATGGGCAAGGTCGCAACGACAAAGCAGGAGAGGCGGACAGACACAAGTCACAAGAACAGGAGCAGGAGTAGCCAAGACCGCGTGACTAGAGAGGTCGACAAGATCGCGCGAGCAAGGGGAGACCGCGGCGAGAATGCGCGAGTAGGACCGCGCGAGTAGGAGCAGTGGCTAGCAAAGACCTCACGAGCAAGAGGAGCACGCTAGCAAGGAGCAGCGGCTAGCATTGACCGCGCGAGCAGGACCGCGCGAGCAGGAGTAGCACGCTAGTAAGGAGCACCGGCTTGCAAAGACCGCGCGAGCAGGAGGAGCACGCGACGAGAAGACTGGTAGAGAGCGGGTCCCACCTGTCAGAGGGTAGAAGGCTATAAGAGAGCCAAGAAGATGGAGGAGAAGTGGAAGCCATGGGAGAGAATAGCGTAAGCGGGTAGAAAAAGAGAAACCGCGGTGGGAGCTGTGGTTAGATGCGCGAGATGGAGACCGCAGACCGCGAGATGGACACCGCAAACCGCGCGAGATGGAGACCGCGCGAGATGGAGACCTCGCGAGATGCAGACTACGCGAGATGGAGACCGTGCGAGATGGAGATCGCAGACCGTGAGATGGAGACGGAGACCGCATAACGCATACCGCAAGCGGTTAGAAAAAATTGTAACCGCAGGTTCAGATCGCTAGCTCTGATACCATGTAGATAAAAACTGAACCTTGTATATACTTCTTCAATGATCAAATACAATGTATGAATACATATATATAAGAGGGAGAAAGAGAGAAGAGTCCCCCATACAAGGTGTGAGACTAATGTATAAAGATAAAATAAGAGACTAAATGGGCCACAATCATGGGCCTTTACATGTTCTTTTCTAACACAAATAATATGATGTGTATTGTATGCACCAGTGTGCATAAATAACACTAATGAAGTGCACCAATTTTCCTCTTTGCATCTTGCCATGATAATAGCTTGCAAGATGTACCTCATCGCGCCATGAGCCGCGAGCATGCACCATTGTTTGAGCTTTTTCCTATTCTTGAGTATCGAAAAGCTGTGGGAGATGGTCGAGTTCTAGGGTCACTATTTAAACTGTTGGTTTTTCCAAGATGATCTCAAAGCAATCAAATAGTTAGTCTTACTGCCTACGCAATATGAGCCTATAGGGTCGCACATAAAAGTGTTGGAGAAGTTGGATGAAGGATTGTGTTGGTACTACTCATATTCGATATGAACGGAGAACCAATCCTGTGACAAATTAGAGTTGAGTCGAGAATGTCTCGACAAGAAAAAGGTAGTACACGACGAATCGTCGAGAGGGTGTCGTCGAACTGTCTTGTACTCGACGAATCATCGAAATTATTTCGACGATATGTATGTTAATTCGTCTCGTCGAATTCGTCGAATCGTTTCGACGAATTTGATGTTCTCGACGAATCGTCGAGATCGTCTCGACGGACCACACATTGATTCGTCATGTCGTATTCGACGCTGCGTCAAGATCGTCTCGACGGAGCGCGTTGTATTCGACGTTACGTCGAGATCGTCTCGACGACGCGCGTTGTATTCGACGTTACGTCGAGATCGTCTCGACGACACGCGTTGTATTCGACGTTACGTCGAGATCGTCTCGACGGAGCGCGTTGTTTCTGTGTTAACTCTAATAAGGTCTTGGGTCCGGATAGTATGTTTTATGCCTTAAGTATAAAACGGGAAACGATTAGGTTTCCGGCCTTCTGCTCTCGCGAGACTGATAGGGCCGAAACGGAAGCGTTCCGCATAGGCCTTATCGGTTCCTCCCGCATTCCACGAGATCGCCGCCGCCTCTCCATGTCGTCGGACCTAGCAGTTCTTGGGAGACGAAGAGGGCATCCTTTCTCCATCCCAGATCTTGTTGGACAAGAGTCGTGGGGTTCTTCTTCACTGTGTGGACTTCTGTAGAGGCACTAATACACTTTCTGTGCTTGGATCTCAGAGCTTGTCTTCGTGGATTCTTCTTGGAGCATCTTGGTTGAGTGCTGACTCAATCCCTCTCAGGTATATTGTAATGTGCTGCTTTCCCTCTTTTATTTCTAGATTCATGAAATCGCAAGTTCCTGTAATTGTTTCGGGTTGTTCTTGTTTCTTTATTTCCGCTGCGCACATCTGATGTGCTGTTCATAGAAAACCCAACAATGGTATCAGAGCTAGGTTTGCGATCCAGTGCGTGTTAATTGGAAATTTAGAAGTGTTCTAAATGTCTGGATTTCTTCCTGGATGTGAGGTTTCTGATGAAGTGTTCTAAATCGGAACTCTGCCAGGAACGCATGTTATTGCATTGCAATTTTCATGTTTCAGAAATAATTTCTCCTTTGTAATAACTGTCCCTCAGAATGGTTTGTGAAACCAAATGTCTTAGATTTCTTAATCTGACATTGAGAGACGAGCTTGTCTACTGCATAAGTGGAGTTGTTTTTGCCTGTGTCTAATGCATGTAAATCTGGAGATTTAGAAGTGTTCTAAATATTTTGATTTAGCCCTATCAAATTGTTGATATTTTGTGCACATCTGAGATGTATTTGGATTGTGAATGTTGTATTTCTGTTTTGTGAATGTGCACAATGATTAAATGTTAATCGATTATCCAAAAATCCCTTTTTAAATATTAAGTATATGGATGCTTTCCGATGGATGACACTCTTCCTGCCTCGATCGATGAAGTGTGGGCTTGCCAAAACAAGGTGCATTAATCTATCTTGGTAAGGGTACGAGCGGATAATTGTGATATCCCACTGTCGACATCGGGTCCAACTTAACTAGGTGACCTCAAAGGTTGAGTGCCTAGAGACATATGGTTGACATGCACCATTTGATGGATGCGAATAAAGAGTTATTCACCAACCATACAAGAATTGCATAATGATGTAATTGGCAAAACTTGTCTACCTAAATTGCCACCTTGTAGGTGATCAGCCAAAGCTGACTTATGATGACAGTGAAATACGGATCTTGTCAACTAAGAGAGTAGCTCGCATAAACTCTCCGAATTGATATTAAGGGTCATCAGTTTGAGTAAAATAGTAGGAGCTTTTAATAAAAGTCTTTATTAGAATAAAATGTATTTTGAAATATAGTACTAAAATATTTTGTAAATTTATTGTAGAATTTCCATGGCAAACACATCACACTCCACTCTGTCTCTGAGAGCCATCTTTGAGAAGGACAAGCTCAACGGGTCGAACTTCCTAGACTTGTACAGAAACTTGAGAATTGTTCTCAGACAAGAGCGCAAACTCTATGTCTTGGAAGGGGAAGCCCCCACAGAGCCGACTGGAAGTGCTCCTCGAGCAGACAAAGATGCTTACAAGAAGTATCAAGACGATACCCTGGATGTGAAATGCCTCATGCTTGCTACCATGTCCTCTGAGCTTCAGAAGCAACCATTGTTTTAAATGCCGGATGTCGGGTATATATCGGATTGGGTTTTTAAAAGTCGGATGTCGGATGTCGGAGACATGTCGGAGACATTTGAAAATGTCGGGTTTCAAAATTAAAACATAAATTATTAGTAAGTATAATATAACTATGCATCTATCATGTTTTTATGCATCTAACATAATATATTACTATTTGTTTTATAAGCTCTTTTTTATTATTTATATTGGCAAACAGTTACAGTTGCAAGAATTGAAGAGTTGGAATGCATTTTCAATTTTTACTAGTTCAATAGCACTATAGTCTATAGCAGACCGCATATGTTTTACTTCTGAAGCTCAAATTGCTCCTAAAGAATGATGAGTATGTTTGATGCGGTTCTAGACTATTTCTGTTAACCACAAAGTTTTATTCTATTATTTTGACAAATTCTTAAAAACTCTCCGAGTAACAAATGTTCTGTTGTATAATCTCTAATGCTGATACATACTAAATTATTCAATAATAATTGAGCTTTAGTACTGTTCATGCTATTACAAGTGGAAGCATAAGTTACAGAACGTGGAAAATCCAAAAATGTATTTTGATTTTATGTCTAAGCAGTTAGATATTGTTCATCCAAAGCTACAAACATAAGTACACAATTATAATATTTATTTTTCTATAATGCTGTCATTATGACATTAACATTTTGTAGGGCATAAATTTTTAAGAAGTATTAATGCTGAGTCCGAAATCGCACCTCCGAGGGAAATCGGAGGCTGCGGGCTGCCGGTTACTTTTTAGGTAAGAAAATTGAGACCGCTGGCAGCGGTCAAGGCCAGACTTCGCCCTTCACGGCGAATGCCACTCCTGTGACGGGCTTTCCTTTGATTAAGAAGAAGCGGTTACAGCGGGTTACAAGTGCAGGAAAGCAGAAGCCGACCGGTCAGACAATCCGCAAGACGGGAAACTCGAGATCGCAGCTCAAACAAGCGAGCTCCTAGATTCGAGTGTGTGTGCCTTGGGAACGGTGCCGCCCCCTATTTATAGGCTTGGGGGCCTGCCCGAACGGGCAGGGATAAAATAACCGCCTGCCCGGGTACAGGAGAAACGGGCAGGCGGTGACGGGATACACAAAGAAGAAAGGAAAGAAGCCGCGCGGCTTGGCGGCTTGCCCTTCCGACCTGTCTGACCAGAGGCTGAGGATGATGCGACCAAGGCGACGATGCGATCCGAGCGGTCTCCGTCTTGAGACCGCGACTTGTTCTTTGGATTCGAACCTTGGCTTGTCTTCATGGCGCAAACCGGGCGGTCTCCGACTTGAGCCCGCGGCTTGCCTTTTGGACTTGGGCCTGGGTAATCTTCAATACTTGGAGGCGATCTGAATCATGTCAGACCGCCCGGCCTGTGCTGGTTGGTGTTGATGGACCTCGTAAAACCTGAACCGGGCGACTTGTATCTGCAAACCGCCCGGTCTGCGAATAATTCTATTGGAAGCGGTCTTCTGGGTAAACATAATCCCCGCATATTTTTAAATTTCCGAGGAGATTTCGAAAATATCAGTTCTAGCCGGAGACCGCTCCGATCTTACCTTGTGGGTTATAAATGTTCTAGGAGCTTCTATTCTGGCATTACTTCATTGCTATCACGAGTCACTACTCGCCCCTCGCGGTTAGAACTTTCAGATTGAACAGCCCAAAAAAGATGGTGGATTTAATGGCTCAGTTCGAAGGTCGTCAAAAACCCGGAAAAGACCGTAAGGGAGACCGTCCGAAGGAGAAGAAGAAGAAGAAGTCGCGGCCCGATAATACAGTGACAATTGCTTCCACGAGTAAACCAACCGACCTGCTTCCCGAGCTGACAATTGACTTGTCAACTAAAAATGAGGCGAGTTTCCCGAACCTGCCCCGAGCTGATCCTCCAGCGCTCTCCGACAAAGGAAACAACCCGTCCCCTCCTCCGGACAAGACGGACTCGGAGGCCGCCATCCCGAAGGGTGATGGAGACGGCTCTTTCAAAATGGAGGTTACTCCTTCAGGTGTTTTCCATCTGAAAATAAGGGATGAAGGGGGAGAGGCGGTTGACTCTCCCAAACCGAGCGACCAGCAAGCCTTGGTAGTGAACATCGAGGACAGCCCGGATTCCTCAAAGCCAACCGACCTGAAGTCGATCAAGAAGAGGAAGAAAGAGGAGTCCGCGGCGGACAGGCTTCTGAAGAAGATGAAGAGGCTAAAGGCCAAAAATAAGGCAGCGTCCGGGAAGCCGGGAGCGGACAGCCTGCAAGGCAAGTCGCGCGAGAAGGAGGTTTCGGAGGGTTTAATTACTCCCTCCCCCAAGTCGAACGACCAGGTCCCCGTCGATGCTCACAGCATCTCTGTAAGTGATATTATCAGGGATTTAGATTCCCTCCAAAAGCAAGACGATCTGCTAAGAACTTCTTCCGAACTGCAGGCCGCTGACCCGCCTGGAGAGAAAGAGGCCGCCCCGGCTGAGGATGTGACCAACATTAAGGGGGCAGTCTTGCCTGAGGTCACGACTAGAACCGAGAAAACCGCACCGGCCTCTGAAGATTCTGTGATGGCCGGGCTTCGGCTTATGCAGGTGAAGGCGGAGAAAGTAAGGGATCAACTCTCCAGACCGCCACCGCCGCCACCCAATCTTTTGTTGCAAGGTAAAAGGGTCGCGAATTATCGCCCTGTTCGTTTTTTCAAGACGAGGTCTCGAAACAAGTCGCGCGACTTGTTGTTGAACCCGTCACCAAGCTTCTTTCCCTCCGCCGCTCAATTTTCTGCTGCCAAGCGGAGGCAAAGCGAGAGATCGTGGAGAGAACAACGCCGAAAGATCGATACCGAACAAGCAAAGCGATCTATCCGTATGAATTCTGCTCGAACTGCAGCGGCTTGTAAGCGAGGAGAATTTGGAAAGAGCTGTCTTCTTTTGGCAATTCTATGATTACATGAAGTTATATGCGGCCGACTTTCTTGACTGTCTTTCTTATTTGCAGATGATCGTGACTCCATTCCGAAACCGGGCGAACTGGTGACTTACCTCCCTCCCTTGATCCACCTTTACCGAGACCTTCGGTTGTACCGGATACCCGGATGGAGGATGAGATGACCCGTCTTCAAAGGAACTTAGAAGCCCTTACAAAGCAGCTGAAGGCCCTTGAGGAGCGGGAGAAGACCGCTCAGGAGGAAAAGATTGCACTGCGGGCAGAAATGGAAGCTGAGAGGGAGGAGAGCCGAGCTGCGCTGGAGGCCGAGCGGAGAGAGCGCTGGGAAAAAGAGAAGGCGCAGCAAGATCAAGTGGCCGCACTGACCGCCCGGGTTGATCGCGGAAAGAAGGAGATACAGAAACTCGAAGGAGACTGCGCCTATTACCGGGATAAATACCTCCATTTGACGAGGGAGGTCGGCGGAAGCCGGCGTCCCCTTAATGCGGCTGATGAAGGTCGGGGTGGGTCACGCCGCCCGGATACTGGGACGAGCTTGTCTCTTCCGGTAGCCGGGACGATCCACCATATTGCTAGTGCGAATGAGCCCGCAGCGGCCTTACCTACTCGCGTGATTCCAGCGGCGCGAGTAGAGAGGGATGCCGCGCGGCTTCATAACATGATCAATCACCTCAATCACAACATTAACCAAATGCAAGGGACAGTTCTTCAGATAGGTGATCATGTCGCGCGACTTCATAGAGAGGACGTGCCGAGTGATGCCCGCTAGTGATAAGCGGTTTTGAGACAATTATTTGTAATATTTTATTCGGTCCTTTGGACAACTGAACTGCTTGAGCTTGATTCTATGCCATTCGGTCTGTCTTTCAGACCGCTCGGTCTGTGTATTTGAATGTGCTTTATACTCTTCTTTCGTATGTTTAATTGAATGCCTGCGAATTGCTTCATAAGCCGAGCGGCTTGTTTCTGTTGCCTTTTTTAACCTGCTTGCTTGGATTTTACTTGTGCTTTAATGATTTAGCCTTGTATTGAAAAGTGGCCGCGCGGGTTGATTAGTCTAGCCGCGATTTGACCTTTGCTAAATGCAGATCAGCCGTTCTTATAAGTAGCGCCTTTCTGAAGGTCTCTTTACAAGAATTTTAAGATGGGAGCAAAGCGCCAGCCGAAGCGACCTGCGAAAACCTCTGCTACCCGCTCCGAAGCCACTCTGGCATTTCATTCGGCCGATCTTGAGGAATGCCGTTTGACAAAGGCCGAATTGGATGAATTCGTTGAAAAGCATATGGTTGACAGTCCGCTGCTCGCGCGGCTTCCGCTCCGTGATGAGCGGATGAATTCTTCCGGCCCGAACCAAATCGCCATCCCAATCGATCATTTCGATTGCGGCTTCAAGTTCCCCATACCAATCGAGCTCGCCATGTTTTTTGACCATTATGGAGTTGTCCCCGGCCAAATCTCCCCTAACTCGATGGCCGGGATTTGCAGCTTCATTTCCTATTTGCGGTCTGAGAGAGTCCGCTTCTCTATGGACCTTTTCAGAAAGATATTCTCGGTGCGGGCTATCCCGGATTCCGAGTCGAATGTCTTCAAAGGCCATCTTTACTTTGGCTACCGGGGGCTGAAGATGGTTAACCTCGCAAACAAGGTTACGGCCTGGTCGGAGAGGTATTTGATTTTCGAAGGCCGACTTGGCCTGCTGAACCCGAACCCGCAAGTGCGGCCAGAGGAGGCCTTTCAATCAATCGCAATCAGCAAGGTCGAGGAGGAGACCCGCCAACTTCTCGTGAATGAGCGGCTTAATGTACGCCACTACATTCCGCTGCTCGCCGAGCTGGAGAATGTCCGGCCTGAGGATAGTAAGTTCTTCCTCAAGCCGCCTCCGGCTTTGATGTTAACCGTTCGAGTTTTCGTTCTAATCCTTTTACTTCTTTTTTGCAGCTGAGGCCGTTGTTCCCAAAAACAAACCGATCAGTCCGGCCGGCTTAATCCTTACTCAGGGCGAGAGGAGGAAAAGGCAGGGCAAGGACAAGCCGTTGCTATCCGATGAGGAGGATTCGACTTCCTCGGGCGACTTCTCCGCCCTCCGCTCCTTCAGCAAGGTGAAGGATACAAAAGGCCGCATGGTCTTGACCTGGCATCCCGATAGTGATAGCGTCCAGGTTTCCACTGCGCTTCCCCACTGGGCGAATGACAAATCAGGTCGGCATGCTGAGGCCGCCAGCATCGCCATGTTTGGCAGACGAAACTTCAGGCGATTGAGGAAGATCCCCGAGGAGGAGCTTGCCCGGGAGGCCGCGCGGGTTGGAGCTGAGAGCCTTATCACCAATGTCTTCATGGGGATGACCTTCAAAAGGTTGATCAGAGCGAATGATCATCTAGAGAAGGAAATTGCCGAACTGAAGAAGGAAAACGCGCGGCTGAAGGAAGCCGAGTTGGTAAGTTATCACCTGGCCGACCATCCCTCTGAATTTCCCAGATCGCGCGGTCTCTTACCTTACCCTTTTGTGTTTGCAGAAAAAGTATAATGAGACCGATCCGATCTACCAAGAGGAACTTTTCCCTCATGTAGCCGAGGGAATCGACAATGCTTTTAACCGCCTGCGACAGCTCGGTGGGCTTGCAGCCGGTTTCGAGCATTTTACCTTTTCCGATGCCTACCCGTTTTTGCAAAAGAAATTAGAGAAGATCAGGCGGAAGGCTAAAGGGAAGGACAAAGTCGATGGCTCTAGTTCGGAGGAAAGTGACGACGAGGATGATGAAGCAGAAGAGCCCGCAGCGGCTAAGGACGATGGAAGCAGCTCGGACTCTGAGTCCACCGACTCTGACGAAGGGACTGGGCGCAAGTCGGGCGAACTGAGCAGCCCATCCTCGTCGGGTTGCGAGGGTTATTCCCCTGACTTTTCAATCGATGGCAGCGAACACTCGAGCGCTCCTGTATCTAAGAAACTTAAGCCGGATAATCAGTAGTTGTATTTTGCTTTTTTATTTTGAATAGTCGACGGCGTGATTTTGTTAGCCGGTCGGTTTAAAGCATGATGTAAGAATATTTTGATAATGGAATGGAAAGCTTTTACCTGTCTATCTGTCTACTTTCTGCGACTTACTTGTGATTGTTTTGCGATCTCTTCCTGCTTTGGATAATTGACACTTCTAACCAAGTCGTGCGACTTAATATTAACTCAACCGGTTAGGTTAATGATCTTCATAGGTTTCCGTTTAAATAATCATTAGCCAAAAACCTATTCGCATAGCTTGTTTCTTCAATCCGGATCAAGTTAATTTGATTCATCTCGAGAAAGTGTCAACTATAATGTTACGTCATGTAGTTGATGCGGTTTGGATGTTTGATCGAGCTGACAGAAATCCAAGTTCTGCCTTACCTTATTATGAATGCCTTGTGATATCCAGGAAGCCGAACATAACCAAGCCGCGCGATTATTACTTGACTTTGTATAATTTCTTTACAGGATGAAAAATACCAAGTCATAAGATCAATCAACAGGTCGAACGGCCAGCATTTTAACTCGAGCGGCTTACAACTTAGATTGCTGACTTTGTATAATTGCTTCAGAGAATGCCAAGTCATAAGAATAGTTGACAGGTCGAGCGGCCAGCATTTTAACTCGAGCGGCTTACAACTCAGACTGCTGCAAGCTTCATCCCTGTGAACATAATTAATAACCGAACAGGAAATTGTTATAACCAAGCCGCGCGATTATGACCTGGCTTTTTGTAATTGCCTCACAAGATAGAATATCAAGCCATAAGAAGACAATTGATAGGCCGCGCGATTAACATTTAACCTGAATGATTTATGTGACATAATATCGACTGATAAATCCGTGCGGACTATGCATGCTTTGAGCGGTTTAGTAGCTTCATACTTGCAATGCGAATCATAATTGCCTGATTATGAAGAGTCTGTTATTAACCGAACGGATCGAATTGAGGCCCATAAGGATGCTAGGTTCATAAACCGAATGACGAGATCGACCGATCAGGATTATGCTTGATCCTTTAATACTTGCCTTGTATTTTATAATATCTCGTTTGTTCCAAACCGTCTAGTCTAACAACCAGACCGTATGACGTATCTAGTACCTGCTTATTCCAAACCACTCGGTCTGATGACCAGACCGCATGATATACTTGGTACTTGTTTATTTCAAACCGCCCGGTCTGATAACCAGACCGCATTATATACTTGGTACCTGCTTATTTCAAACCGCCCGGTTTAAATATCAAGCCGACCGGTTTGAGATGTATATAATAAGAATCCTGCTTTTTCTCCAAACGGTCTAGAATGACCATATAGGATGAGATAATTTCCTGTAGTGTAACAAGAGATGGCTACAGACTCAGATGACCAAGTGGGCAGGTGGGCCTAGGCGGCGAACATTGCTTTCCTCAAGTGGTCATAAGAGGTGTAGAAATAAAGAAAAAGACAAGTACAGACCCAGATGACCAAGTGGGCAGGTGGGCCTAGGCGGCGAACATTGCTTTCCTCAAGTGGTCATAAGGGCTGTAAGCGACTCAACTGCTCTCTTGCCTAGGGCTACAAGCCAAGTTGATCAATTGGGCAGGTGGTCCTAGGCGGCGAACATTGCTTTCCTCAGAGAGATCAACTCAGTTGTGGGTCCCGCTTAAGCATCGCTTGAGAGTACCTAGGAGTATTCGATGATCACAGACTAAGATGATCAGTTGGGCAGGTGTGGTTATGCCGCGGGGGCTATACCGACATTGCTTTCCTCAGAAAGATCATCAAAGCTGTAACTATATCCCTCTCGGGGCATGATAGAGCCAACATTCACCTAGACCTCCCTTGATGCAGGGGTGTGTCAGATATCAGCCGGGATCCAAGGTTCCGAAGACCACCGCACGGGAATTGGCAAGCTACCACTACACGTGTGCGAAAACTCCCCGCTACGCATGATCTTCGTGGTTTTACGCTAATGACTGCAATCCGAGGGGGTTCAAGCAGAACTTGGCGATGTCTCCGCGGTTCAGTGAGGTTGATATATAAGAAAGTGTAGGAAACATCAGACATGAAGAAGTGTCAGTATAAAGCTTCTCATTAAAATATCCAAAAAATGCAAGAAAGTAAAGGGGACATTTTAAGGATAGAACCGTTTAAGATCGTCACCGCTCCAGGTGCGCGAGATGTCTTCTCCTTCGCTTGTCTGAAGGCGGTAAACCCCACTTTTTAGTACTTCTTTGATGATGAAGGGTCCGACCCAATTAGGATTCAGCTTTCCGACGTTGCCTGTTCTGGCTGCTGCATCAACTTTCTTCAGCACAACGTCTCCGACTGCAAAATGTTTTACCCTGACATTCTTGTCAAAGTACTTCGCCATTCTCCTTTTAACTTCTTGTCTGATGGTTGCCTCGTCCTGAAGTTCTTCGATCAGATCCAAACTATACTTGATAGCCTCATCATTTTCATCTATCCATGCTTCTCCTCCCTCCTTTGCATATACAACTCTTGGAGTGACCACCTCGAATTCTACAGGAACAACAGCTTCTGAGCCATGGGATAATTTGAATGGTGTCTCCCCCGTAGCTGAGGATGGAGTGGTACGAAGAGTCCAAAGGATGGAAGGGAGTTGGTCTGCCCAATTTCCTCTTTGGTTCAAGACCCTCTTCATCAGGAGCTGTTGGATCTGCCGATTTGCTTCTTCTACCTGCCCATTTGTCCTTGGATGATGTACCGAAGCAAACCGAAGATCAATTCCCACCTGATCACAAAAGTTTATCATTTCCGGATTGTTAAATTGCGGACCATTGTCAGTGACAATTGCTAGCGGAATTCCATGCCGGCAGACTCTCTCCCCAGATGAAGTTTCTGATAATTTGAGTCGTGGTTCTTGCTAATGCCTTCGCCTCAATCCATTTGCTAAAGTAGTCAATCATCACGATAATAAAGCGACGCTGGCCGCTGGCTATTGGGAAGGGTCCGATAAGATCCATCCCCCATACTGCGAAGGGCCATGACGCAGTTATTGATCTGAGCGACTGAGCAGGCAAATGCTGAAGAGGAGCGAACTTTTGACACTGAACACATCGCTTGGCGAATGCTTCAGCATCCTTTCTCATGGTTGGCCAGAAATATCCCTGCCTTAAGATTCTCTTCTCCAGAGTCTTTGCTCCTGAATGGCTACCACATTCCCCGGAATGAACCCCCTGAAGTATGGTTGGGATTTCATCTTCGGAAACATATCGTGCTGAGGGAGAAATCAAAGTCTTTCTGTAGAGAACTCCTGCTATCAGATAGTAGTATGCCGCCTTCCTTTTGAATCTTCTCCTATCTTTGATGGAATGATGAAATTCCCCTTTTGACACAGCTCGTAAGGGTCCTTCCACGAAGGATTATGATCAATTTGCATGAGCTCTGGTTCATCTGTCGCTGGATGAAAAAGTTCAGAGGTCACTCCCCCGGATGGAAGACCGAACTTTGACAACTCATCTGCTTCCTCGTTTTGCGTCCTTGGATATGTTCGATGATGAATGATTTGAATCTTCAAATTTCCTTTTTGGCTAACAGTAGATATTTTCTCAGAATTGGCTCCCTTGTCTCATAATTCCCCAAGACCTGAGAGGCCATTACCAATGAATCGGTTCTAACATGTGCATGTTCTATTCCCAGCTCTTTTGCAAGTCTTAGCCCAGCCAAAAGTGCTTCATATTCTGCCTGATTATTTGTAACCGAAAAGAAGAATTTGATAGCTTTTTCCAACCTGATGCCATTTGGACTGATTAAAACTACCCCGACTCCCACGGAGTTTTTGCCAGAAGCCCCATCCACATAGATGACCCAGGCCAAAGGAGATTGCACTACTTGTTCAGAATTAGGTTCTGCTGTATCCACCAAGAAGTCTGCCAAGATTTGTGCTTTGATTGCTGTTCGGGGGATGTATGATATTTCAAATTCGCTTAATTCGATAGCCCATTTAGCCAACCTTCCTGAATGATCTGGCTTTTCAAGAACATTCCTTAAAGGATGATCTGTAATCACTTGAACAGGATGAGCCTGGAAATAAGGACGTAGCCTTCGTGAAGACATAACTAAGTCCAAGGCTAGTTTCTCCAAGATTGAATATCTAGTTTCTGCATCTTTGAGAATGTGCCTAACATAATATATTGGGAACTGCCTCTTCTTTTCTTCCCGAACGAGGACTGAACTTACCGCATCTGGGCCGACTCCCAAATATAAGAATAATGTTTCCCCCTCACGGGGACTTTGGAGTAGCGGAGTTGAAGTCAACTGTACTTTCAGCTGCTCGAAAGCCTTATTACACTCCTCGTTCCATTCAAACTTTGATCCTCCCCGTAGTATTTTAAAGAATGTGGCACTTTTATCCCCGGATTTAGAGATAAACCTGCTCAGTCCTGCCAATCTTCCTCCAAGCTGCTGAACTTCCTTGGTATTTCGAGGTGGGGTCATGTCGAGGATGGCCTTCACCTTATCTGGGTTCGGTGCAAGGCCATCGGGAGTTAAGAGATGCCCGAGAAACTTTCCTTTGTTTGCCCCAAACACACATTTCAATGGGTTTAATTTTAACTTAAACCTCCGTAGAGTAGCGAACGTCTCTACGAGGTCTTTCAAGTGTAATGAAAATGTTTTACTTTTCAGAAGGAGATCATCAACGTAAACTTCGAGGTTCCTGCCTTTCTGATGCTTAAAGACGGTATCCATCATCCTTTAATATGTTGCGCCCGCATTTTTAAGACCGAAGGGCATTACGAGATAGCAGTAACACCCATCGTTCGTGATAAATGAGGTGTGCGGGATATCAGGTTTGTGCATTTTAATTTGATGGTACCCAGAGAAAGCATCGAGAAAACTCATAAAATCATACCCAACCGCGGAATCAACTAAAACATCTATCCGAGGCAGAGGGTAGCAATCTTTGGGACATGCTTTATTAAGTTTGGTGAAGTCTACGCACATGCGCCACTTCCCACCAGATTTCTTAACCATTACAACATTCGACATCCACGTGGGATATTGAATTTCAGAAATAAAGCCTGCTTTCAGGAGTTTGGCAACCTCCTCTCTGATGGGCAACGCCAGCTTGGTTGCCACTTCTCTCTTCTTTTGCTGGACAGGCTTGAACTCGGGAGATACGTTCAGATGATGACAAGCCACGTCCGGATCCACTCCTGGCATGTCCTCTGCTGACCAGGCGAAGACATCCAGATTTTCCAAAAGGCAGGAGATCAGCTCCACTTTCTCCTCCTCCAGCAACTTAGCATTGGTGACCAGTTTCTTTTCTTCCCCTTCTGCAATAGGGACCTCTTGGGTCGCCTGGGCATGTTCCAGGTGAGCCCCTTCTCGATCTTTTCCTTCCTCAGCAGCCCTTGAGGATTCAGCAATTTCCAGAATTTCAGCTGTGGCCTTGGGAAGTGAAACGTCAGTGATCATGTTGACAGTTCGGACGTAGCACTCCCGAGCCACCTTTGGGTTACTTCTAACCCGATATTGTCTTCCCTCGGGGGCAAACTTAAGAGCAAGATGGAAAGTGGACACTGCTGCCCGGTATGCATTGAGAATCGGCCTTCCGAAGATGGCGCAGTAGTTGCTTGGGGCATCCACCACCACAAAATTGATTAGCTTTATCACTCCTCCAAGAAAGACCAGGAGCTTTACTGAACCCTCTACTTCTTTCTTTTCCCCAGAAAATCCATAGAGGGGCCCGTAGGTGGAAGGCAGAGGCTTTCCAGTTTTCAGGGCTTCGAAAGTTGGGCGGAAAAGGAGATTGACAGAGCTGCCTGTGTCAATCAAGATCTTGTGAACTGTATAATTCTCGATGACGGCTTTGATGACTACCGCATCGTCAAAAGGATTGGCATTGGGAGGAATGTCATCTTGACCAAAGGTGGCAATAGTGCTTTCGGGGGGAGAACTTGAAGTGGCTGCTACTTCCTGCTTCAGAACTCTCGCGATTCTGGATTTGCGAGATGATTCTACTCCAGCTCCTCCATGGATACAATAGATGTCCCCCAAGGGGCCCACATCGTTAACTTCGATGCATTCGACGGAAGGATGGATGTCTCCATAGCAGCCGGCATCTTCGACGTCGGCGCATTCCCAGGTTACTTCTACTATTTCTTTCTCTTTTTTCTTCTCAGCTGCTGGCTCAGCAGTTGGCTCTTTCCGAACTAGGCCCCAGAGCTTTCCTTCTCCCAGGAGCCTCTCTATCAGTAAGCGAAGGGCCCGACAATCTTCGGTCAGATGCCCTCCCTCTTTATGGTATTCATAGTAAAGGTTCGGATTTCGATTTCGAATATCCGACTTCAGAGGAGCAGGCCTTTTGAAATCTGGCCTTTTCTGTAAGATCTGGACCACTTCGTCCATGGTGACATTTAAGGGAGTGAACGACTCTTGCGAGTCATCGTATTGGGTGGATGGAATGACTGGAGGTGGCTGCGCGGTATATTGTGGCAAGTATGCCGGCATGATTTGTGGAAGAGGAGCGGATGAAGCGGGAGTGATGGCCAACGGCGGTTTCTGATCTTGAAACCGTTGATGACCCATGAATGGTTGTTTATTTTTGTAGTTTCTCCCCCTTTGGGAACGGGGTTCAAAGTGGGACTGATTTGATGGCGGATGATGAAAGGACGGATTGGACTGTTCCTTGTCGCTTACCAGCTTTGCGACATAGCCTAGATTGCTCTTCTCTCCTCTAATGAACATATTTGCCAAACTTATCATTTCCTGATAAGTCCTGGGCTCCCTTATATTTGCTTCAAATTTTAGGGGGCCCTCCCTCAAGCCATGGATGAGGGCAACCCTATACAGTTCTGGATCCACATTTTGGACTTCCATGATCTCCTTTTGGAAGCGGTCTACGAAACGGGCCCACGTTTCGTCTTCCCGCTGTTTTATATCGAAAAGGGCCGCCGGGCCACTTTTTCTCTTCCTTGAGGTGGAGAATCTCAGCAAAAAATCCCTTCGCAACTCAGCAAAACAACTGATCGATCTGGCATGCAGCCCATAAAACCACTCCCTTGCTTGTCCTTCAAAGGAGGTCACAAGGAGTTTGCACTTAGTCGCATCAGTTAAGGTCCTAAGAGCGATGGCTGATTCAAAGGCTTGTAGATGAACAGTGGGATCAGTCTCCCCATTGAAAGCTGGCGTACGAGGCTCTCTGAAATTATTAGGGGCTGGCTCCCCCCGGACTTCGTCCACGAAGGGAGAAGTTTCTTCGACATCTTCATACAGAGGAGAAGTATAGTAAGCCGCCGGAACTGCGGCTACTCGCGGACAAGCCGCCTGGTAAGAAGACCGGGCAGCAGCTTCTGGCGGGTAGGAGTGATGAATAGCAACTTCAGGCGGGTAGGAGAAACGGGCTGCGCCCTCCTGCGGGTAAGAAAGGCGGGCATCATGAGAAGCCGCCCCCTGGAAATCAAGGGCCCGAGCCGGCATGCTGTGCGCGGCTTCCTGATAGAAGTTTTGCCTAGCCGCAAAACCTTCTTGCTGGGATTGAAGGTTGGCGGCTTGTGGTAGCGGGTAAGGTGGAGGCGGAGGAGGAACCGGAGTCACCGCCTGGTTAACCGCGGTTTGCTGTGGAACTAACCGCTCGGTTAATAGGGCCAAAGTCTGACTGATTGCGTCCAACCGCTGGTCAGTCGCCCTCTGAGCCCGCTCGGCTTCTCTTCTGGATTGCTCCAAGGCTTCCCACAAAGAGTCCTCACTGTGATCGGAGCGGTCTCCAAGGGGGAACTGGCGGCCTGACATTATGGCAAAGAGGATTTCACCGACAATCCGCGATCTGAAGGTCGCGTGTTTCTGTTGAGTCTGAAATCGCACCTCCGAGGGAAATCGGATGCTGCGGGCTGCCGGTTACTTTTTAGGTAAGAAAATTGAGACCGCTGGTAGCGGTCAAGGCCAGACTTCGCCCGTCACGGCGAATGCCACTCCTGTGACGGGCTTTCCTTTGATTAAGAAGAAGCGGTTACAACGGGTTACAAGTGCAGGAAAGCAGAAGCCGTCCGGTCAGACAATCCGCAAGACGGGAAACTCGAGACCGCAGCTCAAACAAGCGAGCTCCTGGATTCGAGTGTGCGTGCCTTGGGAACGGTGCCACCCCCTATTTATAGGCTTGGGGGTCTGCCCGAACGGGCAGGGATCAAATAACCGCCTGCCCAGGTACAGGAGAAACGGGCAGGCGGTGACGGGATACACAAAAAAGAAAGGAAAGAAGCCGCGCGGCTTGGCGGCTTGCCCTTCCGACCTGTCTGACCAGAGGCTGAGGAAGATGCGACCAAGGCGACGATGTGATCCGAGCGGTCTCCGTCTTGAGACCGCGGCTTGTTCTTTGGATTCGAACCAAGCGTCTTCATGGCGCAAACCGGGCGGTCTCCGACTTGAGCCTGCGACTTGCCTTTTGGACTTGGGCCTGGGTAATCTTCAATACTTGGAGGCGATCTGAATCATGTCAGACCGCCCGGCCTGTGCTGGTTGGTGTTGATGGACCTCGTAAAACCTGAACCGGGCGACTTGCATCTGCAAACCGCCCGGTCTGCGAATAATTCTATTGGAAGCGGTCTTCTGGGTAAACAATTAAGAAGGTTTGATCATGCATCAAACATGAAAATGTGACAAAATATCAAAATATCGGCCGCATAACAAAATATCGGATCGGCCGATAAGTCGGAATATTTCCGATTTGTCGGCCGATATTATTAAAAACGATTTTTTAATGTAAAATTTAAAATCTATATCGGTTTCTTCCCAAATCAGACATGTCGGCCGACATTTAAAACATTGGAAGCAACACGAGAGCATGTGTGGTTATGAGATAATCGAGCAACTCAAGAAAATGTTCGAGGGGCAAGCTCGGCAAGAGAGGTTTGACATATCCATGACATTATTTCAGTGCAAAATGGGAGCTCGAGACTCGGTAGGGACTCACGTACTCAAGATGATTGTGTATATAGAGAACCTTGAAAGACTGGGTTTTCCCTTGGGCCAAGAGTTGACCACTGATCTGATCCTGCAATCGTTGTCGAACAGTTATGAGCAGTTCATCTTGAATTATAACATGATACATGAATGAAATAGACAAGACACTGCCCGAGCTCCTAGGCATGTTGAGAACTGCCGAGAACAACATGAAGAAGGCCAAGCCTGCTAGCCCCATATTTATGGTGCATAAAGGCAAAGGCAAGACCAAAGGATTCAAGAAGACTAAGGTGGGACCGAAGTCATATCTTGATCCCAAATCTTCTGCACTGAAAAAGAAAGGTCTGGCGAAGGAAGGAAAGTGCCACCACTGCTGTAAGGTAGGGCATTTGAGGAGGAACTGTCCCCTCTATATTGTTGATCTGCAAAAGCAGAAAGGAAGTGTGACTTCCACTTCAGGTATTTATGTTATAGAAATAAACCTTTTTGCTCCTTCATCTTGGGTATTGGATACCGGATGTGGTTTTCACATTTGTACAAATATGCAGGAACTGAGAAGGAGAAGAATGTTGGGTAAACGGGAGGTAGACCTGCGCGTAGGAAATAAAGCAAGAGTTGCTGCCGTTGGCGTTGCCGTCTATCATCTTTCTTTGCTCACTAAGCTTGTAATAGAATTAGATAACTGTTATTTTGTTCCAGCCATAACTAGAAACATTATATCCATTTCATGTCTTGACATGAAAGGTTTTTCGTTTATAATTAAGAACAATTGTTGTTCGATTTTTATGAATGATGTTTGTTATGGTGTAACCCAATTGTTTAATGGTTTATATATTTTGAACTTAGACAATCCGATCTATAATGCAGAAAATACTAAAAGATTAAAAACAAATGACTCGAATCCTATAGATCATTTAGTTCTTTAAAAAAAAAAGGTTTTTCAAAAATCAAATGGCACAAGTAGAATTTTCAAATCCACCAATCTGTAATTTGTATAGATTCTCTTTATGGCAAGTTAGAATCAAATTATATATGAATGCAATAGATGAAGAAATTTATAACTCCATTTTGACAGGACCTCCATCTTCTAACTTCTTCAACAGATGATCAAGAGAAGTTGATAAGTGCTGATGCAAAGGCCATGAAAATATTAGCTCAATCAATGTCAAATGACATTCTTCAAAGAGTTAATGACTGCACTTCAGCAAAGGGCATCTGGAACTCCCTCTCAAGGATGGTAAATGAATATTCTTCCACTTCTTCCACTAACTGTATTTTTGATGCAGAACCATCATCCAATCTAAGTAAAGAAGAAGAAGAAGAAGAACAAAAAGCCAGAAGATTTTGCATGTTGGCCATATATGGCTCAAACCACTACTCAGATGCAGAATCTGAATCTGAACCTGATGAAAATGAGGTAACTGAGGTAACTTCAAATTTTATTTTTACCTCTGATCAATTTAAATCTATTTTCACATCACCATATACAGATTTAATAAAATCTGAAAATGAAATCAGAAAAGGGTTGAAAATAAATATTTGACTTCTGAATACAACAAACTTAAAGAAGTTTTAAAATTATCAGTGGAACAAAATATTTCCTTGAAAAATAAGTTTAAACAAACTTTTAAAGAAAAAGAAAAATTTTATGTTCAACAAAATAAATTTTTAAATTTATATTTTAATGAGATAAAAAGACCAATATATCTAATTATAAGGCATTTTCTTTTATCTTTTTTAAACTTTTATAACTAAATAAGCAGTTATATGATTCATTTGAATTTTTCTATCTTAAAAACAAAGTCAGATAACTTCACATTCTTACAGATTTTCTCCAAAATCATGTTGAGCATTCTACTCAGATTGCATAGATCAGAAATGATCAGAGCACTAAGTGTGAGTCTCTTCTGATTAAGGGGATTCTATAGAAAGAAGGTATCAAGCAATGTTTTTCTGATTTTAAAATTCCTTAGAATCCATTTACAGCTAGCAATTCATATCATTAAAATCCTATTTAAATCAAAATCTAGGAAATCAAAAATTGCTTGGTTTTAAAAGAAGAAATTTAGAAATAATCTCTGACCCTTAAGCCTTAAGTTATTCAAAGACTTTTTATGCTTAGGTATCCTAAACTAAATAGGGTGAGATTGTTAGAACCTAGTCTTAATTTGGATTAGGATCTCAACTCAAATATGGGGAGATTGTTGGAACCTTAGTTTTGATTTGAGTTATGATCCACCTTTAATGTCTAAAGTTTCTATCATAACACATCTTATAACTTAGATCAAATCCCATTAAGATAGAAGGCTGAAAATATACATAATTAATAGGCTGAGAAAATAAGAGAAAGACAAAAATTATATAAGTTCTCTGCGTTCGACGAACGGCTACCTGCGTTCGACGAACGGCGCTCTGCGTTCGACGAATGGTATTCATTCTGCGCTCGACGAAATCCAACCGGCTCAGCGCTCGACGATCCCGTCTCAGCGGTTCAGCGTTCAACGATCCCGTCTCAGCGGTTCAGCGGTCTACGAATAGATTATGTCAGCGGTCGACGAACAAACCCCGTCTCAGCGGTCGACAAAATCCTACGTTCGACGAACTAAAGTCTGCGTTCGAAGAACAGCTCAATATCTCAGCGGTCGACGATCCAGCTCGTCTCAGCGCTCGACGAAAAGTTGCGTTCGACGAACTCAAGTCTGCGTTCGACGAACAACTCAATATTTCAGCGGTCGACGAAACTATCCAGATTCAGCGGTCGACGAATCCTTCCTTTCGACGAACTCAAGTCTGCGTTCGACGAATCTTCAGCAGAAGCTCAGAACGACGAATCAAATATTCAGGTCGACGAACTTGAAGCTGAGCTCGACGAAATATCTTCAGCATTATTTTAATATCATTCTCAGTTCGACTAATATTATATATGCTGACAGAGCAATATTTTGAATAGTTTCAAATTATATATTGCTGCCTTTCCTTTGTTTGAATTAGCCGTTGCAGAATAATAAATGTTATAGCCGTTGCAGCAAAGCCAAAGACGGCAATTTATGTTCTCGAGGATCTAGGAAATCAAAGAGACATTATCTCTTTCCTCTCTTGTCGGCAAGAATTCAAATCAGCCGAACAGCTCTCCAGATTATATATTCAGAGAGAAGATCAGAGAAGAATAAGAAGAATAAGAGATAGAAGAAATATACAGATACATGAAAAATAAACATAGAAGCAAAAAGAAGAAACATATCTAATATATTATTTATCTTTTTTTTGCTAACTCCTTTTTGCAGATCATCTTTACCCTGAGACACCAATCAAGATCATTTGCTCAGGGATCTAAACTGCAAGAAGAAGAAAAAGAGTTATTACAATCAGAAGAAGAAGCCTCCACAAGCTGTCATCAATTCAATCAGACAGGGGGAGCTCTTCAACATCATCTTCAAAGATCCAATCTCAACAACCCATCAGGATCTTCAAGAGTCTTCTCAGCAAAGAGAAGAACAATATATCTTTTCTCCTTTCCCTCTTGTACAGGGTTATAACTCTCTTCAAAAATTAACTCTCGGTGACATGACACCTTAGCAAAAACCTGTGGTTTGGTTAGAGCACCTGATCAAAAGCCCACTTGGTGTGTGGACACCTGATCAAAAACCCCTTGGTGGCAGGGCACCTGATCAAAAACCTATAGTGGATTCCTACCAGTGTGTAGAAGAGTAGATGTACCCAGGTTGATTGGGGAACTACTATATTTCTGGTGTCTTCTGGTTGCTTTGTTTATGTTTTTATTTCTTGTTGCTGTGCCTTCTTTGCGTTTGCTTTTATTACTCACTCAGCACTACACATTTATACATATCATTATTTTGAAATAAACCAAAAAAGAGCTTTAATAATTTAAGAACTAAGCCTCCTTTCAATTGGTATCAAAGCATATCAATTGACTTTCAATTGGTATCAGAGGCATATCAATTGACTTTCAATTGGTATCAGAGGGTAGTTGATTTTATATACAGGCTAACACCTGAATCATAAAGATCATTTAATTTCTGTGTTGCTTGTGCTGTGCTGATTTCTTTATTCAGTTTTTATAAATCACTTACTCTATACACATATATATATATCACTAATTTAATTCCGCTATAAAACTAAGAGAAAAGTTTTAATACTCTATTCACCCCCTCTCTAGAGTTAATTTAAGATCTAACCTCCACTTTCAATTGGTATCAAATTATATCAATTGACTTTCAATTGGTATCAGAGGCATATCAATTGACTTTCAATTGGTATCAGATGGTAGTTGATTTTATATACAGGCTAACACCTGAATCATAAAATCAACTACCCTCTGATACCAATTGAAAGGAGGTTTAATTCTTAAATTATTAAAGCTCTTTTTAGGTTTATTTCAAAATAATGATATGTGTAAATGTGTAGTGCTGAGTGAGTAATAAAAACAAACACAAAGAAGGCACAGCAACAAGAAATAAAAATATAAACAATGCAACCAAAAGGCACCAAAAATATAGTAGTTCCCCAATCAACCTGGGTACATCTACTCTTCTACCCACTGGTAGGAATCCACTACAGGTTTTGATCAGGTGCCCTGCCACCAAGGGGTTTTTGATCAGGTGTCCACACACCAAGTGGGCTTTTGATCAGGTGCTCTAACCAAACCACGAGTTTTTGCTAAGGTGCCCTGTCACCGAGAGTTAACTTTTGAAGGGAGTTATAACCTTGTACAAGAGGGAAAGGAGAAAAGATATATTGTTCTTCTCTTTGCTGAGAAGACTCTTGAAGATCCTGATGGGTTGTTGAGATTGGATCTTTGAAGATGATGTTGAAGAGCTCCCCCTGCCTGATTGAATTGATGACAGCTTGTGGAGGCTTCTTCTTCTGATTGTAATAACTCTTTTTCTTCTTCTTGTAGTTTAGATCCCTGAGCAAATGATCTTGATTGATGTCTCAGGGTAAAGATGATCTGCAAAAAAGAGTTAACAAAAAGAAGATAAATAATATATTAGTTATGCTTCTTCTTTTTGCTTCTCTGTTTATTCTTCCTGTATCTGTATATTTCTTCTATCTCTTATTCTTCTTATTCTTCTCTGATCTTCTCTCTGAATATATAATCTGGAGAGCTGTTCGGCTGATTTGAATTCTTGCCGACAAGAGAGGAAAGAGATAATGTCTATTTGATTTCCTAGATCCTCGAGAACATAAATTGCCATCTTTGGCTTTGCTGCAACAGCTATAACATTTATTGTTCTGCAACGGCTAATTCAAACAAAGGAAAGGCAGCAATATATAATTTGAAACTATTCAAAATATTGCCCTGTCAGCATATATAATATTAATCGAACTGAGAATGATATTAAAATAATGCTGAAGATATTTCGTCGAGCTCAGCTTCAAGTTCGTCGACCTGAATATTTGATTCGTCGTTCTGAGCTTCAGCTGAAGATTCGTCGAACGCAGACTTGAGTTCGTCGAACGGAAGGATTCGTCGACCGCTGAATCTGGATAGTTTCGTCGACCGTTGAAATATTGAGCTGTTCGTCGAACGCAGACTTGAGTTCGTCGAACGCAACTTTTCGTCGAGCGCTGAGACGGTCTGGATCGTCGACCGCTGAGATATTGAGCTGTTCGTCGAACGCAGACTTGAGTTCGTCGAACGCAGGATTTCGTCGACCGCTGAGACGGGGTCTGTTCTTCGACCGCTGAGATAATCTGTTCGTCGACCGCTGAACCGCTGAGACGGGATCGCCGAACGCTGAACCGCTGAGACGGGATCGTCGAGCGCTGAGCCGGTTGGATTTCGTCGAGCGCAGAATGAATACCATTCGTCGACCGCAGAGCGCCGTTCGTCGAACGCATGTAGCCGTTCGTCGAACGCAGAGAACTTATATAATTTTTGTCTTTCTCTTATTTTCTCAGCCTATTAATTATGTATATTTTCAGCCTTCTATCTTAATGGGATTTGATCTAAGTTATAAGATGTGTTATGATAGAAACTTTAGACATTAAAGGTGGATCCTAACTCAAATCAAAACTAAGGTTCCAACAATGTACCTTTGACATTGTCGTTTAGGCCATATAAACGAGAAACGCATTTCCAAGCTCCATAGAGATGGACTACTTGACTCATTTGATTATGAATCATTTGAGAGATGCGAGTCTTGCTTAGTAGGCAAACTGACTAAAACTCCTTTCACTGGTCATACTGAGAGGGTTGATGATCTTTTGGGTGTCATACATAGTGATGTGTGCGGACCCATGAGTTCTATGGCTAGAGGTTGGTTATACTACTTCATTACGTTTACTGATGATTTCAGTAGATACGGATACGTGTTTCTTATGAAGATCAAATCCGAAACCTTTGAAAAGTTCAAAGAGTTTAAAAATGAAGTAGAAAACCAACTGGGAAAAAGGATAAAAGCACTCCGATCTGATCAAGGTGGCGAATATCTGAGTCATGAGTTTTGTGATCATTTGAAAGAGTGTGATATTGTATCACAGCTCACTCCGCCCGGAACACCACAACATAATCGTGTGTCTGAGTGGAGGAATCGTACTTTGTTAGACATGGTACGGTCGATGATGAGTCATGCAGATTTGCCCATTTCCTTTTGGGGTTTTGCTCTAGAGACTGCTGTTTTCACACTAAATCGAGTTCCGACGAAGACGGTTCTAAAGACACTATATGAGATATGGACTGAGAAGCGTCCTAGTATGTCTTTCATGAAGATTTCGGGTTGTGAGGCATACATACGACGTCAAATGTCTGACAAGCTGGAACCTAAATCAGATAAGTGTTATCTTGTGAGATATCCTAAGAAAATTAAATGGTATTACTTCTACCTACGATCCAAGGGCAAAGTGTTAGTCGCGATGAGTGATGTTTTTTTAGAGAAAGAGTCTAGGGAAAACACCAAGGTAGAACTTGAAGAAGTTCAAGAACCGCAAACAATGAATGAACCAGAATCGGAAACTGGGCAAGGACTACAATCTGTTGTAGCTGGAGAACCTGCTCAAGAAACACAAGTCCTACGTATATCTGGTAGACCTAGAGTTGAGCCTGAGAGATATGAATTTCTCTTGTCTCAAATAGGTAGTGTGTTGCTTATGGATCATGATGATGAACCTGCAACCTACCAAGAGGCTATGAATGGACCAGACTCCGAGAAGTGGCTTGAGGCCATGAAATCTGAAATGGACTTCATGTATGCAAACCAAGTTTGGACCTTGGTGGAGCCACCTGAAGGGGTACGACCCATATGGTGCAAGTGGGTCTTCAAGAAGAAGACCGACATGGATGAGAATGTACAGACATTTAAAGGCCGGCTGGTGGCTAAAGGTTTCAGGCAAATTCATGGTGTTGACTATGATGAGACCTTTTCCCTTGTTGCTATGGTCAAGTCCATCAAAATTCTACTTGCTATTGCTGCGTATTATGACTACGAGATCTGGCAAATGAATGTCAAAACGGTTTTCCTTAATGGAAACCTTCTTGAGGAAGTGTATATGACACAACCCGAGGGTTTTGTATCTTCAAATGAAGCCACTAAAATATGCAAGTTAAATCGATTCATTTATGGGTTGAAACAGGCTTCTCGAAGTTGGAATCTACGTTTTGATGAGAAGATCAAAGAGTTTGGTTTCATCAAGAATGAAGATGAGCCTTGTGTTTACAAGAGAATTAATGGGAGCATTGTCGTTTTCCTGATATTGTATGTGGATGACTACTGTTGATCGGGAATGACATTCCGACCCTGCAAGCTGTTAAGAAAAAGCCAGGGGACTGCTTTTCTATGAAAGACTTGGGTGAAGCGACTTACATACTTGATATTAAAATCTATAAAGATAGATCGAAGAAGTTGCTGGGTTTGACCCAGAGTATATACATTGAGAAGGTGTTGAAGCGGTTCAATATGCTTGAGTCCAAGAAGGGATTCTTACCCATGTCACATGGTGTAAGTCTCTCTAAGGGCCAGTGTCCTAAATCTTTGGAAGATAAGGACCGCATGAAGTTGATTCCATATGCTTCTGCAGTTGGATCAATCATGTATGCAATGTTATGTACTCGACCCAATGTCTCTTATGTCTTGAGCATGACGAGCAGGTATCAGTCTGATCCTGGTGATGGTCACTTGATAGTTGTCAAGAATATCCTAAAGTACTTGAGAAGAACTAAGGATATGTTCTTGGTGTTTGATGGAGAGGAAGAGCTTATCGTAAATTGTTACACAGATGCTAGTTTCCAAACTGATAGGGACGATTCAAAGTCCCAGTCAGGTTTTGTATTTTGCCTAGATGGAGGAGCTGTAAGCTGGAAGAGTTCCAAGCAAGAGACAGTTGCCGATTTTACAACAGAAGCCGAGTATATTGCTGCAGCAAATACATCAAAGGAGGCTGTATGGATTAGGAAATTCATCGGCGAGCTAGATGTAGTTCCTAACATTGTTGATCCCGTAGTTCTCTACTTGACAACAACGGTGCAATTGCCCAAGCTAAGGAACCTAGATCTCATCAGCGCTCCAAGCACATACTTCGGCGGTTCAATCTTATTCGAGAGATTGTCGATCGAGGAGATGTGAACGTTTGCAGAGTACCGACTGAAGAAAATATAGCGGATCCACTGACAATGCCTCTTGTGCAAAAGAAGCATGATGGTCATGTTAGATCAATGGGTATTAGATACCTGAATGATCATCTTTAGTGGGAGTCTTGTGGATTGTATGTTTGTTGGTTGTTTATTCATTTGATGAATTGTGATTTGTACTATGTTTTTCATTCTACTTTATGACAAGTTCTTTTATTATGTCAACTGTCTCTATTTGATAGATTAATTAACATAATGGATGCCCTTAAAATGTTTGCTTCCATAGAAATTTAAGTGCTTGACTTGAATGTGAGGGCCTTTGTTTAAATGAAGCTTCATTCTTAAATAGTCCTTGGTCGAGGTATCATCCTAGAAATTAGGGCGAGGATGAGACCATAAGACTACCATGTGCGTTAACTGATGACCGGTTCTCACAGGTCATAATATTGTGATATCAAGTCATCACATGAGTACTTGTTAGTGAACAAGTGGTACTGGACAGACCCACCATGAGACTACTTTGTGGATTGTTATATGAACGTGTCACAAATAGATCTCATATGACAATGGTGTTTGCGGTTCTTTGACCTGAAGTCACAACATTCATTAAGTGAGGAAGAACGTACTTTGATGCCATCAAAAGTCATCCTTGAAGAATGTTGATGATAACGGTGGTTATTGAGTATGTTACGATTCATTTGGGTGTTTGTGTGTGGACAGATATGCGATTTGTCCTCCTATATGACAGGAGCTACATCCATGGGCCCCTTGATGGAATGAGACTGAGAAATGCATGACCATGCTTGGTTGAGTCAATATGTGATATTGAGCTCACCAATTTCAGACAATCTATTCTAGATCAGGAAACTAGGATTGAACAATTATGAGGGTGACACGGTCCATGCCTCTAGTTCTATTCGGATGTAAGGGACAAAGGGACATGACAACACTGGTATATTGGTCAAGACAGACTTATTGAAGTTGTGAACTCTTATTGCTTGGGTAACAATGATGTATTGCTAGATGCTGCTCATTGTTTGTGAGACTTTTGTTGATACTTTGTGATCAAGTGGAAGACTGTTGGTTTTTCCAAGGTGATCTTAAAGCAATCAAGTAGTTAGTCTTACTGCCAACACAATATGAGCCTATAGGGTCACATAAAAGTGTTGGAGAAGTTGGATGAAGGATTGTGTTGATACTACTCATATTCGATATGAACGGAGATCAATCCTGTGACAAATTGGAGTTGAGTCGAGAATGTCTCGACAAGAAAAAGGTAATACACGACGAATCGTCGAGAGGGTCTCGTCGAACTGTCTTGTACTCGACGAATCGTCGAAATTGTTTCGACGATATGTGTGTTAATTCGTCTCGTCGAGTTCGTCGAATCGTTTCAGCGAATTTGATGTTCTCGACGAATCGTCGAGATTGTCTCGACGGAACACGCATTGATTTGTCACGTCGTATTCGACGTTGCGTCAAGATTGTCTCGACGGAGCGCGTTGTATTCGACGTTACGTCGAGATCGTCTCGACGACGCGCGTTGTATTCGACGTTACGTCGAGATCGTCTCGACGACACACGTTGTATTCGTCGAGATCGTCTCGACGGAGCGCGTTGTTTCTGTGTTAACTCCAATAAGGTCTTGGGTCTGCGGATAATATGTTTTATGCCTTGAGTATAAAACGGGAAACGATTAGGTTTCCGGCCTTCTGCTCTCGTGAGACTGATAGGGCCGAAACGGAAGCGTTCCGCATAGGCCTTGTCGGTTCCGCCCGCATTCCACGAGATCGCCGCCGCCTCTCCCTGTCGTCGGACCTAGTAGTTCGTGGGAGACGAAGAGGGCATCCTTTCTCCATCCCAGATCTCGTTGGACAAGAGTCGCGGGATTCTCCTTCACTGTGTGGACTTCTGTAGAGGCACAGATACACTTTCTATGCTTGGATCTCAGAGCTTGTCTTCGGGAATTCTTCTTGGAGCATCTTGGTTGAGTGTTGACTCAATCCCTCTCAGGTATATTGCAATGTGTTGCTTTCCCTCTTTTATTTCTAGATTCATGAAATCACAAGTTTCTGTAACTGTTTCGGGTTGTTCTTGTTTCTTTATTTCCGCTGCGTACATCTGATGTGCTGTTCATAGAAAACCCAACATAAACTGCATTGTCCATCTCCATTAGAAATAGTGAACACAATTGAGCACTCAACTCAGAGTAGTTGGTTAAAATGCCATGGTTCAAATCTTCCGAAAAAAGGAAATTGAGTAGGAAGAAATTTAGTTTGATTATTGATTTGTAATTTTTACTTAGGTACAGAATGCTCATGCCTTGCACCTTGTAGCTAAAAACCTTTTCACTCATTGCTGTCTAATAGGATCAGTGGAGCTTGCGGCTGTTGGAGTTTCTGTTTCAGTATTCAATCTGGTGTCTAAACTGTTCAATGTTCCCCTACTTAACGTCACAACATCTTTAGTTGCGGAACAACAAGCGTTAGACAGAAATGAGGGAAGCAATATACACAGTAATGAGTTGAAAATGTGCTAAATTCAATTCTTCATATTTAGACACAGTAATGAAATTTAATTAATTTTTTGGATTGCAAAAATATTTTTGGAATTTCTCAGGGCCGGAAGATTCTATGTGCAAAAAGAAGTATCTCCCAGCTGTTTCAACATCTTTGGTTTTTGCTGCTGGTATTGGGATTTTGGAAGCACTAGCATTGTTATTGGGCTCGGGACTCCTTATGAATATGATGGGTATTCCTTTTGTATGTCGAGCTAAGTTAATAATCCATGAATATTCCTAGGTCTGTTAGTTTGTTCTGAATCAACAGATTGTGGATGATGATGAATAAATTTCAGTTACAACATGGCAATTTCATTATCGGAATAGTTATACATGGGCCATTTGGCATCAACTGCAAGGAAATTGGAACTCGAAACCCAAACCTTATGGTGAAGAATAAGCGTGGAATAGAAAATGAAGTTTTTTGATTTTGACTTGTTGTCCATCACATTTGAGGCACCCTCAGTTGAAACAATGAAATGGATCCAATCCCTTAAATTGCCTGCAATTACTTATATGGAAATGCCTTCCAAGTTGAGTTCTCCAGTCAATTTTTTTAAACATCTTTAGTCATTCTAAACTACTTGATAACACCCAGTAGTTTACCAACTAATATGCGGACCAAATAAAATATGCGGACCAAATATAAACAAAAAAATTACATTTATGTTTTCTGCCATAGGCACAAAAGTAAGCAGCAAACTATAGTATCAATACTTGTTAATATTATGAAGCCTAAGTTCATATTGTGGGCCTAACTATTTTCCCTATCTTACTTTTGATTGTTAATTGTTGAGATGGAAAAAACATAACATTTCAATAATAGGCCCTCTATATATAGAGGAGATACAATACTACAAAACCAAATAACAATAATATTCTAACACTCCCCTCAAGTTGGGCGAGAGATATCATTCATGCCCAACTTGTCCACAATCTTGCTAAATACGTTCCCACTCAGTCCTTTGGTGAGAATGTCCGCTAGCTGCCTGTTGGAGGGCACAAAGGGAGTACACAATTCTTCTTTCAATGTTTTCCTTGATAAAGTGCCGATCCACCTCAATGTGTTTCGTTCGGTCATGTTGAACGGGATTGTGTGCGATACTGATGGCTGACTTGTTGTCACAATACAGTCAAATGGTTCCTTCCACAAGACCAAGATCCCTCAGTAAAGCCCGAAGCCATAAACCTTCACAGACCCCCTGGGCCATAGCTCTAAACTCGGCCTCAGCACTGGATCGCGCCACAACTTGTTGCTTCTTTCTCCTCCAGGTAACAAGGTTGCCTCTAACAAGAGAGCAGTATCCAGAAGTAGATCGCCTATCGTCAACAGAACCCGGCCCAATCAGCATCAGTATAGATTTCAATCTTTAGATCAGTATTTTGAGCAAACAGAGTACCCCTTCCTGGTGAAGACTTGAGGTACCGTAGAATCCTGTGTGCAACATCCACATGTCGGGTCTTAGGAGCGTGCATGTATTGGCTTACGACACTCACCGCATTGGAGATATCTGGGCGAGTATGAGACAGATATATCAACCTCCCTACTAATCTCTGGAATCCTGAGATATCTTCAATATCCCCTCCATCATCACGCCCCAGTCGGTGATTTGTTTCAATCAGAGTGTTAGCTGGTCTGCATCCGCTCATCCCCATTTTCTCAAGAAGATCTAACGTGTATTTCCGTTGAGAGACAACTATCCCCTGCTTAGATCTAGCAACTTCAATTCCCAAGAAGTACCTGAGTTTTCCCAGGTCCTTGACCTCAAACTCTCTAGCTAGCTTTGCCTTCAAACTCTGAATTTCCTCCACATCATCACCTGTTATGACAATATCATCAACATACACAATGAGAACAGTAATTTTCCCAAGCCTATGTTTGATGAACAACGTATGATCTGCATTGCTCTGACTATATCCAAACGACATCATAGCCTTGTGGAAGCGACCAAACCATGCTCTCGGGGACTGCTTCAGCCCATATAGAGCCTTTAACACTCTGCATACTTTTCCTGCAGCATTAACCAGAGTAAGACCTGGAGGGAGAGACATATAGACCTCCTCTTCCAAGTCACCATGGAGAAAGGCATTCTTCACATCCAGCTGCAACAAGTCCCAATTTTTGCAAACAACAACGGACAGTAAGACCCTGACTGTATTCATTTTGGCCACCGGGGCAAACGTCTCCTGATAGTCGATGCCTGGGTTTGTGTATAACCCCTTGCAACCAACCTCGCTTTACATCTCTCAACAATCCCTTGGTGGTTCTGTTTCACCGAGAACACCCACTTGCACCCAACAAGTTTTTTCCCGTGGGGAAGAGGAACTAAATCCCAAGTATGGTTCTTCTCCAGAGCCGTCATTTCCTCAATCATCGCCTTACGCCACATAGGGACCTCAAGAGCCTGCTGCCACGATACATGTATGGAAGAAGCAGCAAGGGAAGAGACAAAGGTCTTGTAGGAGGTAGAAAGAGAATCATAAGATACATAATTTGATAGAGGATGGTGAGTACAAGACCGAATACCTTTTCAAATGGCAATTGGAGGATCAGAAGGCCCTGAGTCAGGATCCACTGACTGTTCTGGTAGCATAGCTGGATCTTGTGTGCTTGTCCTCTTTACACGCCGAGTATATACCTGCAAGGGTGGAGGTAAAGGTATGTAGGGTGGATGAGGCGTAGGAGAGGAACTCACCTCCACCATTATAGGAGGACTCACTTCCACTGGAGTCTCCCCCTGAAGTGAGGGATACGATGGAGGTATAGGTAGAGGAGCAGAGGGGACACCCGAAGGGGGGGATACGGTGGTGGAGTTGGCATCAGTCGGAGGGTAATAAGACTCAGATTCACGGAATGTGACATCCATACTGACAAACACTTTCCTGGTAGGTGGATGAAAACACTTGTACCCCTTTTGCGTCGGTGAGTAACCAATAAAGACACACTTGAGAGCACGAGGATCAAGTTTGGATGGGCGAGGGTGGTGTATATGAACAAAGCAAACACAACCAAACACCCTAGAGGGAAGCCGGGTAGGGGGTACATGGAGAGTAGCAAGGGGGGTAGAATTCCCAAGGACACGTATGGGCATACGATTGATGAGGTATGCAGCAGTAAGAACAACATCGCCCCAATAAAATTTTGGGAGATGCATGATGGACAATAGACACCGAGCAACCTCCAGGAGATGACGATTTTTCCGCTCAGCAACACCATTTTGTGCTGGGGAATAGGCACAGGTAGTCTAGTGGAGAATGCCGTGATCAGCAAGATAGTGCTCAAACTGCGAATCAATGTATTCACGGCCATTGTCACTACGAAGTATTTTAATTGTGGATGCAATCAATGAACGTAACAAACCACACACAACCAGAAATGGAAGGGAACTGACATGGACCCCAGACATCCGTATGAATAATAGCAAAAGGAATAGAACTAGGTTGCGAAACATGCTTAAATGAAGTATGAATATGTTTGTTTAAACTACAGACATCACACACAAAAGTCTCAAAAATAGTAGTAGGCATAGTAGGAAATAACAACTTCATAACAGGGATAGAGGGGTGTCCTAGGCGACAGTGCCAGGAGTACAGAGGATGGACAGTGCTGGAATGGAGAGCGAGAGTAGGTGGAGGTGCGCCAGAGTCGAGCACATAGAGACCATTCACCATGCTACCAGAGCCAATCACCTTCCCCGTCGTCAGGTCCTGAAAAACACAAGAAGACGGAAGAAAGGTCACAGAGCAATGCATGGAGTTAGTTAAGTGACTGATTGAAAGAAGGTTACGAGTAAAGGTGGGAACATGAAGAACAGAGGACAAGGTAAGAGAGGAGCAGGGGATGGTGCCCTTCCCTACAATAGAGGAAAGGGAACCATCGACAATGCTCACCTTGTCACGCCCAGAGAGAGGAGTATATGAAACAAAACCTGTAGATGACCCAGTCATATGATTCGTGGCCCAAGAGTCAATGACCCATTGAGTGGAGGGAGGAGAAACAGCAGAATGGGCACCTGGCAGTCCCGTGTGAGCGTAGGAGGAAGAGGCAGAAGGCTCCGCAGAAAGGCCATGCATCATGCGTCGAAGAGCCAACATTTCGTCCGCAGTAAAGCCACCAAAAGTAGTAGAGGCATCAGTAACAGAGTAGCCCTGAGAGATATCGGCAGCAGCATCAGTAAGATGGGCCGCACGTGGAGCAACATGACGTCCGGAGAAGCGTCCAGAACCACGACCACCACGAGGTGGAGCACCCCCTCTTGGGGTAGGGAACCCATGAAGCCGGAAGCAGGTATCCCGAGTGTGGCGACTCTTACCACAATAATCACATAGGAGATGATCCTTATTAGAACTCTTCGACTTGGGGTCCCGTGATGGACGCATACCAAGAATAGAGGGGGTAGAAGCGGCAAGGGCAGAGCTCTCCGGCACAGAGTCAGGAAGGAGAGTCAGACGACGATCAAATTCCTGCTGCACTAAACTGTAGACCTCAGGAAGAGAAAGTATCTGCGGGCGCCCTAGAATCTGAACACTGATCTGATCAAAGTCGCGGTGCAATCCATGAAGAAATTCAAATATGCGATTGCGGTCATCCCTGGCTCTAACCATTGCCGCATCAATAGGGCTAGCAAAGACAAGAGGATCAAAATGATCATACTCTTGGTAAAGCTGCGTGAACTCCAAGTAGTATGCTGAAGGAGGACGATCACCCTGCCTGAGTAAACATATTTTGTGGCGCAACTGGAAGATTTGAGCAGCATTGCCACGGCGAGAGTAAGTAGACTCCGCACGACGCCAAATATCAGTAGCATTGTCCAGAAATAGATAGTTGCGGGCAATGGACTCTTGCATCGAATTAGTGAGCCAGGACATCACTAAGGAATTCTCTGATTCCCATTGCAGCCATTCAGGAGAATTCCTATCCGGTTCCTTCATTTGGCCTGTGACATAGCCAAAGAGACGCCGACTTTTGAGGGCAAGCGTGATAGACCGGGACCATGAGAGGTATTTAAATTCATCAAGGCGAATGGTAGTGATTTGAGAGGTATTGTGATCCGTGGTTCCACGGTAGAAAACCGGCGGAGAAGCACCACCAGAAACGGGAGACGGAGTGATACCACTTAGGTATCGGACGACCGGCGAAGGTAACGTCGACGGCGGTGGTCGGCGAAGGGAACGTCGAGAGGGAGAGAGAGAGAGAGAGAACGAGAAAGGGAGAGAGAGATAGGGAGAGAGATAGAGAGGGAGAAGAAGGGGAGCAGCCCCAATTTACTCAAGTGATCAAAAGAGGCTGATTAGGTTTTTAGAAAGACCTCTTATACTATGAGGCCCTTCTCAATACATGACCAAAATACCCATAGCCAGGAATCTAAATTACTAAGCCTGCTCATCACCAAATCCAGCGCCACTCCTGTTGTTGCCGAAGCTACCGCCTGGCGGTCCTCCCCTGCTGTCGCCGCTGTTACCGCCCGGTGGTACTCCCATGCTGTCGCCGCTGCTACCGCCTGGCGGTACTCTCATGCTGCCGCCCGCCTCGCTCTCGCCCCCCACGGTATCGCCGGTGGTACCGCCCGCTCCGTGTGCTCGCCGCGCATACACCCGCCACGGTGGTTCGTCCTCCTGTAGGTCGGTAACAATGCCGCCGTCTGGGAAATTGGCCTTGTCCTCAAGGCAGTAGTCTGGAAATTGACGGCGGAAGTCGTTGCGAAGAAGCCACGTGCTTTCGGTCTGGGGCCGGTGGCGCCATGCTACCCGTACTTCCTCAGGAAATTGCGTCCCGGAGTGAGACGAGCGGTGATCGATGATGGCGGCCGGATATAGGGGAGCGGTACTGGAATAGTCCAAGTCCGCGGGAATGTGATCCACGGCCGGGTGGTCGCCGATGACTCGCCGAAGTTGTGATGCGTGGAAGACGGGATGGATTCGGCTGTCATCCGGGAGGCGAAGGCGGTAGGCCACCGCCCCAATGCGGCCGATCACCTCAAAGGGGCCGAAAAAACGTGGGGCCAATTTTGGGCACGTCCGGCGAGCAACAGACAATTGCCGGTACGGTTGCAGCTTGATGAATACTTTCTCCCCGATTGCGAGTTGGAGGTCCCGGCGTTTGCGGTTCGCAAAGGATGTTATCTTGGCCTGGGCGCGCCGAAGGTGATGCTTTAAGCTGTCCAAAATAGTGTCACGATCTTGTAAGTGCACCGCGAGGCCGTCCACACTGCACTAGCCGGGCAGATACCGGACGATCGAAGGGGGTGGGCGGCCGTAAACCACTGCGAAGGGAGAGGTGTTGGCGGCATAGTGATAAGCCGTGTTGTACGAATATTCCGCCCATGGGAGCCACTTAGCCCACGTCCCCGGCCTTTCACCAATGAAGCACCGTAAGTAGGTTTCAAGGCACCGATTGAGAACTTCCGATTGCCCGTCCGACTGCGGGTGGTAGGCGGTGCTCATGCGAAGCTGAGTTCCTTGGAGACGGAATAGAGATGTCCAAAAACTGCTCAAGAACAGGGGGTCTCGGTCGCTCACAATGGAGCGCGGAAACCCGTGAAGGCGCACGATGCCGGAAATGAAACTGTCCGCGACCGTCTTTGCTGTGTACGGATGGCGAAGGGGAAGAAAATGGCCATACTTTGAGAGGCGGTCTACCACCACCAAGACACAATCGAACCCGTTCGACCGCGGTAGTCGGGTGATGAAGTCCATGGCGATGTCCTCCCATATGCGCTCCGGTATCGGAAGGGGTTGTAGGAGGCCGCCCGGAAACATTGCTTAATACTTGGCCTTCTGACATGTAAGGCATTCGGTGACGTAGGCCTTAATCTGGCGGAACATATGGGGCCAAAACAAGGAGGCCGACAAGCGGCGATATGTCCAGAAGGCGCCGGCGTGGCCGCCGGTCGGCGACGCGTGGAACTCGGCGAGCAACCGAGGAATGCAAGCGGAGGATGCGGAAAGTGCCAAGCGGCCGCGGTAGAACAGTCGTCCGCCAATGAGGGAGTAGGGAGGGTGCGCCGCCAGGTCGGTGATGAGGGCCGTCCTGATTGCTGACAAGTACGGGTCCTGCTCGACGCCCTCCTGAATGTCCGAACTCTCTTCCCAGATCGGCCGCGAGATTGCGGTCAACTCGGGCGCGTGCGGTTGGCGAGACAGCGCATCCGCCGCCCGGTTGGTCTTACCGGAACGAAACTCGATCGAAAAGTCGTAGCCCAATAACTTTGCGATCCAAACTTGTTGAGCCGGTGTAGCGATTTTCTGTTGGAGGAGATAACAGAGGCTGTGGTGATCCGTCCGAACCACGACCGACCGACCGAGCAGATATGGGCGCCAGTGCTGTACCGCCAGTACCAAGGCCATCAGTTCATTTTCATAGGCCGAACGGCTGCGAACCGTGGAGGAGAAAGCCCGGCTGTAGAAGGCGATTGGTCGTCCGGACTGCATAAGGACCGCGCCGACGCCGGTGCCCGACGCGTCGCACTCGACCACGAAGGGTTGGTGGAAGTCCGGCATAGCCAATACCGGCCCATGCACGAGGGCCGATTGCAAGGCTGCAAAAGCGGCCATGGCCGCCGCCGACCAGATGAAGGGGCCCTCCTCCGAAAGCTTTGAGCAGTTGGGTGAGGGGGCGGGCTAATGTCCCATAGCCCTGAATGAACCGGCGGTAGTAGCCGGTCAAGCCCAGGAATCCGCGCACCTCGCGGACCGATGTGGGCGTCGGCCAGTGAAGAACCGCCGCAACCTTGTCGGCCTCCATGGACACACCGTCGGCCGAGATCGTGTGGCCCAGGTAACTAACCGAAAGGGCGCCGAAGGAACATTTCTTCCGGTTGAGGACGAGGTTGTGGCTGCGAAGGGTGCGGAGGGTGGCCCGGACGTGCTGGAGGTGTTCCTGTCAAGTGGAACTATACACCAATATGTCATCAACAAAAAAACAAGCACATGTTTGCGGAGTACCGGCCGAAAAATGTTGTTCATCGTAGCCTGGAAGGTTGCCGGAGCGTTGGTCAAGCCGAACGGCATGACCAAGAACTCGAAATGGCCGTCGTGAGTCCGGAACGCCGTCTTGGGGATGTCCGCCGGGCGGACGCGAATCTGATGATAGCCGGAACGGAGATCCATCTTAGTAAAGAAGGTGGCGCCATGGAGCTCGTCCAAGAGCTCCTGGATGACCGGGATCGGGTATTTGTCGGCGACGGTGGCCCGGTTGAGCTCCCGATAGTCCACGCAAAAGCGCCAACTACCATCTTTCTTACGCACAAGGAGGACCGGGCTAGAGAAAGGGCTTGCGCTCGGCCGAATGATGCCCCCCAAAAGCATTTCCCGCACGAGGTGTTCGATTTCGTCCTTTTGGATGCGGCCATAACGGTACGGTCGAACTGACACGGCTGATATTCCCGGTTGAAGTACAATGGCATGGTCTGTGGGGCGGGCCGGGGGTAAGCCGGTCGGGGCCACGAAGATTTCAGCAAACTCATCCAAGATGCCGCGGATGACGTCCGACAACGGCTGCGGATCCTCCGGGTCACTTGCCAAGAGCCATAGGCAAGCCGAAAAGTTGACAGCCGAGGTGCGTTGAAGGGACCAGAATGAAACTGGTGTCCGGAGGAGGGTGGAGTCGCCCGTAAGGCAGCACGACGTCGCCCCTTGTTGAAAGTGCATCGTCATCTTGGCCCAGTTGACACGAACGTCGCCCAGCGTTTGCAACCAAGCAACCCCCAAGATGGCGTCAATGCCGCCTAACTCAAAGATGTAGAAGTCAGCCGTGATGGAACACGAGCCCACGGTCAGCGAGATTGCTTGGCACAGGCCTTGTGTCGGCCGTCGGCGGCCGTCCCCTAAGCAGACCGTGAATTCCGCGGAGGGAAGGTGGGGAAGAGCGAGATCGCGAGCCAGGTGCGCCGAGATAAAGTTGTGGCTCGCGCCACTGTCAATCATGAGGATGACATCACGGTCCCGAATGCGGCCTTGGAGTTTCATCGTGCGCGGACCCGTGATGCCGCCGACCGAGAAACACGGAAGCTCCAGGCAGTGGAATGTCTCGGCCGGGTCAGTGAGGGGTTCGGCGTCCTCGGGTAAGTGAGGTGCAAGCTCCTCGGCCAGTGCCTCCGTAGCTGTGTCGTCTCCAAATATGGCATGAAACTCTTTGACCGGGCATACATGGTTGGGCGAGTACGGTTGATGGCACCGGAAACATAAGCCTTTGCGGCGGAGGTCGTTGTACTCGCTATCAGAGAAACGGTGGTGAGTGGGGCGGCCGGGCCGTTGGCCACTTTGTTGAACCTGCTGGGGCACCACGTCACGCGGAGGGGCCGGCCGAGGCGGCGGGTGGGGAGCCGGGGCCGGTTGGCGAATGCCCAGATCCGCCTCGACGGCGCGAGCCAGGTCGATTGCAGCTGAAACAGTGCGGGGATTGTGGGTACGTAGGCGAGAACGAATGGCGGGCCGCAATCCTTGCAGGTAAAAACCCAAATAGTGGTCGGGAGGCAGCCCCGGAACGTGGGAGACCAAGGCCACGAACTCATCAATGTACGTGTCGAGGTCGAAGGACTGGCGTATGCTGCAGAGGCGTTCAATGGCGGAGCCGGAGTAACGTGCATCATAACGCTGAATCATTTCGTGTTTGAGCTCATCCCAGGAAATCTGGGGTTGCACCTGGCGAAGCCACCGTGCCCAGTGCAACGCGGAGCCCGAGAGACCGACGACCGCCGTGCCCACCTTGTCGGCTTCCAGGGTAAGGTGGAGGTCGAAAAATTGCTCGGCGCGGGCTATCCAGCCCATGGGATCCACCCCGGTGAAGGACGACAATTCCAATGCCAGCGGGGGTCGGCCGGCCGCCGGGAGAGGGGCCGCCGGTCGCGGATCGGGCCCTAAGGGCGGCTGGGGAGCGGGGGGTGGAGGTTGCCCGAGGATCGAGCCACCCTCCCGGACCGATGCGGAGGACGCGGCGACAGGCGAGGCGACCGTGAACTGGTCCATGCGGGCGAGGTTGGAGGCGGTGTTGTTCTGGTTGGTGAGGGCGAGGGTTTGGAGTGTGGCCACGGCGGCCCGGAGGTCGGAGAGGTCGGAGTCGAGGGCGTCGGCGCGGGCGCGGAGGTCGTCCGCATCGTCGGTGGAGCCGGAGTTGAGGCGGGTTGTGACCGGCATTGCGTGGAGATTCCAGCGGCTTGGCGGCGGGCGGAGCGGCAGGTCGGACCAATGATACCACTTAGGTATCGGACGGCCGGCGAAGGTAACGTCGACGGCGGTGGTCGGCGAAGGGAACGTCGAGAGGGAGAGAGAGAGAGAGAGAGAGAGAGAGAGAGAGAGAGAACGAGAAAGGGAGAGAGAGATAGGGAGAGAGATAGAGAGGGAGAAGAAGGGGAGCAGCCCCAATTTACTCAAGTGATCAAAAGATGCTGATTAGGTTTTTAGAAAGACCTCTTATACTATGAGGCCCTTCTCAATACATGACCAAAATACCCATAGCCAGGAATCTAAATTACTAAGCCTGCTCATCACCAAATCCAGCGCCACTCCTGCTGTTGCCGAAGCTACCGCCTGGCGGTCCTCCCCTGCTGTCGCCGCTGTTACCGCCCGGCGGTACTCCCATGCTGTCGCCGCTGCTACCGCCTGGCGGTACTCTCATGCTGCCGCCCGCCTCGCTCTCGCCCCCCACGGTATCGCCGGTGGTACCGCCCGCTCCGCGTGCTCGCCGCGTATACACCCGCCACGGTGGTTCGTCCTCCTGTAGGTCGGTAATACGGAGTAACTCCGGTAGAGAGAGCGGGAGAGTCCGCGCCGCTAGATCCCATGGCTCAGGAATAGAAATCTGGAGAACACCCAAGGGGTAGGGCATCCAAAAGTGGATGGTAAGGGAGAAAGAATCCACCCATAATACTCCATCATGAAGGGAAGACGGCGCCGGAGAAGGCAGGACTTACTGCATGATGCGCCGGAGCCGGAACAGGAGAAGAACCGGGAGGGAAGAGGGCGGACGCGGAACGGGAGTCGAAGCGGACGGGAGTCGCGGACGCGGGTCGGCGAAGCGGGTCGGCGAAGCGGAAGCAGAGTCGCTGTTGCGGACGGGAGTCGCGGACGGCGAGCGACGACGGCGTGCGAGCGAACGAAGATGGGATTAGGTCACGCGGGATCGGCCGGCTCTGATACCATGTTGAGATGGAAAAAACATAACATTTCAATAATAGGCCCTCTATATATAGATGAGATACAATACTACAAAACCAAATAACAATAATATTCTAACATTAATTTTATTTTGTGGAATACTTGTTTAAATTAGAAATGTTTGTGTGTCATCTGCTCAGGATTCACCTATGCGTGGACCAGCTGAGCAGTTTCTTACTTTTCGAGCTTATGGTGCTCCACCTATAGTCATTGCAATTGCGGCACAAGGCACATTTCGGGGGTTCATGGATACAAAGACACCATTATATGCTGTAGGTATGCAGTTTTATCACACAGTTACAATCTCGTGCCGCCATTTGATTTATTCATATCAGTTTGATTTAAGAGCATTGCATTTATATTTGCCTCTAGATTTCTTATTTCTTCTGTCATATGTCTATTAATTTTGCCTTGCGGTTGTCGTAATGCACCATTTTGTTGAGCCGTGAGAGCATGATTTAGTTTTACATCGGGGAGATGAAATATATTTTAGTGCAAACATATCATATGATTGGTGCTTACCTAAGTTTCTGAGTTAAATGTGTGTTTTCCTACTTGTGTATCTTATTGAACTTCTGTTCTGCATTCTTTCGACTTTTTAACAAGTAGTATCAGAGTTGATGGTTCGACCTAGATCAAGTATGTTCATGAGTTTTGTGAATCCCATGAGCCATGACTGCTTCCACCATGGTTAAACACATCTCAAGAGCAGGTTAACTGCTACAACAGCACCATGCCGTTGAGTGTAAGCTTAATGCATGATAATGTTATAAACCTAAATCATAACGATACAATGGAGCATTGCCACACCTTCCGGAGATGGGATGCTTAAAAGAGAGCTACTAAATCCTTTCTAGCTAGGGTTTTAAATGAGAGATTCAACTTTCTTTCCTTCATTAATCGGTAAGGGGTCTTTGAGTACAACAAATACATTTGCAAAAGAGTTCATACCAGACGTATTGAAAAAAAACCCAGCATAATTTAAAAAGACTAATTGTGTATATTAAAAATCCTAGTTAATCCTTAACTACAAGACACATACAAAGAATACATAATTAGGACACATAATGACACATAATAAGGACACAACACTCTATCTCTCTTTCAATTTGAGTTGGCCGTCAAGCTTGGAATGGTTAATTTAATCGTTGGATCTGTTTTCTTTATCTCCCACAGAACGAGTTCCTTATAACAATGCGCCTAAGTGAAGGCGTTTCTACTAAAAAAGCACAATTCTTTCTCCCTCGTGTATGGAAGATGTGATTTGGGCTGACTGATCGTTGCTTGTACAAGAAGGGGATCAAAGAGATCCATAATTGGTGGCGAAACGCTCACATATCGAATGACTATGAGTGTGATATTATAGAAGGTGGAAGAGGGGCCTGAGAACCACAAGATTGAAAGGCTGAAAAAGAGGCTAGCTGAATGAAAAGCCCTAGGCTCAATAGCTGTTGAGGGTCATGCTGTCTAGGATCATCATTGGTAGCTGGTTTAAGAGACTATTAGATGAAAACAATCAGGACTGATGATGTGGAGGGGCTTGCTGGTTGGGTACAATTGTAATCATTGAAGGAGCGAAAAACTGGATGACTAAAGTCTCAGGGTAGAATTGAGACTGTACTTTCTCCCTGTTATCCTGTATAGTACTAATATACCTACCGGCGATGCTTCAGAGCAGATGAAGGGCAGTTGGATGCCCTGGTTGTTTGCGGTCCTGTCATGCCTTGTTTCATTGACGCTTTGTCGTGGTTGAAAGACATCATCAATTTTGTAGACGAGCACAATGAGGCTCATTAGTTACTTATCTCTACTGCTGCCCAACATGCCTTTGTGGCTGCCAAATCAATCCCGAACTTTTCAGCATTTCGAGGATTTATTGTTTTCTTATTGACGGAGTGGCAATTGGTGGCTGGGAGCTGCAGCAGTGGAGTAAAAGTTTGTCGTTTTGAGAGGAAGGGTTTGGTTGCTTGTGGAGATGCGTCGATATGTACGAGATGAGGGTATGAAGAAGGATCACTGGACACAATATTGATGATGGATGATCAAAAAGAGGCTGCATGTCCTACGAATGGCCCACTAACGGATCCCACGGAGAGGACGAAGGATGATTGATATAAAAATTAGTGAAAAGGGATTTTGAATTATGAGAATTGTTGTTGATGTTCTCCAATTCTATATCCGATGAAGGCAAGTGTACCTTATCGTTTATAGTATAGGATACTTAAGAAAAATATCAAGGTCGTATTTAAACACGGGTCTGTGAATATTTCTACTTCGAGAAAGCGGACTATGATTCTATCGGAGAGAGCGAAAAAGAGATATAATTAAAACTAAATAAAAGAGAACAAAAATAAATAAAGTAAACAAAACTTGATTAAAACTCACATTGAAATGAAAATAAAAATAAATTATTATCATTCTAATCTATGCCTTGACCGTGGAGATTCCTAGCATATGAACGCACCTCTCTCGAGGAATACGCCCACCTGAGATTAGGTTGATTGACCGAACTCTCGTTCTATAATTGAAACCCCTAATACTCGCTTTAACGAGGTGATTCCACTATAGGATTTGATTCTTATCCAGAAGATTTACGTCATCCTCTCTCGAGGGTTGCGTGCAACTCTTTTTATTCCCGAGTGATCGATTCGTACGCACGAGCCTCTCGACTAACGAGAATACGAAAACAAATATCGAAATTCATAACCGGCATATGAACTCGGTATCGTCATTTTTTGAGAATAAATCGAAGGTAGAAAAGAACGAAAATAAGGCAAATGATGATTTCATATCAAAGCTTGTAAAAACCAAGAACTAAATACTTTACACGAAATAAAAATGCATAAAAGAAAAATATTGCAAGAAAAGAAATTACATGAATTAAAATCTAAACTATTGCAAGAAATGAAATTACATGAAAAAAAATCTAAATTATTGCAAGAAATGAAATTACATGAAAAAAATCTAAACAATTGCAAGAAATGAAATTACATTGAAAAAAAAAACTAAAACTAGAAATTAAAATGACATTGTATTAATTAAAAGCTAAATTATTTATTGTCATAAAAGAGGGGTACAAAAAATAAAATGACATGAAATGAAATCTAAACTAAGAAATAAAATTACAAGACATTAAAAAGAAAATAAAGAAAATACAACATATGAAATCTAAACCTAAAAATAAAGAAAACTGCGCAAGCAGAGTGGGCAAGGGGAAGGAGGAGCATTTGCTGGAAACGGACTTCTGAATTTATAGGAGAAATTTTGAGGTTACACGCCCTCGGTCACGGGCGTGACCTAGGGAGTGTCTAGTGAAATGATGGCAGAGGTCTGAATATGGCGGAAGCGGCTGTGAAAACAACTTGATTTGACAATTCAGGAAGTACACGCCCTAGGTCACGGGCGTGACCTGGGCCGTGACATGCACGGGAGGCAACAACAACCGAGTTCGGCGGGCGGCATGCGTGGGGCTCTGGAAAAGTCAAGGAGGACACGCCCGTGACAAGTAGGTCACAGGCGTGTACATGGGCGGCTTCATTTAATGCGGCGTGGGATTGATTGGCGGTGCGGGGGAAGTCAGAGATCACGCGGGTGAGTCACAGCCGTGACTAGCAGGCACACGGGCGTGACTGAAATCAAATCTGCACGGAAGTTCCACCTGGACACGGCAGCAACACTGGATTGATCTTTAAATTTACACGCCCTGGGTCACGGCGTGACCGAGGGAGCGACTTCATTCGTCTTGATGGCTGTCCAAATTCGTCTAGATGAGGTTTCGATTCGGCTAGACGGAGAGTTCCACTGGCGTGACCAGCTACATGCCCTTGGTCACGGGCGTGACCTGGGGCATAACTTTATTCGTCTTGATGCCTGAGCTCAAATTGCGCGGCAGTAGCTCTGGACCATATTTAAAAAGACACGCCCTTGGTCGCGGGCGTGACCTAGGGCGTGTACTGTCATTTTTGAGCAAAACTCCAGAAAAATCTGCAAAACAGAAATACAACTCTTATTAGAATAGAAATTATAAAAGAAATGACTTTTTAAACAAAATAGAAACAATATTTACAAATTTGTATAAAAATTAACCTAATACTATACTAAAAACACGCACAAATCCTACTCATCAATGATCCTACACTGGATTTGAGTGATACGATAGAGGTCGTGGAAGGAGTTTAATTGGGATGCATGTGTGCTGGTCAGGATTGATTGATTGATTGATTGAGGTGGATTAATCAAAGTAAATTCATGCAGAGTAGATTGTTGAGAAGGGATTGCATGATTGGGAGAGGGGTTGAGGGATTGTGGTGGGTAGGATTGGTCGTGGTTGCGTCGAATTGAATGGCGAAGGATGCATTTATTGAGTACGTCGACTGCTCGGGAGTAATATGTGATCACGATCTGCGAATCATGTTCTTGTGCAGAACGGATGAGTAAGCTGAAGGCGGAGCGTCGACTGTGGAAGCATGGAGGGAAGGGCTGGAGCAGCCATTTAGATGGGCTCGATGGGGGAATGGGATCTGCAATTATGAGAAATCTGTGCTAGTTCTCGTGACTGCAGAATGACAGACAAGCGTGAGTTACAAAACCTAGTTTTGATACTAAGCTGATATGAACCTAAATCATAATGATACAATGGAGCTTTGTTGTAGATCCCATGCATGCTCGAGGGAGAGCTACCAAATCCTTTTTAGCGGGATTAAACTTGCTTACCTTCATTCAACCTCAAAGGTCTTTAAATATAGCACATACATTTACAAAATAGCACACAAAACATGAGTAATTGTTAAGGTACTTAACGTGAGTTAAAAAAGTAATTGCATTAAAAATGGCTAATTGGGTAAATTAAAAATTCTAATTTACTCCCAACTACAAGACAAACAAAGCACATAATTAAGAGACATAACATAGACACATAACAAATACTCGATGATTTTGAAAAGTTTCTTTTTGAGGGGGAAATAATGGCCAATGTGGAGAGCTCTCATGTGAGAGATTGAGATTGGTGTGACACTTAAGAGCATGATTTAGTCCCAAATTGGATTAGACCCTCAACCACGGGCTTAAGCTTTTAGGTTGAATATGAGTTTGATCATAACTATATCTCATCCTGTTGGCATATATTAGAGGTGTGGTGTGCGTTTGGGTGTGGTGTGCGTTTAGAGAACTGTAGAGGTATATATATGTATGTATGTGTAATAATGAAGATGAAGCCCTAATTCAACATGGTATCAGAGGCCAGGGGGAAGGGAGCCGTCCTCGCGATCTCGCCGCACCTCGCTGCATCGTACGACCTCTTAAGTTTTTGTCGCCGGAGATCTCGTCGCCGCAAGATCTCGCGGGAGTTCCCGTCGTCGTAAGATCTCGCGGGAGTTCGTGAGAAGGGTGTTCGCCTCTCCGTGATCCCATCACTAGAGACTCATCGACGACCCGATCTTGCCACTGGAGTCTCGTCGACGACGACATTGGGGGAGGATCTCGTCGACATAGCTACAACGCAGAAGGTCTCTCAGCGACATTGGGGGAGTCTCTCGACGACACTGCTGCAGCACAGAAGCATCACTCGACGACTCTCGACGACATTGGGGGGTCTCTCGACGACTCTAGATGACACAGCAGGCTCTCTTGACGACACCCCAGACTCTCGACGAACTCACTCGACGACGACACCGCAGACTCTCGACAAACTCACTCGACGAACTCACTCGACGAACTCACTCGACGAACTCACCAGAAGCTTGATTGGTGTGTACACTAGTTAGTAATGCCGACGAAAGAATGAAGGATGTCCTCAAGAAGTTGGATCCGGCAGAGGTGGCTACCTTGTTGACGTTGTTGGGTTCATCACCCCGACCGGTGAAGTTGGACCTTCCACCGGTTGACCTGAAGCTCGAAGGACCGACCACCTATCTGGGTTGGTCACGCCGCGTGAGGAAGACCCTTACAACACAGAAGGTTGGAGGTTTCTTGATAGGGGAGTTGAAGAAGCCAGAGAACCCAGCTGCAGGAGATGAGTGGGAATTAACCCATATGACGGTGTTCATGTGGCTTCTCAGCTCGGTTGTCCCATCGATTGCTGCCACGGTTGATGACCTGGAGACAACCATGGAGGTTTGAGACAGGCTGCGAAGTACATATGATGGAGTGGGGAACACTCTCAGGGTCTTCCAGGTGAAGGGAGAAATTGATGACATAGTTCAAGGTGAGGAGACTGTGCAGGAATACACATCTGAGTTAGAACGACTATGGGTGGACTACGATCATGCTTTTGGTGGTATGCGTTGCAGTGATCCACAGTGCAGGGCTTCCAAGATTATCATAGAGGAGAGGACCATGAAGTTCCTGAAGGGGTTAAATGAACGGTTCGATCAGAGGAGAGCCTTACTTCTGTCGGGTACGAAGATTCCTACTCTGTCAGAGGCCATCTCGGCCATGATTCAGGAGGAAACCCGGTTCAAACTCCAGGCAGGGACGGGAGATTCCACTGCCGTAAAGTCAACACTAACGGCTACTGGCTCGGGTATTCCAAGACCACGAGAGGAAACACGACAGTGCTACAACTGCGGGGAGACAGTCCATCTGTTGTATGCTTGCCGCAGACCACCCAAGGAGGGGGATTTGGGTGGTGGTGGTCGTGGACGTGGCCAGGGGCGTGGTGGCAGAGGTGGATATCGTGCCAATCTAGGCATTAGTGGATGTGATGAAAAGGCTGATGTTATTTACACCGAGGAGGAGCAGACTCTACTAAGTATGATGAGCATGATGGAGGGCCTCAAGAGGAAACAAGCTGGTGAAGGAAGCAAGAATGGAACCGGGGGGGGGGGGGGCATAAACTTCAACTATGTATGCCCACTCTTCCAGGACATCGGATTAGATCGTTGACTCCGGTGCTTCACGACACGTGATAGGAGATGCGGGTGAGTTCTCCTCCTACACTCGCCTAGCTACTGCTGATAGCATCCAGACGACAGATGAGACTTTTCAATCAGTGGTCGGTAAGGGCACTGTCAATTGTACAGGTTCGGTAAAACTGTACAATGTCTTGCATGCTCCTTTTCCAGTTAGCCTTCTATCCATTAGTTCCATAATCCTTCAGCTAAAATGTGTCGTTTATTTTGATATTCCCAAGGTGTCCTTCTAGGAGAAAGGGACGAGACTGATACTTGTGACTGGGACCTGGCATGACAGGCTATGGTATTTGGATCGGGAAGGATTGGATGCAGCTCTTATATCTATGACGGGGGAGACAGAAGTTGGAGGAACGAAGATGAGTGCGGAGGATATGCTTCTACTACATCACCAACGTTTAGGGCATTCTTCTTTCGGCACTTTAGCCAGACTATTTCCTTTATTGTTCCAAAAAATAAATCAACATAAACTTGTATGTGATGCATGCGACTTAGGCAAGCTTACTAGGAGCTCTTATGTTAGAACGGGACGGATGAGCTCTTTGTTTTGTGATGTTGTGCATTCTGATGTTTGGGGGCCTTGTGCCGTAAGTTTTTTGAATGACTATAAATACTTTGTGACATTTATCGATTGCACCTCGCGTGTCACTTGGTTATATCCGATGAAAAGTAAGAGTGAGATTTTTACATGTTTTCGGGATTTCCATAAGCATGTCCAAACACAGTACGGCACAACGATAAATGTATTAAGGTCGGATAATGGAACAAAGTACACTAATAGGGCATTGACAGAGTACCTATCAGTCCATGGGATACTGCATCAGACTACATGTGCATACACACCTGCACAAAATGGCGTGGTGGAGAGAAAAAATAGGCATCTGATGGAGGTGACAAGGAGTATGATGTTCCACATGAAAGTCCCTCAGAACTTATAGGGTTACGCTGTGTTAACAACAACACAGTTAATCAACAGAATGCCATCACATATTCTCGGGTGGAAATCCCCGTGTCAAAAGTTGCAGGGACATAATGGAGGGATGCTTCCATTAAAAGTTTTCGGCTGTGTGTGCTTCGTGATGGACAACAGACCGAGTGTTGGAAAACTTGATGCGAAGGCACTCAAGTGTATTTTTGTGGGCTACTCTGGTACTCAGAAGGGGTACGTGTGCTGAAGTCCAGTGGAGAAGAGAAGTTTCGTGAGCCTGAATGTCCACTTCAGAGAGCTAGAGTAGTATTACCGACAGGAGGAGACCCAACTCATACCAGAATTGCCAAATATCGAAAGTATGAGGCCAGAGAGGGAGAGTTTGGTGACAGATCTGGAAGTATGACATGAAGGATCAGTGGAGGAGCATGGGAGTAATGAGGAGCAGGAGGAGGAAGTGAGAGGCGTGAGGCTTACGACTCAGGGGGAACTGCTTATATATCATAGGAAAGAGAAACAGACTGCAGAACCAGTACCTGTGCCTAGAATGCCAGTGCCTAGTCCCTTATCTACGCCAGTCTCTACTCCTAGAGCACCTCCACCACCACAATCATTTTCTGGTGAGACCATTCCTTCTACTCCTCCATCTCCTACTACCACGATCTAGCGGACTACTCATAGCAATGCGGGCAACCCTTCGAACAGATATGGTTGGGATCTTGCTTTTTTGTCTCCTATGATAATATCTCTTCTTCTCATGGAGCATTTATTGTCTCTTTGGATAGTTTTATTGTACCTAACAATTGGCAGGTTGTCAAAACTGATCCAAAATGGCAAGCAACAATGAAGGAGGAGATGAGAGCTCTTGAGAAAAACAAGACCTGGAAGCTGACATACCTACCAAAGAACAAGAGGGTTGTCGGGTGCAAGTGTGTTTTCACTGTGAAGCAGAACCCAGATGGGCTTGTCGAGCGCTATAAGGCTCGATTGGTCGCAAAGGGGTATAGCCAGACCTATGACATCGATTACGACGAGACATTTGCACCCGTGGCTAAGATGAGCACTGTCCGAACTCTGATAAGCTTGGCAGCGAATGGTGGATGGAGGTTGCATCAACTAAATGTGAAGAATGCATTCCTTCATGGAGATCTAGCCGAGGAGGTGTACATGGAGATACCACCGGGGTTTGGCACAGCTGAGACCGAAGGCAGAGTCTGTATACTGAAGAAGTCCCTCTATGGCTTGAAGCAGTCTCCCCGTGTGTGGTTTGACCGATTCAGGAAGGCCATGATTGGGATGGGATACCAGCAGATCAATGCTGATCACACGGTGTTCTTCAGGGAAAATGAAGGCCATTACATCACTATGCTTGCGGTGTATGTGGATGGCATGATCATCACAGGGGACGATGAGTAGGAGACCGTTCGCCTCAAGAAGGCGTTGGGCAAGGAGTTCGAGGTAAAGGATTTGGGTTTGCTAAGGTATTTCCTTGGGATTGAGATTGCGTATGGTGCAAAGGGAATTGTTCTGTCCTAATGGAGGTATGCCTTGGATCTCCTCACAGAGACAGGGATGTTGGAGTGCAGGCCTGCTGCAACACCGATCGATCAGAAGTGTAAACTGGATGCCGAGGCAGGTGAACCAGTCGATCGAGGGATGTACCAGAAACTAGTTGTGAAGCTGATTTACTTTAGCCACATGCGTCCGGACATTTCCTTTGCCGTGAGCGTGGTGAGCCGTTATATGCATGACCCTAGGAAAAGCCACATGGATATTGTGTACCAGATCCTTCGATACTTGAAGATTGCCCCTGGAAAGGGGTTGTTATTAAGAAGGAATGGACACATGAAGATTGAGGGCTACTGTGACTCTGATTAGGCAAGCTGTATAGATGATAGGAGATCCACCTCAGGCTATTGCATATTTGTAGGAGACAACTTGATCTCCTGGAGGAGCAAGAAGCATTCAATGGTGGCCAGATCGACAGCAGAGGCAGAATACAGAGCTATGACATTGGGGGTTGCTAAACTTCTGTGGCTAAAGGGAATGCTGATGGAGCTGAAATTGGATCGAGGAGATAAGATGAAGCTGTGGTGTAACAGCCAGACAACTATCAGTATTACAAACAATCCAGTTCAACATGATAGGACCAAGCATATCGAAATCGATAGGTTCTTCATAAAAGAGAAGCTAGACAGTGGGCTACTGGAGCTTAGTTACATTGCGAGCAATGATCAAGCCGCAGATTGTTTGACCAAAGGTCTTAGTTCGAAAGATATGATTAGAAATTCTGACAAGATGGGTTTAGTAAATATCTTTCACCCACCTTGAGGAGTGTTGGCGTGTATTAGAGGTGTGGTGTGCGTTTAGAGAACTGTAGAGGTATATATATGTATGTATGTGTAATAATGAAGATGAAACCCTAACTCAACACCTCAAATTTCAGTTCTCCCTTAGTTGCCGTTCCCTAGCATTCTACTTAAATTTTGTTTCTCACCAATTCTTCTTCTGCATGATGAAATGCTCAATGGTCCTTGGTACTTTGGTAGGTCTCATAGCCTTGGTACTTTTCCTTGATAGCTAAGGACACTGGACACTGGGATTGAATTCATACTTGTATAATACCATTACCATAGTCTCTATTCAAGATGAGAAAAATGTAGGTATATACATTCAAGGCAAATTTTATTAATTTTTTCTTCTTTTAGTGCCAGAGGTTATTAGTTTTGTTTCCCTTCAGTGTGTAGAATATACAATTTAAGGTTAACTAGTGGGATCTCCTCTAGAGCCTTGCATAATTACAGAAACCTCCTCTGTAGTTTTTGAAATTACAATCTCCCCTCCAAGTTTACATTAAATTTTAGTTTTATAAACTTCCCCTCTGGAAGGGGCACACTCATAGTGTATGTTAACTGGAAATGGATGTCTTGTTACTTTGTAAACTAAGAGGTGAGGTATTTGTAATGTCAAAAAAATAGAGAGGAGGTATTTGTAATTATACAATTTCCTAGGGAGGTCCTAGTAATTAATCCTTCAATTTATGAAAACAATTAATCAGCTAGAAAAGATTATCGCAATAGTAATGTTAGTACAGCTTGCACAATGCTCCATTCCATTCAACTACTTAGCTCAAGTATAAATTTCTATTTCATGCCATAAATGTAGCAATGCTTATACCTCTAAACTGATTTATGCTTTTATCACCTGCAACTTTTTCTAGAACTTATTTACAGCGCATGATGTGTCCAAAGCTTACATCTCTTTTGGTCTAATGATACAGGTATTGGAAATTTACTGAACGCAGTTTTGGATCTTGTATTAATATTTTATCTCGGTCTAGGCATTGGGGGTGCTGCCATAGCCACTGTTGTCTCAGAGTATGTCTTGTAGAGGATGCTTGTGATAAAGAACAATGTTCAAAATGATTTTTTTTTTCTGTTTTTGCATTTTTTGACCAAATTTTTTCTTATATTAAATCTAAATCCAAGGAAGCAGCCTCTTGCAGCCTCTTGCAAAAATGGTCACGGGTTCAAGTCCTGGAAGCAGCCTCTTGCAAAAATGCAAGGTAAGGTTTGCCTACATTTCACCCTTGTGGTGGGACCCTTACCCGGACCCTCGCTGCGCGGGGATGCTTTGTGCACCGGGCTGCCCTTTATTAAATCTAAATCCATTTGAACAGGTATGTGATGGCCTTTATCCTTCTTTGGAAGCTAAATGAGAAAGTGCATCTCATTCCTCCAAACTTGGGCGTTGGAGTTGTTCGCTACCTCACCTCTGGTTTGTGCTCTAATTATATTGTTCTTAGCATTAGTTTGATAAACTGCATTCTTTTTCAATCAAAGATATGATAAAATGTGTCATGGAGAATTCTTCGAAGAGAGGTGGGCAACAGGAACCTTTTTATGCAAAATTGGAGTAAGATAAGAGAATGCCAAGCAATTGATATATGCCATTTCTAGTAGGGTGAGGACATTTTTGAAGTTAATTTTTATTTTGAGATTTTTGTTACATTAACAACTGGAAGGTTGAGAACTAAAGGGAGAAACATAAATTTATTGGATGTGCTTTTGAAAGAGGTAAATTCATTTAAAATCTAACATTTTATTCATTATACTTTTTCTCATAGGACGATCTAAAAGGCACTAAAATTTTTTACTGGGGGATACTACAAATAAGATAAATTAGCAAAGCTTGGTAAAAATGTCTTACTAATTGTTTATGTTCATCTTTTACATGGGTTCAGCATTTTGTATTTAATTTTTTAAATAGTTGTGGGCCATGTTTGCATCATTTATTCCTGAATTTATGTTTAATTCTGAAGAAAATAATGAGCAGAAGTGAGGATAAAAATGGCGAAACTTAAAGAAAAAGAAACAAGCAATCATGTGGTTTGGCGAAATTGTCTCACATACAAGTTACAACCATGATCGCACATAGAATTTTTCTTATTATAATAAAAAGAGAATATTGTGTCATTTTGATACGATCCTTTTTAGGATAGTATACAAAGAGGGGAAAATGGATTCCTAAGGCTTAAGTCTGAACGGAAATCATGTGGAGTCTCCACGGAGAGGTCCCTAGAAATTGCAGAAAAATAGGGGAGGGGAGAGGTTAACTGTTACGGTCGCGCATGCCGCCGCCGCACCAGGGAGAGTCTACACTCAGAGGAAGGCGATGGCCCCTTGCCCACCGGGATTGGAGGAGACCGCGGGAACCATCTTCATTTAAATATTTCCGTTTGAATGTTAATTCTGTTTTTGCTATGCGCACACCGGAACTCTAGCTATTCGCACCCACTGTTATAAAGGGTGTTGTATATCTCATTAGGGTTTTCATGCTTGGATGAATGTGTTTTAGGGATGCTCCCTAAGTTCTTCTCATTCCCCTTCCCCTTCTTCCTCTTCTCATCTCCACCGGCCCCCTCCCTTGTTGGGTTCCTCTCATAGTTCGTATTAATTTGGTTCGACCTGCCTCACCTCCTGCTATTCAAGCCGCCGGTGTTCTCCCCCGCGATCCCACTTCGCGCTTTCGCCGCCACTGCTTCCGCGTCCGCGCTAGACGCGCGTAACCGCTTCGCTTCACGCGTCCGCCAACAGACTGCGATCCTGATCCCGCTTCGCTTCACGCGTCCGACAGCGAACACGTCTCCCGATCCCGCTTCACGCGCGCGCTCCGCGCCCGCATCCTTCTCACCACCGCTACTGCCAGCGACTTACACCGTGCTGATGAGTCCGATATTTAAAGGGTTTTTCGGACTCATCTGAGTTAGTTTTCACGCTTATGTACTTCACTTGTTCATTATTGCTTATATTTCACTTGTTCACAGTTCTCACATGAAGTGCACATTTAGGCCCGTTGTGGTGTGCAATTGCGCGCTTTATTGTTGGGGGTAAGCACATTGTGCTCCCCATCCTTTTTATTCTATTATGCTTGTGCTGGAGGTGTGTTCCCAACGCTTGGATTTGCTGTGCAGGTGGGCAGATATCCGGATCGTCCCGACTCCTAACTCTGGCAGCACACCTTCTACTTCTGATTACTTTTCTGTGTCACCTTCATGTTTTGAAGGGAATGATGCAGACACGCTTATCAGAGTTGTGGCGGATGTATGTTCCGACATCGCTGAGCCAATCTCCCCTGTGCATACATCACCTTGCATGAATTCGATTCTTTGTGAGGAATCGCTGCTTGACTTTTATCCAAGCACTATTCCTCCCCCTATTGTGCATACTACTACATTCGTCTCTGACGACATTATTGATGATGCATCGCAGGATGAGGCAAGTGATCTATCTGTTGTGCCTGTTCCTATGGAGGAGGACAACCTTTAAGGTGAAGAGGATTTTTCCTCAACACCGGTGGAGGAAGTCCAAATCTTGGGCAAGGCCACCGTTGATCCTGCCGAGCCTTGCAACATTATCAATAATGCTGACAACATCTTACTACCTCAACCTAGTGGGAGTGAGACCGGGACCGCTCCCCTAATTTCTGATTATTTATGTCATTCTTCTCTTTTATTTCCTACCCCCCCTTCTTTGTCTGGGCCTGTGCAAGATGAATCTTCACGGGAATGTCAGGAGGACTTGGAGCCTGTTGCTCCAGTCAATGATGAGAGTGTCTTCTTGTGTGAGGAGGTTGATCCCTCCTCCACAGTGGAAGCCTCATTCATTGTCTTTTCCCCCTGCTGCCTCCTTGAGGATGACACTTTGCTTGGCAAGGACATTTATTTTGGTGAAAATAGTGAGGACTCCTCCACTTCTTTCTTTCTGCTTCCTTTACCTGTGAAGAGCATGTATTTTTATTTAGGTAGAGGAGTAACTGTTTTATCACCGTATCGGTACCCGTTACCGACACGGATATTAGAACAATTACCTGTCCACTTCTCTTTCCATACTCCCATCAGCTAGAACTCTTAAAGTTCTGAATAAGTCGTGCTGGGATGACAGTAACCACAATAGTTATCTTCTTTTTCTTGAACTTTCAATTTATCTTTGTCAAATATTAGTTAGTTAGATTTCATTTTAGTTTGCTTTTGCGGAGCTCACCCCTGCAGGTATTTTCTATTTGTGAAGGCGGTGATCGTGATTCTCCGACCAGGTTTCCTGAAAAAGACGACTATTCCTGATCCCGCAGACGGTGTCGTACGAGAGAATTGCTGCACTGCCATGTGGAAACGACAATGAAGGGATTCAGGAGAAGAGGACGTGATCAGCACTGGGTCTCGAGGTCGATGGAAACGAGGGGAAACTCCTGCGTCGATGCCGTAGAATGCTCGCTGGCTCCTGCTATTGAACTGGATTGCTGAGATTCGCGCCTACAACGTCGATTAGGGCCAGGGGAACGATCGATGGGATCGTTGTCTGAAGCGTCGGCGCGAGGAGAAGGAAGATACGGCAGTTGCGTCAATCGGTTGTGGAAGAATGCGGTTACGCAAGTGAGCGGAAGTGATATAGCGTGCGTGTAACACCCCCATCCGTTAAGAAGTATATGACAGAAGGTCCGGCCGGGGCCCCACGCCATATACTACCAAACAAACGGATACGTCACTTAATTGAAATACCAAATGACACTAAAGAGCGAACCTAACTCAGAGCATTCTATGCGGAAGCAAAAGAGCGAGACGAAATATATAAACCACCAAAACCCGAACCCGGGTATGTCCACTTCTACTAATAGGAATAAAATGTGTTTACACAACAATAGAGGCACGGCGGCCTTATAGTTTACCAACATCGGCGCGCAGGCCGGCCATACATGAAAAGTAAAAGAACATCAAAAGGCCTTCAAGGGCCACAGCAGCACAAGGGCTTCAGCCCGCTAAGAGCCCGCTATGTTCCCGCTCGGTCCAGCACCTGTACAACAAGCCCACCAAAAACGGTGGCAAAATAGGGCAACGGTCAGCTAAAGCTGACCAAATTGTACCGACCCCACCCCTTCGAGGGGGTGGCAGTTCTAATCATCCCTGCAAAACAGTCTCCGCAGCATATATATATATATATATATATATATATATATATATGAGTGCGACTAGCAAAGCCCACAACAGTTCATACATATGCAACAATCACAAACGTCGGAGTGGCCCCCCACGTCCCGTGCTCTCAGGCACTCTTTGGTGTACTCCTCCTTCCACCACCATCCACTCTTGATGGCTTTGCCCTTCGAGGCTAAAGTCGGTGGCCCGAATACCAGGGCACCCCCGTACTTTAATTGTGAACATACCGTAGTCCGAAGACTCTTTCCCAATGCCTCCCGACGTGCTGTACGAGCCTTACTAGTCAGGTGCTGCAATGGTGCGGTTTCAGGTTCGCCAAATGCCCGTTGTTCACAGCTCTCGTTGTACAACACGAAGAGCGGGTATGGCGTTCCCTCAGCCCAGGTATTCTCAATTAGCCGGCTCTACGGGCCGCTAAGTCATCCACCAGGACACCCTCACGGGTCGGGCACAAGGCCTCAGGTCCTCTCAACAGGTGGGCACAACAACATCACCAGAACTCAGTCTGGGAGCTACCGTGCGGCGATAACGCTAACGCCGACGGTAGTGAACAGAAACCCCATTTCTGTTTCTCACTTCGGGTGCTCCCCGGGGCACACCCCCAGGCGTTGCTGCGCATGCAGTAGCACCCTCTAGTCCTACAAAGCAGGATATCAACACGGAGTTTTCCCCCGGCACGCATAATATCAAAAGCATCACCAATCCGGACGAACCGTCTCGGATGGGCTTCACACAGCGCGCCTACGTCCATTTCACGCATGGACTCTACATGTATGCAAGATTTGACGGGGATAACACGAATCGACCCGTCGGAGGCCACGAGCTCACCCTTTTGGGTAGGGGACCTCAACGATGCAAGGAATGGACTAGAACGTGTCCAAATGAGGGTAAAGAGAATCGTTACCCTTAGACGTCGTTTCTGAACCATGGAGACGGGCCCAGATTTGACGGCTAACGAACGTAGCGGCTGTCCGCGCACGAAAACGGCGTCCAAGCTTGCTCCGGAGCTTCCACGTTCTTCGAATGGCGCACAACTTCAACGTTGTGATTTTCCCCTTGAAGGAACCCTAGGGAGGAGGCTTCTCCAAGTTGTACGGTCGGCCAAGGCTTCACGGCAAGAGGGTTGCACCTCTTTGTATTGGTCGGCCTTCGGGATCTCGGCAAAGGAGGTCGCAGCTCAAACAAAGAAGCGGCGAGACCTTCTTCTCCAACTTAGGCGGCGGCCGGGAGAGAGGAGAAGGGAAGGGGGTCGGGTTTCCGACTACCCGTGCTTGTCTCCTTGCAGGCCGGCGAAGAGAGGAGGAAGACTATCTTCCTTGCTCCAGAAAACGAAGGAGATCGGACGGAGCTTCGTGCGGCTTCCTACGACACAGGCGGGGGTGGCCTCCACCTTGTACGTGACCGGCGATGGGAGTGAGGGAGGAGAACGGCTCCTCCTTGCTGCCGACGACGAGAGAGATCGAGAGGGGGGGGGGGGGGGGGGGGAACTGCGGCCGTTTCACGCGAACAGGAGTCGGGAGGGGGATTTCGAGAATGAGAGGGAGAGGGATTTTAGGTTTTAAACCTAAACCTAGCCCAACTTGCTATTCGCAGCCCACTCCCCTATTCGCACCCCAACTTCTAATCGCACCCCAAAACCTAAATAAATTGAGGCGTTACAATTCTCTCCCCCTTAAAGAAATTTCGTCCCGAAATTTAAAACACAAACAACGAAATGAAATTCGTCATACCTGAGTAAACAAATCAGGGTACTCCTCGCGCATGACCTCTTCTGGCTCCCAAGAGAGCTCCTCGTGGCCACAATTGTCCCAACGGACTCTCACCATCTTGATGGTCTTTCTCCGCAACTGCCGAATATCAGCATCAATAATACAAACCGGAGTCACCTTAGTAGTTAGGCCACTCTCCACCGGCACACTTACGGCCTCCAACACCGAATCGGGCTCTCGCACCGCCTTCCTCAATACAGAGATATGAAAGACATCATGCAACCCACTCAGCTCCGTCGACAAGGCAAGTCGGTAAGCTGCTTGGCCGATGCGCTCGGTGATCTCGAATGGCCCTACATACCTCGAACTCAGCTTCTTCAAGCGTCGGATCCTCGACACTCCTTTGAAAGGCTTTATCTTCAAATACACCCAATCACCAACCGCGAACTCCACGTTCCGGTGTTTGGCGTTGTAATACTTCGCCTGTCGATCTTGGGCTGTCAACAACCGCTCTTGAATGGTCCGTATCGACTCATTCGCGTCAACAACTTCTTTACGCTTCAGCAGCTTGGTATCACCGGTCTCCGCCCACGCTAACGGAGTACGACACTTCTTGCCGTATAATGCCTCATACGGGGCCATCTGGATACTCGCCTGGTAACTGTTGTTGTAGGCGAACTCTACCATATGAAGGTGATCTTCCCAACGCTGCCCGAAGTCCAAAACGCACATTCGCAGCATATCCTCCATTGTCCGATTTGTCCTTTCGGTCTGCCCATCCGTTTGCGGATGGAAGGCTGTGCTAAACTTGAGCTTTGTGCCCAATAACCGATGGACATGCCTCCAATCACCGGACGTAAACCGCCCATCACGGTCGCTAACTATGCTGCGAGGGACGCCGTGTAATCGAACGATGTTCTCCACATACATCTTTGCTAGCTTCTCCACTGGATCGCTCTTCTGATTCGGGATAAAGTGTGCAACTTTAGTCAACCGATCCACAATAACCCAGATAGAGTCATTTTTCTGCAGTGACTTTGGCAAACCGTGCACAAAATCCATGAAAATATCATCAAATTTCCACTCCGGGATTGGCAACGATTTCAAGAAACCTCTTGGCCGTTGGCACTCGGCCTTCACTAGCGCGCACGTTTGACATTTTGCCACGTAGAGGGCTATGTCCTTCTTCATGCCTGGCCACCAGAACAGTATCTTCATGTCCTTGTACATCTTTGTGCTCCCTGGGTGGATTGAGTACTTGGTATTGTGAGCCTCATACATCAACTCCTCCCGTAAAGTACCGGATTTTGGGACGCACAAACGATCATCCTTCCGCAGAAGACCGTCTTCAACCGAGAACTTTGGCCCTTCCGCTGCATAGCGCTTCATGCTCTCATCAAGTTCCAACGCTCTCCGAACTCTGTCCGCGAGGTCACACTGCACCTCCGTCCAGTTCAGGCATGCATTTGCACTAGCACTCCTGTCAACACAGGTAATACCCAAGGCTTCCAACTCCAGGACTAAACGTTCATCATGAATGCGCAACCAGTTTGCTCGAGCTGGAGTTCTGCGACTCAAAGCATTAGCGACTACGTTCCCCTTCCCGGGTGTGTAGTGTATCTCGAAGGTGTAATCCCCGAGGAATTCCATCCACCTCTGCTGCCGCATATTCAGCCCTTTCTGCGTCAGAAGGTACTTCAGGCTCTTATGGTCCGTGAAGATGTCGATCTTCAGGCCATACACATAATGCCGCCAGAGCTTCAGGGCAAATATCACGGCCGCCAACTCCAAGTCGTGGACCGGATAGTTCCGCTCGTGCACCTTCAGCTTGCGAGAGCCGTACGCTATCACCTTGCCATGCTGCTGCAGAACACAGCCAAGGCCGCTCCCAGAAGCGTCGGTGTAGATCTCGTAGCCCTCTGTGCCGCAAGGCAAACATAAGATCGGAGCCGAGGTAAGCCGCCGCTTCAACTCCTCGAAAGCCTGCGCACACGCGGGCGTCCAAATAAACTTCTGGTCTTTCCGTGTCAGCGTCGTAAGAGGCAACGCGATCCGTGAGAAGTTCTCCACGAAGCGCCTGTAATAGCCGGCCAGCCCGAGAAAGCTACGGACCTCCGCTACAGTAGAAAGAACAGGCCACTCCCTGATGGCCGCAACCTTCACCGGATCTACCGCCACACCCGCTCCACTAACCACATGGCCTAAGAACGCCACGGAAGGTAGCCAGAACTCGCACTTCGAGAACTTGGCATACAGCTGGTTCCTCCTCAGAACCTCCAAGACTACTCGCAGGTGCTCACCGTGCTCCTCCTCGGACTGAGAGTAGACCAGTATGTCGTCAAGGAAGACGACCACGAACCGGTCGAGGTACTCTCGGAAAGTCCGGTGCATCAAGTCCATAAACACCGAAGGCGCATTAGACAGCCCAAACGGCATTACGGTGAACTCATACTGCCCGTACCTTGTACTGAAGGCAGTCTTCGGGATGTCGCACTCTCTGATCCGAACCTGATAATAGCCGGACTTCAAGTCCAGCTTCGAGTATACTGTCGAACCAACGAGCTGGTCGAACAAGTCGTCTATCCTCGGAAGAGGATACTTGTTCTTCTCGGTCAGCTTGTTCAGCTCCCGATAATCAATGCAAAGCCGCAGGCTACCGTCCTTCTTTTTGACAAAGAGGACCGGTGCACTCCAAGGTGAGGAACTCGGACGCACGTAGCCCTGCTCAAGCAGCTCCTGCAACTGCATCTTCAACTCCGCCAACTCCTTCGGAGCCATACGATACGGCGAGCGGGCCACAGGCTTAGCGCCCGGCACCAACTCAATCGTGAAATCTATCTCCCGCTACGGTGGAGCATCGGGGAGATCGCTCGGGAACACATCGGGGAACTCTGAAACTACCGGAACATCCACTAGGCTGGGCCTCGGCGTTGAAGCCTCCACTAGAGCAAAGAATAACTCTGCTCCCTGTCGCACTGCCTTGGACACCTGGAGAGCAGACATCAGCATCTTGCTCGATCCACGCATGCCCGCAAAGACCGTCTCACGATCGTCACACCGCCCAAACCTCACCTCCTTGGTGGTGCAATCGATGCACGCACGCTGTTCCGACAGGCAATCCATGCCGAAGATTACATCGAACTCAACCAGGGGGAGTAACGATGCTTTCAGGTCATACTCCTGACTTCCGACTAGAACCTTCACGCAACAACTTCTCTCCACACGCATCGAATATCCATTCGGCAGTAGGACCTCCAGTCCATCTGCAGAAGCAATCGACGGCGCACCAATACGTTGGACGAAGTCCGACGATAAGGAGTGCGAAGCTCCAGTATCGAAAAGCGCTCTTGCCGGAACGCCTAAAACATTTACAAAGCCTATGCCGCTAAACAGGGTTAGCATGAATACTAAAACAGGTATATAAAACAGTAAGGACTGTATCTTAAATTATACCTGTCACGACGTCCTTGGCTTTGATAGCCTCCTGCTGACCAAGATTGAAGACTCTGGGCTGCGGGGGAGCCATACGGGAGGCAGTGGACTCAGCTGCCTTCCCCTTCTCAGAATAAGATGTCCCAGTCTTCTTCTCTGACCTTGGAAGTCCACTGCGGCAGTCTCGAGAGAAATGACCAGGCTTGCCACAAGTAAAACAAGTAAGAGGGCCACGTCCAGACGACGCGCCCGAAGCAGAGGGAGCTGGCCCAGATAATCGAGCCTTCTTCCAGCGATTCAACTTCCGCAACTTCCCCGCACTCGGCGCCTTGCCCTCCTGTACTGTCTCAACCACAGCCACCTTGCCCTTCTCCCTGAGCATGTCCTGCTCCAGCGCTCGGGCTGAACCAACGAGGGTCGTGAAACCCTACGTCAACGGCCCTGTCAGAAGGTACCGCAACTCACTACGCAAGCCACCGTAGAACCTGTTCACCCTTCTTCCCTCGTCATCGAAAGAAGTCCCAGCGTAACGCCCGAGGCGGGTGAACTCGTACAGGTAGTCGTCAACCAGTCTATCACCCTGCGTCAGAGCCAAGAACTGGTTCTCCATCGCGATCTGCTGCGACGGAGGCACATACCTTGCCAGGAAGATTCTCGAGAACTCTTCCATCGGCACATCAACCAGTTGCCTTCCCGCAAACTGGCGCCTCTCAACTTCATCCCACCACCGCCTGGCTTCCTTTTCCAACAAGAAGGTAGCGAAGGTCACTTTCTGCGCTTCGTCCGACTGTGTCGCTGTCAGGATTCGCTCCACATGCGACAGCCAGTCCTCGGCCTCAGCTGGGGATTCAACCCCGGTAAACGGAGGAGGTCGAAATCCAAGGAAGTGCTTCAGTTGTTGGTCAGCAGCACGCCTTACGGGGACCTGGTCCGCTCTTAGTGGCTCTGGGGCCACTTCCTGCACCAGCGGTTGACCTTGCCTTCCAGGCTGGCCATTCAACGCAGCTAGAACGGCTTCTGTAATTAGCCGAACCATCTCAGCAGACGGAGGTGTCGGAGCCTCAGCAGACCCGCTACTCTCTGCCAAGTCACGGGAACGCGACGGTCCCGCTGCACTTCGAGTGCCCTACACAAGTGCAACACACAGTTAGGCGACAGCACAGTCGCAACTAACAACAAAAGGAACACTCAGGTTCCAAAATCATGCAATAATTGTTGGTTTGTTGTTACATTTTATTCCTAAGTGGACATTTTTGGGTTTATTTTACGTCTTGACGGTAGCGCACACACGTGCTCACCACCCCTTAAAAGAATTCGTCCACGAATTCCTTAGAAGGATACGGAAACCGTAGAAGCTGATACCAATTTGTAACACCCCCATCCGTTAAGAAGTATATGACAGAAGGTCCGGCCGGGGCCCCACGCCATATACTACCAAACAAACGGATACGTCACTTAATTGAAATACCAAATGACACTAAAGAGCGAACCTAACTCAGAGCATTCTATGCGGAAGCAAAAGAGCGAGACGAAATATATAAACCACCAAAACCCGAACCCGGGTATGTCCACTTCTACTAATAGGAATAAAATGTGTTTACACAACAATAGAGGCACGACGGCCTTATAGTTTACCAACATCGGCGCGCAGTCCGGCCATACATGAAAAGTAAAAGAACATCAAAAGGCCTTCAAGGGCCGCAACAGCACAAGAGCTTCAGCCCGCTAAGAGCCCGCTATGTTCCCGCTCGGTCCAGCACCTGTACAACAAGCCCACCAAAAACGGTGGCAAAACAGGGCAACGGTCAGCTAAAGCTGACCAAATTGTACCGACCCCACCCCTTCGAGGGGTGGCAGTTCTAACCATCCCTGCAAAACAGTCTCCGCAGCATATATATATATATATATATATATATATATATATATGAGTGCGACTAGCAAAGCCCGCAACAGTTCATACATATGCAACAATCACAAACGTGGGAGTGGCCCCCCACGTCCCGTGCTCTCAGGCACTCTTTGGTGTACTCCGCCTTCCACCACCATCCACTCTTGATGGCTTTGCCCTTCGAGGCTAAAGTCGGTGGCCCGAATACCAGGGCACCCCCGTACTTTAATTGTGAACATACCGTAGTCCGAAGACTCTTTCCCAATGCCTCCCGACGTGCTGTACGAGCCTTACTAGTCAGGTGCTGCAATGGTGCGGTTTCAGGTTCGCCAAATGCCCGTTGTTCACAGCTCTCGTTGTACAACACGAAGAGCGGGTATGGCGTTCCCTCAGCCCAGGTATTCTCAATTAGCCGGCTCTACGGGCCGCTAAGTCATCCATCAGGACACCCTCACGGGTCGGGCACAAGGCCTCAGGTCCTCTCAACAGGTGGGCACAACAACATCACCAGAACTCAGTCTGGGAGCTACCGTGCGGCGATAACGCTAACGCCGACGGTAGTGAACAGAAACCCCATTTCTGTTTCTCACTTCGGGTGCTCCCCGGGGCACACCCCCAGGTGTTGCTGCGCATGCAGTAGCACCTTCTGTTTCTCACTTCGGGTGCTCCCCGGGGCACACCCCCAGGCGTTGCTGCGCATGCAGTAGCACCCTCTAGTCCTACAAAGCAGGATATCAACACGGAGTTTTCCCCCGGCACGCATAATATCAAAAGCATCACCAATCCGGACGAACCGTCTCGGATGGGCTTCACACAGCGCGCCTACGTCCATTTCACGCATGAACTCTACATGTATGCAAGATTTGACGGGGATAACACGAATCGACCCGTCGGAGGCCACGACCTCACCCTTTTGGGTAGGGGACCTCAACGATGCAAGGAACGGACTAGAACGTGTCCAAATGAGGGTAAAGAGAATCGTTACCCTTAGACGTCGTTTCTGAACCATGGAGACGGGCCCAGATTTGACGGCTAACGAACGTAGCGGCTGTCCGCGCACGAAAATGGCGTCCAAGCTTGCTCCGGAGCTTCCACGTTCTTCGAATGGCGCACAACTTCAACGTTGTGATTTTCCCCTTGAAGGAACCCTAGGGAGGAGGCTTCTCCAAGTTGTACGGTCGGCCAAGGCTTCACGGCAAGAGGGTTGCACCTCTTTGTATTGGTCGGCCTTCGGGATCTCGGCAAAGGAGGTCGCAGCTCAAACAAAGAAGCGGCGAGACCTTCTTCTCCAACTTAGGCGGCGGCCGGGAGAGAGGAGAAGGGAAGGGGGCCGAGTTTCCGACTACCCGTGCTTGTCTCCTTGCAGGCCGGCGAAGAGAGGAGGAAGACTATCTTCCTTGCTCCAGAAAACGAAGGAGATCGTACGGAGCTTCGTGCGGCTTCCTACGACACAGGCGGGGGTGGCCTCCACCTTGTACGTGACCGGCGATGGGAGTGAGGGAGGAGAACGGCTCCTCCTTGCTGCCGACGACGAGAGAGATCGAGAAGGGGGGGGGGGGGGGGGGGGGAAACTGCGGCCGTTTCATGCGAACAGGAGTCGGGAGGGGGATTTCGAGAATGAGAGGGAGAGGGATTTTAGGTTTTAAACCTAAACCTAGCCCAACTTGCTATTCGCAACCCACTCCCCTATTCGCACCCCAACTTCTAATCGCACCCCAAAACCTAAATAAATTGAGGCGTTACAGTGCGTCTGGGAGGAAAATTGAAGGGACGCGTAGGTCTAGGCTGCTGGTTAAGGAAAGATAAATCGTGGCTTGTGGTTTTACCCTAAATTGATCCGTGAACATAGTGAGGGGAAAAAGAAGATTGGCTGAGTTTCTTAGGAAAGAAACTTTAAACCTAAAAAAATCGTAATCCATTATTGCCATTCCTTAAGAGCTGCTACGTCTACGCGCTACGCTCCCGTATAAATATTAAAATGCGTCAAATAAAATTCCAAATATTTTCGTTAATAGATCTATCGATGCGCACCCATTGATCGTAATAAAATTGTACCTCGACCCGACGTTGGTTTGGTCAATCTTGCTCGAGATCGGCCCTGCGATCGAATTTAAATTTGCGTAATAAATTATGGATGTTACAAATCTCCCCTCCTAACAAAAATTTTCGTCCTCGAAAATTACAAGCATACCGGAGTCAAAGAGGAAAGAATAGTCTATTTCTCCGGAGCTCATCTTCTCTTTCCCATGTATATTCTGGCTGACCGCAGTTTAACCAAAGGACCTTAACAACACGGATCTCTCTATTACTGAGCTTCTGGAGCCTTGAGTCCATTATCTTGACTGGCTTAATGTTGATACTCAGATTTGGTTCGATTGGTGTTTCCTCAGTGCTGATTATCTGATTAGGATCTCTGACTGATTTTCTCAGATATGAGACGTGGAAAACATCATGCAAACCACTCATTTCCTTGGGCAAATAGAAGAATGCCAAGCGAGAGATTGAGAGGGAGAGACAGGGAGAAGAATGCGCCAGGCGAGAGAGTGAGAGTACCAACGAGAGAGTTGAGAGCCCAAGAGAGAAGAATCAGTGAGGACACAGCTACCAGAGAAAAGAGCCAACCGAGAGAGTGAGAGCACCAACGAGAGAGTCGAGAGCACCAGAGAGAAGAACCAGCGAGGGCGCAACTACCATAGAAAAGAGACAGTCGAGAGAGTGAGAGCACCATCGAGAGACTCGAGAGCACCAGCGAGAGACTCGAGAGCACCAAAGAGAACAACTAGCGAGGACACAGCTACCAGAGAACAACCAACGAGCGCGAGAGAGTCGAGTGAGAGCACCAGCGGAGAGCGCGAGGAACTCGAGGGAGAGCTAGGGCAGGTGAATGAGAAAGGGGAGAGAGCTCGTAACTTTATCAGCGCGGGACGTGCGAGAGACTGAGAGTAAAAAACTAAAAACCCTAATAAGTATAATAAGTAATAACGTAATATAAAAAATTAAATTAAAAATTATTTAGAAAAATGGGTCGGTATATCGTCCGTTATTTTGGGCGATATATTGGTAATTGTCGATATATCGTCTTGTTTTTTCAAAATGCTATGCTTCAATTTCAAAACTGAAACGTGGCGTTTTAGGTTCAAAACCTTTATGTCGTCCGACATCTACAACACTGGCGGTGAGTCAGCACTTCCGCCCACGAGCAAGGTACACGAGAGAAAGAGGGCAACAAGAGGATAACTTTCTACATCAGTGTGAGCATCTTCCCACAATTATGCGGCCTCACTAGATGACGGGGATCCCCTATGGCATGCCATACAGATTAAGAGGACAAAGGAGAAGAGAGGACTTGGATAATTGTTTACTAAGACTGCAGCAGCGAACCGTGCTCCTCCGGCTGCCAAAACTTCGCACGTGTGAACGTCCTAGCTCCCTAGCCAAGGAACTGCCCTTAGGAGGCCCAATGGAAGACCAGGAGGCGCCGGAAACCGCCCACCACGCTGTAGGCCGCCCAACGGCCCCGGAAATCGCCCATGAACTCCCCTCCGACGGATCTCCGCCCATGAGTCACCCACGGCGGGAACCCCAATACTCGCGAGCGAAGCTAAAGATGCCGCAAGAGAATGCCAACCCCGCCCGTGGCCGATGCGGAGGACCAGGCCTACACCCGCCCCTCTCACTCCCATAGGATGCCGACTCCCTAGCCCACATCTTTTGTTGCCGATGCCTACTACTAGGCTAACCTTTGGTGTATTACTACTCTTAACAGATTTTATAAATAAAAACTACTTTTTTCATGAATATATTTCAGGAATGTTTTTTTTTTTGAATTTTGTTGTTCAGGTGGTCTCTTGATTGCAAGAACAATTGCTGTTCTTCTGACCATGACAGTGGCAACATCGATGGCCGCAAGAGAAGGTCCTATCCCCATGGCTGGACATCAAATATGTCTGCAAGTTTGGTTGGCCGTATCCCTCCTGAATGATGCTTTGGCTCTAGCTGGACAGGTTCGTGAATGCTGAATGCTATTCTTTTTAATCAAATCTTTTCCTCTGAAGCTTGAGCCCCCTGCTATAGTCTAAGATACTCATCATTAGCCTCGCACACCATGTATTATGAATGCAAGTTGACATATCATTACATGACAGATCTGTAGCAGTAATGCTGCTTTGTCCGGGACTTCTTTCCGAGAACAGAGAAGATTACAATTTTGTCCTTGGTTTTGATTTTGTTTACTGGGTCATTATTGGACCTCCCCTCTAACTTCGCAAAATTACAAGGACATTTTAAAATTATCCAAATTTCCCCTTTATGTCTACATTGTTAACATGTATAAAAAACAAAATCCTGTAATTACGGGGGAGATTTTGATAATTTTAGAAGCTAGATGAGAGGTACTTGTAATTATGTAAAGTTATAGAGGAATTATTAGTAATTATTCGTTATTTATATAGTAAAACCAAGGAGAAAATGGTGACTTTACCAGGTTTTTAAGGCAGTTCTGACAAAGTTGCACTACTCAGAAGCAGAGGCATGACTGTTGAAAAACTTTTAAGCATGTCTGCATCTTCCTTAGGCTCTTCTTGCAAGCGAATACACCAAGGGAAACTATATGCAAGCGCGGATTGTAATATATCAGACTTTACAGGTTAACATTTTAAACAAACTTTCAATCTAAGTTACTCATTGTGGATCTACTACTTATTCGTCATTTTATATTTCACCCAATCTCACAGATTGGACTCACATGTGGAATCATACTGGCTCTTTTCCTGTTCCTTGCATTTGGGGCATTTTCCAACGTGTTCACATCTGATCCAGCTGTCCTGAACATCGCTCGATCCGGAGTGTGGGTAAAGTCGATGCTCTGTGTGCATTATTCTCGTGAACAACGCTGATAGATTGCAAAGTATAATTTTATAACAATTTGTGTCCCCTTGCAGTTTGTAACGTTATCTCAACCGATCAATGCCCTTGCTTTTGTGTTTGATGGACTCTATTATGGCGTCTTGGACTTTGCCTATGCAGCGTACTCGATGGTTTGTTTCGATTCACTTGTTTTCATCAGCTCCTATTAGTCACGTGCACAGAAACGGACAGAAACCACGTAGATTTAGGCACATGACTTAATGGTAGAGAGTAGAATCAAATACGCCATGCTAAGTATTTTTCTTTTCAAAATATTATCATAAGTGTTACTAAAATTGTCTAATATCAATGTTCTCTATCAAAGAAGCATATTTATTGCACACAAAAGTATATGGATCAGCTAAAGATAAACTATAGTTGGCTTAATTGGAGTTATATTTCAATATTCATCAAGTATACTTATTTGTCAACATCACAGTAACATTAGATGTTGAGACACAAACAGACATATTCGGTGGTTTGCTTCTTCATTTCACTTATATCTGCCTGTCCTATTAAGCATCGCACACAAAACTGACATAAACATGGTGATATTTCAGAAGCCCTAGAATAGGATCTTGTCACCGGGCGAGAAGTTGAGGGTGGTAGAGTGGAACTTGCCTTGGGTTGGTTTTTCTGGATCCCCTGAGTCTCCATACCTGATGGAAAATTAACAAGACTAAAACATGACATGCAAATAATAAAAACAGCATTTAGGGAAATAAAATAAAGATAAATGCGATCTATGCACATACAGCGTGGTTCCTACTTGCAAACTTTCACCTACAAACGAGTCTGTGACAAGACACAACATAATCATAGAAAGTAGAACACAACACGGGTGCAAAATTTTTTTTCCTAGACTGCTGCTTATCAACTCATAAAGCAGGTGCTCGTGGGGCTGCTTTCATCGGTTTTCCTCATAACAGTCTCTCCGATTTGGGGCCTTTGTGGAGTTTGGGCAGGGTTATTTCTCTTCATGGGCCTACGTACTGCTGCTGGATTTTGGAGGTACTCTATGACTTCTCCTTTTCTCTTCGAAATCTCTAAATTTTCTCTGATTTTAACAAAATATTCATTCTATGTAGACTAGGAAGCAGAGGAGGGCCATGGAAAGCTATCTGGTCTGAAAATGAATGCAAACTGAATCAAGCAGTCGAAAAATGATTTTTTTTGGTGATTTGTTCAATGAGAACTTCCTGCGTCCTGAGAATGCTAAAGCATGGGTGGAGGGGAGGTAACGTACAGGATAGTGGAAGCAACAGATTGTTCACCTCTCTTGGCCATGCAGTTCAACTCTGGTGTAATAAATATTAACTTAATTATTTATCTATGGAAGTAATAAAATAAATCAGAAATAAGTCTTTCTTAATTTAATTGTTCTTGGAAAGGGATGTGGGATTTTTTGATGCTGTTTATGAGTGTAGAGCTCCATATAATTATTGCCCTGTATTTATATATATTGATCCCTGTATATATATTGATCCCTGTAAACTTGCTGTTCAAATATATATATATTGATCCCTGTATTTATTATATTATATTTACTGCTCCAAATTTTTTTGACACATTGTTCTGATCTTTTCTTATAGAAAGATTTATTTTTTTGATACACAGTAATTTTTTATATGCATTTTTCTTTAGGATGGAGGGATATTTTTAGCTTTTTAAGCCTGACTTGTCCATTTTTCTTCACATGTTTTATTGTTTATCATAAATTCTCTATGTATTTCAAATTGGTTTTTAAAGGACATTGTTATAAGTAGATCATGTTTGGATATTTTTGGATATATACAAAATGAATTTTGAGTTTTTGGGAGCATTTAAAATATTATACACAAACCATTTAAATACCTAAAAGTAAAAGAATTTTCCTTATTCCTTTTCCCAATCTCCCGTGCCCCCTGTGCCCTAGCCGTTTGTGCCTGCTAGGTTCTTTCCCGACCTGAAGAAAGGTATCCCCAACACCTATTCGCCGACCTCGTCGGAGCCTGATGGCGGCCCATTACTCGCCGGTGACTGTTCTTGGGCCCCAATTGGTGGCCGGCGACCACTCCTCTCCAGCTGTTGTACCCTTTTGCGGTGTGTTGTTGATGTCCCATCGTCATAACAATGTATGCTGTGTTCCTTATTGGATCAAGTTCTTGTGCCGGTGGATCAAGATGAAGGATGAGGTTCCTTCTTCTAGCTTTGTTGTTTCCAGTGGTATTTTTCACCTGACGTTTCGGTGGTTACTGTAAATTGCTTACATATGTGAAGTGGTCAGTAATCGAACTTCTCGGTTTTTCGAACCCATGCAACGGATTGTAACTTTGCTATAGCACCTCAAGCGCACACAAGAAGTTTGTGATGAGGTTCCGCTTTCTCCACCACAAAATTTTCTCGAAAAAAAATCAGAATCAATTGTTGGTATCTTATTGTGAATAGAACCAATAAATTTTCATAATTTCAACATCTCGTTGTGAATATGACCAATAAATTTTCATGGCTAGAGTAAATTACTTCTTAGCATACTTTTGTAATGTTATTCAGAAGCTTCATCAATTTGGGACACTCTCTTTGATGAAATGATAGTGAGTATAAAACTCTTTGTTTCTGTTGCGGGTCGCTCGACGTTTTTGTAGATCGGCCGAATTGAACTGTCTCAACTCTAGAGTGAGCTGAGCGCGCAAACAGTCGAAGTAGAGAACTAATAGCTGACAAGAAGATTTTTTAGCGTGGAAAATCCGGAAAAGGTGAAAAATCACGTGGCCTGATCAGAGCCAGTCAAACTGCACTATATCTTAGCTTGTTACAAAAGTTATCGAGCGTGACAGATCACCGCTCGTTACAATAATTCTTCTAGACCGAGAAGGTCGCTTGAAGTGGAATGGTGATGAGCGTGCTTAGAAGCAATCTGGAATGTTGAATGTAACAACTGAGGTTCTGGACTCGGGACTTGAGGCCGTTGGGATGACGGGAACTTTGGTGCGCTTGGAGGCGATGGGAGCTTTGGTTTGCTCATATGCGACGGGAGCTTTTGGGCGCTCGCAGGCGACGGGAGCTTTGGCGTGCCCGGAGGCAACGAGGGCTTTGTGTTGGAGCTTGTGTTCCACATATCTTGGTTTGAGAATAACAAATTTCACAATATATTTGATCTTGCTTGTCGTGTGTTTATAGTGCATAGGAACTATACTCATAAAAAGAGCAATGCATAATGATCACGGAGCTCAGAATCCAGAGCTACCGCGGAGCGGTAACTCCTACCGCTGGCGGTAGATGGGATGACATTTGAAGACTAACGGAAGACGGTTTCTCGACGATAAAATGACGATATCTAATGCAACGCGTTAGTTCTTACCGCGGCACGATAGGCCCATGATCCGCTGCGGTTATCACGATATCCACGAAGGCGGACACAATGCAGCACGATAGCGTGCACGATGCTAGTGCGGAGCGGTAGTACTACCGCAAGGGGTAGTTTCCGTTGCCTATATAAAGGATGGATCTCTCTCTTTCACGTCAGAGAAAAAAGCCACAACTCCAACCTTTCTTGAGAGCCTTCATCCCAGAGTTCCAAAACATTCCAAACTCCATCATTGAAGAACAAGAGTGATAAAGAGATTTCAACACGGTCATACTTAAAGAAGGACGCACGCTTCAACTCCGATGATGTTCATGAAGATCCTTCGTTTCCTTTAGAGTTTTTCAATATAGGGAGTGTTTTTACTTTGTATTCTTCTCTTTACTTTTTAAATGGTAGTGAATTCGACGCAGGGGTTGGCGACAAGGCCTTGCGAGGTTTAGGGGGAATTCGCCATGGTGTGTGTGGCGACTAGGTCTAGTTGTAGATCTAGGGGGAAGGCTAGAGGCCATATCTTGGGGAAGATAGACTATAACCAACCGGTCCTTGGGAGAAGGATCGACGAAGAATCAAAAAGTATTTTTATTATATCACCTCAATTTCAAGCGCTATTGAAATTAATACTCTTGTAATTATATTTTGAAATAAAATCAATTCTCATCTTCTCTGATTTTCTAAGATTTTATTTCGTTTAAGAGTTTGTAAGAAAAATCACTGATACGAGCAAATCTACTTCTTACTTAAAGATTTGGAAATATGAAAAAGCGAATAGATTGATGATGTTTTCCAAACTATATCCGATGAAGGCAAGTGTACCTTATCGTCTATAGTATAGGATATTTTAGCAATACCAAGGTCGTATTCCTCGGGACTCGTTGATTACTTCTACTTCGAGGAGGTCACTATTATTTTATCTAATGAATTTTTTTAGGTTTTGTTTTACTTAGCTAAAAGAGACAAATGACGAACTAAATTAAGGTTTAAAGGATGGTAAAAAAGGATTAGTGCTCAATCTAAAATCACCTTGGAGTGAGAATAATCAAGAGAAGGAAAAATAAATCCAATTCCGTTTAAATAAACTACTTGATCGTGGAGGTTCCCGAAACTTGAACATGTCTCTCTCGAGGGAAATGCCCAACTAAGTTTAGAAAAAATCAACCGAACTCTCGTTTTATAATCGATTACCTAGAACTTGCTTTACGTTGTAAATCCCTCTATTGGATTTGACTCCAATCCGGGAGATTTACGTCATCCTCTCTCGAGGGGTGCGTGCAACTCTCTTTACTCTTGAGTGATTGATTCATACTTTGAGCCTCTCGGCTAGCTAAGTATGAAAACTAAAGCGAAAACCACATATCGAAAATATGATCTCGCCAATTAAAAATCAAGAGTTAATTAAGTATTTACAAAACGGAAAAAGAGAGCTAGAAGATCATAACTTGATTATCTCATCCTCAGATCATTTCGATCAAGCACTAATGAGAATTAGTTAATCGTGGTGGAGGGAGAATGGAGAGAAAGATAAAATTGCATGAAGGAAAATTTAACTAAAGTAGAAAGAGAGAAAGAAAGAGAGCAAAACTAAATTTTATTGAAATTAAAAACTATTACAAGCCTTAAATAAGATTACCAAGCTAGAAAAGTAAAGTTGCAAGCATACACTAGATGGAAGAAAATTACAACATTGCTTGAAAGGAAAAGAGAGAGAACATGAAATGGAAAGACATGAACAAATCATGAAAATGGACATTAACAGCTCTAGCAGCACCTCCCCCTCTCCAAATTTCTGAACCCTGGACTCAAGGAGATCCCCTGAATTTATAGAACATTTTTTCAAGTTACACGACCGAGGGCGTGTAATCACTGTTCATCCCAGCTCCGACATTGGCGTGGGTCTTGCGTGACGGCGCGGCGAAAAAGGACATGTCACGGCCATGACATTTGGGTCACGGGCGTGTACTTGGACGACTTCATTTAATGCAGCGTGGGCTTGATTGTGGCGCGGCGGTGAGCAAGGATCACGCGGGAATGTCACGGCCGTGACATATGGGTCACGGGCATGACTTGAGTTGACTTCTCGACGACATCTCTACGTCTCGACGGCAGCTCCGCTGGGAAGATTTAATGTTTGCACGCCCTTGGTCACGGGCGTGACCTTTGAGTCACGAGCGTGACCGTGGGAGTGACTTGCTGTGGACGAGCTCAACTGCGCGACATCAACTCTGGACTGGTATTATGATTACACGCGGCCACGGGAGTGACCTAGGGTGTGTAATGCAAATTTTTCCCAAATTGTCCCAAAATTCTGAAAAAATATAAATAAGCTAAATTAGAATCAATTTTCATAAAAGAACTAATTATAAGCTAAAATTGACATGAAAAAGAAAATTTCATATTAAATAATTACTAAAATTTATACTAAAAAGGGCATATAAAAACTACTTATCAATCACTTTGGCACAATTTTTGAAGAAGTTCTAAATTTTTGGAGCGCTACCGCGGAGCGGTAACTACTTACCACAGGCAGTAGTGACAGAACTCATTTTCCCCCTTTTTATTCAAAAATTGAAAAACCCTTATTCACCCCCCTCTAAGGGCGCCTGCAGATCCAACACTTGGTATCAGAGCATAAGTCATTCCAAAACGGTTTCACAACCAGGAATAATGGCGCACCATAATCATGCTTTTCTTGAGGGTCAAGGGATAAGTAGACCACCTCTATTCACATATACCGATTACAATTATTGGAAAACAAGAATGCGTTGTTTTTTAATTGCTTTAGATAATGATGTGTAGGGTATGATAGAAGAATGCTACACTCCACCAACTTTTGTTGTTGGCGAAGTTTCTATGGAAAACCGAGAGACAAATGGGATGATAACGATAAATTGATATGTAAGAATAACGCTAAAGCTATGAATGCTTTATTTTGTGCTTTGGATAGAATGAAATTTAATCGTACTTGTGCTTGCGAAACTGCTTACGATATATGAAATTTATTATAAATTACTCATGAAGGTACTTCGCAGGTCAAGGATTCAAAGCTCTTCCAACTTGAATCCGAATACGAGAAATTCTGGATGGAGGCAGATGAAGATATAGATTCAATGTACACAAGGTTTACCAAGATCGTCAATGGCTCAAAAGTGCTTAGAAAAGCTTTCTCCAACGACGACTTGGTGAGAAAAATTCTTTGGTTTCCCCTCCAAAGTTCAATCAAAAGGTGACGGCCATCTCGGAGTCACACGATCTAAAGAAGCTCCAAATTGAGAGTCTCATTGAGAATCTCAAAACCCATGAGGTTGAACTAAAAATTCAACGATAAGAGTACAAGAGGAGACAAATAAGAAGGCCTTGGCATTAAAATCAAAGAAAGAGAAAATGGAGAAGATGGAGATGAAGAGGATGAGGAGAGCTTGTTTATGAAGAAGTTTAAGAGATTCATGAAGAATCCGGAAAGGAGAACCACCTTCCGGAAATATTTCATCAACAAGGGATCCTCATCGAAGAAAGGAAAAGGTAGCGACGATTACAATGATGAGCGGCCACCACCGGAATGCTACCATCGCAGAATGACCGGACACATCTGGAGTCAGTGCCCGAAATATCTGAAAGAGCAAAAGGAAAAGAGGCACAAGGGCAAGGAGAAAAAGAAGGTACTAAAAGCGGCTACCTGGAATGACACCTCCTCCGAGGATTCAAGTGGCTCATCCACTAGCGATGAAGAAGAGGCAAACATGTGCCTTATGGGAAAAAGCAACAAGCCATCCGACAATGAGTGTAGTGTCCAAAGCGACACTGAGGTATCTCCTCCTACTTTTGATGATTTATATTCTGAGTATTTATATTTTGATAAAAGTTTAAAAGATATTGATCTTCTAAAAACTCAAAATAAACTTTTGTTAAAGAAAAATAAAAAATTGTCTAAAGAAGCTCAACTATTATAGAAATAGAAAGCAGCTTGCCAAGAGTGCAATCACTCCTTGGAAAGAATGAAAGATCGTGAAGAAGCTCTTTCTAAGTCCCACTCTACTATTGAATTACTTTCTAAGGAAAAAAGGACTTAAAAAGAACTTTAAAAACCTCTCTTTCTCAAATAGAAGAAGGAAAGAAATCTTTTACGAATCAGTGCGTTATGTTAGTAACGGAAAACACCACTCTTAAAGCCCGAATTCATGATTTAAACATGGTCATTGAAAAATTTGGTGTTGGTCAAAGGTCTCTTGACATGATCTTGGCCAACCAATGTCATGGTAGTGCAAAATATGGGCTTGGTTATGTTCCTGGGGGCTATCGCCCATCGGTAACTGATAGTTTATAGGGTAGTAGTCTAATTCACCTAGAGGGGGGGGGGGGGGGGGGGGGGGGGAGGGGATATGTCTCTTTGATTTTCCTTTTTGTTGCTAGCAGTTGTTAGATATAATTTAGAAAGCAAAAGCACAACACAGAAAGCACACAACTATCTATAGTGGTTCCCCAAGACAGTGTGTCTATGGGTAGTCCACTTTCCCTCTACACCTTTCTAACAGTGTGTTAGACAAGGCAACCACCTCCAAACTCAGTTCCAAGAGCTTACAACACAGATCCCTCAGGATCTCTCAAGTTTGCTCTAAACCCTACCTCAGGCAAAACAAACATACCAACTCAGAGTGCTCCCACTCTTACAGCTCAGAAATCTCCCTGATTTCCTACCTCAGGACTATCAAGAAGCCCTACCTCAGATCGGTTTAGAGATCCTAAACTCAAGCTTACAACTCTACTTCTCAGGCTCAATAGCCCTACAATCACTCAGGCTCAACAGCCTTACAACTCAGGCTTACCAGTCCTACACCTCAGGCAGAATGCCCTACAATATCAGAACACAAGTGTTCTTACAGTGTCTATAAGATTTGCTTACAATAGATGACAACAGTGATGTTTCCTTCAACTTAATGTCTTCTGTTGTTGATGCACAAATGGTGCTGTCTTGAAGCAGGGCTGAATAGTAAACTTCAGACCTTGCTCCAAACTAATCTTCCTCCTCAGCAGATGAGGAAAGATCACCTTGCTCTTCTGGAATCAATCTAGAAGATCTATCTTATCTCCTTGTATTTGCTTGCAGGTTCAGGAAGCAGGAAGAAGAGAACTTGTGGAAGCCGTCAATGAAATAGTAAGTCTTTCTCCACTTTTTAGCATCCTTCTGAAATGCCCTAAGTTGTTCTTTTATACCTCATCCAACTTCAACGGCTCTAAGGAGGGCCCTGACAAAAGTATGGAGGAGGATAGAATAATTTATCTTGCTTTATGCCCACTTGCGCCCAAAGCAGATCCCGCCACTGTCATCTTCAGATTTGAATCTTCCTCAGCAGTTGGGCTGATACAGTCTCCAGTCTCAGCGGTTGAGCTGTCTTGGTCTCAGCGGATCCGCTGAAACAGATAGTATTCTCAGCAGATTTTATCTAACTGCAGCTCAGCTGAGGCAGACCCTTCTCAGTGGCTCCTGGCCTCGTCTCAGCGGCTCAGTTGAGACAGTGAGCTCGTCTCCGCGGTTTTGACAGTAAACCACTAACATTATCCTAATGTTTGGAATAACTTAACCCTGCATAGTCATGATGCAAAATAGGGTTCATCAAATACAATATGTACATAGCATTGTGAGTGATGCCTCTTCAAATTAAGGGAACATTGAGGGCAATATTCCCAACAATCTCCCCCTATTTGAAGAAGACAAAACATACACCAATGCTAAGATACATAACCACAAAAAGAACTTATCTTGACAATGTATTAAATAACATTCATGATATTATAACAAATAAATGGTAACAGTAGTTTGACATTATAGAGAATGTCATGATAGATTATTCATAATTTCATGACAACATAACAACAATATTATTTGATAAAACAATAACATTGTTAACTATATATGTATAGGTACCACAGAGTATATAAAGCATTAGTATTGAATAACATTAAGCTTGACTCAAATTGGCCTACAACACAATCTATTAATTCGACAGAATTATCATTTTCATTAAAGATAAAATATTGGTACATTGTTCAGTTTACAATCTGAGAAACTAAATACACAAGTTTAAATTTTTCTCTTCTTTGTTGAAGATGAGCACTCAGCCTCATCAACAACAATCTCTTTCCCTTTAGCAGCAACCTCCTTTTCTTCAGCAGCAGCCTCATTCTTTTTAGTAGTTGTGTCCTTTTCTGCATTAGCAGCTTTTATCTCATCTAGATTCCTCTTGTTCTCTTGCCTTTTGAAGTAAAGGTATGGCTTTGGAATGTATCTTGAAGGCATCCTCCTTGGGTTGGGCTTCCTCACAAGATTCTCTTTGAAGATTCTTTCCCTTTTGATGTTATTCTCAAGGTGCCTTATTCACTCTTCTGCAGGATAGATCCTGTCAATATCCTCGCAGACTTGGCCATGGCTCAACCAAGCATTCAGAATAATATTTTTGGAGTCCTCACTCTAATACTCATAATCAGGGTCATTGCCCTGCTCTTCCCTTTGCTTAGCCATGAACTCTTCAACTAGCAACACATTCTCTTTTCCTTCTTTTTGCAAGCTGAGCATTTTGGGCAATCTTGGCTTGTCCTTCAAATTTAAAGTCTTCTTTTCTGTAGTTGTCCAATTAGGAAAGATTCAGAGCTATCCTTGTTCCCTGAAGAACTTGGAGAGCTAGCTCAGAGTTTGTTTCAGCATTGGCCACCTCCCCCTTTCTGGCTTCTTCAACCACTTTAGTTTCTAAGCTTTGGGAGGCAGCAAAAACAGATCCTAAGAGGGTTTGGAAGGCATTTTCTAGGTCTGATTTGAGCTCATCTTTCATCTTTTCTGCCTCTCCAATCATTGTTGTAGCTATTTTCCATACAAACTCTTCAATGTGATTGGACGCCTTCTCTATTACCTCATCAGTCTTGCTAACATAGTTTTTGACATATCTTAGGTCTTGCTCAAATAATTGGAGTTGTTTGTCCATTGATCTCAGAATGGTGCTTTGAGCAACAACTAATTTCTCTGCAAGGTTGAACCACTTTGTCATCTGCTTATTAAGGAAGTTTCTTCCATAATTTCTTGAACTTCAGCCATGACTTCTTTCTTCACTGTCAAGATTGAGCTATTAATATAATCTTTAATTGAAGTCATATAACCTTCAATTATTAAGCTGATTGAACTGAGGAGCTATTCATGTGATACTGCTGTTGTGGAGGGATGGACTTCAGGTACCACTGCCAATGGCTCCATTTGCTCCCCCTCAGCCTGAGCAGGGAAATGTTCCCCCTCAGCTGCATCATCCTTCCTTGCCTCTTCAACATGCTTTTCTTGCTCCCTCTGACTTGGAGCACCTTGATCTTTATCTTCAGAAGCTTTCTTCCGCTGCTTCCCCTCAGATGGGGCAGTATCATCTTCAAGATCATCTCCCTAGTAATCAGCTGGTTCAAGAGGGATTAGCTTAAATCTTTTCTCTAGATTTGATATAATTACATCAATCTTACCCTGTAGATCAGCAGCAGTGTCCCCTTGATCATTCTCATGATCTTTTAAAGAGGATTGCACATGCTGTACACTTTTATCAGCTACATCAGGATTATAAGCATCACATGGAGTGTGATCTCCTTCATTTCCTTTTGATTTTTCTTCATCAGCAGTAGCAACATCCTTATCCTTCTGATGCTCTTTCTCAGCATCATCATCTTTATCTTCTTCATGCTCTCCAGTAGCAGTATGACCTTCATGGCCTTCAGTGTCATGGTATCCTCCTTGATCATTCCTGGGTGGACTGCTGGCAGGATCTTGATTGTCTTTTGCTGGGACATTGTCTTCTGCCTCTGACCCAGAATCAGAGCAGATCATTCTTACTTTCTTTAGTCCTTTGACTAATCATTTCTTATTCTCCTTTGTCTTAGAGGGCTGGCTCATGGGGATCACCCTTGAGAACCTGTCCAAGGGCTTAATATCCACCCTTTTCAGATAATGAAGGTTTGAACCTTTTGGCTTGTCAAAGTCCTCTGGGTAGGTGTTCAATAGATATAATGAAATAATTCTGCCTAGGTTGGGGGCCTGCAGACATTCTTTGATCCTTTGAAATAGCACAACATCCAGGATGTCTTTCTCTTCAAAATCACTCTTGACATCAGTTCAAACATGTGCTTGGAGATTGCGTCATGAGATTCTGGCTTGCACAACCGTTCCTTGCCAACTATATCAGAGAGCTGCTTGCCTACCTGATTGAAGAATTTCCTCTTTATTGAGCCAGTCTTGGCATCACTATATTCACACCATGTTAGGGGCATCTCTTTGTTTTTCTCAGACACTTCATCTTCTTCTTCATGACTGCAAGATGTCAGTTGAAGGGCCCTCTCCATCTTCATTGGAGAAATCTTTATCTTAATGCTACCAATCTTGGACTTAATTGAAGAATTGGAGAATGACAGATTGGCATTGTTGAATAATTCTAGAACTTCAGTTCTGAGAATTACTGTCAGCTCTGATAGGATATATTCCAGCCCTTGATCATTTAGAAGTTGAATCACTTCTGTAATATCTGCTTGGGCATGCTGAAATCCATTCCTAACAATTTCATATCCTTCCTGGAGATCTTTTGCCATCTTTGGCGCCATTTCTTCTGAAGAACAAGCCACTAAGATGGGATGGAGGAGGGTTTGTCTGGTCGGCTAGGTTAAAAGGATTGTAATTAAGGGTTTGTTTGGTTCGGCGGCGGCGGATCGATCCGGCGGATGGAAACGGGGCTTCCGAACTGGAGGGGGGAGGCGGCTGCTCCAAACGCCGCTTTTTGGGGGCGTTTCTCCTTGCGGGCGGGTGGAAACGGAGCAAACGCCGCCGGAGGGGCATTTGTTTTGCCGCCTTCCGGCGGCGTTTGCCCCAAACGGAGCGGCGAAACGCCGCCCCAAACGAAGCCTAATTAATCAACATTTTCTTATTTATAGAGGCTCGTCTTAGGTTTAGATTTGCCCTAATGATGTATGTTGATTAGACTTGTCATTTTAATTGATTTTACTTTACTGAATATTCAATTAAGACCTAATTTGATTGAATCAATCCATCTCAGCGGAACCGCTGAGATGGAGTTACAACCCGCTGGGATAGGATATTGTCAACCGTTGAGACAATTTTAGCCGTCTCAGCGGATCAGTTGAAACTTTCTCAGCTGTCTTAGCGGTTCGGCCGAAACTTTCTCAGCTGTTTCAGCTGACCTCACTGCCTATCAGTGAACTATATAAGTAAGATTACTTCTAGTCCTTATCAAGCTACTAAGTATTTTAGATAGCAACCTATCCCATCAGAGCTTGTGATACTTGTTTACATATTTTAGCAAAGCTAAGGAATAACATTATTAGCAAGATAGATAATATGACATGATGAAATCTATTCTAGATTCAACATACCAAGATCAATTTTGAAAGTATTAAATTTAGCCTCATCCAATGGATTTGTAAAGATATCAGCTACTTGATTGTCAGCGGAGACAAATTCAAGGTAGATATCCTTACTTTCTATATGCTCTCTAATGAAATGATACCTTATTTCTATATGCTTAGTCTTGCTATGTGAGACATGATTCTTAGCAATAGAGATAACACTGGATGAGTCACAAAACAAGGGAGATTTACTTACCTTGAGGATGTAATCCTCTAGCTGATGTTGTATCCATAATATTTGTGCATAACAGCGCTCTGCAGCTATATATTCAGACTCAGCAGTGGATATAGACACACTGGTCTGCTTCTTGCTGCTCCATGAGATCTACCTCCTTCCTAGGAATTGACAAGTACCACTTGTGCTTTTCCTATCTTCTTTGCATCTGAAAAGCCAGTCAGTTCAAAATCATTGTTCTTAAGGTACCAATGGCCAAGATGTTGGCTGCCTTTAAGGTATCTCAAAATCCTCTTTGCAGCTGAGTACTGAGATTCCTTAAGGCGTGCTTAGTACCTAGCACAAACATATCTAGCATACAAAATGTCTGGTCTACTAGCAGTTAGATACAACAGGGATCCAATTATACACCTGTACATAGATTCATCAAAGGGATTGCCCTTCTCATCCTTGTCTAGGGAAATGTTGGACCCCGTGAGAGTCTTCATGGTGGAAGCAGATTCCATACCAAACTTCTTGATAAGCTCCCAAGTGTACTTGATCTGAGAGATGAATATCCCCTCATCAGTCTGTTTCACTTGGAGTCCTAATAAGTACTTGAGCTCTCCCATACTGCTCTTCTCAAACTTCGCGTACATAAGGTTGGCAAACCTTTTGCAAAGGTTGTCATCAGTAGACCTAAAAATTATGTCATCAACAAAAATTTGGACTAGGAGACATTTGCACTTTGTTTCCCTAAGAAACAATGTACTATCTATCTTTCCCCTCAAGAATTTATTCTTGATTAGAAAGCTAGAAAATGTCTCATACCAAGCCCTAGGGACTTGCTTTATACCATATAATGCTTTCCTAAGTAAATATACACGAGAGGAAAGTGTTGGATGAACAAAACCTGAGGGCTGATCCACATATACCTCTTCCTTCAAATCTCCATTTAGAAAGGATAACTTGACATCCATCTGGTATACTTGTAACCCCTTGTGGGAAGCATAAGCAAGAAATGGCCTAATAGCTTCTAACCTTGCAACTGGGACAAAGGTTGGATCAAAGTCAATACCTTCTTCTTGCCTGTATCCTTTGGCCACCAATCTAGCCTTTTTCTTGATGATGATTCCATTCACATCAAGCTTATTTCTGTAGATCCATTTGGTGTCTATGATGTTGTGTCCTTGAGGCTTTGGAACCAACTTCCATACTTTGCACCTATTGAATTGAAGAAGCTCTTCTTGCATTGCTTGAATCCAGAAGGTGTCTTCATTTACTTCTTCAAATTTCTTTGGCTCCATCTGTGATAGAAAACTCAAAAATAGAGCTTCATTGTGAGCCATGCTTCTGGTGATCACCCCTTGGTTATCATCTCCTATCATTTGGTTCCTTGAATGATCCCTTAGGTGCTTATTTGCTGCAGGCAACCTATCAGCAATCTGTAGCTCTTCTTCTGGAGAAGCAGGCTCTTCAGCAGCTTGCTGATCTATATCTTTAGAAACAACATCATCTGTATAAGTTTTGCTGGTGCTGGGCATGTCTTGGATAGTCATTTCTTGCATTTTTTGTTCATCACCTGTCAAAATAGAAGAACTAGACCAGCCCTTATAGAGTAGGCTGGTCTCATCAAAGAAAACATGCATAGACTCTTATACAACATGAGTCTTCCTGTTGAATACTCTATAGGCTCTACTATGAGAGCTATATCCAACAAAAACTCATACGTTGCATTTTTCAGCAAATTTTGTTAATTGAGATTTTCCATTATTTAAGATGTAGCATTTGCAACCAAAGATTCTAAAGTATGAAATAGTTGGTTGTTTGCCTTTCAGAATCTCATAGGGGGTTATTCCAAGGGCCTTATTGACGGATGCTCTATTGAGAACATAACAAGCAGTATTGACTGCCTCAACCCAGTAATATTCTGGAAGTGAGGAGTCATTAAGCAATGTTCTCCCAGCTTCTATCAAGGTCCTATTCCTCCTCTCAGCCACACCATTTTGCTGTGGAGTCCTTGGGGAGGAGAATTCTTGGGTGATACCAAATTCTTGATAAAACCTTGTCATTGCCCCAGATTGAAATTCTGTACCATGGTCAGTTCTTGTCTTGACCACAGTACATTGTAATTCATTCTGGATTGCTTTGACATGGTTTATAAAGATATATAAAGTATCAGATTTCTTCTTTAGGAAGAATACTGATGTATATTTTGAGTGATTATCAACAATCACCAAAGTATACAATTTCCCACCTAGACTCTGAATTGGCAAAGGACCAAACAAGTCTATGTGCAATAGATAAAAACATCTTTCAGTGTCTTTGGAGCCAATGCTTTTAAAGGTGGACCTAGTTTGCTTGCCCATTTGGCATGCATGACAGAGACCACTTTTAATACATTTCAAATTAGACTTATTTCTAACAAGGTTTTTAGAAAATAGTCCATACATTATCTTGTAGTAATTTTGGCAAGTCTCTTGTGCCATTGAACACAGAGAGACTCACTTTCATTAGCCACAAGACACTCAGGAGATGATGAAGTATTGCATATAAAATCTAAACAATATACATTCTCACTCCTAGTGCCTGAGAGAATGATCTCTATGTCATTTGACTTTTTGATCAAGCACTTGTCATTGTGGAATTCAATGACAAAGCCCAAGTCACAAGTTGACTTATGCTTACAAGGTTGTGTTGCAACCCTTCAACATAAGCCACCCTTGTGATTAAGACTATGCCATTTGAGATCATACCATAACCTCTGGCGATGCCTTTTTCAGATCCTCCAAAGATGACCTTAGGTCCATTCTTCATAGCAGTGTACTCCCGCAGAAGACTTTTGGTATCTGTCATGTGCCTTGAGCACCCACTGTCCAAGTACTAAAATTTCACTAGGCTGGTACTTGAACTATCCTGCAAAAAGCAATTTATTTTCCCTTAGGATCCCAATTGATTTTGGGTCTTAGGTCTTTGTTAGCATAACCAGATATCTTCACACCAGCTGCAACCTTTGCAAGAAAGATTCTCTTTGCATTAAGCACATTGGGATTGTGCCAACAATATATGGAAAAGTTTCCCACCTTACCACAACACCAACATTCATGGATGTTGTATCTTCTTTTCTGAACACCCTTTGAGGTGGAAGGAGCATCAGTGTGCTTGTGTTCAGTGAAGAAGCAAGCTGCATTCTTCTTATTCATATTAACAATATCATGGTTGGTTGACAGTCTATAGATGGTCTTAGCAGACTTTCTCTTCATGACATCAACTTGTCTTAGCTTGGCAGCCAAGCAAGTGTGGATGGGATCAGATACTGAGCTATTAGACTTTCCTATAGGCTTGACATCATCCATGTGCTTTGCTGAGAGGGAAGTGGAAGAACCAACTTCCTTATCCTTGAATGAAGGGGCTGAAGTACCAAATACAAATGGTCCAGAATGAGCCAATTGAATTTCTTCATGGGGTACTTTCAAAGCACTCATCCCAATGCCCTTTCTTTTACTATAGTGAGGAGTATTTTCCTTCCTATAGGAACTCCCATTCTTCCAGTAACCATACATGCTGTCCTGGTTATACCTGTTGGAGTGAAGCAACATCTTTTGGAAGGTGGTATGAGGCTTAGCTTTAGCCGACCCCTTTCTTACAATATCTGCTCCAATTGCTACTTTATTAAACCATAGTCATGTCCTATCATTTTGGGTGGAGAAGGTGTCAATAATGGGCAATATGGATTTGGGTTTGGAGAATTGAGCTACTAAGCTCTTCTCTTTGAGAAGCTTCTCCTCAAGGTCCTTTATGACCTTGTTCTCTTGGGAGATGGAGCTCAATTGGACCATTGTAATTCCCTGGAGTTGGCTTAACTCTCCACTCTTCTGAGCCACCAGTATAGATGACTCAGTTCTATCTTGCTTAGCCAGCTGAAGGGAAGCAATTTCTTGAGCTTGCCTCTTGGCCTCGTTCTTGCTCCTTTTCAGAGCTTCCAAGAGAGCATCATACTTGTCAATCAATTGATTTACATCCAAATTAGGTTCTGAACCATTTTCATCATTTTGATGAGCATGCTTTAGAATCTGGCAATTACTCATAATCAGAAGAAGGGAAAGGAGTAGGTACCTTGTCAGGATTGTCCTGACTTGCTTCATCATCATCTGTTATGTCCATTAAGCTATGATGTTCTCTATCATCTTCATCCTCCTCTATGTCACTGTCTGAGTGTGACAGAGGGGCCCTGATGCCACCCTTTGCAGCAGGAAAGTCCTCATCTTCTTCAGCTGCAAACAGCCCAATGTAGGCTTCTTCTTCTTATGAATCTAAGGATGATGACTCAGACTCACTCCAACTTTTCTCCTTCTTAGCTAGGAAGGATTTTTCACCCTTCTTCCCTTCTGGTGATGAGCTTTCTTGCCACCTTTCTCCTTTCTCTTGACTGGACAATCAGTTATGACATGTCCAGGCTTACTGCAGCAATAAAATATCACATTATTTGAAATATGTTTAACATGTTTAGGATCATACATGTCACCCTTGGGGTGCTGTCTGTCTGATCTGCTGTGATCCTTCTTGGGATGTGAGGAGGAGGAAGGGTTGTTCTTACAATGCTTCCTCCTCATTAGCTTCTTAAAATGCCTTGATAAGGCAGTAAATTCTTCATCAGATGAGGTGTTGTCTGAAGTGCTGAGCTCAGAACTTTCTGTGTCAGCACCTCTCCTTGGTGGAGAGGGCATTCTGGTCTTGCTCTTCTTGGAGCTTTCAGCTTTGAGAGACACAACTCTCTCCCTTGCATGAGGCCTGGTGGATGTGTCCCCCTCCTTCCTTGCAGACAGCTGCATCTCATAGGAGAGCAGCTTTCCAAACAAAATGTGGGGAGGAGTCTCACCCAGCTTTGCCACCTCTCTGATGACACAAATCTTTGTATCCCAATCTCTAGTTAGAGATCTCATGAATTTATCATTCAACTCATAATGAGTGAAAACCCTTTCATAGGTCATCAACTCATTCACTATTCTGAATAACCTCTCATAGCAGTCAACTATGCATTCCAGGCTTTGTTGCCTGAAGGCTTCATACTCCTGATTAAGGAGGGATTTGCTATCATCCCTCACTCTTCAGTACCTTCCATATACACTATCAGTGTATCCCACATATCCTTGGCAGTTTCACAATGGATCAAGTTTTGGATGGTGGAATCATTAATTGCATTTATAATTAGATTTTGTGCTCTCTTGTCCATTGTAGCAAGTGAAATTTGATCCTAGGTCATTTCAGCATATGACTTGGCCACTAGTCTTGTAGGATTAATAGTGGAGGTTTTTGTGAAAAAAAGGGACCATCCTTGACAGTAATATAAATCCTAGGGTCTGAGACTTCCATGAATAGCCTGACCCTTTGCTTCCATATGACAAAAGTTTCCTTTTTGCATATGGGAAACTTCATTGACCCCATTTCCTTCTGACCTCGAGTGGTCGCCATTGGATTTAGATTTGACTACACCTATATTGGAACTGGTCAGACTGTTAAGTCCTTTTTGACCAACATATCTCTGATACCACTTGATAGTTTATAGGGTAGTAGTCTAATTCACCTAGAGGGGGGGGGGGGGGGGGGGGGGGTGAATAGGACTCTTTGATTTTCCTTTTTATTGCTAGCAATTGTTAGATATAATTTAGAAAGAAAAAGCACAACACGGAAAGCACACAGCTATCTATAATGGTTCCCCAAGACATTGTATCTATGGGTAGTCGACTTTCCCTCTACACCTTTCTAACAGTGTGTTAGACAAGCAACCACCTCCAAGAGCTTACAACACAGATCCCTCAGAATCTCTCAGGTTTTCTCCAAACCCTACCTCAGGCAAAACAACCCTACCAACTCAGAGTGCTCCCACTCTTACAGCTCAAAAATCTCCCTAATTTCCAACCTCCGGACTTTCAAGAAGCCCTACCTCAGATCTGTTCAGAGATCCTACACTCAAGCTTACAGCTCCACTTCTCAGGCTTAATAGCCCTACAATCACTCAGGCTCAACAAACTTATAACTCAGGCTTTACACCTCAAGAAGAATGCCCTACAATCTCAGAACACAAGTGTTCTTACTGGGGTTATAAGATTTGCTTACAATAGATGACAACATTGATGTTTCCTTCAGCTTAATGTCTTCTATTGTTGATGCACAGATGGTGTTGCCTTGAAGCAGGGATGAATAGTAAACTTCAGACCTCGCTCCAAACCGATCTTCCTCTTCAGCAGATGAGGAAAGATCACCCTGCTATTCTGGAATCAATCTGGAAGAGCTATCTTCTCTCCTTGTATTTGCTTGCAGGTTCAGGAAGCAGGAAGAAGAGAACTTATGGAAGCCGTCAATGAAACAGTAAGTCTTTCTCCACTTTTCAGCACCCTTCTGAAATAGCCTAAGTTGTTCTTTTATACCTCATCCACCTTCAACGGCTCTAAGAAGGGCCCTGACAAAAGTATGGAGGAGGATATAATACTTTATCTTACTTTATGCCCACTTGTGCCAAAAGCAGATCCCGCCACTATCGTCTTCAGATTTGAGTCCGTCTTAGCGGTTGGGCTGAGACAGTCTTCAGTCTCAACGGTTGAGCTATCTTGGTCTCAGCGGATCCGCTGAAACGGATAGTCATCTTAGCGGATTTTGTCTAACTGCAGCTCAGCTGAGGCAGACCCTTCTCATCAGCTCCTGTCCTCATCTCAGCAGTTCAACTGAGACAGTGAGCTCATCTCAGCAGTTTTGACAGTAAACCACTAACATTATCCCAATGTTTTGTTAAAATTTTTGATTGGACCGTTTAGGAGTAAGCAGGAGTTGTATCAACAAGAGTTATAGCCAAACAACCACAATGCCAAAACAGCAACACAAGAAATCTTTATTGAAACAGAACTGCTTTACAATGCGAGGTATACATGGCAAGACATGATTCATCAGAATCACAGAGACGAGAAGAACAAAACACACCAAAAAAAAAACAAAGCTGGCGGCTAGACAAGCTCAGACCGCACAAGCCGCACCACTCCAGAACTTGCCCGGCTTGCCCTGAGATCGCACGAACAGAAACCGGACAGACTGCCAGCACTGCAAGACTGCACCTCAGACCGCACGAACTGGAGCTTATTGGAACAAAGAACTGAAGCTGTCGCCAGACCGCAACTCAGACCGCCTAACCGCTGAAGGTCGCCTGATCACTGAGCTCGCTGCAAACAGCATAAGAACACAATAACCCAGTTCGCTGACAGACCGCAGATGAACTGTTTATTCAAGCTACCGGAAATCACCAAGGAAGGAGACCGCACCCTGCTTACCGCAAACCTGCGTACACAACAAAGGTTAACTCGCATCCAAGTCGCGCGAACTCAAACTTGAGATCGCAAAAAACAATCTGGGCTCTGGTTCTTACAGTTCTAGTTAGGAATGACGGGCCATGCACCCCTATTTATAGGCGGGTGGACGGATGTCATCACCGCACAAACCGGGATACAGTCACCACCCATCAGATCGCGAACGGTCTTAAAAGACAGACCGCGCGAACAGACCTCTTGGTCGATCACCCGACTAAGACGCAGATCAGCAGACAAGATCGCGCACAGGCCGCACGAACACGAGACCGCGCACAAGTCGTGCGGTCTCAACAACACTCCTTCCTTAGATCACCAGGAGCAAGCTAGAACCATCTGGCCGACTTCAACTAAGTCGCCAGATCACCAATATAGACAGCCCGGGTAGACAGTCATATAGGAACAACCCGCCCGGTCTTCCAACAAGGAAGCCAGGCAAACTAGCAGACCTATTCGGGAACAAACCGTAGCTAGCAAGAACAGACCGGAACAACCAGCAGACCGCCAGAACAACCCGGCAGAGCCAGACCGGCAGATAACCTATACAAGCTGCGCGATCACCGCGGTCTCCCAAACCAGACTGCCCGGTCTCCTCCACACCACTTCAAAAATTCAACACTCCCCCTTGAAGTGGGAAGTGGAGACTAGCCCGAGTAAATTCCGCAACCGTGTAAATGGTCCCTTCGCCAGCGGCTTTGTGAAGATGTCTGCGACATTGTCCGCACTCTGAACATGCTCGACCATAAGAGATCCTCCCAACACCTTTTCACGAATGAAATGGTGCTCAATCTCTATATGCTTGGTCCTCGCGTGACAGACTGGATTGTTGACCAGCTTGAGAGCACTCTCATTGTCCCCGCGTAGCATAGTGGGACCTCGAACCTCCTGATGAACGTCCTCTACCAACCTCCTGAGCCAAACGGCTTCCTGAGCAGCCAAGGCCGAAGCCTTTTACTCCGCTTCCGTGGTAGATACAGACACCGAGTCTTGCTTCTTGCTGCACCAAGAAATAGCTGTGGGGCCCATCATAAATACATAACCAGACGTTGATCTCCGATCATCCACGTCTCCCCCATAATCAGCATCCATGAAACCATGCAACTCCAAGCTTGACCCTCTCCTATATAGGAGACCCAAATCAGAGGTCGACTTCACATACTTCAAGATGCCTTTTGCCGCCAGAAGATGAGGCTTCCGTGGTTCCGCCATGTACCGACTCACCTTGCCTACTGCATAAGCAATATCTGGCCTTGTGATCGTCAAGTAGATCAAGCTCCCAACCAGAGCTCGGAAAACCAACGGTTCAGATAAGACTCTCCCCTCATCCTTCCGAAGTTTAAGATGTTGCTCCAGAGGTATAGAGCTGCTCTTCCCTTCCTCCATGCCGAATCGCTGAACAATCCGCTCCGCATAGCTAGCCTGAGAAATGAGCACTCCGCTCTCCCGCCTCTGGACCTCGAGTCCAAGGAAATGGTGGAGCTCCCCCAGATCCTTCATCTCGAATCTGATAGCAAGCTCAGCCCTGAGTCTTGCAACATCTTCCTTCGAATTCCCGGTGACAATCATGTCATCCACGTACATCAGCACAATCACCCGAAGCACCCCCTCCTTCTTGATGAACAAGCTAGAATCAGAGTCTGAAGCAACGAATCCGCAGAATAAGAGATACTCTGCAATCTTCCCGTACCACGCCCGAGGCGCTTGCTTCAACCCATACAGGGCCTTCTTCAGCTTACAAACGTAGTCCGGATACTCCTTTGAGATGAAGCCTTGCGGTTGGATCATGAAGATATCCTTGTCAATCTCGCCATATAAGAAGGCATTCTTCACGTCGAGTTGCCAAATCTCCCAACCACTCGAAGCTGCCAAGGCAATAACAAATCGAACCGAAGTCATCTTTGCCACTGGACTAAACGTCTCATCATAATCTTCTTCGTACTGCTGTGAGAACCCGCGAGCTACAAGGCGAGCCTTATACCGCTCGATACTGGCGTCAGCTTTCTTGTTCAGCTTGAAGACCCATTTGCATGTCACAGGAGTGGTGCCCTTGGGCTTGGGCACAAGAGACCAGGTCTCATTCTTCTCGAGCCTCTGGCCTTCTCAAAGCTCGACGGCTCCCTTTCATCCAAGGGACCAGCAAAGAAATATGAAACAAAGTTCACCATGTTTCCTCCTGTGTATCGATCTGGTGGTTGAATAGTCCTCTTCGACCTCCTAAGAGGTTGCTCCTGACTAACCACCTCCTCAGCTGCTTCTTCTGTGTAAGCTCCTCTTCCAGATGAACTTGGAGCATCGCTCCCCCTGCTTCCAGAACCTGAAGCCTCCATCTCAGAGCTTGACACAACTGGAGCTCCTGGTGAAACAGGCAACTCCACTTGAAGACTTCCCGCAGCTTTTCCTCCTTCATCAACCCTGCTCTCTGGTAGCTCAAATCCCGAACTCCCCTTGTAAGAAGTCACTTCATCGAACACCACATCCCGAGAAACAATTGACCTCCGTGTCTCAGGATCCATGCATCTCCATCCCTTCTTCCGCTCATCATACCCAACAAAGACTAGCTTCCTTGCTTTCGCATCTAGCTTTGTCCGAAGAGCATCAGGAATATGCACATAGCAGGTTGACCCGAACACCCGAAGGTGTGCAACACTCGGCTTCTCCTTGAACATCAATTCGTGAGGGGTCTTCATGTTGATAGGACTCAGAGGCAATCTGTTGATGACATAAGCTGCACAAGACATTCCCTCCGCCCAGAAGGACTTTGGGATTCTCTTGGCATGAAGCCAGCATTTGCAAGTTTCCGTCAGATAACGGATCTTCCTCTCGGCAACGCCATTCTACTGTGGAGTATGGGCACAAGTGAGCTCTCTCCGAACGCCGTGTTTCCTGCAAAAACTTGAGAACTCACCAGAGGTGAACTCCCCACCATTGTCAGTTCTCAATTTCTTCACCCGCAGGCCTAGACGACCTTCCACCAGCTCCTTGAACTCCACAAACTTTGCAAAGGCTTCTGACTTCTCTTTCAAGAAATACACTCAGACATATCTGGTGTAATCGTCAATCAACACCAACATATATCTATTGCCTCCAAGGCTTGGGGTGGCGGTCGGTCCCATCAAATCACCGTGGATGCACTCCAACGGCACTTTGCACCTTGTTTGCGATTTGTCAAATGGAAGTTGATGAGACTTACCAAACTGACATCCTTCGCAGACATGACCGTCTCCATAGGAGGACAAGCTAGGCAAGCCATTGACAAGGCTCCTTACCGCCATAGCCTTCAATTTGTCCATGCCTACATGCCCCAACCTTTCATGCCAGATGGCCGCGCCATCATTGGTCCTCATCTTATCAACATAGGTACTTGTCGATAAAACGAACAAGTCCTTCACCCATTTGCCGACATGAATAACATCTCCCTTTATCTCCGGTTGAGTTTTGAGAAACTTCACTTCTGTTGGGCCAAACAGAACGTGATAACCGGCATCGACCGCATTGGTCACAGAGAAGAGATTTTTCTTCATACCAGGCACATGATAAACACTCCTCAACGTGAGTGGACCCTTATCACTGCTCAGAGAGATGACTCCTTCATGCTCTACTGGATGAATAGAATTATCAGCCGTAATGATAGCATTGTTACCTGAGTAAGGCGCCAAAGAAGAGAACTTTGATCCATCCCCGGTGAGATGATGCCCACACCCTGAATCAACAATCCAGTCCTCATCATAGTTGATGGAAGCCAAGGCCTTAACGGGCATCACCGTTATATTAGACACAAAGGCTCCTCCCCATCCAACTTCACCAGACTTTGGCATCTCCTTCTCCACTGCATGTCCCGGCTGAAGATTCACCCGGCAATCTTTCTTGAAGTGCCCGATCTTGTTGCATCTAAAGCACCTCGGTCCCTCTCCTTTCTTCTTCCCATCAGACTTAGGAGCATAGCCCTTATCTTGCTGACCTGAAGTGGAGGGTCCATCATGACCCGACTTCTTCTTCTCCCATTTCTTCTTCTTCTTCCCAGAGAACATCACATCACTTTCTCCCCCGGAGATTGAAACCCCCGCCATCTGTCTTGCTAAACTTTCTTGCGAAGCAAGAAGGTTCTCCAGCTCCAACAACGACGGTTGATTTGCCCAACCCTAAACTGAAGTCACAAAAGCAAGATACTCCTTCCGCAACCCGCGGATGATATGCCTCTTCAGTTTTGCTTCAGAGATAGGCTCATCAGGGTCCAATGCAGAAATCTCTGCCGTGAGGTTCTTCATCTTGAGGAAGAAGGTAGAGACAGAAAGATCACCTTGAGAGGCTTTCGCCAACTCATTTTCAAGATACTGTAGCCTCGCTACATTCTTCTTATTGAACAACCCATCCAAGGATGTCCAAATCTCAGCAGCAGATTTACATCCAATGATGTGATCAAACAACTCCGGTGAGATAGCCCTCTTGAGAGTGAACTCTGCCTTAGCATTCGTCCTCCTCCAAAGTCTCACCTCTGCCATATTATCTCCTGCTGGAAACACCTCTTGTGTGTCTTCTCCGCCAACTACCTCCCAAAGATCCTCGCCAAGCAAGTAACTCTCCATACACGACTTCCACTTTTTAAAGTTAGTCGATGTGAGGAGTTCAATACCAAGACCTCTTGCGTATCCACCTTCCATGGCAATCTATGTGGTCTCTTCTTCACAAAGACGATGGCAACTCTAGTTGATCACTGCTTAGCCACTCCAGAAACCTGTCTCTGATACCATGTTAAAATTTTTGATTGGACCGTTTAGGAGTAAGCATGAGTTGTATCAACAAGAGTTATAGCCAAACAACCACAATGCCAAAACAGCAACACAAGAAATCTTTATTGAAACAGAACTGCTTTACAATGCGAGGTATACATGGCGAGACATGATTCATCAGAATCACGGAGACGAGAAGAACAAAACACACAAAAAAAAAACAAAGCTGGCGGCTAGACAAGCTCAGACCGTACAAGCCACACCACTCCAGAACTCGCCCGGCTTGCCCTGAGATCGCACGAACAGAAACCGGACAGACTGCCAGCACTGCAAGACCGCACCTCAGACCGCACGAACTGGAGCTTATTGGAACAAAGAACTGAAGCTGTCGCCAGACCGCAACTCAGACCGCCTAACCGCTGAAGGTCGCCTGATCACTGAGCTCGCTGCGAACAGCATAAGAACACAATAACCCAGTTCGCTGACAGACCGCAGATGAACTATTTATTCAAGCTACCGGAAATCACCAAGGAAGGAGACCGCACCCTGCTGACCCAAACCTGCGAACACAACAAAGGTTAACTCGCATCCAAGTCGCGCGAACTCAAACTTGAGACCGCAAAAAACAATCCGGGCTCTGGTTCTTACAGTTCTAGTTAGGAATGATGGGCCATGCACCCCTATTTATAGGCGGGTGGACGGATGTCATCATCGCACAAACCGGGATACAGTCACCACCCATCAGACCGCGAACGGTCTTAAAAGACAGACCGCGCGAACAGACCTCTTGGTCAATCACCCGACTAAGACGCAGATCAGCAGACAAGATCGCGCACAGGCCGCGCGAACACGAGACCGCGCACAAGTCGTGCGGTCTCAACAACACTCCTTCCTTAGATCACCAGGAGCAAGCTAGAACCATCTGGCCGACTTCAACCAAGTCGCCAGATCACCAATATAGACCGCCCGGGTAGACAGTCATATAGGAACAACCCGCCCGGTCTTCCAACAAGGAAGCCAGGCAAACTAGCAGACCTACTCGGGAACAAACCGCAGCTAACAAGAACAGACCGGAACAACCAGCAAACCGCCAGAACAACCCGACAGAGCCAGACCGGCAGATAACCTATACAAGCCGCGTGATCACCGCGGTCTCCCAAACCAGACCGCCCGGTCTCCTCCACACCACTTCAAAAATTCAACATGTTTGGAATAACATAACCCTGCTTAGTCATGATGCAAAATGAGGTTCATCAAATACAATATGTACTTAGCATTGTGAGTAATGCCTCTTCAAATCAAGGGAACATTGAGAGAAATATTCCCAACAGTAACTCTTACCGTCGGCGGTAGCAGTAAATCCAGAAATCATAATTTTTATAATAAAAAAATCATTTCAAAATTTAGATGTAACCTCATCTTCCTGCAAGAGTATTTACAGAACTCCAAAAAGGGTCTCAACCTCTTTTATATCGTGTGCCAAATGTCATATATTTGGGCACACCTCAGACTCATGTAGGAACAAGGGGCGAAGTGGGTTAAAACAAATCTGGGTGCCTAAGGTTTCCACCTATTCTATGGGGGGAACCGCTTGGGTATCTGAATCTTTATTCTCATCCCCTTTTTAGGTATGTTGGCAGGCTAAGGATAAAAAAGACGTGTGGTATTTGGACTCGGGATGTTCCAAACACATGACAGACAACAAAGCAAAGTTCCTTAGCCTTGAGATGAAGAAAGGAGGGATGGTGACATTCGGAGGCAACATAAAAGGAAGGATCATGGGCATCGACACAGTGGGTAACAAATTAGTCAATTATGTGATAAAGGTTTTAATATTTTATTTGAATCTTCTACAAATGTTTGCAAAATCTTAAATTATAAAACAAATGAAGTCGTACTCACTGCACCAAGCATATGTTTTATGATCTTTCAAATTCTTCTTTAAAATGTTTTATCTCTAAAAATGAAGAATTAGAACTTTGGCATAGGTGCCTTGGTCACTCTAGCACCAAGCATATTTTGAAATTATCAAAAGATAAATTAATTAAGGGATTACCTATGCTTAATGAAAATTTATCTTCTCTTTGTACGCCTTGCCAAAAAGGAAATTTTTCAAAAAGTGCTTTTAAAAGCAAAAAAGTAATTTCTACTACTAGACCACTTCAATTAATTCACATGGATTTATTTAGACCGGTTAACACTTCTAGTCTAGGGAGGTAGAAAATACACTTTCGTATTAATTGATGATTATTCTAGATTTTGTTGGAGTATATCTCTATCTTCCAAATCCGATGCATTTCTTAAATTTACTACATTATGTATTCGTATTCAAAACGAACTTGATTTAAAAATTAAATGCATACGATCGGATCATGGAGGAGAATTAGAAAATGATAAGTTTTCTTATTTTTGTAATGATCTTGGAATTAAATATGAATTTTCCGTTCCACGCACCCCACAACAAAATGGTGTAGTGGAGAGGAAAAATAGAACCCTTCAAGAACTAGCACACACTATGCTTTCCGAATCTGGGTTGCCCAGATCTTTTTGGGCATAAGTTGTTAATACTTCATGTTATGTTATTAATCATGTCATGGTTCGCCCATTCATAAAATTAACACCTCATGAGCTATAATTTAAAAAGAAACCTAATATTTCTTATTTTTATGTTTTTGGTTGCAAATGTGATGTATTAGGAAAATATGATGAAAAATGTGATGAGAGAATTTTCATTGGCTACTCTTCAACTAGTAAGGCTTATAGAATATATAACAAAAGAACTAAAATAGTTGAAGAGTCTATTCATGTAAGATTTGATGAGTTTGTTCCTTGTGTAGATGCTAATCCTACATGAAACAAAGAGGAACCCCTTTCCCCTTTGGAGCATGATGATGATGAATCGCTTGGAGAAAAAGAAGAAGAAAAAATGGAGAAAGAAGAAGAAAATGAAGAATGTGTTCCTCCAAGTGTGCTACAGTTTTTTCAAAGGACCATCTAAGGGAGCTTGTCATTAGAGAACCATCAAAAAGGGTAACCACTCATTCTACTTTACATGAGTCATTTTCAAACCTGTCTTTTGTATCCGAAATAGAACAAAAAATATTTCAACCGCTTTAAATATTGAATTTTGGTTTTTAGCCATGAATGAAGAACTAACTCAATTTGAACGTAATAAGGTTTGGAATCTTGTAGAGAGGCCATCTAGTCTTCCAGTTATAGGTGTTAAATGGATATTTAAAAATAAGTTAGATGGTGATTCTAGAATTACAAGGAAGAAAACTATACTAGTTGCACAAGGATATTCTCAAATCGAAGGGGTACATTTTGATGAAACTTTTGCACCCATTGTTTGTATAGAATCAATTAGAATTTTTCTTGCATTTGCGAGTTTTAAAAAGTTTAAATTATTTCAAATGGATGTAAAAGTGTATTTTTAAATGGGATTATAAAAGAAGAATTTTATGTTGAACAACCCCCTGGTTTTATTAATGAAAATTTTCCTAATCATGTGTATAAATTGGAAAAAGCGCTTTATGGTTTGAAACAAGCGTCACATGCTTAGTATGAAAGATTAACATCATTTTTGTTAAAGCATGAATATACTATGAGAAGTGCGGATAACACACTCTTCATTAAGCATTTTAATAATGATTTGATTATACTGCAAATTTATATGGATGATATTATTTTTGGAGCCACTAATGAAGAGTTGTGTAATAAAGTAGTTTTAATGATGAAAAATGAATTTGAAATGAGCTTGGTAGGAGAACTCACATATTTTCTAGGATTTCAAATCACACAAAGACATGATGGTATTTTTATTTGTCAGTCTAAATATGTTCATGATATTCTTAAAAGATTTGGATTTGAAAACTTAAAGCAAGCCAATACTCCTATGAGTGTATCACTAAAATTGGGAAAAGATGAAGCCGATATTTCTATTGATCAAACATTATATAGAGGTATGATTAGATCATTATTATATTTGAGTGCATCTAGACTCGATATTATGTTTTTCATTTGTTTATGTGCTAAATTTCAAGCTAACCCCAAAGAATCACATTTAAAAGCGGTTAAACAAATTTTTTGATATCTAATCGAAACATTTAGATTAGGCTTATGGTATCTTCATAATGATTCCTTTATTTTACATGGCTTTTCTGATTTGGACTATGCATGATTTTCATTAGATTGTAAGAGCACTAGTGGCACATGTCATTTTAATTATAGGCCCTTCACTTGTATCTTGGTCGAGTAGGAAACCAAATTTAGTTGCCCTCTCCACCACTGAGGCCGAATATATCGCACTAGGTAGTTGTTGTGCATAAGCTTTATGGATGACTCAAACTGTAGAAGGCTTTGGAGTTCATCTAAGTAACCTTGAATTAAAATGCCACAATAAGGGGGCTATTGATCTTACTAACAATCCTGTACATCACTATAGATCTAAACATATAGATATCCGACATCATTTTATTAGGGATCATATTAAAAAGAAACATATAAGAATCAATATTATCGGAACTGAATATCAACTTGCGGATATCTTTACCAAACCTCTCCCCAATGCTAGATTCAACATGCTTAGATTATAATTGGGAGTGTTAGATATTCTGGCTTAAAATGTATAATCCGCAATTTCACTCTATTTTTTTATTTTCTTGCTGTATCCTATAACCCACATAATAACAAATTATATTCAAGCAAAAAATCTCAGAAAATCTGAGATTTCACTGGTTTCAGAAAGTTTAATGTATTTTCATTTTGATAGTCTTAAAAAATCAAAATCAAAGATAAAACTTCAAAAGAAGTTCAAAAATACAAAAATATACTTTTGTCATCTATTACATTTGTTTATTTGTTTCTAAAAATTTAAATCAAACAAAAAAACTGCTTAATGCTTCATTGCCTAAAATCAAGGATGATTATATTTATTACTTAAAGATGATTTACAATGGTTAATTTTAATTTCAAGTTTCTTTATAACATTCTTCTTGAATATATCATGCCATGAGTATTATCTTACAATGTGCAATAAAGTTGGTTGTAGAATACATGTGTAGAATTGTTTTTGCATGCCTCTAAGTATGAGTGAAGTTTTATATTTGGTAATGAATATCTCACTTACACTTTTTTATAATGTACATGTGTTTTTAAATTCTATTCTTGCATGCTTGTGTAGAACAAGAACTTATAATATTGAATTGCATAAATAAATTACCTACACATCCTTGAATTCTTTGTGTTCATGCACTTGTGACTAGAGAAAAGTGGCATATAAAATAAAATTTCTATATTTGCTAAAACAAGTGAATTCAGTGTCCCTAGTCACTAAACTTAAAAGCAAATAATCAATGACAAGAAAAACTCCACTAAGCACTACTCACCATCCTGATAAGTCTTAATGAGCATTGTGAGGTTGAGCACCTTGACCAAGAATTGTAAAGTGTTTTGTGCAAACAAAAATTTCACCACTTCTCTTTTTAAAAATAAAAAATTTGTGCATTGAAATTTATGGAAGTAAATTTATTTATGTTTATTTTAAGGTATGTTCTTGCATTACATATGTTCATGTGGTTTGATTTATACATTTGTATAGTTTATCAAAACATCTTTGTGAACACATCATTATCTTTTATAACACTTCCACTCATGAGAATTGGACTCTAAAAGCTTAGCTACACTATTCTCTACAATTTTAAGTAAAAGCACTAGATAGCAAAATATGATCTTTACAATGTTTTTGTTTACTTGAAATGCAAATTAATTTACATTGTAAAACATATCTTTTCTTGATATTTGTACTCTTGCTTGCTTGCATCTTTTGTACCTAAATTCAAACATCTTCTTTTTAAACATCAAATTTGATATATTACCTTCTTTAAAAGACTTAAAGATGTTCAAGATTGCTTTCGCTGTGTCTACTATTTCTACAAATTGTAATATCTACATAATGCACATTAGTTCATATTTCATCTACTCTTCCCACTTTCTTTTGATATTACCAAAAGGGGGAGAATAAATTGAAGAAATCTATTATTTAAGGGGGAGAATAAATTGAAGAAATCTATTATGTAGAGGGAGTATCCATATAGGGGGTATTTATGTTTTATCACGCTTAACATATACTATAAACACTACTCTAGTTATATTTTATTATTTCTTCCTAGAGGATTTGTTATTATCAAAAGGGGGAGATTGTTGGAGCATGTGTTCCACATCTCTTGGTTTGAGAATAATAAATTCCACAATGTATTTGATTTTGCTTGTTGTGTGTTTATAGTGTACAGGAACTATACTCCTAAAAAGAGCAATGCAGAATGATCACGGAGCTTAGAATTTAGAGCTACCGCGGAGCGATAACTCCTACCGCTGGCGGTAGATGGGATGACATCTGAAGACTGACGGTAGATGGTTTCTCGATGATGAAATGATGATATCTAACACGACGCGTTAGTTCTTACCGTAGTGCGGTAGGCCCATGATCTGTTGCGGTTAGCATGATCTCCATGAAGACGGACACATTGCAGCACGATAGTGTGCACGATGCTAGCGCGAAATGGTAGTTTCCGTTGCCTATATAAAGGATGGATCTCTCTCTTTCACGTGAGAGTAAAAAGCCACAACTCCAACCTTTCGTGAGAGCCTTCATCCCAGAGTTTGAAAGCATTCAAAACTCCATCATTGAAGAGCAAGAGTGAGAAGGAGATTTCAACACGGTCATACTTAAAGAAGGACGCGCGCTTCAACTCCGATGATGTTCATAGCAATCCTTCATCTCCTTCAGAGCTTTTCTATATAGGAGTGTTTTTACTTTGTATTTCTTCTCTTTACTTTTGAAACGGTAGTGAATTCGCCGCAGGGGTTGGCGACTATGCCTTGCGAGGTTTAATGGGAATTCATCGTGGTGTGTGTGGAGACTAGGTCTAGGTGTAGATCTAGGGGGAAGGATAAAGACCATATCTTGGGGGAAGATATGCTATAGTCAACCGGTCCTTGAGAGAAGGATCAGTGAAGAATCAAAGTGTTTTTATTATATCGCCTCAATTTCAAGCGCTATTGAAATTAATACTCTTGTAATTATATTTTGAAATAAAATCAATTATCATATTCTCTGGTTTTCTAAAATTTTATTTCGTTCAAGAGTTTGTAAGAAAAATCACTTTGGCACAATTTTTGAAGAAGTTCTAAATTTCTGGAGCGCTACTGCGAAGCGGTAACTATTTATCGCTGGCGGTAGTGACAAAACTCATTTTATCCTTTTTATTCAAAAATCGAAAAGCCCTTATTCACCCACCCTCTAAGGGCACCAACAGATCCAACACTTTGGTGCGCTCAAAGGAGACGAGAGCTTTGGCGCGCTCGGAGGCGGTGGGAGCTTTGGCGCGCTCAGAGGCGGCAGGAGCTTCGGCGCACTCAGAGGCGATAGGAGCTTTGGCGCACTCAGAGGCAGTGCGCGCTTTAGCGCGCTCGGAGGCAGCGGGAGCTTTGGCGCGCTCGGAGGCGGCGGTAGCTTTGGCACTCTCAGAGGCACCGAAGCTTTGGCATTCTCGGAGGTGACATGGGCTTTTGCGCGCTTTGAGGCGGCGGGGGATTTGGCATGCTCAGAGGTGATGGGAGAATTGGCATGCTCGGAGGCGGCAGGGGCTTTGGCGTGCTCAGAGGTGACGAGAGATTTGGCATGCTCGGAGGCGACGGGAGCTTTGGCGCGCTAGGAGGTGATGAGAGATTTGGCGCGCTCGAAGGAGACAGGAGCTTTGGCGTGCTCAGAGGCAATAAGAGCGTTGGAGTGTTTGAAGGCGACAGGAGCTTTGGTGCACTCAGAGGTGTCTGGAGAATTTGCGCGCTCAGAGGCGACGGGTGCCTTGGCGCGCTCAGATGCGACAGGGGCTTTGGCACGCATAGAGATGACATGAGCTTTGGCGCGCTCTAAGGCGGCGGGAGCTTTGGTGCGCTTGGAGGCGACGAGAGCTTTGTCATGCTGGGAGGCGGCGGGAGATTTGACGCGCTCGGAGGCGACGACAACTTTGGGGTCTTTGAGCTGTCTTCGATGGGTGATTTTCGAGGATTCGAAGGAATCTTCAAAGGCCAAAGGAGATCTTGGGGCCGTCTTCAAAGGCCGGAGGAGATCTTGAAGCTATCTTCAAAGGCTGAAGGAGATCTTCAAGCCATCTTCAAAGGCCGCATGAGATCTTCGAGCCATTTTCAAAGGCCAAAATAGATCTTTGAGCCGCATTCAAAGGATGAAGGCGATCTTCGAGTCATTTTCAAAGGCCGAAGGAGTTCTTCTAGCCGTATTCAAAGGATTCTTCGAACTTCGAAGAAGATCTTCGAGTGTTGAATGAGACCTTCGAGCGTCAAAACAGATTTGTGAAGGGATCTTCAAGCGCTGAAGGAGACCTCAGGGAGATCTTTGAAGGAAGACTCTAGAGCTCTCAAGCATAAAAGATAAGGTTCCTTTCAAATGATGGCTTTCGGTCCCTTTTATAGGTTCTGAGAGGGGCATTTTGTTAATTATGCCGCTATGGAGTCTTTCTATCCGCACACCCATAATCATAAATTTGGCTATGCGCACCCTCATGATGGGGGATTTTGCTATACACACCCCATGATGGAGGATTTTGCTATGCACACACCCATGATGGAGGATTTTACTATTCACACCCAATGATGGGGGATTTTACTATTCAAACCCAATAATGAAGGATTTTACTATATACACCCCCATGATGGAGGATGTTACTATCCACACTCAATGACCGGGGGATTTTATTATGTGCACCCCCTATGATGGAGGATTTTACTATTTATTGGCACAAAAATTGTACCTCCAAAATGCACACTAAAAAGAGATGGGGGAAAAACGGTGGAGTGTTGGTTACTCGGGACGAAGGATGCTAGAGAAGAGATCTCTGAGGGAAAAACTGCTTTGATTGATCTCAAAAAGGATTACAGAGGGAGTCCAAAATAGGTAAGAGTGAGAGGTAGAAAAGTGACAAAATTTGAGACCGCTTGCACAGGTTGCAAGCTGGATGCTCTAAGTTGGAAGCAAAAGTCCCTTTTTCTAGTATGCCTACCTCTCTATTTATAGACGCGGGGGCCTGCCCAAATGGGCAGGTCCAAAAATTATGGACTGCCCGAGATACAGGAGAACCGGGCAGTGAAGAGAAGATATATGGGGTGCAAATAACAAAAATGAAAGAAAAACCAGACCACGCAGTCTCGCTAGAGCCTGACCGCCAGTGGCTTAGGAATTCTGCAGGAGAGGAGACAGGCAGTCTGAGCGGTCTCAAAAAATTAAGACCACCGGGAACGACAATCCTGATCAAAATTAAGAGGTCGCGGACTTCCAAGCAAACACGATCCCCACAAAATTTTAAGTTTCGTTGGAACTTAGGAAATGTTCGCTTTGACCGCTGAGGTCGCGAACGTCATAAATGCTAGAAAGTCTATAAATACTGCTTCAAGGCTTCAGAGTCCAGAACTTTTGGAAGAGATTGTGAGCTTGTACTATCAATGATCACCCTTTTCCAGACCGCAACAAGCTCTTGACAATGGTTATGATGTCAGTACTAAACCAGCGGGAGAAGACCAGAAATTCGCCAAAGGCAGCTTCTTCGAAGAAGAAAGTTGATGAGAAGGAGACCGCAGGCTCCAAGAAGGCACTAGCGGTCAAAGCTTCCAAGGCCTCGACAAAAGCAGATGTCGCGAAGGAGATCGTCAGCTCTCCTCCAAAAGGAAAACAACCAAAATTGGCAAAGGATGGCGCGGCCTTGGCGGTCTCGAATCTTGTCGACATGTCGACCAACTCCTCAGAGCCTCCTGAGCTGAACTTCACCAACCCCACCATCACTTTCGATTGCAACAAGTCAGTTGAGGCTCTCAACCAGACCGTTGTTCGGTCTGGTGAGAATGCTTCCATTGAGGCCATCAAAGCTGGGATGCAGAAGCAGAAGGCCTCAGCTAAAAAGCTCAGGCAGAAGATCGCAGATAAGCAGGGAACTGCAAAAGGAGTAAAGAGAAAAGAGGCAGATCCTCTTGTTCAGACTGCCAAAAGAAAAAAAAGAGTGATGAAAGTACAGAAGTGACTGCCAAGATCGCTTTGTTCATGTAAGATCTCCCTCCTCCTTACCGGAGAGTTCCCGGATCTTATGCTAGAACCTCCATCTTATGGTGACCCCAACTCAAGGGTTAGCTGTCACCACTCAACGCCGGTCCTGCCGGCTAATATGATCATATCACAAGCCAATTTTGCAAGGAGTAATAATATAAATCAGACAAGTCCACACACACACACACATATATATATATATATATATATATATATATATATATATATATATATATATATAGAGAGAGAGAGAGAGAGAGAAGAGTGCAAATAGTCCACAATGAGTACAAAATTAAGAGTGCAAGGGCTTAAGCCTGATACAGATCCAAAAGGAAATACTAATGACAAAGCACTCTCTCACTCTACACTATGCGAAAGCAACACAAAATACTCTCCAATCTATCACCGTGTGGAGGTAGTGATGCGCAACATCTTCTCCTCATGGTTTGTAGTCACATCCTTCCTGACGTACTTCGACTCCTACTCCTCAATCTCATGGTGTTACAGTCACAACCGACAGTCAAAAATACTAAGTCATTTTGTCCTCGCCTCCCCCATGATTCCTAGGTACCGAGCGGGAGGATGAAGCGAAGGACAACAAGGGGTATAAGAAAGTGCAAATGATAGGGATTATACTAATAATAAAATGAATAAGCGGCAATAAGTATAGCAATAATAGATAATATATGAGCAGTAAATATGACAGCAGTAGGTAGTAAACGAGCAGAAGGTAAGTAAATGCAGGGCAAGTATTGTAATAAGAAAACTACCATGCTTTCATCTAGAGTACCTTAACTTATATGAATGCCCATAAGAACTTATAAGTTAAGACTTCTGAAATTGTAACTTATCATATAAAACAGCCCATACTGTTGGATCGATAGGCGCCCTTAGAGGGGGGGGGGGGGGGGATGAATAAGGGAATAAAAATTCTTTTTATAATTTTATGAAAATTACTAAATTATTTAAAGTAATATTAGAATGATATAAAAATTTAGCTAAATTAAGAGAATATCAAAATAACCAAGTTTAGAAATAAGTACTAAATTGTTTTATGATGAAGGAAATTGAACTAAACAATTTAGTTAAAGTAATTAGAATTGAAAACTTTGTAACCAATATTTAGAGATAATGCCAAATGATAGAAATCTAGTAAACACAAATAGAGACATGATTGTATTTATATAAAAAGGTGTTTACATAAATTTGATTTCAATATCGCTAGAAATCGGAGGCGTACAAATGTAAATATCTTTTCCTTTTCTATACCGACTTGTATGCCCACAAACCGGTTGACTTTAGCCTATCCTTCCCCGGATGAGGCCTCAAGCCGCTCTAGCTAATCCTTCCCCGGATATGGCCTCGAGCCCCCTAGGTCTAATCACCTAGAACTAGTCGCCAACACAAGGCGAATTTCCCCCTAAGTCCTACCCAGACCTAGTCGCCAACACAAGGCGAATTAACTAAACAGTTACAAAACGTATGGAATGAAAAACAAAGATAACAATAATAAAAACTCCCTATATGAGATTTCTGAAGATGAGTATGAAGGATTGCTGTAGTATGAGCGAGGTCGAAGTGATCGTCCTTCGGATGTAGCATGACGTAGTCCTCCTCCAAAAATCTCCTTAAGCTTTTAGTGGGAGATCCATCTTCTGCAGCAAAACAACAATAGAATTGTGGCCCTAGCAATCTCTCTGGGATGGATAACCAAAACGAGAAGCAAAACTCCAATTTATAGAACTTCTCGCTAGCGCCTGTGGTAGCTCCTAGCGCCTGCGGTATCGATCGTGTGGAGCGGTTGCAAAACTGTCGGCGGTGTGGCACTGTGCACGAACTTGAGATAGCGCCAGGCGGTAGCGCTAGCGCTGGCGGTAGCGTTCATGTGGAGCAATTGTGAAACCGTCGGCTACGTGACAGAACAAACTTTCATCGAACGGCCTCGAATTCGTCGAACGGAGCAATTTCGTCGAACAGAAACACTTTCATCGAACAGAGCTTCAATTTCGTCGAACGACCTCAAATTCATCGAACGCAATATTATTGTGCAGGAGCTCAGTTCGTCGAACTCCAATTCGTCGATCGACCTTCATATTTCGTCGAACGGAATATTCGTCGAACGAAATTTTCGTCGAACGCAGGCAAAGTCGTCGAACGGCATTTTCGTCGAACGACATTTTCGTCGAACGGAATTTTTGTCAAACAAAATTTTCGTCGAACGCAGGTAAATTCGTCGAACGGAATTTTTGTCGACCGAAATTTTCGTCGAACGCAGGCAAATTCGTCGAACGGAACCTTAGCTAGCGCCTGGCGGTAGCTCTAATGCTGACGGTAGTGCATTCTTCCAGATGTTTGAATTCAGCTGCTTTCTACCTGTGGAGTATTGCACCTATAGTTCCTGCATACTATAAACACAGGACAAGCAAGATCAAATATAATTTGTGATTTGTTATTCTCAAACAAAGGGACGTGACACACATGTCCAACAATCTCCCCCTTTTGATAATAACAAATCCTCTTAGCAAGAAATCAACAATAGTATTTATAGTATATGATAAGCAAGATGATAGTGCAACTATAGTAAAGATGATGGTGCAACTATAGTATATGATAAGCATGATAATGTGCATACTCCCCCTATCTTAATGCTCCCCTTACATAAATGCAATTTATGTCTTACTCCCCCTTAATCTTCTATATTTCTCCTATATAGATTTCTTCAATTAATCTCTCCCTTTTGGTATTATCAAAAGAAGGTAGGGTGAGGGTAGTAAGGAGGCATTCTTTAGGCTAGTTATAAACCATGATCGAGCTTTTGTAATATATGAAATGATAAAGAGTTTAAGCATATTATATATAAGAGATTTCAAATAAAAAGATAAGAGTTGTAAGCAAGCGGAAGATTATAAGAAACATCTTTTTGTAAGCATGAAAAGCATAAGTAAAAATATGAGTTTTAGTTCAAAATTGAAAGATGTTTTAACCTTTTTGAAATCTCAAAGTTTTTCATAAAGATACCAAGCATGAAATGAACATATCAAAGAAAGATTATACTACAATGTTACTTAATTTTAAGTTCAAGAGATACCAAAACATTGTAGAGATCATGCTAGGTTATCTAGTGCATTTCTTATATAAAGAGTAGTATAGATAAAGCATTAGAATCCAATACTCATGAGAAGAAGTGTTATGAATGATAATGATGTGCACATAAGTGTATTTTGAGCAATGTTAACAATTGATTTAAATCAACAAAATACAAGACATATGTAAAGTAAAGTGCACAATAAAGCACAAGTAAATTACTTTCACACACTTTTAATGCACATAATTTTTAACAAAGTGGTGTAATAACCAAGGTTTGCACAAGACACTTTACTATTCTTTCCAAGGTGCTCAACCTCACAATGCTTATGAAGACTTATCAGGAGGTTCAAGTAGTGCTTGGTGGAGTTATATTTGTCTACATATATAATTTTTTGTTCACATTTGTGAGACAACATTCTCCGAATACACTTGTTTTGCAAACCCAATTTATTAACTTAACCACTTTTCTAAATTTCATAAGTGCAATTCAAATGTAGTGTAGGCAATAAACTTATGCAAGTTTTAATTCATTGTACAAATACAATACACAAGCAAGCATTTTAGATTTAAACACACATGTTGATTATCAAAATAGGTGAGTGAAATGTATCATTATCAATCATAAAACATTTACTCATACTTAGAGGCATGCTAAGCTTGGTTCTACACATATTTTTCAATACATTTGATGCACTTTAAATAGAAATATCAAAGCATGATAAACAAAACAATGTTCATAGTAATTTCAAGGAATAAATTTTAACATTGTAAATAATTCTAAATAATAGAATTCATTCATGCTTGATATTAGCAATAAAGATCATACAGTTTGTTTTGTTTTGAAAAGTTTTAATGAAAGAAAAACAGAAAACCACAAAAACATATTTTTATATTTTTGAATTTTGAAGTTTTGTAGTTGATTTTTCATAATATGGATAAAAACAAAATAACAAAGGTCAGAAACACAAAAACTAAGCAGTACATATGAACAAAAATATTTTTATAGATTTTTAGAAATTGTAAAACCCAGAAAAATTAGACACCCACGCTAGCGCCGGCGTTAGTGATAGCGCGACAAATAGTATGTGATTTTTTGAGTATTTTAAAAATCTATTTTTTTGATATTTATTAAGTGTCCTTAGAGTAGTCTTTTGCAAAAATTTTGTAATTTTTGGAGATGCCTTAATTGCTCAAATTTGCATAAAACTATAGCTTTTTCAAATACATGTGTTTTACAGAAACATTTAAGCTCAAAAAGATAAATTATGCAAACACAAGAGGACATTTTTTTTAAACAACCAAAAATATGCATGATTTAAGTGATAAGTAAATAAAATGATTATGCGAAGAGTAATATAAGTATGTCCTAAGATTAATGACTACCCCGACTAAATGTCTACACCCTAGCCCCGTACTAAGTGATGGATGGGCATGAGGAGCTGTACACATGCTGTAGGTTGGGGTGTTAATCCCATATGCACACACTAGAGAATGCTCAACCTAGCACTCTTTCCCCCCAGTGCCTCGCAAGGCCCCACAGGAACCCTCCCCGGTTAAGGACAAGACATGACTTAGAGGTTAGGTTTCTAATGCATACAACCCTACGCCCCCTCTATTGTGAGATATGAAGTCATAGGTGAATAATCCTTCGACAACCTATGCTTTTAAACTATGGGTTGATTTATAAACTATGGGTTTTGTTTAATGTGATGAGTTATATAAAGCCGCATAGGTTTTCTACTTTTATGAGATGATGATATGAGATAACTAGCACAATTACTAATATTCAATAAGTGACAATGCTAGTATGATGAGTTTTGGGTTTAATGTCATGTCATAAGATTTATATTAAAATTGCATGTATTCCAAAGTAGAGTTTCAAATTATAGATCTAGAATAGAGTATTGATTAAGTTCGATTTATTCTTTCATTACAGAGTTGATTCTAGAGTCTACAAATATGAGAGATACATGCAATCACTAGCATAACAAATCAATACATCAAATAATGTAAGGAAAACATTATTCATAATTTTTATCATAAGATTCATAATTCCTATTATCGATTTGAGATATTTCTTGATAGAACATGAATTATGATTTATGATTATAGAGAATTTTGCATAGAATATATGTTAGATCATCATGATGTATGAAAAAAATCTAATCCTTCTAGACTTATAATATAGTGATATAGTGATTTTCTTTTGAATAAGCATGTTTGATTTTTAAGCCTAGAAAATGATGAACATGTATTCATATCAAAGACAAAGATCACATATATAATGTTTTGAAATTTATAATAAAATTTGCATTCAATAATTGAATCTATTGATCTTTGGTTTTGCATGATAATATATGATTTATGATACAATATTCATATATATTCTAATGATTAATCCATAAACTATGTGTTTGTTGGAATTTTAGTATTCTATTATAATTTCAAATCATATAGCTATCATGAAATTTGAATAACATTGTAAGTGTTATACCTAACATAAGCATAGACCAAGAAGTGATGCTAGGATGATGAGTTTGAATGCAATGTTATTACATAGGATTAATGGAGACAATGTTGCATATAATATGAGAAGTTTTCAAATTAATTTTCTTTAGACCTAGAATGAAATGATTAAACTTTTGATTTGATCTTAAAGATACAAGATAATTCTAAGGTCTAAATTATATGCAAACATTGGAAACACACAACACACAAATGGGCAAGATAATTCTAAGGTCTAAATTACATGCAAACATTGGTGACACACATCACACAAATGGGCAAGCCTAGTTTGCCGTTGGATGGAAATTTTTGTGCTCTTTTCGAAAATATATTAAACGCGAAAATTGGACGAGCGGATCAAAAGATATGGCTGTTTGAAGTTTTGATCGTAAACTCGCATTTTTGAAAGATTAAACATGCGTTTAGATGAATTTATGTTTTCAATTTTTCTAGATAATATTCTTCATTATAAGGGCTATCATATGCAACAAACAAAAATAGAAAATAATAAAAAACGTTGCGCATTTTAATTTTTAGTTTAAGCCCTTTAATAAACCATTTAAATCCATTCTTTAAAATAGTTTCAATAGTCTTGTTAATAATTTCAATATTCAATTTCTAATGATAATTCAAGACAATTAAGGGTAAAGGATTTATAAGGATAAAGAACAATCAAAGATGAGAGATAGATCACTTTGAAAAATATATGACTTAATGTTCAATTTTAATTCAATTTGATTTGTTAAATATAAGGCCTAAAATATGTAAGTCATATCCCATGAAATATAAAGTGATCATAGCATGTTTGTTCAAAAAATAATAAAAAATAAACAAAAGAAAAGAGACAATAAGCATATCATGAAGTAGAGTAATGATATTTCATTTTCTTAATAGTTTCTACTTCATGCATTTGAAAGATACTAAATGATAAGAGATTTAGGTATCCAAAGTTGACCAAGTGGGATGGTTCCTTTGGGTACCCAAATACATCGTGGTGGCTTTTGGGAAGATAATGATGAATGGGCTTTTACAATTAAAGATGATATTTTATTTTCCATTATGGGTCTCCATTCATACATTGGTGGTTTATCACTTAAATCCATATAATGATTATGTGACATCTTTATATGATGATAGTTGTTTGAAAAATAATTCATTGTGGGTTTATGTTTATTCAAATTATTTTTCAAAATAGCTTGATGTTGATAATCATAAAGAATTTTATTATATGGATTCTTTGAAAGTTTATAAGAGTGATTGTCTTTCTTTAGAAGTGATTGTTGAAAGAGTGGGTTACAATATGTTTTACAAGATTGATTCTTATTTTGATGATTTTCATTTCCACTCTTTCTTATAGACATACTCTTATAATGTGACGAAAAATATGTTATAGTTTGATTTTCATGAAAAGGAGTTTTTAAATATGAGTCATGATTGAAAATATATTGAGACCTATAATAGTGACTCTTAAGAATTTTGTGAGGATCATAATTCCTTTTGAAACTAAACTCCTTTTGAGTTGATGTGTGAAAATGATCCTTTTTAGAAATGATTTTGTAAGTTAATTTATCTTTGTTATTCAAAATCTTATGATGAATGACCTTACTAGAAATTAGAACTTTTTCAACAAAAGATTTTAATTGTCTTAACTTACAAGTTAAAGCATCATTTTCAATTATCAATTTTTCAATATGCCTTTTTGAAACTAAGAGCCCTTTTTCAATATCCTTGAATTTTTCTTTTAATAGATTGCAATCAAAACAAGGAGTAGGATTTTCAACTAAAGAGCAAGATGGAGAAGCTACATCATAATTAGATTCTACATTAACATTAGCTTTTAACCTTTTATTTTCTAAACGTAATTTATCATTTGTAATTTTCAAATTCTTAATTTTACATTTAGCAACTTGTAGCATATGTAATGTGGAAATAGAATTAGTCACAAAGATAGAAGAATTTGATTTACTTACATTGCTATCAGGAGAGGCAAGATTTGAACATAAAGTTCCTTTAACATCTTTTTGGCACTCCTCTTTCAAAGACAACATTTCTTCTTCTCTTCCACTTGATGCGCTCTCCATGGTTTCATCCTGAGAGATTCTTTCTTGATTGCTTGTGCCAATTTGAATGTTTTCCAAATGTTGTGCATGTTCCAAACCTATACACGGAAGATCAAACATTTCCTCAAGAAATTTCCAAACTTCTTAAGCATTAGTAAAACAATAATTCAATTTGGAAATATCTTTTGATAAAGCACAAAATAAAGTATTCATAGCCTTCTCATTTAAATGACATTCCAATTTATTTGATTCATCCGCTGGTCTTATAATTGCCGTATTCCAAATTTTGATATCATATGAGTTAAAAAAAGATTTCATTAATATTTTCCACCCTTTATAAATTTTGCCTTCAAATAAAGGTGGTGCCAAAGATTTTTCATTTATAAGAAAATTTCCCCCACTAGTAGAGGCGAGATCATGAGATGCCATTATTCCTGGTTTTTAAACCATTTGGAATAACCTTGCTCTGATACAACTTGTTGGATCTATAGGCACCCTTAGGGGGGGGGGGGGGTGAATAAAGGAATAAAAATTCTTTTTATAATTTTATGAAAATTACTAAATTGTTTAAAGTAATATTAGAATGAAATAACAATTTAGCTAAATTAAGAGAATATCAAAATAACCAAGTTTAGAAACAAGTACTAAATTGTTTTATGATGATGGAGATTGAACTAAACAATTTAGATAAAGTAATTAGAATTGAAAACTTTGTAACCAATATTTAGAGATAATGCCAAATGATAGAAATCAAGTAAACACAAATAGAGACATGATTATATTTATATAAAAAGGTGTTTACATAAATTTGATTTCAATATCGCTAGAAATCGGAGGCGTACAAATGTAAATATCTTTTCCTTTTCTATACCGACTTGTATCCCCACAAACCGGTTGGCTTTAGCCTATCCTTTCCCGGATAAGGCCTCAAGCCGCTCTAGCCAATCCTTTCCCGGACATGGCCTCGAGCCCCCTAGATTTAATCACCTAGAACTAGTCGCCAACACAAGGCGAATTTCCCCCTAAGTCCTACCCAAACCTAGTCGCCAACACAAGGCGAATTAACTAAACGGTTACAAAAAGTATAGAATGAAAAATAAAGATAACAATAATAAAAACTCCCTATATGAGATTTCTGAAGATGAGGATGAAGGATCGCTGTAGTATGAGCGAGGTCGAAGCGATCGTCCTTCGGATGTAGCGTGACGTAGTCCTCCTCCAGAAATCTCCTTAAGCTTTTAGTGGGAGATCCATCTTCTGCAGCAAAACAACAATAGAATTGTGGCCCTACAATCTCTCTGGGATGGATAACCAAAATGAGAAGCAAAACTCCAATTTATAGAACTTCTCGCTAGCGCCTGCGGTAGCTCCTAGCACCTACGGTATTGATCGTGTGGAGCGGTTGCGAAATCGTCGGCGGCGTGGCGCTGTGCATGAACTTGAGATAGTGCCAGGCGGTAGCGCTAGCGCTGGCGGTAGCGTTCGTGTTTAGCGGTTGCGAAACCGTCGGCTGCGTGACAGAACAAACTTTCTTCGAACGACCTCGAATTCGTCGAATGGAGCAATTTCGTCGAACGGAGCAATTTCATCAAACGGAAACACTTTTGTCGAATGGAGCTTCAATTTCGTTGAACGGCCTCAAATTCGTCGAACGCAATATTGTTGTGCAGGAGCTCAGTTCGTCGAACTCCAATTCGTCGAGCGGCCTTCACATTTTGTCGAACGGAATATTCGTTGAACGGAATTTTCATCGAACGCAGGCAAAGTCATCAAACGACATTTTCATCGAACCAAATTTTTGTCAAACAAAATTTTCGTCGAACGCAGGTAAATTCGTTGAACGGAATTTTCGTCGACCGAAATTTTCGTCAAACACAAGCAACCTCGTCGAATGGAACCTTAGCTAGCGCCTAGCGGTAGCTCTAACGCTGGCGGTAGTGCATTCTTCCAGATGTTTGAATTCAGCTGATTTCTACCTGTGGAGTATTGCACCTATAGTTCCTGCACACTATAAACACACGACAAGCAAGATCAAATACAATTTGAGATTTGTTATTCTCAAACAAAGGGATGTGACACACATGTCCAACACATACTAATTTATATGATAAAGGTCTGCAAATGTGTATGTCTATAAGATGTATGAATGTTAAGCTATGATATGCTATGTTCATACAGTGCAACTCACTTACCCGACTATACATGCACATAGCTTTAGTTCCTGCTTTTCGGAGGTAGCAAGCCTCTCAGGTACTTCCGTCGTGGCAACGGAATTAGTGGATCAGGCACTCAACTTCTAGGTGGGTATACACACTACCAGAACTAGACCTTACGTATGCTGCTGTACACGTCCTAGGTGCACTTCAGTGAGCTCTTACATACTCTTGCTGGCATCCCGCCAATCTTTTATGGTCGGGGGTGGGTTACTAGGGAATGTCTGCTAGACCGCAGTAAAGTAACCTACTGGCCCTCTAACTCACCACACCCCGCCCAAGTCAACGTACTGCCATTGGTGTGACAAATGGACCCGTACCGAAGACCCGCCACTAATTTATGCACATGCAAGGTTTATCACACTACCCGAGCCTCCAACTCACAGAACTAACTTCTATTGGACCATTCCATCCTCTCTAGTAGTACGAGGTTAACTTTTCTCAACTTATCTCATTTAGGGTTACTCTTGTTTGTTACTTAGGCGATCATAGTAATTTAAGATGAATTCTGGACTTCCCAAGGTCTACCCGGTGAAGGGCTCGCAGCGGTACTAGATGGTATTATGGGGTGATATCCCAGACCTTCCTTTCTCAGAATATTTACTTTTATTGGTAACTACCCATTGTTAAGGTTATCCACATAGTTGCTCTAGATTACTTAAGAATGACTTAGATTTCTTTTAGGCTACTTAACAACCTTTTTACGGTGCGTGGTGAAAACCCTTAGATATTCCTCTATATGCCCAACTCCAACCTTGAATGCAACATGATTATATTAACACTCTAAATGTCACCATAAGTGCCTAGGATTTAAAACTCCCAAAGTACTTCAATTGTTCATCGAGACGTACCTCTAGTTTACTATTCACTATGGGGTAGAAGTCCTCCAATAAGGCTGTGACTTATAGGGGCTGAAGTTATGTATGTACTAATTTTGTGTGCCAAATTTCATCCCATTCCTACTTGTTCTGGCTAGTCTAAACACTATCTCAAGTTTTTGCCATTCGCAGTCCAACTCAACATTGAACTAGGTTGGTCTCTATGATGTGAACTTCACTATAACTTGTCCAAATGCCCGATTTTTTTCATAGTTTAATCATGACCCAATTAAGAGATGGTCAGAAATTCATAATTTTCCCAATTATTTTGGCAATTTATAACAATACTTAAATGATAATGTACACCTCACTTTACACATGAAGTACAACTTCCAGAAGTCAAAGTTCTCCCAATAATTTATTAGTGAAGTGAAATGAGAAAATATTATTACTGACTGATTTTCCTAATTTTCCATAGTAATTTTGACAATTATTTAAATATTTAAACATTTATGTAAATTGGTTACATTACACAGCAAGTAACAACATAACAGATTTAAAAATTCTCGAAAATTACCATACACTTATAATGCTTCAAAAACGGTCCAGCCAAATTTTCAGAATTTTCCAGATAAGATTAACCATAAAAATTTCATTGATATATAAGTGTGACAAAGGATATTTTTGGTAAATAAAAGTGTGAATGACTTCCAAAATTCCTACCAAAATTCCCATAGGTATATTGCAATCCAAAACATCATGTGGTAGAATATTGGATTTTTCTCTAAATCTTAGATGAGGTTCATTTCATTTATACACTTTACGAAAAAATCAATTATGCTCAAATGACTAAGGAAATTAACTCCAAAAATCCCAATAGAATTTTCAAAGATTTATATCATCCTAAAACATCATGTGACAGAAAACCAGATTTATCCTAAGTTATTTGATAACTTTTATTTGATTAATACATTTATGTGACAATAATGTTATTACTCAAATACGTAGGATTTTTCTTTCCAAAAATTCTAATATTTCTAGAGATGATACCCACCTTCATACTAGGTGTATTGCCCAAATATCATGAGCATACAAAACGCCATGAGTGATGAATTCACAAAATACTCAAAGGTGCTATATGAACACCACCCTCTCATACATCTCATTCCTATGTATGAGAAATATGAAGTTTTACAGTAGTCCAAATGACCTCAATTTTTAACATGTGACTATCCATGATCTAACAATTATGCCACCCAAAATTTGGGGCAAATTGAGTTTATTTAACCTCATTTATTTCATTAATATGAAAAATTATATTTTACCCAAAACATTAGAAAAATGTTGCCCAAAAATTATGATTTTTGGACAGAGGATGTATCTATGCCATTTATAATTATGTCCAAAGAATTGGACTAATCCAAACAACTATGTGGGCTAGATCTACAAAATAATGTCTGATCATCCTTTAGGACACACCTCAGATGAATGGCCCTACAAGGAGCGTAAGCCACCAAATCTGGTGATTTAAAGCCCTATAGATAGTAAAACCCAAGGGCTACAAATCTTGTCTCAGTCACTTTTGTCTAAAAAGGCATTTAAGTAGCCTAAATAATCAATCTAAACTCTGCATAAAGTGTGACATAATATTGTATTTATATTAAAATGGCCTGCGGGTAAAGATCATAGCTGAATCGGATGGCTGTGGTACATTATCATCGATAGGTTAACGACCAGGATTCCTTCTTCCTTAGGCCTCTTCCTCTTGTAATTCCCGGCCACCTGAGGGCCACCACTGCCGGCCACCATCGACACAACCACCGGAGGAGGTGTCTCTAATGATCCCAAGCGGGGTAAAGAGCTCGGTAAAGTCGCACTAGCTCACATGGATTGTGGCTCAATTGAGCCCGATTTATCGGCCTAGTGAGCTAGAAATCTAGCACAGAGGGATAGGAGGAGAAACGAACCTCAATTGTGGCTCGACTGCGGGTGCTCTGACGGGTGGCCATGGATCTCTCCGTCTCTGGCGAGCTAGCTTGACCAGTGGATTCTCCACCAATTGCTCTGCTCCAAGGGTCTGGCTCGACAGCTTAGGACTATCTGAAGGTGATGGAAGCTTCAAATGGAGGAGAGGATGGTTGTATAGAGAAGATGGGAAGCATGGCGGTTCGGCCATGATTTTTCTGCTTCCCCTTTGCGGCTGAGCGGTAGCCATGCCATGAAAAGACTGTTCATGGGTTAGGGAGGTCGGCTGCTAGCTTGGCCAGAGGTGGCAAGGGCCATGGTACCTCCATTACACGAAAAGTGCTTTTCTCCCTTAAGCGTTTTGGTGGAAAATGACAATTTTGCCCCATGCTCACCCTTTTTCCCCAAATTCAGATGTGGGGTGCCAGTAAGTGTGTGTCCTATTGGTTAGGAATGGGGTGGGTGTTGGGTTTTTCTAAATGCCATTCATAATGACATGGACACATCAAATGTGCGCAGCGGAAGAAATACTAGAACAACCCAAAGAGTAAGGAACTTGCAGATCTCATGAATCAAGAGATTAGGAAAGCAAATGCAATATACCTTCGCGGGATTGAGTCAATACTCAACCAAGGTGCTCCAAGATGAAATCGGGTAGACAAAATCTGAGTTCCAAGAACCGAAATGTGTCGGCTCCTCTACAGCGTTCCACACGAACGATGGAGAACCCCAAAGCCTTGTCGAACAAGGAATAGGTCGGAGAAAGAATGTCCTCTGCGTCCCCATGAACTGCTAGATCCATTGAAGGGGAGGCGACGACTATCGGCGACGATTAGGTCGGCGGATGGAACGAGAGCGATCGGAACACTTCCGTCTTCGGCTCTCTAGAAATCGCAAAAAGGATCGATCTAAAAACGTCTCACTCGAAGCCCTAATCACGTTCCTTTTATACGCAAGGCATAAAATAGGCTATCCGTAAACCATAGGAAAAACAGAACATTTCTGTCGAGATTTACATTCGCCGAATTCGACTAAACAATATAACCGAATTCGACTCAGATTCGGCGAAACCATTTCGACGAATTCGTCTATATAAATTCAGCTATATCAATTCGTCGAAACCATTTCGATGAACTGACATGATTCAGCTAAACCCTTTAGTCGAATCTGTTACAATTTCAGTTAATCACATTAGCCGAATCTCATTAGTCGAATCAAGCTAATTCGGTTAAACCCTTTAGCCGAATTTGACGCAGTTCAGTTAAACCCTTTAGCCAAAATTTTCAAGTAAATACCCATTCGTTTAAACCCTTTAAGCGATTTCCCGTTGAGACATTCTCAACTTAATTCCAAGCAGTCATAGGATTGGTCCTCCACTCATATCCAATATGAGTAAGGCCAACACAATCCTTTCTCCAATTTCTCCAAACGCTTTTATGTGCGACCCTATAGGCTCATATTGCGTTGGCAGTAAGACTAACTATTGATTGCTTTGAGATCACCTCAGAAACTCCAACAGTGGGGTCTTGGTCCACTTGGTTTTTCAATTTCTTCCTTAAGACGTTATGTTGACCATGGTTGACTTTTGACTTGACTTGGTCAAATTAATGGGTGGGTTAGCCCCACTTGATGGTCATGGGCCATATGACCTTACTCAAAGTGTATTAGACCATGGTGTGGCTCCAATTTGGTTAATTGATCCATATGGTGTGAGTTTGACCCAAATTAGCCTAAGTTTGACTTTGGTCAAATTGGAAGGATTAGTTGACCACTTGATGGGGGTTTTTGGTTCCAATAGGTCCCTAATGGGCTTTTGGCACCGACATTCTTTAGCCCGAAAGGTATTAAGAGGTAGCAAAGGCATCCATCATTTGTAATGAATAAGGTATGAGGGATGTTGGGCTTATGAATTTTTATTTGATAATAGCCGGAGAATGCATCTAAAAAACTCATGCATGAATACCCAACACCGAAATCAACTAAAAAAAATCTATCTGAGGCAAGGGGTAGCAATCTTTAGGGAAAGCTTTAATTTTTTTGGTATAGTCCACACACATACACCACTTTCCACTGGCCTTTTTAACCATTACAACATTCGATACCCAATTTGGGTATTGAATCTCCTAAATAAATTTGGCCTTGAGAAGCTTTTCCACTTCCTACCGAATTGGTTGAGCTAGGGTCACCCCCACCACCCTCTTCTTTTGCTTGATGGGAGTGAATCTTGGATCGATGTTGAGATGGTGGCAGGAAACATCTGGATCAACTCATGGCATGTCATCCACTGACCAAGCGAAGACATCCAGATTCCATAGGAGACAGGAGATGAGCTGGCTCTGGTCAGCTTCAGGAAACTCCACATTGATTGAGAGCTTCTTTCTCTCATCTTACTTGCTAATGGAGACTGATTGAGTTGCTTGAGCAGGTTCCAAGCAAACTCCATCTTTGACTTCCTCTTCCACGATCTCTTTCGCAACTTTTGCATGGCTGGAAACTTGAGGTGATGGGGAGATCTTAGCTATCTTTGGAGGAGAGGATTCAGTCACATTGACCATCTTTACATAACATTCCTGGGCTTTCTTTGGATCGCTTCTAATCCGATACTGTTTACCATTTAAGGCAAACTTCACGGTCAAGTGGTAGGTGGAAACCACCGCTTGATATTCATTCAGGATTGGCCTCCCAAAAATCGCATTGTAACTACTCGGAGCTTCAACGACTATAAACTTGACTAGCTTTGTAATCCCTCCAAGCGTCACCGAGAGGGTGACATTTCCTTCTACCTCCTTCTTCTCGCCAAAAAAGTTGTAGGGAGGCCCTTCGGTGGAAAGAAGAGTCTTTCCAGTCTTCAAGGCTTCAAAGGTTGGTTTGAAGAGAAGGTTTACTGAGCTCCCAGTATCAATCAAGATATTCTCCACTATATAGTTCTTTATCACTGCCTTGATGACGTCTGCATCATTGAAAGGATTGGCAGTTGGAGGAAGGTCATCCTGCACAAAGGTGACCGTTCCTCGGACTGGAGCAGAAGAAGAGGTAGCAGTGACCTCTGACCAGTAGACTCCTGTGAGATTAGCCTTCTTGCAGGATTCCAGCCCTACTCCTCCGTGGATGCAGAAGAGGTAGCCTAAAGCACCCTAATCATTTGCATCCACGCACTCGATCAGATAGCCAACGTTGCCGAGATGGCCAACGTCATTCACCTCTTCGCACTCCCAATGAACTTCTGCTACCTCCCTGCTCTTGGAGGTCGAAGCCTTGGAAGAATCTCCCTTCTGCACCAGCTCTTGCAACTTTCCCTCTTTCAGGAGCTTCTCCACCAGCAAGCGGAGAGCTCTGCAGTTCTCTGATAGATGGCCCCTCGCCCTATGATGCTCACAGTAGAGGGAATGATTCCTGGTCTTGGGATCTGATTGCATTGGGGCAGGCCTCCTGAAGAAGGGCTACTTTTGAAGCACTTGAACCACCTCGCTCATAGAGATTTTGAGCTTGGTGAATGACTCTTGAGAGTCATTGAAAGACGGCCGAAAAGAAGCTGGGAGAGGCGGCTGAACAAAATGAACCTGATGAACAGGTGTCGGTTGCGGAGCTGGAGTAGCCGGGATTGTCAGCAGAGGCCCCTTTGGTTGAAATTGTTGTTGTCTCTGGTAGGGATGATGGTGGTGGAATTTCCTTCCCCTTTGAGAAGGAGGTTGGAACTCTTGACGCAGTGGATTTGCTGATTGCTAGGATGGAAAGAAGCCAACATAGCCCTTCTGGCCGGCTCTGGACATCAAGTTAGAAACATAGTTGGGGTTGCACTCCCCTTCTATGAACCGATTTGCAATACTTATCAGCACTTGATAAGAGCTGGGCTCTTTGGTGATGACCTCAAATTTGAGGGGACCTTCTTGAAGGCCATTTACCAAGGCCACCATGTAGAGCGAGGGATCAACATCCCTTATTCAAAGGATCTCTCTTTGGAAATGATCCACAAAGTGAGCTAGAGTCTCACTTTCTCTTTGCTTAATCCTAAAGACGGTTGCAGGGCCACTCTTCCTCTTCTTTGAGGTGGCAAACATCAAAATAAGCTCTTTCATCAAGATGGCAAAGCAAGGGATGGACTAGGGAGGTAGTTCGTACAACCACTCTCGTGGTTGCCCATCTAAAGAAGTGATAAGAGCTTACACCTCATTGCATCTGAGAGAGATATTAGAGTGACTGCAGATTCAAAAGATTGGAGATGAGAGACTGGGTCATTCTCTCAAATAAACATATGAAAACATGGCTCCCTAAAGACATTGAGAATTGGCTCCCAACAAACTCTATCAGTAAAGCAGGAAGTCTCCTCCACTTCAAAAACATCGGAAGGAGCAAGAGGGGAAACAGTAGGAGCTGGAGGATAAACATAATCCTCTTGAAAATTCAAGGCTCATGCTGGAGTTCCCTAAGCTGCTTCTCTGAAGAAGGCATGGTGGGCTGTGAACTCATCTCCCTGAGACTGCAGGGGAGCTGGGCTGAGGGGTCAGGAGGTCAGGGCCATGATCGCCGGCTAGAGGATCAGGGGTGGCGACCTGATCGTTCTGAGGGAGAATCCTTTGGGAGATTAAAGAAAGGAGATGACACATGGAATCTAACTGACGGGCAGTCTCACGACGAGACTTCTCCAGGCGAAGCTCAAAACAAAGCTCAAGGGATTCCAAGGAGGTCACACTGCCTGAAGGGGAGATCGTCGATGAACTGACTAGGATGATTCTCCCGGTCTAAACTCTCGACTGTTCGCTGGTTTCTCCTTGACACTCCGATCTGAAGGTTGTGTATTCGTTTTGTTGCCACAAAAATTGTACCTCCAAAACTCACACAAAAATGAGATGGGGGGAAACTATAGAGTGCAGGTTATTCGGGACGAAGGATGCCAGAGAAGAGATCTCTGAGGAAAAAACTGCTTTGATTGATCTTAAAAAAGATTACAGAGGGAGTCCAAAATAGGTAAGAGTGAGAGGTAGAAAAGTGACAAAATTCAAGACTTCTTGCAGAGGTTGCAAGCTGGAGGCTCAAAGCAGAAGTCCCTTTTCTGGTATCCCTGCACCTCTATTTATAGAGGCAGGGGCCTGCCCAAATGGGCAGGTCCAAAAATTACGGGCTGCCCGGCATACAGGACAACCGGGGCAGTGAAGAGAAGATACAGGTGATGCAAATAACAAAAATGAAAGAAAAACCAGACCGTGCAGTCTCGCGGTTTCGCTGGAGCCTGGCCGCCTGTGACTTAGGAATTCTGCCGAAGAGGAGACAGGCAGTCTAGGCAGTCTCAGAAAATTGAGACCATCAGGAACGATAATTCTGACCAAAAAGAAGAGGACGCAGACTTTTGGGAAAACACTATTTGCACCCAATGCTGCGAGATTTTACTATCTGCAACACATGGCGAGGGATTTTACTATCTGCGCCCTATAGTGGAGGATTTTACTATTTGCACACCTATTATCGGGAGGCGATGACGACGAGCGAGAAGCGCGATGGCGGGTGAGGGGCATTGGCGTGGGCGAAGAGCGCGACAGTGAGCCTGTCGGGAGGCGGCGTGAGAGGTGCGCAAGAGAATGCAGGGGCGGGATGGCCCTACATGTGGGAGGGAGGACCCCGCACGCCTATGTACGCGGTAGGCGCTCCCATATGCGAGAGGGAGGCCCTACAAGCTAACTCACCCGGTAGGCTCTCCCACGTGTGGGAGGGAGGCCCCGCACGCTAACGCATGTGGGAGGCATTCCCGCGCGGGGGGAGGGAGGCCGCTGCGCGCTGGTGCATGTGGGAGGCGCTCTCATGCCCTAGTGCGCGCAGGAGGGAGGTCCCCGCGCGCTGGCGCGCGGGGGATGCTCTTGCGTGCTTGGTGCGCACGGGGGCGCTTCCACGCATTGGTGCATGCCGAAGGCATTCTAGCATGTTGGTGAACGCGGGAGGCCGCCCCTGCACGCTGGTGCGTGCGGGAGGCCTCCCCCGCACGCTCGTGCATGCGGGGGCTGCTTCCTTGTTTTTGTGCACACATTTTTATGATCCCGACATGCTGGTGTCTGCGGGAGGGGGGAATGTGCCCGCGTATCATTTGTCGCTCCCGTGTGCGAGATGTTCTGTTGTCCATTTGACGTACCAAACAGACTTAGAATTGCGCGAGAATGGGCCCGTTGGAATTGTATGGGCGATCCAGTTGAGGTCGCGACAAAAAATCTTCGGTTCGACCAAACCTATTTTGGGGAACCCCAACAATTTCCATTCAGAATGCAACATGGAGATCATGCTCTGCTATTTGATTGCAATTATGCATGCATATGCACCATAGATCCTAAAAAATTAGAAAAAAATTTGCGTGCATTTCTCTCACCTAGAATTAGGTGAGTGAATACATTGTCATTTATTAGTGGACCCCGCTTCTTTCCTTCCTAAAAATTGTCGGGTGAATCCTCTTAAAAAAATGTTCCCTCCTGAAGAATGCTGAACCCTACACCGGGGACACCCTCCTTCCTCCTCCTGCGGAAAAACCCTAAAGCTCGAGTCATCCTCCTCCTCCATGCCGAAACCGCGCCCTCCTCTTCCTCTCGTGCCGAGACCCCCTCCTCCTCCCACGACAAACCCTGCCATCCTCTCCTCCCTCGCCGAGACCACCTCCTCCTTCAACGGAGAACCCTGCCCTCCTCCTCCCGCGGTGAAACCCCGCCCTCCTCCTCTAGCGGAGACAAAGCCACAACCACGGCTATGATTTCCCGATCTTCCCCCACCTTTAACCTCGACGGAACCTTAGAGCCACAATACTGTCATAATATACAGTATTTGTGCAAATACCGTCAGAACTCTCAGTATTTCACCAAAATACTGTCAATATATCGTTCAATATAATGCATAATCCAATCGATAAATTATATATTTTATATTATAGTATATATAATAGTGGGATGAAGATGTTAATACGATTACATAATGCAACATAATGCCGTTTTGGTAAATTATAATGTGTTTGTTATTGACCTCTTTGAATATAATACCATCAGAGCTCTCAGTATTTCACCAAAACACTGTCAATATATCGTTCAATATCATGCATAATTCAATCCATAAATTAGATATTTTATATTATAGTATATATAACAGTGGGGAGAAGATGTTAATACGATTACATAATGCAACATTATACTATTTTGGTAAATTGCAATGTGTTTGTTATTAACTTCTTTAGACATAATACTATCATAATATAAAGTATTTGACCAAATATTGTCAGAACTCCCTGTATTTCAACAAAATACTGTCATAACTCCCAGTATTTCACCGCTGGAGGAGGAGGAGGCTGGGGTTTCACCGCCAGAGGAGGAGGAGGCGGGGTTTCAACATGGAGGGAGGAGGAGGAGGTCGGGGTTTCATCGCAGGAGGAGGCCGGGGTTTCGCCGTGGAAGGGGGAGGAGGTCGGGTTTTCTCCGCGGGAGGAGGAGGAGGAGGCCGGGCTTCGCCGCGGGAGGAGGAGATCGAGGTTCGCCGCGGGAGGAGGAGGTCGGGGTTCACCGCGGGAGGAGGAGGCCGGAGTTCTCCGCGGGAGGGGGAGGACGCGGTCTTAGTGTTTTGTCAGGAGAGAGATGAGAGATCGGGGAGGGGGGAAGCGAGATGGTTCACTGGTGCAGGAAATTTTTTGGAGGAAGGAAAGGGGTGGGGTCCACATCCAATGAGACTATTTATTCTCTCACCTAGAAATAGGTGAGATAAACGCACCTAAGTAATACTAAAAAAATTAACAGTGGTGCAATGTTTGATAGTATACATGGAAAGTGATCAAAAAAATAAGCATAGCCTGCTGCATGTACATGCAAGAAATGTGTGCAAAAAATTTAAAATTTTCAAAATTTTGAATTGGTATGTATACAGAAATTAAGTCTGTATATATCAATTTACTAATTGTTCTGGTTTGTATATAGCAATGACTTGCATATAGCCAAAAGTCGAATATATAATAATGTTGGGAAAAACTCCTTTGATTTAACTTAAGAAATTATCTAAAAAGTGATTTTATCTCTTTGGTTGAATTACCCATTGTATAGCAAGGGTAATCTGGTTATTAGATATCTTAGGATGTCACACTCAACCTAGGGTGTCAGGACCATATCAAGAGAAGCATAATTTGGGCAGAGTTAACATTTGCGTCGAATAGAAATCGACGCAACATCGAGTTAATGTCGACGCTACTCAGACTAGAAGTCCAAGTGGTCCAACCCTTCTGTCGAAGTAATTCATGTCGAAGTTACGTCGAAAGGATATCGACGTAGAGGCCAAGGACCTGCCATAGTATCTTGAGAAGTTGACACAACTTTTACTTCAACTCAGCGCAGAAGGAAGTATCCGTCGAAGCCATCTAAAGTCGACGTAGATAATGAAGTTCATGTTGAAATTGTTGAAGTGGAGTGGAAGATGGCCGGCGGTCTGAAATTTGGTGACCGCAGAGACCGTGCGGTCTCTACTCTGGTGCTCTGCCGGTCTGTCTCTGACGGTCTGGTGTGACCGACCGGTTTGTTTTTGTTTGCTGCGGTCTGTTCCCAGTTTGTTCTTCTTGGTTGGCCTGTCTTCTTTGTTGGAAGACCGGGCGGTCTGCTCCTGTGTAACTGCTGTGACTGGGCGGCTTATGCAGGTTGGTCTAGCGACTTGTCCGAAGTCGGCCAGATGTTCTTGGCTTGCTCTTGGTGATCTAAGGAAGGAGTGGTCTTGTGTCCGCGCGGCTTGTGCGCGGTCTTGTGCTCACGCGGCTTGTGCGTGGTTTGCCGCTGACTTGCGGTCTTGGACAGGCTGTTGTCCAAGTGGTCTGATCGCGTGGTCTACTTTGTGAGACCGCTCGCGATCTGACGGGTGGTGATTGTATCTCTCTTGTGCGGTGATGACATCCATCTACCCGCCTATAAATAGGGGTGCATGTCCCATCATTCATAACGAGAACTGTAAGAACTAGAGCCTGGGTTATTTCATGCGGTCTCACTTTGAGGTCGGGCGGTCTCGAAAGTGAGTTGACTATTTATTGTGTTCGCAGGTTTGCGGTCAGCAGGTTGCGGTCTCCTTCCTTGGTGATTTCCCAACGGCTTGAATAAATAGTTCGGCAGTGGCTACTCTGTGAACTGGTTTATGTTGTTCTTGTGCTGTTCGCAGCGAGCTCGGTGATCAGCCGACCTTCATCGGTTAGGCGATCTGAGTTGCGGTCTGCCGACAGCTTCAGTTCTTTGTTCAGTTCAATAAGCTCCAGTTCGTGCGGTCTGAGGTGGCGGTCTGGCAGTACAGGTCAAGCCGGGTTATCTGAGTTGCGGTCTTGCCTGTTTTCTGTTCGAGCGGTCTCAGGTCAAGCCGGGCAGTTTCTGGAGTCGAGCGGTCTGTGCGGTCTCTGCTTATAAAGCCGTCAGTTTTGTTTTTTGGTGTGTTTTGTTCTTCTCTCCTTCGTGATTATTTTGAATCATGTCTCGCCATGTATGTAACATCCTGATTCGAGCTAGACCCCTTGTGCGCGTTTTTGAGTCAAACGAGTTGACTCGGGCTCGGGGTGTACTGAGGGCCAGGCTTGCACCTGAGCCGGAGAAGTGCACTCGACGAACGCGGCGAATACCATTTCTATTCTTTATCTCGATGTTTGCTGCATCGGGATCCGAGCTGTCCGGAGAGTATAATTTGAGCAATAAAACTCGAAGGAGGCGTACCGCCTTGAAGGAATTATAGTGCGTACGTTAGCTCAAATGACACGGTCTGCGAATAACATATTTATCCAAAAGGCGATATGCAGCAGACGGTCTCGGTATTCACCCCAGTCAGTTTTGTTAGACTCGTGAAGCCTATACGAGTTCAACAAAACTGTCCGCGCTCGATTCTGATGAGAATCTGCGAATTTATTAATGTGGTATGCGAATAACATATTTATCCAAAATGGTGAAATAGACCAAACAACCTCGCAATTGACCCCAATCAGTCTTGTTAGACTCGTAACGATAGTATGAATTCAACAAATTTATCTGTTTGCGATTCCGACGTCGTTTGAAGGAGTTTTGACATTTAAGTCAAATTTGGCCGTAAATGCTCCGACAAGCATAAATTTACCAAACGAACTCGGAATTGATCTCGGATCATCCCGGTGGATGCGTGCCAGCGAGACGATCAAAACGAGCCCGTCCGGGACAAATTACGAGTCCTATAGAGCGATATACGAGCGTTTGAATGCAAATAATAATAATAATATTATTATTATTATTATATAATATATATATTTTATATATATATACACTTTATAAGTTTAGGTTAGAAATAAACTTGCCCGATCCCCTTTCTTCCTCCCAGCGCCGTCAAGCCCTCCCTTCCCTCTTCCTCCTCCACCTCCGGCGCTCTTCATGGCAATGTTGACGACCCCGAAGCTACTCCGGCGAAGCTCCGAGCAGACTGAAGCTCTCCTTCTCCGGCAAGATCTCCACCATCATCTCCAAGCCGCAACCTCTTCCCTCCTGCCATGGCCGATCACCATTAAGTCTTTCCCCTCCATTTCTTCCAGATCCGAGCTCTCTCAAGCTCTCTCAAGCTCTCCAGCCATGGCCGATCCAAGCTAGCCCACCTACTCTCCTCCATGGCCGCCCCTCTACAGGCTCCGACCCAAGCTCCGCCCCTCCTCTTCCATCTCCGGCGAGGCTCACGAGCTATCTTCTCCGCCATTCTCTTCTCCGGCGAGAACACCGCCTGAACACCCCTCGAACTCGAAGCTCCAGGCCGATCCAGCTTCGAGCAGCCCGATCCACCTCTGTCGAGCTCTACTCCGGCAAACTCCATGCTCGACCACCCTTACCAGCAACCCTCTCTCTCTCTCTACAAATTTCATGGCCGACAACCTTGCCGAGCTTCTCCATTTCAGATCCGGCAAACCGGCGAGCTTCACGTCCGAAAGCCAAAACAGCCCACTCACAAGGTCGGCACCTCTTCGAGATCTGATTCGGCGAGGTCCGGATCGGCAAGATCCAACCATGACCGGGAGCGGCGGACAAACGCCGCATACGCGGCTATTGGGTAGCATGCATGGACACTCGGTGAGCTTCCTCCCCTCTCCCTTGGTGCTAGATCTTTAGATCACATAGGAGAGATGTTGGGCCAAGAGGACCTAACCTTGTGAGTTATGGTGTTTCCATAGGAGAAGACAACGCTAGAACTTCCGTTCTAGGGCGACGATCGCCGTGAGATTTGCTTCAATCAACCCCTCTTTTCAATACGAAGAGAGAGGACTTGATCTCGTGAAGATTGGTGGTCTTTTGAGGGAGTATTTGAGGAAATAACGCTGTTCATTTTACCCCCTTGCTGGAGGAGGAAGATGAACAAATGTCATTAGATTTACTTTAAGATACGTACAGAAATTATATCTGCAGACCGATGCAGAAATCTGTTTTCTGCGCGCAGCTGTGTTCAAGTCCAATTTTGGGCATGATACATTGGGATTCAGGTTTCGGGCTCAACACAAAAGTTGTAGATCTCGGAAAATCCTTCGAGATGAGTGGCTGTACATATTTTGAGGAGCCCTGTAGCTCCCTAGATAACCCTTGAAAACAGACTGTGTAATTAAGGTTTGTAAGTTGCTGTCATGTATTACACAGCCACCTTGTTGAGCTTGTTTGAGGATGAAACACTTGGAATTGGACCTTCGGTTCAACATAAAATTGTAGCCCTTGTTGTTAACTTTCCAGAATGGGGTAGCACGTAAATTTTAGTGTAGTGAAACTCTCAGAATTTCAGTTTTAGTATTCTGTGTCATGGTAGCCTAAGTCTCGATGGATTTTGGAATAACTTCATTGGTTCTTGTTGTTGTTCAAAACAAAATTGTAGAGATGATGTTGATGACGATGTGCATATCGCTGTAGAATTTCATGATTTTTAGATGAATATTTATTGTCATTTTGTGAATAATAAATTGTGATCGTAACAAAGCAGCGAGTCTATGCTAGAGGCTTCAGCAAGATCGGAATTGAAATGGATCCTTGTTTATATATATTTTGGTGGTTTACCTTGTTTTGTTTACCGGAGGATGTTTGGAATTGGTAGATAAATGTTGATGACAATGTGGACATCCCTCTTAAATTTCATAATTTTCGGATATAAACTTGCTGTGATTTGTCAATATTAGGTTATAAAATTATTGTGCCGTAAATAGCTATCAAGACTATTCCGAATGAGCTGGGATATGGTGTAAACACTTAAGACGCTAACCCTGACGTGTAGAGGAAATTTTAGAAGTCTTGGGTTATAGCCATTTGATTGATCACTTGTTTGATGACGCTCTAGGACAATAAATATGTGCATGAAACTTTAGGCAAGTTGTGATTTGAATAGTGCTCCTAATTACATTATATGTAAAGGTTATTCTTAGGATTTTAATATAACATTGGAGGTGATTGACCTAAATATTGGGGAAAATTATGTAATGAACGATTGATGGCGTAGTATGTATTAACATTTAAATATATATGTTGAATCTAACAGGGTTGGATGAGAAACAACCCTTGAGTAAAAGCCGAGCTTAGTCTTATAATATCATGATAGTCTTCTGGTAATAATCTTGAGTCAATTGGATGAATATTTGTAGTACCTCCCCTTATGTGGTTCATATAACTCATTTGGTCTGCGAATAGTAAAACGGTAGAATGGAGATAACTTGTAGACCATTAGGTGGGAATGGGAGGTAGTTGGTGTACCTGATTTGGATGAAGAGGTTGAGGACACCAAAAAGGAGCTTAGGTGATGAGAGAGTGCTTGGTGAACTATGGGTAAGGCTGTGCTCGGGATTGACGAAAGATCGTCTTTCCCCTTAGAGGGTCATAAAGCACTGAGGTTTAATTCAAGTGAGATGATAAGAGGGTAATCTTATGGGTGGATACCAATAATACTAAGTGTCTTGAGAAAGGGAACTTTGGGGTGTCATCCCATTGTAGTTCCTAGTACCGTAGCGAGCCCCTTACAGGGTAACCCTCGGGAAGTCCAAGATTAACCCTAAATTGTAATAACATTTAAAGTAGGCAAGAGTAGCCATAGTAGGGTAAGATTGGATTTATGTAACTCCTCCCAGTTGCGGGAGTGGCAGTATTATGGTGCTCGGTTAGACGAGCGGGAACCTCGAGGGGATGATTATCCCGGTAACTTTCTCATAAATGTGGCAGGTCTTCGGTACTAGGCAGGTCGTCATTCCGACCGCGGTACGTCGACTTAGCTGGTGTGTAGGGGTCTAAGGGGCCAGCTTGGCTGCGTGTCGGGACGACAGTTCCCCGAAGACACCTCTCACTTGGCTCACAGTCTGGTGGACTCCAACAAAGAGTACGCAGAGCTCCGCGGTTGTTTAGCGTCGAGGCGTACATGCGGTCTAGGCCTAGTAGAGTGTATACCCGCCTAAGAGTGAACAGCTCGGTCCGCTACCACCGTGTGTCACAGCAGTTGGTACCCGATAGGTTGGCTTCCTCTCAAATAGAGGGAACTACAAAGGTCTGTGTGCATAGAGTCGTGTGTGTGAGTTCATTGCATAATCATTCATAGCATAAGCATAGCATACGCACTTGCAGATCCTCATCATATAAATTAGTATGGGCTCTTTTATATGATGAGTTATAATTCCTGAAAATCCTAACTTATAAGTTTGTATGGGCATTCATATAAGTTAGGGTACGAGATTGATTACTTGTTGCTACTGTTCTTACTGCCTTGCTTTACCTGCTTTACTTACTGTTTATTTACTGCTGTACACCTTTATTATACTCCTGCTTATACATGATTAGATTAGCCCATTTTACACTTGTGTAGCTTAGAATTGTTTATATACTAGTTTACTTTCCCCGTCACCTGCTTTGTATATTACTGTTATATTGCAGTTTTTCTTCCTTTCCTTCCGCCCGGTGCCTTGGAGTCGCCGGGGGAGCGGATGAGAAGCCACTTAGTCTTTATGACTAACGGTTGTTACGTCCCTCTTTTTAGGAGCACATTCAGTGGTATAGCAGCGTTCAACACCGGAGGCCAGCCAGGTCAGGTGTGCAGGGCTGGGGTTTATGGTACCTTAGCTGCCGTCAGTGACAGAGGCGGGTGAGTGTTTTGAGATGTAGCCCTTGGGGCATTTAGCTGGTTACTCTGATGATTTGCAGGAGCTTGTGTAGCTTTCTGCTTTTCTCTGTACTGTTCTGGACTTTATTACTTATTGTGAACCTATGACTTTAATGCTTTCTATTATTGATGAGTTGGCGCTATTCAGTTGGTTTGGCCGGCAGGATAGGCGTCTTGTGGGGGAGGTTAACTCGTGCGCTGGCGCTTCCGCAAGGCGGCTATCCTGGGCATAAGGCTCCCCTCAGTCGTGTTTTGTGTTCCGGGGGGGGGGGGGGGGGGGGGGGGGGGCGATCTTACAATGTATACCTCGCACTGTAATCAAGTATTGTGATTCAATAAAGTCTATTGTGTTGCTGTGTGGTATTGTGGTTGTTTGGCTATAACTCAGTTGATGCAACTCCTGCTTACTCCTAAACGATTCAAATCAAAAATTTTATCATGGTATCAGAGGTAGGTTCTTGGAGTGGATAAGCAGTGATCAACTTGAGTTGCCATCGTCTTTGTGAAGAAGAGACCATATAGCTTGCCATGGAAGCTGGATACGCAAGAGGGCTTGGTATTGAACTCCTCACATCGACTAACTATAAAAAGGGGAGGTCGTGTATGGAGAGTTACTTACTTGGCGAGGATCTATGAGAGATAGTTGGAGGAGAAGACACACAGGAAGTGCTTATAGAAGGAGATAATATGGCAGAGGTGAGACTTTGGAGGAGGACTAATGCAAAGGCAGAGTTCACACTCAAGAGGGCTATCTCACCAGAGCTATTTGATCACATCATTGGATGTAAATCTGCTGCTGAGATTTGGACGTCTTTGGACGGGCTGTTTAATAAGAAGAATGTAGCTCGGCTACAGTTTCTTGAAAATGAGTTTGCGAAGGCCTCTCAAGGTGATCTTTCTATTTCTACCTTCTTTCTCAAGATGAAGAACCTCACAACAGAGATTTTTGCATTGGATCCTGATGAGCCCATCTCGGAGGCAAAACTGAAGAGGCATATCATCCGCGGGTTGCGGAAGGAGTATCTTGCCTTTGTGGCTTCAGTTCAGGGTTGGGCAAATCAACCATATCTGTTGGAGCTGGAAAACTTACTTGCTTCGCAGGAAAGTTTGGCAAGACAGATGGCGGGGACTTCTATCTCTGGGGGAGATAGTGATGTGTTGTTCTCTGGGAAGAAGAAGAAGAAGTGGGAGAAGAAGAAGCCAGCTCAGGATGGACCCTCTACTTCAGGTCAGCAAGATAGGGGTTATGCTCCTAAGTCTGATGGGAAGAAGAAGGGAGAGGGACCAAGGTGCTTCAGGTGCAATAAGACCGGCCACTTCAAGAAGGATTGCCGGGTTAATCTTCAGCCGGGACATGCAGCGGAGAAAGAGAAGCCAAAGTCTGATGAAGCTGGATGGGGAGGAGCCTTTGCGGCTAATATGACAGCGATGCCCGTTAAGGCCTTGGCTGCCATCAAATTCGAAGAGGATTGGATCGTGGATTCAGGGTGTGGGCATCACCTCACCGGGGATGAATCAAAGTACTCTTCTTTGGCGCCTTACTCAGGTAACGATGCAATCATTACGGCTGATAATTCTGTTCATGCAGTAGAACAAGAAGGTGTTGTCTCTCTGAGTAGTGATAAGGGTCCACTCACATTGAGGAGTGTTTATCACGTGCCTGGTATGAAGAAGAATCTCTTCTCTGTGACCAACGCGGTCGATGCCAATTATCACGTTCTGTTTGGCCCAACAGAAGTGAAGTTTCTTAAAACTCAACCGGAGATAAAGGGAGATGTTATTCATGTTGGAAAGCGGGTAAAGGACTTGTTCGTTTTATCGACAAGTACCTATGTTGATACGATGAAGACCAACGATAGCGCGACTATCTGGCATGAAAGGTTGGGGCATGTAGGCATAGACAAATTGAAGGCTATGGCGGTAAGGGGCCTTGTCAATGGCTTGCCTAGCTTGTCCTCCTATGGAGACGGTCATGTTTGTGCGGGATGTCAATTTGGTAAGTCTCATCGACTTCCAATTGATAAATCGCAAACAAGATGCAAAGCGCCGTTGTAGTGCATTCACGGTGATTTGATGGGACCGACTGCCACCCCAAGCCTTGGAGGCAACATATATATGTTGGTGTTGATTGACGATTACACCAGATATGTCTGGGTGTATTTTCTGAAAGAGAAGTCGGAATCTTTTGCGAAGTTTGTGGAGTTCAAGGAGCTGGTGGAAGGTCGGTTAGGCCTGCGGGTGAAAAAGTTGAGAATTGATAATGGTGGGGAGTTCACCTCTGGTGAGTTCTCAAGTTTTTGCAGGAAACATGACGTCCGAGGAGAGCTCACTTGTGCCCATACTCCACAGCAAAATGGCATTGCGGAAAGGAAGATCAGTCATCTGACGGAAACATGCAAGTGCTGGCTTCATGCCAAGAGTATCCCAAAGTCCTTTTGGGCGGAGGGAATGTCTTGTGCGGCTTACGTCATCAGCAAGATGCCTCTAAGTCCTATCAACATGAAGACCCCTCACGAACTGATGTTCAAGGAGAAACCAAGTGTTGCACACCTTCAGGTGTTCGGTTCAACCTGTTATGCGCATATTCCTGACGCTCTTCGAACAAAGCTAGATGCGAAAGTAAGGAAGCTAGTCTTTGTTGGTTATGATGAGCGGAAGAAGGGATGGAGATGCATGGATCCTGAGACACGGAGATCAATTGTATCTCGGGATGTGGTGTTCGATGAGGTGACTTCCTACAAGGGGAGTTCAGGAGTTGAACTACCAGAGAGCAGGGTTGATGAAGAAGGTAAGGCTGTGGGAAATCTTCAAGTGGAGTTGCCTGTTTCACCAGGAGCTCCAATTGTGTCAAGCTCTGAGATGGAGGCTTTAGGTTCTGGAAGCAGAGGGAGCGATGCTCCAAGTTTGTCTGGAAGAGGAGCTAGCACAGAAAAAGCAGCTGAGGAGGTGGTTAGTCAGGAGCAACCTCTTAGGAGGTCGAAGAGGACTATCAAGCCACCTGATCGATACACAGGAGGAAACATGGTGAGCTTCGTCTCATGTTTCTTTGCTGGTCCCTTGGATGAGAGGGAGCCGCCGAGCTTTGAGAAGGACAAAGGCGTGAAGCAGTGGGATATTGCTATGCAGGAGGAGATGGATACTCTCAAGAAGAATGAGACTTGGTCTCTAGTGCCCAGGCCCAAGGGCATTACCCCTGTGACATGCAAATGGGTTTATAAGCTCAAGAAGAAAGCTGACGGCACGATCGAGCAATACAAGGCTCGCCTTGTGGCTCGCGGGTTCTCACAGCAGTATGGTGAAGATTATGACGAGATGATCATTCCAGTGGCAAAGATGACTTCGGTTCGATTTGTTATTGCTTTGGCGGCATCCAGTGGATGGGAGATTTGGCAGCTCGACGTGAAGAATGCTTTTCTATACGGAGAGATTGACAAGGATATCTTCATGATCCAACCGCCGGGCTTCATCTCGGAGGAGTGTCCGGACTACGTCTGCAAACTGAAGAAGGCACTATCTTTGCTTCAAACTCTGATTCTAGCTTATTCGTCAAGAAGGAGGGGGGGGGGGGGGGGGGCTTCAGGTTATTGTTCTACTGTATGTGGATGACATGATTGTCACCGGGAACTCGAAGGAGGCAGTAGCGAGGCTGAGAGCCGAGCTTGCTATCAGGTTTAAGATGAAGGATCTGGGTGAGCTTCACCATTTCCTTGGACTCGAGGTTCAGAGGCTGGAGAGCGGAGTGCTCATTTCTCAGGCTGGATATGCGGAGCAGATCGTTCAACGATTCGGCATGGAGGAAGGGAAGAGCAGCTCTATACCTCTGGAACAACATCATAAACTTCGGAAGGATGAGGGGAGAGTTCTATCTGATCCGTTGGTGTTCCGAGCTCTGGTTGGGAGCTTGATCTACTTGACGATCACAAGGCCTAATTACTTCTGTAGTTGGCAAGGTGAGTTGGTACATGGCGGAACCACGGAAGCCTCATCTTCTAGCAGAAAAAGAAATTTTGAAGTATGTGAAGTCGACCTCTGATCTGGGTCTCCTATATAGGAGAGGGTCTAGCTTGGAGTTGCTTGGATACATGGATGCTGATTACAAGGGAGATGTGGATGTTCGGAGATCAACATCTGGTTATTTCTTTATGACAGGTCCCACAACTATTTCTTGGTGCAGCAAAAAGCAAGACTCGGTGTATATATCTACCACAGAAGCAGAATACAAGGCTTCGGCCTTGGCAGCTCAGGAAGCCGTTTGGCTCAGGAGGTTGGTGGAGGACGTTAATGAGGAGGTTCGAGGTCCCACTATGCTACGAGGGGACAATGAGAGTGCTCTCAAGCTGGTTAATAATCTAGTTTGTCACGCGAGGACCAAGCATATTGAGATTGAGCACCATTTCATTCGTGAGAAGGTGTTGGGAGGATCTCTTATGGTCGAGCATGTTCGGAGTGCGGACACTGTTGCAGCCATCTTCAAAAAGCCGCTGGCGAAGGGACTGTTTACTCGGTTGCGGAGTTTACTCGGGCTAGTTTCCACTTCCCACTTCAAGGTGGAGTGTTGAAATTGTTGAAGTGGAGTGGAAGATGGCCGACGGTCTGAAATTTGGTGACCGCAGAGACCGCACGGTCTCTACTCTGGTTCTCTGCCGGTCTGGCTCTGCCGGTCTGTCTCTGACGGTCTGGTGTGACCGGCCAGTCTATTCTTGTTTGCTGCGGTCTGTTCCTGGTTTGTTCTGCTTGGTTGGCCTGTCTTCTTTGTTGGAAGACCGTGTGGTCTGCTCCTGTGTAACCGCTGTGACCGGGTGGCTTATGCAGGTTGGTCTGACGACTTGTCTGAAGTCAGCCAGATGTTCTTGGCTTGCTCTTGGTGATCTAAGGAAGGAGTGGTCTTATGTCCGCGCGGCTTGTGCACGGTCTTGTGTTCGCACGGCTTGTGCGCGATCTGCTGCTGACTTGCGGTCTTGGATAGGCTGTTGTCCAAGTGGTCTGATCGCGTGGTCTGCTTTGTGAGACCGCTCACGATCTGACGGGTGGTGATTGTATGTCTCCTGTGCGGTGACGACATCCATCTACCCGCCTATAAATAGGGGTGCATGGCCCGTCATTCATAACGAGAACTGTAAGAACTAGAGCCTGGGTTGTTTCGTGCGGTCTCACTTTGAGGTCGGGCGGTTTCGGAAGCGAGTTGACTGTTTGTTGTGTTCGCATGTTTGCGGTCAGCAGGTTGCGGTCTCCTTCCTTGGTGATTTCCCAGCGGCTTGAATAAACAGTTCGGCAGCGGCTAGTCTGTGAACTGGTTTATGTTGTTCTTGTGCTGTTCGCAGTGAGCTCGGTGATCAGGCGACCTTCATCGGTTAGGCGATCTGAGTTGCGGTCTGGCGACAGCTTCAGTTCTTTGTTCAGTTCAATAAGCTCTAGTTCGTGCGGTCTAAGGTGGCGGTCTGACAGTATAGGTCAAGCCGGGTAATCTGAGTTGCGGTCTTGCCTGTTTTCTGTTCGAGCGGTCTCAGGTCAAGTCGGGCGGTTTCTGGAGTCGAGCGGTCTGTGCGGTCTCTGCTTGTCAAGCCGCCAGTTTTGTTTTTTGGTGTGTTTTGTTCTTCTCTCCTTCGTGATTCTTATGAATCATGTCTCGCCATGTATACCTCGCACTGTAATCAAGTATTGTGATTCAATAAAGTCTATTGTGTTGCTGTGTGGTATTGTGGTTGTTTGGTTATAACTCAGTTGATGCAACTCCTGCTTACTCCTAAACGATTCAAATCAAAAATTTTAATAGTTCAGAGTCAAGCCTTCAACTCGACGTTTACGTTGATAAGGTATCGATGCAACGTCGACTAACAGAGTTCAATCAGAGCAAGAATGAATTCAAAGTTGCTCTTACAAGAACTCGAAGGTGCGTCGATAAGAGAGAAAGAGAACTTGACGCTACGACGAATACAGTCTGAAAAGGAAACCTTTTTAGCTGTCATTTTGGACCCTCTCTCATGACCCACAATACTAAAGACCGTTCTCCCACGACTTATTTATTGCCTTAAATAGAATGAAGAATTAAAAGAGGACAGAAAAGCATTCTTGGAAACAAGCATACAGTTGGTGGACGGGTCGTGAATTAAAGAAGGAAAGGAAGAGAAATTGTCCAGGCAAACTACCTTTCAGGACCTACCAAAAAAGGAAATCAATTCCAATTAAAGAGGGAAAAAAGGGATGAGCAGAAAGAGAAAGACAGAGCATTCATCACTATCTGCTTGAGTTTTTCAATTAGGGATCCCACTTCTTCTTCTTCCTTCTGGAACCCTAATAGAGAAAAATACAATGAAAAACAAGAACTGCTCTTCCTCTCTTAGAATAGAACAACTGAAGGTTGCTCTTCATCAATATCACATAGCAGCCATATTTCTATCAGAAGGAAGAGAAAGGATCTGACAATCATAGCTCCTACAAATCATTACAATCATAAGCAGGAGTTCATCATCAGCAGATCCAGTGAAAGAATATAGAAGCCGATTTTGAGACAAGCTTCAAAAGAATTCTGAGAACAAAATTCTTCTTCCTCCCCCTTCTTCTTTCTCCTTCTCATTCTCAACTGTAAAAGAGTTTTGAGAATCCCTCTTCCAAAGGATTCAGTGGTTCAAGATCTCCTTATCAAAAGATTTGGTTGATTCAAGATCTCCTTATCAAAAGATCTGGTTGGTTCATGATCTCCTTATCAAAAGATCAGTGGTTCTAAGAGTCTCCTTATCAAAAGACTCAGGCACAGGTTGTGCATTCCTACCAGGTGGTAGAAGAGAGGAGTACCCACATTTTGTGGAATCTCTATAAAGTCTTTGTGTCTTCTGGTTGTGAAGTTTCACTGCTGTCCCATTTCTTTTACTGTTTTCCTGCTTTACATAACAACAATAGTTTTATTCTGTGTGGAATTGTTGGAGCTTAATACTTAGTGTTTTATTGTGTTTGCACAAATATGATAGAAATAATTTTAAATCTCTATTCACCCCCCTCTAGAGTATATCTCAGCGACACTTTGTGCACTTTCAATTGGTATCAGAGGGAGGTTGATTATTAAAAGGTTAATACCTTGATCAAAAAGACCTCTTACACTTATTTCTCTATTTCAAATATTTGTTATAAAGAAAATGAGTACTAAGGATTATGCTTCTACAGGACCCCCAGTGTGTAACTTGAATAAGTTCACACTCTGGAAGGCCAGAATAAGGCTTTATATGAATTCCATTGATGAAGCCATCTATAATGTTCTTCTCACAGGTCCTCTTGCTCCAGTCAGACAAAAGGCAGGAGAATCTTCAACAACTGAGGCTGTCCCAAGAAATGAGTGGACAGAGTCTGAGAAGAAGGTTAAGGCATATAATTCCAAGGCCATGAACATTCTGGTTTCAACAATGTCAGATGACATTTTCCAGAAGGTTGCTGAATGCCAATCGGCAAAAGATATCTGGGATTCTCTCACCAGAATGGTGGAAGGAAGCTCAGATGAAAGAAAGGACAGAAAGTCCCTTCTCATATCCCAGTATGAGAACTTTCAGAAGAAAGCTGAAGAATCTGTTGCTGATATGTATGACTGATTCAACATTATCATTAATGAGCTCAGAGGCTTTGACAAGGAGATATCCTTGACTGAAATTAATGATAAAATCCTCATGTGCTTCCCTAGATCATGGGATTCAAGGATCTGGGCAATCAGAGAGTCGAGGTGCCACAGAGAAATCTCTACTGAAGCTTTGCTAGGGAAGCTTAAGTCATATGAGATGCTACTAAAGAACAGGGCTGAGTCAGAAGAAAAGGAAACCACTCCAGCTCCTATCCAAAAGAGCCTTGCTCTGAAAGCTTCTGAAGGAGAGCCCTCTACTCCTGAAGATGAGATGTTCAATCTCCTAGCAAGGAGATTCAAGAAATGGGTGAAGACAGAAGACTCAAGGAGAAGAGAAAGAGACTCAAGTCCCAAGTATGATAAAACTCCAAAGAAGGAGATTATATGTTTTACTTGCAACAAACTAGGGCACATAGCTCCTGAGTGCCAACAAGAACAAATGGATAGAAGCAGCAAAAAGGATGAAAAGAAGAAGAAGAATTTTTTCAAAGGGAAAGACAAGAAGAAAGCCAAGGGCTTCATTGCTGAAACATGGAGTGACTCAGAAGCAGAGTTATGCTCCTCATCATCTGAAAGTGATGATGAAGCAGAAGCAGAAGCAGCCTGCATTATGGCACTAAGGATGTCATCAAATGATGAAGAGGAACAGGTATCAGTATTTGATGATTTTGATTTTAGTTCAGATGATTTTAAAACATGTTTTAAAAATTTTTGTATTGATCATCTTAGGGTAGAAAGAGAATTAGACACAGCTAGGACAGAATTAGAAAACCTTAAGCAAGATGAAATACACCTAAGAAATCAAGATTTAACAGATGAAATTAATAATAAAGAGTCAGAATTGATTGAAATTAGAAAAGAAAACATAAAACTAAAGGAAGCGCTAGCAAAGGTGATGCAGGCCAACTTGTCACGGCTCGATCTATGTTAACACACCTAACACAACCAGTCTAATTACAAAATATTAATCCAACACAAGCGAAGGGTCGTGAAACCTTTTGAGATTGGACAAGAGCTAAATGCCAATATCCGCTCACGCGAAAAGGACCTACACGATCCGGCCAGTTAAGCTTATCTTTAGATATTAGCCGCATACATTCACAAGTCCAAACGGAGATAACCCAGATTAAAAATAGTGATTCAAGACAAGTCCAAATCAGCCCTCAACGTAAAATCGATACGAAGGTATACCAAATCTCGAGAAACAAATGCGAAACCAAGGGTTGAACAACCCAATTACGCAAAACGTCAAGAGACCTACCCGACGTAATATTATAGAAGAAATTCGGACGATATTAATACCTTAAATTTAGATTTATTACGCGCAATGATTCAATAGTTAGGATAAATATTTCAGTCCACAAGTCCACCACAATCTCGCTCTAATGTAGACGAAACTTACAAGAGAGAAGGGGGAGGGATTACCCAAAACTAGCGAGGTGAATGCACGAGAAGATTAGTGGAAGGGTCACACTTCCACGGGAGTCGTCGGAGTTGCGCCAGATGGTGGATTGAAGTCGTCCTTCCACGAAGGTCGCCGGAGAGGAAACGAATGGAGGTTCGGAATGGTGGAACAGCAATAGGACGGTTGGCGGCGACAACAAATCGGGATAGGCGAGTCACATGCCAAGCGGAAGGGCGGCACCGACGAGTCACACGCCAGGAGGAAGGGCAGCAACGACGAGTCTCACGCCAGGTAAAAGGGCGGCGGCTGCATCGAATGACACGCCAAGCAGGGGGGGAGCGGGCGAACCCTAGGAGGCACGAGAGAATACTCACGGGCTATTTTTTTGTTCTCTGAATAATCCAGCCTCATTAACCCTCCAAACTATTTATAAAGTTTTTACAAATAAAAACCATTAAATTAAAACCCAAATTAAAATATTACACTAAACATTAAACTAAAATTGGCATTAAAACCATTAAACAAATTTAATGTAAAACATTAAATTATGCTAAGCGGCCGCACATGGTCGTGCGTGGAGGTCGTAGCGGCGGATATCTTCATTAACTTGGATGAAGCGGCGAACGGGCGCGAGCAGAAGATGTCGCGGCATCGTCCGTCAGAGTCTTCAAATTCTATGTGGCGGAAACCTTCAACACCATCAGCAACGTCATCACAAACAAGTGGCGGGACCGCATTGCCATCAATTGAACGGTCTCGAGCATCACGAGCAAATGGCGGGACAACGTCGCCATCAGTCCTACAATAAAGAGCAAGTGGCGGGACATCGTCGCCATTAATCCTCCCCCACTCAAAATCACTCATCACCGATGAGTGGCATGTAAGGGGAAAGTAGTCGAAGGCAACACCAACATGTAACAAATCTGGACTGAGTATCCACATGATAGTAGTGCGGGCATCACTCATCATAGAAAACCTGTCAGGCATAAAAACAGCTGTAAAGCTTTCGAGGAAACTCAAAAAGGTGTCAGTCCGAAGAAAAATAACTAGAATCTTACCATACAGCGCAAGAACCAAGGAATCCGCGTGGAAGATAGACACGGAAAAACTCTTACTTCCCAACCCAAGAGAGCATAGTGGGAGAGAGAAACGACAAAGAACACCCCTTGCGCTCAGGTGGAACATAGACATGCAAATAAAAATCTGAAAAATTGGAAAGAGGTGAAACACCCCTTGCATCGTAGAAATCTGGAAGAAAAGCATCAAATCTGAAGTTCCTCATAACCATGGATGGGTTGGCGTCCCTAAGTGTTAATTCATTGACGGAGACCATAGACAATCACTTGGGGACTGACCAGACTAAATCCAAATCACCAACTCTAGCAGAGTACGCTCTCAGATGCGAACGAAAGTGCATGCGACACAACTCAAAGTGGTCAGCTAAAATCATAGACACGTGTAGGCGAAGATGGTAAGAAACTGGAGGAAAAATATGCGCAACTGGACTGGATGTGTAAGTATGTCACGAAGAAGCTAAGTCCAGGGGTAAAATCACCACGAAATCATAAACGGTCACGACCGCCAACAAATTCGTAGACGGGCACTCAGAAAAACTGTCAATCAAAGGTAACGCGCAGTCAGATCTACGAAGGGTGGTGAAAAGACCTAGCACAAAATCTAACAACTCCACAAAACATGTTCGATGGGACATGGCCAACGGAGGGGATAGTAACATAGGAAAAACTAATTGGCTAGGACGAGGCATAACAAAGCCATCCAAAAGTATCCTTCCCTTGCTATCCAGCTTTTCCAACGCACTAGGTACATCATTCAAATTAGAATCATCAGACGACTCAGAAACATGCTAAGAAGACCCGAAAGTAGGCTCTAGAAGGACCAAGGACGTAGTCTGAACGTGGCACTCGGCAGGATAGTGGGCAGACACTCCACTAACATTGCCTATAGTAATCATCTGGCAACCCTCACTGGAAGGAATACTCTCACCCCATGGGCTTATGACATTCCTAGCAGTAACATCTACTGCGTCCGGGACAGAGGACCTAAATTGTTAATTTTCCCTAAAGGTGGAAGCAGGTACACTATGGATAGTATTACCTTTGTGGGAAAAGGATTTAGCCTGAGGAATAAGGTCACTCCTATAATCAGATACGGGTCGGGTGCCCCAATGTAATGAAGCCACATCATCGAACATCAGTGTGTGGCAGTAAGCGGGAACGTATTGATCCGTGAGGAGGTTCTTCATAACTGGCCAACTTATAAGTGGTACGCCATGTCGCGTTCCTAGACGACTCTCTTTATTAAGCCTGAAGGTCTGGGCTCGACCTAATAACTGCACTCTCGCGACTTGGACCTTGTGGTGGTCCCTAAGATTATGCCACCCGAAGTAGCGTTCCATTTCAACAACCTAGTTAAGGAAGATTTGAGGACCTCCCGACCCATCGTAGGTGGGTGCAACGATCCTAGTCGACCTAGAAATGTCAACATCTTGTTCAGGGCGACAATGTTATGGACGAGCACGTGCAGACAAATCATCAGGGTTGTCTTCCTCGTGACGGTGGTGATGATTCAGTGGCCTATGGCCTCTAGGTGGTGAAAGGGTGCGGTTGGCCAAGAGTTGTGCCATCATTCCCTGAAGTTCACCCAATTGTTGATTCATCTCCAAGCGAAGATCATCAAACAGAGTGGGATTTTGAATCGGTTGTCATTCGTCGGCCATACTTGACGAAGAGGTATGATACTCGTGACCGGATCTAGTGGGCATGCGATGTGTTAAAAAAATTATTTTTTTTATAGAAAATAAAAATGTGCACACGTAGAACCTAAGTGAACTAGAGCGGACCGGGGCCGAGTTAAGAAATCAGCAAACCTTGCTCTGATACCAAATTGATGCATTCCAACTTGTCACGGCTCGATCTACGTTAACACACTTAACACAACCAGTCTAATTGCAAAAGATTAATCCAACACAAGCGAAGTGTCTCGAAACCTTTTGAGATTGGACAAGGTCTAAATGCCAATATCCGCTCACGCGAAAAGGACCTACACAATCCAGACAATTAAGCTTATCTTTAGATATTAGCCGCATACATTTACAAGTCAAAACAGAGATAACCCAAACTAAAAATAGCAATTCAAGACAAGTCCAAATCAGCCCTCAACGTAAAATCGATATGAAGGTATACCAAATCTCGAGAAACAAATGCGAAACCAAGGGTTGAACAACCTGATTTCGCAAAACGTCAAGAGACCTACCCGATGTAATATTATAGAAGAAATTCAGACGATATTAATACCTTAAATTTAGATTTATTACGCGCAACAATTCAATAGTTAGGATAAATATTTCAGTACAAAAATCCACCACAATCTCGCTCTAATGTAGACGAAACTCACAAGAGAGAAGGGGGAGGGATTACCCAAAACCAGCGAGGTGAGCGCACGAGAAGATTGGTGGAAGGGTCACACTTCCACGGGAACCATCGGAGTCGCGCCAGATGGTGGATTGAAGTTGTCCTTCCCCGAAGGTCGCCAGAGAGGAACTGAATGTAGGCTCGGAATGGCGGCAGTAGCAACAGGACGGTTGGCGACGGCAGCAACAACATGACGATTGACGGCGGCAGCAAATCGGGATAGGAGAGTCACACGCCAAGCGGAAGGGCGGCACCAGCGAGTCACACGCCAGGAGGAAGGGCAGCACCGACGAGTCTCACGGCAGGCAGAAGGGTGGCGGCAGCATCACACGGCACGCCAAGCGGGGGGGGGGGGGGGGGGGGGGGGCGAACCCTAGGAGGCACGGGAGAATACTCACGGGCTGTTTTTTTTGTTCTCTGAATAATCCAGCCTCATTAACCCTCCAAACTATTTATAAAGTTTTTACAAATAAAAACCAATAAATTAAAACCCAAATTAAAATATTAAACTAATCATTAAACTAAAATTGACATTAAAACCATTAAACTAATTTAATGTAAAACATTAAATTATGCTAAGCGGTCACACGTGGTTGTGCGCGGAGGTCGTAGCGGCAGATATCTTCATTAAATTGGATGAAGCGGCGAACGGGCGAGAGAAGAAGTTGTCGCGACATCGTCCGTCAGAGTCTTCAAATTCTATATGGCAGAAATCTTCAGAACCATCAATAACATCATCACGAACAAGTGGCGGGACTGCATTGCCATCAATCGAATGCTCTCGAGCATCACGAGCAATTGGCGGGACAACGTCGCCATCACTCCTACGATCAAGAGCAAGTGGCGGGACATCGTCGCCATCAAAAGGCAAAGGCCGTTGAGGACTCACTCAATGGGAGGATTCAAAAGCTCAAAGACATCACAGAAAATCTCTTTATGAGATTTAATCACCTAGGGTTAGGAGTAGATCCCTCCACTAGCACAGAAGCACCTAGGAAACCTTCCTGGAAAAATACAGTATCTTTTGTTAGACCTAGTGAGTACTAACCAAGTGAGAAAAGTACATTATCTAAGGGTAAGGATAATAGTTACCCAGATAGGATAGATGGACCTAACAAAGTAAATCTGAATAAGAACGAAAAACCCTTAGGCAAGAACCATGTAGAGAAACTAAATAGCCACAACCAAAAGGCTAAAGCAAAACCTAAGGTAATAAAACATTCTGCTGATCTTCTATACCTAGATACATTCTACACACATTTCAAGTGTCAGAATAATAAACACAGGTTTGGGAAACCCATTCCTTATCATCCAAAAGGGTATCATGAAAGACCCTTCTATTCCTTCATTGAACCCTACAATGGTAAAAGCAAAGGGCCCAAGGTAACCTGGGTCCCTTCTAATGTTTGAATTACTTGTGCAAGATTAGGTAGGGTCCCACTCAGGAGAAAATGGTGTGGGAAGAAAGATGTAAGTTTTGAATAAGGGACAAAATTCATCCAAGGTAGTGATTTATGCCTTGAATCTTCCTTACAGTTCATAAAATTAATATCATAACATATTTTCAATAAATATAATTGCTGGGAAAAATAGCAAGAATTTTCTAAGGAAATAGATCTGTTCGTTCAGAGGTGCGTCGAATAGAAGTCGACGTACCATCGACTTCTACTCGACGCCAGCGTCAAGAAGCACCCAGAGTGGATAATTCGAACAGATCTCGATGCAACGTCGAGTTCTTATCAACGCATGCGTCGTCTTATTGGTCGTTGGCCATAGTTGAGGTTGCATCGATTGAAAATCGACGTAACGTCGACAAGACTACATCGACTTAAGGATTGTTGTACAATCTCCAGGTTCATCGAATATTATTTGACACAACGTCGATATTAACCGCATGCGCTGAAGGGTTCTAGAAGCAGTCTCGTCTTATTTTTATGTGCCAAAGTCTAATCTTTATCGACGGTGCGTCGACCTAAACCCTAAGTTACGACGAATCATCTTCTTGTAAGCAACTTCAGCATCGAGTTCATTACGCTTTAGAATTTTCCTCTCTTTGCTCTCTTGCTCTCCTCTTCTCCAACTCTCTCGCATTTCTTCCCTCTCCCTCTCTCGGTTTTCTTTGTGATTGCAGGTGATAACAATCAGATGGCTCCACCAAAAGTGAACTCAGGTTTCGATGTAGACATCGATTCTTTCAGTGCAGCGACCGAAAGCTTCAAGGCCATTCTTGGTCTATTTCAAGATGCTGGCTTAACCAAGCTGATATCCACAAGATGCAAGATCTTGGATAATGAACTAACTAAGTTTAAAGATAGTGTTCAAATAGAAGAGGATGGATCCCTCAAGGGAAAAGTGTCTGACACAGATGTACTGATAACCGAGGAGTTACTGAATCAATCATATGATCTTCTAACTGGAAATGAGTCAGATGGTTTAACAGGGGATGACACCAAGAGGCCCCTGGAGATTATGCAGTTCAAGAAAGAAAAGCCCATAAATCTGAAAAGATCGATCTTGGAGAAGAATACAGGTTCCTAGCTGACATAGTAATGAAGGTATTGATGTGTAAGATTTCAGCACATGATGCTATTCCTAAGCAACAACTTCAGATAATTAGAGCTCTTGTTCTTAAGAAAAAGATAAATTGGGGGAGATGCCTTCTAAAAATGATTGGGCACAAGTACTGTCATAAGGAAAATGCATATATGAGAGTTATGAGCCAAGTACTTCTCCATCACTTCCCAATAGTGTGTAAGTCAAAATGAGTGCCTATTCCTCCTGGAAAGAGAATAAATATAGGAATATTCTCTAAGTGGACCAGGCAAATCCTAAAGCCTGGTCAAACTCCAACCTCACCTCCTCCCTCTCCTTCTCCTCAAGATTTAGAGAGGCATATACTAGATCCTCCAAGGGATAATATACTTCCTCCTCCCTCTCAAACTCCACTGGACACTGTCCCAGATCTCCCTCAGGAAGATGCTTCAGCTCAACAATCTCCCCAGCAACAACAACACCAAATCCCTCAATCCATTCCATCTTCTTCAGTCCCAGAGCCATCACCTCTCATTCCTCATCATTTTGCACCTCCACCACCACCAATTCATATCTCACCTGAAACCTATCATCCTCTCTCACCTTTCTAAGAAGACTTCCCTCCATCACCTCCTCCATCTACCTCTCATTTCCTTCCAATTGACCTTGAGTAGGTCATCTCTAAGACAGTTGGTCTTGCCTTCTCTACCTTTGCAGACCTAATGGCCTCTCAAGCAAGAAATTTGACAGGAAGTATTCCCAGATGGAGGTTGAGTTATTAGATTCTAAGAGATCCCTCTAGAGCCTCAAGGACTTTATGTCTTCCTCCATGGTCACTAAAGAGTTCTTAACCTCTCTTGCCAGCAAGGTTAAGAAGGGGGAGAACATTCTGGAGGAAGAAAGGCCTGCCCTAGTTCTGGGTGGCCATACTGATGACTCTCCTGCTCCTGACAAAGTTACTACCTTCCAAGGTGCACAGGTCCAAGGGGAGCCTGCACCAGAAAATCAGAATGAGGAGGAAATAACAGCAGTAAATCAGGGGGAGCTCCCAGATACTAAGGGGGAGCTCCCAAATACTCATGGGGAGCCTGCTCCAGAAGTCCAAAGGAATTTGGGTAAAGAGATGGCAGCTGTAAGTACAACAGTGGTTTACAGGGAGCCTCAGAATGAAAATCTGCTGGATGAAGTAGCTCAGATTGCTTAAGAAGCTGCCCAGGAGGGTGAAGTAAATGCTCAATCTCAGGGGGAGCTTCCCAAAGACAATATTGATGAAGAAGCAACAATGTCCCCTAAAGAGGATGAGCTTCTACAGATTTCTCCAAGGAAGGTTGTTCCAAAAGTGTTTACAAGGAAAAGAAGAACTCCTAAGAAGGAGCAATGAAGCTCAAGTATTCTGTAAATTCTTATACTTCCTGGAAAACAGCTGTGGAGATCTATATATTTCTTGACAATTGAATGAAATAGCTTGTGATTTCAGTCTGTCATTTTCTTATGTCTATGCTGTCTTGAATGTATTTTTGTTTATGTAAAAGGAATGTGTAAAATCACTCTATTCAATCTATAAAATTTGTTAAGATAAATAGAGGGAGATTGTTGGGAAAAACTCCTTTGATTTAACTTAACAAATTATCTAAAAAGTGATTTTATCTCTTAGGTAGAATTACCCATTGTATAGTGAGGGTAATCTGGTCATTAGATTTCTTAGGATGTCACACTCAACCTAGGGTGTCAAGTCCATATCAAGAGAAGCACAATTTGGGCAGAGTTAACATTTGCGTCGAATAGAAATCGACGCAACAATGAGTTAATATCGACGCACTCTAACTAGAAGTCCAAGTGGTTCAACCCTTTTGTCGAAGTAATTCATGTCGACGTTACGTCAAAAGGATATCAACGTAGAGGCTAAGGACCTGTCGAAGTATCATGAGAAGTCGACGCAGCTTTTACTTCAACTCAGCGGAGAAGGAAGTATCTGTCGAAGCCATCTAAAGTCGATGCAACATCGACTTCATTTCAACGCAGATAATGAAGTTCAGAGTCAAACCTTCAACTCCATTTCCAACGTACAGATCTACCTCTCCTTTACCCACCAGTCTTCTCCTTCCCAGTTCATGCACATTTGTACAAATGTGAGAACCGCATCCGGTATCAAATACCCAAGATGAAGGAGCAGAAATGTTAATTTCTATAACAAATATACCTGAAGTGGAAGTCACACATCCTTTCTTCTTTTGCAGATCTTCAAGATAGATGGGACAGTTCCTCCTCCAATGTCCTACCTTAACGCAATGGTGACACTTCTCTTCCTTCGCCAAGCCTTTATTCTTCAGTGCTGAAAACTTGGGATCAAGATATGACTTAGGTCCTACCTTAGTCTTCTTGAATCCCTTGGTCTTTCCCTTATCTTTATGCACCATCAATATGGGGCTAACAGGCTTGACCTTCTTCCTATAGATTTCAACAGTTCTTAACATGCCTAGGAGCTCGGACAATGTCTTGTCAATTTCATTCATATTGTAATTCAAGACAAACTGCTCGTAACTGTCCGATAACGATTGCAGGATCAGATCAGTGGATAACTCTTGGCTCAAAGGAAACCCCAGTCTTTCAAGGTTCTCTATATACCCAATCATCTTGAGTATGTGAGTCCCTACTGGGTCTCGAGCTCCCATCTTACACTGAAATAACGCCCTGGATACGTCAAACTTTTCTTGGCGAGCTTGCCCTTGAAACATTTTCTTCAGGTGCTCGACCATCTCATAATAACTCATGTTCTCGTGTAGCTTTTGAAGCTCAGAGTTCATGGTTGCGAGCATAAGGAATTCAACATCCAAGGAGTCATCTCCATACTTCTTGTAAGCATCTTTATTTGCACGTGGTGCAGTAGTGGCTGGCTTTTGGGGGGATCTTCTACCAGGACATAGAGCTTACGCTCTTGCCTGAGAACAATTCTCAGGTTCCTGAACCAGTCTAGCTAATTTGTCCCATTTAGCTTGTCCTTCTCAAGGATCGCCCTTAGGGACAAGGTGGATTGAGAACAACTTGCCATAGATATTCTACAAGGAATTTTGCAAAGTAAAATTTTAGTACTATATTTTAAAATACATTTTATTTTAATAAGGACTTATATTAAAAAGGACTCCCAGTATTTTAATCAAATCGATTACCCTTAATATCGATTCAGAGAGTTTATGCGAGCTACTCCCTTATTGGAGAAGATCCGTATTTCACCAACACAACGAGTCCGCTTTGGCGTTCCTCTCATGTTGGGAATATTGCCCTCATGATTCCTAATTTGGAGAAGTCACCAATTCAAAAGAACTTCACTATCTATTTGATTATCTGCTTAGCTTTATCATCTTAGTAGAAGACAATTTCATAGAATGTCGAACTGACAAATATCGTCGAAAAGAAGCCTTGACGTCGATAAGGCTAAGTTAGAATGAATATCGTCGAAAAGAAGCCTTGACGTCGATAAGGCTAAGTCAGAATGAATGTCGTTGAAATGATAAGCGGAGGGAAGGTCAGTGTCAAAGATATCGTTGAAAAGAAACCGTGTCGTCAATAAGACTGAACAAGACAGGTATCGTCATAAAGAAGCCTTGTCATTGTAGAGGCTAAGTAAGACCGATGACAACTATATCATTGAAAAGAAGATGTGACATCGAGAACACTGAGGATGCAGTTGTGAAGACGGGCAGTTGCTGAAGAACAGTCTGTCGACATGATATCGAACATATCGACGGGAAGATAAAGTTGTTACAACGATATTGAGCAATCAAGAAGATTACGCCGACATCAGTTAGATGACTTCATGTCGTCATAAGCTCGAGTGCAGAAGAGATGTCCAGTGTCATCAAGATATTATCCTTGTCATCGTAACAATGGAAATATCGTCGAGACAATTTGAAAAGTCGATAGACGCGCTATCAGCAATTAATGCCGCCGCCTGATTGTCCAATCAGTGCGTGCTCTTAAGGGATGGGCGTTTGTCAGAATAGGACATCATAGGAGACCGTTAAGCGACATCTCAATCCTATATAAGGGAACAGTGGATGCCCTAAACTCTCTCTCGAATCCTGGAACTTAAGAGAATCCCGCTAAGAAATTTTGAATAGAACAGTAACAACGGAGATAAGTAAAACATGAACGGAGAACAAGTTGATCTTCATCCTTTGTTCTCAAGAGAATCAGTCTAGCTTCATCGACTGATAAGCAGAGTTCCAGATAGAAGAAAGCTTGAAGAAGATTTGCACTGTCAAGTTTCAAATCAAAAGCATCCTCTTCAAGTCAAGAAGCCGATCTCCACCAGGCAGAAGAACTTTATGTAAATCTTTATTTGTAAGTCTTGCGGGCCAAATCTGTGAGATCTGTTTTCAGATCTGTGTGTCAAGCTTGAGGGCTTGAGATCTGTGTGGCTTGAGGTCTAGGGCAGAGGGACTTGCGGGTCCAAATGTGTCGAGCTTGCGGGCTTGGGTGCAGTGAAGGGGCTTGCGGGCCTATGCTGTAGGCAAGACTTGCGGGTCAGTGCTGTGTAAGGCTTGAGGGCCTGAGTGTCGAGCTTGTGGGATTGAGTGCAGTGAAGGGGCTTGCGGGCCTATGCTGCAGGGACTTACGGGTCCGAGTTGTAGGGATTGATGGCATGAGTGTCGAGCTTGCGGGCTCGGGTGCAGTGAAGGGGCTTGCGGGCCTAGGCTACAGGGACTTGCGGGTCCGAGTTGTAAGGCTTGCGGGCCGGAGACCTTGGCGGAGTTTGCCGAGCCTAGCACACTACTGGATAGGTGCAGAGGGACAGAGGACTACTCAAGACACCCGGTCTTGAGGAACCTCTATACATCTTGTGTTGTGAGTGTGCTGAGATTTTCTGTGATTCTTCTGTTTGGTGCTTCCATTAAACTCATTACTTGCAAAATATTTTAAAACAACCATAATCACCTAAACCCCCCTTGGTGATTGTTCTATAACCAACAAGTGGTATCAGAGGGAGGTTGATCTAGGAAGTGACTTAACCGTCAGATCTAGATCGTAGAACAATCCAATATGGCTGGAGGTGATCAACATCGAGAGATGAGAGCCATGAAACTCCCAATCTGCACAAAGGAGAACTTTTCTATCTGGAAGGAAAGAGTAAGGTTGTTCATGGAGGCAGCTGATCCATGAGTCTATATAACTATTCAAGAGGGCCCCTTCATTCCCATGACAACATCCATAATTGATCCAACTAGGATGGTGGCATATAAGTATACAAACATGACCAAGGATGAGCTGACATTGGCAAGTCTGGATAAAAGGGCACATAATGTAATCGTAAGTGCCATTGATGACTCAACTCTCCAGAATCTCATTCACTGCAAGACAGCCAAGGAGATGTGGGACTCTATGATTGTCTACATGGAGGGCACTGAAGAGGTAAGGGATGATAGAAAATCCCTCCTCAATCAGGAGTATGAAGACTTCAAGCAAGGCAAGATTGAAACAATCTCAAGATGTTATGAGAGGTTTTTCAAAATAGTGAATGGACTGAAAAATTATGGCAGAGACTTTACAAACTCTGACCTAAATGATAAATTCCTTAGATCTCTCTCTAAGGAATGGGATATATGTTGGAACATGGTCTTCCGCATCTCCTAGGTTTGAGAATAACAAATCCTATGTGTATTTGATCTTGTGTGTTTAAGTGTGTAGGATAACAAAGTCCACATGACTCAAGGAGTACATAAGAAGTTTGCCCCCAAAGTTGAGCCAACAAATCCAAAACATCTACTAGCGCTGGCGGTAGTAATAGCGCAGGTGCTAGCTGTCGTTCGACGAACTGTTAGCAGCGCTCGATGAAACTCTCATCACGGCGTTCGACGAAACTTCGCTCGACGAACTCTTAGCGGCGTTCGACGAATTCCTGTTCGACAAAATATTGGCTCGAAGCGCAATTGCCGGGAGAACTTATAGAAGGAGATAGCACCAGGCGATATCCGATAGCGCAAGCGATAGCGAGGAGCACAGTTGGCAAGGGAAAATTGTTTCCTCGGATTGAAGATTCTGCCGTGCAGAATTTGTCCTAATATGGGATAGTGCCGGCGGTACCGCTAGCGCAGGCGCTAGCGCTGAGGATATAAAAAGGACATCTCTTCTCTCATTTCAGACACACATCAGAGAGATATCAGAGAGAGATAGAGTGCTAGAATTCTAGAGGCTATCTTGGTCGAAAGTTGATGTCCTACCAAAGTTTTACAAACTTCTGAAGGAGAATCTCATCACGTCGAATCCAAACGAAGTCCGCTTCTACAACGTTTACTCTACAGCGGATCTTCGTCTCCAACTTTAGAAGTTCATCAAGAGGGAGTTTTTATTTTCATTTCATATTTTTTCTTGTAAACGGTTAGTGAAATCGCCTCGTGTTGGCGACTAGGTCTGGGTAGGACTTAGGGGGATAACTCACCTCGTGTTGGCGACTAGATCTAGGCTAGGTCTAGGGGGTGCTCGAGGCCACATCCGGGGAAGGGTTGGCTAGAGCGGCTTGAGGCCAAATCTGGGAAGGATAAGGCTAGGGCCACCGGTTCGTGGGGATGCGAGTCGGGATAGAAAACAAAAGGAATTTACTATTCATCGCCACCGATTTCTAGCGTCATAGAAGTCAACTTTTGTAAAAATTTATTTGATATTAATAAATCATGTCTCTACTTTATTTCAATTGTTTTACTTTACTTCTTATGTCTTTATTCTTGCATTATTACAAAGCCTTTTAAAATATAACTTAAGTTTTTGAAAAACCCTTATTCACCCCCCCTCTAAGGGCGCCTACCGATCCAACAAGTGGTATTAGAGGCAGGTTATTCCAAATCGGCTTAACAACCGAGAATAATGGCGTCTCATGATCTCGCTTCTACTAGTGGGGCAAATTTCTGTGAAGAAGAAATATCTCTTAAACCACCTTTATTTGAAGGAACAAATTATAAAGGATGGAAAATTTTAATTGAAAAATTTATTAAGACTTTAGATGTCGAAGTATGGAATTTAGCCATTGTAAGACCTGCGGATGAATCAAATAAAAAGGAACGCCAACTAAATGCAAAAGCCAAATATTATTTATTTTGTGCTCTAACAAATGAAATTTTCAAATTAATATATTGTTTTTCTAGTGCATACAAAGTTTGGCAATTTCTTGAAGAAATGTATGATTTTCCTCTCGCAGGTATAGATCAAACACAGGAGGAGAAGAACATACAAGCATCCACTACTATTCAAGAAGATCTCTCTCGTAGCAAAGCCATGGAAATCATGGTAACTAACTTGGAAAAAGAGAGCAATACATCAAAAGAAAAAGAAGATGAAAATTCATCTATGATGGAGGAAGGGCCAAAAGATAACGAAGGAACTTCATGCACACATTTTTCCTCCACCAAAAGCGCTGTAAGAAAGTCAAAATCTTCTTCTTGTGTGATAACTTCCATTTCTAGTTTCAATATACTAAAAACTGCTAAACGTAAGATCAAGAGATTGAAAATTTCTAATAAAAGTTTACGTTTAGAAAATAAGAGATTAAAAGCTAATGTTAATTTAGAATCTAATTGTGATATGGTTTCACCATCTTGTCCTTTACTTGAAAACACAAAACCTTGTTTTGATTGTGATAATTTTAGGGAAAAACTTAAGGTACTTGAAAAAGAAATTATTTGTATAAAAGAACATAATGAAAAATTATCTTTAGAAAATTCATCTTTAAAAAGGTGATTGTGCTACATGCAAAAGTTATAAAATTGAAATTGAAGAGATGGATGAAACATTTGAGGAATATAGAAATGAATACCAAAACCATATTGATTCAATTGTTTCTACTCTTAAAAATAGCACAATTGCGTATAATAAAGCTAGACACAATTTGAAACTTAAGAACAATGAATTAGTAACTAAAATTATCTTGCTTAAGGAAATCTTAAAGAAAAATTCTCAATATCAAACAAACTTTAAAAACAAGTAAAATATGATATCTCAAAATATGAATAAACCAAACAATGGAAATAAAAAACTTCAAAAAATTGAAAATGAAATTCCAAAATACCATCATTATCACTTACAACATCAAACTTCTCCCAACACAAAATTAAACGCTCATAACTTTCCTATGAAAAATACCTTCAATTATCATCAATATAAAGATTATCACTATGGAAATTTCACATATAAGAATAACACTAAACCAAAGTTTGAATGGAGGCCCAAAACTAAAACTGAAACATTAACATCACATGAACAGATCCATTCATCAATATCTACCCATAAACCTACACGATATATTTGGGTACCCAAAGGAACCACCACTCTTGGTCCCCTTTGGATCCCTAAATCTCTTACTCATTAAGTATCACCAAATGCATGAAGTAGAAATCAACAAAAAATAAAGTATCAACTATTCTACTTCATGATATGCTTTAACTTAATAAGTTTATAAATCAAATTAATAAAAACTCAAAATCATAGTTTATTTTTTTTGTACTATTTATTATTCTTATATTCATTACATATATATATATATTTACTTCATTTATCAATAATTGAATTCAAAATTACTATGAGGTATTAAAATCTCTAAACATAAGGTTTTAAAATATACTACATATGATATTAAAATTGCCTAAAAATCTTCACTTAATGACTTCAAAATTCATAAATAATATGTATAACAAAAACTTTAAAAACTACCAAGAAAAATCAGATAAAAATATTCAAGCATCCAAGAACATGTGTCAAAATACCTGTATTATTACAAAAAAAAACAAAAAAAAACTTCCCCTCGGACCGTCCTACTCCACTACTCCTCCTTGTCTATCTCCTCCACACTTGGACTTGGGGATTGTCTTCTGCGAGTCCTCCGAACCAAATGATGGGGTAGATCCTGTTCTGGGCTGTCCCACTCCCTCCGCTCCGGTGTAGATGGTTTTAGCTTTAATGCCTTGATCATGAACTTCACCATCTTCTTTATACTAGAAACATCCTTCTCCACTCTTGTCATCTGATCTCCCATCTCTTCTCGAAAAGACTCAAATGAATCATCTCGAGCCCCTCGTGATGACGCTCCTTGCCGAAGTGGTGGTCGAGCAGACGACGATGGTTCATCCGGGTGGGATGTAGCTCGCAAGTGTGAAGTACTATAAATCAGAGGAAAGCAATCCATCAAGTAAAAGCCTAGTTCTATTGAAGGATACATCACCTGAATAATCCGTTGAATGATGCCACCCAGGGGCAGGTTGTTGTATCTCTGACGGGATGGATGCCGCAACTTGAATGAATAACGAATCCAGGAAAGCAACAAATCTTCCACATCAAATTTTTCCTCCTCTAGAATGAAGTAGGTGACATAACTTAGTTGTGTAGTGACTTTTGCTGCATCACACAACTTCAGTAGGATTGTATCTCGTAGTACATCTTAAATAACCAAGGCATCTACTGTGAGTGACGACACTGTGGAGATCAGATTCCTGCATTCCCTATTGTGCAGCACCATATTCACTTGGGTCCAGTCTCTATCTTCTCTAAACTTTTCAACAATTTCCAAACGATTTGGATGCTGTGTCAACCCAAACACGTTCCTCAGATCGTCATGAGTAATTGTCACCACATGACCCTGCACCAAATATCGCACTCCTCCATCCAGCTCTGTCTGTGATGGGTTCTCCAAGTGCGTATAAAATTCTCAAACTAATTCTGAACAAAACCCATCTGGAGAAAATAAATTGAATATCTCGGAAGCAACAAATAACTGCATTATATGGTGGTGACGTGGCATGTCAAACTCCACAATATAAGGTACACCCACCACTGCTGCTTCCACGGCCAGATCTGCAGTCTTCTTCCCCTTAGATCTAGGTGCCATCTGCCACATCACAAGAAAAATTAAAATTAAGCAACATTCAATAGCACCAGCGCTATCAATAGCACCCAGCGTTATCAATAACACCTACGGTAGCGCCGACACTAATCCTCTAGTCTAAAACAGTAATATTTTACCTAAAATAAACTATTTTTCAAATACAAACTTGCTAGATCCAAGAAACCCACATAATCCAAACCAAAAACAAAACCAAAATCCTCATAAAAAATTTAAAACAAAACTCTTGAAGAAAAGAATCATCCATTGTAGATCTAGCTTCTAAAACCACCTAAAAACCTCAAATATCTTCATCTCTAACATCAAAATCAAGTTTTAAAACAAAAATCATAAGAAAAGATGAAGATTTACCTCAGATCTACGCACGGGCTAGGTCGTATTCTAGGGTTTTTGGGAAGAGAGTAAATGGAAATGGCCGAAATGAAAGAGTAAAGGGAATCTATATAAAGGTTCAATAGCGCCAGCGCTATCGCTAGCGCAGGCGATATCGCACCTTTCTGAAAACAAAACTGTATAATATTCCTAAATTTATTCTCCACTGTTTGTACTGCTTAGTGATGCAAGATTTCGTTTAATATGACTTGAGTTAGGTGTCCTAGTTAAAACACATTCACAAACGCAATTTTGCAATTTTTAACCATCGAAAACATCTCCTAAAAATCTAAAATTTCAGCATGAAACTACTATTGGGACACTTAATCAAGATCAACAATTAAAAATTTCAAAATCATAAAAAATCGTGTACTGTTTCCCGCGCTAGCGCTAACGCAGGCGCTAGCGTACTTATTCATTTTTCAGTATTTTTAAAATTTTGAAAAATCCCTAAAAATATATTAATCTATATGAACTATTTATGTTTGCACTTTTGATTCTATTTTATTTTTGAAAAACCAAATACAAAAATACAAAAGACAAATTCCAAAAATATGTTTTGCCTTTTTGTTTACAGTCTCTTTTTTATGCAAAAATCAAATACAAAATTACAAAAACCAAATTACAAAAAAAAAATTATGTCTTTGCCTTTTTTTTGTTTTTGCCATTTGTTTAAAGTTTATTTTTTGCAAAAATCCAATACAAAAATATAAAACATTAAAAAAAAAACTGTATGGATTTTCCTGTGAAAATCAAGCATGATTTGATCTATCATTTAGAAGTTCTATAATGTCGAAATTTATCTTTTCAAACTCTTTGAACATTGTTTTCTTCATGCTTTGATATATCTATTAATATGTGCATCAAGTATCTTTTAAAAGTTGTGTAGAACTAAGCTTAGCATGCCTCTAAGTATGAGTAAATGTTTTATGTTTGATAATGATCTTTATTCACTCACTTATTTTGGCATTGTCTACTTATGTGTTTAATCTAAGAGTGCTTGTGTTTGTTTTGTATTAGTACAATGAATTAAAATTGCACAAGTATCTTACCTACACTCCTTTATTTGCACTTTTAAAAAGTTAAGAAAAGTGGTTATCTTTCTCATAAATTATATTGGTTTGCAAAACAAGTGTATTCGGAGAACTTTGTACAAAACAAAAATCATAAAATAAAGTGACAAAGATAACTCCACCAAGCACTACTTGAACCTCCTGATAAGTCTTAATAAGCGTTGTGAGGTTGAGCACCTTGGAAAGAATAGTAAAGTATCTTGTGCAAACCATAACTTTCTTTCAAAATAAAAACCACTTATTCTTAAGTACACCGGATCACAATAAAAATCAATCTTGAAGAATAAAATTATGTGATCCCCCAAGCACTACTTTGCACCCTGATAAGTCTTAATGAGCAATGTGTGTGCAAAGCACCTTGGTAGTTGTACATTTTTTTTGTGCATTGAAGTTTGTGGAAGTAAAATTATTTGTGTTTTATTGTGCTCTTACTTTCCATATTACTTGTATTTTTGATTAAAACATGTGTTTACTCTACTCAAAAATACACTTTTGTGCACATCATTATCTTCCATAACACTTCTTCTCATGAGTATTGGATCCTAATGCTAATTCTATACAATTCTTTATTTATGAAATGCACTAGATAACCTAGCATGCTTTCTACAATATTTAGTATGTTTTGAAATTGTGAATTAACATAACATTGTAGTACTCACTTTTTGATAACATTATTTCATGCTTGGTTACTTTATTATTGAATTTAAAGATTGTACTTGAACAATGAGTTACAAAACATCTTCCCTATAAAATTAAACTCCTATTTTTTTTTGAATTATCATGTCGTCCAAAAGATGTTTGCTTGTTTTTTTTTTCTAAGTCTTCCGCAACTTTACATTTACCTTGTATTTGTTTATGCTACAAACTCTGATTTATGCAAATATTGTAATACTCAAACTCTAATCTATTGAAATGAAAAGTATTCTAAAACTCCTTATCATTTCATTCTCTACAAGCTCGATCATGCTTTTATCTTCTTATCAACTTTTTAGTGGTGTCTCCTTACCTGCTTTTGCTAATAAGAAAAGGGGGAGAATTAACATGATAAATATAATCTGATATCAAAATATAAAACTAACATGCTTAATTAAGTTGATAACTTACATATTAAGGGAGCATTCACCTAGGGGGAGCATGTATTTAGGGGGTGCAATTCTAAATGCTAAATGCTAAAATTATCCTAAGTCATCACTCTCACACACACAAGTATGGTTCTTCATGCTTATATATTAATGCTCTGATTTATCATTAATGGATTTGTTATTATCAAAAGGGGGAGTTTGTTGGAACATGGTCTTCCGCATCTCCTAAGTTTGAGAATAACAAATCTTATGTGTATTTGATCTTGTGTGTTTAAGTGTGCAGGATAACAAAGTCCACATGACTCAAGGAGTACATAAGAAGTTTGCCCCCAAAGTTGAGCCAACAAATCCAAAACATCTACTAGCGCTGGCGGTAGTACTAGCGCAGGCGCTAGCTGCCGTTCGACAAACTGTTAGTAGCGCTCGACAAAACTCTCATCACGGCGTTAGACGAAACTTCGCTCGACGAACTCTTAGCGGCGTTCGACGAATTCCTGTTCGACAAAATATTGGCTCAAAGCGCAATTGCCTGGAGAACTTATAGAAGGAGATAGTGCCAGGCGATATCCGATAGCGCAGGAGATAGCGAGGAGCATAGTTGGCAAGGGAAAATTGTTTCCTCGGATTGAAGATTCTGCCGCGCAGAATGTGTCCTAATATGGGATAGCGCCGGCAGTACCGCTAGCGCAGGCGCTAGCGCTGAGGCTATAAAAAGGACATCTCTTCTCTCATTTCAGACACACATCAGAGAGATATCGGAGAGAGATAAAGTGCTAGAATTCCAGAGGCTATCTTGGCCGAAAGTTGATGTCCTACCAAAGTTCTGCAAACTTCTGAAGGAGAATCTCATCACGCCGGATCCAAACGAAGTCTGCTTCTACAACGCTTACTCTACAGCGGATCCTCGTCTCCAACTTCAGAAGTTCATCAAGAGGGAGTTTTTATTTTCATTTCATATTTTTCTTGTAAACGGTTAGTGAAATCGCCTCGTGTTGGCGACTAGGTCTACGTAGGACTTAGGGGGATAACTCGCCTCGTGTTGGCGACTAGATCTAGGCTAGGTCTAGGGGGTGCTCGAGGCCACATCCGGGGAAGGGTTGGCTAGAGCGGCTTGAGGCCAAATCCAGGGAGGATAAGGCTAGGGCCACCGGTTCGTGGGGATGTGATGCGATATTTCGGCAAGTGCACCGGTCGCGCAAGTAATAAAGTTTGGGAATAGGATCCCCGAGTGTCGGTCTCTTGAGGAATGCAGGTTGGGTGAACGAATCGCGTTGTGTGACTATTGTTACACAAGCGTAAACAAACACACAAAAGGGGGGGGGGTTTGGTTGGGTTTTCCTACTCTTAACAACAATGAAGGAAAAGCGGGTCGAAAGCACCGCTTCGCAAGGCGAGATGGATGCAACGGCCGCGATGCCGTGCTTCGTGAGGCGGATGGAGCATGCTCTAGTGTGGGAAGGCGAGGGTCGCAAACACCTCTTCACAAACGCCGTTAGCTCTTTCTAACGCGGATTGAACACCTTGAGTGCGTGAATGAGTGAGTGGATGAGTGGAGGCGAAGCGATTCACAAGCAAGTAATGATGAAAAGAGAAGAAACATTCATTTCATTTAAACCAAACATCATGATATTCAAGTTTAAAAGATTCAAAGATTACAACGAAGGAGAGAGGAAAGAGATAACCAATGGATGAAGACTAGCGGCCATTCACAGCCGGAATGGTAGTTTGTCAAGCTACCTCCGGACTCGGGCGGACTGTGCTTCCGGTGTAGAGAAACTGTCACGATCTCTCTACGTGGTTCCGTCGTCTTCTACCTCAGGATTCCTCTTCTTCTCACCGGACTGGAGTGGAAAGCAGCTGCTTTAGGGCTTGCGGATGGTGGAGAATGCTCCCGGACAATGGAGAAATACTTGGAATGGTTGGAGAGGACTTCCCCTTGCGTAGGAGATGAAGTGGAGGTGTCCAGGAATGGAAATCGCCGGCGTACGGACTACCACTCGTGCTCTCGGCGGCTCCCCCCCGCCCTAAAAGCGGAACAGGCATATATATAGGCGCTGGAATGAATACTGCGCACGGTCATTGGCGCACGACCAGTGGTCGTGCGCACTGGAGTTCTGCGATCGTACGCGCTGCCTGGGCGGAGCCTGAAATGAAAGCAATTTATAAAATATATGTTCGCACGACCAGTGGCGCACGACCAGTGGTCGTGCGCACTATCGTAAGTGGTCGTGCGATAAGCAAGACAGAACTCAAAAAATGGGCGTTAAATGCGCACGATCAGTGGCGCACGACCAGTGGTCGTGCGCGATAGAGCCAGTGATCGTGCGCAGTGTTCCTGTACAGAATTGTACCGGGAACACCTGCACGACTCCTGTTCCAGCATACAACACCAGTCTAGCCACTGAAGGTGGCACTTAACACTGCATGAAAACTAGTAACGAAGATGAAAAAGAAATAACACCAAAACGGGCCTAGAAGTGCACTTAGCATGGAGCATTAAATAGGAATGAAAACATGTCTAAAGTGAAGTGCAAAGACTAGAAAATCGGCCCAGATGAGTCCATAAATGTGTATATAATTGGGACTCATAACACCCCCAGACTTACCTGTTTGCGCGTCCCGAGCAAACGAATTCGACGGAGTGTGAAAATGGTAGTTAACAAAGAAAATTACACAAAGGAGTACAATGCGAAGTAGCAAAAGCATGCAAATAGAAATTTAGTAAAAAGAGATTCTAACTATGCTAACTAATTTACGAAAGTATTAGAGCGTAAGTAGAGATTTAGTTATACCCAGTTGGTGAATTATGAAGAATTTGAACGATCATGCCCGGTGTGAAAGTAACAAGACACTAAGGCGGGTGTTGCACAAGGTCGGGGTTTAGGAATAACTCCGCTGAAATCCATCAACGTCGTGAACCATACGCTCGCCCGGTCACACTCTCTCCACGGCGTTAGCAAACTCACAAGTCAAATCAATAGGGCTTTTAGGATTATATTGGGGCTTGGGTTGCGGTATGATATTCAAATTTAAACACGATGGCTACGCAACCCAAGTGAGCTAACGGAACGCTGCACCACACAAAACCAAAAACAATGCTCGTGTGACACACCCCCAGACTTATCATGAAAACTAGGTGTGCACATGGCCTACTTCACAATTACCAACAGATTTTCTATTTAGCTCGGAAGGATTTCTTTACGACATATTTCTTTTTCAGATTTTTTTCCTTTTAACAACATACTTTTCTTCTTTTACTTATCCTCCGGTTGGTTCAAATTCAGCAAAATAAAACGTGTTTTTCTTCACAACGCACAAGTTCCAAACATCACACAAATTGAGAATTATGAGCGCAGTTAAACAGCAATTTGGTTGCGGGCGTAGGATAAGCTTCGGGATTTGGTGGATGAAGAGGAGATGAACAAAAGAGTGGTAGGCACAATTTTGGCTTGCAAGGGTGAGCTAAAAGGACATGGAACGACAAGGCTCAAACTAGCCAAAAGGTGTCCTACATCACGTTTAACTCGACGAGTCGCTCTCGCCCATGCTTCGAGAGTCGCTTGGGGAAAGTTCTTAGCCCACGAGAAAGGTAAACCTTCCTCCCAACTCGAGCAACACACGATTAGTGCTCGTACACACACAACACCGGGTTATCACCAATTTCGTTCACATTCACCATTTGAGTATAACAAATCTAAAACAACGCAAAAATACTAATCATAAATTAAACGCATAGAAATAATCTAGTTTTACTCAAATGCTACTGCAGCATGCGGGTGCGACTAGAACACTGCTCGAGTCAACATCGCACTCCAAATAGTAATTCCTAAGCTAACACCCCAATTCACATTCCTAACCAAAATAGTTTATTTGGAAACAACACAAATAGGAAAGCGCGCACTCATGTGGGTGAAGTGGTGCAAGAAGCATGAAAACAATGATGATGATAAAGATAAATAATAAACAAACTTCTAGTATGCAGTGCAACTCGTGCACAGTGGATGACAACATACTCTCCCCCAGACTTAGTCTAAACATTACATCACAGAAATTGGAAGCTAAGGGGGGAAGAAGTGTTACCCAATGCTCAGAATTGAGCATACCAGACGATTGGCGATTAAGATAAAGAGCAGTCCGCAGCATCCGCACCAAAGAACACAACACACCTGCAAGCACAAAACTAAAAACATCAAAAACAAATATAAAAACTGAACTAAACATGTTAGATAAAAATAAAATCAGGAAATCTGGGTTGTCTCCCAGCAGCGCTTTTGTTTTATGTCCTTAAGCTGGACCAAATACCTGTATTATGATTGTTTAAAGAGCACAGAAATTAAAGGAGAAGTTCACAGAAGCAGTTTCACAAATTCAGACAACACAAATCAGCTATAGGCGCTCTTATGGTGCACGTCTCCCGTAGCTCGTAGGCGGGAGGTGAAGGCTTTAGGACCAACACTGGTGTCACCCAGTGTTCCCCTAACCTCCGCCCTCTTGCCACGGAGAGCGGCAGCGCGAGCGTCGTGCAAAAGTTTCTCCTGTTTAAGTTTAGTGACAGTCGGGGACTGCCAACGTTGAAAGTTTTCAGATTTTTCCACCTTGGTGGTGGGTGGCGTCACTTCCGGCGTCGCGGTGACTACCGGATCAGCCCAAGAGATGGAGCGCTTAAATTGTTTATTACAAGAATCAAAACAAGAAGATAATGGGACAGTGTCCCGAACTAAATTCAAGTCAATATTTTTCGAAATGAAATCTTCCTCCGTCTCGGAATCAAATTCCCTCCGAAGATCTACTTCTTCCTCACTGGACTGGTGCTCCTCCTTTTCTCCTTCAATTAGTTCTTTATCTTCTTCATTTCCTGCACAACTCAGAGATTCATCAAAAATAAAGAGAGGGGGAAGAGTGGATGTTTCAGTTATAGCTTTGGGGCAAGTGGGCTGCGGCACCTTATTGGGTAGGAAGACACACCCCGTAGCGAAATCAAGGGTGGTACCGCTCTCTTTCAAGAACGGCACGCCCAAGATAGGGATAGAGTGATTTTCCTAGGGTCCTAACACCTGAAAATCAGCAACCACAATCGTCCCCTCAACTATCACTTCTACATTTTTCACTTCCCCCTCAGATTGTATAACGGTCCCATTAGCAAGCATAAGGGATTTCCGATCCTCCGTGTTCATCTCAAGTTGCAATTTAGCAACGTCTTGCAACGCAATGACGTTGCGGGAGGAGTCGGAATCGCACAAAGCTTTTGTTTCAATATTATTGATGGAACAAGAAATCACTAACTCACTTGGATCAGCCTCTACCACATCTCCGAGACTCTTCCCTTGATCTATTGGGTTCTTTTCAGTGTTGCTAGGAAGGGTCCCATGCGACCGCTCGGTTAGCACTTGGGCCAATTGGCCCAGCTGCGTTTCCAAGTTCCGCATGGATGCGGTTTGGTTCACCATATTTGAGGTAGCCGCTTGCATAAATTTTTCCATCATCTCCTCCAGATTACTCTTTTTTTGGGCTAGGGGGCCTTGGTTATAATCCGGGTGTGGTGGCCTTGGTTGGCTTCCGGAGGCGTAAGCATCGTTTTGATGCTGCCCCGGTGCCCATCATTGGCCATGCGTGTTTGGGTTCCATGAGAAGTTCGGGTGACTTCTCACTCCCGGATGATAAGCATTATTAAATGGCACCCCCTTAGACTGATTTCCTACAAAATTAACGGATTCATTCAAGGATAAGTGCGCGAAGTCACCTGATACGTTGTTCCCTGAACATTCATACGCGTGGTGGCCGCCGCCTCCACATCCTTCGCACGTAATGATAGCAGCAGGCGCGGGTGTAGGAGGAAGTGAGTCGACCACAAAGAGACCGCGGGCGTTCCTTGGTGCATTTCTCCCGGCAGTCCAGAATGTACTGTGGGAGGCGGTGTCGCGCAGAATCCGAAGGGCCTTCTCTGGAGTGTGGTTCATTAGAGTACCACCCGCAGCAGCATCGATCATTGCCCTGTAGTTGGGCTCGATCACAAAGTAAAATGTCTCTACCACATTCCACGGTTGGAGCTCGTGGTTCGGGCAGCGGCGGAGAAGATCATTAAGGCACTCCCACGCCTCGGCAAGGGTCTCATGGTCAGCTTGGCGAAAGGTGGCGATCTCCCGCCGCAGGCTCACAATTTTATCAACGGGGTTGAATTTGGCCAGGAACTTGGATGCAAGAGCATCCCAAGTCGCGGCGGTCCCAGGAGGAATAGAATGGAGCCACACCTTGGCCTTGTCGCGAAGTGAGAATGGGAACAGTCGCAGCTTGACTGTATCGTCAGGTATTCCAGTGTAGCGGAATGTTCCGCAGATATCGGAAAACTCTGCCAGGTGCAGGTGCGGGTCTTCACTGGTCATCCCGGAGAACTGAGCATTGTTCCGGATGATGTTCAAGATCGCAGGTTTGATCTCGAACTGGTTGTTCATAATGTTGGGACCAAATCCCGGATACACACTCCCAGCTGTCGGAGTGGTATAATCTCTCATCGTTCTGGGTCGAGGCCTCACTACCTCTTGCTCATCTCCAGGTTGGTGCAGCCCCACATCGGGCACTCTTGGGTCAGCATTGTTTGGGTCTATGTTGTCACCCATTGCCGCCTGTACGGCTGCTGCGCGCCTTCGTGCGCGAGCGGTCCGTTCGATCTCTGGATCAAAGGGTACAAGTTCCCCCGCGGCTTGTCTCTGCATGCACAGTCACAATAAAAAGAAAACAAAACAAAGGAAATCAAAAACAACTGCTCTTGTAACAAAAGCTCACAACTCAAGACGTTACACGCCTGAACATTTCCCGGCAACGGCGCCAAAAACTTGATGCGATATTTTGGCAAGTGCACCGGTCGCGCAAGTAATAAAGTTTGGGAATAGGATCCTCGAGTGTCGGTCTCTTGAGGAATGCAGGTTGGGTGAACGAATCGCGTTGTGTGACTATTGTTACACAAGCGTAAACAAACACACTAAAGGGGGGGTTTTGGTTGGGTTTTCCTACTCTTAACAACAATGAAGGAAATGCGGGTCGAAAGCACCTCTTCGCAAGGCGAGATGGATGCAACGGCCGCGATGCCGTTCTTCGTGAGGCGGATGGAGCATGCTCTAGTGCGGGAAGGCTAGGGTCGCAAACACCTCTTCACAAACGCTGTTAGCTCTTGCTAACGCGGATCGAACACCTTGAGTGCGTGAATGAGTGAGTGGATGAGTGGAGGCAAAGCGATTCACAAGCAAGTAATGATGAAAAGAGAAGAAACATTCATTTCATTTAAACCAAACATCATGATATTCAAGTTTACAAGATTCAAAGATTACAACGAAGGAGAGAGGAAAGAGATAACCAATGGATGAAGACTAGCGGCCGTTCACGGCCGGAATGGTAGTTTGTCAAGCTACCTCCGGACTCGGGCGGACTGTGCTTCCGGTGTAGAGAAACTGTCATGATCTCTCTACGTGGTTCCGTCGTCTTCTACCTCAGGATTCCTCTTCTTCTCACCGGACTGGAGTGGAAAGCAGCTGCTTTAGGGCTTGCGGATGGTGGAGAATGCTCCCGGACAATGGAGAAATACTTGGAATGGTTGGAGAGGACTTCCCCTTGCATAGGAGATGAAGTGGAGGTGTCCAGGAATGGAAATCGGCGGCGTACGGACTGCCACTCGCGCTCTCGGCGGCTCCCCCCCCCGCCCTAAAAGCGGAACAGACATATATATAGGCGCTGGAATGAATACTGCGCACGGTCATTGGCGCACGACCAGTGGTCGTGCGCACTGGAGTTCTGCGATCGTGCGCGCTGCCTGGGCGGAGCCTGAAATGAAAGAAATTTATAAAATACATGTTCGCACGACCAGTGGCGCACGACCAGTGGTCGTGCGCACTATCGTTAGTGGTCATGCGATAAGCAAGACAGAACTCAAAAAATGGGCGTTAAGTGCGCACGATCAGTGGCGCACGACCAGTGGTCGTGTGCGATAGAGCCAGTGATCGTGTGCAGTGTTCCTGTACAGAATTGTACCGGGAACACCTGCACGACTCCTGTTCCAGCATACAACACCAGTCTAGCCACTGAAGGTGGCACTTAACACTGCATGAAAACTAGTAACGAAGATGAACAAGAAATAACACCAAAACGGGCCTAGAAGTGCACTTAGCATGGAGTATTAAATAGGAATGAAAACATGTCTAAAGTGAAGTGCAAAGACTAGAAAATCGGCCCAGATGAGTCCATAAATGTGTATATAATTGGGACTCATCAGGATGCGAGTTGGGATAGAAAACAAAAAAAATTTACTATTCATCGCCACCGATTTCTAGCGTCATAGAAGTCAACTTTTGTAAAACTTTATTTGATATTAATAAAGCATGTCTCTACTTTATTTCAATTGTTTTACTTGACTTCTTATGTCTTTATTCTTGCATTATTACAAAGCCTTTTAAAATATAACTTAAGTTTTTGGAAAACCCTTATTCACCCCCCTCTAAGGGCGCCTACCGATCCAACAATATAAAGATCTGTGCCATTAGAGAGATGGGTCAGCTGGGCATATTGGAGCCCAATAATCTGTATGGGAAGCTGCTATCCCATGAACTTCAGCTCAATACCAGGAAAGCTGAAGAGGAGAGCTCAAAAGGGAGCTCTAGAGAAAGATCTGTGGCTCTCAAGGCCGAGAGCACAAGGAGATCCAAGGATAAGACTCCCTCTTATCAGAATAGATTAGAGAGCAGTGAAGAGTCTGATGCCAGCACATCAAACTCTAATGATACTGATAAAGAGATGGTCCTTCTCTCTAAGCAATTCAAGAAGCTGATAACCAGAAGAAGAAGTGACAACTACAGTCCCACCTCCTCAAGTTGAAAAAGATCTGATCAATATGACAGGTATAAATCCTCAAGGGAGGACAAGTATAAATCAAAACCTGGTAAATTTGATTTTGCTAACACTGTTTGCTACTCCTGTAATAAGACAGGTCACATAGCTGCTGATTGCTCTTCTAAGAGAAGCGAATCAAGGAATTATGAAGACAATAGAAGGTCAAGGGACAAGAAGAAACCTCAAAGAGGTTTTATAGCAAAGAAATTCAGAACTCTAAGTGATTCTGATTCAAGCTCCTCAGATATTGAGGAAGAAGCATTGATTGGCCTAATGGCCATAAAGGAAGACAACCAGGATGACATCTCTCCTGGGAAGGTACCTATCAAAGCCCATATGTCTGTCTCTGATTCTGAATCAATAACAGACTCTTTGCATGATAATGAGAGTGAGTATGCAGCCAACAACACGACCTCAAGATCTCAATATGATGTTGAATCTGACCTAATTAAGCAGTGTAAGGATTTGTGGAAAGCTTTTAAGAACTGCAAGAAACTCCTCAAAGTCCAGAATAAGGAGTTAGATTCCTTAATGACTGTCCAGTCAGATCTCAAAGAGACAGCTGAAAAGCTGGCTGCCATGAGCAAAGAAGTGGACAGATTCAAGGAAGCCAGAAGGCTTAAGAATGTTGAATTAGGTCAGAAGAACAAGGTCATTAAGGACCTTGAGGAGATGTTGCTGGCTGAGAAGAAATCTGCTGCAAGCTTCTCTATGCCCAAGACAGTCTTACCCATCATTGATACCTTCTCTAGATCATTCAGAGATGGTATAGGATTCAATCAGGAGACTGTCAAGGACAAAGGATCTGAAGCTCAATCTTCTTTTAAGAAGGAACTAGCATCAAGTTCTTCTGGCCATGGACCTACAACAACAGCACTGAAAAGTAAGGGAAAGGCTGTTTCCACAAATCCTGTTCCCAAGATGGTGGCCCAACAAGTGATGAAACCTGCTCCACCCAACTCTCACACCTGTAAGGTTCACCCAAGACCTGTTAGGTCAGTTGTCTTCCCTCCTACTCACCAACACTCTCATCCTACACAAATGGTGAGGCAGAAGAGAAGGTATAACAGGTATGAATGCTGGTGCTGTGGGAAAGTAGGCCACTTTGCCCTGGATTGTTGGTTCAACCCAACAGGACCCAATGCAAAGAGAGTGCAGAACCATCAGTGGTGTGACATTCCATTTTATTTTCCTAACAGGAACCAAGGACCCAATTCAAATTGGGTACCTAAGGGTAATTAATTTTTCTTGCAGGTATATCCAAGTACCAACCAGTCTCCAATCTAGTATTTGGATAGTGGCTGCACTAGGCATATGACTGGAGTCAGAAAGTCTCTAAGAAGCTTCATCCCTGTGGAGAATGGACCAACGGTGATCTTTGGAGGTTCAGAAAAGGGGATGACTAAAGGTTATGATGCTTATTTCTACTGCACATGGATCTGTTTGGTCCTATGTCAGTTCTCAGCTTGGGAGGGAAGGCTTACACCCTTGTGGTAGTTGATGATTACTCAAGGCTCACTTGGGTATTCTTCCTTAAAAAGAAGTCAGATACCTTAGACATCTTGAAGAACATTGTCAGGCAGATCCAGAATGAGATGGATTGTACTGTGGTCAAGTTCAGAAGTGACCATGGTGCAGAATTTCAGTCAGGACCCATGACAGAATTCTACCAAGAACTGGGTATCTCCCAAGAATTTTCCTCTCCTAGGACTCCTCAACAAAATGGGGTTGCAGAAAGGAAAAACAGAACCTTGATAGAGGCTAGTAGGACAATGCTAAGTGATTCCTCCCTTCCAGAATATTTCTGGGCAGAGGCTGTGAACACTGCTTGTCATGTGATAAACAGAGCCTCCATAATCAAAGACCACATGAAGACTCCCTATGAGCTATTTGAAGGCAGAAAACCTACCTTATCCTACTTTAGGATCTTTGGAAGTAAATGCTATATACTTAATAATGGGAAGACCATGCTAACCAAGTTTGCTGAGAAAAGCAGTGAGGGTATTCTTGTTGGTTACAGCTCCTATAACAAGGCTTATAGGGTGTACAACATCAATACCCAAGCAGTGGAAGAATCTGTACAAGTTGTATTTGATGAGACTAGCCTTATACATAAGGGCTGGTCTAGTTCTCTAGTTAATGCAGGTACAATAGAGAAAATGGAGAAATTATCCATTGAAGAAAAGGCTGATACATCAATCCAAGATAATAATCAGTCAACAATAGTTGAAATTGAAGAAGAGACTATAGAAGGCTCAAAAACAGTAGAGGAAATGCAACCTGAAGAACCTGTCAATGAAGAAGTCCCCCGAATACTGCCAATTGCCTTGAGACAAATGAGAGACCATCCCCAAGAGCAAATAATAGGAGATGTCAACCAAGGAGTGTTAAATTTTTTGATTTGAATCGTTTAGGAGTAAGCAGGAGTTGCATCAACTAAGTTATAGCCAAACAACCACAATGCCACACATCAACACAATAGACTTTATTGAATCACAAAAACTTAATTACACTTTGAGACATACATGGCGAGACATGATTCATAAGAATCACAAAGGAGAGAGGAACAAAACACACCAAAAACAAATCTGGCAACCTGACAAGCAGAGACCGCACAGACTGCTGAACTCCAGAGACCGTCCGGCTTGTCCTGAGACCGCACGAACAAAAAATAGACAAGATGCCTACACTGCAAGACCGCCACCTAAGACCGCACGAACTGGAGCTTATTGAATTGAACAGAGAATAGAAGATGTCGCCAGACCGCAACTCAGATTGCCTAACCTCAAAAGGTCGCCTGATCGCTGAGCTCGCTGCGAACAGCACAAGAACAACATAAACCAGTTCGCAGACAAGCCGCTGCCGAACTGTTTATTCAAGCCACTGGGAAATTACCAAGGAAGGAGACCGCAACCTGCTGACCGCAAACCTGCGAACACAACAAACAGTCACTCACTTCCGAGACCGCCCGACCTCAAAGTTGAGACCGCACAAAACAACCCAGACTCTAGTTCTTACAGTTCTCATTATGAATGACGGGCCCTGCACCCCTATTTATAGGCGAGAGGACGGATGTCGTCACCTCCGCAAGAGAGGTATAATCACCACCCATCAGATCGCGAGCGGTCTCATAGAACAGACCGCGCGAACACACCACTTGGACAACACCCTATCCAAGACTGCAGATTAGTAGCAGACCGCGCACAAGCCCCGCGGACACAGATCACTCCTCCCTTAGGTCGCCTAGAGCAAACCAAGAACATCTGACCGACTTCAGACAAGTCGCCAGATCACCCAGCAAAAGCCGCCTGGTCACATCGGTTATACAAGAACAGACCGCCCGGTCTTCTACAAAGCAGATAGACCAACCAAGCAGATCAGACCGGGAAGAGACCGGAACACCACTAGAACAAACCGGCCAACACAGTAGACCGCTAGAACTAGACCGACAGAGCACCAACACAGAGACCGCGCGGTCTCTGCGATCACCAAAATAGACCGCCGGCCACCTTCCACTTCACTTCAACAATTTCAACACTCCCCCTTGAAGTGGGAAGTGGAAACTAGCCCGAGTAAACTCCGCAAATGAGTAAACGGTCCCTTCGCCAGTGGCTTTGTGAAGATGTCTGCAACATTGTCCGCACTCCGAACATGCTCGACCATAAGAGATCCTCCCAACACCTTCTCACGAATGAAATGGTTCTCAATCTCAATGTGCTTGGTCCTCGCGTGACAGACTGGATTATTAACCAGCTTGAGAGCACTCTCATTGTCCCCGCATAGCATAGTGGGACCTCTAATCTCCTCATGAATGTCCTCCACCAACCTCCTGAGCCAAACGGCTTCCTGAGCTGCCAAGGCCGAAGCCTTGTATTCCGCTTCTGTGGTAGATACAAACACTGAGTCCTGCTTTTTGCTGCACCAAGAAATAGCTATGGGGCCTGCCTTAAAGACATAACTAGACGTTGATCTCCGATCATCCACGTCTCTCCCGTAATCAGCATCCATGAATCCATGCAACTCCAAGCTTGACCCTCTCCTATAAAGGAGACCTAGATCAGAGGTCGACTTCACATACTTCAAAATTCCTTTTGCCGCCAGAAGATGAGGCTTCCGTGGTTCCGCCATGTACCGACTCACTTTGCCAACTACATAAGCAATATATGGCCTCATGATGGTCAAGTAGATCAAGCTCCCAACCAGAGCTCGGAACACCAACGGTTCAGATAGAACTCTCCCCTCATCCTTCCGAAGTTTATGATGCTGTTCCAGAGGTATAGAGCTGCTCTTCCCTTCCTCCATGCCGAATCGTTGAACGATCCGCTCTGCATATCCAGCCTGAGAAACGAACACTCCGCTCTCTCGCCTCTGAACCTCGAGTCTAAGGAAATGGTGAAGCTCACCCAGATCCTTCATCTCAAATCTGATAGCAAGTTTAGCTCTCAGCCTTGCTACCGCCTCCTTTGAGTTCCCGGTGACAATCATGTCATCCACATACAGCATAACAATAACCCGAAAAACCCCCTACTTCTTGACGAACAAGCTAGAATCAGAGTCTAAAGCAAAGAACCCGCGGAATAGAAGATACTCCGCGATCTTCCCATACCACGCCCGAGGCGCTTGCTTCAACCCATACAGGGCTTTCTTCAGTTTGCAGACGTAGTCCGAACAATACTCTGAGATGAAGCCCGACGATTGGATCATGAAGATATCCTTGTCAATCTCTCCGTATAAGAAGGCATTCTTCACATTGAGCTGCCAAATCTCTCATCCACTGGATGCCGCCAAAGCAATAACAAATCTAACCAAAGTCATCTTTGCCACTGGACTGAACGTTTCATCATAATCTTCTCCGTACTACTGTGAGAACCCGCGAGCAACAAGGCGAGCCTTGTATCGCTTGATCGTGCCGTTAGCTTTCTTCTTGAGCTTATAGACCCACTTGCATGTCACATGGGTAATGCCCTTGGGCCTGGGCACTAGAGACCAAGTCTCATTCTTCTTGAGAGCATCCATCTCCTTCTGCATAGCAATGTCCCACTGCTTTATGCCTTTGGCCTTCTCAAAGCTCGATGGTTCCCGCTCATCCAAGGGACTAGCAAAGAAATATGAGACAAAGCTCACCATGTTTCCTCTCGTGTATCGATCCGGTGGCTTGATAGTCCTCTTTGACCACCTAAGAGGTTGCACCTGACTAACCACCTCCTCAGTTGCTTCTTCTGTGCTAGTTCCTCTTCTAGGTGAACTTGGAGCATCGCTCCCCCTGCTACCAGAACCTGAAGCCTCCATCTCTGAGCTTGACACAGCTGGAGGTCCTGGTGAAATATGTTGAAACCGAGACTTGCGAACAAGACTTAGTCTCAGTGGAGTTCGGGGCCCTCAGTTAGCCGAGGGGCGACCAATCCTTACTCCTCCCAAGGGAGAGCTCTAGGTTGAAGGTGTTGGAACTAGGAACTGTACCAAGGGCTTAGTGGGGAGGTCCCACCACATACCCAGAAGTTCCCAAGGAACTTACCCTCCCAAGCCACTACTAAGCTTGGGCACCACTGGAGGCTCTCCTCACCCACTAGAGAGACTTGGGGAGGGAGAGAGAGGGAGAGAGCTAGCCTAGAATCAGATCCTCTCAAATGGTGCCCCCTTGGTCCTATTTATAGGATTTCTGAAGTTGGGCTGCAAATAGCCGAAAACTGGTCTGCCAAATTACCAAAATACCCATGAACTGTGCTGCCTATAGCCAAATCCCGCTGCTCTTGGACTGCGAATAACCAAAACTGGACTGCGAATAGCCAAATCCGCTAATCTTGGGCGCTAAACGCAGACCGCCTACCCGGCTTGGAGCTGGGCGAGCCGGAGGCCTCCCGGCCTCCCCGGCTGGCCCCCACAAGGCTCTGGGCGAGCCGGAGGCCTCCCAGCCTCCCCGGCTCGCCCCCACATTGGGGTGCATTTAGACATCCCTCCTGGTGAGTTCTCGCTGGGGTGCATTTAGACACCCCTCCTGGTGAGGTCTCGCTGGGGTGCATTTAGACACCCCTCCTGGCTGCCGGACTAGGGAGTAGGGGCGAGTGGAGCTCGTCCCCTGCTGCTGGGCGAGCCAGAGGCCTCCCCGGCCTCCCCGGCTTGGAGCTGGGCGAGCCGGAGGCCTCCCGGCCTCCCCGACTCGCCTCCACAAGAATCTGGGCAAGCCGGAGGCTTCCGGGCCCTCCCAGCTCGCCCCCACAATGCTCTGGGCGAGCCGGAGGACTCCCGGCCCTCCCATCTCGCACCCATAAGGGTCTGGGCGAGCCGGAGGCCTCCCGGCCCTCCCAGCTCGCCCCCACAAGGGTCTGGGTGAGCTGGAGGCCTCCCGACCCTCCCGGCTTGCCCCCACAAGGCTCTGGGCGAGCCGGAGGCCTCCCGGCCCTCCCAGCTCCCGCCCACAAGGGTCTGGGCGAGCCGGAGGCCTCCCGGCCCTCCCAGCTCGCCCCCACAAGGTTCTGGGCGAGCCGGAGGCCTCCCGGCCCTCCCAGCTCGCCCCCACAAGGGTCTGGGTGAGCCGGAGGACTCCCGGCCCTCCCGGCTCGCCCCCACAAGGGTCTGGGCGAGCCGGAGGCCTCCCGACCCTCCCGGCTCGCCCCCACAAGGGTCTGGGCGAGCCGGAGGCCTCCCGGCCCTCCCAGCTCGCCCCCACAAGGATCTGGGTGAGCCGAGGCCTCCCGGCCCTCCCAGCTTGCCCCCACAAGGTTCTGGGCGAGCCGGGGGCCTCCCTCCCAGCTCGCCCCCACAAGGGTCTGGGTGAGCCGGAGGCCTCCTAGCCCTCCCAGGTCGCCCCCACAAGGTTTTGGGCGAGCCGGAGGCCTCCCGACCCTCCAAGCTCGCCCCCACAAGGGTCTGGGCGAGCCGGAGGCCTCCCGGCCCTCGCAGCTCGCCCCCACAAGGGTCTGGGTGAGCCGGAGGCCTCCCGGCCCTCCCAGCTCGCCCCCACAAGACTCTGGGCAAGCCGGAGGCCTCCCGGCCATCCCAGCTCGCCCCCACAAGGTTCTGGGCGAGCCGAAGGCCTCCCGGCCCTCCCAGCTCTCCCCCACAAGGGTATGGGCGAGCCGGAGGCCTCCCGGCCCTCCAAGCTCGCCCCCACAAGAGTCTGGGCGAGCCGGAGGCCTCCCGGCCCTCCCAGCTCGCCCCCACAAGGTTCTGGGCGAGCCGGAGGCCTCCCGGCCCTCCCCGGCTCGCCCTCACAAGGCTCTGGGCGAGCCGGAGGCCTCCCGGCCCTCCCCGGCTCGCCCTCACAAGGGAACAGTCCTGGGATGCGCCCCTCAGACTCGACTCCCTCCAAATGCTCACCCCTCCTCCTCCCGGGGTCGCGCCCTTTGGAAATATTGGGCCTAAAAATATCTTGGGCCTCGGGGGCCCACTCGGCGAATACAGGGTTGTACAAAATTCCCGCTCTTTTCGAGCGTGGCTCACGCTCGAAAAGAAATGTCCAACCCTGCATATTCGACGAGTGTCGTTGGGAATCCGGTTATTGGTGATATCTTGGAAAAGCCACAGCGCCTCCCCGAGAGGTCCCCCAACCTTGCCGGCTAGCGAGAGCCCGGCTAGCTGAACCACCTCGGGGAAAAACACAGCCTCCCCGAGAGGCCTTCCTACCCTGCCGGCTAGTGAGAGCCCGGCTAGTGGAGCCACCTCGGGGGAAAAACACTTAGCCTCCCCGAGAGGCCTTCCTACCCTGCCGGCTAGTGAGAGCCCGGCTAGTGGAGCCACCTCGGGGGAAAAACACTTCGCCTCCCCGAGAGGCCTTCCTTCCCTGCCGGCTAGTGAGAGCCCGGCTAGCATTGCCACCTCGGGGTAAAAAATACTTAAGAGAATTTTCGGCCACTGAGCGGTTCCTGACCCTACCAGCTAGGTGGGAGCCTGGTCAGCAGGTCAGCATGAGGACTAAGTACTTGGGACTTTCCTGCCACCGAGCAATCCTCGGACCTGCCAGCTTGATGGGAGCCTGGTCAGCGGGCCAGCATTGGGACTAAGTACTTGGGACTTTCCTGCCACCGAGCGATCCTCGGACCTGCCAGCTTGATGGGAGCCTGGTCAGCGGGCCAACATCGGGACTAAGAACTTGGGACTTTCCTGCCACCCAGCGATCCTCGGACCTGCCAGCTTGATGGGAGCCTGGTCAGCGCGCCAGCATCGGGACTAAGTACCCTGAGACTCTCCTGCCACCGAGCGATCCTCGGACCTGCCAGCTTGATGGGAGCCTGGTCAGCGGGCCAGCATCGGGACTAAGTACTTGGGACTTTCCTGCCACCGAGCGATCCTCGGACCTGCCAGCTTGATGGGAGCCTGGTCAGCGGGCCAGCATCGGGACTAAGAACTTGGGACTTTCCTGCCACCGAGCGATCCCCAGACCTGCCAGCTTGATGGGAGCCTGGTCAGCGGGCCAGCATTGGGACTATGTACCCTGAGACTCTCCTGCCCCCGAGCGATCCTCGGACCTGCCAGCTTAATGGGAGCCTGGTCAGCGGGCCAGCATCGGGACTAAGTACTTGGGACTTTCCTGCCACCGAGCGATCCTCAGACCTGCCAGCTTGATGGGAGCCTGGTCAGCGGGCCAGCATCGAGACTAAGAACTTGGGACTTTCCTGCCACCGAGCGATCCCCAGACCTGCCAGCTTGATGGGAGCCTAGTCAGCGGGCCAGCATCGGGACTATGTACCCTGAGACTCTCCTGCCCCCGAGCGATCCTCGGACCTGCCAGCTTAATGGGAGCCTGGTCAGCGGGCCAGCGTCGGGGCTAAGTACTTGGGACTTTCCTGCCACCGAGCGATCCTCGGACCTGCCAGCTTGATGGGAGCCTGGTCAGCGGGCCAGCATCGGGACTAAGTACCCTGAGACTCTCCTGCCCCCGAGCGATCCTCGGACCTGCTAGCTTGATGGGAGTCTGGTCAGCGGGCCAGCGTCGGGGCTAAGTACTTGCGACTCTCCTGCCACCGAGCGATCCTTGGACCTGCCAGCTTGATGGGAGCCTGGTCAGCGGGCCAGCGTCGGGGCTAAGTATTTGAGAACTTTCACTATATTAATCATCACATTACATGCAAGAAAAAACTAAGTAAACAACCACGCTACATGAACTTAAGGGTGGAGAGAAGAAACTGAGCACTCAGACAAACTTGGTCTCCTACTGCCGAGGGTGGTCTCCCTCGTTCCCAATTGGTTGTTGTTATTGCCGCACCAAACCCCTCGCTTCCTTCAATTCCAAGAACTCAGGGCAGTTGATCATCGCGTGACCTTCCTCATCGTGGAGGTCACAATAGGGTAACTCCACCCTACCCCCTCTTCCTCTTCTTCCTGCTTTTTTGACTCTCCTCCTTTTTTCCCAGCCAATTGCCATGGTCTATTGAGGCGGTGGAGGGGATGCCCTTGGCCTCTCCCCCCACCTAGGGGGGTCAACCCCCTCTTCCTGGAAGTTGTCTTCCTCTTGGTTGAACTTTCTCTTGGGAGCCCCTACTCTTCTCCCCTGCTGCCTTGCCTCTGGCTCATTCAGCTTGGCCAACCTTCTCGCAAACTTCGGGTTGGCCTCCTCACTCTCAACTTCTTCTGCCACCCTTTCCATCAACTCTTCAAAGGACAAAGGAGCTCTTCTCTTGAGGTCCATCTTGAAGAAGCCCTCCCGCAGCCCTAACATGAAGGCAAGCTTGATGGTGTACCCGGGCACTTCTTGGACGAGGAGAACCTCCTCCCTGAACCATTCCAGATAGTGAGCCAGCGACTCCTCTGGCTCTTGCTTGATCTTGAAAAGTGCTTCGGCATCTTTCTTCCTCTTCCTTGACGTCGAGAAGCGTAGCAGGAAAACTCTCCGCAAGTCTTCGAAGGCATAAATGGATCCCGCAGGGAGCTGGTGGAACCAATCTCTTGCCTTCTCTTTCAGAGTTGTCGCGAAGAGTCGACACTTGAAAGCGTCCGTTATGGGCCTAATGGAGACCATGTCCTCAAACCACTGCAGGTGCAGGACGGGGTCATCCGTGCCGGAGTGGTGAGACATCTCCAACCTTCTAAACCCCTCTGGGACCGGGGCTGAGAGGATCAGCTCACACAAAGGACTTCCTATGCTCGCCCCCCTTTGGGGCTGGGTGAGATGAGGTTTGACACCTCCCCACTCGCCATCTTGGGGCTGGGCGAGTGGGAGTCTGGGACCTCCCCACTCGCCCCCTTGGGGCTGGGTGAGTGGGGGTCTGGGACCTCCCCACTCACCCCCTCCTAGGGGACTGAGCGAGTGGGGGCCGAATGCCTCCCCACTCCCCCCCACTGGTACCTCCTTCCTGGGCTGCTGGCCTGGAGGGCTCTCACCTACTTTCTGGGGCGAGACCTCCGGACCACCTCCTCCCATGCCTTCGCCTATCGTGGCGAAATTTAGCTGCAAGGTCTGCATGATCTCTTGCCTAAAATTTTCAAACATCTCCAACGTCGCTCCATCCACCGGGGGTTGCGAGCGACCTGGGTCGGATCCTCCACCTCCAGCCATGGAGCTCATCTTGAGAGTTTCTTGAATCGGTCATACTCCACGCTTACCGCACCATGTGTTGAAACCGAGACTTGCGAACAAGACTTAGTCTCAGTGGAGTTCGGGGACCTCAGCTAGCCGAGGGGCGACCAATCCTTACTCCTCCCAAGGGAGAGCTCTAGGTTGAAGGTGTTGGAACTAGGAACTGGACCAAGGGCTTAGTGGGGAGGTCCCACCACATACCCAGAAGTTCCCAAGGAACTTCCCCTCCCAAGCCACTACTAAGCTTGGGCACCACTGGAGGCTCTCCTCACCCACTAGAGAGACTTGGGGAGGGAGAGAGAGGGAGAGAGATAGCCTAGAATCAGATCCTCTCAAATGGTGCCCCCTTAGTCCTATTTATACGATTTCTGAAGTTGGGCTGCAAATAGCCGAAAACTGGTCTGCCAGATTACCAAAATACCCTTGAACTGGGATGCATATAGCCAAATCCCGCTGCTCTTGGACTGCGAATAACCAAAACTGGACTGCGAATAGCCAAATCCCGCTACTCTTGGGCGCTAAACGCAGACCGCCTACCCGGCTTGGAGCTGGGCGAGCCGGAGGCCTCCCGGCCTCCCCGGCTCGCCCCCACAAGGCTCTGGGCGAGCCGGAGGCCTCCCGGCCTCCCCGGCTCGCCCCCACATTGGGGTGCGTTTAGACATCCCTCCTGTGAGGTCTCGCTGGGGTGCATTTTGACACCCCTCCTGGTGAGGTCTCGCTGGGGTGCATTTAGACACCCCTCCTGGCTGCCGGACTAGGGAGTAGGGGCGAGTGGAGCTCATCCCCTGCTGCTGGGCGAGCCAGAGGCCTCCCCGGCCTCCCCGGCTTGGAGCTGGGCGAGCCGGAGGCCTCCCGGCCTCCCCGGCTCACCCCCACAAGAATCTGGGCAAGCCGGATGACTCCGGGCCCTCCCAGCTCGCCCGCACAACGCTCTGGGCAAGCCGGAGGCCTCCCGCCCATCCCAGCTCGCCCCCATAAGAGTCTGGGCGAGCCGGAGGCCTCCCGGCCCTCCGAGCTCGCCCCCACAAGGGTCTGGGTGAGCCGGAGGCCTCCCGGCCCTCCCGGCTCGCCCCCACAAGGCTCTGGGCGAGCCGGAGGCCTCCCGGCCCTCCCAGCTCCACCCCACAAGGGTCTGGGCAAGCCGGAGGCCTCCCGGCCCTCCTAGCTCGCCCCCACAAGGTTCTGGGCGAGCCGGAGGCCTCCCGGCCCTTCCAGCTCGCCCCCACAAGGGTCTGGGTGAGCCGGAGGCCTCCTGGCCCTCCCGGCTCGCCCCCACAAGGGTCTCGGCGAGCCGGAGGCCACCCGGCCCTCCCGGCTCGCCCCCACAAGGGTGTGGGCGAGCTGGAGGCCTCCCGGCCCTCCTAGCTCGCCCCCACAAGGGTCTGGGCGAGCCGGAGGCCTCCCGGCCCTCCCAGCTCGCCCCCACAAGGTTCTGGGTGAGCCGGAGGCCTCCCGGCCCTCCCAGCTCGCCCCGACAATGGTCTAGGCGAGCCAGAGGCCTCCCGACCCTCCCAGGTCGCCCCCACAAGGTTCTGGGCAAGCCGGAGGCCTCCCGGCCCTCCCAGCTCGCCCCCACAAGGGTCTGGGCGAGCCGGAGGCCTCCCAGCCCTCCCATCTCGCCCCCACAAGGGTCTGGGCGAGCCGGAGGCCTCCCGGCCCTCCCAACTCGCCCCCACAAGGGTCTGGGCGAGCCGGAGGCCTCCCGGCCCTCCCAGCTCGCCCCCACAAGGGTCTGGGCGAGCCGGAGGCCTCCCGGCCCTCCCAGCTCGCCGCCACAAGGTTCTGGGCAAGCCGGAGTTCTCCCGGCCCTCCCCGGCTTTCCCTCACAAGGCTCTGGGCCAGCCGGAGGCCTCCCGACCCTCCCAGGTCGCCCCCACAAGGTTCTGGGCAAGCCGGAGGCCTCCCGGCCCTCCCAGCTCGCCCCCACTAGGGTCTGGGCGAGCCGGAGGCCTCCCGGCCCTCCCAGCTCGCCCCCACAAGGCTCTGGGCAAGCCAGAGGCCTCCCGGCCCTCCCAGCTCGCCTCCACAAGGTTCTGGGCGAGCCGGAGGCCTCCCGGCCCTCCCAGCTCGCCCCCACAAGGGTCTGGTGGAGCCGGAGGCCTCCCGACCCTCCCAGCTCGCCCCCACAAGGGTCTGGGCGAGCCGGAGGCCTCCCGGCCCTCCCAGCTCGCCCCCACAAGGTTCTGGGCGAGTCGGAGGCCTCCCGGCCCTCCCCGGCTCGCCCTCACAAGGCTCTGGGCGAGCCGGAGGCCTCCCGGCCCTCCCCGGCTCGCCCTCACAAGGGAACAATCCTGGGATGCGCCCCTCAGACTCGACTCCTTCCAAATGCTCACCCCTCCTCCTCCCGGGGTCGCGCCCTTTGGAAATATTGGGCCTAAAAATATCTTGGGCCTCGGGGGCCCACTCGGCGAATACAGGGTGTACACAAGTGTTGAAACCGAGACTTGCGAACAAGACTTTGTCTCAGTGGAGTTCGGGGCCCTCAGCTAGCCGAGGGGCGACCAATCCTTACTCCTCCCTAGGGAGAGCTCTAGGTTGAAGGTGTTGGAACTAGGAACTGGACCAAGGGCTTAGTGGGGAGGTCCCACCACAAACCCAGAAGTTCCCAAGGAACTTCCCCTCCCAAGCCACTACTAAGCTTGAGCACCACTGGAGGCTCTCCTCACCCACTAGAGAGACTTGGGGAGGGAGAGAGAGGGAGAGAGCTAGCCTAGAATCAGATCCTCTCAAATGGTGCCCCCTTGGTCCTATTTATAGGATTTCTGAAGTTGGGCTGCAAATAGCCGAAAACTGGTCTGGCAGATTACCAAAATACCCTTGAACTAGGCTGCATATAGCCAAATCCCGCTGCTCTTGGACTGCGAATAACCAAAACTAGACTGCGAATAGCCAAATCGTGCTACTCTTGGGCGCTAAACGCAAACCGCCTACCGGGCTTGGAGCTGGGCGAGCCGGAGGCCTCCCGGCCTCCCCGGCTCGCCCCCACAAGGCTCTGGGCGAGCCGGAGGCCTCCCGGCCTCCCCGGCTCGCCCCCACGTTGGGGTGCGTTTAGACATCCCTCCTGGTGAGGTCTCGCTGGGGTGCATTTAGACACCCCTCCTGGCTGCCGGACTAGGGAGTAGGGGCGAGTGGAGCTCGTCCCCTGCTGTTGGGCAAGCCAGAGGCCTCCCCGACCTCCCCGGCTTGGAGCTGGGCGAGCCGGAGCCCTCCCGGCCTCCCCGGCTAGCCCCCACAAGAATCTGGGCAAGCCGGAGGCCTCCGGGCCCTCCCAGCTCGCCCCCACAAATGCTCTGGGCGAGCCGGAGGCCTCCCGGCCCTCCCAGCTCGCCCCCATAAGGGTCTGGGCATGCCGGAGGCCTCCCGACCCTCCCAGCTCGCACCCACAAGGGTCTGGGTGAGCCGGAGGTCTCCCGGCCCTCCCGGCTCGCCCCCACAAGGCTCTGGTCGAGCCGAAGGCCTCCCGGCCCTCCCAGCTCCCCCCACAAGGGTCTGGTCGAGCCGGAGGCCTCCCGGCCCTCCCAGCTCGCCCCCACAAGGTTCTGGGCGAGCCAGAGGCCTCCCGGCCCTCCCAGCTCGCCCCCACAAGGGTCTGGGTGAGCCGGAGGCCTCCTGGCCCTCCCGGCTCTCCCCCACAAGGGTCTGGGCGAGCCGGAGGCCTCCCGGCCCTCCCGCCTCGCCCCCACAAGGGTCTGGGCGAGCCGGAGGCCTCCCGGCCCTCCCAGCTCGCCCCCACAAGGGTCTGGGCGAGCCGGAGGCCTCCCGGCCCTCCAAGCTCTCCCCCACAAGGTTCTGGGCAAGCCGGAGGCCTCCCGGCCCTCCCAGGTCGCCCCCACAAGGTTCTGGGCAAGCCGGAGGACTCCCGGTCCTCCCAGCTCGCCCCCACAAGGGTCTGGGCGAGCCGGAGGCCTCCCGGCCCTCCCAGCTCGCCCCCACAAGGGTCTGGGCAAGCCGGAGGCCTCCCGGCCCTCCCAGCTCGCCCCCACAAGGTTCTGGGCGAGCCGGAGGCCTCCCGTCCCTCCCAGCTCGCCCCCACAAGGGTCTGGGCGAGCCGGAGGCCTCCCGGCCCTCGCAGCTCGCCCCCACAAGGGTCTGGGCGAGCCGGAGGCCTCCCGGCCCTCCCAGCTCGCCCCCACAAGGTTCTGGGCGAGCCGGAGGCCTCCCGACCCTCCCCGGCTCGCCCTCACAAGGCTCTGGGCGAGCCGGAGGCCTCCCAGCCCTCCCCGGCTCGCCCTCACAAGGGAACAGTCCTGGGATGCGCCCCTCAGACTCGACTCCCTCCAAATTCTCACCCCTCCTCCTCCCGGGGTCGCGCCCTTTGGAAATATTGGGCCTAAAAATATCTTGGGCCTCGGGGGCCCACTCGGTGAATACAGGGTTGTACACAATCCCCGCTCTTTTCGAGCGTGGCTCACGCTCGAAAAGAAATGTCCAACCCTGCATATTCGACGAGTGTCGCTGGGAATCCGGTTATTGGTGATATCTTGGAAAAGCCACAGTGCCTCCCCGAGAGGTCCTCCAACCTTGCCGGCAAGCGAGAGCCCGGCTAGCTGAACCACCTCGGGGAAAAACACAGCCTCCCCGAGAGGCCTTCCTATCCTGCCGGCTAGTGAGAGCCCGGCTAGTGGAGCCACCTCGAGGGAAAAACACTTAGCCTCCCCGAGAGGCCTTCCTACCCTGCCGGCTAGTGAGAGCCCGGCTAGCGGAGCCACCTCGGGAGGGGGAAAATACTTAAGAGAATTTTCGGCCACTGAGCGGTTCCTGACCCTGCCAGCTAGGTGGGAGCCTGGTCAGCAGGTCAGCATGGGGACTAAGTACTTGGGACTTTCCTGCCACCGAGCGATCCTCGGACCTGCCAGCTTGATGGGAGCCTGGTCAGCGGGCCAGCATCGGGACTAAGTACTTGGGACTTTCCTGCCACCGAGCGATCCTCGGACCTGCCAGCTTGATGGGAGCCTGGTCAGCGGGCCAGCATCGGGACTAAGAACTTGGGACTTTCCTGCCACCGAGCGATCCTCGGACCTGCCAGCTTGATGGGAGCCTGGTCAGCGGGCCAGCATCGAGACTAAGTACCCTGAGACTCTCCTGCCACCGAGCGATCCTCGGACCTGCCAGCTTGATGGGAGCCTGGTCAGCGGGCCAGCATCGGGACTAAGTACTTGGGACTTTCCTGTCACCGAGCGATCCTCGGACCTGCCAGCTTGATGGGAGCCTGGTCAGCGGGCCAGCGTCGGGACTAAGAACTTGGGACTTTCCTGCCACCGAGCGATCCTCAGACCTGCCAGCTTGATGGGAGCCTGGTCAGCGGGCCAGCATCGGGACTATGTACCCTGAGACTCTCCTGCCCCCGAGCGATCCTCAGACCTGCCAGCTTAATGGGAGCCTGGTCAGCGGGCCAGCGTCAGGGCTAAGTACTTGGGACTTTCCTGCCACCGAGCAATCCTCGGACCTGCCAGCTTAATGGGAGCCTGGTCAGCGGGCCAGCATCGGGACTAAGTACCCTGAGACTCTCCTGCCCCCGAGCGATCCTCGGACCTGCCAGCTTGATGGGAGTCTGGTCAGCGGGCCACGTCGGTGCTAAGTACTTGCGACTCTCCTGCCACCGAGCGATCCTCGGACCTGCCAGCTTGAAGGGAGCCTGGTCAGCGGGCCAGCGTCGGGGCTAAGTATTTGAAAACTTTCACTACATTAATCATCACATTACATGCAAGAAAAAACTAAGTAAACAACCACGCTACAAGAACTTAAGGGTGGAGAGAAGAAACTGAGCACTTAGACAAACTTGGTCTCCTACTGCCGAGGGTGGTCTCCCTCGTTCCCAATTGGTTGTTGTTGTTGCCGCACCAAACCCCTCGCTTCCTTCAATTCCAAGAACTCAGGGCAGTTGATCATCGCGTGACCTTCCTCATCGTGGAGGTCACAATAGGGTAACTCCACCCTACCCCCTCTTCCTCTTCTTCCTGCTTTTCTGACTCTCCTCCTTTTTTCCCAGCCAATTGCCATGGTCTGTTGAGGCGGTGGAGGGGATGCCCTTGGCCTCTCCCCCCACCTAGGGGGGTCAACCCCCTCTTCCTGGAAGTTGTCTTCCTCTTGGTCGAACTTTCTCTTGGGATCCCCTACTCTTCTCCCCTGCTGCCTTGCCTCTGGCTCATTCAGCTTGGCCAACCTTCTCGCAAACTCCGGGTTGGCCTCCTCACTCTCAACTTCTTCTGCCACCCTTTCCATCAACTCTTCAAAGGACAAAGGAGCTCTTCTCTTGAGGTCCATCTTGAAGAAGCCCTCCCGCAGCCCTAACATGAAGGCAAGATTGAGGGTGTACCCGTGCACTTCTTGGACGAGGAGAACCTCCTCCCTGAACCGTTCCAGATAGTGAGCCAGCGACTCGTCTGGCTCTTGCTTGATCTTGACAAGTGCTTCGGCATCTTTCTTCCTCTTCCTTGACGTCGAGAAGCATAGCAGGAAAACTCGACGCAAGTCTTCGAAGGCATATATGGATCCCGCAGGGAGCTGGTGGAACTAATCTCTAGCCTTCTCTTTCAGAGTTGTCGCGAAGAGTTGACACTTGAAAGCGTTCTTTATGGGCCTAATGGAGACCATGTCCTCAAACCACTGCAGGTGCAGGACGGAGTCATCCGTGCCGGAGTAGTGAGACATCTATAACCTTCCGAACCCCTCTGGAACCGGGGCCGAGAGGATCAGCTCACACAAAGGACTTCCTATGCTCGCCCCCCTTTGGGGCTGGGCGAGATGAGGTTTGACACCTCCCCACTCGCCCTCTTGGGGCTGGGCGAGTGGGAGTCTGGGACCTCCCCACTCGCCCCCTTGGGGCTGGGCGAGTGGGGGTCTGGGACCTCCCCACTCACCCCCTCCTAGGGGACTGAGCGAGTGGGGGCCGAATGCCTCCCCACTCCCCCCACTGGTACCTCCTTCCTGGGCTGCTGGCCTTGAGGGCTCTCACCTACTTGCTGGGGCGAGACCTCCGGACCACCTCCTCCCATGCCTTCGCCTATCGTGGCGAAAGTTAGCTGCAAGGTCTGCAGGATCTCTTGCCTGAAATTTTCAAACATCTCCAACGTCGCTCCATCCACCGGGGGTTGCGAGCGACCTGGGTCGGATCCTCCACCTCCAGCCATGGAGCTCATCTTGAGAGTTTCTTGAATCGGTCACACTCCACGCTCACCGCACCATGTGTTGAAACCGAGACTTGCGAACAAGACTTAGTCTCAGTGGAGTTCGGGGCCCTCAGCTAGCCGAGGGGAGACCAATCCTTACTCCTCCCAAGGGAGAGCTCTAGGTTGAAGGTGTTGGAACTAGGAACTGGACCAAGGGCTTAGTGGGGAGGTCCCACCACATACCCAGAAGTTCCCAAGGAACTTCCCCTCCCAAGACACTACTAAGCTTGGGCACCACTGGAGGCTCTCCTCACCCACTAGAGAGACTTGGGGAGGGAGAGAGAGGGAGAGAGCTAGCCTAGAATCAGATCCTCTCAAATGGTGCCCCCTTGGTCCTATTTATAGGATTTCTGAAGTTGGGCTGCAAATAGCCGAAAACTGGTCTGCAGATTACCAAAATACCCTTGAACTGGGCTGCATATAGCCAAATCCCGCTGCTCTTGGACTGCGAATAACCAAAACTGGACTGCGAATAGCCAAATCCTGCTACTCTTGGGCGCTAAACGCAGACCGCCTACCCGACTTGGAGCTGGGCGAGCCGGAGGCCTCCCGGCCTCCCCGGCTCGCCCCCACAAGGCTCTGAGCGAGCCGGAGGCCTCCCGGCCTCCCCGACTCGCCCCCACGTTGGGGTGCGTTTAGACATCCCTCCTGGTGAGGTCTCGCTGGGGTGCATTTAGACAACCCTCCTGGTGAGGTCTCGCTGGGGTGCATTTACACACCCCTCCTGGCTGCCGGACTAGGGAGTAGGGGCGAGTGGAGCTCGTCCCCTGCTGCTGGGCGAGCCAGAGGCCTCCCCGGCCTCCCCGGCTTGGAGCTGGGCGAGCCGGAGGCCTCCCGGCCTCCCCGGCTCACCCCCACAAGAATCTGGGCAAGCCGGAGGCCTCCGGGCCCTCCCAGCTCGCCCTCACAACGCTCTGGGCGAGCCGGAGGCCTCTCGGCCCTCCCAGCTCGCCCCCATAAGAGTATGGGCGAGCCGGAGGCCTCCCGGCCCTCCCAGCTCGCCCCCACAAGGGTCTGGGTGAGCCGGAGGCCTCCCGGCCCTCCCGGCTCGCCCCCACAAGGCTCTGGACGAGCCGGAGGCCTCCCGGCCCTCCCAGCTCCCCCCACAAGGGTCTGGGCGAGCCGGAGGCCTCCCGGCCCTCCCAGCTCGCCCCCACAAGGGTTTGGGCGAGCCGGAGGCCTCCCGGCCCTCCCAGCTCGCCCCCACAAGGGTCTGGGCAAGCCGGAGGCCTCCCAGCCCTCCCAGCTCGCCCCCACAAGGTTCTGGGCGAGCCGGAGGCCTCCCGACACTCCCAGGTCGCCCCCACAAGGGTCTGGGCAAGCCAGAGGCCTCCCGGCCCTCCCAGGTCGCCCCCACAAGGTTCTGGGCGAGCCGGAGGCCTCCCGGCCCTCCCAGCTCGCCCCCACAAGGGTCTGGGCGAGCCGGAGGCCTCCCGGCCCTCCCAGCTCGCCCCCACAAGGGTCTGGGCGAGCCGGAGGCCTCCCGGCCCTCCCAGCTCGCCCCCACAAGGCTCTGGGCAAGCCGGAGGCCTCCCGGCCCTCCCAGCTCGCCCCCACAAGGTCTGGACGAGTCGGAGGCCTCCCGGCCCTCCCAGCTCGCCCCCACAAGGGTCTGGGCGAGCCGGAGGCCTCCCGGCCCTCCCAGCTCGCCCCCACAAGGGTCTGGGCGAGCCGGAGCCCTCCCGGCCCTCCCAGCTCGCCCCCACAAGGTTCTGGGCGAGCCGGAGGCCTCCCACCCTCCCCAGCTCGCCCTCACAAGGCTCTGGGCGAGCCGGAGGCCTCCCGGCCCTCCCCGGCTCGCCCTCACAAGGGAACAGTCCTGGGATGCGCCCCTCAGACTCGACTCCCTCCAAATGCTCACCCCTCCTCCTCCCGGGGTCGCGCCCTTTGGAAATATTGGGCCTAAAAATATCTTGGGCCTCGGGGTCCCACTCGGCGAATACAGGGTTGTACAAAATAGGCAACTCCACTTGAAGATTTCCCGCAGCCTTCTCTTTTTCGTCAACCCTGCTCTCCGGTAGTTCAACTCCTGAACTCCCCTTGTAGGAAGTCACCTCATCGAACACAACATCCCGAGATTCCACTGATCTCCTTGTCTCAGGATCCATGCATCTCCATCCCTTCTTCCGCTCATCATATCCAACAAAGACTAGTTTCCTTCCTTTCGCGTCTAGCTTTGTCCGAAGAGCATCAGAGATATGCACATAACAGGTTGACCCGAACACCTGAAGGTGTGCAACACTTGGTTTCTCCTTGAACATCAGTTCGTGAGGGGTCTTCATGTTGATAGGACTTAGAGGCATCCTGTTGATGACATATGCTGCACAAGACATTCCCTCCGCCCAAAAGGACTTTGGGATACTCTTGGCCTGAATCCAGCATTTGCAGGTTTCCGTCAGATGACGGATCTTTCGCTCTGCAACGCCATTTTGCTGTGGAGTATGGGCACAAGTGCGCTCTCTCCGAACGCCATGCTTCCTGCAAAAACTTGAGAACTCACCAGAGGTGAACTCCCCACCATTGTCAGTTCTCATTTTTTTCACCCGCAGGCCTAACTGACCTTCCACCAGCTCCTTGAACTCCACGAACTTCGCAAAAGCTTCCGACTTCTCTTTCAGAAAATACACCCAGACATATCTGGTGTAATCGTCAATCAACACCAACATATATCTGTTGCCCCCAAGGTTTGGGGTGGCAGTCGGTCCCATCAAATCACTGTGAATGCACTCCAACGGTGCTTTGCATCTTATTTGCGATTTATCAAATGGAAGTCGATGAGACTTACCAAACTGACATCCCGCACAAACATGACTGTCTCCATAGGAGGACAAGCTAGGCAAGCCCTTGACAAGGCCCCTTACCGCCATAGCCTTCAATTTGTCCATGCCTACATGCCCCAACCTTTCATGCCAGATAGCCGCGCTATCATTGGTCTTCATCTTGTCAACATAGGTACTTTTCGATAAAATGAACAAGTCCTTTACCCGCTTTCCAGCATGAATAACATTTCCCTTTATCTTCGGTTGAGTTTTAAGAAACTTCACTTCTGTTGAGCCAAACAGAACGTGATAACCGGCATCGACCGCATTGGTCACAGAGAAGAGATTCTTCTTCATACCCGGCACGTGATAAACACTCCTCAATGTGAGTGGACCCTTATCACTGCTTAGAGAGATAACACCTTCTTGTTCTACTACATGAACAGAATTATCAGCCGTAATGATTGCATCGTTACCTGAGTAAGGCACCAAAGAAGAGAACTTTGATTCATCCCCCCTGAGGTGATGCCCACACCCTAAATCCATGATCCTATCCTCTTCGAAGTTGATGGCAGTCAAGGCCTTAACGGGCATTGCCATCATATTGGCCGCAAAGGCTCCTCCCCATCCAGCTTCATCAGACTTTGGCTTCTCCTTCTCCGTTGCATGTCCCGGCTGAAGATTGACCCGGTAATCCTTCTTGAAGTGGTCGGTCTTATTGCACTTGAAGCACCTTGGTACCTCTCCATTCTTCTTCCCATCAGACTTAGAAGCATATCCCCTACCCTGCTGACCTGAAGTAGAGGGTCCATTATGACCCGGTTTCTTCTTCTCTCACTTCTTCTTCTTCTTCTTCTTCCCAGAGAACAACACATCGCTATCTCCCCCAGAGATAAAAGTCCCTGCCATCTGTCTTGCCAAACTTTCCTACGAAGCAAGTAAGTTTTCCAGCTCCAACAGAGATGGCTGATTTGCCCAACCCTAAACTGACGTCACAAAGGCAAGATACTCCTTCCGCAATCCGCGGATGATATGCCTCTTCAGTTTTGCCTCCGAGATGGGCTCATTAGGGTCCAATGCAGAAATCTCTGCTGTGAGGTTCTTCATCTTGAGAAAGAAAGTAGAGATGGAAAGATCACCTTGAGAGGCCTTCGCCAACTCATTTTCAAGAAACTGTAGCTGAGCTACATTCTTCTTATTGAACAGCCCGTCCAAAGATGTCCAAATCTCAGCAGCGGATTTACATCCAATAATGTGATCGAATAGCTCTGGTTAGATAGCCCTCTTGAGTGTGAACTCTGCCTTTGCATTAGTCCTCCTCCAAAGTCTCACCTCTGCCATATTATCTCCTGTTAGCTGAACTTCTTGTGTGTCATCTCCTCCAACTATCTCCCATAGATCCTCGCCAAGTAAGTAACTCTCCATACACGACCTCCACTTCTTGTAGTTAGTCGATGTGAGGAGTTCAATAGCAAGCCCTCTTGCGTATCCATCTTCCATGGCAAACTATGTGGTTTCTTCTTCACAAAGATGATGGCAACTCAAGTTGAACACTGCTTATCCACTCCAACAACCTGGCTCTGATACTATGTTAAAATTTTTGATTTGAATCGTTTAGGAGTAAGAAGGAGTTGCATCAACTGAGTTATAGCCAAACAACCACAATGCCACACAGCAACATAATAGACTTTATTGTATCACAAAAACTTAATTACACTTCGAGATATACATGGCGAGACATGATTCATAAGAATCACGAAGGAGAGAGGAACAAAACACACCAAAAACAAATCTGGCGACCTGATAAGCAGAGACCGCACAAACCGCTGAACTCCAGAGACCGCCCGACTTGTCCTGAGACCGCACGAACAAAAAATAGACAAGATTCCTACACTGCAAGACCGCCACCTCAGACCGCACGAACTGGAGCTTATTGAATTGAATAGAGAATAGAAGCTGTCGCCAGACCGCAAATCAGATCGCCTAACCCCAGAAGGTCGCCTGATCGCTGAGCTCGCTGCGAACAGCACAAGAACAACATAAACCAGTTCGCAGACAAACCGCTGCCGAATTGTTTATTCAAGCCACTGGGAAATTACCAAGGAAGGAGACCGCAACCTGCTGACCGCAAACCTGCGAACACAACAAACAGTCAACTCACTTCCGAGACCACCCGACCTCAAAGTTGAGACCGCACAAAACAACCCAGGCTCTAGTTATTATTGTTCTCGTTATGAATGATGGGCCCTGCACCCTTATTTATAGGCGAGAGGACGGATGCCGTCACCTCCGCAAGAGAGGTACAATCACCACCCATCAGATCGCGAGCGGTCTCATAGAACAGACCGTGCGAATACACCTATTGGACAACACCCTGTCCAAGACTGCAGATCAGCAGCATACCGCGCACAAGCCGCGTGGACACAGATCACTCCTCCCTTAGGTCGCCTAGAGCAAACCAAGAACATCTGACTGACTTCAGACAAGTCGCCAGATCACCCAGCAAAAGCTGCCCGGTCACAGCGGTTATACAAGAATAGACCGCCCTTCTTTCAACCTTCATAAGCCGCTCGGTCACAACGGTTACTCAAGAACAGACCGCCCGGTCTTCTACAAAGCAGATAGACCAACCAAGTAGATCAGACCAGGAAAAGACCGGAACACCACTAGAACAAACTGGCCAACACAGCAGACCGCCAGAACCAGACCGGCAAAGCACCAACACAGAGACCGCGCGGTCTCTGCGATCACCAAAACAGACCGCTGGCCACCTTCCACTTCACTTCAACAATTTCAACAAGGAGTGCTAACAAGGAGTAGAGCTATAAATAAAGCATTGTACCTGAGTTTTCTCTCTCAAATTGAACCCAAGAAATTTGAGGAAGCAAATCAGGATCCATTTTGGATTACAGCAATGCAGGAGGAGATGAATCAATTTAAGAGTTGCAAAGTATGGAAGTTGGTTCCTAGACCCCAAGGATAGAATATCATAGGAACTAAGTGGGTCTACAAAAATACATTGGATGAAAATGGAATAATCACAAAGAATAAAGCAAGGCTAGTGGCAAAGGGATATAGACGGGAAGAGGGAATTGACTTTGATCAGACCTTTGCCCCTGTAGCCAGACTTGAAGCCATCAGAATATTCTTAACGTATGCTGCCTACCATGGATTCAAAGTCTATCAGATGGATGTGAAGTCAGCCTTTCTAAATGGTGACCTCAAAGAGGAAGTCTATGTAGATCAACCTTCAGGTTTTGTTGATTCAACTCATCCTGACTATGTATATTTTCTTAAGAAAGCATTATATGGCTTAAAGCAGGCACCTAGAGCCTGGTATGAGACTCTGTCAAGCTTTCTCATTGAGAATAAATTCTCTAGGGGAAAGATTGACAAGACATTGTTCCTAAGGGAAGTTAAGGGAAAGATTTTGCTAGTGCAGATCTATGTAGATGACATTATCTTTGGCTCTACAGATAACAATCTCTGCAAAAGGTTTGCCAGCTTGAGGCAGGGAAAGTTTGAGATGAGCAACATGTGTGAGCTCAAATACTTCCTAGGTCTCCAAGTGAAACAATCTGAAGATGGCATATTCATCTCTCAGACCAAGTTCACTAGAGAGCTAGCAAAGAAGTTTGGATTGGAGAGTGCTTCCTCTATGAAGACTCCAAAGGGAACCAATGTGTCTCTGGACAAGGATGAGAAGAAAATACCCTTTGATGAAACCAAGTACAGATGCATGATTGGATCTTTCATAACTGCGAGTAGGCCTTGTTGGAACATGGTCTTCCGCATCTCCTATGTTTGAGAATAACAAAACCTATGTGTATTTGATCTTGTGTGTTTAAGTGTGCAAGATAATAAAGTCCACATGACTCAAGGATTACATAAGAAGGTTGCCCCCAAGTTTGAGTCATCAAATCCAACACTCCCACTAGCGCCGGTGATAGTACCCAGCCCCTGGCGCTAGCGCTAAGGAACAACTGAGAACGGATACTGAGCTCGACGAATGTTGAAGCCCGCTCGACGAATTCCGGTCGACGAAATTGAGTTCGACGAATGTTGAAGCCCGCTCGACAAACTCCGGTCGACGAAATTGAGCTCAACAAATGTTGAAGCCTGACCGACGAATTGAATTCGACGAAATTTCGTTCGACGAACTGAAAGCGGCGCCCGACAAAATTCTCATCACTGCGTTCAACAAAAATTCGCTCGACGAAATGTTACCTGCGTTCGACGAAATTTAGATCGACGAAATGTTTGCTTAAGCGCAAATTCCGGGAGAACTTATAGAAGGAGATAGCGCCTGGCGGTATCCGATAGCGCAGGCGATTGCGCGGAGCACAGAAGGTAAGAGAGAATTATTTCCTTGGATTAAAGATTCTGCCGCGCAGAATATGTCCTAATATGGGATAGCGCCGGCGGTACCACTAGCGCAGGTGCTAGCGCTGAGGCTATATAATGGACCCTTCTCTTCTCGTGTGGTGTGCTGCTGAGAGAGGTCTTGTGCCAGAATTCCAAAGCCTTATATGACCGAGAGTTGATCTCCCACCAAACGCTTAGAGTGTTTCTGAAGGAGGACTTCATCACGCTACATCCAAAAAGGGATCGCTTCAACCTCGCTTATTCTACAACGATCGTTCATCTCCGACTTCAGAAGTTTCTTAGAGGGAGTTTTAATATTGTTGTTGTTATTTTATTTCATATCTTTTGTAACCGTTAGAGAATTCGCCTCGTGTTGGCGACTAGGTCTGGGTAGGACTTAGGGCAGAAATTCGCCTCGTGTTGGCGACTAGGTCTCGGGTGTAGGTCTAGGGGGTGCTCGAGGCCATATCCGGGGAAGGGTTGGCTAGAGCGGCTTGAGGTCGTATCTGGGGAAGGATCGGCTAAATCCAACCGGTTCGTGGGGATACGAGTCGGTATAGAAAACAAAAAGAGTCTTTCTATTCGCTTTGATTTCTAGCTTCGATAAGAAATCAAGTTTTGTAATCATGCTTCTCAAGTTAATAAAATCATGTCTTTAATTTTACTTCACTTGATTTGTCTTGATCTTCTCTAGTTTAATAATCAATGCTTTTTCAAAGTTATTCAAAATATATCTAAAGTTTTTAAAACCCTAATTCACCCCCCTCTAAGGGCGCCTACCGATCCAACAAGTGGTATCAGAGTGAGGTTATTCCAAATCGGCTTAACAACCGGGAATAATGGCGTCTCATGATCTCGCTTCTATTAGTGGGGAAAATTTTTATGAAGAAGAAAAATCTCTTGCACCACCTTTATTCGAAGGATAAAATTAGAAAGGGTGGAAATTATTAATGGAAAGGTTCATTAAAACATTAGATATCAACGCTTGGGATATAGCAATAACAAGACCAGCGGACGAATCAAATAAACAAGAGCGTCACCTAAATGCAAAAGCTATGCATTATATTTTTTGTGCTTTATCTCAAGATATTTTCAAATTAATATATTGTTTTTCTAGTGCATACAAAGTTTGGAAATTTTTTGAAGAAATGTATGATTCTCCTTCTACAGGTATGGAACAATCGCAAGAACCGGAGAATATGCAAGCTTGCACAAGTCTTTAAGAATGCTCCTCTCATGACGGATCAATGGAGCACACATCAAATGGAAAAGAAGAAGAAGTACTGTCTTCGGAAGAGGAGTGCCAAAAAGATGTCAAAGAAACGATATGTTCAAATCGTGCCTCTCCCGAAAGCAATGTAAGGAAATCAAATTCCATCTTTTGTATTTCTATCTCTTCATTACAATTGCTTCAAACTACAAAGCGCAAAATTAAGAAATTAAAAAATACTAATAAACATTTGCGCTTAGAAAATAAAAATTTAAAGGCAAAAATTAATGAACAATCAAATTCAAATTTATCTAGATCTATCCATGGTTCCTTAGTTGAAAACACTAAACCTTGTATGAAATTTGATGACTTAAAAGAAAAATGCAAGGAACTTGAAAAGGAACTTCTTTTTAGAAAAGAACAAAATGAAAAATTATGTTTAGAAAATTCATCTTTGATAAATGATTGTGCTAAGTGCAAAGACTATAAAATTGAAATTAAAGAGATGTATGAAACATTTGATGAATATAGAAATAACTATCAAGATCATATAGATTCAATTGTTTCCACTCTTAAAAATAGCACAATTGCTTATAATAAAGCTAGACATAATTTAAAGATTAAAAATAATGAATTAAAAACTAAAATCAACTTGCTTAAGGAAATCATAAAGAAAAATTTTCAAAACATACATTCTCAATATAATGCAAAATCCAAAAGCAAGATGAATATGATTTCTCAAAAGTTGAATAAGCCAAACAATGGAAATAAAAAACTTCAAAAGATTGAAAATGAAATTCCAAAATACAATCATTACTATCATTTACAACATCAATCTTCTCCCAACGTAAAATTAAGTGTTCACAAATTTCCTATGAAAAATACTTTCAATAATCATTACAATCATAATCATCAATATAAAGATTATCACAATGGAAATTTCACATATAAGAATAACAATAAACCAAAGTTTAAATGGAGGCCCAAAATTAAAAATGAAACATTAACTTCACATGAAAGGACCCATTCATCACTAACTACCCACAAACCTACACGCTATATTTGGATACCCAAAGGAACCATCCCACTTGGTCCGCTTTGGATACCTAAATCTCTTATTCAATCCAATCATTTGCATGAAGTAGAAATCAACTAAAAATGAAATATCATTATTCTACTTCATGATATGCCTAACCTTTTTTTCTTACTTTTGTTTATTTTCTTTTCTTTGAGCCATCATGATATGATCACTTTATATAACTTGTGATATGACTCTCACATATTAAACCAAAATTCATAAACAAATCAAATTGAATAAAGTTTAATAAAAAGTCATATCATCTCTCAAGTGATCTACTTATCCTTTTTATTTTTATCCTTCTAAATCCATTTCCTAAAAGTCATATAAGATTTAAAAAACTAAATTTGTCATATGATATTGTTAAGACTAAATGAAATAAGTGTCATAATGGATTTAAAAGGTATAATAGGGGTATTAGGCTAAATTTACAAAATGCGCAAGTTTTACTTAGGTAGTTAATATATTTGCATCATTTTCAATTACCCCAAGTATGTTTAATCATAATCATGGCAAATCGAAATTAAAAAAAATTTGCATGAATATTATTTCACTTATTTATGATCATTTCACTCATTCATATGTTGTGCAAAACTCAAGAATTACGGTCTAATGAATATGGAGCTTTAATGAATATGAAACCCATGTACTAAAATTTTAACTTCCGCAACTTTTTGCGATTTCTTCTCATCTCATCACTTCATTAGACAAGCCTTCCATTGCACAAACATAATTAAGAAAAATCGAATGCAAAATCGAAGAAAATCTAGGCTATATGATCAAAATAAGCACTCTCTGTGAGCTAACGCAGCCGCTAAGACCTAACGCCGGCGCTAGCTCAAGTATCCGATTTTCTGAAATCTTAAAATTCTGAAAAATCAATAAAAATATATTATTTTATATTTACTACTCATTTTTGCATTATGCCTGTACTTATTTTTGAAAAATTAAAATACAAAATTACAAAAGCCAAATTACAAAAAATATTTTGTTTTGTCTTTGGTTATTTGTTTGATTTCTATTCCTATATGCAAAAATCAAATAAAAAAATATAAAACAAAAACAAGTATCAAAAATTATTTTTTTGAACTTAACTTTTCTATTTACATGTATCTTGCGAAAGGGCTATTTGGGCTATCATCCCATCATATCACCTAGTACCGGGCGAACCTCTCACAAGGTAGTCCTCGGGAAGTCCAAGATCAATCATATGAGTTCAAACTTTAAATTATCAAAAATACTGTATGGACATCATTGAGAAAATCAAGCTTGATTTAATCTATTATTTAGAACTTCTATAATGTTGCAATTTATCTTTTCAAACTAATTTGAACATTGTTTTCATCATGCTTTGATATATCTATTAATATGTGCATCAATTATATTGAAAAAGTTGTGTAGAACTAAGCTTAGCATGCCTCTAAGTATGAGTAAATGTTTTATGTTTGATAATGATCGCTATTCACTCACTTATTTTGGCATTGTCTACTTATGTGTTTAATCTAAGAATGCTTGTGTATGTTTTGTAATAGTACAATGAATTAAAATTGCACAAGTATCTTACCTACACTACTTTTATTTGCACTTTTAAAAGTTAAGACAAGTGGTTATGTTTTTATAAATTATATTGGTTTGCAAAACAAGTGTATTCGGAGAACTTTGTACAAAACAAAAATCATAAAATAAAGTGACAAAGATAACTCCACCAAGCACTACTTGAATCTCCTGATAATTCTTAATAAGCGTTGTGAGGTTGAGCACCTTGGAAAGAATAGTAAAGTATCTTGTGCAAACCATAACTTTCTTTCAAAATAAAAAACCACGTATTCTTAAGTACACCGGATCACTAGTTTCAATATTAAAATAAAATAAAATATGTGATCCCCCAAGCACTACTTTGCACCCTGATAAGTCTTAATGAGCATTGTGTGTGCAAAGCACCTTGGTACTTGTATATTTTTTTGTGCATTAAAGTGCGTGGAAGTAAAATTATTTGTGTTTTATTGTGCTCTTACTTTGCATATTTCTTGTATTTTTGATTAAAACATTTGTTTACTCTATTCAAAGTGCACTTATGTGCACATCATTATCTTCCATAACACTTCTTCTCATGAGTATTGGATCCTAATGCAAATTCTGTACTACTCTTCATTTATGAAATGCACTAGATAACCCAGCATACTTTCTACAATGTTTGGTATGTTTTGAATTTGTGAATTAAAATAACATTGTAGTAATCTTTTTGATAACATTATTTCATGCTTGGTTACATTATTGTTAAACTTAAAGATTTTAATTGAAAAATGATCTACAAAAACATCTTCTTTTTGAAATTTAACTCATATATCTTTTTATGGATCATCATTGATTACAATAAGATGTTTCTTGTATTTCTATAAGTCTTCCGCATCATAACAATCATATAATTGTTTTACCTTGCACTTTCATGCTTATTTAAAGTCTTTCATTTTGTGTGCATCATCACTTGAATCTTCAAATTCCTTTCTTGCAACAAGTGGGAGACTTGCTTGGTAAACTTTATATTGGTTGTTTCTAACATGATTTTTTTTTTAAACTCTGATTTATTTCTATGAAAATATTGTTATATTAAAAACTCTGATTCATTAATGGATTTCAAAATAGCTATGTGAGTGTTTACATAAATTCAAATAAAAATATAAACCCATAGGCTTCATTTCTAATAATTATTATCCATTGCTTCATTTCTAATAATCTTCTTCTAAATAATGATGGTTCCAATAATTATTATCCATGACTTCATTTCTCACCATAGCGGGGGAGTAGGGTTGTAGACATTAGATAACCTTTATCTCTAGTCATGTCTTGTACTTAACCGGGGAGGGTTCCAGTGGGGCCTTGCGAGGCACTAGGGGAAAGAGTGCTAGGTTGAGTTTTGTCTAGTGTTTGCATATGGGACTAACACTCCAACCTACGGCGTGTATGCAACTCCTCATGCCCATCCGTCACTTAGTACGGGGCTAGGTTGTAGACATATTGTCTGAGTAGTTTAGTTACTTGGAAATCATTACATTTTTTATGCTTAAAACTTTTATATAAAAAAGGGATGAACCAACATAATAATACTCAAACTCTGATCTATTTCATTAAAAGTATTCTAAAACTCCTTATCATTTCATTCTCTCTAAAAGCTCGGTCATGCCTTTATCTTATTATCAAAACTTTTAAGTGGTGTCTCCTTACCTGCTTTTGCTAATAACAAAAGGGGGAGAACTATTATGATAAATATAATCTGCTATCAAAATATAAAACTAACATGCTTAATTAAGATGATAGCTTACATATTAGGGGAGCATTCACTTAGGGGGAGCATATATTTAGGGGGAGCAATTCTAAATGCTAAAATCGATAATTATCCTAAGTCATCACTCTCACACACACACAAGTAGTTCATCATGCTTATATATATATATTAATGCTCTGATTTATCATTAATGGTTTTGTTATTATCAAAAGGGGGAGTTTGTTGGAACATGGTCTTCCGCATCTCCTAGGTTTGAGAATAACAAAACCTATGTGTATATGATTTTGTGTGTTTAAGTATGCAGGATAACAAAGTCCACATGACTCAAGGATTACATAAGAAGGTTGCCCCCAAGTTTGAGCCATCAAATCCAACACTCCCACTAGCGCCGGCGATAGTACCTAGCGCTTGGCACTAGCACTAAGGAACAGCTGAGAACGGATACTGAGCTCCACGAATGTTGAAGCCCGCTCGACGAATTTCGGTCGATGAAATTGAGGTCGACGAATGTTGAAGCCCGCTCCACAAACTCCGGTCGACGAAATTGAGGTCGACGAATGTTGAAGACTGACTGACGAATTGAATTCGACAAAATTTCGTTCAACGAACTTAAAGCGGCGCTCGACAAAATTCTCATCACTGCGTTCGATGAAAATTCGCTCGACGAAATGTTCACTGCGTTCGAGAAAATTTCGATCGACGAAATGTTTGCTTAAGCGCAAATTCCGGGAGTACTTATAGAAGGAGATAGTGCCTGGTGGTATCCGATAGCGCAGGCGATAGCGCAGAGCACAGAAGGCAAGAGAGAATTGTTTCCTTGGAATAAAGATTCTGCTGCGCAGAATATGTCCTAATATAGGATAGCGCCGGCGGTACCACTAGCGCAGGCGCTAGCGCTGAGGCTATATAATGGACCCTTCTCTTCTCGTGTGGTGTGCTGATTGCTGAGAGAGGTCTTGTGCCAGAATTCCAAAGCCTTATATGACCGAGATTTGATTTCCCACCAAACGCTTAGAGAGTTTCTGAAGGAGGACTTCATCACACTACATCCAAAGAGGGATCACTTCAACCTCGCTTATTCTATAGCGATCGTTCATCTCCGACTTCAGAAGTTTCTTAGAGGGAGTTTTAATATTGTTGTTGTTATTTTATTTCATATCTTTTGTAACTGATAGAGAATTCGCCTCGTGTTGGCGACTAGGTCTGGGTAGGGCATAGGGTAGAAATTCACCTCGTGTGGGCGACTTGGTCTCGGGTGTAGGTCTATGGGGTGCTCGAGGCCATATCCGGGGAAGGGTTGGCTAGAGCGGCTTGAGGTCGTATCCGGGGAAGGATCGGCTAAAGCCAACTGGTTCGTGGGGATACGAGTCGGTATAGAAAACAAAAAGAGTCTTTCTATTCGCTTTGATTTCTAGCTTCGATAAGAGATCAAGTTTTGTAATCATGCTTCTCAAGTTAATAAAATCATGTCTTTACTTTTACTTCACTTGATTTGTCTTGAACTTCTCTAGTTTAATAATCAAAGCTTTTTCAAAGTTATTCAAAATATATCTAATGTTTTTAAAACCCTAATTCACCCCCTCTAAGGGGGCCTACCGATCCAACAGGCCTGACATAATGTCTAACACATGTGTCTGTGCTAGATATCAGGTGAACCCTAAGGAATCTCATCATGTCTCTGTAAAGAGAATCCTAAGATACCTAAAGGGTACATCAAATCTTGGCCTATGGTACCCTAGGAATAATGGGTGTGAACTGACATGCTACTCAGATGCAGATTATGCAGGATGCAAAGAAGATAGGAAAAGTACCTCAGGAACATGCCAATTCCTTGGAGGAAGACTGATCTCTTGGAGAAGCAAGAAGCAGACAAGTGTAGCAATCTCCATAGCAGAATCGGAATACATTTCTGCTGGGAGCTCCTGTGCTCAACTGCTATGGATCCAACATCAACTTGATGACTACAATCTAAAGATGACCAAAATACCCCTATTTTGTGACTCTTCCAGAGCAATCTCAATTGCTAAGAACCCTGTCTCACACAGCAAGACTAAGCACATTGAGAACATCTATCACTTCATCAGGGAGCATGTGGAGAATGAAGATATCATCCATGAGTTTGTTCCCACAGACAAACAAGTGGTTGATATATTCACAAAGCCCCTGAATGAAGCTAAGTTTAACATCTTCAAATTCCAATTGGGAATGTTAAACTTAGAGTAAATTTCAACTTACTGCTCACTAATCTCCCTACATATGATAGTAAGAAGAACTTGCAGGACAAGTGCTGAGACAATATGGTAATAAAAGCCTACAAATATCAAATAATGGTCACGATGACACAAACAATTATCCCAACAACATGAACTTCTCTTACGACGACAACAGAAAGATCGTCGACAAACAACATCTGCAAGGCCTATAATGAAAAAGTCAGAAAGTGGGAGAAAAGAATAACCTGGGAAGAGAGAAGAGAAGATGCATCACATGATGTATCACATCAAGGGGGAGTAAAGAAAAAGATGTGCATCACATCAAGGGGGAGCTACTAGCTCAAGAAGATGCAAAAGCTAAGGGAATGGTAACTATGTTAACATCTAATGCATAAACTCACATTTTACTACTCAGTGCAAGTAATTTTGAATTGGGGTTCTGACTTCTTCAAATAGGGGGAGATTGTTGGGAATCTTGTCCTCATGATTCCTGATTTGGAGAAGTCACCAATTCAAGAGAACTTCACTATGTATTTGATTATCTTCTTAGCTTTATCATCTCAGTAGAAGACAAGTTCATAGAATGTCGAATTGACAAATATCGTCGAAAAGAAGCCTTGGCGTCGATAAGGCTAAGTCAGAATGAATATCGTCAAAAAGAAGCCTTGACATCGATAAGGCTAAGTTAGAATGAATGTCGTTGAAATGATAAGTGGAGGGAAGGTCGGTGTCGAAGATATCATTGAAAAGAAGCTGTGTCGTCGATAAGACTGAACAAGACAGGTATCATTGTAAAGAAGCCTTATCATTGTAGAGGCTAAGTAAGACTGATGACAACTATATCGTCAAAAAGACGATGTGGCGTTGAGAACACTGAGGATGCAGTTGTGAAGACGGGTAGTTGCTGAAGAATAGTCTGTCGACATGATATCGAACATATCGATGAGAAGATAAAGTTGTTACAATGATATTGAGCAATCAAGAAGATTACGCCGACATCAGTTAGATGACTTCATGTTGTCATAAGCTCGAGTGCAAAAGAGATGTCCAGTGTCGTCAAGATAATATCCTTGTCATCGTAACAATGGAAATATCGTCGAGACAATTTGAAAAGTCGACAGACGCGCTGTCAGCAATTAATGTCGCCGCCTGATTGTCCAATCATCGCGTGCTCTTAAGGGATGGGCGTTTGTCAGAATAGGACATCATAGGAGACCGTTAAGCGTCATCTCAGTCCTATATAAGGGAACATTGGATTCCATAAACTCTCTCTCGAATCCTGGAACTTAAGAGAATCCCGCTAAGCAATTTTGAATAGAACAGTAACGACAGAGATAAGTAAAAATAAGAACGGGGAACAAGTTGATCTTCATCCTTTGTTCTCAAGAGAATCAGTCTAGCTTCATCGACTGATAAGCAGAGTTCCAGATAGAAGAAAGCTTGAAGAAGATTTGCACTGTCAAGTTTCAAATCAAAAGCATCCTCTTCAAGTCAAGAAGCCGATCTCCACCAGGCAGAAGAATTTTTTGTAAATCTTTATTTGTAAGGCTTGCGTGCCAAATCTGTGAGATCTGTGTGTCAAGCTTGGGGCTTGAGATCTGTGTGGCTTGAGGGCTAGGGCAGAGGGACTTGCGGGTCCAAAAGTATCGAGCTTGCGGGCTTGGGTGCAGTGAAGAAGCTTACGGGCCAAGGCTGCAGGCAAGACTTGCGGGTCTATCCTGTGTAAGGCTTGAGGGCCTGAGTGTCGATCTTGCGAGCTCAGGTACAGTGAAGGGGCTTGTAGGCGTAGGCTGCAGGGACTTGTGGGTCCGAGTTGTAGGGCTTGAGGGCCTGAGTGTCAAGCTTGCGGGCTCGGGTGTAGTGAAGGGGCTTGCGGGCCTAGGCTGCAGGGACTTGGGGGCCCGAGTTATAAGGCTTGCGGGTTAGAGACATTGGCAGAGTTTACCGAGCCTAGCTCACTGCTGGGTAGGTACAGAGGGACAAAGGACTACTCAAGACACCCGGTCTTGAGGAGCCTCTATACATCTTGTGTTGTGTGTGTGCTGAGATTTCCTGTGATTCTTCTGTGCAGTGCTTCCATTAAACTCATTACTTGCAAAATATTTTAAAACAACCATATTCACCTACAACCACCTTGGTGATTGTTCTATAACCAACATCTCATAATGCAGTTATTTAGGTAGACAATACTTGCCAATTGCATCACTATGCAACTCTTGTATGGTTGGTGAATAACTCTTTATTCACATCCATCATATGGAGCATGTCAACCCTATGCCTCTAGGCACTCAACCTTTGAGGTCACCTAGTTAAGATAGACCCGATATTGATAGTGAGATATCACATTTATCTGCTCACACCATTACCAAGATAGATTAATGCACCTTACTTTGGCAAGCCCACATTTCATCGATCGAGGCAGGAAAAGTGTCATCCATCGGAAGACATCTGAATACTTAATGGATTAAGGGATTTTAAGATTCAATCAATGAACATTTCATCGTGATTAACATTTAATTATTGTGCACATTCACAAAAGCTAAAATCACAACACTCACAATCCAAATACATCCCAGATGTGCATAGAATAAGACAATCAACACTTTGATAAGAGGGTTAAATCTGAACATTTAGAACCCTTCTAAACCTCCAGATTTACATGCATTGGACCTAAGAATAATAACTCCACTTACACAGTAGACAAGCTCATCTCTCAATGTAAGATTCAAAATCTAAGACATTTGATTTCACAAATCACTTTGAGGGACGGTTACTGCAAAGGAGAAACAATTTATGAAACAATGAAATCGCAATGCAATCACATGCATTCCTGGCGGGGGTCCAAGGGGCCGCGCCTCGACCAAAATTTGAAAAACACACCACAGGAAACCTCAAATTTGCATCAAAATTGATGCTCCAGGAAGAAATCTACACAATTAGAGCACTTCTAAATTTCTAGATTTACACGTACGGGATCTGAACCTGCCTCTGATACCACTGTTGGGTTTTCTATATATCAAGATAGACAGTATATCATATATGCATAGTTGGATAAACAAACAAGAACAACCCTAAACAGTTCAAGGAACTTGCGATTTCATGAATCTAGAAATAGGAGAAGCAACACATTGCAATACCTGAAGGGGATTGAGTCAACACTCAACCAAAGTGCTCCACAAAGAAATCCCGAAGAACGGTCGTTGAGTCCCATGCACAGAAATTGATCAGCGCCACTACGGGAGTCCACACGAGCATTGAAGAACCATAGCTTCTCATCGCACAAGAACTAGGTCGGAGAAGAAGAGCCCTCTACATCTCCCACTGACTGCTAGGTCCGAGACAGGGAGAGGCGGCGGCGGCGGCAACGCGATTGACCGGTCGGAACTCTTCCGTCAGAACTTCGCGAAATAAAGGATCGCACTTAGTGCATAAAATCAGGATCTACTTATACCCCTGTGAAAGAGAAAAGCTATCCGCACACCCATGACCAGAAATGGAGTAAACAGAATTCGTCGAGTGATCATGAATTCATCGAGTAAACACAGAATTCGTTGACTGATCATGAATTCGTCGAGCCATGAATTCGTCGGGACACCATGAATTCGTCGGGTTCGTCGAGTCAAAATGGATTCGTTGAATCAACATGTATTCGTCGAGTCAACATGGATTCGTCGAATCAACATGGATTTGTCGAGTCAACATGGATTTGTGCATTCGACGAACTGAGGTAAGAGTCACTGAGACATTCTCGATGACTCATCTCGAAAACTTGCCAACACGCTCCATACAATATTCACTATACCTGTGAAGCATTCAGTTGACTCGACCGAACTCCAATAAGTCGTAGGATTGGTCCTTCACTCATATCCAATATGAGTAAGGACAACACAATTCTTCCTCCAACTTCTCCAAATACTCTTGTGTGTGACCCCATAGGCTCATATCGCGTTGGCAGTGAGACTAAATTCTTGATCACTTCCAGATCGCCTTGGAAACACCAACAGGAACCACTATAGATATATGTGTGCTTTCTGTGTTGTGCTTTTGTTTTCTTAATTATCTCTAACAACTGCTAGCAACAAAAGGAAAATCAAAGTGACATATTCACCCCGCTCTAGATGAATTAGACTACTACCTATAAACTATCAAGTGGTATTAGAGGGAGGTTGGTCAAAAAGAACTTAACAGTCTGACCAGATCCTACAAGGGTGTATTCAAATCTGAATCCAAAGGCTGCCACCGGAGGTTAGAAGGAGAGGAGGTCAATGAAGTTACCCATATGCAAAAAGGAAACTTTTGGCATTTGGAAGCAAAGGGTTAGGCTATTCTTGGAAGCCTCAGACCCTAGGATTTATATTACTATTAAGGAGGGTCCCTTTGTCTTCACAAAGCCATCCATTATTGATCCTAGAAGACAGGTAGCCAAGTCATATGCTGAAATGACAAATGATGAAATTGCATTGGCCACAATGGACAAAAGAGCACAAAATATTATAGTCAATGCAATTGATGATTCCACCTTCCAAAACTTGGTAGATTGTGAGACTGACAAGGATATGTGGGATACACTAATTGTGTACTTAGAAGGTACTAAAGAAGTGAGGGATGATAGGGAATCCCTCCTTAATCAGGAGTTTGAAGCCTTCACGCAACAAAGCCTGGAATACATAGCTGACTGCTTTGAGAGGTTCTTCAAAATAGTGAATGAGCTGAGGACCTATGAAAGGGTCTTCACTCATTATGAGTTGAATTACAAATTGCTAAGATCCCTAACTTGAGATTGGGATACCAAGATTTGTGCCATCAGAGAGGTGGAAAAGCTGGGTGAGACACCTCCCCACACTCTATTTGGAAAGCTTCTCTCCTATGAGATGCAACTATCTGCAAGGAAGGAGGAGGACACATCCTCTAGGCCTGATGCAAGGGAGAGGATAGTGGCTCTCAAAGCAGAGAGCTCCAAGAAGAGCAAGGCAAGGATGCCTTCACCACCAAGAAGGGCTGCTAGCTCAGAAAATTCTGAGCCCAGCACATCAAAAAGCAGCTCATCTGATGAGGAGTTTGCTGCCTTCTCAAGGCATTTCAAGAAGCTGATGAGGAGGAAGAAGTGGAAGAACAAGCTTTCCTCCTTGATAGTTTATATAGGATGTATTCTTAGACACCTAGAGGGGGGGGGGGGGGGGTGAATACGTTTCTTTTATTTTAGTCTTAGTGTTTTCTGAATTTAGGTTAGCAAAATATCACACACAGAAACCACAAAGAGATTTATAGAGGTTCCTCAAGACAGGGTGTCTTGAGTAGTCCTCTTTCCCCCTTCACCTTTCTAACAATGAGTTAGACAAGGCCAACTTCTCCAAACTCAACTCCAAGAGCCTACAACACAGATCCCACAGGATCTCTCAGGTTTTCCCAAACCCTACCTCAGGCACAACAGCCCTACCTCAGGCATAATAGCCCTACCTCAGATCACACACTGATCCTACCTCAAGATGACCTCTCAGCTCTACAACTCAGGCAAATCAGCCTTACACTCAGGCAATAAAGCCCTACCTCAGATCACACACTGATCCTACCTCAAGCTGACCTCTCAGCTCTACAACTCAGGCCAATCAGCCTTACACACTCAGGCAATAAAGCCCTACAGACTCATAATACACAAGTTCCTACAGATGAAATAATAGGGGATTACAAATAGAAGGAAGAAGAGGTCAAGCCTTGGTCTTCTTCTTCTTGACTGCTGTTGTTGCAGACTTGAACTAGGGAGGAGAAGTGCAGCTCCAATTTGATTCATCTTGATCAGCCCTTCAGATGATGGACTGGATCTACTTGCTCTTTCTTGAGATGAATCAAGATAAGCAATCTCTTCTCTCCTTGTAGCCTTGTGTAAGCTCAGTTCTTGGCTGCCGACAATGAAACAGTATTGTTCTTCTTGCTTGTGTGCTGGAGAGTAAGATCAATAGCAAAAAGGTTCTTTGCTCAACCCTAACTTATTCCTTTTATACTCCACTGATCTTCAACGACTCTTAGCCATCCTTCTGATAGATATGGGAGTGATTGGTGGACCCCACGATGACTTTCTGCAGCTTGCGCCAAAAGCAGAACCCGCCAGATCACTTTTGAATCTGTCTCAGCGGTTGGGCTGAGATGGCCAGCCGCCTCAGCGGTTGTATCTATCTCGTCCCAATGGATCCGCTAAGACAGACAGTTGTCTCACCAGTTTTCTTCTATCTGCAGCTCAGCTTGCCCAGACACCTTCTCAGTGGTTCCTGGCCTTGTCTCAGCGGTTCAGCTGAGACTAAGAGCTCGTCTCAGCGGTTTTGACAGTAAACCAACTAATCATGCATCACACCTTGGTATGTCCTAGTCCTGCATTGTCATGAGATAGAAATAGGGTTATTAAATACAATTTGTACTTAGCATTGAGTGTGAGGCCTCTTCAAATTAAGGGAACATTGAGGGTCAGTTTCCCAAGAATCTCCCCCTATTTGAAGAAGGCAGAACACCCTCAAATGCTCAAGTACATTACTCATAAATTCTTGATATGTGTCATTGCAATAATGAGTTCAACATATCATGCTTAGTGCATCAGACATTTTAAAACAGATGGTTGTTATGAAAGGATTGTACCACAGAGTTTAATCAATCTATCAGTAAGATTTGATAAACATAATAATGCAATATAGATTAAATTATCTCATAAAACCGGGGTAAGGTTTAGTTATAACTCAGATTTAGCTATGATACAAGCTTATTATATTAACAACCCATCAATTGCAATCCAGATAGAATAGTAATTCAATGCTCAGTTTGCATTTATATATCCATAAACTATTTTAGACAAAGTATAATTAAGTTTGCATCCACACAACCATAAGTCATTATAGTTCAATATTAATTAAATACATAAACTGTTTCTACATTCATTTAAAGCTTCCTTTTCTTATAAGAAGAACATTCAGGAGAATCAACATCTTCTTCTTTCCCTTTGACTGAAGCATCATCCATGTCATCAGCAACAGTGTTATCTTGACCTGGAAGCTTCTTCTTTTCAGTATTGGCACCCTTGATATCAAGAATTCTTTTCTTGTTCTCTTGCCTTTGGAAATACATAAATGGCTTAGGAATATATTTGGAAGGCATTCACTTAGGATTTTCTTTCCTTACAAGATTGGCTTTGAACACTTTTTCTCATTTTGTATTTCTCTTAAGGTGATTTATCCTTTCTTTAGTTGGATAGAGCTTGTCAATATCCTTGCAGACTTGACCATGACTTATCCAGGTATTCATAATTATGTCCTTGGAGTCATCACTCCAATGCTCATAGTTAGGGTCTCTATCCTTCACCTCCCTTTGCTGGCCATGAATTCTTCAGCCAGCAGTGTTCTCTCCCTTTCCCTTCTCTTTTTCAGACTCTTATCTTGGGCAATTGCCTCTTAATGAGCGAAATCCCAGTCTTCTGCCCTATTGACATCTAATATAGGGAGATTCAGAGCTATCCTTGTACCTTGGAGAACTCTCAGAGTAAGGTCAGAATTTATGACTACATTTGTATCCTCCCCCTTTCTGGCTTCTTCAAATATCTGCTGATGTAGATCTTCTTTAGTTCTGTAGATTGTGCCAGACAGGGTTTGGAACACATTCTCAATATTAGCTTGAAGCACATCTTTTAACTTGCCTACTTCTTCATCAAGGTGTGAAGAGGTGGCTCTTACAACAATGGATTGGGAGACAGTGGCAATTTATGCTCTCAGCTCTTCCTTATACCTGTCAGCTTCTTCATTTAACTGCATAGCAGCGGAGTATACATATTCTTGAAGATGATTGGCTGACTTCTCTATCACCTCATCTGTCTTACTTACATAATTCTTGACATATCCCATGTCCTGTTCAGACAGCTGGAGGTGTTTATCCATGGATCTTAGAATGGTATTCTAAGAAATTACTGATTTTTCAGTAAGATCAAACCATTTGGTCATTTGTTTGTTGAGTATCTTAGTGTTCTACTTTATTTCCTTGACCTCAGACATGACTTCAGCCTTCACATTCCTGATGGACTGATCAACATATTCTCTGACTGATGTAGCTGATTGATCTATATGTGACTGCATGGAAGAGAGATTGGACTGTTGTAGCAGGTTGATGGAATTGAGAAGGTTATCATTTGAAGAGATGGAAGAAGATGATTGTTGAATGTTGATCATGGGGGATGGGGACCTAGGTGAGCTTGCAGGGTTGATAATATTGAGCACTAGGTGGACTGGAGGTTCAGGCAGGACTGTAGCTGGGGCATCCACCAGCACAGCACCTGATGCCATTGCATCAATGTGATCAGGAAGGAGCTGATCATCATACATATCATCTTCATTATCAACATCTTGATGATCATCCAGATTGTCTTCATCATCAGTATCATGTTCCTCCCCGTCAGAGAGGGCATCCTTTTCTGTTGAGTCCAGGAATGCTGGGACAAGTTGTTTGAGTTTGATTGAACTACCTAGAGAGTCTAAAGATAAGAGTGTTAGATTTACCTATAACTTCATCTTTTTCTGTAAGTGGCTCAGTCTGCACCTCTCCCTCAGATAGATCAACTTGAATAGATGAGTCCAGGAATTCTAGAACAAGAATTGTGGAGTTAGATTCTATAAGTTTGTAATGTTTAGGCTGGGTTTTTAGGACTTACCAATAACATGATCTTTTATTGCTGATGATTCTTGGGTTCCTCCCCCTCAGATGGAGCATCAGATGATCCTTTTGTAGGTAATAACCACAGGGCTGGGTCATTATCAGGAATGTTTCTTATTCTTTCTTCAAGATTGAAGATAACCGTGTCAACCTGACCTTGTAAATTCTGAGGTGATGGTCTTGTGTCCACATCAGCATCATTGATTTTTGTAATGTCAATGTGGGATGGTTCTTGTTTATGCTCCCCCTCAGCTGAGTCACTCATTTGTCCTTGAGGAACTATGGTACACATTATTCAAATGTCAGAAGTGACAACCTAATTGGTTGGTTATGATTTATTAATTTAATGAGAGGAATGAGTTTTCAAAGAGTAGTTACCAGGTGGTATATTTGTGTCTAGCTACTGTGGATGTAGAATGTCATCCTTTGGAGTATTCTTGGAAAGAGGGCTTAGGGAGTTATTACCACCATCATTATATTTATCTGAGGTGTCAGACTCAGAACTTGACAGTACCAGCCTAGTTTTATTAGAGGATTTGGTAGTTATTTTCTCTTTTCCTAGCCTCAATGGGCTGACTCATTTGAAGGACCCTGGTGAATCTGTCCAATGTCTTGATATCCATTCTTTTGAGATAGTGAAGGCTTGATCCTTTGGAGTTGTTGAACTTGTCTGGGTAAGATTGGATGAGATACAGGGACAAGATTCTTCCCAAATTGGGAGCTTGCAAACATTCCTTCAACCTTTGAAAGTTCACTACTCCCCAGGAGGTTTGTTTTTTCAGAATTATCTTAGTCACGAGGTCAAACATGTACTGGGATATAGTATCATGTGAACCATGTTTACATAGGATAGCTTTTCCCACAATGTCCGATAATAACTTCCCCCTCTGATTGAAGAATTTCCTCTTTCATGATCTAGTTTTGGCATCATTATATTCAGTCCATTTCAATGCTTTCTTCTTGTCCTTCTCAGAGATTTCTTCTTCCTCACTGGAGCTGCAGGAAGGAAGACGAAGGGCTTTCTCTATCTTGGCTGGGGTGACTTTTATCCTCTCTTCTCCTATCTTGGATTTGATGGATGACTTGGAGGAGGATAACTTGGCATTTCTAAACCATTCCAGAACCTCAGTTCTGAGAATGGGGCTTGGTTCAGAGAGAAGAAATTCTAATCCTTGGTCTTCAAGGAGTTGAATCACTCCCTTGATGTCTTCAGAAGCTTGGGCAAAGCCATTTCTGACAATCTCATAGCCTTCAAGAAGGTCTTTAGAACTTTTGCGGCTGGAAGAGAAGGGTCGTGTGCCTTTCACTAAGCAGATTTGCTTTTTATATGGCTTGATACATAGGTAAAATTAAACCTAGTAATTAGATTTAATTGCTCTTATAATTGTTAGTGTAAGTGGGTCAGCTGGGGTTGCACTTAGACAATTTATAATGACTCCAACCCGTCTCAGCGGAACCGCTGGGACGGTGACCTATCCGCTGGGACAGAACACTATCAGCCGTTGGGACAGATTTAGCCATCTCAGCGGTTCAGCTGAGACTTTTCCCAGCCATCTCAGCGGCTCAGCTGAAACAAACTGTTCTGTTTAAGCTGAACTTACTTCCTAACCATAATTGACATATGATTGCTTGAAGACCTAATCATGTCTCTAATAGGGTTGATGTGTCAACACTTTAAGTTATAACAATTCAAGCAGTATATCATACATGATTGAAAGAGTGAAGTGTTTTACACTATTCTACATTTAACATTCCTAATTCAATTTTGAAAGCCTTAAACTTGGCCTCATCCAATGTCTTTGTGAAGATATCAGCCACTTGATTGTCAGTGGGGACAAATTCAAGGTAGATATCTTGAGATTCAACATGTTCTCTTATAAAATGATATCTTATCTCTATACGCTTAGTCCTACTGTGAGAGACAGGTTTCTTAGCAATAGAGATAGCACTATATGAGTCACAATAAAGAGGAGAGTTACTTACCTTGAGGTCGTAGTCCTCCAGCTGGTGTTGAATCCATAATAGCTATGCACAACAGCTCCCTGCAGCAATGTATTCAGACTCAACAGTGGAGATAGCCACACTTGTCTGCTTTTTGCTGCTCCATGATATCAACCTTCTTCCTAGGAATTGAAAAGTGCCACTTGTGCTTTTCCTGTCTTCTTTGCAGCCTGCAAAATCTGCATCTGAAAATCCTGCTAGTTTAAAATCATTGTTCTTAGGGTACCAAAGGCCAAGATGTAGGCTGCTTTTATGGTATCTCAAAATCATCTTTGCAGCTGAGTAGTGAGATTCCTTAGGACATGCCTGGTACCTAGCACACACACATGTAGCATACATAATATCTGGTCTACTAGCAGTTAAATATAACAGGGATCCAATGATGCACCTGTACATGGATTCATCAAAGGTCTTGCCCTTCTCATCCTTGTCCAAGGAAATGTTGGACCCCATGGGAGTTTTGATGGTGGAAGCTGATTCTATCCCAAACTTCTTGATAAGCTCCCTAGTGTACTTGGTCTGAGAGATGAATATACCTTCATCAGACTATTTTACTTGGAGGCCTAAAAAGTACTTGAGCTCTCCCATATTGCTCATCTCAAACTCCCCCTGCATTAGGTTGGCAAACCTGTTGCAGAGGTTGTCATCAGTAGACCCAAATATTATGTCATCAACATATATTTGGACTAGGAGACACTTGCCCCTTGTTTCCCTAAGAAACAACGTGCTATCAATTTTTCCACTCAAGAACTTGTTCTTGATGAGAAAGGTAGACAAAGTCTCATACCAAGCCCTGGGGGCTTACTTAAGACCATAAAGATCTTTCCTAAGTAAGTAAACATGACTAGAGAGGGTAGGATGTACAAAACCTGATGGTTGCTCAACATATACCTCTTCCTTCAACACCATTAAGGAAGGCTGATTTGACATCCATTTGATACACTTTGAACCCCTTGTGGGCAGCATAGGAAAGGAATAGCCTAATTGCTTCCAACCTTGCAACAGGGGCAAAGGTTTGATCAAAGTCTATCCCTTCTCCTTGTCTATACCCCTTGGCTACCAGCCTTGCCTTGTTCTTTATGATTGTGTCATTTTCATCTAACTTGTTCCTGTAAATCCATTTGGTACCTATGATATTGTGTCCTTGAGGTTTTGGCACTAATTTCCATACCTTGCATCTCTTGAATTGTAGAAGTTCTTCTTGCATAGCTTGAATCTTAAAAGTGTCTTGGTTGGCTTTTTCAAACTTCTTGGGCTCCATTTGTGATAAGAAGCTCAAGAATAGGGCCTCATTATGAGCCCTACTTCTGGTTAATACACCTTGATTCTGATCTCCAATTATTTGTTCTCTTGGATGATCCCTTAGATGTCTTACAGCTGTAGGCAGTCTATTCTCAGCTTGTTGTGCTGTTTCTGCTGGTTCAGCAGTGTCTTCATCAGCATGGACTTCTTCCTCTTCAGGGATGGCAGCATCAGAATAAGCTTTGCTGCTGGGTGTGTCTTGTATAGACATCCTTTCCAAATCCTTTTCATTTCCTGCCAAGACAGAAGAACTAGACCAGTCCTTATATATTAGGATGGTCTCATCAAATACTACATGCATAGACTCCTCAACAACATGAGTTTTCTTGTTATACACTCTATAAGCTCTACTATATGAGCTATAGCCAACAAGAACACCCACATTGCATTTCTCTGCAAACTTTGTTAATTGAGATTTTCCATTGTTTAAAATGTAGCATTTGGAGCCAAAGATTCTAAAGTATGAAATTGTAGATTGTTTGCCTTTCAGAATCTCATAGGGAGTTATTCCATGAACCTTATTCATGGAAGCTCTATTGAGAACATGACATGCAGTATTGACTGCCTCAGTCCAGAAGTACTCTAGGAGTGAGGAGTCACTAAGTAGTGTTCTCCTAGATTCTATCAAGGTCCTATTCCTCCTCTCAGCCACACCATTTTGTTGTGGAGTCCTTGTGTACAACCCCGATATTCGCCAGGCAAGGAAACCGAGCGAGACAGGAGTTGCGAGATCCAGACCTCGCCGAGATCGGCCCCCAGCCGATGAGACCTCGGCAGACCACCAAAATGGGCCAGCGAAGTCCTCGCAAGGCGACCCCCTAAAAGAGGCACCGCGAGCAGTATTTGCGAGAAGACCCGCGAGAGCTCCGTCAGCAGGGTTCTCGCAAGGCGACCCTCTAAAAGAGGCGCCACGGGCAGCATCCGCGAGAAGACATGCGAGAGCTCCGACAGTAAGGTTCTCGCAATCCTTTATCCATAAATCATTAGGGTCAACTTGCCCTTTTACCCTTGGTGGTCTGCCCTTAGCCTCTCCAAACAGCGGAGCTTGGCTGTTAGCAGACCCATTTGGGGTGCGGATAGTAAAATCAAAAGGCGGAATCCTGTTATTTGCAGACCAGACCGGAAAATCTATAAATAGGACCTTAAGGGCACCTTTGGAGAGAGGTCACTTCAGCTTCCCTCTCCTTAGGCTTTCTTTGGTTAGCATTTCCAGAGCTCTCCAAGGTGCCCAAGTCACAACTTTGGCTTGGGAGGGGAAGCGCTCAACGATCTTCCAGGTTCGTGGAGGGACCTCCTCGCTGTGACTAAGGTCTTAGTCAATTTCTTAATCTTCCGTCCACCCTCCTCGAGGGATCAGTAAGGGCTAGCCGCCCCTCATTTCGGTGAGGGCCCCGAGCTCTACGAGAGACAGAGAAATCAGTTTCAACATTTTGGTGCGGTGAGCGTGGAGCGTGGCTGGTTCAAGAAAGTTCCAGAGAAAGGTTATGGCGGGAGATGAAGAACAAGGCGAGGAGTTCGGCGAGACACCCCAGGTGGCGATGGCCAGGATGCTCGCAGATTTCAGAAAGGAAGTGCTCAATACCTTGGGGTTTACGGTCACAGCTCTGCGAAACGAGTTTGTGACCCCAACACCTCAGGCGATCCCTCCCCCAACGACGGTGGGCGAGAATGCCCCGGGGGGAAGGGCTGGAAAGGAAGTTGCCGTTGGATCAGGACAGGATAGGGAGGGGCGAGTGTTGTTCGCTAGTCCGGTGAGCCCGAGGCCGGCGAGCTCTGCGCCGGCGAGCGCCGGGCCGACGAACTCAGTGCCGACAAGCTCTGTCCTAGCGAGCACGGCGCAAGCGAGCGCGCGCCAGGAGGATGCGGCGAGGGTCGGGGTGGTTCAGGCGAGCGCCGCCCTCGCGAGTGCAGTCCCGGCGAGCTCAAGTCTAGCGAGAGAGCTTGGGGGGCGAGTGGAGCCAGAAAGGGTGACAGGAGGGGGAAGCCCCTTTTGCGAGTTGGTGCTTTCCGTACCCGTCCCAGGGGGGTTTGGAGAGTGGGATCGGGTGTACTACAACAGTAGGCATGACCCTGTCCAGTACCTGCAGAGTTTCGAAGACTCAGTCTCCATCAGGCCGATGTCAGATGCCTTCAAGTGTCGGCTCTTTGCCGTCACCCTCAAGGAGAAGGCCAGGGACTGGTTCCATCAGCTCCCTGCAGGATCAATCTACGCATTCGAGGATTTGCGCCGAAGTTTTTTGCTGAGGTTCTCGACCTCAAAAAAGAGGAAGAAGGACGATGATTCCCTCTTCAAGGTGAAGCAGGAACCCAGGGAGTCGTTGGCTCAATATGCCGATCGGTTCCAGGAGGAAGTGCAGCTCAGTCAGGAGATGCCTAGGTTTGCACTCCAACTCGCCTTCACGGTCGGGTTGAAAGAAAGTTTCTTCAAGATGGCATTGAAAAGAAAGGCCCCCGTCTCCTATGAGGAGCTGATGGAGAGGGTGTCGGAGGAAGTCGCGAGTGAAGAAGCCAACCCAGAGCTCACCAAGAGGCTAGCAAAGCTCAGTGAGCCGGAGGTGAGGCAGCAGGAGGTTAGGAGAAGGGAAGAGCCCCGGGCCCCGGAAGGAGGATGGAGGCCGCAAGGCGGAGGGGTGCTAGGGCAGGGAAGGGGTTACGACCTAGGAAGGGGTAACCACGTCGGAGGTCAATGGAGACCCCCCCCAGTTAGGGTGGAGGCAAGGTCCGATGCAGATGCCTCCCCCTCCCCAACAGGCCATGGCAATTGGACGGGGAAGAGGAAGAGGAAGGAGAGGCGAGGTGGAAACAACAGCCGCTAGGAGGAGAAGGAATAGGGTGGCGGAGGCCGATGTAGGGGAGGTGACGTTGCCATATTGTATCTTCCATGATGAGGAAGGTCACTCGACGGACACCTTCCCGGAGTTCCTGGAAGTGAAGAGAGGCAGAGCGCCCGCGCCACAGCAGCTGCAACCAGTAAGGATCGTGGAGGTCGAACCTCGAGAGGAGGATCAGGAAAGGTGTGAAGATAGAAACGATGTGGGGAATAGGGGAAGGATCGGGGTGATCCATGGGGGGGGGGGATGGAGGAGACCCGCAAGGCTAGCCTCTATACCATCTACCGCTGGAGCGTAGCTTCAACATCCACCGCTCCACCCCCGGCTGAAAAAATCATTTTCACCCAGAAGGACATGCCGGGCTATGAGGACCCATTCTGCGATGCGTTGTTCGTTCAGGCGGCGGTCGAGAACTTCACCGTCTCCCGAATCTTAGTGGACAACGGGAGTTCGGTCAACGTAATCTTCAAGAAGGCGTTTGACAGGATGGAGGTGGAGCCTAGAAGGGTGTTGGCCTCGGATGGCCCTCTGTTTGGATTCTCGGGGGAGAGGAAAGAAGTGGAAGGGGGAGTAGGACTTCATGTGACCCTGGGTGGGCAGTCCAGGAACTGTCGTTTTGTCATAGTGGACGCTCCAAGCAGTTACAGCGCCATCTTCGGACGGCCACTCATCAGCGCGTTCCGCTGTGTCCCCTCCACCTTTCATCAATGCCTTAAGTTCAACGACGGAGGGGTCCAGGTGCGGATCAGGGGGGATCCCAAGGTGGCAAGGCAGTGCTACGTGACGGCTGTCAACACCATCTCCTGGATGGGAGAAGCGGAGGAATGGGACCAGATGATGGAGGAAGCGGCCGAAGCCGGAGGTAAGGAGGTAGCCGAGGAGAAGTTGGCGGGAGATGAAGTCCATGCCCAGAAAGGGGTAGCTGAGGGACCCCGGGCGGAAGGAGAGGAAGAAGAAGAGAAGGCCCAGGAGGGAGGGGCGGAGGAGCTGATGTTGGTAGAAAAGGAGGTCGAGGAAGGAACCCAGGCTCTCACTTGTGCCGAGGAGGAGAGGGCTTGGGGAGAGCAGTTCTGGTTGGAGGATGTGGACGAGGTCGTGGAGCTCGAGGTCACCACCCGGCTGGGGGTGGTGGAGAAGGTCCGGGTCAGCGGAGGTCTCAACCCGGAAGATCAAGCGGAGATTCTGGCTTGCGTACAGAAGAACGTAGACGTCTTCGCTTGGAGCACCGCGGAAATGCCCGGGATCGACGCGGATGTGGCTTGCCATCGCCTCAACCTCGACCGTGGCACCCGCCCCATCTGCCAGAAGAGGAGGGCCATCGCCGACAAGCTGGAAGGGCCCATCCGCGAGGAGGTGGGCAAGCTCCTACAGGCAGGCTTTGTATCGGAGATCTAGTATCCAGGCTGGGTCTCCAACGTTGTTATGGTGAAAAAGGGAGGAGGTAAATGGAGGATGTGTATCGACTTTTCTTTACTTAATAAATCATGCCCTAAGGATTGTTACCCCTGCCTAGAATCGACGTGCTGGTTGACTCAGCCGTCGGTTTTCCTGTGATGTCTTTCTTAGATGCTTTTTCAGGTTACCATCAAATCCGCATGCACCCCCCAGACATCAAAGATGTCTCCTTCATCACGGGGGATGGATGCTACTGTTATAAGATGATGCCGTTCGGGCTCAAGAATGCTGGGGCCACATACCAAAGGATGATGGACAGAGTCTTCCGCGAGCAGAAGGGAAGAAACTTGGAGGTTTATGTTGATGACCTCATGGTGAAGAGCCGAGACCTTGGGTCTCACCTCCAAGACCTTGAGGAGACGTTCGGGACCCTGCGGTGGTACAAGATGAAACTCAATCCCTTGAAGTGTGTCTTCGGGGCGAGCCGTGGAAAGTTCCTAGGCCACTTGCTCACCCCCGCGGGAGTGGAACCTAACCCGGACAAGGTTAGGGCGGTGATGGAGTTGGGGTCGCCGAGGAATCCGAAGGAGGTTCAAAGCCTTACAGGGAAGTTGGCTGGGCTCAGCAGTTTCCTCTCCAAGGCGGGAGAAAAGTGTGCGCCTTTCTTCAAGGTGCTACGGGGCAACAAGAAGTTTGAATGGACCCCGGAGTGCGAGAAAGCCTTCCAGGCTCTGAAAGAACAACTCACCCAGACCCCTCTGCTCCAGGGGCCGAGGCCAGGAGAAGACCTGTCCCTGTACCTGGGGGTAGGGTCCGAAGCAGTAAGTTACGTGTTGATCCGGGAGGAGGGGATGAAACAGTTCCCTATCTATTACGTCAGCCGAGTGTTGAGGAAGGCGGAGCTCCGGTACCCGATCCTGGAAAAGTTAGCCTTCGCATTGGTGGTGTCAGCCCGGAGGCTCCGGCCTTACTTCCAAGCTCATTCAATCAAGGTAGTGACAGACCACCCGCTCTGTAAAATCATGGAAGGGGTGGAGCACTCGGGAAGGTTGGCAAAGTGGTCCGTGGAGTTAAGTGAATTCAATGTCACGTTCATGCCCAGGACGTCCATCAGGGCTCAGGCGGTGGCAGACTTCATGGCCGACTACGCGACCAAGGTGGGGGAGCACGGGCCACCTCCCCCAGAGGCATGGAAGATGTTGGTGTACGGAGCATCGGGAAAGTACTCCTATGGAGGGGGGATAGTCCTGGTGAGTCCCAGGGGACCCGGATTGAGCAAGCCTTAAACATCCATTTCCCAACTACCAACAACCAGGCTGAGTACGAGGCAGTGATAGCGGGCCTTCGGCTGACCCGAGAACTAGGGGTGCAGGATGTGGAGGTCTCAACGGACTCCATGGTGGTAGCTTGCCAAATCAAGGGAGAATTTGAAGCGAAGGACCCGACCCTCCTACTATACCTGGAAAAGGTCAAGGGGATCATCGGGCAGTTCCGCACCTTCTCCATCAAGCACGTGCCGAGGGAGGAGAGCACCCAGGCGGACCTCTTAGCCAAGTTCGGTCCCAGAGCGGGAGGGACGGCTTCGGAACTCTTCCGGCCCTCCATCGAAGAAGGAGAGTTGATGGAGGTGGACCGACGAGCCTCGTGGATGGATCCATTCATCACCTTCTTGTCCTCCGGGAGGTTCCCTGGAGAGGACGTGGACAAGAGACGCTTCAGGTATAAGTCCGCCTATTACTCCTTGCCTGCAGGAGGGCTGTATAGAAAGACCCTCTCGGGACTCCTGGCCCGTTGTGTCTCCGAGGAGGAGGTTCCGAGAGTCCTGGAAGAAATCTACTCCGGGGAGTGCGGCAGTCACTCCGGGAGTCGGAACCTGGAAGGGAGGGTGTTGAGGCAAGGCTACTTCTGGCCACTCTCAGCAAGGATGCGGCAGAGTTCGCGAGAAAGTGTCCGAAGTGCCAGCTCTATGCTTCGCTCCAACTCCTCCCAGCTCAAAGGCTCTGGACCATCACGGCTCCCTGGCCCTTCGCCATATAGGGGCTGGACCTGGTCGGTCCCTTCCCCCAAGCCAGCGGCCAGAGGAAGTTCCTGCTGGTCATGATCGACTACTTCTCCAAGTGGGTAGAAGTGAAAGCACTCGCTAAGGTAACCTCTCAGGTTGTAAGGAATTTTATGTGGGGGGAGATAATTTGCAGGCACGGGCTCCCTCTAGCTATAGTGACGGACAATGGGCCGCAATTTGCCAGTGAAGAGTTTGTTGGCTTCTGCACTCAGCTCGGCATTGACCTCAGGTTCGCATCGGTCCACCACCCGAGGAGCAATGGGCAGGTGGAGGCAGCGAACAAAATAATCGTTAACCTATTAAAAAAGAAAGTGGAGAACCTTCGGGGAAACTGGGTGGAACAGCTACCCTCCGTCCTCTGGGCCATGAGGACTACTCCAAATACCGCCACCGGGGAGACTCCATTCAAGCTCTCTCACGGGTCCGAGGCCGTTATCCCCATAGAGTTTGAGGTAAAGACCCCCCGGGTGATCGCTGCGAGTGAGGGGGATGAAGAGTGTCTAGAAGATAACAATGCAGAGCAGAGGCTATCTTTGGACCTGGTGGAAGAACTCCGGGACTTGGCCGCCATCAGGCAGGAAGAGGTCAAGCGGCGGATGGCTCAATATTTTGACAAACCTATCCGGATAAAGCACTTTCAGAAAGGAGACCTAGTCCTGAAGAAGGTCGATGCGGCCGGCAGAGGCACCGCGGTAGGTAAGCTCAACCCCAACTGGGAGGGACCATATATTGTAAGCGAGGTGCTCAAGTCGGTGGGGGGGGGGTATCACCTCTAGGATGTGGAAGGGGTACCCCTCGACCGAGCCCGAAGTGGGGATGATTTGAAAAGGTTTTACCCTTGAGAGCTTTATTATGTTGTTTAACTAATGTCTTACTCCTTTTTTATGATGCTTATAACTACTGCCGTGCCGGCGTGACAAAGGTTGGATATGTTGGTGATGGAATGCCCCAGATCGATTCTGCTCCCGGGCTCTCACCTAGACGGGGGGTTCAGGTTGATCTCTGGAGAGGCTGGCAAGGTTGGATATGTTGGCGCTGGAATGCCCCAGATCGATTCCGCTCCCGGGCTCTCACCTAGACGGGGGGTTCAGGTTGATCTCTGGAGAGGCTGGCAAGGTTGGATATGTTGGCGCTGGAATGCCCCAGATCGATTCCGCTCCCGGGCTCTCACCTAGACGGTGGGTTCAGGTTGATCTCTGGAGAGGCTGGCAAGGTTGGATATGTTGGCGCTGGAATGCCCCAGATCGATTCCGCTCCCGGGCTCTCACCTAGACGGGGGGTTCAGGTTGATCTCTGGAGAGGCTGGCAAGGTTGGATATGTTGGCGCTGGAATGCCCCAGATCGATTCCGCTCCCGGGCTCTCACCTAGACGGGGGGTTCAGGTTGATCTCTGGAGAGGCTGACAAGGTTGGATATGTTGGCGCTGGAATGCCCCAGATCGATTCCGCTCCCAGGCTCTCACCTAGACGGGGGGTTTAGGTTGATCTCTGGAGAGGCTGGCGAGGTTGGATATGTTGGTGCTGGAATGCCCCAGATCGATTCCGCTCCCGGGCTCTTACCTAGACGGGGGGTTTAGGTTGATCTCTGGAGAGGATGGCAAGAATGACAGGTCTTTATACGTGAAGGTTCCGTCTCGCTCGGCGGACAGGCCCGCTCGGCAAAGAGAAATTTCGCACACCATGCGAGTGGCGAGAATCAATCTTATGTGATCCCGAACAACCGGTCCTCGGCAGAAAGGTTGCCGGCACCGGGTAAGAGGCGAGCTCTCGCCAAGAGGAAAAATGCCTTGCGAAACCTAGAGAAAATATGCATAACTAAAAGGGTAGTAATCCTAAGGCAAACGGCGAAAGGTCCGAGCAACCAAAGTAGCCTATACCTATCTGTTCAATAACGCGTGGCGCGAGAACAATCATCGCGAGAATAGCCTCCGCGAAGGCGGATATCGAGATAAGCGAGGGCGAGACATTCAACGCATGAAAATTGTAAGACAGGAAGAGGAAGGCACAATGAACAAAGCAAAATTGGCATTCTACATTTCATAGTTCGGTTACAATCTTCGGCGATCTCGCTGATCAAAATTACAGCGCAAAAGAAAAGAATAGCGGCGAGCTTCAGGAACCACCCGCAGATCCTTCTTCGTCATCACTGTCCTTCACGGGCGGAAGAGGGAGGAAGAGCTCCGGGACGACGTCTTCCAGAGTCATGTTGACCGCATCATCAGCCAGGAGGCCGATCGCCTTCACCACAGAAAAGATGTAGCGCGCTGAATCTATGGATCCCACGCGGATTTCTTCGTCTCGCGCTCGCCGGTATTCTTTTAAACGGCGAGGTGAGGGGGGAACAACGTCGCGAGTGAGGTCGCAGTTTAGGGCCTTCAGCCCAGCCACCTCGCCCTCCAAATCCTCGATGCGAGCGTTGGCTCTCCCGGCGGCCTCGACATCCTACAAATAAGTTCAATTAGAGAGGCGAAACGGCCAGGGGAAAGGAAGATGGAGGAGGTCTAGATGACTCACCACGCTGCCCTCCGCGACGAGCAGCTTATCCTTCAGCTGCGTGTTCTCGGCAAGAACCCCCTGGTAGGCCCTCTTGAGCTCCACATTCTGAAGCTCCATCTATAAACAATGCCTCCCTGTCATGTGGGCGAGCTCGGCAGAGCGCAGCTGGGACCTCGCACTCTCGTAAACAAGGGTCCTCGCGGTCTCATCCTTATAAGACCCCGCATCCTCGCGACCATAAAGAGTGAACGCGAGGTCGAAGGCATGACCGCTGACGGTCTCCTTCTCCACACAAGAGGGGAGGATGGAGGAGATATCCACCCTGTTGGTCTCCGGCTTCCAAGTGACGAGGGGCTCACCAGTCTCGTCCCGCGCCTCTGGCCGAGGCCGAAGTTGTAGTGGTTCACCGGGATGGGGAGGACGGAGGTCCTAACCGCCTCCTGGCAGGTCTCTTCTTCCTCGCCCCCCGAGAGGCCGGTAAGGTCAAACTCGTCGAAGGCGGCCTTGCGAGGTTCCTTACCCTTCGAAGGAGCGAGCGAGACCGTGCTCTTCTTGCTCTTCTTCTTGGGCGGAGATTTCGAAGGGGAAACATGACTACCAGAAGCCCCCGATCTCTTGCGAGAAGAGGGCTCGGCCGGAGTGACGACGCCTCGGCAAGCCTCCGCCCCCATGGTAGCGAGAGCCATGGTAGCGTCGGTTTTCCGGGTGCTCGCGTAAGGGGGATGAAGGGGCAGATCTCGCTCGCCTAGAAACAAACAATAGTTCCGATAAGTATGATATGGTAGCGAATAAAGACAAAGGTGTTGGGCGAGATCTTTACCCTCTCCGGCGAGAACCGGAGGTAGCGAATCTAGGTTGCAGCGGAGGTAGACGACTTTGAAGTTCTTCTTGCAGAAGAACTGATGGAGGAGGGTGTCATGGCCGCCGAGGGCGGTGGGCCGGTAGGTGGTCTCGCTATGTTGAACTGGCGAGAGGGGAATATTGCCGAAGTTCCCATTGACGACGACGAACTTCTGGGCCCAGAAGTGGGCCTTGTTGACGGTCTCGACCACCTTCGGACCCGTGCCCACGAAGTAGGCTGTCCCATCTTTGTAGGAGTGGAAGGAGAATAGCTTCCGGAAGACCGGGAGGCTGAACTCGATGCGCTCCTCGCAAAGGTAGCAGGCGAAGGCGGTGACCACCGCCATGGCATTAGGAGTGAGCTGGCCGGGAACCACCCCATAGTGTTTGAGCACCTAATGAGCAGTGAGAACAGGATTAGTCTGCACGGCGAGCGAAACTCGAGTGGCAAAAAAAATGGGAAATAAGCGAGAGCGATTATTACCTGGCGGACTTCCGGCCACAAGGGAAGGCGCAGACCGACCGCGAAATGGGCGGTAGGAATGGCCAACTCGTCGACCAACGGGTCGTTGATCACGTCATCCTCGCTAGGGCGGCGTGCCTCAAACGGGGGGGGGGGGGGGGGGTGACGTAGTCAGCGACCGCGCTGAAGTACTCCTCATCGGTCAAGTTACAAGTAAAGAAGCTATGCTCGACGAAGGCCTTCGCGACCCTTCGCCGACCCTCCGACTCCGCGTCACCGCCCATCTTAGCAACCTGCGAGAAAGGATGAAATGCGAAAACGAGAAGAAGCGAGAGCTCTGAAGCAGAGGAAGAAGAAGGTCGAGAGTAAATGCGGTGGTTGACTCAGTTAAAACCGCCTATTTATAGCCAAAGTAAAAGGGCGGGAAGAAGTACAAGCGTCGGCGAGCGCGGGTAGCAGTAAAAACATCCCATCATGGCCATGGGCGAGATGGACTTGCAAGGTTAGTATAAACATTTCTTGCTGGATACGTCTAGCGAGAATAGAGGGTCTTCGCGAGCACAATATAACAATTAAAATAGATCTATAGACAGCGAGCGAGAAACCATAAAAAAATAATGGTGATTGTCAGACAAGCCAGCATCAGTGGCAATTACGCGAGCCACGAAACATAGCGAGATCGTTCAAAAAACAGCAACACCTATTACAAATAATTCCATAACATAGCAGTTAGCGAGAATCATGGGGTAGCCATTTCCACCGGCCCCCACCACGCGAACCGGACCTCGGCGGTACCCTAGAATTATAATAGTCCTCCGCCAAATGACCCTCCCTGTCCGTGAGGAAGGCGTAGTCTCTCATCCTAGCTATATGAACCTCCGGCGTCGTGGAGCCCTCATCCTGGTCACGCTGTCTCGCCTGCCGGAGCCTCGCACATTCTTCCATTAAAACCGCGTGCCTGTCCTCGGCGGCTTCTCGGTCCCGCCTCGCCTGCATGTTGAGATCCATCAGCATCCTCCCGTGTTTCCTCAGCAACTCCGCGGTTCGCTGCTTCAACCTCTCGGGGTCTCACGGATCCCCTAAGAAGTCCGGGAGCGGGCGTGGGTCCCACCAAAGATTCCTGACAGGTCATCCGGGAGCGGGCGAATATCAGGGGTTGGATGATTCTTCGCGAGGACATTTGTCCTCGCGAAGAGCGGGGATTGTGCACAACCCCGATATTCGCCAGGCAAGGAAACCGAGCGAGACAGGAGTTGCGAGATCCAGACCTCGCCGAGATCGGCCCCCAGCCGATGAGACCTCGGCAGACCACCAAAATGGGCCAGCGAAGTCCTCGCAAGGCGACCCCCTAAAAGAGGCGCCGCGAGCAGTATTTGCAAGAAGACCCGCAAGAGCTCCGTCAGCAGGGTTCTCGCAAGGCGACCCTCTAAAAGAGGCGCCATGGGCAGGATCCGCGAGAAGACATGCGAGAGCTCCGACAGTAAGGTTCTCGCAATCTTTTATCCATAAATCATTAGGGTCAACTTGCCCTTTTACCCTTGGTGGTCTGCCCTTAGCCTCTCCAAACAGCAGAGCTTGGCTGTTAGCAGACCCATTTGGGGTGCGGATAGTAAAATCAAAAGGCGGAATCCTGTTATTTGCAGACCAGACCAGAAAATCTATAAATAGGACCTTAAGGGCACCTTTGGAGAGAGGTCACTTCAGCTTCCCTCTCCTTAGGCTTTCTTTGGTTAGCATTTCCAGAGCTCTCCAAGGTGCCCAAGTCACAGCTTTGGCTTGGGAGGGGAAGCGCTCAACGATCTTCCGGGTTAGTGGAGGGACCTCCTCGCTGCGACTAAGGTCTTAGTCAATTTCTTAATCTTCCGTCCACCCTCCTCGAGGGATCAGTAAGGGCTAGCCGCCCCTCATTTCGGTGAGGGCCCCGAGCTCTACGAGAGACCGAGAAATCAGTTTCAACACCTTGGGGAGGAGAACTCTTGGGTGATACCATATTCTTGACAAAACCTTGTCATAGATTCAGATTGAAATTCTGTGCCATGGTCAGTTCTAGTCCTGACCACAACACATTGCAAGTCATTCTGAATTGCTTTGACATGAGTTATAAAGATATTTAAAGTATAAGACTTCTTCTTAAGGAAGAATACCCATGTATATTTTGAGTGATCATCAACAATCACCAAAGTATACAACTTCCCACCTAGGCTCTGAATTGGCAAAGGACCAAACAAGTCCATATGCAAGAGATAAAGACATCTTTCAGTGTCTTTGGAGCCAATACTTTTAAAGGTGGCCCTTGTTTGCTTACCCATTTGGCAAGCATGACAGGGACCACTTTTAATACATTTTAAATTAGGACTATTCCTAACAAGGTTTTTAGAGAATAGTCTATAAATTGTCTTGTAGTTAATGTGAGCAAGTCTCTTGTGCCATTGAACACAAAGGGACTCATTCTCATTAGATACTAGACAAACAAATGTAAGAGAATTACTACATATAAAGTCTAAGCAATAAACATTCCCACTCCTAGTTCCTGAGAGAATGGTCTCTAAGTCATTAGACTTTTTGATCAAGCACTTGTCATTTTGGAATTCAATGACATAGCCTAGATCACATAGTTGACTTATGCTTACTAGGTTATGTTGCAACCCTTCAACATAAGCTACCCTTGTGATTGAGACTATGCCATTGGAGATCATACCATATCCCTTGGTTATTCCTCTTTCAGATCCCCCAAAGATAACTTTGGGTCCTTTCTTCACAGCCTTGTAGTCCTGTAGAAGATTTCTTTTTCCTGTCATGTGCCTTGAGCACCCACTGTCTATGTACCAAATTTGGTTGAGGCTGGTACTTGAACTATCCTGCAAGAAGGAGTTTAGTTACCCTTAGGAGCCCAAACAGCTTTGGGTCCTAGGTCCTTGTTAGCATAATGAAATGACCTCACACTAGCTGCACCCTTTGCAGGAAGGCTCATCTTTGCACATGGCACATTAGGATTGTGACAATAGTCTATGGCAAAGTGTCCCACTTTACCACAGCTCCAACATTCATGAATGTTGTATCTCCTATTTTGAACATTTCTTTAGGGGTGTGCAACACTATGCATATGTTCAGGAGGAGAGACAACAACTTTTCTCTTATTTCTTTCAGCAAGGATTTGGCTGAAAGTCAATCTATGCACAGTCTTAGTAGTCTTTGTATTAATGGCATCAACTTGCTTTGGCTTTTGGGCAATGCAAGTTTTGATGGCATTAGACATTGAGCAATTAGACATGTCCACTTATTTGACAACAGTCATGTTCTTGGCTGAATCAACCTTAGAAGGGCTTGCTTTCTTATTCTTGAATGAAGGGGCTGATGTACCAAATACAAATGGTCTAGTTTGGGCCATTTGAATTTCCTCATGGGGAGCCTTCATAGCACTCAATCCCATGCCCTTTCTTCCACTATAGGAAGCAGTGTTTTCCTTCTTATAGGTACTTCCATTCTTCCAGTGACCATACATGCTTTCATGGTCATACCTATTGGAAGGGAGTAATACCTTTTGAAAGATGGTTTGAGGCTTAGCCTTACCCCTGCTCTTTTCTCCACTCCCTTCTCCTACTTCCATTTTATTGAATCCTAGTCCTCTCCTATTGGATTGAAAAGAGAAGGAGTCAATAATATGGAACACAGATTTTGTCTTAGAGAATTGAGCCACTAGGCTTCTTTCTTTCACAAGCTTCTCCTCAAGATCCTTGATGACCTTGTTCTTCATGGATATGGTGCTCAGATGGGTGATAGTTATCCCCTTCAGATGGATAATTTCCCTATACATCTGACTCATCTTGGTAGAAGATTCAGTGCATTCTTGTTTTTCCATCTTAAGGAAATCAATCTCTTGGGCATGCCCCTTGGCTAGCTTTTTGCTCCTTTTCAGAGCTTCAAAGAGAGCATCATACTTGTCAATCAATTGATTGACATCTACCTCAGCTTCAGAATCACTTCCACCAATTGATGAAAGTGCTCCAGATTCTGGGCCAGTCTCATAATCAGAAGAGAATATGGAATGAATTAATACCTATTCATTTTCAGAGATGTTCTGACTGTCCTCCTCATCAGTGATGGCCATGAGGCCTAGCTGAACATTGTCCTCATCATCCTCCTCTATATCACTATCTGAGTGTGATAGAGGGGCCCTGACTCCAGCCTTGGCAGCAGGATAATCTTCATCCACTTCTGTTGCAAACAGCCCTTTGCAGGCTGCTTCTTCATACTCTGAATCTGAAGTTGAGGATTCAGATTCACTCCAGCTTTTTCCTTTATTTGCTAGGAAGGATTTTTCACCCTTCCTATCCTTTTGGTGATGACTCTTCTTATCAACCTTCTCCTTTCTTTTGGTTGGACAATCAGCTATGACATGTCCAAGTTTGCTACAACAATAACAAATAATGTTATTTGAAACATGTTTACTAGATTTGGAATCATACCTGTCACCCTTTGGGTGCTGTCTTTCAGATTTCCTATGGTCTTTCTTGGAGTGTGATGAGGAGGAGAGCTTGTTCTTCCATTGCATCCTCCTCATCATCTTCTTGAACTGCCTTGAGAAGGCAGCAAACTCTTCATCAGAGGAAGAGCTATCTGAGGTGCTGATTTCAGATTTTTCAGATTCAGCACTTCTCCTTGGAGGAGACACCATCCTGCCCTTGCTTTTCTTGGAGCTGTCAGCTTTAAGAGCTACAGATTTCTCCCTTGCCTGAGCCTTTGTTGAGGTTTCCTCTTCCTTTCTTGTAGACAGCTGCATCTCATAAGAGAGCATCTTTCCAAACAGTGTATGAGTGGGGGTCTCACCAAGCCTAGCCACTTCCCTGATAGCACAGATTTTTGTGTCCCAATCCCTTGTTAGAGATCTAAGGAACTTATCATTCAGCTTATAATCAGTGAACACTCTCTCATAGAATCTCAGCTCATTGACTATTCTGAAGAACCTCTCATAGCACATAGAGATGCTCTCCTGGCTGAGCTGCCTGAAGGCTTCATACTCTTGGTTGAGGAGTGACTTTCTATCATCCCTCACGTCAGCTATCCCTTCCATATATACTACTAATGTGTCCCACATTTCCTTGGCAATAGTGCAGTGTACTAGGTTTTGAAATGTGGAATCATCAATAGCATTAACTATGATGTTTTGGGATCTTTTATCCATAATGAACAGTACAAGTTCATCCTTGGTCAAGTCATTGAAGGCCTTGGCCACTCTCCTTGTTGGATTTATTATGGAGGCAGTTTGAAAGGTGAAAGGCCCTTGCTTTACAGTTATGTAGATCCTTGGATCAGATGCCTCCATACACAATCTAACCCTTTGCTTCCATATGCCAAAGTTTTCTTTGTTGCATATGAGCAACTTCATGGATCCCATCTCCTTCTGCAATCCAGGGGAAGCCATTGGATTGAAAAGACTATTCCTTTATAGGATCTGGTCAGACAGTTATGTCCTTATTGACCAACCTACCTCTGATACCACTTGATAGTTTATATAGGATGTAGCCATAGACACCTAGAGGGGGGGGGGGGGGGGTGAATAGGTTTCTTTTATTTTAGGCTTAGTGTTTTCTGAATTTAGGTTAGCAAAATATCAAGCACAGAAAGCACAAAGAGATTTATAGAGGTTCCTCAAGACAGGGTGTCTTGAGTAGTCCTCTTTCCTCCTTCACCTTTCTAACAATGAGTTAGACAAGGCCAACTTCTCCAAACTCAGCTCCAAGAGCCTACAACACAGATCCCACAGGATCTCTCAAATTTTCCCAAACCTTACCTCAGGCACAACAACCCTACCTCAGGCACAATACCCCTACCTCAGATCACACACTGATCCTACCTCAAGCTGACCTCTCAGCTCTACAACTCAGGCCAATCAGTCTTACACACTCAGGCAATAAAGCTCTACCTCAGATCACACACTGATCCTACCACAAGCTGACCTCTCAGCTCTACAACTCAGGCCAATTAGCCTTACACACTTAGGCAATAAAGCCCCACTGACTCAGAACACACAAGTTCCTACAAATGATATAATAGGGGATTACAAATAGAAGGAAGAAGAGGTCAAGCCTTGGTCATCTTTTTCTTGACTGCTGTTGTTACAGACTTGAACCAGGGTGGAGAAGTGCAGCTCCAACTTGATTCTGCTTGATTAGCCCTTCAGATGATGGACTGGATCTACTTGCTCTTTCTTGATATGAATCAAGATAAGCAATATCTTCTCTCCTTGCAGCCTTGTGTAAGCTCGGTTCTTGGCTGCCGACAATGAAACAATATTGTTCTTCTTGCTTGTCTGCTAGAGAGTAAGATCAATATCAAAAAGGTTCTTTGCTCAACCCTAACTTATTCCTTTTATACTCCACTGATCTTCAACGGCTCTTAGCTGTCCTTCTGACAGATATGAGAATGATTGGTGGACACCACGTTGCCTTTCTACAGCTTGCGCCAAAAGCAGAACACACCAGATCACTTTTGAATCTGTCTCAACGGTAGGCTGAGATGGCCAGCCGTCTCAACGGTTGTATCTATCCTGTCCCAGCGGATCCGCTAAGACAGATAGTTGTCTCAGCGGTTTTCTTCTATATGTAGCTCAGCTTGCCCAGACACCTTCTCAGTGACTCCTGGCCTTGTCTTAGCAGTTTTGAAAGTAAACCAACTGATCATACATCACACCTTGGTATGTACTAGTCCTACATTGTCATGAGATAGAAATAGGGTTTATCAAATGCAACTTGTACTTAGCATTGAGTGTGAGGCCTCTTCAAATCAAGGGAACATTGAGGGTCAGTTTCCCAACACTCCTCCTTGTTGGATCTGTAGGCGCCCTCAGAGGGGGGGGGGGGGTGAATAAGGGTTTTAAAAATTCAGAGATTATGAGAGAAAATAATTCTCAGACAATACCGCCAGCAGTAGTGTTAACGCTCGGCGTTAGACAACAATGAGAATACTTTTATGTTTAAACAATGAAAATCACAGAGTACAACTCAGAGATGAAACAATAAACATATTTTTATTAATCATTAACTGGAAGTAAATACGATTACAAAAACTTTTCCCAATAACGCTTGGAAAGAGGCGATCGATGAAAACTCTTTTGGTTTTCTATACCGACCCTTCTCCCAAGGACCAGTTGGCTTTAGCCTATCTCTCCCTAGACAAGGCCTCAAGCTGCTCTAGCCCTTCCCTCACTGGAAAGGACTCAAGCACTCCATAGATCTACACCCTAAACCTAGTCGCCGTGTGGCGAATTCCCCTAGTCCCCGCAAGGCCCTAGTCACCGTGTGGCGAGTTCCTCTACCGAACAAAAGATATAAAGGTTACAATAAGAAAAGTAAAACAAGACACAAACTAGAAACTCCCTCAAAAGTAGGACTTGATGTCGATGTAGATGCGATCATATTGGTCTTCAAGTTCTTTTACGTTCATGAACATTGATGGAGTTCTTCGGGCTGCTTCTGAAGGTTCACTCGAGTGCTCTGAAAGTAAGGCTCCAATAAGTTCTGTAACAGCAAACCCTAATGGAGGAAGCACCACTCTTTAAATAGATTTGGCAGCTACCGCCTGCGCTAGTACGACCGCCCCGCGATAGTGACACGACGCGCACACGGATCGTGGCAGTTAAGGCAACTTCTGAGCGCAAACGGTTGTGACAGCCTAGCGCACCGCGGTAACACTATCGCCCCACGATAGTGCGATTTCCTTCCTTCAGCCAATATCTCTTTCCAAATTTGCCCCTCAATCGATTGCAGACGGGATATTTCCAAAATCTACCGCCGGGCGTTAGACCTAACGCGCCGCGATAGAACTTGCCAAACATAGCAACCCGTCGACATTCCTTTTTCTCCACTTTCCTTTCTGTCAATAGTTTACAAATATGCTAGCGCCAGCGTCAGTGCTAGCACTCCACAGTAGATCATTTCGTCGGGTGCATCTTGGTCGAGCTGACCTCAGCTTTCGTCGATCTCAATCTGGTTCGTTGAATGAAAACTTGTTTTCGTCGATCTCAATCTGGTTCGTCGAACGACATCATTTTCTTCGAACACCATTTCGTCTTTCGGACGCTAGCGCCAGCGTTAGTGCTAATGCTCCACGGTAGAGCAGCAGTTCGTCGATCGGTCCTCAGCTTTCGTTGATCGTCGAATGCCCTGATATGAATTTTGTCGAACGGAACTAGCGCCAACGGTTGTATTACCGCTCTGCGGTATGACATTCATTTCGTCGAGCGCCGTGGTAGAGCATGAAGTTCTTTGAATGGAGCACCGAGTTTGTCAAACCCAGTTCGTCGAATGCAGCATCCAGTTCGTCGAACGGAGGATTCCTTCTCAGCGGTTTCTTCTCAGCGGTTGTTAGTGCTAGCGGTAGGCATAACACGGCGCAGTAGAGCTTTCAGATCTTCTCAACGGTTTCATCTCAGCAGTTTTGTCTGAGCGGTTTTGTTAGTGCTAGCGCCAACTGTAAGGTTAGCGCGGCGCAGTAGCAACAACACACAGCACCCTGGAGATTTGAAAGCACAGAATCCTGCATATTATAAACACGAAACAAGTATGATCAAATACAGTAGGATTTGTTATTGTCAAACCAAGAGATGCGGAAATCATTCTCCAACAAACTCCCCATTTTGATAATAAAAAATCCACTTAGAAAGAAATAATACAATTATTAGGAATTTGTGTTTATAATAGAGATAAGCATGAAAGTTAAGATATGTGCATATGCTCCCCTTAAATGAATTCCCCCCCTACAACAAATCTTCCTATGAACTTAACTCCCCAAACATGTAAATTTCTTTCAAATTTATTCTCCCCCTTTTGGTATTATCAAAAGAGGGTGGAGAGGAAGGCCAACAAAAAGTGTGAAATTACTGTGTAGAAAGGGAATGAGCATGATAAATAGGGAAACACAAAGGACAAATATAATAGATAGGAGTGAAATGAGAATGTGAAGAAATTGTCAAAAAGGAACCACTTGTTGGAAACCGTATCCATGATCGAGCATACAAGTAGTAAGGAGGTGGAAAGCATGACGAAATATATTTTAAGCGAACATCTTTATAGGAATTGAGAAGCATAGTAGATGATTAAGAATTTTAGATATAATAAAATAGATGTTGTAGCATTTGAAGTACACAAAATAATTTCTGTTTTAACATAGCCATACACTAGTTTTGAAAGGTATGCAATACAGAGTTCTCAAGGCGTAGCGGAAAAGAAATGTAAGCATGATAGAAGATATAAAGACAAGATAGAAGAATACAATGTTCAAAATTTAGAAATCAAGTACACTTATACATTGTAATGATCATGCAAGGCTATCTAGTGCATTTACTTATGAATTTAGAGAATACAGGTAGATATGCAATAGACTCCAATTCTCATGAGTAGAAGGCTTACAAGTGATAATGATGTGTACAAAATAGTGTTTTTGATAAAAGTATACATATGAGTTAATCAAAACACATGACATGTATAATGAAATAAACATAATATTATTGAAGAAGCACTTTTAGAGTTCTACCCACAAAGCTATATAAAATTTTCAATGCACATAGAAGAATAGTACAACTACCAAGGTGCTCTGCACCATAATGCTTATTAAGACTTATCAGGGTGCAAAGTAGTGCTTGGGGAATCACAATTATTATTTTGAATTTTAGTTGTTTTTGTGATTCGGTGTACAAGAAGAAGTAGTGTAAAAGGAAAAATGTTTGCAACAAGGCACTTTACAATTCTCTCCAAGGTGCTCAACCTCACAATGCTCATTAAGACTTATCAGGAGGGTGAGTAGTGTTTGGTGGAGTTATCTTTGTCAATTATTCATTTGAATTTTTTTTGCTTAACGATAAAGGTCTCCGAATTCACTTGTATGTGCAAACAAAAAGATTTTTTTGAAAAGACACACTTCTTCAAAAATAGGTGCATGAAAAAGATTTTTACTTGTGGTGAAGGTAAAACTAAGCATGCCAAACAATAATATGACGTTGTTACACTACACAATCATGTAAGCGAAGATTAAATACATATGTAGTTTGTCAAAAAGTGTGAGTGAAACAAAATCATTAGCAAATATAAGCCATTTACTCATACATAGAGGCACACTATGCAATACTACACATGATTTCTATCATCAATTTCAAAGCACACATAAGATAATGGTCAAGGCATGATACAAGAACAATGTTATTAAGATACTTGAACTTGAGAATGAAACATTGTATACTAAGCTTGGCAAGATAAACTATACCATCCTCGAAACATAGAAAATCACATCAATTTTTATAAATTTTAAGTTTTTCAAAAAAAAACAAAAAAAACAAATAAAAATCATGTTTTTGTTGTTTTTATTGGGTTTTCAAATTTTGTAGTTGGTTTTGATATATAAAAATATGTTTTTGGTTGGATTTGGATTTGTCTTACTTTTTTTTGTGTTTTTGGAATTTTAAAAGAGAATAGCAGAAACTGAAAAATAAAAATGAAAAAGAGACTGGAAATGTGAGTCAGGTAGAGGCTTGGAAATAACAGAAAATAAGTGCATAAAGATAAATAAATGAAAATAGTAAAAACGGACAAAAAGCACGATACCGCCGAGCGATAGAGTTACCGTGCCGCGGTAATGCTTGAAATATAAGGGTTTGACCCGGTCAGATCTCATTTTGTCAAGGGTTTTGGATCTCATTTTTTTTCTCATCGACTTCCGCCGGCGTTAGAAGCAGGTAAGGTTTCTCTTTTGTTGTTTTACTTTCTTTTATGGTTTATTTTGGTGATTCAAGCTAGGATCTAGTTGATTTGAAGGATTTTCATGGTGGTTTGTTCATAGGAGGCTATATGGGAAATGTTTTAGGATATTTTGGTAGATCTATGAGTTATTGTTTGAGTATTCAAGTTAGAGTAGTTGAAATAACTCAGATCTGGAATTTTTGAGTCTTTTCGAAATGATTTTGGAGGATTTTTGGTGGATTCGAAGGAGGAAGATGAACAGCAATTTTGTCAGTTACCGCGCGGCGATATATATACCGCGCCGCGGTAACTCTCCTGTACAGATTTTCAAGTTATCTCCTGTCCAGATTTTGATGTTTTGCCTTTAATTTTATTTTGGTGCAGATTTGATAATGGCTTCCACCAGTCGTCACGCTCGACGGTCAAATGTGGGTCGGAATCAAGAGGGTGGAGCAATATTCCATGGTATTGAGGATGCTACCATCGGAGTGGCAATGGTGGTGGGGATAGAGCTACCCGTTCATGAACATATATATGAATATTTGGCTGACACAGGTGTACTCTCAGTGATCATAGATGATAATTTTTCTTCAGTTTTGGTAAGAGAATTTTATATGAGATTGGAGGATCCGGATCGGACTAATCTTCAAGGAGGAGTACATTCCTATATTCAAGGTCATGAGGTAGTGATAACTCATGAAGATTTACGTGAGGAGTTTGGCCTTGAATGGAGTGGTAATCTCTTGGATATTGTAGAGCGGTTCTGAACGCTTCGGAACTGGACTCGAATAAATGAAGTGTTGCATGGTCGAGAAGGTGTGGAGGAATTGATTTCATCAGTTACTACACTAACTCCCGACGCATACATTATCCAAGAGATCCTACGACGTACTATCATGATAAAGGCAGGAATACAAGGATGATCACATCTCAATTGAGTATGGTCACCTATCATATTTTAGGAAAAATTAAGTTTGATAGGGCAGATCTCCTATTATCTATGATCCGATATACATATAAGTTGAAAGACCCACATCGACAGCGATTGAATACTCTTCCATTGGGAGGAATAATTCAACGCATTGTATTCAAGAAATGCCGGTCTCTCAATATGGAAGTTTATCATCTTGATTGTCGTTCAGCCAGAATCCTCTCTATCTATTCATCCCCCACGTCAAGAGCGAGCTCCAACTCCACAACCTCCAGTTCGATGAGGTGTGTCAGTGAGAGATACCCAATGAGACCTTCAGGAGCAAGCGAATATCAATAGAAAGGTGACAAGAATGTCGAAAAAGATTTCTGGAATTGAGAAGATGGTACGAAAGATCATGGTGGCCCTTAAATTAACTCCATCACCGCCTAGAGAGGAGAGTCCAGAAGAGGAGCATCCACGACCATCGGTTCGTCGAAGATGTCGTGGAGGTGATGAAGGAGAAAGCAACAGTATGGGGGCTGGAGAGTAGTAGAATGAAGATCATTTTATTTTTGTAATTAATGCAGGTTTTCAGAGACACCAAAACAGACTGCTGCTACTACCGCGTGGTGCTAGTTCTAGCATTGGCGTTAGTATCAACAAACTTTCTGGGTTTAACTATTTCAGTTTGGACTAATTTCTGGCTTTGTTTAAGTGTTCTTTTATGCTTATCTTGCTAAAATATTTTAAGAATCTCCTGCATCGTTATGAAATTTTTTACTCCATAGTTTGATAATTATTCTTATTTGTCTTGAAAAGCTAAATTATCATGTGACATTATCTTAGCTATTTCAATTTAGTGTTAATGAATTTTGATTAACAAAATGTTACAAGTTATATAAAGTGATTTTATCATGACGGCTCAAGGAAATAAAAAAAAGGAAATTCAGCATATCATGAAGTAGATAATTGATATTTTAATTTTTTTGTTGATTTCTACTTCATGCAAATGATTGGATACTAATGAATGAGAGATTTAGGTATCCAAAGAGGACCGGGTGTGATGGTTCCTTTGGGTACCCAAATACAACGTGTTTGCTTTTGGGGAGATAGTGATGAATGGGCCCTTTTGAGTGGAGCTTGTGTTTCTTCTTTAGCTTTGGGTCTCCATTCAAACCTTGGAAAAATGTTATTTTTATTTTTCAAATTTCCATGGTCATTTTCTTGAATGTTTGGATAACAATGACTTTTGAATTTATTTTTTAAAGGAAATTTGTTTGCATTTAATTTTAGGTTGGGAAAAACATGATATTGTAAATTATGGTAATTTTGATTTTGATTTACAAATCCTCTATGTTCCTTACTCCCATTTTTAAACTTAGGTAAGATGTTCATATTCATATTCAACTTGTTTTTAGATATAGTTTGATATTGTGAATTTGTATTTACCATTTTCATAAGCAAGTTGATTTTTAATTTTAATTCATTATTCTTAACAATAAGATTATGTCTAGCTTTATTATAAGCGAATGTGCTGTTTTTAAGAATAGAAACAATTGAATCAATATGATTTTGATAGTTATTTCTATATTCATCAAATGTTTCATCCATCTCTTTAATTTCAATTTTATAGTCCTTACACTTAGCACAATCATTTTTCAAGGATGAATTTTCTAAACATAATCTTTCATTTTGTTCTTTTATAAAAAGAAGTTCCTTTTTAAGTTCCTTGTGTTTTTCTTTTAATTCATTATATTCTACACAAGGTGTAGTGTTTTCAACTAAGGAACTAGATATATTTGAATTTGATTGTTCATTAATTTTTGCCTCTAAATTTTTGTTTTCTAAGCGCAAATGTTTATTAGCATCTTTTAATTTCTTAATTTTGCGCTTTGTAGTTTGAAGCAATTGTAATGAAGAAATAGTAGTACAAAAAATGGGATTTGATTTCCTTACGTTGCTTTCGGGAGAGGCATGATTTGAACACATAGTTTCTTTGACATCTTTTTGGCATTCCTCTTCCGAAGACAGTACTTCTTCTTCTCTTCCATTTGATGTGTGCTCCAATGATCCGTCATGAGAGGAGCATTCTTGAAGACTTGTGCAAGCTTGCATATTCTCCGGTTCTTGCGATTGTTCCATACCTGTAGAAGGAGAATCATACCTTTCTTTAAGAAATTTCCATACTTTGTATGCACTAGAAAAACAATATACTAATTTGAAGATATCTTGAGATAAAGCACAGAAAATATAGTTCATAGCTTTTGCATTTAGGTGACGCTCTTGTTTATTTGATTGGTCTGCTGTTCTTGTTATTGCTATATCCCATGCGTTGATATCTAATGTTTTAATAAACCTTTCCATTAACAATTTCCACCCTTTGTAATTTCTTCCTTCGAATAAGGGTGGTGCAAGAGGTTTTTCTTCTTCATAGAAGTTTCCCCCACTAATAGAAGCGAGATCATGAGATGCCATTATTCCCGGTTGTTAAGCCGATTTGGAATAACCTCCCTCTGATACCACTTGTTGGATCTGTAGGCGCCCTTAGAGGGGGGGGGGGGGGGGGTGAGTAAGGGTTTTAAAAATTCAGAGATTATGAGAGAAAATAATTCTCAGACACTACCTCCAGCGGTAGTGTTAACGCTCGGCGTTAGGCAACAGTGAGAATACTTTTACGTTTGAACAATGAAAATCACAGAGTATAACTCAGAGATGAAACAATAAACATATTTTTATTAATCATTAACTGGAAGTAAATACGATTACAAAAACTTTTCCCAATAATGCTTGGAAAGAGGTGACCGATGAAAACTCTTTTGGTTTTCTATACCGACCCTTCTCCCAAGGACCGGTTGGCTTTAGCTTATCTCTCCCTAGACAAGGCCTCAAGCCGCTCTAGCCCTTCCCTCACCGGAAAGGCCTCAAGCACTCCCTAGATCTACACCCAAGACCTAGTCGTCATGTGGCGAATTCCCCTAGTCCCCGTTGTACAACCCGGGGTTCGCCCGGCTCTTCCCATTAGAACTCGCAAAGCCAGTCTTCCAAGAAGCATAGGCGAGATCGCCACTTATATGTTCTCAGCAGCTATAAGGAGGCGAGACCAGAGTACCAACATCGGTCTCGCCCAAATCCTTGACGGGAAGCATGGCGCGTTCCACAGGTTCTGCGAGACCCGCGAGGTCGCAGAGAGGGCAGGAGTTCTCGCCCGCGAGGTCGCAGAGAGGGCAGGAGTTCTCGCTTAAAGCGAGCGAGACCCAGAGACTCGAGTAGTTCCGCGGACCCCCCCCCCCCCTTTTAGGGAGGGTTAGAAGCTAGAATTACCCTCTTGCCCCTGGAGGTCTGCATATAGCCCCTTCAAACAGCGGAGTTTGGCTATGGGCAGGCCAAATTGGGGTGCTTATAGTAAGTTCAAAAGGCGGAGTTCCGCTATTCACAGACCAGTTCAGAAAAACTATAAATAAGACCCAAAGGGCACCTTTGGCGAGAATTCCAGTTGGAAGCTTCTCTCTCCTCTAGTTATCCTTGCCGAGACTCCCCTGAGCTCTCCAAGGTGCCCGGGCCTCAGCTTTGGCTTAGGAGGGGAAGCAATCTAAAGATCTTCCGGGTGTGCGGTGGGACCTCCCTGCTGAGTTTAAGGTTCTGTGTTGAGTTCAGGAACCCCGACTTGCTCTCCCCAAGAGACAAGTAAGTGTTAGTCGCCCCTCAACCTGTTGAGGGCCCCGAGCTCCACAAGAGACCAGTTTCTGGTTTCAACATTCTTGGTGCGGTGAGCGTGGAGTGTGACTAGTGCAGGAAAGTCTTTAAGAGAAAGCATGGCGGGCGAGGACGAGCGAGATGCAGGATTCGGAGGCTCGCCACCCACAGGGCCACCAGTGACGATGGATATGCTGGCCGAGCTCAAGAGGGATATGATTGGGGCCTTTCAGAGCGCCATCGCCTCGGCGCTAGGTGGTTTCGCTACCCCGGCCCCTCAGATGGCTCCCCCATCCGGGGGCTGCGAGAACGCCCCAGGCCAGCGAGTAGGCAAGGAAGCAGCGGTCCAGGAGGCAGGCCGAGATCTCGCAGGTCGCGAGCTCTTCCCCAGTCCAGTGGGAGCGAGCGAGACCCCTGCCAGAGTGGTCTCGGCAGGAGGAGCCTCGGCAGGAGGCTCTGCAGGAAGAGTAGAGCCAGTTCAGAGGGTGAGTGGGGGAAGTCCCTTTTGTGAGTTGGTACTCTCGGCACCACTCCCCGAGGGGTTCAGGGAGCCAGCCATGACCTTGTATGTTGGGAACAGTGACCCCGTTCCCCACCTGCAATGGTTCGAAGATATGGTCTCGATCAGACCCATGTCGGACGCCTTCAAGTGCCGACTCTTCGCCACCACCCTGAAAGAGAAGGCGAGGGACTGGTTCTACCAGTTGCCCTCGGGTTCGATTTATGCTTTTGAGGATTTGCGTAGGGGGTTTCTACTGCGTTTCTCCACCTTGAAGAAGAGGAAGAAAGACCCGGAGTCTCTCTTCAATACCAAGCAGGAACAAGGTGAGTCCCTAGCCCAGTATCTGGAGCGGTTCAGGGAAGAGGTCCTCCTCATTCAAGAGATACCAGGGCAAACACTCCAGCTGGCCTTTACGGTGGGACTGCGAGAGGGTTTCTTCAAGATGGATCTCAAGAGAAGGGTCCCTCTTTCCTATGAAGAACTAATGGAGCGAGCGGCGGAGGAAGTAGACGGGGAGGCAGCTAACCCCGAGTTCACAAAGAGATTGGCACGGCTGAGCGAGCCGGAGAATAGGCATCCCGAAGGAGGGAGAAGGGAGGAAGTCAGGGCCCCGGAGTTGGGGTGGAGGCAGCAAGGTGGTGGGATGCAGGGCCCGGGAAGGGGGTTCCACCATGGGGGAGGTAACTTCCATGGAGGACAGGGGAGACCTCACCAGCTGGGGTGGAGGAAGGGCCCGAGGCCGCCCCCTCCCCCGCCTCATCAAGCGATGGAGATCGGAAGAGGAAGAGCAGGAAGAGGAAGAGGAGCAGGAGCCGGGGGAGTCGGTCCCAGAAAAAGGAACAGAGGAGTGGGAGGAGAGGGGAGGGTGGCCGCGCTGCCGTATTGTGACTTCCACCAGGAGGAAGGTCACCCGACCGCCACTTGCCCGGAGTTCCTAGAAGTGAGGGGAGTAAGAGGACCAGCACCACAACCACAGCAGCGCCCGGTGAGGATCGAGGAAGTCCTCACCCCGGAGGATGAAGAAGAAAGATGCGAAGATCGGGTTGACGTGGGGGACCGGGGGGGATCGGGGTGATCCACGGAGGGGTGGGGATCGACGCAACCCGGAAGGCGAGCCTCCATGCTATGTACCGTCAGAGCGTAGCTTAGACATCTCAAGCCCCGCCCCCGGTGGAGAGGATCACCTTCTCCCAGAAGGATATGCCCGGTCATGAAGACCCGTTCTGCGATGCGCTGGTTATCCAAACCGCCATCGAGAATTTTACCGTCTCACGAATCCTGGTAGACAATGGCAGCTCGGTCAACGTTATCTTCAAGAAAGTGTTTGACGAGATGAAGGTAGAGGCCCGAAGGGTGTTGGCCTCGGATGGCCCCCTGTTTGGCTTTTCGGGAGAGAGAAAGGAGGTGGAGGGAGGAGTAGGACTCCATGTAACTCTCGGGGGGCAATCGCGGAACTGCCGTTTCGTGATTGTGGACGCCCCAAGCAGCTATAGCGCCATTTTTGGTCGGCCTCTTATTAGTGCATTTAGATGCGTCCCTTCCACGCCTAAAGTTCAACACAGGTGGAATCCAGGTCAGGGTCCGGGGAGATCCCAAGGTGGCGAGACAGTGCTACGTGACAGCTGTCAACACCATCTCCTGGATGGAAGGAGCGGAGGAGTGGGATAAGAGGATGGAGGAGGTGGCTGTGGCAGGAGGAGAGAAGGGAGACGAGGAGAAGGGAGGAAAAGAAGGAGACGAAGAGATCACCCCGGAAGGGGGGGTAGGGGAGCACATGGAGGTAGATGAAGAAGAAGAGGGAGAAAAGGGGGAGGAAGTTCATGCCCGGGAGGGGGTCGAGGTAGGACCCTGGGCGGAGAGAAGGGAAGAAGGAGAAGAAAAGGGAGGGAAGGCTAAGGAGAGAAGGGTGGAGGAGGTGACGGAGATGGAAGGGGAGGAAGGGGGAGCCCAAGAGCTCGCCAATGAAGGAGAGGAGGAGAGGCCTTGGGGGAGCAGTCGCGGCTGGAGGCCGTAGACGAGGTCATCGAACTGGAGGTCGTCACCCGACTGGGGATGATGGAGAAGGTCCGGGTCAGCAGAGAGCTCAACCCTAAGGAGAGGGCGGAGATCCTCGCCTGCGTCCAGAAGAACGTGGACGTTTTTGCCTGGAGTGCCGCAGAGATGCCAGGGATAGATGCGGATGTGGCTTGCCACCGCCTCAACCTCGAGCCCGGCACCCGCCCCATCCGCCAAAAGATGAGGCCCACTGCAGACCAGCTGGAAGGCCCTATCCGCGAGGAAGTGGAAAAACTTCTGAAAGCAGGTTTTGTAAAGGAGATCCAGTACCCAGGCTGGGTCTCCAATGTCGTCATGGTAAAGAAAGGAGGAGGTAAATGGCGAATGTGTATTGATTTCTCTTTGCTTAATAAATCATGCCCGAAGGATTGCTACCCTCTGCCTAGAATCGACGCGCTGGTTGACTCAGCCGTCGGTTTTCATATGATGTCTTTCTTAGATGCTTTTTCAGGTTACCACCAGATTCGCATGCATCCCCCTGACATCAAAGACGTCTCCTTCATCACGAGGGATGGATGCTACTGTTACAGGATGATGCCCTTCGGGCTCAAGAATGCGGGGGCTACATACCAAAGGATGATGGACCGGGTTTTCCGTGAGCAAAAGGGGAGAAACCTGGAGGTCTACGTCGATGACCTCATGGTCAAGAGCCGAGGTTTCGAGTCCCACCTCCATGACCTCGAGGAAACTTTCGGGACCCTACGGAAGTTCAAGATGAGACTCAACCCATCGAAGTGCGTCTTCAGAGCCAGTCGAGGAAAATTCTTGGGTCACATGCTCACCCCGGCTGGAGTGGAGCCCAACCCGGATAAGGTCAAGGCAATCCTCGAGTTGGCACCCCCAAGAAATGCTAAGGAGATCCAACGTTTGACGGGAAAGTTGGCTGGGCTAAGTAGATTTCTCTCCAAGGCAGGGGAGAGATGCTCCTCTTTCTTCAAGGTGTTACGGGGTAATCAAAAGTTCGAATGGACCTCCGAGTGCGAAAAGGCTTTCCAAGCGTTAAAAGAACAACTGACCAAGGCTCCGCTACTGCAAGGGCCGAGGTCAGGGGAAGACTTGTCTTTATACCTGGGGGTAGGGTTGGAAGCTGTGAGTTCCGTGCTTGTCCGAGAGGAAGGGAAGAAACAACTACCGATCTATTATGTAAGTAGAGTGCTGAGGAAGGCCGAGCTTAGATATCCTATCTTGGAGAAGCTGGCCTTCGCTCTAGTGGTGTCGGCCCGAAAACTTCGACCCTATTTTCAGGCACATTCCATAAGGGTAGTGACCGACCACCCCCTCCACAATATCATGGAGGGTGTAGAACACTCGGGAAGGTTGGCCAAGTGGTCGGTGGAGTTAAGCGAATTCAACATCTCTTATATACCGAGGGTGTCCATAAAAGCGCATGCAGTGGCTGATTTCCTGGCTGACTACGTTACCGAGGTAGAAGAATCGGAACTACCCTATCCGATGTCTTGGAAAATGTTGGTAGATGGAGCGTCCGGAAGACACTCTTTTGGGGGAGGGGTAGTCCTGGTCAGTCCCCAAGGGACCATGATAGAGCAAGCAATCCATTTCCACTTCCCCCTCACCAATAACCAGGCAGAATACGAGGCGGTGATAGCAGGCCTCCGCTTGGCTCGGGAGCTGGGAGTGCAAGACGTGGAGGTCTCGACGGACTCCATGGTTGTCGCTTGCCAAGTCAAGGGAGAGTTCGAAGTCAAGGAACCAGCTCTTCAGCGGTACTTGGAGAAGGTCAAGGAGGTGGTGGGATAGTTCCGAACTTTCTCTATCAAGCACGTCCCAAGGGAAGAAAGCACCCAGGCCAATCTTCTGGCCAAGTTTGGTCCCCAGGTTGGGGGGACCATGTCGGAACTCTTCCGACCCTCCATTGAGGAGCGAGAAGTAATGGAGGTGGATCAGCGGGCGTCATGGATGGACCCTTTCATTACTTTCCTAGCATCAGGGAGATTCCCCGAGGGAGAAGTCGACAAGCGGTGATTCAGGTATAAATCGGCCTACTACTCCTTACATGCAGGGGTGTTGTATAGAAAGACCCTCTCGGGGCTCCTGGCCCGTTGTGTCTCGGAGGAGGAGGCCCCAAGGGTCTTGGAGGAGATCCATTCGGGAGAATGTGGCAGCCACTCGGGAAGCAGAACCCTGGAAGGAAGGGTTCTGAGGCAAGGTTATTTCTAGCCCACCCTCAGCAAGGATGCGGACGAATTCTCCAAGAGGTGCTCTAAGTGCCAACTCTACGCTCCTCTCCAACTCCTCCCAGCTCAAAGGCTAAGAACGATCACGGCCCCTTGGCCATTTGCAGTCTGGGGATTAGACCTGGTGGGACCTTTCCCCCATGCGAGCGGTCAAAGGAGATTTTTGCTAGTGATGATCGACTACTTTTCCAAGTGGATCGAAGCGAAGGCGCTAGCCAAGGTAACCTCTCAAGTGATAAGGAACTTTGTTTGGGGTGAAATAATTTGCAGGCACGGGCTTCCTCTAGCCATTGTCACAGATAACGGGCCGCAATTCGCCAGCGAGGAGTTCATCAGTTTCTGTACTCAGCTTGGCATAGATCTCAGGTTCTCGTCGGTCCACCACCCAAGGAGTAACGGGCAAGTGGAGGCGGCGAACAAAATTGTAGTGAACCTCCTCAAGAAAAAGATCGAAAACCTCAGAGGGAGTTGGGTGGAGCAACTACCCTCGGTCCTCTGGGCTCTGAGAACCACCCCGAACACGGCCACCGGAGAGACCCCATTCAAACTATCCCACAGATCCGAGGCTATCATTCCGGTGGAGTTTGAAGTCAAGTCGCCTAGGGTGGCCACCGCAGGAGGAGGGGATGAAGAATGGATGGCAAACAACGAGGAAGGCCAACGGTTGTCCTTGGACCTAGTGGAGGAACTCCGAGACTTGGCGACCATCAGGCAGGAGGAAGTAAAAAGGCGGATGGCCAAATACTTTGACAAGCATATACGAGTAAAGCATTTCCAGAAAGGGGACTTGGTACTAAAAAAGGTTGATGCGGCCGGAAGGGGAGCCGCGGTGGGTAAGCTCAATCCTAACTGGGAGGGCCCATATATTGTGAGTGAAGTGCTGAAGTCGGGAGGTTACCACCTCCGGATCTGGAAGGGGAGCCTCTCGGCCGAGCCAGGAGTGGGGATGACTTGAAACGTTTCTATCCATGAAGTTCTTGAATATATTGATTCCTATGTATTGGCGTTGTTTTTATACTAATCATGAGTTCCAAGCAACAAGTAATGACGCTGGATTGCCCCGGACGATCCCGCTGCCAGGCTCTCATTAGCTGGTAGGGCCAGTTGATCTCGCGGAGAGGCTGGCGAGGTGATAGACTCTTTGTGCTGGATTGCCCCGGACGATCCCGCTGCCAGGCTCTCGTTAGCTGGTAGGGCCAGTTGATCTCGCGGAGAGGCTGGCGAGGTGATAGACTCTTTGTGCTGGATTGCCCCGGACGATCCCGCTGCCAGGCTCTCGTTAGCTGGTAGGGCCGATTGATCTCGCGGAGAGGCTGGCGAGGTGATAGACTCTTTGTGCTGGATTGCCCCGGACGATCCCGCTGCCAGGCTCTCGTTAGCTGGTAGGGCCGGTTGATCTCGCGGAGAGGCTGGCGAGGTGATAGACTCTTTGTGCTGGATTGCCCCAGACGATCCCGCTGCTAGGCTCTCATTAGCTGGTAGGGCCGGTTGATCTCGCGGAGAGGCTGGCGAGGTGATAGACTCTTTGTGCTGGATTGCCCCGGACGATCCCGCTGCCAGGCTCTCGTTAGCTGGTAGGGCCGGTTGATCTCACGGAGAGGCTGGCGAGGTGATAGACTCGTTGTGCTGGATTGCCCCGGACGATCCCGCTGCCAGGCTCTCATTAGCTGGTAGGGCCGGTTGATCTCGCGGAGAGGCTGGCGAGGTGATAGACTCTTTGTGCTGGATTGCCCCGGACGATCCCGCTGCCAGGCTCTCGTTAGCTGGTAGGGCCGGTTGATCTCGCGGAGAGGCTGGCGAGGTGATAGACTCTTTGTGCTGGATTGCCCCGGACGATCCCGCTGCCAGGCTCGCGTTAGCTGGTAGGGCCGGTTGATCTCGCGGAGAGGCTGGCGAGGTGATAGACTCTTTGTGCTGGATTGCCCCGGACGATCCCGCTGCCAGGCTCGCGTTAGCTGGTAGGGCCGGTTGATCTCGCGGAGAGGCTGGCGAGATGATAGACTCTTTGTGCTGGATTGCCCCGGACGATCCCGCTGCCAGGCTCTCATTAGCTGGTAGGGCCGGTTGATCTCGCGGAGAGGCTGGCGAGGAGATAGACTCTTTGTGCTGGATTGCCCCGGACGATCCCGCTGCCAGGCTCTCATTAGCTGGTAGGGCCGGTTGATCTCGCGGAGAGGCTGATGGGATGGAAGATGTTGGATCTTAAGAAAGAAGGTCCTCAGCACAAGATAATCAAAAGAAAGTGTTGGGTCTCTAAAATATTTCTGAAAAGGAGAGGGCGACCTCTCGCTGGGCGAGAAGGATGGTCCTCGCACGAGATAATCAAAAGAAAGTGTTGGGTCTCTAAAATATTTCTGAAAAGGAGAGGGCGACCTCTCGCTGGGCGAGAAGGATGGTCCTCGCACGAGATAATCAAAAGAAAGTGTTGGGTCTCTAAAATATTTCTGAAAAGGAGAGGGCGACCTCTCGCTGGGCGAGAAGGATGGTCCTCGCGCGAAATAACAAAAGAAAGTGTTGGGTCTCTAAAATATTCCGAAAATAAGAGGACAACTTCTCGCTAGACGAGAGGGGGGATCCTCGGCATAAATAACGAGGAAAATGTGTTTGGACTAAAATATTTCAAAAGTGAGGGCGACTTCTCGTCCTAGCGAGAAGGAAAGTCCTCGGCACGAGACTAGAGCGAGAACGAGGACTTTCATCCCCAAGACGTATAGACTGAAACTTAAGGGGCTTCTCGCTGGACGAGAAGGAAAGTCCTCGGCGCTTATAAAATAAACGGATTCCCCGACACATGCATCAACTGATGTAAAAATAAGAATAGAGAGAATACGTAGCGAAGTAAGAAAGCATTGCGCAAAAATTCCCTTCCAAAGAAAAAGTTTTAGTTACAATGTGTGGCGAACTCGCCAACCCCCCCAAAAAAAAAGGTTTATATATCAAAAAGTAAAATAAAGATCGCCTTCTAGGCCTCGCCAAAGAACCCCCCGTCGTCGTCACCATCCTTTACCGGCGGGAGCGGCCTGAAGAGCTCCGGGACGATATCCTCGACCGTCACGCTCTCGGCCTCGACAACCAGCAACCCAGCACCTTTCATGGCCTGGAAGACGAAGCGTGCCGCATTCGTGGACTCTATCCAGAGCGCTTCGTCGCGATCTCGCTTCTCTTCCTTTAACCAGCGAGGAGAAGGGGGAACGGCAGCCCGAGCAAGCTCACAGTTGAGTGCCTTCAACGCGGTGACCTCGCCCTCCAAGCTCAGGACCCGAGCGTCCGAGAGCCTAGCCATCTCGGCATCCTGTAGACGAACTTAGTATGAGAAGAAGTTAGGAAGTCAGGGATAACATTATAGAACGAACGACTCACCACTCCGGTCTCGGCGGTGGCCAACTTTTCCTTTAGCTCGTCGACCTTCACCTCGGAAACCCTGAGGGATTCGGCCAGTCCCGCGCATTCGCGCTCCAGCTCCAGAAATTTCCTGCTCGTCATATGGGCAAGTTCCATCGCCCGCAATTGAGATCTCGAGCTCTCGTAGGCGAGACCCCGTGCGGTTGCGTCCTTGTAGGCCGCAGCGTCCTCGCGGCCATACATGACGAAGGAGAAATTGAAGGCGTGGGAAGTCGCTGCGCCCTCCTCTACCCAAGTGGGAAGGAGGGAGGTGACGTCGATCCGGTTGACCTCTTCATTCCAGCGCACCAGGCGCTCGCCGGTTTCATCTCGGGCTCGCATACCAAGGCCGAAATGCAGATGATTCGACGGAATTGGCGGTGCCGAGGTCCCCGCGATGGCCTCGGCTTGCTCGACCTCCAGATCCTTGGGGAGTGAGGAATCGCCGATCCCAGGACCCGAGGGCTCGGCCGGACGCTTTCCCTTTACGGAGGCGCGCAGGCTCTCGTTTGTCTTGGACCTCTTTGAAGTAGGCTGGCGGGAAGGCTGGCTGCCTGAAGCCCCCGACCTCTTCTTAGAGGTGATAGCAGTTAGGGGGGTGCCTTCTCGGCAGGCCGCCGCTCCCATGGTTGCGAGAACAAGGTCGGCGGAGGGTTTAATGTTGCTCGCATAAGGTGGGTGGAGGGGGATGTCTCGCTCACCTGTTAAGAGTTGTGTTAGAAAGAATGGCGGGAATCTGAATTAAAGCAAAAAAGGGGGCGAGATCATTACCTTCCCCGGGAAGAACCGGTGAAAGTTTGTCGACGTTGCGGCGGAGATGGACCACCTCGAAGTTCTTCTTCTGGAAGAATTGGAAGAGGTCGGCATCGTGGCCGCCCAGAGGTGGAGGACGGTAGACGGTGTCGTTATACTGGATGGGCGAGATCGGGATGATGCCGAAATTCCCCTTTACCAGGAGGAACTTCTGGGCCCAGAAGTGGGCCTTGTTGACGGTCTCGATGACCTTGCAGCCCGACCCCACAAAGTAGACCGTGCCCTCGGAGTAGGCGCGAAACGAGAACAGCTTCCGGAAAACCGGAAGGCTGAACTCGATTCGCTCCTCGCGCATGAAGAAGGCGAACCCCGTGATCACCGCCATCGCGTTAGGGGTGAGCTGGCCGAGAACAACTCCATAGTGCCGAAGCACCTAAAAAGCCACGTAAAGAAAATTGAAGCAAGCGAGATCAATCTCGCAAGAGTGATGAAGGAGAGAAGGAGGTGTACCTGGCGAACCTCGGGCCAGAGGGGGAGTCGCAGGCCCACGGCGAAGTGCGAGATCGGGATGGCGATCTCATCGGGCCGAAGGGTGTTAATCACCTCGCCCTTCTCGGGCCGGCGGGCGGTGAACCCAGTGGGAATGTAGTCGGCGATGGAGGAGAGATACTCTTCCTCGCTCATATTGCAGTGGAAGAAGTCGTGCTCGCAGTAAGCCCAAGCACACTTCAGCCGGCCTTCCGCCTCAGGAAGCTCTTTCGAGGTCTTCACCATCACGCGTACCTGCGAGAACAAGTGTAGAAGGAGGCGAGAACAAAGCTGACGAGAGCTCTGCAACTAGGAGAAGAGGAAGGCGGTAGGTAAATGATATTAATGGGGAGGCTATTTATAGAAAAATGAAAATGGCGGGAAGAAGCCCAAGCGCCGGGATGCTGTCCGACAAAACGTCACATCACCGGGACACTAAACAAAATTACTTCGCCAATCATTGGCGAGCGAGATCAATCTGCAGGATTAGCTAGAATAAAATGATTTGCAAGCGGAAATATCACAGGCATGCGGGAACAAGGTAAAGGGAAAGCGGCATTATAAAAGCCGCGAGCGATAACATAGTTAATAAGTTGTCCGATGCTCGTGACGAGCGAGAATCAATAAAAACCATAGCCTAGCGAGATTGTTGCAATAAAAGCAGAAGCGAATTGTTCATGAAAAAGGGAACCTAAAATCGCGGGGTCAGTAGGGCAGCCACTGCCATCTACCACCACCTCGCGGCCCCCTCCTCGGCGGCCTTCGGGAATTGTGGAATTCAGCAGCAGCGCAGGCATCGCGGTCGATCAATTGGGCGTGATCCCTGATCCTCGCTATGAGCGTCTCCTGAGAGGCCTCGCATTCATCAGGGTCGGGGGGTATCGCCACACGGAGTTTGTCGCATTCGTCCATCAGGGACGCGTGTCTTTCCTCCGCAGCCAGCCTATCCACTCTCGCCTGGATGTTGAGGTCCTGCAACATCTGGTTTTGCTTTTGGAATAGTTCCGCAGTCCGCCGTCTCATCACCTCGGGTTCTCGCGCATTGCCCAGGAAATCTTCTACCCGCTCGGGAAAAGGGGACACCTCGTCGTCCCCGAATTCGGAGTCGGTAAGATGAATCTCGCCGTCTAACAATGAAAGGTCATACGCGAGGTTATGAAAGATAAGCTAGAGTAAAAAGTGGAAAGGCGAGAAGGTCTACCTCTGGGACGGCGAGAAGAACCGGGTGGGGAATCGAAAGAAGTACCGTAGTAAGGCCGATGAGTTTTTCCCTTTCCAAGGGGATATCTCGCTGCATCAGCAAGAGGAACGTTCGGCGGGCGCGAGCCGCCTGAGTCTCGATTGGCGAGAAGGTCAAAGGTTGGTGCCGGGATTGTCACATCCCGGCGTCTGGGGGAAGGAGTTCGCTGACCCTGTTCCCCCGGGCTCGCTGGGGGCGAGGCTGCAATCAAAAAGTAAAAGATAAGATGAGAAAGGAGATGCCATCGAATAATATAATTCCAATAAAAGAGGCGAGACCAAATAATGTACCAGGAGGATTCTCGCCAGTAGTATTCGCATTTACCCGAGGGGTAGTGGGCGGTTCGTTCGAGGGCCCGCCAATGTCCTTGACAGTCTCGCTGACCTGCAGAGACGAAGTTTAGAAGTAGCAGTCGAAGGATCTCGCATGAAGAGTAATAATCCCTACCTTCTCGATGGATTTCTCGCTGGCCGAGGACTCGAGGTCGACAGTATCTTCCCCCAATCGGCGAGCGGCTTTTGCTTTTTTCAGTTTCGGCATAGGAGAGGGAGACGAGCGATTCATCCACGCCGGTGGCTTCATCATCATCGCCATCTCCTGTGCCTTGGAGGCCTTCAGGCGAGCTTCCATTTCCTTGGAGAGAGGCATCGGAGGACAGCTACAGTAAAGAGAAGGATGGGGAGGAGAAGAACAATGAAGACACTTCAACTCGGGTGGTATTTATAGCCAGGCGATGGGACCCACAGAAAGATTCCTGACAAGACAGCTGTCGTCAGGCGAACACCCTAGGGTTGGATGATTCTTTGCGAGCTCAGGTTAAACTCGCAAAGAGCGGGGATTGTGTACAACCCGGGGTTCGCCCGACTCTTCCCATTAGAACTCGCAAAGCCAGTCTTCCAAGAAGCATAGGCGAGATCGCCACTTATATGTTCTCAACAGCTATAAGGAGGCGAGACCAGAGTACCAACATCGGTCTCGCCCGAATCCTTGACGGGAAGCGTGGCGCATTCCACAGGTTCTGCGAGACCCGCGAGGTCGCAGAGAGGGCAGGAGTTCTCGCCCGCGAGGTCGCAGAGAGGGCAGGAGTTCTCGCTTAAAGCGAGCGAGACCCAGAGACTCGAGTAGTTCCGCGGACCCCCCCCCCCCCCTTTTAGGGAGGGTTAGAAGCTAGAATTACCCTATTGCCCCTGGAGGTCTGCATATAGCCCCTTCAAACAGCGGAGTTTGGCTATGGGTAGGCCAAATTGGGGTGCTTATAGTAAGTTCAAAAGGCGGAGTTCCGCTATTCACAGACCAGTTCAGAAAAACTATAAATAAGACCCAAAGGGCACCTTTGGGGAGAATTCCGGTTGGAAGCTTCTCTCTCCTCTGGTTATCCTTGCCGAGACTCCCCTGAGCTCTCCAAGGTGCCCGGGCCTCAGCTTTGGCTTAGGAGGGGAAGCAATCTAAAGATCTTCTGGGTGTGCGGTGGGACCTCCCTGCTGAGTTTAAGGTTCTGTGTTGAGTTCAGGAACCCCGACTTGCTCTCCCCAAGAGACAAGTAAGTGCTAGTCGCCCCTCAACCTGTTGAGGGCCCCGAGCTCCACAAGAGACCAGTTTCTGGTTTCAATACCCGTGTAACATCCCAAAACTCTGAAGTAGAACTATGCAGCTGGGAGCTAGCGCCGACGGTAATGCTACCGCCTGGTGCTAGCCATCTCGACGGTTGCTAAGCGTCGAGACGGTAGTTAAGCGTTGTCAGACGCTAAGGCGTCGAGACAGGAGCTAGCGCCAGCGGTAGTGTTACCGCCTGGCGCTAGCCCTCTCGACGGTTGACAGGCGTCGAGACGGATGTTAAGCATCGACAGACGCTACGTCGAGTCGGAAGCTAGCGCAGGCGCTAGCGCTAGCGCCGGCGCTAGCGCGCGATACAGGTCCGTGATTTGAAATCGTGGCCGTGAAGTCCTTATGTTCTTGGATCCGAGGGCTGGGATTAATCCCGGGATTCCTTAAACCTTGACCAGAGGAGATATTTTCATTATTTCTAAAGCCTTATCCCTCTTCAAGCTTGAGAAAGAGGAAAGCCAAGGAGGAAGAAGAAGTTGTCTTCCAGCATTGATGGAGCTCCGAAGCTCCGATTCGCAAGCCATTTACAGATCCACGGAGAGCAGCCCGGTGCGATTCTTTCCATCCGTGCCAAAAATCAAGCTATGGCCTCGAAGCGACGTCAAAGGGTAACGATCCTTTCTACCCTCATTTGGACATGTGTTAGTCCATTTCCATGCATCTTTGAGGTCCCTACCCAAAAGGGTGAGGTCGTGACCTCCGACGGGTGGATTCATGTTATCCTCGTCAGATCTTGCATACATGTAGAGTCCATGCGTGAAATGGGCGTATGCGCGCTGTGTGAAGCCCATCCGAGATGGTTCGTCCGGATTGGTGATGCTTTTTGATATTATGCGTGCCGGGGAAAACTCTGTGTTGATATCCTGCTTCGTAGGACTAGAGAGTGCTACTTCTTGCGCAGCAACGCCTGGGGGTGTGCCCCTGGAAGAACCCGAAGTTAGAACAGAAATGGAGTTTCTGCTCACTACCGCTGGCGCTAGCGTTAGCGCCGGGCGGTAGCTCCCAGACTGGGTTCTAGTGATTTTTGTGCGTTCTAAGGCAGTGGGAGTGTTACTGCATGTGCAGTAGTGCCTAGGGGTGTGCCCTGGGAAGCACCTACGACTAGAAGACAAAATGGGTTTTCTATTCACTATCGCCAGGCGTTAGCGTTAACGCTGGCGATAGCTCCCAGACTGAGTTCTGGTGATGTTTGCTGTGCTCAGCTTGTTGTGGGACTTGCGGCCTGCGTGCCTGTGTTTTTGTAATGTCCTGCTAGGTGGACCCGAGGCGCGTACGCCTTCCCTGTGAGGGGTCCAGTTGAGGGAACCTAGTCGCCTTAGGGCCTGGCTAGTTGAGAATACCTGGGCTGAGGGGATGCCATACCCGCATTTCGTGTTGTACAACGAGTGTGTGAACAACGGGCATTTGGCGAACCCACACCCGAACCATTGTGCGCCTGATTAGTAAGCCTCGCTCTGCATGTCGGGAAGCAATGGGGAAGAGTCTTCGGACTATGGGAAGTTCACAATTAAAGTACGGGGTACCCTGGTATTCGGGTCACCGACTTTAGCCTCGAAGGGCAAAACCATCAAGGGGATGGTGGTGGAAGGTGGAGTCCACCGAAGAGTGCCTTGCGAGCACGAGACGTGGAGACCTTTCTCACGTTTGTGATTGATTGCATATGTAAGAACTGTTGTGGGCTTTGCTAGTCGCACTCTTTTATATATATATGCTGCTGAGGTTGTTTTGCAGGGATGGTTAGAACTGCCACCCCCTCGAAGGGGTGGGGTCGTTATAATTTGGTCAGCTTTAGCTGACCGTTGCCCTGTTTTGCCACCATTTTTGGTGGGCTTGTTGTACAGGTGCTGGTCCGAGCGGGAACATAGCGGGCTGAAGCCCTTGTGCTGCTGCGGCCCTTGAAGGCCTTTTGATGTTCTTTTTCTTTTCATGAATGGTCGGCCTGCGCGCCGATGTTGGTAATTTGTAAGGCCGTCATGCCTATAAATAGTTGTTGTAAAACATTTCATTCCAAGTTAATAGAAGTGGACATACCCGGGTTCGGGTTTTGTGGTTTATGATTCTGTCTCTCTCTCTTCTGCTTCCGCATAGAATGCTCTGAGTTAGGTTTATTGTTTAGAGTCGTTCGATATTTCAATTAAGTGATGTTCCCGTTTGTTTTGTAGTATATGGCGTGGGGCCCTGGTCGGACCTTCTGTTATATGCTTCTTAACGGATGAGGGTGTTACAAATTGGTATCAGCATCTAAGGTTTCTGTGTCCTTCTAGGAATTCGCTGACGAATTCTTTTAAGGGGTGGTGAGCACGTGCGTGCGTTACCATCGAGACGTAAGAAATAAACCCAAAAATGTCCACTTAGGAATGAAATGTAACAACAAACCTGTTGGAGTTACCATTGTGATCTAGAAGTGGTCAAACATGTAATGTCACTGCCAACGCGATATGAGCCTGCAGGGTCGCACATAAGAGCATGTGGAGAAGTTGGAAGATTGACTATGTTGGTAAAGGTTACCAATCACCATATAGAATGGGGGAAGTCCAACAAATGTTGCTGTCTGAATTCGTCGGGTTTACACGGATAGAATTCGTCGGATTCGTCGGATTCGTCGGATTGTTCCGTGGAATCCCGACGAATTGTTACAGAGATCCTTAACTCGGCAAATGTTGCCGTCTGACATGATTCGTCGAATTCGTCGGATTGTTCCGTGGAATCTCGACGAATTGTCACAGAGATCATTAACTTGGCAAATGTTGCCGTCTGATATGATTTGTCGGATTCGTCGGGATTCGTCGGATTGTTCCGTGGAATCTCGACGAATTGTAACAGAAGCCCCTATTCTGCTGTGTGGTCTGCGGATAACGATTCTTCTAGAAGTATGTTTATCCTTTGGGTATAAATATAACTTCTTTTAGGGTTCTCATTACTTACGAATAGAAGCCGACGGAAGGAGTTCCACTCGAACCCTAGACGGAAGGAGTTCCGTCTGAATCGCCTCCGCCGACTTCCTCTCCGACGATTGTCGCCAGTGTTGTTCTTCCTGAAGCGGATCTAGCAATCCGTGGAAGCGCAAGGTGTAGTCTTCTTCTCCCGGCTCGTGTGGACTGCTGTAGAGACATAGACATTATTCTACGTGAGAACTCTTGCAAAGCCGACGAAGGCAATCTTCTTCTTGGAGCATCTAGGTTGGATTTGATCCAATCCCGCCAAGGTAATTTCAAACCTAGCATTTTGATTTACTTCTTGATTCAATATTCATGGTCGATCCGAATCTTTTGGGTTGTTTCTCTTCATTTCCGCTGCGCCTACATGTGATGTATGGTCATAGAAAAACCCAACAAAACCAACAATTAATGCATGATTGTGTAACCTGAGTGTTCCTTTTGTGGTTAGTTTGCGACCATGCTTGTCGCCTAACTGTGCGATTCACTTGTGTAGGATACTCAAAGTGCTGCGGGACCATCGCGTCCTCGTGAGATGATTCGAAGCAGTGGATCTGCTGAGGTGTCTACACCTCCTTCCCTGGTGCAGACGATCCGTATGATTGCTGAAGTGGTCGTAGGCGTGCTCAATGCTCAGTCAAGAAGGCCTGAACACCTTCCTTCTCCCGTGGTGGTCACGAAGCCAGCAGTAGTCGTTGAGCCAAACGTTATGACAAGATACTTCAATCAGTGGTCCCACTTATGTGTGGGGCAAGGTGAGCGCTCGGTAGACGAGTACTTATGTGAATTTATTAAGTTAACTCACTATGTGGGATCATCGTCGGAGGAGGACGAAAAGACCAAGGTGGATAGGTTCTACTTGGGCTTGCGAGATGACTTACGGTTGTTGCTTCTGGGCCCAAAGCTATTGGGCTTTCATGCGTTGGTGACCACCGCCAGGGGCGCTGCCCCTTAGACCCCGCCAGGGACGCGACCCCTTGGAACCCCGCCAGGAACATCTGGGATTTCGTGGTTATTTCTAATTGTTAGAAATTGTTGTCTCCTTAGCAGTAACCGTCCCTCAAGTGGTTAATGAACCCTGTATTGTTTTGGGTTTTGAATCCAACAATGAGAGACGAGCTTGTCTACTGCTTTAAGTCGAGTTGTCTTTGCCTTTGTCCAATGCATGTAAATCTGAAGATTTGGAAGAGTTCTAAATGTCCAGATTTAGCCCTTTCGTCTATCAAAGGTTGATAGTCTTATGTTGTGCACATAAGGGATGCATGTGGATTTTAGAAAGCTTGTTTTTTCTATTGATGTGCACTTGATCAAATGTTGATCATGGTTAAGTGTTAACTTATTATTAAAAATTAAAATCCCTTCATCAAATATTATGTGTTCGGATGCCTTCCGATGGATGACACTCTTCCTGCCTCGATCGATGAAGTGTGGGCTTGCCAAAGCAAGGTGCATTAATCTATCTTTGTAAGGGTGCGAGCGGATAAGTGTGATATCCCACTGTCGACATCAGGTCTAACTTAACTAGGTGACCTCAAAGGTTGAGTGCCTAGAGGCATAGGGTTGGCATGCACCATATGATGGATGCGAATAAGGAGTTATTCACCAGCCATACAAGAGTTGCATGAGGATGCAATTGGCAAGCGCTGCCTACCTAAATAACCGCATTATGAGAGGAACACCAAAGCGGACTCGTGGTGTTGGTGAAATACGGATCTTGTCCACTAAGAGAGTAGCTCGCATGGACTCTCCGAATTGATAGTGAGGGCTATCAATTTGAATAAAATAGTGGGAGTATTTAATTGAAGTCCAAATTAAAATAAATTGTATTTTGAAATTAAGGTACCGATTAAATTCTGCATGAATTCTTGTAGAATTCCATGGCAAGTGGTTCACATTCCTCCTTGTCCCTGAGAGCTATCCTTGAGAAGGACAAGCTTAGTGGGACGAACTATATGGACTGGTATAGGAACCTGAGAATTGTTCTCAGGCAAGAGCGAAAGCTCTACGTCTTGGAAGAAGAAGCCCCCGAGGTGCCGACCGGGAACTCGTCCCGTGTTGATAAGGATGCTTATAAGAAGTATACCGATGACGCCTTAGACGTCGAGTGCCTTATGCTTGCCACCATGAACTCTGAGCTTCAGAAGCAACACGAGAACATGGGGTGCAAGGAGATTGACGAGCACCTAAAGAAAATGTTTCAAGGGCAAGCTCGTCAAGAGAGGTTCGATGTCACGAAGGCATTATTTCAGTGCAAAATGGGAGCTCGAGACTCGGTTGGTACTCACGTACTCAAGATGATTGGGTATATAGAGAACCTGGAGAGACTGGGTTTTCCTCTAGGTCAAGAGTTGGCCACAGATCTTATCCTACAATCGTTGCCGGATAGTTATGAGCAGTTCGTCTTGAACTACAACATGAATGAAATAGACAAGACACTGCCCGAGCTCCTAGGCATGTTGCGAATTGCCGAGATAAACATGAAGAAGGCCAAGCCTGCTAGTCCCATATTGATGGTATATAAAGGCAAGGGTAAGGCCAAGGGCTTCAAGAAGACGAAGGTGGGACCTAAGTCACATCTTGAGCCCAAATCTTCTGCGCTGAAAAAGAAGAGCACCGTGAAGGAAGGGAAATGCCACCACTGTGGCAAGGCTGGTCATTGGAGGAGGAATTGTCCTTCGTACATTGACAGTCTGCGGAAAATGAAGGGAGGTATGACTTCCGCTTCGAATATTTACGTTATAGAGATAAACCTTTCTGCTCCTTCGTCTTGGGTATTGGATACCGGATGTGGTTCTCACATTTGTACAAATGTGCAGGAACTGGGAAGGAGGAGATTGCTGAGTAAAGGAGAGGTGGACCTGCGCGTCGGTAATGGAGCAAGAGTTGCTGCTGTAGCCGTAGGGGTTTACCGTCTTTCTTTGCCCAGTGGGCTTGTAATAGAACTTAATAATTGTTATTATGTTCCGGCCATAACTAGAAACATTATATCCATTTCATGCTTAGACATGATTGGATTTTCTTTTATAATTAAGAACAATTGTTGTTCTATATTTAAGAATGATGTTTGTTATGTTGTAGCTCAATTGTTTAATGGTCTTTATGTTTTGAACCTGGACCATCCGATCTATAATGTAGATAATAATAAAAGACTAAGAACAAATGACTCAAATCCTACATATCTCTGGCATTGTCGTTTGGGCCATATAAATGAGAAGCGCATATCCAAGCTCCATAAAGATGGACTATTGGACTCATTTGATTATGAATCATTTGAGCGATGCGAGTCTTGTTTGTTAGGCAAGATGACTAAAGGGTTATACTGAGAGGGCTGAGGATCTCTTGGGTGTTGTACATAGTGATGTATGCGGACCCATGAGTTCTATGGCTAGAGGTGGGTATTTCTACTTCGTTACATTTACTGATGATTTCAGTAGATACGGATACGTGTATCTTATGAAGTGCAAATCCGAAACTTTTGAAAAGTTCAAAGAGTTTAAGAATGAAGTGGAAAACCAATTGGGTAAAAAGGTTAAAGCACTTCGATCTGATCGAGGTGGCGAATACCTGAGTCATGAGTTCCGTGATCATCTGAAAGAGTGTGGTATTGTATCACAGCTCACTCCACCTAGGACACCGCAGCATAATGGTGTGTCTGAGAGGAGAAATCGTACTCTGTTAGACATGGTACGGTCGATGATGAGTCATGCAGACTTGCCTGTTTCCTTTTGGGGTTTTGCTTTAGAGACTGCTGCAATAACACTGAATCGCGCTCCAACGAAAACGGTTCTAAAGACACCATATGAGATATGGACTGGGAAGCGTCCTAGTATGTCATTCATTAAAATTTGGGGCTGTGAGGCATACGTACGACGTCAAATGCCTGACAAGCTGGAACCCAAATCAGATAAGTGTTATCTGGTGGGATATCCTAAGGAAACGAAAGGATTTTACTTTTACCTACCGTCTGAGGGCAAAGTGTTTGTCGCAAGGACGGGTGTCTTCTTGGAGAAAGAGTTCTTGTCAAGAAAGACGCAAAAGGTAGAACTTGAAGAAGTTCAAGAACCACAAGTAGTGAATGAACCAGAATTGGATTCTGAGCCAGGACTACAAGATGTTGTAGCTAGAGAACCTGCTCAAGAGACACAAGTCCTACGTAGATCTGGTAGACCAAGATTTGAACCTGAGAGATATGGATTTCTCGTGTCTCAAATAGGTAATGTGTTGCTTATGGATCATGATGATGTGTAACGCCCCAGGTTTTCTCTTATATTTAATCTAAGCGGGTTTGTGAGGGTTTTAGCGGTAAATTGTTTGGTTTTGTTATTGCAAAGTTTCGGGGCGAAACTTTTTGTTAGGAGGGGTGGCTGTAACGCCCCAGTTTTTCTTATAATCATTTTAATGAACATATGGAATTAATAATTATTATTTTAAAACGAAATTTTTATTCGGGGCGCCGATGCGAAGGGCGTTACTGTTTCGGGAACGCCGTCGTCGTCCGGCGAGTTAGTTCTAGGTTAAGTCATATACGCAGACATGCATATATTCAGGTATAAAAGTTCTTTTTTTTGGGTAGATGTATTCAAATATGTATGTGTAAATATGTGTGCATTTATGATGACAAGTTTATGTAAAAAGGTTTTATATATCTAAAAGTATATATATATATATGTATATATATAGTTATATAAAAGTTTATATATATAAACATATACGTATCTATATATGTGTGTGTGTGTAAAACAAAAGTTTTATATAAAAAAAAGTATATATATATATATATATATCTATGAAGAGTGTTATCAGCGGCACTTCTTTTTTCTTCCCCCACCGATGATTCCAGTCCCTTTCGAGTGCGAGGTAGAAGCGAGCTAGGGCTTTCGGGAGCCGGAGGCGTTGGCCATCGTTGGAGTCTTGGAGGTTTCCGGGCCTTGTATTTGCAGTCGGGGCTAGGGTATCGAGCGGCCCTCGTCAAGCTTGTCGCGATCCGGCGGGTCGCCGGTTGAATCGAGGCAAGAAGACTTTTCCTCCTCCTCCCTTCCATCTCTTTTCTGTATTCTGTCCTTGATTAGCAGTATTTTGGTTCTTCGAGTGGCTGATTTCCTAAAATTATCGTTGACAAAGGTTTTGGATTCATTAGGGTTTGATTCTCTAATTTTGTTGGCGAAATTTTAGGGCTGTTTTGACACTTCCTCTTGGTTGTTATCAATGTTTTCTGCAGTATCTCATGGCAGCTTGCCCTGTTTTGGTTTGGGGGGTTGCCTTGCTCAAATTTTGCTTGCATATAATGGGGGCTTCTTTGTTTATGCTTGATTATACTATTGGGGGTTGCTTTGATTTTGCAGCTATGGGAAATTTCTAACATGGGGGCTGTTTTGCTCATATGAATGGGGGGGCGGTTTTGATAAAAAGAAAAGGGGGGTGCTGCTTTCTTTCTCTCTTTCTCTCTTAATTCCAGTTAACTACCCCTGTTTTCTCTCTATATTTGGTTAGGCTAATTTGGTACTCCATGGTATATGTCAGCAGCTATTGTTTAGTATCCCCTTGTTTTATGGTTAACAACAAATCTGGTACCTTCCTTGGTTTCATGCTAGCGGATATTTCGGTTATGTTGGGAGTTTTTTGGTAATTTCCCTTGGTTATGCTAGGTAAATTCCTGGTTTATGCAAGGCTAATTTCATGGGTTTATGTTGAGGTTAGCTGCTGTCTCTTTGTGATGTTTTATGGTTTGGGGAGGGGATTTCTGGTTGGTAGCACTTTGTGCTGTTTCTATTTTGATTCCTCTTTCCAGTTGGAAAATTGCTGTTGAGATCTGGGCCAAGCTTTGTGGTCATTTATGAGGCTTTGGTTTGGCCGACCGGCTGTTTTTTTTTTCCCGTCTATTTCGGGTATTGTTGCATGAAATTGAGTGTGATGGTTGGCTGGTAGATCTGATTTTCATTTGTATCTCTAAGAATGATATCCTCCATTAAAGTGGCTGTTATATTCATGATGTTTAGGGTAGTATTGTTGAGAAGTTGTTGAGCCGGTTGCTTGGTATTGCCCTTACCCCTTACCACTTCAGTGTTGCTGCTGTGTTGGCTTGAATCCGGCCAACCAGATTTACTCCTACATTTTATTTCCTTGCTGTGTTGATGATTACCTTATGCCATTTTGGGGTCACTTGTAGTCTCATAATTCATATTTTCTTCTCCTTAGATAACCCTTAATAAAGAGTCTTAAGTCACCCCTATAGATCAGCGTCAACATTCTAGCTATGATGCAACTCCGATAGAATATGTTCATTAATAATATGAACATATTTCCGATTGGTTAGTGGCAGTTGTGTTTTCCTTTTTGGGTCTTATTTGGTGTTCTAGGTTCTTGATCCCTGTTGTCATCCCCCTTGGAACCTGGGTAGCTTCTATACCTGTTTGGTTACGCTACCAGGTAGTCTGATAAGATTTCCTAGGTTTAGAAAGGTTTGCTCACCCTATGATCGTGCAACCATTTCTCCTTTGATGAAGTTCCCCGTCGACTTTGAAGTGAAGTCTACTAGTCACCTTTGATAAAAGTCCTCCTCTTTGACTTGATATAAGCCTTTTCCCGTCGGCTCTTGTTGAGTCTCCGGTCAATTTCATCGCTCATTCTGAATTGCTTCCTCATATATCTATATGTTCTTCTGCCGGGTGTTCCCGGGTATCTTAAACATTGTTATCAAACCTTTTAAGTCCCTTTGGCTGAGAATTTTGATAAAGCTATGCTCTATTCTTGAGTTGCCCTATATTTGGTCAGGGTTCATTTGTGGTGCTTGTCGTGCCTTATTCATCGTACTATTACGAGAAATTTGTTGGGAGTCAAGTTTAGACTCACCAAGTATTTTTCTTTTGGCCTTTGTGTGTTGTTCTGGTGTTGGCCTTTGTGTTAAGTTACCTCCGTCTCGTTCCGACACCCAGCCCTGCATGGTGTCGGGTTGCTGAAATCTTCAGCTCTGTTGTAAGTTGAATATTAATCTATTGGTTTATTGCTGAATCCTGTGTTTTCCTGATTCTCTCGACTTGAATTATGGTTAGAACCATTTGCTATCATGTTTTCCCGGTCTGACACTCCTCCTTGTGTTCTGTTGGATTTATGAGCTAAGTATGCTTTGTTGCCTAATTCCCCGGGATAGTTCGTTGAATGGTTCTTGATCTCCATGACCTCCGTGGTCGAATGTTCTGAGTGTTCTCAGGTGTCCTGTACTGAGGTTTGTTTATATACTTATATATATACATATACTTATATATATGATTGTGCACCCCTGCTACAGGTGCTAAGTGTGAGTCTGTTGAGCGTGTGAGCTTAAAGTCACCGCCACAGTGCCTCTTTTGGACTGTTGGTTTGGGTGGATTGGAGTCACCGCCGCATCACTCCTGAATGGGATTCTGGGTGGCAGTGGATATAGGACCACCACCTGGTTTTTGGGCAAAGGGCGTTGGTGGAAGATACTACCGTCGAAGTGCCTTCTTTTGGGGGACGCTTTTCCCTCGAGCTGATCAGTCTCAAGTTTTATTAAGCTTATATGCTTATGTATGGTATTATGATATATTATATGTATAATCATCACCTCTGAGCCGCAGGGACGGACATGTGGTTGGCCATGATTGCTTTGGCTATTACCTTTCAGTGCAGGCTTTTCTTTTCCTCTTACCGAGTGCACTCGTTTGTGCTGGCTCGTGTTGTGGTTAGATTATTGATGTTTACCTGCTTAGTTCTTCTTTCTGTACTCCTTTATTACTAATTGCTGCTAATCTTAGTTTTCTTGCACCCTTTGGGGATGAGGCATTCTTTTCTTATGAATGTCTCAGGTTCAGGTTTTTAGCTGCCGCAGGAGTTAGAGCGGCGTCGTTTAGCTGTCCTGTAGTGGCCCTTCCTCTCTAGTAGGTAAGGGGCAGTTCTTTTGGTTGTTTTTTTCCTTCTTTCCTGCGGGTTCGTGTCAGTTGTTGACGCCCGTATGATTCTCTTTTTGTGATAGTTTACTTGCTAGTGGTTTGCTGTTACTTTCAAATTGTTTACCTACTTGCTCTCTGGGAAAGCTTTATGCTAGGGATGCATTAGTTACTTTTGGGTATAAAAATGTCATCCTTGCATATCATGGTTTTAAATAAATGTCACGTACTTTGAAGATCGTAGAAAATCTTTTCTTACTATACTAAACATAGATATATGCATATTGTTTCTGGGATGTTCATCTCCATGCTCATGTAGGCTAAAAACAAACCTATTTTTCCGCTGCGTATGTATAGTTTTCTACTTGTGGACTAGATGATCCACCGGACCGAGGGACGCGGTCTTAAGTTAAAAATGAAAATTTCTCTTTTAATATAAACACATATATGTCTTTTATAAATTTATCGTAAGGAGTGTTTGCCTGAGCGTCTGTAGTCGTCTCCTGCAGGCGTGGCATCACGACGCGTATTTTCCCCTTGCTCTGATAATATGTATTACATTCTTGGGAAAATGCGGGTTGTGACAGTTGGTATCAGAGCGAGGTTAGCCGGGTTGCTGTGATAGTTTGGTTGCCCGGTTAACCGTCTGGTGAGAATCGTTATTCATTGCATACACACACCGAAGGGTCATCATGCATACACACACCGAAGGGTCATCAGTATGTCTTGGCTGAAGCATGAACACTACACTCATAGTATGATAAGAAGTATACGGGGCATATTATGTAGTATGGGATGCATAATATGTGTTTGTATATGGATCCTCATAGGTGACAACATACGACTGTTATGTAGTATGGGATGCATAACGTAGGTCGCATGCGTGTCCATTAGCTCGTTTTTCTTTTTCGTTGCATGCGATAATATGTAGTATGGGATGCATAAGATCGCATGTGTACGCCGCTCATAACATGCATTAAGGCCTTTTTAGATTGCATAGCACTGCATATGCATCATAACATAGCATTTGCACACGTGCCAAGCTAAAGACATACATGATGACGCTCGTACACACATGATTTGAAATAAAATTTGGCATTTATGCATTCATATGATTTGCACAAGAGTTAATAGGATGATGATATATCATCCGAGGTTAAGCATAACATCATTTCATAAATTCCCAGAGCAGGGTAACAGTAAGAGCAAGTATCTACACTTTTCTGATCTGTATTGAGTTAAGAAATTCTAGTTCCTAGCTGTTGTGTCTTAAGCTAGGTGTTGAGTTGTTCGTTCGTATTTGCAGCCGATGACTTCTGAGTGTTGTGCGTCGGAGTTGGCTCCCCAGTCAGAGGGCGCGTCTTCGGGTGCGCGCAGGGTTTAGTGTTGGGTCCTTTAGCCGGACATCGGTCTTTCCTTGAGGGTGTTGACTTTTCGCGCTAGGTTTTTCCTCCGATTCTTTCCGCGATGTGTGCTCGTAACCTTTTAGTTCCCGGTGGGTTTGTTTACCTCGTTTCTATGCTAGAAACTGTTATTTGTTTGCCGTGTATCAAGGTTTTTTTTTTCCTGTGGTGCGAGAGTTCGCTGATGTCTTCGCCGTTAGTCTCCCTGGTTTTCTGCCTGTGAGAGTTGAGGAGTTTATTTCTGACCTTGAGCCGGGTACCTGTCCTATTGCTAAGGCACCGTACCCTTTGGCCCCGCGTGTGTTTCGAGAGTTGCGCACTCAGTTAGGTGAGTGGTGGCAATGTAGCTTTATCTGGCCTAGTTCTTCGCCCTGAAGTGCTCCCGTCTTGTTCGTAAAGAAGAAAGATAGTTCGGTGAGCTAGTGTTTCAATAATCGAGAACTGATCAAGGTGACCATCAAGAGCAGGTATCCGTTGCCTCAGATTGATAATGTGCTTGATCAGCTGCTTGGTTGTTCGGTGTTTTCGAAGGCTGATCTTCGTTTAGGCTTCCTTTAGTTGGGGATCCGCGTGTCAGATGTTCCGCGATCTGCTTTCTGTTCTCGGCTTGGACATTTTGAGTTCTTGGTAATGTCCTTTTTCCTTTTGGGTAATCTTATCCGCTTTTGTTTTCCTAGCCCTTTTCGGTTAGCGTTTCTGTCTAGCGTGTGTGAGCTTACCTCCCCCTTTTGCTCTTTCCGTTCGTTGTTTTCTAAGTTTCGGGGCGAAACTTTCTTCTTGGTGGGACGACTGTAACGCCCCAGGTTTTCTCTTATATTTAATCTAAGCGGGTTTGTGAGGGTTTTAGCGGTAAATTGTTTGGTTTTATTATTGCAAAGTTTCGGGGCGAAACTTTTTGTTAGGAGGGGTGGCTGTAACGCCCCAGTTTTTCTTATAATCATTTTAATGAACATATGGAATTAATAATTATTATTTTAAAACGAAATTTTTATTCGGGGCGCCGATGCGAAGGGCGTTACTGTTTCGGGAACGCCGTCGTCGTCCGGCGAGTTAGTTCTAGGTTAAGTCATATACGCAGACATGCATATATTCAGGTATAAAAGTTCTTTTTTTTTGGGTAGATGTATTCAAATATGTATGTGTAAATATGTGTGCATTTATGATGACAAGTTTATGTAAAAAGGTTTTATATATCTAAAAGTATATATATATGTATATATATAGTTATATAAAAGTTTATATATATAAACATATACGTATCTATATATGTGTGTGTGTAAAACAAAAGTTTTATATAAAAAAAAGTATATATATATATATATATCTATGAAGAGTGTTATCAGCGGCACTTCTTTTTTCTTCCCCCACCGATGATTCCAGTCCCTTTCGAGTGCGAGGTAGAAGCGAGCTAGGGCTTTCGCCAGAGTCGCCGGGAGCAGGAGGCGTTGGCCATCGTTGGAGTCTTGGAGGTTTCCGGGCCTTGTATTTGCAGTCGGGGCTAGGGTATCGAGCGGCCCTCGTCAAGCTTGTCGCGATCCGGCGGGTCGCCGGTTGAATCGAGGCAAGAAGACTTTTCCTCCTCCTCCCTTCCATCTCTTTTCTGTATTCTGTCCTTGATTAGCAGTATTTTGGTTCTTCGAGTGGCTGATTTCCTAAAATTATCGTTGATAAAGGTTTTGGATTCATTAGGGTTTGATTCTCTAATTTTGTTGGCAAAATTTTAGGGCTGTTTTGACACTTCCTCTTGGTTGTTATCAATGTTTTCTGCAGTATCTCATGGCAGCTTGCCCTGTTTTGGTTTGGGGGGTTGCCTTGCTCAAATTTTGCTTGCATATAATGGGGGCTTCTTTGTTTATGCTTGATTATACTATTGGGGGTTGCTTTGATTTTGCTGCTATGGGAAATTTCTAACATGGGGGCTGTTTTGCTCATATGAATGGGGGGCGGTTTTGATAAAAAGAAAAGGGGGGTGCTGCTTTCTTTCTCTCTTTCTCTCTTAATTCCAGTTAACTACCCCTGTTTTCTCTCTATATTTGGTTAGGCTAATTTGGTACTCCATGGTATATGTCAGCAGCTATTGTTTAGTATCCCCTTGTTTTATGGTTAACAACAAATCTGGTACCTTCCTTGGTTTCATGCTAGCAGATATTTCGGTTATGTTGGGAGTTTTTTGGTAATTTCCCTTGGTTATGCTAGGTAAATTCCTGGTTTATGCAAGGCTAATTTCATGGGTTTATGTTGAGGTTAGCTGCTGTCTCTTTGTGATGTTTTATGGTTTGGGGAGGGGATTTCTGGTTGGTAGCACTTTGTGCTGTTTCTATTTTGATTCCTCTTTCCAGTTGGAAATTTGCTGTTGAGATCTGGGCCAAGCTTTGTGGTCATTTATGAGGCTTTGGTTTGGCCGACCGGCTGTTTTTTTTTCCCGTCTATTTCGGGTATTGTTGCATGAAATTGAGTGTGATGGTTGGCTGGTAGATCTGATTTTCATTTGTATCTCTAAGAATGATATCCTCCATTAAAGTGGCTGTTATATTCATGATGTTTAGGGTAGTATTGTTGAGAAGTTGTTGAGCCGGTTGCTTGGTATTGCCCTTACCCCTTACCACTTCAGTGTTGCTGCTGTGTTGGCTTGAATCCGGCCAACCAGATTTACTCCTACATTTTATTTCCTTGCTGTGTTGATGATTACCTTATGCCACTTTGGGGTCACTTGTAGTCTCATAATTCATATTTTCTTCTCCTTAGATAACCCTTAATAAAGAGTCTTAAGTCACCCCTATAGATCAGCGTCAACATTCTAGCTATGATGCAACTCCGATAGAATATGTTCATTAATAATATGAACATATTTCCGATTGGTTAGTGGCAGTTGTGTTTTCCTTTTTGGGTCTTATTTGGTGTTCTAGGTTCTTGATCCCTGTTGTCATCCCCCTTGGAACCTGGGTAGCTTCTATACCTGTTTGGTTACGCTACCAGGTAGTCTGATAAGATTTCCTAGGTTTAGAAAGGTTTGCTCACCCTATGATCGTGCAACCATTTCTCCTTTGATGAAGTTCCCCGTCGACTTTGAAGTGAAGTCTACTAGTCACCTTTGATAAAAGTCCTCCTCTTTGACTTGATATAAGCCTTTTCCCGTCGGCTCTTGTTGAGTCTCCGGTCAATTTCATCGCTCATTCTGAATTGCTTCCTCATATATCTATATGTTCTTCTGCCGGGTGTTCCCGGGTATCTTAAACATTGTTATCAAACCTTTTAAGTCCCTTTGGCTGAGAATTTTGATAAAGCTATGCTCTATTCTTGAGTTGCCCTATATTTGGTCAGGGTTCATTTGTGGTGCTTGTCGTGCCTTATTCATCGTACTATTACGAGAAATTTGTTGGGAGTCAAGTTTAGACTCACCAAGTATTTTTCTTTTGGCCTTTGTGTGTTGTTCTGGTGTTGGCCTTTGTGTTAAGTTACCTCCGTCTCGTTCCGACACCCAGCCCTGCATGGTGTCGGGTTGCTGAAATCTTCAGCTCTGTTGTAAGTTGAATATTAATCTATTGGTTTATTGCTGAATCCTGTGTTTTCCTGATTCTCTCGACTTGAATTATGGTTAGAACCATTTGCTATCATGTTTTCCCGGTCTGACACTCCTCCTTGTGTTCTGTTGGATTTATGAGCTAAGTATGCTTTGTTGCCTAATTCCCCGGGATAGTTCGTTGAATGGTTCTTGATCTCCATGACCTCCGTGGTCGAATGTTCTGAGTGTTCTCAGGTGTCCTGCACTGAGGTTTGTTTATATACTTATATATATACATATACTTATATATATGATTGTGCACCCCTGCTACAGGTGCTAAGTGTGAGTCTGTTGAGCGTGTGAGCTTAAAGTCACCGCCACAGTGCCTCTTTTGGACTGTTGGTTTGGGTGGATTGGAGTCACCGCCGCAGCACTCCTGAATGGGATTCTGGGTGGCAGTGGATATAGGACCACCACCTGGTTTTTGGGCAAAGGGCGTTGGTGGAAGATACTACCATCGAAGTGCCTTCTTTTGGGGGACGCTTTTCCCTCGAGCTGATCAGTCTCAAGTTTTATTAAGCTTATATGCTTATGTATGGTATTATGATATATTATATGTGTAATCATCACCTCTGAGCCGCAGGGACGGACACGTGGTTGGCCATGATTGCTTTGGCTATTACCTTTCAGTGCAGGCTTTTCTTTTCCTCTTACCGAGTGCACTCGTTTGTGCTGGCTCGTGTTGTGGTTAGATTATTGATGTTTACCTGCTTAGTTCTTCTTTCTGTACTCCTTTATTACTAATTGCTGCTAATCTTAGTTTTCTTGCACCCTTTGGGGCTGAGGCATTCTTTTCTTATGAATGTCTCAGGTTCAGGTTTTTAGCTGCCGCAGGAGTTAGAGCGGCGTCGTTTAGCTGTCCTGTAGTGGCCCTTCCTCTCTAGTAGGTAAGGGGCAGTTCTTTTGGTTGTTTTTTTCCTTCTTTCCTGCGGGTTCGTGTCAGTTGTTGACGCGCGTATGATTCTCTTTTTGTGCTAGTTTACTTGCTAGTGGTTTGCTGTTACTTTCAAATTGTTTACCTACTTGCTCTCTGGGAAAGCTTTATGCTAGGGATGCATTAGTTACTTTTGGGTATAAAAATGTCATCCTTGCATATCATGGTTTTAAATAAATGTCACGTACTTTGAAGATCGTAGAAAATCTTTTCTTACTATACTAAACATAGATATATGCATATTATTTCTGGGATGTTCATCTCCATGCTCATGTAGGCTAAAAACAAACCTATTTTTTCGCTGCGTATGTATAGTTTTCTACTTGTGGACTAGATGATCCACCGGACCGAGGGACGCGGTCTTAAGTTAAAAATGAAAATTTCTCTTTTAATATAAACACATATATGTCTTTTATAAATTTATCGTAAGGAGTGTTTGCCTGAGCGTCTGTAGTCGTCTCCTGCAGGCGTGGCATCACGACGCGTATTTTCCCCTTGCTCTGATAATATGTATTATATTCTTGGGAAAATGCGGGTTGTGACATGATGAACCAGCGACCTACCAAGAGGCTATGAATGGACCGGACTCCGACAAATGGCTTGAGGCTATGATATCCGAAATGGACTCCATGTATAGAAACCAAGTTTGGAACTTGGTGGAACCACCTGAAGGGGTACGACCCATAGGGTGCAAGTGGGTCTTCAAGAAGAAGACCGACATGGATGGGAATGTACAGACATTCAAAGGGCGACTGGTGGCTAAGGGTTTCAAGCAAATTCATGGTGTTGACTATGATGAGACCTTTTCCCCTGTTGCCATGGTAAAGTCCATTAGGATATTGCTTGCTATTGCTGCATATTATGACTACGAGATCTGGCAGATGGATGTCAAAACGGCTTTCCTAAATGGAAACCTCCTTGAGGAAGTGTACATGACACACCCCGAGGGTTTTGTATCCGCAAATGAAGCCACTAAAATATGCAAGCTGAATAGGTCCATCTATGGATTGAAACAGACCTCTAGAAGTTGGAATCTTCGTTTTGATGAGAAGATCAAAGAGTTTGGTTTTGTCAAGAATGAAGATGAACCGTGTGTTTACAAGCGAATTAGTGGGAGCATTGTTGTCTTCCTGATATTGTTTGTAGATGACATACTGTTGATCGGGAATGACATACCTACCCTGAAAGTTGTTAAGAACAACCTAGGGAACTGCTTTTCTATGAAGGACTTGGGTGAAGTGACTTACATACTTGGTATTAAGATCTATAGAGATAGATCGAAGAAGTTGCTGGGTTTGACACAGAGTACGTACATTGAGAAGGTGTTGAAGCGGTTCAACATGCTTGAGTCTAAGAAAGGATTTTTACCCATGTCTCATGGTGTGAATCTCTCTAAGGACCAGTGTCCAAAATCTTATGAAGATAAGGACCGCATGAAGTTGATTCCATATGCTTCGGCAATTGGGTCAATCATGTATGCAATGTTATGTACTCGACCCGATGTCTCTTTTGCTTTGAGCATGACTAGCAGGTATCAGTCTGATCCCGGTGAATGTCACTAGATATCCATAAAGAATATCCTGAAGTACTTGAGAAGGACTAAGGATGTATTCTTGGTGTATGGTGGAGAGGAAGAGCTCGTTGTAAATGGTTACACGGATGCCAGCTTCCAAACTGATAGGGATGATTCGAAGTCTCAGTCAGGGTTTGTGTTTTGCCTGAATGGAGGAGCTGTGAGCTGGAAGAGTTCCAAGCAAGAGACAGTTGCTGATTCTACAACTGAGGCCGAGTATATCGCTGCGGCAAACGCAGCGAAGGAGGCTGTATGGATTAGGAAATTCATCGGCGAGCTATATGTAGTTCCTAGCATTGTTGGTCCCGTAGTTCTCTACTGTGATAACAATGGTGCAATTGCACAATCTAAGGAACCTAGATCCCATCAGCGCTCCAAGCACATACTTCGGCGGTTCCATCTTATTCGTGAGATTGTCGAACGAGGAGATGTGAACATTTGCAGAGTGCCGACTGAGGAGAATATTGCAGATCCACTGACAAAGCCTCTCGCGCAGAGAAAGCATGATGGTCATACTAGATCAATGGGTATACGATACCTGAGTGATCATCTCTAGTGGGAGTCTTGTGGGTTGCATGTAAAATATATATTCTGTTGGCTGTTTTTATTTATTCATATGATGAATTATGTACCAATTATTTTCTTTTACAATTAATGGCAAGTTCTTTTATTACGATATACTGTTTCTATATGATAGAATAAAATTCGTGATAAATACCCTTAGAATGCTCGCTTCCATAGGACATCAAGTACGTGACTTGAATGTGAGAGCCTATGATCTCGAAGCTTCATTCTTAAATGGTCCCTGGTCGAGGTATCATCGTAGAAGCTAAGGGTGATGATGATACATTAAGACTAGCATGTGTGTTGACTGATGACCGGTTCTCACAGGTCATGATATTGTGATATCAAGTCATCACGTGGGTACTTGTTAGTGAACAAGTTGTACTGGACAGACCCAACCTGAGACTACTTTGTGGATTGTTACTTAAAAGTGTCACAAGTAGGTCTCATTTGACAATGGTGTTGTGGTCCTTTGACCTGAAGTCACAGCATTCATCGAGTGAGGAAGAGCGTGCTTTGATGTCATCTAAAGTCTTCCTTGAAGAAGGTTGATGATAAGGGTGGTCGTTGGGTACGTTACGAATCATTTGGATGTTTGGGTGTGAGCAGATATGGGATTTGTCCTCCTATATAACAGGAGTTGCATCCATGGGCCCCTTGATGGAATTGGACTGGGAAATGCATGGCCATGCTTGGTTGAGTCAATATGTGATATTGAGCTCACCATTCTCTGGAAGTCCGTTCTAGATCAAGAAACTTGGATTGAGCTATTATGAGGGTGACACGGTCCATGCCTCTAGTTATTTCCGGATGTAAGGGACAAAGGGACAAAGACAACGCTGGAACATTGGTCATAAAGGCTTATGAGTTATGAACTCTTATTGCTTGGGGAGCAATGATGCATTGCTAGATGCCGCTCATTGTTTGTGAGGTTTTTGTTTGATACTTTCAAGATCAAGTGGGAGACTGTTGGAGTTACCATTGGGATCTAGAAGTGGTCAAACATGTAATGTCACTGCCAACGCGATATGAGCCTGCAGGGTCGCACATAAGAGCATGTGGAGAAGTTGGAAGATTGACTATGTTGGTAAAGGTTACCAATCACCACATAGAATGGGGGAAGTCCAGCAAATGTTGCTGTCTGAATTCGTCGGGTTTACACGGATAGAATTCGTCGGATTCGTCAGATTGTTCCGTGGAATCCCGACGAATTGTTACAGAGATCCTTAACTCGGCAAATGTTGCCGTCTGACATGATTCGTCGGATTCGTCGGGATTCGTCGGATTGTTCCGTGGAATCTCGACGAATTGTCACAGAGATCATTAACTCGGCAAATGTTGCCGTCTGATATGATTCGTCGGATTCGTCGGGATTCATCGGATTGTTCCGTGGAATCTCGACGAATTGTAACAGAAGCCCCTATTCTGCTGTGTGGTCTGCGGATAACGATTCTTCTAGAAGTATGTTTATCCTTTGGGTATAAATATAGCTTCTTTTAGGGTTCTCATTACTTACGAATAGAAGCCGACGGAAGGAGTTCCGCTCGAACCCTAGACGGAAGGAGTTCCGTCTGAATCGCCTCCGCCGACTTCCTCTCCGACGATTGTCGCCGGTGTTGTTCTTCCTGAAGCGGATCTAGCAATCCGTGGAAGCGCAAGGTGTAGTCTTCTTCTCCCGGCTCATGTGGACTGCTGTAGAGACGTAGACATTATTCTACGTGAGAACTCTTGCAAAGCCGACGAAGGCAATCTTCTTCTTGGAGCATCTAGGTTGGATTTGATCCAATCCCGCCAAGGTAATTTCAAACCTAGCATTTTGATTTACTTCTTGATTCAATATTCATGGTCGATCCAAATCTTTTGGGTTGTTTCTCTTCATTTCTGCTGCGCCTACATGTGATGTATGGTCATAGAAAAACCCAACAAAACCAACAATTAATGCATGATTGTGGAACCTGAGTGTTCCTTTTGTGGTTAGTTTGCGACCATGCTTGTCGCCTAACTGTGCGATGCACTTGTGTAGGATACTCAAAGTGCTGCGGGACCGTCGCGTCCTCGTGAGATGATTCGAAGCAGTGGATCTGCTGAGGTGTCTACACCTCCTTCCCTGGTGCAGACGATCCGTATGATTGCTGAAGTGGTCGTAGGCGTGCTCAATGCTCAGTCAAGAAGGCCTGAACACCTTCCTTCTCCCCTGGTGGTCACGAAGCCAGCAGTAGTCGTTGAGCCAAACGTAATGACAAGATACTTCAATCAGTGGTCCCACTTGTGTGTGGGGCAAGGTGAGCGCTCGGTAGACGAGTACTTATGTGAATTTATTAAGTTAACTCACTATGTGGGATCATCGTCGGAGGAGGACGAAAAGACCAAGGTGGATAGGTTCTACTTGGGCTTGCGAGATGACTTACGGTTGTTGTTGGATCGTATAACGCCCTTAGAGGGGGGGGGGGGTGAATAAGGGTGTGTTTAAAAATTAAATTTTTACTTAGTAAATTTTTTTTTAAAGAGATTTTACTTTACTAAAAAATTACTTCTAAATACTTTCAAACCAATGCAATTTTAGTATTAAACCAAAACACAAATTTCTAAGATAAAGATTATGCCATCAAATATGTAATTAAAGAAAAAGACATAATTATATTAATCATGAAATTTGAGTACAATAAAAATGATCTTAACAATGCTTAAGAACAAGACACAATTGTATTAATTAAAAATTCTACAATTTTGGTTTACCAATCCTTCTCCCAAGGATCGGAAGGCTATCGCTTGTCTCTCCCAAGACCAAGCCCAAGCCTATCCTCTAGATCTTCCCAAGATCTAGACGTAGCACACAAGGCCACGATTTCCCACCAAGCCATGCAAGGACTTGGACGCTCCGCACAAGGAAGCGATTTTCCCCTAAGCCGCGCAAGGACTTAGACACCGCACGCAAGACGACGATTTCTCTACCAATACAAAATGAAAAGTATGTGAATGAAAATACAATATGAAAAGAACAACTCCCTAGAAAATCAGATCTCTGAACGGATTGTTGAAGCCTCGAGATGATTGATGATGTAGAAGCGCGCCCGATCTCGTCTTCAATCTTTAATCCTTCTTTGCACTAAATGGGAGTTGAGGAGGTTCTGGAGCTCTCTGGTTCGTATGCACTCAGGAAGGGACTGGAATTCTCAAAAGCTTCGAATGCACGAACCAAAGGAACCAATTTATAGAAATTCACTGTCGCCTGGGCGACAGTGACTGTCAGAATTTTCTGACAGCACTAAACTGCCGCTGGAGTGCCGTCGTGGGTGGAGTCGTGGGCAGTTGTTGTAACCTCCGCGCTGTCGCCTGGGCGACATTGCTGTCGGATTTCCGACAGTGCAAAATTGCCGGTCGTGGGTGGAGTCGTGGGCAGTTGTTGTAACCACCGAGCTGTCGCCTGGGCGACATCGCTGTCGGATTTCCGACAGCGCAAAACTGCCTTTCGTCGATCTGCCGTGGAGGGAAGTAGTTGTAACTTCTCTGCTGTCGCCTGGGCGACAGTGGCTGTCGGAATATTCCGACAGTGAAATTTTCCCACATTCAATTTTAGCTCCAGCAGCAATGTGAACATCTCATACCTGTTATCTGCACACCATTAATGAAAATAGAATCAAATACAAATGGGACTTTGTTATTATCAAACCGGAGGAGTGCGAAACGCATGCTCCAACAATCTCCCCCTTTTGATAATAACAAATCCGTATAAAAAGAAATCATGTCTATTTAGATTTGATTTTAACCTTTGGTGTGTGCACAAAAAATAAATAATCTACCTCTAGATGAAAGCTCCCCCTAAATGAATGCTCCCCCTAAATATATGCTCCCCCTAAATATATGTTCCCCCTAAATATATGATGTATTGTGTAGGTGTAATAGATTTGTGATTGTTCTTTTTATACTTTTAATTCTCCCCCTTTTGATATTAGCAAAAGTTAATATTACAGAAAAGAGTAGATCTTAAGGGAATGGATATAGGATATAGAAAGAAAGAGTAAGCGGAAGCACTTTTTTTGTGGAAATGATTGAATTCCATGAAATAATAGGAATATGCCATAGTATGAATAAACTCTTGAAGTGACGGTATAGCCATATGAAGTAATGAAACAAAATAACTTAAACATGAGGAAGATCATTTGAAAGTATCATAGAAAGACACAATAGTGTATAGAATTATGGAATATTTTCGGTCCAATTCTCATGAGATGAATATTTATATAACATAATGATGTGTACATGTGATACTTAGATCAAACATATGTAGTTCTTTAATTTACATGATCATTGAAATGTAGAACATAATAAAAGCATATAAAGTCAACTTTGACTTTGAAGATATAGCACAAGATGATTAGAAAACCATTTTTCTTTTGCACAAGACACTTTACAATTCTGTCCAAGGTGTTTAACCTCACAATGCTCATTAAGACTTATCAGGAGGGTAAGTAGTGCTTGGTGGAGTATCCTTGTCTTTATTTTAAATTGTTTGATCACAGATGTGATATCTTAATTTTGATATATTGATATTTTTTTTTGTAATTGACCAAGGATCTCCGAATTCACTTGAATCGCAAAAGATGGTGTAATTTTGTTGTGCTAACAAATCAAGGGTGAAAGTTGTATTTAAGAAGTGCTATTTTATTATGTTCAAGCAAATATGATCCATGTATATATTAAAGAAGTAGACATATGTATTGATCAAAAGAAGTGAACGTGATAGTTCATTATGATAGATAAACAATTTCTCATACTTAGAGGCATGCGAAAACAATTTCCAATGGTCTAAACAACTAAGTAGAAGTGTCAATACGATGATAGCTTGGAAATGAAATCATATAAACATGTAAGTCATTTTTTTTAAATAAATAGCACATGGTTTGTCATCAAGTCATGAGGTGAAGCATTAATAATGACATATAACTATTGTAAATCATCAAAGGGACCCAAAATTGAAGTTTTGTTAAAATGGGAGCTGTCGGAAATTTTCGACAGTCACTGTCGCCTGGGCGACAGCCAAAAATATAAATAGGGCTGGGGACCGAGTCAAACCCTATTGTGCATCATTTCCTAGAGTTAAAAACGAGAGGAAGGCTGTCGGAAGTCGGCGACATCCCTAGATCTAAGGTATGGATTTTTGATTTTGGTGTTTTTAACTCAAAAGTTTTTAGGGATTTGTGATTTTGATAGTAGAGAAGAAGGAAAATGTAGTTTTCATTTTGATTTTTGATGAATGGTGTAGGTTTTTTTAAAAAAAAATTTTGATCTAGTTTAAAACAAGTGGATCTTGTTGGTTCTTTGTTAAAAATGTTATGATTGTTTGATTCTTGTGGTTGAAGGTTTCCATTTGTTCATTCTCTAAAGGATTTTTGTAGATCTAGTTTAGTGAAGAAGGTTGAAGATGATGAATAGTAAAGGATTTGGAGAATATTTTGATTTGAAAAACATATATATATATATATATTTTTTTTGTAAACTTGATGTTGAAATAATATTGATTTTGAGTAGATCTGGAAGTGTATGTAAAAATTTTCGAGAGAAGTTCACTTGGAGAGCTGTCGGAAATTTCCGACAGTCACTGTCGCATGGGCGACAGTGTTCCAGTGCATAACACATGTGTAATCTAAATTTTTTTTTGTTATTTGCAGAATGGCTTCCAGTTCCAAAGCTCGAAGGAGTACTTCGGAAGATGCACATAGTTCATATCAAGTTTTTCCTGGGGTGGAGAAAGCTATTGTTGGAGTTGCGAAATATATTGAATTTGATTCGCCGATGCATGATCATATCTATAATCGGCTTGCGAATGCAGGTATTCTCTCAATAATCTCACCAGAGGGGTTTTCTTCCTTTTTCATTCGTGAATTTTATAACCATTTGGAAGACCCAAATTTCACTGAATTGGATGGAGGAGTGAGATCAAGGATCCAAGTTCAACATGTGGAAATAACACATGTTGATCTAAGAGAGGAATTCGGACTAGTGATGTGTGAAAATATGCCTGATATAGTGGAGAATTATCGAAAGGATAGAGATTGGACCCTTGTAAACATGAGTTTACATGGGAATCAAAAGAAGACTCTTACCACTGAAGTTACATCACTCACTCCGGATGCTTTCTTAGTTCAAGATATATTAAGGAATTCAGTGATGTTGAAGAGTGGATATACAAGAAGTATTACGGCTCAGTTGACCCTCTTTACATACTACATTATGGAGGATGAGCTTTTTGATGTGGCAGACTTCATACTCTCCCAGATTAGGTATGCGTATAGATTAAAGCATCCAAGATGGGTGAAGGTTCATACGCTGCCAATGGGGGCGGTAATTCAACGTGTACTCTATAAGAAGTATGGATGGATAGTGCAAGGTTCTTATTTGGATGATTGTTATCCGGAGATATATTATACGGGTTCAATGAAAGTGAAGAAGCCGCAGAGAAAAGCCCATCCAGGGATTGAGATTAGAGAGCCGCCATTGCCTAGGGCAGGATCACTACGAGAGTCCATTGATGATTTACGTGATTCACTAGAGGATCACAAGAGGGAAGTGAAGAAGGACCGTAGTCGAATGCAGAAATTTATGAAGTTTCTCGTCAAAGGTCTGAAGTTAAAGCCAACTCCGGAGGAAGAGGCCGAATGGCAAGTTCCGGACGAAGAACCGCCACGCGAATCGGTGAGGCGGACTCGCCGTGGTAAAGCCGTGAGACGAGGACCTACAGAAGATTGTCCAGAGAGCAGCGGGGCTGGTTATGAAGATTCAGAGTAGTTTCTTCAGGTTGCTGCTGCTGGGAGATGTCGGAAATTTCCGACATCCACTGTCGCCTGGGCGACAATGAACTTCTGCAGATTTCTATGAATTTGATCCTTATGTTGTTCTCTACTGTTTTAATTTGAACAATATTGATGTAATATTAATGATGTTTGAATTTTGTTAACTCTTTTGAATTTCTATTGTTTGATTTTTAAAATTTAGGCTTTTGCTTTTTAAATTGTTTAGGTTTTGTGAATTTTTTTTTTTATTTTATAGGCTTTAAATAGTGATATATTCATTGTGAAATGTCTAGAATTCCCAATTCTAGCCTCAGCATAAAAAAACGGGAATCCGGTAATGGCTTAGTGAATATATCCGCTATTTGATTTTTCGTGCCTATAAAGTTGATTTTTATATTACCCTTCTTAATATGATCCCTTATAAAATGATGTCGGACATCTATATGCTTAGATCTAGAATGTAATACGGGATTGTTAGTTAAGTCTATAACACTTTTATTGTCACACTTTAATTCTACACTACTTTGTTGCATGCCAAAATCGTCTAATATTTGTGACATCCAAAGAGCTTGGGCACAACAACTACCTAGTGCAATATATTCGGCCTCGGTAGTAGAGAGGGCAATAGAATTCTGTTTCCTACTCGACCATGAAATAAGTGAAGGGCCGATAAAGTGACAAGTGCCACTAGTGCTTTTCCTATCTAAGGAACATCCCGCATAATCCGAATCCGAAAAACCATGTAAAATAAAAGAATCATTATGAGGATACCATAAACCTAATTTTGATGTGCCTATGAGATATCTAAAGATACGTTTCACCGCTTTTAAATGTGACTCTTTAGGATTAGCTTGAAATCTAGCACATAAACAAACGACAAACATAATATCAGGTCTAGATGCGGTTAAATACAATAAAGACCCTATCATACTTCTATAAAGGGTTTGTTCAATTGAAACACCACTTTCATCTTTTCCTAATTTTAGTGAAGTACTCATAGGAGTGTTTGCATGCTTAAGATTTTCAAATCCAAATCTTTTTAACATATCATGAATATATTTGGTTTGACATATAAAAATACCATCATGTTTTTGTGTAATTTGAAAACCTAGAAAATATGAAAGTTCTCCAACCATGCTCATTTCAAATTCATTTTTCATAATTTGAACTACTTCATTACACAACTCTTCATTAGTGGCTCCAAAAATAATATCATCAACATAAATTTGTAAAATAACTAAATCATGATCAATTTGCTTAATGAAGAGAGTAGAATCAGCACTTCCTATTTTATAATCGTGCTTTAACAAATATTGAGTTAATCGATCATACCAAGCACGAGGCGCTTGTTTTAATCCATAAAGCGCTTTATCTAATTTATAAACATAATTTGGATATTTCTCATTTATAAAGCCAGGGGGTTGTTCTACATAAACCTCTTCTTTTATATACCCGTTTAAAAATGCGGTTTTGACATCCATTTGATATAATTTAAATCCTTTAAAACAAGCAAATGCAAGAAATATTCTAACCGCTTCTAATCTTGCTACGGGTGCAAAAGTTTCATCAAAATCTACCCCTTCAATTTGTGCATAACCTTTTGCAACTAATCTGGCTTTATTTCTAACAATTCTAGATTCATTATCCATTTTATTTTTAAAAATCCACTTAACACCAACTACAGGACGATTTTTGGGTCGTTCTACAAGATTCCAAACCTTATTACGTTCAAATTGATTAAGTTCTTCATTCATAGCTAAAAACCAAAATTCATCATTTAAAGCGGTGGAAACATCTTTTGGTTCTATTTCAAAAACAAAACAAAGGTTTGAAAATAAAACATGTAGCGATGAACGAGTACTAACCCCTTTTTGCGGATCTCCAATGATAAGCTCCTTTGGATGATCCTTTGAGAATTTCAAATCACTTGGAGGCACATATCCTTCTCTTTCTTCTTCTTCTCTATCTTCTTCTCCTCTTTCTTCTTCTCTTTCTTCTCCTTTTTCTTCTTCATTTTCTCCAAGTTCTTCTTCATCATTCTCCACTGTGGGAAGGAGTTCATCTTCTTTTCCTGTAATTTTCTTTTCTACACATGAAGCAAACTCATCAAACCTAACATGAATAGATTCTTCAACTATTTTTGTTCTTTTATTAAAAATTCTATAAGCTTTACTAGTTGAAGAATAGCCAATAAAAATACCTTCATCACATTTTTCATCAAATTTTCCTAAGGAATCGTTAGAATTCAAAATAAAACATTTACAACCAAAAACTTTGAAATAAGAAACATTTGGTTGTTTACTAAATATTAATTCATAAGGAGTTAATTTTAAAATAGGGCGAAGCATTACTCTATTAATTACATAACATGCCGTGCTAACCGCTTCAGCCCAAAAAGATTTTGGTAATTTAAATTCAGATAACATCGTACGGGCTAACTCTTGAAGAGTTCTATTTTTCCTTTCCACTACACCATTTTGCTGTGGTGTGCTTGGAGCGGAAAATTCATGTTTAATTCCTAACTCCGTACAAAAAGAAATAAACTTTTCATTTTCAAATTCTCCTCCATGATCCGATCGTATGCGTTTAATTTTTAACTCCAATTCATTTTGAATACGCAAACATAATTTTGAAAATTCTAAAAATGCTTCGGATTTGGAGGTTAGAAATAAAGTCCAACAAAAACGAGAATAATCATCAATCAAAACAAATGTGTATTTTCTACCTCCTAAGCTAGAAATTCCAATTGGCCCAAATAAGTCCATATGTATTAATTGAAGTGGCCTAGTGGTAGAAATAATATTTTTACTTTTGAAAGATGATTTTGAAAATTTTCCTTTTTGGCAAGGCACACATAGTGAAGAAGATAAATTTCCATTTAGCAAAGGTAAACCTTTAATTAATTTATCTTTTGAAAGTTTTGAAATTAACTTGGCACTAGCATGTCCAAGTCGCCTATGCCATAAATCTAATTCATCATTTTTTGATAGAAAACATTTCAAAGTAGAATTTGAAAAATCAAGAAATTTAATCATATATACATTATGACATCTAGGTGCGGTAAAAACAATTTCATTTGTTTTGGAATTAATAATTTTGCACAAATTTGTAGAAGATTCAAATAAAACATTCAAACCCTTATCACATAATTGACTAATAGAAATCAAATTATGCTTTAATCCTTCTACAAATAAAACATTTGAAATTGAAAAATTTTCGTTACCCACAACACCGATGCCGATGATTTTTCCTTTTCCATTGTCACCGAATGTAACAACTCCTCCTTTCTTCATCTCCAGGCTAAGGAACTTCTCTTTATTGCCCGTCATGTGCTTTGAACAACCCGAGTCCAAGTACCACACGTCTTCTTTGTCCTTAGCCTGCCAACACACCTAGAAAGAAGAGGTGAGTAAAGATCTGGTTACCCAAGTGGTTCCACCCATAGTATAGGTAGAAGCCTTAGGCACCCAGATTTGTTTAATTTTGCTTTTTTCCTTCCTTCCAGCAAGAGTCCGTAGTGTGACCAAATCTATTGCATTTGGCACAAGTAATGTATTTAGAAGAGTATAACTTTTTTGGACTTTTACTGGATGAGGATGCAGTATTTGATGATTCATTAATTTTAGAATTTTTTAAAACAAATTTTCTGGACTTTTCACTGTCGCTGGCGACAGTGGTTGTCGCTGGGCGAAAGCTTCCAGACGTGTATCCGAGTCCAAACCTTCCAGATCCATGGCGTTGGTATCCTAAGATCATATCCAGTGATCTTCAGCCCATTCCAAATTTTTTCATGGCTAGTATTAAGTCATGAATCTGGTTTCTCATTTTTGTATTCTCGGATACTAGATTTACGCATCTACGTTCAAAAGATTTCTTTCCCTCATGGACTTTGGAAATTGAAGATTTCAGATCTCTCTCTAAAATCTCATTCTTTTTAGTAAGTACTTTTATTGTAGAATGAGATTTGGAAAGAGATTCTTCAAGTTCATTAATTCTTCCCAAAAAGTGATCACACTCTTGGCAAGAAATATCTCTTTTTCCAATAGTCTTAATTTCATTTAACAATTTTTTGTTTTCTTTAAGTAAAATTCCATTTTCAGATTTTAGAAGATCATTATCTTTTAAACTTTTTTCAAAAAATTTGCAAGTCTTTAAAAATTCAGAAAATAATTCATCATAGGTTGGAGGAGTTACCTCAGTGTCGCTTTGGACACTGCATTTGTCATCAGATATGACGCTCTTTCCCATTAAGCATATGTTGGCCTCCTCTTCTTTACTTGAGTCGGAACTGCTTGCATCCTCAGACGTAGTATCATCCCAGGTTTCCGCCTTCAACACCTTCTTCGACCCTTTGTGCTTCTTTTCTTTAAGTTCTTTCAAGTACTTTGGACACTTGCTTCGAATGTGTCCTAACTTCTTGCAGTGATAGCACTCTGGTGGCGGTCTCTCTTCCTCCTCATCGCCTTCCTTTCCTTTTTTCTTCCTAAAGGTTTCCTTCTTAAAATACTTCTTAAACGAATTCCTTCTCTCCGGATTTTTCATAAATTTTCTAAATTTTTTAACAAATAAACTTTCCTCATCTTCTTCATCCTCCTCAGAATCACTAGTTTCTTCCTTCTTTGATCTTAGAGCCAATCCCTTCTTCCTTGGCTCCATATACTCTTGTTGTTGAATTTTCAATTCAACTTCATGAGTTTTCAAGTTCCCAATGAGGCTCTCCAATTGTAAGGTCTTAAGATCATGTGACTCGGAAATTGCAGTCACTTTAGGATTGAACTTCGGGGGAAGTGATCTTAAGATTTTCCTTACCAAATGTCCATTTGAGAACACCTTTCCTAGCACCTTTGAGTCGTTTACGATTTTTGTAAATCGTGTGTACATCGTATCAATCTCTTCATCTACCTCCATTTTGAATCTTTCAAATTCAGATTCTAGTTGAAATAGCTTTGAATCCTTTACCTGCGAAGTACCTTCATGAGTGATTTCTAATAAATTCCAAATTTCAAATGCAGTATTACAAGCACAAACTCTATTAAATTCAGTGCGATCTAGTGCGCAAAATAAAGCATTCATGGCTTTTGCATTGTTCTTACATTTTAATTTATCGTTGTCATCCCACTTGTCTTTGGGCTTATCCATGGTTACATCTCCTACAACAAATGTTGGAGAAGTGTAACTAGATTCTACCATATTCCAGACTTCTATATCTAGCGCAATTAGAAAACAACGCATACGTGTTTTCCAATAATTGTAGTCTGTGCCCGTAAAAAGTGGTGGCCTACTAATTCCTTGCCCCTCAACGAACGCGTGATCGTTGTGCGCCATTACTCCCGGTGGTAAAACCGTTTTGGAGTAACCTCGCTCTGATACCACTTGTTGGATCGTATAATGCCCTTAGGGGGGGGGGGGGGGTGAATAAGGGTGTGTTTATAAATTAAATTTTTACTTAGTAATTTTTTTTTAAAGAGATTTTACTTTACTAAAAAATTACTTCTAAATACTTTCAAACCAATGCAATTTTAGTATTAAACCAAAACACAAATTTCTAAGATAAAGATTATGCCATCAAATATGTAATTAAAGAAAAAGACATAATTATATTAATCATGAAATTTGAGTACAATAAAAATGATCTTAACAATGCTTAAGATCAAGGCACAATTGTATTAATTAAAAATTCTACAATTTTGGTTTACCAATCCTTCTCCCAAGGATCGGAAGGCTATCGCTTGTCTCTCCCAAGACCAAGCCCAAGCCTATCCTCTAGATCTTCCCAAGATCTAGACGTAGCACACAAGGCCACAATTTCCCACCAAGCCACGCAAGGACTTGGACGCTCCGCACAAGGAAGCGATTTTCCCCTAAGCCGCGCAAGGACTTAGACGCCGCACGCAAGACGATGATTTCTCTACCAATACAAAATGAAAAGTATGTGAATGAAAATACAATATGAAAAGAACAACTCCCTAGAAAATCAGATCTCTGAACGGATTGTTGAAGCCTCGAGATGATTGATGATGTAGAAGCGCGCCCGATCTCGTCTTCAATCTTCTATCCTTCTTTGCACAAAATGGGAGTTGAGGAGGTTCTGGAGCTCTCTGGTTCGTATGCACTCAGGAAGGGACTGGAATTCTCAAAAGCTTCGAATGCACGAACCAAAGGAACCAATTTATAGAAATTCACTATCGCCTGGGCGACAGTGACTGTCGGAATTTTCCGACAGCACTAAACTCCCGCTGGAGTGCCGTCGTGGGTGGAGTCGTGGGCAGTTGTTGTAACCTCCACGCTGTCGCCTGGGCGACATCGCTGTCGGATTTCCGACAGTGCAAAACTGCCGGTCGTGGGTGGAGTCGTGGGCAGTTGTTGTAACCTCCGAGCTGTCGCCTGGGCGACATTGCTGTCGGATTTCCGATAGCGCAAAACTGCCTTTCGTCGATCTGCCGTGGAGGGAAGTAGTTGTAACTTCTCTGCTGTCGCCTGGGCGACAGTGGCTGTCGGAATTTTCCGACAGTGAAATTTTCCCACATTCAATTTTAGCTCCAGCAGCAATGTGAACATCTCATACCTGTTATCTGCACACCATTAATGAAAATAGAATCAAATACAAATGGGACTTTGTTATTATCAAACCGGAGGAGTGCGAAACGCATGCTCCAACAGTTGTTGCTTCTGGGCCCAAAGCTATTGGGCTTTCATGCGTTGGTGACCTCTGCGAAGGAGTTGGAGCGAGACCTCCAGCATGTCCAAAGAAAACAAGCCGTGAATGCTGAAAAGCTGGAATGTCATCAGCCCAAAAAGGGAACGCGAAAGAGCAGGAGGAAGAAGGCTAACTTGTGGGACGAGCTCCCCTGTTATGCTTTACGTGTGGTAAGGCGGCGCATATAGCTCGAGTTTGTCGCAGTGGCCGGAAGAAGAGGAAAGTAGAGGAGCCAACTCCTCCTCGAGCTTCGGGTGCGATGACTAGCCGAGAGCTCCCTGTTTGTTATCGCTGTGGCGGGTTAGGCTATAGCGCCTGCGAGTGTATTGTACGTCTTGTATAAACGAGGGGAAAGCTGGGTAGCCTGTATCTTTGGGTAAAACTATGATGGCAATGTATGCTTGTATATAGTTTGTAATGCTCTTTTTGCACACTTGGGTGGTAATGAGTTGTTGTTGAAGCTTAACCATGCTGTTGGGTGCCTTTGTGGCCCCACTTTTCTGTTAATGTGTAGTTAGCTTTTAATATGTGCTTTAATGCGTTGGGCACTAAGCTGGTGCAAGAAAGTATAGAAATATGCAGAGGTGAAACACTTACGTTTTCAAACCCCACGCAAAGTCTAACGTCGTGACGTTGTGATAGCATGTGCGGTTGAAGTCCGAGAACCTTCGTGCAAATACGTCTTAGGAAGTTAGGCAGGGGCGGAATACCGACTGCAAGACTGTTTTGCGGCATGCGTGGAATGAGCAAGATGTTGATGTCTGCTCTCTAGGTGTCCAAGGCGGTGCGGTAGAGGGGCAGAGCTGCTCTTTTCCCTAGTTGAGGCTTCAGAGCCAAAGCCTAGCCTAGCTGACGTTCCGGTAGTGTGGGAGTTTTTCGGTGTATTCCCGAATGATCTCCCCGGTGCTCCACCGCAGGGGGAGATAGTTTTTACGATTGAGTTGTTGCTAGGCGCAAAGCCTGTGGCCCGCTCGCCATATCGTATGACTCCGAAGGAAATGGCAGAGCTGAAGTCGCAGCTGCAGAGCTGCTAGAGCAGGGCTACATGCGTCCGAGTTCTTCACCTTGGAGTACGCCGGTACTCTTTGTCAGAAAGAAGGACGGTAGCCTGCGGCTTTGCATGGTTTATCGGGAGTTGAACGAGCTGTCGGAGAAGAACAAGTACCCTCTCCCGAGGATAGATGACTTGTTCGACCAGCTCGTTGGTTTGACAGTTTATTCGAAGCCGGACTTGAAGTCCGGTTATTATCAGTTATGGAGCAGGGAGGGTGATATCCAGAAGACTGCCTTCAGTACGCGGTACGGGCAGTATGAGTTCACCGTGAGGCCGTTCGGGCTGACGAACGCACCCTCGGTGTTTATTGATCTGATGCACAGGACCTTCCTAGAGTACCTCGACCGGTTTGTGATCGTCTTCCTGGACGACATCCTGGTCTACTCTCAGTCCGAGGAAGATCGCGAAGACTATCTGCGGGTGGTTTTGGAGATTCTGAGGAGGAAGCAGCTCTATGCCAAGTTCTCGAAGTGTGAGTTCTGTCTATCTTACGTGGCGTTTCTAGGACGTGTCGTTAGTGGGGAGGGCATTGCGGAGAATCCGGCGAAGATTGTAGCGATCCAGGAGTGGCCTGTTCTGTCCTCAGCAGCGAAAGTCCGTAGCTTTCTCGGGCTGTCCGGCTATTATAGGCGCTTCGTGGAGAACTTCTCGCCGATCGCGTTGCCTCTCTAGACCTTGGCACGGAAAGACCAGAAGTTTGTTGGGCGTCAGCGTGTGCACAAACTTTTGAGGAATTGAAGGCAGTGTGTATGCTGTGGCGGCTTTATGTGTATGGCGTGAAGATCGACATCTATATGGACCATAAGAGCTTGAAGTACCTTCTGGTGCAGAAGGAGCTGTTTTTGTGATAGCATAGGTGAATGGAGTCCACAGGGGGACTACACCTTCGAGATTCACTACACTCCCAGGAAGGGGAATGCTGTCGCGGACGCGCTTAGTCGCAGGGCTCCAGTGCAGGCCAGCAGGATTCAGATGCATAATGCGCACCTGATACGTGACGTGGAGGCCCTGGATATCTCTTGTGTGGAAAACAGAAGAAGTGTCGGTGCTTGTTTACATTGAACTGAGGTGCAGTACGACCTCGAAGACCGAGTCCGCCGAGCTTTAGAACTCGATCCGAGTTTAAAGCGCTTCGCAGAGGAAGCTACTGGTGTGCCCGATGCCCTGTCTCGTGTACGTGATGGGCTGTTGTGGAGAGATGATCGTTTGTGCATTTCCAGGATGGGTGAGCTGCGCGATGAGTTGATGTACGAGGCGCATCGTACTAGGTACTCAGTTCACCCAGGAAGCACAAAGATGTTCAAGAACATGAAAGTCCTTTTCTGGTGGCCAGTTATGACGAGGGACATCGCTCACTATATGGCCAAGTGCCACGCTTGTGCATTAGTGAAGGCAGAATGTCAGGGGCCCGGAGGCTTTTTGTAGTCATTGCCTGTTCCGGAGTGGAAATTCGATGACGTTTCCATGGATTTCATGCATGTGCTGCCGAGATCGCAGCGCGGGAACGATGCCATCTGGGTAGTCATAGACCGGCTGGCGAAGGTGGCACACTTTATCCCCAACCGGAGGGATGACTCGGTGGAGAAGTTGGCGAAGCTGTATGTTGATACAATAGTACGATTGCACGGTGTGACCCGTAGCATTGTCAGTGATCGAGATGGACGCTTTACTTCGAACGACTAGAGGCTAGTCAACCGTCTATTGGGTACGAAGCTGCAGTTTAGCACGGCCTTTCATCCTCAGACGGATGGCCAAACTGAGCGTAACAATAAGACGATGGAGGACATGCTCCGGATGTGCGTCCTAGATTTCGGAAAGGGGTGGGAAGATCACCTCTTTCTTGTTGATTTTGCGTACAACAACAACTACCAGGCGAGTATTCAGATGGCGCCTTTCGAGGCCCTCTATGGCAGGAAGTGCCGCACTCCCTTAGCATGGGCGGAAACGGGCGAGACGAAGCTCTTCAAGAGGAAAGACGTCGAAGAGGCGACTTCGACGGTACGTATGATCCGGGAGAGGATTTTGGTTGCGCAGGATAGGCAGGCGAAGTACTATAATGCGAAGCACCGCAACATCCAGTTCGCCGTTGGCGATTGGGTCTACTTGAAGATCAGGCCGTTCAAGGGTGTATCCAGGATTCGACGCTTGAAAAAGCAGAGTCCGAGATACCTTGGACCATTTGAGATCACCGAGCGCGTCGGCGAGGCGGCTTATAGGCTTGCACTATCGGCAGAACTGAGCGGGCTATACGATGTATTCCACATCTCTGTGTTGCGGAAGGCAGTGCTAGAGCCTACGCATGTGGTCACGGCGGATCAGGTGCCCGTGGATAGTGGGCTTAAGACGACGGTCAGGCCCGTTAGCATCGAGGATGCTGAGGTGCGTCAGTTGCGGAACAGGGCGATCCGTATGGTAAAGGTACGTTAGGACAACTGCGGTCACGAGGAACTCTCATGGGAGCGTGAGCAGACCATGATGGAGGAGTTCCCCGAGCTGTTTTAGTGACGTTTATCTCTCTTTTTCCCCTTTTTGTAAAGTCGTTTTTGGATATATATATATATGCCTGTTTTTACAAATTTTGGGACGAAATTTTAATAAGGAGGGGAGAGTTGTAACACCCCAAAACTCTGAAGCAGAACTGTGCTGCTGGGAGCTAGCGCCGGCGGTAATGCTACCGCCTGGCGCTAGCCATCTCGACGGTTGCTAAGCGTCGAGATGGTAGTTAGCGTTGTCAAACGCTAAGGCGTCGAGACGGGAGCTAGCGCCAGCGGTAGTGCTACTGCCTGGCGCTAGCCTTCTCGACGGTTGCCAGGCGTCGAGATGGATGTTAAGCGTCGACAGACGCTACGTCGAGTCGGAAGCTAGCGCAGGCACTAGCGCTAGCGCCGACGCTAGCGCCGACGCTAGCGCGTGATACAGGTCCGTGATTTGAAATCGTGGCCGTCAAGTCCTTATGTTCTTGGATCCGAGGGATGGGATTAATCCCGGGATTCCTTAAACCTTGACCAGAGGAGATATTTTCATTATTTCTAAAGCCTTATCCCTCTTCAAGCTTGAGAAAGAGGAAAGCCAAGGAGGAAGAAGAAGTTGTCTTCCACCATTGACGGAGCTCCGAACCTCCGATTCGTGAGCAGTTTACAGATCCACGGAGAGCAGCCCGGTGCGGTCCTTTCCATCCGTGCCAAAAATCAAGCTATGGCCTCGAAGCGACGTTAAAGGGTAACGATCCTTTCTACCCTCATTTGGACATGTGTTAGTCCATTTCTGTGCATCTTTGAGGTCCCTACCCAAAAGGGTGAGGTCGTGACCTCCGATGGGTGGATTCGTGTTATCCCCATCAGATCTTGCATACATGTAGAGTCCATGCGTGAAATGGGCGTAGGCGCGCTGTGTGAAGCCCATCCGAGATGGTTCGTGCGGATTGGTGATGCTTTTTGATATTATGCGTGCCGGGGAAAACTCCGTGTTGATATACTGCTTCGTAGGACTAGAGAGTGCTACTGCATGCGCAGCAATGCATGGGGGTGTGCCCCGGGAAGCACCCGAAGTTAGAACAGAAATGGAGTTTCTGCTCACTACCGCTGGCGCTAGCTTTAGCGCCGGGCGGTAGCTCCCAGACTGGGTTCTGGTGATTTTTGTGCGTTCTGAGGCAGTGGGAGTGCTACTGCATGTGCAGCAGTGCCTGGGGGTGTGCCCCGGGAAGCACCTACGACTAGAAGCCAAAATGGGTTTTTTGTTCACTATCGCCAGGCGTTAGCGTTAACGCTGGCGATAGCTCCCAGATTGAGTTCTGGTGATGTTTGCTGTGCCCAGCTTGTTGTGGGACTTGCGGCCTGCGTGCCTGTATTTTGTAATATCCTACTAGGTGGACCCGAGGCGCGTACGCCTTCCCTGTGAGGGGTCCAATTGAGGGAACCTAGTCGCCTTAGGGCCTGGCTAGTTGAGAATACCTGGGCTGAGGGGACGCCATACCAGCATTTCGTGTTGTACAACGAGTGTGTGAACAACGGGCATTTGGCGAACCCGCACCCGAACCATTGTGCGCCTGATTAGTAAGCCTCGCTCAGCATGTCGGGAAGCAATGGTGAAGAGTCTTCAGACTATGGGAAGTTCACAATTAAAGTACGGGGTACCCTGGTATTCGGGTCCCCGACTTTAGCCTCGAAGGGCAAAACCATCAAGGGGATGGTGGAGTCCACCGAAGAGTGCCTTGCAAGCACGAGACGTGGAGACCTTTCTCACGTTTGTGATTGATTGCATATGTATGAACTGTTGTGGGCTTTGCTAGTCGCACTCTTATATATATATATATGCTGCTGAGGTTGTTTTGCAGGGATGGTTAGAACTGCCACCACATCGAAGGGTGGGGTCGTTATAATTTGGTCAGCTTTAGCTGACCGTTGCCCTGTTTTGCCACCGTTTTTGGTGGGCTTGTTGTACAGGTGCTGGTCCGAGCGGGAACATAGCGGGCTCATAGCGGGTTGAAGCCCTTGTGCTGCTGCGGCCCTTGAAGGCCTTTTGATGTTCTTTTGCTTTTCATGTATGGCCGGCCTGCGCGTCGATGTTGGTAATTTGTAAGGCCGTCATGCCTATAAATAGTTGTTGTAAAACATTTCATTCCAAGTTAATAGAAGTGGACATACCCGGGTTCTGGTTTTGTGGTTTATGATTCTGTCTCTCTCTCTTCTGCTTCCACATAGAATGCTCTGAGTTAGGTTTATTGTTTAGAGTCGTTCGATATTTCAATTAAGTGACATTCCCATTTGTTTTGTAGTATATGGCGTGGGGCCCCGGCTGGACCTTCTGTTATATGCTTCTTAAAGGATGGGGGTGTTACACCCCGCAAGGCCCTAGTCATCGTGTGGCGAGTTCCTCTACCGAACAAAAGATATAAAGGTTACAATAAAAAAAGTAAAATAAGAAACAAACTAGAAACTCCCTCAAATGTAGAACTTGATGTCGATGTAGATGCGTTCGTATTGGTCTTCAAGTTCTTTTGCATTCACGAACATTGATGGAGTTCTTCGCGCTGCTTCTGAAGGTTCACCCGAGTGCTCTGAAAGTAAGGATCCAATAACTTCTGTAACAGCAAACCCTAATGGAGGAAGCACCGCTCTTTAAATAAATTTGACAGCTACCGCCTGTGCTAGTACTACCGCCCCACCATAGTGACACGACGCGCACACGGATCATGGCAGTTAAGGTAACTTCTGAGCGCAAACGGTTGTGACAGCCTAGCGCACCGCGGTAACACTATCGCCCCGCGATAGTGCAATTTCCTTCCTTCAGCCTATATCTCTTTCCAAATTTGCCCCTCAATCGAGTGCAGACGGGATGTTTCCAAAAGCTACCGTCGGGCGTTAAACCTAACGCGCCGTGATAGTACTTGCCAAACATAGCAACCCGTCGACATTACTTTTTCTCCACTTTCCTTTCTGTCAATAGTTTATAAATATGCTAGCGCCAGCATCTGTGCCAGCGCTCCGCGGTAGATCATTTTGTCGGGCACATCTTCGTTGAGCTGACCTCAGCTTTCGTCGATCTCAATCTACTTCGTCGAACAGAAACTTATTTTCGTCGATCTCAATCTGGTTCGTCGAATGACATCATTTTCTTCGAACACCATTTCGTCTTTCAGACGCAAGAGCCAGCATTAGTGCTAACGCTTTGCGGTAGAGCAGCAGTTCGTCGATCGGTCCTCAGCTTTCGTCGATCGTTGAACGCCCTGATATGAATTTCGTCGAACGGAACTAGCGCCAACGGTAGTATTACCGTTCCACGGTATGGAATTCATTTCGTCGAGCGCCGCGGTAGAGCATGCAGTTCATCGAACGAAGCACCGAGTTCATCGAACCCAATTCGTCGAATGCAGCATCCAGTTCGTCGAATGCAGGATTCCTTCTCAGCGGTTTCTTCTCAGCGGTTGTTAGCGCCAGCGGTAGGCATAACGTGGCGCGGTAGAGCTTTCAGATCTTCTCAGCGGTTTCGTCTCAGCAGTTTCGTCTCAGCGATTTCGTTAGTGCTAGCGCCAGCGGTAAGGTTAGCGCGGCGCGGTAGCAACAACACACAGCACCCTGGAGATTTGAAAGCATAGAATCCTGCATACTATAAACACAAAACAAGTATGATCAAATACAATAGGATTTGTTATTGTCAAACCAAGAGATGCAGAAAGCATGTTCCAACAAACTCCCCCTTTTGATAATAACAAATCCCCTTAGAAAGAAATAATACAATTGTTAGGAATTTGTGTTTATAATAGAGATAAGCATGAAAGTTAAGATATGTGCATATGCTCCCCCTAAATGAATTCCCCCTACAACAAATCTTCCTATGAACATAACTCCCCAAACATGTAAATTTCTTTCAAATTTATTCACCCCCTTTTGGTATTATCAAAAGAGGGTGGAGAGGAAGGCCATGCAAAAAGTGTGAAATTACTGTGTAGAAAGGGAATGAGCATTATAAATAAGGAAACACAAAGGACAAATATAATAGATAGGAGTGAAAAGAGAATGTGAAGAAATTGTCAAAAAGGAACCACTTGTTGGAAACCGTATCCATGATCGAGCATACAAGTAGTAAGGAGGTGGAAAGCATGATGAAATATGTTTTAAGTGAACATCTTTATAGGAATTGAGAAGCAAAATAGATGTTGTAGCATTTGAAGTACACAAAATAATTTCTATTTTAACATAGCCATACGCTAGTTTTGAAAGGTATGCAATACAGAGTTCTCATGGCGTAGCGGAAAAGAAATGTAAGCATGATAGAAGATATCAAGACAAGATAGAAGAATACAATGTTCAAAATTTAGAAATCAAGTACATTTATACATTGTAATGATCATGCAAGGCTATCTAGTGCATTTACTTATGAATTTAGAGAATACATGTAGATATGCAATAGACTCCAATTCTCATGAGTAGAAGGCTTACAAGTGATAATGATGTGTACAAAATAGTGTTTTTGATAAAAGTATACATTTGAGTTAATCAAAATACATGACATGTATAATGAAATAAACACAATATTATTGAAGAAGCACTTTTAGAGTTACTTCTACCCACAAAGCTTTATAAAATTTTCAATGCACATAGAAGAATAGTACAACTACCAAGGTGCTCTGTACACATAATGCTTATTAAGACTTATCAGGGTGCAACGTAGTGCTTGGGGAATCACAATTATTATTTTGAATTTTAGTTTTTTTGTGATTCAGTGTACAAGAAGAAGTAGTGTAAAAGGAAAAATGTGACAAGGCACTTTACAATTCTCTCCATGGTGCTCAACCTCACAATGTTCATTAAGACTTATCAGGAGGGTGTGTAGTGCTTGGTGGAGTTATCTTTGTCAATTATTCATTTGAATTTTTTTTGCTTAACGACAAAGGTCTCCGAATTCACTTGTATGTGCAAACAAAAAGATTTTTTTGAAAAGACACACTTCTTCAAAAATAGGTGCATGAAAAAGATTTTTACTTGTGGTGAAGGTAAAACTAAGCATGCCAAACAATAATATGACGTTGTTACACTACATAATCATGTAAGAGAAGATTAAATGCATATGTAGTTTGTCAAAAAGTGTGAGTGAAACAAAATCATTAGCAAAAATAAGCCATTTACTCATACATAGAGGCACGCTATGCAATACTACACATGATTTCTATCATCAATTTCAAAGCACACATAAGATAATGGTCAAGGCATGATACAAGAACAATGTTATTAAGATACTTGAACTAGAGAATGAAACATTGTATACTAAGCTTGGCAAGATAAACTATACCATCCTTGAAACATAGAAAATTACATCAGTTTTATTAAATTTTAAGTTTTTCAAAAAAAAAAAAAAAAACAAATAAAAAGCATGTTTTTGTTGTGAATCTGAGACGTCATCCTCAGATTCAGAAGAAGAAGAGGAAGCCTACATTGGGCTGTTTGCAGCTGAAGAGGACGAGGACTTTCCTGCTGCAAAGGTTGGCATCACGACCCCTCTATCACACTCAGACAGTGACATAGAGGAGGATGAAGAGGATAGAGAACATCATGGCTTAATGGCCATAATAGATGATGATGAAGAAAGTCAGGACAATCATGACAAGGTACCTACTCCTTTCCCTTCTTTTGATTGTGAGTCAATGCCAGATTCTGAAGCATGCTCATCAAATGATGGAAATGGCTCAGAATTTGAAGTGGTTGTCAATAAATTGATTGAAAAGTATGATGCTTTATTGGATGCTCTGAACAAGAGCAAGAATCTAGCCAAGAGGCAAGCTCAAGAAATTGCCTCCCTTCAGCTGGCTAAGCAAGATTGCACTGAGTCATTTACCCTGATGGCTCAGATGAGTAAGTAGATAAGCCAACTCAAGGGAAATACAATAGTCCAATTGAGCACCATCTTCAAAAAGAACAAGGTCATCAAGGACCTTGAGGAGAAGCTTCTCAAAGAAAAGAGCCTAGTGGATCAATTCTCCAAACCCAAATCTGTACTATCCATCATTGACACCTTTTACTCCCAAACTAATTGGAGAGTGTTAGGCTTCAATAATGTGACAGTGGGTGATGGGAATGGAGAAAATGGCAAGACTAAGGATGAGCCTCATACCACCTTTCAAAAGGCGTTGCCTCCCTCCAACAGGTATGACCATGACAACATGTATGGTGACTAGAAGAATGGGAGTTCCTATAGGAAGGAAAGTACTCCTTACTATAGTAGAAGAAAGGGCATGGAGATGAGTGCTATGAAAGCTCCCCATGAAGAAATTCAAATGACCCATTCTGAACCATTTAATTTTGGTTCTTCAACCCCTTCATCTAAGAATAAGGAAGCGGGTTTTTCCAAGTCCCTCCCAGCAAAACACTTGGCTGCTGTCAAGCCTATAGTCAACTCCAATAGCTCAGTGTTTGATTCCATCAGATATTGCCTAGCTGCCAAGCCAAGGCAAGTTGGTGTCATTCAGACAAAGACTGCTAAAGCTGACCATAGACTGTCTTTCAGCCAGATTATTGCTTAAAGGAACAGGAAGAATTTTGCTGTCTTCCCTCTTGAACATAAGTATATTGATGCTTCTTCCTCCTCAAAGAATGTTCAGAAGAGAAGATATAACATTCATGATTATTGGTGCTGTGGTAAGGTGGGACACTTTGTCATATATTGTTGCCACAATCACAATGTGCCTAATGCAAAGAAGAGCTTTCCTGCAAAGGCTGCATCAGGTGTGAACATGTCTTTTCATGCTAACAAAGGACTAGGACCCAAAATCAATTGGGATCCTAAGGGTAAAGGAATTGATTTTTGCTGGATAGTTCAAGTACCATCCTAGGGCAAATTTGGTACTTGGACAGTGGGTGCTCAAGGCACATGACAGGTACCAAGAATCTTCTGCAGGAATACACAGCTGTGAAGAATGGACCTAAGGTCATCTTTGGTGGATCTGAAAAAGGCTTCACCAGAGGTTATGGTATGATCTCCAATGGCCTATTCTCAATCACAAGGGTGGCTTATGTTGAAGGTTTGCAACACAACCTTGTAAGCATAAGTCAACTATGTGACTTGGGCTATGTCATTGAATTCCACAATGATAAGTGCTTGATCAAAAAGTCAAATGACTTAGAGATCATTCTCTCAGGCACTGTAGTGGGAATGTCTATTTTTTAGATTTTATATGCAATACTTCTCTATCTCCTGTGTGTCTTATGTCTAATGAAAGTGAATCTCTTTGTGTTCAACGACATAAGATACTTGCCCACATTAACTACAAGACAATGCATAGGCTATTTTCTAACAACCTTGTTAGAAATAGTCCTAATTTGAATTGTATTAAAAGACCACCCTGTCATGCATAACAAATGGGCAAGCAAAGTAGGGCAACCTTTAAAAGCATTGGCTCCAAAGACACTGAAAGATGTCTTTATCTATTGCACATGGACTTGTTTGGTCCTTTGCCAATTCAAAGCCTAGGTGGGAAGTTGTATACCTTGGTGATTGTTGATGATCACTCAAAGTATACATGTGTATTCTTCCTTAAGAAGAAATCTGATACTTTAGATGTCTTTATAAACCATGTTAAGGCAATCTAGAATAAACTACAATGTGATGTGGTCAAGACTAGAACTGACCATGGTACAGAATTAAAATCTGGGGCAATGACAAGGTTTTGTCAAGGATTTGATATCACCCAAGAATTCTCCTCCCCAAGGAAACCACAGTAAAATGGTGTGGCTGAGAGGAGAAATAGGACCTTAATAGAAGCTGGGAGAACATTGCTTAGTGACTCCTTACTTCCAGATTATTTCTGGGCTGAGGCAGTCAATACTGCTTGTTATGTTCTCAATAGAGCATCAATCAATAAGGCCCTATGTGTAACCCCCTATGATATTTTGAAAGGCAAACAACCAACTATTTCATACTTTAGAATCTTTGGTTGCAAATGCTACATTTTAAATAATAGAAAATCTCAACTAACAAAGTTTGCTGAAAAATGCAATGTAGGGGTTCTTGTTGGATATAGATCACATAGCAGGGCCTATAGAGTATTCAACAAGAAAAATCATGTTGTAGAAGATTCTATGCATATAGTATTTGATGAGACCAACATGCTTTATAAGGGCTGGTCGAGCTCTCCTATTTTGATAGGTGATGAATAGAAGATGCAAGATATGTCTCTCCAAGACATAACAAACACAAGCAAGATCTTAGAGGATGCTATACCTAAAGATGAAGATGAGCAAGTTGATGCTGCTCCAGAAGAAGATCTGTAGATTGCTGACAGGGTGCCTGCAGCAAACAGGCACCTAAGGGATCATCCATGAAATCAAATTATTGGAGATGAAAACCAAGGAGTGATCACCATAAGCTCTATTCTTGATATTTTTTATCACAGATGGAGCCCAAGAAATTTGAAGAAGCAAATGGAGACACCTTCTGGATTCAAGCAATACAAGAGGAGGTGCCTTAATTCAAGAGGTGTAAGGTGTGGAAGTTGGTGCCAAAGCCTCAAGGACACAACATCATTAGCACCAAGTGGATCTACAGAAACAAGCATGATGAGAATGGAACCATCATCAAGAACAAGGCTAGACTGGTGGCCAAGGGGTACATGAAAGAAGAAGGTATTGAATTTGATCAAACCTTTGCCCCAATTGCAAGGTTAGAAGCAATAAGGCTATTCCTTGCCAATGCTAACCACAAGAGGTTCAAAGTATACCCGATGGATGTCAAATCAGTATTTTTGAATGACAATCTAAAGGAAGAGGTATATGTGGAGCAACCCTCAAGTTTTGTTCATCCAACCCTTTCCTCTCATGTATATTTGCTTAGGAAAGCATTATATGTTCTTGAGGGAAAAAATAGATAGCACATTGTTTCTTAGGGAAACAAAGGGCAAAAGTCTCCTAGTCCAAATTTATGTTGATGACATAATTTTTGGGTCTACAGATGACAACCTTTGTAAAAGGTTTTCCAACCTTATGCAGGGGAAGTTTGAGATGAGCATTATAGGAGCGCTCAAGTACTTTTTAGGCCTCCAAGTGAAAAAGTCTGATGAGGGAATATTCATCTCTCAGACCAAGTACACTAGGGAGCTTATTAAGAAGTTTGGGATGGAATCGTCTTCCACCATGAAAACTCCCATGGGGTCCAACATTTATCGGGACAAGGATGAAAAGGGAAAGGCCTTTGATGAATCCATGTACAGGTGCATTATTGGATCCTTGTTGTATCTAACTGCTAGTAAACCAGACATTATGTATGCTACATGTGTTTGTGCTAGGTACCAAGCATGCCCTAAATAATCTCACTATTCAGCTGCAAAGAGGATTTTGAGATACCTTAAAGGCAGCCAACATCTTGGCCTTAGGTACCCTAAGAATAATGATTTTGAACTGACAGGATTTTCAGATGCAGATTTTGCAGGATGCAAAGAAGAGAGGAAAAGTACAAGTGGAACTTGTTAATTCCTAGGAAGGAGGTTGATATCATGGAGCAGTAAGAAGCAAACCACTGTGGCTATTTCCAGTGCTGAGTCAGAATATATAGTTGTAGATAGCTATTGTGCACAACTCTTATGGATACAACATCAGCTAGAGGATTACAACCTCAAGGTAAGTCAATCTCCTTTATAATGTGACTCATCCAGTGCTATCTCTATAGCTAAGAATCCTATCCCACATAGCAGGACTAAGCATATAGATATAAGATATCATTTTATTAGAGAGCATGTTGAAAGTAAAGATATATGCCTTGAATATGTCCCCACTAACAAACAAGTTGCTGATATCATTACAAAGCCATTAGATGAGGCAAAATTTAATGCTTTTAAAATTGAGCTTGTTATGTTAAATCTAGAATAGATTTTATCATGTCAAATTATCTATCTTGCACATTATTTTATTCCTCAGCATTATTAAAACTTGTAAATATGTATAACAAGCTATGATAGGATAGGTTTCTATCTAAAACACTTAGTAGCATGGTTAGGAATAGAAATAATCTTTACTATATGGTTCACTGATAGGCAGTGAGATCAGCTGAAACTGCAGAGAAGGTTTCAGCTAAACCGCTGAGATAGCTGAGAAGGTCTCAGCTGATCCGCTGAGATGGCTAAAACTATCTCAGTGGTTGACAATACCTTGTCCCAACAGATTGTCACTCCGTCTTAGTGGTTCCGCTGAGACAGGCTGGTTCAATTAAAATTTACCCTAATTGACATGTCAGCAATATAAAATCAATCAAATTGATTAGTCTAATCAACATCTATACTTAGGGAAAATCTAAACCTAAGACAAGCTTCAATAAATAGGAAAATGTTGATTAAATAATAATAATCCTTTTTAACCTAGCCGGCGAGACGAACCCTTTTTCATCTCGTCTCAGGGTCTCATTCTTGAGAAGAAATGCCGCCAAAAGTATCCAAGGATCTTTATAAAGGATACGAAATTGTTAAGAATGGATTCCAGCATGCCCCAGCAGAGATTAAAGAAGTGATTCAACTTCTAACTGATCAAGGATTGGAATATATTCTATCTGAGACATCCATAATTCTCAGAACTGAAGTTCTGGAATTCTTCAATTGTGCCAAGTTGTCATCTACCAACTCTTCAGTCTAGGATAAGATTGGAAGCATAAAGATAAAGATTTCTCCAAGGAAGATGGAAAAGGCCTTTCAACTGCCCTCTTGCAGTCAAGATGAGGAAGAAGAAGTTTTTGAGAAAGATAAAGACAAGGCACTAAAGTGGTGTGATTATAGTGATGCCAAGATTGGCTCACTGAAGAGGAAATTCTTCAATCAGAGAGGCAAGCTGCTCTCTGATATAGTTTGCAAGGCACGTCTGTTCAAGCCTGGATCTCATGACACAATCTCCAAAAAAATGTTTGAATTGATGTCAAGGGTAATTTTTAAGAAATGACATCCTGGGCAGCTATCATATTTTAAAGGATCAAAGAATGTCTGCAGGCCCCCAACCTAACCAGAATTCTCTCATTATATCTACTGAACACCTACTCAGAGGACTTTGATGAGTCAAAAGGTTCAAAGCTTCTTTAGTTGAAAAGGATGGACATTAAGACCTTGCACATATTCTCAAGGGTCTTACCAATGAGCCAACCTTCTGAGCCCAAAGAGAAGAAGAAGAAAGTATTAGTCAAGGGGCTGTGGAAAGACAGAATGATCTGCTATGATTCTAGGTCAGAGGCAGAACAGAATGTTCCAACTGAGGACAATCAAGTTCCTACCAGCAATCCACCCAGGGATGATCAAGGAGAAGACCATGAAACTAAAGGTCATGAAGGCCATGCTGCTACCGGAGAGCATGAAAAAGATAAAGAAAAGGATGCTGCTGGGAAAGAGCATCAGAAGGATAAGAATGTTGCAGTTGCTGATGATGACAAATCAGAAGGCAATGAAGGAGATCACACACCATGTGATGCTTCTAATCCTGATGTTGTAGATAAAAGTGTTCAGCATGTTCAATCTTCTTCAGAAGATCATGAGGATGATCAAGGGGACACTGCCCTACAAGGTAAAATTGATGTAATCATATCAAATATAGAGACAAGATTTAAGCTAATCCCTCCTGAACCAACCAATTATTGGGGAGATGATCTTGAAGATGATAATGCCCCATCTGAGGGGGAGCAACAGAAGAAAGATTCTGATAAGGAAGATGTGCTCCAAGTGAGGGGGAGTAACAAAAGAATGCTCGAGAAGCACAAAAGGATGCTGAAGATGATAAGGTTCCTCCCCAGCCAAGTGATAAAGCTGAGGGGGAGCACTTCCCTGCTCAAGCTGAGGTGGAGCATGACCAGCAGGCAATGGAGCCATTGGCAGTAGTACCTGAAGACCATGCCTCCAAATCTGCAGCATCACATGATCTGCTCCTTAGCTCAATCAACATCATTATTGAAGGTCATATGACCTCAATTAAAGTTTTTCTTGACAGTACTATCTTGATAATGAATAAAGAAGTCTATGCTGGTGTTTAAGATATTAAGGAAGAAATTTCATTCCTTAATAAGCAAATGACAATGTGGTTCAACCTTGCAGAAAAATCAGTGGTTGCTCAGAACACCATTCTGAGATCAATGGACAAATAACTCCAATTATCTGAGCAAGACCTCAGATATGTCAAGAATTATGTTAGCAAGACTGATGAGTTGATAGAGAAGACCTCCAATCACATTGAAGGGTTTGTATGGAAAACAACTACAATAATGATTGGAGAGGCAGAGAAGATGAAGAATGAGATCAAATCTGACTTAGAAAATGCCTTCCAAATTCTCTCAGGGTCTGTTTCAGCTGCCTCCCAGACCTTAGAAGCTAAAGTGGTTGAAGAAGCCAGAAAGGGGGAGGTGGCCAATGCTGAAACTAACTCTGAGCTAGCTCTCCAAGTGCTACAATGAACAAGGGTAGCTCTAAATCTTCCCTGCTGGACAACTACAGAAAAGAAGACTTTGACTTTAAAGGACAAGTTAAACAGCTCAAAATGCTCAGCTTGCAAAAAGGATGAAAAGAGAAGAAGTGTTGCTTGCTGATGAATTCATGGCTAAGAAAAGGGAAGAGCAGGGCAATGGCCCTGATTATGAGTTCTGGAGTGAGGAATGCAAGAGTATTATTCTTAATGCCTGTCTGAGCCATGGACAAGTCTGCAATGACATAGACATGATATATCCAGCTGAAGAGTGGATAAGGCACCTTGAGAGAAACTCCAAAAGGGAAAGAATCTTCCAGGAGAATCTTGTGACGAAGCACAACCCAAGGAGGATGCCTTCTAGATACATTCCAAAGCCATAGAAAAGACCGCATAAAACATAATCTTTTTGTCTGTATTTGACACTGCATCGACTTCATTATTCGTCATATCAAAGCACCTCCGAGTTCTTTTAGAAGTAGCTTTGAATTCCTTCTTAGCTCTGGCTGAACTCAAATATCGACATTGCGTTGAGTACTTATCGACGTTTCCATCGAGTTGAAGATTGGACTTGAACTTTATCTTCTGCGTCAAATTGAAGTCGAAGTTACGTCGACTTCTAAGATCGCTTTGACAGACTCTTTCTTCTGCGTTGAGTTCATTTCGACGATGCATCAACTTTACTTGATACTTCGACAGTCAGTTTGAGTTACTTTGACTTCTAGTCAGAGTTGCGTCGACTTCTATTCGAAGTTGCGTCGTCTTCTATTCGATGCAAGTTTTAACACAACTGAATTTGTGCTTATCTTTACCTGGTCTTGACAATCTAAGTTGAGTGTGACATCCTAGGATATCTAATGACCATTTTACACTTTCTATATAATGTGGGTAATACAACTTAACTGACAAAATCACTTTAAGATAATTTGTTAGATAAATCACAGGGGTTTTTCCCAACAATCTCCCCCTATTTATCTTAACATATTTTATAATTTGATTAAGTGATTTCAAACATACTTTGACATAAAATTAAATACAAACAACTATACACAGAAATAATAAAGACATTATTGAATGAGATCACAGACCATATTATAATTTGTCAAGTAATCATATTGTTCTTAACAACTGTGTCCTCCTGATGATATAATGTAAAATGTTCACAATTAATAAATACCTGGACTTCACTATTCTTTGTCAGGAGTTTTCCTCTTCCTTGAGAAGACCAGTGGTATCAACTTTCTTGCAACAAATATAGCAGACTCATTCTCCTCTTCATCAGTCCCGTCAGCTTCTTGGAGAGTGTGATCTTCTTTGGAAGGCTCCCCTTGAGCTTGTGCATTCTTTTCAATAGCCAGAGCAGCCTCCTTAGTAATCTTTGATACTTGATCCAGGAGTTGATCATCTTCTAGGAGCTCCCCCTGAGTTGATGGAAGCTCCTCAAGGTTACTTTAGGGATTTCTGCAGTTGGCTCCGCTGGATATGTGCATCCTCTCAGAGAACATATGAAATTCCTTTTTGAAATATAGAAGCTTATTAGGATTATCAGGGTTAGAGACTTTAGCAGTCTTATCCTTCTCTGGACCACTCTTTCCTTGATTAAGCATTTCCTCCTCCTGGATCTTCTCCCCCTTCTGAACCTTACTTACAAGGGAGGTTAAGAATTCTTTAGTTATCATGGAGGAGGATACAATTGATTTGAGTTCCAAGAGAGACTCTTTTGATTTTTTTTCAATTCTGTCTCCATCTGGGAGTACTTCTTATTGAACTTTCTGGCCTGAGAATCTAGTAAATAAGCAAATGTACTTGTGGCTAATCCTAATGCTTTGGAAATTGTTTGCTCAACATCAAAAGAGGGTCTAGTATGGGCGATAGGTAATTGTTCTTGGTTATCCTCTAGAATTATGTCAGATTGGGGTAGAAGAGATCTGTCATCAAAGGAGTGAATGTCTAGAGGATTTTCTGTAGGAGTGGTGATGGATGGTTGCTGTTGTGGTTGGGGGGAAATCTGTGGTGTAGATTCTGGAGCTAGAGTAGATGGAATGGACTCGTTGTACTGAGATGGATCAGCATCTGGAGTAATATTTTGTTGGACTGCTGGAGTGTCCTATGCTAGATTGTTATCCCTTGGAGGATCTGGTAGAGTTGTCTCTGTATCCTATGGAGTTGGAGAAGGAGGAGGTTAGGGTGCAGCTTAACCTGGCTTTAGGATCTGCCTGGTCCACTTGGAGAAAATTCCAATGTTTATTCTCTTGACAGGTGGAATTGACAGTTATTTTGATTTTTATACCATGGGGTAATGATGGAGCAACACCTGATTCATCATTCTCATATATGCATTTTCCTTATGTGCATATTTATGACTTATCATCTTCAGGAGGAACCTCCCCTAGTTGATCTTTTTGTTCAGAACTAGAATTCCCATGATCTGGAATTGCTTCTTGGATATGACATCATGGGTTGAAATCTTGCATAGGAGCACCATCCCTACTATATCTGCTAAAAATCTGTACTCCTCTGCCACATCATTCTTGAAAGATTATATAGGTATATGATCTAATTCACCTAGAGGGGAGGGGGGGGGGGGGGGGGGGGGGGGGGGAGGGGGTGAATAGGTCTTTTGATTTTTACTTGTTTGATATGGATAGTTAAAATTATTCTAAGCAAGTAAACAAGCACACCCAGAAAACACACAAGTGTTTATAATGGTTCCCCAAGATAGTGTGTCTATGGGTAGTCCACTTTCCCCCTTCACCCTTTTAACAGTGTTTTAGACAGGGCCAACTCCTCCAAACTCAGCTCCAAGAGCTTACAACACAGATCCCTCAGGATCTCTCGGGTTTTTCCAAACCCAACCTCAGGCACAGCAGCCCTACCTCAGATCTCACAGATCCTACCTCAGAGGAATCCAACTCCTACAGCTCAGAACACCTCCTGGTCCTACCTCAGATCACACAGATCCTACCTCAGAGGAATCCATCTCCTACAACTCAGCCCCCCAGCTGGTCCTACAATCTCATGCCAAATGGCCCTACAAACTCAGAACTCAAAGGATCCTACAGATAATATAATGAGGTTTACAGTATGAAGGAAGAAAAGATCAAGCCTATTCTTCTTCTTCTTCTTTTCAGCTGCTGTTGCAGACTTGAATCAGGGAGGAGTGGTACAGCTCCAATCTTGATTCTACTTGATCAGCACTTCAGATAAAGGACTGGATCTACTTGCTCTATCTTGAGATGAATCAAGATGAGCTATCTCTTCCTTCCAGCCTTGTGTTAGCACAGTTCTTGGCTGCCGACAATGGAACAGTTTGCTTCCGCTTCTTTTCGTGCTCGAGAGAAAGATTGATAGCAGAAGTGCTTTCCTCAACCTAATTTATCCCTTTTATACATCCCTGATCTTCAACGGCTCTCATACGTCCTTCTTGTTGAATTTTTGAAGTGGAAGTGAAGTTAAGCCGGGCGGTCTAAGGATTGGAGACCGCAGAGACCGCGCGGTCTGCATTGGTTTCTGTCGGTTTGTCTCAGCAGGTTGGTTTGAGCGGTCAGATATGGGAGACCGCCTCTTCTATCTAGGAGGCTTGCGCGGGTTGGTCTGGCGACTTGTCCTAAGTCGGCCAGATGTTCTTGGTCTGTCTTATTGCAGTGACCGGGTGGTCTGACGACTATTCTAGTCGGTCTGGTTTCTGAAGAAATTATTTGCTTTGCAATAAGACTGGGAGGTCTGCTTGTTGAGACCACAGGTGACCGGGCAGTTTGGTTCTAACCACAAGGTTTAATAAAGGAGCTGTGAGCTATGACGAGCTCGCGCGGTCTGCTTTGCGAGACCTCTCACGATCTAATGGGCAGTTACTGTATCCAGGTTTGTGCGGTGACAACATCCATCTGTCCGCCTATAAATAGGGGTGCAGGGCCCATCATTCCAATAAGAATGAGAACTATAAGAACTCAAAGTCGGCTTGAGTGTGCCAGTCTCTTTTTGAGGTCGCGCGGTGTGAGATTTAGTCTGACCAGTTTCTGTGTTCGCAGGTTAAGCGGTTTACAGTTCGCGGTCAGCTTGTCTCCTTCATCCAGCTTTGAATAAACTAGTCCAGGCGGACTGTGTTTAGGTGTTCGCAGTTTGTGCAACGGGCTCAGTTGATCAGGCGGTCTTAAGTGGCCAGGAGGTCTTGACTTGCGGTCTGTCACAGGTTGTAGTTCTTGTTCAGTGTTCGCGGGTTCTTCTTTGATCAAGACCGTGCGGTTTGGGTGATCAAGAAGTGCGAACTATTTGTTTTCAGCAGAGGAATAAGCAGCGAGTTGGCAGTCTGGGGTTGCGGTCTGACAGGTGCGGTCTGTACTCTGTTCGCGCGGTCTCAGCGGCTTCCGTCTGACTTGTCTGTTCGCGCGATCTGGCGGTCTCAAGTGTCAGGTCGATGTGGCTTGTTTTACAACTTGTGTTTTGTGCTTCTCCCCTCCATGATTCTTAGGAATCATGTCTCGCCATGTATACCTCGCATTGTTAAGAGATATTCAATACCATTGTACTATTCATTCTTCTCATTGTCACTATTGTGCTACGCTTGTGAAAGGTTTTGTGAAGTGTGTTTCGCATATTTTACACTTCATCTCCGGACCTCAAGTTTTTTAACATGGTATCAGAGCGAGGTTGCTGAGGTTGTGAAGTTGAAATTGCTGATACTTCTCTCGGGTTTCTCAAGTGGTTAGTAATGGAAGGAGGATATGCTAGAGGTCTCGGTATTGAGCTCCTTACGTAGACTAACTTTAAAAAGTGGAAGTCTTGCATGGAGAGCTATCTTCTAGGCAAAGATTTGTGGGAGGTAGTAGGAGGAGAAGCTAGACAAGCTGTGGTTCCTGCTGATGGGAATGCTGAGCTCGTGAAGGCTTGCAGAAGAACGAATGCCAAGGCAGAGTTCACTCTCAAGAGAGCTATCATTCCAGAGCTGTTTGATCACATTATTGGGTGTGGATCAGCTGCTGAGATTTGGACAGCCTTGGATGGCTTGTTCAATAAGAAGAATGTACCGAGGCTACAGTACTTGGAGAATGAGTTGGCGAAAGCAACTCAAGGAGATTTGTCCATTTCTACATTCTTCTTGAAGATGAAGAACCTCTGCGCAGAGATATCGGCTTTGGACCCAGATGAGCCTATCTCAGAAGCTATGCTGAAGAGGAACATAATCCGCGGTATGCGGAGGTAGTATGTTGCCTTTGTTACTTCTGTTCAAGGCTGGGCCAATCAGCCTTCGTTGCTGGAGCTGGAGAACTTACTTGCTTCACAGGAAAGTTTGGCAAAGAAAATGGCTGGGATGTCGGTTTATGGGGGAGAAGGCGAGGTTCTCTTCTCTGGCAAGAATAAGAAATGGGACAAGAAAAAGAAGAAGTCATCTGGAGATGATGGTCCGTCTACTTCATATAAGCAAGAGAGGAGCTATGCTCCTAAGCGCGATGGGAAGAAGCAGGAAGGACCAAGACGCTTAAGGTGCAATAAGGTTGGTCATTTCAAGAGGGACTGCAGGGTCAATCTTCAGCCGGGACATGCTGCACGGAAGAAGGAGGCTGGTTCCAATGCTGAAGGTAGTTGGAGTGGTGGAGGAGCATTCATGATGGGCACTTGTGTTCGGGCCATGACTTCCATCAACTATCAAGACGATTGGATTTTGGACTCTGGGTGTGGTCATCACCTCACTGGGGATGAGTCGAAATTCTCCTCATTGCAGACATATACATGTAATGATGCTATCATTACGGCTGACGATAGTATTCATGCAGTTGAGAAGGAGGGTGTGGTTTCTTTGAACGATGATAGAGGTACTGTTACATTGAAGAGTGTCTATCATATTCCGGGGATGAAAAAGAACCTCTTCTCGGTGACCAATGCGGTGGACGCTGGCTATCTCGTTCTGTTTGGTCCAACAGATGTGAAATTTCTCCGAAACATTTCAGCGGTGAAAGCTGAGTGAAAGTGCACAGTTTACCTCACTAGAATTCTCTAGAGGGGGGGTGAATAGAGATTAAAAATTATTTTGTGCAAAGTTAATATATATGTGTATGATCACAGATTATAGCTTCCCACATACCAACAAGAATTAAACAAGTAAAGAAAGTAAATGCAAGAAAAGAAATCACAGCACAACACAAGAAAATATAGTGGTTCCCCAAACTTTGGGTAGTCCACTCTTCTACCCCCTTGGTAGGAATTCACTATCTTGCACTGAGTCTTTTGATAAGGAGACTCTTAGAACCACCCTGAGTCTTTTGATAAGGAGACTCTTAGAACCAACTGAGTCTTTTGATAAGGAGACTCTTAGAACCAGTACAACTAAATTTTTTGAAGAGTGATTCTAAAAACTCTTTTACAATATGTGAGAATGAAAATAAGAAAAAGGAAAAGAAGTATTTAAAACAAGAATGAATCTTCTTCCTAGCAAGAAGATTGGAAGCACAAGAAGTAGTGAATTAAATCTTTCTTCTATAGAGAGAAGAAGATTTGTAGCTTTTCCCTCTTATGTGAGAGCTATCAGAATTTGCAGCAGAGTGATTTCAGAAGCAGGAGAAGAAGAATGCTTGAATATTGCTGCAGGGCTATTTCTCAATTCTCTCTTTATCACTTGGGAGCTTTTCCTCTTTTTTAAATGTAAAATGGTGAATCACCTGGTCCACTTTCTCTGCCGACCTCCTTGGTTATTTATAGCTCTGTTCATTAAAATAACACTATAGGAGAGTAATCAATTAGCAGGCAGAGTATTAGAAAGAAAGAGAAATTTACATAACAGTTATATCCATAGAAGGAAAGTATTCAATCTGATTTCAAATAATGTCCATAAAGGATTTAATCAATTTAGCCAAGAATCTAATAGAAGGAAAGAATGATTCAGAACAGCTATAAGATATTAACATTATTCCATACAAATCAGATCTACTGAAAGAAGGAAAGAGATCTGGCGCATATTTAAATCTGTCACATAAATCGACGTGCGTCGATTACCATTCGACGTAAGCGTCAAATTCATCCTGGTTGGACGTCGAGAGGAGAATAAGGAAGGTGCGTCGACAACGGTGCGTCGACTATATTAGATGCGTCGACTAGAAATCAGAGTAACATCGACAACACATACGTCGAAATCTTCCTAGAGTTACTTCGACTCAATCTGAAGGAAACGTCGACTACATTTCGACGTTGCGTCGAATAGTATTCGACGCATATTTACTTAACCTTGTTTTTCTTTCTTAGAATTCATATTCAACTTATTTCTAGGGGTTAAGAGAAATCATTTCCCCAGCAATCTCCCCCTATTTGTCTTAACCCTACTTAGAGAGAAATTGTATTAGCATAAAATCAACCCAGCACAGCATTTGTATAGAAAAGAAATATGTCACTCAATCAAAAGTGAGATTTAGAAGAAAAGATCATATAAACAAATTTTCAGAATCATATAAACAGATTTCATGTTCATACCAAGTAGTATTCAACTATAGGGTAAGATATATCAGCATTGTTTTCAAATATTACTCAGGAGGGGTAGGAGGGGTCTTTCTCTTTCTCTTGAATACTACTGTTTTAGGAGAGGAGGGTTTCTCTTTCTCATTTGTAGGAAGTTCACCTAGCTCCCCCTGAGCAGATTGCTCCCCCTGGGATGGAACTTCCTTTAATCTTTCTACTTCTTCTATTTCTCTATCATCTCCAGCTCCAGTTGCATCTAGCTGTTCTTTTTCATTTCCAGCTTTATTCATATCAGTATCCAGCTCCCCCTGATTTGTAGTTTCTTTATCTTTCTTCCCAACTGCCATATCTTCCTTTTCAGTTTCTGCTCTGCTTGCCTCCCCTTGTAATAGTACTACTTGACTTGCAGCCTCTCTTGCTATATGAAGTACCTCTATAGTTTGTTCATCATTGTGTAGCTCAGGTACTATCTCATTCCCAAGGATTTTGTCAGATTTTGAAGAAGGAGGGGACTTGTGAGAGAGAGATTTAGGATTGGAGGGCTGCTCTTCATCTAGATTCTCCCCCTTCTTGACGTTCTTGGCCAGGGAGGTTAAGAAAGACCTTGTCACTCTAGAGGAAGAGAGAGAGGTCTTTAGGCCTTGCACAGAGGCACTGACCCCATCTATTTGGGTGTGCATGTGAAGTATGGAGGAATGAATTTGGGAGCAATGCTCATCCAGCATCACTTGGAATTTTTCAGCTGCTGATTTGATGCACTAAGTGATGAGAGCCTCAGTGGATGAAGATGTTTCATGGTGTGAAAGGTGAGGAGGTGATGGAGGAGGAAGAGGTGATAGAGGAGGAGAGAAGTGAGTTGATTCATGAGGTATGGGTGATAATGGAGGTAGAGAAGATGGGAAATTTGGAGGAGGAAGAGAAGGAGAAACTTCTGTTTGAGCAGGTGTTTGAGAAGAGGTAGGTAGAGTAGGAGTTGTGAGGGTAGTAGAGAGTATTTGAGTGGATGATGGTGGTAAAGAAGGGTTGTCTCTTTGAGGAGGAGAAGGAGAAGGAGGAGAAGGAGTTCTTTCAGGGATGGAACCAGGCTTAGGGATTTGCCTGGTCCACTTAGAAAAGAGAGCAATTGACATCCTCTTCCCTGGAGGAATGGGGATTCCTTTTGACCTACATAGGTCAGGGAAGGAGTGGAAGAGTACTTGGCTCATGATTCTCATGTAGGCATTTTCCTTGTGAGAGTATTTGGAAGCTATCATTTTGAGAAGATAGCTGGCCCAGTCCACCTTCTTCTTCAGCACAAGGGCCCCCATGTTGTTCAGTTGCAGCTTGGGCACTGCATCATGGGCTGATATCTTGCATAGTAGTATCTTCCCTACTATATCTGCCAGCAATCTGTACTCATCAGAAAAGTCTATTTTTTTCAGATGGATTGGCCTATCTTTTGAGAAATTCATGGTGGTGAGCAAGTGCTTGATTTCATCAGGTGTGAGTTCAATGGATTCATCACCTAATAGGGAAATAATTAAGACTTGTTTAGTCATTCTTTTTAGAGGCTCTTTTTCTTTCCTTATTTCATTTAAACAAAGATGATATTAGGATATACATGATGGTAGATCAAAGGTGGCCCTAATATGTTCTGCTGAGATTGAGACTGGTGTCTCATATAGTGTTCCCTGGATTTCTCCTTGTTCAGATATCTGAACATGAGTTATTAGCTCTGTGAGCTCTGATTCTAGGAGCTTGCACCTAGTGGAGATGAGCTTGTCCAGTCCTGCTTCAGTAAAGAGAGCAATGATGCTCTTATAGTTTTCTGCGGCTGCTTGGAAGGACTCAAGGTCAATGTCGAAGCCTGAATTGGTCTTTGGAGCCATTTTAGGTTAATGAAAGAGAGAAGAAGAAGTCGGCTGGTTTGAGGAGCAAGAAGGATGAAAGATGCAGAGTAGTGAGGGCTTCCAACTGAAGAGACTATTTAAGTCAGGTGAAGTGTCGAAACTGGGCTCAAGTCGAGGCTTATTCGGTACTTCCGTGGATGTGACCGAAAATATTTTGGTATTGCCACTCATTTTCATGAAGTCGATGTTACGTCGAGTGGAATTCGATGTGAGCATCGATATAGTCTGATTTGGGATGATAGGGTTTCCTATCGACGTATGCGTCGAGTGGAGTCGACGCATGCGTCGATTTTACTTATTGAGTTGAGTTATCGACGGTGCGTTGATTAGAGATCGACGTGACTTTTAATTTTCCTGAAGAATTCTAGGTGTCTAGTTCTAAGTCAGCCTTGGACTAATTTTTATAGATAGTTTGATTGGTTGTACCAGCATTGTTTGGCAAGGTGGCCACTTTTGTTACATATATGGCACTTGATTATCTTATTATTATGATAATTTGAGTTTAGAGAAGAATAGAAGGGTTGATCAGGATAGAAAGTTTTATTTTGGTTAGGACAGAAATTTTGGTTAAAATGAGAATTTTGGTTACCATGTTTAGGGTAGAAATCATGATAGAGGTGTTGATTAGGATAGAAATCATGATTGGGATGAATGGGCCCTGAATATGGGTTAGGATGAAAGGCTTTTGGAGGAACGGTATTTAAGTTGCTCTGAACTTTTGTGCGTCGATATCTATTCGACGCATGTTGATAGTTGCGTCGATTTATATTCGGCGCATTCCTTAGATTGCGTTGATCTGGTATCGACGCATGGAGGAAGTTGCGTCGATTGGATGTCGACGTATCTTTATTCAAGCGTCGAGTAGAGGTCGAGGCATCTAGGAGGGTACGTCGAGTAGAAGTCGACGCATTATCATTCATGCGTCGATATGAAGTCGACGCGACTGTGTCTTCATAAATTTTCATTTTATCTTTTTCTATTTTTACTCCTTTGTATGTTGTTTCTTTTGGTTTAGTTGTCTCTTCAGATGAAGTTTGTGAGTCATCAGCTAAATAATATGATGTTTCATCAAATTCCTTTATTTCCTTGAAGAAGTGTTCTTTCTTATGTTGTGATTCTTTTTCTTGGTTTGCTGATTGGATGGGTTTAGTGAATTTTACAGGGCTCATCCATGCAGGCTTGTTGGATGGAATTAGACTGATTGATGGATCAGCCCCTAGCCCAAGATTTTTGTGTCTTATTGTTTGTTTTTCAGTGATTTCTTTAAGAGTTTGGCTTCTCATTTTTATTGATTCTTCAAAGGTCTTTGCCTGAGAAACCTTATCCTTAAGGAACTGATTTTCTATTCTAGCCCTTTCTATTTCCTTCTCTCTTATGTTAGCCCTTAATACATGATCTATTGAGCTTATATCCTTTTTATTTCTTTGGTTCTTGACCATATGAATTTGTTCTTTTAGGTCCTTGATTTCTTGTTTAGCTTTTAATTGATCTAGACACATTCCCATAAAATCATTTCTGAATTTATCACTTTGAAAATCTATTTCATTAAAGATGCTTACCTCATCCTTATCCTCAGATTCCTCTATGAGAATAAGGCCATTTTCTTTTTCATCTTCAGAAGATATGCTTTCTTCTGAACCTGTCTCACTCCAAGATTTAGCACCATCATCATTCTTGGGGCCTTCAAAGGCCATCAAGCATAGGTCTTCTTGCCTAGATTCTTCATTGTCACTCTCAGAGGATGAACTGTCCTCAGAGTCTGTTTCACTCCAGGCTTCTGCAATAAAGCCTCTTTCTTTCTTCTTCCCCTTTTTCTTGAGATATTTTCTTTTCAGATCTTTCTTTGTTTCAGCATTCTCTGGACATTCTGGGGCAATATGTCCAGGTTTCCTGCAAGAATAGCAAATAATTTCTTTAGTGGGAGTTTTGTCATACCTTGGTTTTGACTCCCTACTTTTTGGTCCATCTGTCTTGACCCATTTCTTAAATATTCTGGCTAGGAAACTGAATAGTTCTTCTTCAGTGACAGGAGTCCTTTCTTCTGTTGCCTTTAAAGCTATGTTCCTGTCTTTTGAGGAGATTAGAGTGTTTTCTCTTCTTTTCTTCTCTTCTCTAGTTTTCAGCAGTTGCTCATAGGATTTGAGTTTTCCTAAGAGAGCATCTGTAAAGATTTCCTTTTGTCCTCTTGTGTCTATTATTGCACATATTCTTGAGCCCCATGAACTGGGGAGACTCATTATCAATTTGTCATTAATCTCAGTGAGGGAGATCTCTCTATCCAAGCTTTTAATTGGTTGATGATTAGACTGAATCTGTCATACATCTCAGAGATACTCTCTTCATTCTTCTTTTGGAAGTTCTCATATTGGGAGATCAATAGGGCCTTCTTATCTTTCTTTTCATCAGCACTTCCTTCCACCATCTTTGTTAGAGCATCCCAAATTTCTTTGGATGATTCACAGTCAACAACCCTTTGAAAGATGTCATCTGAGAGAGTTGAGACAAGTATGTTCATGGCCTTTAGATCATATGTTCTAGCCTTCTTCTCATCTTCTGTCCACTCAGATCTTGGAATAAGTGTTTGTGTGACATTGCCACTTGTATCCTTTCTATAGGGCTTTGGGGGACCTGTCACAGTAATATTAAACAAGTCAGCATCAATGGAATTCATATAAATTCTAATTCTTGTTTTCCAAACTGCAAACTTTTCAAGATTGCACATTGGTGGTCTGGTGGAAGCATAATCTTTGATTTGTGCCATGAAAGTAGTTAAAAAAAATATATATATATAAATACAAAAGGTAGGATCTTTTTGATCAAGGAGTTAACCTTTTTAGATCAACCTAGATCTGATACCAATTGAAAGTGCACAGTTTACCTCACTAGAATTCTCTAGAGGGGGGGTGAATAGTGATTAAAAATAATTTTGTGCAAAGTTAATATATATATGTGTATGATCACAGATTATAGCTTCCCACACACCAACAAGAATTAAACAAGTAAAGAAAGTAAATACAAGAAAAGAAATCACAGCACAACACAAGAAAATATAGTGGTTCCACAAACTTTGGGTAGTCCACTCTTCTACCCCCTTGGTAGGAATTCACTATCTTGCACTGAGTCTTTTGATAAGGAGACTCTTAGAACCACCCTGAGTCTTTTGATAAGGAGACTCTTAGAACCAACTGAGTCTTTTGATAAGGAGACTCTTAGAACCAGTACAACTGAATTTTTTGAAGAGTGATTCTAAAAACTCTTTTACAATATGTGAGAATGAAAATAAGAAAAAGGAAAAGAAGTATTTAAAACAAGAATGAATCTTCTTCCTAGCAAGAAGATTGGAAGCACAAGAAGTAGTGAATTAAATCTTTCTTCTATAGAGAGAAGAAGATTTGTAGCTTTTCCCTCTTATGTGAGAGCTATCAGAATTTGCAGCAGAGTGATTTCAGAAGCAGGAGAAGAAGAATGCTTGAATATTGCTGCAGGGCTATTTCTCAATTCTCTCTTTATCACTTGGGAGCTTTTCCTCTTTTTCAAATGTAAAATGGTGAATCACCTGGTCCACTTTCTCTGCCGACCTCCTTGGTTATTTATAGCTCTGTTCATTAAAATAACACTATAGGAGAGTAATCAATTAGCAGGCAGAGTATTAGAAAGAAAGAGAAATTTACATAACAGTTATATCCATAGAAGGAAAGTATTCAATCTGATTTCAAATAATGTCCATAAAGGATTTAATCAATTTAGCCAAGAATCTAATAGAAGGAAAGAATGATTCAGAATGGCTATAAAATATTAACATTATTCCATACAAATCAGATCTACTGAAAGAAGGAAAGAGATCTGGCGCATATTTAAATCTGTCACATAAATCGACGTGCGTCGATTACCATTCGACGTAAGCGTCGAATTCATCCTAGCTGGACGTCGAGAGGAGAATAAGGAAGGTGCGTCGACTATATTAGACGCGTCGATTAGAAATCAGAGTAACGTCGACAACACATACGTCGAAATCTTCCTAGAGTTACTTCGACTCAATCTGAAGGAAACGTCGACTACATTTCGACGTTGCGTCGAATAGTATTCGACGCATATTTACTTAACCTTGTTTTTCTTTCTTAGAATTCATATTCAACTTATTTCTAGGGGTTAAGAGAAATCATTTCCCCAACACTGAGGTCACTCATGTTGGGAGACGGGTGAAGGATTTGTTTGTACTTTCAACAAATTCTTATGTTGATAAAATGAGGGCTAATAATAGCGCTGCTATCTGGCATGAAAGACTTGGGCATGTTGGGATGGATAAGCTGAAAGCTATGGCGGGTAGAGGCCTGGTGAAAGGTCTGCCTAGCTTGTCATCTTTTGGAGATGGTCATGTTTGTGTTGGTTGTCAGTTTGGTAAAGCTCAGCTCTTTCCATTTGACAAATCACAAAGCAGGTGTAAAAGACCATTGGAGTGCATCCATGGTGATCTGTTTGGACCTACCAACACTGCTGGTCTTGGAGGTAGCAGGTATATGCTAATCTTGGTTGACGACTTCACCAGATATACTTGGGTGTATTTTCTGAAGGAGAAGTCAGAGGCGTTCGAGAAGTTTGTGGAGTTCAAGGACCTGGTGGAAGGTCAGCTAAACCTGCGGGTGAAGAAGTTCAGAACAGACAATGGAGAGGAGTTCACCTCCAAGGAGTTCTTTAACTTTTGTAGGAAGCATGGCATCCAAAGGGAGCTTTCTTGTGCTCACACTCCATAATAGAACGGAGTTGCAGAGCAGAAGATCCGTCACCTGACGGAGACCTGCAAATGCTGGCTTCATGCCAAGAATATTCCAAAGTCCTTTTGGGCAGAGGGTATGTCTTGTGCAGCTTCTGTTATCAACCGGATTCCTCTCAGCCCCCATCAACATGAAGACCCCTCATGAGTTGATGTTTAATGAGAAGCCAAGCGTGGAACACTTTCGAGTGTTCGGTTCTACCTGCTATGTGTATGTTCCGGATGCCCTTCGAACGAAGCTAGATGCTAAGGCAAGGAAGCTAGTCTTCATCGGTTATGATGACTGGAAGAAAGGGTGGAGATGCATGGATCCTGAGACATGAAGATATGTGGTCTCAAGGGATGTGGTACTCGACGAGCTAACGTCATACCAAGGTAACTCATCTATTGAGCTACAAGGAAGCAGGGGAGATGGTGGACCAGTGGGAGCTGCACGGGAAGTTTTCATGGAGTTACCTGTTTCTCCAGGTGCTCCTTGTATTACTAGCTCAGGATCAGGTGCTTCGGGTTCTGGAAGCAGGGCGAGCGAGGCTCCATATTTACCTGAGAGGAGAGCTAGTCCAGAAGCTACCGTGGAAGAGGTGGTTCAGAGTCAAGCTCCGAGGAGGTCCAAGAGGACCATTATTCCACCTGATCGATATACGTGCGGGAACTTGGTGAGCTTTATCTCATGTTTCTTCGCAGGTCCCCTGGATGCGAGAGAGCCATCTTGTTATGAAAATGTCGTTGGATTCAAGGAGTGGGAAGGAGCCATGGATGAAGAGATGGCTGCCCTCAGGAAGAATGAGACTTGGGACTTGGGGCCTAAGGTTGAGGGGGTTACTCTGGTGACTTGCAAGTGGGTTTTCAAGCTGAAGAAGAAGGCTGACGGAAGTATTGAGCGGTACAAGGCTCGCCTAGTTACGCGAGGTTTCTCTCAGAAGTATGGGGAGGATTATGAAGAAACATTTAGCACCATTGCCAAGATGACTTCGGTCCAGGTGGTGATCGCATTGGCTGCTTGCCAAGGGTGGAAGATTTGGCAACTCGACGTGAAGAACGCTTTCTTATATGGCGAGATTAACAAGGATATCTTCATGGATCAGCCACCTGGGTATGTATCCGAAGAGCACCCAAGATATGTTTGCAAGCTCAAGAAGGCTCTTTATGGCTTGAACAAAGCGCTTCGGGCGTGGAACGGGAAGATCGCAGAATACCTCCAGTTCTGTGGGTACTTTGCTTCTGATTCTGATTCGAGCTTGTTTGTTAAGAAGACGGGGGAGCTTCAGGTCTTGGTGTTGTTGTACATGGACGATATGATCGTCGTGGGGAATTCTGAGATGGAGGTAGCTAGGCTTCGTGGTGAGCTAGCTATCAGATTTGAGATGAAGGATTTGGGCGAGCTCCACCATTTCCTTGGGCTCGAAGTGGAGAGGAGAGAGAGAGGTATGATCGTTTCCCAGAAGGGCTATGCGGATCGAATCGTGAAGAGATTCGGCATGGAAGGGGTGAAGAGCATCTCTACTCCACTGGAGGTTGGAGTTCATCTTCGTCGAGATGAAGGAAAGGTTCTTACCGATCCTTTGGTGTTCCGTGCTTTGGTCGAAAGCTTGATATACTTGACGATCAGGATTCCAGATATTGCTTATGCAGTTGGCAAGGTGAGTCAGTTTGTGGCAGAGCCTCAGAAGCCTCATCTTGTGGCGGCTAGGAGTATATTGAAGTATGTCAAATCCACCTCGGATTTGGGTCTCTTCTACGGGAGAGATTCGGGCTTTTGCTTGCACGGGTACATGGACGCTGATTATGGAGGAGATTTGGATGATCGTAGATCGACGTCTGGATACGTCCTTATGACGGGCTCTACAGCTATATCATGGTGCAACAAGAAGCAGGATTCTGTGTCTGTCTCTACCACGGAAGCAGAGTACAAAGCTTCGGCTTTGGTAGCTCAAGAAGCCATTTGGCTTAGGAGTTTGGTGGAGGACATTCATAGGGAGGTGGGAGGTCCTACTCTGCTACGTGGTGACAACAAGAGTGCTCTCAAACTGGTGAACAATACAGTTTGTCACGCGTGTACAAAGCAAATAGAGATTCATCACTATTTCATTCGTGAGAAGGTGTTGGTGGGATCTCTGACTGTGGAGCATGTGCATAGCAAGGACAACGTTGCTGACATATTTACTAAGCCGCTGGTGAAGGGACCTTTTGGTCGGTTGCGAAGTTTGCTTGGGCTGACTTCCACTTCCCACTTCAAGGGGGAGTGTTGAATTTTTGAAGTGGAAGTGAAGTTAAGCCGTGCGGTCTGAAGATTGGAGACCGCAGAGACCGCGCGTTCTGCACTGGTTTCTGTCGGTTTGTCTCAGCGGGTTGGTCTGAGCGGTCTGATCTGGGAAACCGCCTCTTCTGTCCGGTGGCTTGCGCGGGTTGGTCTGGCGACTTGTCCTAAGTCGGCCAGATGTTCTTGGTATGTCTTCTTGCAGTGACCGGGCGGTTTGACGACTACTCTAGTCGGTATGGTTTCTGAAGAAGTTATTTGCTTTGCAATAAGACTGGGCGGTCTGCTTGTTGAGACTGCAGGTGACCGGGCGGTTTGGTTCTAACCGCAAGGTTTAATAAAGGAGCTGTGAGCTATGCCGAGCTCGCGCGGTCTGCTTTGCGAGACCGCTCGCGATCTGATGGGCAGTTACTGTATCCAAGTTTATGCGGTGATGATATCCGTCTGTCTGCCTATACATAGGGGTGCAGGGCCCATCATTCCAATAAGAACGAGAACTGTAAGAACTCAAAGTCGGCTTGAGTGTGCCGGTCTCTTTTTGAGGTCGCGCGGTTTGAGATTTAGTCTGACCGGTTTCTGTGTTCGCAGGTTAAGCGGTTTGCAGTTTGTGGTCAGCTTGTCTCCTTCTCCCAGCTGTGAATAAACCAGTCCGGGAGGACTGTGTTTAGGTGTTCGCGGTTTGTGCAACGGACTCAGTTTATCAGGCGGTCTTAAGTGGCCAGGCGATCTTGAGTTGCGGTCTGTCATAGGTTGTAGTTCTTATTCAATGTTTGCGGGTTCTTCTTTGATCAAGACTGTGTGGTCTGGGCGATCAAGAAGTGCGAACTGTTTGTTTTTCATCACAGGAATAAGAAGCGAGTGGGCAGTCTGGGGTTGCGGTCTGACAGGTGCTGTCTGTACTCTGTTCATGCGGTCTCAGCGGCTTCCGTCCGACTTGTCTGTTAGCGCGGTCTGGCGGTCTCATGTGTCAGGTCGCTGCGGCTTGTTTTACAACTTGTGTTTTCTGCTTCTCTCCTCCATGATTCTTATGAATCATGTCTCGCCATGTATACCTCGCATTGTAAAGAGATATTCAATACCATAGTACTATTCGTTCTTCTCATTGTCATTATTGTACTATGCTTGTGAAAGGTTTTGTGAAGTATTTTCCGCATATTTTACACTTCATCTCCGGACCTCAAGTTTTTTAACACTTCTGACTCATATGGGAGTGACTAGTAGACCCCACAATGCCTTTCTGCAGTTTGCGCCAAGGGCAGAACCCGCCATGTCACGTTTGAACTATCTCAGCGGTTGGGCTGAGATGGCTACCTCTTCTCAGCGGATTTCGTCGATCTGTAGAGAAGTTTTTGCGTTTGACGAACAACATTCTAAGTTCAACGAACAGCATTCTGCGTTCGATGAACTTCATTCTTTGATCGACTAACACGCCAAGTCTCAGCGCTTTCTTCTGTCCCGTCTCTGCGTTTGACGAACTTCATTCTTCATTCGACGAACACGCCAAGTCTCAGCGCTTGCTTCTGTCCTGTCTCTGCGTTCGACGAACTGAGTTCTGCGTTCGATGAACACGCCAAGTCTTAGCGCTTGCTTCTGTCATGTCTCTGTGTTTGATGAACTGAGTTCTGCGTTCGACAAACTTCATTCTTCGTTCGACGAACCCGCCAAGTCTCAGCGTTCGACGAACTGCATTCTGCATTCGACGAACACGCCAAATCTTTCCCAACTGCATGTTGCTTCTTTCCCGTCTCAGAGGATCCGCTGAGACAGACAGCCGTCTCAGTGGTTTCTTCTATCTGCAGCTCATCTTGTCAAGAAGCCTTCTCAGCGGCTCCTGACCTCGCCTCAGCGGTTCAGTTGAGACAAATCTTCATCTCTTATGAGATGATTTCTCCTGATCTAAGGGCATGATTAGCCCTTTCTCTTGAGTTCCCTGAGCCTGTACATCTTACAAAAATATGGCTTTATCAAATACATCTTGTACTTAGCATTGTGAGTGATACCTCTTCAAATCAAAGGAATATTGAGGGCAATTTTCCCAACAATCTCCCCCTATTTGAAGAAGGCAGAACATTCCCAATGATAAGGTACATAGCCAACAAAAAACTATCATGAAAATGATCTATATAGCATTCATGATAACATTGCTTCTAGTAGATAAGATTGTTTAAGCATTTTATTAAAACTCAAGATTGTTTATATTAAGCTTTGACTAACTCAGAGGACAATCCTTGTACTTAAAGCGGACTCTGAGTTGGTCTTAACATTGGCCATCTCCCCCTTTCTGATTTCTTCAACTATTTTTCCCTCTAGGGATTAGGAGGCAGCAGCTACATACCCTGAGAGGGTTTAGAAAGCAGTTTACAAAACCCCCTTTAGGTCATCCTTCATCTTATCTGGCTCCCTTAGCATTGGCCATCTCCCACTCAACCTGAGCAGGAACTTGCTCCCCCTTAATGTGAGAATTATTATCTTTATTAGCAATTCTTGTTCATTTTGAATAACCCTTTCTTGCTCCCCCTCATTTGGAGCATTTCTATTGATCTTATGATAATAAGTATAAATTAAGCTTATGTCATAATGTTGAGTTCGTCGAACTCAAAGTCGACGTTCGTTGAACTCAGGAAAGAGTTCATCGAACTCAGGAAGGAGTTCATCGAACTCAGGAAAGAGTTCGTCGAACCCAAATTTTTCCCAGCTGAGCCCTTAGTATGCTTTAGTTTGTTTTGGATACTTATCCACTGAAACAGAGGCTGTCTCAGCAGATCGGTTGAGATGGGTCTCACCCTGAATTCAAAGTATTTAACATTTTAGGGAGATTATCTACCCTATCATGTGGACTATGCCTACTGTAAAGTTGATCAATTCAGATTTCAATTTATCATAACGGTACATATTGTGAGAATTGTACATATGAGAACATAAGCATTTTAACAGTGAGTATAGATTCATAAGTGAACTCATTCTAAATTCAACATTCCCAAGTCAATTTTGAAAGAATTGAACTTGGCCTCATCCAGTGGCTTGCTGAAGATATCAGCTACTTGATTGTCTGTGGGGACATATTCAAGTTTGATATCTTCACACTATACATGCTCTCTAATAAAATGGTCCCTAATTTCTATGTGCTTGGTCCTGCTATGGGAGACAAGATTTTTGACAATAGAAATAGCACTGGATGAGTCACACAGTAAGGGAGATTGACTTACCTTGATGTTGTAATCCTCCAATTGATGTTGGATCCATAGAAGTTGAGTACTACAGCTGCCTACATCAATGTACTCTGACTCAGCTGTGGATATGGCCACACTGGTTTGCTTTTTGCTGCTCCAAGAGATCATCCTCCTCCCTAGGAATTGACAAGTGCCACTTGTGCTTTTCCCGTCTTCTTTGCTCCCCGCAAAATCTGCATCTGAATAGCCCATCAGTTCAAAGTCATTGTTCCTAGGGTACCAAAGGCCAAAATTTAGGCTGCCCTTGAGGTATCTCAAGATCCTCTTGATAGAGGTGTAGTGAGATTCCTTAGGACAAGCGTGATACCTAGCACAAACACATGTAGAATACATAATGTCTGGCCTACTAGCAGTCAAGTACAATAACGATCCAATGATACACCTGTACATGGATTCATCAAAGGCCTTCCCCTTTTCATCCTTGTCTAGTGAAACATTAGATCCCATGGGTGTTCTCATGGTGGAGGCTGACTCCATCCCAAATTACTTGACGAGCTCCTTGGTGTACTTAGTCTGGGAAATGAAAATTCCATCATTAGTCTGTTTCACTTGGAGCCCAAGGAAATATTTAAGTTCACCCATATTGCTCATCTCAAACTCCCCCTGCATTAGATTGGCAAATCTCTTGCAGAGGTTGTCATCAGTAGACCCAAATATTATGTCTTCAACATAGATTTGAACTAGGAGACACTTGCCCCTTGTAACCCTAAGAAATAATGTGCTATCTATCTTTCCCCTCAAGAACTTGTTCTTGATGAGAAAGCTGGGCAATGTCTCATACCAAGCCCTGGGTGCTTGCTTAAGACCATATAGAGCTTTCCTAAGTAGATAAACATGAGATGTAAGAGTAGGATGGACAAAACCTAACGGATGCTCTACATATACTTCCTCTTTCAGATTTCCATTTAGGAATGCTGACTTGACATCCATATGGTACACTTTGAAGCCTTTATGGGCTGCATATGCAAGGAATAGCCTTATGGCTTCCAACCTTGCAATTGGGGCAAATATTTGGTCAAAGTCTATTCCTTCCTCTTGCATGTACCCTTTTGCAACAATCCTAGCCTTGTTCTTGATGATTGTCTCATTTTCATCCATCTTGTTTCTGAAGATCCATTTGGTGCCAATGGTGTTTTATCCCTGTAGTCTTGGAACCAACTTCCATACTTTGCATCTCTTGAATTGCAAAAGTTTTTCCTGCATTGCCTGAATCCAGAATGGATCCAAGTTGGCCTCTTCAAACTTTTTAGGTTCTACATGTGACAGGAAACTGAGGAACAAGGCCTCATTGTGAGCCCTGCTCCTAGTTGTCACACCTTGTTGAACATTGCCAATAATCTGCTCCAAGGGATGATCCCTTAGATATCTTGTAGCTGCAGGGAGTCTGTCCTCTACATGTTAAATTTCTTCCACTGGGTCAGCATCTTATTCAGTATCCTGCACCTCTACTTCTTCTGGAATTACTGCATCAGTATGTGCTTTACTGCTGCTGGATGGTTCTTGTATAGATAGTTCTTCCATGGCCCTTTCACTTCCTATCAAAATAGAAGAACTGGACCAGCCCTTATAAATTAGGCTGGTCTCATCAAACACCACATGCATGGACTCTTCAACAACATGGGTTTTCTTGTTATATACTCTATAGGCTCAACTATGTGAGCTATAGCCAACAAGAACCCCCAAGTCACATTTTTCAGCAAACTTGTTTATTTGAGATTTTCCATTGTTTAAAATATAGCAATTAGATCCAAAGATCCTAAAGTATGAAATTGTTGGTTGTTTGCCTTTCAGAATCTCATAGGGGGTAATTCCATGAACTTTATTGATGGAAGCTCTATTGAGAATATAACAGGAAGTATTGACTGCTTCAGCCCAGAAATATTCTGGGAGTGAAGAGTCACTAAGCAATGTTCTCCCAACTTCTATCAAGGTTCTATTCCTCCTCCCAGCCACCCCATTTTGTTGTGGGGTCCTTGGGGAGGAAAACTCTTGGATGATACCTAGTTCTTGACAGAACTTTTTCATGCCTTCAGATTGAAACTCTGTGCCATGGTCAGACCTAGTTCTGACCACAGAACATTGCAAATCATTCTGAATGGCCTTGACATGGCTTATAAAGACATTTAGAGTATCTGATTTCATTTTTAAGGAAAAATGCCCATGTATATCTTGAGTGATCATCAACAATCACTAAGGTAAACAACTTCTCTCCTAAGCTCTGAATTGGCATAGGACCAAACAAGTCCATGTGCAATAAATAAAGGCATCTCTTTGTGTCTTTGGAGCCAATACTTTTAAAAGTGGCCCTTGTTTGCTTGCCCATTTGGCAAGCAAGACATGGGCCATTTTTAACACATTTTAAATTAGGACTATTTCTAACCAAGTTCTTAGAGAATAGTCTATGCATTGCCTTGTAGTTGATGTGGGCAAGTCTCTTGTGCCATTGAACACTTAGAGACTCACTCTCATTTGCCACAAGACACACAGGAGAAGAAGATGATTTGCAAATAAAATCTAAACAATAAACATTTCCACTCCTAGTGCCTGAAAGTATGGTTTCCAAGTCATTAGACTTTTTGATTAGGCACTTATCATTGTGGAATTCAATGACATAGCCAAGATCACACAGTTGGCTAATGTTAACAAGGTTGTGTTGCAACCCTTCAACATAAGCCATTTTAGTGATGGAGACTATGCCATTTGTGATCATACCATAACCTCTGGTGAATCCCTTTTCTGAACCCCCAAAGATGACTTTGGGTCCATTCTTCACTGCTTTGTATTCCTGCAGTAAACCCTTGGTGCCTGTCATATGTCTTGAGCACCCACTGTCCAAATACCAAATCTGCCCAAGGCTGGTATTTGAACTAACCTGCATGATGGAATTTAATTACCCTTAGGAACCTAATTGATTTTGGGTCCTAGGTACTTGTTAGTATGATAAGATAACCTCACACTAGTTGCACTCTTTGCAGGAAGGCTCTTCTTTGCATTAGGTACATTGGGATTGTACCAACAATCTATGGAAAAGTGTCCCACTTTACCACAACAATAACATTCATGAATGTTGTATCTCCTCTTCTGAACATTTCCTGAGGAAACAATATTACTGTGCCTTAGTTCAGGAGGGGAGATAGCTGCAATATTCCTATTTCTCTCAGCAATGATTTGACTGAATGTTAATCTATGTGTTGTCTTGAAGACCTTTGTTTTGATGACATCATCTTGCTTTGGCTTGGTATTCATACAAGATCTGATGGCATCAGACACTGAGCAATAAGTCTTGTCAATAGATTTGACAGCAGAAATTTTCTTTGCTGAAATAAATTTAGAAGAGCTTGCACCCTGATTCTTGAATGAGGGGGCGGAGGTACCAAATACAAAAGTTCCAGGTTGGGCCATTTAAATTTCCTCATGGGGAGCCTTCATGGCACTCAATCCCATTCCCTTTCTTCCAATATGGGAAGGATTGTTTTCCTTCCTATAGTTACTTCCATTCTTCCAGTGACCATACATGCTTTCATGGTCATACCTGTTGGAAGGAAGTAATACCTTTTAAAAGGTGGTTTGAGGCTTAGCCTTACTCCTGCTCTTTTCTCCACTCCCTTCTCCTGCTTCCATTTTATTGAATCCTAGTCCTCTTCTATTGGATTGAGAAGAGAAGGAGTCAATAATAGGGAGTACAGATTTAGGCTTGGAGAATTGAGCCACTAGGCTTTTCTCTTTGAGAAGCTTTTCCTCAAGGTCCTTGATGATCTTATTCTTTCGAGAAATAGAGCTCAAATGGACAATTGTTATCCCCTTGAGTTTGCTTATTTCTCTACTCATCTGAGCCACCAAAGTAGGAGACTCAGAACAATTTCTTTCAGCCTTTTTAAGTGAGTCAATCTCTAGGGCTTGGCTTTTGACAAGCTTCTTGCTCTCTTTCAGAGCAATAACTAGAGCATCATATTTGTCAATCAATTGATTGACACCCACTTCAGATTCTGAATCATAATCATCAGTTGATGAGTGTGCATCAGATTCTGGAATTGATTCACACTTAGAGGAAGAGAGAGGAGTAGGTACCTGGTCAGGTGTGTCCTGACAATCTTCATCATCTGAAGTTATGGCCATTAGGCCAATATGTTCTTCAACATCTTCATCCACCTACATATCACTGTCTGAATGTGATAGAGGGGCCCTGATGCTCACCTTTGCTGCAGGAAAGTCCTCTTCTTCCTCAGCAGCAAACAACCCAATATAGGCCTCTTCTTCATCATCTGAATCTGATGATAATGACTCAGATTCACTCCAGCTTTTGTCCTTCTTGGCTAGGAAGGATTTCTCACCTTTTCTTCCCTTCTTGTGATAAGGCTTGTTATCACCCTTATCCTTTCTTTTGACTGGGCAGTCAGCAATGACATGTCCAGGCTTACTACAGCAATAACAAATTACATTAGTTAAACCATGTTTAACATGTTTAGAGTCATACCTGTCCCTTTTGGGGTGTTGCCTCTCTACCCTGCTTGAATCTTTCCTAGGATGTGAGGAGGAGGAAGGCTTATTCTTCCACTGCTTCCTTCTCATCATCTTTTTTGAATTGCCTTGAGAAGGCAACAAATTCCTCATCAGAAGAGCTGTTTTCAGATGAGCAGTGATCTGAATCATCTGAGTCAGCAGCCCTTCTTGGAGGGGTAGGAATTCTTGTCTTGCTCTTCTTGGACACTTCAGCCTTGAGGGCCACAGACTTCTCCCTAGCATGAGGCCTGGAGGAGGTGTCCTCTTCCTTTATAGCAGATAGTTGCATCTCATATGAGAGCAACTTTTCAAACAGAGTGTGAGGAGGAGTTTCACTCAGCTTTGCCACTTCCCTAATGGCACAGATTTTGGTATCCCGGTCTCTAGTTAGAGATCTTAGGAATTTATCATTCAACTCATAATGAATGAAGGTACTCTCATAGGTCCTCAACTCATTAACTATTCTGAAAAATCTTTCATAGCAGTCAGCTATGCATTCCTGATTTTATTGCCTAAAGGCTTCATACTCCTGATTGAGGAGGGATTTCCTATCATTCCTTACTTCTTCAGTCCCTTATATGTACACAATCAGTGCATCCCACATCTCCTTTGTAGTTTCACGGTGCACCAAGTTTTGGAAAGTTGAATCATCAATAGCATTGACAATAATATTTTGAGCCCTTTTATCCATTGTAGCCAATGCTATTTCATCCCTTGTCATTTCAGTGTAAGACTTGCCTACATGCCTAGTAGGATCAATGGTGGAGGGCTTTGTGATAATGAAGGGGCCTTCCTGAACAGTGATATAGATTCTAGGGTCAGAAGCTTCCATGAACAGCCTAACCCTTTGTTTCTAGATGCCAAAGGTTTCCTTTTTGCATATAGGGAGCTTCATTGAACCCATTTCCTTCTGAACTCCACTTGAAGCCATTGGCCATAGATTTAATAATACCTATGTAGGATCTGGTCAGTCAGTTAAGCCCTTTATGACCAACCTCCCTCTGATATTACTTGAAAGATTATATAGGTATATGATCTAATTCACCTAGGGGGGTGAATAGGTATTTTGATTTTTACTTGTTTGATATGGATAGTTAAAATTATTCTAAGCAAGTAAACAAGCACACCCAGAAAACACACAAGTATTTGTAGTGGTTCCCCAAGACAGTGTGTCTATGGGTAGTCCACTTTCCCCCTTCACCCTTCTAACAGTGTGTTTGACAGGGCCAACTCCTCCAAACTCAGCTCCAACAGCTTACAACACAGATCCCTCAGGATCTCTCAGGTTTTCCCAAACCCTACCTCAGACACAGCAGCCCTACCTCAGATCTCACAGATCCTACCTCAGAGGAATCCACCTCCTACAGCTCAGACCACCTCCTGGTCCTACCTCAGATCACACAGATCCTACCTTAGAGGAATCCACCTTCTACAACTCAGACCACCTGTTGGTCCTACAATCTCAGGCCAAATGGCCCTACAAACTCAGAACCCAAAGGCTCCTATAGATAATATAATGAGGTTTACAGTATGAAGGAAGAAAAGATCAAGCCTGTTCTTCTTCTTCTTTTCAGCTGCTGTTGCAGACTTGAATCAGGGAGGAGTGGTATAGCTCCAAACTTGATTTTACTTGATCAGCACTTCAGATAAAGGAATGGATCTACTTGCTCAATCTTGAGATGAATCAAGATGAGCTATCTCTTCCTTGCAGCCTTGTGTTAGCACAGTTCCTGGCTGCCGACAATGGAATAGTTTGCTTCCGCTTCTTTTTGTGCTCGAGAGAAAGATTGATAGCAGAAGTGCTTTCCTCAATCCTAATTTATCCCTTTTATACATCCCCGATCTTCAACGGCTCTCAGCCATCCTTCTGACTGATATGGGAGTGACTGGTAGACCCCACAATGCCTATCTGCAGTTTGCGCCAAGGGCAGAACCCGCCATATCACGTTTGAACTATCTCAGCGGTTGGGCTGCGATGGCTTCCTCTTCTCAGCGGATTTCGTCGATCTGTAGAGAAGTTTCTGTGCTCGATGAACAACATTCTGCGTTCGACGAACAACATTCTGCATTCGACGAACTTCATTCTTCGTTCGACTAACACGCCAAGTCTCAGCGCTTTCTTCTGTCCCATCTCTGCGTTCGACAAACTTCATTCTTCGTTCGACGAATACGCCAAGTCTCAGCGCTTGCTTCTGTCCTGTCTCTGCGTTCGATGAACTGAGTTCTGCTTTCGACGAACACGCCAAGTCTCAGTGCTTGCTTCTGTCCTGTCTCTGCATTCGATGAACTGAGTTCTGCGTTTGATGAACTTCATTCTTCGTTCGACGAACCCGTCAAGTCTCAGCGTTCGACGAATTGCATTCTGCATTTGACGAACACGCCAAATCTTTCCCAACTGCATGCTGCTTCTTTCCCGTCTCAGTGGTTCAGCTGAGACAGATAGCCGTCTCAGTAGTTTCTTCTATCTGCAGCTCATCTTGTCCAGAAGCCTTCTCAGCTGCTCCTGACCTCGTCTCAGCGGTTCAGCTGAGACAAATCTTCATCTCTTAGGAGTTGATTTCTCCTGATCTAAGGGCATGATTGGCCCTTTCTCTTGACATACCTGAGCCTGTACATCTTATAAAAATATGGCATTATCAAATACATCTTGTACTTAGCATTGTGAGTGATGCCTCTTCAAATCAAAGGAATATTGAGGGCAATATTCCCAACAATTCTTCTTCAGGTTTATGGGTTTTTCCTTTCTACACTGCATTATTTGTAATGCCTTACTAGTCTCTTCCCCTGTCAGTCCATCAGACTCATCAACTGTTGGTAAATCAAAGGCGTGGGATATCATTTCCTCTGTAATATTGATATCAGTTCCTGAGATTTTCCAATTGAGGGATCCATCATGTCCTAGGTGAAAGTTGTCCTTCAGATCTGTAAACTCAATATCATAGACTTTGCACCTTGTTGAGATTAGCTTTGTCACTCCAGCATTATGAAGTAAGCCAAGAATGGTTGTGAAGTTATCAGAGGCTGCATTGAAGGAGTCCACATCAACATTGAAGTCTGAGTTAATCTTAGGATGAGCCATTGATTCTGAGGTGAAGTACCTGAAAAGAGAAGAGAGAGATGCAAGAGAGGTGGAGAGAAAGAAAGCACGAGAGCAAGAAAGAGAGAATTCGAAAGCATAATGACTTCGACGCCTATGTTGCTTAAAAGAAGACGATTTATCTCAACTTAGGGTTGTATTCGACGTACCATCGACAAAAAATAATAGTTAGCGCGCCAAAATGTGTCGAAGCATCTTCTAGAAGTGAAAGTGCGTGCGTTTGTCATGTTGACGTTGCGTCGATTTGTAATTGACGCACCTTCAAATTTGAAGAGAAACTATTAAATCGATGGATGCGTCGATATGAATTCGACGCCGCGTCGAATGCTATTCAAATTATCTGATTCAGATTGATCTCGAAGCTAGCGTCGAGTAGAATTAGACGGTACGTCGAATTCTATTCGATGCAACTCTGAATAAATGGTTCTATTTTCTTAGAAAGTTCTTGCTGTTTTTCGCAGCAATGATTTTTATTTAGAATAGTATTTATACTATTATTTTCATGAACCAAATAAAATAACAAGGGGATTTAGAGAAGAAATCACTCCCTTTGTTGGATTTAGTTCTTTATTAAGGATTTAGTTCTTCCTTCCCCCTTTATTATCTCTTAGGAAGGATCCTAGCTTATCCTGCACAAGTAGCTCAAACATTAGAGGGTACCTAGGTTACCTTAGGCCCTTTGCTTCTACCATTATAAGGTTCTATGAATGAATAGAAGGGTCTTTCATGATATCCTCTTGGATGACAGAGAATGAGTTTATCAAATCTAGGTTTATTATATTGGTACTTGAAATTTATATAGAATGTATCTAAAGATAATAAATCTGTAGAGTGTCTAACAATTTTCTCTTTTATAACACCCTTTTTATTTAGATTCATTAGTTTGTCTAGATTGATTTTCCCTAGAGGTCTTTTCTCACTATTAGAGTTTGCTTTATTAAATACAGTGATTTTATTAGGATTATCCTGGACCTCAAATAGTGCACTCCTCTCACTTGTTTGATAGTCACTAGTTCTAATAAATCAAACTGGATTTTTCCAGGCAGGTCTACTAGGGACTTCTGTGCTAGTGGATGGCTCTGCTCCTAAACCTAGGCGTCTAAATCTCATAGAGAGATTTTGTGTAATATCTTTGAGCTTTTGACTCCTCCCATTGAGTGAGTCTTCAAAGGTCTTTGCCTTTGTTAACTCTTCCTTTAGTTTTAAATTTTCATTTCTTATTTCAATTAGTTCTGATTCCTTATTATGAATCTCACCTATTAAATCATGATTTCTCAAATATAAATCATCTTTTTAAAGGTTCTCTAGTTCTAACCTAATTGTTTCTATTTCTTTTTGCACTTCAAGATGATCATTGCAGAATTCTTTAAAACACATTTTAAAATCAGCAGAATCAAAATCAAAATTATCAAATAGTGATACCTGTTCTTCTTCATCATCTGAGGAGATGCCTAATGCCATTGTTCAGGCAGCTTCAACAGCTTCTTCATCACTTTCTGATGAAGAGGAGCTTAACACTGCTTCAGAGTCACTCCAGGTTTCAACAATGAAATCTCTACCTTTCTTCTTGTCTTTCTTCCTGTAAGACTTCTTCGTCTGCTCCTCTTTATGGATGTTCCTGTCCCTTTGTTCTTGTGGACACTCAGGGGCTACATGCCCTGGCTTATTGCAGGAGAAGCAGATCACTTCCCTCTTTGGAGTCTTATCAAATCTGGGTTTTGAGCTCCACTCTTTTCTTCTTGAGTCTTCTGTCTTGAACCACTTTCTGAATCTCCTTGCTAAGGGATGGAACATCTCACCTTCAGGAGTGGAGGACTCTTTTTCAGCAAGCTTCAAGGCAATACTCCTTTGGATGGGAGTTGAGACTATGTCCTTAGCCTCTTTTTCAGCCCTACTCTTCAATAGTATCTCATAAGATTTGAGCTTTCCTAGCAAAGCGTCAGTAGATATCTCTTTATAGCATTTAGATTCTCAGATGGACCAGATCCTTGAGTCCCATGGGCTTGGGAAGCACATGAGGATCTTATCATTGATTTATGTCAAGGATATCTCCTTATCCAAACTTTTCAGCTCATTAATAATAATGCTGAATCTATCATACATTTCAGCTACATTCTCCTCAGCTTTCTTTTGAATGTTCTCATATTGGGATATGAGAAGGGACTTCATGTCCTTTCTTTCATCAGAACACCCTTCTACAATTCTGGAAAGAGATTCCTAGATCACTTTTGCTGATTGGCAGTCAGAAATTTCTAGAAGATGTCATCTGACATTGTGGAGAACAAAATATTCATTGCCTTGTCATTATATGCCTTCTGCTTTTTCTCAGCATCTGTCCACTCATTCCTTGGGACAACTTCCTATGTTGCAGATCTACTGGCATCCTTTTTGTATGGTGCTGGGGGACCTGAAATAATGACATCAAAAATGTCTTCATCAATAGAATTCATATATAGCTTTATTCTGGCCTTCTAGAGTGTAAACTTATTTAAGTTACACAATGGTGGTCTTGTTGATGCATAGGCCTTAGAATTCATTTTTCTTTATAAAATAGTTTTAGATAATTTTAAATAAAGAAATAAGAGTGAGGAGGTCTTTTGATCAAGGTGATAACCTTTTAATGATCAACCTCCCTCTGATACCAATTGAAAGTGCATAGTGTGCCTCTGAGTATTCTCTAGAGGGGTGGGGGTGAATAGAGATTTAAAAATATTTACACTAAATGTGCACACACAATAAAACTACTAAGTACTATATGCAATCACCAACACCAAAATAGAATAAAGTAATCACAGGAAATATAAAACAGAAAACAGTAAACTGGACAACACAGAAAAGCAATGTAGAAGACACAGAAGTTATAGTGGTTCCCCAAAATGTGGGTAGTCCACTCTTCTACCTCCCTGGTAGGATTGCACTAATTTTGCCTGATTCATTTGATAAGGAGACTCCCAGAACCACTGAGTCTTTTGATAAGGAGACTCTTAGAACCACTGAGTCTTTTGCTAAGGAGACTCTTAAAACCATCGAGTCTTTTGCTAAGGAGACTCTTAGAACCATTGAATCATTTGAAGAGGGATTCTTAAAAACCCTTTTGCAGTTGCATAATAAGAATAATAGAAGAGGAGGAAGAAGAGAATTGGATTCTTCAGTTAGAATCTTTTTGTAGTGATCTATCTGAATATTGTTGCTTCTATATACTTCCGGATCTGAATATAATGAACCCTAGCTTAAGATAGTGATGATTGCAAGGGGTATGAGTTTTGATCTTGATCCTCTCTATACTTTTGTTGGCTTGCTGTTGTATGATGTAGAAGAGAAAGCAGCAGGCTTATTGTGTTGTTTTCCTGTGTAGAGAAGTTATTCCTCTATTCTGTCTTAGAGCTGGAGGAGGAAGAAGAAGACTAAAGAATTCAACTAAGAGAATTATCATTCTTATTTTCTTTCCTCCTCATCATACTTATTCTCTATTGACTTGTCTTTGAATTTCTTTCTTCTTTTGGACTGTCCTTAGAAGGAATGTCCATTGGATAATAACTATTTCCTTCTATTTCTGTTCCTGACCCGTCAAGACTGATTTCCAAGAATGTCATTGATGTTTCTCTAGAATACTCCATTCCTTTCTTGGCAATAAACGAGCCGTTAGAGAATTTTTTTCAGCTTTGTGGACCTTTTGAAAAAGTATTAGAAAAGACAGCAGAAAACATACTCTTTCTGTCTGTATTCGACGCTGCGTTGACTTCATTATTTGTCATATCGACGCACCTCTGAGTTCTTATAGAAGTAGCTTCGAATTCCTTCTTAGCTTTGTCTGAACTCAGATGTCGATGTTGCGTCGAGTACTTATTAACGTATCTATTGAGTTGAAGACTTGGACTTGAACTTTATCTTCTGCGTCGAATTGAAGTCGAAGTTACGTCGACTTCTAAGATGGCTTCGACAGATTCTTCCTTCTACATCGTTGCGTCGACTTTACTTAATAATTTGACAGTCAGTCTGAATTGCTTCGACTTCTAGTCAGAGTTGCATCGACTTCTATTCAATGCAAGTTGTAACTCAACTGAATTTGTGCTTATCTTGACCTGGTCTTGACACTCTAAGTTGAGTGTGACATCCTAGGACATTTAAAGACCATTTTTCCCTTTCTATGTAATGTGGGTAATATAACCTAACTAATGAAATCACTTCAAGATAATTTGTTTGATAAATCACAAGTGTTTTTCCTAACAAGAACGATCAACCAGGGCAACAATAAAAAGAAGTAAAATTATAATAAAACAAGTCCACACATCACACACACATATATATGAATCAAAAGAGATACATGTCCAACAATGAGTATAAATAAGAGAGTAAGGGCTTAAGCCTGGTACATATCCCCAAAGAAAGTAAACACTCTCTCATACTACTACAACTGTGAAAGCTAAGCAATCACTCATCAACCTCTAGTAAGATGGTAGTGGTACGCGGTAACTGCTCCTCAAGTCCTGCCACCCCATCCTGCTGGCCATGCTGGTTCTGCTACTCCTAGTGAACCTGTTTGTTATGCCATACCCGGCCGTTAGTCATAAAGACTAAGTCATTTTGTTCTCGCCTTCCCCCGCGACTCCTAGGCACCGAGCGGTAGGACGAAAGAGGAGGACAACAAAGCAATATACCAAGCAGGTGACATGGAACTAACTAGCAAGCATGTACACATGTAAACTAAAATAGAATAAGAGCTATACTAGCAGTTCTCTCTCTCTCTCTATATATATATATCTCAAGCAGGGTAATAGAAGTAGGTAGAGAAATGGCAAGCAGTAAGCATAGTAGCAATTTAATTAAGGTAAGAGAAGCTATACAAGTAACCTTTGTAAGACCCCATTTTTTTATGCTACAAAACCAGGTCTTATGCCCAGAACTGGCGCTTTGCGGTAACACTAACACTCAGGAAGGTCTCCACTACAAAACACTGATCACAGAAGAAGAAAAGTATATTTGAAGATATAGAAGCTCAAGTCCACATCACATGCTATATATAGATCATAATGATAGTCCACAAGATAATAAATGAAATAAAAGGTAGCAATATAAAGGGATCATGCCAAGTACATCATGTCCTCATTACAAATCACCCGCGGAAGCAAATCTACAGATAGACACTCACAGATCCTAAACCTGGTGCTCCCGTGCTACACTGGCCCGCCTCCATCTACACCGGCCTCTGGTGGTGCTGCATCTCCTCGGTCCCCTAAAATGATGTGGTCCACCAACTGTTAGTCAAAAAGACTAAGCATCATTTCCCACCACCCATCCCCCAGTGGCTCCTAGGCACCGCGCGGGAGGTATGAAGCGAAGGACATCAAGGGGTTTTTAACAAAGCAGATGACATGACCTAGCTACAGAAATATCTACCACTACACGGGTGTATATATATAATTGAAGCAGTAAATAAAGTAGGGTAAAGAACAAGTAAAGTAAGTAAGTAAAGATAAGTACAAATTAGAAAAGTAATCGTTGATTTGTAGGAATGCCCATACAAACCTATAGACCAAGGAGTCGTTTAGCAAGACCTATCGTATAAATAGTCCCATAACCAATTTATACGATAGGAGTAGGGGTTGAAATGCAATGCTTATGCTATGAAATGCAGAGTTATGCTGGGTAATGTTATGATCATACAAGTGCAACTCACACACTTCGACTCTATGCGCACAGACCATTAGTTCCCCATTTTTGGAGCTAGCAAAACTCCCAGGATACCCCCATAGTGGTAAATGGATGAGGTGGGTTGGGCTTCGCCCACCTCTAGGTTGGTATTCACACTACCTAACCTAGACCTATTGTATGCCTCAACACGAAGAACACACCGCGGAGTGCCTGCGTACTCTTACTGGCTGGACCACCAGACTTTTCTTAGCTAAGTGCAAATCCACACTTGCCGAGTCAGCGTATCCGCGTCGGTGTGAACGACCGTCAATACTAAAGACCCACCACCTTTATGTGCATGCAAAATGATTACTTTATATCTCTGAGTCATAAGCTCCCTGGGCTAACCTGCCCGTCACCATAACCTTCCGAGCCACCGACTCGCCGTACTAACCCATCTGTACCTACAACCACCGAACCTACCTCTCGTAAGGCCAAACCAACTAACCTCCCGTAGCAACGGCGTGTGAGTGAGTGTATTATTGAGTTAATCTTGCATAATAATTATTCCCACGGCTTGGGGTTAACCATGGACTTCTCGAGGACTACCCTGTGAGGGGCTCGCAGCGGTACTAGGAGTTATGATGGGTTGAACCCCAAAGCTCCCATTCCAAGGCACATACTCTTATTGGTGTCTACCCTTGACCCGACCACTAATAAAGTTACACTTACTAACGCTAAATGTGTTTTACTTCCACTCTAAGGGAATGCCGATCTTTCGTCGATCCCAAGCGTACTCTTGCCTCCTAATTAACCAGGCATCTTACTCCTACCTTCCCTTGGTGACCCCTTTCCAAACCCAATCATTCTGGGTGCGCCAAATTCTATAACTCCCCATGTAAAACCTACATGTTCAACATAATTCAACATTTTCACTATACGCAGACCACTTGAACTATATGAGGTGCAGGAGAGGAGGCACTCCAAATAATCATCCAAATGACCCAAGATTATTATTGGTGGTGTGTTATGAAATTATAACACCATCTCCAGAAATTCATAATTTTCCTATTTTATCTGATATTTATTATAATTTCTCCAAAATTAAGGAACCTATGATTTTGAACATCAAGTATGGTTTTCTGATAAGCTATGGCCATGATAAAATTTGTGCAACTATATGTTATCAAAATAACAGTCACATATGAATTTCATAATTTTCCAGAAAGGTTTTGACCTCCAAATAAAATATTGACTAATTTATCAAAATCAAGGGTTAACAAGGGAAGTACCAAAAATACTCATTCAAAAATTAGTGGAAAATTACCAAGTGTCTATAGTAATCAGAAAAGTTTACTGCTCGAGTTTCAAAATTTTCTAGAGTAATTTGACCATATAAATCCTTTATTTGATTAAATAGAGCTTAGTGCACCTTGTGAAGAGAATTATGTATAAGTTCTTCCAAAAATTACATTAAAAATTAACAGGTCATATACTTGCCCTAAAAAGTCCTCTGACCAAGTTTCATGATTTTCCAAAGGGTATTAAACCCATAATTATTTTTCATACAACTAGGGCAAATATTTGGGGTTGTAAATGAAGTACTATTTATATCACTTCAAAATTCTTAGCAAAAGTATCAAAGAATAATATCATCAATATAAACCCACTGACAAAGTTTTATAATCATCCTATCATGTATGGACATGTAATTTCATTTTGAAAGAAGGTGACCTAACTAAATAATAAGCAATTCAGTGGGGACAAAAGTTACTAAAAATTCTAGCAAATTTCCCCAAGGCTTATTTCCACCCCATGAAACTACCTACCAAGTTTCAAGCCCATACAATGACACATGGTTTCCTGCCCTTCAATAAGTTCAATTTGCAACCTAGGGTTTGACTAGGGTTCTAGAGCTCATCCATCCCAAATCACCCAAAATCCTTTGTGGGGGTGTTTGATGTGACATTAAATTAGTGGCCAAGAGTTCATCACCATTGGATGAGAATTGACCACTCAAACCCAACATGTGCACTTTTGACCTAATAACCCCCAGTTTGACCAATCATGGGTTAATTAATTACCCAACCAAATCAATCCCAAATGGGATGAAATTTTTACCAGAGTCATGAAATGACCCTAAGCACCACCCACCATAACTTGGAAGGGTTTGGAGGTCTCTAGACCCTAAAATTAAATCATACATGATTTATTAAATTTTGCAAAAACTATAGGAAAATGTACCCTAAAAATTCTCATTTTTGGATAGGTTGGGGTTGTGGCTATAAATAGCATATGCTCTAAATTTCAAAGCATTTTGATGTCCGGATTGATGGGTGCACTCAAATACATCTCTGGTGAACCTTATGTATATGCTGCACTATTTTGAGTGTTGTGGTCAGGCCACTGACCCAAATGATGTGAAATTAATTTTAAAATAACCTAGACCTCAAGGGCTACAGGTTTGGTATTGATCACTTTTGCAGGAAAGGGCTCTAGGTATTTTCTATAATTATTTCTAACTACTGTCTGTAAAGGGGCAGAAATAGGAATATCAAATATATTATTACATAATCTGTGTACAGATCTTAAAGCACAAATGAAGGGCATCCCTTCATCTTCTCCAGGGAGCCAACGGACCAGATAGCCCCAACCTGGAGCTCCTTCAAACCCACTCTCCCTGCCATCCGGAGACCTACCCGTCCAGCCACCGCCACCACCTCCTCCGTTGAGATGGTGGAATCGCCGGGCGGCGGCACGACCGCCGGAGGGGCTGATTTCGGCGAACCCGACAAGAAAAATAACATGGAAAACTTGGACTTTGCTCACCGGATCGGGCTCAATTGAGTCTGATTTCTCCCCTATTTTGAGCTATGATTTATCCACTGAGATAGAGGAGGAGGGGAGGACCTTGTTAGAGGCTTGAAGCCTTGACGATTGCCTCCTTGCCATGGTCGAACTCGAGTGTTTGGAAGCCATTGCAACCTCTGAACTAACTTGCCTGATTCCTTCAAGTAAATGGTGGAAAATCCTCCTCACATCCCTCTAAAGCTTTTAAAAGGATCAGTTTGTGAAGAGGAGGAGCCACCACCCTTAATTTCACCATTAATGGCCATTAGAGCTTTTCGCAAAAACTGAAAACTCATTAATTCAGCCACTAGAGTGGCCGGCCGTGGCTATTCAACTCCTCAAAACTGATGAGGGGGGAATGTACCCAGCTATGGGAGGTGAAGAGAGGAGGTCTTTGGCCTCCCAAGCCATGAATGGTCATTATTCCTCCCTTTCTCTCTCCTCCATGTTTGGGGAAAATGGAGTTTTCTCTCTCTTGGTCGAATTTCCTGAAATTAAATGACAATTTCAGTAACTCCCAACCCCATTAGCTAGTGGACCACCTCAATTGGGTCTAGCCCAAGTGGATTGGGCTTGATTAGGTCAAAATAGGTCATTTTAACCTAAATTTAGGGTGGAGTTGACTTTGGTTAAATTGACCATTTGGGTTGACCCCAATGGGTGGTTAGTGACCCATTGGACTCCTATAAGGGTTAGGAAGGTCTAGGTAGGGTAAATTTGGCTAGGTGGAGGCCAATTGACCCTCAATATGCCACTTTTACTAAAATAGGGCTAGAGTTGACTTGGTTCTAATTGACCAAATTGGTGGCCCCATGATGGGGCTCTTTGGCCCACTGGGTCCCCAATGTCCTTATAAGGGTAGGGGCAAAGTCAATTTTACATGGTGGAGGCCAATTGACCTTAATTAGGCTACTTTGACCCTATTTGGGTTAAGGTTTACTTTGGTCGATTTGACCACTTTGGTTGACCCCAATGGGTCCTTGGTGCTCTAAGGGACCCTCAAAAGGGTTAGGTGTGCCATGGTGGGGTCAAGGGGTCAAGGTGAGTCCCTAAATTCCAACCCTAAGCTTGGTAACTGGAAATCGCTATTTGCAGACCAAGGTGCTCTTCCCCTTCAAGCCTAAGGCCAAGTGGTCTCTTCAAGCTTCCTAGGGTTTTGTCATGACCTAATCATGACAAAACCACTCTAGGGGTCTATTTGTTTGGGGGATGTTACAAATTCGAATAAAAAACAATTTCATCCCCGAAATTCAGGTTAGGCTTGCGGGGTTTTCACCGAGAGTGACTGAATGTAACATCCCCCAAGAATTGAAGTTATTCCTGACGTTAAAAGCACCGACTATCTCTGCTGCATCAGTTCTAGTAACTCCCTGATAATCTTCTCCTATCCATGATTTTAGAACATGACTTTTACCTATAGAACCTTCTTACGCCGCAAGACTCGTACTGTCGTATCGTCTATCCTGACCGACGCCACGCAAACTGATCGGTCAGAAGTTACCGGACCATTTATAGTAGAAACCTGCTGCTCCGGCCACAGTAGAGCCTTCCTAAGAGAGGAGACGTGGAAGACGTTCTGCAAACCCGCTACCTCCAGAGGTAGCTCCAGTCTATAAGCCAACAAGCCGATCCACTCCAGGATCCTACAGAGCCCAATTTATCTCGAACTGAGCTTCTTCTGCCTTCATACTCGCGAGATTCCATGCATCAGATGTATCTTCAAAAATGCCCAGTCTCCAATCTAGAACTCTACTGCACGACGCCGCGCATCGTAAAACATGGCCTGCCCGTTCTGGGCCTCCAACATCCTATCTCGAATCAATCGCAATTGGGCATCTTTTCCCTCCACAAAATTTGAGCCGAGTATCTTTGGATCCTCATCCTGGATCCAAGGCAGTGGAGTCATGCACCTACGTGAGGGCAGAAAGCTTTGCTGAATGTCACAAAACCTATTGTTGGGAATATTGCTCTCAATGTTCCCTTGATTTGAAGATGCATCACTCACAATGTTAAGTACATATTGTATTTGATAAAACCCATTTTGCATCATGACTGTGCAGGGCTTAGATATTCCAAGCATAAGAATAATGTTAGTGGTTCACTGTCTTAACCGCTGAGATGAGCTCACTGTCTCAGCAGAATCGCTAAGACGAGGTTAGGAGCCGCTGAGAAGTATTCTGCCCCAGCTGAGATGCAGATAGACAAAATCCGCTGAGAAGATAAACTGTCTCAGCGGATCCGCTGAGACGAAGGCAGCTGAACCACTGAGACAGAAGGCTGTCTGAGCCCAACCGCTGAGACAGATTCAAATCTGAACAAGTCACTAATGGGATTTGCTTTTGGCACAAACAGCTGTAAAGCTAGATACAGTATTTTATCCTTCTCTTTGCTGTGTCAGGGGCCTCCTTAGAGCCATTGAAGATGAAAGGAGTATAAAAGAACATGATAAGGCATTTCAGCAAAAAGGTTTTTTGGGTACTAAGTGCTAAAAAGTAGAAAGCCATCTACTATTCCATTGACGGCTTCCAAGAGCTCTCTCCTTCTGCTTCCAAACCCAGCAAGAAGATACAAGGAGAGAAGATAGCTCTTCTATTCAGAAGAGCAAGGAGATCCTTTCTCTTCCACTGAAATGAAGGATCAGATAGGAGCAAGGTCTGAAGATTTCATTCAGCTCCGCTTCAAGGTTGCACAAGCTGTGCATAAACAACAAAAGTCAAATGATGATGTCAACTATTGTGATCTATACTTATAATCTTTTATAGGAACTGTATTGTTCTGAGCATGTAGGGCACTGTGCCTGAGATTGTAGGGTTGTTGAGCCTGAGGTTTGTAAGGATGTTGTGCCTGAGATTGTAGTGTTGTTGAGTCTGATGTTTGTAAGGTTGTTGAGCCTGAGAAGTAGGGCATCTTGCCTGAGAAGTAGGGCTTCTTGATAGACCTGAGGTAGGAGGTCAAGATTATCTCTAAGATGTAGGAGTGGGAGTACTCTGAGTGGTAGGGCTGGTTGGCCTGAGTTAGGGCTTGGAGCAAGCCTGAGAGATCCTGAGGGATCTGTGTTGTAAGCTCTTAGAGCTGAGATTGGAGGAGTAGGACTTATCTAACACACTGTTAGAAAGGTGTAGAGGGAAAGTGGACTACCCATAGACGCGCTTTCTTGGGGAACCACTATAAACAACTGTGTGCTTTCTGTGTTTGCTTGTTATTTTGCTTACTACTCATTTACTGGTAACAACAATTAAGTAAAAACCAATGAGTATTCACCCCTCTCTAGGTAAATTAGACTACTAACCTATAAACTATCAAGTGGTATCAGAGATAGGTTGGTCAAAAAGGACTTGACAGTCTGACCAATCCTACATAGGTGTAGTTAAATCTGAATCCAACGGCTACCAATGGAGTTAAGAAGGAGATAGGGTCAATGAAGCTTCCAATATGCAAAAAGGAAACATTTGGCATTTGGAAACAAAGAGTTAGGCTTTTCATGGAAGCATCAGACTCTAGGATTTATATCACTGTCCAGGAGGGTCCTTTTCTTATCACAAAGCCCTACACCATTGATCCTACTAGGCAGGTAGGTAAGTCATACACTGAAATGACAATGGATGAGATTGCATTGGCAACAAAGGACAAAAGAGCTCAAAATATCATAGTCAATGCAATTGATGATTCCACCTTCCAAAACTTGGTTCACTGTGAAACAAACAAGGACATGTGGGATACATTGATTGTGTATATGGAAGGTACTGAAGAAGTGAGGGATGATAGGAAATCCCTCTTTAATCAGGAGTATGAAGCCTTCAGGCAACAAAGCCTGGAATGCATAGTTGACTGCTTTGAGAGGTTCTTCAGAATTGTGAATGAGGTGAGGACCCATGAAAGGGTTTTCACTCATTATAAGCTAAATGACAAATTCCTAAGATCTGTAACCAGAGTTAGGGATACCAAGATTTGTGCCATAAGAGAGGTGGCAAAGCTGGGTGAGACTCCTCCCCACACTATGTTTGGAAAGCTGCTCTCCTATGAAATGCAGCTATCTGCCAGGAAGCAGGAGGCCTTATGCAAGGGAAAGGACTGTGTCCCTCAAGGTTGAGGGCTCCAAAAATAGCAGACAAGGATGCCTACACCTCCAAGGAAGGCTGCTGGTTCAGAAACTTCAAAGCCCAACTCATCTGATAACAACTCTTTTGATGAGGAGTTTAGTGCCTTCTCAAGGCAGTTCAAGAAGATGTTGATGAGGAAGTAGTGGAAGAACAAGCCTTCCTCCTCCTCACATTCCAGGAAAGATCTCAACAGATCAGACAAACATCACCCCAAAGGGGACATGTATGATTCTAAACATGTTAAACATGTTTCGTCTAATGTGATTTGTTATTGCTGCAGTAGGCCTGGACATGTCATTACTGACTGTTCAGTCAAGAGAAAGGAGAAGGGTGATAAGAAATCTTATCACCAGAAGGGAAGAAAGGGAGAAAAGTCCTTCCTAGCCAAGAAGGACAAGAGCTGGAGTGAATCTGAGTCATCATCCTCAGATTCAGATGATGAAGAAAAGCCTATACCGGACTGTTTGCAGCTGAGGAAGATGAGGACTTTTCTGTTGCAAAGGTGGGCATCAGGGCCCCTCTATCACATTCAGATAGTGATGTAGAGGAGGATGAAGATGCAGGAGAACATCATGACTTAATGGCCATAATAGATGATGATGAAGATAGTCAGGACATTCATTACAAGGTACCTACTCTTCCCCCCTCTTCTGAGTATGAGTCAATGCCAGACTCTGAAGCATGCCCATCAATTGATGAAAATGATTCAAAATCTGAAGTGGATGTCAATCAATTGATTTACAAGTATGATGCTTTGGTGGATGCTCTGAAAATGAGCAAGAAGCTGGCCAAGAGGCAAGCTCAAGAAATTGCTTCCCTTAAGATGGCTAAGCAAGATTGCACATAGTCACCTACCATGGTGGCTCAGATGAGTAGAGAAATATGCCAACTCAAGGGGATAACAATTGTCCAATTGAGCACCATTTCCCAAAAGAACAAGGTTTTCAAGGACCTTGAGGAGAAGCTTCTCAAAGAAAAGGGCCTAGTGGCTCAATTCTCCAAGCCCAAATCAGTGCTTCCAATTATTGACACCTATTCTTCTCAAACCAATAAGAGAGGACTAGGGTTCAATAAAATGAAAGTAGGTGAAGGGAGTGGAGAAAAGAGCAAGGCTAAGGCTAAGCCTCATACCACCTTTCAAATGGTGTTACTTCCCTCTAACAGGTATGACCATGACAGCATGTATGGTCACTGGAAGAATAGGAGTTCCTATAGGAAGGAAAACACTCCTTCCCAGAGTAAAAGAAAGGGCATGGGGATGAGTGCTATGAAGGCTCCCCATGAAGAAATTCAAATGGCCCATTCAGGACCATTTATTTTTGGTAATTCAGCCCCTTCAGTCAAGAATAAAAAAACAAGCTCTTCCAAGTCCATTCCAACAAATCACTTGGCTGCTATCAAACCTATAAACATCCATAACAGTTCAGTGTCTGATGCCATCAAATCCTGCCTAGCTTCCAAGTTAAGGCAAGCTGATGTCATTAAGACAAAGACTGCTAAAACTGACCGTTGGTTAACCTTCAGCCAGATCACTACTGAAAGGAATAAGAAGAATCCTGTTATCTTCCCTCATGAACACAAGCATATTGATGCTACTTCTTCAAAGAATGTTCAAAAGAGAAGATACAATATTCATGAGTGTTGAAACTATGGTAAGGTGGGACACTTTGCCATAGATTGTTGGCACAATCCCAATGCGCCAAGTGCAAATAAGAGCTTTCTGCAAAAGTTACAGCAGGTGTGAAGTCTTTTCATGCTAACAAAAGCCTAGGAACCAAAAATACTTGGGCTCCTAAGGGTAAGTAAATTCCTTCTTGCAGGATAGTTCAAGTACCAGTCTTGGGCAAATATGGTACTCGGACGGTGGGTGCTCAAGGCACATGACATGCACCAAAAAGTCTTCTACATGAATACAAAGTTGTGAAGAATGGACCTAAGGCCATCTTTGGTGGATCAGAAAAAGGCATCACCAGAGGATATGGTATGATTTCAAATGGCATAGTCTCCATCACAAGGGTGGCTTATGTTGAAGGGTTGCAACACAACCTTGTAAGCATTAGTCAACAATGTGACTTAGGTTATATCATTGAATTCCACATTGATAAGTGCTTGATCAAAAAGTCACATGACTTAGAGATCATTCTCTCAGGCACTAGGAGTGGGAATGTGTATTGCTTAGATTTTATATGCAATTCTTCTTTATCTCATGTATGTCTTGTAGCTAATGAAAGTGAGTCTCTTTGTGTTCAATGGCACAAGAGACTTGCTCACATTAACTACAAGACTATGTATAGGCTATTTTCTAGAAATTTAGTTAGAAATAGTCCTAATTTGAAATGTGTTAAATGTGGTCCATGTCATGCATGCCAAATGGGAAAGAAAATAAGGGCCACCTTTAAAAGCATTGGCTCCAAAGACACAGAAATATGTCTTTATCTATTGCACATAGACTTGTTTGGTTTTTTGCCAATTCAGAGCCTAGGTGGGAAGTTGTATACCTTGGTGATTGTTGCTGATCACTCAAAATATACATGGGTATTCTTCCTTAAGAAGAAATCTGATACTTTAGATTTCTTTATAAATCATGTTAAGGCAATCCAGAATGAACTCCAATGTATTGTGGTCAAGACCAAGACTGACCATGGTACAAAATTTCAATCTGGGGTAATGACAAGGTTTTGTTAAGAATTTGGTATCACCCAAGAATTCTCCTCCACAAGGACTCCACAGCAAATTGGTGTGGATGATCAGAGGAGCAATAGGACCCTGATAGAGGCTGGGAGAATATTGCTTAGTGACTCCTCACTCCCAAAATATTTATGGGCTGAGGCAGTCAATACTACATGTTATGTTCTCAATAGAGCATCTATTAATAAGGCCCTAGGAATAACCCCTTATGAGATTTTGAAAGGCAAACAACCAACTATTACATACTTTAGATTCTTTGGTTGCAAATGCAACATTTTAAATAATGGAAAATCTCAATTAAGTAAGTTTGCTAAAAAATGCAATGTAGGGGTTCTTGTTGGATATAGCTCACATAGCAATGCCTATATAGTATTCAACAAGAAAACTCATGTTGTAGAAGAGTCTATGCATGTTGTTTTTGATGAGACCAGCCTGCTCTATAAGGGCTGGTCCAACCCTCCTGTTTTGATAGGTACTGAACAACAAATGCAAGAGATGTCTCTTCAAGACACACCCAGGACAAGCAAAGTCAATTCAGAGGTAGCAATACCTAAAGCTGAAGATCAGCAAGCTACTAAAGATGATGCTGCTCAAGAAGATGAGTTGCTGATAGCTGACAGGTTGCCTACTACAAACAGGCACCCAAGGGATCATCCAATAAACCAAATAATTGGAGATATCAACCAAGGAGTGGTTAACAGAAGCAGGGCTCACAATAAAGCCCTATTCTTGAGTTTTCTATCACAAATGGAACCCAAGAAATTTGATGAAGCAAATTGATGAGTACTTTTTGTACTCATCTTTTAGTATAATTTTAATGTAGTTTTAATATGAATTTATATAATTTATATGTATTTTCTTATTTAATATGTTCCCTTTTAATTTTATAAACTAACTTAAGTCTTTTCTGTGTTTTTCAGGATTTCTGGGCATTTTGAGCAAAATTGTCAAGTACACGCCCAAGGTCATGGGCGTGACAACCAAAGATGTGTTCCAGACCTGCTTCTGTCACCCAGAGTCGTTCCATGAAGAATTCGCCAAGTACACGCCCCAGGTCACGCCCGTGACCAAGGGCGTGACCCTAGCTGCTGCGTTCGACGAAAATTCAGGAGATCGACGAACAAGCGAGAGTTCGACGAATGTTCAAAATTGTCAAGGTCACGCCCCAGGTCACGGGCGTGACCAAGGGCGTGACATCCAAGTCACGGCCGGGCCCCCGCGACCAGATGCCAGCATGCCTGCCACGTCATTTAAAATTACACGCCCCAGGTCACGGGCGTGACTCATCCCGCGTCACTTCCCGCTTCTTCCCGCCAAAGATTCTCTCCAGCAGTACATTTAAAGATTACACGCCCAGGTCACGGGCGTAACCCAGGGAGTGACGCGTCCGAAATGCCTGCATTGAAGCCAGAACACACCCTCTCCGCCAGCGCCGATCATGCCCCTTACACGCCCTTGGTCACGGGCGTGACCAAGGGCGTGTAACCTCAATTTTGCAGCTATAAAAAGCCAGCTCCAGCAGATGTTTAGAGACAAATTTTGCGACGAATTTTTTAGGATTAGAACTTTCATTTCTTGTATTATTTTCATGTTTTAGTAGTTCTTGTAATCCTCTTTCTTTATGCAATTTGTATTTTCAATTAAATAGTTTGTAACTTCCTTTTCATAGTTTGTAATTTCTTTTATCAATAAAATAGTTTTATTTTCCCATTCTTCTCTTTCTTCGTTGTTTTTATTTTCTTTTTGCAAACCAACTCAAAGTTTTAATTGATAAGATAATAGAGATTTTCATGAAGTAAGAGTACTCAACCGCCCCAAGTCTAATATGACCTTGGTTTTTATAACCTATACTACATTCGACACGGTACACTTGCCGCTGTCATTTGTGGATATAGTTTTGCGCATCACAAATGAAGACACCTTCTGGATTCAAGCAATGCAATAGGATCTGCTTCAGTTCAAGAGGTGCAAGGTGTGGAAATTGGTGCCAAAACCTTAAGGACACAATATCATTGGCACCAAATGGATCTATAGGAACAAGTTTGATGAGAATGGCACCATCTTCAAGAACAAAGCCAGATTGGTGGCTAAGTGGTACAAGCAAGAAGAAGGTATTGACTTTGATCAAACATTTGCCCCAGTTGCAAGGTTAGAAGCTATAAGGCTGTTTCTTGCCTATGCTGCCCATAAGGGGTTCAAAGTGTACCAGATGGATGTCAAATCAGCATTCCTGAATGGCAATCTAAAGGAAGAGGTATATATGGAGCAACCCTCAGGTTTTGTTCACCCAACCCTCTCCTCTCATGTTTATTTTCTTAGGAAAGCATTATATGGTCTAAAGCAAGCCCCTAGGACTTGGTATAAGACCTTGTCTAGCTTTCTCATCAAGAATAAATTCTTGAGGGGAAAGATAGATAACACATTGTTTCTTAGGGAAACAAAGGGCAAATGTCTTCTAGTCTAAATTTATGTTGATGACATAATCTTTGGGTCTACAGATGACAGCCTTTGCAAAAGGTTTGCCAACATTATGCGGGGGGAGTTTGAGATGAGCAGTATGGGAGAGTTCAAGTACTTTTTAGGCTTCCAAGTGAAACCGTCTGATGAGGGGATTTTCATCTCTCAAACCAAGTACACTAGGGAGCTTATTAAGAAGTTTGGGATAGAATCAGCTTCCACCATAAAAACTCCCATGGGGTCCAACATTTCCCTGGACAAGGATGAAAAGGGTAAGCCCTTTGATGAATCCATGTATAGGTGTTAATTGGGTTCCTGTTGTATCTAACTGCCAGTAGGCCAGACATTATGTGTGCTAAATGTGTTTGTGCCAGGTACCAAGCAAGTCCTAAGGAATCTCATTACTCAGTTGCAAAGAGGATTTTGAGATACCTTAAGGGCAGCCAACATCTTGGCCTTTGGTACCCTAAGAACAATTATTTTGAACTAATTGGCTCTTCAGATGCAGACTTTGTAGGTTGCAAGGAAGATTGGAAAATCACAAGTGGGACTTGTCAATTCCAAGGAAGAAGGATGATATCATGGAGCAGCAAGAAACAGACCAGTGTGGCAATATCCACAGCTGAATCAGAATATATAACTGCAGGGAGTTGTTGTGCATAACTACTGTGGATGCAACATCAGTTAGAGGATTATAACCTCGAGGTAAGTAATTCTCCCCTATATTGTGACTCTTTCAGTGCTATCTCCATATCTAAGAATCCTGTCTCACATAGCAGGACTAAGCATATAGAGATAAGGTATCATTTCATTAGAGAGCATGTAGAATGTAAAAATGTATGCTTTGAATTTGTCCCCACTGACAAACAAGTTGCTGACATCTTTAAAAAGCCATTGGATGAGGCAACTATTTGATCTGTAGGCGCCCTTAGAGGGGGGGGGGGGGTGAAAAAGGGTTTTATAAACTTTAAACTTTAATAGAAAAACTTTTGATATTTTTGTTCGAAGTAATGTTAAATCAAAAGTAAAGAGATAATGAAATTAGAAATGAAATCAATTTTATTAAACATGAAAAGACATGATTATCATTTATAAAATTGATTACAAAATCTGATTTCAATGATGCTAGAAATCAAAGCGAATAATATGAAAAACCCTTTTTGTTTTCTATACGGACTCGTATCCCCACGAACCGATTGGCTTTAGCCGATCTCTCCCCAGTTACGGCCTCAAGCCGCTCTAGCCTTCCTATCCCCAGAAAGGCCTCGAGCACCCCCTAGATCTACTCCCTAGACCTAGTTGTCGTGTGGCGAATTCCTCCCTAAGTCTTTGCTAGGCTCTAGTCGCCGTGTGGCGAGTTCCTCTACCGAAACACAAGACATAAAGATTACAATTTGAAAAGTAAAACAAGACACAAACTAGAAACTCCCTCAAAAGTAGAACTTGATGTCGATGTAGATGCGATCATATTGGTCTTCAAGTTCTTTGCATTCACGAACCCTGACGGAGTTCTTCGGACTGCTTGAAGAAGGCTCTTACGAGAGCTCTGAATATCTGGCTTCAATTCCTTTCGTATCAGGAAGACGCAACGGAGGCGGCGCGCATCATTTTATAGATTCAGCCACTACCGCCTGCGGTAGTACTACCGCACCACGGTATCTACATAAGGCAATGAAGCACACAGATCGTGGTAGTTTAGGCAACATTCTGAGCGCCAAATACTAGCGCGTCGTGGTACCGCTAACGCCCCGCGTTAGCGAGATTTCCTTCCTTCAGCCACAATCTTCTTCCAAAACTGCTCCTCAATCAACTGCTGACTGGATGTTTCCAAAAGCTACCGCCGAGCGTTAGACATAACGCGCCGTGATAGTACTTGCCAAACATAGCGACCCGTCAACATTCCTTTTTCTCCACTATTTCCTTTCTGTCAATAGTTTCAATATATGCTAACACCAACGTCACTGCTAGCACTCCGTGGTAGATCATTTTGTTGGGCGCATCTTCGTCGAGCTGGCCTCACATTTCGTCGAGCGCAGCATTCATTTCGTCAAATGAAACTAGCGCGAGTGGTAGTTGTAACACACCGCGGTAGAGCACTTCGTCGCGCGCATCTTCGTTGAACGCCGCCTTCATTTCGTCGATCGCAAGCGCCAGCGGTAGTTCTAGCGTGCCGCGGTAAAGCATGCATTTTGTGGAACGCAGGTTTCATTTCGTCGAGCTCTAGTTCGTCGAACGCAGCATCCATTTCGTCGAACATAGGTTTCCTTCTCAGCAGTTTCTTCTCAGTAGTTGTTAGCGCTAGTGGTTGTCTCAACATTGCGCGGTAGTAACAAAAATATATTTCCATGGAGATTTGAAAGCACAGAATCCTGCATACTATAAACACAAAACAAGTATGATCAAATACAATAGGATTTGTTATTGTCAAACCAAGAGATGCGGAAAGCATGTTCCAAAAAACTCCCCATTTTGATAATAACAAATCCTCTTAGAAAGAAATAATTCAATAGATAGGAATTTGTGTTTATAATAGATAGCTAACATAGATAGCATGAAAATTAGGCAAGTTCAAATGCTCCCCCTAAATGAATTCTCCCCCTAAGTGAATGCTCCCCCTACAACAAAACTTCTATGAACTTGACTCCCCAAAACATGTTGATTTCTTTCAAAGTTATTCTCCCCCTTTTGGTATTATCAAAAGAGGGTGGAGAGGTAGTCCAACAAAAAGTGTGCAATAACTGTGTAGAGAGGGAATGATCATGATAAAGAGTGAAATGCTTAAGAAAAAATACAATAGATAGGAGAGAGAAAACAAGGAATGTGATGAAATATTCATAAAGAAACCACTTGTTGGGAAAACGTATTCATGATTGAGCGTACAAGTAGTAAAGATGTGGAAAGCATGACGAAATAATGTTTTTGTTAAGTGAACATCTATATAGGAATTGTGAAGCATAGTAAATGATTAAGAATTTTAGACATAACAAAATAGATGTTGTAGCATTTTATGTACACAAAATAATTGCAGTTGTAACATAGCCATATACTAGTTTTGAAAGATATGCAATACATAGTTCTCATGGCGTAGCGAAAAAAAATGTAAGCATGATACAAGATATCAAGTCAAGATGTAAGAATACAATGTTCTAAATTGAGAAAACAAGTCCACTTATACATTGTATTGATCATGCAAGGCTATCTAGTCATTTACTTAAGAATTTAGAGAATACATGTAAATATGCAATAGACTCCAATTCTCATGAGTAGAAGGCTTACAAGTGAAAATGAAGTGTACAAAATAGTGTTTTTGATAAAAGTATACATATGCGTTAATCAAAACACACGACATGTATAATGGCATAAACATAATAATATTGAACAAGCGTTTTTAGAGTTACCTTGTCCCACAAAGCTATATAAAATTTTCAATGCACATAGAAAAAATAGTACAACTACCAAGGTGCTCTGCACACACAATGCTTATTAAGACTTTTCAGGGTGCAAAGCAGTGCTTGGGGAATCACAATTATTATTTTGAATTTTAGTTTTTTTTTTGTGATTCGGTGTACAAGAAGTAGTGTAAAAGGAAAAATGTTTGCAACAAGGCACTTTACAATTCTCTCCAAGGTGCTCAACCTCACAATGCTCATTAAGACTTATCAGGAGGGTGAGTAGTGCTTGGTGGAGTTATCTTTGTCAATTATTTATTTGAATTTTTGCTTAACGACAAAGGTCTCCAAATTCACTTGTTTGTGCAAACAAAAGATTTTTTGAAAAGACACTTCTTCAAAAATTATGTGCATGAAAAAGATTTTTACATGTGGTGTAGGTAAAACTAAGCATGCCTAACAATAATATTAAGTTGTTGCACTACACAATCATGAAGGAGAAGATTAAATTCATATGTAGTATATCAAAAAGTGTGAGTGAAAAAATCATTTGCAAATATAAGCCATTTACTCATACATAGAGGCTTGCTATGCAATACTACACATGATTTCTATAATCAATTTCAAAGCACACAGAAGATAGTGATTAAGACATGATACAAAAAACAATGTTATTAAGATACTTGAAATAGAGAACGAAACATTGTATACAAAACTTGGCAAGATAAACCATATCATCCTTGAAACATAGAAAATTACATCAGTTTTTATAAATTTTGAGTTTTTCAAAAAAACAAACAAACAAATAAAAAGCATGTTTTTGTTGTTTTGATTGGTTATTCAAATTTTGTAGTTGGTTTTGAATAAAACAGATTCTATTTTACAGAAATAAAACAAAGCATGTTTATGGTTGTATTTTGATTTGTTTTATAGTTCTTTTTGTTTTTAGAATTTTACAAAAAAAAACAGGAACTGAAAAATAAAAAATGAAAGAGTAAAAAAAATAAAATTCAGAAATTACCCACTACCGCGAGCGGTACTCAGCTGTCGCCGAGCGATAATGACAGGACTCGAATTTTTGAAAAGCGTAAATTTTTTGAGAATTTTTCTTTTGTGCAGAATAGTGGCAGTGTTGTTCAATACAGAAATCAGATATGTTTGGTCATGAAAATACGAATTTTGGTCAGAAAAATAAACACCCATAGAAAAAGGTGCGCTACTTCCAGCAATAGAGGTACCGCGCCGCGGTAGCCACGTGAAATAAAAGGATTTGACCCAGTGAGATCTCATTTGGTCAAGGGTTTTGGATCTCATATTTTCCTTGACTTTCGTCGGCGATAGAAGTAGGTAAGGATTTTCTTTTGTTATTTTACTTTTTTTATGGTTCATGTTAGTGATTCAAGCTAGGATCTAGCGGATTTGAAGAAATTTCATGGCAATGTAGTCATAGGAGGATTTTTGACAAATTTTTCAAGTCATTTTGGTAGATCTATGAGTTATTGTTTGAGTATTCATGTTTGATTAGTTGAAATATCTCAGAACTGGAATTTTTGAGCCTTTTCAGAAATGATTAGGAGGATTTTTGGTGGATTCAAAGGAGGAAGACGAACAGTAGTTTTGTCAGTTACCGCGCGGCGGTAGAATTTACCGCGCCGCGGTAACTCTCCTATACCGATTTTGATGTAATCTTCTGTCCAAATTTTGATGTTTTTCCTTCAATTTTATTTTGGTTCAGATTTGATAATGGCTTCCTCCAGTGGTCGCGCTCGACGATCAAACGTAGATCGGAATCTAGAGGGTGGAACTATATTTCCCGGTATTGAGCATGCTACCATCGGAGTGGCAATGACGTTGGGGGTAGAATTACCCGTTCATGTACATATATATGAATATTTAGCTGATGCAGGTGTTCTCTCAGTGATCATAGATGATAACTTTTCTTCAGTTTTAGTAAGGGAATTTTATATGAGATTGGAGGATCCGGCTCAGACTGATCTTCAAGGAGGAGTACGTTCCTATGTCCAGGGTCATGAGGTAGTAATAACTCATGATGATTTACGTGAGGAGTTTGGTCTAGAGTGGAGTGATAATCTCTTGGATATTGTTGAGAGGTTCCGAACACTTCGGAACTGGACTCGAATAAATGAAGTGTTGCATGGTCAAGGTGTGGAGGACTTGATTTCATCGGTTACAACATTTACTCCTGACACATAGATTATCCAAGAGATCCTACGGCGTACGATCATGATAAAAGGGGGAGATACAAGGATGATCACATCGCAATTGAGTATGGTCACTTACCATATTTTAGAAAAAATTCAGTTTGATATGGCTGATCTCCTATTATCAATGATCCAATATACATATAAATTGAAAGATCCACGACAACAGCAATTGAATACTCTTCCCTTGGGAGGAGTAATTCAACGAATTGTTTACAAGAAATGCCGGTCTCTCAATAGGGAGGTTTATCATCTAGATTGTCGACCAGCCAGATTATCTACCCTATCAGTTCATCCTCCTCGATAAGAAAGGGCTCCATCTCCACAACCTCAAGTTCGACAAGGTGGGTTAATGAGAGAGACCCAGCGAGAACTACAAGAGCTAAGGGAGCAGGGAGCGTACATTCATAGGAAAGTGACACAAATGTCAAAGAAGATATCCGGTGTTGAGAAGATGGTACGGAAGATAATGGTGGCACTTAAGCTAACTCCATCACCGACAAGAGAGGAGAGTCTTGAGGAGGAGCAACCACGATGATTGGTTCGTCGGAAATGACGTGGAGGTGATGAAGGGGAGAGCAGCAGTATGGGAGTTGGAGATTAAATAATTTGATTTTATTTTTGTAATAATACAGGTTTCTGAAACAGCAAGACACAGTTCTATTACTACCGCACAACGATAGTTATAGCGCTGGCATTAGTAACAGCGTACTATCTGGGTTCATGTTTTTCATTTTGAACTAATTTCTGGCTTATTTTAAGTGTTCTTTTATGCTTATCTTGCTAAAATAGTTTAAGAATCTCCTGCATGGTCATGATTTTTTTTATTGTTTGATAATTATTCTAGTTTGTTTTGACATTATCATGTGAAAAGTTAAATTATCATGTGGCATTATCATTGCTATTTCAATTTAGTAATAATGAATTTTGATTTAATATGTGAAAAACATATCACAAGTTATATAACGTGATCTTATCATGATGGCTCAAAGAAATAAGAGCAAAAACAAAAAGGAAATAAAGCATATCATGAAGTAGAGAATTGATAATTCATTTTTAATTGATTTCTACTTCATGCAAAGGATTAAATATTAATGAATGAGAGATAAAGATATCCAAAGAGGACCGGGTGTGACGGTTCCTTTGGGTACCCAAATACAATGTGTTTGCTTTTGGGGAGATATGATTGAATGGGCTCTTTTGATTTGAGTTTGTGTTTCATCTTTAGCTTTGGGTCTCCATTCAAATCTTGGTTTAATATTATTTTTATTATTCAAATTTCCATGATGATTTTGTAAAACATTGTTTATAGGAAATTTGTGAACATTTAATTTTATGTTAGGAGAAACATAATTTTGTAAATGATAATGATGTGGTATTTCATTTTCAAGCATTTGATATTTTTCACTTCTTTTGTTAGGCTTAGACCTATTATGAAAATTCACATTTAACTTGCTTTTGGAGTTTGCTTGAAATTGTTGATTTATGTGTTGAGAATTTTTCTTTATAATTTCCTTAAGCAAGTTGACTTTAGTTTCCAATTCATAATTCTTAACTTTAAGATTATGTCTAGCTTTATTATAGGCTATTGTGCTATTTTTAAGAGTGGATACAATAGAATCAATATGATTTTGATAATTATTTCTATATTCATCAAATGTTTCATCCATCTCTTCAATTTTAATTTTATAGTCATTACACTTATCACAATCATTTTCAAGTATGAATTTTCTAAACATAATCTTTCATTTTGTTATTTTTTATAAAAAGAAGTTCCTTTTCAAGTTTCTTGCATTTTTCTTTTAAATCATTAAGTTCCATACAAGGTGTACTGTTTTTAACTAAGGAGCCATTGGTAGAACTAGATAAATTAGAAATTGATTCTTCATTAATTTTTGACTTTACACTTTTATTTTCTAAGCGCAACTGTTTATTAGCATTTTTTAATTTCTTAATTTTGCGCTTTGTAGTTTGAAGCAATTGTACTGTGGAAATAGAAGTACAGACAATGAGATTTGATTTCCTTACATTGCTTTCGGGAGAGGCACGATTTGTACAGATAATTTCTTTGACATCTTTTTGGCACTCCTCTTCCGAAGATAGTACTTCTTCTTCTCTTCCATTTGATGTGTGCTCCATTGATCCGTCATGAGAGGAGCATTCTTGAAGACTTGTGCAAGCTTGCATATTCTCCGGTTCTTGCGATTGTTCCATACTTGTAGAAGGAGAATCATAAGTTCTTTCAAGAAAATTCCAAATCTCATATGCGGTAGGTAACGTATAAATAAGTTTGAAAATATTTTGGTCTAACGCACAAAATATACTATTCATAGATTTAGCATTTAAAATAATTTCATTTCTAGTTAGTACGTTAGGTGCCTTTTCAATAGTAATATTCCAAACTTTTTCATCTAAGGCCTTAAGAAAATTTTTCATTAATATTTTCCACCCTTTATAATTTTTACCCATAAATAAAGGTGGTGATAATACTTATTCATTTATATTAAAGTTTTCCACACTCGTAGAAGCGAGATCATGATCAAGAGACGCCATTATTCCTGGTTGTTAAGCCGATTTGGAATAACCTACCTCTGATACCACTTGTTTGATCTGTAGACGCCCTTAGAGGGGGGGGGGGGTGAATAAGGGTTTTAAAAACTTTAAACTTTAATAGAAAAACTTTTGATATTTTTGTTCGAAGTAATGTTAAATCAAAAGTAAAGAGATAATGAAATTAGAAATGAAATCAATTTTATTAAACAAGAAAAGACATGATTATTATTTATAAACTTGATTACAAAATCTGATTACAATGACGCTAGAAATCAAAGTGAATAATATGAAAAACCCTTTTTGTTTTCTATACCGACTCGTATCCCCACAAACCAGTTGGCTTTAGCCGATCTCTCCCCAGATACGGCCTCAAGCCGCTCTAGCCTTCCTATCCCCAGAAAGGCCTCGAGCACCCCCTAGATCTACTCCCTAGACCTAGTCACCGTGTGGCGAATTCCTCCATAAGTCCTCGCAAGGCCCTAGTCACCGTGTGGCGAGTTCCTCTACCGAAACATAAGACATAAAGATTACAATTTGAAATGTAAAATAAGACACAAACTAGAAACTCCCTCAAAAGTAGAACTTGATGTTGATGTAGATGCGATCGTATTGGTCTTCAAGTTCTTTGCATTCACGAATGTTGACGGAGTTCTTCGGGCTGCTTGAAGAAGGCTCTTACGAGAGCTCTGAATATCTGGCTTCAATTCCTTTCATATCAGCAAGCCGCAACGGAGGCGGCGCGCGTCTTTTTATAGATTCAGCCACTACCGCCTGCGGTAGTACTACCGCCCCGCTGTATCTACATAAGGCAATGAAGCACATGGATCATGGTAGTTTAGGCAACATTCTGAGCGCCAAACACTAGCGCACCGCGGTACCGCTATCGCTCCGCGTTAGCGAGATCTCCTTCCTTCAGCCACAATCTTCTTCCAAAATTGCTCCTCAATCAACTGCTGACGGGATGTTTCCAAAAGCTACCGCCGGGCGTTAGACCTAACGCGTCGTGATAGTACTTGCCAAACATAGCGACCCGTCAACATTCCTTTTTCTCCACTGTTTCCTTTCTGTCAATAGTTTCCATATATGCTAACACCAACGTCAGTGCTAGCGCTCCGCGGTAGATCATTTCGTCGGGCGCATCTTCGTCGAGCTGGCCTCACATTTCGTCGAGCGCAACATTCATTTCGTCGAACGAAACTAGCGCGAGCGGTAGTTATAACGCACCGCGGTAGAGCACTTCGTCGGGCGCATCTTCGTCGAACGCCGCCTTCATTTCGTCGACCTCCATTTCGTCGATCGCTAGCGCCAGCGGTAGTTCTAGAGCGCCGCGGTAAAGCATGCATTTCGTCGAACGCAGGTTTCATTTCGTCGAGCTCCAGTTCGTCGAACGCAGCATCCATTTCGTCGAACATAGGTTTCCTTCTCAGTGGTTTCTTCTCAGCGGTTGTTAGCGCCAGCGGTAATCTTAACACTGCGCGGTAGTAACAAAAACATATTTCCATGGAGATTTGAAAGCACAGAATCCTGCATACTATAAACACAAAACAAGTATGATCAAATACAATAGGATTTGTTATTGTCAAACAAAAAGATGCAGAAAGCATGTTCCAAAAACAACCTTTAATGCTTTTAAAATTGAGCTTGGCATATTGAATTTAGAATAGATCATATTCTGCCCATTTGTATGTCTTGCTCATGATGTAATCATGCACAACAAGCTTTGATAGAATAAGTTGCCTTCTATGTGTTTAGTAACATGTTTAGACCTTGAAACAAGCCTATTTAGAGAATTCACTGATAGGTAGTGAAATCAGCTGAAATAGATAAGAAGGTTTTAGCTGAACCACTAAGATAGCTGAGAGTGGTCTCAGCTAAACAGCTGAGAAGACTAGAACTGTCTCAGCGGTTGACAATTCCTTGTCCCAGCGGATAACAACTCAGTCTCAGCGGTTCCGCTGAGACGGCTTGACTGAATAAAAATTCCATAATTGACAAGTCCGCAATATATAATCAAGTAATTTGATTAAGTCTAATCAACATGTACACTTAGGGCAAAGCTAAACCTAAATCAAACCCCTATAAATACCAAAATGTTGATTATTTCAGTACACTTTCCATTAGCCTAGACGACGAGATGATCCCTACTATCTCCCATCTCAGCGATTTGCCCTTCAGTAAAAATGGCGCCAAAATGGCAAAAGAACTCCATGAAGGCTATGAAATAGTTAGAAATGGATTCCAGCATGCCCCTACAGAGATAAGAGAAATGATTCAACTTCTAACAGACCAAGGATTGGAATATGTACTGTCTGAACCAACCTCAATTCTCAGAACTGAAGTTCTAGAACTTTTCAACAGTGCCAAGATGTCATCCTCTAATTCTTCAATCAAGGTCAAAATAGGAAGCATAAAGATGAAAATCTCTCCAAGAAAGATGGAGAAGGCCCTTCAGCTAACCTTTTGTAGTGAAGAAGAGGAAGAAGAAGTATCTGAAAAAGATAAGGACCAAGCACTACAGTGGTGTGACTACAGTGAAGCCAAGATTGGCTCTCTAAAGAGGAAGTTCTTCAATCAGAGGGGAAAACTGCTCTCTGATATAGTTGGCAAGGCACTATTATGTAAGCCTTGATCACATGACACAATTTCCAAACATATGTTTGAATTATTGTCAAGGGTGATTTTGAAGAAGAAGACATCCTGGGTTGCTGTGCTATTTCAAATGATAAGAGAATGTCTGCAGGCCCCCAACCTAGGCAGAATTTTCTCGCTCTACCTTCTAAACACCTACCCAAGGGAATTTAATAAGTCAAAAGGAACAAACCTCCATTATCTCAAAAGGATGGATATCAAGACCTTGGACAGGTTCTCAAGGGTCCTCAACATGAGCCAACCCTCTGAGCCCAAGGAGAAGAAGAAAAGTTTAGTCAAAGGGTTGAGAAAAGCCAGAATAGTCTGCTCTGATTCTGGGTCAGAGGCAGAAGAGAATGTCCCAGCTGTGGACAACCAAGGTCCAGCCAGCAGTCCTCCAAAGGATGATCAAGGAGGAGATCATGACATTGAAGATCATGAAGGCAATGCTCTTGAGAAAGGGCATGACAAAGAAAAGGATGATGCTGTTGAGAAAGAGCATCAAAAGGAAAAGACTGCTGCTGATGCTGCTGATAAAGGTGTACAATATGTACCATCCTCCTCAAAAGATAATGAGGATGATGAAGACACTGCTCCTATTGACCCTCAAGGTGAGACTGACTTATTTATATACAATCTAGAGCAAAGAATTAAACTAATTCCTCCTGAACCAGCAGACTACTGGGGAGATGCTCAAAACAATGATGATCCCTCATCTAAGGGGGAGCAGTAGGACAAATCTCCTGTTAAGGAAAAGGAAGATGCTCTAATTGTGGGGGGAGCAAACAAAGCTGGATGCTCAAGCCTAGATAAGTGATAAAGCTGAGGGGGAGCATGATCAGCAAGCAATGGAGCCAATGACAACTGAAGACCAAACATCTGCAATATCACATGACAAGCTCATCAGCTCAATCAATTTATTAATTGAAGGCCACATGTCTTCCATTAAGAATCATACTAATTTCTCCATCTTATCGGTAATGAAAGAAGTAATGGCAGAAGTACAAGAGATTAAGGAAGAAACTACTTTCCTTAATAAATAAATGACAAAATGGTTTGACCTTGCAGAGAAGTCAGTGGTTGCTTAGAATACAATCCTGAGATCAACGGACAAACACCTCCAACTGTCTGAGAAGATATGTCATATGTAAAGAACTATGTAAGCAAGACAAATGAGGTTATAGAAAAAGCCACCACCCATATACAAGATTATGTCTGGAGCACAGCCAATACAATGATAAGTGAGGCTGAGAAAATGAAGGATGAGATGAAGTCTGACTTGGAGAATGACTTCGAGACAATCTCAAGTTCTGTAGCAACTGCCTCCCAGTCTCTAGAAGCTAAGTAATTGAAGAAGCCAGAAACGGGGAGATGGCCAATGCTAAGACTAATTCTGGATTAGCTCTCCAAGTGCTACAAGGAACTAGGATAGCCCTAAATCTTCCCTTGCTGGATAACTTTAGGAAGAAAGACTTTGATTTTAAAGGGCATGCTAAGATAGCTCAAGATGCTCAGCTGGCTAAAAGGAGAAAGAGAGAAGGAGTATTACTAGCTGAAGAATTTATGGCTAAGCAAAGGGAAGAGCAGGGAAATGACCCAGACTATGAGTATTAGAGTGAGAACTCCAAGAGCATAATCCTTAATGCCTGGCTGAGCCATGGTCAAGTATGCAAGAACATTGATAGGATGTATCCAGCTGAAGAATGGACCAAGCGTCTGGAGAGAAACACACAAATAGACAGAGTCTTCAAGGAAAATCTAGTAAGAAAGAACAATCCAAGGAGAATGCCTTCTAAGTACATTCTAAAGCCATATCTTTATTTTAAGAGACAAGAAAACAAGAAGAAGCTAGCCGAGATTGATGCTGATGCTAAAGGGAAGGAAATTGCTGCTGACAAGGCTAAATGCTCAAAGAGAAGAAAAACTTAGATGAATGTATTTAGTTTTTCATTAAATCGACTTGTAATTTGAACAATGAATCAACATTTTGACAGCAACGAAAATGAAAATTCTGTTGAAATTAATATTTTGTGTTATAGACTAATCTTAGTTAAAGCTTAATGTTGTTTATGATTTATATATTCTGTGATGCCTAGACATAAATAGTTAACAATGTTATTGTTTTTAATCAAACAATGGTGTTATGTTGTCACGAAAACAATATATCATGACATTTTCTGTGATGCCAAACTGCTGTTAATATTTAATTATTATGATATCATGAATACTATGTAATACATTCTCATGATAAGTTTTTATTGGTTATGTATCTTAGCATTGGGGGTATGTTCTGCATTCTTCAAATATGGGGAGATTGTTGGGAATATTGCCCTCAATGTTCCCTTGATTTGAAGAGACATCACTCAGAATGTTAAGTGCATATTGTATTTGATAAATCCCATTTTACATCATGACTGTGCAGGGCTTAGATTTTCCAAGCATAGGAATAATGTTAGTGGTTCACTATCTGAACCGCTGAGACGAGCTCACTGTCTCAGTGGAACCGCTGAGACGAGGCTAAGAGCCGATGATAAGTAGTCTGCCTCAGCTGAGCTGCAGATAAACAAAATCCTCTAAGAAGAGAAACTGTCTCAGTGGATCTGCTAAGACAAAGGCAGCTCAACCGCTGAGACAGAAGGCTGTCTCAGCCCAACCGCTGAGACAGATTCAAATCTGAACAAGACACTGGCGGGATTTACTTTTGGCGCAAACAACTGTAAATCTATATAAAGTATGTTATCCTTCTCTTTGCTGTGTCAGGGGCCTCCTTAGAGCCGTTGAAGATGAAAGGAGTATACAAGAACATGATAGGGCATTTCAGCAAAAATGTTTTGGGGGTACTAAGTGCTAAAAAGTAGAAAGCCATATACTATTCCATTGACGGCTTCCAAGAGCTCTCTCCATCTGCTTCCAGACCCAACAAGAAGAAACAAGGAGAGAAGATAGCTCTTCTATTCAGAAGAACAAGGTGATCCTTTCTCATCCACTGAAGTGAAGGATCAGATAGGAGCAAGGTTTGAAGATTTCATTCAGCTCTGCTTCAAGGTTGCACAAGCTGTGCATAAATAACAGAAGACAAACAGTGTTGTCAACTATTATAAGCTATACTTTTAACCTTTTGTAGGAACTGTATTGTTCTAAGCTTGTAGGGCACTGTGCTTGAGATTGTAGGGCTGTTGAGCCTGAGGTTTATAAGTCTATTGTGCGTGAGATTGTAGGGATGTTGAGTCTGAGGTTTTAAGGCTGTTGAGCTTTAGCAGTTGGGCATCTTGCCTGAGAAGTAGGGCTTCTTGATAGGCCTGAGGTAGGAGGTCAAGGGGATCTCTGAGCCGTAGGAGTGGGAGCACTCTGAGTGGTAGGTCTGGTTGGCCTGAGTTAGGGCTTGTAGCAAGCCTGAGAGATCCCGAGGGATCCGTTTTGTAAGCTCTTAGAGCTGAGATTGGAGGAGTAGGCCTTAACTAACACACTGTTAGAAAGGTGTAGAGGGAATGTGGACTACCCATAGACACACTGTCTTGGGGAACCACTATAAACAATTGCGTGCTTTCTGTGTTTGCTTCTTGTTTAGTTTACTACTCATTTACTGGTAACAACAATTAAGTAAAAACCAAAGAGACCTATTCCCCCCCCCCCCCTCTCTAGGTAAATTAGACTACTAACCTATAAAATATCACCTAAGTCACCATAATTGTACAACCCTGTATTTGCCGTAGATCCCCGGGGCCCAAGAGGCTATTAGGCCGAGTACCATCTAAGAGGCTCTGCCCCAGGTAAGAGGGGAGGGTGAGCCGTCGGACGGGCTCAAGATCGAGGGGCGCAACCCCAGGATCTCCTAAAGAGGGGGGCGAGCAGGGGAGAGGGGAGGCCCCCCAGGCTCGCCTACCCCAAGGAGGGCAGAGGAGGCGAGCCAGAGAGGGGCCAACCCCCGTCTCGCCCCGCCCCAGCAAGGGGGGAGCCGGAGAGGGGCCAACCCCCGGCTCGCCCCGCCCCAGCAAGCGGGCGAGCCGGAGAGGGGCCAACCCCCGGCTCGCCCCGCTTCAGCAAGGGTGCGAGCCGGAGAGGGGCCAACCCTCGGCTCACCCCTCCCCAGCTAGGGGGCGAGCCGGAGATGGGTCAACCCCCGACTCACCCCTCCCCAGCTAGGGGGTGAGCCAGAGAGGGGATAACCCCTGGCTCGCCCCGCCCCAGCAAGGGGGTGAGCCGGAGAGGGGCCTCCTCCCGGGCTCGCCTCGCCCCAGCACGGGGGCGAGCCGGAGAGGGGCATCCTCCCGGTCTCGCCCTGCCCCAGCTAGGGGGCGAGCCGGAGAGGGACCTCCTCCCGGTCTTACCCCGCCCCAGCTAGGGGGCGAGCTGGAGAGGCTGCCTCCCGATTTTGCCCCGCCCCAGCAAGGGGCGAGCCGGAAAGGAGGGCGGCCTCCCGCTCGCCCAGCCTAGTGATGGGGGGGGGGGGCGAGCAAGGGAGGCGGCCTGCCCCCTCTCGCCCGGCCCCGAGGAGAGGGTGTGGTCTGCGTTTAGTGCCTCGGAACGACCGGATTTGGCTGTTGGCAGGACAAATTCGGGGATATTGTCGTAATCTTGTAGGCCAAAATGTGGCTATCGGCAGACCAAGTTCAGAAATCTATAAATAGGACCAATGGGGAACCATTTGGATGGACTTCTTTTTTGGCCTCTCTCTCCCCAATTCTCTTTAGTGGGTGAGGAGAGCCTCCAAAGGTGCCCAAGCCCGGCATTGGCTTGGGAGGGGAAGTGTTGGGAATATTGTCCTCAATGTTTCCTTGATTTGAAGAGGCATCACTTCCAATACTAAGTACATATTGTATTTGATAAAGCTTTGTTTTTGTAAGTTAAACAGGCTTAGGTGACTCAGGAGAAAGGGTTAATCAAGACCTAAGGTTAGGAGAAATCTTCTCCTAAGTTGATGAAGAAATGTCTTAGCTGAACCGCTGAGACAAGGAGCCGTCTCAGCGGATCCGCTGAGAAGAAATTGTCTCAGCTGATAAGTTCGTCAAACGCTGAGAATCAGCGTGCTCGTCGAACGTAGAGTGTCGTTCATCGAACGCAGAACTCAGTTCGTCGACCACTGAGATGAGACCAGAGAAGGAGCCACTGAGAAGGCAGAAAGGGCGTGTTTGTCGAATGCAGAGAGCCGTTCGTCGAACGCAGAACACAGTTCATCGACTGCTGAGACGAGATAGAAGAAACATCTGATAATTGCATGTTCGTCGAATGCAGAACACAGTTCGTCGAACGCTGAGATGAGATAGAAGAATCAGCTGAGATCTGGCATGATCGTCGAACGCAGAGTGTCATTCGTCGAACGCAGAGACAAGGCAGATCGTCTAACGCAGAGTGTCGTTCGTCGAACACGGAGACAAGGAAGATCGTCGAACCCAAAATGAAGCTGGTTCGTCGAACTCAGGACTTAGTGAGTTAGTCAATCACAGGATGCAACGGATTCATCGAACAAAGGACGCAGCAAGTTCGTCGAACGCAGGATGCAGTGGGTTTGTCGAACTCAGAGTGTAGCGCATTCGTCGAACGCAGACCTTCTCTACAGATAGGCAGGGTGGCAGGTCCTGCGGCCAGGGCAAGTTGCAAAAAAGCTACAGGGGACCACCAATGTCTCCCATACCTCTTGGGAGATCAACTTAGAGCCGTTGAAGATAAAAGAAGTATAAAAGAAAGAGTTAGGGCATTTTCTAAGTGCCGGTTGCTTGCAAAATCTCTATTCTCCATTGACGGCAGCTACTCTCGTTTTTCTTCCTGCTCACTGAAAAAGAAGAAGAAACTGAGAGAAGAAGATAGCTCCTCCACCAGAAAGGGCAAGGTGATCTTCCATCCTTCTATTGAAGAGGAAGATCAGGTTGTAGCTGTTATCAACATCTTCAGCTACAGGAAAGCACAAACTGTGCAGGATCTATAGGAGAGTATTTCTGCTGTAGAAAGTTTCTAAAATATCTTTTTCTGTAAGGCTTTTTGCCTGAGTTTGTAGGGCATTTGCCTGAGTGTTTAGGGCTTGTTGTCCTGAGATTGTAGGGCTGGTTTGCCTGAGATTGTAGGGCTGTCTAGCCTGAGGAGTAAGGCTTGTTGCCTGAGGTAGGACCAGGAGGTGGTTTGAGCTGTAGGAGGTGTATTCCTCTGAGTTTGTAGGGCATTTGCCTGAGTGTGTAGGGCTTGTTGGCATGAGCTTGTAGGGCTGGTTTGCCTGAGATTGTAGGGCTATTTAGCCTGAGGAGTAAGGCTTGTTGCCTGAGGTAGGACCAAAAGGTGTTCTGAGCTGTAACAGGTGTATTCCTCTGAGTTTGCAGGGCATCAGTGCCTGAGGTAGGAGCTGGTGATAGCTCTGAGTTGTAGGGACTTTTGTCCTGAGGTAGGATCATCTTTGATCTGAGAAGTTCTGAGGAACTTGTGTTGTAAGCTCTTGGAGCTGAGATTGGAGGAGTTGGCCTTGTCTAACACATTGTTAGAAAGGTGAAGGGGGAAAGACGACTACTCAAGACACCCTATTTTGAGGAACCTCTATACATACTTGTGTGCTTTCTGTGTTGCTTGATTCTCTAATTAGAATAGTTTTAACAGGTCATAATTATCAAGAGAAATCAAAAGGAACCTATTCACCCCCCTCTAGGTGATTTAGACTACAAACCTTATAAACTTACAAGTGGTATCAGAGCGAGGTTGGTCAAGAAAGACATAACTGTCTGACCAGATCCTACAAAGGGAATAATCAAATAATAATCCAAACAGGGAAGTGGCCAAGCTTGGTGAGACCCCCACTCACACACTATTTGGAAAGCTGCTCTCCTATGAGATGGAGCTGTCTGCAAGAAAGGAAGAGGACACCTCAACAAGGGATCAGACAAAGGAGAAATCTGTAGCTCTCAACGCTGACAACTCCAAGATAAGAAGGGGCATGATGGTGTCTCCTCCAAGGAGAAGTGCTGAATCTGAAACCAGCACCTCAGATAGATCTTCCACTGATGAAGAGTTTGATTCCTTTTTAAGGCAGCTCAAGAAGATGATGAAGAGGAAGCAATGGAAGAACTTGCCCTCCTCATCATCACACTACAAGAAAGATAGCAGGAAATCTGTAAGACAGCACCCAAAGGGTGACAGGTATGATTTCAAACTTAGTAAACATGGTTCCAATAACATAGTTTACTATTACTACAGCAAGCCTGGACATGTCATAGCTGACTGTCCAGACATAAGAAAGAAGAATGGTGATAAGAAGCATCATCACCAAGAAGATTGGAAGGGTGAAAAATCCCTCCTAGCAAAGAAAGAAAGAAGCTGGAGTGAATCTGATCCTTCAACATCAGATTCAAAGAATGAAGAAGAAGCCTACATTGGGCTGTATGTAGTAGAAGAAGATGAAGACTATCCAGCTGCAAAGGTTGGAATCAGGGCCCCTCTTTCACACTCAGATAGTGATGAAGAGGAGGATGAAGAAGACATTGTTCAGCTAGGCCTTATGGCCTTCACTGATGAGGAAGGGAGTCAGAATGCTTCTGACAATGTTCAGGTACTATCTCATTCCACCTTTATTTCTGATTATGAGACTAGTCCAGAACCTGATGCACCTTCATCAACTGACGGAAGGGGCAAGGAAGCTGAGGAAGAACTCAATCAATTGATTGGCAAATATGGTGTTCTTTTGGAGGGTCTGAAGAAGAGCAAAAAGCATGCCAAGAGGCAAGCCCGGGAAATTGTTTCCCTCAAGATGACTAAGAATGACTACACTGAACCTACCACCTTGGTGGATCAGATGAGTAGACAGATTAGCCATTTACAAGGGTTAACTATTGTGCAATTAAGCACTATTTCCCTAAAGAACAAGGTCATCAAGGACCTTGAGGAGAAGCTTGATAAGGAGAAGAGCCTGGTGGCTCAATTCTCCAAGCCCAAATCTGTGCTTCCTATTATTGACAACTTCTCCTCTCAAACCAATAGGAGAGGACTAGGATTCAATAAAATGGAAGTAGGAGAAGGGAGTGGAGAGAAGAGCAAGGGGAAGGCTAAGCCACAACCCACCTTTCAAAAGGTGTTGCTTCCCTCCAACAGGTATGACCATGAAAGCACTAGTGGTCACTAAAGGAATGGAGATTGAGTGCTATGAAGGCACCTCATGAAGAAATTCAGATGATCCTACTTGGACCATTTGTCTTTGGTACCCCAGCACCTTCTGTCAAGGGAGAGGAAGCCAGCTCTTCCATGACTGGTCCAGCTGAGAAAAATGCTGGCTGCTGCAGTGGGGCAAATCCACATCAGAACATTTCTGATGCTGTCAACAGTATGAGAGCTAAAATGCTGAAATCTGTTGGTAACATGAAGAAATCTTCTCATGTGCACAAACCCCAAACAGCTGCCACACCTCCTCCAGCTGCAAAGCTTAAGAAGAAGGCTGTCTCCTTCTCTGAACCTAGGCAGACTTCTTCTCCTACCAGGAAGGTTCATAAAAGGAGATACAACATCCATGAGTGTTGGTGCTGTGGTAAAGTGGGACACTTTGCCATAGATTGTTGGTACAATCCCATTGTACCTAATGCAAAGATGAACCTTCCTGCAAAGGGTGCAGCTAGAGTAAGGTCATTTGATTATGCTAACAAGAACCTAGGACCCAAGTCATCTTGGGATCCTAATGGACATTAAACTCTGTTTTGCAGGATAGTTTAAGTACCAACCCCATCATCATTTGGTACTTGAACAGTGAGTGCCAATGGCACATGAGAGACAGGAGGTTGATATCATAGATTCAACATCAAGTAGAGGACTAAATCCTCAAGGTTCTCCTAGACAGAATTCTCCAAATATGGATGCTCTGAGTGAGGGGGAGCATTGCTCTCTATGAAGTAGAAGATGGGTGTGCTAGTGAGGGGGAGCAAAGCCCAGATGCTGGAAGAGCAAATGCTCGGAATGGAGAAAGAGGTGGCCACAGGTGTTGTGCACAACCATTGTGAACTCAACATCAATTGAGGTCTACCTCCTCAAGGTAAGTATCTCTACTCCTATTGATTTTACAGAAAGATGATCAGCTGAATCAGAAAAATTTGGATCAGCTGAGTTTTAGGTTTCCCTTAAATCATAAGATCAATAGATATGCTCCAATTGAGGGGGAGCAAAATCCCTGCTCAGGTTGAGGGGGAGATAGCTAATGCTCAGTAGGTCAGAGAGGATGTAGGTTGTCCTAAAAGAGGATTTGGAAAATGCTTTCTAATCTATCTTAGGATAGAAGTATCCAGAAAAGAGTAGAGGTTGAAGAATCATATTCCCTAATGGGAAAGAGGTTGAAGAATCCAGAAAGGGGGAGATGGCCAATGCTAAGACCAAATTTGGTCTTGCTAGATGCAAATAGGAGATGGAATGTTAGTTGCTAAGACCAAAATAGTGTTAGCCCTCTAAGTTAGTTATCATGATATGCTATTCAATCTAAGTTAGAAAGGGGGAGATGCCCTCTAAGCTAGCCAAAGCTTTATATAATCTGTCATGAAGTTGTTAGCTTAAACAATGTTGTTATCTAGAAGCTATGTTATCATGATTATCTTATATATCATTTACATAATATGTCCTTCAAGTGGTATCATGATATGTTTTTGTTGGCTATGTACCTTAACATTGGGGATGTTCTAACTTCTTCAAATAGGGGGAGATTATTGGGAATATTGCCCTCAATGTTCCCTTGATTTGAAGAGGCATCACTTCCAATACTAAGTACATATTGTATTTGATAAAGCTTTGTTTTTGTAAGTTAAACAAGCTTAGGTGACTCAAGAGAAAGGGTTAATCAAGAACTAAGGTTAGGAGAAATCTTCTCCTAAGTTGATGAAGAAATCTCTCAGCTGAACCGCTGAGACAAGGAGCCCTCTCAGCGGATCTGCTGAGAAGAAGTTGCCTCAGCTGATAAGTTCGTCAAACGCTGAGAATCAGCGTGTTCGTCGAACGCAGAGTGCCGTTCGTCGAACGCAGAACTCAGTTCGTCGACCGCTGAGACGAGACCAGAGAAGGAGCCGCTGAGAAGGCACAAAGGGCGTGTTCGTCGAACGCAGAGAGCCGTTCATCGGACGCAGAACACAGTTCATCGACCGCTGAGATGAGATAGAAGAAACAGCTGATAATTGCATGATCGTCGAACGCAGAACACATTTCGTCAAACGCTGAGACGAGATAGAAGAATCAGCTGAGATCTGGCGTGATCGTCGAACGCAGAGTGTCGTTCGTCGAACGCAGAGACAAGGCAGATCGTCGAACGCAGAGTGCCGTTCGTTGAACGCAGAGACAAGGCAGATCGTCGAACCCAGAATGAAGCGGGTTCGTCGAACTCAGAACTTAGTGAGTTAGTCGATCACAGGATGCAGCGGGTTTGTCGCACAAAGGATGCATCAAGTTCCTCAAATGCAGGATGCAGCGGGTTCGTTGAAAATAGAGTGTAGCGCGTTCATCGAACGCAGACAGGCAGGGCGGTGGGTCCTGCAGCTAGGGCAAGTTGCAGAAAAGCTACAGGGGACCACCAATGTCTCCCATACCTCTTGGGAGATCAACTTAGAGCCGTTGAAGATAAAAGAAGTATAAAAGAAAGAGTTAGGGCATTTTCTAAGTGTCGGTTTCTTGCAAAATCTCTATTATCCATTGACGGCAGCTACTCTCATTTTTCTTCCTGATCACTGAAAAAGAAGAAGAAACTGAGAGAAGAAGATAACTCCTCCGCCAGAAGGGGCAAGGTGATCTTCCATCCTTCTATTGAAGAGGAAGATCAGGTTGTAGTTGTTATCAACATATTCAGCTACATGAAAGCATAAACTGTGCAGGATCTACATGAGAGTATTTCTGCTGTAGAAAGTTTCTAAATTATCTTTTTCTGTAAGGCTTTTTGCCTGAGTTTGTAGGGCATTTGCCTGAGTGTGTAGGGCTTGTTGGCCTGAGCTTGTAGGGCTGGTTTGCCTGAGATTGTAGGGATGTTTAGCCTGAGGAGTAAGGCTTGTTGCCTAAGGTAGGACCAGGAGGTGGTCTAAGCTGTAGGAGGTGTATTCCTCTGAGTTTGTAGGGCATTTGCCTGAGTGTGTAGGGCTTGTTGGCCTGAGCTTGTAGGGCTGGTTTGCCTGAGATTGTAGGGCTATTAAGCCTGAGGAGTAAGGCTTGTTGCCTGAGGTAGGACCAGGAGGTGGTCTGAGCTGTAGGAGGTGTATTCCTCTGAGTTTGTAGGGCAGCAGTGCCTGAGGTAGGAGCTGGTGATAGCTCTGAGTTGTAGGGACTTTTGTCCTGAGGTAGGATCATTTTTGATCTGAGAAGTTCTGAGGAACTTGTGTTGTAAGCTCTTGCAGCTGAGATTGGAGGAGTTGGCCTTATCTAACACATTGTTAGAAAGGTGAAGGGGGAAAGAGGACTACTCAAAACACCCTGTCTTGAGGAACCTCAATACATACTTGTGTGCTTTCTGTGCTGCTTGGTTCTCTGATTAGAATAGTTTTAACAGGTCATAATTATCAAGAGAAATCAAAAGGAACCTATTCACCCCCCTCTAGGTGATTTAGACTACAAACCTTATAAACTTACAGGAAGCACTCTAAGATCTTCCGGGTATGTGGTGGGACCTCCTCGCCGAGCCCTTGGTCCTATTCTTAGCTTCCTAAGTCTTCGGCCTAGCGCTCTCCCTTGAGAGAAGTAGGTGTGAGGTCATGCCCTGTAAGACCCCATTTTTTTTCCAAACAACCGGGTCTTAGGCCCAGAACCGCCGCTTTGTGGTGACACCCTCGCTCGGGGAGGTCGCCACTACAAAATGCCGATACTTCCGGCCAAATCGATCACGAAGAAGCAAAGAAGAAATAAGCTAAAAGAAAGCCATGTCCACATCTCATAGAAAAGTAATACATCCACGAAGAGATGTCCACATAAATGTAACTGAAATAAGGAAAGAGATAACAAGGGCTCCTGCCCGATACATCAAGCCTCACTACAAATTCACTCGTGGAAGCAAAATAACTAGAACTAATAGCCACTCACGGATCTTGTCATCGGTGCTCCCGTGCTAGACTGCCCTGCCTCCATCTGCACCGGCCTCTGGTGCTGCTCCGTTGCCGCGGTCTCCTAAAATGATAAGGTCCATCGACCGTTAGTCAAAAGACTAAGCCAATCCCCCACCCCTCCCCCGGTGACTCCTAGGCACCGAGCGGGAAGGATGAAGTGGAGGACAAACAAGGGGTAACAGCAAAAGCAGATGACAGGGTATATTATACAGGAAGAGTTCTACCACTACTCAAGTATATATACATAAATGAAACGGGTAATAAAGCATAGTAAGAGCAGGTAAAGAGTAAATAAAGTGCAGTAAGTAAAGACAATAGTAATAGAAAAGTAACCATAGATTTATAGGAATGCTCACACAAACCTATAGACCAAGGGGTCGTTTAGCAAGGCCTATCGTATAAGAAGTCCCATAACTGACTTATACGAGAGGGGTAGGGGTTGAAATGCAATGTTTATTCTATGACAGGTAATGTATGCAGTTATGTTATGTTCATACAAGTGCAACTCACCCACTTCGACTCTGTGCGCACAGACCTTTAGTTCCCCCTTTTTGGAGCTAGCAAGAATCCCAGGATACTCCCGTAGTGGCAAATGGAAGCGGTGGGTTGGGCCTCGCCCACCTCTAGGTTGGTATATGCACTACCTAACCTAGACCTATCGTACGCCTCAACGCAAAACCGCGGAGCATCTGCGTACTCTTACTGGCTGGACCACCAGACTTTTATGGCTAGGTGCAAATTCCACACTTGCCGAGCCCGAGTATCAACGTCGGTGCAACAACTATCGACACTAAGGACCCACCACCTTGTGCACATGCAACATGTTCTACTATCTATCTACAAACTCCAACATAAACCACCTGGGCTTAACTTGCCCAACCAAGAACCACACTGAGTCACAAACTCTCCGGATCAACAATCCGCACCTACCACCACCGAGCCTACAGCTCGGGGGACCAAACCAACCAAACTCCCGTGACAAGGGAGTGCGAGTGAATGTGTTATTTGTTAGTCTTGAGCATCTTCTATACTCCTACGACTTATGGTTAACCTTGGACTTCCCGCGGGTTACCCTGTAAGGGGCTCGCTACGGTACTAGGAACTATAATGGGTTGACACTCCAAAGTTCCCTTTTCTCAAGATACTTACTGTTATAGGTATCTACCCTTAAGAATTCCCTTCTACCGTTTCACTTGAGTTAGACCTAAGTGCTTTAGGACACACCAGGGGAAAGACGATCTTTCGTCAATCCTCAGGACAACCTTACTCTTAACCCACCAAGACACTTTCCTCACATACACTTCCTTGGGTGGACTCACAATTATCTAATAAACCCATGTGCACCATCGATACAACATTTCCACCTAGTAGGTTACTAAAACCTAAGTTTCGCAGTTTTACTATACGCAGACCAAACTAATTATATGAAGCTCACAAATAGAGGTACTCCAAATTCTCATCCAACTGACCCAAGCTATTTACTGGAAGTCTATCATGATGTTATAAGACTAATTCCAGAGAATCATATTTTTCTCTAATTAATTAATATTTATTTTATTTTCTCCAAACATCTGCCAAGCATGAAAATGAACATGAACTATAAGTAAATCTTATGATATGGTTTTCCAAAATTTATGATAATTATATGGTGGCTAAACAACACCAGAAATAGTATATCATATTTTTATAGTAAGAAATTCTCCTCTAATTTAATTATTTAACTTCTATCCAAAATTATAGTTTTAAGAAGGAACTACCAAAAAGATCAACGCTAAAATTATGGGAAAATTACCAAGCTCTGGTATTCACCAGAAAAGGCTACTGACTAAGTTTAAGGATTTAAGAATATCATTTTCTCACTAAAGTAATTAAATTAAGAAAACCTCAAATTCAATGAACTGTGAATTAGCCTACTGATTTAAGTCCTCAAAAATTCTATAAAATTTTACAGAGGTTCCTAATGTCCAGAAAGGGCCTATCACTAATTTTCACAATTTAGCAAAGAGTTTTCGACCCTCAAATATTTTTCTTAAGTTTAAATCAAAACAAGTGCCTTGAGAAAGAAGTACTGATTAAATTATTTAATAAAATTCACAAAAATTACCAGAGGTCTAAATCATGATTATAATGGCACAACCAAAGTCTCATCATCATCCAAGACTTTTAAGCATGTAAATGTGTCTTATAATAAGTTTCCCTAAATGGGTTATGTCCTAATTCAAAGGGAATATTCGCTCCTAAAATTCTTATACAATTATCCAGTGCCTATTTACACCCTAAGAATCTATCCACCAAGTTTCACAATCAACCAGGGACTTTTGACCACATGGCCTTCACAAGGTTCTAAATGTACACCTAGGAATAAAACTAGTATTCTAGGGCTTATCCACCTCCACACCACCCCAAACCACTCATGGGGATTCTTTAGGTGATACTAAACCAGTTACCAAGGTTTCACTACATGGTGATGAGTTTTGACCACCATACCCCAAGGTAAACAACATACCCAAACTTTGACCTAATTAGACCCAACTTAGGTTTACAAAATACTCAAACAAAACAGTCCCAATTGTGCTGAGATTTTTACCAAGGTCATACAATAACCCTAAGGAGTACCCACCATTGGAGGTCATTTGACCCAATAATTAATTAATATATGATTTAAGAAATTATTACAAAAACTTAGAAAAAGGTTCCCCTAAAATTCCCATCTTTGGTATGATGTGTGGGTATGTGTATCTAGCCTAGGTATTAAATATCAAGGCCATACCATTTAACAATAAAAAGATATGCAAGAAAGAGTGGCTGCCCTACTCTAGGGACCAGTCCCACCATTTTGGCTCTACAGGGAGCAACAGGGCTCTTTTTGGGCTGAAACAAATTTTGAATTAAAGTAGACTCCAAGGGCTAACTTTTTCATGTTGGACACTTTGTCTGATTATGAGTGCATAATATTTAAAAAAATAAAAGAACCTACAGCAGTTTAATTGGTACATAAATATTTAAATAGAAAATACAATCATGTTAATCAAATCAGACGGCTGGGGTGTTTCGTCCCCATCACGCCCATGGTCAGAAAAAGCCCGTCATGGGCACCCTTCCAGCCTATTTTCCCGGCCACGAAGCCCCCTCTCTGGCCGGCCAATGCCTCCACCACCTTCGCCGAGGTGGTGGCCGGCGATTGGGGTGGTTGGCCGACCCGGGGGTGGCCGGAATAAGCTTTTTAGGGAGGGAATGAATGGCTTGAAACCAGCCATTCATGGAGCTTGATCCGAGCCCTATTTGGCTCGGATCAAAGCCCATTTTGATGTGGATCTATGCACTAGGTGAGGAGAGGAGGATTGGACCTAAATTGGTGTAGAATTCCTTGTGGATCTTGGGTTCACCATGGGAGCTAGGGGAGCTTTTGGAGCCATGTCAATCCGAGCCTAGAGTGCACAATCCTTTCGGGAAAGTTGGGGGTTTCACTCCTCTCAATCTTTTGAATATGTTAGGGGCCTTGATTGGGAGAGGGGGAGGTTACAACCTTGAATGCCATTAATGGCCATCAAGGTAATTTCGGTTTTGGCTTGGGGGAGGTGAATTGGTACTCAATCCAGCCAGGAGAAGGCTGGAAACTTCTCCTCTCCCCAAGAGGAGATGAATGGTGCCATTATTGGAGGAGATGGGAGGTTTCCTCTTCCTCTCCATTAACTCCCCCTTCCTTCTCTCTCTTTCAAATTAGGGCTTTCTCTTTCCTTGCCGAATTTCCTAAAATTAAATGGTTAATTCCGTAATTACCAACCCCATTAGGTGGTGGACCACCTCAATTGAGTCTAGCCCAAGTGGATTGGGCTTGATTAGGTCAAAATAGGTCATTTTGACCTAAATTTAGGGTGGAGTTGACTTTGGTCAATTTGACCATTTGGGTTGGCCCCAATGGGTGGGTAGTGACCCATTGGTCTCTCTTAAGGGTTAGGAAGGTCTAGGTATGGTCAATTTGGCAAGGTGGAGGCCAATTGACCCACAATAGGGCAATTTGACCAAAATAGTGCTAGAGTTGACTTTGGTCAAATTGGCCAAATTGGTGGCCCCATGGTGGGGGTGTTTAGTCCATTGGGTCCCTAATATCCTTATAAGGGTAGGGGCAAGGTCAATTTCACATGGTGGAGGTCAATTGACCCTAATTAGGCTACTTTGACCAATTTGGGGTTAGGATTGACTTTGGTCAATTTGGCCTCTTTGGTTGACCCCAATGGGTCCTTGATGCTCTAAGGGACCCTCCAAAGGGTTAGGTGTGCCATGGTGGGGTCAAATGGCAAGGTGAGGCCCTAAAGTCCAACCCTAAGTTTGGTAACTGGAAATTGCTATTTGCAGACCAAGGTGCTCTTCTCCTTCAATCCTAAGGCCAAGTGATCTCTTCAAGCTTCCTAGGGTTTTGTCATGACTTAGTCATGACAAAACCACTATAGGGGTCTAGTTGTTTGGGGGATGTTACAAATCCCAATACATAAAAATAAAAATTTCATCCTCGAAATTCAGGTTAAGCCTGTGGGGTTCCTACTACGAGAAAGAAAATGTAACATCCTAGGAAAATTAATTATACCTGACGTGCAAAGATGTGGGTACTTTTGCTGCATCAAGTCCAGTGGCTCCCAAGTATGCTCTTCCTGTCCATGATTCCTCCATAGAACCTTGACCAGCGGAACCTTCTTGCGCCGCAAGACTCGTAACTCCGTGTCGTCTATCCGAACCGGCTCTAGGTGAACCGACCGATTGGTAGCTACTGGCCCCTCTGAAGTAGAAACCTGCTGCTCTGGCCGAAGTAGAGCCTTCCTAAGCGAGGAGATGTGGAAAATGTCGTGCAGTCCCTCCAACTCTGGCGATAGCTCCAGTCTGTAAGACAGGGGACCAATCCGCTCCAGGATCCTATAAGGTCCCATATACCTCGGACTGAGCTTCTTCCGCCCGCGAACCCGCGAGACTCCATGCATCGGACGTATCTTTAAGAAAACTCGGTCTCCCACCTGGAAACCCACCATACGATGACGTGCATCGTAATACTTGGCCTGCCTGCTCTGGGACTCCAGCATCCTATCTCGAATCAGCCTCACCTGAGCCTCCGTGTCCTCCACGAACTCTGAGCCAAGTGCCTTGGGATCCTCATCTTGAATCCAAGACAAAGGTGTTTTGCATCTCCGTCCGTATAATGCCTCATAAGGTGCCCTGCCTATACTAGCCTGATGACTGTTGTTGTATGAGAACTCAACTAATGGCAACAGTCTCTCCCATGGCTCCCCGCGGTCCAGAATGCAAAGACGTAAAAGATCCTTTAGGGTACGATTGGTACGCTCTGTTTGCCCGTCTGTCTGAGGGTGAAATGTTGTACTAATTGTCAACCGAGTGCCCAGATAGGCCTGCACTGTTCTCCACTCCCTCGACGTGAATCATCCATCCCGATCTGACACGATCGTCCTCGGCACACCATGGTATCAAACAAACTGATCTACAAACCTTCGCACCAAAACACTGACCGACTCGTCCTTCCTGATCGGAATAAATTTGGCCACCTTCGTCAACCTGTCGACGATCACCCAAATCGAGTCATTTCCCGTACAAGATCGGGGAAGACCGTGTATAAAGTCCATAGCGATGTCGTCGAACTTCCACTCCGGCACCGGAAGTGGCTGCAATAATCCTGCTGGGTTCTGGCACTCCGCCTTCACGAGTTGGCAAGCCTCGCAGTGGGTCACAAAATATACGATGTCTTTCTTCATGCCTGGCCAATACATGGTCCTCTTCAAATCTGCAGTCATCTTGGTGATGCCCGGGTGCACGGAATACCTGCTGCAATGAGCCTCTGACATAATATCCTCTCGAATCCGGCCCCCTGCCGGTATATACACTCGGCCTATAAAACTCAACAGGCCGTCCTTTAGGGAATAATCTCCAGCTGAGCCTGCCTCCAAGGCTCTGAATATTGGCTCCAACTTGACATCCTGCCTTTGCCCATCCCTGATGCGGTCTCGAATGTCGTAAGTGGCACCCATCGCTGCTAAGTACTCCTCGTATAGCTCCGGATCATCCTCAGGTACTAGAGAGATCTGCATGTCCTCGAACATCCGCACTAACTCCATGGCCATCAGCTTAGGCTCTGCTCCTGGCGCAGTAGCTCTCCTGCTCAGTGCGTCTGCTACCATATTCGCCTTCCCTGGGTGGTAATGCATCGTGTACTGATAGTCTGATAAGAACTCCACCCATCGCCTCTGCCAGATATTCAGCTCCTTCTGCATATCTACATACTTCAGATTCTTGTGATCTGAGAATATGTCGCAGTGGACACAATAAAGGTAGTGTCGCCAGATCTTGAGAGCGAATACGACTGCTCCCATCTCCAAGTCATGCACCGGGTAATTCCGCTCGTGATTCTTCAACTGGCGGGAGGCGTAAGCTATCACATGCCCGTTATGCATCAGAACGGCACCCATCCCCTGATATGACGCATCCGTATAGACCTGGAATCCTTCCCTCCTCGATGGCAGGGCAAGAATGGGGGCTGAAGTAAGCCGACCCTTCAGCTCCTGGAAGGCTGCCTCACACCGCGGCGTCCATGTAAAGTAGCATCCTTCTTTGTCCGGGATGTGAGCGCGAGGGCTATCTGAGATAACCCCTGAATGAACTTCCGGTAGTAAGTCCCAAGAAACTCCTCACATCGGTGGCCGTCTTCAGTGGCGGCCAATCCCGTACTGCCTGAATCTTTGCTGGATCTACTGCTAGACCAGCTCCACTGATAATATGGCCTAGGAAGGCCACCTCCATCAACCAAAACTGACACTTGCTGAACTTCGCATACAAATGGTGCTCCCAAAGCTTTACCAAGGTTTGTGCCAGGTGCCGTGCATGCTCCTCCTCCGTCCTCAAGTAAATGAGGATGTCGTCAATGAACACAATGACAAAGATGTCGAGATAAGGCTCGAACACCCAGTTCATCAGACTCATAAATGCTGATGGTGCATTCGTGAGCCCGAATGGCATCACAGTGAACTCATACAAACCATATTGGCTGCTGAAAGCCGTCTTCGGAATATCCTCCTCCTGGATCCTCAACTGATAATATCCTGACCTCAGATCCAGCTTCGAGAAGCAGTGCGCTCCCTCCAGCTGGTCAAACAACTCGTCGATCCTTGGGAGAGGGTACGTATTCCGCACCGTCAGCCTATTCAGAGCTCTGTAGTCGATGTACAATCTGAGCGTGCCATCCTTCTTCTTCACGAACAACACCGGAGCTCCCTAGGGTGAGGAACTCGGCCTAACGAACCCAGCTTCCACCAGCTCCTACAGCACGCTCCGAAACTCTACCAACTCCTTCGAGGCTATCCGATAAGGAGCTTTGGACACCGGCTTAGCCCCTGGCACCAGCTGGATCTGGAAATCCTTCTCGCGGTGCGGTGGCTGTCCAGGAAACTTCTCCAGAAACACGTCCGCAAAATCTCGTACGACCGAGATACTTGACACTGAGTCCTTGACTTCAGTCGCCTCGAAGAGCACCTGATATACCTCGTCTCCCTGCAGGTGGTCCTTGACGGCCTGAATAAATGATAAGAAGAGACGAGAGGTGGGTTGAGTACCTTCAAAAACTACTTCACTGTCTTCGTGCTTAAGAACGATCCTCCTTGTCGGGCAGTCAATCCTTGCCTGGTTCCCGAACAACCAACTCATGCCCAGGATCAGGTCGTAGTCTTTCATCTTCAACATAGTTGCTGGGGCCTCGAACAGTCTTCCTCCAATCTCCACCCTCATGCTGCACGTGACATTTGTTAGAACCTCCAATCCGTCCGGGAATCAGACCCTCCTATAATCACTCCTGAAGTGTTGGACTTGGTCTAGGTCCTCGATAAATTTAGCGGAGACGAACGAGTGCGAGGCACCCGTATCGAACAAGGTAAACGCGGGTTTGTCATAAATGCGTACTAAACCTGAGGGTTTTGTTGTTTGGTTCAATGCTAAGGTAAAACTGAAATTCATAAGGTACAAATAATTAAAAGAAACGCATCAAAGTACCTGCGATGACCCTTGCTGGGTCCCGGGGCCTTGCCAAGTCTAGGGCGTATGCCTGCTCCCTGTACTGTCTCCGGTCATCGCCCTGAAATCCACTACCTCGTCCACGTCCTCGGCCCCCAAAATGCTGGCCCTGTGGTGCTGCCCGTAGTGCCGGTGGAGAATTCCTGTGAGGGCAGTTTCTCTTGATATGGCCGATCTGGCGGCAGTGGTAGCACTCCGGCGGTGGTCCACCTCCTCCAGTCCTTGGCATCTCCCGCATCTGTAGAGGCTGAGGAGCTAATACTACCTCCTCTCTGCTCCTGCCTCTCCTCCTGGTGGGGTCGGACCTCCGTCTTTCTCTCCTCAGTGTCTCGGTCTCTCGGCTGATCCCTTCTGCCTCCTCGTCCCTGATCTTCCATCGGTCTCTTTCTCCCACGAATAGCTTGCTGGTCTATCTCCAGCTTCTTGGCCATCTCTAGAATCTTTTTCATGCTGCCGTCGGAGACAAAGAGAAGGGCCTGCCTCAGCTCATCACGGAGGCCCTTGTAGAACCTCTTTGCAAATCCTGCGTCATTCAGCTGATATGAAACCGCAAACCGGGATAGATGGGTAAATTCCCGGTGATACTCCAGAACCGTCCTGCTCCCCTGTCTTAACTACAAAAACCTATCCTCCAGCTCGTCTCTCGCAGACTGCGGCACGAAATGCTCCAGCAGTGCTGCCTTGAAATCCTCCCCCGAAACGTCTGCAGCCTCCAGTCCCGGATAAGCTGTAACCAGGAACCTCTTCCACCACCTCTTAGCATGAGACTCCAAGCAAGAAACCACCAGTGGCACCTCCATGTCTGCCGGGCACTAGATCCCTATCAACATCTCCTCCATGATATCTACCCACTCCTCAGTCCTCACAATGGTCTCCGTCCCGATGTATGATGGCGGGGAGAGACCTCGGAAGATGCTCAGCCAGTTGGCCCCAGGGTTTCGCTGAGGAGCCGGTGCCTGTTGTGCCCTAAAAGTCTCCAGAATGGCAGTCAGTGTCTGTCCCAACTTTGTCTGCTGGAACGGGGTAGGAGCCGGTGGTGGTGGGACGATGTCTGGAGTCGGTGGGACTCCATGCTGCGGCGTAGGGTTCATCGCGGGCTGTACAAGAAAATTACACTCGTAAGGAACTTAGCTAAAGAACGATCAGTTATAAGTGGACCTTTTCATGTGATTTCCCTTATGGGCACACCATTGCTTCCGCTGCTACTTTGTCCTCAAACTAAGCTCGCGCTGGGTGGCCCAGGGTTTGTGATCGAGATTTCCTCTGATACCACTTGTAAGACCCCATTTTTTTCCAAACAACGGGTCTTAGGCCCAGAACCGCCGCTTTGTGGTGACACCCTCGCTCGGGGAGGTCGCCACTACAAAATGCCGATACTGCCGGCCAAATCGATCACAAAGAAATAAGCTAAAAGAAAGCCAAGTCCACATCACATAGAAAAGTAATACATCCACGAAGAGATGTCCACATAAATGTAACTGAAATAAGGAAAGAGATAACAAGGGCTCCTGCCCGATACATCAAGCCTCACTACAAATTCACTCGTGGAAGCAAAATAACTAGAACTAATAGCCACTCACGAATCATGTCATCGGTGCTCCCGTGCTAGACTGCCCCGCCTCCATCTGCACCAGCCTATGGTGCTGCTCCGTCGCCGCGGTCTCCTAAAATGATAAGGTCCACCGACCGTTAGTCAAAAGACTAAGCCAATCCCCCACCCCTCCCCGGTGACTCCTAGGCACTGAGCGGGAAGGATGAAGCGGAGGACAAACAAGGGGTAACAACAAAAGCAGATGACAGGGTATATTATACAGGAAGAGTTCTACCACTACTCAAGTATATATACATAAATGAAACGGGTAATAAAGCATAGTAAGAGCAGGTAAAGAGTAAATAAAGTGCAGTAAGTAAAGACAATAGTAATAGAAAAGTAACCATAGATTTATAGGAATGCTCACACAAACCTGTAGACCAAGGGCTCGTTTAGCAAGGCCTATCGTATAAGAAGTCCCATAACCGACTTATACGATAGGGGTAGGGGTTGAAATGCAATGTTTATGCTATGAAAGGCAATGTATGCAGTTATGCTATGTTCATACAAGTGCAACTCACCCACTTCGACTCTGTGCGCACAGACCTTTAGTTCCCCCTTTTTGGAGCTAACAAGACTCCCAGGATACTCCCGTAGTGGCAAACGGAAGCGGTGGGTTGGGCCTCGCCCACCTCTAGGTTGGTATATGCACTACCTAACCTAGACCTATCGTACGCCTCAACGCAAAACCGCGGAGCATCTGCGTACTCTTACTTGCTGGACCACCAGACTTTTATGGCTAGGTGCAAATTCCACACTTGTCGAGCCCGAGTATCAACGTCGGTGCGACAACTATCGACACTAAGGACCCACCACCTTGTGCACATGCAACATGTTCTACTATCTATCTACAAACTCCAACATAAACCACCTGGGCTTAACTTGCCCAACCTAGAACCACACTGAGTCACAAACTCTCCGGAACAACAATCCGCACCTACCACCACCGAGCCTACAGCTCGGGGCACCAAACCAACGAAACTCCCGTGACAACGAAGTGCGAGTGAATTTGTTATTTGTTATTCTTGAGCATCTTCTATACTCTTACTACTTATGGTTAACCTTGGACTTCCCGCGGGTTACCCTGTAAGGGGCTCGCTACGGTACTAGGAACTGTAATGGGTTGACACCCCAAAGTTCCCTTTCTCAAGATACTTACTGTTATAGGTATCTACCCTTAAGAATTCCCTTCTACCGTTTCACTTGAGTTAGACCTAAGTGCTTTAGGACACACCAGGGGAAAGACGATCTTTCGTCAATCCCTAGGACAACCTTACTCTTAACCCACCAAGACACTTTCCTCATATACACTTCCTTGGGTGGACTCACAATTATCTAATCAACCCATGTGCACCATCTTCACAACATTTCCACCTAGTAGGTTACTAAAAACCTAAGTTTCACAGTTTTACTATACGCAGACCAAACTAATTATGTGAAACTCACAAATAGAGGTACTCCAAATTCTCATCCAACTGACCCAAGCTATTTACTGGAGGTCTATCATGATGTTATAAGACTAATTCCAGAGAATCCTATTTTTCTCTAATTAATTAATATTTATTTTATTTTCTCCAAACATCTGCCAAGCATGAAAATGAACATGAACTATAAGTAAATCTTATGATATGGTTTTCCAAAATTTATGATAATTCTATGGTGGCTAAACAACACCAGAAACAACATATCATATTTTTACAGTAAGAAATTCTCCTCTCATTTAATTATTTAACTTCTATCCAAAATCATAGTTTTAAGAAGGAACTACCAAAAAGATCAACACTAAAATTATGGGAAAATTACCAAGCTTTGGTATTCATCAGAAAAGGCTACTGACTAAGTTTCAGGATTTAAGAATATCATTTTCTCACTAACGTAATTAATTTAATAAAACCTCAAATTCAATGAACTGTGAAGTAGCCTACTGATTTAAGTCCTCAAAAGTTCTATAAAAATTTACAGAGGTTCCTAATGTCCTTAAAGGGCCTATCACCAATTTTCACAATTTATCAAAGAGTTTTGGACCCTCAAATATTTTTCTTAAGTTTAAATCAAAACAAGTGCCTTGAGAAAGAAGTACTGATTAATTTATTTAATAAAATTCACAAAAATTACCAGAGGTCTAAATCATGATTATAATGGCACAACCAAAGTCTCATAATCATCCAAGACTTTTTAAGCATGTAAATGTGTCTTATAATAAGTTTCCCTAAATGGGTTATGTCCTAATTCAAAGGGAATATTGGCTCCTAAAATTCTTATATAATTATCCAGTGCCTTTACATCCTATGAATCTATCCACCAAGTTTCACAATCAACCAGGGACTTTTAACCACATGGCCTTCACAAGGTTCTAAATGCACACATAGGAATAAAACTAGTATTCTAGGGCTTATCCACCTCCACACCACCCCAAACCACTCATGGGGATTCTTTAGGTGATACTAAACCAGTTACCAAGGTTTCACTACATGGTGATGAGTTTTGACCACCATACCCCAAGGTAAACACCATACCCAAACTTTGACCTAATTAGACCCAACTTAGGTTTACAAAATACTCAAACAAAACAGTCCCAATTGGGCTGAGATTTTCACCAAGGTCATACAATAACCCTAATGAGTACCCACCAAAATTTGGAGGGCATTGGAGGTCATTTGACCCAATAATTAATTAATATATGATTTATGAAATTATTACAAAAACCTTAGAAAAAGTTTCCCCTAAAATTCCCATATTTGGGTATGATGTGTGGGTAGGTGTATCTAGCCTAGGTTTTATCAAGGCCATGTCATTTAACAATAAAAAGATATGCAAGAAAGAGTGGCTGCCCTACTCTAGGGACCAGTCCCACCATTTTGGCTCTACATGGAGCTACAGTGCTTCTTTTGGGCTGAAACAAATTTTGAATTAAAGTAGACTCCAAGGGCTAACTTGTTTATGTTGGACACTTTGTCTGATTATGAGTGCATAATATTTAAAAAATAAAAGAACCTACAGGAGTTTAATTGGTACATAAATATTTAAATAGAAAATACATTCATGTTAATCAAATCAGACGGCTGGGGTGTTTCGTCCCCATCACGCCCATGGTCAGAAAAAGCCCGTCCTGGGCACCCTTCCAGCCTATTTTCCTGGCCACGAAGCCCCCTCTCTGGCCGGCCAATGCCTCCACCACCTTCGCTAAGGTGGTGGCCGGCAATTGGGGTGGTTGGCCGGCGCGGGGGTGGCCGGAATAAGCTTTTTAGGGAGGGAATGAATGGCTTGAAACCAGCCATTCATGGAGCTTGATCCGAGCCCTATTTGGCTCGGATCAAAGCCCATTTTGATGTGGATCCATGCACTAGGGGAGGAGAGGAGGATCGGACCTGAATTTGTGCAGAATTCCTTGTGGATCTTGGGTTCACCATGGGAGCTCGGGGAGCTTTTGGAGCCATGTCAATCCGAGCCTAGAGTGCACAATCCTTTCGGGAAAGTTGGGGGTTTCACTCCTCTCACTCTTTTGAAGATGTTAGAGGCCTTGATTGGGAGAGGGGGAGGTTACAACCTTGAATGCCATTAATGGCCATCAAGGTAATTTCAGTTTTGGCTTGGGGGAGATGAATAGGTACTCAATCCTGCTGGGAGAAGTCTGGAAACTTCTCCTCTCCCCAAGAGGAGATTAATGGTGCCATTATTGGAGGAGATGGGAGGTTTCCTCTTCCTCTCCATTAACTCCCCTTCCTTCTCTCTCTTTCAAATTAGGTCTTTCTCTCTCCTGGCCGAATTTCCTGGAATTGAATGGTTAATTCAGTAATTACCAACCCCATTAGGTGGTGGACCACCTCAATTGAGTCTAGCCCAAGTGGATTGGGCTTGATTAGGTCAAAATAGGTCATTTTGACCTAAATTTAGGGTGGAGTTGACTTTGGTCAATTTGACCGTTTGGGTTGGCCCCAATGGGTGGGTTGTAACCCATTGGTCTCTCTTAAGGGTTAGAAAGGTCTAGGTATGGTCAATTTGGCAAGGTGGAGGCCAATTGACCAACAATAGGGCAATTTGACCAAAATAGGGCTAGAGTTGACTTTGGTCAAATTGGCCAAATTGGTGGCCCCATGGTGGGGTTTTTTAGTCCATTTGGTCCCTAATATCCATATAAGGGTAGGGGCAAGGTCAATTTGGCATGGTGGAGGTCAATTGACCCTAATTAGGCTACTTTGACCAATTTGGGGTTAGGATTGACTTTTGTCAATTTGGCCTCTTTGGTTGACCCCAATGGGTCCTTGATGCTCTAAGGGACCCTCCAAAGGGTTAGGTGTGCCATGGTGGGGTCAAAGGGTCAAGGTGAGGCCCTAAAGTCCAACCCTAAGTTTGGTAACTGGAAATTGCTATTTGCAGACCAAGGTGCTCTTCTCCTTCAAGCCTAAGGCCAAGTGATCTCTTCAAGCTTCCTAGGGTTTTGTCATGACCTAGTCATGACAAAACCACTATAGGGGTTTAGTTGTTTGGGGGATGTTACACGCCCCAACTTGTTGAGGGCCTGAGCTCCACAGATACTAGGTCTTGTTATCAAGTCCTGGTTTCAACATTTATGGTGCGGTGAGCGTGGAGAGTGACCAATACAAGAAAATCTCAAGCGGAGCTCCATGGCTGGAGGAGGAAGAGGATCCGACCCAGGCAACTTGCAGCCCCCAGTGGCTGGAGTGACGCTAGAGATGTTTGAAAATTTCAAGCGGGAGGTCCTGCAGACCTCGCAGGTAGCCTTCTCCACGATAGGCGAAGGCAGGAGAGGAGGAGGTCCGGAGGTCCCGTCACAAGAGGCGGGCGAGGACACTCTCGGCCAGCAATCCAGTAAGGAGGTATCAGGAGGGGGCGAGTGGGGAGGTGTCATGCCCCCACTCGCCCAGCCCCAAGGGGGCGAGTGGGGAGGTGTCATGCCCTTGTTAAAATTTTTGATTTGGACCGTTTAGGAGTAAGCAGGAGTTGCATCAACTTTGTTAAAGCCAAACAACCACAATGCCACACAGCAACACAAGAAGCTTTATTGAAACATAATCTTCATTTACATTGCGAGGCATACATGGCGAGACATGATTCATCAGAATCACGGAGACGAGAAGAACAAAACACACCAATACAAATCTGGCGGCTAGACAAGCTGAGACCGCACAGACCGCTCGACTCCAGAAGTCGTCCGGCTAGACCTGAGATCGCACAATAAAAAACCGGACAGACTGCCAGCACTGCAAGACCGCACCTCAGACCGCATGAACATGAGCTTTATTGGAACGAAGAACTGAAACTGTCGCCAGACCGCAACTCAGATCGCCTAACCACTGAAGGTCGCCTGATCGCTGAGCTCGCTGCGAATAGCATAAGAACGAACATAAACCAGCTCGCAGACAGACCGTTGCCGAGCTGTTTATTCAAGCCGCTGGGAAACACCAAGGAAGAAGACCGCAACCTGCTGATCGCAAACCTACGAACACAACAAACAGTCAGCTCACTTCCGAGACCGCCCGACCTCAAAGTGAGACCGCACGAATTAACCCAGGCTCAGTTGTTACAGTTCTCGTCATGAATGACGGGCCAGGCACCCCTATTTATAGGCGGGTAAACGGATGTCGTCACCGCACAAACTGGGATACAATCACCACCCGTCAGATCGCCATCGGTCTTAAAGGACAGACCGCGCGATCAGACCACTTGGACGATTATCCGACCAAGACCGCAGAACAGCAGGCAGCTCGTGCACAAGTCGCGCGAACATGAGACCGCGCACAACCCGCGCGATCACAAAGGTACTCCTTCCTTAGACCACCAGGAGCAAACCAGGAACCATCTGGCCGACTTAGGACAAGTCGCCAGATCGCCAGGACAGACCGCCCGGATAGACGGTCATATAAGAACAACCAGGAGCAAACCAGGAACTATCTGGCCGACTTAGGACAAGTTGCCAGATCGCCAGGACAGACCGCCCGGATAGACGGTCATATAAGAATAACCCGCTCGGTCTTCCCACAAAGAAGACAGGCCAACCAAGTAGAACAACTCGGGAACAGACCGCAGCGAACAAGAACAAACCGGCCAGTCAGCAGATCACCAGAACAGTCTGGCAAATCCAGACCGGCAGATAACATACACAAGCCGCGCGGTCCCCGCGGTCTCCCAAACCAGACTTCCCGGGCTCCTCCACACCACTTCAAAATTTCAACACTCCCCCTTGAAGTGGGAAGTGGAGACTAGTCCGAGTAAATTCCGCAACCATGTAAGCGGTCCCTTTGCCAGCGGCTTTGTGAAGATGTCTGCGACATTGTCCGCACTCCGAACATGCTCGACCATAAGAGATCCCCCCAACACCTTTTCACGAATGAAATGGTGCTCAATCTCAATATGCTTGGTCCTCGCGTGACAGACTGGATTGTTAACCAGTTTGAGAGCTTTCTCATTGTCCCCACATAGCATAGTGGGACCTCGAACCTCCTCATGAATGTCCTCTACCATCCTCCTAAGCCAAACGGCTTCCTGAGCTGCCAAGGCCGAAGCCTTGTATTCCGCTTCTGTGGTAAATACAGACACCGAGTCCTGCTTTTTTCTGCACCAAGAGATAGCTGTGGGGCCCGTCATAAAGACATAACCAGACGTTGATCTCCGATCATCTATGTCTCCCCCATAGTCAGCATCCATGTATCCATGCAACTCCAAGCTTGACCCTCTCCTAAATAGGAGCCCCAAATCAGAGGTCGACTTCACATACTTCAATATACCTTTCGCCGCTAGAAGATGAGGCTTCCGTGGCTCCGCCATGTACCGACTCACTTTGCCAACTGCATAAGCAATATCAGGCCTCGTGATGGTCAAGTAAATCAAGCTCGCAACTAGAGCTCGGAACACCAACGGATCAGATAGAAATCTTCCCTCATCCTTCCGAAGTTTATGATGTTGTTCTAGAGGTATAGAGCTGCTCTTCCCTTCCTCCATGCCAAATCATTGAACGATCCGCTCCGCATAACCGTCCTGAGAAACAAGCATTCTGCTCTCCCGCCTTTGGACCTCAAGTCCAAGGAAATGGTGAAGCTCCCCCAGATCCTTCATCTCGAACCTGATAGCAAGCTCAGCTCTCAGCCTTGCTACCGCCTCCTTCGAATTCCCGGTGACAATCATGTCATTCACATACAGCAGCACAATAACCCGAAGCGCCCCCTCCTTCTTGACGAACAAGCTAGAATCAGAGTCTGAAGCAAAGAACTCGCAGAATAAGAGATACTCCGCGATCTTTCCATACCACGCCCGAGGCGCTTGCTTCAACCCATATAAGGCCTTCTTTAGTTTGCAAACGTAGTCTGGACGATCCTCCGAAATGAAGCCCGGCGGCTGGACCATGAAGATATCCTTGTTAATCTCTTCGTATAAGAAAGCATTCTTAACATCAAGCTGCCAAATCTCCCATCCACAAGATGCCGCTAAAGAAATAACAAATTGGACCGAAGTCATCTTTGCCACTGGACTAAACGTCTCATCATAATCTTCACCATACTGCTGTGAGAATCCGCGAGCTACAAGGCGAGCCTTGTATCGCTCGATCGTGCCGTCAGCTTTCTTCTTGAGCTTGTAAACCCATTTGCATGCTACAGGGGTAATGCCCTTAGGCCTGGGCACTAGAGACCAAGTCTCATTTTTCTTGAGAGCATCCATATCCTCTTGCATAGCAATATCCCACTGCTTCACACCTTTGGCTTTCTCAAAGCTCGACGGCTCCCTCTCATCCAAGGGACCAGCGAAGAAACATGAGACGAAACTCACCATGTTTCCTCCTGTGTATCAATCTGGTGGCTTGATAGTCCTCTTCGACCTCCTAAGAGGTTGCACCTGACTAACCACCTCCTCAGCTGCTTCTTCTGTGCAAGATCCTCTTCCAGACAAACTTGGAGCATCGCTCCCCCTGCTTCCAGAACCTGAAGCCTCCATCTCAGAGCTTGACACAACTGGAGCTCCTGGTGAAACATGCAACTTCACTTGAAAACTTCCTGCAGCTTTCCCTGCTTCATCAACCCTGCTCTCCGATAGTTCAACTCCTGAACTCCCCTTGTAGGAAGTCACTTCATCGAACACCACATCCCGAGATACCACTGATCTTCGTATCTCAGGATCCATGCACCATCATCCTTTCTTCCGCTCATCATACCCAACAAAGACTAGCTTCCTTGCTTTCGCATCTAGCTTTGTCCGAAGAGTATCAGGAATATGCGCATAGCATGTTGATCCGAACACCCGAAGGTGAGCAACACTGGTTTCTCCTTGAACATCAGTTCATGAGGGGTCTTCATGTTGATAGGACTTAGAGGCATCCAGTTGATGACGTAAGCCGCACAAGACATTCCCTCCGCCCAAAAGGACTTTGGGATACTCTTGGCATGAAGCCAGCATTTGCAGGTTTTCGTCAGATGATGGATCTTCCTCTCTGCAATGCCATTTTGCTGTGGAGTATGGGCATAAGTGAGCTCTCTTCGAACGTCGTGTTTCCTGCAAAAACTAGAGAACTCACCAGAGGTGAACTCCCCACCATTGTCAGTTCTCAATTTTTTCACCCGCAGGCTTAACCGACCTTCCACCAGCTCCTTGAACTCCACAAATTTCGCAAAGGCTTCTGACTTCTCTTTTAAGAAATACACCCAGACATATCTGGTGTAATCGTCAATCAACACCAGCATGTATCTATTGCCTCCAAGGCTTGGGGTGGCAGTTGGTCCCATTAAATCACCGTGAATGCACTCCAACGGTGCTTTGCATCTCGTTTGCGATTTATCAAATGGAAGTCGATGAGACTTACCAAACTGACATCCCGCACAAACATGACCATCTCCATAAGAGGACAAGCTAGGAAAGCCCTTGACAAGGCCCCTTACCGCCATAGCCTTCAATTTGTCCATGCCAACATGCCCCAACCTTTCATGCCAGATAGCCGCGCTATCGTTGTTCTTCATCTTATCAACATAAGTACTTGTCGATAACATGAACAAGTCCTTCACCCTCTTTCCAACATGGATAATGTCTCCTTTTATCTCCGGTTGAGTTTTAAGAAACTTCACTTCTGTTGGGCCAAACAGAACGTGATAACCGGCATCGACTGCATTGGTCACAGAGAAGAGATTCTTCTTCATACCAGGCACGTGATAAACACTCCTCAAAGTGAGTGGACCCTTATCACTGCTCAGGGAGACAACACCTTCTTGTTCGACAGCATGAACAGAATTATCAGCCATAATGATAGCAACGTTACCTGAGTAAGGCGCCAAAGAAGAGAACTTTGATTCATTCCCAGTGAGATGATGTCCACACCCTGAATCAACAATCCAATCCTCTTCAAAGTTAATGGTAGACAAGGCCTTAACGGGCATCGCCGTCATATTGGCCGCAAAGGCTCCTCCCCATCCAGCTTCATCAGCCTTTGGCTTCTCCTTCTCTGCTACATGTCCCGACTGAAGATTAACCCGACAATCTTTCTTGAAGTGGCCGGTCTTATTACACCTGAAGCACCTTGGTCCATCTCCCTTCTTCTTCCCATCATACTTAGGAGCATAACCCTTATCTTGCTGACCTGAAGTAGAGGGTCCATCATAACCCGGCTTCTTCTTCTCCCACTTCGTCTTCTTCTTCCCATAGAATAACACAACACTATCTCCCCCAGAGATAGAAGTCCCCGCCATCTGTCTTGCCAAACTTTCTTGCGAAGCAAGTAAGTTCTCCAGCTCCAACAGAGATGGTTGATTTGCCCAACCTTGAACTGAAGTCACAAAGGCAAGATACTCCTTCCGCAACCCGCGGATGATATGCCACTTCAGCTTTGCCTCCGAGATGGGCTCATCAGGGTCCAATGCAGAAATCTCTGCTGTGAGGTTCTTCATCTTGAGAAAGAATGTAGAAATAGAAAGATCACCTTGAAAGGCTCTCGCCAACTCATTTTCAAGAAATTGTAGCTGAGCTACATTCTTCTTATTAAACAACCCGTCCAAAGACGTCCAAATTTCAGCAGCAGATTTACATCCGATGATGTGATCAAACAGCTCCGGTGAGATAGCCCTCTTGAGAGTGAACTCATCCTTAGCATTCGTCCTCCTCCAAAGTCTCACCTCTGCCATATTATCTCCTGCTAGAAACACCTCTTGTGTGTCTTCTCCTCCAACTATCTCCCATAGATCCTCGCCAAGTAAATAGCTCTCCATACACGACCTCCATTTCTTATAGTTAGTCGTAGTAAGAAGTTCAATACCAAGCCCTCTTGCGAATCCGCCTTCCATGGCAATCTATGTGGTCTCTTCTTCACGAAGACGATGGCAACTCAAGTTTATCACTGCTTATCCACTCCAAGAACCTGGCTCTGATACCATGTTAAAATTTTTGATTTGGACCGTTTAGGAGTAAGCAGGAGTTGCATCAACTGAGTTAAAGCCAAACAACCACAATGCCACACAGCAACACAAGAAACTTTATTGAAACATAATCTTCATTTACATTGCGAGGCATACAGGGCGAGACATGATTCATCAGAATCACGGAAACGAGAAGAACAAAACACACCAATACAAATCTGGCGGCTAGACAAGCTGAGACCGCACTGACCGCTCGACTCCAGAAGTTGCCCGGCTTGACCTGAGATAGCACGATCAGAAACCGAAAAGACTGCCAGCACTACAAGACCGCACCTCAGACCGCACGAACTGGAGCTTTATTGGAACGAAGAACTGAAACTGTCGCCAGACCGCAACTCAGATCGCCTAACCGCTGAAGGTCGCCTGATCGCTAAGCTTGTTGGGAACAGCATAAGAATTAACATAAACCAGCTCGCAGACAGACCACTGTCGAGCTATTTATTCAAGCCGCTAGGAAACACCAAGGAAGAAGACCGCAACCTGTTGATCGCTAACCTGCGAACACAACAAATAGTCAGTTCGCTTCCGAGACCGCCCGACCTCAAAGTGAGACCGCACGAATTAACCCAGGCTCAGTTCTTAAAGTTCTCATTATGAATGACGGGCCATGCACCCCTATTTATAGGAGGGTAAACGGATGTCATCACCACACAAACTGGGATACAATCACCACCCGTCAGATCGCCAGCGGTTTTAAAGGACAGACCGCGCGATCAGACCACTTGGACGATTATCTGACCAAGACCGCAGAACAGCAGGCAGCTCGCGCACAAGCCGCGCGAACACGAGACCGCGCACAACCTACGCGATCACAAAGGTACTCCTTCCTTAGACAACCAGGAGCAAACCAGGAACCATCTGGCCGACTTAGGACAAGTCGCCAGATCGCCAGGACAGACCGCCTGATAGACGGTCATATAAGAACAACCCGCTCGGTCTTCCCACAAAGAAGACAGGACAACCAAGCAGAACAACTCGGGAACAGACCGCAGCGAACAAGAACAAACCGGCCAGTCAGCAGATCACCAGAACAGTCCGACAAATCCAGACTGGCAGATAACATACACAAGCCGTGCGGTCCCTGCGGTCTCCTAAACCAGACCGCCCGGGCTCCTCCACACCACTTCAAAATTTCAACAGCCCCCACTCGCCCAGCCCCAAGGGGGCAAGTGGGGAGGTGCCATGCCCCCACTCGCCCAGCCCCAACGGGGCGAGTGGGGATGTCCAATGCCCCCACTCGCCCAGCCCCAAGGGGGAGTGGGGAGGTGTTATACCCCCACTCGCTCAGCCCCAAAGGGGGCGAACAAGGGAAGTCCTTTGTGTGAGTTGATCCTCTCGGCCCCAGTTCTCGAGGGGTTCGGAGGGCCGAAGATGTCCTACTACTCTGGCAAGGATGGCACAGTCCTGCACCTACAGTGGTTTGAAGACATGGTCTCCATCAGGCCCATGTCGGACGTTTTCAAGTGCCGACCCTTCACGACCACTTTGAAGGAGAAGGCAAGGGATTGGTTCCACCAGCTCCCCGAGGGGACTATCTATGCCTTTGAAGACTAGCGTCGAGGTTTCCTGCTATGCTTCTCGAGATAAAGGAAGAGCAAGAGGGATGCCGAAGCACTCTTCAAGATCAAGCAAGAGCCAAGAGAGCCACTGGCTCACTACGTGGATAGGTTCCAGGAAGAGATTTTGCTTGTCCAAGAGGTACCAGGGTTCACCCTCCAGCTCGCCTTCACAGTGGTGCTGCGGGAGGGGTTCTTCAAGATGAGCTTGAAGCGGAAGTCCCCCCTATCCTTCGAAGAATTGATGGAAAGGGTGGTAGAAGAAATCGAGAGTGAGGAGGCCATCCCGGAGTTCGCAAGAAGGTTGGCCAAGCTGAGCGAGCCGGAGGCAAGGCAACAAGGGGGAGGGTAGAGGCTCCCAAGAGGAAGTTTGGCCAAGAGGATGACAACTTCCAGGGAGAGGGACCCGACCCGCAGGGTGGAGGCAGGGACCGAAGGCACCCTCTCCACCAGCTCAGCTAACCATGACAATTAGGGGAGGAAGAAGGAGGACAGCCAGGAAGGCACATCAAAGAGGAAGAAGATGGGATATGGTTGAGCTACCCTACTGTGACTTTCACGAGGAGGAAGGTCACGCGATGTCTGCCTGCCCCGAGTTTTTGGAAATGAGGGAGGCAAGGGGTCCAAGGCAGCAATAACAATAACCCAAGGAGGTCGATGAAGACCAGGCCTGGGAGTAGGGGACCATGTTTTGGTTTCCATACTTTGCCATTTCTACCCTTAAGTCCATGTATTGCGATGTTTTATTTCCATGCTTAGTTATTTCTTGCATGTATTATGATGATTAATATAATGAAATTTTTTTAGAAGTACTTAGACCCGATGCTGGCCCGCTGACCAGGCTCCCATCAAGCTGGCAGGGCCGGGAACCTCTTGGTGGCCGGATGTTTCAGAAGTTCTTAGCCCTGATGCTGGCCTGCTGACCAGGCTCCCATCAAGCTGGCAGGTCCGGGAACCGCTCGGTGCCGGATGTTTCAGAAGTACTTAGCCCCGATGCTAGCCCGCTGACCAGGCTCCCATCAAGCTGGCAAGGCCAGGAACCGCTCGGTGGACGGATGTTTCAGAAGAAATTAGCCCCAATGCTGGCCCGGTGACCAGGCTCCCGTCAAGTTGGCAGGGCCGGGAACCATTCGGTGGCCGGATGTTTCAGAAGTACTTAGCCCCAATGCAGTCCCGCTGACCAGGCTCCCGTCAAGCTGGCAGAGCCGGGAACCGCTCGGTGGCCGAATGTTTCAGAAGTACTTAGCCCCGATGCTGGCCAGCTGACTGGGCTCCCATCAAGCTGGCAGGGCTGGGAACCGCTCGGTGGATGGATGTTTCAGAAGTACTTAGCCCCGATGCTGGCCCACTGACCAGGCTCCCGTCTAGCTGGCAGGGCTGGGAACCGCTCGGTGGCCGGATGTTTCAGAAGTACTTAGCCCCGATGCTGGCCCGCTGACTAGGCTCCCATCAAGCTGGCAGGGCTGGGAATCGCTCGGTGGCCAGATGTTTCAGAAGTACTTAGCCCCGATGCTGCCCCGATGCTGCCCCGCTGACTAGGCTCCCATCAAGAAGGCAGGGCCGGGAACCGCTCGGTGGCCGGAAGTTCTATAAGCGATTTTTCCCCCGAGGTGGCTCCGCTAGCCGAAATCTCCCTAGCCGGCGAGGTCCGAAGGCCTCTCGGGGAGGCTAAGTGTTTTTCCCCCGAGGTGGCTCCGCTAGCCGGTGAGGAGGGGAGGCCTCTCGGGGAGGCTAAGTTTTTTTCCCATGAGATGGCTCCGCTAGCCGGGCTCTCGCTAGCCGGCGAGGTCGGAAGGCCTCTGGGGGAGGCTAAGTGTTTTTCCCCCGAGGTGGCTCCGCTAGTAGGGCTCTCGCTAGCCGGCAGGGTCGGAAGGCCTCTCAGGGAGGCTAAGTTTTTTTCCCCAAGATGGCTCTGCTAGCCGTGCACTCACTAGCCGGCGAGGTCGGAAGGCCTCTCTTAGAGGCTAAGTGTTTTTCCCCCGAGATGGATCCACTAGCCGGGCTCTCACTAGCCGACGAGGTCGGAAGGCCTCTTGGGGAGGCTAAGTGTTTTTTCTCCGAGATGGCTCCGCTAGCCAGGCTCTCGCTAGCCGGCGAGGTTGGAAGGCCTCTCGGGGAGGCTAAGTGTTTTTCCCCTGAGGTGGCTCCGCTAGCTGGGCTCTCGCTAGCCGGCGAGACGGGGAGGCCTCTCAGGGAGGATAAGTGTTTTTTCCCTGAGATGGCTCCAATAGTCGGGCTCTTGCTAGCCTGCGAGGTCGGAAGGCCTCTCAGGGAGGCTAAGTGTTTTTCCCCCGAGGTGGCTCCGCTATCCAGCGAGGTCGGAAGGCCTCTCGGGGAGGCTAAGTGTTTTTCCCCCTTGGTGTCACCGCTAGCCGGGCTCTCGCTAGCCGGTGAGGTCGGAAGGCCTCTCGGCGAGGCTAAGTGTTTTTTCCCCCGTGATGGCTCCGCTAGCCGGGCACTCGCTAGCCGGCGAGGTCGGAAGGCCTCTCGGGGAGGCTAAGTGTTTTTCCCCCGAGATGGCTCCGCTAGCCGGGCTCTTGCTATCCAGCGTGGCGGGGAGGCCTCTCGAGGAGGCTAACTGTTTTTCCCTCAAGGTGGCTTCGCTAGCCGGGCTCTCGCTAGCCGGCGAGGTCAGAAGGCCTCTCAGGGAGGCTAAGTGTTTTTCCCCCGAGGTGGCTACGCTAGCCGGGCTCTCGCTAGCCGGCGAGGTCGGAAGGCCTCCCGAGGATGCTAAGTTTTTTCCCCCGAGATGGCTCCGCTAGCGGGGCTCTCGCTAGCCGGCGCGGGGAGTCCTCTCGGGGAGGCTAAGAGTTTTTTCCCCCGAGGTGGCTCCGCTAGCCGGGCTCTCGCTAGCCGGCGAGGCGGGGAGGCTAAGTGTTTTCCCCCGAGGTGGCTCCGCTAACCGGCGAGGTTGGAAGACCTCTCGGGGAGGTGATGTGCAAATTCATCACACCGCTATAGGCGGTAGCGAGACTGCAGCACGACACGACAGTGTACCGATCGTTCAAGTAATTTAAAACGAGGAGCGAATCCCCGAGTTTCGATCTCGAAGGAACACAGTAAGGTGGAGTTTACTTTTGAGGTAGGACTTGAGATTGAAGTCCTTTCTAGCATATGGAATGCGGAAGGGTCGAAGTGGTTTATGGAAAACAAAATAAAATAAACTAAATTAACAATGTGGGTCGCCGACACCGCTTCGCAATGTGGGGGATTATGTAGGCCGCTATGCACTGCTTTGCTCGGCGGATGGATGAGTAGGCACACACAATGGAAGAGTAGTCAAGCGGAATGGAAGAGTAGGCTCACGTAGTGGAAGAGTAGTCAAGCGGAATGAAGTGGAGGATGTAGTGGATTTGGTGGCGCACCTCATTCACACATATAAACAAATTAATTTCATAAAATTGAAATAGACATTACAAATTATGGTTTATAGTGCACATCATCAAAGTATAGAGAATCTAGTTACATTCATCAAACACAAAGAGGGGGAAAACAAAGGAATCGACCCAATCCGAAGCCTTGTTGAAGATTCGCGGTTGGAATCGCTGGGTTGTCAATCCGCATCCAAGCTCGGTCCTCAACTGCGTCCGGGGTAGAGAAGGCTGTCACTACCTTCCAATGGCCCGTCTTCTTCGTGTCACGATCCATCCACAAGACCAAAGTTTCCTTCTCCTTGGATGATGATGGATGTTGGGCTATATCCCTCTCCTTGGAAGCTCTTGGATGATGGAGGCAGCCTAGGGCAAAGCCATCATGGAAGGGTGGAAGAAAACGGAGCAGTTTCCCCTTCCGGCGGAAGAAATCGCAGAACTGTTTAGGTCCCAAATGACCTAAAAATCGGGACTTAAATAGAAAAAATGTCAGAAAATCCTTCACGCATGACCAAACGCACTCTCAGAGTCAACCGTGCATGAAGGAATCGCACAGGCAGAGCAGAAACGTAATATTTTAGAAAACAACAATCTGCTCGTGTGTTTTACTCACGCACGGGCAAAATGCTCGTACATGAAGAAAATGCACTAGCAAATTCAGAACGGCAGAATTTCATGATTTTGAGCGAAATGAAAACGCACGATCAACAAGATCTTGTGTGAAGGAGAAACGCATGACCGTGCGATCTAGAAAATTGCAAAATAACATAAATTCTTAGATAAAAGAGGGAAACTCATGCGATTTTGCTCACACACGATCAAAATTGACAGTGCGCAAACAAAACGAACGAGCAGGGGAAGATCACCATTTTAAGTACTGTAGGAATCGCACGGTCGCAGAAATCGTGCGTCAAGGAAATACACGACCGCGATTTCTCCAGGTTACAAATCCAATAGAATGAAGATCTGCCCACCTGCAATATAAACCAACAAGTTGGGGCACATACCACCAGCATACCGAAATATATAATAACAACAAAATAAAGACATGGGGAGCACCATGTGCTTACCCCAGCAGAATAGTGCGCAATTGCACATTAAATGGCCCAAAATGTGCACTTCGTGTGAGAAGAGTGAACAAGTGAAATATAAGCATTAATGAACTAAAAGTGAAGTGCAAGTGCGTGAAAGTGAGCCCAGTTGAGTCCGAAAAACCCTATATAAATTGGACTCATCACACGCCCAGACTTACCTATTTGCGCGTCCTGAGCAAACAAATCTGGCGGAGTAGGAAAAGCATAGCTAGCCAAAAAATTGAAAACATGGAATAGAATGCGAAGCTGCATACTTGTGTGCATAGAAGTTCATTAGAAGAAGTTTCTACATATACTAGCTAATTTATAAAAGTGTAAATGCGTAAAAAGAAATTTATTTTTACTCAAAAATGGAATGTTGGTGAATCTCGTGGTCATGCGTAATACGAAAGTAAGCTTGACACGAAGGGGAGTGTTACCAAAGACCAGAACTCGGAATTATCTCCCTTGAAATCCATCAACGTCAAGAGCCATAAGCTCGCCCTGTCACACTCTCTCCACAGCGCTAGTGAACTCACAAGATGAATTAATAGGAATTTTTTGGTTAATAAGAGGCTTAGGTTACGGTTTGGAATACAAAGATAAACGTGAAGGCTAATCACAACCCAAATGAGCATACAAAAGTGCTAAATCATAACAGCCCCAATAGTACACGTGTAACACACTCCAGACTTGACTTTGAAACCGGGTGTGCACACGGCCTACTCCAATCGATAGAACTATATGTTTCAAATAAAACACTAGGGATATATAATTTTTTTCTTTGCTTTTCTTTTTATTTTCCTTCCTTTTTTTTATAAATCCACAAATCTATTAGCAATAATCTCAGCATATTGAATTTTTTTAAAGATATCCACATCAACACAAAAGTTTCACAAGACCGCACCGCATTGGAAAATTACATTTCATTAATGTTTTGGCTTAATTTTTGGTTGTGATAATGGGATTAGTTTTAAGGCCTTGGTAAATTATGGTGGAGCTGAACCAAAAGGTCGGGTAGGAACAAAATAGGCTAGCAACGGTTAGCGTATAGGAATGGTATAACAAAGCTCAAGCTTGCCAAATAGATGGCCTACGCCACACTCAACTTGCAAATCGTTCCCACCCATGCTTCTAGAGTTGCTTGGGGCAAGTTCTTAGCCCCCGAGAAAGGTAATCCTTCTTCCTGACCCGAGCAACACGAACCTCGCGCTCGCCTACACACAATACACCGCTACCACTAGATTCAACCACATTCACCATTTTGAGTAAAATAAATTAAAATCTACGCAAATCTACTAATTGTAAATTAGAAACATAATAAAAACTAATTATACTCAAATCCCTATGCAAGACACGAGTACTCAACTAGAGCACTACAAGAGTCAACATGCCACTCTATCTTGCAATTTTTAGGCTAATACAACAATTCCTACATCACAACCAAGAATTGAATATGCGGGGGCATACAAACAAGCGAGTGCGCGCTCAAGTGGGTGTTGTGGTGTGCGATGAAGATGAACACATAATATAACTGAAATAAAATACTTCTAGCATGCAATGAGATGTGCACGTGCAGTGGGTAACACATAGTGGCTCTCCCCCAGAATTAATATAAGCAATAGATGCAAATGATGTAACCATAAAAATTGACGAAAATGCTAGGGAAAGAAAAGTTACCCATGCTCAGAAATGAGCATACCAGAAGATTGGCATTAATACTAGGAGGGAAGTCCAAGTCCGCCACCAAAAGATCACCACCCTACAAAAAGGACGCACCAAGCAATAACAAAATTAATATATTATGGCATTAGCGGCTAAGAGAAATAAAAATAACCAAAATCGGGTTATCTCCCATTAGCGCTTTTGTTTACCATCCTTAAGCTGGACTTAATACATGTATTAAGCAGTTTATATAAATGTCTAAGCATAAAAGCAGAAGTTAATAAATCCTAATTATTATTACATGCTCAGCAAAATAATCAACTATAAGTTGATTTAAAGTAGTAACTAGAAATAAAGGAAGTGGGTCCGTAGACCCAGTAGCAGAAGTAGTCAAGAGGATTAGAAGTTTTCCATCTCCAAGTTTCATCTTTCTTCATCTTCTTCATCTCCTCCAATTGTCTGTCGTGAATGAAGTACCGTTTACCACCCTGCACCTAGTCTCTCAAGGAAAAAGCAGGCAATGATGATGAAGTAGAATAGGCGATGGTTTTCATCATTGCCAACTGCTTTCCCTGCCAAGAATGCATCTCAAAATCACCCAAAATGGGTAAACGAGCTCATAGACCTGCAAGGGAGTAAACAAAATATTAGCAGCATTAACAGGAGGGGAAGCAGGAAGGATTAACATATCAATATTGTCATTAAAAGAAGGGTGATTAGGAAATAAAATGGATGAAGAACTAGAAAAATCAAACACAGGCGGAGTGGTCCCGGTGTCACTCCCATCAGGTTTCACAGAAGGATTATTGCCGAACGCAATAACATCACTGCAGGAAGAATTTGAGAAGCTAGGAACTTCGATGATGAGTTGGACCTTCTCCTCCGCTGATGAGGTAGAAACCTCCTCACTAAGGAAAATATCCTCCTCAGTGCAACTCGGCGCAGCTTCGGGCTCTATTGGCTCATTGTGCACATCTAGAAATTCTGCAATAAGAGCAAAAGATACATGCATACTGATACAGGAAAATATCTGAGTTGAAATGGGACTCAAGATAGAGTCCGATAGGAGGGAAGAAATATCCTCAGATACAGAATCCACAGGAAAGGATGGCACCATAGAGGAAGAAAACTCCAAAATGTCATCGTAGTGATCAACAATGATGCTAGTTGATGCATCCGTCGTGCTCCCATGAGGACACGGGGACATGGAGGATATGTCCTCAACGATTGAAGGAGCAGTGTGATAATGAAATGGTGGAATGGTGATGAGTACTGACTCATCTTCCTCTTCCAATTGCAATTTCCATTCCTCACAGTCCTTCAACGCGTGATCAAAACTCCGACAACACAAGCATCGCTTACTGGTAGGTTTTGAATGTGCAAAATCCAAACCACCCGGTGAAGGCGATGCTCGCAATGGGGACACATAATTATAATAGGTGGGTTCATTGTATGATGATCTAGATTCTCTATACGATGAACTATACCAATTATAATCATGGCTTCCTAGATGGCAATCATCACTAGAATGATTAAGCGATTTACACCACATACATTGTTGATAAGCATACATATTGGTGCAAAGAAGGATTCACTAATAATATAAGTTAAAAGAAAATCTCAGTTTGCATGATCGAAAATTTAAATCAACAGAAACCTGATTTTTAAAATACTTAAAAACAGATAAAAAGAGAATTTATAAATACTAAATTAAAACAAATGCGATATACAAATGGAAAAGAACTTTATCACTTGACACTCTCTCAAGCAACTCACACGACTGTGTTCCCCGGCAACGGCGCAAAAAACATGATGCGCATATCTAACACACTGTTATAGGTGGTAGCGAGACTGCGGCATGACACGATAGTCTACCAATCATTCAAGTAATATAAAATGAGAAGTGAATCCCCAAGTATCGATCTCGAAGGAACACGGAAAGGTGGAGTTTACTTTTGAGGTAGGACTTGAGATTGAAGTCCTTTCTAGCAGATGGATTGCGGAAGGGTCGAAGTGGTTTGTGGAAAACAAAATAAAATAAACTAAATTAACAATATGGGTCGCCGACACCGCTTCGCAATGTGGAGGATTATGCAGGCCGCTATGCACTGCTTCGCTCGGCGGATGGACGAGTAGGCACGCGGAATGGAAGAGTAGTCAAGCGGAATGGAAGAGTAGGCTCACGTAGTGGAATAGTATTCAAGCGGAATGAAGTGGAGGATGGAGTGGATTTGGTGGCGCACCTCATTCACACATATAAAAATGTTAATTTCATACAAATGAAATCGACATTGCAATCAAGGTTTATAGTGCACATCATCAAAGTATAGAGAATCTACTTACATTCATCAAAACAAAGAGGGGGAAAGCAAAGGAATCGACCCAATCCGAATCCTTGCTGAAGATTCGCGGTTGGAATTGCTTGGCTGTCAATCCGCATCCAAACTCGGTCCTCAACTGCGTCCGGGGTAGAGAAGGATGTCACTACCTTCCAATGGCCCGTCTTCTTTGTGTCACGATCCGGCCACAAGACCAAAGCTTCCTTCTCCTTGGATGAAGATGGATGTAGGGCTAGATCCCTCTCCTTAGAAGCTCTTGGATGATGGAGGCGGCCTAGGGCAAAGCCCTCATGGAAGGGTGGAAGAAAACAGAGCAGTCGCCCCTTCCGGCGGAAGAAATCGCGGAACTGTTTAGGTCCCAAATGACCTAAAAATCGGGACATAAATACAAAAAATGTCAGAAAATCCTCCACGCAAGACCAAACGCACGTTCGGAGTCAACCGTGCGCGAAGGAATCGCACGGGCGGAGTAGAAACATAATATTTTAGAAAATAGCAACCTGCTCGTTTATTTTACTCACGCACGGGCAAAATGCTCATGCATGAAGAAAACACACTGGCAAATTCAGAACGATAGATTTTCATGATTTTGAGCGAAATGAAAATGCACGATCAACCATATCTTGCGTGAAGGATAAACGCACGACCGTGCGATCTAGAAAATTGCAAAATAACATAAATTCTTAGATAAAAGAGGGAAACTCGTGCGATTTTTCTTACGCACGATCAAAACTGACCGTGCACAAACAAAACGCACGAGCCGGGGTAGATCACCATTTTAAGTACTGTAGTAATCGCACGGTCGCAGAAAATTGTGCGTCAAGGAAACACACGACCGTACGATTTCTCTAGGTTACAAATCCAATTGAATGAAGATCTGCCAACCTGCAATATAAACCAACAAGCTGGGGCACATACCACTAGCACACAAAAATATAAAATAACAACAAAATAAAGACATGGGGAGCACCATGTGCTTACGCCCAACAGAATAATGCGCAATTGCACACCACAATGGGCCAAAATGTGCACTTCGTGTGAGAAGAGTGAACAAGTGAAATATAAGCATTAATGAACTAAAAGTGAAGTGCAAGTGCGTGAAAATGAGCCCAGATGAGTCCGAAAAACCCTATATAAATTGGACTCATCAGGAGGCTAAGTGTTTTTCCCTCGAGGTGGCTCCGCTAGCTGGGCTCTCGCTAGCTAGCGAGGCGGGGAGGCCTCTCGGGGAGGCTTAAGTGTTTTCCCCGAGATAGCTCCGCTAGCCGGGCTCTCGCTAGCCGGCAGGGTCGGAAGGCCTCTCAGGGAGGCTAAGTGTTTTTCCCTGAGATGGCTCTGCTAGCTGGGCTCTCGCTAGCCGGCGAGGTCGGAAGGCCTCTTGGGGAGGCTAAGTGTTTTCCCCCGAGGTGGCTCCGCTAGCCGAGCTCTCGCTAGCCGGCAAGGTCGGAAGGCCTCCCGGGGAGGCTAAGTGTTTTTCCCCCGAGATGGCTCCGCTAGCCGGGCTCTCGCTAGCCGGCAAGGCGGGGAGGCCTCTCTGGGAGGCTAAGTGTTTTTCCCCGAAGATGGCTCCGCTAGCCAGCGAGGTCGGAAGGCCTCTCGAGGAGGCTAAGTGTTTTTCCCTTGAGGTGGCTCCGCTAGCTGGGCTCTCGCTAGCCGACGAGGCAGGGAGGCCTCTCGGGGAGGCTAAGTGTTTTTACCCTGAGATGGCTCTGCTAGCCGGGCTCTCACTAGCCGGTAGGGTAGGAAGGCCTCTCAGGGAGGCTAAGTGTTTTTCCCAAGAGGTGGCTCTGCTAGCCGGGCTCTCGCTAGCCGGCGAGGTCAGAAGGCCTCTCGGGGAGGCTAAGTGTTTTTCCCCGAGGTGGCTTCGCTAGCCAGGCTCTCGCTACCCGGCGAGGTCAGAAGGCCTCTCGGTGAGGCTATGTGTTTTTCCCCCGTGGTGGCTCCGCTAGCTGGGCTCTCGCCAGTGGGCGAGGTCGGAAGGCCTCTCGGGGGAGGCTAAGTATTTTTCCCCCGAGATGGCTCCGCTAGCCGGGCTCTCGCTAGCCGGTGAGGTCGGAAGGTCTCTCGGTGAGGCTAAGTGTTTTTCTCCCGAGATGTCTCCACAAGCTGGTCTCTCACTAGCCGGTGAGGTGGGGAGGCCTCTCAGGGAGGCTAAGTGTTTTCCCCCGAGATGGCTCAGCTAGCCGGGCTCTCTTTAGCCGGCGAGGCGGGGAGGCCTCTCGGGGAGGCTAAGTGTTTTCCCCCGAGGTGGCTCCACTAGCCGGGCTCTCGCTAGCCGGCGAGGCAGGGAGGCCTCTCGGGGAGGCTAAGTGTTTTTCCCCTGAGGTGGCTCCGCTAGCCTGGCTCTCGCTAGCCAGCGAGGTCGGCAGGACTCTCGGGGAGGCTATGTGTTTTCCCCCGAGGTGGGTCCGCTAGCTAGGCTCTCGCTAGCCAGAGAGGTGGGGAGACCTCTCGGGGAGGCTATGTGTTTTTCCCCGAGATGGCTCCGCTAGTCGGGCTCTCGCTAGCCGGCGAGGTCGGAAGGCCTCTCGGGGAGGCAAAGTGTTTTTCACCCGAGATGACTCCCCTAGCCGGGCTCTCGCTAGCCGGCAGTGTCGGAAGGCCTCTCAGGGAGGCTAAGTGTTGGATCGGTAGGCGCCCTTAGAGGGGGGGTGAATAAGGGTTTTTAAAAACTTAAGTGATATTATGAAAAACTTTGTAATAATGCAAGACAAAGACAATAAGAAGTCAAGTAAAACAATTGAAATAAAGTAGAGACATGCTTTATTAATATCAAATATGGTTTTACAAAAGTTGACTTCTATAACGCTAGAAATTGGTGGCGAAGAATAGTAAACACTGTTTGTTTTCTATCCCGACTCGCATCCCCACAAACCGGTGGCCCTAGCCTTATCCTCCCCGGATTCGGCCTCAAGCCGCTCTAGCTAACCCTTCCCCGGATATGGCCTCGAGCACCCCCTAGACCTAGCCTAGATCTAGTCGCCAACACGAGGCTAGTTTCCCCCTAAGTCCTACCCAGACCTAGTCGCCAACACGATGTGATTTCACAAACCGTTTACAAGAAAAATATGTAATGAAAATAAATAAAAACTCCCTCTTGATGAACTTCTGAAGTTGGAGACAAAGATCCGCTGTAGATTAAGCGTTGTAGAAGCGGACTTCATTTGGATCCGGCGTGATGAGATTCTCCTTCAGAAGTTTGTAGAACTTTGGTAGGACATCAAATTTCGGCCAAGGTAGCCTCTGGAATTCTAACACTCTATCTCTCTCTCTGATGTCTGTGTCGAAACGAGAGAAGAGGTGTCCTTTTTATAGCCTCAGCGCTAGCGCCTGCGCTAGTGGTACCGCCGACGCTATCCCATATTAGGACACATTCTGCGCGGCAGAATCTTCAATCCGAGGAAAATATTCTCTCTTGCCTACTGTGCTCCTCGCTATCGCCTGCGCTATCAGATATCGCCTAGCGCTATCTCCTTCTATAAGTTCTCCCGGCAATTGCGCTTAAGCCAATATTTCATCGAGCGAGATTTCGTCGAACGCCGCTAAGAGTTTGTCGAACGAATTTTCGTCGAACGCCGCTAAGAGTTTGTCGAACGAATTTTCGTCGAGCGCAGTTATGAGCATTTCGTCGAGCGCCGCTAACAGTTCGTCAAACAACAGCTATGAGCATTTCGTCGAGCGCCGCTAACAGTTCGTCGAACGACAGCTATCGCCTGCGCTAGTACTACCGCCAGCGCTAGTAGGAGATTTGGATTTGATGGCTCAACTTTGGGGGCAATCTTCTTATCTAATCCTTGAGTCATGTGGACTTTGTTATCCTGCACACTTAAACACACAAGATCAAATACATAGGATTTGTTATTCTTAAACCTAGGAGATGCGGAAGACCATGTTCCAACAAACTCCCCCTTTTGATAATAACAAATCCATTAATGATAAATCAGAGCATTAATATATAAGCATGAAGAAACATACTTGTGTGTGTGTGAGAGTGATGACTTAGGATAATTTATGATTTTAGCATTTAGAATTGCTCCCCCTAAATACATGCTCCCCCTAAGTGAATGCTCCCCTAATATGTAAGCTATTATCTTAATTAAGCATTATATTATGATAGCAGATTATATTTATCATGTTAGTTATCCCCTTTTGTTATTAGCAAAAGCGAGTAAGGAGACACCACTTAAAAGATGATAATAAGATAAAGGCATGCTCGAGCTTGTTGTCACAACCCGCATTTTCTCAGGAATTAAGAATATCAGAGGAAGAGAAAATACGCGTCATGATGCCACGTCATGCAGGAGACAACTGCAGACGCTCAGGCGGGATCCTATTACTTGATAATTGAAAACATGATTGCATTATAATCATTATTTGAAATCATTTATTAGGGTTTAGAGTAAGAACTGTGTCTCTCAGTTCGTGGATCAACTAGTCCACAGAGAAAATTTTATATGTAACTGCAGCGGAAAACACTTGATTTAGTTCATTTAAGGTCCTATATGCACGTGAAGGCAGGACATAAAGTAGATGATATGCACTTAACTAGGCGTAGTATAAGTATAGAAAATATCTTTAGGTGACTTTAAAACTAAGGGTTTTAGTTAAAAATGATGAGATGAAGATGAATGAAAAGCCATTTTATCACTATAATGCACCTAGTCATAAATCATTCCCAGAGAGTAAGGTATCAGATCTAAAAGCAGTGGCATAAACTGGTAAGTAAACTATAAAGTATCAAAGAGGCACAATGGGCGTCAACAAGCTGACACTAACCCATTGGCCCAAACTAGCATGTCTGAACACAAGGAGAAGCAAACAACATCAACTGCTACTACCTCGCAGCAGCGGGGTAAACAGCAGCTAAAAACTCCCGAAGACTTCGGGCTACTCCACTAACCGCTACGGCTCTGAAACCTGAGGTATTCAATAAACAAGAACGCCTCAGCAAGGGAATTGCAAGCGGCAAGAAATAAGGAAAAGACAAGCAATAAAGGCATACGGGGTACCAACCCAAGCCTGATTCACTAAAAAAGAAGCTCTAAAACAAGGAGCTAAGCAAAGCACCAAGTGCAACCAAATATCATAAGTAGGAGCAAGTATAAATTAATTATCTTGTAATTTTTCATACATGAGACTGATCAGCTCAAATAAACGGGTGCGGTTTCTTACCTCCGCAACCCAAGCCCAAATCCAGGTGGGGGTACTTCTAGACCCAACCACCCATCCACGGCCCTCGGGACCACAAGCCAAGCCTGCGGTTCACCTTTAAAAAGGCCACCTTGCAAGGCCACAACAAATCCCCACTGTCCCCCGAACACGATCTACCGTGCCGGGCTCCAGACAGTGGTCTATATTAATTAAATTTTAATTAACAACACGGGTCGAAGCCCGAGAAACAATCACCAAGAAAGCACCCTAAAAGACAGGGTCAAAGCAAGGCACACACCGATCAAGATGAATCACAAGCGAAACCAAAGATTTGCAAGATCACAGCAGGTTTAGAATTTTGATAGGAGGTAAACATGATCAAAGACGCAATGCAGTTATTAGCAACATCACCGCATACTGCTAACATCACAAATACTAAGAAGAAACACCGTAAGGATAGGGTCACCATGAGATAACTGCTGATCAAACGATTCATAAGGGGAAACTCGGAGTCATTGAACCAAAAAGGCAAAGGGGTTCAAGCTCGAGGGATTCACGATCAAGGACACCCAAGAGACTTGGGCAAAACTCCTTGTACCCTTGTAAGAGGCACAAGGTTTCAAGAAGGAGGAGAAGTAATCAGAGGCATAACTCATGACGAATCATAAGAGTAAACTCAAACATTATCAGACCACAACGAGTAAAAGAATTCAAGCAAAAGGGATTCAAGATCAGGAGCACCGAAGGGATACTGGCAACATCCTTGTGCGCTTGAGAGGACACAAGATTTAAACATGAGAATCGCAACGAAATCACATACGCTCCTGGCGGGGTTCCAAGGGGCCGCGCCCCTGGCGGGGTCTTAGGGGCAGAGCCCCGTCCAAATTTTTTGAAATCCCACCACCGGGAACCATGCAAAAATCACATCAAATTGAGGACTTCCCGAGAACTACAAAGGACTTCTCGGGAGATAGAAGGTTGAATTTTCGAGTAATAGGCAAACTCTCGAGACATGAAAGGGATCTCTCGAGATATGAAGGGGAAATCTCGAGACATCAGAAGGGATCTCTCGAGACAGGACAGGGCTCATGCTTATTTCTCTAAAGATGAAGGCAAGGTTCAAGTTGATATCTCGAGACATAGGAGGTTAATTTCTCGAGACAAGAGAAATCTCTCGAGAGATGGAAAATTGTTTTCTCGGGACAAAGCAAGGATTTCTCGAAATATAGCAGGGATTTCTCGGGAACCAGAGGGGAATCTCTCGGGAAATCAGAAGAAAGCTCTAGATTCAGTAAAGGAACGAGGATTTTATCTATCCCGGTTTTCTCCAGGGAACAACTACCCGATTCATAGCAAAGGAAGAACAATCAAGGAAGCTTATATCAACACTCCAAGACTTAAGTTAAACCGAGCGACATGAAATCGACACGAGCGAAACAATGCTTCAAGAAAAGAAAGAGAAGGAGGAGGAAGCCACTTGCCTTAACGTTGCAAAACTCGCCTAGCTCCGCTCCGAATGCCAAAGTAACTCCCGAGCACGAAGACCTGGAGCGCTAAGGACCGAAAGGAAGAGTTAGGTCATTTCCATAACTCCAAAACTTCCACGAAGAAGAACAAGCTTACCACTAAGACGAAGATCTCGCCGAGAGCTTTCCAAATCTTCAAACCAAACTCGATTCCGACCACTACAGCTCTAGAAATCGCCGGTTGAAGGCTCCACGAAGCTCCGCTCTCGCCCTAACCTTCGGCGGCTGATTTTGATCGAGGAAGGAGATGAATAGGGAAGGGAAGGATTTTAGGCTTATATATAAACCTAATTTATTATTTAAATAATTAATTAATCGTCCAAATTACTTAAAACTGCGAGGGCGACAAAAACACCTCGGATTTCTACGAAATTCGCACCCTAACTAAAACACGGCGCTACGAATCCAACGGCGAAGTCAGAATTCAATTCCGACAAGCCAAACTCCGGATAAAGCCTCCTGAAGCTAAAATCTTGATAATTACTCCAAACCTTCACTTTAACTCGAAACGACGCGAAATCTCGCACGCTCGATCTGAATCACGAGCTCCAACTAAGCTAAGGCTCGAAACACTACCAAAAGAGCTGACGTAACGCCCTTACGCCAAAATTACGTCACAACGGGTACGTAAAATAATTTACGAAAAAATCAGGGGCGTTACAGTCACTCCCCCTAAAAGGAAGTTTCGTCCCGAAACTTGAAATCCACAGATCAAAAAAAGATACAGAATCAAATCCAATATTAGAAGACAGCAGCTTTCCCGAAAACTGCTACTATACGCAAAATCCACTTATCCAAGATGCTTAACACAAGCTCCATCATAAACCACAAAATAACAATCTAATCACATCTTCCAAAATTTGATTCATTTCTTCCGCCTGACCGAGGCATAAACCTAGAATCCTAACCTGACACGAAGCATAAAGGGCACACCAAGCAATCTGACGACTTCTTCCAAATAAAGCTCTGCTATTTCTCCATAGAATATCCGATCTTAAATCGCACAAAGAGAGCATTCTTTGCCAAACCGACAACTGGGACCCATACAGAATCATGTCCTCCGGGGAATCTAGGTAACGAAGTCCATTGAAATACTTCCCCACTTCCAGCTGGAACATCCAACGGGGTCAAACTACCTCCAGGCCTAATTGATCTACCTTAACGCGCTAGCAGGTAAAACGTTCCAAAAACACAATTGGCTAAATCATTCTCATACCTGACTGCCAACTATCGGCTATCAACCAAAATCACGCGCCTCACTACAGATCTTTGTTCGAATAACCTCAAACGCGGAAATACAACATCTATTCCGGAGACGCTGCGAGTCGGGATCTTCCTTCTGACGCAGATCTACAAGGGCAAACCAAGAAGGCTCTTCAGCCTCTAAGCTCGAAGGCGCGGTACAACTACCGACTGGGATAAACATCAACATAAACTCCTCTACTAGGGACTGCACTGAGAGAATGAAGATATGCGCAGTCTTTCTACTCAGGGCATCGGCCACCACATTGACCTTACCCGGATGGTACAGAATATCCACTTCATAATCCGCCACATACTCCAACCACCTCCGCTGGCGCAGATTCAGCTCCTTCTGGGTGAAGACATATTTCAGACTCTTAAGATCCGTATAAATCTTGCATGACGCTCCATAAAGAAGATGTCTCCAAAACTTTAAAGCATAGATCACTGCGGCGAACTCTAAGTCATGCATAGAGTAATTCTTTTCATGAACTTTCAATTGTCTAGACCCATCAACGATCACCTTTCCTTCTTGCACCAAAACACAACCTAAACCAAAAGAGATGCGTACACAAAACAGCATTCTCAACTCCTTCGATCGGCAAGGCCAACACCGTTGCACTACACAAACGCCTCTTTGATTCCCGAAAAGCTCCTTCGCACTAACCACTCCAAACAAAAATGACATTCTTCTGGATAAACTTGGTTAAAGGTGCCGACAGCACTGAGAATCCTTAAACAAGCGGTTCATCAAGATTAAAAACGCAGAGGGTGCATTGCAATAAGACAAGCACCAGGCTCCAAAACAGAACGAACTCCACGCCTCTAACCGGCGGGAGACCAGGAAGGTCATCAGGAAACACAACAGGAAACTCTCGCACCACCAGGACATCCTCGATACGCGGCGAACGCCTAACAGTTTCTACCACAGAAACAAGGTAAGCCAACAACCGGAATCTAACAGCTTCCGAGCACACACCGCAGAAAATATCGGGGAACACTGGCACAGAGGTTCTAGAAAATACTCAAGGGATGACCGCATCAAAACCGGACAACAAGTCCAAACCCGAAATCACGACAACGTCTTCTAGATTCAATACCTTAAGATCAGCAAAAGTCAACAAATCTCCTAAGAGAACGGGCAACTCCGGACGCACAGGTTCGAGGATACCAAAATACCAAAAGGAAACTAAACGAGGAACGAATCGATGCCCAACTCAGGGGTCAAACGGTGACGCTCAACGAATTCCTAGCTACGAATGAAAAAGGCAGCACCCGAATTGAAAAGAACACACGCTCAACAACGCTTTACCTTAAATCTCCCTATAAGCGCGAAAAGAGAAACTAGTTTAATTCAGCGAAATTAAGATCAAGTCAAAACTTAACAGCTAACTCGAAGGTCTAACCTGCGATTACTTGGGTCGAAGACTGCTTTTGCTCCTGGGTCAACGCTCAGCTTTGCTATCCCTTCATCCTGATGCTGCGGCGGCGGCAAGGTTCGAAGCGGAACAGGCTGCAACGGGGGTTGAATCAGCGGGCATTGGAACTTCATGTGCCCCTTCTGCTTGCACTGGAAGCAGATTTTATCTTTGGTCCAACACTGGGCCACATCATGCCCCTTCTGCTTGCACAACAGGCAACACACCTCTCCCAAAGGAGTACTCTTGATTTCCAACCTCGCTGCTTCTTCTGAACTCCTTTCCCCTTAAAACACTTTTCAAACGGATGGCCAGAGCGGCCACCGAAACTGCAGACATCGCCGCTTCTCTTCTTTGAAGCGGGGCTAGATACCTTGGGGCCTTCCCCCTCTTCGACTTTTCTCTTGCCCTTTCTCGTCAAAGCGCCTTCATTCTTGGCGATAACGATGGCCTCGGCTTTCAAAGCTGCTTTCACTGCCTCAGCATAGCTCGCCCATCCATGAGCACCGGCTACATGCTGACTATCATCACGAAGTCCTCCCAAAGATTGCTTCACTCTTCCTTCCGCCGAAGTTACTAGACCTAGAGCAAACCTGCTCGGCTTTCTAGGTTCAATCACAAATTCACTAACAGTGAATTGCCTCTGCTCCGGGTGCAGCAAATCATTCACCAAACAGTCTGGCTCGACCGACGACCGAAACTCCTTTAACAACATCGCCTTGAACGACTCCCATGAACATCCATCTACGAGGTTCTCCAATTCCCTAAACCACCAGCTCTTAGCAAGACCCTTCAGCTGGAAAGCGGCGACCGTTACCTTTTGGCCCGCAGAGATTCCTGCGTACTTAAAAATATCCTCGATGGCAACCAAGCAGTCATCCAAAGCCATGAAATCAGCTCTTCCGCCAAACGTAGGGGGTCTTAATCGCTGAAAATGCGATATAACGTCCATTTCTGGAAGCATCTCTACATGGGGAAACAAGGGAGCAGGAGGAGTAGGTACGGTCTGTCCTACTACTGGGGCCTGCGCTACGAATTGCTGCCTAGCACCGGCAGACAACAACAACTCAACCTGCGATTGCATCGCAACCACCTGCTTGGACAGAGTCTCAAAACTTTGCTGCAGACTCTCAATCACGGCTTCACTCAACGCACCGGAAGACTCGCCTTCAAACTGGGGAGTCGACCTAAACGCAACACGCTTCGGCGCCATCGCTGCTAAAACGCATATACCTCTAATCAAAACTTAGCCCTACACTAGAACTACACTGCTTGGTTCAGAACATACGTATACAGATACTTTCCATTGCCACCACCTTTCTCTGGGATTTTCATGATGCTATGCTAAATTTGGGGATGATACCATATCATCCCTCTTGACTCATATGCAAGGGTCATGAATGCATGAATGTTCTATTCATTTGAAAATCATGTGTGTACGTATGTCATCATGTAAATCTATAGCTTGGCACGTGTGCTTATGCAATGCTACATATATGTTGTGCTATGCAGTCTAATAAAGGCCTTAATGCATGTTATGAGCGGCGTACACATGAAATATTATGCATCCCATACTACATAATATCGCATGTAACGAAAAAGAAAACGTGCTAATGGACATCCATGTGATGGTGGTTATGCATCCCATACTACATAACCGTCACATGTTGCCACCTATGGTGGATCCATATACAAACACATATTATGCATCCCATACTACATAATATGCCCCGTATACTTCTTATCATGCTATGAGTGTAGTGTTCATGCTTCGGCCAAGACGTACTGATGACACATCGGTGTGTGTATGCAATGAAACCAAAAGAAACTACTAAACTATACTAGAATTTGTTGCCCGACCAACTTGTCGAACAACCTGGCTCTGATACCAACTGTCACAACCCGCATTTTCTCAGGAATTAAGAATATCAGAGGAAGAGAAAATATGCGTCATGATGCCACGTCATGCAGGAGACAACTGCAGACGCTCAGGCGGGATCCTATTACTTGATAATTGAAAACATGATTGCATGATAATCATTATTTGAAATCATTTATTAGGGTTTAGAGTAAGAACTGTGTCTCTCAGTTCGTGGATCAACTATTCCACAGAGAAAATTATATATGTAACTGCAGCGGAAAACACTTGATTTAGTTCATTTAAGGTCCTATATGCACGTGAAGGCAGGACATAAAGTAGATGATATGCACTTAACTAGGCGTAGTATAAGTATAGAAAATATCTTTAGGTGACTTTAAAACTAAGGGTTTTAGTTAAAAATGATGAGATGAAGATGAATGAAAAGCCATTTTATCACTATAATGCACCTAGTCATAAATCATTCCCAGAGAGTAAGGTATCAGATCTAAAAGCAGTGGCATAAACTGGTAAGTAAACTATAAAGTATCAAAGAGGCACAATGGGCGTCAACAAGCTGACACTAACCCATTGTCCCAAACTAGCATGTCTGAACACAAGGAGAAGCAAACAACATCAACTACTACTACCTCGCAGCAGCGGGGTAAACAGCAGCTAAAAACTCCCGAAGACTTCGGGCTACTCCACTAACCGCTACGGCTCTGAAACCTGAGGCATTCAATAAACAAGAACGCCTCAGCAAGGGAATTGCAAGTGGCAAGAAATAAGGAAAAGACAAGCAATAAAGGCATACGGGGTACCAACCCAAGCCTGATTCACTGAAAAAGAAGCTCTGAAACAAGCAGCTAAGCAAAGCACCAAGTGCAACCAAATATCATAAGTAGGAGCAAGTATAAATTAATTATCTTGTAATTTTTCATACATGAGACTGATCAGCTCAAATAAACGGGTGCGGTTTCTTACCTCCGCAACCCAAGCCCAAATCCAGGTGGGGGTACTTCTAGACCCAACCACCCTTCCACGGCCCTCGGGACCACAAGCCAAGCCTGCGGTTCACCTTTAAAAAGGCCACCGTGCAAGGCCACAACAAATCCCCACTGTCCCCCGAAAACGATCTACCGTGCCGGGCTCCAGACAGTGGTCTATATTAATTAAATTTTAATTAACAACACGGGTCGAAGCCCGAGAAACAATCACCAAGAAAGCACACTAAAAGACAGGGTCAAAGCAAGGCACACACCGATTAAGATGAATCACAAGCGAAACCAAAGATTTGCAAGATCACAGCAGGTTTAGAATTTTGATAGGAGGTAAACATGATCAAAGACGCAATGCAGTTATTAGCAACATCACCGCATACTGCTAACATCACAAATACTAAGAAGAAACACCGTAAGGATAGGGTCACCATGAGATAACTGCTGATCAAACGATTCATAAGGGGAAACTCGGAGTCATTGAACCAAAAAGGCAAAGGGGTTCAAGCTCGAGGGATTCACGATCAAGGACACCCAAGAGACTTGGGCAAAACTCCTTGTACCCTTGTAAGAGGCACAAGGTTTCAAGAAGGAGGAGAAGTAATCAGAGGCATAACTCATGACGAATCATAAGAGTAAACTCAAACATTATCAGACCACAACGAGTAAAAGAATTCAAGCAAAAGGGATTCAAGATCAGGAGCACCGAAGGGATACTGGCAACATCCTTGTGCGCTTGAGAGGACACAAGATTTAAACATGAGAATCGCAACGAAATCACATACGCTCCTGGCGGGGTTCCAAGGGGCCGCGCCCCTGGCGGGGTCTTAGGGGCAGAGCCCCGTCCAAATTTTTTGAAATCCCACCACCGGGAACCATGCAAAAATCACATCAAATTGAGGACTTCCCGAGAACTACAAAGGACTTCTCGGGAGATAGAAGGTTGAATTTTTGAGTAATAGGAAAACTCTCGAGACATGAAAGGGATCTCTCGAGATATGAAGGGGAAATCTCGAGACATCAGAAGGGATCTCTCGAGACAGGACAGGGCTCAGGCTTATTTCTCGAAAGATGAAGGCAAGGTTCAAGTTGATATCTCGAGACATAGGAGGTTAATTTCTCGAGACAAGAGAAATCTCTCGAGAGATGGAAAATTGTTTTCTCGGGACAAAGCAAGGATTTCTCGAAATATAGCAGGGATTTCTCGGGAACCAGAGGGGAATCTCTCGGGAAATCAGAAGAAAGCTCTAGATTCAGTAAAGGAACGAGGATTTTATCTATCCCGGTTTTCTCCAGGGAACAACTACCCGATTCATAGCAAAGGAAGAACAATCAAGGAAGCTTATATCAACACTCCAAGACTTAAGTTAAACCGAGCGACATGAAATTGACACGAGCGAAACAATGCTTCAAGAAAAGAAAGAGAAGGAGGAGGAAGCCACTTGCCTTAACCTTGCAAAACTCGCCTAGCTCCGCTCCGAATGCCAAGGTAACTCCCGAGCACGAAGACCTGGAGCGCTAAGGACCGAAAGGAAGAGTTAGGTCATTTCCATAACTCCAAAACTTCCACGAAGAAGAACAAGCTTACCACTAAGACGAAGATCTCGCCGAGAGCTTTCCAAATCTTCAAACCAAACTCGATTCCGACCACTACAGCTCTAGAAATCGCCGGTTGAAGGCTCCACGAAGCTCCGCTCTCGCCCTAACCTTCGGCGGCTGATTTTGATCGAGGAAGGAGATGAATAGGGAAGGGAAGGATTTTAGGCTTATATATAAACCTAATTTATTATTTAAATAATTAATTAATCCTCCAAATTACTTAAAACTGCGAGGGCGACCAAAACACCTCGGATTTCTACGAAATTCGCACCCTAACTAAAACACGGCGCTACGAATCCAACGGCGAAGTCAGAATTCAATTCCGACAAGCCAAACTCCGGATAAAGCCTCCTGAAGCTAAAATCTTGATAATTACTCCAAACCTTCACTTTAACTCGAAACGACGCGAAATCTTGCACGCTCGATCTGAATCACGAGCTCCAACTAAGCTAAGGCTCGAAACACTACCAAAAGAGCTGACGTAACGCCCTTACACCAAAATTATGTCACAACGGGTACGTAAAATAATTGACGAAAAAATCAGGGGCGTTACACTTGTAGAGAAGGAAATGATAAGGAGTTTTAGAATACTTTTCATTTAAATAGATCAGAGTTTGAGTATCACAATATTTTCATAAATCAGAGTTTGTAGCATAAACAAATACAAGGTAAAGGTAAAGTTGCGGAAGACTTAGAAAAAATACAAGCAAACATCTTTTGTAAGACATGATAATTAAACAAATATAGGAGTTTAATTTTATAAAGAAGATGTTTTGTAAATCATTGTGTAAGTAAAATATTTAAATTCAATAATAAAGTAACCAAGCATGAAATAATGTTATCAAAAAGATAGTACTACAATGTTTTGTTAATTCATAATTTCAAAACATACTAAACATTGTAGAAAGCATGCTAGGTTATCTAGTGCATTTCATAAATAAAGAATAGTATAGAATTAGCATTAGGATCCAATACTCATGAGAAGAAGTGTTATGGAAGATAATGATGTGCACAAAAGTGTATTTTTGTGTAGAGTAAACACATGTTTTAATCAAAAATACAAGTAATATGTAAAGTAAAGAGCACAATAAAACACAAATAATTTTACTTCCACATACTTCAATGCACAAAAAATGAACAACTACCAAGGTGCTTTGCACACACAATGCTCATTAAGACTTATCAGGGTGCAAAGTAGTGCTTGGGGGATCACATATTTTTATTTTTTGTGTTGAGACTAGTGATCCGGTGTACTTAAGAGTAAGTGGTTTTTATTTTGAAAGAAAGATTTGATTTGCACAAGATACTTTATTATTCTTTCCAAGGTGCTCAACCTCACAACGCTTATTAAGACTTATCAGGAGGTTGATGAGTCCCATATATATATATATGGACTCATTTGGACTGATATTCTAGTGTTTGCACCACATTTTAGTAACATTTTCATTTACATGTACTATTCCATGCTAGGTGCACCATTAAGCCCATTTCGGTGTGCAATTGCATTCCTCGTTGTTGGGGGTAAGCACATTGTGCTCCCCTTCCCTTCTTTTATGTATCCCTATGCTGGACGTGTATTCCCAGCTAGTATATCTTATTTGCAGGTGACCTGATCGTTCCGTTTTCTGTCAAATGTAATTTCTATGCATATCGCACGGTCGTGCGTTTCCTTGACGCACGGTCTGCGCGGTCGTGCATTTGTGTCTGGGAGGAAAATGGAGCGTCGAGGTTTACTCGTGCATTTTAACGCACGGGCGAATCCGCCCGTGCGTGAGTAAAACGCACGGTCGACCTGTATCTTTGTGATCTTTGAGCGTCGGATTTTACCCGTGCGTTTGAACGCACGGGAGGCGTTGGTCGTGCGTGAACAAATCGCACGGGCGGCGCAGCGTATTCTACAAGCCATATTTCATCCGTTAATATCGCACGGTCTGCGCACGATCCTGCGTTTGACCGTGCGTGACCAATTTTCAGCATGTTTCCTATAAAAAGCAGGAATCGAGCCAATCAGAAAAGAGGACCGGGAGAGGACGACCGAGAGCGATTCAGAGAGCGGGAAATCTCTTCCTTCCCGCTGCTCTCGAGGGTTGAAGGCTTCCCCTTCATCTCCTCCACCATCAAGGCCATTTCCGGTGATTTCCACCTCCATCCTTCCATCCGGGAGCATTAGGGAGCTTCATCCACCATTAGCTCAAGCATTCCTCGCCAAGGAGACCAAGGAAGTGCTGAAGATCGTAGGAGCGGTGACAGCCTCCTTTGAGCCAAGCTCACCATCTGAGGGCCGAGTCCGGAGAGAGCCCGACAACCTCTCATTCCGGCCGTGAACCCAAGACGTGATTTCTTCATTATGGTCCTCTCTAACCTTTGTTGCTTGAACTCGTTTGCAGTTGCTTTATGAATGCGTGTTAAGTAGATCTTATGGATTACTGCTTGTTTTCTTATGCAATGCTATTGTGGTGGCATGAATAGCCCCTTTGTTTCTTGCTATTTTCTGTGTTACGTTGTGGTTGAAGCCGCTAGCAAAAGCTAGCGGTTATGTTTTGAGAAGAGGTGTGTGCGACCCTCAACCGTCATAGTGATATTCCTCCCACGCGCCTTCCGAAGCACGGCATCGCGGCCGTTGCACCCATTTCGCCGTGCGAAGCGGAATTTAGACCCGCATCTTTCTTCATTCTGCAATTGCATAGGAAACCAAATCAAAACCCCCATCGTTACTATTTTATCCTTTGAACTGATTTCCTGCGAGAGCAAATCGTACTACCCAACTTGCGGTCCTTGAGAGATCGATATTCGGGGAGTTCCTCCCTATTTTATTACTTGACAACGACCGGTGCACTGCCGTCGTATCGCATTTCGTGCCTGCTAATTTGCAGTGCTGAAATTGCGCATCAAGTTTTTGGCACCGTTGCCTGGGACTGCAAGCGTGTTTGATTTGTTTTTAATTGGAAATTCGTTTTAAGGTATTGTGTTTCTCTTCAGTATGTTATTTTCTTCTTCTATATCATGTGGGCACATTTGAACATCCGATGTCGTTGGTGTGGGGACACATCCCACGCTAGTGATAGGTGTCCCAAAGAGTATGGTGTTGTTCAAAAACTGTACGGAGCCCATAAGTCTTTTGGCTACTCTACTGCACCTTCGTTATCGCACCTTTACACGGCTGCCGCACCTTTTGTGCCGGCAAAGCAGTGCCTATTTTGCAAAAGTAGAGAGCACGCCTTGAAGGACTGTGCTGCTTATCTTCGCTAATTGGCGGATGACGATGAGCCAGATATCCGGATCGTCCCATCTTCAAATTCTGCGAGCACAACATCTTCCTCTGATTACGTGTCACTTCCACCTTCACCTTTTGAAGGCTTTGGAATAGACACGTACGTCAGTGTCCCTCATGACTCCGTTTCTGATGCGACACCCCATACTTCTTCGGTTCATGTACCACTTTGCGCGGATTTGTGCCCTTGTGCTGAGAGTGAGCCCAAAATCTTAAGAAGCACATCTTCTCCCACTACACACGAAGCTACATCTATTTCTGATATTGTCATTGAAGTTAATCTGCAGGATGTTGCAGACCTACGCAGTGTCGTGCCCACTCTCATGGAGGAGGACATCCCTGACTGTGCTGAAGGAACTGCTTCGGTCCAGTGCGAGGAAGTCCAAGTTATAGAGGAGGCCATTGTGTGCGCTGTGGAGTCTAGCGAAATCTTCGTTGATATCATCTCTTTGTCATTGCCGCACCCCATTGGGGATGAAGCCAGGATTATCCCCTCAGATGAGATTTCTTTTAGTTTTTCTTCCAATTTATTTCCTGACCCCCTTTCCTTATGTACAAGGATGCAGGATGCCCCTCCTCCGGTTGATCAGACCTTATGCATGGAGGAGCTGAAAGCCTAGCGGAATGAGGAAGATACAGTGAAGGAACATCTTGTTTCCTCATCTTCATTGGTGCTTCCCCTTGAGGATTGGTTACAAGGGGGCAAGCGGTTTTTCTTTGAAGATATAATACTGGAGGAGAAGAAGAGAGCGAAAAAGGAGGAGATTTGGGGTTGGAGGCTGAGCATCTTACTTATTTTCCACCCCTACTACCAGGTCCCCGGACCTTTTTCTTTCATCAGCTGTTACTACTTCAAATCAGCTTATAGCTGATTTGTTTTGAGCTTGTAATTATAATTAGGATTTATTGACCTTTGCTCATTCCTAGACTTTTTAAACTGCTTTAATACAGGTATTTGGTCCACCTTTAAGGACGTTAAACAAAAGGGCTTCTTGGGAGACAACCCATGGGAACCACCTGGTTCCGTTTGCTTGATTTAATCTCTATCATGTTTTGTTTGCTTTTGCTTTTGTTTTTAGCTATGCAGGTGTGAACCTGATTGGATGAAGAGGAGGAGATCATTGAAGAAGGATTATACCGCTCTTCTGGCATGCTCTTAGGAGCATAGGTACTCTTAACCCAACTCTTAGTTTGCTTCAAAAGATTATATTTTCTTGTGTTTCAATGCAAGTCTGGGGGGGAGCGAGCCTTTGCTTACACCACACGCACATGCATGCTAGAATATTGTTAGGAAATTTATATTTATTGTCTCATTGCATAACGCACACCACATGCGTTTTATTTTTACCCGTGCGCAATTATCGTGTAAATGCTTGATGAATATGTTTAGAAGTTTGATTGTTAGTTTAGGATTGTGTGGCTGAACAGGATGTGACCCATGCGGTGCTACTAGTAGAACGCTCACGCAGCTTAAAAATTCACGTAGAATAGATTTAATTACAAAGTTATAGTTTTATTTACTTCATTTGTAAAATTACTTAATACTCTACTCAAACGTTGAATTTGGTGAATCTAGTGGTAGCCCTTGGTCGAGTGTAGAAGAGTTGTTAGCCTCGTGTTGTTCGAGTTGGAAGGAGAGGAGACCTCGCTCGGTGGTTAAGAACTTGCCCCAAGCTATTTTCAAAATGAGTGCGTTGAATGATCTTGTTGGAAGCATGACGTAGGCCATCATTTGGTCCTGTTATGCTTTGATTTCCCAACCTAACGTCATCCTTTGCTAGCCCCGTTGAGCCTTACCTTTCCTATTTGTTAAACTCCACTAATCGTTCACCAAGGCCCCATATCCTAACCTAAAACACACTAGAGTCAAGCTTTGAAACTTATACATATTGATGATGATTGTGCGAAGCGGAGAACAAATATGTGGTTGTGTGATGTGGTGTGTGCGCGCAGAAAAAAAATGATGAGATTGGAAAAAAAAATCTTGATTGATCCTAAATTATGTCTCTATGGATCTAAAAAAGGAGTAAAAGATCTCTAAAAAGAATCGAACCACAAGTGTGGTAGTCTCGCGCACACCATAGTAAATGAAGTCTGGGGGAGTGTGCTTCAAGGTGAAGATGTTAAGGTTGAGTTTTGTTTATTTTCCGGAGGTTGAGTGCGTATAGCCTACGTTCTTCTACTTCATTACCGTACCTTAACCCAAGCCCAAGTCTAACCTAAAAGTCCTACTGATTCTTGATGAGATCGTCTCATGCAGTGGAGAAGGTGTGAAAGGGCAAGCATATGACCATCGACCTTGATGGATTTCTTGGAGAGCTCTTTCTTGAGATCCAATTTGAACAACGCTCACCTCAGCAGCTCATGTTATTTTCCCTAGGGCGTGACTATACGATTCACCAATAATTCACCTCAGAGTCTTAGTATTTTGTATTTTACACTTGTAGAAGTTCTTAAAATATAGTCTTTTTTTAAAATCTTTTCTACTTTATTTTCACGCTCGTTAGTCTTTACTTCCCATCGTGTTTCGCCTGCACAGTTGCTTCCTTAACGTTCATTTTTCTACCATAGGATCGAGTGTTTGCCCGAGACGTGCAAATGAGTAAGTCTGGGGGTGTGATGAGTCCCATATATATATATATATTTGGACTCATTTGGGCTGATATTCTAGTGTTTGCACCACATTTTAGTCACGTTTTCATTTACATATACTATTCCATGCTAGGTGCACCATTAAGCTCATTTCGGTGTGCAATTGCATTCCTCGTTGTTGGGGGTAAGCACATTGTGCTCCCCTTCCCTTCTTTTATGTATCCCTGTGCTGGACGTGTATTCCCAGCTAGTATATCTTGTTTGCAGGTGACCTGATCGTTCCGTTTTCCCCCAAATGTAATTTATGTGCATATCGCACGGTCGTGCGTTTCCTTGACGCACGGTCTGCGCGGTCGTGCGTTTGTGTCTGGGAAGAAAATGGAGCGTCGGGGTTTACTCGTGCGTTTTAACGCACGGGCGAATCCGCCCGTGCGTGAGTAAAATGCACAGTCGACCTGTATCTTTGTGATCTTTGAGCGTCGGATTTTACCCGTACGTTTGAACGCACGGGAGGCGTTGGTCGTGCGTGAACAAATCGCACGGGCGGCGCAGCGTATTCTACAAGCCATATTTCATCCGTTAATATCGCACGGTCTGCGCACGATCCTGCGTTTGACCGTGCGTGACCAATTTTCAGCATGTTTCCTATAAAAAGCAGGAATCGAGCCAATCAGAAAAGAGGACCGGGAGAGGACGACCGAGAGCGATTCAGAGAGCGGGAAATCTCTTCCTTCCCGCTGCTCTCGAGGGTTGAAGGTTTCCCCTTCATCTCCTCCACCATCAAGGCCATTTCCGGTGATTTCCACCTCCATCCTTCCATCCGGGAGCATTAGGGAGCTTCATCCACCATTAGCTCAAGCATTCCTCGCCAAGGAGACCAAGGAAGTGCTGAAGATCGTAGGAGCGGTGACAGCCTCCTTTGAGCCAAGCTCACCATCTGAGGGCCGAGTCCGGAGAGAGCCCGACAACCTCTCATTCCGGCCGTGAACCCAAGACGTGATTTCTTCGTTGTGGTCCTCTCTAACCTTTGTTGCTTGAACTCGTTTGCAGTTGCTTTATGAATGTGTGTTAAGTAGATCTTATGGATTACTGCTTGTTTTCTTATGCAATGTTATTATGGTGGCATGAATAGCCCCTTTGTTTCTTGCTATTTTATGTGTTACGTTGTGGTTGAAGCCGCTAGCAAAAGCTAGCAGTGATGTTTTGAGAAGAGGTGTGTGCGACCCTCAACCATCATAGTGATATTCCACCCACGCGCCTTCCGAAGCACGGCATCGCGGCCGTTGCACCCATCTCATCGTGCGAAGCGGAGTTTAGACCCGCATCTTTCTTCATTCTGCAATAGCATAGGAAACCAAATCAAAACCCCCGTCGTTACTATTTTATCCTTTGAACTGATTTCCTGCGAGAGCAAATCGTACTACCCAACTTGCGGTCCTTGAGAGATCGATATTCGGGGAGTTCCTCCCTATTATATTACTTGACAACGACCGGTGCACTGCCGTCGTATCGCATTTCGTGCCTGCTAATTAGCAGTGCCGAAATTGCGCATCAGAGGTTCAAGTAGTGCTTGGTGGAGTTATCTTTGTCACTTTATTTTATGATTTTTATTTTGTACATAGTTCTCCGAATACACTTGTTTTGCAAACCAATAGAATTTATGAGAAAGATAACCACTTTTCTTAATTTTTAAAAGTGCAAATAAAGGAGTGTAGGTAAGATACTTGTGCAATTTTAATTCATTGTACTATTACAAAACATACACAAGCATTCTTAGATTAAACACATATGTAGACAATGCCAAAATAAGTGAGTGAATAACGATCATTATCAATCATAAAACATTTACTCATACTTAGAGGCATGCTAAGCTTAGTTCTACACAACTTCAAAAGATAATTGATGCACATAGATATATCAAAACATGATGAAAACAATGTTAAAGTAGTTTGAAAAGATAAATTGCAACATTATAGAAGTTCTAAAGAATAGATTAAATCATGCATGATTTTCATAGGAAAAAATCATACAGTTTTTTTAATAGTTTTAATGTTTTATACTTTTGTATTTGATTTTTGCAAAAAGACATAAACTTTAAACAAATGGCAAAAACAAAAAGGCAAAACATAAATTTTTTTTTTGTAATTTGGCTTTTGTATTTTTTTATTTGATTTTTGCATGAAAAAATAGACTTTAAACAAGACATATTTTTTGTAATTTTAGCTTTTGTATTTTTGCATTTGATTTTTCAAAAATAAAATATAATCATGAGTGCAAAAATAAATAGTACATATAGATTAATATATTTTTAAGCAATTTTCAGACTTTTAAAAATACAGAAAAATGAATAAGTACGCTAGCGCCGGCGTTAGCGCTTGCGCGGGAAACAGTACACGATTTTTTATGATTTTGAAATTTTTAATTGCTGATCTTGATTAAGTTCCCAATAGTAGTTTTATGTTGAAATTTCAAATTTTTAGGAGATGTTTTCTATGGTTAAAAATTGCAAAAATTGTGTTTTGTGAATGTGTTTTAACTCGAAAGATCTAGGACACCTAACTCAAGTCGTAATAATCGAAATCTTGCATCGGGAAGATGTTTAGTAAATATGTCAGCGATTTGAGAGTCCGTGCCAATGAAACTTACTTTTACATGCTCTTTGTTAATGTGATCCCTAATGAAATGATGATGAACATCGATGTGCTTGGATCTAGAATGGTGTACGGGATTATATGTGAGGTCTATTGCACTTTTGTTGTCACATTTAAGATCAATGTTTTTGAGATGAAATCAAAAATCCTCTAGTGTTTGACTCATCCATAACGCTTGTGCACAACAACTACCAAGTGCGATATATTCGGCCTCCGTGGTGGAGAGTGCAATCGAAGATTGTTTCCTACTAGACCAAGCTACTAAAGAGGGTCCTAGAAAGTGACAAGTACCGCTAGTGCTTTTTCGATCTAGTGAACACCCGGCGTAGTCCGAATCGGAATAGTCGTGGAGTGTGAATGAATCATTATGTGGGTACCATAATCCTAATTTAGATGACCCTAATATATAACAAAAAATACGTTTTACCGCTTTTAAATGAGATTCTTTTGGATTGACTTGAAAGCGAGCACATAAACATACGACAAACATTATATCTGGTATAGATGCACTTAAGTAAAGAAGAGATCCTATCATTCCTCTATATAACCTTTGATTAATTGAAATTCCGAATTCATCTTTTCCTAGTTTTAAAGAAGCACTCATAGGAGTAGAAGCTTGTTTAAGATTTTCAAATCCAAATCGTTTAATCATATCGTGAACATATTTTGTTTGGCAAATAAAGATACCATAAGTTTGTTGTGAGATTTGAAAACCAAGAAAATATGATAGTTCTCCTACAAGACTCATTTCAAATTCATTTTTTCATTATTAAGACTACTTCATTACACAACTCTTCATTAGTGGCTCCAAAAATGATATCATCAACATATATTTGTAAAATAATTAGATCGTTATTATTATGCTTAATGAAGAGTGTGTTGTCGGCACTTCCCATAACATACCTGTGCTTTAACAAAAACGATGTAAGTCGATCATACCATGCACGGGGCACTTGTTTTAAACCATAAAGCGCTTTTTCTAATTTGTAAACATGATTAGGGAATTTTTCATTTATGAAACCGGGGGGTTATTCTACATAAACTTCTACTTTTATAAACTCATTTTAAAAGGCACATTTAACATCCATTTGAAATAATTTTATTCTTTTAAAACTCGCAAATGCCAAAAATATTCGTATAGATTCTAAGCGAGCAACGGGTGCAAAAGTTTCTTCAAAATCTACCCCCTCGATTTGAGAATAACCTTGAGCAACTAAGCGTGCTTTGTTTCTTATAATCCTAGATTCACCATCTAATTTATTTTTATAAATCCATTTTACGCCGATAATTGGATGATTAGATGGTCTATCTACTAGATTCCAAACTTTATTTCTTTCAAATTGACCTAACTCTTCATTCATAGCAAAAAACCAAAATTCGTCATTTAAAGCGGTGGAAACATTTTTAGGTTCGATTTCGTAAACAAAGCAAATATTTGAAAACATTTCATGAAGAGAGGATCGAGTTCTTACCCCAGTAGAAGGTTCCCCAATGACTAGTTCTTTTGGATGATTTTTTGAGAAGTTCAAAACGCTTGGAGGTACACATTCATCTTCCTTCGACTTCTCCTCCTCTTCCTTGGACGGTTCCTCTTTGTCGTGCTCCAAAGATGGCAAAGGTTCATCATTTGTACCTGTAGGAAGCTTCTCTACACATGGAATAAACTCATCAAATTTAACATTAATAGACTCTTCAACCTTACTCGATCTTTTGTTAAATATTCTATAGGCTTTACTGGTTGAAGAATATCCAAGAAATATTCCTTCATCGCATTTTTTATCAAATTTTCCTAAATAATCCTTTGTATTGAGCATAAAACATTTACATCCAAATACTTTAAAATATGATACGTTAGGTTTCTTTTGATAATATAGTTCATACGGTGTGAGATTTAGTGATGGGCGAAGCATGACTCTATTCATTACATAACATGATGTGCTTACGGCTTCGGCCCAAAAAGACTTAGGTAATTTATATTCAGATAACATGGTGCGTGCTAGTTCTTGGATTGTCCTATTTTTCCGTTCAACAACACCATTTTGTTGAGGTGTGCGTGGAGCGGAGAACTCATGCGTAATACATAACATTTCACAAAAAGATTTAAAATTTTCATTTACAAATTCACCTCCATGATCTGAGCGAATGCATTTTATTTTTAAATCTAGTTCATTTTGAATACGAGTACATAATTTTGAGAATTCAGAAAATGCATCAGATTTGAAAGAGAGAAATAAAGTCCAGCAATATCTTGAGAAATCATCTATTAGAACGAAAGTGTATATTTTACCACCAAGACTTGCGGTGTTAACGGGACCAAAGAGATCCATATGAATTAATTGTAATGGTTTTGAAGTAGAAATTTCATTTTTGCTTTTAAAAGATGATTTTGTAAATTTTTCTTTTTGACATGGAGAACATGGTGAAGATAAATTTCCATTCAACTTAGGCAATCCTCTAATCAATTCCTTTTTTCTAGTTTTAAAATGAGCTTTGTACTAGCGTGACCTAAACGTCCATGCCATAATTCTAATTCATCATTTTTTGGTTATAAAACATTTTATAGATGATTTGGAAAGATCATGAAACAAAACAATGTAAACATTGTGAATTCTAGGTGCAGTTAGTAACACATCATTTGATTTAGGATTAACTATTTTGCAATGATTAGTGGATGATTCAAATAATACGTCTAATCCTTTATCACATAGTTGACTTATAGATATTAAGTTATGTTTTAAACCTTTTACATATAGAACATTTGAGATAAGAAAAGATTCGTTACCCACTATACCAACTCCCATGATCCTTCCTTTACCGTTATCACCAAACATTATGATCCCTCCTTTCTTCTTTTCTAGGCTAAAGAATTTTGCTTTGTTGCCCGTCATGTGCTTGGAGCAGCCTGAGTCCAAGTACCATACATCCTCCATTTCCTTAGCCTTCCGGCAAATCTAGAGAGAAGATGAGAGTAAAGATCCAGATACCCAAGAGGTTCCACCCATAGAGTAAGTGGATTTCTTAGGTACCCAGATTTGTTTTAACGATCGTTGTTTTATATTCCTACAAGAGCTAGACATGTGTCAAAACTTAAGACAATTAGCACACGAAATAAAGGGGGTTGAGACCCTTTTCTGAGTTTCTACGTTGCTCTTGCTGGATGATGTTTGAACATTAGAGAAATCAGAAGATTTTTTAAGAGTTGAGCTACCGCCGGCGTTAGTGGATAGCGCTGGGCGGTAGGGTTCACTTTTATATCCGACCCCAAATTTTCCAGAACCATAACATTGGTTTCCCAAAATCATATCCAGGGATTTTTGACCAATCCCGAATTTTTTTATGGCTATATTGAGGTCATGATTTTGTTTTTTAAGAAAAGTATTTTCTTGTACAATCATAACACATTTATTTTCAAATCCCTTTTTATTATTTTCAATTTGTAAAAGAGTGGTTTTTAGTTTTCTCTCTAAGTTCCCCTTTTCTTTTGCAATAGTTTTGTTTTGTGCGAGGGCCTTAGAAAGAGAAACTTCAAGTTCTTTTGTCTTAAATAAAGAGTGCTCACACTCTTGACATGAAACCTTTCTCTTTTCAAGTGAAATCAATTTTTTTGTGAGCTTGTGATTTTCTTTGATAATAGATTCATTTTCATGATTTAATATAATATTATCTTTTATACTTTGATCATATGATTTGCAAGTTAGAACAAATTCATCATAGAGTTCTTCGAAAGTAGGAGGAGTTACCTCAGTGTCGCTAAGAACACTGGTGTCGTCATCGTTGCTTTTTGCCATTAAGCCTAAGTTTGCTTCCTCCTCGCTACTTGACTCAGACTCGTTTGACTCTTCAGAGGAAGAATCATCCCAAGTTGCGGCTTTCAGTACATTCTTCTTCTCTTTTGCTTTGTGTTGTTCTTTTTGCTTCTTTTGATACTTTGGGCACTGTCTCCGAATGTACCCGGTCTTTCTGCAGTGGTAGCACTCTGGTGGTGGTCTTTCTTCTTCATCTTCGCTTCCTTTTTCTTTCCTTGATGAAGAGGAAGATCCCTTTCGTCGAGTATTCTTTTGGAAGTATTTTCGGAATGTGTTCCTTCTTTCCGGATTCCTGATGAACTTCCTGAAGTTTTTCACCAGGAGACCTTCTTCATCTTCATCATCATCTTCGATGCTCTCCTTCTTTGATTTTATTGCTAGCACCTTTTTCTTTGGCTCTTTGTTGTATTCATCGTGTTGAATCTGGAGTTCTACTTCATGGGTTTTGAGATTCCCAATAAGGTTCTCGATCTGGAGTGTTCTTAAGTTGTGCGACTCCGAGATGGATGTCACTTTTGGATTGAACCTTGGAGGTAAGGAGCGAAGGATTTTCCTCACCAAGTCCCCGTATGAGTAGGTCTTTCCAAGTGCATTTGAAGCGTTGACGATCTTTGTGAAGCGAGTGTACATCGAGTCGATGCCCTCTTCGGTATCCATCCTGAATTTTTCATATTCAAATTCCAGTTGGAATAGCTTTGCATCTTTCACCTGCGATGTACCTTCATGAGTAAATTCCAATTGATTCCAAATATCATAAGCAGTTGTGCATGCAGAAATTCTATTAAACTCAGTCCTATTTAAAGTGCAATATAAAGAGTTCATTTCTTTAGCATTATTTTTGCATCTTAGTTTATCGTTATCATCCCATTTATCTTTAGGTTTTGGTAATGTCGCCTCTCCCACTACAGTTGTCAGAGGAGAGTACCGAACTTCTACCATGTTCCATACTTCTACATCCATGGTCATAAGAAAACACATAATTCGATTTTTCCAGTAGTTAAAATCTGACCCAGTAAAGAGAGGTGGTCGACTAACCCCTTGACCCTCAGCAAAAGTGAGATCATGATACGCCATTAATCCCGGTTGTTAAGCCGATTGGAATAACCTAGCTCTGATACCACTTGTTGGATCGGTAGGCGCACTTAGAGGGGGGTGAATAATGGTTTTCAAAAACTAAAGTTATATTATGAAAAGCTTTGTAATAATGCAAGACAAAGACAATAAGAAGTCAATTAAAACAATTGAAATAAAGTAGAGACATGCTTTATTAATATCAAATATGGTTTTACAAAAGTTGACTTCTATAACGCTAGAAATCGGTGGCGATGAATAGTAAACTCCTTTTGTTTTCTATCCCGACTTGCATCCCCACGAACCGGTGGCCCTAGCCTTATCCTCCCCGGATTCGGCCTCAAGCCGCTCTAGCCAACCCTTCCCCGGATATGGCCTCGAGCACCACCTAGACCTAGCCTAGATCTAGTCGCCAACACGAGGCGAGTTTTCCCCCTAAGTCCTACCCAGACCTAGTCGCCAACACGAGGCGATTTCACTAACCGTTTACAAGAAAAATATGAAATGAAAATAAATAAAAACTCCCTCTTGATGAACTTATGAAGTTGGAGACGAAGATTCGCTGTAGAATAAGCATTGTAGAAGCGGACTTCGTTTGGATCTGGCGTGATGAGAATCTCCTTCAGAAGTTTGCAGAACTTTGGTAGGACATCAACTTTCGGCCAAGGTAGCCTCTGGAATTCTAGCACTCTATCTCTCTCTCTGATGTCTGCGTCGAAATGAGAGAAGAGGTGTCCTTTTTATAGCCTCAGCGCTAGCACCTGCGCTAGTGGTACCGCCGGTGTTATCCCACATTAGGACACATTCTGCGCGGCAGAATCTTCAATCCGAGGAAACAATTCTATCTTGCCTACTGTGCTCCTCGCTATCGCCTGCGCTATCAGATATCGCCTGGCGCTATCTCCTTCTATAAGTTCTCCCGACAATTGCGCTTAATCCAATATTTCGTCGAGCGAGATTTCGTCGAACGCCGCTAAGAGTTTTTCGAACAAATTTTCGTCGAACGCCGCTAAGAGTTTGTCGAACGAATTTTCGTTGAACTAAGTTATGAGCATTTCGTCGAGCGCCGCTAACAGTTCGTCGAACGACAGCTATGATCATTTCATCGAGCGCCGCTAACAGTTTGTCGTACGACAGCTAGCGTCTGCGCTAGTACTACCGCCAGCGCTAGTAGGAGATTTGGATTTGATGGCTCAACTTTGGGGGCAACCTTCTTATGTAATCCTTGAGTTATGTGGACTTTGTTATCCTGCACACTTAAACACACAAGATCAAATACATAGGATTTGTTATTCTCAAACCTAGGAGATGCAGAAGACCATGTTCCAACACTAAGTGTTTTTTACCTGAAATAGCTCCTCTAGCCGGGCTTTCAGGAAGGCACTCGCCGAATAAGCAAGGTTGGACTTTTCTTTCCGAGCGTGAGTCCCGCTCGAAAAGAGCGGGGATTGTGTACAACCCTATATTCGCCGAGTAGATCTTCGGGGCCCAAGAGGTCATTAGGCCCAGTATCATTTAAGAGGCCCTGTCCCAGGTAATAGGGGCGGGTGAGCCGTCGGATGGGCTCTAGATCGAGGGGCGCAACCCCAGGTTTTCCCGAAGAGGGGGCGAGCAGGGGAGAGGGGAGGCCCCCCGGGCTTGCCCAGCCCAAGGAGGGCAGAGTAGGCGAGCCAGAGAGGGGCCAACCCACTGTTCTCCCCTCCCCAGTTAGGTGGCGAGCCGGAGAGGGGCCAAACCCCGGCTCGCCCCGCCCCAGCAAAGGGGTGAGCCGGAGAGGGGCCAACCCCCAGCTCGCCCCGCCCCAACAAGGGGGCGAGACGGAGAGTGGCCAACCCCCGGCTCACCCCGCCTCAGCAAGGGGGCGAGCTAGAGAGGGACAACCCCCGGCTCGCCGCGCCCCAGCTAGGGGGCGAGCCGGAGAGGGGACAATCCCCGACTCGCCGCGCCCCAGCTAGGGGGCGAGCCGGAGAGGGGCCAACCCCCGGTTCACCCTTCCCCAGCAAGGGGGCGAGCCGGAGAGGGGCCTCCTCCCGGGCTCTCCCTGCCCCAGCAAGGGGACGAGCCGGAGAGGGGCCTCCTCCCGGTCTCCCCCCGCCCCAGCTAGGGGCGAGCTGGAGAGGGGCCTCCTCCCTGTCTCGCCCCACCCCAGCTAGGGGGTGAGACGGAGAGGGGCCGCCTCCCGGTCTCGCCCCGCCCCAATAGGGGGCGAGCCAGAAAGGCGGGCGGCCTCCCGCTTGCCTAGCCTAGTGAGGGAGGGGGAGCGAGCAAGGGAGGCGGCCTGCCCCCTCTCGCCCGACCCTGAGGAGAGCGTGCGGTCTGCGTTTAGCGCCTCAAAACGACGGCATTTGGCTGTTGGCAGGCCAAATCCAGGGATATTTTCGTAATCTCGTAGGCCAAAATGTGGCTATCGGCATACCAAGTTCAGAAATCTATAAATAGGACCAAGAGGGCACCATTTGAATGGACTTCTTTTTTGGACTCTCTCTCCCCAAATCTCTTTAGTGGGTGAGGAGAGCCTCCAAAGGTGCCCAAGCCCGACATTGGCTTGGGAGGGGAAGCGCTCTAAGATCTTCCGGGTATGTGGTGGGACCTCCTCGCCGAGCCCTTGGTCCTGTTCTTAGCTTCCTAATTCTTCGACCTAGAGCTCTCTCTTGAGAGAAGTAAGTGTGAGGTCACCCCCCAACTTGTTGAGGGCCCGAGCTCCACAGAGACTAGGTCTTGTTCTCATGTCCTGGTTTCAACAATAATTATATCCTGTGTATGAAATCCATAATTATATCCTCGAACTTCCACTCTAACACGACCAATGGATGTAGAGTAGTCCCCCAGGACTCTTTCACTCGGCCTTCTCCAGCTGTCCGACCTCACCCTGCATCACAAAATCTATGACGTCTTTCTTCATTCTGGGAAATACTTGTTCCAAAATACACAATTTTTCCTGGTGGTTAAAGTTCTCATTTAGTGTGTATTGGAAACGACATTATAAATTTCCTCTATGCGATCAGATTCTTATTCCTTCGAGTACGGCCGAGTAATCGATCAACACATCTTTACGGTTTATCCATCATCCTCAAAATCTAAAAGGGTTTACTTGTGAACCTTTGGAGATCATCATTAATGCCTATAATTTTTGAGCAATTTTACCGTAATCACACTTGATAATCAAAATCTATTTCCCCTGGTCACAAGTCTAGCTAACCGTGATTATAATGTCATTAGACATATATATTCTGGTTCTTGATGCTATCCAAATCAAGGCCGCAGAGTCATACCTAAGGTATACTTCTTCAATATGTCGTCTACTAATTTCTCAACTTCCATGATAACTTAGTCTTAGCTGCTTAAATATCATAAATTTCACTACCTGTCATCTAATTCACGTAATGCCTTATAATCGTTTAGTCTCGTAATTACACTTCCTTATTACCATTACGTTGCCCTATCCCAAACTGCAAGTTTTCAATATAATGACTTAGGTATGTCAGGTAAGCGTGAACAGTAGTGGTCAATCACTCCTCATGTTTAGTTCATCAATTCCAAACATTTTAATACATGATGGGCTTGGACACCCTTGTACGATCAAAATTAGATAGGATTTAATCATTTTAACCAATAGTCAAACATAAGCATTATATTCTAAATCCAATAAGTCATCGTCTAGGAGTATAAGATATCACCGCTCATAAAAGGATATTAGGAACATGTTCATCCCTTATACGAGTTCGACTCTTATCCGCTATATACCTGCTTAAGATGAAGTAATTTTTTAAGGTTCCTTTTACAGGGAGGGTTGATCATCACTCCAAACATGCTTTTACAAAATCTCATCTTTGCTCGAGTAACATCGTATATAACAACCTCAAAGTCACTATGTTTGTAATACATTTTTTTTAAATCAGGTCTAAGGAAACCCAAGTCAGTAACAAATTTGCCCAATGAACAAAAGATAAGGCCCTATCTATTTTGGGCTAAGTATCTTCGATATCACGATGTTATATTCGTCCAAAGTATGAAATAATCCTTAGGGCACACAACCTTAGACTTGGGGTTCTATCTTGAGACTTGTTGGTACCCTCCACACTTTAGACTCTGTAAGGTACCCTCTACGACAACCTTATCAGGGTCAACATGTGACCCAATCCCAAACGAATCTCTTCTGAACATGAATTCTTATCCAACCCTCGGTGTTTGTAATGGTGGTTGTCTCAATGTAAACATGTCACCGGTACGAGTGTTGAGTGTACGAGTCCCCTACCATTATGCTTATGTGTCAATCTCCTTAGGGTGGTCTTATCAGTTTGGATAATTCTTGGTATGTGACGTAGGCACATCAGAGTTTATGGCTTAGGTGGTCATTCCCGCGTTAATCTCCTCCTCTAACCTCTTTGGGGTATCCTCGTACCTTAATCAAATTTATACCAACGGTCTATTTCAGACTAGGGCATGGTATTAATTGTCATGGTAAGTCATGTGTCCTAGTGGGGTTGAGTCGAACACATTGACTAGAGGACAATATAAAGGGATCTTTGCAGCAAAAGGTATTCCCTGCTGGGGGGCAGGGTTCGCCGCAGGATACAAAAGAAGACTTGTCACTCGTAAGGAGATTTGGCTAAAAAGATTCAGTTAAAAAGTGGACTTTTTCATGTGATTTTCCATATGGGCACACCATTGCTTCCGCTGCATAGTTTGTCCTCAAACTAAACTCGCGCGAGGTGTCCCAGGGTTTGTGGACTTCTTTTCTTTGGATTGCGGTTCGCTTTGATACCAGTTTGTAAGACCCCATTTTTTCACTACAAAACTGGGTCTTATGCCCAGAACCACCGCTTTGCGGTGACACCAACACTCGGGAAGGTCGCCACTACAAAATGCCAATCCTGCCGGCCATATCGATCACATAAGCTCAAGTTCACATCGCATACTATATATAGATCATAATAATAGTCCACAAGATAATAACTGAAATAAAAGGTAGCAATATAAAGCGCTCATGCCCAGTACATCAAGTCCTCAATACAAATCACTCGCGGAAGCAATTATACAGATAGACACTCACAGATCCTGAACCTAGTGCTCCCTTGCTAGACTAGACTACCTCCATCTACACCGACCTCTGGTGGTGCTACATCTCCTCGGTCCCTTAAAATGATGTGGTCCACCGACCGTTAGTCAAAAAGACTAAGCCTCGTTTCCCACCACCCATCCTGCAGTGTCTCCTAGGCACCGTGCAGGAGGGATGAAGCAGAGGATATCAAGGGATATATAACAAAGCAGATGACATGGCCTAGCTACAGGAATATCTACCACTACACAGGTGTATATATATAAATGAAGCAGTAAATAAAGCAGGGCAAAGAACAAGTAAAGTAAGTAAGTAAATACAAGTCTAGAATAGAAAAGTAACCATTGATTTATAGGAATGCCCATACAAACCTATAGACCAAGGGGTCATTTAGCAAGGCATGTCGTTTAAAAAGTCCCATAACCAATGCAATGCTTATGCTATGACATGCAGAGTTATGCTGGGTAATGTTATACAAGTGCAACTCACACACTTCGACTCTATGCGCACATACCTTTAGTTCTCCCTTTTTTGAGCTAGCAAAACTCCCAGGATACCCCCTTAGTGGCAAACAAAAGCGGTGGGTTGGGCCTCGCCCACCTCTAGGTTGGTATTCACACTACCTAATCTACACCTATCGTATACCTCAACGGGAAGAACACACCGTGGAGCGCCTGCTTACTCCTACTAGCTGGACCACCAGATTTTTCTTGGCTAAGTGCAAATCCACACTTGCCGAGTCAGCATATCGGCGTCGGTGTGAAGGACCATCAATACTGAAGACCCACCACCTTTATGCACATGCAATATGATTACTTTATATCTCTGAGCCATAAGCCCCCCGGGCTAGCCTACCCATCACCATAACCTTCTGAGCCACTGGCTCGCTGGACTAACCCGTCCGTACCTACAACCATCTAGCCTACTGCTCGTAAGGCCAAGCCAACTAACCTCCTGTAGCAACAGGGTGTGAGTCTGTGTATTATTGAGTTAATCTTGCATAACAATTATTCCTTCAACTTGGGGTTAACCATGGACTTCCCGAGGAATACCCTGTGAGGGGCTCACAACAATACTAGGAGCTATGATGGGCTAAACCCCAAAGCTCCCTTTCCAAGGCACTTACTCTTATTATTGTCTACCCTTGACCTGACCACTAATAATGTTACACTTACTTGTTGGAACCAAGACTTGACCCCAACGAGGAGATCAGACCCCTTAGAGGGGGCAGGTAGCACCTACTGATCCCACAGAAGCAATAGACTAGAGACTAGGAGCTTAACATAGACCCTTGTATAAAGCACGGATGTCCCACCACTGTAACACCCCAAAGATCGTGGTTCAGCGAGGTAGGCGGAATGGTAGTGTTGCGCTCGGGATAGGCCCAAGATTCCAGATCAGGTCAATGCGCACGACCATTGTCCTCTTCGCGCACGACCAGTGAGCGTGCGCCAATGATCGTGCGTAACCCGCAAAGAATCGAAGTTCTGTCTCGGCTTATGCGCACGACCATTGTCCTCTTCGCGCACGACCAGTGATCGTGCGCCAGCGATCGTGCGTTAATTCAGAAGAAAATCGAGTTCTGTCTCGGACAGTGCGCATGACCATTCCCCTCTTCGCGCACGACCACTGACCGTGCGCCTGTGATCGTGCGCCCTATTTATTCTGTTCCGCGATTTTAAGCGGAGAAGAAGATCGGACCGTCCAAATATTTTGGAAATTGATCCAACGGCTAGGTTTAGTTGCGGGAGACCTTTAGGGCTGATGAGAGGGGGTTAAACCTCATATTCTCTAAGCCATTCTCTCTCCAAACCCTAGAGAAAGAAGGAGGAGCCAAGGAAGAAGAAGGGAGATTCCGCCATTGACGGAGCTCCGGAGCTCCGTTTCGCGAACCGTTTCCAGATCTGGAGAGTGCAGCCCGGTGCGGTCATTTCCCTCCGTCTAGAATCTCGGATTCATGGCGAAAAAGAACGCTCCTAGGGTAACGATTTCTTCTCCCGTTGTTTGGACTTGTCTTTTGTCCTCTCCTTCGTTTCTCTATGCTTGCATGAGGGATACCTTTCACCAAATGGGTGAAGTGTAGGATTCCCTCAAGTTCTCCGGAACTCCGGGTCGATTGTGTCCGTCCCCGGCATATTGCATGTAGAAAATCCGGTAGTCGTGCGGATTTAGGCATTTTGTGTGAAGCCTATTCGTGGCCGTGAGCCCGAATCGGTGATGCTTGGATTGCGACGTTGCATTTAGGTTAAGCCTAGAATGCGTGCCGGAGAATGACTCCGTGAAATCATCTATAGTAGTGCGGGATTTAAGTGTAGGCGTCTTGTGAAGATCCTAACGAAAGCCCCATGCTTTGAGATTGGATGAAGGCAAACCTTCACCGCGAAATTGATGCGGAGCGTATTATACCTCCCCTTTTTGAGTATTTGTGAAGCCTAGATCCTTGTGAAGGGATTAGGTGCGTAGCTTATATTTGTGTAGCACTTGAAGGTGCTAAACCCTTACGGGCCGAGGCGAAGCCGTACCCGCGTCGTGCGACAGATCGTGACGATTAGAGCACGGGCAAAGCTAAACCGAACCCGTTTCCATGCAGATCGGTAAGAGGTCCCTACCTCATGTAGCCGTGTGATCATGGGAGAGGTCGTGGAAGGTGGTTTACCTAGACCGACCAAAAGTTCTTTTTCCCACATAAGGCGATGGCCCTTACGGTGGAGTGTTTGTGGAATTGATGTTGTTAGCCTCATGCGGTTGTTTAGGCGGTTGCGGGGAACCTTCGGGTGAACCCAACCAACATCATGTACATACCTAGGTTCCCTCCTTTTTGATGCTCAACCTAGAAGATTGAATGTGCTTGAAACCTCACCTTGTGTAGTTGCACTTTCTTTATTTTAGTACTTGTGCTAGTATGGCTTGCTTGCAGGGTAGAATCTCCGCCACCCCGGGAAAGGGGTGGGGTCGTTATAATTTGGTCAGCTGTGCTGACCGTTACCTTGTTTGCCACCGCTTGGTGGAATGTTCTTATGCAGGTGCAGGTGAGCCTAGCGGGAAATAGCGGGCGGTGGCCCCTTTTGCTGAGTTGGCCCTTGAAGGCCAGCCTCCTTTTTAGCTTTCTCATGTATTGCCGGCCTGCGTGCCGATGTATGTTTTGGAGTTTTTAGTACCTTTGCTAAATGTAAGGCCTTAAGGCCATAACTCTCTTTCTTGGTTTCATTCCTATGATAGTGGACAATTCTAATGGAAATGTTAAATCTTTATGCTTCCGCTAGTGTTTAGTATACTCTGTTGTAGTTTCTTTTTGTTTATCACCTTTTAACTCCTAGCTAGTGTGGTTAGTATGGCGTGGGGTCCCGGCCGGACCTACTGTTATATTATTCGTACTGGCAGGGTGTTACAATTTGGTATCAGAGGGAGGTTGAATATGCGACAGAGGAGGTGGTTGGAGTTCCTTGGGGACTACACCTTCGACATCAAATATACTCCTGGAAAGGGAAATGTAGTTGCGGACGCGTTGAGTCGTCGGGCTCCCGCTCAAGCAAATTGGATTTTGATGCACGATGAGCGTCTAATCCGTGAGCTGGAAGAAATGGAGATCATTTGCGTTGATCGAAGAGCGTCTACTTCAGCATGCTTGAACTGGACGGAGGTTCAATACCACCTTGCCGACCGAGTTCGACAGGCATTGGAGCTGGATGAGAGCATGAAACGCTACAAAGCAGAAACCGTTGACGGGTTGAACGCTGATTTCTCTTTCGAAGATGGCCTTATGTGGAAGAATGGCAGATTGTGCGTCCCAAACGTTGGTACTCTACGGGAGGAATTGATGTACGAGGCTCATCATACCAAGTACTCTATCCACCCGGGGAGCACGAAAATGTACATGGACATGAAGAAACTTTTCTGGTGGCCGGGTATGAAGAAGGACATTGCCCTCTACGTGGCCAAGTGCAACACTTGCGCGTTGGTGAAGGTGGAATGTCAACGTCCCGGTGGATTTTTGAAGTCCTTGCCGATTCCGGAATGGAAGTTTGACGATATTTCGATGGATTTCGTGCACGGATTGCCGAGATCGCAGCATGGAAACGACGCCATCTGGGTGATCGTGGACAGTCTGACAAAAGTATCGCATTTTATTCCGAACCGGAAGGATGATTCTGTAGAAAAGCTAGCGAAGCTCTATGTCGATAGTATTGTGCGGCTGCACGGTGTCCCTCGTAGCATCGTCAGCGATCGTGACGGGCGTTTCACATCGAAAGATTGGAGGCTTATCCATGAACTATTGGGCACTAAATTGAAATTCAGCACGACCTTCCACCCGCAAACGGACGGACAGACCGAGAGGACCAACAGGACTATGGAGGATATGCTCCGAATGTGCGCTCTAGATTTTGGAAAGAAGTGGGAAGATCATCTCTATATGATCGAATTCGCCTACAATAATTGCTACCAAGCCAGTATAAAGATGGCTCCTTTCGAGGCCCTCTATGGTAAGAAGTGTCGTACGCCGTTGTCTTGGGCAGAAACGGGCGATACTAAGCTATTAAAGCGAAAGGATGTTGAGGAAGCAACTTCGACGATCCGAACTATTCGAGAAAGGCTATTGATTGCCCAGGATAGGCAAGCAAAGTATTACAACGCCAAGCATAGGAACATAGAGTTCGCCGTCGGTGACCGGGTTTACTTGAAGATCAAACCGTTCAAAGGTGTATCAAGGATCCGATGCTTGAAAAAGCTCAGTCCAAGGTACTTAGGACCGTTTGAGATTGTGGAACGTGTTGGTGATGCGGCTTATCGGCTTGCACTATCTGCAGAGCTGAGCGGTCTGCACGACGTGTTTCACATTTCAGTTCTGAGGAAGGCAGTGCAAGAGCCTACTCATATCGTTGCGGTCGGCAAAGTGTCGGTGGATAGTGGGTTGTCGACGAAAGTCAAACCCTTACGCATCGAGGATACCGAGGTAAAGCAGTTGCGGAACAAGTCCATTCGGATGGTAAAGGTCCGGTGGGATAATTGCGGCTGAGAGGAGTTAACTTGGGAGAGAGAGCAAGCGATGCTTGCGGAGTACCCCGAGCTATTTCTCTCAGGTAAATTTTCTTTAAAAACTGTAATTTCCTGCTATTACTGTTTTCCAAATTTTTCGGACGAAATTCTTTTAAGGGGGGTGGAGTTGTAACACCCCAAAGATCGTGGTTCAGCGAGGTAGGCGGAATGGTAGTGTTGCGCTCGGGATAGGCTCAAGATTCCAGATCAGGTCAATGCGCACGACCATTGTCCTCTTCGCGCACGACCAGTGAGCGTGCGCCAATGATCGTGCGTAACCCGCAAAGAATCGGAGTTCTGTCTCGGCTTATGCGCACGACCATTGTCCTCATCGCGCACGACCGGTAATCGTGCGCCAGCGATCGTGCGTTAATTCAGAAGAAAATCGAGTTCTGTCTCGGACAGTGCGCACGACCATTCCCCTCTTCGCGCACGACCACTGACCGTGCACCTGTGATCGTGCGCCCTGTTTATTCTGTTCCGCGATTTTGAGTGGAGAAGAAGATCGGACCGTCCAAATCTTTTGGAAATTGATCCAACGGCTAGGTTTAGTTTCGGGAGACCTTTAGGGCTAATGAGAGGGGGTTAAACCTCATATTCTCTAAGCCATTCTCTCTCCAAACCCTAGAGAAAGAAGGAGGAGCCAAGGAAGAAGAAGGGAGATTCCGCCATTGACGGAGCTCCGGAGCTCCGTTTCGCGAACCATTTCCAGATCTGGAGAGTGCATCCCGGTGCGGTCATTTCCCTCCGTCTAGAATCTCGGATTCATGGCGAAAAAGAACGCTCCTAGGGTAACGATTTCTTCTCCCGTTGTTTGGACTTGTCATTTGTCCTCTCCTTCGTTTCTCTATGCTTGCATGAGGGATCCCTTTCACCAAATGGGTGAAGTGTAGGATTCCCTCAAGTTCTCCGGAACTCCGGGTCGATTGTGTCCATCCCCGGCATATTGCATGTAGAAAATCTGGTAGTCGTGCGGATTTAGGCATTTTGTGTGAAGCCTATTCGTGGCCGTGAGCCCGAATCGGTGATGCTTGGATTGCGACGTTGCATTTAGGTTAAGCCTAGAATGCGTGCCGGAGAATGACTCCGTGAAATCATCTATAGTAGTGCGGGATTTAAGTGTAGGCGTCTTGTGAAGATCCTAACGAAAGCCCCATGCTTTGAGATTGGATGAAGGCAAACCTTCACCACGAAATTGATGCGGAGCGTATTATACCTCCCCTTTTTGAGTATTTGTGAAGCCTAGATCCTTGTGAAGGGATTAGGTGCGTAGCTTATATTTGTGTAGCACTTGAAGGTGCTAAACCCTTACGGGCCGAGGCGAAGCCGTACCCGCGTCGTGCGACAGATCGCGACGATTAGAGCACGGGCAAAGCTAAACCGAACCCGTTTCCATGCAGATCGGTAAGAGGTCCCTACCTCGTGTAGCCGTGTGATCATGGGAGAGGTCGTGGAAGGTGGTTTACCTAGACCGACCAAAAGCTCTTTTTCCCACATAAGGCGATGGCCCTTACGGTGGAGTGTTTGTGGAATTGATGTTGTTAGCCTCATGCGGTTGTTTAGGCGGTTGCGGGGAACCTTCGGGTGAACCCAACCAACATCATGTGCATACCTAGGTTCCCTCCTTTTTGATGCTCAACCTAGAAGATTGAATGTGCTTGAAACCTCACCTTGTGTAGTTGCACTTTCTTTATTTTAGTACTTGTGCTAGTGTGGCTTGCTTGCAGGGTAGAATCTCCGCCACCCCGGGAAAGGGGTGGGGTCGTTATAATTTGGTCAGCTGTGCTGACCATTACCTTGTTTGCCACCGCTTGGTGGAATGTTCTTATGCAGGTGCAGGTGAGCCTAGTGGGAAATAGCGGGCGGTGGCCCCTTTTGCTGAGTTGGCCCTTGAAGGCCAGCCTCCTTTTTAGCTTTCTCATGTATTGCCGGCCTGCGTGCCGATGTATGTTTTGGAGTTTTTAGTACATTTGCTAAATGTAAGGCCTTAAGGCCATAACTCTCTTTCTTGGTTTCATACCTATGATAGTGGACAATTCTAATGGAAATGTTAAATCTGTATGCTTCCGCTAGTGTTTAGTATACTCTGTTGTAGTTTCTTTCTGTTTATCACCTTTTAACTCCTAGCTAGTGTGGTTAGTATGGCGTGGGGTCCCGGCCGGACCTACTGTTATATTATTCGTACTGGCAGGGTGTTACAACCACACACCCGGAAGATCTTAGAGCGCTTCCCCTGCCAAGCCAATGCTGAAGCTGGGCACCTTGGAGAGCTGGAGGAGCTAACCAAAGAACTCTTGAGGAGAAGCAAAGATCTAGAATGCCTCTCAAGGTTCCCCAAAGGGTCTATTTATAGATTTTTGTGAACTGGTCTGCTAATAGTGGGATTCTACCTTTTGGTTTTACAATACGCACCCCAAACTGGTATGCAAACAGCCAAACTCCACTGTTCTGGAGGGCTATTGGCAGCCCACCAGGGGTACCCGGGTAAATTCACCTGCACCCCCTGGTGGGCGAGTGGCCCATGAAGGCGCCACTCGCCAGTCACTCTGCGAGCTTGGCTCGCGAGATCCCCTCCTGCGAGTGGAGGTGAGCCCCCACTCGCCTCACCAGACTATCACTGCGAGACCTTATCTAACTCGCCTTGGCTAAATGCACCCCAGAGCGGTCTTCAAAAGACTCATGCCATCGCCTCTCACTACTCGCGAGTGGAATCACTGGCACGCCTCTCTAGCTCGCCACATCCTTCCGTGGCAAGGTACTCGTCGCGAGTCTGCGAGCACTCCCTGAATTACCTGTGATTGATTCCTCCGCGAGTTGGTGAACACTGGGTTGCACACAATCCCCTCTCTTTGCGAGATTATGCTAAGCTCATGAAGAAACATCCAACCCTTTGTGATCGCCGGACGAGGATGAGCTGGCACAAATCTTTGGTGGGTTCCACCCCCAGTGCTATAAATACAAACAATCCAGGGAAATGAGGGACCCTTTCCTTCCTTCCTTCACTTCGCTACCCACAATCACCTTTACTAAAAATGCCTCTCTCGGAAGAAGCTCAAGCTCGCTTGGCAGTGTCCTACGCGAGGGGACAATCGGTCACCAAACGGGCCCGGCAGACTCCACCTCCCCCTGTCGAAAGTGAGCACAAGTGGTGAAATGATGCTTTGGGACGATGCAGTCATCCCTTCGGGACATACTGGATGATCTGGCACTCGCCGGCAGGTACTCAGATTCACATGCCTTTTCTCTCCCCTTTCTGTGCTAACCTTTTGATCTGCAGAGCGCGTCTCTGGCTGGAATCCAGGCGAGCGACAGCCTGGAAGGTACTCGCCTTCCATCCCCCGAGGGAAACAACTCTATGGCCACCCACGTGGAGGTTCTCGACCTGTCGCCTTCGCTGCTACCGGGTAAGATTCTGACATTACCTTTTCTTGCGAATTCACCCACTGAGCTTTTTCGTTCTTCACAGAGAACCTCCTCGCGACTCCTGGGAGGCGAGCCACCCCGCTGGGCTCGCCGCCCTCTCCAGATTCTCCGCCCCCGCCGGATTTGCCACCTCCTCCGGGCTCGCATCCCCCACTAGACGAGATAGTCCTCATCCTCGGGTTCAACATACTGGCCTTCAAGACCCCGGCAGCTCGCCTCCCCCCGACATCCGGGTTACAAGCAACCTCCCCCACATTCCTGGCCTAGAGAAATCCATCATGATAAAGTACTCGGAGGCCTTCCAGGGGCAACCGAGCTCCTCCCGCCAGCGACCCGGTAAAGCGGCCGCGGCTCTGTCAAGTTGGTTAGTAATTAATTGACAAAATACCTCTCGCACTGCTTACTGAATCTTTTCTCGCAGGTCTCCCGAAGTCCTCCACTGAGATGGAGGTTGGAGAGGATGATATGTCGCCCGTACCCTCGCCGGATAAGATCGCTGAATTCTTTGGCGACCCTTGGGACCCTGAAGCGATGAAGCGGAGAGTCGCCGATGTGCTCGAGAAGCAAGTATACATGCTGCAAGAGCTGCGCAACTTAGCGCACGAGGACAGAGCTGCCAGCGAGGAGCGCTTCGCCGTGATTGAAGACGAGTTAGACCGAGTTCTCGGATATGCAGACAGATGCATGCCACGCGACCACCTCTCCCGGGGTGCACCTCACACGGGCGGAGGACCAAATCCGATTGCTGTAGCGCGAGCTACGTGCGGTCCGTGCATATCACTTTCCGCGCATACCGTCGAGCTCGGGGGTAAGAGGACAAGGTCGATGGCGGTGGATCCGCTATTTATCCCCCTCACACTCGCCCGACGAACTCGCGAAAACCTGTTCATTATTGCTTTCTTTTTCTGTGGCAACCTGTAAACAATAATATTACTTCGAATGCCTCCCGAGAAATAGTGGGATTTTTCTTTAATTATTGCTTGCTCTTCATTGTTGTTTTGAATCGCATTCGCTAACCCCCTTTGCTCAACGCCCCTCTCTTGCGGCTTGCCTGGGACTCGCTTCACCTGGCAGTGATCTATCCGTGCTGCATTGCGGTGAGTTCTCCGGGGGTAGCGGGTTTGAGTACTGAGGCGCGGAACAGTGGGATTCGGCTCTCCGCACCCATGACACCTTGATTCCTCCCCGCCGCCTTGAGTTTCTTATAAATAAGCATGTCATCAACATTCAACCACCACATGTAATCTTCTCTACCTCTCTCTTTCTCGCGAGCTCTCTCCTCGCTTTCTCAATCTTTTCCGTTTTAGCAGATATGGGTGGTGAGGCGATGAGGAGGGTTGAGCCAAGTGCGCCTTCATATTTTGCGACCATGCGTTCTTTACTTGCTCGCTGACTGAGAGCGAGTAACACTCGGTGGTGGCCAACTACATCACACCATCATTCACTGATCGCCATCCAGTGAAGACCGAGTCCATCAATGACCTCCATTCGGATGAGCTCGCCATCTTCGTGGCTCACTTCGACGTGGGCCTGCGGCTTCCCTTGTGGCCGGAGATCATCCTGTTAACTCGCTCGCTACCCTTCTCCTTACATTCCTTTATTGCATTAGCTTAGGATTCCATTCTAACTGCTTCCTGTACATTCTCCAGCTGCTGAAATTCTATGGCGTCATCCCGGGCCAGATGACCCCGAACTCCATCGCAGCCATGGTGGGGTTCGCGTGCTACCTGCGCGAGGAGCGCATCGAGTTTAGCTTGCCGGTCTTTCGCAAGCTGATCTACTTTCGCGCGAACAAGGATGAGACGCCTTCTTTGCGAGCCAGCACGCCAATGTTCACGAGACAGTGAACAAAAGCCACTACTGGGCACAAAAGTTTGTGTTCTACAAGGGGCCCTTGGGCAACATCCACTTCTCGCCTGTTCAGCAGGGCGAGTCCACCTACCCCCTCCCCCCCCCCCCCCCCAAGCTCGGCGGCCCCAAGTATGACCTCTTCAAGTACATGTCAACCGCCTTCAAGGTCGGCTAACTCTGGAGAAATGTGGACTCGCTGCCCCCCGTGCCGCCCGGAGCAGGTTTACACCCTGATCCCTTTCTGTCTTGCCTGAACCTCTTTCATTCCTTTCCTAACTTACCTTCTTTTATCATTCGCAGGGGAGAGAGACCTTCCTCTCCCACCCTATGAGCAGATGGCGCCCATCACCCCAGGCCTGAGGCTCACTTCCGCCGCTGCCGATGCCTGCCACAAGGCCCCCAACACCTCCTCCGCCTCAAAGAAGTGGCCCGCACTCGCCAGCCGGGAGTCGTCCCTCAAACCTCTGCCTCCAAAGCAGAAAAAGCAGCCCTCAGCCCTCGTCAAGGGGAAGGGGCTCGCTGAAAGCTCGTCAGGGGCCAATCCCCCAGTGGATCCTCTAGCCGACCTGAACATTGGGGAGGCCCATGGGGAGACTGTCAGCGTGCCGACCGCACCCACGCCGATGGGCCACCGCAATTTCTTCCTTGGCACTAAGCACCGGGACGCGGTCGGCGAGCCTGTGTTGGAGTGCGACTCAGACTCCAACCGGGTCTCGATCTCTACCCTCAATCCCTCCTGGGTGGAGTGGGAGACCATTGGAGGAGAGGCCTTCGTTGTGTCCTTCAACCTCTATGGGAGGGAGGACGCCGCGAAATTCCACACCATATCCTCCCGAGGGCTAGCTTATGAGTGCGTGCGAGCTCAACTTTGGGGACTGGAGATTTCCCACATGGCAGTTCACTAATGCCTCATGACGGAGAGGAACTCCGAGGACTTAAAGCGAGAGTTGCATGAGACATAGAAGGAGCTCGCCGACCTAAAGGAAGAGCATGTCATCTCCGATGGCCTCCTTTAGAGCCTCAAGGGCGGGATGGTAAGTCTACCGAGAACTTGCTTGTCTCCTTTCATCATTTTCCTTTTTAACCCTTTTGCCTCTCGCAGGACCCTGAGACCGCCGACCAGCTCCTCGCTCGCAAGATGGAGATGGAGAGGGAGGTCGCTGTTCTGAAAGATCACAACCAGGAGCTTGCCCGGGCCGTCCTTCCACCCGCTCCTCGCTCTCCCCGAACCTTGAGGAACCTGAAGCACGCGGAGGAGGAGTCACTGCGAGACACCAGGATCCTGGAGGCGAGGCACATCTTCGACACCTTGAAGGGGGCCGGGCTTCTCTCAGCCGATGCGGAGGAGCTCACCGTCGAGGAGGTCATCCCGGAACTGTTCGAGTCGATCCCTCCTTTCGCGGATGACGAGTGTGAGCCTTAAGATGTAACCACTTTCTTTTTTCTTTTGATCTTTATTTGTAAGGAGAGACTCCCCCCTCACTATGGAAAACCATTTTTATGCAATGAAATGAAAAAGTATTCTCAAGTCTTTTCTTCATTTTTTGCTTTTCTCGCTTCCAATTACTTACGTGCTCACGTCTCGACGACTCACACCACGCGCACACTCGCGCTTTGCTCCAGCACTTATTGACTCACGCACGCATGCTCGTACACGTATGCATTCGCATTCTGGCATGCTCCCCACGCGTACGTGCGAATCGATCGAATACTCGCTTACCCGCCCCCCTTCATGGGACTTAACCAAATTTTCCTTTGCATTTGCTTCGAACCAGGCTCTCTCCTACGAGCCCTTCGCCGAGGCAAATGTCCATTCAGGAAAACTTGTTTCCCGCTTTCACGTTCGCACGCTTCCACTTTCTCCAATCGATATATACCTGTTAAATGCCTGTACTTACTCGCACACCACCACTCGCGCTTCCGCGAGAGATGTGCTTGCATCAACTGCTGCCTTACATTCGCACCCCCTTGCTCGCACTTTTGCAAGTGGTGTGCTTTTGCCGATTTCTTTGGACCTAGGTGGCTACGACAATTCCACCGAGAGTGCAACCTTGCTGAGAACCTTGCCTGCTGGGTCCACTCGCATCACTGCTGAGTGAGTGCCTTTCGAAGCGAGTGCCTCCTCTACTGGGGCAACTCGCATACTTGACCCTTGAGATTTTTCCCTTCTTATTTTTTCCTTACCTTCCTGCCACCGAGTGAGTCTGCTATCCTGTCAGCTGGGTGAGAGTCCTACCATGTCGTCTTCGTGAGAGCTTGCTGCCCTGGGCTAGTACCACATTTATCTTAGCCAGGCTCTCTAGAGATCAACCTGACCCACCGTCTAATGAGATCCCGGCAGTGTAATCGATCTGGGCACTCCAGCTCAAACTTTCCTTAGTCAGCCTCTCCAGAGATCAACCGGACCCACCGTCTGCGAGAGCCTGCATCGGAATCAATCTGGGGCACTCTGTAACATCCCCGTGCGCGCTAAACCCCTATGATGAAAATATAGATTACATTTTGATTGGGTTACATTTATGTTGATGGGAGACTTATAAATATACCAGTGCATTGAGGTTGTGCACATTGGTGTGCGGATAGAGGAAATTATGAGCAGAGATCTGGATGGATAAAATATATATAAGTACATATATATGTATGATATTCTGTGAATTTTATTAGTGATTTGGATAGAAACTTATGACAGAAAAATATAGCAAACTAGCAGGTAGGAAATGAGAGCTGGTTCGGCCAACTTAATTACGTTCGACGAAATTCCCTAATTTCGTCGAACTCAGAACTCGGCAGCCACCGATCGACGAAATACTACTGCAATGGCGGTCGACGAACAACATCCTTCAGCCGCTCGACGAAATATATTGCATAGCATCCGCTCGACTAAAATATTGCATGTAGTCGATCGACGATCGACGAAAATTAAACCGTTCGACGAGAATCGTCGAACGGCGTTCGACGAGCAGCGTCCTTCAGCGGTAGAAGAACTTAGCCGCCGTTCGACAAAAATCGTCGAACAGCGTTCGACGAAAATCCCAGCGCTCGACGGAGTTACTGTTCCCGTTCGACGATTCTGGGCTCTTTCGTCCCGTCGCCCAATAAAGCTTAAATGCTTAATTTTTATGATTATTTTAGACCAGAAGTGGATACCTTGTCCAATAAGAAGCCGACACCTATATTTGGAGTTCTAAGGCTTACTCTCTTCTCTCTTAACACAAGAGCTGCTGGTCTGATTACCCGACAGATCTCCTTCTTCTTCATCTCCTTCCCTCCCACTTGATGGTTTTAACTTAAGGTTTTATTCATGGAGCTTTGGAGGAGCAAAGCTTGGAGAGGCATTTGGAGCTTGGCCGACCACCACCCATGCTTCCATCAAGATGAGCTCCGACCTGGCCATAAAATCAGGTGACTTCCTCCCCTCTCCCTTGGTGCTAGCCTCTTAGATCACAATAGGAGAGATGAAGGCTCAAGAGAGCTTCTCGTGTGAGCTTTAATGGAGTTCCCTTAGGAAGACCAAGTCGAAACCTCAAAATTTAGGGCATCGTTCGCCGCGAGGTTTTCGGAATCATTTCTTCTCTCCAAGAGGAAGAGATGGGATTTGATTTGGGGCAAACCCATGGTCGTTGAGGGAGAATGAAGGGAATTGATTGTGTAGGATTTTAAAAGTGTAATGACCTAATTTTGTTTGGAGAAGATGATGAATAGTTCCCTATTAAGTAGAGGGGTGAATTTAATTATTAGGGAAAAGATGAAGTGTAAATTCCCTGTTAATAACCCTCTGTTAAATAGGGTTTTTAATTATGTATATGTGATAAGGATGTTATGATAACAGCCCCCTCCTTAAAGAAAGATTTAATTAACATCATTTCACTTGGTAAACAAGGGGTGAATTTGTGCGCAGCTGGGTTCGAGCCAATTTTTAGGCTTGACCCCACTGGAATTAGACTTCCGGCTCAACAAGGAAGTTGTAGCCCTCGGAAAGAGCTTTCCAACGATAGGTTACCCATTTCCTGAAGTGACCTGTAGCTCTCTAAAGGTCCAGTCGAGTGGACTGTCCATAAAGCTGGTTTGGGTCTATTGCATGTTGTTTTTGCTGTCCAGGATTTCTGCAGTTGACTTTGGAGCAGATTTTAGGTAGGATCCACTTGGATCTGGGTTTAGGACCCAACATGAGTGTTGTAGCCCTTGGTGAGGGCTTTCCAAAATGGGGTGGCACATAATTTGGGGTGGAGTAGAACTCCCAGAATCTCAGTTTTGTTAATCATCGTCGTTGTAGTTTGAATTGCGGTAATCTTTGGGGATATCTTTTATAATACTTGTCTGACGCTCTTAATAATTGGTAGAAATCGAATTGATGATATTGTGCTGACCTTGGGTGAATTTCATGAGTTGTGGGAGGGTACTTGTTGTGATTTCGCCAACCGTAGTTCGTTCTCGCTTCGCTCTGGGAATAATAATTAGGAATGCCGACGTGGCTATTGTTTGGAGAGAATGACCATAACAAGCTAGCGGAACTACGGAAGCAACAGAGAAATCTATATTCTCCAATTTAATGAGGAATGAGTGCCCAGATTTACGTGTCAATTGGGCGGAGCATGGGCGAATGGCATGATGCTAGAATGAGGCATTGCGATGAATAATCGAATAAAGACTTTGACGACATGTTTATAATAATGCGCCCATCGATCGATCATCCAACGAAGAGTGTGGTTTGGTGACAACCCCTCAAATGCGATAAGGATCTCATCGTGATAGAGTGAGCTGTAATTTGAGTACGAGAAGTGAATGTCGATGACATGTGAGATATGCTTGGAAATCACGAACGTTATATTAGGGGACTCTTGGCGCATGTTTGGAAGACGTGCTTCTATGAATGATCGCCTCGCTAGATAAACAACGGGATGATGCGTATTGGTAGTAAACTCTCAAGAATGTGAATAGTTCAACTAGGTTGAACTTGTTGTGAACGGAGCCTACGGGCAGAACGTGCTAATATGATGAGTGCTTGTGAGCACCGGTTGTGAATGGGCCTACGGGCAGGACATGATAGTATGAATGTGCAGGTTTTCACCCATGGTGGTGTAGTGATCCTCGGTAGAGGATAGTTAGTGGCGGGTCTACGGGCTCGCCGATCGTCACACCGACGGGAGCTGGCAGTCAGGCTCGGACTGGAAGGGCTCGTCTTCTTGGTGCTCATCTCCCAAAGCCCCCTTCCACTCCTGAAGACTCTGCAGAAATGCTAGCAGTACGCAGGGCTCCGCTATGAGCAAAGAGCGTTGAGGCGTACAGAGGCCTAGGACGGGTAGTGTGCATACCTTCCTAGTAGTGGCGAAGCCCGTGCCACTGCCACCGTCTGGCCACGACGGGGGGCGCCTGAGTGGTTAGCTACCCTCGAAAAGTGGGAACTAAAGGTCTGTGTCGACATAGCAAATGCGCTTGGAGAAGTCATCATATCATAATCATTGCACCGCATTCATATCATAATCATTGCACCGCATTCATATCATAATCATTGCATTGCACAGCAATGGAAACTCATCATATAAACTTGTATGGGCATCTTTATATGATGAGTTACCTTTATATGCAGACCCTTAACTTATAAGCTTGTATGGGCATCCTTATAAGTTGAGTTCAATTCAGCTCTGTGATACTTTAGCTATGTCCTGTTACTAGTACGATTTTGATACTCTGCTTATGCTTTCTGTTTCCAGTACTTGCATTTATAACTGCTGCTATATATATATATATATATATATATATATATATATACTTATGAACAGCTTGTTAGTGCCATTGCAAGTACATGGGTACTTATACAACCGACACATATGAACAACCCTTCCTGTCACCTGTTTTGTATACTATTGCTAATATTGCAGCTTTCTTTCAATTCTACCGCCCGGTGCCTTGGAGTCGCCGGGGGAGCGGATGTGAAGCCACTTAGTCTTTATGACTAACGGTTGCTACGTCCCTCTTTTTAGGAGTGCGCCCTGGAGCCGCAGCGCACGGCGCAGGAGGAGGACAGTCAGGTCAGGACGACAGGGCTGGAGACAGCGATACCCTCAGTACCGGCAGTGGCTGACGTGAGTAGTAGTTTTGAGATGTAGCCCCTTTGGGCATCTTTTGTGATACTCTGATATATTTTGCAGGAGCTCGTGGTGCTACCTTTTTGTATAATTATGGACTCTACTTATGCGAATTTTATATATCTATATGTGGCTTCTTGTTTTAGTTTATTGATGGGTTGGCGCTGTTGAGTTGGTTTAGCCGGCGGGATAGGCGTCTTGTGGAGGTGGCTAGCCCGTGAGCTGGCGCTTCCGCAAGGCGGCTGTCCTGGGCATAAGATTCCCCTCGGCCGTGTTGTGTGTTCCGGGAGGGGGATCTTACACACTCCAGCTCAAACATTCCTTAGCCAGCCTCTCCAGAGATCAACCTGACCCACCGTCTATGAGAGCCCGATAGCAGAATAAATCTGCGGCACTCCAACTCAAACTTTCCTTAGCCGGCCTCTCCAGAGATCAACCTGACCCACCATCTATGAGAGCCCGACAGCTAAATCGATCTAGGGCACTCCAGCTCAAACTTTCCTTAGCCAGCCTTTGTATAGATCAACCTGACCCACCGTCTATGAGAGCCCGACAATGAAATCAAACTGGGGCACTCCAGCTCAAACTTTCCTTAGCCAGCCTCTTCAGAGATCAACCTGACCCACCGTCTATGAGAGCCCGACAGTGGAATTGATCTGGGGCACACCAGCTCAAACTTTCCTTAGCCAGCCTCTCCAAAGATCAACCTGACCCACCGTCTATGAGTGCCTGACAGCGGAATCGATCTGGGGCACTCTAGCTCAAACACACAAGGACACATGGTTAGAGCAGACATTGAAATCAGTGCACAATGAGTCAATCATATAACAAATCATCATACAAAGTTTTAACGATAGAAACATTTTAGATCATCCCTGCTCCGAGCTTGGCCGAGGGGTGCCACTTCCACATCTCGGAGGTGGTACCCTCCTGACTTGAGCACTTCATCTAAAATATAAGGCCCCTCCCAGTTGGGGTCGATCTTTCCCACCGCAGATCCTTTCCCGGCCGTGCCAACCTTCTTCAAGACTAGATCCCCCTTCTCGAACTATTTTCCTCAGATGTGTTTGTCGATATAGCGAGCCATCCGCCGCTTGACCTCCTCCTTCCGGATGGTAGCTAGGTCCCGGAGCTCTTCCACCAAGTCCAAGGATAGTTTTTGCTCCCCTTCATTCTCCACTAGCCATTCTTCATTTCCTTCCCCTGAGTCCACCACCCGGGGTGACTTCACCTCGAACTCTATAGGGAGAACAACCTTGGACCCGTGAGAGACCTTGAATGATGTCTCCCCTGTGGCCGTGTTAGGGGTGGTTCTCAAGGCCCAGAGGACCGAGGGCAGCTGATCTACCTAGTTTCCCCTCAGGTTCTCGACCTTTTTCTTTAACAAATTCACAATTATTTTGTTTGCCACCTCCACTTGCCCATTGCTCCTTGGGTCGTGGACTGACGTGAAACGAAGGTCTATGCCAAGTTGGGTGCAAAAGCTGACAAACTCGTCGCTGGTAAACTGCGGCCCATTGTCCATGACTATGGCTAATGGAAGCCCATGCCTGCAAATTATTTTCCCCATATGAAATTTCTTACCACCTTAGAGGTTACCTTGGCCAGTGTTTTCACCTTGAGCCACTTGGAGAAATAATTGAACATCACTAGTAGGAACATTCTTTGACAACTTGCCTGGGGGAAGGGACCTACCAAATCCAATCCCCATATTGCAAAGGACCATGGAGCCATGATAGTCCGGAGCCTCTGAGATGGTAGGAGCTGGAGGGGAGCGTACAACTAGAACTTAGAGCATTTCTTGGCAAATTCTTCAGCATCCTTGCTGAGGGTAGGCCAGAAGTAGCCTGGACTCAACACTCTTGCTTCCAAGGTTCTGCTCCCCAAGTGGCTACCTCACTCCCTCGAGTGAATCTCCTCAAGGACCCTTGGGACCTCCTCCTCCGAGACGCAGTGAGCTAGGAGTCCCGATAGGGTCTTTCGATACAGTTCACCTGCATGTAAGGAATAATAGGCCGACTTATACATGAGTCATCGTTTGTCCACATCCCCTTCCGGGAACTTCCCTGATGTTAGGAAGGTGATGATAGGATCCATCCACGATGCCCTCCGATCTACCTCCATTAATTCCCCCTCCTCGATGGAGGGCTAGAAGAGTTCCGACACCGTCCCTCCTGCCTAGGGACCGAACTTGGCCAGGAGGTCGGCCGGGATGCTCTCCTCCCTTGGCACGTGTTGAATGGAGAAGGTGCGGAATTGCCCGACGATCTCCCAGACCTTCTCCAGATATCATTGGAGGGTGGGTACCCTTTCCTCAAACTCCCCCTTGACCTGACATGACACTACCATGGAGTCAATTGAGACCTCCACATCTTGCACTCCCAACTCTCGAGACAGTCGCAGGCCTGCTATTACTGCCTCGTACTCGACCTGGTTATTGGTGATAGGGTAACGGATGTTGAAGGCTTTCTCTAACCTTGTTCCCTGGGGGCTTACTAGGATGACTCCCCCCCCCCCCAAAGGAATGCCTCCCCGATGCTCCGTCGACCAACATCTTCCAAGATGCCAGGCGGGGTGGCTCAGTTTCTTCCACCTCGATCATATAATCGTCCAAGAAGTCTGCCACTGCTTGTGCCTTTATCGAGAGTCTGGGCACGAAAGAGATATCTAATTCGCTTATCTCCACCGACCACTTAGCTAACCTTCCCGAGTGTTCCACTCCCTCCATGATGCTGCAAAGGGGGTGGTCGGTTACCACCTTTATGGAGTTAGCCTGGAGGTAGGGTCGGAGCTTCCAAGCTGACACCACGAGAGCGAAGAACAGTTTTTCTAAGATGGGATACCTAAGATCGGCCTTCCTCAAGACTCAGCTGCATAGTAGATCGGGGGCTATTTCTTCCCTTCTCCCCGCACTAACACGGAGCTCACCGCTTCAGACCCTACCCCCAAGTAAAGGGATAGGTCCTCTCCCTGCCTCGGTCCCTGGAGTAGAGGGGCCTGGGTAAGCTGACTCTTTAGTGCTTGAAAGGCCTCCTCACATTCCGTGGTCCACTTGAACTTCTGGTTCCACCTTAGCACTTTGAAGAATAAAGCACACTTCTCCCCTGCCCTGGAGAGGAACCTACTTAGCCCAGCTAGATTCCCGATGAGGTGCTGGACCTCCTTTGCATTCCTCGTTGATCCCAGCTCCAGGATTGCCCTTACTTTATCGGGGTTAGGCTCCACCCTGGCGGGGGTGACCAAGTGGCCTAGGAACTTCCATAGGCTATCCCCAAAGACACTCTTCTAGGGGTTGAGTTTCATCTTGAACTTGCGCAAGGTCCCGAAGGTAGGACTCGAGGTCCCGGTTCTTAATCATGAGATCATCCACGTACACTTCTAAGTTCCTTCCCTTCTGTTCCCGAAACACCCTGTCCAACATCCGCTGATAAGTCGCCCCTACATTCTTTAGCCCGAAGGGCATCATTTTGTAACAGTAGCACCCATCCCCAGTGATGAAGGAGACATCCTTGACATCGGGAGGGTGCATGCGGATCTGATGATAACCTGAGAAAGCATCTAAAAAGCTCATTAAAGAAAAACCGACGGCTGAGTCAACTAGCGCGTCGATTCGAGGCAGGGGGTAACAATCCTTAGGGCATGATTTATTTAATAAGGAAAAATCCACACACATTCTCCACCTACCATCACCCTTTTTCACCATCACTATATTGGAGACCCATCCTGGATACTGGATATCAGATACAAAACCCGCTCTGAGGAGCTTGCCCACCTCCTCTAGGATGGGTTCCTCCAGCTTGTCGGCGATGGACCTCTTCTTCTGGCAGATGGGGAGAGTGTCGGGGTCGAGGTTGAGGCGGTGACAGGCCACATCCATATCGATCTCGGGCATCTCCATAGCACTTCAAGCGAAGATGTCCACATTTTCCTGGACGCAAGCTAGGATACTCCTCCGGTCCTCGGGGTTGAGCTCCCCGCTGATCTTCACTTTTTCGATCTATCCTTCCCGGGAGATGACCTCCAACTCCACTACCTCCTCCACGACCTCTAGTCTAGACTGCTTCACCAACCATCTTCTTTCTGTTCTCCGCCCATTGGCGCCTCTACTTCTTCCTCCTCCCCTCCTTCTTCCCTGACCTCCATCATCTGCTCTGCCCTTTCTCCCTGGGCTTCACCTTCTTCTCCTTCTCCCTCTTTCCTTCCTTCTTCTCCTGCCTCTCCCGGCATTGCCGGCTCCCCCATCTACCTATCCCACTCCTCAGCCTCCGCCATCCAGGCGATGGTGTTCACAGCAGTCACATAGCACTGTCTTGCTACCTTAGGGTTTCCCCTTACCCGAACCTGGACTCCCCCAGCATTGAACTTGAGGCATTGATGAAAAGTGGAGGGGACGCATCGAAACACGCTGATGAGGGGCCGTCTGAAGATGGCACTGTAGCTGCTGGGGGCATCCACGATGATGAAGTGGCATTTTCGAGACTGCCCTCCCAAGACGACGTGGAGCGCCACTCCTCTTTCCACCTCCTTTCTTTCCCCTGAGAATCCAAACAACGGGGCATCTGAGGCCAACACCCTTCTAGACGCCACCTTCATCTTGTCAAATGCCTTTTTAAAGATGACATTGACCGAGCTCCCATTATCCATGAGGATCCGAGAGACGGTGAAGTTCTCGATGGCCGTCTGCATAACCAGCGCATCGCAGAACGGGTCCTCATGGGCCGACAAATCCTTCGGAGTAAACATGATCTTTTCTGATGGGGGTGGCGCTTGGGATGGCGAAGCAACACTCCGACGATATATGGTATGGAGGCTCGCCTTTCGGGTCGCCTCGATCCCCACTACCCCGTGGATCACTCTGATCCCTCCTCGGGTCCCCAAGTCAAACCTGTCCTTGCACCTCTCTTCCTCCTCCTCCTGAGGTAGGACCTCCTAATTCCTCACCGGTCGCTGCTCCCGCTGCACCGACACTCTGGCCCCCTCATCTCCAAGAACTCTGGGCAGGTGGCCGTCGCGTGACCTTCCTCCTGGTGGAAGTCACAATAAGGCAATGCCACCCCCTCGCTTCGACCTCCGCCCCTCTGTTCCTCCTACTGAGCCCGGCTCCTCCGGCTCTCGCTCCTCTTCCTCTTCCTGCTCTCCCTCTCCCGACTTCCATTGCATGCTTAGGCGGGGGAGGAGGTGGCCTCGGGCCCTGCCTCCACCCTAGCTGATGGAGTCTTCCTTGTCCTCCTTGAAAGTTGCCCCCTCCCTGGTGGAAGCCCCTTCTTGGGCCCTGGACCCCCTCCTTACTGCCACCACCCCAACTTCGGGGCCCTTGCCTCTTCTCTTCTCCTTGCCTCCGGTTGCCTAACCTCCATCTCGCTTAGCCTTACCAGCCTTTTTGTGAACTCGGGGTTAGCTGCCTCCCCTTCTATCTCTTCCGCCGCCCGCTCCATCAGCTCCTCGAAGGATAGGGGAGTCCTCCTCTTCAAGCTCATCTTAAAGAAACCCTCCCGCAAACCTACTATAAAGGCAAGATGGAGGGTGAACCCGGGCAGCGACTCTCCTGGATGAGGAGGACCTCCTTAATGTTTAAATTTTATTTCTGCAAAAGCCTTTTTGTGATGAGAGTAGAATTATGCAGGCGTTTTCGAGGAGTCTCGTAAGTACTCCTACTTCGAGAAACTATCTGTTATCCTACTTCAATGAATAAAAGCAACAGTCTTTCCTTCTTTCGGAATATCGATGATTATGCCCCGGCTACGACGCCGAATTCTTTAAATGTGTCAATAGAAAACGAAAGTTTTGCCAGCTTTTGTAATTCTTATCCAAACTAATCATTCGATGAAGGCAAGTATACCTTATCGCCTATAGTATAGGATATTTTATAGAAAATATTAAGGTCATATTTTTCCGGATCCTGTTGATTATTATTACTTTTTAAGAACGCGCTATTATTTTATCGATGAAACGAGTGATTAATTTTATAAAATTAAAAGGGCGATGACGATAATAATTTAAGCGATTGCGTGCGGTAGCGAAAACAAAGAAAAAAATTATAAGAAAAGAAGAGAAAAAAAGGAAAAGAACGCACTAAGTCAAAAATGCACGCACTCTACGGAAATTTAAATGACTGAAATAAAGAAAGCAGAAAAGCTATCTCATACATGCACGCACTATACAGGAATTTAAATGACTGAAATTGAAATAAAGCAGAAAAATTTAAAACTAATACGCACACACACACACTTTCATAATTAAAAAGTAAATTAAATACAAAAACAATAAATTTTACACTCATACACTCACACACACAACAATAAGTAAAACTAAGTGAAAATAAAAATAAAACAGTAACTCATACACTCACACACACAACAATAAGTAAAACTAAGTTAAAATAAAAATAAAACACTAACTCATACACTCACACACTCAACAAAAAGAAAAATAAGAAGAATAAGAAGAACAAGAAGAACAAGAAGAACAAAAAAGTTTCTTATATATATATTTTAAGGATTACAACTTTTTAAAGAAAGTCTAAACTTTGGAAAGAAGGAGAGCGCAAACAAGGGCTTGGAAAACACACAAACAAACTCACAAACACTCACAAAAAAATCTCACAAGAACACTAAAAAAACTCTCAAGAACAACACTTAATTAGGTTCTAATTTTTATGAACCTTTTTTACAAGGGAGGAGCCCCCTTATTTATAGACAAAAAAGAGGGGTGCAACTAACAAAAAATAGATTTTTAAAGGAGATGGTGGGAAGCAGCTGGCTGGTTCTAGAAGGTTTGGTGTGGGACAGCTTGCTGGAAGGAGAGCTGGCGGGTTGACTGTTGACTTTGGGGTGCGGATAGCGGGTTGCGGGTAGTAGCTGGCTTATGGCTGGATTTAATCCAACAAAATGGGATGTCCTGGTTTCGATCCAGTGCCACAAAGGAGGATAACCAAGGCCATCTCCACTCAGGCAAGCGGGTCTATCTGTAAAAACAAGAACATATATATATTATATATATTATAATATGTTAATAAATTAAGTATTAAATAGACGGGAAGGGAAAATCGACATCCCGTATCGTTGATCGACGGGACGAGATGTCGATCGGTACTTAGGCTCAAGGTGAAATCAATTGGAAGGGAAGCTGATCGACGGGATCGACATCCCGTCCCGTGGATGGACGGGAAGGTAATCAATGGGATGTTGTTTTAAGGAAAAAAAGTGAATATCGACGGGAAGCTTTCTGTAGATCGACGGGAACAATCTGCCGATCGACGGGATCTGTCTGCCGATCGACGGGATCAGTCTACTGATCGACGAGATCGACATCCAGTCCTGTCGATCGACGGGATGGGATTTTATTAAAAAAACAAGTTTTTTTGTTTTTACAAAAACTAAATTATTATTTATTTAACTTATTTATAGCTTATATTTACATATATATACACTGTTATTATTTATTATATATATTATTGTTGAAACCAGCAACTGGTCTCTTGAGTTCGGACCCACTGGGGGTGTAGCCGATGCTTATTTCTCCCTCACTAGACTCTCTTGACGGTGGATGCTGGAAACGGAATAGACCCAAGGCTGAAGCGAGGAGGTCCCGCCACACACCCGGAAGATCTTAGAGAGCTTCCCCTCCCAAACCAAAGCTCAACCGGGCACCTTGGAGGGCACTGGCTGCCAACCAAAACTAGCCTAGAGGAGAGGATTCTCTCAAATCGGATCTCCTCCATCTCCTGTCATCGAAACCAGCTTGGGATTTTCTTTCACCGGCTACGGTCCACGCTCACCGCACCAAAAATGTTGAAACCAGCAACTGGTCTCTTGAGTTCGGACCCAGTGGGGGTGTAGCCGATGCTTATTTCTCCCTCACTAGACTCTCTTGACGGTGGATGCTGGAAACGGAATAGACCCAAGGCTGAAGCGAGGAGGTCCCGCCACACACCTGGAAGATCTTAGAGAGCTTCCCCTCCCAAACCAAAGCTCAACCGGGCACCTTGGAGGGCACTGACTGCCAACCAAAACTAGCCTAGAGGAGAGGATTCTCTCAAATCGGATCTCCTCCATCTTTTGTCATCGAAACCAGCTTGGGATTTTCTTTCACCGGCTACGGTCCACGCTCACCGCACCAAAAATGTTGAAACCAACAACTGGTCTCTTGAGTTCGGACCCACTGGGGGTGTAGTCGATGCTTATTTCTCCCTCACTAGACTCTCTTGACGGTGGATGCTGGAAACGGAATAGACCCAAGGCTGAAGCGAGGAGGTCCCGCCACACACCCGGAAGATCTTAGAGAGCTTCCCCTCCCAAACCAAAGCTCAACCGGGCACCTTGGAGGGCACTGGCTGCCAACCAAAACTAGCCTAGAGGAGAGGATTCTCTCAAATCGGATCTCCTCCATCTCCTGTCATCGAAACCAGCTTGGGATTTTCTTTCACCGGCTACGGTCCACGCTCACCGCACCAAAAGTGTTGAAACCAGCAACTGGTCTCTTGAGTTCGGACCCACTGGGGGTGTAGCCGATGCTTGTTTCTCCCTCACTAGACTCTCTTGACGGTGGATGCTGGAAACGGAATAGACCCAAGGCTGAAGCGAGGAGGTCCCGCCACACACCCGGAAGATCTTAGAGAGCTTCCCCTCCCAAACCAAAGCTCAACCGGGAACCTTGGAGGGCACTGGCTGCCAACCAAAACTAGCCTAGAGGAGAGGATTCTCTCAAATCGGATCTCCTCCAAGGTGCCCTTAAGGGTCTATTTATAGTTTTCCTAGGCTGGTCTGTAAATAGCCTGGCTCCGCCTTTTAATTTTACTGACCGCACCCCAAATTGGTCTGCTAATAGCCTAACTCCGCTGTTCCGAGGGGCTATTTGCAGCCCGCCAGGGGTATCCTGGTCATTTTCCCCTCACACCCATTTGGGCGAATGGTCCGTGAGGGCACCATTCGCTGGGCACCCGCCTGTCTGGGCGAATGCCCACGCTTCTGGGCGAGTGGTCCCCTGGCTGGGCGAATGCTCTCATTTCTGGGCGAGTGGTCCGTGAGGGCACCACTCGCCTAGCGTCTTCTTTCCTATAGCTTACCTCCACCATCTTGAGGGCATTTTTACCTCACTTAGCCTGGGCGAGTGACCTGGCGAATGATCCGGACGACCCAGGTTTCGCCAGTTGGCTGGGGGGGCCCACTCGGCGAATACGGGTTGTACAATTATATACTATTATTATTTTACATTTATTATACATATATATATATATATATTTCATTATATTTATAATATATACATTCTTATTACTATGTTATTATTATACTATACAACTTTATTATTATATATATATTCATACTATTTATTTCATTTATATTTAAATATAAATATATGATTATTTATTATACTTATTATTTACATATATATATATCACTACTTATAATATTACATTTACATATATATATGACTATATTATTTATACATCTTTATATCTTTATTTTATAATTACATATATATATATCATTGTTTTCAATGACTTATATATATATTTATTTATTTTATGGTTTTATTTATTCATAGTATTATATGTACATTAAATAAATAAATTATTTCAAAAATTGATAATTAAATAAATATATTTACAAAGGATATTTTTACATATTTTTCTAATTTGTTTCATACTTAAATAGCTTCTTCTTTACATATAGGTATATATTTATATACATTAGATAAAACAAGCCATTTTATTTAATATTATATATGAAATATGTATAATATTACCTAAAACAATGTTAAAAACTATAGTAAAATACATGTATTCTTCTGTTCATCAAATACACCCATACTTAAGCTTTTGTTATTCTAGAGCAAAAGTAAGAGAGATATCTATAAGACATTATGGTGCGGTGAGCGTGGAGAGTGACCAAGTTATTGGTTTCAACATTATGGTGCGGTGAGCGTGGAGAGTGACCAACCCAAGAAACTCTAAAGCTAAGCTCCATGGTTGGAGGTGGAGGATCTGACCCAGGCCACTCGCAGCCCCTGGTGGTTGGAGTGACGGTCGAGATGTTTGAAAATTTCAAGCGGGAGGTCCTGCAGACCTTGCAGCTAACTTTCTCCATGATAGGCGAAGGCAGGAGAGGAAGTGGTCCGGAGGTCTTGCCTCAGCAGGTGAGCGAGTGCACTCTCGAACAGCAATCCAGGAAGGAGGTGCCAGTGGGGGGGGAGTGGGGAGGCATTCTGCCCCACTCGCCCAGTCCCCTAGGAGGGGGCTGTTGGATCTTACGACGCCCTTAGAGGGGGGGGGGGTGCATAAGAGCTTTATGGAATTTTAGATCTTAATTAAATTTATCAAAGTTTGTGATCAAAGTTTAGGAATATTTTATAAGAAAATATATTTTGATATCTCAGAAAAGAAGTCTTGAAGATTCCTTTTTAAACAAGAGAGCAAAACTTTTTGTTAACTGTTGCTAACGCCGGCGTTAAGTGTTAATGCTGGGCGTTAGCTCTCCAGAAATATCCCTTATCACAAAAAGATTGTCGCAGGGATTTTACTTATGAAATCTTAAATAAAGTACAATTCTAGTAGATCGGAGATAATAAAGATGATTATTGTATTTCAAAGATAATTACACAAATGTTAATTTTGATACTTTAATGAAAAGATAAATTAAAACATTCTTGAAGAGGAAATAAAATCAACTGAATAGAACATTAAAGGACATGATTTTATTTCATAATAAATTGAATACACAAATGTTTAATTTCTATAACGCTAAAAATCATGGCGAGAATATGTAAAAACACTTTTTGATGATTCACCGGTTCTTCTCCCAAGGACCGGTTGGCTATAGACTATCTATCCCTAGATAAGGCCTCTAGCCACCCCCTAGATCTACCTTTGACCTAGGCGCCACCCACAAGGCGGCGAATTACCCCCTAAGCCGCACAAGGACCTAGTCGACAACACAAGACAAATTTACCTACAGAATCCTTCCCGAAATCCGACGTTCTCCCCGAACGATTTCTCCACACAAATTACAAAAGGAAAAAGTAAAATATTACAAGATAAGTAAAGAGAAAATCCCCAAGAAATTCTGAAGGTGAAGACGAAGGCGATGTAGATGTTGACGTTCTTGAAGCGATCGTCCTTCGTATGGGATATGCGTTGTAGACCTTCTCCTTCAAAATCTTCTTTAGATCTTCATGTTAGCCTAAGGGAGATCTCTCAATTGCTGTACACGAGCCTCAGGAGCTAACACGTGGTGTTAATCACTAACGCCAACATTAGTGAATGTGCATCATCGTGGCTGAATTCGCGCAAACCATCGGGATCGTGGCAGAAACTAATTTCGTCGAACGAAACTCATTTTGTCGAACGCACTTTCGTCGAACGGAATCAAAGTTCGTCGAACGACATCAAAGTTCGTCGAACGCAATTTAGCCTAACTCAATTTCATCGAACGCAATCCAAGTTCGTCGAATGCAATGTCGCCGAACTCAATTTCATCGAACGCAATGTCGCCGAACTCAATTTTGTCGGATGCCATCAAAGTTTGTCTAACGCAATGTTGCCGAACTAACGCAATCAAAGTTCATCGAACGCATGTTCGTTAAGCGCAATTTCATCGAGCGCAAGTTCATTTTGTCGAACAGAATTTCCTTTCGTCGAACGCCTTCAGATTTCGTCAAACGCAGTTTTGTCGACCGGCATCACATTTCATCGAACGTCTTCAGATTTCGTCGAACGCAGTTTCTTCTCAGCGGTTTCCTTCTCGACGGCATTTCTTCTCAGTTGTTTCCATCTCAGCAGTTCCTTCTTGACGGTATTTCTTCTCAGCTATTTCCTTCTCAGCGGTTGTTAACGCGGGGCGTTAACAACTAATGCGAGCGTTAGCTCTCTTTTCAAAGAATCATCTCCATTCAGTATGTTACTCATAGGGATGTGTATCTTTAGTTCCTGTACAACCTACACACTATAAATACACAAAATAAAAGATCAAATACAACACGGTATTTGTTATTCTCAAACCAAGAGATGCAGAACATAGGCTCCAACAATCTCCCCCTTTTGATAATAACAAATAACTGTATGAGAAATTAGTGAGATTAAGACCATTTGTGTTTATAGATAAGTGCGGTAATAAGATATGCATGAATAACATGTTAAAATCAAGATAGATTTGAAAGTGATAATGCATACTCTTTCTATATGAAGTCCTCCCCCTACGTAAGTGTTCTCTTATAATTTACTCCCCCTAAATATCTATTTCACTAGATTTCTCAATTTCTTCTCCCCTTTGTTATTAGCAAAAGTGGGTAGGGATGAGTGTATATCTACTAAGATTGATTAAGAACCACTTATTGAAGGATTGTCATGATCAAGCATATGATAGTGTATGCACCTCTTATATGATTACTCCCCCTACAAAGATACTCCTTTTTTGTTTGATATAATTATAATGCACTCCCCCTAAATATTTGATTTATGAAATTTAATCTCCCCTTTTGGTAGTATCAAAAGGAGGTTTAGGTGAGAGTATGCAATAAGGAGTAATGTTGAAACCAGCAACTGGTCTCTTGAGTTCGGACCCACTGGGGGTGTAGCCGATGCTTATTTCTCCCTCACTAGACTCTCTTGACGGTGGATGCTGGAAACGGAATAGACCCAAGGCTGAAGCGAGGAGGTCCTGCCACACACCCGGAAGATCTTAGAGAGCTTCCCCTCCCAAACCAAAGCTCAACCAGGCACCTTGGAGGGCACTGGCTGCCAACCAAAACTAGCCTAGAGGAGAGGATTCTCTCAAATCGGATCTCCTCCATCTCCTGTCATCGAAACCAGCTTGGGATTTTCTTTCACCGGCTACGGTCCACGCTCACCGCACCAAAAATGTTGAAACCAGCAACTGGTCTCTTGAGTTCGGACCCACTGGGGGTGTAGTCGATGCTTATTTCTCCCTCACTAGACTCTCTTGACGGTGGATGCTGGAAACGGAATAGACCCAAGGCTGAAGCGAGGAGGTCCCGCCACACACCCGGAAGATCTTAGAGAGCTTCCCCTCCCAAACCAAAGCTCAACCGGGCACCTTGGAGGGCACTGGCTGCCAACCAAAACTAGCCTAGAGGAGAGGATTCTCTCAAATCGGATCTCCTCCAAGGTGCCCTTAAGGGTCTATTTATAGTTTTCCTAGGCTGGTCTGTAAATAGCCTGGCTCCGCCTTTTAATTTTACTGACCGCACCTCAAATTGGTCTGCTAATAGCCTAACTCCGCTGTTCCGAGGGGCTATTTGCAGCCCACCAGGGGTATCCTGGTCATTTTCCCCTCACACCCATTTGGGCGAATGGTCCGTGAGGGCACCATTCGCTGGGCACCCGCCTGTCTGGGCGAATGCCCACGCTTCTGGGCGAGTGGTCCCCTGGCTGGGCGAATGCTCTCATTTCTGGGCGAGTGGTCCGTGAGGGCACCACTCGCCTAGCGTCTTCTTTCCTATAGCTTACCTCCACCATCTTGAGGGCATTTTTACCTCACTTAGCCTGGGCGAGTGACCTGGCGAATGATCCGGACGACCCAGGTTTCGCCAGTTGGCTGGGGGTCCCACTCGGCGAATACGGGCTGTACAAGTAATATGTTTTATGTCGAGAAGAAAAATAGGATGCAATAAAAAACTTGTTAAATACAACTTGTTGAGAAAAAAATAAGCATGATGTAACAGAAAGTGGTAAGCAACATAGCTGACATGATAAAGTAAGCATTCTATTTTAGGATACCATTTGTTGAAAAGAAAACCACGGTGTTATAAATAATAGGCATCAATGAGCATAAGTGGTAAACTTAGCAGAAGAATATAATAAGCACTCTTAAACATAAACATCATTTTAGAAGATAAAATCATATAAAGGATAATGAGTTTTAAATTTGAAAAGTTGATGTTTGAGTTATAGATTCAAGAGATGCTATTTCATTAAGATAAAATTGCAAGCATGATTTCATAACATCAAGAAAAGATACAAAAACTATAATGTAATAAAATTTGCATTTCAAGTAAACATAAACATTGTAGCGGTCATGCTTTGTTATCTAGTGCATTTACTTAAGTTTGTAGAGAATTGAGTAGATGAGCATTAGGATCCAAATCTCACGACTAGAAGTTTTATGAAAGATAATGATGTGTACAAAATAGTGTTTTGATAAAGTATACAAGTGAATCAATTGAAAACACATGACATGTATAATGAAATAACACAACATTAAAATACACAAATAATATTACTTCCACAATATTTCAACGCACATAAATAAAGAGTACAACTACCAAGGTGCTCTGCACACACAATGCTTATTAAGACTTATCAGGGTGCAAAGTAGTGCTTGAGGATCACTTTTATACCTTTTAGCTTTATTTTCAATTTTTTGTGATCCGGTGTACTAGAAGAAGTGATGTATAAATGTTTGCTACATGACACTTTACATTTCTTAGCCAAGGTGCTCAACCTCCCAATGCTCATTAAGACTTATCAGGAGGGTGAGTAGTGCTTGGTGGAGTTTTCCTTATCATTTATTATTTGCTTTTTAGTTTAGCGACTAAGGACTCTGAATTCACTTGTTTTGCAAACATAGCATTTTAAACCACATTTCTCTAAAGAATAAGTGCATGAAAGACAAAGAATTGTAATAACCAATTCAATGTTGTGTAGGTAATCTATTTATGCATTTTAATTATTTATGTTATTACACTACACATTCATGCAAGTATCCGATTGTAAACATATGTATATTATCTACAATAAGTGAGTGAATAAATCATTATCAAACATAATACATTACTCATACTTAGAGGCATGCTAAGCATTTCTACACATGTTTATCTACAATAAATTTCATTGCACATGACAAGATAATTTTCAAGGCATGACAAATACAAAACAATGTTTTTTAAGAAACTTGAAAGTTAAATTAAATATTGTATTTAATCTTTAATTGATATAATTAATCATCCTTGACAATGGCAATGAATAACAAACAAATTTTTTTATAATTTTTTTAATAATTTTTTATATAAGCACAAAACAATAAACACACATAAAGAGAAAAAAAATATTTTTGTTCTTTGAAATTGTTTTGCAATTTTGTATTTGTTTTTTTTATATATATACTCTAGAAAACATAGAAGTCTTTTTAGCCCAATCAGTAAATGATATTCTATGCCAGAAAAAATAAACCCAAAATAATGCATGAGAAAAATACATATATCTGTATATTTGTTTTTTAAAAATACTTGTGTTTTGTAAAAACATTAAAGCTCAAAATAATAAAATACGCAAACACAAGATGCAATGTTAGAACAAAAAACAAATATGCATGATTTAAGTATAAAGAGTGAGATAATGTTCATGCAATGAATATAAAATAAGTATATCAAAGATCAAGATACCTTAACTACATGACTACACTCTAGCCCCGTACTAAGTGACGGGTGGTCATGAGGAGCTGCACACATGCTGTAGGTTGGGGTGTTAATCCCATATGCATACAAAAGATGATGCTCAACCTAGCACTCTTTCCCCCAGTGCCTCGCAAGGCACTACTGGAACCCTCCCTGGTTAAGGACAAGACATGACTTAGAGGTTAGGTCTCTAATGCACTTAATCCTACGCCCTCGCTATTGTGAGACACCTGTCATAGGTTTAATGATTATGGATATACTAAGCGTGTAAGCCTTAAATATATTAACTATGGTATAATTGCATGATTAGTTTTGGATTTACAATTATATCGATGATTGTTGATTTTAATTCCATTTAGAATAAATTTTATTCATGCAAATAACTACAAAGGAAATTATGATTTTCATATTTTAGTAATATAATTTACTTTAGCATTGCAAGATATAACTAGCATGGACATTGATTTCTATCTATGGTACGTGATGATGCTAGTATGATGAGTTAGGAAAACATGGTGCAAAGCTAAGAAAAGATGGACAAATATATATAATTGAGCCGCATGTATTCAAACATAGAGTTTTGAATTTTCATAGACCTAGAATGAAGAGAAAATTCTATTTGATTTCATCTTAGGTCTAAATATAATGAGATACATGCAAACAATAGAGACACAAAATACAAACACAAAATAGTTGATTACCAATACACACACAACACAGTAAAATAATTTTTCAGAAAATAATAATTAGAGAAATCAGAATGTTTAGAAAATAGGCTAATGCCAGCGTTAGTGATAACGCGTGGCGTTAACAACAGAGATACAATATTTGATTTAAAACACATTGTTTTTTATATTATTTGATTCCGATTTTTCTCGATTATGATTTTCAATATGGGGGCTATTATATGCAACAATGAAAAATAGACAAATATGCAATAAGTTGTGCATTTAATATTTTAGCCTAAGACCCCTAAAAATCCATTTAAATCCAATTTTGAAAGTAATTTTATTAGTCTTGATAATATCATTTAGCAAGTTTAGCATTCAATTTATAATGATAATATAAGACATTTATAAGCAATGGATTTAAAAAGGATAAAACATATACAAGGAAAGATAGATCACTTAAAAACCTTATTACTTTAAATTCAATTTAATTCAATTTGATTTGTTAAACATTAGGCTTAAAATGAAAGTCATATCAACATGAAATATAAAGTGATCATAAACATGTTGGCTCAAAAATAAAAAATAAACAAAAGAAAAAGCAATTAAGCATATTATGAAGTAGAATAATGATATTTCATTTATAATTTATTTCTACTTCATGCAATACGATGATTCCTAGTGAATGAGAGATTTAGGTATCCAAAGGGGACCAAGTGTGATGGTTCCTTTCGGTACCCAAATACATCGTGTTGGCTTTTGGAGAGATAGTGATGAATGGGCCTTTACAAGTGGAGTTAGTGTTTCATTTTTAATTTTGGGCCTCCATTCATACCTTGGTTGTTTATCTTTTAAATTCATATCATGATTATTTGACATCTTTTTGGAATGATAGTTGTTTGAAAAATAATTCATTTGGGATTTATGTTTATTCAAATTATTTTTCAAAATACATTGATGTTGATAATCATAATGAATATTATTATATGGATTCTTTGAGAGTTTATATGGGTGATTGTCTTTCTTAAGAATTGAAGGTTGAAAGAGTGGGTTACAATATGTTTTAAGTGATTGGTTCTTATTTTGATGATTTTCATTTCCACTCCTTTTTATAGACATACTCTTATAATATGAAGTTAAGCTTTTAGACTTTTGATAATTTGATAAACTAGAAATAAAAGAATTTTTACTATATGAACAATTTTGAATAAACATTTTTAATGATTCTAGTTTATCCTTTAAATTGTCATTTTCTTTTATCAAATTTTCATTATGCTCTTTTGAAGTTAAAAGACTTTTTTCCAAAACCTTAAGTTCTTCTTTAAAAGTATTATAATCAAAACAAGGTTTAGCATTTTCAATTAAAGAGCATGAACAAGATTTTAACACATCAATACTTGATTCTACTTTTGCATTTTCTTTTAAAGTTTTATTTTCTAAACGTAGTTTGAAATTAGCATTTTTCAAATTTTTAATTCTACATTTAGCAATATTAAGCATATGAAGTGTAGAAATAGAATTTCTTATAAATAGAGAGGACTTAGAATTTCTTACATTGCTATGGGATGAGGCAAGATTTGAACCAAGGGTTCCTTTGACATCTTCTTCACATTCCACTTCCATAGTTGAATTTTCGTCTTCTCTTTTGCTTGATGTGTTGCCATCAATTGAGTCCAATATTGTGATGTTGTCTTCTTCTCTTGGATCCATATGGAATTGCTCATATTCATCATCTGTGAAAGGAAGACTATAAGTATTCTCAAGAAATTTCCAAACTTCAAAAGCAGTAGGAAGCGTATAAATAAGTTTGAAAATATTTTGATCCAGAGTACAATATAGACTATTCAAAGATTTGGCATTTAAAAACATTTTATTTTTATTTAGAATAATTGGGGGCATTTTAATTGTAATATTCCAAACTTCAAAATCCAAAGTTTTAAGAAATTTTTCCATAAGAGTTTTCCATCCATTATAATTTTCACCCATAAATAATGGTGGACATAATGATTTTTCATTTTTCATAAAAATTATCCCCTCTAGAAGATGCGAGATCATGAAGCGCCATTATTCCCGGTTGTGAAGCCGTATTGGAATAACCTACGCTATGATCATGTGGATCTTACGGTGCCCTTAGAGGGGGGGGGGTGAATAAGGGCTTTATGGAATTTTAGATCTTAATTAAATTTATCAAAGTTTGTGATCAAAGTTTAAGAATATTTAATAAGAAAATATATTTTGATATCTCAGAAAAGATTGCCTTGAAGATTCCTTTTTAAACAAGAGAGCAAAACTTTTTGTTAACTGTTGCTAACGCCGACGTTAAGTGTTAAGGCTGGGCGTTAGCTCTCCAGAAAATATTCCTTATCACAGAAAGATTGCTGTAGTGATTTTACTTATGAAATCTTAAATGAAATGCAATTCCAGTAGATCAGACATAATAAAGACGATTATTGTATTTCAAAGATAGTTACACAAATGTTAATTTTGATACTTTAATAAAAAGATAAATTAAAACATTCTTGAAGAGGAAATAAAATCAATTGAATAGAACATTAAAGGACATGATTTTATTTCATAATAAATTGAATACACAAATGTTTAATTTCTATAACGCTAGAAATCAAGGCGAGAATATGTAAAAACACTTTTTGATGATTCACCGGTCCTTCTCCCAAGGACCGGTTGGCTATAGCCTATATATCCCCAGATAAGGCCTCTAGCCACCCCCTAGATCTACCATTGACCTAGTCGCCACGCACAAGGCGGCGAATTACCCGCTAAGCCGCACAAGGACCTATTTGTTGGGTTTTTCTAGAACCATACATCAAATGTAGGCGCAGCGGAAATGAAGAGAAACAACCCAAAAGATTCGGATCAACCATGAATATTGAATCAAGAAGTTAATCAAAATGCTAGGTATGAAATTACCTTGGCGGGATTGGATCAAATCCAACCTAGATGCTCCACGAGTTGATTCCTGTCGTCGGCTATGCGAGTCCTCACGTAGAATAATGTCTACGTCTCTACAGTGATCCACACGAGGCTGGAGAAGAACGACTGCACCTTTGCACTTCCACGAACTGCTAGGTTCGCTCCAGGAAGAACACACACGACGACGATCGCCGGAGAGGAGGTCGGCGGAGGTGATTCAGACGGCGGAACTCTTCCGTCGGCTAGGGCGAGAGGCGGAACTATTTCCGTCGGCTCAAGTCTTCGTTAGTTATGAGAACCCTAAAAGAAGTCCTATTTATACCCAAAGGATAAACAGCTTCAAGAAGAATCACTATCCGCAGACCACACAGCAGAATAGGGGCTTCTGTTACAATTCGTCGGGATTCCACGGAACAGCATTCGTCGAGTTTTCACGGGACAATCCGACGAATTCCGACGAATCACATCAGACGGCAACACTTGCCGAGTTAATGCTCTCTGTGACAATTCGTCGAGATTCCACGGAACAATCCGACGAATCCCGACGAATCCGACGAATCATGTCAGACGGCAACATTTGCCGAGTTAAGGATCTCTGTAACAATTCGTCGAGATTCCACGGAACAATCCGACGAATCCCGATGAATCCGACATATCATATCAGACGGCAACATTTGCCGAGTTAAGGATCTCTGTAACAATTCGTCGAGATTCCACGGAACAATCCGACGAATCTGTCGAATTTTATCCGTGTAAACCCGACGAATTCAGACAGCAACATTTGCTGGACTTCCCCCATTCTATATGGTGATTGGTAACCTTTACCAACATAGTCAATCTTCCAACTTCTCCACATGCTCTTATGTGCGACCCTGTAGGCTCATATCGCGTTGGCAGTGACATTACATGTTTGACCACTTCTAGATCACAATGGTAACTCCAACAGTCTCCCACTTGATCTTGAAAGTATCAAACAAAAACTTCACAAACAATGAGCGGCATCTAGCAATGCATCATTGCTCCCCAAGCAATAAGAGTTCATAACTCATAAGCCTTTATGACCAATGTTCCAGCATTGTCTTTGTCCCTTTGTCCCTTACATCCGGAAAGAACTAGAGGCATGGACCGTGTCACCCTCGTAATAGCTCAATCCAAGTTTCTTGATCTAGAACGGACTTCCAGAGAATGGTGAGCTCAATATCATATATTGACTCAACCAAGCATGGCCATGCATTTCTCAGTCCAATTCCATCAAGGGGCCTATGGATGCAACTCCTGTTATATAGGAGGACAAATCCCATATCTGCTCACACCCAAACACCCAAATGATTTGTAACGTACCCAACGACCACCCTTATCATCAACCTTCTTCAAGGAAGACTTTAGATGACATCAAAGCACGCTCTTCCTCACTCGATGAATGTTGTGACTTCAGGTCAAAGGACCACAACACCATTGTCAAATGAGACCTACTTGTGACACTTTTAAGTAACAATCCACAAAGTAATCTCAGGTTGGGTCTGTCCAGTACAACTTGTTCACTAACAAGTACCCACGTGATGACTTGATATCATAATATCATGACCTGTGAGAACCGGTCATCAGTCAACACACATGCTAGTCTTAATGTATCATCATCACCCTTAGCTTCTACGATGATACCTCGACCAGAGACCTTTTAAGAATGAAGCTTCGAGATCATAGGCTCTCACATTCAAGTCACGTACTTGATGTCCTATGGAAGCAAGCATTCTAAGGGTATTTATCACGAATTTTATTCTATCATATAGAAACAGTATATCGTAATAAGAGAACTTGCCATTAATTGAAAAAGGAAATAATTGGTACACAATTCATCATATGAATAAATAAAAACAGCCAACAGAATATATATTTTACATGCAACCCACAAGACTCCCACTAGAGATGATCACTCAGGTATCGTATACCCATTGATCTAGTATGACCATCATGCTTTCTCTGCGCGAGAGGCTTTGTTAGTGGATCTGCAATATTCTCCTCAGTCGGCACTCTGCAAATGTTCACATCTCCTCGTTCGACAATCTCACGAATAAGATGGAACCGCCGAAGTATGTGCTTGGAGCGCTGATGGGATCTAGGTTCCTTAGATTGTGCAATTGCACCATTGTTATCACAATAGAGAAGTACGGGACCAACAATGCTAGGAACTACATCTAGCTCGCCGATGAATTTCCTAATCCATACAGCCTCCTTCGCTGCGTTTGCCGCAGCGATATACTCGGCCTCAGTTGTAGAATCAGCAACTGTCTCTTGCTTGGAACTCTTCCAGCTCACAGCTCCTCCATTCAGGCAAAACACAAACCCTGACTGAGACTTCGAATCATCCCTATCAGTTTGGAAGCTGGCATCCGTGTAACCACTTACAACGAGCTCTTCCTCTCCACCATACACCAAGAATACATCCTTAGTCCTTCTCAAGTACTTCAGGATATTCTTTACGGCTATCCAGTGACATTCACCGGGATCAGACTGGTACCTGCTAGTCATGCTCAAAGCAAAAGAGACATCGGGTTGAGTACATAACATTGCATACATGATTGACCCAATTGCCGAAGCATATGGAATCAGCTTCATGCGGTCCTTATCTTCACAAGATTTTGGACACTGGTCCTTAGAGAGATTCACACCATGAGACATGGGCAAAGATCCTTTCTTGGACTCAAGCATGTTGAACCGCTTCAACACCTTCTCAATGTACGTACTCTGGGTCAAACCCAACAACTTCTTCGATCTATCTCTATAGATCTTAATACCGAGTATGTAAGTCGCTTCACCCAAGTCCTTCATAGAAAAGCAGTTCCCTAGGTTGTTCTTAACAACTTTCAGGGTAGGTATGTCATTCCCGATCAACAGTATGTCATCTACATACAATATCAGAAAGACAACAATGCTCCCACTGATTCGCTTTTAAACACACGGTTCATCTTCATTCTTGACAAAACCAAACTCTTTGTTCTTCTCATCAAAACGAAGATTCCAACTTCTAGAGGCTTGTTTCAATCCATAGATGGACCTATTCAGCTTGCATATTGTAGTGGCTTTATTTGGGGATACAAAACCCTCAGGTTGTGTCATGTACACTTCCTCAAGGAGGTTTCCATTTAGGAAAGCCGTTTTGATATCCATCTGCCAGATCTCGTAGTCATAATACGCAGCAATAGCAAGCAATATCCTAATGGACTTTACCATGGCAACAGGGAAAAAGGTCTCATCATAGTCAACACCATGAATTTGCTTGAAACCCTTAGCCACCAGTCGCCCTTTGAATGTCTGTACATTCCCATCCATGTCGGTCTTCTTCTTGAAGACCAACTTGCACCCTATGGGTCGTACCCCTTCAGGTGGTTCCACCAAGTTCCAAACTTGGTTTGTGTACATGGAGTCCATTTCGAATTCCATAGCCTCAAGCCATTTGTCGGAGTCCGGTCCATTCATAGCTTCTTGGTAGGTTGCTGGTTCATCATCATGATCCATAAGCAACACATTACCTATTTGAGACACGAAAAATCCATATCTCTCAGGCTCAAATCTTGGTCTACCATATCTACGTAGGACTTGTATCTCTTGAGCAGGTTCTCCAGCTACAACATCTTGTAGTCCTGGCTCAGAATCCAACTCTGGTTCATTCACTACTTGTGGTTCTTGAACTTCTTCAAGTTCTACCTTTTGCGTCTTTCTTGACAAGAACTCTTTCTCCAAGAAGACACCCGTCCTTGCGACAAACACTTTGCCCTCAGACGGTAGGTAGAAGTAATATCCTTTCGTTTCCTTAGGATATCCCACCAGATAACACTTATCTGATTTGGGTTCCAGCTTGTCAGGCATTTGACGTCGTACGTATGCCTCACAGCCCCAAATTTTAATGAATGACATACTAGGACGCTTCCCAGTCCATATCTCATATGGTGTCTTTAGAACCGTTTTCGTTGGAGCGCGATTCAGTGTTATTGCAGCAGTCTCTAAAGCAAAACCCCAAAAGGAAACAGGCAAGTCTGCATGACTCATCATCGACCGTACCATGTCTAACATAGTACGATTTCTCCTCTCAGACACACCATTATGCTGCGGTGTCCTAGGTGGAGTGAGCTGTGATACAATACCACACTCTTTCAGATGATCACGGAACTCATGACTCAGGTATTCGCCACCTCGATCAGATCGGAGTGCTTTAACCTTTTTACCCAATTGGTTCTCCACTTCATTTTTAAACTCTTTGAACTTTTCAAAAGTTTCGGATTTGCACTTCATAAGATACACATATCCGTATCTACTGAAATCATCAGTAAATGTAACGAAGTAGAAATACCCACCTTTAGCCATAGAACTCATGGGCCCGGATACATCACTATGTACAACACCCAAGAGATCCTCAGCCCTCTCAGTATAACCAGTGAAAGGGGCTTTAGTCATCTTGCCTAACAAACAAGACTCGCATCGCTCAAATGATTCATAATCAAATGAGTCCAATAGTCCATCTTTATGGAGCTTGGATATGCGTTTCTCGTTTATATGGCCCAAATGGCAATGCCAGAGATATGTAGGATTTGAGTCATTTGTTCTTAGTCTTTTATTATTATCTACATTATAGATCGGATGGTCTAGGTTCAAAACATAAAGACAATTAAACAATTGAGCTACAGCATAACAAACATCATTCTTAAATATAGAACAACAATTGTTCTTAATTATAAAAGAAAATCCAATCATGTCTAAGCATGAAATGGATATAATGTTTCTAGTTATGGCCGGAACATAATAACAATTATTAAGTTCTATTACAAGCCCACTGCGCAAAGAAAGACGGTAAACCCCTACGGCTACAGCAGCAACTCTTGCTCCATTGCCGACGCGCAGGTCCACCTCTCCTTTACTCAGCAATCTCCTTCTTCCCAGTTCCTGCACATTTGTACAAATGTGAGAACCACCTCCGGTATCCAATACCCAAGATGAAGGAGCAGAAAGGTTTATCTCTATAACGTAAATATTCAAAGCGGAAGTCATACCTCCCTTCATTTTCCGCAGATCGTCAATGTATGAAGGACAATTCCTCCTCCAATGACCAGCCTTGCCACAGTGGTGGCATTTCCCTTCCTTCACGGTGGTCTTCTTTTTCAGCGCAGAAGATTTGGGCTCAAGATGTGACTTAGGTCCCACCTTCGTCTTCTTGAAGCCCTTGGCCTTACCCTTGCCTTTATGTACCATCAATATGGGACTAGCAGGCTTGGCCTTCTTCATGTTTATCTCGGCAGTTCGCAACATGACTAGGAGCTCGGGCAGTGTCTTGTCTATTTCATTCATGTTGTAGTTCAAGACGAACTGCTCATAACTATCCGGCAACGATTGCAGGATAAGATCTGTGGCCAACTCTTGACCCAGAGGAAAACCCAGTCTCTCCAGGTTCTCTATATACCCAATCATCTTGAGTACGTGAGTACCAACCGAGTCTCGAGCTCCCATTTTGCACTGAAATAATGCCTTCGTGACATCGAACCTCTCTTGACGAGCTTGCCCTTGAAACATTTTTTTAGGTGCTCGTCAATCTCCTTGCACCCCATGTTCTCGTGTTGCTTCTGAAGCTCAGAGTTCATGGTGGCAAGCATAAGGCACTCGACGTCTAATGCGTCATCGGTATACTTCTTATAAGCATCCTTATCAACACGGGACGAGTTCCCGGTCGGCACCTCGGGGGCTTCTTCTTCCAAGACGTAGAGCATTCGCTCTTGCCTGAGAACAATTCTCAGGTTCCTATACCAGTCCATGTAATTCGTCCCACTAAGCTTGTCCTTCTCAAGGATAGCTCTCAGGGACAAGGTGGAATGTGAACCACTTGCCATGGAATTCTACAAGAATTCATGCAGAATTTAATTAGTACCAAAATTTCTAAATACAACTTATTTTAATTTGGACTTCAATTAAATACTCCCACTATTTTTATTCAAATTGATAGCCCTCACTATCAATTCGGAGAGTCCATGCGAGCTACTCTCTTAGTGGACAAGATCCGTATTTCACCAACACCACGAGTCCGCTTTGGCGTTCCTCTCATAATGCGGTTATTTAGGTAGGCAACGCTTGCCAATTGCATCCTCATGCAACTCTTGTATGGCTGGTGAATAACTCCTTATTCGCATCCATCATATGGTGCATGCCAACCCTATGCCTCTAGGCACTCAACCTTTGAGTTCACCTAGTTAAGTTAGACCCGATGTCGACAGTGGGATATCATAATTATCCGCTCGCACCCTTACCAAGATAGATTAATGCACCTTGCTTTGGCAAGCCCACACTTCATCGATCGAGGCAGGAAGAGTGTCATCCATCGGAAGGCATCCGAACACTTAATATTTAATGAAGGGATTTTAATTTTAATAATAGGTTAACACTTAACCATGATCAACATTTGATCAAAGTGCACATCCACAGAAACACAAGCTATCTAAAATCCACATGCATCCCTTATGTGCACAACAAAAGACTATCAATCTTTGATAGACGAAAGGGCTAAATCTGGACATTTAGAACTCTTCCAAATCTTCAGATTTACATGCATTGGACAAAGGCAAAGACAACTCGACTTAAAGCAGTAGACAAGCTCGTCTCTCACTGTTGGATTCAAAATACAAAAAAATACAAGGGTTCATTAACCACTTGAGGGACGGTTACTGCTAAGGAGACAACAATTTCTAACAATTAGAAATTACCACGAAATCTCAGACGTTCCTGGCGGGGTTCTAAGGAGCCGCGCCCCTGGCGGGGTCTTAGGGGCAGAGCACCTAACGGGGTCCAAGGGGCAGCGCCCCTGGCGGTGGTAATTACCTAGATTTGCACGTACTGGAATAACCAAACTTCTGAAACAACATTCATGACCAGAACCTCCCTCTGATACCACTGTTGGGTTTTTCTAGAACCATACATCAAATGTAGGCGCAGCGGAAATGAAGAGAAACAACCCAAAAGATTCGGATCGACCATGAATATTGAATCAAGAAGTTAATCAAAATGTTAGGTATGAAATTACCTTGGCGGGATTGGATCAAATCCAACCTAGATGCTCCACGAGTTGATTCCTGTCGTCGGCTATGCGAGTCCTCACGTAGAATAATGTCTACGTCTCTACAGTGATCCACACGAGCCGGGAGAAGAACGACTGCACCTTTGCACTTCCACGAACTGCTAGGTTAGCTCCAGGAAGAACACACACGACGACGATCGCCGGAGAGGAGGTCGGCGGAGGCGATTCAGACGGCGGAACTCTTCCGTCGGCTAGGGCGAGAGGCGGAACTATTTCCGTCGGCTCAAGTCTTCGTTAGTTATGAGAACCCTAAAAGAAGTCCTATTTATACCCAAAGGATAAACAGCTTCAAGAAGAATCGCTATCCGCAGACCACACAGCAGAATAGGGGCTTCTGTTACAATTCGTCGGGATTCCACGGAACAGCATTCGTCGAATTTTCACGGGACAATCCGACGAATTCCGACGAATCACATCAGACGGCAACACTTGCCAAGTTAATGCTCTCTGTGACAATTCGTCGAGATTCCATGGAATAATCCGACGAATCCCGACGAATCCGACGAATCATGTCAGACAGCAACATTTGCCGAGTTAAGGATCTCTGTAACATTTCGTCGAGATTCCACGGAACAATCCGACGAATCCCGACGAATCCGACGAATCATGTCAGACGGCAACATTTGCCGAGTTAAGGATCTCTGTAACAATTCGTCGAGATTCCACGGAACAATCCGACGAATCCGACGAATTCTATCCGTGTAAACCCGACGAATTCAGACAGCAACATTTGCTGGACTTCCCCCATTCTATATGGTGATTGGTAACCTTTACCAACATAGTCAATCTTCCAACTTCTCTACATGCTCTTATGTGCGACCCTGTAGGCTCATATCGCGTTGGCAGTGACATTACATGTTTGACCACTTCTAGATCACAATGGTAACTCCAACACTAGTCGCCAACACAAGGCAAATTTACCCACGGAATCCTTCCCAAAATCTGACGTTCTCCCCGAACGATTTCTCCACACAAATTACAAAAGGAAAAAGTAAAAGATTACAAGATAAGTAAAGAAAACTCCTCAAGAAATTCTGAAGGTGAAGACGAAGGCGATGTAGATGTTGACGTTCTGGAAGTGATCGTCCTTCGTATGGGATATGCGTTGTATACCTTCTCCTTCAAAATCTTCTTTAGATCTTCATGTTAGCCCAAGGGAGATCTCTCAATTGCTGTACATGAGCCTCTCACAAAAGTATCAGAATTCTGGAATCATCTCATACGGAATGAGAGGAGCTGTACTTTAAATAGCCTCAGGAGATAACGCGTGGCGTTAATAACTAACGCCGGTGTTAGTGAACGTGCACTATCGTGGCTGAATTCGCGCAAACCGTTGGTGTACAACCCCGATATTCGCCTAGAGGACGGGCAACCAAAGGCGAGCGAGCCAGAGGGGCCGGCGAGTCAAGAACTCGCCAAGTTCTCGCTAGGAAGCGAGCGAGTCAAGAACTCGCCAAGTGCTCGCTAGGAAGCGAGCGAGTCAAGAACTCGCCAAGTGCTCGCTAGGAAGCGAGCGAGTCAAGAACTGGCCAAGTGCTCGCTAGGAAGCGAGCGAGTCAAGAACCCGCCGAGTGCTCGCAAGGAGGCGAGCGGGTCAGAAACTCACCAATGGGTCGCGAGACAAGCGAGCGAGTCAAGAACCCGTCGAGTGCTCGCAAGGAGGCGAGCGGGTCAAAAACTCACCAATGGGTCGCGAGACGAGCGAGCGAGTCAGATCCCTTCCAGAGTCATCGGGATCGGCCAAATTACCCTGTCACCCTTGGTGGTCTGCCTTTAGCCTCTCCAAACAGCGGAGTTTGGCTGTTAGCAGACCCATTTGGGGTGCGGATAGTAAAATCAAGAGGCGGAATCCTGCTATTTGCAGGCCAGATCAGAAAATCTATAAATAGGACCTCAAGGGCACCTTTGGAGAGGATCTCACTTCAGCTTCCATCTCCTTAGGCTTTCTTTGGTTAGCATTTCCAGAGCTCTCCAAGGTGCCCAAGTCTCAGCTTTGGCTTGGGAGGGGAAGCGCTCAACGATCTTCCGGGTTAGTGGAGGGACCTCCTCGCTGTGACTAAGGTCTTAGTCAATCTTCCTAGTTTCCGGTCTACCTTCTCTGAAGGATCAGTAAGGGCTAGCCGCCCCTCATTTCGGTGAGGGCCCCGAACTCTACGAGAGACCGAGAAATCGGTTTCAATAGTCGGGATCATGACAGAAACTAATTTCGTCAAACGAAACTCATTTTGTTGAACGCGCTTTCGTAGAATGGAATTAAAGTTCATCGAACGCAATTTTTGCCGAACTCAATTTCGTCGAACGCAATCCAAGTTCGTCGAACGCAATGTCGCCGAACTCAATTTCGTCGAACGCAATCCATGTTCATCGAACGCAATGTCGCCGAATTTAATTTCATCGGACGCCATCAAAGTCTGTCGAACGCAATGTCCCCGAACTCAATTTCGTCGAACGTAATCAAAGTTCGTCGAACGCATGTTCGTCAAGCGCAATTTCGTCGAGCGCAAGTTCATTTCGTCAAACGGAATCTCCTTTTGTCGAACGCAGTTTCGTCGACCGGCATCACATTTCGTCGAACGTCTTCAGATTTTGTCGAACGCAGTTTCTTCTCAGCGGTTTCCTTCTCGACGACATTTCTTCTCAGTTATTTCCTTCTCAGCGGTTTCCTTCTCGACGTCATTTCTTCTCAGCTGTTTCCTTCTCAGCGGTTGTTAACACGGGGCGTCAACAACTAACGCGAGTGTTAGCTCTCATTTCAGAGAGTCATCTCCATTCTGCATGCTACTCATAGGGATGTGTATCTTTAGTTCTTGTACAACCTGCACACTATAAACATAGAAAATACAAGATCAAATACAACATGGTATTTGTTATTCTCAAACCAAGAGATGTGGAACATAGGCTCCAACAGGGGCGAGTGGGGTTGTCCCGGACCCCCACTCGCCCATCCCAAAGGGGGCGAGTGGGGAGGTCCCAGACCCCCACTCGCCCAGCCCCAAGGTGGCGAGTGGGGAGGTGTCGTACCCCATCTCGCCCAGACACAAAGGGGGGCGATCAAAGGAAGTCGATTGTGTGAGCTGATCCTCTCGGCCCTAGTTCCAGAGGGGTTCGGAGGGCGGGAGATGTATCACTACTCTGGCAAGGATGACCCAGTCCCGCACCTACAGTGGTTTGAGCACATGGTCTCCATCAGGCCCATGTCGGACGCTTTCAAGTGTCGAATCTTCGCGACAACTCTGAAGGAGAAAGCTAGAGATTGGTTCCACCAGCTCCCTGCGGGATCCATCTATGCCTTCGAGGACTTGCGTCGAGTTTTCCTGCTACGCTTCTCAATATCAAGGAAGAGGAAGAAAGATGCCGAAGCACTTTTCAAGATCAAGCAAGAGCCAGGTGAGTCACTGGCTCACTATGTTGATCGGTTCCAGGAGGAGGTTCTCCTCACCCAAGAGGTGCCAGGATACACCCTCCAGCTCGCTTTCATCATGGGACTCCAGGGGGGATTCTTCAAGAGGGACCTCAAGAGGAGAGCTCCTTTGTCTTGTGAGGAGTTAATGGAAAGGGTGGCGGAAGAAGTTGAGAGTGAGGAGGCCAACCCAGAGTTCGCAAGAAGGTTGGCCAAGCTGAGTGAGCCGGAGGCCAGATAATAGGGGGGAGGGCAGAGACTCCCAAGAGGAAGTTTGACTAAGAGGAGGACAACTTCCAGGAAGAGGGGTCCGACCTCCCAGGGTGGAGGCAGGGACCGAAAGCACCCTCTCCACCACCTCAGTAAACCATGGCGAACGACCAAAGAAGAAGGAATCGTATGGGAGGAAGAGGGGGTATCCGTGCAGAGTTACCTTACTGTGACTTCCACGATGATGAGGGTCACGCAACATCCGCCTGCCCCGAGTTATTGGAAATGAGGGAGGCGAGGCGTCCGAAGTCGCAACGGCAGCAACCAGAGGAGGTCAAGGAGGACCATACCTGAGAGTAGAAGTCCGAGTCCCGGTCTCCATGCTTAGTTTTTTCTGTAAATCCATGTAGTATGATGGTTTATTTCCATACATAGTTTTTCTGGCATGTAACCGGATGACTAATGTAATGAAAGTTTTTCAAAGTATTTTTCCCCTCGGATGGTTCCGCTGACCGGGATCTCTCTATCCGGCAGGGCAGGTTTACCTCCCAGGGAGGCTAAGTATTTTTCCCCTCGGATGGTTCTGCTAACTGGGCTCTCTCTAGCCGGCAGGGCAGGTTGACCTCCCAGGAAGGGTAAGTATTTTTCCCCTCGAATGGTTCCGCTGATCGGGCTCTCTCTAGCCAGCAGGGCAGGTTGACCGCCCAGGGGGGGCTAAGTGTTTTTCCCCCGCTTATGGTGTGGGTTTCAGCACCACTCGCCGAATATGTGGGGTTGGAATTTTCTTTCCGAGCTTGTACCTCGCTCGAAAAGAGCAGGGATTGTGTACAACCCCGTATTCTCCGAGTGGGTACCTGGGGCCTAAAATGTCTTTAGGCCTAATAGTTTTTTGGCGCTGACCCCAGGCAAGAAGGAGGAGGCGAACGGTGGAGGCGGAGGCCTCCCGCTCTCCTAGCCCGTAAGAGGGGCGAGCCAGAGGAGTGCGGCCTCCTAGGCTCGCGCCCTCCCCAGCTAGGGGGCGAGGGGAGGAACCGCAGGCACCTCTCGCCCTGCCCCAGCTTGGGGGAGAGCTCCTCTTGCCCCCGCCCCCTAGCAAAGGGGGGCGAGACCCCAGGCGGGGGGCGAGCTCCTCTCGCCCCCGCCCCCAGCAGGGGGCGAGCTCCTCTATCTCCCGCCCCCCATTAAAGAGGGGGGGGGGGGGGGGCGAGACTCGAGGCAGGGGGCGAGCTCCTCTCGCCCCCGCCCCCAACAGGGAGCGAGCTCCTCTCGCCCCTGCTCCCTAGGAGGGGGGGAGAGCTCCTCTCGCTCTTGCCCCCCAGCAAAGGGGGGCGAGACCCTAGGCGGGGGGCAAGCTCCTCTCGCCCCCGCCCCCAGCAGGGGGCGAGCTCCTCTCGCCCCCGCCCCCAGCAAAGTGGGGCGAGACTTGAGGCAGGAGGCGAGCTCCTCTTGCCCCTGCCCCCAACAGTGGGAGAGCTCAGGAGGGAGACACCCTCCCAGCTTGACCCGCCCCAGCCCAGTGAGGGGGGCGAGCAAGGGAGGAGGTCATCCCCCTCTCGCCCAACCCCGAGAGGGCAGTCTGAGCTGCATTTAGCGCCTCTAAACAGCGGGACCTGGCTGTTCGCAGGCCAAATCCGGGGGTATTTTCGTAATCTCATAGGCCAGATTGTGGTTATCAGCAGACCAAGCCCAGAAAACTATAAATAGGACCAAGGGGGCACCATTTTGAGAGATCTCTCTTTTGGCCTCCTCTCCCCCTAAGTTCCTTTGTTGGGTGGAGAGAGCCTCCAATGGTGCCCAAGCTTAGCATTGGCTTGGGAGGCGAAGCACTCTAAGATCTTCCGGGTGTGTGGTGGGACCTCCTCGCTAAGCCCTTGGTCTCATTTCTAGTTCTTAGCCTTTTAGCCTAGATCTCTCTCTTGGGAGAAGTAAGTGTGAGGTCACCCCCAAACTTGTTGAGGGCCCGAATTCCACACAGACCAAGTTATTGGTTTCAACAAATATAATTTCTAATTTACCAAAATTTTATTTAATCGAAAGTAAGCTTGAAATAAATTTAGGAGATTTAAAGAGTTATGTCATGCATCGTGATAATGATTTAAAAAGAGCGAAAAAGTTTTAACCAACAAGACTTCTAAAGTTAGCTAAGTAGCGACCTAAATAATTGTAATAAATAGCACCATGAATAGAATAGAATTATAAGAACTTTAACTTTTTAAAGAAATTTTTAAGAATAATTAAAACTTACTAATTATGCACTCTCAAAATTTTTTAATTTATATCTAGTTTTCAATTTTATTGGCTAAGGTGTAGGGGGAAGCTTGGTAAGAGAAGAGATTTTTTATTTAGGGGTGATGAATTTTATCCTCTCACCCCACTCAAAATTTTTTTTGGATAGAGTAGGGAATGAAATCTTGTTCCCATCTTTAATTTTTTTCTTCACAAATACCCAATGCATATGTTTACGGAATGAATTCTTATTCTCATTGACCTAAGATCTTTTTAATTTTAATTGGGTGCCTATGTTTACGGAATGAAATCGTATTCCGATTGACATAGGATCTTTTAGGACAAAATTACCAAGGATATGGAATAAGAGGTAAGGGGTTTAGAAATTTCTAGAGTTTATAAATTAAAAAATTTTTTGAGAGCAATTTTTAGTAGATTTAGAACATTCGTAAGGTTTCACAAGTTTGAAGTAGGAATAATTAAAGTCTAAAGATGATCTGCCAAAACAATACAACAAGAAGATATTTAGGGTAAACTTGAAGTAGTGCTAAAAAGTTTGTTCTCTAATTAAATTAAAATTGCAATGTGTTCTTAACAACTAAAATTCCAAAGATCTAAATCTTACAAACTATGATATAAATAAGAGTTTTGGCAAATCAAATATAATGAAAATGCTTATAAATAAATTCAAACTAGTTTTGAAAAAATTAAAAAACTAAGTAGGGGTTTAAATATTTTTTTTGGATTTTTCTAATTTACTTACAAAGTATGAATTTTTATTTTGGATTTTGGGGTTTTTTAGAATTTTTTTTTGGGTTTATCTTATTTATTTACAAAGTATGAAATATTTTTTTGGATTTTTGGGTTTTTTAGAATTTTTTGGATTTTCCTAATTTATTTACAAAGTATGAAATAGTTTTTTTGGATTTTTTAGAATTTTTTTGGAATTTTCTAATTTATTTTCAAAGTATGAATTTTTTTTTGGATTTTTGGGTTTTTAAGAATTTTTTTTGGAATTTTTTAATTTATTAACAATGTTTTGAAGAACGGAAAAAGATACCCCCATACTTAAAACCCAACATTATCCCCAATGTTGTAACATAAGTATGAAGGAGAGAAAATAAAAGGGCGGTTTGACAAAATAAAAGGACGAGAAAATAAATAAACCCTGCAAAAATAGAAAAGTAAGAAACTATTAGATAAGCATGGGGTGCCTCCTACGAGCGCTTTGTTTACCGTCGCGTAGCTTGACGCATTTGGCATTTAAGTTTCCTCATACAGGTTAGGAAGGGGTATAGTGTAAGACCCTTTTTTTCCTTCAAAAACCCAGGTCTTATGCCCAGAACCGCCGCTTTGCGGTGACACCTTCACTCGTGAAGGTCGCCACTACAAAACGTCGATCCTGCTGGACATATCGATCATAGAAGAAGAAAAGCATAAACGAACAAAATGAAGTTCAAGTCCACAATCACATGCAATATATAATAAATGTCCACATGGTATAACTGAAATAATAAGGGTTACAATAATAAAGGGCTCATGCCCTGTACATCATGTCCTCACTATAAGATCACTCGCGGATGCTAACTACTAATCACTCACTGATCCTGAACTGCTGCTCTTATACTAGACTGTCCCGTCTCTATCTGCACCGACCTCTGGTACTGCTGCGTCTCCTCCTCCCCTAAAATGATATGGTCCACCGATCGTTAGTCAAAAAGACTAAGCCTTATGTACCCCACCCCACCCCCAATGGCTCCTAGGCACCGCGTGGGAGGATGAAGCGGAGGACAGCAAGGGTTATAACAATAGCAGGTGACAGGGGCATGCAGGGAATGTTTCTACACTACACATGTGTATATATATAATTGAAGCAGTAAAAGAGCATAGTAAGAGCAGGTAAAGAATAAGTAAAGTGCAGTAAGTAAAGACATGAATATAATAGAAAAGTAACAATTGATTTATAGGAATGCCCATACAAACCAATAGACGAAGGGGTCGTTTAGCAAGGCCTATTGTATAAGAAGTCCCATAACTGACTTATACGATAGGGGTAGGGGTTGAAATACAATGTTTATGCCATGCCATGCAGAGTTATGCAGTTTATGCAATGTTCATACAAGTGCAACTCACACACTTCGACTCTATGTGCACAAACCTTTAGTTCCCCCTTTTTGGAGCTAGCAAGACTTCCAGGATACTCCCGTAGTGGAAAATGAAAGCGGTGGGTTGGGCCTCGCCCACCTCTAGGTTGGTATTCACAATACCTAACCTATACCTATCGTACACCTCAATGCAAAACCGCGAAGCATCTGCGTACTCTTACTGGCTGGACCACCAGACTTTTATGGCTAAGTGCAAATTCCACACTTGCCAAGTCAACGTATTGACATCGGTGTAAATGACAGTCCAATACCGAAGACCCACCACCTTCATGCACATGCAAACATGTTCTACTTGGTAGGCCCCTAAATATCCAAATTTCACATTTTTACTATACGCAGACCAACTAACTATATGAAGCTAATAAGTAGAGGTACTCCAAATATTAATCCAACTGACTCAAGATATTCATTGGAGGTCTATCATGATTTTTAAGACTAAATCCAGAGAATCATATTTTTCCTCAACATTTTAGCATTTATTTAAATTTCTCCAATATTTGCCAAGTATGAATATGAACATGAAGTGTAAGGGATTCTTATGATATGACTCTAATAAAATTATGATAAATCTATCATGCCCAAATAACAGTAAATAATGAAAATCACAATTTTACAGTAAGGAAATGTCCTCTATTTTTAATATTTAACATCTATCCAACATTGAAGATTTATGAAGGAACTACCAAGAATACTTATGCCAAAATTATAGAAAAATTACCAGTCCTCTATTATGTCCAGAAAAGCTTAATTACAGAGTTTCAAAATTTATGGGAATCATTTCCTTACTGAAATAATTAATCCAAATAATTCCTAATTTGCACATGTTGTGAAGTAGCCTACTGATAAAACCATTCAAAAATTCCATAAAAATTCACAGAGTTTCTTAGTGCTCTGAAATGTCCAATCACCAAGTTGCACATTTTTGCAGAGAGTATTGGACCCTCAATTATATTTCTTAAGATTAAGGTAAAATAAGTGCCTTGTAAAAGAAGTGCTGGTTAAATCACCTAATTAATTTCACAAAATTACCAGAGGTCCATCACATAAATATAAAGGTACTACCAAGCTTTCATCACCATCCAAGACCATTTGAACATGTAAATGTCTCTTATAAAAAATTTCTCTAAAGGGGTTATGACCTAATTTAGGGAGAATAAATTCACCTACAATTCTCTCAAAATTTCCTAGAGCATAATTACTTCCCATGAACACATATCTTAGGTTCCATGGCCATTCTATAGCTTTTGACCACATATCCTTCACAAAGCTCTATATACACCCCAAGGGGTAAAACTAGGGTTCTAAGGCATATCCACTTCTACACCACCCCATCTTACTCATGAAGGTGTTTTAGGGGATCCTAAACTAATGGCCAAGGTTTCAACTCATGGTGAGGAGATTTGACCACAATACCCCAAGATAAACACCATGCCCTAATTTTGACCTAATTAGACCCAACTTAGGTTAACCAATTTCTAAACTAAATCAGTCCCAATTGGGCTGAGATTTTTACTAATGTCATGTGATAACCCTAAGAAGTACCCACCAAAATTTGGAGGGCATTGGAGGTCATTTGACCCAATGGTTAATTAATATTTGATTTATGAAATTATTACAAAGACCTTAGAAAAAGGTTCTCCTAAAATTCCCATCTTTTGATACGATAAGGGAGTTGATATAAGTTGCCTAGTTTTCAATTTTCAAGTCAATCCCATGACCCAATCAAAAGTTATTCAAGAAATGGTGGTTGTCCTGCACTAGGGACCAGTCCCACCTAAATAGACCTATAGGGAGATACAAAACTCCTTTTGGGGTGAAATCAAATTTAAAATAAGGTAGACTCCAAGGGCTACAACTTTGGTGTTGACCACTTTTTCTGTAGAGGGGCTTAAGTATTTTTAATAAATTAATCTAGGTACAGCAAAAAGTGTCACAGAAAATATAATTTCATAAGGATTCATATTAAATGATTCAGCACGAATCTTGAAGTAAATAGGGTGGCATCTGGTCATCTTCCTCCTCCAGCCAAGGGTCAGGATTGCACTGACTTGTAGCGCCTCCTCTCTCAATTTCCCGGCAATCCGGCCACCTCCCTGGCCGGACACCACCACCAACACCTCCATTGAGGTGGTGGCTATCGTCGGGCGGCGGCACGAGCGCCGGAGGGGCCGATTCTGGCGAGCCCAACGGGAAGAAAATCCATGGAAATTTCAAATTTTTCTCACTTGGATCGGGCTCAATTGAGCCCAATTTCTCCCCTATTTTGATCTAAGATATATCCATAGAGGGAGAGGAGAAGAACCAGACCTTCAATCGGGTTTGATGGTGGTTGCTTCCCGGATTTGCCATGGCCGCCCCCTTTAAGTTGTGCTCCTTGCCGATCTAAGCCTCCACTACACGATTTCCTCTGGAAGGTTGGGGGTTTCACTCCTCTCAGTCTTCTGAAGTTGGTAAAGGCATCAATTGGGAGGGGGGGGGGGGGGGGGGGGGAGGGGGGGTTACAACCTTGAAAACCATTAATGGCCATTAAGGTGATTTTTGAAATCCCCCCAATTCAACACTTGGGTGGTCGGCCATGGCTAATAAACTCCTCAAAACTGATGAGGGGGGAGTTACAAAACCATTGGAGATGAAGAGGGGAGGCCCTTGGCCTCCCATGGCCATTAATGGCCTTCTCTCTCTTCTTTATCTCTCTTCAAAATAGGGGAAATTGCACTTTCTCTCTCCTACTCATCATTTCCAGAAATTGAGTGGTAACTCCTGGTAATTATCAGCCTCCTAAGCTAATGGGATACTCCAATTAGGCCGAGCCCAAGTGGATTGGGCTTGAGTTAGCCTTTTCCCCTCTTTTTGGGCAAGGTTGACCAAGTGTTGACTTGAGGTGTTGACTTGGTCAACTGATGGGTTGACTGGTCCAAGTGGTGTCTCTTGAGTCCCTTGACACCACCCAAAGTTGGTTGATTCATGGTGGTGCCCCAATTGGGCCAATTAATCCAAAAGGTGTTGGTTTGACCAAAACAAGGCTAGAGTTGACTATGGTCAATTTGACCATTTGGGTTGACCCCAATGGGTGGATAGTGACCTATTGGTCTCTATTAAGGGTTAGGAAGGTCTAGGTATGGTCAATTTGGCAAGGTGGAGGTCAATTGACCCTAATTAGGCTACTTTGACCAATTTGGGGTTAGGGTTGACTTTGGTCAATTTGGCCTCTTCGGTTGACACCAATGGGTCGTTGGTGCTCTAAGGGGACCCCTAAAAGGGTTAGGTATGATATGGTGGGGTCAAAGGGTAAAGGTGAGGCCCTTAAGTCCAACCCTATGCTTGTTAACTGGAAATTGCTATTTGCAGACCACTGTGGTTTCCTTCTTCTTGGCTAAGGCCAAGTGGTCTCTTCAAGCTTCCTAGGGTTTTGTCATGACCTAGTCATGACAAAACCACTCTAGGGGTCTTCTTGTTTGGGGGATGTTACATATAGATTCGATTTTACAGTCCACCATGTTTGCCCGCCAAATAATGTTTTAAACGGTGACCGTAGACTTTAAACTCGCCTTTTTCGGGGTGGGAGATGAGAACGGTCCCATATGGACAAACCTCTTTGACTTCAAATGGGCCGGACCATCTGGATTTTAGTCTACCCGGAAAAAGACGAAGGCGTGAATTATATAAAAGGACAAGATCTCCCGTCGTATATGATTTTGGAAATTTGATTTTTCGATCGTGGTAGAACTTAGAACGCTCCTTATAAAATTTATTACTCTCGTAAGCGTTTGCACGCCATTCATCTAGTTCGTTTAATTGGAATTTTCTACACTCGGAGGCTAAGTCTAGATCGAGGTTTAAATATTTTTAAAGCCCAAAAAGCGCGGCGCTCTAACTCTATGGGTAAATGGCACGCCTTGTCGTAGACTAATCGATAGGGCGTACAACCGATGATGGTCTTGTACGCCATACGATACGCCCACAGTGCGTGGTTTTTTCTAATATTCGCTAATCTCTCAATTAACTACCTCTACTTGGCCGCTTGTTTGTGGGTGATAGGCGGTGGAGAGCTTGTGCGTAACGCCATATTTAGATAATGTTTTTGCAAACTGGGCGTTGCAAAAGTGCGTACCCCTATCACTTACTATCGCGTGAGGCGTACCGAAATGAGAAAATAATTTTTTTAGAAATTTGACGAGGAATCTTGCATCGTTAGTGGGGAGAGCTTGCACTTCCACCCACCTAGATACGTAGCCGATCGCCACTAAAATATAGCGATTAATATAAGAGGGAGGTAGGGTGCCCACGAAGTCCATGCCCCCTAAATCGAAGATTTCGCATTCTAAATAAAAAGTTTAGGGCATCTCATCACAACGCGAGATGTTACCCGACCGCTGACAGCTATCCCACTTACTGACAAAATTATGAGCATCTTTAAAGAGAGTGGGCCAATAAAAGCCCGCCTCTAGCGCTTTCCGTGCGGTCCGGTTGGCTTGATAATGCCCCTGGTCGGCCGCTCGTGGCAGTGTCGCAATATTTGCGCACCCTCCTCGCTTCAAATGCATCACCGTACCACTTGGTCTGCGCAGACACAAAAGAGAAAGTGGTCTTCCCAAAAGTAAATTTTCAAATCAGAAAAGAATTACTTCTTTTGCTGTTTTGAAAAGTGTTTTGGAAGGACCCGCGCAACTAAATAGTTGGCATAATCCGCGAAACAAGGAGGGGGAGAAGTTTTTAAATTGGAAATAGTTAGGAGGCGCTCCTCAGGAAATATATCATCTATGTCGGGATCTACGAGCGTTTCCGCGACGGGGCGGTCTAAATGAGAGAGGTGGTCGGCCCCTAAATTTTCGGCCTCCTTCTTGTCCCGGATCTCTAAGTCAAATTCCTGTAAAAGGAGGATTCATCGAAGCAAGTGGGGCTTGGCGTCTACTTTTGATAATAAAAATTTGAGGGTGGAGTGGTCGGTAAAAATGATAATTTTAGAAAGCGCAACGTAGGGCCTAAACTTATCAATCGAAAAGACAACGGCGAGAAGTTTCTTTTTCCATCATTATGTAATTAGCCTGTGCGGCTATGAGCATTCAAGAAGCGTAGTAGATGGGATGAAAGTAATTATTAACACATTGGCCTAGTACGGCTCCCACCGCGATATCACTCGCATCGCACATAATTTCAAACGGAAGGGACCAATCTGGCGTAACCAGAATGGGAGAATTGATAAGTTTTTCTTTTATAATATTAAACGCCTCTACGCACGCATTATCAAAAATAAATGGAGATTCCTTCTCTAAGAGGTGGGTTAGCAGTTTCATTATTTTGGAAATTTTTTGAATAAATCGCTTGTAAAAACACGCGTGGCCAAGAAAACTCCTAATTGATTTTATATTTGAAGGTGTTGGGAGTTTTTCGATGATTTCGACTTTGGCCTTATCGACCTCCATCCTTATGGAGGAAATTTTGTGGCCGAGAACTAAACCTTCCCGGACCATAAAATTACTCTTTTCCTAGTTTAAAACTAGGTTCGTGTCTTCGCATCTTTGGAGGACTCGATCTAGATTTTGCAAGAAGTTAGAAAAGTAGCTCCCGAATACGGAGAAGTTATCTATAAATACTTCCATTATGTCTTCTACGAGCTCCCCAAAGATCGCAAGCATACATCGTTGGAATGTAGCCGGCGCATTACAGAGGCCAAACGGCATCCTTCGATATGCGGAGGTGTCAATGGGACACATAAAAGTTATTTTCTCCTGGTCTTCGGGGGAGATAGGAATTTGGAAAAACCCTGATAAACCATCGAGAAAACAATAATATGGATGACCCAAAAGTCGCTCCAAAATCTGATCGATAAACGGTAACGGAAAGTGGTCCTTCTGGGTGGTATCGCTTAACTTTTGGTAGTCGATGCACACCCGCCAACCCGTAACAGAACGGGTTGGGATTAATTCATTGTTTTGATTGGCCACTACCATTAAAACACCCTTCATTTGCATGACATGTATGGGGCTAACCCACGTACTGTCTGAAATAGGGTAGATAAACCACGCATCCAAGAGTTTTATGACTTCAACCTTTATGACATCCGGCATATTCGGGTTAAGTCGTAGCTGAGGATGGATGGTTTTGCGGGAATTATCTTCTAAAAATATTTTATGCGTGCAAAAAGAGGGGTTTATCCCCCTGATAACAGAAATCTGCCATGCAATTGCATGACGATGCTTAGACAAAACCTCCACCAATTCCGAGGTTTCCAAATCGGTTGAAGTGGAAGAAATAATAACGGGAAGTTTTGAATTGTTGGCTAGAAAAGCATATTTTAAATGGTTGGGGAGTTGTTTAAGCTCCAAGACCGGGGGTTCTTCATAACATGTGGTGAATTTTAAATCTTCTAAATTACAAGGTTCGAAAGGCGAATCTAGCGGCAATTCGTTTAAAGGAGGGAGATTTACCATATCTGAATCGTCTAGCGTTAAGGAAACTATAATTCAAAAAACGAAGAACACTCATCCTCAAACGCGGATTCCAAATTAAAATAGGAATCATCATTCGATAAAGTGTTCCACATCGAGGGATTAATGTGAAGTGTAACTTCGTCGTCTCCAACCCGAAGGTTTCAGCGACCGTTACTTACATCAATTAATGCTCGGGAGGTCGCGAGGAAAGGGCGACCGAGGATAATTGGTACCTCGGCGTCCTCCTCGATGTCGAGGATGACGAAGTCTACCGGGAAGATAACCTTGTCAAACTTGACCAGGAAGTCCTCCACTATCCCGATGGGATACTTTATCGAGCAATCCGCGAGTTGGATGCTCATTTTAGTTGGGCTAGGAGTACCAAAATCTAATTTTTTTAAAGGGGGAGAAGGGCAATAAATTTATACTCGCTCCTAGGTCCGCTAGGGCGTATTTTATTAACAAGTTGCCGAAAAGGCACTGGATGGAGAAACTTCCCGGGTCGTTTAATTTGAGCGGCAATTTGTTAAGTAGGACCGCCAAGCATTCCGCATTTAGTGAAATACGCGAAATACCCTCGAGCTTCTTTTTATTAGAAAGGAGCTCCTTGAGGTATTTCCCATATTTCAGCATCTGAGAGAGTGCCTCGTAGAAGGGGACGCTAATCTTTTTTTTTTTTTTAATATTAGTAATTTTTTTGATAATTTTCGTCCTCCTTCTCTTTATTAATTTTCGAAGTATAAGGAATTTGCGGGCTCGAAACGCTCGGCGCAATTGGAAAATTCGGAGCTAATAAAATTGAAGAAGAGGGTGGAGGGGTCGGAGTAGAAATGTGTACCATAGGCTCGACCCGCGATGGGGAGACGACCTCCTTGCCGCTGTGAAGGGTTATAGTATGGGCATTTTCACGAGGGTTTGGCTCCGTATTCCCTGGCAAAGATCCATGTGGCCGCTCTGAGATCATTTTTGCAAGCTGTCCAACCAGCATTTCTAAATTTTTAGCAATTCTGTAATATTCCGGATATTTGTATTGTTGAACGCGATGTACTTAGTTAAAACTTCCTCGAGCGCAGAAAGTTTTGGAGGAGGCGGCGGATATCCCCGATGGAATCCGTGCAGAAATCCTAGCGGATTCGCATTTGGAGGCCGTTGCGTGTTATTTGGATTACTCCAGGAGAAGTTTGGGTGATTCCTCCAACCCGGATTATAGCTATTACTATAAGGATTATTAGTGGGGTTGAAGGGGTCCCGAAGTTGATTACCGAGGTAATCCACCGATTCTTCGATTAAATTATTATTATAATTATTATTATTATTCTTAGTATTCGCGCATGCGGGAGTGGAGGAGGAAGCAGTCATCTCTGCCACCTGCTTACTTAGCCGCTTTACCTGCGAGGCTAAGAAATTGGTGGCATACACTTCAAAAATCCCAGTCAGTTTATTAGGACGCGACCTTGGCACATTCCATTGGTACGCGTTCATGGCCATTTCTTCGATCAAAGCTTGAGCGGCCTCAGGGGTTTTATTGTTTAACGTTCCCTCGGCGGCTGCGTCGATCATCAGTCGCGTTGAGAAATTCAAGCCATTGTAGAACATCTAGACTTGTAGCCAAGTTGATAGCACGTGATGAGGCACCTACACAAATATTCTATAAAATGTTTCCAAGTCTCGTAAAGAGTCTCGGAATGGAATTGTATAAAGTATGCGATATCGGTGCATAATTTAGTGGTTTTTGACGGAGGAAAATACTTAGTTAATAATTTTTCCGTCAATTCGGCCCACGTGGTTATGGACCCTCTCGGAAGAGAAGTCAACCACGATTTAGCCTTTGTCCGCAAAGAAAAATGAAATAAGCGCAAGCGAATGGCGTCATCACTAACGCCATTAATTTTAAAGGTGTCGCATATTTCTAAAAAGTTTGAAAGGTGCTAATTTGGGTCCTCATCTAACAAACCGTCGAACTGAATCGACTGCTGTACCATTTGGATTATGCTGCATTTTATTTCGAAATTATTATTAGCTATCGCAGGGCGAGTGACACTTGACCCAGTATCTTCCAAATTTGGCCTAGCATAGTAGGTCATGGTCCGCTGCGGGGCCGCATTTGGAACGGGATCTGTCATGTTATTCTCTATAGTATCGTCGGCTAACTCTTTGAGATTTAAGGGTTGATGTTGGTCACGAGATCGAAGGCGCTTGTGAAGAGTGCGCTCGATTTCGGGATCAAAAGCAAATTCCCGATTATCCGAAGAGCTTCCCGGGGTCATGTACTTTTATAGAAAAAAGTTTTTCTTTTTTATGTAATTTTTTTTTTGATTTAATTTTTGGGTTTTTCTGGAGATAAATAAATACAAGAGCGGAAGAGAAATAGAAAGAAAGAAAAAAACTTATATATATATAAGGTCCGATTTTTTTTATTTAGTTTTTTTTTGAAGATAATATATTCAAGAGGAAGACAGAAAGAGCTTTTTTTAAATATTTTGATTTGATTTCGTGGGCTCTGATGAGTCCAGTTTATATAGTGAATTCCGGACTCATCTGGGCTAGTTTTCATGCACATGCACTTCACTTTAGGCCTATATTCAATTCTATTTGATCACGTTGCCCATTTCATTGCTTAGTGCATATTTATGCCCATCTTTGTGTGATTTCATGTATTTCTGTGGTCTAGTATATTTTCATACAGGTCCAAGGGTTGTGCGACACTCGGGATGGGTTCTGGGGGATTTTCGGTCGAAAAAGCCACTGGTCGTGCGTTTTCATTCTCGTACGACTAGGCGCACGACCATTGGTCGTGCGTTAATTCCCGTCCCTGATTGAGCCCTGATTGAGCGACAGCGCACGATCATTGGCCTTCTTCGCGCACGACCACTGGTCGTGCGCCACTGATCGTGCGATTTTGTGCAGATCTGGCTATGCTATAGGTTCTTCGCGCACGATCAGAGGCATTTCTTCGCGCACGACCATTGGTCGTGCGCCGTTGACCGTGCGCGTTGTTTATTTTTGCTCCATCTATAAATAGAAAGACGCAATTTTAGGTCGGGTATCACTGCCAGACCGCCGTTTTCCGCCTATTTCGGGGGGTTCCGACTCCTCCAGCGCCGCCCACCTTAGGGAGGATATCCGGGCAAGCTTTCAACGCCAAATCTTCGCCGGAGCTTCCTCTCGGCCATCTCCTTCATCCAAGAGCTTCAAGAAGGGAGTCAACCTAGCCTTCTTCTTCAATATTGGAGCAGCTTGTGATCATTCCTCCGGTTCGTGACACGAAGAAGACGGGTCCACTGGAAGGTAGTGACAGCCTTCTCTACCCCGGACGCAGTTGAGGACCGAGCTTGGACGCGGATTGACAACCCGACGATTCCTTCCGTGAATCCTCAACAAGACTTCGGAGTCGGTCGATTTCGCACACTCACCTCCTCTTGTAGTTGATAGTTTAGTTGGATTTCTTATATGTTTGATGAAGTATACTTTTATTTGTTAACATTAGTATGAAATCATGTCTATGTGATTGAGTAATCTTATTATATTTTCATTTGAGGTGTGCCCTGTGGTGTGGATTGTTTGTTGTGTTGTGCCGCCCTAACAATTGTTAGTGGTGTGCTTTGCGAAGAGGTGCTTGCGACCCTCATTCCGCCGCTCTCTCCACCCCATCCGCTAGCCTACTCGTCCATCCGCCTAGCGATTCGGTGCATTGCGGCCCGTGTAGCCTTCCATCCCGCCTGGCGAAGCAGTGCGCTCAAGGCCTGCATAGGAGTAGTCGTAGCTATTTTATTTTGTTTTCCTCAATCCAAACCAAGCCTCCCGCAATCCATCCGACCTTAAGGATTTCAATCTCAAGTCCTCCTCATTAGTCAACCCCACCTTACTGTGTTCCTTCCGAGAAAGATACTTGGGGATTCATTCCCATTTTATATTATTTGAACGATCGGTACACTGCCGTTTCATGCCGCTGTCGAGCTACCGCCTATAGCGGTGTGCGAGATTTGTGTATCAAGTTTTTGGCGCCGTTGCCGGGGAACACAGACGTGTGAGTTTTCTGGAGAGGGAGATGAGAGGTAGAAGCCCTCCCATTTGTAAATTGCGTCGTTAATTTTTATTTCAGTTCTTTTTATTCTATTTTCCTATTTTTAAATAGGTTGTTTAGTAAATTACTGTTAGGTGTAACAGTTTGCACGATAGTGTCTTTATTGTGAAGCTTGCTATCTCCATATAATGTGGGCTGCATTTAATATTCGTTGCCGTTTATGTGGAGATATTTCTCACGCTAGTGATAGATGCCCTACGGAAGATGGTGGGCTCAATTCTCGTGGCCCGGTGTATGGAGCACCATTTTCCTATGGTTCTTCATGCCCTGTGCCCAAGTCTTATGGCCACTCGTCCTCGCCGTATACACCATTTTTATATTCCTCCCCGGCCCCTCAAGGACAAAGGAGTAATATAAAATGGTGCTTGTTCTATCAAAGCATGGATCACGCCCTGAAGGACTGTGCCGAGTATCTTCGCCAATTGGACGAGGATGATAAGCCGGATATCCGGATCGTCCCGAGTCCTACTTCCGGCAGCACACCTTCAACATCCGGTTATGTGTCTGTGTCACCTTCATCTTGTGAAGGGTATGATGTGGGCACAGTCACCAGATGCGTGGCTGATCTAGGCTCTGACATGGCCGAGCCTATCTCCCCTGTGCATCCATCATCTAGCATAGATTTGATTCTTTGTGAGGAATCAGTGCTTGAATTTCATCCAAGCACCATTCCTTTCCCTGTTGTGCATTCTACTACGCCCGTCTCCGACGACATTGTTGATGATGTGTCGCAAGATGAGGCTGGCGATCTATGTATTGTGCCTACTCCTATGGAGGAGGACAACCTTCTAGGTGAAGAGGAGCTTTCCTCAGCACCGGTGGAGGAAGTCCAAATCCAAGGCATGGCCCTTGTTGATCCCGCCGAGCCTTGTAGCATTGATGACAATGCAAACATTATTTTACTTTCCCAACCTATTGGGAGTGAGTCCGGGACCACTCCTCCGCTTGATTGTTATTTATGTTCTTCTTCTCTTTTATTTCTTGACCCCCTTTCTTCTATATCTGAGCCTGTGCAGGTTGAGTTTTCGCAGGTACTTCAGGAGGACTTGGAGCATTCTGCTCAAGTCAATGATGAGTGTATCCTATCATGTGAGGAGGTTGACCCCCCCTCCATAGAGGAAGCCTCATTCATTGCCTTTTCCTCCTGCTGTCGCCCTGAAGACGATACCTTGCTAGGCAAGGATTTATTTTGTGGTGAGATGAGTGAGGACCAGGCCTCCTCCTCTTCTTATTTCCTATTTCCTCTACCTGTGCTGCGCAGGTATTATTATACAGGTAGAGGGGTAACTGTTTTATCGCCGTATCAGTACCGGCCACCGAAACGGATAATGGAACAGTTACCTGTGCACTTTTTATTCCATAGGCCTATAAGCTAGAACTGTACAAATGTCAAATAAGTCGTGCTGGGAAGACAATAACCCCAGTACTTATCTTAATTTTCTTGCATTGTATTTTTCGTTAAGTGGAATAGTTAGTTAAATTTCAATTCAGTTATAGCTTTTCTATTTTCTTTTTGTTTTTGCGGAGCTTACCCCTGCAGGACATTCCTATGGAAGGCGGTGGTCGTGATTCTTCGTATGGCGGAGGTGCGGCCTGGTCATACGCGTCTTCTGGTATGCTCACTTGCTGAGCATTGGGTACCCTCTTCCCCTAACTTTGTGTTAGAATATCTTAATGCATAGTTTAAGTCCGGGGGAGAGTAGTTGTGTTTACCCGCTCACGTGCACACTGCATATGCATACTCGAAGCTTTTATTGATTTATTTTGTTCAGATCATTGCAACACACACCACTTGCACCCACTTGAGCGTATGCTTAGCTGTTTGCGTGCCGCAAGTTAAACTCACTTAGTGAGTAAGGTTCGGGCAAATCATTGTGCTCGCCTTTAAATTATATAGTGAAGTAATATGTTGACTCCGGTGTTCCTAGTCTAATGCTTTTGTGAGCATGGAGATTTGTGTAGATTAGATTCCTTTTTATACTATTAGTCTTATACATTTCTATTAGTGTAAATAATGTTTGCTCTACTCAAATGGTGAATCCGGTTGGAATCAAAAGGTAGTATATGGGTGTGTGTAAATTATCGCTAGACGTGTATTGCTTGTGCCGGGAGGAAGGATAACCTTTCTCGGTGACTGAGAACTCGCCCCAAGCGATTCTTGAAACATTGGCATTGGATAATTCTGTTGCGCAAGAATGACGTAGGCCATCATTTTGGCCCAGTTGAGCTTTTGTGCCAATCCTAATATCTTATCCTCGTTAGCCCATTTGTGCCTACCCCATCCCTTTGATTCAGCCCCATATTTTATTCCACCCAAAACCAAAAAGCCGATCCTAGTCACATACCCAAAGCTGAGCTTTATCTGTTTTCAAATTTGTATTTTGGAATGTTGCTGTGGTGATGTTAAACTTGGAGATGTGGTTGTACTCCCTTGAACATTTGCTGAATTTAAAAAAATATATAATTAGAAAAAGAAATGAAAAAAAGAAAAAGAAAAAAATGAGAAGGAGTTTAATTGAAAATCTCTTTGAGATATGTATTTTGGAGTAGGCGGTGCACATACCCATGCGTTCAAATCCAAGTCTGGGGGTGTGGTGCATCCGGGTGTTTTTGTTGCTGCGGGGATAGAGTTATTGTTTAAGCTCATTTGGGTTAGGTGCTTTAAGCCGTCCTGTTTATCATTGTTTACCTCACCGTAACCCAAGCCACATGAAAAACCTGAAGTCCTACCGACTCACGCTCTGAACTAATCTAGTGCTGTGGAGAGAATGTGACCGGGCGAGCGTATGGTCTCCGACACCGATGGATTTCGGTTAAGTTTGTCCCAAACCCCAGCTTGGGCAATGCTCATCTCAGCGTGTATTTTACTTTCTCCGTATGCGTGACCGATTGACTCATCGTGATTCACCTTTATGAGTAGTAGTAATATTTATTTACTCCATTAGAAATATATAAACTATGTGAATAATTAGAAACCCTATCTACTATTTCTCTATGCACTTGAGCATGCGACTTCGCATGGTACTCCTCGATGTAATTTTAAGCTAGCTATTTATTTTTCCCCGCCTGCTTAGGATGTGTTTGCTCGGGACATGCAAACAGGTAAGTCTGGGGGTGTCATGAGTCCAGTTTATATAGTGAATTCCGGACTCATCTGGGCTAGTTTTCATGCACATGCACTTCACTTTAGGCCTATATTCAATTCTATTTGATCACGTTGCCCATTTCATTGCTTAGTGCACCTTTATGCCCATCTTTGTGTGATTTCATGTATTTCTGTGGTCTAGTATATTTTCATGCAGGTCCAAGGGTTGTGCGACACTCGGGATGTGTTCTGGGGGATTTTCGGTCGAAAAAGCCACTGGTCGTGCGTTTTCCTTCTCGCACGACCAGGCGCACGACCATTGGTCGTGCGTTAATTCCCGTCCCTGATTGAGCCCTGATTGAGCGAAAGTGCACGATCATTGGCCTTCTTCGCGCACGACCATTGGTCGTGCGCCACTGACGGTGCGATTTTGTGCAGATCTGGCTATGCTACAGGTTCTTCGCGCACGATCAGAGGCATTTCTTCGCGCACGACCATTGGTCGTGCGCCGTTGACCGTGCGCGTTGTTTATTTCTGCTCCGTCTATAAATATAAAGATGCGATTTTAGGTCGGGGATCACTGCCAGACCGCCGTTTTCTGCCTATTTCGGGGGGTTCCGACTCCTCCAGTGCCGCCCACCTTAGGGAGGATCTCCGGGCAAGCTTTCAACGCCAAATCTTCGTCGGAGCTTCCTCTCGGCCATCTCCTTCATCCAAGAGCTTCAAGAAGGGAGTCAACCTAGCCTTCTTCTTCAAGATTGGAGCAGCTTTTGATCATTCCTCCGGTTCGTGACACGAAGAAGACGGGTCCACTGGAAGGTAGTGACAGCCTTCTCTACCCCGGACGCAGTTGAGGACCGAGCTTGGACGCGGATTGACAACCCGATGATTCCTTCCGTGAATCCTCAACAAGACTTCGGAGTCGGTCGATTTCGCACACTCACCTCCTCTTGTAGTTGATAGTTTAGTTGGATTTCTTATATGTTTGATGAAGTATACTTTTATTTGTTAACATTAGTATGAAATCATGTCTATGTGATTGAGTAATCTTATTATATTTTCATTTGAGGTGTGCCCTGTGGTGTGGATTGTTTGTTGTGTTGTGCCTCCCTAACAATTGTTAGTGGCGCGCTTTGCGAAGAGGTGCTTGCGACCCTCATTCCGCCGCTCTCTCCACCCCATCCGCTAGCCTACTCGTCCATCCGCCTAGCGGTTCGGTGCATTGCGGACCGTGTAGCCTTCCATCCCGCATGGCGAAGCAGTGCGCTCAAGGCCTGCATAGGAGTAGTCGTAGCTATTTTATTTTGTTTTCCGCAATCCAAACCAAGCCTCCCGCAATCCATCCGACCTTAAGGATTTCAATCTCAAGTCCTCCTCATTAGTCAACCCCACCTTACTGTGTTCCTTCCGAGATCGATACTTGGGGATTCATTCCCATTTTATATTACTTGAACGATCGGTACACTGCCGTTTCGTGCCGCAGTCGAGCTACCGCCTATAGCGGTGTGCGAGATTTGTGAATCAGGCTCTTTGATGATAATATAAATAAAAGAAAGGAAAAGCTTTTTAATTTTTAAATTTTTTTTGGTATGAAGATATATATATATAGATGATTAGATTTTTTTGATTTTTTGTATTTAAGCTTTTTCTATATTTTTTTGGTTGTTTTTTTGTTTGTTTAAAAAAATATGTACGAGGGAAAAAGGGGTAGGAAGAAGTAAAAGATAAAATTTATAGCGATTCTTTTTCGAAATAATAACAAGTCCCCGGCAACGGCGCCAAAAACTTGATGTTTAAATTTTATTTCTGCAAAAGCCTTTTTGTGATGAGAGTAGAATTAGGCAGGAGTTTTCGAGGAGTCTCACGAGTACTCCTACTTCGAGAAACAAATTGTTATCTTACTTCGATGAATAAAAGTAACAGTCTTTCCTTCTTTCAGAATATCGATGATTACGCCCCGGCTACGGCGGTGAATTCTTTTAATGTGTAAATAGAAAAGGAGAATTTGCCAGCTTTTGTAATTTTTATCCAAACTAATCTTTCGATGAAGGCAAGTATACCTTATCGCGTATAGTATAGGATATTTTATAGAAAATATCAAGGTCGTATTTTTCCGGATCCTATTGAATATTTTTTACTTTTTAAGAACGTGCTATTATTTTATCGATGAAACGAGTGATTAATTTTATAAAATTAAAAGAGCGATGTTGATAATAATTTAAGCAATTGCGTGCGGTAGCGAAAACAAAGAAAAACAATTATAAGAAAAGAAGAGAAAAAAAGGAAAAGAACGCACTAAGTTAAAAAGGCACACACTCTACGGAAAATTATATGACTGAAATAAAGAAACCAGAAAAGCTATCTCATACACGCACGCACTCTACCGGAATTTAAATGACTGAAATTGAAATAAAGCAGAAAATTTTAAACTCATACACACACACACACTTTCATAAATGAAAAACTAAATTAAAAAGAAAAATAATAAAATTTACACTCATACACTCACACACATAACAATAAGTAAAATTAAGTTAAAATAAAAATAAAACACTGACTCATACACTCACACACACAACAATATAAAACTGAGTTAAAATAAAAATAAAACACTAACTCATACACTCACACACTCAACAAAAAGAAAAATAGGAAGAACAAGAAGAACAAAAAGAACAAGAAGAACAAAAAAACTTTCTTATATATATATTTTAAGGATTACAACTTTTTAAAGAAAGTCTAAACTTGGGGAAGAAGGAGAGCCTAAACAAGGGCTTGGAAAACACATAAACAAACTCACAAACACTCACAAAAAAATCTCACAAGAACACTAAAAAAACTCTCAAGAACAATACTTAATTAGGTTCTAATTTTTATGAACCTTTTTATATGGGAGGAGCCCCCTTATTTATAGACAAAGAAGAGGGGGTGCAACTAGCAAAAATAAGATTTTTAAAGGAGCTAGCGGGAAGCAGCTGGCTGTTTCTAGAAAGGTGGGTGCGGGACAACTTGCTGGAAGGAGAGCTGGCAGGTTGACTGTTGACTTAGGGGTGCGGATAGCGGGTTGCGGGTAGCAGCTTGCTGATGGCAGGATTTAATACAGCAAAATGGGTTGTCCTGGTTTCGATCCAGCGCCACAAAGTAGGCTAACCAAGGGCATCTCCACTCAGGCAAGCGGGTCTATCTGTAAAAACAAGAACATTTATATATATATATATTATAATATGTTAATAAAATAAGTATTAAATAGACGGGAAGGGAAAATCGACATCCCGTCTCGTCAATCGACGGGATGGGATGTCGATCCGGACTTAGGCTCAAGGTGAAATCGATTGGAAGGGAAGCTGATCTACGGGATCGACTTCTCATCCCGTAGATCGACGGGGTGGGAGGTCGATCGACGGGAAGGTAATCGACCGGCTGTTTTAAGGAAAAAAAGTTAATATCGACGGGAAGCTGTCTGCCGATCGACGGGATCAGTCTGCCGATCGACGGGATCAGTGTGCCGATCGACGGGATCTGTCTGCCGATCGATGGGATCGACATCCAGTCTCGTCGATCGACGGGATGGGAGCTTAATAAAAAAACAAGTTTTTTTGTTTTTAAAAAAACTAAGTTATTATTTATTTAACTTATTTATAACTTATATTTACATATATATACACTGTTATTATATATATATATATTATATACTATTATTGTTTTACATTTATTATACATATATATATTTCATTGTATTTATAATATATACATTATTATTACTATTTTATTATTATACTATACTACTATATTATATATATATATATATATTCATATTATTTATTTCATTTATATTTACATATAAATATATGATTATTTATTATACTTACTATTTATATATATATATATATATCACTACTTATAATATTACATTTATGTATATGTATGACTATATTATTTATAGATCTTTATATCTTTATTTTATAATTACACGCACATATATATATATATATCATTGTTTTCAATGGCATATATATATCTTTATTTTATGGTTTTATTTATTCATAGTATTATATGTACATTAAATAAATAATTTATTTCAAAAATTTATAATTAAATAAATATATTTAAAAGGGATATTTTTACATATTTTTCTAACTTGTTTCATACTTAAATAGCTTCTTCTTTACATATAGGTAAAACAAGTCATTTTATTTAATATTATATATGAAATATGTATAATATTACCTAAAACAATGTTAAAAACTATATTAAAATACATGTATTCTACTATTCATCACTCTTCCGGAAAATGGTCCACGTAGTTGGCCAACGACTCTCCGGGCCTCTGCTTGATGTTGAAGAGCGCCTCAGGGTCCTTCTTCCTCTTTTTCGAGGTCGAGAAGCGCAACATGAAACCACGACGCAGATCTTCGAAGGCATAAATCGATCCCGCAGGCAGCTGGTGGAACCAGTCCCTCCCCTTCTCCTTTAGGGTGGTGGCGAAGAGTCGGCACTTGAAAGCGTCCGACATGGGCCTAATGGAGACCATATATTCGAACCACTGTAGGTGCTGAACCGGGTCATCCTTGCTAGTGTACAACATCATGGTCGGCTCCCTGAACCCCTCGGGGAGTGGTGCTGAGAGCACTAACTCGCAAAATGTGCTTCCCCCATTTGCCCCTCTCGCCTGCTCCACTTGCCCCATGACCTCCATGGGCAACCAAGCTCCTGACGGTCTCACACTCGCGAGGGGGACACTCATCGGGACCCCACTGGTCGGGGACCCACATGCCGGGTGGATGCTCACCGAGACCTCACTCGCACTCGTTAGGTTGGGAAAGAGTTCTCGCCCATGAGATATCGCCCTGGTGCCTGAGCCGCCACTTCCTTTCCCATCCTCTTCCCTGGGGCATTCTCGCCAGCTCCTGACGTCGGGACCATCGGTGGTACAGGGGTTGTGAGACCCCCTAGCACCGTGGCGAGAGCGCACTACATCGCCCCAAGCAGGTCCCTTCTGAGTTCTGCCAGCATTTCTACTGTTACTAGCGCGCCAGGTGGTGGTGTTTCACCGAGATCGGCATCTCGCTCATCTTCTCTTGCCATATCACTTCCTTGGAACTTTCTTGTGCCAACTGCTCTCCACGCTCACAGCACCAAAAATATTGGAACCAAGACTTGACCCCAACTAGGAGATCGGACCCCTTAGATGGGGCAGGTAGCACCTACTAATCCCGCGAAAGCAACAGACCGGAGACTAGGAGCTTAACACAGACCCTTGGATACAACATGGAGGTCCCACCAAACACCCAAAAGATCTTAGAGCGCTTCCCCTCCTAAGCTTAAGCTGAAGCTGGGAACCTTGGAGAGCTGGAGGAGCTAACCAAAGAACTCTTGAGGAGAAGAAAAGATCTAGAATGCCCTATCAAGGTGCCCCAAAGGGTCTATTTGCAGCTTTTTGTGAACTGGTCTGCTAACAGCGGGATTCCACCTTTTGGTTTTACTATACGCACCCCAAACTGGTCTACTAACAACTAAACTCCGCTGATCTGGAGGGCTATTGGTAACCCACCTGGGGTACCAGGGTAAATTCACCTGCACCCCTTGGTGGGCGAGTGGCCCATGAAGGCGCCACTCGCCAGTCACTCTTCTAGCTGGGCTCGCGAGATCCCCTCCTGCGAGTGGAGGGGAGCCCCCACTCGCCTCACCTGACTATCGTTGCGAGACCTTATCTGACTCGCCCTTTCTAAATGCACCCCAGAGCGGTCTTCAAAACACTCATGCCATCTCCTCTCGCTACTCGTGAGTGGGATCCCTGGCTTGCCTCTCTGGCTCTTCTTGCCCTGCCCTGGCAAGGTACTCGCCGCGAGTTTGCGAGCACTCCCCGAATTACCTGTGATTGATTCCTTTGCGAGTCGGTGAACACTGGGTTGTATATTACTAACGCTAAGTGTGTTTTACTTCCACTCCAAGGGAATGGTGATCTTTCGTCGATCCCAAGCGTACTCTTGCCTCCTAATCAACCAAGCATCTTACTCCTACCTTCCCTTGGTGACCCCTTTCTAAACCTAATCATTCTGGGTGCACCAAATTTTATAACTCCCCATGTAAAACCTACATGTTCATCATAATTCAGCATTTTCAGTATACGCAGACCACTTGAACTATATGAGGTGCAGGAGAGGAGGCACTCCAAATAATCTTCCAAATGACCCAAGATTATTATTAGGGGTGTGCTATGACATTATAAAACCATCTCCAGATATTCATAATTTCCCTACTTTATTTGATATTTATTATAATTTCTCCAAAATTAGGGAACTTATGATTTTGAACACCAAGTATAGTTTTCTGATAAGCTATGGCCATGATAAAATTTGTGCAACTATATGTCATCAAAATAACTGCCACATGAATTTCAAAATTTATTAATTTATCAAAATCAAGGGTTAACAAGGGAAGTACCATAAATACTCATTCTGAAATTATAGGAAAATTTCCAAGTGCTATAATAATCAGAAAAGTTCACTGCTTGAGTTTCATAATTTTACAGAGTCATTTGACCATATAAATCCTTTATTTGATTAAATAGAGCCTATGGAACCTTGTGATGAGAATCATGTATAAGTTCTTCCAAAAATTACATTAAAATTAACAGGTCATATACATTCCCTAAAAAGTCCTCTGACCAAGTTTCATGATTTTCCAGAGGGTATTAAACCCATAATTAATTTTCATACAATTAGAGCAAATATTGGGGGTTGTGAATGATGTACTATTTATATCACTTCAAAATTCTTAGCAAAATTATCAGAGAATAATATCATCAATATAAACCCACTAACAAAGTTTCATAATCATCCTAGCATGTATGGACATGTAATTTCATTTTGAAAGAAGGTGACCTAACTTAATAATAATCAATTCAGTGGGGACTAAAGTTACTAAAAATTCTAGCAAAATTCCCCAAGGCTTATTTCCACCCCGTGAAACTACCTACCAAGTTTCAAGCCCATCCAAGCACATATGGTTTCATGCCCTTCAATAAGTTCAATTTGCAACCTAGGGTTTGACTAGGGTTCTAGGGCTCATCCACCCCAAATCACCCAAAATCCTTTGTGGGGCTGTTTTATGTGATAATTAAATTAGTTGCCAAGATTTCATCACCTTTGGATGAGGATTGACCAGTCAAACCCAACATGTGCACTTTTGACCTAATAACCCCTAGTTTGACCAATCTTGGGTTAATTAATTACCCAACCAAATCAATCCCAAATGGGATGAAATTTTTACAAGAGTCATGCAATGACCCTAAGAACCACCCACCAAAATTTGAAAGGGTTTGGAGGTCTCTAGTACCTAAAAATTAAATCAAACATGATTTAATAAATGTTTGCAAAACCAATGGGAAAATGTCCCCCCAAAATTCTCATTTTTGGATCGATTGAGGGTGTGGTTATAAATAGCCTATTCTCCAAATTTCAAGGCATTTGGATGTTTGGATTGATGAGGGCACTGAAATCCATCTCTGGTCAACCCTATATATAGGCTGCACCATTTTGAGTGTTGTGGTCAGACCACTTACCTAGAAGATGTGAAATTAATTTTATAATAACGTAGACCTCAAGGGCTACACGTTTGGTATTGACTATATTTGCATGAGGGGATCTAGGTATTTTCTATAATTATTTCTAACTACTGCTAGTAAAGAGACATAAATAAGGATATCAAATATATTATTACATAATCTTTGCATAGATCTTAAAGCACAAATGAATGGCATCCCTTCATCTTCTCCAGTGAGCCAACAGACCAGATAACACCGAACTAGATCTCCTTCAAACCCATTGTCCCGGCCATCTGGCTACCTGCCCGTCCGGCCACCGCCACCACCACCTCCATTGAGGTGGTGCAATCGCCGGGCGGCGGCACGGCCGCCAGAGGGGCCGATTCCTACGAACCCGACGGGAAAAATACCATAGAAAAAACTTGGACTTTGCTCACTGGATTGGGCTCAATTGAGCCTGATTTCTCCCCTATTTTGAGCTAAGATTTATCCACTGAGATAGAGGAGGAGGGGAGGACTTTGCTAGAGGCTTGAAGCCTTGACGATTGCCTCCTTACCATGGCCGAACTCGTGTGTTGAGAAGACATTGCAACCACTGAACCAACTTGCCCAATTCCTTCAAGTAAATGGGGGGAAACTCCTCCTCACAGCCCTCTAAAGCTTTTAAAAGGATCAATTTGGGGAGTGGAGGAGCCACCACCCTTAATTTCACCATTAATGGCCATTAGAGCTTTTGGAAAAAACTAAAAACTCATTAATTCAGCCACTGCGGTGGCCATCCATGACTATTCAACTCCTCAAAACTGATGAGGGGGAATGTACCCAGCCATGGGAGGTGAAGAGAGGAGGCCTTTGGCATCCCAAGCCATGAATGGCCATTATTCCTCCCTTTCTCTCTCCTCTATTTTTGGGGAAAATGGAGTTTTCTCTCTCCTGGTCAAATTTCCTGAAATTAAATGACAATTTCAGTAACTTCCAACTCCATTAGCTAGTGGACCACCTCAATTGGGTCTAGCCCAAGTGTACTGGGCTTGATTAGGTCAAAATGGGTCATTTTATCCAAAATTTAGGGTGGAGTTGACTCTGGTTAATTTGACCATTTGGGTTGACCCCAATGGGTGGCTAGTGACCCATTGGCCTCCCCTAAGGGTTAGGAAGGTCTAGGTAGGGTTAATTTGGCAAGGTGGAGGCCAATTGACCCTCAATAGGCCACTTTTACCAAAATAGGGCTAGAGTTGACTTGGTTCCAATTGACCAAATTCGGGCCCCATGATGGGGCTTTTGGTCCACTGGGTGCCCAATGTCCTTATAATGGTAGGGGCAAGGTCAATTTGGCAAGGTGGAGGCCAATTGACCCTAATTAGGCTACTTTGACCCTATTAGGGTTAAGGTTGACTTTGGTCAATTTGACCACTTTGGTTGACCCCAATGGGTCCTTGGTGCTCTATGAGACCCTCCAAAGGGTTAGGTGTGCCATGGTGGGGTCAAAGGGTCAAGGTGAGTCCCTAAATTCCAACCATAAGTTTGGTAACTAGAAATTGCTATTTGCAAACCAAGGTGCTCTTCCCCTTCAAGCCTAAGGCCAAGTGGTCTCTTTAAGCTTCCTAGGGTTTTGTCATGACCTAGTCATGACAAAACCACTCTAGGGGTCTAGTTGTTTGGGTGATGTTACAACCTTAACTTATATTAATGCTCATATAAACTTATACGTTAAGGGATCTGACACTAAGGTAAACCCATCGTATAAAAGAGACCATACTAATTTATACGATGAGGTCTTGATTATGTAAAAATGTTATGATATTCTATGTTTATGCAAGATGCAACTCACACACGTGACTCTGTACATACATACCTTGTTTGTTCCCTCTGTTCGAGTGTGTCAACTCAGGTACCCCGTTGAGGCAAACATGGGCAGTGGATCGGGCATATCCACTTCTAGGCTCCTATCAAAACTTCTAGCCTAGACCTTATGTACGCCCCTAAAATACACAGGGTATCCACATACTATCTAGTAAGTAACACCTCTATCCCGCTTTTCAAATCTCCGCTCAGGTACACCCAGTTGAGGCAAACAAGGGTAGTGGATCGGGTTCTCCACTCCTAGGCTAGTATGACACCTCCCAGCCTAGTCCTTATATACGCCCCTTAGAACACACGGGGTATTTGCATACTATCTCGTAAGTGACACCTCTTAATTGTATTTCCCCAAGCCTCCATCTCGCTGGACTATCCAGTCTTCCTTAGATAACACCGAGCCTACCGCTCGTAGGACTAACCTATCCTTGTACCCTTCCATCCCATATTTTGGGATGAGGTTTACCTTATCAAGTTCTCCTACTTAAACTACTCTTGCCTATCGTTTAGTTATACTTAGAAGTTTAGGGTGAATCTTGGACTTCCCGAGGACAACCCGGTGAAGGGCTCGCAGTGTTACTAGGCGGTATTATGGGATGACATCCCAAAACTCACATTCTCAAGATATTTAATTATATCAGTGGCTACCCTTCTCATAATACTCTATCCATATTACTCTTGTTATCCTAAACAATTTCGGGTATATTATAACTCACTTTAGGGGTGAGTGATCTAACCTTTGTATTACACCCCTTAATGTATGTGTATATGATCACTCGCCTTTCCATGGACAATTGCCCTTGGAATCCAACCAAAAGTTTAGACTACCTCTAATCATATCATTACATTATCATGTCGTGTCCTAAGTTGTTCTTAAGTCGACTTACTTAGCCTGTGTTTTATTAAACACTGCTCACCTATATCCTTAAGGATTAATGCCTACGAGTGACCTTACATCGGAACTCATCTAATACTCTAACATTTCTACCAAGGATGTATTGTGATACTAATGATGTCCTATCAGGACACAATAATTTTCCCAAGGTGATTATGATGCTCAAACCCTTATATAACACTATTACTATCTGCACACCATATGCACTATTATTAATAACCATGGAATTAATAAAGTGATTATTGTCCTATAAAATCTAATGCATCTAATACTTATTTCAGATGTTCAAAATGATGATATATGTGGTCTATTAGGTTTTCATATAATTTCCAATATTTTTGTGAACAATAATTAATTTCACCAATAATAGGGAGTTGTACAATTTGAACATGAAGTACCTTCAAATGAATCCCAAAAATTCCATGTAAATTTCTAGAGGGCCATATTGACTCAAAATGGTGTTCAACAGAGTTTGATAATTTTTGAGAAATATTATAGCCCTAATTAGCCGTAATCCCATAATAATGATTAATCAACAATTGTGCATGAGCTACAAAAAAATACCACTCTAAAATTCGAAGTAAATTTACAAAGGGCCATATTGACTCAAAATGGTGTTCAACAGAGTTTGATAATTTTCCAGAAATATTATAGCCCTAATTAGCCACAATCGCAAAATAGTGATTAATCAACATGAAATATGAAAAATACTGAGCTAAAAATTCCAAGTTGATTTACAGAGGGCCATATAGATTCAAAATGGTGTTCAATAGAGTTTGACAATTTTCCAAAAATATTATAGCTCTAATTAGCCATAATCCCAAAATAGTGATTAATCAACAATTGTAAATGAACTATGAAAACTACTACCCTAAAATTTCAAAGTAAATTTTAGAGTGACAGATAATACTCTATCATAGGTCTAGTCAACATTTTTTGAATTTTCCAGAATAATTTATCCATGATTATTCCATTAATTCACATAGGGTAAAAATTCCAACAAATTAATTCAGCAAGGTAAATGATGCTCAATAATTCCCAATTAAATTCCATAGGTGTTTTATCTCCTAAAAATACTAAAGGCAAAGTTGTGGATTTTCCCTAGGTGATTTGGTCACAATTGTTTTACATATTTAAAAATGTGACATTTTGAGAATAATTAAAATACCTAGAAATTATAAGTCCAAAAATTCCAATCTCTTCAAGGGTGATATATTTAATCATATTACATGCATGGAAAAAATCTCACTGCCTTGTAACAAGCCATTTGGCAGAAATTCATCAAATACAACTTTGGTGCTAAATGCACACCATTCTCATATCTACTACCTTCATGCAAGTGGAATATTCCAACAGGCAGAGGTCCAAATGGTCCCAAATTTTTACCAGGGTCATTTAATGACCTAATAGACCATATGCCAGAGATCTAAGTCATTTTGATACCATCTACCAATATATATTTCATATAAATAAAAAAAATCAAATTTCTACATAAACTATAGGAAAATATTGCCCAAAACATCTGATGTTTGGGCAGAAGGTGTATCTAGGCTATATACATGGATGGCCAAAATATCAGGTCCATTCAGACAATCTAGGAAAAGTTATTCACAAAATATGTTCTAGGGCACCTTTAAGACACCCCTCAGTAAACTGAGATTCTAAGGTCTGTAGGGAACCAAATCAAGTGATTCAAAGTTCCTTAGGAAGATAATACCATAGGTTACATCTTTTATACTTTACACTTTTCCTAGATATGCCTCCAAGTGGCCATAAATTAAAGATGAAAAGGTCTAAATATATGTGACAAAATCATTAATTAATGAAATGATATGATTTGCAGATAACTCATCCTGCACTAATCTCAAAGTAGATCCAAGCGATGCTAGATTTCTTCTTCCTACAACTAACGGATGGGATTGACCCGAGCTGGGCCATCTTGGGTAGCCATTTCCTGGCCAACCACCGGCCTCCATGGCCGGCCACAACCACCACCTCCGTTGAGGTGGTGGTCATCGATTGGCGACGTCAAGGAGGCCAGAGACCGCCTCTCTGGTGAATGTAGGCGAGCACATGTCGGGCAAAAATACCAATTTTGGGAACTTTTATCCAAGCGCTATTGAGCTTGGATCATCATCTAGATGTCCTAAGTTGCTAGCACAGAGGGAGGGGAGGAGAAACGAACCTAGATTGAGGCTTGTCGATGTGTACTCCTCCAGCCATCCATTTCCCTTCCTTTCTCTGATGTGTTTGATCCAAATTGTGTTCCTCCACTGATTTCTCCAAGGCAAATGTCTTGCTCGACTCCCTGGAGCTCTCTAAAGGTGATGGTGAACTCAATTTGTCATGAGGGTGGTTTAATCCATGACAGCCATTAAGGCTTGTTTCAACCAAACATAGGATGTTCCTCCTTGCTGCCATGTATCATTCCAAAGATGTAATCCGAATGGGAATCATGTGTGAGTTCAGAGGAATGTTTGGAAATAGGAATGGAGTGCCTTATGGAACTCCATCCTCAAATTCCTCTTGTCCTCACTTGGATTTGGGGAAAATACAAATTTTCCCAAATGCATGTCTACTCCCTTTCATTTCAGTGGGCATGTGTGGTCATTTGGTCTTGGGCTATAGAATGGGCCTTGGGATAAGTCCCCAAGTCATTGGATTTGGGTTTGGCACCCATTTCCCCTCTTTGGGCTTATAATTGACCATGGTTGACATTGAGGTTAACTTGGTCATTTTGATGAGTTGGATGGCCCTACATGTTGGTGGTGAGCCATAGGACACTACCCAATATAGATTGGGCCATGGTAGGGCCCTGATTAGGGCTAATTGATCCATATGGTGCAATTTGACCTAATGTTGACCTAAATTTGACTTGGGTTTGACTTTGTTCAATTTGGGTCAATTCTTTGACCCAATGTTGGGGCTTATGGTCAATTTATCCTCTGTTAGAGTTTGGAAGGTAGTGGCGGGGTCAATTTTACCATTTGAAGTTAAATTGAGCCAAATTAGGGTAAGTTGACCTATTTTGACTTTGGTCAATTTGGCTAGTTTGGTTGATCAATTCATGTGGTGAATGGTCAATTGTCTCCCCCATAAGGTTAGGGATGTGGTGGTGAAGTCAATTTAGCTTGTGAGTTTATTTGGAAGTGATTTGACCTAAGTTGACTTGTGCCCCTTTGGGTGCACTAGGTGAGGTTACTGAAAGTATCTAGTTGCTACCTAAATCACCTATAGGGGGTGAATATGTGAGTTCTATGGCTTTTAAGCGGAATTAAAATCTAGAAAGAAAGCGCACAGAAAACAAAGCACACACAAACACAAGGATTTTATAGTTGTTCCCCGATGTGGGTACTTCACTTTCCCGCCTCACCTCTCTAGCACGCCCGACTAGACTAGGCAACTTCACCAATCTCAGATTATGAAAATTTTACAACTCATATTACAACTCCTACAAACTTGGAGAACAACCTCTCATACGAACTCGGAGAACAAACTCTCCTACAAACTCGATCCTCTAAACTAGGATCTATAAAAACTCAGAAGAAAATCTTCTGACAAGAATATGTAAAAAGTATTTCAAGTACTTTGGATTGAAAATCCAATCTCTAAGAATCTTAAGTAGATTCTGCTTCTTTAGATTTGAAAAGATGAATCAGAATCTTCTTCTTCCTTGAAAATATGAAATCTTGTACTTGAAATGGGGAAGAAGAAATCTTTTGACTTGAAAGTGCTTGATCTGAAAACTTGACGACACAACAAGATCTATAATCCACTTGAATGAATTTGAGCACAAGAATCTTGTTGAATCGAAACTTGCAGACGAATCGACAAAAGATCGTCTTTGCGAGAGCGAGAAAGAAGGCCGACGGAATTCTCGATGTTTTTCTTTTTCAAATGCACGATTAGGGTTAATAGAAAAGATCTTTAAGTATTTATAGCAACCCTTTTCAAACGACTATAAATGACACTTAAGGGAAGACCTCCACGTGTACTGTACATGGAATAAAAACCCTAAAAGGAAAGATCTACGGCTAAATGAAGAAAACACGTTGAGTTCTCTTTCGTCAAATGAAATTACTTAATTGACGAAATAACTTAATTATACGACGAAAGCTATAAAAGGACTTGACGAAAAAGACTTAGCACAGAATTTAGATGGGAAGAAAATTTTCTAAGCCTACTTTAAAAGTACACGGGAACACTCGACGAATTCATCGAATGATCACAAGAAATAAGCAGGCAATCGACGAAAAATACTTATTAATTTTTCTGAACATTTCTCGAGTTGATTCGACGAAGAGCTAAGTTTTCACAAGTTGACTCGACAAAATCAATGTGATTCCACGAGATCACTCGACGAAAAATACTTGGAAAAAATTAATTTCACTTCTGATTTCAGCAACAATTTCACCTTGCCTTCTCCACAGTGCTTAAATATAAAGTACATCCCAATAGAGAGATTTCACATGAGTCAACACCATGGTCTACACAATGAGAGATTACATTGCATCGGCCTGTGTTTATGACTCATTGAAACCTGACATTGGTTTCTACTTAGCATTTAAAGCCCTACAAACACACAACTAAGAAACAATATCAAATACAAAATCAATTAATCTTAGTTCAAGGGACACTTCTTCAAATAAAGGTTATTGTGGCTACAATACCCAACAATCTCCCCCTATTTGAAGAAGTTAGAACCATGTCTACTAAGGTGAATTGCACAGTAAAATATATGGATGTAAACACAACATGACATAAAGAAGTAAGCATATAAATTGAAATATCAAAGCATCAAGATATATATATATATATATATATATATATATATAATTGTTTTTCAAATTTCTAACACGTCACAATCCCCATTCAAGGCATCTTTGCCTTCCCCTGTCTGCTCTTCTTAAATTTCCTGTCAAAGTAGGCCTTTGGCTTTGGATAATATCTGGCCGGAGGTGGAGGTGCCACTAGATTATTGTAGCCATAATCACTGAAGTGAAACTTCCTTTTTAGGTGAGATGCTTTGTACTTATTGATTTCTTCCGGGCTATAATAATTTTGAGGTTCTTCATTTGAAATGTTTATCAGCTTGTAAGTGTCCAAGATGATAGACTTTGAAATAGGACTCCAGACCTCAGCAAATTCTCTTCTTTCAGCTACAGACTCTCTTAACTCTATGCCTGAGCTTCTTTTAACAAATGAATCTGACCTTGAAGCAGAAGATCGTTCTACAAATTTCCTTCTCTTGAAAGGAGGATCAGAAGAGTCAAGAATGGTTTCATGAACCCCTTCTATAAAGCTCTCAGGAAAATCCTCAGGTTCTGACCACGCCTGATTGTATTGGATAGGAGGAATAGGAGAAATATCTTCATAAGTTGGCTATTCTGGATATACTTGATTTTGAGTTAATCCAATCAAATTATCATAAAGCCATTGAAAGTTTGATGATTGAAAGTTGTAGCTTCATAAAACTTACTTTCAACCTCTTTATTTGGGTCATGAATTTGGCATATCATTTTCTCCTCCCCCTTTCTGACTTCTTCAGTTAGGGTTTGGATGACCTCTTCTTTGAAGTTGGACAAATCCTCAGAAACTTGATTTCTTATATTTTTTCCTTGCTGAAAGATAGATCCTTGACCATCAAGCAAGACGCTAGAATTGGCATGAACATTCTTAAGACCTTCATTTGTAAGACTCATAAATTTTACACCATTTGTGAAGTAGGAATCTAGATCTTCTTTGATTGAAGAAATAATGTACTTCACTTATGTTAATCCTTTATTCAAATCATACTCAACCTATTTAACTCTATCAAAAACTTGCTTCAATGAAAATTCAAAATATTCAGCCTGATTTTTAAGCAAGGATCACACAGCACAGTACAAAAAAATAAACAGAAACACAAAAGACACAAGGATCTATAGTAGTTCCCCAATAAACCTGGGTACATCTACTCTTCTACCACCCTTGGTAGGAATCCACTAGGTTTTTGATCAGGAGCCCTATCACCAATGGGTTTTTGATCAGGTGCACAAACACCACTGAGCTTTTGATCAGGTGCTCAAACCAAACACAGGTTTTTTATCAGGTGCCCTGCCACCAAAGGGTTAACTTTTGAAGGGAGTTAAAACCCTGTACAAGATGGGATAAAGAGGGTTTATGAAGTTCTTCTCTGTCAACAAGCTTATAGAAGACTAGTGGATTTGTTGTTGTAAAGCTCCCCCTGTCTGATAGAAATGGTTGACTGTAAGAGGATAGAGCTTTCACTTGAAAGAGATATCTTCCTTGATAGCTGATGAATCTGAGAGACAAAGTTTCTCAAATTTGTTGTTGCTCTTGAAGATTTGAACTAACAGCAGAATACTGAGAGAATGATCTTGTATTGGTGTTCTCAGAGATTGAGAGTACTGCTGTAGAAGATGAAGATCTGAAAACTTTTTCTTTTCTATTTCTCTCGACTGTTTCTTCTCTTTTCTTCCTATCTTGATGTGTTGCTGTAAATCTTCTTCTTCCTTTTTCTTAGAGATAATCTGACTGATTTGAAAATCAAATCTTCTGAATAAGGAGTAGAATAATTAGGAGGATTAATTCTTGGAACTGCAAGCAAATCTTTAACTTCTTTTCCTTTTCAATAAATGTTTCCTTTTCCAATAAGCCAAACAGCTACTTTCTCTAGAGAAGACAATGGAAAGGAATAAATAATAGGAAGGATATAATCCTTGACTTATCTGGAATTGATAATAGAATAGATCTGTTGCTGATAGTCGATCTGAGTTCAGAGAAAATATAACTGATCCTTCTGAAATTTGAGCTGAGGAGAAAATTCGTCGATCTGAGAATTGAGTTCATCGATCTGAAGGTTGAGTTCGTCGAACTGAATGTTGATTTCATCAAACTGAACTTCTGTTGCTGATTCATCGAACGCGGACTAGAGTTCGTCGATCTCAAACTGGAGGTCGTCGAACTGAGAGATAAAATCTGATAAGCTATCTGGAATATTGAATTCGTCGAGCTGAGAAGAACTTTCGTCGATCTGAACATCTTGATACAAATTCTTCGACCGCAGAGCTGAGTTCGTCGAACGCTGAGACTTGGGAAGTTCGTCAAATGCTGAGACTGGCAAGTTAGTCGAACGCTGAGACTTGGCAAGTTCATCGAACTGGAGCAAGACGTTCGTCGAACGCAGATAGGAGTTCGTCGAACGCAGAAACTTGATCTTTTCCTTAAGTTCTAACAGCCTAAAACCTTGACCCTTAGATTATACATTGGGGTCAACTTAGTCCTAGTCAACAGATAGTGATCCTAGCCCAAATCAGTAATATGGTTGTTCTAACAATCTCCCCCTATTTGGGTTAGGATACTATTTGACAAAAATCAAATAAAATAATAGAAAAATAGCAGAGCATATTTATCTGACTGAATGTAAATTCTTTTCAGCAGATAAAAGAAATATAGTGCTCTGAGTTTAGATACATTATATTGAAAATAGAAAACTTGCTTTCTGAGAGAAATCCTTGCTTTCTGCTTTTCTTTTGTTGATATGAATTGAATCTGTCATATCTGAATCTTCTTTATCAAAAACTGTATCTCTATATCAAAAAAATATTTCTGAATCTAGAGCTGCTTCTACATCACAAACCATAATTGAATCTGCATTTGAATCTGTCATATCTGAAAAAAAACTAAAACTGCTGGAGCTTCTTCATCAAGAACTCAAACTGCTTCTATCAAATTTTTTGCTTCTTCATAAAGCATCTCCCCCTAAAACTGGAACTTCTTCATAAAGTATTTCCCCCTATCAAAAAGGAGCTTCTTCATGAAACATCTCCCCCTGCCTAGTTTCAGGAAGACCTGAAGCTAGGCCCCTAGAAGAAGGGACATAGGATGAGGAGGCTGGGAAGGATGCAAGTTTAGATGAAAGATTGGCATTGTTCCTGCAAAATAAAAGGAGAGATCAAGTGCAAAGGAACTAGAAGGAGAAGCAGATTCTGTAGGCACAAAGTCAAAAAAGAATCAAAATTTGATTATAATGAAAGAGATCAGAGGTCGAAAAGAATTAGCCTTCGTCAGACTGCATTCGATGAAAAATTTATTTTCGTCGATCTCAGTTCGACGATCGAGCTTGTCATTATCGATCACTGGATCTAATAGATATTGTCTTAGCGGTTGGGTTGAGATAGCTTCCAGTCTCAGTGGATTCTTCTGTCCCATCCTAGTAGATCCAGACAGCTTCTCAGCGGCCCTAGGCCTTGTCTCAGCGGTTCAGCTGAGATCTTGTCTTAGCTGTTTAGTTGAGACTGAGAGCTTGTCTCAGCTGTCTCAATTTTAAGGGTGTGTACCCATTCCTTTATTATCAGCTACTGGGAGTTTGATCCTGGTGGTCATGAACTTCTTAAGTTGTTGTTCTTCAAACACATGAAGAATGTCTTGGAACAGATAGTGATCTTGTACCTACAAAATTTCTCTGGTAGAGGTGGTGTTCCTCTCCTTATTTAATATGGTAGTTGTTCTTGACCCAGACTACTTTGTGTGCTTTTATTTTTCCACAAAAATATGAAATATAAGATATCTCAGGCTGATCCTTATATCCTTGTGGATGATATCTCCTTGGAGGAATTATCCACTCAATAAAAGGATTTTTTGTATGTGAAGAATTAGGATTCTTTAGATTTTCAGTATGTTTTCCGTTCGACAAATTTGGATGAATTCGTCGATCGCCGTTCGAATAATAACTATACTGAAAGTCTGTCTTCAGAGTTCGTCGATCGCCGTTCGACGAATTGAAGTAATTTTGTCGAGCGTCGTTCGATGGATAACTATACTGAAATTCTGTGTTTAGCTTTCGTCGATCTCCGTTCGACGAATTTGTGTGATTTCGTCGAGCTCCGTTCGACAAATTCTGTTGAATTCCTTTATTCTTAATATTCTAGCTTGAAATATTCTTACTAACATCTACTGCCTCTTTGTTCTTAGTAGAAATGAATTTTACTGGTGTAGAGAGAATGTTTTCTTAATAAGATGTGGCTCACTTGATGATGCACCCAAGCCCTGTCTGCCACTAAGTCTGGCATTCACTGTGCTTGTGATGTCCATCAGTTTGATACTTCTCCCATTGAGGAATTCTTCAAACTTCTAGGCTTCAGATAACTTGTTGTCAATGAGAACACTGTGTTCTCTGGAGGCAGCCAAATCTTTCTTAAGATTGACATTATCTTCACTTAGTTGGTTCATTTCAGCCAACAGATTTCTGAGAGAGATTATCTCTTTCTCAGATTTGATTAAATCTATACAAAGAGCTCTGAATTCATCTTTGAATTCATTTGAATTGAAATCAAAGGTAGAAGTTACCTGATCACTGTCAATTTCAGATTCTGATTCTTCAGAGTTATTTCCTAAGGCATTGATAGCCATCATGCAGAAGTTTCTTTCTTCTTCATCATCACTGGAGCTGGATGATGATGCATATTCTGACTCACTGCTTGAGTCATATATAGCCATCAAGCATTGGTCCTTCTCATTTTCATTTTCTTCATCTTCAGAAGAGCGGGATGAAGATTCTGATTCTGTTTCACTCCAAGATTCAGCTACAAAGCCTCTTCCTTTATGTTTGTGTTTGTGGGAGGAAGGCTTGTTGGAGTGCCTTTTATCTTCTTTCTCTTTTCTCTTTTCTTTCTTTTGGTTCTCTGGACACTCAGGTAGAATGTGTCCAGGTTTCCTGCAGCCATAACAAATAATTTCTTTAGAATTAGTTTTGTCATACCTTTCCTTTTCTTTTGATCTGAGGTCCTTCTTTCTGAAATCCTTTCTAGCCATCTTGTAGAATCTCTTGGCTAGAAGACTCATAAACTCCACTTCTCCTGGAGCTTTGTCTTCCTCTTCAGTTGCTTGAAAAGCAATACTTCTTTCCATCTTGGATGCTAGTGAGGAAGTAGATTGTTCAACTTCTCTAGACTTGATAAGTTGCTCATAGGATTTAAGCTTGCCTAACAAGGTCTCAGTAGAGATCTCATTAAGGCTTCTGGATTCCTTGATTGGCCAGATCCTAGTGTCCCATGTGCTTGGGAAGCACATCAAGATCTTATCATTGACTTCAGTGATGAAGATCACTTTGTCTAGATATTTCAGCTCATTGATTATGAGGCTGAGCCTGTTGTATATATCTGCAACACTCTCAATTTCTCCTTTCTTGAAATTTTCATACCGAGAGATGAGATGAGATCTTCTATCTTTTCTCTCATCTGCAGATCCTTCAACCATGTTGTTGAGGGAGGTCCAGATTTCCCTGGCTGAGGTGCATTCCACAACCTTTTGAAAAATGTCATCTGACATTGTTTGTGCCAATATATTCATTGCTTTGGCATCTGCACTTCTCTGCTACTTTTGAGCTTCTGTCCACTAAGGAGGTGGAACAGCATTATTGTTTGTTGTTGCTTTAGCACTTGTTGTTGTTGTAGGAGTAGGAGGTCCTATCAAAATAACATTGAAGATATCCTCATAAATAGAATTCATATATAACCTGATCCTTGCCTTCCATAATGCAAACTTATTTAGATTGCACATAGGAGGTCTTGTGCTTGAGTATTCTTTGTTTTGTGCCATGGATTTTTAGCAAAAGAAACTCTAGAAGAAAATTTAAGATCTAATTGATCTTTTGATTCAGGTGTTAGCCTGTAAAGAATCAACCAACCTCTGATACTATTTGAAATCTCTAATATCAGTTGAAACCTCTGATAAAAAGTTTTTCACTTATTTTTATAGCGGAGTTAAAATAGTGATATATATGTGTACTGAGTGAGTTATAAAAACAAAACACAAAGAGATCATATAGCAGAGTACAGAAAAATAAACAGAAACACAAAAGACACAAGGATCTATAGTAGTTCCCCAATAAACTTGGGTACATCTACTCTTCTACCACCCTTGGTAAGAATCCACTAGATTTTTGATCGGGTGCCCTATAACCAATGGGTTTTTGATCAGGTGCCCAAACACCACTGAGCTTTTGATCAGGTGTTCAAACCAAACACAGGTTTTTGATCAGGTGCCCTGCCACCAAAGGGTTAACTTTTGAAGGGAGTTAGAACCCTATACAAGATGGGATAAACAGGGTTTATGAAGTTCTTCTCTGTCAACAAGCTTAGAGAACACTAGTGGATTTGTTGTTGTAAAGCAACCCCTGTCTGATTAAAATGGTTGATAGTAAGAGGATGGAGCTTTCACTTGTAAGAGATATCTTCCTTGATAGCTGATGAATCTGAGAGACAAAGTTTCTCAGATTTGTTGTTGCTCTTGAACATTTGAACTAGCAGCAGAATACTGATAGAGTGATCTTGTGTTGTTGTTCTCAGAGATTGAGAGTGCTGCTGTAGAAGATGAAGATCTGAAAACTTTTTCTTTTTCTATTTTTCTCGGCTGTTTCTTCTCTTTTCTTCCTATCTTGTTGTGTTGCTGTAAATCTTCTTCTTCCTTTTTCTTAGAGATAATCTGACTGATTTTAAAATCAAATCTTCTAAATAAGGAATATAATAATCAGGAGGATTATTTCTTGGAACTGCAAGAAAATCTTTACCTCCTTTTCCTTTTCAATAAATGTATCCTTTTCCAATTAGCCAAATGGCTACTTTCTCGAGAGAAGACAATAGAAAGGAATAGATAAAAGGAAGGATATAATCCTTGACTTATCTGGAATAGATAATAGAATAGATCCATTGCTGATAGTCGATCTGAGTTTAGAGAAAATATAACTGATCCTTCTGAAATTTGAGCTGAGGAGAAAATTCATCGATCTGAGAACTGAGTTCGTCGATCTGAAGATTGAGTTCATCGAAATGAATGTTGATATCGTCGAACTAAACTTCTGTTGCTGATTCGTCGAACGCAGACTGGAGTTCATCGATCTCAAGCTGGAGGTCATCGAACTGAGAGATAAAATCTGATAAGCTAGCTGGAATATTGAATTCGTCGAGCTGAGAAGAACTTTGTCGTTCTGAACATCTTGATACTTATTCTTTGACCGCAGAGCTGAGTTCATCGAACGCTGAGACTTGGGAAGTTCGTCGAACGCTGAGACTTGGCAAGTTCATCGAACGCTGAGACTTGGTAAGCTCGTCGAACTGGAGCAAGATGTTCGTCGAACGTAGAATGCATTTCGTCGAACGCAGATAGGAATTCGTCGAACGCAGAAACTTGATCATTTCCATAAGTTCTAACAGCCTAAATACTTGACCCTTAGACTATACATTGGGGTCAACTTAGTCCTAGTCAACAGATAGTGATCCTAGCCCAAATCAGTAATAGGGTTGTTCCAACAGTATCATTCACCGGCAAGTGTCCCACAAGATGGGCACTACTCGCCAACCTTATGCTGAGACTTGCCCTGTGTTAATTTTTCGTGTTGGATTTTCCTTTCTTATCTTGCCTTCTTCATGGGTCACCACCGAGTGAGCCTACGGACCTACAAGCTAGATGAGAGCCTGGTCAGCGGGTCTGCTCGGGGCCAACCTGTGAACCTTTCGAACCTGCCACCGAGTGAGCCTACGACCCTGCCAGCTAGGTGAGAGCCTGGTCAGCGGGTCTGCTCGGGGCCAACCATTGAATCTTTGGAACCTGCCACCGAGTGATCCTACGACCCTGCCAGCTAGATGGGAGCCTGGTCAGCGGGTCTGCTCGGGGCCAACCATTGAACCTTTCGAACCTGCCACCAAGTGATCCTATGGCCCTGCCAGCTAGATGGGAGCTTGGTCAGCGGGTCTGCTCAGGTCCAACCTTTGGTCCTTTCAAACCTGCCACCGAGTGAGCCTACGGCCCTGCCATCTAGATGAGAGCCTAGTCACAGGGTCTGCTCGGGGCCAACTTCTTAACCTTTCGAACCTTCCACCGACTGAGCCTATGACCCTGCCAGCTAGATGAGAGCCTGGTCAGCGGGTCTGCTTGGGGCCAACCTTTTAACCTTTCAAACCTTCCACAGAGTGAGCCTACGGCCCTGCCAGCTAGATGAGAGCCTGGTCAGCGGGTCTACTCGAGGGCCAACTTTCTAACCTTTCGAACCTGCCATTGAGTGAGCATACAACCCTGCCAGCTAGATGATAGCTTGGTCTGCAGGTCTGCTCGGGGCAAACTTTTTAACATTTCGAACCTACCACCGAGTGAGTCTGCAACCCTGCCAGGTAGATGAGAGCCTGGTCAGCGGGTCTGCTCGGGGCGAACCTTTCGAACCTTCCACCGAGTGAGCATAAGGACCTGCCAGCTAGATGAGAGCCTGGTCAGCGGGTATGCTCGGGGGACAACTTTTTAACCTTTCGAACCTACCGCCGAGTGAGCATACGGCCCTGCCAGCTAGATGAGAGTATGGTCAGCGGGTTTTCTCGGGGCTAACCTTTGCACCTTTTGAACCTGCCACTGAGTGAGCCTACGACCCTGCCAGATAGATGAGAGACTGGTAAGTGGGTCTGCTCAGGGCCAACTTTTTAACCTTTCTAACCTGCCACCAAGTGAGCCTACAACCATGCCAGCTAGGTAAGAGCCTGGTCAGCGGGTCTACTTGGGGCCAACCTTTGAACCTTACAAACCTTCCTCCGAGTGAGCATACGGCCCTGCCAGCTAGATGAGAGCCTGGTCAGCGGGTCTGCTTGAGGCCAACCTTTCAACCTTTCGAACCTGCCTCGCATGCTATTATACACGGATACATAAGAGGAATGAAGTTTAAAGAGTTGAGTACTTTCATCATATGAACTTATGGATAAAAGGGCTTCAGGTCATCACCACTCAACGTGTGGCCAATGGACTCGCCTTCCAAATTCTGGAGGTGGTATCCCCCTTACTTTAAAGCTTCTTCCACGACATAGGGGCCCTCGCAATTGGGATTGAGCTTTCCTACCGCGGCAGACCTTCCGGCCGCGTCAACCTTTTTTAACACGAGGTCCCCCTTCTCGAATTGCTTGATCCTGACGTGCTTGTCAAAGTACTTGGTCATACATCGCTTGACTTCTTCTTGAGGGATGGCAGCAAGATCTCGAACCTCCTTGATCAGATCCAGGGAGAGACCCAATTCCTCCGCATTACCTTCCCTCCATTCTTCATCACCCTCCTCGGCGGCCCTTACCCGTGGTGTCCTGACTTCAAACTCCATGGGAATAACAGCCTCACAACTGTGGGAGAGCTTAAAGGAGGTCTCTCCAATGGCAGTGCTGGGCGTAGTCCTTAGAGCCCATAGGACCGAAGGGAGTTGCTCTACCCAATTCTCCTTCAAGCTCCCCACCTTCTTTTTGAGTAGGTTCACTATAATCTTGTTCGCCGCCTCCACCTGCCCGTTACTCCCAGGGTGATGGATGGATGCAAACCAGAGGTCTATCCCCAACTGGTTGCAGAAGCTGATGAACTCTTTACTGATGAATTGCGGACCATTATCTGTGGCTATGGCTTGAGGGAGCCCACGTCTGCAGATGATCTCCCCCCCCCACATGAAGTTGCGAACAACCTGGGAGGTGACCTTCGCCAAGGTCTTGACCTCCAACCACTAAAAGAAGTAGTCAATCATAACCAAGATAAACCTTCTCTGCCCGCTCGCCTGGGGGAAAGGTCCTACCAGATTCATCCCCCATATGGCGAAGGGCCACGGTGTCGAGAAGCTCCTCAGCCTCTGGGCCGACAAAAGCTTAATAGGAGCAAACAACTGGAACTTATGACATTTCTTGATGAACTCCGCTGCGTTCTTGCTCAGGGTCGGCCAGAAGTACACCTGCCTCATTATCCTTGCCTCCAGCGTCCTACTCCCCGAATGACTTCCGCATTCGCCGGAGTGAACCTCCTCTAGGACTCCGGAGACCTCCTCTTCAGATATGCATCATGCTAAGAGTCCCGAGAGTGTCTTTCGATATAAGTCTCCCTCGTGAAGCACATAGTAGGCTGACTTGTACCGAAAGCTCCTTTGATCTGCGACTTCTTCCGGAAATTTGCCCGTCGCCAGCAAGGTTACGAATGGGTCCTTCCACGAGGGTCGCTACTCTATATCCATGAGTTCCCCTTCCTCAATCGATGGCCAGCCGCTGGGACACTCTCTTCCCTTGGAATGTGCCTGATGGAGAAGGTTTTGAATGTTCTGATGAGACCTCTCACCTTGGCTAGATACCTCATGAGAATGGGCTCTCTGGCCTCGAACACGCCCTTGACCTATGAGCCGACTACCATTGAATCTATGAGGACCTCCGCATCATGAACCCCTAATTCTTGAGCCAGAAGGAAGCCAGTGATCATAGCTTCGTACTCTGCCTGGTTGTTGGTGACAGGAAAGTGTATCACTATTGACTGCTCAATTTTCATCCCGTGGGGGCTTTCCAATACCACACCCTCTCCCAGGGAGTTCCTCCCTGAGGCCCCATCCACCAGCAGCTTCCAGGGGACTAGACGTAGGGCTTGCTCACCTTCCATCTCGTCCACGTAGTCTGCCATGAAATCTGCCATGGCTTGAGCCTTCATCGATAGTCGTGGATCGAAGGTGCTGTCAAATTCACTTAGCTCCACTGACCACTTCGCGAGCCTCCCTGAATGCTCTACCCCCTCAAAGATTTTGTGAAGGGGGTGATCAGTCACCACTCGGATTAAGTGGGCTTGGAAGTACAGCATGAGCTTCCTGGCCGAGATGAGCAGAGCGAAGGCTTGCTTTTCTAGAATAGTGTATCGGAGCTCCGCCTTTTTCAAAACCCTACTCACATAATAGATGGGCAGCTGCTTCTTACCCTCTTCCTGCACCAGGACAGAGCTCATGACCACAGCCCCTACTCCGAGATACAAGGCTAAACCCTCTCCCTCCTTTGGACCCTGGAGCAGCGGAGCCTTAGTGAGTTGATTCTTCAAGGCCTGAAAGGCCTCCTCATACTCCTTCGACCATTCAAACTTTTGGTTGCCTCGCAACACTTTGAAAAAGGGGAAGCATTTCTCTCTTGCCCGGGAGATAAACCTACTCACCCCCCCCCCCCCCCCCCCGAGATTTCCAGTTAGGCGCTGGAGTTCCTTAGGATTTCATGGCGATCCTAACTCTATTATGTCTTTGACTTTGTCCGGGTTAGGCTCCACCCCTGCCGGGGTAAGGAGGTGACCCAGAAACTTTCCTTTGCTGGCCACGAAGATACATTTTGAAGGGTTCAACCTCATTTTGAACCTACGCAGGGTGCAAAGATCTCTTCAAGGTCCTGGAGGTGGGTGCTCACATCCTTGCTCTTCACCATGAGGTCATCCACGTACACCTCCATGTTCCTTCCTCTTTGATCCCAGAAGACTCGGTCCATCATCCTTTGGTACATCACCCCTGCATTTTTTAGCCCAAACGACATCATCTTATAGCAGTAGCACCCCTCTCTCATGATGAAGGAGACGTCCTTGACGTATGGCGGATGCATCCTGATTTGACGATAACCTGAAAAAGTATCTAAAAAACTCATTACAGAAAAACTAACGGTTGAGTCAATCAGCGCGTCGATCTGAGGCAGCGAATAACAATCCTTAGGGCAGGCTATGTTTAAAAGTGAAAAATCAGTAGTTGGAGAAGACGTATCCACCAATTTATAGAGCTAAGGCTAATGCCAGCGTTACGGCTAACTCATGGCGTTGACCCAGTTTGGAATTGTTTTGACGGCTCAGATCTTCAAAAGGGAAGGAGATATTGTACTTTAGGAAACTTTTATTTTAGGCAACCCTAATGCTGGCGTTGAGGCTAACGCTGGCATTAGGTCAGATCATTACTAAAGTGCTCCTCTAATCATGGTTGCTTCCCACTTTCCAAAATCATCACGATGGGAATGAGAGTCAACGCCTAACGTTAAGTCCTAATGCCTAGCGTTAAACATCTATCATTTTCTCAGTGACAAGCTATCTCGTCGATTGGCAGGCTATCTCGTCGATCAGTAGGCCTTCTCGTTGATCGCCAATGCCCAACGTTAATTCTTAACGCCTGGCGTTAGACCACAATCATAATTTCTGCTTGTGGACAGATTCAGACCAATACTGCAGCAACCTAGTGTCATATCTGTTCAAACCTATATGCTAAAAACACAATGGCAAACAAGATCAAATACAAATATGATTTGTTATTCTCAAATCAAAGGGTTGCGGAAAACCATGTTCCAGCACCATCAAATCCTCTTGGAACTCGTTCCTTTGAATAAGACTTGTCCCCAAAGATAAATATGGATGAGGATAAGAATTTAGGTCATTGTACCTTAGCTTTTTCTATCTAAGCTTGAGAAAGAAGAAAGTCGAGGAAGAGGAAGAAGAGTTCTTTCAGCCATTATTGGAGCTTCAGAGCTCCAAATCGCGAGCCAAGTCCAAATCCACGAAGAGGAACCCGCAACAGTCAATTCCATCTGTCTCAAATATTGGATTCATGATACCAAAGAGATTGACAAGGGTAATGATCCTTCTCCCCGGCCTTAGGACGTGTTTGGTCCTTTCAAACACTTTTATATGTTTGCATAAGGTTTATATTCTCCTCAAATTAGTGGAGTGCAAGCCTTCTTTGAGTTCTTTAAAACTCTGGGTCGATTATGTCCATCCCTGGTATTTATTGCATATAGAAATCTGGTAGACCTGTGGATTTAGGCTTTTTGTGTGAAGTCTACCCATGGTCGTTAGCCCAGATCGGTGATGCTTGATTGTGACATTGCATTTAGGTTAAGCATAAAATGCATGCCGGAGAATGACTCAGTGGAATATGTCATATTTTTATGGTACTTGAGATTTAGGTGTCTCTTGGAGTACGTAACGAAAGCCCCATGATTGTGATGTGGTTGAATGCAAACCTTCACCATAAATTCATAGTGGATATGGCTTGGACCTCCTACATTGGTTGTGCTTGCAAAGCCTATGTTCTCTTGTATGGATTGGGTGCGTAGATAGATATTTTGGTAGCACTTGTATGTGTTAAATACTTATGGGCCGAGGTGAAGTCATACCCGCGCGTTACTAGTTGATCACAATGACATAAGTATGAGAAAAGACGATCTGAACCTGTTTCCATGCAGATCCATGCAAGGTCTTAACCTACCGTATGCCATGTGATCATGGGACAAGTCGTGGATGGTATGTTAGCCTATACCGGCAAAAGCTCATTTCCCTCCTAAGTTAGCATAACTTTGGGTGATGTTCGTACTCATGAGACAGTACATTGGAAGTATGCCTTCAGTGCATGAAACATGTGATCGTGAGTATACACATTTGTGATGAATTGATGTTTTGTTAGCCTCATGCATGTTTACTTAGGCTGTTGTGAGGAACCTCCAGGTGAACCCAACTGAAATCATTTGCATACCTAGGTTCACCATTCGTTGATGCTCAACCTAGCCAGAAGATTGATTATGCTCGAAATCTCACCTTGTGTAGAGTAGATGCACTTTCTTTACTATATTGCATATGCAGCTTACTTGCAGGTCAGCGGTGCTCTGCCCCAGAGCTGGCTAAAATGGTTGGGGGGATCGTTACGTGTTTTGTGGTCAACTCAGAGTTGACCCTCATTTATCTCTTATTTGTGGATGGTGCAGGTGTTGGTGAGTCAAGCTAGAAATTGTGGGTTGAAGCCTAAAGCTGTGCTGGCCCTCAAAGGCCAATCTATTTATTGCTTTTCATGTATTGTCGACCTCCGTGTCGATGTATGCCTATTATGTTATAGAGTTTGAGACATTTGATGAATGTAAGGCCTTAAAGCAATAAATCTATTTGTAAACATTCCTAAGTAGGTGGACATTCTATTATATTTTGGTTTATTGAAAGCTTATGCTAGTGCTTATATACTCTTGTGTAGTAATGATTATTCTGTTTATCATCTCATAACGCTTAGCTTGTGTGTTCAATATGACGTGGGGTCCCGGCAGGGCCTATTATTATATTGTTTGTACATGTAGGGTGTACAATTTGGTATCGAACTTTAGGCGTCAATCCATAGTTTTTTGAATTCGAGGCCAAATTCTTTTTAAGGGGTGGAGTGCAGGTGATGTGCGTTCACCTAAAATGACAAAAAATGATAAGAATGTTCACTTAGGAATGAAAAATATGCTTGTTTGCGGAACCTGAGTGTTCCTTGATTGATGTTTTGCTGTGTTTTCAATCACTAAATTATGTATTGCACAATTATAGGTGACTAAGGGTATTGTGGGGCAGTCGCAACCCCATAACACTGCAAAAAGTAGCGTATCTATTGATGTGCCAATAACCACTCCCTCTGCTGAAATGATTAGATTGGTCGCAGTAACGGTCTTCACCATGATAAATGCACATCCAAAAAGGCTTGCACAACCTGCTCCTTCTACTCTTGATGGGGCCTCAGTGCCGGTTACCACAGTGGAGCCTAGAGTTGTGCATAGGTTGGAGCCTGTAGGCTATGGGGAGAGCCTGTGACCAACAGCTGAAGCACTTCCTAAGATTCAATCATCTCAAGGATCGAGTGACCCAACTTGATGGCAAGGTCGCCTAACTTTCTCGGGGACCGAATCCCCAATGGAAGCAGAGGATTAGCTCTCGAGGATAAAGAGAACCTTGACGGTGAAATTCACTGAAGAACTGATGGAGGTCACCTTAGCCACCTTCATATTGAATGGAGAGGCAGTACTCTGGTGGGAAGAAGTAGGAGTCCACAAGTTTGGTGGCAAACAAATTACTGACATCTCGATGGGAAACTTTTCAGAGTTGTACCTTCAGAGATTTATTCCCTCTACCTAACATATCGTATTGTAGAACCAGTTTTTGCGTATAAGTCAGGGTTATCGCTCGGTTGGCGATTACTACACGAGATAACCAGACTGGGTCGCTTTGTGGGGTTACTATTGGAGGATGAGGAGATAAAAAAAATGAACAAGTCATATGAAGGACTTTGAGATGATTTGAGGCTGCTAGTGGTAGGCCCCATGACGTTTGGCTTTCGTATATTAGTGCAGACTGCCAGATCCTTGGAGATAAATATGCATAGAGTTCAGCACGGGAAGGGCTTCAATGCTAAGAAGTCAGAGTTTATCGCGCCAACCTCTCATACAAAATTTGAGTTCATATAGAATAAGAAGGGTCTTGGTTCGCAGAACCAGCTCCCTCTAATGTGTCAAGAGCTAAGACTACACGGTTTCTGATAACTTGCTTCACTTATGGAAAGGTGGGGAATAAAGCCTGGGCATGCCGAAGTGGTCCCCTGAAGGAGGAGAACTGAGCAATGGAATATGCTCGTAATGCAAGTACTTATTATGTGGAGAAAGGGAAGGTAACAAAGTCTTCTGCTTCCCAACATCCTCTGACCTAACCGAGAGTCTAGTCGCTTGCCCAACAAGAAGCCATTCGACAGAATGTTGTTGTCACAGGTATAAATTATATGTTAGCTTTTAAAACTTAATGTGATTTATACTTCATGTACGATTATGCGTTTCATTTGTATATATGATTAGGCTTCGTCTTAATATTCGACTATCTGGCGAGAGCTCGCTTTGATATGGGAGCATCACACACCTTTCTGTCTGAGGACTTCGTGGTGCGTATTGCAGTGCCTTTTACCCTAGGAAGGATCTATTGGAGGTAGTACTGTCCAATGGGTCTCAAATGAATGCAGATAGGAGAAGTTGTGTAAAGGTGCAGATAGGAAATCTGGATTTTGACATGGAAGCATCGTTACTAAAGTTATCTGAATTTGATGTGATCTTTGGCATGGACTGGCTCTCAAAGCAGTGAGCAAGCATTGATTGCAATTTGAAGTAAATCACACTAGGAAAAAACACCGAAGGCGAGACCACATTTGCTGGTATGCGAGGAGCGAGCAAGACGCTGATGTCTGCTCACCAAGTGGTCAAGGCGGTGTGAAAAGGCGCAGAGTTGTACTTCACTTTGTTGGAGGATTAGGAGCCTAAGCCCAATCTGAGTGATGGTCCAATAGTAGTAGAGTATGTAGACGTGTTTCCAAACAAACTCGCAGGGGCTTCGCCTCAGTGAGAGATTGATTTTTGTATCGAACAAGTGCTGGGTGACAAACTCGTGTCACACTCACCGTACTTAATAATGCAAAAGGAAATGGCAAAAACAAAGGTTCAGTTGTAGGAACTACTAGAGCAAGGCTGCGTACTCCTAAGTTCATCCACTTGGATTGCACTAGTCCTATTTGTGAAAAAGAAGAACAAAAGCTTGTGTATATGCATCGATTACCATGAACTGAATAAGCTGTCCGAGAAGAACATATATTCGATCCCTAGGATCAATGACTTGTTCGATCAGCTAGTTGGGTCGACTATGTACTCAAAACTATATTTGAAATCTGATTACTACCAGTTGAGAATTAGGGAATGTGATATTCCCAAAATGGCGTTCAGTACCCATTACTGACATTACGAGTTCCCAGTTATGTCGTTTGATCTCACAAATGCACCATCGGTATTCATGGACTTGATGAATAGGATGTTTCGGTTGTACTTGCACCAATTTGTGATCGTCTTTATCGAGGACATATTAGTGTACTCCAAGTCCGAAGAGGAGCATGCAGATCATCTACGCACAGTTTTGAGCACCTTGAGGAGGAGTCAGGTGTACGCCATGTTCTTCAAATTTGAGTTTTGGCAACCATTCGTGGCATTCCTTTGTCATGTGGTCAGTGGAGAGGGCATCATTGTGGATCTATCGAAGATAGTGGCAATCAGAGAGTAGTCTATGATGGAAAATGGGACTTGCCGGCTACTACAGGCGCTTCATGGAGAACATAATAAGGATCTCACTTCCTCTCACTATGTTGACTAGGTAAGAGCAGAAGTTTGTTTGTTCACCAGAGTGCACATGAGCTTTTGAGGATCTAAATAGATGGCTGACCCCGACGCCCATTTTATGTTCATCATGTGGTACGGAAAGCTACAAGATTTATAGTGACGCCTCGGGGTGTGGCTTGGGTTGCATTCTAGTCCAATTTGGGAAGGTGATTGCATATGGCTCGCTCTAATTAAAAGTGCATGAGAGGAACTACCCGGTCCATATCTTGGAGTTGGTTGTCGCGGTGTTCGCTTTTAAGCTATGATGTCATTAGGTGTATAGCGTGAAGATCGACATGTTCATGGATAATAAGAGTTTAAAATACTTGTTGAATCAAAAAGAGTTGAATATGCAACAACGGAGGTGGATGGAGTTCTACGGGGACAACACCTTCGAAATTCATTATACTCTTGGGAAGGGAAATGTTTTTGCCGATGTGTTGAGTCGGTGGGCTCCTGTGTAAGCAAATTGGATTCTGATGCACAATGAACGTCTAGTCCATGATTTGGAGTCCCTAGAGATCTCTTATGTCGATAGGAGGTCAACTGCTACAACATGCTTAAACTGGGCGGAGGTTTAATATGACCTTGTGGACCGAGTTTGATGTGCTTTGGAGCTTTACGGAAGCATGATGTGTTATATGGAGGAGACTGTGGATGGGTCTAACACTGAATTCTCCTTCAAAGATGGTCTTCTATAGAAGGATGCAAGATTATGCGTCCCCAACATTGTTAAATTAAGGGAGGAATTGATGTATAAGGCTCACTTTACCAAGTACTCGATTCACCCAGGGACAATAAAATGTACATGGATATGAAGAAACTCTTTTGGTGGTCGGGTTTGAAGAAAGATATTGCGCTCTACATGGCCAAGTGTCATATTTGTGCATTGTTGAAGGCTTAATGTCAATGACTGATGTTTAAAATTGATGATTTGAAAAAAGCAAAGCGAGGGGTTATGCGATGATATTCTCCAAACCTATATCTGATGAAGGAAAGTGTAACTTATCGTCTATAATATAAGATTTTTAAAAATACTAAGATCGTATTCATCGGGGCCCGTTGATTACTTCTACTTCGAGGAGGAAACTATTATGTTATCAATTGATTTCTTAAGAGTGGATTTAATTAACTAAAAGAGAGACAATTTACAAATTAAAGAAGAGTTTCGTTAATGATAAAAGAGATTAGAACTCGATCTTGAATCACCTCGTCATGAGAATAATGAAAAGTAGATAAAAATAAATCTAATTCCCCTTAAGTAGATTACTTTGACTGTGGAGGTTCCCGAAGCATGAACACACCTCTCTCGAGGAAGTGCCAAACTAAGTTTAGGAAAAAATGATCGAACTATCGTCCTATAATCGAATGCCTAAAAATTGTTTTACGCTGTGAACCCCACTATTGGATTTGACTCCAATCAGGGAGATTTACTTCATCCTCTCTCGAGGGGTGCGTGCAACTCTTTTTACCCGTGAGTGATCGATTCATACTTTGAGCCTCTCGGCTAACTAGTATGAAAACCTAAGTGAAAACCATATATCAAAAATATGGTCTCACTACTTTAAAAATCAAGGGTAAATCAAAAGTGTTTAATTAAAAGGAAAAAGAGAGCTAAATGTCCTAACTTGATTATCTCATCTTCGGATCATCTCGATTGAGAACTAATGAGAATTTAGTTCATCATGGTGGAGGTAAAAAAGAAAAATATGAAATAAGATTTCATGAAAAATTACTAAGGTAGAGAGAAAATTAAGAAAAGCAAAGTTCAATTTTTTATTAAAAACAAAAGTGATTACAAGCTTATGGAAAGATTACAACACTAGTAAAAGAAAGATTACAAGATTACAAGAAACTAATGCATGAAAGAAAAATAGATGAACATTACTTGAAAAGAAGAGAGAGAGAATATGAAGAGTAAAAACATGAAAAACACTTAAAAAGAGCAACTACAGCAACTAACAGCACTTCTGCAATCTAAAATTCTGAACCCTTGACTCAAGGAAGCCTTTGATATTTATAGGAAAAATTCCAAGATACACTCCCATGACCAAGGGCGTGTAACTACTGTTCTACTCAATTGGCATGGCGACGTGGGGCTTGCGTGACGGCGTTGCAAAAATCAGAATTTACACGCCCGTGACCGGCATTCACGACCGTGTACTTGGGAAGGTTCAATAAATGCATCGTGGGCTGCGGCATGGGCTTGAGTGGCGGCATGGCGAAAGTTAGAGATCACGCGGGGTTAGTCACGACTGTGACTTGGAGGCACACGGGTGTGACTGAAGTCAAATCTGCACGAAATTTCCACCTAGACACGGCAGCAGCACGGAAAGTGATCTTTAAATTTAAATACCCTCGGTCACGGGCGTGACCGAGGGCGTGACTTCATTCGTCTTGATGGCTATCCAAATTTGGCTAAATGAGGTCTCAATTCGACTAGACGGAGAGTTCCACGGGCATGACCAGCTACACGCCCTTGGTCACGGGAGTGACCTGGGGCGTGACTTAATTATTTTTCCTTCCTAAACTCAAATTGCGCGGTAGTAACTCTGGACTTGATTTAAGAATACATGCCCTCGGTCATGAGCGTGACCGAGGGTGTGACAAGCATTTTTGTCCCAATTTGTCCAAAAAATCTGAAAAATAAAAATATGCTAAATTAGATCTAAATTATACAAAAGAACTATTTAGAAATTAAAATTGACATAAATAAGCAAAATTTATATTGAAAAAGTACTAAAACCTATACTAAAATTTCATATAAAAACTACTTATCAAATAGCCCCATACTTAAGCTTTTGTTATTATAGAGCGAAAGTATGAGAAATATTTTACAAGACATTAATAAAATTTTTAATTAAACTAAAATTTCATTTGGACCAAAAGTATGTTAAGAATAAATTCTAGGAGGAATTAAGTATCCTTGGCAAAGATAATTAATTAACTGAAAATGATAATTTGAAAAGAGGAAAAATGCTTAGCTAAGGACTTCTCAAGATAATTAATTAGCTAACAAAATTGTAGATATTATCAAACTAAATTAGATTAAAATTATAAGAACTCTAAATTAAAAGAAACATAAGGAAAAGTAACCTATTAAATATTTCTCTCTCCATAACTTAACTTAAATCTAGATCAATGATATTAGTTAAGGGTGTCACAAAACTTGGCATAAGAAGAGATCTTTGAATGGAGGTGATGGATTTTATCCTCTCACCTCACTAAATTTTTTTTTCTAATTGTAAATGTTTAGGAAAATAATGAATTTTATTCTCTCATTTTCCATGTCATGTAATCTTTTAAAATTCTATTCTAATAAAAACCCAAAATATATTTCTTCAGGAATAATGAATTTTATCCTCTTACTCCATGTCATATAATCTTTTAATTGATTTTGGGTGCATATGTTTAGGGAATAATGAATTTTATCCTCTTATTCCCATGACATATGATCTCTTAATACTCTTTTTTTAATATGCCAACAAAGGGGTAGGGTAGGAAAAAAATTCTAGCTTATAAATTAAATTATTTTGAAAACAAATTCTATTAGATGGAATTTCCTAAGGTCTAATTAAAAGCTGGAAGAAAATATAATATAAATCTAAGGATGTTTAGCAAATTTACTACAAAACGAAGCCATTTAATTTAAAAAGAGAAGTCACGCTAAATAGATTCTCTAATCAAATTAAGGTCATAAAATTATTCATAAAACATGATTACCTAAATTTTAAATTTTACAAACTATGATAAAACAAAATTTTAGTCAATTAGAACATAAAAATGCTTATAAGCATTCTCAACTAGATTTCTAAGAAATAACAAAAACAAAAAGTAGGGACTTTATAAATTTTTTGGTTTTTTTCTAAGTTTTTCATTTTTTTTTTTGGAATTTTTGATATTATCTTTTTTGAATTTTTAATAATAAAAGAAACTAGTTTAATCCTATTTTTGTTACTCCTGGACTTCCCTAGGTATACCCCGTGAAGGGTTCTCACCGGTACTAGGAGGTTTGCCGGGATGATAACCCAAACGTCCCTTTCCAAGATATTAGATTTTCAATTTTCTTTTTTTTTTTGAATTTTGGGGTGTTAAAAGTGCTTGAATAAAAGAAAATATATATTTTTTTAAGATTTTCTAACTTCATAACTATATTTCTAAGAACTACATTTACACCCTTATACTTAAAGTTAAACATTGTCCCCAATGTTTAAAACTAAGTATGACTCAATAAGAAAACGAAAATAAGAAAAATAAAGTGCAAGCTAAAACAAAAAAAGGGAATGCAAGATAAGAGAGAATGAAGGAGTGGAGGAAAGAAGGCGTCCCTGATTATGAATCTTTTGGGTGGGATCGTCGGGGTTCCTGTAAAATACGTTAAAACAAAAACAAAAAGATAACTTTGGGGTGCCTCCAAAAAGCACTTAGTTTAAGGTCGCGTAGCTTGACCCATTTGGCGCTCAAGTTATAGGCAAAAGGATAGTGGATTCACTCTTCTCGTTCGATATTTCTCCTCGAAGATACAACCTAAGATGGTGTCTGTTTACTTTGAAGGTGCCTTTTTTTAGGTGGGAGATGAGAACTGTCCCATATGAACAAACCTCTTTTTAATGATAAAGGGGCCGGACCATCGAGATTTAACTTTCCCAAAAAAATGCGAAGATGAGAGTTATAAAGGAGGAAAAGATCGTCCGGCGAAAAAGTTTTTGGAAATCTTATATTTTTATCGTGGTAGAACTTTGTTCTCTCCTTATAAAATTTGTTGCTCTCGCATGCATTCACGCGCCACTCATCGAGTTCATTCATTTGAAACCTTCTATGGACTCATCTGGGCCGTTTATCTAGTCATTCCACTGCACTTTAGCCTTGTTTTAGCTCATATTTGTCATTCTATGCTAGGTGCACTTCTTGGCCTAATTTGGTGTGTTTTATGTTTATTCTCTTTTGATAGCCTTATCGTATTGTTGAGTGCCACTTTCAGTGGCCTGATTAGCATTTCTGTAGGAACAGGAGTCGTGCAGGTGTTCCCGGTACAATTCTGTACAGGAACACTGCGCACGATCACTGGTTCTATTGCACACGACCACTGGTCGTGCGCCGCTGATCGTGCGCACTCAACCCCCAAAATTTGAGTTCTGTCTTGACTAGTGCGCACGACCACTTACGATAGTGCGCACGACCACTGGTCGTGCGCCACTGGTCGTGCGAACATTATATTTTATAAATTTCTTACATTACAGACTTCGCCCAGGCAGGCGCACGATCACAGGATTCTAGTGCGCATGACCACTGGTCGTGCGCCACCGATCGTGCGCATTGTTTATTCCAGCGCCTATTTAAAGACCTGCTCGCGAATTAGGTCGGGGGGTTGATTCCAGTCCGCCGTTTTCTCGCGCCAGATCCCCGATTTCGCCCCTCCATCGCCGCCCACCATCTAGAGTTGCTCCGGGCTTGTTCTTCACGCCAATCTTGAGCCGGAGCTTCCTCTCAGCCTCCTCCTTCATCCTAGCGCTTCAAAGGAAGATCTAGCCGCCATCGCCATCAAGCAATAGGAAGTTTGCAACCTCTACCGGATCGTGACACGAATAAGACGGGCTCATTGGAGAGTAGTGACAGCTCTCTCTACCCCGGACGTAGTTGCGGACCGAGCTTGGACGCGGATTGACAACCCGGCAATTCCAACCATGAATCTCCAACGAGCCTTCGGATTCGGTCAATTTCTTGCCTTGTTCTTCTCTTATTGATGTGTTTGTAGCTAGATCTCTCATGTATTGATGATGAACACCATGAATCGTGCTTGTAATCTTAATTTCATGTCTATGTGAAGCTAAATTTTGTTCATATGTGTACGAGGTGCGCCACCATCCATCCTCCATCCCACCGTCACGTTCGTGTGCCGCACTAGCAATTGCTAGTGGCGTGCTTGTCGATGAGGTGCTTGCGACCCTCATCCGTATGCCTACTCTTCCATCCGCCTAGCGAAGCATGGCATAGCGGCCCGTGTAATCTATTCCGACTCCGCCGGTGCGAACCATTCCATCCGCTTGCCTACTCTTCCATCCGCCTAGCGAAGCATGGCATAGCGGCCCGTGTAATCCATTCGCCCAATGAAGCAGTGCGCTCAAGGCCTACACAGTTCGACTCCGCTTGCTTACTCATTCATCCGCCCTTGCGACTCAGCACGCTCAAGGCCTGCCTAGTCTCCATCCCGCCAAGCGAAGCACTGCATAGCGGCATTGCATAGGAGTAGTTGTAGTTGTTTTCTTTTATTTTTCAAAAGCCAAATCACCCCGTTTCCGCATTCCCTCCGACTCAAGGACTTCGATCTCAAGTCCTTCCTCGAACGTTAACTCCACCTTACTTTGTTCCTTGAGAGATTCGATACTCGGGGATTACTCCTCGTTTTATATTACTTGAACGATCGGTACACTGCCGTTTCATGCCGCAGTATTGCTACCGCCTATAGCGGTGTGCGAGATTTGCGCCATCAAGTTTTTGGCGCCGTTGCCGGGGAACACGGTCGTGTGAGTTTCTTGAGAGGTAGACGAGAGATTGTAGTTCTTTTTCGCTTGTATATCCATTTTTCTACTTTGTTTTTGTCTTAAAAAAATTTTAGCCTCTTAATTTTCTGTGCTCTGTTATTTTTTTTCTAGTTTTAACTTTTCTAAAGCAGGTTTTCCAGATTTATTTTGTGCGTGTAGTATTATTTTGCAAAGAATCTTTATTTTCTGTTATCCACATATTTCTGTGATGTATTCTGAAGCCGAGTGTCGTCTTTATGACACTTTGCGTCGATACATCGACGCCCTAACTGCTTTAAACGATGAGCATTGTATTAGGTGCTTGCTATGTCAAGGTTTAGGTCATATGGTGAAGGATTGCCCTTGTCTGTGCGATCCTTCCCCCTCTGATGACGTGTACGCAGCATCCCCCCATTTACGGGAGACTACTGCGGACAGGCCCACCAGAGTGTTGCCTGGCCCCTACACTGACATCGCACATCATGCTCGATCTTTGCCCTTGGAGATTACTGAGGAATCTCTTGCCGCGTACAACTCTTTCATGGGTCGCTCAATCCCCTTTTATGAGCTTCCCTTGAGTGACGATGTGCACTCATTCGATGGTCAACAGGGACAGGATTGGGAACTCATGGATGCACCTGTATGGTGTGCAGATTATGTTTCTTCCTGCGGGGAGGCGTCTGTGGATATTTTCGCGGAGGCGACTGCTCATTTATTTTCTGATCATGAGAGCAGTCTGGTTCCTCCGCATTCCTTGCAAAATTCATCTACTTCTATCTTCAGTGAGTCGGCTGATGATGTCGTGCGGGTGGTTTATTCGGCGCCTGAGGTTGCGCCAAAGTGGGATGAGGATTTCATTCTATCTGATGGGGAGTGTGATACCTTTGAACACGATGACGCACCGCGGTGGGATGAGGAGGATTCTCTTTCCGAGGAGGTATTTACTTACCTCTTGGATGGGGACATCCAGCTCACCACCGAGGACCCCGAGCTCCTGGGTTCCCCTCGTTACGACTCATATGATACCGACAGTGATCTGTGCTTGGATCCTGCCAGGAGTGAAACCGGGATCACTCCTCCATTGTTTGATTCTTTTAGTTCTTCATTCATTTTATTTCCTAATCAACCTTCTTTTAATGCTGATATTGATAAGTTCATCCTTTCTGCTTCCCCGCCTGCTTTAATGTCTGATATTTCATTTATCCCTCTGCAGATGCTTGAATTTATAGACCCATTCTTGGGTAATTTTGAGAGGCAGTCTTGGCAGGGAAAGCAGTTGGCAATGATGAATTCAATCGTCTATTCCACTTCATCATCATTGCCTGCTTTTTCCTTGAAAGACTGGGTGCAGGGAGGAAAGCGTTACTTCATCCATGACCGCAGGTTGGAGGAGAGGAAGAGGATGAAGAAGGACGAAATATGGAGATGGAAAGCTCCTGATCCTCTTGACTGTTGTTGTTGGGTCTTCGGGCCCATCTCTTTTATTCTTAGTTACCATTTTAAATCAACTTATAGTTGATCATTTTGAGGCATGTAATATTTACGATTTACCATCTTTTGCTCTATGCTTAGACTATTATTAAAACTGCTTAATATAGGTATTAAGTCCAACTTAAGGATGATAAACAAAAGCGCTGCTGGGAGACAACCCAAGTTTTTTGTTGCTAACCTGTTAATAGTTTAGTTTTATATATTTTTGCTTGGAGCCTTTTTGCCTGCAGGTGTGCGGCAATTTCTTTTGGTGGCGGACTTGGATTCCCTTCGCAGTATTAACGCCAATCTTCGGGTATGCTCATATCTGAGCATAGGTACCTTCTTCCTCAACATTTCTTTATTCTCATTGTCATAATTCATGTGATTGTCAAATTCAAGTCTGGGGGGGAGTGTACCGAGTGTTCACTGCACGTGCACTAGTGCTTAGCATGCTAGAAGTATTTTATTTTCAGTTTTATGATTTATTTACTTTCTCCGCACACCACTGCACCCACTTTAGCGCGCACTCACTTGTTTGTGTGCTTCCGTTCACACTTATCTTGGTTTGGAATGTGAAATAGGATGTTAGCTTAGGAATTGCAAATCAGAGTGCGATGTTGACTCTTGTAGTGCTCTAGTCGCATATTCCTTGCTTGCATAGAAATTTGAGTAGAATTAGATTGTCTCTATACTTTTAATTTACAATTAGTGTTTTTGCGTAGTTTTTGATTTATTTTACTCATTTGGTGAATGTAACCGAAATTTGCGGTAGCACGGTGTTGTGTGTAAGCAAGCGCTAGTTGTGTGTTGCTCGAGTCGGAAGGAAGGTTTACCTTTCTCGTGGGCTAAGAACTTGCCCCAAGCGACTCTTGAATCATGGGCGAGAGCAACTCATTTTGTTAAATGTGATGTAGGCCATTTTTGGCTAGTTTGAGCCTTGTTTTCCATGACCTATGCGTTCACCTTTGCAAGCCAAGTTTGTGCCTACCCTTCTTTTGTTTCAGCTCTTCTTTTAAATCACCAAAGCCTGAAGCTTATCCTATTATCGCAGCCAAGTAGTGAGTTAACTGAAATTACCTTTCATATTTGGATGTGATGTATGGAAATTTTTGTGATGTGAAGAAAAAGTGTATTGTGTGCTGAACATTTTGTTGTAAACCAACCGGGGGATAAATTAAAAAAAAATGAAGTTAAAAGAAAAAAATCTGTAAAGAATAAAAATGACAAGAAATCCCCTTGGGCGTAATAGAAAAATTTAGTTGGTATTTGTTTGGAGTAGGCTGTGTACACACCCGTTTTTCAAGCTAAGTCTGGGGGTGTGGTACACTAGCGCTGTTTTGGGCTTGTTCAGGGTAAGCATTTCGATGTTGCTCATTTGGGTTGCGTAGCCGTTTCGTTTATCATTGATTATCATACCGTAACCTAAGCCCAATTATAAATCGAAGTCCTATTGATTTAACTTCTGAGTTTGCTAGTGCCGTGGAGAGAGTGTAACCGGGCAAACTTATGGTTCTCGTCGTTGATGGATTTCAGCGGAGTTATTCCCGAATTCCGGTCTTTAGCAACACCCTCCTGAGTGGCTTGTTTACTTTCACATCGGGCACGACCGCACAAATTCTTCATGATTCACCATCTAAGTACAAATAAATCTCTATTTACGCATGTATACTTTTGAAAATTAATTAGTATAGCTAGAATCTTCTTTTACAGAATTTCTATTTGCATGGGTATGATACTTCGCATCTGACTCTTTATTTGCAATTCTCTACGCTAACCACCATTTTCCCTACTCCGCCGGATTTGTTTGCTCGGGACGCGCAAATAGTTAAGTCTGGGGGTGTGATGAGTCCCAATTATATACACATATATGGACTCATCTGGGCCGTTTATCTTGTCATTCCACTGCACTTTAGCCTTGTTTTAGCTCATATTTGTCATTCTATGCTAGGTGCACTTCTTGGCCTAATTTGGTGTGTTTTATGTTTATTCTCTTTTGATAGCCTTATCGTATTGTTGAGTGCCACTTTTAGTGGCCTGATTAGCATTTCTGTAGGAACAGGAGTCATGCAGGTGTTCCCGGTACAATTCTGTACAGGAACACTGCGCACGATCACTGGTTCTATTGCGCACGACCACTGGTCGTGCGCCGCTGATCGTGCGCACTCAACCCCCAAAATTTGAGTTCTATCTTGACCAGTGCGCACGACCACTTATGATAGTGCGCACGACCACTGGTCGTGTGCCACTGGTCGTGCGAACATTATATTTTATAAATTTCTTACATTGCAGGCTCCGCCCAGGCAGGCGCACGATCACAGGATTCTAGTGCGCACGACCACTGGTCGTGCGCCACCGATCGTGCACACTGTTTATTCCTGCGCCTATTTAAAGACCTGCTCGCGAATTAGGTCGGGGGGGTTGATTCCAGTCCGCCGTTTTCTCGCGCCAGAGCCCCGATTTCGCCCCTCCATCGTTTCCCACCATCTGGAGTTGCTTTGGGCTTGTTCTTCACGCCAATCTTGAGCCGAAGCTTCCTCTCAGCCTCCTCCTTCATCCTAGCGCTTCAAAGAAAGATCTAGCCGCCATCGCCATCAAGCAATAGGAAGTTTGCAACCTCTACCAGATCGTGACACGAAGAAGACGGACTCATTGTAGAGTAGTGACAGCTATCTCTACCCCAGACGTAGTTGCGGACCGAGCTTGGACGCGGATTGACAACCCGGCGATTCTAACCGTGAATCTCCAACGAGCCTTCGGATTCGGTCGATTTCTTGCCTTGTTCTTCTCTTATTGATGCGTTTGTAGCTAGATCTCTCATGTATTGATGATGAACACTATGAATCGTGCTTGTAATCTTAATTTCATGTCTATATGAAGTTATATTTTGTTCATATATGTACGAGGTGCGCCACCATCCATCCTCCATCCCGCTGTCACGTTCGTGTGCCGCACTAGCAATTGCTAGTGGCGTGCTTGTCGACGAGGTGCTTGCGACCCTCATCCGTATGCCTACTCTTCCATCCGCCTAGCGAAGCGTGGCATAGCGGCCTGTGTAATTTATTCCGACTCCGCCGGTGCAAACCATTCCATCCGCTTGCCTACTCTTCCATCCGCCTAGCGAAGCGTGGCATAGCGGCCCGTGTAATCCATTCGCCCAACGAAGCAGTGCGCTCAAGGCCTGCACAGTTCGACTCTGCTTGCCTACTCATCCATCCGCCCTTGCGACGCAGCGCGCTCAAGGCCTGCCTAGTCTCCATCCCGCCAAGCGAAGCACTGCATAGCGGCATTGCATAGGAGTAGTTGTAGTTGTTTTCTTTTATTTTCCAAAAGCCAAATCACCCCGTTTCCGCATTCCATCCGACTCAAGGACTTCGATCTCAAGTCCTTCCTCGAACGTTAACTCCACCTTACTGTGTTCCTTGAGAGATTCGATACTCGGGGATTACTCCTCATTTTATATTACTTGAACGATCGGTACACTACCATTTTGTGCCGCAGTCTTGCTACCGCCTATAGCGGTGTGCGAGATTTGCGCCATCACTACCCTTTTATCCCGGATCTCTAAGTCAAACTCCTGCAAGAGGTGGATCCATCGAAATAAATGGGGCTTGGCGTCCATCTTACTTTATAGGTACCTAAGAGCAGAGTGATATGTGAAGATGATTACTTTAGAGAGAGTGATGTACGTCTTAAACTTATCAAAAGCAAAAACGATGGCTAGAAGCTCCTTCTCGGTGGTGGTGTAATTTTCTTGTGCCGGCGTGAGTGTCTTGCTCGCGTAATAAATCGGGCGGAAATACTTGTTTACCCATTGGCCTAATATATCGCCTACGGTAATATCACTCGCGTCGCACATGATCTCGAAAGGTAGCGACCAATCCGTTGCGACTAGATCGGGGATTTTAGGAGTTTTTCTTTTATAAGATTGAAACCGAAAAGACACTCATCGTTGAAAATGAAGGAAGACTCTTTTTCGAGAAGATGGATTAATGACTTCGTGATTTTAGAATTTTTTTATATAAAATGCCGATAAAACCATGCGTTGCCTAGGAAACTTCTAATTGCTTTAACATTCATTGGAGGGGGGGAGTTTGATGATAACATCGGTTTTGGACTTATCAACCTCAATCCCTTTGCCCGATATTTTATGGTTGAGGACTAATCCCTCTCTAACCATAAAATGACATTTCACCCAATTGAGAGCCAGATTCTTTTTCTCACAACGCTGAAGCGCGCGCTTGAGATTTCTTAAATAACTTTGGAAAGAATTTCCGAAGACGGAGAAGTCGTCCATGAAGACTTCCATCACCTCCTCTACTAACTTATCGAAGATTGCCCACATACATCTTTGGAATGTATCTGACTCATTAAAAAGTCCAAACGGCATCCTTCGAGAAGCGAAGGTGCCGAAGGGACAAGTGAATGTTGTTTTGTCTTGGTCATCAGGTGAAATAAGGATTTGGAAGTATCCCGACAAACCATCGAGGAAACAATATTAAGAGGAAAGGCGTTCTAAGATTTGATCGATAAATGGTAATGGGAAGTGATCTTTTTGAGTAGCATCATTTAATTTTCGATAGTCTATGCACATACACCAACCCGTAACAGTGCGAGTTGGGATTAATTCATTATTTTCATTTGTGGCCACCGTTACGCCGCCTTTCTTTAGAATGACTTGTACTGGGCTAACCTAAGTAATATCCGAGATCAGGTAGATGATTCCCTCATCTAAGAATTTGATAACCTCAACCTTAATGACTTCTTTCATATTTTGGTTGAGTCGTCGTTGAGGCTGGACTGTGATGCGGGAACTATCTTGTGAGTGCAGATGGAACTGTTAATCCCTTGATATCTGAAATTTGCCATGCAATTGCGTGGCAATGATTGCTTACAACTAGAGTCAATTTAGAAATTTTTGAATCGCTCAGCTCGAATGATATGATAACTGGCAACTCATAAATTTTTTCTTACAATAAATATTCAAGGTGAGGGGGGAGTTTCTTCAACTGTAAGATGGGTGGTTCTTTATACGAAGTTTTAATTTTCAAATTTTTAATTTGCAGTGGCTCTGGTGATGTGGGGCGAGAAACTTTTTCTAAATAGAAGTGCCAATATTGGAATCATCACTAGAAGAGGAGACTAAGTCGGGAAGAGAATAAAACTCATTCTCAAAACATTCTTCTAAGTAGAAATGTGAATCATCATTTTCTAAGGTATTTCACATCGAGGGATTTATGCTAAATGTAACTTCATCATCTCCAACTCATAGTTAGAGCTTTCTGTTACTAATGTCGATTATCGCACGGGAGTTGGCGAGGAAGGGGCAGCCGAGTATGAGGGGTCCTTCAGTATCCTCTTTGATATCAAGAATGACAAAGTCCACCGGAAAGATGGACTTGTCAACCTTAATGAGCATGTCCTCCACTATCCCTACTGGATATTGTAATGATCGATCTGTGAATTGGATAGTCATTCGGGTAGGGATATGATTTCCTAAACCTAACCTTTTAAATAATGAGAAAGGCATAAGATTTATACTTGCTCCAAGATCAGCTCAGGCATGTTTTACCCACGAATTGCCAAATAGACATGGGATGGAAAACCGTCCCGGGTCATTTGCTTTTTGGGGCAATTTGTTGAGTACAACCGTGGAGCATTCTACGTTAAGGGAAATATGTGAGATATCTTCAAGTTTCTTTTTATTAGAGTGTAACTCCTTGAGATATTTCACATATTAGGCATTTAAAAGATAGCCTCGCAGAAGGGAACATTAATATGAATTTCTTTTAAAATTTCTAAAAACGTTTTATAATTTTTCTCGGCACGCTCACTCCTAAGCTTAGACGGATACATAATATTTGAACTAGAAGCATGCAGAGCTAACCTAGCCGGCAAATTTGAAGATAAAATAGGGCGAGGAGGAGGTGCGATAAGTACCTTAGGTTTGTCCTTTTTTGCAGCTACCTCCTTTCCGCTGTAGAGAGTAATCACGTTCGCGCTTTCCATTGAATTTGGTTCAGTATTTCCTGATAGAGCACCTTGCTGACGCTCGGAGAACATTTTTTCTAGCTAACCCACTTGATTCTCTAAATTTTTTATTGATCCGGTGACGTTCCGGATGTTCGATTCATTTGTCGCAACATATTTTACGAAGACATCTTCGAGTGAAGAGTGGATTATAATTTAGAGTGGGATTTAGATTAAGAGGCTGATTAATAGGTTGATTAAAATTTATTGGGCATTGAGCATTTCCTTGGTTGCTCTACGAGAAATTCGGATGATTCCTATAACCCACATTGTAGGTGTTATTGTACGGAGCATAGTTCGGGTTATAGGAAGGCTGAGGCGGATTTCCCATGTAATCAACCTGCTCTTCGATTATAACGTTATTAACCCAAGGAGGAGTAGCGGAGGAAGCAGACATCTCCTCCACTTGCTTAGTTAAACGCTCAACTTGTAAAGCTAAATTTGAATTAACGTCAATTTGAAAAATACCAGCCAGCTTGTTAGGCTGCACTCGGGGCATATTCCATGGTCATCTCATCGAAAAGCTCTTGAGCGGAATCTAGGGTCTTGTTATTTAACATGTCCCCGGTGGCCGCATCAATCATTTGCCTTGTTTGGAAATTTAAGCCATTATAAAAAGTTGTACTTGTTGCAAAGTAGGTTGTGCGTGGTGAGAGAATCTACGCAAATGCTCCTTAAAGCGCTCCCACGTATCATAGAGAGTCTCCGAGTCGATTTTCATAAATAAGGTAATATCCGTGCGCAATTTGGTGGTCTTTGCAGGCGAAAGTACAAGGTAAGAAATTTTTCCGCCATCTCAGCCCATGTACTGATGGACCCCTTAGGAAGGGAGCCCAACCACTGCTTGGCCTTGGACCACAAAGAAAAAGAAAAAAGACGCAACTGAATGGCATCATCAGTGAAGCCATTTATTTTGAAAGTATCTCAAATTTCGAGAAAATTAGAGATATGAGAGTTTGGATCTACGTCCGACAGACCAACGAAGGTCACCGATTGTTGCACGATTTGTATGATGCTAGACTTGATCTCAAAGTTATTGTTCTCCACCGTGGGGAGGACAATACTTAATTGTGTGCCTTCCAAATTTGGTCACGCATAATAGGACATGGTCCTTTGCTGGGCCTCATTAGGATTGGGGGCATTAGGCTCTATATTTTCTGTGTTAGTGTCCCCGATCGACTCTTCGAATGCTAAATTTGTATCCTGATCAAAGGAATGGAGGCGCCGCAAAATGGTGCAATCTATCTCGAGATCAAAAGGAGTATTCAAAGAGCTACCTTGGGTCGTACACTAGAAAGAGAGAAGGGGACAGAAGAAAACAGAAAGAGAAAAAAGAAAAGAGAGAGAAAAATAAAATAAAATGAAAGAAAGAAAGAGAAAATTTTGAATATTATTATTATTTATTTTTAGGTGGATTAAGTTAGTCTTGGACTTCCCGAGGTATACCCCATGAAGGGTTCTCACCCGTACATGGAGGTGTGCCGGGATGATAGCCCAAACGTTCCTTTCCAAGATGTAAATTACACCTTTAAGATTTTTTTTTGAAACTACAATAATGAAAAAGAAAATGATAAAATTAATAGCTATCCTCTTTTCAAAATATCAATCCAAGTCCCCGACAATGGTGCCAAAAACTTGATGCTTAAAATTGATGATTTGGGAATAGCAAAGAGAGGAGTTATGTGATGATATTCTCCAAACCTATATCCGATGAAGGCAAGTGTACCTTATCATCTATAGTATAGGATATTTAAAAATACCAAGGTCGTATTCCTCGGGGCGCGTTGATTAATTCTACTTCGAGGAGGAATCTATTATCTTATCAATTGATTTTTTGAGAGTAGTTTTAATTAACTAAAAGAGAGTCAATTTACAAATTAAAGAAGAGTTTAGGCAATGATACAATAGATTAGTACTCAATCTTAAATCACCTCGGCATGAGAATAATCAAAAGTAGATAAAAATAAATCTAATTCCCCTTAAGTAGACTACTTTGACCGTGGAGGTTACCGAAGCATGAACACGCCTCTCTCGAGGAAGTGCTCAACTAAGTTTAGGAAATATTGACCGAACTCTCATTCTGTAATCGAATGCCTAAAACTTGCTTTATGTTGTGAACCCCACTTTTGGATTTGAGTCCAATCGGGGAGATTTACATTTGTTGGGAACTGTGCCAGCAATGTTCCCGATTTGAAGAAGTGCTCAGATCAATGATAAATGCACTATGTATTTGATAGTACATTTTAGTTATGACTGCAGAAGATAAACCATATATCAAGAAATTTTCTAAGTCCAAAATCATCAAGGACTGGATATATCGTTGAGAGAACATACATGTTGTCAAAATGCATTAAAGTTACATTACCAGTATCTAGACGATATAAGTAATGAAAATTAACTAAGTAAAATATCGTCTCAAGTCTCACAGAAGAATCGTGGAAAAAAGTATCATATTGTTGAAACAGTTTCGACGATATCATCTTGATGAAGACACATCGTCTTGATGGTTGAAGAAAGCATTTCGTGGATAAAGCTAAATTCAGATATCGATGACATCATCTTGAAGAAAGTTTATCGTGGACAAAGCTAAGATGTCTCAATGTTATTGTCTTGAAGAACAAGTATTACCCTGAATATTAAAAGACATTACTTCTCAAGTCTTAAAGTTTGAAGAAAACTTATAGCCGGGAAAGACTAAGTTCAGAGATCTCGTCGACATCTTCTTGAAGAAATCTTATCGCTGAAACAACTAAGTTCAGATGTCTCAACGACATCGTCTTGAAGAAAACGTACAGCCTTGAAGATTAATGACCTGATTCATTAAGTCATAAAGAAAGATTCATGAAGACAAACATCGGTTTGAAGATCTTATGTCATCTAGAAGATCAGGACGTTATCATTGTTAAGAAAGGCTATCAGCTTGATGAAAAGCCTAAGTCATATAAAAAGGAATATCTCGGCGATATCGTTGAGATAATACATAAAGTTTTGAAGAAGGATGTATGTCGACGATATCATCTTAATGAAAACATACTATCTTGATGATTGAAGACATATCACATATAAGGAAGTATCTCAGCGATATCGTCTAGAAGAAGCAATCTAATTGAGATAACAAGGAAAGTACTGAAGTAGAAAGTATATCGACTACATTGTCGTGAAGAATATCGGTAGATCAAGACGATATCGTCTTGAAGGAACAATACCGTCTTGACAGTTGCAGAGCAGCATTTAATGCGCCGGATCTCTTGGAAATTGACATCTAGGGAAGATGCACGCCGCCCATCTTGCGCACCAATCAAGGAGTAATAAATAATATATTCTGTATAGAATATAGCCGTTGCACAATGTTTAAGGAAGAGTTTTAATACTTCTATATTCTGCAAGTTCTAAGAACGACAAAGCATTTATTATAATCAATTCTGCCGGTTCTCTCAAATATTCTTTCTTTCAATTGGAAGATTTCTAAAAGGGCTTTTATGCAAAGTTACAGAAGAATATAAAAGGGACAAATTGTCGATTTCAAAGCAGTTCTTCAGACAGTATACAAAAATGTGATCAAGAAAAGAAAAAGAAGAAGAACAAAAAGAAAATCTTCATCACTTGGCTGAAAAGACTAGAAAGAATCTTTCTCCTATACTAGAAGTGTATCTATCATCAAAGGAGGGGATTCAGAAGTATAGCTCAGTAATCCACAAGATCACTAAGCTTGCATTTATAAGGATAAGAAGAAGTCTGATATTCAAAGAGCATACATCTTGTAGACTTTTCTTGTACAACAACAAACATATTTATACTTTTCTGTAGGGTTCCTTGTGAACCTGAGGTTGTAGGATCTTGTACCAGATCTGAGTGGTAGGGTTCTTTGTGAGCCTGAGATTGGTATGGTTCTATGTGAGCCAGAGTTTGGTAGGATCTTGGTGCAGTTCTGAGTTTGGTAGGACTTGTAAAGTCTGAGCTTTGTATGGTTCTGTGTGAACCTGAGTTGTAAGATCTGTTAATAATGAAAAGATATGAGTTGGAGAAGTTGCCTAGTCTAGCACACTGGTAGATAGGTGGGAGGGACAGTGGACTACCTCTAGACATATTATCTTGTAGGGAACCACTATAAAACATTGTGTGCTTTTTGTGTTAATTTTGTGTTGTGATAGATAAAATTTAAAGTAGCAAAGAAATCAGAAAAACACCCAATCACCCCCCCCCCCCCCCCCCCCTCTAGGTGTAGATCATTGGAAACCCTTACCTTTCAACGTCATCCTTTCTCGAGGGGTGTGTGCAACTCTCTTTACCCTTGAATGATCGATTCATACTTTGAGCCTCTCGCCTAACTAAGTATGAAAACCTAAGTGAAAATCATATATCAAAAATATGGTCTCACTACTTTAAAAATCAAGGACAAATCAAAAGTGTTTACTTAAATAGAAAAAGAGAGGTAAAAGATCATAACTTGATTATCTCATCCTCGGATCATCTCGATCGAGCACTAATGAGATTGTTTAATTAATCATGGTGGAGGGGAAAAGAAAAACATGAAATAAGATTGCATGGAAAATTACTAAAGTAGAGAGAAAATTAAAAAAAGCAAAGTTGAAATTTTTATTAAAAACAAAAGTGATTACAAGCTTATGGAAAGATTACAACACTAGTAAAAGAAAGATTACAAGATTACTAGAAACTACTGCATGAAAGATAACTAGAAGAACATTACTTGAAAAGAAGAAAGAGAGAGAGAGAACATGAAGAGTAAAGACATGAAAAACACTTAAAAAGAGCAACAACAGCAATTAGCAACACATCCCCACTCCAGAATTCTTAACCCTGGACTCAAGGAAGCCTCTTGTATTTATAGGAAAAAAATTCCAAGTTACATGCCCTCGGTCACGCCCATGACCAAGGGAGTATAACTACTGTTCTGCTCAGCTGAGATGGCAGCATGGGTCTTGCGTGACGGCGCAGCAAAAATCAAAATTTACACTCACGTGATCAATGGTCACGGCCGTGTGTAACATCCCATTTCATACTAGACCCTTTAACTTCAATCAGGGTAGGATATGTGGTGAGTGAGGTGAGTTTGTGCTAGGTAGTGACCCTAGGATACATTGAGTTGAGTGAACTCACATGTGGTCCACTATAGGAGGCAGGTCAACTTAGGTCAAATTAGCTCAAATTGAACTTACACATGTAAATTAACCCCATCACCATGTCCCTAACCCTAAAGGAGGCATAATTGACCAAAAGTCTCACCATTTGGTCAACCAATTTAGCCAAGTTGACTAAAGTCAAATCTAAGTAAATATAGCACAATTCAACTCAAAAGGGTTCAATTCATACTCATATGACCAAATTGACCAAGCCATTAGATGGTAAACCTTTTAAGGAGTGCTATGGACCCAAATGCCTCATCAAGGGGTCATCAATTGGTTCAATTTGACCAAAGTCAAACATAGGTCAACATAAGTCAATCCTTCCCCATTAGGTCCAGCTGACCCCCAAGACATGAAATTGACTTCACCCCTAGACTTAGAACATCACGTGGGACTCAATTGACCCAAAAGCCCCATCATGAGATCATCAATTAGTCCAAATTGACCAAAGTGAACTTTTTCCCAAATTTTGGTCAAAATCGGACCTATGGGCTAAATTGGCCCAATTAGGGCATTACCATGACCCAATCAACATTGGGTGGTGTTAAGGGACTCAAGGTCAACACATTGGACTAGTCAACCCATCCAGTTGACCAAGTCAACAGTAAAGTCAACCATGGTCAATTTTAGGCTTAAAGGAAGAAATTAAGAGCGCAAATGAATTCACAATGGGTTAAGCCCTCAATCCATGCCCATCCAGCAGCCCAAGTACTTAATTACCATCCATGCCCACTAAATTTGGAGAGAGATAACATGCATGGGAGTAAATTGTGGTTTTACCCAAATCCACATTAAGGACAAGAGGATTTTGAGGAATGGAGGCCACTTGGCACTCCATTCCTTTGCCCGAAGCCTTAACTAAGCTCCTCAGTGAATGCCCAGCCGAAAATGAGCTCAGATGGTGCAACTTGGCGGCTAGGAGGAGCAACCAAGGATAAACCGAGCCCCTAATGCAATTCCCTCTATACAGCCCTCCTCATCTCATTTGAACCCTTCCACGAGCTTTAGAAGGAGGAGAGCAGTCGAGCTATCCACCTGGAGTCAAGCATTTGCTTCCAGATTGAGGATTACAACGAGCTCGCCAAAAACAGCCAGTCTATGCAGCCCTGATGAATTACTCGATCTCAAGCCCCCACAAAGGTCCGTTTCTCCCCCCCCCCCCCCCCCCCCCCCCCTCCCTTTGTGCTAGCATCTAGATCATGTTAGGAGAGAAATCAGGCTCAATTGAGCCCAATCCCATGTGTGGAAGAGGGAGTTTTTCTGAGCTTTTCTTCTAGCTCGGGATCGCCAAACACGGCTTCTCTGGCGGCTGTGTCGCCGCGTGGTGGTTTCCACCACCTCAATGGAGGTGGTGGAGGCGGTGGCTGGCAGTGGGGAGCAGTGGGTGGCCGGGAAATAACCTTGGAAGGCTGCCTAGGAAGGAGAAATCTGGGATGTCGGTTGGAGGAGGATGATGACTCCTCAGCCGTTAGATCTGGAGAGATCTGATATATGCAGGCCATTTCATTATTAAATGATGATTTGACACATTTATTTCAGTACTTTGATTAAATTATTTTGAGGCCATTTCATGAAAAGTAGCCAGAGATAATTTTTGTAGATCTGGATGTCTATTTTATTTATGAACTTGAATCAACTTATTTGGTGCACTGTAGGCTCCTGTAGACCAATTCTTGTGGGACTAGTCTTAGGGTAGGGTAGAAATTAAAACATGCATATATCTTAGATGCTAAGTCCAATGGAGCTGAAATTTGGCCCATGCATGCATATGCCCTATTACTAATATGAGCCCAAAAATCAGATTTTTAGGAGAACATTTCTCCATGGGTTTGCTCACTATTTAATTTATTAAATTAATGAAATTTATAGAGTTGAGTAACTCAAAATAACCCCAAATTTGGGTGACATGTATATTAGGTCACTATCTGACCCTAGTTAAAATGTGAGAGCAATTGGACCACTACATGTGGGGTTATTCCACTTGCATGTCCTTGCATGGTATGTGACATGGGGTGCACATAGCCAAAAGGGAACGTTTGTGTATTTGGCACAAATGGCTTGGCATTAGCCTCTAATATTTTGGCCACAACTTGGTTAGGACTTAATACATCACCTCAGTGGAAATTAGGATTTTTGGGATCAAAAATCCTAATTATTTGATTAATTTAAAATATGTCACCTTTATGTATTAGTGAAATGTTTATGGTTAAAACCTTTTGGAAAATTTTGAAACTCTGCGGAACCACTTGTAATACCAATTAGAACCTCTGAAATTTTTTGTAGAAATTTCTAGAGGTTATTTCCTTAGAAATTATCATATGTCACATTACTGAAGAACTGAAACTTATTAAGGAAAAAGTGTGGGGAATAATTAAAACTCTGTAAAATCATTTGAACTCTAGTTATGAACCTTTGGGAATTTTGGTAGAATTTTTAGGTTCATGAAATATTCTTAATATTCAATTTTAGGTCATTACTCAATCGAGTTGGATCCAAGTACCCTGGAAAATTCCTACACTCTTAATATTCAATTTGTCACACTTTTGTATTCATGAAATATTTATATGTTAATTTTCCTGGAAAATTCTGAAACTCTGGATAGGAAGTTTTTAGGTCAATACAGTACCATGGTAATTTTCTCAGAATTTTTGAAAGACCTAAACTAGTACTTGCGGTGTAAAGTTATATATTCAACCTTTTTATTTTATGTGAAATTTTTTATTATAAGTACCCTAGAAAATAGTGGAACTCTGGAAATCATGTTATTTTATCATTTAACACCACTGGAAATTTTATTAGCAAGTTTGAAATTACTGACATGGTATTTCCTTTGGAAATTGATATATGCTCATTGATTAATGAATTTTTAAATTTGGTTAAATCAAATTGAAATATTATGAAACTCTGGACATTACTTGAATTATCCATTATGAACTTATGGTATGAATTATAGCTCAATTGGACATAATATAAATAAGGTTGCATCATAAGGATCATAATTAGTTCAACCTTATTTTCGTATGCGTATAGTAAAACATAATATGATGAGTAGATCGGCAAGATCACCTAGAAAATCAGTTAAACTTGGAACATAGAAGTAATATATCATTTATATCTGTATCATCTCATTTTCGACTAGACCCCTTGACTTCAATTAGGGTAGGACACGTGGTGAGTGAGGTGGGTTTGAGCTAGGTAGTGACCTTAGGTCACATTGAGTTGAGAGAACTCATATGTGGTCCACTAGAGGGGCAAGTCAACCATGGTCAATTTAGGCTTAAAAGAGGAAATTTTGTTTGCCTAGTAAAAATCGATGGGAATTCCCATCGATTGATGGGACCTCCCATCTATCGACGGGACCGTCCCATCGATCGGCGACCAAAGCTAGGAAAGGTGCTTTCCCTGAGTCTCTAAGTCATAATCCATGGGACTTCCTGTCGATCAATGGGCCATCCCGTCGATCGACAAGACTATCCCATCGATTGGCGATAAAAGCTTGGAAAGGTTCTTTCCCTGAGTCTTTAAGTCATAATCGACGAGAATTCGCATCGATCAATGGACCATCCCGTCGATCGGGGCAGCATCTGGGAAAAATTCTTCCCCGAGGCTTTAATTTAAATGCCATATCCTCGCCTTTTAAATACCTTATCCTCGCTTATTTAAAGGACGAGAGGTGGCTTGGGCCAATAAGAAGATGACACATGGATGTGTTGTCCAATCCAAGCATGGAAAAATATTTTTCCCATTAATCCTAGTCAAATCAAGCCGCATCTTTCTCTCTCCTCCTTAACCTTGAAATCCCATTCACTCACCTGAAGCAGCACTCTCCTTCTTCCTCTTCCTCATACCCCAAGGAGCTCCAACAACTTTCCCTCACCTTCCAAGAGATATGCCGCCCCGATGGATTACGCGATCCCAAGCCCTCACACAGGTCTGATTTCTCATCCTCTCCTTCTGTGCTAGTCTCTTAGATCAAATAGAAGAGATATCCAGCTCAATCGAGCCGGATCCAAGTTAATAAAATGGGAGAATTTCTATGGATTTGTCGATGTTGGGTTCGCCGGAAAACACTACCTCTAGCGGCCAAACCACCGCCAGTTGATAGCCACCATCTCAACGGAGGAGGTGGTGGCGGTGGCCGGTCAGGGAGGTGCCTCAGCCGCTGGGAAGTTGACTTGGAAGGTTGCCCAGGTCGGGGGAATCTCCACCATTGGCTAGAGGAGGAAGATGAACAAAAGTCGTTGGATCAGCTTTAAGATTCGCGCGTGATCATTATTATACACTTTTATTAAATGTGTATTTCTGTCACACTTTGATCTATTACATGTGGCTTAAAATCAGGTACCTTAGAGGCACAATTAGAAAAACCCTTGGACATAAAAGTTGTAGCTGCTGGTCTTACCTGTTGGAGTTTCTGAGGTGATCTCAAAGCAATCAACAGTTAGTCTTACTGCCAACGCAATATGAGCCTATAAGGTCGCACATAAAAGCGTTTGGAGAAGTTGGAGAAAGGATTGTGTTGGCCTTACTCATATTGGATATGAGTGGAGGACTAGTCCTGTGACTGCTTGGCATTAACTTGAGAATGTCTCAACGGGAAATCGTTTAAAGGGTTTAAACGAAAGGATTTATGCTAGACAAATTCGGCTAAAGGGTTTAACCGAACTGTGTCAAATTCGGCTAAAGAGTTTAACCGAATTATGTTTAGTCGACTAATGGAATTTGCCGATATTGATTCGACTAAAGTGTTTAGCCGAACAGTAACAAATTCGACTAAAGGGTTAAGATAAAATGTGTTAGTTCGACGAAATGGTTTCGACGAAATCATATAACCAAATTTATATATAGTCGAATCGGCTATAGCATATAGACGAATTCGGTTATTGTATATAGTCGAATCGTCTATAGCATATAGAAGAATTCGGTTATTGTATATAGTCGAATTCGGTTATATTGTTTAGTCGAATTGTCAAATTCGGCGAATGTGTAAATCTATACAGAAATGTTCTATTTTTCCTCTGGTCTGCGGATAGCTTTTTTTATACCTTGCGTATAAAAGGAACGCGATTAGGTCTTCGAAAGTGAGAGGGAATAGATCGAACCTTTTCACGATTGTTCCGCAAGAGGAGCTCTCATTCTTCCCGTCCGCCGAGATCCGACGCCAACGGTCGCCGCCTCCCCTGTCTCAGACCTAGCAGTCCGTGGGGACGTTGAGAGCTTCCTTCTCCGACCCATTCCTTGTTCGACAAGGCTTTGGGGTTCTCTATCCTTTGTGTGGATCGCTATAGAGGAGCCGATACATTTTGGTTCTTGGAACTCAGATTTAGTCTACCGGATTTCTTCTTGGAGCACCTTGGTTGAGTATTGACTCAATCCCGCGAAGGTATATTGCATTTTGCTTTCCTAGTCTTTTGATTCATGAGATCTGCAAGATCCTTACTCTTTGGGTTGTTCTAGTTTCTCCAGTGCGCACATTTGATGTGTTCAAATCATTATGAATGGTATTTAGAAAACCCAACAGTGGTATCAGAGCCATGTTGCGATCAAGTGCGTGCAAATCTAGAAATTTGGAAGCGTTCTAAATGTATAGATTTCTTCTTGGAACATCACATTTAATCTCGAGACCACCGCCAGGGGCGCTGCCCCTTGGAACCCCGCCAGGAACGCATGTGATTGCATTGTGATTTCATTATTTCAGAGATTGTTTCTCCTTTGCAGTAACCGTCCCTCGATATGGTTTATGAAACCAAATGTCGTGGATTTTGAATCTGACCTTGAGAGACGAGCTTGTCTACTGCATCAGTGGAGTTGCTTTGCTTGTGTTCAATGCATGTAAATCTGAAGATTTAGAAGTTTTCTAAGTATTCAGATTTAACCCCCTTTTATCAAAATGTTGATAATCCTTTTATGTGCACATAGGGGATGCATTTGTTTTGTGTATGTGCATGATGATTAAATGTTAATCACGATGAAATGTTCATCTATTGAAAGAGAAAATCCCTTATCTAATATTAAGTATATGGATGCCTTCCGATGGATGACACTCTTCCTGCCTCGATCAATGAAGTATGGGCTTGCCAAAGTAAGGTGCATTAATCTATCTTGGTAAGGGTGCGAGCGGATAATTGTGATATCCCACTGTCGACATCGGGTCTAACTTAACTAGGTGACCTCAAAGGTTGAGTGCCTAAAGACATAGGGTTGGCATGCTCCATATGATGGATGCGAATAAAGAGTTATTCACCAACTATAAAAGAGTTGCATAATGATGCAATTGACAAATGTTGTCTACCTAAATAACCGCATTATGAGAGGAATGCCAAAGCGGACTCGTTGTGTTGGTGAAATACGGATCTTGTCCACTAAGAGAGTAGCTCGCATAAACTCTCCGAATTGAAATTAAGGCTTGTCGATTTGATTAAAATAGTGGGAGCTTTTAATAAAAGTCCTTATTAATATAAAATGAATTTCGAAATGCAGTACTAAAAGTTTTGTGAATTCATTGTAGAATTTCCCTGGCAAGTGGATCTCACTCCACCCTGTCCCTGAGAGCTATTCTTGAGAAGGATGTTAGAGCCAAGCGGTCTCGAAGGTTTAAAGCCCCGCGATCTGAAGCCAGCGGTCTGTGCGGTCTCCAGTAATCAGACCGCGACTTCCCCTCTGATGTACCAGATCGCGCCAGATAAAGATAAGTTGAAGCTGCGCGGTTACAAGTCAGCGGTCTGCGCGGTCTCCCAGAATCAGACCGCGACTTCTCCTCAAGTATGCGAGGTCGCGTCTTGTGAAGGTCAGCATCATTCTGCATCTCCAAGCGGTCTAGAGCCAGCGGTCTCAGCGGTCTCCAAGTACAAGACTGACGGTTCATCTCGGATATACCAGATCGCTTCTTATGGAGAGAAACGGTCTGACCCTCCTGATTTCTCCCTTATGGGGGAGTGTTCGCCACAACGGTCTAACCACCAGACGGTCTCCTCTGTCACACGACCTTCCTCCTGTTGTGTGACTGCCAGATCTCACTCCAGATCGTAGAGGCCGCTGCGGTCTCAATATTCATGATCGCCCAGACCGCCCAGCTCTCTTGTGTATTTGTATTTGTATTTAGTCCCACATCGTATATTTGTATTTTACTTATTCCCTCCTAGCCTATATAAAGGAGGCAATACACTTGTAATACTTAGTTTTTTGGAAATAAAATTTCTGTTATTTTCAAATTCTCACATGGTATCAGAGCCAGGTTTCTCTTCGACCGGTCTCGTCTTCTTCTGACCGCACCTTCTGTCTGATCTCCTCTCTTCCTCTTCTTGTTCGCGCGATCTCTCTTTTTCTCGAGACCGAGCGGTCTCCCTTATATCTGCGAGCTCGCGCGATCATGGGTACCCCTTCTGTGAATGCTACCCCACCACACCCCCCCCCCCCCGCCCACTCCTGTGGCTATTTCTACCTCTTCCTAGGGCAACCTTGGCACCACGTCAAAGCTCACTGGAACTAACTATCCTGATTGGAGTGTCTCCTTCAGCTTTCTCTTACGCTCTCAACGCAAACGCTACCATCTCACTGATGATCCTCCTCCCACAGGATCTGCTACCTTTGATGATTGGGATGCTAGCGATGCTCTTGTCCGCACCTGAATTACTAACAGTCTCTCTGATGAGTGTCTTCCTATCATTCGTCATGATGAGACAGTCAAGGTAGCGTGGAAGCATCTTGCGGCCCTTTACTCCAAAGGTGCCAAAACCTACCGCATTTATACCTTGTATGCTGATCTCTTTGCCCGCCCAACCATGGATCCCACCACAGCATATCAAGCAGTTCAGGCCCTTGGGGCTGAACTCCTTCAACATTGCCCCTTCTCTGCTGATCTTGCCGAACAACATAAACACTTCCAAGAGCTCCTGGTTGTTTGTTACCCTCTCCGTCTTCCGGAGTCTTATGATATGATACGACAACAAATCCTTGGAGAAGCTGAGTCTCTGACTCTTGATGCCACCGCTGCTCAGGTCTCTGCTGTTACCTCCCTTCTCCAACGACCCTTGTTGTCTTCCCCTCCTCCTCCAGAGAGCTTTGCTCACAGGGCTGAACGTGGTCACCCTGGTGGCCGTGGTGGATCTCTTGGTGGCCGTGGACCTCCACGACACATCTGCTCTCATTGTGGTCAGAAGGGTCACCCAATTGATCGTTGCTATCTCAAGCATCCTCACCTTCGCCCTCTGGCTGCTTCATCTCACCCGGATATTAGCTCACCATCTGCTTCTGTTGCTACCTCCTCAGGTAGCGTGCATGTGGTTACTGAAGGTAAATGGCTTATTGATTTTGGCGCAACAAATCATATAATAGGGAACCCTCACCTTTTCTCCCAATTACTAGAGCACAAGAATTTACCTCCGGTTCTCACCGCTGATGGATCTCCCTCACATGTGTGTGGGACTGGAATAGTTCAAGTCACTCCGACTATCTCTCTTCAGAACACTCTTTATATGCCTACTTTTTCGTGCAACTTACTATCAGGCAAGGCTCTCTCTCAACAATTACAATGCTCTATTATGTTTACTCCGACTAACTGTTATTTTCAGGATCTTCATACGAAGGAGACAGTTGCTACTGGGACTGAGAGTGGAGGCCTCTACTTCCTTGACGTTCTTGCTGCTCACTCTGCCTCTACCATCTCGAATTCTCTCCATCAATGGCACCTCCAACTTGGTCACCCTCCACCTCGGCTGCTGTATCAACTTCTACCTCACCTCGCCAAAGATACTTCTCCTCTCAACTGTGAAGCTTGTCAACTAGGAAAGCACCATCGGGCTTCCTACCCTGCCAAACCTGGACGTAGCTCGACTGGTCTTTTTGATCTCATCCACTCGGACATCTGGGGTCCCTCTCCTACCAAGACTGTAGGTGGGGGCAGTTTGTATTTTGTTACTTTTATTGATGACTTCTCTCGATGTACTTGGGTGTATCTGTTAAAAGAACGCTCAGAAGTTTTTTCTGTTTTCAATACCTTTTATAATGAAATTTTCACTCAGTTTGGAGTGTCTATCAAGACTATTCGCTCTGATAATGCTAAGGAATATGTTTCTCATCAATTTTCCGAGTTTTGCATGAATCATGGTCTTATACATCAGACTAGTTGTCCTTATACCTCTCAACAAAATGGGATAGCAGAACGTAAGAATCGTCACCTCCTCGACATGGCTCGCACCTTACTCTTTCAGATGAATATTCCCAAAACCTATTGGGGTCATGCCATCCTCATCTCCTGCTATCTCATTAACCGCATTCCCTCCACCCTTCTTCAAGGCTCCACCCCCTTCTCTATACTATATCCCACCTCACAACCCTTCTCCTTACCTCTCAAGGTGTTCGGTTGTACTGCGTTTGTCCACACTCCTTCCCCAGGTCGATAGAAACTCTCTCCTCGGGAGGTTAAATGCATCTTTGTTGGTTATTCACCAACTCAGAAAGGGTACAGGTGCTATGACCCCATTCTTCAAAAATAATATGTTTCCGCTGATGTCACATTCTTTGAAAATGTTCCCTACTTTTCTACCTCTTCCACCTCGCTGCCTCCTGCGCCTAGTCCGACAACACCTCTGATTTACTCTCCACCACCACCACCTACTCTCCCAACTCCACCACCTCTTCCTTCCCCTCCACTGCCTCCAACATCTCCTTCCACCTGTCCTCCTACTCCGGGGCCTTCTCTCCCAACTCTTTGGCCAGCACTATCTTCTTCCGATGATGACTCTCCTGCAGATATAGTCACCACTGAAGACCTTCCTATTGCTCTTCGCAAGGGAGTCCACTCATGTACGCAACATTCTATTCACGATGTTGTAACTTATGCTCAACTTACCCCCTCTGCTAGGGCATTTGCTATTGCTATTACAGATACTGCCACCCCAACCAGTTATCAAGAGGCTCTTGCCATCCCACAGTGGAAGGCTGCCATGGATGATGAAATCTCCACCCTTCAGGACCGGGGCACTTGGACTCTTGTTCCTCCACCAATAGGGATAGATGTTGTTGGGTGTAGATGGGTCTTTGTGATAAAATATCGTGCTGATGGCTCTGTTGACCGCTACAAAGCTCGCTTGGTTGCCAAAGGTTTTACTCAGACATATGGAGTAGACTTCTTTGACACCTTCTCCCCTGTCGCTCGTCTTACAACCATCAGGGTCCTCTTCTCTGTGGCCGTCAACAAAGGTTGGCAACTCTCTCAGCTGGATGTCAAGAATGCTTTTCTCTATGGTGACCTTCAAGAGGTTGTTTTCATGGAGCAACCTCCAGGGTATGTTGCTCTGGGGGAGACTCGTGTATGTAAGCTTAAGAAGGCTATCTATGGTCTTAAGCAAAGTCCTCGCGCCTGGTTCGAAAAATTTAATGAAGTTATCAAGATCATTGGATTCGTCCGAAGTTCTGCGGATCACTCTCTCTTCATTCGCAAGACATCTCATGGAATGGTTATTCTGGCTGTATACGTTGATGACATCCTTCTCATAGGTAATGACGTTGAAGGTGTCTCCCTTACAAAGAAACATCTTCTCCAACACTTTGTAACCAAAGATATGGGGACTCCCAAGTACTTTCTGGGCATTGAGATCTCAAAGAAGCATAGCTCAATTGTTCTCTCACAACGGAAGTATGTTATTGATCTTCTAAAAGAAACAGGTCTTCTGGGTTCTAAACCCGCTAAGTATCCAATGGCAATTGGAGATGACAAACTCTGGACTGACAACTCTCCTCCTCTACTTGATAGCACCAGATATCGTCATCTTGTTGGCAAGCTCATCTACCTAACTGTAACAAGACCTGATATCTGCTATGCGGTTGGGAAGGTCAACCAATTCATGCAAGCTCCGAAGGAATGTCATCTTCAAGCTGCTTTAAAAATATTAGAATACGTTAAGGGATCTCCAGGGAAGGGACTTCTGTTCCAAAGGAACAACCATCTCAAGATAGAAGCCTACTCAGATGCTAGCTACGCTGATGATAAAGGGGACAGGAAATCCACATATGGGTTCTATACCTTCGTGGGAGAAAATCTGGTAAGTTGGAAGAGCAAGAAACAAGCAGTAGTTTCCAAATCAAGTGCTGAGGACGAGTACAGGAGCATGGCCCAAACTACATGCGAGTTGAAGTGGTTACGAACTCTCCTTCTTGACCTAGGAGAAGTTTACAATCATCCATTACCAATGTTCTATGACAACAAAGCTGCAATCTATATATCTCAGAATCCAGTCTTTCATGAAAGAACCAAACACATTGAAGTGGACTGTCATTTCATCAGGGAAGAAATCTTGAAGAAACAAATCTGCACTCCCTTCGTAACTTCGGATAAAGAGCTGGCTGATATCTTCACCAAACCTATATCTTCGTCCTTCTCCGATGTGTGTAACAAGCTAGGCATGATTGATATATATGCTCCACCATGCGGGGGAGTGTTAGAGCCAAGCGGTCTCGAAGGTTTGAAGCCCCACGATCTGAAGCCAGCAGTCTGTGCGGTCTCCAGTAATCAGACCGCGGCTTCCCTCTGATGTACCAGATCACGCCAGATAAAGATAAGTTGAAGCTGCGCGGTTACAAGTCAGCGGTCTGCGCGGTCTCCCAGAATCAGACCGCGACTTCTCCTCAAGTATGCGAGGTCGCGTCTTGTGAAGGTCAGCATAAATCCGCCTCTCCAAGCGGTCTAGAGCTAGCGGTCTCAGCGGTCTCCAAGTACAAGACTGACGGTTCATCTCGGATCTACCAGATCGCTTCTTATGGAGAGAAGCGGCCTGACCCTCCCGATCTCTCCTTTATGGGGGAGTGTTCGCCACAACGGTCTAACCACCAGACGGTCTCCTCTGTCACACGACCTTCCTCCTGTCGTGTGACCGCCCGATCTCACTCCAGATCGCAGAGGTCGCTGCGGTCTCAATATTCATGATCGCCCAGACCGCCCAGCTCTCTTGTGTATTTGTATTTGTATTTAGTCCCACATCTTATATTTGTATTTTACTGTTTCCCTCCTAGTCTATATAAAAGAGGCAATACACTTGTAATACTTAGTTTTTTGGAAATAAAATTTCTGTTATTTTCAAATTCTCACAAAGGACAAGCTCAACGGGACGAACTTCCTCGACTGGTATAGGAACCTGAGAATTGTTCTCAGGCAAGAGAGCAAGCTCTATGTCTTGGAAGGTGAAGCCCCCACAGAGCCGACCAGAAATGCTCCGCGAGCAGATAAAGATGCTTACAAGAAGTATCAAGATGATACCTTGGATGTGGAATGCCTCATGCTTGCTACCATGCCCTTTGAGCTTCAAAAGCAGCACGAGAGCATGTGTGGTTATGAGATAATCAGGCACATCAAGAAAATGTTCGAGGGGCAAGCCCGACAAGAGAGGTTTGACATATCCAAGGCGTTATTTCAGTGCAAAATGGGAGCTCGAGACTCAGTAGGGACTCACGAACTTAAAATGATTGGGTATATAGAGAACCTTGAAAGACTGGGTTTTCCCATGGGCCAAGAGTTGGCCACGGATCTGATCCTGCAATCGTTGCCAGACAGTTATGAGCAGTTCATCTTGAACTATAATATGAATGAATTAGACAAGACACTGCCCGAGCTCCTAGGCATGTTGCGAACTGCTGAAAATAATATGAAGAAGGTCAAGCCTGCTAGCCCCATACTGATGGTGCATAAGAGCAAGGGCAAGACTAAGGGATTCAAGAAGACGAAGATAGGATCTAAGTCTTATCTTGATCCCAAATCTTCTGCACTGAAAAGGAAAGGTCTGGCGAATGAAGGAAAGTGCCACCACTGCGATAAGGATGGGCATTGGAGGCAGAACTGTCCCCTCTATATTGAGGATATGCAAAAGAAGAAGGGAAGTGTGACTTCCACTTCAGGTATTTATGTTATAGAGATACACCTTTCTGCTCCTTCATCTTGGGTATTGGATACCGGATGCGGTTCTCACATTTGTACAAATGTGCAGGAACTGAGAAGGAGAAGAATGCTGGGTAAAGGGGAGGTAGACCTGCGTGTCGAGAATGGAGCAAGAGTTGCTGACGTCGTCGTTGGTGTCTATTGTCTTTCTTTGCCCACTGGGCTTGTAATAGAATTAGATAACTGTTATTTTGTTCCAGCTATAACTAGAAACATTATATCCATATCATGTCTTGACATGAAAGGCTTTTCATTTATAATTAAGAACAATTGTTGTTCGATTTTTATGAATGATGTTTGTTATGGTGTAGCCCAATTGTTTAATGGTTTATATGTTTTGAACTTAGACCATCCGATCTATAATGTAGAAAATACTAAAAGACTAAAAACAAATGATTCGAATCCTATGTACCTTTGGCATTGTCATTTAGGCCATATAAACGAGAAATGCATATCCAAGCTCCATAAAGATGGACTACTGGACTAATTTGATTATGAATCATTTGAGAGATGCGAGTCATGTTTGTTGGGCAAGATGACGAAAGCTCCTTTCACTAGTTGTAATGAAAGGGCTAATGATCTCTTGGGTATAATACATAGTGATGTATGAAGACCCATGAGTTCTATGGCTAGAGGTGGGTTTTACTACATCGTTACATTTATTGATGATTTCAGTAGATACGGATACGTGTTTCTTATGAAGAACAAATCCGAGACCTTTGAAACGTTCAAAGTGTTTAAGAATGAAGTAGAAAACCAACTGGGAAAAAGGATAAAAGCACTCCGATCTGATCGAGGTGGCGAATATCTGAGTCATGAGTTTTGTGATCATCTGAAAGAGTGTGGTATTGTATCACAGCTCACTCCGCCCGGAACACCTCAACATAATGGTGTTTTTGAGAGGAGGAATCTTACCTTATTAGACATGGTGCGATCGATGATGAGTCATGCAGATTTGCCTATTTCCTTTTGGGGTTTTGCTTTAGAGACTGCTTCTTTCACACTAAATCGAGTTCCAATGAAAATGGTTCTAAAGACACCATATGAGATATGGATTGGGAAGCGTCCTAGTATGTCGTTCATCAAGATTTGGGGCTGTGAGGCATACGTGCGACGTCAAATGCCTGACAAGCTGGAACCCAAATCAGATAAATGTTATCTAGTGGGGTATCCTAGGGAAACCAAAGGATACTACTTCTACTTGTCGTCTGAGGGCAAAGTGTTTGTCGCAAGGACTGGTGTCTTTTTGAAGAAAGAGTTCTTATCCAGAAAGACTGCAAAGGTAGAACTTGAAGAAGTTCAAGAACCACAAATAATGAACGAACCGGAATTGGAACCTGAGCAAGGACTACAAGAAGTTGTAGCTGGAGAGCCTGCTCAAGAAACACAAGTCCTACGTAGATCTGGTAGACCAAGGTTTGAGCCTGAGAGATATGGATTTATCATGACTCAAATAGGTAATGTGTTGCTTATGGATCATGATGATGAGCCTGCAACCTACCAAGAGGCTATGAATGGACCAGACTCTGAGAAGTGGCTTGAGGCCATGAAATCTGAAATGTACTCCATGTACACAAACCAAGTTTGGACCTTGGTGGAACCACCTGAAGGGGTACGACCCATAGGGTGCAAGTGGGTCTTCAAGAAAAAAACCGACATGGATGGGAATGTACAGACATTCAAAGGCCGGTTGGTGGCTAAAGGTTTTAGGCAAATTCATGGTATTGACTATGATGAAACTTTTTCCCCTGTGGCCATGGTCAAGTACATCAGAATTCTACTTGTTATTTCTGCGTATTATGATTACGAGATCTGGCAAATGGATGTCAAAACGGCTTTCCTTAATGGAAACCTCCTTGAGGAAGTGTACATGACATAACCCGAGGGTTTTGAATCTCCAAGTGAAGCCACTAAAATATGCAAGTTGAATCGATCCATTTATGGATTGAAAAAAGCTTCTCGAAGTTGGAATCTGCATTTTGATGAGAAGATCAAAGAGTTTGGTTTCATCAAGAACGAAGATGAGCCTTGTGTTTACAAGAAGATTAGTGGGAGCATTGTTGTCTTCCTGATATTGTATGTAGATGACATACTGCTTATCGGGAATGACATTCCGACCCTGAAAGTTATTAAGAACAACCTAGGGAACTGCTTTTCTATGAAAGACTTGGGTGAAGCGACTTACATACTTGGTATTAAGATCTATAGAGATAGATCGAAGAAGTTGCTGGGTTTGACCTAGAGTACATACATTGACAAGGTGTTGAAACGGTTCAACATGCTTGAGTCCAAGAAAGGATTCTTACCCATGTCACATGGTGTGAGTCTCTCTAAGGACCAGTGTCCTAAATCTTTGGAAGATAAGGACCGCATGAAGATGATTCCATATGCTTCAGCAATTGGATCAATCATGTACACAATGTTGTGTACTCGACCCGATGTCTCTTATGCTTTGAGCATGACGAGCAGGTATCAGTCTGATCCTGGTCATGGTCACTGGATAGCTGTCAAGAATATCCTAAATTACTTGAGAAGGACTAAGGATATGTTCTTGGTGTATGGTGGAGAGGAAGAGCTCGTTGAAAATGGTTACACGGATGCTAGCTTCCAAACTGATAGGGACGATCCAAAGTCCCAATCAAGTTTTGTATTTTGCCTTAATGGAGGAGCTGTAAGCTTGAAGAGTTCCAAGCAGGAGACAGTTGCCGATTCTATGATAGAAACCGAGTATATTGCTGTCGCAAATGCGGCAAAGGAGGCTGTGTGGATTAGGAAATTCATCGGCGAGCTAGACGTAGTTCCTAGCATTGTTGTTCCCGTAGTTCTCTACTGTGACAACAACGGTGCAATTGCCCAAGCTAAGGAACCTAGATCTCATCAGCGCTCCAAGCACATACTTCGGCGGTTCCATCTTATTTGAGAGATTGTCGATCGAGGAGATGTGAACATTTGCAGAGTACCGACTGAAGAAAATACAGCAGATCCACTGGCAAAGCCTCTTGCGCAAAAGAAGCATGATGGTCATGTTAGATCAATGGGTATTAGATACCTGAATGATCGTCTTTAGTGGGAGCCTTGTGGATTGTATGTTTGTCGGTTGTTTATTCATTTGATGAATTGTGTTATGTAATGTATGTTTCATTTTACATTTGTGGCAAGTTCTTTTATTATGTCAACCATTTCTATTTGATAGACTAATTAACATAATGAATGCCCTTAGAATGTTTGCTTCAATAGGAATTCAAGTACGTGACTTGAATGTGAGGGTCTATGTTTAAATGAAGCTTCATTCTTAAATGGTCCCTGGTCGAGGTATCATCCTAGAAATTTAGGGCGAGGATAAGACCATAAGACTAGCATGTGCATTGACTGATGACCGGTTCTCACAGGTCATGATATTGTGATATCAAGTCATCACATGGGTACTTATTGAGAACAAGTTGTATTGGACAGACCCCCCATGAGACTACTTTATGGATTGTTATATGAACGTGTCACAAGTAGGTCTCATCTGACAATGGTGTTTGTAGTTCTTTGACCTGAGGTCACAACATTCATCAAGTGAGGAAGAGCGTACTTTGATGCCATCTAAAGTCTTCCTTGAGAAAGGTTGATGATAAGGGTGGTTATTAGGTATGTTATGATTCATTTGGGTGTTTGTATGTGGACAGATATGGGATTTGTCCTCCTTTATGACAGGAGTTACATCCATGGGCCCCCTTGATGGAATGAGACCGAGAAATGCATGGCCATGCTGGGTTGAGCCAATATATGATATTGAGCTTACCACTTTCTTAAGGTCTATTCTAGATCAGGAAACTAGGATTGAATAATTATGAGGGTGACATGGTCCATGCCTCTAGTTCTATCCGGATGTAAGGGACAAAGGAACATGACAATGCTGATACATTGGTTAAGACAGGCTTATTGAGTTATGAACTCTTATTGCTTGGGTAGCAATGATGTATTGCTAGATTCCGCTCATTGTTTGTGAGACTTTTGTTGATACTCTGTGATCAAGTGGGAGACTGTTGGGGTTTCTGAGGTGATCTCAAAGTAATCAACAGTTAGTCTTACTGCCGACGCAATATGAGCCTATAGGGTCGCACATAAAAGCATTTGGAGAAGTTGGAGAAAGGATTGTGTTGGCCCTTACTCATATTGGATATGAGTGGAGGACCAATCCTGTGACTGCTTGGCATTAACTTGAGAATGTCTCAACGGGAAATCATTTAAAGGGTTTAAACGAAAGGATTTATGCTAGACAAATTTGGTTAAAGGGTTTAAACGAACTGTGTCAAATTCGGCTAAAGGGTTTAACCGGATTATGTTGATTCGACTAATGGAATTTTGGCGATATTGATTCGGCTAAAGTGTTTAGCCGAACTGTAACAAATTCGACTAAAGGGTTTGGTCGAAATGTGTTAGTTCAACGAAATGGTTTCGACGAAATCATATAATCGAATTTATATATAGTCGAATCGGCTATAACATATATACGAATTCGGTTATTGTATATAGTCGAATCGGCTATAGCATATAGACAAATTCGGTTATTATATATAGTTGAATTCGGTTATATTGTTTAGTCAAATTGTCGAATTCGGCGAATGTGTAAATCTATACAGAAATGTTCTGTTTTTCCTCTGGTCTGCGGATAGCTTATTTTATACCTTGCGTATAAAAGGAACGCGATTAGGTCTTCGAAAGTGAGAGGGAATAGATCTAGCCTTTTCACGATTGTTCCGCAAGAGGAGTTATCGTTTTTCCCATCCGCCGAGATCCGCCGCCGACGGTCGCCGCCTCCCCTGTCTCGGACCTAGCAGTCTGTGGGGACGTTGAGAGCTTCCTTCCCGACCCATTCCTTGTTCGACAAGGCTTTGGGGTTCTCTATCATTTGTGTGGATCGTTGTAGAGGAGCCGATACATTTCAGTTCTTGGAACTCAGATTTAGTGTACCGGATTTCTTCTTGGAGCACCTTGGTTGAGTATTGACTCAATCCCACGAAGGTATATTGCATTTTGCTTTCCTAGTCTTTTGATTCATGAGATCTGCAAGATCCTTACTCTTTGGGTTGTTCTAGTTTCTCCACTGCGCACATTTGATGTGTTCATATCATTATGAATGGTATTTAGAAAACCCAACATTACCTTCCTAATGAGCTTTTAATCACTCAATTTGGAGCTCTGTAGCTCCCTGGGCACACATTCTTGTGAGACATGTACATATGGAGCCTTAGACATTTAAAAATTAATTTTGAGAGAAATATAAATCTAAATGACTTGAAATTTTGGGTATGCATGAGTCATGCCCTAAAGTACCCCCTGCCAAAAATTGGGAATTTTTGGAGGACATTTCTCTATAGTTTTGATAAATATTCAACTAATCAAATAAATGACATTTATGGAGTTGTGTGATTCCAAATGACCTTAAATTTGGGTGTCATGCTTAATAGGACATTATTAAACTCTGGTTAAAATTTGGAAGCAATTGGGCATCTGCATGTGTGGTAATTCCCCTTGCATGTCTTTGCCTATTATGTGATATGGTGTGCATATAGCCAAAAAGGATATTTTGTGTATTTGGTATATATGGCTTAGTGTTAGCCTCTGAGATTTTGGCCACACCCTCTTTTGGACCAAAAATCGTAAGTATTTGATAAACTCAAAATATGTCACATTTATGTAGTAGTGAAATGTTTATGGCTAATACCTTGTGGAAAATTTTGAAACTCTGAAAAATCTTTTGGAATCAAAATATGAACCTCTTGAATTTTTGATAGAACATGGTAAAATTCCATATATTCAAGTTGTCATACTTTTTAATTTATGAAATATCTATGATGAAATGTCTGTGGAAAATAATAAAATTCTGGATAGGATCTTTTTGGGTCATTACAGTACTCTAGTAATTTTCTCAGAATTTTTGGAAGACATAAATTAGTACTTGCTGTGTAAAGTTACATTTTCACCCATTTTATTTTATATGGAAATTATGACTATAAAACCTCTGAAAATTGTGGAACATTGGAAATCATGTTATTTTGTCATTTATTACCCCTGGAAATTTTATTTGGAAGTTTGAAATTACTGACATGGTACTTCCTTTGTAATTTAAAAAATGTCAAGTGATTAATGAATTTTAAATAGAGGTCAAATTAATTTGAAATATGTCAAAAATCTGGAAACTTCTTAAATTATGCAATATGGACATATGGTATGAATTGTAGCTCAATTGGACATGATATGTTTAAGATTGCATCATAGGAATCAAATTAGTTCATTCTCATTTTGGATTGCGAATAGTAAAAACTAAATGTGATGATTTGATTGGCAAGATCATATATAAAATCAGTAAAACTTGGATCATTGTAGTGTTATATCATTTATATCAGCCCCTAGAAGTTGTGGACTACTTGGAGGACATTCATACTAGATTTAGAGGATGAGAGAGCTTATGTGTTGAGCATCGTTCAAGAGAACATTTGCTTAAGAATAGAGTGATGGATAAGTCATAAAGCAGTTAATTATAAAGAGTAATAAGGATAGTGGGTCTTTGGAAATGGGTAGCCACCAATAAAAGTAATTATCTTGGAAAGGGGGCTTTGGGCTTCAGCCCATCGTATTCCCTAGTACCGATGTGAGCCCTTCACCGAGTAGTCCTCGGGAAGTCCAAGCTTCATCCTAAACTTCAAAGTATAACAATAATTAGACAATAGTAGTCTAATTAAATGAATAAGAGGTTTGGTAACTTTATCCCGAGTTAAGGAATGGGATAAATGTTGTATAACAGGATGGGTTAGTCCTGCGAGCTTGAGACTCAAGATGTTGTATATCAGGACGGGTTAGTCCTACGAGCTGGAGGCTCCGGAAGTTGTATATTAGGATGGGTTGGTCCTTTGAGCTGGAAGCTCGGGAAGTTGCATATCAGGACGGGTTGGTCCTGTGAGCTAGAGGCTTGGGTTATGATAACTTGCATGTGCATAATTAGTGGTGGGGCATTTGTACTGGACCGGTCGTCACACCAATGGCAGAATGTTGACTTAGGGGGGTGTGAGGGTTTGAGGGGCCAGTAGGTTGTTTATGTTGCGGTCTGGAGGACAAAACTCGAAAATGTACACCTGATCTTAAAGACTGGTGGGTTTATGTTGCGGTCTGGAGGACAATCCCCAAAAATGTACACCTGATCTTAAAGACTGGTGGGTTCCAGCAAAGAGTACGCAAGACTCTAGAGTGCACCTAGGATGTGTACAGAGGCGTACGAAGGGTCTAGTCCTGGTAGTGTGTATTGTTGGACATGTGTGTCACATCCCTTTTTTTGAGAATAACAAATCCCATATTGTATTTGATCTTGCTTATCGTGTGTTTATAGTGTGCAGGAACTATAGGTGCAATACTCCACAGGTAGAAAGCAGCTTGGAACCAACAAACTGAACTAAAGCATTACCACCAACGCTAGGAATTATCATAGGCGCTAGCGCTACCACCAGCGCTAGCGCTACCGCCTGGCGCTAGCTCAAGTTCGTGCACAACGCCACGCCACCGACGGTTTCGTAACCTCTTTCACACGAATGCTACCATAGGCGTTAGGAGCTACCGCAGGTGCTATCTACATGTTCTATAAAATGATGGCTTCTCTCTGGTTTTGCTGAGGGCTTCCAGAGAGATTACTTGTGCCAAAATTCTAGAGTTGTTACACTGTCAAAAGTTCATCTCCCACTTACAGCCAAAGAAGATTTCTGGAGAAGGAAGCCATCACGCTGCATCCAAAGAACGATTGCTACAACCTCGCTTATGCTACAGCGATCCTTCAACCTCATCATCAGAAATCTCATAGAGGGAGTTCTTGTTATTTACTTTATTTCTTTAGTGTAAATTTTGTAGTAAAATCGCCTTGTGTTGGCGACTAGGTCCTTGCGCAGCTTAGGGGGTAATTCGCCGCGTGAGTTGGTGACTAGGTCTAGGATTTTAGATCTAGGGGTGCTCGAGGCCATATCCGGTGAAGGATTGGCTAGAGCGGCTTGAGGCCATATCCGGGGTAGGATATGCTAAAGCCAACCGGTTTGTGGGGATACAAGTCAGTATAGAAAAGGAAAAGTGATAAACATTTGCACGCCTCCGATTTCTAGCGACATTGAAATCAAATTTATGTAAACACTTATTTATGTAATACAATCATGTCTCTATTTGTGTTTACTTGATTTCTCTCATTTGGCGTAAATTTTATTATTGCAAATTACTTTTTGCTAAATTGTTATTTTGCTCTCTTGTTAACTTTAAAACAATATAGTAAATTGCTTAATATTACAAAAAGAATTTTATTCCCTTATTCACCCCCCCCCCCCTCTAAGGTCGTTCATCGATCCAACAAGTGGTATCAGAGCATAGGTTATTCCAAATGGTTTAAAAACCAGGAATAATGCATCTTATGATATCGCTTTTTTCGAGGGATAGGGAATTATTAGACCTCCACTATTTACTGGGTCAGATTATAATTATTGGAAAAATAGGATGAGATGTTTTCTTATGACCCTAGATATTGAGGCTTGGAATATGGTCGAAGAGGAATACTCTCCTCCTACAATTGTAGTTGGAGAAGTAACATTAGAAAAACCTAAGGATAAGTGGGATGATAGGGATAAACTTAAATGCAAAAATAACACCAAGGCCATGGATGCTTTATTTTGTGCGTTAGATAGAAATAAAATTAATAGAATTTCCACTTGTACTACTGCATATGATATTTGGAATCATTTGGAAATTACTCATGAAGGTACATCGCAGGTTAAATATTCAAAGCTTTTACAACTGGAGTCGGAATATGAAAAGTTCCGGATGGATGAAAGTGAAGATGTTGATGCCATGAACACGCGCTTCACCAAGATCATTAATGCCTCCAAAGTTCTTGGAAAGACCTTCTCTAACGGCGACTTGGTCCGAAAGATTCTTCGATCCCTTCCTCCAAAATTCAATCTGAAAGTAACGGTTATCTCGGAGTCGCATGATCTAAGAACGCTCCATGTTGGGAGCCTCATTGGGAATCTAAAAACCCAAGAGGTAGAACTCAAGATCCAACACGATGAATACAATAAGGACCCAAAGAAGAAGGCATTGGCACTAAAATCAAAGAAGGAGTGCCAAGAGGATGAGGATGAAGATGAAGAAAGCCTTTTGGTAAAGAACTTCTGAAACTTCATGAGAAATCCGGAAAGAGAAACACCTTCCGGAAATATTTCCAAAAGGAAGGAAGATGGAAAGGGTCATCTTCAAAGAAGGAAAAGGAGAGCGATGATGAAGAAGAAAGACCTCCACCAGAATGCTATCATTGCAGGAAGACCGGGCATATTCGGAGCCAGTGCCCAAAATTTTTGAAGGTGAAAAGGGAGAAACGGCACAAAGGGAAGGAAAAGAGGAAGGTGCTAAAAGCAAAAACATGGGATGACTCCTCCAACTCCGAAGTATCAAGCGGGTCTTCATCAAGCGAAGATGAGGAAGCAAACATGTGCCTCATGGGCATGGAAACGATGATGACGATGCCAGTGTTCTTAGCGACACTGAGGTAACTCCTCCCACTTATGATGAACTTTTCAATAAATTTCTTGAAGCTTGCAAAGCTTTTGATGAAAATATGAAAGATAGTATTTTATTAAATCGGGAAAATGAATCCTTAATTAAAGAAAATCAAAAGCTTTCCAAAAAATTAATTGTTTTAGAAAAAAGAAATGTATCTTGCCAATAGTGTGATCACTCCATTAAGATGGCAAAGGATATTGAAGATTATCTTTCTAAAGCCCTCTCCCATGCAAAAATTCTTACAAAAGAAAAGGGGGGATTAGAAAGGAAATTAGAAGACTCTCTTGTGCAAGTAAAAAATAAAATAAAGGTTTTGATAATAGGTGTGTCATGCTTGTGAAAGAAAACTTATTACTTAAAGCATAAGTTCATGATCGCACCATGGCCATTAAAAAATTTGGAATAGGCCAAAAATCACTAGAAATGATTTTAGGGAACCAGTGCCACGGGTCTGGAAAATTTGGGCTCGGATATCGAGATGAGGGCTACCGCCCGGCGCTAGCCACTAACGCCGGCGCTAGCACCTCATACAAGAAGCCCGAATTTTCTTTTTCAAAATGTTTTTCCTCTACAAAATTGATTCCTTCCAGCAAGAAAATATTACAAAAAGGGTCTCAACCCCCTTATTACGTGTGCAAACTATTATAGGTTTGTTCACACGTCTAGTTCTTGCAGAAAAATAAAACAAACTACTTTAAAGCAAATCTGGGTACCTAAGGCATCCACTTATTCCATGGGTGGTGCCACTTGGGTATCCAGATCTTTACTCTCATCTTCTTTCTAGATGTGCAGGAAGGCTAAGGAAAATGAAGATGTGTGGTACTTGGATTCTGGATGCTCCAAGCACATGACAGAGAATAAAGCAAAGTTCCTTAGCCTAGAAAGGAAGAAAGGAGGGATCGTGACATTGGCGATAACAGAAATGGAAGGATCATGGGTATTGGTATAGTTGGTAACAAATCTTTTACTCTATCTAATGTTCTTTATGTGAAAGGGCTAAAACACAATCTAATTTCTATTAGCCAATTATGCGATAAAGGATTAGATATTTTATTTAAATCTTCCACTAATTTATGCAAAATATCTAATCCTACTACAAAAGATATTTTACTAACTGCACTAAGAATACATAATGTATATATAGTTTCATTTCATGATCTTTCTAAATCACCTTTTAAATGTTTTATCACCAAAAATGATGAACTATAACTTTGGCATAGAAGGCTAGGACATGCTAGCACAAAACTTATTATAAAACTTGCCAAAAGAGATTTAATTAGAGGATTGCCAAGATTAAATGGGAATTTACCTTCACTATGTTCACCTTGTCAAAAAGGTAAAATTACAAAAGCTTCTTTCAAAAGTAAAAAAATTTATTTCTACTTCAAGACCCTTGCAATTAATTCATATGGATCTTTTTGGTCCCGTTAGCACCGCAAGTCTTGGTGGTAGATAATATACATATGTTTTAATAGATGATTTTTCAAGATATTATTGGACAATATTTCTCTAATCCAAATCCGATGCATTTAGCGAATTTTTAAAATTATGTACTCGTATTCAAAATGAAAGTGATTTAAAAATTAAATGCATTCACTCGGATCATGGAGGAGAATTTGAAAATGATAAATTCACATCTTTTTGTGATATGTTAGGCATAAAACATGAATTCTCCGCACCACGCACACCACAAAAAATGGTATTGTAGAAAGAAAGAATATGACACGTCAAGAACTAGCACGCACTATGTTATGTGAATATAAATTGCCTAAGTCCTTTTGGGCCGAAGCCGTAATTACATCATGTCATGTTATAAATAGAATCATGCTTCGCACATCTCTTAATCTTACACCATATGAACTCTATTTTCAAAAGAAGCCTAACATATCTTACTTCAAAGTTTTTGGTTGTAAATGTTTCATTTTAAATACTAAAGATAGCTTGGGAAAGTTTGATGAAAAATGTGATGAAGGAACTTTTCTTGGATATTCTTCAAATAGTAAAGCTTATAGAATTTTTAATAAAAGAACTAGAAAAGTTGAAGAATCAATTAATGTGAAATTTGATGAACTTGTTCCTTGTAGAGAAAGACTTTACGCAGGAAAAGAGGATGATCATTTACCACCTTTGGAGCATGGTGACGAGGAACCTTCCAAAGAAGAAGAAGAGGAAGCCAAGGAAGATGAATATGTACCTCCAAGTGCCTTGAAATTCACAAAGGATCATACACGGGAAAAAATAATTGGTGCACCATCCATCGGGGTAAGAACTCGCTCTTCTCTTCAAGAATCTTATTCAAATATTTATTTTGTTTCCAAAATTGAACCAAAAAATATTTCAACCACTTTAAATGATGAATTTTGGTTTTTGGCTACGAATGAAGAGTTAGAACAATTTGAGCGACATAATGTTTGGAAATTAGTAGAAAAACCATCTAATCACCCGGTTGTAGGTGTAAAATGGATTTTTAAAAATTAATTAGATGGTGAGTATAGAATATCTAGAAATAAAGCACGCTTATTAGCACAAGGATATTCTCAAATCAAGGAGATAGATTTTGATGAATCTCTTGCACCCATTGCTAGATTAGAGTCTATAAGAATCTTTCTAGCATTTGCAAGCTTTAAAAGAAAAAAACTATTTCAAATGGATGTGAAAAGTGTTTTTCTAAATGGGTTTGTAAAAGAAGAAGTTTATGTTGAACAACCCCCCGGTTTTATTAGTGAAGAATTTCCAAATCATGTTTATAAACTACAAAAATGCTTTATGGTTTAAAACAAGCGCCCCGTGCATGGTATGATAGACTTACATCATTTTTATTAAAGCATGGTTATATTATGGGAAGTGCGGATAATACTCTCTTTATTAAGCACAACAATGATGATATGATTATTTTATAAATATATGTTGATGATATTATTTTGGGAACTACTAATGAAGAGTATTGTAATGAAGTTATTTTAGTGATGAAAAATGAATTTGAAATGAGTCTAGCAGGAGAACTTTCTTATTTCCTTGGTTTTCAAATATCACAAAGAATATATGATATCTTTGTATGTCAAACTAAATATGTCCATGATATGCTTAAACGTCTTGGATTTGAAAACCTTAAACAAGATTTTATACCAATGAGTGCATCACTAAAATTAGGAAAAGATGAATCGGGAATTTCTATAGACCAAACTTTATATAGAGGTATGATGGGATCTCTACTTTATCTAAGTGCAACTAGACCCGATATTATGTTTGTCATTTGCTTTTTGCTCGACTTCAAGCCAATCCAAAAGAATCTCATTTAAAAGAGGTAAAACCATTTTTTAGATATCTTATTGGGTCATTTAGATTAGGATTATGGTACCCGCATAATAATTCATTTATACTTCACGGCTATTCTGATTTAGACTATGTCGTATGCTCACTTGTTAGAAAAAACACTAGCGGTACTTATCATTTTCTAGGACCTTCATTAGTTGCATGGTCTAGTAGGAAACAAAATTCGGTTGCCCTCTCCACCACGGAGGCCGAATACATTGCATTAGGGAGTTGTTGTGCACAAGCACTATGGATAAGCCAAACTCTAGAGGACTTTGGTTTTCATCTAAAACATATTGAATTAAAATGTGACAACAAAAGTGTCTTTGATCTTACAAATAATCTGGTATGTCATTCTAGACCCAAACATATAGATGTACGTCATCATTTCATAAGGGATCACATTAAAAAGGAAAATGTTAGGATAAGTTTCATTGGCACGGGCTCTCAACTTGCTGATATATACACTAAACCTCTTCCCGATGCAAGCTTTCAAATGTTAAGGTTGGAATTAGGAGTCTTAGACATCTTAGAATAAGTTATTTGAAAAATGCTAATGTTTTAGGCAATTTGAGCAATCAATACATCTCCATAAATTACAAAATTTCTGCATAAGACTACTCTAAGGACTCTTAATCAAGATCAAAAAATGAAAATTTAAAATTCTCAAAAAATCACTTACTATTTTCCGCGCTAGCACTAGCGTCGCGCTAGCGTGTATGTTCAAATTTTTTTTTTAATTTCTAAAAATCTATAAAAATATGTTAGTTTATATGTACTACTTTGTTTTGTATGTCTGGCTTTTGTTGTCTTTGTTTTATTTATATTATGAAAAATCAACTACAAAACTTCAAAAATACAAAAATATGTTTTTGTGGTTTTTTGTTTTTCTTTCATTAAAAATTTTCAAAACAAAACAAACTATATGATCTTTATTGCTAATATCGAGCATGTATGAATTCTATTATTTATAATTATTTACAATGTGAAAACTTATTCCTTCAAATTACTATGAACATTGTTTTGTTTATCATGCTTTGATATATCTATTTAAAGTGCATCAATTGTATTTAAAAATATGTGTAGAACCAAGCTTAGCATGCCTCTAAGTATGAGTAAATGTATTGTGATTGATAATGATACTTTACACTCACTTATGTTTGGTAATGTACATGTGTGTTTAAATCTAAAAATGCTTGCTTGTGTATTGTAATTGTACAATGAATTAAAATTTGCATAAGTTTATTATCTACACTACATTTGAATTGCACTTAAAATTAAGAAAAGTGGTTTAAAAAATTTATTATGTTGGGTTTGCAAAACAAGTGTATTCAGAGAATGTTGCCTCACAAAAGTGAACAAAAAATAGACAAATATAACTCCACCAAGCACTACTTGAACCTCCTGATAAGTTTTCATAAGCATTGTGAGGTTGAGGAGGTTGAGCACCTTGGAAAGAATAGTTGTGCAAACCTTGGTTATTACACCACTTTGTTAAAAATTATGTGCATTAAAGTGTGTGAAAGTAATATACTTATGTTTTATTGTGCACTTAACTCTACATATGTCTTATATTTTGTGATTTAAATCATTTGTTAACATTGCTCAAAATACACTTATATGCACTTCATTATCTTTCATAACACTTCATCTCATGAGTATTGGATTCTAATGCTTTATCTATACGACTCTTTATATAAGAAATACACCACTTTTATCTCGCTTATCATATCCTATAAACACCTTTGTTGATTTCTTGCTAAGAGACTTGTTATTATCAAAAGGGGGAGATTGTTGGACATGTGTGTCACATCCCTTTGTTTGAGAATAACAAATCCCACATTGTATTTGATCTTACTTGTCGTGTGTTTATAGTGTGCAGGAACTATAGGTGCAATACTCCACTGGTAGAAAGCAGCTTAGAACTAACAAACTGAACTAAAGCACTAACGCCAGCGCTAGGAATTATCGCAGGTGCTAGCGCTACCGCCAGCGCTAGCGCTATCACCTGGCGCTAGCTTAAGTTTGTGCATAACGCCACACCGACGATGTTTTCGTAACCGCTGCCACACGAACGCTACCGCACGCGTTAGGAGCTACCGCATGCGCTATCTACATATTCTATAAAATCATAGCTTCTCTCTCGTTTTGCTGAGAGCTTCCAGAGAGATTACTTGTACCAAAATTCCAGATATGTTACTCTGCTGAAAGTTCATCTCCCACTCAAAGCAAAAGAAGATTTCTGGAGAAGGAAGCTGTCACGCTGCATCTGAAGAACGATTGCTACAACCTCGCTTGTGCTACAGCAATCCTTCAACCTCATCATCAGAAATCTCATAGAGGGAGTTCTTGTTATTTACTTTATTGTAAATTTTGTAGTAAAATCGCCTTGTGTTGGCGACTAGGTCCTTGCGCGGCTCAGGGGGTAATTCGCCATGTGAGTTGGCGACTTGGTCTAGGAGTTTAGATCTAGGGGGTGCTCGAGGCCATAACCGGGGAAGGATTGGCTAGAGCGGCTTGAGGCCATATCCGGGGTAGGATAGGCTAAAGCCAACCGGTTTGTGGGGATACAAGTCGGTATAGAATAGGAAAAGTTATTAACATTTGTACGCCTCCAATTTCTAACGATATTGAAATCAAATTTATGTAAACACTTATTTATATAATACAATCATGTCTCTATTTGTGTTTACTTGATTTCTCTCATTTGGTGTAAATTTTATTATTGCAAATTATTTTTGCTAAATTGTTATTTTTTCTCTTGTTAACATTAAAATAATATAGTAAATTGTTTAATATTACAAAAAGAATTTTATTCCCTTATTCACCCCCCTCTAAGGGCGCTTATCGATCCAACAAGTGTACCCTCCTAGGAAGTGGAGGCACCCGCTCCACTGCTGTCGTAGCCACAACGATGGTACCAGAGAGTGAAGCTAGCTCCAAAAATTGGGAACGAAGGGTCTGTGATCACATAGTCATATGTGTGAGTTGCACTTGTATGAAGCATATCTTAACATGCATAACATATCATACAGAAACCTTAGAACATAATTTGCAGACCCTTATCATATAAATTAGTATGGGCTCTTTTATATGATAAGTTATTATTTCGAAAACCTTAACTTATAAGTTTATACGGGCATTCATATAAGTTATGGTACTCATGTGATGGTAGTATAGATATACTGGTTTACTGTACTTGTGCGTACTGCTTTACTTACCTATTTTACCATTCATTACTGCTTACCTTCTTATACTGCTAGTATAGTACCTTGTGATGTATATATACCTTCTAGTATAGTTTACTTGGTTATTTATATACTTGCTAGCGTAGATTTCTTGGTCACCTGCTTATTATTGCTATTATATTTGTTGTCCTTCGCATCCTTCCTCCCGATCGGTGCTTAGGAGTCACGGGGGGAGACGAGGAAAAAATTGGCTTAGTCTTATGACTAATGGTCAGTTGTGACCATACAAGTCCGAGGAGCTGGAGCACCAGCCGGACAAGTTGGCAGGACTTGAGGAGCAGATGCCCCACACTACTTCTACTATGAGTCAGGTGATTGATGATGAGAGTGTTTAGCTTCCGCATAGAGATGTTGAGAGAGAGTAACTCTTTAGTTATTTTCATTTGGTTATGTATCGGGCATAAGCCCTTACTCTCTTTTGTGCTCATTGATGGACTACTTATATACATTTATGAGATTTTGTGATTGTAGACTTGTTCATTTCTTTTATAAACTTCAATTCATTATTGGCCTAAAGGTTAAATGATCGTACTAGCCGACAGGATCGACGTATTGCGGTGGTGACTAACCCGAGTGTTGGTGTCATCTGTAAGGCGGTGGTTCTAGGCATAAGGCCTGGGTAACCCTCCTAGTAAGGGGGAGGGGGTCTTACAATATCATCCCCTAGAAGTTATGGATTTTTTGGAGAACATTCGTACTATTGTTTAGGGAATAATTCAGATTCATGTCACACTATGAGTAAAGGTATAAAAGGGGCATTTATTACCTTATAAAGATCATAGTAATCATTCAGAATGGTGAAGTGTCCATGGTATATCACTAGGGTGTGTTACGGACATTTGAGAATCATATAAGACCTACACCACCTAGAGCATAGGAGATCTTAAATGCTGAGCATCGCTCAAAAGAATGTTTGCTCAAAGGTAGAGTTGGAGATAATTCATAAAGCATCTAAGTAATAAAGAGTAATATGGAGAGTGGGTCTTTAGAAAAAGGGTAGCCACAAATAATAGTAATTGTCCTGGAAAGGGGAATTTGGGCTTCAGCCCATCGCATTCTACGGGTAAGCCTCGGTAAGTCTAAGACTTACCTTAAACATCTATGTATAATAATGATAAGACAAAGAGGAGCCTAATTAAGTGAATAAGAATTGTGATAATCCCTATCCCTAGTTATGGATGGAACGGTACGGAAGGGTTAGTCCTGTGAGCTGGAGGCTCGGGTTGTTGTATATGAGGACGGGTTGGTCCTGCGAGCTGGAGGCTCGGGTCGTGATAACTTGCATGTGCATAGAAATAAATTAGCGGGTCTTCGGTACTGGGCCAGTCGTCACACCAAAGGCAGTACGTTGACTTAGGCGGGTGTGAGGGTTTGAGGGGCCAGTAGGTTGTTTATACTGCGGTCTGGAGGGCAATTCCCGAAAATGCACACCCGACCTTAAAGACTGGTGGGTTCCAATAAAGAATACGCAAGGCTCTAAAGTGCACCTAGGATGTGCACAGAGGTGTACGAAGGGTCTAGGCCTGGTAGTGTGTATACTAGCCTAGGAAGTGGAGGCACCCGCCCCACTGCGGTCGTAGCCACAACGGTGGTACTATATAGTGTAGCTAACTCCAAAAATTGGGAACGAAAGGTCTGTGATCACAGAGTCATGTGGGTGAGTTGCACTTGTATGAATCATACCATAACATACGTATCATAATATTCATAAGCATTGGAACATTATTTGTAGATTCTTATCATATAAATTAGTATGGGCTCATTTATATGATAAGCTATTATTCTGGAAACCTTAACTTATAAGTTTGTATGGGCATTCATATAAGTTAAGATACTCATGTGATGGTAGTATAGTTATACTCATTTACATTACCTGCGCCGCTCTGCTTTACATTACTTACTCTTTTGCTGCTTCATTACTGCTTTAGTAATGCTTCGATACTGCTTACATGTTAACATTGCTAGCGTAGATCCACCCTTTTTATATATACAATTGCTATAATAGATTCATTGTCACCTACGTATTATCATTCTGCTTTGTTGTCCTCCGCTTCCTTCCTCCCGCACAGTGCCTAGGAGTCGCGGGGGGAGGCGGGGACAAAATGGCTTAGTCTTTATGACTAACGGTCGGTTGTGACCGTAGGAGCCCAACGAGCTAGAGCACCACTCAGACGAGATGGCAGGACCTAAGTAGCAGATGTCGCGCATCCCATCTACTACGAGACAGATGCTTGATGATGAGAGTGTTTAGCTTCCACATAGAGATGTTGAGAGAGAGTGATTCTTTTGTTATTTTCATTTGGATATGTATCGGGCATAAGCCCTTACTCTCTTTCGTGCTCATGCTGGACTACTTATATTCATTTATGAGATTTTGATTATGGACTTGCTCATTTATTTTATTTATTTATTTTCTCTATTGGCGTAAAGGTTAAATGATCTTACTAGCCGGCAGGATCGGCATCTTGCGGTGGAGACTAACTTGAGTGTTGTTGTCATCCGTAAGGCGGCGGTTCTGGGCATAAGGCCCGGGTAACCCTCCTAGTAAGGGGAGGGGGTCTTACATTGTGTACTTGGGTGGCTTCAATAAATGCAGCATTGGTTGCGCCGTGGGATTGTGTGGCGGCGCGGCGGAAGTCAGAGATCACACAGGGTGAGTCCCGATCGTGACTTGGAGGCACACGGGCGTGACTAAAGTCAAATCTGCATGGAATTTCCACCTGGACACAACAACAGCACCGAAAGTGTTCTTTAAATTTACACGCCCTTGGTCACGGGCATGATCGAGGGCGTGACTTCATTCATCTTGATGGCTTCCAAATTCGGCTAGATCAGGTCTCGATTCGGCTAGAAGGAGAGTTCGACGGGCATGACCAGCTACACGTCGCTGGTCACAGGCGTGACTTGGGCGTGACTTGATTATTTTCCCTTCCTGAACTCAAATTGCGCGACAGCAACTCTGGACATAATTTAAGAAGACATGAGGTCACAAGTATGACCAAGGGCGTAACATGCATTTTTGTCCCAATTTGTCCAAAAAATCTGCAAAATAGAAATATGCTAAATTAGATCTAAATTATACAAAAGGACTATTTAGAAACTAAAATTGAAATAAATAAGCAAAATTCCTATTGAAAAAAATACTAAAACCTATACTAAGATTACATATAAATACTACTTATCAAAGGCCCGATGGTTTTCTAAAGTCTTTACCGATTCTGGCATGGAAGTTTGATGATATATCAATGGATTTCATGCATGGATTGTCGAGATTGCAACAACGAACGAAGACATTTAGGTGATCGTTGATCATTTGACAAAGGTATCACACTTCATTCTGAATTGGAAGGATGATTCTGTGGAGAAATTTGCAAAAGTATACGTTGATAACATCGTACGATTGCACGACATTCCCCATAGTATCATGAGCGATCTTGATGGATAGTTCACATCAAATGACTGGAGGCTAATACACCAGTTATTGGGTAATAAGCTAAAACTTAGCATGAACTTCCACTCACAAAGGGATGGGTAGATTGAGAGGACCAATAGGACTATGAATGATATGCTCCGGATGTGCACCTAAGACTTTGGAAAGAGATGGGAGGAAAACCTATACATGATTGAATTCACCTATAACAACAGCTACCAAACGAGTATTAAAATGGCGCCCTTTGAGGCCCTATATTGTAGGAAGTGTCGTACGACTTTGGTTTGGGGGGAAACGGGCGACACAAAGATGTTGAAATGAAAAGACGTAGATGAGATGAATACTTCAATTACGGCAATACGTGAGCAGTTGGTAATTGACTAGGATTGGTAGGCAAAGTACTATAATGCCAAGCACTGGAACATCGAGTTCTCCATTGGCGACTGGGTTTACTTGAAAATCCAACCGATCAAAGGAGTATAAAGGACCTGACGCTTTAAAAATCTAAGTCTGAGGTACTTAGGACCATTTGAGATCTTGGAGCGCATCGGTGAAGCTGCCTACCGGCTAGCTCTATCTACAGAGCTGAGCGAACTGCATGATGTGTTTCACAATCTATAAGGAGGAAGGCGGTGCAAGATCCTACTCATATAGTTCAGGTCAACAAAGTGTCTATTGATGGTGGGCTAAAGATGAAAGTCAAGCTCATTCACATCTAAGACACTGAAGTTCGGCGGCTACGGAGCAAAGAGATAAAGATGGTCAAAGTCCATTGGAACAATTGTGGGAGAGTGGAGCTCTCTTTGGAGAGAGAGCAAACATGCTTGCAGAGTACCTTGAGCTATTTCTCTCAGGTACAAATTAAATTTTGTACTTTACTATTCTTGAAATTTTTGGACGAAATTCTTGTAAGGGAGGTGGAGTTGTAACACCCCATTTCCCAATGTTAAGAAATTCAACAAAATTGACTTGAAGAAAGTCAGCAAAATTAACTTGATGAAACCAGCCATGTTTACTATAGGTCTAGTCGACATAAGTTGCATGTCGTCAGGAGCTCTAGTCAACACAGGCAGGTATCGGGTTATCGACTAGAGATCTAGACGACAAGCTCTAGTCGACATACCTGGCAGACAGATGGCATTCAATTTCATTGTTTTACAATTTTTCTTCCATCAAATCCTCTTATATATGCTTGCATAGGGTTTGTCTTCTCCTCTAATTAGTGGAGTGCAAAACTCCCTTTGGTTGTTTGGAACTCCAAGTTGATTGTGTCCATCCCCGACATTTATTGCATATAGAAATATGGTAGACATACGGATTTAGGCATTTTGTGTGAAGCCTACCCGTGGTCGTTCACCCTGATTGGTGATGCTTGATTGTGGCATTGCGTTTAGGTTAAGACTAGAATATGTGCCAAAGGATTACTTAGTGGAATATGACATATTGTTACGGAACTTGAGATTTAGGTGTCTCTTGGAGTACCTAATGGAAGCCCCATGATTGTGATGTGTTTGAATGCAAACCTTCACTACAAATTCCTAGTGGAGTTGATTTGGACCTCATATATTAGTTGTGCTTGCGAAGCCTATGTCCTCTTGTATGGATTGGGTTCATATCTAGATATTTTGGTAGCACTTGTATGTGTTAAATACTTACGGGCCGAGGTGAAGACGTACCCACATCATTGCTAGTTGATCACGATGACTTGAGCATAGGCAAAGCCGATCTAAACCCATTTCCATATAGATCGGTGCGAGGTCTTATCCTCCTATATGCCATATGGTCATGGGAGAGGTCTTGGAAGGTATGTTATCCTAGAATGTCAAAAGCTCATTTCCTGCCTAAGTTAGCATAACTTAGGGTGGTGTTGGTACTCATGAGAGTGTACATTGGAAGCATGCCTTAAGTGCATGAAACATGTGGTCGTGTGTACCCACATTTATGATGTGATGAATTGATGTTATGTTAGCCTCATGCGCATTTGCATAGTCTATTGTGGGGAATCTCCAGGTGAACCCTACTAACATCATTTACATACATAGGTTCCCCTTTTTTTGATGCTCAACAAAGAAGATTGATTGTGCTTGAAACCTCACCTTGTGTAGAGTAGATACAATTTCTTTATTATATTATATATTGCATATGCGGCTTGCTTATAGATGAGCAGTGCCCCGCCCTACAGCTGACTAGAATGGACCAGGGGTGGGGGTGGGTGGTATTGTTACGTGGGTTGTGGTCAGCTCATAGTTGACCCTCGTTTAACTCATATTTTAGAATGATTCATGTGCTGGTGAGTCAAGCGAAAAATAGTGGCTGAAGCCCAAAGCTGAGCCGACCCTCAAAGGAAAATCTATTTATAGTTTTTCTTGTATTGTCGGCCTGCATACCGATGTAAGCCTATCATGTTATAGAGTTTGAGATATTTGATGAATGTAAGGCCTTATGGACATAACTCTATTTAAAAACATTCTTAAGTATGTGGACATTCTATTGTATTTTGGTTTATTCAAAGCATCCGCTAGTGCATATATACTCTCATGTAGTAATGGTTATTCTGCTTATCATCTCATAACACTTAGCTTGTGTGTTCAATATGGCGTGGGGTCCCAGACGGACCTATTGTTATATTATTTGTATAGGCAGAGTGTTACACATGTGTTGTGATGAATTGTGGAATAGAAAAAATCATTATTACTATATTCACCTCTTATAGTGTAATTCTTAGCACCTTACCCTCACCTTTAAATTGGTATTAAATGGAGGTTAATCATTAAAAGGCTAACACCTTGATTAATTAAGATCCAAAGGTATTTGGAATTACTTATAAATTTATCAACACAATCATGAGTTCTATACAATTCAAAGAATATGCAACTGTTGGAACATGGTATTTCACATCTCCTAGGTTTGAGAATAACAAATTCTATGTGTATTTAATCTTGTGTGCTTTAGTGTGCAGGAAACAAGTCCATATGACTCAAGGATAACATAAGAAAGTTGCCCCCAGATTTGATCTCAGAATTCCAACATGCCCACTAGCGTCGGTGGTAGCACCTAAAGCAGGCGCTAGCGAAGCTTAACACAAATTCCGGGAGCATCTTTAGAAGGCGTTAGCGCCATGCGATAGCGGATAGCGCAGGCGGTAGCACAGAACACAAGAGGCAAGGCGACAGAGTTTCCCTAGAATGAAAGATATGCACACGTAGAATAATACTATACTGGGATAGCGCCGGCAGTAGCGCTAGCGCTCACTCCTATAAAAGGAGGCCTCTTCTCCCGTTTTCCTCAGAGAAGTTGAAAGAGAGGCTTAGTGCCACAATTCCAGAGCCTTTTTCGGCCGAGAGTTGATCTCCCACCAAAATCTTAGAGAGTTTCTGAAGGAGGACTTCATCACGCTATATCTGAAGGGAGAATGCTTCAACCTCTCTTATTCTACAGCGATCCTTCCTCTCTGACTTCAGAAGTTTCTTCGAGGGAGTTTTTTTATTATTTTCATTTCATATCTTTTGTAAACCGTTAGAGAATTCGCCTCGTGTTGGCGACTAGGTATGGGTAGGACTTAGGGCAAAAATCTGCCTCGTAGTGGCGACTCGGTCTAGGTTAGGTCTAGGGGGTGCTCGAGGCCATATCCAGGGAAGGATTGGCTATAGCGGCTTAAGGCCATATCCGGGGAAGGATAGGCTAGGGCCACCAGTTTGTGGGATATGAGTCGGGATAGAAAATGAAAAAGAGTTTTATTATTATTCGCCTCAGATTTCTAGCGTTATAGAAATCTAGTTTTGTAATCAATTTTATTAATAATAATCATGTCTCTCTTTGTGTAATAAAATTGATTGTGTTCTTCATTTATCTAAAATGTTTATTATCATCTCTTTCATCATAAAACAATTTAGATCTTTTTTCAAAATCACTATTTTAATCTCTTAGTTTTCAAGTATCCCAAAATATAACATAAGTTTGTAGAACTCTAATTCACCCCCCCCCCCTAAGGGCGCGTATAGATCCAACAAGTGGTATCAGAGCGGTTTTATTCCAAAATGGTCTAACAACCAGGAATAATGGCGTCTCATGATCTCGCTTCTATTAGTGGGGAATATTTATATGAAGAAGAAAAATCACTAGCACCACCTTTATTTGAAGGAAGAAATTATAAAGGGTGGAAATTTTTAATGGAAAAGTTTATTAAAAATTTAAATATTGAAGCATGGAATATATCAATAGTAAGACCAACAAATGAAACAAATAAAAAGGAATGACACCTAAATGCAAAGGCTTTGAATAATATCTTTTGTGCTTTATCTTAAGAAATTTTTAAATTAATATATTATTTTTCTAGTGCATACTAAGTATGGAAATTTCTTGAAGAAATGTGTGATTTTTCTCTTACAAGTATGGAACAAACACAAGAAGTGGAGAACATACAAGCTTGCACAAATGGTCAAAAAAGCTCCGCTCATGATGAATCATTGGAGTGCACATCAATTGAAAAAGAAGAAATCTTATCTTTGGAAGAGGTGTGACAAAAAGATGAAGATAATGATGAAACTCTAGGTTCAAATCTCACCGCATCCAAATGCACTGTAAGGAAATCAAATTCTCTTATTGTTTGCAATTCTATTTCTACTTTACAATTGCTACAAAATACTAAGCGCAAAATTAAGAAATTGAAAATTGCAAATTGCAAATTGCGCTTAGAAAATAAAGATTTAAAAGCAAAAGTTAAAGTAGAATCAAATTCTGATTTATCTAGTTCTACTCATGTCTCTTCAATTGAAAATACAAAATCTTATTTGATTGTAATGATATTAAAGAAAAATTCAAGGAACTTGAAAAAGAACTTATTTTTGTAAAAGAACATAATGAAAAATTATCTTTAGAAAATTCATCATTGAAAAGTGATTGTGCTACGTGCCAAAATTATAAAATTGAAATCAAGGAGATGGACGAAACATTTGAGGAATTTATAAATGACTATCAAAATCATATTGACTTTATTATTTCCACTCTTAAAAATAGCATAATAGCTTATAATAAAGCTAGGCCTAATCTAAAGATCAAGAATGATGAATTTAAATCAAAAATCAACTTGCTTCTGAAAATTATAAATAAAAATTCACAATATCAAGAAATATCTAAAAGCATGTTGAATATGAATAAGAATATCTTAACTAATCCCAATAATAGGAGTAAGAAATGTGAAAATTTCTCTTTTGTTAATTATTATCAGACACCAAGTTATGATTCTGACAAGCAGAAAAAATGGGAACTAGGTCGCAGGAACACTCTCAACCATACTGAGCACAATAAACCAGAAACAATGATGGAACGCGAGGAATAGTATTCAAAACTCTTCTTTACAACTTGAGGTACACATGGCGAGACATGCTTCACAAATACAATCGAAGAAAGAATAACAACAAGACAGCAGAAACCGCCCAAGCCGCCTGACAAGCAAGACGCCGACTTAACAAGGCTGTCCGCGCAATCCGCCAAACCACAACTCAACATGCAGACTACCTGTTATTCCAATGCTGACACTATCCGCTCTAGCAAGGATGCCTGACCGCTGTCACTTAGCCGCTCCTAACTGCGAACACTGCTGCTGACAAGCTAAACAGAAAACTGACCGGCAAGGCAAGCCGCCTAACCGCATGGTCTGACCTTATTAAAAGCAGAAACACAAGCCAAAGAGAAAAGCTGCCGCAACTGCGACCACCTACTGCTACCCGCCGTTGAATTCCACCCACTTAACCGCTGCGGTCTCCTCTGATCAAGTCAGAACCACACACAAGCCGCGCAACCTGTGAACACAACAGAGATAATTCTCAACCCGCACGACTAGAAAAAGTCTAACTGCACAAACGACTTGCGAGCTCTCGCTTACTGTTCATTGTATTTGATCTGAGGGAGAGGTCCTATTTATAGGCGCGAGATGGAGTGTGGTAACCGCCAATAATGATAGGATAACCGCCCCAACCCGACAGCGGGTAGAAAACAAACCGTGTGGCTTAAAGACAAGCCGCACTGGTCAACCAGAGCACCAGGACTTGAAGCAAACCAAGTCCAAAAAACAAGCTGGACTGGTAGACTGGCAGCTCACTGCGGGTAGACAATCCGTGCGGTCCTAAGACAGACCGCCCTGAAAGTGGAGGTTAGATCATAAATTAACTCTAGAGGGGGGTGAATAGAGTTTAAAACTTTTCCCTTAGTTTTATAGCGGAATTGAAAATACTGATATAAGTATATGTGTATAGAGTGAGTGATAAAAAAACTGAAATAAAATGAATAATGAAAACAGCACACAGCACAAACACAGAAAAGTAAAACAAACACAGAAGACACAAGGAGCTATAGTAGTTCCCCACTAAACTTTGGTACGCCTACTCTTCTACCACCCTTGGTTGGAATCCACTAGGATTTTTGATCAGGTGCCCTCACACCAATGAGCTTTTGATAAGGTGCTCAAAAACTAAGCAGGATTTTTTGATAAGGTGTCTTGCCACCAAGAGGTAAACTTTTGAAGGGAGTTTTAACCCTGTACAGAATGGGATAGAGAGGGGTTTAGTTGTTCTTCTCTGTCAAGATGTTGAGAGAAGACTCTAGTGGATGTTGATGTTGTAGAAAGGCTCCTCTGTCTGATTGAAGATGTTTGATAGTTGAATGGCTGGAGCTTTCTCTTTGAAGAAATGATCTTCCTGTAGCAGATAAATCTGGAAGAAAGAGTTCTTCAGATTTTTGTTGCTCTTTTGAAAGATCTGTGCTTGCAGCTGATGACTGAGAGAATAATGTTGATGTTGTTCTCAGTTGAATGAAGTTGCTGATGTTGAGGAAGAGGAAGATGATGCTCTTTTTGTTCTTCTTTCTCTTCTCTTCCTGAAGCTTTTCTTCTTTCTTGATCTGATTCTTTGCAGCAAATGACTGAGAGGAGGTGTTGAAGATGTTCTCAGAAAATGCTGCTGCTAGAGGAGGAAGAAGATGAAGATCTGTGTAAAAATGTTCTTCTGTTCTTCCTATATATTTCTCTCTTTCTTTTTCTCTGTGTATTTTTCTATTGCAGCAATATGTTCTGTATATGATCTGTCGTGAAAGCTGTATCTTAATCTGCTATATCTTCTTTCCTTTTCTTTTGAAAATCTCTGACAGACATTAATTGCATATCCCTTATATTAAGGAATAAAATATGTTGAAGATCTATTTTGAAAACATAAAACTGTTGCGCCGTTTAATTATTTCCTTTTCCATGAATATGTCCTTTTTCGAGGAAATGTCAACGGCTATAAACTTGGAATAATAAAGGAAATATATTTTCCTTACTTGATTTGATAGAAAGAGTCGTTGTTGTTAGTCGATCTGAGTTCAGAGAATGAAATAAATATAATCTTTATGAAAATTTTGAACTTAAATAATAATTCTTCGATCTGAGTAAAATTCTTCGAACGCAGATTGGTCGACCTCAAGATTTTCGTCGAACACAACATTTACTTCGTCGACCTCAATTGAATCTTGCTGGAATAATTAATTTTGTTGAACTGAGAAGAAATTTCGTTGATCTGAAGGTATTCGTCGAACGCAGACTTGTGTTCGTCGAACGGAAGGATTCGTCGACCGCTGAGCCTGGATAATTTTGTCGACCGCTGAGCTTGAGAAAAATCATCGACCGCTGAGCCGTGGTCTGTTCGTCGACCGTTGAACCAATCTGTTCGTCGACCTCTGAACCACTGAGATGGGATTGTCGGCTGCTGAGATGAGATCATCGACCGCTGAGACGAGCTTGAAGCAAGCCGTTCGTCGAGCGCAGAATGTAATTAGTCGAGCGCTGCACTTAGACAAATTCTTCGACTGCTGAGACTTGAGCTGTTCGTCGAACGCAGAATATATTTCGTTCATTGAACGTAGAGAGCTTGTCGTTCGTCGAATGAAGAGAGCTTGCCATTCATCGAACGCAGATAGCCGTTTGTCGAACGCAGTGTGGAGTTCGTCGAACGTAGAATCTGAATGAATTCTCTAGTTCTAACAGCCAAAACTCTTGACCCATAAACTATATATTGGGGTGAACTTTGTCCTTAGTCAACATATAGTGATCCTAGCCCAAATCAGAAATAGGGTTGTTCCAACAATCTCCCCCTATTTGGGTTAGGACACTATTTGACAAAAGTTGAAAATAAACAAACAATAATACAGCAAAAACAACAAAGCATATATATATATATATATATTTGATATATTTTGAATATTTCATCAGATATAAAATGAATAGTACTCTGAGTTTTGAAACATTTTAATGAAAACAAAACTGATAGAAATACAATCAGAACCTTGATTTTCTCTGAATTCTGCTTTCTGAATTCTTGAATTCTGATTTTGTCTGAATTGTATTGTTTTGAATTCTGATCTTGTCTTTCTCTGATTTCTGAATTCTGATTAGCTGAGCTTGTACCAATAACTGATACTGAATTTGCTATATCAAAATTCTTCTTCTGAGTTGTATCTGCATCTGAACTTTATCTGAATTTTTCTGAAACATAAATTTCAAACAGCAAACTATTGTAAGCTTTATCAAGCTTCTTCATACAGCAACTGTTGGAGCTTGCTTTCCGCATCTCTTGGTTTGAGAATAACAAATACCATGTTGTATTTGATCTAGTCTTTTGTGTGTTTATAGTGGCCAGGTTGTATAGGTTCAATGAGGAGACAAGTCCTCGTTCATGGGCATGATCCGAGAACGACAAGTCTCAGGTTGGATGAGTTTTGTGTGCTGATCTTAAAATGGCCATAACTTTCAATCCAGGAAGAGTTACGGAATGTGCCACCCCATTTCAGAGATGAGAACGACTCAGTCTACAGTCTGGAGAAGTTTCGGATGGCAAAAATGAAGAGGAGATGTCGCCCAGGCGACAGTCACTGTCGCCCAGGCGACAGTCAATGTCGCCCAGGCGACAGTCAATGTCGCCCAGGCGACAGCAGAGAAGTTATAACTACTTTCCCCCACGGCAGCACGACGAAAAGCAGTTTTGAGATGTCGGAAATCCGACATCGATGTCGCCCAGGCGACAGCTCGGAGGTTACAACAACTGCCCACGACAGCACCACGACCGGCAGTTTTGCGCTGTCGGAAAATTCCGACAGTCACTGTCGGAATTTTCGACAGCGATTTTCTATAAATTGACACATTGTGTTCGTGCATTACAACCACTGAAGATTCTAAGTCCCTTCCTGAGTGCATTCCATCCAGAGAGCTCCAGAACCTCATGAACTCCCATTTATGCTGAGAAGGTTTGAAATTGAAGACGAGATCGGACGCGCTTCTACATCAAGGATCATCTCGATGCTTCAACCTTCCTTTCAGAGATCTGAATTTCTAGGGAGTTCTTATTTTATCTTGTATTTTCATTTATATACATTTTACTTTGTATTGGTAGGGAAAATTGCTTCCTTGTGCGGAGCGTCTAAGTCCTTGCGTGGCTTAGGGGAAAATCGCTTCCTTGTGCGGAGCGTCCAAGTCCTTGCGTGGCTTGGTGGGAAATCGTGGCCTTGTGTGCTACGTCTAGATCTTGGGAAGATCTAGAGGATAGGCTTGGGCTTGGTCTAGGGAGAGACAAGTGATAGCCTTCCGATCCTTGGGAGAAGAATTGGTAAACACAAATTGTAAAAGTTTTATTATCATATTTGTGCCTTGATCTTAAGCATTGTTAAGATCATTTTATTTGTATGTGAATTTTATGATTATAAAATTATGACTTTTTCTTTAATTGCAAATATGGTTGCTTAATCTTTAACTTAGAAATTTGTGTTTGAATTAATTTAAAAATTACATTGGTTGAAATTTATATAAGTAATTTTTTAGAAAAGTAAAATTTGTTTTAAAAATTCTTAAGTAAAAAATCGTAATTTAAAAAGGCCCTTATTCACCCCCCCTCTAAGGGCGCCACAAGATCCAACAATTGGTATCAGAGGGCAGGTTATTCCAAATCGGTTTAACCACCAGGAATAATGGCGTCTCATGATCTCGCTTCTACTAGTAGGGGAAATTTTCTTATAAATGAAAAATCTTTAGCACCACCTTTATTTGAAGGCAAAAATTATAATGGGTGGAAATTTCTTATGGAAAGATTTCTTAAATCTTTGGATATTAAAGTATGGAATATTACAATTAAAATGCCCCCAAGTATTTTAAATAAAAATGAAATATTTTTAAATGCCAAATCTATGAATAGTCTATATTGTGCATTAGATCAAAATATTTTCAAACTTATTTATACACTTCCTACTGCTTATGAAGTTTGGAAATTTCTTGAGAATACTTATAATCTTCCTTCCACAGATGATGAACAAGAGGAATTCCTTATGGATCCAAGAGAAGAAATCGACAAGGACTCACTCTTGGAGGATGATAAATCTAAGAGTGAAATCGACGAGGAATTCCTTATGGATCCAAGAGAAGAAATCGATGAGGACTCATGCTTGGAGGAAGAAAAATACAACGTCACAATGTTGGGCTCATTTGTTGGCAACACATCAAGCAAAAGAGAAGACGGAAACTATAGCAAGGTGAGAAAATCTAAATCTTCTCTTTTTGTAACGAATTCTATTTCTACTTCTCGTATGCTTAAAATTGCTAAACGTAAAATTTTAAAGTTAAAAATTGTTAATTCCAAATTACGTTTAGAAAATAAGTCTTTAAAAGCAAACGATAAAGTAGAAACAAATATTGATGTGTTAAATTCTATTTCATGCTCTTTAGTTACAATTCCTACTCCTTGTTTTGATTGCAATTTATTTAAGGAAAAATTCAAGGAAATTGAAAAAGGGCTCTTAGTTTCAAAAGAACATAATGAAAAATTGATAGTTGAAAATGATGCTTTAACTTGTAAGTTAAAACAATTAAAATCTTTTGTTGAAAAATTTCAAATGTCACCTAATAAATTTCATCATAAGATTTTGAATAACAAGGATAAATTAACTTACAAAATCATTTCTAAAAAGGATCATTTTCACACATTAAATCAAAAGGAGTTTGGTTTAAAAAAGAATTATGATCCTCATAAAATTCTTAAGAGTCACTATTATAAGTCTCAATATATTTTCAATCATGACTCAAATTTTAAAACTCCTTTTCATGAAAATCAAAATATAAAATATTATCCTTCATATTATAAGAGTATGTCTAAAAGAAAGAGTGGAAATGAAAATCATCAAAATGATAATCAATCTTTTAAAACATATTGTAACCCACTCTTTCAACAATCACTTCTAAAGAAAGACAATCACTCTTATAAAATTTCAAAGAATCCATATAATGAAAATCATTATGATTATCAACATCAAGCTATTTTGAAGAATAATTTAAATAAACATAAACCTCCAATGAATTATTTTTCAAACAATTCACATAATCATTATATGGATTTAAGTAATAAACAACCAATGTATGAATGGAGACCCATAAAGAAAAATGACATATCAACATTAATTAAAAAGGCTCATTCATCATTATCTTCTCAAAAGCCATCACGACATATTTGGGTGCCCAAAGGAACCATTACACATGGTCAACTTTGGATACCTAAATCTCTTATCATTTAGTATCTTTCATTTGCATGAAGTAGAAATAATTAAAAATGAAATATCAATACTCTACTTCATGATGTGCTTTATTTCTTTTTCTTTTGTTTGTTTTTGTATTTATTGATCCAAAATGCTTATGGTCCCTCTATATTTTATGAAATATGACTTTCACATATTAAGCCTAATGTTTATCAAATCAAATTGAATTAAAATTGAACATTAAGTCATATGATTTTTAAAAGAGACCTACCTCTCATTTTTTTTGTTATATATATATATCCTTTTAAATCCTTTACCCATCAATGTCTTGAATTAACATTATAATTAGAATATTGAAACTATTTTTCAAGACTAATGAAATTAATTTCAAAATTGCATTTAAATGGATTTTTAGGGGTCTTAGGCTAAAATATTAAATGCGCAACTAATTGCATATTTGTCTATTTTTCGTTGCTGCATATAATATCCCCTATATTGAAAATCATAATCGAGAAAAATCAGAATCAAATAATATCAAAAACAATGTGTTTTAAATCAAATATAGTAACTTTGTTGCTAATGCCAGGCGTTATCACTAACGCTGGCGGTAACATATTTTCCTAAAAAAAAAATTCTGATTTCTCTGAAAAATTATTTTTACTATCATTATTGTCAAATACCTTGTATTTGTTTAGTCTAATTTCTAAAAATTAAAATCAAAAGAAAATTTTCAAAAATGATAAATATGATTTCATAATCACCACCATGATCTATTAATATCCTATGCTAAAATTCACTATAATCATATATCATAATTCATGATCCATCAAGACCTATCTTAAATCAACTAATTCTATCAACCTTAGGAATTATGAAATATATGATTGCAATTGGTATTATAGTTTCATATCTTGTTTTGTGTGTGTGATGTGCATATTTATTATTTGCATGAATAAAACTTTTCTAAATGGATTTAAAATCAACAATCTTCGATAAAATTGTAAATCCAAAACTAATCATGAAATTATAACACAGTTAATATATTTAAGGCTTACACGCTTAGTATGTCTATAATCAATAAACCTATGACATGTGTCTCACAATAGCGAGGGCGTAGGATTGTGTGCATTAGAGACCTAACCTCTAAGTCATGTCTTGTCCTTAACCGGGGAGGGTTCCAGTGGGGCCTTGAGAGGCACTAGGGGGAAAGAGTGCTAGGTTGAGCGTCGTCTTTTGTATGCATATGGGATTAACACCCCAACCTATGGCATGTGTGCAGCTCCTCATGCCCATCCGTCACTTAGTACGGGGCTAGAGTGTACTCATGTAGTTAAGGTATCTTGATCTTAGATATACTTATATTATATTCATTGCATGAACATTATCTCACTCTTTATACATAAATCATGCATATTTTTTTATTCTAACATTGCATCATGTGTTTGCATATTTTAATATTTCGAGCTCTAATGAGTTTACCAAACACAAGTATTTGAAAAATCACCAAATACATGCTAAAAGAGCCTTCAAATCTAATCAATATAATCTGAAATTTCAACTGAAGGAAGGTCTCTTTATAATACAAATGAATTGAGAAAAATATTTTTCAAAACATCAAGAAATGCAGTTCTGTTTTGGCGTTAAGAAGTTAATGCCTGGCGTTAGCTCGTTTGCTCCAAAATATTTTTTTTGTTTTGAATTATTTCTGGTATTATTTTAATATTTTGTGTGTTTGTAAAAAGTTTATCTTTTTATTCCTTTTAAAACAAAATTTTATTTCTTTTAAAAAAAATATATATGTGTATTTTCTCATACATTATTTTTGTTTATTTCTCTGGCATAGAATATCATTTACTGAAATGGCTATTAAAGACTTCTATGAGTTCCAAAGAATATATATAAAAAAAACAAATACAAAATTACAAAACAATTTCAAAGAACAAAAATATGTTTTTCTTTATGTGTGTTTATTGTTTTGTACATATATAAAAAAAATTCAAAAATTTATAAAAACAAAAATGATTGTTATTCATTGTCATTGTCAAGGATGGATGATTAATTATATCAATTAAAGATTAAATACAATGTTTAATTTAACTTTCAAGTTTCTTAAAAACATTGTTTTGTATTTGTCATGCCTTGAAAATTATCTTGTTATGTGCAATGAAATTGTTTGTAGATAAACATGTGTAGAAATGTTTAGCATGCCTCTAAGTATGAGTAATGTATTATGTTTGATAACCTACATGTGTTTACAATCTTATTCTTACATGATTGTGTAGTGTAATAACATAAATAATTAAAATGCCTAAACAAATTACCTACACAACATTGAATTGGTTATTACAATTCTTTGTCTTTCATGCACTTATTCTTTAGAGAAATGTGGTTTAAAATGCTATGTTTGCAAAACAAGTGAATTCGGAGTCCTTAGTCACTAAACTAAAAATCAAATAATAAATGACAAGGAAAACTCCACCAAGCACTACTCACCCTCCTGATAAGTCTTAATGAGCATTGTGAGGTTGAGCACCTTGGCTAAGAATTGTAAAGTGTCTTGTAGCAAACAATTTATACACCACTTCTCTTTTGTACATCGGATCACAAAAATTTTTTTTGAAAATAAAGCTAATATGTATAAAAGTGATCCCCCAAGCACTACTTTGCATCCTGATAAGTCTTAATAAGCATTGTGTGTGCATAGCACCTTGGTAGTTGTACTATTTATTCATGTGCATTGAAATAGTGTGGAAGTAATATTATTTGTGTATTTTAATGTTGTGTTATTTCATTATATATGTCATGTGTTTTTGATTGATTCACTTGTATACTTTATCAAAACACTACTTTGTACACATCATTATCTTTCATAAAACTTCTACTCATGAGAATTGGATCGTAATGCTCATCTACTCAAATCTCTACAAACTTAAGTAAATGCACTAGATAACAAAGCATGACCGCTACAATGTTTATGTTTACTTGAAATGAAAATTTTATTACATTGTAGTTTGTGTATCTTTTCTTGATATTATGAAATCATGCTTGCAAATTTTTTTTTAATCTTAATGGAATAGCATCTCTTCAATCTTTAACTCAAACATCAACTTTTCAAATTTAAAACTCATTATCCTTTATATGGTTTTATCTTCTAAAATGATGTTTATGTTTAAGAGTGCTTATTATTTTTAACACTGTTTTCCTTTAAGCAAGTGGTATCTTAAAATATAATGCTTACTTTATCATGTTAGTTATGTTGCTTACTACTTTATGTTACATCATGCCTATATTTTTCTCAACAAGTAGTATTTAACAAGCTTTTGATTGCATCCTATTTTTCTTCTCGACATAAAATCTATTACTCTTATATACTCCCATATTTATTATTTCTTCATAATTATTCATTCTTTATTTCAAAATAACTTTTGATAATATCAAAAAAAAAGGAAGGAGAGAAATATAAATTCAAGAAATCTCTTACTAATCTCAATTTTTCAGAATGCACCATTGCAATTAATTATAAAATTTAGGAGGAGCAAACTTATAGGGGGAGAATACAATTTAGGGGGAGTATATTAAAAAGTTTTCATGGAAAGCGTCTATGTAGAGGGAGTGATATTGCTCGATCATGACAACCCACTTTTGGTAATAACAAAAGGGGGAGAATAAAATGAGAAATCTAGTGACATAGATATTTAGGGGGAGTAAAATCTATCACACAGTAAACCTTTTATTCATGCATATCTTTTATCGCACTTATCTATAAACTCACTAATTTCTCATATGGGTATTTGTTATTATCAAAAGGGGGAGATTGTTGGAGCTTGCTTTCCGCATCTCTTGGTTTGAGAATAACAAATACCGTGTTGTATTTGATCTAGTCTTTTGTGTGTTTATAGTGGCCAGGTTGTATAGGTTCAATGAGGAGACAAGTCCTCGTTCATGGGCATGATCCGAGAACGACAAGTCTCAGGTTGGATGAGTTTTGTGTGCTGATCTTAAAATGGCCATAACTTTCAATCCAGGAAGAGTTACGGAATGTGCCACCCCATTTCGGAGATGAGAATGACTCAATCTACAGTCTGAAGAAGTTTCAGATGGCAAAAATGAAGAGGAGATGTCGCCCAGGCGACAGTCACTGTCGCCCAAGCGACAGTCAATGTCGCCCATGCGACAGTCAATGTCGCCCAGGCGACAGCAGAGAAGTTATAACTACTTTCCCCCACGGCAGCACGACGAAAAGTAGTTTTGAGATGTCGGAAATCCGACATCGATGTCGCCCAGGCGACAGCTCGGAGGTTACAACAACTGCCCACGACAGCACCACGACCGGCAGTTTTGCGCTGTCGGAAAATTCCGACTGTCACTGTCGGAATTTTCGACAGCGATTTTCTATAAATTGACACATTGTGTTCGTGCATTACAACCACTGAAGATTCTAAGTCCCTTCCTGAGTGCATTCCATCCAGAGAGCTCCAGAACCTCATGAACTCCCATTTATGCTGAGAAGGTTTGAAATTGAAGACGAGATCGGACGTGCTTCTACATCAAGGATCATCTCGAGGCTTCAACCTTCCTTTCAGAGATCTGAATTTCTAGGGAGTTCTTATTTTATCTTGTATTTTCATTTATATACATTTTACTTTGTATTGGTAGGGAAAATTGCTTCCTTGTGTGGAGCGTCTAAGTCCTTGCGTGGCTTAGGGGAAAATCGCTTCCTTGTGCGGAGCGTCCAAGTCCTTGCGTGGCTTGGTGGGAAATCGTGGCCTTGTGTGCTACGTCTAGATCTTGGGAAGATCTAGAGGATAGGCTTAGGCTTGGGCTTGGTCTAGGGAGAGACAAGTGATAGCCTTCCGATCCTTGGGAGAAGGATTGGTAAACACAAATTGTAAAAGTTTTATTATCATATTTGTGTCTTGATCTTAAGCATTATTAAGATCATTTTATTTGTATGTGAATTTTATGATTATAAAATTATGACTTTTTCTTTAATTGCAAATATGGTTGCTTAATCTTTAACTTAGAAATTTGTGTTTGAATTAATTTAAAAATTACATTGGTTGAAATTTATATAAGTAATTTTTTAGAAAAGTAAAATTTGTTTTAAAAATTCTTAAGTAAAAAATCGTAATTTAAAAAGGCCCTTATTCACCCCCCCCCTCTAAGGGCGCCACAAGATCCAACAGCAACTCCCCCTGAGAGTGTCTCCCCTGAGACTGGAGGTACTTCAGCTTTCTCTCCTTGCCTAGTTCATAGAACAACTCCCCCTGGGCAAAACACTGCATCAAATGGAGATTGATCATAAAAACTTCTCCCCCTGCCTAGTTTCAGGAAGGCTGAAGCTAGGCCCCTTGAAGAAGGGACATTTGATGGAGGTAGGGAAGGAACCAAGATTGTCATTGATATTGTTCATGCACAATTAAATAGAGATCAAGTGCAAAGGGGAACTAGAAAGAGAAACAATTATGTAGGCATTTACATAATAAAAAAAAACTTAGTTTGATATGATAAGGAATTAGGGGATAAATAGAAATTTTAATTTTTATCATATTGAATCTCCATCTATCATTCCCAACTGATTTATAAAGAAAATATGTTTCTTTTCATCCAAGGGCTTGGTGAAAATGTCAGCTCTTTGCAAATCAGTAGTGATGAATTGTAGGCAAATTTTATTTTTATCCACATTATCCCTAAGGATGTGGTGCCTAATTTCTATGTGTTTAGTCCTACTATGGAGAACTGGATTTTGTGATATAGATATTGCACTAGTATTGTCACAAAATATAATTGAATTATTTAAGTTGACACCATAGTCTAGGAGCTGATTTTGTATCCACAATATCTGTGAGCAGCAACTGCCTGCAGCTATATATTCAGCTTCAGCTGTTGATGTAGACACAGATGTTTGTTTCTTACAAAACCAAGACACAAGCCATATCACCAATAAACTGACAAGTTCCTGATGTGCTTTTCATGTCTGCTCTGCATCCAGCATAATCTGAATCTGAGAATCCAGTTAATTCAAATTCAGATGTTGTTGGATACCAAAGTCCTAGATTAGGGCAACCCTTTATATATCTCAAAATTCTTTTTAATAAAATTAGATGAGATTCTTTGGGGTTAACTTGAAATCTAGCACAAATACAAGTAGCGAACATTATATCAGGCCTACTTGCTATTAAATAAAGTAGTGAGCCAACAATTGCTCTATATACTTTCTGATCAATAGGTTTCCCTGATTCATCAGTATCAATAACATCATTAGGGAGCATGGGTGTTTTCATGGTGGAAGAATCAGACATACCTTATCTTTTCACTAATTCCTTAGCATACTTAGATTGGGATATGAAGATTCCATTTGGTGTTTGCTTCACTTGAAGACCAAGGAAGTATAATAGTTCACCCATACTACTCATTTCAAATTTAGATTGCATTAGATTAGAAAATCTTTTGCATAAGTTTGAATCAGTAGAGCCAAAGATAATGTCATCTACATATATTTGAACTAGTAGAGTTTGATTTTTATGTATCCTGAAAAATAAAGTTTTATCTACTATGCCTCTACAGAATTTATTCTTTAAAAGAAAACTAGCTAAGGTCTCATACCATGCTCTGGGAGCATGTTTAAGACCATATAGCTTTATTAAGCTTAAATACAAAAGAAGAGTGAGTTGGAGAGATGAAACCTAGTGGTTGTTCCACATAGACGTCTTCTTTGATTTCTCCATTCAGAAATGCACTCTTTACATCCATTTGATAAACCTTGAATTTCTTGTATGCAGCAAATGCAAGGAAAATTCTGATTACTTCTAACCTTGCAACTGGTGCAAGAGTTTGATCATAGTCTATTCCTTCTTCTTGTGAGTATCCTTGAGCTACTAGTCTAGCTTTGTTTCTCACAATATTGCCATCTGCATCTAGCTTATTCCTGTAGACCCACTTAGTTCCAATAACTGGATAATTCTTTGGTCTAGGAACCAATTCCCAAACTTTGTTTGTCTCAAACTGATTGAGCTCCTCTTGTATAGCAATGATCCAGTTGGGATCTTGTTCTGCATCTTGTAGGGATTGAGGTTCAATCTGAGAGAGAAAACAAGTGTGCATCATATTCTGATTTACTTGATGTCTTGTTTGCATACCTGCTGAAATATCGCCAATAATTTGAGATATTGGATGATCTCTAACTGTGATGTGATCAATAGTTGGAGTGGGTTCAGCAATGATTTCCACTTGGGGAATTTTTTCAGCTGCTATATCCTGTGGAGGATGATCTGCTGTTATCTGATTTAAACTGTCAGCAAAATCTGGGTGATTTTCCTCTTCACTTTCTTCAGCATTCTGTTGTACAGGATTTATAAATCCTTCTTTATGTAGAGCTAATTGATCTAGCTGCTCACATAGTGTAGGTACCTGTAGATTTTCTATGGGAGAAGAATTATTCTCCTTATAAAACATACTAGTTTCATCAAAAGAAACATGCATAGATTTATCAATTTTAAGAGAAGATTTGTTATAAATCCTATATGCCTTGCTGACTAATGAATAGACTAAGAAAATTCCTTCATCAGATTTTGGTTCTAATTTCCTAAGTTATTTTTTATCATTATTGTGAATAAAACATCTACAACCAAAAGCTATAAAATAGTTAACTTTAGTTTTCTTCCCTTTAAGTAATTCATAAGGAGTCTTACCCTTAAGTTTGTGTATCAAACTTCTATTCAACACATAGTTTGCTGTGCTAACAGCCTCTGCCCAAAAAGATAGGGGCAAATTAGCATCTACAAGCAATGTTGTTGCTGATTCAATTAGAGTTCTATTTTTCCTTTCAACTACCCCATTTTGTTGAGGAGTTCTAGGAGCTGAGAATCAATGCCTGATACCTTCCTTCTCATAGAATTCTTGCATGAGAAGAGACTCAAACTCAGAGCCATGATCACTTCTGATAAATTCAATATGAGTATAGTACTCAATCTTTATGCTCTTAAGAACGTCTGTAAGAACTTTAAAGTTATCTGACTTTTCTCTCAAAAAGAACACCCAAGTGAATCTAGAGAAGTCATCTACAATAACTAGAGTGTAATACTTCCCCCCTAAACTCTTTGTTGTTATAGGTCTAAAAAGGTCCATATGTAGCAAATATAAGATTCTATGTGAATCACTTTTAGATAATGATTTAAAACTATTTTTAGTTTGCTTGCCTAGTTGACATGCCCTACACAGACCTTCTTTCTTGTATGAACCTAAGGGTAAACCTCTAACAAGATTGTCCTTAGATAATTTAGCAATGGTCCTAAGGTTTACATGTCCTAATCTCTTATGCCAAAGTTCACTAGGTTTCCTCAATTCATAAAATAAACAAATTTCTGATTTAGATGAATTGAAATTCACTAAATAAATATTACCTTGCCTAATACCTGATAAAACAATAACATCATCAGAAGATTTAATAAGGCACTTCAATTTATTAAGGGTTACCTGATACCCTTCATCACATAATTGACTTATGCTGATAAGGTTTTGCTTCAGTCCTTTGACATAAGCTACCTCCTTGAAGGTGACTTCTCCAACCTTGATTTTTCCATAGCCTTTTGTTTGTCCATAGTTGGAGTCTCCAAATATAACTTTTGGTCCAAGCTTTGCCTTGTAGTTGTTCAGGTTGTCTTTGTTCCCTGTCATATGCTTTGAATAGCCACTGTCCAAATACCATTTTTCATTTATTCTTGGACAGCTGTGTACCTGCAAAAACAAGAAAATAATCTATTTGTTCTTGACCCAGATTACCTTGGGTCTTTTTGTATTTCCACAAAAATCTGAAATAAAAGATATTTCAGGTTGGTCCTTGTAACCTTGTGGATGATATCTCCTTGGAGGTATTATCCATTCAGTGAAAGGATTGATAGAATGTGAAGAATGAGAATTGTTCAGATTTGCTGTATAGTTTCTGTTCGACGAACTAGGCTGAGTTCGTCGAGCATCGTTCGACGAATGACTGATATTTCATCGAGCACCGTTTGACGAATGACTGATATTTCATCGAGCGCCATTCATAATTACTATATTGAAAATCTGTCTTCAGAGTTCGTCGAGCTCCGATCGACGAAGTGGATGCATTTCGTCGACCTCCGTTCGATGAATTCTATTGAATTCTGCTATTCTTGATAGTCTTACTTGAAATGTTTTTATTTATTCCTACAACCTCTTTGCTCTTAGCAGAGATGAATTTTATAGGTGTAGATAATATGTTCTTCTTAATCAGATGTGGCTCACTTGATGAAGCACCCAAGCCTAGTTTGCTATTAAGTCTAGCATTGACAGTTCTTGTAAGGTCCATCAGTTTGATGCTTCTCCCATTTAGGGATTCTTCAAATTTCTTAGCCTCAGAAAGTTTATTCTCAATGAGAATAATTTGTTCTCTAGAGGCAGCCAAATCTTTCTTAAGATTTACATTTTCTTCACTTATATTTTTCATTTCAGCTATCTTATGCCTGAGTGAGATTATTTCATTCTCAGATTTCAGTATGTCTAAGCAAAGAACCTTGAATTCATCTTTGAATCCAACTGAAGTAAAATCAAAGTTAGATATTACCTGATCAGCATCAATTTCTGCTTCTGATTCTGATTCTTCTTCATCAGAATTGTTGGCTGAGGCATTGATTGCCATCATGCAGAAGTTCTTCTCTTCTTCATTATCTTCATCATCACTGGATGAAGAAGCATCTGCTGACTCACTGCTTGAGTCATAAATTGCCATCAGGCACTGGTCATTCTCCTTTGATTCTTCTTCATTATATGAAGAACTGGATGACTGATCTGATTCAGTGTCACTCCAAGTTTCTGCTACAAATCCTCTTCCCTTCTTTTTGTGCCTGTGGGAGGAAGACTTGCTGGAGTGTCTTCTTTCCTCTTTTTCAGTTCTCTTTTCCTTCTTCTGATTTTCTGGACAATCTGGCAGAATATGTCCAGGTTTCCTGCAGCCCTAACAAACAATATCTTTAGAATTTGACTTGTCATACCTTGGCTTTTCCCTTGATCTGGAGTCTTTCTTTCTGAAATCCTTCTTAGCCATTTTGTAGAACCTTTTGGCTAGAAGGTTCATGAACTCCTCATCTCTTAAAGCTTTTTCTTCTTCTTCAGCTGCTTTGAAGGCAATGTTCTTTTCCCTCTTTATTGTTGGAGATGAAGTGGACTGTTCAGCTTTTCTGGATTTGATGAGCTGCTCATAGGATTTGAGCTTGCCCAACAATGTTTCAGTAGAAATCTCATTGAGGCTTCTAGCTTCCTTGATAGGCCAGATCCTAGAATCCCATGTGCTGGGGAAGCACATTAAGATCTTGTCATTGATCTCAGTGATAGAGATAACTTTATCCAAGGTCTTCAGCTCATTTATTATGAGGCTGAGCCTATTGTACATGTCAGCTACTGTTTCAGATTCTCCTTTCTTGAAATTCTCATATTGAGAAATAAGATGGGACCTTCTGTCCTTCCTTTCATCAGCAGATCCCTCAACTATATTGTTGAGAGAAATCCATATTTCTCTTGCTGAGGTGCATTCTACCACTCTTAGAAAAATGTCATCAGACATTGTTTGAGCCAGAATGTTCATGGCTTTTGCATCAGCACTCCTTTGCTTTTTCTGAGCTTCTGTCCATTCAGGAGGTGGAACAACATTATTGGTAGAGGTGGTTTCAGCACTGGTTGTTGCTGTGGGAGCTGGAGTTCCTGTCAAAATCACATTGAAGATTTCCTCATTAATAGAATTCATGTACAGTCTAATCCTTGCTTTCCATAGTGTAAACTTACTGAGATTGCACATAGGAGGTCTTATGCTAGAATACTCTTTGTTTTGTGCCATGAGTTTTTTAAACAAAATAAATGAAATAAAAACTCTAAAAAAATTTACGATCTAATTGATCTTCGTGATTCAGGTGTTAGCATGTAAAGAATCAACAACCCTCTGATACCAATTGAAAGTGGAGGTTAGATCTTAAATTAACTCTAGAGGGGGGTGAATAGAGTTTAAAACTTTTCCCTTAGTTTTATAGAGGAATTGAAAATACTGATATAAGTATATGTGTATAGAGTGAGTGATAAAAAAAACTGAAATAAAATGAATAATGAAAACAGCACACAACACAAACACAGAAAAGTAACACAAACACAGAAGCACAAGGAGCTATAGTAGTTCCCCACTAAACTTGGGTACGTCTACTCTTCTACCACCCTTGGTAGGAATCCACTAGGATTTTTGATCAGGTGCCCTCACACCAATGAGCTTTTGATAAGGTGCCCAAAAACCAAGCAGGATTTTTTGATAAGGTGTCTTGCCACCACGAGGTAAACATTTGAACGAAGTTTTAACCCTGTACATATTGGGATAGAGAGGGGTTTAGTTGTTCTTCTCTGTCAAGATGTTGAGAGAAGACTCTAGTGTATGTTGATGTTGTAGAAAGTCTCCTCTGTCTGATTGAAGATGTTTGACAGTTGAATGGCTGGAGCATTCTCTTTGAAGAAATGATCTTCCTGTAGCAGATAAATCTGGAAGAAAGAGTTCTTCAGATTTTTGTTGCTCTTTTGAAAGATCTGTGCTTGCAGCTAATGACTGAGAGAATAATGTTGATGTTGTTCTCAGTTGAATGAAGTTGCTGTTGTTGAGGAAGAGGAAGATGATGTTCTTTTTGTTCTTCATTCTCTTCTCTTCCTGAAGCTTTTCTTCTTTCTAGATCTGATACTTTGCAGCAAATGACTGAGAGGAGGTGTTGAAGATGTTCTCAGAAAATGCTGCTGCTAGAGGAGGAAGAAGATGAAGATCTGTGTAAAAAATGTTCTTTTGTTCTTCCTATATATTTCTCTCTTTCATTTTCTCTGTGTATTTTTCTGTTGCAGTAATATGTTCTGTATATGATCTGTCGTGAAAGCTGTATCTTAATCTGCTATATCTTCTTTCCTTTTCTTTTGAAAATCTCTGACAGACATTAATTGTATATACCTTATATTAAGGAATAAAATATGCTGAAGAGCTATTTTGAAAACATAAAACTACTGCGCCGTTTAATTCTTTCCTTTTCCATGAATATGTCCTTTTCCGAGGAAATGTCAACGGCTATAAACCTGGAATAATAAAGGAAATATATTTTCCTTACTTGATTTGATAGAGAGAGTCGTTGCTGTTAGTCGATCTGAGTTCAGAGAATGAAATAAATATAATCTTTCTGAAATTTCTGAACTTAAAAAATAATTCTTCGATCTGAGTAAAATTCGTCGAACGCAGATTCGTCGACTTCAAGATTTTCGTCGAACACAACATTTACTTCATCGACCTCAAATGAATATTGCTGGAATAATTAATTTTGTTGAACTGAGAAGACATTTCATCGATCTGAAGGTATTCATTGAACGCAGACTTGAGTTCGTCGAACGGAAGGATTCGTCGACCGCTGAGCCTGGATAATTTCGTCGACTGCTGAGCTTGAGCAAAATCGTCGACCGCTGAGTCGGGGTCTGTTCGTCGACCGCTGAACCAATCTGTTCGTCGACCTCTGAACCGCTGAGACTGGATCGTCGACTGCTGAGACGAGATCGTCGACCGCTGAGACGAGCTTGAAGCAAGCCATTCATCGAGCGCAGAATGTAATTAGTCGAGCGCTGCACTTAGACAAATTCTTTGACTGCTGAGACTTGAGCTGTTCGTCGAATGCATAATATATTTCATTCTTTTAATGCATAGAGCTTTTCGTTCATCGAACGCAGAGAGCTTTTCGTTCATCGAACGCAGATAGCCGTTCGTCGAATGCAGTGTGGAGTTCGTCGAACGCAGAATCTGAATGAATTCTTCTAGTTCTAACAGCCAAAACACTTGACCCATAAACTATACATTTGGGTCAACTTTGTCCTTAGTCAACATATAGTGATCTTAGCCCAAATCAGAAATAGGGTTGTTCGAACACGCCCGACCTCCACTTCACTTCAACATTTTCAACACTCCCCCTTGAAGTGAGAAGTGGAAGTCAACCCGAGTAAACCTCATAACCGAGTGAATGGTCCCTTCGCTAGCGGCTTCGTGAAGATGTTAGCGACATTGTCCTCGCTCCGCACATTCTCAACCATCAGAGATCCCTCCAGCACCTTTTCTCGAATAAAATTATGCTCGATCTCGATGTGCTTGGTCTACGCATGACAAACTAGATTATTAACCAGTTTGAGGGCACTCTTATTGTCACCGCGTAGCAGAGTAGGACGTCACACCTCCTTATGGATGTCTTATACCAACCTCCTCATCCAGATGGCTTCCTGAGCTGCCAAGGTCGAAGCCTTGTACTCCGCTTCAGTGGTAGAAACAGATACCGAATCCCGCTTCTTGCTGCACCATGATATAGCTGTAGGGCCTGTCACAACCCGCATTTTCCCACGAACTTAATACATATTATCAGAGCAAGGGGAAAATACGCATCGTGATGCCACGTCCTGCAGGAGACGACTACAGACGCTCAGGCAAACACTCCTTACGATAAATTTATAAAAGACATATATATGTTTGAGATAAAAAGAATATTTACATTTTTAGCTTAGGACCGCATCCCTCGGTCCGGTGGATCACTAGTCCACAAGTAGAAATCTATACATACGTAGCGGAAAATAGGTTTGTTTTAGCCTACAAGAGCATGAAGATCCATATCCCAGAAATGATATGCACATGTCTATGTTTAGTATAGTAAGAAAGTATTTTCTACGGTCTTCAAAGTATGTGACAATTATTTAAAATCATGAGGTGCAAGAATGACATTTTTATACCAAAAAGTAACTAATGCATCCTAGCATAAAGCTTCCCAGAGAGCAAATAGGTAAACAACCTGAAAGTAACAGCAAAACAACTAGCAAGTAAACTAGCACAAGAAATCTAGAGCTGTGGGCGTCAACAACTGACACGAACCCATAGAAAAGAAGGAAAAACATCAAAAAGAAACTGCCTCTTACCTAGAAGAGGGGAAGGGCATCGACAGGAGACCAGAACGACGCTGCACTAACACCTGCGGCAGCTAAAGACCTGAACCTGAGACATTCATAAGAAAAGAATGCCTCAGCCCAAAAGGGTGCAAGAAAACCAAGATTTAGCAGCATCAGAAGTAAAAGAGTGCAGGAAGGAAAAGCTAAGAAGATAAACATCTATGATCTTACAACAACCCGAGCCAGCTCAAACGAGTGCACTCGGTAAGAAGAAAAGCCTGCACCAGAAGGTAATAGTCAACACAATCAAAGCCCACCACGTGTCCGCCATTGCGGCTCAGAGGTGATAGTCATACATATACGAACATAATACACATATATAAGCATATGTGCTTAAGAACTTGAGACTGATCAGCTCAAAAGAAAACAGGGTGGTCCACTGCCACTGAAAAAGCCAAAACAGGGTGGTCCACTGCCACCCAAAAAGCCAAAACAGGGTGGTCCACTGCCACCCAAAAAGCCAAGACAGGGTGGTCCACTACCACCCAAAAAGCCAAAACAGGGTGGTCCACTGCTACCCAAAACTACCCACCGCGCAAGGCTTAAGACAAAGGTTCTAAATAATTGAATTAAGCTTCAATTAAGACACGGGACATAACCCGAGATATCAGCACCATAAAACCCTAAGAATAGGGTCACAAAGGAATAAACACTACTCAACGATTCATTTGAAAACACATGGTGAGTCCAAACTTGACTCCCAACGAACTTCCCGTAACAGTACGATGAATAAGGCACGACAAGACACCATAAAAGATCGCTAACCAAAAACAGGGCAACTCAAAGAATAGAGCATAGCTTTATCAAAAGTCTCAGCCAAAGGGACTTAAAAGGTTTGATAACATCGCTTAAGATACCCGGGAACACCCAGCAAAAGAACGTATAAATATAAGAGGAAACAATTCAGAATAAGTGAAGAAATCGACTAGAAAGACTGACATCAAGTCGACCGGAAAGACTCATATCAAAGTCGACGGGAAAGACTTATATCAAAGTCGACGAGAAAGACTCATATCAAAGTCGACGGGAAAGACTTATATCAAAGTCGACGAGAAAGACTCACATCAAAGTCGACGAGAAAGACTTATATCAAAGTCGACGAGAAAGACTCACAACAAAGTCGACGAGAAAGACTTATATCAAAGTCGACGTGAAAGACTTATATCAAAGTCGACGAGAAATACTTATATCAAAGTCGACGGGAAAGACTTATATCAAAGTCGATGAGAAAGTCTTATATCAAAGTCGACGAGAAACTTCATAAAAGAAGAAGAAGAAGTAATTGCACGATCTTAGGGCGAGCAAACTTTTCTAAACCTAGGGAAGTCTTATCAGACTACCTGGTAGCATAAATAAACAGGTAAGGAAGCTATCCAGATTCCAAGGGCATGACATCAGGAATCAAGAACCCAGAACACCAATAACACCCCAAAAGGGATACACAACAGCCCCTAACTTAAAATCAACAGGTTAGGCAGACAGGGAAGAAGAAAGGACCGAAATGAAGGACTTAAATCACCCAGCAAAATCAAGTCAAGGGGACTACTACTACTTAAAGGACACAACCAACAAGAGAGCTTAGTATAACCAAGCTTCAAGAAACACAGTCATTAAGGAGAAGGACTGCTATTTGCAGCCCACAACCACTAAAAAGAAATCTTTACATTCAACCAGATTGCTAAGACAGTGAGGAGGAAGATTTACCCTTCACTGATTTTCGAGAACACAGAAAATGACTTTTCTGAGAGAATCTATCAGAACAATAAAGAAGACTGATGAGTCCAGTTTATATAATGATTTCCGGACTCATCTGGGCTAGTTTTCATGCACTTGCACTTCACTTTAGGTCTATTTTCAATTCTATTTGATCACATTGCCCATTTCATTGCTTAGTGCACATTTATGCCCCATCTTGGTGTGATTTCATGTATTTCGGTGGTCTAGTATATTTTCATGCAGGTCCAAGGGTTGTGCGACACTCGGGATGGGTCCTAGGGGATTTTCGGCCTAAAAAGCCTCTGATCGTGTGCATTCCTTCGCGCACGATCAGGCGCACGACCAGTGGTTGTGCGTTAATTCCCTTCCCTGACAGATCGTCGGCGCACGATCACAGGCCTTCTTCACGCACGACCATTGGTCGTGCGCCACTGACCGTGCGCTATTTTTTTAGTTCAGGACTATACTACAGGTTCTTCGCGCACGATCAAAGGCAATTCGCGCACGACCACTGGTCGTGCGCCTGACCGTGCGCGCTGTTAATTTCTGCTCCGCCTATAAATAGACATGCGCGATTTTAGGTCAAAGAGATCATTTTCCAGCGCCGTTTCCTGCTCCAGAACGCCCATCTCGCCTCTCCTTCACCGCCCACCTTAGGGAGGATCTCTGGGCAAGCTTTCAACGCCAAATCTTCGCCGGAGCTTCCTCTCGGCCATCTCCTTCATCCAAGAGCTTTAAGAAAGGAGTCAACCTAGCCTTCTTCTTCAAGATCTGAGCAGCTTGTGTGATAAGTCCTCCGGTTCGTGACACGAAGAAGACGGGTCCACTTGAATGTAGTGACAACCTTCTCTACCCCGGACGCAGTTGAGGACCGAGTTTGGACGCGGATTGACAACCCGACGATTCATTCCGTGAATCCTCAACAAGACTTCGGAGTCGGTCGATTTCGCACACTCACCTCCTCTTGTAGTTGATAGTAGTTGGCTTTCTTATATGTTTGATGAAGTATACTTTGATTGGTTAACATTAGTATGAAATCATGTCTATGTGATTGAGTAATCTTGTTATATGTTCATTTGAGGTGAGCCTTGTGGTGTGGATTGTTTGTTGTGTTGTGCTGCCCTAACAATTGTTAGTGGTGTGCTTTGCGAAGAGGTGCTTGCGACCCTCATTCCGCCGCTCTCTCCACTCCATCCGGTAGCCTACTCGTCCATCCGCCTAGCGATTCGGTGCATTGCGGCCCGTGTAGTCTTCCATCCCGCCTGGCGAAGCAGTGCGCTCAAGGCCTGCATAGGAGTAGTCTTAGCTATATTTTTTTTTCCGCAATCCAAACCAAGCCTCCCGCAATGCATCCAACCTTAAGGACTTCAATCTCAAGTCCTCCTCAATAGTCAACTCCACCTTACTGTGTTCCTTTCGAGATCGATACTCGGGGATTTACTCCTCGTTTTATATTACTTGAACGATCGGTACACTGCCGTTTCGTGCTGTAGTCGAGCTACCACTTATAGCGGTGTGCGAGATTTGCGCCATCAAGTTTTTGGTGCCGTTGCCGGGGAACACAGACGTGTGAGTTTTCTGGAGAGGGAGAATCTGAGAGAGAAGCCCTTCCATTTGTAAATTGCATCGTTTATTTTTATTTCAGTTCTTTTTATTCTATTTTCCTGTTTTTAAATAGGTTGTTTAGTAAATTACTGTTAGGTGTAACAGTTTGTACGATAGTGTCTTTATTTTGAATCTTGCTATCTCCATATAATGTGGACTGCATTTAATATTCGTTGCCATTTATGTGGAGATATTTCTCACGCTAGTGATAGATGCCCTACGGAAGATGGTGGGCATAATTCTCGTGGCCCGGTGTACGGAGCACCATTTTCCTATGGTTCTTCATGCCCTGTGCCCAAGTCTTATGGCCACTCGTCCTCGCCGCATACACCATTTTTATATTCCTCCCCGGCCCCTCAAGGACCAAGGAGTAATATAAAATGGTGCTTGTTCTGTCAAAGCATGGATCACGCCCTGAAGGACTGTGCCTTGTATCTTCGCCAATTGGACGAGGATGATGAGTCGGGTATCCGGATCGTCCCGAGTCCTACTTTCGGCAGCACACCTTCAACATCCGGTTATGTGTATGTGTCACCTTCATCTTGTGAAGGGTATGATGTGGACACAGTCACCAGATGCGTGGCTGATCTAGGCTCTGACATGGCCGGGCCTATCTCCCCTATGCATCCATCACCTAGCGTAGATTTGATTCTTTGTGAGGAATCAGTGCTTGACTTTTATCCAAGCACCATTCCTTCCCCTGTTGTGCATTCTACTACGCTCGTCTCCGACGACATTGTTGATGATGTGTCGCAAGATGAAGCTGGCGATCTATGTATTGTGCCTACTCCTATGGAGGAGGACAACCTTCTAGGTGAAGAGGAGCTTTCCTCAGCACCGGTGGAGGAAGTCCAAATCCTAGGCATGGCCCTTGTTGATCCCATCGAACCTTGTAGCATTGATGACAATGCAAATATTATTTTACTTTCCCAACCTTTTGGGACTGAGTCCGGGACCACTCCCCCGCTTGATTTCTATTTATGTTCTTCTTCTCTTTTACTTCTTGACCCCCCTTCTGCTATATCTGAGCCTGTGCAGGTTGAGTCTTCGCAGGTACTTCAGGAGGACTTGGAGCATTCTGCTCAAGTCAATGATGATTATATCCTCTCATGTGAGGAGGTTGATCCCCCCTCCATAGAGGAAGCCTCATTCATTGTCTTCTCCTCATGCGGACCTGCTGTGGATGACACCTTGCTTGGCAAGGATTTTTTGTGTGAGATGAATGAGGCTTATTCCTCCTCCTCCTCTTACATTCTGTTTCTTCTACCTGTGCGTTGCAGGTATTATTATACAGGTAGAGGGGTGACTGTTTTATCGCCGTATCGGTACCGGGCACCGAAACGGATAATGGAACAGTTACCTGTGCATTTTCTATTCCATAGGCCCATTAGCTAGAACTCGTAAAGTTTTGAATAAGTCATGCTTGGAAGACAATAACTCCAGTATCTATCTTATTTTCCTTGCATTGTATTTTTGATAAGTAGAATAGTTAGCTAAATTTCAATTCAGTTTTAGTTTTTCTATTTCTTTTTGTTTTTGCGGAGCTCACCCCTGCAGGTCATTCCTATGGAAGGCGGTGGTCGTGATTCTTCGTATGGAGGAGGTGCGGCTTGGTCTTGTTCTACACGCGTCTTCTGGTATGCTCACTTGCTGAGCATTGGGTACCCTCTTCTCATAACTTTGTTTTAGAATATCTTAATGCATAGTTTAAGTTTGGGGGAGAGCTAGTATCTGTTACCCAACGCACGTGCACACTGCATATGCATCCTAGAAGATTTTATTGATTTATTTTGTTTAGATCATTGCATCACACACCACATGCACCCACTTGAGCGTGTGCTTAGCTGTTTGCGTGCCGCGAGTTAAACTCATTTCTTGAGCAAGGTTCGGGCAAATCATTGTGCTGGCTTATAAATTATATAGTGGAGTAATGTTGACTCCGGTGTTCCTAGTCTAATGCTTTTGTGAGCATAGAGATTTGTGTAGATTTGATTCCTTTTTATACTATTAGTCTTATACATTTCTATTAGTGTAAATAATGTTTGCTCTACTCAAATGGTGAATCCGGTTTGAATCGAAAGGTAGCATATGGGTGTGTGTAAATTATCGCTAGACGTGTATTGCTTGTGTCGGGAGGAAGGATAACCTTTCTCGGTGACTAAGAACTCGCCCCAAGCGATTCTTGAAGCATTGGCATAGGATAATTCTGTTGCACAAGAATGATGTAGGCCATCATTTTGGCCCGGTTGAGCCTTTGTGCCAATCCTGATATCTTATCCTCGTTAGCCCATTTGTGCCTACCCCATCCCTTTGATTCAGCTCCACATTTTATTCCACCAAAACCAAAAAGCCGATCCTAGTCACATACCCAAAGCTGAGCTTTAGCTGTTTTCACATTTGTATTTTGGAATGTTGGTGTGGTGATGTTAAATTTGGAGATGTGGTTGTACTCCCTTGAACATTTGCTGAATTTAAAAAAAATATAAAATTAGAAAAAGAAATGAAATGAGAAGAAAAGAAAAGAAAAGAAAAGAAAAATGAGAATGAGTTTAATTGAAAATCTATTTGAGATATGTATTTTGGAGTAGGCGGTGCACATACCCATGCGTTCAGGTCCAAGTCTGGGGGTGTGGTGCATCCGCGTGTTTTTGTAGCTGCGGGGATAGAGTTATTGTTTAAGCTCATTTGGGTTGGGTGCTTTAAGCCATCCTGTTTATCATTGTTTACCTCACCATAACCCAAGCCTCATGAAAAACCTTAAGTCCTACCGACTCACGCTATGAACTAATCTAGTGCTGTGGAGAGAATGTGACCGGGCGAGCTTATGGTCTCTGACACCGATGGATTTCGGTGGAGTTTGTCCCAAACCCTAGCCTGGGCAATGCTCATCTCAGCGTGTATTTTACTTTCCCCGTATGCGTGACCGATTGATTCACCGTGATTCACATTTATGAGTAGTAGTAATATTTATTTACTCCATTAGAAGCATATAAACTATGTGTATAATTAGAAACCTTATCCACTATTTCTTTATGCACTTGGGTATGCGACTTCGCATGGTACTCCTCGGTGTAATTTTAAGCTAGTTATTTATTTTTCCCCGCCTGCTTAGGATGTGTTTGCTCGGGACGTGCAAACAGGTAAGTCTGGGGGTGTGATGAGTCCAGTTTATATAGTGATTTCCGAACTCATCTGGGCTAGTTTTCATGCACTTGCACTTCACTTTAGGCCTATTTTCAATTCTATTTGATCACATTGCCCATTTCATTGCTTAGTGCACATTTATGCCCCATCTTGGTGTGATTTCATGTATTTCTGTGGTCTAGTATATTTTCATGCAGGTCCAAGGGTTGTGCGAAACTCGGGATGGGTCCTGGTGGATTTTCGGCCTAAAAAGCCTCTGATCGTGCGCATTCCTTCGCGCACGATCAGGCGCACGACCAGTGGTCGTGCGTTAATTCCCTTCCCTGACAGACCGTCGGCGCACGATCACAGGCCTTCTTCACGCATGACCATTGGTCGTGCGCCACTGACCGTGCGCTATTTTTGCAGTTCAGGACTATACTACAGGTTCTTCGCGCACGATCAAAGGCAATTCGCGCACGACCACTGGTCATGCGCCTGACCGTGCGCGCTGTTAATTTCTGCTCCGCCTATAAATAGACATGCGCGATTTTAGGTCAAAGAGATCATTTTCCAGCGCCGTTTCCTACTCCAGAATGCCCATCTCGCCTCTCCTTCACCGCCCACCTTAGGGAGGATCTCCGGGCAAGCTTTCAACGCCAAATCTTCGCCGGAGCTTCCTCTCAGCCATCTCCTTCATCCAAGAGCTTTAAGAAAGGAGTCAACCTAGCCTTCTTCTTCTTCAAGATTTGAGCAGCTTGTGTAATCATTCCTCCGGTTCGTGACACGAAGAAGACGGGTCCACTGGAAGGTAGTGACAACCTTCTCTACCCCGGACGCTGTTGAGGACCGAATTTGGACGCGGATTGACAACCCGGCGATTCCTTCCGTGAATCCTCAACAAGACTTCGGAGTTGGTCAATTTCGCACACTCACCTCCTCTTGTAGTTGATAGTAGTTGGATTTCTTATATGTTTGATGAAGTATACTTTGATTGGTTAACATTAGTATGAAATCATGTCTATGTGATTGAGTAATCTTGTTATATGTCCATTTGAGGTGAGCCTTGTGGTGTGGATTGTTTGTTGTGTTGTGCCGCCCTAACAATTGTTAGTGGTGTGCTTTGCGTAGAGGTGCTTGCGACCCTCATTCCGCCGCTCTCTCCACTCCATCCGCTAGCCTACTCGTCCATTCGCCTAGCGATTCGGTGCATTGCGGCCCGTGTAGTTTCCATCCCGCCTGGCGAAGCAGTGCGCTCAAGGCCTGCATAGGAGTAGTCGTAGCTATTTTATTTTGTTTTCCGCAATCCAAACCAAGCCTCCCGCAATCCATCCGACCTTAAGGACTTCAATCTCAAGTCCTTCTCAATAGTGAACTCCACCTTACTGTGTTCCTTCCGAGATCGATACTCGCGGATTTACTCCTCATTTTATATTACTTGAACGATCAGTACACTGCCGTTTCGTGCCGCAGTCGAGCTACCGCCTATAGCGGTGTGCGAGATTTGCGCCTTCAAAGACCACAAACAGAACTTCACTTGCAGAAAAGGGAGAGAAACAATCAAAAGATATATTTATATAAGGAAGATTTGGAGTTCTGAAGGAACATGCAAGCCCAGGGAGGCGAAACGAGCAAATAAATGACCTCAATAGTTAGGCTACTAGTGCGAGACTATGAGTGACTTTATAAGTTAACCAACATTTAAATTTAATTGCCGAACATGACAACCGTATTTTCTTAACCAAGGCCATATAACCAGAGTAATTGAATTCCATACAACAAGAATAAGCTTGAACTATGAGTTGATTTCGCATCTTGAATTATCGAGACTTGCAACCCGAAGGCGGTCCACCAGTCATATAACAACAATTGAACATAACATCGAGGATAGAATTATATATGACAGCCCTCAATTAAATCCAACAATAGATTATGAATATAGCAGCCCCCAACAAGAATCCAGAGTTTGCTAACCAAGGTAGGGAATCTGCTATGTAAGAATTTTAGAAATCTTTGCTGACAAACAAGAAGAAATACCACATATAGCCCAACAAAATTTAACTTAGCAAATACCCAAGTAAATTCCTAGCATATAGATGTAGAATTTCATAAATCAAGAGTTTATTTTAGGATGAAACCATGGGGGATTCACTAAACTTCAACACATGATCGGATCATTACTAGCATAACCAAGGGAATTTACCAAAACTTTGAACATAATCAACATAGCTGCTAGCTATGAAACCAAGGTAAAAAATCAAATAGCTGCTAACATGAACCCAAGGAAATACCAAGTAGTTGCCAACATAGAACAAGAAATTTCCAAGTAGCTGTTATCGCAAACCAAGGGGGCATACTAGCTGTTATCATAATCCAAGGGAAATAAAAACCAATTAGCTGCCATCATAAACCAAGGGGTAAAACCAAGTAGGAGATTTCTTCATGAAAGCCCAAAAAAAGAATTCATCCAACCATATAGCAGTAGCTTATATGAGAGGGTCAAGCATATATCAAGCAACAGAACAAGCAGCACGCTCCCTTTATCAAGACTAACGGCAATAAGGAAATTAAGAGAGAGGAAGGGGAAGTGTTTCCTTGCCTCAGATTCAACCAGCGACTCGCCGGATCGCGACCAACACGCCGAGAGCTGACCGATCTAGACAAATATGATAACAACCCCCATACGAACAGCTATAAGGCAACCAAACTGGAATTATATAGCATACAACAGCCCCCCAAATCAAAAATCCAAACTGGGAAATCATGATTCCTAAACCATCTCAAACAAGAAACGAAGGGGGAAGAAGGAGAGGCGGTTTTCTTGCCTGAATCGGGAGCCGATACCACTCAACGAAGCGAAAATCACGGCCGGGAGACTTCACCACCACCGCCGAAGCCAACTAGAACCTTCGCAACCCTGCTCCGGCGACGAAACAAGCCCCGACAACGAAGATCCTTCCTCCTCCGACGGCCTATGCTACCGACGCCCATCGCTTCCGGCGAAACCCTAAGCTCGCCTCTCCTCTCACTCGAAAAAACATGAACCATCGGGGGGGGGGGGGGGGGAGGGGGAAAATATACACATAACTCCATTATCAGATATATACACATATATATAATATATATCATCAGCTATATACATCAAATTCAGCCCAAACCTATACAACTCAAAATCCTATACGCATAAATATATTCTTAGATATATGCATATATATATATATATATATATATAAGTTAACATATACCTTTATATAATTATACACAGATATAATGGTCTACAAAACCAAGCATCCTACATCAACAGTTAATCGATCCTGGATAGCTGTTGTTAAAAGGTATAAATTAACTTATAACTTATATGTATAATTACAGATATATATATATATATCGTAGCTAAGGTATATTAATTAACAACTAGCTTACACTAACTAATACATATTGATTAACATACTTTTTAACTAATGCTAGGCTTATAAAATCTCAAATTCATATTTATATACCGATTATAGCAAACTTGGCGAACGACGACGCTCACGAAACGGTAACGCCCTCTCGCATTAAAACTACACAAAAGATAAATTTTAATAATTAAGACATTGCCAAACTGCAATCCCGCTTAAAAGACTATAAGAAAAACCCGGGGCGTTACAACCACCCCTCCTAACAAAAAGTTTCACCCCGAAACTTTGTAACAATGATGCCAAACATTTTACCACTATCACCCCTCACATACCCGCTTGGATTAATTATAAGAGAAAACCTGGGGCGTTACAGTCACCCCACAAAGAAGGAAGTTTCGTCCCGAAACTTAGAGCCAAAACTTAGAAAACAATGAATGAAAAGAGCAAAGGGAGAGGTAAGCCCACACTCGCTAGATAGAAACGCTAACCGAAGAGGGCTAGGAAAACAGATGCGGGTAAGATTACCCAAAAGGAAAAGGACATTACCAAGAACTCGAAATGTCCGAGCCGAGAATAGGAAACAGATCACGGAACATCTGACTCGCGGATCCCCAACCTAAGGAAGCCTAAACGAAGATCAACCTTCGAAAACACCGAACTAACTCTCTTCTTTACGAACAAGACGAGAGAACTCCAGGGCAAGGAACTAGGCCAGGAAAAAGCCACACTGCAACCACTCATCTAACTAAGTGCGCAACTCCCGCAACACACGCAGGGCCAAAGGGTACGGTGTCTTAGCAATAGGACAAGTACCCGGCTCAAGGTCAGAAACAAACTCCTCAACTCTCACAGGTAGAGAACCAGGGAGACTAACGGTGAAGACATCAGCGAGATCTCGCTCCACAGGGAAATAAATCCTCGATACACAACAAACTACAACCGGTTTCTAACATAGAAACAAGGTAGGCAAAACAGCCGGAAATTAAAGGCTCCGAGCACACACCGTGGAAACAATCGGGGAAACATTGTGCAGAAAGCCAAACAGGCTCGAGGGTTGACCGATGTCCAGCATAAAGACCAAATGCTTTACCTTGCGCGCACCCAAAGACTCGCCCTCTAACTGGGGAGCCGACTCCGACGCACTACATGTTGGATCGGTTGGCGCCCTTAGAGGGGGGGGGGTGAATAAGGGTTTTCAAAAACTTTAGATTATATTAAAAAACTTTGAATTATTGCATGATGAAATAAGTGAAGTAAAACAAAAGGAGAGACAAGCTTTATTAATGATAAATAAGTTTTACAAAACTTGATCTCGATGACGCTAGAGATCGGAGGCGAATAATAAAAAAGCTCTTTTGTTTTTTATCCCGACTCGCTTCCCCACGAACCGGTGGCCCTAGCCTTATCCTCCCTGGATTCAGCCTCAAGCCGCTCTAGCCAATCTTTCCCCGGATGTGGCCTCGAGCACCCCCTAGACCTAGCCTAGATCTAGTCACCAACACGAGGCAAATTTCAGCCCTAAGTCCTACCCCAGACCTAGTCGCCAACACGAGGCGATTTCACTAAATGATAATAAGACAAAGATGTGAAATAAATAACAATGATATAAAAAAAACTCCCTCTATGTGGATCTCTTGTAGAAGTAGATGAAGACGCTGAGTATGATCGTAGTCGATGCGGTCTTTCGTCACGATGATGGCACGTGTTGAAATATTCTCCACGGATCTCCTTAAGCCTTCATGGATTTGTGGGAGTATTTCTCTGAACCTTCCTCTCTATGTTGTGGCACGAAGCTCTAGAATTCTGGATCTCAAGAGGATGATGAAGACAGAGCCAAAGTGTCCATTTTATAGCCTCAGCGCTACCGCTACCGCCGGCGCTATCCCTGATTAAGTAACATTTTGCGCGGCAGGATCTTCAATCCGCGGCAACATTTTGCACTATGCCTCTTGTGCGTCACGCTACCGCCAGCACTAGTAGCTACCGCCGGGCGCTAGCTCTTTCTAAAAACACTGCCGGAATCGAGCTAATCATCGCTAGCGCCGGGCGCTATTGCTACCGCTGGCGCTAGTGGTCATGTTTGAATTCTGGCCTCAATTTTTGGGGACAACCATCCTTGAGTCATGTGGACTTTGATTTCCTGCACACTTAAACACACAAGATCAAATACACATAGGATTTGTTATTCTCAAACCTAGGAGATGTGGAAGACCATGTTCCAACAAACTCCCCCTTTTGATAATAACAAATCCATTAATGATAAATCAAAGCATTAATAGATAAGCATGATGAGACTGTACTTGTGTGTGTGTGAGAGTGATGACTTTAGGATAATTATTGATTTTAGCATTTAGAATTGCTCCCCCTAAATACATGCTTCCCCTATGTGAATGCTCCCCTAATATGTAAGCTATCATCTGAATTTGTCATGTTGGGTTTATGATAGCGGGTTTATATTTATCATGTTAGTTCTCCCCCATTGTTATTAGCAAAAGTGGGTAGGCAAACAAAGCACCAAAGAATTTGTAAATAGAAGATAAGGCATGATCGAGCTTTTGAAGTAAATGATAAGGATTTTTAGAATTGTTTTTCATTTAAATAGATCAGAGTTATAAGCATTACAAAATTTTTCATAGAAGGAAATTAGAGTTTTTAGCATAAACAAAAGTAATGATTTTCCCTTTATATAAAAGTTTTAAGCATAAAAATAAGGATTTCCAAATAACCAATCTACCCAGACAATATGTCTACACCCTAGCCCCGTACTAAGTGAAGGATGGGCATGAGGAGCTGCAAACATGGCGTAGGTTGGGTTTTTAGTCCCATATGCAAACACTAGACAAAACTCAACCTAGCACTCTTTCCCCCCAGTGCCTCGCAAGGCCCCACTGGAACCCTCCCCGGTTAAGGACAAGACATGACTAAAGATAAGTTTATCTAATGTCTACAACCCTACGCCTCCGCTATGGTGAGATATGAAGTCACGGATAATAGTTTTTTGAAACATGAAGCTTTTAAATCTAATGGGAAGAATCATAATTGAATTTTTTGAAATAAAACTTACTTAGCTATATTGAAATTCATGAATGTATCAGAGTTTGAGCATTGCGGAAGATTTCAAAAAAGAAACACCATAATACTAAATAAGAGTTTAAGTTAAAAAAGGAGATGTTTTTGAGTTTCAAAACTAACTTTATAGAGATAAGAGTTGAAGCATTTTGGAAGAAAGAAACAACATCCTTTTAGCAATGTTTCACTTGTTGGAAGAGCGTTTAGCATACACGTTTATATTGAAATAAATTAGAGTTTGTTACTATAAAGATGATATGCGTGTTAGAACAACCAATATAAATTCTATCAAGCAAGTCTACCACTTGTTTTTAAGAAAAAAATTGAGATTTAAGACTTGATATAAGCATGAAAGTAGAAGGTAAAAGTTATATGGTGATGATGCAGAAAACTTGTACATGAAACATCTTATTGTAATCAAGAATAATGATGAGTCCCGATTATATACACATATATGGACTCATTTGGGACGTTTATCTAGTCATTCCACTGCACTTTAGCCTTGTTTTAGCTTATATTTGTTATCACTTGCTATGTGCACTTCTAGGCCCATTTTGGTGTTATTTCGTATCTTTCTTTGTTATTAGTTTTCTTGCGATGTTAAGTCCCACTTTCAGTGGCTAGACTGGTGTCGTACGCTGGAACAGGTGTCGTGCAGGTGTTCCCAGTGCAATTCTGCACAGGAACACTGCGCACGATCACCGGTTCTATTGCGCACGACCACTGGTCGTGCGCCACTGATCGTGTGCACTTAACCCTTTTTTATGAGTTCTGTTTGGTGCAGTGCGCACGACCATCTACGCTAGTGCGCACGACCACCGGTCGTGCGCCACTGTTCGTGCGCGCTTATCATCAATTTCATGAGTTCTGTTTCAACCAGTGCGCACGACCACCTACGATAGTGCGCACGACCACCGGTCGTGCGCCACTGGTCGTGCGAACATGTTATTTCATAATTTCTGTACTTGCAGGTTCCGTCCAGGCAGAGCGCACGATCACCGAATTCTAGTGCGCACGACCACTGGTCGTGCGCCACTGACCGTGCGCACTGTTTATTCCAGCGCCTATAAATTCCGCTGCTCGCGATTTAGGTCAGGACTCCGCATTTTTTTCCGCCGTTCTTCCGCCGTTCCACGCCAGTTTCGCCCCTCCACCGCCGCCCACCATCTGGAGGTGCTCCGGGCTTGCTCTTCATGCCAATCTTGAGCCGGAGTTTCCTCTCGGCCTCCTCCTTCATCCAAGAGCTTCAAAGAGAGATCTAGCCGCCATCTCCATCGAGCAAGAGGAAGTTTGCAACCTCTACCGGATCGTGACACGAAGAAGACGGGTCCATTGGAGAGTCGTGACAGCTCTCTCTACCCCGGACGTAGTTGCGGACCGAGCTTGGACGCGGAATGACAACCCGACGATTCCAACCGTGAATCTACAACGAGACTTCGGATTCGGTCGATTTCTTGCCTTATTCTTCTCTTATTGATGTGTATATGTTTTAGATCTCATTATTATGATGAAGTGGCACTTGAATTAGTTATATTTACATATATATTTCATGTCTATGTGTTTGTGTAATTTATCTATTTGAGTTGCTTGAGGTGCGCCGCCGTCCATTTCCATTCTGCCATCACGTTCGTGTGCCGCACTAGCAATTGCTAGTGGCGTGCTTGTCGAAGAGGTGCTTGCGACCCTCACTCCGCTAGCCTACTCGTCCATCCGCCTACCAAAGCGTGGCATCGCGGCCCGTATTCCACTCGCCTAACGAAGCAGTGCGCTCAAGGCCTGCATAGCTCGTTCTCGTTAGCCTTCTCGTCCATCCGCCCTTTCGACGCAGCGCGCTCAAGGCCTGCCTAGTTTCCATCCCGCCGACCGAAGCATTGCATAGTGGCATTGCATAGGAGTAGGCGTAGTATTTACTTTTGTTTGCAAACCTCAAAGCCCCTTTCGTTCGCATTCCACCTACCGCAGGACTTCGATCTCAAGTCCTTCCTCGATAATAAACTCCACCTTACTGTGTTCCTCAAGAGACCGACACTCGGGGATTTTCCCCATTATTATTACTTGCGCGACCGGTGCACTTGCCGAATCATTGCATCAAATAATCCATAAAAAGTTATATGAGTGTAATTTCAAAAGAAGATGTTTATGTAAATCATGTTTCAATGAAAATCTTTTATGGTTGACAAAAATAACCGAGCATGAAATAATACTATCACAAAGAGATTACTACAATGTTATTTCATTTCACAATTTCAAGTCATACCAAACATTGTAGAAAGCATGCTAGGTTATCTAGTGCATTTCATAAGTAAAGAGTAGTATAGAATTTGCATTAGGATCCAATACTCATGAGAAGAAGTGTTATGGAAGATAATGATGTGCACATAAGTGTATTTTGAATAGAGTAAACAAATGTTTTAATAAAAAATACAAGATATATGTAAAGTACGAGCACAATAAAACACAAATAAGATTACTTCCACACACTTTAATGCACAATAAAAAGTACAACTACCAAGGTGCTCTGCACACATAATTCTCATCAAGACTTATCAGGGTGCAAAGTAGTGCTTGGGGGATCACATATTGAAATTTAAGATTTAAACTAGTGATCCGGTGTACTTAAGAGTAAGTGGTTTTTCTTATTTTTTGAAAGAAGGATTTGATTTGCACAAGACACTTTACTATTCTTTCCAAGGTGCTCAACCTCACAAAGCTTATTAAGACTTATCAGGAGGTTCAAGTTGTGCTTGGTGGAGTTATCTTTGTCATTTATTTTATATTTTGTTTTGTATAAAGTTCTCCGAATACACTTGTTTTGCAAATCAATAGATTTTATGAAAAACATAACCACTTTTCTTAATTTTTAAGAGTGCAAAATAAGGAGTGTAGGTAGGATACTTGTGTAATTTTAATCCATTGTACTAATACAAAACATACACAAGCATTCTATAGATTAAATACATATGTAGACAATGCCAAAAAAAGGTGAGTGAATAGCGATCATTATCAAACATAAAACATTTACTCATACTTAGAGGCATGCTAAGCTTGGTTCTACACAACTTTTACAATATAATTGATGCATATATTAATAGATATATCAAAGCATGATGAAAACAATGTTTAAAGTAGTTTGAAATGATAAATTGCAACATTATAGAAGTTCTAAATGATGTGTTAAATCATGCTTGATTTTTCACAAAAATCATACAGTTTTTTTATAGTTTTAAAGTTTTATATTTTTGTATTTGATTTTAGCAAATAAAAGCATATTTTTGTAATTTTTGCTTTTGTAATTTTTATATTTGATTTTTGCATAAAGATGAACTTTAAATAAAGGAAACAACACAAGCGAAAAAGAAAAAAACATATTTTTTGTAATTTGGTTTTTGTAGTTTTGTATTTGATTTTTCAAAAAATAAAGAAAAATAGAAGTACAAAACTAAATAGAAAATATAGCTTTATATATTTTTATGGATTTTTCGAATTTTAAAAAATACAAAAAATCGAACATAGACGCTAGCGCCTGCGGTAGCGCTAGCGCGGGAGACAGTGAACGATTTTTTAGGATTTTGGAAATTTTAATTTTGGATCTTGATTAAGTGTCATAATAATAGTTTTAGGCTGAAATTTCAGATTTTTAGGAAATGTCTAGATAGTGCAAATTTCATGAAACATTAACGATTTTGTATATGACTTTACCAACTAAACTTTGTAAGTGATATATTTCATTATATCTCTATTTTAATTTTTTTAAGGCTTATATTTACCAATGTAGTTTGAAAATGATATGAAATGTAAGCATGAGAGGTCATGAATGAATAAATCAAATATGCATGATTTTCGAGATTAACAATATTGTTCATGCACAATAATAACATGGATAAGCCCTAGATGAGAATACCCAGCCTGTATATCTTGGTAAACATATAAAGCCTAACATAGACACAAAAATTCTTTAGTTGACAATGTTAGTATGATAAGTTTGAGATTAATGTTATACCAAGGTTTGATAGTGTTTCAACTTATAGACCCAGAATGAAGTGATGATTTATTTGATTTGATATCAAAATGATTCTAAGGTCTAAGGTTGAAATAAATCACAATACACCATAACACTAACCATGGTAAGCAATTATAATGCCGATTGTCATCATATAATTCATATGGATGTGATAGAGATAGTTGTTTTTAGAAGATATTTGATGTGAGTTATGATATATGATTTTAGAGAATTTTAGCAACGGACATCAATAGATCATGGTGGTGCAAGTGACATCAATATTCATTATAAATTCTTTCAATACATTTTAGTGATTTTCTTTTAATTAAGAATTTTGAATATATATGTGATTTTTGATAGGTGAACAATAGTGATGGTTTAGATCATGTTTGACATCAAGGAGTGAACACAATATAATTTTTGTTGCAAACAAAGATAATCATATAGAAAGTTGAGCTTTTATTTAGATCTTGAACTTTCTTGTAGATTATGTTATTTCTCTAAACCACTTGTTGGTGAAGGCTAAAAAGCATAATAGCCAAATGACTGGATTTAATTTTAAAATATCTTATAGCAAATTTAGAATTTGATTTATATGAATGATAAAAGATATTTATAGATAATGAATATGAGAGAGATAGATAGGTCATCAAAATTAGATATGACTTTTGAATTTTGATCAATTTGATTTTATAAACATATTAAGCTTTTAAGAGATAGGATCATATTTTCGATACTATATAGGATGACCATAACATGATAGTTTAAAAATAAGAAAACAAAAAGAAAAAGAAAAAGACATTAAGGCATATCATGAAGTAGAAATTTCTATATTTCATTTTGAAAATATTCTCAGTTTTTTTATCCGCAGTCTAAGACGACCCTCCACAAGCTCCTTGAACTCCATAAATATCCTGAATGCCTCTGACTTCTCCTTCATAAAATACACCCAGGTATATCGAGTGTAATCATCATTCAAAACTAGCATATACCGGTTGCCTCCAAGACTAGCAGTGTTGGTTGGGCCAAAAAGATCACCGTGAATCAACTCCAATGGCTCCTTGCACCTGCTTTGTGACTTGTCAAATGGAAGTCGATGAGACCTGCCATACTGACACCCCGCACAGACATGACCCTCTCCCATGGACGATAAACTAGGCAAGACTTTCACAAGGCCTTTTGCCTCCATAGTCTTCAGCTTTGCCATGCCAACATGCCGCAGCCTTTCATGCCAGATAGCCGCGCTATCATTTGTCCACATCTTATCAACATAGGAACTTGTTGACAAAACAAACAAATCCTTTACCCTTCTCCCAACATGAACTGTGTCAGCTTGCACCGATGACACATTCTTAAGAAACCTCACTTCTATTGGACCAAACAGAACGTTATATCCGGCGTCTACAACATTAGTTACTGAGAAGAGATTTTTCTTCATACCCGGCACATGATAAACACTTCGTAATTTGAGTGGACCCTTATCACTGCCTAAAGAAACCACCCCCTCTTGCTTGACTACGTGAACAGAATCATCAGCGGTAATAATAGCATCATTACCTGAATAGGGATGCGCATAAGAAAGCTTTGACCCATCTCCGGTGAGGTGATGACTGTTGGATCTTGTGGCGCCCTTAGAGGGGGGGGGGGGGGTGAATAAGGGAATAAAAATTCTTTTTATAATTTTAAGAAAATTACTAAATTGTTTTATAATATGCGAAGGTAAAATAACAATTTAGCTAAATGAATAGAAAATTATGAATTTGCAATTTTAGAAATAAGTACTAAATTGTTTTATGATGAAAGAGATTGAAATAAACAATTTAGATTTAGAACTGAAAACTTAAACCACAATATAATAGAGATTACGCCAAGTGATAGAAATCAAGTAAACACAAAAAAGACATGATTATATTATATGACAAAGTGTTTACATAAATTTGATTTCTATATCGCTAGAAATCGGAGGCGTACAAATGTAAATTTCTTTTTGTTTACCAATCCTTCTCCCAAGGATCGGAAGGCTATGACTTGTCTCTCCCTAGACCAAGCCCAAGCCTATCCTCTAGATCTTCCCAAGATCTAGATGTAGCACACAAGGCCACGATTTCCCACCAAGCCACGCAAGGACTTGGACGCTCCGCACAAGGAAGCGATTTTCCCCTAAGCCACGCAAGGACTTAGACGCTCCGCACAAGGAAGCAATTTTCCCTACCAATACAAAGTAAAATGTATATAAATGAAAATACAAGATAAAATAAGAACTCCCTAGAAATTCAGATCTCTGAAAGTAAGGTTGAAGCCTCGAGATGATAGTTGATGTAGAAGCGCGTCTGATCTCGTCTTCAATTTCAAACCTTCTCAGCAAAAATGGGAGTTCTTGAGGTTCTGGAGCTCTCTGGTTCGTATACACTCAGGAAGGGACTTGGAATTCTCAAATCTTTGAATGCACGAACACAAGGAGGCAATTTATAGAAAATCGCTGTCGCCTGGGCGACAGTGACTGTCGGAATTTTTCGACAGCGTTAAACTACCGCTGGAGTGGCGTCGTGCGGGCAGTTGCTATAACCGTCGAGCTGTCGCCTGGGCGACATCGATGTCAGATTTCTGACAGTGCAAAACTGCCGATCGTGGGTGGTGTCGTGGGCAGTTGTTGTAACCTCCGAGCTGTCTCCTGGGCGACATCGCTGTCGGAATTCCGACAGCTCAAAACTGACTTTCGTCGAGCTGCCGTGGAGGGAAGTAATTGTAACTTCTCTGCTGTCGCCTGGGCGACAGCGGCTGTCGGAATTTTCCAACAGTGCAATTTTCCCACATTCAAATTTAGCTCCAGCAGAAATGTGAACATCTCATACCTGTTACCTGCACACCATTAATAAAAATAGAATCAAATACATTCGGGATTTGTTATTCTCAAACCGGACGAGTGCGGAACGCATGCTCCAACAATCTCTCCCTTTTGATAATAACAAATCCTTATACTAAGAAATCGAATAAATCCTATATAGATAGTGACAAGTACATTATGTATGCACAAGTGTGAACTTATGATCTTCATGTTCTCCCCCTTAATATGATCTCCCCCTTAATATGATCTCCCCCTTAATATTAGCTCCTTCTAAAATTATTCTCCCCCGACTTATAAACTCCCCCTACATGAAAGCTCACTTAAGTAATTAAGTAATTTAAGTGATTTAAGTGATTTCTTAGTATCTTCTCCCCCTTTGATATTATCAAAAGTAATGAATATAGGGATGAGTGTATATCTTTTAAGATAGGTAAGGAACCATTTATTGAAGGATTTTCATGATCGAGTATATGTTAATGTATGCACCTCCTATATGATTACGCCCCCCACAAATTTACCCATTATTTTTAGTTTAATATCATTATAATGCACTCCCCCTAAATCTTAGATTTATGCAATTTAATCTCCCCTTTTGGTAGAATCAAAAGAGGGTTTAGGTGAGGGTAGTAAGGAGGCATTTCTTATAAATGATAAAGAGTTTAAGCATAGCATATATACGAGATTTCAAATAAAAAGATAAGAGTTGTAAGCAAGCGGAAGATTATAATAAACATATTTTTGTAAGCATGAAAAGCATAAGTAAAAATATGAGTTTTAGTTCAAAATTGAAAGATGTTTAAACCTTGTTGAAATCTCAAATTTTTTTCATAAAAATACCAAGCATGAAATGAACATATCAAAGAGATATTATACTACAATGTTACTTAATTTAAAGTTCAAGAGATACCAAAACATTGTAGAGATCATGCTAGGTTATCTAGTGCATTTTTCTATAAAGAGTAGTATAGATAAAGCATTAGAATCCAATACTCATGAGAAGAAGTGTTATGAAAGATAATGATGTGCACATAAGTGTATTTTGGGCAATGTTAATAATTGATTTAAATTATCAAAATACAAGACATATGTAAAGTAAAGTGCACAATAAAACACAAGTAAATTACTTTCACACACTTTTAATGCACATAATTTTTAACAAAGTGGTGTAATAAACAAAGTTTGCACAAGACACTTTACTATTCTTTCCAAGGTGCTCAACCTCACAATGCTTATGAAGACTTATAAGGAGGTTCAAGTAGTGCTTGGTGGAGGTATATTTGTCTACATATATAATTTTTGTTCACATTTGTGAGACAACATTCTCCGAATACACTTGTTTTGCAAACCAAAATTTTTAACTTAACCACTTTTCTAAATTTCATAAGTGCAATTCAAATGTAGTGTAGGCAATAAACTTATGCAAGTTTTAATTCATTGAACAAATACAATACACAAGCAAGCATTTTTAGATTTAGACACACATGTTGATTACCAAAATAAGTGAGTGAAATGTATCATTATCAATCATAAAACATTTACTCATACTTAGAGGCATGCTAAGCTTGTATCTACACATTTTTCAATACAATTCATGCACTTTAAATAGATATATCAAAGCATGATAAGCAAAACAATGTTCATGGTAATTTGAAGAAATAAGGTTTAACATTGTAAATCATTCTAAATAATAGAATTCATACATGCTTGATATTTGACAATAAAGATCATACAGTTTTTTTTGTTTTATCATTTTTTAAATCAAATAAAAACAGAAAATCACAAAAACATATTTTTGTAATTTTTGAATTTTGAATTTTTATAGTAAATTTTTCATAATATGAATAAAAAAAACATAAATAACAAAAACATATTCTTGTATAACTTTTTTTTGAATTTTGAACTTTTGTAGTTGATTTTTCATAATATAAAGAAAATGAAAATAAAATAAACAGAAACACAAAATTAGGTTTGTACACATAAACTAACATATTTTTGTGGATTTTTAGAAATTTTAAATTTCTGATTATTGATATTGATTAAGTGTCCTTAAAGTAGTTCCATGCTGAAATTTCAGAATTTTTGGAGATCTCTAGGTGGATCAAATTTGCATGAAACTTTGGCTTTTCAAATTCTTGTGTTTTACAAAACCATTTAAACATGAAGATATAAACTATGAAGACACAAGAGGACATTTTTTATTAAACAACCCAAAATATGCATGATTTAAGTGGTAAGTAAATAAAATGATCATGCGAAGAGTAATATAAGTATGTCCTAAGATTAAAGATTACCCCGACTAAATGTCTACACCCTAGCCCCGTACTAAGTGACGGATGGGCATGAGGAGCTACACGCATGCCATAGGTTGGGGTGTTAGTCCCATATGAACACACTAGAGAACACTCAACCTAGCACTCTTTCCCCCCAGTGCCTCGCAAGGCCCCACTGGAACCCTCCCCGGTTAAGGACAAGACATGTCTTATAAGTTAGGTCTCTAATGCATACAACCCTACGCCCCCGCTATTGTGAGATATGAAGTCATAGGTGAAATAATCTTTTGGAAAACCTATGCCTTTAAATCTAAGGGTTGATACATAAACTATGGGTTTTGTTTAATGTGATGAGTTATATAAAGCCGCATAGTTTATCTCCTTTTATGAGATGACGATATGAGATAACTAGCACAATTACTAATATTCAATAAGTGATAAAGCTAGTATGATGAGTTTTGGGTTTAAAGTCATGTCATAAGATTAATATTAATATTGCATGTATTCCAAAATAGAATTTCAAATTATAGATCTAGAATGGAGTGATGATTTAGTTTGATTTATACTTTCATTACAAAGTTGATTCTAGAGTATACAAATATGAGAGATACATGCAATCACTAGCAAAGCAGATCAATACATCAAATAATGCAAAGAAAATATTATTCATAATTTTTATCATAAGATTCATAATTCCTATTATCGATTTGAGATATGTCTTGATAGAACATGAATTATGATTTATGATTAAAGAGAATTTTTGCATAGAATATATGTTAGATCATCATGATGTGTTTAAATTCTAATTCTTCTAGACTTATGACAATATGAATTGGTGATTTTCGTTTGAATGAGCACGTTTGAATTGTAAGTCTAGAAAATGATGATCAAGCTATCATATCAAAGACAAAGATCACAAATATATAGTTTTGAAATAAAATGCCATTCAATAATTGAATTTATTGATCTTTGGTTTTGCATGATAATATATGATTCATGAAACAATATTCATAAATATTATAATGATTAATTCATAAACTATGTGTTTGTTGGAATTTTAGTATTCTATATAATTTCAAATCACATAGTTATCATGATATTTTAATAACATTGTAAATGTTATACCTAGCATATAAATTTAAGCACAAATTAAGAAGTGATGCTAGAATGATACATTTGAATGCAATGTTATTACATAGAATTAATGGAGATAATGTTGCATGTAATATGAGATGTTTACAAATTAATTTTCTTTAGACCTATAATGAAATGATTAAACTTTTGATTTGATCTTAATGATATAAGATGATTCTAAGGTCTAAATTACATGTAAACAATGGTGACACACATCACACATACTATCTAAATTAATATATGAAACAATTATACATAGGATATCATGTGATGAAAAAAAAATCCTTAAACACAAAAATTTCTGAATCAAGCGAACTAAGATAGCATTTAAAAACGGAGTTGAAATTGTGCAAATTGACAGCACCAAACAAACTTAAATAGGCAAGTTTAGTTTGCCGATAGATGAAGATTTCTGTGCTCTTTCTGAAAAGATATTAAACGCGAAAAACGGACGAGCGGATCAAAAGATATGGCTATTTGAAGTTTTGATCAAAAACTTGCTTTTTGAAAGATTAAGCATGCGTTTAGATGAATTTTTGTTTTCGATTTTATTTGATAATATTTTTCATAATAAGGGCTATCAAATGCAGCAAATAACATAGAAAGTAATCAAACTGTTGCACATTTTAATTTTTAGCTTAAGCCCTTTTAATAAACCAATTAAATCCATTTTTAAAATTAATTTCATTAGTCTTGAAAAATAGTTTCAATATTCAAATTATAATGTTAATTCAAGACATTGATGGGTAAAGGATTTAAAAGGATATATATAACAAAAAAATGAGAGGTAGGTCTCTTTTAAAAATCATATGACTTAATGTTCAATTTTAATTCAATTTGATTTGATAAACATTAGGCTTAATATGTGAAAATCATATTTCATAAAATATAGAGGGACCATAAGCATTTTGGATCAATAAATACAAAAACAAACAAAAGAAAAAGAAATAAAGCACATCATGAAGTAGAGTATTGATATTTCATTTTTAATTATTTCTACTTCATGCAAATGAAAGATACTAAATGATAAGAGATTTAGGTATCCAAAGTTGACCATGTGTAATGGTTCCTTTGGGCACCCAAATATGTCGTGATGGCTTTTGAGAAGATAATGATGAATGAGCCTTTTTAATTAATGTTGATATGTCATTTTTCTTTATGGGTCTCCATTCATACATTGGTTGTTTATTACTTAAATCCATATAATGATTATGTGAATTGTTTGAAAAATAATTCATTGGAGGTTTATGTTTATTTAAATTATTTTTCAAAATAGCTTGATGTTGATAATCATAATGATTTTTATTATATGGATTGTTTAAAATTTTATAAGAGTGATTCTCTTTCTTTAGAAGTGATTGTTGAAAGAGTGGATTAAAATATGTTTTAGAAGATTGATCATTATTTTGATGATTTTCATTTCCACTCTTTCTTATAGACATACTCTTATAATATAAAGGATAATATTTTATATTTTGATTTTTATGAAAATGAGTTTTTAAGTTTGAGTCATTATTGAAAATATATTGAGACTTATAATAATGACTCTTAAGAATTTTGTGAGGATCATAATTCTTTTTGAAACTAAACTCCTTTTGATTTAAAATATGAAAATGATCCTTTTTAGAAATGATTTTGTAAGTTAATTTATCTTTGTTATTCAAAATCTTATGATGAAATTCATACATGACATTTGAAATTTTTCAACAAAAGATTTTAATTGTATTAACTTACAAGATAAAGCATCATTTTCAAATATCAATTTTTCATTATGCCTTTTAGAAATTAAGAGCCCTTTTTCAATTTCCTTGAATTTTTCTTTTAATAAATTGCAATTAAGACAAGGAATAGGAATTTTAACTAAAGAGCGTGAAAGAGAATTTAACACATCAATATTTGATTCTACGTTATCGTTTGCTTTTAAAGATTTATTTTCTAAACGTAATTTTGAATTAGCAATTTTTAACTTTAAAATTTTACGTTTAGCAATTTTAAGCATACGAGATGTAGAAATAGAATTTTTTACAAAAAAAGAAGATTTAGATTTTCTTACCTTGCAATAGTTTCCGTCTTCTCTTTCGCTTGATGTGTTGCCAACAAATGAGTCCAATATTGTGACGTTGTATTCTTCTTCCTCCAAGCATGAGTCCTCATCGATTTCTTCTCTTGGATCCATAAGGAATTCCTCGTCGATTTCTTCTCTTGGATCCATAAGGAATTCCTCTTGTTCATCATCTGTAGAAGGAAGAATATAAGTATTCTCAAGAAATTTCCAAACTTCATAAGCAGTAGGAAGTGTATAAATTAGTTTGAAAATATTTTGATGTAATGCACAATATAGACTATTCATTGATTTGGCATTTAAAAACATTTCATTTTTATTTAAAGTACTTGGGGGTATTTTAATAGTAATATTCCATACTTCTATATCCAAAGACTTAAGAAATTTTTCCATAAGAAATTTCCACTCATTATAATTTTTGCCTTCAAATAAAGGTGGTGCTAAAGATTTTTCATTTATAAGAAAATTTCCCTTACTAGTAGAAGCGAGATCATGAGACGCCATAATTCCTGGCTGTTAAACCGATTTGGAATAACCTGGCTCTGATACCACTTGTTGGATCTTGTGGCGCCCTTAGAGGGGGGGTGAATAAGGGAATAAAAATTCTTTTTATAATTTTAAGAAAATTACTAAATTGTTTTATAATATGCGAAGGTAAAATAACAATTTAGCTAAATGAATAGAAAATTACGAATTTGCAATTTTAGAAATAAGTACTAAATTGTTTTATGATGAAAGAGATTGAAATAAACAATTTAGATTTAGAATTGAAAACTTAGAACACAATATAATAGAGATTACGCCAAGTGATAGAAATCAAGTAAACACAAAAAAGACATGATTATATTATATGACAAAGTGTTTACATAAATTTGATTTCTATATCGCTAGAAATCGGAGGCGTACAAATGTAAATTTCTTTTTGTTTACCAATCATTCTCCCAAGGATCGGAAGGCTATCACTTGTCTCTCCCTAGACCAAGCCCAAGCATATCCTCTAGATCTTCCCAAGATCTAGACGTAGCACACAAGGCCACGATTTCCCACCAAGCCACGCAAGGACTTGGACGCTCCGCACAAGGAAGCGATTTTCCCCTAAGCCACGCAAGGACTTAGATGCTCCGCACAAGGAAGCGATTTTCCCTACCAATACAAAGTAAAATGTATATAAATGAAAATACAAGATAAAATAAGAACTCCCTAGAAATTCAGATCTCTGAAAGGAAGGTTGAAGCCTCGAGATGATAGTTGATGTAGAAGCGCGTCCGATCTCGTCTTCAATTTCAAACCTTCTCAGCAAAAATGGGAGTTCTTGAGGTTCTGGAGCTCTCTGGTTCGTATACACTCAGGAAGGGACTTGGAATTCTCAAATCTTTGAATGCACGAACACAAGGAGGCAATTTATAGAAAATCGCTGTCGCCTGGGCGACAGTGACTGTCGGAATTTTCCGACAGCGTTAAACTGCCGCTGGAGTGGCGTCGTGCGGGCAGTTGCTATAACCGTCGAGCTGTCGCCTGGGCGACATCGATGTCAGATTTCTGACAGTGCAAAACTGCCGATCGTGGGTGGTGTCGTGGGCAGTTGTTGTAACCTCCGAGCTGTCTCCTGGGCGACATCGCTGTCGGAATTCCGACAGCTCAAAACTGACTTTCGTCGAGCTGCCGTGGAGGGAAGTAGTTGTAACTTCTCTGCTGTCGCCTGGGCGACAGCGGCTGTCGGAATTTTCCAACAGTGTAATTTTCCCACATTCAAATTTAGCTCCAGCAGAAATGTGAACATCTCATACCTGTTACCTGCACACCATTAATAAAAATAGAATCAAATACATTCGGGATTTGTTATTCTCAAACCGGACGAGTGCGGAACGCATGCTCCAACAATGACCATACCCCGAGTCAACAATCCAGCCCTCCTAGTAGTTGATAGAAGAAGGAACACCAATGGACGCGGCCGTCAGATTTGCCGTAAAGGCACCGTCTCCTCCACATTCAACTTCCTCATTCCTGGATCCAACTTCCTCCTTGCCAGCAGCATGCCCTGCCTGAAGATTCAACCGGCAATCCTTCTTAAAGTGACCAAGCTGGTTACACTTGAAGCACCGAAGTCCTTCCTTCTTCTTTCCATCAGACTTAGGAGCATGGCTCCTCTCCTGCTGACCTGAAGTAGAAGAACCATCACTTCCAGATGATTTTTTCTTCTTATCCCACTTCTTCTTCTTCTTTCTAGGGAAGATCACCTCGTTATCTCCCCCGGAGATAGACATCCCATCCATCTGCTTTGCCAAGCTTTCCTGGAAAGCAAGCAAATTCTCCAGCTCAAGCAATGACGGCTGATTGGCCCAACCTTGGACAGAAGTGACAAAGGCCACATATTCTCTCTGCAATCCGCGGATAATGTGCCTCTTCAGCTTTGCCTCAGAAATGGGCTCATCCGGATCCTATGCTGAAATCTCTGCACAGAGGTTCTTCATCTTTAAAAAGAAAGTAGAAACAGAAAGATCACCTTGAGTGGCCTTCGCCAACTCATTTTCCAAGAACTGTAGCCGCGCTACATTCTTCTTATCGAACAGCCCATCAAGAGAAGTCCAAATCTCAGCAGTAGATCGACATCCTATGATGTGATCAAATAGCTCCGATGAAATTGCCCGCTTGAGAGTAAACTCAGCTTTCGCATTTATTTTCATCCAGGCTTTTACGAGCTCATCATTCCCTTCAACATGGGCAACTACTTGTCTCGCATCTCCTCCGACAACTCTCAAAGATCCTCGCCAAGAATATAGTTTTCCATATGAGACTTCCACTTCTTAAAGTTAATCTATGTAAGGAGCTCAATACCAAGACCTCTTGCAATTCCACCTTCCATTGCAGAACTACCAATTTAATTGTTGTTGTTTATAGGGTGTCTACTTTATCACTTAAAGGGGGGGGGGGGGGGTGAATAGGTTTTTCAAATTATATTATCCCCTTTTAGGTGTTCTGGATTTTTGGTTAGTGGATCTATAAAGTAAAGAGCAAACCACAGAAAGCACACAAAAGATCTATAGAGGTTCCTCAAGACCGGGTGTCTTGAGTAGTTCTATGTCCCTCTGCGCCTACCCAGCAGTGTGCTAGGATCGGCAAACTCAGCAAAAAACTTCAGGCCCTGAAGCCTTACAACTCAGACCCGCAAGTCCCAACAGCCTAGGCCCCCAAGCCCCTACTTCCCCCGAGCCCGCAAGCTCGACACTAAGGCCCTCAATCCCTACAACACGGACCCGCAAGTCCTAATAGCCTAGGCACGCAAGCCCCTACTGCCCCCGAGCCCGCAAGCTCGATAAATCGCACCCGCAAGTGCACTGCCCTGGCCCTCAAGCCTCACAACTCTCCATCCCGCAAGCTAGACGGTGTCAGACCCGCAAGTCCACTGTCGTGGCCCTCAAGCCTCACCGCTCTGCAGCCTCAAGCTAGACAAATAGGCCCACAAGACTTTACAAGAGATTACAGTAATAAAACTATTACTTCTGCAGGATGAAGATTGGCAACTTTAGCCTGATGAGGATTGGCTTCTTACGATTGAAGAAGATTTTCTGATTCAGATCTCTGACAGTGCAGTTCTTCTTCAATCTCTACTCTTTGCCTGATGAAGATCGGATTCACTTTTCAGTCGATGAAGATGACTGATTCTTCTAAGAACTCTTGAATCTTGTTCTCGTTCTTCTTCGCCGTTGAATAAACTATTTTATTGAAGAGCGGTGGGATTCTTCCTTTTTCTTTTTCTTTCTATTTTGAACTGCTTTTTCTAGGGCATCACTATTCCCTTTTATAGGATAGATGAGCCGTATCTTTTAATGTCAGATGCCCATATCTTTAGAATACATGTTGATTGGACAATTGGGCGGCGGCATTAAATGCTGATAGCGTGTCTGCAATGTTTGAATTCTGTCTCGATGATATTTCTACTGTTGCGATGTCATGGACAATATCTCGACGACAGGACTTTGTCGATGCCTTGAACATGGGCAGACCTTCAGTTCTTCTTGCTTCTGCCTCTGAAGCAGATATCTCGACGATTTGAGGCATTCTGCTGCTTCTGCATATATAACGATATGCTGTCTCTAACTGTGTCATCGTAATCACCTTGTTCTCTTGATGACATGAGTGATAGCATGCCGACAGACCATATTTTAGCAGCTGCTTGTCTTCAGCTGTCCTTGTTCAGTCTTCTCGATGACAAGGCCACTTTGGTGAAGTCGACAATACCGCGTCTTCTCTGCGTTCGATGATCTTGCTTCTGCATTCGACAAACACGCCAAATCTCATCGGTCGTCGATCTTCCTTCTGAATTCGATGATCTAGCTTCTGCATTCGACGAACTTGCTTCTGCGTTCGACGAACATGCCAAATCTCAGCGGTCGTCGATCTTCCTTCTGAGTTCGACGATCTTTATTTTGTGTTCGATGAATCATGCCATGTCTAAGCGGTCGTCGATCTCTGCAAGCATGAGCTAGATGGAGCATTAAATATAGCTTGCACTTATCATTGAGCTGAGCACTTCTTCAAATCAGGAACATTGCTGGGCACTGTTCCTAACAATCTCCCCCTAGTTGAAGAAGTCATAAATCACTCAATTATAAATGCCATTCACATAAAAAGGTTTAACATTTCATGCAGATAAGCATGTAGTGATGATATTTCAGCTAAACATGAGTGAGCATAAAAATTTGGCGAATGTCACTTCATTTATAAATAGTGCCAATTGTTTTCAAAAGTTTTGACATTTCTACATTTAGCCCCCTTAAAGTTTTAGCCATCTATTTCTCTGGTGCTCTCATATCAGCAGCATCCTTTGCTTTCTTGGCACTGGCTTCCTGCACCTTATCAGCTTGCCTGATGAAGTACTCAAACGGTTTAGGATGATATTTTAAAGGTTCAGGAGTCTCAGCTGAAATACTTCCTGCTTGCTTATTTTCTTCTGTGTTCTCTCCTTACTTCTTCTTAATCTTCATGCTTAGCCCATTCTTGAGGATTGTATACATTGTACCTTTCACCTTTGTTAACTTTCACTTGCTCTCATGCTTTTAGAATGATGGTCCTGGATATAGGACTCCATCTTTCATAGTCATCCTTTTTCTCCATTTCTTCCCTGTACTTTGTCTTTCACACTTTTGTTTCTTCATCCTCCAGTGCTTCCTTTTCTTTACCTTTACCAGTAATAGGAGTATTTGTATGTTGCTCTTCAACAGGCTCGTCATAATACAGAGGAGGGAGATTCATTGCTTCCCTGATGGTGTTGGTGGTCCAGATGGCATGATCACTACTGGCCTTTATCATTGATCTCTCCCCCTTTATAACTTCTTCAGATATCCCTATGTGGAGATTCTCCTCGGATGCCTGTATTTTGTTCTTGAGCATGTGGATACCTGCTTCCAAGTGATTCTTGGTTTCAAGCAGATGACTGTCTAGATATTTATTGTTTTGATCTAGACTTTCTTTGAGATCAGTTTTATGTTCAGCCATCCTCTTGGTGGATGCAATGTAGGACTTTTCTATGCTGCCGACAGTCATTGACTGAATAGCCCCTAGGTTAGATATACCTTTGTGAGTACGGGCTGTGAATTCGTGCAAATTTTTCACATCATTACTTAGGGTTGCCATTTCAGCAGACAGTTCTCTTCTTAGATCATTGATAGCAGAGGTGACATAACTTTCAAGTTTTAATCTTTGCTCTTCCAGGAGCATCTTTATCTGAGATAATAGTGGGAGCTCCACTGGACTAACCTCTAAAGGTGAACCATCTTGTTCCTCTTCTTCATCCCCTTCAATTATTGGAGATAGAGATTTTCTTATTGGTGAGTGGTTTGGCTCATTCTCCACTTCAGGACTTTGCTGGTGTTTGCTAGTTCCATCTGCAGGGTTCTCTTGGTTGTACCCTGGCATTGCTGATTCAGAATGACCAGTGTCCTCAGCACCTATGATCTTATTGATCACTTATTCAACTTGAGCAGGGAGCCCATTGTCCTTCTCCCCCTCAGTTCCAGCACTTCCTTGATTTCATTTTGCTATTGTCCTGGATCCCTGACATGGAGCAGAGCACTGGAGGACGACGTTCCTTGTCTCCATAGCTCCCTCAGAGTCAGATGGAGGTGAGCTGTTGCCTGACTCACTTTCTTCAGAGGAGCTTCCTACCTTCCTTTTCACATCTTCTATAGTCTTCAACTTCTTGGGAGGCCTAGTCAGAACTTTTTCCCATCTTTCTAGTATTCTGATATCCATCCTTTTCATGTGATGGATTTTTACTTCATACTTTTTGATAAAATTTTCAGGGTAGGAAAGTAGAAAGTATAGTGATAAAATCCTTCCCAGATTTGGGGCTTGAAAGCTTTCTTGTATCCTCTTGAAGATTTGCTGACCCCAGTTGGTCCTTTTACTCAGGATTTTCCTTGCTATCATCTCGAACATGGGCTTGGATATCCTATCATGCGACCCTACCTTGTAGAGGAGAGCTTTTCCCACAATGTCTGCCAACAGCTTTCCTTGTTGATTTAAGCTTTTCCTTTCGAGAGATCCATAGGTTTTGCTCGAATGGTCGCACCAAGACAGAGCCTTGATAAGGTCTTCCTCAGTAATCTTTTCTCCTTCCTCCCCATTGGCAAAGGCTGGCAACTGAAGAGCCCTGTTCAATCTTTTGGGATTCACCTTAACCTTTATCCCGTTAATTTCGCTCTTCACAGACATTCCCTTCGAGCCACCCTTGGAATTTGAGTAGAACTCCAGCACTTCTCTTTTTAATATTACTGTTGGCTCAGAGAGGGCGAATTCCAGGACGATGGTCTCGAGCAGCTTAATGGTGCCCTGGATTTCTTCTGAACCTTCTGAGAATCCGTTCCTCATAACTTCATTTCCTTCGAATAGAAAATCTTCCTTCTTTGGCGCCATCTTTTGCTTGACCCTGGATGATTTCAGCACAGTCGACTCGTTCACTCTTAGAAGGCGTGGAGAACACGACGGCTTTTTATGGCTAATGTAGAGAGTGTTTTAACCTTGAGACATTTGACCTTATTTATAGTGTCTGATTTGGAAGTTGAAGTGTCATTTGTTAAATGTCTGACTAACTCGAATTTAGCTGTAATGATTGAGCTTAGACCTAATTAAGAGTCCGCTGACGATTGGCTATCATCGTGATGCAGATCTTTCGACGATACCAATCATCATTCCGACGATATGGTTTTTGAAAATTACTTTTACAATATTACATGAAGATGAGTTTATGTGTTAAACATTAACATGGTTACCTTCACCTTGGCCTCTAAGTCTCCTTGAGCTAGTGGCTCCCCCTCGATGGAATGTCCACTTATCTTTACTTCTAGCTCCCCCTAGATTAGTGCACCTTGGTATGTGGTAAGTTTTTCTTAGTCCAGAGCTGAGCCTGGAGCCCTTATTGTACATTAGCCTTGTTTGCTATTTAATGGCTAAATGGACTACCCTGCAAGACAGATTTAATATCCCTTAGGAACCCAAGGTGACTTGTGTCCTAGGTTCTTGTTAGCATAGTGGGGAATCTTTCTACTCACCGCAGCCCTTCCATGAGGTCTCTCCTTTGCATTAGGCACACTAGGGTTGTGCCAACAGTCAATGGCAAAGTGTCCCACTTTGCCACAACACCAACATTCATGGATGTTGTACCTTCTTTTCTGAACAATTTTTTAAGTATGTTCAGTAGAGAAGGCAGCAACATTCTTCATATCTCTCTCAGCCAAGAGCTGACTAGCTGCTCTAGTATAATTGTTTCTTCTTGATTTTATTTGTTTGTCAGCAACAGGTGTCAGCTTGGTAGCTTACAGGGTGTTGTTGGCATCAGATTTGTTCAAGTGAGAATTGATCATACTGGGCTTGCTAGTCTGCTTTTTATCTGGAAGAGATTGAGAAAATATTGCACCTTTATCCTTGAGAGTGGGGGCTGGGACACCAAATACAAATGGTCCATGATGGGCCATTTGAATTTCCTCATGGGGAGCCTTTAATGCACTCATCCCCATGCCCTTTCTCTTTCCGTAGTCAGGAGCATTTTCATGACTAGTGGAGCTTCCATTCATCCAGTGACCATAGACACTGTCCTGATCATACCTATTTGAGGGAAGCACTACCTTCTGAAAGGTGGTATGAGGCTCTGCTTTAGTTTTGCCCCTTTCTCCATTCCCAGCATCTATTGACCCTTCATTGTAACCCAATCCCATCCTATTTCCATAGGAGGAGAAGGTGTCAATGATGGGCAGTACAGTTTTGGGCTTAGAGAATTGAGCCACCAAGCATCTTTCCTTAAGAAGGTCATTCTTTAGTTTCTTGATAAGTTCTTCCCTTTGGCTTCTTTCATCATAAAGCTTGTCTATGATTTTGTTGAGCTCATTTGGATCGGTGTACTTGCTATAGGATATACCCAATTTCCTATCTGATTCAACCTTAAAAGGTCTGAGAGATTCTAGTTCCCTAGCTTGTTACTTAATAAGCCTTTTGCTATTTCTCAGAGCCTCCAAGAGATCACCAAACTGCTCTAATAGATCAGTATGATTCTTATTGTTGCAAGATGAGCGGTCTTCTGCATCATCTTCAGATGATGAACAATCACCTGATGCACTCTTGGTCTTCTTAAATGAAAATTAAGCAGGTAGTAAATGTGTGTGAGTGGTGCATAACTGATCATGATGTGGTTCATCATGATTTTCTTCATCCGATAGAGCCATCAACCCAAAGACTTCCTCATCCTCAGAGTCACAGTCTGTGAGAGTCAAGGGTGCTCTTATTCTTTCTCCTGCTCCAGAGCACTCTTCATCTTCTGATTCACTGTCTGAAGTGGTCAGTGGTGCTCTGATACATACCTCTTAATGAGAGGTTTCTTCTTCAAAATCTTCCTCTAACCCTTCCATGAGGACTTCTAAGGAATCCCACATGTCCTTTGTTGTAGTGCAACGACTTAGCTTCTGAAGTGTTGGCAGATCTACTGCACTAGCTAGAATGTTTCTGGCTTCCTTATCCATGCTGCTTAGAAGAACCTCATCTTTTATCATAGCTATTGAGGTACATGGTTCTTCTTGAACAATCAAAAACATTCTGGGATCCATTGCCTCCATGTAAATTTTTGCTCTAACTTTCCAAAGGGCAAAGTTCTCTCTAGAACAGGTAACTATTCATGATTCCGTACTTATGATGCTTAGACACCCACTAACAGATCTGTTCAAGCTATTAAGCTTTTCTTTGAACAACCTCGCTTTGATACCACTTGTTGTTTATAGGGTGTCTACTTTATCACCTAGAAGGGGGGGGGGTGAATAGGTTTTTCAAATTATATTATCCCCTTTTAGGTGTTCTTGATTTCTGGTTAGTAGATCTATAAAGTAAAGAGAAAACCACAGAAAGCACACAAAAGATCTATAGAGGTTCCTAAAGACCGGGTGTCTTGAGTAGTCCTCTGTCCTTCTGCGCCTACCCAGCAGTGTGCTAGGATTGGCAAACTCTGCAAAAAACTTCAGGCCCTCAAGCCTTACAACTCGGACCCACAAGTCCCAACAGCCTAGGACTGCAAGCCCCTACTGCCCCCGAGCCCGCAAGCTTGACACTCAGGCCCTCAAGCCCTACAGCACAGACCCGCAAGTTCCATCAGCCTAGCCTGCAAGCCCCTACTGCCCCCGAGTCCGCAAGCTCGACAAATCGCACCCGTAAGTGCACTGCCATGGCCCTCAAGCCTCACAGCTCTCTAGCCTGCAAGCTAGACGGTGTCGGACCCGCAAGTCCACTTCCCTGGCCCTCAAGCCTCACAGCTCTCCAGCCCTCAAGCAAGACAAATAGTCCCGCAAGCCTTTACAAGAGATTACAGTAATAAAACTGTTACTTCTGCCGGATGAAGATTGGCAACTTTAGCCTGATGAGGATTGGCTTCTTACGATTGAAGAAGATTTTCTGATTCAAATCTTTGACAGCGCAGTTCTTCTTCAATCTCTACTCTTTGCCTGATGAAGATTGGCTTCACTTTTCAGTCGATGAAGATGACTGATTCTTCTGAGAACTCTTGAATCTTGTTCTCGTTCTTCTTCTCCGCAGAATAAACTGTTCTATTGAAGAGCGGCGGAATTCTTCCTTTTTCTTTTTCTTTCTATTTTGAACTGCTTTTTCTAGGGCATCACTGTTACCTTTTATTAGACAGATGAGCCGCATAACGGTCATAAGTCATATCTTTTAATGTCAGATGCCCATATCTTTAGAATACACGCTGATTGGACAATTGGGCGGCGGTATTAAATGCTGACAGCGCGTCTGTAAGATTTGAATTCTGTCTCGATGATATTTCCACTGTAACGACGTCATGGACAATATCTCGACGACAGGACTTTGTCGATGCCTTGAACTTGGGTAGACAGACCTTCATTTCTTCTTGCTTCTGCCTCTGAAGCAGATATCTCGATGATTCGAGACATTCTGCCGCTTTTGTATATACAATGATATGCTATCTCTGATTGTGTCATCGTAATCACCTTGTTCTCTCGACGACATGAGTGATAGCATGCCGGCAGACCATGTTTTAGCAGCTGCTTGTCTTCAGCTGTCCTTCTTTGGTCTTCTCGACGACAAGGCCACTTTGGTGAAGTCGACGATACCACGTCTTCTCTGCATTCGACGATCTTTCTTTTGCGTTCGACGAACACGCCAAATCTCAGCGGTCGTCGATCTTCCTTTTGAGTTCAATGATCTTGCTTCTGCGTTCGATGAACTTGCTTTTGCGTTTGACGAACATATAAAATCTCAGCGGTCGTCGATCTTCCTTCTGAGTTCGACGATCTTGCTTCTGCGTTTGACGAATCACGCCCAGTCGCAGCGCTCTTCGATCTCTGCAAGCATGAGCTAGATGGAGCATTAAATACAGCTTGCACTTATCATTGAGCTGAGCACTTCTTCAAATCAGGAACATTGCTGGGCACTGTTCCCAACACTTGTGCTCCAGAAATCCAAACAAGATAAATGCGGCTGATTCACTGCTCAAACCTCTATTCCTCTGATACCATGTGAAAATTTCTCTTTTATTAATTACTATCAGACACCAAGTTAAGGTTCTGACAAGTAGAAAAAATGGGAACTAGGTCGCAGGAACACTCTCAACCATACTGAGCACAATAAACCAAAAATAATGAAGGAACACGAGGACTAGTATTCAAAACTCTTCTTTACAACTTGAGGTACACATGGCGAGACATGCTTCACCAATACAATCGAAGAAAGAATAACAACAAGACAGCAGATACCACCCAAGCCGCCTGACAAGCAAGCTGCCCGACTTAACAAGGTTGTCCGCGCAAACCGTCAAGCCGCCAAACCGCAACTCAACACGCGGACTACCCATTATTCCAATGCTGACATTGTCCTCCCGAGCAAGGGTGCCTGACCGCTGTCACTTTTCCGCTCCTAACCGCGAACACTATTGCTGACAAGCTGAACAGAAAACATACCGGCAAGGCAAGCCGCCTAACCGCACGGTCTGACCTTATTAAAAGTAGAAACACAAGCCGAAGAGAAAAGCTGCCGCAAACTGCTACCACCTGTTGCTACCCGCCGCTGACTGCCACCGACTTAACCATTGCGGTATCCTCTGATCATGTCAGAACCACACACAATCCGCGCAACCTGCGAACACAACAGAGACAATTCTCAACCCGCACGACTAGAAAAAGTCTAACCGCACAAACGACTTGCGAACTCTCGCTAATTCACTGTATTTGATATGAGGGAGAGGTCCTATTTATAGGCATTAGAAGGAGTGTGGTAGCCGCCCATAATGATAGGATAACCTCCCCAACCCGGCAGCGGGTAGAAAACAATCTGTGCGGCTTAATGACAAGCCGAACCCGTCAACCAGAGCACCAGGACTTAAAGCAGACCAAGTCCAAAAAACAAGTCGGACTGGCAGACCACCAGCCCGCTGCGGGTAGACAACCCGCGCTGTCTCAATATAGGCCGCGCGACCTCCACTTCACTTCAACATTTTCATCAAGAAACACCATGTATTTGTAAATCAAAGTCAAAATCACCATTATTTACAAAATCATGTATCTCTCAAATTAAATTCAAATATGCAAAAATTTCCTATGAACAATACTTTTGATAATCACAATGGAAATTTGATGCATAAGAACAACAATAATCCAAGATTTGAATGGAGGCCCAAATTTGAAAATGAAACATTAACTTCACATGAAAGGACCCATTTATCACTATCTACCCATAAGCCTACACATTATATTTGCGTACCTAAAGGAACCACCACACTTGGTCCCCTTTGGATACCAAAATCTCTTATTCATTAGGTATCACCAAATGCATGAATTAGAATATTTTCAAAATGAAATATACAAATTTCTACTTCATGATATGCTTTTATTTTTCTTTTTATTTTCTTAAGCCTATCATGTTATGGTCATCTTATATATTATTGGAAATATGATTTTATCTCTTAAAACTTAATGAGTTTATAAATCAAATTGATCAAAATTCAAAATCATATTTTATTTTGATGACCTATCTATCTTCCTTATATTCATTGCCTATAAATATCTTATATTATCCATCTAAATCAAACTCTAAATTTGTTATGATATATTTATCTAAGTTAATAAAATCATGAACTTCACTTTTTCTCTTTCAAAAGTTTTAAGGGATGTCCATAGTTCATAAATCATTCTTAAACCTATTCTTATGCATGAACATCATTTCACATTAAAATCATTTATATCATGCTTATTTGGATTATTCGAACATGATATCTTGTGTTTTCATTTTCAATCTTTTTCAAGTTATATTATTTTGATAAACACAAGCCTTTAGAAAATTCAAAATGAAGATATAATAAAATATATCTCATGCAATATTTAGTCATATACAAAATCGCTAATGTTTCATGCAATTTGCACTATCTAGACATCTTCAAAAAATCCGAAATTTATGCATGAAACTACTCTTGGGACAATTAATCAAGATCAATAATCAGAATTTCCAAAATCTTGAAAAATAGTGTACTGTTTTTCGCGCTAGTGCTAGCACAGGCGCTAGCTCGAGTGTCCGATTTTTTGATTTATTTAAATCTTGAAAAATCATAAAATATATTTTCTTATATGTGCTACTTATTTTTGCATTCATGCCATTAATTGATTTTTGAAAAATTAAAATAAAAACTACAAAAGCCAAAATAAAAAAAATTGTATTCTCTTCGATTCTTTGTTTATCTCTTGATTTCTATTTCTATATGCAAATATCAAATACAAAAAATATAAAACAAAGAATTATCAAAAATTATTTTTTGAACTTAACTTTTCTATTTACATGTATCTTGTGAAAGAGAGATTTGGGCTATCATCCCATCACATCACCTAGTACTGGGCGAACCCCTCATAGGGTAGACCTCGGGAAGTCCAAGATCAATTATAAGAGTTCAAACTTTAAAACAAAAATATTTTTTCAAAAGATCAAAAAACTGTATGTATTTTATTGTTCATATCAAGCAAGGTTTAATCTATCATTTAGACCTTCTACAATATTGCAATTCATCTTTTCAAACTACTTTGAACATTGTTTTGATCATGCTTTGATATATCTAATCACAGGTGCATCAATTGTATTGTAAATGTTGTGTAGAACCAAGCTTAGCATGCCTCTAAGTATGAGTAGATATTTTATGGTTGATAATGATATTTAATCACTTACTTATGTTGGCATAGTCTACATGTGCTTTTAATCTAAGAATGCTTGCTTGTGTATTGTAATTGTACAATTAATTAAATTTGCACAAGTATCTTATCTACACTACTTTTATTTACGCTCATAAAAATTTAGAAAAGTGGTTGTGCTTTCAAAATTAAATTGGTTTGCAAAACAAGTGTATTCGGAGATCTTTGTACAAAACAAAAATCATGAAATAAATTGATAAAGAAAACACCACCAAGCACTACTTGAACCTCCTGATAGCCTTAATAAGTATTGTTAGGTTGATCACCTTGGAAAGAATAGTAAAGTGTCTTGTGCAAACCTTCATTTTTCTTTACACCACTTATTCTTAAGTACACCGGATCAAAAAAAAACAATATTGAAAAATTAAGTGTGTGATCCCCCAAGCACTACTTTACACCCTGATAAGTCTTCATGAGCATTGTGTGTGCAAAGCACCTTGGTAGTTCTACATTTTTGTATGTGTATTGAAGTGTGTGGAAGTAAAATTATTTGTGTTTTGTTGTGCACTTTACTCAACATATGTCTTGTATTTTTAATTAAATCATTTGTTTACTCTTTTCAAAATACACTTATGTGCACATCATTATCTTCCATAACACTTCTTCTCATGAGTATTGGATCCTAATGCTAAATTCTATACTCCTCTTTATTTATAAATGCACTAGATAACCTTGCATGCTATCTACAATGTTTGGTATGTTTTGAATTTGTGAATTATAATAATATTGTAGTAGTTTCTCTTTGATATCCTTCTTTCATGCTTGGTTACTTTATTACTTAAAGATTTTAAATGAAAAATGATTTACAAAAACATCTTCCTTTTTGGAATTTAACTCATATATCTTCTTATGAATAAACATGACTACAAAAAGATGTTTCTTGTATTTCTATATGTCTTCCACATCATTACCATATATTTTTTACCTTACGTTTTCATGCTTATATCAAAGTCTTAAATCTCAAAATTCCTTTTTCAACAAGTGGTAGACTTGCTTGGTAGAATTTATATTAGTTGTTCTAACACGATTAATTTTTATACTAAAAACTCTGATTCATTAATAGATTTCAAAATAGCTATGTGAGTTTTTTTTTAATTCAAATAAAAATATAATCCCATAGGCTATGAACTTAACATTAGATTTAAATGCTTAATGTTTCCAATGATTATTATCCCATAATTACATATCTCACCTTAGAGGGGGCGTAGGTTTGTAGACATTAGATAACCTAACCTCTAAGTCATGTCTTGTCCTTAACCGGGAGGGTTCGAGTGGGCCATTGCGAGGCACTGGGGGGAAGAGTGCTAGGTTGTGTATCTTTTAGTGTTTGCATATGGGACTAACACCCCAACCTACGACATGTATGCAGCTCATCATGACCATCCGTCACTTAGTACGGGGCTAGGGTGTAGACATATTGTCTGGGTTGATTAGTTACTTGGAAATCATTACCTTTTATGCTTAAAAATCCTTATCATTTCATTTTCTCTAAAAAGCTCGATCATGCCTTATCTTTTTTATCAAAAAATCCTCTTTTATGTCTATTTCTTCCTTGCCCAATTTTGCTAATAACAAAAGGGGGTGAACTAACATAATAAATATTAATCGCTATCAAATGGGAAAACTAACATGAGTAATGATTAAGATGATAGCTTACATATTATGGGAGCATTCACATAGGGGGATCATGTATTTAGGGGGAGCAATTATAAATACTAAAATCGATTATTATCCTAAGTCATCACTCTCACACACACACACACACATAAGTAGATTTCATCGCGCTTGCTCTGATTTATCATTAATGGATTTGTTATTATCAAAAGGGGGAGTTTATTGGAACATGGTCTTCCGCATCTCCTAGGTTTGAGAATAACAAATCCTTTATGTATTTGATCTAGTGTGCTTAAGTGTGTAGGAAACAAGTCCATATGACTCAAGGATAACATAAGAAAGTTTCCCCCAGAATTCCAACATGCCCACTAGCACCGGCGGTAGCACCCAGCGCAGACGCTAGCGATGATTAGCGCAAATTCTAGGAGCATCTTTAGAAGGCGCTAGCGGCAGGTGATAGCCTATAGTGCAGGCGGTAGCGCAAAGCACAAGAGGCAAGGCAGCAGCGTTTCCCTGGAATGAAAGATACGCACACGTAGAATAATACTATACTGGGATACTGCCAGCGGTAGCGCTAGAGCAGGCGCTAGCGCTCACTCATATAAAAGGAGGCATCTTCTCCCATTTTCCTTAGAGAAGTTGAAAGAGAGGCTTAGTGCCACAATTCCAGAGCCTTATTTGCCCGAGAGTTGATCTCCCACCAAAAGCTTAGAGAGTTTCTGAAGGAGGACTTCATCACGCTATATCCGAAGGGCGAACGCTTCAACCTCGCTTATTCTACAACGATCCTTCCTCTCTGACTTCAGAAGTTTCTTAGAGGGAGTTTTTATTATTATTGTCATTTCGTATCTTTTGTAAACCGTTAGAGAATTCGCCTCGTGTAGGTGACTTGGTTGGGGTAGGACTTAGGGCATGAATTTGCCTCGTAGTGGCAACTAGATCTAGGTTATTTCTAGGGGGTGCTCGAGGCCATATCTGGGGAAGGATTCGCTAGAGCGGTATGAGGCTGTATCCGGGGAAGGATAGGCTAGGGCCACCAGTTCGTGGGGATACGAGTCGAGATAGAAAATGAAAAAGAGTTTTATTATTATTCGCCTCAGATTTCTAGCATTATAGAAATCTAGTTTGGTAATCAATTTTATTAATAGTAATCATGTCTCTCTTTGTGTAATAAAATTGATTGTGTTCTTCATTTATCTAAATTATTTATTATCATCTCTTTCATCATTAAATAATTTAGATCTTTATTCAAAATCACTATTTTAATCTCTTAGTTTTTCAAGTATCTTAAAATACACAAAAGTTAAAAAACCCTTATTCACCCCCCCCCCCCTCTAAGGGCGCCTACAGATCCAACAACAACTACCTCATATGTGTAATTTAGATAAGTTTTCATTATGAAAAATAAGAATTAAATAATATATGAATTCAATTGATGAAGAAATTTTTGATTATGTGATTGTAGGTACTCTAATTCCCACCTATACATATGAAAAGGGGCTTATTGTTACTAAGGCCAAAGCTAACTGGCCTGAGGCTGAAAAGAAGGCTAAATCTAGTGATGCAAATGTCATGAATATATTGGTCTCTACTATGACTAATAAAATATTTCAAATGGTTGTCGACTGCCAATCTATTAAAGATATCTGGGACTGCTTAACCATAATTGTTGAAGACAACTCAGATGAAAGAAAAGATAAGATCTCTCTCTTGATCTCATAATATAAGAATTTCAAAAAAAAATAATAAGAATTTATGGCAGACATGTACTAGAGATTCAGTTTAATAGTTACTGAACTCAGAGAGCTAGATAAGGAAATATCATTAACTAAAATTAATGATAAACTTCTAATGTGCTTCCCAAGCTCTTGAGACTCAAGGATCCGGACTATTAGAGTAGCTAGATGTACTAAGGAAATATTCACAGATGCACTTTTTGGAAATATCAAGTCAAATGAAATGCTATTAAAGGCTAAAGTTAAGAATGAAGCCAAGGAGAAAACTCCAGCATCCTCAAAGGAGAAATCCATTGCTCTTAAATCCACTGATGTAGAAGGATCAGTAATGGATGATGAATTAATGAGTCTCCTGGATAGAAGATTTAAGAAGTAGATTAAGTATGAAGACTTCAGAAGAAGGGATAGAAGCCATACTAAATCAAGGTACGATAAAACTCATGGTAAATAAGTTATTTATTTTTCCCGCAGAAAACCTGGACACATTAATCCAGAATGTCCAAATGAAAACAAGTTCAAAGTTCAGAAGAAAAAAAAAAGATTAGAGGAAGAATAATGATCAAAGGAAGAAGAATAAGAAGAATGACAAAGATTTCATTTCTGAGACATGAAGTGCAACTGATGATGACAATAACACTAGTTTAGGCAGTGAAGAAGTTGAAGCTGAAGAAAAATGGTTGATGACATTAGATCTTTGTGATCAGGAAGAAGAGGTATCATGCTTCAATGATTTTGATTTTTCCTCTGAAGAATTAAAAAAAAATTTAAAGAGTTCTGTCGCGATCAACTTATTACTAAAAAGCAAATCAAAACTCTTGGGGCAGCAATTTCTTCCCATAAAGAAAATTTGATTAAAAAAAAATAAGTAGCTATTAACTATGAATTAAGAATTGAGAATAGTAAACTCAGAGAGAAAATAGACTCTCTGAAGTTAGAAAATATTAAACTAAAAGAGCAAGTACAAATGGCAAAAGCTTGTGAGGATAGCCTCAATAGAAGGAGATAACAGCTCAAGTCCATCTCTTAAAACCTCATTGTGAGATTTAAGAACCTTGAACTAGGAGTTGAAGTCTCAAATGTGAAGGATTCAATAAGTATTCCTGCTGGGAAGAATCATATAGTCTTTGTCAATGCTAAAGACAAACAACATATTCTTTTAGACACTGATATTCCCTTTACTTCTAAACATATCAGAAGAAAAGCTCCACTTAAGAGGAATTCTATCAAAGAGAAGAAAGTGCTGGAGATAATATTTATCTTGTTGATTTCATCTCTAACACAACTGATATATGCTCAAAAGTTACTAATACTGAATTGTGGCATAGAAGGCTTGGGCATCTCAATATTAAAATAGTGTCCAAGCTCTTTAAAAATAACCGTGTAAGAGGGCTTCCACCATGAAAATATGTCAAAGAGAAATCCCATCGAGCTTGTTAATTGGGTAAGAAAACTAGGGTTTACGTTAGGAAAGTATATAAAGACGATTCACCTTGTTGGAACCGAGAATCGGCCCAACGAGGAGTTCGGACCCCTGAAAGGGGGCAGCTAGCGCTTACTGATCCCACGGAGGAACCTGACCGTGGACTTAGAGCTAAAGAGCAGACCCTTGGCAATAGTGTGGAGGTCCCACCACACACCCGGAAGATCTTTTGAGCGCTCCCCCTCCCAAGCCAAGACTGATGTCGGGAACCTTGGAGAGGTGAAGGAGCTAACCAAAGGCGTCCTAAGGAGAAGTAAAGATCTGGGATGCTCTCCAAAGTTGCCCCTCAGGGTCTATTTATAGCTTTTCTATACTGGTCTCCTAATAGCAAGATTACGCCTTTTGGTTTTACTAAATGCACCCCAAAATGGTATGCCAACAGCCATACTCCACTGTTCAGAAGGGCTATTGGCATCCCACCAAGGGAATCTGGATAAATTTACGCCATGCCCCTTACTGGCGAGTAGCCTCTGAGGGCGTCACTCGCCGGTCTCTGAGTGAGCGAGGCTCTCGAGGTCCCATTCTGCGAGTGGTCTATGGGGTACCGCTCGCTGGCCTACTGACATCATATACATCAGCCTAGGTCGATCGCATGAGGCGGCTATCCCTTGGTCTCCTCGCCTTTTGCTAAATGCACCACCTGGAGTGTCGAGCCCACACTTGCCCCTGCTTCTGCGCTACGCTCCTCGCGAGGCTGCAAACCTGGCTTATATCCCCTTTGCTTATTTTGCCGATACCTGATTCTTTATCTTCCCCCTCGGCGAACACGGGGTTGTACACAATCTCCGCTCTTCGCAAGATTAGTATAATCTTGCGAAGAAACATCCAACCCTTGGTGTTCGCCGGACGGATGCTGACCTAGCGGGAATCTTTTGGTGGGTCCCACCTCAAATGCTATAAATACCACCAATCCTGAACGATGAGTAACTCTAATTTCTTTCGCCTTTCCTCGCTACTTGCCACTGTAGCTGTCAAGGATGCCTCTTCTGGAAGAAGCTCGCGCTCTCTTAAATGCGGCACGAGTCGACGAGCATGCAACTTTCACAGAGTTCGCCCCTTGGGCCTCCAAGCAGCCTTCTCTGTCACTCCCCCGAATTAGGAAGGCGAAGACGGTTCGGCAACATCCGGGGGAGGATGGGTCTTTAGTTCCGGACCCGTCGACTGTCACCCAGCTCGCCGATAAGGTACTTAGGTTGATGTGTTGGCCCTCCTCATTATGCTGCTAACACCTCCTTTCACAGAGTTTGATCCTACTAGGGGAACTTGCGAACGAAACCCAGGTAGACACTCGCCCCCTCCCCCCACCCTCCTCGGGAGGATCAGCTCGGCGGCTATGGAACTGGACACCTCCAACACCACCGCCTCCTCGCTGCGACCTAGTAAGCTTCCCGCCTCCCTCAATGTTCAACTTTATGAGTTGAGCTGATGGTATTGCCTTTTGTAGAGAACCTCTCGTAGCGCCTGGGAGTCATATCATACCACCGCGCTCCCCCCTGTGACCATGACCATCTCCACCCCGGCCTATGGCATCCTGGGTCAATCGGGCCCCGGCAGCTCGCTCCCTGGCGTCGTCTGGATCGAGAGCAGCCCCCCTCCCCCCGCCCCTCGGTCCTGGGGAAATCCGTGAAGCTAACCTATACCTAGGACTTCCAGGGGCAGTCGGGCTCCTCTCTCCAACATCCTGGTAATGCAATCCAGACCTTGCCAGGTTAGTCAATTAACTATCGCTTGCCCCATTCCTTTTATTGCTGACTCCTTTCTTGCAGGTGACCCCAAGAGTTCTGCTGACCAGGATATCAGAGAGGAAGAGATGTCGCCACCTCCCTCTCCAGACAAGATTGGTGATTTTCTCGGAGACCCTCGGGACCCAGAGGTCATGAAGAGGCGAACCGCCGAAGTGCTCCAGAAGTATGGTCATATGTTGCAGGATTTGTATAGCCAGGCAGGGAAGGACCGGGAGGCGACCGAGGAGCGGCTCACCGCCTTTGCGGATGATTATGTGCGGCTCCGTGCCGAGTTACTACTAGAAACTCGCAAGTAAGTCACCACCCCTGGGGTGTACCTCTAGTGGGTGGATGATCAAGTTCGCTTGATACAGCGCGAGCACCGCGCCATTTGCGCATACCATTATCCTAGTGTGCTGCCAAGCTCGGGGGTGTGAGGTCGAGGTCGATGGAGGTGGGTCAAGTACTGATCCCGCTTGCACTCGCATCCTCTTGGAGAAAAAAAATGTACATTAAACCATCCGCAAACTATAATTAACATTGCCTAGATATTTCCTGCCCATTCCCGGGCTTTCTTTAATTGATTGGTAATATTGTTAATATTGTGCTTGCAGGATTTCTTTCTTTCTTTCCTACTACTCTTGATCTACAATCCGTATAGGGCTCGCATTACTTTGCATTCACTTTACTTTTTATTTCTTACTTCTTCGGTCTGCGACCCACATAGGGCTCGCATTACGTACTCTGCGCTCGCCTTACTCGTGGCGAGCCGGCAATATCGCATTGTAGCAAGCGAGTGGGGGTACGATGGCTCACATACCGAGGCACGTTGTGATGCGGTTATGCTATCCGCACCCCCTCTGCGCATCGATTCCTCTACCCCCACCCCGCCGCCTTAATTTTTCATAAATAGGTCTAGAGTTGTGAACCAACCACTGCATTTAACACTAAAAACTCCTTGCCCTCTTTGTTCTCGCGTGCTCGTAAACCTTCCCTCGCGCTCATATTTCTTTTCAAGCAGCATTAATGGGTGATGATGGAGGTGATGCTGAGGGCCGGGCCAAGTGTGTCTGGACCTTCTGTGACAATTCATTATTTTCGTGCTTTCTTACCGAGGGCGAGTACCATAGCGTGGTGGCCAACTACATCTTGCTAGGGTTTTCGGCCTATCATCCCGCGAAGACGGAGGAGATCAACACCCTTTACCCAGAAGAGCTCTCCATCTCAGCATCTCACTTTAATGTCGGCTTGCGACTCCCACTCTGGCCAGAGATCTGCCAGGTATTTTCCCGTACCCTCACTCCATTTATTTTTGACTCGCGTGAGATTTCAAACCATTCAGCACGGTCCTACCAGATATTCAAGTACTACGGCGTGATCCCGGGGCCCGGGAGAGGGGGAGGCCCGGGATATTTGTTAAGAGGGGTGCGGCCCACTCATCTCAGAGTATACCAGGCCGCATGGGCCCACTTAGCATCGTGCCAAGTATCCCGGGCCCCCCCCTCAGAGGGCTACAGCCCAACTGGCCCAACCCGTCTCCTTCCCTGGTCTCAGGAAGGCGGGTTGTTGAGGTCATCTCCCAGGATTCGATCCCATGACTCCAAGCAGCCCTCATCACCCAGCTACGCTGCAGCGCAGTTGGGTGATGAGGGCTGCTTGGAGAGCTTCTTATGAAGGAGGTCATGGGATCGAATCCTGGGAGATGACCTCAACAACCCGCCTTCCTGAGACCAGGGAAGGAGACGGGTTGGGCCAGTTGGGCTGCAGCCCTCTGAGGGGGGGGGGGCCCGGGATACTTGGCACGATGCTAAGTGGGCCCATGCGGCCTGGTATACTCTGAGATGAGTGGGCCGCACCCCTCTTAACAAAAACCGGTTTTTGTTAAGAGGGGTGCGGCCCACTCATCTCAGAGTATACCAGGCCGCATGGGCCCACTTAGCATCGTGCCAAGTATCCCGGGCCCCCCCTCAGAGGGCTGCAGCCCAACTGGCCCAACCCGTCTCCTCCCCTGGTCTCAGGAAGGCGGGTTGTTGAGGTCATCTCCCAGGATTCGATCCCATGACCTCCTTCATAAGAAGCTCTCCAAGCAGCCCTCATCACCCAACTGCGCTGCAGCGTTGCTGGGTGATGAGGGCTGCTTGGAGAGCTTCTTATGAAGGAGGTCATGGGATCGAATCCTGGGAGATGACCTCAACAACCCGCCTTCCTGAGACCAGGGAAGGAGACGGGTTGGGCCAGTTGGGCTGCAGCCCTCTGAGGGGGGGGCCCGGGATACTTGGCACGATGCTAAGTGGGCCCATGCGGCCTGGTATACTCTGAGATGAGTGGGCCGCACCCCTCTTAACAAAAACCGGTTTTTGTTAAGAGGGGTGCGGCCCACTCATCTCAGAGTATACCAGGCCGCATGGGCCCACTTAGCATCGTGCCAAGTATCCCGGGCCCCCCCCTCAGAGGGCTGCAGCCCAACTGGCCCAACCCGTCTCCTTCCCTGGTCTCAGGAAGGCGGGTTGTTGAGGTCATCTCCCAGGATTCGATCCCATGACCTCCTTCATAAGAAGCTCTCCAAGCAGCCCTCATCACCCAGCTACGCTGCAGCGCAGTTGGGTGATGAGGGCTGCTTGGAGAGCTTCTTATGAAGGAGGTCATGGGATCGAATCCTGGGAGATGACCTCAACAACCCGCCTTCCTGAGACCAGGGAAGGAGACGGGTTGGGCCAGTTGGGCTGCAGCCCTCTGAGGGGGGGGCCCGGGATACTTGGCACGATGCTAAGTGGGCCCATGCGGCCTGGTATACTCTGAGATGAGTGGGCCGCACCCCTCTTAACAGATGTTGCGTGCCGAGAGCTCCCCAGCACCTCTGCGCCTCCCCCCAAGAAGCGGGCTACGCCTATGAGCCGCAGATCGCTCTCTACGCTGCCCCCGCCGAAGAAGCAGAAGACCATGCCCAGGCGAAAGGGAAGGAGGTCTCTGTGAGTCTGCCTGGAGCTGACCTCCCGGTTGACCCGCCAGCAAACAAGGAAATCGGCGAGGTCATCGAGGAGACTGACGACGTGCCGGGGGCGCCTGTCCCGAGGGGCTATAGAAACTTTGGTCTCAACACGAGGCATCGAGATGAGGTGGGTGAACCCTCCTGAACTGGGACGACGAAGCCAACCGGATCTCCATCTTAACTCTCCTCCCCTTCTGGGTGGAGCAGGACAACGTCGAGGTCCATGCCTTCAGCCTTTCCTTTGGGCTCTATAGCCGAGTGGATGCCACCGACTTTGACGCCCTGTCATCTCGGCTGCTCGCATACAAGAGCGTGTGATCTCTGCTATGTAGCCTGGAGCTCGCCAAAATGATGGGACATCATTGCCTCCAATCCGAGAAGAACTTAGAGGAGCTCAAGCGCGACCTGACGACCGCGAAAAAGGAAATCGCGAGCCTGAAGGAAAGTCAAGGCTTCGAAGATCTGGCTTGCGAGCTGAAGGCCGCGACGGAGGAGATCGTGAGCCTCAAAGAGAAGCAAGACATCGCGGATGGCCTCATTACTAGCCTCCAGGATGGTATGGTAAGTTTTTCAGTTACCCGCTTTTACCTCTTATTATCCTTACCCCTCGCTAATACATTCTCTCATAGGATGTCGAGACCACCACAACGCTCCTCGTCCGCGCCTCTGACCTGGAGAAGGAGGTCGCTAGCCTGAAGGCCCTCAATCAAGAATTAGTCCGGGCGGCCCTTCCACCCCCTCCTCGCAGCCCCAGGACATTGAGGAATGAGTCACGCTAGCAGGAAGAGAGGATGTGAAAGACTGCAATTGCAGCGACAAACAACATCTTCCGCACTCTTTAGAGGGCACAACTTCTTTCTGCCGAGGCAGTGCAGCTGACTATCAAGGAGGTGGTCCCAGAACTGTTCCTGACGATCGCTAAGTCGATCGATAGCGAGAGATAACCATCCGCAGGCGACCCTTGAACATCATGTAATTTTTCTTTTATTTTTGACGGCGAGACATCCATATCTTGTAATAGAAAATGTGAAATAAAAATTTTGTTTAGCACTTTCCTTTGCTTCTCTCGTTTTGCTGCAGTGTGCTCGCATACTGTCTTCTTTGTAGGCTTAGGCTCACTTTTCATTGATGCTCACTCGCCCTTCGCACTGCCATTCATTTGCATATCATTTACATTGTTGTCCTTGGCTCGCGCTCTATTGATGTTTGTAGTTCTAGAATTACAAGTAAAGATGCATTGCACCTTGTATCTTGACCGGTACATCTTGATTACCTTCTGCCTGCAAACTGTACGGGCTCACTGGTTTGAGTGCAACACTGCTTGCCTTTACTTAGTCGCTTGTGAGCGAGGTCCTCCCCTTTAGGAGGTCTTTCCAGAGATTCATTTTGCCAGAGTCTCGCTAGGCGAGCACTGTCTTCCCTCTCCCCTCTGAAGTGTTCGCTAGTTCTGCCGGCTAGTGAGCCCATCTGTAGAATTCATGAGTTGTTAACCACATAATCTGACGACCTCTCCAGAGATCAACCTGACCCCACAGGCTAATGAGAGCCTGGCAGCAGAATCGATCCAGGGCATTCCAGCACCATGTTGTTACCTTGCCATCCTCTCCGAAGATCAACCTGACCCCACCGGCTAATGAGAGCCCGACAGTGGAATTGATCCGAGGCATTCCAACACCATGTTGTTACCTTGCTAGCCTCTTTAGAGATCAACCTGACCCCACAAGCTAATGAGAGCCCGGCAGCAGAATTGATTTGGGGCATTCCAGCACCATGTTGTTACCTTGCCAGCCTCTTCGGAGATCAACCTGACCCCCCTGGCTAATGAGAGCCCGGCAGCCGAATCGATCCGAGGAATTCTAGCACCATGTTGTTACCTCTACAGCCTCTCCAGAGATCAACCTGACCCCACCAGCTAATGAGAGCCAGGCAGCGGAATCTATCCAGTTCATTCCAGCACCATGTTGTTACCTTGCCAGCCTCTCCGGAGATCAACCTGACCCCACCGGCTAATGAGAGCCCATCAGCGCAATAGATCTGGGGAAGTCCATCACCATGTTGTTACCTTGCTAGCCGCTCCGGAGATCAACCTGACCCCACCAGCTAAAGAGATCCCGGCAGCAGAATCGATCTGGGGCATTCCAACACCATGTTGTTACCTTGACAGCCTCTTTGGAGATCAACCTTACCCCATCGGCTAATGAGAGCCCAGCAGTGGAATTGATCCGGGGCATTCTAGCACCATGGTGTTACCTTGCCAGCCTCTCCGGAGATCAACCTGACCCCACCAGCTAATGAAATCTCAACAGCATAATCGATCCGGGGCATTCCAGCAACCTTGTTTTCTTGAATGGGCCCAACATTAGAAAAGCACAATTTTCAACACAAGTTAATAAATAAACTCAAGGATAGAAACGTTTCAAGTCATCCCCGCTCCAAGTTTGGCTAAGGGGCACCCCGTCCACATCATGGAGGTGATAGCCCCCCCCCCCCCCCCCCCCCCCCCCCCACACACACACACTTGAGTACCTCTTTTACAACATAAGAGTCATCCCAGTTGGAATTGAGTTTTCCAACCGCGGCTCCCCTTCCAGTTGCATTAACTTTTTTGAAGACCAAGTCCCCTTTCTCGAATTGCTTGACACAGATGTGCTTGTCGAAATACTGGGCCAGCCTCTACTTGACCTCCTCCTATCAGATGGTGGCCAGGTCTCGGAGCCCTTCCACCAAATCTAGAAATATCTTTTGCTCCTCATTCTACAGTCGCCATTCTTCGTTTCCCTCTCCCGCGGTCACCACCCTGGGTGATTTCACCTCAAACTCAATGGGAAGCACATCCTTGGATCCATGGGAGAGTATAAAAGGAGTCTCCCCTATGGCGGTGTTTGGTGTAGTTCTCAGGTCCCACAGGACCGAGGTCAGCTATTCCACCCAGCTACCCCTAAGGTTCTTGACCTTCTTTTTTAACAAGTTCACGATCACCTTGTTCGCGGACTACACCTGCCCATTGCTCCTTGGGTGATGGACCGATGCAAAGTGAAGGTCGACACCCAGCTGGGTGCAGAAGCTAACAAATTCATCTCTGGCAAACTATCGTCCATTATCCATGATGATGGCTAGCGGGAGCCCATGTCAACAAATTATCTCCCCCCATATGAAATTCCTAACTACCTGGGAGGTTGCCTTGGCCAGTGCCTTCACCTCCAGCCACTATGAGAAGTAGTCAATCATCATGAGTAGGAACTGAAAGAATATAAGGTTTGTAGTCTAAATCACCTAGAGGGGGGGTGAATAGGTCTTGTAAATTTTACTTGATTATCTTTAGCTGTTTTCAGAGTTAGTTCAAGCAAATCAGCAAACACAGAAAGCACACTATAATTTATAGTGGTTCCCCAAAAACAATATGTCTATGGGTAGTCCACTTTCCCCCTCCACCCTTCTAACATTGTGTTATACAGGGCCAACTCTCTCCAATCTCGGCTCAAAGAGCTTACAGCACAAGTTCCTCAGAACTTCTAAGATCAAGAATGATCCTACCTCAGGACACAAGTCCCTACAACTCAGAGCTATCTCCAGCTCCTACCTAGGCACAGCTGCCCTACAAACTCAGAGGATAACACCTCCTACAGCTCAGACAATAATGTCCTACAACTCAGGCTGTTAAGCCCTACCTCAGATCTGTTCCAGATCCTACAGCTCAGACCTCTCCCAGGTCCTACTCCTCAGAGTACTCCTCCTCCTACTTCTCAGACCACCTCCTGGTCCTACCTCAGGCTGTTAAGCCCTACCTCAGATCTGCTCCAGATCCTACACTCAGGCCTTCAGCCCTACAACTCAGAACCCTCAGGTTCCTACAATCTCATACCAAAAGGTCTTACAGCTCAGGCAAAATGCCCTATAGAAAAATGATTTAGAAATATTCTACAGTAGAGGTACTCTCCTGTAGATCCTGCACCGTCTGTGCTTCCTATAGCTGAAGATGTCGATGCCAGCTACTAACTTGATCTTCCTCTTCGACAGAGTGATGGAAGATCACCTTGCTCCTTCTTGCAGAGGAGCTAACTTTCTTTCATTGTTTTCTTCTTCTTGTTTAGTGAGCAGGAGGAAGAAGACGAGAGCTTCAGCCGTCAATGTAACAGTTGATCTCTTTTGCATGTTACCGAGAGTTTCAAATGTGCCCTAACTTTTCCTTTTATACACATCTGATCTTCAACGGCTCTTAGCTGATCTGCTGAGAAGTATGGGAGAAGCTGGTGGACCCCACACAGCTTTTCTGCAACTAGTCCTAGCCGCAGGCCCGCCGCCCTACTTTTTCGTAGAGAAGGACTGCGCTCGACGAACGTGGAACACTCTGCGTTCGATGAACCAACTGTCCCCTGCATTCGACGATCTTGCCAGCTCAGCGCTCGACAAACTTGCCTTATGTGTCTTCTCAGCGGCTCAGCTGAGACGGCTCCTCGTCTCAGCGTTTGTCGAACGACGTTCAGCGTTCGGCGATCTTGCCTTGTGTGTCTTCTCAGCGGCTCCTTCTTTGATCCCGTCTCAGCGGTCGACGAACGGCGTTCAGCGTTCGACGATCTTGCCTTGTGTGTCTTCTCAGCGGCTCCTTCTTTGATCCCGTCTCAGCGGTCGACGAATGGCGTTCAACGTTCGACGATCTTGCCTTGTGTGTCTTCTCAGCGGCTCCTTCTTTGATCCCGACTCAACGGTCGACGAACGGCATTCAGCATTCGACGAACACGCTGATTCTCAGTGTATAATGAACTTATCAGCGGAGGCACCTTCTTCTCAGCGGATACGCTGAGACGGCTCCTCGTCTCAGCGGTTTTGACCCCTTGTCTCAGCGGTTCTGCTGAGACTACATCATTTATGGGAGATGATTTCACCACACTTAAGGGCTTGTTTGGCCCTTCCTTTTGAGTCACCTGCACTTGTATATCTTACACAAGTAAAGTTCATCAAATACAATATTTCCTTAGCATTGAGAGTGATGCCTCTTTAAATCAAGGTACTATTGAGGGCAATATACCCAATAGGAACTTCCTTTGCCCGCTAGCTTGAGGGAAAGGGCCCACTAGATCCAGCCCCCATATTGCGAATGGCCATGGCGTTGTAATGGTCTGGAGCCTCTAGGCGGGTAGGAGCTGGAGAGGAGCATACAGCTGGCATTTAGAGCACTTCTTTGCGAACTCCGCAGCATCCTTGCTGAGGGTAGGCTAGAAGTAGCCTTGCCTCAACACCCTTCCTTCCAGGGTACTGCTCCCCGAGTGCTTGTCGCACTCCTCTGAATGAATCTCCTCCAGGACCCTTGGAGATTCCTCCTCTGATACGCAACGGGATAGGAGCCCCGAGAGGTTCTTTCAGTATAGTTCATCTGCATGTAAGGAATAGTATACCGACTTATACCTGAGCCACCGCTTGTCCACATCCCCTTCTGGGAATTCCCCGAGGTCAGGAAGGTGATGAAGGGATCCATCCACGATGCCCGTTGATCTATCTTCATCAATGCCCCTTCCTCGATGGATGGTCGGAAGAGCTCCGACGCCGTCCCTCCCGCCCTTGGGCCATACTTAGCCAAGAGGTCTGCCGTGATGCTTTCCTCCCTTGGCACATGCTAGATAGAGAAGGTGCGGAACTGTCCGATCAGTCACTTGACCTTCTCCAGATACCGCTGGAGAGTTTTCTTTTGGCTCAAATTACCCCTTGACCTGGCAAGACACCACCATGGAGTCTGTTGAGAACTCCAACACCAAACTCTCAGGCCAGTCACGGGCCTACTATTACTGCCTCATACTCGGCCTGGTTGTTGGTGAGTCGGAAATGGATACTAATTGCTTGTTCAATCCTCATCCCCTGGAGGCTCACCAGGATGACTCCTCCTCCTCCTAAGGAGTGCTTTCCTGATGCACCGTCAACTAACATCTTCTACGCCATCGAATAGAGTGGTTCAAGCCCCTCCACCTCAGTTACATAGTCCGGCAAGAAGTCTGCCACTGCTTGCGCCTTTATTGACTGCTTAGTCACAAAGGAAACGTCAAACTCACTCAGCTCCACGGACCATTTGGCTAGCCTTTCGGAGTGCTCCACCCCCTCCATGATGTTGTGAAGGGGGCGGTCTGTCACCACCTTTATAGAATGTGCTTGGAAGTAAGGCCGTAGATTCTGGGCCGACACCACTAGGGAAAAGGCCAACTTCTCTAGGATGGAGTACCTGAGCTCGACCTTCCTTAGTACTCCGCTAACGCAATAGATTGGGAGTTACCTTTTACCTTCTTCCCGGACCAACATAGAGCTTACCGATTTGCACCCTATCCCCAGGTACAGGGATAGATCCTCTCCTTGCCTTGGTCCTTAGAGCAACGGAGCCTGAGTCAGTTTCCTCTTCAACGTTTGGAAAGCCTCCTCACACTCAGAGGTCCACTCAAAATTTTGATTCCCCTGCAGCACCTTGAAGAAGGACGCACATTTTTCTCCTACCCTGGAGAGAAACCTACTTAGCCCGACCAACTTCCCAGTGAGCCGCTGGACCTTCTTCGTGTTCCTTGGTGATCCCAGCTCCATGATCGCCTTAACTTTGTCAGGGTTAGGATCCACCCCATCCTGGGAGAGCAAGTGGCCTAAGAATTTCCCTCAGCTTTCCATGAAGACACACTTCTGGGGGTTCAGCTTCATCTTAAACTTTCACAAAGTCCCATAAGTTTCTTCGAAGTCCTAGAGGTGAGACTCGAGATCCCAGCTTTTGATCATGAAATCATCCACGTATACTTCAAGGTTCCGTCCCTTCTGTTCTCTGAAGACCCTATCCAACATCCGTTGATATGTTGTTCCTACATTCTTTAGCCCGAAGGGCATCATCTTATAGCAATAACACCCATCCCCAGTGATGAAGGAGACGTCCTTAACGTCGGGGGGGGGGGGGGGGGGGGGGGGGGGGCATGCGGATCTGGTGGTAACCTGAAAATGCATCTAAAAAGCTCATTAGAGAAAAATTGACGGCTGAGTCAACAAGCTCGTCGATTCGAGGCAGGGGGTAACAATCCTTAGGGCATGATTTATTAAGCAAAGAGAAATCTATGCACATCCTCCACCTGCCATCCTATTTCTCTATCATTACCACATTGGAGACCCATCCTGGGTACTGGATCTCTGATACAAAACCTATCTTGAGGAGCTTGTTCACCTCCTCCCGGATGGGTCCATCAAGCTTGTCCACGATGGACCTCTTCTTCTGACGGATGGGGCAAGTGTCAGGGTTGAGGTTGAGGCAATGACAGGCCACATCTGTGTCGATCACAGGCATCTCTGCCGCACTCCAGGGAAGACGTCCACATTTTTCTAGACGCAGGCCAGGATCTTCCTTTGCCCCTTCAGGCTGAGCTCCCCGCTGATCTTCACCTTTTCTACCTCTCCCACCTGGGAGGTGACCTCTAGCTCCAAGATTTCCTCAACGGCCTCCAGCCTTGATTGTTCCCCCCAATCACCTTCCTTCTTCTCACCGCAAGTGAGTGCTTTGGTTCCTTCTACCTCCACCTTCTCCTCCCACACCACCAACAACTCCGCCCCTTCTTCATGGGCTTGGCCTTCCCCTCTCCCACTTTCTCCCATCTCTTCCACCTCGGCCCCCTCAGCTACCCCTTCCACTTCCTCTTTCCTTTTGATCTCCCAGTCCATCCCCTCCGCCTCGGCTTGCCAGGTGGTGTTGACCGCGGTGACGCAGCACTGCCTTGCTACCTTTGGGTCACCCCTCACCCGGACTTGGACTCCACCTATGTTAAGCTTGAGACACTGGTGGAATATGGATGGGATGCATCGAAACGCGCTAACGAGAGGTTGTCTGAAGATGGCAATGTAGCTGCTCATAGCATCTACGATGATGAACTGGCAGTTATGGGACTGCCCCCTAGGACGACGTGGAGCCTCACTCCTCCTTCCACTTCCTTTCTCTCCCCCATGAATCTGAACAAAGGGCCATCCAAGGCTAGCACTCTCCTCGCCTCCACCTTCATCTCGTCAAATGCCTTCTTGAAGATTACATTGACCGAGCTCCCGTTGTCCAGGAGGATCCGGGAGATGGTGAAGTTCTCGGTGGCTATCTGGATAACCAGCGCATCGTAGAACAGGTCCTCATGACCTGGCATGTCCTTCTAAGGGAAGGTGAGCTTTTCCGTTGGGGGTGGGGCTTGAGATATCAAATCCATGCTCCGATGGTACATGACATGGAGGCTCGCCTTGCGGGTTGCCTCGATCCCCACACCCTCATGGATCACTCTGATCCCCCTCGGGCCCCCACATCGACCCGGTCCTCGCACCTTTCTTCTTCCTCCTCTCGGGGTAGAACCTCCTCGATCCTCACTGGCCGCTGCTACTGTTGCGCCGGCACTCTGGCCTCTCTCATCTCTAGAAACTCTGGGCAGGTGGCCGTCGCGTGACCTTCCTCCTGGTGGAAGTCACAATAGGGTAACACCACCCCCTTCTCTCGGCCTCCGTGACCCTATTCCTTCTCCTCACTCCCGCTCCCGCTCCTGCTCCTACTCCTCTTCCTTGTCCTCTTCCACATCTGATTGCCATAGCTTGATGGGTCGGGGGAGGCGATGGCCTCGGACCCTACCTCCACCCTAGCCGATTAGGTCTACCTTGACCCCCATAGAAATTGCCACCTCCCTACTGCCTTGACCCCAACTCTGGGGCCCTCGGCTCTTCCCTTCTCCAAACTTCCTGCTACTTGACCTACGGCTCACTGAGCTTTGATAGCCTGTTCATGAACTCCGGGTTGGCTTCCTCGCTCTCAACCTCCTCCGCCACCCTCTCGATCAACTCCTCGAAGGACAATGGGACCTTCTGCTTCAAACTAATTTTGAGGAATCCCTTCCACAGCCCCACCGTGAAGCTGAGCTAGAGGTTGAATCCTGGCACCTCCTGGATGAGGAGGACCTTCTCCTTGAAACGGTCCACATAATGGGCCAACGATGATGTAGGCTCGCCTTCCGACACAACTACACGATTAATGGCTCGAGAGCGCTCTCCACGATCCAATTCTACGGCCGCACCAACGAAAACGTAGCATGCAATTTGTGCAATTTTAATAATCAAATGCTAACGTACGGGTTAGCCACACCCTTAGAGATCGAATAAGGGCTATAAGCCAATATCCTCTCAAGCCAAATGGACCTACCCGGTCCGATCAAGCGAGTGTTGTACCAAAAGAGATCCACCGAAAAGGTAGATCTCTCCCAACAAAAAAAAAGGTTCGTCAACCCTCCCGAAATTAAATAAATCAAGATAAACAATAAAAATCGATTGAAGAAAAACAATGATTAAATTAACGTTATCGAAGACAACACTAAAGTTAATCCACCATAAGTTCAATCCAGAAGGAAACACACAAAGATAGAGATTTCGTTACCCTGCTCGGAATTAGATTCTCTAAAATATGATCGCTCTTCAATGATCCCACCGGAGTTGCGCCGAATGGAGAGAAACTCGTCCGCCTTCCTCGCTTCACGCCAGAGATGATTTTCCCGAGGCCACGGAGCCTTTGCTCTTGGCCGAAATCCACCAAGAGGGGAAAAGCTAGGGTGGCCAAAATCCTTCGAAGAAGGAGGAGAAGGTAGTCTTTGTCTTGCAAGGTAGTAGAGGTGAGGATGGAGAGATGTGGTTGAGATTAGACAAGGGGGAGAAGAGGAGGAGAGGGGGCGAAATTTTCAAGGGTAGAATAGGGGGGCGGCTAGGGTGAGGAAAGAGAGAGAGCAAGAGAGGGAAATCAAATTTTAGGGTTTTCTTTAACATTCACTTACCAAATCCTTCAACAACATGGCCTTATATAAGGCTTACAAACATCTGGGCTATATGCAGCCCAATTTAAATAAAATGACAGATTTGACTAAACGCAAGCCAAAATGAAATAGTCCCAAATTAAAATAATGCTACAAGGAAATACATAAATATAAGTAAACATTATAATTATTAAATATGAGTCTTGCCTCGAGGGCGGAGGTTTAAGCGTCGATCACAAAGGTCGCTAGGGCGCCGCAAGTCTTTGGATGGAGAGGGCGAAAGATCTTCCGCAAAGGTGTCAGCTCCATCATCATCAACATGTTGGGGTTCGTCGTCTCCATCAAACGACTCCCCTAGCCCCTACCTTGTCTTGAAGAGTGCCTCGACGTCCTTCTTCCTCTTCTTTGAGGTCGAGAAGCGAAGCAAAAGGCTGCGGCGTAGATCCCCAAAAGCATAGATCGATCATCTCGGGAGCTGGTGAAACCAGTCCCTTGCCATCTCCTTCAATGTGGTTGCAAAGAGTCGGCAATTGAAGGCATCCGATAGGGGACTGAGGGAGACCTTATCCTCAAACCAATGCAGGTGTTGGGAGGTTTCATCCTTGTCGATGTTGTACATCACATCTGGCTCCCTGAGCCACTCCGGGAGTGGTGCCGAGAGCACCAACTCGCAGAACGGGCTTCCTCCGCTTGCTATCCTTACCCGCTCGACTCGCCCCACGAGCTCCCTGACTGGGCCCGCACTCGCTGTAACGGCGCTCGCCGGAGTAGCGCTCGCCAGAGTAGCGCTCACCGTACTCGAGCTCGTCGGGCTCAGAAATAGCTCTCTCCCGGCGAGGTCTCGCCCCGGCGCCTCGCCGCCCACTTCCTTACATGTTCTTTGACCCGGGGCATTCTCGCCTACCCCCAGAGGCGGGATGACCTGACGTGCTGGAGTCGCGAAATCGCTTCGCACCGCGACAAAGGCGAGGTTGATAGTCTCGAGCACCTCCCTGCGGAAAACTGCCAGCATCTCTGTTGTCACTAGCAGACCAGGTGATGGCGAACCGCAGAAACCACACTCTCTCTCACCCTCTCCGACCATGTTACCTCCTAGGGAATTTCTTGCACCAGCTGCGCTCCACGCTCATCGCACCAAAAAAGTTGGAACCAAGAATCGGCCCAACGAGGAGTTCGGACCCCTGAAAGGGGGAAACTAGCACTTATTGATCCAACGGAGGAACCTGATCGAGTACTTATAGCTAAATAACCAACCCTTCGCAATAGTGTGGAGGTCCCACCACACACCCAGAAGATCTTTTGAGCGCTCCCCCTCCTAATCCATGACTAAAGTCAGGCACCTTGGAGAGCTGAAGGAGCTAACCAAAGGCATCCTAAGGAGAAGAAAAGATCTGGGATGCTCTCCAAAGGTGCCCCTCAGGGTGTATTTATAGCTTTTCTATACTGGTTTGTTAATAGTGGGATTCTGCCTTTTGGTTTTACTAAATGCACCCCAAAATGGTCTGCCAACAGCCATACTCCACTATTCAGAAGGGCTATTGGCAGTCCACCAAGGGCATCTGGGTAAATTTACCCCCTGCCCCTTACTGGCTAGTGGCCTCTATGGGCATCACTCGTTGGTCTCTGAGCGAGCGAGGCTCGCGAGGTTCCTTTCTTTGAGCAGTCTGTAGGGTACTGCTCGCTGGCCTTCTGGCGTCATATACATCAGCCTAGGTCGCTCGCGTGAGGTGGCGAGTGATGAGTCCTGATCATATACACTTTTATGGAGTCATCTGGGCCATCTATTTAGTCTTTTCACCGCACTTTAGCCCTGTTTTAGCTCATATTGGTCATTCTATGCTAGGTGCACTTATAGGCCCACTTTGGTGTGATTTTATGCTTATTGTCTTTAGTTGTTTTCATGCGCTGTTAAGTGCCACCTTCAGTGGCTAGATTGGTGGTTGTGCTGGAATGGGAGTCGTGCAGGTGTTCCCGGTGCAATTCTGCACAGGAACACTGCGCACGATCACCGGTTCTATTGCGCACGACCACTGGTCGTGCGCCACTGATCGTGTGCACTTAACCCTTTTTCACGAGTTCTGTTTGGTGCAGTGCGCACGACCACCAACGCCAGTGCGCACGACCACCGGTCGTGCACCACTGCTCGTGCGCACTTATCATTGAAATTCTGAGTTCTGTTTGCTGTATTGCGCATGACCATGAACTCCAGTGCGCACGACCACCGGTCGTGCGCCACTGGTCGTGCGAATATGTTATTTTATAACTTCTGTCTTTGCAGGTTCCGTCCAGCCAGGGCGCACGATCACAGGATTCTAGTGCGCACGACCACTGGTCCTGCGCCACTGACCGTGCGCACTGTTTAATTCCAGCGCCTATAAATTCCCTGCTCGCGATTTAGGTCAGATCCCCCGCCGTATTCCGCCGTTTTCTGCTCCAGTTCGTCCAGATTCGCCCCTCCACCGTCGCCCACCATATGGAGGCGCTCCGGGCTTGCTCTTCACGCCAATCTTGAGCCGGAGTTTCCTCTCGGCCTCCTCCTTCATCCAAGAGCTTCAAAGAGAGATCTAGCCGCCATCGCCATCGAGCAAGAGGAAGTTTGCAACCTCTACCGGATCGTGACACGAAGAAGACGGGTCCATTGGAGAGTCGTGACAGCTCTCTCTACCCCGGACGTAGAAGCAGACCGAGCTTGGACGCGGATTGACAACCCGGCGATTCCAACCGTGAATCTACAATGAGACTTCGGATTCGGTCGATTTCTTGCCTTATTCTTCTCTTATTGATGTATATGTAGTTAGATCTAACATTATGATGAAGCATGCTTGATTATTAGCATTTATACTTGATTATGTCTATGTGATTTGAGTATTCTTGCTTATTATTTTGAGGTGTGCCCCGTGGTGTGGATTGTTGGTTGTGTTGTGCCGCCCTAACAATTGTTAGTGGTGTGATTGTCGAAGAGGTGCTTGCGACCCTCATTCCGCTAACCTACTCGTCCATCCGCCTACCGAAGCGTGGCATAGCGGCCCGTGTATTCCATCTCGCCTAACGAAGCAGCGCACTCAAGGCCTGCATAGTTCGATCCGCTAGCCTTCTCGTCCATCTGCCCTTTCGACGCAGCGCGCTCAAGGCCTGCCTAGTCACCATCCCGCCAAGCGAAGCTTTGCATAGCGGCATTGCATAGGAGTAGTTGATAGCTTTTCTTTTATTTTCCAAAAGCCCAAATCAACCCCCGTTTCCGCAATCCATCCGACCCAAAGGACTTCGATCTCAAGTCCTTCCTTGAACGTTAACTCCACCTTACTGTGTTCCTTGAGAGATTCGATACTCGGGGATTACTCCTCGTTTTATATTACTTGAACGATCGATACACTGCCGTTTCGTGTCGCAGTCGAGCTACCGCCTATAGCGGTGTGTGGGATCAGCGCCATCAAGTTTTTGGCGCCGTTGCCGGGGAATACAGTCGTGTGAGTTTTCTGGAGAGGGAGAACCTGAGGGAGAAGCCCTTCCATTTGTAAATTGCATTTCTTTGTTTTTATTTCTTCGTATTCTATTTTCCTGTTTTATTTTAGGTTGCTTTAGTAGTCATTGTTAGGTGTAGTATTGTGCAGTAGCGTTTTTATTGAGAATCGTTTTATTTTTACACTATGTGGGCACATCTTAATATCCGTTGCCGTTGGTGTAGAGATACCTCTCACTCTAGTGATGAATGCCCTACGGAGAATAGTAGGCATAATTCTTATAGCCCAGCATATGGAGCACCGACTTCGTCTAGTAGTCCATATGGTGCGCGTAAGTCTTATGGCTACTCTGCTGAGCCTTTACCGTCATACTTCTTTTCGGCTCCAGCTCCCGCTGCGCCAAAGAAGTCCGTAAGGCAGTGCCAGTTTTGTCGGAGCACAGATCATGCCCTGAAGGATTGTGCTGCTTTTCGCCGCCAATTGGATGAGGATGATGAGCCGGATATCCGGATCGTCCCGAATCCTAACTCTGGCGGCACACCTTCAACATCCGGTTTTGTGTCTTTGTCACCTTCACATCTTGAAGGGTATGGCGTTGACACAGTCACCAGATGTGTGGCTGATCTGGGCACCGATATTGCTGAGCCCATTCTCCCAGTGCATCCACCACCTCTAGTGGATTCGATTCTTTGTGAGGAATCGGTGCTCGACTTTTATCCGAGCACTATTCCTCTCCCTATTGTGCATGCTACACTCGTCTCTGACGACATTGTTGATGATGTGTCGCAGGAGGAGGCGGTTGATCTTAGCATTGTGCCTATTCCTATGGAGGAGGACAACCTTCTAGGTGAAGAGGAGTTTTCCTCAGCACCGGTGGAGGAAGCCCAAATCTCTAGCTTGGCCACTGTTGATCCCGCCGAATCTTGTAGCATTGATGACAATGCAAACATTATTTTACTTCCCCAACCTGATGGGAGTGAGTCCGGGATCACTCCCCCGATTGATGTTTATTTATGTTCTTCGTCTTCTTTATTTCTTGATCCCCTTTCTTCATCCGAGCCTGTGTAGGTTGAGTTTTCACAGGTATCCCAGGAGGACTTGGAGCTTTTTGCTCAAGTCAATGGTGAGAGCATCCTCTCATGCGAGGAGGTTTATTCTCCCTCCGTAGAGGAAGCTCCACTCATTGCCTTCGCCTCCTGCTGCCTCCCTGTTGACGACTCCTTGCTGGGCAAGGATAGTTTTGGTAAGATGAGTGAGGACCAGGCCTCCTCCTCTTCTTACTTTCTTTTCCCTCTGCCTGTGATGGGCAGGTTTTATCTATATTCGGGTAGAGGCGTGACTGTTCTTTCTCCGTATAGGTACCCGCTACCTACACGTATATTAGAACAGTTACCTGTCCACTTTTCTTTTCATAGGCCCATTAGCTAGAACTGTACAAATGCTAAATAAGTCGTGCTGGGAGGACAATAACCCCAGTAGTTATCTTTCTTTTCCTGCATTCCTATTTTTTTTCTAATCATGTTTAATTAGCTGTAGTTTATTTTAGTTTGTCTTTTTCTGTTTCTTTTGTTTTGCGGAGCTGACCCTTGCAGGTACTTCTTCTGGATGGCGGATGCTGCAGCTTAGTCGTGGTTTAAACGCCAATCTTCTGGTGTGCTCATTTCTGAGCACTGGGTACTCTCCCCCTAGCTTTTTCTGATTTTCATGTCATATATTCTGTGGATTGTTTAGTTTAAGTCTGGGGGAGAGTAGTTTTGTTTACCCGCTCACGTGCACTATTGCACTGCATGCTAGAAGATTTCTTTTAAAATGTTTTGTTTATTTTCATTGCACACCACATCACCCACTTGAGCGCGTACTCATCTGTTTGCCTGCTCTGTTATGAATTTAATTCTTCTGCTTATTTGGGAAAGTCTAGGTGATGGCTTAGGACTATGTAGCAGAGTAAAATGTTGACTCTAGTAGTGCTGCTAGTCGAGTGCTCGGTTGCATAGAAATTTGTGTAGAGTAGACTTCTTTTTATACTATGGTTTTATATTTTTCTTCTTAGTGTAAATGTTGTTTACTTTACTCAAATGGTGAATTCGGTGGAATCAAACGGTAGCATAGGGATGTGTGTAAACGATCGCTAGATTCGTATTGCTTGAGTCGGGAGAAAGGAGAATCTTTCTCGGTGGCTAGAACTTGCCCCAAGCGATTCTTGAAGCATGGGTATACGGTTAGTCAATTGTGTGAATGTGATGTAGGCCATCATTTTGGCCCGGTTGAGCCTTTGTGCCTATCCCTACCGCTATATCCTCGCTAGCCCAGTTGTGCCTACCCGTTCTTTGATTCAGCCCCACGTTTATTTCACCAAAGCCCAAAAGCCAATCCTAGTCGCACACCAAAAATTTGAGCTTTAGCTGTTTATAATTTTCATGAGTTGGGTTGTTGATGTGGTAATATGTTTGTGAAGATGTGGCTGTGTCCTTTTGTTTATTTGCTGAAAATGAAAAGAAAAAAAAATGATGAGAAAAAGAAAAGAAGTTAAAAAGAAAGGAAAGAGAAGGAATGTTTAATTGAAAATCTTTATGTAGAGATTTATGTTTGGGAGTAGGCGGTGCACGCACCCATGCTGTTAAGTCCAAGTCTGGGGGTGTTGTGTACCCGCGTGTTTGTGTGGTGAATGAGGATAGTTTCCTGCATTAGCTCATTTGGGTTTAGTGCTTTAGCCGTCGTTTTTATCTTTGTTTATCCTCACCTAAACCCAAGCCCCATTTAAAACCTAAAGTCCTATTGATTCACGCATTTGAGTCAAACCAGTGCCGTGGAGAGAATGTGACCGGGCAAGCCTATGGTCACCGACACCGATGGATTTCGGTGGAGTTTGTCCGGCATCCCGATCTTGGGCAATGCTCGTCTCAGCGTTTAGTTTACTTTCTCCGTATGCATGACCGAACGATTCACCGATGTTCACCATTTTGAGTAGTTGTAATATGCTTTTACTCTTTTAGAAATATATAGACTGCTTATATAATCAGAAATCTTCTCTACTATTTTTCTTATGCACGTGAGCATGCGACTTCGCATGGTACTCTATATTGTAGTTTTAAGCCATCTACTTTTCTTTCCCCGTACGCTTAGAATTTGTTTGCTCGGGACGCGCAAACAGGTAAGTCTGGGGGTGTGATGAGTCCTGATCATATACACTTTTATGGACTCATCTGGGCCATCTATTTAGTCTTTTCACTGCACTTTATCCCTGTTTTAGCTCATATTGGTCATTCTATGCTAGGTGCACTTATAGGCCCACTTTGGTGTGATTTTATGCTTATTGTCTTTAGTTGTTTTCATGCGCTGTTAAGTGCCACCTTCAGTGGCTAGATTGGTGGTTGTGCTGGAATGGGAGTCGTGCAGGTGTTCCTGGTGCAATTCTGCACAGGAACACTGCGCACGATCACCGGTTCTATTGCGCATGACCATTGGTCGTGCGCCACTGATCGTGTGCACTTAACCCTTTTTCACGAGTTCTGTTTGGTGCAGTGCGCACGACCACCAACGCCAGTGCGCACGACCACCGGTCGTGCGCCACTGCTCGTGCGCACTTATCATTGAAATTCTGAGTTCTGTTTGCTGTATTGCGCACGACCATGAACTCCAGTGCGCACGACCACCGGTCGTGCGCCACTGGTCGTGCGAATATGTTATTTTATAACTTCTGTCTTTGCAGGTTCCGTCCAGCCAGAGCGCACGATCACAGGATTCTAGTGCGCACGACCACTGGTCGTGCGCCACTGACCGTGCGCACTATTTAATTCCAGCGCCTAGAAATTCCCTGCTCGCGATTTAGGTCAGATCCCCCGCCGTATTCCACCGTTTTCTGCTCCAGTTCGTCCAGATTCGCCCCTCCACCGTCGCCCACCATATGGAGGCGCTCCGGGCTTGCTCTTCACGCCAATCTTGAGCCGGAGTTTCCTCTCGGCCTCCTCCTTCATCCAAGAGCTTCAAAGAGAGATCTAGCCGCCATCGCCATCGAGCAAGAGGAAGTTTGCAACCTCTACCGGATCGTGACACGAAGAAGACGGGTCCATTGGAGAGTCGTGACAGCTCTCTCTACCCCGGACGTAGTTGCAGACCGAGCTTGGACGCGGATTGACAACCCGGCGATTCCAACCGTGAATCTACAACGAGACTTCGGATTCGGTCGATTTCTTGCCTTATTCTTCTCTTATTGATGTATATGTAGTTAGATCTAACATTATGATGAAGCATGCTTGATTATTAGCATTTATACTTGATTATGTCTATGTGATTTGAGTATTCTTGCTTATTATTTTGAGGTGTGCCCCGTGGTGTGGATTGTTGGTTGTGTTGTGCCGCCCTAACAATTGTTAGTGGTGTGCTTGTCGAAGAGGTGCTTGCGACCCTCATTCCGCTAACCTACTCGTCCATCCGCCTACCGAAGCGTGGCATAGCGGCCCGTGTATTCCATCTCGCCTAACGAAGCAGCGCACTCAAGGCCTGCATAGTTCGATCCGCTAGCCTTCTCGTCCATCCGCCCTTTCGACGCAGCGCGCTCAAGGCCTGCCTAGTCACCATCCCGCCAAGCGAAGCTTTGCATAGCGGCATTGCATAGGAGTAGTTGATAGCTTTTCTTTTATTTTCCAAAAGCCCAAATCAACCCCCGTTTCCGCAATCCATCCGACCCAAAGGACTTCGATCTCAAGTCCTTCCTTGAACGTTAACTCCACCTTACTGTGTTCCTTGAGAGATTCGATACTCGGGGATTACTCCTCGCTTTATATTACTTGAACGATCGGTACACTGCCGTTTCGTGTCGCAGTCGAGCTACCGCCTATAGCGGTGTGTGGGATCAGCGCCATCAGCGAGCCCTTGGTCTCCTCACCTTTTGCTAAATGCACCCCATGTAGTGTCGAGCCCAGATTTGCCCTCGCTTTTGCGGTATGCTCCTCGCGAGGCTGCAAACCTGGCTCGCCTCACCTTTGCTTATTTTGCTGATATCTTTATCTTGCCCCTCAGCGAACACGGGGTTGTACACACCTAGAATCCTATATCTAATTCATATGGATTTGTTTGGACCTATTTCAATCACCGACTTATGGGATAATCTTACATCCTAACACTTGTGGATGACTTCTCTAAATTCTCTTATGTGCTCTTTCTAAGAACTAAGTATGACACCGTTAAGACCCTCTCATAATTTATTAGGCAGATCCAAAATGAACTAAATACTTCAGTTATTATGATCAGAAGTGGTCATGTCACTGAGTTTCAGTCTCATAGGATGTGTGAAATGTGTGAGGGTGAAGAGGTCAAGCATAGCTTCCCAGCTCCTAGAACTCCACAATGAAATGGGGTTGTTGAGAGAAAGAATAGAACTATTATAGAATCTTGTAGAATAATACTTGTTGAGGCTAACCTTCCTATGTACTTTTGGGTAGAGGCAGTTAACATAGCTCATTATGTTCTGAACAAGAGTTTAATTTATAAGACTAAGGAAATTAAAGAATCCTTATGAGTTGTTGAAGGTTAAAACTCCAAATATATATCACTTCAAATTATTTGGAAGCATCTACTATATTTTAAATAATGGAAAAAACCATCTTGCCAAATTTGACAAGAAGGTTGATGAAGGTATCTTCTTAGGATACTCCACCAATAGAAAAACCTACAGATGTTATAATAAGAGAACCTTAAAAATTGAAGAATCAATGCATGTTGTTTTTGATGAGACTAACATGGTCCTTGAAGGGAAATTCATCTGTAAGTTTTAATGTGCATGTAGAAGAAGTTTGCCAAACAAATGGATGGATTGTTAATAAGCGAAATCCCATGCTCCACCAATTCTAATGTTGTATCTGAACTGACTCCAAATGACAGAAATCTGATAGAAGAAGACTGTGAAGTTGAAGAGATTAGTTTATAGATGGAGACTCTCATCAAGTTCCTAACAATCAACCAACAAGATTTATAGAAGAATCATATGAGGAAGATTCTGTCTCTCCTTTCAATGTGACAGTTGCACTATCTACTGAGTTTGTAAATCTAAAAGATCATCCTACCTCGCAAGTGATTGAGGATATATCTGATGGATTTCAAACTAGGAGCAAATTTCTAGGCTCCTCCCAAAGAATCTCACATGACCTTCGTTAAAAGAATCTTGAGGTATCTAAAGGGAACACCTGAGTTAGACTTATGTTATCCTATAAAATTAGGATTTGATTTGATTAGATATTCAAATGTTGATTATGCAGGTTGTAAAGTGCATAGAAAAAGAAATTTAAGAACATGTCAATTTCTTGGGGAAAGATTAATATCTGGTTTAGCAAGAAGCAAACCAATATGTCCACATCCATAACTGAGGCTGAATATATCTCAGCTGGAAGTTGCACTCAACTCTTGTGGAGGCAGAATCAATTATTTGATTATGGATACAATATAACTAAATCTATAATTTACTGTGATAGCTCTAGTGCAATCTCCATCGCCTCTAATCCAGTACTGCACAATAGAACTAAGCATATTAAAATATAGCATCATTTCATTAAAGTGGAGAAAGGGAAAATTACCCTAGAATATGTTTCTACTAATGATTAGAGTGTTGATTGTTGGAACATGGTCTTCCGCATCTCCTAGATTTGAGAATAACAAATCCTATGTATATTTGATCTTGTGTGTTTAAGTGTTCAGGAAACCATGCCATGTGACTCAAGGATAACATAAGAAGGTTGCCACCCAAGTTTGAAGCCAGAATTCCAACATCTCCACTAGCACCGACGGAATTACCTAGCGCGAGTGCTAGATCTGATTAGGTAAGTTCAGACGGCGAGTATAGAAGGCGGTAGCGCCAGGTGATAGCGGATAGCATAGGCGGTAGCGCGGAGCACAAAAGGAGTTTTAGAAATGTTTCCTTAGAATCAAAATACGCATGCAGAGAATGTTTCCTAAACTAGGATAGCGCCAGCGGTAGCGCTAGTGCAGGCGCTAGCTCCAAGGATATAAAAAGGATGCCTCTTCTCTCGTTTTAAAAACACATCCTATAGAGAGTTCCAGTGCCAAAATTCCAGAGCCTTATTCTGTCGAGAGTTGATCTCCCACCAAAAGTTTAGAGAGTTTTTGAAGGAGGACTTTGTCACGCTATATTTGAAGGGCGATCGCTTCAACCTTGCTTATTCTACAGCAATCTCTCGTCTCCGACTTTAGAAGTTTCTTAGAGGGAGTTTTTAATATTGTGGTTGCTATTATATTTCATATCTTTTGTAACCGTTTAGAGAATTCACCTTGTGTTGGCGACTAGGTCTGGGTTGGACTTAGGGAAGAAATTCGCCTCGTGTTGGCAATTAGGTCTAGGGTATAGATCTAGGGGGTGCTCGAGGCTGTATCCGGGGGAGGATTGGATAAAGCGGCTTGAGGCCATATCTGGGGGAAGATAGGCTAAGCCACCGGTTCGTGGGGATACGAGTCGGGATAGAAAACGAAAAGACTTTTTACTTCTTCGCCTTCGATTTCAGGCATCATAGAAATCTAGTTTTGTAATCAACTTTATCAATAGTAATCATGTCTATTTTGGTGTAATGAAATTGGTTTGTTCCTCATTTCTCTAAATTCTTTATTTCTCTCTCTTTCATTATAAAACAATTTAGATCATTATTCAAAATCACTATTTTGATCTCTTAGCTTTTCAAGTACTTCAAAATAAAATAAAAGGTTTTAAGACCCTTATTCATCCCCCCCCCCCCCCCCCATAAGGGCGCGAACAGATCCAACAAGTGGTATCAGAGCGGTTTTATTCCAAAATAGTCTAACAACCAGGAATAATGGCATCTCATGATCTCGCTTTTCCCGAGGGTCAGGGTGTTAATAGACCACCTCTTTTTACTGAGTCAGATTTCAACTACTGGAAATCTAGGATGATGTGTTTTCTTATGACCATGGATTTAGAAGTATGGAACATGGTAGAAGTTCGGTACTCTCCTCCTACAATTGTAGTAGGAGAGGCTACCTTAGAAGAACCAAAGGATAAATGGGATAATAACGATAAACTAAAATGCAAAAATAATGCAAAGGCAATGAACGCTTTATATTGCGCTTTAAATCGAACTGAATTTAATCGAATTTCTGCATGTGTAACTGTTTATAATATTTTAAACCAATTAAAAGTTACTCATGAAGGTACATCGCAAGTGAAAGATGCAAAGCTATTCCAACTGGAATCGGAATATGAAAAATTCAGGATGGATGCTGAAGAAGACCTCAACTCAATGTACACACGCTTCACCAAGATCGTCAATGCTTCAAAAGCTCATGGAATGATATTTGCAATGAATTAATTAGATCTTCTTCTTCTCTTCTTTGAAATGCTTAAGATTTATCCTTAATTTTATTGAAGTGAGATTATATTTTTGATATATAATTCTCATTCTTGTTTTCATAATTTAGTAGTTGAGAGACTCATAATTCGAATTGATCACTTAAGGATAAAGAGAGTTGATTGCAACCCTTGAGAAAGGATGACATAAATCTCCCGAATTGGAGTCAAATCCAATAGAGGGGTTCACTGCGTTAAGGCAAGTTTTAGGGGTTTCGATTATAGAATGAGAGTTTGGTTGATCAACCTAAACTCAGCTGAACGTATCCTCGAGAGAGGTGCATTTAGAATTCGGGAACCTCCACGGTCGAAGTAAATTTCTCAAGAGAATTAGAGTTCTTATTTCTTTTATTATTATTCCGCGTTGATTCGAAGATTGAGTGCTAGTATTTTAAATCATCAGTTAAACATTATTTTAATTTCCCCTTTGCAAAACCAATCCAAGTTTTAATTGATAAAATAATAGAGATTTTCCGAAGTAAAAGTATTCAACCGCCCTGAGTCTAATACGACCTTGGTTTTTAAACCTATACTACTTTCGACATGGTACACTTATCGTTGTCGATTGCTGATATAGTTTCAGCACTCATCAAGTTTTTGGCGCCGTTGCCGGGGATCGAAGGTTGATATTTTGAAAAAATAAATATCTATTAATTTTATCATTCTCTTTCTCCTCCCCTTCTCTTAAAAATTTTAAAAATCTTAAAAGGCGCAATTTAAATTCTCGGAAAGGGAGATTTGGGTTTTTCACCCTATCGCATCTCATAGTACTGGGCGAACCCTTCACAGGGTAGACCTCGGGAAGTCCGGGACTAATTTAACCCGCTTCTTGAAATGAAAATTATTTATATATTTATAAATTATTTCTCTCCTTTATTCCCCCTCTAAAATTCCATTCATTTAAGTGAAGGTTGTTTTCTTTTTATTAAATGAGGTTATCTGAATTGGACGTAAAAGTTATCGAGCTTCAAAACAAAGTTAATATTTTTGAAATCGCACGAAAGCGCCAAATTTGTTGTAATTATTGTGGTGCAACTCATCAAAATGAAGAGTGTTATTTTCATTCCTATGCTGAAAATTTATATTATGAAAATGATTTTTCTCAATCCTATGCAAATAATTTTGATAATAATTACGATCATAATTTTCCCTCTTATCATGAAAATATTTTTTCCAACTTTGATGAAATTGTTTTTTCTAATTTTCACGTGAATAATTTTTCGGTCCTTAATAATTTTTCTTCTAGCTCTGAGGTAGATTATTCTTGGTGGCAAGCTCACCCGGATAGTTTTCGAAGCGATGAAGATAAATCTTTAGATCCAAACTTTTGTTCTTCTTCTCTTGCGCCGCAAGTTTCATACTCTAATTTTGGGGAATTTCCACCAATTCAATATGATACTCTCCCCCCACCCCACCCACCCTAAATTTAGATGAGAACATTATTTCATCTAGTGTTTTTTCTCCATCATTGGATAAGTTAGTTATGGAGGAACATGTGGTTTCATGTAATTCCATAGTTTCTTTTACCGAAGATGAAAAACAACCATTGTACCAAGAATTTCTTAATGTTATGGGCGCCCGGGATGAAATAGAAGAAGAATAAGTTTCTTCCCCTACTCCACCCGGATTTTTTTGTTTGTTATGAATTTTCACAAAATTCTTCAATTTTTGTTCAACTGAAAATTCATGAAAACTTTGTGTCCAAAAATATTATTCCGCTTAGTAATGCACTAGATTTTTCTAACGAAAAAAAAATTATAGAAAATGAACAACCAGAGCTTAATCATATATTTTCGCAAGCACCTCCTCCTTGCAAAAAAATTTCTGACTCATTTAATTGTGATTCTCTATATACTAATAATTTTCAGGTTGAAGATGAGTCGTTGCCACCCCAAATAATTGATGATCCATATGCCGCTCATCTTTGTAAATCCAAATCACCTATATATGATTGAGCTGAGGTGATTTAGATTTGCATGTTCAAGTAAAAAGACAAAAGGAGAATCACATGTTAAACGGAGGAGTAGCCGGGCGACTGATATCGGCACATTCACCTGAATGTGAATTAAGGGAGATGTCTGTGTACCTCTCTTTTCAATTTCTATTTAGCTAACAATAACCGTCTATCTTAAAGACGGGAAAAAGAAAACACCTTGGGAGGCACCCCTTACTTATCTTTAGTTTTCATACATTTTTCTTTTCACGCACTTTCCTTTCACGTGTTCTTCAGACTTAGTTTTAAACATTGGGGACAATGTTTAACTTTAAGTATGGGGGTGTAGTGTAGTATCCTAGACTTTCTTCTCAGTTTTTAAAAAAAGAAAAAATATAAAAAAATCATAAAAAAAATCTAAATCCTTGGAAATGGAGGTTTGGGCTATCATCCCATCGTATCTCATAGTACCCTGCGAGCCCTTCACCGGGTAGACCTTGGGAAGTCCATGAATTTTTCAAAAATATATATTAATCCTTATTTGTTGTTTTTATTTTTCTAGAAATCTAGTTTGAAGGTTGATTATAAGTATTCTTACATTTCTAATTTAGCTAATATTTTCTTTAATCAGAATTTGTTAAATTTAAATCTGAAGTAATTTAGTTTTAAGAAACACTTTATGTTTTTAATTCAATTAGAGAATCTAATTAGCACTACTTCTCCTTTTAATTTTAAATAGCTTCACTTTGTGGTAAATTGGCTAAGCATCTCTAGATTTTTATTATATTCTCTATTAACTTTAAGATCTTAGGAAATTTCATTTCACTAAAAAATGGCTCTCAAAATAGTTTAATTTATAAACTAGAAGTATTTCTTTACCCTTACCCTCTGTTGGCAAATAAAAAAATGTAGAAAAAGATCATATGTCATGGGAATAAGAGGATAAAATTCATTATTCTTTAAACATATGCACCCAAAATCATTTAAAAGATTATATGTCATGATGTAAGAGGATAAACTTCATTGCATCTAAACATATACATTTTGGATTTTTGATTGAAGATAATTAATTATAAAAGATTATATGGCATGGAAAATAAGAGGATAAAATTCATTATTTTCCTAAATATATACAAATTCTTATTCAAATAAGGTGAGAGGATAAAATACATCACCTTTATTTTAGTATCTCTTCATTTTGGCAGTTTGTTTAAAACTCATCCTTAGCCAATTTTATTGGTTCTAGTTTTAAATCAAATTATTAAGAGAGCAATATTTTAGTAGGTGTCTTCTCCTTAAGCTTCTTTTACGTTAAAGTGTCTATAATTTCAATCTAATTTTGTTTGAAAATTTCTATAATTTCAATTGCTAAATAGTTATCTTGAGAAGTAGTTAGCTAAACAGATTTCTCTTTTTAAATTATCACCATAACTTATGACTTAATTCTTGAATTCCTAGAATTTACTTTTAACTTACTCTTGGTTTAATAAAAATTTAGTTAATTAGAAATAATATCGATGTCTTGTAATTCTTTCCTCATTCTTTTGCTCTGGAATAGCAAAAACTCAAGTATAGGGGTGTTTGATGAGTACTTTTTGTACTCATCCTTTAGTATAGTTTTAAACGCTATTTTAATAGGAATTTATATAATTCATACGAATTTTCTCATTTAATTTGTTTATTTTTATTTCTATAAACTAACTTAAGCTTTTTCTGTCTTTTTTCAGGTTTCTGGGCACTTTAAGAAAAAATGTTAAGTACATGCGCAAGGTCACAGGCGTGACCTAGGGCGTGACAACCCAAGACATGTTGCAGACCCGATTCTGCCACCCCATGCTAATTCCGTGAAAATTTGCCAAGTACACGCCCAGGTCACAGGCGTGACCAAGGGCGTGACCTAGTGTCAAGGCCGCGACCCGCCTCCTGTAGCCAGAATAAGCAATCCATGTCAATTAAAATTACACGCCCTCGGTCACGGGCGTGATCGAGGGTGTGACATCCAGACATGGGCGTGACTCATCCCGCGCTCCTTCCCGCCGATGCTTCCCGCCAGCAGCCAGATCTAAAGATTACACACCCTAGGTCATGGGCATGACCTAGGGCGTGACGCGCACGTAATGCTCGGATTGAAGCCAGAAGGCGCCCTCTCCGTACCAACATCAATCACGCACCGTACACGCCCTTGGTCACGGGCGTGACCAAGGGGGTGTAACCCAAATTTGAGGCATATTTAAAGCCAGCTCCACCAGAAGTTCAAAGATGAATTTTGGGAGTTCAAATCTCCTTTTCTTGTTTTATTGTCTTGTTTTAGCATTTCTAGTAGTTCTTGTACTCCTTACTTTCTTGCAATTGTTCTTTCAATTTAATAGTTGTAATTTTCATTTCAATAGATTGTAATCTTAATTTCTTAGTTTGTAATTTTCATTTGCAAATCAATAAAATTAGTTCTCTTAATCTCTCATTCCCCTCTTATTTTATCATGTACTCTTTTATTTTTCTTAATTCCTTAATCTTAATGAGTAGCTAAATTTCTATTACTACTCGATCGATATGATCCAAGGAATGATATTTGCAATGAATTAATTAGATCTTCTTCTTCTCTTCTTTGAAATGCTTAAGATTTATCCTTAATTTTATTGAAGTGAGGTTATATTTTCGATATATAATTCTCATTCTTGTTTTCAAAATTTAGTAGTTGAGAGACTCATAATTCGAATTGATCACTTAAGGATAAAGAGAGTTGATTGCAACCCTTGAGAAAGGATGACATAAATCTCCCGGATTGGAGTCAAATCCAATGGAGGGGTTCACCATTTTAAGGTGAGTTTTAGGGGTTTCGATTATAGAATGAGAGTTTGGTTGATCAACCTAAACTCAGCTGAACGTATCCTCGAGAGAGGTGCTTTTAGAATTCGGGAACCTCTACGGTTGAAGTAAATATCTTAAGAGAATTAGAGTTCTTATTTCTTCTATTATTATTCCGCGGTGATTCGAAGATCAAGTGCTAGTATAATAAATCATCAGTTAAACATTATTTTAATTTCCCCTTTGCAAAACCAATCCAAGTTTTAATTAATAAAATAATAGAGATTTTCTGAAGTAATAGTATTAAACCGCCCCGAGTCTAATACGACCATGGTTTTATAAACATATACTACTTTCGACGTGGTACACTTGCCGTTGTCATTTGCAGAAATAGTTTCAGCACTCATCAGTGCGGTCCAGTGGTTAACAACATTCGGGTCACCGCATTTTTTGAAATCACATTCATACAGCTACCGCTATCAGTGATCAACTTACAATACTTCTCTCCACTCTTGAAATTTAAATAGAAAATATTCATTCTATTCCAATCATCCGAGGCACAAGGAGTAGCCAAAATACACCTCATCTCCATCATCTTAACATCATCCTCTGAATCGCTAGGCACTCCTTCCGAATCAAATTTTTCTGCGGCCTCATACACAAGCTCGACGGACTTAGACGAAGTATCTAAAAGGGCTAGGGGCTTGGGCTTAGTAGGACATTCACTAGCGTAATGTCCTTGAATTACACAAGCAAAGCACGTAGCATTAGTTTTGCTAATCCTACCCACGGGCACTCTCTCACCAGTTGGGTTTCTTATAATCCTATCCATAATGACAATAGAGTTTGAGTCAGCGGACCAGAACTTACCATTATCCTTCAGGGAGACTGGTGGGGGAGGTCCTAAGATGGACTTCACCTTCTGAAAAGATCGATTCTTGGACTTGTGAGCATTGTGCCTCCCAATAAACAATGCGGCGTTAAAGGTGGTGCTTAGATCAGTGTGACCATAACGTAGGAGTTTACCGTGAATGTCGGGGTTAAGCCCCTTACAAAACGATGAGAGGGTGATCTCAGGCATCTCCTTACCATCGCACCTGACCATCATGTCCTTATGAAGGCCCATGTATTCAGCCACCGACCTATTCCCTTATCTCAAGGTAGCTAATTCATCAAACATCTGCATCCGAAGGTACGCAGGGACGTACTAGCCTGTAAACATGGCTTTCATGCGTGCCCAACCAATTGGGGGTAAGCCATTCACCGCACCTAGACGTCGTTCCTCATTCAACCAAAACATCTTAGCCCTGCCTAACAGTTTCATCCTCACAACTCGCACCTTTTCCATGTCGGTCAGATTGTGCCACTCAAAGTAACACTCTATTTTCATAACCCAGTCTAAGAAAACTTGGGGTTCACCCAATTCATCGTACGATGGGGGTTTGACCCGGACGACCCTAGTGATATCAACCTCATATGGTGCTCGCGGTACAGGTTCATTACTATTGTTACTATTTTTGTTATTCCCTTCTTCACATTAATTGGCGGCATGATTTCGGGGAGCCACTTGATTTAACCTTAGTTCATGAAGCATCTCCCTAATGCCCGTCAACTGATTAGTGAAATCCTGGCGGAGTTCATCAATCATTGTTAGAGCATTACCCGTGTCCCGTTCATCCGCCATATGGGAGGAGGATGCAGTATACTCCGTGCCTAGTCTCGTGCGCATGTACTATTAGAAAATCGATTCTAACCTGACAAATTTTATGAATGATAGATTTGTTCCCGCTTAATAACTAGGGTAAATAAAATATATTTTTTATTTTCTTGCTGAAAAAAGTATGGAGATTTTCCAAAAAAAAAATTGATTTCGCTGAAAAATGAGAATTTTAGGTCGCTATTTGCAGACCAGCAAGTAAAATTTTTGTTGTTTTGTCCAACGGATCGTGCAAGACAAGTGTGTGTCGGCGTCATAAGAAAAATTTGGATGTGTCAATTAAGAAATTGACACAAACCTGTCTCTGATACCAAATTGATGTAGGCTCGCCATCTGACACAACTACACGGATTAACGGCTCGAGAGCGCTCTCCACGATCCAATTCTACAGTCGCACCAATAAAAATGTAGCCGCTCAATTTATGCAATTTTATTAATCAAATGCTAACGTACGAGTTAGCCACACCCTTAGAGATCGAATAAGGGCTATAAGACAATATCCTCTCAAGCCAAAAAGGACCTACCCGGTCCAATCGAGCGAGTGTTGTACCAAAAGAGATCCACCAAAAAACTAACGATTCAGAAAAGGTAGATCTCTCCCAACAAAAAGAAAATAAGGTTCGCCAACCCTCCCAAAATTAAATAAATCAAGATAAACAACAAAAATTGATTGAAGAAAAACAACGATTAAATCAACCTTATCGAAGACAACGGTAAAGTTAATCCACCATAATATCAATCTAGAAGGAAACACTCAAAGATAGAGATTTCGTTACCCCGCTCGGAATTAGATTCTCTAAAATATGATCGCTCTTCAACGATCCCACTGGAGTCACGCCGAATGGAGAGAAACTCGTCCGCCTTCCTCGCTTCACTCCGGAGATGATTTTCCCGAGGCCACAGAGCCTTTGCCCTTGGCCGAAACACACCAAGAGGGGAAAAGATAGGGTTGGCCGAAATCCTTCAAAGGAGGAGGAGAAGGTAGTCTTTGTCTTGCAAGGTAGTAGAGGTGAGGAGGGAGAGATGTGGTTGAGATTATACAAGGGGGAGAAGAGGAGGAGAGGGGGCAAACTTTTCAAGGGGTGAAGAGGGGGGCGGCTAGGGAGAGGAAAGAGAGAGGGCAAGAGAGGGAAATCCAATTTTAGGGTTTTCTTTAACATTCACTTACCAAATCCTTCAACAACATGGCCTTATATAAGGCTTACAAACATCCGGGCTATATGCAACCCAATTTAAATAAAATGACAGATTTGGCTAAACGCAGGCCAAAATGAAATTGTCCTAAATTAAAACAATGCAACAAGAAAATACATAAATATAAGTAAACATTATAATTATTAAATATGAGTCTTGCGCCAAGGGCGGAGGTTGTAGCGTCGATCACAAAAGTCGCCACGGCACCGCAAGTCTTTGGATGGAGAAGGCGAAAGATCTTCTGCAAACGTGTCGGCTCCATCATCATCAACATGTTGGGGTTCGTCATCTCCATCAAACGACTCCCCTAGCCCCTACCTGATCTTGAAGAGTGCCTCGGCGTCCTTCTTCGTCTTCTTTGAGGTTGAGAAGCGAAGCAAAAAGCTGCGGTGCAAATCCCCAAAAGCATCGATCGATCCTCTCGGGAGCTGGTGAAACTAGTCCCTTGCCTTCTCCTTCAATATGGTTGCGAAGAGTCGGCAATTGAAGGCATCCGACATGGGCCTGAGGGAGACCATATCCTTGAACCAATGCAGGTGATGGGCGGGGTCATCCTTGTCGATGTAGTACATGATATCCGGCTCCCTGAACCCCTCCAGGAGTTGTGCCGAGAGAACCAACTCGCAGAATGGGCTTCCCCCGCTCGCTACCCTTACATACTCGACTCGACCCAAGAGCTCCCTGGCGGGGCCCACACTCACTGTAACGGCGCTCGCCGGAGCAGTGCTCGTAGGAGCAGCGCTCGCCGGACTCGCCCTCGATGGACTCGGAAATAGCTCTCGCCCAGCGAGGTCTCGCCCCGGCGCCTCGCCAGCCACATCCTTACCTGCTCTTTTCCTCATAGGCATTCTCGCATACCCCTGGCGGCAGGATGACCTGAGGTGCTAGATTCACAAACTCGCCTCGCATCACAGCAAAGGCGAGGGTTATAGTCTCGAGCACCTCTCTGCGGAGATCTGTCAGCATCTCTATTGTCACTAGCCGACCAGGTGGTGGCGAACTGCCGAAACCACCCTCTCGCTCACCCTCTCCGAGCAAGTTACCTCCTAGGGAATTTCTTGCACTAGATGCGCTCCACGCTAACCGCACCAAAAAACTTGGAATCAAGAATCGGCCCAACGAAGAGTTTAGACCCCTGAAAGGGGGCAACTAGCGCTTATTGATCCCACGGAGGAACCTGACAGAGGACATAGTGCTAAAGAACCAACCCTTGTCAATAGTGTGGAGGTCCCACCACACACCCAGAAGATCTTTTAAGCGCTCCCCCTCCTAAGCTATGACTAAAGTCGAATACCTTGGAAAGCTGAAGGAGCTAACCAAAGGCTGTTGGAACATGGTCTTCCGCATCTTCTAGGTTTGAGAATAACAAATCCAATGTGTATTTGTTCTTGTGTGTTTAAGTGTGCAGGAAATCAAAGTCCACATGACTCAAGGATGGTTGTCCCCAAAATTGAGGCCAGAATTTCAACACTGCCACTAGCGCTGATGGTAGCGATAGCGCCCGGCGCTAGCGATGATTAGCGCAATTCCGGCAGTGTTTTTAGAAAGAGCTATCGCCCGGCGGTAGCTACTAGCGCTGGCGGTAGAAAGGTGCACAAGAGGCATAGAGCAAAATGTTGCCGCGGATAGAAGATCCTGCCGCGCAAAATGTTACCTAATCCGGGCTAGCGCCGGCGGTAGCGCTAGCACCGGCGGTAGCGCTTGGGCTATATAAAGGACCCCTCACCTCTCGTTTCAGATAGACATTAGGGAGAGAGAGGCAGTGCTACAACTCCAGAGGCCATCTTGGCCGAAACTTGAAGCCCTAGCGAAGCTCTGCAAATTTCTGAAGGAGGATTACGTCACGCCGGATCCAAACAAAGTCCGCTTCTACAAACGCTGATTCTACAGTGGATCTTCGTCTCCGACTTCAGAAGTTCATCTTAAGGGAGGTTTTATTATTTTATTTCTCTTTCTTCATTGTAAACGGTAGTGAAATCGCCTCGTGTTGGCGACTAGGTCTGCGGTAGACTTAGGGCTGAAATTCGCCTCGTGTTGGCGACTAGGTCTAGGGAGTAGATCTAGGGGGTGCTTGAGGCCTTTCTGGGGATAGATTGGCTAGAGCGGCTTGAGGCCGTATCTGGGGAGAGACCGGCTAAAGCCAACCGGCTCGTGGGGATATGAGTCGGTATAGAAAACAAAAAGAGCCTTTTTATTATTCGCCTCCGATCTGTAGCGTCATCGAGATCAAGTTTTGTAAAACTTATTTATCATTAATAAAGCTTGTCTCTCTTTTTGTTTTACTTAACTTCTTTCATGTCATTAATCTTGCAATAATTCAAAGTTTTCTAAATATAATCTAAAGTTCTTGAAAACCCTTATTCACCCCCCCCCCCCTCTAAGGGCACCGACCGATCAAACAAGTGGTATCGGAGGGGTTTTATTCCAATCGGCTTAACAACCGGGAATAATGGCGTCTCATGATCTCTCTTCTTTCAGTGGGGGTAATTTTGAAGAAGAAGAAAAATCTCCTAAACCACCTTTATTTGAAGGAACAAATTATAAAGGATGGAAAATTTTAATTGAAAATTTTATTAAGACTCTAGATGTCAAAGTATGGAATTTAGCCATTATTAGACCTGCAGATGAATCAAATAAAAAAGAACGTCAACTAAATGCAAAAGCCAAACATTATTTATTTTGTGCTCTATCAAATGAAATTTTCAAATTAATATATTGTTTTTCTAGTGCATACAAAGTTTAGCAATTTCTTGAAGAAATGTATGGTTTTCCTCTCGCAGGTATAGAACAAACACAGGAGGAGAAGGACATACAAGCATCCACCGTTATTCAAGAAAATCTCTCTCATAGCAAAACCATGGAGATCATGGAAATCAACATATAAAAAGAGAGCAATACATTAAGAGAAAAAGAAGATGAAAATGCATCAATGGAAGTGCAATGCCAAAAGGATGTCAAAGGAACTATTTGTTCAAATCCTGCCTCTTCTAATTGCACTGTAAGGAAATCAAGTTCTCTTATTGTTTGTAATTCTATTTCTACTTTACAATTACTACAAATTACTAAGCGCAAAATAAAGAAATTGAAAAATGCAAATTGCAAATTACGCTTAGAAAATAAAAGTTTAAAAACAAAAGTAAAAGAAGAATCAAATGTGAATTCATCTAGTCTTACCCATGTCTCTTTAAATGAAACTATTACACCTTGTTTAGAATTCAATAATCTAAAAGAAAAATACAAGGGACTTGAGAAGGAACTTCTTATTGTAAAAGAACAAAATGAAAAATTATGTTTAGAAAATTCATCTTTGATAAATGATTGTGCTAAGTGCAAAGACTATAAAATTGAAATTAAAGAGATGGATGAAACATTTGATGAATATAGAAATAACTATCAAGATCATATAGATTCAATTGTTTCAACTCTTAAAAATAGCACAATCAATTATAATAAAGCTAGACATAGTTTAAAAATCAAGAATGATGAATTAAAATCAAAAATCAACTTGCTTATGAAAATTGTAAATACAAATTCCCAATATCAAACTATATCTAAAGACAAGTTGAATATGAATATGAACATCGAAACGAAGTTTAATAATGGGAGTAAGGAACATAAAGGACTTGCAAATCAAAATCAAAATCACCATTATTTACAAAATCGTGTTTCTCCCAACTTAAAAATAAAACTACACAAATTTCCTATGAACAACACTTTTAATAATCATTACAATCATAATCATCAATATAAAGATAATCTCAATGGAAATGTGATGAATAAGAATAACATTAAACCAAGTTTTGAATGGAGGCCTAAAATTAAAAATGAAACATTCACTTCACATGAAAGGACTCATTCATCTTTGTCTTCACAACAATCATCACGATGCATTTGGGTACCCAAAGGAACCATCACACATGGTCAACTTTGGATACCTAAATCTCTTATCTACTAGTATCATCCAAATGCATGAAGTAGAATATTTTCAAAATGAAATATAGAAATTTCTACTTCATGATATGCCTTAATGTCTTTTTCTTTTTCTTTTTGTTTTCTTATTTTTAAGCTATCATGTTATGGTCATCCTATATAGTATCGAAAATATGATCCTATCTCTTAAAAGCATAATATGTTTATAAAATCAAATTGATCAAAATTCAAAAGTCATATCAAATTTTGATGACCTATCTATCTCTCTCATATTCATTATCTATAAATATCTTTTATCATTCATATAAATCAAATTCTAAATTTGCTATAAGATATTTTAAAATTAAATCAAGTCATTTGGCTATTATGCTTTTTAACCCTCACCAACAAGTGGTTTAGAGAAATAACATAATCTACAAGAAAGTTCAAGATCTAAATAAAAGCTCAACTTTCTATATGATTATCTTTGTTTGCAACAAAAATTATATTGTGTTCACTCCTTGATGTCAAACATGATCTAAACCATCATTATTGTTCACCTATCAAAAATCACATATATATATTCAAAATTCTTAATTAAAAGAAAATCACTAAAATGTATTGAAAGAATTTATAATGAATATTGATGTCACTCGCACCACCATGATCTATTGATGTCCGTTGCTAAAATTCTCTAAAATCATATATCATAACTCACATCAAATATCTTCTAAAAACAACTATCTCTATCACATCCATATGAATTATATGATGATAATCAACATTATAATTGCTTACCATGGTTAGTGTTATGGTGTATTATGTGTGTATTGTGATTTATTTCAAGCTTAGACCTTAGAATCATTTTGATATCAAATCAAATAAATCATCACTTCATTCTGGGTCTATAAGTTGAAACACTATCAAACCTTGGTATAACATTAATCTCAAACTTATCATACTAACATTGTCGACTAAAGAATTTTTGTGTCTATGTTAGGCTTTATATGTTTACCAAGATATACAGGCTGGGTATTCTCATCTAGGGCTTATCCATGTTATTATTGTGCATGAACATTATTGTTAATCTCAAAAATCATGCATATTTGATTTATTCATTCATAACCTCTCATGCTTACTTTTCATATCATTTTCAAACTATATTGGTAAATATAAGCCTTAAAAATATTAAAATGGAGATATAATGAAATATATCACTTACAAAGTTTAGTTGGTAAAGTCATGTACAAAATCGCTAATGTTTCATGAAATTTGCACTATCTAGACATTTCCTAAAAATCTGAAATTTCAGCATGAAACTACAATTATGACACTTAATCAAGATCCAAAATTAAAATTTCCAAAATCCAAAAAAAATCGTTCACTGTCTCCCGCGCTAGCGCTAGCGTCCATGTTCGATTTTCTGTATTTTTAAAAATTCAAAAAATCCATAAAAATATATAAATCTATATTTTCTATTTAGTTTTGCACTTCTGTTTTTCTTTATTTTTTGAAAAATCAAATACAAAAATACAAAAGCCAAATTACAAAAATATTATATGTTTTGCCTTTGTGGTTTGTCATTTGTTTAAATTCTATTTCTTAAAGCAAAAATCAAATACAAAAATATAAAACAAAAAATTATCAAAATTTGTTAGTTTTTGAACTTAACTTTTTACTTGTATCTTGCGAAAGGGTGATTTGGGCTATCATCCCATCATATCACCTAGTACCGGGCAAACCTTTCACAAGGTAGTCCTCGGGAAGTCCAAGATTAATTTTTATGAGTTCAAGCTTTAAATAAAAATTATTCCTCAAAAATATCAAAAAATATTGTATGGACTTCATTGAAAATCAAGCATGATTTAATCTATTATTTAGAACTTCTATAATGTTGCAATTTATCTTTTCAAACTACTTTGAACATTGCTTTCATCATGCTTTGATATATCTATTAATATGTGCATCAATTATATTGAAAAAGTTGTGTAGAACTATGCGTAGCATGCCTCTAAGTATGAGTAATGTTTTATGTTTGATAATGATCGCTATTCACTCACTTATTTTGGCATTGTCTACTGATGTGTTTAATCTAAGAATGCTTGTGTATGTTTTGTAATAGTACATTGAATTAAAATTGCACAAGTATCTTACCTACACAACCTTTATTTGCACTTTTAAATGTTAAGAAAAGTGGTTATGTTTTTCATAAATTATATTGGTTTGCAAAACAAGTGTATTCGGAGAACTTTGTACAAAACAAAATCATACAATAAAGTGACAAAGATAACTCCACCAAGCACTACTTGAACCTCCTGATAAGTCTTAATAAGCGTTGTGAGGTTGAGCACCTTGGAAAGAATAGTAAAGTATCTTGTGCAAATCAAATCTTTCTTTCAAAATAAAAACCACTTATTCTTAAGTACACCGGATCACTAGTTTCAATATTAAAATAAAATAAAATATGTGATCCTCCAAGCACTACTTTGCACCCTGATAAGTCTTAATGAGCATTGTGTGTGCAAAGCATCTTTGTTGTTGTACATTTTTTTTGTGCATTGAAGTTTGTGGAAGTAAAATTATTTGTGTTTTATTGTGCTCTTTACTTTACATATCTCTTGTATTTTTGATTAAAACATTTGTTTACTCTATTCAAAATACACTTATGTGCACATCATTATCTTCCATAACACTTCTTCTCATGAGTATTGGATCCTAATGCTAATTTTATACTACTCTTTATTTATGAAATGCACTAGATAACCTAGCATGCTTTCTAAAATGTTTGGTATGTTTTGAAATTATGAATTAAAGTAACATTGTAGTAATCTCTTTTTGATAACGTTATTTCATGCTTGGTTACTTTATTGTCAAACTTAAAGATTTTAATTGAAAAATGATTTACAAAAACATCTTCTTTTTGAAATTTAATTCATATATCTTTTTATGGATCATCATTGATTACAATAAGATGTTTCTTGTATTTCTACAAGTCTTCCGCCTCATAACCATATAATTGTTTTACCTTGCGCTTTCATGCTTATTTAAAGTCTTTTATTTTGTGTGCATCATCACTTGAATCTCCAAATTCCTTTCTTGCAATAAGTGGTAGACTTGCTTGGTAAACTTTATATTGCTTGAATTTTTTTTTTTTGCTATAAAACTCTGATTTATTTCTATGAAAATATTATTACGCTAAAAACTCTAATTTATTAATGAACTTCAAAATAGCTATGTGAGTGGTTTCATAAATTCAAATAAAAATATCAATCCATAGGCTATGTCATTAGATTTAAAATGCTTAAATGTTTCCAATAATTATTATCCATGACTTCATATCTCACCATAGCGGGGGCGTAGAGTTGTAGACATTAGATAAACTAATCTTTAGTCATGTCTTGTCCTTAACCGGGGAGGGTTCCAGTGGGGCCTTGCGAGGCACTGGGGGGAAAGAGTGCTAGGTTGAGTTTTGTCTAGTGTTTGCATATGGGACTAACACCCCAACCTACGGCTTATTTGCAGCTCCTCATGCCCATCCGTCACTTAGTCCGGGGCTAGGGTGTAGACATATTGTCTGGGTAGATTGGTTATGTGGAAATCCTTATTTTTATGCTTAAAACTTTTATATAAAGGGAAAATCATTAATTTTTATGCTAAAAAGTCTGATTTCCTTCTCTGAAAAATTTTGTATTGCTTATAACTATGATCTATTTAAATGAAAAACAATTCTAAAACTCCTTATCATTTACTTTAAAAGCTCGATCATGCCTTATTTTCTACTTACAAACTTTTTTGGTGCTTTGTTTCTCTACCCACTTTTGCTAATAACAAAGGGGGAGAACTAACATGATAAATATAACCCGCTATCAAAAACCCAACATGACAAATTAAGATGATAGCTTACATATTAGGGGAGCAATCACTTAGGGGGAGCATGTATTTAGGGGGAGCAATTCTAAATGCTAAAATCAATAATTATCGTAAAGTCATCACTCTCACACACACACAAGAATAGTCTCATCATGCTTATCTATTAATGCTTTGATTTATCATTAATGGATTTGTTATTATCAAAAGGGGGAGTTTGTTGGAACATGGTCTTCCGCATATCCTAGGTTTGAGAATAACAAATCCTATGTGTATTTGATCTTGAGTGTTTAAGTGTGCAGGAAATCAAAGTCCACATGACTCAAGGATGGTTGTCCCCAAAATTGAGGCCAGAATTCCAACACGGCCACTAGCGCCGGAAGTAGCGATAGCGCCCGGCGCTAGCGATGATTAGCGCGATTTCGGCAATGTTTTTAGAAATAGCTAGCGCCCGGCGGTAGCTACTAGCGCTGGCGGTAGCATGGAGCACAAGAGGCATAGAGCAAAATGTTGTTGCGGATAGAATATCCTGCCGCGCAAAATGTTACCTAATCCAGGCTAGCGTCGGCGGTAGCACTTGGGCTATATAAAGGACCCCTCACCTCTCGTTTCAGACAGACATTAGGGAGAGAGAGGCAGTGCTATAACTCCAGAGGCCATCTTGGCCGAAACTTGAAGCCCTAGCGAAGCTCTGCAAATTTCTGAAGGAGGATTACGTCACGCCGGATCCAAACGAAGTCCGCTTCTACAAACGCTGATTCTACAGCGGATCTTCGTCTCCGACTTCAGAAGTTCATCTTAAGGGAGGTTTTAATATTTTATTTCTCTTTCTTCATTGTAAACGGTAGTGAAATCGCCTCGTGTTGGCGACTAGGTCTGGGGTAGACTTAGGGCTGAAATTCGCCTCGTGTTGGCGACTAGGTCTAGGGAGTAGATCTAGGGGGTGCTCGAGGCCTTTCTGGGGATAGATTGGCTAGAGCGGCTTGAGGCGTATCTGGGGAGAGATCGGATAAAGCCAACCGGTTCGTGGGGATACGAGTCGGTATAGAAAACAAAAAGAGCCTTTTTATTATTCGCCTCCGATCTCTAGCGTCATCGAGATCAAGTTTTGTAAAACTTATTTATCATTAGTAAAGCTTGTCTCTCTTTTTTTTACTTAACTTCTTTCATGTCATTAATCTTGCAATAATTCAAAGTTTTCTAAATATAATCTAAAGTTCTTGAAAACCCTTATTCACCCCCCCCCCCCCCCCCCTCTAAGGGCGCCGACCGATCCAACAAAGGCGTCTTAAGGAGAAGCAAAGATCTGGGATGCTCTCCAAATGTGCCCATCGGGGTCTATTTATAGCTTTTCTATACTGGTCTTCTAATAGCGGGATTCCGCCTTTTGGTTTTACTAAACGCACCCCAAAATGGTCTGCCAACAGCCATACTCCGCTGTTCAGCAGGGCTATTGGCAGCCCACCAAGGGCATCTGGGTAAATTCACCCCTGCCCCTTATTGGCAAGTGGCCTCAGAGGGCATCACTCGCTGGTCTCTGCGAGCGAGGCTCGCGAGGTCCCTTTCTGCGAGCAGTCAGTGGGGTACCGCTCACTGGCCTGCTGGCGTCTTATACATCAGCCTAGGTCGCTCGCGTGAGGCGGCGAGCCCTTGGTCTCCTCGCCTTTTGCTAAATGCACCCCCTGGAGTGTCGAGCCCACACTTGCACTCGCTTCTGCGGTACGTTCCTCGCGAGGCTGCAAACCTAGCTCGCCTCAACTTTGCTTATTTTGCCGATATCTGATTCTTTATCTTGCCCCTCGACGAATACGGGGTTGTACACACCTAGAATCCTATATCTAATTCATATGGATTTGTTTGGACCTATTTCAATCACCGACTATTGGATAATCTTACATCCTAACACTTGTGGATGACTTCTCTAAATTCTCTTATGTGCTCTTTCTAAGAACTAAGTATGACACCATCAAGACCCTCTCATCATTTATTAGGCAGATCCAAAATGAACTAAATACTTCAGTTATTATGATCAGAAGTGATCATGTCACTGATTTTCAGTCTCATAGGATGTCTGAAATGTGTGAGGGTGAAGAGATCAAGCATTGCTTCTCAGCTCCTAAAACTCCACAACGAAATGGGGTTGTTGAGAGAAAGAATAGAACCCTTATAGAATCTTGTAGAATAATACCTGTTGAGGCTAACCTTCCTATGTACTTTTGGTAGAGGCAGTTAACATAGCTCATTATGTTCTAAACAAGAGTTTAATTTATAAGACTAAGGAAATTATAGAATCTTTATAAGTTGTTGAAGGATAAAACTCCAAATATATATCACTTCAAAGTATTTGGAAGCATCTACTATATTTTAAATAATGGCAAAACCCATCTTGCCAAATTTGACAAGAAGGTTGATGAAGCTAACTCCTTAGGATACTCCACCGCTAGCAAAACCTACATATGTTATAATAAGAGAACCTTAAAAATTGAAGAATCAATGCATGTTGTTTTTGATGAAACTAACATGGTCCTTGAAGGGAAATTCTTCTTTAGGTTTTAATGTGCACGTAGAAGAAGTTGCCAAACAAATGGATGGATTGTAGATAAGTGAAATCCCATGCTCCACCAATTCTAATGATGTATCTAATTTGACTCCAAATGACAGAAATCTGATAGAAGAAGATAGTGAAGTTGAAGAGATTAGTCTATAGATGGAGACTCTCATCAAGTTCCTAACAATCAACCAACAAGATTTATTGAAGAATCATATGAGGAAGATTCTGTCTCTCCTTTCAATATGACAGTTGCTCTATCTACTGAGTTTGTAAATCTAAAAGATCATCCTACCTCGCAAGTGATTGAGGATATATCTGATGGAGTTCAAACTAGGAGCAAATTTCTAAATGAAGCAACTTTCTTATGCTTTCTCTCTCAAGATGAGCCAAATAAGTTTGACAATTCTAATAATGATCATCACTAGATTGTTTCCATTCAAGAAGAACTTGCTTAATTTGAAAGAAGCAAAGCTTGGACATTAGCTGAAAGACCAAAGAACTATCCTATTGTTGGAACTAAATGGGTATTCTGAAACAAATTTGATGTTAGTGGCACAATTGTCAGAGACACGACAAGGTTAGTAGCTCAAGGCTACAAACAAGAAGAAGGAATTGATAATGATCAAACATTTGCTCCTATTGCAAGGTTGGAAGAAATTAGAATGTTCCATGCTTATGCTGCCCACAAATGGATCAAAAAATTTCAAATGGATGTCAAGAGTGCCTTTCGAAATGGTATTCTTCAAAAAGAGGCTTTTGTAGATCAACCTCCCATTTTTGCAATTCCTAACTCCCCCACTCATGTTTCTACACTAAATAAAGCTTTATATGGTCTAAAGAAAGCTCCAAGAGCATGGTAGGAGACCCTCTCTACAAACTTATTGAAAATTCATTTCAAAGCAGAAAAGTAGACGAGACTCTATTTACTAGAAAATATAAGGATACACTCATATTAGTATAAATATATGTAGATGACATTATTTTTGGGTTTACAAATAACGAACTTTGTAAAATATTTGATGTCCTCATGCAACATAAATTTGAAAAGAGTAGCATGGGTAAATTGTCATACTTTCTTGGTATTCAAATGAAGCAAGAGAGTGAATGTATGTTTATCTCTCAATCTAAGTATATTAAAGAATTATTAAAGAAATTTAGAATAGAAACTTTCTCCACCATGAAGAATCCCGTGACAACTAATGTTTTAATAGATATGGATGAATAAGGAAAGCATGTGGATCAAAGATCAATATGGCTATCATTAGTTCTATGTTATATCCCTCAGCTAGTAGACCAGACATAATGTTCTCCACATGTATGTGCTAGATTCTAGGCTCCTCCCAAAGAATCTCACATGACCTTCGTTAAAAGAATCTTGAGGTATCTAAAGGGAACACTTGAGTTAGACTTATGGTATCCAATAAAATTAGGATTTGATTTGATTGGATATTCAAATGATGATTATGCGGGCTGTAAAGTGGATAGAAAAAGCAATTTTAGAACATGTCAATTCCTTGGGGAATGATTAATATCTGGTTTAGCAAGAAGCAAGCCAATGTGTCCACATCCATAACTGAGGCTGAATATATCTCAGCTGGAAGTTGCTCTCAACTCTTGTGGAAGCAGAATCAATTAATAGATTTTGGATACAATATAACTAAATCTATAATTTACTGTGACAGTTCTAGTGTAATCTCCATCGCCTCTAATCCAGTATTGCACAATAGAACTAAGCATATTAAAATATAGCATCATTTCATTAATGTAGAGAAAGGTAAAATTACCCTAGAATATGTTTCTACTAATGATCAGAGTGCTGATTGTTGGAACATGGTCTTCCGCATCTCCTAGGTTTGAGAATAACAAATCCTATGTATATTTGATCTTGTGTGTTTAAGTGTGCAGGAAACAAGTCATATCACCCAAGGATAACATAAGAAGGTTGCCCACCAAGTTTGAAGCCAGAATTCCAACATCTCCACTAGCGCCGGCGGTAGCACCTAGTGCGAGTGCTAGCTCTGATTAGGTAAGTTCAGACGGCAAGTATAGAAGGCAATTGCGCCAAGCGGTAGCGGATAGCGCAGGAGGTAGCTCGGAGCACAAGAGGAATTTTGGAATGGTTTCCTTGGAATGAAGATATGCACGCTGAGAATGTTTCTTAAACTAGGATAGCGCTGGCGGTAGCGCTAGCCCAGGCGCTAGCTCCAAGGCTATAAAATGGACCCCTCTTCTCTCATTGTAAAAACACATCCTAGAGAGAGGTCCAGTGCCAAAATTTTAGAGCCTTATTCTATTGAGAGTAGATCCCCCACCAAAAGCTTAGAGAGTTTTTGAAGGACTTTGTCACGCTATATCCGAAGGGCGTTCGCTTCAACCTTGCTTATTCTACAACGATCTCTCATCTCCGACTTTAGAAGTTTCTTAGAGGGAGTTTTTAATATTGTGGTTGCTATTTTATTTCATATCTTTTGTAACTGTTTAGAGAATTCACCTCGTGTTGGTGACTAGGTCTGGGTAGGACTTGTTGGAACCAGGTCTTCCGCATCTCCTAGGTTTAAGAATAACATATACTATGTGTATTTGATCTTGTGTGCTTAAGTGTGTAGGAAACAAGTCCATATGACTCAAGGATAACATAAGATGGTTGCCCCCAAAATTGAGCCAAAAATTCCAACATGCCCACTGGCGCCGGTGGTAGCACCTAGCGCGGGAGCTAGCGATGATTAGCGAAATCTCGGGAGCATTTTTAGAAGGCGCTAGCGCCAGGCAGTAGCGGATAGTGCATGCGGTAGCGCGGATCACAAGAGGTAAGGCAACAATGTTTCCTTGCAATGAAGATATGCACGCAAAGAATAATTCCTAAGTGGGAATAGCGCCGGCGGTAGCGCTAGCGTTGGCGCTAGTGCTCACTCCTATAAAAGGAGGCATCTTCTCTCGTTTTATTAACACTAGTTTAAGAGAGGCTGAGTGCTAGATTACCAGACCCTTACTCTGCCGAAAAGAGATCTCCCACCAAAGTTCCATGAATTTCTGAAGGAGGATTTCTTCACGCTGGATCTGACCGAAGATCGCTTCATCAACGTTTATACTACAGCGGTCCTTCGTCACCAGCTTCATAAGTTCTTCAAGAGGGAGATTTTAATAACATTGTCTTTTTATTTCACATCTTTTCTTGTAATTATTTAGTGAACTCGCCTTGTGTTGGCGACTAGGTCTGGGTAGGACTTAAGGAAGAAACTCGCCTCGTGTTGGCGACTAGATCTAGGTTAGGTCTAGGGGGTGCTCAAGGCCATATCCGAGGAAGGATTGGCTAGAACAGCTTGAGTCCGTATCCGAGGAAAGATAGGCTAGGACCACCGGTTCGTGGGGATGCGAGTCGGGATAGAAAACAAAAAGAGTCTAATTATTATTCACCTCTGATTTCTAGCGTTATAAGAAATCAAGTTTTTGTAAACTCTTCTTTCATATTAATAAAATGATGACTCAATTTTATTTACTTGATTTCTTATCTTAAACTCTTATATCTTCAAGTTTATCAAAATATATTAAAAAGTTTTAAATACCCTTATTCACCTCCTCCCCCCCCCCCCCTCTAAGGGCGCCTATTGATCCAACAAGTGGTATCAGAGCGGTTTTATTCCAATGGGCTTAACAACCGGGAATAATGGCGTCTCATGATCTCGCTTCTATTAGTGGGGAAAATTTTTGTGAAGAAGAAAAATCTCTTAAACCACCTTTATTTGAAGAGAGATATTATAAAGGGTGGAAATTTCTAATGGAAAAGTTTATTAAAAATTTAGATATCAATGCATGGGATATAGCAATAGTTAGACCAGCGAATGAATCAAATATACAGGAACATTATCTAAATGCAAAAACCTTAAATAGTATTTTCTGCGCTCTATCTCAAGAAATTTTCAAATTAATATAGTGCTTTTCTAGTGCATAAAAACTATGGAAATTTCTTGAAGAAATGTATGAATCTCCATCTACAAGTATGGAACAAATGTAAGAAGTGGAGAACATACAAGTCTGCACAAATGTTCAAGAAAACTCCTCTCATGATGAATCAATGGAGAGTACATCAAGTGGAAAAGAAGAATCCTATCTATGGAGGAGGAATACCAAATAGATGAAGATAACAAAGAAAATCTATGCTCAAACCTCATAGCATCCAAAAGCACTGTAAGGAAATCAAATCCTCTTATTGTTTGCAATTCTATTTCTACTTTACAATTGCTACAAATTACAAAGCAAAAAATTAAGAAATTATAAAATGCGAATTGTAAATTACGTTTAGAAAATAAAATTTTAAAAGCTAAAATTAATGTAGAAACAAAGATTGATGTGTTTGATTATTCTCCACCGTGCACTTTAATTGAAAATATAAAACCATGTTTTTATTGTAATAATATTAAAGAAAAATTCAAGGATTTTGAAAAAGAAATATTAATTGTAAAAGAACAAAATGAAAAATTATCTTTAGAAAATCCATCTTTGAAAAGTGATTGTGCTACATGCAAAAGTTATAAAATTGAAATCAAAGAGATGGATGAAACATTTGACGAATTTTAAAATGACTATCAAAATCATGTTGACTCTATCATTTTCACTCATAAAAATAGCACAATAGCTTATAATAAAGCTAGGCATAATCTAAAGATCAAAAATGATGAATTAAAATCAAAAATCAACTTGCTTATGAAAATTATAAAAAAAATTCACAATATCAAGAAATATCTAAAAGCATGTTGAATATGAATACGAATATGAATATCCTAACTAAGCCAAATAATTGGAGTAAGAAACACAAAGTATTTGTAAATCAAAGTCAACATCATCGTTATTTACAAAATCATGTTTCTCCCAACTCAAAATTAAAATTACACAAATTTCCTATGAACAATACTTTCAATAATCATTACAATCATAATCATCAATATATAGATTATCACAATGGAAATTTGATACATAAGAATAACATTAAACCAAAGTTTGAATGGAAACCTAAAATTAAAAATGAAACATTAACTTCACATGATAGGACTCATTCATCACTAACTACCCACAAACATACACGCTATATTTGGGTACCCAAAGGAACCACCACACTTGGTCCTCTTTGGATACCTAAAACTCTTATTCATTCGGTATTACCAAATGCATGAAGTAAAATATTTTCAAAATAAAATATACAAATTACTACTTCATGATATGCCTTAATTTATTGTTTTGTTTTCTTATTTGTTTTGCTATCATGGTATGGTCATCATATAGACACATGACTTTATCACTTAAAAATATTAATAAATCAAATTATCAAATTTAAAGTCATACTTTTTATTTCTAATGACCAATCTATTCTTCCTAAACTCATTGCCTTTATCCATATCATATATCATCCATATAAATTGAATTCAAAATTTGTATGTGATATTTAAATCTCAAGTCATATGATTTCAAATTTATACTACTTTATTTGATTTCAAATTTGCTTAAAACATCTCCACTTCATATGATGTCAAATTTTTAAATAAAAACATAAAACAAAACCATCAAAAATTACCAAAGAAGGACCAGATAAAAAAGCCAAACATTCAAAAACAACAAAATTAAACATAACAGATAGCGCTAGCTCTAGCTGGTAGCACCGACGCTAGCAGACAGTATCCAAGAATATGTGTTCAATTCCTATATAATTACACAACTCAAATAGTAGTTACCCTCAGGACATTCCTACTCCTCTACTCTTTCTCATCAATCTCCTCCACACTAGGACTTGGGGATCGTCTTATGCGACTCCTACGAATTGAATGTCATGGTGGATCATGTGATGGGCTATCCCACTCCCTATGCTCTGATGTAGATGGATTTAACTTTAATTCCTTGATCATAAAACTTCACCATCTTCTTGTTACCGGAAACATCTTTCTCCACTCTTGATATTCGCTCTCCCATATCCACTCAAAAAGATTCAAATGAATCATCTCGAGCCCCTTGGGATGAAGCTCCTCACCTGAGTGATGGTCGAGTTGATGTTGATGGCTCATCCGGTAGTTATGTAGCTCGTAGGTGTGAGGTGTTGTAGATAGGTGGAAAGCAATCTGTTAGATAAAAACCATGCTCAAAAGAGGGGTACATTGTTAGAATGACCCTTTGTATGATGCCACCAAGGGGCAAGTTATTATATCACTGGCGGGAAGGTTGTTGTAACTTATATGAGTAACGAATCAGTGAGAGTAACATGTCAGCCACATCAAATCTCTTCTCCTCTAGAATGAAATAGGAGACATATCTGAGCTGTGCTGTGACCTTCGTTGTATCACCTAATTTCAGCATAATAGTATGGCATAGTATATCCTGAACTACAAGGGCATCTACTGTAAGTGTCAACACAGTAGACTTCAGACTCTTGCATGCCCTATTATGTAGTACCAAATTCACCTGAATCCAATCTCTATCAACCCTGATCTTCTCAACTATCTCCAACCGATTGGGATGCTCTGTCAATCCAAACACTGCCCTCAGGTTTCATGTATTATAGCAATCACGTGCCCCTGCACATGTGACCGTGCTCCCCCATCCAGATCAGTCTGCGATGGGTCTTCCAAATGTCTGTAAAACTCTCGAATGAACTCTGAGGAGAACGCATCCGAATGAAAACCATTCAATACTTCTGATGTGGCAAACAAGTGCAGTATATGATGGTGTTGTGGTAGTGAAAATTCCATAACATAAGGGACACCCACCACTGCAGCCTCTACTGCCAGTTCTGCACTTCTCTTCCCTTTCAATCCAGGAGCCATCTGCCACAATAGTATAAAAATTAAAATTAAACAAGAACCACTAGTGCCTGCAGTAGCGTCGGCGCTAGTCCTCTGATCTAAAATACTAAGATCTATCTACTTTACAATATTACTGAATCCTAACCTTCTCAAATAGCTAGATCCAAGATCTCACATGATCTAAGCTAAAATTAAAAGTAGAAATGTTCATAAAAATTCAAAATGAAAAACAAAAATAAAAATAATGGAGATCCTCTTTTGATCTAACCATCTTCTAGATCCATAATCAAAATCAAAAAAATTTCTTAAAAGAGTTCATAAATCTTCATCAAAAAACATGAAAATCAAATTTTTAGAACAAGAATCATAAAATAATGAAGATTTGTCCTAGTTCCTCTCTTCAAAAATTAAAAGGATCAAACATTTTTGATCTATCATCTAAACCACTTGATAACTTCAAAAATCTTCATCTTTAACATCAAAATCAAAGTTTAAAACAAAAATCATAAGAAATGATGAAGATTTACCTTAGATCTATGCGTGGGCTACGTTATCTGCTAGTGTTTTTTGGGTGACCTTCAGGTGTAATGGCTGAAATGACAAGGGAAAGGAGATTTAACTAAAGCAGCGCTAGCGCTGGCGGTATCGCTTGATTCTGTTTTTCTGTATTTTTAAAATTCTATAAAATCGCTAAAAATATGCTATTTTATATGTACTACATATCTTTGCAGTTCTATTTTGAATTGATTTTTGAAAAATTAAAACAAAAAATATATACAAAATCCAAATTACAAAAAATATTTCTTTTACCCCCTTTTATTTGTTTATTTGTTTGATTTCTATTTCCATAAGCCAAAATCAAATACAAAAATATAAAACATAAAAATTATCAAAAACATCTTTTGAACTTAACTTTTCTATTTACATGTATCTTGCGAAAGGGAGATTTGGGCTATCATCCCATCACATCTCCTAGTACCGGGTGAACCCATCATAGGGTCTACCTCAGGAAGTCCAAGATCAATTATAGGAGTTCAAACTATAAATCAAAATTATTTTGCAACAATATCAAAAATACTGTATGGACTTTATTGAAAATCAAGCATGATTTAATCTATCATTTAGACCTTTTTCAATGTTGAAATTTATTTTTTCAAACTACCTTGAACAATGTTTTTATCATGCTTTGATATATCTAATAACATGTGCATGAATTATATTGAAAAAGTGTTGTGTATAACTAAGCTTAGCATTCCTCTAAGTATGAGTAAATGTTTTATGTTTGATAATGATCTTTAATCACTCACTTATTTTGGCATTGTCTACATATGCTCTTAATCTAAGAATGCTTGCTTGTATATTAAGTGAAAAATAAATTAAATTTGCACAAGTATCTTACCTACACTACATTTATTTGCACTCTTAAAATTAAGAAAAGTAGTTGTGCTTTCAAAATCTTGTTGGTTTGCAAAACAAGTGTATTCGGAGAACTTTGTACAAAAACAAAAAAATGAATGAAATAAAATAACAAAGATAACTCCACCAAGCACAACTTGAACCTCCTAAAAGCCTTAATGAGCATTGTGAGGGTGGGTACCTTGGAAAGAATAGTGAAGTGTCTTGTGCAAACCATAAACTTTTTTCTACACCACTTGTTCTTTTCTATGTGCATTAATAGGTGTGGAAGAAAAATTATTTGTGTTTTATTGTGCACTTTACTCTACATATGTCTTGTATTTTTTATTACAACATTTGGTTACTCTCTTCAAAATACACTTATGTGCACAACATTATCTTTCATAACACTTCTTCTCATGAGTATTGGATCCTAATGCTAAAATTATATACTCTCTTTATATATAAAATACACTAGATAACCTAGCATACTCTCTACAATGTTTGGTATATTTTGAATTTATGAATCATATTAACATTGTCGTAGTTTTTTTATATCCTTTTTTCATGTGTGGTTACTTCATAGTAATCTTTAAAGATTTTCAAAGAAAAATGATTTACAAAAACAACTTTTTCATTTTGGACTTTCACTCATATTTCTTCTTATGAATCGCCATACCTAAAAAAAAGATGTTTGTTGTATTTTTATAAGTCTTTCGCAACTTTACGTTTACCTTATGATCTTTTTCTGCTTATCTCAAGTCTTCCAACTCCAAATACTTTTTTCAATCAAATGGTAGACTTGCGTGGTAAATGTTATATTATTCCTCTTAAGCTAAAAACTCTGATCTATCTCTATGAAAATCTATTATAAAACTCCTACTCATTACCTTTCCTCTAAGAAGCTCGATCATGCCTTATCTTATTATCAAAAATCTTTTTGTGTCTCTTGCTTCCATACCCACATTTGCTAATAACAAAAGGGGGAGAACTAACATGATAAATATTCACCGCTATCAAAATTGAAAACTAACATGATTAATTAAAATGATAGCTTACATATTAGGGGAGCATTCACTTAGGAGGAGCAAAGTATTTAGGGGGAGCAATTCTAAATACCAAAATCGACAATTATCCTAAGTCATCACTTTCACATACACACAAGTAGGTTTCATCATGCTTATATATTAATGCTCTGATTTATCATTAATGGATTTCTTATTATCAAAAGGGGGAGTTTGTTGGAACATGGTATTCCGCATCTCCTAGGTTTGAGAATAACATATCCTATGTGTATTTGATCTTGTGTGCTTAAGTGTGCAGGAAACAAGTCCATATGACTCAAGGATAACATAAGATAGTTGCCCCCAAAATTGAGCCAATAATTCCAACAAGTCCATATGACTCAAGGATAACATAAGATGGTTGCCCCCAAAATTGAGCCAATAATTCCAAATTGCACCTAGCGTAGGCGCTAGCGATGATTAGCAAAATCCTGGGAGCATTTTTAGAAGGCGCTAGCGCGAGGCGGTAGCGGATAGCGTAGGCGGTAGTGCGGAGCGCAAGAGTCAAGGCAATAATGTTTCCCCGGAATGAAGATACGCACGCAGAGAATAATTTCTAAATGGGGATAGAGCCGGCGGTAGCGCTAGCGCTCACTCCGATAAAATGAGGCCTCTTATCTCATTTTCTTGACACAAGTTTAAGAGAGGCTGAGTGCTAGATTTCAATACCCTTACTCTACCTAAAAGAGATCTCCCACCAAAGTTCCATGAATTTTTGAAGGAGGATTTCTTCATGCCAGATCCGACCGATGATCGCTTCATCAACGCTTATACTACAACGGTCCTTCGTCACCAACTTCAGAACTTCTTCAAGAGGGAGATTTTAATATTATTGTCTTTTTATTTCACATCTTTTCTTGTAATCGTTTAGTGAACTCGCCTTGTGTTGGCGACTAGGTTTGGGTAGGACTTAGGGCAGAAACTCGCCTCGTGTTGGCGACTAGATCTAGGTTTGGTCTAGGGGGTGCTCCAGGCCATATTTGTGGAAGGATCGGCTAGACCGGCTTGAGGCCGTATCTGAGGAAGGATAGGTTAGGGCCATCGGTTCGTGGGGATGTGAGTCAGTATAGAAAATAAAAAAAGTCTTATTATTATTCGCCTCCGATTTCTAGCGTTATAAGAAATTTAGTTTTTGTAAACTCTTCTTTCATATTTATAAAATGATGTCTCAATTTTATTTACTTGATTTCTTATCTTAAACTCTTATATCTTCAAGTTTATCAAAATATATTAAAAAGTTGTAAATACCCTTATTCACCCCCCCCCCCCCAATAAGGGCGCCTACCAATCCAACAGGACTTAGGTCAGAAATTCGCCTCGTGTTCGCAATTAGTTCTAGGGTGTAGATCTAGGTGGTGCTCGAGGCTGTATCTGGGGGAGGATTGGTTAAAGCAGCTTGAGGCCCTATCTGGGGGAAATAGGATAAAGCCACCGGTTCGTGGGGATACGAGTCGGGATAGAAAACGAAAAGACTTTTTACTTCTTCGCCTTCGATTTCTAGCGTCATAGAAATCTAGTTTTGTAATCAACTTTATCAATAGTAATCATGTCTATTTTTGTGTAATGATATTGGTTTGTTCTTTATTTCTCTAAATTGTTTATTTCTCTCTCTTTCATTATAAAACAATTTAGATGTTTATTCAAAATCACAATTTTGATCTCTTAGCTTTTCAAGTATTTCAAAATATAATAAAAGGTTTTTAAACCCTTATTCACCCCCCCCCCTAAGTGCACCTACAGATCCAATAAGTGGTATCAGAGTAATTTTATTCCAAAATGGTCTAACAACTGGGAATAATGGCATCTCATGATCTCTCTTTTCCCGAGGGTCAGGGTATTAGTAGACCACCTCTTTTTACTGGGTCAGATTTCAACTACTGTAAATCTAGGATGATGTGTTTTCTTATGACCATGGATATAGAAGTATGGAACATGGTAGAAGTTCGGTACTCTATTCCTACAATTGTAGTAAGAGAGGTTACCTTAGAAAAACCAAAGGATAAATGGGATAATAACGATAAACTTAAATGCAAAAATAATGCAAAGGCAATGAATGCTTTAAATTGTGCTTTAAATTGAACTGAATTTAATCGAATTTCTGTATGTGTAATTGCTTATGAAATTTGAAACCAATTAGAAGTTACTCATGAAGATACATCGCAGGTGAAAGATGCAAAGCTATTCCAACTGGTATCAGAATATGAAAAATTCAGGATGGATGTTGAAGAAGACATCAACTCGATGTACACATGATTCACCAAGATCGTCAACGCTTCAAAAGCTCTTGGAAAGAACTACTAAAATGGCGACTTGGTCATGAATATTCTTCTCTCTCTACCTCCGAGGTTCAATCCAAAGATGACGTCTATCTCGGAGTCACACAACCTGAGAACGCTTCAGATTGAGAACCTCATTGGGAATCTCAAAACCCATAAGGTAGAACTCCAGATTCAACAGAAGAGTACAATATGGAGCCAAAAATGAAAGCATTGGTGCTGACTGAGGCCGACGAAGAAGAAGATGATAATGAAGAAGGTCTCTTGGTGAAGAACTTCAAACGATTCATGCGGGATACCGAAAGAAGAAAAACTTTTTGCAAATACCTCACCAAAGGGTCCAACAAGCAAGGGTCATGGAAGAACAAAGCAAGCCATGATTATGTGGAGAAATCTCTTCCAGAGTGCTTCAACTGCAGGAAGATCGAACACGTCCAAAGTGAGTGTCCAAAAATTCTAGAGAAGGAGAAGGATAAGAGACACAAAAAGAAGGACAAGAAGAAAAAGTATACGTCTTCCGAGGAGTCAATCACAACAATTTCAAGCGACGTTGAGAAAGCAAACATATGCTTCATAAAAAAGGCAATGATGACGACAACAGTGTCTTAGTGAACTGAAGTAACTCCTCAGACCTTCAAAGAACTTTTTGATGAGTTTGTTCAAACTTGCAAAGCCTATGATAAAAGTACAGAAGATAATATTATTTTAAATCGTGAAAATGAATCTCTCATCAAAGAAAATCATAAGCTTACCAAAAATTAAATCCTTTAGAAAAGTGAAAGGTTTCATGCCAAGAGTGTGATCACTCCTTATGTAAGGCAAAAGATCTTGAAGTTTCTCTTTCTAAGGCCCTCTTTCAAATCAAAACTCTTACAAAAGAAAAGAGGGACTTAGAGAGAAAACAAAAAACCTCTCTCTTACAAATTGAAAATAACACAAAAGGTTTTGAAAATAAATGTGTAATGCCAGTAAAAGAAAATTCATCTCTTAAAAAACAAACTCATGACCTCAATATGACCATCAAAAAATTTGGAATTGGTCAAAAATATCTGGACATGATTCTAGGGAACCAATGTTATGGTTTTGGAAAATATGGACTCGGATATCAAAGTGACAGCTACCGCCCAGCGATATCCACTAACGCCGAGAGTAGCCCATCATATAAAATATCTTCTATTTTTTCTAACAATCAAACCACATCAAGTGTGAGCAATGAAAAATTTCAGAAAAGGGTCTCAACCCCCTTTATTTCGTGTGCAAACTGTCATAGTTTTGGACACACGTCTAGATCTTGCAGGAAAATAAAACAGGGATCTCCAAAGCAAATTTGGCCACCTAAGGCATCCACTTATTCTATGGGTGGTGCCTAAGGAAAATAAAACAAGGATCTCCAAAGCAAATCTGGAACTTCACCCTCGTCCTCTTTCTAGATTTACAGGATGGCTAACGACAAGGAGGATGTATGGAACATGGACTCGAGCTGCTCCATGTACATGACGGGCAACAAAGCAAAGCTCCTTAGCCTAGAAAAGAAGAAGGGATAAACGATTAGACGTTTTATTTAAGTCACATTCATAAACACAATCGATTATGTAGGAACATGTTCTTCCGTATCTCCTAGGTTTGAGAATAACAAATTCTATGTGTATTTGATCTTGTGTGCTTAAGTGTGCAGGAAACAAGTCCATATGACTCAAGGATAACATAAGAGGGATGCCCCTAGATTTGATCCTAGAATTCCCACATGCCCACTAACATCGGCGGTAGCACCTAGCGCAGGCGATAGCAATGATTATCGCATTTTTGGGAGCATCTTTAGAAGGCACTACCGCCAGGCGGTAGTAGATAGCGCAGGCGGTATCGCGGAGCACAAGAGGCAAGGAGGCAGAGTTTGCCTGGAATGAAAGATACGCACATGCAAAATAATTCTATACCGAGATAGCGCCTGCGGTAGCGCTAGCGTAGGCGCTAGCACTCATTCCTATAAAAGGAGGCCTCTTCTCTCATTTTCTCCACACAAGTTTGAGAGAGGTTCAGTACTAGAATTCCAGAGCCTTATTCTGCTGAAAAGTGATCTCCCACCAAAGTTCTGTGAATTTCTAAAGGAGGATTTCTTCACGCCGGATCCAACCGAAGATCGCTTCATCAACGCTTATACTACATCGGTCCTTCGTCTCAAACTTCAGAAGTTCTTCAAGAGGGCGATTTTAATATTATTTTCATTTAATTTCACATCTTTTCTTGTAATCGTTTAGTGAATTTGCCTCGTGTTGGCGACTGGGTTTTGGTAGGACTTAGGGAAAAACTTGCCTCGTGTTGGCGACTAGATCTAGGTTAGGTCTAGGGGGTGCTCGAGGCCCTATCCGGGGAAGGATTGGCTATAGCGGCTTAAGGCCGTATCCGGGGAAGGATAGGCTAGGGCCACTGGTTCGTGGGGATACGAGTCAGGATAGAAAATGAAAAAAGAGTTTTATTATTATTCGCCTCCGATTTCTAGTGTTACAAGAAATCAAGTTTTGTAAACTCTTCTTTTCATATTAATAAAATTATGTCTCAATTTTATGTGCTTGATTTCTTATCTTAATCTCTTATATTTTCAAATATATTAAAATATAATATAAGTTTATTAAAACCCCTTATTCACCACCCCCCCCCCCCCCTCTAAGGGCACCTACCGATCCAACAAGTGGCATCAGAATGGTTCTTATTCCAATCGGCTTAACAACCGGGAATAATGGCGTCTCGTGATCTCGCTTTTCCAGATGGTCAGGGTATTTGTAGACCACCTCTTCTACCTGGGTCAGATTTTAACTACTGGAAAAATAGGATGATGTGTTTTCTTATGACCATGGATGTAGAGGTTTGGAATATGGTAGAAGTTCGGTACTCTCCTCCCACAATTGTAGTATGAGAGGCTACGATTCAAAAAACTAAGGATAAATGGGACGACAACAAAAAACTAAAGTGCAAAAATAATGCAAATGCAATGAACGCTTTATACTATGTTTTAAATCGAACAGAATTTAATCGAATTTCTACATGTGTAACTGCTTATGATCTTTGGAACCAATTAGAAGTTACTCATGTAGGTATATCGTAGGTAAAAGATGCAAAGCTATTCCAACATGAATTGGAATATGAAAAATTTAGGATGGATGTTGAAGAAAACATTAACTCAATGTACACACGCTTCACCAAGATCATCAATGCTTCAAAAGCTCTTGGAAAGATCTACTCGGACGGGGACTTGGTCAGAAAAATTCTCCGCTCTCTACCTCCAAGGTTCAATCCAAAGGTGATGGCCATCTCGGAGTCACACAACCTAAGAACGGTCCAGATTGAGAACCTTGTAGTGAATCTCAAAATCCATGAGGTAGAACTCCAGATTCAACATGATGAATACAACAATGAGCCAATGAAAAAGGCGCTGGCACTAAAGTCAAAGAAGGAGAGCATCGAAGACGATGATGAAGATGAAGAAGGTCTCTTGGTGAAGAACTTCAGGAAGTTCATTAGAAATCCGGAAATAAGGAACACCTTCCGGAAATACTTCCAAAAGGATGCTCGACGAAAAGGGTCTTCCTCTTCATCAAAGAAAGAAAAAGGAAGTGAAGAAGAAGAAGAAAGACCACCACTGGAGTGCTACCACTATAGAAAGACCGGGCACATTCGGAGCCAGTGCCCGATGTATCAAAAGGAGCCTGATGAGTATTAAAATATACGTATTTTAGTATAGTTATTAGTATAGTTTTAAGTAATATTATAAATATTTTATGTAAATTAATGAATAAATTGCTTGTTTTATTAGTTTTCTGACTAGCTTAGCTCTATTTCTCCTTTTCAGCATTTTGGCATTTTTTTGTCAAGTCACGCACCAAGTCACGCCCATGACCATGAGTCACGCCCGTGACCAAGGGCGTGTAATCTTAAAATACCAACTTTCTAGCTGTCGGTCGTTCTCAGGTGAAATCCCAAAGAATTGACTAAGTCATGCCCGTGTTCAGCAAGTCACGCCTGTGACACACCAGCGCGTCACGCCCCAAAGCCACAACCCATGCTACTGACGTCTGCCGCCCATAGTCACGCCCGTGACATTCCATGCCACGACCATGACACTTCAACTCACGCCCGTGTATAGTCTTATTTAATGGCAGATCCTTCGAGAAGGAGGCCGTTACAGCCGAGCAAATGTCACGCCCCAGGTCACGGCCGTGACATCCAAGTCACGCTTGTGAAATTTTCTGATGATCTAGGAGTGAGCAGGAATTGTATAACTAAAAGTTCAAGCCAAACAACCAGAAGCACATGAAGCAAACACAATCTTTATTGATAAGCAAAATTCTTCATTACAGGGCGAGGTATACATGGCGAGACATGATTTCGCCAGTACACAGAAAACAGAAGAGAAAAGCAGCTGAAAGGAAAACCAGCGGTCTGCCAACTTGAGACCGCCTGACCGCCCGACCTGACAGTCCGCCCGGCTAGAAAACCAGACCGCCTGAACTGCCTGCCTGCGCCTTGAACAACACCAACTAAGAACCACGCGAACTCCCGAACTCCACTGATCCTCCTGAACTCCAGCAACCCGCACTGCAAGGCGCGAGACCGCCCGAACACCTTCAGAAGAGGAGGTGACCGCTGCTACCCGCACAATCTGCAGAATCTGCACAAAACAAGTTCGATCAGCTAGCCGGCCGGTTACAAAAAATAGATCGCAAGAATAGGTCGTGAGCTCAGCTTACACTTGGTGTTATATATTTGCTGCTACAGTGGCTCCTATTTATAGGCAGGCGACCTGATCCAGTCACCACCCTATGAGATAGGATCACCACCCCTTGATCGCGCGACCAGATCGGTCAACCCGCGTGACCAGCAAAAGAACCTCCTGCTTAGTGAGCTCGCCGACTTCAACAGAAGCCGTGCGAACATGACAACTCGCCCGGTCATGTCGCTTACCACCTGTGTTCGCCACCCGACCTCCTCTAGAGACCGCGAACACACCAGACCGACTAGGGCACAGCCCGCCAAGTCTATCAAACACCTGTGACCGAATATACCAGCTGATCGCCGAAGGACTAGCCATGCGAACACAACCCCGAGACCGCGCAACTAAGACGACCTTAGTCCGCGCGCACCACAAAGAACCTGGACAGCCTCCAGACTGGGCTGCCCGCACCACGCGGTCACAAGCACCAAACCGCGTGCCTCCCTTACCAGGTAGAAACCTGCTCCGCCACGCGGTCAGACAACCAGACCACACGGCCTCACCTCGGCACCCTTGGACAGAAGAAAGTCGATCACGCCGAGTAGCCTGTGGCTAGACCAAAGAGGTCAAACTGCAAGAGGAGACCGCAAGACTGTGCGGTCAGACCAAACCGCGCGGTCTCCCCTCAGACCGCAAACTTCACAAAACTCCCACTTCAACATTTTCAACACTCCCCCTTGAAGTGGGACATTGAAAACAGTCCAAATAAACTCCTTAGCCGAGTAAACGGCCCCTTCGCCAGCGCCTTTGTGAAGATGTCAGCAATGTTGTCCTGACTCCGAACATGCTCGACCGAAAGAGACCCCTCCAACACCTTCTCACGAATGAAATGATGCTCGATCTCAATATGCTTGGTCCTCGCGTGACAAACTGGATTAGTAACCAGTTTGAGAGCACACTCATTGTCTCCGTGGAGCAGAGTCGGACCCTGAACCTCTTATGGACGTCTCCAACAAACCTCCTAAGCCAGATGGCTTCTTGAGCTGCCAAAGCTGAAGCCTTGTATTCCGCTTTCGTGGTTGAGACAGACACGGAATCCTACTTCTTACTACACAATGATATATCTGTGGGGCCCGCCATGAAGACGTATCCAGACGTCGACTTCTGATCATCCGAATCTCCCCCGTAATCGGCATCCATGTATCCATGCACCTCGAAGCCCGCATCACTTCTGTACAAGAGACCCATATCCGAAGTCGCCTTGACATACTTCAGTATATTCTTGGCCGCTAGAAGATGAGGCATCCGTGGTTCCGCCATATAACGGCTCACCCTACCAATTGCATACACAATATCTGGCTGGGTAATTGTCAGATAGATCAAGCTCCCAACCAAAGCCCGGAACACCAGCGGATCATCCAGAATCCTACCCTCATCCTTGCGAAGTTTCATGGCCTTCCCTAGAGGTGTGGAAATGCACTTCCCTTCCTTCATGACAAACCGCTTCACGATTCGCTCCGCATATCCAGCCTGGGATACCAGCACTCCACTTTCCTTCCTCTGCACCTAGAGTCCAAGAAAATGGTGAAGCTCACCTAAGTCCTTCATCTCGAACCTGATAGATAGCTCAGCACAAAGCCTTGCTACTTCCTCCTTTGAATTACCCATCACGATCATATCGTCGACGTAAAGCAGCACGATGACTTAAGCTCCCCGCTCTTCTTGACGAACAAGCTTGAGTCTGAGTCTCAAGCACCAAACCCGCAGAATAAGAGATACTCTGCTATCTTTCCATACCACGCCCTCTGCGCTTGCTTCAACCCATACATGGCCTTCTTCAACTTGCAGACATGCTCCGGAAAATCTTCAGATACGAAGCCTAGTGGCTGGACCATGAAGATGTCCTTGTCAATCTTTCCGTACAAGAACGCATTCTTTAAGTCGAGCTGCCAAATCACCCACCCCCAACACGCCGCCAAGGAAATCACAACCCAAACTGAAGTCATTTTTCCACCGGACTGAATGTCTCTTCATAGTCTTCACCGTATTACTGCGAGAACCCCCGAGCCACAAGGCGAGCCTTGTACCGCTCGATACTGCCGTCTGCCTTCTTCTTGAGCTTGTAGACCCACTTGCATGTCACAGGGGTGATACCCTTGGGCTTGGGCACCAGAGACCATGTCTCATTCTTCTCAAGAGCACTCATCTCTTCCCGCATAGCTGAATCCCACTGTTCCATGCCTTTGGACTTTTCAAAGCTCGACGGCTCCCTCTCATCCAAGGGACCAGCAAAGAAACACGAGACAAAGCTCACCATGTTTCCTCCTATATAGCGATCAGGGTCAATGATGGTTTGCTTCAAACTCCGCAACGCCGTCCCCTGACTCGCAGTATCTTCAACTGCTTCTTCTCTAGCTCCCCTTCCAGATGTACTTGGAGCATCGCTCCCCCTGCTTCCTGATCCAGAAGCCTCTGCCTCAGAACTAGAAATTTATGGACCACCTGGTGACACAGGCAGCTCCACCTGAAGATTTTCCACGGCTTTTTCTGGCTCCTCCACCCTGCTTTATGGTAGCTCAACACCAAAACTTCCCTTGTAAGACGTCACCTCGTCGAACACGACGTCGCAAGATACAACAAATCTCCGCATCTCTGGGACCATGCACTTCCAGCCCTTCTTTCGATCATCATAACCCACGAAGACTAGCTTCCTTGCTTTCGAATCTAGCTTCGTTCGAAGTGCTTCTGGAACGTGCACATAACAGGTGGAACCAAACACCCGAAGGTGTGCCACGCTTGGTTTTTCCTTGAACATAAATTCATGTGGGGTCTTCATATTGATGGGACTAAGAGGCATTCAGTTGATGACGTAGGCAGCACAAGACATTCCCTCTGCCCAGAAGGACTTTGGGATACTCTTGGCATGCAGCCAACACTTGCAGGTCTCCGTCAGATGATGGATCTTCCACTCTACAACTCCATTTTGTTGTGGAGTATGGGCACAAGTAAGCTCCCTCCGGATGCCTGCCTTCCTGCAAAAAGAAGAGAACTCACCAGAGGTGAACTCCCCTCCGTTGTCAGTCCTCAGCTTCTTAACCCGTAGACCAAGCCGACCCTCCACGAGCTCCTTGAACTCCACAAACTTGGCAAATGCCTCCGCCTTCTCTTTCAGGAAATATACCCAGACATATCTGGTGTAATCATCGATCAGCACCAGCATATATCTGCTGCCTCCGAGGCTTGGGGTAGCAGTCGCTCCCATCAAGTCACCGTGGATGCACTCTAATGGCACACTACTCCTTGTCTACGACTTGTCAAATGGTAGTCAATGAGACTTGCTAAACTGACATCCCGCGCACACATGATCGTCTTCATAGGAAGATAGACTAGGCAGGCCCTTGACCAGACCTTTCACCGCCATAGCTTTCAGCTTGTCCATCCCTACGTGCCTCAACCTCTCGTGACATATGACAGCACTATCATTCATCCGTATCTTGTCAACATAAGAACTTGTCGATAAAATGAACAAGTCTTTAGCTCTCCTCCCAACATGAACGACATCCGCCTTCACTGCTTCAAAATTCTGAAGAAACCTCACTTCTGTTGGGCCAAACAGAATGTGATACCCAGCGTCTACAGCGTTGGTCATGGAGAAAAGGTTTTTCCTCATTCCAGGAACATGATAGACACTCTTCAACGTAAGCGGCCCTCTATCACTGCCCAAGGAAACACCCCCACCTTCTCGACAGCATGCACGGTATTATCAGCAGTAATAATGGCATCATTACCTGAATAAGGCTGCGCTGAAGTAAGCTTCGACTCATCCCCGGTGAGGTGATGACCACACCCTGAGTCCACGATCCAGTCTTCCTGATAGATGATAGGAACCGCAGCTCCAATAGAAGCCGAGAAGGCTCCTCCCCATCCTCCATCAGTCTGTCTGACCTCAGCTTCCTCCTTTCCTGCAGCAGCATGCCCCGGCTGAAGATTCACCCGACAATCCTTCCTGATATGACCAACCTTTCCGCACCTGAAGCACTTGGGACCTTCTCCCTTCCTCTTCCCTTCAGCCTTAGGAGCATAGCCCCTCTCCTGCTGTCCAGAAGTTGAAGGCCCATTGCCTCCTCCAGCGGTCTTCTTCTTATCCCACTTCTTCTTCTTCCCCGTGAAGAGAACTTCGTCATCTCCCACTTCTTCTCTTCCCCGTGAAGAGAACTTCGCCATCTCCCCCAGACACAGACACCCCCACCATCTGCCTTGCCAGACTCTCCTGCGAAGCAAGCAGATTTTCCAGCTCCAGCAGAGACGGCTGATTTGCCCAACCCTGCACCGACATCACAAAGGCAACATATTCCTTCCGCAAGCCATGGATGATGTGCCTCTTCAACTTTGCCTCAGAAATTGGCTCATCAGGATCCAACGCTGAAATATCGGCCCACAAGTTCTTCATCTTCAAGAAGAACGTAGAGATAGAAAGGTCACCTTGAGCAGATCTGGCCAGCTCATTCTCCAGGAATTGAAGTCTTGCCACAATTTTCTAATTAAACAGCCCATCTAGGGCTCTCCAGATCTCTGCAGCTGATCCACACCCCAAGATGTGATCAAACAGGACAGGTGATATTGCCCTCTTCAGGGCGAACTCTGCTTTGGCATTAATCCTCCTCCAGTTCCTTACCTCATGACCGTTATCCACAATCAGAATAACTTCCTCCGTGCTCTCTCCTCCAACTACCTCCCAGAGGTCCTCACCCAGAAGATAACTTTGCATACACGACTTCCACTTCTTAAAGTTAGTCGATGTAAGCATCTCAATTCCAAGACCCCTTGCTTCCATGGCTCTACCACTGGTTCCTTCTTCACAAAGGCGATGGCAACTTTTAGTTATTCACTGCTCTATCCACTCCAACCTCGCTTTGATAACATGTGAAATTTTCTGATGATCTAGGAGTGAGCAGGAATTGTATAACTAAAAGTTCAAGCCAAACAACCAGAAGCACTAGAAGCAAACACAATCTTTATTGATAAGCAAAAATCTTCATTACAGGGCGAGGTATACATGGCGAGACATGATTTCGCCAGTACACAAAAAACAGAAGAGAAAAGCAGCTGAAAGGAACCAGCGGTCTGCCAACTTAAGACCGCCTGACCGCCCGACCTAACAGTCCGCCCGGCTAGAAAACCAGACCGCCCAAACTGCCTGTCTGCGCCTTGAACAACACCAACTGAGAACCATGCGAACTCCCGAACTCCACTGATCCTCCCGAACTCCAGCAACCCGCACTGCAAGCCGCGAGACCGCCCGAACACCTTCAGAAGAGGAGGTGACCACTGCTACCCGCACAATCCGCAGAAGCTGCACAAAACAAGTTCGATCAGCTAGCCGGCCGGTTACAAAAAATAGACCGCATGAATAGGTCGCGAGCTCAGCTTACACTTGGTGCTATATATTTGCTGCTATAGTGGCTCCTATTTATAGGCAGGCGACCTGATCCAGTAACCACCCTATGAGATAGGATCACCACTCCTTGATCGCGTGACCAGACCGGTCAACCCGCCCGACCAGCAAAAGAACCTCCTGCTTAGTGAGCTCACTGACTTCAACAAAAGCCGCGCGAACATGACAACTCGCCCGGTCATGTCGCTCACCACCTGTGTTCGCCACCCGACCTCCTCTAAAGACCACGAACACACCAGACCAACTAGGGCACAGCCCACCAAGTCGATCAAACACCTGTGACCGCATATGCCAGTTGATCGCCGAAGGACCAGCCATGCGAACACAACCCGGAGACCGCACGACTAAGATGACCTTAGTCCGCGCGCACCACAAAGAACCCGAACAGCCTCTAGACTGGACTGCCCGTACCACGCGGTCACAAGCACCATACCGCGCGCCGCCCTTACCAGGTAGAAACCTGCTCCGCCACACGGTCAGACAACCAGACCGCGCGGCCTCACCTCGGCACCCTTGGACAGAAGAAAGGCGATCACGCCGAGTAGCCCGCGGCTAGACCAAAGAGGTCAAACCGCTAGAGGAGACCGCAAGACCAGACCGCGCGGTCTCCCCCCAGACCGCCAACTTCACAAAACTCCCACTTCAACATTTTCAACAACGCTTGTGACCCAGGGCGTGTAAAAAAAAATTTTGCCTATAAATAGAGGGGCTCGGCTGAAATAATTTCCATCCAGAATTTTATGTGTTAGCTAGTCTCTGGAGTAATTTAGGACTTGTATTTGAGTTATTTTCTGCATTTCTAAGTAGCCACTTTCTCTTTCCTAGTCTAGTTGTAATCTTCATTTTGGGAATAAAATAGTTTGTTTTCTTATCTCAACTTAGTCTTATAATGTTTAGAAGTAGTCTCTGAGTAATGTTTTCCAAACCCTATTTTGGGTTCTGAGTGTGTAACACTCTTTTCAATTATAATTTTCAGTCTTTATATAATTATTATATTACCACCCTCATCTCGAATGAGAGGCTAATTTTCTTTAGCGCTTGATTAAGATGGTTGGGACGGATATTATTTCTGCACTTTTATAAGTATTTCATTTCTATACCACCCCCGTCCTGGATGAGAGGCTAAGTACTTTTTAGCGCTTGTTTAAGATGGTTGGGATGGATAATATTTCTGCACTTTTATAAGTATTTCATTTCTATTCCACCCCCGTCCTGGATGAAAGGCTAAGTACTTTTTAGCGCTTGTTTAAGACGGTTGGGTCGGATACTATTTCTGCTTTTATATAAGTCTTTTAATCTTTCTTTCACGCTTATATCCGCTTAAATTATTAACATGTATTTTCTAATTATTAATGTCGTCTCCATTCTGATGAGTGGCTAATTTCCTTTAGCGCAAGATGTCTAAGAGCATTGGGACAAATAAATAATTTTCTGAAAAGTTAAAATATCTCTTTCCTAATATTAATTAACGAGCTTAAGGTTTACCCGAGAAAAACGTTGAGTGGAATAATATAATCGATGTATGGCATTCATTTCCATCTTCGTACACTAGTTAGCCGAGTGGCTCATGCGTACGGACTGATCGCTCATGGGTAAAGAGAAGTGCGCTCTACCCTTGAGAGAGGATGTCGCAACCCGCATTTTCTCCGAATTTAAGAATATCAGAGTAAGAGAAAATACACGTCATGATGCCACGCCATACAGGAGACAACTGTAGACGCTCAGGCGGGAACCTATTACTTAACTAAACAAACATGATTATATGATAAGTCATCATTTGAAATCATTTATTAGGGGTTTTGAGATAAGAACTGTGTCTCTCAGTTCGTGGATCAACTAGTCCACCGAGAAAGTATATATAATTGCAACGGAAAATACTTGATTTAGTTTACTTAAAGTCCTACATGTATGCAAACGACGGAGTATGACGTAAATGATATGCACATAACTAGGCGTACTGTAAGAGTAGAAAATACCTTTAGGCGACTTTAAAGTTAAGGGTTTCAGTTAGAAAGAATGCAATGTGGATGAAGAAAAACCATTTTATAACTATAGTGCACCTAACATAAATCATTCCCAGAGGGTAAGATACACAAGATCTAAAAATAGTGGCATAATCTGGCAAATAAACTATAAAGTACAAAAAGGGGCACAATTGTCGTCAACAACATGACACTAACCCATTGGCACCAACTAGTATGTCTGAGCACAAGATGTAACTAAAAACAACTACCTCGCAGCAGCGGGGTGAACAGCTACTAAAACTCTGAGCTTCAGGCTACACCACTAGCCGTTACGGCTCTGAACCTGAGGCATTCAATAAAACAAGGAACGCCTCAGCAAGGAATTACAAGTTGCAGAAAACTAGCAGAAAAACAAGCAAGGCATAAGGGGTACCAACCCAAGCCAAAATTTACGGAAAGAGAGCTCTAAACAAAGAGTCAACAAGCATCAAGTGCACTAAATACCAAAAGAGGAACAACACATTCATTTATTTAGTACAAGGAACTTCTCGAGAGATAAAAGGATTTCTCGAGAGATGGAATTTGATTTCTCGAGAGGAAGGCAGGGATTTCTCGAGAGATGAGTAGGATTTCTCGAGAGATGGAATTTGATTTCTCGAGAGGAAGGCAGGGATTTCTCAAGAGATGAGTAGGATTTCTCGAGTGATGAAAATTGATTTCTCGAGAGGAAGGCAATTTCTCGAGAGGTGAGAATGATTTCTCGAGAGATGCGTATGATTTCTCGAGTGATCTGTAATTAGCAAGAAGAAAGAAAATGGGAGTTTATCCAGTTCACGGTTTTCTCCAGGGAAAAACTATTCTGATGCTTAGCGAGGAAGAACAATCAAGGATGCTTACTACCAAACCAACACTCCCAGACTTAAGTTAAAACCGTGCGACATGAAATCGACACAAGCGAAACAATGCTTCAAGAAACGAAAGAGAAGGAGGAGGAAGCCACTTGCCTTAAACCTTGCAAACTCGAAGATCTCCGCTCCGAAAGCTATGGATCGGCTAGGGAAACACACGAGCACAGATTCCTGAAACTTTTCGGGTCGAAAGAAGGGGTTAGGTCACTACCCTAACTCCAAAAATTCCATAAAACGGGAAAAGCTTACCGCTAGAACGAAGATCTCGCCGAGAGCTTTCTAAATCTACTCTCCAAACGCGATTCCGACTACTACAGCCCTAGAAATCGCCGATCGAATGCTCCTCAAAGCTCCACACTCACCCTTTCGCTCGGCGGCTGATTTGATCGAGGGAGGAAGAAGATGAATAGGGGAAGAAGATTTTAGGCTTTATATAAAAACCTAATTTATTAGTCAATTAATTAATTAATTCCCCCCATTCACTTAAAACCGCGAGGGAAACTAGATCACCTCAGATTTCTACGAAATTCGCACCTTAACTGAAACACGGCGCTACGAATCCAACGGCGAAGTCAGAATTCAATTCCGACGGGCCAAACTCGGGCTAAAGCCTCCCGAAGCTAAAATCTTGATATCCACCCAAAATCTTTACCTTAACTCAAAACGATGTGAAATCTCGCACACTTGATCTACAAGACATACTTTAACTAAGCTAAGGCTCAACACACTACTAGACGAGCTGACGTAACGCCCTTACACCAAAATTACATCACAGCGGGCACGTAAAATAATTAACGAAAATCAGGGGCGTTACAGAGGATGAGGTAAGTCTCCCGAATTGGAAATAAAAACCCAATAGTGGGGTTCACAACATAAAGAGGGTATTAAGGAGATTCAATTATAGAACGAGAGTTCGGTCGAATATTCTTAATCTTAGGTGAGCGTAACCTCGAGAGAGGAGCGTTCATACTTATGGAACCTCCACGGCCAAGCCATTTTAATATTTTGAAAAGTCATATCTTTTACTTCTAAAAATAGACCAGTTTTGTCTCAAGTAATTCGACATCGGGCGCTATCTTTCTCATCGTTTAGAACTCTAGTTATACGCATATTATCGCTTTTTAAAACTATAAAACCAACGCAAAATATTACTTCCATAAAATAATAGTTCGTTCCTTAAAAGTAGAAGTAATCAACAAGATCCGCGGAAATATACGACCTCGATATTTTCTAATCCAAAATATCATGTATTACACGCGATGAGGTATACTTGCCTTTATCAAATGATTAGTTTGGATTAAAATTTAAATAAAAGCTTTTCAAACCCATTTAGTGCAAAACTCTCCTTTGTTACTTTAAAATTCAATAGAATTCGGCGTCGTAGCCGGGGCATAATCGTCAATACTACGAAAGAAGAAAAGACCGTTACTTCTATCTTTCGATAGGATAACGGTTAGTTTCTCAAATTAGAAGTACTTGCGAAACTCTTCGAAAACACCCGCCTAATTCTAATCTCGTCATATAAAGGTTGCACAAACCATAAGAAGAAGAAAATCCAAACTCTAATCATCAAGTTTTTGGCGCCGTTGCCGGGGAAACATTGTCGTTATTTTGAACAAAAGGAATTACTATTAATTTTATTATTATTATTATTCTATATATATATTTACAAATAAAAATAAAAAAAAATTAGAAAAAAACCAAAACTAAAAAATAATTTGTATTATTAGTATATGACCCGAGGAAACTCCTTGGATGATTCAAATATCCCTTTTGACCCTGAAATCGAGCGCACCCTTCGTAAGCGCCTCCGATTTTGCAATCAAAACTTACTCGAGTTTCCCAAAGAATCTATCGGAGATACTTACACTGAAGTTATGACCGATCAAATTCCAGATGCGGCCCTGCCACGGACCATGGCATATTATGCCAGGCCTAATTTGGAGGATACCAGATCGAGTATTACACGCCCAACAGTGGCTAATAATAATTTTGAAATAAAATCTAGCATCATTCAAATGGTACAACAGTCAGTCCAATTTGACGGTTTGCCGGATGAGGATCCGAATTTACATCTTTCTAGTTCTTTTGGAAATTTGTGATACTTTTAAGAATAATGGCGTTACTAATGACGCTATTCGTCTATGCTTATTTCCATTTTCACTGCGGACGAAGGCCAAAGCGTGGTTAAGTTCTCTCCCCAGAGGATCCATAACTACATGGGCCCAATTGACGGAGAAATTTCTAACAAAGTATTTTCCTCCATCTAAAATTGCTAAACTACGCACAGATATCGCCTCTTTCATTCAATTGAATTCTGAGTCTCTCTACGAGACTTGAGATCATTTCAAAGAGTTCTTGCATAGGTGTCCTCATCACGCGCTGCCGTCCTAGTTACAGGTCCAGACATTTTATAATGGTTTAAATTTCTCAACGCGATAGATGAGTGATGCACCCGCCGGGGGAACGTTAAACAACAAAACCCGGAGGCCGCTCAAGCTCTGTTCAAAGAAATGGCCATGAACGCATATCAATGGAATGTGTCTAGATCGCACCCTACTAAACCAACTGGGATATATGAAGTGGATGCCACTTTTCACTTAGCCTCTCAAGTCGAAAGGTTAAGTAAGCAAGTGGTAGAAATGACTGCTTCCTCCTCCAATCCCGCTTGGCCTCCAGATAATAATAATATTTATGTTGAAGAAACTGTAGATTACCTAGGCAACCATGTTCGGCTCCCTTCAACTCTAATAACAATCCTTATAGTAATAATTATAATTTGGGTTGGAGGAACCACCCAAATATTTCCTGGAGCAATGCTAACAATGCTCAGAGGCCCCCAATTATGAATCCGCAAGGATTTCCGAATGAATTCCAGCCTCCTCCTCCAAAACCTTCTCCGCTCGAAGATATTTTTGCTAAATACGTTGCATCCACTGAGTCAAATATCTGGAATATTACCGGATCGATTAAAAACTTGGAAAATCAAGTTGGACAACATGCAATTATGGTCTCCGAGCGGCCATATGGAGCTCTACCAGGAAACACGGAGCCGAACCCTAGATAAAATGCCAATGACATACACTGTCGCAGTGGCAAGGAGGTAACCTCCCCAAAATGGGTTGAGCCTAAGGTACATATTTCGACACCGACCCCTACACCCTCTTCTTCATTAGATAATTCAACGAGTATTCCGACTATGCCGAACATTTTTAGCCCGTCTCTTCCTTATCCCTCAAAAATAAACAACGAGCGAAGAAGCATTATAAAAAGTTCCTACCAATTTTAAATCCACAAAAACATTCCTTTCTGCGAGGTACTCTCCCAAATGTCAAATATGTTAAGTATCTTAAAGAGTTGCTTTCTAATAAAAAGCGACTCGAAGAAGTTTTGCGTGTTTCCCTTAACGCGGAATGCTCGGTTGTCTCCTTAACAAATTTCCGCCAAAACTAAATGACCCGGGACGGTTCTCCTTCCCGTGACTCTTCGGCAATATGTTAATAAAGTATGCTCTAGCGGACTTGGGCGCTAGCATCAATTTGATGCCTTTCTCCCTTTTCAAAAAACTCAATTTGGGCATCCCAAGCCCAACAAAGATGTGCATCCAACTCGCAGATCGCTCGGTAAAGTACCCGATAGGGGTAATCGAGGATATTCTGGTCAAGGTCGACAAGTTTATCTTCCCGGTAGACTTCGTCATCCTGGACATAGAGGAGGACGTTGAGGTGCCTATCATTCTCGGGCGCCCTTTCCTTGCAAACTCCCGCGCCTTACTCGATGTTAGTAATAGTCGCCTCCTCCTTCGCATCGGAGACAATGAAGTGACTTTACATATTAATCCCTCCATGCAGAACCCACTATCGAATGATGATTCCAGTTATAACTTGGAACCTGCGTTTGAAGAGGAATGTTCTTCGCTTACTGAATTTCTCTCTTTAGCACTGGATAATTCGAATTTGGCGAATCTATCTTGTCTCGACGACATGCCGACAGATTCTCCATTCGAACCCTTCAATTCAGAAGCGTTGAAAATTAAACCATCATATGAAGAACCGCCAATCCTCGAACTGAAACAACTCCCTGATAATTTGAAATACGTTTTCCTCGAAAAAGACTTAAAACATTCAGTTATTATCTCTTCCACTTTAAGTGATTCGGAGACCTCTGAATTAGTCAAAGTTTTAAATAAGCACCGCCGTGCAATTGCATTGCAAATTTCAGATATTAACGGAATCAACCCCTCATTCTGCACCCACAGAATTTTTCTTGGAGATAACCCCCGCAGAACTATTCATCCTCAACGACGCCTTAACCCAAACATTCGGGATGTCATTAAGGTTGAGATTATAAAACTCCTCGATGCGGGGATTATCTATCCTATATCCGACAGTACGTGGGTAAGTCCCATACAAGTCATTCCCAAAAAAGGCGGTATAACGGTTGTGGCAAACACAAAGAACGAATTGATCCCAACTCGTACTGTTATGGGTTGGCGGGTGTGCATCGATTATCGAAAACTAAATGATGCCACCAGAAAAGACCACTTCCCATTACCGTTTATTGATCAAGTCCTGGAGCGTCTCTCAGGTCATCCTTTTTATTGCTTTCTTGATGGTCTCTCGGGATTTTTCCGAATCCCTATTTCCCCCGAGGACCAAGAAAAAATAACTTTTACTTGCCCTTTCGGCACCTTCGCATATCGAAGGATGTCGTTTGGCCTCTGCAATGTGCTAGCTATATTCCAAAGATTTATGCTGGTGATATTCGGTGAGCTTGTAGAAGATATTATGGAAGTCTTTATGGAGGACTTCTCGTCTTTGGAAACTTTTTTCAAAACTGTCTGAAAAAATTAGATAGAGTTCTCCAGCGGTGTGAAGAGACTAATTTAGTTTTAAATTGGGAGAAATGCAACTTCATGTCCCGAGAGGGTTTAGTCCTCATCCATAAAATTTCTTCCAAGGGGATGGAGGTCGATAAGGACAAAATCGTCATAATTGAACAACTTCCGGTACCTTTGAACATAAAATCTATTGAAAGTTTTCTCGGCCATGCGGGTTTTTACAGACGGTTTATAGAAGATTTTTCTAAAATAATGAAACCGCTAACCCACCTCCTGGAGAAGGATTCCCCATTTATTTTTGATACCACCTGTGAAGAGGCATTCAATTTTATAAACAAACAACTTATCAACTCTCCCATTCTGGTAGCACCAGATTGTTCCCTTCCGTTCGAAATCATGTGCGACGCAAGCGATATTGTGGTAGGAGCCGTATTAGGCCAACACATTAATACATATTTTCATCCAATCTATTACACTTCTCGCACGCTCACAGCCGCACAGGCTAACTACTCAACGACGAAAAAGGAACTTCTTGCCATCGTATTTGCCTTTGATAAGTTCAGGCCCTACGTAACACTTTCAAAAGTAATCGTTTTTACTGACCATTCTGCCCTAAAATATCTTTTGGCTAAAGTTGATGCCAAGCCCCGCTTACTTCGATGGATCCTCCCTCTATAGGAATTTGACTTAGAGATCCGGGACAAGAAGGGGGCTGAAAATTTGGCAGTCGACCACCTCTCACTTTTAGAACACCCCGCCACAAAAGCGCTCCTCAAACCCGAAATAGATGATAGATTTCTTGAGGAGCGCCTCTTAACAATTAATCAAATAAAAATTTCTTCCACCCCTTGGTTCGCAGACTACGCCAACTATCTAGTTACGCGGGTCCTTCCAAAATATTTTTTGACTCAGCATAAGAAGAAATTCTTTTCTGATTTAAAAAACTACATTTGGGAGGACCCCTTTCTATTTCGCTTCTGCACAGACTAAGTAGTGCGGAGATGTGTTTCAAGCGAGGAGGGTGCATAAATATTACGACGCTGCCTTGAGGGGTCGGCTGGAGGGCATTATCAAGCCCACCAGACCACGCGGAAAGCGTTAGAGGCGGGCTTTTAGTGGCCCACTCTCTTTAAAGATGCTCACAATTTTGTGAGTAAATGCGATAGCTGCCAGCGGTCAGGTAACATCTCTCAACGTGACGAGATGCCCCAAAACCTTTTTCTTGAATGTGAAATCTTCAATTTGTGGGGCATAGATTTTGTAGGCCCCCTACCTTCTTTTTTTAATAATCACTATATTTTAGTGGCGGTCGAATACGTATCTAGTTGGGCGGAAGCGCAAGCTTTGCCCACCAATGATGTGCGAGTCGTCGTCCATTTTCTAACAAAAATTATTTTCTCACTTCCGCACGCCTTGCACAATAGTAAGTTATCGGGGGACGCACTTCTACAATGCTCAATTTACAAAAATTTTATCTAAATACGGCGTCACTCACAAGCTCGCCACCGCCTATCACCCCCAAATGAGTGGCCAAGTAGAGGTAGTAAATCACAAAATTAAACGCATTGTGGAGAAAACTGTTTCTTTGAATAGGAAAGATTGGTCCATCAAACTCGACAACGCGTTGTGGGCGTATCGTACGACATACAAGACCGCTATCGGTTGTACGCTCTATCGATTAGTCTACGATAAAGCGTGCCATTTACCGGTAGAGTTAGAGCACCGCGCTTTTTGCGCCTTAAAATTTTTAAATCTCGATTCGAACTTAGCCTCCATAAATAGGAAAGTCCAACTAATTGAACTCGATGAATGGCGTGCGAGCGCTTATGAGAGTAATAAATTTTATAAGGAGCGTTCTAAGTTCTACCATGGTCGCAAAATAAAATTTCCGAAAACATTTATGTCGGGCGATCTTGTCCTTCTTTATAATTCCCGCCTTCGTCTTTTTCCTGGTAAGCTAAAATCCCGATGGTCCGGCCCCTTTGAAGTCAAAGAGGTTTGGCCGTATGGGACCGTTCTTATCTCCCACCCTGAAAAAGGCGAATTTAAAGTCAATGGGCATCGTTTAAAACTTTAGATTGCGGGCGATCTAGTAGGCGATACTATCGAATCCTTATCCCTCCCCAATTTATAATCTCACCACGCCAAATTCGTCAAGCTACGCGATGGTAAACAAAGCGCTTGTGGGAGGCACCCCATATTTATCTAATATTTTATTATGCTTTGTTCTTTTTACATGTTTTTGTAGGGTTTTGTTTGGCCCCGCCAGCTTTAGTTCAGGGAAGCCTTTTTGCTCTCTCTATCTCTTTTTTTGTACATACTGCATCTTTTATTTATTCTATTCTTCATACTTACATTACAACATTGGGGACAATGTTAGGTTTTAAGTATGGGGGTGTTTTACCGTTTTCATTTAAATAAACAAAAATCCAAAAACATTATTTTATTCCATAATTACCAAAACTTAGAAAAAATCCAAAAACATTCAAAAACAATTACCAAAACTTAGAAAAAAAATAAATTAGAAAACAAAAGAAAATTAGAGTTTTCCCTGTTTTATTCTGCATTTCATCTTGCTTACTTTTGTAAATATAAACTTGACCACAACTACAACAAACCACAAAAAAATTTAAAAACCACAAAAATTTAACAAAAACAAAAAAACAAAATTAGACATCTTTATTTTGTAATGCAAAAATAATGCAAAAATAATTTAAAAACACCAAAAACAAATGCAAAAATAAAAAAATTTCAAAAAAACTATATATGTAACTATATAATATATTTAGTAGTTGCAAAACAAACCAAAACCAAAAAAATAATAAAACCCTACTTTACTTTTATTCTTAAAAACATTTAGTTTCGAAAATATTTGTTTGTGAATTTTCATAATCTCTAGTTTACTATTTGTTTGTTTATCTAAAATCGGTAGATTTAAACGTTCGGGGTTAAGTTTTAAAGAATATCTTGTGTTTTTAATTTAAATAGAGACTTTGTTTTCAAGCACTACTTCTACTAGCTAAAATATAGGCATGTGTATTATGTTGGCAAACAACTTTAGACTGCAATTCTCCCTACTTTATGTCTTTAGGAATCTAGGAATATGCAAATTACTAAGGTTGCTCTCAAAACTTTTTTTTATTATTCTAGAATTTCTCTTGAAAACCCCTTGTATACACAAATTTAGCATGGCAAATAAAAAATTAAAAGAAGAAAAAGATCTTATGTCAATGGGAATAAGAATTCATTCCGTAAACATAGGCACCCAATAAAAACTTTAAATGATCTTATGTCAATGGGAATAAAATTTCGTTCCGTAAACATAAGCATTGGGTTAATAAAAACAAATGAATTAATTTTCCCTCGTAAACCACGGGGCACCAAAGAAAGCTAAAATGAAGGGGTGAAAGAATAAAAACCATCTCGCTTAATTCAAAAAAAACTCTTCTTTTTTGCCAACGCTTTTTACCCCTTTTCCCTTAGCCAATATATTATTTCTAGTTATAATTCAAAAAATCATTTGAGAGCATAATTAGTAACTTATATTTTTCCTTCACGTTTCTTTAAACAAAGGTTCTTATAATTTCGATCTAATCTCGTTTACTAATGATTGCAATTTTGCTTGCGATTTGGTTAATTAAGAAGTCTTTTGGCTAAGACATTTCTTTCTACTTAAATCATTTGCATAATTTAGGACTTAACTCTTATTACTCCGAATTTTTTTTCAGTCTCTTATGATTAAAATAAAATGATTGCTAAAAATTAGAACTTATATTAATCCCGTATAGATCTCTCTTACTTTTGCTCTGGAATAGCAAAAGCTTAAGTATGGGGGTATTTGATGAGTATTAAAATATACGTATTTTTAGTATAGTTATTAGTACAGTTTTAAGTAATATTGTAAATATTTTATGTAAATTAATGAATAAATTGCTTGTTTTATTAGTTTTGTTACTAACTTAGCTCTATTTCTCTTTTTCAGCATTTTGGCATTTTTTTGTCATGTCATGTACCAAGTCACGCCCATGACCATGAGTCACGCCCGTGACCATGAGTCACGCCCGTAACCAAGGGCGTGTAATCTTAAAATGCCAACTTTCCAACTGTCGGCCGTTCTCAGGTGAAATCCTGAGGAATTGACCAAGTCACGCCCGTGTTCAGCAAGTCACGCCCGTGACATGCCAGCGCGTCACGCCCCAAAGCCACGACCCATGCTACGAACGTCTGTCGCCCATTGTCACGCCCGTGACATTCCATGCCATGCCCATGACACTTCAAGTCACGCCCATGTGCAGTCCTATTTAACGGCGGATCCTTCGAGAAGGCGACCGTTACAACCGAGCAAATGTCACACCCCAGGTCACGGTCGTGACATCCAAGTCACTCCTGTGACCCAGGGCGTGTAAAAATAAATTTTTGCCAATAAATAGAGGGGCCCAGCTGAAGGAATTTCCATCCAGAATTTTATGTGTTAGCTAGTCTCTGGAGTAATTTAGGACTTGTATTTGAGTTATTTTCTGCATTTCTAAGTAGCAACTTTCTCTTTCCTAGTCTAATTGTAATCTTCATTTTGGTAATAAAATAGTTCATTTTCTTATCTCAACTTTGTCTTATAATGTTTAGAAGTAGTCTCTTAGTAATGTTTTCCAAACCCTATTATGGGTTCTGAGTGTGTAACACTCTTTTCAGTTTTAATTTTCAGTCTTTATATAATTGTTATATTACCACCCCCATCTCGAATGAGAGGCTAATTTTCTTTAGCGCTTGATTAAGATTGTTGGGATGGATATTTTTTCTGCACTTTTATAAGTATTTCATTTCTATACCACCCCCGTCCTGGATGAGAGGCTAAGTACTTTTTAGCGCTTGTTTAAGATGGTTGGGACGGATATTATTTCTGTGCTTTTATAAGTATTTCATTTTTATACCACCCCCATCCTGGATGAAAGGCTAAGTACTTTTTAGCGCTTGTTCAAGACGGTTGGGACGGATACTATTTCTGCTTTTATATAAGTCTTCTAATCTTTCTTTCACGCTTATATCCGCTTAAATTATTAACATGTATTTTCAAATTATTAATGCCATCTCCATTCCGATGAGTGGCTAATTTCCTTTAGCCACGATGTCGAAGAGCATTGGGACAAATAAATGATTTTCTGAAAAGTTAAAATATCTCTTTTCTAAAATTAATTAATTAGCTTAAGGTTTACCCGAGAAAAACATTGAGTGGAACCATATAATCGATGTATGGCTTTCATTTCCATCTTTATACACTAGTTAGCCGAGAGGCTAATGCATACAGACTGATCGCTCGTGGGTAAAGATAAGTGCACTCTACCCTCGAGAGAGGATGAGGTAAGTCTCCCGAATTGGAAATAATAGCCCAATAGTGGGGTTCACAACATAAAGAGAGTATTAAGGAGATTCGATTAAAGAATGAGAGTTCGGTCGAATATTCTTAATCTCAGGTGGGCGTACACTCGAGAGAGGAGCGTTCATACTTATGGAACCTCCACGGCCAAGACGTTTTAATGTTTTGAAAAGTCATATCTTTTACTTCTAAAAAAAGACCATTTTCGTCTCAAGGTAATTCGACATCGGGCGCTATCTTCCTCAGTGTTTAGAACTCTAGTTATACGCATATTATCGCTTTTTAAAACTATAAAACCAACGCAAAATATTACTCTAATAAAATAATAGTTCGTTCCTTAAAAGTAGAAGTAATCAACAAGATCCGCGGAAATATACGACCTCGATATTTTCTAAACCAAAATATCTTGTATTACACGCGATAAGGTATACTTGCCTTTATCAAATGATTAGTTTGGATTAAAATTTAAATAAAAGCTTTTCAAACCCATTTAGTGCAAAACTCTCCTTTGCTATTTTAAAAATCAATAGAATTCGGCGTCGTAGCTGGCGCATAATCGTCAATAGTACGAAAGAAGAAAAGACCGTTACTTCTATCTTTTGATTGGATAACGGTTAGTTTCTCAAATTAGAAGTACTTGCGAAACTCTTTGAAATCACCCGCCTAATTCTAATCTCATCATATAAAGGTTGCGCAAACCATAAAAAGAAGAAAATCCAAACTTTAATCATCAGAGCCAAAAGAATGATACAAAGTGAAGGAGAAAAAGAAAGTGTTGAAAGCCGCAACTTGGGTTGATTCTTCCTCTGAAGAATCAAACGGATCTGAGCCAAGCAGCGAGGAGGAAGCAAACTTATGTTTAATGGCAAAAAGCAACGATGACGACACCAGTGTTCTTAGTGACACTGAGGTAACTCCTCCCACCTTTGAAGAACTTTATGATGAATTTGTTCTATCTTGCAAAGTTTATGATAAAAGTATAGAAGATAATATTATTTTAAATCGTGAAAATGAATCTATCATCAAAGAAAATCATAATCTTACAAAAAATTAATTTCCTTTGAAAAGAGAAAGTTTTTATGTCAAGAGTGTGAGCACTCCCTATGTAAGGCAAAAGAACTTGAAGATTCTCTTTCTAAGGCCCTCACATAAATCAAAACTCTTACAAAAGAAATGGGGGACTTAGAGAGAAAGCTAAAAACCTCTCTCTTACAAATTGAAAATAACAAAAAAGGCTTTGAAAATAAATGTGTCATGCTTGTTAAAGAAAATTTATCTCTTAAAAAACAAACTCATGACCTCAGTATGGCCATCAAAACATTTGGAATTGGTCAAAAATCCCTGGACATGATTTTGGGAAACCAATGTTATGGTTCTGGAAAATTTGGGCTCGGATATCAAAGTGACCACTACCGCCCGGCGCTAGAGACTAACGCCGGCGGTAGCCCATCATTTAAAAATTCTTCTATTTTTTTCTAAAAATCAAACCTCATCCAGTAAGAGTAGTGTAGAATTTCAGAAAAGGGTCTCAACCCCCTTTATTTTGTGTGTAAACTGTTATAGGTTTGGACACACGTCTAGCTCTTGTAGGAAAATAAGACAGGGATCTTTAAAGCAAATTTGGGTACCTAAGGCATCCACCTATTATATGGGTTGTACCTATTGGGTATCTGGATCTTTACTCTCATCTTTTTTTTAGATTTGCAGGAAGGCTAAGGAAATGGAGGACGTGTGCAACTTGGACTCGGGGTGCTCCAAGCACATGACGGACAACAAAGCAAAGTTCCTTAGCCTAGAAAATAAGAAAGGAGGGATCGTAACATTTTGAGATAACGGTAAAGGAAGGATAATGGGAGTAGGTACAGTGGGTAACGAATCCTTTCTTATGTCTAATGTTCTTTATGTAAAAGGATTAAAATATAACTTAATATCTATTACTCAATTGTGTGATAAAGGATTAGATGTCTTATTTGAGTCATCCACAAATCTTCGCAAAATATTTAATCCTAACACAAAAGATGTTTTACTAACTGCACCTAGAATTCACAATGTTTATATTGTTTCCTTTCATGATCTTTCTAAATCATCTATAAAATGTTTTATAACTAAAAATGACAAGTTATAACTATGGCATAGACGTTTAGGTCACGCTAGTACAAAGCTCATTTTAAAACTAGACAAAAAGGAATTGATTAGAGGATTGCCTAAATTGAATGGAAATTTATTTTCACTATGTTCTCAATGTCAAAAAGGAAAATTTACAAAATCCTCTTTTAAAAGCAAAAACGAAATTTCTACTACAAAACCTTTGCAATTAATTCATATGGATCTCTTTGGTCCCGTTAGCACCACAAGTTTTGGTGGTAGAATATATAATTTTGTTCTAATAGAAGATTTCTCTAGATATTGTTGGACTTTATTTCTCTCTTCCAAATCTGATGCGTTTTGCGAATTTTCAAAATTATGTACTCATATTCAAAATGAACTGGATTTAAAAATAAAATTCATTCGCTCGGATTATGGAGGAGAATTTGAAAATGAAAATTTTAAATCTTTTTGTGAAATGTTAGGTATTAGCATGAGTTCTCCGCTCCATGCACACCTCAACAAAACAGTGTTGTAGAAAGAAAGAATGGGACAATCCAAGAACTAGCATGTCCTATGCTATCTGAATATAAATTACCTAAGTCCTTTTGGGCCGAAGCCGAAAGCACATCATGTTATGTAATGAATAGAGTTATGCTTCGTCCATCTTTAAATCACACACCATATGAAATATATTATCAAAAGAAACCTAACGTATCATATTTTAAAGTATTTGGTTGAAAATGTTTTATTCTAAATACAAAAGATGCCTTTGGAAAGTTTGATGAAAATGTGATTAAGGAATATTTCTTGGATACTCTTCAACTAGTAAAGCTTATAGAATATTTAACAAAAGAACGAGTAAGGTTGAAGAGTCTATTAATGTAAAATTTGATGAATTAATTCCTTGTGTAGAAAGACTTCCTACAGATACAGATGATGAACCTTTGCCATCATTGGAGTACGACGAAGAGGAATCTTCCAAAGAAGGGGAGGAGGAGGCCAAAGAAGATGAATGCGTGCCCTAAGCATCTTAAACTTTTCAAAAAATCATCCAAAGGAGCTAGTTATTGGGGAACCATCTATTGGGGTAAGAACTCGATCTTCTCTTCATGAAATGTTTTCAAATATTTGCTTTGTTTCCGAAATTGAACCAAAAAATGTTTCAACCGCTTTAAATGACGAATATTGGTTTTTGGCTATGAATGAAGAGTTGGATCAATTTGAAAGAAATAAAGTTTGGAACATAGTAGAACGTCCATCTAATCATCTCATTGTTGGCGTAAAATAGATCTTTAAAAATAAATTAGATGGTAAATCTAGGATTACAAGAAATAAAGCTCGCTTAGTCGCTCAAGGCTTTTCTCAAATCGAGGGGTAGATTTTGAAGAAACTTTTGCACCCGTTGCTCGCTTAGAATCCATACGAATATAATTGGCATTTGCGAGTTTTAAAAGGATAAAATAATTTCAAATGGATGTTAAAAGTTCTTTTTTAAACGGGTTTATAAAAGAAGAAGTATACATAGAACAACACCCCGGTTTTATAAGCGGAAAATTTCCAAATCATGTTTATAAATTATAAAAGGCGCTTTTTGGTTTAAAATAAGAGCCCCGTGCATGGTAAGATAGACTTACATCATTTTTGTTAAAGCACGATTATGTCATGGGAAGTGCCGATAACACACTCTTCATTAAGCATAATAATAACGATTTAATTATTTTACAAATATATGTTGATGATATCATTTTTGGAGCCACTAATGAAGAGTTGTGTAATGAAGTAGTCTTAGTAATGAAAAATGAATTTGAAATGAGTCTTGTAGGAGAACTCTCTTATTTTCTTAGTTTTCAAATTTCACAACGAAATGATGGTATCTTTATATGCCAAACAAAATATATTCACGATATGCTTAAACGATTTGGATTTGAAAATCTTAAACAAGCTTCTACACCCATGAGTGCTTCTTTAAAATTAGGAAAAGATGAATCTAGAATTTCTATTGATCAAACTTTATATTGAGGTATGATTGGATCTCTTCTTTACTTAAGTGCATCTAGAGCAGATATAATGTTTGTCGTATATTTATGTGCTCGCTTTCAAGCCAATCCAAAAGAATCTCATTTAAAGCAGTAAAACGTATTTTTTTATCTATTAGGGTCATCTAAATTAGGATTATGGTACCCACACAATGATAAATTTACACTTCACAGCTTTTCTGATTCGGATTACGCAGGATGTTCACTAGATCAAAAAAGAACTAGCGGTACATGTCACTTCTTAGGACCCTCATTAGTTGCATGGTCTAGTATGAAACAATCTTCGGTTGCACTCTCCACCACGAAGGCCGAATACATCGCTCTTGGGAGTTGATGTGCACAAGCTTTATGGATGAGCCAAACTCTAGAGGATTTTGGTTTCCATATCAAAAACATTGATCTGAAATGAGACAACAAAAGTGTCATAGATCATACAAATAATCCCGTACACCATTATAGATCCAAACACATAGACGTTTGCCATCATTTCATTAGGGATCATATTAAGAAAGAGCATGTAAAAGAAAGTTTCATTGGTACGGACTCCCAACTAGCTAACATATTCACTAAACCTCTCCTCGATGCAAGATTTCAATTATTACGACTTGAATTAGGTGTCCTAGATCTTTCGCGTTAAAGCACATTTTTAAATGCAATGGTTTTATGCAATTTTTACATATCTAAACATCTTCAAATCTTCTGAAATTTCTGTAAAAAACTAAACTTTGGACACTTAACAAATATCAAAAATTAGATTTTTCAAAATCCTAAAAATTAGTGCTCTGTTTCCCACGCTAGTGCTAGTGTCCGCGCTAGCACACCTGTATATTTTTTCTGTAATTTAAAAGTTTATAAAATCCCAACAAATATGCTATATTATATGTACTACTTATTTTTGCATTTCTGCCTTTAAATGATTTTTGAATAATCAAAATACAAAAATACAAAAGCCAAATTACAAAAAAAAAAAATTCACTCCCTTTCTTTGTTTATGTGTCTAATTTCTATTCCTATATGCAAAAATCAAATACAAAAACATAAAACTTAAAAATTATCAAAAATATCTTTTGAACTTAACTTTTCTATTTACATGTATCTTGCGAAAGGGAGATTTGGGCTATCATCTCATCACATATCCTAGTACCGGGCGAACCCCTCATAGGGTAGACCTCGGGAAGTCCAAGATCAATTATAAGAGTTCAATTTTTAAAATAATTTTTTTATCAAAAAAACTGTATGGACTTTATTGTGAAAATCAAGCATGATTTAATCTATCATTTAGACCTTCTACAATGTTGCAATTCATCTTATCAAACTACTTTGAACATTGTTTTTATCATGCTTTGATATATCTAATCACATGTGCATCAATTATATTGTAAATGTTGTGTAGAACTAAGCTTAGCATGCCTCTAAGTATGAATAAATGTTTTATGTTTGATAATGATCTTTCTTCACTCACCTTGGCAAGGTCTACATGTGCTCTTAATCTAAGAATGCTTGTTTGTGTATTGTAATTGTACAATGAATTAAATTTGCACAAGTATCTTACCTACACTACTTTTATTTGCACTCTTAAAATTAAGAAAAGTGGTTGTGCTTTCAAAATTTCATTGGTTTGCAAAACAAGTGTATTCGGAGAACTTTGTACAAAACAAAAAAAGTGAATGAAATAAAATGACAAAGATAACTCCACCAAGCACTACTTGAACCTCTTGATAAGTCTTAATGAGCATTGTGAGGTTGATTACCTTGGAAAGAATAGTAAAGTGTCTTGTGCAAACCATAAATTTTTCTTTACACCACTTGTTCTTTTCTATGTGAGTTGAAGGGTGTGGAAGTAAAATTATTTGTGTTTTATTGTGTACTTTACTCTACATCTGTCTTGTATTTTTGATTATATTATTTGTTTACTCTCTTCAGAATACACTTATGTGCACATCATTATCTTCCATAACACTTCTTCTCTTGGGTATTGGATCCTAATGCTAATTCTATACAACTCTTTATATATAAATACGCTAGATAACCTAGCATGCTCTCTACAATGTTTGGTATGTCTTGAATTTGTGAATTGGAATAATATTGTAGTAGTCTATTTTTGATATATTTCTTTCATGCTTGGTTACTTTATTATCAAACTTAAAAGTAAAATGATTTACAAAAACATCTTCTTTTTTGGAATTTAATACATGTTTCTTCTTATGAATAGTCTTGATTACAAAAAGATGTTTCTTGTATTTCTATAAGTCTTCCGCAACATTACCTTATAACTTTTACCTTGTGTTTTTTATGCTTATCTCAAGTCTTAAAACTCAGAATTCCTTTTCTTCAACAAAGTGGTAGACTTTCTTGGTAAATGTTATATTGTTCTCTTTATGCTAAAAAACTCTGATCTATTTCTATAAAAAAATTATGCTTAGAACTCCTTATCATTTCATTTCCTCTAAAAAAACTCGATCATGCCTTATCTTTTTATCAAAAAATCCTCTTTTTCTGTCTGTTGCTTCCTTATCCACTTTTGCTAATAACAAAAGGGAGAGAACTAACATGATAAATATTCATCTTAAGTCATCACTCACATATTAGGGAAGCATTCACATAGGGGGAGCATGTATTTAGGGGGAGCAATTCTAAATACCAAAATTGACGATTATCCTAAGTCATCACTCTCACACACACAAGTAGGTTTCATCATGCTTATATATTAATGCTTTGATTTATCATTAATGGATTTGTTATTATCAAAAGGGGGAGTTTGTTGGAACACGGTCTTCCGCATTTCCTAGGTTTAAGAATAACAATTCCTATGTGTATTTGATCTTGTGTGCTTAAGTGTGCAGGAAATAAGTCCATATGACTCAAGGATAAAATAAGAAGGTTGCCCCTAGATTTAATCCCAGAATTCCAACATGCCCACTAGCGCCAGCGGTAGCACCTAGCGCAGGCGCTAGAGATGATTAGCACAATTTCAGGAGCATCTTTAGAAGGCATTAGTGACAGGCCGTAGCGCATAGCGCAGGCGGTAGCACGGAGCACAAGAGGCAAGGCGGCAGAGTTTCCCTGGAATAAAAGATACGCACGCGTAGAATAATTCTATATTTGGATAGCGACGGCGGTAGCGCTAGCGCTCACACCTATAAAAGGAGGCCTCTTCTCTCATTTTCTCCATACACGTTTGAGAGAGGTTGAGTTCTAGAATTCTAGAGCCTTATTCTGCCGAAAAGTGATCTCCCACCAAAGTTCCGTGAATTTCTGAAGGAGGATTTCTTCACGCCGGATCCGAGTGAAGATCGCTTCATCAACGCTTATACTACATCGGTCCTTCGTCTCCAACTTCAGAAGTTCTTCAAGAGAGAGATTTTAATATTATTTTCATTTAATTTCACATCTTTTCTTATAATCATTTAGTGAATTCGCCTTGTGTTGGCGACTAGATTTGGGTAGGACTTAGGGCAGAAATTTGCCTCGTATTGGAGACTAGATCTAGGTAGGTCTATGGGGTGCTCAAGGCCATATCCGGGGAAGGATTGGCTAGAGGGGCTTAAGGCTGTATCCGAGGAAGGATAGGCTAGGGCCACCGGTTTGTGGGGTTATGAGTCAGGATAGAAAACGTAAAAGAGTTTTATTATTATTCATCTCCGATTTCTAGCGTTACAAGAAATCAAGTTTTGTAAACTCTTCTTTTCATATTAATAAAATGATGTCTCAATTATATGTGCTTGATTTCTTATCTTAATCTCTTATATTTTCAAATATATTAAAATATAATATAAGTTTATTAAAAACCCTTATTCACCCCCCCCCCCTCCCCTCTGAGGGCGCCTACCGATCCAACAGTTTCACGCATTTTCTTACTATCTAAACATCTCCAAACTTTTTAAAAATTTTGCATGAAACTAATCTTGTTGGGAATATTGCCCTCAATATTCCTTTGATTTGAAGAGGCATCACTCTCAATGCTAAGTACAAAGTTATATTTGATAAAGCCATATTTTTGTAAGAAATTCAGGTTCAGGTAACTAAAGAGAAAGGGCCAATCATGCCCTTAGTTAAGGAGAAATCAACTCCTAAGAGATGAAGATTTGTCTCAGCAGAACCACTGAGACGAAGAGGCAAATCCGCTGAGATGAGCTCACTGTCTCAGCGGAACCGCTGAGATGAGACAAGGAGCCGCTGAGAAGGCATCTAAACAAGATGTGTTGCAGACCGGAGAATCCGCTGAGACGACAGTCTGTCTCAGCGGATCCGCTGAGATGGGAAAGTAGCAACCGCTGAGATGAGGACAGCTGCCACTGAGAAGCAGCAAAGATACGCAGAGACCTGTCATGTTCGTCGAACATAGAACATAGCTCGTCGACCGCTGAGACAAGATAGAAGAAATAGCTGATAATTGGCATGTTCATCGAACGCAGAACAAAGTTCGTTGACCGCTAAGACGAGATAGAAGAATCAGCTGAGATCTGGCGTGTTCGTCGAACTCAGAAGGCAGTTCGTTGAACGCAGACAGAAAGGAAGAAATGGCTGAGAGTTGGTGTGTTTGTCGAACTCAGAAGGTAGTTTGTCGAACGCAGACAAAAAGGAAGAATCAGCTGAGACTTGGGCAAGATCGTCGAACGCAGAGTATGGCGAGTTTGTCGACCGCAGAGTTTGGCAAGTTCGTCGAATGCAGAGTATGGCGAGTTCGTCGGCCGCAGAGTTTGGCAAGATTGTCAAACACAGTATGGCGAGTTCGTCCAATGCATATTGCGAGTTCTGGTCATGGCATAAGCTGCAGAAAAGTAGTATGGGGTCCACCAGTCTCTCCCATACTTGTCAGAAGGTCGGCTAAGAGCCGTTGAAGATCAGAGATGTATAAAAGAAGAAATTAGGGCACTTATGAAAACACTCTGGAGTGTGCCAAAAGAAATCAAATGTCCCATTGACGGCAGAAGCTCTAGTTTCTCTTCTCCTGTTTACTGAACAAGAAAGAAGAAACTAAGAGAGAAAGTTAGCTCCTTTGCAAGAAGGAGCAAGGTGATCATCCTTCCTTCATCTGAAGAGGAAGATCAGATAGTAGCTGACATCAACATCTCCAACTATAAGGAAGCATCAGGTGTGCAGGAACTACAGGGGACTTCAACTGCTGTCTATTGTAGTAAGGTTCAACTAAATTTTCTGTAGGGCAACATGCCTGAGTTGTAGGACCATTGGTCTGAGTTGTAGGAACCTGAGGGTTCTGAGTTGTAAGGCTTAACAGCCTAAGTTGTAGGGCTGAAGGCCTGAGCTGTAGGAGGAGGATTCCTCTGAGTTGTAGGACCTGGAAGGGGTCTGAGCTGTAGGATCAGGAGCTGATCTGAGGTAGGGCTGAAGGCCTGAGCTGTAGGAGGAGGATTCCTCTGAGTTGTAGGACTTAGAAGGGGCCTGAGCTGTAGGATCAGGAGCTGATCTGAGGTAGGGCTGCTGATCCTGAGTTGTGGGGCTGTTTAGCCTGAGTTGTAGGACCTGCTGAGGTCTGAGCTGTAGGATCAGGGGCTGATCTGAGGTAGGGTTGTTTAGCCTGAGGTAGGGTTTGGAAAAACCTGAGAGATCCTGAGGGATCTGTATTGTAAGCTCTTGGAGCCGAGTTTGGAGGAGTTGGCCCTGTCTAACACACTGTTAGAAGGGTGAAGGGGGAAAGTGGACTACCCAAAGACACAATGTCTTTGGGGAACCACTATAAATACTTATGTGATGTCTGTGTTTGTTGATTTGCTTAAACTAACTCAGAAATCAGCTAGGGTACTTAGAGGAAAAATAAAAGAAATCTATTCACCCCCCCCCCCTAGGTGATTTAGACTACAAACATATAAACTTACAAGTGGTATCAGAGGGAGGTTGGTCAAGAAAGACTTAACAGTCTGACCGGATCCTAAATAGGTATTGATTATTCTGCTGTAATGGCCTCTAGTGGAATGCAGAAGGAGATGGGCTCCATGAAACTGCCCATATGCAATAAAGCCAACTTTGGCATATGGAAGAAGATGGTTAGATTGTTCATGGAAGCATCTGACCCCAGAATCTTTATCACTGTTCAGGAAGTGCCATTAATTATCACAAAGCCCTCCACCATTGACCCTACTAGGATGGTGGGCAAGCCCATCACTGAAATGACAAAGGATGAAATAGCATTGGCTACAATGGATAAAAGGGCTCAGAATATCATTGTCAATGCTATTGATGACTCAACTTTCCAAAACCTGGTGCACTGTGATTCTGCAAAGGAAATGTGGGACACATTATAAGTGTATATGGAAGGGACTGCAGAAGTGAGAGATGATAGAAAGTCACTTCTAAACCAAGAATATGAAGCCTTTAGGCAGATGAGCCAGGAGAGCATTTCCATATGCTATGAAAGGTTCTTTAGGATAGTAAATGAACTAAGAACCTATGAGAGAGTATTCACAAATTATGAGCTGAATAATAAGTGTTGGAGAAATGATTTATCTTAACCCCTAGAATTAAGAAGAATATAAATTCTAAGTATAAGAAATTAGGCTAAGTAAATATGCGTCGAATAGTATTCGACGCAACGTCGAAATATAGTCGACGTTTCTCTCAGAATGAGTCGAAGTAACTCTTAGAAGAATTCGACGTAATCATAGTCGACGTACCTCTGACTTCTAGTCGACGCATTTGATAAAGTCGACGCATCATTTTCGACGCACCTTCCTTATTCTCCTCTCGACGTCCAGCCAGGATGAAATTGACGTTTACGTCGAATAGTAATCGACGCACGTTGATATCTATAAGTAATTCAAAAACACGCCAGATCTCTTTCCTTCTTTCTGTAGATCTGATTTTTATGGAATGATATTATTCTTTTATAGCCGTTCTAAATCAACCTTTCCTTCTATTTGATTCTTGGCTAATTTGATTAAGATTATTATGGATATTATTTGAAATCAGAATGAATTCTTTTCCTTCTACAGAAATATTGATTATGGAAACTCTTATCTCTTTCTAATTCTCTGTCTACTAAATATATTATTCTCCTTTAGCAATATATTTTAAACAGAGCTATAAATAAGAAGGAGGTCGGCAGAGAATGACAAGAAGTGATCCACCATATAGATTTGAAAAAGAGGAAGAGCTCCCAAGTGAAGAGTGAGAAAATTGAGAAAAGAGATAGTGTGCTGCAGCAAAGAAAAAGCCTTCATCTTCTCAAGCCATTCTGCTGCAAATTCTGAAAGCTCTCACAAAAGAGAGAAAAGCTTACAATCTCCTTCTCACTATAGAAGAGAGATCATATTCACTATACTTGTGCTTCTCATTTTTTGCTAGGAAGAAGATTCCTTCTTACAAATATTGATCTCTGTTCTTCTACTTGTTCTACTTCTTCTTCTTATCCTTATTTCATTTTCAAACTGTGTAAAAGAGTTTTTAGAATCTCTCTTCAAAAATTTCAGTTGTAGTGGTTCTAAGAGTCTCCTTATCAAAAGACTCAGTCTGGTTCTAAGAGTCTCCTTATCAAAAACTCTGTGCAAGTTAGTGAATTTCTACCAAAGGGGGTAGAAGAGTGGACTACCCAAAGTTTGGGGAACCACTATATTTCCTTGTGTTGTGCTGTGATTTTCTTCTTGTTATTTTTCTTCTTTACTTGCTTAATTCATGTTGGTGTGTGGGAAGCTTAAATCTGTGATTATTACACATATATATATATAATTGCACAAACTATTTTTAATCTCTATTCACCCCCCCCCCCCTCTAGAGAATTCTAGTGAGGTTAACTGTGCACTTTCAATTGGTATCAAAGCGAGGTTGATCTAAAAAGGTTAACTCCTTGATCAAAAAGATCCTACCTCTTTTTATATATACATATTTATAAAAATTATTTTTCACATGGCACAAATCAAAGATTATGCTTCCACCAGACCACCAATGTGCAATCTTGAAAAGTTTGCAGTTTGGAAAATAAGAATTAGGATTTATATGAATTATATTGATGAAGAACTATTTAATGTTATCTTGACAGGTCCTCCCAAGCCTTATAAAAGAGACTCAAGTGGTGAAGTGACTCAAACACTTGTCCCAAAGGCTGAGTGGACAGTTGAAGAGAAGAAGGCAGGAACATGTGATGCAAAAGCTGTGAACATTCTTGTCTCAACCCTCTCAGATGAAATCTTTCAAAAGGTTATTGACTGTGAATCAGCCAAAGAAATCTGGGAGGCTCTTACAAAGATGGTAGAAGGAAGTGCTGATGAAAGGAAAGATAGAAAGGCTCTATTGATCTCCCAATATGAGAACTTTCAAAAGAAGCATGAAGAAAGCATTTCTGAGATGTATGACAGATTCAGTCTGATCATCAATCAATTAAGGAGCCTGGATAGAGAGATCTCTCTCAAAGAGATCAATGACAAACTTTTAATGAGTCTCCCAAGTTCATGGGACTCAAGAATATGGGCAATAAGAGATACAAGAGGACAAAAAGAAATCTCAATAGATGCCCTCTTATGAAAACTCAAATCCTATGAGCAACTGCTGAAAACCAAAGAAGAGATGGAAAGGAGAGGAAGCACTCCAACCTCCTCAAAAGATAGAAACATTGCTTTGAAAGCAACAGAAGAAGAGACCCCTGTCACTGAAGAAAAATTGTTCAGCCTCTTGGCCAGAAGATTCAAGAAATGGGTCAGGACAGATGGGTCTAGAAGGAGAGAATCAAAACCAAGGTATGATAAAACTCCTACGAAAGAAATCATTTGTTACTCCTACAGGAAAACTGGACACATTGCACCAGAATGTCCAGAAAATACTGAGAAGAAGAAAGATCTGAAAAAGAAAGATCTCAAGAAAAAGGGGAAGAAGAAAGAAAGAGGCTTCATTGCAGAAGCTTGGAGTGAAACAGATTCTGAGGACAGCACCTCATCCAAAAGTGACAATGAAGAGTCTAAGCAAGAAGACCTATGCTTAATGGCTTTTGAAAGCTCAAAGGAAGAACATGGTGCTAAATCATGGAGTGAGACAGAATCAGAAGGAAGCATCTCTTCTGAAGGTGATAAAGAAAATAGCCTTATTCTCATAGAGGAATCTGAGGATAAGGATGAAGTAAGTATCTTTGATGACATAGATTTTCTGTGTGATGATTTCAAAAATGATTTTAAAGGATTATGTTTAGATCAACTAAGAGCTAAACAAGAAATTAAGAATCTAAAAGAACAAATTAATGTCATTAAAAACCAGAGAAACATAGAAGATACTTGTTCTAAAAATCATGAGTTAAGGGTTAACATCAGAGAAAAATAAATAGAGAGGGCTAAAATAGAAAACCAGCTTCTTAAGAATAAGGTATCCCAAGCAAAAGCTTTTGAAGAATCAATAAAAATGAGAAGCCAAACACTTAAAGAAATCACAGAAAAACAAACAAGAAGACAAAAATCTTGGGCTAGGAGCTGATCCCTCAGCTAGTCTTAATCCATCCAACAAACCTGCTTGGATGAGCCCTGTTAAATTCACTAAACCCACTAACTCAATAAACCAAGAAGAAGACTCCCTCAATGAGATAAACCATTTTGATGAAACATCATACTATACAGATGAAGACTCTCAAACTACTTCTAAGAAGGCAACTAAGTCAAAAGAAACAAATCATAAAGAAATAAAATCAGAAAAAGGGAAAAGTAAAATTTGTGAAGACACAATTGCGTCGACTTCATATCGACGCATGAATGATAGTACGTCGAATTCTACTCGACGCAATCTCTCAGATGCTTCGACCTCAAATCGACGCATGAATAAAACTGCGTCGACTTACAATCGACGCAACTACTTCCATGCATCGACTCCAGATCAACGCAATCTAGAGAAAGCGTCGAATATATATCGACGCAACTCTCAACATACGTCGAATAGATATGGACGCATACAAACTCAGAGCAACATAAAGACAGAACACTTCCATCCTCCAAAAACCTTCCATCTTAACCCCCATTCAGGACCCATTCATCCTGATCATAATTTCTATCCTAATCAAAACTTTTATCCTAACCAAAATTTTTATCCTAATCAAAATGTTTATCCTAATCAACACCACTATCCCTCTCTAAACTCAAAATCCCATAATCTAAAGATAGTCAGATGTTATATCTGCAATAAAACTGGCCACATTGCCAAACAATGTTGGTACAATCAATCTAATTGATTATAAAAATTAGTCCAAGACTATCTTAGAAAACATTAGAAGTAGGAAGAAATAATCTCTCAAGGGAAAACCCAAAATTTTTCAGGAAAATGAAAGTCACGTCGATTTTATAATCAACGCTCCGTCGATAACTATCAACAATAACTTAAATCGACGCATGCGTCGACTCCAATCGACGTATACGTCGATATGAAACCCTAACATCTTACCTCACACTGTATCGATGCTTACGTCAGATTCCACTCAACGTAACGTCGACTTCATGAAAAAGAGCGGCAATACTAAAATATTTTCGGTCATATCCACTGTAGTACCGAATATGCCTCGAATTGTGTCTCATTTCGACGTTTCACCTGACTTCAATAGACTCTTCAGTAAGAAATCCTCTCGCACTCTGCATCTTTCATCCCTCTTACCTCTCAGTCCAGCAATTTCTTCCTCTTTCTCACTGACCTACAATGGCTCCCAAGATAAACTCTGGGTTCGACATTGACCTCGAATCCTTCCAAGCCGCCGCAGAAAATTATAAGAGCATCATAGCTCTCTTCACTGAAGCTGGTCTGGATAAGCTCATCTCCACAAGATGCAAGCTCCTGGAGACAGAACTCACAGAGCTGATGACTCATGTTTAGATATCTGAACAAGGAGAAATCACAGGAACAATCCATGAGACACCTGTCTCAATTTCTGCAGAACACATTAGGAACACCTTTGATCTACCATCAGGTACAGTCCAATATTATCAAATAGGGAAAGCAAATCATTTTCTAAAGAATAACTAAGATAATTCCCCTATCAGGTGATGAACCTGCGGAACTTACCCCTGATGAAATAAAAAATCTGTTAATCACCATGAAGTTGTCCAAAGATAGACCAATCCACCTGAAGAAAATAGACTTCTCTGATGAGTATAGACTGTTGGCAGACATAGTAGGGAAAATATTACTATGTAAGATCTCTGCCCATGATGCATTGCCCAAGCAGCAACTGAACATCATGGGGGCCCTTGTGCTGAAGAAGAAGGTAGACTGGGCAAGCTGCCTGCTCAAAATGATAGGCTATAAATATTCTCACAAAGAGAATACCTACATGAGAATTATGAGCCAAGTTCTCTTCCACTCCTTCCCTGACCTATGCAAGTCAAAAGGAATTCCCATCCCTCCAGGCAAAAGGATGTCCATTGTTCTCTTCTCAAAATGGACCAGGCAAATTCCCAAGCCTGGTGCCATTCCTGAAAGGACTCCATCTCCTCCTATCTCTCCTGCTCATCCATCCTCTCCTCCTCCTTCTCCTCATACAGACATCTCTTTTGTACTACCATCATCCACACCTTCACAGATACCAACTCAATCACCTGCTCAAACCTCATATATTCCTCCACCTCCTCCATCACAAACACCTCATCAAAATGATACAGTCCCCTCTCCATCTTCATCACATACACCTCCACCATTGTCTCCTCCTCCTCCAACACAACCTGAACCATCTCCATCCACTAAAAACCTCATCACCCAGTGTATCCGGACAGCAGCCTAAAAATTTCAGGACATGCTGGATGGACACTGCTCTCAACTTCACTCTTCCATCATGCAAATGCAAACCCAAATAGATGGGGTCAATGCCTCTGTGCAAAGCCTGAAATCCTCTATCTCTTCATCTAGGGTCACCAAGTCTTTCTTCACCTCCTTGGCTAAGAAGGTCAAGAAGGGGGAGAATTTAGATGAAGAGCAGCTCTCCAGCCACAAAACTCCCTCTCACAAAACCCCTCATTCTTCAAAAACTGACAGTTTAGCTCTACTCAAGACCATTGGGAATGAAGTAGTACCAGAGCTACATACTGAAGAGCAGATATCAAATGTACTGATTATAGCAAGAGAAGCTGCACAACAAGTGGATCTATTGCAAGGGGAGGCAAGTAGAGCAGAGAAAGAAGCTGAAGAGTAAGCTGAAGCTCAGGGGGAGCCAGATGCTGTTATACCTGAAACTGGAGATAAAAGAGAAACTAAAGAAGAAGTAAAAGGCTCAAAGGAAGTTCCATTCCAGGGGGAGCAAACTACTTTGACTCAGGGGGAGCAAATTGCTGAGACTCGGGGGGAGCTGAGGGAATCACATGCTACTGAGAAGGAACAACCCACAAAAGAATTCACTAGGAAAAGAAAAACTCCTCCTACCCCTGAACAATGATGATATACTCTATTTGAAGAATTGTCTATGCTTAAATGCTGATTAGTTAACTGAACATAAAATTTGTTTATATAATTTCTTATTCTATCTTCTTCTGATTATTTAACATATTTCTAACCTATATGAATGTCTTGCTGAGTTGATTAAATACTGATACAATTTCTCTCTATATAGGGTTAAGACAAATAGGGGGAGATTGTTGGGGAAATGATTTATCTTAACCCCTAGAATTAAGAAGAATATAAATTCTAAGTATAAGAAATTAGGCTAAGTAAATATGCGTCGAATAGTATTCGATGCAATGTCAAAATATAGTCGACGTTTCTCTCAGAATGAGTCGAAGTAACTCTTAGAAGAATTCGACGTAATCATAGTCGACGTACCTCTGACTTCTAGTCGACGCATTTGATAAAGTCGACGCATCTTTTTCGACGTACCTTCCTTATTCTCCTCTCGACGTCCAGCCAGGATGAAATCGACGTTTACGTCGAATAGTAATCGACGCACGTCGATATCTATAAGTAATTCAAAAACACGCCAGATCTCTTTCCTTCTTTCTGTAGATCTGATTTTTATGGAATGATATTATTCTTTTATAGCCGTTCTAAATCAGCCTTTCCTTCTATTTGATTCTTGGCTAATTTGATTAAGATTATTATGGATCTTATTTGAAATCAGAATGAATTATTTTCCTTCTACAGAAATATTGATTATGGAAACTCTTATCTCTTTCTAATTCTCTGTCTACTAAATTGATTATTCTCCTTTAGCAATATATTTTAAACAGAGCTATTAATAAGGAGGAGGTCGGCAGAGAATGACAAGAAGTGATCCACCATATACATTTGAAAAAGAGGAAGAGCTCCCAAGTGAAGAGTGAGAAAATTGAGAAAAGAGATACTGTGCTGCAGCAAAGAAAAAGCCTTCGTCTTCTCAAGCCATTCTGCTGCAAATTCTGAAAGCTCTCACAAAAGAGAGAAAAGCTTACAATCTCCTTCTCACTATAGAAGAGAGATCATATTCACTATACTTGTGCTTCTAATCTTCTTGCTAGGAAGAAGATTCCTTCTTACATATATTGACCTCTGTTCTTCTACTTGTTCTACTTCTTCTTCTTATCCTTATTTCATTTTCAAACTGTGTAAAAAAGTTTTTAGAATCTCTCTTCAAAAAATTCAGTTGTAGTGGTTCTAAGAGTCTCCTTATCAAAAGACTCAGTCTGGTTCAAAGAGTCTCCTTATCAAAAGACTCAGTGCAAGTTAGTGAATTCCTACCAAATGGGGTAGAAGAGTGGACTACCCAAAGTTTGGGGAACCACTATATTTCCTTGTGTTGTGCTGTGATTTTCTTCTTGTTATTTTTCTTCTTTACTTGCTTAATTCTTGTTGGAGTGTGGGAAGCTTAAATCTGTGATTATTACACACATATATATATATATATATATATATAATTGCACAAAGTATTTTTAATCTCTATTCACCCCCCCCCCCCCCACCCTCTAGAGAATTCTAGTGAGGTTAACTGTGCACTTTCAATAAGTTCCTTAGATCTCTAACTATGGATTGGGACACAAAAGTTTGTGCAATAAGGGAAGTGGCCAAGCTAGGTGAGACCCCAACTCACACATTGTTTAGAAAACTGCTCTCCTATGAGATGCAGCTATCTGAAAGGAAGGAAGAGGACACCTATGCAAGGGCTCAGCCAAGGAAGAAATATATAGCTCTCAAAGCTGACAGCTCCAAGAGAAGCAAGATCAGAATGGTGTCTCCCCCAAGGAGAAGTGCTGAACCTGAAGTCAGCACCTCAGGAAGCTCTTCCTCTGATGAAGAGTTTGCTGCCTTTTCAAGGCAGTTCAAGAAAATGATGAAGAGGAAGCAATGGAAGAACAATCTCTCTTCCTCATATCACAAAAGGAGGACAGCAAGGAGTCAAAACATCACTCCAGGAATGACTCCAGGAATGACAGGTATGGCTCTAACTCAAAATTTATTCCTCTAATGTTGTCTGTTATTGCTGCAGCAAGCCAGAGCATGTAATTGCTGACTGCCCAGTCAAGAGAAAAGAGAAGGATGAGAAGAAGGCTCATCAGTCAAGAGCCAAGAAAGGAGAAAAATCCTTTCTAGCCAAGAAGGAAAGGAGCTGGAGTGAATCAGACTCCAGCTCATCTGAATCTGAAAAGGAAGAATCCCTTATTGGGCTGGTTGCTGTTGAAGAATTTGTTGCAAAAGAAGATGAAGATTACCCAGCTGCCAAGGCTGGAATCAGGGCCCCGCTATCACACTCAGATAGTGATATAGAGGAGGATGAAGAAGACAATGTTCAGATAGGCCTAATGGCCATCACTGATGAGGAGGATAGTCACAACAATTCAGAACATGAGCAGGTATTAATTCATTCCACATCCTCTTCTGATTATGAGACTGGTCTAGAATCTGAAGCACCTTCATCAATTGGTGAAAGTGGTTCATAAACTGAGGAAGATGTCAATCAATTGATTGACAAGTATGATGCTCTTTTGGAAGCTCTGAAGAAGAGCAAGAAGCTTGCCAAGAGGCAAGCCCAGGAAATTGTTTCCCTTAAGGTGACTAAAAATGACTACACTAAACCTACCACCCTGGTGGCTCTGATGAGTAGACAGATTAGTCACTTATAGGGATTAAAAATTGTGCAATTAAGCACTATTCTCCTGAAGAACAAGGTCATCAAGGACCTTGAGGAGAAGCTTGTGAAAGAAAAGAGCCTGGTGGCTCAATTCTCCAAGCCCAAATCTGTGCTTCCTATTATTGACACCTTCTCCTCTCAAACCAATAGGAGAGGACTAGGATTCAATAGAATGGAAGTAGGAGAAGGGAGTGGAGAGAAGAGCAAGAGGAAGGCTAAGCCTCAAACCACCTTTCAAAATGTGTTACATCCTTCCAACAGGTATGATCATGAAAGCATTCATGGTCACTGGAAGAATGGGAGTTTCTATAGGAAGGAAAATACTCCTTCCCATAGTGGAAGAAAGGGGATGGGATTGAGGGCCATGAAGGCTCCCCATGAGGAAATTCAACTGGTCCAACCTGGACCATTTATATTTGGTACTTCAGCCCCTCCAGTCAAGAATAAGGGTGCAAGCTCTTCCAAATCTACTTCAGCAAAGAACATAACTGATGTCAAATCTGTTGACAAGGCTTGTTGCTCAGTGTCTGATGCTATCAGATCTTGTATGGATGCCAAGCCAAAGCAGGCTGATGACATCAGGACAAAGAGCATCAAGACAGCACCTAGATTGACCTTCAGTCAAATCATTGCTGAGAGAAATAGGAAGAATGCAGCTGTCTCCCCTCCTGAACACAGTCAAAGTAATGTTAATTTCTTAGGACATGTTCAGAAGAGGAGATATAACATTCATGAATTTTGGTGTTGTGGTAAAGTGGGACACTTTGCCATAGATTGTTGGTACAATCCCAATGTACCTAATGCAAAGAAGAGACTTCCTGCTAGGAGTGTAGCTAGGGGGAGATTCTCTCATCAGGCTAACATGCACCTAGGACCCAAAGGTTTTTGGGCTCCTAAGGATAACTGATTTTTTGTTTTGCAGGTTAGTTCAAATACCAGCCTTGGGCAGATTTGGTATTTGGACAGTGGGTGCTCAAGACATATGACAGGCACCAAGGGATTACTGCAGGAGTACAAAGCAGTAAAGAATGGACCCAAAGTCATCTTTGGAGGTTCAGAAAAAGGAGTCACCAGAGGTTATGGTATAATCGCAAATGGCATAGTCGCCATCACCAAAGTGGCTTATGTTGAAGGATTGCAACACAACCTTGTTAGCATAAGCCAACTGTGTGATCTTGGCTATGTCATTGAATTCCATAATGATAAGTGCCTAATCAAAAAGTCTAATGACTTGGAAACCATACTATCAGGCACTAGGAGTGGAAATGTTTACTGTTTAGATTTTATTTGTAATTCATCTTCCTCTCCTTTGTGTCTTGTGGCCAATGAGAGTGATTCTCTATGTGTTCAATGGCACAAGAGACTTGCCCACATCAACTACAAGACAATGCATAGACTATTTTCTAAGAACTTGGTTAGAAATAGTCCTAATTTAAAATGTGTTAAAAATGGCCCATGTCATGCTTGCCAAATGGGCAAGCAAAGCCAAATGGGCAAGCAAACAAGGGCCACTTTTAAAAGTATTGGCTCCAAAGACACTAAGAGATGCCTTTATTTATTGCACATGGACTTGTTTGGTCCTATGCCAATTCAGAGCTTAGGAGGGAAGTTGTATACCTTAGTGATTGTTGATGATCACTCAAGATATACATGTGTATTTTTCCTTAGAAAGAAATCTAATACTCTAAATGTCTTCATAAGCCATGTCAAGGCCATTCAGAATGATTTGCAATGTTCTGTGGTCAGAACTAGGTCTGACCATGGCACAGAGTTTCAATCTGAAGCCATGTCAAGGTTCTATCAAGAACTAGGTATCATTCAAGAATTTTCCTCCTCAAGGAACCCACAACAAAATGGGGTGGCTGAGAGGAGGAATAGAAAATTGATAGAAGCTGGGAGAACATTGCTTAGTGACTCTTCTCTCCCAGAATATTTCTGGGCTGAAGCAGTCAATACTGCCTGTTATGTTCTCAATAGAGCTTCCATCAACCAAGTTCATGGAATTACCCCCTATGAGATTCTGAAAGGCAAACAACCAACAATCTCATATTTTAGGATCTTTGGATCAAAATGCTACATCCTAAATAATGGAAAATCTCAATTGACCAAGTTTGCTGAAAAATGCTACTTGGGAGTACTTGTTGGCTATAGCTCACATAGTAGAGCCTATAGAGTATATAACAAGAAAACCCATGTAGTTGAAGAGTCCATGCATGTGGTATTTGATGAGGCCAGCCTTATTTATAAGGGCTAGTCCAGTTCTTCTGTTTTGACAGGATGTGAAAGAGCCATGGAAGAATTATCTATGCAAGAACCATCCAGCAGCAGTAAGGCACCTACTGATACAGCAATCCCAGAAGATATAGAGGAGAAAGATGCTGAAGAAGCTACTGACCTAGTGGAAGAAATTCAGCATGTAGAGGAAAGACTGCCTGTAGCTATAAGACATCTAAGGTATCATCCCTTGGAGCAGATTATTGGAAATATTCAACAAGGTGTGACAACTAGGAGCACGGCTAACAATGAGGCCTTATTCCTCAGTTTTCTATCACAGGTAGAGCCTAAGAAGTTTGAAGAGGCCAACTTGGATCCATTCTGGATTCAGGCAATGCAAGAAGAACTCTTACAATTCAAAAGATGCAAGGTATGGAAGTTGGTGTGAACACCATAGGGATACAACATCATTGGCACCAAATAGAGCTTCAGAAACAAGATGGATGAGAATGGAACAATCATCAAGAACAAGGCAAGGCTGGTTGCAAAGAGGTATAGGCAAGAGGAAGGAATAGACTTTGACCAAACCTTTGCCCCAGTTGCAAGGTTGGAGGCCATAAGGCTATTCCTTGCATATGCAGTCCACAAAGGCTTCAAGGTATACTAGATGGATGTCAAATTAGCATTCTTGAATGGGAATCTGAAAGAGGAAGTTTATGTAGAGCAGCCATCAGGTTTTGTCCATCCTACTCTCTCATCTCATATTTATCTTCTTAGGAAAGCTTTGTATGGTCTTAAGCAAGCCCCCAAGGCTTGGTATGAGACATTGACTAGCTTTCTCATCAAGAACAAGTTCTTGAGGGGAAAGATAGATAGCACATTGTTTCTTAGGGAAACAAGGGGCAAGTGTCTCTTAGTCCAAATCTATGTTGATGACATAATATTTGGGTCTACTGATGACAACCTCTGCAAGAGATTTGCCAATCTAATGCAGGGGGAGTTTGAGATGAGCAGTATGGGTGAACTTAAATATTTCCTTGGGCTCCAAGTGAAACAGTCTGATGATGGAATCTTCATTTCCCAGACTAAGTACACAAAGGAGCTGATCAAGAAATTTGGGATGGAATCAGCCTCCACCATGAGAACACCCATGGGATCTAATGCATCATTAGACAAGGATGAAAAGGGGAAGGCCTTTGATGAGTCCATGTACAGGTGTATCATTGGATCACTATTGTACTTGACTGCTAGTAGGCCAGATATTATGTATTCTACATGTGTTTGTGCTAGGTATTAGGAATGTCCTAAGGAATCTCACTACACCTCTGTCAAGAGGATTTTGAGATATCTCAAGGGCAGCCTAAATATTGGCCTTTGGTACCCTAGGAACAATGACTTTGAACTAATAGGCTATTCAGATGCAGATTTTGCAGGGTGCAAAGAAGACAGGAAAAGCACAAGTGGTACTTGTCAATTCCTAGGGAGAAGGCTGATCTCTTGAAACAGCAAAAAGCAAACCGGTATGGCCATATCCACAGCTGAGTCAGAGTATATTGCAGAAGGCAGCTGTTGTGCTCAACTTCTATGGATCCAACATCAATTGGAAGATTACAACATCAAGGTAAGTCAATCTCTCTTGCTGTGTGACTCATCCAGTGCAATTTCTATTGCTAAAAATCCCGTCTCCCATAGCAGGACCAAGCACATAGAAATTAGGTATCATTTTGTAAGAGAGCATGTAGAATGTGAATATATCAAACTTGAATATGTCCCCACAGACAATCAAGTAGCTGACATCTTCACAAAGCCACTGGATGAGGCCAAATTCAATTCTTTCAAAATTGGATTAGGAATGTTAAATTTAGAATAAGTTCATTTATGAACCAATTTCTGTTGTTAACATGCTTATATTCTCAACTGTTATGATATACTGACATCTGAACTGATCAAACTTACAGTAGGCCTAGGCCATATGATAGGGTAGACAATCTCCCTAAGAATGTTGAATGTAGGATAGTATATAGTAGAATGATCAGCTGAATCAGAAAAATCTGGATCAGATGAGCTTTAGGTCTCCCCTAAACAACAAGATTAATAGATACGCTCCAAATGAGGGGGAGCTAAAATGGATTGTTCAAAATGAACAAGATCAGCTATTAAAGATAATAGTTCTCCATTTGATGGGGAGCAAGTTCCTGCTCAGATTGAGGGGGAGTTGGCAAATGCAGTTGTGGTTCCCTCCCAATTCCTAAGGGAAAAATAATTGAAGAAACCAGAAAGGGGGAGATGGCCAATGCTATGTCTAAATCAGAGGAAGCTCTCTGATCAAGTTATCAGAGATAGTGATTATGAATAAGCTTAATACTATCTAAGTTAGAAAAGGGGAGATAATAGCTTTACATAATCTGACATAAGGTATCAAAGCATGCTTAAACAATATTATCTTAAGCAATGTTATCATGAATGCTACATAGTTCATTTTCATGATCTGTTCTTATTTGGGTATGTACCTTAGCATTGGGAATGTTCTGCCTTCTTCAAATAGGGGAAGATTGTTGGGAATATTGCCCTCAATATTCCTTTGATTTGAAGAGGCATCACTCTCAATGCTAAGTACAAAGTTGTATTTGATAAAGCCATATTTCTGTCAGAAATACAGGTTCAGGTAACTCAAGAGAAAGGGCCAATCATGCCCTTAGTTAAGGAGAAATCAACTCCTAAGAGATGAAGATTTATCTCATCAGAACCGCTGAGAAGAAGAGGCAAATCCCATGAGATGAGCTCACTGTCTCAGCGGAACTGCTGAGATGAGACAAGGAGCCATTGAGAAGGCATCTAAGCAAGATGTGCTGCAGATAGGAGAATCTGCTGAGACGACAGTCTGTCTCAGCAGATCCGCTGAGATGGGAAAGTAGCAACCGCTGAGACGAGGACAATTGCCACTAAGAAGCAGAAAGGTACGCTGAAACCTGTTGTGTTCGTCGAACGCAGAACACAGCTCGTCGACCGCTGAGATGAGATAGAAGAAACAGCTGATAATTGGCTTGTTCGTCGAACGCAAAACACAGTTCGTCGACCACTGAGATGAGATAGAAGAATCAGCTGAGATCTGGCGTGTTCGTCGAACTCAGAAGGCAGTTCGTCGAACGCAGACAGAAAGGAAGAAATAGCTGACAATTGGCGTGTTCGTCGAACTCAGAAGGTAGTTCGTCGAACGCAGACAGAAAGGAAGAATCAGCTGAGACTTGGGCAAGATCGTCGAACGCAGAGTATGGCGAGTTTGTCGATCGCAAAGTTTGGCGAGTTCGTCGAACGCAGAGTATGGCGAGTTCGTCGACCGCGGAGTTTGGCAAGATCGTCGAACATAGTATGGCGAGTTCGTCGAATGCAGATTGCGAGTTCTTGTCGTGGCGCAAGCTGCAGAAAAGTAGTATGGGGTCCACCAGTCTCTCCCATACTTGTCAGAAGGTCGGCTAAGAGCCGTTGAAGATCAGAGATGTATAAAAGAAGAAATTAGGGCACTTATGAAAACACTCTGGAGTGTGCCAAAAGAAATCAACTGTTCCATTGACGGCAGAAGCTCTAGTTTCTCTTCTCCTGTTTACTGAACAAGAATGAAGAAACTGAGAGAGAAAGTTAGCTCCTTTACAAGAAGGAGCAAGGTGATCATCCTTCCTTCATCTGAAGAGGAAGATTATATAGTAGTTGACATCAACATCTCCAGCTACAAGGAAGCACCAGGTGTGCAGGAACTACAGGGGACTTCAACTGCTGTCTGTTGTAGTAAGGTTCAACTAAACTTTTTGTAGGGCAACTTGACTGAGTTGTAGGACCATTGGTCTGAGTTGTAGGAACCTGAGTGTTCTGAGTTGTAGGGCTTAACAGCCTGAGTTGTAGGGCTGAAGGCCTGAGCTGTAGGAGGAGGATTCCTCTGAGTTGTAGGACCTGGAAGGGGTCTGAGCTGTAGGATCAGGAGCTGATCTGAGGTAGGGCTGAAGGCCTGAGCTGTAGGAGGAGGATTCCTCTGAGTTGTAGGACCTGGAAGGGGTCTGAGCTGTAGGATCAGGGGCTATCTGAGGTAGGGCTGCTGAGCCTGAGTTATAGGGTTGTTTAGCCTGAGTTGTAGGACCTGCTGAGTTCTGAGCTGTAGGATTAGGGGCTGATCTGAGGTAGGGTTGTTTAGCCTGAGGTAGGGTTTGGAAAAACCTGAGAGATCTTGAGGGATCTGGGTTGTAAGATCTTGGAGCCGAGTTTGGAGGAGTTGGCCCTGTCTAACACACTGTTAGAAGGGTGAAGGGGGAAAGTTGTCTACCCAAAGACACACTGTCTTTGGGGAACCACTATAAATTCTTGTGTGCTTTCTGTGTTTGTTGATTTGCTTAAACTAACTCAGAAATCAGCTAGGGTACTTAGAGGAAAAATAAAAGAAACCTATTCACCCCCCCCCCCCCCCTCTAGGTGATTTAGACTACAAACCTATAAACTTACAAATCTTTCGACACTTAATCAATATCAAAAATTAGATTTTTCAAAATCATGAAATTTTGTGCACTGTTTGTCGCGCTAGCGCTAGCGCACCTGTCTGATTTTATGTATTTTTAATTTTTGAAAAATCCCTACAAATATGCCCTATTATATGCACTACTTATTTTTGTATTTTTGTCATTGGTTGATTTTTGAAAAATTAAAATAAACAAAAAATTACAAATGTAAAATTGCAAAAATTATTTTATTCTTCCTTTCTTTGTTTATTTGTCTGATTTCTATTTCAATATGCAAAAAGCAAATACAAAAATATAAAACAATCCCATCACATCTCGTAGTACCGGTGCGAACCCCTCATAGGGTAGACCTCAGGAAGTCCAAGATCAATTTTAAAAGTTCAAACTTTAAATCAAAATTATTTTTCATAATATCAAAAAACTGTATGGACGTTATTGTGAAAATCAAGCATGGTTTAATCTATCATTTAGAACTTCTACAATGTTGAAACTCATCTTTTCAAAACTACTTTGAATATTGTCTGTATCATGCTTTGATATATCTACTCACATGTGCATCAACTATAATGAAAAGGTTGTGTAGAACCAAGCTTAGCATGCCTCTAAGTATGAGTAAATGTTTTATGGTAGATAATGATATTTATTCACTCACTTATTTTGGCAAAGTCTACATGTGCTTTTAATCTAAGATGGATAAGCTACATAAGCAATATATTGATTTTCCTCTATTGTACAATAAATTAAAATTACACAAGTATCTTACCAACACCACTTTTATTCGCACTCTTAATAATTAAGAAAAGTGGTTGTATTTTCAAAATTAAATTGGTTTTTAAATCAAGTGTATTCGGAGAACTTTGTACAAAATAAAAATCATGAAATAAATTGACAAAGATAACTCCACCAAGCACTACTTGAACCTCCTGATAAGTCTTAATAAGCATTGTGAGGTTGAGCACCTTGAAAAGAATAGTAAAGTGTCTTGTGCAAACCTTTAGTTCTTTTTTACACCACTTATTCTTAAGTACACCGGATCGGAAAAATATCAATATTGAAAAATAAAGTGTGTGATCCCCCAAGCACTACTTTGCACCCTGATAAGTCTTAATAAGCATTGTATGTGCAAAGCACCGTGGTAGTTGTATATTTTTGTGTATTGAAGTGTGTGGAAGTAAAATTATTTGTGTTTTATTGTGCACTTTACTCTACATATGTCTTGTATTTTTGATTAAATCATTTGTTTACTCTCTTCAAAATACACATATGTGTACATCATTATCTTCCATAACACTTGTTCTTGTGAGTATTGGATCTTATTGCTAATTCTATACTCTCATTATATATATAATGCACTAGATAACCTAGCATGCTCTCTACAATGTTTGGTATGTCTTGAATTTGTGAATTGAAATAACATTGTAGTAGTTTCTTTTTATATCCTTCTTTCATGCTTGGTTACTTTATTGTCAAACTTAAAGATTTTAATTGAATAGTGATTTACAAAAACATCTTGCTTTTTGGAACTTAAACTCAGATTTTCTTCTTATGAATCATCATGATTACAAAAAGATGTTTCTTGTATTTTTATAAGTCTTCCACTTCATTACCATATATTTTTTACCTTGCGCTTTCATGCTTATTTAAAGTCGACTTTTTGTGTGCATCATCACTTGAATCTTAAAATTCCTTTCCTTCAACATGTGATAGACTTGCTTGGTAAAATTTATATTGATTATTCTAAACATGAATATTATTTTTATGCTGTTAACTCTGATTTATTTCTATGAAAATTCTTATGCTAAAAACTCCTTATCATTTCATTTCCTCTAAAAAGCTCGATTATGCCTTGTCTTTTTTTATCAAATAAACTTTGTCTATGTATCTTGCTACCTTAGCCCACTTTTGCTAATAACAAAAGGGGGAGAACTAACATGATAAATAATAATTGCTATCAAAAGGGAAAACTAACATGATTAAAGATTAAGAAGATACCTTACATATAGGGGGAGCATTCACATAGGGGGGGGCATGTATTTAGGGGGAGCAATTCTAAACACTAAAATGACAGTTATCCTAAGTCATCACTCTCACACACACACAAGTAGGTTTCATCATGCTTATATATTAATGCTCTGATTTATCATTAATGGATTTGTAATTATCAAAAGGGGGATATTTTTGGAACATGGTCTTCCGCATCAACTAGGTTTGAGAATCAGAAATCCTATGTATAATTGATCTTGTGTGTTTAAGTGTGCAGGAAACCAAACCATATGACTCAAGGATAACATAAGATGGTTGCCCCCCAAGTTTGAAGCCAGAATTCCAACATGTCCACTAGCACCGGAGGTAGCACCTAGCGTGGGTGCTAGCTCTGATTAGGCAAGTTCAGGAGGCAAGTATAAAAGGCGATAGCGCAAGGCGGTAGCAGATAGCGCAGGCGGTAGCGCGGAGAACAAGAGGAATTTAGGAAAGGTTTCCTTGGAATGAAGATACGTACGCGGAGAATGTTTCCTAAACTAGGATACCGATGGTGGTTGCGCTAGCGCGTGCTCTAGCTCCAAAGCTATAAAAAGGACCCCTCTTCTCTCATTTTGAAAACATGTCCTAGAGAGAGGTCCAGTGCCAAAATTCTATAGCCTTATTCTGTCGAGAGTTGATCTCCCACCAAAAGCTCCGAGAGTTTCTGAAGGAAGACTTCGTCACGATATATCTGAAGGGCGATCGCTTCAGCCTTGCTTATTCTACAGCGATCTCTTATCTCTGACTTCAGAAGTTTCATAGAGGGAGTTTTTAATATTGTGGTTGCTATTTTATTTCATAACTTTTGTAATCGTTTAGAGAATTCTCCTCGTGTTGGCGACTAGGTCTGGGTAGGACTTTGGGAAGAAATTTGCCTCGTGTTGGCGACTAGGTCTAGGGTGTAGATCTAGGGGGTGCTCGAGGCCATATCCAGAGGAGAATTGGCTAGAGCGGCTTGAGGCCGTATTTGGGGGAGGACTGGCTAAAGCCACTGGTTCGTGGGGATATGGGTCGGGATAGAAAACGAAAAGACTTTTTACTTCTTCGCCTTTGATTTCTAGCATCATAGAAATCTAGTTTTGTAATCAACTTTATCAATAGTAATCATGTCTTTTTTTGTGTAATGAAATTTGTCTATTCTTCATTTCTCTAAAATGTTTATTTCTCTCACTTTCATTATAAAACAATTTAGATCTTTATTCAAAATCACTATTTTGATCCCATAGCTTTTCAAGTATTTCAAAATATAATAAAAGTTTTTAAAACCCTTATTCACCCCCCCCCCCCTCTAAGGGCGCCTACAGATCCAATACTGATCTCTTCATAAAGCCTCTTGATGAAGTAAGCACAAATATTTCTGTTGGGAAAAACCCTTCTGATTTATCTAACAAATTACTTAAAGTGATTTCATCAGTTAGGTTATATTGCCCACATTGTATAGAAAGGGTAAAATGTTCATTAGATGTCCTAGGATATCACATTCACCTAGTGTTACAAGACCAGGCCTAAGAGAAGCACAAATTCAGTTAATGTTAAGATTTGCGTCGAATGGAAGTCGATGCAACTTCAACTAGATGTCGATATAACTCTGACTGAAAGTTGAAGTAACTTAATTTGTCTGTAAAAGTAAAAATGAAGTCGACACAACGTCAAAATGATCTCGACGAAGAAGGCAGAGCCTCTCAAAGCTATATCAAAAGTCTACGCAACTTCAAAATAATTCAACGCAGAAGACAGAGATTGTCAAAGCTATATCAGAAGTCGACACAACTTCGGAATGAACTCGCGCAGAAGAAAGAGTCTGTCGAAACCATCTTAGAAGTCGACGCAACATCGACTTCAATTTGACGTAGAAGATGAAGTTCAAATTCAAGTCTTCAACTCGACAGATACATCGATAGGAACTCAACGCAATGTCAACATCTGAGTTCAACCAGAGCTAAGAAGGAATTCGAAGCTACTTCTATAAGAACTCAGAGGTGCGTCGATATAACAAAAGATGAAATCGACTCAGCGTCGAGTATAGTCAGAAATAGAAGGTTTTCTACTGTCTTTTCTAATACCTTTTCAGAAGGTCTACAAAGCTAAAGACTGTTCTCTAACAGCTCATTTATTGTCAAGAATGGAATGGAGTATTCCAGAGATGCAGCAAAAACATTCTTGGAAGTTTATTCAAATCAGATGGATGGGTCGGGAACAAAAGTAGAAGGAAACATCAATTGTCCAATGAACATTCCTTCTAAGGACAGTCCAGAAGAAGAAAGAAATTCAAACTCAAATGATAGAGAATAAATATGCTGAGGAAGAAAGAAAATAGAAAAGGACAACTGATCATATATTTCTGTCTGTCGAAATAGGGCTTCTTCCTCTTCCTCCTTCAACCCTAAGACAGAATAGAGAAGATCTCCTCTGCACAGGAGTAGGGAATAACAACACTACTGCTTCTTCTTCCTCATCACATTATAGCAAGTCAAAAAAAGTGCTCAGAGAAATAGGATCAAGCTCATAACCCTTGCAATCATCACTATCATAAGCAAGGGTTCATCATATTCAGATCCTGAGATAAACACAAGCAACAGCATTCGAAGAGAAAGCTTCTGAAGAATTCTATTCTCTTTTTTCTTCTCATTTTATTGCCCTCATCTACCAACTGTAAAAGAGTTTTAAGAATCCCTCTTCCAAAGGATTCAGTGGTTTTAAGAGTCTCCTTATTAAAAGACTCAGTGGTTCTAAGCATCTCCTTAACAAAAGACTCAGCGGTTCTGAGAGTCTCCTTATCAAAAGACTCAGGCACAGTTAGTGCAATCCTACCAGGGAGGTAGAAGAGTGGACTACGCACATTTTGGGGAACCACTAAAAAATTCTATGTCTTCTGCATTGAATTATGTTGTTGTCCCAGTTTACTCTTTTCTGTTTTATATTTCCTGTGATTACTTTATTCTGCTTTTGGTGTTGATGATTGCATAACACTTAGTATTTTTATTGTGTGTGCATAACTAGGGTATAAAAGATTTAAAACTCTATTCACCCCCCTCCCCTCTAAAGAATACTCAGAGACACACTGTGCACTTTCAATTGGTATCAAAGGGAGGTTGATTATTAAAAGGTTAACACCTTGATCAAGACCACCAGTGTGTAACTTGAATAAGTTTACACTCTGGAAGGCCAAAATAAAGCTCCATATGAACTCCATTGATGAAGACATCTTTGATGTTATCATTTCAGGTCCCCTAGCTCTAGTCAGACATGATGTCAGTGGATCTGCAACACAGGAACCTAACCCAAGGAATGAGTGGACAGATGTTGAGAAGAAGCAGAAGGCATGTGATACCAAGACAATGAATATTCTGGTCTCCACAGTGTCATATGACATTTTCCAGAAAGTTGTTGACTACCAATCAATAAAAGAGATCTAGGAATCTCTTTCCAGAATTATTGAAGGGGTTTTTGATGAAAGAAGGGACACGAAGTCCCTTCTCATATGCCAGTATGAGAACTTTCAAAAGAAAGTTGAGGAGAATGTAGCTGAAATGTATGACAGATTCAGCTCTATAATAAATGTGTTGAAAGGTCTGGATAAGGAGATCTCTCTGACAGAAATAAATGATCAGCTTCTCATGTGCTTACCAAGCTCATGGGACTCAAGGATCTGGGCTATCAGAGAGTCCAGATGTCATAGAGAGATCTCTACTGATGCTTTGCTAGGAAAGCTCAAATCCTATGAGATGCTACTGAAGAGCAGGGTTGAAACAAAGGCTAAGGAGACAACTTCAACTCCCATCCAAAGGAGTCTTGCTTTGAATGTTGCTGAAGGAGAATCCTCCACTCCTGAAGATGAGATGTTCAAACTATTAGCAAGGAGATTCAGAAAGTGGGTCAAGACAGAAGACTCATGAAGAAAAGAGAGGAGCTCAAAACCCAGATTCGATAAGTCTCCAAAGAAGGAAGTGATCTACTTCTCCTATAATAAGCTAGAGCACATATCCCATGAGTGTCCACAAGAACAAAGGGATAGGAGCAGCAGCAAAGAGGAGCAAAAGAAGAAGTCTTTCAGGAAGAAAGACAAGAAGAAAGGTAAAGGTTTCATTGCCGAAACCTGGAGTGACTCTGAAGCAGAGTTAAGCTCCTCTTCATCAGAAAGTGATGAAGAAGGTGTTGAAGCTGCCTACCTAATGGCATTAGGAATCTCCTCAAATGTTGAAGAAGAACAGGTATCACTGTTTGATAATTTTGATTTTGGTTCTGATGAATTTAAAATATGCCTTAATGAATTCTGCAATGATCATCTAGTGGTACAAAAGGAAATAGAAACAATTAGGCTAGAACTAGAGAACCTTAAGAAAGATGATTTATATCTGAGAAATTAGGATTTAATAGATGAGATTCATAATAAGGAATCAGAACTAATTGAAATAAGGAATGAAAATGTAAAACTAAAGAAATAGCTAATAAAGGCAAAGGCCTTTGAGGACTCACTCAATGGGAGGAGTCAAAGGCTCAAAGATATTACACAACATCTCTCTATGAGATTTAGACACCTAGGTTTATGAGCAGACCCATCCACTAGCACAGAAGTCCATAGTAGACCAACCTGGAAAAATTCAGTTAGGTTTGTTAGACCTAGTGACTATCAAACAAGTGAGAGGAGTGCAATAATTGAGGATCAAGATAATAATAATCCTGATAAAATCATTATATTTAATAAAGCAAACTCCAATAGTGAGAAAATATCTCTAGGGAAAATCAATTCGAACAAACCAATGAGTCTAAATAAACAGAGTGTTATAAAAGAGAAAGTTGTTAAGCACTCTGTTGAATTATTATATTTGGATACATTTTATACACATTTCAAGTACCAAAATAATAAACCTAGAATTGATAAACTCATTCTCTGTCATCCAAAAGGATATCATGAAAGACCCTTATATTCATTCATAGAACCTTATAATGGTAGAAGCAAAGGGCCCAAGGTAACCTGGGTACCCTCTAATGTTTGAGCTACTATGCAGGATAAGGTAGGATCCTCCCAAGAAAAAATGGAGGGGGAGGAAGAACTAAGGGATTAATAAAGAACTAAATCCAACAAAGGGAGTGATTTCTTACCAGAATTCCCTTGTTATTTTCTTTGGTTCATGAAAATAATAGTATAATTACTATTTTCAATAAACAATCATTGTTGGGAAAAATAGCAAGAACTTTCTAAGAAAATAGGTCTATTTATTCAGAGTGGCGTTGAATAGAATTCATCGTACTGTCTAATTCTATTTGACGCTAGCTTCAAGAGCAATCTGCAACAGATATTTCGAATATCAATCGACGTAGCATCGATTTTGTATCGACGCATACATCGACTTAATACTTGCTCTTCAAATTTGAAGGTGTGTTGAGTTCTAATCGACGCAACGTCGACATGACAAGTGCGCGCAGCTCCACTTATAGAAGCTGCTTCAACACATTTTGGCACGCTGACTATTAATCCTTGTTGACGGTGCTTCAAATACAACCCTAAGTTGTGATGAATCATCTTCTTTTAAGCAACATAGGCGTCGAATTCATTACGCTTTCGAATTGTATCTTTCTTGCTCTCGTGCTTTCTTTCTCTCCAGCTCTCTTGCATTTCTCTCTCTCCCTCTCGCTCGCTCTCTCTCTCTCTTCTCTTTGTAGGTACTTCACCTCAGAATCAATGGCTCCTCCTAAGATCAAGTTTGGCTTCGATGTTGATGTGGACTCCTTCAATGCAACCTCTGATAACTTCAAAGTCATTCTCAGCTTATTTCATAATGCTAGACTAACAAAGTTGATCTCAATACGGTGCAAAATCTATGATGTTGAGTTTTCAGAGCTGAAGGACAACATTTCACCTTGGAGATGATGGATCATCAATGGGAGAATCTCAGGAATGATATCAATATTTACAGAGGAAATGTTATCTCACACCTTTGATTTTCCAACAGGTGATGAGTCTGATGAACTAATAGGAGAAGAGAGCAATAAGGCATTACAGATAATGCAGTTCCAAAAGGAAAAGCCCATAAACCTGAAGAAGAATGATGTCGCATAGGAGTACAGATTTTTGGCAGATATAGTAGGGAAGGTGCTCATGTGCAAGATTTCAGTCCATGATGTTATTCCCAAGCAGCAACTCCAGATCATGGGAATTCTTGTTCTGAACAAAAAGATCAACTGGGGAGGTGCCTCCTGAAGATGATAGTTCGTATGTATGCACATAAGGAAAATGCATATATGAGAACGATGAGTCAGGTGCTGCTCCATCATTACCCCATGGTATGCAAATCAAAACGAGTGTCAATTCCACCTGGCAAGAGAATAAACATTGGAACTTTCTCCAAGTTTACCAAGAAGATCCTAAAGCCTGGTTAAGCTGCAACTTCACCTCCTCCTTCTCCAACTTCATAGGATGCAGAGACAACTCTACCAGATCCTCCAAAGGATAACAACCTAGCACAGGACATTCCAGCAGTCCAATAAGTATTATACCAAATAATACTACTGCTCAAGATTTCCAGTCCATCCCATCTACTACAGCTCCAGAATCTACACCACAGATTTCCCTCCAACCACGAAAACTACAACCATTCATCACCACTCCTATAGAAAATCCTACAAATATCCATTCTTTTGATGACAGACCTCCTCTACCCCAATATGACATAATTCTAGAGGATAACCTGGAACAATTACCTATCACCCATACCAAATCTTCTCTTGATGTTGAGCAAGCAATTTCCAAAGCAGTAGTATTGGCCACAAGTACATTTGCTAATTTACTGGCTGCTCAAGCCAGAAAGTTCAATAAGAAGTACTCCCAGATGGAGACAGAGCTACAAAAATAAGAAAAGTCCCTCTTGGCACTCAAATCAATTGTATCCTTCTCCATGATAACTAAAGAATTCTTAACCTCCTTTATAAGTAAGGTTCAGAAGGGGGAGAAAATCCAGGAGGCGGAAATGCTTAATCAAGGAAAGAGTAGTCAAGAGAAGGATAAGACTGCTGAAGTCTCTAACCCTGATAATCCTAATAAGCTTACTATATTTCAAAAAGGAATTTCAGATGTTCTCTTAGAGGATGCACATATCTATGGGGAGCCATCTACAGAAAGCCCTAAAGTAACCCAGGGGGAGCTCCTAGAAGATGATCAACTCTTGATCCCTGAAATAACCCAGGGGGGAGCTTCCATCAACTCAGGGGGAGCTCCTAGAAGATGATCAACTCTTGGATCAAGTATCAAAGCTTGCTAAGGAGACTGCTCTGCCTATTAAAAAGAATGCACAATCTCAAGGGGAGCCTTCCAAAGAAGATCATACTCTCCAAGAAGCTGACAGGACTGATGAAGAGGAAAATGAGCTGTTGTATTTGCTACAAGAAAGGTGATACCATTGGTCTTCTCAAGGAAGAGGAAAACTCCTGACAAAGAGTAGTGAAGTTCAGGTATTCAGTAATTGTGAACATTTTACATTATATCATCAGGAGGACACAGTTGTTAAGAACAATATGATTACTTGACAATTTATAATATGGTCTGTGATCCCATTCTATAATGTCTTTATTGTCTCTGTATAGTTGTTTGTATTTAATTTTATGTCAAAGTATGTGTTGGGTATTATGCCTTCAATGTCTCTAGATTTGAAGAAGGAACACAAGTATAGATAAGCTAAGTTGTTTTTGAGGTTGTGTTTAAATTCATGTTATGACAGATACATCTAAGCTACATCAATAGTGTATAGACAATAAAAGTAATGAAAATTAACTAAGTAAAATATCGTCTCAAAGACACAGAAGAATCGTGGAGAAAAGTATCATATCGTCGAAATAGTTTCAACGATTTCATCTTAAAGAAGACACGTCATCTTGAGGGCTGAAGAAAGCTTGTCATGGATAAAGCTAAGTTCAGATTTCGATGACTGAGTCTTGAAGAAAGCTTGTCGTGGATAAAGCTAAGTTCAGATTTCGACGACTGAGTCTTAAAGAAAGTTTATCGTAGATAAAGCCAAGATGACTTCGACAATATCGTCTTAAAGAAGAAGTATAACCTTGAAGGCTAAGTGACTTGACTCATTAAGTCATGAAGGAAGATTCATGAAGAACAAACATCAGTTTGATGACCTCATGTCATCTAAAAGATCAAGACGATGTCGTCTTGAAGTAAGATAGTCATCCTGAAGAATAAGTCTTAGTCAACATCTCGACAATGTCATCAAGAAGATCAAGATGATGTCGTCCTGAACAAAGACAGTCAGCTTGAAGAATAAGTCTAAGTCTTATTCAAAGTATCATCTCAACGATGTCATCTAGAAGAAGTAAGACCGTTGAGATATCAAGTAGAGTCGTGAAGAAGGATGAATGTCGACGATATCGTCGTAAAGAATATATGTTGTGTACACTGATCAAGATGATATCGTCTTGAAGGAGAAACATCGTCTTGACAAGTTGCAGAGCAGCATTTAATGCGCATACATTCTTGGAAATGAATATTCTGGGAATGTGCACGCCGCTTATCTTGCGCACAAATCAAGGAGCAATAAATGATATATTCTCTAAAGAATATAGTCGTTGCACGGTACTTAAGAAAGAAATTTATTATTTCTATATTCTGCAAGTTCAAAGAAAGGCTACTAATTATGATAAAGAATTGCCAATTCAGCAAGACATTTTCAAATGGGAAGTTGATTATGGAATAATCATTAAGGGGTTTTATGCAAAATTGCAGAGCATATAAAAGAAGACAATTTTGTCTACATAAAACAAGGTGTTGCTCAGTATTCTCTCAAGTTTTATTCTCACACATATTTCCTAAAGAGCAAGAAAAGAATCAACAAAAAGAAGTAAACTTCATTGTTGTTGTGCTGTGAAGATCTACAAAAGATTCTAAAGAATGGTTCATTGATCCACAAGATCTTTGGGCTTACTGTTACAAGAAGAAGAAGATCTATGGTTCAAAGTTTTCACTCTTAAATCTTCTCTTCTACAACAACATCTCTGTATTGCTTTGTAGGGCTTTTGGTGAGCCTGAGCTGGTAGAATCTAGTAATAGATCTCAGTTGGTAGGGTTTTTAGTGAACCTGAGTTTTGGTAGGATCTTGTTGTAGATCTGAGATTGTGGGACTTGTAAAGTCTGAGCTTTATAGGGTTCTGTGTGAACCTGAGTTGTAAGATCTGATTATAGTGAAAAGATCTAAGTTGGAGAAGTTGCCTAGTCTAGCACACTGCTAGATAGGTGGGAGGAACAGTGGACTACCTCTAGACACATTGTCTTGTAGGAAACCACTATAAATCATTGTGTGTTTTCTGTTATGCTTGTGTGTTGTTATAGATAAATTCTTAAATTGCAAAGAAATCTGAAAACACCTAATCACCCCTCTCTAGGTGTAGTTTATAGACAACCCATAATCTTTCAGTATGTTTGAAATCACATAATCAAATTATAAAATTTGTTAAGATAAATAGGGGGAGATTGTTGGGAAAAACCCTTGTGATTTATCTAACAAAATACTTAAAGTGGTTTTATCAGTTAGGTTATATTACCCACATTGTATAAAAAGGGTAAAATAGTCATTAGATGTCCTAGGATATCGCATTCACCTAGTGTTACAAGAACAGGCCTAAGAGAAGAACAAATTCAGTTAAGTTAAGACTTGCGTCGAATGGAAGTCGACGCAACTTTGACTAGATATCGACGTAACTCTGACTGAAAGTCTATGTAACTCAATCTGTCTGTTGAAGTAAAAGTGCTCAGAGAAATATGATCAAGCTCATAACCCCTGCAATCATTACTATCATAAGCAAGGATTCATCATATTCAGATCCTGAGATAAACAAAAGCAACAACATTCAAAGAGAATGCTTCTGGAGAATTCTTATAGAAGAATTCTATTCTCTTCTTTCTTCTCATTCTACTATTCTCATCCACCAACTGTAAAAAAGTTTTAAGAATCCCTCTTCCAAAGGATTCAGTGGTTCTAAGAGTCTCCTTATCAAAAGACTCAGTGGTTCTAAGAGTCTCCTTATCAAAAGACTCAGTTGTTCTGAGAGTCTCCTTATCAAAAGACTCTAGCACAGTTAGTGCAATCCTATAAGGGAGGTAGAAAAGTAGACTACCCACATTTTGGGGAACCATAATAAAATTTTGTGTCTTCTGCATTGAATTTATGTGTTGTCCCAGTTTACTCTTTTCTGTTTTATATTTCCTATGATTACTTTATTCTGCTTTTGGTGTTGATGATTGCATGGCACTTAGTATTTTTATTGCTTGTGCATAACTAGGGTATAAAAGATTTAAAAATCTATTCACACCCCCCCCCCTCTAGAAAATACTCAGAGGCACACTGTGCACTTTCAATTTCATTCATTATTTATGAATGCTTGATGGAGCAAGATAAGATAAGGTTACAAATACGGCTTATAAAGAAAGAATTCAACATACATCAAAAAATCTTTTTCAACATACGTTCACTTTTCAGGCATACATTGTAACATCCCATTTCCTACTAGACCCCTTAACTTTAATCAGGGTAGGACATGTGGTGAGTAAGGTGAGTTTGAGCTAGGTAGTGACCTTAGGATACCTTGAGTTGAGTGAACTCACAAGTGGTCCACTATAGGAGGCAGGTGAACCTAGGTTAAATAACCTCAAATTGAACTTACATATGTAAATTAACCCCATCACCATGTCCCTAACCCTAAAGGAGGCATAATTGACCAAAAGTCTCATCTTTTGGTTATCCAATTTAGTCAAGTTGACCAAAGTCAAATCTAGGTCAATATAGCTCAATTCAACTCAATAGGGTTCAATTCATACTCATATGACCAAATTGACCCTACCAATAGATGGTAAACCTTTTAAGGAGTGTGATGAGTCCAATATTCATAGTTTTTTATGGACTCATCCAGGCTAGTTTTCATGCATATGCACTTCACTTTTAGTTCATTAGTGCTTATATTTCACTTGAACATATTTCTTCACAAAGTGCACTCTTTGGGCCCATTTTGGTGTGCAATTGCACGCTATGTTTGTTGGGGGTAAGCACATGGTGCTCCACAACCCTTTTTCTATATTTGGATGTTGCTGGAGGAGTATTCCTAGCTGTTTATTGTGCTGTAAAGGTGGACAGATCTCCATTTTACCCAAAATATATTTCTACATGAATCGCACGGTCGTGCGTTTTCTTGACGCATGATCGCTTCGACCGTGCGTGCTTATCTGCTGGCAAAATGGTGATCTAGATTTGCTCGTGTGTGAGTAAAATTCACAGGCACTCTGCTACTTCTTCCTGGGTTTACTAAGCGATTAATATTGCACGGTCCACGCACGGTCGTGTGTTCGACCGTGCGTGACCAATTTCTGACTATTTTTCTATAAAAGCTACAGAATCCGCCCTAATCGGATCGATCATCTTTTTTGCGCCCACCAATTCTGCTCCGCGCCATTTTCGTCGCTCCATCGCCGCCCACCTTAAGGAGGAGCTCTGGCAACCATTATCTTGCAAATCCAAAGCCGGAGTATCCTCTCGGCCGCCTCCAACATCCAAGTGCTTCAAGGAGAGGATTCCACCCTCATCTTCATCGCCAAGCAAAGAGTTCTTCGCATCAGACATGATCGGATTGTAATTTACCGGAGAAGACGGGCCCATTAGGAGGAAGTGACAGCCCTCCTCTACCCCGGATGATAGTTGGGACCGAGCTAGGACACGGATTGACAACCCGACGATTCCTACCGAGAATCTACATCAAGCCTCCGGATGCGGTCGTATCTCTTGCCTTTTTCTCTAACTTGTGTGGATGTTTATGAATGTAATCTTCATTTTATTGATGATGTGTACTATATACTTGTGTGTTACTTCTTATTTCATCCTTTTATGAAATTATCTTGTTTATATGTGTATTTGAGGTGCGCCACCAAATCCACTCCACCCTCCACTTCATTCCGCTAGCCTTCTCATCCATTCTATGTGCCTACTCTTCCATACGCCAAGCTAAGTGATGCTAACGGCCCGTGTAATCCACCTCAACTCCGTTGGTGCGAACCATTCCATCTGCAAGCCTACTCTTCCATCCGCACAGCGAAGCGGTGCATAGCGGCCTGTGTAATCCATCCACCTAGCCAAGAGGTGCTAACGACACTCAAACCTTTTTGCTTGTGCGAACCACTCCATCTGCTTGCCTTCTCGCCCATCCACCTAATGAAGCAGTGCATAGCGGCCTGCATAGTTTCCATCCGCCCAGCGAAGCAGCACATAGTGTCCTGCATAGTTGTTTAGTTTATTTGTTTTTATTTTCCATAAACCAAATCACCCCTTTTCCGCAATCCATCTGACCCTTAGGAATTCAATCTCAAGTCCTTCCTCAAAAGTAAACTCCACCTTACTGTGTTCCTTCGAGATCGATACTTGAGGAAATTTGCCCATTTTATATTACTTGAACGATCGGTGCACTACCGTTTTGTGTCGCAGTCTTGCTACGGCCTATAGCCGTGTGCTAGATTCGCGCATCAAGTTTTTGGTGTTTTTGCCGGGGAACACAATCGTGTGAGTTTATGGAGAGGGAGTCGAGAGATAGAAGCCCTTTCCATTTGTTTATATCTTTTTCTTCTTTGTTTTAGTTCTTAGAATTTGTCATTTTAAATTTCTTTATTCCTTATCTATTTTGTGATTTATCTAAAGCATGCATTCAATTTTTTAATTTCTTGCGTGTAGTTAATTTTTGCAAAGAAATATTATCTGTTGGTGAATTCGCCCCCGCTACATCATGCTTTCTGCTTTTAATATCCGTTGTAGATGGTGTGGAGATTTTAATCATTCTAGTGATAAATGCCTCGCGGGAGATTGTGGGGATAGTACTCGATGCCCAGTGTATGGAGCACCTTCCTCTTAAGGTACTTCATACACTATACCTAAGTCTTATGGTCACTCTTCTTCACCCCATTTACCGTTTTCATATTCCTCTCCGGCCCTGTCTGGATCGAGGAGAAATGGAAAACGGTATTTGTGTTGTCATAGCACCGAGCACGCATGGAAAGATTGCGCAGAATTTCAGCGCCATATGGAGGAGGATAATGAAACTGATGTTCGTATCATTCCATCCACCTCTCATTTGGGTGCTCATTCTGATACTGATGATATATTCGTAGTACCACCTTGTCTATGGGGGACTGCTGCGGATGTCCCTATCAGACTTTCTGCTGATCGGTGTGACGACATGGTGGATACTTCTCTCCCGGTGCATTTGTCACTCCTTTTGGATTGCCCCCCCCCCCCCCCCCGGAGGAACCTGTGCACATTTTCTCTGATGATGTTATTGCCTCTGTTCCTCCACTTTCTTTGCAAGAACTCTCTGCACCTATTTTTTGTGAGTTGGTTGATGATGTTAGGCAGGAAGTTCATTCTAAGCCTGAGGATGCGCCAATGTGGGATGAGGATGTTATTCACTCTGATGGGGAGTGTGACTCCTTGGAACACGATGACACACCGAGGTGGGATGACGAGGAAACCCTTTCTGATGAGGACATTTGCACTTCCTTATCGGATGAGGAGGTCCAACTCAACACCGAGGACCTCGAGCTTTCATACTCCCCTCGCTATGACTCATATGATACCGACAGTGATCTATGCTTGGATCCTGATGGGAGTGAGACCGGGACCACTCCCCCGATTTTTGATTATTTATGTCATTCTTCTCTTTTATTTCCTAACACCCCTTCTTCATCTGAACCTGTGCAGGTTGAGTCTTCACAGGCACACCAGGAGGACTTAGAGCATGATGCTCAAGTCAATGAGGAGGTTGACCCCTCCTCAATAGAGGAAGCCTTCCTCATTATCTTCTCCTCATGCCACCTCCCTAAATACGACACCTTGCTGGGCAAGGATGTTTTTGGTGAGAATTGTGAGGAGTATTCCTCCTCCTCTTCTTACTTTTTATTCCCTCTACCTGTGACAAGCAGGTATTATCTATATTTAGGTAGAGGGGTAACTATTCTGTCGTCGTATCGGTACCCGCTACCAACATGCATATTAGAATAGTTACCTGTTCATTTCCTTTTTCATACTTCCATTAGCTAAAACTATATTAAATTTGAATAAGTCGTGCTGGGAAGACAATAACCCCATTAGTTATCTTACTTTTCTTTGCAATTTTAGTTATCTAGTTTATTTAGATAGTTTTACTTTATTTTAGTCTGTATATTTTCTTTTGCTTTAGCGGAGCTCACCCCCTGCAGGTCCTTCTTCTGGATGGAGGATGCTGCAGCTTTTTCTTAGTTTACACGCCAATCTTGTGGTATGCTCACTTCTGAGCATTGGGTAACTTCTCTTCCCCCAGCTTTTATTTTAGTCTGTATCATATATCTTGTATCAGAATGTTTAGATTAAGTCTGGGGGAGAGCTGTTTTTTGTTACCCATTGTGCACGCACACGTTGCATTACATACTAGAAGTATTTTATTTCAGTTATATATTATTTGTTCATCTTCATCGCACACCACAACACCCACTTGAGCGCGTGCTTAATCATTAGCGCATCACGTGTTTAACTCATTTCTTTTGTGCGATTTGGGAAAATTATTGTGCTGGCTTAGGATTGTGAGATGGAGTAAAATGTTGACACCCGTAGTACTCCTAGTCGAGTGCTTGTGCCTCGCATAGAAATTTGTGTAGAATATTTTTTTCTTTATGCTTATAGTTTTATACTTTTTCTATTTGAGTAATTATTGTTTATTCAACTCAAAATTGGTGAATCTGGTGTGAATCCGACGGTAGCATAGGGATGTGTGTAGATGGTTGGTAGGCTCTTATTGCTCGAGTCGGGAGGAAGGATTATCTTTCTCGGTGGCTGAGAACTTGCCCAAGCGACTCTTGAAGCATATGTACAAGTTAGTTCATTGCATGAGCGTGATGTAGGCCATCATTTTGGCCAGGTTGAGCTTTTGTACCATTCCTAACGTCTGATCCTCTCTAGCCCCTTTGTGCCTACCCCATCCTTTGATTCAGCTCCACCGCTTTCTCACCAAAGCCAAAAAGCTGATCCTAGTCTCCTACCCAAAGTCGAGCTTTAGCTATTTTCATAGTTTTCCTTTGGGGGTGTTGATGTGGTGATGATGATTATGGAAATGAGGATGTGCTACAATGAATAAATGTGCTGAAAATAGTTGAAAAAAATGAATGAAATGAGAAAAAGATAAATGAATGAAAAGAAAAAGAAAAAATTTGTGAAAAAAGAAGAGTTATAATGAAAATATTTTTGTGTATGTTTGTATTGGGAGTAGGCGGTGCACACACCCATGTTTTCAAGTTCATGCCTGTGGGTATGGTGCGCACGCGCATTTTTTTTGTTGCTACGTGGATAGCATTTTGTGCTAGCTCATTTGGGTTTAGGTGCTTTAAGCCTTCATGTTTATCTTTGTATACCCTACCTTAACCCAAGCCTCATTTCTAACCTAAAGTCCTACTGATTTGCGCATTGAACCAAACTAGTGTCATGGAGAGAGTGCAAACGGGCAAGCTTATGGTCACCGACATTGCTGGATTTCTTTGGAGGTTGTCCCGAGCCCTGATCTTTGGCAATGCTTGCCTCATCGATCAGTCTACTTTCTTCCTATGCATGGCCGTATGATTCACCGTGATTCGTATTTTGAGTAGTAATATTATATAGATATGCTCTTAGAAAAATATAAACTATGATGCATAATTAGATATTCCTTCTACTGAATTTTTATGAGCGTGAGCCTGCGACTTCGCATGGTACTATGCCATTGCAGTTTCTAAGCTAACTTTTCATTTTCTTGTCCACTTGAGGAGTGATTTGCTCGGGACGAGCAAACGAGTAAGTCTGGGGGTGTGATTGTTGGACATGTGAGTCACATCCCTTTGTTTGAGAATAACAAATCCCAAATTATATTTGATCTTGCTTATCGTGTGTTTATAGTGTACAGAAACTATAGGTACAATACTCCACAGGTAGAAAGCAGCTTGGAACCAACAAACTGAGCTTAAGCACTACCGCCGGCGCTAGTAGTTACCGCAGGCGCTAGCGCTACCGCCAGCACTAGCGCTACCGCCTGGCGCTAGCTCAAGTTCGTGCACAGCGCCACGCTGCCGACGGTTTCGCAATCGCACTACATGAATGATAGCGATGGCGCTAGGTACTACCGTAGGCGCTAGCTCAGAGTTCTATAAAATGGAGTTCTCTTTCTCGTTTTTGATTGATCATTCCAGAGAGAGTCCCTTGCTAAATTCCTAAGCTGTTACTCTGCCAAATTCTCATCTCTCATTCAAAGTCAAAGAAGAATTCTGGAGAAGGAAGCCATCACGCTGCATCTGAAGAACAATCGCATCAACCTAGCTTGAGCCACAGCTGTCCTACATCATCAACTCCAAAAAATCTCATAGAGGGAGTCTTTATTTGTATTATTTCATTCCATTGTATTTTTGTAGTGAAAGCCTTGTATTTGGCGACTAGGTCTGGGTAGGAATTCGCCTTGTGTTGGCGACTAGGTCTAGGTGATTAGATATAGGAGGTGCTCGAGGCCATATCCGGGGGAGGATTGTCTAGAGCGGCTTGAGGTCATATCCAGGGAGGAATTGGCTAAAGCCAACCGGTTCGTGGGGATACGAGTCGGTATAGAAAAGGAAAAATTGTTTTACTTTGTACGCCTCCGATTTCTAGCGATATTGAAATCAATTTTTTGTAACACCCTTTTTATATAATATAATCATGTCTTTATTTGTGTTTACTTGATTTCTCTCTTTTGGGGTAAATTATAAAATTGCAAATTACAATTGTTTCTTCCTTTAAGCTAAATTGTTATTTCATTTACATTTACTTAAAACAATTTAGTAAATCATCTACAAATTCAATAATAATTTTATTCCCTTATTCACCCCCCCCCCTAAGGGAGCCTATTGATCCAACAAGTGGTATCAGAGGACAGGTTATTCCAAACGGTTTAAAAACCAGGAATAATGGCGTCTTATGATCTCGCTTTTTCTGAGGGTCAGGGAATTAGTAGACCTCCACTATTTACTGGGTCAGATTATAATTATTGGAAAGATAAGATGAGATGTTTTCTTATGACCCTATATATTGAGGTTTGGAATATGGTAGAAGAGGAATACTCTCCTCCTACAGTTGTAGTTGGAGAAGTAACATTAGAAAAACCTAAGGATAAATGGGATGATAGGGATAAACTCAAATGCAAAAATAACACAAAAGCCATGAATGCTTTATTTTGTGTGTTAAATAGAAATGAATTTAATAGAATTTCCGCATGTACTACTGCATATGAAATTTGGAATCATTTAGAGATTATTCATGAAGGTACATCGCAGGTTAAAGATTCAAAGCTTTTCCAACTAGAGTCGGAATATGAAAAATTCCGGATGGATGAAAGTGAAGATGTTGATGCCTTGTACACGTGCTTCACCAAGATCGTCAATGCCTCCAAAGCACTTGGAAAGACCTTCTCCAATGGCAAATTGGTCCGAATGATCCTTCGTGCCCTTCCTAAAAAATTCAACCCGAAGGTGACGGCCATTTCAGAATCGCATAATCTAAGAACGCTCCAAGTTCAGAGCCTCATTGGGAATCTCAAAACCCATGAGGTAGAACTCAAAATCCAATATGATGAATACAGTAAGGAGCCAAAGAAGAAGGCATTGGCACTAAAATCAAAGAAGGAGTGCCAAGAGGATGAGGATGAAGATGAAGAAAGCCTTTTGGTAAAGAACTTCCGAAAGTTCATGAGGAATCCGGAAAGGAGAAACACCTTCCGGAAATATTTCCAAAAGGAAGGAAGATGGAAAGGGTCATCTTTGAAGAAGGAAAAGGAGAGTGACAATGAAGAAGAAAACCGCCACTGGAATGCTATCATTGCAGGAAGACCGAGCATATTCGGAGCCAGTGCCCAAAGTTTTTGAAGGAGAAGAAGGACAAGCGGCACAAAGGGAAGGAGAAGAGGAAGGTGCTAAAAGCTAGAACATGGGATGACTCCTCCTCCTCCTCCGAAGGATCAAGCATGTCTTCATCAAGCGAAGATGAGGAAGCAAACATGTGCCTCATGAGACATGGAAACGACGGCGATGACACCAGTGTTCTTAGCGACACTGAGGTAACTCCTCCTACTTATGATGAACTCTTTAACAAATTTCTTGAAACTTGCAAAGCTTTTGATAAAAATATGAAAGATAGTATTTTATTGAATCGTGAAAGTGAATCTCTTATCAAAGAAAATCAAAAGCTTTCCAAATAACTAATTATTTTAGAAAAGAGAAAGGTTTCTTGCAAAGAGTGTGATCATTCCACTAAAATGGCAAAAGATATTAAAGAGTCTCTTTTTAAAGCCCTCTCTCATGCCAAAATTCCTACAAAAGAGAAGGGGGAATTAGAAAGAAAATTAGAAGCCTCTCTTGTGCAAAGTAAAAATAATAAGAAAGGTTTTGAAAATAGGTGTGTCATGCTTGTGAAAGAAAATTCATCACTTAAAGCACAAGTTAATGATCTCACCATGACCATTAAAAAATTTGGAATGGGCCAAAAATCTCTGGATATGATTTTAGGGAACCAGTGCTATGGTTCTGGAAAATTTGGGCTCGGATATCGAGGTGAGGGATACCGCCCGGCGCTAGCACCTCATACAAGAAGCCTAAAATTTCTTTTACAAAATGTTGTTCTTCTGAAAATCTGATTCTTTCCAGCAAGAAGAAATTCAAGAAAAGGGTCTCAACCCCCTTTATTACGTGTGCAAACTATTATAGGTTTGGTCACACGTCTAGTTCTTGCAGGAAATCAAAACAAACTACTTTAAAGCAAATCTGGGTACCTAAGGCTTCCACTTATTCTATGGGTGGTACCACTTGGGTATCCAGATCTTTATTCTCATCTTCTTTCTAGATGTGCAGGCAGGCTATGAAGACGTGTGGTACTTGGATTCTGGATGCTCCAAGCACATGACGGGCAATAAAGCAAAGTTCCTTAGCCTAGAAAAGAAGAAAGGAGGGATCGTGATGTTTGGTGACAATGGAAAACGAAGGATCATGGGAATTGGTATAGTTGGTAACAAATCCATTACTATATCTAATGTTCTTTATGTGAAAGGGTTAAAACACAATTTAATTTCTATTAGCCAATTATGTGATAAAGGATTAGATGTGTTATTTGAATCTTCCACTATTCTATGCAAAATCTCTAATTTTACTACAAAAGATATTATACTAACTGCACCAAGAATACATAATGTCTATATAGTTTCTTTTCATGATCTTTGTAAATCATTTATAAAATGTTTTTTCACTAAAAATGATTAATTAGAACTTTGGCATAGAAGGCTACGGCATGCTAGCACAAAGCTCATTGTAAAACTTGCTAAAAGTGATTTAATTAGAGGATTGCCTAGGTTAAATGGAACTTTACCTTCAGTTTGTTCACCATGTCAAAAAGGTAAATTTTCTAGATCCTCTTTCAAAAGTAAAAATTTCATTTCTACTACAAGACCCTTGCAAATAATTCATATGGATCTTTTTGGTCCCGTTAGCACTGCAAGTCTTGCAGGTAGATTATATACATATGTTTTAATAGATGATTTTTCAAGATATTGTTGGACATTATTTCTCTCTTCCAAATCCGATGCGTTTTGCGAATTTGTAAAATCATGTACTCGTATTCAAAATGAAAGTGATTTAAAAATTAAATGCATTCGCTCGGATCATGGAGGAGAATATGAAAATGAAAATTTTACTTCTCTTTGTGATATGTTAGGCATTAAACATGAGTTCTCTGCACCACGCACACCACAACAAAATGGTGTTGAAGAAAGAAAGAATATGACACTTCAAGAACTAGCACGCACTATGCTATGTGAATATAAATTACCTATGTCCTTTTGGGCCGAAGCCGTAAATACATCATGTTATGTTATGAATAGAATCATGCTTCTCCCATCTCTTAATCCTACACCATATGAACTTTATTTTCAAAAGAAGCCTAATGTATCTTATTTCAAAGTTTTTGGTTGTAAATGTTTTATTTTGAATACAAAAGATAGATTGGGAAAGTTTGATGGAAATGTGATGAATGAACTTTTCTTGGGTACTCTTCAACTAGTAAAGCTTATAGAATTTTTTACAAAAGAACTAGTAGAGTTGAAGAGTCAATAAATGTGAAATTTGAAGAGTTTGTTCCTTATGTAGAAAAACTTTCCGCATGCAACGAGGATGATCTCTTACAACCTTTGGAGCATGGTGATGAGGAACCTTCCAAAGAAGAAGAAGAAGAGGAGGCCAAGGAAGATGAATATGTACCTCCAAGTGCCTTGAAATTCACAAAGGATCATCCACAAGAATTAATAATTGGTGAACCATCCATCGAGGTAAGAACTCGCTCTTCTCTTCATGAATCCAATTCAAATATCGGTTTTGTTTCTGAAATTGAACCAAAAACCGTTTCTACCACTTTAAATGATGAATTTTGGTTTTTGGCTATGAATGAAGAGTTAGAACAATTTGAGCGACATAATGTTTGGAAATTAGTAGAAAGACCATCTAATCACCCGGTTGTAGGTGTAAAATGGATTTTTAAAAATAAATTAGATGGTGAGTCTAGAATCACTAGGAATATGGCACGCTTAGTAGCACAAGGATATTCACAAATCGAGGGGATAGATTTTGATGAAACTTTTGCACCCATTGCTAGGTTGGAATCCATTAAAATTTTTCTAGCATTTGCAAGCTTTAAAAGAATACAACTATTTCAAATGGATATAAAAAGTGTTTTTCTCAACGGGTTTGTAAAAGAAGAAGTTTAATGTTGATGATATAATCTTTGGATCTACTAATGAAGAATTGTGTAATGAAGTTATTAAAGTGATGAAAAATGAATTTGAAATGAGTCTAGTAGGAGAACTTTCTTATTTTCTTGGTTTTCAAATATCACAAAGAAATGATGGTATTTTTATATGTCAAACCAAATATGTCTATGATATGCTTAAACGCTTTGGATTGGAAAACCTTAAACATGCTTCTACACCAATTAGTGCATCACTTAAATTAGGAAAAGATGAATCGGGAATTTCAATTGATCAAACCTTATATAGAGGTATGATAAGATCCCTACTTTATCTTAGTGCAACTAGACCCGATATTATGTTTGTCGTATGTTTATGTGCTCGATTTCAAGCCAATCCAAAAGAATCTCACTTAAAAGCGGTAAAATAAATTTTTAGATATCTAATTGGGTCATCTAGATTAGGATTATGGTACCCGCACAATAATTCATTTACACTTCATGACTACTCCGATTCAGACTACGCCGGATGCTCACTTGATAGAAAAAGCACTAGTGCTACTTGTCATTTTCTAGGACCTTCATTAGTTGCATGGTCTAGTAGGAAACAAAATTCGTTTGCACTCTCCACCACGGAGGGTGAATACAATGCACTAGGGAGTTGTTGTGCACAAGCACAATGGATGAGCCAAACTTTAGAGGACTTTGGTTTTCATGTAAAAAATATAGAATTAAAATGTGACAACAAGAGTGCCATTTATCTTACAAATAATCTGGTACACCATTCTAGATCCAAACATATAGATGTACGTCATCATTTCATAAGGGATCACATTAAGAAAGAAAATGTTAGAATAAGTTTCATTGGCACGGACTCTCAACTTGCTGATATTTTCACTAAACCTCTTCCCGATGCAAGGTTTCAAATGTTAAGGTTGGAATTAGGAGTCTTAGACATCTTAGGATGAATAACATGTAAAACGCTAATGTTTTATCCAATTTGAGCAATCAAGACATCTTTGAAAATTACAAAATTTTTGCATAATACTACTCTTAAGACCCCTAATCAATATCAAAAAAATAAAATTTTAAAATCTTCATTATTTCACTTACTATTTCCAGTGCCGGCGCTAGCGTGAGTGTCTGAATTTTGTGTTTTTCAAAATTTCTAAAAATCTACAAAAATATTTTAGTTCATATTTACTACTTTAATTTTGTACTTCTGACTTTTGTTATTTTTGTTTTGTTTATTTAATGGAAAATCAACTATAAAATTTCAAAATTCAAAAATACACAAATATGTTTTTGTGGTTTTCAGTTTTTTCCTTTCATTAAAATTTTCAAAACTTAAAAACTGTATGATCTTTATTGCTAATATCAAGCATGAATATGAATTCTATCATTTAGAATTATTTACAATGTTAAAACTTATTTCTTCATTTTACTATGAACATTGTTGTGTTTATCATGCTTTGATATATCTAATTAAGTGCATCAATTGTATTTAAAAATATGTGTAGAACCAAGCTTAGCAAGCCTCTAAGTATGAGTAAATATATTGTGATTGATAATGATACTTTAACACTCACTTATGTTTGCTAATGTACATGTGTGTTTAAATCTAAAAATGCTTGCTTGTGTATTGTAATTGTACAATGAATTAAAATTTACATAAGTTTATTATCTACACTACATTTGAATTGCACTTAAAAATTAAGAAAAGTGGTTGGATTTGAAAATTTTGTTGGGTTTGCAAAACAAGTGTATTCGGAGAATGTTGTCTCCCAAAAGTGAATAAAAAATAGACAAATATAACTCCACCATGCACTACTCGAACCTCCTGATAAGTCTTCATAAGCATTGTGAGGTTGAGCACCTTGGAAAGAGTAAAGTGTCTTGTGCAAACCTTGGTTATTACACCACTTTGTTAAAAATTATGTGCATTAAAAGTGTGTGAAAGTAATTTACTTGTGTTTTATTGTGCACTTTACTTTACATATGTCTTTTATTTTGTGATTTAAATCAATTGTTAACATTGCTCAAAATACACTTATGTGCACATCATTATCTTTCATAACACTTCTTCTCATGAGAATTGGATTCTAATGCTTTATTTATACTACTCCTTATATAAGAAATGCACTAGATAACCTTACATGATCTCTACAATGTTTGGTATCTCTTAAACTTGAAATTAAGTAACATTGTAGTATAATCTCTCTTTGATATGTTCATTTCATGCTTGGTATCTTTATGAAAATCTTTGGGATTTCAAAAGGTTAAAACATCTTTCAATTTTGAACTTAAACTCATATTTTTACTTATGCTTTTCTTGCTTACAAAAAGATGTTTCTTATAATCTTCCGCTTGCTTACAACTCTTATATTTTTATTTGAAATCTCTTATATATACTATGCTTGAACTCATTATCATTTTTTTATATTACAAAAGCTCGATCATGCTTTATCATTTAAAAGGAGTGCTTCCTTACCACCCTCACCCCACCTTCTTTTGCTAATACCAAAAGGGGGAGATTAATTGAAGAAATCTAGAGGAGAAATCTAGAAGATTAAGGGGAGGCTATTCTCATGCTTATCATATACTATAGTTGCACTTTTATCTTGCTTATCATTTACCATAAACACCTTTGTTGATTTCTTGCTAAGAGGATTTGTTATTATCAAAAAGGGGAGATTGTTGGACATGTGAGTCACATCCCTTTATTTGAGAATAACAAATCCCAAATTGTATTTGATCTTGCTTGTCGTGTGTTTATAGTGTGCAAGAACTATAGGTGAAATAATCCACAGGTAGAAAGCATCTTGGAACCAATAAACTGAGCTTAAGCACTACCGCCAGCGCTAGTAGTTACCGCAGGAGCTAGCGCTACCGCCAACGCTAGCGCTACCGCCTGGCGCTAGCTCAAGTTCGTGTACAGCGCCATGCCGCCGACGGTTTTGCAACAGCTCTACACGAATGATAGCACAGGCGCTAGGTTCTATAAAATGGAGTTCTCTTTCTCTTTTTTGATTGATCATCCCAGAGAGAGTCCCTTGCTAAATTCCTGAGTTGTTACTCTACCGAATTCTCATCTCGCACTCAAAGTCAAAAAAGAATTCTGGAGAAGGAAGCCTTCACACTGCATCCAAAGAACGATTGCATTAACCTCGCTTGCCACAGCGGTCCTACATCATCAACTCCAAAAAATCTCATAGAGGGAGTCTTTATTTGTATTATTTCATTCCATTGTATTTTGTAGTGAAATCGCCTTGTATTTGTCGACTATGTCTGGGTAGGACTAAGGGAGGAATTCACCTTGTGTTGGCGAATAGGTCTAGGTGATTAGATCTAGGGGTGCTCGAGGCCATATCTGGGGGAGGATTGGCTAGAGCGGCTTGAGGTCATATCTGGGGAAGGATTGGCTAAAGCCAACCGGTTTGTGGGGATACGAGTCGGTATAGAAAAGAAATAATTGTTTTACTTTGTACGCCTCTGATTTCTAGCGATATTGAAATCAAATTTTGGTAAACACCTTTTTTATATAATATAATCATGTCTCTATTTGTGTTTACTTGATTTCTCTCTTTTGGGGTAAATTATAAAATTGCAAATTACAATTGTTTCTTCCTTTAAGCTAAATTGTTATTTCATTTACATTTACTTAAAACAATTTAGTAAATCATCTACAAATTCAAAAAGAATTTTATTCCCTTATTCACCCCCCCCCCCTCTAAGGGCGTCTATCGATCCAACAGTGATGAGTCCAATATTTATAGTGTTTTATGGACTCATCCGGGCTAGTTTTCATGCATATGCACTTACTTTTAGTTCATTAGTGCTTATATTTCACTTGAACACATTTCTTCATAAAGTGCACTCTTTGGGCCCGTTTTATTGTGCAATTGCGCGCTATGTTTGTTGGGGGTAAGCACATGGTGCTCCCCAACCCTTTTTCTATATTTGGATGTTGCTGGAGGTGTATTCCCAGCGGTTTATTGTGCTGTGAAGATGGACAGATCTCCATTTTGCCCAAATTACATTTCAGCATGAATCGCACGGTCGTGTGTTTTCTTGACGCACAATCGCTCCGACCGTGCGTGCTTATCTGCTGGCAAAATGGTGATCTTGATTTGCACATGAATTTTTACGCATGGTCGACTTCGACCGTGCGTGAGTTAAACGCACGGACGCTCCTACTTCTTCTTCCTGGGTTTACAAGGCGATTAATATCGCACGGTCCACGCACGGTCGTGTGTTCGACCGTGCGTGACCAATTTCTGACTATTTTCTATAAGAGTTGCAGAATCTGCCCTAATCAAATCGATCATCTTTTTTGCGCCCACCAATTCTGATCCACGCCATTTTCGTCGCTCCATCGCCGCCAACCTTAAGGAGGAGCTCCGGCCACCATTCTCTTGCAAATCCAAAGCCGGAGTATTCTCTCGGCCGCCTCCATCATCCAAGTGCTTCAAGGAGAGGATTCCACCCTCATCTTCATCGCCAAGCAAAGAGTTCTCTGCATCGGACATGACCGGATTGTAGTTTATCGGAGAAGACGGGCTCATTGGAAGGAAGTGACTGCCCTCCAGTACCCCGGACGATAGTTGGGACCGAGCTTGGATGTGGATTGACAACCCGACGATTCCTACCGAGAATCTACAACAAGCCTCCGGATGCGGTCGTATCTCTTGCCTTTTTCTCTAACTTGTGTGGATGTTTATGAATGTAATCTTTATTTTATTGATGATGTGTACTATAAACTTGTGTGTTAATTCTCATTTCATCCTTTAATGAAATTATATTGTTTATATGTGTATTTGAGGTGCGCCACCAAATCCACTCCACCCTCCACTTCATTTTGCTAGCCTTCTTGTCTATTCCATGTGCCTACTCTTCCATCTGCCAAGCTAAGCGGTGCTAACGGCCCGTGTAATCCACCTCGACTCTGCCGGTGCGACCCATTCCATCTGCAAGCCTACTCTTCCAACCGCGCAGAGAAGCGGTGCATAGAGTCCCGTGTAATCCATCCTCCTAGCCAAGAGGTGCTAATGGCCCTCAAACCTTTCCGCCAGTGCGAACCAATACTCCATCTGCTTGCCTTCTCGCCCATCCGCCTAGCGAAGCAGTGCATAGCGGCCTACATAGTTTCCATTCGCCCGGCAAAGCAGCGCATAGGGGCCTGCATAGGAGTATTTTAGTTTCTTTTCTTTTATTTTCCATAAACCAAATCACCCCTTTTCCGCAATCCATCCAACCCTTAGGACTTCAATCTCAAGTCCTTCCTCAAAAGTAAACTCCATCTTACTGTGTTCCTTTGAGATCGATACTTAGGGAAATTTGCCCATTTTATATTACTTGAACGATCGGTACACTGTAGTTTTGTGTCGCGGTCTTGCTACCGCCTATAGCGGTGTGCTAGATTCGTGCATCAGAGTGCTATGGACCCAAAAGCCCCATCATGGGGTCACCAATTGGTTCAATTTGACCAAAGTCAAACCTAGGTCAGCATAAGCCAATCTTTCCCCAAATAGGTCTAATTGACCCCCAAGACATGAAATTGACTTCACCCCTCCCCTCATGGGGTGCGGCTGGGCCGCACCCCAAGGGGGTGCGGCTTGGGCGCACCCCACAAGGGGTGCGGCTGGGCCGTACCCCCCACTATGGGGGGTGCGGATGTTCGCACCACACTAGTGGGGTGCGGGCTAATCGCACCCCAGTAGTGGGGTTCGGCTATGACAGTGTGCTCCGTGCATTTCGTGCGTGTTCTCGCACTGGCGGTTGGCGGCGGAAATGGCAGGTTTGATTTCTTCAACTCGAGCGATCATGCGTTGACCGTTGACCCCACCTTCCTTTAGTGGAGTTTTCTCTAGACGCACTCCAAGGACTTTATGGATGTATAATATATATACCTATCTATATACCTATATATACGTATATATATACGAGTGACAGGGACGGGCCTCCGGCCCGATCCAAGACGGCATTTGTCGTAGGGGCGACATTTGTCGTCGGGGCAACATTTGTCGTCGGGGCGACATTTGTCGGGGTGGCGACATTTGTCATGGGTGGCGGCATTTGTCGTCGGTGGTGGCATTTATCGTGGGTGGCGGCATTTGTCGTGGGGGCGGCATTTGTCGTGGGGGCGGCATTTGTCTTGAGGGGGCGACATGTGTCGTGGGGGGCGACTTGTGTCATGAGGGGCGACATGTGTCGTGGGGGCGACATGTGCCGTGGGCGCGACATGTGTCCTGGGGGCGACATGTGTCGTGGGGGAGACATGTGTCATGGGGGCGACATGTGTCGTGGGGGGCGAGATGTGTCGTGGGGGCGACATTTGTCGTTGGAGGTGACTTTTGTCGTGGAGGCGATAATTATCGTGTGCGGCGACATATATCGTGGGGGCGACATTTTCGTAGGGGGCGACCTTTGTCATGGACGACAATGTTGGTCATGGGCGGTGATGATCGGGGACGACGACGATTGTACCATCGTTCGCGACAGCACCTACGGCTTCAATAGCTGAGTTTTGTCTAGTCTTTGTATTAATGCCCTACTTTCTCTCCTCTATGAATGGCTTGATGATTAAAGAGATTAGATCCTGCATGTCATAGCTAATAATGGTCAAATATTCATCACACTTTTATAGTTCTATTATCCACAATTTTTCTATTATTTACTTTACTGCAACATCTTATATGTCTTAATATTCGAACTTCTATAAATACATTTCCAGGTAGGAGGAAATCACCTGGCAAGGTGCAACGACAGGAAGTGTTGTCGGAGGGGGAGAACTACAGTTTTTGAGGCAGGAGGGTTCCAGAATTAGAACACGGATTAACAAATCAGCCGACAATAAGCAAATCAGACTAAATAAAAAGAATCATAAAACAAAAGTTGATTTCATCTTCCGAACAGCCTAGCCAGAACTTTTCAACACCTAGAGTGTGGAGGAAGGAATTAATCTAATATGTTTGGGATATATTAATTTACTTTACTTTCAAATATGAAATATGTAGTATTGCTTTAACTGAAATTGGATGATTACTGAACGTTGTGATCAAAGCATAAATTTTTAGAACGCACCTTCGATGTTGATCTGAGAGCCGGTCCAACTACAATTCATTTAGCTGCAATTAAACATAAAATGCCTGCAAATTACATTAAGCATGTTCACAATAATATAATCAATGGCTAGGTGTAGAAGGCAAGTTGTTTCACTTGAAAGCTGTAGAGTATGTGACCACTGTAACGATTATCAGATGAATTTTGGATAAAAGGGATCATCAACTATAATTATAACCAAATTATAATATAAAATAAAAATATGAAAACGAACAAACAAACTGATTGCCAATGGTGTATATTTTTCCCCCAGAAATGAACCAATCTCACATACCTATCAGTCCCCTCCAAAAATCAAATGATTACTGAAGGCATGCACTGATTAAGCACATACAATAGTATTGCACATTTAAGGATTTGATTACTGAAGGTGTGCACTGGTTGCAAAAGATGCAGTTCCTTATATGAGATATTGATACATGAACCTCATTCCTTTGTGCCCATTGCCATGAACACTTGAGTAAGTACTCCAAAGTGTCTCCTCTGGTTTAACTTCTGCGCTCAACTATGATACTTTATTGCCTGTATTTGATTTCATGAGTGGATGTTTCTTGTACCCATCCCATTTCCAAGCAACCATTGTGAACCAGATTGTTGCTGAATCGAAATTCCCTAAATCCTTTTCTTTTCCAGAACCAACCTTCACAATTAAAATGAAAACATACAACAAAAAATATTAAATTGTTTAGCATCTAAACTACAAAAATAAGAAGAAAGACTATAACACCAAAACATATGTTTATTACTTCAGTGTTTAGCAAAAAATAAGAGAATTAAAGACTTATAATTTGAGGTTGTTATTAAAGACTTATAATTTGGGTAATAGTTCAATTGAGATGTCTAGAATGAAGCTTTCTTTACCAAATTTGGGTACAACTATCTCAAAAGAATTCTGAAGAGGCATGAAATAAAAGAACTCACTCTTAATATCACATTCACCAATTAAATGAAATTCAAAAGACGATCATGGATAATCTGAGGTGCATTTATTTTAAAATCAAATGATAAGAGGCATGCCTTAGGTTAGTAGTTGAACGAATATGAGAGCAAGTACTATATCGTATTGAGAAAAAACATAGCATATTCAATTAATATGAAAGCAACTACTATTTTTTTACGGATTTGTGAGTAATTACCTGCTCTTTGTCAGAATAGTTCAATCTCTGTTGCATGCGTGAACAAAGAACATCAAATGTAGTGGAACATTCTAATTATATTTTAGGTAATAACTAATTATATAATTAGGAAACATGAGTTCGTATCGTCGACAATAGAAAAAACAAATTTCACATTCTTTATTCATCCTCATTGTCACTGCTATCTCCTGTGAAGAATCACAAAAAAGAGAAAGTTTTCATTCTTTGTATTGCAGTATTTATAAAGAGAAATAAAAATTACAGCCCTAGCTTGACTGAAAGCTGGACAAACACCAAAAAAATAGAAGGAAATTTGGCCGTAATAGGGTTGAGTGCAGGAGAGAACACCCAAAAACAAAAAGAAAAACAACGGCCATAGCTGAGCTAAAAACAGGGCAAAACCAAAAAAAATATAAGCCTAGCAGGAAGAAGGGGAAGAAGGCTTACATGTGTTTTGGATGCAATTGCTGATTCCTCCATGCTGCCTGCATCTCTCTGCATGGAGTTGGGCAGAATGAAGAAGAAAGCCCTATTTGAGGCAGAGATTGCATCTAACATATCATGTGATTGAAATTTGTAGAATTACCAAAAATCAACTGCAAATCCAAATTTCATGGATTATTATTAAAACAGTTAGGGTATAAAGTACAACTGAGAGTAATAGAAATCAGAAAATGAATAAGATTTGGGTTAACAACCTTAGTAGATGTTCCCCCAACTCATGTTCACTCCACTGAAGCATATATTCTCCCAGCTGAAATCTCCCCACAACAGATCCCTCATAAATTATTGAGATAGAGAATACCTCTACCTCAGAGTGGGAAACTCAAGTGGCTCCATTACCTACTTCTTAGTGCCCAACCTATATTGACCTATTCAAATAGGTCATATAGTGAGGGCGAGAAGATAACCTCCTCTAATACATAGAGTGTCACCAAAAATTCCATTATGACTCTCCTATGTCTTCCACCATGCCAGCAGATATTACCCACCTCCCCCTAGCAGGATTCTTTTAGTAGGATTTTTTGCTTCTTCCTCCTCTTTTGACAACAAATCTCAAATTTCCAATAGTTGCACTGAGGAATAGGGCCAAGCCTTGGAAATTCCAAAGTAAAGAGCAGAGAAAGTTGTATAAGTAGAATAAGAAGAGATGAATAATGTGAGAACTTGTAAGAAATGGAAGAGCGGTAAATAAATAGAAGAGCAGTAACTGAAACTATTTTCTAATGAAAACTTAAGAGAAAACATAGGCCCGGTAGAAGCTATCTGAAACGAAAAGTTATAATAAATAAAATGATAAACATATATATATTGAATACAACATATGTTATAATCATACCTCCTCAACATCCTTTGGCAAAGAGAAGCCACAATAACTTCAAATTCCTTGTCTACTTGAGCATCACCATTCTCAAATCTTTTTAAAGAATTGGAATAGAGATCCTCAGTTGAGCCACCTGAGGTCGTGGGCGGCGACATTGGTATTTTGCCGTTATCTTAAAAAAGATGTTATGTATACTACGATACATTCAAGTGATATTATGTTTACAACCCTTCACAACCCAATTTCAAAAGTGTAGGATGAAAAACCCTTCATCATCAACATGCCCTATCAAAATCTATATGACCTATATGTTGGTCCCTATTGCTGAATCAATATTATAACTGCTTGGGTAATTTTGGAGTTCAATAGAAACACACACAAAATGAACTATATACATGAACAATGAATATGCACATTGTGAATTGGCATGTCGTTGTGGAAGATGAAAATTACCATGGAGGAAGTGCTGGCAAGGTTTATTTTCTTAGCATGAAGTTCGATATGAAGTCAACATGCTCATTCACACAACATTATTCGAGTCAGTAAAATGATCAAACATCTTCCATGCACAATATAATTTTGAGTCATAGGCTTGGAAAAGGAAGAAAAAAAGAGACATATTATGTAGTCCATCAAAATAACTGTAAACTCACTCTCTAGACTGAATTCGGCTTGGCATTTCCACAAACAGCAGATGTGCAGAATTCTTGGTTACAGGTTTCAGCATGCATGGGCTTGGAATAATGACCCCCATTCCCATTTACAATAGATTCCTTCATGTTCAGCATATTCACACCACCATCAGTCAGCCTGAGAATAGGGCTACCTGCAGCTTGATGTTCGCCTTCATCTTCAACTATGTTCACCCAAGTCACACCATGCCGCGGCAGGCTTGACGCACCAAGTTATTTCAAACTGGATGATGTTTCTGGTCATATGAAAGAAGTGACGTGCCCCTACATCACTATTAAAGGCAAGTCAAGGCCTTGCCGTAAGGGCTGCCGGCCTGCACCATTTCTAGGAGCCAGTTTCTTACCTTGCATAAGATAATCACCATGAGGTTGCTGTGAAAAGTGGATTACACACCGCCGCATGCACTAAATCATGTGAGCTTATAGGTTAGAAAAATACCCGAGGGAGATCAAGCGGGAGATCAAGCAGGCGGTTTGTGTTGGCATGCGTGAGAAGTATAGCGTGAGAGGCGTCGTCGGTGTGAGGAGAGCCTTTGAGCATGAGAGTAAACATCATTTTCTTGCGATTTTGGGGTATTCTGGAGTCGCGATGGCGAGACGGTGCGAATCCCTAACCGCCGGCGTCGATTGGGGCGCGTTGGATATGAGATGTCGAGGTTTGTGTTGGCAGGGTCGGGAATCAGGGACGGGCAGCTTGCGAGAGAGGGGAAGAGTGACGGCGTATGCGATTGATCGGTGGCTGGAGAGTATGCGATTGATCGGTTTAGGGCGTGGAAGAGTGACGACGTGGAGAACAGGATGGAGGAGGTATGCGATAGATGTTAGGATCGCGAGAGGAGTCGAATGTTGGCGGGCTGGTATCGGGGGATTTCGGGAGAGGCGATTTTGTAAAATCTAAATATTGGCTATTTGCACTCCAGTTCCAATTGATCGGACGGCTCTTATATTTTGAAGCCATATATCCGACAGTCAATATTTTTTGATGGATTTTTGATCTCACGCTATTCGCAGACCACCATACTTCTTTTTAATATAGTATAGATATATATATACATATATATATACATATATATACATATATATACATATATATATACATATATATACATATATATATACATATATATACATATATATATATATACATATATATACATACGAGCATCTTCGCACGGCCTACGGCCGTGCTCGATGCTCTTCGCAGCGACAGTACACTTGCAGCGACCGTACATATGGCCAAAGTCACCCCTTGTCGGGCGCTCGGTCAGTCCACAGTGCAACGGGAGTCCTCGTGCACAACGCGATAGTAGCCACGCGTCAGCAGTGCCGCAACGCGATGACAGTCCTGTAGCTCACAAACCCCCGTGCATGACAGTACCCCGGCCACAATAATAGTCTGACTGCGGTCTTCATTCAGCATGCAGTGAGCTTCTCTCGGCGTCAAAAAAATCGCACGATAGTTGCCCCGCTGCTCGCAACCGCCTAGCGCAGCATTGTAATCGCCCTGTCGAATGACTGAGCGCCCGAGAAGGGGTGACTTTGGGCATATGTACGATCGCTGCAAGTGTACTGTCACTGCGAAGAGCATCGAGCACGGCCGTAGGCCGTGCGAAGATGCTCGTATTGTACATAAGATAATGAATAAGAAGATCATGATATCAAATATCATAGAGGTAAGTATAACTTATAAACAGAAAATGAAATTTGTAGCTCTGATTTTTAAATGAGAAGATGTTTCATATATTAAACACAGCAGGAAAGTATACTGACACTAAAGTAGGAGGCGCCAACCTCAGATGAATGTAGCAGTAATAGCAAAATGGAGTGCAGCAGAAAGTGTAGGGCCATCCAAAGCAAAATGTAGTGCATTCTCTTTGTAAATTCATCACCAAAAAAAAATGCAAGCATTACTATATTACCCAAGCAAATCAAGAAAATGTCTCTGTGGGTCCGCCCATGCATGTCCGGAATGCGAATGACTGGGAGCCGGTGAAAGCATAAGAACCAACCCCTCATTTGTTTCGTGATTTTACGCCCGGGCACATGCCCAGGTGTGCCTCTATGTGGGTCAGCTCATGCATGTCGGGAACTTGTTGGGTGCTTGGGATTGAGACGCGAAAAGAATAGCTCCTAGGAGATCGTTTCGATCTCCTACACAGGAAAAAATTTGAATTCAGAGCCCGATTCTAAAAATTCCTCCATATGGAGGGTGACTGGTAGCTTAAAGGGGACCCAAATGTAAAATCCTCCCAAGAAAGGCATGCATCCTAAGAAAAATATTAATTGTATATGTATATCTCTCTCTCTATATATATTCGAGTCGAATGTCACGGGCCTCCGGCACTATGTTAGTGCAGTGGCGGTCATCGCCCGCACTGGCAGCGGGCTACGCCCTATTCCAGCCAAGAGCCCACCCTCCTCGGGTGCGGCCCGGACGCACCCCCTTGGGGTACGGCTAAGCCAAGCCACACCCCCTCGGGTGCGACCGCACCGCACCACCCTTAGGGTGCGGCCGAGCCACTCTCCCCCGCAACGGGGTTAGGGCAAATCCCCTCTCGTCTGACTCGCCGCCCGCTCTTCGGGTTCCGGATTCCTCCTAGAATGCCTCCTAGCACACTCAGAACGCTCTCGTGTTCGTTGCGCGCTCAGAGCTCCCGCGCTCGTTGCGCGCTCAGAACGCCTCTCCATTCACTCAGAACGCTCTCGTGTTCGTTGCACACTCAAAGCGCTCCCGCGCTCGTTGCGCACTCAGAACGCCTCTCCGTTCACTCAGAACGCACTCGTGTTCGTTGCGCGCTCAGAGCGCTCCTGCGCTCGTTGCGCGCTCAGAACGCCTCTCCGTTCGCTCAGAACGCTCTCATGTTCGTTGCGCGCTCAGAGCTCCCGCGCTCGTTTTGTAACATCCCCAATCCTTCTAGACCCCTAGTTGGTTTTGGGGCATGGGTGGTGTGCTGAGTGGCCACTAAGGCCCTTGTACCAAGTGGAGTGTGCTAAGTGCACACCAAGGGCACAAAATCAACATAGCCCAATACCACTCCCAATGGCCAATTGACCCTCAATTGTCCAAATTGACCTCCCCCATACCACCCTAACCACTAAGGAAGACCTTTGCCTTGAGAATTGCACTTGGGTGTGACCCAATTGCAGGAAATTGACCAAAGTCAACCTTAGGTCAACATTAACCAAACTAAGTCAATTAGGGTTCAATTGACTCCAAATGTTCAAATTAATCTTTCCACCGCACTCTAAACACTTTAAGGAACCCATTGGACCAAAAGCCCCATCATGGTGGGGCCAGTTGACCCGAATTGACCAAAGTCAAACTTTATCCAATTTAGGTCAAAATCACACCTTATGGCTAAATTGAACCAATTGGAGCCCCACCATGGACCAACCAATATTGGGTGGTGTCAAGGGACCTAAGACCATCAAGTGGGTCCATCCCACTCACCAAGTTGACCAAGTCAAATCAAGAGTCAACCATGGTCAATTAATGCCAAATTAGGTAGCTTAGCTTAACTCCCTTTGACCAAAAGTCAAGCCAAGTGGGCTAGCTCTTTTTCAAGACTCATTAGGCCCTAACCAGCTGAATAAGCTAACCCAAGCCATGATCATGAATCATTTCATCAAAAAGGAGGAGAGAGAAGAAAGGGGGGGGGACAAAAAGAGACTTGATAAAGCATGTCCTCCTCCACACTCAAGCGACGTAGTGTTTGACGAACTGGTTTCATACCAGGCAGTCTCTTCAGTGGAGCTGCCGGAGAGTGGAGAATCGAGCAGGGAAGAAGAGTGGGTCACTGAGGACCCTACTGTGGAGTTGGAGTTATCTCCAAGTGCTCCATCGCCATCTGGCTCAGGAGGAGCATCTGGCTCAGGAGGAGCTTCTCGCTCGGGAGGAGCTTTTGGCTCAGGGGGAGCTACGAACTCAAGAAGCAAGGAGAGTACCACTTCAGGAGGAGTTCGGAGAGGACCTCAAGCAGAGGAGTCTACCGGAGTGGTAGATAGTGGCCAAGCCTTGAGGCGGTCAAAGAGGACCATAGTCCCGCCTGCTCGCTATAAAGAGGGGAACTTCGTGAGTTTGGTTTCCTGCTTCTTCGCAGGACCACTCGATGAGAGGGAACCTGCCTGCTTTGAGGATGCAGCTGGCATCAAGGAGTGGGACGCGGCCATGATCGAGGAGATGAAGGCCCAAGAGAAGTCCGACTTCAAGCTGCACGGGTACACAAATGCAGATTACAGAGGTGACGTTGATGATCGCAAGTCGACATCAGGTTACGTGTTCTTGTGTGGAGCAGCTGCTATCTTGTGGTGTAGCAAGAAGCAGGACTCTATTTCCCTTTCTACCACGGAGGCCGAGTACAAGGCGTCGTCCTTAGCAGCTCAAGAGTGTGTCTGGATAAGGAGACTAGTGGAGGATGTGGACGAGGAGGTCAGCGGACCTACTATGCTATGTGGGGACAACGAGAGTGCATTGAAACTGGTAACCAATCCAGTATATCATGCAAGGACAAAGCACATTGAGATCGAGCATCACTTCATCAGAGAGAAGGTGCTGGGTGGCTTGATCGTTGTGGAGCATGTGAGGAGTGAAGACAACCTTGCGAATATATTCACGAAGCCCCTATCTGCGGGGCCGTTCCGGAGGCTTCGCTCATTGCTTGGAGTTGTTCCCGGAGCTCACTTCAAGGGGGAGTGTTAGAATTGAAGTGAGCTAGCGCCAGCGCTAGCTCATACTCGCCACCCCCTTGTTTTGCCTATAAATAGAGGGGTACCCCACTCTAAAGAGTATGAGAGAGTGGCGAGTATTGCACTGAAAGTGGCGAGTATCCTCAACTTTGAGCGAGTTTGAGATACCAGAGTGCTACCTGGCGAGCATCGGACTTGGAGTAAGTTCGGCCAGCTCCCTTGAGCGAGTAGCGAGTATTGGAGATAACGCCCGGCGCTAGCGATAGCGCTCGCGATAGCGAGTATTGGAGGAAGTGCATGGATCCGCAGACCCACAAGTTCGTCGTCTCGCGCGACGTAGTGTTTGACGAACTGGTTTCTTACCAGGGAGTCTCTTCAGTGGAGCTGCCGGAGAGTGGAGAATCGAGCAGGGAAGAAGAGTTGGTCACTGAGGACCCTACTGTGGAGTTGGAGTTATCTCCAAGTGCTCCATCACCATCTGGCTCAGGAGGATGCACGGAGCACGGAGCACACCGCCATAGCCGAACCCCACTACTGGGGTGTGATTAGCCCGCACCCCACTAGTGGGGTGCGAACATCCACACCCCCCATAGTGGGGGGTACAGCCCAGCCGCACCCCTTGTGGGGTGCGCCCAAGCCGCACCCCCTTGGGGTGCGGCCCAGCCGCACCCCATGAGGGGGTGCGGCCAAGCCGCACCCCACGGCCCGGCCGCACCCCCTTGGGGTGCATCTACGCCGAGCCGCACCCCCTTGGGTGCGGCCAAGCCGAGACGCACCCCCTCGGGTGCGGCCCGGATGCACCCCCTTGGGGTACGGCTAAGCCAAGCCACACCCCCTTGGGTGCGGCCGCGCCGCACCACCCTTAGGGTGCGGCCGAGCCACTCTCCCCCGCAACGGGGTTAGGGCAAATCCCCTCTCTTCTGACTCGCCGCCCGCTCTTCGGGTTCCGGATTCCTCCTAGAATGCCTCCTAGCACACTCAGAACGCTCTCGTGTTCGTTGCGCGCTCAGAGCTCCCGCGCTCGTTGCGCGCTCAGAACGCTAGGTCCCCATTTGGACACCTGGTAATTTTTGGAGAATTTTCAGAAGTGAAATACTATTTTTCCTAATTATAGTGGCATTTTGGTAATTATACAACTATGATGATTTAGTAGGCCAAATGACATCCTAGGGTCATGGAACTCAGTGAACCACCTTGATATGGGATATTACCTTGCTGATAATTTTCATGTAGCTAATAGTATCATTTTGAGGGTAGTTCATGTGTAATTGGACTTAAGGCCTTAACTACTTTAACTTATAATAAATACCAAATTAATATGGAAAATTATGAAAATTGGAACACACCTTATTAAGGTCAGTGTGAGCCTAGGATAATTATACCAGACCCTGGTGATGAGTTTTTAGAAGGACTCCCTTATGGGGTTGTTGGATAGCTCAAGTTAGTGGTCTGCGTTTAGTAAAAAAAGAATTTTGAGTTTTGGACAAATCAGACCCCTAAGTAGTGTTTAGAAGTTATATACAATCAGTAATTGAGTTATAGCACACAATGGTTCATCGAAGGTCAATCCTAGGGTTAGTTGTGAGGTTGTGTTAGAGTTAGTATATGAGGTGTGGAGGCACGTCCAACCCGATGGGGTGGGACGGGAGGTGAGCTAAGTCACTTTAACTGTATGAAATAATGAGGGGTGAACCAAATGTTAAACACCAACTAAAGTAATTGTCTTGAGGAGGATTGTGGGGTTGAGCCCATTGATCTGTAGTACCGTTAGGGGCCCCTTATGGAGTACACCGCAGGAAGTCCAAGATTCACCCTAAATATATCGCTAACTAAATTGTAGGCAAGAGTAGCCTAATTAGATCTGCAAACTAGTATGGATCTCCTCCGGGAAGGAGATGTGGGTTGTATCAGCTTGTGTGTTAGACCCTGAGCCGGAAGCTCAGGTGGACTTGTTAACACCTGTTTCTTATGCAAATAGTGGCGAGTCTTCGGTACTAGGCCAGTCGTGTCACCGACGCCAGTACGTTGACTCAGGTGAGGGTGAGGTTTAGAGGGCCGGTAAGTTTGAGTACCGCGGTCTGGAGGACAATCCCTAATAACCCACCCCGACCTTAAAGTGTGGTGGATTCCAGCAAGAGTACGCAGGAGCTCCGCTGTTGTGTTCTTAGCGTTGAGGCGTATAAGAGGTCTAGGCTTGGTAGTGACTATACCCGCCTAGGATGTGGAGTGCCCGATCCACTGCCACCGTGAGCCACGACGGTCGGTACCCGAAAGGTTGGCTTCCTTTCAAACAAATTGGGAACTATAAAGGTCTGTGCGCATGGAGTCGTGTGGGTGAGTTGCATTGCACGGCTGCATAATACACATCATAAACTTAGCATAGCATAACACACATCTGCATACCCCATCATATAAATTAGTATGGGCTCTTTTATATGATGGGTTACCTGGACATCTTAACTTATATGTCGTATGGGCGTTCATATAAGTTAAGGTACGAATCTGTGATGGTAGTTTAGTTTTACTTATTGCACCGCCTTTACTTACTTATTGTTCACTATATTGCCTCTACTTGTTTACTATTTACCGCACTTACTTACGTGCTCTTTACCTTTACCTTGTTACTGCTAGCTCTACTGATTATATTTATGTACTGCTAGTTAGTGCCATGTCACTCTTCTTGTTTACCCCTTGTTTGTCCTCCGCTTCTTCCTCTCACTCGGTGCCTAGGAGTCGTGGGGGGGAGGCGAGGACAAAACGACTTAGTCTTCATGACTAACGGTCGGTGTGACCGCAGGAGTCCGAGGAGACGGAGTTGCCCCGCGCGCAGCAGGACGAGATGGCAGTACCTGAGCAGCGGATGCAGCGTACTACCACGACGCCACATGTTGATGACTAGATAGTTAGACTTCCGCATTTTGATAGTTTTGTTGTAGTTTCCGCATGTTGTAGAGAGAGAGTACATTTTATTGGATATGTATTGGGCTTAAGCCCTTTATTCTTGTACTTCTCTTTGGACTTTCTGTTTTTCATTATATATGATGCTGTGATATTGTGGACATGCCTTCATTCTATATTTCCTTTTATGGCATATTTTACTTATGATCGTATAGCCGGCAGAGTTGGTGCTGAGTGGTGTTAGCCAACCCGGGTGTTGGTGACACCGCAAGGCAGCGATTCTGGGCGAAGATCCACCTCAACCATGCGATACGGGAGAGGTTTGAGTTTTCAAGTACCTGAGCGGGTTTTGGAAAAAGTGATCTTACAAATGGTATCACTGAACGAACGATGATAAGAGAACAGTCCACAACATACTGGGTCACCCTGCTCGAGTGTAGTTTGCGGAAAAATTATGCAGCGAAAGCTGTGGTGTGCCCATGTATGAAATCACATAAAACAGTCCACTAAGCAGCAGGTTAGGTCAAATTTTGACTTACTTAGACAATTTAGTAACGCACCCTAGTCTAAAGAGCGACCTCGGGTCTAGATTTGGTTGAAGGTTAAGGATACCCAACGTAGCTAAGAGAAGAAGTTAGTATAAGTCTTGACGTGGAGACTTTCGCGCTGAGGGTTACGCTTTACTATCAAATGGTAAAACCATCTCGAGGAGATCGGGTGTCTGTAGTCTTCTTTAGAGAAATAGAAGACCCATAAGCATAACCCCCCTTACCATAACTTGATACTTCCCATTACAGTACGTTGAGACAACCACCATAAAATACCAGAGGTCGAATTGGAATTTGAATTTTTTTGTTTCGAAAAGGCCCCTTTCCTAGTTAATCATATATGGAACTCGAAAAAGTTAGCATAATTTATAACATTGGGAGCCTAAGTCTTATCATAACAATATATTTCAGGGTGGAACATTGAGATTCTATGCCCTAAAGTTTATGTACGTATGTAAGATGAATATACCGTAGAAGTACTGAAAAGACTTAGCCCAAATCGGTAGGGGCTTATCCTTTTGTTTATTGGGCCAATAAAATAACGACTTGTATTGCCCCCTAGACTTTGTTTAGAAAAGGTTATGACATTTTCATAGTAATCTCGAGGTTTGGAGTATTCAATGATACTCAGGTGATGACGAGATCTTATTCATACACTTTTGATTTGTGGACCAACCCTCCTTAGAAGTTTGAGACCCTTGGAGAATTACTTCACCTTAAATAGCAGGGATTGTTTATACCAAGTTGTGATCGCTATCATTATACTGGCAAGTTAAGTGAATGGTACACTTCAAGAGCGAGTGTGTACTCATCTTATTGCTCCAAGGCTGATTCTAAGTCGACAAAAGTGATCGACTTGTTAATCATTTGGTTATACGTAAAGGGTTGTCCAGTGTATGAGCATAAGACTCTCGGAATCAAGAAAGCCAGGTTAAGAATTTAGGGAATTTCACTAACTTCCTGATCCAAGCAATGTTGTCTTGTCTTTTATAAGGACGTTTGGTCATCAAGCTCTTACCAGTCACAAGGGAAGGATGTCATAAGCGGCAAATTCAGTGTGTAAGACCCCCCTCCAAAATCGACGGTCCAACCGGGGAATCTTATCGCACACCACCCTTTTTGCACGACGCCAGAGCGATCACGAAGGGTGAAGGTACTAGCTTCTTCAACCCCCTTACTTGAACACTCTCCGGTCATGCATTGTGGTGGTGTTAAGCGAAAATCACTACACATCAACAGAGTAAGGAAGCGACATTCTAGCGGAAGACTTCATTAAAGAGTGCACTTTATAGTACTTAGCGGAAGACGTAATAATATAGCGGAAGACTAACTATCACAGAAACCTTAAACTCAAGACCCGTATGAATAATTTCCATACCTCCGCCGCATTGCCAATACAAAGATGCAGTGAGGTGGGGCACAACAAAAGGGATGCGTCTTAACAACTTGTACCTGACGTAGCTTGCTCCGTCGCTTCATCCACACAGGGGTGTTGTCTCTCATCCGCACCTATCACCTGTGCTGAAGACAAGTTATTAGAACCACGATCAGAATCCAACTCCTACTAACACACAACATAATATAATAGTTACAAGGGAGGGGATATTTGGACTCTTATTGGGCCGAGGCAGTCTTCCCACGACCACCGCCTACGTACTCCGTATCGTCCTGCACACGGTCTCAGAACCACGTAGTTCTATTAGTTCGCACGGGTTGCCCTCCCAGACCATCCGTCGTGCGGGTTACCTTTGAGTAAAAACTCATCGGCCATCCTATATTTTCCGAAGGCACATTTTCTGAAGGGACATTTCATTCCCGTAGGAATTATTTCTCGAAGGCAACATTTCATTCCCGTAGGAATTATTTCTCGAAGGCACAATTTCATCCCCGTAGGAATTATTTCTCGAAGGCAACATTTCATTCCCGTAGGAATTATTTCTCGAAAGCACAAGGTGCTCCCGTCAAATCAAATTATAGTCAATGCGGAATAAAACCAAAAACATCGATTCGCCTGCGCAACTGCGAGAGCGGCAGTCAGTTCAGTACTATTTAGGATTGACGTTGAAGGAATGTCCCATCTTCACGTCAACTCAAAATTATAGGCAATAAAGAAGAAAAAGCCAAAACATCGATCTGTCCGCTCGGCTCTACAAGCGGCGGACAGTTCGGCACTATTTAGGGTTGACGCTGAAGGAATGTCTCATCTTCACGTCAACTCTAAATTATAGGCAATAAAGAGGAAAAGGCCAAAACATCGATCTGTCCGCTCTGCTCTACAAGCGGCGGACAGTTCGGCACTATTTAGGGTTGACGCTGAAGGAATGTCCCATCTTCACGTCAACTCTAAATTATAGGCAATGAAGAAGAAAATGCCAAAACATCGATCTGTCCGCTCTACTCTACAAGCAGCGGACAGTTCGACACTATTTAGGGTTGACGCTGAAGGAATGTCCCATCTTTACGTCAACTCTAAATTATAGGCAATAAAGAGGAAAAGGCCAAAACATCGATCTGTCCGCTCGGCTCTACAAGCGGCGGACAGTTCGGCACTATTTAGAGTTGACGCTGAAGGAATGTCCCATCTTCACGTCAACTCTAAATTATAGGCAATACAGAAGAGAAGGCCAAAACATCGATCTGTCCGCTCGGCTCTACAAGCGGCGGGCAGTTCGGCACTATTTAGGGTTGATGCTGAAGGAATGTCCCATCTTCACGTCAACTCTAAATTATAGACAATACATAAGAGAAGGCCAAAACATCGATCTGTCCGCTCGGCTCTACAAGCGGCGGACAGTTCGGCACAATTTAGGGTTGACGCTTGAAGGAATGTCCCATCTTCACGTCAACTCTAAATTATAGGCAATACAGAAGAGAAGGCCAAAACATCGATCTGTCCGCTCGGCTCTACAAGCGGCGGACAGTTTAGCACTATTTAGGGTTGACGCTGAAGGAATGTCACATCTTCACGTCAACTCTAAATTATAGGCAATATAGAAGAGAAGGCCAAAACATCGATCTGTCCGCTCGGCTCTACAAGCGGCGGACAGTTCGACACTATTTAGGGTTGACGCTGAAGGAATGTCCCATCTTCACGTCAACTCTAAATTATAGGCAATACAAAAGAGAATGCCAAAACATCGATCTGTCCGCTCGGCTCTACAAGCGGCGGGCAGTTCGGCACAATTTAGGGTTGACGCTTGAAGGAATGTCCCATCTTCACGTCAACTCTAAATTATAGGCAATACAGAAAAGAAGGCCAAAACATCGATCTGTCCGCTCGGCTCTACAAGCGGCGGACAGTTCGGCACTATTTAAGGTTGACACTGAAGGAATGTCCCATCTTCACGTCAACTCTAAATTATAGGCAATACAGAAGAGAAGGCCAAAACATCGATCTGTCCGCTCGGCTCTACAAACGGCGGACAGTTCAACACTATTTAGGATTGACGCTGAAGGAATGTCACATCTTCACGTCAACTCTAAATTATAGGCAATATAGAAGAGAAGGCCAAAACATCGATCTGTCCGCTCTGCTCTACAAGCGGTGGCCAGTTCGACACTATTTAGGGTTGACCCTGAAGGAATGGCCCATCTTCAGGTCGACGCTAAATTAGTAGGCAATAAATCATAAGCAGCAATAAAGGCCGGAAGCAGGGGGCCATAATATCAAGCAGTAAAATAGGCCGAAAGCAGAGGCCATAATATCAAACAGTGTAATAGGCCGAAAACAGAGGCCATAATATCAGGAGTATAATAGGCCGAAAGCAGAGGCCATAATATCAGGACCAGTGCGAGACTGGAGAATTGAAAGTACAGAAAGCAGTATATAAAGGACCAGTGCGAGACTGGATTACTGGAAATAAATGCAGAAAGTAAACGCAGGACCAGTGCGAGACTTGAGAGCATAATAAATAAAATGGTTGGTAGTCCAATCACTCCATAATCAGGAGGCTTCAGTTCCATCTCCGTTCATAGGAGGAAAGTTCTGTTCCATCTCCGTTCATAGGAGGAAATTCTGTTCCATCTCCGTTCATAGGAGGAAATTCTGTTCTTTCTCCGTTCATAGGAGCTTACTTATATTTTAAGAGGTTCCTTATTTTCGTGTGCCTTGATTTTACATTTTTAATTATCTTGAGGTTATTGAATTGACGGCGTCGCCTCGCGATTGCGACCTTAACTGCGCGTCGATATTTTTACTTTTAAAAATACCCAAACTTTTTAGAGGGTGCGATCCAGCCGCCCGAGCTTCCCGTAATTTTTGGAGACGTGCTGGAGGAGAGCGTAATTCATTATTAATTGATAACATAGATTTTTAGCATCTAGAAATAGTAAACTCATTTCAAAAATTCTAAAATAATTACAATAGGTGTAGGTCAGTGGTAGGAAGCTTCCCAAATTTTCTCATAATTTTTTCTCACTGTTACGGCCCTCTGGAAATTCAAAAACCCCAAATATTACAGTATTTTAATTCTTAAAAATACTAAAACATGATAGAAAATTCTGAAATTTTTACTGGGGATACACCTCGCTGTTACGCACAACTTTTATGTTCAAAACTTTTCCATTTGAGCCCTATATTTCTCTACATAAAATCATATATCAATTTCTATAAAAATTATAAAGTTTTATAATAATTTTTTTTTTACTTTTGATCAGCATCCCTCCCCGCCGGCTGAACTAAACATAGCCCTTATGGGCTTCCCCAGCCTCCGGCCGGTCGCTGCTCCGCCCCCGGCCGACTCTATGGGGGCGGGCGCTTCCTCCGGCGGTGGTCCGGCGGCCTGCCGTCGCCGGCCATCGCCGGAGTAAATCTTTACAAAGACTTGAACGGAGGGGAGGGAGGACGGCGGCGGCACTCCGGCCGCCGGAGTATGCATACGATACGTCGAAAAGATAGGGAGGAAGGAGAGGAGATGGTCCCGTCTGGTTTGGGGTCCTCCTGGAGCCCTCCGGCGATGTCACCATGGGAGGTGGTGGAGGTGGCGGTGGAGCTTGGAGAGTCTTCGCCGGCGCCGGCAGGGTGTCAGGATGGTGGGGGCTGGTTTTAGAAAGCCTGGGAGGAGCTTCTGGAGATAGTTTTGTGTCCCTTGAAGCATGGGTTGGGGCTTGTTTTATAACCCACCTGAGCTCTCTCTCTCTCTCTGGTTTGGTTTCACCCAACCATGGTTGGGCTGAGGTGGGTGCTGGCAGCCTCCTAATGGTGGGAGGGTACACATGGGTTAGGCCTAGGGGTTAGGCTAGCTTGGATGGGCCAATGAGGGCTCACCTCTTGGATGTGTGCTTCCTCCTTTTGGTTTGAGTGGAGGGGATGAGTTGGGGGGGGGGGGGGGGGGCTTTGGTTGGCCATGATCTCATCAACCAGCAGCTGCCTAAGGATTAGGCTCCTTGGAAATCATATGGGGAGAGTTGGGTTAGGTTAGGCTTGGGAGAGGGAGAGAGGTTTGGGATTTTAGCCTTGGATATCCAAGCCAAAAAAATATCTAATTCCACTACTTGGATGCCTTGGGGTTGCTATTAGCCAACCAAATGATAACATGCATGGAGATTTTTGTGGAGTTGATGGGTGGGAAGAGTTTCAAAATCCAAAAGAAATTCATCTCTTATAAGAGGGTTGACCAAGTCAACCCTAAGAGGGTTCCCGTGTGGGTCAAAATCATTATGGGTCCGAGTCGTCGAGTGTCGAGTCAACGTTTGATGTGACGGGGTCGAAACCAAGTGTTTACGTATCTCGAGATTCTTATAATTTTACGAGCATTTATTTTATTTACTTGACTAAACGACGTCGGAATCGAGCGAAACGAATTTTGTTGTACTCGTACCGGCTATACAAGTCTAATGCAGCTGACAGAATTCAATTCGGAGTTCGTTTGCTCAATATTCTAAAATGGCATTTTTGCGACGCTCGATATTACTCAAAATAGTCATTTTCTCCAAACGACCTCGGATTGGAACGAAACGAATTCTGTTGCACTCGTATCGACCATACGAGTCTAACGCAACTGACGGAATTCAATTCGGAGTTCGTTTGGTTAACATTTGAAAATGGCGTTGTTGCGACGCTCGATATTACTCAAAATAGTCGTTTTCTCCAAACGACCTCGGATTGGAACGAAACGAATTCTGTTGCACTCGTATTGACCATACGAGTCTAACGCAACTGACAGAATTCAATTCGGAGCACGTATGCTCCATATTCTAAAATCGTGTCGTCGTAACGCACTACGATACTCAAAATAGTCATATTCTTCATATGAGCTCAGATCGAAACGAAACGAGTTCCGTTGCACTCGTATCAACTATACGAGTCTAACGCAACTGTCGGAAGTCGATTCGGAGCACGTATGCTTCATATTCTAAAATCGCGTCGTCGTGACGCGCTACGATACTCAAAATAGTCATATTCTACATATGACCTCGGATCGAAACGAAACGAGTTCCATTGCACTTGTATCAACTATACGAGTATAACGCAACTGACGGAAGTCGATTCGGAGCACGTATGCTCCATATTCTAAAATCGCGTCGTCGTGACGCGCTACGATACTCAAATAGTCATATTCTACATATGACCTCGGATCGAAACGAAACGAGTTCCGTTGCACTTGTATCAACTAAACGAGTCTAACGCAACTGACGGAAGTCGATTCGGAGCACGTGTGCTCAATAAATAATTTTGACGTTGCGGCGAAGCACAATGCTACCCAAAACAGTTATTTCTCCAAATGACCACCATTAGGTGGTGAAGGTCGAGTCGTGGTTGTCCTATGACCCAGCCTAAGCTCTTCCAAGGGTTCAACCGACCCGGCTAGACCTCTTTTAAAATTGGGATGTTACAAACCAATAAAACAAAGAAAATTTTCGTCCCTGAAAATACGAGTGGGTCATGAGGATTCAAAACGGTACGTACTGTAGACCATTAGAGGTGTTGAACGATCCCAAATTTTAAGGGTCTATAGGTTTGGTTTTACCTAACGAGCTGTGTTGATGGCTCCTGCCATGCAATATACAAGTAGCTTAAGTAAACTACGGGGTAGCTTGAGCGTAGCCATGTCTGCTCCGCCGTAACTCTGATATATATTATTCGTGAGAATATTTTGGTGCCGCAAGTTGTTCGCTAAAGGAATTACCAGCTTAGATAATTATATCGAGTAAGTAATTCTAGCAAAGACGAATACCTCCAAGGTTTGCATATCTGAAACGCAAAATTTATGAGTTGTGTCCGAAAGGCACATAGTAAAAATCCATCAACATATAGCTAACTCTCTTACGGGGCTACGTGTCAGTGGAACATATAAAAGTTATAACTTGCATAAGCTTTTGTAAAACCCATCAACATATAACCGACTCCCATACGAAGGTTATATGTTGGTGGAACAGATGAAAATTGTAAATAAGTAGAGTAAATCCATGAACATATAACCAACTCCCATACGAAGGTTATATGTTAGTGGAACAGATAAAATTGCAATTAAGCAGTAAAAATCCATAAACATATAACCAACTCCCATACGAAGGTTATATGTTAGTGGTATATGCAGATATGTATGGTTTGATACAAATGATGCATATGCAAGCCATGCAACAGTTTGACCATTTTTTTTCCAGCCGGGTCGCGACCCCCGCGGGCCTCACCGATGTGGCCATCGGTGACAGTGGCCGGTCCTGCCACTTCTGGGTGTGGATGTACCGCACTACCCAGACCCTAATGTATAACCAAGTGTACTCCTGGATGTGAGCAACATCCGTCAATTACAAAATTCGGCTATCCAGCGGAGGGACACTTCGGGGAAATAATAAATAACCTCCCGGGGTTCACACTCTCCCTAGTGCCTCATGAGTTGTCAACCTTCCCATTCCTGTATGAACGGTCCTTGGGCATGACTGACCCGCCACGGTAATCACATATAATATTTTACTAGTTTGCTCTTATGTTGCCATATTTTTGACCGCTTCTTTTTGCAGGGTAGCGAACCCCGCAGGACTCACCGATGTGGCCGTCGGTGACAGTGGCCGGTCCCGCCACTTCTGGGTGTGGATGTACCGCACTACCCAGGCCCCAACGTACAACCCTGTGTACCCTAGGACGTAGGAGACATTCGGCAATAACTGAATTTGGCCAACCAGCGGAGGGACCCAGCGGGGCATATAAGATACAACCGAGCTCCCGGGGTGCACACCTCCCTGTCGCCTAGAGTCGTCAACCTTCCCGCACCGGTACGTATGGTCTACGGGCATGACCGACCCGCCACTTTTCCCAATGCAAGCAATTTACAATAAAAGCAATAAAAATAGGTGACCATCACATTTGGGTCCTCAGTGGCTTACCCTTTTTAACGAGGCTTCCCGGCTAGCTGAGTATGCAACCATCGCAAGTCCTGTGAATGCTAACAATGTACTTTGAGGATGGTTTGTATACAAGCTTTTATAAATTTGCCACAAATTTACTTCAATCCAGCACGTCGCCTCAGTAATCATTTCCTGAAATATTAACGTTATTGAAAAAACTAACATTTTATCATAGTTCTTTTACGATTGCACGACTTTATTTTCAACAGATCGTCAAATTGATCAAGTCAAAGTATACTTCATATTTGCAATCGTTAGAGCAATTCTCCATATACACGCAAAATTTCATTTGATTAGCTCACCTCAAATGAAATTTTGAAAACGAGAATTTTAATCCCAATAAAACAAATAGGCTTAAACCTGGGATTGAAATTAGTAATAGAATCCTTACATTGCACACATAATTCCATACGATTAGTTTACCTCGAATGAAATTTTGAAAACGAAAATTTAACCCCCAATAAAACAAAGAGGCTTAAACCCGGGGTTCAAAATTTGAAGTAGACGTTTGTAGGGTTTAACGGGAGTGTTTTATGGGGACAATGTAAATCATCGCTTGAGATCAGAAGTGGTAAATGACATTTAAGTGTCGATCCACCTATATATGCCAAGTTTGTTGTCAACTTTTAACTTTTAGGTCCACCACCGCTTCCGCTGCAGTGGTTCGTCCCGAACCACGCTACAACGATTAGCGGAGCAATCGGTGTTTCTGTGATCACGAATAGGTCGACAAGATCGGTTGCGCTCTGATCCATTTGTAAGACCCCCCCCCCCCTCCAAAATCGACGGTCCGACCGGGGAATCTTATCGCACACCACCCTTTTTGCACGACGCCAGAGCGATCACGAAGGGTGAAGGTACTAGCTTCTTCAACCCCCTTCCTTGAACACTCCCAGGTCATGCATTGTGGTGGTGTTAAGAGAAAATCACTACACATCAACAGAGTAAGGAAGCGACATTCTAGCGGAAGACTTCATTAAAGAGTGCACTTTATAGTACTTAGCAGAAGACGTAATAATATAGCAGAAGATTAACTATCACAGAAACCTTAAACTCAAGACCTGTATGAATAATTTCCATACCTCCGCCGCATTGCCAATACAAAGATGCGGTGAGGTGGGGCACAACAAAAGGGATGCGGCTTAACAACTTATACCTGACGTAGCTTGCTCCGTCGCTTCATCCACACATGGGTGTTGTCTCTCATCCGCACCTATCACCTGTGCTGAAGACAAGTTATTAGAACCACGATCAGAATCCAACTCCTACTAACACACAACATAATATAATAGTTACAAGGGAGGGGATATTTGGACTCTTATTGGGCCGAGGCAGTCTTCCCACGACCACCGCCTACGTACTCTGTATCGTCCTGCATACGGTCTCAGAGCCACGTAGTTCTATTAGTTCGCACGGGTTGCCCTCCCAGACCATCCGTCGTGCGGGTTACCTTTGAGTAAAAACTCATCGGCCATCCTATATTTTCCGAAGGCACATTTTCCGAAGGGACATTTCATTCCCGTAGGAATTATTTCTCGAAGGCACAATTTCATCCCCGTAGGAATTATTTCTCGAAGGCAACATTTCATTCCCGTAGGAATTATTTCTTGAAGGCACAAGGTGCTCCCGTCAAATCAAATTATAGTCAATGCGGAATAAAACCAAAAACATCGATTCGCCTGCGCTGCTGCGAGAGCGGCAACCAGTTCGGTACTATTTAGGATTGACGTTGAAGGAATGTCCCATCTTCACGTCAACTCTAAATTATAGGCAATAAAGAAGAAAAAGCCAAAACATCGATCTGTCCGCTCGGCTCTACAAGCGGCGGACAGTTCGACACTATTTAGGGTTGACGCTGAAGGAATGTCTCATCTTCACGTCAACTCTAAATTATAGGCAATAAAGAGGAAAAGGCCAAAACATCGATCTGTCCGCTCCGCTCTGCAAGCGGCGGACAGTTCAGCACTATTTAGGGTTGACGCTGAAGGAATGTCTCATCTTCACGTCAACTCTAAATTATAGGCAATAAAGAAGAAAATGCCAAAACATCGATCTGTCTGCTCTACTCTACAAGCAGCGGACAGTTCGACACTATTTAGGGTTGACGCTGAAGGAATGTCGCATCTTCACGTCAACTCTAAATTATAGGCAATAAAGAGGAAAAGGCCAAAACATCGATCTGTCCGCTCGGCTCTACAAGCGGCGGACAGTTCGACACTATTTATAGTTGACGCTGAAGGAATGTCCCATCTTCATGTCAACTCTAAATTATAGGCAATACAGAAGAGAAGGCCAAAACATCGATCTGTTCGCTCGGCTCTACAAGCGGCGGACAGTTCAGCACTATTTAGGGTTGACGCTGAAGGAATGTCTCATCTTCACGTCAACTCTAAATTATAGGCAATACAGAAGAAAAGGCCAAAACATCGATCTGTCCGCTCGGCTCTACAAGCGGCGGACAGTTCGGCACAATTTAGGGTTGACGCTTGAAGGAATGTCCCATCTTCACGTCAACTCTAAATTATAGGCAATACAGAAGAGAAGGCCAAAACATCGATCTGTCCGCTCGGCTCTACAAGCGGCGGACAGTTCAACACTATTTAGGGTTGACGCTGAAGGAATGTCACATCTTCACGTCAACTCTAAATTATAGACAATATAGAAGAGAAGGCCAAAACATCGATCTGTCCGCTCGGCTCTACAAGCGGCGGACAGTTCGACACTATTTATGGTTGACGCTGAAGGAATGTACCATTTTCACGTCAACTCTAAATTATAGGCAATACAGAAGAGAAGGCCAAAACATCGATCTGTCCGCTCGGCTCTACAAGCGGCGGACAGTTCGGCACAATTTAGGGTTGACGCTTGAAGGAATGTCCCATCTTCACGTCAACTCTAAATTATAGGCAATACAGAAGAGAAGGCCAAAACATCGATCTGTCCGCTCGGCTCTACAAGCGGCGGATAGTTCGGCACTATTTAAGGTTGACGCTGAAGGAATGTCCCATCTTCACGTCAACTCTAAATTATAGGCAATACAGAAGAGAAGGCCAAAACATCGATCTGTCCGCTCGGCTCTACAAGCGGCGGACAGTTCAACACTATTTAGGGTTGACGCTGAAGGAATGTCACATCTTCACGTCAACTCTAAATTATAGGCAATATAGAAGAGAAGGCCAAAACATCGATCTGTCCGCTCGGCTCTACAAGCGGCGGCCAGTTCGGCACTATTTACGGTTGACCCTAAAGGAATGGACCATCTTCAGGTCGACGCTAAATTAGTAGGCAATAAATCATAAGCAGCAATAAAGGCCGGAAGTAGGGGGCCATAATATCTAAAGTTGTCACTTAAAACCGAAAACCGAAAACCGAACCATAACTGAACCGGAACCGCAAAGAACCAGACCGAACCATTCGTGAATTATTTGGGTTCTGGTTTGAATTTTGGAACCGTGAACAACATTGGTCCGGGTGTGGTTCTTTTATTTTATTATCCAGACCGGAACCGGAACCTGAACCGGAACCGCAATATACAAGTCTCAAGCGGTTTCAAGATTTTTACAACCGATCCGAACCGGACCGAAGCAGAACCGAACTGCAACCCGTTTATTATTATTATTATTATTATTATTATTATTATTATTATATTATTATTATTTTTTATAATATATCTATAATATCTATACTTACTATTATGGGTGAAACTGGTGCGGTTTGAACCTAAATCGCAATCGTAACAAAGGGGGTTGGTTTTGAACTAAAAAAAATTGCATCGCACCAAAACCGTGTTGTGTGGTTTGACATTGGTGCGATTTACAGTCATTTTTTGTGGTGTACTTTCAATTTATATACATACATATAATGTATTTTCAATTTTACTCACATATTATTCTGAATTATTTTGTTTTAAAAATATAATGGATATACAACTAATATTTAATAGTAATCATGAAAGACAAATCTAATTATAGCTGATAAATTAGTCAAATTGAATTAACTAATATATTATTCAAACAAAACTTTAATTGTAAAATAAGATTTCAAGAGCAACAATTCAAATTTCTTTACCCTATGTTCACTCGTGGTCTTCAACAATATGAACATTATTGCATCAGCATTACACTATCATGATCTTTGAATTTGTAAAATCGGCGCGGTCTGGTGCAATTTTGTGATTTTGTGGTTTCTGTTTTTAACTTTCAGCCTGACTTACTATATATTATACAAAAAGTATCCCACTTGGTGTAACGCAAAATTCCTGTGCCCGGGCCTCAAACTTCGAAGCCCCACTTGCAAAAAAAACCGAACGCGCGGGTATACTTTTCCCTCTAGTTTTTTATTTTTGACCTCCCCCATTCATTTCGCTAAGTTTGGTTTTAATTCTAGTTGGACCCGATTGGAACCAGACCGAACCGCATAGAACCGGATCGAACCGTTAGTGACCGGTTTGGTTTTGGTTCTTGTTGAACCGTAACCGGAACCGTTAACACGACGATTCCAATAATTATGCTGGAACTGGAACCAAAACCAGAACCAAAACCGGAACCGGTCAAGCAAAATATAGTTTTGGTTCTAATTTGAAGAACCGTTACCTTAGCGATTTGGTTCACGGTTTTAGTAGAACCGGAACCAAACTGGAACCGTGACAGTTCTAATAATATCAAGCAGTAAAATAGGCCGAAAGCAGAGGCCATAATATCAAACAGTGTAATTGGCCGAAAGCAGAGGCCATAATATCAGGAGTATAATAGGCCGAAAGCAGAGGCCATAATATCAGGACCAGTGCGAGACTGGAGAATTGAAAGTACAGAAAGCAGTATATAAAGGACCAGTGCGAGACTGGATTACTGGAAATAAATGTAGAAAGTAAACGCAGGACCAGTGCGAGACTGGAGAGCATAATAAATAAAAGGGTTAGAAATCCAATCACTCCATAATCAGGAGGCTTCAGTTCCATCTCCGTTCATAGGAGGAAAGTTCTGTTCCATCTCTGTTCATAGGAGGAAATTCTGTTCCATCTCCGTTCATAGGAGGAAATTCTGTTCTTTCTCCGTTCATAGGAGCTTACTTATATTTTAAGAGGTTCCTTATTTTCGTGTGCCTTGATTTTACATTTTTAATTATCTTGAGGTTATTGAATTGACGGCGTCGCCTCGCGATTGCGACCTTAACTGCGCGTCGATATTTTTACTTTTAAAAATACCCAAACTTTTTAGAGGGTGCGATCCAGCCGCCCGAGCTTCCCGTAATTTTTGGAGACGTGCTGGAGGAGAGCGTAATTCATTATTAATTGATAACATAGATTTTTAGCATCTAAAAATAGTAAACTCATTTCAAAAATTCTAAAATAATTACAATAGGTGTAGGTCAGTGGTAGGAAGCTTCCCAAATTTTCTCATAATTTTTCCTCACTGTTACGGCCCTCTGGAAATTCAAAAACCCCAAATATTACAGTATTTTAATTATTAAAAATACTAAAACATGATAGAAAATTCTGAAATTTTTACTGGGGATACACCTCGCTGTTACGCACAACTTTTATGTTCAAAACTTTTCCATTTGAGCCCTATATTTCCCTACATAAAATCATATATCAATTTCTATAAAAATTATAAAGTTTTATAATAATTTTTTTTTTACTTTTGATCAGCATCCCTCCCCGCCGGCTGAACCAAACAGAGCCCTTATGGGCTTCCCCAGCCTCCGGCCGGCCGCTGCTCCGCCCCCGGCCGACTCTATGGGGGCGGGCGCTTCCTCCGGCGGTGGTCCGGCGGCCTGCCGTCGCCGGCCATCGCCGGAGTAAATCTTTACAAAGACTTGAACGGAGGGGAGGGAGGATGGCGGCGGCACTCCGGCCGCCGGAGTATGCATACGATACGTCGAAAAGATAGGGAGGAAGGAGAGGAGATGGTCCCGTCTGGTTTGGGGTCCTCCTGGAGCCCTCCGGCGATGTCACCATGGGAGGTGGTGGAGGTGGCGGTGGAGCTTGGAGAGTCTTCGCCGGCGCCGGCAGGGTGTCAGGATGGTGGGGGCTGGTTTTAGAAAGCCTGGGAGGAGCTTCTGGAGATAGTTTTGTGTCCCTTGAAGCATGGGTTGGGGCTTGTTTTATAACCCACCTGAGCTCTCTCTCTCTCTCTCTCTCTCTCTCTCTCTCTCTCTCTCTCTCTCTCTCTCTCTTGGGTTTGGTTTCACCCAACCATGGTTGGGCTGAGGTGGGTGTTGGCAGCCTCCTAATGGTGGGAGGGTACACATGGGTTAGGCCTAGGGGTTAGGCTAGCTTGGATGGGCCAATGAGGGCTCACCTCTTGGATGTGTGCTTCCTCCTTTTGGTTTGAGTGGAGGGGATGAGTTGGGGGGGGGGGGGGGGGGGGGGGCTTTGGTTGGCCATGATCTCATCAACCAGCAACTGCCTAAGGATTAGGCTCCTTGGAAATCATATGGGGAGAGTTGGGTTAGGCTAGGATTGGGAGAGGGAGAGAGGTTTGGGATTTTAGGCTTGGATATCCAAGCCAAGAAAATATCTAATTCCACTACTTGGATGCCTTGGGGCTGCTATTAGCCAACCAAATGATAACATGCATGGAGATTTTTGTGGAGTTGATGGGTGGGAAGAGTTTCAAAATCCAAAAGAAATTCATCTCTTATAAGAGGGTTGACCAAGTCAACCCCAAGAGGGTTCCCGTGTGGGTCAAAATCATTATGGGTCCGAGTCGTCGAGTGTCGAGTCAACGTTTGATGTGACGGGGTCGAAACCAAGTGTTTACGTATCTCGAGATTCTTATAATTTTACGAGCATTTATTTTATTTACTTGACTAAACGACGTCGGAATCGAGCGAAACGAATTTTGTTGTACTCGTACCGGCTATACAAGTCTAATGCAGCTGACAGAATTCAATTCGGAGTTCGTTTGCTCAATATTCTAAAATGGCGTTTTTGCGACGCTCGATATTACTCAAAATAGTCATTTTCTCCAAACGACCTCGGATTGGAATGAAACGAATTATGTTGCACTCGTATCGACCATACGAGTCTAACGCAACTGACGGAATTCAATTTGGAGTTCGTTTGCTTAACATTTGAAAATGGCGTTGTTGCGACGCTCGATATTACTCAAAATAGTCGTTTTCTCCAAACGACCTCGGATTGGAACGAAACGAATTCTGTTGCACTCGTATCGACCATACGAGTCTAACGCAACTGACGGAATTCAATTCGGAGCACGCATGCTCCATATTCTAAAATCGTGTCGTCGTAACGCGCTACGATACTCAAAATAGTCATATTCTTCATATGACCTCAGATCGAAACGAAACGAGTTCCGTTGCACTCGTATCAACTATACGAGTCTAACGCAATTGACGGAAGTCGATTCGGAGCACGTATGCTCCATATTCTAAAATCGCGTTGTTGTGACGCGCTACGATACTCAAAATAGTCATATTCTACATATGACCTCGGATCGAAACGAAACGAGTTCCGTTGCACTTGTATCAACTATACGAGTCTAACGCAACTGACGGAAGTCGATTCGGAGCACGTATGCTCCATATTCTAAAATCACGTCGTCGTGACGCGCTACGATACTCAAAATAGTCATATTCTACATGTGACCTCGGATCGAAACGAAACGAGTTCCGTTGCACTTGTATCAACTATACGAGTCTAACGCAACTGAAGGAAGTCGATTCGGAGCACGTGTGCTCAATAAATAATTTTGACGTTGCGGCGAAGCACAATGCTACCCAAAACAGTTATTTCTCCAAATGACCACCATTAGGTGGTGAAGGTCGAGTCGTGGTTGTCCTATGACCCAGCCTAAGCTCTTACAAGGGTTCAACCGACCCGGCTAGACCCCTTTTAAAATTGGGATGTTACACAGTGCAGGACCAAGTAAGATTTAGATTGGATAGAAGTAAGACTGGGCTATAGGTTCTCATGACCATAAGAAATAATCAGTTTATCGTAACAAACTTGCTAGCGTATTGTTGTAAATACACCTTCTTAACCTCGAGAAATCGAATTGTAGAGTTATCGGAGCAATTAATAAACATTGACGTCTGATCAAAGGCCTCGTTTTAAGCAAGTACTGAAAATAAAAAGAACACCAGGTTTAGTAGCTTGGGATAAATGTGTCACATCGTGAATTTTGAGGATTAGAATCAAGTTTTCGCAAGTAAAAATTATAACTAGAGTTTCTTACACTTCAGGGCTCTCAAAGGTAATTTCCAGATAGCATTTTTTTTAATTAAAATTCAAGCCCTCTCCTTGGTAAAAATTTAGTTAAGATCTTTTTACTCTTATAGTTGGTTTATGCACAACCAGAGAGCTTAGGAAGGTGACTCTTTGGATCTTGTAATATGACGGTATAAACTACTTGGCTTTGAAAGTTTAGCCCATTCGATATTGGGAATCTAAAGTGAAATTTGACGATTGATATATTGAAGATATATAATTTACGTACAATCCTCCGATCTTAAGAACCAGAATTTACAATTTCTCCAAGAATTATAATCCCAGTTAGGAAGATTCAAGAATAAGGGAGACAGGTTTGATTTCCAGATATAAATGATGAAACCTCTCGAGGATTAATGGGTTTCTATGAGACACCCTTCATGTTGAAATCAATTTGTGTCAAATCATGTCATGATAAAAGAGGTTTTACCTTCGTGAGTTATGAACCAAATGGATAGGGAAAGTAGATGGGAGTCATTTCACGAACATCTTTTTTAAACTGCAGGCGTTATGTTCCTCAAGGAAAGCACGGAGGTTATTTACATTTATTTAATGGGAGAAAGCGTTAACCTCATGTAACGTTCGTAGGACATAAGAGACTCTAGCCCAAGTGTAATCAAAGTTTAAGTTATTATTTTGCAGCTGATAAACCTGACCTTGTATCCGCGGAGTCGGAAACGGCTTACCAGCAGAGACCTCATATGTTAAGGGATAAGGTCTCTTGGTATAGGTGGTGGTGAACACCTACGTGTAAGGGAATCATATAGTGAAGATTCAGAATAGACAATGTCGGTTGGCTAAATAATCACGTCCTGGCCAATCAGTTTATGAGCAGAGTATTATGTAAGCATGGATCGTGAATATAATCTTGTGAAGTTAAGTTGAACTCGAAGGATTCCGGTGCCACCTAGCGCGGCTTGATAGCATAAATAAACTATGTAAGATCTTATGTATTACAGACAGATCCTCCTCCAGGGGGTGTAGTGATTTTGGTAATACCCACACCTGGTTAGCTTGTTTTGAATTTTGAAGTGTGGAGCAAGTAGACCCCGCGTTGTGATTAATGGCACGATGGTCTGAGCGGCGGGTTAAACCTTCAATTAACCCCTAGTGGGAATATTGCCGACAATCTTAGCAAGGAATGGTAGAAGTGCCATGATAAGTCTTGGTAAAGAATGTTGCTTCAGCTTAAGTTCTCTTATAGTAGAGGTCCGAGTTCTTCCGTGGAAGGAGGTTCTGATGTCTGATTATTATAGTTCAATCATGGGCAAGAGGAGCACAGCTGGGTGCCCTTGGACTTCATGCAACAACGTTTCCAGGAACTCATCACCTCAGGTGCAAATTTATCGTCTTTGAAATCCTTTACTCTTATAAGTACTTGCAACCCGTAGACCCAAACCTAAATTTCGAGGACGAAATATTTCTTTTGTTTATTGGGATTTGTAACATCCCCAATCCTTCTAGACCCCTAGTTGGTTTTGGGGCATGGGTGGTGTGCTGAGTGGCCACTAAGGCCCTTGGACCAAGTGGAGTGTGCTAAGTGCACACCAAGGGCACAAAATCAACATAGCCCAATACCACTCCCTTAGGCCAATTGACCCTCAATTGTCCAAATTGACCTCCCCCATACCACCCTAACCACTAAGGAAGACCTTTGCCTTGAGAATTGCACTTGGGTGGGACCCAATTGCAGGAAATTGACCAAAGTCAACCTTAGGTCAACATTAACCAAACTAAGTCAATTAGGGTTCAATTGACTCCAAATGTTCAAATTAATCTTTCCACCGAACTCTAAACACTTTAAGGAACCCATTGGACCAAAAAGCCCCATCATGGTGGGGCCAATTGACCCCAATTGACCAAAGTCAAACTTTACCCAATTTAGGTCAAAATCACACCTTATGGCTAAATTGAGCCAATTGGAGCCCCACCATGGACCAACCAATATTGGGTGGTGTCAAGGGACCTAAGACCATCAAGTAGGTCCATCCCACTCACCAAGTTGACCAAGTCAAATCAAGATTCAACCATGGTCAATTAATGCCAAATTAGGTAGCTTAGCTTAACTCCCTTTGACCAAAAGTCAAGCCAAGTGGGCTAGCTTTTTTTTCAAGACTCATTAGGCCCTAACCATCTGAATAAGCTAACCCAAGCCATGATCATGACTCATTTCATCAAAAAGGATGAGAGAGAAGAGGGGGGGGGGGGACAAAAAGAGACTTGATAAAGCATGTCCTCCTCCACACTCAAGCCAATCACCCTTGGGGCATGGGGAAGTCTTGGAGGATTGCTAGGGTGATTGCTGAACACATCAGGGAAGGGCAGAGCGTCAGGTGGTGGCAGCAAGGGGGAGATTAAGCCAAACCGTGGATCACCCATTTCAAACTCCCATATACAAGCCTCCTCACCTCCTCCCAGCCCTCCCATTAGCTTCAGAAGGAGGAAAGCAGTCGGAATCGACACCTGGAGCAAAGCTTTTGCTGGAGAATCGAGATCGGGAACGGGATCGCCGGAGCAAGGAAAATCCATGTCCAATCGTCGCCGGAGCCGCCGCCACGCACCAATATTGGTTCGTTTCTCCTCCCCTCCCCTCATGCTAGATCCTCATGTGGTTTATTTCAAGGTCCAGGCTCAATTGAGCCGGGATCAGTTCATGAAATCACCCCGATTTTTATGGTTTTGGAACCATCGGGTTCGCCGGAATACGCCTCCTCCGGCCGCCATGTCGCCGGGAAATGGTAGCCCCGACCACCATGAAGGTGGTGGGGGTGGTGGCCGGCCGTGGTGGCCACCATGTGGCCGGGAAAAGGAGGAGTAAGATGGCCCAGGTCGGGGCCAATCCTGGCCATCGGCTCAAGGAGGAAGACGACGCGCCTCCCCTTCGATCTGCGTCAAGATCTGTGCAGATCTCTATTTTCTATATTTATTAATTCAATGTATATGAATTTCTGGCTCTAATATTCAGTCAACTTCAAATAGAAATTAAGGCCACTTAATGGCTGATTTAGAAAAAGTGCCCAACATGAAAGTTGTAGGCCTTGGTCTTAACTTTCATTTGGCTTTAAGTTTGGGTCATTTGGTGACCTACAGCCCCCTAGGGAGCTGTTTTACTAGGACTGGTCCTACACTAGGTCAGCCCACTAAATTAATTACCTAGGTCAAACCCTTCAAGATTTGGAGATGTGCTTTTAACCATGGGTTGGTATACCCTAGGGGCACCCCCTGCCAAAGGGACAGCCCTTGGTGGTCAATATTACCTAGGGTTTTTGTGGTAGTTAGAATATTTAAATTAAGTCGATTTTTGGAGCATATGATGTCCAAATGACACCAAACTTTGGTAGCATGCTCTTTTGTACATGAGTAGTGCCTACCTAAAATTTCACTCCATTTGGAGTTGATTTGATATGGAAAATGGGAAACCCTAATGAGGGCCTTCAAGGGGCATATTAGGGTTTAAGTCATTTTGAGGAGTTGAGTGTGTTAGCCTCCTCCTATCATGATGGATATGTAGGTATGGATATACAAATGCATGTGACATACCCTATTGGCCCATTTGGAGCCACTAGGGTGGTGTGACCTAAAACCCTAAGGGGTAAACCCTTAAGGGTGCAAGGTGAGATTTGTGAAGGGCTTAGGACCAAATGCTCTTGCCTTGACTCGGAACTTTGTATATATGTTTGCAGGAGCATAAAATATCTTAGATAATTTAATGGGAATTTTTAGAGGCTTTAAGTAATTTTCCTCCTAATAAATGAAATTACCACTCTTTCCTTAATAAAATGAAATGCATGGTCATATGACCTTGTATGACTTTGATATACTATCAGTGGCTGAAATTGGGTGAAATAAGGCTATGGTAATTTTGTCATGAGTTATGGAAGTGTTATTCCTTGTATAGGAAATTTTAAGTGCTTGCTAGCTTAAGGGAGTTTAATTTTGAAAAATGTCAAATCATGGGGCAATGTTATGATACTTGGTTAACTGTAATTTTAGGTTAATATATGCCCATGATAATTGTTTGGAAGCTTGTAGAATTATATTTCATATACCTCTTGTAGAAATTGGATTTTACAACCCTTGGGTATTAAATCATTTTAAAATATCAAATCATGGGGCAATGTTATGATACTTGGTGATCTGTAATTTTAGGTTAATATATGCCCATGATAATTGTTTGGAAGCTTGTAGAATTGTATTTCATGCACTTCATGTAGAAATTGGAATTTACCTCACTTGAGTATTAAACCTCTTTAAAATGTCAAATCACATGGTAATGAAACAATCTTTTGGCAGAGGACTCTAGGTCCCCATTTGGACGCCAGGTAATGTTTGGAGAATTTTCAGAAGTGAAATACTCTTTTTCCTAATTATAGTGGCATTTTGGTAATTATACAACTATGATGATTTAGTAGGCCAAATGACATCCTAGGGTCATGGAACTCAGTGAACCACCTTGATATGGGATATTACCTTGCTGATAATTTTTATGTAGCTATTAGAATCTTTTTTAGGGTAGTTCATGTGTAATTGAACTTAAGGCCTTAACTACATTAAATTATAATAAATACCAAATTAATATGGAAAATTATGGAAATTGGAACACACCTTATTAAGGTCAGTGTGAGACTAGGATAATTATACCAGATCCTGGTGATGAGTTTTTAGAAGGACTCCCTTATGGGGTTGTTGGATAGCTCAACTTAGTGGTCTGCGTTTAGTAAAAACAGAATTTTGAGTTTTGGACAAATCAGACCCCTAAGTAGTGTTTAGAAGTTATATACAATCAGTAATTGAGTTATAGCACACAATGGTTCATGGAAGGTCAATCCTAGGGTTAATTGTGAGGTTGTGTTAGGGTTAGTATATGAGGTGTGGAGGCACGTCCAACCCGATGGGGTGGGACGGGAGGTGAGCTAAGTCACTTTAACTGTATGAAATGATGAGGGGTGAACCAAATGTTAAACATCAACTAAAGTAATTGTCTTGAGGAGGATTGTGGGGTTGAGCCCATTGATCTGTAGTACCGTTAGGGGCCCCTTACGGAGTACATCGCGGGAAGTCCAAGATTCACCCTAAATATATCGCTAATTAAATTGTAGGCAAGAGTAGCCTAATTAGATCTGCAAACTAGTATGGATCTCCTCCGGGAAGGAGATGGGTTGGATCAGCTTGTGTGTTAGACCCTGAGCCGGAAGCTCGGGTGGACTTGTTAACACCTGTTTCTTATGCAAATAGTTGCGAGTCTTCGGTACTAGGCCAGTCGTGTCACTGATGGCAGTACGTTGACTCGGGTGAGGGTGAGGTTTAGAGGGCCGGTAAGTTTGAGTACCGCGGTCTGGAGGGCAATCCCTAATAACCCACCCCGACCTTAAAGTCTGGTGGATTCCAGCATGAGTACGCAGGAGCTCCGCTGTTGTGTTCTTAGCGTTGAGGCGTACATGAGGTCTAGGCTTGGTAGTGACCATACTCGCCTAGGATGTGGAGTGTCCGATCCACTGCCACCGTGAGCCACGACGGTCGGTACCCGAAAGGTTGGCTTCCTTTCACACAAATTGGGAACTATAAAGGTCTGTGCGCATGGAGTTGTGTGGGTGGTTGCATTGCACGGCTGCATAATACACATCATAAACATAACATAACATAACATAACACACATCTGCATACCCCATCATATAAATTAGTATGGGCTCTTTTATATGATGGGTTACCTGGAAATCTTAACTTATATGTCGTATGGGCGTTCATATAAGTTAAGGTACGAATCTGTGATGGTAGTTTAGTTTTACTTACTGCACCGCCTTTACTTACTTATTGTTCACTATATTGCCTCTACTTGTTTACTATTTACCGCACTTACTTACATGCTCTTTACCTTTACCTTGTTACTGCTAGCTCTACTGATTATATTTATGTACTGCTAGTTAGTGCCACATCACTCTTCTTGTTTACCCCTTGTTTGTCCTCCGCTTCTTCCTCTCACTCGGTGCCTAGGAGTCGTGGGGGGAGGCGAGGACAAAACGACTTAGTCTTTATGACTAACGGTTGGTGTGACCGCAGGAGTCCGAGGAGACGGAGTTGCCCCGCGCGCAGCAGGACGAGATGGCAGGACCTGAGCAGCGGATGCAGCGTACTACCACGATGCCACAGGTTGATGACTAGATAGTTAGACTTCCGCATTTTGAGAGTTTTGTTGTAGTTTTCGCATGTTGTAGAGAGAGAGAATACATTTTATTGGATATGCATTGGGCTTAAGCCCTTTATGCTTGTACTTCTCTTTGGACTTTCTGTTTTTCATTATATATGATGCTGTGATATTGTGGACATGCCTTCATTCTGTATTTCCTTTTATGGCATATTTTACTTATGATCGTATAGCCGGCAGAGTTGGTGCTGAGTGGTGTTAGCCAACCCGGGTGTTGGTGACACCGCAAGGCAGCGGTTCTGGGCGAATATCCACCTCAACCGTGCGATACGGGAGAGGTTCGAGTTTTCAAGTACCCGAGCGGGTTTTGGAAAAAGTGATCTTACACGTTGCGCGCTCAGAATGCCTCTCCGTTGGCTCAGAATGCTCTCACGCTCGTTGCACGCTCAGAACGCCTCACAGCGCGACCAGGACGCTTCCATGTTCTTTGCGCGCTCAGAACACCTTCGCGCTCATGCGCGCTCAGAATGCTTCTGAGCATTCTTAGAACGCCTCCCTAGTCGCTCAGATTGCTTCTCCGTTCGTTGCGCGCTCAGAATACTTCTGAGCGCGCTCAGAGCACTTTCACATTTCAAGCACGGTCACTTTTTGTCTTTCTAATTTCTCAGATTGCAGGAACGGCTTATCGCCTTTTTCGCCATCAACGAAGCTGCCCGAACTGCCCGGGGGCGAGACGGTCATTTTTGAAAAATGGCGATCTGTGTGCTCCGAACCGAAAAATGTGATTCGTCCGCCAGGTGGTTACAACGGCGAAATTACCGGGATACCCCCGGCCAAAGCTATAAAAGGAGCCCAGAACCTTCATTTGAGAGGACCATGCCTTCTGCACCCGGGAGAGCTCCTTGAAGGTTTTCACGGGATTCTCCTTCGGCGCTTGAAGATCTCACTCGTGGACTTGAAGATTTCCCTCATCCCGAAAGGCGACTCAGGATTCTCACTTTTGTTCTCCAGAGCATCTCACTTTTGTTCTCCCGGAAGGCGACTCAGCATTCTCACTTTTGTTCTCCCGGAAGGCGACTCAGCATTCTCACTTTTGTTCTCCAGTATTCTCAGAAGGAAAAAGACTTCGTTTTTCTGGAGGTGGCATGTCACCTTCGGAACTCTCTCCCTCTCTCTCTCCCTCTATTATTGTAACGAGCAGCGGCCTGTTGCGCTCGAGTTCTAAGTCCCTAATTGTAACCCCCCAGAAGATAGTGGAAGTTTGGTCGGCACTGCTCCGGCCACGTAGTTTTTTACCCTTTCCGGGTTTTCCACGTTAAAAAGTCTCAGTGTACTCAACGAATCTCTAATTGACTGTTTGCGCGCTCGGTTTGCTTCCGAGCTAAGGTGGTTCAATTCGATCAGTCTACCAAAGCACCCGAGCGACCCGCAATAATACATATATATACATATATATACATATATATATGTGTATATATGTGTATATATATACATATATATATACATATATATATATGTTAAGGCTCCTCTCAAGATAGTCCACTAAGACTCATCAAGGTGTGGAATGACCTTATATGGTATCTCCAGCGTAGATCCCTAACTCTAGTGAAACATAACTCGTTGGGTCGTTCCGAGTCGGTCCTGACACGCGTGGATATATATTAATGATAAACCTAACAATCTCCTCCTATGTCTGCGGTAAACCCAACGTCGGAAAAGGGTTGGTGTGTGTAGTGTTCAACCAATTCGACTCAATACACAACCGTGTCCGCAAGTACCTGTTATAACATATTGGACTAAAAGAAAACAGAAGTATGTATGCATGCATAAGAATAAAATATAAACTCAGCAGCATCACACCATAGTCAAAAGTATAATCAGAGAAATAGGTACCAGAACACCTAATGTCTCATGATCAACAGAAGAGCAAATAATAGTCCAAACAAAATAGGTAAAGAAAGAGAGCTAAAATAATGCTCTAAGCCAAAGAAAGAAAAACCAAACAAACACTCTAGAAGCCATCGTCCAACAGATCTTCCTTGTCAGGATCCTAATCTGCGCATGCTCCTCCTACATCAGCAGCTCCTGTAATTTCCAACAGAGAACTTCATTCAGAATGAATTCAACCATGGAAAATGTACATGTATCTAGTTATACATACAAGAACGTAGTACTTTAATTAAGCTTAAGAGGACATGCATGTAGAGTATTTTTGGTTCAATCGCAGAATCTATTAACTGTTTCCAAAAGAAACGATTCCAGACTTTTGGACAACGCAGCTATATCTATGTTCCTATATGCGATGTCATGGTTACTATTCTTATAAAGTTGTTTGGAACTCATCAGATGTGAAATGGAACCAAACAACAGGAGAAGGTCCAAAATAAGTCAGATCGTGTTATCAAATGTGGAATAACACTCTCCTCCAAGTTAAGGAAGATGAATCTGGATGAGGTTGTTAACATCAAATGTGGAATGAAACAACTCACTAGATTCATGCTCAGCAACCGAAACATCAACGGAGCACAACATGCTAGATTTGACAAAGGAAAGAATCAAAACATTCGGACTAAGGCTGATCTCAAATCACCTTGAGTCCCATTTCCCCCATTGTTTTGATTGAACGGTCTTGGGGCATTCCTTTCGTCAATGGATCAGCTAGATTATCCTTCGACCGCACATCGATCAAAGTGATAATGCCCCGTTCTTTTTGATAATTAAAAAGAGCGTGTCTCAGTCGTACATATCGTCTCTTAGTGTTAAAGAGGACATTCTTAACAACTTAGACTGTTGTCTGATTATCACAGTACATGCTTAAAGAATTGACTTGAAGTCTATACAAGGAAATGTCTACAATCAAATTCCTTATCCAGTCTGCCTCTTCACCGGCTGAAGCTAAGGCAAACAACTCGGCTTCCATAGAAGACAAGGTTATACATGTCTGTCTTTTGGACTTCCAAGTAACTGCAGTGCCACCCAAGGTGAATATAAATCCACTTATGGACTTGCTGTTTCCAACTTCTGAACACCAAGAGGCATCAGAGTACCCTTCCAAAGTAGGAGGGGTGACCAGTGTAGCACAGAGCGTGATCTTTGGTACCTTTGAGGTACCTCATCAACCAGTCTAAGGCATCCCAATGCCCTTTGCCTGGACTACTGGTAAAGCAGCTCAGCATGCCTACAGAGAAGACAATGTCTGGTCTAGTGCAACTTGTGGCATACATGAGACTTCCAATGATCTTTGAGTACTTGACTTGATCAATGCTTGTCCCTTCATTAAGACTCAGCTTGACATTCGGATCAATTGGTGTTTCAACATGCCTACAATCTCTATAAGCCCAGGTAGAGAGAATCTGCTATATGTAATGAGCTTCACTTAGAGTGACACGTCCCTTGTTTACTCTTACTTTCATACCTAGAAGGGTATCTACATGACCAAAGTCTTTCATATCAAACGCTTTTGCGAGAGAGGACTTAATATCCCTCACGACAGCAAGGTCTGACCCCATAATCAACATGTCATCCACAAATAGGCATATTATGATTGTTTGGTTTGACATCGAGCGGTAATAGAGACACTTGTCTGAGAGACTGGACTAAAATCCAACGCTCTTTACCACTTGATCACAATTCATGTGCCACATCTTAGGCGCTTGTTTAAGCTCATAGATGGATTTATCTACCTTGCACACTTTATCCTTTAGATCTGTATGTACATAACCTTCAGGTTGTGCCATGTAGATTTCTTCATTAAGCTCTCCATTCAAGAAGGCTGTCTTCACATCCATCTGATGAACTATAAAGATCTCGATAGAAGCTAGGGCAAGAAGAATCTTAATAGTGGATAGGTGACACACAGGTGAATAGACGTCAAAATAGTCAATTCCCCTCGTTGCTTATAACCCTTAGCGACTAGCCGTGCTTTGTATCTGGCTATAGACCCATCACTGTGCAATTTCTTCTTTAAAACTCACTTGCATCCCAGGACTTTAGCTCCTTTCGGTAGGTTCACTAGATGTCAGGTATTGTTTTGTAGTAGCGAGTTCATCTCATCATCGATGGCTTCTGCTTACATTAATGCATCTCTAGATCTCATCGCTTCCTGATAGGAGAATGGATCATCCTCTAAGTGGTAGGTGACGAAATTCTCACCAAAATCCTTAGGGATTCTATCTCTTGTAGATACTTTAAGAGGAACAGGTTCCATATCTATAGGTTGGGGAGCAGTGCCAGAGGGGCCAGCATCAGGTTCTACAGTAGATTCTAAGATCATGTCAGTTGATCCAGGGATGGTTAGGCCATGATCTTTGATAAATTTATGTTCAAAGAAGATAACATCTCTAGACTCTATCACTGAATTAGTGGATAGATCCAGAAACCGGTCAGCTGCACTATCTTCTGCACTTCCTAGATAGACACAGGTTGTCGTTCTAGGTCTCACCTTATGTCTCTTAAGGTCTTGTATGCGCACATAGGCAATACAACCCAAAGTCGTATGAGTGTCATATCTACAAGGATGGTCGTGCCACAACTCATACAGAGTAGAATTGAGCTTTGAGTGAGGCACTCTATTCCGAATGTGATTCACAGTAAGGACTGCTTCCCCCCAAAAGGTATTAGGCATGCCGGTGGTCAGGAGCATAGAATTCAACATCTCTGTCAAAGTTCTATTCTCACGCTCAGCAACACTATTCGATTAAGGTGAGTACGGAGCTGTAGTTTCAAGGATTATGCCCTCAGTGGCACAAAACTCCCTACACCCAGTTGTAGTGTATTCTCCTCCTCGATCACTTCTAAGTCTCTTAATCTTTAAATTTAACTGGTTTTCTACCCGAGATTTGAAGATATTAAAGGTCTCGAATGTCTCGTCTTACAATTTCAATAGGTAGACATGACAAAATCTGGAAAAATCATCGATGAAGGTAATTAGACACTTCCTTCACCCTCTAGTGACATGACTACGAAAGTCACAGAGGTCGGAATGAATCAACTCTAGAAGTTGTATGCTCCTAGAAACGGTCTTGTAAGGGTTTCTAGTTATTTTGGTCTGGGCACAAACCTCACACCTATCAAATCGAATAGAAAAATCTAACGGAATGTTGTGACTCTTAGCTAGATCGCGCATCTTCTTGTAGTGAACGTGTCCAAGGCTATTATGTAGTGGCCTTAGATCTATCAGAGACGAACTCACTTGATTTATGCACTCGTTCTCTAGGTTATGTCTCTACATTCCATTGATTAGGTAAGCACAACCAAAGTAGTGTGAATTAACAGTTAGTGTTATTCTACCATTTATGGTTGTGAAAGACATTCCAGACTTATCTAGCAAACTCATAGAAATTAAATTTTTAGTTAAATTTGGAACTACTTTAACATTTTGTAAAATTAAAATTTTACCTGAAGAGAGGACTAGCTCTGCCGTCCCAGCATGAGTAACATCAGTCTCTCCTCCATTGCAGTTCTCAACTCTATCTCGGACTACTCTGACCTCTGAGAGAAGACCTTTGTCATTCGTAACATGACATGTGGCACCACTGTCCAGCCACCAGTCAAAAGACGCACTGCGGTGACTACTCCCAATCATAGCCACGAAGGACTTAGGATTAGAGTTGTCGACCACCATGTTCGCCACCTGTTGTGGAGCTTCATCCTTCTGCTTCTTCGGACCTTTGCATTCAGCAACCTAGTGACCCTACTTGCCGCAGTTGTAGCATTTGCCCTTCTTCCTTTTGTGAGAAGGCTTTTTGACCGCCAACTGGGCAGGGTTGTCACCCTTTGGTGTAAGAGGCTTCCGAGAAGGCCTGTTAGGTCGAGAAACGAAGTTGATAGCTTGTGAGAGCTGAACAACCTGCTCCGCGCTTTTTCCAGCGATGTTCTGGTCCTCAATGTGGATGTACCTTTTGAGTTCATCCAGAGTGATCTTCTCCTTCCGCATGCGCATTCCAGTCTTGAAGGTCAGCCACTGCGTAGGTAGCTTTCTCAGAATCAGATAAACAAACAGATTGTTGTCCAACTTCGACTGATTGTCCTCCAGCTTGTGACACAAGTTCTCCAGCTCTATGATCTGGGAAGAGATCGACAAGATCGCTTTCAGGAGAAAGTTGAAGAATTTCTCCCCAATGAACGACTTTGACAGTACCTCCTCCTTCTGGAAATGCGCGTTGAGACGATCCTAGATTTCTTTTGCAGTCTTGTAGGCATGATAGGTCAGTGCGAGATGAGGATTAAGGGAATTCAACGGGTAATCCCTGCAGAAGTCCTCATCCTTGTTCCACTGATGTTCTTCTACGCCCTCACCAGTAGAAGCAAAGTCACTCTGAACAGTGTAGAAGATGTCGCGCTCCTTCATTCCTAGTTGAACTTCGATTTCCAACTGAGGAAATCAGAGGCGTCGAACGACTACAACTTGGCGACGTCGAGCGCACTTTTCTTCTACATCACGCTTTGATGGAGAAATAAAATAAAAATCTAGAACGAGGTCACCTGAGTCGTGCGGAGACGAGTCGGGCACTTCAGATCTAATCCAGTAAATGTCTGATTCTTATGCTTCTGTAGTTAAATAGTAGATCTTGATCTACATGCAACAAGAGCCTAGAAATTGATCTTCGATAGGAAGCATAGGAGGTTGGATCACTCCCAGATCTGGATCAAGAAAACAAATCCAACACAATCGCAGGATTTCCGATCTCAGATCAAGCGGAAGAGCAGGAAACGACTCGATCTCGATGGCAACGATGGGAGCTTTCGATTTCAGCAAGATCTGCGATCTTGGACAGGAAAATGACGTTGATCTGACGAAGAAGGAAGCTTCCATACGGGAGAGCGGTGCAAGATCGCAGAGCAGTAAAATCGCAGAGTAGTAATATTGCAGTGACGACTTGCGATGTCAATCTCAGCGAATGGGGACGTCGACGATCCAACACGAAACCAGCACCTCTCCTCTCGCATGGCAAGATATTTCGATCTTGCGATCGAGAGAGATGATCTCTCTCTTGCGATGGCGATGGAAACAAACACAGGAATTGTCGGAAGGAACGAATCCAGGCGATCCAGAGAAGTCGGGCGTAAACCTTCCACTTGTTCTTACAAGGCGAGATCTATGAAATCCTTCCACTTGTCCTTCTTACCGGCGACGAGAAGAACGCGAGCGAGCAACTAGGATCTGCAGTATTCTTCTTCAATCGACAGGCGCGACGGGATGGAGAGAGTCTCTGATCGAGAGCAAGGAGTGCGGCGAATCGCGATCTAGAACAGCGAGCAACGCAAGCGGGAGGAAATCATGAATCGGGACAGAACAGGGGACGCATACGAGAGCGGAAAACCCTAGATTACTGTATCTTGAGAATGCTGAGGCTCTCTCAAGATAGTCTACTAAGGCTTATCAAGGTGTGGAATGACCTTATATAGTATCTCCAGCATAGAGCCCTAACCCTACTGACATGTAACCCGTTGGGTCGTTCCGAGTTGGTCCTGACACGCGCGGACATATATTAATGATAAACCTAACAATATATACTGAAAGTGCACAGTGTGCCTCTGAGAATCCTCTAGAGGAGGGGGGGGTGAATAGAGATTTAAATTTATTTCTATCATAACTGTGAAAACAATAAACTTAACTAAGGATTTATGCTGAACAAGAACATAGGCAGAATAAATAAGGTGCAAGAAATAAAATGCAGAATAGAAAGAACTTGGGACACCACAAAAAATTGGCAACCAGAAGACACAAATTTTTATAGAGGTTCCCCAAAATGTGGGTACTCCCCTCTTCTACCACCTGGTAGGGATGCACCACAGTGCCTGAGTCTTTTGATAAGGAGACTCTTAGAACCACTAATCCTTTGACAAGGAGATCATGAACCACCAGATTTTTTGATAAGGAGATCTTGAACCACCAGATCTTTTGATAAGGAGATCTTGAACCACTGAATCCTTTGAAGAGGGATTAATAAAGCTCTTTTACAGAATGAGAATGAAGGAGAAGAAAGAAGGTTGTAGGAATTATGTTCTCAGAATTCTTGAGAGGACTGTATGAAGAACAATCTATTGGATGTTCCACAGGATCTGCTCTTGATTAACCCCTACTTTAGATAGTGATGAATTGCAGGTGCTTTGTATGTCACATCTTTTCTACTTCTGCTGATTTAGATCTGGCTGCTATGTGATTGTGATGAAGAGCAGCTTTCAGATCCTCTGTTTTCTTAGATGAAGAAAAACAGAGCTTTCTTTTCTTTTCTCTTTTCTGTATTAGGGTTCCTGAGAGAGGGAGAAGATGAGGAAACCCTAGCAAGAAGGAAGACGGCTGATTGTGATTATTGCTCTACTGTTTATTTCTTCTCTTCTCCTTTTATTCTCTCTATTTAATTTCAAATTTCTTTCCCTTTCTGGTATGTCTTGATAAGGTAATCTGCCTATCACCTTCTCTTTCTTTTCTTTTTAATTTTCGGCCCATCCACCTACAAGGAATATGTTTCCAAGAAACTTTTTGTCTCCTTCTTTAATGCTCCTTTCTATTTCAAGCAATTATTAAGCCGTTGGGGAACGGTCTTGAAGGATGTGGGCCATGAAAGAAAGATCAGAGAGACAGCTGAAAAGATATACTTTTACAGACTGTATTCGACGTAGCGTCGAATTCATTTCTTCTCATATCAACATAGCTTCGAGTTCTTGTAGAAGTAGCTTCAATTTCTTCTCTGCTCTGATTGAACTCCGCGAGTCGATGTTGCGTCGACGTGTACGTCAAGTTGATCTGCCTGGCTCTGAACTTCATCTTTTGCGTCGAGATGAAGTCGACGTTGGGTCGACTTTAGATAGCTTCGACAGATAACCTCTTTTGCGTCGAGTTGAAGTAGAAGCTGCGTCGACTTCACTAGTTACTCTAACAAGTCCCTGACCTCTACGTCGATATCTATTCGATGTAACGTCAACTTGAGTTACTTCGACAGAAGGGTTGAACCACTTGGACTTCTAGTCAGAGCAGCGTCGATATGGACTCCATGTTGCGACGAATTCTATTTGACGCAAATATTAACTTAGCCCAATTTTGCTTCCCTTGATCTAGTCCTGACACCCTATGTTGAGTGTAATATCCTAAGACATCTAATGACCAGAATACCCTCACTATACAATGGGTACCTCAATCCTAGTAGCTAAAATCACTTTCATATAATTTGTGAAGTTAAGGGCCAGTTTGGGTGAGTTGTTGCTGATGAGAAGTTGCTGATGAATAGTTGCTGACAGTAAAAGTGTTGTTTCTGAAAAACAGAGTTTTGTTAAAAACTGTTTGTGTGAAATGGAGTTTGCAGAGCTTTTGATAAACAGTTTTGTAAAAACTGTTTTGCAAAAATGAAGTTTTAGATAATTTTTTTCTAATTAATTTAATTTTTTTGTTCAATACATGAATTGGGTTTAAACTTCACACATATACAAACTTCACACACACACATACAAACTTCACACACATATACAATCACAGACATACACAAACACACTCATATACAAACACGCATACACACACAAACGTCACACACACAAACACACAAACACACAAACACACAAACACACAAACACACATATACATGGATATGTGTTACCTGTACGAGTCAAAAATAGATACCTAACACAAATATACACACATAGACAAAACTTATGAAGAATAGGGACAAACGACATCAATTTTAGAGGAAAACTAGCCCTCAGTACAAGAAGATGCTGGAAATAGGGAGATAAGAGGAGAGCCTCGTCTAATGTTGCCAAACGTCAGCATTCAGGCTGGGCTGGAAAAAAGGAAAACTGGCCCTTAGATATGGAATGCAACATCTAAAAAAAAAATTTAGGGTTGGGAGAAAACGACGCCTGCCAGCTACAATGAAGAAATCAATACAAAGAAATGTCAGAGATCCAATGAAGCAACAACAGCAAAGGGTGAGGGAGTACGAAGCTTACGGCAATAGGCGAGGGTGTCGCTGGTTCTGTTTCAGCAGAAAAACGACGGCCGCCAAATCTTCTTCGACGACGGACGATGGACTGTAGATCTTCTTCGACGGAGGACGACGATCGCCGGATCTGCTTCGAGGGAGGGATCGCGGGAAGGTAGCAGGTCGGGAGCAAAGAATCGGGAGTGCGGCGCTGTCGAACTGGAGGAGATGAATCGCGGGTGCGGCGCTATCGAACTGGAGGATATTGCTGCGGTTGAAAATACCCTACAACCTGCTTATTTTAAAAACGCCGGTTAGTAGAAACGCGATACCAAACGCAGCTTAAGCTCTAAACGGAGTTTTGGAGCTGCCGCACCGGAGGCAATAAGCTGCCCCAAACGCCCCCTTAAATCAAGGGTTTTTCCCAACATATACATATATATATATATATATATATATATACATATACATATATACATATACATATATACATATACATATATACATATACATATATACATATATATATACATATACATATATACATATATACATATATACATATATACATATATACATATATACATATATACATATATACATATACATATCTACATATGTACATATACATATATACATATACATATATACATATACATATACACATATACATGTATAAATATACATATATACATATACATATATATACATATGTATATATGGATATATATATACATATATATATATATACATATATATATATACATATATATATACATATATATACATACATATATATACATACATATATACATACATATATATACATACATATATATACATGCATATATATATACATACATATATATACATACATATATATATACATATATATATATATATACCGGAACCTCCCTTTGAAGTTTGCGTATTTACAACTTGCACCCTGTTAACTTTGGAAATTACAAAAACCTCGCCTTAATGTTTACATTTCATAACATCTATGCACTAAAGTACTCCCCTAGGAGTAAATCTTCCTGATGTTAAGAAATGCCTTAAAACCATAAACCCTAAAAACCATAAACCCTACATCCCTAAATAATTCAATCCAATTATTCCCTAAACCCCAAATCCTAAATCTCAAAGCCCAAATCTGGATCTGGTGTGTGCGCGCACACGCGTATGATTTATAGTTGCCTCTTATGTTCCTTTGAACAAATAAGAATTGATGAAATGTTTTATATACTCATATAAAGTTATGAAGTTTGCAAGGTGAGACTAAATTGTTCATCCCCTTTTATGAACGGTTTCACTCTAAATATTTTGGACTTCTCTCCGTTTGTTTTTTAGCTTTTCCATCAAATGATGTGGATTTCAAACATCAAACATCATACAAGCTCCCCTAAACATTATGAAATGAATGTTTTAAATTAAAATTACCCATCAGAATGTAACACAAGCTACCCATCAAGACAATATCGCTTCTTCATTCGCCAACTCTAGCGATCGCTTTGCACCTAAAACCATCGCAGAGATGGCGAAACATTCCTACACATCCTTGATGTACTGCAACCCACCGCCGTTGACACCTTCCTTGTTATGCCCGCTCTGAATATGCATCTTCCTCTTGCACCGTCATTATCCAAGAACAAAAAGGAGAAATAGGAGAATGTTGCTTTCTCATCTTCGGTCACTCCCAATCCTCAATTGCAAATATAAAGCTTCATCGGCTACTTACGCCGCCAAAAATTACATCTCTCAATCAATCGCAACCTCTAAACCATAAAGATAATTGATTTATAGCATATCATTGCTTGATTACATCTTACTTAAATACAAACTTAACCTTCAAAAAGAGGAGAAAAAAGAGTTTACCGCGGTAGACAATCCAAACAATTTTGTAGGTGCGGTGGCGTTTTTCAGAAAACAAAAAAGAGGTAAAAAGCCTTCCCAAACAGGCCTTATATCTAATGCCTTTGTGGCAGTGTAGAAAGTTGATGATTCTTTTGTGTTACTGGCCGGCCTTTTGAAATCTTTATATCTTTTACTATTTTATATTTGATTTATTTCATAAATTAGTATTTGAGGTATTATTCTAAGCTAATCAATATGTAATATTTATAAAATATTTACTTATAAATGTGAATAATTGATCTCTTTTTCAATTTACAATTCGATCCCTTTGTTGATATATACAATAATACAACCATAATTAAAAAAACATAGGCAACCGTAAAGAAAAAAAAAGACTAATATTTCCATGGCTCAAAATCTCTCATTTGAGGACTTGTCATAGGTTTAAATTTTGTTAGAAATTTTAGGCTTAGTTTGATTAGGCGGGAGGAGACGGGGCGCTGCTCCAACGGGAGGTGGGGAGGAGGGTTTTTAGCAGCTGCTTTTGGCTCCGTTCCTGAGGGCCCGGCGAAAGCAGACGCGGCAAACGCCGCTGCCGAGCATTTGATTACGCGCCTTGCGGCGGCGTTTGCCGCAAACGCCGCCCGCCACCCCGCGCCAAATAGAGCCTTAATTTAAGATATTTATTTTATAATATTTAACAGTTTTCTATGGTGTTTGGTATTTGAGTTTCACATCAATTAATGGAAACAACACAAAACTAAATGGAGGAACTCCAAATATTTTGGAGGGAAATCTTTTTATGAAAGAGGATGAACTTTTAGTCTCACCTTGTCTAACTCTACATAAAGAAGTGAGTTTATAATTTTGTCACTCATCGTTATTTGTTCAAATGAACATAAGGAGAATCTATGAACCACACAAGCGTGCGCGCATGCACCGCATTGGACCGGACAGAATCCGGATGTTGGATTTGGGATTCAGATTCAGGTTTGGATCCGAATTTGAATTTGCTTCAAATGATGGACCAAAAAGATTTTGATCGGACGGGCATGACCATCTTTATATATAATCTAAATATTTCTACTATTCCTGAATCTTGATAATAAAAATAATATTATTCAGATTCGAATAATACTCGAATCTAAATTTGTATTCGAATCCAGATTTGAATTCGACAAATACGAATCTTAATTGAATCTTCACGAATCAATTCCCGAATTATTTACAAACTATTTGATTTGTGAGCAACCCTATCAGGCACTACACAGAGAATAGCTATGACAGATTAATGATCGCCGCTTTCGATCAAAACATGTTCATTGCATGTAAAATAGTCAAATATGAGATGCACATAACCATTGCCAAAATTTTTTTTTTAAAGCCTAATTTTTAAAAATAAATAGAACAAAATAATATAAATCAAAGTATACTTTGCTATAATTTGATTGAATTTATACCCTACAATAGAAATTTTCTACTGGACTCAAATCAACTCTCACGAACACCACAATATTGACAAAATGAATCACTACGGGTCCGTTTAACATAGTTGATGTGCATTCGTAGAGATAATGTTCATCCATGGATTTATAAGAGCCATTGTGCGCGTTTAGAGAAGGCTCCACTAAAGAAAAGTGGAATTAGTGGGGATCGTGGCAGAGAAAAAATCTGCCACGAACAGTTCGCACTCCGGCAGCGCCAGACGCAACAAAGACTGCGCCCCCATCTCGGCGGGGTGCGGCCTAACCGCACCCCCCATCTCGGCGGGGTGCGGCCAAGCCGCCCCCCCCCCCCCCCCCCCCCCCCCCCCGCGACGGGGTGCGGCTAAGCCCTCCCCCCTCCCGCAGAGGGCCTTGCGTAGGATCCGGACGAAATCACACCCCCTCCTCGGGTGCGGCCGGAGCCCAATTCCCCTTTGGGTGTGCGACTTCTTATTTCCTCGTTCGTCGCGCGCTCAGAACGCTCCCGTATTCGTTCACGCTCAGACCGCTCTCGTGTTCGTTGCGCGCTCAGAACGCTCTCGTGTTTGTTGCGCTCTCAGAATGCTCCTGTGTTCATTACGTGCTCAGAACGCTCCCGTGTTCGTGGCGCGCTCAGAACACTTCCTCGCGCGCTCAGAACATTTCCACGTTCCCGACACGCGCGCAGTTAACATTTCCTAATTTCTCAAATTGCAGGACCCGTTCGTCGCCTTCATCGCCATCAACGAAGCTGCACGAACTGCCCGAAGGGCAAAACGGTCATTTACGAAAAATGGCGATCTGTGTGCTCCGAACCGGAGAACTAGATTCACCCGTCAGGTGGTTACGGTGGTTACAATGGTGAAATTACTGTGCTACCCCCGACCAAAGCTATAAATGGACCCAGAGCTTTCATTTTAAGACATCTTGCCTTCTACGCCCGAGAGAGCTCTTTTGAAGATTTCCTTGGAATTCTCCTTCGGCGCTCGAAGATCTCCTTCGGCTCTCGAAGATCTCGTTCGAATCTTCGAAGATCTCCTTCGAGCCTTTGGAGGTTGAGAAAGGCGACTCAGCATTCTCACTTTTGTTCTCACCACCGTTCTCAGAAGAAGTGCTTAGCTTCCCGAGAGGTGGACTGTCATCCTCAGAGCTCACCCTCTCTCTCTCTCTCTACCATTGTAACGAGCAGCGGCCTGTCGCGCTCAAGTTCCCAATATCTAATTGTAACCCCCCAGAAGATAATGGAAGTTGGCCGGCACAGCTCCGGCCGCGTGGTTTTCACCCTTTCCGGGTTTTCCATGTTAAAAGTCCTAGTGTCACTTACTAATTCACTCATTGACTGTTTGCTCGCTCGGTTCGCTTCCGAGCTAAGGTGGTTCAATTCGACCGGTCTACTAGAGCACCCGAGCGATCCGCAACAGTTAGATGCCGTCTGTGGGAAAAAGATTCCCAAAGCTCTGCAAAGACTCACTGAAGGTAGTACTTGCCATCGATTGTAATGGCAAGACGAAGTGCTCGTACTACTGAAGGATTGATCCTGGAAGGACGCGTCGATCCCGCTCCTTCTCATTCACTTATCAACGCACCTCTCGCAGAAGAGGCAGTGCTTGCTCCCATGGCATCTCTGGAAGGGTGCATGCGACAAATGGAAGAACAACAAGCCGAGATGCTGGCTCTCGTGAGAAATCTTGGGGCTCCTCGAGCTCTCGTTCAATCTCCAACATTGAACGTTCCGCCTCCCCCGGCTTTGAATCATGCTCTAAATAAGGAGGTCGTTCGAGAAGAAGATGCCTCAGAGGAGTTCTCTGATACCCAAAGCTCCACTTATCCTCCTCGGCCGGCCAGAGGACCAAAAGCTGATCACCATCGCCAGCGCCAGGGAAGAGCTGTCCCTGGACATGTGATAGGAAGAACCCCTCAAGAAGAGATACACAATATGATAGCAGAAGAGTACGGTCAGGCGGGGCAACGCGCAGCTCTCTCCTGCCGTCCCATGCACCACGGCTCCCCACTATCGCCTCAGGTCTTGTCACATCCAATTTCGAATGGTTTCAAGCTTCCCAACATCGAAACATTTGACGGGACGGACGACCCAATGGAACATGTCAATCACTTCACCACCATAATTAGGATTTACAACGCCCTCGATCAGCTCCTCTGTCAAGTGTTCCCAAAAACCTTGAAAGGACAAGCGCGCACTTGGTTCCATTCCCTGTGGGATGGAGCCATCAACAACTTTATAGAAATGGCACAGCAGTTCGTGGACCAGTTCATTGCCAACCGTAGGATTGTCCGAGATCCCTTCCATCTCTCAGGAATCCGCCAAAATGACGGAGAGACTCTCAAGGATTTTTTTTTCAGACGCTTCACTACGGAGGCTCGACAAATCCCGGGGGTCGACCCCGAACTCTTGCGGAGAGTTTTCCTTGGAGGTCTCCGCCTAAGTAGCTTTTACTCAGCTCTAATGAGGGGAAACCGTACCAAGTTATCCTGACCTCGTTCACCAGGTAGAAGCTTAAATAGCTGCCGACGAGACCATCGAAGCGCACCGTCAGCAGTTCAAAGACAGCCAAAAGAGGAAAAGGCGGTCGGAGCAAGCCCCTAGAGGATGATAAGAACGGCGCGGCGAGGAGCGCCACAGTTATGAACATCGTCGCGACCCCCGAAGAGATTTAGGTCTGAAGCCGCCCAGGGTCTACACCCCATTAAACACCACCAGAACTTATGTGCTCTACATTATTCAAAACAACCTGGAGCTCCACAGGCCACGGGTGTCAGCCCCAAATCCGAGGAACGACCAGTTAAGATATTGTGAGTTCCATCGAGGAACTGGGCATACCACCGAAGAATGTACTAGACTGAAAGACGAAATCGAGTGCCTCGTCCGCCAGGGACTCCTGAGAAGATTTCTACAGGTCCAGGTTCCCAATCAGCCTCAACCGCCAAGGGAGATGAGGGAGCAGCAGGAGGAAGGCCGATGGTGGGAGAAATCGAGACTATCGCCGGACCTCCCACCCTAGCAGCACGAATCCTCTCGATTGACAAACCCCCAAGGCATCACGCAGATAAGAAGCTCAAGAAGGACATTACAATCGCTTTCGGGGAAGAGGATCTGCAAGGGTTACGACTTCCGCATCAGGACCCACTCTTGATCAGCGCAGGGATTGGGGAACCTTGCTTCAATGTTAAAAGGATATTGGTCGACAATGAAAGCTCAGTCGGTGTCCTGTTCCTTTCCACTTTGCAAAGTATGAAACTCACGAAAGATCAGCTCAGCCCCGCGGTCGGGCCTATCTACGGCTTCGACAACCGACCTGTTCCAGTTCAGGGTATGATCACACTCCCAACCACATTGGGCGAATTCCCGAGGCAGTCAATGCATAACATCTAGTTCGTGGTGGTGGAGTCCACCTCCGCCTACAATGCCATCTTTGGAAGACCGCTCCAATCCATCTTTGGAGCAATCTCATCTATTCCGCACCTAGCTATGAAGTTTCCGACCACCGCAGGGATTGGGGTCGTAAGAAGAAACCAAGAAGCAGCATGAATGTGTTTCTTAAAGCAGGCACGACCAATGGAAGCAACCGCTCTCAATATTAACAACTTCGACTTACGGTATGAGGCCACCCTACAGTGCAGATCGCCAGTCGAAGGGCTCATCGAAGTACCAATCTCCCAGCAGGATCCGACCCGGACAGTCCAGGTCGGGTCCCTCCTATTTAAGGAAGAGCTAGCGAGAGGAATATGCTCTCTTCCTCCGCGCTAATGAGGATATCTTCGTGTGGAGTCCAGAAGATATGCATGGGGTAGATCCTCAGGTCATCTTCCTTTCCATAAACATTAACCCTGCTTGCCGGACGGTGATCCAGAAAAAGCGGAACTTCGCCCCAGAGTGGCTCAAGGTGTTCGAAGAGGAGGTGGAGAAAATCTTGGAAGCGCGCTTCATCCGTGAAGCAAAATACCCCACATGGCTAGCAAATGTGGTTATGGTAAAGAAGGCCTCAGGGAAGTGGTTGATGTGCGTCGACTAAAGCAATCTGAATAAAGCATGCCCAAAAGATAGTTTCCCCCTTCCAAGAATCGATCAGCTGGTCGACGCAGCAGCCGTACATGAGCTCCTCAGCTTCATGGATGTGTACTCAAGCTACAACTAAATCAGAATGAACCCGGAAGACGAGGAGCACGCCGCATTCCGAACAGACAAAGGAGTTTACTGCTACAAAGCCATGCCCTTCGGCCTCAAGAACGCCGGGGCAACCTGTAAGACCCCATTTTTTTGCTATAAAATTGGGTCTTATGCCCAGAACCGCCGCTTTGCGGTGACACCAACACTCGGGAAGGTCGCCACTACAAAACGCCGATCCTGCCGGCCATATCGATCATAGAAGAAGAACAGTATATCTGAACATATAGAAGCTCAAGTCCACATCACATGCTATATATAGATCATAATAATAGTCCACAAGATAATAACTGACATAACAAAGTAATAATAATAAGTGCTCATGTCCAGTACATCATGTCCTCTCTACAAAATCACTCGCTGAAGCGAATCTACTGAAGACACTCACAGATCCTAAAACTGGTGCTCCCGTGCTAGACTGGCCCACCTCCATCTGCGCCGGCCTCTGGCGGAGTGGCGTCTCCTCGATTCCCTAAAATGATATGGTCCACCGACCGTTAGTCAAAAAGACTAAGCCTCATTTCCCCCCCCATCCATCCCCCAGTGGCCCTAGGCACCGAGCGGGAGGATGAAGCGGAGGACAACAAGGGGTATAAAATAAAGCAGGTGACATGTCCTAGCTACAGGAGTACTAGTATCTATCACTACACAGATGTTAATATATATGAAGCAGTAAATAAAGCAAGGTAAAGAACCAGTAAAGTAAGCAAGTAGAGATAAGTATAGAATAGAAAAATAACCATTGATTTTTAGGAATGCTCATACAAACCTATAAACCAAGGGGTCGTTTATCAAGGCCTATCGTATAAAAAGTCTCATAACCAATTTATACGATAGGGGTAAGGGTTGAAATGCAATGCTTATGCTATGACACGCAGAATTATGTTGGGTAATGTTATGTTCACACAAGTGCAACTCACACACTTCGACTCTATGAACACAGACCTTTAGTTCCCCCTTTTGGAGTTAACAAAACTCTCAGGATACCCCCGTAGTGGCAAACAGAAGCGGTGGATTGGGCCTCGCCCACCTCTAGGTTGGTATTCGCACTACCTAACCTAGACCTATCGTACGCCTCAACGCAAAAACGCGGAGCGCCTGCGTACTCTTACTGGCTGGACCACCAGACTTTCTTGGCTATGTGAAAATCCACACTTGCCGAGTCAGCGTATTGATGTCGGTGTGAACGATCGTCAATACCGAAGACCCACCACCTTTATGCACATGCAATATGATTACTATATACCTCTGAGCCATAAGCTCCCCGGGCTAACCTGCCCGTCACCATATCCTTCCGAGCCACCGGCTCGCCGGACCAACCCGTCCGTGCCTACAACCACCGAGCTTACCGCTCGTAAGGCCAAACCAGCTAACCACCCATAGCAACGAGGTGTGGGTGAGTGTATTATTGAGTTAATCTTGCATAATAAATTATTCCTGCGGTTTTGGGTTAACCATGGACTTCCCAAGGACTACCTTGTGAGGGGCTCGCAGCGGTACTAGGAGGTACGATGGGATGATAGCCCAAACCGCCCTTTCCATGGCACTTACTATTATTGATAACTACTCAAAAGCATACCCCCCTCACCATTACACTTATTAACCCTAAGTTCGTTTTATTCCACTCCAATGGAATGGCGATCTTTCGACAATCCCAAGCACACTCTTGCCTCCTAGTCAACCAGACATCTTACTCCCCATGTAACCTACATGCTTATCCTTATTCAACCTTTCCACTATACACAAACCACTTGAACTACATGAGGTGCATGAGAAGAGGTACTCTAAATAATCATCCAAATGACCCAAGATTATTATTGGAGATGTGTTATGACATTTTAAGACTACCTCTAGAAATTCATATTTTTCCTAATTTATTTGGCATTTATTATAATTTTGTCAAAGTCAGGGAACTTATAACTTTGAACACTAAGTATAGTTTTCTAATAAGCTATGACCATAATAAAATTTGTACAACTACATATCAACAAAATAACAGCCACATATGAAATTCATAAATTTCTAGAAAGGTTTTGATCTAAAAATAAAATGTTGATTGATTTATCATAATCAAGAGTTAACAAAGAAAGTACTAAAAATACTCTTCCAAAAATGACAAGAAAATTAGCAGATATGAAAGGTGAACGAAAAAGTTCACTGGTTGAGTTTCATAATTTTCCAGATTCATTTGACCATATAAATCATTTATTTAAATAAACAAATCATAGGGCACCTTGTGAAGATAACCATATCAAAACTTCTCCAAAAATTATACTAAAATTTACATGTCATTTTCATGCCCTAAAAAGTCCTCTGACCAAGTTTCATGATTTTCCAGTGTGTATTCAATTCATAATTAATTTTCTTACAACTAGGGCAAATATTAGGTTTATGAATGAAGTAATATATATATCAATCCAAAATTCATAACAAAATTATCAGAGAATGATATCATCCATATTAACTTACTGACAAAATTTGATGAGCATTCAAGGTAATATGATTATGTAAATTCTTAACATAAGAAAGTGACCTAATTGATTCATAATTAACTTAGACGGGATAAATATTTCTAAAAATTCCAGATAAATTATCTCGGGCTTATTTCCACCCCATGAAACTCTCTACCAAGTTCCAAGTCAATCCGATGACATGACCTTATGTCCTTCAATAGGTTCAATATACAACCCTAAGGTTTGAACCGGGGTTCTAGGACACATCCACCCCAAACCACCGAAAACCACTTGTGGGGATATTTTATATGACATCAAGTCAGTGGTCAAAGTTTCACACCATTTGGAAGAGGGATGATCTCCCAAATCCATCAAGTGCAATTTTGATCTAATATACCGTAGTTTGACCAAAATTGGGTTACTTAATTACTCTATCAATTCAATCCCAAATGAGATGAAATTTTTACCAGAGTCATGTCATGACCCTAGGGACCACCCACCAAAATTTGAAAGGGTTTAGAGGTCTCTAGACTCTAAAATTAATTCATACATGAATTATTAAATTTATACAAAAACTATAGAAAAAGGTTCTCCAAAAATTCCCATTTTTGGACATGTTGAGGGTAAGAGTAAATCTAGCCTATGCTAAAAATTTCAAAGCATTTGGATGTCCGGAATAGCGGGGGCTCTCAAATCGTTCTCCGATCAACCCTATGTACAGGTTGCACCATTTTGAGAGATGCAGTCAAACCAGTCGGCCAAATCGGCTCAAATCAATTTTAAAATAAACTAGACATAAATATCTACAACTTTTGTCTCTGACTATTTTTCTTAAAACGGCTTCTAAGGGGTTCCATTTTTAGTTTAAAAAACGTGCATTTCCAGGGGAAAATATGACGTTAATAATCACAAAATTATTAATCTATCTAAATGTAGGGCATCGGTTAATCTTCTCCAATCAGCTAACGACCACGATTGGCCCGTCTTGTACCAACTTGGGAGGTGATTTCCTAGCCACCTAGACGCTCTCTCGATCGGCCAATGCCACCACCACCTTCGTTGAGGTGGCGGTCGGCGATGTACGACACGTGGTTGGCCGGCCGGAGGCGGACAGAATCGGGAATTTGAACAAGAAAAGAAAAGATTGAACACAAGCTTTCGGCCAGGCCGATCCAAGACCAATTGGCCCCAAATCTAGTGGCCAAAATGATGAGATCTACCCACTAGGAAATAGATGAGAGGACCTGAATGGTGGCTTATAGTCGTGCCGATCGTCGGTCCGCCATGGTTGGTCGAGAGCTCTTGGGTGCCTTGCCGATAGGTGCTTGGGATGATCGAATTCTTCTGGAAAGTGGGGGAAACTCCTTCCCTTCACCCCTTGAGCCATTTTTATAGAACCAATCCTGGTGGGGGAAGAGATGAAGCTTGGGATTCCTCCATTAACATCATTCATGGTGAAAATTTCGGCCATACCCAAAGGTCACCAAATTCATCCCCCTTAAGAGTTGTAAAACCCTTTAATCTTCTCCTAATTGATGGGGGGGGGGGGAATGAATCCCCATCAATTGGGAGGACTTTTGGACTCCCTTGGCCATGAATTTGGCCACCAAAATGAGCCTCGTCCGCTTCCCTTCGGTTGAGCTACCGTCGGCGCCAGCGCTAGCATCTCGACGGCGTAACGCTCGTTGGTTCGACAATCGCCGTCAGCGCTCTGCGCTAGTGCTAGCGCATGCGCTAGTGATAACGCCTGCACTAGCGTCTCAAAGGCATACGGGTTGCCTCAATGGTTTGGTGTTCGTCTCAGCGGTTCACCTAAACCACCACTAATGCCAGCGCTAGCCGCTAGCGCCGCATTTTATACACCCCCTTCTTTCTACGGTTGGATAATTGGGGTGTCACAAGGGACCTCTTGTAACGATCCAGGCCCGCCAACACGGGACCCAGCTGGCACCGGAAGGGTTCAGCCTAACCAGATGGTCTGCAGACCATGCACCCCAACCCCTCTCTGTCCCACCACAGGGCACAGCGGGTTGTTGGAGACCGCAGTCCCCCTTTGATGAGAATTGAGCCAGTTAAGCGGCAGCGCGTGAACTTCCCAGGAGGTCACCCATCCCAGAATTGCTCCAGCCCGAGCACGCTTAACTATGGAGTACTTTCACTTCTCATCACCAATTGAGCAACTCAATTGGTGATGAGAAGTGAAAGTACTCCATAGTTAAGCGTGCTCGGGCTGGAGCAATTCTGGGATGGGTGACCTCCTGGGAAGTCCACGCGCTGCCGCTTAACTGGCTCAATTCTCATCAAAAGGGGACTGCGGTCTCCAACAACCCGCTGTGCCCTGTGGTGGGACAGAGAGGGGTTGGGGTGCATGGTCTGCAGACCATCTGGTTAGGCTGAACCCTTCCGGTGCTAGCTGGGTCCCATGTTGGCGGGCCTGGGCCGGGAGGGTGCTGGCGGTCCAGCTGGGTCCCGTGTTGGCGGGCCTGGATCGTTACAAAAAGTGCAATCCTGGATGCCTATGTAGGATCTGGTCAGATAGTTAAGCCCTTTATGACCAACCTCCCTTTGATACCATTTGTAAGATCCCCCTCACGGAACTACAAAGGTCTATGCGCATAGAGTCGTGTGTGTGAGTTTCATTGCATAAAACATTCATGGCATAGCATAGCATACGCACTTGCAGATCCTCATCATATAAATTAGTATGGGCTCTTTTATATGATGAGTTACATTTTGGAAACCTTAACTTATAAGTTTGTATGGGCATTCATATAAGTTAGGGTACGATTATTGATAGATTGCTATTTACTATTACGCTGCTCTTACTCTTTCTTACTTACTACTGCTCTTTATTACTGCTTCAATTATTGTACTCACATTTATAATGCTTGGACTTGTGTAGTGTAGCTCTTTATACACTTGTAGTTCTATTTATACACATGTTAGTTGTACATTTAATTATGTTGTTGAGAGCCACTGTCACCTGCTTCTTTTGTTATACCCCTTGTTGTCCTCCGCTTCTTCCTTTTCTTCCGCCCGGTGCCTTGGAGTCGCCGGGGGAGCGGATGGGAAGCCACTTAGTCTTTATGACTAACGGTTGTTACACCACTATTTTTTTAGGAGCATACCCAGCTGGAGCAGTACCGGATAGATCAGAGTGATAGGACTTGGAGACATATTGCAGCTTTTGCAACAGCACCTTCTGATACGGTTGTGAGGGATTGTAGTTCTTGTTGTAGACTTCTGCTATACCTTGTTATAGTATATTTGGGAGCTCTTCATTTTGCTTCCTGTCATTTATATATTTTGTGGACATTTATACTTTGTGAATTATGGACTCTTGAAAATATTCAATTTATTGATGGGTTGGCAAATGATATTGGTAATAGTCGGCAGAATAGGCGTCTTGTGGTACAGGTTAGCCCGTGTGCTGACACTACCGCAAGGCGGCTGTTCTGGGCATAAGACTCCCCTCGGCCGTGTTTTGTGTTCCGGGAGGGGGATCTTACACCTCTTAATGGGTTAGGCATGTCATAGTGGGGTCATGGGTCATGGTGACGCCCTAAAGCCAACCCTAGGCTTGGTAATTAGGAATTACTATCTGCAGACCATGGTGATTTTTGCCTCGAGCCTAAGCTCTTATGATCTCTGCGCGCATCCTAGGGTTTTGTCATGACCTAGTCATGACAAAACCAACCTAGGGGTCGCGTTGTTTAGGGGATGTTACACAACCTACCATAGGCTAATGAACAAAGTATTCAAAGACCTCATTGAAATCACAATGGAGGTCTATGTGGACGACATGCTGGTAAAGAGCATCCACCGCCGTGACCACTTATAAGATTTGGAGGTGTGCTTTCAGCTCCTCCGTCGTTTCTAAATGCGGCTTAACCCTAGCAAATGTGCATTTGGTGTGACGGCGAGAAAATTCCTTGGATTCATAGTAACCCATCGAGGGATCGAGGCAAACCCAGAAAAGATTAAGGCACTGGGAAACATGCCACCACCATGTTCCATCAAGGAGGTCCAACACTTAAATGGAAGGATTGCTGCTCTTTCGCGATTCCTGGCACGAACGGGACATAAATATCTCCCCTTCTTCACAATCCTTCGAGGGGCACGTCACTCTGGGTTCCAGTGGATGGACGAATGTCAGACGTCCTTCGAACACCTCAAGCAGTACCTGGATTTGCCCCCGCTCTTATCAAAACCTATCCCTGGAGAAGTCCTGTTCCTTTACCTAGCAATATCCCTCACGACCGTCAGCTCGGAGCTAGTAAAAGACGAAGGAGTCCAATGATCTTTTTATTACCTCGGCAAGGTCCTCACCGACGTCGAAGCTAGATACCCAATGGCCGATAAGACGACCTTCACCCTCGTCTCTTCATCAAGAAATCTTCGACCCTACTTCCAGGCTCATACGATAAAGATGTTGACTCAGTTACTGTTACTGGCCATTCTCCAGAAGCCAGAAGTATCCGGGGGACTAGTAAAGTGGGTAGTCGAGCTGGAGAGTTTGACATCAAATTCTTACCGCGACTGGACATCAAATCCCAAGTGCTCGCCGATTTCATCGTAGAGAATACTCTACCTCCGGAGACCGCCCCTGTTAAAGATATCTCTGCCGCTCGTTGGACTCTCTATGTCGACGGGGCTTCTGCGGCCAAAGGAGCTGGAGCAGGATTGCTCCTAATCAGTATAGAGGGCATCACTTTAGAGTACGACCTCAAGTTGAAGTTCCCAGCAACCAAAAACATTGTTGAGTATGAGTCTCTAATCGCCGGACTACGACTCGACGTCGACTGCAAGGCGGAGAACCTGACAATCTACACCGACTCGCATCTCGTGGTCTCGCAAGTTGAGGGAAACTATGAGGCAAAGAACGACCACATGACACAATATCTCATACTCGTGAAATCCCTCCTACAAAAAGTATCATCGCACCAAATTTTGCACATCCCCGGGGAGCAGAATTCTAGAGCCGACGCACTCTCCAAACTCGCGACCTCTCCTTCTAACTATCAATCACAGAGGCGCCGAATCAAAGACATTGTGACTCCCATCATTCCCGGGACATGGGAGATCACCGAAATTAGCGAAGAGGGACCATCCTGGATGACACCCCTCCGAGCCTACATTGAACATGGAGACTTGCACAGCGACTGCTTAGAAGCACGATGACTGCGAATGCGAGCCGCCCCATACGTTATCATCAAAGGGGAGCTTTACAGGCGGGTCTTTCACGATGAAAAAGGATGTCGCCGAATTTGTTCAAAAATGTAAAAGCTGCCAGATCCATGCAAACATCCCTCATCAGCCCCCGGTAGCGCTTACGGAACTCCAAGGCGCTAGACCATTCGCTCAGTGGGGGATCGATCTCCTCGGTCCCCTCCCCATGGCCTCCGGCCAGAGAAAGTTTATCATCATGGCTATCGATTACTTCACAAAGTGGGTAGAAGTTGAACCCCTCACCAAAATCACTGAGGAGAATGCCAAACAGTTTGTGTGGAAGAATATCGTCTGCCGCCTTGGAATCCCGGCAATAATCATCGCCGACAATGACACTCAGTTCACGGGAAAGTCGTTCACCAAGATGTGCGAAGACTTGAAGATTAACATTCGCTATACGGTCGTAGCTCACCCACAAACAAATGGCCAGATTGAAGTAACAAATCACACCATCATTAAAAGACTCAAAACCCGCCTCCAGGAGGAAGGAGGGCAGTGGGTGGACGCGCTTCCAAATGTTCTGTGGCACATCGTACAACAGAAAGGACTCCCACAGGAGAAACCCCGTACAATCTCTGCTACGGTATAGAGGCGATCATCGCCGTAGACATCAGCGTCCCCAGCAGTCGCGCAAAAACCTTTGATCCCGAAAAGTACGACGAGCTACTCCAAGAAAACCTAGACTTAATTACATAAGTCAGGGATACGGCTGCCCAACGCATAACTCACTACCAAAGACGTGTGGCCCGACTTTACGATCGAAGGGTGAAACCTAGGACAGTCAGCGTAGGGGATCTGGTCCAACGCAGCATCGAGGCGGCCGGTAAAGGCCCGCAAGGAGATAAACTCTCGCCAACTTGGGAAGGTCCGTACGTTGTCACTACCATCGTAAAGCCCAGAACATACATGCTCAGAATGGCGGAAGGGAAGACTCTACCACGCACCTGAAATGCCCAGAACCTGCGCCGCTTTTATCAGCAATTTGAATCTTCTATCACGCAAAAAGTCGCGAGCTCAGACTCGCGTAAACTTATCTTATATTATGTACAAAGCCGCGAGCTCAGACTTGCGCAAACTTATCTTATATTATGTACAAATCCGCGAGCTCAGACTCGAGCAAACTTATCTTATATTATATACAAAGTCACGAGCTCAGACTCGCGTAAACTTATCTTATATTGTGTAAAACGTCGCGAGCTCAGACTCATGCAAACCAACGCTCTACAATGAAAAATATGTTTTAACACTGACACCTATGTTTGAGTAAAAATAACATACATCTTCCTCACCGTCACAAACATTTTTTATCATTAACTTTGGGGCCCTGCCCCCAGAACTTCGCACTGCCGCCGATCGAAGGTCAGCCATTCTCCCCACAGTAAGGTCCTGACATTGTAAGGGTCTGGTCGTCTTACAGTCATCCACGGTTTGAACACTTACGCTCTTCACCGACCACTCTTGGCCCTTGCCCCTGGGACTTCGCACTACCGCCGATCGAAGGTCAGCCCTTCTCCCCGCAGTAAGGTGTAACGCCCCAAAATTTCGGATAATTATTTTAAATCCTTAATGACGTAATATCGTCATGTAGGCATTACGTTTGTGCTGAGTTTTCCGGTGCATTATAATTTGTCGCGTTTTGAATCCTGCCGGAATTAAAATTTTAGACCTTAGAAAATTTAGTTAATTAATTTTAAGCATAATCATGGATTTTAGTCGCGATCCGAGCCAGTCTTGTCCAAATCGTAAGCTTAAGGTTAAAATTGTTATAAATTTATATTAAAGAAAATTCTTTTAAATTCTAGTATAAAAAGGGCTTTAATATAAATTAGGTCCTGATCTTTTCCTCTTTCCCGTTTCCGCCGAATCAGAGAGCGAGTGAGAGAAGGAGTGCGCCATTTCGTGAAGCTTCCGTCGGCCTTTGCGTGAGCGTGAGTTCTAGGGTGTGGAATCTCCATCTAAGCATAGATTCGGAAAGCTCTCGCCAAGATCTTCATTTGTGCGGTGAGTATTTTTGGTTTTGTGGTTTTTTGGAGTTGGAGGGTGTAACCCTAATCTTATTTTTCATCTGAAAAGTTTCAGAAATTCTTCCTGGTGGTCTTCTATCGCCGATCCTTGGTGTGGAGTGTGTGGAGGCCGGTGATTGGAAGGTTTGAGACAAGTGGAGGATTCTTCACCCTTGCCATGTTATTTTTTTCAACTCCTTTTCCCCGTTCTTATCATGTTTGCATCTGTATTAGACAAACAATATAGAGTAGACCAGTTAATGGAACTTCTAATTTTTCCCTAGCAGAACTCGCCTAAGTCTAAGTTAAATTCGTCGAGTCATCTCGAGTGGTTAAGTTAAATTCGTCGAGTCATCTCGAGTGGTTAAGTTAAATTCGTCAAGTCATCTCTAGTGGTTAAATTCGCCGAGTCATCTCGAGTGGTTAAGTTAAATTCGCCGAGTCATCCCGAGTGGTTAAGTTAAATTCGTCGAGTTATCTTGAGTGGTTAAGTTAAATTCATTGAGTCATCTCAAGTGGTTAAGTTAAATTCATCGAGTCATCTCGAGTGGTTAAGTTAAATTCGTTGAGTCATCTCGAATGGTTAAGTTAAATCTGTCGAGCCATCTCGAGTGGTTAAGTTAAATTCGTCGAGTTATCTCGTGAGACTAAGTTAAAATTCGTCGAGTATTAGTGCAATTCGTCGAGTGACCTTTAGAATTCATCGAGTGACTGTTTGTTCATGAAAGTCATGGTATTTTCCTCCTGTTATCGTGCTGCGTGCGGTGTTAAGTGATGGGGTGATGAGCTGGTTTTGGACTGTTGGTGAGAGAGATTTTTGAGGCCTCCTCCACAGTGCCTGTGTTGGTGAAATCATGGTACCCGGGGGTGTTTTGGACTGTTGGTGAATGGAAGATTGTAACCTCCACCTCAGTGCCTATTTTTTTCTGGTGTCATTGATTCACTCCTTATCTTTGATCTTGGTGATCTTATTATTTTTGAGCCGCCTTTTTGCGCCTTTTTACTGAGGCATTCTTTTATGTTAATTGCCTCAGGTTCGGACCGGTAGCTGTGCAGGTTGATCGTGCTGTTTTTCCAGATCATGGATAGTATTTTTCCTTTCTCCTCCTTGGTGAGATTAGTCAGGTGTGACTTTCTTTGACTATTTGGTCTATTTTTGATGTACTTTGACATCTTTGTGGGGTCGTATCAAATTATTGACGTATGCTCATTGTTGTTTCTTTGTGTGGATTGCTTACTTGATGTGTCTGTCACTACTGCCTTTTTGCTACTGATGCATTGCTCTCAAGGAAGATTTTATGCTAGGATGCATGTTAGATATTTTAAGTATACAATTTGCATATTCTTATTCAGGGCATGATTTAAATTAAATGTCACCCTAGTTTGAAGACCGTAAAAAGGATTCTTTTCTTACTTATAATTAATGTAGAGTTTGCATATTATTAGCTAGACGATTTGGTCTTCTTGCTCATATAGGGTAAATCAAATCAAACTTTATACTTTCTTTTCCGCAGTGTAATTATAGTTTCTATTCATGGACTAGATGATCCATTGGACCGAGGGACACGATCTAAATCTTAAAATTGTAAATTATGTCTTTTAACATAACTTTTGTACAAATGAATGTCTTTTATGAAGGCAAACGTAGAACTAGAGTTGCCTGAGCGTTTGTAGTGATCTCCTACACGATGTGGCATCACAACGCATATTCTCCTCGCTCTGATAATATATTTATATATTTGGAAAATGCAGGTTGTGACATAAGGTCCCGACGTCGTAAGGGCCTGCCCCTCTTACGGTCTTCCACGGTTTGAATGCTTACGCTCTTCACCGACCACTCTGGGGCCTTGCCCTTGGGACTTCGCACAGCCGCCGATCGAAGGTCAGCACTTCTCCCCGCAGTAAGGTCCTGACGTCATAAGGGCCTGCCTCTCTTACGGGCGTCCACGGTTTGAACGCATACACTCTTCACCGGCCATCCTGGGGCATGTCCCCCCGATTAACACTTCGACAATGACTGGAGCAATAGAGTCACAAGACGCCAAAAAGCGCCAACACAAGGATGTACGAATCAAGAAGAGACTGTAGAAGATGAAGTGAAAACAACCTCGCACTTATCCCTCGACAACGACTCCAACCCAAGCCACCACAAAGAAGAACGTCAAAACCTTCGAACACCTCCACGTAGTAATTCAGGCTCCGAAGGTTTGCGGGGCTTATGATGTGCATCCGTAGATATGATGTTCATCCATGGATTTATAAGAGTCATGGGCGCGTTTAGAGAAGACTCCACTAAAGAAAAGTGGAGTTAGTGTGGTCAAAGTCCGACCCATGATCGTGAGAGGGGGAAATCCGCCAAGAACAGTTCGCACTCCGGCAGCGGCAGGCGCAACTAAGACCATGCCCCCATCTCGGCGGGGTGCGACCTAACCGCACTCCCCATGATGGGGGGTGCGGCCTAACCGCACCCCCATGGGATGCGGCTAAGCCGCCCCCCCCCCCCCCCCCCCCCCCCCCCCCCCCCCCCCGCGACGGGGTGCGGCTAAGCCCTCCCCCCTCCCGCAGGGGGACTTAAGGAGGATCCGGCCGAAATGACACCCCCTCATCGGGTGCAGCCGGAGCCTAATTCCCCTTTGGGGGCGCGACTTCTCATTTCCCCATTCGTCGCACGCTCAGAATGCTCCCGTGTTCGTTGCGTGCTCAGAATGCCTCCTCGCACGTTCAGAATGCTCTCGTGTTCGTTGCACGCTCAGAATGCCTCCTCGCATGCTCAGAACACTCTCATGTTCGTTGCGCGCTCAGAATGCTCCCGTGTTCATTACGCGCTCAGAACACTCCCGTGTTCGTGGCGTCCTCAGAACACTTCCCCACGCGCTTAGAATGTTTCCACGTTCCCGACACGCGCGCAGTTAACATTTTCTAATTTCTCAAATTGCAGAACCCATTCGTCGCCTTCATCGCCATCAATGAAGCTGCCCGAACTGCCCGAAGGGCGAACCATTCATTTACAAAAAATGATGATGCGTGTGCTCCGAACCGGAAAACGTGATTCGCCAGTCAGGTAGTTGCGGTGGTTGTAATGGAGAAATTACCGGGCTACCCCCGGTCAAAGCTATAAAAGGAGCCAAAAGCCTTAATTTCAAGACATCTTGCCTTCTACGCCCGAGAGAGCTCCTTTGAAGATTTCCTTGGAATTCTCTTTCGGCGCTTGAAGATCTCCTTCGACCCTCGAAGATCTCCTTTGAATCTTCGAAGATCTCCTTCAAGCCTTCGAAGGTTGCGAAAGACGACTCAGCATTCTCACTTTTGTTCTCACCACCGTTCTCAAAAGAAGTACTTAGCTTCCCGAGAGGTGGCTGATGGCGCAAATCTCACACACCGCAATAGGCGGTAGCTCGACTGCGACACGAAACGGCAGTGTACCGATCGTTCAAGTAATAAATGTTGGGAATAAATCCCCGAGTGTCGGTCTCTTGAGGAACACAGTAAGGTGGAGTTAAATGTCGAGGAAGGACTTGAGATCGAAGTCCTTAGGCGGATGGAATGCGGGGGAGTTGGGTTGGCTTTTGGAAAATAAAAGAAAAGCTATCAACTACTCCTATGCAATGCCGCTATGCAAAGCTTCGCTTGGCCGAATGGAAACTAGGCAGGCCTTGAGCGCGCTGCGTCGCAAGGGCGGATGGACGAGTAGGCTAACGGGATCAAACTATGCAGGCCTTGAGCGCGCTGCTTCGTTAGGCGGGATGGAGTACACGGGCCGCAATGCCACGCTTCGGTAGGCGGATGGACGAGTAGGCTAGCGGAATGAGGGTCGCAAGCACCTCTTCAACAAGCACACCACTAACAATTGCTAGGGCGGCACAACGCAACCAACAAACCACACCACAAGGCGCACCTCAATAATATAAACAAAAATACTCAATCACATAGACATAATCAAGTAAAAATGCTATTTAATCAAAATACACTTCATCATAATGTTAGATCTAGTTGCAAATACATCAATAAAAGGAGAACAAGGCAAGAAATCGACCGAATCCGAAGGCTCGTTGAAGATTCACAGTTGGAATCGCCGGGTTGTCAATCCGCGTCCAAGCTCGGTCCACAACTACGTCCGGGGTAGAGAGAGCTGTCACTACTCTCCAATGGACCCGTCTTCTTCGTGTCACGATCCGGTAGAGGTTGCAACACTTCCTCTTGCTTGAAGGTAATGGCGGCTAGGTCTACCTTTGGAGCTCGTGGATGAAGGAGGAGGCCGAGAGGAAACTCCGGCGAAGATTTGGCGTTGAAAGCTTGCCCGGAGATCCTCCCTAAGGTGGGCGGCGATGGAGGGGCGAAATCGGGCGGAACCGGGCGGAAAACGGCGCTGAAAATCGGGATTCTGACCTAAAATCGCGAGCAGGGAATTTATAGGCGCTGGAATTAAACAGTGCGCACGGTCAGTGGCGCACGACCAGTGGTCGTGCGCACTAGAATCCTATGATCGTGCGCTCTGCCTGGACGGAACCTGCAAAGACAGAAGTTATAAAATAACATATTCGCACGACCAGTGGCGCACGACCGGTGGTCGTGCGCACTGGAGTCAGTGGTCGTGCGCAATAGATGAAACAGAACTTAAAAATTAATGGTCAGTGCGCACGAGCAGTGGCGCACGACCGGTGGTCGTGCGCGCTGGAGTTGATGATCGTGCGCATTACACCAAACAGAACTTATGAAAAAAGCGTTAAGTGCACACGATCAGTGGCGCACGACCAGTGGTCGTGCGCAATAGAACCAGTGATCGTGCGCAGTGTTCCTGTGCAGAATTGCACCGGAAACACCTGCACGACTCCTGTTCTAGCGTACAACCACCAATCCGGCCACTAAAAGTGGCACCGAACAATGCATGAAAACTACTAATGAAAATCAACATGAAATCACACCAAAATGGGCCAAAAGGTGCACCTAGCATGGGAAATCAAATATGAACTAAAACAGGGCTAAAGTGCAGTGAAATGACTAACTAAACGGCCCAGATGAGTCCATAAAAGTGTATATGATGAGGACTCATCACACCCCCAGACTTAACTGTTTGCGCGTCCCGAGCAAACAAATTCTAAGCGAACGGGGAAAGAAAAGTAGATGGCTTAATGATTACACTACAGAGTACCATGCGAAGTCGCATGCTCACGTGCATAAGAAAATTAGTAGAAAAGACTACTGATTATACAAACAGTTTATAAATTTCTAAAAGAGTAAAAGCATATTACAACTACTCAAAATGGTGAACAACGGTGAATCAGTCGGTCATGCATACGGAGAAAGTAAATTAAGCGCTGAGACGAGCATTGCTCAAGATCGGGGTACGGGACAAACTCCACTGAAATCCATCAGTGTCGGTGACCATAAGCTTGCCCGGTCACATTCTCTCCACGGCACTGGTTTGACTCAATTGCGTGAATCAATAGGACTTTAGGTTTTAATTGGGGCTTGGGTTTAGGTGCGGATAAACAAAGATAAAAACGACGGCTCAAGCACTAAACCCAAATGAGCTAATGCAGGAAACTATCCTCATTCGCCACACAAACACGCGGGTACACAACACCCCCAGACTTGGACTTAACAACATGGGTGCGTGCACCGCCTACTCCCAAACATAATTCGATATAAAAAGATTTTCAATGAAACTTTACTTCTCTTTCCTTTCTTTTTACTTCTTTTTTTTTTCTCAATTTTTTTCTTTTTCTTATCATTTTCAGCAAATAACCAATAGGACGCATCCACATCTTCACAAAAGTATCACGACATCAACACCCCAACCCATGAAAATAATAAACAGCTAAAGCTCAGATTTGGGCGTGCGACTAGGATTGGCTTTTGGCTTTGGTGAAATAAAAGTGGGGCTGAATCAAAGAACGGGTAGGCACAACTGGGCTAGCGAGGATATAGTGGTAGGGATAGGCACAAAGGCTCAACCGGGCCAAAATGATGGCCTATATCACCTTCACACAATTGACTAACCGTATACCCATGCTTCAAGAATCGCTTGGGGCAAGTTCTAGCCACCGAGAAAGATTCTCCTTTCTCCCGACTCAGGCAATACGAATCTAGCGATCGTTTACACACATCCCTATGCTACCGTTTGATTCACACCGGATTCACCATTTGAGTAGAGTAAACAACATTTACACTAATAGAAAAATATAAAACCATAATATAAAGAGAAGTCTAATCTACACAAATTTTTATGCAACCGAGCACTCGACTAGGAGCACTACTAGAGTCAACATTTTACTCTGCTACATAATCCTAAGCCATCACCTAGACTTTCCCAAATAAGCAGAAGAATTAAATTCACAACAGAGCGAGCAAATAGATGAGTACGCGTTCAAGTGGGTGTTGTGGTGTGCAATGAAAATGAACAAAACATTTTAAATGAAATCTTCTAGTATGCAGTGCAATAGTGCACGTGAGCGGGTAAACAAAACTTCTCTCCCCCAGACTTAAACTAAACAATCCACAAAACATATGATATGAAAATCAGAAAAGAGCTAGGGGAAGAGAGTACCCAATGCTCAGCAAGTGAGCATACCAGAAGATTGGCGAGTAAGCTGAAATGAGCGCAGCATCCGCCATCCAGAATAAGATACCTGCAGGGATCAGCTCCGCAAAAACAAAAGAAACAGAAAAAGATAAACTACAATAAACTATAGCTAACTAAACAGGATGGATTAAAATAAAATGCATGAAAAGTAAGATAACTACTGGGGTTATTGTCATCCCAGCACGACTTATTTGAAAACATAAAAGTTCTAGCTAATGGGCCTATGGAAGGAGAAGTGGACAGGTAACTGGCCTAATATCCGTGTCGGTAGCGGGTACCTATACGGAGAAAGAACAGTCACGCCTCTACCTGAATAAAGATAAAACCTGCCCATCACAGGTAGAGGGAAAAGAAAGTAAGAAGAGGAGGAGGCCTGGTCCTCACTCATCTCACCAAAACTATCCTTGCCCAGCAAGGTATCGCCCACAGTAGGTCTGCAGGAGGAGAAGGCAACGAGTGGAGCTTCCTCTACGGAGGGGGGATCAACCTCCTCACATGAGAAGATGCTCTCATCATTGACTTGAGCAAAAAGCTCCAAGTCCTCCTGGGATACCTGTGAAGACTCAACCTGCACAGGCTCGGATTAAGAGAGGGGATCAAGAAATAAAGGGGGCGAAGAACATAAATAAACATCAATCGGGAGAGTGGTCCCGGTCTCACTCCCATCAGGTTGGGGAAGTAAAATAATGTTAGCATTGTCATCAATGCTACAGGATTCAGCGGGATCAATGGTGGCCAAGCTTAGGATTTGGACTCCCTCCACCGGTGCTGAGGAAAACTTCTCTTCACCTAGAAGGTTGTCCTCCTCCATAGGAGTAGGCACAACACTAAGATCAACCGCCTCCTCCTGTGACACATCCTCGACAATGTCGTCGGAGACGAGTATAGTATGCACAACAGGGGGAGGAATAGTGCTCGGATAAAAGTCGAGCATCGATTCCTCACAAAGAATCGAATCCACAAGAAGTGGTGGAGGCACATGGAGAATGGGCTCAGTAATGTCGGCGCATAGATCAGCCGCACATCCGGTGACCGTATCCATGCCATACCCTTCAAAATGTGAAGGTGACAAAGACACATAGCCGGATGTCGAAGGTGTGCTACCAAAGTTAGGAGTTGGGACGATCCGGATATCCGGCTCGTCATCCTCATCCAATTGGCGACGAAAAGCAGCACAATCCTTCAGGGCGTGATCAGTGCTCTGACAAAACTGGCACTGCCTTATGGGCTTCTTTGGCGCAGCGGGAGCTGGAGCCGAAAAGAAGTATGACGGTAAAGGCTCGGCAGAGTAGCCATAAGACTTACGCGCACCATATGGAGCACCAGACGAAGTCGGTGCTCCATATGCTGGGCTATAAGAATTATGCCTACTATTCTCCGTAGGGCATTCATCACTAGAGTGGGAGGTAGCTCCACACCAACGGCAACGGAAATTGAGATGTGCCCACATAGTGCGAAGATAAAACGATTCAAAATAAAAATGCTATTGTGCAAATACTAAACCAAATAGAAATTACTAAAGCAACCTGATAAAATCAAGAAAAAGGAATAAAAAAAAAATAAGACAAATAAATGCAATTTACAAATGGAAGGGCTTCTCTCTCAAATTCTCCCTCTCCAGAAAACTCACACGACTGTGTTCCCCGGCAACGGCGCCAAAAACTTGATGGCGCAAATCTCACACACCGCAATAGGCGGTAGCTCGACTGCGACACGAAACGGCAGTGTACCGATCGTTCAAGTAATAAATGTTGGGAATAAATCCCCGAGTGTCGGTCTCTTGAGGAACACAGTAAGGTGGAGTTAAATGTCGAGGAAGGACTTGAGATCGAAGTCCTTAGGCGGATGGAATGCGGGGGAGTTGGGTTGGCTTTTGGAAAATAAAAGAAAAGCTATCAACTACTCCTATGCAATGCCGCTATGCAAAGCTTCGCTTGGCCGAATGGAAACTAGGCAGGCCTTGAGCGCGCTGCGTCGCAAGGGCGGATGGACGAGTAGGCTAACGGGATCAAACTATGCAGGCCTTGAGCGCGCTGCTTCGTTAGGCGGGATGGAGTACACGGGCCGCAATGCCACGCTTCGGTAGGCGGATGGACGAGTAGGCTAGCGGAATGAGGGTCGCAAGCACCTCTTCAACAAGCACACCACTAACAATTGCTAGGGCGGCACAACGCAACCAACAAACCACACCACAAGGCGCACCTCAATAATATAAACAAAAATACTCAATCACATAGACATAATCAAGTAAAAATGCTATTTAATCAAAATACACTTCATCATAATGTTAGATCTAGTTGCAAATACATCAATAAAAGGAGAACAAGGCAAGAAATCGACCGAATCCGAAGGCTCGTTGAAGATTCACGGTTGGAATCGCCGGGTTGTCAATCCGCGTCCAAGCTCGGTCCACAACTACGTCCGGGGTAGAGAGAGCTGTCACTACTCTCCAATGGACCCGTCTTCTTCGTGTCACGATCCGGTAGAGGTTGCAACACTTCCTCTTGCTTGAAGGTAATGGCGGCTAGGTCTACCTTTGGAGCTCGTGGATGAAGGAGGAGGCCGAGAGGAAACTCCGGCGAAGATTTGGCGTTGAAAGCTTGCCCGGAGATCCTCCCTAAGGTGGGCGGCGATGGAGGGGCGAAATCGGGCGGAACCGGGCGGAAAACGGCGCTGAAAATCGGGATTCTGACCTAAAATCGCGAGCAGGGAATTTATAGGCGCTGGAATTAAACAGTGCGCACGGTCAGTGGCGCACGACCAGTGGTCGTGCGCACTAGAATCCTATGATCGTGCGCTCTGCCTGGACGGAACCTGCAAAGACAGAAGTTATAAAATAACATATTCGCACGACCAGTGGCGCACGACCGGTGGTCGTGCGCACTGGAGTCAGTGGTCGTGCGCAATAGATGAAACAGAACTTAAAAATTAATGGTCAGTGCGCACGAGCAGTGGCGCACGACCGGTGGTCGTGCGCGCTGGAGTTGATGATCGTGCGCATTACACCAAACAGAACTTATGAAAAAAGCGTTAAGTGCACACGATCAGTGGCGCACGACCAGTGGTCGTGCGCAATAGAACCAGTGATCGTGCGCAGTGTTCCTGTGCAGAATTGCACCGGAAACACCTGCACGACTCCTGTTCTAGCGTACAACCACCAATCCGGCCACTAAAAGTGGCACCGAACAATGCATGAAAACTACTAATGAAAATCAACATGAAATCACACCAAAATGGGCCAAAAGGTGCACCTAGCATGGGAAATCAAATATGAACTAAAACAGGGCTAAAGTGCAGTGAAATGACTAACTAAACGGCCCAGATGAGTCCATAAAAGTGTATATGATGAGAACTCATCAGTGGCATGTCACCCTCGGAGCTCACCCTCTCTCTTTCTCTCTCTCCCATTGTAACGAGCAGCGGCCAATCACGCTCGAGTTCTCAATCTCTAATTGTAACCCCAGAAGATAGTAGAAGTTGGGCGGCACAGCTCCGACCACGTGATTTTTCACCCTTTTCGGGTTTTCCACGTTAAAGTCCTTCTGTCACTTACTAATTCACTCATTGACCGTTTGCTCACTCGGTTCACTTCCGAGCTAAGGTGGTTCAATTCGAACGATCTACCAGAGCACCCGAGCGATCCACAATAAGAGTGATAGCGATCGTGACCATGGTGGTTATGATCCTTCGTTTGCAAACCCTCAAACTCACTTATGGAACTCCATACATTTTTTTGTTTAATTTTTTTTCCTTTCTGACAATAATTCCCGTTGTTAGGTCAAATACATACTATTGATGGTTGCGTTTTTGTCTAAAATCGCAGGAACAAAAATGTCACGCCAAACGAACGACAGTTAGTAACCACTGGGTTCACAATCGCCGCCGCCTAACGGACCCTAAAACAATGAAAAACCTCCAAAGCTATCCCCCTACCCAAATGGGGATCTTCTCTATTTGTGGTCAAATTAATGGAAAAAAAACTGCCAGCATTTAAGCTTGCCCATTGGATGCGGTTTCTCTCCATCTTGATCGTTGACTTCTGTCGCTGAGCAAGGTTTCTTCCTCTCGCATGCCGTGGTGTTTTATTGTGGTTTCAACGCAGGAAATTTATCAAATCTCTCATCAAAAATGAGCAAGCTACTATTCAAAGTTGGAAACTATAAGAAATAACATTCATATTTTGCAACATTTTTAGCTATGGTTAATCATTTCTTTGAACTCGGGCGGACACGCACAACTTATGAGCAGGCGACTAAGCATGATCTGGAACGACCAAAATTTGTGCTGCGAATATTTCTTACTATATTCCTAAATAATATATAATTTTTTGTTTTTGAAAACTATTAATGCCACGATATCATATCTTGAAGCGAGACTATAAAACAAATTTGTAAATAAGGAGATAAAGAAATCAAAATAATATATAGTTTAGAATCAAGTCTGAGTAAAACTCGTGATCATTGCTCTAAAGAAGTTGTACCACCCTCCTGCGGGGATTTCAACCGATACTCAGTCCTCTAAGGTACAACACCCGGCTAGATCCCGAAAACTCTGATGTGCACGAACACCTAGGAAGCACGGAGCACCCGAAGTACCCACTTGATGAAGCAAACGTCAAGAAAGCAAAATCGTGAGAGAAGGATCATGCAAGAATGAAAAGGTGCGTAAAATATTTCAGAAAAATCTTATATATAGGAATCTCGTAAAAAACACAAGTAATTATTACGTAATAAATTCTAACATTTAAAATATATATCTCTCTGCCGCCTCCTCCCGGTACGGTGGCCACCGACGATGCGATGTCGCCGGACCGCCGCCAAAAAAAGCGCCAGCCTCCGACGGGTCGTCCGGCGGAGGTGGCACGGTCAACTGGTGGCAGAAGCTCTAATTATCATTGCCACCACCGGCGTAAAGGAGCCGTCCGATCTCGATCATGAGATCGGACGCCCTGATTATATTAAATTATTCAAACCAATGATTGGCCCCATAAAGGATCCACGCCTGATGCGCTGTGAAGCCGTAGTTTCTTTTCTGTATGGCTCGATCTCAGCCAGAAATCAACCTCAAAGAGCATGCTTATAAGTTCAATATTAATATCAAACTTCAATAATTTAGGGTCTTAATGATCTTTGCTGGAAAAGTTCCTTATATCAAAATGGTGTAAATTTTACTAGAATTATTAAAATATTTTTATAAATATATTTTTAAAAAATATGCTATTTATAATAGCCCAAATAGTGACTTGTTAGTTCAAAATAATTACTGTTGCGGAACGCTTAGGGCTCTTGGTAGACCGGTCCAATTGAACCACCTTAGCTCGTGAGCGATCTAAGCGCGCAAACAGTCAATTCGAGATTTGTTGAGTACACTGGGACTTTTTAACGTGGAAAACCCGAAAAGGGTAAAAAACCACGTGGCCGGAGCTGTGCCGACCAAACTTCACTATCTTCTGGGGGTTACAACTTGGTAGGCAGAAACTCGAGCGCGACAGGCCGCTACTCGTTATAACAAGAGAGAGAGCTTCGAGGGTGACAGGCCACCTCTCGGAAAAATTAAGTACTTTTCCCTTCTGAGAATTCTAGAGGACCGAAGTGAGAAGCTGAGTCGCCTTTCCGGAATGACAGTGAGAAGCCGAGTCGTCTTTTCGGAACGAAAGTGAGAAGCCGAGTCGCCTTTCCGGAACGAAAGTAAGAAGCTGAGTCGCCTTTCCGGAATGACAGTGAGAAGCGGAGTCGCCTTCCCAGAATGACAGTGAGAGGCTGAGTCGCCTTTCCGGAACGAAAGTGAGAAGCCGAGTCGCCTTTCGGGAACGAAAGCGAGAAGCCGAGTCGCCTTTCCGGAACGAAAGCGAGAAGCCGAGTCGCCTTTCGGGAACGAAAGCGAGAAGCCGAGTCGCCTTTCGGGAACGAAAGTGAGAAGCAGAGTCGCCTTTCCTGACGAAGGAAATCTTCAAGTCCACAAAGGAGATCTTTAAGCGCCGAAGGAGAATTCCACAAAAGTCTGCCAGGATCTCTCCCGGGTCCAGAGGTCAAAAGTCCTTTCAAATGAAGCCCTGAGGCTCCTTTTATAGCTTTGGCCGAGGGTAGTCCGGTAATTTCGCCGTTTGCAGTTTCCATAAATGCTCGGAGGACGAATCATATTTTTCGGTTCGGGGCACACAGATCGCCATTTTTCATAAATGACCACCCTACCCTTCGGCCAGTTCGGGTAGTTCGGGCAGTTCTGTTAGAGGCGAAAAAGGCGACAGGTTATTCCTGGAATCTGAGAAACTGGAAATATAAAAAGTGAGAAAGTTGGAAAGACAAAAAGTGAGACGACCAGAAAGACAAAAAGTGAGAAGCTTGAAAGATAAAAAGTGAGAATGCTCTCTAACAGCGCTCAGAAGCGTTCTGAGCGCGCTCTAGCGCTGAAGCGCTCCATGCGCGTAACGAATCGTGGTGGCGTCCTGGCCGGGCTGCAAAGCGCTCTGGGCGGATGGCGGGACGGGAAGCTGCGCCCTTAATGAGAAATCGGGGCCTGATGCCTCTGATGAAAAGCACGCCCGGGGGGGGGGGGGGGGGGCTTCTCGCAAGCCCCCCTGCCGAGAAAGAGAGAGGGGTAGGCGGGCGCGCCTCAAGGGAGGGCGGCGCGGCCGTATCTCCAAGGGGGTGCGGCCAAGGCCGCGCCCCAAGGGGGTGCGGCCAAGGCCGCACCCAAATGGTGGTGCGGCCAAGGCCGAACCCCGCGCGGGGTGCGGGTTGGCCGCGCCCCGCAAGCCGCACCCCAAGGGGGTGCGACCGAGGCCGCACCCTGCGTGGGGCGCGACCATGACCGCACCCCGCGTGGGGTGCGGCTTGGCCGCACCCCGAAGGGGTGCGGCAGGGTTGCTCTCCGGGGAGTGCGGCTCGGGCGCGGTGGCGGAGATCGTTCCCGCGACGGGAGGGGGAGCCGCCGCTGCGCTCGCCGCGGCCTCGTTCGTTAATTTTTCCCGCCAAATTAACGGAGAAGTGATTTTGGAAATCAACTCTGCTTTTGGAAATAATCGTCGTCTTTGGAAATATTTGTTGTCTTTTGTAAATAATCGTCGCCGAGGCTCCTTATAAATTCGATTCCTGGATATAAGCCCCTATCATAAGCCCCCCAAACCTTCAGAGTCCGAACCTCGCGTAGGAGTGTGAAGGTTTTGAACAGTTGGCAGCGGATCTGGCCGTCATCTCTACACGGCGCGCCGAACGATGACTGGGGTAGGTTGTTTTTAATTTTTGAAAAAACAAAGCGGAGGGAAAACGGTTGGTGGTGGATAGGACAGCGGGGGCCGGGCATGGGCGGCCGGCGCCTGGGCGCCCACGCGAGCGGGCGGCGCCCGCGCGCCCTCGCGCTCGGCCGAAACCGGCGGAGGAGCGCGCGGCCGGTGCGCGCGAGTCGCTACGCGTGGCCAAGGGCGGCAGAGGGTGCGGGCGGTCGGCGCCCGCGCGTCTTTGCGTACGATGGTCGCCCACGCGCCCCCGCGCGCGGTCCGATGACCGCGCGCGGTCCGGCGACCGCGCGCCCCGCGCATGGCCGGTGCGCGCGGGGGCGGCGTCTGCGTGCCCCGCGCGCGGCCGACGCGCTCCCCGCACGGGGTCTTGCGCGCGGCCGGGAACGGGGGAGGGCGCGGGCGGCCGATGCCCGCGCATCCCCGTGCGCGGCCGGCGCCCGCGTGCTCGCGTGCGGGCTCGTGCTTGTGCGTCCTGCGCGCGGGTGCCATCCGCACACGGCCGGCACCCGGCGCCCTTGCGCGTTTGTGCACGGGTGGACCCGGTGCCCTCGCACGTTTTGGGCGAGGGCGGTGGTGAACGCGGGGCGTCCCGCGCCCGCGCGCGTCCGGCGCTCGTGCATCGTTGCTTGCGGAAAATGGCGCGTGTTCTCGCACATTTTTGGTTGGAAGCGTGGCTCGTATTTTGATTTACGCCGCTTTGGTCTTTTAATATTATTTTTAACGCCTGAGCGCACGTATGTATTCTTTCCTTTCAGGCTTCGAAGAAAGGCGGCCAGTCGAGGCCGATGCGCCTGCGCTCTTCACTTGATGGTGCTCGAATCGAGATATGGCGCAAAAGATTCGGGTTGCCCTCGAATGTCGAGGTGAAAATCCCGGGGGTGGAGGAGCGTGTTCAGAATCCGCCCACAGGCTTCGTGACGCTTTTTGAGAGCTGTCTGAAGTCTGGGTTTCACGTTCCTCCACCTGAGGAAGCCATTGAGATATTCCGATTCTGTGGCGTCCCGATTACCCAGTTCACTCCTGCCGGGATGTCAAACATTATGGAGCTGGTGGTGTTCTTTCGGGACCATAGCGCGCGCTTTTCTCTCGAGCTCTTCAAGGACTGGTGTGAGGTCTCCACTGACTCGGGTGGTCGGATTGAGGTTCGGAGCAACAAGAGCTGGTTTCGCTTTGGCGAGAAGACAGACTATCGCCATGGGAACACCCTCTACGGGTACGTCCGGAATCGCTGGGAGCTTCCGGAGCTTTGGAGAGCGCTCCCTGGACATTGCCGCCGGCTGACCGGACGGGAAGACGAGTTCCTCCCTATTCCCGGTTTTCCTGGCCGGGAAGGGCTGTCGAAGGCTTTGTTGAGCATTTTCAACTGCGTGGAGGAGAGCCGTCTGCGCTCGGTGGGGATTTCCTGGGATGCCGAGCGAGAGGCCGCCGTTCCCATAGAGCGCGGAAAAAAGAGAAAGGTTGTTTTTAAGAATGGAGATTCTGGCTCGGGCTCCGCTCCGCCAAGGTCCAGGAGCCACGATCATGAGGCTGGCCCGAGCCGCCGCCGGGAGGAGCCGATTTCGCCCGATCCGGAGGTCGAGATTCTGGCATCTCCTACTGCCGATCGGGTTACACAGGGAGATTTGCCGCCGCCTCCCCCACTCCCACCGCCGAGGCGAGTTTCTTCTTCACTTCAGGCGATGACTTCTGCGGTAAGTGGGGTTTTTCTTTCCGGGTGCTGGCTCGTCTTTGCTATCATTGCTTATGCTCCTTGTCTGCCTCCTTTGTGCTTGCAGGCGAATATTCTGACCAATGTTGCTCTTACGTGGAATGATTACTACGTGGGCCTCAAAGATAGCTATATCTCTCTTCAGGAGGATCTGTGCGTGGCGAGGTGTGATATGTCCATTCTGCAGAGGAAGAGGGATCGCGATTTATCTCGTATCAAGCAGCTGGAGGCCGATATTTCTTCTTCCCGATCTGAGGTCGAGAAGTTGCGGGAGGAGTATGGAGGGGACAAGGCGCTTGCCCAGGACGCGCTTCGTCAGCTGTCGGAGGCCCAGGGGGAGATGTTCCGCATGGAGAGGGAGCTGGGCTTTCTGAGGAGTGAGGCGGACCGATTGTCAGCGATAGAGCGCAACCTTGAGGAGGCCAAGGCGGCTGGAGTGACAGAGTATAAAGACTCCCTTGCCTTCGTTGAGGAGCGGTTTCAGATGGCGGAGGAGATTCGTGCCGAGATCATGACGAAGGAGGTTGAGCCTCTGATAGAGGATGAGCGCGAAGTCGCCTTCCAGCGCGGTATTCAGAAGACTCTTCGCATGGTGGGGAAGAAGTTTGGATGTGACACCGCTGGTCTCGGAGCTGGGGATCTTTCAGAGGATGAATGCTCGGACGTGGCCGAAGACTGATGTTGGCTATCTTTCGTTTTCCCGCTTTCCGCACTATCGTTTGCTTGGGCGTCGTACTGGGTTGGTTTGATTGTATTCCGTCTTTCTGTTTTTTGTATTATCGTTTGACTTGCGTGCAGTGTTTAGCCAAAGTGGTTGTATTCCCGTATTGAGTTTATCGTGTTTATTTCTTTGCGCGGTCCTGTTAATCTGGTTGTTGGTACCTGCATGGTTTGATTGTTTTCAAGATGAGTTTTGCGTGAGACTGAGCCCGCGGCTTTCAAATTATATATATATAAAATTAGCTTGCGCAAGTCTGTGCTTGCGGCTTTTTGCATGAGTCTGCGCTCACAGCTTTGGTGCACGAGTCTGTGCTCGCGGCTTTGGTGAACGAGTCTGTGCTCGCGGCTTTGGTGCACGAGTCTGTGCTCGCGGCTTTGGTGCACGAGTCTGTGCTCGCGGCTTTGGTGCACGAGTCTGTGCTCGCGGCTTGGCCGGTGAATAGCGGGTGTATTCAAACCGGGGGTGATCGCAGGGGGTGCAGGCCCCCACGACACCGGGACTCGACGGCGGAGGAGAAGGGCGAACCTTCAATCGACGGCGGTGCAAAGTCCCTGGGGCAAGGCCCCAAAGCGGTTCCTGCAGTAGAATACTTTAGAACTGGTAGAATTCAACTAGAAAATGAATACTGATACATGCGCAAGTGCAGTCTTGCGATCCCTGAGTTGGTGAGTTTCTTGATGCAAGTTTTTTTTATAGAGAAGGTAATCTTTGAGATCCCTTTGCGCTAGGCTTGCTCGAGCCTCTTCGGTCGTTCAGCTTGGTGGGCGGTGGTGGCCCAGTGACTGACCTGCGTCAGCCTTCTCCCGTACCTCTTCTCGGAAGGCCTCCAGGTGTCCCAATTGGACAAGGCGTTCAATTTCATCTTTCAGCCTGGAACAGTGTTCCGTGCGGTGCCCTCGGCCTTTGTGGAAATTGCAGAACTGAGATTGATCTCCGCTATGCTGGGAGAGTGCCCTAGGCCAGTTAATGATTTTGCTATTGTAGATTATAGACAGTATATGCTCGCGGGGGGTGTTCAGCGGGGTGAAGCTCCGGGAGCCTTGGTTTGCTAGCCCTTGGGAACGGTCCGCCCGGTTCTGAGTGAGCGGTTCAGCCTTCTCGAACTGCTGCTGCTGTCCCTTTCTCTTGCGGCAGGTATCGAACTGCCGCGGATTTGCTGACGCCTGCGATTTGGCTTTTTCAGCCAACGTGGGGGTTGCGCGGCCCTCTCGCGCGCCTTGCTTCTCAGACATTGGTTTCGGCGATGGGTCGTTGTTGATCCAAGGGAGCATGGAGCCGGGCGTGTCGAAACTGTGAATCGCATTCCTGAGGGTACTCCCTTTGTCGGCCATGCGCCCGGACATGGAAATGTCGTGGTCCAGGGCGTCTAGCAAGAGGCTCCCAAATATTGCGTCGTAGGGGGAGTCTGCCTCGGCGACGATGAACTGAACGTCGTATTGAACTGGTTCAGCGTGCGCCCCCACTTGGACGGGGAGGGTGATGGTTCCTACGGTGGGCACCGTAGTTCCATCTAGGAATTCTGCGTCGCTGGCTCTGAGCTTGAGGTTCCCGCTCAGGAATAAGATGTTGAAAGAGATGCGGTGAGTCACCAACGCCCTCCTTAGCTCGCAGGGTGGACTGCCTATGCTTGCGTCCAGGGCGAAGTCCATCCGTTCATAGGGACGTTCCTGGTGGAAATTTGCGCGGATCTTCTGTTGTTGCGTGCTCCGCTCCGCTCTCCTTAGCTTTTCCCGCTCCTGCTCTTGGACCCTTGGTGTGCGCGCCTCGTGCCCTTCAACGAACAGCTGAGAAAACTCGGTGAAGTTGTGAATCACTCCATTTGGCAGGGATTGATACCAGCGGAGGGCGCTCCCACGCAGTGTCTTGGTGAAGATTTTGCAGCTGATTTGGTCGGGAAGCCCGAACGTCCGTACCGTCACCAAGAAGTGATTAACGTGCACGTACGGGTCTTCTGTTCCGTGGAACTCCTTGATATGCGGGAGCTTTAGCCATGACGGGACTGTGTGTGCCAGAATTGACTTTGACAGGGGGGATCGCCCTTGCGGGTGCGCGTTATCGTTCGGATCCTGTCCCGCCGTGAGAGGGGCTGGTTTGCTAGTCGGTCCATCCCACTGGGGCTGGATTGGTGCGGCGATAGGCGCTCTTTTCGTCGGGCCTTCAGGAATTGAGGAACTGCATGCGTTGGACAGTTCGTGGGAGGTGTCCACCCTTGCTGGTTCAGCGAACTCAGGTGAAGCGGGCACTGTGTTCGGGGATCTTTTGTTTGAAAATTGGGAATCCATTGCCACAGACGGCGCCAAACTGTTCCGGAACGCTTAGGGCTCTTGGTAGACCGGTCCAATTGAACCACCTTAGCTCGTGAGGAATCTAAGCGCGCAAACAGTCAATTCGAGATTTGCTGAGTACACTGGGACTTTTTAACGTGGAAAACCCGGAAAGGGTAAAAAACCACGCGGCCGGAGCTGTGCCGACCAAACTTCACTATCTTCTGGGGGTTACAACTTGGTAGGCAGAAACTCGAGCGCGACAGGCCGCTACTCATTATAACAAGAGAGAGAGAGCTCTGAGGGTGACAGGCCACCTCTCGGAAAAACTAAGTACTTTTCCCTTCTTCGAATTCTGGAGGACCGATGTGAGAAGCTGAGTTGCCTTTCCGGAATGACAGTGAGAAGCCGAGTCGCCTTTTCGGAACGAAAGTGAGAAGCGAGTCGCCTTTCCGGAACGAAAGTAAGAAGCTGAGTCGCCTTTCCGGAATGACAGTGAGAAGCTGAGTCGCCTTCCCGGAATGACGGTGAGAAGCTGAGTCGCCTTTCCGGAACGAAAGTGAGAAGCCGAGTCGCCTTTCGGGAACGAAAGCGAGAAGCCGAGTCGCCTTTCCGGAACGAAAGCGAGAAGCCGAGTCGCCTTTCGGGAACGAAAGCGAGAAGCCGAGTCGCCTTTCGGGAACGAAAGCGAGAAGCCGAGTCGCCTTTCGGGAATGAAAGTGAGAAGCCGAGTCTCCTTTCGTGACGAAGGAAATCTTCAAGTCCACAAAGGAGATCTTCAAGCGCCGAAGGAGAATTCCGCAAAAGTCTGCCAGGAGCTCTCCCGGGTCCAGAGGTCAAAAGTCCTTTCAAATGAAGCCCTGGGGCTCCTTTTATAGCTTTGGCCGAGGGCAGTCCGGTAATTTCGCCGTTTGCAGTTTCCATAAATGCTCGGTGGACGAATCATATTTTTTGGTTCGGGGCACACGGATCGCCATTTTTCATAAATGACCACCCTACCCTTCGGCCAGTTCGGGCAGTTCGGGCAGTTCTGTTGGAGGCGAAAAAGGCGACAGGTTATTTCTGGAATCTGAGAAACTGGAAATACAAAAAGTGAGAAAGTCAGAAAGACAAAAAGTGAGACGACCAGAAAGACAAAAAGTGAGAAGCCTGAAAGATAAAAAGTGAGAATGCTCCCTAACAGCGCTCAGAAGCGTTCTGAGCGCGCTCTAGCGCTGAAGCGCTCCATGCGCGTAACGAATCGTGGTGGCGTCCTGGCCGGGCTGCAAAGCGCTCTGGGCGGATGGCGGGACGGGAAGCTGCGCCCTTAAAGAGAAATCGGGGCCTGATGCCTCTGATGAAAAGCACGCCCGGGGGGGGGGGGGGGGGGGTGGGGGGCTTCTCGCAAGCCCCCCTGCCGAGAAAGAGAGAGGGGTAGGCGGGCGCGCCTCAAGGGAGGGCGGCGCGGCCGTATCCCGAGGGGGTGCGGCCCGGCCGCGCCCCAAGGGGGTGCGGCCATGGCCGTGCCCCAAGGGGGCGCGGCCAAGGTCGCACCCAAAGGGGGCGCGGCCAAGGCCGCACCCCGCGCGGGGCGCGGTTTGGCCGCGCCCTGCAAGCCGCCCCCCAAGGGGGTGCGGCCGAGGCCGCACCCCTGCGTGGGGCGCGTCCATGGCCGCACCCCCTTGGGGCACGGCTCGGGCGCGGTGGCGGAGATCGTTCCCGCGACGGGGGGGGGGGGGGGGGGGGGAGCCGCTGTTGCGCTCGCCGCGGCCTCGTTCGTTTATTTTTCCCGCCAAATTAACGGAGAAGCGATTTTGGAAATCAACTCCGCTTTTGGAAATAATCGTCGTCTTTGAAAATATTTGTTGCCTTTTGTAAATAATCGTCGTCGAGGCTCCTTATAAATTTGATTCCTGGATATGAGCCCCTATCAATTACCTTTCTAGTTTAAAATAATTCCAGAAATTAAATAGTGCATTTTAAGTCTTGGCTCCTCAAGAAAGAAAATGTTTAAAATTGTATGACGGGTTTATATAAATTATTAGAAAAATATCGTGATCCATTTACAAAATTTGAACTGCTCTATGCGGCAATAACTCGTCTTTCCTCCGAAACGACTCGAATAAATTAGACGCCGCGGGGAAACACCCTAATCTCATAAATGAGATGTAATGCAACTTAATAAGGACAAACCAAATAATTATCAGGTTCGAGCAACGTGAAACCCAACGGACCTTGAAATTCAAATAATTATAATAACCACCGATACGAGCATGGTGAATTTACAATACCTCCTTTGAACATAGATGAATGTCTCCTTAGAACGGAGATGAATGCCTCTTTGAAATGGAGATGAATTTCTCTTTGGAACGTAGATGAATGCCACCTTGAAACAGAGATGAATGTCTCCTTAGAACCAGGGGCGGATCCAGGAGGGGGGAGCCATAAGAAACAAATGTAATAAAATTTTAAATACAAAATTGATAGTCTTTTTTATTTCTTAATCAAACATTTAAGAAGTAAAAAAATAATACTAATAAACAAAAGGAGACAAATAATTATAATATCAAGCTATTTCAATTGTGCACGCCGATTTTTCATTTCATAGAATTCAACTATGATCAAATTTTTGTCAAACTTCTCTGCTATTTCTCGCTCAATGTATAAAGTAATGCAATTCGCTAGAAATTCATCTTCCATCTTGTTGCGAAGTCTTGTTTTAACATTCTTCATATCTGAAAATGATCGTTCTGTAGTTGCTGTTGAGACCGGAAGGGTCAAAATGAGTCGAATCAATCTGTCAATAAGATAATAGGTCTTTGATTTTTTTTGTTTCCACCAATTTTAACAAAGTTCGATAATTGTAGGCAAATTCTTCAAATCCTAATGAGAAGGAACATCAAGCTCACAATACTACAACTGAGTATTCAACACATAAAGCTCATGTTCACTAAAATCTTGATGGTAGAAATTCTTTGCAAGAGAATATATATCGACAATATTGAAATATTTGTATTCATCGCTTGGATCTAAAGTCATGCTAAGAGGAAGTGGTTCCATAGAATTTTCACTGAATCTTGAGTTCAGCTCCTGCAAGCCACAATCTATTGTTGCATTGAAACTGTCCACCCGAAAATGATGTTCCACAGTAATGATATCACGTGAACTTCGAAAGCGACGAACACAACCCCATCATCGGTCACCTTCAGAGTCAAGACCTTGCAAAGGCGAGTAGATTTAATTCAGTCTTCTCCTCATGCATATAGCAGGAGAAGGCGACAAGGTGCTGATGGCATTGGGATTGACGTACGTGGGGATCAACCCAAAGTATTTGAGGACTTGGCGCACCTCAGGCCATAATGGTTGCCTTACCCTACGTGGAAGTGCGTCAGGGGGAAGGCGAGTTCCTCGCGAAAGAAAGTATTGATGTGCTCGTTGGGGACTGGCTGCCTCACCGTATAACCCACAGGCACGTCTGCGAGCTTGGTAAGTTGTGGACGCGGAAGTTGCGCACGCATTGTGCTCGCCCCTCCTCAGTGGGCTCTTTGCGGACCATGGTTGAAGGCAGAGGGGTCGAAGAATTGAGAGCAGTGGTAGGAGGGGTATTCAGAGGTAGTAAAGGTGTGCCAAAACCACGGTGAGGGAACTCTTATTTATAGCTTAAGGTCTTGGCCCTGCTCGTATACGGGTATTCCAACTAACACACGAGCTTGGCGTTTTGAGTACTAATACGAAAATGCTGACATGAACAAGAAGGAAAAGGATGATGAGCTAGGGAGAAAAAGAGCATCCATAAGGTTAATTTCCATTAATATAGTGTGCAAGTACAAAAATTTGTGAGTACCAAAGTTTGCTAGTACAAAAATTCACTAAATAAAGCAGAAATCACATGTGCGCGGCGAGAACAAAAAATCGTGAGTACATGTTATACCAGGCATCAAAAAAGAAGCTACCCGCATACCAAAAAAGTGAGGAGAACTTCATTCGCGGTGTATAGGGTCGCGACCTCGGCGGCGCTTGCGACGAGGATGACAAGCCCTCCATGTGATCTCTCGGGCAGCTCGCAAGTCTTCTTGCACCTTTCGGAGCTTCTCCTCGCCCCATATGATGTTCTCCTCGCCTCGCCTGATGTGCTCTTCAAGCAGAGAGGCTTCTCCGACGGTGCCCGCCATCTGCGCAAACCTTAGGAGATCATCCTCGGTGGTGTGCTGCCGGGTCCCCACTTTATGAAGTCTCTGCTCTGGATCCGTGACACGGGCATATAACTCCTCATCATTCTCCACCTGTTGTGGGAACTGCTCCGCTTCAGAGAGGCGAGTCCTAATGGCAACCAGACGCTGGTTTATGTTAGCAGGTGGCATGGACATCAAGAAGGAGTCATAGACCCTGAGGGCGGTGACGAGGCGAGTCCAGGACTCATCGTTGAATCCTCGCGAGCTCGCCATTGGCTCCCTCATGGGCTTCGTCATAATCGGCGGAGGTGATCCCGAGTTTGAGTCCGTTGACACAGAGTATCCGGAAGAGGCTGATGCACGGCGACCTGGAAGGATGATGTAAGTAAGGTTAACTAAGAGGAAAATAAAAAACAAGTGGAAAGGGCGTGCTACTACTAGTCGAAAGAGCAAGACCTTCGTATAACATCCCAACTTTAAAATGGGATCTAACTAGTTCAATTGAACCATTGGAGGAGCATAGGCTGGTTCATCGAAAACCACGACCCGACCTCCACCTCATAATGATGGTCATTTAGAGAAAATGTCTGTTTTGGGTAACATTGTGCTTCGTCACAACGTTGTTTTAGTATATTGAGCAGTCATTTTAGTATATTAAGCATATGTGCTATGAATCGACTTCTGTCGGTTGCATTAGACTCGTATAGTAGATACAAGTGCTACTAAACTCATTTCGTTCCAATCCGAGGTCATTTGGTGAAAGTTACCATTTCGAGTATCGTAGCGCGTCACTACGACACTGTTTTAGTATATTGAGAATACGTGCTCTGAATCGACTTCCGTCTGTTACATTAGACTCGTATGGTTGATATGAGTGCAACGGAACTCGTTTCGTTCCGATCTGAGGTAATTTGGAGAAAACGACCATTTTGAGTAACGTCGAGCATCACAACACGCTAAAATAGCTTAGTGAGCAAATGAGCTCCGAATTGAATTCTGTCAGTTGTATTAGACTCGTATAGTCGATACAAGTGCAACAGAATTTGTTTCACTCAATTACGACGTCGTTTAGTCAAGTAAATGAAAATAAATCCATAAATTTATACGGCGTTCCGGAAAGTGTGAATGCTTAAGTCCAACCCCATCGCATCAATGTTGGCTCGACACTCGACGACTCGGGCCTACATTGACTTTAACATGCATGGGTGACCCACTATAGGGTTGACTTTGGTCAACCCCCCTATAAATGAATTTCAAATTGGTGTAAGTTCAAAATAATCTATGTGCACCCAAACCCACCAAGCCAACTCCAGTCCACTCATTTGTCTGATATGCACACACCCTTATGCAGAAATGATAGTGTGGGGGGGAGGGGGGGGGGAGATATTTTCAAGCTTAGACTTAAGCTAATCATCATCCTAAGCTAACACAAGACTAACCCTTCTCTCTCGGTCCATTTAGCCCAAACCTAGCCACTCATCCCCCTCCCCACTCAAGGTAAAACCAAAATCCAAGTGATGCTTCCTGATTGGTTAATACCAAGCAAGTATGATCAACCTCTAAGGCTTTGCCAGCTCCCCTTGATCAAGCCATGGTTGGATAAACCATGGGCTTTGCTTAGCCCGGAAGGACGAATAGGGGGGGGGGGTGGTCTCCTGGCTGCCTATATGAGGCCTCCCATGGCTTCGCTTGAAGGCAACTCCTCCAGGAGCTCCTCACGAAGCCTTTTGAAATAAATCCCACCACCTTGAAGCTCTGTCGGCGCTGGAGAAGGAGTAGGAGGGATCCCGAGCGCCACCCCGCCACCTTGACGCCCTCACCATGCATGGTGGATCCCCGAGGCTCTTGTCCCTCTGGTGGATCCACACCTCGCCGGAGAGGGAGCGACAACCCTTACCGGGAGGGTTTCAGGCGGCGACACCGTCGGAGAGCAGAGCTCCGATGGTGCCCGAGTGCCCAGGCTCTGTATTAATTCCTCTCGGCAACCGGCGGTGGCTCCAGGCCAACGGATCCCGCTGGGAGAAGCACCTGTCTCTGGTGAGTTGATCGGAGGTGGTGGCATACCGTCCCGCCAGCCGACTGACGATGGGGAGAGCTCGCGAGCTCTCCCCCACCACAATGGTACAATTACCGTTGGATCTTATGATCCAACAGTTCACGGTTTATGGGCAATGATTAACCCACCCCACAGTGGATTGGTTCCAGATCCGTTGTGGGGTCTTATTTGTTCACTGTGCGGCTCGATCTCAGTTGATAGTTTGATTCAGGATGAGTACAGGATGGTTTATAAATTGCAGAACGTGTTTTTGATTTTTGTGAAGCCTATATCTTATTTAAAATCAAAATTTTGAACATCAAAGTTATAGCCCAGTTCAAAATGTACCTTCAATAAAAATCTCAAATTTTTCCTAAACGTTTTAATATTTTTTATAAATTAAAAGAGTCAAATTTCTATGTTATAAATAAATATTGGACTGCTCTCTTGAGAATTAATTGTGAGGAAATTAGGGCAGAGTTATAATGGTCATATAAACCTCCTGAAATTATTGGAGGATTTATTGAGTTGTTTTACTATTTTTAAATAATTAAAAAGGGGCAATGAAATAAGTTATAAATTAACATAGGAATAATCCCTCATTCAAAAGCCATGAAATATTTAGGGTAATCCAGTAATGACTTTTCACAACCTCTGGAAAAGTTTAGAGATGAAGTAATCCTGCTATATTTACGAATTTATTTGATGGCTATGAGAAGCTAAATAAATTAACCAAAGCTATTAAAGACCTCAAACAGCTCTGAAATTCGTATGCCAGTAGACTAAGGGTATTTGAAGTCCTCTATGAAAGTTTAATGATTTTAAATTAGTTTGTTATTTTAATAACTTTAAAATAAGACAATAACACTGATTTTAAATTACCAGTGGACCTTTTCTTAATAAAATATTTGTGCAAAATTTTTTGGAAGGATCACTGGAGGTTATTTGAATCCACCGTAAAAGTTTACAGACTTTTGATTTGATATGTTATTTTTAGGGGTCTAATTTTTGGTGAAAATGGCTAAATAATTTATTAGAGACTAATACTGAACTCACTATGACTTGAGAAGATTATGGGGAGTACTCATGGTAACTATATTATATGATTTTAATTTCATAATATTCTGATCATAACTGGTATTTTAATGAATTATTAAAAGTAAAGTCTTCGTAGTTAATTAAAAGAAATAAGAGCTCGGACATACCACCAATCTCTAAAGAGGATTACAATTTGATAATTCAAGATAAGGAATGAGAAACTTAAATGGTAATCGGGTTCGAACGACATGAAACCCGGCAGATTCCAAAACTCATCTTAATGTTAATTTAGCCACGATGAATATAGAATGTGCCTCTTTAGAACGGAGATGCCTCCTTGGAACAGTGATGTCTCATTGGAACGAAGATGTCTTCTCAGAATGGAGAGGAGAACTGAGTTTGCCTCCTTGGAACGGAGAAGAAACTACAGTTATTGGAATTTAAATTGCTTCTTATCCCGTTCTTCTTAATTCAGTTTTTCAATTACTGTACTTCATTTCAGTATTTCAATTAATGTACTTAATTTCAGTATTTCAATTACTGCTTTTCAGTTCAGTATTTTGATTAATGCACTCTATTTCAGTATTTCAGTTATTGCACTTTATTTTAGATTTTTCTATTAATTTAGTGTTGACCTGGAGATGGGGTGTTCTTTTGAGGTCAACCCTAAATAGTATCGAACTGGTCGCCACTCTCGAGTGGAGCGGACGGATCAAGGTTTTTGACTTTTATTTCAGATTTGCCTATTAACTTAGCATTGACCTGGAGATGGGGTGTTCCTTCAAGGTCAACTCTAAAGAGGATCAAACTCACCGCCACACTCGAGTAGAGCGGACAGATCGATGTTTTGGCTTTTATTTAAGATTTGGCTATAATTTGGAATTGTGCCTACGAGATGAAATTCTTTTGGGAATGAATTGTGCCTACGGAATGTAATCCCTATGGGGATGAATTGTGCCTCCAAGATGTAGTTTCTTCGGGAATGAATTGTGCTTATAGAATGTAATCCCCACGGGGATGAATTGTGCTTACGAGATGAAATTCCCATGGGAATGAATTGTGTCTACGGAATGTAATCCATACGGGGATGAATTGTGCCTCCGGGATGTAGTTCCTTCGAGAATAAATTGTGCATATAGAATGTAATCCCTCCGGGGATGAATTGTGCATACGAGATGAAATTCCTTCGGGAATGAATTGTGCCTACGAAATGTAATCCATACAAGGATGAATTGTGCCTCCGAGATGTAATTCCTTCTGGAATGAATTATACCTATAGGATGTAATCTCTACGGACATGAATTGTGCATACGAGATGAAATTCATTCAGGAATGAATTGTGCCTACAGAATGTAATCCCTTCGGGGATGATTCGTGTCTCCGAGATATAATTCTTACGAGAATATATTGCGCCTTCGAGAAATATTCGTACGAGAATATATTGTGCCTTTGAGAATAATTCTCACCGGAATATTTTGTTCCATCGAGAATTATTCCTACGGGAATATCTGATGTCTTCGAGATTTATTCCTACGGGAATATATGGTGCCTCCGAGAAATATTCCTACGAGAATATAATGTGCCTCGAGAACAATTCCTACGGGAATTTAATGAGCCTTCGGGAAATGAGCCTTGGGAAGAATATCAGATGGCTGGCGTGTTTTACTTTAAGGCAACCCACACAAAGGACAGTCTGGGAGGACAACCCATGCGAAACTAATAGAATTACGTGAGTCTGAGACCGTATGCAGGATGATACGGAGTACGTAGGCAGTTGTCGTGGGAAGACTGTCTCGACCCAATTAAAAGTCCAGATATTTTCTCCCTTATGAATGTTATACTATGTTTGATGCTAATAGGGATTTGATTCTAATTGGTCATTAACACAAGTGACAGGTGCGGGTGAGAGACACAACCCAGGTATGGAGGAAGCCACAGAGCAGGCTACTTTAGGTATAAATTCGTTAGACCACGTCTCCTTTTGTTGTGCCCTTTCTCATGTTATGCATGTATATATATTAGTAAGCCTTGATTGAAGGGGTTTAATGCAACAGAGAGAATAATGTCACTCATACAGGTCTTGAGTATTGGGTTTCTGTGATAATTAATCTTCTGCTATAGACTATGTCTTCCGCTAAGTATTATATGGTGCACTCATTAATGTTAACCTTCCGCTTGAAATTGTTTCCCTATTCAGTTAGTGTGTAGTGACAATCGCTTAACATCACTCATATGCGTGACAATGGAGTGTTCAAGGAAAGGGGTTGGAGGAGGAAGTGCGTTCACCCTTTGTGGTCGCTTCGACGTTGTGCATAAATGGTGGGGTGCGATAAGATCCCCCGATCGGACCGCTGATTCCAGGAGGGGGTATTACACTTCATCCTAGCTGCGAAATGAGTTTTCCCAAAGATCCCCGGCTGATCGAGGTCTGTGCAGGACCACATCCATGCCCCCTAGTAGGGGACCTATTGTTAGTGACTTCCCTCCTGAAGAGTGGCAGGGTGGTTGAGCCACCTCCAAAGGATGTTGAGGTTGAGGATGCAGGGAGGCGTTGGTGGACCCGACTCACCCATGGGTTGGGGAGGACGTAGTGGTTATGCCCATCGTCGGTGCCTCGACAGATTGTTGGTAGGGCAGCAACTTGCGGCAAGGAGGGACTTCTGAGGAAGGAGTGAGTCAGCATAAATCCGATAAAAGCTGCTAAAAGTAAGAGAGTCGTTACTTGGTATGATGGTGGGGAGAGAAAGCGAAGGAACTGTCACATCCACATCGTTTGGAGCATGCCCCTTATTTCCGGCCCTGCCCAGCAAAGTCGTTATCGCATCTCCATCCTCCTGATTAGGCTGATCAGCGGAGGGTTCCTCATCAATAGGTGACTTCATGTCTCTCTTAGAAGGGAACTCGTACCTCGCGGTGGAGTCAAGATTGGAGGAATATTTCTCGCCAGCAATGGGGACGGTTGCCCTCTTTCTTTTGGGTTTTTTCCTAGTCGCGGAGTCAGGAAGGAGGGAAATCAAGAATTCAACGATCAGCCCAAGGACGACGGTCTCCTCGAGCTTGTCATCGATAGGAATCTGGTTGGCGGCCACGAAAGAATTCCCCTCCAAAGTCATCCCTCAAGGGGAAAGGACTGTAGTGTTACCCCCTATTTATAGAGGGGGTAGGTCAGCTGATCGGTAAGGACCCTCTCTCCTAGAGTTGAGCTCGTCAAATAGGGGTTGGGCTTTCTTTTCGACCTCTGGTGAGCTCGCAAAGAGCGGAGATTGTTTACAACTTGTCTTAGGCGAGCAGGCCGAAACTCACCCAAGCAGTGGAGGGCGGGTCCAGATCTTCTAGTCGTACTCGCCCCCCCCCCCCCAAACAACGGTGGTCGTTTTCAGATTCTCTAAATAGCACTTGCCACCCCCTCTCAGAGCGGCGCAAAGCGAGTACATGCTGACCTGGCTCGCGAGTTCTCTCTTTCTTACATAGAGCGATACCCAAGGAGGGAGAGGAAATCCGCAGGCCACTGGGGGTTGTTAATAGTATTATCAAAAAAAGGTGCGAGGAGCTATTCGCATGCCATTTGGGTCTGTAGATAACAATTTGGTTAAGGCGGAGGAAGCTACCAGCATACCAAAAAGACTGTTTTACCCTCAGACTGATTTTCCTATAAATAGGACTCATAAACGCTCAGATCAGCACAGATCCACCCCCCTGAAGAGCCTAAGCTCTCATCTGTCTCCTTTTTGTGATGTCTGAGGTGTGGGCTCAGCTCCTGGTTTGGGAGGAGAAGTAATATGAAACTTCCGGGTTTGTGGTGGGACCTCCTCGCTGTGGCCAATGGGTCTCTTTACAGGCGTTCATCCACCAATCCGTGATGGGTAGTTCTAGGCTCGAAATACATAGTTTTTGAGATCCGACGGCGAGTGAAGTAACTCAAGCTACCTCCTTAGTCCGAACTCAGTTGAACCGATTTCCGGGTTTCAACACTTATATTTTGTATATTTGTATGTCGAAATATATTGACTCTGTTTGGGAGAGAACGATGTCAGTCGCTCTGGTGGAAAATGTAGCTCCCACCATTCTGTGTCAAAATGGAGCTCCCACCCTTCTATGTCAAAATGGAGCTCCATGTAAAATTGAAGGTAAAACACGTGCATAAAAATACGTACCAAAATCATGCGAGGAGAAATCGAAGCAAAGATATTGACGGTCGTCGATTTGATATCGACGCTCGGGACGAAGAAATTGCTGCATGGCATAGACAGGAGAATTCGACGTAAGTCGATTTGTAAGCAAAGGAAATCGACGCACTACGGAAACTAATTATAAATGGGGGTGCACAGTTTTGTGCCGAAGAAATGTAGGCTCAAGGAAATCGACGCACAGTTTTGTGCTGAATAAATCCGTGCGCGTCGAAATATAAATCGAAGCACGGATTCGACGTACGTCGAAATATGTTCGACGCATATCGAATACTATTCGACGCATATCGAATACTATTCGACGCATGTATTTGAGGAATTTATTATTTTCAAAGTGTCAAAACTATTTTGTACAAAAATAAAATACAATTTAATTATTCCTCAAATCTCGGATCCCAAATCTGGTGTGGTGCGCGCGCTGACGTGTGGTTCATAGATTCTCCTAATGTTTCTTTGAAAAAATAAGGAAGGGTGAAATGATTTATATACTCACTTCTCTAAGTTATATTGGCGGGGCGAGACTAAATTCTCATCATTTCTTATGAGAGGATTTTCCTCCATATTTTAGAGTTCCCTCCATTTTAGTTTTGAGTTTTTTGCATCAATGATGTGGAGTCCAAACATCATACAAGTCTCCATTATACATTATGAAATAAATATTTTTTAATTAAGATTTATAAGAATTTGACGGTCCATGAGCGATTGATCATTCAGGGTCCGTTCGTTTGGACGGAATTGGCTTTCTGGAATTGGCATTGGCGATTAGAAATCCAATTCTAATGCTCGGCGCAATGAAATTTAAGCGGATATTGGCTTTCATGTCAAAACTCATGACTTTGACTATGAACAAAAAAAATCAAATCGCCAATTCTTACCTCCGCCCATGGGTTTTCCGCATAATCGAGTGTTTTCGCCAGTTTTTCGACCTACGCGCGCATTTGTTGCCCGAGCGTGCGTTTTTCTGCAAGGTGTGTTTTTCGGCTGGGCAAAGTGTTTTTCAGTCAGGCGCGTATTTTTCGAACGGACGTTCATTTTTCGCCCAGGCGGGCATTTTTTTGCCCGGGAGCGCAATTTTCCGCTCAAGCGTGCATTTTTCACCCGAGCACGTAATTTTCTCCCGGGAGGGCATTTTTCGGCCGGCCGTGTGTTTTTTGGCCTGCCGGGTGTTTTTCGGCCTGCCATGCATTTTTCACTCAGGCGCTCTTTTTTCGCTCGACCGCCCATTTTTTGCCCGAGAGTGCGTTTTTCGGCAGGGCACGTGTTTTTAGACCATGGGACACATTTTTTGACCAGCATGAATGTTTTTCGCGCGGCCGCGAATTTTTCCATTCGGGCGCGCGTTTTTCGCCCGGGCGCGCGTTTTTCTCCCGGGCGCGCGTTTTTCGCCCGGGCGCGCGTTTTTTCGCCCGAGTGGGCATTTTTCGCCTGGGCGCGGGTTTTTCGCCAATTTGGATCACACAGATCGCCTTTTTTTGAATATTCTAGTCTTGCCCCCAGGCCAGTTCGGGCAGCTTTTCGTTGATGGCGTTGACGACCCCGAGAAGACGGTACTGAAAAATGCCAATATGTGGTCCATTTTCCAGGCTTCGAGAGTCCCGTAGAACATACTCATGATGTATGTGTTGTTGACCTACCGGCTGCCACTACCAAAAAATTGACTTTTTGCCACTGCAATTTGTCGTGGCAAGAAGTCCACAACCATTGCTAAAAATCTTTTGCCACTGCCTGCCCATGACAAATGGGCGTGGCTAAATGTCTTGATTTTAGCAGCTATTTGTCATGGTTTGTCTGTCGTGACTAAAAGTCCATTACTTATCACGGTATTAAACTGTAGAAAATACTCGTCTAAGTTATTAAATATCTATTATAAATTGTTATGCCAAAATCATTAAGTTAATCATGCCAACTCAATTACTTATACCGTTATATATATATATATATATATATATATATATATATATATATATATATATATATATATATATATATATATATATATATATATATATATATATATCAACTCTTCTGAGACATACGATTGGATCTAACATTATTAAATGAGTCACATGAGCCCAACTAGACCGCTCACCATGAGTCATGTGAATCTATTAATTAGACTCATTGAAAATGAGATGTTCTAGGAGCAAAATCTTTCTTCTACACTTCCTAATCATCTTTAGATTGTCAGACTTAAAAAATTTAGCTCTCTCTTTCTACGAACACTCAAACACTCATTGTTATATGTGTGTCTTGACTGATAGTTAATTTCTAAATATATAAATAATTAAGTTGATCATAACACGTTATGTGATCGAATTATATATGACACAAATAATTAAATATGATCATTAATGTTGTTACAGGTCGCTCAACGCTCTGGTAGACCGATTGAATTGAACCACTTTAGCTCGAGAGCAAGCCGAGCGCGCAACCAGTCAATGAGAGAACTAGTGGACGACACAAAGATGTTTTACGTGGAAACCCTGGAAAGGTTAAAAAAACCACGCGACCAGAACTGTGTCAACCAAATTCCACTATTTGTCGGTTTCTTACAAATAAAACTGAGAACTTGAGGGAGACAAGCCGCCGCTCGTTACAGTGGTAATAAAGAGAAATATCCGAGGGTGACATACCACCTCTCAGGAAACTAAGTACTTTTCCGCGGGAATGAAAATGAGATGCTCTAGTCGTCTTTTGGTGCCCGGAGGATCTCTAAGTCACTTAGGGAGCATGTCTTCAGAAGCGAAGGAGATCTACAAAGGCTCGAAGGAGATCTTCGAATGATTGAAGAAGATCTTCGAGGACTTAAAGGAGATCTTCAAAACTTTTGCGGGTTGCTCGACGCTCTGGTAGACCGGTCGAATTGAACCACCTTAGCTCGAGAGCAAGCCAAGAGCGCAAACAGTCAATGAGAGAATTAGTGGATGACACAAAGACGTTTTTAATGTGGAAAACCTTGAAAGGGTTAAAAAACACGCGGCTGGAGCTGTGGCAGGTAAATTCCACTATTTGTCGGTTTCTTACAAGTAAAACTGAGATCTCGAGGGCGACAGACCGACGCTTGTTATAGTGGTAATAAAGACAAATCTCTGAGGGTGACAGACCACCTCTCATGAAACTAAGTACTTTTCTATGGGAATGAAAGTGAGATGTTATAGTCGCCTTTCAGTGCCCGGAGGATCTCTGAGTCACTTAGGAAGAATGTCTTCAGAAGCGAAGGAGATCTTCAAAGGCTTGAAGGAGATCTTTGAATGCTTGAAGGAGATCTTTGAGGACTTGAAGGAGATCTTCAAAAACTTGAAGAAAATTTTTGAATACTTGAAGGAAATCTTCAAGTGCCGAAGGAAGACTCTGAGGAATCTTCAACGGAGCTCTCTCAGGTGTAGAAGACAAGATATCTTAAAATGAAAGCCCTGAGCTCCTTTATAGCCTCGGGCAGGGGTAGCGCAATAATTTCGTCGCTGTAACCACCATATCCACCTGACGGGTGAATCACGTTTGCCGATTTGGAGCACACAGATCGCCATTTTTTGAATATTCCCGTCTTACCCCCAGGACAGTTCGGGCAGCTTCGTTGATGGCATTGAGCGTAGTGAATAAGACCCGCAATCTAAGAAATTATGAAAGGTTAACTGTCGCGCATGTTGGGAATGTGAAGGTGTTCCGTGCGTATAGTGAACGCGGAAGCGGTCTGAGCGTGTGATGAACGCAGAAGAGTTCTGAGCGTACGGTGAACGCGGAAGCATTTTGAGTGTGCGGTGAACACGGAAGCGTTCTAAGTGCGTGATGAGCGCACAGGCATTCTGAGAGCGCGGTGAGCGCGGAGGCTTTCTGAGCGCGTTGTGACCGCGGAGGCATTCTGAGCGGCGTTCTAAGCGCGCGGTGAGCGCAGAGAAGCTCAGAGCGCACGGTGAGCGCAGAGGCATTCTGAGCGCGTGGGGAGCGCAGAGGAGCTCTGAGCGCGAGGTGAGCACGGAGGCGTTCTGAGCGCACGGTGAGCGCGGAGGCATTTTCCACGCGTCGTGCAAGCATAGGTGTTTTGAGCGCACCGCGAATGTGGAGATGTTCGGCGCATGCCGTGAACTTGGACGTGTTCTTCGCGCACCATGAACTTGGACTTAGGAGGTGGATGCGCCATGAGCGCGGGGGCGTGCCGTTCAGGGTGATGAGGGTACGCCTATGGGGGCGTCAAAATGCGCCAAGAACGACGCCCGAAGAAATGGGGGAAGGGAGAAGGACAATAAAATGTCACGCGTTTTGCACTGTGATTATTATACGGCCTGCACGGCGGCTACCACGTGGCTTGCGTGTCGCTTGCAGCGTGTTAGGAAACTCCTCAATTGGGGAGTGTGAAGGACTCCCCAATTTGGGAATCCCGTAACAGGAGACTCCCAAATTTAGGAGTGCGGCACTCCCCAATTGGGGAGTGCTGTATCAGGAGGCTCACCAATTGGGGAGTTCTTTGCACTACCCCAATTGGGGAGTGCCACATAAGGGCATTGACCAAGTCATCCCCCCAAATGGGGCGTTGACTTCGTTAGCGACATGTTTGGGTTGGGGGATGCGGCAAATGCCGCACCCCCTTGGCGCGGCATTTGCCTCACCTTTTTGGTGTAGTAATTGCTTCGCCCCCTTTGACCCGCAATTATCGCGCCCTATTGGCGCGACAATTGTTGTGCAATGTTTTTCGTGAGGCATATTTGGATTTGCACGCCGTGCGTGGTGCTTGCATGTTCGGCGGTGCCTTCTCTTATGGCGGGGCGCGGCGCAACTTGTGTGTATGGGCACACCGACGATTGATTTGGAGTCCAAACAGACTCGAAATTGCATGAGACTGGGCCCGTTGGAATTGTATCGGCGAGCATGTAAAGTTTGTGGCGAAAAATAACGGGTTCGACCGGGTTTGACCAGGTCTATTTTGGGGAACCCGGTCAAATGCCTCCCAATTTTCGGGGATCGTTTTTTGTAGAAAATTAATCCGAAAGTTTTTCTGACGAACGTATATCTTCGGGTTTGTGAGCTCGTTTGGGCGAGTTGTTGTGACTTGCGCAGTCATGAGCCAGTCGTTGTGCGAAATTTCTGAAAGTCGGCGCTTGGCTCTATGGCAGGAGGGACTTTTATCTCGTCCTGATTGGTGGTGAGCATGTCGCCCAGCGATTGCGACGGAGATCGTGACGAGCTTGCCGTTTAGCATTGAGTCCTGAGTAGCTTGGTAGAGAGTTTCAGGTTTATTATTCTAGTGTAGGGACCTTTCATTCTGTCTAACTGTGAGTGCAATTTTGGGAGCGGAACGAATATGACGGTTAAGAGCTCTCTCGTTCGAACTTATAGCCGCAGCCTGAGAGAGGTCCTATTATGATGGGGACGAGTAATGGCATTCGAACTTTTGGCGACCGAGAGGGGGGCAACTCTGATGTTGATGTTGAGGAGTAGCTCTTGCATTTTGTATCCTTTTACCTTTAGGTGTGGCTTGTACCTTTGTACTTGTGTCGTGCCCGATATTGTCATTGTGCTTTGGAAGCCTCTTATTGACTATTTGTGGTGTCGACGTTGTTCTGTACGCATGACTTTGATTAGAACCAATTTCACGGGGGTAGGGCCCCAAAGTTTCGGCGAAGGGCGAACGCTTTATGTCATGGTAGTGAGGTCACTGGGGAGGAGAGTGAGCTCTCTCTCTGTCTGGTGGACGTTGGGTCCTTCAAAAAATACCAGTGTCTCTACTTGGGATACCTGATCTTCTGTTCAGTAGAGCTTGACGTTTTTGTATGGGATATCCGAGCGCTTTGTTCTGGGAGAGGCCAGAGTCCCTGGTTGCGAGAACCGAACACTCTATTTTGGAGAGGCCAGAGTCCCTTGTTGGGAGATCCGAATAATCTGTTTAGGGAGAGGTCGGAGTCCCTTATTGGGAGATCCGAACACTCTATTTTGGAGAGGCCGAAGTCACTTATTGGGAGATCTGAACACTATATTTTGGGAGAGGCCAGAGTCCCTTGTTGGGAGATCTGAACACTTTGTTCTGGGAGAGGTCGGAGTCCTTTGTTGGGAGATCCGAACATTCTATTTTAGGAGAGGTCAGAGTCCCTTATTGGGAGATCCGAACACTCTGTTTTGGGAGAGGTCGCAGTCCCTTGTTGGGAGATTAGAACACTCTATTATGGGAGAGGTCAGAGTCCCTTGTTGGGAGATCTGCACACTCTGTTTTGGGAGAGGCCGGAGCCCTTGTTGGGAGATCCGAACACTATGTTTTGGGAGAGTTTGGAGTCCCTTATTGGGAGATCCGAACACTCTACTTTGGAGAGGCCGGAGTCCCTTGTTGGGAGATCTAAATACTCTGTTTGGGAGAGGCCGGAGTCCCTTGTTGGGAGATCCGAATACTATATTTTGGGAGAGACTGGAGTCCCTCTTTGGGAGATCCGAACACTCTGTTATGAGGCAAATAGTTAAATTTAAAATGTCGCTTGTTGTTTGGGCTAATGATAAAATAAAAAATAAAAAAAAATGACGTTGGTTTGTTACATGGATACTGAAAACATGAGATACAAGTATATATGTCGGGTGCCTGGACTTTCCACGGGCAGAGAACATGATTTTCTTTGGGACGGTCGCTCTGGGGATTGCCCCCCTGTTGGGTCATTCTTGACCTATTAATTCAGAGTCCTTGGTTTGGAGAAATTTTCAAAGCAGTCCCAGACGAATGAATCATTCGATTTTTGCGTTCAGTCGTGAACAATCTTCTATTTTATGCTCGTGATCTCGATGGTAGTCGCAATACTTTGGTTGTTCTCTGGAGTTTAGTGTAAGAGCCCTCTGCCTTTGAAGAGAGGGATGATCGCGGATGGCTAACAATACTTACGTTCGCGAGGTATTGAGTGAGGTGAAGGTTTGATGTCGGTGGTGCCCCCCGTCTTGGCGGGAGTCATCAAGAGGCTTGTCATTCCTCTTCGGTATCGTTGGTGGGTCTTGTTCTCTTTTTCTTTTTAAACTGCCTTCACATTGTTGTCGATGAGCTTATATTGTTTAGTCAGCTTCTATCTGGGCCTCGACTCGATGAACGAGGTCTGGGTAGCTGGGTACAGTTTCTTGTATTAGTGCAGAGTAAAAGCTACCGGGGTAGAGCCCTCTAAGAAAAACTCCACAGAGAAGCTTGGGGTCCACCCTTGGAATTTTTCACGCCTCAGTAGTGAAGCGGCAGAAGAAATTCTTGAGGGTCTCTCCCTTGCTCTGGCATATTCCTGAAATGTGGGAGGGGTCCCAGACAGTTTTGCAGTTGGCGATGAATTGGTCGGCGAATTGCTGAGTTAGTTCCGCAAAATTGTTGATGACACATTCTATCAGAGAGTGGAACCAAGTGCGTTCTTGTCCCTTTAGTGTTGCCAGGAACACTTGACACAATAGTTGGTTAGGGGCATTGTAAATCCTCATGATGGTGGTGAAGTGGCAGATATGCTCCAGCGTATTGTTTGTTCCGTCGAACATCTCAATGTTTGGGGGCTTGAAGTCGTCCGGTATTAGATGTGTCAAGACCTCAGGTGCTAACGGTGAGCCATGGTGGAGAGGGCGGTGGGCAAGAGCGGCCCGTCACTTGACTTGTCCGTATTCATTGGCGATCACATCACGAATTTCCTCGCGAGCGAGTCTTCCCACTGCATGCCCGAAGCCTACTGCTTCTAGGTGGTGGTGGTGATGATGAGCTTCAGGGTCTCTTGACAGATGGATTGGGTGAGCTGAGCTAGCCGGTTGGAGAGCCCGTCTTCAGGTATATGCTGTTCGCAAACGAAGTCCTTTGTTGGAGTACGGTCCAGGGCTTGCGAAGGCGGACTGCCTTGCTCGGGGCAGGATTAGGAGCTCGTGGCGCCCCTCTGTTCCTTAGGAGCATGAGCATCTCAGTTTGTTGCGGGTCGCTCGACGCTCTGGTAGACTGGTCGAATTGAACCACCTTAGCTCGAAAGCAAGTCGAGCTCGCAAACAATCAATGAGAGAACTAGTGGACGACACAAAGACATTTTTAATGTGGAAAACACGGAAAGGGTAAAAAACCTTGCGTCAGATCCGTGCCAGCCAAATCCACTATATGTCAGTTTTTTACAAGTAAAACTGAGAACTCGAGGGCGAAAGGCCGCTGCTTGTTACAGTGGTAATAAAGAAAAATCTCCAAGGGTGACAGACCATCTCTCAGAAAACTAAGTACTTTTTCGCGGGAATGAAAGTGAGATGCTCTAGTCGTCGTTCGGTGCTCGGAGGATCTCTGAGTCACTTAGGAAGAACGTCTTCAGAAATAAAAGAGATCTCCAAAGGATCGAAGGAGATCTTCGAATGCTTGAAGGAGATCTGTGAGGACTTGAAGGAGATCTTCAAAACTGTTGCGGGTCGCTTGACGCTCTAGTAGACCGGTCGATTTGAACCACCTTAGCTCGAGAGCGATTTGAGCGCGCAAACAATCAATGCGAGAACTAGTGGATGACACAAAGATGTTTTTAACGTGGAAAACTCGGAAAGGGTTAAAAACCCACGTGGCTGGAGCTGTGCCATCCAAATTCCACTATATGTCGGTTTCTTACAAGTAAAACTAAGAACTCGAGGGCGACAGGCCGCCGCTCGTTACATTGATAATAAAGAAAAATCTCCGAGGGCGGCATGCCACCTCTCAGGAAACTAAGTACTTTTCTGCGGGAATGAAAGTGAGATGCTCTAGTGGCCTTTCGGTGCCCGGAGGATCTTCGAGTCACTTAGGAAGAATGTCTTCAGAAGCAAATGAGATCTTCAAAGGCTCGAAGGAGATCTTCGAATGCTTGAAGGAGATCTTCGAGGATTTGAAGGATATCTTCAATGACTTGAAAAAGATCTTCGAAGACTTGAAGGAAATCTTCAAGCGCCGAAGGAGGACTCTGAGGAATCTTCAACAGAGCTCTCTCGGATGTAGAAGACAAGGTATCTTGAAATGAAGGCCCTGAGCTACTTTTATAACCTTGGGCAGGGGTAGCCTGGTAATTTCGCTGTTGTTACCACCATAACCACCTGACGGGCGAATAACGCTTGCCGATTTGAAGCACACAGATCCCCATTTTTTGAATATTCCCATCTTGCCCCTTAGGCAGTTCGGTCAGTTCGAGCAACTTCGTTAATGGCATTGAGCGCAGTGAACAAGACCTGCATTCTAGGAAATTAAGAAAGGTTAACTACCACGCGTGTCGGGAATGTGAAAATGTTCTAAGCGCGCATTGAACGCAGAAACGTTCTGAGCGTGTGATGAATGCGGAAGTGTTCCGAGCGTCCGGTGAGCGCGAAAGCGTTCTGTGCTCGCGGTGAGCGCGGAGGCATTCGGAGCACGCGGTGAGCGCGGACGCATTTCGAGCGTGCGGTGAGCGCGGAGGTGTTCTGTGCACACGGTGAGCGCAGAGGCGTTCTGAGCGTGCGGTGAGCGCGGAGGCGTTCTGAGCGCGCGGTGAGCACAGAGGCATTCTGAGTGCATGCGCGGTTAGCGCGAAGGTTTTCTGAGTGCGCTGTGAGCGCGGAGGAGATCTGTGCACGCGGTGAGTGCGGAGGAGCTCTGAGCGCGCGGTGAGTGCAAAGACATTTTGAGCGCTCAGTGAGCGTGGAGGCGTTTTGCGCGCATCATGCAAGTAGAGTTATTCTGAGCTCGCCGCGAACGTGGAGATGTTCGACGCGTACCATGAACTTGGACGTGTTCGTTGCACGTCATGAACTTGGACTTAGGTGGTGGACGCGCCGGGAATGTGGGGGCGTGCCGTTCATGGTGATGAGGGTACGACTGTGGGGTTGTCAAGGGGTGCTAATAACGATGCCCGGAGAAAGTGGGAAGGGAGCACAACAATAAAATGCCACGCGTTTTGCACTGCGACTGATGTACAGTGTGCGCGGCGGCTACTGCGTGTCCTCGCCGATGCTTGCTGCACGGTGCTTGCTGCGCAGGAGGAAACTCCTCAATTAGGGAGTGCGAAGCACTCCCCAATTTGGGAATCCCGTAACAGGAGACTCCCCCATTGGGGAGTGTCGGGAGTGTTGTAACAGGAGCCACATAAGGGCGCTGACCAAGTCAGCCACCCATATGGGACGATGACTTGGTCAGCGCCCAGTTTGGGCTGAGGGCCTTGGCACGGCTTTTGCCGCACCCTTTTGGCGCGGCAAATGCCGCACCTTTTTGTTGTGGCAAATGTCGCGCCGCCTTAACGCCCCGCAATTGTCGCGCCCTATTGGCGCGACAATTGTCGTGAGACTTTTGCCGCACTGCTTTTTTAGATTTGCACGCCGCGCGTGATGCTTGCGTGCTCTGCGGTGCCTGCACGTATGGCGGGGCGTGGTGCAACTTGCGCGTATGGGCACACCGGCGATTGATTTGGAGTCCAAACGGACTCGAAATTGCACGAGACTGAGCCCATTGGAATCGTATCGACGAGTCTGCGGAGGTCGCGGTGGAAAAGCACAGGTTCGGCAGGGTTTGACCAGGTCCATTTTAGGGAACCCCATCAAATGTTTATAAATATTATTCTTTGTTTGCATATTGTTAATAAATTACATAAATTTCAATCAATTTTGTCATAGTAATTTTTTTGTCACGACTCAAAATCGTCGATAATACTTCTTTTTAGCCATGGATTAAGAAATGTGATTAAAATATTAACCACTGAGCCGGGCTCTATTTGAGCTCATCGAAAATAGTCGGGTCGAGTTCGAGAATTTTTTGTAGCTCGAGCTCGAACTCGGCTGAGCTCGATGAGCTTGGTGAAAGCAAAACACTAAATTTCAAATAAATTAGTATAATAGTATTATTAGTATCAATATTTTATAATACATATAATAAATTTAAAAAAACTCGCGAGCTTGCTCTTGATCTCATGAACAAGAGGTGTTAGCCTCGATCTCGGCTCGAAATAAAGCTCGACATGCTCGAGTTCGAGTCAAGTTTTTTCCTAGCTGGCTCGTCGAGCTCTTGAGCAGGCTCGACTTGTAACACCATGTCAGTACAAATAATATAACAATAGGTTCGGTCGGGACCCCGTGTCATATTGAACACACTAGATAGACGTTATGAGATGATAAACAGAATAACCATTAACACACGAGAGTATATAAGCACTAGAGGAAGCTTTGAATAAACCAAAATACAATAGAATGTCCGCCTACTCATGAACGTTTATTAAAAGATTTATGGACTTAAGGTCTTACATTCAACAAATGTCTTAAACTATATAACTTACAAGAGTACTTCGACACGCAGGCCAGCAACACATAAAAGCAGCAAATAGACTAGCCTTCGAGGGCCAACATAGCTTTGGGCTTCAGCCCGCTACTTCCCGCTCGGCTCACCAGCACCTGCACCATCCACAAATAAGAGATAAACAAAGTTCAGGTATGAGCTGACCACAAACCGCGTAACGATCTCACCCCGGCCATTCTAGACGGCTTCGGGGCGGGCACCGCTCACCTACCAGCAAGTCGTACATGTAACTTGTAATATAATAAAGAAAGTACATCTACTCTAAGCAAATTGAGCTTTCAAGCACAATCAATCTTCTAGGTTGAGCATCAAAGAAAGGGAAACTTAGAAATGCAAACATCAATTCATCACATCATAAATGTGGGTACTCGCGACCTCACGTTTCATGCACTGAAGGCATGCTTCCAATGTACCCTCACACAAGTACTACTTCCAAACTAAGCTATGAAACTTAGTTATCGCTTGAGCATTTACTGATCAGAGAAAACCCTCCTAAACCAGTCTCTCTCTCATGTTCTGTCAGCATACCACAGGGTTAACCTCAAGCTGATCTACATGTTGTGGGTTCAGTTCAGCTTGTGCCCATTGCTCAAATTATCGTCACTAACAGCACGGTGCAGGTGGGCCTTTACCTCATCCCATGCATGTTTAACACATACAAGTGCTACCAAAATAACTAGCTATGCACCTAATCTATACGAGAGGACTTATGCTTCGCAAGCACAACCAATGTAGGAGGTCCAAGTCAACTCAACTACGAATCTGTGGTGGAGGTTTGCATTCAAGTACATCACAATCATGGGGCTTCCGTTAGGTTCTCCAAGAGACACCTAAATCTCAAGTCCCGTAACAATATGACATATTTCACATAGTCATTCTCCGGCACACATTCTAGGTTTAACCTAAATGCAGCATCACGATCAAGCATCACCGATCTGGGTCAACGACTACGAGTACGCTTCACACAAAATGCCTAAATTCGCACGTCTACCAGATTTCTACATGTAATATTTGCTAGGGACGGACGCAATCTACCCGGAGTTCTGAAGAACCAAAGGGAGTCCTACACTTCAATAATTAGTGAAAGAGACAATAATATGCAAGCATATAAAAAGTGTATGAAGAACCAAACACGCCCTAAAATCGGGAGGAATGATCGTTACCCTTGCCATTCTTTCTGGGCGCCATGAATCTAAGATTTGATTCGGATGAAAATGATCATTGCGGGTTCCTCTCCGTGGATCTGGAATCGGCTTGCGATTCGGAGCTCCGAAGCTCCAACAATGGCAGAAAGACTCTCCTTCTTCCTCCTTGGCTTTCTTCTTTTTTAAGCTTGGAGAAAGAAAAGACTAAGGCTTTGTTTGGGGCAGCTTAAGCGATTGAAGAAGCAGTGGTGGAATAATCTGCATATTTGCATAGTGGTGGGTGAAGTAAAACTGTTTGGAGGGTTAGTGTTTGCAATGCTTTTTGAGACAGACTTTTTACTTTTTGGAAGAAAACTGCGGTGAAATAATTTGCTTATATGCTATTAAAAAAATTAATTAATAACAATTAGCAATATAACATGATTATTATTAGCCTTTAATTAATATTAAACAACATAAATAAATAATGATTAATATTACCTCAAACGTATTTGTTGCAGAACGCTTAGGGCTCGTGGTAGACCGGTTCACTTGAACCACCTTAGCTCGTGAGCGAACTAAGCGCGCAAACAGTCAATTAGAGATTTGCTGAGTACACAGGGACTTTTTAACGTGGAAAACCCGGAAAGGGTAAAAAACCACGCGGCCGGAGCTGTGCCGACCAAACTTCACTATCTTCTGGGGGTTACAACTTGGAAACTAGAACTTGAGCGCGACAGGCCGCTGCTCGTTACAATTTTTGGAGAGAGAGAGAACGAGCTCCGAGGGTGACAGGCTACCTCTCGGAAAAACTAAGTCTTTTCCCCTTCTGAGAATGCTAGTCGCCTTTCGGAAGTGAGAAGGCTAGTCGCCTTTTTCTTCTGAGAATGCTAGTCGCCTTTCGGAAGTGAGAAGGCTAGTCGCCTTTTTCTTCTGAGAATGCTAGTCGCCTTTCGGAAGTGAGAAGGCTAGTCGCCTTCGGGATGATGAAGATCTTCAAGTCCACGAAGGAGATCTTCAAGCGCCGAAGGAGAATTCCGCAAAAGTCTGCAAGGAGCTCTCCCGGGTCCAGAAGTCAAGGTCCTTTCAAATGAAGCCTTGGGGCTCCTTTTATAGCTTTGGACGGGGGCGAACCGGTAATTTTGTCGTTTGGTAGTTTCCATAAATGCTCGGTGGATGAATCATCTTCTCCGGTTCGGGGCCCTCGGATCGCCATTTTTCGTAAATGACCACCTTGCCCCTCGGGCAGCTTGGGCAGCTTGGGCAGTTCGGGCAGTTCCGTTGGAGGCGAAAAAGGCGACTGACTGTTCCTGAAAAGTAAGAAGCCTGAAAGACAAAGAGTGAGAAGCCGGAAAGACAAAAAGTGAGAAGCCGGAAAGACAAAAAGTGAGAAAGCTTCCTAATCGCGCTCAGAAACGTTCTGAGCGCGCGCTAGCGCTGAAGTGCTCCAAGTGCGCAATGAACCACGGAGATGCCTCGGGAGGACGGCGGACGGGGAGTTCCCCCCCAAAGGGGGGACCGGGATCCTTCGGCGAGGAGAGGGCGCCGGACCGCACCCCGAGGAGGGGTGGGCGCGGCCGCGCACCCCAAAGAAAAAGGGGGGGTGCGGATTGGCCGCACCCCCAAGGGGGAGGTGCGGATTGGCCGCACCCCCCAAGGGGGTGCGGCTTGGCCGCACCCCCCAAGGGGGGATGCGGCTTGGCCGCACCCCAAGGGGGGTGCGGCTTGGCCGCACCCCCCAATGGGTGCGGCTTGGCCGCACCCCATGGGGGGTGCAGCTTGGCCGCACCCCCCAATGGGTGCGGCTTGGCCGCACCCACTTGGGGGGTACGGCCAGGCCGCACCCCCTTGGGGGGGGGGGGTACGGCTGAGCCGCACCCCCCTGGGGGGTGCGACTTGGCCGGCCGCACCCCCAAGGGCGGTGCGGTCGGGGGGTGCAGCCTGCGTGCTACCGCGCTCTTTGACCGTCGACCCCTCCTCTCTTTTTCGGAGCTTTCTTCAGGTGCGTCCTAAGGCCTTTATGGGTGTACAACATAAGCCCCCCAAACCTTCGGAGTCCGAGTTCCGGAGCGAGGAGTTCGAAGGTTTTGATTTTTTCTGCGGCGGTTTTACCTATTGTCCTCTGTGCGGCGCTTTTCTGGTAGGAGCTGATGTCGGAGGTTGTTGGTTTTCCGAGGTCTTTGTGGGCTTGCTGCCCGGCTCTGATATCCGTATGGGCTGAGGGGTTTCTGCAAAATGACAGATTAGCTTGCGCGGTTCTGAGCCCGCGGCTTTTACACAATAGAAAATTAGTTTGCGCAAGTCTGTGCTTGCGGCTTTTTTGCACGAGTCTGTGCTCGCGGCTTTTTTGCACGAGTCTGTGCTCGCGGCTTGGCCGGTGAATAGCGGGTGTATTCAAACCGTGGGTGAACGTAAGGGGGGCAGACCCCTACGTCACCGGGACTCGACGGCGGAGGTGAAGGGCGAACCTTCAATCGACGGCGATGCAAAGTCCCCGGGGCAGGGCCCCGAAGTGGCCGGTGAATAGCTGGTGTATTCAAACCGGGGGCGAACGTAAGGGGGGCAGGCCCCTACGACGCTGGGACTCGACGGCGGAGGAGAAGGGAGAACCTTCAATCGACGGCGGTGCAAAGCCCCCGAGGCAGGGCCTCGAAGTGGCCGGTGAATAGCTGGTGTATTCAAACCGGGGGCGAACGTAAGGGGGGCAGGCCCCTACGACGCTGGGACTCGACGACGGAGGAGAAGGGCGAACCTTCAATCGACGGCGGTGCAAAGCCCCCGAGGCAGGGCCTCTTTATAAAGTTTTTTCTTAAGTGAGTGTAAGTGTCAAAATATGGTTTTACAGTATGAAATCGTTTGGTGCATAGCTTTATGTAAGATAAGATAGGTGCACGAGTCTGGGCTCGCGGCTTTTACATAACATGTAATATAAGATAGGTGCACGAGTCTGAGCTCGCGGCTTGTACAGAAATTGAAGATAAGTTTGCACGAGCTTGAGCTCGTGGCTTAGTACATGGTAGAGGTCCCTGGATCACTGGTAAAAGCGGCGCAGGTTTTGAGTGTTCCAGGTGCGTGGCAAAGTCTTCCCTTCCGCCGTCCTGAGCCTGTATGTTCTGGGTTTCACGACTGTGGTGACTACGTACGGGCCCTCCCAGGCCGGTGAGAGCTTATCTCCTTGGGGGCCTTTACCGGCGGCCTCGATGCTGCGTAAGACGAGATCTCCTGCGTTGATTGGTCTGGGCTTCACCCTCCTGTCGTAGGTCCGGGCGACACGCATTTGGTAGAGTGCAGCACGGTGAGCAGCGCTGTCTCGAACTTCTGGGATTAGATCGAGGTTTTCTCGGAGCAGTCCATCATTCTTGCTGGGGTCGAAGGTTAGTACTCGAGTACTCGAAACGCCGATGTCGACGGGGATGATAGCTTCGGTTCCGCAACAGAGGTTATAAGGTGTCTCCCCTGTAGGAGTCCTCTATGTTGTGCGATACGCCCACAACACATTCGGGAGCGCGTCTACCCACTGTCCCCCGGCTTCTTCCAAGCGTGTTTTCAGTCCTTTGAGGATGGTGCGGTTTGTGACTTCTACTTGTCCGTTGGTTTGCGGACGTGCCACGGCCGTGTGACGCAGGTTGATCTTCAGATCCTCGCACATCTTGGTGAAGGACTTCCCAGTGAATTGAGTGCCGTTGTCGGCAATGATCGCAGCCGGGATGCCGAAGCGGCAGACGATGTTCTTCCAGACGAATTGTTTGGCGTTTTCTTCCGTAATTTTGGCCAGGGGCTCCGCCTCCACCCATTTGGTGAAGTAGTCGATGGATAGGATGATGAACTTCCTCTGCCCGGATGCTAGAGGTAGGGGACCGAGGAGGTCGATCCCCCACTGCGCGAATGGCCACGCACTCTGCAGCATGGAAAGTGAGACCGGGGGTTGATGAGGCATGTTGGCGTGCAGCTGACAACTTTTGCACCTCTGGACAAAGTCGGCCGCGTCCTTCTTCATTGTTGGCCAATAGAAGCCTTGACACAGTATTTTCCGCGCTAATGCCTTCCCGCCTAGGTGCTCTCCGCAGACTCCTCCGTGTACTTCCCTGAGGGCGTAGTCCGCCTTGCCCGCTGGCAAGCATTTTAGATATGGTCCTGAGAATGCCCATTTGTAAAGCTCCCCATCTATAATGGTGAACGATGCTGCTCGCATTCGTAGCCTTCGCGCCTCTAGGCGATCTTCGGGAAGGTTCCCTTGCTTGAGGTAAGCTCGCAATGGGGTCATCCAGGATGACTCTTCCTGGTGGATGGCTGCGATTTCCCATGGCCCTTGAATGCTTGGGATCACGACTTCTTCGATTCGGCATCTTCGAGACTGCTAGCTGGAGGGTGAGGTGGCGAGCTTGGATAGAGCATCCGCCCTGGAATTCTGCTCTCGGGGGATGTGTAGAATCTGATACGATGAGATCTTGTGGAGAAGTGATTTCGTGAATGCGAGGTACTTTGCCATCTGTTCGCTCTTGGCCTCGTAATCTCCTTCAACCTGTGAGACCACGAGTTGGGAGTCTGTATAGATCGTTAGGTTCTCGGCTTTGCAGTCGATGGCGAGTCGGAGACCGGCGATCAGTGCTTCGTATTCCGCGATGTTATTTGTTGCGGGGAACTTTAGCCGGAGTCCGTAATCCAGGGTGATCTCTTCGGGGCTTATGAGGAGCAATCCTGCTCCGGCCCCTTCAGCTCCAGAGGCGCCGTCGACATAGAGGGTCCAACGGGGGCTGGTGGTGTCTTTGATGAGGGTTGTTTCTGGCGGGATGGTGTATTCCACCACGAAGTCGGCGAGCACCTGTGACTTGATGTCGGGCCGAGGCAGGAATTGGATGTCGAACTCGTCGAGTTCTACGGCCCACTTTACAAGTCTCCCCGAGACTTCCGGCTTCTAGAGGATTGCCCGCAATGGGAGTTGCGTCAATACCTTGACTGCATGAGCCTGGAAGTAGGGTCTAAGTTTTCTAGCTGAGAAAACAAGAGCCAAGACTGTCTTGTCTGCTGCCGGATATCTGGTTTCGGTGTCGGTGAGGACTTTGCTGAGGTAGTAGATCGGTCGCTGCACCCCTCCTTCATCTTTCACGAGCACTGAGCTAAGAGACGTAGGCGACACAGCCAGGTACAAGAACAGAGTTTCCCCGGGGATGGGCTTTGACAGAAGCGGTGGCGAAGCCAGGTACTGTTTGAGAAGCTCGAAGGCCACTTGGCACTCGTCCGTCCACTGGAAACCTGAATGGCGCGCTCCCCGGAGGATTTTGAAGAAGGGGAAGTACTTGTCTCCCGTTCGTGATAGGAAACGGGACAAAGCAGCGATCCTCCCGTTTAGGCGTTTTACTTCCTTAATTGAGCGAGGTGGCGACATATCCTCCAACGCCTTGATCTTCTCGGGGTTGGCCTCAATTCCCCGATGGGGTACCATGAAACCTAGAAACTTCCCCGCCGTCACACCAAACACACACTTGCTGGGATTGAGCCGCATCTGGAAGCGACGGAGAAGCCGGAAGCACTTTTCCAAGTCTTCCAAGTGGTCGCGCCGGTGGACGCTCTTTACTAGCATATCGTCCACGTAAACCTCCATCGTTTCTCCGATAAGGTCCTTGAAGACCTTGTTCATCAGCCTTTGGTAGGTGGCTCCGACATTTTTAAGGCCGAAAGGCATCACCTTGTAGCAGTAGACTCCCCGGTCGGTGCGGAAGGCAGTATGTTCTTCGTCTGCGGGGTTCATCCTTATCTGGTTGTAACCTGAATAAGCATCCATGAAGCTGAGCAGCTCATGGCCTGCCGTAGCGTCGACGAGCTGGTCAATCCTTGGGAGGGGGAAGCTGTCCTTCGGGCACGCTTGGTTCAGATTGCTGTAGTCGACGCACATCCGCCACTTTCTCGAGGCCTTCTTCACCATGACTACGTTGGCGAGCCATGTGGGGTATTCTGCTTTGCATATGAATCGTGCCTCTAGGAGCTTAGCTACATCCTCCTCGATCGCCTTTAAACGCTCGGGGGCAAAGTTCCTCTTCTTTTGAATCACGGGTCTGCAGGCGGGGTTGATGTTTAGCGAGTGATAGATAACGTTAGGATCTACCCCGGGCATGTCTTCCGGGCTCCAAGCGAAAATGTCCTCGTTCTCCTGCAGGAAGGTGGTGAACTTTTCTCGCCCTTTTTGTGTTAAGAGTGACCCGACCTGAACAGTTCGAGTCGGGTCTCGTCGGGAGAGTGGTATTTCTACCAACCCTTCAACGGGCGCTCCTCGTTGCAATGTAGCCTCGTCTCGCAGGTCGAAGTTATTGATGTTGAGAGCGGTTGCCCTTGCTGGTTGGGCCTGCTTCAGGTAGCAGGTCCTGGCTGCCTCTTGGTCTCCTCTTACGACTCCTATTCCTGCGGCAGTAGGGAACTTCATAGCTAGGTGTGGAATGGAAGGGATTTCCCCAAAGATCGACTGGAGCGGTCTCCCGAAGATGGCATTATAGGCGGAGGTGGACTCTACCACCATGAACTGGATGTTGTGCGTTGACTGTCTTGGAAATTCGCCCAATGTGATTGGGAGAATGATCAAGCCTTGCACCGGAACAGGTCTGTTGTCGAAGTCGTAGACGGGCCCGGCTGCCGGACTAAGCTAGTCTTTTGTGAGTTTCATACTTTGCAAAGTGGAGAGAAATAAGACATCGACCGAGCTTCCATTGTCGACCAGTATTCTCTTCACCTTGAAGCAGGGATCCCCGATCCCTGCGCTGATCACGAGTGGATCCTGGTGCGGAAGCTGCAACCCTTGCAAGTCTTCATCTCCGAAAGCTATCGTAATATCTTGCTTGAGTTTTTTGTCTTCGTGGTCTCTTATGGGCTGGGCAATTGAGAGGATCTGTGATGCTGAGACGGGGGGTCCGGCGATCGTCTCGATTTCTCCTACCATCGGCCTTCCTCCCCCTGCGCCTCGGGGGGCGGGGGGCTGCTCCCCTGCATCCCTAGGTTGCTGGGGCTGATTGGGAATCTGGCCTTGTAGGAATCTTCCCAGGAGTCCCTAGCGGATGAGGCGCTCGATTTCGTCTTTGAGTCTGGTGCATTCCTCAGTGGTATGCCCGGCTCCCCGATGGAACTCGCAGTACCTGGACTGGTCGCCCCTTGGATTTGGCGGGGGTATCCTGGGCATGCGGAGCTCGGGGTTGTTCTATATGGCGTAGAGCATATTCGTTCTGGTGGTGTTCAACGGTGTGTAGGTCCTGGGCGGCTGTGGTCCCAGATCCCTCTGGTGGTTACGCCGACGTTCATCGCCGCGATGCTCCTCGCCGCGATGCTCCTCGCCGCGACGTTCTTCTCGTTCATGAGGGGCTTGATCTGATCCCCTCTTCCTTCCCTGGCCTCCTTCGAATTGCCGACGGTGTGCTTCGATAGCCTCATCTGCAGCTATCTGTGCTTCAACCCGATGAATGAGGTCGGGATAACTTGGTACGGTTTCTCTCATGAGAGCCGAGTAGAAGCCACTTGGGCGGAGTACTACCAGGAAAACTCCTCGCAGGAGCTCGGGGTCGACTCCTGGGATCTGTCGAGCCTTGGTAGTGAAGCGTCGGAAGAAATCTTTGAGTGTCTCTCCATCGTTCTGGCGGATTCCTGAGAGGTGGGAGGGATCCCGGACAATTCGGCGGTTAGCAATGAACTGATCCACGAACTGCTGCGCCATTTCTGTGAAGTTGTTGATGACCCCATTCCGCAGGGAATGGAACCAAGTGCGCGCTTGTCCCTTCAAGGTTGCTGGGAACACTTGGCAGAGGAGCTGATCAGGAGCGCTGTAAATCCTCATGACGGTGGTGAAGTGATTGACGTGTTCCAGTGGATCGTCCATCCCGTCGAACGTCTCGATGTTGGGAAGCTTGAAGCCATTAGGAATTGGATGGGCTAAGACTTGAGGTGATAACGGGGAGCCATGATGCGCGGGACGGCGGGCGAGAGCGGCGCGTCGTCCTGCTTGGGCATACTCTTCCTCTATCATGTTGCGTATCTCTTCCCGCGTAGCTCTTTCCACTGCTTGCTCAGGGGCAGCTCTTCCGTAGTGGTGGCGGCGGTGATCAGCTTCTGGGCCTCCAGCTGGTGGGCCAAGGTGAGCGGTACTTGCCGCATTGGAGAATTCTTCTGAAGCTTCGTCTTCTTGGACAGCCTCCCCGTTCGGGGCATGATTCAGAGCCGGGGGTGGCGGTGCGTTCAAAGCTGGCGGTTGGATCAGAACTTGAGGAGCCCCAAGATTCCTCACGAGGGCCAACATCTCAGCTTGATGTTCTTCGATCTGCTGCATGCGCACCTCCAAACCTGCTGCAGGTGCAGGCAGCGCCTCCTCCGCGGGAGGTGCATTGATAAGTGAGTGGGAGGGAGCTGGGTCGACGCGTCCTTCCGGCATCGATCCTTCAGTAGTGCGAGCACTCTTTCTTGCCATAGCAGTTGGCTCTCGAAGAGTTTTTCGGGAAAGTTTCCCACAGACGGTGCCAAACTGTTGTGGAACGCTTAGGGCTCGTGGTAGACCGGTTCACTTGAACCACCCTAGCTCGTGAGCGAACTAAGCGCGCAAACAGTCAATTAGAGATTTGTTGAGTACACAGGGACTTTTTAACGTGGAAAACCCGGAAAGGGTAAAAAACCACGCGGCCGGAGCTATGCCGACCAAACTTCACTATCTTCTGGGGGTTACAACTTGGAAACTAGAACTTGAGCGCGAGAGGCCGCTGCTCGTTACAATTTTTGGAGAGAGAGAGAACGAGCTCCGAGGGTGACAGGCCACCTCTCGGAAAAACTAAGTCTTTTCCCCTTCTGAGAATGCTAGTCGCCTTTCGGAAGTGAGAAGGCTAGTCGCCTTTTTCTTCTGAGAATGCTAGTCGCCTTTCGGAAGTGAGAAGGCTAGTCAGCCTTTTTCTTCTGAGAATGCTAGTCGCCTTTCGGAAGTGAGAAGGCTAGTCGCCTTCGGGATGATGAAGATCTTCAAGTCCACGAAGGAGATCTTCAAGCGCCGAAGGAGAATTCCGCAAAAGTCTGCAAGGAGCTCTCCCGGGTCCAGAAGTCAAGGTCCTTTCAAATGAAGCCTTGGGGCTCCTTTTATAGCTTTGGACGGGGGCGACCCGGTAATTTTGTCATTTGGTAGTTTCCATAAATGCTCGGTGGACGAATCATCTTCTCCGGTTCGGGGCCCTCGGATCGCCATTTTTCGTAAATGACCACCTTGCCCCTCGGGCAGCTTGGGCAGCTCGGGCAGTTCGGGCAGTTCCGTTGGAGGCGAAAAAGGCGACTGATTGTTCCTGAAAAGTGAGAAGCCTGAAAGACAAAGAGTGAGAAGCCGGAAAGACAAACAGTGAGAAGCCGGAAAGACAAAAAGTGAGAAAGCTTCCTGATCGCGCTCAGAAACGTTCTGAATGCGCGCTAGCGCTGAAGTGCTCCAAGTGCGCAACGAACCACGGAGATGCCTCGGGCGGACGGCGGACGGGGAGTTCCCCCCCAAAGGGGGGACCGGGATCCTTCGGCGAGGAGAGGGCGCTGGACCGCACCCCGAGGTGGGGTGGGCGCGGCCGCGCACCCCAAAGAAAAAGGGGGGGGGGGGTGCGGATTGGCCGCACCCCCAAGGGGGAGGTGCGGATTGGCCGCACCCCCCAAGGGGGTGCGGCTTGGCCGCACCCCCCAAGTGGGATGCGGCTTGGCCGCACCCCAAGGGCGGTGCGGCTTGGCCGCACCCCCAATGGGTGCGGCTTGGCCGCACCCCCTTGGGGGGGGGGGTGCGACCGAGCCGCACCCCCCTGGGGGGTGCGACTTGGCCGGCCGCACCCCTAAGGGCGGTGCGGTCGGGGGGTGCATCCTGCGTGCTACCGCGCTCTTTGACCGTCGACCCCTCCTCTTTTTTCCGGGGCTTTCTTCAGGTGCGTCCTAAGGCCTTTACGGGTGTACAACAGTATTCTTATCGTTTATATTATATAATTATTATTAGCGATATTAATAATAGCGATTTCAATAATAGCTAATATTAATTATCATGATATTATAATAGCGATATTATAATCTCTGTCCTAAAGATTATTAATAATATCGATATTATAAATGTTTTTAATTTATTATGTTTTTTCCGTGCTATTAATAATCTTTAGGAAATAAAATATTAGCTATTATTTTTTCCATGCTGTCCACGCCATGGAAGAAAAGCAGCAGTGGTCCACTGCTCTTCTCCTGTCGTGGATAATATTCCATGGTAGGAGAAGAGCAGTGGACTGCTCTTTTTTTTTTTTCAAATTGCCCTGTTTGGCTAAGCGGCACAGACACGACATGCTGCCGATTTTTGTACAGTCGCGCCAAATAAAATTTTTGTACAGTCGCGACAAACAAAATTTTGATATTCACGATGGGCTGCAGTCGTTAATCACGATCGCGATTCGGCGCAGTAGGGTTCCCAATGCCCCCCAGCCCGCGATTTTTTCCTTCCCCATTCCAGTGTCAAGGCGTGGTCTTCTTGGTGAACGACGACCTCGTCTTCTCCGATCGGGATCTTCTCCTAAGTCATGGTATTCTCCGACGCAGATCCTCCTGCGACCACGTGGTCTTCTCCGACGCAGATCCTCCAGTTCCTCTATCGACGGTGTGGTATCTCCTCTCTCTTCTCCGCCGACGCCGACGACTCTCGTTCATCTTCTCCGGCAGGTATAAGCTTCTGCCACCCAGATTTTTGTCTTTTTAGAGCATGTGATCTTGATGAGACCTACGTGCATCCAGAGGCATACGAACATAGGGCGCAACGTCGACGAACAGACAGGGTCACAGCTCCAATCGTAGAGCCAATTACTCATGAGGGGACAGGTGCACCTGAAAAATCAAAATACACCTGTTTAATTTTCATTTTTGATAAATCAAAATACACCTATTTCATTTTTGCACTACTTCTTAGTTGGACTTCGATAATTACGCGGACTGTTTAATTTTCATTACTGTTTAATTTTTATTACTGTTTAATTCTGCACCACTGTTTCACACAGCACTGCAAATACAATTTTCCAAACAGTTTCATGAATTTTTCCACCACTGCAAAACAGCAGATTCCTGTATCACTGTTTCTCACCACTGCTTCTCCCAGCGCTGCAGCTTAGCCAAACAGGCCCAAAATCTATATTCCCACAATTAGGTTAAAATAGGTGTTTGAAACAGCTTTTGAAAAAAGAAGGGTGTGCAACTCTAAAAAAGCGGAGCCAAACGGAACCTAAGGCAATTGAGGATAAACATCCACTATTGTCGTCCTAATAAGTTCTGGAACAAGTACCAGTTTTTAGATCAAAAGCACAAGTGTATTTGACTGCCACGATCGTTGTTTCGTGAATCTGTGTCTGTCAGCTACCGCTCGCGGTAGCGATACCGCCCGCGGTATCTCTCGACGATACAGGTCACGCCGATACAACTCACGACGATATGCAGTAAGCAAGGCTATCGCCAACATTAGGACCTACCGCTATGCGCTAGCTCTCGATGATATACTTATCATCGACTCTTCTCGCCGACAAATAGAGCCCTTCTACTCGACATGTCCACCGCCGGCGGTACCCCTACCGTGCTGCGTTAGCACTCATCGATAAACACAGCCTTCTCGACGACAAGGCAACTCTGGATAGCCGATAAGCTACCATCAATGGTACTCCTACCGCGTGGCATTAGATATCTGTTACAGATTTTTGAAAAATTCTTTACCATTGTGAAATAGGGTGTTACACGGCTCAACTTGCACCCCTAGCTAATACTATCTTATTTGCTACGAATTAAATTAATCGTGGCTAATGATTTCTTTTTTGCCACGAATTAAGCATTTGTGCCTAAAACTTGCTTATCAGTCACGAATTAGGGGGTCATAACTAATACTTAATTATTAGCCACGATTTTTGACCCGTGGCAAAAAAGGTGTGAGTAAAAGTCATTTTTCTAGTACTGTGTTATGATGCTAGCAGAGATATATTCTTTGTAGGGACGAGAGAGCTCACATTAACCCTACATGGCATTACACTTATATTGAGTTTGCCAAACCATGACGAAAAAGTGGTGTTTCAACTTAAGCCATATGCCAGTCATAACAAAACAAACTTAAAGATTTAATTGCTTGAAATGTCTAGGAAGAGCCACACTATAGATATGTGAAAGTGCACAGTGTGTCTCTGAGAATCCTCTAGATGGGGGTGAATAGAGATTTAAAAATTATTCATATTCTAACTGTGAGTACAATGAAATAATCTAAGGATTTATGCTCAATCAAGATCTCAGGCAGAATAAAATAGTGCTGAAATATAAAGCAGAAAATAGTAATGTAAACTAGTTATAGTGACATCACGGAAAATTAGCAACCAGAAGACACATAGATTTTTTTATAGAGGTTCCCCAAAATGTGGGTACTCCCCTCTTCTACCACCTGGTAGGGATGCACCACTATGCTTGTGTCTTTTGGTAAGGAGACTCTTAGAACTATTGATCTTTTGACAAGGAGGTCATGAACCACCAGATCTTTTGATAAGGAGATCTTGAACCACCAGATCTTTTGATAAGGAGATCTTGAACCACTGAATCCTTTGAAGAGTGATTAATAAAACTCTTTTAGAAAAGGGAATTAGAAGGAGAAGGAGGAAGAGAAACGGTGTAGGAATTCTGTTCTCAGAAATCTTATGAAGGCTGTATGATACATAGCTTCTTGTATCTATCACTGGATCTACTCTTGATTAACTCCTGCTTATAATAGTGATGTTTGTAGGAGCTTTGATTCTCAGATCCTTTGTGTACAACCCCGGTGTCCGCCAGGGGGTGAACAGAGACAAAGGAACCAAAAGGCGAAAAGAGTAAGAAGGCGAGCAAGCTAGAGGACCGGGCGAGCTGCGCTCTCGCCAACCGCTCGCGTGAGGGCGAGCGGGCCAGGTCCTCGTCGGTCACTCGCAGGAAGGTGAGCGAGCCGAGCGTCTCGGTTCGCGAGAGAGGCCCTTATGGGTGGCTCGCCCATGAAGGGTTCATGATCGTTTTTACCTAAAAATCCCTGATGGTCTACAGTTAGCCCCTCCAAACAGCGGAGTTTGGCTGTTGGCAGACCATTTTGGGTTGCGTATAGCAAGAGTGTAAGGCGGAATCCCGCTATTAGCAGACCAGACTTGAAAAACTATATATAGACCTTGAAGGGCACCTTTGGAGAGGATTCCAATCTCAGTTTTCTGAGCTTCTTCCTCCCTAGGTTATATTGGCTTAGCTATCTGGCTCTCCAAGGTGCTAGTCTCAGCTTTGGCTTGGGAGGGGAAGCTCTCAAAGATCTTTCGGGTGTGTTGTGGGACCGCCTCGCTGCGACCAATGGTCCATGTTTAGTTCCGAGTCTCCGGTCGGTTCCTTCCGAGGAATCAGTAAGTGCTACCTTCCCCTCATCCTTGAGGGCCCGAGCTCCACGAAGAAGCCAAGTCCTTGTTTCAACATTTTTGGTGTGGTGAGCGTGGAGGGCAGCTAGTTCAAGAAAGCTCTAAGGAAGAGATGGCAGGAGACAATGAGCGAGAGGTGGACTTCGGCGGCTCACCGCTACCCGGCGTGCCAGCAACGATGGAGATGCTGCCCGACCTCAAGAGGGATCTGCTCGGGGCTTTCCAATGTGCCTTCGCCACAGCCTTTGGGGGTCTCGCAACCCCTGCGCCCCAAGTGGCCCCTCCAACTGGATTAGGCGAGCACGCCCCGGGGCAGAGGCCAGGGAAGGAGGCGATGTCCCAGATCCCGGAGCGAGACCTCATGGGGCGGGAGCTCTTCCCCAGCCCGGCGAGTGCGGGTGGGGTTCAGGTGAGCGCCATCCCGGGAGGAGGGATCCCGACCAATGGGATCCAAGCGAGTGGTCTCTCGGTGAGTGCGAGACCAGGAGGAGTCGGTTCGCCCGGGGAGCTCGCGGGGCGAGTGGAGAAGGTCAGGTGTGTGAAGGGGGGAGTCCCTTCGGCGAGTTGGTGCTCTCGGCACCACTCCCCTGGGGGTTCAGCGAGCCGACCATGACTCGTTATACCAGCAAGGATGACCCCACTCAGCACCTGCAGTGGTTCGAAGACATGGTCTCTATCAGACCTATGTCAGACGCTTTCAAGTGCCGACTCTTCGCCACCACCCTAAAGGAGAAAGCGAGGGACTGGTTCCACCAGTTGCCCTCTGGGTCGATATATACTTTCGAGGATTTGCGTCGCGGCTTTCTGATGCACTTCTCAACCTTGAATAAGAGGAAGAAGGACCCCGAGGCCCTTTTCAACATCAAGCAGAGGCAGGGGGAGTCACTAGCTCATTTTGTGGATCGGTTACAGGAGGAGGTCCTCCTCATCCAGGAGGTGCCAGGGTACACTCTCCAGCTTGCCTTCAAAGTGGGGCTGCGAGAGGGGTTCTTCAAGATGGGCCTCAAGAAGAGGGCTCCTTTGTCTTTCGAGGAGCTGATGGAGAGAGCGGCGGAGGAGTTCGATGGGGAGGAAGCAAACCCCGAGTTCACAAAGAGGTTAGCACGGCTAAGCGAGCCGGAGGTCAGGCATCCGGAGGTAAGGAGAAGAGAGGAGGCGAGGGACCCGAAGGTGGGGTGGAGGCAGCAAGAAGGAGGAAGGCAAGGCCCAGGAAGGGGTTTCCACCAGGGAGGGGGCAACTTCTAAGGAGGCCAAGGAATACCCCACCAGCTAGGGTGGAGGCAGGGCCCGAGGCCACCTCATCCCCACCCGCCTCATCAGGAAATGGCGGTCGGTCGAGGGAGACCAGGCAGGGGAAGAGGAGCCGGAACTGGAGGAGCCGCTCCTAGGAGGAGGAATAGGGCGGCAGAGGCCGAGAGGAGGGTGGCGGCGTTGCTCTATTGTGACTTCCACAGGGAGGAAGGTCACGCAACGGCCACCTGCCAGGAGTTCCTGGAGATGAAGGAAGCTAGAGCGCCGGTGCTGCGGGAGCCGCGGGCGGCGAGGATTGAGGATGTCCTGTCTCAGGACGAGGAGGATGAGATGTGTGAAGACCGGGCCGATGTGGGGACCCGAGGAGGGATCAGGGCGATCCATGGAGGGGGGGGGGTAGGGATTGAGGCGACCCGGAAGGCCAGCCTCCACACCATCTACCGTCATAGCGTGGCCTCGACGTCCCTAGTCCTACCCCCGGCAGAGAAGATCTCATTCACTCAGAAGGACATGTCAGGTCATGAAGACCCTTTCTGCGATGTGCTGGTCATACAGACAGCGATCGAGAACTTCACCGTCTCCCGGATCCTTGTGGATAACGGGAGCTCGGTCAACGTCATCTTCAAGAAGGCGTTTGATGAGATGAAGGTGGAAAACAGGAGGGTGTTGGCCTCGGATGGCCCCATGTTTAGGTTCTCCGGTGAGAGGAAAGAGGTAGAGGGGGAGTGGGACTCCATGCAGTCTTGGGGGGGGGGGGAGAGTCCAGGAACTACCGCTTTGTTATAGTAGATGCCCCCAGTAGCTACAGTGCCATCTTCGGACAGCCACTTATCAATGCGTTCCGCTGTGTCCCCTCCACCTTCCACCAATGCCTCTAGTTCAGGGCGGGAGGAGTCCAAGTCCGGATAAAGGAGATCCGAAGGTGGCTCGGTTGTGCTATGTGACTACCGTGAACACCATCTCCTTGATGGCCAAGGCAGAAGAGTGGGATCGGGAGATGGGGGAGCCGGCGAGGCTCAAAGAAGGAGGAGAGGAAGAGAGAGCAGGAGAAGGGGAAGCCCCCCCCTTCGGCTGGGCTCAAAGAAGGAGGATAAGCTGATGGAGGTTCGGGAAGAGAGGAAGAAGGAGGAGGCCGAAGTGCTGGCTCACAACGAGGAGAAAGAGGGGGATTGGGGGGAGCAGTCCCAGCTAGAGGCCATGGATGAGGTTGTGGAGCTCGAAGTTACCACCCGAGCAGGAGTGGTGGAAAAAGTCAAGGTCAGCGGGGAGCTCAACCCAGAGGAGCAGAAGCAAATCCTGGCCTGTGTGCAGGAAAATGAGGATGTCTTCGCCTGGAGCGCGACAGAGATGCCCGGGATCGATGCAGATGTGGCTTACCATCCCATCAACCTCGATCCTGGCACCCGACCCATCTGACAGAAGAAGAGAACCATTGCTGACAAGCTGGAAGGGCCCATCAGAGAGGAGGTGGGCAAGCTCCTCCAAGCAGGCTTCGTATCGGAGATCCAGTACCCAGGCTGGGTCTCCAATGTGGTTATGGTAAAGAAGGGGGAGGTAAGTGGAGAATGTGTGTTGACTTTTCTTTGCTTAATAAATCATGTCCCAAGGATTACTACCCTTTGCCCAGAATTGACGCGCTGGTTGACTCAGCCGTCGGTTTTTCTGTGATGTCTTTTTTAGATGCTTTTTCAGGTTATCATCAAATCCGCATGCCCCCCCCCCCCCCCCCCCCCCCCCCCCCCCCCCCCCCCCCCCCCCCCCCCCCGACGTCAGGGATGTCTCGTTCATCACGGGGGATGGGTGCTATTGCTATAAATGATGCCCTTTAGGCTCAAAAATGCAGAAGCCACTTACCAGCGGATGATGGACCGGGTCTTCCGGGAACAAAAGGGTGGAAACCTGGAGGTCTATGTGGATGACCTCATGGTGAAGAATCCAGTCAATTCAAGATGAAGCTCAACCCCAGAAGTGTGTCTTCGGGGACAGCCCAGGAAAGTTTCTAGGCCACTTGCTCACTCCAGCAGGAGTAGAGCCGAATCCAGACAAAGTTAAGGCCATCATAGAGTTGGGATCGCCAAGGAACACGAAGGAGGTTCAGCGCCTCACGGGGAAGTTGGCCGGGCTTAGCAGGTTCCTCTCCATGGTGGGAGAGAAGTGTGCACCCTTATTCAAGGTACTGCGGGGGAATCAAAAGTTTGAATGGACCCTTGAGTGTGAGAGGGCTTTTCAAGCGCTAAAGGAACCATTGACCCAAGACCCCTTGCTGTAAGGGCCAGACAAGGAGAGAACTTATCCCTGTACCTGGGGGTAGGACCCGAGGCAATAAGTTCAGTACTGGTCCGAGAAGAGGGCCGAAGGTAGCTCCCAATCTACTATGTTAGCTGAGTGTGAGGAAGGTGGAGCTCTGATACCCCATCCTAGAAAAGTTGGCCTTTGCCTTGGTGGTGTCGGCCCGAAAGCTTCGGCCTTATTTCCAAGCACATTTGATCAAGGTGGTGACAGACCACCCCCTTCGCAACATCATGGAGGGGGTAGAGCACTCGGGGAGGTTGGCTAAGTGGTCGGTGGAGCTAAGTGAATTCGATATTTCGTATGTGCCCAGGTTGTCCACAAAGGCCCAAGCAGTGACGAACTTTTTGGCGGACTTTATGGCCGAGGTGGAGGAGTCCGAGCTACCCAACCCGGTGGCCTGGAGGATGTTGATCGACGGGGCCTCAGGGAAGCATTACTTTGGGGGAGGGGTGGTTTTGGTAAGCCCCCAAGGGACGAGGATCGAGTAGGCAATCAATGTTCACTTCCCCCTCACAAATAATCAGGCCTAGTACGAGGCTTCCGCCTAGCCCGAGAGTTGGGAGTGCAAGATGTGGAGGTCTCAATGGACTCCATGGTGGTAGCTTGCCATGTCAGGGGGGAGTTAGAGGTAAAGGATTCGACTCTTCAGCGGTACTTGGAAATGGTCAATGGGGCTCATAGGGCAGTTCCGGACGTTCTCAATCCATCACGTGCCAAGGGAGGAGAGTGCCGCGGCGGACCTCCTGGCCAAGTTCGGTCCCAGGGCAGGGGGGATGGTGCCGGACCTCTTCCGGCCATCCATCGAGGAGGGTGAGCTGATGGAGGTGGACCAGCGGGCGTCATGGATGGACCCCTTCATTACCTTCTTGACATCGGGGAAGTTCCCCAAAGGGGATGTGGATAAGCGACGCTTCAGGTATAAATCAGCATATTATTCCTTGCATGCAGGAGGACTGTACAGGAAAACACTCTCGGGGATCCTAGCCCGGTGTATGGCATAAGAGGAGGTCCCAAGGGTCCTGGAGGAGATCCACTCAGGAGAGTGTGGCAGCCACTCTGGAAGCCGAACCTTGGAGGGGAGAGTGTTGAGGCAAGGCTATTTTTGGCCTACCCTCAGCAAAGATGCAGTAGAGTTCGCAAAGAAATGTTCAAAGTGCCAGTTGTTTTCTTATCTACAGCTCCTGCAAGCCCAAAGGCTTCGATCCATCACAGCACCCTGACCCTTTGCCATATGGGGCTAGGACCTGGTAGGTCCTTTCCCGCAAGCGAGTGGCCAAAGAAGGTTCTTGTTGGTGATGATTGATTATTTCTCCAAAAGGCTGGAGGTGAGGGCACTGGCCAAGGTAATGTCTCAAGTAGTTAGAAATTTCATATGGGGTGAGATAATATGCAGGCATGCGCTCCCGCTAGCCATAGTTACAGACAATGGACCGCAGTTTGCCAGCGACAAGTTCGTCAGCTTCTGCACCCAGCTTGGCATAGACCTTCAGTTTGCGTCTGTTCACCACCTGAGGAGAAATGGGCAGGTGGAGACGGCAAACAAAGTTATCGTGAACTTGCTGAAGAAGAAGGCCGAGAACCTCAGGGGGAACTGGGTAGAGCAGTTACCCTCGGTCCTCTAGGCATTGAGGACCACTCCGAACACGGCCACGGGGGAGACTCCATTCAAGCTTTCCCACGGGTCCGAGGTCATTCTTCTAGTGGAGTTCGAAGTAAAGTCCCCTAGGGTGGTCGCCGCGGGCGAGGGGGATGAAGAATGGCTAGTGGAAAAAGGGGGAAGAGCAAAGGCTATCTCTGGACCTGGTGGAAGAGCTCTGGGACTTAGCCACCATCTGGCAAAAAGAGGTCAAGCGGCGGATGGCTCGGTACTTCGACAAGCATATCCGAGTGAAACAGTTTGAGAAAGGAGACCTAGTGCTGAAGAAAGTTGACGCTGCCGGGAGAGGAGTGATGCACAAATCTAACACACCGCTATAGGCGGGAGCGAGATTGCGGCACGAAACGGCAGTGTACCGATCGTTCAAGTAATATAAAATGTGGAAGTGAATCCCCAAGTATCGATCTCGAAGGAACACAGTAAGGTGGAGTTAACTTTCGAGGAAGGACTTGAGATTGAAGTCCTTTATGTCGGATGGATGCGAAAGGGGGTGATTTGATTTGTGGAAAATAAAGTAAAAGAGCTACAACTACTCCTATGCAATGCCGCTATGCAATGCTTCACCAGGAGGGATGGAAAACTACGTAGGCCTTGAACGCACTACTTCGCTAGGCGGATGGACGAGTAGGCAAGCGGATGAGGTGGATAAGTGCAGAATCGAACTGTGCAGGCCTTGAGCGCACTGCTTCATTAGGCGAATGGATTACATGGGACGCTATGCCACGCTTCACTAGGCGGATGGACGAGAAGGCAAGCGGATGGAATGGTTCGCACCGGTGGAGTCGAGGTGGATTACACGGGCCGTTAGCACCGCTTAGCTTGGCGGATGGACGAGTAGTATTACGGAATGAGGGTCGCAAGCACCTCGTCGACAAGCACGCCACTAGCAATTGCTAGTACGGCACATGAACATGACAGCGGGATGGAGGATGGAATGGGGCGCTCCTCACATGCATAAACCACACATATCAATTTCACATAGACTTGAAATACTAAATATCATAACAAGGTTTATCAAACATTATTCATACACCCAAATGATAAAGGAAAACAATACTACAGTATAAAGGGGTTGAGATTACAACCAAAGCACGGAGACTCATTGGAGGTTCACAGCCGGAATCTAGGGTTGTCAATCCTCGTCCGGGCTCGGGCTCCAACTGCCGTTCGGGGTCCGGAAGAGCTGTCACCTTCTTCTATTGTACCCGTCTTCTCCGTCAATCTTCTTTAGCCACGATCTCACCGGAGAACTTCATATATGCAGCAGGAAATCCCTCAAAATGGAGCTTTGGAGGTGCACGATCAATGGAGGAGGCCTAGAGGATGCTCCGGCTTGAGATTTGCAAGAGAATGGCGGCCGGAGCTCCTCCCGAAGGTGGGCGGTGATGGAGCGGCGAAAATGGCGCTCTGGAGTGAGAAAACGGCGCTGGAAATGACCTAAAATAGGGATTCTCTGGAAAGGATTCGTGAAAACGCGTATTTATAGAAAGCAGAATTTTGAACGCGCACGATCAGTGGCGCACGACCAGTGGTCGTGCGCGAAGAAATTCCTGTGAGCGTGCGGGAACAACCTGTAGCAAAATCCAGAATGACAAAAAATAGCGCACGATCAGTGGCGCACGACCAGTGGTCGTGCGAGAAGAAGGCCAATGAATGTGCGAACTTCTCTGTTTGGTAAGGGCAATTAACGCACGACCAGTGGTCATGCGCCTGATCGTGCGCGAAGGAAAACGCACGACCAGCTGCTTTTTAGGCAGAAATTGCCCCCAATCAAACTCCGAGCATCGCACGACCCTTGAACCTGCATGGAAACATCCAGGACCACTGGAATACAAGGAATCACACCAAAATGGGCATAAATGTGCACTAAGAGTGGAAATATGAAATGTGATCAATAGAAGCATAAATAAGCAATAAGTGAAGTGCAATGGCAAGAAAAACAACCCAGATGAGTCCGGAAATCACTATATAAACTGGACTCATCACACCCCCAGACTTACCTGTTTGCGCGTCCCGAGCAAACAAATCCGGCGGGATAAGAAAATGGTAGTTAGCGTAGAGAATTGCAAAGAAATAGTAAGATGCGAAGTATCATACCCATGCAAATAGAAATTCAGTAAAAGAAGATTCTAACTATACTAACTAATTTACAATAGTATAAATGCGTAAATAGAGATTTATTTGTACTCAGATGGTGAATCATGAAGAATTTGTGCGGTCGTGCCCGGTGTGAAAGTAAACAAGCCACTCAGGAGGGTGTTGCAAAAGACCAGAATTCAGGGATAACTCCGCTGAAATCCATCAACTTCGTGAGCCATAAGCTTGCCCGGTCACACTCTCTCCACGGTGATAGCAAACTCATAAGGTGAATCCGTAGGGCTTTTGGGTTTTTTCGAGGCTTAGGTTACGGAATGATATACAAAGATAAACTGAAAGTCTACGCAACCCAAATAAGCAACATCAATATGCTTACCCTGAACAAGCCCAAAACAGCGCTAGTGTACCACACCCCCAGACTTATCTTGAAAACTGGGTGTATACACAGCCTACTCCAAATAAATACCAACTGAATTTTTCTATTACGCCCAAGGGGATTTCTTTTCATTTCTATTCTTTTCCTCAGATTTTTCTTTTCATTTTCTTTCTATTTATTTTATCCCCCAATTGGTTTACAAGAATGCATTCATCACACAATATAATTTTTTTCATATCACAAAAATTCCATACATCACACCCAAAGAAATATAATTTCAGTTAACTCACTACTTGGTTGCGACGATAGGATAAGCTTCAGGTTTTGGTGATTGAAAGAAGAGCTGGAACAAAGGAGGGGTAGGCACAAATTTGGCTTGCAAAGGTAAACGCATAGGTCATGGAAATCAAGGCCCAAACTAGCCAACTAGATGGCCTACTTCACACTCAACTTAGTGAGTTGCTCTCACCCATGCTTCAAGAGTCGCTTGGGGAAAGTTCTTAGCCCACGAGAAAGATAAACCTTCCTTCCGACTCGAGCAACGCACAACTAGCGCTCGCTTACACACTACACCATGCTACCGCAAATTTCAGTCACATTCACCAAATGAGTAAATTAAATTTAAAACTACGCAAAAATACTAATTGTAAATTAAAAGTATAGAGACAATCTAATTCTACTCAAATTTCTATGCAAGCAAGAAATATGCGACTAAAGCACAACAAGAGTCAACATCGCACTCCGATTTGCAATTTCTAAGCTAACATCCTATTTCACATTCCAACCCAAGATAGCGTGTACGGAAGCACACAAACAAGTGAGTGCGCGCTTGTGTGGGTGTAGTGATGTATATGAAACAATAATTATAAAACTGGACTGAAATATACTTTTAATATGCAGTGTCATGTGCACGTGCATGAGCACACAGAACCACTCTCCCCCAGACTTAAACTACACAATACACACAATATATATCTATGAAATTCAGAAAAAAGCTAGGGGAAGAGAGTACCCAATGCTCAGAAATGAGCATACCAAAAGATTGGCATTTAAATCTAGACCTAGCTGCAGCATCCATCCAGAAGAATACCTGCAGGGGTCAGCTCCGTAAAAACAAAAGAAAAAGACAAACTAAAATAAACTACAGCTAACTAAACATGATTAGAAGAAAAATAAAAATGCAGGAAAAGTAAGATAACTACTGGGGTTATTGTCCTCCCTGCACGACTTATTCAAATTTAAAGCAGTTCTAGCTAATGGGTCTATGAAAAAGGAAATGTACAGATAACTGTTCTAATATGCGTGTCGGTAGCGGGTACCGATACGGCGACAGAACAGTTACTCCCCTACCTAAATAAAAATACCTGCTGAACACAGGTAGCGGGAATAGGAAGTAAGAAGAGGAGGAGAGCTGGTCCTCACTCATCTTATCACAAAATAAATCTTTGCCTAGTAAGGTGTCATCTGCAAGGAGGCAGCAGGAGGAGAAGACAATGAATGAGGCTTCCTCTATGGAGGAGGGATCAACCTCCTCACAAGAGAGGATACAATCATCATTGACTTGAGCAAAATTCTCCAAGTCCTCCTGAAGTACCTGTGAAGACTCAACCCACACAGGCTCAGATGAAGAAGAGGGGTCAAGGAATAAAGAAGAGGAAGAACATAAATAAAAATCAATCGGGGGAGTTGTCCCGGTCTCACTCCCAGCAGGATCCAAGGATAGATCGCTATCATCATCGTAAGTATCATAGCGAGGGGAACCCAAGAACTCAAGAGCCTCGGTGGTGAGTTGGACCTCCTCGTCCCATGAGGAAGTGCAAACCTCCTCATCAGAGAGAGTATCCTCCTCATCCCACCGAGGTGCACCATCGTGTTCAAAGTATTCATTCTCCCCTTCGGGGAAAACAAACTCCTCATCCCACTTTGGAGCATCCTCTGAGTCAAAAGCATCACCCCACTCCTTCACTTCGATAGGATCATAAAGAATGTGTGTAGAAAAATCTTGCAAAGAAACTGGAGGAACAAAAAGATTTGGTTCCTCCACAAAAAGATCCGCTAATGCCTCCCCAATGGAAAGAATACTTTCCTCATCCCACTCAGGTGCATCCATAAGTTCGAAATCCTCTCCTTGTTGGCCAACAGATGAGTGATCATCATCACTAGGAGTGAAGCCATAAACAGGGAGAGAAGATCCGATGCGAGAATTAAGCTCAAGGGGTGAGTAGGCAATTGCCTCCACGGGTAAAGAATGAGTGGTAGGGACAATGTTGTAATGAGTGGAGGAGCAGCGGTTAGGATTGAAAAGACTAGGACAGTCCTTCAATTCATGACCCTCTCCTCGACACAATAAGCAAACAAAGTTCCTACACTGCCTAGCACTCAACTCCTTTATTTGGTCTATATAATAGACCATCATGTCGTAAGTGCCAGGAGAAATATCCCATGAAGACATTTTCAACAATAAAAGCAGATATAATGAAACTAAAATTCTTTGCAAGGAAATTTACACAAACCGATAAAACTACTTGGATTAAACTTGCCTAAAACTTAAAAACAGAAGAGGAAGAAATAATAACAAACATTATATAATTAAAAAGCAAACAAAAATAACAAAGCGGCTATACACACTGGAAGAACTACTATCTCTCGGCTCTCCCTCTCAAGAAAACTCACACGTCTTTGTTCCCTGGCAAAGGCGCCAAAAACTTGATGCGCAAATCTAACACACCGCTATAGGCGGGAGCGAGATTGCGGCACGAAATGGCAGTGTACCGATCGTTCAAGTAATATAAAATGTGGGAGTGAATCCCCAAGTATCGATCTCGAAGGAACACAGTAAGGTGGAGTTAACTTTCGAGGAAGGACTTGAGATTGAAGTCCTTTATGTCGGATGGATGCGAAAGGGGGTGATTTGGTTTGTGGAAAATAAAGTAAAAGAGCTACAACTACTCCTATGCAATGCCGCTATGCAATGCTTCACCAGGCGGGATGGAAAACTACGTAGGACTTGAACGCACTACTTCGCTAGGCGGATGGACGAGTAGGCAAGAGGATGAGGTGGATAAGTGCAGAATCAAACTATGCAGGCCTTGAGCGCACTGCTTTGTTAGGCCAATGGATTACACGGTCCGCTATGCCACGCTTCGCTAGGAGGATGGACGAGAAGGCAAGCAAATGGAATGGTTTGCACCGGCGGAGTCGAGGTGGATTACACGGGCCGTTAGCACCGCTTAGCTTGGCGGATGGACGAGTAGTCTTACGGAATGAGGGTCGCAAGCACCTCGTTGACAAGCACGCCACTAACAATTGCTAGTACGGCATACGAACGTGACAGCGGGATGGAGGATGGAATGTGGCGCTCCTCACTTGCATAAACCACACATATCAATTTCACATAGACATGAAATACTAAATATCATAACAAGGTTTAGCAAACATTATTCATACACCCAAATGATAAAGGAAAACAATACTATAGTATAAAGGGGGTTGAGATTACAAACAAAGCACGGAGACTCATCGGAGGTTCACAGCCGGAATCTAGGGCTGTCAATCCTCGTCCGGGCTCGGGCTCCAACTGCTGTCCAGGGTCCGGAGGAGTTGTCACCTTCTTCTATTGTACCCGTCTTCTCCGTCAATCTTCTTTAGCCACGATCTCACCAGAGAACTTCATATATGCAGCAGGAAATCCCTCAAAATGGAGCTTTGGAGGTGCACGATCAATGGAGAAGGCCTAGAGGATGCTCCGGCTTGAGATTTGCAAGAGAATGGCGGTCGGAGCTCCTCCCGAAGGTGGGCGGTGATGGAGCGGCGAAAATGGCGCTCTGGAGCTAGAAAACGGCGCTGAAAATGACCTAAAATACAGATTCTCGGAAAGGATTCGTGAAAACGCGTATTTATAGAAAGCAGAATTTTGAACGCGCATGGTCAGTGGCGCACGACCAGTGGTCGTGCGCGAAGAAATGCCTGTGAGCGTGCGGGAACAACCTGTAGCAAAATCCAGAATGACAAAAAATAGCGCACGATCAGTGGCGCATGAACAGTGGTTGTGCGAGAAGAAGGCCAATGAACGTGCAAACTTCTCTATTTGGTAAGGGCAATTAACGCACAACCAGTGGTCGTGCGCCTGATCGTGCGCGAAGGAAAACGCACGATCAGTGGTATTTTAGGCAGAAATTGCCCCCAATCAAACTCCGTACATCGCACGACCCTTGAACCTGCATGAAAACATCCAGGACCACTGGAATACAAGGAATCACACCAAAATGGGCATAAATGTGCACTAAGAGTGGAAATATGAAATGTGATCAATAGAGGCATAAATGAGCAATAAGTGAAGTGCAATGGTAAGAAAAACAACCCAGATGAGTCCAGAAATCACTATATAAACTGGACTCATCAAGGAGCCGCAGTGGAAAAGCTCAATCCTAACTGGGATATTTCATTTTTGAAAATATTCTACTTCATGCATTTGGTGATACCTAATAAATAAGAAATTTAGGTATCCAAAGGGGACCAAGTGTGGTGGTTCCTTTGTGTACCCAAATATAACGTGTAGGTTTGTGGGTAGATATTGATGAATGGGTCCTTTCATGGGAAGTTAATGTTTCAGTTTTAATTTTGGGCCTCCATTCATATTCTGGTTTGATATTATTATAATTCACATTTCCATGAAGATTTTTGAAAGTGTTACTAGAAGGAAATTTGTGAACATTTAAGTTAAGGTTGGGAGATACCAAATGAGGATCAACATTAATCAAGCTTTTCTTATTAAATATTCTACAAGATGTATGTTTTATGAAAATTGGAAATCTAGTAGATGCTTCACATAATTTTGAGGGTAAAGTAGAGATACGATATTTAAAATTATTTAAACCTTTTTGAAAGAGTGATTGTAAAGATTCTAGTTTATGAGATAAAATATTATTTTCTTTTATCAATTTTTCGTCATGCTCTTTTGAAATTAAAAGTTCTGTTTCAAAATCCTTGAATTTTTCTTTAATATCATTATAATAAAAAAACCAGCCGATGCCGGTCCCAAGCCCGGATGAAAAATGGTGAGGGTTGTGTTAGGTAGATGGCCAGCGTAAAATTTAGTCACCCTTATGAATATGGATCTTTTGAGAAATTGTGCTAAAGCTAGGTTGTTCCCCCTAAGGAACGCGTCGTATGGTCCGAATGCGGCGTCTTGGCAAGGACCGCTACATCTCCAGGACTTGGGTGTAGTGTTAAATAGGCAAGAGTCCTCGTCGTATGGTCCGAATGCGGCGTCTTGGCAAGGACCGCTGCACCTCCAAGAGGACTTGGGTGTAGTATCAAATATGCAAGAGCCCTCACTTATTAGGCGTCCTAGAAAAGTTGATCGTAGGATTTGTGATCGACTTAGGTTTGGAAGTTGGAATATAGGTACGCTAACGGGAAAAGCGATGGAAGTAGTGGATACAATGATTAGGAGAAAGATAAATATTTTATGTCTGCAAGAGACTAAATGGGTGGGTGAGAAAGCTAAATTTCTAGATAATTCAGGTTTTAAATTATGGTACACAGGAAAAAATAAAACAGGAAATGGAGTAGGTATTATTGTAGATACTACTTGGAGGGATGGAGTTGTTGGGGTAAGCAGAAAAGGTGATAGAATCTTAGCTCTTAAATTAATCGTAGGAAAGGAAACTATTAATGTAATTAGTGCTTATGCGCCACAAGTAGGATTAAATGAAGCTATTAAAGTACAATTTTGGGAAGACTTAGATGATTTGGTAAGAGAAATCCCACAAAGCGAGAAAATTTTCATTGGAGGAGACTTAAATGGACATGTAGGGAAGCAAAATACGGATTATACAGATGTTCATGGAGGATTTGGGTATGGAGAAAGAAATGAAGAAGGAAGAACCATTCTAGACTTTGCCATAGCACATGAGCTAATTGTGACAAATACGTTCTACATAAAGAGGGAAGAACACTTAATTACGTTCAAGAGCGGACAAAATAAGTCACAAATTGACTATTTTATGACTCGCAAAATGGATAAAAAGATTTGTAAGGATTGCAAAGTCATACCAGGAGAAAGTTTGACAACGCAACATAGGCTAGTGGTGCTGGATGTGCAAATTAAATATAGTAACTTTAAGAGAAAGACAAAAGTGTTGCCAAAAATTCGGTGGTAGAACTTGATGAAGGAAAAACAGGTTGATTTCAAGGAAGCAGTTATAGAACGACTAGTTGATGATCCTTATGTTGATCCTAGTGTCGCATGGGAAGTTATGTCTTCTCATTTAAGGATAAGTGGAAAGAACGTACTTGGAGAGTCAAAAGGTCGCGCGCCCCCACAAAAAGAATTTTGGTGGTGGAAAAAGGAAGTGCAAGACAAAGTGAGGGCAAAGAGGGTCAGCTACAAAATATTATATGCTTGTAGGAATGATGAAAACTTGACAAAGTATAAAGTCGCCAAGAAAGAAGCTAAAAATGCAGTAAGTAAAGCAAGAAGTCAAGCTTATGAAGAATTTTACAAACGACTAGATACCAAAGATGGAGAGCGCGATATATATAAAATTGCTCGAGCTAGAGAGAGGAAGACAAGAGATTTAAGCCAAATTAAATGCATAAAAGATGAAACAGATACGGTTTTGACGGATGATGTGGCTATTAAGGAGCGATGGAAAAGATACTTTTATCAACTATACAATGAAGGAAAAGATAATGAATTGAACTTGGAAGAGTTAAGTAAATCAGAGGAGTATAGAGACATAACTTTTTATCGTAAAATTCAAGCATCAGAGATAGATGACGCTCTAAAGAAGATGAAAAATGGAAAGGTGGTTGGACCAAACGATATACCCATTGAAGTATGGAAATGCTTAGGGAGGGAAGGAATTTTATGGCTTACAAGTTTCTTCAATAAGATACTGAAGACAAAAAGGATGCCAGACCAATGGAGAGAAAGTATTTTGGTACCTTTGTATAAGAACAAAGGAGATATACAAAATTGTGTCAATTATTACAGGGGAATTAAATTAATGAGCCATACTATGAAACTATGGGAACGAGTAATAGAGAGACGAGTTAGACGAGAGACTAGCATCTCAGAGAATCAATTTGGATTCATGCCAGGGAGGTCAACCATGGAAGCTATACATCTCTTGAGGAGACTCATTGACAACTATCGGGAAAGACAAAAAGATTTGCATATGTTGTTTATCGATCTGGAGAAGGCGTATGATAGGGTTCCAAGAGAGGTCTTGTGGAGAGTCTTAGAAAAGAAAGGTGTAAATGTATCATACATTGACGTAATCAAAGATATGTATACAAATTCAGTGACCAGGGTGAGGACATCTGGAGGATTAGCACAGTAATTCCCTATCGCTGTTGGCTTACATCAAGGGTCAGCTTTAAGCCCTTACCTCTTTACCCTTATCTTAGATGAGCTCACCGGACATATCCAGCAAGCAATACCTTGGTGTTTATTATTTGCAGATGATATTGTTTTGGTCGATGAGACGCGCGAGGGTGTATACGCAAAACTGGAATCTTGGCGAGACACTTTAGAAAAGAAGGGTTTTAGGTTGAGCAGGACAAAGACAGAGTATATAGAGCTTAAATTTAGTAGTGCAAGAAGGTCAGATGACTCCGTCATTAAATTGGGTGACCAAGATATTTCCCGCAGTGAGTGCTTTAAATATCTGGGATCGATAATTCAAAAAGATGGAGGTGTAGATAAAGATGTGATTCATAGAATCCAAGCAGGTTGGTTGAAGTGGAGAGGCGCATCTGGGATCCTATGTGATCGTAAAGTACCACTAAAACTTAAAGGTAAATTTTACCGTACTGCAATTAGGCCTGCAATGCTCTACGGTTCTGAGTGTTGGGCAGTGAATGGTGTACACGAGCAAAAAATGGGAGTCGCGGAGATGAGAATGCTTAGGTGGATGTGTGGTCACACGAGACTGGATAAAATTAGGAATGAATGTATCAGGGATAAGATAGGAGTGGCGCCAATTGTAGAGAAGATGCGAGAAGCTCGTTTAAGATGGTTTGGACATGTACATAGGAGACCATTAGAGGCACCTGTTAGGCGTTGTGAGAGTTTAGTCACTAGAAATGTTAAACGGGGGAGGGGTAGACCAAAAAAGACTTGGAATGAAACTATAAAGAAAGACATGATGTACTTAGGCATTAATGAGACTATGCTTAAAGATAGGGCGCAATGGCGACAGAGGATCCATATAGCCGACCCCACTATGGTGGGATAAAGGCTTGAGTGTTGTTGTTGCTGTATCATTATAATCAAAACAAGGCATATTGTTTTCAAACTCAGAGCATGATGGAGATTCAAACACAACATTTTTTTATTTTTCATTCACATTTGCTTTCAAAGTTTTATTTTCTAAACGTAATCTCTTATTAGCAATTTTTTATTTCTTCATTTTATGTTTAACAATTTTTAGTATATGGACATAAGAAGAAGAATTAGTCTTTCTTACAGCGCTATCAGAAGAGGCAAGATATGAACCTGAAGTTCCTTTGTCATCTTCTAGGCCTTCCGCCTTCATAGATGAAATTTCATTTTCTTTTTCTCTTGATGTGTTGCTCTCTTTGCCTAAGTCAATTTCCATGATTTCCATGGTTTTGCAATGAGAGAGATCTTCTTGAACAATGTTGGACGCTTGTATGTCCTTCTCCTCCTGTGTTTGTTCTATACCTGTGAGAGGAAGATCATACATTTCTTCAAGAAAATTCCAAACTTTATATGCACTAGAAAAACAATATATTAACTTAAAAACTTCATTTGATAAACCACAGAATAAATAGTATTTGGCTTTTGCATTTAGATGACGTTCCATTTTATTTGATTCATCAGCTGGTCTAACTATTGCTAAATTCCATGCTTCGATATCTATAGTTTTAATAAAATTTTCAATTAAAACTTTCCATCCTCTATAATTTGTCCCTTTAAATAAATGTGGTGCTAGTGATTTTTCTTCTTCATAAAAATTTACCCCAATAATAGAAGCGAGATCATGAGACGTCATTATTCCCAGTTGTTAAGCTGATTGGAATAAAACCTCTTTGATACCACTTGTTGGATCTGTAGGCGCCCTTATAGGGGGGGGGGGGGGGTGAATAAAGATTTTAAAACTTTTTCTTATATTTTGGAATACTTGAAATAGTAAGAGATCAAAATAGTGATTTTGAATAAAGATCTAAATTGTTTTATAATGAAAGAGATGATAATAAACAATTTAGAGAAATGAAGATCAAATCAATTTTATTACACAAAGAGAGACATGATTATTATTAATAAAATTGATTACAAAATTCTATTTCAATGACGTTAGGAATCAAGGCGAAATATGAAAGACCCTTTTTATTTTCTATACCGACTCGTATCCCCACGAATCGGTTGGCTTTAGTCGATCCTTCCCCGGATACGACCTCAAGCCGCTCTAGCCAATCCTTCCACAGATATGGCCTCGAGCACCCCCTAGATCTACACCCTAGACCTAGTCGCCAACACGAGGCGAATTTCAGCCTTAAGTCCTACCCAGACCTAGTCGCCAACACGAGGCGAATTTACTAAGCGATTACAAGAATGAAAAGAACAATAATATTAAAAACTCACTCTATGTGGATCTCTTGGAGAAGTAGACGAAGACTCGCAGAGTATGATCGTAGTCGATGCGGTCTTTCGTCACGATGATGACTCGTATTGAAATCTTCTCCACGGATCTCCTTAAGCCTTCATGGATTTGTGGGAGTATTTCTCTAAACCTTCCTCTATATGAAGTGGCACGAAGCTCTGGAATTTGGGAGTGAGAGAGGATGAAGAAGACGGATCAAAGGGGTCCTTTTTATAGCCTTGAAGTTAGCACCTGCGCTATCGCTACCACCGGCGCTATCACAGATTAGGCAATATTCTCCGCGTGTTGAATACTTTGTGTTTCTTACTTATGAAAATTATAAATAAAAATTCACAATATCAAGAAATATCTAAAAGCGTGTTGAATATGAATACGGATATGGATATCCTACCTAAGCCAAATAATTAAAGTAAGAAACACAAAGTATTTGTAAATCAAAGTCAACATCACCATTATTTACAAAATCATGTTTCTCCCAACTCAAAATTAAAATTACACAAATTTCCTATGAACAATACTTTCAATAATCATTACAATTATAATCACCAGTATAAAGATTATCACAATGAAAATTTGATACATAAGAATAACATTAAACCAAAGTTTGAATGGAAACCTAAAATTAAAAATGGAACATTAACTTCACATGATAGGACCCATTCATCACTAACTACCCACAAACATACACGATATATTTGAGTACCCAAAGGAACCCCACACTTGGTCCTCTTTGGATACCCAAAACTCTTATTCATTAGGTATTACCAAATGCATGAAGTAGAATATTTTCAAAATGAAATATACAAATTTCTACTTCATGATATGCCTTAATTTATTGTTTTGTTTTCTTATTTGTTTTGCTATCATGGTATGGTCATCATATATACACAAGACTTTATCACTTAAAATATTAATAAATCAAATTATCAAATTTAAAGCCATACTTTTTATTTCTAAAGACCAATCTATTCTTCCTTAACTCATTACCTATATCTATATCATCCACATAAATTGAATTCAAAATTTTGTATGTGATATTGAAATCTCAAGTCATATGATTTCAAATTTATACTACTTTATATTATTGGAACCTTAGTTTTGATTTGAGTTAGGATCCAACTTTAGTGTCCAAGTTTATATCATAACTCATCTTATAACTTAGAACAAATCCTATTAAGGTAGAAGGCTGAAAAGAATATATATATAAATAATATACTAAGAAATATAAATATATATTTAATTGGCTGAATAATAAGAGAAAGAATAAAAATACATAAGTTCTCTGCGTTCGACGAACGTCCATCTTCGTTCGACGAACGACGTCCTGCGGTCGACGAATGGCGTGCATTCTATGCTCGACGAAATCAAGCCATCTCAGCGGTCGACGAAGATCACCTATCTCAGCGCTCGACGATCCCGTCTCAGCGGCTCAGCGCTCGATGCCGTTACTCAAGCTCAGCGCTCGACGCTTTTATCCAGGCTCAGCGGTCGACGAAATCCTGCGTTCAATGAACTCAAGTCTGCGTTCAACGAACAGCTCAATATTCAGCGGTCGACGATCCAGCCCGTCTCAGCGGTCGACGAATCCTTCCATTCGACGAACCCAAGTCTGCGTTCGACGAATCTTCAGCAGAAGTTCAGAACAGTGAATTTAATGATCAGGTCGACGAATCAAATGATGAGCTCGACGAACTTGAATCTCAGCTCGACGAAATATCTTCAGTATTATATTTCTTATTCTCAGCTCGACTAATATGCTGTCAGACTTTATTAAAGCAATATTTATTATTTCTATTTATATATTTCTATATATATGCTGATTTAACATTACAGCCGTGAAGCATTAAATGCTATAGCCGTTGGCAGCAAAGCATTAAATACTGTAGCCGTTGCAGCAAGCTAAAGAAGGAATTTGTCTGCTCGAGGATCTGGGGAATGAAAGAGACATTACTTCTTTCCTTGTCGGGCAAGAATTCAAATCAGCCCAGGAAAGAAGACAACATCTTTATATACATCAGATTATTTATACAGCAGATCATTATATATAGCATATTATATACTGATGTCTCTCTCGATAGATTACATATATATCATCTAATGTTGTATACATATTACAGACAGAACATATACATATCATATTGCTGTACAGGAAAAAAAGAAGAAGAAGAAGAAGAGAAAAACAAGAACAGGAGCAAAAAGAAGCATATCAAATATACTATATCTTCTTTTTGCTAAACCTCTTTCTTGCAGATCTTCTATACAAACCTGAGACACCAAATCACTATCAATTGCTCAGGATCTAAACTGCAAGAAGAAAAGAAGAGTATTTGCAATCAAGAGAAGAAGCCTCCACAAGCTGTCATCTAATCTAAATCAGACAGGGGGAGCTTTCTTCAACAACATCTTCATCAAGAGTCTTCTCAGCAAAAGAGAAGAACACCAAACCTTTTTCTGTTTTCTTTTATTCCTTCCCATCTTGTAAAGGATTAAAACTCCCTTCAAAAGCTTACTCCCGGTGACAGGCCACCTTAGCAAAAACCTGCATCTTGGTTTATACGCACCTGATCAAAAGCTTATAGGTGAATTGGGCACCTGATCAAACCTCCATTGGTGTGTGGACACTTGAACAAAAACACCTTGGTGTGAGGGCACCTTATCAACAACCTCCAGTGGATTCCTACTAGTGGGTAGAAGAGTAGATGTACCCAGTTGAGGGTAACTACTATATATTCTTGTGTCATCTGGATGTGCCTTGTTTTTGTTTTATTTCTTGCTTATGTGTTGTGTTTACTTTGCCTACTCACTGTTTGTGTTTATTACTCAATCAGCAAACACTTATATTTATATATATCATTTACTTTGAAAGTAAAATTAAGCAAGGACCTTTAACATATATATATAAGAACTAATCTCCTTTCAATTGGTATCAGAGCAGGTTGATTTTATTATTTCAATTTCTTGCAACTGATACTCAATTGAACTCACTTTCAATATATATCAGAGGAGGTTGATTTTTCACACAGGCTAACACCTGAAATCACAAAGATCACTTAGTTTTTATTTTGTTTTTAAAATTATTTTTCTCAATGGCACTAGCAGATTTTTCTTTTTCAGATCCACCTTTATGTAATTTGGATAGATTTGATTTATGGCAAGTTAGAATTAAACTGTATATGAATGCAATAGATGAAGAAATTTTTAATTCCATTTTGACAGGAATTCCATCTTCAATCTCTTCATCTGATGATCAAGAAAAGTTGATCAGTGTTGATGCAAAGGCCATGGAGATATTAACTCAATCAATGTCAAATGACATTTATCAAAGAGTTAATGACTGCACTTTAGCAAAGAGCATCTGGAACTCCCTCTCAAGGATGGTAAATGAATCCATTCCTACTTCCTCCACTAACTGTTTGTTTGATACAGAACCAACACCTACTCTAAGTGAAGAAGAAGAAAAAGAATAACAAAAAGCAAGAGCTTTCTGCATGATGGCAATATATGGCTCAAGCTCATATCACATATCAGATGCAGAAGATGAATCAGAAAAGGTAAAAGAGGTAATATCAAATCCCAACTCTACCTCTGAAGATTACAAATCTGATTTTAAAATAACATATATAGATTTAATAATTGCTGAAAATTACAAATCTAAAAAGGAAATTATAAAAGAGTTAATAGAAATAATTATTTTAACTCCTGAATACAATAAACTTAAAGAAGATTTGAAAACATCAGAAAAGAAAACTATTTCTTTGAAAAATACCTTTGAACAACCTGTTAAGAAGGAAATTATGTACGTACAACAAAATCAAAGAAAATTTTCAAATTTATACTTTAATGAAATAAAAAGGCCAACATACCTATCTACAAGGCAATTTTGTTTTAACTGTTTAATGTTTTTACTTAAATTATAATTAAATTATACAACAGTTATATGATTCTTTTGAATTTTCTATCTCAAAAACAAAGTCAGATAGACTTCACATTCTTCCAGATTTTCTCCAAAATCATGTTGAGCATTCTACTCAGATTGCATAGATCAGAAATGATCAAAGCACTAAGTGTGAGTCTCTTCTGATTAAGGGCATTCTATAGAAAGAAGCTATCAGGTTATATCTTTTTTATTTTAAAATTTCTTAGAATACAATAATAGCTAGCAATTCACATTATTAAAATCCTATTTAAATCACAATCTAGGAAATTAGAATTGCTTAAATAAATTTTATAAGAAGAAATAATCTCTAACCCTTAAGCTTTAAAGACTTTTTATGCTTAGGTATCCTAAACCAAATAGGGGAAGATTGTTAGAACCTAGCCTTAATTTTGATTAGGATCCCAACTCAAATAGGGGGAGATTGTTGGAATCTTCGTTTTGATTTGAGTTATGATCCACCTTTAGTGTCTAAGTTTATATCATACCTCATCTTATAACTTAGAACAAATCCTATTAAGGTAGAAGGCTGAAAAGAATATATATATATATATAAATAATATACTAAGAAATATAAATATATATTTAATTGGCTGAATAATAAGAGAAAGAATAAAAATACATAAGTTCTCTGTGTTCGATGAACGTCCATCTGCGTTTGACGAACGGCGTCCTGCGGTCGACGAATGGCGTGCATTCTGCGCTCGAAGAAATCAAGCCATCTCAGCGGTCGACGAAGATCACCTATCTCAATGCTCGATGATCCCGTCTCAGCGGCTCAGCGCTCGACGCCTTTACTCAAGCTCAGCGCTCGACGCTTTTATCCAGGCTCAGCGGTCGATGAAATCCTGCATTCGACGAACTCAAGTCTGCGTTTGATGAACAGCTCAATATTCAGCGGTCGACGATCCAGCCCGTCTCAGCGGCCGACGAATCCTTCCGTTCGACGAACCCAAGTCTGCGTTCGACGAATCTTCAGTAGAAGTTCAGAACAGTGAATTTAATGATCAGGTCGACGAATCAAATGATGAGCTCGACGAACTTGAAGCTCAGCTCGATGAAATATCTTCAGTATTATATTTCTTATTCTCAGCTCGACTAATATGCTGTCAGGCTTTATTAAAGCAATATTTATTATTTCTATTTATATATTTCTATATATATTGCTGATTTAACATTACAGTCGTGAAGCATTAAATGCTATAGCCGTTGGCAGCAAAGCATTAAATATTGTAGCCATTGCAGCAAGCTAAAGAAGAAATTTGTCTACTCGAGGATCTGGGAAATGAAAGAGACATTACTTCTTTCCTTGTCGGGAAAGAATTCAAATCAGCCCAGGAAAGAAGACAACATCTTTATATACAGCAGATTATTTATACAGCAGATCATTATATATAGCATATTATATACTGTTGTCTCTCTCGACAAATTACATATATATCATCAATTGTTGTATACATATTACAGACAGAACATATCATATTGCTGCACAGGAAAAAGAGAAGAAGAAGAAGAAGAGAAAAACAAGAACATGAGCAAAAAGAAGCAGATCAAATATACTATATCTTCTTTTTGCTAAACCTTTTTCTTGCAGATATTCTATACAAACCTGAGACACCAAATCACTATCAATTGCTCAGGATCTAAACTGTAAGAAGAAAAGAAGAGTATTTGCAATCAAGAGAAGAAGCCTCCACAAGCTGTCATCTAATCTAAATCAGACAGGGGGAGCTTTCTTCAACAACATCTTCATCAAGAGTCTTCTCAGCAAAAGAGAAGAACACCAAACCATTTTCTATTTTCTTTTATTCCTTCCCATCTTGTAAAGGGTTAAAACTCCCTTCAAAAGTTTACTCCCAGTGGCAGGCCACCTTAGCAAAACCTTGCATCTTGGTTTATAAGCACCTGATCAAAAGCTTATAGGTGAATTGTGCACCTGATCAAACCTCCATTGGTGTGTGGACACCTGAACAAAAACACCTTGGTGCGAGGGCACCTTATCAACAACCTCCAATGGATTCCTACCAGTGGGTAGAAGAGTGGATGTACCCAGTTGAGGGGAACTACTATATATTCTTGTGTCATCTGGATGCGCTTTGTTTTTGTTTTATTTCTTGCTTATGTGTTGTGTTTACTTTGCCTACTCACTGTTTGTGTTTATTACTCAATCAACAAACACTTATATTTATATATATCATTTACTTTGAAAGTAAAATTAAGCAAGGACCTTTAACATATATATAAGAACTAATCTCCTTTCAATTGGTATCAGAGCAGGTTGATTTTATTATTTCAATTTCTTGCAACTGATACTCAATTGAACTCACTTTCATATATGATTTCAAATTTGCTTAAAACATCTCCACTTCATATAATGTCAAATTTATAAATAAAAACGTAAAACAAAACCTTAAAAATTACCAAATAAGGACTAGATAAAAATAGCCAAACATCCAAAAATAACAAAATTAAACATAACAGATAGCGCTAGCAGACAGTATCCATGAACATGTGTTCAATTCCTATATTATTACACAACTCAAATATTAGTTACCCTCAGGACACTCCTACTCCTCTACTCTATCTCATCTATCTCCTCCACACTTGGACTTGGGGATCGTCTTCTGCGACTCCTCTGAATTGAATGTCGTGGTGGATCCTGTGATGGGCTATCCCACTCCCTACGCTCCGGTGAAGATGGATTTAGCTTTAATGCCTTGATCATAAACTTCAACATCTTCTTCATGTCGGACACATCCTTCTTTACCTCTGATATATCCTCCTCCACCCGTGTCGTCCGCTCTCCCATATCATCTTGAAATCGATCAAATGAACCATCCAGATTCTCTCGGGCTGACGCTCCTCGCCGGAGTGGTGGTCGAGTAGATGATGGATTTTGAAATTAAATTCCTGCGGAGCTTGGGTTCGGTTAGATTCCGGCGGGCGTTTTAGAGGAGTCCGGTGAGTACTCCTACTTCGAGGAGCTAAACCTTTATCCCACCTGTCGAGCTGATGGAAGTAACGGTCGCACCCGCTTTCGGAATATCGGGGGTAGCACCGCGGCAACGGGGCCGAAATTCTTTTTTGGTTAATTAATTTTTATAAAAAAGGTCTCTCGTAGAGTTTTTGAAAGTAATTTATCCAACTTATCTTGCGATAAAAGCAAGTGCACCTTATCGTGTATAGTACAGGATATAATTTTTTAGAAAATGATATCGCGGTCGTATTTAGATCCGGGTCTGTTGAGTACTTCTACTTTGAGAAAATGCGCTATTGTTTTATCGATCGATTGCGTGATTTAAAGAAATTGAAATTACAGAAAATTGAAAGACATAATTGAGATTACAGAAATGAAAGACAGAATTGAAATTACAGAAATGAAAGACATAAGTGCAACTACCCAAATAGGTAGAGGAGAAGTAAATGTGCGAGCGAGTTCTACCCAAACGGGTAGATGGGAAATAAATGCGGTGCAAGTTCTACCCAAACAGGTAGACGGGAAATAAATGCATGACAGTAAAATAGAACTAAGTTATTAGATTGAAATGACGTAAGCTATTAATGAAACAAAAATAACAATGAGAACGGAAACGAAGAATGATGAAAACATAAAACAACGAAAAGAAAATAACGAGAACGAAAATTGCGAGAACGAAAGTTGCTTTGAAACAAAAATAAACAAAAACATAATCTTCGGCTCTAATCTCTACCGTGTCAAGGAAGAAAAAAGAATGAAAATTATGACGGCGAGTAAATTCAAATCAAAGCGAAAAAACAATATTATTACGACAATAAATAAATTGCTTACGAAAGCGAGAAAAATGCGGAAAATGCAGGGATTGAAGCTAAGCTAAAAATAAAATTGCAGTGCAGAATTGAAACTACGCTATGAATTAAAATGCTGGACAGAATTGAAATTATACAAAATAAAAACTAAACTTATTTATTGCCATAATAAAATTATTACAAGAAATAAAATTACAACATTTAAAAAATAAATTTACAAAAAATAAAATTACAAAAATAAAAATACAAAAGGTGGAGAAATATTGTGGAAGATCACCCAAAAAGGGCAATCCAAGAGAGAGAGAATAGTGAGGGGGTAGGCCTCTATTTATAGAGAATTTTTGGTGTGTTGGGGAAGCTGGGTGTGCGGATAGAGAGTTTGGAAGGCTTCTAGAAGGTGGCTAGCTGGCTGGAAGGTGGTGGAAGGTGGTGAGCTGGTGTGTTGACTGTTGACTTCCTGGAAGCTGCTGGGAAGGAGGTGAGCTGGAGGTTGACTGAGGTGAGTTGGCAGTTGACTGAGGTGAGTTGGCAGTTGACTGGCAGGTTGGGGCGCGGATAGAGCTTGGCAGCTGGCGGGTTGGGTCTCAGCTGATCCTGGTCTCAGCGGTTGGCGGGTTGGGTCTCAGCGGGCCCGGAATTAAATCAGCAAAAAAATGTTATTGCCTGGTTTCGATCCCCCACCTGCAGAGAGAACATTAAGATCCTTATCCACTAAGCCAATTGCTCTTATTTGTAAACAGAAGAACATATATATATATAATATATATATTTACAGATTTATTAGTAAATATCAATATAAACAATATATTTTTAATTAACTTATATTTTTATACATATTAAATACATAACTTATATAATTTTTTTATTAACTTAATATATAAATATTATAATTTTTATTTAATAAATATTACATATATATTTAGTATATTTGTACATATTTACTTACATAAATATTTACATACTTATTATATAGTTTTTATTTAATATATACTTAAATAATTTATTTTACATATAAATATAAATATATAAAAACAAATCATTTATTCAATAATTAACAAGAAATATTACAAATTTTTAATAAAACTATATAGAAAATAAGTATATTTTATTATTTATCAAATACCCCCATACTTAAGCTTTTGCTATTCCAGAGCAAAAGTACGAAAATACTCTTAAGACATTAATAAAATTTCTAGTTCACTAAAAATTCAAATAAATCAAAAAATAAGTTTAAAGTAAATTTTAGAGATTTATAGAGGTAAATAATAAGCTTTGAAAATGACTTAAAAAGAGCAAAATATTTTAGCCGACAAGACCTCTTTAAGTTAGCTAAATGGCAAACAAAATTGCAATCGTTAGTGATAAAATTAAACTAGAATTATAAACTTTAACTTGTTATGAAATTTCTAAGGAAGAATAAAAACTATTAAATATTGCTCTCCCAAAAATTTAATTTATTTTTCTAGGTTTCAATTGTATTGGCTAAGGGGTAGGGGGAAAACTTGGTAGGAGGAGATGATTCTTGAGTTAGGGTGATGGATTTTATCCTCTCACCCCACTTAATTTTTTTTTGATTTGAGAGTGGCTAGGGAATGGAATCATATTCCCATAATGGAAATTTTTTTTTCAATCATCAAAAATAACCCAATGCATATGCTTAGGGAACAAAATTTTTATTCCCCATGCCATAATTGTTTTAAATAAAATTGGGTGCATATGTTTACAGAATGAAATCTTATTCCCATTGACATAAGATCTTTTAAATGATTACCAAGAAAAAGGCTAAGAGGAAAGGGGGTTTAAAAAGAAATTTCTAGATTTGAAATCAAAAATTTAGAGAGCAAGATAAAGTAGATAGAATTTTCCAAAGCTTCCAAAAGTTTGAAGTATGAATAATTTAGAGTTTAAGATTGTTTTCTCTAACATAATACAATAAGTAGTGGTTTAAAACTAATGAGAAGTAGTGCTAAAAGAAATTCTCTAATTTAAATTGAATTCATAAAGTGCTTTTTAAAACCAAATCTCTAAAAATTTAAATCTTACGAACTATGATAAAATGAACTAAAAGCAAACCAAAGATAATGAAAATGTTTAAAATTAAATCGACTAGCCTTGAAAGTTACAAAAAGCCAAGTAGGGTTTTTATTCTATTTTTGGATTTTTTGGATAAGTTTTTCATCATTTTTTTGAATTTTTATTATGATCTTTTTTGGGGAATTTTTTGTTGTTGTAACAAAATACATATAGATAGAAAAAAAGAAAAAGAAAGCAAGAAAGGAAAATAAAAACATAAATAAAATTTTTTGGTGTTATGACAAAATTTTGTGAATTTTGTTATAACAAATTTCTAAGTAAATTTTTTTTTTATTTTTCAAATCTTTATCTTTATATATACATTAATACTTAAAAAAAGAAAAAAAAAAGAAAAGGAAAAAAAAACATCAAATTTTTTTTTCATAATGATATTTTTTGATTTTTTTCAAATGTGCATAAATATATACATAATATTTGCTCCATTTTTAAATTGAATTTTTTTTTTTGAGTTTTTTTCTAATATGGGAGGGACAAAAATAATTACAAAAGGAGGGAAAAACACCCCCATACTTAAAAGTCAACATTGTCCTCAATGTTGAAATTAAGTATGAGGAACAAGGCTATATGTACAAAAGCATGAAAAATACAAGAAAGGAAATAGCAGGGGGAAAAAGCACGTCCCTGATTTGGAGACGGGATGACCGGATTAATACTTGCAAAATATTGTTAAATAAAAACTAATTTTTATTAGTATAAGAAAAACAAAACAAAAAACACTTATACAAAACAAAACATAACTATACAAAAAAACAAAAGAAAGGAAAAAACTATTTTGTCATTTTTATGAGTTTTGTAAAAAAAAATTATTTTGGTTATCTTTTTTCTTTTTACAAAAAGATATAACAAACTTTATCTATATATACAAAAATCATTCGAAATGAAACAAAATAAGTAAAAGACAAACCAAAGAAAGACAGATTATTTTTGTTTTTGGGTGTGAGCTTTTTTAAAGTTTTTCATTTTTTTTGTGATTTTTTGGATTTCTTAAAGTTTATAAAAATAAGGAATGACATATTTTTGGTGTTTTTGAGGTTTTTAAAATTTTTGTTTGTTTTTTTTCTATAGGGAGAAAAGATAAGGATAAAATCAATAGTGTTTTCTTTTTTTTTCAAAATATCAACAAATTGTCCGCGGCAATGGCGCCAAAAACTTGATGGATTTTGAAATTAAATTCCTGCGGAGCCTGGGTTCGGTTAGATTCCGGCGGGCGTTTTCGAGGAGTCCGGCGAGTACTCCTACTTCGAGGAGCTAAACCTTTATCCCACCTGTCGAGGTGATGGAAGTAACGGTCGCTCCCGCTTTCGGAATATCGGGGGTAGCACCGCGGCGACGGGGCCGAAATTCTTTTTTGGTTAATTATTTTTTATTAAAAAGGTTTCCCGTATAGTTTTTGAAAGTAATTTATCCAACTTATCTTGCGATAAAGGCAAGTGCACCTTATCGTATATAGTACAGGATATAATTTTTTAGAAAATGATATCGCGGTCGTATTTAGATCCGGGTCTGTTGAGTACTTCTACTTTGAGAAAATGCGCTATTGTTTTATCGATCGATTGTGTGATTTAAAGAAATTGAAATTACAGGAAATTGAAAGACAGAATTGAGATTACAGAAATGAAAGACAGAATTGAAATTACAGAAATGAAAGACATAAATGCAATCTCTACCCAAATAGGTAGAGGAGAAGTAAATGCGTGAGCGAGTTCTACCCAAACGGGTAGACGGGAAATAAATGCGGTGCAAGTTCTATCCAAACGGGTAGACGGGAAATAAATGCATGACAGTAAAATAGAACTAAGTTATTAGATTGAAATGACGTAAGCTATTAATGAAACAAAAATAACGATGACAACGAAAACGAAGAATGATGAAAACATAAAATAACGAAAAGAAAATAACGAGAACGAAAATTGCGAGAACGAAAGTTGCTTTGAAACGAAAATAAATGAAAACATAATCTTCGGCTCTAATCTCTACCGTGTCAAGGAAGAAAAAAGAACGAAAATTATGACGGCGAGTAAATTCAAATCAAAGCGAAAAAACAAAATTATTACGGCAATAAATAAATTGCTTACGAAAGCGAGAAAAAATGCGGAAAATGCAGGGATTGAAGCTAAGCTAAAAATAAAATTGCAGTGCAGAATTGAAACTACGCTATGAATTAAAATGCTAGACAGAATTGAAATTACACAAAATAAAACTAAACTTATTTATTGCCATAATAAAAATATTACAAGAAATAAAATTACAACATTTAAAAAATAAAATTACAAAAAATAAAATTACAAAAAATAAAATCACAAAAATAAAAATTACAAAAAGTGGAGAAATATTGTGGAAGATCACCCAAAAAGGGCAATCCAAGAGAGAGAGAATAGTGAGGGGGTAGGCCTCTATTTATAGAGAATTTTTGGTGTGTTGGGGAAGCTGGGTGTGTAGATAGAGAGTTTGGAAGGCTTCTAGAAGGTGGATAGCTGGCTGGAAGGTGGTGAGCTGGTGTGTTGACTGTTGACTTCCTGGAAGCTGCTAGGAAGGAGGTGAGCTGGAGGTTGACTGAGGTGAGTTGGCAGTTGACTGAGGTGAGTTGGCAGTTGAATGGTAGTTTGGGGTGCTGATAGAGCTTGGCAGCTGGCGGGTTGGGTCTCAGCGAATCATGGTCTCAGCGGTTGGCGGGTTGGGTCTCAGTGGATCCTGGTCTCAGCGGTTGGCGGGTTGGGTCTCAGCGGATCCTGGTCTCAGCGGTTGGCGGGTTGGGTCTCAGCGGGCCCGGAATTAAATCAGCAAAAAAATGTTATTGCCTGGTTTCAATCCCCCACCTGCAGAGAGAACATTAAGATCCTTATCCACTAGGCCAGTTGCTCTTATTTGTAAACAGAAGAACATATATATATATAATATATATTTATAGATTTATTAGTAAATATCAATATAAACAATATATTTTTAATTAACTTATATTTTTATACATATTAAATACATAACTTATATAATTTTTTTATTAACTTAATACATAAATATTATAATTTTTATTTAATAAGTATTACATATATATTTAGTATATTTTTACATATTTACTTACATAAATATTTACATACTTATTATATAGTTTTTATTTAATATATACTTAAATAATTTATTTTACATATAAATATAAATATATAAAAACAAATCATTTATTCAATAATTAACAAGAAATATTACAAATTTTTAATAAAACTATATAGAAAATAAGTATTTTTTATTATTTATCAGTAGACATGGATGGCTCATCCAGGACTGATGTAGCTCATAGGTGTGAGGTGCTGTAGATAGGAGGAAAGCAATCCATCAAATAAAAACCAATCTCAATAGAAGGGTACCTATGAAGAATAACCCTCTGTATTATGCCACCATGCGGAAGGTTGTTGTATCTCTGATGAGAAGGATCCCGCAACTTGTATGTATATTTAATCAAAGAAATCAACAAGTCTGCCACATCGAATCTCTCCTCCTCAAGAATAAAATAAGAGACAAGGCTGAGTTGTGCTGTAATCTTCGCTGTGTTGCCCAATTTCAGCAAGATAGTATGGCGTAAAACGTCCTATATAGTAAGGGCATCCACTGTGAGTGACCCCACCGTTTGGATCAAACTTCTGCATTCCCTTTGGTGAAGTGCCATATTTAGCTGAGTCCAATCCCTGTCAGCTCGAAACTTCTCAACTACATCCAACTTAGTCGGGTGCTCTGTCAACCCAAACACCTCCCTCAAATCATCATGGGTAATAGTCACCCTTTGTCCATGTATCTGAGACTGGACTCCTCCCTTTAGACCTTCCTGAGAAGGATCGTCCAAGTGCATATAAAACTCTCGTACAAACTCTGAAGAAAATCCCTTCGAAAGAAACACATTCAACACATCTGAGGTTGCGAACATATGCATGATGTGCTGGTGTCTTGGCATGGCAAACTCCACGAAATATGGGACACCCACTGTGGCTATCTCCACTACTAGTCCTGCTTGTTTCTTCCCCTTAGATCCAGGAGCCATCAACCACATTGTTATAAGAGAAACTAAAATTAAACAAGAATCACTAGTGTCAGTGCTAGCACTAGCTCCCGAAGCTATCACTAGCACCTACAGTAGCGCCGACACTAGTCCTATGATCTAGAATACTAAGATTTATCTACTATGCAATATTATTGAATCCTAACCTTCTCAAATAGCTAGAGTCAAGAATCTCACATGATCTAAGCTAAAATCAAAACTAGAAATCTTCATAAAAATTCAAAATGAAAAACAAAATGAAAAATGATGAAGATTTCTCTCTTCAAAAATTAAAAGGATCAAACATCTTAGATCTATCATCTAAATCACTTGATAACTTCAAAAATCTTCATCTTTAATATCAAAATCAATGTTTAAAACAAAAATCATAAGAAATGATGAAGATTTACCTTAGATCTATGTGTGGGCTGCGTTATCTGCTAGGGTTTTTCGGGAGAGCTTCAGATGTAATGGCCAAAATGACAAGGGAAAGGAGACTTAACTAAAGCAATGCTAGCGCCAGCACTATCGTTAGCGCTGGCGGTATCGCTTGATTCTGATTTTCTGTATTTTTAAAATTTATAAAATCCCTAAAAATATGCTATATTATATGTACTATTTATTTTTTCAATTCTGTCTTGAATTAATTTTTGAAAAATTAAAACAAAAAAAAATACAAAAGCCAAATTACAAAAAATATTTCTTTTACCTCCTTTTCTTTGCTTATTTGTTTGATTTCTATTTCCATATGCCAAAATCAAATACAAAAATATAAAACATAAAAATTATCAAAAACATCTTTTGAACTTAACTTTTCGATTTATATGTATCTTGCGAAAGGGAGTTTTGGGCTATCATCCCATCACATCTCCTAGTACCGGGCAAACCCCTCACAGGGTAGACCTCGGGAAGTCCAAGATCAATTATAAGAGTTCAAACTTTAAATCAAAATTATTTTGCAACAATATCAAAAATACTGTATGGACTTTATTGTGAAAATCAAGCATGATTTAATCTATCATTTAGACCTTCTTCAAATGTTGAAATTTATTTTTTCAAACTACCTTGAACAATGTTTTTATCATGCTTTGATATATCTAATTGTACAACCCCCATATCCATCGAGTGAGGCCCGGCGTGGAGGGCCGTCGAGACGTGTCTGTACAACCCCATATCCGCCGAGCAGGTTGCCAGGACCCAAGAGTGCATTAGGGCCACGTTTGTAGTATGATCCAAGACAGAGAGAAAGGAGGGAGAGCAGTAGAGGAAGAAACCTCCTGTACACCCAGCTGGAGTAAGAGGTAAGTGAGGGGGCGAGAGGAGGAGGGGCGGGTGTCCCCCCTCTCGCCCTCGCCCAGCTAGGGGCGAGAGGAGGAGGGGCGGGTGCCCTCCCTCTCGCCCGCGCCAGCTAGGGGCGAGAGGAGGAGGGGCCGGTGCCCCCCCTCTCGCCCGCGCCCAGCTAGGGGCGAGAGGAGGAGGGGCGGGTGCCCCCCCTCTCGCCCGCGCCCAGCCAGGGGCGAGAGGAGGAGGGCGGGTGCCCCCCCCTCTCGCCCTCGCCCATCCAAGGGCGAGAGGAGGAGGGCGAGTGCCCCCCCTCTCGCCCTCGCCAGGCCAGGGGCGAGTGGAGGAGGGGGGCCGAGCCCCTCTCTCACCCCCGACCTGGTAAGGGGGGAGACCCTTGGTCTCGCCCCACCCCAGCAAGGAGGCTCGCCGAGCTCCGCGAGGTAACCCCTCTCGCCCAGTTCCAGAGGAGGGGGGGGGGGGGGGGGTTGGTCTGCGTTTAGTATCCCAGAATAGCGGGATTTGGCTATTTGCAGTCCAGTTTTGGCTATTCGCAGTCCAGATCCGAGGGTATTTTGGTAATCTGGCAGATCAGTTTTTGGCTATTTGTAGCCCAACTTGGAAAACCTATAAATAGACCCTAAGGGGCACCAAAGGAGGGGACTTCTAGATTTCCAAATTTCGGATCTTCTTCTTCCCTTAGAGCTCTCCTTTGGTGCTTCTGGTTCAGCATTGGCTAGGGAGGGGAAGATCTCTCAGGTCTTCCTGGTGTGAGGTGGGACCTCCTCGATGTAGCCTAGGGTCTGTTTCCAAGTCCAAGTGCTCTTGCCTAGAGAGTTGGCTCGAGAGAAGTAGGTGTGAGACCACCCCTTTTTTGGGACCCCGAACTCCACCGAGACCGAGTTGTCGGTTTCAACATTTTTGGTGCGGTGAGCGTGGAGAGTGGTCAGCACAGAAGTTCTTGAACCAAATCTCATGGCAGGAGACCTCGGAGGAGGAGACGATGAGGGGTCTCACATCCGAAGTGAGGTGGTAGGAAGGGGAGAGTTCATGACGGCCATCAAGGGAATCATGGAGCTGCTCCAAGGCATCACCAGGGGAGGTGACTGCTCGGCTCCCTCCCCCCAGGCACCGCCTTCTGGGTCGCAAGGAGTGCTCGGCCAGGGGGGGTCAGGAGAGGTTGCCCCAGGGGGTCGGCCAGGCAAGGAACCAGTGACTGAGAGTGGCGAGCGGGACCTCGCCGGGCGAGTGCTTTTTCCTAGCCCGGTGAGTGGGGTCTCGCTCGGAGCAGGAGTCGCGCAAGTGGAGCTCACGAAGCCTGCGAGTGGGGGGTCACCCTTTAGCGAGCTGATCATCTCGGCTCCTATCCCGGAAGGCTTCAAGGAGCCCAACATGACTTTCTATACCGGGAAGGATGATCCCGTCCAGCACCTGCAATGGTTCGAGGATACCGTCTCCATCAGGCCCATGACGGACGCGTTCAAGTGTCGTCTCTTCGCCACCACCCTGAAGGACAAAGTTAGGGACTGGTTCCACCAGCTCCCGGTTGGCTCCATTTACAGCTTCGAGGACTTGGGCCGAAGCTTCCAGCTACGCTTCTCCACATCCAAGGAGAGGAAGAAGAATGCTGAGTCCATTTTCCTGGTCAAGCAGAGGCACGAGGAGACGTTGGCCCAGTACATGGACAGATTCCAGGAGGAGATCCTGAACATCCAGGAGGTGCCAGGGTATGCCTTCCAGATGGCTTTCACCGTAGGGCTACGAGAGAGCCTTTTCAAAATGCGCCTAACTAGGAAGCCTCCCTTGTCCTTTGAGGACCTGATGGAAAAAGCTGCAAAGGAGGTAGCCACCGAGGCGGCAAACCCGGGGCTGGCAAAGAAGTTGGCAAAGTTGGTAGAGGTCGAGCCAAGAGAGCTAGGTGGCCCCAGACAGCAGGAAGGAAGGAGGAGGGAAGAGCAGAGGGGTCAAGGGTACCAGGGACCCCAGGGGGGTCAGGAGCAAGGGAGGGGTCTCGCCCAAGGAGGAGGAAACTTCTATGGAGGCCAAGGGAGGCCCAACCCTCCTCTTTGGAGACAGGCCCCTAGGCAGCTCCTACCCCCACCAGCTCAAGCTATGGCGATTCGAGGAGGAAGAGGAGTTGAAGAAAGAGACATCCCAGCCCGTAGGAGAAGGGGGGGAAGGGCGGTGCCATACTGCGACTACCACCAAGCAGAGGGGCATGCAACAACTACCTGCCCAGAGTTCTTGGAGGTGAGAGAGGCGAGAGGTCAGACACAACAGCAGCCGCCGGTGCGGATTGAAGAAGTTCCACCTGGAGCAGTAGTGGATGATGACATCTGCGAGGACCGAACTGACGTAGGAGCCAAAGGACGGGTCACGGTAATCCACGGGGGGTAGGGGTCGAGGCCACTTGTAAGGCAAGCCTCCACTCCGTATTTCGACGCAGCGTCGCTTTGACGTCGCAGGACCCACCTCCCGAGGAGAAAATCACTTTCTCAAGCAAGGACATGCCAGATCACGAGGATCCATTCTGTGATGCACTAGTCATTCAGACAGCCATCGAAGGTTACACTGTCTCTCGGATCCTCGTTGACAATGGGAGCTCTGTCAATGTCATTTTCAAGAAAGCATTTGATGAGTTGAAGGTGGAGGCAAGGAGGGTGCTGGCCTCAGATGGACCCTTGTTTGGATTCTCCGGAGAAAGGAAAGTGGTAGAGGGTGGAGTTGGACCCCAAGTGACGATGAGGGGAGGTTCAAGGAACTGTCAGTTCGTCATAGTTGACGCTCCTAGCAGATACAATGCCATCTTTGGAAGACCCCTCATCAGCGCCTTCCGATGCGTACCATCATCCTTCCACCAGTGCCTCAAGTTCAACACTGGAGGAATCCAAGTCAGGATCCGCGGAGATCCTAGGATGGCGAGGCACTGCTACGTCACAGCCGTCAACAGCATCTCTTGGCAAGCGGGGGCGGAGGAGATGGAGAAGATCATGGAGAGCATGAGCCAGATGGGAGTGGCAGGAGAAGCAGAGGAATGATCATCTCGCGCAAGCAGCCTGAGAGGCGAATACCATGGGGGGTATGTTGTGTTTATTTTTTGTTTTTTGTTGTTTTCCTTTGTAGCAAGTTCTACCCCTCGCTGGTTGGGCCAGGAGGTTTTGACAAGGGAAATCCCCCCATTAGATGGATGAAGTTATTTTGCTTATATGTTTAGTAAGCTTGCCATCGAGATGTCCTCCTCACTCCAGGCTCTCACTAGCTGGGTGGGTCGAATGATCCTCGGATGGGTAAGTTCAACGTCGAGATGTCCTCCTCACTCCAGGCTCTCACTAGCTGGGTGGGTCGAATGATCCTCGGAAGGAAGAGCTTGCCATCGAGATGTCCTCCTCACTCCAGGCTCTCACTAGCTGGGTGGGTCGAATGATCCTCGGATGGGTAAGTTCAACGCCGAGATGTCCTCCTCACTTCAGGCTCTCACTAGCTGGGTGGGTCGAATGATCCTCGGAAGGAAGAGCTTGCCATCGAGATGTCCTCCTCACTCCAGGCTCTCACTAGCTGGGTGGGTCGAATGATCCTCGGATGGGTAAGTTCAACGTCGAGATGTCCTCCTCACTCCAGGCTCTCACTAGCTGGGTGGGTCGAATGATCCTCGGATGGGTAAGTTCAACGCCGAGATGTCCTCCTCACTCCAGGCTCTCACTAGCTGGGTGGGTCGAATGATCCTCGGAAGGAAGAGCTTGCCATCGAGATGTCCTCCTCACTCCAGGCTCTCACTAGCTGGGTGGGTCGAATGATCCTCGGATGGGTAAGTTCAACGCCGAGATGTCCTCCTCACTCCAGGCTCTCACTAGCTGGGTGGGTCGAATGATCCTTGGAAGGAAGAGCTTGCCATCGAGATATCCTCCTCACTCCAGGCTCTCACCAGCTGGATGGGTCAAACGTGCCTCGGGGGCGAGGTTCTGCCCCCCTCGATGGATATTTGGGCTTGGACTTTTCTTTCCGAGGTTGTGCCAACCTCGCAAAGAGCGGGGATTGTGTACAACCCCCATATCCATCGAGTGAGGCCCAGCGTGGAGGGCTGTCGAGACGTGTCTGTACAACCCCATATCCGCCGAGTAGGTTGTCAGGACCAGAGTGCATCAGGGCCTCGTTTGTAGTATGATCCAAGACAGAGAGAAAGGAGGGAGAGCGGTAGAGGCAGAAACCTCCTGTACACCCAGCTAGAGTAAGAGGTAAGTGAGGGGGCGAGAGGAGGAGGGGCGGGTGTCCCCCCTCTCGCCCTTGCCCAGCTAGGGGCGAGAGGAGGAGGGGCGGGTGCCCCCCCTCTCACCCGCGCCCAGCTAGGGGCGAGAGGAGGAGGGGCCGGTGCCCCCCCTCTCGCCCGCGCCCAGCTAGGGGCGAGAGGAGGAGGGGAGGGTGCCCCCCTCTCGCCCGCGCCCAGCCAGGGGCGAGAGGAGGAGGGCGGGTGCCCCCCTCTCGCCCTCGCCCAGCCAGGGTCGAGAGGAGGAGGGCGGGTGCCCCCCCCCTCTCGCCCTCGCCAGGCCAGGGGCGAGTGGAGGAGGGGGGTCGACCCCCTCTCTCACCCCGACCCTGGTATGGGGGAAGACCCTTGGTCTCGCCCCACCCCAGCGAGGAGGCTCGCCGAGCTCCGCGAGGTAACCCCTCTCGCCCAGTTCTAGAGGAGGGGAGGGGGGGGGGGGGGGGGGGGGTTGGTCTGCGTTTTGTATCCCAGAACAGCGGGATTTGGCTATTTGCAGTCCAGTTTTGGCTATTCGCAGTCCAGATCCGAGGGTATTTTGGTAATCTGGCAGATCAGTTTTTGGCTATTTGCAGCCCAACTTGGAAAACCTATAAATAGACCCTAAGGGGCACCAAAGGAGGGGACTTCTAGATTTCCAAATTTCGGATCTTCTTCTTCCCTTAGAGCTCTCCTTTGGTGCTTCTGGTTCAGCATTGGCTAGGGAGGGGAAGATCTCTCAGGTCTTCCGGGTGTGAGGTGGGACCTCCTCGCTGTAGCCTAGGGTCCGTTTCCAAGTCCAAGTGCTCTTGCCTAGAGAGTTGGCTCGAGAGAAGTAGGTGTGAGACCACCCCTTTTTTGGGACCCCGAACTCCACGGAGACCGAGTTGTCGGTTTCAACACTAATCACATGTGCATAAATTGTATTGAAAAAGTGTTGTGTAGAACTAAGCTTAGCATGCCTCTAACTATGAGTAAATGTTTTATGTTTGCTAATGATCTTTAATTACTCACTTATTTTGGCAAAGTCTACATATGCTCTTAATCTAAGAATGCTTGCTTGTGTATTGTAATTGTACAATAAATTAAACTTGCACAAGTATCTTACCTACACTACTTTTATTTGCACTCTTAAAATTAAGAAAAGTGGTTGTGCTTTCAAAATTTCATTGGTTTGCAAAACAAATGTATTCGGAGAACTTTGTACAAAACAAAAAATGAATGAAATAAACTAACAAAGATAACTTCACCAAGCACTTCTTGAACCTCCTGATAAGTCTTAATGAGCATTGTGAGGTTGAGCACCTTGGAAAGAATAGTAAAGTGTCTTGTGCAAACCATAAACTTTTTTCTTTACACCACTTGTTCTTTTCTATGTGCGTTCAAAAGTGTGGAAGTAAAATTATTTGTGTTTTATTGTGCACTTTACTCTATATACGTCTTGTATTTTCGATTAAAACATGCGTTTACTCTCTTCAAAATACACTTATGTGCACATCATTATCTTCCATAACACTTCTTCTCATGAGTATTGGATCATAATGCTAATTCTATACTACTCTTTATATCTAAATGTACTAGATAACCTAGCATGCTCTCTACAATATGTTTGATATGTCTTGAATTTGTGAATTGGAATTACATTGTAGTAGTCTCTTTTTGATATATCTCTTTCATGCTTGGTCACTTCTTGGTAATCTTTAAAGATTTTAAAAGAAAAATGATTTACAAAAACATCCTTTTCATTTTGGACTTTCACTCATATTTCTTCTTATGAATCATCATGTTTTACAAAAAGATGTTTGTTGTAGTTTTATAAGTCTTCCGCAAAATTCCATATAATGTTTTTTTTCTCATCTCAAGTCTTAAAACTCAAATTTCTTTTACATCAAAGTGTAGATGAAAGTATCTAGTTGCGGCCTAAATCACCTAGAGGGGGGTGAATAGGTGGATTCTATGTCTTTATGCGGAATTAAAAATTTAACACAGAAAAACAAACAATCAAACACAGAACAGACACAAGGATTTTATAGAGGTTTCCCGATGTGGGTAGTCCTCTTTCCCGCCTCGCCTATCTAGCACTTCGAGGCTAGACTCGGCTACTTCACCAATCTCAGATTATAACTAATCTTACACCTCGGAGTCAAAACTCCTACAACTCGAAGTATACCACTCCTACAACTCGGAGTATAACAACTCCTACACCTCGGAGTAAACAACTCCTACAAATAATCTCGGAGTGAAAACTCCTACAAAAGAAAAGATATTGAAACAAAATACTTCTTCTTAACCTCTAAAGAGATTAACTTCAGATCTTGAATACTGAGTCTTCTTCTCAACCTTGAAAGAAAGCTTGGCACTTGAAAGATGTGGAAGAGAGAAGACTTGGCTAACCAGATCTGAATAGGCCCTTTGACTTACTTGAAAGAATCTTCAATAATGAGAGCAGCAATAAGATCAAAGGCCTTCTTCTGAGAAATCTCTAACAACAATAGAGAAAGGATCTTTGAGCAGCAAATGTTAGGTCTCAGAATTCTTGTTCAGCAAAAGAGAAAGGAGATCGACTTTTAGCTTTATCTTTTCTGAACTGTCGGCTGAAGAGAGATTTTTAGATCGATTTTTTAAGATTGATGCCCTTGCCCTAAAATAAGGATTTATTTATAGGGAGGACTTCAACGGCTCGTGCGACAATGAAGGGAGAGGCGACACGTGTACTGTTCATGGTGGCTAACCCTAATTTTCGAAAACGAAACGAAGATTTGAAATCCGTCTGTCCGTCATTCGTCGAGACTTCACGTGAACATCCGACGAATTGACTTGGCCACAGGGAAACACTGAACAACCTGTGAAAAACACTTTCTGTTACCATTCGTCGGGATTCGTCGGGAGTTCACGAGAACATCCGACGAATTGACTTAGCTGCAGAATTTTCTTCACAACCCAGCCAAAATGACCTCTGTCAGCATTCGTCGGGATTCGTCGGAATGACCCGAGTCATCTCGACGAATGGACTTAGCTGCAGATTTTTCTTCTAAACCAAGACAAAGGTCTTCTGTCTGGATTCGTCGGGATTCGTCGGAATGACCCAAGTCATCTCGACGAATTGACTCAGCAGAATTTTTCTTTTCTGCTGAAAACCTGCTCCACTCCTCACCCTTGAAAGCCTTCAGTTATGAGTATATGAAGTGCACCCCAAAAGAGAGATTACACATGGACCAACACTTTGTTCTATACAATGAGGGATTACATTGTCTAGAACTGTGTTTGGTGATCCATTGCAACCTGACTTTGGTGTGCACTTAGCATTAAGACCTGTCATAACACATCTAAACAGAAATCATCAAATACATACTCAATTCATTTTAGTTCACTAGGGGACATCTTCAAATCTAGGTGATTGTAGACACAATACCCAACAATCTCCCCCTATTTGAAGATGTCATAACCCTAGGCACTAACTTGAATTGCATAGAAAGTATACTAAATAAGAATGCACAACCCAGGCAGTAATATATAAGGAAAAACAGAATAGGACTGAATGTTTTAACTTAACACAAAAGAAATGTGTATATATATATATATAAGCAAAGAAAACATCATGATTCCAGATAAGCACAGCTTATTCATGACCTTTGCCTTTCTTCTTTGCAAACATTCTGTCCACTGCCTCAGCTTTCTTCTTCAGTTCTGAATCCATTCTCTCAAAGAATGCCTTTGGCTTAGGCCAATATTTATCAGGAGCAAACTCTTTAGATCCACCATTCTTGAAGTGAATTCTTCTTTCAGTTGTCCTCTTCTCAAACTTGCTCCATTCTTCTGAACTATAATGGTCACTGATTTTTTCATTCTGATTGCTGACTCTATCAAAAACAGAGAGAACTATACTTTTGGAGATGGGGCTCCAAATTTCTTGGAAGTTTCTAGGAGGAGGCCTATCATAAAATTCTCTGATCTTCTTATGTGGATTAGACCTCTTAGCAGATGGCTTATCAGCAAATAGCTTCCTTTTTAATGACTTCTCAGAGGGTTCAGCAAAATAGGAGCTGTTAAGATCTTGAACAGGGAATGGATCATCCCAAAATTCTTGATAAGATGAAGCAGGGATGACTTCATCAGCAAAAACAGAATCCTCAACAGGATTTGGAGAGAAAATAGGAGCCCTGGGTCCTGGAGCACTTGATGAGGGAAAATCTGACCCTTTATCCATAACAGCAAACCCAAGCATTCCAGCCACTTCCTTGAACAGCCAGCTTTGGGCTTCATGAGTATACAAATTCACATCCTTAACATTTTGTAAGATGTTTTCCTTGAGATCTTGCATTTGAGTAGCTACACTTTCATTCAAATCATTCATTTTGCTTGCACTTTCTTCTAACCTGGATACCACACTCTCCTCCCCCTTTATGACATCTTCATGCAGGAGGGTATATAATCTCTTCAGCTGAGTTTCAACTTGATCATCCAAGTAAGAGATCCCTTGATCATGAGCAGAATTAAGAACTTTATGAGCAGAGGTGAGATGAAGAACATCTTCACTGACCTGATGCAAGTTGGTAAGAGCATGCCCAACTGCTGTATTTGTATGATTCAAAGCTTTCCCTGCAGTTAGCATCCAGGCTTCTTGATCACTCTTGAATCTTCCCATTTCATGCTTGATCTCAGCCATTTCCTGCTTCAGAGAACTATCAACAGAGTCAATCTTCTTATAGACTTGCTTGATAGACTGATCAGAGTGATCAGTCTGAACCTTTAGCAGCCCTGCTATGGACTTCAGCAAAGAAGAGTGAGAGCTATCACCAGTCTCAACCTCTTCAGGAGAAATTCTATCAGTTACAAAACTTGAGGACTGTGCTTGCTTGTCAAGCACAGTTGCCCTTGGAGAAGTGCTCCTAGCCACAAGAACTTCTGGAGGAGGCAAAAGCAGCACAGAAGGAAAGACTTCAGGAAGAACAGATTCAGCCATGAAGATATCTTCCTGGTCTTTCTACCCCTCAAGTAGAGACATCTCCTTAGCCAACTCCAGCCTGGCACCAAAGCTTCCCCTCTCCACAGATTCAGATTGCTCATTAGGAGAGTCTGGCAAGATTTCATGATCTTCAGAATGAGAATCAACCATGGCAGGTGATCTCCTTGAATCTTCCAGCTGAGGAGCCTCATCAAAATCAGCAGCATCCTCTGGGCCCTCCATGTCAAGATCAGCATCAGGGACAACAATATCAACAGGATCAAGAGGTACTTGATCAGCATCACTTGGAGGAACATCTTCTGCAGCACCACTTCCTGCATCAATGTCTCTTGGGGTTGGAAACTCCCCCTCAACATGTGCATCTCTGCCCTGTGCAGGAGCTGGACTAAGTCCACTCCCCCTGGAGGATTGCCCTGCTTCAATAGACCTATGCTCATCAAGCAGAGGGGCCTCATCATCACTTACAGCATCCCTAACTCCAGCATTCCCTAAGCCCTTGGGAATTACCCTTTCCCATTTGGAGAAAATGGTTGAGTTGATCTTCTTTGTGTGGTGGATGGGGATGCCTCTTCCAAGATTGAAAAAATCTGGATTACTACTATTCAGAAGCAGACTGATAATTCTTCCAAAATTTGGAGCAAGAAAACTTTCTTTAATCTTCTCAAAGATTACTTCACCAAAATTGAAATTCTTCCGACATATTATAGCGGTGTGAATTTTGAAAGCTTCTTCAGAGAGGTAGTCATGAGAGCCTACCTTGCATAATAATACTTTTCCTAGAATATCACACAGAAGCTTACCTCCTTCATTCATGAACTTTCTTCTGATTTTGGAGCTTTGATCAAGAATGCCACAGAATCTTCTGGCTCTGAAAATATCTTCAACAAACAACTCTTCTGATTCAACTTCAGGCATCCTCAACAATCGGTTGATACCACTAGCCTTCAAAATGATTTTGCAAGACCTAATAGAGCTTTTGATCTTCTTACCTTGACTTGAGATTTTGGCATTGCGATAGAACTCCAGAATGTCCTGTTCTAGGATTTTAGCCGGCTCTTCTAAGACAAAACTGAGCCCGGCGACATCGAGCATCATAATCACGTTCCGAAACTCATCTGAAGCTGAGCGGAAAGCGCCTCTCACCAACTCTCCCCCTGAATGCAAACCTCCAGAAGCTTTGGGCGCCATTGATGTCGTCGAAGCCGCGGAAGAGAAACAGAGGAATCGCGATAGAAGGAGACAAACGGTCGGGTAGGGTTTCACGGAAGTTCTCGTGAAATCGTGATGTTTTCTTTGATTTTTATATATATATAAATTGAAGTAGAGTGCGTACCTGTAGGACGATAAAACCGTATTTAATAGGGAGATGATTCCACGGGAGATGAATTGAGAAGAGTAATATTTGTCCCGTGAAAACCCGTGAAACTTCATGAAATTTTCTGAGTTAACAAGTGAAATCTCGTGCAATTTCGTGAAATCTCAACAGTCCCAACTTCAAGATTCCTTGTTAAGCATTCCAAGTTCCATTTTGAAGAAATTGAATTTGGTTTCATCCAGAGGCTTCGTAAAAATATCTGCAATTTGTTTGTCAGTATTAACATATAACAAATTTATGTCCTTACTCTCAACATGTTCCCGGATGAAGTGGTAGCGAAGCTCAATATGCTTCGTTCTGCTGTGAGAGACGGGATTATTTGCTATGGAAATAGCACTTGAGGAGTCACAGAACATGGGGATTTCTGAGAGCTTTAAATTATAGTCCTCAAGCTGATTTTTCATCCACAAAAGTTGTGCACAGCAACTGCCGGCAGAGATATACTCCGATTCAGCAGTCGATATTGCAACGCAATTTTGCTTCTTGCTGCTCCAGGAGACGAGCCGCTTTCCTAAGAACTGGCAAGTTCCCGAAGTGCTCTTCCTATCATCTTTGCTTCCTGCAAAATCAGCGTCTGAAAACCAATTAGTTCAAAATCATTGCTTCTTGGGTACCATAAGCCGAGATTTGGTGTGCCCTTAAGGTATCTCAAAATCCTCTTTGCAGTGGCATAATGAGATTCCTTACAGTTTACCTGATACCTGGCACAAACACATGTTGAGAACATTATATCAGGCCTAGTAGCAGTGAGATAGAGCAAGGACCCAATTATGCTTCTGTACTTGGTTTCATCAAAAGGTTTCCCTTTCTCATCCTTGTCCAGAGACATACTTGAGCCCATTGGAGTCCTCATTGAGGTTGCACTCTCCATTCCAAATTTCTTAAGAAGCTCTTTGGTGAACTTCGTCTGAGAGATGAAAATTCCATCTTCAGATTGGTGCACCTGGAGTCCTAAGAAATATTTCAGCTCTCTCATACTGCTCATTTCAAACTTACCTTGCATCAAGTTAGAAAACTTTTTGCAGAGTTTGTCATCAGTAGAGCCAAATATAATATCGTCGACATAGATTTGCACTAGTAAAATCTCGCCTTTTACTTCCCTAAGAAACAATGTCTTGTCTATTGTTCCTCTTGTGAATTTGTTCTCAAGGAGAAACTTAGACAATGTCTCATACCAGGCACGAGGTGCCTGTTTGAGACCATACAAGGCTTTATGTAAATAATATACATGATCAGAAAAGTTAGGATCTACAAAACCTGGAGGCTGAGCTACATAAACTTCCTCTTTAAGGTCTCCATTCAGAAAGGCGGACTTTACATCCATCTGGAAAACCTTAAAGCCCTTATATGCAGCATAAGCCAGAAATAATCTGATGGCTTCAAGTCTTGCTACTGGTGCGAAGGTCTGATCAAAGTCAATCCCTTCTTCTTGCCTGTATCCTTGAGCAACCAGTCTTGCTTTGTTCTTTGTGATGATGCCCTTTTCATCAAGCTTGTTCCGGTAAATCCATTTGGTTCCAATCACATTCTGTCCTTTGGGTCTAGGTACCAACTTCCAAACTTTACATCTCTTGAATTGGTTGAGCTCCTCTTGCATAGCAAGGATCCAAGAGGGATCGGTGTTTGCTTCTTCAAACTTCTTCGGCTCAATCTGTGAAAGAAAACTTAAATGTAAAACTTCGTTAGTTGTACATCTTCTAGTTAGAACTCTGCTTGAAGGATCTCCGATGATTTGATCAGCTGGATGATCTCTCAAATGTCTGATCATTCCAACATTTAGATGACCATGAGGTTCCTGCACTTCAGGTACATCTTCATCTTCCTGAGGGTCATCATCCTCACATGTAGAAGGAGCATTTACTTCAATAGCTTTTGGAGCGTCTTCCTTTACAGTTTCTTCTAGGTGTAGTTCCTTGAACATTGCATCTACATCTTCAACAAAAACACTAAAAGAGTTGCTTTGAAGCATACTCGTCTCATCAAATATGACATTGTAAGTTTCTTCTACAACCAGGGTTTTCTTGTTGAAAATCCTATATGCCTTACTATGGCTACTATAACCTACAAAAATACCTTCAAAACATTTTTCACTAAATTTAGTTTTGTAATATTTCCCGTTATTAAGTACAAAACACTTACTGCCAAAGATTCTAAAATAAGACAGGGTTGGTTTCTTGCCCTTCAAAAGTTCATAAGGAGTCTTATGATGGTTCTTGTTGATTAGTGCTCTGTTTTGCACGTGGCAAGCAGTGTTGATGCCTTTAGCCCAGAAGTACTCTGGTAGTGAAGAATCACTCAACATTGTTCTGCAGGCCTCTATGAGCGTTCTATTCTTTCTTTCAGCTACTCCATTCTGTTGTGGAGTACGGGGAGAGGAAAACTCATGAAAGATACCTAGGCTTTCACAAAATTCAGTCATAGCTCCAGACTTGAACTCTGTACCATGATCACTTCTGATTTTGACCACAGAACATTCTAATTCATTCTGGATTTGCTTGACGAATGTGGTGAAAGAAGCAAAGGTGTCTGACTTGTGTTTCAGAAAGAATACCCAAGCAAAGCGTGAGTAGTCATCAATAACAACCAACGTATAAGACTTACCTCCTATACTTCTGATTGGCATGGGACCAAACAAGTCCATATGGAGCAGATATAAACATCTGTTAGAGTCTTTGCCAATAATGCTTTTAAAGGTTGCCCGAGTCTGCTTACCCATTTGGCATGCATGACACGGTCTCTCTTTAATGCACTTAACATCAGGAGCATCGCGAACTAAATTTTGAGAAAATAACATACTTATAGTTTTGAAATTAATATGTGCTAGTCTCTTGTGCCACTGGTCACAAAGAGATGCACTATCTTTTGCTAAAAAGCACACTGGTGTAGAAGAGTCTAAACATAGAAAATTTAAACAAAAAATATTTCTACTCCGAGTGCTTGTTAAAATAGTTTCTGACGTATCAGACGACTTTATCAAGCACTTGTCCTTGTAGAATTCTACCATATAGCCTTTGTCACAAAGTTGACTTATGCTAATGAGATTATGTTGTAATCCTTTAACATAAGCCACGTCTGTGAAAGAGACTATACCATTTGTGATCATACTGTAGCCTTTTGTGATTCCCCGATCAGATCCGCCAAAAATAACTTTTGGACCATCTTTCACCGGGGTATACTCTTGTAGTAGGCTTCTTGTTCCGGTCATGGGCCGTGAACAACCACTGTCCAAGTACCATATTGGATTTGTATTGGCCTTTGGACATACCTGCAATCAACAATCAATTGCCCTTAGGAACCCAAACCGATTTGGGTCCTTGGCTTCTTATTAGATGACCGCCACTTGGAATGTTAACATTGCGAGGGGTCATTCTTGCATTGTTAATCCGTGGAGTCGTGACATTTCTCGGATTAAACCAACAATCTATGGCAAAGTGACCAACCTTGCCACAACACCAACAATCGAACCGATTGTACCTTCTCTTTGTCTCCTGTTTTACTTTTTGAACGTGAGGTGCAACAGGGGTGACTTTCTTAGTAGGAGCTTTCTTAGAAGTGGGGGCCTCATGGTGACAGCACACACATGGATCCAACTTCTTCTCAATAGATTTGGGTGCAATCGTTTTAATTTTTGGTGCCTTCTTATGAGCTGATCCGTGAACAAACGGACCATGATCTTTGAGAATTATTTCTTCATGAGGAGCTTTGAATGGAGAGACGTCAAAGTTTCGGGGAAAGCTCCATCCTTGATATTTATTACTAGGTTCAATGTGTGTTGGTCTAGCAAAATGACCGTAGGATGAATCAAAGTCAAACGGGTTTGATGGAAAAATGACCTTCCTGAATGAAGGTTAACTTTGATAAGCAGTTCCCTTCCCTTTCACGGCTCTTTTCTCAGCAGCCTTACTACTTTCGGCCTTATGACCAATTCCACTACCCTTCGCAGGAGCAGAAAACCTATCAATGAGTGGAAGAATAGTCTTAGGCTTCGAGAAGCTTTCTACGAGCTTCCTTTCCGCCTTCAACTTATCTTCTAGTTCATTTATAGTTTTCTCCTTTAGATTCAACAACTCAGTGGAGCTTTTCAGTTCGTCTTTCAAGAGTTGGATTTCATCTTTGAGAGGAGTTAATTGTTCAACTTCCTCCCTCAAAGCTAATTCCTCTATCTTGAGAGATTCAATTTCTTTTGACTTGGATTTGACGACCTTGCGGCACTTGTCAAATCCTTTCACAAGGGCTTCATACTGAGTTATTAACTTAGAGTCCTCCTCTGAGGAGTAGCCTTCATTTGCTACGGATGCAGTCTCATCTTCAGAAGCAGACAGAGGGGTATGATAGTTTACCTTCCCCTTATAAGAGGAGTCGCCTATTTCTTCGTCTAGATTTGCCATTAGCCCAAAGTAGGCTTCTTCATCTGAGCTTGACGCATCAGAGTCACTGTCGCTTAGAGTCTTGGCCTTTTTGGCGAGGAGGCTCTTTTCCTTCTTCTTTCCTTTAAAGGTTCTCTTTTCTTCCTTCTTTGATCCTTCTTTCTTTTTGTATGGACACTCGGCTATCACGTGTCCTGGCTTATTGCAGCAATAGCAAATAATGTCAGTGGAATCATATTTGTTCGGTTTAGATTTATACCTGTCATTATTGTAGTCCTTCTTGTGATGATCACCATCACATCTTGATCTTCTGTGATCAAATGCAGTGGATTGGCCTCTCTTCTGCTTTCTTTTATTCAGAAGTCTTTTGAATTGCTTGGAGAGCAGAGAAAATTCTCCATCAGACAACTCTGAGCCAGAGGGGCTGGCATCAGATTCATCCTCATCAGAAGATGATCTCCTGACAGGTAGGAGAGTCTTGCTCTTTCTTGAGCTTTCAGCTTTCAGAGCGGAGGACTTCTCCCTTCCAGAGGCCTTGATCCCCTCTTCTTCAGCTTTGCGGGAGTTCAACTTCAACTCATGGGACAAGAGCTTACCAAACAGCATTTGTGGCTCCGTGGTTCCTAGCTTTCCGAATTCTCTGATGGCTATATCCTTGGTGTCCCATTCTTTCGTCAGGGATCTCAGGAATTTGTCATTTAGTTAGCCAGTTGTGAATTCTCGATCATAGTTCCTAAGACCATTTACAATCTTGAAGAACTTCTCGTAGGTGTCAGAAATACAGTCTCTTGGATCTTGCTTGAAAGCTTCGTATTCTTGATTCAGCAACGATCTTCGGTCATCCCTCACTTCTTCGGTCCCTTCCATCAGAACGACTAGTGAATCCCACATTTCTTTAGCAGATTTGCAGTGAAGCAGATTTTGCAACATTGAATCATCAACTGCACCTGCTATGATATTCTTTGCTTTCTTGTCTAGGGCCACTAGAGCGATCTCATCTTTGTTCAATTCCAACATCTTCTTCGGGATCATGATGGTGGAGTTTATTGAAGATGGTTTCATCGGAATATGGGGACCTTCTTCCACGATCTGAAAGATTCTTGGGTCAGCAACTTCCATATAGAATCTTACTCTTTCCTTCCACATAGGAAAGTTCTCTTTGGTGCAGACTGGCAACTTGACGGAATCCTTGGCCTTATCCATTCCAGACATATTTGCTTTAGCAACTAGATGAGGAGTCTTGTTCAAGGTGTTAGCCTTATAGCGAACAACCTAGCTCTGATACTAATTGAAAGTATCTAGTTGCAGCCTAAATCACCTAGAGGGGGGTGAATAGGTGGATTCTATGTCTTTATGCGGAATTAAAAATTTAACACAGAAAAACAAACAATCAAACACAGCACAGACACAAGGATTTTATAGAGGTTCCCCGATGTGGGTAGTCCTCTTTCCCGCCTCGCCTATCTAGCACTTCAAGGCTAGACTCGGCTACTTCACCAATCTCAGATTATAACTAATCTTACACCTCGGAGTCAAAACTCCTACAACTCGGAGTATACCACTCCTACAACTCGGAGTATAACAACTCCTACACCTCGGAGTAAACAACTCCTACAAATAATCTCGGAGTGAAAACTCCTACAAAAGAAAAGATATTGAAACAAAATACTTCTTCTTAACCTCTAAAGAGATTAACTTCAGATCTTGAATACTGAGTCTTCTTCTCAACCTTGAAAGAAAGCTTGGCACTTGAAAGATGTGGAAGAGAGAAGACTTGGCTAACCAGATCTGAATAGGCCCTTTGACTTACTTGAAAGAATCTTCAATAATGAGAGCATCAATAAGATCAAAGGCCTTCTTCTGAGAAATCTCTAACAACAATAGAGAAAGGATCTTTGAGCAGCAAATGTTAGGTCTCAGAATTCTTGTTCAGCAAAAGAGAAAGGAGATCGACTTTTAGCTTTATCTTTTCTGAACTGTCGGCTGAAGAGAGATTTTTAGATCAATTTTTTAAGATTGATGCCCTTGCCCTAAAATAAGGATTTATTTATAGGGAGGACTTCAACGGCTCGTGCGACAATGAAGGGAGAGGCGACACGTGTACTGTTCATGGTGGCTAACCCTAATTTTCGAAAACGAAACGAAGATTTGAAATCCGTCTGTCCGTCATTCGTCGAGACTTCACGTGAACATCCGACGAATTGACTTGGCCACAGGGAAACACTGAACAACCCGTGAAAAACACTTTCTGTTACCATTCGTCGGGATTCGTCGGGAGTTCACGAGAACATCCGACGAATTGACTTAGCTGCAGAATTTTCTTCACAACCCATCCAAAATGACCTCTGTCAGCATTCGTCGGGATTCGTCGGAATGACCCGAGTCATCTCGACGAATGGACTTAGCTGCAGATTTTTCTTCTAAACCAAGACAAAGGTCTTCTGTCTGGATTCGTCGGGATTCGTCGGAATGACCCGAGTCATCTCGACGAATTGACTCAGCAGAATTTTTCTTTTCTTCTGAAAACCTGCTCCACTCCTCAACCTTGAAAGCCTTCAGTTATGAGTATATGAAGTGCACCCCAAAAGAGAGATTACACATGGACCAACACTTTGTTCTATACAATGAGGGATTACATTGTCTAGAACTGTGTTTGGTGATCCATTGCAACCTGACTTTGGTGTGCACTTAGCATTAAGACCTGTCATAACACATCTAAACAGAAATCATCAAATACATACTCAATTCGTTTTAGTTCACTAGGGGACATCTTCAAATCTAGGTGATTGTGGACACAATACCCAACAGTAGACTTGCTTAGTAAACTTTACATTGTTCTATTTATGCTCAAAACTCTGATTTATTTCTATGATAATGATTAAAACTCCTTATCATTTCCTTTCCTCTAAAAAGCTCGATCATGCTTTATCTTTTTATCAAAAATCCTCTTTTATGTCTATTGCTTCCTTGCCCACTTTTGTTAATAACAAAAGGGGGAGAACTAACGTGATAAATATTATTCGCTATCAAATGAGAAAAACTAATATGACTAATGATTAAGAAGATAGCTTACATATTAGTGGAGCATTCACTTAGGGGGAGCATGTATTTAGGGGGAGCAATTCTAAATACCAAAATTGACAATTATCCTAAGCCATCACTTTCACACACACACACACAGGTAGGTTTCATCAAGCTTAATGCTCTGATTTATCATTAATGGATTTGTTATTATCAAAAGGGGGAGTTTGTTGGAACATGGTCTTCCGCATCTCCTAAGTTTGAGAATAACAAATCCTATGTGTATTTGATCTTGTGTGCTTAAGTGTGCAGGAAACAAGTCCATATGACTCATGGATAACTTAAGAAGGTTGCCCCCAAAATTGAGCCAATAATTCCAACATGCCCACTAGCGCTGGCGGTAGCACCTAGCGCAGGTGCTAGCAATGATTAGTGATATCCCGGGAGCATTTTTAGCAGGCGCTAGCGCCAGACGGTATCGAATAGCATTGGCGGTAGCGCGGAGCACAAGAGGCAAGGCGGCAATGTTTCCCCGGAATGAAGATACGCACACAGAGAATAATTCCTAAGTGGGTATAGCGCCGGCGGTAGTGCTAGCGCAAGCTCTAGCGCTCACTCCTATAAAAGGAGGCCTCTTCTCTCATTTCCTGTAGATAAGTTTGAGAGAGGTGAAGTGCTAGAATTCCAGACCCTTACTCTGCCGAAAAGTGATCTCCCGCCAATGTTCCATGAATTTCTGAAGGAGGATTCCTTCACGCCGGATCCGACCGAAGATTGCTTCATCAACACTTATACTACAGCGGTCCTTCATCACCGACTTCAGAAGTTCTTCAAGAGTGAGATTTTAATATTATTGTTTTTTAACTTCACATCCTTTCTTATAATCGTTTAGTGAACTCGCCTCGAGTTGGCAACTAGGTCTGGGTAGGACTTAGGGCAGTAATTTGCCTCATGTTGGCGACTAAATCTAGGTTAGGTCTAGGGGTGCTCGAGGCCATATTCGGGGAAGGATAGGCTAGAGCGGCTTGAGGTCGTATCCGGGAGGGATAGGCTAGGGACACCGGTTCGTGTGGATGCGAGTCGGGATAGATAACAAAAAAAGTCTTATTATTATTCGCCTCTGATTTCTAGCGTTATAAGAAATCAAATCTTTGTAAACTCTTCTTTCATATTAATATATGATGTCTTAATTTCATTTACTTGATTTCTTATCTTAAACTCTTATATTTTCAAGTTTATCAAAATATATTAAAAAGTTTTAAATACCCTTATTCACCCCCCCCCCCCCTCTAAGGGCGCTTACCGATCCAACATTTCTCTCTCCAAGCTTGAGAAAGAGGAAAGCCAGGGAGGAAGAAGGAGACTCTTTCTGTCATTGACGGAGCTCTGAAGCTCTGAATCGCGAGGCTTTTCCAGAACCATGGAGAGCAGCCCGGTGCGGTTCTTTCCATTCGATTAAAATCTTAGATTCATGGCGCCAAAGAGAGCGTAAAGGGTAATGATTCTCTACTTGGACATGTGAAGCCCTTATTTAGCATGTTTGCATGAAAGCCCCCACCGATTGGTGGAGAAAAGGTGTTTTCCAACAGGTTGATACGTTTTATCCATGTTTATTAATTGCATTTAGTATCCAGAAGCGTAAGTATGGAATAGGCATGCTGTGTGAAGCCCATCTGGACAAGTTGGTCTAGATTGGTGTTGTTTGCTAGTGTGCAAAGCCAATCTCTCAGAGACCATTGGGCTAGCATGTCGAGTTGTGCATATGGAGTGCCCAAATTTGGTGGTAATGAGTACCAACCTCGAAACATAACGTTGGTTATGTCACGTACGGGAAAGGGGAGGCCGACCCACGTCGTTGTCGTTAATTAGCACAGTGATTTGAGCAACGGGAAAGAGCTAAACTGTACCCGCCCTATGTCGTCCGGCTAGAATGCCTAACATATCTGGCTTCCGCCGTTGGCATAGGAGAGAGTCATGGTTATATGCTTGACTAGTAATGCTCAAGCGGAACCATCCAGTCTGGGACTTAGAATGGTGGTGAGACTCATATAGTGCACCGATTCGGGTGCATAATGCAGTAGTGATTGCATGTGATGGCAAAAGGTGGGACCTTGGGAAATCCAGTACACCAATAATGTGCCCTAAGTGCACAAGTCGTTTGGTCGGTCGCGCAAACTTGTGTGTGAGTGGTGCTTAAGTTGCACATACTTCATATTATATGTGAACATGCTATTTGCTTGCAGGTAAAGAGCATCGCCACCCCGAGAGAGGGGTGGGGTCGTTATAATTTGGTCAGCTATGCTGACTGTTGCCAAGTTTTGTCATCGCTTGGTGGAATGATTTTGTACAGGTGTCGGTAACCCGAGAGGGAAGTAGCGGGTTGTCGCCCTTTTGCTGAGTTGGCCCTGAAAGACCCAAATGTTATGTTTAGTATTTTCATGTATTGCCAGTCTGCATGCCGAAATATAAAAGTTACTTTATTTGTTAAACATTAATGATGTAAGGCCTTAAGGCCAAAACCCTTTTTGGTGTATGACTTTCATTCCTGATTATTTTGTTAGTGCACATTCCTTGTTGGGTGCTTCTTTAACTCTTTAAAGCTTCTGCTAGAATGCAACTCTGTGTAAGGATGCGTTTTAAAATAAAATACATGTGATCTCATTTAGTAACGCATTCGTCTGTCCATGTAATATGGCGTGGGGCCCCGGCCAGACCTTCTATTATATTATTTGTGATGGATGGGGGTGTTACACTTCCTCCTTCTTTGGGGACTATTCCAGGAGCCTCTTGGCGATTCCGATCCGCGCTTTTGAAGAAGAAGAGGTACAAGATAGTGAAGTCATAGCTGAACCAGTGGAACAAACACAGCCACCAGAGGACCCTCTTCCTGCTGCTGCAAGGCACCTGAGAGATCATCCAAGAGATCTAATAATTGGAGATCATACCCAAGGCATATTGACAAGAAGCAGAGCTCATAATGAAGCACTATTCTTGAGCTTCCTTTCTCAAATGGAGCCCAAGAAGTTTGAAGAGGCCAATCAAGACACCTTCTGGATTGAAGCCATGCAAGAAGAGCTCCTATAATTCAAGAGATGCAAGGTATGGAAGCTGGTGCCAAGACCTCAGGGACACAATGTGATTGGCACCAAATGGGTATACAGGAACAAGCTTGACGAGAATGGTACAATCATCAAGAACAAGGCCAGATTAGTAGCCAAAGGATACATGCAAGAGGAAGGTATAGAATTTGATCAAACCTTTGCACCAGTTGCAAGGTTGGAAGCAATTAGGCTATTTCTTGCCTATACTGCCCACAAGGGGTTCAAAGTTTACCAGATGGATGTCAAATCAGCCTTCCTCAATAGAGACATGAAGGAAGAGGTATATGTTGAACAACCTTCAGGTTTTGTGCATCCAACCCTAACTTCTCATGTTTATCTTCTTAGGAAAGCATTATATGGTCTCAAGCAAGCTCCAAGAGCTTGGTATGAGACTTTGTCCAACTTTCTCCTCAAGAACAAGTTCATGAGGGGAAAGATTGATAGCACATTGTTTCTTAGGGAAACAAGGGGCAAGTGTCTCTTAGTCCAAATTTATGTTGATGGCATAATCTTTGGGTCTACTGATGACAACCTTTGCAAGAGATTTGCCAATCTAATGCAAGGGGAGTTTGAAATGAGTAGTATGGGTGAGCTCAAATATTTCCTTGGGCTCCAAGTGAAACAGTCTGATGATGGAATTTTCATCTCCCAGACCAAGTACACTAAGGAGCTCATCAAGAAATTTGGGATGGAATCAGCCTCCACCATGAGAACACCCATGGGGTCTAATGTATCATTAGACAAGGATGAAAAGGGAAAGGCCTTTGATGAGTCCATGTACAGATGCATCATTGGATCCCTATTGTACTTGATGCTAGTAGGCCAGACATTATGTATTCTACATGTGTTTGTGCTAGGTATCAAGCATGTCCTAAGGAATCTCACTACACCTCTGTGAAGAGGATCTTGAGATACCTTAAGGGCAGCTTGCATCTTGGCCTTTGGTACCCTAAGAACAATGACTTTGAACTAACAGGCTTTTTAGATGCAGATTTTGCAGGTTGCATAGAAGACAGGAAGAGTACAAGTGGTACTTGTCAATTCCTAGGGAGAAGATTGATATCATGGAACAGCAAGAAACAAACCAGTGTGGCAATATCCACAGCTGAATCTGAATACATTGCTGTAGGTAGCTGTTGTGCACAACTTCTTTGGACACAGCATATATTGGAGGATTACAACCTCAAGGTAAGGGAATCTCCTTTGTATTGTGATTCATCCAGTGCAATATATATTGCTAAAAATCCTGTCTCTCATAGCAGGACTAAGCATGTAGAGATTAGATATCATTTTATTAGAGAACATGTAGAGTGTAAAGACATCTGTCTTGAATTTGTCCCCACTGACAAACAAGTAGCTGATATCTTTACAAAGCCACTGGATGAATCTAAATTCAATGCTTTCAAAATTGATCTTGGCATGCTTAGTATAGAATAGTCCTAAATGTATGAGTAGTAGCTGTCACAGTTGTTGATTATGAATGGTGAATTATCAAACTTTACATTATTGTACACTACATCTTAGTGACATGACTAGGACACATCTTCAGCCAAAATATCTACATTAGGTCTAAACCCTATGATCAGCTAAACTGCAGAAGTATGTTCAGCTGAATCAGCTGAGAAAAATCCCAGCTGAACCACTGAGACGAGCAAACTGTCCCAGCGGTTGACAGTTCACTGTCCCAGCGGAACCGCTGAGACGAGCAAACTGTCCCAGCGGTTGACAACTCACTGTCCGAGCGGCCTAGGTCTCCGTCTCAGCTGAACCGCTGAGACGGGGTATGTTCAATATGAAATCTAATAATTAACCCAAAACTCCTTAACACAATAAGGTAATTAAGTCTAAAAGCCTAGGGTTAATAAAAACGAAACTGAAATTCTATAAATAGATACACTGTAACCTAAAACACACCACAAAGCAAAACCCTTAGCCATCGAGACGATTCATCTTCTCTCCCGTCTCAGCGCCTCGATTTTCTGCTTCCATGGCGCCAAAAAGCTCAAAAGATCTCCTGGAGGGCTATGAAATCGTAAGAGATGGATTCTCTCATGCCTCAGAAGAAATAAGACATGTGATTCATCTAATGGAAGCTCAAGATCTGGAGCACATGCTGTCTGAACCCTGCTGCATTCTCAGAACTGAAGTTCTGGAATGGTTCAACAATGTCAAATTATCTCCTTCCAAAACCATCCTGAAGTCCAAGATAGGAAGTGAGAAGATAAAGATTACAGCTAAAAGGTTGGAGAAGGGGCTGAAATTAACTCCCTGCAGTAAAACTGAAGAGGAGGAGATATCTGAAAAGGATAAGCAGACTTCCTTAAAGTGGACAGGATGCAGTGATACTAAAATCAGTTGTCTAAGGAGGAAGTTCTTCAATCAACAAGGGAAGTTGTTGTCTGATATAGTGGGCAAAGCCATCCTATGCAAGCCTGGTTCACATGACACTGTCTCACAGTTCATGTTTGAATTAATGACTAGGATAATTCTGTCCAAGAGAACCTCATGGGGAGAAGTTATTTTTCAAAGGATAAAGGAGTCTCTATAAGCCCCCAATTTGGGAAGAATACTATCTCTGTACCTACAGAATAGTCATTCAGACACCTTTGCAAACTCCAAGGGGTCAAATCTCCATTATCTCAAAAGAATGGACATTAAGACTCTGGATAGACTTTCCAGAGTGCTCCCTATGAGCCAGCCATCCGTGGCAAAGAAAAAGAAGAAAGAGTTATCCCAGCAGAAATTAGATTCATTCTCAAAGTAAGATGGGTCTGACAATGAGGACATTCATGGGTCTGATGTAAGATCTGACAGCAATCCAATGAACCTAGATAATGAAGATGTCCCCAGGACAAGAATAGATGAGGAGCCCCAAGGAAGAGTTGAGCCCAATCCTAAGCCAACTCAGATGAATGCTGATCCAGTTGTTCCTCGAGCTGAAGATGAATTTCCCAATTGACCTATCCCTGGTAAATTAGGATTTCAGTTAGGCCTCTATTTTCTATCAATAGTATAGTCTAGGTGTCTAACTCATCAATCATGTTTCAGGTGACATTAGACAAAATTTTCCTCCTATGGATGCCCCAAGTGAGGGGGAGCATAGCCCAGCCTATGAAGGAGGAGGTGGGTACGCTAGTGGGGGAGAACATCAACAGGAATTGGTATCACCTAATGCCCCATCTGAGGGGGAGCAGATCGCTGATGATGAGAGGGCTAATGCTCAAAGTGGAGATGAAGAGATGGTTGAAAAGGAATCAGCCCAGGAAAGGCCAGTTGCAGCTCTGGACACATCTGACCTGTTAAACTCAATACAAACAATGATTGAGGGTCAGATGTTGTCCATGAAAGAGATTGTTGCTAAAAAGGTCCATGATGTCTCTGCCCAGATAAGGAATGAATTGTATACAACAAGAGCTGCATTGACTCAGGAGATCCAGGCCAGTGAGCAAAGAATGGAGTCAAGAGTGGCTGAAGTGAGAACTGAGCTCAATGCCCAGGTTAATGATGTCAAAACTGCATCAGATCATATCCTTCTGCAGATGACAAGATGGTTTGAAATCGCCAAAGATACAGTTGCTGCTCAGCACACTGTACTGAAACAAATTGCTGATCATCAAAGGGTCTCCACCAAAGACATCACATATGTAAAGAATCATCTTTACAAAAACCAAAATGTCTGGGAGAATGCAGTTACAAGGATGGCACAAGTGGTCAACACATCAAGCAGTCAAGTCAAGTCCCACATTGACAAGGCAAAGGAATACATTTTAGATGATGTGGACAACACCCTTAAAACTCTCTCTCAATCCATATTGAATCAACATTCTGAAATAGAGAAGAAGATAGTGGAAAATAGCAAAGAAGGGGAGGAGAAGATTCTCAATCTACATGCTAAGCTGAAAGGAGCTCACATACAGCTGTATAACAACATGGAGTCCTCCCATAAACTGATACTCTCCAATCAAGAAGAAGCTAGCAAGCATGTGGTGGAAGTGGTCAACAATGCTTCCAGTGCTATTCAAGAAAATATCCTTACCATGGTCAAAAAGGTCACTGAGAATCAATAGGACTCAAGCTTAAAAGTGCTGCAAGGAACAAGAATTGCTTTGCAGTCTTGAATCCTAACAAAGATGAAGACTTTGACTTCCAAAGTCAATCAAATCTGATTGCTAATGAGAGAGCAGCAAAGAGGAGAAGGGTAGAGGGTATTTAAACTGCTGAAGAATACATGACACATAAAAGAATGGAAAGATTAGAGGATCCACTCCATGAAGATGACAATCTGGAGTTGGACACAATTGTTGTCAATACCTGGGTGAGCCAGGGAAATCCAATGAAGGACAGTGACTATGTCTATTCAGCTGCTGAGTGAATCAAACACCTTGAAAGGGAATCTTTAAGGGAAAGGATCCTCAAAGAAAACATGGTAAGAAGGGAAACTCCTTTAAGGATTCCCACAAGATATCTTCCCAAGCCATTTCTGTACTTCAAAGTAAAGGAGAAGATCAAGGCTGCTGCTGAATCTAGGAAAAGAAAGTCTACAGATGGAGAAAGCTCTTCCCAGGGTCCATCTTAGAAGAACCAGCCTTGAATTTTTTTTTTTTTGGATTGAATGTACAACTATAAGTTGAATTTTTTTTGACTGTACTGAATATTTAATGTGAAATGATATTTCATATTCTGATCATAATATTGTGTTTGTTACTATTGATATATGTACTCTGTATTTATTATCTTTAGTATTCAGTAGCTTAAATGGGATGTTCAAATTGAAATGGATTAGCTATTACAGAAAATAGCTCTCCAATTGAGGGGGAGTAAATTCCCTGCTCAGGTTGAGGGGATGTTGGCAAATGCTCAGACTGCATAGGTTAGACTATAGGTTGATCCAAAGGGATCTATAGATGTTGTCCCTCTATCCTTAGCAGATTAAGGATGAAGAAACCAGAAAGGGGGAGATAGGGCCAGTACCAATGCTGGAGAAAGGGGAGAAAGGGCCAGTGTAAATGCCTAGGGTTTTAGGTGCAAATGCCTAGGGTGTTAGGTCCTATGCTTCACAGATCATTTTTCTATAAGATCACTTTTTTCTGTGATAAGATTTCTATTGTTAATGGACCTTAACATTGGGGATGTTCTGCCTTCTTCAAATAGGGGGAGATTGTTGGGTATATTGCCCTCAATATTACCTTGATTTGAAGAGCCATCACTCTCAATGCTAAGGACATTTTGTATTTAACAAATCTATACTTGTGTAGGATATACAGGCACAGGTGACTCAAAAGGAAGGGCCAAACATGGCCTTAGATAAGAAGAAATCATATACAAGAAGATGAAGATCTGTCTCAGCATAACCGCTGAGACGAAGGGTCAGAACCGCTGAGATGAGGAGCCGTCTCAGCGGATCCACTGAGAAGGAGACTGGAGCAACCGCTGAGAAGGGGACTGGAACTGCCGCTGAGACTGGAAGCTTTCTCAGCCCAACCGCTGAGACTGGATGCTGTCTTAGCCCTACCTCTGAGACAGATCCAAATGTGCTGACGGGATCTACTTTTGGCGCAAACGACAATTGAGAGAGAAAAGCAACTCCAATCTGCCCCATACTGTGTTAGGAGGATCGATATAGCCGTTGAAGCCTTCTGGAGGTATAAAAGAAGATGGTAGGGCACAACAACAAGCACTGTTCCATCAAAAAGCTTTTGCTGCACGCCACAATCGAGAATTCACGTTTCAGCCAGTTGAAGTTGTTCTCTGAAGCTGAAGTTAATCTTTTAAGGGAGATTAGTTAGCTCTTCCTGTACAAACTCAAGAAGGGCAAGTTGATCTTCTGCTTTGCTGAAGGAGAAGATCAAGGTGATACAAATCTGAAGCTGCTGTTTTTCAGATCTGAAGAAAGGATTCAGAAGACCTAAGAGTAAACCTTTTGTCTTCTGTTTTTAGCTCAAACTCTCTTATATCTTTGTAAGGCATTGTTGCCTGAGTGAAAGGCTGTTGAGCCTGTGTGTAAAGCTGTGTTGACAACTTGAGTGGTAGGACTTCTGGATAGGTCTGAGGTAGGAAATCTTTGTTATTTCTGAGTTGTAGGAGTTACATAACTCTGAGGTGTAGGGCTGCTGAGCCTGAGTGTAGGGTGCTGAGCCTGAGGTGTAGGGCTGCTGAGCCTGAGGTGTAGGGCAGCTGAGCCTGAGGTGTAGGGCAGCTGAGCCTGAGGTGTAGGGCTGCTGAGCCTGAGTGTAGGGCTGCTGTGCTTGAGGTAGGATCACTCTTGATCTGAGAAGTTCTGAGGAACTTGTGGTGTAAGCTCAAGGAGCCGAGATTGGAGTTTGTGGCCTTGTCCAACTCACTGTTAGAAAGTTGAAGGGGGAAAGAGGACTACTCAAGACACCCTGTCTTGAGGAACCTCTATACATCCTTGTGTGCTTTCTGTGATTGTGTTTTCTGCAGCTAGAAACACTAAGTTTAAACAAAGAAAATAAGTAAAACCTATTCACCCCCCTTAGGTATTATTGACTACACCTATATAAACTATCACTTATCTTTCGACCCCTGCTGATGCAGCTTATCCTTCAGCCCCTCCAGTTATCGCTGAAGTAAAGGAGCCTTCTCCTTTTCAGATAGAATTCATTGGGAACCTACTCCTAAAGGGTTTAAAGAGCCCCGTCTACCAACCTTCTCGGGGGGGGGGGGGGGGGGGGAGGGGGGGAGAAGATACAATCTCCCACCTTCAAGAGTTTGAGTCAGCTGTTGCGTTGAGAACTATATCAGATAGCATCAGGTGCAAGCTTCTCGTCATGACCTTTGGCGGTCAAGCTCTGGAATGGTTTTACAAGTTGCCACCTCAATCAATTACTTGCTTTATGGATCTCAGAAGAGAACTTCTCATAAGGTTTGATACCTCAAGGAAGCGAAAGAGACGACCAACATCTCTTTTCCAAATCAAGAAAGGAGTCGATGAAACTCTCGCTCATTTCGTCGATAGATTCCAGAGAGAACTTCTCGAGGTTTTTGATGTTGATCCAGAGCTGTATAAAATTGCCTTTATCATCGGACTCCAAGAAGGCCCTCTCAAATTTGAAGTTAGCATAAATGAGCCCAAGTCTTATGGACATCTCATCGAAGTAGCAAATAAGTTTATTGAAGGTGAGGCGATGAATCCCAACTATATGTATTATCAAAATCGGAAGACTCAGCAGCGTCAGGGATATTTGTACCACCATCACTCGTCTCCATCTCAAAGCCCTCCGCAAGATGAGCAATCTAAATCTTATTCTCCTCCTCAGATTATGTTTGCACAACCTCAACCTCTGCAGTTGGATGGATCACCTAAATTTCTGGAAGCTTATCCAATCCAGTCTTACAATCCAAGTACACTTGAATTCAAAAATTATCTAGGAGAGTATACTCAGCTCAATGTTCCCATGGAACAAGTTCTTCTAATCATTCAAGATATGCAGAGTTTAGAGTTCCTCGCCTATGAGATAAAAGTCCAAGTATCATCATGGAGAACTCTTCTGCAAATATCACTCGGACATTGGTCATGATACAGAACACTGTCAAGCTCTTCGAAAGTTAGTAGATGGACTATGGAAAGCAGGAAGGTTACAGAACTATCTTGCTCAATAATCTGGCAATTGATATTCCACCAGAAGCAATATTACAAGCAAAAGGTTTCTTCATTCAATAAAAGAAATGCATAGGGTAGAAGTGTGAAAGAATGTCATTTTACTTCTTATTTCTTATCACTCCCATTTGTTTGGAGTTTTATGCACCTTTCCTTTTATAACTTTACTTGTAATAAGTATAGCAGCAACCCAGGTTCTACCAGCAGCTATCACCATGAAGACTCTCTCAACAATCAGATATATCAGACTTTATATCCATATCCACTACCGTATCCTCCACTGTAGACTTTTATCAAATTATGTCTTCAAATTTTTCATTACTCTACTTCCAGCTGTTTATACTTATAAGAACTACGTGGATGTGAAGGGTGGAAATACCACCTCTGATAAATCTCTTTGGCCGTAACACCCACTAAGACCACATCTCGCTAGAACTATTCGCAGATGTGCAGTGGTAGCCCAACCCCCATCTCTCTCTCTCTCCTTCTCTCTTTCCTTCTCTGAGATAATTGTCATTGATTGCCATGACATCTTGTCGAGTTAATCGACTTGCTTTACTTGAATACATATGATTACATCTGATAATGGATTGGTTGTGATAGAATGCTAACAACTAATGTTAGGATTGGTGTGCTATTACTTGCAAGAAAAGTTAACTAACTTTAGTATGTACTACAATACACTACGCTACCAAATAGTTACGTGATTATTTATTAGGAACTAATTTTTCAGGTACCATAAAATCACATATGCATCATGTCGGGAATCCTGGATTTCTGGACTTTTGGATTTCATGATTAATCTAATTATGATTTCTGGACTTTTGAATTTCATGATTAATCTATTTATGATCTCTAGATTTCTCAAATCATACGCTGGGTTGGGCATCAGCTGACATAACCTCAATAGAAACATTATTATCGGGAAGTCAGAAGCAGCTAGATATATGAACTTCACACTCCTTGTTCTAGAGCATGTGAATGTGATGATATCAGAATGTTGGGTTTTTCCCCTCCGCAGACATGATTACTATCTCTTCTCTTCATATATAGATATTATTTCATCAACATCAAGGCAAAGTGATTGTGAATAAGTATTCATATACTCTCTATAAATAAAATGATCTCTCTCATACGCTTCGAGCGAGAATAAAAATAAGTATCAGCAAGTTGTTTCAGGTACCTGGAATATTTTTATTTTTCATTACCTGTTTCTCATATCTTTTGCAGATATATACAGATGTTTGCGAGTTCCCTTCAGGTACCCGAGTATTATTTTTTCGTATACCCGTTCTTATATCTTTTTGCAGATAGAAACAGGTGTTCGCGAGTCCTCTTTCAGGGACTTGCGTATTATATTTTCATATACCTATTCTTCATATCTTTCTCAGATAAGCATGTGCTCACGAGTTCTCTTCAGGTACTTGCGTATCATTTTTTCTTTTACCTGTTTTGATCACTCTTTTGAAGATAAGCAGGTGCTCGCGAGATCTCTTCAGGTACTTGAGTATCATTTTTTCTTTTACCTATTTTGATCACTCTTTTGAAGATAAGCAGGTGCTCGCGAGTCCTCTTCAGGTACTTTCACTTTTCAACATTCTCGAATTTTTTGTTCTGACAAAAGAGGTGGATCTCGATTTGCGTGGGTAAGTTCCATTTTTTCAAGTTTCTAAAAAACTTGAAAAAAATGCGGGGATTATGTTTACCGAGAAATTGGCGATCACCTCGAGCTGGCTTTTTGCAGGTGACCGAAGCAATCCGCACACACTCTCAATCCTCGAATGACCTCTCTCGGCAATCCAGGTATTTCTTCCGGGTACCCGAGCCCTGTCGGTCTCCCATCGCCCGAGTGGTTTTTCCTTCGCGCCTCGTAGAAGTCAAGCTTAGAGGTCGCATCCCGCGCGATCCTTCCAACGGCAGGTCGCCCTCCTAGGGCGACCTCGGCCTGATGAGGTTACCCCCCTGGGAGACCTCGCTAGATTGCCCTTCTGGGGAGGCCTCGACCTGAGTAAGTCGCCCCCCTGGCAGACCTTGTCAGGTCGCCCTCTAGGGGCGACCTTGGCCTGAGGTCGCCCCCCTGGGCGACCTCGCCATGTCAACCTCCTAGGGCGACCTCGGCCTGAGGAGGTAGCCCCCTTGGGCGACCTCGCCAGGTCGCCCTCCTGGGGTGACCTCGGCTTGAGGAGGTTGTCCCCCCTAGGCGACCTCGCCATGTCGCCCCTCCTGGGGCGACCTCGGCCTGAGGAGGTCGACACCTGGGCGACCTCGCCAGGTCACCTCCCTTGGGCAATCTCGCCATGTCTCCCTCCTGGGGCGACCTCGGCCTGAGGAGGTCGCCCCCCCTAGGCGACCTTGCCAGGTCGCCCCTCCTGGACGACCTCGGCATGAGGAGGTTGCCTCTCCCTCGGCAACCTCGCTAGGTCGCCTTCCTGGGGCGACCTCGGCCTGAGGTCGCCCCCGTGGATGACCTTGCCAGGTCACCCTCCTAGTGCAACCTCGGCCTGAGGAGGTCGCCCCCTTGGGCGACCTCGCCAGGTCGCCCTCCAGGGGCGAGCTCAGCCTGAGGAGGTCTCCCCCCTAGGCGACCTGGCCAGGTAGCCCCTCCTGGGGCGACCTCGGCCTGAGGAGGTCGCTCCCTGGGCGACCTTGCTAGGTCGCCCTCCTGGGGTGAACTTGGCCATCTATGATTGTCGTGACCATATTTTATCGCCTCCTGTAGATTTGTGTAATATTAGTCCCACATTGCCAAATTGTAATCTGTCTCACCTCCTCCATTCTATGTAAAGGAGGTCATACCTACGTAATATTTAAATTTTTTGGAAATAAAATTTTTGTTATGTTTAATTTCCTACGTGCTATTGTTAATTACAGTTAAGTTATTTCCAAGTTTTCACATATATGACAAACATATTAATATGCATATAAAGATCTAGTCTAGTATCACAATCGTCAACCATGTCTCTATGTTGAACATCAAATAAAGGGGCCTACTATGTATTCATGTATGCAAACTGGATATCATCTGTTGAAACCATCAATCGATCTCTAGAAGAGTTCGGACCCACAGGGGTTGTAGCCTACACCTACTTCTCCCTTAGCGGCTCACTTGGGTATTGACGAAGAAAAATGAATAGAACCAAAGCTGTAGCGAGGAGGTCCCGCCACACACCCAGAAGATATAAAAGAGCTTCCTCTCCTAAACCAATGCTCAACTGGGCACCTTGGATGGCATTAAGAGTCAATCAAAATTAACCTGAGAAGGATAGAGCCCAAAACTCGGGTCTCCTCCAAGGTGCCCTCAAGGGTCAATTTATAGATTCTCTAGTTGGGTCTGCAAATAGCATCATTCTGCCTTTTTATTTTACTAAATGCACCCCAAACTGGTCTGCTAGCAACCAAACTCCATTGTTCTGAAGGGCTATTGGCAGCCCACAAAGGGTATCTATGTAATTTGGGCGAGTGGGGTTCCGCCCCACATTCGTGTGGCAGCCCGCACATCTGAACTCCTAGGAGGGCGAGTGCTTGATGAACGAGGATTGCACTCCCACCTCCACTATCCTGGGTGAATGCCCCTCTGACTTGGGTGAATGCCCCCCTGATGCTTTGTTCATCCTTTGTATCCTAGGACTGGGGGCTCACTTGATGAATATGGGGTTGTACACAATCCCCACTCTTTGTGAGCAAAATCTACGCTCGGAAAGAAATTTCCAACCCTAGTTTTCAGTGAGTGCTTGCTGACCCGGAGGGAATCTTTGTGTGGGACCCTCCTCTATGCTATATATATCTCAGGCCACAACATTGAGAGTTCCTTTTTTCCATTTAATGCTTTTTCCTCTTTTCCCCTCTGAGCTCTCGCAATCCTAATGGCATTCATGAGGCCTTCGCCGTGACCGCTCTTGCAAGAGCTGCTGGATTATCTCGCCGCCATGCAAGAGAAGACTACCTCTAAATCTGCTTGATATGTCCCCTGGCTCTCGTCGAAGAGGGATCCAACCTCACCCTATCGGTTGAGAAAGGCCAAGGTGGTTCGGCGGGACACCCAGGTGACCGAGTCTGCGTCAAGTACTCCGCCCCCTTCCCGCATCCTCCCGACAACATCGCCGAGGTAATATGATCTTTCTTGTATTATCGATAATTCTGGTGACTCGATACCGCAATGATTTTGACCACTCACAGGAGACATCAGCGACGGGGGATGTCCTCGAGACCAACACGGCGGATACCACATCACATCCGCCTGCCCCTAAGGAAGTTCTGCCGGCTCAGGAGTCCGACCTTCCCGCTACTTACAGCAGTACCCTAACGGAGCCCAGTAAGTTGTTTACTGCTTTCTCGCCTACCTTTTTACCACTTATTGTCTTTCTCTAACCCTGCCTCCCGCAACCCCCACCTTCGGAACTACGGGGTTATCCTTAATCTCATGCAACACTCCATCCTGCGAGACCATCACAACTATCCCAGCATAGGAGTCGGAACACTCAGCAAGGAGGGACCTCATCCACAATTCTCCAGCCGCTGATTTAGCCACCACTTCTGCCGCCAACCAGGTACCTTCTCGCCCTGGAAAGGGAAAATTGCTTCATCCCCCAGACCAACCATTCACAGAGCAACCTAGCTCTTCTAAACAATGCCAAGGCGAAGAATATGTATGAGGTTAGTCACTTCATTCACTTTAACCCAATTTGTTTGAATTACTAAATAAGACTATCTAACTTTCACTCCCGCAGGATATCGAGTGGCCTCGTCGATGGACCTTCACTTTGAGGAGGAGGTGATCTCACCACCCCCTTCTCCCAGTGAACTTTTGGACATTCTCGGTGATCCCTCATACTCTAGGACGATGAAGGAGCGGGTGACAGAGGTTCTCGACAAGAGTATTTGGATGCAGTGAGACCTCACCGGTCAGGTGGACGGACAACGGGTGGCTTTTGAGCGCAGGTTGGGCACTCTCGAAAGGGACTACTTACACCTCATCGGGGAGATGGAGTGGCAGGGAGCCACGTGTGAGGGGACTTCCCCCATGAGGCATATCGCCCGGGCAAGGGAACAATGCGCTTAGTCAATCAAGAACTCACTGCCGTAAGTGCATACTATTACCCGCGAGTGCCACCGAGTACGGGGAGGCGAGGTCGGGGTCGATGGCAATGGATTCAATACTGAGCTTACCCGCACTCGCCCCCTGTATTCTGTAACGCCCTTGTTTTTCCGGCATTTATATAATCCTCTTAGTGACGTCATAATGACGTAAGGGCGTTCGATGGCGCGGAGTTGGCGTCGCATCGCCGTTAGTGCGTTTTTGCATTCGTTCGCTCGAGTCCGACAAGTTTTGGAATTCTTGTCGAAATTGGAAAATCTCACGTTAGGAAATTTAATTAATAAATTTTAGATGTGTCTGTCAAATTTCGTTGCTATCCGAGAAATATTTGAGTCTCGACATTTTTTCAAAGAATTGTGGATTTATTGTTCGCCGTAAGCCTTGAAAATTTTTAACTTGAGAACGACTAGTCGGATTTTGCTTTTGACTTCACCGTTGAGTTCGTAGCGCCGGATTTCGCCTTTGGCGTGCTTTTCATTTGAATCGGTGTGCTTTTAGCCATTCGTAATAGTTGTTATTATGATATATATATATATATAATGTATTTAGTTAAATCCTCTTCCATTATGATAAATCCAACACATAAAATTTATAAAGTAATAATTTGCCTTCTTGAAATCTGATCCCACTACCTTAAATTATGACTAAAATTGCCTTTTTTTTCTTTCATCTTCTCCAAGTGCCATATCTCTTCTTCCAAGAATCCCCAAACCAGAGAGTTGAGAGAGGAGGGGAGCTTTTCTCTGTGATCCTTCTGGCCTCCATCTCGAGAGCCCCAATGCTCTTCTTCTTCATCGGAGCTTAGCTTTGGAAAGCTCTCGGCGAGATCTTCGTGTTCGTGTGCTTTTTGTCGCACCTCTGTTTGGAATCTGGAGGAATCATGGCGAGTGGTGGTTTGCTTCCCCTTTGATCTATCGCGATTTTCTTAAATTCTTGTTTCTTTGATTTTTCTTCATTTTTGTTAGTCAATTAACCCCCCTAAATTTAGCTATATATATTTATTTATTCTTTGGTGCCTAAATACCTAAGTTTGAAGTAACTTTCATAATTATTTCTGTTCACTTGTAGCCAAAGTCCTATGTCTTTGTCCTTTAGCTAAAAGCCCTGGTCTAAATGCTACCAAATTTCTTGTTTTATACTTGTGTCCTCATTCCCAACCTTAGTGTGGAATTTATTTCTCCTGAAATGGGTCTAGATCTTTGTTCTGAAGTTTAAATTTGAGTTCTGGAAGAGTTACGTTCAAGTAGTTTAAATTTGAGTTCTGGTTGAGCTACCTCCCGGCGATAGCGCTACCGTCGGCTTTAGCGTCCCTTTGATATTGTCTTGCCAATATCGCCTCGTCTATATCATCTTGATCGTCTCGACGATATTGTCTTTCATTTCGACAATATTGTCTTCCCTTTTCGATGACATGAAGCCATTAAAGCTACCGTTAGCACTAGCGCTACCACCGACGCTAGCGTCTCCTCGATATTGCCACGTCGATATCGTCTCGTTGGCATTGTTTCCTTTCTCTCAACGATATTGTCTCTATCTCGACGACATTATTTTCTCCGTCTTGACGACATTGTCTCCTTCCCGATGAAAATCCTCAAGCAGATAAAGATACCGCCCGACGCTAGCGCTACTGCCGACGCTAGCTTCCAGTGGCCTATTTTCTCTGCCTTTTGAAGATTATGGTGCTTCACCTAAATTTAAGTCTGGCATGATGCCAGTAGGCTATTTAATTATTCTTTTATAAGACTAATGGTTATTTATGATGTGTGGGGTTTGAGCGTTAGTGGAATGAACCACCCTCACAGTGCCTTGTATTTGTGGATCATACACCCGGGCTCTGTGTGCTATGGACTGATGGTTCGTGTTGGACTATGTGTCTCCGCCTCGGTGCCTTATTTTTCCCTGGCATTATTTATGCCCTTTTTGAGCTTATCAGTCTCATCTATTTATTAATATTATTATTATTATGACTTTTGTCTTTCTTTGCCAAAGTTATGGCTATGAGATAGATTTATATCGCACCCGAAGTAAGGTTTCTCTTTGCTGTCTTTCTTGATAAGATATGCATGTTATGTATATGTTTCTTTTATTTTATCCGCCTCTTGCATATCCTCTTGCTGAGGCATTCTTTTCTTTTGAATGCCTCAGGCCTGGAGCTGTAGTAGTTAGAGATCTTGGGTTGGTTACTCCAGGTCGTGGTTGTTGCAGCAAGTGAGGTAGCTGTTGGGCTATTTCTTGTAGACTTGTACTTTATTTCTATGGGTTCGTGTCAGATTGTTGACGACCATAGTTTGTGTTAGACTACTTGCTGGCTTTTCTGCTGATATTTGCTAGTCATTTATATGCTTGCTCTCTGAGAATGTTTTATGATATGATGCATGTTATATATTTTAAATATAAAAGCTGCATTCTAGTTTAGTCGCATATCATCTATTTCAAGAGAATGCCATTCTATTTTAAGGTTTATAAAACTCCTTCCTTTACTTACACTAAATTTAGAGACTCGCAAATCATTAACATGCACTATTGGATCCTCATGCTCATGTAGGATGAAAAGAAATAAATTAAGTATTTTTCCGCTGCAAATATATATATATTTTCTTACTTGTGGACTAAATGATCCACTGAAATCGAGGGACACGGTTTCTAAAGCTCTAAAATTAAATAAAGTTTTCAAGCATAAAATATATGTTTTTCTACCATCAATAAGAGGAGGGTTGGTTCTGCCTGAATGCCTGCAGTTTTCCCATGCACGGCGTGGCATCACGACACGTATTTTCTCTTGCTCTAATATTATGCAAATATTGAGAAAATGCGGGTTGTGACAGTTGGTATCAAAGCTAGGTTTCGTTCAGTTGGTTGTTGAATGGGATAGTCGAACAACCATCCATTTTAAAATTCGATTTCATTGCATACACACATTGATATGGCATCAGAATGTCTTGATGGAAGCATGAACACTACACTCATAAGCATGACAAGAAGTATATGGGGCATATTATGTAGTATGAGATGCATAATATGTGGTTGTATATAGATCCTCATAGGAAGCAACATGTGATTGTTATGTAGTATGGGGTGCATAACAATCATCACATGAATGCCCATTAGATTTTTAATTTTTCGTTACATGCGATATTATGTAGTATGAGATGCATAATATTTCATGTGTACGCCGCTCATAATATGCATTAAGGCTTTTATTAGAATGCATATCACCGCATATACATCATATCATAGCATCAACACACGTGCCAAGTTAAAGACCTACGTGATGACATATGTACACTCATGAATTAAAAGGAAGATGTAAAGAATTCATGCATTCCTACATTGCGCACAAGAGTCAAGGGATGATGGTATATCATCATAAGTTAAGCATAACATCATTTCATGAATTCCTAGAGGAAGTAGCAGCAAGAGCAAGTATCTACACATTTATGTTTTGGTTTGAGTTAAGTAGTTCTAGTAGTCTAGCTGAGGTATGTCAAGCTAGGTGTTGATGTGGTGATCGTTTATATTCGTAGGAGATGGCTCTAAAGCGTTACCCATTGAGGTTGACTCCCCAGTCAGAGGGTGAGTCTTCAGGTGCGCGCAACGAGCGAGTGATTGAGGAGCTGCGTCAAAATAATGAGTTTCTGACAAGGCAAATGGTCACGATGCAGACTCAGATTCAGATATTGTTGACTGCCACTTTAGCACAGTAGCAAAGGGTGCAAGATCGTACTGTACCTGACCCTCCTTGTCCTCTTGTGCCTCCTGCTCAGTTACCGCCAAAGATGAATTTTATCTCTCATTTTCAGCATCTAGGTTCTCTTACCTACGATGGGAAAGCTGATTTAATTGTCTTGGATGATTGGATTATAGTTATTGATGAGATGTTTTATTATTCTGGGATTTCTATGAACCAGAAGGTGATGCTGACCGCTTACCAGTTAAAGGCCTTGTTAAAGGTTTGTGGATTCGAGAGAAAGAGACCCTCACTAGGGGGTGCTCTTGGGAAGAGTTCAAGGTGATGCTGCGGAAGAAGTTCCTGCCTTCGATCGAGCAAGACTGGTTGATGAATAATTTTCTACATTTGAAGCAGCGACAACTTTCAGTTGGCGAATATGAGATAGAGTTCAATAGGATGAGAAAGTTTACTCCGGATTTCATCGCCACTGAGATAGGTATAGTTAAACGCTTTCTGGGTGGTCTTAGTAGTGATATCCACCAGTTAGCCAGCGCTTATGGGTCTGAAAGTTATGCAGAATCTATTGAAGATGCCTTGAAAGTTGAGGATATTGATAATGCGAAGAATCGTGGGTTGATGATGAGGAAGGACAAGAGAAAGGATGACAATAGTGGAAGCTCTCAGGCAGCCGAACACTCTTCGAAGAAGGGGAGCAAGGAGGTGTGCAGCTTCTGTGGCCGTCCGGGCCATCCATTTGAAAAGTGTTTCAAGAGATTGGGTGCTCAGAAGCAGTCTCAGGTGCAGGAGATTCAGGGTGCACCTAAGGGAGATCTTACTTACACCTTTTGTTAGAAGTGGGGGCACAATGTGGCCAGTTGCTGGTCAAAAGTTAAGGCTTGTTTTCAATGCGGTCAGAAGGGGCATTTGAGGTCTAAGTGTCCGCAATCCTAGACTGTGCTTCAGGCGGTCCCACTACAGGCTTTACCGCTGTCGCCACAGCTTTTTGATAAGGGAAAGGTGAAGCTGAATGTGCTGACCAAGGAGGAGGCGCAGTCGTCTACCCAGGAGATCTCAGGTTAGATTCTGACTTAGTTGATAAATTTTAATTGTGGATTCAAAATTCTGTTTTAGCAGTTAGGTGTAATTTTATAGGCAAGTTTATGGTGACGAATCGATGGGCGCGCGTTCTTTTGGATTCGGGTGCTACTCACTCCTTTGTTGCCATGAGTTTTGTAGACCGCCATCGTTGGGCTCTCGATCAGTTAGATGATCCTCTTAATGTCAAGTTCCCCTTAGGAAATCTGGTGGTGTCGAATCAGGGTATTCAGAAATGCCCTAATCTTTTAGAAGGTTTCCTAGCGTATGTTATCCAGTTACGATGTTGTCATCCAATGCAAGGTTAAGTGTATGGACTTTAGGGTGAGCAATGAACAAGCCATGAGCTTGTATGGCTTGCCGCGTCAAGACTCCCTAGTTATCTCTGCGGTCCGTGCTCGTCAATTCTTAGAGTCTGACTATGAGTATTTTTTTGTTTCTGTTTCATTTTTGAAACTGCTCTTTGTGTGCTGCGTGTTGAGGACGTTTCTGTGGTACGAGAGTTTCTAGATGTTTTTCCTTCTAGTCTTCCTGGACTTCCTCCCGAGAGAGGTGGAGTTCATTATAGATCTCGAGCCAAGTACTCATCCTATTGCGAAGGCACCTAACCGCATGACGTCTCATGAGTTAGAGGAGTTGCGCACTAAGTTGGATGAGTTGTTGCAGTGTAGCTTTATCAGGCCAAGTTCTTCTCCCTAGGGTGCTCCCATCTTGTTTGTGAAGAAGAAGGATGGTTCGAAGAAATTGTGTATAGATTATCACGAGCTGAACAAGGTGACCATCAAGAACAGGTATCCGTTGCCTCGAATTGATGATTTGTTTGACCAGTTGCACTGTAGTTCAGTGTTCTCAAAGATTGACCTCTGTTCATGCTATCATCAGTTAAGGATCCATGAGCCAGATGTTCCACAGACTACCTTTTGTTCCAGATATAGTCACTTTGAATTCTTGGTGATGTCATTTTGATTGACAAATGCACCTTTTGCTTTCATGGACATGATGAATAGAGTATTCAAGAATTATCTAAATCAGTTTGTGGTTGTATTCATTGATGAAGTGCTGGTGTATTCCAGGAGTGCTTCAGAGCATGCTCGACACTTGCGTCTGATTCTTTCGACTTTGAGAGAGCATAAGTTGTACGTAAAGTTGAGCAAGTGCGAGTTTTGGCTTTCTCATGTATCTTTCCTGGGTCATGTGGTGAACAAGGATGGTATATCTGTGGACCCAGCAAAGATTGTTGCGGTTTTGGATTGGAAGAGGCCATCAACGCCTAAGGAGATAAGGAGCTTCTTAGGGTTGGCCGGGTACTATAGGAGATTCATTCAAGGATTTAAAGTTTTTCTGCGCCGTTGACAAAGCTTACACAGAAGAGCGCAGCTTTTGTTTGGAGTGTTGCCTGCGAGGAAGAGATTCAGAAGCTAAAGAAGAGGTTGTGTTCTGCTCCAATTTTGGCTTTGCCTACTGAATGAGTAGAGTACGCTGTTTATGTGGATGCTTTGCGGGTATGTCTCAGTTGAGTTTTGATGCAGGATGTCAAAGTGATCGCGTATGGATCGAGACAATTGATGGTCCATGAGAAGAATTACACTATGCATGATTTAGAGTTCGCAACCGTGATTTATGCCTTGAAGCTATGGAGACATCTTTTGTATGGAGTGTCATGCGAGATTTATTCGGACCACAAGAGTTTGATATATGTCTTCTCTCAGAAGGAGCTTAACTTACGTCAGCGCAGATGGATGGAATATGTTGCAGATTATAAAGTTGATATCCTATATCATCTAGACAAAGCTAATGTAGTGGTGGATGCCTTGAGTAGAAAGTCTGCTTTTGTCTTCGACCTTTCTATGTAGTCTTTGGTGGAGGGGTTCTATTTGTTGAATATAGTGGAGAATCCTAATGTTGGGTCGTCTAGTGTTGAAGCTGAAGATCCTTCATGGATTACCCTTGTGAGATGGCATCAGAAAGATGATCTGGATTTGCAGCGCCTTCGAGGTAGAACCAAGAAGGGTGAGTTTCCAGATTTCTCTATTGATGAAGAAGGTTCTTTAAAGTACCGAGGTCGGTTCTGCTTTCCCGCTGTTGAAGAGATTCGAGCAACGATTTGTGATGAAGCTCATGGTTCTAGCCTTGCCTACCACCCTGGTTCTACGAAGATGTATCGCGATCTGAAGTAAATCGTTTGGTGGTCAGGTATGATGAATGAAATCGCGAAGTTCGTGTCTAAGTGTTATACATGTCAGCGCATCAAGACGGATCATAAGAGACCTGGAGGTAAGTTGGCGCCTTTGGATATCCCAACTTTGAAGTGGGAGAGTATTTCTATGTATTTCATTACCGGTCTACCGAAGTCTCCCCGAGGGCATGATGCGGTGTGGGTGATCGTTGATAGACTGACCAAGTGTGCTCACTTCGTGCCTAATAAGATTGGCTATTCTATTGAAAAGATTGCATCGCTTTATTTGTAAGAAGTTGTTAGATTGCATGGTGTGCTAGTGAGCATTGTGTTAGACTGGGATTCCAAATATATGTCTCATTTTTGGAAGAGGTTGTAAGGAGCCTTAGGCAGCAATCTCAGATATTCTTTCGCTTATCATCCACAAACTAATGGGCAGATGGAAAGGGTAAATCAAATCGTGAAGGATATGATTAGATGTTATGTTCTGGATCATGGAGGGGCTTGGGATGAGCGTCTGCGGCTCATGGAATTTGCTTACAATAATAGTTATAAGGAGAGCTTGCAGATGGACCCCCTTCCAAAGCATTGTATGGAAGGCGTTGTTGTCGGACTCCCCTATTTTGGGCCGAGGTTGGACAAAGGCCGTTGTTAGGTCAAGAGGCCCTGGAAGAGATGAGCATTGCTGTGTCTCAGATTTGTGAGAAGCTTCATGTGGCTCAGAAGCATTATGAAAAGTACGCCAATCGGCGAAGGGTTGATCTGGAGTTTTCAGTTGAGGACATGGTTTTCTTGAATGTTTCTCCGATGCCATGTGTTAAGATGTTTGGAAAGAACCAAAAAATGGATTCCAGGTATGTGGGACCTTTCCAGATTGTCGAGTGCATCGGAGTGTCTATGTATATGATGAAATTGCTTGCTTCCTTCCCTAGTGTTCACGATGTGTTCCATGTGAGCCAGTTGCGAAAGTGTGTGCTTAATGACCCGCTTGTCTTAGACTTTGTACCCCAGTTGCAGCCCAATCTGTCGTTTGTTGAGGAGCCTGTTCGTATTTTAGAATCGCAAGATCAGGTTTTGCACAGGAAGACGATTCCTATGGTTAAAGTTCTTTGGAGAAATCATGATGTTAGGAGCGCAACCTGGGAGCTGGAATCTATGATGAAGGAATCTTATCCTCATCTGTTCGTCTGATCCTCTTCGGTGTGTGTTCCTCCCTAGTGAATTCTAATTTATTCCTGGTTGCTTAGTTTTGTTTTGTGTTGCAAAGTTTCGCAGCGAAACTTTCTTTTAGGACGGGTGACTGTAACGCCCCTGTTAGCAACGAATCTTGCTCGGATAGACTCAAATATTGCTCGGATAGAAACAAAATTTGACGGACACGTCTAAAATTAATTAATTAAATTTCCTAACGCGAGATTTTCCAATTTCGATAAGAATTCCGGAACTTGGCTGACTCGACCTAACGGACGCGAAAGCACTAACGGCGACGCGTCGCCAACTCCGCGCCAACGAACACCCTTATGTCATTATGATGTCACCAAGAGGATTAAATAAATGTGATGTAGATCTAAATCTTTTCCCAATGATTTCGAATGATACAAAAATTCAGATTTTCTCAACAAGAAATTTGGTCAACATCTTCACATTTAAATAACATCGCTATCAAAAACATGATCTTTAAATAGATGAAAATTTGCAAGAGAAGTGCCCGTTTTAAAATATAAGATTCAGATCTAGTAAAATGATACCCCAACAAGAAGAGAACAGAAAGAGTCAAATCGCGTTTTAAAATCTGTAAAAATAAAATGAACATTCACATGTTCGAATTGCAAGTGATTAATTCAAAAATTTCATAGGCAACACCAAACTTTCACTCCACCAAAATTACTAGCAAGAAGAAAATTTAGAAGAATCACACACCAAGAAAGGGAGATAGAGACAAGTTACCCAATGAATCTCACAAAAGGGTTGCGGAGCATCACACTACCACAGATTCTACCACAGTCACACCGTTGAAGACGATCTCTCTTCCAAGAGAGAGAGGTACAAAATTTCCTCTAGGAGAGTTGGAGGGAGCGGCACATCCAATGGAGAGCTGATTTGAAGTTCTCAAAAATTTTCTCATTAGGTTTTCATCTCTAAAAAGTGATATAAATAGAGTTACAATAGTCTCTCACAACCATTCATCATAGGGATAAAATCTCGGCCATTCAACATCTTTGGCCAAATATAAAGTGCATGAATCAAAATAAAAGACTCAAACCAACTTGAACCAAGAGGACTTATGGCTTGTCCAAATTGGTTCAACCCAAATAAAAATTGTCTTAACATAACAAACAACCAAAAAGTTTTAAACTAGATAATTATCCAAAAAAACCATTGAATAATGTGGAACTAATTATTCTTTCGTGTTCGAGGGCGAAGATTGTAGCGGCTTGAACCTTGAAAAGAATCCGGTTCACCAAGCGGTACTGGGTTGGCTCTATCAATCCTCCCCCGCTCAAAAGCACTCATCACCGGTGAGTGATCCAAACAGTATTGCTGTAGTAGAGCATCATCAAGTCTCTCCAACTCAGCTTTAGTAATCCATGAATCATCTGAGATGGGTCAATCTCTACAATGAACAAGGTAGCGATGAATGCCACCATCAACATCGGTAGTGATTTTATCATCCAAAATCCTGTCAGGAACAAAGGAGGTTTTGGGAAACATTGGAAATGCATTAGTAACAGTTGAAAGATCATCATGTATAATGTGTCCATGTGTAACTACGAAAGGATCCGTAGTAGGAGTATGCTCTGAAATAGACTCACATCCCACCCCAAGAGATGTAGTTTCGGTAGAAGAAGAAAAAGGGGGACAAAGTAATTCAGGTGGTGGTGATAAATAAGGTGTTAAGTCCGAAACATTAAAAATAGGAGAAATTCTCCAATCAACTGTCAATTCTAAAACATAAGCATTATCACCCAATTTTTTTAGAATTTTAAAGGGACATGCCCTTTTTTGCTAACTTCTTTATGGTGCCAGAAGGCATCCGTTCAGGGATTAGGCATACTAAAACCAAATCTCCAACAATACAAACTTGACCCCTTCTATGCAAGTTAGCATTTGATTGATAAAGATCTTATGTAGAAGCTAGTTTTTTTTAATGTTTTTATGTAAATCATGAATATGTTGAGCAAAATTTTGTGCAAATTGACATGTTTTGTATGATGGCGGTAATAAAATCAAGTTAAGAGGCACGAATGCTTTGTAGCCATGAACAATTTCATTGTGAGAAAAACCAGTAGATCTATTTTTTGAATTATTATAAGAAAGTTGGGCAAGAGGAAGTAGTAAATCCCATGTAACCTTGTGCTCGCCCACAAGGCACCGCAAAAGATTGCCTAAACTTCTATTAACAACTTCGGTTTGCCCATCCATTTGTGGGTGGTAAGCCGCCGAGAATAGAAGTTTAACACCCAATAATTTCCAAAGTGTTTTCCAAAAATAACTTGTAAATTTACATCCTTATCAGAAACAATTGTTTTTGGCACACCACGGTGACTAACAACCTCTGTAAAATAAATTTTGGCAATGTGAGATGCGTCACTAATTTTGTTACAAGGAATAAAATAAGACATTTTAGACAATCTGTCCACAACAACTAAGATTGAATCATGCTTTCGAATAGTTGGAGGAAGGCCTGGGATAAAATCCATACTCACATCTTCCAATGGAATGGATGGGATAGGAAGAAGTATGTATAAACCTGCATTTGTTTTATTACCTTTGGCAAGTTGGCACGTTCTGCAACTACTAACAACTTTTCCTACAAGAGATTTCAATCTAGGCCAAAAAACTGATCTTCTACTAAAGAGATTGTCTTATCACATCTGAAGTGTCCACCAAGCCCACCACTATAGTATTCCCAAATGAGAAAGTGTCGAAGAGAAGAACATGGTGTTGGATCGGTAGGAGCCCTTAGAGGGGGGGGGGAGTGAATAAGGGTTTTAAAAACTTCTATTATATTTTGTAATACTTGAAATAATAAGAGATCAAAATAGTGATTTTGAATAAAGATCTAAAGTGTTGTATAATAAAAGAGATGATAATAAACAATTTAGAGAAATGAAGAACAAATCATTTTTATTACAAAAGGAGAGACATGATTACTATTAATAAAAATGATTACAAAATTTTGATTTCAAAGACGCTAGAAATCAAAGCGAAATATGAAAGACTCTTTTTGTTTTCTATACCGACTCGTATCCCCACGAACCGGTTGGCTTTAGCCAATCCTTCCCCGGATACGCCCTCAAGCCGCTCTAGCAAACCCTTCCCCGGATATGGCCTCGAGCACCCCCTAGACCTACACCCGAGACCTAGTCGCCAACACGAGGCGAATTTCTGCCCTAAGTCCTACCCAGACCTAGTCGCCAACACGAGGCGAGTTTACTAAACGATTACAAGAAAGGATGTGAAATAAAAAGACAATAGTATAAAAACTCCCTCAATGTGGATCTCTTGGAGAAGTAGACAAAGACGCAGAGTATGATCGTCGTTGATGCGGTCTTTCGTCACGTTGATGATGCGTGTTGAAATCTTCTCCACGGATCTCCTTTAGCTTTTATGGAATTGTGGGAGTATCTCTCTGAACCTTCCTCTCTATGTTGTGGCACGAAGCTCTGGAATTTTGGATCTTGAGAGGATTATCAAGACGGAGCCAATGGGTCCTTTTTATAGCCTCAGCGCTAGCGCCTGCGCTAGTGCTACCGCCGGCGCTATCCCATATTAGGACACATTCTGCGCGGCAGAATCTTCAATCTGAGGAAACAATTCTCCCTTGCCTACTATGCTCCTCGCTATCGCCTGCACTATCGGATATTGCCTGGCGCTATCTCCTTCTATAAGTTCTCTCGGCAATTGCGCTTAAGACAATATTTTGTCGAACAAGATTTCGTCGAACGCCACTAAGAGTTTGTCGAACGAATTTTCATCGAATGCAGTTATGAGCATTTCGTCGAGCGCCGCTAACAGTTCGTCGAACGACAGCTAACGCCTGTGCTAGTACTACCGCCAGCGCTAGTAGGAGATTTGGATTTGATGGCTCAACTTTGGGGGCAACCTTCTTATGTAATCCTTGAGTCATGTGGACTTTGTTATCCTGCACATTTAAAGACACAAGATCAAATACACATAGGATTTGTTATTCTCAAACCTAGGAGATGCGGAAGACGATGTTCCAACAAACTCCCCCTTTTGATAATAACAAATCCATTAATGATAAATCAGAGCATTAATATATAAGCATGAAGAAACATACTTGTGTGTGTGTGAGAGTGATGACTTAGGATAATTATCGATTTTAGAATATAGAATTGCTCCCCCTAAATACATGCTCCCCCTGAGTGAATGCTCCCCTAATATGAAGGCTATCATCTTAATTAAGCATGTTAGTTTTATATTTTGATAGCAGATTATATTTATCATGTTAGTTCTCCCCCTTTTGTTATTAGCAAAAGCGGGTAAGGAGACACCACTTATAAGTTGATAATAAGATAAAGGCATGATCGAGCTTGTAGAGAAGGAAATGATAAGGAGTTTTAGAATAATTTTATAGAGATAGATCAGAGTTTTTAGTAATATAAAATTTCCAAGTATTATTATGTTGGTTCATCCCCTTTTTATATAAGAGTTTTAAGCATAAAACAAATGTAATGATTTCCAAGTAACTAAACTACCTAGACAATATGTCTACACCCTAGCCCCGTACTAAGTGATGGATGGGCATGGGGAGCTGCAAACATGATAGGCTGGGGTGTTAGTCCCATATGCAAACACTAGACAAAAACTTAACCTAGCACTCTCTCCCCCCAGTGCCTCGCAAGGCCCCACTGGAACCCTCCCCGGTTAAGGACAAGACATGACTAGAGATAAGGTTATCTAATGTCTACAATTCTACGCCCCCGCTATGGTGAGATATGAAGTCATGGATAATAATTATTGGAAACATTTAAGCATTTTAAATCTAATGACATAGCCTATGGATTTATATTTTTATTTGAATTTATGAAAACACTCACATAGCTATTTTGAAATCCATTAGGGTTTTTAATATAACAATATTTTTATAGAAATAAATCAGAGTTTTTTTTTAGCATTACAATATTTAGAGTAACCAAGCAAGTCTACCATTTGTTGAAAAAGGAATTTTGGTATTTTAAGACTTTGATATATGCATGAGAGCGCAAGGTAGAAATATATGGTGATGATGCGGAAGACTTATAGAAATACAAGAAACATCTTATTGTAATCAATGATGATCCATAAAAAGATATGAGTTAAATTTCATAAAGAATATGTTTTTGTAAATCATTGTTCAAGTAAAATCTTTTAAGTTTAACTATAAAGTAACCAAGCATGAAATAATGTTATCAAAAAGAGATTACTACAATGTTATTTTAATTCATAATTTCAAAACCATACCAAACATTGTAGAAAGCATGCTAGGTTATCTAGTGCATTTCATAAGTAATGAGTAGTATAGAATTTGTAATAGGATCCAATACTCATGAGAAGAAGTGTTATGGAAGATAATGATGTGCCCATAAGTGTATTTTTGAGTAGAGTAAACAAATGTTTTAATCAAAAATACAAGAAATATGTAAAGTAAGAGCACAGTAAAACACAATTAATTTTACTTCCACAAACTTTAATGCACAAAAATGTACAACTACCAAGGTGCTTTGCACACACAATGCTCATTAAGACTTATCAGGGTGCAAAGTAGTGCTTGGGGGATCACATATTTTATTTTATTTTAATATTGAAACTAGTGATCCGGTGTACTTAAGAGTAAGTGGTTTTTATTTTGAAAGAAAGATTTGGTTTGCACAAGATACTTTACTATTATTTCCAAGGTGCTCAACCTCACAACGTTTATTAAGACTTATCAGGAGGTTCAAGTAGTGCTTGGTGGAGTTATCTTTGTCACTTTATTTTATGATTTTTGTTTTGTACAAAGTTCTCCGAATACACTTGTTTTGCAAACCAATAGAATTTATGAAAAACATAACCACTTTTCTTAATTTTTTTTAAAAGTGCAAATAAAGGAGTGTAGATAAGATACTTATGCAATTTTAATTCATTGTACTAATACACAACATACATAAGCATTCTTAGATTAAACACATATGTAGACAATGCCAAAATAAGTGAGTGAATAAAGATCATTATCAAACATAAAACATTTACTCACACTTAGAGGCATGCTAAGCGTAGTTCTACACAACTTTTACAATATAATTGATGCACATATTATTAGATATATCAAAGCATGAAGAAAACAATGTTCAAAGTAGTTTGAAGGAATGAATTGTAACATTATAGAAGGTCTAAATAGTAGATTAAATCATGCTTGATTTTCACAATAAAGTCCATACAGTATTTTTGATATTTTTGAGAAATAATTTTAATTTAAAGTTTGAACTTATAAGATTGATCTTGGACTTCCCGAGGTCTACCCTGTGAGAGGTTCGCCCGGTACTAGGTGATGTGATGGGATGATTGCCCAAATCACCCTTGCGCAAGATATATGTAAATAGAAAAGTTAAGTTCAAAGTAATAATTTTTGATATATTCTTAGTTTTATATTTTTGTAATTGATTTTTGCATTTAGAAATAGAATTTGAACAAATGACAAAAAAAACAAAAAAAACAAAACATATTTTTTGTAATTTGGCTTTTTGTATTTTTGTATTTGATTTTTCAAAAATGGAATAAAAGCAGAAGTGCAGACATAAATAGTACACATAGATTAATATATTTTTAGGGATTTTTCAAAATTTTAAAAATAAAAAAAAACACATAGGTACGCTAGCTCCGCCGTTAGCGCTAGCGCGGGAAACAGTACACAATTTTTGATGATTTTGAAATTTTTGTTTGTTGATCTTGATTAAGTGTGCAAACAGTAGTTTCATGCAGAAATTTCAGAATTTTAGGAGATGTCTAGATAGTGCAAATTGCATGAAACATTAGCGATTTTGTATATGACTTTACCAAATAAATTTGCATGTCTAATTTATTTATTCATATAGATATAGAGTTGATTCTATGGTCTATGCAAAACATAATAGATTCATATAGTAATCATGATCACAGACTATATGTTTGGAAGGAATAAAATCTTTTGTAGTTATATTTGATGTTTGACTTAAAAGATCATATGATTTTGCATGATTATTATATGTGATCATTAATATTAATTCATAGTGATTAAGTACTCGTAATTAATTATTCATGATAATGTACATGAGGAATTTTTAAAGAAAATTCATATCAACCTTTTCAAATTATTAAGTAGAAACGTTGTAAGGTGAATAGTGAATATGAGAAAATATGTTTATTTTGAAGAGTTTTGCAAATTTTCTCTTTGGTTTTTGAATATTAAACAAATACATATATTTTTATTGATTTTTCAGAATTTTAAAATTATAGAAAATCAGATACTTGAGCTAGCGCTGACGTTAGATCCTAGCGCCTGCGTTAGTTCACAGAGAGTGCTTATTTTAGTCATATGGCCAGATTTTCTTCGATTTTGCTTCCGATTTTTCTTAATTATGTTTGTGCAATGTAAGGCCTGTCTAATGAAGTGATGAGATGAGAGGAAATCGCAAAAAGTTGCGGAAGTTAAAATTTTAGTACATGGGTTTTCACATTCATTAAAGCTTCATACTCATTAGACCTTAATTCTTGAGTTCTGCACAACATATGCATGAGTGAAATGATCATAAATAAGTGACATTATATTCATGCAATTTTTTAATTATGATTAGACATGATTATGATTAAACATACTAGGGGTAATCAAAAACTGACACAAATATATTAAATACCTTGTGCATTTTATAAATTCAGTCTAATACCCCTAAAATACACCTTTTAAATCCATTTTGACACTTATTTCATTTAGTCTTAATAATATCATATAACAAATTTAGTTTTTCAAGATTTCTATGACTTTTAGGAAATGGATCTTAGAAGGATAAAAAATAAAAGGATAAGTAGATCACTTGAAAAATGATATGACTTCTTATTCAACTTTATTCAATTTCATTTATTTATGAATTTTGATTTTAAAATGTGAAAGTCATATCACAAGTTATATAAAGTGATCATATCATGATAGTTCAATAAAAAGTAAAAACAAAATAGGAAATTAAGCATATCATGAAGTAGAGAATTGATATTTTATTTTGAGTTGATTTCTACTTCATGCAAATGATTGGATACTAATGAATAAGAGATTTAGGTATCCAAAGGGGACCAAGTGTGGTGGTTCCTTTGGGTACCCAAATATAACGTGTAGGTTTGTGGGTAGTTAGTGATGAATGGGTCCTTTCATGTGAAGTTAATGTTTCATTTTTAATTTTGGGCCTCCATTCAAACTTTGGTTTAGTGTTATTCTTATATGTGAAATTTCCAATGTGATAATCTTTATATTGATGATTATGATTGTAATGATTATTGAAAGTATTTTTCATAGGAAATTTGTGAGCATTTAATTTTATGTTGGGAGAAGATTGATGTTGTAAATGATAGTAATGATTATATTTTGGAATTTCATTTTCAATCTTTTGAAGTTTTTTATTTCCATTGTTTGTCTTGTTTAACTTATGAGAAATCATATTCAACTTGCTTTTGGATTTTGCATTATTTTGAGAATGTATGTTTTGAGAATTTTTCTTTATGATTTACTTAAGCAAGTTGATTTTAGTTTTTAATTCATTATTTTTAATCATTAAATTATGTCTAGCTTTATTATAAGCGATTGTGCTATTTTTAATAGTGGAAACAATTGAATCAATATGATCTTGATAGTTGTTTCTATATTCATCAAATGTTTCATCCATCTCTTTAATTTCAATTTTATATTCTTTACACTTAGCACAATCATTTTCCAAAGATGAATTTTCTAAACATAATTTTTTATTTTGTTCTTTTATAAAAAGAAGTTCCTTTTCAAGTTCCTTGCATTTTTCTTTCAAATCATTAAATTCTATAAAAGGTGTAATGTTTTTAACTAAGGAGCCTTGGGTAGAACTAGATAAATTAGAATTTGATTCTACATTAATTTTTGCCTTTAAAATTTTATTTTCTAGGCGCAAATGTTTATTAGCACTCTTTAATTTCTTAATTTTATGCTTTGTAGTTTGAAGCAATTGTAATGTAGAAATAGAAGTACAAAAGATGGGATTTGATTTCCTTACATTGCTTTCGGGAGAGGCATGATTTGAACATATAGTTTCTTTTACATCTTTTTGGCACTCCTCTTCCGAAGACATTACTTCTTCTTCTTTTCCATTTGATGTGTGCTCCATTGATCCGTCATGAGAGGAGCATTCTTGAAGACTTGTGCAAGCTTGCATATTCTCCAGTTCTTGTGATTGTTCCATACCCGTAGAAGGAGAATCATACATTTCTTCAAGAAATTTCCATACTTTGTATGCACTAGAAAAACAATATATTAGTTTGAAAATATCTTAGGATAAAGCGCAGAAAATACTATTTAAAGCTTTTGCATTTAGATGACGTTCCTATTTATTCGATTCGTTCGCTGGTCTAACTATTGCTATAACCCATGCATTGATATTTAAGTTTTTAATAAATTTTTCCATTAAAAATTTCCACCCTTTATAATTTCTTCCTTCGAATAAAGGTGGTTTAAGAGATTTTTCTTCTTCAAAAAAACCTACCCCACTAATAGAAGCAAGGTCATGAGACGCCATTATTCCCGGTTGTTAAGCCGATTGGAATAAAACCGCTCTGATACCACTTGTTGGATCAGTAGGCGCCCTTAGAGGGAGGGGGGGGGGGGTGAATAAGGGTTTTAAAAACTTATATTATATTTTGTAATACTTGAAATAATAAGAGATCAAAATAGTGATTTTGAATAAAGATCTAAATTGTTTTATAATAAAAGAGATGATAATAAACAATTTAGAGAAATGAAGAACAAATCATTTTTATTACAAAAGGAGAGACATGATTACTATTAATAAAATTGATTACAAAATATTGATTTCAATGACGCTAGAAATCAAAGCGAAATATGAAAGACTCTTTTTGTTTTCTATACTGACTCGTATCTGTTGGATCGGTCGGCGCCCTTAGAGGGGGGGGGGGGAGGTGAATAAGGGTTTTCAAAAACTTTATATTTTATTTAGAAAAACTTCGGAATATTGCAAGATTAATTAAGAGACATCAGGTAAAACAATAATAAAGAGATATGCTTTATTAATATCAAATAATGTCTTACAAAACTTGATCTCAATGGTGCTAGAGATCGAAGGCGAATAATAAAAACTCTTTTTCGTTTTCTATACCGACTCGTATCCCCACGAACCGGTTGGCTTTAGCCGATCTCTCCCCAGATACGGCCTCAAGCCGCTCTAGCCAATATATACTCAGAAAGGCCTCGATCACCCCCTAGACCTAGCCTAGATCTAGTCGCCAACACGAGGTGAATTTCATCCCTAAGTCCTACCCCAGACCTAGTCGCCAACACGAGGCGATTTCACTACCGTTTACAGAAAAGATATGAAATGAAAAGACAATAATATAAAAACTCCCTCTACGTGGATCTCTTGGAGAAGTGGACGAAGGCCCGCAGAGTATGATCGTAGTCGATGCGGCCTTTCGTCACGATGATGACGCGTGTTGAAATCTTCTCCACGGATCTCCTTAAGGCTTTATGGAATTGTGGGAGTATCGCTCTGAATCTTCCTCTCTCTGCTGTGGCACGAAGCTCTGGAGTTTGGGATTGGAGGAGGATGAAGAATTCGGAGCCAAAGCATCCAATTTATAGCCTTTACGCTACCGCCGGCGCTAGCCCGGATTAGGAATCGTTTTGCGCGGCAGGATCTTCAATCTGCGGCAACATATTGCTCCATGCCTCTTGTGCGCCATGCTGCCGCCACCGCTAGTAGCTAACGCCGGGCGCTAGCTCCTTCTAAAAATGATGCCGGAATCGTGCTAATCAACGCTAGCGCCGGGCGCTAGCGCTACCGCCGGCGCTAGTGAGCCTCTTCGAATTTTGGCCTCAATTATTGGGGGCAGTCATCATGAGTACTCCTTGAGTCATGTGGACTATGTTAACCTGCACACTTGAACACACAAGATCAAATGCACATAGGATTTGTTATTCTCAAACCTAGGAGATGCGGAAGACCATGTTCCAACAAACTCCCCCTTTTGATAATAACAAATCCATTAATGATAAATCAAAGCATTAATAAATAAGCATGATGAGACTATACTTGTGTGTGTGAGAGAGTGGTGACTTTAGGATGATTATTGATTTTAGCATTTAGAATTGCTCACCCTAAATACATGCTCCCCTAAGTGAATGCTCCCCTAATATGTATGCTATCAACTTAATCAATCTTGTTGGGTTTGCATTTTGATAGCGGATTATATATTTATCATGTTAGTTCTCCCCCTTTTGCATTTTATCATGTTAGTTCTCCCCCTTTGTTATTAGCAAAAGTGGGTAGGGAAACAAAGCACTAAAAAATGTGTAAATAAAAGAGAAGGCATGATTGAGCTTTTTAAGTAAATGATAAGGAGTTTTAGACTTGTTTTTCATTGAAAATGATCAGAGTTATGACTTATTTTATCCCTTTTGTTTGTAGTTCTCCCCCTTTTATATATCAGAGTTTAAGCAAAAATAATTATTTCCCCTTTAAATAAGAGTTTTAAGTCAAGAAAATCATGATTTCCAAGTAACCAATCTACCCAGACAATATGTCAACACCCTAGCCCCGTACTAAGTGACGGATGGGCATGAGGAGCTGCAAACATGCCGTAGGTTGGGGTGTGAATCCCATATGCAAACACTAGACAAAAACTTAACCTAGCACTCTTTCCCCCTAGTGCCTCGCAAGGCCCCACTGGAACCCTCCCCGGTTAAGGACAAGACATGACTAGAGATAAGGTTATCTAATGTCTACAACCCTACGCCCCCGCTATGGTGAGAAATGAAGTCATGGATAACAATTATTAGAAAACATTAAGAATTTAAATCTAATGGGAAATATCATAGCATATGGGTTTATATTTTTATTTGAATTTTTGAAATAAAACTCACATAGCTATATTGAAATTCATGAATGAAACAGAGTTTGAGTATTGCGGAAGATTTCGAAAAAGAAACATCATAATACTAAATAAGAGTTTAAGTTAAAAAGAGATGTTTTATAAGCAATATTTCACTTGTTGGAGGAGTGTTTAGAATAGAAATAGATCAGAGTTATAAAAAAAATTTAACCAATATAAAGTTTACCAAGCAAGTCTACCACTTGTTGCAAGAAAGGAATTTTAAGATTCAAGTGATGATGCACACAAGATGAAATATTTTGAATAAGTATTAAAGTGCAAGGTAAAACAATTATATGGTTATGATGCGGAAGACATATAGAAGTACAAAAAACATCTTTATGGTAATCAATGATGGTTCATAAAAAGATATATGAGTTCAATTTCAAAGAGAAGATGTTTTTGTAAATCATTTTGCATTTAAAATTTTTGTTTTGACAATACAGTAACCAAGCATGAAATAATCTTATCAAAAAGAGATTACTACAATGTTACTTTAATTCACAATTTCAAAACATACCAAAAATTGTAGAAAGCATGCTAGGTTATCTGGTGCATTTCATAAATAAAGAGTAGTATAGAATTAGCATTAGGATCCAATACTCATGAGAAGAAGTGTTATGGAAGATAATGATGTGCATAAAAGTGTATTTTGAATAGAGTAAACAAATGTTTTAATCAAAAATACATGTAATATGTAAAGTAAAGAGCACAATAAAACACAAATAATTTTACTTCCACTCACTTCAGTGCACAAAAAAAATGTTCAACTACCAAGGTGCTTTGCACACACAATGCTTATCAAGACTTATTAGGGTGCAAAGTAGTGCTTGGGGGATCACATATTTTATTTTGAATTTTGAGACTTGTGATCCGGTGTACTTTAAGAGAAAGTGGTTTTTCTTATTTTTGAAAGAAAGAGTTGATTTGCACAAGACACTTTATTATTCTTTCCAAGGTGCTCAACCTCACAATGCTCATTAAGACTTATCAGGAGGTTCAAGTAGTGCTTGGTGGTGTTATCTTTGTCACTTTATTTTATGATTTTGTTTTGTACAAAGTTCTCCGAATACACTTGTTTTGCAAACCAATATAATTTATGAAAAAGATAACCACTTTTCTTAACTTTTAAAAGTGCAAATAAAGGTTGTGTAGGTAAGATACTTGTGCAATTTTAATTCATTGTACTATTACAGAACATACACACACATTCTTAGATTAAACACATAAGTAGACAATGCCAAAATAAGTGAGTGAATTGCGATCATTATCAAACATAAAACATTACTCATACTTAGAGGCATGCTACGCATAGTTCTACATAACTTTTTCAATATAAATTATGCACATATTAATAGATGTATCAAAGCATGATGAAGGCAATGTTCAAAGTAGTTTGAAAAGATAAATTGCAACATTATAGAAGTTCTAAATAATAGATTAAATCATGCTTGATTTTCAGTGAAGTTCATACAATATTTTTGATATTTTTAAAGAGTAATTTTTATTTAAAGTTTGAACTCATAAAATTGATTTTGGACTTCCCGAGGGCTACCTTGTGAGAGGTTCGCCCATTACTAGGTGATATGATGGGATGATAGCCCAAATCACCCTTTCGCAAGATACATAGAAAAGTTAAGAAGAATAATTTTGATACTTGTATTTGTTTTGTTTTATATTTTTGTAGTTGATTTTTACAAATAAAAACATATTTTTGTAATTTTTGCTTTTGCAATTTTTGTATTTGATTTTTGCATAAAGATGAACTTTAAACAAAGGAATCAACACAAGCAAACAAACATATTTTTTGTAATTTGGTTGTTGTAGTTTTGTATTTGATTTTTCAAAAAATAAAGAAACACAGAAGTGCAAAAACTAAGTAGAAAATATAGATCAAAATATTTTTAGGAATTTTTAGAAATTTTATAAACACAGAAATTCGAAACTCGACGCTAGCGCCGGCGCTAGCGCTAGCGCGGGAAATAGTAAGTGATTTAATAGGGTTTTGAAAATTTTGATGCTTGAACTTGATTAGGTGTCCCAATAGTAGTTCCATGCAGAAGTTGCAGATTTTTAGGAGATGTTTTGGATGATCCAAATTGCATGAAACGTTAGCGATTTCTTATATACTTGACAAAATAATCATTGCATGAGATATATTTACTTATGTTTTCATTTTGACTTTTCTAAAGACTTGTGATTATAATAGGAAATGAAAACCCAAGATATCATGTTTGAACAAATCAAATATGCATGATTTTAGAGATTAACAATAATGTTCATGCACAATCATACTATGGATAAGCCCTAGATGAGAATACCCATCCTGTATATCTTGGTAAACAAATAAAGCCTAACATTGACACAAATATTCTTTAGGTGGCAATGTTAGAATGATAAATTTGAGATTAATGTTATACCAAGTTTTGATTGTGTTTCAACTTAGAGACCTAGAATGGAGTGACAATTCTATTTGATTTGATATCAAAATGATTCAAAGGTCTAAACTAGAAATAAATCACAGTATACCAACCATAGTAAGCAATTATAATACCAATTGTCATTATATAAAATGTGATAGATGATTCTTGATATGAATTATGATTTTAGAAAGTTTTAGCAAAAGATATCAATAGATCATGGTGGTGCATATGGCATCAATATTTATGACAATTAATCTTTCAATATGTCTTATGTGTTTTTCTTTTTAATTTAGATAAATATCTCATAGCAAATTCAGAATTTTATCCACTTGTTGGTGAAGGCTAAAAATCTAGTAACCGGATTTAATTTGAAATATCTTATAGCAAATTTAGAGTTTGATTCATATGGATAATATAAGATATTTAGAAGCAATGAATATAATAATAAAAGATAGGTCATCAAAATATGATTTTGAATTTTAATCAATTTGTTTTATAAAAACATATTAAGCTTTTAAGAGATAAAATCATATTTTCAATATTGTATAGGATGACCATGACATGATAGTTTAAAAGAAAATAAGAAAAATTAAAAGACATGAAAGCATATCATGAAGTAGAACATTGTATATTTCATTTTGAAAGGATTCTACTTCATGCAATTGATGATACCTAATGGATAAGAGATTTAGGTATCCAAAGAGGACCATGAGTGATGGTTCCTTTGGGTACCCAAATGCATCGTGATGATTTTTGTGAAGACAAAGATGAATGAGTCCTTTCAAGTGAAGTGAATGTTTCATTTTTAATTTTAGGCCTCCATTCAAACCTTGGTTTAATGTTATTCTTATTCATCAAATTTCCATTGAGATTATCTTTATATTGATGATTATGATTGTAATGATTATTAAAAGTGTTGTTCATAGGAAATTGGTGAGCATTTAATTTTATGTTGGGAGAAGATTGGTGTTGTAAATGATAGTAATGATTGTATTTTGGAATTTCATTTTCAATCTTTTGAGGTTTATTATTTCTATTGCTTGGCTTGTTCAACTTATAAGAAATAATATTCAACTTGCTTTGGATTTTGCATTATTTTGAGATTGTATGTTTTGAGGGTTTTTCTTTATGATTTCCTTAAGCAAGTTGATTTTAGTTTTTAATTCATTATTTTTAATCATTAAATTATGTCTAGTTTTATTATAAGCGATTGTGCTATTTTTAAAAATGGAAACAATTGAATCAATATGATCTTGATAGTTGTTTCTATATTCATCAAATGTTTCATCCATCTCTTTAATTTCAATTTTATATTCTTTACACTTAGCACAATCATTTATCAAAGATGAATTTTCTAAACATAATTTTTCATTTTGTTCTTTTACTAAAATAAAATCCTTTTCAAGTTTCTTGTGCTTTTCTTTTAATTCATTATATTCTACACAAGTTGTGGTGTTTTCTACTAAGGAGCAATGTGTAGAACTAGATAAATTTGATTCTTCATTAATTTTTGCCTTTTAAAATTTTATTTTCTAAGCGCAAATGTTTATTAGCATATTTTAATTTCTTAATTTTGCGCTTAGTATTTTGTAACAATTGTAATGAAGAGATAGAAGTACAAAAGATAGAATTTGATTTCCTTACATTACTTTTGGATGAGAGAGGATTTGAACATATTGTTCCTTTGCCTTCTTCTTGGCATTCCTCTTCCAAAAGTAAGATTTCTTCTTCTTTTTCTCTTGGTGTATTGTTCTCCTTTTCTATTTCAATATTCTCCATGGCTTCGCTCTGAGAGAGATCTTCTTGAATGATAATGGATGCTTGTACGTTCTTTTCCTCCTGTGTTTGTTCCATACCTGCGAGAGGAAGATCATACATTTCTTCAAGAAAGCGCCATATTTTGTATGCACTAGAAAAGCAATATATGAATTTGAAAATTTCATTAGATAGTGCACAAAATAAATAGTGTTTGGCTTTGGCATTTAGCTGACGTTCTATTTTATTCGATTCATCCGCTCGTCTTATAATTGCTAAGTTCCATACTTCGATGTCTAAAGTTTTAATAAATTTTTCCATTAAAATTTTCCATCCTTTATAATTTGTTCCTTCAAATAAAGGTGGTGCAAGTGATTTTTCCTCTTCACAAAAATCTCCCCCACTAGTAAAAGCGAGATCATGAGACGCCATTATTCCCGGTTGTTAAGCCGATTGGAATAAAACCGCTCTGATACCACTTGTTGGATCGGTCGGCGCCCTTAGAGGGGGGTGAATAAGGGTATTCAAAAACTTTATATTTTATTTAGAAAAACTTCGGAATATTGCAAGATTAATAAAGAGACATTAGGTAAAACAATAATAAAGAGATACTCTTTATTAATATCAAATAATGTTTTACAAAACTTGATCTCAATGGCGCTAGAGATCGGAGGCGAATAATAAAAACTCTTTTTCGTTTTCTATACCGACTCGTATCCCCACGAACCAGTTGGCTTTAGCCGATCTCTCCCCAGATACGGCCTCAAGCCGCTCTAGCCAATCTATCATCAGAAAGGCCTCGAGCACCCCCTAGACCTATCCTTGATCTAGTCGCCAACACGAGGCGAATTTCAGCCCTAAGTTCTACCCCAGACCTAGTCGCCAACACGAGGCGATTTCACTACCGTTTACAGAAAAGGTATAAAATGAAAAGACAATAATATAAAAACTCCCTCTATGTGGATCTCTTGGAGAAGTGGACGAAGGCCCGCAGAGTATGATCGTAGTCGATGCGGCCTTTCGTCACGATGATGACGCATGTTGAAATCTTCTCCACGGATCTCCTTAAGGCTTTATGGAATTGTGGGAGTATCGCTCTGAATCTTCCTCTCTCTGCTGTGGCACGAAGCTCTGGAGTTTGGGATTGGAGGAGGATGAAGAATTCAGAGCCAAAGCATCCAATTTATAGCCTTTACGCTACCGTCGGCGCTAGCGCTACCGCCGGCGCTAGCCCGGATTAAGAAACGTTTTGCGCGGCAGGATCTTCAATCCGCGGCAACATATTGCTACATGCCTCTTGTGCGCCATGCTACCGCCAGCGCTAATAGCTAATGCCGGGCGCTAGCTCTTTCTAAAAATGATGCCGGAATCACGCTAATCAACGCTAGCGCCGGGCGCTAGCGCTACCGCCGGCGCTAGTGAGCCTCTTCGAATTTTGGCCTCAATTTTGGGGGCAGACATCATGAGTAATCCTTGAGTCATGTGGACTATGTTAACTTGCACACTTGAACACACAAGATCAAATACACATAGGATTTGTTATTCTCAAACCTAGGAGATGCGGAAGACCATGTTCCAACAGTATCCCCACAAACCGGTTGTCTTTAGCCGATCCTTCCCCGGAAACGGCCTCAAGCCACTCTAGCCAACCCTTCCGCGGATATGGGCTCGAGCACCCCCTAGACCTACACCCAAGACCTATTCGCCAACACGAGGCGAATTTCTGCCCTAAGTCCTACCCAGACCTAGTCGCCAACACGATGCGAGTTTACTAAATGATTACAAGAAAGGATGTGAAATAAAAAGATAAAAATATAAAAACTCCCTCAATGTGGATCTCTTGGAGATGTAGACGAAGACGCAGAGTATGATCGTAGTTGATGCGGTCTTTCGTCACGATGATGATGCGTGTTGAAATCTTCTCCACGGATCTCCTTCAGCTTTTATGGATTTGTGGGAGTATCTCTCTGAACCTTCCTCTCTATGTTGTGGCACGAAGCTCTGGAATTTTGGATCTTGAGAGGATTATCAAGACGGAGCCAATGGGTCCTTTTTATAGCCTCAGCGCTAGCGCCTGCACTAGTGCTACCGCCGGCGCTATCCCATATTAGGACACATTCTGCGCGGCAGAATCTTCAATCCGAGGAAACAATTCTCCCTTGCCTACTGTGCTCCTCGCCATCGCCTGCGCTATCGGATATCGCCTGGCGCTATCTCCTTCTATAAGTTCTCCCGGTAATTGCGCTTAGGCCAACATTTCATCGAACGAGATTTCGTCGAACGCCGCTAAGAGTTTGTCGAACGCAGTTATGAGCATTTCGTCGAGCGCCGCTAACAGTTCGTCGAACGACATCTAATGCCTGCGCTAGTACTACCGCCAGTTCTAGTAAGAGATTTAGATTTGATGGCTCAACTTTGGGGGCAACCTTCTTATGTAATCCTTGAGTCATGTGGACTTTGTTATCCAGCACACTTAAAAACACAAGATCAAATACACATAGGATTTGTTATTCTCAAACCTAGGAGATGCGGAAGACCATGTTCCAACACATGGGATGCAAAGTTTGGAACCTTTGAACAGATATCCATCTCGAATGTAATATTCAGAAGTTAAATTTGGAGAATCACTTGTAACACTCAAATAAATGTCATTAAAATCCGGACAATCTGCGTATTCATTTTTAATACTTTTAAAGCCAATAACTTTGACTTGCATTGTGGACAATAGTAAGGATATGCGACTAAGAGCATCAGCTACACGATTGTGAGAACCTTTAAGGTGTTTTATATTAAATGTGTATTCTTGGAGAAAAGAGACCCATTTAGCATGTCGAGGGCTAACCTTATGTTGGGAATTGATAAATTTAAGTGCTTCATGACCAGATAATAGTACAAATTCTTTAGGAAGGAGATAATGTCTCCAATAACGAAGACTTTGAACTAAGGCATAGAATTCCCTATCATAATTTGAATAATTAAGCTTGGGACCTGTAAGTTTCTCACTAAAGTACCCAATTGGGTGCCCCTCTTGACCTAAGACCCCACCAATACCTATCCCTGAAGCATCACATGATATTTCAAAAACTTTACTAAATTCTGGCAAGCGAAGGACAGGAGCTTCAGTCATCTTATGTTTTATAGTTTGGAAGGCATGAGCAGCAAATTTAGTCCTAACAAATTCACCCTTTTTCATGCACTCCGTGATAGGGGCCATGATGCTACTAAAATCACGAATAAAACGTCTATAAAAGGTTGCTAATCCATGGAAACTCCGCACATCTCTAATGTTCTTAGGGTCAGGCCATTCCTTAATGACTCTAACGTTTTCATGGTCCACTTGGATGCCTTCTGAGCTCACAATATATCCCAAAAATATGATAGAATTCACTAAAAAGGTGCACTTTTTGAGGTTAACAAATAATTTCTCTTTGTGGAAGATAGTAAATATAGCTTTCAAATGAGAGAGGTGGTCAGAAGTAGAGGTGCTATATACTAAAATATCATCAAAGTAAATCACAACAAACTTACCCATAAAGGGTTGGAAGATATGAGTCATCATTTGAGAAAATGTGCTTGGTGCATTAGAAAGTCCAAATGGCATTAGTAGCCATTCCTATAAGCCCTCTTTAGATTTGAACGTTGTTTTCCACTCATCCCCTTCTCGAATTCTAATTAGATGGTAACCACTCCTAAGATCTAGTTTGGAAAATATGGTGGCACCGTTAAGCATATCCAATAAGTCATCTAACCAGGGATATGGAATCAATATTTAATAGTAATTTTATTAATGACACAACTATCAACACACATCCGCCAAGTGCCATCCTTTTTGGGTGCAAGTAAGGCAGGGACTGCACATGGACTCATACTATGTATAATGAAGCCTTTATTTAAAAGATCAGAAATTTGATTTTGTAACTCTTGATGTGCAGCAGGGTTTAATCTATAGTGCAACAGATTGGGCAAAGAAGATCCAGGAATGAAATCGATGGCATGTTGGATACTCCTAAGGGGAGGTAAATCAGAAGGTAGCTCATAAGGATAAATATCCTTGTATTCTTCTAGCAGTTCTTTTAATTTTGGCGGCAAAACATCAATATTTTCTAGAACACCAGAAGATTGTAATAAAATTAAAGCATAGGCAATTCCACCAAAAAATGTATGACGTGAAAATTCATTTTTACTAATCAAGCTTAATGTTTTCTTCTGAGCAGGTAGTGTGGTGTCTTTTGTTTTGCTAGATAGATCCTTGGGTTGAGTTGGCTTTAAAGTAATTTTCTTTCCATTGAATTTAAACTCATACACATTAGCTCTCCCAAAATGAGTAACATCATTATCAAATAACAATGGGCGACCCAAAAGAACATGACAAGCATCCATTGGAATGACATCACACCAGATTTTATCAGAGTATTCTTTAATGGTCAGTGGGACAAGGCATCTAGATGTGATTGGGATAGATGTTTTATTGCCCCAAGCAACTTGATATGGATTTGGGTGAGGTTCAGTTGTAAGCTTCATTCTAACAACTGCATTTTCAGACACAACATTCATACAGCTTCCACTATCTATGATCAGTTTGCAAAATCTCTCACCACTCCTAAAGTTTAAGGAGAAAATGTTAGTTTTTTTTCAATCATCAAATGTGCGATGGGTGCTCAAAATACAACGCATCACCATAACATGGAAATCATCTTCCATGTCACTAGGTACCCCTTCAGACTCAGACTCATCAGTAGCTTCATAAACATAATCAGATGGTTTGCTAGAAGGTTCAAGCAAAGTCAAGGCTTTCTTTTTTGTTGGGCATTCTACCGCATAATGTCCTTGTAACCCACATGCATAACATGTAGTATTATTTTTAGTAATTTTACCTACATGAATTCGTTCACCATTAGGATTTTTAGCATTTTTAGCCATAATGACATTGGTATTTTGATCAGTAGTTTTATATTTACCCTTGTCTTTATACGACGTAGTGGAAGTATTTTGAGAGAACTTACTCTTATTTTGATTATTTCTAGATTTTTACTTGAAAGCAAGATGTTTTTCTATATCTAGAGCAGCATTAAAGGTAGTGTTCAAGTCTGTGTGACCATAGCGAAGGAGTTTTCTTTGGACACCAAAGTTAAGGGCTTTACGAAACCTAGAGAGGGTTACTTCAGGCATCTCTTGTACCTCACACCGAACCATTTTATCTTTTAAATCTCCCATATATTCAGAAATAGATTTATCACCTTGTCTTAGGGTTGCTAATTCATTAAATATTTGTGTGCGATGATATGCGGGAACTTATTGGTCCTTAAGGAGGTTTTTCATAATTTGCCATCCGATAGGGAGAACAATATTTTTGCTCCTAAATGACTTTCTTCATTCAACCAAAAGACTTTAGCACGCCCAGTAAGTCTCATTTTAGCCACTTGAACTTGTTGCGTGTCCGTCAAATGGTGCCAATCAAAATAACATTCAATGTCTAGGATCCAATTTAGAAATTTTTGGGGATCACCGAGACCATCATAAGTAGGAGCGTCAATCTCAATTTTTTGTAAGATCAGGTTCCTGTTCATTACCGCGGTTATGCTGCCTCACACGTGGGGGAACATCACGGGCAATATCATCAACATTGGGGACATAACGATTAGGGTGTTGATTACTCCGAGGAGGATCTGGATTCCTACCGGTCATAAATTGAGCGAACATACCCCGAAGTTCATCCATCTGCTGGTTCCTCTCATGTTATAGTACAACGATAGGATCGGGATCTTGGTCTGTAGGTTGGTCATCGGCCATACTAGAAGGAGAAGAAGTGTTGTATTCTTGACCGGGTCTAATGTGCATAGAGTGCGAGAATGAATGGATTTTATGACCCGATATAACGCATATTTGAAAAATATGATGAATAGAAAATGTGTAGAGGACTCAAAGACGGATCTGCAGAATTTTGGATTTTGTAATTCAGAGTTAAATTGAGAAAGTTATGGCTATATAGTGGACACCTAAAAATCTGGCCAGTGCAGCAAATCCTTTGATATGGTAATGGTTCACGAATTTATTTGGACCACGAAATAAATTCGAAAGATTATGGACATTTTTGAGTGGGTTCGTGAGAGTGCCTTTAATACTCTGTAAAAATTTTAGCCCAAAATGTTAAGAAATAAAAATACTAAAAATAAAACAGCAAGGGGGTCTAAATTAGGAAACAAATATCAAACCATTAAAAGTGTTGGTTTTCTTGGACAAAGAAACAAATCTAGAAAATTATGGAAATTTTTGTGTAGGCTCCTGAGGGTGTATTTAAATTGTAGTTAAAATTTCAGCCCAAAACGCTCAAAAATAAAATTACCAAAAATAAAATAGCAAGGGGTGCTGAATAGGAAACAATTATCAACCCTAAATTTTATTTTGTTTCATTTTTTTTATTGAAACTCAGCCGTCGCTCAAGATGAATTATAGATCAAACACAAAGAAAGATCGGTGCAAAGTTAAGAAATTCGCACGCCTAGCTCTGATACCAAATTGATGTAGATCTAATTAAATTGATGTATATCTAAATCTTTTCCCAATTATTTCGAATGATACAAAAATTCGGATTTTCTCAACAAGAAATATGATCAACATCTTCACATTTAAATAACATCGCTATCAAAAACATGATCTTTAAATAGATGAAAATTTGCAAGAGAAGAGCCCATTTTAAAATGTAAGATTCAGATCTAGTAAAACGATACCCCAACAAGAAGAGAATAGAAAGAGTCAAATAGCATTTTAAAATCTGTAAAAATAAAATGAACATTCACATGGTCGAATTGCATGCGATTATTCAAAAAATTTCGTAGGCAACACCAAACTTTCACTCCACCAAAATTACTAGCAAGAAGAAGATTTAGAAGAATCACACACCAAGAAAGGGAGATAGAGAAAAGTTACCCAATGAGTCTCACAAGGGGGTTGCAGAGCATCACACTACCACGGATTCTACCAGTGTCACACCGGAGAAGACGATCTCTCCTCCAAGAGAGAGAGAGGGATGAAATTTCCTCTAGGAGAGAGGGAGGGAGCGGCACATCCAATGGAGGGCTGATTTGAAGTTCTCAAAAATATTCTCATTAGGTTTTCATCTTTAAAAAGAGATATAAATAGAGTTACAATAGTCTCTCACAACCATTCATCATAGGGATAAAATCTCGGCCATTCAACATCTTTGGCCAAATATAATGTGCATGAAATAAAATAAATGACTCAAACCAACATGAACCAAGAGGACTTATGGCTTGTACAAATTGGTTCAACCCAAATAAAAATTGTTTTAACATAACAAACAACACAAAAGTTTTAAACTAGATAATTATCCAAAAAAACCATTGAATAAAGTGGAACTAATTATTCTTCCAGGTTTGAGGGCGAAGATTGTAGCGGCTTGAACCTTCAAAAGAATTTGGTTCACCAAGCGGTACTAGGTAGGCTCCATCAAGAAAGTAAATATTTTACCAACCGTCTTATGTGTCCTCTCCCTTGGTTTTTCTAACCCTTTTCTTTTTTCAGTGACCTTTACGATCCCTACAACTGACCCGGTGGAACCAGCTGAAGAGGTGCTCACCCAGAGAGAAAAAAGAATAAGAAGGGAAGGGGAGCGCGAGACCACTGGGGTCGATAATACATTTGAGAACATCAGCGATCAGTTTTTTATGGCTGGTTTCATGGAGAAACAAAAAAATATCAAGTTAAACCCCTTCTCAGATGGGGTGCCAAAGGGAAAGCCGTGAAGGTGTCCACCGATCTCCCTCTTTGGAGCAGAAAATTATCTCGCCATGCCTTTGCGGTCACCTCGGCCCTATGGAAAGAAAAAATCTTGAAGAGGTGTATAATTTTGAGTCTGAGATGCTCCCTGATGCCTGCGCTCAAGCGACCGCTAGGAGCACGGTCTTAAATCATCACATGGGGCAGTCTCTACGAAGGGCCTTGAAAGAGATTGATATCCTGCATGAAGAGAGAAAGGTAAAACATTTTTTCTTGAGGCATATAGCTCCCTTTTATGTGACCACGCGATCTAATGATTTTCTTCTGCAGCAATCAAAAGAGGAAGCTTATGATCCAAACAATCCTACATTCACGAATGCTTTAATGCAACATTTAAAAAAGACTGCAAAGCAGGTGATCTCTGAACTTTGCGATCGCGGCGGGCTTACTGAGGAGTTCAAAGGTATCAGATTTGCCGATCTCTTCCCCGATGCTGCGAGAGTAATAGAAAAAAACAGTCGATCACGACTGGTGAGATCGCTAAAGAGGGAGGAGAAGCAGAAGCAGATGTTGAGATTGAAGGAAATGTTGATGAGGCGAGAGGAAGTCAGTATGTTGCCGGTAATGATACGAGCTCTGCTGCGGACTCAAGCTCGGGATCTAAAGATCCTGCTGGAAATTCAGAAGAATCTTCAGACGAGACCGGCTCCTCTTCAACTGATGAGCGGTCTCCCAAAAGATCAAGGAGCAAGTAAACCCAACTATAATTTTCACTTCTTGCATTCTGCTGATTTTTGTGATCGAACGATCTGATGTAATGAACAATTAAATAGAAGAAATAGAAATTTGATATACCTTTGTCTTCTCTGTGAATGAGTGTTTTTCTGGTATTTTTCTTTTAAATGTCTATTATACTATTCGCGATCTCGTTATAATGATATAGAACTGGCATTCGATCTCAATGCCCTAGATATTACATAGCTCGGGATCATTACCTTATACATTATATATTGAATGATTCAATAAGGGAGACCTCATAATTCTCAGATCGAATTACTGGGAGGTGAAACATCAATTTTAATTAAGCTTGAATGAAATCACGGGAGCCAAATATGGGCAAGATCTGTTAATACTGGCGGTCTCTGACTATAACAAACCCTTACGAGACCTCTTATTATGTTTGATGTCTACGGTCTTTAAAATCATGTCAAGATAACAATAATTTGTAGATATTTTTTCTTAATAACTTCGAGCAAGAACAGAAGATATGATTTAACACGGGTGAGACCGCTCCCCAGAAAATACAGCCCTTTCAATGGATGATCCGCGATCTTTAATTCTCCACACCATCCCTTGGATATTAGGAAAATATCTTCTTATGATAACCAGTGATCTCCCATACTTACAAGATAAATAAGTTGAATCTGTGATCTTTATTTTTCCAGACCGGTTGATATGAAAGTAGATAACAATTTTGGATAATCAAGAATGAAAACATGAGGTCAATGAGGATGAATAAGATCGCTTATTCCTGGCTGTTTCTGGCTATAATATATCTTCATGAGGCTACTTATCACTTTGGCGATCTCTGGCTTTGAATATCTGATGTTGATTCTCAGATAAATAAATATAAGATTCAATCTTCAGCATTTCACAGTCTGCCTTTCTTTAAATTGGTGATCTTGAATCCATAAGATCTTTTGGAGATAAAAAGTCAAAATCCATGCGATCCCTGAATAGCCTTTAATGAGAACTAGAATGGCGATCTTCTAATAATTCAGACCGTCTCTTTCTTGACTTAGAAAAACAAAATCTGCTGTGAAACTCGGCCATTTGAAAATTTTATAAGGCCAAAAAACTTTTAGGCAGCGGTCTCAATTGCTTTAGATCATCCCATTCTTCACACTATCCAACATTGAAACCGGTGGTCTTCAAAAATCTCAGACTGCCTCCTCATAATAAGAGCTTGATGGAAATAATCTGTAATGATCTAAGGGCAGGAGCAACCATGCCAGCATTGCTTTCCTCAAAAGACCATCACAATTCTAGTATCTTCAAGAAAAGAGAGTGAGGAAAAGAGAAAACCAACTCAGGATGATCAAAAAGGGGCAGGTGTGGTTATACCGCAGAGGTCATACCGACATTGCTTTCCCCAAAAGATTACTTAATGTTTCACCATACAACCAACTTCCTCTTGGCTATTCTCACACCAATGAGCATTCAAGGGTCACAAAACGAGATGATCAATAGGGCAGGTGTGGTCATACCGCAGGGGTTACACCGACATTGCTTTCCCAGGAAAGATCATCAAGACTGTAACGATGTCCTTCCACAATGCATGGCAGAGCTGAACATTTACCTAAAACCTCCCTTAACATAAAGGTGCGTTAGATGTCAGCTAGGACCCGACATCCTAAACTTCCTCCGCACGAGCTTGGCGAGCCACTGCTACATAGATGTGAAATCTCCCCGCTACCTGTGGTCCTGGCAGATTTCACTACTCAAGTTTCAAGTCGAGTGGGAATGAAGTAGGATCTGTCGATACCTCCCTTGGTAGGACCTTAGCCTTTAATAGTTAAGCAATATATGTCTAGGTTTTCTTTCTAATATGCACGATGTAAGAAATTACCTCCACATCATCATAATGCTTTTCAAAAAGCAATAGAAAGAAAGAAGACAGGAAAATACAAGCTTTCAGAAAAAAAATGCTTGAGTTCATCCCCACTCCAAGTGTGAGATTAATCCTCCCCTTCATAAGATTGGTGACGATATGCTCCATTCTTGAGAACTTCTTTAACAATGAACGGCCCTTTCCATTTTGGATTAAGCTTCTCAACTGAGCCAGATCTTGCTGATGCGTCAAATTTCATGAGGACTAGGTCTCCAACAGCAAATTCCCTCTTACATTTTTGTCGAAGAATCTGTCCATCCTCCTTTTTACTTCTTCATGTCTGACAGTTGTCGTATCCCTTAGTTCTTAAATGAGATCAAGACTACATTTCAGCTCTTAATCATTTTTTCCATCCAACTATCTTGATGTTGCTAAGATAATAGCACTCTCGGACTCCTAACTTCAAATTCAATGGGAATGAGTGATTCTGAACCATGAGATAATTTGAAAGGAGTCTCTCCAGTGGCCAAAGTTGGAGTTGTTCTTAAAGACCATAATACTGAAGGTAATTGATCCGCCCAATTACCTCTAAGATTTTCCACTTTCTTCTTCAAAAGGTTGATTATGAGCTTATTAGCAGCTTATACCTGACCATTGCTCCAAGGATGATGTACAGAGGCAAACTGTAATTCAGTGCCGATCTGATCACAGAAAATTAGAAGACTTGAATTATTTAATTGAGGGCCATTATCTGTGATTATTATAATGGGAATTTCGTGTCTACAAATTATCTCTCCCAAGATAAAGTTCCTCAATATCTGAGTAGTAGTCTTAGATAATTCCTTCGCTTCAATCCACTTACTAAAATAGTCGATTATTACAAGAATGAATCTGCGCTGCCCACTTGCCAAAGGAAAAGGCCCAATCAAATCCATTCCCAGACCGCAAATGGCCATGGGGTGGCTATTGACCTTAGTTGATGAGCTTGCTGATGTTGAAGGGGGGCAAAATTCTGGCATTGAACACATTTCTTTGCAAACTTCTCTGCATCTTTCCTCATTTGGGGCCAAAAATATCCTTTCCTTAGAATCCCTTTTTCCAAGGTTCTAGCTCCTGAATGACAACCACATTCTCCCGAATGAACTTCCTGAAGGATAGTTGGAATTTCTTCTTCGGAAACACATCGTGCAAGAGGTGAATGAAAGGATTTCCTGTAAAGAATTCCTACAACAATATAATAATAGGCTGCTTTAGTCTTAAACCTTTTTCAATCTTTTACCGTTGAGTGAAAATCTCCGGTCGAGAGGTAATGTATGAAAGGATCCATCCAGCACGGACACTGGTCTATCTGTATAACTTCTCCCTCCTAAACGGCTGGACGAAATAACTCCGAGGTAGTTCCTCCTGAGGGAAGACCAAATTTTGCTAGCTCTTCTGCCTCATTATTCTCTTATCTTGGGATATGTTGGATCGTAAAGCTCTTGAACTTGCTTATCTCAATTTTTACTAGGGCTTGATATTGCTTTAGAGTATGATCACTAGTCTCGATGTTCCCATTAACTTAAGACGCCATTACCATAGAATCTATTTTGACTTAAACATCCTCGATTCCCAATTCTCTTGCGAATCTGAGACCGGCGAGCAAAGCTTCATACTCTGCTTGATTATTTGTTGTTGGAAAATAAAAATTCAAAGCCTGATCCAATCTAACTCCATTTGGATTGATCAAAATAACTCCAGCTTCTGAATTAGCTTCCTTTGCATCAACCATAAAATCCGCTAGTACCTGAGCTTTGATAGCTACTCTTAAAACATAACAGATATCAAATTCGCTGAGCTCTATTTCCCACTTTACAAATCTACCTGAATGCTCCGGCTTTTCCAAGACACTCTTTAGAGGAAGATCAGTGGCAACTTGAATTGAATGGGCTTGGAAATAAGGTCTCAACCTTCGTGCTGAAGTCATGAGCACCATGGCTGATTTCTCGAGGATTAGGTACCGGGTTTCTGCACTCTTTAAAATTTTGCTTACACAATAAACTGGAAACTGCTTCTTCTTTTCTTCCCTGACCAAGACCGAACTTATGGCATCAGAACCAACTCCGAGATATAGAAAATGGTCCTCTCCCTCCCTAGGGCTTTGGAGCAAGGGAGTTGATGTTAATTGCTTTTTGAGCTGATTGAAAGCGTCATCACACTCCTTTGTTCGTTAAAACTTGGCCCCTCCACGGCGTGTTTTGAAGAAGGGGGCACTCTTATCTCCAGAGTGCGAGATGAAACGACTCAAAACGGCCAAGGGACTTGAAAGAGATTGATATCCTGCATGAATAGCGAAAGGTAAAACAATTTTTCTTGAGGCATATAGCTCCCTTTTATGTGATCGCGCGATCTAATGATTTTCTACTACAACAATCAAAAGAGGAAGCTTATGATCCAGACAATCCTGCATTCCAGAATGCTTTAATGCACCATATAAAAGAGACCGTAGAGCAGGTGATCTCTGAACTTCGCGATCGCGGCGGGCTTACTAAGGAATTCAAAGATATCAGATTTGCCGATCTCTTCCCCGATGCTGTGAGAGTAACAGAAGAAAAGTTGATCACGACTTGTGAGGTCGCTGCTGAGGGAGGAGAAGCAGAAGCAGATGTTGGTATTGAAGGAAATGCTGACTAGGTGAGTGGAAGTCAGTATGTTGCTGGTAATGATACGAGCTCTACTGCGGACTCAAGCCCGGGGTCTAAAGTTTTTGCTAGAAATTCGGAAGAATCTTCAGATGATGAGCGGTCTCCGAAAAGTTCAAGAAGACAGTAAACCTAGCTGTAATTTTTACTTCTTGCATTCTGCGAATTTTTGTGACCGCACGATCTGATGTAATGAACAATTAAATAGAAGAAATATAAATTTGATATACCTTTGTCTTCTCTATGAATGAGTGTTTTTCTTGTATTTTTCTTTTAAATGTCGATTATACTATTCGTGATCTCGTTATAATTATATAGAACTGGCATTCGATCTCAATGCAGTAGATATTACATAGCTCGGGATCATTACCTTATACATTATATATTGAATGATTCAATATGGGCAACCTCATACTTCTCAGATCGAATTACTGGGAGGTGAAATATCAGTTTTAATTAAGCTACAATGAAATCACAGGAGCCAAAGATGGGCAATATCTGTTAATACTGGCGGTCTCTAATTAAAACAAACCTATATGAGACCGCTTATTATGTTTACAGTCTGCGGTTTTTAAAATCTTGTCAAGATAACACTAATTTATAGATATTATTTCTTAATAACTTTGAGCAAGAACATAAGATATGATTTATCATGGTTGAGACCGCTCCCCGGAAAAATATAGCCCTTTCAGTGGATCATCAGCGATCTTTAATTCTCCATGCCATCCCTTGGATATTTGGAAAATATCTTCTTATGATAACCAGTGATCTCCCATACTTACAAGATAATTAAGTTGAATCTGCGATCTTTATTTTTCAAGACATGTTGATATGAAAGTAGATAACAATTTTGGTTAATCAAGAATGAAAACATGAGGTCGCTGAGGATGAATAAGATCGTTTATGCCTGACATTCTCTGGCTATAATATATCTTCACGAGGCTACTTATCACTTTGGCGATCTCTGGCTTTGATTATCTGTCAAGAATAAAAGTAATAATTCATTGATGATGATTCTCAGATAAATAAATATAAGATACGATCTTCAGCATTTCACAAGCTGCCTTTCTTTAAATTGGTGATCTCGAATCCATAAGATCTTTTGGAGATAAAAAGTGAAAATCCATGCGAACCCTGAATAGCCTTTAATAAGAACTAGAATGGCGATCTTCCAATAATTCAGACCGTCTATTCCTTGACTAAGAAAAACAAAATATGTTATGAAACTCGGCCATTTGAAAATTTTATAAGGCCTAAGAACTTGTAGGCGGCGGTCTCAATTTCTTTAGATCGTCATATGCCTAACACTATCCAACATTGAGACCGACGGTCTTCAAAAATCTCAAACTGCCTCCTCATAATAAGAGCTTGATGGAAATAATGTGTAATGTTCTAAGGGCAGGTGCGGCCATGCTAGCATTGCTTTCCTCAATAGACCATCACAATTCTAGTATCTTCAAGAAAAGAGAGTGAGGAAAAGATAAAACAAACTCAGGATGATCAAAAAGGGGTAGGTGTGCTTATACCTCGGAGGATATACCGACATTGCTTTCCCCAAGAGATTATTTAAAGTTTCACCATACAACCAACTTCCTCTTGGCTATCCTCACACCAATGAGCATTTGAGGGTCACAGAACGAGATGATCCATAGGGCAGGTGTGGTCATACCACGGGTGTTACACCGACATTGCTTTCCCCGGAAAGATCATCAAGACTATAACTATGTCCTTCCACAATGCATGACAGAGCTGTACATTTACCTAAAACCTCCCTTAACGTAAAGGTGCGTCAGATGTCATCTAGGACTCGGCATCCTAAAGTTCCTCCGCACGAGCTTGGTTAGCCACTGCTACATAGTTGGGAAATCTCCCCGCTACCTGTGGTCCTGGCAGATTTTACATCTCAAGATTCAAGTCGAGTTGGAATAAAGTAGGATCCGTCGATACCTCCCTTGGTAGGACCTTAGCCTTTAATAGTTAAGCAATATATGTCAAGGATTTCTTTCTAATATGCACGAGGTAAGAATTTACATCCACATCATCATAATGCTTTTCAAAAAGGAAAAGAAAGAAAGAAGACAGGAAAATACAAGCTTTAAGAAAAAAATGCTTGAGGTCATCCCCACTCCAAGTGTGAGATAAATCCTCCACTTCATAAGATTGGAGACGATATGCTCCATTCTTGAGAGCTTCTTTAACAATGAATGGCCCGGTCCAATTTGGATTAAGCTTCCAAACTGAGCCAGATCTTGCTACTGCGTAAACTTTCTTGAGGACTAGGTCTCCAACAGCAAATTCTTTAACTCTTACATTTTTCTCAAAGAATCTGGCCATCCTCCTTTTTTACTTCTTCTTGTCTGACAGTTTCCATATCCCTTTATTCTTGAATGAGATCAAGACTACATTTCAACTCTTCATCATTTTCTTCCTTCCAACTATCTTGATGTTGCTGAGATAATAGCACTCTCGGACTCCTAACTACAAATTCAACGAGAATGAGTGTTTCTGAACCATGAGATAATTTTAATGGAGTCTCTGCAGTGGCCAAAGTTGGAGTTGTTCTTAAAGCCCATAATACCGAAGGTAATTGATCCGCCCAGTTACCTCTAAGATTTTCCACTTTCTTCTTCAAGAGGTTGATTATGAGCTTATTAGCAGCTTCTACCTGACCATTGCTCCGAGGATGATGGACTGACACAAACCGTAATTCAGTGCCGATCTGATCACATAAATTTATAAGACTTGAATTATTGAATTGAGGGTCATTATCTGTGATGATTGTAATGGGAATTCCGTGTCTACAGACTATCTCTCCCAAGATAAAATTCCTCACTATCTTAGTAGTAGTATTAGCTAATTCCTTCGCGTCAATCCACTTATTGAAATAGTCGATCATTACAAGAATGAATCTGCGCTGCCCACTTGCCAAAGGAAAATGCCCAATAAAATCCCTTCACCAGACCGCAAATGGCCATGAGGTGGCTATTGACCTTAGCTGCTGAGCTGGCTGATGTTGAAGGGGGGCAAACTTCTGGCATTGAACACATTTCTTTGCAAACTTCTCTGCATCTTTCCTCATTTGGGGCCAAAAATATCCTTGCCTTAGAATCCTTTTTTCCAAGGTTCTAGCTCCTGAATGACAACCACATTCTCCCGAATGAACTTCCTGAAGGATAGTTGGAATTTCTTCTTCGGAAACACATCGTGCAAGAGGTGAAAGAAAGGTTTTCTTGAAAAGAATTCCTGCAACAAGATAATAATAGGCTGCTTTAATCTTAATCCTTTTTTATCTTTTACCGTTGAGTGAAAATCTCCGGTCGAGAGGTAAATTATGAAAGGATCCTTCCAGGATGGACATTGGTCTATCTGCATAACTTCTCCCTCCTCAACGGCTGGACGTAATAACTCTGAGGTAGTTCTAGCTCGTCTGCCTCATTATTCTCTTCTCTTGGGATAGGTTGGATCGTAAAGCTCCTTAACTTGCTTATCTCAATTTTTACTAGGGTTTGATATTACATCAGAGTATGATCTCTGGTCTCGAAGTTCCGATCTACTTGAGATGACATTACCAGAGAATCTGCTTTAACTTGAACATCCTCGATTCCCAATTCTATTGCGAATCTGATATCGGCGAGCAAAGCTTCATACTCTGCTTGATTATTTGTTGTTGGAAAATAAAACTTCAAAGCCTGATCCAATCTAACTCCATTTGGATTGATCAAAATAACTCCAGCTTCGGAGGAATTATTCCCTGAGGCTCCATCAACGAAGATTGTCCACGCGAGAGGGGTTCCGAACTCCTTTTCTGAATTAGCTTCCTTTGCATCAACCATGAAATCCAATAGTGCCTGAGATTTGATTACTACTCTTGGAACATAACAGATATCAAATTCGCTGAGCTCTATTGCCAACTTTGCCAATCTACCTGAATGCTCCGGCTTTTCTAAGACACTCTTTAGTGGAAGATCGTTGAAAACTTGAATTGAATGGCATGGAAATAAGGTCTCTACCTTCATGCTGATGTCTCGAGCATCTGGGCTAATTTCTCGAGGATTGGGTACCGTGTTTCTGCACTCTTCAAAATTTTTCTTACGTAATAAATTGGAAACTGCTTCTTCTTTTATTCCATAACCAAGACCGAACTGATGGCAACAGAACTAACTCCGAGATATAGATAAAGGTCCTCTCCCTTCCTAGGGCTTTGGAGCAAGATAGTTGATGTTAATTGCTTTTTGAGCTGATTGAAAGCATCATCACACTCACTCCTTTGTCCATTCAAACTTGGCCCCTCCTCGGATAGTTTTGAAGAAGGGGGTACTCTTATCTCCAGAGCGGGAGATGAAACAGTTCCAAGCGAGCTCCATCTCTTGCATCTTCCTCTCCATCTCTTCTGCCACTTTGACTTGATCAGGAATTTGAGGTATTGAGGAGATATCAATTACCTGAAGAGGAGATGATTCGTTCTCATTAACTGTCCTGACATAAAATTCTCTGGCCTTCCTCGGATCGCTCCTGATCCGATATTGCTTGCCATTCAAAGCAAACTTCATGGCCTGATGACAGGTCGAAATTATTGCTTGATATTCGTTCAGGACAGGCCTTCCAAAAATTGTGTTGTAGCTGCTCAGGGCTTCAATGACTATGAATTTCACCAATTTTACTATTCCTATTAGCGTCACGGAGAGGGTGAAAACTCCTTCCACCTACTTTTTCTCTCCTAAGAAACCATAGAGTGGCCCTTCTGTTGAAAGAAGGACTTTCCCGGTCTTCAGCACCTCGAAGGCAGGCTTAAATAGGACATTCACAAAACTTCTGGTGTCCACTAAAATCTTATCCACGGTATAATTTTCGATTACTGCCTCGAAAACGACTGCGTCGTTGAAAGGATTGGCGGTCGGGTAAAGGTCTTCCTGCCCGAAGGTGACCATTCCTCGAACTGGAGCAGAAGAGGAGGTAGCTATGACCTTGGATTGATAGACTCTTGCTAGACTAGCCTTCCTGGAAGATTCAAGTCCTACACCTCCATGAATGCAACAGATATTACCTAAAGTACCTTCGTCATTTGCGTCTACGCTTTCACCTGGATATTTGATGATGCCGAGAGAGCCAACATCATCCACTTCTTCGCATTTCCAGAGCACTTCTGGTACCTCCTTGCACTTGGAGGTCGAGGCTTTGGAAGGATCTGCCTTCTCGAACAAATCTTTGAATTTTCCTTCTCTTAGGAGCTTCTCTACCAGTAGGCGGAGAGCTCTGCAATTCTCGGTCACATGGCCTCTTTCCCAATGGTGTTCACAGTTAAGAGCCGGATTTCTGTTTCTCGGGTCAGAGCTGATCAGAGCAGGACTGTTGTAAAAGGGCTGCTTTTGAAGAACCTGAACCACCTTACTCATAGAGATGTCGAGGTTGGTGAAGGATTCTTGAGAATCGTTGAAAAGTGGCTGTGAAGGGGTTGGCAGAGGTGGCTGTGAAGGGGTTGGCAGAGGTGGCTGAGAATATTGGATCTGGTGAACTGATGTGAATTGCTGAATTGGGGCAGCCGGGGTTGGTAATGAGGACCCTTCAGGATGGAACTACTGATTTCCCTGACGAGGGCGATTGTGACGGGAATTTCTTCCTTTTCGATAAGAGGGATGGGACTCTTGGCGAGGCAGTTTGGGTGATGGAGGGGCTGGATAAAAACCTGTCGAACCTTTCTGGATAACTTTGCTCGTCAGATTAGAAACATAGACAGGGTTGTTGATCTTCCCCTCTATGTGGCGGTTGGCAATAATAATAAGCTCTTGATATGAGATGGGTTCCCTTGTCGTGAAATACAACTTAAGAGGTCCTTCTTGTAAGCCGTTGATCAAAGCTACCATATAGAGAGAGGGATCTACATCCCTTATTCCGAGAATTTCCGTCTGAAACTGATCAATAAAGCGAGCTAAAGTTTCGCCTTCTCCCTACTTGATCTTGAAGAGGGCTGCAGGTCCACTCTTCCTCTTCTTAGAGGTTGCAAACCTCAAAAGAAGCTCGTGCCTTAGGACGGCAAAGCTCAGGAAGGATTGGGAAGGCAACTTATAAATGCACTCCCGGGCTTGCCCGTCGAAAGAAGTGATCAAGAGCTTACCCTTCACAACATTGGATAGAGTCCTTAGAGCCACAACGGACTCGAAGGCTTGGAGATGGGAAATTGGGTCACTCTCCCTAGTGAACATGGGCAGACGGGCTTCCCTGAAGCCGTGGTGAAGTGACTCCCAACGAACTCTATCAGTAAAGGGGGAAGGCCCCTCCACTTCAACAACGTCGAAAGGAGCAGGAAAGACAACAGTAGGGGCTGGAGGATAAGCATAATCCTCCTGCAAATTCAGGTCCTGAGCAGGATGTCCCTGAGCTACTATTCTGAAGAAAACTCGGCGAGCTGCGAACTCCTCAGCTTGAGGTCGCGCGGGAGCTGCGGGATGGGAGGTCACCTAATCGAAAGGGTGACCGCCAGCCAAGCTATCAGGGGCGGCGACCTGACTTGGTTGGGGGAGAAGCTTTTGAGAGATCGTTGTTGGATCTATAGGCGCCCTTAGAGGTGTGGGAGGTGAATAAGGGTTTTAAAAAACTTATGTTATATTTTGATATACTTGAACAACTAAGAGATTGAATTAGAGTTTTAGAATGAAGATCTAAATTGATTTATAATAAAAAAGAAAATAATTATCGATTTAGAGAAATGAAAAACAAATCAATTTTATTACCCAAAGAGAGACCTGATTATTATTAATAAAATTGATTAAAAAACATGATTTCTATGACGCTAGAAATCGAAAGCGAATAATAAAATCCATTTTGTTTTCTATCCCGACTCGTATCCTCACGAACTTGTGGCTTTAGCATACCCTTCCCCGAATACGGCCTCAAGCCGCTCTATCCAATCCTTCCCCGGATATGGCCTCGAGCACCCCCTAGAGCTAACCGAGATCTAGTCGCCAACACGAGATGAATTTCAGACCTAAGCCGTACCCAGACCTAGTCGCCAACACAAGGCAAATTCACTAAACGATTACAAGAAAAGTTGTGAAATAAATAACAACAATATAAAAACTCCCTATATGGATCTCTTGAAGAAGTAGATGAAGACCCGCAGAATATTGATGATTACTTGGGCTTCTTCTTTTTGTTTTATAAATAAAAGATAACCTTTATATTAAGAGTTTAGAATTGGCGGATATTTTCGAAGAATCTCGCAAGTACTCCTACTTTGAGAAATTAACCGTTATCCTATCGAAGGATAGAAGTAACGATCTTTTTCTTCTTTCGGAATATTGACAATTACGCTTCGGCTACAATGCCGAATTCTATTGAATTGAATAGTAGAAAAGGAGAGTTTTGCACTAAATGAGTTTGAAAAGCCGTGTTTGAATTTTTAGTCCAAATTAATCATTTGATAAAGGCAAGTATACCTTATCGCAAGTAATACAGGATATTTTTAGAAAATATCGGGATCATATATTTCCGCGGGTCGTGTTGATTATGCTACTTCGAGGGACGAACTATTATTTTATCGGAATAATATTTTTAGTTGATTTAACTAGAGTTCTAAATGATAAAATGCGAAAGATGATTTAAGCGATTTACTAGAGTTCTAAGTGATGAGAAATATAGCACGCGACGTCGAATTACCTTGAGACGAAAATAGATTTTTCGTAGAATTAAAAGTGATGACTTTTCAAAATATTAAGATGACTTGGCCGTGGAGGTTCCATAATTATGAACGCTCCTCTCTCGAGGGTACGCCCACCTGAGATTATGAATATTCGACCGAACTCTCGTTCTACAATCGAATGTTCTTAATACTCGCTTTATGTTGCGAACCCCGCTATTGGGTTTTTATTTCCAATTCGGGAGAGTTACCTCGTCCTCTCTCGAGGGTAGAGCGCACTTCTCTTTACCCGTGAGTGATCAGTCCGTACACACGAGCCTCTCGGCTAACTAGGTACGAAAACGGAAATGAAAACCACACATCGATTATGTGGCTCCACTCAACGTGATTCTCGGGTAAACCTTAAGCGTTAATTATTTTAGAAAGAGATGTTTTAATTTTTATAGAAAAACTATTTTTTGTGTCCCAATGCTCTTCGACGTCGTGCGCTAAAGGAAATTAGCCACTCATCGGAATGGAGACGGCATTATCGGTTGAAAAATACATGTTTGATAATTAAAGCGGATATAAGCGGATAAAAAGGAAATAAAAAGACTTATATAAAAACAGTAATAATATCCGTCCCAACCACCTTAAACAAGTGCTAAAAAGTTCTTAGCCTCTTATTTAAGAAGGGGGTGGTATAAAGATGAAAAGACTTATAAAGGTGCAGAAATAATATCCGTCCCAACCGACTTAAATAAGTGCTAAAGTAAATTAGCCTCTTATTTGAGAAGGGGGTGGTATAGAAATGAAAAGACTTATAAAGGTGCAGAAATAATATCCATCCCAACCGACTTAAATAAGTGCTAAAGTAAATTAGCCTCTTATTTGAGAAGGGGGTGGTATATAGCAGTTATATAAAGACTGAAATAAAAACTAAGCTACAAAAAAGGAAAATACTATCTCATACACGCACACACTCTAAAAGAAACTGAAAAAGAAAGCGTTTAAAATGAAAGCGATAAAATAAAGCGAAAAAGAAAACGATAAAACTATTTTATAAAAGCTTGTAAATCTAAGCTATGAAAACAGTAAACCTAGATTATGAAAGCAATAAAACTAACTATAAAAGCAATAAAACTAAATTATGAAAGCAATAAAGCTAAACTCATACACGCACACACACTAACATTAATAAAAAGAAGATGATCCAAATGAGAAAAACATCATTTTATTTCTGAAATCAGCATTACAACTAGACTAGGAAGACGAAAAAACTACAAACGAACTTAAACTGAAATGCAGAAGAGAAGCTCACAATCACTCAAAAGAACTCACAATACAACAAAAACCACTCAAAATTTGGATGAAAATTACTTCAGCCGAGCCCCTCTATTTATAGGGAAAATTTGAGTTTTACACGCCCTAGGTCACGGGCGTGACTTGAATGTCACGGCCGTGACTTAGGGCGTGACATTTGCTCGGCTGTATTCGCCGCCTTCTGGAAGGTCTGGCCGTCAAACATGGCTGCACACGGGCGTGACTTGGTATGTCACGGGCGTGACTTGGTGAGTCACGGGCGTGACTATGGGTGGTTGATGTCGGCAGCATGGGTGCGGCTTCGAGACGTGACGCGCTGGTGGCTCACGGGCGTGACTCTGCTGGAACACGGGCGTGACTTGTAGAGTCACGGGCGTGACTTGATCAACTTGTCGGGATTTGATCTGAATTGAGCCGTCCCGTTGATATTTGATCTTTAAAATTACACGCCCTTGGTCACGGGCGTGTCTGAGGGCGTGACCTGTGAAAATTTTGCAAAAAATTGCAAAAACAAAAATAAAACTAAGTTAGAAACCAGAAATAATAAAGAAGCAATTTATTCATTAATTTACATAGAAAATTCACAATATTAATTAAAACTATACTAATACTTATACCAAAAATACATATTTTTTATTACTTATCAAATACCCTCATACTTAAGCTTTTGCTATTCCAGGGCAAAAGTAAGAGAGATCTATACGGGATTAACATAAGTTCTAATTTTTGGCTATCGTTTTATTTTAATCATAAGAGACTGAAAAATAAAAATTCGGAGTAATAAGAGTTAAGTCCTAAATTATGCAAATGATTTAAGTAGAAGAAATGTCCTGGCCAAAAGACTTCTTAATTAACCAAATAGCAAACAAAATTGCAATCATTAGTAAACGAGATTAGATCGAAATTATAATAACCTTTGTTTAAAGAAACATAAAGGAAAAATATAAGTTACTAATTATGCTCTCAAATGATTTTTTGAATTAAAACTAGAAACAATAATTTGGTTAAGGGAAAAGGGGGTAAAAAGCCTTGGCAAATAGAAGAGTACTTGGATTAGGGGTGATGAATTGTATCATCTCACCCCTCTTATAAAGTTTCCTTTGACTCCCATCGTTGGTGTACGAGGGACGAGGGAAAATTGACCTTTTTAATTAACCCAATGCCTGTGTTTACGGAATTTGCAATTCCCATTGACATAGGATTTCTTTTAACAAATATTGGGTGCCTATGTTTACGGAATTTTTGTATTCCCATTGACATAAGATCTTTTTTTTTTCTTCTTTTTGTGTTTTTGCCATGCTAAATTGGTGTATACAAGGGGTTTTCAAGAGAAATTCTAGAATAATAAAAAAAAGTTTTGAGAGCAACCTTAGTAAGTTGAATATTCCTAGATTCCTGAAGACATAAAGTAGGGATAATTGCAGTCTAAAGTTGTTTTGCTAACATAATACACATGTCTCTATTTTAGCTAGTAGAAGTAGTGCTTGATAACAAAGCCTCTATTTAAATTAAAAACACAAGATATTCTTTAAAACTTAACCCCGAACGTTTAAATCTATCGATCTTAGATAAACAAACAAATAGTAAAACTAGCGATTATGAAAATCCACAAACATATACTCTCGAAACTAAATGCTTTAAGAATAAAAGTAAAGTAGGGTTTATTATTTTTGGAGTTTTTTGCTTTTATTTTTTTTTTGTTTTTTTTTGTTGTTATTTTGTTTTTTTTTTTTTTTTTCAACTACAAAAAATACATATTATTTTTTTTTTGTTTTTTTTTTTTTTTTTTTCAACTACAAAAAATACATATTATTTTTTTTTTGTTTTTTTTGTTTTTTTTTTTTTTGAAAATGGGAAATACACCCCCATACGTAAAACCCAACATTGTCCCCAATGTTGTAATGTAAGTATGAAGAAGGGAAAATAACAATGCAATATATACAAAAGGAAAAAGGAAGCAAAAAGGCTTCCCTGAAGTAAAGCTGGCGGGGTCGGAAGAAACCCTGCAAAAATAGAGAAAAAGCATAATAAAAATATTAGATAAATATGGGGTGCCTCCCACGAGCGCTTTGTTTACCGTCGCGTAGCTTGACGCATTTGGCGTGGTGAGATTATAAATTGGGGAGGGTTAAAGATTCTGTGTATCCGTCCACCGGATCGCCCGCAAGATATAGTTTTAAACGGTGGCCGTTGACTTTAAAATCGCCTTTTTCGGGGTGAGAGATAAGAACGGTCCCATACGGCCAAACCTCTTTGACTGCAAAGGGGCCGGACCAGCGGGATTTGAGCTTACCCGGAAAAAGACGAAGACGTGAATTATAAAGAAGGACAAGATCGCCCGGCGCGAAAGTTTTTGGAAATTTAATTTTTCGATCGTGGTAGAACTTAGAACGCTCCTTATAAAATTTATTACTCTCACAAGCGTTCGCACGCCATTCATCGAGTTCATTGAGTTGGAATTTCCTATTCTCGGAGGCTAAGTTTGAATCGAGATTTAAAAATTTTAAGGCCCAAAAAGCGCGGTGTTCTAATTCTACCGGTAAATGGCACGCTTTGCCGTAGACTAATCGATAGGGCGTACAACCGATAGCGGTCTTGTATGCCGTACGATACGCCCATAACGCGTCGTCGAGTTTTGAGGACCAATCCTTCCTATTTAAAGAGACTGTTTTTTCCAGAATGCGTTTTATCTCGCGATTTACTACCTCTACTTGGCCGCTCGTTTGGGGGTGACAGGCGGTGGCGAGCTTATGCGTGACGCCGTATTTAGATAAAATTTTTGAAAACTGGGCATTGCAGAAGTGCGTGCCCCTATCACTTACTATTGCACGGGGCGTGCCAAAGCGAGAAAATAATTTTTTTAGAAAATGGACGACGACTCGCGCATCATTGGTGGGCAGAGCTTGCGCTTCCGCCCACCTAGATACATAGTTGACCGCCACTAAGATATAGCGATTATTAAAAGAAGGAGGTAGGGGGCCTACAAAGTCTATGCCCCACAAATCGAAAATTTCGCATTCTAAATAAAAATTTTGGGGCATCTCGTCACGACGGGAGATGTTACCCGACCGCTGGCAGCTATCGCATATACTCACAAAAGTGTGAGCATCCTTAAAGAGAGTGGGCCAATAAAAGCCTGACTCTAACGCTTTCCGCGCGGTCCGGTTGGCTTGATAATGCCCTCCAGCCGGCCCCTCATGGCAGTGTCGCAATATTTGCGCACCCTCCTCGCTGGAAACACATCTTCGTATCACTTGGTCTGCGCAGACTCGAAAGAGAAAGGGGTCCTCCCAAAAGTAGTTTTTTAAGTCAGAGAAGAATTTCTTCTTCTGCTGAGTCGAAAAATCTTTTGGAAGGACCCGCGCGACTAAATAGTTCGCGTAATCTGCGAACCAAGGGGTAGAGGAAGTTTTGGTATTATTTATGATTAAAAGTCGCTCCTCAGGAAATCGATCGTCTATTTCGGGTTCGACGAGCGCTTCTGCGACGGGGTGTTCTAAACGTGAGAGGTGGTCGGCTGCTAAATTTTCAGCCCCCTTCTTATCCCGGATCTCTAAGTCAAATTCCTGTAAAAGGAGGATCCATCGAAGTAAGCGAGGCTTAGCATCAACTTTGGCCAAAAGATATTTCAAGGCGGAGTGATCAGTGAAAACGATTACATGTGAAAGGGTTACGTAGGGTCGGAATTTATCAAAAGCAAAGATGACGGCGAGAAGTTCCTTTTCCGTTGTGGTGTAGTTAGCCTGTGCGGCATTGAGTGTGCGAGAAGCGTAATATATTGGATGAAAATATTTATTTACGCGTTGGCCTAAGACAGCTCCTACTGCGATATCGCTCGCGTCGCACATAATCTCAAACGGAAGAGACCAATCTGGCGCCACCAGAATTGGAGAATTGATAAGTTGCTTTTTAATAAAATTAAACGCCTCTACGCAGGCCGTGTCAAAAATGAATGGGGAATCTTTTTCCAGGAGGTGAGTTAGCGGTTTGGTTATTTTTGAAAAATCTTGAATGAACCGCCGATAAAAACCTGCGTGGCCAAGAAAACTTCTAATTGATTTGACGTTCGAAGGAACAGGAAGTTGTTCAATTATAGCGACTTTGGCCTTATCGACCTCCATCCCCTTGGAAGAAATTTTATGGCCGAGGACTAAACCCTCTCGGACCATGAAGTTGCATTTCTCCCAGTTCAAGACTAAGTTCGTCTCCTCGCACCGTTGGAGGACTCTATCTAAATTTTTTAAACAATTTTTAAAAGAGTTTCCAAAGACGGAGAAGTCATCCATGAAGACTTCCATTATGTCTTCTACTAGCTCGCCAAATATTGCCAGCATACATCTTTGGAATGTAGCTGGCGCGTTACAGAGGCCAAACGGCATCCTCCGATATGCGAAGGTGCCGAAAGGGCAAGTAAAAGTCGTTTTTTCTTGGTCCTCGGGTGAAATAGGGATTTGGAAAAATCCCGAGAGACCATCAAGGAAGCAATAAAAAGGGTGACCGGAGAGACGCTCTAAGATTTGATCAATAAACGGTAACGGAAAGTGGTCTTTTCTGGTGGCATCGTTTAGTTTTCTGTAGTCGATGCACACCCTCCAACCCGTAACAGTACGAGTTGGGATTAATTCGTTATTCGTGTTTGCCACGACCGTTATACCGCCCTTTTTCGGGATGACTTGTACGGGGCTTACCCACGTACTGTCGGAAATAGGATAGATAATCCCCGCATCAAGGAGTTTAATAATTTCAGTCTTAACGACTTCCCGCATGTTCGGGTTAAGTCGTCGTTGAGGCTGAATTGTTTTGCGGGGGTTTTCTTCGAGAAAAATTTTGTGGGAGCAGAATGAGGGGTTAATTCCCCTGATATCGGAAATTTGCCATGCAATTGCACGGCGATGTTTAGATAAAACTTCAACCAATTCGGATGTTTCTGAATCAGTTAAAGTAGAAGATATTATAACCGGAAGCTTTAAGTTCGCGGCTAGAAAAGCATATTTTAGATGGTCGGGGAGTTGCTTAAGCTCCAAGACTGGAGGTTCTTCGTAGGAAGTGGAGATTTTTAAATCTTTCGAGTCGAAAGACTCGAAAGGCGAATCTGGCGGTAATTCTTCTAAAGGAGGTTGATTCGCCAGATCCGAATCGTCTATCATTAAGGATAGCAATTCTGAAAGAGAAGAACACTCGTCCACAAACGCGGATTCCAAATTGAAACAGGAATCATCATTCGATAGTGAGTTCCGCATGGAGGGGTTGATATGTAAAGTAACTTCGTCGTCTCCAACTCGAAGGAGGAGGCGACCGTTACTGACATCGATTAACGCACGGGAGGTTGCGAGAAAGGGGCGACCGAGGATGATGGGTACCTCGACGTCCTCCTCTATGTCCAGGATGACAAAGTCTACCGGGAAGATAAACTTGTCAACCATGACCAGAACATCTTCCGCTACCCCGATTGGGTACTTTACCGAGCGATCCGCGAGTTGGATGCTCATTTTTGTCGGACTCGGGACGCCTAAATTGAGTTTTTTGAAAAGAGAAAAAGGCATCAAATTGATGCTGGCGCCTAAGTCTGCAAGAGCGTACTTTATTAACATATTGCCAAAGAGACACGGGATGGAGAACCGTCCCGGGTCGTTTAGTTTTGGCGGCAATTTGTTAAGGAGAACAGCCGAACATTCCGCATTAAGGGAAACACGCGAAACATCCTCGAGTCGCTTTTTATTAGAAAGCAACTCTTTAAGATATTTCGCATATTTCGGCATTTGGGAGAGTGCCTCGCAGAAGGGGACGTTTATTTGAATTTGTTTTAAAATACGCAAAAATTTTTGATAATTTTCATCCTCCTTCTCTTTATTAATTTTAGACGGGTAAGGAATTCGAGGACTCGAAACATTTGGCACAACCGGAGAAGCTGGAGCAATTAGAATCGAAGAAGAGGGTGGAGGGGTCGGAGGCGAGATGCATACCTTAGGCTCAACCCGCAATGGGGAGACGACCTCCTTGCCGCTTCGAAGGGTTATAGCGTTGGCATTTTCCCTTGGGTTTGGCTCTGTATTCCCTGGTAAAGCTCCGTATGGCCGCTCGGAGACCATCTTTGCAAGTTGTCCAACCTGGTTTTCCAAGCTTTTAATCGATCCGGTAAGATTCCGGATATTTGAATCGTTGGACGCGATGTACTTAGACAAAATATCTTCGAGCGGCGAAGGTTTTGGAGGAGGAGGCTGGAATCCCTGCGGAAATCCTTGCGGAAATCCCTGAGGATTCATATTTGGGGGCCTCTGAGCATTGTTAGGATTGCTCCAGGAGAAATTAGGGTGGCTCCTCCAACCTAGATTATAAGTATTACTATACGGGTTGTTATTAGGGTTGAAGGGGGGCCTAACCGGATTACCGAGGTAATCCACCGATTCTTGTATTACGTTATTATTATTATTATTATTATTCCAAGCGGGAGTGGAGGAGGAAACAGTCATCTCTGCCACCTGCTTACTTAGCCGCTCTACCTGTGAGGCTAAGAAAGTAGTGGCGTCCACTTCAAAAAGACCAGCCGGTTTAGTAGGACGCGACCTTGGCACGTTCCATTGGTACGCATTCATGGCCATTTCGTCGATCAGAGCTTGAGCGGTCTCTGGGGTTTTGTTGTTTAACGTTCCCCCGGAAGCCGCATCAATCATCTGCCGTGTAGAAAAATTTAAACCATTATAAAACGTTTGGACCTGTAGCCAAGTTGGTAGCGCGTGATGAGGACACCTACGCAAATATTCCTTAAAACGCTCCCAAGTCTCATAAAGAGACTCGGAATCGAATTGCACAAAGGATGTGATATCCGTGCGTAGTTTTGCGGTTTTTGACGGAGGAAAATACTTAGTTAAGAAAAATTCCGTCAATTGGGCCCACGTGGTTATGGACCCTCTCGGAAGAGAAGTCAACCATGATTTGGCCTTTGACCGTAGCGAAAATGGAAATAAGCGTAAACGAATGGCGTCATCAGTGACGCCATTAATTTTAAAGGTGTCGCATATTTCTAAAAAGTTTGAAAGGTGCTGATTTGGGTCCTCATCTGGCAAACCGTCGAACTGAATCGACTGTTGTACCATTTGAATTATGCTGGATTTTATTTCAAAATTATTATTATTAACTGTCGGGCGAGTAATACTGGATCCTGTATCTTCCAAATTCGGCCGGGCATAATATGCCATGGTCCGGGCCGGGGCCGCATTTGGAATTGGATCGCCCATATTTACAGTATCTCTGATTGACTCTTCGGGGGTTTCGAGTATGTTTTGATCACGAGATCGGATGCGCTCACGAAGAGTGCGCTCGATTTCGGGGTCAAAAGGAATAGTCGAATCGTCCGAGGAGTTTCCTCGGGTCATAAACTAAAAAATAATATTTTTGGATTTTCTGTTTTATTATTATTATATATATTTTTTTTTTAATATAATATAAGTTTTTATATTTATATAATTTTTTTTTATTAGTTTTGTAACCTCTTTTTTTTTGTGCCTTTTTTTTTGTAATATATAGATAAGGAATAAAATTAATAGCAGTTCCTACTTTCAAATAACAACACAAAGGTCCCCGGCAACGGCGCCAAAAACTTGATGATTACTTGGGCTTCTTCTTTTTGTTTTATAAATAAAAGATAACCTTTATATTAAGAGTTTAGAATTGGCGGATATTTTCGAAGAATCTCGCAAGTACTCCTACTTTGAGAAATTAACCGTTATCCTATCGAAGGATAGAAGTAACGATCTTTTTCTTCTTTCGGAATATTGACAATTACGCTTCGGCTACAATGCCGAATTCTATTGAATTGAATAGTAGAAAAGGAGAGTTTTGCACTAAATGAGTTTGAAAAGCCGTGTTTGAATTTTTAGTCCAAATTAATCATTTGATAAAGGCAAGTATACCTTATCGCAAGTAATACAGGATATTTTTAGAAAATATCGGGATCATATATTTCCGCGGGTCGTGTTGATTATGCTACTTCGAGGGACGAACTATTATTTTATCGGAATAATATTTTTAGTTGATTTAACTAGAGTTCTAAATGATAAAATGCGAAAGATGATTTAAGCGATTTACTAGAGTTCTAAGTGATGAGAAATATAGCGCGCGACGTCGAATTACCTTGAGACGAAAATAGATTTTTCGTAGAATTAAAAGTGATGACTTTTCAAAATATTAAGATGACTTGGCCGTGGAGGTTCCATAATTATGAACGCTCCTCTCTCGAGGGTACGCCCACCTGAGATTATGAATATTCGACCGAACTCTCGTTCTACAATCGAATGTTCTTAATACTCGCTTTATGTTGCGAACCCCGCTATTGGGTTTTTATTTCCAATTCGGGAGAGTTACCTCGTCCTCTCTCGAGGGTAGAGCGCACTTCTCTTTACCCGTGAGTGATCAGTCCGTACACACGAGCCTCTCGGCTAACTAGGTACGAAAACGGAAATGAAAACCACACATCGATTATGTGGCTCCACTCAACGTGATTCTCGGGTAAACCTTAAGCGTTAATTATTTTAGAAAGAGATGTTTTAATTTTTATAGAAAAACTATTTTTTGTGTCCCAATGCTCTTCGACGTCGTGCGCTAAAGGAAATTAGCCACTCATCGGAATGGAGACGGCATTATCGGTTGAAAAATACATGTTTGATAATTAAAGCGGATATAAGCGGATAAAAAGGAAATAAAAAGACTTATATAAAAACAGTAATAATATCCGTCCCAACCACCTTAAACAAGTGCTAAAAAGTTCTTAGCCTCTTATTTAAGAAGGGGGTGGTATAAACATGAAAAGACTTATAAAGGTGCAGAAATAATATCCGTCCCAACCGACTTAAATAAGTGCTAAAGTAAATTAGCCTCTTATTTGAGAAGGGGGTGGTATAGAAATGAAAAGACTTATAAAGGTGCAGAAATAATATCCATCCCAACCGACTTAAATAAGTGCTAAAGTAAATTAGCCTCTTATTTGAGAAGGGGGTGGTATATAACAGTTATATAAAGACTGAAATAAAAACTAAGCTACAAAAAAGGAAAATACTATCTCATACACGCACACACTCTAAAAGAAACTGAAAAAGAAAGCGTTTAAAATGAAAGCGATAAAATAAAGCGAAAAAGAAAACGATAAAACTATTTTATAAAAGCTTGTAAATCTAAGCTATGAAAACAGTAAACCTAGATTATGAAAGCAATAAAACTAACTATAAAAGCAATAAAACTAAATTATGAAAGCAATAAAGCTAAACTCATACACGCACACACACTAACATTAATAAAAAGAAGATGATCCAAATGAGAAAAACATCATTTTATTTCTGAAATCAGCATTACAACTAGACTAGGAAGACGAAAAAACTACAAACGAACTTAAACTGAAATGCAGAAGAGAAGCTCACAATCACTCAAAAGAACTCACAATACAACAAAAACCACTCAAAATTTGGATGAAAATTACTTCAGCCGAGCCCCTCTATTTATAGGGAAAATTTGAGTTTTACACGCCCTAGGTCACGGGCGTGACTTGAATGTCACGGCCGTGACTTAGGGCGTGACATTTGCTCGGCTGTATTCGCCGCCTTCTGGAAGGTCTGGCCGTCAAACATGGCTGCACACGGGCGTGACTTGGTATGTCACGGGCGTGACTTGGTGAGTCACGGGCGTGACTATGGGTGGCTGATGTCGGCAGCATGGGTGCGGCTTCGAGACGTGACGCGCTGGTGGCTCACGGGCGTGACTCTGCTGGAACACGGGCGTGACTTGTAGAGTCACGGGCGTGACTTGATCAACTTGTCGGGATTTGATCTGAATTGAGCGGTCCCGTTGATATTTGATCTTTAAAATTACACGCCCTTGGTCACGGGCGTGTCTGAGGGCGTGACCTGTGAAAATTTTGCAAAAAATTGCAAAAACAAAAATAAAACTAAGTTAGAAACCAGAAATAATAAAGAAGCAATTTATTCATTAATTTACATAGAAAATTCACAATATTAATTAAAACTATACTAATACTTATACCAAAAATACATATTTTTTATTACTTATCAAATATGATCGTAGTCGATGCGGTCTTTCATCATGATGATGACGCGCGTTGAAATATTGTCCACGGATCTCCTTAAGCCTTCAAGGATTTGTGGGAGTATCTCTCTGAACCTTCCTCTATATGAAGTGGCACAAAGCTCTGGAATTTGGAAGAAGATGGATCCAAGGGGTACTTTTTATAGCCTTGGAGCTAGCGTCTATGCCATCGCTACCACCGGCGCTATCCCGGTTTAGGAAATATTCTCCGCGTAAGAATCTTTCATTTTAAGCAAGCTGACCACCTTCCTCTTGTGCTTTGTGCTACCGCCTACGCTACCCGTTACCACCTGCGCTAGAGGCTACCGCCTGCGTTAGATGTTATCGCCTTGCGCTATCTCCTTCTATAATTGCTTCCCAAAATTGCTCTAATCAGATCTAGCGCCTGTGCTAGGTGCTACCACTGGCGCTAGTGGACATGTTGGAATTCTGGCTTCAAACTTGGGGGAAACCTTCATATGTTATCCTTTAGTCATATGGCTTTATTTCCTGCACACTTAAACACACAAGATCAAATACACATTGGATTTGTTATTCTCAAGCCTAGGAGATGAAGAAGACCATGTTCCAACAATTGCGACCAGGGTCTGAATCAGATGTTCAAACTGCCTGGTAGACTCTTGCTGAGCCTGAGCGGTCTTTCGGCGAGCTCAGGCGGCCTCTCAAAGAGCTTGCTCGATGCGAAGCTCAAAACGGCGCTCCAAATCTTCCAAGGAGGTCGTATTGATCGAGGGGCGGCCGCTGGGAGACCGGAGAGAAAGATGCCTGTGATCTGACATCCTGAACATCCACTGATTTCACCTAAACACTCCGGATCTGAAGGTCGCGTGGTCGTTCTGTTGGTACAAAAAAATTTATCTCCAGGACTCACACAAGAAGAAAGGGGGAAGGAACTGCAGAGTGCAGGTTACTTAGGATGAAGAATGCCAGAGAAGAGATCTCTGAGGGAAGCTTCTTTGATTGATCTCAAAAAAGGATTACAGAGGGGGGTCCAAAATAGTCGAAGGTGAGAGGTAGAAAAGTGACAGAATTTGAGACCGCTTACACAGGTTGTAAGATGAAGGCTCAAAGCAAAAGTCCATTTTCAGGTACCCATACCCCTCTATTTATAGACGCGGAGGTTGCCCAAATGGCAGATCCAAAAATTACGGGCTGCCCGGGGTACAGGAGAACCGGGGCAGAGCAAATGGGTGCTAATAACAAAAAGGAAAAAGGAGGCCAAACCACGCGGTCTGGCGAGCTGGCAAAAGCTTGACCGCCTATGTCTTGGGAGAAAATACTGGAGGGAGAGCAGGCAATCTGGGCGGTATCGCAATTCGGAGACCGCTGGAAGGGTCTTTCCTGGCTGGAGAAGAGAGGTCGCAAATTTCTGGGCAAACAACTGAAATAAAATATTAAGACCTTTATCACACAGTTGACTAATAGAGATTAAGTTATGTTTTAAGCCTTCAACTTATAATAGATTTGTAATAGAGAAAGAGTCATTACCCACTTTACCAATGCTTAAGATTCTTCCATTTCCATTGTCACCAAATGTCACCATTCCACCTTTCTTCTTTGTGAGGCTAAGGAACTTTGCTTTATCACCCGTCATGTGTTTGGAGCATCCCGAGTCCAAGTACCACATGTCCTCCATTTCCTTAGCCTTCCTACATACCTAAAAAGAAGATAAGAGTAAAGATTCAGATACCCAAGAGGTTCCTCCCATAGAGTAGGTGGAAACCTTAGGCACCCAGATTTGCCTGAACGCAGATCGTCCCTTCATCCTACAAGAGTCCATGGTGTGTTCAAAGTGAAAGCACTTAGCAAAAAGCTCAAAAGGGGTTGAGACCTTTTTCAAAAATTTTTGTGGACTCTTGCTGGAAGATGGAGAACCAGAAGAAAACAGTAAGGGTTTTTTATTAAATGATTTATTTAATTTGTCACTACCGCCAACGGTAAGATGTACCATCGGGTGGTAGCTTCCAGATCCATACCCAAGCCCATATTTTGCATGTCCATGCCTTTGGTTTGACAAAATTATATCAAGATTCTTTTGGCCAACCCCAATTTTTTCTATGGCTATGTTTAAATCATGGATCCGGGCTTTTAAGAGGGTGTTTTCATTTATTAGGTTTCCGCACCTATTTGAAAAATTTTTCCTTCCATCTTCAATTTGAGAAAGAGAAGTTTTTATACTTCTTTCTAAGTCTCACTTTTGTTTTGTAAGAGATTCATTATTTGAGAGAGCCTTAGAAAGATTGTTTTCTTGTTCTTTTACCCTTGCCAAGTAATGATCATTTTCATGGCAAGACCCTATCTCTTTTCCCAACGCTTTCACTTCCTTATTTAACTTTTGATTTTATTTTAAAAGAATTTTATTTTCAGTTTTTAGAAGATCGAGATCATTTAGACTCTTATTAAAATATTTGCATGTTTTCATATATTCAATATAAATATAATCATAAGTAGTGGGAAGTACCTCAGTGTCTCTTTGGACACTATAATCGTCATCCGATGATTCATGACATATACCCATGAGGCACAAATTTGCCTCATCACCGTCACTTGAAGTAGACCCGCTTGAGCTTTCAGATGAAGAGTCATCCCATGTTGCAGCCATCAGAACCTTCTTCTTATCCTTACCATTTTGTCGCTTTTCTTTTTGCACTTATAGGTATTTTGGGCACTGGCTTCGTAGATGCCCGGTCTTCCTGCAATGTAAGCACTCGAGTGGAGGCCGCTCGTCGTCATCGTTTGATTTCTCCTTTTTCTCTCTTTTGGATGATGAGCCTTTTCAGAAAAACTTACGGAAAGCGTTCCTTTTTTCCGGTTTCTTCATGAACTTTGTGAAATTTTTCACAAAAAGGCTCTCCTCGTCCTCCCCATCATTTTCGTCCCCATTCCTTGATTTGAGTGTCAAGGCTTTCTTCTTTAGATCTTTGTTGTATTCTTCTTCTTGGATTTTGAGTTCAACCTCATTGGTTTTGAGATTGCCAATGAGGCTCTCAATTTGTAGCCGTCTTAAATCATGTGATTCGGAAATAGTGGTCACCTTTGGATTAAACTTCGGAGGGAGAGACCGAAGGATTTTCCTCACCAAGTCACCGTTTGAGAAAATTTTCAAGTATCTTTGAGGCATTGATGATCTTGGGGAAGCGAGTGTACATTGAGTCTATGTCATTGTTTGTATCCATTCTGAACCTTTTAAACTCTGATTCCAGTTGGAATAGCTTTGAGTCATTAAACTGCGAAGTACCCTCATGCTTTATTTCCAATAGATTCCAAATATCATAGGCGGTTTCGCAAGCAATAATTTGATTAAATTCAGTTCTACCTAAATCACAAAATAAGGCGTTCATTGCTTTAGCATTATTTTTGCATTTATTTTTATCTCCATCATCCCACCTATCTCTAGGCTTTTCCATGGTTACTACTCCAACAACATATGTAGGAGTAGTATACGGTTGTTCAATACAAGCCCAGACATCTAGATCTAAATTAATTAGAAAACACCATATTCGCATTCTCGAGTAGTTATAGTCAGTTACTTTGAAAAGTGGATGTCTAGATGTTCCTTGCACCTCATGAAAAGCGAGATCATGGAGCGCCATTATTCCCGGTTGGTAGACCATTTTGGAATAACCTACCTCTGATACCACTTGTTGGATCTGTAGGCGCCCTTAGGGGGGGGGGGAGAATAAGGGTTTTAAAAACTTTTAAACTTAATTTAGTTTATTCAAATGTGTTGACTGTATTTACAAAAATATTTCAGTTATGACACTACTGTAGGTTTTTTATGAAACTAGGTTGTACAAGGCACGAGAGATATGAACTCTATTGTTACCGCCAATGGTAGCGTTATCGCTCGGCGTTAGTGACAAAGAATGCCTTTTCGTTTAGATTTCATCGATGAAAGATAGCAGGACAATATTAGAGAAAAACAGATAGTATTATTACTTTAGAAATGATTACAAAATCTTATCCCAATAATCCTTGGGATTGAGGCAAAAGTATAAAAACCCTTTTTGTTTTTCTATACCAACCCTTCTCCCAAGGACCGGTTGGCTCTAGCCTATCTCTCCCCAAATGAGGCCTCAAGTCGGCCCCTAGATCTAACCCTACACCTAGTCGCCGCACCTACGAGGCAAATTCGCCATCATCCTCGCAAAGCTCTAGTCGCCAACAATGCGGCGAATTCTCTATTGACGATAAAAGAGTTACAAATAATAAAAACTAAAACATCAAAGAAACTCCCTCAAAGGATGAACTTGAAGATGAAGTCGGCGTGATCAATCTTTCTTCAAGTCCTTAGCGTTGATGAACGTTGACAGAGTTTTCTTGGCTTGCAAAGAGGAGGCTCTCACGAATACAGGAGTTGTGGCTTCAATATCTTATTAAATTAGCAAATCAAAATGGAGGCAGTCCACTCTTTAAATAGATTTAGATCCTAGTGCCAGCTGTAGTGCTACCGCTGGGTGGTAGCCTCTTTAGGCAACAAGCTGGCACGCAGATTGAGTCATTTTTGGCAACATTCTGGTTCCAAAATTGTCATCCCCTCCTACCACGCTGCGGTAAGGTTAGCACGCCGGGTTAGCTTTATCTCTTTCCTAGCCGCCAGATCTCCTTCCTTTTCTGCTCCTCAATTAGCAACAATGATCACGGGACTTCCATAATTTACCGTCGAGTGTTAGCCTTAACGCTCCGCGTTAAGAGTAGCCATATTCAGTCTCGACGACCTACCTTTCTCGACGAATATTTCCTTTTCGATGAAGTTTCCAAATCTACACACGCTACTGCCAGCGGTAGCGTTAGCACACCGCTCTAGCACCAGAGCTTTGACCTGGTAGGGAATTCATCGTCTTTCTTTCTCGAACATATAGGGACATGAGAATAGAAGATCATGCACACTATAAACACATGACAAGTATGTTCAAATAGAATGGGGTTTGTTATTCTCAAACCAAGAGATGTGGAAAATATGTTCCAACAGAGGTTAGCCCGTGTGTTGGCGCTTCCACAACTTGACTATTCTGGGTACAGGACTCCCCTCGGCCATGTTTAGTGTTCTGGGAGGGGGGTCTTACAAATGGTATCAGCTTGTACTCGATCCCGAGGTAAAGAAGTCCATTAAACCACTGAGCCAACACAATCAATCATTCAGATTGACGATAAACTGAAATAGCAGAAACAATGTTATGCCCATGTGTGATTCACATTATGTTGTCCACCATTTCCAATAAATTTCCAACCGAATCCAAAACATGTATCCTTACGTATAGATTCCAGCGCATTTCGAGCCAGCAATTGGTATTCCCCTTCCTCCATATGCCATTACCTTCCAATGGTCAGAGCTGGGGCAGACCTTGAATGCAACTCTGGATGCTTTTAGATCCCAGCAGGCTCAAGTACAGCAACATAACCCAGGGTCAAATTGGTTGAGTGCCTTTCGAGGTCTTTCCATGCCTATCATTCATGGAACTTGGTCTGCAGTTCATAAGGAGTGGCTTGACACGGTGTAGAAGATGATGTCCGAGTTCTAATGCCCTGCCAACATTGCAGTTACCATGGCAGTCTCTTTCTTAGAATCGCATGCCAAGAGATGGTGGAAGTCCCTCATGGGCTCTACTTTCGAGGGTCGTACCTATACTTACATCAACTGTGATGAGTTCTCGGACGCATTTCTGGAGAATTTTGTTCCTCCCACTACGCGTGATGATCTTGAAGAGAGATTCTTGCAGATAAAGCAGGGATCTAGGTTAGTATTGGAATATAACCGAGAGTTCTCTCATCTTGCTATATTCGTGGGCACAAATTCCTTGGATGATCAGGGGTACGCTAAGAGGTTCTACAGGGGTTTGCGAGACCCTCTTAGGCATGCCCTTATTTTTGTAGATGACTCGAGTCTTGCTCGGATCGTTTAGACAACCAAGAGGCTTGAGACAGACTACCTTGGGGGTCCACAGTGGAGTAAAGAGGCATACAAAAGATGTAATGGAAGTGGGGACTAGTTGAAGGAGAGCGCCTACCAGGGGCAGAGGTGTAGACCACATGAGAGGTGGTGGACATTTTTGTCCAAACTTCAGGATGGAGCAGCCATCACGACCGCTACCATTAATTAGAGAATGTTTGAAACTAACTTTTATTCTACGCATATCAACTTATGAATCATGACTTATTTCTTATGTACCTATATTTTATTTCAAAACTTATTTGTGTATGAGTTATGTATAATTTTAAATGCATAATTAGGAGTAAATTCTTTTTCTTTGTAGAAGGTCATATAAAATTTTCTCATACCTATGAAATGGTTTTGCTCTAGAATAATAAAAACTTATGTATGGGGGTATTTGATAGTACATTATTTATATTAATTTTTATACAATATTTTATTAATAATTAATTTATTTTTATTTAGTTTCAGTTTAATTTATTACTAATTTACTTTATTTTGTATTTTCAGGTAATCTGGGGCTATTAATAGCAAATTCAAGCCCACAGCCGTGTTCAAAGGAAATTCTAGAACAAATCTGCAAAAATCCCAAATACACGCACCAGGTCACAGGCCTGGCCTAGGGCGTGACAAGTGTTATGGTCGTGTCCCACATCCAGCAGCCGGAAGATATGAGCCATGTCGGATTAAAATTACACGCCCCATAACACAGGCGTGTCCTTAAGGTAACAGGCGCGACTCGCCGACAAGCTTTCAATGAAAGCAGTTTCCAGATCCTGCCATTTCAAGCTTACACCCCCTTGGTCACGGGCTTGACCGAGGTCGTGACCCTTCCCACAACTGTCAGATTAACTCCTGATTGCGTCATTTCCTGCGGTTTTCAGACTCTGTCAAGACACGCCCAAGGTCACGGGCGTGACCTAGACCGTGACACACCATGCAATTGATTTTTGGCGGTATCTCTCCCCCGACATTCCCGGGATTTTGAATTCGCAGTTACGCACCTTACATGCCCTTGGTCACGGGCATGACCAAGGGCGGGTCTCCCCAATTATCACTTATAAAAGGCAGCAATCTACAGAAGTTTGGGAGTCGATTTTGGAGTTTATTTTCAAATTAATTGTACTGTTTTGATGTTCTAGCTAGTTTATTTACAAGTTGTAAGTTTGATTATTGCAATTTCAATTCATGTTTAATAGCTTATTTTTATCATGTCTTCTTCATCTTCTACTTGTGTTCTCAACATTATGATGTGTAGATAAATTTCCTATAGCACTTGGTTATGATGAACTTTAGAATGATATAAAATATGTTTTGAAATTTTCTAATTAGCAAGCTCTCTTTTTGAATATCTTCAATTTATCTTTGATATACTTCGCTTTGATTTCATATTTTCTGTAGATGATTTTCAATCAAAGATCCGTATTCTAGTTGATCGAGAGATCCATGCGTGCGAGAAGATCACTCAAAGATAAAAGGAGTTACATGCACTCCTCGAGAGAGGATGACATAGATCTTCTGGATTGGAGTAAAATCCAATAGTGGGGTTCACCTCTTAAAGCAAGCTTAGGGGTTTTGACTGGCCGAGGGGTCTTAATCGATCAAACTAAGGTAAGTTGGTAGTATTCCTCGAGAGAGGTGATATCATGTTTTGGGAACCTCCACGGTCGAAGATATTTTAAAAAGAGTTTGCACTTTTAGCATTTACAAAATTTGATTTTATTCCAAAGGGATTCTAGATCAAGTGCTATTCTTTTAATCATCATTTTTCTTCGTAGTTGAATTACTCCTAATTGTTTCTCAAAACAACCCCGAATTTTCGATCGATAAAATAATAGCTCTTCTTTGTGAGCAGAAGTACTCAACAAGCCCGGAGATAATACATCACTTGATCCTATACAATAAAATGATAGGTACACTTTCCTTATCAGATTATATGTGGATAATATCGTAATTTTACGCAACATGATTTTAGCCATCAAAGACTTTAAAGAATCTTTTAAAGATTTTTGCCAAGATTTTATTAACAGTGAAAAGAACTTGACACATTTATAGAAGAACTAGATGATCTTGGGAAAGACAATCTATATTCAGTCAACTATGACTTAAGAAACCAGATGTATAGGAAAAAGAAAGAAATAGATACATTAGTTAATGAAAATTCTAATCTAAAAGAAGAGGTTACAAAGGCAAAAACCTTTGAGGACTCACTCAATGGGAGGAGTCAAAAGCGTAAGGTCATTACACAAAATCTCACCATGAGATTCAAACATCTTGGTCTAGGAGCAGATCCATCCACCAGTGAACCAATCCCTAGCAAATCTGCCTGGGAAAATCCTATAGTGTTCATTAGTTCTAGCATAAATCAACCTAATAACAACTTAGAATCGTGTGAAGAACAAAATAATAACCATAATAAACTCTTCAATAGGATAAATACCACTAATCAAACAGGGATTCTAGGTAAACACCCCTTAGAAAAGCCAAATAAAAAATATAAAAATCTTAATAAAAAGAATTATGCATTGACTAGAACTCAACGCAATTTTAAAGATGCATCGAATGAAACTCTACGGAGTTCTGCATGTGCTTCAACATCAACTCGGAGCAATTATGTTGGTGCGACAAATTCTATTCGATGAAACCAATATTCTGTATCGAATTTTTATCGACGTAACTATGCAGACACGTCGAATTACACTCGACGCAAATCTGAAGATGCGTCGATTACTTCTCTACGCATATTTCCAATAAGAAATTTACAAACATCTAGATATCTCTATTTTATTCCTATTTACAATTCTAGATGCTTTTGTTGCTTTAAATTTGGGCACAAGGCCAAACATTACCGGCATAACAAACCAGAACTTCTTCACCTTAAGGGGTATACTGAAAGACCAACTTACTCTTTCATAACTCCATATGATGATAGAAGAAAGAGACCCCAGCAAGAGAGGGTCTATACTAATGTTTAATTTCATGTGCAGAGAGGAGAATGTTCTACAACGAACCAGCAGTGGTATCTGGATAGTGGATGCTCTATGCATATGACTGGATCAAAAGAATTGCTAGAAAACTACAAGGCCAAAGAAGGAACTAAGATAATTTTTGGGGATTCTCACTCTGGGCAAACCAAAGGATATGGTTTGCTCAGGTTTGGGGAAATCTCCTTCTTTAAGGTAGCTTATGTTAAAGGACTGTTGGGTATTGTAGCCACAATGTCCTTGACTTGAAGAAGTCCTCTTCAAACTAAGATGAATTGTAGTGTATTTGATCATACATTTTAGATGTGGTCTTGCAGGTTCATATTGCTAAAGTGTAGACCAATGTCAGGTCACAGTGGGTCAATAAGCACAGCTTCACATAATGTAATTCCTCATTGTGTGGAACATGGTGTTGACTCATGTGTTATCTCTCTATTGGAATACACTTCTTTGTCAAGACTAATGAAGCTCATGGAAGGAGGTGCAGCTGATGATCAAGAAGAAGAAGTAATTTTTCCTACGTCTCTTTTCGTTCGACGAAAAGATGTGAGTTTATCGAGCTCCGTTTGACGAACCGAAAGGATTTCGTCGAGAGCCATTCAATGATCAGTTCAAGTGAAGTTCTAAGTTCAGCGTTCATCGGACTCCGATCAACGAATTGATATGTTTTCGTCGACCGCTGTTATTCTAAAGATTAAAGAAGTTCCGTTCGACGAATTCGTCGAGCAATCCTTAAGTCGACGAATTCGTCAAGAATATTCATTCTCGTCGACAAAATATATTTTCTTCTCTCTTTCTGTCTCCAAGAAAAATCCAAGTTTGTTCGTCGAATAAGATAACTCGTTCGACGAACTCATTGAAGAATGAGCCAACCTCTTGAAGAAGTTCTTCTCAGCCCTTACAAGTTTTAAGCCAAGTAAATTCGTCGAATGAATTTAGCTACTTCAAAGAATTTGTCAGATCAAATACATTGCATCAACAAATTCGTCGAATCATTAATGTCCCTCGACGAATGCTGACAGAGCGCGTTTTGGCCGTCCATCTGTTTATTTAGGGCTTCCTTCCACGCGACCATTTTTCGTTAAGTGACGTTTCTACCGTTGGAGGAATGCTTATAAATACGTAAGAGATTATCCGCTGATGCCCTAATCGTGATTTTGAATTAAAACAGTGGAAAAGATCGCACAAGCGCCGTCGGGTTTGTTCATTCTCGCAAAGCCTAGCTGACACCGACAAAGCTTTCGATCGGATCTTCCCGAAGAAAAGAGTCAACTAGATCTCTGCTTTCTGATTTCATAAAGTTCCATTCAGATCTAGTTCTCTCCTAAGTTCTCAGATCAAGTTCTCTCAAGGCAAGATTTCTTCTTCCTTCCTTCAAGATCCAGATTTCTATTTCACTCAAGGAAGAAGAAGATCTATCATTTTCAGATCTGAAGAAGAACCTCTACTGAAGTTCTAAGGAGATTGTTTCTCAATCTAATGTCTTGTAATTTTTCTTTACAATATTTTTCTAGGAGATTTGTCTCTGAGTTGTAGGAAGCTTGCTTCCGAGTTGTAGGAGTTCTACTCCGAGTTAGTAGGAAGGTTTCCTTCAGAGTTGTAGGAGATTTTGTTCTCCGAGCTTGTAGGATTTTGACTCCGAGTTGTAGGATCATTCTTGATCCGAGCCATAGTGAAGTAGCCTAGTTTAGCCGGGCATGCTAGATAGGTGAGGTGGAAAGTGGACTACCCAAGATCGGGGAACCACTATAAATCTCTGTGTTGTGCTGTGCTCTTTTGATTTTTGTGTGCTTTAATTTCTATATTTTTATTCCGCAAAAAGGCATAGAAACCACTTATTCACCCCCCCCTCTAGGTTAATTAGGTAGCAACTAGATACTTTAAATTGGTATCAAAGCAGGTTGTTCGTTAAAAGGCTAACACCTTGAACAAGATCTCCTTATCTAGTTGCAAGAGCAAGTATGTCTGGAATGGAAAAGTCAAAGGATTCCGTCAAGTTGCCCGTCTGCACAAAAGAGAACTTCCACATGTGGAAGGAGAGAGTTAGATTCTACATGGAGGCTGCAGATCCAAGAATATTTCAGATAGTGGAAGAAGGTCCCCATGTTCTAACGAAGCCATCTTCAATAAACTCAGCTATCATGATTCCTAAGAAGATGTTGGAACTTACCATAGATGAGATTGCACTTGTCGCTCTAGACAAGAAGGCAAAGAATATCATAGCAGGTGCAGTTGATGACTCCATGTTGCAAAATCTGATTCACTGCAAGTCTGCTAAGGAAATGTGGGACTCTCTGGTTGTTCTGATGGAAGGTACGGAAGAAGTGAGGGATGATCGAAGATCGTTGCTTAATCAAGAATATGAAGCTTTTAAGCAAGATCCAAGAGTCTCTATCTCTGACACGTACGAGAAGTTCTTTAAGATCGTAAATGGTCTTCGGAACTATGATCGGGAATTCACCATTGGTGAACTTAATGACAAGTTCTTGAGATCCCTGACGAAAGAATGGGATACCAAGGCAATTGCAATCCGGGAATTCGGAAAGTTGGGAACCATGGAGCCACAAATTCTGTTCGGTAAGCTTTTATCACACGAGCTAAAGTTGAGCATCCGCAAAGCTGAAGAGGAGGGAAGCAGGGCCTCTAGAAGGGAGAAGTCTGCTGCATTAAAAGCTGCAAGCTCAAGGAAGAGCAGGGTTGTATCACCCGTCAGGAGACCGACTTCAGATGATGAAGAATTTGAAGCTAGCCCCAAATGATCGGAGATGTCAGATGGAGAGTTATCTCTACTCTTCAAGCAATTCAAAAGGCTATTAAACAAAAGAAAGCAGAGGAGAGGTCAATCCTCTACTTCTGATCATAGAAGATCAAGGCGTAATGGTGAACATCACAAGAAGGATTACAACAATGATAGGTATAATTCTAAACCGAACAAACACATTTCTACTGACGTTATTTGTTATTGTTGAATAAGCTAGGACACGTGATAGCCGAGTGTCCTTACAAAAAGAAGAAAGAAAAGAAATCCCTCAAAGGAAAGAAGAAAGAGAAGAGCCTCCTCGCAAAGAAGTCCAAGACTCTGAGCGACAGTGACTCGGAGGAGTCAAGCACAGATGAAGAAGCATACTTCGGACTGATGGCACAGTCAGATGAGGACGTTAGTGACTCCTCATATAAGGGAAAGGTAAACTCTCACACTCCTCTCTCTGCATTTGATACTGATTCAAATGCAAATGCAGGCTACTCGTCTGAGGAGGATTCAAAGTTGATGACTCAATATAAGGCTCTTTTGAAGGGATTTGACAAATGCCGCAAGGTCGTCAAATCTCAATCAAAACAGATTGAATCATTTAAAACATTGGAATCAAAACTGAAAGAGGAAATCGAAAGATTGACTCCCCTCAGGGATGAGATCCAAGTCTTACAAGATGAACTGAAAGTCTCTACTGAGCTATTATCATGGAAGGAGAAATTCATCAATGAGTTAGAAGAAAAGTTAGTGGTGGAAAGGAAGATTGTAGAAAGCTTCAACAAGCCAAGAACCATTCTTCCACTCATTGATAAGTTTTCTGCTCCTGCGAAGAGTAGCGGTATTGGTTATGAGGCCGAAAGTAGTAAGGACGCTGAGAAAAGAGCCATGAAAGGAAAGGGTAAGGCTGCTCAAGATCCACCTTCATTCAGGAAGGTAATTTTTCCGACAAACCCCTTTGATCTTGAAGCATCCTTTGTCATCTCGCTAGACCAACACATGTTGAATCTAGAAACAGATATCAAGGATGGAGCCGACCCCGAAACTTTGACATGACTCCGTTCAAAGCTTCTCATGAAGAAGTAATCCTCAAGAATCATGGTCCATTTGTACATGGATCAGCTGCAAAGAAAGCACCAAAAATCCACTCGACTGTGGCCAAACCCGTTGAAAAGAAGTTGGAACCTTGTGTGTGTTGTCACCATGAGGCCTCCACTTCCAAGAATGCTGCTCCTGCTATACCCCTCATTTAAAAGGTAAAACAGGAGACCAAGAGAAGGTACAACCGATTTGATTGTTGGTGCTATGGTAAGGTTTGGTCACTTTGCCATAGATTGCTGGTTTAATCCTAGAAATAGTAAGACTCCACAAGTTAACAATGCTAGAATGACCCCTCGCAATGTTAACATTCCAAGTGGTGGTCATCTAACAAGAAGCCAAGGACCCAAACCAGTTTGGGTTCCTAAGAGCAATTGATTATTGATTGCAGTTATGTCCAAAGGCCAATTAAACTCTAATATGGTACTTGGACGGTAGATGTTCTCGGCACATGACCGGAACAAGAAGCCTATTACAAGAGTTCACTCCAGTGAAAGATGGTCCAAAGGTAATCTTTGGCGGATCTGATCGGGGAATTACTAAAGGCTACTATATGATCACTAACGGTATAGTCTCTTTCACAGACATGGCTTATGTTAAAGGATTACAACATAATCTCATTAGCATAAGTTAACTATGTGACAACGGCTATATGGTAGAATTCTACAAGGACAAGTGCTTGATAAAGTCGTCTGATACGTCAGAAACTATTTTAGCAGGCACTCGGAGTTGAAATATTTTCTGTTTAAATTTTCTTTATTTAGACTCATCTACACCAAAGTGGTTTTTAGCAAAAGATAGTGCATCTCTTTATGATCAGTTGCACAAGAGACTAGCACATATTAATTTCAAAACTATTAGTATGTTATTTTCTCACAATTTAGTTCGTGATGCTCCTGATGTTAAGTGCATTAAAGAGATACCTTGTCACGCATGCCAAATGGGCAAGCAGACTCGGGCTACCTTTAAGAGCATAATTGGCAAAGATTCAACCAGATGTTTAAATCTGCTCCACATGGACTTGTTTGGTCACATGCCAATCAGAAGCTTAGGAGGTAAGGCTTATACTTTGGTTATAGTTGATGACTACTCACTCTTTGCTTGGGTATTCATTCTGAAACACAAGTCAGACACCTTCGGCTCTTTCACAGCATTCGTCAGGCAAATTCAGAATTAACTGGGATGTTCTGTGGTCAAAATCAGAAGTGACCATGGTAGAGAATTCAAGTCTGGGGCCATGACCGAATTTTGGGAAAGCTTAGGTATCTTTCAGGAGTTTTCCTCTCCTCGTACTCCACAACAAAACGGAGTTGCCGAGAGAAAGAATAGAATACTCATAGAGGCTTGCAGGACTATGTTGAGTGATTCTTCACTACCGGAATACTTCTGGGCTAAAGGTATCAACACTGCTTGTCATGTGCAAAACAGAGCACTAATCAACAAGAATCATCATAAGACCCCTTATGAACTTCTGAAGGGCAAGAAACCAACCTTGTCTTATTTTAGAATTTTTGGCAGTAAGTGCTTCGTACTTAACAATGGGAAACATTATAAAACTAAATTTAGTGAAAAATGTTTTGAAGGTATTTTCGTAGGCTATAGTAGCCATAGTAAGGCATATTTGATTTTCAACAAGAAAACCCTGGTTGCAGAAGAAATGTACAATGTTATTTTTGATGAGACGAGCATGCTTCAAAGCAGCTCTTCTAATGTATTTGTTGAAGATCATATGCAAAATTCAAAGAACTCAACTTGGAAGAAGCACCCATCGAAGAGAATCCAAAGTCTACAGAAGTAGAAATTCCAATTCCACATGAGGAAGAATCTCAAGAGGAAGAGGTCCAAGAAGTGGAAGAAGTGCCACAAGTAGATGTACAGGTTGATAATGCACCTGGAAGAAACTTGGTGATCAGATATCAAAGGGATCATCCCATTGAACAAATCATTGGAGAACCTAATGATGGGGTTAGAACCAGAAGAGGTACTGCTAATCAAGTTCTGCACTTAAGTTTTCTTTCACAGGTTGAGCCAAAGAAGTTCAATGAAGCAAAGAATGATGCATCATGGATCATTGCAATGCAAGAGGAGCTCAATCAGTTCAAGAGATGCAAAGTATAGAAGCTCGTACACAGACCCACTGGTCAAAATATCATAGGCAAAAAATGGATTTTCAGAAACAAGCTGGACAAAGATGGCGTAATCATAAAGAACAAGGCAAGACTTGTTGCTCAAGGCTACAGACAAGATGAAGGAATCGACTTCGATCAAATGTTTGCTCCTGTGGCAAGACTCGAAGCGATCCAGTTGTTTCTAGCGTATGCTGCTCACAAGGGATTTAAAGTCTATCAAATGGACGTGAAGACAGCCTTCCTTAATGGTGATTTAAAGGAAGAAGTATACGTAGAACAACCCCCAGGTTTTGTTGATTCCTCTCTACCTGATCATGTCTGATATTTACGCAAAGCTTTATATGGTCTCAAACAAGCTCCCCGAGCCTGGTATGAGACGATGTCTAGCTTTCTTCTTGAGAGCAAGTTCGCAAAAGGAAAGATAGATAAGATATTATTTCTTAGGGATGTAAAAGGCAAGATTTTGCTAGTGCAAATCTATGTCGACGACATTATCTTCGGATCTACTGACGATAACCTCTGCATTAAGTTTTCTAACTTAATGCAAGGGAAATTTGAAATGAGTAGTATGGGAGAGCTGAAGTATTTCTTAGGACTTCAGGTAAAACAATCTGAAGATGGAATTTTCATATCTCAGACGAAGTTTACCAACGAGTTAAGTAAGAAATTCGGAATGGAGAGTGCAACCTCTATGGGGACTCCAATGGGTTCAACTATCTTTAGACAAGGATGAGAAAGGGAAACCTTTTGATGAAACTAAGTATAGAAGCATAATTGGATCCTTGCTCTACCTCACTGCTAGTAGACCGGACATAATGTTTTCAACATGTGTATGTGCTAGATTTCAGGTGAACACTAAGGAATCCCACTATGCCGAGGATTTTGAGATATCTTAAAGGCACACCACATCTTGGCTTATGGTAACCAAGAAGTAATGACTTTGAACTGACAGGATTTTCAGATGCAGATTTTGCAGGTAGCAAGGATGATAGGAAAAGCACTTCCGGGACTTGTCAGTTCCTAGGAAGAAGGCTAATTTCTTGGAGCAGCAAGAAACAGAACTGTGTAGCAATATCAACTGCTGAGTCGGAATACATCTCCGCAGGCAGTTTTTGTGCACAATTATTATGGATAAAGAATCAGTTGGAAGACTACAACTTCAAGTTAAAGGAAATACCAATGTACCGTGATTCGTCAAGTGCTATTGTAATTGCTCATAATCCTGTCTCTCACAGCCGGACAAAGCACATCAAGATTTGTTATCATTTCATACGAGAGCATGTGGAGCACAAGGACATCAACCTCAGTTATGTCCCGACAGATAAGCAAATAGCAGACATCTTCATGAAGCTGCATGACGAGACAAAGTTCAACTACTTCAAAATGAAGCTTGGAATGCTCAACATGGAGTAATATTTAAGTCAGGAAGAAGAACAAGAAGTGCCTAGGAAATCAGTCCAGGCATTGAAATTCTGAGGGGGAGAAGAGGTTGAGGGGGAGAAATGTATAAATTTCTCCTGCTTCCCAATCTGAAGTAGTCAGAAAGGGGGAGAGACTGTTGAAAGGCAGAGAAAGTTGAAAGGGAGAGTAGGTCGAAAAGCTAAGTTTTTAACTCTCCTTATTTCACTTTGTTTATATAACTTATAATTCTCTGTGCAATTCAACTTAGTGGATAGGGTTCTGACTTCTACAAATAGGGGGAGATTGTTGGGTATTGTAGCTACAATGTCCTTGATTTGAAGAAGTCCTCTTCAAACTAAGATGAATTGTTGTGTATTTGATCATACATTTTAGATGTGGTCTTGCATGTTCATATTGCTAAAGTGTATACCAATGTCAGGTCACAGAGGGTCAATAAGCACAGCTTCACACAATGTAATTCCTCATTGTGTGGAACATGGTGTTGACTCATGTGTGATCTCCCTATTGGGATACACTTCTTTGTCAAGACTAATGAAGCTCGTGGAAGGAGGTGCAGCTGATGATCAAGAAGAAGAAGTAAATTTTCCTACGTCTCTTTTCGTTCGACGAAAAGATGTGAGTTCGTCGAACTCTGTTTGACGAACAGAAAGGATTTCGTCGAGAGCCATTCAATGATCAGTTCAAATGAAGTTCTAAGTTCAGCGTTCGTCGAACTCCGATCGACGAATTGATATGTTTTCGTCAACCGCTGTTATTCTAAAGATTAAAGAAGTTTCGTTCGACGAATTCGTCGAGCAATCCTTAAGTCGACGAATTCGTCAAGGACATTCATTCTCGTCGATGAAATATATTTTCTTCTCTCTTTTTGTCTCCAAGCAAAACCCAAGTTTGTTCGTCGAATAAGATAACTCATTCAACGAACTCATTGAAGAATGAGCCAACCTCTTGAAGAAGTTCTTCTCATCCCTTACAAGTTTTAAGCCAAGTAAATTCGTTGAATGAATTTAGCTAATTCGAAGAATTCATCAGATCAAATACATTGCATCAACGAATTCGTCGAATCATTAATGTCCCTCGACGAACGCTGACAGAGCGTGTTTTGGCCGTCCGTCTATTTATTTAGCGCTTCCTTCCACGCGACCGTTTTTCGTTAAATGACGCTTCTAGCTGTTGGAGGAATGCTTATAAATAGCTAAGAGATTATCCGCTGAAGCCCTAATCGTGATTTCGAAATAAAACAGTGGAAAAGATCACACAAGCGCCGTCGGGTTTGTTCGTTCTCGCAAAGCCCTAGCTGCCGCCGACAAAGCTTTCGATCGGATCTTCCCGAAGAAAAGAGTCAACTAGATCTCTGCTTTCTGATTTCATCAAGTTCCATTCAGATCTAGTTGTCTCCTAAGTTCTCAGATCAAGTTCTCTCAAGGCAAGATTTCTTCTTCCTTCCTTCAAGATCCAGATTTCTATTTCACTCAAGGAAGAAGAAGATCTATCATTTTCAGATCTGAAGAAAAACCTCTACTGAAGTTCTAAGGAGATTGTTTCTCAATCTAAAGTCTTATAATTTTTCTGTACAATTTTTTTGTAAGAGATTTGTCTCTGAGTTGTAGGAAGCTTGCTTCCGAGTTGTAGGAGTTCTACTCCGAGTTAGTAGGAAGGTTTCCTTCCGAGTTGTAGGAAATTTTGTTCTCCGAGCCTGTAGGAGTTTGACTCCGAGTTGTAGGATCATTCTTGATCCGATCCATAGTGAAGTAGCCTAGTCTAGCCGGGCGTGCTAGATAGGTGAGGTGGAAAGTGGACTACCCAAGATCGGGGAACCACTATAAATCTCTGTGTTGTGCTGTGCTCTTTTGATTTCTGTGTGCTTTTATTTCTATATTTTTATTCCGCAAAAAGCCATAGAAACCACCTATTCACCCCCCTCTAGGTGATTTAGGTAGCAACTAGATACTTTCAAGGACTTCAACATAATCTACTTAGTATTAGTCAACTATGTGATGGTGAATACAAATTTGAATTCACTAAGTCTTTATGTCATATAGTTAGTTCTGTAACTAACCAAATTTTATTGACTGGACTTAGAAAAGGTAAGGTCTATGTAGTAGATTTTGAGTATGCCAAGTCAGAGGTCTGCTTGATTAATTCCCACCTAGAAAACAATGAATTGTGGCATAGGAGACTTGGTCACCTGTATTTTAAGACAATATCCAAGCTATCTAAGCTTAACCTAGTAAGAGGCTTACTAATTGGTAAGTTTAAGAAAGACCATCCTTGTAGAGCCTGCCAACTAGGAAAACATACTAAGTCATCATTCAAACCAATTGGTAAGAATAATTCCCCTAGAATCCTATATCTGTTGCACATGGACCTAATTGGTCCTGTCTCTACTCAAAGCTTAGCAGGCAAGTCTTATTCATTAGTCATTGTAGATGACTTTTCTAGATTCAGCTGGGTGTTCTTTCTAAAAGCTAAGTCAGACACCTTCAAGATCCTCCCAAGATTCATTAGACAAATTCAATCTGAATTCAATACTCAGGTTGCTATGATCAGAAATGATCATGGTACTGAGTTTGAAAATTAGTTAATTTGTAGATTCTGTGAGGATGAGGGAACAAGACAACGCTTTTCAGCTCCTAAACCCCCCCCCCCCCCCCCCCAACAAAATGGGGTGGATGAAAGGAAAAATTGAGCCATAATTGAATCAGGAAGGACATTATTGGCTGAATCTAATTTTCCTGTCCATTTGAGCTGAGGCAGTGAATACTGCCAACTATGTTCTGAATAGAAGTCTCATCCACAAAACTAAGTTGAAGACTCCCTATGAGCTATTGAAAGGAAAGACACTTATAGTCACACACTTTAGGATTTTTGGGTGTACTTGCTTCATTCTTAACAATGGGAAGAGCCATCATGCCAAATTTGACAAGAAGGCTGATGATGAGATATTCTTGGGATATTCCTCATCAAGCATGGCCTATAAGTGTTCTAATAAGGGCTCTATCCAAATTGAAGAGTCAATGCATGTTGTATTTGATGAAACTCGCATGTTCTCCAAGGGGAAGGAAACTTCCACCAATACTATATTACAGGAAGAAGACCAGCTAGAAGATCAAGTGGAAAGGCTCAACATCATGGATCACCAATCAGATTGCTAGGACAAAGGCACACAGAAAGCTGACAATGATTCAGATGAAGACTCTACTGCAGTTGAGGATGACATTAGAGAATCTACTCTACCAGACATAGAGATCCCTCTAGTGAATGAAAATGATGCCCTCACAGTCAATGAACAAGAGGAAGTTCATGAGGAAGTGAGTCCATTGAAAAGTTCAACAAGAACCATGATGATCCTAAAGGATAACCCTCCACTCATCTTATAGGAGATGTGACAGTGGGAGTGAAGACAAGAAATCAAATAACAAATGAGACAATGTTGCAATGCTTCCTCTCACAATATGAGCCCAAGAAATTTGAAGAGGTAGGCAGTGACCCTCACTAGATAGCTGCCATGCAAGAAGAACTAGCTTAGTTTGAAAGGAACAAAGTTTGGACCCTGGTTGAAAGATCGAGAAATTACCCAATAATTGGAACCAAATGGGTATAGAAGAACAAAATGGACTCAACTGGAGTCATTGTTAGAAACAAGGTCAGGCTTGTTGTTCAAGAATATAGGCAAGAGGAGGGAATTGATTTCAACCAGATCTTTGCTCTAGTGGCAAGTGTTGGAAAAACCCTCTGATTTAACTAAACAAATTACCTAAAAGTGATTTTATTCCTTAGGTTGAATTGCCCATTGTATAGTAAGGGTAACCTTGTCATTAGATGTCTCAGGATGTCACACTCAACCTAGGGTGTCAAGGCCAGATCAAGAGAAACACAATTTGGGCAAAGTTAACATTTGCGTCGAATAGAAATCGACGCAACATCGAGTTAATGTCGATGCTACTCTGACAAGAAGTCCAAGTGGTCGAACCCTTCTGTCAAAGTAATTCAAGTCAACGTTACGTCGAATAGATATCTACGTAGAGGCCATGGACCAGTTGAAGTACCTCGAGAAGTTGACATAGCTTCTACTTCAACTCAACGTAGAATGAAGTATCTGTCGAATCCATCTAAAGCCGACGCAACGTGGACTTCATCTCGACGCAGATAATGAAGTTCAGAGCCATGCCTTCAACTCAACGGTTACGTTGATAAGATATCGATGCCATGTCGACAAGCAGACTTCAATCAGAGCAAGAATGAATTCGAAGCTGCTCTTACAAGGAATCGAAGGTGTGTCGATAAGAGAGGAAGAGAACTCGATGCTACGTCGAATACAGTCTGAAAAGGAAACCTTTTCAGCTGTCATTTTGGACCCTCTCTCATGGCCCATAATATTGAAGATCGTTCTCAAACGGCTTAATAATTGCCTCAAATAGAAAGAAGAATTAAAAGAGGTCAGAAAAGCTTTCTTGGAAACATGCTTAAAGTTGGTGGACGGGTCGTGAATTAAAGTAGAAAAGAAAGAGAATTTGTCTAAGGCAAAATACCTTTTCAGGACCTACTAGAAAAGGAAATTAATTCAAATTAAAGAGGGACAATGTAAGGGAGGAGCAGAAAGAGAAACACAGAGCATTCATCACAATCGGCTAAATTTTTTGAATTAGGGCTTCCTCTTCTTCTTCCTCCTCTAGGAACCCTAATAGAGAAAAGACAGAGAAGAAAGAACAACTGCTCTCCCTCTCTTACTACAGAACAACTGAAGGCTGCTCATCATCAATATCATATAGCAGTCAGAGTTCAATCAAAAAGAAGAGAAAAGATCTGACAATCATAGCTCCTACAAATCATCACAATCATAAGCAGGAGTTCATTATCAGCAGATCTAGTAGAAGAAAATTGAAGCTGTTCTTGAGACAGGCTTCATAAGAATTCTGAAAAACTCCAAAGAAGGAGATTATCTGCTACACTTGCAACAAACCAGGGCACATAGCTCCTGAGTGTCCACAAGAACAAAGGGACAGAAACAGCAAAAAGGAGGAAAAGAAGAAGAACAAGTCTTTCAAAGGGAAAGACAAGAAGAGAGCCAAGAGCTTCATTGCTGAAACATGGATTGACTCAGATGCTAAGTTAAGCTCATCATCATCTGAAATTGATAATAAAGCAGAAGCAGCCTGCATGATGGCACTGGGGATGTCATCAGATGATGAAGAGGAACAGGTATGTTCAATCAAATGGCTCCACCTAAGATCAACTCTAGGTTTGACATCGATATGGACTCATTCGGTGCAGTGGCAGATAGCTTCAAAGCAATTCTTGGGTTGTTTTAGGAAGCTGGCCTAAACAAGCTTATCTCCACAAGGTGTAAGATTCTAGATGTATAACTTGCAGAATTCAAGTATAGTGTCCATGCTGCAGATGATGGGTCCCTTCAAGGGATAATTTCTGGACAAGATATCAGCATAAATGATGACATTCTCTCCCAAACATTTGATCTACTTATTGGGAGTGACTCAGAAAAATTGACAGGAGAAGAGACAAAGAATGTCCTAGAGATCATGCAATTCAAGAAAGACAGACCTATAAATCTGAAGAAGATCGATTTGGCAGAAGAGTGCAGGTTCCTGGCTGACATAGTTGGGAAGGTTTTATTGTGCAAAATCTCAGCTCAAGTTGCAATTCTAAAGCAGTAGCTGCAGCTTATGGGCACTCTTGTCCTCAAGAAAAAGATAAACGGGTGGGGGGGGGGGGGGGGGGGGGGGAGCTACTTCTAATAATGATTGGGCACAAATATGCCCACAAAGAAAATGCTTATATGAGAATAATGATCCATGTGCTCTTCCAACACTATCCAAGCATCTGCAAATCCAAAAGAGTTCCCATACCTTCTGGTAAAAGAATAAATATTGGGATCTTTTCTAAGTGGATTAGGCAGATTCTAAAGCCCGGCCAGTATGCACCTTCTCCTCCTCCTTCTCCTACGCAACATGATATTATTTCAAATCTCCCAAGGGATGATGTTCATGCACAACTCTCTCCTCAACATCAAAATCTTTAGTCCACCTCATCCACTGCAGTTCCTGACTCAACCCCTCTCATTCCATCACAACAATAACAATAACAAAAACAACAACAACAATCTTCTTTAGCCCCAGAGCCATCTCCTCAAATTCCCCATCAGCTACCATCCACTTTTGCTCCACCTCCACCACCACCAATTCATGTCTCACCTGAAACCTACCATGCTCTTTCCCCTATCCAAGAAGACTTCCCTCCATCACCTCCTACATCTACCACACCTATCACTTCAATTAACCTTGAGCAAGTCATTTCAAAAGTAGTGGGGCTATCTTCTAACACCTTTGCTAATCTTCTGGCTGCTCAAACAAGAAGATTTGATAAAAAGTACTCTCAAGTGGAGTCTGAACTCATGAATTCCAAAAGATCTCTATAGGGAATCAAAGACATGTCCTCCTCCCTAGTGTCAAATGAGTTCCTAACCTCTCTTATCAGCAAGGTTAAGAAGGGGGAGAATGGTCAGGAGGAGGAATGGACTGTTCCCGAGTTTAGTGGCCAAGATAAGCTGAATGATGATGCAGCCCCTGATAAAGTGACCATCTTTCAAGGTTCACATATCCAGGGGGGCCAGTTCTAGAGCATCCAGATGGTAATGAAAAAGGAAATGAGACAGAAAATCAAGTAGATAATCAGGAGGAGCTCTCATCTACTCACGGGGAGCTGATTGACAAAGAGATGGAAGATGTACATCAGTATCTGATAGATGAGAGGGAGCTCCCTAGTACACCTCAAGATACAACCCAACAACAAGGTGGAGTAGTGGCCCAGGGGGAGCATCATGCATAGGATTTACTGGATGAAGTGGCAAAGATTGCACAGGAAGTTGTTGACTTAGTTGAGCTGAAAGCATACAGTCAGGGGAAGCTCCTCAATGACAACATTGCTGAAGAAGCAAAAATGTCCCATGAAGATGGTGAGCCTCTGAAGATTGCTCCAAGGAAGGTTACTCCAAAAGTGTTTTCAAGGAAAATAAGAACACCTGAGAAGGAGCAATGAGGTTCAGGTACTATGTAAAGTCTTATAATTCCTGAAAAACAGCTATGGTGATCTATATATAACTATTGACAATTGAATAAAATGGCTTGTGATTATAGTCTGTCATTTTCTTATGTCTATGCTGTCTTGAATGTATCTTTGTTTATATAAAAGGAATGTGTAAAATCACTTTGAATAATCTGTAAAATTTGTTAAGATAAATAGGAGGAGATTGTTGGGAAAAACCCTCTGATTTAACTTAACAATTTACCTAAAAGTGATTTTATTCCTTAGGTTGAATTACCCATTGTATAGTAAGGGTAATCTGGTCATTAAATGTCTTAGGATGTCACACTCAACCTAGGGTGTCAAGGATAGATCAAGAGAAGCACAATTTGGGCAAAGTTAACATTTGCGTCGAATAGAAATCAACGTAACATCGAGTTAATGTCAATGCTACTCTGACTAGAAATCTAAGTGATCCAACCCTTCTGTCGAAGTAATTCAAGTCAACGTTACGTCGAATAGATATCAACGTAGAGGCCATGGACCTGTCGAAGTACCTCGAGATGTCGACGCAGCTTTTACTTCAACTCAACGCAGAAGGAAGTATCTGTCGAAGCCATCTAAAGTTGACGCAACTCGGACTTCATCTCGACGCAGATAATGAAGTTCAGAGCCATTCCTTCAACTCGACGGTTACGTCGAAAAGATATCGATACAACGTTGACAAGCAGACTTCAATCAGAGCAAGAATGAATTCGAAGCTGCTCATATAAGGAATCGAAGGTGCGTCGATAAGAGAGGAAGAGAACTCGACGCTACGTCGAATACAGTCTGAAAAGGAAAACTTTTCAACTGCCATTTTGGACCCTCTTACATGTCCCACAATATTGAAGACCGTTCTCCAACGGCTTAATAATTGCCTCAAATAGAAAGAAGAATTAAAAGAGGTCAGAAAAGCTTTCTTGGAAACAAGATTACATTTGGTGGACGGGTCATGAATTAAAGAAGGAAAGAAAGAGAATTTGTCCAAGGCAAAATACCTTTTCAGGACCTACCAGAAAAGGAAATTAATTCAAATTAAAGAGGGACAATATAAGGGAGGAGAGGAAAGAGAAACACAAAGCATTCATCACAATCGGCTAAAGTTTTTGAATTAGGGCTTCCTCTTCTTCTTCCTCCACTAGGAACCTTAATAGAGAAAAGACAGAGAAGAAAGAACAACTGCTCTCCCTCTCTTACTGCATAATAACTGAAGGCTGCTCATCATCAATATCATATAGCAGTCAGAGTTCAATCAAAAAGAAAAGAAAAGATCTGACAATCATTACTCCTGCAAATCATCACAATCATAAGCAGGAGTTCATCATCAGCAGATCTAGTAGAAGAAAATAGAAGCTATTCTTGAGACAGACATCATAAGAATTCTGAAAACAGAATTATTCTTCCTCCCCTTCTTCTTTTTCCTTTTCACACCAAACTGTAAAAGAGATTTGAGAATCCCTCTTCCATAGGATTCAGTGGTTCAAGATCTCCTTATCAAAAAATTGTTTGGCTTTCCTTAAAGGTATACACATCAAATGTGCGCATCAGAATGTATCAAGAACAACCCAAAGAGACATGTGGATCGTGCTAAAACCATGAATCTAGAAATTGAGGAAACAATAAAATTACCTTCTAGGGATTGAGTCGATACTCAATCAAAATATCCAAGAAAAGTGTTCTAGGATCCGGAATCCTATTCCAAGTCCTTGCTTTGTGCTTGCTTTGTGCGTCCTTTGCCTCCGTCAACGTCGGGCTGCTCGTCGAAGGAGTTAGTGTAGAATTGTGTCCACACCTCTATAGAAGTCCACATGAGAAAGGAGAACCCCAAGCCTCTTGTCCAACAAGAGCTAGGTCGGAGAAGGAATGCCCTCTACGTCTCCACATATTACTAGATCTGTTAAAGGAGAGGAGGCGACTCCAAGGAATGCGTCTAGAATCGAACAGGAACACTTCTCGTTGATATCAAGAGACGACACGATCTTGTGGGAACGATTCCTTTCAATCTCCAGAAGTAACGACTAGATCCCAAAGGAATGATTCCTCTTGATCTACTAGTCGGCGAGAGACTTCACGAACTGGTAAGGGCACGCCGTCGAAAATCGCAAGTCGCCGGTCATCCGCTTCGTTCTTCTCTCGGGTTCACTCCAAAAGGGAGAGCTCTTATCTCGACCTTAAATGGTTTAGGCTATTTATATCCCGAGAAAAGAAAGACCACGACATTTTCTATCCGCAAAACAAGTTAAAACAAAATTCGTCGAGTGCACATGGTTCGTCGAGATCATTCGATGATTTCGTCGAGATCAATCGACCATTTTGTCGAGAGGGAATTCGTCGGTTAGATATTCTTCGATTATACTTGTCCGACGGAATGATTCTACGAACATATCCAATTCGTCGAGTCATTTCGACGAATTGGCATACTTCGTTGTGTCATTCGTAGGACTATTTCGTCGAGTAGATCTAATTCGTCGATGAATCCCCTCGACGACATGAAATAAGTTTCGTCGAGACATTCTCGAAAACTTGCCAACATGCTCCATACAATATTCACAATACCTGTGGAGCAATCAGTCGACTCGACCCAATTCCAATAAGTCGTAGGATTGGTCCTTCACACATATCCTATATGAGTAAGGAGAACACAAACAATCTCCAACTTCTCCAATACTCTTATGTGCAACCCTATAGGCTCATATCGCGTTGGCAGTATGACTAACTATTTATTTCTTCTGGATCATCAAAGAAACTCCAACAGTCTCCCACTTGATCTAGAAGGTATCAACAGAAGTCTCACAAACAATAAGCGGCATCTAGTAATACATCATTGCTACCCAAGCAATAAGAGTTCATAACTCAATAAGACTGTCTGTGACAAATGTATCATTTTTTTCGCGTCCCTTTGTCCCTAACATCCGGATTGAACTAGAGGCATGGACCGTGTCACCCTCATAATTGTTCAATCCTAATTTCCTAATCTAGAATAGAATTAAGGGATTGGTTGGCTCAATATCAAATATTGGCTCAACCCAGCATGGCCATGCATTTCTCGGTCTCATTCCATCAAGGGGCCCATGGATGTAACTCCTGTCATAAAGGAGGACAAATTCCATTTCTGTACACACACAAACACCCAAATGATTCACAACATACCCAATAACCACCCTTATCAACAACCTTTCACAAGGAAGACTTTAGATGGCATCAAAGCATGCTCTTCCTCACTTGATGAATGCTATGACTTCAGGTCAAAGGACCACACACACCATTGTCACTTGAGATTTACTTGTGACACGTTCATATAATAATCCACAAAGTAATCTCACGGAGGGGGGGGGGGGCATCTGTCCAGTACAACTTGTTCCTAACAAGTACACATGTGATGACTTGATATCACAATATCATGACCTGTGAGAACCGGTCATCAGTCAACGCACATGCTAGTCTTATGGTCTCATCCTCACCCTAATTTCTAGGATGATACCTCGACCAGGGACCTTTTAAGAATGAAGCTTCTAATTAAACATAGGTCCTCACATTCAAGTCACGCACTTGAATCCCTATGGAAGCAATCATTCTAAGGGCATCTATTATGCTAATTAATCAATCATATAGAAATAGTTGACATAATAAAAGAACTTGCCATAAATGCAAAATGAAATACATAGTACATAACAAAATTCATCAAATGAATAAATAACCGACAAACATGCAATCCACAAGGCTCCCACTAAAGATGATCATTCAGGTATCCAATACCCATGGATCTAACATGACCATCATGCTCCCTTTGCGCAAGAGGCTTTGTCAGTGGATCCGCAATGTTTCCTTCAGTCGGTAATCTACAAATGCTCACATCTCCTCGATCGACAATCTCTCGAATAAGATAGAACCGCCGAAGTATGCGCTTGGAGCGCTGATGAGATCTCGGTTCCTTAGCTTGGACAATTGCACCATTGTTGTGACAATAGAGAACTACGAGATCAACAATGCTAGGAACTACATCTAGCTCACCGTTGAATTTCCTAATCCACACAGCCTCCTTTGCGGCAGCAATATACTCGGCTTCTTTTGTAGAGTCAGCAACTGTCTCTTGCTTGGAACTCTTCCATCTTACAGCTCCTCCATTAAGGCAGAATACAAAACCTGACTGGGACTTTGAATCATCTTTATCAGTTTGGAAGCTAGCATCTGTGTAACCACTTACAATGAGCTCTTCCTCTCCACCAAACACCAAGAATGTATCTTAGTCCTTCTCAAGTACTTTAGGATATTCTTGACCTTTATCCAGTGACAATCACCTGGATTATACTGATACCTGCTCGTCATGCTCAAAGCATATGAGACATCGGGTCGAGTACACAACATTGCATACATGATTGATCCAATTGCCGAGGCATATGGAATCAACTTCTTGCGGTCCTTATCATCCAAAGATTTAGGACACTAATCCTAAGAGAGACTCACACCATGAGACATGGGTAAGAATCCCTTCTTGGACTCAAGCATGTTGAACTGTTTCAACACCTTCTCAATGTATGTACTCTGTGTCAAACTCAGCAACTTCTTCGATCTATCTCTATAGATCTTAATACCAAGTATATAAATCGCTTCACCCAACTCTTTTATAGAAAAGCAATCCCCTAGCCTGTTCTTAACAGCTTGAAGGGTCGGAATGTCTTTCCCAATCATCAGTATGTCATCCACATACAGTATCAAAAAAATGACAATACTCCCACTAATCCTTTTGTAAACACAAGGCTCATCTTTATTCTTGATGAAACCAAACTCTTTGATCTTCTCATCAAAACGCAGATTCCAACTTCGAGAAGCTTGTTTCAATCCATAAATGGATCGATTCAACTTGCATATTTTAGTGTCTTCACTTGGAGATACAAAACCCTCAGGTCGTGTCATATACACTTCCTCAAGGAGGTTTCCATTAAGGAAAGCCATTTTGACATCCATTTGCCAGATCTCGTAGTCATAATAAGTAGCAATAGCAAGTAGAATTCTGATGGACTTGACCATAGCTACAGGGGAAAAGGTCTCATCATAGTCAACACCATGAATTTGCTTGAAACCTTTAGCCACCGGTCGGCCTTTGAATGTCTGTACATTCCCATCCATGTCGGTCTTCTTCTTGAAGACCCACTTGCACCCTATGGGTAGTACACCTTCAGGTGGTTCCACCAAGGTCCAAACTTGGTTTGTATGCATGGAGTCCATTTCAGATTTCATGGCCTCAAGCCACTTCTCGGAGTCTGGTCCATTCATAGCCTCTTGGTAGGTTGCTGGTTCATAATCATGATCCATAAGCAACACATTACCTATTTGAGTCATGAGAAATCCATATCTCTCAGGCTTAACTCTAGTTCTACCAGATCTACGTAGGACTTGTGTTTCTTGAGCAGGTTCTCCAGCTACAACAGATTGTAGTCCTTGCTCAGGTTCCAATTCACGTTCATTCTTGTTTGTGGTTCTTGAACCTCTTCAAGTTCTACCTTGGTATTTTTTCTAGATAGAAACTCATTCTCTAGAAAAACACCACTCCTAGCGACAAACACTTTGCCCTCGGAATGATGGTAGAAGTAATACCCATTAGTTTCCTTAGGATATCCCACAAGATAACACTTATCTGATTTGGGTTCCAGCTTGTCAGACATTTGACTTCATACGTATGCCTCACAGCCCCAAATCTTAATGAAAGACATACTAGGACGCTTCCCAGTCCATATCTCATATGGTGTCTTTTGAACCATTTTCATCGGAATGCGATTTAATGTAAAAGCATCAGTCCCTAGAGCAAAACCACAAAAGGAAACGGGCAGATCGACATTACTCATCATCGACCGTACCATGTCTAACAAAGTACGATTCCTCCACTCAGAAACACCATTATGTTGCGGTGTTCTAGGTGGTGTGAGCTGTGATAGAATACCACACTATTTCAGATGATCACTGAACTTCTGACTCAAATATTCGCCACCTCGATCATATCGGAGCACTTTTATCCTTTTTCCCAGTTGGTTCTCTACCTCATTCTTAAACTCTTTGAACTTTTCAAAGGTCTCAGATTTGTTCTTCATAAGAAACACGTATCCGTATCTACTGAAATCATCAGTAAATGTAATGAAGTAATGGAACCCACCTCTACCCATAGAATTCATGGGTCCGCACATATCACTAGGTATGACACCCAAGAGATCATCTTCCATCTCAGTATGACCAGTGAAAGGGGCTTTGGTCATTTTGCCTAATAAGCAAGACTTGCATCTCTCAAATGATTCATAATCAAATGAGTCCAATAGTTCATCTCTATGGAGCTTGGATATGCATTTCTCATTTATATGGCCCAAACGACAATGCCAATGGTATGTAGGATTTAAGTCATTTGTTCTTAGTCTTTTATTATTTCCTACATTATAGATCCAATGGTCTAAGTTCAAAACATATAAACCATTAAATAATTGGGCTACACCATTACAAACATCATTCATAAAAATTGAACAACAATTGTTCTTAATTATAAATGAAAAACCTTTCATGTCAAGACATGAAATGGATATAATGTTTCTAGTTATGGCTGAAATGAAATAACAGTTATCTAATTCTATTACAAGCTCAGTGGGTAAAGAAAGATGATAGACACCAACGGCAATGGCAGCAACTCTTGCTCCATTTCCAACGCGCAGGTCTACCTCCCCTTTACCCAGCATTCTTCTTCTTCCCAGTTCCTGCACATTTGTATAAATGTGAGAACCACATTCGGTATCCAATACCTAAGATGAAGGAGCATCAAGATTTATTTCTATACCGAAAATACCTGAAGCGGAAGTCATACTTCCCTTCTTTTTCTGCATATCCTCAATATAGAGAGGACAGTTCCTCCTCCAATGCCCTGCCTTACCGCAGTGGTGGCACTTTCCTTCCTTCTCCAGACCTTTCCTTTTCAGTGCAGAAGACTTGGGATCAAGATGAGACTTAGATCCAATATCTGTCTTCTTAGATCCCCTGGCCTTGCCCTTTCCCTTATGCACCATCATTATGTGGCTAGTAGGCTTGGCCTTCTTCATGTTGTTCTCGCCAGTTCTCAACATGCCAGGGAGCTCGGGTAGTGTCTTTTCTCTTTTATTCATGTTATAGTTCTAGACAATCTGCTCATAACTGTCAGGCAACGATTGCAGGATCAGATCTTTGGCCAACTCTTGGCCCAAAGGAAAACCCAGTTTTTCAAGGTTCTCTATATACCCAATAATTTTGAGTATGTGAGTCCCTACAGAGTCTCGAGCTCCCATTTTGCACTGAAATAATGCCATGGATATGTCAAACCTCTCTTGCCGAGCTTGCCCCTCGAACATTTTCTTGAGGTGCCAGATTATCTCATAACCACACATGCTCTCATGTTGCTTCTGAAGCTCAGAGAACATGGTATCAATCATGAGGCATTCCACATCCAAGGTATCATCCTAATACTTCTTGTAAGCATTTCTGGTCAGCTCTGTGGGGGCTTCCCCTTCCAAGACATAGAGCTTGCGCTATTGCCTGAGAACAATTCTCAGGTTCCTATACCAGCCGAGGAAGTTCATCCCATTGATCTTGTCCTTCTCAATGATGGCTCTCAGGGACAATGTGGAGTGTGATGTATTTTCCATGGAAATTCTACAATAAATTTGCAGAACCTTATAGTACTACATTTCAAAATACATTTTATTTTAATAAGAACTTTTATTAAAGGGATCTCACTATTTTAATCAAATCGATAACCCTTAATATCGATTCAGAGAGTTTATGCGAGCTACTCTCATAGTGGACAAGATCCGTATTTCACCAACACAATGAGTCCACTTTGGCGTTTCTCTCATGATGCAATTATTTAGGTAGACAACACTTGCCAATTGCATCATTATGCAACTCTTGTATGGTTGGTGAATAACTCTTTATTCGCATCCATCATATGGTGCATGCCAACCCTATGCCTCTAAGCACTCAACCTTTGAGGCCACTTAGTTAAGTTGGACCCGATGTCGACAGTGGGATGTCACAATTATCCGCTCGCACCCTTACTAAGATATATTAATGCACCTTGCTTTGGCAAGCCCACACTTCATCGATCGAGGCAGGAAGAGTGTCATCCACTAGAAGGCATCCGTATACTTAATATTAGTTAAGGGATTTTAAGATAAGTGATTAACATTTAATCATGATTAATATTTAATCAATGTGCACACATCTTCACAAACAGACCAAGCATGACCCGGATACATTCCAGATGCACAAAACCATCAACACTTGATGATATGGATTAAATCTGAATATTTAGAACATTTCTAAACCTTCGGATTTACATGTACCGGATGCTAGCAAAAGTAAACACCCTCATTGCAGTAGACAAGCTCGTCTCTCTAGTCTTTAGTTTCACAAACTATCATAGAGACAGACGGTTACTGCGAAGGGAACAATTTCTGAACCATGGAATTAGCAGAGAAACCTAGCTCTGATACCACTGTTGGGTTTTCCTTAAATGTATACACATCAGATGTGCACAGCAGAATGTATCAAGAATAACCCAAAGAGGCATGTGGATCGTGCTAAAACCATAAATCTAGAAATTGAGGCAACAATAAAATTACCTTCTAAGGATTGAGTCGATTCTCAATCAAAATCTCCAAGAAAAGTCTTCTAGGATCCGGAATCCTATTCCAAGTCCTTGCTTTGTGCTTGCTTTGTGCTTTCTTCGGCTCCGTCAATGTCGGGCTGCTCGTCGGAGGAGTTAGTGTAGAAATGTGTCCACACCTCTATAGAAGTCCACACAAGAAAGGAGAACCCCAAGCCTCTTGTCCAACAAGAGCTAGGTCGGAGAAGGAATGCCCTCTATGTCTGCACAAATTACTAGATCTGTTAAAGGAGAGGAGGCGACTCCAAGGAATGCGGTTAGAACCGAATGGGAACACTTCTCGTCGATATCAAGAGACGACACGATCTTGCGGGAACGATTCCCTTCAATCTCCAGAAGTAATGACTAGATCCCAAAGGAACGATTCCTCTTGATCTACTGGTCGGCGAAAGACTTCACGCACGGGTAAGGGCACGCAGTCGGAAATCGCAAGTCACCGGTCGTCCGCTTTGTTCTTCTCTCGGGTTCACTCCAAAATGGAGATCTCATATTTTGACCTAAAAAGGTATAGGCTATTTATATCCCGAGAAAAGAAAGGTCACGACATCTGCTATCAACAAACCAAGTTAAAACAGAATTCGTCGAGTGCACATGGTTCGTTGAGATCATTCGACAATTTCGTCGAGATCAATCGACGATTTCGTCGATAGGGGATTCGTCGGTTAGATCTTCTTCGCTGATACCTGTTCGACGGAATGACTCTACGAACATATCCAATTTGTCGAGTCATTTTGACAAATTGGCATACATCGTCGGGTCATTCGAAGGACTGTTTCATCGAGTAGATCTAATTCGCCGATGAATCCCCTCGACGACATGAAATAAGTTTCGTCGAGACATTCTCGAAAACTTGCCAACATGCTCCATACAATATTCACAATACCTGTGGAGCAATCAGTCAACTCGACCCAATTCCAATAAGTCGTAGGATTGGTCCTTCACTCATATCCTATATGAGTAAGGCCAACACAAACAATCTCCAACTTCTCCAATACTCTTATGTGCGACCCTATAGGCTCATATCGTGTTGGCAGTAAGACTATTTGGTGTAAGATCTCTTTTCTCAAGACCCGTTCGGGTACATGAAAACTCGAACCTCTCCCGCATCGCACGGTTGAGGTGGATCTTCGCCCAGAATCGCTGCCTTGCGGTGTCACCAACACTCAGGTTGGCTAACACCGCTCAGCACCAACTCTGTCGGCTATACGATCATAAGTAAAATATGCCGAAGTGAAGTACATAAATAAAGGCATGTCCACAAGTCACAACATCATATATATATAATGAAACAGGAAGTCCAAAAAGAGACAGTACGAGCAAAAAGGGCTTAAGCCCGATACCTATCCAAAATAAGTACTCTCTCTCTCTCTCTATAACATGTGGAAACTACAACAAAACTCTCAAATGAGGAAATCTAACTATCTAGTCACCAACCTGTGGCGTCGTGGTAGTACGCTGCATCCGCTGCTCAGGTCCTGCCATCTCGTCCAGCTGCGCGCGGGACAACACTGACTCCTCGGACTCCTGTGGTCACACCGACCGTTAGTCATAAAGACTAAGTCATTTTGTCCTCGCCTCCCTCCACGACTCCTAGGAACCGAGCGGGAGGAAGAAGCGGAGGACAACAAGGGGTAAACAAAGAAGAGGTGACATGGCATTAATCTAGCAGGTATAGGTAAAGCAGTAAAGCTAGCTAGCAGTATAGTGCAAATAAATGACAGTAAAGTAGAGCATGAAGTAAAGCAGTAATAGAAAGAAAATGCGGTGCAGTAAGTAAAACTAATCTACCATCACAGATTTGCACCTTAACTTATATGAACGCCCATAAGACATATAAGTTAAGATGTCCAGGTAACCCATCATATAAAAGAGCCCATACTAATTTATATGATGGGGGTATGCTAATGTGTATGTTATGCTATGCTATGCTTATGATGGTTTAATGTGTTTGTGCAATGTGACTCACCCACATGACTCTATGCGCACAGACCTTTATAGTTCCCAATTCGTTAGAAAGGAAGCCAACCTTTCAGGTACCGACCGTCGTGGCTCACGGTAGCAGTGGATCGGGCACTCCACATCCTAGGCGGGTATGTTCACTACCAAGCCTAGACCTCATGTACGCCTCAACGCTAAGAACACAACAGCGGAGCTCCTGCGTATTCTTGCTGGAATCCACCAGACTTTAAGGTCGGGGTGGGTTATTAGGGATTGTCTTCCAGACCGCAGTACTCAAACATACCGGCCCTCTAAACCTCACCCTTACCTGAGTCAACGTACTACCGTCGGTGACACGACTAGCCTAGTACCGAAGACTCGCCACTATTTGAATAAGTAACAGGTGTTTACAAGACCACCCGAGCTTCCGGCTCAGGGTCTAACACACAAGCTTATCCAACACATCTCCTTCCCAAAGGAGATCCATAACAGTTTACTGACCTAATTAGGCTACTCTTGCTTACAATATAGTTAGCGTTATATTTAGGGTGAATCTTGGACTTCCCGCGGTGTACCCCGTAAAGGGGTTCCCAACGGTACTACGGATTCAATGGGCTCAACCCCACCATCCTCCTCAAGACAATTACTTTAGTTGGTGATTAACATTTGGTTCACCCTTCATTATTTCATATACTTAAGTGACTTAGCTCAACACCCGTCCCACCCAATTGGGTTGGACGTACCTCCACAACTCATACACTAACACTAACACAACCTCACAGCTAACCCTAGGTTTGACCCTCCTTGACTAATTGTGAGTTATCACTCTAATACTTAATGGATATAAGTACTAAACACAACCTAGGGGTCTGAATTGCCAAAAATTCAAAATTCTGTTTTTACTAAACGCAGACCACTAAGTTTAACTAACCTCAAACCTCATAAGTGAATCCTTCTAAAAACTCATAACCAAGGTCTGGTATAATTATCCTAGGCTCCCACTGACCTTAATAAGGTATGTTCCAATTTCCATAATTTTCCATATTAATTTGATATTTATTATAATTTAAAGTAGTTCAGGCCTTAAGTCAAATTACACATGAACTACCCTCAAAATGCTTCTACATGCTACATGAAAATTATCAGTAAGGTAATATCCCATATCAAGGTGGTTCACTGAGTTCCAAGACCCTAGGATGTAATTTGGCCTACTAAATCATCATAGTTGTGTAATTACCAAAATGCCACTATAATTAGTAAAAAATAGTATTTCACATCTGAAAATTCTACAAAAATTACCAAGTCTCCAGATGGGGATCTAGAGTCCTCTGCCAAAGGATTATGTAATTACCATATGATTTAAGATTTTAAAAAGATTTAACTTCCAAGTGTTGTAAATAGCCATTTCTACATGAGGTACAAGAAATACCAATCTACAGGCTTCCAAATAATTATCATGGGTATATAGTAAGATCAAATGACAGATAACCAAGTTTCATAATCTTTCCCCATGATTTGACATTTTAAAATGATTTAATACCCAAGTATTGTAAATTCCAATTTCTACATAAGGTACATGAAATACAAATCTACATGCTTCCAAACAATTATCATGGTCATATGACAACATAAAAGGATAGATATCCAAGTGTCATAATTTTACCCAATGATTTGACATTTTTCATAATTAAATTCTTCTAAGCTAGTAAGCACTTAAAAAATCCTACACAAGGTATAATGCCTCCATAAATCATAACAAAATTACTATAGTCCATTTTCATCCCTATTCAGCCAATGATAAAGTTTCAAAGCCATACAAGGTCATATGACCATGCACTTTATTTATTTAAGGAAAAAGTGGCAATCTCATTTATTAGGAGAAAAATACTTAAATGACACTAAAAATTCCCATTAAATTACCTAAGTCATTTTATGCTCTTAAAAACATATCTACAAAGTTCTGAGTCAAGGCAAGGAGATTTGGTCATATGTCCTTCACAAATCCCAACTTTGCAACCTTAAGGGTTTACCTTTAAGATTTTAGGTCACACCACCCTAATGGCTCCAAATGGCCCATTAGGGTGTGTCACAAGCATTTGAATATCAATACCTACATAATCATCATGATGGGAGGAGGCTAACTCACTCAACTCCTCAAATGGCCTAAACCCTAATTTGACCCCTTAAGGCCCTCATTAGGGTTTCCCATTTCCCATATCAAAACAACTCCAAATGGCGTGAAAATTTAGGCAGGCACTACACATGTACTAAAGAGCATGCCACCAAAATTTGGTGTCATTTGGACATAATATGCTCCAAAAAATCAACATAATTTAAAAATCCTAATTACCACAAAAACCCTAGGTAAAGGTGCTCATCAAGGGCTGTCCTTTGGGAAGGGGGTGACCCTAGGGTATACCTACCCATGGTTAAAAGATCAGCCTCAAAGCTTTAGGGGTTTGGGCTAGGTAATTAATTTAGTGGACTGACCAAGTGTAGGACCAGTCCTAGTAAAACAGCTCCCTAGGGAGCTGTGGTTCACCAAATGACTTGAACTCACTCCCTAATGAAAGTCAAGACAAAGGCCTACAACTTTCATGTTGAGCACTTTTTCGAATTCAGCTATTAGGAGGCCCTAATTTATTTTTGAAGTGAACTGATTATTAAGGACAGAAAATTCAAAGCTTTGAATTAATTTAATAAAAAGAATAGTGGCGCGCACGAATCTTGGCGTAGATCCTGCGGCGGCGGTGGCGTCTTCCTCCTCCAGCCAACAGCTGAGATTCAACCGCGCTGGGCAATGTTGCGGGGGAGATTGCCGGCGATCCAGCCACCACCACCGCCGGCCAACACCACCGACACCTTCGTGGTGGTCGGGGCTACTATCCACCGGCGACTGGCGGCCGGGGGCGGCAGTTTCCGAAGATCCCAGGCGTACTAATTTGAGCCAAAATCCATAGATTTCAGGGGTAGATCCGGGCTCAATTGAGCCCGATCCTTCCTCGTTTAGTGATAGGAAGCTAGCATGGGGGGAGGGGAGGAGAAACGAACCGTTATCGGGGCGTGGCGGCGGCTACGGCGAAGGTTTTCCATGGAAAAGCTTTGCTACGGCGACCCTGGTCCCGATCCCAATTCTACAGCTCTAGCTTTGCTCCAGGTGTCGTTCTCAACTGCTCTCCACCTCTTGAAGGTGATGGTGTGGTTGAATTGGGGTGGGGAGGCCTCTATAGGTCGATTTGAATTCAAGCTACCTCGGGCCTCTCCTTGCTGCCACCCTCCTATAGCTGCCATCCTCCTGCTTCCCTCTGGGTCAATACCAGACCCACAGCAATCAGGGGAGGCCCCTAGGCTGATTAGAGATGGAGTGTAGAGGAGGGGGTGTTAGCTTTTCCTTTTGCCTTTTGCTTTTGCTTTTTAATCCACTTTTGGTCCCCCATCTCCCTTAGGTTAATCAAGCTTAATGTTAGGGTTCAGTCTAGGGCTGATATGGGCATGTCTTAGGTCCATGTATAATGGTTAATTGATTGATGTTGGGGTTCCATTCAATTTAGGCTTGGAATTCACCTTAAAGGGCTAGGTTGACCATGGTTGACTTTAGTCAACCAAGGTGAGTGGATTGACCCCACTTGGTGGTCTTGGGTCCCTTGTCACCACCCAATATTGGTTGGTACATGGTGGGTCCCCAATTGGGCTAATTTAGCCTTAAGGTGTTATTTTTACCTAAATTAAGCTAAAGTTTACTTTGGTCAAATTGGTTAATTGGTTGACCAAGTGATGGGGCTTTTAAGTCCAATGAGTTCCTTAAAGTGTTTAGAGTGTGGTGGTAAGGTCAAATTTGAACATGTAGAGTCAATTGAACCCTAAATGACTTAGTTTGGCTAATGTTGACCTATTGTTGACTTGGTCAATTTCATGCAATTGGGTCCCACCCAAGTGCAATTTCCATGGTTATGGTCTTCCTTAGTGGTTAGGACATCATGTGTGAGGTCAATTTGGACAATTGAGGGTCAATTGACCTAGTTGAGGGGCTTAGGGTTAGGTTAGTTTTTGAGCTTTGGTGTGCACTTAGCAATTTCTACCCTAGCCTAAGGCCCTTGTGGCCACTCATCTCACCACTATGCCCTAACACCAACTAGGGGTCTAGAAGGATTGGGGATGTTACATTTGGTGATTCCTTCCGGATCATCAAAGAAACTCCAACAAAAATCTGGTTGGTTCAAGATCTCCTTATCAAAAGATCTGCTTGGTTCATGATCTCCTTATCAAAATATCAGTGGTTCTGTGAGTCTCCTTGTCAAAAGACTCAGACACAGGTGGTGCAATCCTACCAAGTGTTAGAAGAGAGGACAACCAATATTTTGAGGAACCTCTATAAAATCTGTGTCTTCTGGTTGCTTATTTTCTGTGTTGTCCCATATAGTTTACTTTTTTTATTAGTTCTTTTCTTGCTTTAATTAAACAGCCTGTGTTTTATTCTGTGTGTGGAATTGTAGAGCATAACACTTAGTGTTTCTATTGTATTTGCACAAATAGGATAGAAATATTTTTAAATCTCTATCCCCCCTCTAGAGTATATCTCAGGGGCATACCGTGCACTTTCAGCAAGGTTAGAAGCAATCAGGATGTTTCTTGCTTATGCAGCATATATGGAGATAAAAGTCTATCAGATGGATTTGAAGAGTGCATTCCTAAATGGAACTCTTCAGGAAGAAGTATATGTGGAGCAGCCCCCAGGTTTGGTCAATACATCTTACCCCTCTTTTGTTTATGGATTAAATAAAGCACTATATGGTCTCAAGCAAGCTCCAAGAACCTGGTATGAGACCATATCCACCTTTCTCTTAGAACATTCTTTTGTAAGAGGGAAGGTGGATAAAACACTTTTCACTAGAGCACATAAAAATCAGCTACTCTTAGTATAAATATATGTAGATGATATCATATTGGGCTCAATAGATCAAAAAATTTGCAAAAGGTTTGCTGACCTATTGCAGTCTAGATTTGAGATGAGTAGCATGGGGGAACTATCCTACTTTCTTGTTCTCCAAGTAAAGGAAATTGCATATGGCATTTTCATATCTCAATCCAAATACACCAGAGAGCTTATCAAAAGGTAGGGATGGAGAATACCTCTGTAATGAAAACCCCCATGGCTACCAATATTGTTATTGATAGATATGAGAAGGGTAAGTCATTTGATCAAAAGACTTACAGAGCAGCCATTGGCTCTCTCCTCAATCTGACAGCTAGCAGGCCAGATATCATGTTTGCAACATGTATATGTGCTAGATTTCAGGTTAACCCTAAGGGATCCCACATGAATTCTGTGAAAAGGGTACTCAGATATCTACAGGGTACACCTGAACTTGGCTTATGGTATCCTGCAAAATCTGGATTTGACTTGGTAGGTTATTCAGATGCAGACTATGCAGGATGCATGCTTGGTATAAAAAGCACCTCAGAAACCTGTTAATTCTTGGAATCTAGACTAATCTCCTAGTTTAGCAAGAAGCAAATCTCAGTCTCCACTTCTACAGTTGAAGATGAGTATTTAGCTGCATGAAGTTGCTATTCACAAATATTGTGGATGCAAAATTAGTTGTTAGACTACAACTTTTGCCTTGACAACTCCATAATATTCCATGACAGCTCTAGTGCTATTTCTATAGCTTCCAATACTGTTCTCCACAGCAAGACTATGCATATAGAGATAAGACACCACTTTCTCAGGGACAATGTAGAGAAGGGTAAGATCAATCTTCAATACATTTCCACTGATATTCAAAGGGTTGATATATTCACTAAGCCACTTGATGTAAGCAAGCACATTCACTTCATCAATGCACTAGGTATGCTTGATGGAGCTCTTTAGGTCACATAAATTATGTAACAAAACATAATTTACATAGAAAGATATTGCTGGGAAAAACAACAAATTTTTTGAGAAAATATAAATGTCATTTAGAGCTGCGTCGAATGCTAATCGACACACCGTCGATTTCTACTCGACGCTTGCTTTGAGAGCTGACTAGAAGAGTTCTTTCGAATAGCACTCGACGCAATGTCAAATTCTTAACGACGCATCTGTCGACATCATAGTTGCTGAATACTTTCGAAGCCATGTCGATTTCTACTCGACGTTACATCGACTTCGCACAACGATCACAGAAATGGGCCATTTTGACATTTTTTGGAGTGCTGAATCCACCTATTGTCGACGCTGCTTTGAATATAACCCTATGTTACGTTGATTCATCTACTCAAAGCAACTTCGTCATCAGTTTCTATTGTGCTTTTGAGTTTTCTCTCTCCTCAGCTCTCCTACATTTTCTTCTCTAAATCTCTCTTCTTTCTTTTGTGCAGGTACCTACTGGTCATCAATGGATTCTCCCCAAGATCAAAGAAACCTTGTTGAAGGAGTTAATCTAGCATTAGAGACATTGTTGTATCAGTTCAGCTCTCTCTATCTTGATTTCTCAAAAGATTGTTATCGAAGGTTGTGTGCTAAACACAAGGTTATAAAGCCTAACTGCTCAAATAAAGGCCATTGATACAGAAGTAAGATTGTCAGTATTTCCTGTTGATGTCTTTATATCCTTTCTCAATGATATATAGCAGGGTGAGAAGTGTGCCCGCAGGCCACCTCAAGATTCAGTATACACTACAACTCTACCCTTGTCATTTGTCTCTAAAGGAGAGCCTTCCATCACTTCTATGCTTCTTCTACAACCTGCATCACTCTCTCCTCTAAGAATCCTACCTTCAATCCAGGGGGAGCCATCAAAACAGGGGGAGAGTGATCTATTATCAAATGATAATGACTACCTGAAGAGTCTGCAGGAGTATACAGAATTGACTGAGTCACCTCTCCCTAAAACACCTGATTTTAGACCTTACTCTGACGAATCGACAATAGCATCTCCTCCAGCCAAGAAACATGCTCAGGACCCTGAATTTGCTCCATCCTCTTCAACACTAGCTCAACTCCTTCCTGCTTCCACTCCAATTGTCCCAAAAACTGCCTTAAGGGGAAGACCTCCAGTTAGAGGAAGGGGACATGGAAGGAATTACAGAGGAAGGGGAAGAGAATACCTAGGAAGGGGTTATGGAAGATATATACCTATTTGGGAAAGGTATACAAAAGAGCAAAGAAGTGGTTCAAAAAGGACAAATCTTATTTCAAAACTTATGAGAAGGTTGATCTTCCTGAAAATACAATGAAAGTATACACTGATCCAAAGCTTGATAAAGCCCTAAATGAAATCAAAGAGAGGGATCAATATGAGTTTGAAGCATCTCAAAGAGAGCTAAACGTAAAGAGAAGGTTTTTTATTGAAAGGCTAAAGAAGGGCAAGGATGCTGTAGAAAAGGAACCACTAAAAGAGGCAATCCAAATCCCAAGCACACTCTTTGATTATACAAAGTATGCTGCAACATATACTCTAGCAAAACTCCTGAAAATAATGGGCAACTTCACTGATAGTTTATATAGGTGTAGTCAATAATACCTAGAGGGGGGGGGGGTGAATAGGTTTTACTTATTTTCTTTGTTTAAACCTAATGTTTCTAGCTGCAGAAAACACAAGCACAGAAAGCACACAAGGATGTATAAAGGTTCCTCAAGACAGGGTGTCTTGAGTAGTCCTCTTTCCCCCTTCACATTTCTAACAGTGAGTTAGAGAAGGGCACAAACTCCAATCTCGGCTCCTTGAGCTTACACCACAAGTTCCTCAGAACTTCTCAGATCAAGAGTGATCCTACCTCAGGCACAACGGCCCTACACTCAGGCTCACCAGCCCTACACCTCAAGCTCACCAGCCATACACCTCAGGCTTAACAGCCCTACACCTCAGGCTCAACAGCCCTACACCTCAGGCACAGCAGCCCTACAGCTCAGAGTTATGAACTCCTACCACTCAGAAATCCCACAGATTTCCTACCTCAGACCTATCAAGAAGTCCTACCACTCAAGCTGTTAACACAGCTTTACACACAGGCTCAACAGCCTTTCACTCAGGCAATATTGCCTTACAAAGGTATAATAGAGTTTGAGTTAGAAACAAAAGACAAAAGGTTTACTCTTAGGTCTTCTGAATCCTTTCTTCAGATCTGAAAACAATAGCTTCAGATTTGTATCACCTTGATCTTCTCCTTCAGTAGAGCAGAAGATCAACTTGCCCTTCTTGAGTTTGTACAGGAAGAGCTAACTAATCTCCCTTAGAAGATTAACTTCAGCTGCAGAGAACGACTTCAACTGGCTGAAAAGTGAATGCTCGATTGCGGCGTACAGCAAAGGCTTCTCAATGGAATAGTGCTTGTTGTTGTGCCCTAGCTTCTTCTTTTATACCTCCACAAGGCTTCAACGGCTATATTGATCCTCTTGACACAGTATGGGACAGATTGGACTTGCTTTTCCCTCTCAATTGTCCTTTGCACCAAAAGCAGATCCCGTCAGCACATTTGGATCTGTCTCAGTGGTTGGGCTGAGACGGCATCCAGTCTCAGCGGTTGGGCTGAGACAACTTCCAGTCTCAGCGGCAGCTCCAGTCCCCTTCTCAGCGGTTGCTCCAGTCTCCTTCTCAGTGGATCCGTTGAGACGGCTCCTCGTCTCAGCGGTTCTGACCCATTATCTCAGCGGTTATGCTGAGACAGATCTTCATCTCCTTATAGATGATTTCTTCTTATCTAAGGCCATGTTTGGCCCTTCCTTTTGAGTCACCTATGCCTGTATATCCTACACAAGTACAGCTTTGTTAAATACAATATGTCCTTAGCATTGAGAGTGATGCCTCTTCAAATCAAGGTAATATTGAAGACAATATACCCAACAATCTCCCCCTATTTGAAGAAGGCAGAACATCCCCAATGCTAATGTCCATTAACAATAAAAATCTTATTACTGGCCTAACAACAGCTTAGAAGATTAACTGGCCTAACAATAAAAATCTCATCACTGGCCCTTTCTCCCCCTTTCTCCCCCTTTCTCCAGTCTCCAGCATTGGTACTGGCCCTTTCAGCATTGGTACTGGCCCTATCTCCCCCTTTCTGGCTTTTTCAACCTTAACTTGCTATGGATAGAGGGACAATAGCTGTAGATCCCTTTGGATCAATGTATAGGCTAACCTATACAGTCTGAGCATTTGTCAACTCCCCCTCAACCTGAGCAGGGAATTTACTCCCCCTCAATTGGAGAGCTATTTTCTGTAATAGCTGATCCATATCAATTTGAACATCCCATTTAAGGTAGTGAATACTAAAGAGAATAAATACAGAGTACATATATCAATAGTAACAAACACCATATTATGATCAGAATATGAAATATCATTTCACTTGAGAAGTTCAGTACAGATATAAAAGAAACTTCAACTTATAGTTGTACATTCAATCCAAAAAAATGTCAATGCTGGTTCTTCTAAGATGGACCCTGGAAAGAACTTTCTCCATCTGTAGACTTTCTTTTCCTAGCTTCAGCAGCAGCTATGATCTTCTCCTTTACCTTGAAGTACAGAAGTGGCTTGGGAAGATATCTTGGGGGAATCCTTAAAGGAGTTTCCCTTCTTACCATATTTTCTTTGAGAATCCTTTCCCTTAAAGATTCCCTTTCAAGGTGTTTGATCCACTCAGCAGCTGGATAGACATGGTCAATGTCCTTCATTGGATTTCCATGGCTCACTCAGGTATTGACAACAATTGTGTCCAACTCCAGATTGTCATCTTCATGGAGTGGATCCTCTAATCCTTCCATTCTCTTTTGTGACATGTATTCTTCAGCAGTTTGAATACCCTCTACCCTTCTTCTCTTTGCTGCTCTCTCATCAGCAATCAGATTTGATTGACTTTGAAAGTCAAAGTCTTCATCACTGCTAGGGTTTAAGATTGGCAGATTCAAAGCAATTCTTGTTCCTTGCAGCACCTTTAAGCCTGAGTCCCATTGATTATCAGTGACCTTTCTGGCCATGGTAAGGATATTTTCTTGAATATCACTGGAAGCATTGTTGACCACTTCCACCATTTGCTTGCTGGCTTCTTCTTGATTGGAGAGTATCAGTTTGTGAGAGGACTCAATGTTGCTATACAGCTGTATGTGAGCTCCTTTCAGCTTAGCATGTAGACTGAGTATCTTCTCCTCTCCTTCTTTGCTATGTTCCACTATCTTTTTCTCAATTCCAGAATGTTGATCCAATATGGATTGAGAGAGAGTTTGTGAGGAGCTGTCCACATCATCCAAAATATATTCCTTTGCCTTGTCAATGTGGGACTTGACTTGGATGCTTGATGTGTTGACCACTTGTGCCATCCTTGTAACTGCATTCTCCCAGACATTTTGGTTTTTGTAAAGATGATTCTTTACAATGTGATGTCCTTTGTGGAATCCCCTTGATGGTCTGCAATATTCTTCAGAACTGTGTGCTGGGCAGCAACAGTATTTTTGGCCATTTCAAACCATCTTGTCATCTGCAGAAGGATATGATCTGATGCAGTTTTGACATCATTAACTTGGGCATTCAGTTCAGTTCTCACTTCAGCCACTCTTGACTCCATTCTTTGCTCACTGGCCTGAATCTCCTGAGTCAATGCAGCTCTTGTTTTATGCAATTCATTCCTTATCTGGGTAGATACATCATGAACCTTTTCAGCAACAAACTCTTTCATAGACAACATCTGACCCTCAATCATTGTTTGTATTGAGTTTATCAGGTCAGATGTGTCCAAAACTGCAACTAGCCTTTCCTGGGGTAATTCCTTTTCAACCATCATTTCAGCTCCACTTTGAGCATTAGCCCTCTCATTATCAGGGATCTGCTCCCCCTCAGATGGGGCATTAGGTGTACCTTGTAGATTTGGAGGGATTGATTCCTGTTCATGTTCCCCCCACTAGCATACCCACCTTCTCCTGCATAGGCTAGGCTATGCTCCCCCTCACTTGGGGCATCCTTAGGAGGAGAATTTTGTCTAAGGTCACCTGAAAATTGAGTGATGAATTAGACACCTAGACTATTCTATTGATAGAGAAAAGATACCTAACTGAAGTCCCAATTTACCATGTATAGGTGAGTTGGGAAATTCATCTTCAGCTTGATGAACAGCTGGATCAGCATTCATCTGGGTTGGCTCAGGATTGGGCACAACATTTCCTTGGGGCTCCTCATTTGTCCTGGGGACCTCTTCATTGTCAATGTTCATTGGGTTGCTTCCAGATCTATGATCAGACCCATGACTATCTTTATTTTCAAACCCATTTGACTTTGAGGATGAGTCTGATTTGTGCTGAGATGAATCTTTCTTCTTTTCCTTTGCCACAGATGGCTGGCTCATAGGGAGCACTCTGGAGAATCTATCCAGAGTCTTAATGACCATTCTTTTCAGATAATGGAGATTTGACCCCTTGGAGTTTGCAAAGGTCTCTGAATAACTATTTTGTAGGTACAGAGATAGTATTCTTCCCATATTGGGGGCTTGTAGAGATTCCTTTATCCTTTGAAAAATAACTTCTCCCCATGAGGTTCTCTTGGATAGAATTATCCTTGTCATTAATTCAAACATGAACTGTGAGACAGTGTCATGTGAACCAGGCTTGCATAGGATAGCTTTGCACACAATATCAGACAACAGCTTCCCCTGTTGATTGAAGAACTTCCTCCTTCGACAACTTGTTTTAGTATCACTGTATCCTGTCCACTTTAGGGCAGCCCTCTTATCCTTTTCAGATATTTCCTCCTCTTCAGTTTTACTGCAGGGAGTTAATTTCAGACCCTTCTCCAACCTTTTAGCAGTAATCTTAATCTTCTCACTTCCTATCTTGGACTTCAGGATGGTTTTGGAAGGAGACAGTTTGACATGGTTGAACCATTCCAGAACTTCAGTTCTGAGAATGCAGCAGGGCTCAGACAGCATATGCTATAGACCTTGAGCTTCCATTAGATGAATCACGTGTCGTATTTCTTCTGTGGCATGAGAGAATCCATCTCTTATAATTTCATAGCCCTCCAGGAGATCTTTCGAGCTTTTTGGCGCCATGGAATCAGAAAGTCGATGCGCTGAGTCGGGAGAGAAGATGAATCGTCTCGACGGCTAAGGGTTTGGCTTTGTGGTGTGGTTTTAGGTTACAGTGTGTCTATTTATAGAATTTTGGTTTCGTTTTTATTAACCCTAGGCTTTTAGACTTAATTACCTTATTGTGTGAAGGAGTTTTGGGTTCATTATCAGATTTTATATTGAACATACCCCATCTCAGCGGTTCAGCTGAGACGGAGACCTAGGCCGCTGGGATAGTAAAGTGTCAACTGCTGGGACAGTTTGCTCGTCTCAGCGGTTCAGCTGGGACAGTGAACTGTCAACTGCTGGAATAGTTTCCTCATCTCAGCGGTTCAGCTGGGATTTTTCTCAGCTGATTCAGCTGAACATACTCCTGTATTTTAGCTGATCATAGGGTTTAGACCTAATGTAGATGTTTTGGCTTAAGATGGGTCCTAGTCATGTCACTAAGTTGTAGTGTACAGTAATGTAAAGTTTGATAATTTACCATTCATAATTAACAATAGTGACAACTATTACTCATACATTTAGGACTATTCTATACTAAGCATGCCAAGATCAATTTTGAAAGCATTGAATTTAGATTCATCCAGTGGCTTTGTAAAGATATCAGCTACTTGTTTGTCAGTGGGGACAAATTCAAGACAGATGTCTTTACACTTTACATGTTCTCTAATAAAATGATATCTAATCTCTATGTGCTTAGTCCTGCAATGAGAGAAATGATTTTTAGCAATAGAAATTGCACTGGATGAATCACAATACAAAGGAGATTCCCTTACCTTAAGGTTGTAATCCTCCAACTGATGCTGTGTCCAAAGGAGTTGTGCACAACAGCTACCTGCAGCAATGTATTCAGACTCAGCTGTGGATATTGCCACACTAGTTTGTTTCTTGCTGCTCCAAGATATTAATCTTCTCCCTAGGAATTGACAAGTACCACTTGTACTCTTCCTGTCTTCTTTGCAACCTACAAAATCTGCATCTGAAAAGCCTATTAGTTCAAAGTCATTGTTCTTAGGGTACCACAGGCCAAGATGCAAGCTGCCCTTAAGGTATCTCAATATCCTCTTCACAGAGGTGTACTGAGATTCCTTAGGATAGGCTTGATACCTAGCACAAACACATGTAGCATACATAATGTCTGGCCTACTAGCAGTCAAGTATAATAGGGATCCAATGATGCATCTGTACATGGACTCATCAAAGGCCTTTCCCTTTTCATCCTTGTCTAATGATACATTAGACCATATTGGTGTTCTCATGGTGGAGGCTGATTCCATCCCAAATTTCTTGATGAGCTCTTTAGTGTACTTGGTCTGGGAGATGAAAATTCCATCATCAGACTGTTTCACTTGGAGCCCAAGGAAATATTGGAGCTCACCCATACTGCTCATTTCAAACTCCCCCAGCATTAGATTGGCAAATCTCTTGCAGAGGTTGTCATCAGTAGACCCAAAGATTATGTCATCAACATAGATTTGGACTAAGAGACACTTGCCCCTTGTTTCCCTAAGAAACAATGTGCTATCAATCTTTCCCCTCATGAACTTGTTCTTGAGGAGAAAGTTGGACAAAGTCTCATACCAAGCTCTTGGAGCTTGCTTGAGACCATATAGTGCTTTCCTAAGAAGATAAACATGAGAAGTTAGGGTTGGATGCACAAAACCTGAAGGTTGTTCAACATATACCTCTTCCTTCAAGTCTCCATCGAGAAAGGCTGATTTGACATCCATCTGGTAGACTTTGAACCCCTTGTGGGCAGCGTAGGCAAGGAATAGCCTAATTGCTTCCAACCTTGCAACTGGTGAAAAGGTTTGATCAAAGTCTATACCTTCCTCTTGCCTGTATCCTTTGGCTACTAATCTGGCCTTGTTCTTGATGATTGTACCATTCTCATCAAGCTTGTTCCTGTATACCCATTTAGTGCCAATCACATTGTGTCCCTGAGGTCTTGGCACCAGCTTCCATACTTTGCATCTCTTGAATTGTAGGAGCTCTTCTTGCATTGCTTCAATCCAGAAGGTGTCTTGATTGGCCTCTTCAAACTTCTTGGGCTCCATTTGAGAAAGGAAGCTCAAGAATAGTGCTTCATTATGAGCTCTGCTTCTTGTCAATATGTCTTGGGTATGATCCCTAATTATTAGATCTCTTGGATGATCTCTCAGGTGCCTTGCAGCAGCAGGAAGAGGGTCCTCTGGTGGCTGTGTTTATTCTTCTGGTTTCAGCTATGACTTCATCTTGTACCTCTTCTTCTTCAGGAACTGCAGCAGTTGTCTGTGTGTTGCTGCTGCTGGGCTTGTCTTGGACAGTCAGCTCATGCATCCCTTCTTCATTTCTTGTCAAAATAGGAGAGCTAGACCATTCTTTGTAGAGAATGTTGGTCTCATCAAACACAACATGCATAGATTCTTCTACAACATGGGTTTTCTTGTTATAAACTCTATAAGCTCTACTATGTGAGATATACCCAACAAGAACTCCCACATTGCATTTTTCTGCAAACTTTGTTAGTTGAGATTTTTCATTATTTAAAATGTAGCATTTTTAACCAAAGATTCTAAAGTAGGAAATTGTAGGTTGTTTGCCTTTCAGAATCTCATAAGGAGTTTTCCCAAGGACCTTATTGATGGAGGCTCTATTGAGAACATATCAGGCTGTATTGACTGCCTCAGCCCAGAATTATTCTGGGAGTGAGGAGTCACTAAGCAATGTTCTCCCAGCTTCTATCAAGGTCCTATTCCTCCTCTCAGCCACACCATTTTGCTGTGGAGTCCTTGGGGAGGAGAACTCTTGGGTGATACCAAATTCTTGACAAAATTTTGTCATGGCTTCAGATTGAAATTCGGTGCCATGGTCAGTTCTTGTCCTGACCACAGTACATAGTAGATCATTCTGAATAACCTTGACATAGTTTATAAAGACATGTAAGGTATCTGACTTCTTCTTAAGGAAGAAACCCATGTATACTTTGAATGATCATCTACAATTACCAAAGTATACAACATCCCACCTAGGTTCTGAATTAGCAAAGGACCAAACAAGTCCATGTGCAATAGGTATAAACACCTTTCAATATCCTTGGAGCCAATACTTATAAAGGTGGCCCTAGTTTGCTTACCCATTTGGCAAGCATGACAGGGACCACTTTTAACACATTTTAGTTTAGGACTATTTCTAACAAGGTCTTTAGAAAATAATCTATACATTGTCTTATAGTTAATGTGGGCAAGTCTCTTGTGCCATTGGACACAAAGTGACTCACTTTCATTAGCTACAAGACACACAGAGGAGATAGAATAATTGCAAATGAAGTCTAAGCAATAAACATTTCCACTCCTAGTGCCTGAGAGAATGGTCTCCAAGTCATTAGACTTTTTGATCAAGCACTTGTCATTGTGGAATTCAATGACATAGCCTATGTCAAATAATTGGCTTATGCTTACAAGGTTGTGTTGCAACCCTTCAACATAAGCTACCCTTGTGATTGAGACTATGCCATTTGAAATCATACCATATCCTTTGGTGACTCCCTTTTCATATCCACCAAAGATAACTTTGGGTCCATTCTTCACTGGATGGTAATCCTTTAGAAGATCCTTAGTTCCTGTCATGTGCCTTGAGCACCCACTGTCTAAGTACCATATTTGGTTGAGACTGGTACTTGAACTAACCTGTAACACAAAATTTAATGTGCCTTAGGATCCCAACTGACTTTGGGTCCTAGGTTCATGTTAACACCATAGGGGATATTCCTAGAAAGGGTTGGTTTGGCTTGAGGTTCAATCCTTGCCTTTGGCACAGTGGGGTTGTGCCAACAATCAATTGCAAAGTGTCCCACTTTGCCACAGCACCAACACTCATATATATTATATCTCCTCTTCTGAACAGTCCTAGAAGATGAAGCTTTATGTTTCTGTTCAGTAGAGGATACAACTGTTGTTTTCTTTGTTTTATCAGTAAAGGCCTGCCTTTTTACCTTCCTATAATAAGTCAAGGCAGCCAGTTTTTGTTTGACATCAACACCCTCTAGCTTGGCAGCTAAACATGTGTGGATGGCAGCAGAAACTTGGCTTTTTGGCTTGGTTATAGGACAGTCAACAACCATGGACTTTGCTGAACAATATTTAGAATTGACATCCTTGGCTATCTTGAGTGAAGGGGCTGAGGTTCCAAAAACAAAAGGTCCATGATGGGCCATTTGGATTTCCTCATGCAGAGCCTTGAAGGCACTCAAGCCTAACTCCTTTCTATATCCATAGATGTGAGCATTCTTGCTTAAGTTATTGGATCTTCCATTTAATAAGTGACCATGAACACTTTCTTGGTCATACTTATTTGAGGGCATCAAGACTTTCATAAAGGAGGTCTTAGATTCTTTTAAGTCCTTAACCTTTCCCTTAGTGTTGCTAGTAGCTGCCTCCTTGTTGAAACCAACACCTCTCATGTCATGGGAGTTGAAGGTGTCAATAATAGGCAGCACTGTCTTGGGCTTGGAGAACTTAGCCACTAGCATCCTCTCCTTGAGGAGCTTTTCTTCAAGATCCTTAATGATCTTGTTCTTGTGGCTTATGGTGCCCACATGGATGATTGACATTCCCCTTAGCTTTCCAATCTCCTTGCTCATTAGAGCTAGCTGGGTAGCATGCTCAATGCATTCAGATTTTGATTGCTTTAGGGAAGCAATTTCTTGTGCTTGCCTCTTGGCTAGCATTTTGCTCTTTTTCAGAGCTTCCAGGAGTGCACCATACTTATCAATCAATTGATTGACATCCTCCTCAGAATCTGATCCACTGCTAACTTTAGATGGAGGGGATTCAGATTCTGGACCTGTTTTATAATCAGAAGAAGAAGAAATGCAGTGTATCAATACCTGCTCATGTTTTGAATTGTTGTGGCTGTCCTCATCTTCAGTTATAGCCATCAGCCCATGGTCATCAAGAGTGACCTCATCCTCCTCTTCATCACTATCTGAATGTTATAGAGGGGCCCTGATTCCTATCCTAGTAGCATGATAGTCATCTTCCTCCTGATCAGCAAACTGCCCCAAGTAGGCTTCCTCCTCACCATCTGAATCTGAAGATGAAGATTCAGATTCACTCCAGCTCTTGCCTTTCTTAGCTAGGAAGGATTTTTCTCCCTTCCTCTCCTTCTGGTGATGAGGCTTCTTGTCACCTCTTTCCTTTCTCTTGACTGGGCAGTCAGCAATGACATGTCCAGGCTTACTACAGCAATAACAAATTATGTTAGTTGAAACATGTTTACTAGTTTTAGAGTCAGACCTGTCCCCTTTGGGATGTTGCCTCTCAGATCTGTAATGATCATTCTTGGGATGAGAAGTGGAGGAAGGTTTGTTCTTCCATTGTTTCCTCTTGATCATCTTCTTGAACTGCCTTGTGAAGGCAGCAAACTCCTCATCAGAAGAGGAGCTGTCTGATTTGCTGCTCTCTGATTTCTCAGATTCAGCAGCCTTTCTTGGAGGTGACTGCACTCTAACCTTGTTCCTCTTAGAGCTTTCAGCTTTGAGAGCAAATGATCTCTCCCTTGTGTGAGCCCTCGAGGAAGAGTCCTCCTCCTTTCTTACAGAAAGCTGCATCTCATATGAGAGCAGTTTCCCAAACAGTGTATGGGTGGGGGTTTCTCCAAGTCTTGCCCCTTCCCTGATTGCATATATTTTAGTGTCCCATTCTCTAGTTAGAGATCTAAGGAACTTATCATTGAGTTCATAATCTGTGAACACCCTTCCATAGGTTCTTAGTTCATTTACAATCCTAAAGCACCTTTCATAGCATATGGAGATATTCTCCTGGCTCAGCTGCCTGAAGGCTTCATACTCATGATTGAGGAGTGACTTTCTATCATCCCTCACTTCAGCTATTCCCTCCATATAAATAACCAATGTGTCCCACATTTCCTTGGCAATTTGGCAGTGGACCAAGTTCTGAAAAGTAGTGTCATTAATGGCATTTACTATTATGTTTTGGGCTCTCTTATCCATAGTGTACAATGCTATTTCATCATTGGTCAGCTCAGAGAATACCTTAAGTACTTTTCTGGTAGGGTCAATAGTGGAGACTTTCTCAAAGGTATAAGGACCATTTTTGACAGTCAAAAAGATCCTTGGGTCTGAGGCTTCCATGAATAGCCTTACCCTTTGCTTCCATATCCCAAAGTTTTCTTTGGAGCATATGGGCAACTTCATTGACCCCAACTCCTTCTTCATTCCACTGTTTGCCATTTGATTTCAGATTTGACTACTCCTTTATAGGATCTGATCAGACTGTTAAGTCCTTTTGATCAACCTACCTCTGATACCACTTGATAGTTTATATAGGTGTAGTCAATAATACCTAGAGGGGGGGGGGGGGGTGAATAGGTTTTACTTATTTTCTTTGTTTAAACCTAATGTTTCTAACTGCAGAAAACACAAGCACAGAAAGCACACAAGGATGTATAGAGGTCCCTCAAGACAGGGTGTCTTGAGTAGTCCTCTTTCCCCCTTCACCTTTCTAACAGTGAGTTAGACAAGGCCACAAACTCCAATCTCGGCTCCTTGAGCTTACACCACAAGTTCCTCAGAACTTCTCAGATCAAGAGTGATACTACCTCAGGCACAGCAGCCCTACACTCAGGCTCACCAGCCCTACACCTCAGTCTCAGCAGCCCTACACCTCAGGCTCAACAGCCCTACACCTCAGGCTCAACAGCCCTACACCTCAGGCACAGCAGCCCTACAGCTCAGAGTTATGAACTCCTACCACTCAGAAATCCCACAGATTTCCTACCTCAGACCTATCAAGAAGTCCTACCACTCAAGCTGTCAACACAGCTTTACACACAGGCTCAAAAGCCTTTCACTCAGGCAACAATGCCTTACAAAGGTATAATAGAGTTTGAGTTAGAAACAAAAGACAAAAGGTTTACTCTTAGGTCTTCTGAATCCTTTCTTCAGATCTGAAAACAATAGCTTCAGATTTATATCACCTTGATCTTCTCCTTCAGTAGAGCAGAAGATCAACTTGCCCTTCTTGAGTTTGTACAGGAAGAGCTAACTAATCTCCCTTAGAAGATTAACTTCAGCTGCAGAGAACGACTTCAACTGGCTGAAACATGAATGCTCGATTGCGGCGTACAACAAAGGCTTCTCAATGGAACAGTGCTTGTTGTTGTGCCCTAGCTTCTTCTTTTATACCTCCACAAGGCTTCAACGGCTATAATGATCCTCCTGACATAGTATAGGACAGATTGGACTTGCTTTTCCCTCTCAATTGTCCTTTGCGCCAAAAGCAGATCCCGTCAGCACATTTGGATCTGTCTCAGCGGTTGGGCTGAGACGACATCCAGTCTCAGCGGTTGGGCTGAGATAGCTTCCAGTCTCAGCGGCACCTCCAGTCCCCTTCTCAGCAGTTGCTCCAGTCTCCTTCTCAGTGGATCTGCTGAGACGGCTCTTCATCTCAGCGGTTCTGACCCATCGTCTCAGCGGTTATGCTGAGACAGATCTTCATCTCCTTATAGATGATTTCTTCTTATCTAAGGCCATGTTTGGCCCTTCCTTTTGAGTCACCTGTGCCTGTATATCCTACACAAGTATAGCTTTGTTAAATACAATATGTCCTTAGCATTGAGAGTGATGCCTCTTCAAATCAAGGTAATATTGAGGGCAATATACCCAACATACACAAATGAGGCCTTGGATGTGATCATGATGAAGTAGAGCAGCCCGTTCAAAAGAAAAGGAAGATTGTAATCAAGAAAGTTCCAACTTCTGATAATCCACAATCAATACTCATTGTACTAGACCCTGATACAGAAGATCTAGATCTGGAAGAAGTCTACTTGATGACTGCTAAAGTCTTTGGTCTGGGACATAAGCTCAGTGATGTCTATCCTGAAGGAGAATCAGATATGGAAAAGCTATTCAAGGGACATGAAAGAATTCAGAAGAATCCAGAGAAGGCCACTCCAGCAAACTTCAAATATGTGGAAAGAAAATTCAGGAAGGTCTATGTGGCCTTATCTACATTTCACAAAGGAAGAAAGTAGATAATTTCTTGGGTAACAAACTCTGATAAACATCTATTTATATTAATCAGAAGTTCTTAGTTTATAGTGACATTTTGTTATTATATATTTTTTTGTATTGTGCTTTTATTCAACTGCATGTGTGAAATCACTTACATTATGTGTAAAATTTGTTATTTTAAATACGGGAGATTGTTAAGGAAAATAACCTTATGATTAATCTAACAAATTATCTTCAAGTGATATCATAATCAAGGATATGTTACCCATGTTGTATAGAGAGGGTAATCTGGTCATTAGATGTCCTAGGATATCATATTCACTCTAGAGTGTCACGACCTATCCAAAACAAGCACAAAATTTAGTTGATTTAAGCGGTTGGATCTTGAGGCGCCTTTAGAGGGGGGAGTGAATAAGGGTTTTAGAAAACTTTAGGTTTTTATAGAAAACTTTTGATATTTTACTTGATTAAGAGTGAATAAAATAAAAGAGTAGTAAATCAATTCTATTACATAGAAAAAGACATGATTATCATTAATAAAATTTGGTTACAATATCTTATTTCTATGATGCTAGAAATCCAAGGCGAAATATGAAACACACTTTTTGTTTTCTATACCGACTCTTCTCACTAAGAATCGGTTGGCTTTAGCCGATCTCTCCCCAGATACGGCCTCAAGACACTCTAGCCCTTCAATCCCCAGAAAGGCCTCGAGCACCCCCTAGATCTACTCCCTAGACCGAGTCGCCAACATGAGGCAAATTCCACCCTAAGTCCTACACCAACCTAATTGCCAACACAAGGCGAATTGACAAACCAATTACAAAGATAAATATAAAAGACAAATATAAAAACTCCCTATGAGGTAATCTGAAGGAGACGACGAAGAATCAATGAAGATCGTTGAAGTCCAAGCGTGTGTTCTTCGCATTGAGTTAGCGTGTTGATCCAAGAGTCCTTTGATTCCTCCTTTTGAAATTGAGTAGGAGATCCTTTGTGATCTGGAAATACGGCCCTCAAAAATAATTCAGAGTGCTGGAATAGGGCTCCTTAGCATTGCTAGTTGAAGAAGACGAAATCCACTTATTTATAGGACTGGAAGCTAACGCCGATGTTAAGGCTAAGGCCTAACGTTGACCCAGTATAGAAATGTTTTGATGGCTCGGATATTCAAAATAGGAAGGAGATACATCACTTTAGGAAACATTCATTTTAGGCAACCCTAACGCTGGCGTTGAGGCTAACGATGGCGTTAGGTCAGATTATTCCTAAAGTGCTCCTTCAATCACGAAAACTACCCTCCTTGCCACATATTTCTTGGTGGGAATGGTATATAACGACAACATTAAGTCCTAACGCCTGGCGTTAAACATCATTCCACTTTTCAGGTTGTGGGTAGGTCCAGACCAATAATGTAGCATCCTAGTGTTATATCTGTTCAATCTTGCATGCTAAAAACACAATGGCAACCACGATCAAATACAAGCAGGATTTTTTATTCTCAAACTAAAGGGATGCGGAAAACCATGTTCCAACAATCTCTCCCTTTTGATAATAACAAATCAAATAGAGATAAATCAGATTCATATATAAGAGAGATGTGTTTTTAGAAAGATATATGACACTAAGCAAAATAGAGACATTAATAAGAATTATAGATTGTTAAATTATGCTCCCCCTACTTAAGTGCCCCCCGCCCTTAGTGTATGCACCCATAGACTAGATGTATGCTCCCTCTTAATCTAGTGAATCTTACTCCTTTAAGAATTATGATTTATCATTTTATTGGTGGAGTGAAACAAAACTAGAAGAGAGAGGACAAAAGTTGGGACATCACTAAGAGAGGATTTAAGAGTTTTTCTTAGACATAAGGTAATTCGTGATCGAGCTAAGGGAGAGAGTAGCACAATGGAAAAAGGATATAATAATCTTGAAAGAGCAACATTCCATGTTTTTACCAAAGGAATTCTACCACTTGCTTTTCAAAGTAATTTGAAAAAGATACTACTTGATGAAAGAAATGCAATATAATTTGACAACCACAAGTGAAGAAAAACCTTAGAAGTGGTAAAAGCAACATAGTCAAATTAGTAATGCGGAAAGATAGAACAAGATAACCAATAGTAGCATTTTTGTTATAGTTTGACCATTCCAACAATATTGGTAGTTTCTTCACATCTGAGCTTTAACCTTGAAAGTTTTCATTACTAATATGCAAGCATGATTGAACATATTCAAAAAGATAAGGACTACAATGTAACTAATTCGTATATCAAGTAAAAAACACTGTAGAAATCATGCATTGCAATCTAGTGCTTTTACTTAAGTTCTTAGTGAATTATGTAATTTTGCATTAGGATCCAATTCTCATGAGTAGTAGCTTTATGAAAAACAATGATATGTGCATAAGGTGTTTTGATAAAAGTATACAAGTGAAATAATCAAAACACATGACATATGTAATGAAATAGTAACAACAATATTAAAAATGTAATCTTATAATTAATTTCACACATCAATTTTAGAATAAAATTTCAAAGCATATTTCATGAGTACAACTACCAAGGTGCTTCGCCCACACAATGCTCATTGTGACTTATCAGGGAGCAAAGTATTGCTTGGAGGATCACATAAGCATTTTTATTAATTTTTATTTTTAGTGTTCCGGTGTACAAATAGAAGTGATAAAAAAGAATGTGTTTGCACAAAACACTTTACAATTCTTTCCAAGGTGCTTAACCTCACAATGGTCATTAAGACTTATCAGGAGGGTGAGTAGTGCTTGGTGGAGTTATCTTTGGCATGTTATTTCATATTTTTGTAATTTTAGGCCAAAGGTCTCCGAGTTCACTTGTGGTTGCAGACCCTTATAATTTTGAAATAACACTTCATTGTGTGTAAGAAATTTATTGTTTGAATGATGGTGTAGGTAATTTAGACATACAACTTAATTTGTTAAAACTATTATATGACACAATCATGCAAGACTAAGATTATGAGAACATGTAGATTACCAAAATAGTGAGTGAATGAATCATTGATTAAAACAAAACATTACTCATACTTAGAGGCATGTCAGGCAATCATACACAATTTGCAATAGACTTTTTCATTGCACATAATCATATTAAGGTCAAGGCATGAAGATAAAACAATATTTAGGAAATTTGAAATTAAAATTAGACATTGAAGACGATCTTTAAGTGTATGCCTAATCCAATTTGACCATTTGAAACAAAATAACTAAGATGTTTGCTCTTGTGAAGTCATATAGTCAAGCCATAATTTTGTAAATATTTAAAACAAAACAAATGACAAATGCATATTTTTGAGCATTTTGAATTATTTAATTTTTTTTGTATTTTGGAATAAAATTAACAAATTAATTACAAGAGAATTTTAAAGCAGAGGAAATAAACTGAGAAAATGCATTAAAACAATACCACAAATAGTTTATAAAAAATAGAATTTCAATTTGGCAAAAAGAGCTAACGCCCGATGTTAACTACTCAACGCCAAAACAGAACACTGTTTTATGAGATTTTTGAAAAAATATTCTTTGGAATACGGAGTATGTATATAGAACTTCTCAGTGTAGAAATTTCAGAGAGTTTGGAGATGATTAGAATGCTATTTAAGCATATTTTTGGTAGTTTTAAAATATTTGTGTTTTAAGATATCGTTAAAGCTCAAAAATGATAAAATATGCAAAACACAAAAGAAGCATGTTCAATCAACCCAAGACTGCATGAAGAGTATAATCATAAAGAGTGCCAAAACATATGATATAGGCATGTCCTAGATTATAAAACTATAACTATATGCCTAGACACTAGCCCCGTACTAAGTGACATATGGGCATGAGGAGTTGTACACATGCTGTAGGTTGGGGTATTAATCCGATATGCACACACTAGAGAATGCTCAACCTAGCACTCTTTCCCCCTAGTGCCTCGCCAGGCCCCACTAGAACCCTACCCGTTTAGGACAAGACATGACTTAGATGTTAGGTCTTCTAATGCATACAATCATACGCCCTCGCTATTGTGAGACACATAATGTGGGTGAATGATCATGGACATCCTAGACATTTTGATATATGGAATCAATTTATAAACTATGGCTTTTATGAAAGATTGATTTCTAATTATAGTTCCTTTTAAAACCACATAGTTAGTATGAATTTTTACTTTCAACTTTTCTATTTTAAAATAATTCATTATGGCAATATGAGATAATTAGCATGAATAATATTTATTAGATGATAATGCTAGAAAAATGAGTATGAGAACAATGTTTCGTCATAAGATTAATAGAGTTAATGTTGCATGTATTCAGAAATAGTATTTCAATTTTTAGACCTAGAATAAAGTGATGATTCTATTTGATTTGCTCTGATTAGTATAAAAATGATTATATGGTTTACATATACGTGAGATACATGCACACACAAAACATATTTCATTCACATTATCATGATCACAAACCATATGTTGGAAGCAAAGGATCTTTTGTAGTTATGTTTCATATTTGAATTAAAAGATTTTTGATTTTGCATGATTATTATAAGCGATCATTAGTGTAAACACAAAGAAATTTAGGTGCTCATAATTTTTATTCATAATGATGTAAGTATTTAAACTAAAACAATTCATATTCATCCATTTCAACATATTAAAGAGAAAGATAGTATGGTGAATAATGAATACATTGAGAGAATATTTTTGGTTATTTTAAAAGGTTTTTGTAAATTTTCTCTTTGAATTTTTAAATATTAAACAAAACATATATATATATATAATTTTCTTGACTATCAAATTTCATTATTTTATTTTTCTTTAACATAACATGGAATAATATAACTAGCATTGCCATTGATTTCTACTTCTAGTAAGTCATGATGCTAGAATGAAAGTTATGGTAACAAGCTAAGGTGGAATGTTATGTAAGGATTACAAGCATATAAATGAGTTGCATGTATTCAATCATAGAGTTTTGAATTTTCATAGACCTAGAATGGAGTGATAATTCTATTTGATATCAAGTTAATTCCAAGGTCTACATATAATGATATACATGCAAACAATATTGATGCACATCACACACAAAACAGAGTATGAAATTATAATACCAATTTGCCATCATATATTTCATTGTTCCTAAGATTGATAGAATTAGTTGATTTAAGATAATCCTTGATAAATTATGAATTATGATATATTTTTTTGTGAATTTTAGCATAAGATCATTGCGGAGTGTGTGAATTCATATTCATCATTATTGTAGTTTGTCAATATCGATTTTTCTAGATTATGATTTTTCAATATAGGGGTTATCATATGCTGCAAAGAAATTTGACAAATATTCAAAAAGTTGCGCATTTAATTTATTAGTGTAAGTCCCCTAATACTCCTTTTAAATTATTTTTTATAATTATTTCATTAGTCTTGATAACATCATACACCACATTTAGAATTTAACTTATAATGATGATAAGAGACACTTATAGGTCAGGGATTTAGAAGGATAAACGAAAAGAAATATATATATATATATATATCACTTGAGAAATGATATGTCTTTTTGTTTTTATTTTTAAACACGAATAGGTAAACTTCTTGAAAGGCAAGATAATGATAATTTCCCTTTTTCGGTTATTGCAAGAGCACTCTTGAGTCTATAATTAATTTGATCTTTGCTAGGCTTTAGTTAGACTTAGCAATTTAGAGTGGATCTTGTACTTCCGGAGGTCTACCCTGTGAAGGGTTCACACTGGTACTAGGAGATGTGATGGGGTGACATCCCAAATCTCCCTTTCTCAATATATTTAAGTGTTATTGGTTGCTATCCATACTTAATATTTAAAAACTTATAGCCTCAACATTTTCCTACAGAGAACAATTGAAGTTCGTGATTTTATTAATTTAGATAAATATCTCAAAACAAAATTAGAATTTGATTTATATGTATAATATAAGATATTTATAGACAATGAATATAAAAAGGAGAGATAGGTCACCAAAATAAAATATGACTTTGAATTTTGATCAATTTGATTTTATAAACTTATTAATCTTGTAAGAGATAAAATCATATTTCCAATAATGTATAAGGTGACCATGACATGATAGCTTAAAAATAAGAAAACAAAAGAAAACTACAGAGACATCGAAGCATATCATGAAGTAGAAATTTGTATATTTCATTTTTGAAAGATTCTACTTCATGCATATGATGATACCTAATGAATAAGATATTTAGGTATCCAAAGGGAACCAAGTGTAACAGTTCCTTTGGGTACCAAAATATATCGAGATGATTTATGGGGAGATGAGCACGAATGAACCCTTTCTAGTGGAGTTAATGTTTCATCTTTGATTTTTGGTCTCCACTCATACTTAGGTTTAGAGTTATAGTTATGCATCAAATTTCCATATTCATTAAACATAGGTATAAAATAGAAATGACTTTTGACATTTTTGGTCATAGGAAATTTTTGCCCATTTGAATTTAATTTGGGAGATACATAGTTTTTTACATAATAGTAATTTGGATTTTGATTTATAAAAACTTTGTGTTTCTTACTCCCATTATTAGGCTTAGTCAAGATATTCATATTCATATTCAACTTGCTTTTAGATATTGCTTGATATTGTGAATTTGTGTGTTGAGAATTCTCATTCATAATTTTCATATGCAAGTTGATTTTTTATTTTAATTCATCATATTTTATCATAAGATTATGTCTAGCTTTATTGTAAGCAATTGTGCTATTTTTAAGAGTGGAAACAATAGAATCAATATGATTTTGATAGTTATTTCTCAATTCCTCAAATGTTTCATCCTTCTCTTTTATTTCAATTTTATAATTTTTGCACATAGCACAATTACTTTTAAAAGATAAATTTTCTAAGCATAATCGTTCATTTTGTTTGTTTACACAAATAAGCTCCTTTTCAAGTTTCTTGTAATTTTCTTTTAATTCATTATATTTGATACAAGGTGAAGCAGTTTTGATTAACGAGCAAGAGTGAGAGTCATCAAGCACATCAATTTTTGTTTTCACATTAGATATAGCTTTCAATCTTTTATTTTCTAAACGTAATTTCTTCTTAGCAATTTTCAATTTCTTCATTTTACGTTTAGTAATTTGTAGCATATGTAATGTGTACAAGGAATTTGTCACAAAAGAGAAGAACTTGATTCCTTACATAGCTATCAAAAGAGGCAAGATTTGAACTAATAGTTCCTTTGACATCTTTTTGGCACTCATCTTCCAAAGATAAGATTTCTTCTTCTCTACCACTTGATGTGCAAGCTTGTATGTTCTCCAATTCTTGCATTTGTTCCATACCTACAAAAGGAGAATCATAAGTATTTCAAGAAAATTCCAAATCTCATATTCGCACTACTAGAAAATTGACTTTTAGCCACGCTCGTATTGCCCACGACCATTTTCCGTGGCAAACAGTCAAATTATCGTGGCTAAAAGTCAAAAATTGTGGCTAAAAGTCATAGAAAAAGGGTATTTGCCACAGAAAGAGCATGGCAAATACTTTTTCGGCACGCTCGTGTTGGCCACGCCCATTTGCCACGGCAGTTCGTGGCTAAAAGTCTTTTGCCACGATTTTGGACTTTTAGCCATGGTAATTTGCCCTGGCTAAAAGTCAATTTTCTAGTAGTGTCGGTAGGTAAAGTATAAATGGGTTTGAAAATATTTTGATCTAATGCACAAAATAGACTATTTATAGATTTTGCATTTAAAACAATTTCGTTTATAGTTAATACGCTAGGTGGTTTTTCAATAGTAATATTTCAAACTTTTTCATCTAAGGCTTTAAGAAAAATTTTCATTAATACTTTCCACCTTTTATAAATTTTGCCCATAAATAAAGATGGTGACAATAAATTTTTATTTATATTAAAATTTTCCCCACTAGTAGAAGCGAGATCATGATAAAGAGCGTCATTATTCCCAGTGGTGAAACCGTTTTGGAATAACCTACCTCTGATACCACTTGTTGGATCTTGAGGCCCCCTTAGAGGGGAGGGGGTGAATAAGGGCTGTAGAAAACTATAGGTTCTTATAGAAAACTTTTGATATTTTACTTGAGTAAGAGTGAATCAAAACAAAGAGTAGTAAATCAATTCTATTACATAGAAAAGACATGATTATCATTAATAAAATTTTGTCACAAAATCTAATTTCCATGACGCAAGAAATCCAAGGCGAAATATGAAACACTCATTTTGTTTTCTACACCGACTCTTCTCACTAAGAATCGGTTGGCTTTAGTCGATCTCTCACCAAATACGGCCTCAAGCCGCTCTAGCCATTCTATCCCTAGAAAGGCCTCTAGCACTCCCTAGATCTACTCCCTAGACCCAATCGCCAACATGAGGCAAATTCCTCCCTAAGTCTTACCCCGACCTAGTCGCCAACACAAGGCGAATTCACCCATCGATTACAAAGATAAATATAAAAGGCAAATATAAAAAACTCCCAATGAGGTAATCTGAAGGAGACGACGAAGAATCACTGAAGATCGTTGAAGTCCAAGCGTGCTTTCTTCGCGTTGAGTTATCATGTTGATCCAAGCCTCCTTTGATTCCTCCTTTTGAAATTGAGTGGGAGATCCTTTGTGGTCTGGAAATATGGCCCTCACAAATAATTCAGAGTGCTGGAATATGGCTCCTTTGTATTGGTAGTTGAAGAAGACAAAATCCACCTATTTATAGGACTGGAAGCTAACGTCGGCGTTAAGGCTAACACCTGGCGTTGACCCAGTATAAAAATGTTTTGATGGCTCGGATCTTCAAAATAGGAAGGAGATACTGCACTTTAGGAAACATTCATTTTAAGCAACCCTAACACTGGCGTTGAGGCTAACGTTGGCGTTAGGTTAGATTATTCCTAAAGTGCTCCTTCAATCACGATAGCTACCCTCCTTGCCACATTTGTCTTGGTGGGAACGGGAGTCAACGCCGGCATTAAGTCCTAATACCTAGCGTTAGACATCATTCCACTTTTCAGCTTGTGGGCAGGTCTAGACCAATAATATAGCATCCTAGTGTCATATTAATTCAAGCCTGCATGCTAAAAACACAATGGCAACCATGATCAAATACAAGCAGGATTTGTTATTCTCAAATCAAAGGGATGCAGAAAACCATGTTGCAACATAAACTTGCATCGAATAGAAGTCGACGTAACTTCAACTAGAAGTCGAAGCAACTTCGACTAGAAGTCAAAGAAACTTCGACTAGAAGTCGAACAACTTCGACTAGAAGTTGAAGCAACTTCGAATACAAATAGAAGTAACTCATATTGAAGTCAAAGTATAGTTGAAGTCGACGCAACGTCAAAATGGTCTCGACGCAGAAGATAGAGCTTGTCAAAGCTATATCAGAAGTCGACGCAAATTCGATTTGAATTCGACGCAGAAGAAGAATCTTTCAAAGCAATATCAAACGTCGACGCAACTTTGATTTGAAGTCAACACAGAAGTTCAAATTCAAAGTCCATGTCTACAACTCGGCGGATACGTCGATAGGTATTCGACGCAATGTTGACATCTGAGTTTAATCAGAGCAAAGAATGATTTTGAAGTTGCTTCTATAAGAACTCAGAGGTGCGTCGAATAGAGGGAAAATAAAATCGACGCTAAGTCAAATACAGACAGAAAAGGAAGGTTTTCTGCTATCTTTTCAGATGCTTTTCCAGACGGTATCCAAGGTTATTGTCTATTTTCTAACGGCTCATTTATTGCCAAAAATGGAATTAAGTACTTTAGTTGGACATTAATGATACTCTTGGAAGTTATTCCAAATAGATTGATGGGTCAGGAAACAGAAATTGAAAGAAGTACTTTTGTACAAAGGATATGTTGGAACACGGTTCTTCCACATCCTTTTGATTTGAGAATAACAAATCCTACTTGTATTTGTTCATGTTTGTAACTGTGTTTTTAGTATGCAGGCTTGCACAGTGATGACACTAGTAGGTGGAATTATTGGTCTGGAACAACTCAAAGCTGAAGTATGGAAATTGGTCTAAGGATAGGCATTAGAACCTAACGTTAGGCATTAACACGCAACTCACCGGGATCATTATGGCAAGGAGGATGTAGCCGTGATTGCACGTGGAAGTTTAGGAATGATCTGGCCTAACAACAACATTAGCCTTAATGCCATCGTAAGGATTGCCTAAAATAAACATTTCCTAAAGTGCAGAATCTTCTTCCTATTTTAAAGATCCGAGCCATCAAAACATTACTATACTGGGTCAACGCCCAACGTTAGCCTTAAATCCAGCGTTAGCTCAAGTTGAACAAATTGGATGATTTCGTATTCTCCAATTACTGATTGATTAGAGCCCTACTCCAGCACTCCAGAAGCTTAATCAGGGCCGTATTTTCCAGTCCTTCATCTCCCACACACATTCGAGCAAAGAATTTAAGGAGGACCGGATCAACGCTTCCTCAACGCGAAGAACACGCGCTTCGACTTCCAGAACTTTCAGCGGCCTTCGCCGAAATCCAATCTGCGTTTGACGAAATCTGTTCTGCGTTCGACGAACGTCGTGCTTTAGTGCATTCGATGAAATCTGATCTACATTTAAAGAAATCCAACCTGCGTTCGACGAATTATGTTCTCCAGCCAGTTCAGCAGATTACCTCTCCGTTCGACGAAATTCATATTCAGTTCGATGAATTACTTCATTCAGCGAATTAATTCCATTCGACGAACTCTGGGGACAGCTCGACAAACTCATCTATCAGTTCGGTGAATTAATTCCGTTCGATGAACTCCAGGTTTAGTTCGACGAACTCAACTATTAGTTCGGTGAATTAATTCCGTTCGACGAACTCCGGGTTCAGTTCGACGAACTCAACTATCAGTTTGACGAACACCAGAGTGTGTCCGACGAATGAATTCCGTTCGACGAACTCCGGGTTAAGTTCGACGAACTCAACAATCAGTTCGACGAACTCAGGCTACAGCTCGACGAATTTCTTCTACATCAGATCGACGAATAAATGAAATAACGATATAACATAATCATTTAATATGAAGATCTTGCACAGATCTTGAAGCGGAATGGATGACATCTGTTTGTCTTCTTCCTCTAGCCGACGGCCAGGATTAACCGCACCTGGAGATCCTTCATCCTTGTTTTCCTGGCCACCGAAGCGCCGCCCCGGTCGGCAAATGCCACCACCACCGTCGTTGAGGTGGTGGCCGGCGATTTGCGGTGGTTGGCCGGCCGGAGGTGGCCGGAACAGGGGTATGGAGGCGTGATTAAAGCTCCAAAAACGGAGCTCTTGGCCTACCCGATTAGGGTCCAATTGGCCCAAATCCTTGCAGGCAACCTGATGGGATCTATCTACAGAGAGAGAGGAGAAGAACCAGACCTTTAATCGGGCTCGAGGGTGGTTGTTTCCCGGATTTGCCATGGCCACCACCTTCAAGTTGAGCTACTTGCCGATCTCTTGATTCTCCAACAAATGCAACAATCTAGGACTCTATTTCAACTGATATTCCCCTTCTGAAGGTGATGGAGGGGTCAATTTGAGGTGGGAAAGGCTTAATGGTGGAGTGCCATTAATTGCCATTTCAGTTTCACTTGGAAACCTCTTGAATCCTACACCAGATGGCATGGGAAAGGTTGTAAAACATCTTCGAATTCAATGGGGAGATGAATGGAGGGTGTGGGGAGATGAATGGGGGTCAATTTTCCTTGATTCCAAGAATTCACTTGAATGGCCACTTTCTCTCTCTTCGAATTGGGGGAACTCCCAATTTCTCTCTCCTAGTCACCCCCTCTAGAAATTGGATGGAATTTCATGTAATTTCAGTGGTGACTAATCATTTGGGCCATTGAAATTGGGCTTAGCCCAAAGGGATTGAGCTTTGGGCTTAATTAACCCAATTTGGGCAATATTGACCAAGTGTTGACTTTTGTCAAATTGGTGAAATTAATTAGGCCCAATGGGTCAATGTTGACCCATTGGCCTCCCTTAGTGACCAATGGAACTTGGGGAAAGTAAATTGGTCTAATTGAACCCTAATTGACTCTAAATATTGTGGTTTGACTTATTTAAGGCTAGGGTTGACTTTGGTCAATTTGGCCTCTTTAGTTGACCCCAATGGGTCTTAAATGCTCTAAGGGATACTCCAAAGGGTTAGATGTGCCATGGTGGGGGTCAAAGGGTCAAGGTGCGGCCCTTAAGTCCAAGCCTATGCTTGTTAACTGGAAATTACTATTTACAAACCACTGTGGTTTCCTTCTTCCTGGCTAAGGCCATGTGGTCTCTTCAAGCTTCCTAGGGTTTTGTCATGACCTAGTCATGACAAAACCACTCTAGGGGTCTGGTTGTTTGGGGGATGTTACATTCAAGGAGGACCAGATCAACGCTTCCTCAACGCGAAGAACGTGCGCTTTGACTTCAAGAACTTTCAGCGGCCTTCGCCATCTCCAGAATTCTTCATAAGGAGTTTTAGATTTGTGTTCAAATATTTATTTGTAACCTTTTTATTATTTTCATGGAAGTAAATTCGCCTCATGTCTGCGACTAGGTTTGGGTAGGACTTAGGGGGTAATTCGCCTCATGTTAGCGACTAGGTCTAGGAAGTAGATCTAGGGGGTGCTCGAGGCCTTTTCTGGGGATAGAAAGGCTAGAGCGGCTTGAGGCTGGATCTGGGAAAGATCGGCTAAAGCCAATCGGTTCTTGGTGAGAAGAGTCGGTATAGAAAACAAAAAGAAGATTTCATATTTCGCATATGATTTCTAGCGTTATAAAAATCACATTTTTGTAATCATAAATTATAATGAAAATCATGTTCTTTCTAGTTTGTTTTAATTGATTCATTCCTCTTTAATTTTGATTCAAGTTGATTTAAAGAAAAACAACAAAAGTTTTTATATTAAATAATAAAGTTTAAAACTCTTATTCACCCCACCCCCCTCTAAGGGCACCTCACGATCCAACAAGTGGTATCAGAGCGAGGTTATTCCAAAACGGTCTAATAACCGAGAATAATGACGCCTTGTGATCTCGTTTTTCATGAAGGGCAAGGAATAAGTAGACCTCCACTTTTCACCAGAACTGACAACAATTATTGGAGAACACGAATGTCACAACCCGCATTTTCTCAGGAATTAAGAATATCAGAGGAAGAGAAAATACGCGTCATGATGCCACGTCATGCAGGAGACAACTGCAGACGCTCAGGCGCGATCCTATTACTTGATAATTGAAAACATGATTGCATGATAATCATTATTTGAAATCATTTATTAGGGTTTAGAGTAAGAATTGTGTCTCTCAGTTCGTGGATCAACTAGTCCACAGAGAAAATTATATATGTAACTGCAGCGGAAAACACTTGATTTAGTTCATTTAAGGTCCTATATGCACGTGAAGGCAGGACATAAAGTAGATGATATGCACTTAACTAGGCGTAGTATAAGTATAGAAAATATCTTTAGGTGACTTTAAAACTAAGGGTTTTAGTTAAAAATGATGAGATGAAGATGAATGAAAAGCCATTTTATCACTATAATGCACCTAGTCATAAATCATTCCCAGAGAGTAAGGTATCAGATCTAAAACAGTGGCATAAACTGGTAAGTAAACTATAAAGTATCAAAGAGGCACAATGGGCGTCAACAAGCTGACACTAACCCATTGGCCCAAACTAGCATGTCTGAACACAAGGAGAAGCAAACAACATCAACTACTACTACCTCGCAGCAGCGGGGTAAACAGCAGCTAAAAACTCCCGAAGACTTCGGGCTACTCCACTAACCGCTACGACTCTGAAACCTGAGGCATTCAATAAACAAGAACGCCTCAGCAAGGGAATTGCAAGCGGCAAGAAATAAGGAAAAGACAAGCAATAAAGGCATACGGGGTACCAACCCAAGCCTGATTCACTGAAAAAGAAGCTCTGAAACAAGGAGCTAAGCAAAGCACCAAGTGCAACCAAATATCATAAGTAGGAGCAAGTATAAATTAATTATCTTGTAATTTTTCATACATGAGACTGATCAGCTCAAATAAACGGGTGCGGTTTCTTACCTCCGCAACCCAAGCCCAAATCCAGGTGGGGGTACTTCTAGACCCAACCACCCATCCATGGCCCTCGGGACCACAAGCCAAGCCTGCGGTTCACCTTTAAAAAGGCCACCGTGCAAGGCCACAACAAATCCCCACTGTCCCCCGAACACGATCTACCGTGCCGGGCTCCAGACAGTGGTCTATATTAATTAAATTTTAATTAACAACACGGGTCGAAGCCCGAGAAACAATCACCAAGAAAGCACCCTAAAAGACAGGGTCAAAGCAAGGCACACACCAATCAAGATGAATCACAAGCGAAACCAAAGATTTGCAAGATCACAGCAGGTTTAGAATTTTGATAGGAGGTAAACATGATCAAAGACGCAATGCAGTTATTAGCAACATCACCGCATACTGCTAACATCACAAATACTAAGAAGAAACACCCTAAGGATAGGGTCACCATGAGATAACTGCTGATCAAACGATTCATAAGGGGAAACTCGGAGTCATTGAACCAAAAAGGCAAAGGGGTTCAAGCTCGAGGGATTCACGATCAAGGACACCCAAGAGACTTGGGCAAAACTCCTTGTACCCTTGCAAGAGGCACAAGGTTTCAAGAAGGAGGAGAAGTAATCAGAGGCATAACTCATGACGAATCATAAGAGTAAACTCAAACATTATCAGACCACAACGAGTAAAAGAATTCAAGCAAAAGGGATTCAAGATCAGGAGCACCGAAGGGATACTGGCAACATCCTTGTGCGCTTGAGAGGACACAAGATTTAAACATGAGAATCGCAACGAAATCACATACGCTCCTGGCGGGGTTCCAAGGGGCCGCCCCCCTGGCGGTGTCTTAGGGGCAGAGCCCCTAACGGGGTGAGGGGCAGAGCCCCGTCCAAATTTTTTGAAATCCCACCACCGGGAACCAAGCAAAAATTACATCAAATTGAGGACTTCCCGAGAACTACAAAGGACTTCTCGGGAGATAGAAGGTTAAATTTTCGAGTAATAGGCAAACTCTCGAGACATGAAAGGGATCTCTCGAGATATGAAGGGGAAATCTCGAGACATCAGAAGGGATCTCTCGAGACAGGACAGGGCTCAGGCTTATTTCTCGAAAGATGAAGGCAAGGTTCAAGTTGATATCTCGAGACATAGGAGGTTAATTTCTCGAGACAAGAGAAATTTCTCGAGAGATGGAAAATTGTTTTCTCGGGACAAAGCAAGGATTTCTCGAAATATAGCAGGGATTTCTCGGGAACCAGAGGGGAATCTCTCGGGAAATCAGAAGAAAGCTCTAGATTCAGTAAAGGAATGAGGATTTTATCTATCCCGGTTTTGTCCAGGGAACAACTACCCGATTCATAGCAAAGGAAGAACAATCAAGGAAGCTTATATCAACACTCCAAGACTTAAGTTAAACCGAGCGACATGAAATCGACACGAGCGAAACAATGCTTCAAGAAAAGAAAGAGAAGGAGGAGGAAGCCACTTGCCTTAACCTTGCAAAACTCGCCTAGCTCCGCTCCGAATGCCAAGGTAACTCCCGAGCACAAAGACCTGGAGCGCTAAGGACCGAAAGGAAGAGTTAGGTCATTTCCATAACTCCAAAACTTCCACGAAGAAGAACAAGCTTACCACTAAGACGAAGATCTCGCCGAGAGCTTTCCAAATCTTCAAACCAAACTCGATTCCGACCACTACAACTCTAGAAATCGCCGGTTGAAGGCTCCACGAAGCTCCGCTCTCGCCCTAACCTTCAGCGGCTGATTTTGATCGAGGAAGGAGATGAATAGGGAAGGGAAGGATTTTAGGCTTATATATAAACCTAATTTATTATTTAAATAATTAATTAATCCTCCAAATTACTTAAAACTGCGAGGGCGACCAAAACACCTCGGATTTCTACGAAATTCGCACCCTAACTAAAACACGGCGCTACGAATCCAACGGCGAAGTCAGAATTCAATTCCGACAAGCCAAACTCCGGATAAAGCCTCCTGAAGCTAAAATCTTGATAATTACTCCAAACCTTCACTTTAACTCGAAACGACGCGAAATCTCGCACGCTCGATCTGAATCACGAGCTCCAACTAAGCTAAGGCTCGAAACACTACCAAAAGAGCTGACGTAATGCCCTTACGCCAAAATTACGTCACAACGGGTACGTAAAATAATTGACGAAAAATCAGGGGCGTTACAGTCACTCCCCCTAAAAGGAAGTTTCGTCCCGAAACTTGAAATCCACAGATCAAAAAAAGATACAGAATCAAATCCAAGATTAGAAGACAACAGCTTTCCCAAAAACTGCTACTATACGCAAAATCCACTTATCCAAGATGCTTAACACAAGCTCCATCATAAACCACAAAATAACAATCTAATCACATCTTCCAAAATTTGATTCATTTCTTCCGCCTGACCGAGGCATAAACCTAGAATCCTAACCTGACACGAAGCATAAAGGGCACACCAAGCAATCTGACGACTTCTTCCAAATAAAGCTCTGCTATTTCTCCATAGAATATCCGATCTTAAATCGCACAATGAGAGCATTCTTTGCCAAACCGACAACTGGGACCCATACAGAATCATGTCCTCCGGGGAATCTAGGTAACGAAGCCCATTGAAATACTTCCCCACTTCCAGCTGGAACATCCAACGGGGTCAAACTACCTCCACGCCTAATTGATCTACCTTAACGCGCTAGCAGGTAAAACGTTCCAAAAACACAATTGGCTAAATCTTTCTCATACCTGACTGCCAACTATCGGCTATCAACCAAAATCACGCGCCTCACTACAGATCTTTGTTCGAATAACCTCAAACGCGGAAATACAACATCTATTCCGGAGACGCTGCGAGTCGGGATCTTCCTTCTGACGCAGATCTACAAGGGCAAACCAAGAAGGCTCTTCAGCCTCTAAGCTCGAAGGCGCGGTACAACTACCGACTGGGATAAACATCAACATAAACTCCTCTACTAGGGACTGCACTGAGAGAATGAAGATATGCGCGGTCTTTCTACTCAGGGCATCGGCCACCACATTGACCTTACCCGGATGGTACAGAATATCCACTTCATAATCCGCCACATACTCCAACCACCTCCGCTGGCGCAGATTCAGCTCCTTCTGGGTGAAGACATATTTCAGACTCTTAAGATCCGTATAAATCTTGCATGATGCTCCATAAAGAAGATGTCTCTAAAACTTTAAAGCATAGATCACTGCGGCGGACTCTAAGTCATGCATAGAGTAATTCTTTTCATGAACTTTCAATTGTCTAGACCCATCAACGATCACCTTTCCTTCTTACACCAAAACACAACCTAAACCAAAAGAGATGCGTACACAAAACAGCATTCTCAACTCCTTCGATCGGCAAGGCCAACACCGGGGCACTACACAAATGCCTCTTTGATTCCCGAAAAGCTCCTTCGCACTAACCGCTCCAAACAAAAACGGCATTCTTCTGGATAAACTTGGTTAAAGGTGCTGACGGCACTGAGAATCCTTAAACAAGCGGTTCATCAAGATTAAAAACGCAGAGGGTGCATTGCAATAAGACAAGCACCAGGCTCCAAAACAGAACGAACTCCACGCCTCTAACCGGCGGGAGACCAGGAAGGTCATCAGGAAAAAAACAACAGGAAACTCTCGCACCACCAGGACATCCTCGATATGCGGCGAACGCCTAACAGTTTCTACCACAGAAACAAGGTAAGCCAACAACCGGAACCTAATAGCTTCAGAGCACACACCGCAGAAAATATCGGGGAACACTGACACGGAGGTCCTAGAAAATACTCAAGGGATGACCGCATCAAAACCGGACAACAAGTCCAAACCCGAAATCACGACAACGTCTTCTAGATTCAATACCTTAAGATCAGCAAAAGTCAACAAATCTCCTAAGAGAACGGGCAACTCCGGACGCACAGGTTCGAGGATACCAAAATACCAAAAGGAAACTAAACGAGGAACGAATCGATGCCCAACTCAGGGGTCAAACAGTGACGCTCAACGAATTCCTTGCTACGAACGAAAAGGGCAGCACCCGAATCGAAAAGAACACACGCTCAACAACGCTTTACCTTAAATCTACCTATAAGCGCGAAAAGAGAAACTAGTTTAATTCAGCGAAATTAAGATCAAGTCAAAACTTAACAGCTAACTCGAAGGTCTAATCTGCGATTACTTGGGTCGAAGACTGCTTTTTCTCCTGGGTCAACGCACAGCTTTCCTCTCCCTTCATCCTGATGCTGCGGCGGCGGCAAGGTTCGAAGCGGAACAGGCTGCAACGGGGGTTGAATCAGCGGGCATTGGAACTTCATGTGCCCCTTCTGCTTGCACTGGAAGCAGACTTTATCTTTGGTCCAACACTGGGCCACATCATGCCCCTTCTGCTTGCACAACAGGCAACACACCTCTCCCAAAGGAGTACTCTTGATTTCCAGCACTCGCTGCTTCTTCTGAACTCCTTTCCCCTTAAAACACTTTTCAAACGGATGGCCAGAGCGGCCACCGAAACTGCAGACATCGCCGCTTCTCTTCTTTGAAGCGGGGCTAGATACCTTGGGGCCTTCCCCCTCTTCGACTTTTCTCTTGCCCTTTCTCGTCAAAGCGCCTTCATTCTTGGCGATAACGATGGCCTCGGCTTTCAAAGCTGCTTCCACTGCCTCAGCATAGCTCGCCCATCGATGAGCACCGGCTACATGCTGACTATCATCACGAAGTCCTCCCAAATATTGCTTCACTCTTCCTTCCTCCGAAGTTACTAGACCTAGAGCAAACCTACTCGGCTTTCTAGGTTCAATCACAAATTCACTAACAGTGAATTGCCTCTGCTACGGTGCAGCAAATCATTCACCAAACAGTCTGGCTCGACCGACGACCGAAACTCCTTTAACAACATCGCCTTGAATGACTCCCATGAACATCCATCTACGAGGTTCTCCAATTCCCTAAACCACCAGCACTTAGAAAGACCCTTCAGCTGGAAAGCGGCGACCGTTACCTTTTGGCCCGCAGAGATTCCTGCGTACTTAAAAATATCCTCGATGGCAACCAACCAGTCATCCAAAGCCATGAAATCAGCTCTTCCGCCAAACGTAGGGGGTCTTAATCGCTGAAAATGCGATATAACGTCCATTTCCGGAAGCATCTCTACAGGGGGAAACAAGGGAGCAGGACGAGTAGGTACGGTCTGTCCTACTACTGGGGCCTGCGCTACGAATTGCTGCCTAGCACCGGCAGACAACAACAACTCAACCTGCGATTGCATCGCAACCACCTGCTTGGACAGAGTCTCAAAACTTTGCTGCAGACTCTCAATCACGGCTTCACTCAACGCACCGGAAGACTCCCCTTCAAACTGGGGAGTCGACCTAAACGCAACACGCTTCGGCGCCATCGCTGCTAAAATGCATATACCTCTAATCAAAACTTAGCCCTACACTAGAACTACACTGCTTGGTTCAGAACATACGTATACAGATACTTTCCATTGCCACCACCTTTCTCTGGGATTTTCATGATGCTATGCTAAATTTGGGGATGATACCATATCATCCCTCTTGACTCATATGCAAGGGTCATGAATGCATGAATGTTCTATTATTTGAAAATCATGTGTGTACGTATGTCATCATGTAAATCTCTAGCTTGGCACGTGTGCTTATGCAATGCTACATAAGGTATGTTGTGCTATGCAGTCTAATAAAGGCCTTAATGCATGTTATGAGCGGCGTACACATGAAATATTATGCATCCCATACTACATAATATCGCATGTAACGAAAAAGAAAACGTGCTAATGGGCCTCCATGTGATGGTGGTTATGCATCCCATACTACATAACCATCACATGTTGCCACCTATGGTGGATCCATATACAAACACATATTATGCATCCCATACTACATAATATGCCCCGTATACTTCTTATCATGCTATGAGTGTAGTGTTCGTGCTTCGGCCAAGACGTACTGATGACACATCGGTGTGTGTATGCAATGAAACCAAACAACTAAACTATATCAGAATTTGTTGCCCGACCGACTTGTCGAACAACCTACCTCTGATACCAACTGTCACAACCCACATTTTCTCAGGAATTAAGAATATCAGAGGAAGAGAAAATACGCGTCATGATGCACGTCATGCAGGAGACAACTGCAGACGCTCAGGAGGGATCCTATTACTTGATAATTGAAAACATGATTGCATGATAATCATTATTTGAAATCATTTATTAGGGTTTAGAGTAAGAACTGTGTCTCTCAGTTCGTGGATCAACTAGTCCATAGAGAAAATTATATATGTAACTGCAGCGAAAAACACTTGATTTAGTTCATTTAAGGTCCTATATGCACGTGAAGGCAGGACATAAAGTAGATGATATGCACTTAACTAGGCGTAGTATAAGTATAGAAAATATCTTTAGGTGACTTTAAAACTAAGGGTTTTAGTTAAAAATGATGAGATGAAGATGAATGAAAAGCCATTTTATCACTATAATGCACCTAGTCATAAATCATTCCCAGAGAGTAAGGTATCAGATCTAAAAGCAGTGGCATAAACTGGTAAGTAAACTATAAAGTATCAAAGAGGCACAATGGGCGTCAACAAGCTGACACTAACCCATTGGCCCAAACTAGCATGTCTAAACACAAGGAGAAGCAAACAACATCAACTACTACTACCTCGCAGCAGTGGGGTAAACAGCAGCTAAAAACTCCCGAAGACTTCGGGCTACTCCACTAACCGCTACGACTCTGAAACCTGAGACATTCAATAAACAAGAACGCCTCAGCAAGGGAATTGCAAGCGACAAGAAATAAGGAAAAGACAAGCAATAAAGGCATACGGGGTACCAACCCAAGCCTGATTCACTGAAAAAGAAGCTCTGAAACAAGGAGCTAAGCAAAGCACCAAGTGCAACCAAATATCATAAGTAGGAGCAAGTATAAATTAATTATCTTGTAATTTTTCATACATGAGACTGATCAGCTCAAATAAACGGGTGCGTTTTCTTACCTCCGCAACCCAAGCCCAAATCCAGGTGGGGGTACTTCTAGACCCAACCACCCATCCACGGCCCTCGGGACCACAAGCCAAGCCTGCGGTTCACCTTTAAAAAGGCCACCGTGCAAGGCCACAACAAATCCCCACTGTCCCCCGAACACGATCTACCGTGCCGGGCTCCAGACAGTGGTCTATATTAATTAAATTTTAATTAACAACACGGGTCGAAGCCCGAGAAACAATCACCAAGAAAGCACCCTAAAAGACAGGGTCAAAGCCAGGCACACACCGATCAAGATGAATCACAAGCGAAACCAAAGATTTGCAAGATCACAGCAGGTTTAGAATTTTGATAGGAGGTAAACATGATCAAAGACGCAATGCAGTTATTAGCAACATCACCGCATACTGCTAACATCACAAATACTAAGAAGAAACACCCTAAGGATAGGGTCACCATGAGATAACTGCTGATCAAACGATTCATCAGGGGAAACTCGGAGTCATTGAATCAAAAAGGCAAAGGGGTTCAAGCTCGAGGGATTCACGATCAAGGACACCCAAGAGACTTGGTCAAAACTCCTTGTACCCTTGTAAGAGGCACAAGGTTTCAAGAAGGAGGAGAAGTAATCAGAGGCATAACTCATGACGAATCATAAGAGTAAACTCAAACATTATCAGACAACAACGAGTAAAAGAATTCAAGCAAAAGGGATTCAAGATCAGGAGCACCGAAGGGATACTGGCAACATCCTTGTGCGCTTGAGAGGACACGAGATTTAAACATGAGAATCGCAACAAAATCACATACGCTCCTGGCGGGGTTCCAAGGGGCCGCGCCCCTGGCGGGGTCTTAGGGGCAGAGCCCCTAACGAGGTGCGGGGCAGAGCCCCGTCCAAATTTTTTGAAATCCCACCACCGGGAACCAAGCAAAAATGACATCAAATTGAGGACTTCCCGAGAACTACAAAGGACTTCTCGGGAGATAGAAGGTTGAATTTTCGAGTAATAGGCAAACTCTCGAGACATGAAAGGGATCTCTCGAGATATGAAGGGGAAATCTCGAGACATCAGAAGGGATCTCTCGAGACAGGACAGGGCTCAGGCTTATTTCTCGAAAGATGAAGGCAAGGTTCAAGTTGATATCTCGAGACATAGGAGGTTAATTTCTCGAGACAAGAGAAATTTCTCGAGAGATGGAAAATTGTTTTCTCGGGACAAAGCAAGGATTTCTCGAAATATAGCAGGGATTTCTCGGGAACCAGAGGGGAATCTCTCGGGAAATCAGAAGAAAGCTCTAGATTCAGTAAAGGAACGAGGATTTTATCTATCCCGGTTTTGTCCAGGGAACAACTACCCGATTCATAGCAAAGGAAGAACAATCAAGGAAGCTTATATCAACACTCCAAGACTTAAGTTAAACCGAGCGACATGAAATCGACACGAGCGAAACAATGCTTCAAGAAAAGAAAGAGAAGGAGGAGGAAGCCACTTGCCTTAACCTTGCAAAACTCGCCTAGCTCCGCTCCGAATGCCAAGGTAACTCCCGAGCACGAAGACCTGGAGCGCTAAGGACCGAAAGGAAGAGTTAGGTCATTTCCATAACTCCAAAACTTCCACGAAGAAGAACAAGCTTACCACTAAGACGAAGATCTCGCCGAGAGCTTTCCAAATCTTCAAACCAAACTCGATTCCGACCAGTACAGCTCTAGAAATCGCCGGTTGAAGGCTCCACGAAGCTCCGCTCTCGCCCTAACCTTCAGCGGCTGATTTTGATCGAGGAAGGAGATGAATAGGGAAGGGAAGGATTTTAGGCTTATATATAAACCTATTTTATTATTTAAATAATTAATTAATCCTCCAAATTACTTAAAACTGCGAGGGCGACCAAAACACCTCGGATTTCTACGAAATTCGCACCCTAACTAAAACACGGCGCTACGAATCCAACGGCGAAGTCAGAATTCAATTCCGACAAGCCAAACTCCGGATAAAGCCTCCTGAAGCTAAAATCTTGATAATTACTCCAAACCTTCACTTTAACTCGAAACGACGCGAAATCTCGCACGCTCGATCTGAATCACGAGCTCCAACTAAGCTAAGGCTCGAAACACTACCAAAAGAGCTGACGTAATGCCCTTACGCCAAAATTACGTCACAACGGGTACGTAAAATAATTGACGAAAAATCAGGGGCGTTACAGTCACTCCCCCTAAAAGGAAGTTTCGTCCCGAAACTTGAAATCCACAGATCAAAAAAAGATACAGAATCAAATCCAAGATTAGAAGACAGCAGCTTTCCCAAAAACTGCTACTATACGCAAAATCCACTTATCCAAGATGCTTAACACAAGCTCCATCATAAACCACAAAATAACAATCTAATCACATCTTCCAAAATTTGATTCATTTCTTCCGCCTGACCGAGGCATAAACCTAGAATCCTAACCTGACACGAAGCATAAAGGGCACACCAAGCAATCTGACGACTTCTTCCAAATAAAGCTCTGCTATTTCTCCATAGAATATCCGATCTTAAATCGCACAATGAGAGCATTCTTTGCCAAACCGACAACTGGGACCCATACAGAATCATGTCCTCCGGGGAATCTAGGTAACGAAGTCCATTGAAATACTTCCCCACTTCCAGCTGGAACATCCAACGGGGTCAAACTACCTCCACGCCTAATTGATCTACCTTAACGCGCTAGCAGGTAAAACGTTCCAAAAACACAATTGGCTAAATCTTTCTCATACCTGACTGCCAACTATCGGCTATCAACCAAAATCACGCGCCTCACTACAGATCTTTGTTCGAATAACCTCAAACGCGGAAATACAACATCTATTCCGGAGACGCTGCGAGTCGGGATCTTCCTTCTGACGCAGATCTACAAGGGCAAACCAAGAAGGCTCTTCAGCCTCTAAGCTCGAAGGCGCGGTACAACTACCGACTGGGATAAACATCAACATAAACTCCTCTACTAGGGACTGCACTGAGAGAATGAAGATATGCGCGGTCTTTCTACTCAGGGCATCGGCCACCACATTGACCTTACCCGGATGGTACAGAATATCCACTTCATAATCCGCCACATACTCCAACCACCTCCGCTGGCGCAGATTCAGCTCCTTCTGGGTGAAGACATATTTCAGACTCTTAAGATCCGTATAAATCTTGCATGATGCTCCATAAAGAAGATGTCTCTAAAACTTTAAAGCATAGATCACTGCGGCGGACTCTAAGTCATGCATAGAGTAATTCTTTTCATGAACTTTCAATTGTCTAGACCCATCAACGATCACCTTTCCTTCTTACACCAAAACACAACCTAAACCAAAAGAGATGCGTACACAAAACAGCATTCTCAACTCCTTCGATCGGCAAGGCCAACACCGGGGCACTACACAAATGCCTCTTTGATTCCCGAAAAGCTCCTTCGCACTAACCGCTCCAAACAAAAACGGCATTCTTCTGGATAAACTTGGTTAAAGGTGCTGACGGCACTGAGAATCCTTAAACAAGCGGTTCATCAAGATTAAAAACGCAGAGGGTGCATTGCAATAAGACAAGCACCAGGCTCCAAAACAGAACGAACTCCACGCCTCTAACCGGCGGGAGACCAGGAAGGTCATCAGGAAAAAAACAACAGGAAACTCTCGCACCACCAGGACATCCTCGATATGCGGCGAACGCCTAACAGTTTCTACCATAGAAATAAGGTAAGCCAACAACCGGAATCTAATAGCTTCAGAGCACACACCGCAGAAAATATCGGGGAACACTGGCACGGAGGTCCTAGAAAATACTCAAGGGATGACCGCATCAAAACCGGACAACAAGTCCAAACCCGAAATCACGACAACGTCTTCTAGATTCAATACCTTAAGATCAGCAAAAGTCAACAAATCTCCTAAGAGAACGGGCAACTCCGGACGCACAGGTTCGAGGATACCAAAATACCAAAAGGAAACTAAACGAGGAACGAATCGATGCCCAACTCAGGGGTCAAACGGTGACGCTCAACGAATTCCTTGCTACGAACGAAAAGGGCAGCACCCGAATCGAAAAGAACACACGCTCAACAACGCTTTACCTTAAATCTCCCTATAAGCGCGAAAAGAGAAACTAGTTTAATTCAGCGAAATTAAGATCAAGTCAAAACTTAACAGCTAACTCGAAGGTCTAACCTGCGATTACTTGGGTCGAAGACTGCTTTTTCTCCTGGGTCAACGCTCAGCTTTCCTCTCCCTTCATCCTGATGCTGCGGCGGCGGCAAGGTTCGAAGCGGAACAGGCTGCAACGGGGGTTGAATCAGCGGGCATTGGAACTTCATGTGCCCCTTCTGCTTGCACTGGAAGCAGACTTTATCTTTGGTCCAACACTGGGCCACATCATGCCCCTTCTGCTTGCACAACAGGCAACACACCTCTCCCAAAGGAGTACTCTTGATTTCCAGCACTCGCTGCTTCTTCTGAACTCCTTTCCCCTTAAAACACTTTTCAAACGGATGGCCAGAGCGGCCACCGAAACTGCAGACATCGCCGCTTCTCTTCTTTGAAGCGGGGCTAGATACCTTGGGGCCTTCCCCCTCTTCGACTTTTCTCTTGCCCTTTCTCGTCAAAGCGCCTTCATTCTTGGCGATAACGATGGCCTCGGCTTTCAAAGCTGCTTCCACTGCCTCAGCATAGCTCGCCCATCGATGAGCACCGGCTACATGCTGACTATCATCACGAAGTCCTCCCAAAGATTGCTTCACTCTTCCTTCCTCCGAAGTTACTAGACCTAGAGCAAACCTACTCGGCTTTCTAGGTTCAATCACAAATTCACTAACAGTGAATTGCCTCTGCTACGGTGCAGCAAATCATTCACCAAACAGTCTGGCTCGACCGACGACCGAAACTCCTTTAACAACATCGCTTTGAATGACTCCCATGAACATCCATCTACGAGGTTCTCCAATTCCCTAAACCACCAGCACTTAGAAAGACCCTTCAGCTGGAAAGCGGCGACCGTTACCTTGTGGCCCGCAGAGATTCCTGCGTACTTAAAAATATCCTCGATGGCAACCAACCAGTCATCCAAAGCCATGAAATCAGCTCTTCCGCCAAAGGTAGGGGGTCTTAATCGCTGAAAATGCGATATAACGTCCATTTCCGGAAGCATCTCTACAGGGGGAAACAAGGGAGCAGGACGAGTAGGTACGGTCTGTCCTACTACTGGGGCCTGCGCTACGAATTGCTGCCTAGCACCGGCAGACAACAACAACTCAACCTGCGATTGCATCGCAACCACCTGCTTGGACAGAGTCTCAAAACTTTGCTGCAGACTCTCAATCACGGCTTCACTCAACGCACCGGAAGACTCGCCTTCAAACTGGGGAGTCGACCTAAACGCAACACGCTTCGGCGCCATCGCTGCTAAAACGCATATACCTCTAATCAAAACTTAGCCCTACACTAGAACTACACTGCTTGGTTCAGAACATACGTATACAGATACTTTCCATTGCCACCACCTTTCTCTGGGATTTTCATGATGCTATGCTAAATTTGGGGATGATACCATATCATCCCTCTTGACTCATATGCAAGGGTCATGAATGCATGAATGTTCTATTATTTGAAAATCATGTGTGTACGTATGTCATCATGTAAATCTCTAGCTTGGCACGTGTGCTTATGCAATGCTACATAAGGTATGTTGTGCTATGCAGTCTAATAAAGGCCTTAATGCATGTTATGAGCGGCGTACACATGAAATATTATGCATCCCATACTACATAATATCGCATGTAACGAAAAAGAAAACGTGCTAATGGGCATCCATGTGATGGTGGTTATGCATCCCATACTACATAACCATCACATGTTGCCACCTATGGTGGATCCATATACAAACACATATTATGCATCCCATACTACATAATATGCCCCGTATACTTCTTATCATGCTATGAGTGTAGTGTTCGTGCTTCGGCCAAGACGTACCGATGACACATCGGTGTGTGTATGCAATGAAACCAAACAACTAAACTATATCAGAATTTGTTGCCCGACCGACTTGTCGAACAACCTACCTCTGATACCAACTGTCACAACCCACATTTTCTCAGGAATTAAGAATATCAGAGGAAGAGAAAATACGCGTCATGATGCATGTCATGCAGGAGACAACTGCAGACGCTCAGAAGGGATCCTATTACTTGATAATTGAAAACATGATTGCATGATAATCATTATTTGAAATCATTTATTAGGGTTTAGAGTAAGAACTGTGTCTCTCAGTTCGTGGATCAACTAGTCCACAGAGAAAATTATATATGTAACTGCAGCGGAAAACACTTGATTTAGTTCATTTAAGGTCCTATATGCACGTGAAGGCATGACATAAAGTAGATGATATGCACTTAACTAGGCGTAGTATAAGTATAGAAAATATCTTTAGGTGACTTTAAAACTAAGGGTTTTAGTTAAAAATGATGAGATGAAGATGAATGAAAAGCCATTTTATCACTATAATGCACCTAGTCATAAATCATTCCCAGAGAGTAAGGTATCAGATCTAAAAGCAGTGGCATAAACTGGTAAGTAAACTATAAAGTATCAAAGAGGCACAATGGGCGTCAACAAGCTGACACTAACCCATTGGCCCAAACTAGCATGTCTGAACACAAGGAGAAGCAAACAACATCAACTACTACTACCTCACAGCAGTGGGGTAAACAGCAGCTAAAAACTCCTGAAGACTTCGGGCTACTCCACTAACCGCTACGACTCTGAAACCTGAGACATTCAATAAACAAGAACGCCTCAGCAAGGGAATTGCAAGCGGCAAGAAATAAGGAAAAGACAAGCAATAAAGGCATACGGGGTACCAACCCAAGCCTGATTCACTGAAAAAGAAGCTCTGAAACAAGGAGCTAAGCAAAGCACCAAGTGCAACCAAATATCATAAGTAGGAGCAAGTATAAATTAATTATCTTGTAATTTTTCATACATGAGACTGATCAGCTCAAATAAACGGGTGCGTTTTCTTACCTCCGCAACCCAAGCCCAAATCCAGGTGGGGGTACTTCTAGACCCAACCACCCATCCACGGCCCTCGGGACCACAAGCCAAGCCTGCGGTTCACCTTTAAAAAGGCCACCGTGCAAGGCCACAACAAATCCCCACTGTCCCCCGAACACGATCTACCGTGCCGGGCTCCAGACAGTGGTCTATATTAATTAAATTTTAATTAACAACACGGGTCGAAGCCCGAGAAACAATCACCAAGAAAGCACCCTAAAAGACAGGGTCAAAGCCAGGCACACACCGATCAAGATGAATCACAAGCGAAACCAAAGATTTGCAAGATCACAGCAGGTTTAGAATTTTGATAGGAGGTAAACATGATCAAAGACGCAATGCAGTTATTAGCAACATCACCGCATACTGCTAACATCACAAATACTAAGAAGAAACACCCTAAGGATAGGGTCACCATGAGATAACTGCTGATCAAACGATTCATAAGGGGAAACTCGGAGTCATTGAACCAAAAAGGCAAAGGGGTTCAAGCTCGAGGGATTCATGATCAAGGACACCCAAGAGACTTGGGCAAAACTCCTTGTACCCTTGTAAGAGGCACAAGGTTTCAAGAAGGAGGAGAAGTAATCAGAGGCATAACTCATGACGAATCATAAGAGTAAACTCAAACATTATCAGACAACAACGAGTAAAAGAATTCAAGCAAAAGGGATTCAAGATCAGGAGCACCGAAGGGATACTGGCAACATCCTTGTGCGCTTGAGAGGACACAAGATTTAAACATGAGAATCGCAACGAAATCACATACGCTCCTGGCGGGGTTCCAAGGGGCCGCGCCCCTGGCGGGGTCTTAGGGGCAGAGCCCCTAACGAGGTGCGGGGCAGAGCCCCGTCCAAATTTTTTGAAATCCCACCACCGGGAACCATGCAAAAATCACATCAAATTGAGGACTTCCCGAGAACTACAAAGGACTTCTCGGGAGATAGAAGGTTGAATTTTCGAGTAATAGGCAAACTCTCGAGACATGAAAGGGATCTCTCGAGATATGAAGGGGAAATCTCGAGACATCAGAAGGGATCTCTCGAGACAGGACAGGGCTCAGGCTTATTTCTCGAAAGATGAAGGCAAGGTTCAAGTTGATATCTCGAGACATAGGAGGTTAATTTCTCGAGACAAGAGAAATCTCTCGAGAGATGGAAAATTGTTTTCTCGGGACAAAGCAAGGATTTCTCAAAATATAGCAGGGATTTCTCGGTAACCAGAGGGGAATCTCTCGGGAAATCAGAAGAAAGCTCTAGATTCAGTAAAGGAACGAGGATTTTATCTATCCCGGTTTTCTCCAGGGAACAACTACCCGATTCATAGCAAAGGAAGAACAATCAAGGAAGCTTATATCAACACTCCAAGACTTAAGTTAAACCGAGCGACATGAAATCGACACGAGCGAAACAATGCTTCAAGAAAAGAAAGAGAAGGAGGAGGAAGCCACTTGCCTTAACCTTGCAAAACTCGCCTAGCTCCGCTCCGAATGCCAAGGTAACTCCCGAGCACGAAGACCTGGAGCGCTAAGGACCGAAAGGAAGAGTTAGGTCATTTCCATAACTCCAAAACTTCCACGAAGAAGAACAAGCTTACCACTAAGACGAAGATCTCGCCGAGAGCTTTCCAAATCTTCAAACCAAACTCGATTCCGACCACTACAGCTCTAGAAATCGCCGGTTGAAGGCTCCACGAAGCTCCGCTCTCGCCCTAACCTTCGGCGGCTGATTTTGATCGAGGAAGGAGATGAATAGGGAAGGGAAGGATTTTAGGCTTATATATAAACCTAATTTATTATTTAAATAATTAATTAATCCTCCAAATTACTTAAAACTGCGAGGGCGACCAAAACACCTCGGATTTCTACGAAATTCGCACCCTAACTAAAACACGGCGCTACGAATCCAACGGCGAAGTCAGAATTCAATTCCGACAAGCCAAACTCTGGATAAAGCCTCCTGAAGCTAAAATCTTGATAATTACTCCAAACCTTCACTTTAACTCGAAACGACGCGAAATCTCGCACGCTCGATCTGAATCACGAGCTCCAACTAAGCTAAGGCTCGAAACACTACCAAAAGAGCTGACGTAACGCCCTTACGCCAAAATGACGTCACAACGGGTACGTAAAATAATTGACGAAAAATCAGGGGCGTTACAACGAATGCGTTATTTTCTAATTAATTTAGATCTAGACGTCTGGGCTAGTGTTGAAACACCATATATGACTCCTACTTATATTAATGGAGAAGTAACCATAGAAAAGACTAAAGATATGTGGAATGATAGAGATAAAAATAAATGTAAAAATAATGCTAAAGCCATGAATGCTTTATTTTGCGCATTAGATAGGACTGAATTTAATAGAGTTTGTGCTTGTGAAACTGCTTATGACATTTGGAATTTGCTTGAAATAACTCATGAAGGTACCTCGCAGGTCAAAGACTCAAAGCTATTCCAACTGGAATCGAAGTTTGAAAGGTTCACGATGGATCAAAATGAGGACGTCGACTCAATGTATACTCGCTTCACCAAGATTGTCAACGCCTCAAAAATTCTTGGAAAAACATTCTCAAACGGTGACTTGGTGAGAAAGATCCTTCGGTCTCTTCCTCTGAAGTTCAATCCAAAGGTGACTGCAATTTCTGAATCGCATGATCTAAGGCGGCTCCAGATCGAGAGCCTCATTGCGAATCTCAAAACCCATGAGGTCGAACTTAACATTCTAGATAAAGAATACAATAAGGAGCCAAAGAAGAAAGCCTTGGCACTAAAGTCAAGAAAAGAGGATGACGATGAGGAAGATGATGAGGAGAGTCCCTTTGTGAAAAACTTCACAAAGTTCATGAAGAATCCAGAAAGAAGGAATAACTTCTGTAAGGACTTTCGAAAAGGATCATCTTCCAAAAAGGTGAAAAAGGAAAAATCAAGCGACGGCGATGAAGAGAGACCTCCTCCCGAGTGCTTCCAATGCATGAATACCATGCATATAAGAAGACAATGCCCAAAATACCTGAAGGAGCAAAAAGAAAAGCGGCTTAAAGGAAAGGAGAAGAAGAAGGTCTTGAAGGCGGCAACATGGTATGATTCTTCATCCGGATGCTCAAGTGAATCAAGTTCAAGCGAGGATGATGAGGCAAACTTGTGCCTCATGGGGAGGAACAAAGAATCAAATGATGACGAGTGCAGTTTCCAAAGCGACACTGAGGTAATCCCATCTACTTATGATGATCTTTATGTTGAATACTTACAAACATGAAAATCGTTTGGTAGAAATTTAAAAGATCTTGATCTTCTTAAAACCGAGAATAAAATCCTCTTTAAACAAAATCAAAAATTAAATAAAGAAATTATGTCCTGCCAAAAGAATGACAATCATTTGACAAAGGCAAAGGAACTTGAAAACGATCTTTCTAAGGCTCTCTCCAATATCGAATCACTCATGAAAGAAAAGGGAGACTTAGAAAGAAGGTTGAAAATATCTCTTTCCCAAATTGAAAATGAAAAGAAAATTTTTGCAAAGAGATGTGGAAATTTAGTAAGTGAAAACTTCGCTTAAAAGCCCGAATAAATGATCTTAATGTGGCAATAAACAAATTTGGGGTTGGTCAAAAATCACTGGACATGATTTTGAGCAACCTGTGCCATGGGTCTGCTAATTTTGGGCTGGGATACGTTTCCGAAACCTACCGCCCAGTGTTGACTACTAACGCTGGCGTTAGCTCTGTTTCCAGAAATCAAAAATATTTTCATAAAAATAATTCCTTCACTCCCTCTACCTCTGTGTATACTAGCAAGGGTCAACAATAGTCTCTGAAATAGGTCTCAAACCCTTTTATTGCTTGTGCCAATTGTTTATTTTTTGGGCACACCACGGACTCTTGCAGGAAGAAGGGAATGTGCACTTTAAAGCAAATTTGGGTACCTAAGGTCTCCACCTATTTTATGGGAGGAACCTCATGGGTATCCGGATCTTCACTAACATTTTCTTCTTTGGTATGTTCGCAGGCTAAGGACAAAGAAGACATGTGGTACTTGAAATCAGGTTGCTCCAAGCACATGACGGGCGATAAAACAAAGTTCCTTAGCCTCACTAAGAAAAAAGGAGGAACCATGACATTTGGTGACAATGGAAAAGGAAGAATATTAGGCACCGGTACAGTGGGTAACAATTCATTCTCTCTTACAAATGTCTTATTTGTAGAAGGCTTAAAACACAACTTAATTTCAATTAGTCAATTATGCGATAAAGGTCTTAATGTGTTATTTTAGTCATCTACTAATTTGTGCAAAATTATTGATCCTAAGTCTAATAATATTGTACTCACTGCACCAAGAATTCATAATGTTTATATAATTACTTTTCACGATCTATCACGAGCATCACTTGTCTTATTTCAAAAAATGAAGAAGTTGAATTACGGCATAGGCGTCTTGGTCACTCTAGCACCAAGTTGATTTTAAATTTGTCAAAAAATAAAATTATTAAAGGGTTGCCAGTACTAAATGGAAATCTATCTTCTTTATGCTCGCCATGCCAAAAAGGAAAATTTTCAAAAACATCATTTATAAGTAAAAGTGAAATATCCACCGCAAGACAATTGCAACTAATTCAGATGGACCTTTTTTGGCCAATTAACACTTGTAGTCTTGGTGGTAAAAAGTACACTTTTGTATTGATTGACGATTTTTCCAGATTCACGTGGACTTTATTTCTTACCTCCAAATCCGATGTGTTTTCTGAATTTTCAAAACTGTGCAATCGCATTCAAAATGAATTAGACTTAAAAATTAAATGCATAAGGTCGGATCATGGAGGGGAAATTGAAAATGATAGTTTCACCACTTTCTGCAATAATCTAGATATTATGCATGAATTTTCAGCTCCACGCACCCCCCAACAAAATGGTGTGGTGGAGAAGAAAAATAGAACCCTTCAGGAAATCGCACGCACTATGTTATCCGAGTATGGGTTGCCTAGATCTTTTTAAGCTGAAGCGATAAATACATCTTGTTATGTTCTAAATCATATCATGCTTCGCCCTATTTTCAAATTAACTCCATATGAATTATATTACCAAAAGAAACCTAATGTATCGTACTTTCATGTTTTTGGACATAAATGTTTTATCTTAAATACCAAAGATGCATTAGCTAAATTTGATTAAAAATGCGTTGAAGGAGTCTTTCTTGGTTACTCGTCAACTAGCAAGGAATATAGGATATATAATAAAAAGTCTAAAAAGGTTGAAGATTCTATTTATGTGAAGTTTGATGAAATTGTTCCTTGTGTAGATACTAATAGTACAGGAAAAGAAGATGAACCCCCTTCACCTTTGGAGCTTAATGACGATGAACCACTTGGAAGGACAAAGAAGTAGAGCCGGTGCAAGAATATTTCGTGCCTCCAAGCGTGCTTAGATTCACAAGAGATCATCCAAGGGATCTTGTCATTTGAGAACTGTCATTGGTTTTCACCTTTGGAGCTTAATTTATGTTTTGTTTCCGAAATTGAACCCAAAAACGTTTCTACTGCTTTAAATGATGAGTTTTGGTTTATTGCTATGAATGAAGAATTAAATTAATTTGAAAGACCTTCTAATCACCCGATCATTGGTATAAAATGGATATTTAAAATTAAATTAGAAGGAGATTCTAGGATCACTAGGAACAAAGTTAGATTGGTAGCACAAGGTTATTCTCAAATCGAGGGGGTAGACTTTGATGAAATGTTTGATCTAACTAATATTGAACTCAAGTGTGACAATAAGATTGATATTGATTTAACCAACAACCCCGTTCATCACTCAAGATCAAAACACATAGGTGTTAGACATCATTTCATTAGGGATCACATAAAAAAGGAACATGTTCATGTAAACTTTATTGGAACTGAATCACAACTTGCGGACATCTTTACCAAGCCTCTACCTGATTCCCGCTTTGCTCTACTTAGACTAGACTTAGGATTCTTAGATTTAACAAATTGAAACTCACCACATGCTATGTCTCCTCAAAAATAAAAATAAAAAATGTAAATATAAAAGATAAAAATATTTTACAACCACCAAAATATGCTTAAATAAGCTTTCTAAACATTTCCACTTTCTCTGAAATTTCTACCCTAAGAAAGTCTATGTACATACTCCCTATTCCAAATTTTTTTTTTAAAAATCTCAAAAAATAGAGTACTGTCTCGGCGTTAACTAGTTAACGCCAGATGTTAGCTTTTTTGACCATATTGAAATTCTGTTTTCTCTAACATATTTCTGGTATTTTCTACTGTTTTTTCTCAGTTCATTTTGTCTGATTTCAAATTTTTTTCCTAACTTATTCATTTTTTCTCCAAAATACAAAAAACATTCAAATAACTCAAAATAATCAAATATATGTTTTTGGTATTTCTCTTTAATTATTCACAAAAACTATGGTTTGCTTATAAGACTTCACATTGAGAAAAAAAAAGTTTGATCAAAATTGTTTTTGGCATATTCCCAAAGATTCTCTTCAATGTCTAATTTTAATTTCAAATTTTCTAAATATTGTTTTTATCATTCCTTGACCCTAATCTGATTATGTGCAATGAAATTGTCTATAGATAATTATGTATGATTGTCTAGCATGCCTCTACGCATGAGTAATGTTTTATGGTAATCAATGATTCATACACTCGCAAATTTTTGTAATCTACATTTGTTCATAATCTTAGTCTTACAAGATTGTGTAATGTAATAGTTTTAACACATTAAGTTGTATATCAAAATTACCTACACCTTCATTCAAACACAAATTTCTTGCACACATAGAAGTGTTATTTTAATAATATAAATGTTTGCAACAACAAGTGAATTCGGAGATCTTTAGCCCAAACAAAAATATTAAAGAAATAATATGCCAAAGATAACTCCACCAAGCACTACTCACCCTCCTGATAAGTCTTAATGAGCATTGTGAGGTTGAGCACCTTGGAAAGAATTGTAAAGTGTCTTGTGCAAACATATTTCCTTTTACCACTTCTATTTGTACACCGGATCACTAAAAATTAAAAAAAAAACTTATTAATATACTTATGTGAACCCCCAAGCACTATTTCACTCCCTGATAAGTCTTAATGAGCATTGTGTGGGCGAAGCACCTTGGTAGTTATACTTATGTTTTGTGCTTTGAAATTTTATCCTAAATGTAATGTGTGGAAGTAATTATAAGATTACTATCTTAATATTGTTGTTACTCTTCCATTACATATGTCATGTGTTTCGATTATTTTACTTGTATACTTTTATCAAAACACCTTGCGCACATCATTGTTTTTCATAAAGCTTTGACTCATGAGAATTGGATCCTAATACAAAATTACATAATTCTCTAAAAACTTAAGTAAACGCACTAGATTGCTATACATGTATTCTACATTGTTTTCTTTACTTGAAATACCAATTGGTCACATTGTAGCTATTATCTTTTTGAATATGTTAAATCATGCTTGACTATTTATTATGATTTTTTTTGGAAATTGCTCATGTTTGAAAATTCTAGATATATTGGTTAAATGGCCAAACTATATAAAAAAATACTACTCTAAATAATAATTATTTTTGTATCTCAAATTTGATCTTATACCATGTGCTCTCATGCTTATTTCTACATTGTGTTTTCACTTGTGCTTGTCAAACAATATTGCATCTCTCTTATAAGTAATATCACTCTTAAAATAAATCAAGTGATTACATTCCTTTGGTATAATCTTTGACTGTTGTTCGTTCACGCTTATCATCCATCTTTCCGCTGTGTTACACTCTCCTTTAGCTCGATCATGACTTAACTTATGTTAAAACAAAACTCTTACTTCCTCTCTTAGTTATGTTCTACCTATTGCCTTATCTCTTTTGTTACACTTTTGCTAATAACAAAAGGGGGAGAATAAAATGATAAATCACAAGGAGTAGGATTCACTAGATTAAGGGGGAGCATGAATCTAGTCTATGGGTGCATACACTAAGGGGGAGCGCTTAAGTAGGGGGAGAAAAATTTAATAATCTATAATTCTTATAAATGTCTAAATATTGCTTTAGTCAAACATCCGTCTAAAAACACATCTATCTTATATCTGATTTATCTCTATTAGATTTGTTATTATCAAAAGGGGGAGTTTGTTGGAGCACGGTTCTTCCGCATCCCTTTGATTTGAGAATAACAAGTCCTGCTTGTATTTGATATTGTTTGCCATTGTGTTTTTATTATGCAGGCTTGCATAGTGATGACACTAGTAGGCGGAATTATTGGTCTGGAATAACTCAAAGCTGAAGTATGGAAATTGGTCTAACGCCAGGTGTTAGAACCTAATGATAGGCGTTAACGCGCAGCTCACCGGGATGATTATGGCAAGGAGGAAGTGATGAGTCCCAATTATATACACTTTTATGGACTCATTTGGGCCGATTATCTAGTCTATGCACTACACTTTAGGCATGTTTTCGTTCATATTTGATGTTCCATGCTAAGTGCACTTTTAGGCCCGTTTCGGTGTATTTTCATGTCTATCTTACTCATGATTTATGTTGCAATTTAATTTCTATATTTGAGAATGTGTGGAATGCCCATTTCAGTGGCCCGACGATCTTTCATGTTGATACAGGTGTCATGCGAGTGTTCCGGGGTGCAAAAACTGCACAGGAACACTGCGCATGCACGACCACTGGACAAAGTGTGCACGACCACTGGTCGTGCGCCACTGATCGTGCATTAATTCTCACTTAAAAATGGGCCGGCCAGGCAATATGCATGACCACTGGACATGGTGCGCACGACCACTGGTCGTGCGCCACTGATCGTGCACCACTGATCGTGTGCATTGAAAATTTGCACCTGTCTATAAATAGCTGCTCCGCGAAAACAGCCGGAGATACTTCATTTCTAGGTCTTTTTGAGCGCCGTTTTTTGCGTTTTTTTGTTCTAGGCCTCCTCCATCATCCTCAAGCTTCAAAGAGAGGGATCTAGCCCTACATCCACTAATATACAAGTAGAAGGAATCTTTGTCGTGCGGCCGGATCATGACACGAAGAAGACGGGCCATTGGAAGGTAGTGACAGCCTTCTCTACCCCGGAAGCAGTTGAGGACCGAGCTTGGACACGCATTGACAACCCAGCGATTCCAACCGTGAATCCCAACGAGCCTTCGAATTGGGTCAACACTTCCTCAATGCGATGAATGCGCGCTTTGACTTCAAAACTTTCAGCGGCCTTCGCCATCTCCAGAAATCTTCATAGGGAGTTTTAGATTTGTGTTCAAATATTTATTTGTAACCTTTTTATTATTTTCGTGCAAGTAAATTCGTCTCATATTGGCGACTAGGTTTGGGTAGGACAAAGGGGGTAATTCGCCTCGTGTTGGCGACTAGGTCTAGGTAGTAGATCTAGGGGGTGCTCGAGGCCTTTTCTAGGGATAGAAAGGCTAGAGCAGCTTGAGGCCGGATCTGGGAAAGATCGGCTAAAGCCAACCGGTTCTGGGTGAGAAGAGTCGGTATAGAAAACAAAAAGAAGATTACATATTTCGCCTACGATTTCTAGCGTTATAGAAATCACATTTTTGTAATCATAAATTATAATGAAAATCATGTTCTTTCTATTTTGTTTTAATTGATTCACTCCTCTTTAATTTTGATTCAAGTTGATTTAAAGAAAAACAACAAAAGTTTTTATATTAAATAATAAAGTTTTGAAAACCCTTATTCACTCCCCCCCCCCTCTAAGGGCACCTCACGATCCAACAGGATCTTCCTTCTCAGGACAGAATTGAAGAGGAAAGAAATTCAAATACTATTCAACAAAGAATAAGTATACACATAGAGAAGAAGAACAGAACATTTTTAGAACCTCTCTCAGTCTTCTTCTACTTCCTCAAGCTTTCTCTCTGAAAAGAAAAGAAAAGAAGAACAACTCTGTACAGGAATACAAACAAGGTTGCTGCTTCTTCTTCATATCTTACATCAACAAGCAAACTAGAGTACAGAGATCATAGAGGATCATAAGATCATAACCCCTGCATTCTTCTCTCCCATAAGGAAGGGTTCATCATATACAGATCCTCAAGTTCATCAAAAGACAGCATTTTGTGTGATAGCTGTAGAAGGATTTATACAACAGAATCCTTCTCTTCTTCCTCTTCTTCTTCTTTATTTCTCCTTTTTCTATTCTGCAACTGAGAAAGAGTCCTAAGAATCCCACATTAAAGGATTTAGTTAGTTCTAAGAGTCTCCTTATCAAAAGACTCAGTGGTTCTAAGAGTCTCCTTGTCAAAAGACTCAGTGTGTGGTTCTAAGTGTCTCCTTATCAAAAGACTCATTGTTGGTTCTAAGAGTCTCTTTATCAAAAGACTTAGGCACTAGATTGTGCAATCCTACCAGGTGGTAGAAGAGTGGACTACCCAGATTTTGGGGAACCACTATAAAAATTATGTGTCTTCTGTGTCTGTGTTATCCCTTTATTATTTACTGCTTTTCTATATCATTTGTTTACTTTATTCTATGTTGGTTGTGCTGATTGCATAGTTATTGGAATAGTTAATTATTGTGTGTGCATATTTAGGATAAAGTTTTTTATATCTCTATTCACCCCCTCCCTCTATAGAATACTCAGAGGTTACACTGTGCACTTTCATCAATTCTTCAAATCAATATAGCTGCTTCAAGACGATGTCATTTTGACTTGTGTCTGCACTACTTTACTTAGCCATCTCTACGACAAGGATTCTTCAAGACAATATTGTCGAGACTGTCTCAATGACATACTTCATGTCTCAATGATATTTTAACCAAGGCATAAGACGATTTTTGACTTAGATAGTTTTCTACTTCTTTTGTAGTCTTGATTCTAGGAATATGTTTAACTTGCATGTCACATCTTGAACTAAAAACATAACATCAAAAACAACTTTGCTTTTCTATACTTGTAATTCTTCTTCAAATCAAGGAACTATAAAGGTAATTTTCCAACAAAAGGAAACTGAATGGGAGCCTTCTACTTCTGAAGAAGAGATGTTCAATGTCTTGGCCAGAAGGTTCAAAAGAGGTCAAGTATGAAGACTCTAGAAGGAAGGAAAGGAGCTCAAGCAAACCTCAGTTTGAGAAGAATCCAAAGTAGGATATAATCTGCTTTGCATGCAGAAAACAAGGGCACATTGCCCCTGAATGTCCTGAAGAACAAAAGGACAGAAGTAGCAGCAAGAAGGAGAATAAGAAGAAGTCCTTCAGGAAGAAGGATAAGAAGAAGGGAAAAGGTTTTATAGCGGAAACCTGGAGTGACTCAGAATCTGAGTCAAGTTCCTCTTCATCTAATAGTGATGGAGAATGTGCTGCTGAAGAAGCCTGTCTAATGGCTTTAGAAGACTCAACTGAAGAAGATCAAGTATCTTTGCTTGATGAATTTGATTTTTCTTCAGAAGATTTAAAAAATTTCTTTAAAGATTTTTGCGAAAACTATCTTAAACTTCAAAAAGAAATTGAAACAGTTAGGGAAGAATTATAAGACCTTAAGAAACATCACTTTTATTCTGATAATTATGAAATAAGAAATCAGATATATAGAAAAGAAACAGAAATAGATAAACTAACTAATGAAAACTAATATCTAAAAGAAGAGCTCACAAAGGCAAAAGCCTTTCAAGACTACTTAATGGGAGAAGTCAAAAACTAAAGGTTATCACATAAAATCTCTCTATGAGATCTAGATACCTTGGCATAGGAGCAGATTCAATAACTAGCACAAAAGTATCCAACAAACCAGCATGGAAAAATCCAGTAACTTTTGTTAGACCTAGTGACTATAAAATAAATAAAAATAGTTCAGTGTGCAAAGAACAAAACAAGCACCCTGATAAGCTCACTATATTTAATAAAGTGAATCCTAATAATGAGAAGAGAACTCTAGGCAAGAATAGTTCAAAGAAACTAACAAATCACAATCAAAAAGCTAAAATAAAAAGGAAAATTATTAGGCACTCTACAGATTTGTTATATCTAGATGCATTTTATGCACATTGCCAGTATCAAGGTAACAAATCTAGGTTTGATAAACCTATCCTTTACTATCCAAAAGGGTATAATGAAAGACTATTCTATTCTTTCATATCACCCTATCATAGTAAAAGCAAAGGGCCCAATGCAACCTTGGTACCCTCTAATGTTTGATTTACATGTGCAGGAAAGCTTAGGGTCCCTTCCTCAGAGTTAAAGTAGAGAAAAGGAGAACTAAAATTTCAATGTGGAACCACAAAGAATCAAAAGGGGCGATCTCTTCCCTAAACCCCTATGATGCTTTCTAATCTACACACGTTATCTTATAAATGATATTTTTAATAAAAATTATTGCTGGGAAAAACAGCCAAACTCTTTGAAGAAAACACAAATACTAATTCAGAGTTGCGTCGAATAGAATTCGACGAACCATTTAGTTCTACTCTGAAAGTGCACAGTTAACCTCACTAGAATTCTCTAAAGGGGTGGTGAATAGAGATTTAAAAATACTTTGTGCAATTATATATATATATGTGTAATAATCACAGATTTAAGCTTCCCACACACCAACAAGAATTAAGCAAGTAAAGAAGGAAAATAGCAAGAAGAAAATCACAGCACAACACAAAGAAATATAGTGGTTCCCCAGACTTTGGGTAGTCCACTCTTCTACCCCCTTGGTAGGAATTCACTATCTTGCACTGAGTCTTTTGATAAGGAGACTCTTAGAACCAGCCTGAGTCTTTTGACAAGGAGTCTCTTAGAACCAGTACAACTGAATTTTTTTAAGAGAGATTCTAAAAACTCTTTTACACTGTTTGAAAATAAAATGAAGATAAGAAGAAGAAGTAGAAGAAGTAATTTAAACAAGAAAGAATCTTCTTCCTAGCAAGAAGATTAGAAGCACAAGAATAGTGAATGTAATCTCTCTTCTATAGTAAGAAGGAGATTGTAAGCTTTTCTCTCTTTTGTGAGAGCTTTCAGAATTTGCAGCAGAATGGCTTCAGAAGGAGGAGAAGATGAAGGCTTTTTCTTTGCTGCAGCACACTATCTCTTTTCTCAGCTTTTCTCTCTTTTCACATGGGATCTCTTCCTCTTTTTCAAATGTATATGGTGGATCACTAGTTGTTATTCTCTGTCAACTTCCTTCTTATTTATATCTCTATTTAAAAAGATATTGCTAAAGGAGATTAATCAATTAGCAGACAGAGAATTAGAAAGAGATAAAAGTTTCCATAATCAATATTTCTCTAGAAGGAAAGAGATCATTTTGATTTCAAATAATATCCATAATAATCTTAGTCAAATTAGCCAAGAATCAAATAGAATGAAAGACTGATTCAGAACGGCTATAAAAGAATAAAATCATTCCATAAAATTCAGATCTTTAGAAAGAAGGAAAGAGATCTAGCGTGAATTTGAATTTGGCATAGGAATCGACGTGCGTCGATTACTATTCGACGTAAGCGTCGATTTCATCCTGGCTGGACGTCGAGAGGAGAATAAGGAAGGTGCGTCGACTAAGGTGCATCGACTTTATTAAAAGCGTCGATTAGAAGTTAGAGTTACGTCGACAAAGATTACGTCGAATTCTTCTTAGAGTTACGTCGACTCATTCTGAGTGAAACGTCGACTACATTTCGACGTTGCGTCGAATGCTATTCGACGCATATTTACTTAGCCTAATTTTTCATTCTTAGAATTTATATTCTACTCAATTCTAGGGGTTAAGATAAATCATTTCCCCAACAATCTCCCCCTATTTGTCTTAACCCTATTTAGAGAGAAATTGTATCAGCTTTTAATCAACACAGCAAAGCATTTATAGAGAAGAAATATGTTAAGTAATCAGAAGAAGGGAGAAATCATATAAACAGACTTCATAATAAGTATTTAAGCATGGAAAAAAATATAGATTGTATCAATATTGTTCAACATATCATTGAGGAGGGGTAGGAGGAGTTTTCTTTTCGTAGTGAATACTACTGTTTTTTGAGAGGTGAGTTGCTCCTTCTCAGTAGCAGGTAGTTCACTCAGCCCCCCCTGAGTCACAGCAGGTTGCTCCCCCTGGGATGGAACTTCCTTTGAGCCTTCTACTTCTTCTTCAGTTTCTTTCTCATCTCCAGTTTCAGGTATAACAACATCTGGCTCCCCTGAGCTTCAGCTTCCTCTTCAACTTCATTCTCTGCTCTACTTACCTCACCTTGCAATAGATCCACTTGTTGTGCAGCTTCTCTTGCTATAATCAGTACTTCTGATATCTGCTCTTCAGTATGTAGCTCAGTTTTGTGGCTGGAGAGCTGCTCTTCATCTAACTTCTCCCCCTTCTTGACCTTCTTAGCCTAGGAGGTTAAGAAAGACTTGGTGACCCTAGAAGAAGAGATAGAGGATTTCAGACTTTGCACAGAGGCATTTTCCCCATCTATTTGGGTTTGCATGTGCATGATGGAGGAGTGAATTTGAGAGCAGTGTCCATCCAGCATGTCCTGAAATTTTTGGGCTGCTGACTGGATACTCTGGGTGATGAGGTTTTCAGTGGATGCAGATGGTTCATGTTGTGTTGGAGGAGGAGGAGACAATGGAGGAGGAGGAGATAATGGTGAAGGAGTATGTGTTGAAGATGGAGAGGGGACTGCATCATTTTGATGAGGTGTATTTGATGGAGGAGGTGGAGGAATAGAGAAGGGTTGAGCAGGTGATTGAGTTGGTATTTGTGAAGGCGTGGATGATGGTGGTACAGAAAAGATGTTTGTATGAGGAGGAGGAGGAGGTGAAGATGGATGAGCAGGAGAGTTAGGAGGAGATGGAGTCCTTTCAGGAATGGCACCAGGCTTGGGGATTTGCCTGGTCCATTTTGAGAAGAGAGCAATGGACATCCTTTTGCCAGGAGGGATGGGAATTCCTTTTGACCTGCATAGGTCAGGGAAGGAGTGGAAGAGGACTTGACTCATAATCCTCATGTAGGCATTCTCTTTGTGAGAATATTTGTAGCCTATCATTTTTGTAAGCAGCTGTCCCAGTCTACTTTGTTCTTCAGCACAAGGGCCCACATGAGATTCAGTTGCTGCCTGGGCACTGCATCATGGGCAGAGATCTTACATAGTAGTATCTTTCCTACTATGTCTGCTAATAGTCTGTACTCATCAGAGAAGTCTATTTTCTTTAGGTGGATTAGTCTATCTTTGGAGAACTTCATTGTGATTAATAAATTCTTGATTTCATCAGGGGTGAGTTCCACAGGTTCATCACCTGATAAGGTAATGATAAAGGAGATCTATTTAGGTACTCTTTAGGAAATTATTTGATTTCCCTATTTGATTTGAACAAGAATAATATTGGAATGTACTTGATGAAAGATCAAACGTGTTCCTAATGTGTTCAGCAGAGATTGAGACAAGTGTCTCATATATTGTTCCAGTGATTTCTCCTTGTTCAGATATCTGAACATGAGCCATTAGCTCTGTGAGTTCTGTCTCCAGGAGCTTGCATCTTGTGGAGATGAGCTTATCTAGGCCAACTTCAGTGAATAGAGCTATGATGCTCTTATAATTTTCGGCGGCGGCCTGGAAGGATTCGAGGTCAATGTCGAAACCAGAATTTATCTTGGGATCCATTTTAGGTTAGTGAAAGAGAGGAAGAGATGGCTGGACTGAGAGGTAAGAAGGATGAAAGATACAGAGTGCGAGAGGATTTCTAACTAAAGAGTCTATTTACGTCAGGTGAAACGTCGAAGCGAGACACAATTCGAGGCTTATTTGGTACTACAGTAGATGTGATCGAAAAATATTTTAATGTTGCCGCTCTTTTTCATGAAGTCAACGTTACGTCGAGTGGAATTTGACGTAAGCGTTGATACAGTCTGAGTTAAGAGGTTAGGGTTTCCTATCGACGTATGCATCGATCGAAGTCGACGCATGCGTCGATTTTATTTATAATTATTGGTTATCGACGGTGCGTCGATTAATAAGACTACCTGACTTTCATTTTGCCTGAAATTTCTTGGTTTCTCTTGAGAGATTATTTCTTCCTGCTCCTAATATTTTCTAAGTCAGTCTTGGACTAATTTTTATAAACAATTAGATTGATTGTGCCAACATTGTTTGGCAATGTGGCCAGTTTTATTGCATATATAACATCTGACTATCTTTAGATTATGGGAATTTGAGTTTAGAGAGGGATAGTGGTGTTGATTAGGATAGAAATTTTGGTTAGGATAGAAGTTTTGATTAGGATGGAAATTATGATCAGGATGAATGGGTCCTGAATGGGGGTTAAGAAGGAAAGTTTTTGGAGAATAGACATGTCCTTTAATTATGTTGCTCTGGGTTTTTATACATCGATATCTATTCGACGTATGTTGATAGTTGCGTCGATTTATATTCGGCGCTTTCTCCAGATTGTGTTGATCTAAAATCGTCGCATGTAAGAAGTTGCGTCGATTGGAAGTCGACGTACTTTTATTCAAGCGTCGAGTTGAGGTCGAAGCATCTGAGAGATTGCGTCGAGTAGAATTCGATGCACTATCATTCATGCGTCGATATGAAGTCGACGCAATTGTGTTTTCACAAATTTTATTTTTCCCTTTTTCTAATTTTATTTCTTTATGAGTTGTTTCTTTTGGCTTAGTTGCCTTCTTAGAAGTAGTTTGAGAGTCTTCATCTGTATAGTATGATGTTTCATCAAAATGGTTTATCTCATTGAGGAAGTCTTCTTCCTTATTTTGTGAGTCTTCTTCTTGGTTTATTGATTTAGTGGGTTTAGTGAATTTAACAGGGCTCATCCAAGCAGGTTTGTTGGATGGAATTAGACTAGATGAGGGATCAGCTCCTAGCCTAAGATTTTTATGTCTTATTGTTTGTTTTTCTGTGATTTCTTTAAGTGTTTGGCTTCTCATTTTTATTGATTCTTCAAAAGCTTTTGCTTGGGATACTTTATTCTTAAGGAGCTGGTTTTCTATTTTAGCCCTCTCTATTTCTTTTCTCTGATGTTAGCCCTTAACTCATAATTTTTAGAACAAGTATCCTCTATATTTCTCTGGTTTTTAATGACATTAATTTGTTCTTTTAGATTCTTAATTTCTTATTTAGCTTTTAGTTGATCTAAACATAATCCTTTAAAATCATTTTTGAAATCATCACACAGAAAATCTATGTCATCAAAAATGCTTACCTCATCCTTATCCTCAGATTCCTCTATGAGAAAAGGGCTATTTTCTTTATCATCTTCAGAAGAGAAGCTCCCTTCTGATTCTGTCTCACTCCATAATTTAGCACCATGTTCATCCTTTGAGCTTTCAAGAGCCATTAAGCATTGGTCTTCTTGCTTAGACTCTTCATTGTCACTTTTGGATGAGGTACTGTCCTCAGAATCTGTTTCACTCCAAGCTTCTGCAATGAAGCCTCTTTCTTTCTTCTTCCCCTTTTTCTTGAGATCTTTCTTTTTCAGATTTTTCTTTTTCTTAGTATTTTCTGGACATTCTTGTGCAATGTGTCCAGTTTTCCTGCAGGAATAACAAATAATTTCTTTAATAGGAGTTTTATCATACCTTGGTTTTGATTCTCTCCTTCTAGACCCATCTGTCCTGACCCATTTCTTGAATCTTCTAGCCAGGAGGCCGAATAATTCTTCTTCAGTGACAGGGGTCTATTCTTCTGTTGCTTTCAAAGCAATGTTTCTATCATTTGAGGAGGTTGGAGTGCTTCCTCTTCTTTCCTTTTCTTCTCTGGTTTTCAGCAGTTGCTCATAGGATTTGAGTTTTCCTAAGAGGGCATCTGTTGAGATTTCCTTTTGTCCTCTTGTATCTCTTATTGCCCATATTCTTGAGTCCCATGAACTTGGGAGACTCATTAACAGTTTGTCATTGATCTCTGTGAGAGAGATCTCTCTATCTAGGCTCCTTAATTGATTGATGATCAGACTGAATCTGTCATACATCTCAGATATGCTTTCTTCATGCTTCTTTTGAAAGTTCTCATATTGGGAGATCAATAGAGTCTTTCTATCTTTCCTTTCATCAGCACTTCCTTCTACCATCTTGGTAAGAGCCTACAAGATTTCTTTGGCTGATTCACAGTCAACAACCTTTTGAAAGATTTCATCTGAGAGGGTTGAGACAAGAATGTTCACAGCTTTTGCATCACATGTTCCTGCCTTCTTCTCTTCAACTGTCCACTCAGCCCTTGGGACAAGTGTTTGAGTCACTTCACCACTTGAGTCTCTTCTATAAAGCTTGGGAGGACCTGTCAAAATAACATTAAATAATTCTTCATCAATAGAATTCATATAGATCCTAGTTCTTATTTTCTAAAGTGTAAACTTTTTAAGATTGCACATTGGTGGTCTGGTGGAAGCATAATCTTTAATTTGTGTCATGTGAAAAATAGTTTTTAGAAATATATATATATATATATATATATAAGAGGTAGGATCTTTTTGATCAAGGAGTTAACCCTTTTAGATCAACCTATCTCTGATACCAATTGAAAGTGCACAGTTAACCTCACTAGAATTCTCTAGAGGGGGTGAATAGAGATTTAAAAATAATTTGTGCAATTATATATATATATATATATGTGTAATAATCACAGATTTAAGCTTCCCACACACCAACAAGAATTAAGCAAGTAAAGAAGGAAAATAGCAAGAAGAAAATCACAGCACAACACAAAGAAATATAGTGGTTCCCCAAACTTTGGGTAGTCCACTCTTCTACCCCCTTGGTAGGAATTCACTATCTTGCACTGAGTCTTTTGATAAGGAGACTGTTAGAACCAGCCTGAGTCTTTTGACAAGGAGACTCTTAGAACCAGTACAACTGAATTTTTTGAAAAGAGATTCTAAAAACTCTTTTACACTGTTTGAAAATGAAATGAAGATATGAAGAAGAAGTAGAAGAAGTAATTTAAACAAGAAAGAATCTTCTTCCTAGCAAGAAAATTAGAAGCACAAGAATAGTGAATGTAATCTCTCTTCTATAGTGAGAAGGAGATTGTAAGATTTTCTCTCTTTTGTGAGAGCTTTCAGAATTTGCAGCAGAATGGCTTCAGAAGGAGGAGAAGATGAAGGCTTTTTCTTTGCTGCAGCACACTATCTCTTTTCTCAGCTTTTCTCTCTTTTCACTTGGGAGCTCTTCCTCTTTTTCAAATGTATATGGTGGATCACTAGTTGTTATTCTCTGTCGACTTTGTTCTTATTTATAGCTCTGTTTAAAAAGATATTACTAAAGGAGAATAATCAATTAGCAGACAGAGAATTAGAAAGAGATAAAAGTTTCCATAATCAATATTTCTGTAGAAGGAAAGAGATCATTTTGATTTCAAATAATATCCGTAATAATCTTAGTCAAATTAGCCAAGAATCAAATAGAAGGAAAGACTGATTCAGAACGGCTATAAAAGAATAAAATCATTCCATAAAATTCAGATCATTAGAAAGAAGGAAAGAGATCTGGCGTGAATTTGAATTTGACATAGGAATCGACGTGCGTCGATTACTATTCGACGTAAGCGTCGATTTCATCCTGGCTGGACGTCGAGAGGAGAATAAGGAAGGTGCGTCGACTTTATTAAAAGCGTCGACTAGAAGTCAGAGTTACGTCGACAAAGATTACGTCGAATTCTTCTTAGAGTTACTTCGACTCATTCTGAGAGAAACGTCGACTACATTTTGACGTTGCGTCGAATGCTATTCCACGCATATTTACTTAGTCTAATTTTTCATTCTTAGAATTTATATTCTACTCAATTCTAGGGGTTAAGATAAATCATTTCCCAACATACTCGACGCTAGCTCCAAGAGCTGTGTGAGATAGTTAATTCAAATTAAACTCGACGCAGCGTTGAATTCAGATTGACGCAGGCATCGATTTAACAGTTGCAACAAGTACTTAAGGTCACGCCGATTACCACTCGACGCAACGCCAAAATGTCAAGCATGCGCAGTCTTGCTTCTAGAAGCTACATCGACATATTTTGGCGCGCTTTATCTTTTTTTTTGACGTTGCTATGAGTACAACCCTATGTTGCGACAAATCATCTTCTAAAAGCAACTCAGACGTTAGATCACTTTATGCTTTCAAATTTTCTCTCTCTTGCTCTCTTGTTCTCTTGCTTTCTTGCATTCTAGCTCCCGGTCTGTTTCTCTCTTTCTAGTTTGCTTTTACATGTACTAATATAAGAATTAATGGCTACTCCCAAAGTTAACTCCGGATTCGATGTGGATATCGAATCATTCAATGTTGCCTCTGTAAATTTTAAGGCAATTCTGGGGCTGTTCCAAACCGCGGGGTTGACAAAGCTAATTTTGACAAGATGCGAAGTATAAGATGTCGAATTAATAGAATTGAAGGATAACATTCATATTGGGGAGGATGGGTCTCCTCATGGAAGAATTTTTGGAAATGACATTGACATCACTGAATAAATGTTGAGTCTCACCTTCGATCTGCCAGTCGGTGATTACTTATCTGAACTGACGGCGACAAAAACTCAACATGTACTGCAGATTATGAATTTCAACAAAGAAAAGTCAATCAACCTAAATAAGAACGACTTCTCAGAAGTGCATAGATTTTTGGCACACATAGTATGCAAAGTCCTACTATGTAAGATTTCTGCTCATGATGCAATTCCCAAACAACAATTGCAGATAATGGGAATATTGATCCTGAACAAGAGAATCCACTATGGGAGATGCCTCCTGAAATTGATTGGTCATAAGTATGCTCACAAGCATAATGCATACATGTGGATAATGAGTCAAGTCTTATACCATCATTATCCAATGGTGTGCAGATACAAAGGAGTGCCCATCCCTCATGGAAAAAGAATAAACATAAGGATCATCTCCAAATGGACAAGACAGAGTCTAAAGCCTGGTTAAGGTCCATTCTCTCCTCCTTCATCTCCATCTCCTCAAGACCATGAAATAGTCATAACAGATATCATACCTGTTTACCCAGAAATTGGTGATCCCCTTTGAGCTCACTTTTTGCAAGTGATTGACGATCCCAAAGGAGACCAAAGAAGCCCGGACGGCCTCGCCAGGTGGGCGATCTCACCAAGCCCGGGCAATCTCCCATCGCTTGGGGTATCTCGCCAAGCCCATGCGGTCTCCCATTGCCTGGGTAGTCTCGCCCTCGCCGAGCCCTGTGCCCGGGAGATCTTCCAACGCCCAAGCGATCTCGCCGAGCCCAGGCGGTCTCCCATCGCCCGGGCAATATCCCATCGCCTGGGCGATCTCGCCAAGCCCGGGCGGTCTCCCATCGACTGGGCGGTCTCACCCTCGCCGAGCCCTGAGCCCGTGTGTTGTCTCCCTTATTGAGCCCTGAGCCCGAGCGGTCTCACTCTCGCTAAGCCCCAGCGATCTCATCAAGCCCGGGTGATCTCCTATTGCTCGGGCGATCTCCCTTTCTGCCGGTCACTTGTGGATCGGGCAGCCCGTCTTTACCTGCCCATTTGGGTAGGTCCCACATCTATAAATAGAGGGGCAGCGGTACCAAAGAATGGACTTCAGAGTGTTTCCATCCCGCAGCTATTGACTAGAGCGGTCTCGAGTTTTCAGACCGCGGAGACCTCTTCACAGCAGCCTTCGGGCGATCACCCTTCAGGAGACCTCGGCATCTCCCTTGAGGAGACCTCGCAATCTCCCTTTAGGATACCTCACCATCTCTCTTCAGGAGACCTCGCCAACTCCCTAATGGATACCTCTTCATCTCCCTTCAGGAGACAACCAATCACCATCTTTTTTTCTCCTCTCTCACTCTCTAATTTGTGGCTCAATGGAACCGTCCACCCAATAGTTTTCTCCCTCATCCTTCAGGTTGAGCAAGTGTGGACCTGGTACATTTTTGGTTCGAACAATACCTGAACATTCAACACAAGAACATGAGAAAGTCATACCAGATACAACAATAAAACATCCAGTACAAATACACCTCTAGGAAGATAATCTCACACCTTCTTGGGCGGATGAAGTTGAGGCTGCAGAGCAGGAAAATTTCGGCCGGAGGACTCGCCAACCAGCAGGTTTACCCATGCGGATGGGAGTCAGCTTCTTGGTGACAGCATTATTGCGCCGCCCAGTCCGTCTATTTTGGATGGGGTTGATGTGTGTATGTCGGATTCCCTTGCGCCGGGGCCAGAACAGGTTAGCATCGAAACTCCTGTGTATGAAGATGACTGTACTGGTATGCAGTTAAAGCCTAGTGCCCTGCCTGGGGGGTTCAAGGAGTTCTTGTGTAACATCCTTATTCCTTCTAAACCCCATGGGTAGGTTTAGGGCTAAAATTGTGAGTAGAGGTCATGGAATGACCCTATGTCAACTTGGACATAGGAAAATTGCTATAAGCACCCGAAACGTGCAGAGGTCAACCTTGGCCAATTTACATCAAATTCGGCTCACCAACTTAAATTGACCTTACCAATAGGTCCCTAATCCTAAGTAGGGCCCAAGTGACCCAAAAGCCCCATCATAGAGTCACCAATTTTGGCCAATTTGGCCAAATCAACTCTAGGTCAAAATAGGTTAACATAGGCCAATTCTTCTCAAATTGGGTCAATTAGACTTCATATGATCAAATTGACACCACCACTATATTATAAACCATAATTGGGGTGCAATGAACCTAAAATCCCTATCATGGAGTCACCAATTGGGCCAAATTTACCAAAGTACCCTTAAGGTCAACATAGGTCAATCCCTCACCAATAGGTCCAATTGACTCCCAAAACATGAAATTGACTACACCCCTAGTCTTATAACATCATAGGAGACCCAATGGACCCAAAAGACCCATCATGTGGTCAATAATTGGCTCAATTTGACTAAAGTCAACTTTCCCCAAATTTTGGTCAAAATCACACATATTGGCTAAATTGGCCCAATTGGGGCATCACCAAGACCCAATAGACATCGGGTGGTGTCAAGGGACTCAAGGCCAACATATTTTACCACTCAACCATTAGTTAACCAAGTCAACCAAGAAAGTCAACATAGGTCAAAATTGGCCTAAATGGGCATTTGGACTCAATTGAACCTAAACCCCATGGGCTAGGGCCTTACTACCAAGCCAAATAAGCAACTCATGAGCCCAATTACAAGGACCAATTTCTGAATTCTTGAATTTTGGAGGCATGCAAGGGGAGTTTAGGTTTCTTCCCCAATTTTGAATTACGAAGAAAGGGAAATAGAGAATGAGCTCCACTTGGCTTGCCTTCCATCTTCCCAAAGCCATAACTGAGCATCTTAATTACTCCCCCAGCCGAATTTCAGCTTAATTGATACCACTTGGCATCAAGGAGGAGCAAACAATGCTACCCAAATGTTTGCCCAGAAATCCACGACCTCTCCTCTCCAGCAAGAATGACATTTTCCAGCGGTCTCAGATTTTGGGGACCTCCCAGACCACCAGGCTTCGCTTCGGATCTCGTCCAAGTCCCAGCAGTCAGGTTCTTGGAGACCTCTAAGACCGGGCGGTCTGCTTCCATTTTTCTCTTATCTCTGCCCTGGCTCTCATATATCCCGGGCAGCCCGCAATTTTTGGAACTGCCCATTTGGGCAGCCTCCACGTCTATAAATAGAGGGGTAGGTGTACCTGAAAAAGGACTTTTTCTTCGAGGATCTAGCTTATGACCTGTGTAAGCGGTCTCGAATTCTGTAACTTTTCTACCTCTTCCTCTGGCCTATTTTGAACTTTCATCCTGTAACCTCTCTTGAGATCAATTGAAATAGTTTTTCTCGTCAGAGGTCTATCCTCTGGCATCTTCTGTCTTAAGTACCTGTACTTTATAGTTTTCTCCATCCCTTCTCTAGTGTGAGTTTTGGAGGTACAATTTTTGTGTCAACAGAATGAACATGCGACCTTCAGATTTGAAGGGTCCAGGTGAAATCAGTAGACTTTCAAGATGTCAGATCGCGAAGGTCAGACCGGTCTGTTCGTCGGATATCTCCCATCTTCAACAAATGCGACCTCCTTAGAAGCTCTTAAGCTTCGAATGGAGCTCCACCTCGCTCAAGCCCACCAGGAAGCCACTCAAGCTCATTAGGAGACCGCTCGATAATCAGCTATTGTACGAGCTCTCTAAGAGGTTGATGCCTAAAGCCGAAAAGGTTGCTACCCCTGATCAGTTGGCCACCGGTCATCCTTCAGACCGCGTGACCCCTCAACCCGCTGTTCCTTTGCGGTCTCAAGGTGAGGAGTTTGGTGCCCTTCAGGCCTTTTTCAGAGAAGCAGCCCATGGGTCTCCAGCTCGAGCCCTAAATTTTCAGGAGGATAATCTCTATCCTCCAGGTCCTGCTGTTGCAGCTCATATTCCTTTTGGTGTTTATGGGGTAGAAGATCCCTCTCCTTTTTTAGATAGAATTCTTTGGGAGCCAACTCCCCATGGTTTCAAAGAACCAAGGATGCTCATACTTATTGGGGATAGTGATCCCATTTCTCATCTTCAAGCCTTCGAGTCTGCAGTAGCTCTGAGAACTCTCTCAGATGCAATGAGGTGTAAATTGTTTATCACCTCCCTGGATCGGCTTGCAAGGGAGTGGTTCTACAATTTAACTCCCAGTCCATCTATTGCTTCACAGTTCTGAAGCAGGAGCTTCTTCTGAGGTTTGCCACCTCAAAGAAGAGGAAGAGTGGTCATGCAGCCCTCTTCAAAATCACAGAATGAAGGCGAGACCACAACTCGCTTCATTGATCGTTTTCAATGAGAGATCTTGGGAATAAGGGATATTGATCCCTCATTGTATCTTGTTGCCTTGATAAATGGCCTGCAGGAAGGACCTCTGAAATTTGACGTAACAACCAGTGAGTCGAGTTCTTATCAGGAACTGATTAGCTTGCAAATAGATTCATAGAAGGGGAAGTCAACAACCCCGTTTATGTTTCCAATCTGACATGCAAAGTGGTTCAGAAATGCTCCACGGGTTTTCCTCTGACCCCTCCATCGTCAAAGCCGCCTCGTTAGGAATTCCAACCTCCATCTCAATGAGGAAGGAATTTTTGCAACCATCGTCCCTATCAAGGGCACCAACAGTTTCAACCGGAAATTCCCGTGTTACCTTCTCCAATCACCCCAGCTTCCAAGCAGGTTCAAATCCAGCAAGTTCACTTTGTTCAGCCTCCTCCCCCGCTCCCTCAGCACTCTATAATAATTCTCAAGAATCATTCACTGAACTCAACATCCCAATGAGTGAGGTGGTTTAAATCCTTCAAAAGCAGCCTTTCTACAAAATGCCTGCCCCTATGCAATCTGATCCCTTGTTCAGAAATCCTTCTTTCTATTGTGAGCATCATAGAGAGAAGGGTCATTTGACAGAGAATTGCAGAGCTCTTCGGATGTTGGTGGAAAAACTTGTGAAGGAAGGGAAGCTTCAAAGGCTGCTGCAACAAGATGATCCTTCTAAAGCCTCCACCTCAAAGAGCAAAGAAGTGGAAGAGGTCCACTGCGAATGTGACGAAGTAGATGACGTTGGACATCTTGGCAACATTGGTTATCCCGATGAGTGCATAGATGCAAATGATGAAGGAACTTTGGGTTACCTTTTTTGCATCTATTGAGGAGCAGGGCTAGAGTCTTCAAGAAAGGCTAGCATGGCCAGAGTTTTTGGATCAGAGGTTGCTGCTACCTCCTCTGCTCTAGTCCGAGGGACAGGGACTTTCGGACAAGAAGATCTTCCTGCAACTGCCAATCCTTTTAACGATGTCGTCGTTATACAGGTAGTCATAGAAAATTTTATAGTTGAGAATTTTCTGATTGATAAAGGAAGTTCAGTAAACCTTCTCTTCAAGCCAGCTTTTGAAGCCCTGAAGACCGGAATGCCTCTTCTTTCCACCGAAGGGCCACTCTATGGGTTTTCAGGAGAGAATAAGGAAGTAGAAGGTAATGTCACTCTCTCAATGACACTTGGAGGCATCACAAAGTTGGTCAAATGCATAGTTGTTGAAGCTCTGAGCAGCTATAACGCAATCATTGGAAGGCCAATCTTGAATGAATATCAAGTGGTGGTTTCCACTTACCACCACGCAGTGATGTTTGCTTTGAATGAAAAACAACACCGGATCAGGAGCAATTCGAGGAAAGCCCGAGAGTGTTATGTGAAGACAGTCAATATGACTGAATGTTTTCCCCCTCAGGTAGCTGAGACCTCTTCAGCTTCCCAAATTTCCACTCCTTCCAAAGCTGAAGAAGAGGTAGTGTAAGAAGAGACAAGAGATGGAGTTCGCTTGGAACCTGCCCAAGCAACTCTAGCCGTGCCCATAAGTGATGATGATATAAGTAAGAAGCTTTCAATAAACGCCGAATTGCCTGAAGCTGAGAAGAATCAGCTCATCTCTTGCCTGCTGCAAAATCTGGATATATTCGCTTGGTCAGCAGATGATATGCCAGGGGTTGATCCAGATGTCGCCTGCACCATCTCAACATTGATCCAGCTTTTACTCTGGTGAAGCAAAAGAAAAGAGCGGTTGCTATGACCATAGCTCAACCAATCCGGGAGGAGGTGGAAAAGCTTCTTAAAGCTATATTTGTTAAGGAAATTAAATACACGGAGTGGGTATCAAATGTTGTAATGATGAAAAAGGCTGGTGGAAAATGGTGTATATGCGTAGATTTCACTAAACTCAATAAAGCTTTCCCTAAAGATTGCTACCCATTGACTCGGATAGATTCTTTAGCTGATTCAGCGGTTGGGAATTCTTTAATGAGTTTTTTAGATGCATTCTCAGGATATCATCAAATTAGAATGCATAAGCCTGACGTACCTCTTACATCTTTCATTACGAATGACAAATATTTTTGCTATCTCGTAATGCCTTTCATGCTAAAAAAATTTTGGTGCCACCTATCAAAAAATGATGGACACCATTTTCAAAACTCAAAAGGGGAGAAATTTAGAAGTTCATGTTGATGATCTTCTAATAAAAAAGCAAGCTTTTCTCAGCTCACCTTAATGATTTGAATGAAACTTTCACAACCCTCCGAGCTTTCAATATGAGGTTAAACCTTTGAAATGTGTATTTGGAACCAACAAAGGAAAATTTCTCGGTCATCTCCTTACTCCAGAAGGATTAGAGCCAAATCTTGATAAGGTGAAAGTTATCCTGGAAATGTCACCTTCCAAGACCCATAAAGAAGTTCAGCAGTTGGGTGGGAGGATGGCAGGTTTGAGCCATTTCATCTCCCGATTAGGAGATAAGAGTGCTCCTTTATTCAAAACTCCCCGTGGAGGAACTAAGTTTGAATGTACAAAGGAGTGTGATGATGCGTTTGATCGACACAAAAAGCAGCTTACATCCACCCCTCTACTCCAAAGCTGGGGAGAGGGAGAAGATCTCTTTTTGTATTTGGGAGTTGGTTCTGATGCTATCAGCTCTGTGCTGGTAAGGGAAGAAAAGAAGAAGCAATATCCAGTCTACTATGTGAGTAAAGTTTTGAAGGATGCGTTAGATCGATATACGATTATAGAAAATTTGGCTTTGATGCTTGTGGTTTCAGCACGAAGGTTAAGGCCTTATTTCCAAGCTCATTCTATTCAGGTTGTCACTGATCTGCCATTAAAAAACGTGTTGGAAAAACCAGAACATTCAGGTAGATTGGTAAAATGGGCAATAGAACTCAGCGAGTTCGACATCTCCTACATTCCTAGAGTGGCAATAAAATCTCAAGTACTAGCAGACTTTATGATTGATGCTAAGGAGGTTAGCTCTGAAAAATAGATTGAAAAACCTTTAGCTTGGACAATTTATGTGGATGGAGATTCCGGGAGAAAATCGTCAGGAGCTGGAGTCGTGCTAATTAATCCCAATGGGGTTAGATTGGATCAAGCTCTCAAGTTTCACTTCCCAACAACAAACAATCAGGCAGAGTATGAAGCCTTGCTCGCCGGTCTGAGATTCGCAAGAGAGCTAGGGATTGAGGATGTTCAAGTTAAAACCGATTCTCTGGTGATGTCTTCTCAAGTGAATGGAACCTTTGAAACTAGAGACTCAATTTTAAAACATTATCAGAAGCTGGTGAAGATTGAGATAGGGAAATTCAAAAGCTTCACTATTCAGCACATCCCAAGGGATGTGAACATGGAAGCTGTGTAACATCCCCCAAACAACTAGACCCCTAGAGTGGTTTTGTCATGACTAGGTCATGAAAAAACCCTAGGAAGCTTGAAGAGATCACTTGGCCTTAGGCTTGAAGGGGAAGAGCACCTTGGTCTGCAAATAGCAATTTCTAGTTACCAAGCTTAGGGTTGGACTTAAGGGCCCCACCTTGACCCTTTGACCCCACCATACCATACCTAACCCTTTAGGGGTTCCCTTAGAGCACCAAGGACCCATTGGGGTCAACCAAAGAGGCCAAATTGACCAAAGTCAATCCTAACCCCAAATTGGTCAAAGTAGCCTAATTAGGGTCAATTGACCTCCACCATGCAAACTTGACCTTGCATTTACCCTTATAAGGATATTAGGGACCCAATGGAATAAAAAACCACTTCATGGGGTCACCAATTTGGCCAATTTGACCTAAGTCAACTCTAGCCCTATTTTGGTCAAATTGCCCTATTGTGGGTCAATTGGCCTCCACCTTGCCAAATTGACCCTACCTAGACCTTCCTAACACTTAAGGGAGACCAGTGAGTCACTACCCACCCATTGGGGTCAACCCAAATGGTCAAATTGACCAAAGTCAACTTCACCCTAAATTTAGGTCAAATCACCTATTTTGACCTAATCAAGCCCAATTCACTTGGGCTAGACCCAATTGAGGTGGTCCACCACCTAATGGGGTTGGGTGCTACAGAATTGGCCATTCAATTTCAAGAAATTCGGCCAGGAGAGAGAAGTCCCCCATTTTCCCCAAAAATGGTGGAGAGAGAAAGAGAGGGAGTAATGGCATTCATGGCCAAGGGAGGCCAAAGGCCCCCCAATTGATGGGGATTCATCTCCCCTGACTGTTACAAGAAGGTTAGGAGTTTCTCCAGGCCATATGGTGGCTGGATTTGATGAGATTTCAGTTGGCCGAATTCACCTCTAATGGTTATTCATGGCATGGCCGAATTTTATTCCCCTCAAATTCCCCCTATACAGGCCCCCATTCTCAAATCCAACTCCACCATTAGCTTCAGAAGGTGGAAGGGAGTCAGAATAGTTTCTTGGATTGCAACATTTGGTGGAGAATCAAAAGATCGTCAAGGAGCACAACTTGAAGGAGGCGACCATGGCAAATCCGGGAAACAACCACCATCAAGCCCTATTGGAGGTCTGGTTCTCCTCCTCTCTCTCTATGGATATATCTTAGATCAAAATAGGCAAGAAATTGGGCTCAATTGAGCCCGATCCAAGCGAGAAAAATCTGAAATTTCCATGAAAAAGACTTGGTCGGGTTCGCCGAAAACCGCCCCACCGGCAGCCGTGCCGCCGCCCAGCAATAACCACCACCTCAACAGAGGTGGTGGTGGTGGTGGACGGCCAGGGAGGTGGCCGGACGGCCGGGAAATTGGGTTGTAGGAGGATATAGGAGGAACGAATCTCGGCCATCGGCTCAAGGAAGAAGATGCATGGATGCCGTTGATTTCCCTTGTACAGCAGATTTTTATATTAATTGTTTTATTATTTGATTTTTCTGTCTTTTTATATATTGTACATTAAATTGATTATATAAAATACTTAGGGCCCTGTACAGAAAACATGGTCAACACCAAAGTTGTAGCCCCTAGAGTCTACTTTATTTTAAAATTAATTTGATCCCAAAAGGAGCCCTCTAGCTCCCTGTAGGGCCATTTTAGTGGGACTGGTCCCTAGGGTAGGACAGTCACTAATTTTTGAATAACTTTTTATTGGGTTATCGGATTGACTTGAAAATTGAAACCTAGGCTAGTTGTACCTCCAAACTTAACATATCCAAAGATGGGAATTTATGGAGAACAATTTTCTAAGGTTTTTGTACAAATTTAATAATCCATATATTAATTATTTATAGGGCCTAATGACCTCCAATCCCCTCAAAATTTTTGTGGGTGCCTCTTAGGGTTATTATATGACACTGTTAAAAATTTCATCACAATTGGGACTGATTTAGATGGGTAATTAGTTAACCCAAGTTTGATCAAACTAGGTCAAACTAGGTCAAAAGTGCACATGATGGAATTAAGTGGTCAAATCTCATCAAAGTGATGTGAAACTTTAGCCACATGTTTAGGATCACATTAGACACCCCCAGGAGTAATTTGGGGTGATGTGCGGTGGATATGCCCTAGGACTCTAGTTCAAACTTTAGGGTTGCACTTTAAGCCTTGTGAAGAACATTGGGGCATATATCCTTGAATGGTCATGGAACTTGGTAGATAAGTTCATAGGGTGTAAATATGCCCTAGGAAATTTTATGAGAATTTTAGGAACACTTATCCCCTCAGATTAAGGTTATGACATTTTTAGGGAACCTTCTTTTAAAAGAAATTTACATGCTCAAATTATCTTGGATGTTGATGAAAGTTTGGTAGATTACAAAAACACATGATATAGACCTCTGGTAATTTTTGTGTAATTTTTGAATTGATTTAATTAGTACTCCATTCACAAGTCATCCATTTTGTCTTTAGGTTATGATAAATAAATGAGGGCCAAATATTATCTGCAAAATTGTGAGACGTGGTAGTAGGACATTTTAGGGCATTAGAGAGCTCTCTGAAGTTTTGTATAATTTTTGGAGTTATTTATCAGTAGGGTACATCACAATTTTCCCTAGTATGGGTTTACTTGGAATATTTATTTATGTGACTAATTAGTTCTGATAAATTCTGAAATTTCGTCAGTAGACTTTTCTGATCAATATAAAGGTCTGGTAATTTTGCCATAATTTTTGGACAAGTATTTTTGGTGGTTCCTTCTTTAATTTATAATTTGGGATAATTATTCAATATTATTATTAGAGTCGAACCCCTTACTCCAAAATTTTGATATTATATATTTACTGTTATTTTGACATCATAGATTTTCCATAAATTTATGGGGGCCATATCAAAAGAAGATCTTACACTTCATGTTCAATTTCATGCTTGGCCAATGTTGGAGAAATATAATAAAAGCTAAATAATTAAGGAAAAATATGATCCTCTGGATTTAGTCTTAGAATATCATTATGGACTCCCAGTAATAATCTTGAGTCAGTTGGATGAATATTTGAAGTACCTCCTCCTATGCAACTCATATAACTCATTTGGTCTGCGTATAGTAAAACTGTAAAATTGATTAAATTGAAGACCAGTAGGTGGGAATGGAAAGTAGTTGGTGTACCTGGCCTATTTGAAGAGAGTGAAGGTCACCAAAAGGAGATTATGTGATGATAGTGTGCTTGGTGAGTTAAGGGCAAGCTTGTACTCGGGATTGACGATAAATCGCCTTTCCCCTAGATAGTCATAAAATACTTGGGGTTAATCCAAGTGTGATGAAAAAAGGAGGGTAATCTTACAGGTAGTTACCAATAACATTAAATGCCTTGGAAATGGAGTTTTGGGGTGTCATCCCATTATAGTTCCTAGTACCGTAGCGAGCCCCTTACAGGGCAATCCTCGGAAGGCCCAAGATTAACCATAAATTGTAGAATAAGTTGATGTACAAGATTAACTTAATAATACACTCTCCCATACCCCGTTGTTACGGGTATATTAGTCGGTTTGGTTTTACGAGCGGTAGGCTCGGTGGTTGAAGCAGCGAACTAGTTAGTTCGGTGAGCTTGTGACTCAGTAATGCTTGTTTGTACGGACGGGTTGGTCCGGCAAGCTGGTGTCTCGGAAGCTTATTGTGACGGGCGGGTTAGCCCGGGGAGCTTATAGCTCGAACTTAGATGGTAAACATGTTTGCATGTGCATAAAGGTGTTGGTTCTTCGGTATTGGACAGTCGTTCACACCGACGTCAATACGTTAACTCGGCAAGTGTGGAATTTGCACTTAGCCATGAAATTCTGGTGGTCCATCCAGTAAGAGTACGCAGATGCTCCGCGGTTTTGAGTTGAGGTGTATGATAGGTCTAGGTTAGGTAGTGTGAATACCAACCTAGAGGTGGGTGAGGCCCAACCCACCGCTTCTGTTTGCCACTACGGGAGTATTCTGGGAGTCTTGCTAGCTTCAAAAAGGGGGAACTAAAGGTCTGTGCGCATAGAGTCGAAGTGTGTGAGTTGCACTTGTGTGAACATAGCATAAACTGCATAACTCTGCATTTCATGGCATAAGCATTGCATTTCAACCCCTACCCCTATAGTATAAATTGGTTATGGGACTTTTTATATGATAGGCCCTGCTAAACGACCCCTTGGTCTATAGGTTTGTATGTGCATTCCTATAAATCAATGGTTACATTTCTATTGTGTACTTATCTTTACTAATTGTTCTTTACTTGCTCTTTACCATGCTCTATTACTGCTTCAATTATTTATATACACATGTGTAGTTGTAGACATTTCCTATAGACAAGATCCGTCGTCATCTGCTTTGTTTTATACCCCTTGTTGTCCTCCGCTTCATCCTCCCGCATGGTGCCTAGGAGCCATTGGGACAGGGGTGGGGAATATAAGGCTTAGTATTTTTGACTAACAGTCGGTGGACATATCATTTTAGGGGATCGAAGAGACGCAACAGCACAAGAGGCCGGTGCAGATGGAGGCAGGCCAGTATATTATAGGAGCACCAGTTTTAGGATCAGTGAGTGATTTGCAGTTTGCTTCCGCGAGTGACCTTGTAGTGAGGATATGATGTACAGGGCATACACCCTTAATTATTGTAACCTTCGTTATTTCAGTTATATCATGTGGACATTTATATATATAGCATGTGATTTGTGGACTTGAACTTCTGTTTGTTCGTTTATTATTTTCTTCTTCTATGATCGATATGGCCGACAGGATCGGCATTTTGTAGTGGCGACCTTCCCATGTGTTGGTGTCACCGCACAACGGTGGTTCTGGGCATAAGACCCAGTTTTGTAGCGAAAAAAGGGGTCTTACAAGTTGATGAGCTGGCCAAATTCGGTCTCCTTTCAGGAGGAACCACTTCAGAGTTATTTCATCCAGCCATTGAAGAAGGAGATGTCATGTTGATTGATCAATGACCGTCATGGATGGATCATTTTGTTCTCTACCTCTCATGTGGAGAGTTTCATCCGGCGGTAAAAGATAAAAAGCGATTTAAGTTAAAGGCAGCTTACTATTATCTTGTTGCAGGAATCCTTTACAGGAAAACGTTTCCATCACCTTTGGCAAGATGTGTTTCTGAAGAAGAAATTCCTATTATTCTTCGAGAAGTACATTCAGGAGAGTGCGGTAGTAACTCTGGAGCTAGAACCTTAGAAAAGAGAATTCTAAGGCAAGGTTATTTCTGCGTCAAATGAGGAAAGAAGCAGAGAAATTCGCAAAAAAGTGTCCAATGCCAGGAGTTTACCACTCTTCAGCATCAGCCAGGTCAACAATTAAAGTCAATTGTAACCCCATGGCGATTTGCAGTATGTGGAATGGATTTGATCGGACCTTTTCCCTTAGCTAGTGGCGAGTGCAAGTTCGTTCTAGTGATGATCGATTATTTTAGCAAGTGGATCGAGGCAAAGGCGCTAGCTAAAACTGTTGGATCGGTAGGCGCCCTTAGAGGGGAGGGTGAATAAGGGTTTTAAAAACTTATATTATATTTTGAAATACTTGCTTATGATAAGAGATCAAAATAGTGATTTTGAATACAGATCTAAATTGTTTTATAATAAAGGAGAGGATAATAAACAATTTAGAGAAATGAAGAACAAATCAATTTTATTACACAAAGAAAGACATGATTAATATTAATAAAATTGATTACAAAATTTTGATTTCAATGACACTAGAAATCAAAGCGAAATATGAAAAACTCTTTTTGTTTTCCATACCGACTCGTATCCCCACGAACCGGTTGGCTTTAGCCGATCCTTCCCCGGATACAGCCTCAAGCCACTCTAGCCAACCCTTCCCCGGATATGGCCTCGAGCACCCCCTAGACCTACACCCTAGACCTAGTCGCCAACACGAGGCGAATTTCTGCCCTAAGTCCTACCCAGACCTAGTCGCCAACACGAGGCGAGTTTACTAAATGATTACAAGAAAAGATGTGAAATAAAAAGACAATAATATAAAAACTCCCTCTATGTGGATCTCTTGGAGACGTAGACGAAGACTCGCAGAGTATGATCGTAGTCAATGCGGTCTTTCGTCATGATGACGACGCGTGTTGAAATCTGCTCCACGGATCTCCTTAAGCCTTCATGGATTTGTGGGAGTATCTCTCTGAACCTTCCTCTCTATGATGTGGCACGAAGCTCTGGAATTTGGGAGTAGGAGAGGATAATGAAGACGGATCCAAGGGGTCCTTTTTATAGCCTTAGAGCGAGCGCCCGAGCTAATGGTACCGCCGGCGGTATCCCATATTAGGACATATTCTGCGCGACAGAATCTTCAATCCGAGGAAACATTTCTCTCTTGCCTTCTGTGCTCCGCGCTACCGCCTGCGCTATCGGCTGCTGCCAGGCGCTATCTCCTTCTATATGTGCTCCCGGAATTGCGCTTATCATCGCTAGCGTCGGGCGCTAGGTGCTACTGCCGGCGCTAGTGGGAGTGTTGGATTTGACGGCTCAATTTTGAGGGCAACCTTCTTATGTTATCCTTGATTCATGTGGACTTGTTTTCCTGTACACTTAAACACACAAGATTAAATACACATAGGATTTGTTATTCTCAAACCTAGGAGATGCGGAAGACCATGTTCCAACAAACTCCCCCTTTTGTTAATAACAAATCCATTAATGATAAATCAGAGCATTAATATATAAGCATGATGAAACTTACTTGTGTGTGTGAGAGAGTGATGACTTAGGATAATTATCGATTTTAGCATTTAGAATTGCTCCCCCAAAATACATGCTCCCCCTAAGTGAATGCTCCCCTAATATGTCAGCTATCATCTTAATTATTAGTCATGTTTGTTTTCCCTTTTGATAGCGATTAATATTTATCATGTTAGTTCTCCCCCTTTTGTTATTAGCAAAAGTGGGTAAGGAAGCAAAACACAGAAAAGTTTTGATAATCAGATAAAGGCATGATCGAGCTTTTAGAGAGAATGAAATGATAAGGAGTTTTAGAATAATTTTTATAGAGATAGATCAGAGTTTTTAGCTTAAAGATGAACAAAATAACATTTGCCAAGTAATCAATATTATCATGTTAGAATTTCCCTTTATATAAGAGTTTTAAGCATAAAAAGGTAATGATTTCCAAGTAACCAATCTACCCAGACAATATGTCTACACCCTAGCCCCATACTAAGTAACGGATGGTCATGAGGAGCTGCAAACATGCCGTAGGTTGGGGAGTTAGTCCCATATGCAAACACTAGACAAAACTCAACCTAGCACTCTTTCCCCCCAGTGCCTCGCAAGGCCCCACTAGAACCCTCCCCAGTTAAGGACAAGACATGACATAGAGGCCAGGTTATCTAATGTCTACAACCCTATGCCCCCGCTATGGTGAGATATGTAATCATGGATAATAGTTATTGGAAACATTAATCATTTAATTCTAATGATACGTTCATAGCCTATGGGTTTATATTTTTATTTGAAGTTTTAAAGAAAAAAGTCACAGAGCTAATTTGAAATCCATTAATAATTCAGAGTTTTAGTATTACACTATTTTCATAGAAATAAATCAGAGTTTTTAGCATAAAAAATATTCTTGTTTAAAGCAACCAATATAAAGTTTACCAAGCAAGTCTACCACTTGTTGAGAGAAAGGAATGTTAAGTTTCAAGTGAGGATGCACACAAAATAAAAGACTTTATATAAGCATGAAAGTGCAAGGTAAAACAATTATATGGTTATGATGCGGAAGACTTATCGAAATACAAGAAACATCTTATTGTAATCAATGATGAACCATAAAAAGATATATGAGTTAAATTTCAAAAAGAAGATGTTTTTGTAAATCATTTTTAATGAAAATCGTTAAGTTTGACAATAAAGTAACCAAGCATGAAATAATGTTATCAAAAAGAGATTACTACAATGTTACTTTAATTCACAATTTCAAAACATACCAAACATTGTAGAAAGCATGCTAGGTTATCTAGTGCATTTCATAAATAAAGAGTAGTATAGAATTAGCATTAGGATCCAATACTCATGAGAAGAAGTGTTATGGAAGATAATGATGTGCACATAAGTGTATTTTTTAGTAGAGTAAGCAAATGTTTTAATCAAAAATACAAGAAATATGTAAAGTAAGAGCACAATAAAACACAAATAATTTCACTTCCACACACTTCAATGCACAAACAAAATGTACAACTACCAAGGTGCTTTGCACACACAATGCTCATCAAGACTTATCAGGCTGCAAAGTAGTGCTTGGGGGATCACACAATTTTATTCTTCAATATTGATTTTTTTGTTGTGATCCGGTGTACTTAAGAATACGTGGTTTTTATTTTGAAAGAAAGATATGGTTTGCACAAGATACTTTACTATTCTTTCCAAGGTGCTCAACCTCACAACGCTTATTAAGACTTATCCGGAGGTTCAAGTAGTGCTTGGTGGAGTTATCTTTGTCACTGTATTTAATGATTTTTTTTGTACAAAGTTCTCTGAATACACTTGTTTTGCAAACCAAAAATAATTTATGAAAAACATAACCACTTTTCTTAACTTTAAAAAGTGCAAATAAAAGTAGTGTAGATAAGATACTTGTTCAATTTTAATTCATTGTACTAATACAAAACATACACAAGCATTCTTAGATTAAACACATATGTAGACAATGCCAAAATAAGTGAGTGAATAAAGATCATTATCAAACATAAAACATTTACTCATACTTAGAGGCATGCTAAGCTTAGTTCTACACAACTTTTACAATATAATTGATGCACATATTAATGGATTGATCAAAGCATGATGAAAACAATGATCAAAGTAGTTTGAAAAGATAAATTGCAATATTATAGAAGTTCTAAATAGTAGATTAAATCATGCTTGATTTTCACAGGAAAGTCCATACAGTTTTTGATAGTTTTAATGTTTTATATTTTTGTATTGGATTTTTTCAAAAAAAAACTAATGACAAAAGCAAGAAGGCAAAACATAAAATTTTTTATAATTTGGCTTTTGTATTTTGTATTTGATTTTATAAAAAATAGACTTTAAACAAATGTCAAAAACAAAAAGCAAAACATATTTTTAGTAATTTGGCTTTTGTATTTTTGTATTTGATTTTAAAATTGAAATAAAATCAGAAGTGCAAAAAATAAATAGTACATATAGATTAATATATTTGTAAGAATTTTTCAAAATTTTAAAAAATACAGAAAAACAAATAAGTGTGCTAGCGCCGGCGTTAGCGCTAGCATGGGAAACAGTACACAATTTTTGAGGATTTTGAAATTTTTATTTGTTGATCTTGATTAAGTGTCCAAATAGTAGTTTCATGCTAAAATTTCAGAATTTTAGGAGATGTCTAGATAGTGCAAATTGCATGAAACATTAGCGATTTTGTATATACTTTTAAATAAATTTGCATGATATAATTTATTATATCTCCATTTTAATTTTTCTAAGGCTTATATTTATCAATCTAATGTAGTTTGAAACTGATAGGAAATGTAAGCACGAGAAGACATGAATGAACAAAACAAATATGCATGATTTTAGTGATTAAAAAATAATGTTCATGCATAATAATATCATGGATAAGCCCTAAATGAGAATACCCATTCTGTATAACTTGGTAAATGTATAAAGCCTAACATAGACACATGTTTGAGATTAATGTTAGTATGATAAGTTTGAGATTAATGTTATACCAATGTTTGATTGTGTTTCAACTTACAGACCTAGAATGAAGTGATGATTTTATATGATTTGATATCAAGATGATTCAAAAGTCTAAACTTGAAATAAATCACAATACACACATAATACACCAACCATGGTTTATAATATCAATTGTCATCAATTATTATATCAATTATAATTCACATAATTGTGATAGAAATAATTGTTTTTAGAAGACTTTTGATATGACTTATGATATATGATGTTAGAGAATTTTAGCAAAGGACATCAATAGATCATGGTGGTGCGTGTGAATTCAATATTCATTATGAAGTTAAATTCTTTCAATATATTTTGTGATTTTCTTTTAATTATGAATTTTGAATATATATATGTGATTTTTGATAGGTGAACAATAGTGATGGTTTAGATCATGTTTGACATCAAGGAGTGAACACAATATAATTTTTTGTTGTGAACAAAGACAACCATATTGAAAGTTGAGCTTTAATTTAGATCTTGGACTTTCTTTTAGATCATGTTATTTCTCTAAACCACTTGTTGGTGAAGGCTAAAAAGCTTAGTAGCCTAATAACTGAATTTAATTTGAAATATCTTATAGCAAATTTATAGTTCAATTTATATGAATACTATATGATATTTATGGGTAATGATTTTACTAGTAATAGATTGGTCATTTATAAATGAGAGAAAAATACTTGACTTTTACTTTTTGATTTACTTTGATTTGCACACTTCATTTAGGCTTTAGGGGACAAAATCAAAATTTCAAATATTATATTAGATGACCATGACAAGATGGCTTAAAAAGAAAACAAAAAAGAAAAATAGAAAAAACATTAAAGCCCATCATGAAGTAGAAATTTGTATATTTCAATTTGAAAATATTCTACTTCATGCATTTGGATGATACTAGTAGATGAGAGATTTGGGTATCCAAGAGGAACCAAGTGTAATGGTTCATTTAGGTACCCAAATATAGCGTGATAATTTTTGGGAATACAAAAATGAATGAATTCTTTTAAGTGGAGTTAATGTTTTATCTTTAATTTTGGGCCTCCATTCAAACCTTGGTTTAATATTTTTTCTATTTGTCAAATTTCCATGATGATTTTGCAAAACATTATTTTTAGTTTTCAAATTTCCATAATCATTTACTTGAATATTTGGATCAAAAAGGTTTTTGAATTTATACTTTGAAGGAAATTTGTTTGCATTTAATTTTAGGTTGGGAGAAACATGATATCGTAAGATGTTCATATTCATATTCAACTTGTTTTTAGATATAGTTTGATATTGTGAATTTGCATTTACCATTTTCATAACCAAGTTGATTTTTGATTTTAATTCATCATTCTTAACTATAAGATTATGTCTAGCATTGTTATAAGCGATTGTGCTATTTTTAAGAATGGAAATAATTGAATCAATATGATTTTGATAGTTATTTCTATATTCATCAAATGTTTCATCCATCTCTTTAATTTCAATTTTATAGTCCTTACACTTAGCACAATCATTTTTCAAGGATGAATTTTCTAAACATAATCTTTCATTTTGTTCTTTTATAAAAAGAAGTTCCTTTTCAAGTTCCTTATGTTTTTCTTTTAATTCATTATATTCTACACAAGGTGTAGTGTTTTCAACTAAGGAACCATGGATAGAACTAGAAAAATTTGAATTTGATTGTTCATTAATTTTTGCCTTTAACTTTTTGTTTTCTAAGCGCAAATGTTCATTAGCATCTTTTAATTTCTTAACTTTGTGCATTGTGGTTTGAAGCAATTGTAATGAAGAGATAAAAGTACAAAAAATGGGATTTGATTTCCTTACGTTGCTTTCGGGAGAGGCACGAGTTGAACACATAGTTTCTTTCACATCTTTTTGGCACTCCTCTTTCGAAGACAGTACTTCTCCTTCTCTTCCATTTGATGTGTGCTCCAATGATCCGTCATGAGAGGAGCATTCTTGAAGACTTGTCCAAGCTTACATATTCTCCAGTTCTTGCGATTGTTCCATACCTGTAGAAGGAGAATCATACATTTGTTCAAGAAATTTCCATACTTTGTATGCACTAGAAAAACAATATATTAATTTTCAAATTTCGTAGGATAAAGCACAGAAAATACTATTTAAAGCTTTTGCATTTAGATGGCGTTCCTGTTTATTTGATTCATCCGCTGGTCTAACTATTGCTATATCCCATGCATTGATATCTAAATTTTTAATAAACTTTTCCATTAAAAATTTCCACCCTTCATAATTTCTCCCGTCGAATAAAGGTGGTTTAAGAGATTTTTCTTCTTCACAAAAATTTACCCCACAAGTAGAAGCGAGATCATAAGACGCCATTATTCCTAGTTGTTAAGCCGAATGGAATAAAACCGCTCTAATACCACTTATTGGATCGGTAGGCGCCCTTAGAGGGGGGGGGGTGAATAAGGGTTTTAAAAACTTATAATATATTTTGAAATACTTGCTTATGATAAGAGAACAAAATAGTGAATTTGAATAAAGATCTAAATTGTTTTATAATAAAGGAGAGGATAATAAAGAATTTAGAGAAATGAAGAACAAATCAATTTTATTACACAAAGAGAGACATGATTATTATTAATAAAATTGATTACAAAATTTTGATTTCAATGACGCTAAAAATCAAAGCGAAATATGAAAAACTCTTTTTGTTTTCTATACATACTCATATCCCCACGAACCGGTTGACTTTAGCCGATCCTTCCCTGGATACGGCCTCAAGCCGCTCTAGCCAACCCTTCCCCGGATATGGCCTCGAGCACCCCCTAGACCTACACCCTAGACCTAGTCGCCAACACGAGGCGAATTTCTGCCCTAAGTCCTACCCAGACCTAGTCGCCAACACGAGGCGAGTTTACTAAACGATTACAAGAAAAGATGTGAAACAAAATGACAATAATATAAAAACTCCCTCTATGTGGTTCTCTTGGAGAAGTAGACGAAGACTCGCGGAGTATGATCGTAGTCGATGCGGTCTTTCGTCAGGATGATGACGCGTGTTGAAATCTTCTCCACGGATCTCCTTAAGCCTTCATGGATTTGTGGGAGTATCTCTCTGAACCTTCCTCCCTATGATGTGGCACGAAGCTCTGGAATTTGGGAGTAGGAGAGGATAATGAAGACGGATCCAAGGGGTCCTTTTTATAGCCTCAGCACTAGCGGCTGCGCTAGTGTTACCACCGGCGCTATCCCATATTAGGACATATTCTGCGCGACAGAATCTTCAATCCGAGGAAACATTTCTCTTGCCTTTTGTGCTCCGCGCTACCGCCTGCGCTATCAGCTACCGCCAGGCGCTATCTCCTTCAATATGTGCTCCCGGAATTGCGCTTATCATTGCTAGCGTCGGGCGCTAGGTACTACCGCCGGCGCTAGTGGGAGTGTTGGATTTGACAGCTCAATTTTGGGGGCAACCTTCTTATGTTATCCTTTAGTCATGAAGACTTGTTTTCCTGCACACTTAAACACACAAGATCAAATACACATAGGATTTGTTATTCTCAAACCTAGGAGATACGGAAGACCATGTTCCAACAAAAACTACTACTCAAATTGTGAAGAATTTTATCTGGGGAGAGATAGTATGCAGGCATGGAATTCCAATGGCAATTATCACAGACAATGGCCCTCAGTTTAACAACTCGAGTCATATAAATTTCTGTGATCAGATCAACACTGAGTTGCGATTTGCCTCTGTACATCACCCTCGGAGTAACGGTCAGTTGGAAGCCGCCAAAAAACTTATAATCAACCTCTTGAAGAAGAAAGTGGAAAATCTCTGAGGCAATTGGGCGGAATAGTTACCTTCAGTACTTTGGGCTCTGAAGATGACTCCAACATCAGCTACTGAAGAAACTCCTTTTAAATTTTCTCATGGCTCTGAATCTCTCATTCCCGTTGAATTTGAAGTTAGAAGTCTAAGGGTATTACTAGCTCAACAACATCAAGATGATTGGATGGAAGGGAATGATGAAGAGTTGAAATGCAGCCTTGATCTCATCGAAGAGCTGATAGATACAACGACATTTAGTTAAGAAGAGGTAAAAAGGAGAATGGACAAATATTTTGAAAAGAATGTTCGGGTTAAAGGATTTATTGTCGGTGATCTCGTCCTCAAGAAGGATGATATAGCAGCGAGTTCTGGTTCAGTGGGAAAGTTGAACCAAAACTGGGTAGGGCCATTTATTGTTAAAGAAGCGCTCAAAAATGGAGCTTATCGTCTCCTGATACGTAAAATTTAGGATATATTATTTGTCCAAATTCTTCGAACTATAGGTAAGAGCACGTATCGCTCATAGCATAGGAAATTTAAGAATAAATATCAAGTGTCGTATTCCACGAGTCTGTTGATTACTTCTACTCACGCAAATTAATATTATTTTATCGTAAATAGTAATTGGTTTAATGAAAATAATAATAGAAAGAAAGAAACATTTCATCGAGAATCCTTCTTTAGTAAAATATTTCATAAATCTAAAATTCATAAGAAATTAACTTTGATAAACTTGACCGTGGAGGTTCCCATAATATGATAGAGCCTCTCTCGAGAGAACTACCACCTAACCTTAGGTTGATCGATTAAGACCCCTCGACCAGTCGAAACCCCTAAGCTTGCTTTACGCGGTGAACCTCACTATTGGATTTGACTCCAATCCGGAAGAGTTACATCGCCATCTATCGAGGAGCGGATGCAACTCCTTTTACAGATGTGCGATCTACACGTATTCATGGATCTCTCGATCAACTAAAATATGGATCAAAACTTGATTATCATACCCTAGAAATATGAAACCAATAATTGTAAATAAACTGTAAATCCTAGTTTTCCAAATCCAAACTATAAATAAAAGATTACGAAATACAAAAGCTTAAGAAATCATCTGATCAAATGCTACAAAATTAGTTAAACATGATTTAAAAAGAAGAACATTTTCTTTTCTAAGAAAAGACATAACACTTACAAGAAATAAAATTCTAAACTAAGAATTAAAAAGTGCAAGACATAAAGTAAATTGCATAAATAAAATTACAGTAATAAAATGCAGGAAAACTAAGCTAAGAATGATCCAATCGAAGCATGGAATGGATTCCCTTGACAATGGCAGCAACTGGGAATTTATTGGAAGAAATTTCAAAAGTCACGCCCCTAAGTCACGCCCGTGACCTAGGGCGTGTAAGGTGCAGAACATTCGTCTTGAAAGCCTGGGAACGTTTGGGGAAAAACTTCCAAAATTCATCAATTTGAATTAAACGCCCCATGATCACGCCCGTGACCAGGGGCGTGTCTTGACCGAGACAAAGAATGGTTGAAAACAGCTGGAGAAGGAGTAATTTTGGAAGTTGCGGGAGATGTCACGCCCTTGGGTCATGCCCGTGACCCAGGGCGTGTTAGCTGGAAATGTACTGCGGCGGAAACTGCTTGTATTGAATGCTTGTCGGGCAAGTCACGCCCGTGACCTGAAGATCACGCCCCCAGGTCACGCCCGTGTGGCGTGTAATATTAATATGATGTGTCAAAGGCTTTTGGGAGTTGAAAGCTGGGCACGACTGTGACACAGGTCACGCCCCCAGGTCACGCCTGTGACGTGGGGCGTGTACTGAGGAATTTTGCAGATTTGTTCCAGAATTTCTCCTGAACATGGTTGTGGCCTTGAATCTTCTATTAGCAGCGCCAGATTACCTAAAAATACAAAATAAAGTAAATTAGATGTATATTAAACTAAAATTATATAAAAACTAATTAATTACTACTAAATATTATATAAAAATAACTATAAATATTATACTATCAAATACCCCCATACTTAAGCTTTTGCTATTCCAGAGCAATACTAATTTATAAGTATGAGAATAATTCATAGGACATTTCCAAAAAGATTTACTTCTAATTATGTATTCCAAATTTCATTAGACTCATATCAAAATAAGTTAAGAAATAAAAATTCAGATTTATAAGAAATAATTAATAATTCATAAATTGAAATGAGTAGAATAAATATTAGTTTTGAAATTCTCTAACTAAATCTTCATAAACAAAATTGCATTGAATTAAGTAAAATAATCCAAGAATAAAATTATAGAAACTTTAAACATTATGAGAAACTTTTTAGAAAACTACAAAATATTAACTATGCTCTCTCAAAAATATCTTGGATAAGCAAATAAACTTGGCTAATTTGGGTAAAATTTGCATTGAAGAAGTTACTTTGTATATAGGAAATGATGAATTTTATCCTCTCATTTCCATCTTTTTTTTTATTTCTTCTTTTTTTAATATCCCAAATGTATATGTTTAGGAGTGATGAATTTTATCCTCTCATCTCCATGCCATATAATATTTTACTAATTTGGGTGCATATGTTTAGACTGATGAATTTTATCCTCTCATACCATGGCATATGATCTTTTCAAACTCTATTTTATGCCAAATAAAGGGTTAAACAAAAAGGTAGGGGAAGGGCTAGGGTTTAAAGGCTACAAAAATTCCAAAGATATATTTTAGAGCATAGAAAATCATTTGAGCAATCTTTAAGAAACCATGAGTTTAAGTTAATATAAGTGAAATCTACGGATATTTAACACAATTTCTATAAAATTGAATTATTACATTTAAGAAGTGAAAATAAAACTAAGAAATTTTCTAAACAAATCAAGATAATGAAAAACTCATTAAATCAAATTCATCTAAAGATTAAATCTAACATATTTTGAGGAGAAATATAAGATTTAAAATTCATAAAAAGAAAACTCCTTAAGAAGCCTATAAAGACAACTCATAATTAAAATTAATTTGTCTAAATGAAGTTTGGAGAAATTTAATATTACAAAATTAATTTTATTAGATTTTTTTTTCAGATTTTCTATATTAAAACAAAACATAAATATTTTTTTAATTCTTGGGCTTCCCAAGGGCTACCCAATGACGGGCTCGCAAGGTACTAGGTGGTTTTGTGGGATGAAAGCCCAACACGGTCCTTTCGCAAGAAATAATTTTTATTTTACTTTTTAAATTTTTTTGTATTTTTTTTCATATTTTTAAAATAAAATTGAAAAAGAAGACAAAGGAACCATTGAAGTTTTTTTGTATTTTTCATATTTTTAAAACAAAATTGAAAAAGAAGAGAAAGGAACATTTTTTATGATTTTCAATATTGTTAAAAAAAATTTAATTTTTAAAAGTGTTTTTTTTTTCGAATTTATGAATAAAAACAACATCAAGGATTTCTTTTTGAAAGCGATCGATGAAGTGAGCAGTAGATTCGTTGTCCATTTGCGTGATCTGAAAAAGAGCTAGGAGACCTCTCTTACGCTTCCTTAAAGTACTGAACCTTAAGTAAAATTCTCTTCGAAGATCCCCGAAGCAATTGATCGATTGAGGCGGTAAATGATAGAACCAATCCAGAACTTGACCATCAAAAGTCATGATGAGAAGTTTACACTTGATACCATCTGATAGAATTCTTAGTGAAGTAGCCGCCTCAAAGGCTTGCAGATGAAAAACCGGATCACTCATTCCAGAATAGACTGGTAGACGAGGCTGTCTGAAATCATTTGGAACTACTTCCCAATGAATTTTGTGTGATAATGGGGAAGGCTCTTGTTCTTCTCCTGCAGGAACTATTAGTCTATCAACTAGGTAAGGGGGATCACCCATACTAACCTTTTGAGACTCATGATAAGGAATAGAGAGTCCTGCTGCTTCAGGTTGTAACAAATGTTCTAGATGATTGCTAGAAGGCTTGTCATTGATAGCTTGGACAGGAACTTCAGGATGATTGGAAGGGTGCTCGAGGCCTTCTGACGGATGATCCATGAAAACAAGAATTGCCGAAAGAGAAAAAACTGAAAAAACTTTCAAACGGAGCCGAATTTTTGAAATCTGAGGGCTGAAAATTGGCTGAACGAGGAAACCCGTTCAATTTTTGGATAGTTCAGGCCGAGCCGGTCGCGACAGGCTTTGAATTTCTGAATTCCGACACCCGGATCAAAAGTTATGACCGTTTGAAGTTTTGGAGTATTTTTGGTCGAAATCCTCGCAACCGCTGTTCACCAACCACTCCAAATCTGAAGGTCGCGTGTTCGTTCTGTTGGTGCCAAAAATGGTACCAACTCCACGATCGCTCAAACTGAAGGATGGGGGGTAAGACTGTTAAATGGCTGGTTACTTTGAGCTGAAGGAAAGGCAATTTTATTGATATAAAGCTTAAGTTACAACTGAGATTACAACAGGAAAGAATGAAAAAACATCATAAGACTTGAAGAAAAAGGGCCTGGAGGGAGACGGGGAGATCTCCGGAAAGAGTGACGGGCGGTCTCGGCGGTCTCCAAAAACTGAGACCGCTCAAGTCCACGACTAGAGCTGGGAACTCTCCAAAAAGATCTTCAAACCGGTACCCCTACCCCTCTATTTATAGGCACGGGGTCTGCCCGAAAGGGCAGATCTGAAAGGCAACGGGCTGCCCGGAACTGCTGAGATCGCCTGAGACCGCCGAGATCGTCTGGACCAACTGAGACCGCCTGAGACAAGCTGAGATCGCTGAGATCGCCCGGGACATGCTGAGATCGCTGAGATCGCCCGGGACAAGCTGAGACCGCCTGGGACAAGCTGAGATCGCTGAGATCGTCTGAGCCTGCATCACCTGAACAAATCACACAAAACAGAATCAGTTCGGGACCGAGAACCTCTGAATTGAGGTCGCCGAGGAGAAGCGATCTCCCCATTTGAGATCGCCCAGGAGGGGCGATCTCCTCCCTGCGAGGTCGCCCGGGAGGGGTGGCCTGCCCTGCTCGAGGTCGCCCGGAAGGAGCGACCAGCTCCTTTTGAGACCGCCCAGGATGGGCGATCTCCTCCCGTCGCCCGGAAGGGGCGACCTGCTCCTTTTGAGACCGCCCAGGAGGGGCGATCTCCTCCCGTCGCCCGGAAGGGGCGACCTGCTCCTTTTGAGACAGCCCAGGAGGGGCGATCTCCTCCCGTCGCCCGGAAGGGGCGACCTGCTCCTTTTGAGACCGCCCAGGAGGGGCGATCTCCTCCCGTCGCCCGGAAGGGGCGACCTGCTCCTTTTGAGACCGCCCAGGAGGGGCGATCTCCTCCCTGTGAGGTCACCCGGGAGGGGCGGCCTGCCCTGCTCGAGGTCGCCCGGAAGGGGCGACCTGATCCTTCTTGAGGTCGCCCAGGAAGGGGCGACCTCCCTCTGCTTGAGGTCGCCCAGGAAGGGGCGACCTTCCTCTTGTGCGAGACCACTCGGGCTCGACGAGACCCCCCCCCCCCCCCCCCCGGAGGAGCGAGATCGGCCCGGATCTCCAAACATACCAGGATAGCTGAAAAATGTTAGCTCGGAGGGGATCGCCGATTTCTGGGTAAACAATGACCAGCAATCTCATCAAGATTCAGGTGATTTAATAATTACGAGATCACTATTATTGATTGATAAATTTTCTAACAATTATAAAACACTCCATTACATGATCGATTATTTGAGCTCAACAAGACCTAAAAACATTGAGATCGAATATAATTCTTCTATCTCATACAATTCAGACTACTTAGATGAAGATAAGTGTAACGCCCCTGATTTTCATTAATTATTTTGTGTAGCCTCTGTGATGTAATTTTGTGGTAAGGGCGTTACGTCAGCTCGTCAGGTTTAGTTTTGGGCCTTAGCTTAGTTAAAGTATGTAATTTAGATCGAGCGTGCAAAATTTCGCGACGTTTCGAGTTAAAGGAAATTTTTTGGCTAGTTATCAAGATTTTAGTTTCGGGAAGCTTTATCCCGAGTTTGGCTCGTCGGAATTGAATTCTGACTTCGTCGTTGGATTCGTAAAGCCAATTTTCAATTTAGGAGCGATTTTCATGAAAATCCGAGGTGTTTTGGTCGCCCTCGCAAATTAAGTAGAATGGGAGAATTATTATGTAATAATTACATTTATTATTTTTTTGCATGAAATTTTTCTAGCGCATTCGACGAACTCCTGGAGGCTGCGTTCGACGAACTCCTGGAGGCTGCGTTCGACAAACTCCTGGAGGCTGCGTTCGACGAACTCTGGGAGGTTGCGTTCGACGAACTCCTGGAGGCTGCGTTCGACGAACTCCTGGAGGCTGCGTTCGACGAATTCCTTGAATTCAAAGAGTTGCCTTGTTCTCGGCGAGCAATTTAAGCTATATATACATATAATAAGCTTAGGCTTTATCTTTTTTCATCTCTTTCCCCTTTCGGCCGACCAAGAGTTCTATCGGGCGAGGGAGCGAGAGCGGTGTGTCGTGGAGCTTCCGGTCGGCATTTTCTAGGGCTGTTTTAGTCGGAATCGCGTCTGGAAAGTAGATTCGGAAAGCCCTGGGCGAAATCTTTGTTCTAGTGGTAAGCTTTTCCCGTTTCGTGGATTTTTGGAGTTCTAGGTAGTAACCTAACCCCTCTTTTTGATCCAAAAAGTTTCAAGAATTTGTGCTCGGGTGTTTTCTTAGCCGATCCATAGCTTTTGGAGCGGAGATCTTCGAGTTTGCAAGGTTTAAGGCAAGTGGCAGTTTCTACTTCTCTCTTGTTGTTGAAGTTTTGTTTTCTTGCTTGAGTTCTTATCGCATTATTTAACTCTTGATCTTGAAGTGTTACTTGGCTAATTTAACTCTTGGACTCTCTTTTGAGATCACCCTAAATGTCTACATTTTCTCTCCAGAAGAATCAGATGCAGCCTAGAATTTTCGGCCAATACCCAAAAAATTGTGTATTTCTCGAGAGATCCCTGCTTGCCTCGAGAAATCCATGCATTTCTCGAGAGATCCATGTGTTCTCTTCCCGAGAAGTCCCTCTTTCTCTTGAGAAAACTCTTTGATTTCTCGAGAAATCTCCTTGTCTTTCGAGAACACCTACTTTTTCCACTTTGCCTTTTGCTTCTCGAGAAATCCAACCACCTCTCGAGAAAACTCCTCTTTTCTCGGAAAAACCCTGTAGAATTCCTATTTTTGTTTCTCGAGAAATCTTCCTTATTTCTCGAGAAAACCCTGAAGACCCTTGCCTAAACTGGCTTCTGCTTCTCGAGATATGCCCTCTATTTCTATAGAGCTGCCCTCTACTTCTCGAGGAATGCCTGCCCCTTTGTTTCTTAGTGTTTGAGCTATGCCTCCAATCTCTCCTCCTCCTCGAAATCTTGTGTCTTCTAAAGGGTGCAGGTAGATGCAAATATCTGTACTGTGCCCTTGTTCTTGAGCACCTTCTGCCTAAGTTCTTACATCTGTTGTGGTTACCCAATCTCTGAGTCTTCTCTTATGAATCGTCTTATGCAGTGTTTACTTCATTTGTGACCCTATCCTTAGGGTATCCTGGTGTTTGTTTTCTTGGGCTTCGTCCCGTGCCATAATTAAAGATATTAATTTATTTGAACCATTGCCTTTGTCCTTACACGGTGGGTCGTGTTTTTGGGGGGGGGGGGGGGGGGGGCAGTGGGGAATTGTTATAGCCTTGCACGGTGGCCATTTCAATGGTGAACCGCAGGCTTAGACTGTGGTCCCATGGGCCGTGTTTGGGTGGTTGGGGATAGTGAAACCCCCACCAGTTCTTGGCTTTGGGTGGCAGAGGATAAAGGACCGCCCCCACTTAATTTGAGCTGATCAGTCTCTTTAATTAAATTTAACAAGATAAATGAACTTTACTTGTATCTCTTTCTGGTATTTGGTGCACTTGGTGCATTGTTTAGTTCTGTGCTTGGAGCTTCCTTTCCTGTAAGTGTTGGGCTTGGGTTGGTACCCCTCATGCCTTATTTACATTGTTTTTCTTTATTTTCTACCACTTGTAATTCCCATGCTGAGGCGTTCTTTGTTTGATTGAATGCCTCAGGCTCTGAGCCGTAGCGGCTAGCAGTGTAGCACGGAGTCTTCAGGGGTTTTAGTTGATGTTTTACCCCGCTGCTGCGAGGTAGTTGTTGTTAGTTTTCTTCTTGTGTTCAGACATGCTAGTTTGGAGCCAACAGGTTAGTGTCAGGTTGTTGACGCCCGTTGTGCCCTTTTGATACTTTATAGCTTACTTGCCAGTTAAATGCCACTAATTTTAGATCTTGTGTATCTTGCTCTCTGGGAATGATTTATGTCTAGGTGCATTATAGTTATAAAATGGTTTTTCTTTCATCCACATTGCATTCCTTTTAACTGAAATCCTTATCTCTAAAGTCACCTAAAGATATTTTCTATACCTATACTACACCTAGATATGTGAATATCATTTACTTTATGTCCTGTCATCTCGTGCATGTAGGACCTTAAGTGAACTAAATCAGGTACTTTCCGCTGCAATTACATATATTTTCTCGGTGGACTAGTTGATCCACGAACTGAGAGACACAGTTCTTACCCCAAACCCTAATAAATGATTTCAAATGATGACCTATCATGTAAACATGTTTTGATCAATTAAGTAATAGGTTCCCGCCTGAGCGTCTGCAGTTGTCTCCTGCATGACGTGGCATCATGACGCGTATTTTCTCTTACTATGATATTCCTAAATTTAGAGAGAATGCGGGTTGTGACAATAAGTGTTGAAATTATCAGAGACAAATTATCGCCGCAGATGAAAATTGTCCAACGAGACCGCAAGTGATAAAAAGTTAGTTTGCTCATAAGAAGATAGTGATCGACATAGATAAGTAAATATAAATATTCATCCACAAAAGAATGGTATGACAAAATTCTCTTTATATATCAATCCTGTTTGCTACATTGTTCGTCCGGTCACAATACCGTTGATCAAATAAATATAACAAAAGATTACAAAGGAAAATTTATTTTCTCTTTGACTTTTTCGGAGACCGCTCATCAAATGATGAAGAGCTGGCGTCCTCCGAAGATTCTTCTGAATTGGTGGGAGAACTTGTAGAACCAGAGCTCGAGACCGCCGCAGAGCTCGTATCATGGCCTATAGCATATTGACTTTTGCTTATTTCATCAACATCTTCTTCAATATCTACATTTTCCTCTTCTTCTTACTCCTCAGCAGCGATCTCGCCAGTTGTGATCGACTGTTCGTCAATTACCCTGGCCGCATCAGGGAAAAGATCAGCAAACTTTACAACCTTATTTTCATCAACAAAAGCACCACGAGCTCGAAGCTAAGAGATCATTTTCTTTGCGGTCTCTTTTACATGATGCACTAGGGCATTTTGAAAATCTTCATTGTCTGCATCATATGATCCTTTTTTTTGACCGCTGATGGAAAAATGATTAGATCGCGCGGTCACAATATAAAATAAAAATGGAAATCTCAGGTAAATTTTTTACTTTCAATTCATCCTACAGGCGCTCATTTTCCCTCAGGGCACCTCAAAGAGACTGCCCCATGAGATGGTTAAAGTCCGTGCTATTAGCGTTCTCCTGCGCGCAGATGTCGGGAAGCATATTGGTCTATATGTCATAAATTTCTCTGGCATTACTTTTCCTATAAAGGGCAGCTGTGACCGCGAAATCATGGCGAGTTAACTTTCCACCACAAAGGGGGAGATCGGTTGAAACTTTGACACTTTTGGCTTTTGCACCCCATTTGATAAGCGGCTTTTCCTTGGTGTCCCTCATCTTCTTCGAAAAGTCGAGCAAAGGAAATGATGCACCGGCGGTCTTAGACTCACCGCCAAAACCTGCGATCTCACGCTCGTGGTCTCTTTTCTTCCTTTGCTCTCTCTGAGTAAGTACCTTAGCTGGTGCCACCGGGTCATTCACAGGGACGATAAAGGCCGCTGAAGAAGTAAGAGAGTTATAAGAAACAAGAGAAAAATTATAATGAGATCGCAGTAGGCCGCGGATAGAAATGCTTACTCTCTTCCGGTGAGATCGCCAAGTAGTGAATAAGGTCAAGGCGCTTGCCCGCCAAGAAGTCCAAGGCCTTGAGATCGCATTCTGAGAAAAATTTCAACTTTCTAAAAACCCTCTCTGCAACGAAAAATTATAATGAGATCGCAGTAGGCCTTATCCTTTTTTCTTCTTTTTCTTCACTTTTACTTTCTCTGCGGCGATCTACATCGCCTTTTCATCTTCCTTTTTCTTATCAGCAGCGACCTGTGTTGCCTTCTTCTCCTCCTCTAGCTTCTCAGCAGCGATAAGTGCTACCTTTTTTCTTCTTCTTTCCTTTCCTTGATGGCGATCTGCTTCGCATTCTCTTCCTCCTCTCTCTTATCCTTCTCTTCCTTCTCCGCCTCAGCCTTTTGCCTGACCGCCTCTTCCGCAATTCTTCCTTTTTGTTCCTCGGCGGCCTCTCGAAGGTTTTCTACTTCAAAAGGATCGATCACCTGTGAGATCGGGTAGGTAAGGACGTTAGAAGAATCACAATCAAGGTAAGCAACTAATTTTAATTCCGCTTCCTCAGAAAGAAGAGAAATCACATAAGGAAAATGAGAAACGGTCTGCCTTACCTTCGCAGAAGCCATTACAGGAGGTGGCAGATTCACATTTTCAGGGAGTGAGACCGCTCCCTTAGCGGTCACAGCTTTTCCCTCCTCGTGTTTTCTTTTCTTAAGAACTTTGCTGGAAGGACTTTTGTTTTTTCTCTTTGTCCCAACTACGGCCTCATATTTGTCCGCGATCTGCTGCATCAATGTTAAAACTAGAGAACCGGTTTCGACGTTCGAAAGGGAGATGCAGCTAACCCTTACTTGACCCGAGCGAGACCCTTGACCAGTCACTAAGAACCTAAGAACCTTGCCCTTGAAAAACTCCTAAGTCCACAAACGGACCCCTTAAGCTGCAGCGTGGAGGTCCCACCACAAACCCGGAAGCTCACAAGGAACTTCCCCTCCCAATCCAATGCTGAACCTGGGCACCTTGGAGGGCACTAATGGTTACCTCACCGTCCAGCTTCGATGACAGGGGGAGGGAAGAGGTAGTGCTTGCTCACAACACACACGCGAGGGATGAGGGTATCAACATCTCTTCCCAAGGTGCCCATGGGGGTCTATTTATAGACTTCCCAGAATCGAGCTGCGGATAGCCAAGATTATGCTATCCGCAGTCCAACCACGAACCTGGATGGTCAAAACAATAGGGGGGCGAGTGGAGGACGAGACGTCCACTTCCCCCCTTACCGGGGGTCGAACGAGTGGACCGAGGTCCACCACCCTCACTGGGTGAGTGGACCTTACGGCCCACTCAATCCACCGGGCGAGTGGATCCTCGGTCCAATCGCCCAGCTGCATGGGGCGAGTGGACCATGGGTCCACTCACCCTTACCCTTGGGCGAGTGGATCCACGGTCCACTCGCCCCCCCCCCCCCCCCCCCCACTCGGGCGAGTGGACCGAGGGTCCACTCGCCCGGGTCCTTGGGCGAGTGGACCAAGGGTCCACTCGCTCGGGGCCTTGGGCGAGTGGACCCAAGGTCCACTCGTCCAAAGAGGTCTATCCCCCCCGAGCCTTCTCTTTCTGATCTTGAAGACCTCTGATGGTTCGGTCTGTTGCATCACAGTCACCCTTTCTACTACGACTTCACCCGTGTCGGGTCACACCGACTCAGAAAATATGAGGGTTGTACACAATCCCCGCACTTTTCGAGCTTGCATTAAGCTCGGAAAGAAATTCCAACCCACCTATTTGACGAGTAGGTGGAACCTTAGAGGAATCCACGCAGGGCCCTGCCAGCGGGATACTCCTACCGAGTTTATCAGTTGAACCTGACATGAGGCGGAAGGTGAACCTTTCTCCACTTAACGACCCTTCTGTGAGCCGAGATCAGCTGGAGGTGGAGAAAGCTCAACACCTTAGGTCGAATTAAACTTGACCTGAGGTGGAGAAAAACTCAACACCTCTAGCCGAGCCGAGCTCGACCCGAGGAGGAAGGCAAACCTTTCTCCACATAACAACCCTCCTGTGAGCCGAGCTCAGCTGGAGGTGGAGAAAGCCCAACACCTTAGGTCGAATTAAACATTACCTGAGGTGGAGAAAAACTCAACACCTCTAGCCGAGCCAAGCTCGACCAAAGGTGGAAGGCAAACCTTTCACCACTTAACGACCCTCCTGTGAGCCGAGCTGAGCTGGAGGTGGAGAAAGCTCAACACCTTAGGTTGAATTAAACTTGACCTGAGGTGGAGAAAAACTCAACACCTCTAGCCGAGCTGAGCTCGACCAGAGGTGGAAGGCAAACCTTTCTCCATTTAACAACCCTCCTGTGAGTCGAGCTCAGCTGGAGGTGGAGAAAGCTCGACACCTTAGGTCGAATTAATCTTGATCTGAGGTGGAGAAAAATCAACATCTTCCCACACCAACTGGGGGTGGAGAACCAGTCATCGTCCTAGGGGCTTAGCTTACCTGGAGGCAGAGGAATTCAACCATCTTATCAAAGCAACTGGGGGCAGAGATCCTGGCCTCGTCCTAGGGGCTTAGCTTACCTAGAGGCAGAGGAATTCAACACCTTATCAAAGCAATTGGGGGCAGAGAACCAGTCCTCGTCCCAGGGGCTTAGCTTACTTGGAGGCAGAGGAATTCAACACCATTCCGAACCAATTGGGGGCGGAGTACCCATCCATGTGCTAGGGGCTTAGCTTGCCTAGAGGTAGAGGAACCTAGCACCTTCCCAAACTTGTTGGGGGTAGAGTACCCGTCCGCGTCCTAGGGGCCTAGCTTACCTGGACGTGGAGGAACTCAACACTTTTCAAACCAATAGGAGGTGGAATACTCATCCATGTCCTAGGGGCCTATACAACCTGGGGGCGGAGGAGCTCATTATCTCTCTGAGTCACTTACTCAAGTAGCGAGTTGACCCGATGAGACTCCCATCTGCCGGCATGACTGAGCCCGGAGAATGGTCTCTAGTCCGGGATCTTACCAACTGGGGGCGGAGTACCCATCCATGTCCTAGGTGTTTACCTTCACCTGGAGGCGGAGGAACTCAACACCTTCCCAAGCCACTTAGTCAAGTAGCGAGCCGACCCGATGAGTCTCCCATCTGCCGGCATGACTGATCCCGGAGAATGGTCTCTAGTCGGGGATCTTACCAAATGGGAGCGGTGTACCCATCCACGTCCTAGGTGCTTACCTTCACTTTGATGCGAAGGAACTCAACACCATCCCATGCCACTTAGTCAAGTAGAGAGTCGAACCGATGAGTCTCTCATCTGCCGGTATGATTGAGACCAAAGAATGGTCTCTAGTCAGGGATCTTACCAACTGGGGGCGGAGTACCTATCCACATCCTAGGTGCATACCTTCACCTGGAGGCTGAGGAACTCAACACCTTCTCAAGCCACTTAGTCAAGTAGCGAGTCGACCCGATGAGTCTCCCATCTGCCGGCATGACTGGGCCCGGAGAATGGTCTCTAGTCGGGGATCTTATCAACTGTTGTTACCTTAAAAAAAGAAACTGATTTCATTCATATTTGAGGCGATACAAGTTCACTACACCGCGCCTCATCGCGCTTACATGGCCACATACTCAATGACCTTCTCCTCCATCACATCTCCCATCTCATCTGCCTTCTTCATCCACTCGACCGTGTTGACAGCTGTGCCATAGCACTGGCGCGCCTCCCTGGGATCTCCCCTGACCCGGACCTAGACTCCTCTAGTGCTATATTTCAAGCACTGGTGGTATGAGGATGGCACGCACTGCTACGTGCTGATGAGGGGATGCCCGAAGATGGCGTTGTAACTACTCGGCGCATCCGCGATGACGAATCGGTAGTTTTTGGATGTACCACCAAATGTGACGAGGAGTTCGACTACTCCTTCCACTTTCTTCCTTTCTCCGTAGAACCCGAAGAGTGGCCCGTCAGACGCCAACACCCATTTCGACTTGACCTTCATCTTGTCAAAGTCCTTCTTGAACAATACGTTCACCGAGCTCCCGTTGTCGACCAGGATTCAGGAGACCATGAAGTTTTCGATGGCGGCCTTGATGATGAGTGCGGCGCAGAAGGGATCTTCGTGGGGCGGCATATTTTTGGCCGAGAAGGTAATCTTCTCGTCAGGGGGTGGGGATCGGGAGGTTGAAGTGATGCTCCGACGATATATGGTATGGAGGCTACCCTTTTGGGTGGCCTCTATACCCACTCCTCCATGAATCACCCCGATCCCACCCAGTGCCCCCAGGTCGGTTCTTTCTTCGCACAGTTCTTCTTATTCCTTCTTCCTTACTTCTCCTCTTCCCCTTGGACCTTCAAGGAAGAGCTGCTTTCCCCCTGCTGGGGCTTTACCTCCTTCTCTCATCTCGAGGAACTCAGGGCAGGCTGCGGTCGCATGACCTCCCTGCTGATGGAAGTCACAATACAGCTGCGCCAGCTCTCTTGTCCCATTCCCCAGGCGGGTCCTCTTCTTTCTTCCCTTCTTTCGTCCGATCGCCATAGTTTGCAGGGGCAGGGCTTGCACCAGCCTTGCATTGGGATGCCAGCCTGCCGGATTGAACTGTCCCTGCCTTACGTGATAGCCTCCTCCTCCCTGGAAGTGGTCTCTTCCTTGTCCATGAGCGGGTCCCCCAGTCGGCCTCCAGACTCCCTGGTGTCCCTGACTCATCACTTCCTCTCTCCTCCTTCCTCCATGCTCCTTCCTCTCCTCCTCCACACCCTTGGCCAACCTGGCCATGAACTCCTGATTTGTGGCCTCACACTCGATCTCCCTGGCAGCGCGCTCCATCAGCTCTTCGAAAGACACCGGGGGGTCCCAAGTCAAACTCATCCTGAACAGCCCCTGCTGCAACCCAAGGGTGAAGGCTAGTTGCAGGGTGTGTCCGGGCACCTCAATGACTAGGAGCACTTCTTCCTGGAACCTGTCCACGTAGCTTCCCAACGTCTATCCCAACCTTTGCCAAATTAAGAACAGCGCTTTCGCCCCTTTCCTCCTCTTCATTGAAGTAGAGAATCTTAGCAAGAAACTCCGATGCAGGTCCTCGAAGCTGTAGATGGTCCCCACCAGGAGTTGGTGGAGCCAATCCCTCACCTTCCCCCTGAACGTGACGGCGAAGAGTCTGCACTTGAAGGCATCCGACATCTACCTGATCGAGGCCATGTCTTCAAACCAATGGAGGTGCTAAATTGGGTCGTCCTTATCTGCATAATCGGTCCCGGGAGGCTGTCGAAAGCATTCTCTCCACTTCCCCACTGGGGTAACCGGTCCCGGGAGGCTGTTGAATAGCACTCTTGCCTGGAGACCCGAGCCCTCCCCTGCGATAGGCTCCTTCCCTTGCTGATGCGCTTGTTCAGCCTCCATTGGAGGGGGGAGGCAAGCGCGGGTGCGGGTGGTGTCGAGCACTCGCTGTGAGGGGGGAGAGCGACCCACAGGAGCTCCAGGATCGACTTCCTGAACTCGTCAAAATCACCCTTCTTCACATACTCGTCGGTAGGGGGCGAGTCTCCCAGCTCATCGTTTCCAGCCATGAGGCTTACTCAGGGCTTTCCGAACTAGTTGCTTCCATGCTCACTGCACCAGAATGTTGGAACCAGAGAATCGGTTTCGACGTTCAAAAGGGAGATGCAACTAACCCTTACTTGACCCGAGCGAGACCCTTGAACAGTCACTAACAACCGAAGAACCTTGCCCTTGAAAAACTCCTAAGTCCACAAACGGACCCCTTAAGCTGCAGCGTGGAGGTCCCACCATATACCCGGAAGCTCACAAGGAACTTCCCCTCCCAAGCCAATGCTGAGCCTGTTCACCTTGGAGGGCCCTAATGGTCACCTCACCGTCCACCTTCGATGACAGGGGGATGGAAGGGGTAGTGCTTGCTCACAACACACACGCGAGGGAGGGGGTATCAACATCTCTTCCCAAGGTGCCCATGGGGGTCTATTTATAGACTTCCAAGAATCGGGCTGCGGATAGACAAGATTCTGCTATCCGCAGCCCAACCACGAACCTGGATTGTCAAAATAAGAGGGGGGCAGTGGAGGACGAGACGTACACTTCCCCCTTACCGGGTGTCGAACGAGTGGACCGAGGTCCACTGCCCTTACTGGGCGAGTGGACCTTACGGTCCACTAAACCCACCGGGAGAGTGGATCCTCGGTCCACTCGCCTAGCTGCATGGGGCGAGTGTACGATGGGTCCACTCACCCTTACCCTTGGGCGAGTGGAACCACGGTCCACTAGCCCCCCCCCCCCCCCCCCCCCCACTCGGGCGAGTGGACCAAGGGTCCACTCGCTCGGGGCCTTGGGCGAGTGGACCCAATGTCCACTCGTCCATAGAGGTCTACCCCCCTGGGCCATCTCTTTCTAGTCTTGATGACCTTTGATGGTTCGGTTTGTTGCGTCACGGTCACCCTTTCTAGTCTTTATGTCAATCAAAAGTGATAGTCATATCTGTAAGATCAAGCACAGGATCAGAAGAAGTGGTCGGCAAGTCTGCGACCTTTGAGACCGACAAGACGAATCCTCCGGCAGTGCATTGTGTTTTTGAGAAGCTTCGGCGATCTCCTTTGCCACTTCCGCCTTAGCAGTATTTCTTGGGGGCTTGACCGCTACCAGCTTCTTGGAGTTGACGGTCTCTTTCTTCTTCCCCTTTGGAGAAGAAGCCTTGGGAGACCGCTTCGAGATTCGGTCTAGCTCGCTCACCATTATCAATCTTGTTTCGGACTCAGAAGTGGTGACCGCTCTGGCAGTTAGCTCGCCTTTCTTTCTAGAAGCTTCTGGACTCTGAAGCCCCCAGGCCGTATTTATAGTTTCCTTCGCATTTATGGCGGTCGCAGTCTCATCGGTCAAAGTAAACATTTTCGAAGTTCCAGCGAAACTTGAAAATGTGCGGGGATCAAATTTGCCCGGAAATCCGAGACCTCTCCTCTCCAGCAAGAATGACCTTTTCCAGCGGTCTCAAATTTTGGAGATCGCCCAGACCGCCAGCCCTCGCTCCGGATCTCGTCCAAGTCCCTGCGGTCAGGTTCTCGGAGACCGCTAAGACCGGGCTGTAACATCCCAACTTTGAAAAGGGGTCTATCTGGTTCAGTTGAACCCTTGCAGGAACCTAGGCTGGGTCATAGGGCAACCACGACCCGACCTTCACCACATAGTGGTGGGCATTTAGAGAAATGACTGTTTTGGGTAGCATCGTGCTTCTCCACAATGTCAAAGTTGTTTATTGAGCATATGTGCTCCGAATCGAATTCTGTCAGTTGCGTTAGACTTGTATTGTCGATAGGAGTGCAACGGAATCCGTTTCGTTCCAATCCGAGGTCATTTGGTGAAATTGACCGTTTTGAGTACCATAGCGCGTCACGACGATGCAATTTTAGAATATAGAGCATACGTGCTCCGAATCGACTTTCGTCAGTTGAGTTACACTCGTATAGTTGATACGAGTGCAACGGAACTCGTTTCGTTCAGATCCGAGGTCATATGTAGAATATGGCTATTTTGAGTATCGTAGCACGTCGCGACGACGCAATATTAAAATTTGGAGCATACGTGCTCCGAATCGAGTTCCGTCAGATGAGTTAGACTCGTCTAGTTGATACGAGTGTAACGGAACTCGTTTCGTTCAGATCCGAGGTCATATGTAGAATATGACTATTTTGAGTATCGGAGCACGTCACGACGACGCAATTTTAGAATATGGAGCATATGTGCTCCGAATCGACTTCTGTCAGTTGCGTTAGACTCGTATGGTCGATACGAGTGCAACAGAATCCGTTTCATTCCAATCCGAGGTCATTTGGTGAAATTGACCGTTTTGAGTACCGTAGCACGTCACGACGACGCAATTTTAGAATATGGAGCATACGTGCTCCGAATCGACTTCCGTCAATTGAGTTAGACTCGTATAGTTGATATGAGTGCAACGGAACTCGTTTCATTAAGATCCGAGGTCATATGTAGAATATTACTATTTTGAGTATCTTAGCACGTCACGACAACGCCATTTTAGATTAATGAGCAAACGAGCTCCAAATTGAATTCTGTCAGTTGCGTTAGACTCGTATGGTCGATACGAGTGCAACAACATTCGTTTCGCTCAATTCCAACATAGTTTAGTCAAGTTAATAAAATAATTGCTCGTAAAATTAACGAAGCTTTGAGATACGTGAACGCTGGATTTCAACTCGGTCACATCGATGTTGACCCGACGCTCGGCGACGCGGACCAATAATGACTTTGACCCATATGAGGGACCCACCCGAGATTTGACTTTGGTCAAACCCTCCATATAAATGAATCTCAAATGGGTGTAAGTTCAAATAAGCTAAGTACACCCAAGCCCACCAAACCAACTCCCCTCCCTCATGATCTGATGTGCACACGTCTCTATACAAAGAAATAGTGAGGGAAGATATTTCCGGGACTAATCCTAAGATAATTCGCATCCAATCTCTCTCTCTCTCTCTCTCTCTCTCTCTACTATTTATCCCGACCAAAGGAGGAGAAAAACCATCATCCGTGTGATGAAATCTCATTGGCCAGCCATGGCTATATAAGGACGGCAAGGAACTCCTCCTCTTCACGGCTCACAGCAAGGTTCTTCCCATCCCCATCTCTCCTTCCTCCCTTCCTCTTCAAAACTCTGTCAAACTAAGCGTCATGGGCAAGAATGGCAACTACACCTCTTCTTCCCCCTCCTCCTCGAAGCTTTGTCACAGCGAAGGTCTCATGGCAAGGTATAGATTGGAGTTGAACTACTCCAAATCGGATGGAGGTTGAATTACTCTCTCTCTCTCTCTCTCTATATATATATATTTATATATATATATATATATATATATATATATATATGGCAAGATGGTTAACTCTCTCTCTCTCTCTCTCTCTCTCTCTCTCTCTCTCTCTATATATATATATATATATATATATATATATATATATATATATATATATATGGCAATAAGCTTAACTCTCTCTCTATGTATATATATGGCAAGAAGGTTAACTCTCTCTCCCTCAGTTTGGTAAATTTATAATTTGGTTATGAGTGTATAATTTCTGCTATGGGAAAGAATTCCTAGCCAAGGGTGAGGCTCTCAGTTTCGTTTCCAATTCCTCTTCCTCTCCCACAACTACTCCTCCTCTAATTCCTGGTAACCTCTAACTTATTTTCTTTCATAAGTTATTTTGGGAGTTTGATTCAGTTGGAGGAAGCTTTCTATGTTTATAAGTGACTTCCATAGTTGGCAAAAAATTTGGGGAAGGAGGCATGATACCCTTGGCATCGAATTATGTATCTCTCTCTCTCTCTCTCTCTCTCTCTCTCTCTCTCTCTCTCTCTCTCTCTCTCTTCTCCTTCACAGAGAGTAGAAATGAAAGATGGAGATGAAAAGAACAGCCCAAAATTAAAGGCTTTTCTCTCACTCTCCCACTAACCCATGCCTCCTCTTTAACTTGTCTACAAATTACTGCTTCAATTAATTAAATTAGTGAGTTGGCCGTGAATGGACATGGAGGAATTTGTTGAAGAGAGGAATAGGCTCTCGGGGGTGATACAATATGTACCCTCCAATTGATGATTTCATTTATCTGGTGCCTATTAAGAGCTCAAATTAGAACCCATAAGGAAAATATGGGAAGCTCCTGACGATGGTTGCAGTGAATTTAGTTGATATGCGCCGTAGTTTCTGACACACCTAATATGTCTTTCTTCCTCCACCTCCTCCTCCTCTTCTTCCTTGAATATTTTATGACAGATTTGGAACTTATAATTCTCCTATTAACCGCAACCCAACATGTTGGTCTCAATTAGAACAGAGCGATTGGTAGTACTGCTCTCCTATTCCATTTTATTTGGTAACTGGCAGCCTCCAATATCTGATTTCATGAAGATTTTATATAAATTTTATGTTATTCTTTCTTCCTGCTCTGAAATCCTTCTGGCGTCACCCCTTTTTAATTATTCTTCTAAATGATTTAAGGGTGACCTTAAAGCTTATAATTCTTGTCGTTGGCTGCATGCAACTTGAATGGTTGCTGGTTTTGATTATGGTGAGAGGAGGACTGTGCTTGCCTTGTCAGCACAGAGACAAACATATCTTATTTCTCTTGCAAGAAGAGTTTGATTTAAAGCTTTTACAATAGGAGCTGGAGTTATGTGGATTGAATTTGGGTTCCTGTTCCTACAATATTTCAGGAATGATCGGAGGTGGTGCCAATAATTCTCCTTATCTCTAAGATTCATAATTTAATAATTACGAGTTTTTGAACTGCGTGGCATATGTTAAGAGGCTGTGAAGCTCGCCAAGCTGAGCCGAAGATTTTGGTTGCCAGATCACAACAGTTCAAGTATTTCCAATATAACTGTTTGTAGATTTGCTCTCTTACTTTAATGTGTTTATGAGTTCTGAACTGTGCGACATATGGTAAGAAGCTGTGAAGCTCGCCAAGCAGAGCCGAGGGGTTTGGTTGCCGGCTCGCAACGGTTCAAGGGTTTTAAATATAACTGCTCGTAGTTTTGCTCTCTTACTTTCATATGTTTACGAGTTCTGAACAGCGCGACATATGGTAAGAGGATATGAAGCTCTCCAAGCTGAGCCGAGGATTTTGGTTGCCGTCTCACAACGGTTCAAGGGTTTTAAATATAACTGTTCGGAGTTTTGCTCTCTTACTTTCATGTGTTTAAGAGTTCTGAACTGCACGACATATGGTAAGAGGCTGTGAAGCTTGCCAAGCTGAGCCGAGGATTTCGGTTGCCGGCTCGCAACGGTTCAAGGGTTTTAAATATAGTTGTTCGTAATTTTGCTCTCTTACTTTCATATGTTTACGAGTTCTGAACTGTGCGACATATGGTAAGAGGTTGTGAAAGCTCGCCAAGCTGAGCAGAGGATTTTGGTTGCCGGCTCGCAACGGTTCAAGGGTTTTAAATATAACTGTTCGTAGTTTTGCTCTCTTACTTTCATGTGTTTACGAGTTCTGAACTGCGCGACATATGGTAAGAGGCTGTGAAGCACACCAAGCTGAGCCGAAGATTTTGGTTGCCGGCTCGCAATGGTTAAGGTGCTTCAATAATGCAAGCTAGCAGGGCAGAGAGCTCCAGTTCAATGCCATTACTTATTATAGTTTTTTTGTTGTCTATAATTTAGAGTTGACGTGAATAGGAGACATTCCTTCAAAGTCAACCCTAAATAGTGATGAACCGGCCGTCGCTTGTAGAGCAGCGTGACGAATCAAGGTTTTGAAGTTTTATTCTTGTATTGGCGGTAATATAGATTCCTACGGGAATATATTGTGCCTCCGAGAAATATTCCTACGGGAATATATTGTGCCTTCGAGAAATATTCCTACGGGAATATATTGTGCCTTCGAGAAATATTCCTACGGGAATATATTGTGCCTTCGAGAAATATTCCTACGGGAATATATTGTGCCTTCGAGAAATATTCCTACGAGAATGTATTGTGCCTCCGAGAAATATTCCTACGGGAATATATTGTGCCTCCGAGAAATATTCCTACGGGAATAAATTGTGCCTTCGAGAAACATTCCTACGGGAATATATTGTGCCTTGGAGAAACATTCCTACGGGAATATGTTGCGCCTTCGAGAAATATTCCTACGGGAATATATTGTGCCTTCTAGAAATATTCCTACGGGAATATATTGTGCCTTCGAGAAATATTCCTACGGGAATATATTGTGCCTTCGAGAAATATTCCTACGGGAATATATTGTGCCTTCGAGAAATATTCCTACGGGAATATATTGTGCCTTCGAGAAATATTCCTACGGGAATGTATGGTGCCTTCGAGAAATATTCCTACGGGAATATATTGTGCCTTCGAGAAATATTCCTACGGGAATATATTGTGCCTTCGAGAAATATTCCTACCGGAATATATTATGCCTTCGAGAAATATGCCTACGGGAATATAATGTGCCTTCGGAAAATGTGCCTTGGGAGAATGTCGGATGGCCGCTGAGTTTTACTCTAAGGCAACCCGCACGACGGACGGTCTGGGAGGGCAACCCGTGCGAAACTAATAGAACTACGTGGGTCTGAGACCTTATGCAAGATGATACGGAGTACGTATGCGGTGGTCGTGGGAAGACTGCCTCGGCCAATAAAAGTCCAGATATTCCCTCCCTTAAATGTTATATTATGCTTGATGCTAATAAGAGATGGATCTGTTCATAGTTCTAATAACTTGTCTTTGGCACAGGTGACAAGTGCGGATGAGTGACAGCACCTATGTGTGGATGAAGCCACGAAGCAGGCTACGTCAGGTATAAGTTTGTTAAGCCGCATCTCCGTTGGTTGTGCCCTATCTCAGGGTATATATATATATAATGACAATAAATCCTTGATGGTTAGGATTTAATGCGGCAAAGAAATGTAAATTATTTATACAGGTCTTGAGTTTGAGGTTTCTGTGATGATTAATCTTCCGCTATAATACTACGTCTTCCGCTAAGTGCTATAAAGTGCACTCTTTGATGATGTCTTCCGCTAGAATACTGCTTCCCTACTCTGTTGGTGTGTAGTGACATTCGCTTAACATCACCCATATGCGTGACAATGGAGTGTTCAAGGAAAGGGATCAGGTGAGGAAGTACATTCACCCTTCGTGATCGCTCCAGCGTCGTGAAAAAGGGTGGTGTGCGATAAGATCCCCCGGTCTGACTGCCGATTTGCGAGGGGGGTCTTACAAATGGATCAGAGCGTAACCGATCTTTCGACCAATAGTGTTCACAGAAACAACTCTCTCTCCACCGGTCATTATTTCGTGGTTCGAGACGAACCACTGCAGTGGAAGCGATGGTGGACCTTAAAGTTAAAAGTTGACAACAAACTTGGCATATATTTGTGGATCGACACTCAAATGTCATTTACCACATCTTATCTCAAATGATGATTAACATTGTCCCCATAAAACACTTCCGTTAAACCCTACAAACGTCCACTTCAAATTTTGAACCCCAGGTTTAAGCCTTTTTGTTTTATTGTGGTTAAAATTTTCGTTTTCAAAATTCCATTCGAGGTAAACTAATCAAATGGAATTTTGTGTGCAATGTAAGGATTCTATTAATCCCAGGTTTAAGCCTCTTTGTTTTATTGGGATTAAAAGTCTCGTTTTCAAAATTTCATTTGAGGTAAGCTATTCAAATGAAATATTATGAAGAATTGCTCTGACGATTGCAAATAAGAAGTATGCTTTGACTTGATATAACTCTCATCAATTTGACGATCTGTTTAAAATAGAGCTATGCAATCGCAGAAGAACTATGAGGTATGTTCAATCTAACGCAATATCTATCAGTACGATCTGTTTTATTTCTTTTACGATAAATTGCTTGCGGTGGAAAAGTGGCGGGTCGGTCATGCCCGTAGACCATACGTACCGGTGCGGGAGGGTTGACGACTCTAGGCGACAGAGAGATGTGCACCTCGAGAGCTCGGTTATATCTTATATGCCCCGCTGGGTCCCTCCGCTGGTTGGCCAAATTCAATTATTACCAGACGTCTCCTACGGCCAAGAGTACACGGGGTTGTACGTTAGGGCCTGGGTAGTGCAGTACATTCACACCCAGAAGTGGCAGGACCGACCACTGTCACCGACAGCCACATCGGTGAGGCCCGTGGGGTTCGCTACCCTGCTGGAAGAAAAGCGGTCAAGATATGGCAACATCAGGTGCAAACTGGTTAAATAATTGTATGTGATTACAGTGGCGGGTCAGTCATGCCCATTGACCATACTTACCGGTGCGGGAGGGTTGACGACTCTAGGAGACAGGGAGATGTGCACCCCGGGAGCTCGGTTGTATCTTATATGCCCCTTTGGGTCCCTCTGCTGGTTGGCCAAATTCAGTTATTACCGGACATCTCCTACGTCTGAGAGTACACGAAGTTGTACGTTGGGGCCTGGGTAGGGCGGTACATCTACACCCAGAAGTGGCATGACCGGCCACTATCACCGACGGCCACATCGGTGAGGCCCGCGGGGGTCGCGACCCTGCTGGTAGAAAAGCGGTCAGACTGTATAAACGTAAGGAGTTGTGATGAGTCATGAGTACTCGTCGTGCATGGCTTGCATATGCATTATTTGCATCCTAACATACATATTTACATGTACCATTAACATATAACCTTCGTATGGGAGTTGGTTATATGTTCATGGATTTACCCTGCTTACTTACATTTATGTTTATCTATTCCACTAACATATAACCTTCGTATGGGAGTTGGTTATATGTTCATGGATTTTTCACTGCTTATTTGCAATTTTTACATGTACCATCAACTTATAACCTTCGTATGGGAGTTGGTTATATGTTCATGGATTTACACTGCTTACTGGCATTCCTTGTTATCTGTTCCACTAACATGTAACCTTCGTATGAGAGTCGGTTATTTGTTAATGGGTTTTTACTATGTACCTTTAGGACACGACACATAAATTTCTGCATTTCGGATGTGCAAACATTGGGGTATACAATTATGCTAGAACTATTTACTCAGAATCACTAATTAAGCTGGCAATTCATCTAGCGAACATTTTGCCGCACAAAATATTCATACGAACAATATATATCCAAGTTACAGCGGAACGGACATAGCTACGGGAAAACTACCTTTGTTCCACTTAAGCTGCTTATTATATTGCACAATAGTAGAAATCATTACAGCTCAGTAGGTAAAACCAAACCTATAGACCCTTAAATTTTGGGATCGTTCGACGCCTATTGTGATCTACAGTAGGTCGCGTTTTGAATCTCCACGACCCACTCGTATTTTCGTGGACGAAAATCTTCTTTGTTTTATTGGTTTGTAACATCCCAACTTTGAAAAGGGGTCTAGCCAGTTCAGTTGAACCCTTGCAGGAACCTAGGCCGGTTCATAGGGCAACCACGACCCAACCTTCACCACATAGTGGTGGTCATTTAGAGAAATGACTGTTTTGGGTAGCATCGTGCTTCGCCACAATGTCAAAGTTGTTTATTGAGCATACATGCTCCGAATCGACTTCTGTCAGTTTAGTTAGACTCGTATGGTCGATACGAGTGCAACAGAATCTGTTTCGTTCCAATCCGAGGTCATTTGGTGAAATTGACCGTTTTGAGTATAGTAGCGCGTCACGACAACACAATTTTAGAATATGGAGCATACGTGCTCCGAATCGACTTCCGTCAGTTGAGTTAGACTCGTATAGTTGATACGAATGCAACAGAACTCATTTCGTTCAGTTCGGAGGTCATATGTAGAATATGACTATTTTGAGTTTCGTACCACGTCACGACGACGCAATTTTAGAATATGGAGCATACTTGCTCCGAATCGAATTCCTCCAGTTAAGTTAGACTCGTATAGTTGATACGAGTGCAACGGAACCCGTTTCGTTCAGATCTGAGGTCATATGTAGAATATGACTATTTTGCGTATCGTAGCACGTCACGGCGACGCAATTTTAGAATATGGAGCATACGTTCTCCGAATCGACTTCTGTCAGTTGCATTAGACTCGTATGGTCGAAACGAGAGCAACGGAATCCATTTTGTTCCAATCCGAGGTCATTTGGTGAAATTGACCGTTTTGAGTACCGTAGCGCGTCACGACGACGCAATTTTAGAATATGGAGCATACGTGCTCTGAATCGATTTCCGTCAGTTGAGTTAGACTCGTATAGTTGATACGAGTGCAACGGAACTCGTTTCGTTCAGATCTGAGGTCACATGTAGAATATGACTATTTTGAGTATCGTAGCACGTCACGACAACGCCATTTTAGATTAATGAGCAAACGAGCTCCGAATTGAATTCTGTCAGTTGCTTTAGACTCGTATGGTCGATACGAGTGCAACAAAATTCGTTTTGCTCAATTCCAACATCGTTTAGTTAAGTAAATAAAATAATCGCTCGTAAAATTATATGAAGCTTTGAGATACGTGAACGCTGGATTTCAGCTCGGTCACATCGATGTTGACCCGACGCTCGGCGACGCGGACCTATAATGACTTTGACCCATATGAGGGACCCACCAGAGAATTGACTTTGGTCAAACCCTCCTTGTAAATGAATTTCAAATGGGTGTAAGTCCAAATAAGCTAAGTACAACCAAGCCCACCAAACCAACTCCCCTCCCTCATGATCTGATGTGCACACGTCTCTGTACAAAGAAATAGTGGGGGAAGATATTTCCAGGACTAATCCTAAGCTAATTCGCATCCAATCTCTTTCTCTCTCTCTCTCTCTACTTGTTTATCCCGACCAAAGGAGGAGAAAAACCATCATCCGTGTGATGAAATCTCATTGTCCAGCCATGGCTATATAAGGAAGGCAAGGAACTCCTCTTCACGGCTCACGGCAAGGTTCTTCCCATCCCCATCTCTCCTTCCTCCCTTCCTCTTCAAAACTCTGTCAAAATAAGTGTCATGGGCAAGAATGGAAACTACACCTCTTCCTCCCCCTCCTCCTCGAAGCTTTGTCATAGCGAAGGTCTCATGGCAAGGTATAGATTGGAGTTGAACTACTCCAAATCGGATGGAGGTTGAATTACTCTATCTCTGTCTCTATATATATATATATATGGCAAGAAGGTTAACTCCATCTCTCTCTCTCTCTATATATATATATATGTGGCAAGAAGGTTAACTCTCTCTCTATGTATATATATGGCAAGAAGGTTAACTCTCTCTCCCTCAGTTTGGTAAATTTATAATTTGGTTATGAGTGTATAATTTCTACTATGGGGAAAGAATTCCCAGCCAAGGGTGAGGCTCTCAGTTTCTTTTCCAATTCCTCTTCTTCTCCCACAACTACTCCTCCAATTCCTGGTAACCTCTAACTTATTTTCTTTCATAATTTATTTTGGGAGTTTGATTCAGTTGGAGGAAGCTTTCTATGTTTATAAGCGACTTCCATAGTTGGCAGAAAATTTGGGGAAGGAGGCATGATACCCATGGAATCGATTTATGTCTCTCTCTCTCTCTCTCTCTCTCTCTCTCTCTCTCTTTTCTCCTTCACAAAGAGTAGAAATGAAAGATGGAGATGAAAAGAGCAGCCCAAAATTGAAGGCTTTTCTCTCACTCTCCCACTAACCCAAGCCTCCTCTTTAACTTGTCTACAAATTACTGCTTCAATTAATTAAATTAGTGGGTTGGCCGTGAATGGACATGGTGGAATTTGTTGAAGAGAGGAATAGGCTCTCGGGGGTGATACAATACGTACCCTCCAATTGATGATTTCATTTATCTGGTGCCTATTAAGAGCTCAAATTAGAAGCCATAATGAAAATATAGGAAGCTCCTAACGATGGTTGCAGTGAATTTAGTTAATATGCGCCATAGTTTCTGGCACGCCTGATATGTCTTTCTTCCTCCACCTCCTCGTCCTCCTCTTCCTTGAATATTTTATGACAGATTTGGAACTTATAATTCTCCTATTAACGGCAACCCAACATGGTGGTCTCAATTAGAACAGAGCGATTGGTAGTACTCCTCTCCTATTCCATTTTATTTGGTAACTGGCAGCCTCCAATATCTGATTTCATGAAGATTTTATATAAATTTTATGTTGTTCTTTCTTCCTGCTCTGAAATCCTTCTGGCGTCTCCCCTTTTTAATTATTCTTCTAAATGATTTAGGGGTGACCTTAAAGCTTATAATTCTTGTCGTTCAGGCTGCTTGGACTTGAATGGTGGTTGGTTTTGATTATGGTGAGAGGAGGACTGTGCTTGCCTTGTCAGCATAGAGACAAACAAATCTTATTTCTCTTGCAAGAAGAGTTTGATTTAAAGCTTTTACAATAGGAGCTGGAGTTATGTGGATTGAATTTGGGTTCCTGTTCCTACAATATTTCAAGAATGATCGGAGGTGGAGCCAATAATTCTCCTTTACTCTAAGATTCATAATTTAATAATTACGAGTTTTAGAACTGCGTGGCATATGGTAAGAGGCTGTGAAGCTCGCCAAGCTGAGCCGAAGATTTTGGTTGCCGGCTCACAACAGTTCAAGTATTTCCAATATAACTGTTTGTAGATTTGCTCTCTTACTTTCATGTGTTTACGAGTTCTGAACTGCACGACATATGGTAAGAGGCTGTGAAGCACGCCAAGTTGAGCCGAGGAGTTTGGTTGCCGGCTCGCAACGGTCCAAGGGTTTTAAATATAACTGCTCGTAGTTTTGCTCTCTAACTTTCATATGTTTACGAGTTATGAACTACGCGACATATGGTAAGAGGCTGTGAAGCTCGCCAAGCTGAGCCGAGGATTTTGGTTGCCGGCTCGCAATGGTTCAAGGGTTTTAAATATAACTGTTCGTAGTTTTGCTCTCTTACTTTCATGTTTTTACGAGTTCTGAACTGCGCGACATATGGTAAGAGGCTGTGAAGCTCGCCAAGCTGAGCCGAGGATTTTGGTTGCCGGCTCGCAACGGTTCAAGGGTTTTAAATATAACTGTTCGTAGTTTTGCACTCTTACTTTCATATGTTTACGAGTTCTGAACTGCGCGACATATGGTAAGAGGATGTGAAGCTCGCCAAGCTGTGCCGAGGATTTTGGTTGCCGGCTCGCAACGGTTCAAGGGTTTTAAATATAACTATTCGTAGTTTTGCTCTCTTACTTTCAAGTGTTTATGAGTTCTGAACTGCGCGACATATGATAAGAGGCTGTGAAGCTCTCCAAGCTGAGCCGAGGATTTTGGTTGCCGGCACGCAACGGTTTAGGTGCTTCAATAATGCATGCTAGCAGGGCTGAGCGCTCGAGTTCAATGCCCGTACTTATTATAGTTTTGTTGTTGTCTATAATTTAGAGTTGACTTGAATAGGAGACATTCCTTCAAAGTCAACCCTAAATAGTGCTGAACCGGCCGTCGCTTGTAGAGCAGCATGATAAATCAATGTTTTGAAGTTTTATTCTTGTATTGGCCGTAATATAGATTCCTACGGGAATATAATGTGCCTTCGAGAAATATTCCTACGGGAATATATTGTGCCTTCGAGAAATATTCCTACGGGAATATATTGTGCCTTCGAGAAATATTCCTACAGGAATATATTGTGCCTTCGAGAAATATTCCTACGGGAATATATTGTGCCTTCGAGAAATATTCCTACGGGAATATATTGTGCCTTCGAGAAATATTCCTACGGGAATGTATTGTGCCTTCGAGAAATATTCCTACGGGAATTTATTGTGCCTTCGAGAAATATTCCTACGGGAATATATTGTGCCTTCGAGAAACATTCCTACGGGAATATATTTTGCCTTCGAGAAACATTCCTACGGGAATATATTGTGCCTTCGAGAAATATTCTTACGGGAATATATTGTGCCTTCGAGAAATATTCCTACGGGAATATATTGTGCCTTCGAGAAATATTCCTACGGGAATATATTGTGCCTTCGAGAAATATTCCTACGGGAATATATTGTGCCTTCGAGAAATATTCCTAGGGGAATGTATTGTGCCTTCGAGAAATATTCCTACGGGAATATATTGTGCCTTCGAGAAATATTCTTACTGGAATATATTGTGCCTTCGAGAAATATTCCTATGGGAATATATTGTGCCTTCGAGAAATATGCCTACGGGAATATAATGTGCCTTCGGAAAATGTGCCTTGGGAGAATGTCGGATGGCCACTGAGTTTTACTCTAAGGCAACCCGCACGACGGACGGTCTGGGAGGGCAACCCGTGCGAAACTAATAGAACTACGTGGGTCTGAGACCGTATGCAGGATGATACGGAGTACGTAGGCGGTGGTCGTGGGAAGACTGCCTCGGCCCAATAAAAGTCCAGATATCCCCTCCCCTAATTGTTATATTATGCTTGATGCTAATAAGAGATGGATCTGTTCATAGTTCTAATAACTTGTCTTTGGCACAGGTGACAAGTGCGGATGAGTGATAGCACCTATGTGTGGATGAAGCCATGGAGCATGCTACGTCAGGTATAAGTTTGTTAAGCCGCATCTCCTTTTGTGGTGCCCTATCTCAGGGTATATATATAATGGCAATAAATCCTTGATGGTTAGGATTTAATGCGGCAAGGATATGTAAATTATTTATACAGGTCTTGAGTTTGAGGTTTCTATGATGATTAATCTTCCGCTAAAATACTACGTCTTCTGCTAAGTGCTATAAAGTGCACTCTTTGATGATGTCTTCCGCTAGAATACTGATTCCATACTCTGTTGGTGTGTAGTGACTTTCGCTTAACATCACCCCTATGCGTGACATCGGAGTGTTCAAGGAAAGGGATCGGGTGAGGAAGTACCTTCACCCTTCATGATCGCTCCGGCTTCGTGCAAAAAGGGTGGTGTTCGATAAGATCACCCAGTCGGACCGCCGATTTGGGAGGGGGGGGGGGGGGGGGGGGGGGTCTTACACGGGCGGTCTGCTTCCTTTTTTCTCTTATCTCTGCCCTGGCTCTCCTGTATCTCGGCCAGCCCCCAATTTTTGGATCTGCCCATTTGGGCAGTCTCCGCATCTACAAATAGAAGTGTAAGGGTACCTGAAAAAAGGACTTTTTCTTCGAGGCTCCTACTTTCGACCTGTGTAAGCGTTCTCGAATTCTGTCTCTTTTCTACCTCTAACTTTGGCCTGTTCTTAACTTTCATCCAGTAAACTCTCTTGAGATCAATTGAAATAGTTTTTCTCGTCAGAGGTCTCTCCTCTGGCATCTTCTATCTTAAGTAACCTATACTTCACAGTTTTCTCCATCCCTTCTCTAGTGTGAGTTTTGGAGGTACAATTTTTGTGCCAACACCAAAATCCACAAAATGGCACAACCATATACATCCCTCCTCAGCCCAAATCAAGGTTACCGTTAGCATTAGGAAGCATCAAGGAGTTGGGATGGAGCATTACAGAGGAGGATTTGGTGGAGAATAGAGGAATCAGCAAGGTCAAGGAGGTGGTTGGTCATGGCATTCAAGTGGATAGCTCAACCTCAAGCCTATCAAGGTCCGATTTCTCCTCCTCTCCCTCTGTGCTAGTCTCTTAGATCATTTTGAGAGGTGTCTAGCTCAATAGAGTTGGATTCAAAGTGAGAAAATGGAGATTTTTCCATGGATTTTCCCATGTTCGGGATCGTCGGAAACAACCCCTCCGGCGGCCAAACCACCACCGACTGATAGCCACCACCTCAAAAGAGGTGGTGGTGGAGGTGGCCGGACAGGGTGGTGGCTCAGTCGCCGGGAAAAGAATTTGGAATAAGCTAGAGGTAGGAGATGGCTAGATGCCGTCGATTTTGATCAAGGATCAGCTAAACGCAGGCCATATCATTTCTTATATTATATGATTTTCTGTCAAATATATTCAGATATATTCATGCTTACATTAAGTACTCTTGTAGGCAGATTCATGAAAAGTGCTCAACAGAAAAAAAAATGTATCCTTCGGTCTTAACTTCACACGGTCACTAATTTCACTCAATTTGGACCACTGTGCCTCCATGGGCATCCATTTTGGTGAGGCATGTACATATGGGTGCCTAGAACTTTAGAAACTAATTTCGGGAGATGTATAACTCTAAGTGACTTGAAATTTGGGGCATGCATGAATCATGCCATAAAGCACCCCCTACCAAAAATTGGGGATTTTTGGAAACAAAATTTCTTATGATTTTATTCAATATTTCATTTTCCACAGTGGGCCTAGATCTAATGTTATATTAACTCAAATCCATCCAAATCTTCTTTGGAAGGTTCATTAGGTCATGCTAGGTCCCTGGATAAAATTTGGGGCCATTTGGAACCATGCATGTGGAGTTATCCACATGCAAGTGAAATCTAGTATAGTTAAATTTTAATATGTGACCTAGGGAGAATTTTGTGAAATTCTCACGAACCCCTTAGGCAAAAAGTATGAAATTTTATGCAGAAGTAGGTTATACCTAATTCCACACTCTGGCCAATTTTTGTTATATTTGGAAATTATTTTACCATGGTTTTATTTATCATTTAATAAAGCATGAACATGTGGAATTCATGGCTTAGAAATAACTAGTGACACAAAATGTGTTAGATGATACTAAGGGTCAATATACATCTCTGGTAGAGATTTTAAGTCAATTGACTTAGTGCATGTAGGGGGGAATTCACATGCAAATTCATGAAGGGTGGGGAATGGTGTGCTAATAGCACTAAACCACATTTTGAGAATCTAACTCAAATTGACCCAAATCTTGGGTAGCATGTTAATTAGATCAAATATTGTCCATGGTAAAAAAATAAGGTCATTTGAATCTTTGCATGTTTGTGTATTCTACATGCATGTGTAAGGGAATTTGGTGTGCATTTAGCATTACCATGTAGCACTAGATTTACATGGGTAAATCAACTCCAATTGACCCAAATCTTGGGTAGCATGTTAATTAGATCAAATATAGTCCATGGTAAAAATTTAAGGTCATTTGGACCTTTGCATATTGGTGTATCCCACATGCATGTGTAAGAGAATTTGGTGTGCATTTAGCATTACCATGTAGCACTAGATTTACATGGGTAAATCAACTCAAATTGATGCAAATCTTGGGTAGCATGTTAATTAGATCAAATATAGTCCATGGTAAAATTTTATGGTCATTTGGGCTCTTGCATGTTGGTGTATTCCACATGCATGTGTAAGGGAAATTGGTGTGCATATAGCATTACCCTGTAGGTCTAGATTTACATGGGTAAATCACCTCAAATTAACCCAAGTCTTGAGCAGCATGATAATTAGATCAAATATAGACCATAATAATATTTCAAGGTCATTTGGACCTTTGCATGTTGCTGTATTCCACATGCATGTGTAAGGGAAATTGGTGTGCATATAGCATTACCATGTAGGTCTAGATTTACATGGGTAAGTCAACTTAACTTATCCCAAATTTTGGGTGGCATGATAATAAGACCATGAATATGCCCTAGTAAAAGGTTGAGCCCAATTGGACTTTTGTATGTGAATGAAATTCACATGCCAAAATGTAGGTGATAAAAGGTGATCAATAAGGTTCTTAAGCAATAATGTTTTGAGAATTTAAAGGTTTTCCCTTGGTCAACTTTCATGAAATTTAAAGCATGCACTTCGGACCATAGGACAATACTCTATAGAGAAAATAATCAACCTTTGGTTTGATTTCCCTAGGAAACTTGATTTCATATGATTTGGTCACATAGACAAGTGAGTATTTATAGGGTCAAAGCTTCTTGAAATGTCTTAGAAAGTTGTACCTAGACTTTTTACATCAGTATGAAGCTCTAGAAATTTTATTATATTAATCATTGAGTAAACTTCATACCTCCTTCACAAAGTAGAATTTTGACTTATAACTTGAGAAATTAATTCCTTGAATTAATGATGTTGGATTGCTATCAAATTTTGTATACAGACTTTTTATATCAGTATGAAGCTTTGGAAATTTTATTAGAATTAATCATTGAGTAAACTTCATACTTCCTTCACAAAGTAGAATTTGGACTTAAAACTTGAGAAATTAATTCATTAAATTAATGATGCTGGATGGCTATCAAATTTTGTATACAGACTTTTTATATCAGTATGAATCTTTGGAAATTTTATTAGAATTAATCATTGAGTAAACACCATACTTCCTTCACAAAGTAGAACCTTGGATTATAACTTAGAATAATCATATATTGAATTATTGGTACTCGAATACTCTAGGAATCTGGACATAAACTTGTGATAACATTATGAACCTCTAGTAATTTTCCTGGAATTTATGATCATATATATTTGGTACATCATTCTCAATATGGAGTTTGGTGTTATAAATTAGAATAATTATATCTTGAATTATTGACACTAGAATACTCTAGGAATCTGGACATAAACTTGTGATAAAACTATGAACCCCTAGTAATTTTCATGGAATTTATGATTACATATTTTTGGTACCTCATTCACATTGTAGAGTTTGGAGTTATAACTTTGGAAATTCATATCTTGATTTATTGGTAATGGAATACCTTAAAAATTAGTCAAGTTCGTTGTAAAATTCATCGAGTGATTCTGTATTCGTCGAGTGATCTCGACGAGCCCGCCGAGACTTAGAAAACTAGTCAAGTTCTTTGTATAATTCGTCGAGTGATTTTGGATTCGTCGAGTGATCTCGACGAGCTCTCTGAGACATAAAATATAAGTTAAGTTCCTTGTAAAATTCGTCGAGTGATTCTGGATTCGTTGAGTGATCTCGACGAGCCAGCCAAGACTTAGAAAATTAGTTAAGTTCTTGGTGACATTCGTCGAGTGATTCTGGATTTGATAAGTGATCTCGACGAGCCCGCTGAGACTTAGAAAATTGGTCATGTTTTTTGTATAATTTGTCGAGTGATTCTAGATTCGTTGAGTGATCTCAACGAGCTCACTGAGACTTAGAAAATTAGTCAAGATCTTTGTATAATTTGTCGAGTGATTCTAGATTCATCGAGTGATATCGACGAATCCGTCGAAACTTAGAAATTAATTGAGTTCTCTGTAAAATTCGTCAAGTAATTCTGGAGTCGTCGAGTGAGCTCGACGAGCCCGTCGAGACTTAGAAAATTAGTCAAGTTCTTTGTATAATTCGTCGAGTGATTCTTGATTCCTCGAGTGATCTCGACGAAACCGCAGAGACTTAGAAAAATAGTCAAGTTCGCTATAAAATTCGTCAAGTAATTCTGGATTTGTCTAGTGATCTCGATGAGCCCGCCGAGACTTAGAAAATTAGTCAAGTTCTTTGTATAATTTGTCGAGAGATTCTAGATTCGTCGAGTGATCTCGACTAATCTGCCTAGATTTAAAAAATTAGTCGAGTTATCAGTATAATTAATCGAGTGATTCTGGATTTGTCGAGTGAATTCGACGAATCCACTGAGACTTGGAAATTTCGTCGAGTTGTCTGTGTAATTCGTCGAGTAATTTTTGATTTATCGAGTTATTTCGACGAATCTGCCGAGTCTTGGAAAATCTGTCGAGTGGAACATCGTTTAAAATAGTGTTTGCCTAAGGGTAGACATAGATTAAGTATCATAATTCATCTAAGTGGTAAGAGTAACAATGTGAGTGAGTCCATGGGAACGGGTAGTCACCAATAATAGTAAATACCTTGAGTAAGTGAAGTTTGGGATGTCACCCCATCATACTTCCTAGTACCATTGCGAGCCCTTCACCGGGTAGCCCTGGGGAAGTCCAGGATTCATCGTAAACTTCTAAGTATAATTAAACGGTAGACAAGAGTAGTATAAGTAGGAGAATTTGATAATGTAAACCTTGTCCCAAATTTGGTACGGAATCGTACAAGGCTCGGTATTGTCTAGAAGGACTAGGAAGTCATCCGAGCGGTAGGCTCAAAATTTTCTAGAAGGACTAGGAAGTACGGCGAGCGGTAGGATCGGTATTTTCTAGAAGGAATAGGTAGTCCTGCGAGCGATAGAATCTGAATTGTATAAGGAAGGATGGGTTTAGTCCTGCTAGCGGTAGGCTCAGTATTGTCTAGAAGGACTGGGTTAGTCCTGCGAGCGGTTGGATCGGGTTATCTAAGGTGGACTGGATAGTCCGGTGAGCTAGAGGCTCAGGAAATACAATATAGAGGTGGTGCTTACCAGATAGTACGCGGATACCGTGTGTGTTCTTAGGCGCGTACAAAAAGGTCTAGGCTGTGGGAGATGTATGACATAAGCCTAGAAATGGACATGCCCGATCCACTGCCCCTATTTGCCTCAACGGGTTACCAGAGTTGACACACTTGAAGAGTGGGAACTAACTAAACAGAGTTGTATGTACAGAGTCGGATGGGTGAGTTGCATCATTGCATTGCACAACATAGCATAACATCATTACATAAACAAGACCTCATCGTATAAATTAGTATGGGCTCTTTTATATGATGAGTTTACCTTAGTGCTAGATCACTTAACTTATAGGTTTGCATGGACATTCCCATAAGTTAAGATTATTTTCGTAGTTTCCCTTCCTTATTACTATATCTGCTCTTTTTTTTGTACTGCTTTTATTTAATGTCGTTTACATACTTGTGCTACCTTAGAATCAGTTTCAATACTTGTTTAGTATATATGCCTTGCTAGTTTTGCCACTTGTCGCCTGCTTATTTTTACCCCTTGTTGTCCTCCGCTTCGTCCTTCCGCACGGTGCCTAGGAGTCGCGGGGGGAGGCAGGGAAAAAACTGGCTTAGTCTTTATGACTAACGGTCGGTTGTGACCGTAGGATTTCGAGTAGCTGGATCAGCAGTACGACCAACAGGATGTGATGGCAAGACTCGAGGAGCAGTTTCCGCGCAGCACCACTACTTAATGATAGATTGACAAAAGTTTGATAGCTTTCGCATAGATGTAGAGTGAGAGAGTTATTTTACTTTATTTTGGACATGTACTGGGCAGAAGCCCTTACTCACTTTCATTTATTGTACTCATAGTAAGGGAGGGGATTCTGATTTGTACAAATGGTACTTCGAACATGGAACGAGCATGAATAAATTAACGATAGGCGCTACTTTGCTATGTGTTATTCATGGCGCTACCATAGAAAAAAAACCTTATTCGAAGATGTGAGTTGGACATGTATTCATTTGGATATATATACATATTTGTGTGATTGTGGACTTAGTTTATTTTACTTAGTTTTTCTTCTTATCTCTTGTTGGCCTGTTTGATCGTTCTTGACGGCAGGATCGGCGTCTTGCGGAGGCGGCTAACTCGCGTGATAGCGCCACCGTAAGGCGGCAGTTCTGGGTTAAATATCCAGGAACTGTCCTGGTGAGGGAGAGGGAACTTACATCTTGGAGGAAGCTGGCCATCATGTTCCCACTCCTCGCCTGCAAGTTGTTTGTTCAAATGTCGCACCCAGTCCACTTAATGTTGATGTCGAGCTGCTTCGCTAATCAGGGTTGTCCACCACTTGCTATCCTCTGCGGGTTGACGTGCTGCCTTCGCATCCACCTCCAATGGGTGGGAGAGCGTGGAACCCTCGCTCTTATATTACTTTTGATGATGTGGATAGGCCTTATGATGTCCGACCGGATGGCACTCCGACCATCATGAATGATTTGATCGATGAGCGCACTATTTAGGCACTCCAATTTGTGGTGGTGGGCAAGATCTTGAAACACCGCCTCCCTTTTTACATTCTAGACGAGGAGCTTCACTGCCGTTGGGACTCTTTTGGCTCATTCCGGTTGGTCATGGTTAGGCCGGACTGCTTTGTTGGCATCTTTCTTTATGCGGGTTCCCACGATGGAGTGCTTCGCGGGGGCCCCTAGACTATCAATGGCTTTTTAATCAAGTTAGACGCATGGTCTCCCTCTTTTAATCCGGCCTCTCTTCAGGGCTTCTCTTCGCCTATTTGGATTTGGCTACCCAACCTCCCCCTAATTTTTTGGGAGAAGTCCAACATTGCACAGATTGACGCTAAGGTGGGGACACCTCTTTGGATTGATTCTGTTACGAATGAGTTGGGGTGGATGGCCTATGCTCATGTTTGTGTTTGGGTGGACCTTGCTAAACATCTGCGAGACCGGGTTCAGGTTTAGAGCAAGACCAAAAACATCTTCCAAGAGGTGGAATATGATGGAATCTCCTCGCTCTGTTTCAATTGTGGTTGTCTTGGCCACATTGCAAGTTGTTGTACCACCCATGGGGTATAAAATTCTTCTCCCTCCTTACATACTACTTTACCACCGGTGAATGGTGGTGGTCCTCCTGATGTTACCCCATCTGTCGTTGCGTCTTGTGAAGCTTCGGAGCGGCAAGTGTCACAGGAGGATGACCGGGGCCATGAGCCATGGAACCTTGTTTACCAGTCTCGACATATGGGCGGGGGCAAGCAGCAGCCAGGTGTGCCAAATGTAGGCGGCCGCCAAACACGGAAGGGTCTGGCACAACGTCCACTTCCAGCCAATCTGAAGGCAAGCTTGGATCATTTGCGCCCTGCTCCAAAGCCGCATGCTGGCCGAATGTGGAAGATGCCTGTCCGCGAGGGTTTCGACCCGTCCTGGGGAATGGATGCGATTGGGCTTGGTAGGCTTCCTCCAGGGCATGATCGAGTTGCAGATCTGCTTTATCCACCTGTCCCCGATTATGTGTCTAGCGTTTTTAGCATTATGGTTCGAGTGGCGGATGCGGTGCGGGCGATGGATTCCGGTTCCAAAAAAGGCAAAACCGGGTCCAATTCTCCCTCTAAGTCGGTCGGAGGGGTCGCGTCCTCTTCAAGGCGTCCATGATGAGCCTTTACTCTAGAATTGTCAGGGCTCACGGAAGGAGTTTGCTCACCTTCTTCGTAAGTTTATTCTTCGCAAGGAGGTTACTTTGATTGGTTTCTCAGAAACAAATGTGGAGGTTCTTTCTTAGCTTGATGTGGACCGGTTGGCTGGGCGCAACTAAGATTTTGTGCACCACCCCTCGATTGGCAAGTCGGGGGGGATTGCTGTTCTTTGGCGGCGTAATGTTGTTGGGTTTGTGCTGGTCTCTCTCACAGCGCAGTGTGTGATTGGGGATGCCACTCCTCCGGACTAGTCTCTTCTGGACTAGTGGACATGGCATGTAGCTTTTGTTTATGCGAACAAGGATTTCACATTCGGCGGGAGATGTGGTCAGTGCTAGAGCAGTTTGCCTCCCCATATCTCCCGATGGTTATAGGAGGGGACTTCAACTACCTTCTGCAGCCAGAGGGGCAGAAGGGTAGTTAGCCCTTTTTCTAATCCCAGGGCTCGTTGGAGATGGATGCGGTGGTGGTGGAGTTGGACCTGTAGGAGTTGGGCTTCACTAGCCCCAAATTCACCTTGTGTAATAACCATCCTGGTTTGCGGCGTGTTTTGGGCCGCCTTGACCGAGCCTTCAACAATTCGGTGGGTTTGGTGGCTCTCCCCTTGGGTTTGCTGCGGCACCTTCCTCGTGTTGGCTTTGGCCATTGCACCCTCCTCCTAGCCTTGGGGTATGTGCATGCAGCTCAGCAGGAGAGGTGGATTCAAATTGGGGACACATGGATTTCCTATCCGATGGTGTGGAAGCTGGTGGCCAGGTCTTGGATGCGGGAGGGTGTTGTGGACAGTGCGGATGTCCTCCAGCGGAAGTGTCGGCAAACTTTGTGGGCTCTCTTCTTTTGGAGAAAGAACAAGCTCAAGGAATTGGGTTCTTGCAAGGTGGCATTAGATACGGAGATAGTGGAGCTCCAACTTTTGGAGAGCTCGGCTGGGGGCATTTCTGAGGAGCAGACCTGCTAGCTCATTGCGGTAGACAAGGAGCTTATAAACACTCATGCTCGGTTGGCAACGTGGTGGAAGCAGCGGGCCAAGGTGCGGTGGATAAATGAGGGTGATGCCAACACTCATTTCTTCCACTCCATCGCCTCTTCTCGACGGTGGTGCAATTGGATTACTCAGGTGGAGCATGGCGACGACGAGCTTGTTGAGTACTCAGAGGGCATTGAGGTCGCCTTCTTGGACTTCTTTGATAGGAAATGGCTTGTGGGACCCTGTGCTTGATGGATGGCCGCTCCTGCCCTCCTCTCGGTGGCTGGATGGAAGGGCATTCTCCTTGCTACTGAGGGAGGTTTCGAAGGCAGATATTTGCGGTGTCATTCGGTCCATGAAGGCCAACCATGCACCTGTCTTAGACGGTATTACCTCCTCCTTCTTTCTTCATTTCTGGCCTATTGTCCATGCTTCTGTATGTAGGGCCATTGTGTATTTATTTGCTCTTGGTCGCATGCCTTACGCGTGGAAGGAGACTCTGGTGGTGCTTATTCCTAAGTGCCCGAATGTGTCCCGCCCGGATAGGTTCCGTCCCATCAGTTTGTGTCAGACCATCTATAAGGTGACGACGAAGATCATTGTGGACGAGATGAAGGGGCTCCTCCCCTCTCTCATTTCTGAGGAGCAGGGGGCCTTTGTTCCTGGGCGCTCCATTTTCCAGCAAAGCTTCATCGTACAGGAGGTGGTGAACAAGCTGGCGACCATGGCCCCACTTACTAGGTTCGTTGCCATGAAGATTGACATGGAGCAAGTGTATGACAAGATGTTATGAGCCACGTTGCGGCAGGATCTTGCCATGTTTGGGCTCCCCGCGAGGTTCAATTACTGGATTATGTAGTGTGTGTAGAGGCCACAATTTGCTTTGCTCCTGAATGGGAGTCAAACGAGGTGGATTGAAGCGAGGCATGGCTTCCATCAGGGATGTACCGTCTCCCACTACTTGTTCATTCTGTGCTCTGAGCTGCTCTCGCTTACCTTCAGTCAGCGGGGGAACTCACTTGGAATCTCGGTTGCGGCTACATTGTCGCAGATCTCCCACCTTCTCAATGCTGACATCTTCATCGCCTTTGATGCCACTGCCTCTTGTGTGGACCAGTGTTTGGTCATTCTGTAGGAGCACTGCTCTTGGACTGGGCAATGGATCAACGGGCCCAAGTTCATGGTTATGTTTGGCAAGTCCATCCCCAGGTGGAAGTGCTGTCAATTGACGTGACACCTTGGTTTTAAGAGGGTCCATGAGTTTACCTACTTGGGGATTACGTTGGCTATGCGTAAGATATACCGCTCGGAATTCTCTCACCTACTTTAGAAGGTGGCGGGGAAGGTACGGGCTTGGGGAATAGGCATCTCTCTATGGCAGGTCAGGACACCCTAATCAGTTTGGCACTCCTAGCCAAACCGATGTTCCTCAATACACATTCTCTTGTGTCCCGTTCAGTCTAGGAGAGGATTAAGTGGATGTCTCGCTTCTGTTTATGGAAGAACGCCCCCACCCAGCATGGTATGCACTATGTCAGCTGGGACTAGTGTTGTTCCCCCTAGGCCAATGGCTGCCTTGGTTTTCATGGGGTGAGCAAGTGACAGGGCCCCCTCCGGGCCAAGTTTGCATTGGAGCTGATGCAGCCAAGCTCTTCCCTCTTTCACCGACTCATTTTGGCTCGCTACCATGACCAGATCTGGCTGTATGGGATGAACTAGAGTGATTCTTCGGTCTGGCGGATCATTTGCGATGGTGCTGATTGCCTTCGGCCTATCCATAGGTGGAGGATTGTTGAAGGGCATTCAGTGGACGTGCATGATCATGCTTGGATTCTCGACTGGGCCCTCTCTCATTGGCCCACCTCGCTTAACTGCAGCTTGTTGGATTCGTTACAGGCATCGGCTATTCTTCTGCTCGACGCTAGCTGGGATGCTGCATCCTTGCCCCAGTACTTTGGGCCTGACCTTGTGGAGGTCATACTTCAGATCCTGGTGCACTGCTCTCTTGCCAACGTCAGCCCGAGCTTTGCTCCCGCCTCAGCTGTCGTTCAATTGCTTCTCTTGCTTACCTGGCCCACTTTGACGGGACTCCCCCGCTCTTCAGCTAGCTCTGAAAGATAAATCTCCACCCATGGGAGCGTCTCTTCTGGTTCCATCTTCTGTGGGATGCGATCCCAACTTGGGCGTGGCTTGCCCTTCGGGGTCTTTCTACTGATCGGGTATGCCCTTAGGGCTCCACTTTGGAGGAGACCCGATACCATCTGGTCTTGGACTGCTGTTGTCTTGCGTCTATCCGTGCGGCATGTGCATCCAGTTGGGAGAATGCATTGGAGCTCCTCTCCTCCGCCGCCACATGTGCATCCGGCCAGCGCATGCCTTCTGTTATGCTATGTAACAGGTTTGGCATGGGCACAACGCCAAGGTCCATCATCGGGAGGTGGCCACCTTCACGTTCATGCCTGTGACTAGTTTGGAGATTCTTTCCATCTTGGGGACTCTATCCTTCCAGGGACACTGGGGTGCCGACCATCCTTACCGATTGTCGACACCGCCCTCTTGGCTCCTCCCTCCTGGCTGATCAAGTTCAATGTGGATGGTTCTCTTGCATCTTCGAGTATAACAGTGCTCGGCATGGATGCTCGGGATGAGATGGGCATCGTCCTTTTCGCTGTTGGCTCAATTTATGTGCATTGGGACCCAGGCGGGGTTGAGTTGGCCGCCCTCTTGGTGCCGGAGCCACTGATCACCCCATCCTTGTTGGAGGCTCGTGGGGCCATTATTGAGGAGGATTGTCGGTCCCTCATGGGAAGATGTTTGGAGAGCTTGCACTGTGAAGGGTGGAGCTTGATGGAAGATGGATATGTGGACTTTGCTTTCCTTAGTGGGAAAACCTAGCTCCGGTTCCATCACGTGGCCATGGAGGTCAACCGGGTTGCCGACTTCTCTGCTCGATATGCCCTCCTAGGTGGCTTTGTTTTTACCTCTGTTGCTTCTTTTCCTTCTGAGTTGGTAGAGCTTGTCCAATCCGATGTGGATGGCATGTTGTAGTTTCTAGTCTTTGTACTTGTTCTTTCTTTTCCATTTATATTATGAATGCACTTTTCAAGGAAGACAACCTCACAATCATCCCTTCTGCTTCTCCAGACCATCCTCAATCAACAACTCCTCCTACCAACATATCAACACCTCCTGTTGATACACCTTCTACCTCCCATCCAATACCCTCCCTTGACATTGATCAAGCAATCTCTAAAGCAGTGGGTCTAGCCACTGGGATTTTTGCTGACCTACTACAGACTCAATCAAGGAAATTCCACAGAAAATACTCTCAGATGGAGACTGAGCTGAAAGAATCAAAGGAATCAATCCAAGCAATCAAGAAATTGTTATCCTCCTCACAGATCACAAGATCTTTCTTAACCTTCCTTATCAGCAAGGTTCAGAAGGGAGAGAGTGTTTAAGAGGAGGAGATGCCTGCCCAAGATAGGGAGACAACTAAAAACCAAGAAATCATTGCTCAAGTGGAGGAGATTGCGGCAGATCTAGAGAGGCCAGCACAAATCCAGGGGGATATGCCTGCATGAACCCAGGGGGAGCCGCTCACAGCTGATGAGCAGATCATAGAAGTCTCACCAAAATTGCTCAAGAAGCTACACAGACAACTGAAAGTGCTGCACTACTTTATGGGGAGCTTCACAAAGAGGATGACAAGATTGTTAAAGAGGAGGAGGAGCCTCTTGTATTTCCACCACGAAAACTGACACCACAGGTCTTCTCCAGGAAGAGAAAAACCACTCCTAAAGAATAGTGAAAATCAGGTAATCAACAAATGAATAATTACTCTTATAAGTTCTCAGTGAACACATTTGAGGTACATTTATGGTAGACAATCTGATCTATTAAATTTGGAAGTTCCTCATAACATTCTAGTCTATTTCTTTATGAAATGATGTGTGAATTTATTCTGTTATAGTATATTCATATCTACTCTGCTTTATTTTTCAGTATGATTGAAATCACTTAAAATATTTGTAAAATTTGTTAAGAAAAATAGGGGAGATTGTTGGAAAAAACATCCTATGAATTTATCTTACAAATTATGTAAAAGTGATTTCTTCATTTAGGATTTATTACCCATGTTGTATATAGAGGGTAATTTGGTCATTAGATGTCCTAGGATGCAGACTCACATTAGAGTGTCAAAAAATAGTCCAAAAGAGTGCAAAATTCAGTTGAGTTAAATCTGCGTCGAATAGAAGTCGACGCAGCGTTGACTGTAAGTCGAAGTATCTTCGAATAGATGTAAGGATGTTGGGAAAAACCCTTGTGATTTATCTAACAAATTACTTAAAGTGATTTCATCAGTTAGGTTATATTACCCACATTGTATAGAAAGGGTAAAATGGTCATTAGATGTCTTAGGATATAACATTAACCTAGTGTTACAAGACCAGGCCTAAGAGAAGCACAAATTCAGTTAAGTTAAGACTTGTGTCGAATAGAAGTCGACGTAACTTCGACTAGATGTCGACGTAATTCTGATTGAAAGTCAAAGTAACTCAATCTATTTCTCGAAGTATATGTGAAGTCAACGTAATGTCGAAATGATCTCGACGCAGAAGACAGAGCCTATCAAAGCTATATCAAAAGTCGACGCAACTTCGAAATAAACTCAACACAGAAGACAGAGCTTGTCATAGCAATATCATAAGTGGACGCAACTTCGAAATGAACTTGACGCAGAAGGAAGATCCTGTCTAAGCCATCTTAGAAGCCAAAGCAACTTCAACTTCAAGTAGACGCAGAAGATGAAGTTCAAATTCAAGTCTCCCACTCGACGGATACGTCGATAAGAACTCGACGCAACGTCGACATCTGAGTTCAGCCGGAGCTAAGAAGGTATTCGAAGCTACTTCAATAAGAACTCAAAGGTGCGTCGATATGACGAAAGTTGAAGTCGACGCAGCGTCAAGTACAGTCAGAAATAGAAGTTATTCTGTTGTCCAATGGCTCGTTTATTGTCAAGAATGGAATGGAGTATTCCAAAGATGCAGCAAAGACATTCTTGCAAGTTTATTCAAATCAGATAGACGGTTTGGGAACAAAAATAGAAGGAAACATCAATTGTCCAATGGATATTCCATTTAAGGACAGTCAAGAAGAAGAAAGAAATTCAAACTCAAATGATAGAGAATAAATATGTTGAGAAAGAAAGAAAACAAATAAGAACAACTGATCATATATTTCTGTCTGTCGAAATAGGGCTTATCCTTCTTCCTCCTTCAACCCTAAGACAGAACAGAAGAAGATCTCCTCTGCACAGAAAAAGAGAATAACAACACTACTGCCTCTTCTTTCCTCATCACATAGCAGCAAGTCAACAAAAGTTCTAAGAGAAACAGGATCGAGATTATAACCCTTGCAATCATCACTATCTTAAGCAAGGGTTCATCATATTCAGATCCTGAGATAAACAAAAGCTACAGCATTCAAAGAGACAGCTTCTGAAGGATTCTTACTGGAGAATCCTTTTATCTTCTTTCTTCTCATTCTACCGTTCTCATCCACCAACTGTAAAAGAGTTTTAAGAATCCCTCTTCCAAAGGATTCAGTGGTTCTATGAGTCTCCTTATCAAAAGACTCAGTAGTTCTAAGAGTCTCCTAATCAAAATACTCAGTGGTTCTAAGAGTCTCCTTATCAAAAGACTTAATGGTTCTAAGAGTCTCCTTATCAAAAGACTCAGTGGTTCTGAGTGTCTCCTTATCAAAAGACTCAGACGCAGTTAGTGCAATCCTACTAGGGAGGTAGAAGAGTGGACTACCCACATTATAGGGAACCACTATAAAATTCTGTGTCTTCTGCATTAAATTTTTGTACTTTCCAGTTTACTGTTTTACTGTATTTATATTTCCTGTGATTACTTTATTCTGTTTTGGTGTTGATGATTGCATAGTACTTAGTAGTTTTTATTGTGTGTGCATAACTAGGGTATAAAAGATTTAAAACTCTATTCCCCCCTCTAGAGAATACTCAGAGGCACACAATGCACTTTCAATTGTTATCAGAAGGAGGTTGATCATTAAAAGGTTAACACCTTGATCAAAAGATCTCCCCAATCATATTTCTTTATTTTAAATTAACTAAAACTATTTTATAAAGAAAAATGAGTTCTAAGGACTATGCATCAACACGATCACCAGTGTGTAACCTGAATAAGTTTACACTCTAGAAGACCAGAATAAAGCTATATATGAACTCTATTGATGAAAACATTTTCATTGTCATTATTATAGGTCCCCTAGCACCATAAAAAAGAATGTAGTGGATCTGCAAAATAGGAATTAGTCCCGAGGAATGAGTGGACAGAGGCTGAGAAAATGCATAAGGCATGTGATGCCAAGGCAATGAATATTCGGGTCTCCATAATGTCTGATGACATCTTCCAGAAAATAGCTGGCTGCCAATCAGCAAAAGAGATCTAGGAATCTCTCACCAGATTGGTAGAAGGCAGTTTTGATGAAAGAAAGGATAGAAAGTCCCTTCTCATATCCTATTCTGAGAACTTTCAAGAGAAAGCTTAGGAGAATGTAGCTGAAATGTATGACTGATTCAGCATTATAATAAATGAGCTGAAAGGTCTGGATAAGGAGATCTCTCTGACTGAAATAAATGATAAGCTTCTCATGTGATTCCCAAGCTCATTAGACTCAAGGATCTAGGTCATTAGAGAATCCAGATGCCATAGAGAGATCTCTATTGATGCTTTACTAGGAAAGCTCAAATCTAATGAGCTGCTATTAAAGAGCAGAGCTGAAACAGAGACTAACGAGACAGTCTCAACTCCCATCCAAAGGAGTCTTGCCCTAAAGGTTGCTGAAAGAGAGTCCTCCACTCCTGAAAATGAGATGTTCAATCTTTTAGCAAAGAAATTAAGAAAGTGGGTCAAGACAGAAGGCTCAAGAAGAAAAGAGCGAAGCTCAAAACCCATATTTGATAAGAATCCAAAGAAGGAAGTGATATGCTTCTCCTGCACTAAGCCAGGGCACATAGCCCCTTAGTGTCCACAAGAACAAAGGGACAGAAGCAGTAGCAAAGAGGAGAAGAAGAAGAAGTCTTTCAGGAAGAAAGACAAGAAGAAGGGTAAAGGTTTCATTGCTGAAACCTGGAGTGACTCTAAAACAGAGTTAAGCTCCACTTCATCAGAGAGTGATGAAGAAAAACATGTTGAAGCCGCATGCATGATGGCATTGGATGTCTCCTGAGATGATGAAGGAGACCAGGTATGCCTTTTTGACAATTTTGAATTTAATTCAGAAAAATTTAAAATTAGCTTTAAAGAATTCTGTAATGACTATCTTAAAATTCAAAAAGAAATAATGACAGTTAGGGAAGAGTTAGAAGATTTCAAGAAAGATAATTTATATTCAGTAAACTATGATTTGAGAAATCAAATATACAAAAAAGAGAACGAAATAACTGAATTAACCTATGAAAATAGAACCTTAAAAGAAGAGCTAATAAAGGCAAAAGCCTTTGAAGACTCACTCAATGGCAGGAGTCAAAAGCTCAAAGATATTACACAAAATCTCCCTATGAAATTTAGACATGTGGTTTAGGAGCAGAGCCATCCACTAGCACAGAAGTCCTTAATAAACCACCTTGGAAAAATCCAGTTAGATTTATTAGACCTAGTGACTATCAAACAAGTGAGAGGAGTGCAATAATTGAGAATCAAGATAATAATAATCCTGATAAAATCACTATATTTAATAAAGTAAACTCTAATAGTAAGAAAAGATCTCTAGGGAAAATCAATTCAAACAAACCAATGAATCTAAATAAAAAGGGTGTTATAAAAGAGAAAATTGTTAAACACTGTGCTGATTTATTATATTTTGATACATTTTATACACATTTCAAGTACCAATATAATAAACCTAGATTTAATAAACTCATTTTATGTCAACAAAATGATATCATGAAAGACCCTTCTATTCTTTCATAGAACCTTATAATGGTAGAAGCAAATGGCCCAAGGTAACCCGGGTACCCTCTAATGTTTGAGTTACATGTGCATGAAACTTATAGTTCTTTTCCTAGAGAAAGTGAAGGGAAAAGAAAGAAGTAGATGATTAATAATAAGCTACACATATTCAAAGGGAGTAATCTATACTCTAAAATCTTTTGTTGAGTTTATAGTTCATGAAAATAATAGTATAAATACTATTTTCAATAAAAATCATTGCTGGGAAAAACAACATGAACTTTCTAAGAAAATTGAACTGTTTATTCAGAGTTGCGTGGAGTAAAATTCGACGTACTGTCTAATTATATTCAATGTCAGCATTGAGAGCTATCTAAATTAGATAATTCGAATAGCATTCGACGTGGTGTCGATTTCATATCGTCGCATACGTTGATTTAATTGGTGTTTGTCCAAATCGAAGGTGCGTCGAGTTCTAATCAACGCAATGTCAACATGTCTGGCGCGCGCAGTTTCACTTCTAGAAGCTGTCTATACACATTTTGAAGCACTGACTATTAATCTTTGTCGACGGTTCTTCGAAAAAAAACCCTAAGTTATGACGAATCATCCTCTTTTAAGCAACTTAGACGTCGAATTCATTACGTTTTTGAATTATCTCCTTTTTGCTCTCGAGCTCTCTAGTACCACTACTCTATTGCTCTCTTTCTTCCTTGTTTACTTTGTGCAGGTACAACACAAACAATGGCCCCTCCTAAAGTTAACTCAAGATTCAATATCGATGTTGAATCATTCAATATAGATGCTGAGAGTTTCAAAGCAATTCCGGGGCTTTTCCAAACTGCTGGACTGACAAAACTGATCTCAATAAGGAGCAAAATATAAGATGTAGAATTGATCGAATTGAAAGAATCCATCAATACTGATAAATATGGATCTCTACATGGGAAAATCTCTGAAAACGAAATCCATATAACAGAATAATCGTTGAACATGACATTTGACCTGCCTGTAGGTGAAGATTCAGCAGAGCTTTAGCCGCAAGAAACACAACAGGCCCTCCAAATCATGCATTACAGCAAAGAAAAGGCGATTAATCTAAAGAAGATTGATCTATCTGAAGAATATCAATTCCTAGCTGATATAGTAAGAAAGGTTTTACTCTGCAAAATTTATGCACATGATGCAATCCCAAAGCAGTAATTACATATAATGAGTGTTCTAGTTCTGAGCAAAAGAATCAATTGGGGGAAGTGTTTATTAAAGTTAATTGGACACAAGTATGCCCACAATGAGAATGCTTATTTGAGGGTCATAAGCCAAGTGCTACTTCACCATTATCCAGCAGTATTCAAATCAAAAGGAGTGTCCATTCCTCCTAGTAAGAGAATAAATATTAGAATCTTTTCCAAGTGGACCAGGCCGATTCTGAAGCCTGGTCAAGCTCCATCATCTCCTCCTCTGTCTCCACCTCCATCACCAACCTCTCAAGATCTTGGGAATTATAATGCTCCAGCTCAAGATCTCCATTCAACTCCGCCAAATACAACTCCAGAACCAACACCACAGATTCCTCTCCAACCATAACAACAACCATCCACCACCATCTCAGTTGAAAATCTTCCAGACATCAATTCTACTCCTCTACCACAATCTCTCTCAACTGTAGAAGTCAATCAAGCACAATACCCTATTCACCAAAATTTCCCAGACTTCAATGAAGATTCCACAGCTCCACTTGACACACCTCCTATCTTCCACAATCTAACAAATATCAATGACACTACAATAGGAATTCCTCCAGTTATCATCTCCAACACACCAGATGACACACCCTCTGTAAGACCCCCCCCCCCCCTCTTACTAGGAGGGTTACCCGGGCCTTATGCCCAGAACTGCCCTTACGGATGACACCAACACATGGGTTAGTCTCCACTGCAAGACGCTGATCCTGCCAGCTAATACGATCATTTAACTTTTAGGCCAATAGAGAATAGAATAATAAAAAAGCAATATGCAAGTCCACAATCACGATATTTCATTAATAAAACATAATAGTCCAACATGAGCACAAAAAAAGAGTAAGGGCTTATGCCTGATACATATCCAAATGAAAATAACAAAGGAGTCACTCTCTCTCAACATCTCTAATCGGAAGCTAAACACTCTCATAATCTGCGACACCTGCTCCTCAGTTCCTGCCACCCTATCTGTTTGTTCATGCTGGTGCTCCATCTACTCGGGCTCCTACGGTCACAACCGACCATTAGTCATAAAGACTAAGCCATTTTCCCCCGCCTCCCCCCACGACTCCTAGGTACCGAGCGGAAGGAAGGAAGCTAAAAGTGCACAGTGTGCCTCTTAGAATCCTCTAGAGGGTGGGGGGTGAATAGAGATTGAAAAATATTTCTATCCTATTTATGCAAACACAATAAAATCTAAGTACTATACTCCAACAAATACTCAAACAGAATAACACAGTGCTGAATGTAAAGCAAGAAAAACAGTAAAAGTTATCTAGTTATCTAAGCTATAAGGGACAACACAAAAAATAAGCAATCCAGAAGACACAAAGATTTTTTATAGAGGTTCCCCAAAATGTGGGTACTTCCCTCTTCTACCACCTGGTATGAATGCACTAACTGTGCTTGAGTCTTTTGGTAAGGAGACTCTTAGAACCACTAATCTTTTGATAAGGAGATCATGAACCACCAGATCTTTTGATAAGGAGATCTTGAACCACCAGATCTTTTGATAAGGAGATCTTGAACCACTGAATTCTTTGGAAGAGGGATTCTAAAAACTCTGTACAGTTGGGAATGAGAAAGAGATAGAAAGGGAGAGGAAGAAGAATTCTGTTTTCAGAATTCTTAAGAAGCCTGTATAAAGAACAGCTTCATTAATCTTTCACTGGATCTGCTAATGATGAACTCCTGCTTATGATGATGATAATTTGCAGGAGCTATGTTTGTCAGATCCGTTATCTTCTTTCTGATTGAACTCTTGCTGATATATGATTGTGATGATGAGCAGCCTTGTTCTGTTCTGAGAGAGAGAGAGTGAGAGTAGCAGTTCTATCTTCTCAGTGTCTGTTCTGTATTAGGGTTCCTGAGGAGGAAGAGGAAGGTGAAGCCCTAATAGAACATTATAGCCGATTGTGATTAATACTCTGATTTTCTCTTTCCTTTCATCCCTTTTATTGTCCTTGTTCAATTTGAATTTATTTGCTTTTCTAGTAAGTCCTGAAAAGGTATTTTTATTTGTATAATTACTCCTTTCCTTCCCTCTTTAATTCCTGACCCATCCACCAACAATAAGCTTGTTTCCAAGAAAGCTTTTCTCTGTGCTCTGTTAATTCTTCATTCAATTTGAGGTAATTAAGGAGCCGTTGGGGAACGGTATTGAGTGAGGTGGGCCATGAGAGAGGGTCCCAAAATGATAGCTGAAAAGGTTTCCTTTTCAGACTGTATTCGACATAGCGTCGAGTTCTCTTCCTCTCTTATCGATGCACCTTCGAGTTCTGGTAGGAGCAGCTTCGACTTCATCCTTGCTCTGATTGAACTCAGTTAGTCGACGTGGCATTGATATCTTATCGACGTAACCATCGAGTTGAGGTCATAAATCTGAACTTCATTATCTGTGTCGAGATGAATTCGACGTTGCATCGACTTTAGATGGCTTCGACTAATACTTCCTTCTGCATTGAGTTGAAGTAGACGTTGCGTCGACTTCTCAATATACTTTGACAAGGACATGGCCTCTTCGTCGATATCTACTCGACGTCATCGACTTGATCTACTTCGACAGAAGGGGTGAGTTGCTTCGACTTCTAGTCAGAGTAGCGTCGACAATAACTCGATGTTGCAACAATTTCTATTCGACGCAAAAGTTAACTCTGCCCAAATTATGCTTCTCTTGATATGGTCTTGACACCCTAGGTTGAGTGTGACATCCTAAGACATCTAATGACTAGATTACCCTTACTATACAATGGGTAATTCAACCTAAGAGATAAAATCACTTATTAGGTAATTTGTTAAGTTAAATTAAAGGGGTTTTTCCCAATAATCTCCCCCTATTTATCATACCAAATTTTACAGTTTGTATAAAGTGATTTTACACATTTCTTTGCTTCAACAAAAATACATACAAGACAGCATAGACATAAGAAAATGACAGACTGTAATCATAAGCCATTTCATTCAATTGTCAAGATATATATAAATCACCATAGGTGTTTTTCAGGAGGTATAGGACTTTACATGATACCTGAGCTTAAGAATCCTTCTCAGGAGTTACTCTTTTCCTTGAGAATACTTTTGGAATCACCTTCCTTTGTGCCATCTTTAGAGGCTCGTCATCATCTTCAGTAGTAATGTCTTTGGGAAGCTCCCCCTGAGAGTGTGCATTCACTTCAGCCTGCTGGGCAGCTTCCTGAGCAATCTTGGCTACTTCATCTAGTAGACCTTTATTCTGAAACTCACCCTGAACCACTATTGTACTTACAACTTCCATTTCAGTATCCAAATTCCTTTGAACATCTGGAGTAAGCTCCCCCCTAAATATCTGGGAGCTCCCCCTGATTTGCTGCATATATTTGCTCCTCATTCATCATATCTGGGAGTTCCCCCCTCATCTGTCAGATGCTGATTTTTTGGCTCATTTCATTTTTCTGGATGTTCTGGAACTGGCTCCCCCTGGATATGTGGACTTTGAAAGGTGGTCACTTTGTCTGGAGCAGGAGCTTCATTAGTATCACCTTTATCCTGTCCACTCAAATCTAGGACATGTCTTTCTTCCACCAATATGTTCTCCCCCTTCTTAACCTTGATGTGAAGAGAGGTTAAGAATTCTTTTGTGACCATGGAGGAAGACTCAAAGTCCTTGAGGCTTTGGAAGGATCTTGTAGAATCTAATAACACAACCTCCATTTGGGAGTACTTCCTATCAAACTTCCTTACTTGAGAGGCCACCAGGTCTGCAAATATGGAGGAGGCAAGGCCAACTGCTTTGGAGATTATTTTCTCAAGGTTAATTGAGGGTTTAGAGGAGGTTAATGGAGGGAAATCTTCTTGGATAGGTGAGAGAGCATGATAGATTTCAGGTGAGACATGAATAGGTGGAGGAGGTGGAGCAAATTTAGATGGTAGCTAATGAGGAATTTGAGGAGATGGCTCTGGGGCTGAAGAGGATTGGTGTTGTTATTGTTGTTGTTGTTGAGGAGAATGTTGAGCTGGAGCATCATCCTCATGGAGGCCTGAAGTAGTGTCCAGAGTTGTTTGAGAGGGAGGAGGAGGAATACTATCCCTTGGGGGATCTGGTATTTCCATTCAGAATCTTGAGGAGAAACAGAGGGAAGAGGTGAAGCTGGAGCTTGACCAGGCTTTAAGATTTGCCTGGTCCACTTAGAGAATATTCATATTTTTATTCTCTTTCCAGGACGAATAGACACTTCTTTGGACTTACACACACCAGGATAGTGGTGAAGCGGTACCTGACTCATGATTCTCATGAAAGCATTTTCCTTGTTGGAGTACTTGTGAGAAATCAGCTTTATGAGACACCTCCCCTAGTTAATCTTCTTTTGCAGAACTAGAACTCCCATAATCTGCAACTGATGCCTGGGAATATCATCATGGGCTGAAATTTTACATAACGTAACCATCCCAACAATGTCTGCAAGGAACCTATATTCTTCCCCAAGTTCAATCTTCTTTAGATTGATGTGCTTATCTTTCTTAAACTGCATAATCTCCAGTCCCTCTTGGTCTCATCCCCTGATAATTCATTAGACTCATTTCCAGGAAGAAGATCATACGTTTGGTTCAATATTTCCTCTGTTATCAGTACATCTATGTCACAAACTCTTCCCTTGAGGGAACCATCCTCTTTTATTTGAACACTGTCTTTAAACTCAGTAAGATCTATATCCAAGATCTTGCATTTGGTCGATATCAGCTTGGTTAATCCAGCATCTTGAAACAGACCAAGAATGGCCTTAAATCTTTCGGCCGCTGCACCGAACGAATCTATGCCCACATCGAATTTGGAGTTCACTTTTGGCGAAGCCATCAGATTAATGGTACCTACAATAACACAGAAAAAATGAGAGAGAGGGGCGCGGGAGAGCTGGAGAACAAGAGAGCAAGAAGAGAAGAATTCAAAAGCGCAATGATCTCGACGCTAAAGTTGCTTAAAAGAAGACGATTCATCGCAACTTAGGGTTTTTGTCGACGTACAATCGATAAGGATTAGTATTTGGCGCGCAAAAATAAGCCGAGAATGCTCCTAGAAGCATTTCTGAGTGCTCAGTAATATCGACGTTGCGTCAAATAACATTTGACGTAATCTAGTCGATGTAATAACAATTTAGAAATTGTTCAACATCCTTTAAAACAACGTTGTCCTGTCGACGTTACATCGATTGTCAATTGACGCAACCTCGACTCTGATCAGCAACCAATAAGACGATGTATGTGTCGATAAGAACTTGATGTTCATCGAGATGTATTCGAATTATCCACTCTGAATTCTTCTTGACGCTAGCGTCGAGTAGAAGTCGCTGGTATGTTGACTTCTATTTGACGCACCTATGAGTGAACAGAACCATTTCCTTAGAAAATTCCTGCGGTTTTTCCCAGCAATTATATTTATTGAAAATAGATTATAATATCAATTTTATAAACTTTTAAGGACAATTCAAGGTTGAAATCACTCCCTTGGATAAAATTTGTTCCTTTTTCATGTCCTGCATCTTTCTCCCCACTCTATATTCTCCTGAGTGGGACCCTACCTAATCCTGCACAAGTAGTTCAAACATTATAAGGGACCAAGGTTACCTTGGGCCCTTTGCTTCAATGAAGGAATAGAAGGGTCTTTCATGATACCGTTCTGGATGATAAGGAATGGGTTTCCCAAACCTATTATTTTGATACATGAAATGAGTATAGAATGTATCTAAATAAAGAAGGTCTGCAGAATGTCTTATTATCTTAGGTTTTGATTTTACCCTTTGATTGTATGCTTTTTCTGCTTTCTTCATCTCTTGAGATTTCTTTTCTTTGCTGAGATTTGTTTTCTTATCTCTAGATGTTTTCTTTGGTGTATTGACTTCCTGATCCTTAGCATTTTCACTATTTGATGGCGACGATGGCCCTCAACATGAAGATTTTGAGGATGGCGCATTTATGGGTGACGACATTTCTCCAACCAAAGATTCACGCCATCGCCGCCGCGGTGAGATGTATGAAGAACGACGTTACAACCTTCGCCCGAGGCGCCAACATAAAATTAATAATTATAATAATTTTATTATAATTATTAATTTAATTTTATCATGCTTTATTTATATTTTCATGTTGTAATTATAATTTGGGATGCGTTTAGACAATTCTGTGGCAAGCCTATATAAGGCTATCATGTATTAGTTTTAATGAATTATTGATGATAAAAAAACTAAAAGCCCTAATCTAATCCCTCTGGAAATCCCTCTCTCGTGGCCGCCCCTCTCCTTCTTCCACCTCTCAAGTTCGGCGCCCCCCTTGGTTCCGCCCCCTCTCCTTCCCCCTCTCGAGTCCCCCCCCCCCCCCCCCCCCCCTTTGTAGCCGCCCTGCTCCTTCTCCTCCCCTACTCCCCTCCTAGTTTGGTATCCCCCTTACATTGGAGCCGCCCACCTCTCAACCTAGCCGCCACCATCCTCTTCTCCACTCACCTTCTCCCACCAAAACCTCATCCAACATTCGGCCTCCCCTCCTATAGTGCAAGAGTTGGTTAACGTGGGAACCGGCAACGGCGTGAAGAGAAGACGGCGAACAAGCTCCTCACCGACGACACGACTCCGGTGAAACTGTGGAATAACGACTGGGCTAGTGTATGCTTGAGGCCAATCCTATCTCAAGCGGGGTAACGAACAACCCACTCGTGTGATTTTCATCCTTAGATAATTTTCTGTGGTGGAAGTTTGGGAGTGATCTTCGTATCACTTGGAATAATCGTGTTTTGCTCCATTTGATTTTGCGTATCTCCTATTTCTTTTTTTATTTCGAAGAGGCTTGGCGCGCCTCGACTTTTTGTTGGGAGAGATCCACCATTTTCCGAATTGATATTTTCGGTGGACTCTTTTGGTACAACACAAGCTCGAACGGATCGGGTGGGTCCATTTAGCCTGAGCGAATATTGGCCTTTATCCTCTATTCAATCTCTAGCGGGTTGGCTATCCGTCGAGGCGTAAAAATTGATAAAATTGTGTGCAAGTTTGCTGCATTTTCTTTAGTGTGTGAAATAATCGTGGTACATCGAGAGGGAACGTGATTTAATTCGTAGCGAACGTGTTTGTGGTTGAACCCTTCATCAATTTGGTATCAAAGCGAACTTAGCATCGATTTCTTAATTGACGCCTTCCTAAAAATCTCTTTGTTCGTCGGCACTCAGAACCGTCACACGTTAGCATTTTCAAAATCTCATAATTTTTAAATTGTGGTCTGCGTTTAGCGGCCAAAATTTGTCATTTTTCAGCGAAAAAAATCATAAAAAAAATTTTACAGTCTTCATATTATTTTCTGTTAGAAAATAAAAAAATATTTTAATCCTAGTTATTAGGCGGAAACTAATTCATCATTTATGAAATTTTCTGGTCAGAAACGTTTGTTTTTGGTATAATTTGCATGCGTATGAGACTCGGCACGGAGTATCCTTCGTCCTCCTCCCACATGACGGACGAACATGTTGGACATGTGTGTCACATCCCTTTGTTTGAGAATAACAAATCACATATTGTATTTGATATTGCTTGTAGTGTGTTTATAGTGTGCAGGAACTATAGGTGCAATACTCCACAGGTATAAGGCAGCTTGGAGCAACCTTTTGAAAGGAGCAGCACTAACGACAGCGCTATCGCTAACGCCAGCGCTATCGCTAATGCCAGGCGTTAGCTCAGTTGGTTCCGTCTCAGCGGTTTCATCTCAGCGGCCGTCTCAGCGGTTAGCCTCGTCTCAGCGGTTCCTTAGCGCTACCGCCAGCGCTAACGCTACCGCCAGGCGCTAGCTTGAGCTCGTGCAGATCATCACGCCGCCGACGGTTCTGCAACCGCTCAACACGACCACTAACGTCAGCGCTATCGCTATCGCAGGCGCTATCGCTACCGCCTGGCGTTATCTCGAGTTCGTGCACAGCGCCACGCTGCCGACGGTTTCGTAACTGTTCTACACGACCGATACCGCCAGCGCTAGCGGCTACCGCAGGCGCTAGCGTGGAGTTCTATAAAATGGAGCTTTGCTTCTCATTTTGGTTAGACCTCCCAGAGACACTACTTGTGCCCATACTCCCGTGCTGCTACTCTGCCGAAACATCATCTCCCACTCAAAGCCAAAGAAGAAATTCTGGAGAAGGAAGCCATCACGCTGCATCCGAAGAACGATCGCTTTGACCTCGCTTGTGCTTCAGCGATCCTTCATCCTCATCTCCAGAAATCTCAAGAGGGAGTTTGCTTGTTATTTACTTCACTTATTTATTTGTATCTTGTAGTGAAATCGCCTTGTTTTTGGCGACTAGGTCCTTGCGCAGCTTAGGGGGAATTCGCCACGTGAGTTGGCGACTAGGTCTAGGGGATTAGATCTAGGGGGTGCTCGAGGCCATATCCGGGGAAGGATTGGCAAGAGCGGCTTGAGGCCTTATCCGGGGAAGGATAGGCTAAAGCCAACCGGTTTGTGGGGATACAAGTCGGTATAGAAAAGGAAAAGAAATTCACTTTTGTGCGCCTCCGATTTCTAGCGATATTGAAATCAAATTTGTAAACACCCTTTTTTATATAATGGAATCATTATTATATTTGTGTTTATTTGATTTCTCTCAATTGGCGTAAAATTTCATTATTGCAAAATTGTTATTACTAAATTTTCATTTTATTTCCTATTAATCAAAAACAACTTAGTAATTATCTTGAAAATTATAAAAAGAATTTTATTCCCTTATTCACCCCCCCCCCCCCCCCTCTAAGGGCGCAGTAAGATTCAACAAGTGGTATCAGAAACAGGTTATTCCAAACGGTTTAAAAACCAGGAATAATGGCGTCTTATGATCTCGCTTTTTCTGAGGGTCAAGGAATTAGTAGACCACCTCTATTTACTGGGTCATATTATAATTATTAGAAAAATAGGATGCGTTGTTTTCTAATTACCCTAGATATTGAGGTTTGGAACATGGTAGAATACACTCCTCCTACATTTGTAGTTGGAGAGATAACTTTAGACAAACCCAAAGATAAATGGGATGATCGGGATAAACTCAAATGTAAAAATAACGCAAAAGCCATGAATGCTCTATTTTGTGCGTTAGATAGAAATGAATTTAATAGAATTTCTGCTTGTACTATTGCATATGAAATTTGGAATCATTTGGAAGTTACTCATGAAGGTACATCGCAGGTTAAAGATTCCAAGCTTTTCCAACTGGAGTCGGAATCTGAAAAATTCCGAATAGATGAAAGCGAAGATGTTGATGGTATGTACACGCGCTTCACCAAGATCGTCAATGCCTCAAAAGCTCTTGGAAATACCTTCTCAAATGGCGACTTGGTCCGTAAGATCCTTCGTTCTCTTCCTCCAAAATTCAACCCGAAGGTGACGGCTATTTCGGAGTCGCACAACTTAAGAACGCTCCAAGTTGAGAGCCTCATTGGGAATCTCAAAACCCATGAGGTAGAACTCAAAATCCAATTTGATGAATACAACAAGGAGCCAAAGAAGAAGGCGTTGGCATTAAAGTCAAAGAAGGAGTGCCAAGAGGATGAGGATGAAGATGAAGAGAGTCTTTTGGTGAAGAACTTCCGAAAGTTCATGCGCAATCCGGAAAGGAGAAACTGTTGGACATGTGTGTCACATCCCTTTGTTTGAGAATAACAAATCACATATTTTATTTGATATTGCTTGTAGTGTGTTTATAGTGTGCATGAACTATAGGTGCAATACTCCACAGGTATAAAGCAGCTTGGAACAATCTTTTGAAAGGAGCAGCACTAACGCCAGCGCTGGCGCTACCGCCAGTGCTAGCACTAACGCCAGGCATTAGCTCAAGATCGTCTCAACGGTTTCATCTCAGTCGTTGCATCTCAGCGGTTAACGCTACCGCCATCGCTATCGCTACCGCTAGCGCTATCTCAAGCTCGTGCAGATCGCCTCGCCGCCGACGGTTCCGCAATCGCTCAACACGACCGCTACCGCCAGCGCTAACGCTACCGCCAGGCGCTAGCTTGAGCTCGTGCAGATCGTCACGCCGCCGACGGTTCCGCAACTGCTCAACACGACTGCTACCGCCAGCGCTATCGCTATCGCAGGCGCTATCGCTACCGCCAGCGCTATCTCGAGTTTGTGCACAGCGTTACGCCGCCGACGGTTTCGTAACTGTTCTACACGACCAATACCGCCAGCGCTAGCGGCTACCGCAGGCGCTAGCGTGGAGTTCTATAAAATAGAGCTTTGCTTCTCGTTTTGGTTAGACCTCCCAGAGACACTACTTGTGCACATACTCTCGTGCTGCTACTCTGCCGAAACATCATCTCCCACTCAAAGCCAAAGAAGAAATTTTGGAGAAGGAAGCCATCACGCTGCATCCGAAGAACGATCGCTTCGACCTCGCTTGTGCTTCAACGATCCTTCATCCTCATCTCCAGAAATCTCAAGAGGGAGTTTGCTTGTTATTTACTTCACTTCTTAATTTGTATCTTGTAGTGAAATCGCCTTGTTTTTGGCGACTAGGTCCTTGCGCAGCTTAGGGGGAATTCGCCCCGTGAGTTGGCGACTAGGTCTAGGGGATTAGATCTTTAATTTTAATAAAAATGAAATGTTTTTAATTGGATAGTCTATATTGAAAAATTTAGACTATTCATGAGTGAAGTATTTAAAGTACTTCACTCATGTTTTTAATTTCACTCATATTCAAGTGGAATATCTTTAATTTTAAGATATTTCTAATCTATATTTTTAATTTCACTCATACTTCAAGTCTAGTATACTTCACTCATGAGTGAAGTATTTAAAGTACTTCACTCATATTTAAAGTACTTCACTCATGTTTTTAATTTCCACTTGAATATTCCTAGTATGGAAATTATTCCTAGTCTATATTGAAAATTTTCCAAAGATATTTAAAATACTTAGACTATTCATAAGTGAAGTACTTTAAATAAAAATGAAATGTTTTTAAATGCCAAATCAATGAATAGTCTATATTGTGCATTGCATCAAAATATTTTCAAACTAATTTATACACTTCCTACTGCTTATGAAGTTTGGAAATTTCTTGAGAATACTTATAGTCTTCCTTCTACAGATGATGAACAAGAGGAATTCCTTATGGATCCAGGAGAAGAAATCGACGAGTAATTCCTTATGGATCCAAGAGAAGAAATCAATGAGGACTCATGCTTGGAGGAAGAAGAATACAACGTCACAATATTGAACTCATTTGTTGGCAACACATCAAGCAAAAGAGAAGACCATAGCAATGTAAGAAAATCAAAAACTCCTCTTTTTGTAACAAATTCTATTTCTACTTCTCGTATGCTTAAAATTGCTAAACGTAAAATTTTAAAATTAAAAATTGCTAATTCCAAATTACGTTTAGAAAATAAATCTTTAAAAGCAAACGATAACGTAGAATCAAATATTGATGTGTTAAATTCTCTTTCATGCTCTTTAGGTAAAATTCCTATTCCTTGTTTAGATTGCAATCAATTAAAAGAAAAATTCAAGGATATTGAAAAAGGGCTCTTAGTTTCTAAAGAACATAATGAAAAATTGATAGTTGAAAATGATGCTTTAACTTGTAAGTTAATACAATTAAAATCTTTTGTTGAAAAATTTCAAATGTCATGTAATGAATTTCATGATAAGATTTTGAATAACAAGTTTAAATTAACTTACAAAATCATTTCTAAAAAGGATCATTTTCATACATCAACTCAAAAGGAGTTAGTTTCAAAAAGAATTATGACCCTCACAAAATTCTTAAGAGTCATTATTATAAATCTCAATATATTTTCAATCATGACTCAAATTTAAAAACTCCTTTTCATGAAAATAAAAGTACAAAATATTATCCTTCATATTATAAGAGTATGTCTATAAGAAAGAGTGGAAATGAAAATCATCAAAATAATAATCAATCTTTTACAACATTTTGTAACCCACTTTTTCAACAATCACTTCTTAAGAAAGACAATCACTCTTATAAATTTTCAAAGAATCCATGTAATAAAATTCATTATGATTATCAACATCAATCTATTTTGAAAAATAACTTGAACAAACATAAATCACAAATGAATTATTTTTCAAATAAATATAATCATATAAAGATGTCACATAATCATAACATGAATTTAAAAGACAAACAACCAAAGTATGAATGGAGGCCCAAAATTAAAAATGAAACACTAACTCCACTTGTAAAGACTCATTCATCACTATCTCTCCAAAAGCCTACACGATGTATTTGGGTACCCAAAGGAACCATCCCACTTGGTCCCCTTTGGATACCTAAATCTCTTATTAGTTAGTATCCAATAATTTACATGAAGTAGAAACAGTTAAAAATGAAATATCAATACTCTACTTCATGATATGCTTATTGTCTCTTTTCTTTTGTTCATTTTATATTTTTTTTAAACAAACATGCTATGATCACTTTATATATATCATGAAATATGACTTTCTATATTAAGTCTAATGTTTATCAAATCAAATTTGAATTAAAATTGAACATTAAGTCATTTTTTTTAAAAGTGATCTATCTCTCATCTTGAATTGTTTAAATATATCCTTTTAAATCCTTTGACCATCAATGTCTTGAATTAACATTATCATTTGAATAAAAAATTATTTTCAAGACTAATGATATTATTTTAAGAAAAATATGGATTTAATTGGTTTATTAAAGGGGTTAAACTAAAAATTAAAATGCGCAACGTTTTTTTGATTCTTTTCTATTTTTTCTATTTGTTGCATTTGATAGCCCTTATAATGAAAAATATTATCAAATAAAATCGAAAACAAACATTCACAAAACGCGTGTTTAATTTTTTCAAAAATGCGAGTTTTAGATCAAAACTTCAAACAGCCATATCTTTTGATCCGCTCGCCTGATTTTTGCGTTTAATATATTTTCGGAAAGAGCACAAAAATCTACATCCAATGGCAAACTAGGCTTGTTCATTTGAGTTCTCTTGGTGTTGTCAACTTGCCCAATTACAACTCCGTTTTAAAAGCTATCTTAATTTGCTTGATTTGGAAATTTCTGTGTTTATGGATTTTTCATCACATGTTATCCTTAGTATAATTGTTTCATATCTTATATTATGTGTGTGATGTGTGTCACCAATGTTTGAATGAAATTTAGACCTTAGAATCATCTTGTATCATAAAGTTCAATCATTTCATTCTAGGTCTAAAGAAAATTAATTTGAAAAATTTCTCTTATTACATGCAACATTATCTCCATTAAATCATATGTAATAACATTGCATTCAAACTCATCATACTAGCATCATCACTTATTGAATATTAGTAATTGTGCTAGTTATCTCATTTCGTCATCTCATAAAAAGTAGAAAAACTATGCGGCTTTATAACTCATCATATTAAACAAAACCCGTAGTTTGTAAATAAACCCATAGAATTAAAAGCATAGGTTGCCCAAAAGATTATTTCACCTATGACTTCATATCTCACAATAGCGAGGGCGTGGGGTTGTATGCATTAGAGACCTAACCTCTAAGTCATGTCTTGTCCTTAACCGGGGAGGGTTCCAGTGGGGCCTTGCGAGGCACTGGGGGGAAAGAGTGCTAGGTTGAGTGTTCTCTAGTGTGTGCATATGGGACTAAAACCCCAACCTATGGCATGCATGCAGCTCCTCATGCCCATCCGTCACTTAGTACGGGGCTAGGGTGTAGACATTTAGTCTGGTAGTCTTTATTCTTAGGACATACTTATATTACTCTCTGCATGATCATTTTATTTACTTATCACTTAAATCATGCATATTTTGGGTTGTTCAAATTATGTCCTCTTGTGTTTTGCATAATTTATTTATTCTGTGCTTAAACGTGTTTTTGTAAAACACATGTATTTGAAAAAGCTAAAGTTTTATGCAAATTTGAGCAATCAAAACATCTCCAAAAATTACAAAATTTCTGCAAAAGACTACTCTAAGGACACTTAATAAATATCAAAAATCAAAAATTTAAAATTCCTAAAAAATCGTGTACTGTTTCCAGCGCTAGCGATAGCGCCGGCGCTAGCGTGAGTGTCTGATTTTTCTGGGTTTTAAAATTTCTAAAAATCATTAAAAATATTTTAGTCTATATGTACTACTTTGTTTTTGTATTTCTTACATTTGGTATTTTTTTAATTCACATTATGAGAAATCAACTACAAAAATTCAAAATTCAAAAATACAAAAATATGTTTTTGTTATTTGTGTTTTATTCATTCTATGAAAAATCAACTATAAAAGTTCAAAATCTAAAAATACAAAAATATGTTTTTTTGTTATTTGTGTTTTTATCCATATTTTGAAAAATCAACTACAAAAGTTCAAAATTCAAAAAATACAAAAATATGTTTTTGTGATTTTCTGTTTTCTTTTTCTCATTAAAAATGATAAAACAACAAAAAAACTATATAATTTTTATTGCTAATATCAAGCATGAATGAATTCTATTATTTAGAATTCTTTACAATGTTAAAATTTATTCCTTGAAATTACTATGAACATTGTTTTGTTTATCATGCTTTGAAATATCTATTTAAAGAGCATCAATTGTATTGAAAAATGTGTAAAACCAAGCATAGCATGCCTCTATGTATGAGTAAATATTTTATGATTGATAATGATACATTTCACTCACTTATTTTGGTAATCAACATGTGTGTCTAAATCTAAAAATGCTTGCTTGTGTATTGTATTTGTGCAATGAATTAAAACTTGCATAAGTTTATTGCCTACACTACATTTGAATTGCACTTATGAAGTTTAGAAAAGTGGTTAAGTTAAAAATTGGGTTTGCAAAACAAGTGTATTCGGAGAATGTTGTCTCACAAATGTGAACAAAAAATTATATATGTAGACAAATATAACTCCACCAAGCACTACTTGAACCTCTTGATAAGTCTTCATAAGCATTGTGAGGTTGAGCAACTTGGAAAGAATAGTAAAGTGGTTTGTGCAAACCTTAGCTATTACACCACTTTTTTAAACAAAATTATGTGCATTGAAAGTGTGTGAAAGTAATTTACTTGTGTTTTATTGTGCACTTTACTTTACATATGTCTTGTATTTTGATGATTTAAATCCATTATTAACATTGCTCAAAATACACTTATGTGCACATCATTATCTTTCATAACACTTCTTCTCATGAGTATTTGATTCTAATGCTTTATCTATACTACTCTTTATATAAAAATGCACTAGATAACCTAGCATGATCTCTACAATGTTTTTGGTATTTCTTGAACTTAAAATTAAGTAACATTGTAGTGTAATCTCTCTTTGATATGTTATTTCATGCTTGGTATCTTTATGAAAAACTTTGAGATTTCAAAAGGTTAAAACATCTTTCAATTTTGAACTAAAACTCATATTTTTACTTATGTTTTTCATGCTTACAAAAAGATGTTTATTATAATCTTCCGCTTGCTAAAACTCTTATCTTTTTATTTGAAATCTCATACATATGCTATGCTTAAACTCTTTATCATTATTAATATTTCAAAAAGCTCGATCATGATATATAAATGCCTCCTTACTACCCCCACCCCACCTTCTTTTGATAATACCAAAAGGGGGAGATTAATTGAAGAAATCTATATAGGAGAAATATAGATAAATAAGGGGTGGCTAATTCATGAAATCTATCATTTAGGGGGAGTAACACATAAATTGCATTTATGTAGGGGGCGCATTAAGATAGGGGGAGTATGCACATTATCATGCTATTATCATGCTTATCATATACTATAGTTGCACTATCATCTTGCTTATCTTATATTATAAAGACTATTGTTGATTTCTTGCTAAGTGGATTTGTTATTATCAAAAGGGGGAGATTGTTGGACATGTGTGTCATATTCCTTTGTTTAAGAATAACAAATCACATATTGTATTTGATAATGTTTGTAGTGTGTTTATAGTGTGCAGTAACTATAGGTGCAATACTCCACAGGTATAAAGCAGCTTAGAACAATCTTTTGAAAGGAGCAGCACTAACGCCAGCGCTAGCGCTACCGCCAGCGCTAGCACTAACGCCAGGCGTTAGCTCAAGATCATCTCAGCGGTTTCAACTCAGCGGTTCCGTCTCAGCGGTTAATGCTACCGCCATTGCTATCGCTACCGCCAGCGCTATCTCAAGCTCGTGCAGATCGCCTTGCCGCCGACGGTTCCGCAACCGCTCAACACGACTGCTACCGCCAGCGCTAATGCTACCGCCAGGCGCTAGCTTGAGCTCGTGTAGATCATCACGCCGTCGACGGTTCCGCAACCGCTCAACACGACCGCTACCGCCAGCGCTATCGCTACCGCAAGCGCTATCGCTACCGCCAGCGCTCTCTCGAGTTCGTGCACAGCGCCACTCCGCTGATGGTTTCGTAACTGTTCTACACGGCCGATACCGCCAGTGCTAGCGGCTACCGCAGGCGCTAGCATGGAGTTCTATAAAATGGAGCTTTGCTTCTCGTATTGATTAGACCTCCCAGAGACACTACTTGTGCCCAAACTCTAGTGCTGCTACTCTGCCGAAACATCATCTCCCACTCAAAGCCAAAGAAGAAATTCTAGAGAAGGAAGCCATCACGCTGCATTCGAAGAACGATCGCTTCGACCTCGCTTGTGCTTCAGCGATCCTGCATCCTCATCTCCGGAAATCTCAAGAGGGAGTTTGCTTATTATTACTTCACTTCTTTATTTGTATGTTGTAGTGAAATCGCCTTGTTTTTGGCGACTAGGTCCTTACGCGGCTTAGGGGGAATTCGCCGCGTGAGTTGGCGACTAGGTCTAGGGGATTAGATCTAGGGGGTGCTCGAGGCCATATCCTGGGAAGGATTGGCTAGAGCGGCTTGAGGCCTTATCCGGGGAAGGATAGGCTAAAGCCAATCGGTTTGTGGGGATACAAGTCGGTATAGAAAAGGAAAAAAAATTCACTTTTGTATGCCTCCGATTTCTAGCGATATTGAAATCAAATTTTGTAAACACCTTTTTTATATAATGCAATCATGATTATATTTGTGTTTATTTGATTTCTCTCAATTGGCGTAAAATTTCATTATTGCAAAATTGTTATTACTAAATTGTTATCTTATTTCCTATTAATCAAAAACAACATAGTCGTAAAATCCAACATTATTGCAAAATTGTTATTACTAAATTGTTATCTTGAAAATTATAAAAAGAATTTTATTCCCTTATTCACACCCCCTCTAAGGGCGCCCTAAGATCCAACAGAAACACCTTTCGAAAATATTTCCAAAAGGGTGAAAGATGGAAAGGGTCATCTTCAAAAAAGGAAAAAGAGAGCGACAATGAAGAAGAGAGACCTCCACCGGAATGCTATCATTGTAAGAAGACGGGGCACATTCGGAGCCAGTGCCCAAAGTTCTTGAAGGAGAAGAAAGAAAAATGGCACAAAGGGAAGGAGAAGAAGAAAGTGCTAAAAGCTAGAACATGGGATGACTCCTCCTCCTCCTCCTCTGAAGAATCAAGTGGGTCTTCATCAAGCGAAGATGAGGAAGCAAACATGTGCCTCATGGGACATGGAAACGACGACGACAACACCAGTGTTCCTAGTGACACTGAGGTAACTCCTCCCACTTATGATGAATTGTATAATGAATTTCTTGAAACTTGCAAAGCTTTTGATAAAAATATAAAAGATAGTATTTTATTAAATCGTGAAAATGAATCTCTTATTAAAGAAAATCAAAATCTTTCCAAAAAGCTAATTGATTTAGAAAAGAGAAAGGTTTCTTGCCAAGAATGTGATCACTCCACAAAATTGGCAAAAGATATAGAAGAGTCACTTTCTAAAGCCCTCTCTCATGCCAAAACTCTTACAAAAGAGAAGGGGGAATTAGAAAGGAAATTGGAAGCCTCTCTTTTGCAAATAAAAAAAAATAAAAAAGGTTTTGAAAGTAGGTGTGTCATGCTTGTGAAAGAAAATTCTTCACTTAAAGCACAAGTTCATGATCTCACCATGGCCATTAAAAAATTTGGAATAGGCAAAAAATCACTGGAAATGATTCTAGGGTACCAGTGCCATGGATCTGGAATGTTTGGGCTTGGATATCGAGGAGAGGGCTACCGCCTGGCGCTAGCCACTAACGCCGGCGCTAGCACCTCATACCAGAAACCTAAAATTTCTTTTTCAAAATGCTTTCCTTCTGCAAATCAAAATTTTTTCAGCAAGAAAATATACCAGAAAAGGGCATCAACCTCCTTTATTTCGTGTGCAAACTGTTATAGGTTAGGTCACACATCTAGTTCTTGCAGGAAAACAAAACGAAATACTTTAAAGCAAGTCTGGGTACCTAAGGCTTCCACTTACTCTATGGGTGGTTCCACTTGGGTATCCGGATCTTTACTCTCATCTTCTTTCTAGATGTGCAGGAAGGCTAAGGACAATGAAGACATGTGGTACTTGGATTCGGGATGCTCCAAGCACATGATGGACAATAAATCAAAGTTCCTTAGCCTAGAAAGGAAGAAGGGAGGGATTATAACGTTTGGTGACAACCAAAAAGGAAGAATCATGGGAATTGGTACAGTTGGTAACGAATTCTTCACTATATCAAATGTTCTTTATGTAAAAGGGCTAAAACATAATCTTATTTCAATTAGCCAATTATGTGATAAAGGATTAGATGTTTTATTTGAATCTTCTACTAATCTATGCAAAATATCTAATCCTGTTACAAACAAGATTTTACTAACTGCACCAAGAATACACAATGTTTATATTGTTTCAATTCATGATCTTTCAAAATCATCTTTAAAATGTTTTATTACCAAAAATGATGAACTGGATCTTTGACATAGAAGGCTAGGACATGCTAGCACAAAGCTTATTGTAAAACTTGCCAAAAGAGATTTAATTAGAGGATTGCCTAGATTAAATGGAAATTTACCTTCACTTTGTTCACCATGTCAAAAAGGTAAAATTACTAGATCCTCTTTCAAAAGTAAAAATGTTATTTCTACTACAAGACCTTTGCAATTAATTCATATGGATCTATTTGGTCCCGTTAGCACCGCAAGTCTTGGTGGTAGATTGTATACATATGTTTTAATAGATGATTTTTCTAGATATTGTTGGACAATATTTCTCTCATCCAAATCCGAAGCATTTTGTGAATTTTCAAAATTATGTACTCGTATTCAAAATGAAAGTGATTTAAAAATTAAATGCATTCGCTCGGATCATGGAGGAGAATTTGAAAATGAAAAATTTACTTCTTATTGTGATATGTTAGGCATAAAACATGAGTTCTCCGCACCACGCACACCACAACAAAATGGTGTTGTAGAAAGAAAGAATAGGACACTTCAAGAGCTAGCACGCACTATGTTATGTGAATATAAATTACCTAAGTCCTTTTGGGCCGAAGCCGTAAACACATCATGTTATGTTATAAAAAGAATCATGCTTCGCCCATCTTTAAATCTCACACCATATGAACTCTATTTTCAAAAGAAGCCTAATGTGTTTTACTTCAAAAATTTTGATTGTAAATGCTTTATCTTAAATACAAAAGATAGCTTGGGAAAGTTTGATGAAAAATGTGATGAAGGAACATTTCTTGGATACTCTTCAACTAGTAAAGCTTATAGAGTTTTTAAAAAAAGAACTAGAAAAGTTGAAGAGTCAATTAATGTGAAATTTGATGAGCTTGTTCCTTGTATAGGAAGACGTTCCGCGGGTAAAGAGGATGATCTATTACCTCCTTTGGAGCATGGTGATGAAGAACCTTCCAAAGAAGAAGAAGAGAAGGCCAAGAAAGATGAATATGTACCTCCAAGCGTCTTAAAATTTACAAAGGATCATCCACGGGAATTGATAATTGGTGAACCATCCATCGGGATAAGAACTCGCTCTTCTCTTCATGAATCTTTTTCAAATATTTGTTTTGTTTCCGAAATAGAACCAAAAACCGTTTCTACCGCTTTAAACGATGAATTTTGGTTTTTGGCTATGAATGAAGATTTAGAACAATTTGAGCGACATAATGTTTGGAAATTAGTAGAAAGACCATCTAATCACCCGGTTGTAGGCGTAAAATGGATTTTCAAAAATAAATTAGATGGTGAGTCTAGAATATCTAGAAATAAAGCACGCATAGTAGCATAAGGATATTCACAAATCGAGGGGATAGATTTTGATAAATCTTTTGCACCCGTAACTAGATTGGAGTCTATAAGAATTTTTCTAGCATTTGCAAGCTTTAAAAGAATAAAACTATTTCAAATGGATGTGAAAAGTGCGTTTCTAAACGGGTTTGTAAAAGAAGAAGTTTATGTTGAACAACCCCCCGGTTTTATTAATGAAAATTTTCCAAATCATGTTTATAAACTAGAAAAAGCGCTTTATGGTTTAAAACAAGCGCTCCGTGCATGGTAAAAAGAATTTTTAGATATCTCATTGGGTCATCTAGATTAGGATTATGGTACCCACATAAAGATTCATTTACATTGCATGGGTATTCCGATTCGGATTATGCCGGTTGTTCACTTGATAGAAAAAGCACTAGTGGTACTTGTCATTTTCTAGGACCTTCATTAGTTGCATGGTCTAGTAGGAAATAAAATTCGGTTGCACTCTCCACCACAGAGGCCGAATACATTGCATTAGGGAGTTGTTGTGCACAAGCTCTATGGATGAGCCAAACATTAGAGGACTTTGGTTTTAATCTAAAACTTATTGAATTAAAATGTGACAACAAGAGTGCCATTGATCTTACAAATAATCCGGTACACCACTCTAGATCCAAACATATAGATGTGCGTCATCATTTCATAACGGATCACATTAAAAAGGAAAAATGTAAGGATTAGATTCATTGGCACGGACTCTCAAATTGCTGATATATTCACTAAACCTCTTCCCGATGCAAGGTTTCAAATGTTAAGGTTGGAATTAGGAGTCTTAGACATCTTAGGATGAAAAACATATAAAACGCTAATGTTTTATGCAATTTGAGCAATCAAGACATCTCTGATAATTACAAAACTTCTGCATAAGACTACTCTTAAGACCCCTAACCAATATCAAAAATAAAAAATTTAAAATTCTTGAAAAATCGTGTACTGTTTCCGGCGCTAGCAATAGCGCCGGCGCTAGCGTGAGTGTTCAAATTTTCTGTTTTTTAAATTTTCTATGAATCAAGAAAAATATGTTAGTGTATTTGTACTACTTTGATTTGTAGTTCTGACATTTTTTATTTTTGTTTTATTTATTTTATGAAAAATCAACTACAAAAATTCAAAATTGAAAAATTACCAAAAATATGTTTTTGTGATTTTCTGTTTTTATTTGATTTAAAAATGATAAAACATAAAAAATTGTATGATCTTTATTGCCAATATCAAGCATGTCTGAATTCTATTATTTAGAATTATTTTCAATGTTAAAACTTATTCCTTCAAATTACTATGAACATTGTTTTGCTTATCATGCTTTGATATATCTATTTAAAGTGCATCAAATATTAAAAAAATATGTGTAGAACCAAGCTTAGCATGCCTCTAAGTATGAGTAAATGTTTTATGATTGATAATGATACATTTCACTCACTTATTTTGGTAATCAACATGTGTGTCTAAATCTAAAAATGCTTGCTTATGTATTGTATTTGTACAATGAATTAAAACCCGCATAAGTTTATTGCCTACACTACATTTGAATTGCACTTATGAAATTTAGAAAAGTGGTTAAATTAAAATTTTTGTTTGCAAAACAAGTGTATTCGGAGAATATTGTCTCACAAATGTGAACAAAAAAATTATATATGTAGACAAATATAACTCCACCAAGCACTACTTGAACCTCCTGATAAGTCTTCATAAGCATTGTGAGGTTGAGCACCTTGGAAAGAATAGTAAAGTGTCTTGTGCAAACTTTGATTATTACACCACTTTGTTAAAAATTATGTGCATTAAAAGTGTGTGAAAGTAATTTACTTGTGTTTTATTGTGCACTTTACTTTGCATATGTCTTGTATTTTGTGATTTAAATCAATTGTTAACTTGCCCAAAATACACTTATATGCACATCCACTACAACAAACTGCACTTATAGTAAGGACCTAATTCGTTACAATAAGTGCCAAAATTCGTTACAAAAACTCTTTGGTAACGAAAAAAACTTTAAGTAACGGTCCTCCTCTAAAGCTCGACGCTAAAGGTTATTGTAACGAATGTATGAATGTCGTTACAAATAAAGTAATTGTAACAAATGATATTTTCTCACCAAAAAGAGATTCTTCCTCACAATAAATTGGTCACAATAAATATTATTTCGTTACAAATGTTATTTTTTCCTCACAAAAAAAAAAGTTATGATTAAAACTATTTCGTTACAAATGTTTTTTTTTTCTCACTAAAAATAAAATAACTTCGTTACAATAAAGTATAATAAACATTATTTCGTTACAATAGATTAAACAATAGTAACGAAAAAATTGTTACATTTATTTTCCATTCTTCTTACTACAGCCAATTCATTTATGTATCAAAAATATTCCATTTCTATTTTTTGTGTACCTGAGATTTTATTACAAATAATAATCTTGAAAACACACATATTTAATATTTCATAACGAGATCAAAATATATTTTTATTCACAACAAAAAGTTTTACATAGAGTACAAGTTATTATCATCTCTTCTAAAATAATACAATATTACATTACAAGATCAACATGTTTCTAATAAATCTTCCGTCATTTTTCGAAAAATGAATCATCCATCACTTTCTGACTAATGAATCTTTCGTCACTTGCCGGTCAATGCTCGAGGACCCTACAAATAAAAGAGAGCAATTAAGATCACGCTACAAATAAAAATAATGTCTCAAATAATAACACCAAAATTGATAATTGTAGACATAGGTTTGCCATCATAACATAATTATGGAATACTTATAAGACACCATTGGTATTTGGAAGACTTATAGATAGAGAGTAGTAAACATAAGGGTAGTTAGAAAAAAATTTACCGGGAACAAAACTGATCTAGGGAATCAAATGATCACCTAAAAGAAACAAAAAATCACTTCTCTCCAAAAGTGAGTTGCAGCAAAAACTGGGTATATGCCATCTATGAAACTTCTTGCTTGCAAACGGAGAACAATGTCATTGAACAAAAGACATCATAATTTAAAAGAAAACAACAATATAATAGATCAGTATAACAGCGGACGTAGGCTGTATTACCAGCGGAAGATTTAAAATCACTTCTTGTTTTCCAGCTCTTCGCCGTAGGCTGTATTACCAGCGGACGCCATGGCTATGGCTTCCCCGGGAGGAGGGTGATCGAATCTGCACGCCACCCCATACTTGCATGTGCCTGTCTTCATATAGAAAGGGCATGCCACTGAACCCTGCAATAAAACCTCTCCCAATGTTTAATTTTTAAGCTTGTAGATAACAAGGTATAGAAGCAATTTTAATTTTTAAGCTTGTAGATAACAAGGTATAGAAAGGACAAATTTTAATGGTCCAGAATAGTGTATTGAGAGGCACAGACTTCTAGCATAAATAGCTTCATATACTTCAATGCTATCACGGATTTAAATATTACTTGTTCACCAAATGTATGATGTTGATAGTTTCACTGTTTTGGAACTGTCATACCTCGCAACTCCAAACCAAGATATGAAATTCGAAGTAATGCTGGTTAGCAAGCTTTTCAAGGAGAAAATGTTACTACTTGGAGTATGTGTGAGAGAGTGAGAATCAGATGAATATATACAACTTGGAAAAATGTGCGACAAAAAAATGTACCTCTCTTCTGGGAAGCCCAGCAAGAGTAAGCTTGATATTTTCTTGATCCGTCTTAGGAATAGCTGTGGCAGGTGCAGACCTATCTATTGGGTGGTGGTACCTGCATCTCTCCCCGAACTTGCACTGACCAGTCTTCATATAATACTGCATACAAAATATCTTCTTTGATGAATTAGTTGCATAGGATTGTCAAAATAAGGTCAATGAACTAAAGTGGAATAGGGCTGTCAATTGAATTTTGTATTTGCAAGTAGTTTGAGAAATAGGGACTCCTTAATAATAATGTTTTTATAATCAACCACGTCTATCATATCCTGAACATGAAATCAATCATTTTATCAATGACAGATATCTTAGAGGGTCTAACAAAAATGAAAAGAGATTACTTATTATGCAATCTGAGCCATCCAACATGAAGATCTTTAATGGAAAAAACATGTGATTAAACAGGTATACCAAGCCCTTTAGGATGACAGTTCTTAATCCTGCATGTAATGATATGAATAATGAACGCTATCCTAACACTAATTGAGATCGGCAACAAAGGCAATCATAATAATAAACGTAAGTATGGTACCAAAATGAAAGGTCAGTATATTCCTAATGGTAAATTCTGGTTTATGAAACTTCTTGCTTGCAAACGGAGAACAATGTCATTGAACAAGAGACATCAGAATTTAAAAGAAAACAACAATATAATAGATCAGTATAACATTGGACAAAGATTAAGCTAACTGAAACTGCACTCATTAATCATCAAAATAGCTTCAAAGTATATAGATAGCATACATCACATTCAATTTCTCCAGGCCTTTGAGGGAAAATGGAAACTCCAAGCTGCATTGCGAAAGAGAATATCAGGCAAGCTAGCTACCTGAGACAAACGATGGTCTATAGTAGGTAAAAAGCTAGCAGCTGGGTTCATGACTCCAATAGGTAAACTAGCAACTGTTGGAGTTATGTATGCATTGGTTGAATCAGTAGTATGCATAGAATTGATAACTGCAGAAGATTTCAACCAAAGACCATTAGAGCTAAAACAAGAAAAACAAATCCCCAAAATATATAGTACATTAAGAAACATACGGAGTCTATCAGGATGATTAAATCGACAAGTAGCACCATATTTGCAGCTGTGCCAGAAGGAAAATTCACAGAAATTTTATGATCTCCAAGATTGAGTTTAGCCAAAGAAAATTCTACATACAGAAAAATAAAGAAATACACACCTGCCAGTCTTTCCGTGGTTTATATCTCCATTGACAGCATCAGAAATATATATTGTTTGATCAATCTTTATGGGATTTCCAGTTTCTTTTCCAGTTAAGTGAATGTCCTTTGGATGATCAAATTTGCATTAAATCATTTCCAGTTAAGTGGAGCTATAAGGAAGTAGCTGGTCAAATTAAAAATGCAGTGTTCATCTTCAGTACTCTGATTCATGTCTTGACTTAAGAAGATAACCTGCGCGACAATGCTTCTCTCTCTATCCCCCCTCTCTCTCTCTCTACATTCTCCAGTTGTTGGAGGTTGTGCGATGAAACAAGGTGAAAGCCTTTAAGAATATCAGGAAACAGAGGAGAGAGATGGGCGCTGGGGTTGGTGGTGAAGAAAGGGAAATGCCATTTTCATTTTCCAGTTAAGTGAATACTACATGGAATTGGGATAACATTTCTACAAAGTCAAAACCCAAGATGATGGTTGAATCATTTCCTGATCCCTTCCATACCATCTCTACTGAAATTGAAAACCAACAAGTAGAAGAAAAGGACAGTGAAGAAGAGGCAGTAGTACAAGACAAAGAAGATAATGAAACAACAAACATATTGGTAATATTGCAGAAACTGAAACAACAGACATATTTGCAATCACTAAGTATAAGTGTATAACCATAACCATCATTGGCCAAAAATAGAAAATTTAGTGCACAGCCACAACACCAGGTAGTGAAAACAAATACAAATAAAAAATTGAAGAACACAAAAGAAAGTAGAAGATTAGAGAATACAACATTTGTGCCCAAATCACACTCACAGTAAACTATGTGAACAAATCCATTGTTTGGTTGGAGAAAGAGGTGGAAATAATATGTTATACTAAGGAAATCTATGTGAACAAATCCAATTAGACAGCACTTTTATTGGGACGCTCTAACCTAATTTGGTGTCTAATTAGATATGTTCACAAATTAGCACCAAATCACATAGCTTTGTTGTTAATTAGATTTGTTCACATAACATATTAAATCACATAGCTTTGTTGTCTAATTAGATTTGTCAATATAGCTTTATTCAATTTTTTGATGGGTGAACAAATCTATAAAAAAGATGTTGTATAACAAATCTTCTTAGACGACATTTTTTTGTTAACGTGGCCTAGAATATGCTTTGTAATGAATATACTTTTGTTCTCATCTAAGAAAAGCACCATACCACACAATAGTTGTGGCTGCCAACATTTGGTGGAAATAATATGATATACTAACACCAAATTAGACAACCACGTTAACTTGTGCAGGAGAGTAAAATTCTGAAAAGACAGTGCTAAATGCTGGAAAGAAAATGCCCTAAATTAACCTGAAAAATAATCACCAAATCTAGATGAGAATACGTCCTAATTTTTGGGAGGAAGGCCTAACAGCTGGGAAGAAGAACCATTACAACTACATGTTGAGAATAAGGCATTACAACTTTGGGAGGAAGAAAAAAAAGGCTCTGGATCTGGGTACCTGAAGATCAGGCGTTACAACTTTGGTAGATTTTTCTCCTCCGTCGAGTTGAGGTTTAGGAAGAAGAGTGGAGGCCTTTTCTGTGGCTAGGGTTGAGGAAGCTGGAATTTCCCCTGTGCCGAACCCTTAACCAGAGAACATTCAAGATTGTATGCGAGTCCTCGATTAGCAGCAGGAACGATGGATGGAGGAAGAAGACTGTAGGTCTTACCAGAACCCTTAACCAGAGAACATCCAGACTGTATGCGAGTCCTCGATTAGTAGCAGGAACGATGGATGGAGGAATAGCGCAAGGAGATGAGGAGTCGTGCTGATTCGCAGGAGGAAGAAGCGAGCCGCGATCAAGGACGGGACGAGTCGAGGGTTTCGAGAATTAATATGCTTCAGGATCAAGGAAGGGATGGAGCTGGGTTTATGGAGGGAAATTTCCCTCCAAATAATTCATGCTCATAGTTTTAAGATAAATATTTAAGTACGTATGCGCATCAAATTTGGGAGGTGCGGTATTGTAGGATTTCGCGATCAATGGTCGAGATGCATCTCCCGCAAAAACATCTGAAATACTTCTTCTATACTGCTTTATCCACCGTGGGATCTCGCAATCCTACGGTCGAATCTGCTCGCGCACCTCCGGGAGGTGCGCATATGTACCCAAATATTTGCGTAATTTTAAATGGGGTCATTTATGCAAGTTTATTACATAATTTGATATGTTGACTCAACATTCTATATGTGACTATTTTTTGCTCGATCTCGAGAGATGGCTCGCGCGCCATCATGATCAAAAATATTTGAGCTGAAGCTCGAGTAGTAATCGAGCTCCAGCTCAACGTACTCGAGCTCGACTCAAAATCGAGATTGAGCTCATTGAACTCGAGTTCGAGATTGAGCTCATTGAACTCGATCTCAACTCAAAATCAAGATTGTGCATATGTGTGTGTGTGTGTGTGTGTGTGTGTGTGCATGTTGCATGGGGTCTGTGTCTGTGTCTGTGCATAATCTATATTTGCTTGTGCATGTGTGTGTCTGTATCTGTATGTATGTGTGTCTGTGTACGTACGTATGTGTGTCGGTCAATGTGTCTGTGTATGTGTCCATGTATCTATACAAGTGATCTGTGTCTGTGTCCATGTGTTTGTGTCTATGTATATATCTATGTCTGTATGTACACGTGCTTGTCTGTGTCTGTGTATTTGGGTTGTGTGTGAGTGTTTGTCTGTCTATGCATGCATGTTTGTCTGTGCTTGTGTGTGTCTGTGTTTGTGTATCTATGTGTGTTACACAAAATCTGTGTCTGTGTCTGTGTGTTTGTGCGTGTTTGTGTATTTAAAGCTCATGTATACAGTCGGGCAATGTCGAGGCGGGGGTATTGTCGAGCGGGGAACATGGGCCTCATGTGCGCACTTGTATTCGTGTGCGCGCGAGAGTGCATTTGCGTGCGCGCAAGAGTACATTTGCGTGCGCGCAAGAGTACATTTGCGTGCGCGCGAGAGTGCATTTGCGTGCACGCGGGTTCGTGTGTGATTTTATTTTAATTCCAAAATTATATTAAAAAATTAATGTTATATTAATTTGCATTCATTTTTACATTTAATATATTTTTAATTTTTAGTTTTGTTTTGTTCAAAATTTTATGGAGGGAAATATTCATCCGTATATTTCATTCAGTCATGTGAGAGAGAGATAGAGCTGCATGGGAGAGAGGCAGAAAAACTTTTATAAAAAGTTAAAGATTTATAAAAAAACCCATACGCGCAAAAATACATATCGCAATAGTACCACATATCTGCGACAGCCGAGCACGAATGTTTGCGAGCTGTAGGAGTACTGTCGTCGCGTTAGAGCACTATCGAGGCGGGGTACTGTCGCGCGCATACAATTTTTTTTTTCAAAAAAAAATAATAATTCAAAACTTTGATAATAAAATTGTACAAAAATTGAAAATAAAATATGATATATTTTTTGTAACAAAACTTTAATAATAAAATATTACTTTTAGTAAGGACAATGTCTTTGTCACAAAAAACTTTCATGATGTCGTTACAATTGATACTTATTGTGAGAAAAGTTTTCTATTTGTAACGTAACATTGGTGTTGTTACAAATACTTATAGTTATAGTAACGAATTAATTATTATTGTAACAAAATTTAAAATATTCGTTACAATAAAGTTAGTTTTTGTAACAACAAAAAATCTTTGTTACTAAATATAACTATTAGTAACAAACTGTGTTTCAGTTACATTCCAGTCCTTACAACAGGTGCAGTTTGTTGTAGTGATCGTTATCTTTCATAACACTTCTTCTCATGAGTATTGGATTCTAATTCTTTATCTATACTACTCTTTATATAAAATAGCACTAGATAACCTAGCATGATCTCTACAATGTTTTGGTATTTCTTGAACTTAAAATTAAGTAACATTGTAGTATAATCTCTCTTTGTTATGTTCATTTCATGCTTGGTATCTTTATGAAAATCTTTGAGATTTCAAAAGGTTAAAACATCTTTCAATTTTGAACTAAAACTCATATTTTTACTTATGCTTTTCATACTTACAAAAAGATGTTTATTATAATCTTCCGCTTGCTTACAACTCTTATCTTTATATTTGAAATCTCTTATATATGCTATGCTTAAACTCTTTATCTTTATTTATATTTTGAAAAGCTCGATCATGATATATTAATGCCTCTTTACTACCCTCACCACACCTTCTTTTGATAATACCAAAAGGGGGAGATTAATTGAAGAAATCTATATAGGAGAAATATAGACAAATAAGGGGAGACTAATTAATGAAATCTATCATTTAGGGGGAGTATCACATAAATTGCATTTATGTAGGGGGAGCATTAAGATAGGGGGAGTATGCACATTATCATGCTATTATCATGTTTATCATATACTATTGTTGTACTATCATCTTGCTTATCTTATACTATAAACACTATTGTTGATTTCTTGCTAAGTGAATTTGTTATTATCAAAAGGGGGAGATTGTTGGACATGTGTGTCACATCCCTTTGTTTGAGAATAACAAATCACATATTATATTTGATATTGCTTGTAGTGTGTTTATAGTGTGCAGGAACTATAGTTGCAATACTCCACAGGTATAAGGCAGCTTGGAGCAACCTTTGGAAAGGAGCAGCACTAACGCCAGCGCTATCGCTAACGCCAGCGCTATCGCCAGCGCTATCGCCAGCGCTATCGCTAACGCCAGGCGTTAGCTCAGTTGGTTCCGTCTCAGCGGTTTCATCTCAGCGACCGTCTCAGCGGTTAGCCTCGTCTCAGCGGTTCCTTAGCGCTACCGCAAGCGCTAACGCTACTACCAGGCGCTAGCTTGAGCTCGTGCAGATCGTCACGCCGCCGACGGTTCCGCAACCGCTCAACACGACCGCTAACGCCAGCGCTATCACTACCGCAGGCGCTATCACTACCGCCTGGCGTTATCTCGAGTTCGTGCACAGCGCCACGCCGCCGACGGTTTCGTAACTGTTCTACACGACCGATACCGCCAGCGCTAGCGTCTACCGCAGGCGCTAGTGTGGAGTTCTATAAAATGGAGCTTTGCTTCTCGTTTTGGTTAGCCCTCCCAGAGACACTACTTGTGCCCATACTCTCGTGATGCTACTCTGCCGATACATCATCTCCCACTCAAAGCCAAAGAAGAAATTCTGGAGAAGGAAGCCATCACGCTGCATCCAAAGAATGATCGCTTCGACCTCGCTTGTGCTTCAGCGATCCTTCATCCTCATCTCCAGAAATCTCAAGAGGGAGTTTGCTTGTTATTTACTTCACTTCTTTATTTGTATCTTGTAGTGAAATCGCCTTATTTTTGGCGACTAGGTCCTTGCGCAACTTAGGGGGAATTCACCGCGTGAGTTGGCGACTAGATCTAGGGGATTAGATCTAAGGGGTGCTCGAGGCCATATCCGGGGAAGGATTGGCTAGAGCGGCTTGAGGCCTTATCCGGGGAAGGATAGGCTAAAGCCAACCGGTTTGTGGGGATACAAGTCGGTATAGAAAAGGAAAAGAAATTCACTTTTGTACGCCTCCGATTTCTAGCGATATTGAAATCAAATTTTGTAAACACCATTTTTTATATAATGGAATCATGATTATATTTGTGTTTATTTGATTTCTCTCAATTGGCATAAAATTTCATTATTGCAAAATTGTTATTACTGAATTTTCATCTTATTTCCTATTAATCAAAAACAACTTAGTAATTATCTTGAAAATTATAACAAGAATTTTATTCCCTTATTCACCCTCCCCCCCTCTAAGGGCGTCGTAAGATCCAACAGAACCGGAAACGGGTCACGGTCTAACACCGATTGATGAACTCCGTCGGGAGTTTAACGATCAATTGATGGATATTCAGGAGATGTTACAATGAGGTTCGCCCAAATGGCACCTCAAAATCTCGCAGCCCGCCAACCTGGTGAGGGGAATGTTCACCATAACAACATCCGGGAGCCAGCCCCTCTGAATCCTACTGCCCAACTATCACGACCCGTCTTGGCAAAAATTAGAGTGCGCTTCGGGGCGGGCCATGATGCCACGGGCATGGGCGAAAAGAAATCCATGCATGCTAAGGCGGAAGCAGAAATACTACAAATAATTTTAAAAGATGTTACTTTTGGCTAAAATAGATTGATTTATTGCGGAAGCTTTAAAATCTGAGATCGAAACAGGTGCACATGCATTTTTGCAAAAGAACTTATGATACATGTTTTGAAACAAATTTTGTTATGCAGTGATCATCGCAGATGAATGAGCAGGCAAAACATGTCAAATTCTAGTACATATAATATTTAGCCTAGCAATTGTCCATGAAAGATGAAACAGGAGAAAATGGCTGATCATAATTACTACATGACAGAAATATCCGACAGTAAAAGAAATGAAACATAAACACAAAACCTGAAGCTCGACGCAGATCGGCTCAAGAAGCAGGCGGCGTAGACATGAACGCTAAGGAAAATTCCAAAACAAGAAGGAAAAAGCCTCAGAACATTGAAATACACAAGAGCAAAGCAAAATAAAATACGAGCAGGAGAAACAGAATATTTGTGTACCGCTTTTCATGAAACAGAGCTAACAAGACAGGCAAGCAAGAGAGACAAGCAGAAAAATCTAGAATTATTAGACTACTCTGAAATATAGCATACAAAGATGATCATGTAATAACATAAGTTATAACAAGTGAAAGTGTAGGTGTTTTTGTTTGATGCGCAGGATTCATGATTCAGGTAGATTCAAGTACAGATTCAGGAGATTCAGAAATTTAAGATCGATATGACCGGTCCTTTGTTCCCATTAGGGATTCAAGAGGGAACCCAAGTCAAGGAGTTGCATCAATTAAACCTTACCTTTCAATGTTAACTTACATTATTAATGACTTTGTACATGATTTCGCGGATTCTAGTGTACAGAAACAAGTTATGAAAGTGAGGATTCAGGTATTTGACATGAAAATTTAGAATATAAGGAACTATGTCGTAAGCTAAAACAATCTTGCAACGACATAAGTTGTAATCTTTGAAATGCGTAGGTGTTTACAGTGGGTGCACATGGTTCACACTCAAGTTCAAGTGTAAGTCTTACTACAATAAGGTCATTTCCTACTTACCGTGACCATGCAATCAAGACGATGCACCACCTAAACCCTAGCTTCCAGGATTTGCTAATGACACGCAGGACCTAAGTGATTCAGAGATTGGTGATTCTAATTGAAACAGACTCACGCTGAAGAAAACATCAGATCAAGAGAAATAGACTTTATCCAAGTCTTTCAACCAAACAGGCATAAGAAACAGAATTTGATGACTCAAGAACTCGAAAGAGAGTTTTGAAACTTGTGGTTTCAAGTATTCACGAGTAATAAGATTACTATAGATCATTATCTAGGATATCAGGTATTCCTTTAGATTTAGCCATTCCAAAACACGAATATCTTCTAAGTCGACACGTGTACGACCCAAACATTTCATATCGAACACATTTCGTCTAATTGCTAGCAAGGAATCTTAACATTTGCCAATATACCAATTAATATTCATGCTCAAAAAGAAGTACTAATCCTCCTATTAAAATCATGATTTCACATTTCACAACTCGTGCTATTTCAAATGCGTGAAACCTCAAACTACTATCAAGTCAAATCAAGCAATCAAAACTAAACATATTTGATGAAACTTGGATTCAAAGGTGAAACATATAATCATAAGAACAGGTCATGCTAAACAAAATTCAATGCTTGCAAGAGAGAGGGATCTCTACTTGCCTTAAATAAGCTGAAGCTGACGGGGGCGGCCAAATAGTGCGAGCAAAGATAGAAATCCTAATTTGAATCTTTTTAAGAACGATGAAAGCAACATTGCTTAATTCACTATGCTAACACGAGCAATTTATTCAACATGTAACTTTGATCAAGAACGGTTAGAGAATTACCTCCCTCAAAATTGAGGGGAGAAGGAATTACAACGCGGAAACTGGAGATTTCGCGGCGCTTTAGGCTAGGGAAACACTAAATCGGAAGGGTCTTCAAGAGGTCCCACCAATTGGAGAAACGAAGAGCATCATAGAGCATGAAAACCTAGGAATTAGACGATTACGAGCGGGCAAAACCTTGAATCAATAGAAAATCCGCAATTTTGAGTGCAGAATTTGCAAAATAATTCGAGAAAAATTGAACAAAGGCAGAAAGGAGGAGTTCCTTACCCGAGGAAACCAAAATCTGAGCCCAAGGAGGAGAGGAGAGGAAACCCTAGATGTTCCTCACGCAAAAACTCGGCCCAAACAGGGACGAAGGGGTTATCGGAGGGAGAGGAGGTGGCTGCCGACCCCTATGGAGGAGGAGAAAGTTGTCGATCCTCGAGGAGAGGAGGCTTGAGGCGGGCTACCGTCGATCTTGATCGCAGAGGAGGAGGCAGAAGGCATCGGCAGCGACGGGGGATGGTGCAGGAGGAGGAATCGGAATTAGGAGGGAAAGGAATCGACGGCTGGAGATGGAGAAGGCGCTGGAGAAGGCGATCGGGAGACGGGAGAGCTGTGGGAGACGGGGCTGGAGCGGGAGAAGCGACGAGACTTGTGGCTTGCGGGAAATAATAAGAGGGGGGCCGACTGCTGGCTCGGTTTAGACTTAAAAGAAGGGAAAACCCTAAAATCCCAATTTACAAAAATGCCATTATTATTATCATTATTTTGGGTTGTTACATTCTCCCCTACTTAAGAAGTTTCGTCCCGAAACTTTCTGAGGATTCCCTGAATGGGCTTCTTATGGCGAAGATTCAGATGTCATTCTTTTCAACAAGACTTTCAAATCGAGGCATGGAAGCTAACTATGAATATGCTAAAACAGAAAGAAAAACAAGCGCGGAGACTTACCAAGATTAAGAGAAAATTTGCGGATACTTGCCTCGCATATCATATTCAAGTTCTCAAGAGGATTATTCAGATTTTTCATGCATTTAAAACACAGCTATCATAAGGATGATTTTCTTTTGAAGCTTGCACATTTGATACTCTAAGATCTTAGCAGGTATGGCCAGATACGAAGGATTAGATTCAGGGAACACAAGAATTGCTTCACTTAGCTCGGAATTGAGGGATAAGAATTAAGAATTTGGGAGCGAAGAATCTTTGCACAAAGGGGGGGTAACTTACTTGCGATGTTGAAGCTTAAGAGCTAACTAGAAGGGGATACTGGAGAATCAGACGAGATCAATAGTCGAGCAGAACAGGAAGACTGAATACGAATATCGGAGATTTGAACCTAGAGATTCTAACACATTTCCTACTGTTAGGTACATAAATTATATAATAATTACAGCATTTTCATTGGACAACTCTAGGTAATGATCATGCAAGTGCAAAATTGAAATCATGTGCGATGTCAAGCAAATAGTAAAACCATGCGTGTACAATCATTATTGTTGTTCTTAACTGGACACTTGTGCAATGCTTATGATATGAATGCAAATGAATGGATACACATGCCACGTTAAGCGCCCATATCACTTAACATGTCAAGCAAATTATGATTCTAATACCAACGCACTTGAAAATATTAAAATGCCCATAACCATTTAATATTCGCAAGCGGTGTATATCCTAGTGCAAATTCATATGCACAAAAATGTTAAGTTTGCCCATAACCCCTTAACATTCGTTTGCATACTACTCATGCTTATGAGTGTAGTGTGTGCGTCTTTCAGCCGCGAACAACAGATAATGATAAGGTGCGTGAAGTAATGATGCATGCATAAATATTTATAAAATATGATTCAAAATATATGATAACTGTAAAATTCTTTATCTTTAGAGCCTAACCTAGCTCTCATACCAACTGTCATGACCCGTCTTGGCAAAAATCAGAGTGTGCTTCGGGGCGGGCCATGATGCCATAGGCATGGGCGAAAAGAAATCCATGCTTGCTAAGGCGGAAGCAGAAATACTACAAATAATTTTACAAGATGTTACTTTTGGGTAAAACAGATTGATTTATTGCGGAAACTTTAAAATGTGAGATTGAAACAGGTGCACATGCATTTTTGCAAAAGAACTTATGATACAAGTTTTGAAACAAATTGTTTTATGCAGTGATCATCGCAGATGAATGAGCATGCAAAACATGTCAAATTCTAGTACATATAATATTTTGCCTAGCAGTTGTCCATGAAATAGGAGAAAATGGCTGATCGTAATTACTACATAACAGAAATATCCGACAGTAAAAGAAATGAAACATAAACACAAAACCTGAAGCTTGACGCAGATTGGCTCAGGAAGCAGGCGGCACAGACACGAACGCTAAGGCAAATTCTAAAATAAGAAGGAAAAAGCCTAAGAACATTGAAATACACAAGAGCAAAGCAAAATAAAATACGAGTAGGAGAAACCGAATATTTGTGTACCGCTTTTCATGAAACAGAGCTAACAAGACAGGCAAGCAAGTGAGACAAGCAGAAAAATCTAGAATTATAAGACTACTCTGAAATATAGCATAAAAAGATGATCATGAAATAACATAAGTTGTAACAAGTGAAAGTGTAGGTGTTTTTGTTTGATGCGCAGGATTCATGATTCAGGTAGATTCAAGTACAGATTCAGGAGATTCAGAAATTTAAGCTCGTTATGACCGGTCCTTTGTTCCCATTATGGATTCAAGAGGGAACCCAAGTTAAGGAGTTGCGTCAATTAAACCTTACCTTTCAATGTTAATTTTTTTTATTAATGACTTAGTACAGGATTTCGCGGATCTAGTGTACAGAAACAAGTTATCAAATCGAGGATTCAGGTATTTGACATGAAAATTTAGAATATAAGGAACTATGTCGTAAGCTAAAACAATGTTGCAACGACATAAGTTGTAATCGTTGAAATGCATAGGTGTTTACAGTGGGTGCACATGGTTCACACTCAAGTTCAAGTGCAAGTCTTACTAGAATAAGAGTATTTCCTGCTTACCGTGACCATGCAATCAAGGCGATGCACCACCTAAACCATAGCTTCCAGGATTTGCTTATGACATGCAGTACCTAAGTGATTCAGAGATTGGTGATTCTAATTGAAACAGACTCATGCTGAAGAAAACATCAGATCAAGAGAAATAGACTTTATCCAAGTCTTTCAACCAAACAGGCATAAGAAATAGAATTTGATGACTCAAGAACTCGAAAGAGAGTTTTGATACTTGCGATTTCAAGTATTCACGAGTAATAAGATTACTATAGATCATTATCTAGGATATCAGGTATTCCTATAGATTTATCCATTCCAAAACACGAATATCTTCTAAGTAGACACGTGTACGACCCAAACATTTCATATCGAACACATTTCGTCTAATTGCTAGCAAGGAATCTTAACATTTGCCAATATACCAATTAATTTTCATGCTAAAAAAGAACTACTAATCCTCCAATTAAAATCATCATTTCACATTTCACAACTCGTGCTATTTCAAATGCGTGAAACCTCAAACAACTATCAAGTCAAATCAAGCAATCAAAACTAAACTTATTTGATGAAACGTGAATTCAAAGGTGAAACATAAAATCATAAGAATAGGTCATGCTAAACAAAATTCAATGCTTGCAAGAGAGAGGGATCTCTACTTGCCTTAAATAAGCTGAAGCTGGCGGGGGAGGCCAAATAGCACAAGCACAAATAGAAATCCTAATTCGAACCTGTTTAAGAATGATGAAAGCAACATAGCTTAATTCACTATGCTAACACGAGCAATTTATTCAACACGTAGCTTTGATCAAGAAGGGTTGGAGAATTACCTCCCTCAAAAGTGAGGGGAGAAGGAATTACAATGCGGAAACCGGAGATTTGGCGGCGCTTTAGGCTTGGGAAACCCTAAATCGGAAGGGTCTTCAAGAGGTCCCACCAATTGGAGCAACGAACAGCGTCATAGAGCATGAAAACCTTGGAATTAGACGATTACGAGCGGGCAAAACCTTGAATCAACAGAAAAACCGCAATTTGGAGTGCACAATTTGCAAACTAATTCGAGAAAATTTGAACAAAGGCGGAAAGGAGGAGTTCCTTACCCGAGGAAACCAAAATCTGAGCCCAAGGAGGAGAGGGGATGAAACCTTAGATGTTCATCACGCAAAAACTCAGCCCAAACAGAGAGGAAGGGGTTGCCGGAGGGAGAGGAGGTGGTTGTCGACACCTATGGAGGAGGAGAAAGCTGTCGGTCCTTGAGGAGAGGAGGCTGGAGGCGGGCTGCCATCGATCTTGAGCGCAGAGGAGGAGGCAGAAGGCGTCGGCAGTGATGGGGGATGGTGCAGGTGGCGAAATCGGAATTAGGAGGGAGAGGAATTGACGGCTGGAGATGGAGAAGGCACTGGAGAAGGCAATCGGGAGACGGGAGAGCTGCGGGAGACGGGGCTGGAGCGGGAGAAGCGGCGAGACTCGCGGCTTGCGGGAAATAATAAGAGGGGGGCGACTGATGGCTCGGTTTAGACTTAAAAGAAGGGAAAACCCTAAAATCCCAATTTACAAAAATGCCATTATTATTATCATTATAATAAAAATCTCGCAGCCCGCCAACGTGGTGAGGGGAATGTTCACCATAACAATATCCCGGAGCCGGCACCTCCGTATCCTGCTGCCCAACCTCGGGACGAAGGGAATAATAATCCTGAACAGGCCCCGAGAGCCACTTACGAATTTGATATTACTAGGGCCGTATGGATCAAACCACTCTCATATGAGGGGTTGGGTGACACCTAAGTTTTGTTGGAGTGGGTTATGGAAATCGAGTGCTACTTTCAGTGGCAAAATCTGACTGACATGGATAAGGTACGAGTGGCGCGTATGAAGTTGTTAGGTAGAGCCTAGTCGTTCTGGCTAAATGAGGAAAGGCGTTTAGGTGCAGGGGAAGGCTTGCCTCCCATCGGGTGGGCGGGCATGAAGGCCCTGTTGACTGATCAGTACGTCCTAACCTATCATCGCACGCAAATGTTTGATGATTTAGCTTCCCTTAGGCAATGTAATCGATCGGTTGCGGAGTATATGGGACTCTTGAAAGACATGATGGTCAGATGCGACGTTAAGGACATGCCTGAGGTTACCCTCTCTCGGTTTCGTAAGGGACTTAGCCCCGAAATTTAGGGTAAGCTCCTTCGTTATGGCCACACTGACTTGAACACAACTTATAATGCCGCGTTGGACATTGAAAAGCATCTGGCCCATAAGTCTATGTCGCGTGCATTTTAGAATTTTAAGTCCCTCTTAGGACCTCCTCCGTTAGCAATGAAAGATAAAGGTAAGTTTCGATCCACGGACTCGAACTCCGTCGTTATTACGGCTAGAAATATGCGTAACCCATCCGGTGATCGAGTGCCCGTAGGTCGGATTAGCAAAACGAATGCTTCTTGTTTTAGTTGTGGGATTCAAGGGCACTACGCTAGTGAATGCCCTACTAAGGCCAAGCCCCTAGCTCTGTTGGATACTGCGGATGACCCCGCCGAGCTTGAATATGCAGCCGATGATGACTCCGATTCGGAGGGAGTGCCGAATGATCTTGATGATGAAACCAACATGATGGTGATTCATTGTATTTTAGCCACACCACGTGCGTCCGAAGATTGGAATAGGACGAATATATTAACATTAAACTTTAAAAGCGGAGATAAGTGGTGCAAGTTAAACATCGATAGCGGTAGTTTCATGAATGTGATCTCGGAGAATGCGGTGGCCCGGATGAAGTTGACCACTGACCTGCACCCTTACCCATATATGGTGGCATGGGTTAATAAACATCCCTTCTGGTTGCGCGGCGTTGTTTGGTACCCCTCACCATCAAAAATTATTCGGAAAAGGTTTGGTGTGACGTCATCCCCATGGATGCCTATCAAGTGTTGCTAGGATGACCTAGGCTTTATGACCATGACGTTACCCATTTTGGGCGAGCCAACTCTTACCAGTTCAAGTTTAATGGCAAGACCATTACCTTGAGACCTACGCCACCTAAGGACCCTTTGAGCGCCTCAAAAGACACAATTGTGCCCGTAGAGAAGAAGACTTTAAGTTTGATTGGTAAGAAGGAGTTCGCACGCCAGACATTTTTGGATGGTGTCCTTTATGCCTTAGTTTAGCTACAAGTCAAGGAAGACGTGCCTTCGTTTGATAGCTTACCACCTGCACTGCGGAACATGTTAGAGGAATTTAAGGATGTCTACCCGGATGAGTTACCCCCTACGTTACCCCCCTTTGCGATACATCCAACATGCGATAGATTTCATTTCGAGTTCCTCGTTACCCAACATGCCTCACTATCGGTTAAATCTGTCTGCACATTTGGAGCTACAAACACAAATTTCAGATTTGTTACAGAAGAGATTTATCCGCCATAGTAAAAGTCTGTGTGTCGTTTCGGCTTTGCTAGCGCCTAAGAAAGATGGCTCGTGGAAGATGTGCGTGGATAGTAGAGCCATAAATAAAATCACAATTAAATACCGGTTTCCCATCCCGCGTTTGGATGACTTGTTGGATATGTTAGCCGGAGCCACGATCTTTTCTAAATTGAACCTTAGGAGTGGCTACCACCAGATTAGAATCCAGGAGGGTGACGAGTGGAAGACAGCTTATAAATCTAAAGAGGGGCTCTATGAATGGTTAGTGATGTCGTTTGGGTTGTCCAATGCCCCTAGTATATTTTCTAGGATGATGACACATGTCTTCCAACCCTACATGGGAAAATTTATTGTGGTGTGCTTTGATCATATTCTCATTTTTAGTACGTCTACCCTTGATCAAGAATCGCATTTGAGGACTATCCTAGAGACGTTACGTGGGGAAAAATTATTCGTCAATATAAAAAAATGTACGTTCTATGTTACGTCTGTAGAATTTCTTGGGTATATAGTGAGTTCGTAAGGCATGCACGTGGACCCTAAGAAGGTCCAAGCCATTAAAGATTGGCCGGAACCCACCAACATTAGGGATGTTAGGAGCTTCCATGGTTTAGCTACGTTTTATCGCTGATTCATTCACGACTTTAGTAGCATCATGGCACCAATCACCGAGTGCATGAATAGGGGCGATTTCACTTGGACGAAATCGGCCACTCAAGCGTTCCAAACGATTAAAGCTAGAATGTCGGGAGCCCCCCTATTGCGGTTGTAGGACTTTGATAAGGTTTTTGAATTATCTTGTGACGCGTAGGGGATCGGGATTGGATGCTTTTAAGTTAGGAGGGTATCATCCTGTTGGGTATTTTAGTGAAAAACTGGCGGGCCCAAAGTTGAAATACTCGAATTTTGACCAAGATTTTATGCCGTGATACTTTGCCTCCAACATTGGCGGCACTATTTTCTCCCGAAGGAGTTTGTCATCCAATCCGATCACGAGGCCTTAATATTTGTCAACTCTCAAAGCAAGGTCAGCCCCTGGCAGGCTAAGTGGGTCTCCTATCTTCAAGATTACTCCTTTATTATCAAACATCTTAAGGGAACCCTTAACTGGGTGGCAGACGCCATTAGTCACGTCTCCTTGTTATTGACCACGTAGAGGTCAAGGTCATCGGATTTGAACGCATTAAGGATGAGTATGTCAACTGTCCGTATTTCAAAGAGATATATCTTTCTGCTCAAGGCGATGCGTCCACTACCATTTTTCGCGTATTATATTCGTGACGGCTACCTATTTAGGCATGCCAAGCTTTGTATCTATCGCTCGTCCCTTCGCCATTTCATCGTGTGGGAGTTGCATAGTGGCGGCCTAGGCGGCCATTTTGGGCGTGACAAAACCATCACATTAGTGGAGGACAAGTTTTAATGGCCGGACCTTAAGTCTACGGTGCATAAGATTGTGAGTAGTTGCCGGACGTGCCAATTACCTAAGGGGAATAAAACGAACGCGGGGCTTTATACCCCTCTTCCGATTGCTTTCGTACCTTGGGAGGATATGTAACATCCCCCAAACAACTAGAACCCCAAGTTGGTTTTGTTATGACTATGTCATGACAAAACCATAGGAAGAGCTCAAGACCATGTGAGCTTGGGAGAGAAGGAGAAAACCCAAGTGGTCTGCAAATAGCAGTTTTCAGATACGTAGCCTAGGATTGGACATTAGGGCCTCACCTTGAACCTTGACCCCACCATAGAATCTTAACCCATTAGGGGTCTCCTTGGAGCACCAGAGACCCATTGGGGTCAACCAAAGAGGCCAAATTGACTAAAGTCAACCCTAACCCTAAATTGGTCAAACTAACTCAATTAGGGCCAATTGGCCTCCACCATGCCAAATTGACCCTGCCACTACCCTTATAGGGACACTAGGGACCTAATGGACCAAAAAGCCCCATCATGGAACCTCCAATTTGGCCAATTTTGCCAAAGTCAACTCTAGCCCTAATTTGGTCAAAAGTGCCCTATTAAGGGGCAATTCACCCTCTCCTTGCCAAATTGACTCCACATAAAGCTTCCTAACCCTTACGAGAGTCCAATCAGTCACTACCCACCCATTGTTTTCAACCCAAGTGGTCAATTTTGTTGGAGTTACCATTGTGATCTAGAAGTGGTCAAACATGTAATCTCACTGCCAACGCGATATGAGCCTACAGGGTCGCACATAAGAGCATGTGGAGAAGTTGGTTGATTGACTGTGTTGGTAAATGTTACCAATCACCATATATTGAATGGGGAAATCCAGCAGGTTGTTGCTGTCTGAATTCGTCGGGTTTACACTGATAGAATTCGTCGGATTCGTCGGGATTCGTCGGATTCGTCGGGATTCGTCGGGATTCGTCGGATTGTCCCGTGAACACTCGACGAATTATTACAGAAACCCTTCAGTCGGCAAATTGTTGTCGTCTGTCTGGATTCGTCGGGATTCGTCGGGTTGTCCCGTGAACACTCGACGAATTATTACAGAGATCATTTTCTTGGCAAATGTTGCCGTCTGATCTGATTCGTCGAATTCGTCGGATTGTCCCGTGAAATCTCGACGAATGATGTTCCGTGGAATTCCGACGAATTGTAACAGAAGCACCTATTCTGCTGTGTGGTCTGCGGATAGCGATTCTTCTTGAAGCTGTTTATCCTTTGGGTATAAATAGGACTTCTTTTAGGGTTCTCATTACTCACGAAATAGAAGCCGACGGAAGGAGTTCCGCTCGAACCCTAGACGGAAGGAGTTCCGTCTGAATCGCCTCCGCCGACCTCCTCTCCGGCGATCGTCGCCGTTTGTGTTCTTCCTGGAGCGAACCTAGCAGTTCGTGGAAGTTCAAGGTGCAGTCATTCTTCTCCCGGCTCGCGTGGATCACTGTAGAGACGTAGACATTATTCTACGTGAGGACTCGCATAGTCGACGACAGGAATCAACTCGTGGAGCATCAAGGTTGGATTTGATCCAATCCCGCAAAGGTAATTTCATACCTAGCATTTTCTTAACTTCTTGATTCAACATTCATGGCTGATCCAAACTCTTTTGGGTTGTTTCTGTTTATTTCCGCTGCGCCTATATTTGATGTATGGTTCAAGAAAAACCCAACAGTGGTATCAGAGGGAGGTTCAGGTCATGAATTTTGTTTCAGAAGTTTGGTTGTTCCAGTACGTGCAAATCTAGGTATTTAGAAGCGTTCTAAATGTCAAGATTTCTTCTTGGAATATCACATTTGATGTGATTTTTGTGTGGTTTTGGACCCCGTTAGGGGCTCTGCCCCTAAGACCCCGCCAGGGGCGCGGCCCCTTGGAACCCCGCCAGGAACGTCTGGGATTTCGTGGTAATTTCTAATTGTTAGAAATTATTGTCTCCTTAGCAGTAACCGTCCCTCAAGTGGTTAATGAACCCTTGTTCTGTTTTGGATTTTGAATCCAACGATGAGAGACGAGCTTGTCTACTACTTTAAGTCGAGTTGTCTTTGCCTTTGTCCAATGCATGTAAATCTGAAGATTTGGAAGAGTTCTAAATGTCCAGATTTAGCCCTTTCGTCTATCAAAGGTTGATAGTCTTATGAAGTGCACATAAGGGATGCATGAGGATTTTAGATAGCTTGTTTTTCTGTGGATGTGCACATTGATCAAATGTTGATCATGGTTAAGTGTTAACCTATTATTAAAAATTAAAATCCCTTCATCAAATATTAAGTGTTCGGATGCCTTCCGATGGATGACACTCTTCCTGCCTCAATCGATGAAGTGTGGGCTTGCCAAATCAAGGTGCATTAATCTATCTTGGTAAGGGTGCGAGCGGATAATTGTGATATCCCACTGTCGACATCGGGTCTAACTTAACTAGGTGACCTCAAAGGTTGAGTGCCTAGAGGCATAGGGTTGGCATGCTCCATATGATGGATGCGAATAAGGAGTTGTTCACCAGCCATACAAGAATTGCATGAGGATGCAATTGGCAAGCGTTGCCTACCTAAATAACCGCATTATGAGAGGAACGCCAAAGCGGACTCGTGGTGTTGGTGAAATACGGATCTTGTCCACTAAGAGAGTAGCTCGCATGGACTCTCCGAATTGATAGTGAGGGCTATCAATTTGAATAAAATAGTGGGAGTATTTAATTGAAGTCCAAATTAAAATAAATTGTATTTTGAAATTAGGGTACTAATTAAATTCTGCATGAATTCTTGTAGAATTCCATGGCAAGTGGTTCACATTCCACCTTGTCCCTGAGAGCTATCCTTGAGAAGGACAAGCTAAGTGGGACAAATTACATGGACTGGTATAGGAACCTGAGAATTGTTCTCAGGCAAGAGCGAAAGCTCTACGTCTTAGAAGAAGAAGCCCCCGAGGTGCCGACCGGGAACTCGTCCCGTGTTGATAAGGATGCTTATAAGAAGTATACCGATGACGCCTTAGACGTCGAGTGCCTTATGCTTGCCACCATGAACTCTGAGCTTCAGAAGCAACACGAGAACATGGGGTGCAAGGAGATTGACGAGCACCTAAAGAAAATGTTTCAAGGGCAAGCTCGTCAAGAGAGGTTCGATGTCACGAAGGCCTTATTTCAGTGCAAAATGGGAGCTCGAGACTCAGTTGGTACTCACGTACTCAAGATGATTGGGTATATAGAGAACCTGGAAAGACTGGGTTTTCCTCTGGGTCAAGAGTTGGCCACAGATCTTATCCTGCAATCGTTGCCGGATAATTATGAGCAGTTCGTCTTGAACTACAACATGAATGAAATAGACAAGACACTGCCCGAGCTCCTAGGCATGTTGCGAACTGCCGAAATAAACATGAAGAAGGCCAAGCCTGCAAGTCCCATATTGATGGTACATAAAGGCAAGGGTAAGGCCAAGGGCTTCAAGAAGACGAAGGTGGGACCTAAGTCACATCTTGAGCCCAAATCTTCTGCGCTGAAGAAGAAGAGCACCGTGAAGGAAGGAAAATGCCACCACTGTGGCAAGGCTGGTCATTGGAGGAGGAATTGTCCTTCGTACATTGACGGTCTGCGGAAAATGAAGGGAGGTATGACTTCCGCTTCGAATATTTACGTTATACAGATAAACCTTTCTGCTCCTTCATCTTGGGTATTGGATACCGGATGTGGTTCTCACATTTGTACAAATGTGCAGGAACTGGGAAGGAGGAGATTGCTGAGTAAAGGAGAGGTGGACCTACGCATCGGCAATGGAGCAAGAGTTGCTGATGTAGCCGTAGGGGTTTACCGTCTTTCTTTGCCCAGTGGGCTTGTAATAGAACTTAATAATTGTTATTTTGTTCCGGCCATAACTAGAAACATTATATCCATTTCATGCTTAGACATGATTGGATTTTCTTTTATAATTAAGAACAATTGTTGTTCTATATTTAAGAATGATGTTTGTTATGTTGTAGCTCAATTGTTTAATGGTCTTTATGTTTTGAACCTGGACCATCCGATCTATAATGTAGATAATAATAAAAGACTAAGAACAAATGACTCAAATCCTACATATCTCTGGCATTGTCGTTTGGGCCATATAAACGAGAAGCGCATATCCAAGCTCCATAAAGATGGACTATTGGACTCATTTGATTATGAATCATTTGAGCGATGCGAGTCTTGTTTGTTAGGCAAGATGACTAAAGCCCCTTTCACTGGTTATACTGAGAGGGCTGAGGATCTCTTGGGTGTTGTACATAGTGATGTATGCGGACCCATGAGTTCTATGGCTAGAGGTGGGTATTTCTACTTCGTTACATTTACTGATGATTTCAGTAGATACGGATACGTGTATCTTATGAAGTGCAAATCCGAAACCTTTGAAAAGTTCAAAGAGTTTAAGAATGAAGTGGAGAACCAATTGGGTAAAAAGGTTAAAGCACTCTGATCTGATCGAGGTGGCGAATACCTGAGTCATGAGTTCCGTGATCATCTGAAAGAGTGTGGTATTGTATCACAGCTCACTCCACCTAGGACACCGCAGCATAATGGTGTGTCTGAGAGGAGAAATCGTACTCTGTTAGACATGGTACGGTCGATGATGAGTCATGCAGACTTGCCTGTTTCCTTTTGGGGTTTTGCTTTAGAGACTGCTGCAATGACACTGAATCGCGCTCTGACAAAAATGGTTCTAAAGACACCATATGAGATATGGACTGGGAAGCGTCCTAGTATGTCATTCATTAAAATTTGGGGCTGTGAGGCATACGTATGACGTCAAATGCCTGACAAGCTGGAACCCAAATCAGATAAGTGTTATCTGGTGGGATATCCTAAGGAAACGAAGGGATATTACTTTTACCTACCGTCTGAGGGCAAAGTGTTTGTCGCAAGGACGGGTGTCTTCTTGGAGAAAGAGTTCTTATCAAGAAAGACGCAAAAGGTAGAACTTGAAGAAGTTCAAGAACCACAAATAGTGAATGAACCAGAGTTGGATTCTGAGCCAGGACTACAAGATGTTGTAGCTAGAGAACCTGCTCACGAAACACAAGTCCTACGTAGATCTGGTAGACCAAGATTTGAGCCTGAGAGATATGGATTTCTCGTGTCTCAAATAGGTAATGTGTTGCTTATGGATCATGATGATGAACCAGCGACCTACTAAGAGGCTATGAATGGACCGGACTCCGACAAATGGCTTGAGGCTATGAAATCCGAAATGGACTCCATGTATATAAACCAAGTTTGGAACTTGGTGGAACCACCTGAAGGGGTACGACCCATAGGGTGCAAGTGGGTCTTCAAGAAGAAGACTGACATGGATGGGAATGTACAGACATTCAAAGGGCGACTGGTAGCTAAGGGTTTCAAGCAAATTCATGGTGTTGACTATGATGAGACCTTTTCCCCTGTTGCCATGGTAAAGTCCATTAGGATATTGCTTGCTATTGCTGCGTATTATGACTACGAGATCTGGCAGATGGATGTCAAAACGGCTTTCCTAAATGGAAACCTCCTTGAGGAAGTGTACATGACACAACCCGAGGGTTTTGTATCCCCAAATGAAGCCACTAAAATATGCAAGCTGAATAAGTCCATCTATGGATTGAAACAGGCCTCTAGAAGTTGGAATCTTCGTTTTGATGAGAAGATCAAAGAGTTTGGTTTTGTCAAGAATGAAGATGAACCGTGTGTTTACAAGCGAATCAGTGGGAGCATTGTTGTCTTCCTGATATTGTATGTAGATGACATACTATTGATCGGGAATGACATACCTACCCTGAAAGTTGTTAAGAACAACCTAGGGAACTGCTTTTCTATGAAGTACTTGGGTGAAGCGACTTACATACTCGGTATTAAGATCTATAGAGATAGATCGAAGAAGTTGCTGGGTTTGACCCAGAGTACGTACATTGACAAGGTGTTGAAGCGGTTCAACATGCTTGAGTCCAAGAAAGGATTTTTGCCCATGTCTCATGGTGTAAATCTCTCTAAGGACCAGTGTCCAAAATCTTGCGAAGATAAGGACCGCATGAAGTCGATTCCATATGCTTCGGCAATTGGGTCAATCATGTATGCAATGTTATGTACTCGACCTGATGTCTCTTTTGCTTTGAGCATGACTAGCAGGTATCAGTCTGATCTCGGTGAATGTCACTAGATAGCTGTAAAGAATATCCTGAAGTACTTGAGAAGGACTAAGGATGTATTCTTGGTGTATGGTGGAAAGGAAGAGCTCGTTGTAAGTGGTTACACGGATGCCAGCTTCCAAACTGATAGGGATGATTCAAAGTCTCAGTCAGGGTTTGTGTTTTGCCTGAATGGAGGAGCTGTGAGCTGAAAGAGTTCCAAGCAAGAGACAGTTGCTGATTCTACAACTGAGGCCGAGTATATCGCTGCAGCTAATGCAGCGAAGGAGGCTGTATGGATAAGGAAATTCATCGGCGAGCTAGATGTAGTTCCTAGCATTGTTGGTCCCGTAGTTCTCTACTGTGATAACAATGGTGCAATTGCACAATCTAAGGAACCTAGATCCCATCAACGCTCCAAGCACATACTTCGGCGGTTCCATCTTATTCGTGAGATTGTCGAACGAGGAGATGTGAACATTTGCAGAGTGCCGACTGAGGAGAATATTGTAGATCCACTGACAAAGCCTCTCGCGCAGAGAAAGCATGATGGTCATACTAGATCAATGGGTATACGATACCTGAGTGATCAACTCTAGTGGGAGTCTTGTGGGTTGCATGTAAAATAAATATTCTGTTGGCTGTTTATTATTTATTCATATGATGAATTGTGTACCAATTATTTCCTTTTACAATTAATGGCAAGTTCTTTTATTACGATATACTGTTTCTATATGATAGAATAAAATTCGTGATAAATACCCTTAGAATGTTCGCTTCCATAGGACATCAAGTACGTGACTTGAATGTGAGAGCCTATGATTTCGAAGCTTCATTCTTAAAAGGTCCCTGGTCGAGGTATCATCGTAGAAGCTAAGGGTGATGATGATACATTAAGACTAGCATGTGTGTTGACTGATGACCGGTTCTCACAGGTCATGATATTGTGATATCAAGTCATCACATGGGTACTTGTTAGTGAACAAGTTGTACTGGACAGACCCAACCTGAGACTACTTTGTGGATTGTTAATTAAAAGTGTCACAAGTAGGTCTCATTTGACAATGGTGTTGTGGTCCTTTGACCTGAAGTCACAGCATTCACCGGGTGAGGAAGAGCGTGCTTTGATGTCATCTAAAGTCTTCCTTGAAGAAGGTTGATGATAAGGGTGGTCGTTGGGTACGTTACGAATCATTTGGGTGTTTGGGTGTGAGCAGATATGAGATTTGTCCTCCTATATAACAGGAGTTGCATCCATGGGCCCCTTGATGGAATTGGACTGAGAAATGCATGGCCATGCTTGGTAGAGTCAATATGTGATATTGAGCTCATCATTCTCTGGAAGTCCGTTCTAGATCAAGAAACTTGGACTGAGCTATTATGAGGGTGACACGGTACATGCCTCCAGTTCTTTCCGGATGTAAGGGACAAAGGGACAAAGACAACGCTGGAACATTGGTCATAAAGGCTTATGAGTTATGAACTCTTATTGCTTGGGAAGCAATGATGCATTGCTAGATGCCGCTCATTGTTTGTGAGGTTTTTGGTTTGATACTTTCAAGATCAAGTGGGAGACTGTTGGAGTTACCATTGTGATCTAGAAGTGGTCAAACATGTAATCTCACTGCCAACGCGATATGAGCCTACAGGGTCGCACATAAGAGCATGTGGAGAAGTTGGTTGATTGACTGTGTTGGTAAATGTTACCAATCACCATATATAAAATGGGGAAATCCAGCAGGTTGTTGCTGTCTGAATTCGTCGGGTTTACACGGATAGAATTCGTCGGATTCGTCGGGATTCGTCGGATTGTCCCATGAACACTCGACGAATTATTACAGAAACCCTTCAGTCGGCAAAATGTTGTCGTCTGTCTGGATTCGTCGGGATTCGTCGGGTTGTCCCGTGAACACTCGACGAATTGTTACAGAGATCATTTTCTCGGCAAATGTTGCCGTCTGATCTGATTCGTCGAATTCGTCGGATTGTCCCGTGAAATCTCGACGAATGATGTTCCGTGGAATTCCGACGAATTGTAACAGAAGCCCCTATTCTGCTTTGTGGTCTGCGGATAGCGATTCTTCTTGAAGCTGTTTATCCTTTGGGTATAAATAGGACTTCTTTTAGGGTTCTCATTACTCACGAAATAGAAGCCGACGGAAGGAGTTCCGCTCGAACCCTAGACGGAAGGAGTTCCGTCTGAATCGCCTCTGCCGACCTCCTCTCCGGCGATCGTCGCCGTGTGTGTTCTTCCTGGAGCGAACCTAGCAGTTCATGGAAGTTCAAGGTGCAGTCATTCTTCTCCCGGCTTGTGTGGATCACTGTAGAGACGTAGACATTATTCTACGTGAGGACTCGCATAGTCGACGACAGGAATCAACTCGTGGAGCATCAAGGTTGGATTTGATCCAATCCCGCAAAGGTAATTTCATACCTAGCATTTTCTTAACTACTTGATTCAACATTCATGGCCGATCCAAACTCTTTTGGGTTGTTTCTGTTTATTTCCGCTGCGCCTACATTTGATGTATGGTTCAAGAAAAACCCAACAAATTTGACTAAAGTCAATCTTATCCTAAATTTAGGTCAAAATGACCTACTTTACCCAAATTGAACCCAACACACTTGAGCTAGACCTAATTGATGTGGTCCACCACCTAATGGGGATTGAATGTTACTGAGTTTTCCATTCCATTTGAAGAGAGTCGGCAGGAGAGAGAGAGCCCAAATTTGAAGAGAGAGAAATAGAGGGGAGTTATTGGGGAGGAAGAAGAAACCCCCAATCTGAGCAATTGATGGCACCTTTCATCTCCCCTTGGGGAGAGGAGGAGTTTTCAGCTTCTTCCCGTCCTAATTGATGGCCAATTCACCCCCCCTCCCCCCCCCCCCCAAGTGTAACCGAAATTCTAGTTAATGGCCATTAATGGCTTTCAGGAATAAATCCCCCAAAGCTCGAATTGAAACCCCCATTACCTTCAGTGTTCAGAAGGGAAGAGAACCCACCAACCTTCCAGTGAGAATCGTGCAAAGAAGGCCTATATCGGCATGGCACCAAAAGCTCCACCACCGGCAATGGCGACTCGCCGTAATATACGCCACCAAGCCCCCACATAGGTCTGATCCGCTTCATCTCCCCTAGAGCTAGATCCTATGATGATTCGGGGCTTAAACCGAGCTCAATTGGGCTCGGATCGCGCTTCCGAGAGGGCTCATTTTGAGCCCTCTTTCCACCGCAAAATCCCTTCACTCCGGCCACCTCCGGCCGGCCAACCACCTCTAATTGCCGGCCACCACCTCCATGAAGGTGGTGGTGGCATTGGTCGGCCGGGGCGGCGCTCAGGTGGCCGGGAAAGTGAGGAGGAAGTGAGCCCAGGATGGGAGTATCTCAACCCTTGGCTGAAGGAAGAAGAAAGCCAGCAGCCGCAGATCTGCGCCAAGATTCGTGCAGAGATCAAATGTTTATATTATGTGATAATATGTATATATGTCACACTTTGAGCAATGTTTTCTTTTAATTACTAAAAATAGTAGAGCCCCTCAAGTGAAAAAGTGCCCAACATAATGTTTGTAGCCCTTGGTGTGTAGATTAAATGAAAATTTATTTTGGGTCAATAGGGGCATTGTAGCCCCCTGTAGTGCCATTTTGGTAGGACTGGTCTTTAGGGTAGGGCAGCCACCATTCCTTGAATATCTTTTGATTGGTTCCTGGGATTGACTTGAAAATTGAAACCTAGGCTACTTATATCAACCTTCTTATCATATCAAAAGATGGGAATTTTAGAAGAACATTTTTCTAAGGTTTTTGTAATAATTTCATAATTCAAATGTTAATTTATTAATGTGTCTAAAGACCCCCAATCCCCTCCAAATTTTGGTGGGTAATCATTAGGGTTATTATATGACCTTGGTTAAAATTTCAGCACAATTGGGATTGATTTAGTTGGGTAATTTGTTAACCCAAGTTGGGTCAAACTAGGTCAAAATTGGGGTATGGTGTTCATCTTGGGGTATTATGGTCAAAACTCATTAACATGATATGAAACCTTGGCCACTGGTTTAGGTTCACCTAAAACACCTCCATGAGTGAGTTAAGGTGATGTGGGGTGGATTTGCCCCCAAAACCCAAGCTTTACCCTTGGGGTTGCACTTTGAGTTTGGTGCAGGACATGGGGTCAAATGTTTTTGGAATGGTCATGGAATTTGGAGTACATGTTAAAAGGGTATAATAATATCCTAGGAAATTTTAGAAGGATTTTAGGAACCCTTATTTCTCCTAAATTAGGTTATAACCCCTTTAGGGCTTTTCATTATTAAAGAGATTTACATATTCAAATGGTCTTGGATGGTGATGAAATCTTGGTAGTGCTTTTATAATCATATGATGGACCTCTGGTAATTTTTGTGTAATTAATTAAATGATTTAACCAGTACTTCATTCACAAGGCACTTATTCTATCTTAGTCTTAGGAAAAATAATTGAGGGTCCAATACTGTCTGGAAGTATTTGCAACTTGGTGATTGGACATTTCAGGGCACTAGGAAACTCTGTAAATTTTTATATAATTTTTGGAGATTGTTATCAGTAGGCTACTTCACAACATGTTCATATTAGGATTTATTTGGAATATTTATTTAGGTGAGAAAATGATTTTCATAAATTGTGAAACTCCGTCAGTAAGCCTTTGGGATCATCATAGAGATTTGGTATTTCTTTCATAATTTTTGGAATTATTTAACAGTAGGTTCCTTCACAACTTTTCGTAGAAAGGGTTTCATTGGAATGTTCATTTATGTGATTAGTTTGCCTTTATAAAATTTAAAATTTGTCCAGTAGACTTTTCTGACTAAAATGAAGGTCTAGTAATTTTTCCATAATTTTGGGATAAGTATTTTGTATGGTTCCTTCATTAACCTCCAACTTTGGAAAGATGCTAAATATTATAATTAGTGGACAATTCCTGATTGTAAAATTGTGACATTCTGTAGTTATTGTTATTTTGGCATGATAGATTTATCTTAATTTTATGGGAGTTATAGTATAAGAATACCATACACTTCATGTTCAAATTCATACTTGGCAAATATTGGAGAAATTAAAATAAATGCTAAAATGTTAAGGAAAAATATAATTCTTTGGATTTAGTCTTATAATGCCATGATAGTCCTCCAGTAATAACTTGTGTCATGTGGGTGAATATTTGGAGTACTTCTACATATGAGGTTTCATATAGTTCGTTTGGTCTGCGTATAGTAAAATGGTAAAACATGGGTAACTAGTGACCTACTAAGAGGAATTGGGTTTTAGTTGGTGTATGTGGTCAGCTTGAAGAGGTTGAGGCCACCACAAAGGAGTTTATGTGACTGGAGTTCTTGGTGAGTAAAGGGTAAGGTCGTGCTTGGAATTGACAAAAGATCGTTTTCCCCTAGCGTGTCATAAACCACCTAGGGTTAATATAAGAGAAATGGTAAGAGGCTTAGGCATATGGGTAGATACCAATAACATTAAATGCCTTGATAAAGAGAGCCTTGGGGTATCATCCCAGTATAGTTCCTAGTACCAAAGCGAGCCCTTTACAGGGTAATCCTCGGGAAGTCCAAGGTTAACCATAAATTAGGGATAAGTTGCTATACAATATTAACTAAGTAATATACTTACTCACACTCCATTGTCATGGTGCTTTAGTCGGTTTGGTCTTACGAGCAGTAGGCTTGGTGGTGGTAGCAATAGACTTAGTAGTCTGGTGAGTTTGTGACTCAGCCATGTTTATTGTGACGGGCAGGTTAGCCCGAGGAGCTTATGGCTTAGAAATAGATGTTAAACAAGTTTGCATATGCATAAGGTGGTGGGTCCTTAGTGTTGAGGATCGTTGCATCAATATTAATACTTGGGCTCGGTAAGTGTGGATAACCCTTTACCAAGACAAGTCTGGTAGTCTAACCAGCAAGAGTACGCAGAAGCTCCGCTGTTGTGTTCTTAGCGTTGAGGGGTACGATAGGTCTAGGTTAGGTAGTGCAAATACCAACCTAGAGGTGGGCGAGGCCCAACCCACCGCTTCCATTTGCCACTACGGTAGTATCCTATGAGTTTTGCTAGCTCTAAAAAGGGGGAACTAAAGGTCTATGCGCATAGAGTCGTAGTGTGTGAGTTGCACTTGTATGAACATAACTTTTAACTGCATACCTTGCAAGACATAGCATAAACATTGCATTTCAACCCCTACCCCTATCGTATAAGTTGGTTATGGGACTCCTTATACGATAGGCCTTTCTAAATGACCCCTTGGTCTTTAGGTTTGTGTGGGCATTCCTATAAATCAATGGTTACTTTTCCTTACTTACCTTTACATATTTGCTCTACTTGTTTACTTTACCTGTTCTTACTCTACTTTACTTAATGCTTTAGTTATTATATATATTGCGTAGTGGTAGATATTCCATGTAGATTATATCCCCGTCATCTGTTATTGTTTACACCCCTTGTTGTCCTCCGCTTCATTCCACCCGCTCGGTGCCTAGGAGTCACCGGGGGAGGGGTGGGGGATTGGCTTAGTCTTCTTGACTAACGATCGGTGGACCTTATCATTTTAGGGGACCGAGGAGATGTTGCAGCACTAGAGGCCGTTGCAGATGGAGACGGGGCAGTCTAGAACGGGAGCACCATTGCCAGGATCCATGAGCATCGTTTAGCTTTAGTATTTTATGCTTCTGCGATAGGAAATGTAGTGAGGAATTGATGTATAGGGCATGAGCCCTTTATTTTTATCGTGCCTTTCTATTCATACATTTTAAGTGGATATCTCTTTATGATGATTTTACTTTTATGTGATATGGACATGGCTTCTATAAGTCTGCTTAAGCTTTACTTCTTTGTGATCGATAAGGCCGGCAGGATCGGCATTTTGTAGTGGCGACCTTCCCGAGTGAGGGTGTCACTGAAACGCGGCGGTTCAGGGCATAAAACCCGGGTTATCAAAAGAAAAACAAATGGGGTCTTACAAAGTGGTATCAGAGGAAACCTCGATCTGGAGAAAAGAAAAGAAGTCCACAAACCCTGGGCCACCCCGCGCGAGCTTAGTTTTTGGACAAACTAGCAGCGGAAGCAATGGTGTGCCCATAAGGGAAATAACATGAAAAGTCCACTTCTTACTGAATATTCTTTAGCTAAGTCCCTTACGAGTGTAATTTTCTTGTGTAGTCCGCGACGAACCCTACACCGCAGCATGGAGTTCCACAGACTCCAAACGTCATTCCACCGCCACCGGCTCCTACTCCATTCCAGTAGACAGAGATGTGACAAACACTGATAGCCATACTGGAGACATTCAGGGCACAGCAGGCACCGGCTCCTCAGCAAAACCCTGGGGCCAATTGGCTGAGCATCATCCATAGTCTCTCCCCCCCATCATACCTCGAGACGGAGGCAGTTGTGAGGATTGAGGAGTGGGTGGACATCATGGAGGACATGCTGACAGGGATTCAGTGCCCGACAGATATGGAGGTGCCACTGGTGGTCTCATGCTTGGAGTCCCACGCAAAGAGATGGTGGAAGAGGTTCCTGGACACAGCATATGCGGGACTGGATGTTGTGGATGTTTCTTGGGATGAGTTCAAGGCAGCACTGCTGGAGCATTTTGTGCCGCAGTCTGCAAGAGACGAGCTGGAGGACAGATTTCTGTAGTTGAGGCAGGGGTGCAGAACAGTTCTAGAGTATCACTGGGAGTTTACCCATCTATCCCGGTTTGCAGTTTCGTATTAGCTGGATGACGCAGGATACGCAAAGAGGTTCTACAAGGGCCTTCGTGATGATCTGAGGCAGGCCCTCCTCTTCATCTCCAACGACAGTATGATTTAGATCCTGGAGATGGCCAAGAAGCTGGAGGTATACCAGCAAACAGTTCGTGGAAGGAAGAGACCAATGGAGGACAAGGGACGGGGAGGCATAAGGGACCAGTCGAGAGGTTGAGATGCTGGGGAAGGAAGGACGGAGGTCCGACCCCGCCAGGAGCAGAGACAGGAGCAGAGGGAGCCGGTAGTGTTGGCTCCTCAGCCTCTACAGATGCAGGAGATGCCGAGGATTGGAGGAGGTGGGCCACCTCCGGAGTGCTACCACTTCCGCCAGATCGGCCACATCCGGAGGAACTGCCCTCAGAGGAATGCACCACTAGCACTACAGGATGCCCCACAGGCCCAACATTTTGGGGGTCGGGGACATGGACGAGGTCGTGGATTTCAGGGCGGAGATCGGAGGCAGAACCGGGACCAAATGTATGCTCTGGATCTAGCTCAGCCCCGGGACACCGCAAGGGTCATTACAGGTACTTTTAATGTCTTTTGGGTGTATGTTCATTAGTACCTAGCAAACCTTAGTTTAACCTTTGCATTGAACCAAAACAAACAAAAATCACCCAAGTACAGTACTCGTATGCGGCAAGCCCGCATACACCTTATTCAAAACGGGAGCCTCACATTCGTTCATCTCGGAAGAATTCGTGGACGATCTGGACCAAGTACAGCACTTCAAGGGCATACTCAGGAGGGTGCGGTTCCCGGACGGATCAGAGATAATAGCGGATGTGAAGTGCAACATGAATGTGGAGATTGGAGGGAAGCTGTTCGAAGCACCGACGATGCTTTTGAAGATGAAGGACTTTGATTTGATCCTAGGCATGAACTGGCTGCACGGGAATCAGGCAAGGATTGACTGCCCGGCGAGAAGGATTGTTCTGAAGCATGAAGACTCGAAAGTACTAATCGAAGGTATAAAACCCCCCTCCCGTATCTTTTTATCATCAGTTCAGGCCATCAAGGCCCACCTGCAGGGAGACGAGGTATATCAGGTGCTCTTCAAGGCGACGGAAGTCAAAGATTCGGTGTCAAATATCCCGGTAGTGCGGGGATTTTGCCGGTATCTAGAGCTCCCTACCGGATGGCCCCGAAGGAGCTAGTGGAGTTTCGGAGCCAGCTACAAGAGCTGGTGGAAGTTGGGTTCATTAGACCAAGTTTCTCACCTTGGGGAGCTCCGGTGCTATTCGTAAAGAAGAAGGATGGGACGCTCTGATTGTGCATCGACTACAGAGCACTGAATAGGCTGACGGTGCGGAACACGTACCCTTTGCCGAGGATAGATGAGCTTTTTGACCAGCTAGAGGGAGCCCACTGCTTCTCGAAGCTGGATTTGAAATTGGGGTATTATCAACTGAGGATCCAAGAGGAGGGCATCCCGAAGACGGCTTTCAACATCCGATACAGATTATATGAGTTCATGGTGATGTCGTTCAGACTAAAAAATGCACCATCGGCATTTATGAGCCTGATGAACCGAGTGTTCGAGCCTTATCTCGACATCTTCGTCATCGTGTTCATCGACGACATCCTCATCTATTCAAAGACGGAGGAGGAGCATGCACGACATATGGCACTAACATTGGAGAAGCTTTGGGAGCATCATCTGTATGCGAAGATCAGCATGTTCCAGTTTTGGCTGAAGGAGGTGGCCATCCTAGGCCATATTATCAGTGGAGCTGGCCTAGCAGTGGATTTAGCAAAGATCCAAGCAGTACGGGATTTGCTGTCGTTGAAGACGGACACCGACGTGAGGAGTTTCTTGGGACTTGCCGGCTATTACCGGAAGTTCGTGCAGGGGTTTTCCCAGATAGCCCTCCCGCTCACATCCCTGGCGAAAAAGGATGCTACTTTTACATGGACGTCGTAGTGTGAGGCAGCCTTCCAGGAGCTGAAGGGTCGACTTACTACGACCCCCATCCTTGCCCTTCCAATGGGGAGGGAAGGATTCCAGGTGTACACAGATGCGTCATATCAGGGGATGGGTGTCGTTCTGATGCAGAACGGGCACGTGATAGCATAGGCCTCCCACTAGTTGAAGAATCACGAAAAGAATTACCCGGTGCATGACTTGGAGATGGGAGTAGTTGTATTCTCTCTCAAAGTCTGGCGTCATTACCTCTACGGTGTCCACTGCGACATATTCTCAGATCACAAAAATCTGAAGTACGTAGATACGCAGAAGGAGCTGAACATCCGGCAAAGACGATGGGTGGAGTTTTTATCATACTAGCAGTACACGATGCATTACCACCCAGGGAAGGCGAATGTAGTAGCAGACGCACTGAGAAGGAGAGCTACCATGTCAGGAGCAGAGTCCAAGTTGATGGCCATGGAGCTGGTACGGATGTTCGAGGACATGCAGATCTCCTTAGTATCCGAGGACGATCCGGAGCTATACGAGGAGTACTTAGCGGCGATGGGTGCCTCATATGACATTTGAGACCGCATCAGGGATGGGCAGAGGCAGGATGCCAAGCTAGAGCCGATATTCAGAGCCTTAGAGGAAGGCTCAGCCGGAGACTATTCTTTGAAGGACGGCCTGTTGAGTTTTAGAGACCGAGTATATATACCGGCAGGGAGCCAGATTCGGGATGATATTACGACTGAGGCTCATTTTAGTAGATATTCCGAGTACCCGGGGATCACCAAGATGACAGCAGATCTGAAGAGGACCATGTACTGGCTGGGTATGAAGAAAGGCATCACCTATTTTGTTACTCACTACGAGTCTTGTCAACTCGTGAAGGCAGAGTGTCGGAACCCCGCCGGATTATTGCAGCCACTCCCAGTGCCGGAGTGGAAGTTTGACGACATCGCGATGGACTTTATACATGGTCTTCCCCGATCTCATGCGGAAAATGACTCGATTTGGGTGATCGTCAACAGATTGACGAAGGTGGCCAGATTCATTCCAGTCAGGAAGGACACTCTGGTCGGTGTTTTGGTACGGAGGTTCGTGGAGCTGCTTGATCGGTATCATGGCGTGCCTAAGACGATCGTGTCAGATCGAGATGGACGATTTACGTCAAGGGAGTGGAGAGTGGTGCATGCCTACCTAGGCACCCGGTTGAATTTTAGTACAACCTTCCACCCCCAGACAGACAGACAAACGGAACGTACCAACCGAACCTTGGAGGATCTTCTATGCCTTTGCATTCTAGACCGCGGGGAGCCATGTGAGAGATTATTTCCATTAGTCGAGTTCTCATACAACAGTCACCAGGATAGTATAGGCAGGGCACCCTACGAGGCATTATACGGACGGAGATGCAGGACACCATTGTCTTGGATTTAGGATGGGGATCCCAAGGCACTCGGCTCAGAGTTTATGGAAGACACCGAGGCTCATGTGTGACTGATTCGAGACAGGATGTTGGAGGCCCAGAGCAGGCAGGCCAAGTACTATGATGCACGACATCGTATGGTAGAGTTCCAGGTGGGAGATTGGGTTTTCTTGAAAATACGTCTGATGCATGAAGTCTCGCGGGTTCGCGGACGGAAGAAGCTCAGTCCGAGATGCATGGGGCCTTACAGGATCGTGGAGCGGATCGGTCCCTTGGCATATAGATTGGAGCTACCGCCAGAGTTAGAGGAACTGCATGACATTTTCCATGTCTCCTCACTCAGGAGGGCTCTACTACGACCAGAGAAGCAGGTATCTACTATGGAGGGGCCAGTAGCACCTGATCGATCATTTCACATGGTGTCGGTTCGGATAGACGACACGGAGTTGTGATTCTAGCGGTGCAAGAAGGTTCCGCTGGTCAAGGTCCTATGGAGGAATCATGGGCAGGAGGAGCACACTTGGTAACCATTGGACCTCATGCAGCAAAAGTACCCGGAGCTCTTTGCAGCAGGTAGAATTTTTTTTTTGGATGTTACATTTTCTTACTTGTAGTAGAAACCCCACAAACTTAACTTGAATTTCGAGGATGAAATTTTTATTTTTATGTATTGGGATTTGTAACATCCCCCAAACAACTAGACCTCCAAGTTGGTTTTGTCATGATTAGGTCATGACAAAATCATAGGAAGAGCTCAAGACCATGTGAGCTTGGGAGAGAAGGAGAAAACCCAAGTGGTCTGCAAATAGCAGTTTTCAGATACCTAGCCTAGAGTTGGACATTAGGGCCTCACCTTGAACCTTGACCCCACCATAGTATCCTTAACCCATTAGGGGTCTCCTTGGAGCACCAGAGACCCATTGGGGTCAACCAAAGAGGCCAAATAGACTAAAGTCAACCCTCACCCTAAATTGGTCAAACTTGCTCAATTAGGCCAATTGGCCTCCACCATGCCAAATTGACCCTTCCCCTACCCTTAAAGGGATACTAGGGACCTAATGGACCAAAAATCCCCATCATGGGACCTCCAATTTGGCCATTTTTTCTAAAGTCAACTCTAGCCCTAATTTGGTCAAAAGTGCCATATTAAGGGGCAATCACCCTCAACTTGCCAAATTTACTCCACCTAAACCTTCTTAACCCATAAGAGAGTCCAATGGGTCACTACCCACCCATTGTGGTCAACCCAAGTGGTCAATTTGACCAAAGTCAACCTTATCCTAAATTTAGGTCAAAATGACCTACTTTACCCAAATTGAACCCAACACACTTGAGCTAGACCCAATTGATGTCGTCCACCACCTAATGGGGATTGAATGCGGCTGAGTTGTCCATTCAATTTGAAGAGAGTCGGTCTGGAGAGAGAGAGAGAGCCCAATTTGGAAGAGAGAGAAAGAGAGGGGAGTTATTGGGGAGGAAGAAGAAACCCCCAATCTGAGCAATTGATGGCACCTTTCATCTCCCCTTGGGGAGAGGAGATGTTTTCAGCTTCTTCCCGGGCAAATTGATGGCCAATTCATCCCCCCCCCCCCCCAAGTGTAACCAAAATTCTAGTTAATGGCCATTAATGGCTTTCAGGAATAAAGCCACCCCAAGCTCGAATTGAAACCCCCATTACCTTCAGTGATCAGAGAGGAAGAAAAATCCCAACCTTCTAGTGAGAATCATGCATAGGAGGCCTATATCGGCATGGCACCAAAAGCTCCACCACCGGCAATGGTGACTCGCCGGAATACGCGCCACCAAGCCCCCACACATGCCTGATCCGCTTCCTCTCCCCTAGTGCTAGATCCTCTGATGATTCGGGGCTTGATCTGAGCTCAATTGGGCTCTTATCGCACTTCTGAGAGGGCTCGTTTCGAGCCTTCTTTCCCCCGCAAAATCCCCTCCCTCCGGCCACCTCCGGCCGGCCAACCACCTCTAATCGCCGGCCACCACCTCCAAAGAAGGTGGTGGTGGCATTGGTCGGCCAGGGCGGCGCTCAGGTGGCCAGGAAAGTGAGGAGGAAGTGAGCATAGGACGGGTTTATCTCAGCCCTTGGCTGAAGGAAGAAGAAAGCCAGCAACCGCAGATCTGCTCCAAGATTCGTGCAGAGATCAAATTATTATATTATGTTATAATATGTATTTATGTCACACTTTGAGGAGTGTTTTCTTTTAATTATTAAAAATAGTAGATCCCCTCAAATGAAAAAGTGCCCAACATAAACTTTGTAGCCCTTGGTGTGTAGATTAAATGAAAATTTGTTTAAGGTATATAGGAGCAGTGTAGCCTCCTGTAGAGCCATGCTGGTAGGACTGCTCCCTAGGGTCGGGCAGTCACCATTCCTTGAATATTTTTTGATTGGGTCATGGTATTGTCTTAAAAATTGAAACCTAGGCTACTATATCAACCTTCTTATCATATAAAAAGATGGGAATTTTAGGAGAACATTTTTCTAAGGTTTTTGTAATTATTTCATAATTCAAATGTTAATTAACTAATGGGTCTAAAGACCCCCAATCCCCTCCAAATTTTGGTGGTGCTCCTTAGGGTTATTATATGACCTTGGTAAAAATTTCAGCCCAATTGGGACTGATTTAGTTGGGTAATTTGTTAACCCAAGTTGGGTCAAACTAGGTCAAAATTAGGGTATGGTATTCATCTTGGGGTATTATGGTCAAAACTCATCAACATGATGTGAAACCTTGGACACTGGTTTAGGATCACCTAAAACACCTCCATGAGTGAGTTTGGGTGATGTGGGGTGGATTTGTCCCAAAACCCTAGCTTTACCCTTGGGTTTGCACTTTGAGTTTTGTGCAGGACATGGGGTCAAAATTGTTATGGAATGGTCAAGAAATTTGTTGTACAAGTTCAAAGGGTGTAATAATACCCTAGGAAATTTTATAAGGATTTTAGGAACCCTTATTCCCCCTAAATTAGGTTATAACCCCTTTAGGGCTTTTCATTATTAAAGAGATTTACATATTCAAATGGTATTGGATGGTGATGAAATCTTTGTAGTGCCTTTATAATCATCTGATGGACCTCTAGTAAGTTTTGTGTAATTAATTAAATGATTTAACCAGTACTTCATTCAGAAGGCACTAATTCTGTCGTAGTCTTAGGAAAAATAATTGAGGGTCTAATACTCTCTGGAAGTATTTGCAACTTGGTTATCGGATATTTCAGGGCACTAGGAAGCTCTGTAAATTTTTATATAATTTTTGGAGATTGTTATCAGTAGGCTACTTCACAACAAGTTCATATTAGGATTTATTTTGAATATTTATTAAGATGAGAAAATGATTTCCATAAATTGTGAAACTCAGTCAGTAAGCCTTTGTGATCATCTTAGAGATCTGGTATTTCTTTCATAACTTTTGGAATTATTTAACAGTGGGTTCCTTCACAATTTTCCCTAGAAAGGGTTTCTTTGGAATGTTCATTTATGTGATTAATTTGCCTTTATAAAATCTGAAAATTGGCTAGTAGACTTTTCTGACTAATATAAAGGTCTAGTAATTTTTCCATAATTTTTGGATAAGTATTTTTGATGGTTCCTTCATTAACCTCCAACTTTGGAAAGATGCTAAATATTATCATTAGAGGGCAATTCCTGATTGTAAAATTGTGACATTTTGTACTTATTGTTATTTAGGCATGATAGATTTAGCTTAATTTTTTGGAGCCATAACATAAGAATACTTTACACTTCATGTTCATATTCGTACTTGGCAAATATTGGAGAAATTAAAATAAATGCCAAAATATTAAGGAAAATATGAATCTTTGGATTTAGTCATATAATGACATGATAGTCCTCTAGTAATAATCTTGTGTCAAGTGGGTGAATATTTGGAGTACTTCTACTTATAAGGTTCATATAGTTCGTTTGGTATGCGTATAGTAAAATGTTAAAAATTGGGTAACTAGTGACCTACTAAGAGGAATTGGGTTTTAGTTGGTGTATATGGTCAGCTTGAAGAGGTTGAGGCCACCACAAAGGAGTTTATGTGACTGGAGTGCTTGGTGAGTAAAGGGTAAGGTCGTGCTTGGGATTGACGAAAGATCATCTTTCCCCTAGCGTGTCATAAACCACCTAGGGTTAATACAAGAGAAATGGTAAGAGGCTTAGGCATATGGGTAAATACAAATAACATTAAATGCCTTGAGAAAGGGAACCTTGGGGTGTCATCCCAGTATAGTTCCTAGTACCGTAGCGAGCCCCTTACAGGGTAATCTTGTGAAGTCCAAGGTTAACCATAAATTGTAGGGCTAAGTTGTTATACAAGATTAACTAAGTAATATACTCACTCACACTCCATTGTCACAGGTGCTTTAGTCGATTTGGTCTTACGAGCGGTAGGCTCGGTGGTGGTAGCAATAAACTTAGTAGTCTGGTGAGTTTGTGACTCAGCCATGTTTATTGTGACGGGCGGGTTAGCCCGAGGAGCTTATGGCTCGTAAATAGATAGGAAACATGTTTGCATGTGCACAAGGTGGTGGGTACTTAGTGTTGATGGTCGTTGCACCGACATTAATTCTTGGGCTCGGTAAGTGTGGATAACCCTTTACCAAGACAAGTCTGGTGGTCTAACCAGCAAGAGTTCGCAGTAGCTCCGTTGTTGTGTTCTTAGCGTTGAGGCGTACGATAGGTCTAGGTTAGGTAGTGCAAATACCAACCTAGAGGTGGGGGAGGCCCAACGCACCGCTTCCGTTTGCCACTACGGGAGTATCCTGGGAGTTTTGCTAGCTCCAAAAAGGGGGAACTAAAGGTCTGTGCGCATAGAGTCGTAGTGTGTGAGTTGTACTTGTATGAACATAACATTTAACTGCATACCTTGCATGACATAGCATAAACATTGCATTTCAACCCCTTCCCCTATCGTATAAGTTGGTTATGGGACTCCTTATACGATAGGCATTGTTAAACGACACCTTTGCCTATCGGTTTGTGTGGGCATTCCTATAAATCAATGGTTACTTTTCCTTACTTACCTTTACATATTTGCTATACTTGTTTACTTTACCTGTTCTTACTCTACTTTACTTATTGCTTCAATTATTATATATATATTGCGTAGTGGTAGACATTCCCTGTAGATTATATCCTCGTCAACTGTTATTGTTTACACCCCTTGTTGTCCTCCACTTCATTCCTCCCGCTCAGTGCCTAGGAGTCATCAGGGGAGGGGTGGGAGATTGGCTTAGTCTTTTCTACTAACGGTCGGTGGACCTTATCATTTTAGGGGACCGAGGAGATGTTGCAGCACCAGAGGCCGGTGCAGATGGAGACGAGGCAGTCTAGCACGGGAGCACCATTGGCAGGATCCATTAACATCATTTTGCTTTAGTATTTTATGCTTCCGCGAGAGGAAATGTAGTGAGGAATTGATGTACAGGGCATGAACCCTTAATTTTTATCGTACCTTTCTATTCAGACATTTGATATGGACATCTCTTTATGATGATTTTACTTTTTTGTGATATGGACTTGGCTTCTATAAGTCTGCTTAAGCTTTACTTCTTTGGGATCGATAAGGCTGGCAGGATCGGCGTTTTGTAGTGGCGACCTTCCCGAGTGAGGGTGTCACCGCAAAGCTGCGGTTCTGGGCATAAGACCCGAGTTTTCAAAAGAAAAAAAAGTGGTCTTACAGGATATTAGTATGGACTTTATTCTGGGTCTTCCTGTTACTTGTCGGCGCAACGATTCCATTATGGTGGTCATTGATCGGTTTTCAAAAATGGCGTATTTTATTGCGGGTAATAAGACCGATGATGCATCGCATATAGCTAAGTTATTTTTTAAGGAAGTCGCTGGGCATCGGGGCGTTCCTAAGTCTATAGTCACTGATCGGGATGTCAAGTTCACTAGCTATTTTTGGAAGACCTTATGGCGGATCATGGGAACTAAGCTCTTATTTTCTTCAGCCTACCATCCACAGACGGATGGGCAAACAGAGGTAGTGAATCGGAGTTTGGGTAGTTTACAACGGTGTCTCGTCGGTGACCACAAGGGTACGTGGGATCTCATCCTCCCCCGTGTACAATTGGCATACAATAATTCTAAAAATAGGTCAACCGGGTTATCTCCAAATGAGATCGTGCACGGATATAAGGCTCCTGTGCCACTTGACTTAGTTCTGTTACCTCTATCTTACAAGTCGAGTCAATTTGCACAGTATTTTGCCTCTCATGTTCATGAATTACATAAACACGTTAAGGACACGCTAGCTACTCAATACGCGTCTTATCAATTGCACGCTAACGTACATAGGAGAGCATCCCACTTGAATGTTGGAGATTTGGTCATGGTGTGTCTCGTCCCTGAACGAATGCCTTCAGGCACCATAAAGAAGTTGGCAAATTGGCGAGCGGGCCCTTTTCAAATTTTAAAAAGATTATGAGATAATGCATATCTTTTGTAGCTACCCACTGATTGGGGAATCTCCCCTATTTTCAATGTGTTGGATTTAACGCCCTATATTTCTACACCGCATGAATTATATGTCTGCCCGTTTAATTCCACACCATGTTCTAATGGGTTGGGGAGTGAGGTGGCGCCTGGATAGTCCTCTTCCATGGTCCCCGCTGGAGTTACGTCTGTTGATGATGGAATTTGTTCTTCTTATTTGCCTAATGCTTTTCCTAGGTTCCCCCGAACAACCTTTGTGCCTGACAGGATTCTCCGAGACGAAGTGCTCTCCTTTCCCAGTGGTGACAGTCGGCGCTACTTGATTCGTTGGAGTGATTGTCCGGCCTCCGATGACTCATGGCTACCGGATTCGGAGTTGACTCTGTTGGATGATGCTCTTCTTCGTCGCTATGTTCATGGCAACTCATCGGTGATGAGTACTTTTGAGCAGGGCAGGATTGATGGCGACGACGGCCCTCAACGTGAAGATATTGAGGATGGCGCGTTTATAGGTGACGACATTTCTCCAACCAAAGATTAACGCCATCGCCGCCGCGGTGACATGTAAACGGCGTTACAACCATCACCCGAGGCGCCAACATAAAAATTAATAATATAATAATTTTATTATAATTATTAATTTAATTTTATCATGCTTTATTTATATTTTCATGTTGTAATTATAATTTGGACTGCGTTTAGACAATTCTGTGGCAAGCCTATATAAAGCTAACATGTATTAGTTTTAATGAATTATTGATGATAAAAAAACTAAAAGCCCTAATCTAATCCCTCTGGAATTCCCTCTCCTTCTTCCACCTCTCAATTTCGGCGCCCCCCCCCCCCCCCCCCCCCCCACCCCCCACCCCTTGGTGTCGCCCCCTCTCCTTCTTCCACCTCTCGAGTTTGCCCCCCCCCCCTTTGTAGCCGCCCCTCTCCTTCTCCTCCCCTACTCCCCTCCTAGTTCTGCCTCCCCCTTTCCCTTGGATCCGCCCACCTCTCAACTTAGCCGCCACCTTCCTCTTCTCCACTCACCTTTTCCCACCAAAACCTTATCCAACATTCGGCCTCCCCTCCCATAGTGCAAGAGTTGGTCAACGGGTGAACCTGCAATGGCGTGAAGCGAAGACTATTGAATCGATAGGCGCCATTAGAGGGGGGGGGTGAATAAGGGAATAAAAATTCTTCTTATAATTTTATGAAAATGACTAAATTGTTTTAAATTTAACAAGAGAGCAAAATAACAATTTAGTAAAAAGTAATTTGCAATAATAAAATTTACGCCAAATGAGAGAAATCAAGTAAACACAAATAGAGACATGATTGTATTATATGAATAAGTGTTTACATAAATTTGATTTCAATATCGCTAGAAATCGGAGGCGTACAAATGTTAATAACTTTTTCTTTTCTATACCGACTTGTATCCCCACAAACCGGTTGACTTTAGCCTATCCTTCCCCTGATACGGCCTCAAGCCTCTCTAGCCAATCCTTCACCGGATATGGCCTCAAGCACCGCCTAGATCTAATATCCTAGACCTAGTCACCAACTCACGCGGCGAATTACCCCTTAAGCCGTGCAAGGACCTAGTCGCCAACACAAGGCGATTTTACTACAAAAATTACAATAATTAAATAAAGTAAATAACAAGAACTCCCTCTATGAGATTTCTGAAGTTGAGGATGAAGGATCGCTGTAGCATAAGTGGGGTTGAAGCGATCGTTCTTCGGATGCATCGTGGGGGCCTCCTTCTCCAGAAATCTTCTTTGGCTTTGAGTGGGAGTTGAACTTTCGGCAGAGTAGCAGCTCTGGAATTTTGGCACAAGTAATCTCTCTGGAAGCTCTAACCAAAACAAGAGAGAAGCCATCAATTTATAGAACTTGGAGATAGCGCCTGTGGTAGCTCCTAGCACCTGCAGTAGCGTTCATGTGGAGCGGTTGCAAAACCATCGGCGACGTGGCATTGTGCGCACAAACTTGAGCTAGCGCCAGGCGGTAGCGCTAGCACCTGCGTTAACCCCTAGCGCTGGCGGTAGCGCTAGCGCCTGCGTTAACCCCTAGCACTGGCGGTAGTGCTTTAGTTCAGTTTGTTGGTTCCAAGTTGCTTTCTTCCTGTGGAGTATTGGACCTATAGTTCCTGCACACTATAAACACACGACAAGCAAGATCTAATAGAATATGGGACTTATTATTCTCAAACAAAGGGATATGACACACATGTCCAACAATCTCCCCCTTTTGATAATAACAAATCCTCTTAGCAAGAAATCAACAAAGGTGTTTATGGTATATGATAAGCGAGATAAAAGTGCAACTATAGTATATGATAAGAATGAGAATAGTGCATACTCCCCATATCTTAATGCTCCCCCTACATAAATACAATTTATGTTTTACTCCCCCTAAATTACAAGAATTAGTCTCCCCTTAATCTTCTAGATTTCTCCTCTAGATTTCTTCAATTAATATCCCCCTTTTGGTATTATCAAAAGAAGGTGGGGTGAGGGTAGTAAGGAGGCACTCCTTATAAATGATAAAGCATGATCGAGCTTTTGTAATATAGATAATGATAAAGAGTTTAAGCATAGTATATAAAAGATTTCAGATAAATAAATAAGAGTATAGGCAAGCGAAAGATTATAAGAAACAACTTTTTGTAAGCATGAAAATCATAAGTATAAATATGAGTTTAAGTTCAAAATGTAAAGATGTTTTTTTACCTCTTTAAAATCTCATAGTTTTACATAAAGTTACCAATCAAGAAATGAACATATCAAAAAGAAAATATACTACAATATTACTTAATTTTAAGTTCAAGAGATACCAAAACATTGTAGATTTCATGTTAGGTTATCTAGTGCATTTCTTATATAAGGAGTAGTATAGATAAAGCATTAGAATCCAATACTCATGAGAAGAAGTGTTATGAAAGGTAATGATGTGCACATTAGTGTATTTTGAGCAAAGCTAACAATTGATTTAAATCACAAAATACAAGACATATGTAGAGTAAAGTGCACAATAAAACACAAGTATATCAACTTTCTCACACTTTTAATGCACACTATTTTATAAGAGTGGTGTACTAAACAAGGGTTGCACAAGACTTTACTATTCTTTCCAAGGTGCTCAATCTCGCAATTCTTATGAAGACTTATCAGGAGGTTCAAGTAGTGCTTGGTGGAGTTATATATCTATTTTTTGTTCACATTTGTGAGACAACATTCTCCGAATACACTTGTTTTGCAAACCCAACAAATTTTTCAAATCCAACCACTTTTCTTAATTTTTAAGTGCAATTCAAATGTAGTGTAGATAATAAACTTATGTAAGTTTTAATTCATTGTACAATTACAATACATAAGCAAGCATCTTTTAGATTTAAACGCATATGTTGTTTACCAAAATAAGTTAGTGAACTGTTATCATTATCAATCACAAAATATTTACTCATACTTAGAGACATGCTAAGTTTGGATCTACACATATTTTTCAGTACAGTTGATGCACATAATTAGATATATCAAAGCATGATAAACAAAATAATGATCATCATGCAATTTTAACATTGTAGATAATTCTAAATAATAGAACATATTCATGCTTGATATTAGCAATAAAGATCATACAGTTTTTTTGTTGTTTTGAAAAATTTTAATGAAATAAAAATAGAAAACCACAAAAACATATTTTTATATTTTTTAATTTTGAAGTTTTGTAGTTGATTTTTCATAATATAATAAAACAAAAATAACAAAAGTCAAAAATACAAAAACTAAGTAGTAGATGTAAACTAACATATTTTTAAAGATTTTTAGAAATTTTAAAAAACAGAAAATTTGAACACTCACGCTAGCGTCGGCGCTAGTGCTAGCGCTGAAAACAGTAAGTGATTTTTTGAGAATTTTAAATTTTCATTTTTTGATCTTGATTAAGAGTCCTTAGAGTAGTCTTATGCAAAAAGTTTGTAATTTATGGAGATGTCTTGATTGCTCAAATTGCACAAAACTTTAGCATTTTTCAAATAACTTATCCTAAAATGTCTAAGACTCCTAATTCCAACCTTAACATTTGAAACCTTGCATTGGGAAGAGGTTTAGTGAATATATCAGCAAGTTGAGAGTCCGTAACAATGAAACGTATCCTAAACTTTTCCTTTTTAATGTGATCCCTTATGAAATGATGATTTACATCTATATATTTGTATCTAGAATGGTGTACTGGATTATTTGTAAGATCAATGGCACTTTTGTTGTCACATTTCAATTCAATATGTTTTAGATGAAAACCAAAGTCCACTAGAATTTGGCTCATCTATAGTGCTTGTGCACAACAACTCCCTAATGTAATGTATTCGGCCTCCGTGGTGGAGAGTGCAACCAAATTTTGGTTCCTACTAGACCATGCAACTAATGAAGGACCTAGAAAATGGCAAGTACCGCTAGTGCTTTTTCTATCAAGTGAGCAATCGGCATAGTACGAATCGGAATAGCCATGAAGTGTAAATGTATTATTATGTGGGTACCATAATCCTAATCTAGTTGACCCAATTAGATACCTAAAAATTCATTCAACCGCTTTTAAATGAGATTCATTTGGATTGGCTTGAAATCGAGCACATAAGCATACAACAAACATGATATTGGGTGTAGTTGCACTTAGATAAAGTAGTGATCCTATCATACCTCTATATAAAGTTTGATCTATAGAAATTTCCGATTCATCTTTTCCTAATTTTAGTGATGCGCTCATTGGTGTAGAAGCTTGTTTAAGGTTTTCAAATCCAAATCGTTTAAGCATATCATGGACATACTTAGTTTGACATACAAAGATACCTTCAATTCTTTGTGATATTTGAAAACCAAGGAAATAAGAAAGTTCTCCTACTAGACTCATTTCAAATTCTTTTTTCATCACTAAAATAACTTTATAACACAACTCTTCATTAGTAGATCCAAAAATAATATCATCAACATATATTTGTACAAAAATCATATCATCATTGTTGTGCTTAATGAAGAGACTATTATCTGCACTTCCCATAATATAACCGCGCTTTAATAAAAATTATGTAATTCTTTCATACCAGGCATGTGCATGAGAAGGAGTTTAATTGACTCACCGTGATTCACCTTTATGAGTATTAGTAATATTTATTTACTCCATTAGAAATATATAAACTATGTGAATAATTAGAAACCCTATCTACTATTTCTCTATGCACTTGAGCATGCGACTTCGCATGGTACTCCTCGATGTAATTTTAAGCTAGCTATTTATTTTTCCCCGCCTGCTTAGGATGTGTTTGCTCGGGACGTGCAAACAGGTAAGTCTGGGGGTGCGATGAGTCCAGTTTATATAGTGAATTCCGGACTCATCTGGGCTAGTTTTCATGCACATGCACTTCACTTTAGGCCTATATTCAATTCTATTTGATCACGTTGCCCATTTCATTGCTTAGTGCACATTTATGCCCATCTTGGTGTGATTTCATGTATTTCTGTGGTCTAGTATATTTTCATGCAGGTCCAAGGGTTGTGCGACACTCGGGATGGGTTCTGGAGGATTTTCGGTCGAAAAAGCCACTGGTCGTGCGTTTTCCTTCTCGCACGACCAAGCGCATGACCATTGGTCGTGCATTAATTCCCGTCCTTGATTGAGCCCTGATTGAGCGACAGCGCACGATCATTGGCCTTCTTCGCGCACGACCACTGGTCGTGCGCCACTGACCGTGCGATTTTGTGCAGATCTGGCTATGCTACAGGTTCTTCGCGCACGATCAGAGGCATTTCTTCGCGCACGACCATTGGTCGTGCGCCATTGACCGTGCGCGTTGTTTATTTCTGCTCCGTCTATAAATAAAAAGACACGATTTTAGGTTGGGGATCACTGCCAGACCGCCGTTTTCCGCCTATTTCGGTGGGTTCCGACTCCTCCAGCGCCGCCCACCTTAGGGAGGATCTCCGGGCAAGCTTTCAACGCCAAATCTTCGCCGGAGCTTCCTCTCGGCCATCTCCTTCATCCAAGAGCTTCAAGAAGGGAGTCAACCTAGCCTTCTTCTTCAAGATTGGAGCAGCTTGTTATCATTCCTCCAGTTCGTGACACGAAGAAGACGGGTCCACTGGAAGGTAGTGACAGCCTTCTCTACCCCGGACGCAGTTGAGGACCGAGCTTGGACGTGGATTGACAACCCGACGATTCCTTCCGTGAATCCTCAACAAGACTTCGGAGCCGGTCGATTTTGCACACTCACCTCCTCTTTTAGTTGATAGTTTAGTTGGATTTCTTATATGTTTGATGAAGTATACTTTTATTTGTTAACATTAGTATGAAATCATGTCTATGTGATTGAGTAATCTTGTTATATTTTCATTTTAGGTGTGCCCTGTGGTGTGGATTGTTTGTTGTGTTGTGCTACCCTAACAATTGTTAGTGGTGTGCTTTGCGAAGAGGTGATTGCGACCCTCATTCCACCGCTCTCTCCACCCCATCTGCTAGCCTACTCGTCCATCCGCCTAGCGATTCGGTGCATTGCGGCCCGTGTAGCCTTCCATCCCGCCTGGCGAAGCAGTGCGCTCAAGGCCTGCATAGGAGTAGTCGTAGCTATTTTATTTTGTTTTCCGCAATCCAAAACAAGCCTCCTGCATCCATCCGACCTTAAGGATTTCAATCTCAAGTCCTCCTCATTAGTCAACCCCACCTTACTATGTTCCTTCCGAGATCGATACTTGGGGATTCATTCCCATTTTATATTACTTGAACGATCGGTACACTGCCGTTTCGTGCCGCAGTCGAGCTACCGCCTATAGCGGTGTGCGAGATTTGTGCATCAAGTTTTTGGCGCCGTTGCCGGGGAACACAGACGTGTGAGTTTTCTGGAGAGGGAGACGAGAGGTAGAAGCCCTCCCATTTGTAAATTGCGTCGTTTATTTTTATTTCAGTTCTTTTTATTCTATTTTCCTGTTTTTAAATAGGATGTTTAGTAGATTACTGTTAGGTGTAACAGTTTGCACGATAGTGTCTTTATTGTGAATCTTGCTATCTCCATATAATGTGGGCTGCATTTAATATTCGTTGCCATTTATGTGGAGATATTTCTCACGCTAGTGATAGATGCCCTACGGAAGATGGTGGGCATAATTCTCATGGCTCGGTGTACGGAGCACCATTTTCCTATGGTTCTTCATGCCCTGTGCCCAAGTCTTATGGCCACTCGTCCTCGCCGCATACACCATTTTTATATTCCTCCCCGGCCCCTCAAGGACCAAGGAGTAATATAAAACGGTGCTTGTTCTGCCAAAGCATGGATCACGCCCTGAAGGACTGTGCCGAGTATCTTCGCCAATTAGACGAGGATGATGAGCCGGATATCCGGATCGTCCCGAGTCCTACTTCCGGCAGCACACCTTCAACATCCGGTTATGTGTCTGTGTCACCTTCATCTTGTGAAGGGTATGATGTCGACACAGTCACCAAATGCGTGGCTGATCTAGGCTCTGACATGGCCGAGCCTATCTCCCCTGTGCATCCATCATCTAGCATAGATTTGATTCTTTGTGAGGAATCAGTGCTTGACTTTCATCCAAGCACAATTCCTTCCCCTGTTGTGCATTCTACTACGCTCGTCTCCGATGACATTGTTGATGATGTGTCGCAAGATGAGGCTGGCGATCTATGTATTGTGCCTACTCCTATGGAGGAGGACAACCTTCTAGGTGAAGAGGAGCTTTCCTCAGCACCGGTGGAGGAAGTCCAAATCCCAGGCATGGCCCTTGTTGATCCCGCCAAGCCTTGTAGCATTGATGACAATGCAAACATTATTTTACTTTCCCAACCTATTGGGAGTGAGTCCGGGACCACTCCTCCGCTTGATTGTTATTTATGTTCTTCTTCTCTTTTATTTCTTGACCCCCTTTCTTCTATATCTGAGCCTGTGCAGGTTGAGTTTTCGCCGGTACTTCAGGAGGACTTGGAGCATTCTGCGCAAGTCAATGATGAGTGTATCCTCTCATGTGAGGAGGTTGACCCCCCCTCCATAGAGGAAGCCTCATTCATTGCCTTTTCCTCCTGCTGTCGCACTGAAGACGATACCTTGCTAGGCAAGGATTTATTTTGTGGTGAGATGAGTGAGGACCAGGCCTCCTCCTCTTCTTATTTCCTATTTACTCTACCTGTGCTGCGCAGGTATTATTATACAGGTAGAGGGGTAACTGTTTTATCGCCGTATCGGTACCGGCCACCGAAACGGATAATGGAACAGTTACCTGTGCACTTTTTATTCCATAGGCCTATAAGCTAGAACTGTACAAATGCCAAATAAGTCGTGCTGGGAAGACAATAACCCCAGTACTTATCTTAATTTTCTTGCATTGTATTTTTCGTTAAGTGGAATAGTTAGTTAAATTTCAATTCAGTTTTAGCTTTTCTATTTTCTTTTTATTTTTGTGGAGCTTACCCCTGCAGGACATTCCTATGGAAGGCGGTGGTCGTGATTCTTCGTATGGCGGAGGTGCGGCCTGGTCATACTGATGAGTCCTCATCATATACACTTTTATGGACTCATCTGGGCCGTTTAGTTAGTCATTTCACTGCACTTTAGCCCTGTTTTAGTTTATATTTGATATTCTATGCTCGGTGCACATTTAGGCCCATTTTGGTGTTATTTCGTATCTTTCTTTATTAGTAGTTTTCATGTGCGGTTAAGTGTCACTTTCAGTGGCTAGATTAGTGTTGTACGCTGGAACAGTAGTCGTGCAGGTGTTCCCGGTGCAATTCTGCACAGGAACACTGCGCACGATCACCGGTTCTATTGCGCACGACCACTGGTCGTGCGCCACTGATCGTGTGCACTTAACCCTTTTTCACGAGTTCTATTTGGTGCAGTGCGCACGACCACCAACGCCAGTGCGCACGACCACCGGTCGTGCGGCACTGCTCGTGCGCACTGACCATTAATTTTTAAGTTCTGTTTCATCTATTGCGCACGACCACTGACGCTAGTGCGCACTACCATCGGTCGTGCGCCACTGGTCGTGCGAACATGTTATGTTATAATTTCTGTCTTTGCAGGTTCCGTCCAGGCAGAGCGCACGATCACAGGATTCTAGTGCGCACGACCACTGGTCGTGCGCCACTGACCGTGCGCACTGTTTAATTCCAGCGCCTATAAATTCCCTGCTCGCGATTTTAGGTCAGGATCCCGATTTTCAGCGCCGTTTTCTGCTCCCGTCCGCCTGGTTTCGCCCCTCCATCGCCGCCCACCTTAGGGAGGATCTCCGGGCAAGCTTTCAACGCCAAATCTTCGCCGGAGTTTCCTCTCGGCCTCCTCCTTCATCCACGAGCTCCAAGGTAGACCTAGCCGCCATTACCTTCAAGCAAGAGGAAGTGTTGCAACCTCTACCGGATCGTGACACGAAGAAGACGGGTCCATTGGAGAGTAGTGACAGCTCTCTCTACCCCGGACGTAGTTGTGGACCGAGCTTGGACGCGGATTGACAACCCGGCGATTCCAACCGTGAATCTTCAACGAGCCTTCGGATTCGGTCGATTTCTTGCCTTGTTCTCCTTTTATTGATGTATTTGCAACTAGATCTAACATTATGATGAAGTGTATTTTGATTAAATAGCATTTTTACTTGATTATGTCTATGTGATTGAGTATTTTTGTTTATATTATTGAGGTGCGCCTTGTGGTGTGGTTTGTTGGTTGCGTTGTGCCGCCCTAGCAATTGTTAGTGGTGTGCTTGTTGAAGAGGTGCTTGCGACCCTCATTCCACTAGCCTACTCGCCCATTCGCCTACCGAAGCGTGGCATCGCGGCCCGTAATCCATTCGCCTATCGACGCAGCGCGCTCAAGGCCTGCATAGTTTGATCCCGTTAGCCTACTCGTCCATCCGCCCTTGCGACGCAGCGCGCTCAAGGCCTGCCTAGTTTCCATTCCGCCAAGCGAAGCTTTGCATAGCGGCATTGCATAGGAGTAGTTGATAGCTTTTCTTTTATTTTCCAAAGGCCAACCCAACTCCCCCGCATTCCATCCGCCTAAGGACTTCGATCTCAAGTCCTTCCTCGACATTAAACTCCACCTTATTGTGTTCCTCAAGAGACCGACACTCGGGGATTTATTCCCAACATTTATTACTTGAACGATCGGTATACTGCCGTTTCGTGTCGCAGTCAAGCTACCGCCTATAGCGGTGTGTGAGATTTGCGCCATCAAGTTTTTGGCGCCGTTGCCGGGGAACACAGTCGTGTGAGTTTTCTGGAGAGGGAGAATCTGAGAGAGAAGCCCTTTTCATTTGTAAATTGCATCTTTTATTTTATTTCTGTTCTCTTTATTCCTTCTTCTTGTTTTATATCAGGTTGCTTTAGTAATTTCTATTTGGTTTAGTATTTGCACAATAGCATTTTTATTTTGAATCGTTTTATCTTCGCACTATGTGGGCACATCTGAATTTCCGTTGCCGTTGGTGTGGAGCTACCTCCCACTCTAGTGATGAATGCCCTACGGAGAATAGTAGGCATAATTCTTCTCGCCCAGCATATAGAGCATCGACTCTGTCTGATACTCCATATGGTGCGCGTAAGTCTTATGGCTACTCTGCTGAGCCATTACCGTCTTACTTCTTTTCGGCTCCAGCTCCCGCTATGCCAAAGAAGCCTGCTAGGCAGTGCCAGTTTTGTCGGAGCACAGATCACGCCCTGAAGGATTGTGCTGCTTTTCGTCACCAATTGGATGAGGATGACGAGCCGGATATCCGGATCGTCCCAACTCCTAACTCTGGCGGCACACCTTCAACATCCGGTTTTGTGTCTTTGCCACCTTCACATCTTGAAGGGTATGACGTTGACACAGTCACCAGATGTGTGGCTGATCTGGGCACCGATATTGCTGAGCCCATTCTCCCAGTGCATCCACCACCCCTAGTGGATTCGATTCTTTGTGAGGAATCGGTGCTCGACTTTCATCCGAGCATTATTCCTCTCCCTATTGTGCATACTACACTCGTCTCTGACCACATTGTCGATGATGTGTCACAAGAGGAGGCGGTTGATCTTAGTATTATGCCTACTCCTATGGAGGAGGACAACCTTCTAGGTGCGGAGGAGTTTTCCTCAGCACCGGTGGAGGAAGTCCAAATCTTAGGCATGGCCACTGTTGATCCCGCCGAATCTTGTAGCATTGATGACAATGCAAACATTATTTTACTTCCTCAACCTGATGGGAGTGAGACCGGGACCACTCCCCCGATTGATGTTTATTTATGTCCTTCGTCTTCTTTATTTCTTGACCCCCCTTCTTCATCCGAGCTTGTGCAGGTTGAGTCCTCACAGGTTCCCCAGGAGGACTTGGAGCTTCTTGCCCGAGTCAACGATGATTGCATCCTTATATGCGAGGAGGTTGACCCCTCCTCCATTAAGGAAGCCTCATTCGTTGCCTTCTCCTCCTGCGGACCTGCTGTGGACGATACCTTGCTAGGCAAGGATATTTTTGGTGAGTTGAGTGAGGACCAGGCCTCCTCCTCTTCTTACTTTCTTTTCCCTCTACCTGTGATGGGCAGGTTTTATCTTTATGCAGGTAGAGGGGTGACTGTTCTATCACCGTATCGGTACCCGCAACCGACACGGATATTAGGCCAGTTACCTGTCCACTTCTCCTTCCATAGGCCCATTAGCTAGAACCTTTAAGATTTTGAATAAGTCGTGCTGGGATGACAATAACCCCAGTAGTTATCTTCCTTTTCTGCATTTCTATTTTTATCTAATCATGTTTAGTTAGTAGTATTTTCTTTTCAATTTTCTTTTGTCTTTTGTTTTTGCGGAGCTGACCCTTGCAGGTATCTTATTCTGGATGGCGGACGCTGCAGCTTAGTCCAGGTTTACACGCCAATCTTCTGGTGTGCTCATTTCTGAGCACTGGGTACCCTCTTTCCCTAGCATTATTCTGAATCTCATAGCTACATTTTGCGCATATTGTTTAGTTTAAGTCTGGGGAGGAGTGTACCGAGTGTTCACTACACGTGTACACGTTTTTGCATATCAGAAGTGTTTTTTTTTTTTATTATTGCATGCACCACATCACCCACTCGAGCGCGCACTCATCTGTTTGTTCGCCCTGTTGTGAATTTAATTCTTTTGCTTATTTGGGAAAATCTAGGTGATGGCTTAGGACTATGTAGCAGAGTAAAATGTTGACTCTATTAGTGCTCCTAGTCGAGTGCTCGGTTGCATAGAAATTTGTGTAGATTAGACTTCTTTTTATGCTTATGGTTTTATATTTTTCTATTAGTGTAAATGTTGTTTACTCTACTCAAATGGTGAATCCAGTGGAATCAAACGGTAGCATAGGGATGTGGGTAAACGATCGCTAGACTCGTATTGCTTGAGTCGGGAGAAAGGAGAATCTTTCTCGGTGGCTAGAACTTGCCCCAAGCGATTCTTGAAGCATGGGTATACGGTTAGTCAATTGTGTGAATGTGATATAGGCCATCATTTTGGCCCGGTTGAGCCTTTGTGCCTATCCCTACCGCTATATCCTCGCTAGCCCAGTTGTGCCTACCCGTTCTTTGATTCAGCCCCACTTTTATTTCACCAAAGCCCAAAAGCCAATCCTAGTCGCACACCCAAATCTGAGCTTTAGCTGTTATTATTTTCATGAGTTGGGTTGTTGATGTTGTGATACTTTTGTGAAAATGTGGATGTGCATCTTTGATAAATTTGCTGAAAATGTTTTGAAAAGAAAAGAAAAGAAAATGAGAAAAAGAAGAGAAGTGAAAAGAAAAGAAAAAGATGAGCTTTAATGAAAAATCTGTGTAAAAAAAATATATGTTTGGGAGTAGGCGGTGCACACACCCATGTTGTTAAGTCCAAGTCTGGGGGTGTGATGTACCCGCGAGTTTGTGTGGTGAGCGAGAATAATTTCTGCATGAGCTTATTTGGGATTAGTGCTTGAGCCGTCGTTTTTATCTTTGTTTATCCTCACCTAAACGCAAGCCCCATTTTAAAACCTAAAGTCCTATTGATTCACGCATTTGAGTCAAACCAGTGCCGTGGAGAGAATGTGACCGGGCAAGCTTATGGTCACCGACACTGATGGATTTCAGTGGAGTTTTTCCCGCATTCCAATCTTGAGCAATGCTCATCTCAGCGTTTAGTTTACTTTCTCCGTATGCATGACCGAACGATTCACCGCTTTTCACCATTCTGAGTAGTTGTAATATGCTTTTACTCTTTTAGAAATATATAGACTGTTTATATAATCAGAAATCTTCTCTACTATTCTTCTTATGCACGTGAGCATGCGACTTCGCATGGTACTCTATATTGTAGTTTTAAGCCATCTACTTTTCTTTCCCCGTTCGCTTAGAATTTGTTTGCTCGGGACGCGCAAACAGTTAAGTCTGGGGGTGTGATGATCCTCATCATATACACTTTTATGGACTCATCTGGGCCGTTTAGTTAGTCATTTCACTGCACTTTAGCCCTGTTTTAGTTTATATTTGATATTCTATGCTCGGTGCACATTTAGGCCCATTTTGGTGTTATTTCGTATCTTTCTTTATTAGTAGTTTTCATGTGCGGTTAAGTGTCACTTTCAGTGGCTAGATTAGTGTTGTACGCTGGAACAGTAGTCGTGCAGGTGTTCCCGGTGCAATTCTGCACAGGAACACTGCGCACGATCACCGGTTCTATTGCGCACGACCACTGGTCGTGCGCCACTGATCGTGTGCACTTAACCCTTTTTCACGAGTTCTGTTTGGTGCAGTGCGCACGACCACCAATGCCAGTGCGCACGACCACCGGTCGTGCGCCACTGCTCGTGCGCACTGACCATTAATTTTTAAGTTCTGTTTCATCTATTGCGCACGACCACTGACGCTAGTGCGCACTACCATCAGTCGTGCGCCACTGGTCGTGCGAACATGTTATGTTATAATTTCTGTCTTTGCAGGTTCCGTCCAGGCAGAGCGCACGATCACAGGATTCTAGTGCGCACGACCACTGGTCGTGCGCCACTGACCGTGCGCACTGTTTAATTCCAGCGCCTATAAATTCCCTGCTCGCGATTTTAGGTCAGGATCCCGATTTTCAGCGCCGTTTTCTGCTCCCGTCCGCCTGGTTTCGCCCCTCCATCGCCGCCCACCTTAGGGAGGATCTCCGGGCAAGCTTTCAACGCCAAATCTTCGCCGGAGTTTCCTCTCGGCCTCCTCCTTCATCCACGAGCTCCAAGGTAGACCTAGCCGCCATTACCTTCAAGCAAGAGGAAGTGTTGCAACCTCTACCGGATCGTGACACGAAGAAGACGGGTCCATTGGAGAGTAGTGACAGCTCTCTCTACCCCGGACGTAGTTTTGGACCGAGCTTGGACGCGGATTGACAACCCGGCGATTCCAACCGTGAATCTTCAACGAGCCTTCGGATTCGGTCGATTTCTTGCCTTGTTCTCCTTTTATTGATGTATTTGCAACTAGATCTAACATTATGATGAAGTGTATTTTGATTAAATAGCATTTTTACTTGATTATGTCTATGTGATTGAGTATTTTTGTTTATATTATTGAGGTGCGCCTTGTGGTGTGGTTTGTTGGTTGCGTTGTGCCGCCCTAGCAATTGTTAGTGGTGTGCTTGTTGAAGAGGTGCTTGCGACCCTCATTCCACTAGCCTACTCGCCCATTCGCCTACCGAAGCGTGGCATCGCGGCCCGTAATCCATTCGCCTATCGACGCAGCGCGCTCAAGGCCTGCATAGTTTGATCCCGTTAGCCTACTCGTCCATCCGCCCTTGCGACGCAGCGCGCTCAAGGCCTGCCTAGTTTCCATTCCGCCAAGCGAAGCTTTGCATAGCGGCATTGCATAGGAGTAGTTGATAGCTTTTCTTTTATTTTCCAAAAGCCAACCCAACTCCCCCGCATTCCATCCGCCTAAGGACTTCGATCTCAAGTCCTTCCTCGACATTAAACTCCACCTTATTGTGTTCCTCAAGAGACCGACACTCGGGGATTTATTCCCAACATTTATTACTTGAACGATCGGAACACTGCCGTTTCGTGTCGCAGTCAAGCTACCGCCTATAGCGGTGTGTGAGATTTGCGCCATCACATACGCGTCTTCTGCTATGCTCACTTGCTGAGCATTGGGTACCCTCTTCCCCTAACTTTGTTTTAGAATATCTTAATGCATAGTTTAAGTCCGGGGCAGAGTAGTTGTGTTTACCCGCTCACGTGCACACTGCATATGTATACTCGAAGCTTTTATTGATTTATTTTGTTCAGATCATTGCAACACACACCACTTGCACCCACTTGAGCGTATGCTTAGTTGTTTGCGTGCCGCAAGTTAAACTCACTTCGTGAGTAAGGTTCGGGCAAATCATTGTGCTGGCCTTTAAATTATATAGTGAAGTAATATGTTGACTCCGGTGTTCCTAGTCTAATGCTTTTGTGAGCATGGAGATTTGTGTAGATTAGATTCCTTTTTATACTATTAGTCTTATACATTTCTATTAGTGTAAATAATGTTTGCTCTACTCAAATTGTGAATCTGGTTGGAATCAAAAGGTAGTATATGGGTGTGTGTAAATTATCGCTAGACGTGTATTGCTTGTGCCAGGAGGAAGGATAACCTTTCTCGGTGACTAAGAACTCACCCCAAGCGATTCTTGAAACATTGGCATTGGATAATTCTGTTGCGCAAGAATGACGTAGGCCATCATTTTGGCCCGGTTGAGCTTTTGTGCCAATCCTGATATCTTATCCTCGTTAGCCCATTTGTGCCTACCCCATCCCGTTGATTCAGCCCCACATTTTATTCCACCCAAAACCAAATAGCCGATCCTAGTCACATACCCAAAGCTGAGCTTTAGCTGTTTTCAAATTTGTATTTTGGAATGTTGCTGTGGTGATGTTAAACTTGGAGATGTGGTTGTACTCCCTTGAACATTTGCTGAATTTAAAAAAATATATAATTAGAAAAAGAAATGAAAAAAAAAGAAAAAAAATGAGAAGGAGTTTAATTGAAAATCTCTTTGAGATATGTATTTTGGAGTAGGCGGTGCACATACCCATGCGTTCAAATCCAAGTCTGGGGGTGTGGTGCATCCGCGTGTTTTTGTTGCTGCGGGGATAGAGTTATTGTTTAAGCTCATTTGGGTTAGGTGCTTTAAGCCATCTTGTTTATCATTGTTTACCTCACCGTAACCCAAGCCCCATGAAAAACCTGAAGTCCTACTGACTCACGCTCTGAATTAATCTAGTGCTGTGGAGAGAATGTGACCGGGCGAGCGTATGGTCTCCGACACCGATGGATTTCGGTGGAGTTTGTCCCAAACCCCAGCTTGGGCAATGCTCATCTCAGCGTGTATTTTACTTTCTCCGTATGCGTGACCGATTGACTCACCGTGATTCACCTTTATGAGTAGTAGTAATATTTATTTACTCCATTAGAAATATATAAACTATGTGAATAATTAGAAACCCTATCTAATATTTCTCTATGCACTTGAGCATGCGACTTCGCATGGTACTCCTCGATGTAATTTTAAGCTAGCTATTTATTTTTCCCCGCCTGCTTAGGATGTGTTTGCTCGGGACGTGCAAACAGGTAAGTCTGGGGGTGTGATGAGTCCAGTTTATATAGTGAATTCCGGACTCATCTGGGCTAGTTTTCATGCACATGCACTTCACTTTAGGCCTATATTCAATTCTATTTGATCACGTTGCCCATTTCATTGCTTAGTGCACATTTATGCCCATCTTGGTGTGATTTCATGTATTTCTGTGGTCTAGTATATTTTCATGCAGGTCCAAGGGTTGTGCGACACTCGGGATGGGTTCTGGGGGATTTTCGGTCGAAAAAGCCACTGGTCGTGCGTTTTCCTTCTCGCACGACCAGGCGCACGACCATTGGTCGTGCGTTAATTCCCGTCCCTGATTGAGCCCTGATTGAGCGACAGCGCACGATCATTGGCCTTCTTCGCGCACGACCACTGGTCGTGCGCCACTGACCGTACGATTTTGTGCAGATCTGGCTATGCTACAGGCTCTTCGCGCACGATCAGAGGCATTTCTTCGCGCACGACCATTGTTCGTGCGCCGTTGACCGTGCGCGTTGTTTATTTCTGCTCTGCCTATAAATAGAAAGACGCGATTTTAGGTCGGGGATCACTGTCAGACCGTCATTTTCCGCCTATTTCGGGGGGTTCCGACTCCTCCAGCGCCGCCCACCTTAGGGAGGATCTCCGGGCAAGCTTTCAACGCCAAATCTTCGCCGGAGCTTCCTCTCGGCCATCTCCTTCATCCAAGAGCTTCAAGAAGGGAGTCAACCTAGCCTTCTTCTTCAAGATTGGAGCAGCTTGTTATCATTCCTCCGGTTCGTGACACGAAGAAGACGGGTCCACTGGAAGGTAGTGACAACCTTCTCTACCTCGGACGCAGTTGAGGACCGAGCTTGGTCGCGGATTGACAACCCGACGATTCCTTCCGTGAATCCTCAACAAGACTTCGGAGTCGGTCGATTTCGCGCACTCACCTCCTCTTGTAGTTGATGGTTTAGTTGGATTTCTTATATGTTTGATGAAGTATACTTTTATTTGTTAACATTAGTATGAAATCATGTCTATGTGATTGAGTAATCTTGTTATATTTTCATTTGAGGTGTGCCCTGTGGTGTGGATTGTTTGTTGTGTTGTGCCGCCCTAACAATTGTTAATGGTGTGCTTTGCGAAGAGGTGCTTGCGACCCTCATTCCGCCGCTTTCTCCACCCCATCCGCTAGCCTACTCGTCCATCCGCCTAGCGATTCAGTGCATTGCGGCCCGTGTAGCCTTGCATCCCGCCTGGCGAAGCAGTGCGCTCAAGGCCTGCATATGAGTAGTCGTAGCTATTTTATTTTGTTTTCTGCAATCCAAACCAAGCCTCCCGCAACCCATCTGATCTTAAGGATTTCAATCTCAAGTCCTCCTCATTAGTCAACCCCACCTTACTGTGTTCCTTCCGAGATCGATACTTGGGGATTCATTCCCATTTTATATTACTTGAACGATCGGTACACTGCTGTTTCGTGCCGCAGTCAAGCTACCGCCTATAGCGGTGTGCGAGATTTGTGCATCAATCATCGCTTTCCTTTTCCTTCTTAGAAGATGACCCTTTCCATCTTCCTTCCTTTTGAAAATATTTCCGGAAGGTGTTTCTCCTTTCCGGATTTTGCCTGAACTTTCCGAAGTTCTTTACCAAGAGACTTTTTCATCATCATCCTCTTTCTCTTGGCACTCCTTCTTTGATTTTAGTGCCAACGCCTTCTTCCTTGGCTCCTTGTTGTATTCATCATATATATTGGATTTTGAGTTCTACCTCATGGGTTTTGAGATTCCAAATGAGGCTCTCAACTTGGAGCATTCTTAGATTGTGCGATTCTGAAATGGCCGTCACAATCGGGTTGAATTTTGGATAAAGAGAACGAAGGATCTTTCGGACGAAGTCGCCATTTGAGAAGATCTTTCCAAGAGATTTTGAGGCATTGACGATCTTAGTGAATCGCGTGTACATTCCATCAACATCTTTGCTTTCATCCATCCGAAACTTTTCATATTCCGACTATAGTTAGAAAAGCTTTGAATCTTTAACCTGCGATGTACCTTCATGAATAATTTCCAAATGATTCCAAATATCATAAGCAGTAGTACATGCAGAATTTCTATTAAATTTATTTCTATCTAACGCACAAAATAGAGCATTCATGGCTTTTGCGTTATTTTTGCATTTGAGTTTATCCCTATCATCCCATTTATCCTTAGGTTTTTCTTATGTTACTTCTCCAACTACAAATGTAGGAGAAGAGTATTCCTCTTCTACCATATTCCAAACCTCAATATCTAGGGTCATAAGAAAACATCTCGTCCTATTTTTCCAATAATTATAATCTGACCCAGTAAATAGTGGAGGTCTACTAATTCCCTGACCCTAAGAAAAAGTGAGATCATAAGACACCATTATTCCTGGTTTTACACCGTTTGGAATAACCTGGCTCTGATACCACTTGTTGAATCGATAGGCACCCTTAGAGGGAGGGTGAATAAGGGAATAAAAATTCTTCTTATAATTTTATGAAAATGACTAAATTATTTTAAAGTTAACAAGAATGCAAAATAACAATTTAGCAAAAAGTAATTTGCAATAATAAAATTTACGCCAAATGAGAGAAATCAAGTAAACACAAATAGAGACATGACAATATTATATGAATAAGTGTTTACATAAATTTGATTTCAATATCGTTAGAAATCAGTGGCGTACAAATGTTAATAACTTTTTCTTTTCTAAACCGACTTATATCCCCTCAAACTGGTTGGCTTTAGCCTATCCTTCCTCGAATACGGCCTCAAGCCGCTCTAGCCAATCCTTCCCCGGATTTGGCCTCAAGCACCCCCTAGATCTAATCTCCTAGACCTAGTCGCCAACTCACACGGAGAATTACCCCCTAAGCCACGCAAGGACCTAATCGCCAGCACAAGGCGATTTTACTACAAAAATTACAATAATGAAATAAAGTAAATAACAAGAACTCCCTCTATGAGATTTCTGAAGTTGAGGATGAAAGATCGTTGTAGCATAAGCGGCGTTGAAGCGATCATTCTTCGGATGCAGCGTGGGGGCTTACATCTCCAGAAATCTTCTTTGGCTTTGAGTGGGAGATGAACTTTCGGTAGAGTAGCAGCTCTGGAATTATGGCACAAGTAATCTTTCTGGAAGCTCTAACCCAAACGAGAGAGAAGCCATCAATTTATAGAACTTGGAGATAGCACCTGCGGTAGCTCCTAGCGCCTGTGGTAGCGTTCGTGTAGAGCGATTGCGAAACCGTTGGAGGTGTGGCGTTGTGCGCACGAACTTGAGCTAGCGCCAGGCGGTAGCGCTAGCGCTGGCGGTAGCGCTAGCACCAGGCGGTAGCGCTAGCGCTGGCGGTAGCGCTAGCGCCTGCGTTAACCCCTAGTGCTGGCGGTAGCGCTAGAGCCTGCGTTAACCCCTAGCGCTAGCGATAGTGCTTTCGTTCAGTTTGTTGGTTCCAAGCTGCTTTCTTCCTGTGGAGTATTGCACATATAGTTCCTGCACACTATAAACACACGACAAGCAAGATCAAATACAATATGGGATTTTTTATTCTCAAACAATGGGATGTGACACACATGTCCAACAAAGACGGCGAACAACCTCCTCACCGATGGCGCGACTCCGGTGATACCTTGGACAAACGACCGAGCTATTGTATGCTTGAGTCCAATCCTATCTCAAGCGGGGTAACGAACAACCCACTCGTGTGATTTTCATCCTTAGATAAATTTCTGTGGTGGAAGTTTGGGCGTGATCTTCATATCACTTGGAATAATCGTGTTTTGCTTCGTTTGCTTTTGCGTATCTCCTATTTTTATTTTATTTCGAAGAGGCTTGGCGCACCTAGACTTTTTGTTGGGAGAGATCCACCATTTTCTGAATTTATATTTTCGGTGGACACTTTTGGTACAACACAAGCTCGAACGGATCGGGTGGGTCCATTTAGCCTGAGCGAATATTGGCCTTTAGTCTATATTCAATCTCTAGCAGGTTGGCTATCCGTCGAGGCGTAAAAATTGATAAAATTGCATGCAAGTTTACTGCGTTTTCTTTAGTGTGTGAAATAATCGTGGTACATCGAGAGGGAACGCGATTTAATCTGTAGCGAACGTGTTTGAGGTTAAACCTTGCATCACTGTCCTTACATGATTCATAGTCACTAGGTCTAACAACTGGTACTGGATTTTTCCAGGAAGGTTTCCTAGGTGCTTCTGTGCTAGTGGAGGGCTCTGCTCCTAATCCTAGGTGATTAAATCTCATAGAGAGATTTTCTGTGATGTCTTTAAGCTTCTAACTCCTCCAATTGAGTGAGTCCTCAAAGGCCTTTGCCTTTACTAGCTCTTCTTTTAAATTTATGTTTTCTTCTCTAAGTTTAATCAATTATAACTCTTTATTATTAATTTCATTTGTTAGGTTTTGATTTATTAGGTGCATTTCATCTTTCTTAAGGTTCTGTAATTCAGTTGTAGTTGTGTCTAATTCTTTTTCTACCCTAAGATGATCAATGCATAAATCTTTAAAACAGGAACTAAAATCAAATTCATCAAAAACTGATACCTGGTCCTCTTCATCATCTGATGACATCCCAAGTGCCATCAAGCAAGCTGCTTCTACTGCTGCTGCATCATCACTTTCAGATGATCAGGATCTTAATTCTACTTCAGAATCACTCCAGGTTTCAGCAATGAAACCCTTAGCTTTCTTCTTGTCTTTCCCTTTGAAATTCTTCATCTTTCTCTTCTCCTCTTTGTTACTGCTTCTGTCCATTTGTTCTTGTGGGCACTCTGGATCAATGTGCCCTGGTTTGCTGCATATATAGCAGATAATCTCCTTCTTTGGAGTTTTATCATACCTGGGCCTTGAGTCCCTTTCTCTCCTCATTGAGTCTTCTGTCTTAACCCATTTCTTGAATCTCCTTGCTAGGAGATTGAACATTTCATCTTCAGGAGTGGAGGGCTCTCCTTCAGTAGCTTTCAGAGCAAGGCTCCTTTGGATTGTAGTTGTAGTTGTTTCCCTCTCTTCTGACTCAGCCGTGTTCTTTAGTAGCATCTAATATGACTTAAGCTTTCTTAGTAAATCTTCAGTTGAGATCTCTCTGTGGCACCTGGACTCTTTAATTTCCCAGACTCTTGAATCCAATGAGATGGGGAAGAACATGAGGATTTTATCATTAATTTTAGTCAAGGAAATCTCCTTGTCCAAGCCTCTGAGCTCATTAATGATAATACTAAATCTGTCATACATATCAGCAACAGATTCTTCAACTTTCTTCTGAAAGTTCTCATACTGGGATATGAGAAGGAACTTTCTGTCCTTTCTTTCATCAGCACTTCCTTCCACCATTGTGGTGAGTGAATCCCAGATCTCTTTTGCTGATTGACATTCAGCAACCTTCTGGAAAAATGTCATCTGACATTGTTGATACCAGAATGTTCATGGCCTTGGCATCACATGCCTTGACCTTCTTCTAATCCTCTGTCCATTCCTTTCTATGGACAGCCTCAGTTGTTGAGGATTCTCCTGCCTTTTGTCTGACTGGAGCTGGAGGACCTGTGAGAAGAACATTATAGATGTCATCATCAATGGAATTCAAATAAAGCCTTATTATGGCCTTCCAGAGTGTGAACTAATTCAAGTTACACACTGGGGCTATTGTGGAAGCATAATCCTTAGTACTCATTTTCTTTATAAAATATTATTTGTAATAAAGAGAAATAAGTGTAGGAGGTCTTTTTGATCAAGGTGTTAACCTTTTAATGATCAGCCTCCCTCTGATACCAATTGAAAGTGCACAGTGTGCCTCTAAGAATCCTATAGAGGGGGGGGGGTGATTAGAGATGTAAAATTATTTCTATCTTATTTGTGCAAACACAATAAAAACTAAGTACTACGCTCCAACAAATACTCACACAGAATAAAACAGTGTTAAATGTAAAGCAAGACAAAGAGTAAAAGTTATCTAGTTATCTAAGCTATAAGCGACAGCACAGAAAATAAGCAATCTAGAAGACACAAATATTTTTTATAGAGGTTCCCCAAAATGTGGGTACTCCCCTCTTCTACCACCTGGTACGAATGCACCAACTGTGCATGATTCTTTTGATAAGGAGATTCTTAGAACCACTGATCTTTTGATAAGGAGATCATGAACCACCAGATCTTTTGATAAGGAGATCTTGAACCACTAGATCTTTTGATAAGGAGATCTTGAACCACTGAATCATTTGGAAAAGGGATTCTCAAAACTCTATACAGTTGGGAATGACAAGGAGAAAGAAAGGGAGAGGAAGAAGAATTCTGTTTTCAGAATTCTTATGAAGCATGTATAAAGAACAGCTTCTTTAATCTTTCACTGGATCTGCTAATGATGAACTCCTGCTTATGATGGTGATAATTTGCAGGAGCTATGTTTGTCAGATCCTTTATCTTCTTTCTGATTGAACTTTGGCTGCTATATGATTGTGATGATGAGCAGCCTTGTTCTGTTTCGAGAGAGAGAGAGAGAGGGAAAGCAGCAGTTCTATCTTCTCTGTGTTTGTTCTCTATTAGGGTTCCTGAGGAGGAAGAGGAAGGTGAAGCCCTAATAGAACAGTATAGCCGATTGTGATCAATACTCTGGTTTTCTATTTCTTTCTTCCCTTTTATTGTCCATGTTCAATTTGAATTTGTTTCCTTTTCTGGTAAGTCCTGAAAAGGTATTTTTGTCTGGACAATTACTCCTTTCCTTCCTTCTTTAACTCCCGACCCGTCCACCAACAATAAGCTTGTTTCCAAGAAAGTTTTTCTCTGTCCTCTGTTAATTCTTCCTTCTATTTGAGGAAACTAAGGAGCCGTTGTGGAACGGTCTTGAGTGAGGTGGGCCATGAGAGAGGGTCCAAAAATGACAGCTGAAAAGGTTTCCTTTTCAGACTATATTCGGCGTAGCGTCGAGTTCTCTTCCTCTCTTATTGACGCACCTTCGAGTTCTGGTAGGAGAAGCTTAAAATTCATCCTTGCTCTGATTGAACTCAGGTAGTCGACGTGGCGTTGATATCTTATCGACGTAACCGTCGAGTTGAGGGCATGGATCTGAACATCATTATCTGCGTCGAGATGAATTCGACTTTAGATGGCTTCGACTGATACTTCCTTCTGCGTTGAGTTGAAGTAAACACTGTGTTGACTTCTCAAGGTACTTCGACAAGTACATGGCATCTACGTCAATATCTACTCAACGTAACGTCGACTTGATCTACTTCGACAGATGGGGTGAGTTGCTTGGACTTCTAGCCAGAGTAGCGTTGACAATAACTCGATGTTGCGTCGATTTCTATTAGGCGCAAATGTTAACTCTGCCCAAATTATGCTTCTCTTGATATGGTCTTGACACCCTAGGTTGAGTGATACATCCTAAGACATATAATAACCAGATTACCCTAACTATACAATGGGTAATTCAACCTAAGAGATAAAATCACTTATTAGGTAATTTACTAAGATAAATCAAAGGGGTTTTTCCCAACGGAAGCGAAGGACCACAAAGCAGAATAACAAATGCAGGTGACAAGGGAATATATACTAGTAAGTTTATACATAGCAAGGTAGACAATACTAGTAGTATAAGAAGGTAAGCAGTAATGAACGGTAAAGAAGTAAGTAAAGCAGTGTGGCGCAAGAACAGTAAACCTGCATAGTATTCTACCATTACATAAGTACCTTAACTTATATGAATGCCCATACAAACTTATAAGTTAAGATTTCTAGAAGTATAACTTATCATATAAAAGAGGCCATACTAATTTATATGATAAGGGTATATAATTAATGTTCAATGGTTTATGTATGTTATGATATGCATGTTATGATATGATTCATACAAGTGCAACTCACCCACACGACTCTGTGATCACAGACCTTTCGTTCCCAATTCTTGGAGCTAGCTTCACTCTCTGGTACCACTAGGCCTGAAAATTAAAAACCGAAACCGCAAAAAACCGCAACACCGCACCGCACCGATTTTGAACCGCACCGAACGGTTTGGTTGTGTTGCGGTTTTGGTTATTGGAAAACCGCATGGTTTGCGGTGCGGTTCGGTTCTTGCCTTGACAAAACCGAATAAACCGCACCGGTGATAATTATAAGTATAATATAATTTTAATATTATTTCAATATCTTACAGATATATTAAAAAATTTCATTTATGTATTTTAATTAGTTTTTATTTTACTTTTTAACTTTCATGTACTGTATTGATTATAAGTATAATAACTATTTGTATTGATTATTTACTGTATTGAACCTGTGAATCATGAAAATTGAAATACTGAAATCGAACCCCTAATCTAGTATTCGGTATTCCTTGGCCCATTGCCGCTGCATCTCTAATCTCTCAATTCTCATGCTGCACGCGGCTTGCCTTTTAAAATTTCATGCTGATTCAAATGGTGATTAGCAAATTGTAATTTCGATGGAAGGTAATTCCAGTCAATCCATCCTTTTATATTTCAGTGCCTTTTTTTATGCTTTTGAGTGAACAAAATAATTTTATCTTTCTTGTTTGGTTGATGAGATAAATTCTCTTTGATTGATGAATAAATTCACTTTGAAATTGTCGACGCAAACAGTCAAAGTGTAGATCTAATAAATTCTTTTATATTTCATCTTTCGTAATCTGATCATCTTATTCAATTGTAGGATTTTCATGAAATAAAGAAATAAATAATTATAGGATACTATTTATTGTATTTTGTTCTCTTGCATATTTTAAGTATGAGAAGATGTTGCTATGTAATTAACTGAGCATAATATTTCTATGAATAGTCCATGTACTATTTGATAAGTTTTGATAACTGTGCAAAAACCGAACCGCACCGCAAAAACCGACTCCAAACCGCACCAATGTCAAATCGCACCGCACGGTTTTGGTGCGGTGCGGTTTTGTTCGGTCCAAAACCGATCCCCTTTGGTGTGGTTGCGGTTTGGGCTCAAACCGCACCAAACCGCACCAGTTTCAGTCCTAGGTACCACCATTGTGTCTACGGCAGTAGTGGAGTGGGTGCCTTTACTTCCTAGGCTAGTATACACACTACCAGGTCTAGACCCTTTGTACGCCTCTGTACACGTCCTAGGTGCACTCTAGAGTCTTGCGTACTCTTTGGTAGAACCCACCAGTCTTTAAGGTCGGGTGTGCATCTTTGGGGATTGTCCTCCATACCGCAGTATAAACAACCTACTGGCCCCTCAAACCCTCACACCCGCCTAAGTCAACGTACTACCGTCGGTGTGACGACCGGTCCGGTACCGAAGACCCGCCACTAATTTGTTTTTATACACATGCAAGTTATCACAACCCGAGCCTCCATCTTGCAGGACCAACCCATCCTAATATACAACTTCCCGAGCCTCCAGCTCGCAGGACTAACCCGTCCTGATATATAATTTCCCAAGCCTCCAGCTGATAGGAACAACTCATCCTGATATACAACTTCCCATTCCTTAACTCGAAAAGAAGTTTACCATATCTCTTATTCATTTAGTTAGACTACTCTAGTCTAATGATTGTTATACTTAGAAGTTTAGGGTGAATCTTGGACTTCCCGAAGTCTACCCGGTGAAGGGCTAGCAGCGGAACTAGGGAATATGAAGGGATGAACCCCAAATCTCCCTTTCCAAGACAATTGCTTTTATTGGTGACTACCCTTTTCTAAAGACCCACTATCTTTATTACTCATTATTACTTGACGCTTTATTAACAATCTCCAACTCTACCCTTAAGCTAACATTCTCAGAACAATGCTCAACACTTAAGATTTCTTATACTCTAAGTGGTGTAGGTCTTTTATGATTCTCAAATGTCCCTAATCACACCCTAGTTACATTTCATGAACACTTCACCATGCTAAATAATTATTATGATCTCATACGGTAACATATGCCCCTTTAATACCTTTACTTATAGTGTGACATGAATCGGAATTATTCCCTAAACAATAGTACAAATGTTCTCTGAAAAATCCCTAACGTCTAGGGGCTGGTATAAAGGATATATTACTGCTATGTTCCATGTTTTACTGATTTTCTAAGTGATCTTCCTGATCAAATCATCATATTAAGTTTGTACTATTCGCATTCCAAAATGAGATTGAACTAGTTTTGATTCCCATGATGCAACCTTAACCATATCATGTCCAATTGAGCTACAATTCATACAATATGTTCATAATGGATAAATCAAGAAGTGTCCAGAGTTTTGTTACATTTCAAATTGATTTGACCTCATTTAAAAATTCATTAAGCAATGGGCATATATCAATTTCCAAAGGAAGTACCATGTCAGTATTTTCAAACTTGTTAATAAAATTTCCAGAGGTAGTAGATGACAAAATATTATGATTTCCAAAGTTCCACCATTTTCTAGAGACTTTACAATCATAATTTTCACATAAAATAAAAAGGGTGAATATGTAACTTTACACAACAAGTAATAGTTTATGTTTTCAAAAAATCTGAGAAAATTACCATAGTACTGTAATAACATAAAAACATCCTATCCAGAGTTTCTTAATTTTCCAGGAACAATAACCCATAAATATTTCATGAATTCATAAGTGTTACAAACTGAATATAATAAATTTTCCCATGTTCATTATATCCAAAAATTCTACCGAAATTTCTAGAGGTTTATAATTAGATTCCAAATGATTTTCCAGAGTTTCAAAAATTCCCCAATCTTTTTCCTTAACAAAATTTCAGTTATTCAGAATTGTGACACATGATAATTTTGATAGATTCTAAGGAACTAATCTCTGAAAATTTCTACAAAAACTTTCAGAGGTTCTAATTGATATTTCAAGTAATTCCTCAGAGTTTTAAATTTTTCCCAAGGGTTTTAACCATAAGCATTTCATTAATACATAAAGGTGACATATTTCAAATAAATCAAATAATTCAGATTTTTAATCCAAAAAAAATCTGAATTTCCTCTAAGCTGATGCATTTTGTAATAACAAGGGTGTGGCCAAAAAATCAAAGGCTAACACCAAGCCATAAGTGCCAAATACACAAATCCCCCATTTTGGCTATTGGCACCCCATGTCACATACCCTGCAATGGCATGCAAGTGGGTTAACCCAACATGTAGTGGTTCAATTGCACTAAAATTTTAACCAGGGTCTAATAATGACCTAATGAGCCTGTCTCCCAAATTTGGGGTTATTTTGAATTGTTAAACTCCTTAAATTTCATTAATTTGATAAATCATATAATGGGCAAAACTATAGAGTAATGTTCTCCAAAAATTCTAATTTTTGGACACAAGCTAGTTAGTGCACATGCATGCATGGCCCAAATTTCAGCTCCATTAGATTTACCATTTACAAGAAATTCCCAATCTAATTTTTTATTTTCATTATGACCAGTCTCACTAAATTTGATGTTAAGGGTTCTACAGTGCTCCAAATGAGCTGATTCAATTTTCTAAATAAAGTAGACAAACAGATTTACATAAGTTGTCTCTGGCCATTTTTCATGAAATGGCCTCTAAGGGCCTCAAAATAACTATTCTTTATACTTAAATAAATGTGACAGATCATTATATGATATTAATGTGGTCTGCGTTTAGCAGATCTCTCAGATCCAATGGCTAGGAAGTCGTCTTCTTCCTTGAGCCAAGGGATTTGATTGTCCCGATCTGGAGCTCATTGATCACCCATTTTTCGGCCACCCTCTGCTCACCATTGCCGGCCACCACCTCCGTTGAGGTGGTGGCTACCGCCGGGCGGTGACACGGCCGCCGAAGATGGCTTCTCCGACGATCCTGATCTAGAACAAAAGCTCGGGAAATCTCCAACATTCTCACATGGAATCGAACTCAATTGAGCCTGATTTCTCTCCTAAGATGATCTAGATGCTAGCACAGAGGGAGAGGGGGAGAAACAGACCTGTGTGGGGGCTTGGGATCGAGTAATTCGTCGGGGCGGCATGGCGGTGGTTGTTTCCTGCGAGCTTTCTCCTATTCACGTTCCTCCACTAAAATCACTGATCTTAGGGGCTGGCTCATCTCCTTAGACCTCTCTAAAGCTGATGGTGAGTTCAAATGGGGAAGAGGAGGGCTCTAAGTGTGTCTCCCATTAAGGCATGGTTCGACCATGCCTTATTTGTTTCTCCCAGCCGCGAAGTGGCATCTGTTCAACCCAATTTCGGCTGGGAATTTACTAAGGAGCTCAATTATAGCTTTGGGCAGAGGAATGGAGTGCGAAGTGGCCTCCATTCCTCAAATTCCTCTTATCCTTAATGAAAATTTGGGGAAAAGCCCATTCTACCCCTTTGCATGTTATCTTTCTCCAATTTCAGATGGCATGGCTGGTAGTTAAACACTTGGGCTGCTGAATGGGCTTGGATTGAGGTCTTAACCCATTGGGAATTCATTTGGGCTCATAATTTCTCCCTTTAAGCCTAAAATTGACCATGGTTGACTTTGATGTTTATTTGGTCAATTGGGTGGGTTGACTGGTCCAAAGTGTTGAACTTGAGTACCTTGACACCACCCAATGTTAATGGGGTCATGGTGATACCCCAATTGGGCCAATTTGTCCAATAGGTGTGATTTTGACCAAAATTGGGGAAAAGTTGACTTTGGTCAATTTGCTCCAATTGATGATCTCATGATGTGTCTTTTGGGTCAATTGGGTCCTTCATGATGTTCTAAGAGTAGGGGTGAAGTAAATTTCATGTTTTGAGGGTCATTTGAACCTATTTGGAAAGGATTGGCTTATGTTGACCTATATTTGACTTTGGTCAAATTGAATCAATTGGTGATCCCATGATGGGGCTTTTGGGTCCATAGCACTCCTTTAAGAGTTTACCAGCTAGTGGTAGGGTAATTTGGTCATATGAGTATGAATTAAACCCTATTGGGTTGAATTGGGCTATATTGACCTAGATTTGACTTTGGTCAATTTGGCTAAATTGGTTGACCAAATGATGGGGCTTTTGGTCACTTATGCCTCCTTTAGGGTTTGGGACATGGTGGTGGGTTTAGTTTATGATTGTAAGTTCAATTTGAGCAAATTTGGTCTAAGTTGACTTGCCGCCTATAGTGGACAACATGTGAGTTCTCTCAACTCAAGGTGACCTAAGGTCACTACCTAGCTCAACTTACCTCACTCACCACATGTCCTACCCTAATTGAAGTCAAGGGGTCTAGTAGGAAATGAGATGTTACACCCTCTGCCTCTACACCTCCCTCATTTGATATGGAACAAATTATATCCAAAGGAGTAGGACTGGCTACATGCACATTTGCTGACTTGCTAGCCACTCAAGCCAAAAAGTTCAATAGGAAGTACTCACAAATGGAGAGTGAACTGAAGGAATCAAAAGAGTCTCTCCTGACCCTCAAAGCATTTATTTCCTCCTCTATGGTATCTAAATAATTCTGAACCTCCCTAGTCAATAAGGTTCAGAAGGGGGAGAAATTTCATGAGGAGGAAGTGATTGGTCAAGAAAAATAGGATGGCAAGGAGAAGGACAAGATTGATAATGCTTCTAATCATAATAGTCCAAACAAGCTGACTGTATTTCAAATAGCAATTCCAGATATCCTCTTAGGAGATGCACAAATCCAGGGGGAGCCTTTTGCAAATCCTCGATAAAAGCTTGCACTACATCAAGGTGAGCTTTATGCAGGAACTTAGGGGGAGATACCTGCATCAAATCAGGGGGAGCTTGCAGAGATGCTTGTATCAACCCAGGGGGAACCCTTAGAAAAAGATCAGCTATTGGATGAAGTATCTACAATTGCTAAAGAAGGCTGCTCAGAATGCAATACAAGATGCACAAATTCAGGGGGAGCCTCCCAAAGAAGATGACACTCAGGTTGAAGAGGATGAATCTCAGGTATTTGTTTCAATGAAGGTAACAGAAAAGTTTTTCTCAAGGAAGAAGAAAACTCCTCCAAAGGAATCGAACAATACAGGTGAACATCTTCTGGAATAACTTCTTAGTAAATATATTTGAAGTGATATAAATATGGAAGACATTCTGATTAAATTGGAAGGTTATCATGTTGGTCTATGCTGTTGTGCAATGATGTTATTTTGATTTTATGTCTTGTTATTTATGTTGTCTACTGTGCTTATTTAACAATATGTTTGAAATCACTTAAATTATTTGTAAAATTTGTTAAGATAAATATGGGGAGATTATTGGGAAAAACCCTTGTGATTTATCTTACAAATTACTTAGAGTATTTTCATCAGTTAGGTTATATTACCCACATTGTATTGGAAGGGTAAAATGGTCATTAGATGTCCTAGGATATCACATTCACCTAGTGTTACAAGACCAGGCCTAAGAGAAGCACAAAATCAGCTAAGTTAAGACTTGCATCGAATGGAAGTCGACACAACTTTGACTAGATGTCGACGTAACTCTGACTGAAAGTCAAAGTAACTCAATCTGTCTGTCGAAGTATAAGTGAAGTCGATGCAACATCGAAATAATCTCGACGCAGAAGACATAGCCTGTCAAAGTTATATCAGAAGTCGACGCAACTTCGAAGTTAACTCGACGCAAAAGATCTATATCAGAAGTCGATGAAACTTCGAAATGAAATTGACGCAGAAGGAAGAGCCTGTCGAAGCCATTTTAGAAGTCGATGCAACTTTGACTTCAAGTAGACGCAGAAGATGAAGTTCAAATTCAAGTCTTCAACTTGACGGATACGTCGATAAGAACTCAACACAACGTCAACATCTGAGTTCAGCCAGAGCTAAGAAGGAATTCGAAGCTACTTCTATAAGAACTCAGATGTGTGTTGATATGACGAAAGATGAAGTCGACGCAGCGTCGAGTACAGTCAGAAATAGAAGTTTTTCTGGTGTCCTTTCTAATACCTTTTTAGAAGGTCTACAAAGCTGAAGACTGTTCTCCAATTGCTCGTTTATTGGCAAGAATGGAATGGAGTATTCCAGAGATGCAGCAAAGACATTCTTGGAAGTTTATTCAAATTTGATAGACTGGTCGGGAACAAAAATAGAAGGAAACATCAATTTTCCAATTGACATTCCTTCTAAGTACAGTCCAAAAGAAGAAAGAAATTCAAACTCAAATGATAGAGAATAAATTTGCTGAAAAAGAAAGAAACCAAAGAAGAACAACTGATTATATATTTCTGTCTATCGAAATAGGGCTTCTACTTCTTCATCCTTCAACCCTAAGAGAAAACAGACGAAGATATCCTCTGCACAAAAATAAAGAGAATAACAACACTGCTGCCTCTTCTTCCTCATCATATAGCAACAAGTCAACAAAAGTGCTCAGAGAACCAGGATCAAGCTTACAACCCATGCAATCATCATTATCTTAAGCAAGGGTTCATCACAGATCCTGAGATAAACAGAAGCTACAAGATTAAAAGAGACAGCTTCTCAAGGATTCTTACTGGAGAATCCATTTCTCTTCTTTCTTCTCATTCTACTGTTCTCATCCACCAACTGTAAAAGGGTTTTAAGAATCCCTCTTCCAAAGGATTCAGTGGTTCTAAGAGTCTCCTTATCAAAAGACTCAGTGATTCTAAGAGTCTCCTTATCAAAAGACTCGGTGATTTTAATAGTCTCATTATCAAAAGACTCAGTGGTTCTGAGAGTCTCCTTATCAAAAGACTCAGGCACAGTTAGTGCAATCCTACCAGGGAAGTAGAAGAGTGGACTACCCATATTTTGGGGAACCACTATATAATTATATGTCTTCTACATTGAATTTCTGTGCTGTCTAGTTTATTGCTTTTCTGTATTTATAATTCATGTGATTACTTTATTCTGTTTTGGTGTTGATGATTACATAGTACTTAGTAGTTTTTATTGTGTGTGCATAACTAGTGTATAACAGATTTAAAACTCTATTCACCCCCCCCCCCCCCCCCCCCCCCCCGCCTCTAGAGAATACTCAGAGGAACGCTGTGCACTTTCGAAGGATATCTCTAACTGGTAGTCGATGCATCAGTTGAAGTCGATGCAACGTCGAAATGTACTCGACGTAGAAGGCAGAGCCAGTAAAAGCAACATTGAAGTCGACGCAACTTAGAATTACATTCTACGCAGAAGGAAGAGCTCGGAGTTTAGGCCTTCATCTCAACGGATACGTCGATAAGTATTCGACGTAACGTCGACATCATAGTTCATTTCTAAGTTGAGGAGGATGTCGAAGCAACTTCCATTAGAATTAAGAGGTGCGTTGATAAGAAGGCAAATGTATTCGACGTTACGTTGAATACAGTCACAGAATTAGAATACTTTCTGTATTCTTTTCTAAACACGATTCAGAATTCATAAATGGAAATGATTTGAATTCTAACAGGTTGTTCATAACCAAGAATGGAAAGAAGGACTCCAGAGACACAATAAAGACATTTTTGGAAGTTATCAACTGAAACAGAAAGAGAATATTATTATCCCTGGGACATTCCTATTAATGATACAACAAAAGAGGAATGGAATTTATCAAGATTCAAAAGGAGAATAAGGATACAGAGGAAGAGAAATCACTGTTAAATTTTTAAAGGTTCCGGAGTGAAGTAATAATGCGGAACACTTCAACACAATCCACAAGTATGTCAATCAATGACAATGGGAAGATAGAATAGTGCTCTTGTATTAACAATCTCTTTATAGGTCGAGACATACATGGCAAGACATGATTTATAAGAATCACAAAGGAGATAAGCACAAGACACAAAATAAGCCGGCAGCGTACTGCCAAAACATTGACCGCCAGACTGCTCGAATGGCCAAGTTGCACGGCTATCCCTGAGACCGCGCGAATAGAGCATGCTTGATGACCTGCGAACTATCAGACCGCAACCACAGATCGCACAACCTGCTGCCTTATCAACTTTTTAAAACCAAACACTTATCTGCACTTCGAGACCGCCTGACCGTGAGGTCGCTTGATCACAGAAGCTTCAGCGAATAGAAAATAGAAATTGCACAAGCTGTCGCCAAACCGCAAATTGAGATCGCCTAACCGCTGAGTTTGCCTGATCACCAAGTTCACCGCAAACAACTCAAGAACTACACCACAGATCGCCCAGAGGAAAGCCGCTGGCGAACTGGTTATTCACAATAGGGAAGTCATCAAGGAAGAAAGATCGCACCATGCTGGCTGATAACCTGCGAACACAATAAACGGTCAATCTACTTTCAGACCGCGCGACCTCAAAGATGAGACCGGCACAAACAACCCAAGTTTTAGATCTTACAGTTCTGTGCTACAAATGACGAGCCATGCACCTATATTTATAGGCAAGCTGACGGATGTCGTCACCGCCCAAAAAGAGATACACTAACCGCCAACCAGAACACGAGCAGTCTCACAAGACAGATCACCCGACCTCAGCACTTGGACAATAGACCATCCAAGGAAAAACCCAGCCAGAACATCCGCACAGACTGCGCGATCTCTGCTGTCTCATTTCTTCAGACCGCCCAGAACTCCTTCCACTTCTACTTCAAAAAATTCAACACTCCCCCTTGAAGTGGGAAGTGGAAGCCAATCCAAGCAAACTCCGCAACCGACCAAATGGTCCCTTCGACAACGGTTTTGTAAAGATGTCAGCAATATTATCCTTGCTCTGCACATGCTCCACAATCAGAGATCCCTCCAACACCTTCTCACAAAAGAAATGGTGATGAATCTCTATGTACTTTGTATGCACGTGACAAACTGGATTGTTCACCAGTTTGAGAGTACTCTCATTATCACCATGTAGCAGAGTAGGACCTCACACCTCCCCATGAATGTCCTCCACTAGCCTCCTAAGCCAAATGGCTTCCTGAGCAGCCAAAGTCAATGCTTTGTACTCCGCTTTCGTAGTAGAGACAGACACAGAACCTTGTTTCTTACTACACCACGAGATAGCTAAAGAGCCTGTCAAGTAGACATATCTAGAGGTTGACCTCCGATCATCTGAATCTTCCCCATAATCAGTATCTGTGTATCCATGTAAACAGAAGCCTGAGTCTCTCCCATAAAAGAGACCCAAATCTGAGGTGGATTTGACATTCTTCAAAATACTCCTAGCCGCCATAAGATGAGGTTTCTGAGGCTCTTCCATAAACCGACTCACCCTTCCAACTGCATAAGCAATATCCGGCCTTGTGATCGTCAAGTATATCCGACTTCCGACTAAATCCCGGAACAGCAAAGGATCAGAAAGAATCTTCCCCTCATCTCGTTGAAGATGAACTCCAACCTCCAGTGGAGTAGAGATGCTTTTCCCCACTTCTATGCTGAACCTCTTCACGATCCGATCTGCATAGCCATTCTAGGAAACAAGCATACCACTCTCTTTCCTCTCCACTTCGAGTCCAAGGAAATGGTGGAGCTCACCCAAGTCCTTCATCTCAAATCTAATAGCTAACTCAGCTCGAAGTCTAGCTACCTCCACTTCAGAATTCCCCGTGATGATCATGTCATCAACATATAGCAGCACCAAGACAAGAAGCTCCACCGTCTTCTTTACGAATAAGCTCGAATAGAATCAGAAGCAAAATATCCGCAGAACTAGAGGTATTCTTCGATCTTCCCATACCATGCCCGGGGCGCCTACTTCAAGCCGTAAAGAGCCTTCTTGAGCTTAAACACATATCTTAGGTGCTCTTCGGAAACATAACCAGGTGGCTGATCCATGAAGATATCCTTGCCAATCTCATCGTACAAGAAAGCATTCTTTACGTCAAGTTGCCAAATCTTCCAGCCTTGGTAAGTTGCCAACGTGATCACCACCCGAACCAAAGTCATCTTGGCAACAGGGCTGAAGGTTTCTTCATAATCTTCCCCATACTTCTAAGAGAATCCCCGAGCTACAAGGCGAGCCTTGTACTGCTCAATACTACCATAATCCTTCTTCTTCATCTTGAAAAACCACTTGCAAGTCATTGGAGTAACTCCCTCAACCTTAGGCACCAAGTCCTAAGTCTCATTCTTCCTGAGGGCAGCCATTTCCTCATCCATGGCTCCTTCCCACTCCTTGACTTCAATGGTGTTTTTAAAACAAGATAACCCTCTCTCATTCAGGCGACCTGCGAAGAAACATGAGACGAAGCTCACCAGATTTCCCCCTGTATACCGATCTGGTGGAATGATAGTCCTCTTGGACCTCCTCAGAGCTTTACTCTGAACCACCTCTTCGGCTACTTTTTCTGAACTAACTCTCCTTTCAGGTAGACATGGATTATCGCTCCCCCTGCTTCCAGAACCTGAAGCACCTGACCTAGAGCTAGAAGCACATGGAGCACCTGGAGAAACATGCAACTCCACTAGAACTTCCTTTTGCAGCTTCTCCAAATCAACCATCTGACTTGCTCTCTTGTAACTCAACAGAAGATCTATCTTGGTATGACATCAGCTCATCAAATACCACATCCCTTGAGACCACATATCTCTGTGTCTCATGATCCATGCATCTCTAGCCCTTCTTCCGGTCATCATAACCGACAAACACTAGCTTCATTACTTTCGCATATAGCTTCGTTCTGAGAGCATCAGGAACATGCACATAACAGGTAGATCCGAACACTCAAAAGAGTTCCACGTTTGGTTTCTCCTTGAACATCAACTCATGAGGAGTCTTCATGTTGATAGGACAGAGAGGCATTTGATTGATGACATAGGCCACACAAGACATTCCCTCTGCCTAGAAGGACTTTGGAATACTCTTAGCATGAAGCCAACATTTGCAGGTCTCCATCAGGTGATGGATCTTCCACTCTGCAACTCCATTTTTTTGTGGAGTGTGAGCACAAGAGAGCTCTCTCTGGATGTCATGCTTCCTGCAGAAGTTAATGAACGCATTTGAGGTGAATTCCCCTCCATTATCGGTTCTGAACTTCTTGATCCGCAGGTTAAGCCGACCTTCCACCAGCTCCTTGAACTCTACAAACCTTTCAAAATCCTCTGACTTCTCCTTCAGAAAATATACCCAATATATCTGGTGAAGTCATCAATCAAGACCAGCACATACTTGCTACCTCCAAGACTGGCAGTGGTTGTAGGTCCAAACAGATCACCATGAATACATTCCAATTGTGTATTGCATCTTCTTTGTGATTTGTCAAATGGAAGGTGTTGAGCCTTACCAAACAAACAACCTGCACAAACGTGACCATCACCGAAAGATGATAGACTAGGCAGACTTTTCACAAGGCCTCTTCCCTCCATAGCCTTTAGCTTATCCCTCCCAACATGCCCAAGTCTTTCATGCCAGATAGAAGTGATGTTGTTAGCCCTCATCTTATCAACATAGGTTGTTGTCAAAAGAACAAGCAAGTCCTTCACTCATCTAACTACATGAGTGACCTCGGCCTTCACGGATGAAACATTTCGGAGAAATTTCACTTATGTTGGACCAAACAGAACGTGATAACCAGCATCAACAACATTAGTCACTGAGAAGAGGTTCTTCTTCATTCCCGGCACTTGATAAACACTCCTCAAAGTGAGTGGACCTCTATCACTTCCTAAAGAGACAACACCCTCCTTCTCTACTACATGCACAGTATCATCAGCAATAATAATTGCATCATTACCTGAGTATATCTGCAAAGAAGAGAACTTTGACTCATCCCCGGTGAGGTGATGACCACACCCAGAGTCCACTATCCAATCATCTTGATAGTTGATTGAAGCCAATGCCCTAACACAAGTGCCCGTCATGAAAGCACCTCCACCACCCCAACTACCTTCAGTATTGGAACAAGCCTCCTCCTTTCCTACAGCATGCCCTGGCTGAAGATTAACTTTGCAGTCTCTCTTGAAGTGACCAAGCTTGTTGCACCTGTAACACCTCGGCCCTTCCTTCTTCTTCCCATCAGACTTAGGAGCATAACTCCTCTCCTACTGATATGAAGTAGATGGACCATCGTTACCAGATTACTTCTTCTTCTTTTCCCTTCTCTTCTTCTTGCCAGAAAAGAGAACCTCACCTTCTCCCACAGAGACAAACATCCCCACCATTTGCTTAGCCAAACTCTCTTGCGAAGCAAGTAAGTTTTCCAGGTCTAGCAACGATGGCAGATTGGCCCAGCCTTTCACAGAAGTAACAAAGGCCACATACTCCCTCCGCAAGCTGCGGATTATGTACCTCTTCAGCTTCGCTTCTAAAATAGGCTCATCCGGGTCCAATGCCGATATCTCTACGCATAGGTTCTTCATCTTTATGAAGAACGTTGAAATGGACAAGTCACCTTGAGTTGCCTTAGCCAACTCATTTTCCAAGAACTGTAGCCGAGCTACATTCTTCTTATTGAACAAGCCATCCAAGGCTGTCCAAATCTCAGCAGCTGGCCTACAACCGATGATGTGATCAAATAACTCCGGATGATAGCTCGCTTGAGAGTGAACTCAGCCTTTGCATTTGTTATCTTCCAAACCTTCGCGAGCTCAGTATTCCCCTCAGCAAGAATAACACCTTGTCTTGCTTATCCTCCGACTACCTCCCATAAGTCCTCGCCAAGAAGATAACTCTACATGCACGACTTCCACTTTTAAAGTTAGTCTGTGTAAGGAGCTCAATACCAAGACCTCTAGCATATCCTCCTTCCATTGATATATCATTGATTGCCAACTGACTTGCAGAAACCAAATTAGAAGACAATGTTGATTACTGCTCAGAAACCTCTCTCTGATACCATGTTAAATTTTTAGTGGTTCAGGAGTGAAGTCTTAATGCGGAACACTTCAACACAATCCACAAGTATGGCATTCAATGACAATGGGAAGACAGAATAGTATTCTTGTATTAACTATCTCTTTACAGCTCGAGACATACATGGCGAGACATGATTTATAAGAATCACAAAGGATAGAAGCGCAAGACAAAAAACAAGCCGCCAGCGAACTGCCAAAACAGTGACCGCCAGACTGCTCGAACATCCAAGTCGCACGGCTATCACTGAGACCGCGCGAACAGAGCAAGCATGATGACCTGCAAATTGTCAGACCAAAACCACAGACCGCACAACCTACTGCCATATTCAACTGTTGAAAACCAAACACCTGTCTGCACTTCGAGTCCCCCTGACCGTGAGGTCGCTTGATCACAGAAGCTTTAGCAAACAAAAAACTGCACAAGCTGTCCCCAAAATTAAAATTGAGACCGCCTAACCGCTGAGGTTGCCTGATCTCCAAGTTCACCGCGAACAGCTCAAGAACTACACCACAGATCGCCTAGAGGAAAGCCGCTGGCGAACTGGTTATTCACAACTGGGAAGTCATCAAGGAAAAAGACCGCACCCAGTTGGTCGCTAACCTGCGAACACAACAAACAGTCAAGCTACTTCCAGACCATGTGACCTCAAAGATGAGAACGACACAAACAACCCAAGCTGTAGTTCTTACAATTCTGTTCTACGAATTACGAGCCATGCACCTCTATTTATAGGCAAGCTGACGGATGTCATCACCACCCAAAAAGAGATACACTAACCGCCAACCAGACCGCTAGCGGTCTCACAAGATAGACCGCCCGACCTCAGCACTTGGACAACAGACCGTCCATGGCAAAACCCAGCCAGAACATCTGCGCAGGCCGCGCGGTCTCTGTGGTCTCATTTCTTCAGATCGCCCAGAACCCCTTCCACTTCTACTTCGAAAAATTCAACAAACACAATAATAGTCTCGGAGATTTTGATAGGCTATCTTCTTCTTCCTCCTTCCATCATACAAATAGAGACATAAAAATACATAAATAGATTTCTACTACTTGTTCTTCTCTCTACTACAACAAACTAAAAGCCTGGACAAAAGCTTAACAATCCTTTTCTTCTTCATACAAAGGATTAATTATATACAAGATCCAGTCCACTAGCAGTGCCTAAAATCCTCAGATAAATTTGTTTAAAGAGGATTCAAATCAGAATACTTACTTCCTCTTATTTTCTACTCTTTCTCTTTCTTTTACTTTCTGTAAATTGAGTAAAGAGTCATTAGAATTCCTCTTCAAAGGATTCAGTGGTTCAAGATCTCCTTATCTAAAGATCTAGTTTGGTTCTAAGAGTCTCCTTAACAAAATACTCAGACCTTGGTTCTAAGAGTCTCGTTATCAAAAGACTCAATGGTTCTAAGAGTCTTCTTATCAAAAGACTCAGGTACTGGATACTGTATTCCTACCAAGGTGGTAGAAGAGTGGATTACCCATATTTTGGTCAACCACTATAGATTGTGTCTTATCTGTGATGTGCTAATTTTCTGTGTTGTCCTGTTGATATTTTTACGCTATGTTTACTTTATTATGGATTGGTATTTCGTAATGCATAGTTGTTATGATTATTAATGTTCTGCGCACTTATTTTGTTAAAAGTTTTAAAGCTCTATTCACCCCCCCCCCTCTAGAGAATACTCAGAGGACTCACTGTGCACTTTCAACCTAGGTGGAAGGAATATGTAGAATTACATCCAAAGAAACTATCAACATTGGTAAGGACAAGGGTACATAAAACTGGCGAAAGAGTTCCTATACTCAATTAGATTACTTTAGGATGTTTTACGTCCCTCCAAGAGTTCCTATACAATGTTTCAAGGTAAACGACCTACCGTGGCAGGTGTATCACTTGGTTGTGAACATCCTAAAGTAATCTAATTGAGTAGAAATTCTGAAATATGCTCTACTAAGGCAAACATTATGTAATTCATAAATTATGGAGGCTAGAATTTATCTTAAATCATATGAATATCTCAAATCCTTAATATTTCTCGTTCCTGAAAGTTTAGTTTTTCAAAAATATTATTAAAAATTTGTTATACGTGATATAATTTTACTCGATTCCCATTAACTTTAAAAGTTCCATCGACAAGGTGGATTAATTTAATCATTAAATAAGGAAAGATTGTATTCACTATATTGAGTCCAAACCACTGAGATCATAACCTTAGCGCATAATAAATGGCATCGTGAAAATATTTAGTCATGCTTTTATAGATTTGAGATTTCCATAAGTTATATTTCCCAATTCATCAATATAATTAAATTGTATGTGATGCTTCTCTCCCTCAAGGTTTTTATCCATGTCCACTGTCTTGATAGACAAGTAACCCTTGTGCTCTAATTCAAGTGGTAAGTGACCCTCTTTTCACTATACAAGACGATAGGGTATCAAACCAATTGATGTTATATATGTAGTTTGACATGCCCACAAAGCATCATCTAGTTTCTTAGACCACTCCTTGCAATTTGAATCTACAGATTTTCAAATATGTGCTTAAGTTCTCTAATGGACACCATGACTTAACTGCTAGTTTGGTGTGATATAGTGTGGTGACTCAATAATAAATTCCATATTTCCTTAAGACTCACTCAAACTGTGTATTGCAAAACTGTGTTCCCTATCATTAACGATAACTCAAAGAGTTCCAAAGCATTAAATCAACTTACACAGGAATGACACAATACACACACCATCATCTGTTGGTACCTCTACCCACTTTGAAATGTAACTGATGACTATTAGGATGTGATTATTCCCAAATTACATAGGGAATGGACCGACAAAGCATATCCCCATAGACATCAAGAAATTCACAAAGAAGGATATAATTTTGAGGAATATCGTCAGCCTTAAAAATATTATCGGTCTTTTGAAAGCAATCATAAATTTGAACGAGTAACTGTGTATCCTGAAATAGATGTGGCTGATAAAAGCCTACTTAAAGTTCTTTCTGAGCCATTTATTTGGCACTATAGTGGACACCAGCTGATCTGACATGATAATGAAAATGAATATTCCAATCTTCTTCAGTCGATAATACAAATCTTCTAATAATGGAGTCGACATTGACATATAATAAACAAGAATCCTCCCATAAGCAAATCTCAAGTCAGAGAAGAACCTTTTCTTTTTTTGATATGCGAAGTGTAGTGGCAAAACCCTAGCTACAAAATTATTAGCAAAATCAACAAACTAAAAGTGTATGCTTTTACTGATTTAGTGTAAGCATGCAATGGCTTATCAAAAAATGTCAACTATTTTTGTCTCATCAAGTGCTTCAAGTAATGTAATCTCAAGTCACGAGAAGTGATCGGCTGCTAGATTTTCTTCCTCCCTCTTATCCCTAATCTTTAAGTAAAATTCTTGAAATAGAAGGGCCCATCGAATGATATGAGGTTTCACATCAATCTTAGTTAATAGACAGTATAAAGTGGATTGATCCGTATATAATATAACTTTAGACAATGTTAAGTAGGGCCTAAACTTATCGAAAGTGAATATTTTCATAATAATTCCCTCTTCATAGTTGTGTAGTTCTCATGATCAGATGTTAAGGTTTGCTGCCATAATTGTTTGGGTGAAAATACTTATTGCAGAGTTGTACAACAAAGTTCATATCATTGCACATAAGCATAAATTCATAATCTATCATGATTGATGAGTTTAATAATTGATTCTTTAGAATTTCAATGGAATGAATTCATAATCAAAACTAAAACTTGAGTTTTTTTAGAAGTTTTTTTAAGGGCTTTGATATTTGTGAGAAATATTTTATGAAACATCTGTAGAAATCGACATGACCTAGAAAGCTTCTTAAAGCCTAAATAATAGTGGGGGAGGTAATTTTTTGATTGTCTCAATCTTTGCCCTATCGACTTTGATTCATCTATTAGATATTTTGTTTCCTAGAATGAGGCCTTCTTACACCATTAAGCGCCATTTTCCCAATAAAAGATTAGACTTTTTTATTTCTCACACCTTTCCAGAACATGAGTCAAATTTTTAATGCAAAGATCAAATGAATCACAAAAAATAATAAATCATCCATAAAACCTCCATAATATCCTCCACTAGCTCATTAAAAGTTATCAGCATACACCATTGAAAGGTTGCAGGTACGTTGCACAATCCAAATGGCATTCTCCAATAAACAAAGTTGCCTAATGAATAGGTGAATGTGATATTTTATTGGTGTTCAGGAGCTATATGTATTTAAGTGTATCCAGATAACCCATCAAGAAAATAGTAATAGGCATGCCCAATGATTTTCTCTAAGATCTGACCTATAAAAGGTAGGGGAAATGGTCTTTGCATGTAGCATCATTAAGCTTTCACTAATCAATACAAACTCGCCATCTTGTGGTAGTCCATTGTAGCATGAGCTCATTCTTTTCATTTGCAATGACTATTAAACTTCCTTTCTTAGAACATGCATTAGATGGTCTCAAGAACTATCAGAAAAAGAATGAAATATTTGATGATTTTAGCTTTTGTAACTTCTTTTATATTAAGATTGCGCCGATGTTGGGGTAGAATTGATGGGTTAAAATTATGCTCCAATCGGATTATGAGTATAAACAGTAATTTAGAGCTATTCTCTAGGAAAGCATATTGTAAGTGATCGGGGAGTTTCCGTAACTCCACAATAGGTGGATTTTCTAAGGATGTCTTAAAATGGTTATTGGAGTTTAAGGCAATTCGAGGTAAATTTGGTAGAATGAAGTTCATAGTTGCATTAATCTAGATGATGAAGTTGGCAGAGGATGTCTTCTCTCTCAATATATGGTAAAAAATTAATGGTAAGAAATAGTTAGAGTGAATCCTAACATAAAGGATTGAAAGAGAATGAGGTTGCTAGGTTATCAATCGCATTCGTTAAGAAATTTGGATCATAAAACTCTAAAGGTTGTCTTATGATTCTTTCTAATATAAATGTAACAATTTCCTCACATAAATGTTATACCATTGTTGTGTTGCTAATGTTTTGTAGAAGTTTATAAGTAAGCAATAGTGGTCGACCTAAATAAGACATATTCTCCTACAAGGAATATGAAATCTAGATGGATTATTAGTTAATCTATTTTGACTATTGTGTTATATAATATTCTGTATACATAATAATTGTCCTATCAAATAAGTGTACAACTATATTGGTGGGTCCAAAGTTATCTAACTTAGTAGTTTAAATAATTCAAAAGACATGATCTGAAAATTCAAAGTTTGATCAACATTTATTATACCAGAAATACTCTTACTAATATGATAAAATGCAGAAAAACTTCTCTAGCCCTTGAATGGTAATTTTTCTTTACACTTCAACATCTCTAAACTAGTCTTGCTTAGTCTCAGAACATCTTAGTACTCTAGCATTGTGGTATTGGTAACTAGCTCTTTTATGAGATGTTCATAATGTATTGCTTGTACAATGTATACCAAAAATGATAAATAAAATGATTTATTAGAATTTAATAAAGATTTACCTACCCAATTGTCGATAGTTGGGTGTTCAACTCCATTGGATGATTTTACTTCATGAAGTGCATTTCATCTGATGCATTCAACTACTCACTTTATCAGTTGAGAAGTGAGTTCTTCCAACTTCTTTTAGGCGGGTCTCATATTATTCATAGACACCTCAACATCGTCGAATCATCTTTGCATGGTATCTGTGACTTTAGATAAGTACTCCTTATCTTCTTTATCAAATAATGAATTTTGAAAATGGGAAATATCATCCTCCCATTGTCCATTAATCATGGTTCTTTCTACAATCAATAAAATCAAGTGAAGTCAATCCAAGTTGCATAACAAAGTAAGATAATAGTAAACAAAATAAAATAAAACAATTGCAAATACACATTTTATAAAAACATGCATATATTTTTTTGACCTAAGTAATAAAACTTATAGCTTTTTAGATATTACAAGTATGGTTCCTTAGCAACGACACCAAAAACTTGATACGTGCTAAACATATGTAATTAATGATGATAGATTCATGTATTGTACTTTAAGATAAGGTAAGTGCACTTATCATGCATTTTATATGACAAGAAAATATCAATGTCGAATTCCACAAGACCCTTGTAAATACCATACTTCACCTCTCATTCTATTATCATGCTGATATATAATGATATAATTTACTAACTTTGATGCATTGATTTGGAGCTTTTTAAAACATGAAAACTATGACGAAAATATAATATGAATTTTTCATAAATATATATATATATATTCATAGTGTAATAAGTTAAAGATTTTCTAATCATTTTAAAGGATTTTTCTTCTTGTGAATACATTTTCTTTAGACCGTGGGGTGTTCACGCTACTCCAATATCCTTGGGTGGGATGAACGGAGAATAATCTTAGGATGATTCATAGATATTTGTACTCATGTTGAAAACCCATAACTATTGTATTAATGTTTTGTAAACCCTAGTACTTAGATTTCACTCTAAGATGGGAGGTTTATGGCATCACATTCTTTTAGGATTATATGCAACTCTCTTTATCAGCGTAAAATCTATCTTGATCTTAGAGCATTACAACCTATGGAGATTTGGAGATATGGAGATCAAGTAATAAAATAATATTCTGAACTATTGATTCATTACTTTTGAAGATGTAAATAAATCATTTGAAAATAATAAATACAAAAAAGTATATATATGCCCTGACAAAAAGTTAAAAACCATGGCTAAAGATCTTTTGCCACGGTCTAGCACGGTAAAAGGGCGTGACTAAAGGTCGCGCGGAGAAAAGTTTTTAGCAACGAACTGGCCGTGGCAAAAATTATTAGCCACGCAAAAAAATTACAGTGGATAATATTGAGAGATTTTGCCACGGTTTAAAACTCTGGCAAATAATAATTGATATATTAAAAAAACTATTTGCCACAGTACGAAACCGTGGCAAATAATAATGAGTTGAAAAAAAATTATTGTTGATATTAACACCTTGATTCTTCCCATAATGCTTCACAATAAATTTATGAAATCATAATACAAGAACAAATTCGTACAACATTCACTAAAAACTGAAACTTTACAAAGATCATGAACCATCGAGAATTAACATCTTTAGTAGAGTGGTCATCAAGCCATGAGATAATGTCACCAAGAACTCAAAATATCATTTCATCTGATTCTCCTTCAAGAAGAGAATGAAATGCATCTTCATAGAAGTGGAACTTCACGTCCAAGCTTTTTGTCTTCTCATACAAAGCCTTGCTGACTGATGGATCCGTCAATTTCACGTCCAAGCTTTTTGTCTTCTCGTACAAAGCCTTGCTGACTGATGGATACGTCAACTTCTCAGCATTATCATGCCGAATTAACAAAGGCAGAGAAATTTAGAAGAAAATGAATAAGATTATTACATACGAAATGCCATAGTTTTGCTGCATTGAGTAGAATTATCAATCGTGTCGATTGGGCTGATTTTCTCGATTGTTGCCAACTCTATGGTTTGACGGGCGCAGGGGTGGTAAAGTGCGGCCCTTGCACTTTACGGTAAACGGATGGGAGATGCTGACATATGGATAAAAATAATCCAATGGAAATTAATTTTCTACCTGCAATAACATCCTGCCATTTCACCAGGAAAAAGCTGAAAAACAGGGGAGTCAAAAACCATGCCCGCAATGCTCTCTTTTTTCTAGGAAGAAGCTGAGAAAATAGGGGAGTCAAAAACAAGGTTGTTAATTTATTGGAGAAGATGCTCGTTTTCGATCCGAGCAAGAGAATCATAGGAAACCATCTCGGCACGCATGCTACCAACTCAAGCTCATAGCAGTTGAGTGCTTAATCTCCATTTCTGTTGGTGCAGTTGATGAGGCCTTGTGCCTCCCATAATTGGCTTCTCTTCATGAAATTAACGAAGAGCTGGTGTGCTCGTGTAGCTTTAACTTTGATTTCGAGCACCCGTCGCTCACGGAGGAGGACATCAAGGAGCTTGTTTGGAGGGAATCCTTGAAATTCAGTCTCGACCTGATGCGCTATATTTTTTATTTGTCTTTTTTCTTCTTCTTTTGTTTGCGAAATTGATAAAATTGTTTTGAAAATAAGTTTTTGGCTTGTTCTGTTGTGGGGGGATTGAATCAGCATATGCTTGCTGTGGCTGGAAGTCTTGAATTGTTCTACAGCCTGAAGCGCACCATGGAACATATTCTCTTCATAATCAGATAAAAAAGTACATAAAAATTTTACCGAAAAAAGTACGGAACAACACAAAATTTTCATATCTTCATTCATGCAAGAAAAATATACAATTACATATAAAAAACTAAAATTGAACACCACCATCCTGTCTCCCTTGTAATGAAGTCTTTTGTTTCTTTGTTGTCAATTTTTCTTGCCATTGTTTCAGCCTTTTCGTATTTTTTACTTTCACTTCTTTTTTCTTTTAACCCTTGACACGAGCAAAGTTTGGATCAATCTAATCACATTCACCTCCAAATTCCATGACTTTTTCTCTTATACCATCTTCAACGGTATCATTCGATGATACAATTTACTAAATTCTTGACACTTTTGCGATAAACAACGAGATAGATGCGTAAACGCCATTTCATTCTCAACTGCAAAAGCTACCATTTTTACTGCTACATGACACCATGTCCTGTATCTAGCTGCAACTAACAATTTTGGATCCTCCTCATTTGTAGAAGATAAAAAAGATGAACATGCTTTTGCATCCTTTCTCCACTGTCTCAAAATATATTTAGAAGGTAGATCCATTATACCCATTCTATCGAGGACCTTAAGGGCATGTCGACATAAAATCCCAAAACTTTCAAATTTTTTGCAATTGCAGCATACAGTTTGAGCTTCTTGATTACCAATAATATGATATTGTATTAGCTTCTCGGTCACCTCAAACCTTACTCCAATATCAACCTCCTCGCACTATTTGACTTTACATGAAATTGAAGCGAGAAATTCTTTTTGAAATATGTCAAATACTGAGTATGTGTAATTCCATGAATCACTATATCAGGGATTTTATCATTTAAGATAAACAACGATTTCAATTCATTGTACCTTACATCCTCCAGAACTCGATCAAAGTGAGTGAAAAATTCCGACAAGTTATGATCCTTATTGAGATATTGTCGTATCCTCGCATTAAAACTTTCACTTAACTGGGTGTTTCGCATTCCTCCCGAAAAATGGCATTTCATATATACATGTGCCCACTTTTTTCGTAAGTTCCATGTTTTTTGCATCCATGCATTATCTTGTAAATTGTATTGAATAAGTATTTTAAACCATGCTTCATTCAATTCATCCTCCGTCTCATATGAATATAAGCAAACACTTAAATCACGAAGGAATGATGATCCATTTTTGCACAGATATCCCAAATGGTGTAGGGCATTTTGGGAAAGGTGCCAAGTACAAAGGCCATGGAATGTGTCTTGCAAAATATTTTTAAGACCGCTTGTCATTGCTTGGTCTTGATTTGTGAAAATGGTTGCAGGTTTCTGCCCTAACATTGCTTGTGCAAAAGTCTGAAACACCCACTAAAATGACGGAATGGTTTCAACGTACATAAGAGCAGCTCCAAAAACCATTGTTTGTCTGAAATGGTTGAATCCCACAAAGCAACCAAATGGTATTGATTCCTTATTTGTCTGAAAGGTAGTATCAAAAGACACAACATCACCAAAGTTTGCATAATCATTAATCATTCTACGATCTGCCCAAAATATATTAGTGATGTACTCTATACAATCTATTTGGACCGCATAGTAAAAAGTAGGATCTTCTCCCTTCTTATCCTGCAGATATTTCATCATTCCGCCCAAACCCCCATACTTCATATCCTTTTGCCTTCTAGTACGCAAGTACCATTTTAAATCTTCATTTGTGGAGCCTAAGTTCTCTTTACCTCCATCTTGAGCACTCATTAGGTCCAAAGATGCCTTCAAAGATAAACCTGAATCTGCAGCAATAGAAGCATTGATTTTTTGTACCAGGGTTAATCTCCGATTTGATAACATCATGTGAGCCACTTCTGCTATGTGTAATTCGTGGTTGTGGACTTCATAAAATGTCGTCACGAACCATGTATTTGTTTCTCGACTCAAGCGAACATCCAAACATGCTTTACATTTAGTTTGTGTCAGCTTTACTCTACTACTAACTGCTTTCCCATTTCTCATCTTTCCCTATCTCCCTCTTTTGAACAAAAAAATCTCTTATTGTTCACTACGCCATCCGTTCTGCTATGTGTTTGATAATGCTTCCTGATACTAAAACCACTATGTCTCCCGTATTCATTGTAGAACTGATATACTAGTTCATCGAAATCAAACTTCATTCCAAGACAAGGAGTAATTTGTTGGTCCACATGTGGAGTATAATTTAACTCTTCAACTCCTTTGTCCTCGATGATATTGCTAGTGCTTGCCATTTGGACTCCATCTAATCAAAGATTTGAGACATTACACAAAAACAAAACATATTGTGGGTGTCATATAATCAAATTGATACAAAAAAACAAAACAAATTGGATTCCATATGATCAATGTTTTGAGACATTAAAAAAACAAAACAGGCGAGGATGACAATTCAATTAGAATCATTTTTGAGACATTAACTGCACCTCACTCAGATTCTGGAAGTGAAAGTTTCTCCATAGAATACATGGGAGGATGACAATTCAATTAGAACATTTTTTATCCTTTCTAACAGGTCATCAAGCCAACTGTACCCCACTCAGATTCTGGAAGAGAAATGCTTGGATTGCTTGTTAGACAGCAGGTCATCAAGCCAACTGTACTGGTTGGATCTTCAGGAGTGGGCAGAACTTTTACAAAGAAACTCAAAAATTATTTTCTTGAAATGCAGAGACCGATTATAGTATCTCTCAACATCACACTCTGAATGATATTACCTTCTCTCAAAGTAATAGGTCCAGAAACGAGGTTGTCGTTTCCCGCCGTTGTCCCAGCAGGAATGTTTCGGTGACAACGGCTGAAGGGGGCCGTTCAAACTCGTATTCCGGTGATATTTTCGGCGCCACCAGAGTCGACTCATCGGGAGAACGAAGGAGGAATATTTCAAAGGCGGCCGGTGATGGAGCCAAGTTGAACCCATGTTTCGAAGCCCTTGTTGATGCCGCCATGGAGGAAGGAGGAAAAGGAGCGTGGGAGAAATACTGTCTATACATATTGCAGGTAGAAGATTAATGTCCATTGGATTATTTTTAGCCATGTGTCATCATCTCCCAGCCGCACTTTACGGTAAAGTGCAAGGGTCACACTTTACCACCCCCGCGCCCTGGTTTGACCATCTAATTTCTAAGAAGCCTAAACAACAAACCCCCGACCAATTTCAATAAATTTATAGACACAACTTTCTTATTCAAAACTATCAATGAACCAAAAAAGTGGTAATTATCAGTAATGGAGTAGAGCATGACACATTTTGAAGGATCTAGAGGAGATTATGGCAGTAAAGTTGAGTGAATTGAAACAATTTTAAAAGAAACTTACTGCAGCTTTATCCAATGCATTATAGATATAGAAAGTTGTCAGAAAATTGAATCACCAAAATAGTGTTGTTAGTAAAACTTTTCACAAGTAAAGGGATCAAGTTCCCTAAATTCCTTTGCAGAACAAACAGAACTTACTAACAAATAAAGGTTTTGGGAGTTTAATGAATTCGAGCATAAACACATCTACTAGAATTGAAAATATAGAACACAATGATGAAGGACGTTACTTATCAACTTCAGGTTCAACTCTCATGACATAAGCACATCAATATTTTTTCATAATAGCACCATGGCGGCACGGATGCACTGACGCATGATTCCCCACTAAATGTGGATGATCCTCGATGGTCACCTGCAGTTTTTGAACTAAAAAAAATTAAATTTCTTATAGTAATTAAATGATGGTTGAGAGGTAATCAAGACAACAAATAACCACAAAATTCAAGCTAGACACTAATATCCATATTAATTCAGAGTAATTGAACAAATCACCGTTTTGTGTGCATGATCCTAGCTAACATCTTCCAGTACAAGCTTTGGCTTTAATGGTAACCTTGACTGCAGAATATGCATTGAAAAGTCAAAATGTTCTTCACCATCTTCTGTTATTACTAATGCAAATAAACACCATTTACTAGCTAAGTAATTAGTTAATTAATCACAAGACCATAAGCATAATGTATCTACTGAAACACCTAATGAGATAGCAAGTACTAAACCAATACATATATTGATAACATTAAATCACAATGATCTCGACAACACATTAAGAATAATTAGCTACTAAAAAGCAACTCATTATAAAAATTAACTGATCTCAATATTCAAAATTCAACTTAGTTTTTTTTTTCTTTTCTCAGAAGCATCCTACTTGTCAAAAACTATGAAAAAGGAATCATCTTTCAAAGGAATCCACAAACATCCTATCAGTCGAAATGAAGCGCATTAGCAATAGGAAGTAAACGAGCAAGCCACCGTTGAAGAAACTAGTGAAAAAATGCATAGCTAAACCATCACACAGCGAAGACACGCCATTAGTTGCATATGATATCACAAGGTAGCAGTACCAACAACAGAAATTAAACCAAAAATCATAACAAGACATTTAAGAAGTCTAAGAAGTTCAACCACAGGCCAAATAAAATGGGATGGAAATGAGAGTTCGGAGATATCTCACAACGCTGGGTAGCAAGGACGAGGCTGGAGCAATTATTTCTTGTGGCTTCCTCGAACGCATGTGCGGATCTTGGAGCTCTCAACAATGTTGGAGGCATGAAGGTCGGTGACCATCGATTCCTCGAAGGATATTTTAGGGTGGCGTGCCTCATGGTGGATCTGCATAGATTTCACGTCGAGGGCGGTGAACTTGCAGTGGGGGCATGTAACAACCTGGCCCAATCACCACACCAGATTCCACTATGGCTGTAGCCAGATAGGTTCACTTGGTGGGCTGGCAACCGCGGTTGGACAAGGGCTGTAGCCCGGTGACACCCCAACGCTACCCTCAGGCCTATTTCTCAGCACAATGCGTTGTTGATGGCGGGATTCGAACCCCCGCCACCCTTGATAAGGCGCCTTAAACAACCCTCATCACCAACTATTGAAGGCGCCTTATCAAGGGTGGCGGGGGTTTGAATCTCGCCATCAACAACACACTGTGCTGAGAAATAGGCCAGAGGGAAGTGTTGGTGTGTCATCGGGCTGTAGCCCTTGTCCAACCGCGGTTGCCAGCCCACCAAGTGAACCTGTCTGGCTACGGCCATAGTGGACTCTTGTGTGGTGGTTGGGTCGGGTTGTTACAAAAAAGTGCAGCTCAGTTTGTGATGAGGGCTGTTAAATGCGCCTTATCAAGGGTGGCGGGGGTTCGAATCCCGCCTTCAACAACACACTGTGCTGAGAAACAGGCCAGAGGGAAGCATTGGAGTGTCACCGGGCTGCAGCCCTTGTCCAACTGTGGTAGACAGCCCACCAAGTGAACCTGTCTGGCTACGGCCATAGTGGACTCTAGTGTGGTGGTTGGGCTGGGTTGTTACAAAAAAGTGCACTTTTTTGTAACAGCCCGGACCAACCACCACACCAGAGTCCACTATGTCCATAGCCAGACAGGTTTACTTGGTGGTCTGGATACCGCAGTTGGACAAGGGTAGCAGCCCGGTGACACCCCAATGCTTCCCTCTGGCCTGTTTCTCAGCTCATTTTTTGTAATTACCCGGCCCAACCACCACACCAGAGTCCACTATGGCCGTAGCCAGACAAGTTCACTTGGTGTGCTGGCTACCCAGGTTGGACAAGGGCTGCAGCCCGGTGACACCCCAACGCTTCCCTATGGCCTATTTCTCAGCACAGTGCGTTGTTGATGGCGGGATACGAACCCCCGCCACCCTTGATAAGGCACCTTCAACATCCCTCATCACCAACTGAGTTGGCGGGGGTTCATATCCCGCCATCAACAATGCACTGTGCTGATAAATAGGCCATAGGGAAGCATTGGGGTGTCACCGGGCTGCAGCCCTTGTCCAACCGCCAGCCCGCCAATTGAACCTGTCTGGTACGGCCATAGTGGACTCTAGTGTGGTGGTTGGGTCAGGTTGTTACAGGGCACTTGTACCTTTTGGACGCCGACCTGTCTGCAAGGCCCACCTTACCGCCTCCATGGTTCATCGTGGAGGCATCACCTTTCGATGTTATCTCTTTCGCTATGTGCATCTTAGGCTTTGCATTGCCAGTCATCGTAAAATTCCACCATCACTTCCTCGCCAACAACAGAGATGCAGAGAATGGGTGAGCGGAGTGGGAGAAAGGGCGCAAGCAGAGGGCTTTGTGGAGGGAATTGAGTAGAGGGCTTTGTGGAGGGCACAAGTAGAGGGATTTGTGGAGGGCATCGAGGAGAAAGCTTTGTTGAGGGCATCGAGCAAGTTACGGCGTCGAGCAGAGGTATTCGTGGAGGGAATCAAATAGAGGGCTTCATTTTAGGGGTTTCATGTGAGTTGGGTATATGAAATGAATATGACAGTGGGTTATTAACATAGCTAATACCTTTTAGTATTTGCCGCATGCTCAAGCCGTGGTAAATAGTGATACTTTTGCCATGATTATAATTTATCGTGGATAATACTTAAGCATTAGCCATGCTTTTAGCTGCCCTGGCTAAAACTAAAATATTAGCCATGTTTTTTGCAACTTTGTGCATTTATTGTCAAAGGTTAGGACTTTCTCCACTGAGAGCAACCACTTTGTGCATTTATTGTCAAAGGTTAGGTATTTCTCCTCTGAGAGAAGCCACTTTGTGCATAGTGCCAAAGGTTAGGTCTGTTTCCAATCTTCCCCCACCCATACCCCCAATGATTGGGGACTATATGGGTTCTGTTGTTGTTGTTGTTGTTGTTGTTGTTGTTTTTTGCAACTTGTGGCTAGTACTAGTATATTAGCCACGGTTCTTGGCCCCTACAAAAAAAATGTGGCAAAAAATCATTTTTCTAGTAGTGTGTATATATCTATATATATGAAAGATCAAGATAAGCTTTCAACCATTTAAACAACATAGAAGTACATGATTATATAAGAAAAATGCATACGCATAGTGATCAATGGAAGAAGAGGGGAGAATAGAGATGCAGAAGAAGCTTAATAAACAAGCTTCCTCCATTCATGGTGTCTTCCTCCTCTTCTCTTCTCTCCATGGTGTTCTCTCCTTCTTCAGATTATGGCATTAGGAATTCCAAATCAAGAACAAGTTGTTCAGGATGAAATAATGTATTTATAGGCACGAGTCCATGGTAAAAGCTAGGCTCGGCATGGTAAGGGGACAGGGTCATATCCCTAGGCCGATAATATATTTAAATCTTTATATAATATTATAATATAAAAATATATAAATATATATATATATGTATTATAAAGTAATATTCAGATATTTTATAACGATATAATATATACATATATATATTATAATATATATATCTTTATACTATAAGTATATATATATTGATGCGCAAAACTATATCCGCAAACGATAACGACAAGTTTACCGTATCGAATGTAGTTTATGTTGTAAGAACCAAGGTCGTATTAGACTAGGTGCGGTTGAATATTTTTACTTTGGAAAATCTCTATTATCTTATCAAATAAAACTTGGGGTTGGTTGCTGCAAGAAAAAGAGATAACTTATTTTAAAAACTATGAGTTAAAAGACTAGTACTCAACCTTGAATCACCTTGGAAAATAAATATAAGAAATAAAACTTCTAATTCTCTTAAAGAAATTTTTGACCGTGGAGGTTCCCGAATTATAAATGTACCTCTCTCGAGGATACGCTCAACTGAGTTTAGGTTGATCAATCGAACTTTCACTCTAGAATCAAAACCCCTAAAACTCGCTTTATCGTAGTGAACCCCTCTATTGGATTTGACTCCAATCTGGGATAATTATGTCATCCTCTCTCGAGGAGTGCATTCAACTCTCTTTATCCTTAAAATGTTCGATTCGAATTCAGAACTTCTCGGATATTAGACTACGAAAACAAGAATGAGAATTATATATCGAAAATATAATCTAACTCTACTAAAGTTCAAGGATAAATCTTAAGCGTTCTAAGGAAGAGAAAGAGAAGTTATAAATTAAAGCTTAAATTATATTTTACTTGGACCATCTCGGCCGAGTACTAATAGAAATTTATCTACTCATAGAGATGGAGGAACTAACAAAAATAGAAGAGTGCATGATGAAAAAGAGAATAGAATAAGAGAAAAAAGAACTATTTTATTGAATTACAAAGAAGTTACAACTAAGGAATTAATAATTACAAGCCTTGAAATAAAAGTTCAAGTTAAGAAGAAAGAGGAGAACAAGAACTTGAGAATAAGAAAACAGTGCAAAAACTAAAGCTATAACTCCCCAAAAATTCGTCCCTGGTCATAAGGAGAAGCTCCCTTTAAATAGCTGAAAACTTGGTGTTACACGCCCTTGGTCACGCCCGTGACCAAGGGTGATGTGATCGAAGTAGCAGTGAAGAGGGCACCTTCTGGAGTAATTATGGGCGTTACATGCGTGTCACGCCCCTGGGTCACGCCCGTGACCCTGGGGCATGTAATCTTTAAAAATAGGCTGCTGGCGGGAAGCTTTGGCGGGAAGTGGCGCGGGATGAGTCACGCCCGTGTACTAAATGGCACGCCCCCTTGTCATGCTCGTGACCTTGGGGCGTGTAATTGGCGAATCTCCAAGGAATGACCCCGAGGTGGCGGAAATAGGTCTGGAACACCTCGTAGGTTACACACCCATTGGTCACACCCGTGGCCTTGGGCGTGTACTTTCACTTTTTGCTCAAAATGCCCAGAAAACCTAAAACATAAGATCAACCTAAGTTAGTTCATGGAATTGAGAAAGGAGTAATTTTCATGATGTAATTCATATAATTTATGTAATTTCATGTTAAAATTATATTAAAACTATACTAAAGGATGAGTATAAAAACTACTAATCAAACACCACCATACTTGAGCTTTTGCTATTCCAGAGCAAAAGAATGAGGAAAGAATTATAAGAAATCGATATTATTTCTAATTAACCAAAATTTCATTGGACCAAAAGTAAGTTAAAAGCAAATTCTAGAAATTCAAGGATTAAGTCATAAGTTATGGTGATAATTTAAAAAGAGAAAAATATTTAGCTAAGTACTTCTCAAGATAACTATTTAGCAAACGAAATTATAGAAATTTTCAAACAAGAATAGATTGAAATTAAAAACACTTTAACATAAAAGAAACTTAAGGAAAAGACACCTACCAAAATATTGCTCTCTTAATAATTTAGTTTAGGACTAGAAACAATGAAATTGGCCAGGGATGGGTTTTAACGAAATGGCAAAATGAAGAGAAACTAAAATAAAGGTGATGAATTTTATCCTCTCACCATAATTGAATACAAATTTGTATATGTTTAGGAAAATAATGAATTTTATCCTCTTATTTTCCATGTCATATAATCTTTTTAAAAAGAAATTCTCTTCAATCAAAAACCCAAAATGTTATGTTTAGATGTAATGAATTTTATCCTCTTACATCATGACATATAATCTTTTTTAAAATGATTTTGGGTGCATATGTTTAGGGGATAATGAATTTTATCCTCTTATTCTCATGACATATGATCGTTTTCTACATTTTTTTATTTGCCAACAAAGGGTAATGGTAGGGAAATACTTCTAGTTTATAAATTAAACTATTTTGAAAGTAACTTTTTTTAGTGGAATGAACTTTCCTAAGATCTTAAAGTTAAAAGAGACTATAATAAAAATCTAGAGATGTTTAGCCAATTTACAACAAAGTGAAGCTATTTAAAATTAAAATGAGATGTAATGCTAAATAAATTCACTAATTGAATTAAAAACATAAAATATTTCTTAAAACTAAATTACTTTAAATTTAAGTTTAACAAATTCTGATGAAACAAATTGTAGCTAAATTAAAAAAGTAGGATTACTTATGATCAAACTTCAAACTAGATTTCTAGAAAGAAAAAAAAACACAAGGCTAGGCGTATTTATTATTATTGTTATTATATATATATATTTAATTCTTGAACTTCCTGAGTTCAACCCGGTGAAGGGCTCACAAGGTACTAGATGTTATGATGGGAATTCAAGCTCAAAGCGTCCTTTCCAAGAAATAAGATTTTATTATTATTATAATTTTTTTTCAAACGGAAAACAATGAATGCTATGCTACACCCCCATACATTAAATTAAACATTATCCTCAATGTTGAAAGCTAAGTATGAAGTTAAACACAAGAATTACCCTTTTAAAAAATTTTATTTTTTTGAAAAATAAAAAAATGAAGTTGTTTGAAATTAAATACACAATAGGAGAATTAAAAAAATGAAGTGATTAAAGGGTGAAGAGGTCTTCCCTGGTTGGTAGACGGGGTTGCCGGACAAAAACCTGCAAAAATAAATGAAACAACAAAGAAAACAACAAGGATAACGTTGGGGTTCCTCCCAAAAGCACTTTGATTGCCGTCTCATAGCTTGAATATGTGGCAAATATTTTTAAAAAAATTTGGAAGTGAATGGTTTCGATGTTTCCAGACGCTGGGTCGCCGGGGTGATACAATTTTAAACGTTGTCCGTTGATCTTGAAAGAGCCTTTTTCCGGGTGCTCTATAAGCACTGTCCCGTATGGCCAAACTTCTTAAACTATGAAGGGACCGGACCATCGTGATTTTAATTTTCCCAAAAAAAGCCTAAGTCTAGAATTAAATAAAAGGACTAAGTCTCCTGGTGAAATTTTTTTTGGATTTTTGATTTTGTTATCATGATAAAACTTTGTGCGCTCTTTATAAAACTTATTATTTTCATAGGAATTTGCGCGCCATTCGTCTAATTCATTTAATTGTAGTTTCCTATGCTCGGAGGCTAAGTTTAAATCCAAATTTAAAAAAATTAGTGCCCAAAAGGCGCGATGTTCTACAACCAGGGGTAAATGGCATGCTTTTCCATAGACTAACCGATATGGTGTACATCCGATGGCGGTTTTGTACGATGTCTGATAGGCTCATAGTGCGTCGTCTAATTTTAGCGACCAATCCTTCCTATTAACGGACACAGTTTTTTCTAAAATTCTTTTTAGTTCACGATTCACCACCTCCACTTGGCCATTTGCTTGCGGGTGGTAGGCGGTAGACAGCTTGTGTCTAACACCATATTTTGCGAAACTTTTAGTAAGCTGGTTGTTACAAAAATGTGTGCCCCGATCACTGATTAGTGCTCGGGTGTGCCAAATCGTGAAAATAATTTTTTTCAAAAATTTACGATGACTCTCACATCGTTGGTGGGAAAAGATTGTGCCTCCGCCCACCTTGACACATCATCGACCGCAACAAGAATATATTTGTTATTAAAGGATGATGGTAAAGGACCTACGAAATTTATTCCCCAAAGATCAAAAATTTCACATTCTAGAAATATATTTTGGGGCATTTCGTCTTGGTTAGAAATGTTACCTGACTGTTGGCACAGATCATAATTACTCACAAAAGAGTGAGCGTCTTTGAATAAGGTGGGCCAATAGAAGCCCGCCTCTAATGCCTTTATTGCGGTCCGGTTTGCTTGGTAGTGTCCACCGGCTAGTCCTTCGTGGCAGTGCCGCAAAATTTGGATGCCTTCCTCACCCGAAATACACCTTCTTACCACTTGGTCCGCGCAGACACGAAATAAAAAGGGGTTCTCCCAAAAATAATTTTTCAAGTCTAAAAAGAATTTCTTCTTTTGTTGACTTGAAAAATCTTTTGGTAGGACCCGGGCCACTAAATAGTTGGCCAAATCCGCGTACCAAGGAGTGGAAGAAGTCGTTACCTTTTCGATGTCGAGGAGGTGCTCTTCAGGGAATTTGTCGTCAATTTCGGCCTCCGCTAGCGCTCCTACAGCCTGATTCTCCAACCGTGAGAGGTGGTCGGCTGCAACATTCTCCGCTCCCCTTTTGTCCTGGATCTCCAAATCGAATTCTTGAAGAAGGAGAATCCATCTCAAGAGTCGGGGCTTAGCGTCTCCTTTATATAGTAAGTATCGGAGGGCGGAGTGATCTGAAAAAACAATAACTTTTGAAAGTGTTAAATAAAAACAGAATTTATCGAATGCAAAAACAATCGCAAAAAGTTCTTTTTCTGTTGTTGTATAATTAGCTTGGGCGGAAGTGAGTGTTTTGCTTGTGTAATAAATTGGGTGAAAATATTTGTTCACCCGTTGGCCTAAAACATCCCCTACAGCAAAATCACTCGCATCGCACATTATTTCGAACGGTAAAGACCAATTTGGCGCAATTAAAATTGGCGAGTTTATTAGTTCTTTCTTAATTTTTTCAAAAGCTTTCAAGCATTCATCATCAAAAATAAACGCAGATTCTTTTTTTAAAAGATGAGTTAAAGTTTTAGTAATTTTAGAAAAATCTCGAATGAATCGCCTATAGAATCCACGTGTCCTAGAAAACTCATAATAGACTTAATATTAGTGGGTGGAGGAAGTTTTTCTATGACCTCGATCTTGGCCCGATCGACCTCGATCCCCTTACTAGAAACTTTATGTCTGAGGACTAATCCCTCTCGGGCCATAAAGTGGCACTTCCCCTAGTTGAGTGCCAAATTCGTGTCTTCGCAGCGTTGAAGAACACGATCAAGATTATTTAAACAAATTATAAAAGAATCGCCAAAGAAGGAAAAATTGTCCATAAAAACTTCCCTGACGTCTTCTACTAATTCATTAAAAATTGTCAGCATACATCTTTGAAATGTAGCCAGCGCGTTGCAAAGACCAAACGGCATTCTTCGATATGTGAAGGTGTCGAAAGGACAGGTGAATGTGGTTTTCTCTTGGTCTTCGAGCGCAATTGGGATTTGGAAATATCCCGAAAGACCATCGAGAAAGCAGTAGTGAGAACGACCGGATAAACGTTCTAAGATTTGGTCAATAAAGGGCAACAGAAAGTGATCCTTGCTGGTAGCATCATTTAGTTTTCTATAATCGATGCACACCCACCAACCCGTAACAGTGCGGGTAGGAATCAACTCGTTATTTTTGTTAGTAATTACCGTTATTCCGCCCTTTTTAGGCACAACTTGCACTGGGCTAACACAAGTGCTATCATAAATCGGATAAATAATTCCCCCGTCTATTAATTTAATAATTTTGGGCTTAACGACGTCCTTCATATTGGGATTAAGGCGTCGTTAAGGCTGAATAGTGCTGCGAGAATTATTTTCTAAATTTATTTTATGCGTGCAAAATGAGGGGCTAATTCCCTTGATATCTGAAATTTGCCATGCAATTGCATGGCGGTGATTATTTAAAATTTTATTTAATTCAGAAATTTCTGAATCGTTAACGCGAAAGATATTATTACGGGCAATTTTGAATTTTTTCTAAAAAAATATATTTTAGATGTTCTGACAATTGTTTAAATTCTAAACTCGGTGGCTCCTCGTAAGATGTTTTTGTTTTAGAATTATTCACTTCTTCAAATTTGAGCGGCCAAGTTATTTCTTTTAGACAAAATAAATGTGTTATTTCCGGATTTTCAAATAAGGGAGAGATTATTTCAGAAAACGATGTTATTTCCTCTTCAAAATTGTTTCTAAGGTGTTTCAAAATGTCGTTTGGAAGCACATTTTTCATTGACTGATTTATATTAAAAGTAACTTCTTCTTCACCGACTCGTAGGAGAAGATTTCCGTTACTTACGTCGAAAATAGCCCGAGCGGTGGCTAGAAATGGCCGGCCGAGTATGAGGGGAACTTTGGCGTCCTCTTCGATATCGAGGATGACAAAGTCTACCGGAAAGATAAACTTGTCAACCTTCACTAGCACATCTTCTATGACCCCGATCGGGTATTTAACGGACCGATCCGCTAGTTGGATGATCAAATTAGTTGGGCTTGGGGTGCCCTAACCAAGCTTCTTAAATAAAGAGAATGACATAAGATTTATGCTAGCTCCTAGATCGGCCAATGTGTGTTTAATTAATAAATTACCGAACAAACAAGGGATGGAAAACCGTCCCGGATCATTTAATTTTTCCGGCAATTTATTTAAAATAATCGCCGAACATTCTGCGTTAAGAGAAACGCACGAAATATCTTCAAGTCTCTTTTTATTTGATAATAAATCCTTAAGATATTTCGCGTATTTAGGCATTTGAGAGAGTGCCTCGCAGAATGGTACGTTAATTTGAATTTGTTTTAAAAATTTTATGAATTTTTTGTACTGCTCCTCATTGCGCTCATTTTGTAATTTAGAAGGATACTGAATAGAAGGCGTTTGAATAATGCACGGAGCTAAATCAGAAGAATTTAAATGCGGAGGCAGAGTTGAAATGTTTACCTCAGGCTCGGCCAATTTTGAAGTTTTTACCTCCTTTCCTCTACGGAGGGTTATTGCGTTGGCATTCTCCCGTGGATTGGGCTCAATATTGCCCAGCAGAGCTCCTTGCTGGCGTTCGGAGAACTTCTTGGCGAGTTGTCCAATCTGATTTTTTAAGCTTTTAATAGATCCGGATAGATTCCGGATGTTGAACTCATTGGTGAAGGCCACTTTAAGTGAATAGGGGTGTGTGGTGGTGGTGGAGCGAATCCGGGAGGATTTACTTGTGGAGGACGCTGAGCATTATTGGGGTTGCTCCATGAAAAATCACGGTGGTTCCTTAAACCCGGATTATAGGAATTATTAAATGGAATGTTATTATTCGGGTTATAAGGAGGACGATAAGAGTTCCCCATATAATCTACTTGCTCTTGAATGAAATTATTATTATTTTCGTTATTATTATTATTAGCACAATTGGTGGCAGAGGAAGCAGACATCTCCGCCACTTGCTTAGTTAATCGTTCTACTTGTAACGCTAAATTAGTGGCTGCCTCGACTTCATAGAGTCCGGCTGGCTTGTTAGGGCGCGTCTGTGGTGCATTCCACTGATATGCGTTCATGGCCATCTCTTCAAAAAGCTCTTGAGCGGCCTCGGGAGTTTTGTTATTAAGATTCCCCCTGCTGACGCATCAATCATTTGCCTTGTTTGGAGATTCAAACCATTGTAGAAAGTTTGAACTTGTTGCCATAAAGGAAGGAAATGGTGAGGACATCTCCGCAATAATTCTTTGAAGCGCTCCCATGTGTCATAGAGAGACTATGAGTCTATTTGCGTAAAAGAGAGAATGTCCGTACGTAATTTGGCGGACTTTGCCGGAGGAAAATATTTCGTTAAGAATTTCTCCGTCATCTCGGCCCATGTAGTGATGGAACCTCTAGGAAGAGATACTAACCACTTCTTGGCCTTATTCCATAAACAGAAGGGAAATAAATGAAACTGAATGGCGTCATCGGTGACGCCATTTATCTTAAATGTATCGCAAATTTCCAAAAAAATTAAAAGATGTAAATTAAGATCTTCATCCGTTAAGCCATCAAAAACGACGGTTTGCTATACCATCTAAATGATACTCATTTAATTTCAAAATTATTATTCGCCACCGTCGGGCGAATAATGCTAGATTGTGTTCCCTCCCAATTTGGCCTCGCATAATAGGACATAGTCCGTAGCGGGGCCTCATTATGGTCGAGGTCTTCCATTATACATTCGTTAGTCTCTCTGATTGACTCTTCTCGAATTATTGGTAGATCACTAAATCGGAGACATCGCCGCAGGGTGCGCTCGATTTCCGGATCAAAACAAAATTCAAGATTGATTAAAGAGTTTCCTCGGGTCATAATCCAAAAGAAAAGAGGAAAAGAAAAAAGTAAAATAAAATTTTAGATAAATATATTTATTATATTTTATTATATATATTTTTTTAATTAGGCGATTTAAGATTAGTCCTGGACTTCCCAAGGTCAACCCGATGAAGGGCTCGCAAGGTAATGGAGGCTGTGATGGGAATTCAAGCCCAAAGCGTCCTATCCAGGAATTTTAGTTACACCTTAATAAGAAAATAAGAAAAGAAAAGATAAAATTAATAGATATTTCTTTTTTCGAAATATCAACCAAATGTCCCCGGCAGCGGCGCCAACAACTTGATGGGCAAAACTATATCCGCAAACGATAACGGCAAGTGTACCGTATCGAATGTAGTATAGGTTGTAAAAACCAAGGTCGTATTAGACTCAGGGCGGTTGAATATTTTTACTTTGGAAAATCTCTATTATCTTATCAAATAAAACTTGGGGTTGGTTGTTGCAAGAAAGAGAGATAACTTATTTTAAAAACTATGAGTTAAAAACTAGTACTTAACCTTGAATCACCTTAGAAATTAAATATAAGAAATAGAACTTCTAATTCTCTTAAAGAAATTATTTGACTGTGGAGGTTCCCGAATTATAAACGTACCTCTCTCGAGGATACGCTCAACTGAGTTTAGGTTGATCAATCAAACTTTCGCTCTAGAATCAAAACCCCTAAAACTCGCTTTATCGTAGTGAACCCCTCTATTGGATTTGACTCCAATCCGAGAGAATTATGTCATCCTCTCTCAAGGAGTGCATTCAACTCTCTTAATCCTTAAAATGTTCGATTCGAATTCAGAACCTCTCGGTTATTAGACTACGAAAACAAGAATGAGAATTATATATCGAAAATATAATCTCACTCCAATAAAGTTCAAGGATAAATCTTATGCATTCTAAGGAAGAGAAAGAGAAGCTATAAATTAAAGCTTAAATTATATTTTCCTTGGATAATCTCAGTCGAGTACTAATAGAAATTTATCTACTCATAGAGATGGAGGAACTATCAAAAATAGAAAAGTGCATGATGAAAAAGAGAATAGAATAAGAGAAAAAAAACTATTTTATTGAATTACAAAGAAGTTAAAACTAAGGAATTGAAAATTACAAGCCTTGAAATGAAAGTACAAGTTAAGAAGAAAGAGGAGAACAAGAACTTGAGAATAAGAAAACAGTGCAAAAACTAAAGCTATAACTCCCCAATAATTCATCCCTGGTCATCAGGAGAAGCTCCCTTTAAATAGCTGAAAACTTGGTGTTACACGCACTTGGTCACGCCCCTGACCAAGGGGCGTGTAAGGGGCATGATCGAAGTAGCAGCGGAGAGGGCGCCTTCTGGAGTAATTGTGGGCGTTACGTGTGTGTCACGCCCATGGGTTACGTCCGTGACCCTGGGGCATGTAAAAAAATAGGCTGCTGGCGGGAAGCTTCAGCGGGAAGTGGCGCGGGACGAGTCACGCCCGTGTACTGAATGACACGCCCCCTTGTCATGCACGTGACCTTGGGGCGTGTAATTGGCGAATCTCTACGGAATGACCCCGAGGTAGCGGAAACAGGTCTGGAACACCTCGTAGGTTACACGTCCATTGGTCACGCCCGTGACCTTGGGCGTGTACTGATGAGTCCCAAATATATACACATTTATGGACTCATCTGGGCCGATTTTCCAGTCTATGCACTACACATTAGGCATGTTTTCGCTCATTGTTATTCCATGCTATGTGCACTTCTAGGCCCGTTTTGGTGTTATTTCTTGTTTATCTTCATTCTTAGTTTTCATGCATGGTTAAGTGTCACTTTCAGTGGTTTGATTAGTGTTGTATGCTGGAGCAGGTGTCGTGCAGGTGTTTCTGGTACAATTCTGTACAGGAACGCAGTGCACGATCACTGGCTCTGTTGCGCACGACCACTGGTCGTGTGCCACTGATCGTGTGCACTTAACCCCTGAAAACTGAGTTCTGTTTTTCTTATCGCACGACCACTTACGATAGCGCGCACGATCACTGGTCGTGCGCCACTGATCGTGCGAACATTGTATTTTATAATCTTTTCCCCTTGCAGGCTCCGTCCAGGCAGGCGCACGATCACAGGATGGTAGTGCGCACGACCACTGGTCGTGCGCCAACGATCGTGCGCACTGTTTATTCCAGCGCCTATAAAGTGCCCTGCTCGCGATTTAGGTCGGGATCCTCGCCGTTTTTCCGCCCAGCTCCGCCGTTTTCGCCCCTTCCGCAGGTTTTTCGCCCCTTCCATCGCCGCCCACCATATGGAGGTGCTCTCAGCTTGTTCTTCACGCCAACCTTGAGCCGGAGCTTCCTCTCGGCCTCCTCCTTCATCCTAGCGCTCCAAGGGAAGATCTAGCCGCCATCACCATCAAGCAAGAGGAAGTTTGCAACCTCTACCGGATCGTGACACGAAGAAGACGGCTCATTGGAGAGTAGTGACAGCTCTCTCTACCCCGGACGTAGTTGCGGACCGAGCTAGGACGCGGATTGACAACCCGGTGCTTCCTACCGTGAATCCACAACGAGCCTTCGGATTCGGTCGATTTCTTGCCTTATTCTTCTCTTATTGATGTGTATGTAGTTAGATCTGTGTATTAAGATGAAGTTGCACTTAAACTAGTTTGTATTTCTATATATTTCATGTTTATGTGAAATGTTTGTTGTTTGAGTTGCTTGAGGTGCGCCCCATTCCATCCTCCATCCCGCCGTCATGTTCGTGTGCCGCACTAGCAATTGCTAGTGGCGTGCTTGTCGAAGAGGTGCCGACGACCCTCATTCCGTTGGCCTACTCGCCCATCCGCCTACCGAAGCGTGGCATCGCGGCCCGTGTATTCCATCCCGCCTAACGAAGCAGCGCGCTCAAGGCCTGCATAGTTCGATCTGTTAGCCTACTCGTCCATCCGCCCTTGCGACGCAGCGCGTTCAAGGCCTGCCTAGTCTCCATTCCGCCAAGCGAAGCATTGCATAGCGGCATTGCATAGGAGTAGTTGTAATATTTTATTTTATTATTCGCAAACCAAATCCCCTATTTCCGCATCCATCCGCTCGAAAGGACTTCAATCTCAAGTCCTTCCTCGATAATAAACTCCACCTTACTGTGTTCCTTGAGAGATTCGATACTCGGGGATTACACCTCGTTTTATTTTACTTGAACGATCGGTATACTGCCGTTTCGTGTCGCAGTCGAGCTACCGCCTATAGCGGTGTGTGAGATTTGCGCCATCATGTACTTTCACTTTTTGCTCAAAATGCCCAGAAAACCTGAAAACATAAGATCAACCTAAGTTAGTTCATGGAATTGAGAAAGGAGTAATTTTCATGATGTAATTCATATAATTTATGTAATTTCATGTTAAAATTATATTAAAACTATACTAAAGGATGAGTATAAAAACTACTTTTATATATATATACAAATATACATATATCGTTATATACATATATTATATAATAAAATATAGATTAATATATATTATATAAAGGAATACATATTATATATATATTTATATTTATATTTGATTATATAATTATATTAATATGTTATACATAAATAATATCAGCCCATTTAAACAGAAAAATTGGTTTGATCAGGTGTGTTGCGGGTCGCTTGGGTGCTCTTGGTAGACTGGTCGACTTGAACCGTCTTAGCACTGAAGCGAGCCAAGCGATTCGTTGAGTACACTGGGACTTTTTAACGTGGAAAACCCGGAAAGGCTGAAAAACCATGCGGTAGGAGCTGTGTCGACCAAACTTCACTATTTTCTGAGAGGTTACGGTCTAGTACTTAGAATTCAAGCACTACAGGCTGCCGCTCATTACAATAATAGAGAGAGAGAGTTCCGGAGGTGACAGACCACCTCTCAGAAAACAAAGTCTTTTTCCTTCTGAGAACGGTGGAGGACAAAAGTGAGAATGCTCGGGAGAACAAAAGTGAGAATGCTGAATCGCCTTTTGGGAGAAAGGAAATCTTCAAGTCCACGAAGGAGATCTTCAAGCGCCGAAGGAGAATTCCGAGGAAATCTTCAAGGGAGCTCTCCCGGGTGCTGAAGGCAAGGTCACCTAAAATGAAGGTTTTGGGCTCCTTTTATAGCTTTGGTCGGGGGTAGCCCGATAATTTTGCCGTCGTAACCACCGTAACCACCTGACGAGCAAATCACGCTAGCCAATTTGGAGCACACGGATTGCCATTTTTCGTAAATGACCGTCTGGCCCTTCGGGCAGTTCGGGCAGCTTCGTTGAAGGTGAAAAAGGCGACAAGCGGGTCCTGTAATCTGAGAAATTGGAAAGACAAAAAGTGAGCGTGCCCGGAATGTGGAAGTGTTCTGAGCACGCAACGAACACTGGAGCGTTCTGGGAGGAATCCGGAACCCGAAGAGCGCGTGGCGAGTTCGAAGAGGGAGGATTTTCCCGAACCCTGTTACGTGGGAGCGGGTCTTGGCCGTAACCGAAGGGGGTGCGGCTTGGTCGCACCCCCCCCCCCCCCCCACTATGGGGTGTGGCTATCCGCACCACACTAGTTGGGTGCAGACTAATCGCACCCCAGTAGTGGGGTGCGGTTATGGCGGCGCGCGGCGCTTGGCGTAGCATGGACTGGGCGGCGGTTTCTTCAACTCCTGTCATCACGCGTTGACCCTACTAACTTCATTTCTTCTTAATGGAGCTTCTTCTAAATGCACTCCATGGTGCTTATAAATTCATGGGGAAACATTATCTTTACAGGTACACATCATAAGCCCCCAAACCTTCGAATTCCGAACCATTGTGTGGAGGAGTTCGGAGGTTTTGATTTTCTTTCACGGCAATTTGGATTACCGACATCTTTGTGCGCTGTGCCGGAAGTCGTTGCTCGCCTCTAGTTGTGGGAGAAGCTTTTATCTCGCCTTGATCGGCTGTGGGATTGCTGCCCAGCGATTGCGTCGGAGATTGCGGCGAGCTTGTCGTTTAGTGTCGATACCTGAGTAGCTTGATGGTTTTTCATAAAATAACGGATGAGTCTGCGTGAGTCTGAGCTCGCGGCTTTTACATAATATAAAATTAGTTTGCGCGAGTCTGAGCTCACGACTTTTACATAATAGAAAATTAGTTTGCACGAGTCTGAGCTCGCGGCTTCTTTATAGTAAATTATAAACATGCGCGAGTCTGGGCTTGCGGCTTTTACATAATAGAAAATTTGTTTGTGCGAGTCTGAGCTCGCGGCTTTTTTATAGTAAAAAATTAGTTTGCACGGGTCTGAGACAGCGGCTTTTAGAATATTGATTTGGCCGGTGAATAGCGGGGGTTTTCAAACCGTGGGCAAACATAAGAGGGACGGTCTCTTACGACGCCGGGACCCGACGGTGGAGGAGAAGGGCGAACCTTCAATCGACGGCGGTACGAAGTCCGGGGGGCAGGTCCCCGAAATGGCCGATGAATAGCGGGTGTATTCAAACTATGGGCGAACGTAAGAGGTGAAGGCCATTACGATGCCGGAACCCGACGGCGGAGGAGAAGGGAGAACCTTCAATCGACGACAGTGCGAAGTCCTCGGGGAAGGGACTCAAAATGGCCGGTGAATAGCAGGTGTATTCAAACCGTGGGCGGACGTAAGAGTGGCAGGCCCTTACGACGCCGGGACCCGATGGCGGAGGAGAAGGGCGAACCTTCAATCGACGGCGGTGCGAAGTCCTCGGGGCAGGGCCCCAAAATGGCCGGTGAATAGCGGGTGTATTCAAACTGTGGGCGAACATAAGAGGGGAAGGCCCTTACGATGTAGGGACCCGACGGCGAAGGAGAAGGGGAACCTTCAATCGACGGCGGTGTGAAGTCCACGGGGCAGGGCCTCGAAATGGCTAGTGAATAGCGGGTGTATTCAAACCGTGGGCGAACGTAAGAGGGGCAGGCCCTTACGACATCGGGACCCTACGACGAAGGAGAAGGGTGAAACTTCAATCAACGGCGGTGCGAAGTCCCCGGGGTAGGGCCCCGAAATGGATGATGAAAAGCACTTTTGGGGGCGAAGAAGATAATAATGATTTTTCTTAATCGAATATAGGTGTCAAAGCATATTTTTCATAGTAGAGAATCATTTTGCGTGTGGCTTTCGTAATACAAGATAAGTTTGCACGAGTCTGAGCTCGCGGCTTTGTATAGAATATATAATATAAGATAGGTTTACACGAGTCTGAGCTCGCAGCTTTTTGCGTGATAGAAGACTTAATATTCTTGATAAAAGCGGCACAGGTTCTGGGTGTTCCAGGTGTGTGGTAGAGTCTTCCCTTCCACTGTTCTGAGCCTGTACGTTCCAGGTTTTATGATCGCAGTTACAACGTATGGACCTTCCCAAGTTGGTGAGAGTTTATCTCCTTGGGGGCCTTTTTCGGCTGCCTCGATGTTGCGTAGGATGAGATCTCCTACGTTGATTGGTCTGGCCTTCACCCTTCTATCATAGAGTCGGGCTACGCGCCTTTGGTAGGATGTGGCACGCTGGGCGGCGTCATCTCGGACTTCGTGGATTAATTCAAGATTTTCCCGAAGCAGCTCGCCATTCTTGTTGGGATCGAAAGTTAGCACCCGGGTGCTTGGAACGCCGATGTCGACGGGGATGACAGTTTTAGTACCGTAACAGAGGTTATAAGGTGTCTCTCCTGTAGGATTCCTCTCTATTGTGCTATATGCCCATAATACGCTTGGGAGTGCGTCCACCCATTGTCCCCCAGCTTCTTCTAAGCGCGTCTTCAACCCTTTGAGGATAGTGTGGTTCGTGACTTCCACTTGCCCGTTGGTTTGCGGATGTGCTACGGCCGTGTGACGAAGATTGATTTTCAGGTCCTCGCACATCTTGGTGAAGGATTTGCCAGTGAACTGAGTGCCGTTGTCGGCAATGATTGTTGCTGGGATACCGAAGCGGCATATAATGCTCTTCCAGACAAATTGTTTGATGTTCTCTTCTGTTATTTTGGCCAGGGGCTCTGCTACTACCCACTCGGTGAAGTAGTCGATGGCTAGGATGATGAACTTCCTCTGCCTAGATGCTAGAGGTAGGGGACCAAGGAGATCGATTCCCCATTGCGCGAGTGACCACGCACTTTGGGGTGTGGAGAGCGCGACCGGGGGCTGATGAGGTACGTTTGCGTGCAGCTGAAAGCTCCTACACTTTTGTACTAGCTCGGTCGCGTCCTTCTTCATTGTTGGACAATAAAAACCTTGGCGTAGTATCTTCTGGGCCAAAGCTTTCCCGCCTAGGTGTTCTCCGCAAATTCCCCCATGTACTTCTCTTAGGGCGTAGTCCGCCTCACCCGCCGGTAGGCACTTTAGATAGGGCCCTGAGAATGCCTGCTTATAAAGCTCCCCGTCCACGATGGAAAATGATGTCGCTCACATCCGTAATCTTTGTGCTTCCAAACGGTCCTCGGGGAGGTGCTCGTGCTCGAGGTAGGCTCGCAGCGGGGTCATCCAGGACAGCTCTTCCTGGTGGATGGTCGCGATTTCCCATGGCCCTTGAATACTTGGAACCACGATCTCTTCCACTCGGCGCCTTCGGGATTGGTAGCTGGTGGGTGAAGTTGCAAGCTTAGATAGAGCGTTTGCCCTGGAATTCTGCTCTCGGGGGATGTGCATAATTTGGTACGACGGGATCTTCTGAAGGTGCAATCTCGCGAGCGCGAGGTATTTCGTCATCTGGTCATTCTTGGTCTCATAGTTTCCTTCAACTTATGAGACTATGAGTTGGGAGTCTGCATAAATCGTCAGGTTCTCTGCTTTGCAATCGATGGCAAGCCGGAGGCCAACGATTAGGGCCTCGTATTCCGCAATGTTGTTGGTTACATGGAATTTTATCCTGAGGCCGTAATCTAAGGTAATCTCATCGGGACTTATGACGAGCAGTCCGACTCTGGCCCCTTCAGCTCCTGAAGCACCGTCGACATAGAGAGTCCAGCGAGGGATAGTGTTGTCTTTGACAGGAGCTACTTCTGGTGGGAAGGTGTACTCTACAACAAAGTCGGCGAGTACTTGCGACTTGATGTCCGGCCGGGGCAGGAATTGGATGTCAAACTCGCCGAGCTCTACGGCCCATTTTACTAGCTTCCCTAAGACTTCTGGTTTCTGGAGGATTGCTCTTAGCGGGAGCTGAGTCAACACTTTTACTGTATGAGTCTAGAAGTAGGGCCGAAGCTTTCTCGCCGAGAAGACGAGAACTAAAGCTGTCTTGTCCGCTGCCGGATACTTAGTTTCGGTGTCGGTAAGGACTTTGCTGAGGTAGTAGACTGGTCGTTGCACCCCTCCTTCATCTTTCACGAGCACCGAGCCGAGAGTCGTAGGTGAAACTGCGTGGTACAGGAACAGGGCCTCTCCGGGGATGGGCTTTGACAGAAGCGGTGGTGAGGCCATGTATTGTTTGAGAAGCTCGAAGGCCGCTTGGCACTCGTCAGTCCACTGGAACCCAGAGTGGCGTGCTCCCCGGAGAATTTTGAAGAAATGGAGGTACTTGTCTCCCGTCTGTGACAAGAAACGAGATAACGCAGCAATCCTACCATTCAAGCATTGCACTTTCTTAATTGAACGAGGTGGAGACATATCCTCCAACGCCTTGATCTTCTCGGGGTTGGCATAAATTCCCCGATGGGTTACCATAAACCCAGGAACTTTCCCGTCGTCACACCAAACGCGCATTTGTTGGGGTTGAGCCGCATCTGGAAGCGACGAAGAAGATAAAAGCACTTTCCCAAGTCTTTCAAGTGGTCGCAACGGTGGACGCTCTTCACCAGCATGTCGTCCATCTATACCTCCATCGTTTATTTGATGAGGTTCTTGAAGACCTTGTTCATCAGCCTTTGGTAGGTAGCTCTGGAATTTTTAAGGCCGAACGATATCACCTTATAGTAGTAGACTCCTTTGTCAGTGCGGAAGGCGGTGTGCTCCTCATCTGCGGGATTCATCCTTATCTGGTTGTAGCCTGAATAAGCATCCATGAAGCTGAGTAGCTCATGGCCGGCCGTTGCGTTGACGAGCTGGTCGATCCTCGGGAGGGGGAAACTATCTTTTGGGCATGCCTGGTTTAGGTTGTTGTAGTCGACGCACATTCGCCACATCCCCGAGGCCTTTTTCACCATGTCCACATTAGCAAGCCACGTGGGATATTCCGCTTCGCGGATGAACCGCGCCTCCAGGAGCTTAGCTACTTCTTCTTCGATTGCCTTCAACCGCTCATGGGCGAAGTTCCTCTTCTTTTGAATCACAGGCCTACAGGCAGGGTTAATGTTTATAGAGTGAAAATGACTTCAGGGTCCACCCCGTGCATGTCTTCCGGGCTCCAAGCGAAGATGTCTTCGTTCTCCTGTAGGAAGGTTGTGAACTCTTCTCGTTCTTCCTGCAATAAGAGGGACCCGACCTGAATAGTCTGAGTCGGGTCCTTCTGGGAGAGCGACATTTCCATTAATCCTTCAACAGGCGCCCCTGCTGCAAAGTAGTTTCCTCTCATAGGTCGAAGTTGTTGATGTTGAAAGCGGTCGCCTTTGCCGGTTGAACTTGCTTTAGATAGCAGGTTCTGGCTGCCTCTTGGTTTTCTCTTACGACCCCTATCCCTGCGGCGGTCGGGAACTTCATAGCCAGATGCGGAATAGATGGGATTGCTCCAAAGATTGATTGGAGCGGCCTCCCGAAAATGGCATTGTAGGCGGAGGTGGACTCCAGCACTACAAACTGAATGTTGTAGGTTGACTGTCTTGGAAACTCGCCCAATGTGACTAGGAGAGTGATCATGCCTTGAACAGGAACAGGTCGGTTGTCGAAGCCGTAGACGGGCCCGGCTGCAGGGCTGAGATGATCCTTCGTGAGCTTCATACTTTGCAAAGTGGAAAGGAACAGAACATCAACTGAGCTCCCGTTATCGACCAATATCCTTTTTACGTTAAAGCAAGGGTCCCCAATCCCTACGCTAATTACGAGGGGATCTTGATGCGGTATTCGTAACCCTTGCAGGTCTTCTTCCCTGAAAGCAATCGTAATGTCCTGCTTGAGCTTCTTATCTTCAGGTTCTCTTGGGGGTTTGGTAATCGAGTGGATTTGCGCCGCTAGGACGGGAGGTCCGGGGATCATTTTGACTTCTCCTACCATCGGTCTTCTCCTCCTGCGCCTCGGGGAGTGGGATGCTGCTCCCTTGCCTCTCTAGGCTGTTGAGGTTGATTGGGAACCTGGCCTTGCAAGAATCTTCCCAGGAGTCCCTGGCAAACAAGACGTTTGATCTCATCTTTAAGTCTGGTACACTCTTCAGTGGTATGCCCAGTCCCTCGATGGAACTCGCAATACCTGGATGCTCCTCGGGTTCGGGGATGACCCCCGAGGTGTGCGGAGCTCTGGGTTGTTCTGAATGGCGTAGAGTACATTCGTTCTCGTGGTGTTCAATGGGGTGTAGACCCTGGGCGGCTGTGGACCCAAGTCTCTCCAGGGGTCGCGACGACGTTCATCGTTGAGGTGTCCCTCACTGCGCCATTCTTCTCATCCACGATGGGCTTGATCCGACCCCCTGTTCCTCCCTTGGCTACCTTCGAACTATCGATAGTGCGCTTCAATGGCCTCGTCGGTAGCTATCTGAGCTTCAACTCGGTGAACGAGGTCAGCATAACTTGGCATAGTTTCTCTCATTAGAGCTGAGTAAAAACCACCTAGGCGGAGGCCTCTAAGGAAAACTCCTCGCAAGAGCTCGGGGTCGACTCGCGGAATTGGTCTAGCCTCCGAGGTGAAGCGTCGGAAAAAGTCCTTCAGTGTTTCTCCGTCGTTCTGGCGGATTCCTGAAAGATGGGAGGGATCTCGGATAATCATTCGATTGGCGATGAACTGTTCCATGAACTGCTGCGCCATTTCTGCGAAGTTGCTAATGGACCCATCCCGTAGGGAGTGGAACCAAGTGCGTGCTTGTCCTTTCAAGGTTGCTGGGAACACTTGACAGAGGAGCTGATCGGGGGCGTTGTAAATCCTCATGATGGTGGTGAAGTGATTGACATGTTCCAATGGGTTGTCCGTCCCATCGAATGTTTCGATGTTGGGAAGCTTGAAACCATTTGGAACTGGATGGGCCAAGACTTGAGGAGATAGTGGGGAGCCGTGGTGCGCGGGACGGCTGGCGAGAGCTGCATGTCAGCCCTCCTGGCCGTACTCTTCCGCTATCATATCGCGTAACTCCTCTCGTGTGGTTCTTTTTATTGCTCGACAAGGGACAGCTCTTCATGGGCGATGGTGATGGTGGTCAGCTTCTGGTCCTCTAGCCGGCGGAGCAGGATGAGCGGAGCTTGCGGCGTTGGAGAATTCTTCTGAGGCTTCTTCTTCTCGAACGACCCCCTCGATCGGAGCATGATTCGGAGCTGGGGGCGGCGGAACGTTCAATGCTGGAGGGTGGATAGGAGCTCGAGGGGCCCCAAGATTTCTTACGAGAGCCAACATCTCGACTTGTTGCTCTTCCATCTGTCAAATGCGCCCTTCCAGCACTATCGCAGGCGCAAGAACTGCCTCTTCTGCGAGAGGCGCATTGATAAGTGAGTGGGAGGGAGTTGGGTCGACGCGCCCCTCCGGAATTGATTCCTCAGTAGTGCGAGCACTTCTTCTTGCCATTGTAATTGGCGGCAAGTGCTACCTCCAATGAGTCTTTGCAGAACTTTGGGAATTTGTTCGGTTCCCACAGACGGTGTCAAACTGTTGCGCGTCGCTTGACTGCTCTTGGTAGACCGGTCGACTTGAACCATCTTAGCTCTGAAGCAAGCCAAGCGCGCTAACAGTCAATTAGAGATTCGTTGAGTACACTGAGACTTTTTAACGTGGAAAACCCGGAAAGGGTGAAAAACCACGCGGTCGGAGCTGTGCCGACCAAACTTCACTATCTTCTGAGAGGTTACAGTCAGGTACTTAGAATTCGAGCGCGATAGGCCACCGCTCATTACAATAATAGAGAGAGAGAGTTCCGGAGGTGACAGACTACCTCCCAGAAAACTAAGTCTTTTTTCCTTCTGAGAACGGTGGAGAACAAAAGTGAGAATGCTCGGGAGAACAAAAGTGAGAATGGTGAGTCGCCTTTCTGGAGAAAGAAAATCTTCAAGTCCACGAAGGAGATCTTCAAGCACCGAAAGAGAATTCCGAGTAAATCTTCAAGGGAGCTCTCCCGGGTGCCGAAGGCAAGGTCCCATCAAATGAAGGTTCTGGGCTCCTTTTATAGCTTTGATCGGGGGTATCCCGATAATTTTTCCGTCGTAACCACCGTAATCACCTGACGGGCGAATCACGCTGGCCGATTTGGAGCGCACAGATCGCCATTTTTCATAAATGACCGCCTCTCCCTTCGGGCAGTTCGGGCAGCTTCGTTGAAGGTGAAAAAGGCGATAAGCGGGTCATGTAATCTAAGAAATTAGAAAGACAAAAAGTGAGTGTGCCCGGAATGTGGATGTGTTTTGAGCGCGCAACGAACACGGGAGCATTCTGGGCGGAATCCGGAACCCGAAGAGCGCGCGGCGAGTTCGAAGAGGCGGGATTTGCCCGAACCTTATTACGAGGGAGTGGGGCTTGGCTGCACCTGAAGGGGGTGCGGTCTGGGCGCACCCAAGGGGGTGCGGCCTGGCCGAGCCCCTCATAGGGTGCGGCTTGGCCGCACCCCCCACAATGGGGGTGCGGCTATAGGCACCCCACTAGTGGGGTGCGGACTAATTGCACCCCAGTAGTGGGGTGCGGTTATGGCGGCGCGCGGCGCCTGGCGGAGCATGGACTGGGCGGCAGTTTCTTCAACTCCTGTGATCACGCGTTGAGCCTACTAACTTCATTTCTTCTTAATGGAGCTTCTTCTAAATGCACTCCATGGTGCTTATAAATTCATGGGGAAACATCATCTTTACGGGTGCACATCAAGGTTGTAATAATGTTGGGCTGTTTGTAAGAGGTTGGTTGTTCGAATCCCAGTAAGTCCATTTATAAGAATACCTTTTATTCATATAAAAATTACTTTATTCTTACAATTTAAAATAAAAATATAAATGTTAAATATTAGAAAGGATAAAATACATTGCTAAAAATCCTTGCAATATAGAAAGGAAAAATATCCTTTGCTAAAATTATCTAGGAGCATATTAGCTAGGAAATATTTTTGTTTCTAAATTCATTGCAAATTAAAATTAGCAAGGTATTTACCTCCTTGCTAATTATGATTTTTCTTGTAGTGACCGCTCGTGTCTACTCTTATATAACTTAAACACGAATTAATGAAGAAATTATAGTCATATTACACACTCATATCAATTAAATTTTAGCTCATTTCATTTGATTAAATGTGGAATAAAATGTACACAATAAAGTTACATCATTGCGCTTCTAAATTACCAAATATTAATACAAATATGTTTGTTTCTTATTGTTGATATGTGTACTAACAAGTTCATTAATCATATTTAGTGCAGCACGATGCCCAGATGCATGCCACATGGCTCTCGTGCAAGCCATGTGGTGTCAATATACCAAATCTTGGATCACCTATATGTTTTTTGCATTTTGGGGGAGCTCTAGGACTTTGATTTCATCCTTTTACAGACACTGGAAAGGTGTTATAAATACAATGCTTATGGAACATTCTTTTCATTCCAACTCCTTTCTAATTTATATAATGATGGGTGAGAAGGAAAGAAAAAGAGGTAGTGACGGAATTAGAACTTTGACAAAGCTTTTGGGAAAGTTCCAAAGAAGCCATAGAGCCCATTTTGTCCTCATCTTGCGTTGAAGCCTTCCATGGTGTTGCGAAAGTGACAACGAAGTATTATTTTTTTGCTGAAGCATAATGAAGTGTTTTTGTACTGCCTAGGTGTTATCAAAATACCATTAATTTGTTTATTTCTTTAAGAGAGATTTGGTACTCATTCTCAATAGAGAGGACCTTGAGGTTGGTGGAAAATAATATAGTTTTTATGTTTTATGTTGATTTTTATATTTTGGAGCTTTCGTTGGTAATTTGTATGTCAAAATGCTACCGAATAATTTACAATTACTTTGTAATTTATTTTATAACTTGTTAGGTGTGATGAATGGTTGTGTCACTTATGTTCAAGAGATAATGTGGCTCTAAGTTTAGGATGAATGTATACTGGTAGAATAATTAGAGCTTGCTAATTATCGTGCTAAAATATTAATAAATCTAGAAAATAATTACGCATGTAGAATTATTATGGTCTGGCCAAAACTTTTGTTATTTAACTAGATATTATGGGTCTTTTGAGACCTGGTTGATTCTTTGAATGTTTGATGAATTTCATTTAAGACCACTGACAATAATTTGATATGTTCTGATGTGATGTGCATGATATTATGAATATTATTCTAATTGATGATGTGTGATGTGTGATGATGTACACTAGTAACTAAATTGAGTATTTTGCTATTTAATTATCTGGTCCCCCAATAACTCCAGGGGAACATCCTAGAGTAGCGCTCTTATTTGGCAAGTGTAGCCACCCCTAATTTGAAGGTGTTTGGCCTATCCTGTAACATCCCCAAAACTGCTAGGCCCCTAAAGAATTTTTGTCATGACAAGTCATGACAAAAATAGGATAAGTGACCTAGAGCCCTAGGATGATAATGAAAGAGGTGAAATACACTTGGTGTGCACTCAGCCACCATGGACCACACCCTAATGAAAAGTGAACTAAAAAGAGGCTAAAACATCATATGCACCTCACATAACCATGGATATTTCCCTAGGATGAGTCAAGTACCCAAAATAGGCCAAGGAGGCCCCATGAACTCCACAAGTTAAGAAGGAATACACATTGGTGTGCATTTAGCAATTTTTGATGTCCTAACCTAGGGGTGACCAAAAGACTCCAAAAAGCCATCATAACCTCACTATGATCCCTATGACCCTCCAAGGAGGTAAGTAGGCCACTAGGGACCCTTGGGGTCAACCAAATTGGTCAAATTGACCAAAAGTCAACTTTGAGCTATCCTAGGCCAAACCACCATAAATAAGGGCAATTGAACTCCAAATGATCAAATTGGACCCACCCTCGTATGGCAACCTCCCTAGGGGACCTAATGGACCCAAAAGCCCCATCATAGGGCCATCAATTTGGGGAAATTGGGCCAATTTCTAAAAAGCCCCAAATTATCCTAAATGTGCTAAAACCCAAATTAATCTCCAATTGACTTAGTATGACCAAATTGATCACCCCTAAACCCTAAGGGGAGTATATGAGACCTAAATGGACCATGGTGTGCATTCAACCATGGAGAATTAGGTCAAAATCAACAAAATACCCAAATTGCCCTATTGGCAAATAAGTGCAATCAAGCCCCGTTTGACCCCACCTTGACTCAATTCTTCTTGGAGTAGGTCCATAGGGTCTTAGGAAGCAATGTTACTCAGTCACATTGAGTGGTGTGAGCTTAGATCAAGCCCCAAACCCAAAACCCCCAAATTGGCCTATTTGAGTCAAGTGAGCCCAAAGCTCAAATCAAGTGGGCTTAACCAACCCCATTACTCCAATAATCAGCCCTCATGATAACTGAACCCCAAAACCACTGGAATTTCGGAATGGAGGGATTAATTGCAAGGGATTTGGATTTGAAATGGAGAAGAAGACAAAGAGAACATGTAGGAGGGAATTGGGGAATGGGTGCCAAATGGCACCCCATTTTCATTCCACAAGCTCTTCTCTCAGCTATGGGATTTAATTCCTTCAGTTTTGGGCAGTGGGGAGGAGGATTTGATTGGCTGCCATGGGCGGCAAGGTGGCTGGCCGAATGGCCTTAATGGCAGCCAGCCATATACACTCCCTCCCACTCATTTCTCCTCACCAACACCTTCAGAACTCTTCAAGCAGTCGAGCCCCCTCCTCAGACAGAGATTTCGAGCTCAGTCGCACAGGAAATGCCATGGATGCCGGAAACAACGCCCAAATCTTCCTCCGCCTCAATGCTCGCCACCAAGGCCGCACTCAGGCACGTTCCTTCCCCTCTCCTCCTGTGCTAGATTTCCACTTCTTCCATTTTCAAAATCGCCAAGAGAATGGAGATGTTCCATTCCCGTTTTTCCTTGTTCCGACTGAAAAATCGTGAGATGCCGGAGAGCTCCTCCGACCACCTCCGGCCAAACGGCCATCGCCAAGTGAAAGCCCTATGTCGGGTGGAGGTGGTGGCTTGGGGGTTTGGCCGGAGACGGCCTGAGTTGGCCGGAATCGAGCCCGCAAGTAGCCCGGGCGCATGAGATCTGGGCCCTTGGCTCATCGGGGATGATAACCCCTGGCCGTTAGATCTGGCAGCCTGTTTATTCGCAGCCCAGAAATGATTTAATTCATATTATTTAATTAAATGTCACACTTATTGGCCCGACATTGTAAGTTGAAATTGAAGCTCTTAGAGGCCATTTCAGCCCAAGGTGGCTGAGACAACTGGTGTAGGCTTTGGTCTCTAGTTTGCACAGGACCCAAGATCAGGCCATTTGGAGGTGTGTAGGACCCAGGGCACCTGTTTTGGTGGGACTGGTCCTAGGCTAGGTCAGAAACTACATTGCTTATAACTTTTTTGTTAGACCTCATCTTGAGCTGAAATTTCTACCATGCATGCATGGTATGATGACACACCTAGGGTTTAAATTTGAGAATTTTTGAATGTATATCCACTGAGTTATTCTATTTAGTAGAAAAAGTAAATATTTGGTTTTTATGGAGTTGTATAACTCCAAACACCCCCTAATTTGGATGTTGAGGTCTTTATATATATCTATATCACTGGTAGAAATTTGAGATCATTTGGCCTTGTTCATGTGGAGTTATGAGCCATGCAAGAGCCAGGCTAAGGACCTTAAATGTGTGCCTTTAGCAATTTTGGGGTGGAGTGAGCCCCAAGCCTTGGGGGTTAACCCAATGATTTTGAAATGTTGGACATGGGTCCTTGGCAGCAATATGCATTCCCAAAAGTTATTTGGGGATATTTGGGTACAAAAATCCCAAGATGTGGAATTTACTAAATTACCCCTAAATTAGGTTACAAAATGAAAGGGGGGTCATATGAACTTGACAATGAGATTTTGTCCACGCATGTGATATGACTAAAGGCATCACTTTTGGGTAGGTTGGAAATTTGTGCTCATAATTTCTAGGTTGTTAATATTTCCTCTCTAGGTCACATTTTAATTCTATATATAATTATGTTTTGTTATGTTAAATATTTTGTACAGCACTTGCATGTTGAATTCACCTAGGTTAAACTCATTTCTGAAGATTGCAATCAACATGAACATTGTAGCCCTTTAGGTTACCTTTAAAATGACACTGATTTCATGCCATTTGGTTAAGTATAGCTCTCTCTATGTCATTCTTGGTGTGACATGTCTATAATAGTGTTTTGTTGTGTAAAACATTTTGTACAACACTTGCATGTTGAATTCACCTAGGTTAAACTCATTTTTGAAGATTTCAATCAACATGAACATTGTAGCCCTTTAGGTTACCTTTAAAATGCCACTGATTTCATGCCATTTGGTTAAGTATAGCTCTCTCTATGTCATTTTTAGTGTGACATGTCTATAATAGTGTTTTGCTGTGTAAAACATTTTGTACGACACTTGCATGTTGAATTCACCTAGGTTAAACTCATTTCTGAAGATTTCAATCAACATGAACATTGTAGCCCTTTAGGTTACCTTTAAAATTCCACTTATTTCATGTCATTTGGTTAAGTATAGCTCTCTCTATGTCATTTTTGGTGTGACATGTCTATAATATTGTTTTGCTGTGTAAAACATTATTACAGCACTTACATATTGAATTCACCTAGGTTAGACCCATTTCTGGAGATTGTATTCAACATGAACATTATAGCCCTTTAGGTTACCTTTAAAATGCCACTGATTTCATGCCATTTGGTTAAGTATAGCTCTCTCCATTGGTGTGACATGTCTATAATAATGTTTTGCTATGTTAAACATTTTGTACATCACTTACATATTGAATTCACCTAGGTTAGACTCATTTCTGGAGATTGTAATCAACATGAATATTGTAGCCCTTTAGGTTAACTTTAAAATGCCACTGATTTCATGTCATTTGGCTAAGTATAGCTCTCTCCATGTCATATTTGGTGTGACATGTCTATAATAATGTTTTGCTGTGTTAAACATTTTGTACAACACATACATATTGAATTCACCTAGGCTAGACCCATTTCTGGAGATTGTATTCAACATGAACATTGTATACCTTTAGGTTACCTTTAAAATGCCACTGATTTCATGTCATTTGGTTAAGTATAGCTCTCTCTATGTCATTTTTGGTGTGACATGTCTATAATAGTGTTTTGCTGTGTACAACATTTTGTACAGCACTTACATATTGAATTCACCTAGGTTAGACCCATTTCTGGAGATTGTATTCAACATGAACATTGTAGCCCTTTAGGTTACCTTTAAAATTCCACTGATTTCATCCAATTTGGTTAAGTATAGCTCTCTCCATGTCATTTTTGGTGTGGCATGTCTATAATAATGTTTTGCTGTGTTAAACATTTTGTACATCACTTACATATTAAATTCACCTAGGTTAGACTCATTTATGGAGATTGTAATCAACATGACCATTGTAGCCCTTTAGGTTACCTTTAAAATGCCACTGATTTCATGCCATTTGGTTAAGTATAGCTCTCTCCATGTCATTTTTGGTGTGACATGTCTTAAATAGTGTTTTGTTGTGTTAAACAATTGGCACAACACTTACATGTTGACTCTACCTAGGCAAGGTTCATTTCAGGAGTTAGTGATCAACATAAATATGGTAGATCTTGAAGTTACCTATAGAATGCCACTGACTTCATGTCGTTTGGTCAAGTGTAGCTCATTTTAGGTCTTTAGCGAGACATGTATAAGGTGTATCCGGTGCGTTTAGCGGTTTTGACTCATGCAAATACCTTGAGTATCTGCCCATGCCTTGGACATGATATCAATCACCTCTAGCTATGAATTCAACTCATGTTCATGAGTGGATTCCTCTGAACTCCAAGTGGAAATTTTTGTCTTAGGAGTGTAGGAAAAATTGGGTGCGTTTAGTTAAAATGCAATAATGGATAATTTAAGTACAAACATACCCTGGTTTAATAAAAGACTTAGAATCTAGAGTTTAGACCAATACTATGATGTAGTGGAGCTATCAGGTCTTATAGAGATCCCTAAATAATACTCAACATTCAAACCCTATTCGCACACCAACCATTTTTAAGTAGAGTTCATGAGTAAACACCCCCTAGAAAATTATAAAGACTAAGGCTTGAGGTTTCAGATTGATACCCATAAGAACCTATGACAAGACTTGGGACTCACTTGGACATGATAGGATTGAGATTGCGCCTTGGAGGTCAACTTAGTTCAATCCCACCTTGGTCTGCGAACAGTAGAAGCTGAAAACATAGATTCGGAACCCTTACTCATGGTCACTACCCCCCGACTTATTAACTCTAGGAAAATTGTGAATGCCCAATTGGGTTAAGGTTTTACTCCCCAAGTGCAGTCATTAAAATAAAGACGGGGTGTGTTTAGCGAAACTAGCAATTCAGGGAATTGACAAGGACCCATTAAGGGAAGCAAATGATGACTTAGCAAAAAGTGAAAACTGTGATAGGAAGACAACACAAGGAAATAGTTGACAATTAGGAACGACGTGGTTCAGTGATCAATAGAACACCGACTCATGCCCGTTCGAGTCAAATGGTAATCCACCCTAGGATTTTTAAATCAATTGGAGAGTAAATGAGTGTACTAGAATGGGTAGCAACTAAATAAAACAAATATCCTGGAAAGGGGGATTTGGGCTTTAGTCACCATCACGTTCCCTAGTACCGTTGCGAGCCCTTCACCGGGTAATCCACGGGAAGTCCAGGATTCACCCCAAGCTTCTAAGTTCAACTAAATTACAAACAAGACTAGCTAATTAGGAGAACTTGACAAGTTAACTTCCATCCCAACCGGAACGGGTTATAAGGAAGGACTGGGATAGTCCTGCGAGCACTAGGCTCGGGTTATAAGGAGGACTGGGATAGTCCTGCGAGCGTTAGGCTCGGGATATAAGGAAGGACTGGGAAAGTCTAGCGAGCGGTAGGCTCATAGTTTGATGTAGACTAGTAAAGTCTAGCGAGCGGTAGGCTCGTAGTTGATGTAAGACTAGTAAAGTCTAGCGAGCGGTAGGCTCGTAGTTTGATGTAGACTAGTAAAGTCTAGCGAGCGGTAGACTCGTAGTTGATGTAAGACTAGTAAAGTCTAGCGAGCGGTAGGCTCGTAGCCTGATGTAAGACTAGTATAGTCTAGCGAGCGGTAGGCTCGTAGCTTGATGTAAGACTAGCATAGCCTAGCGAGCGGTAGGCTCGTAGCTTGATGTAGACTAGTAAAGTCTAGCGAGCGGTAGGCTCGTAGCCTGATGTAAGACCAGTATAGTCTAGCGAGCGGTAGGCTCGTAGTTTGATGTAAGATTGGTATAGTCAAGCGAGCGATGGGCTCGCTATTTATGCGACCAGATCAGTAATACGATCTGGAGGCTCGATGGTAAGATAAGATATTTGTATATAGTGCATGTGCATAGATTGTGGTGGGTCTTCGGTTCTGGCTTAGTCATCACACCGACAGCAGTTCGTTGACTCGGCAGTGCTAGAGGTTTACGGAGGGGCCAGGTTGTTTCTACTGCGCGTCCGACGGGACGGTTTTCCCCAAACTCTGCCTGGCCAAATAAAGGTCTGGTTTCTTCGGATCCAGCAAGAGTACGCAGGAGCTCGTGGGTACTGGGTTCCGGTAACACAGCGTACGTTAGGGTCTAGGTCTGGTAGTGTGACATACCCACCTAGGGTAGGAGACATCCGCTCCTCTGCCACCGCTTGACCACGACGGGAGGTGCCCGAGAGGTTAGCTACCTCTGAAAAGTGGGAACTAAAGGTCTGTATGTACAGAGTCGTGTGGGTGAGTTGCATGTGTATGAACTAATAATACAAACATTTCATCATTGCATTGTACATCATAGCATAGCATTTCTGCACACACAGAGACCTCATCGTATAAACTAGTGTGGGCCCCTTTATACGATGAGTTTACTCCCTGCCAGATCCCTTGACTTATGTGCTTTGTGTGTACGCATATAAGTTAAGGTTAGTTTTCTTAGGTGCTTTACAAATTACTTTAACTGCCCTCATTATATGCTAGTGTAGCCTTCCTTTTGTTGTTACTCTACATTGTGTCTGATAGTAGAACTGCTAGAGTAATCTTAACTTTCATTATTTGCTAGTGTAGCTTTCCTTATGTTGTTACTCTACATTGTGTCTGATAGTAGAACTGCTAGAGTAATCTTAACTTTTATTATTTGCTAGTGTAGCTTTCCTTACGTTGTTAATCTACGTTGTGTCTGATAATAGAACTGCTAGTATAGACTTGGTTTTGTATTCTTGCTAGTTTTCTTTGCCACCTGTCATCTGCTTGTTTGCATTACCCCTTGATGTCCTCCGCTTCCTCCTCCCGCACGGTGCCTAGGAGTCGCGGGTGGAGGCGGTGAGCAATATGCTGAGTCTTATAGACTGACGGTCGGTGGACCCTATGATTACAGGAGAACCAGGGAGAGCAGGTCAACCCCCAGAGGGTGGAACCTGAGGCAGTGTCCAGGCCCGGAGTTGGACTCTCAGCAGCTGCCGGGAGAGCTCCGGTAAGCAAGACCCCTCATCTACCCACTTTACACATTTACCCAGGACAGAGGGCAGAGCTGTACGCCATCGAGGGTGTCGAGCCATGTGGATGTTTGGACTACTACATCTTTGCCAGGCGAGAGGCGAAGAAATCAGTGTCTGAGCAGGCTTAGTGCCTTAGTTGTATTTCCATGTTATATTTCCGCACTCTGATTAGTAGCATCTAATTATGTGTAATTCTCTCATTTTGGACATGCTATCCTTCTATTATGTGATTGTTGTGGACTCGTGCGTTTAGTTTATTTCTTTCTTATTAAATTTGGTTGACCTGGATAATGTTGAATAGCCGGCAGGATCGGCGTGTTGTGGTGGCGACCATGTAGTGAAATGGTACCACCGCAAGACGGCGGTTCTGAGCGGTAAGACCCGGTGTCCCAAAGCAAAAAAAGAGGGTCTTACATATCCTATATGACTTATACTGTGGGAGTGGTGCTCCTATCTAGTGTACTAACTCTCCACGAAACGTTTGGTGAAATCTAGTATGTAAAGGCTGAGAGCCCTCCGATTTGGCCTACCAACGTACTATAAGTGCTAACTAATAATTTAAAATAATAAGAATATGATTATGTGTTTATCATGTATGTTTCATCTATTACTACTTCTGGGGCATAAGTCTATCTACATTATTGTGCATTGCATGCATATAAATATTATGTTATTTTTCATAGGCGGGTAAAAATGCTAACCAGTATATTAATTATTTTTATGTACCTATGAAGATGCGAGCTAGGACAGTGGGAGAAAGACTTCCATATATTAGTATACGTTGTGTAAAATGTATAAGAAATGAAAAAAATATGCTGCAATATGTGCTTATAATTTGTGAAATGTTAATGAAATATATTTCTTTCTTGCTCATAATTTGTATACAGAAAAAGATCCTTATTCATAGTTACCATTCTTGTCTCATTAGCTTGAGCTTACACGGCTAGGGTGTGTCATTAAATATTCCAATAATATTATTTTACATTTTACTACTTCCATTTAAGCCCATTTTGCAAGAAGTGACATGAAACCAGCACCAAGTAAGAGAAAAATATATATGACTAAATGCAATAATCCATTTTTTTGAACTCTAGGATTCATGAAATCTGCAGCCAAGAGATCAACTAGGGCCATATAAATCAAGATCCCTGCAGCTCCAGCATTCATTATCCCATCAATGATGAGAGCCTTAGGGCTATTCTCATTGTATGTTGAAGATATTCCAATTCCAATAACTATCCCCGCTGGAGTAGTAAGGGAGAAGAAGAGTATCATTATTATCAAAGGTCTTATATGGAATTGTGCCTACAATACATAGAAAATTATAAAATGATAATCAAAATAAATACGAATAAGACCATCGCAATGTAAATATATGCCAAAGTTTCTGAAATTAATTGTACAATGCTGCCTCTCAAATATTCAATACATTTTTGTTAGGAAAAATGGAATAAAAGGAAAGATGAATAAAAAGTTTGAGTAAATATTCAAAAATTGGAAAATTAAAAAATATGAAAATTAAATACACGTTGCCTTTACAAAAATTCATTACTTGTAAGAAGGCATTCATAAGATAAAGTTTTGAAGAAGGCAAGGGTAAGACCTTAGTTCAAAATTTGTTATGCTTACTTTCAAAAATATTTAGAAGCTCATATGGATTATATTGGTTTACAAATTTATATTAAATTCAGGTGACTATAATAAAATATAAGGGTCCGTTCGTTTCAATGGAATTTGCTTTCTGGAATTGACTTTTCGACGAAAACCAATATATAAAGGAATTGGCTTTGTACATTCCAATTATGTTGTTCGGCTGTAAGATTGAATTCAGTCAACAAAATTGAAATTCAGGCACAAAAAGTGTTCGGCTGAATGATGAAAATGATATTGTAATTGACATTATAAAATATTTTTATAAAATCCAAAATAGGCGTGAGCGCCGAACGAAACAAATTGCATAATATATTTTATGACGCGCATTTTTCGACCAAGCACGGTTATTTTGCCCAGGTACGCATTTTTTGCCCAGGAGCGCATTTTTCCCCAAGATGCGTATTTTTCGCCCGGGTGTCCATTTTTTGGCCTAGGTTCGCGTTTTCGCTCGATCGCGAGTTTTTCGGTCGGGAGTGCATTTTTTTGGCATGGGATCGCATTTTTTGTCTGGGCAGCGTGCTTTTTTCACTGGCGCGCGATTTTCTCCCGAGCGCGTGTTTTTCGGCCCAGGCGTGCGTTTTTGCGGCACGGGAAAAAAATGCGTGGCGGGGTGAAAAATGCGCGCCAGAGCAAAATACGAGTGCCCGGGCCAAAATAAACGCGACCTAAAGAAAAATATGCGCCCGTGAGAGAAACGCGCGCATGGGGGAAAACCTCGTATCCCAGCTAAAAACGCGCGCCCGACCAAAAAATGTATTCCTGCGCAGAAATCATTCAGATGAAATCATTTACTCTTTTAAGGAAGAGGAGTCCTCTCCTTTTTTTCAGATCTACTAGGAGTGTATTTCGAGCACCACATCTCTCTTATTTTATAGCATGTTAAGATCCTATCCATCACCTTCAGGTTTTTTAGTCTGTAATTTTATTGTGGAACCTCTCAAACAGTATCCATTGCAAGTTCCTCTCTGTCTTTCGATGAAAAGGCTAGAAACATGTTTTATAAGTTTCCCTCAAGATTCAACTACTCCTTTGCAGAGTTCTGTAGGGAACTTCACTTAAGGTTTCATATCTCCAGGAGGAGGAAGAATGGGACTCAGGTCATCTTCCATATTATGTAGGGGTTGTATGAGACCCTTGGCTACTATATTAATTGATTCGAGGAAGAGATTTTTGGAATACATGAAATAGATCTAGCAATTCACTTAGTTGGTTGGCCGACAGCAGGCAGCCACGTGCCGGCCACATGGTCGGGCAGCCTCCCGGACGGCCTTGTTATGCAGTGGTACCAAGCAAGTCTCGATCGGATCGTGCGTCTGTGCACGAATTCCCCCCGACGTTTGTGGGAGGTTAAAGGACGTTTACTCCTCCTCCATTATGAGCACTCCTCATAATGGAGCGGTATTTACTATGTGCAACTCAATGTTTTTTGGGAAGGCGTTATTTGCAGCCCATCTCCAACTATAAATAATAGAGATACCCATCAATTTCCCCCAAATCCTCGAAGTCTGCATCTGGTGCAAGTGGAGTGTGAGGATTTTTACCCTATCTCTATGTTCCTTACGGCCTAAGTGGAACTGTTGTGGGTCTCAGTGCGGGATACCTATTCGAGGATGACTGTTCTTATGTAGATGTTGTAGGCTGAGCTGTTCTCCCACTATGTTCTTCATTTATATTTTGCATTGTTTTGCTTTTCTTGATTTTTGTACCTTCCTTTAGCAGAGATTAGAGTAGCATTTTGATGCAAGTGCACGACCAACATGTCAGTAATCGTCGTGACCACCTTATCAGCAGCATTAGTGTTACCGCACTACGGTAGCCTAGTTCTGGAAGTTTCCTGCCCCGAGCCTATAAATAGTGGATCAATCCTCTCTCAGAGGATATGGGAGTGTAGGGGACAAACTTGCGGTTAACAAGTCGCAATTAGCCCCACTGTTGACTACAGTGATTAGACCTTACAACTAGCGCCCAGCGGTAAACCTAACCGCCAGAAAGCTCCCATGGCCAGGTCGTCAGCAACATTATTGAAAGTTGCAGAGATCAAAAGGCAACCTCAGCGACTAGCGCCTGGTGGTAAACCTAACTGTCGGTGATAGCGTGCCAAGGATTTGAGATCAGTTCCTTAGTGACCTCCAATGGTCAGGCCCTCGGCACCTCCAGTGCCGGCTACAGTTAGAAGTCGAACTCATTGGCTTCGATGGCTAGTAACCTCAGTGGCAACTGTGACTAGACTTGGCGGTTTGGTTCTCGCACTACAAGATATAGTCTCTACGACGACGTTTTTTTTTTTTGCGACGTTTTTGAAAGCGTCGCTGTTAGTTTTATATTTAGCGACATTTTTTTTCATAAACGTCGCTAATGCAAAAAAATAGTATTCGCTACGTTTTTTAGGAAAACCGTCACCATACGTGTTTAGCTTTTGTGACGATTATTTTTAAAACGTTACTAAAATAATGTTTTTATTGTGACGTTTTTGAAAACGTCGTTGTTAGTTTACATTTAGCGACAATTTTTTTTAAAACCGTCGCCAATATAAAAAATTAGCATTAGCCACGATTTGCATGAAAACATGTCAGCATACATGTTTATCTTTCGTGACGATTTTTTTTTAAAACGTCATCAAAACAGATGATCTTTTGTCAAAATTTGTTATCAAACATTTCAGAAGATCTTTTGTTAAAAGGAATATGAGTTATATAGTTATTATCATTTATCAAATGATTGAACATGAATCATGACATGTACTTAGTGAGCATGATGCATGAAATACATGAAGTATGTATACGACGCACATTATGCATGTTTAAGTCGATGATATATATCAGTCTTATCTATATGCGCATGCACACACCCATAATCATACAATTGGTTATGCGTACTCCAATGATATAGGGTAGTTTACTATGCACACATGCACCCATAATCATGCGCTTGGGGCTATATATGCGCATGCAGCGCACCACATGATCGATGGCTGGATATTTTGTTATGTGCACACCCATAACTTATATATGCACACACCCATGCATGTACGATGGTTTATTTTGCTATGCGCACACCCATAACCATATGCTTGGCTATGCACACCCGACCCCCGTGATGGGGTATTTTGCTATGAGCACCACCCATAACTACGCTTGGCTATGCGCACCCTAGCCTCATGATGTGGGTGTTTTGCTATGCGCATACATATAATCATACGCGCTTGGCAATGCAGATCGCCATCATAGGGTATTTAGCTATGAGCACGCCCATCACCATACACCTGACTATCCGCACTCCCATGGTCGGGAGACGGCTGCGACAGACGGTGAGCGCGGCGTCATCAAAACATACGTACGATCTTCTGTTAAAGTTCTAATAATGATATTTTTGATGCTAGTGAAGTTATATTGATGATAACGACGATCTCGATCGTAAGCTTGATACGAGTAATTAAATATATATAATATGAATGTCTTCACTATGGATATTATATATGTCTCCACAAATGTACATAACTGTTAGGGTCGGCATACATACTTACATCATGTAGCCATGTATTCTTCGGCCTGTAGCTCAATGATCTTGTCAAATATTACTAGTTATGGAATATGTTTACATTGATCGATGAGGCGTTTGGTGAATGTTCCAATATTGTAAGTATCATAAGTTACGCTAGCGATGAAGATGACTGCATCGATCAATGACGAGTCGATTAAACAAAATCTAAGATAAGAGATCATAACCTCATATCAAATGCTCCTACGTATATGAATTTTGAGTTTACCTTCAAAAATAACAACTATTTTTGTTGGTGCAAAAATAACAATGAAATATTTTTTTACAAAATACAAGTTTTAAATAAAAATGAAATATACATTTCCAAATTTTCATGCTAATATTTTAATATAAAATTATTTATGGAGGGAAAAAATTCGTTTCCCTCTACAAATTTCATGACATTTTTAGATTTTTTTTTTATTTTAATTTTTTTATCCTAACTAAATATACATAGTAATTAGCCCTAGGAGTTTCATTTTCGCCCCACTCCCACGATCTGTCTTCAACCGCGCCATCCGCCGCCCGTGCCCTAGTTTTTCGCTAAATCCCCCTTGCGGCTTGCGGCCTTGCTCTCATCCCTCTCCCCACTCCCGCTCGCAGCCGCAAATCGCAAGCCTCCGCCGCTCCGACTCCCGACGGCCGACTGGCGGGCGGCCAACGCTGTTTCCTCACCGTCCCAACTCCCGACTCCCGCTCCGCCTCTGCCGCTCGTTCACTCCCGCAACTCCGCAAGTCGCACCGCTCCAAGGCCGCAACAGGTTCACTCCCGTTCGGCCGCTCTGCCTCCGCCGCTCGGCGCTCGTCATCACTCCTCCCGCAAGGCAGCTTCTTTATCTTCTCCTTCACTCTCTTTCTGTACTATTTCCTCTCTCTCTCTCTAATTTATTGCTTAGCTATATACACAACTTGTTGTTACTTTATGCTTCTTATGTTATTCTCTGGATTTCAATGGCGGTGAACAGAAGGGAAACAGTCTGGAGCAATGATGGTAACCATTAATAAACAAAACTTGCAATTAATCTATGAACTTCTTGTTTAACAAGAAGGGATGATTCATTTTAATTTTGATTTATCCACAAAATCATCATCTGGTTTTATTTATTTATTTTTGTGCGTAAGAGAAAAATTATGCTCTGCTTCAATAAATGTTAGTAATGATTGTCTAGTTCCAAAATTGTGTTCCAAGGCCATAAAGAGGAGGGGATTTCATGTATTACTTGTCCTAAATCAAACCTTGTATATCTTTTATATTATGTGGGATGGTAGATGAATTAAATAAAAAACGTTATCGAACTACCCTTGTTTAAAAAAATTTGTTGGTGTTCAAAAATATTTGATCTGCTATTCATTCTTTTGATTTGCTTGTATGGCTTTTTGTAAACATTTTCAGTTAATTTTTGTTGTTAAGAAGTAGAATGTCGGAACAAACTAATCTTGTGTAAGTAATTGTTGTGGTATTCAATTTGTTGTTCTCAGGTGTATAAACCGCAGGCCTTCTCATAACCAACAAGTAGATGGCTGGGGTGTGTGCTCACTCGACTAGCTTTCCAGCTAGTGTGCCTAGCATTACTCGCAGTCGATATAGAAACACTTCAGGCTCCAAAAGAGCTGTCAAAATGATTTTGAACACGAGCTTGTTTTTTTTTCACAAAATAAAGGGGCACTCTTATGTCTTTTTTTTTATCTCACCAAATTTCTCTCTTCCCAGATTTCTCTACTTTTCTGGGCAGAACTCTGCCCAGATTTCTCGAGAAATCTGCCAAGATTTCTTGACATTTCTGGGCAGAACTCTGCCCAGATTTCTCGAGAAATCTTGGCAGATTTCTCCCCAGATATCTCGACATTTCTGGGCAGAAATCTGCCCAGATTTCTCGAGAAATCTGGGTAGAAGTACGCCCAGATTTCTCGAGAAATCTGGGCAGAAATCTTCCCAGATTTCTCGAGATTTTTGGGCAGAAATCTGCCCAGATTTCTCGAGAAAACTGGGCAGAAGTTCTGCCCATAAATCTCGAGAATTTTGTGCAGAAATCTTGAGAAATATGTGCAGATATCTGCCCAGAAATCTCGAGAAATCTGGGCAGATTTCTGGACTTATTTCTGCCCAAATTTATCGAGATTTCTGCCCAAATTTATTGGAATTTCTGGGAATTTCAAATTACTTAACTTTTCTCATTTTATCTGGAATGTCATTCATCAAGTTATGTTTTAGAAATAATGTATATGATGATTGTTGCATGTGCCATGATCTAATAGCCGCTAGGTGCTTTTGATGCCATGATCTAATAGCCGCTAGGTGCTTTTGATGCCATGATCTAATAGCCGCCAGGTGCTTTTGATGCATAATCTCCTTCGACCCAATTGAAAAAAAAAACTTAGTTTTTATTACTTTCTTATTTAAACCATGCGTATTTATAAAATGATTATATGTTAATTTACTTCTCATTTAGTTAGGCGAAAGGACTTTTCATTTGGAATTGAAAGCATTTGTTGTATGGATTAGATAATCTTGCTCTATTTCTAATATGGATTCCTTTTTGCTAATTGAATTAGTATATTTTATTCATAATCTGAATCTTTGCACCAGGAATGTGATCTATGAATCCTAGATTTTTATATCAAGCCTCACTTGGCCAGATTCTTCTGGTATTTGCTGAACACAATCGATGTCACACTTGGTATGATTTTATCTACATGTTTTGCAGAAAAATAAATTTACCTACATCAATCCACGTGTGTGATATGGTTGAATTTTATATTGTCTTACAGATATTGTTGAATTTTAGTGTGGAAGATCCTCACTGATTTTTTTGTTCTCTGATGCTTCACAGAGAATGGTGTGGTATAATTCAGCTAATGGATCTGTCATTTGCCCAACGAGTTGAAAAAATTACTAAATAGGAAGACTCCAAGGTATTCAATAATTCATTTGTGAATGTTTTTTTGTAGGATGGTTATGTTTTCAGTAAATTTTTGGTGTTTTATTCCATCGAAAAGGTTACACAGGAAATATGATTTCTCAGGCACTACTACATCCTCCCTCACATCACCTTTCTGCCATGAAACAATAAATCGGTATCTTGACATGCCCGTGTTGTCACTTATTTATTATTTTGTTATATGTCTAGATGCTCTTATCTACTTCTAACATAAAAACAAAACGTCTATAACTTATAAATTATATACTGATCTTGATGTATTATATTTATATATTTGTTTATTTTGTGCAGAAAGATCTCAATGTTGGTGAGATAAAAGAGGAGCTGTGATATGATGACAACGGACCATGAAGATCATTTTGATGATTAAGTTGATTTATATGTATCTTCTTTTGTAGTATGTGATGTCTAGTTATTTCAATTTTTTTGTAGACTTTGATATATTAGAAGAAAGTTGGAAAGAACATCCTGCAATATGATGACAAATGATGGTTTGTTTTATTTAGTGATGTAGTGTGCACCATTATCTAAATGAAATGTTTGTTTTGTTAAATTGTTATCTATTAATGTGATATGAAATGAAAGTCTTAATATTATGTATATAGTTTGTTGTTTCGAGTGAATATAATTTTGATTATGTTCTATTTATACTTGGTTTTGAATGTTCAAGTGGGTTGGTGTGCGAGCTTAAAATGCAAAAAAGTTGTGACATTTTTTTTGAAAAATGTTATTGTAGAGTTCTAACTACGGTGATATTTTATAAAAAAATATAGTGGTAGAGTTAATATTTTTCTCGACGTTTTTTTAGAAAGTGTCGCGATAGATCAATTATCTATCATGACATTTTTTAAGAAAATGTCAAAATAGATCAATTATCTATCTTGACATTTTTTCTTAAAAAGTGTCACGATAAAACAATCATCAATCGTGATGCTTTTCTGTAAAAGCGTCACGATAAAACAATCATTAATCGTGACGCTTTTATGTAAAAGCGTCACGATAAAATAATCATCAATCGTGACGCTTTTCTGTGAAAGCGTCGCAGAGAGCTACGACGACACGCGCAATCACGAAGATTTTGTGACGTTTTTATAAATGTCACGGAAACTATCGCGACGCTTAAAAATCGTCACTGATGACATAAAAAAATGTCACTGTATACCAATTTTGTTGTAGTGTCGGCAACTCCAGGGAAGTCTGTGAGTAGCAGATGGCAACATCGACAGTCTCTGCGGGTAGTGCCCGGTGGTAAGACTTACCGTCGGTGATAAATACTGCTAGAAGGCTTGTCACCTCCTGGCGGTCACCAATAAGTTTCGGGCGACCTGGGCGACCTCTTCCATAACCGCCAGCTCTTCTCTTAATGCCTTGTACCATTTTATTGATTTTTAATGCTTGCAATCATTTGGGAAGTTCTTAAGCAGTTTCGTTGTGAGCCCGCGCATCAGTTCGAGGACTTCAATCAGGCCTTAGCCTCTCTCACCCAGATTATATCAACTTAAACTATAGTGATCGCGACTCCTACAGCTCCCCTAACTCCCTATGAGGAGACTCCTCCTCCAGCTGATATCAGGGAGAAACCGTCTCCTTTTTTTGACCAAGTTTGTTGGGAACCTGTTCCCAATGGGTTTGGAGAGCCGCGCCTTCCAGTCTTCTTCGGGAGAGACGATTCGTGCTCTCATCTTCCGGCTTTCGAGTCAGCTGTTGCATTTAGAACATGTATCAGAAGGCATCAGGTGCAAGCTTCTTGTCATATCCTTTGAGGGGCAAGCTAGAGAATGGTTCTACAAGTTGCCACCTCAATAAGTTACTTGCTTTGCGGATATTCGAAGAGAACTTCTCTTAAGGTTTGCTACCTTGAGCAAGCGAAAGAAAGACCCGACAACTGTCTTTCAAATCAAGAAAGGAGATAGTTAGACTCTTACTCACTTCGCCGACCAATTCAAGGGGGAAATCCATAGCATTGTTGATGCAGATCATAACTTGTATCAAGTTTCCTTAATACACGGACTACAAGAAGGGATTTTCAAATTTGAAGTTAGCCGAAACCCACCCAGGTCTTATGTACATCTCATCGATATATCAAATCAGTTTATTGAAGCTGAGGCAATGAATCCCAACTTTATTGCTTCTCAAAACTGGATGACTCGACAACAACAGAGGAATTTATATCATCAACATTCATCTTCATCACAGAGCCATCCATAAGCAAAACATTTCAGATCTTATTCCCCTCCTCGAGACATGCCTACACAACCTATGCAACAGAATATGTCACCTGCATATCTGAAAGTTTTCCCTATCCTGTCTTATGATCCTGAGGCACTTGAATATAAAAATTATTCAGAAGGGCATACCCAGCTAGGTCTTCCCATGGAAGAGGTTTTTCTGGTTATTCAAAATATGTTAGTGTTTAGAAGACCTCGTCCTATAAGATCCAATATTGAAAATTGTAATCAAGAACTCTTCTGCATATATCACCAGGATATCAGACAAAATACAGAGGTTTGTCGCGCTCTTCAGAAGACGATAGAAAAATAATTGAAGACAAGAACGCTACAGGACTGTATTACTCGATATTCTGATATTAATCCTTCCTCCAGTAGAGTCAATGATGCTAGCGAAGAATATTTCCCTAAATAATAGGAGAACATTGAGTATGAAATAGATTATCTTCTTATTTGGTGTTTCGTATATCTCCCATTTGTTCGGAGTTTTCTGCATATTTTCCTTTTCTAGCTTTACTTGTAACATCAATTAGCAAATCGTCATTAGCAGCGTCATTATCTTTATCGACAAGTCAAAATTATCTAACCAGATTGGCTTCACATCAATGTTCTGGGAGTATGCAAATATAAGGATATCAGAATATTGTTTTCCTCTTCAATAAATACGTATACTATCTAGTTTCTTACGTAGAGATGTATTTGCCTCAAATTAAATCTATCGACCAAAAGAAGTAACTGTGAAAGGATGTATATCTCATCTATAAACTAAAGCGACTATTTCCTAGGCTCCTCAGAGTATGGATAAAGTAAATATCAACAAGTCTTCTTGAGATACTCATAACATTTCTTTTATGAATGTTAGATCACGCATCTTCTAGTATAGGAAGAAAGAAGATATCGACAAATTGTCACAAGTAGATGACCTCTCTTTGTAAATATATAAATTTTACATATACTTGTTTCAAATATCTTTTGCAGATATGGACATGCGTTCGCAAGTTCTCTTCAGGTACTCAGGTATTATATTTTCATATACTTGTTTCTCATATCGTTTGCTTAGATAAACAGGTGTTCGCGAGTTCTTTTCGGGTAATCGAGTATTATATTTTCATATACCTATTTTTCATATCCTTTGTAGAGATAAATAGGTGTTTGCCAGTTCTCTTCAGGTACTCGCGTATAATATTTTCATATACATGTTTCTCATATTTTTTGCAGAGATAAACAGGTGTTCACGAGTTCTCTTCAAGTACTCACATATTATTATTTCATATACCTGTTTCTCGTATCTTTGGTAGAGATAAACAAGTGTTCACAAGTTTTCTTTAGGTACTCGTGTATTTTATGTTTCATATACCTGTTCTTTATATCTTTTATAGATATAGACGTGTGTTTGCGAGTTCTCTTCATATACTTGTGTATTTTATGTTTCACATACTTGTTTTAGATATCTTTTGTAGATATAGACAGTTGTTCACGAGTTTGTCTTTAGGTACTCGCGTAATAAATTTCCTTTATACATGCATTGACATTTCATCTCTTGTAGAGACAAGCAGGTGTTCACAAGTCCTCTCAAGGACTATCAAGTTTTCTCAGATACGTGCATTCTCTTTTATACATATGTTTTGTCATGACCGAAAAGGTGGATTGCGATTCTCATGGGTAAGTTCTATTTTTTCAAAATTCTTTCAAAAACTTGAAAAAATGTGGGTATCATGTTTTCCCAGAAATCGGCGATCCCCTCCAAGGTTACTGATTCAGGTGTTCGGCAGTCAGACCCTCTTTCCTGGCCGCCATGATCATAGGGGCCTCCCCTCTTGGTGGTTACAGTTAACCCTTTGATTAACCGAGTTACTGCGGGCGGTAGCACTACTGCCCCGCGGTAGCCCATTTTCCTGACCGCACGAGTCTCCTCCCAAAGAATTCACAACTAGCATGTCAGTAACCATCGTGACCGCCTTATCGACGGTGGTAGTGTTATCGCGCCGTGGTAGCCTAGTTCTGGAAGTTTCCTGCCACGAGCCTATTAATAGAGTCTTAATCCTCTCTTAGAGGACACGGGAGTGGTGAGGCCAAACTTGCGATTAACAAATTGCGGTTAGACCATGTGTTGACTTTAGAGATTAGACCTTGCGACTAGGACCCGATGGTAAACCTAACCGCCGGTGATAAGTCAACAAGCTCCCGTGGCCAGGTCGTCAGCAACATTATTGAAGGTTGTGAAGATTAAGAGGCAACCGTAGCAACTAGCGCCCGATGGTAAACCTAACCACCAGAGGTAGCCTGGAAAGGCTTCAAGATCAGTTCTTCAGTGACCTCCAGTGGTCAGGACCTCGGCACCTCCAGTGCCGGCTATAGTTATAAGTCAGCTTCAATGGCTTCGGCGGCTAGTAACCCCAGTGGCAACCACGACTAGACTTGACCGTTTTGTTTTACGCAACTCCAAGGAAGTCTGCAGGTAGCAGAAGGTGATCTCAGTGGTCTCTGCGGCAAGCGCTCGGCGGTAAGACTTACCGTCGACGATAACAGTGTCTAGAAGTCTTGTCACCTCCTGGAGGTCACCAACAAGTTTCGGGCGACCACTTCCCTAACCTCCAGCTCTTCTCTTCAAGCCTTGTACAATTCTCTTTAAGTATTTGAATGTAATCTCAGTTGTAATATAAGTTTTATATCAATATTACCTGCCGTAAGAGAGGCATTCGCAGCGACGGGAAGATCTGGTCTTGTCACATGCTTGCAGCCATCTCTTCTCCCCCTCTCTCACTTTTCCACTCGTGACTCAAAATAATCGGCTACTCAAAAGTTACCCCTCGCCCTTCAACTTGAGCAAGTGTGGACTTGGGACATTTTTGGTGTAAACACTACCGCCGGCGGTAGCTCACAAAGCTATAAAAAGAGCTATTTCACTCTCTTTTCAGATTGATAATGAAAGATGACTCCGAACCAAATCCGTTGAGGCTCTTGTGCTCTCTCTTTATAGGCTCCATAAGGCTTCCGTAATGTTATATTGAAGAATCCTAGAAGATCTTGAAGGCGCTTCTCTACAATGCATCTTTTACATGAAGCACGAACGCAGTGACAACAGCAATCTCTGGCATGTCTTTGTCGTCGCCTTCAGATCTGATATAGGGAGTTTTTATTTTAAATATATTTGTTCATCTTCTATTTTCGTATTATTACTCTTTTGTTGAGCGTAGAAATTCGCCCGGTGGTTGGCAACTAGGTTTGTGAGAGACATAGGGGGGATTCGCCCATGGTTGGCAACTAGGTCCGTGTGAGGCTTAGGGAGTAATTTGTCGCAGGTGTTGTCAACTAGATATAGGGAATAAGTCTAGGGGAGTCTTGAGGCCTATCTAGGTAGAGATAGGCTAGGGTCAATCAGTCCTTAAGGAGAATGGTCAGTGTAGAAAATAATAAATTTTTTATATTCACCGCCTTGATTTTTAGCATCATTGAAATCATCTTTTTTTAATCAATTTATTAACGAAGTTGAATCATGCAATATGTTTTATTTTGAAGATTTATCCTTTTATTCGATGAAAATATTTTAGAGAAATGTTTTTGATCAATATTTTAAAGTAAAATCTTAATTTCTAAACACCCTTATTCACCCCCCTCCCTCTCTAAGGGCGCCTGGAGATCCAACAGATGGTGCCGGCTTGTGCTGGTGGAGGGTCCTTCCCCTATCGTACTTGGAACGGGATCTTGCTTGTTAGCAATTTTCTGGCGATGGCGGGGCACAGACTTGTTGCGCTAGTGAAGAGTTCTCTCATTCAAATCAATGGTTGCGGTCGAAGCACTAACATGCCATGAAGATGAAGAGCTTTATCGTTTGAACCGATGGCATCCGTTAAGGGGGTATGCCCTGATGGTGGTGTAGACCAACTATGACAGTGAGTAGCTTTCTTGTTTGAACTAATGGTTATGGTCTGGGAGTGAACCCCCTATGGTGGTGAAGATCTTTCTCATTCAAACCGATGGTGACCGTGAGGGGGCAGGCCCTGACAGTGCCATGGATCTACTATAGCGGTGGAGAGCTTTTTATTTCAAATCGATAGGTTTGGTCAGGCAGCAGCCACTCTATGGTGGTGAAGAGCTTTCTCATTCAAACTGATGGCGACTTTGAGGGGGAAAGCCCTGATATTATAGTGGACCTACCATGATGGTGAAGAGCTTTCTCATTCAAATCAATAGTTGCGGTGAGGGAGCCGCTATGGAGGTTAAGAGCTTTCTCGTTCGAATTGAAGGCAACCGTAAGGGGGGCAGGCCCTGATGGTGGTTTGGAGCTACTATAACGGTGAGGAGATTGCTCGTTCAAACTGATAGTTACAGTCAGGGAGAGGACCATATATAGCGGTGAAGAACTTTCTCATTCGAACCGATGACGACCGTGAGGGGGGCAAACCCTGACGGTGGCGTGGACTTACTATAACGGTGAAGAGCTTTCTCATTCGAACATGTAGTTGCAGTCAGATAGCAGACCCTCTATGACAGTGAAGACATTCTCATTCAAACCGATGGTGACCGTGAGGGGGGCAGGTCCTGACAGTGGCATAGATCTACTATGACGCTGAAGAGATTTCTCGTTTAAACTAATAGTTGCGTTCTGGGAGTGAACCACCTATGGTGATGAAGAATTTTCTCGTTTAAACTGATGGTGACCGTAAGTGGGGTGGGGGTGGGGGCAGCAGGCCCTAACGATGGTGTGCACATACTATCATTGTAACGAGCAGCGGCCTGTCTAGCTCAAGTTCTTAATTTCTAATTGTAACCCCCCAGAAGATAGTGGAAGTTGGCCGGCACAGCTCCGGCCGCGTGTTTTTTCACTCTTTCTGGGTTTTCCACGTTAAAAGCCCTCGTGTCGCTTACTAATTCACTCATTGACTGTTTGCTCGCTCGGTTCGCTTCCGAGCTAAGGTGGTTCAATTTGACCAGTCTACCAGAGCACCCGAGCGACTCGCAACAGTTTAGCGCCGTCTGTGGGAAAAGGACTCCCGAAGCCTTGCAAAGACTCACAGAAGGTAGTACTTGCCACCAATTGTAATGGCAAGACGAATTGCTCGTACTACTAAAGGATCGATCCCAGAAGGACGCATTGATCGCGCTCCTTCTCATTCACTTATCAACGTACCTCTTGCGGAAGAGGCAGTGCTTACGCCCATGATAACACTAGAAGGGCGCATACGATAAATGGAAGAACAACAAGCCGAGATGCTGGCTCTCGTGAGAAATCTTGGGGCTCCTCGAGCTCCCGTTCAACCTCCAGCATTGAACGTTCCGCCTCCCCCGGCTCCGAATCATGCTCCAATTGAGGAGCCCATCCGAGAAGAAGATGCCTCAAAGGATTTCTCTGATACCGCAAGCTCCACTCATCCTGCTCGGCCGGCCAGAGGACCAGAAGCTGATCACCATCACCAGCGCCAGAGAAGAGCTGTCCATGGTCAAGTGATAGGAAGAACTACTCGAGAAGAGATAAGCGATATGATAGCGGAAGAGTACTACGGCCAGGCGGGGTGACGTGCAGCTTTCGCCCGCCGTCCCACGCACCACGACTCCCTACTATCACCTCAGGTCTTGGCCCATCCAGTTCCGAATGGTTTCAAGCTTCCCAACATCGAAACATTTGACAGGATGGACGACACATTGGAACATGTCAATCACTTCACAGCCATTATCAGGATTTACAACGCCCCCGATCAACTCCTCTGTCAAGTGTTCCCAGCAACCTTAAAAGGACAAGCGCGCACTTGGTTCCATTCCCTGTGAGATGGAGCCATCAACAACTTTGCAGAAATGGCACAGCAGTCCGTGGACTAGTTCATTGGCAACCGTAGGATTGTCTGAGATCCCTCCGATCTCTCAGGAATCCGCCAAAATGACGGAGAGACGCTCAAGAAATTTTTCTGATGCTTCACTACGGAGGCTCGGCATATCTTGGGGGGTCGACCCCAAACTTGTACAAACCCCGATGTTTGCCTGGAAGGATCCTTGGTTCGCACACCCAAGGGAGCGAGTCGAGGATGGGCGAGCCAGGCGGGGCGAGCCCAAGAAGAGCGAGAGACCCTAAAGGCAGGCGAGCCAGCCGGTCGGAGGAGCTCGCTAGGCAGGTCCGGGACCTTGGGGTACAAATAGCCATTTCTGGGGTACAGTTAGCCGTTTTGGCGAGCTCGACCCGCTAAGGAGCGGTTCGGCAGGCGAGTCGTAGAGGCAGGCGAGCCAGCCGGTCGGAGGAGCTCGCTAGGCAGGTCCGGGACCTTGGGGTACAAATAGCCATTTTTGGGGTACAGTTAGCCGTTTTGGCGAGCTCGGCCCGCTAAGGAGCGGTTCGGCAGGCGAGTCGTAGAGGCAGGCGAGTCAGCCGGTAGGAGGAGTTCACTAGACAGCTTAGGCGAGCCAGCCAGATCTTTTGGCGAGCCCCGTGTTCGCTGGACAGGTCAGGGGTCTCTGGTTCGCCGGCGCCTAGGGTGGTCCTTTACCAAAAAACCCCTGGTGGTCTGCGGGTAGCCCCTCCGAACAGCGGAGTTTGGCTATTAGCAGACCAATCCGGTGTGCGGATAGTAAGAATGGACAGCGGGATTTGGCTATTGACAGACCACAAAACTAAAATCTATAAATAGACCTCAAAGGCCACCTTGGAAGAGGACTGGTTCAGAATCTTTGAGCCTTCTTCTCTCCTTAGGTCGCTTTGGTTTGGGCTCTCTAGCTCTCCAAGGTGCCCGAGTCTTAGCTTTGGCTTGGGAGGGGAAGCGCTCAACGATCTTCCGGGTTAGTGGAGGGACCTCCCCGCTAAGACTAGGGTCCTTGTTCTTTGTCCGAGTTATCTGCCTATCTCTTCCGAGGGACCGGTATGGGCTAGCTACCCATCAATTCGTTGAGGGCCCCGAGCTCCACAAGAGACCGAGAAACCGGTTTCAACATTTTGGTGCGGTGAGCATGGAGCGTGGCTGGTTCAAGAAAGTTCCAGAGAAGGGTTATGGCGGGAGATGAGGATCAAGGCGAGGGGTTCAGCGAGCCACCGCAGGTGGTAACACCGAGGATGTTCGCGGACTTCAGAAAGGAGGTGCTCGACACCTTGGGGTTCGCGGTCACAGCTCTGCGAAGTGAGTTTGCGACCCCGACACCTCAGGCGACCACTCCCCCAACAGCAGTCGGCGAGAGGGCACCAGGAGGAAGGGCTGGAAAAGAAGTTGCCGTCGGCTTAGGCCAGAGCCAGGAAGGTCGGGTGCTGTTCGCCAGCCCGGCGAGCTCCGTGCCGGTGAGCTCCATCCCAGTGAGCGCGTCACTGGCGAGTGCACGCCAAGAGGAAGCGGCGACTGTTGGAGTGGTTCAGGCGAGCACCGCCTTCGCGAGCACAGTCCCGGCGAGCTCAAGTTTGGCGAGCGAGCTTGGGGGACGAGTGGAGCCGGGAAGAGTGACAGGAGGGGGAAGCCCCTTTTGCGAGTTGGTGCTTTCCGCACCCGTCCTGGGGGGATTTGGAGAATGGGACCGGGTGTACTACAACGGTAGAGATGACCTTGTCCAGCACCTGCAGAGTTTCGAAGACTCGGTCTCCATCAGGCCGATGTCAGACGCCTTTAAGTGTCGACTCTTTGCCATCACCCTTAAGGAGAAGGCCAGGGACTGGTTCCATCATCTCCCAGCAGGGTTCATCTACTCGTTCGAAGATTTGCGCCGAAGTTTCTTGCTGAGGTTCTCGACCTCAAAAAAGAGGAAGAAGGACGCTGATTCCCTCTTCGCAGTGAAGCAGGGACCCAGGGAGTCGCTGGCTCAGTATGCCGATCGATTCCAGGAGGAAGTGCAGCTCACTCAGGAGATGCCTGGGTTTGCACTCCAACTCGCCTTCACGGTCGGGTTGAGAGAGAGTTTCTTTAAGATGGCGTTGAAGAGGAAAGGCCCCGTCTCCTTTGAAGAGCTGATGGAGAGGGTGTCGGAGGAAGTCGCAAGTGAGGAAGCCAATCCGGAGCTCACCAGGAGGCTAGCAAAGCTCAGTGAGCCGGAGGTGAGGCAGCAGGAGGTCAGAATAAGGGAAGAACCCCGGGCCCCGGAGGGAGAATGGAGGCCGCAAGGGGGAGGAGTGCAAGGGCAGGGAAGGGGTTACGACCCAGGAAGGGGTAACCATGTCGGAGGTCAATGGAGGCCCCCCCAGTTAGGGTGGAGGCAAGGTCCGATGCAAATGCCTCCCCCTCCCCAGCAGGCCATGGTAATTGGACGAGGAAGAGGAAGAGGAAGGGGAAGGGGAGGGGAGGCGGAAACGGCGGCCGCTAGGAGAAGAAGGAACAGGATGGCAGAGGCCAAGGCAAGGGAAGTGGCGGTGCCATATTGCATCTTCCATGATGTGGAAGGCCACTCAACGGACACATGTCCGGAGTTCCTAGAAGTGAAGAGGGGCAGAGCGCCCGCGCCACCGCAGCAGCAGCCATTAAGGATCGTGGAGGTTGAATCTCGAGAGGAGGAGGAGGAAAGGTGTGAGGATAGAGCCGATATGGGGAGTAGAGGAGGGATCGGGGTGATCCATGGGGGGGTAGGGATAGAGGCGACCCGCAAGGCTAGCCTCCATACCATCTACCGCCGAAGCGTGGCTTCGACATCCACCGCCCCACCCCCGACCGAAAAAATCGTTTTCACTCAGAAAGACATGCCAGGCTATGAGGACCCGTTCTGCGACACGTTGGTCATCCAGACGGCGATCGAGAACTTCACCGTCTCCCGGATCCTAGTGGACAATGGAAGTTCGGTCAACGTCATCTTCAAGAAGGCATTTGACAAGATGGAGGTAGAGCCTAGGAGGGTGTTGGCCTCGGACGGCCCTTTGTTCGGATTCTCAGGAGAGAGGAAGGAAGTAGAAGGGGGAGTAGGACTTCATGTGACCCTGGGTGGGCAGTCCCGGAACTATCGTTTTGTCATTGTGGACGCCCCAAGCAGTTACAGCGCTATCTTCGGACGGCCACTTATTAGTGCGTTCCGCTGTGTCCCCTCCACTTTCATCAATGCCTCAAGTTCAACGATGGAGGGGTTCAGGTGCGGATCAGGGGGGATCCCAAGGTGGCAAGACAGTGCTACGTAACGGCTGTCAACACCATCTCCTGGATGGGAGAAGCCGAGAAGTGGGATAGGATGATGGAGGAGGCGGCCGAAGTTGGAGGTAAGGAGGTAGCCGTGGAGAAGTTGGAAGGAGATGAAGTCCATGCCCAGGAAGGGGTAGCTGAGGAACCCCGGGCAGAAAGAGAGGAAGAAGAAGAGAAGGCCCAGGAGGGGGGGAGGGGAGAAGAGCTGATGGTGGTAGAAAAGGCAGTCGAGGAGGAATCCCAGGCTCCCACGTGTGCCGAAGAGGAGAAGGCTTGGGGAGAGCAGTCCAGGTTGGAGTCCGTGGACGAGGTCGTAGAGCTCGAGGTCACCACCCGGCTGGGGGTGGTGGAAAAAGTCCGGGTCAGCGGAGAACTCAGCCCAGAAGATCAAGCGGAGATTCTGGCTTGCGTACAGAAGAACGTGGACGTCTTCGCTTGGAGCGCCGCGGAAATGCACGGGATCGACACGGATGTGGCTTGCCATCGCCTCAACCTCGACCCCGGCGCCCGCCCCATCCGCCAGAAGAGGAGGGCCGTCGCAGACAAGCTAGAAGGGCCAATCCGCCAGGAGGTGGGCAAACTCCTGCAGGCCAGGTTTGTATCGGAGATCCAGTATCCAGGCTGGGTCTCCAACGTCGTTATGGTAAAAAAGGGAGGAGGTAAGTGGCGTATGTGTATCGACTTTTCGCTTCTTAATAAATCATGCCCGAAAGATTGCTACCCCCTGCCCAGAATCGACGCGCTGGTTGACTCAGCCGTTGGTTTTTCTGTAATGTCTTTCTTAGATGCTTTTTCAGGTTACCATCAAATCCGCATGCATCCCCCTGACATCAAGGATGTTTCCTTCATCACGGGGGATGGATGTTATTGCTATAAGATGATGCCCTTCGGGCTCAAGAACACAGGGGCTACGTACCAAAGGATGATGGATAGGGTCTTCCGCGAGCAGAAAGGAAGAAATTTAGAAGTCTATGTTGACGACCTCATGGTGAAGAGCCGAGATCTTGGGACTCACCTCCGAGACCTCGAAGAGACATTCGGGACCCTGCGGCGGTACAAGATGAAACTCAATCCCCTGAAGTGTGTCTTCGGGGCGAGCCGAGGGAAGTTCCTGGGCCATTTGCTCACCCCCGCAGGAGTGGAACCCAACCCGGACAAAGTTAAAGCGGTGATGGAGTTGGGGTCGCCAAGAAATCCGAAGGAGGTTCAGAGCCTTACAGGGAAGTTGGCTGGGCTCAGCAGGTTCCTCTCCAAGGCGGGAGAAAAGTGTGCACCTTTTTTCAAAGTACTGCGGGGAAACAAGAAGTTTGAATGGACCCCGGAGTGCGAAAAGGCCTTCCAGGCTCTGAAAGAACAGCTCACCCAAACCCCTCTGCTCCAGGGACCGAGGCCAGGAGAAGACCTATCCCTGTACCTGGGGGTAGGGTCCGAAGCAGTAAGCTCTGTGTTAATCCGGGAGGAAGGGAAGAAACAGTTCCCTATCTACTACGTCAGCCGAGTGCTGAAGAAGGCAGAGCTCCGGTACCCGATTTTGGAAAAGTTGGCCTTCGCATTGGTGGTGTCAGCCCGGAGGCTCCGGCCTTACTTTCAAGCCCATTCAATTAAAGTAGTGACGGACCATCCGCTCCGCAAAATCATGGAAGGGGTGGAGCACTCAGGAAGGTTGGCAAAGTGGTCCGTGGAGTTAAGCGAACTCTTCCCTGGACGACTTCGGAACTCTTCCGGCCCTCCATCGAGGAAGGAGAATTGATGGAGGTGGATCAACAAGCCTCGTGGATGGATCCGTTCATCACCTTCCTATCCTCCAGGCACTTCCCTGGAGAGGATGTGGACAAGTGACGCTTCAGGTATAAGTCCGCCTATTACTCTTTGCATGCAGGGGGGCTATATAGAAAGACCCTCTCGGGACTCCTGGCCCGTTGTGTCTCCGAGGAGGAAGTCCCGAGAGTGCTGGAAGGAATCCACTCTGGGGAGTGCGGCAGTCACTCCGGGAGTCGGACCCTAGAAGGGAGGGTGTTGAGACAAGGCTACTTCTGGCCCACTCTCAGCAAGGATGTGGCGGAGTTCGCAAGAAAGTGTCCGAAGTGCCAGCTCTATGCTTCGATCCAACTCCTCCCAGCTCAAAGGCTCCGGACCATCACGGCCCCCTAGCCCTTCGCCATATGGGGGCTGGACCTGGTCGGCCCCTTTCCCCAAGCCAGCGGCCAGAGGAAGTTCCTGCTGGTCATGATCGACTACTTCTCCAAGTGGGTCGAGGTGAAAGCACTTGCTAAGGTAACCTCTCAGGTTGTAAGGAATTTTGTGTGGGGAGAAATAATTTGCAGGCATGGACTCCCTCTAGATATAATGACGGACAATGGGACGCAGTTTGCGAGTGAGGAGTTTGTTGGCTTCTGCACTCAGCTCGGCATTGACCTCAAGTTCGCTTCGGTCCACCACCCGAGGAGCAATGGGCAGGTGGAGGCGGGGAACAAGATAATTGTCAACCTGCTAAAGAAGAAAGTGGAAAACCTTCGAGGAAGTTGGGTGGAACAGCTACCCTCCGTCCTCTGGGCCATGAGGACTACTCCGAATACCGCCACCGGGGAGACTCCATTCAAGCTCTCTCACGGGTCCGAGGCTGTCCTCCCCATAGAGTTTGAGGTGAAGACCCCCCGGGTGATCGCCGCGAGCGAGGCGGATGAAGAGTGGCTGGAAGGTAACAATGCAGAGCAGAGGCTGTCCTTGGACCTGGTGGAGGAACTCCGAGACTTGGCTACCATCAGGAAGGAAGAGGTCAAGCGGCGGAGGGCTCGATATTTTGACAGACATATCCGGATAAAACACTTTCAGAAAGGAGATCTGGTCCTGAAGAAGGTCGACGCGGCCGGCAAAGGGGCCACGGTGGGAAAGCTTAACCCCAACTGGGAAGGTCCATATATTGTAAGCAGGGTGCTCAAGTCGGGAGGGTATCATCTCCAGGATGTGGAAGGGGTACCCCTCGACCGAGCCCGAAGTGGGGATGATTTGAAAAGGTTTTACCCTTAAGTGCTTTACTATGTTGTTTAATGAATGTCTTACTCCTTTTTTATAAAGCTTATGACTACTGCCGTGCCGACATGACTAAGTCTGGATATGTTGATGCCGGGATGCCCCAGATCGATTCCGCTCCCGGGATCTCACCTAGACGGGGGGTTCTGGTTGATCTCTGGAGAGGCTGGCAAGGTTGGAAACATTGGTGCTGGAATGCACCAGATCGATTCCGCTCCCGGGCTCTCACCTAGACGGGGGGTTCTGGTTGATCTCTGGAGAGGCTGGCAAGGTTGGAAACATTGGTGCTGGAATGCTCCAGATCGATTCCGCTCCCGGGCTCTCACCTAGACGGGGGGTTCTGGTTGATCTCTGGAGAGGCTGGCAAGGTTGGAAACATTGATGTTGGAATGCCCCCAGATCGATTCCGCTCCCGGGCTCTCACCTAAACGGGGGGTTCTGGTTGATCTCTGGAGAGGCTGGCAAGGTTGGAAACATTGGTGCTGGAATGCCCCAGATCGATTCCGCTCCCGGGCTCTCACCTAGATGGGAGGTTCTGGTTGATCTCTAGAGAGGCTGACAAGGTTGAAAACATTGATGCTGGAATGCCCCAGATCGATTCCGCTCCCGGGCTCTCACCTAGACGGGGGGTTCAGGTTGATCTCTGGAGAGACTGGCAAGGTTGGAAACATTGATGCTGGAATTCCCCAGATCGATTCCGCTCTCGGGCTCTCACCTAGACAGGGGGTTCTGGTTGATCTCTGGAGAGGCTGGCAAGGTTGGAAACATTGATGCTGGAATGCCCCAGATCGATTCCGCTCCCGGGCTCTCACCTAGACGGGGGGTTCTGGTTGATCTCTGGAGAGGCTGGCAAGGTTGGAAACATTGATGCTGGAATGCCCCAGATCGATTCCGCTCCCGGGCTCTCACCTAGACGGGGGGTTCTGGTTGATCTCTGGAGAGGCTGGCAACGTTGGAAACATTGATGCTGGAATGCCCCAGATCGATTCCGCTCCTGGGCTCTCACCTAGACGGGGGGTTCAGGTGGATCTCTGGAGAGGCTGGCAATAGGGGTCAAAGTCCTAAGGTAACAGGCTGAAGTGTTGAGCCAAAAGGGCTTGGTTCGCAAAATTGGAAAGGTTGAGGCTGATGAGGCCTAAGGTAACAGGTTAAAGAGTTAGAGCCAGAAGGGCTCGGTTCGCAAAATTGAAAGGGTCGAGGCTGATAAGGCCTAAGGTAGCGAGTTGAGACACTAGAGTCAGGGAGGTCTAGTTCGCGGGATGCCTATGTCTGAGTTTGCCAAGGTTGGGTTCGCCGGGCAGTATCCGCGGGCGGCAACGGCCCGGGTTAGCGAAATCCATAAGAGGAGAACCTTGGCGAGAGGAGCCCAGACACACGCATCCGCGAGCCCCCCCGGAAGCACTACCGCATAACAACTGGTCATGAGAATTCAAAAGAAAGAGCAAGTGCGAGAGAAAAAAGAAACACGAGCATGCACATAAATACTAACGAAAAATTATAACTATCATTCCCCAAGATTTTTCTATGTTCGGCGGCGATCTCGCCAGCCCAAAAAGAATAATATACATTCAAAGTAATGGGAAGAGAGGCTAAGGGGGTTCATTGGGGCCCTCGCCATTCTTGCGAGCCCCCAACCATGGCGCCAAGTCGAAGAGGTCCGGGCAGACGTCTTCGGCTGTAAACTCCATCGCGTCGTCCGCTAGCAGGCTCGCGTTCTTGAGGGTCGTGAAGACGAGGTTGGCGACCTCCTGTGCATCTCGCCGCCTCTGCTCCTCACTTTCGGCGACCCCCTGTTGAGACCTGGCTCGCCCAGGAGAAGGAGGCAGCACGCTGCGAACCAGCTCGTCCACCCGAGCCTTCAACATAGTATTCTCCAACTCCAGCTCGCCGTTGCGAGCGAGAAGCTTGGTTGCTACATCGGCATCCTGAGTTAGCATCAAACGAGTTAAAACAAAGGCCGGAGGTCGCGAACAGCGAAGAAAAGAGGCCCAAGGGCCGCTTACCATCTTGCCCTGCATCCCGGCGAGGAGGCTTTCTGACGCTTCCTCTCTCTCCTTAAGGCCCTTGATCTCCTCGCGAGCCCTCTTAAGCTCCTCCCTGTACGCGCGAATGTCCCTATCCGCCTGCAGATAACGGCGCCCCGCCATATGTGCGAGCTCCGTCAAGCGGAACTGGGCTCGCATTTCTTCATAGACCAGTTGTCTTGGCCCCATCTCTTTGTAGGCGGCGGCGTCCTCGCGGCCATAAAAGCCGAAGGTGAGAGAGAATGCCTCCTCCCCGGCCTTACCCAGCTCCACCCAGGAGGGGTGAAGGGTGGAGCAAGAAATCCGGTTGGCGTCGGGATCCCAAGCGAGCAGGGGCTCGCCAAGGATATTGGAAACCTTCTCACCCAGACCAAAGTTCCTGTGGCCCTTGGGTTGGGGGGTTGTGGAAGAGCTCCCGGCGCCGTGGCTCGCCAACGGGTCCGACGATTTCGCAGGAGAAGGGGGTGAGCCGTCGGTCTCGCTTAGATCGACGACCGCTCTCTTGTCTTTGACGGCGAGGGTTTTCCCCCTCGACTTCTTGGAGGAGGGTTGCGAACCAGGCTGGCTGGCAGACGGAGGCCGCTTCTTGTCGGAACTGGTGATAGGAAGATCGTGGCAAGCCTCTGCCGCCGCGGTCGCGAGAGTGTCCGCCGTGAGAGCGGTGCCTTGCGCGTGCAGAGGATTAACGGGGATCTCGCGCTCGCCTGAAGAAGTAAAAGTGTTACACGACGAAGAAAAAGGGAAGGGGAGTGGGGCGAAAGCGAGCCGTACATTCCCATTGGGGAACTACGAGTAGTGAGTCGACGTTGCGCCTCAGATAGGCGACTTCGAAGTTCTTTCCGGAGAGGTATTGGAGGAGTTTGGCGTCGGCACCGCCCAGCGAGCTCGGAGGGCGGTAGGTGGCGTCATCCCGCTGAAGAGGGGTGAAGTGGAGATTACCGAAGGGTCCCTTCACTAGGATGAACTTCTGAGTCCAGTAGTGACTCTTGTTCACCGTCTCGCAGACGGTGACGTGCTGGCTCGCAAAGTAGGTGGTCCCGTCCCGGAAGGCGCGAAAGGAGAACACTTTGCGGAAGATGAGGAGGCTGAACTCGATCCTCTCCTCCCGCATGTAACTGGCGAACGCGACAATGTCCGCGATCGCATTCGGGGTCAGTTGGCTCGGCAGCACCCCATAATACTGCAGCACCTGCAAAGAACGGTGAAAAAGTCGCGATGGCGAACAGGGAACGGCGAGAAGACTAAGCAAAATACCTGACGAATTTCAGGCCATAAAGGGAGTCGCAACCCATTCTCGAAGTGAGCAATGGGGATCGCGAGCTCGTCAGCCTCGGTCTCGTTCAATGTAGATCTCTCACTTGGACAGCGAGCCGAGTAACCCTCCGGGAGATAACAATCCACGGCATGTTTGTACTCCTCTGCCGTGATGTTCGCGCAGTAGAATTCATGGGCTTGAAACGCTGAGGCGCATCTCGACCGCCCCTCGCTCTCGCCATCCCCCCCACTAACTGGTTTGTTCGCATCGAGTCAGGAAGAAGCAGCCTGCAAGCAGCGAACGCGAGCACGAATTTGCGAGAACAGAGATGAGCGTAAACGCGAGAGGACTTGAGAAATAAATGCGACGGATGGAAAAGTGGATCCGAACTATTTATAGGAAAATCGGATGGGCACGGGAATCGAAGCGTCGGGAGTGTGGATAGCAAAAATAAAGTAGATTTCTACTCGGTAGGGCTGCGGTCTTGCGAGCCCGGGCTCTCCGCTGCGCGGTAATTAAGCCCCGCCCAAGACCGGCCCGCGAGAAAAGGGGGTTTGGGCACAACGTCGCACAGAAACTCGCGAGCGCTCCACAGGGGCGATCGTGTCAAACACAGCGAACGAACTAAATGAACCACAGGCACACCACAGAAATGAATGAGAAAAATAAAAAACGATAAGAGGCGAGTCACGATGGACTCGCGAATATTACAACAGATATTGTTCAACAGAAGCGTCATGAAAGAAATAAAAGCAAGGGGATAGTAGAATTAAAAAACCGCGGCAGTCTCAGGGGTAAGGAAGCCATTCCCAGCGACCCCGACCCCGTTTCCCCGCACGCGGCGGCACTCTCGGATAGTGGTATTCGCGAAGTGCTTTAAACTCGCGCAGGATTAGGTGTGCTTGATCCTCGCCCCGCGAGATATGCACGCTAGGCGAGGTGACGTCTGCGCGAGTCACTGGCTCCGCCTCGGCGATCAAGCGCGCATTCGCGTCTTCCAGCGCGGCGAATCTCTCGTCGAAGATGGCCCGGTCCGCGTCATATCGCTCCTCCAGCTCGCGTAGCATCATACCATGCTTCTGAAGCACCTCTGACACCCGTCTCTTTATTCGCTCGGGGTCGCCCGGGTCGCCCAAGAAGTCTTCCATCTGGCCTGGCGAGGGAGGCGGTGACATCTCCACCCTCCCATGTTCTGACTCAGGCGTGGCTTCCGAAATGTCTGCGAAGGATGAACTAGTAGGATCAGGGGGCGAGCGAAAAGGCGAGCCCCGACGAATGTACTAACCTTGGGAGGAGGACTCGCGACGTTGCTTGCGAGAAGACTCCGGCCGACCCTGGAAGTTTCCGCGGAACCCCGGGACATGGGGTTACCCCAGACCAGGGGGGTACACCACTCTCTCCGCGACATGAGCGCCATCGAGAAGTGAGCTGCCTGGACTTCGCCTTCCCACCAAACCGAAGCCGGGGGTCTCCAAGTTGACCTTAGGCAAAATCGGCGAACGCGCCGGTGTGGAACCTTTCTTCTTGGGGCTCGGCGGTGGGGTATCTGCATAGGCCACAAACGCATGGATATCGCATGGACTCAAGCGGAGATAAAGGAGGATACGTACGACTTACGGGGATGCGAGAGAGGTGCCTGTTGGGTTGAGGTCCCGGTCCCAGCATCTAGCGACCCCAACTTCGCTGGGGATGGAGCACGAGAGGAGGTCAGCGTGAGGCCCGCCAGGCGTTCCTCAGGTGGAGGATTCTGCGAGAAGAAAAGGAGTAAGTAGAGAGTCGATGTAGAGAATTTAGACGAAGAATACCTGTTGCGCGAGCTCGGTATTCGGCGGAGGGGGCGAATCAGGAGGTAAGGTCGTGTCCTCCCCCGGCGACCTCCTAACCGTCTTGGCCTTTTTGGTCCGGGGGGAAAGGGAGGTGGCAAGGTTGAACATCCAGGCATTGCTTCCGGCGGCCTGGGCCTTCGCCATCTCCCTGGAAGCCTTCAGCCGATCCAACGCGCTCGGCTTGGAAGACATTAGGGAGAAGTTATTTCCTGCGAGGAAGAAGGGGAAGGAAAAGCTCGATCACTAGCCGCAGTGGGCGGTATTTATAGTTTTGGATGTGGGACCCACCGAAAGATTCCTGCCACGTCAGCCGAATCGGCTAACACCAGGGGTTGGATGTTTCTTCGCGAGCTCAAGACAACCTCGCGAAGAGCGGGATTGTGTACAACCCCGATGTTCGCCTGGAAGGATCCTTGGTTCGCATACCCAAGGGAGCGAGTAGAGGATGGGCGAGCCAGGCGGGGCGAGCCCAAGAAGAGAGAGAGACCCTAATGGCAGGCGAGCCAGCCGGTCGGAGGAGCTCGCTAGGCAGGTCCGGGACCTTGGGGTACAAATAGCCATTTCTGGGGTACAGTTAGCCGTTTTGGCGAGCTCGACCCGCTAAGGAGCGGTTCGGCAGGCGAGTCGTAGAGGCAGGCGAGCCAGCCGGTCGGAGGAGCTCGCTAGGCAGGTCCGGGACCTTGGGGTACAAATAGCCATTTTTGGGGTACAGTTAGCCGTTTTGGCGAGCTCGGCCCGCTAAGGAGCGGTTCGGCAGGCGAGTCGTAGAGGCAGGCGAGTCAGCCGGTAGGAGGAGTTCGCTAGACGGCTTAGGCGAGCCAGCCAGATCTTTTGGCGAGCCCCGTGTTCGCTGGACAGGTCAGGGGTCTCTGGTTCGCCGGCGCCTAGGGTGGTCCTATACCAAAAAACCCCTGGTGGTCTGCGGGTAGCCCCTCCGAACAGTTGAGCTTGGTTGTTAGCAGACCAATCCGGTGTGCGGATATTAAGAATGGACAGCGGGATTTGGCTATTGACAGACCACAAAACTAAAATCTATAAATAGACCTCAAAGGGCACCTTGGAAGAGGACCGGTTCAGAATCTTTGAGCCTTCTTCTCTCCTTAGGTCGCTTTGGTTTGGGCTCTCTAGCTCTTCAAGGTGCCCGAGTCTTAGCTTTGGCTTGGGAGGGGAAGCGCTCAACGATCTTCCGTGTTAGTGGAGGGACCTCCCCGCTAAGACTAGGGTCCTTGTTCTTTGTCCGAGTTATCTGCCTATCTCTTCCGAGGGACCGGTAAGGGCTAGCTACCCCTCAATTCGTTGAGGGCCCCGAGCTCCACAAGAGACCGAGAAACCGGTTTCAACAAAACTCATGTAGGGAGTTTTCCTTGGAGGCCTCCGCACAAGTGGATTTTACTCAGTTTTAATGAGGGAAACCATACCAAGTTATCCTGACCTCGTTCACTGGGTAGAAGCTCAGATAACTGCCGATGAGGCCATCGAAGCGCACCATTAGCAGTTCGAAGGCAGCCAAAAGAGGAAAGGGGGAGCAAGCCCCTAGAGGAAGAGAAGAACAGTGTGGCGAGGAGCACCGTAGCGATGAACGTCATCGCGACCCCCGAAGAGATTTAGGTCCGCAGCCGCCCAGGGCCTACACCCCATTAAACACAACCAGAACTAATGTGCTCTATGCCATTCAAAACAACCTGGAGCTCCACAGGACACGGGTGTCAGCCCCAAATCGGAGGAACGACCAGTCAAGATATTGCGAGTTCCATCGAGGAACTAGGCATACCACTGAATAATGTACTAGACTGAAAGATGAAATCGAGCGTCTCGTCCGCTAGGGACTCCTGGGAAGATTTCTACTGGCCAGGTTCACAATCAGCCTCAGCCGCCTAGGGAAACAGGGGAGCAGCCTCTCGCTCCCTGAGGCGAGGTAGGAGGAAGGCCGATGGTGGGAGAAATTGAGACTATCTTCGGACCTCCCACCGTAGCAGCGTAAATTCTCTTGATTGCCAAACCCTAAGGGATCACAAAGATAAGAAGCTCAAGCAGGACATTACAATCGCTTTCTGGGAAGAGGATCTACAAGGGTTACGACTACCGCATCAGGACCCACTCGTGATCAGCGCAGGGATTGAGGACCCTTGATTTAATGTTAAAAGGATATTGGTCGGCAATGGAAGCTCAGTCGACGTCCTGTTCCTATACACTTTGCAAAGCATGAAACTCATGAGGGATTAGCTCACCCCACGGCCGAGTCTGTCTACGGCTTCAACAACCGACCTATTCCAGTTCAGGGCATGATCACCCCCCAGTCACATTGGGCGAATTCTCGAGGCAGTCGACTCATAACATCCAGTTCGTGGTGGTGGAGTCCACCTACGCCTACAATGTCATCTTTGGAAGACCGCTCTGTTAAATTTTTGAAGAGGAAGTGGAGTGTCCGGGCGATCTGATATTGGAGACAGCAAAGACCGCGTGAGATCCTGTGTGGCGATCTGGCTGGAGATTGCGTGTCTCAGGTGTTGGCGATCTGTTTCTGTTCATCGGTTTGCCCAAGTGTTCCTGTTCGAGTTGTGACCGGGCGGTCTAGTACTGGAGGTCATTTTGGCAGTCTTGTACTTCGGTCTACTTGAGATTGCTCTTGAGGTCTGTTGTGGTTCCAATCTTATGGGAGACCGGACTGGTTGTATGAGCCTGGTTATGGCGGTCTGTTCACGATCTGGTCAGATGCTCATATGGTTCTTCTCCTTTAAGAGACCGGGCGGTCAGCCAATTTATAATAAGTGTGTTGTCTTCATTGGACAGTTGCTTATGTGTAATTACTTCTTATTGAGACCGCGCGGTCTGGTTTTGGAGACCACAAGTTCCCAATAAGGAAGGTAACTGTATCCCTCTCGGGCGGTGATGACATCTGTTCGTTTGCCTATAAATAAAGGGGCAGAGCTAGCCATTCATAAGCAAGAACAGCAAAAACCTAGTGTGGATTGATTGTGTCGGTCTCATTTTTGAGGTCGCGCAGTCTAAAGATTGTTGATCGTTTGTTTGTGATCGCAGGTTAGGCGGCTAGCAAGTTCCATCAGCATTCTTCTTATCTTTCCAGCTTTGAATAAACTAGCTCACCAGCGGTCTGTCTGGGGGAACTGTGTTTGGAGGTTCTTGGTCTGTTTGCAGTGGACTCAGTTGATCAGGCGACCTTAAGAGGTCAGGCGGTCTAGAGTGCGGTCTTGCAGCAGTGAGCAGTTCTTCTTCAACTATTCGCGGGATACCTCTGTGATCTTGAGACTTAAGCGGTCTGGGCGATCAAGAAGTGCGAAAAGTTTGATTTCAGCAGTTGCAATAAAGAGCAGCTCATGCGGTCTGAGCTTTCAGCAGTCTGACAGTTCACAGGTCAGCAACCTATCATGTTCGGGCGGTCTCAGTGAAGCCGGCGATCTTGCTAAGTTCGGGCGGTCTCAGTTTCTGGTCGCCAATTTTTTTGTTGCATGTTCTCATCTATGTTTGCTCTAATAAATCATGTCTCACCATGTATGCAACGCATTGTAATAAGATAGTATTCAATTGGGATTCTCTTGCCTTATTGTCACTGGTTAGCTGTTGTGAATTTGAATTGATGTATTCCGCTGTTGTCTTCGATCCATACTCCAAAATATTAACATGGTATCAGAGAGATGTTCAAAGCAGTGATCAGCCACAGAATCTTGCTTCAGTCTCTGAAAGGTTGTTAACCAGTGTGATAGCAATGGGATGAGGTTATACAAGAGGTCTTAGAATTGAGCTCCTTACGCAGACTAACTTCAAGAAGTGGAATTCATGCATGAAGAGCTATCTTCTTGGCGAAGACTTATGGGAGGTAGTCGGAGCAGATGCGATACAAGCTATTGTAGCTGCTGAAGGGAATGTTGAGCAAGTGGAGGCTTGGAAGAGAACAAATGCTAACGCGGAGTTCACTCTCAAGCGTGCTATCATTCCGGAGCTGTTTGACAACATAATTGGTTGTCGGTCAGCTGCTGAGATTTGGACAGCCTTGGATGGTTTGTTTAACAAGAAGAACATAGCTCGACTACAGTTCTTGGAGAATGAGTTGGCTAAGGCAAATCAAGGTGACTTGTCCATTTCAACGTTCTTCTTGAAGATGAAGAACCTATGCGCAGAGATATCAACTTTGGACCTGGATGAACCAATTTCAGAAGCGAGGCTGAAGAGGCATATAATCCGCGACTTGCGGAGGGAGTATGTGGCCTTTGTCACTTCTGTACAATGTTGGGCCAATCAGCCTTTGTTGCTTGAGCTGGAGAACTTGCTTGCTTTGCAAGAGAGTTTGGCTAAGCGGATGGCAGAGATATTTGTTTTTGGGGGAGAAAGCGAGGTTCTATATTCGGGCAAGAAGAAGAAACGGGACAAGAAGAAGAAGTCATCTGGTAGCGATGGTCCATCTACTTCATATTAGCAGGAGAGGAGTTATGCTCCTAAGTCTGCTGGGAACAAGAAGGAAGGGCCGAGATGTTACAAGTGCTACAAGCTTGGTCATTTCAAGAGAGACTGTAAAGTCAATCTTCAGCCAGGGCATGTTGCAGGTAAGGAGGAGACTGGTTCCAATGCTGAAGGTAGTTGGGGTGGTGGAGGTGCTTTCATGACGGGCACTTGTGTCTGGGCATTGGCTTCCATCAACTATCAAGATGATTGGATAGTGGACTCTAGGTGTGGTCATCACTGCACTGGGGACGAGTCGAAGTTCTCCTCGTTGCAAGCATACTCAGGTAATGATGCTATAATTACTGCTGATGATACTGTACATGCAGTTGAGAAGGATGGTATAGTTTATTTAAACGAAGATAGAGGTCCACCCATGTTGAAGAGTGTCTATCATGTTCTGGGGCTGAAGAAAAACCTCTTCTCAGTGACCAATGCGGTTGATGCTGGCTATCACGTTCTGTTTGGTCCAACATAAGTGAAATTTCTTCGGAATGTGTCAGCGGTGAAGGCAGATGTCACTCATGTAGGAAAGCGGGTGAAGGACTTGTTTGTGTTATCAAAAAGTTCATATGTTGATAAGATGAGGGCCAATGAGCGCTATCTAGCATGAAAGACTTAGACATGTTGGGATGGATAAGTTGAAGGTTATGGCAGGAAGAGGTATTGTGAGAGGCTTGCCTAGTCTGTCATCTTTCAGAGAAGGTCATGTTTGTGCAGGTTATCAATATGGTAAGGCTCAACGTCTTCCATTCGACAAATCACAAAGCAGATGCAAAGCACCATTAGAGTGTATTCATAGTGATCTGTTTGGACCTACCAGAACTGTCAGTCTTGGAGGTAGAAGATATATGCTAGTCTTGATTGATGACTTCACTAGATATACTTGGGTATATTTTCTGAAGGAGAAGTCGGAAGCCTTGGAAAAGTTTCTGGAGTTCAAGGAGCTGGTGGAAGGTCGGCTTAACCTGTGGATCAAGAAGTTCAGAACTGACAATGGAGGGGAGTTCACCTCAAATGCGTTCTTTAACTTTTGCAGGAAGCATGGCATCCAGAGAGAACTCTCTTGTGCTCATACTCCACAACAGAACGGAGGTGCAGAGCGGAAGATCCGTCATCTGACGGAGACCTGCAAATGTTGGCTTCATGCCAAGAGTATCCCAAAGTACTTCTAGGCAGAGGGAATGTCTTGTGCAACTTATGTCATCAATCGGATGCCTCTAATTCCTATCAATATAAAGAACCCTCATGAGTTGATGTCCAAGGAAAAGCCTTCAGTGGAACATCATCGAGTGTTTGGATCTACCTGTTATGTGCATGTCCCAGATGCTCTTAGAATGAAGCTAGATGCTAAAGCAAGGAAGCTAGTCTACGTTGGTTATGATGACCGAAAGAAGGACTGGAAATGCATGGATCCAGAGACACGGAGAGATGTGGTATCAAGGGATGTGGTTTTTGATGAGTTGAGATCATACCAGGGTAGCTCTTATATTGAGTTACAAGGAAGCAGGTCAGATGGTGGTCTTGAAGAAGCTACTAAGGAGGTTCTGGTGGAGTTGCTTGTTTCCCAGGTGCTTCAGGTGCTTCTAGCTCTGGGTCAGGTGCTTCAGGTTCTGAAAGCAGGGGGAGCGATGCTCCAAGTATGTCTAGAAGGAGAGCTAGTTTAGAACAGGTAGCTGAAGAGGTGGTTCATAGTAAAGCTCTGAGGAGGTCCAAGAGGACTATCATTCCACCAAATCGGTATACAGGGGAAACTTAGTGAGCTTAGTCTCATGTTTCTTCGTAGGTCTCCTGGATGAGAGAGAGCCATCTTACTTTGAAAACACCATTGGAATCAAGGAGTGGAAAGGAGCCATGGATGAAGAAATGGCTGCCCTCAGGATGAATGAGACTTGGGACTTGGTGCCTAAGGTTGAGGGTGTTACTCCTGTGACTTGCAAGTGGGTTTTCAAGCTGAAGAAGAAGACTGCTGAAAGTATTGAGTGGTACAAGGCTCGCCTTGTAGCTCGACAATTCTCTCAAAAGTATGGGGAGGATTATGAAGAAACCTCCAGCCCTGTTGCCAAGATGACTTCGATTCGGGTGGTGATCGCGTTGGCAGCTTGCCAAGGATAGAAGATTTGGCAACTCGATGTGAAGAATGCTTTCTTATACCGCGAGATTGACAAGGATATCTTCATGGATCAACCACCTAGTTATGTTTCCGAAGAACACCCAAGACATGTATGCAAGCTAAATATGGCTCTTTACGGCTTGAAGCAGGCGCCTCGAGCGTGGTATGGCAAGATTGCAGAATACCTCCAGTTCTGCGGATACTTTGCTTCAGATTCAGATTCAAGCTTGTTCGTAAAGAAGATGAGGGAGCTTCAGGTCTTTGTGTTGTTATACGTTGACGATATATTCGTCACGGGAAATTCTGAAGTGGAGGTAGCTAGACTTCATGCTGAGTTAGCAATCAGATTTGAGATGAAGGACATGGGTGAGCTCCACCATTTCCTTAGACTCGAAGTGGAGAGGAAAGTGGGCGGTAAGCATTTCCCCAGAAGGGCTATGCAGATCGAATTGTTAAGTGATTCGGCATGGAAGGTCGGAAGAGCAGCTCTACTCCACTGGAGGTTGGTACAATACTTCGGCGTGATGATGAGAAGGTTCTTTCTAATCCTTTGGTTTTCCGGGCTTTGGTCGGAAGTCTGATATACTTGACGATCACGAGGCCAAATATCTCTTATGCAGTTGGTCGAGTGACTCAGTTTATGGCAGAAACTCGGAAACCTCATCTTATGGCGGCTAGGAGCATTCTGAAGTATATAAAGTCCACCTAAGATTTGGGTCTCTTCTATGAGAAGAACTCAGGGTTTTGCTTGCATGGATACATGGATGCTGATTATGGAGGAGATTCAGATGATCGGAGATCGACTTCTGGATATGTCTTTATGACAGGCTCTACAGCTATATAATGGTGCAGCAAGAAGCAGGATTATGTGTTTGTCTCTGCCATGGAAGCAGAGTACAAAGCATCGGCTTTGGCAGTTCAGGAAGTCATATGGCTTAGGAGGCTTGTAGAGGACATTCATAGGTAGGTGCAAGGTCCTACTCTGCTTCGGGGTAACAATGAGAGTGCCCTCAAACTGGTGAACAATCCAGTTTGTCATGCGCGAACCAAGCACATAGAGATTCAACATCATTTCATTCGGGATAAGGTGTTGGAGGGATCTTTTATGGTTGAGTATGTGCAGAGCAAGGATAATGTCACGGACATCTTTATGAAGCCGTTGTCGAAGGGACCGTTTGATTGGTTGAGGAGTCTACTTGGGCTGACTTCGATTTCCCACTTCAAGGGGGAGTATTAAATTTTTGAAGTGGAAGTGGAGTGTTCGGGTGGTCTGATATTGGAGACTGTAAAGACCGCACGAGCTCCTGTGTGGCGATCTGGCTGGAGATCACGCGTCTCTGGTGTTGGCGATCTGTTTCTGTTTATCGGTTTGCTCAAGTGTTCCTATTCGAGTTGTGACTGGGCGATTTAGTAATGGAGGTCGTTTCGGCAGTCTAGTACTTCGGTCTGCTTGAGACCGCTCTTGCGGTCTGCTGTGGTTCCAATCTTATGGGAGATCGGACAGGTTGTATGAGTCTGGTTCTGGCAGTCTGTTCACGATCTAGTCAGATGCTCATATGGTTCTTCTCCTATAAGAGACTAGGCGGTCTGCCGATTTATAATAAGCATGTTGTCTTCATTGGACAGTTGCTTAAGTGTAATTAGGTCTTATAGAGACCGTGCGGTCTGGTTCTGGAAACCGCAAGTTCCCAATAAAGAAGGCGACTGAATCCCTCTCGGGCGGTGACGACCTCCGTTCGTTTGCCTATTAATAGAGGGGCAGGGCTAGCCATTCATAAGCAAGAACTGTAAGAACCTAGTGTGGATTGATTGTGTCGGTCTTGTTTTTTAGGTCACGCGGTCTGAAGATTGTTGACCGTTTGTTTGTGATCGCAGGTTAGGCAGCCAGCAAGTTCCGTCAACATTCTTCCTATCTTTCCAGCTTTGAATAAACCAGCTCGCCAGCGGTCTGTCTGGGGGAACTGTGTTTAGAGGTTCTTGGTCTGTTTGCAGCAGACTCAGGTGATTAGGCGACCTTAAGCGGTCAGGCGGTCTTGAGTGCGGTCTTGCAGCAGTGAGTGGTTCTTCTTCAAGTGTTCGCGGGATACCTTTGTGATCTTGAGACTTAAGCGGTCTGGGCGATCAAGAAGAGCGAACAGTTTGGTTTCAACAGTTTCAATAAAGAGCAGCTCGTGCGTTCTGGGCTTTCAGCGGTCTGGTAGTTCACAGGTTAGCAACCTGTCCTGTTCGCGCGATCTCAGGGAAGATGGCGATCCTGCTTAGTTCGGGCGGTCTCAGTTTTCTGGTCGCTAGTTTTTGTGTTGCTTGTTCTCATCTATGTTTGCTCTTATAAATCATGTCTCGCCATGTATGCAACGCATTGTAATAAGATAGTATTCAATTAAGATTCTCTTGCCTTCATTGTCACTGGTTAACTGTTGTGAATTTGAATTGAAGTCTTCCGTTGTTGTCTTCGATCCATACTCCGAAATTATAACATGCTCCAATCCATCTTTGGAGCAATCCCATCTATTCCACATCTGGCTATGAAGTTCCCAACCACCGCAGGGATAGGGGTCGTAAAAGGAAACCAAGAAGCAACATGAATGCGTTTCTTAAAGTAGGCGCGACCAATGAAAGCAACCGCTCTCAATATTGACAACTTCGACTTACGGGACGAAGCCACTCTACAACGTGGATCGCCCGTCGAAGGGCTCATCGAAGTACCAATCTCCCAATAGGATCCGACCCGGACGCTCCAAGTCGGGTCCCTCCTATCTAAGGAAGAATGAGAGGAAAATGCTCTCTTCCTTCGCGCCAACGAGGATATCTTCGCGTGGAGTCCAGAAGATATGCCTGGGGTAGACCCTCAGGGCATCTTTCACTCTTTGAATATTAACCCTGCTTGCAGGCCGGTGATTCAGAAAAAGCGAAACTTTGCACTGGAGCGGCTCAAGATGATCGAAGAGGAGGTGGTGAAACTCCTGGAAGAGCGGTTCATCCGCGAAGCAAAATACCCTACATGACTAGCCAATGTGGTTATGGCAAAGAAGGCCTCAGGAAAGTGGCGGATGTGCGTCGACTACAATAATTTGAATCAAGTTTGGCCAAAAGATAGTTTCCCTCTTCCAAGAATCGATCAGCTGGTCGACGCAACAGCCGGACATGAGCTCCTAAGTTTATGGACGAGAACTCAGGCTACAACCAAATCAGAATGAACTCGGAAGACAAGGAGCACACCGCATTCTGAATAGACAAATGAGTTTACTGCTATAAAGTCATGCCTTTCATCCTCAACAACGCCGGGGCAAACTACCAGAGGCTAATAAACAAAGTATTCAAAGACCTCATTGGAAGCACAATGGAGGTCTATGTGGACGACATGCTGGTAAAGAGCATCCGCTGTCGTGACCACTTAGAAGATCTAGAAGGGTGTTTTCAGCTCCTCTGCCGTTTCCAAATGCAGCTCAACCCCAATAAGTGTGCATTTGGTGTGACGGTGGGAAAATTCCTGTGATTTGTGGTAACCCATCGAGGGATCGAGGCGAACCCAGAAAAGATCAAAGCACTGGGAGACATATCACCACCCCGTTCCATCAAGGAGGTCCAGTGCTTAAATGTAAGGATTGCTTCTCTTTCGCGATTCCTGGAGCAGACAGGAGATAAATATCTCCCCTTCTTCAAAATCCGTCGAGGGGCACACCACTCTAGGTTCTAGTGGATGGACGAATGTCAGACATCCTTCGAACACCTCAAGCAGTACCTGGCTTCGCCCCCGCTCTTATCAAAACATATCCCTGGAGAAGTCTTATTTCTTTACCTAGCAATATCCCCAACGGCTGTCAGCTCGGTGCTAATATAAAATACGAAGGAGGCTTGGAGTCCAACCGCCTGTTTATTATCTCAGCAAGGTACTCACCGACGTCGAAGCCAGATACCCAATGGCCGATAAGACGGCCTTCTCCCTCGTCTCTTCGGCAAAAAAGCTTCGACGCTACTTCCAAACCCATGCGATAAAGGTATTGACTCAGTTACCGTTACAGGCCATTCTCTAAAAGCCAGAAGTATCCGGGAGACTAGTAAAGTGGGCAGTCGAATAGGGCGAGTTCGACGTCCAATTCTTACGGTGACCGGACATCAAATCCCAAGTGCTCACTGATTTCATCGTAGAGAATACTCTACTTCCGGAGGCCGCCCATGTTAAAGATATCTCTGTCGCTCGTTGGACTCTCTATGTCGACGGGGCTTCCGCGGATGAAAGAGCCGGAGCAGGATTACTCCTAATCAGTCTGGAGGGCTTCACTTTAGAGTATGGACTCAGGTTAAAGTTCCTGGTAACCAACAACATTGCTGAGTATGAGGGTCTAATCGCCAGACTACGACTCGTCGTCGACTGCAAGGCAGAGAACCTAACAATCTACAATGACTCGCAGCTCGTGGTCTCGCAAGTTGAGGGAAACTACGAGGCAAAGAGCGACCAAATGACACAATATCTCATACTCGCGAAATCCCTCCTATAAAAAGTATCATCACACCAAATCCTGCACATCCCCAGGGAGCAGAATTCCAGAGCCGACGCACTCTACAAACTTGCGACCTCTCCTTCTAACAATCAATCCCGGAGGCGCCGAATCGAAGACATCGTGACTCCCAGCATCCCTAGGACATGGGATATCACGGAAATTAGCAAAGAGGGACCATCCTGGATAACTCCCCTTCGAGCCTACATTGAACATGGAGACCTACCCAATGATCGCTTAGAAGCACGACGGCTGCGAATGCGAGCCGCCCCGTACGTTATCATCGAAGGGGAGCTTTACAGGCGGGCCTTCTCTGGGCCCTACCTAAAGTGCCTTCCGGCAGCGAAAGCAGAGTACACCTTAAAGGAAGTCCATGGCGGGATATGTGGAGAGCACCTAGGCAAAAGAGCTCTGGTATGAAAGATCCTGCGTCGGGGTTTTTATTGGCCAACAATGAAAAAGGACGCCGTTGAATTCGTTCAAAAATGTGAAAGCTTCCAGCTCTATGCAAACGTCCCACATCAGCCCCCGGTAGCGCTTACGGCGCTCTGAGGCGCCTGGCCATTTACTCAGGGGTGGATCGACCTCCTCGGTCCCCTTCCCATGGCCTCCGGCTAGAGAAAGTTTATCATCAAGGCTATCGATTACTTCACAAATTGGGTAGAAGCTGAACCCCTCGCCAAAATCACCGAGGAGAATGCCAAACAGTTTGTGTGGAAAAATATCGTCTACCGCTTTGGAATCTCAGCAATAATCCTCGGCAACAATGGCACTCAGTTCACGGGAAAGTCATTCACCAAGATGTGCGAAGACCTGAAGATTAACCTTCTCCATACGGCCGTGGCTCACCCACAAACAAATGGTCAGATTGAAGAAACAAATCGCACCATACTCAAAGGACTCAAAACCCACCTCCAGGAGGAAGGAGGGCAGTGGGTGGACGCACTTCCAAATGTTCTGTGGGCATATCGTACAACAGAAAGGACTCCCACATGGGAACCTTGTACAATCTCTGCTACAGCACAGAGGCGATCATCACCGTGGACATCGGCGTCCCCAGCAATCGCGCAAAATCTTTCGATCCCGAAAAGAACGACGAGCTACTCCGAGAAAACCTAGACTTAATTACAGAAGTCAGGTATACGGCTGCTCAGCGCATAGCTCACTACCAAAGACGTGTGGCCCGACTTTATGATCGAAGGGTGAAACCTAGGCCAATCAACGTAGGGGATCTGGTCCTACGCAACATCGAGGCAGCCGGTAAAGGCCCACAAGGAGTTAAAGTCTCTCAAACTTGGGAAGGTCCGTACATTTTCATTTCCGTCGTAAATCCCGGAACATACATGCTCAGAATGGTGGAAGGGAAGACTCTACCGCGCACCTGGAACGCCAAGAACCTGCGCAGCTTTTTTCAGTAATTTGAATTTTCTATCATGCTAAATGCCGCGAGCTCAGACTCACACAAACTTATCTTATATTATGTACAAAGCCGCGAGCTCAGACTTGCGTAAAATTATCTTATATTATGTATAAAGCCGCGAGCTCAGACTCGCGCAAACTTATCTTATATTATGTAAAAGCCGCGAGCTCAGACTCACGCAAACTTATCTTATATTATGTACAAAGTCACGAGCTCAGACTCCCGCAAAATTATCTTATATTATGTACAAAGTCGCGAGCTCAGAGTCGCGCAAACTTATCTTATATTATGTACAAAGCCGCGAGCTCAGACTCGCGCAAACTTATCTTATATTATGTAAAAAGCCACGAGCTCAAACTCGCGCAAACTTATCTTATATTATGTAAAAAGTCGCGAGCTCGGACTCACGCAAACCAACTCTCTACTATGAAAAATATGTTCTAAATCACCAACACCTACGTTTGAGTAAAAATTTAATACATCTTCTTCACAATCACAAACCACGAACACTTTTTATCATTAACTTTGGGGGCCCTGCCCCTAGGACTTCGCACTGCCGCCAATCGAAGGTCAGCCCTTCTCCCTGCAGTAAGGTCTCATCATCGTAAGGGTTTGCCCCTCTTACGGTCATCCATGGTTTGAACGCATACGCTCTTTACCGACCACACATTGGGGCCTGGCCCCTGGGACTTCGCACTTCCTCTGATCGAAGGTCAGCCCTTCTCCCCACAGTAAGGTCCCAACGTCGTAAGGGCCTTCCCCTCTTACGGTCTTCCACAGTTTGAATGCATACGCTCTTCACCGGCCATCCTCGGGCCTGTCCCTCCGATTAACGCTTCGACAATAACTAGAGAAACAGAGTCCCAAGATGCCAAAAAGTGCCAACACATGGCTGTACGAATCAAGAAGAGACTGCAGAAGGTGAAGTGAAAACAACCTCGCACTTATCCCTTGACAACGACCCCAATCCAAGCCACCACAAGGAAGAACGTCAAAACCTCTGAACTCCTCCACGTAGTAATTCAGACTCCGAAGGTTTGGGGGGGTGATGATGTGCATCCGTAGAAATGATGTTCATCAATGGATTTATAAGAGCCATGGGTGTGTTTAGAGAAAGCTCCACTAAGGGAAAGTGGAGTTAGTGGGTTCAAAGTCCAACCCATGATTGTGAGGATGGAAAAAATCACCACGAACAGTTCGCACTCTGGCGGAGCCAGGCGCGACAAATACCGCGTCCCCATCTCAGCGGGGTGCGGCCTAACCGCACCCCTCCTAATGGGGGATGCAACCCAACTGCACCCCCCATCACGGGTGTGCGACCAAGCCGCGTACCCTCCCCCCCCCCCCCCCCCCCCCCCGCAATGGGTTATGGCTAAGCCCGCTCCTCCCGTAGGGGCCCTTGTGGAGGATCCGTCCGAAATCACACCCCCTCGTCGGGTGCGACCGGAACCCAATTCCCCTTTCGGGGCGCAACTTCTCATTTCCCCGTTCGCCGCGCACTCAGAATGCTCCCGTGTTCGTGACATGCTCAGAACACTTCCTCGTGTGCCCAGAATGTTTCCACGTTACCGACACGCGCGCAGTTAATATTTCCTAATTTCTTATATTACAGGACCCATTCGTCGTTTTCATCATCATGAACAAAGCAGCCAAACTGCCAGAACTGGCCGAAGAGTGAGACGGTCATTTACGAAAAATGACAAGCCATGTGCTCCGAACCGGAAAACGTGATTCGCCCATTAGGTGGTTACGGTGGTTACAACGGCGAAATTACCAGGCTACCTCCGACCAAAGCTATAAAAGAAGCCCAGAGCGTTCATTTCAAGACACCTTGCCTTCGTCGCCCGAGAGATCTCCCTTGAAGATTTCCTTGGAATTCTCCTTCGGCGCTTGAAGATCTCCTCCGGCCCTCGAAGATCTCCTTCGAATCTTTTAAGATCTCCTTCGAGCTTTCGAAGATTGCAAAAGGCGACTCAACATTCTCACTTTTGTTCTCCCTGCCGTTCTCAGAAGAAAAAGTACTTAGTCCTCCGAGAGGTGGCTTTTCACCCTCGAAGTTCTCTCTTTCTATCATTATAACGAGCAGCGGCCTGTCGTGCTTGAGTTCTTAATTTCTAATTGTTACCCCCCAGAAGATAGTGGATGTTGACCGGCACAGCTCCGGCCGCGTAGTTTTTCACCCTTTCCGGGTTTTCCACGTAAAAAGTCCTCGTGTCACTTACTAATTCACTCATTGACTATTTGCTCGCTCGATTTGCTTCTGAGCTAAGGTGGTTCAATTCGATCGGTCTACCAGAGTACCCGAGCGACCCGTAACAGTTTAGTACTTAGTCCTCCGAGAGGTGGCCTATCACCCTCAGAGTTCTCTCTCTCTCTCTATCATTGTAACGAGCAGCGGCCTGTCGCGCTCGAGTTCTTAATTTCTAATTGTAACCCCCCAGAAGATAGTGGAAGTTGGCCGACATAGCTCCGGCCGCGTGGTTTTTCACCCTTTCTGGATTTTCCACGTTAAAAGTTCTCGTGTCACTACTAATTCACTCATTGACTGTTTGCTCGCTTGGTTCTCTTCCGAGCTAAGGTGGTTCAATTCAACGGTCTACCAGAGCACCCAAGCGACCCGAAAAAACTTAATTCCTCTTCAAGGGAATTACTCATTTTCAACACAACTCTCTGTCTAGGAACAATAAATTTTGGATCAGCAATTCATCTCAAGTCAACTCCTCACTCGAGGGCTTAGCTAATTTAGACGCAACTTATTATTATTAATTCATAGATTAACAAATTAATTAATTCCCTAATCGGTTTTTTCCTTATATTTGGCTAGCCTTAATTATTTTCATGCATTTTATGTTAATTGATGGAATCCTCCAATTTTGATCATTTCTTATTTTAAAAAATTTACATCAACTTTTTATAACATAATGCATGTAATGTTAGATTTAAAGTGAGCTAGCGCCAACGCTAGCTCAGCTTCTAGAAGACCTCCACCTTTGCCTGTAAATAGGAGGGGTAGACCCCCTCTAAGAGAATGCATCCAGATAGTGACAAGTATTATCAACTTTGAGCGAGTTTGAGATAACAGAGTGCAACCTAGCGAGCAGCGAACCTAGAGTTAGTTTGACTAGCGACCTAGAGAGTGTTCCTTACTCGTGAGATAGCACCGACGCTAGTGGCTAGCGCCCGCGGTAGCGAGTAGCCAGTATCACCTACTTGGTGTGCTCTGGAGGAGAAGCGAACATTGTCCGTGACTAGTTTCTTTACTACTATTGGCTGTTGTGAATCAAGTTGGATGCAACTTGTTTTCAGCCTTGTTCTTTGTAACTAGCTGCCAAAGTATTTATTATTATGAAAGTTCTATTCATTTATTGGTATCCTTATTCCCTTGCTTGGTTGACGTGTTCTTCCGGCAACGAGTAATTATTTCACATGGTATCAGAGGGATAGTGGGAAAAAGGACTGAGAAACCATGATGGACGGTGGAGGAGGGAATGATAGAGGACTTGGCATTGAGTTGCTAACTCAGACCAACTACAAGAAGTGGAAATCTTGCATGGAGAGATACTTACTTGGAGAGGACCTATGGGAGGTCACTGGTGGAGAAGAACAGGAGGAAGTGAAGGCAGTCGCAGATAATGATGTAGCTGTAAGGGCTTGGAGGAAGACCAACACCAAAGCAGAGTTTGCTCTGAAGAGAGCTATCTCACCTGACTTGTTTGACCACATCATGGGTTGCAAGTCAGCGTCTAAGATCAGAAATTCCTCGACGGGCTATTCAACAAGAAGAATGTAGCGCGGCTACAATTCCTGGAGAATGAGTTGGCGAGGTCCACTCAAGAAGAGATGGCAATATCCACTTTCTTCCTGAAGGTGAAGAACTTGTGTTGGGAGATCTCAGCCTTCGATCCAGATGAGCAGATCCCAGAGGCGAAGTTGAAGCGACACATACTTCGAGGCTTGAGGAAGGAGTATGCCCCCTTCGTTACTTCTGTGCAAGGATGGACTACTCAACCCTCCTTATTGGAGTTAAAGAACCTGTTGGCGTCACAGGAGAGCTTGGCGAATCAGATGGCAGGAGTATCCATCTCAGGGGGAGATGGAGAGGCTTTGTTCTCACGAAAGAGGAGGTCCTGGGACAAGAGAAAGAAGAAAACTCTGAAGATGGACCTTCAACGTCCTCTCAGGGAGATAGGAAGAAGTTCCTCCCCGCGCGCGATGAGATGTGGAGAACCCTTTGCTATGCCTGTAAGAAGTACGGGCACATGGCAAAGGACTGTCGGTCCAATGTGAAGGTCGGTCATGCTGCTAATAAGGAGGGAGACCACCGTAGAGGTGGAGACCATCATAGAGGTGGTGGAAGAGGTGGAGGTCACCAGGGCGATGAGAGGGGAGACAATTGTTTCCTGTCAGAGATGACGACAATGTCAGTCGATGTCTTAGCCTTCATCAACTTCGAGAATGGCTGGATAGTGGATTCCGGTTGTGGGCATCATCTCACTGGAGATATGTCGAAGTTTGACTCCTTGGAAGCATATGAAGGAACGAATGCTATCATCGCTGCGGATGATACGGTACGTCCAGTGGAGCGAGAAGGGAAGGTATCCCTTGGACGTGAAGAGAAGCCCGTGACACTAAAGAGTGCGTATCATGTTTCGGGCATGAAGAAGAATATCTTCTTGGTTGCTAACGTAGTGGATGCTGGATACCACGTGCTGTTTGGACCGAATGAGGTGAAGTTCTTGAAGAACCTGACAAACGACATTGCAGTGATCTGGCATGAGAGGCTGGGTCATGTTGGGATGGACAAGCTGAAGATGATGGCAGAAAAGGGCCTAATGAGTGGCCTGCCTCATCTCTCTTCCTACGGCGACGGCCATGTGTGCGATGGCTGCCAATATGGAAAGTCACATCGACTTTCATTTGATAAGTCGGAGACCAGGTGTAAGGCAACTCTTGAGTGCGTACATGCTGATGTTATGGGGCCGTGCGCTACCCTTACTTATGGAGGTAATAAGTATGCGTTGGTTCTGGTGGATGAATACACCCACTATACGTGAGTATACTTTTGAGAGAGAAGTCAGAAGTTTTCAAGAAGTTCCAAGAGTGGAGGAAACTTATGGAAGGAAGGCTGAACCGCAGAGTGAAGAAGCTGAGAAGCGACAATGGAGGGGAGTTTACCTCCAATTAGTTTACTTCGTTCTGCAGGAGGTTCGGCATTCGGCGGGAGCTCTCTTGCGCTCACACCCCTCAGCAGAATGGGGTAGCAGAGAGGAAGATCCGCCATCTGGTGGAGACTACCAGGAGTTGTCTACATGCCAAGAGTATTCCCAAGGCCTTATGGGCGGAGGGAATGGACTGTGCTACCCATGTGATCAACCGGCTACCACTGAGTCCCAACAGGATGGTGTCTCCACACCAGCTCATGTTCGGAGAGAAGCCAAATGTGGGTCACATGAAAGTCTTTGGTTCTACTTGCTTCGTGCACGTCCCAGACGCATAGAGAACCAAGTTGGAGCCGAAAGCGAGGAAGTGTGTCTTCATCGGCTACGATGAGCGGAAGAAGGGATGGAAGTGCATGGATCCGCAGTCCCAGAAGTTCTTCATCTCGCGCGACGTGGTGTTTGACGAACTGATCTCGTATCAGGGAGTCTCTTCTATAGTGTTGCCGGAGAGTGGATGTTCAAGCAGGGGAGAAGAGAGAGTCACTGAGAACTCTACTATGGAGTTGGAGGTATCTCCAAGTGCCCCATCGCCATCTGGCTCAGGGGGAGCTTCGGGCTCTAGAAGCAGGGGGAGCACTGCTTCAAGAGAAGTTGAGAGAGGAGCTCAAGCAGAGGTGTCTACCGGTGTGGTAGATAGTGGCCAAGCCTTGAGGAGGTCGAAGCGGACCATCGTCCCGCCTGCTCGTTACAAGGAGGGGAGCTTTGTGAGTATGGTCTCCTACTTCTTTGTAGGACCACTCAACAAGAGAGAACCTGCCTGCTTTGAGGATGCAGTTGGCATCAAGGAGTGGGACGCGTCCATGATTGAGGAGATGGAGGCCCTAGGGAAGAATGGAACATGGGACCTGGTTCCTATGGTGGAGGGCATCAAACCTGTCACCTGCAAATGGGTGTACAAGGTCAAGAAGAGAGCGGATGGAGAAGTAGAGCGGTATAAGGCGAGGCTTATCGCTCGAGGCTTCTCGCAAACCTACGAAGAGGGCTATGAGGAGACATTAGTCCCGTCGTGAAGATGACGTCGGTGAGGACGGTCATCGCTCTGGCGGGATGCCGAGGTTGGAAGTTGTAGCAGCTTAATGTGAAGAACACATTCCTATACGGAGAGATTGATAAGGACATATTCATAGTGCAACCACCTGGATACGTGTCCAAGTCACTTCCACATCACGTCTGCAAGATGAAGAAGGCCCTCTACGGGTTGAAACAGGCACCGAGAGCCTGGTATGGGAAGATTGCGGAGTACCTGTAGTTCTGTGGTTATGATGCCTCAGACTCAGACTCTAGCATCTTCATGAATAAGAATGGAGATCTTCACGTGCTGGTGCTGCTATACGTCGACGAAATGATCGTGACAGGGAACCACCACTGAGGAGGTCGCGGCGCTGAGACAACAGCTCTCCATAGGTTTCGAGATGAAGGATCTTGGTGAACTGCACCATTTCCTAGGCCTTGAAGTTGAGAAGAGAAGATGTGGGATGTACGTTTCCCAGTGGGCTTATGCTGAGATGATCGTCGAGATATTCGGCATGAAGGAGGGGAAGAACAGTTTCGTTCCTCTAGAGGCTGGGCTGAAGCTTCGGAAGGAAGAAGAAGCTTCGAAAGGAAGAAGGGAGGATTCTTCCTGATCCGAAGATCTTTCGGGCACTGATGGGGAGTCTAATCTACCTGACAATCACGAAGCCGGACATCGCATTTGCTATCGGCTGAGTTATTCGGTATATGCAGGAGCCACGGAAGCCTCATATGGAGGCAGCTAAAGGAATTCTGAAGTACGTAAAGGGAACCCTTGAGATGGGGTTGTCCTATGGAGATAAGTCTGAATTCAAGCTGCATGGGTACACAGATGCAGACTACGGAGGTGGCGCTGATGATCACAAGTCGACATCAGGTTACGTGTTTTTGTGTGGAGCTGCTGCTATCTCATGGTGTAGCAAGAAGCAGGACTCTATTTCCCTTTCTACCACGGAGGTCGAGTATAAGGCGTCATCCTTAGTAGCTCAGGAGTTTGTCTGGCTGAGGAGACTAGTGGAGGATGTGGACAAGGAGGTCAGTGGACCTACTATGCTTCGCGGGGACAATGAGAGTGCCTTGAAACTGGTAACCAACCCAGTGTGTCATGCAAGGACCATGCACATATAGATCAAACATCACTTCATCAGAGAGAAGGTGCTGGGTGGCTTGATCGCAGTGGAGCAGGTGCGGAGTGAAGAAAACCTTGCGGATATATTCACGAAGCCCCTATCTGTGGGGCCGTTCCGGAGGCTTCGCTCGCTGCTTGGAGTTGTTCCCGGAGCTCACTTCAAGGGGGAGTATTAGATTGGAAGTGAGCTAGCGCCATCGCCAACGCTCGCTCAGCTTTTAGAAGACCTCCACCTTTGCCTATAAATAGGAGGGGTAGACCCCATCTAAGAGAATGCATTCAGATAGTGGCGAGTATCATCAACTTTGAGCGAGTTTGAGATACTAGAGTGCCACCTAGCGAGCAGCAAACCCGGAGTCAGTTCGGCTAGTGACCTAGAGAGAGTTCCTTACTCGCGAGATAGCGCCGACGCTAGTGGCTAGCGCCCGCGGTAGCGAGTATCACCTACTTGGTGTGCTCCGGAGGAGAAGCGGACATTGTCCACGACCAGTTTCTTTACTACTATTGGCTGTTATGAATCAAGTTGGATGCAACTTATTTTCAGCCCCGTTCTTTGTAACTAGCTGCCAAAGCATTTATTATTGTGAAAGTTCTGTTCATTTATTAGTGTCCTTATTCCCTTGCTTGGTTGACGGGTTCTTCCGGATACGAGTAATTATTTCACATGTACAACATGAGATATTAATTTTTTTAACTGTGATGAAAACATGTAATAAGATCACTATATATATATATATTACGCTGGAAATACGCGTAACGCGTATTTCCAGATATCCGCGCATTACAGGGGGCGGCCGACGGCGGCGGGCTCGCCGGCCACCGGCCACCCTGGTATCGCCGCCGTAATTTTTTTTTACAATGGGGCGGCCGACGGCTGCGGGCTCGCCGGCCTCCAGCCGCCTTGGGCACGTCGGCGCCCCAGGGTGGCCGGTGGCCGGCGAGCCCGTAGCCGTCGGCGCCCCCTGTAATGCATTATATCCGCGCATTACAAGGGGGCAGCCGACGGCTGCGGGCTCGCCATCCACCGGCCGCCCTGGGCTCGTCGGCGTCCACGCCGACGAGCCCAGGGCGATCGGTGGCCGGCGAGCCTAGGGAGGCTTGTGGCCCGCGAGCCCGCAGCTGTCGGCCGCCCCCTGTAATGTGCGTAACGCGTATATCCATTATTCCGTATATTTTAATATTAAATATTAAATATTTATATTCGATTAATTCAATACCCGAAACATTCCTTGTAAAAACAAAACAATATAGCTCATACATATTAAAAGAAAACGTTACCCGAGCGAATCGTTCTAAAAATTATTGAAGTATACCTGAACGAGACATCCTCCGAGGCCCATTCCTTCAAAAAACTGATGAAAGCTTAGAGCGATCATCAGAGGTCTTACTGTAGATACGGTGCTGGATGCTCCCAGAGATATTCCAATAATCACAGAATGCACCAGTATTCCCAGCTCTAACACCTATAACAATTAAGTCAAGGATTAACCAATTAATTACTACTTATAAATATTAATGAAACTCCTAGCTAACTAAGTGTTTAATTACATGAGTGATAACCCTGTGACGGATAATGCCATCATTGCCTCCAACGGTTAGCACGGCGAACCCAGGGTCATTGACACGATCGTGGCCGCCGGAGGTATGATTCTTACCGGAGTAATCCTGTTCCACGTCAGCTACCATCTGAACTTTTTCCGTGTCTCCATGTCCAACCTGTGCACGATTATAATAGCTTGTGGCAGCGGTGTCGACCAGCATGGTGCCGATGGCGGCCACCATTGCGATAAAGCCAGCGAAGGGGAAGTCTTTCCACGGGCTCGGCGACAGGCATGGAGAAGTGAGGTTGTGGAAGGCGTCTGGCAGGATGTGGATGAAGCCGGTCGCGAGAATTACTCCAGCGGCGAACGCCTTAATGGCAAAGAAGAGATCCTTCTCTGGCCGGAGGAAGGGGAGCCATCGTCCTAGGCTTGGTAAGCTGACGCCAACGCTGCCGGCGGCGAGGATGGAAAAGATGGCACCGACCTTGAGAGAGATGGAACGGGACCTTTCGCCAAAGTCATCCGTGGAGTCGCAGTCGCAGTCGCCGTGGGTTAAGTTGGGGTGGAGGAGGAAGGTGAGGAAGAAGAATACTGCAAGAGCTTTCATCGTCTTCTAGTCTTTTGATGAAATTGAGAGAGAGAGAGAGAGAGAGAGAGAGAGAGAGAGAGAGAGAGAGAGAGAGAGAGAGAGCACATATATGGATAAAGTAGGGGATTAAGCAAGCTTGAGCGCAACTTAAACTTTGAGTAGACTTCGGAAACACCGAGGAAGTGTTTTGAGCGAAGTTTTAGAACCTTCTTACTGCGTCTCTGTTTTTGATGCGTTAGTTGTTAGAATACTTGGTAGTTTCGATAGTTTTTGACATAAGATTAGCTCAGACTATCAAAGGAAGTTTTGATTATATTATTATAAAAACAAATTTATGACAATCTTTTCTAAAATTATTAGGGTTATAATCAAAACTATGTGTACAACGCGTATTCGCCTAGCAAGGGTTAAGCCCAATTATAAGCACATTGCTGTAAGAAGTTGACCGTGGACCTAGAAGAATAATGTCATCAGAGATACGCGAAGGTCAATATCTAACGATGCAGGTCGGCCATAATCGAGTTCCTCCTGACCTCGCTCGGGTGAGGCCCGTAAGTGAGTTTCTCCCGACCTCGCTCTGGAGAGACCCATAAGAAATGTCTCCCCAGTTCACATCAGCGAGGTTTTCAGGCGGGATCACTCAAAGCTCGCCAATCAGCTTGAGCCACCAGGGCCGAGCTCACGAGACCAGTCATGACAACCTCAATTAGCTCACCAAAGTCCTATAGTATGGCGAGTCGAGTATCTTGCAGTGGCAGATATTCGTAGACCCCCCATGTCTAGATTGCCTATAAATAAAACCCCAGGGCATACAGGAAAGGCACACTGCCCCCAAGGTTCCTCATTTGTCGAGCTTGTCCTTCCTTATGCCTAGCACAATCTTGGTTAAGGAGAGAAACTTCCGATATGCTTTCGTGCGTACGGTGGGACCTCCTCACTACATCTCGTGGGTCTTGTTTATAGGCGGTCCAACCTCCAGCTCTCGTAATCCACGTCTCTCTCTTGACATCGAGTTCGTGGTGTTCGGCCGTAGGGTCAGTAACCTCGGGCTACCCTTTTGGTACGAACTTTGTGAACCGGTTTCTTGGTTCCAATATTTTTGGTGCGGTGAACGTGGACCATAGACAGAGGAAAAAATCTTGTGAGAATATATCATCGATCACGATGGCGAACCAGAGATGAATGCAAGAAACTTGCGTACGGATAGCTTGTTCGTCACGCGACCTTACTTTGTAGACTTTCGTAGGATGATGGGAGATACTTTGCAAGCTCTGCTCCCACTCTGCGTCGAGGTCGCGGTGACCTTGCCTCAAAACGTCACACAATTAGAAGAACCAGAGTCGCCTTGGCGACACAGCAAGAAGGTCTCCATGGAAGAGCTTATGCAACTTCAGCAGTCGCAATTTCCTCCAATGAGCTCGCATGGAATTTGCTTTCACAAGTTTGACCCCCGGGGGAGCTCATAAGGAATTCTCTTCTGTGATTCCAAGCAAGATCACTCCCTGCTAGCTCATAAGCTAGTATGGAACAACGAGCCCATTCTATGATCAAGTCTTATCTTCCCCGGCCCCTAAAAGGTTCAGGGAGCCTGTCTTAAGTTAGTATCACAGCTTGTACAACCCCGATATTCGCCAGGGAAGGGGCATGGATTAAGAGGTTAACATTGTGAAGAAAGTAATAAGGGAGAGCTCTCGCGAGAGAGATCTCGCAAGAAGCCGGGCGAGCCAGGCACTCGCCGACCGCACGCTGGAAGGCGGTCGAGATGGATACTCGCTGTACAACCGCGAGAAGGGCTGGCGAGCATATACTCTTGTTTCCGCCTTCAGCATCCTCAGAAGTAGTATCATCCCATGTTTCCGCCTTCAGCACCTTCTTCTTCCCTTTGTGCTTCTTTTCTTTAAGTTCTTTCAAGTACTTTGGACACTTGCTTCGGATGTGTCCTAACTTCTTGCAGTGATAGCACTCCGGTGGCGGTCTCTCTTCCTCCTCATCGTCTTCCTTTCCTTTTTTCTTCCTAAACGTCTCCTTCTTAAAAAACTTCTTAAATGAATTCCTCCTTTCTGGATTTCTCATAAATTTTCTAAAATTCCTAACAAATAAACCTTCCTCATCTTCTTCTTCCTCCCCAGAATCACTACTTTCTTCCTTCTTAGATCTTAGAGCCAATCCCTTCTTCTTTGGCTCCATATACTCTTGTTGTTGAATTTTCAATTCAACTTCATGAGTTTTCAAGTCCCAATCAGGCTTTCAATATTAAGAGCTTTAAGACCATGAGATTCAGAAATAGCCGTCACTTTGGGATTGAATTTAGGGGGGAGAGATCTAAGAAGTTTTCTCACCAAATCACCATTCGAAAAAAAAATTCCTAAAACTTTTGAGTCATTTACTATCTTAGTGAATCTTGTGTACATGGTATCCACATCCTCATCTACCTCCATCCTGAACTTTTCAAATTCTGACTCCAGTTGGAAAAGTTTTGAGTCCTTTACCTACGAGGTACCTTCATGAGTAATTTCCAATAAATTCCAAATTTCATATGCAGTTTGACATGCGCAGGTTCTATTAAATTCAGTTTTATCAAGAGCACAAAATAATGCGTTGCATTATTTTTGCATTTTAATTTGTCCTGGTCATCCCATTTATCTTTGGGTTTCTCCATGACAATATCACCAATTATAAAAGTAGGATGAGTATAATTTGTTTATACCATATTCCATACTTTAATATCTAATGATATTAAAAAACACCTCATCCTAGTTTTCCAATAATTATAATCGGAACCCGTAAATAATGGTGGTCTAGTTATTCCTTGCCCCTCGAAAAATGCATGATCATGGTGCGCCATAATTCCAGGTGGTTAAACCTTATAAGGAATTAACCTGGCTCTGATACCACTGTTGGATCTTGTGGCACACTTAGAGGGGGGGTGAATAAGGGCAATTTAAACCTTTGATAATTTTTGTAAAAAACGAAACAATATATGAATATAGAGACAAATAATTGAATTTAAAAACAAGATTTTATTTCATCAAAGATAATGAGTAGAAATGATTCCAATAAAGCTTGGAATCAAAGGCTTACAATAAATAAAATCTCTTGTCTCTTTTCACTGGTCCTTCTCCTAAGGACCGGTTGGCTATAGCCGATATCTCCCAGATATAGACACTAGCCTCCCCCTAAATCAAATCTTGATCTAGACACAGCACACACGGCTGCGATTTTCTCCCAAGCCACACAAGGACTTGACACCGCACACAAGACGATGATTTACCCTAGACCACACAAGGATCTAACACCACACACAAGGTGATGATTTCCCCTAAGCCTCACACGGACTTAGACACCGCACACACGGCGATGATTTTCCCAAACCAATTATAATTTATGAAATGGAAAAATGTAAATACAATATATGAAACTAAAACTCCCTCAAGAAGAGCTCTGAAGATGATGGTCGACCAATGGGAAGATCTTCAATCTGGAAAGTACGGTCGAATCTCCTTCGCTCTTGAAAATGTACTGGACCAAGGAAGTTCGTCTGGAATCTGCTCTGGGAATCAAGGCTTCATCAACTTCTTAAACCTCTAAAATTTGTGGCCTTTTATAGAGCTTTTCACAACCGCCAGCTATCGTGCGGCGATATCGATATCGCCCCGCGATATCGCTGAAACTTGGCTGGACAACGTGGGCTATCGCGCGGAATGTGGTTGATCGTGTGCTGTCGCTCGGCGATGGCGATATCGCCCCGCGATAGCGCTGTAACGTTTCTTCGAGTGCGGCAACGTGTGGAACATGGCTGACGTCAGCAGCAACCGTTGACGCTATCGCCTGGTGATAGAGTTAACGCCAGTGATACTGCGAGTTTTGTTTTCTTCATTGATCTACTCAGCCAATCCTTAGTGCATAAAATATATGTTATCCCTGCACACAATTAATCAAATATAGGATCAAATACATTCGGGATTTGTTATTCTCAAACCGGACGAGTGCGGAACGCATGCTCCAACAAATCGGATGGCACGGAAGGTACTTGAAGCAGGCTTCTATTGGCTGAGCATCTTCAAGGACGCTCACGCACATGTAAGTCATTGTGAACAATGCCAACGCTCAGGTAATATCTCTCGCCTTGATGAAATGCCTTTAAAATCTATTTTAGAAATTGAGGTTTTGGATTTATGGGGGATCGATTTTGTCGGCCCGCAACCAGTTTCTTTTAGAAATCAATATATTTTGGTAGCGGTCAATTACGTATCTAGGTGGGCGGAGGCGCAAGCCCTTCCTACCAATGATGCCCGAGTCGTGACCAAATTTCTCAAAAAACTCTTTTCACGATTTGGAACACCGCGGGCAATAATTAGCGATAGGGGAACTTATTTTTGTAACGCCCAATTCACTAAAGTTTTATCTAAATATGGCGTTACACATAGGATGGCCACCCCCTATCACCCTCAAACAAGTGGCCAAGTAGAAGTGGTTAACCGTGAATTAAAACAAATTTTAGAATAAACGGTTTCCACCAATAGGAAGGATTGGTCACTTAAACTCGATGATGCTTTGTGGGCCTATCGGACCGCGTACAAGACCGCCATCGGTTGTACGCCATATCAATTGGTCTATGGGAAAGCATGTCATTTACCGGTCGAGCTTGAGCATCGCGCCTTTTGGGCGCTTAAATTTCTTAATCTAGATAATAATATTTCTTCCGAGCTCCACAAGTTCCAACTTAACGAGCTCGATGAGTGGCGCTCCTTTGCCTACGAAAGTAATAAATTATACAAGGAGCGCACTAAATTTTATCATGATAAGAAACTTAGGAATCCTAAAACTTTTCGACCGGGAGACCAAGTTCACCTCTATAACTCGGGTTTACGTCTTTTTCTGGGAAAACTTAAGTCCCGTTGGTCCGGCCCCTTTATCGTCAAAGAGGTTTGGCCATACGGGACCGTTTCAATAATGTATCCTGAAAAAGGTGAATTTAAAGTGAATGGGCACCGATTGAAATTATTTTTCACCGGCGATAATTTTCATGAGCACTAGGAGGAAATTTTCCTTCCGAACACCTAAATCGGCGTGCCACCATGGTCGAGCTCAACGACCGTAACCAAAGCGCTCTTGGGAGGCAACCCATGTTTTAATTTTATTTTATTTTTCTTCCGTTTAAAAAAATTCTAATTTTTTTTATTTTTGTTTTAAAAAAAACATATAAAAATGAAAAAAAAAACAAAATAAAAAAAATAAAAAATATATTATTATTTTTATTATTCTATTTTGAGGTTTTTGCAGGTTTATAGGAGATTTGCGAAATAACGGACGCTCCCACCTACATGAAACTCCGCTTTGCAAGTCGGTATTTTATGTTTTTATTTTTACTATCGTGTTTTTATGTTTTGTTTTACAAAAAAATAAAAAAAATAGACAAAAAAATGAAAAAAAATTCTCTTACACGCCCCTAGTCACGGGCGTGACCTACGGGTCACGGGCGTGTCTTGGTGGCGTGGCCTGTCTGGAAGTTTATCTCGAATGATGGGCCCTTTTTGTGAATGAGGCGGGTCTGTCTCCCGCCCTAGTCACGGGTGTGACAGTTCCACTGTCACGGGTGTGACAGTTCCACTGTCACAGGATGGAACTCTTTCGTCTCGGTTCGGCCGCATTCTTCTGAGTCACACCCGTGACTTGCTGTTACACGCCCCAAAAACGCGGGCGTGCCCGATGGCGGGTCCCATTTCGCAGGATAAGAGCATCGGATTCCTTCCAGCTACACGCCCCAGAGTCACGGGTGTGACCCTGGGCGTGTTTATCTTTTCTATCTCCCGCCAGTCCACCCTTCACGAGGCTGCATTTTTTTGTCCTTATTATTACACGCCCCCTAGTCACGGGCGTGACAGGGGGGCGTGACTCCTGATTTTTTCCTATTTAAAGGTTTCTTCTTCTCTTTTCCACCCCACCTCTCCTTTTTGCTCTTCTCCTTTTTTTCTTTCCCCCCTTGAGCCAAATTTCTCAAAATGCCTCGCCATCACGCCCGCTCCACCGCTTCTTCCTTTGAGCACCCCGCGGACCCCGAAGCAGCGGAAGCTATGCTTCTTTTTGACAACCCCACCCAACAAGAACGGAGCAACCGGTTGGGCGCCAAACCCTTTGGCATCTTCCGTATCTTGGACTGGGGCATCCTTGCAGTTTTCGGAGCAGCTGAGTTAGTGAGGAATTTTCTATCCACCCCCGGATGGAATGCTCTTTTCTCCATCCTGAGGACGCTTACTTCGAACTCACAGTTGAGTTCTTGGCCTCTTTTGAGTTTCGGTGGGTCGGGAATGATGACGTCATCGCCTTTCGAATGGGCGGTCTTTCGCAACAACTTTCCATCCACCAACTCAATGTTCTTATGGGATTTTGCGACGAGGCATTTTCTTTTCCTCCCGCCTACGCCGATCTTTGTGTTGATTTCCCCACCAATTTTAATCTTCTACACTTCTGGTTGGAAATCAGCAATGATATTTCTCCTTACACCCCCAAAAGATCCAATGGTAGCCACCTCATCTCTCCTGCCATTCGTATTCTCCACAACCTCCTTACCTTCACTCTCACCGGCCACGACGACAGCCATGGTGTGGTTACCAGGTGGGACTTACTATGTCTATATAGTATGCACCATCGGGTACCTCTTAACCTCGGCCAGTTGCTCGCTATCTTCTTTCGACATCAGGCCGAAAATACGAGGTTGGGAGCTGTCCACGGAGGGCACTTCATCACCCATCTCGCCAAGCAGCTGGGGGTCTGGGATGCTCTTCCGCGGATGCGCTCCGTTCAGACGCCGATTTCCATTCAATTTCAGAATCTCTAAGCCCTAGGCTTAGCATGACGACGCGATGGTGAGTACGAGGCTGTGCCACCGATGGTTGGCGGTGGAGATTTTGATCTCGATACTGATCTACATGGTGCTACTCATTCTCCACTCCCACCTCCGCCGCAGTCTTCCCCAATGGCTGGTCCTTCGACTTATTGGGATCGTCAGTTCGGGTCTCTCCGTACTCAACTTGAGCAGATGGAGACCCATTTTGATGCTTGGTTTGCACATTTTGATAGTCGATTTACGACACTTGAGCAGCGTCAGGACTCTTCGATGGATCGCATTTTGAGGGAGTTTGGGGTTTTGCGGACTCACTATCCACCAAGCAGGGATGGCAGTGATGAGGATTAGGCCTTCTTTGTTTTATCTTTTGTATCTTTATCCGTCTTTATATTTTTCCTGCTTTCATGTCTCTTTATCTTTTTATAAAAAAAGTATAAAAATTGTGTGTTTTGCTTCATCAGGACTACTTGGTGCAAATTTGGCCTCCACTCAGGGAAGTTTCTTCTCTCTTTCTTACTTGTTTTTTTTTTCTAGATTTCCAACATTGGGGACACTGTTTTCTTTTAAGTATGGGGGGAGGGTATTTCACACCAAGTTTACTGCTGAGCAACCCCCGAAAAAATAATTTTAAAGAAAATATTACAAAAAAAGAAAATATTTAAAAAATCAAAAAAAATTTTATCTTATATTAATTTGGGAATCAATATCTCTATATTTACTCATATGCAAAATCCTTAGTAGATTTGCTTTTGCATAGTGTTGTAGGGAATTTTTATACTTTATTCGATTTTGAATTTTGGAGTAAAATTGTTGACTCATGTAGTGTTCCTAGTTAAGCGCACGTGTTTGTAGGATCTCATGTCAAATTAACTATTCAGCACATAATTAGATTTATATTTTTCTAACTGCGTGAAAATAATTTTTGTTTTACTTTTACCTTGAAACCGGTAGAATCCAAAAATAATTTAAGTGAGTATGTAGAAGCTTACTAGAGAATTATTACGCAATTTGAACGGAAGGGTATTCTTTCTCGATGTCTAGAACTTGCCCTCTAGCGATTCTCAAAACATTTGCATAGGTTAAATTCATTCGTATGAATATGATATAGGCATTTCATTGGCCCGTTTGAGCTTTTGCACCCGCACCTAACATTTTATCTTTGTTAAGCCCCTTTGAGCCTTTTACATTACTTTTTGTTTCAGTTCCACCAAGCTCTTCACCAAGGCCCAAAAAGCAACCTAATCACACACCTAAGTCAGTGCTCGAAAGTAGTAATTTGAAAAGATTTCGTGAGAGTTTGTTGTCTTTTATTATTTTGGTGGACTCTCTTGTATTTTATGAAAAAAAATGCTGATAAAAAATCAAATGAAAAAAAATCAAATGAAACAACTGAAAAAAAATTAGGAATTGGCTATGCTCTTACAATGCCATGGCTGCTTAGATTATTTTGTGCGAGCTCACTTTTGGTTTGGGTGTGAATAGCCGTCATGTTTATTTTTGTTTTTCCTCACCAAAAATAACCTAAGCCAACGTTTCAACCGAATTAAGTCCTATTGATTCATACTTATGAGTTAAACTAGTGCCATGGCGAGAGTGTGAAAGGGCAAGCCAATGGCAATCGTCATTGATGGATTTCTTTGGAGGCTATCCCGAAATTTGATTTTGCGTAATATTGATCTTAGTAAGCACGCTACCCGCTCCCTAAATAACATTTTAGGATTTACCGGATTTTCAATTTAAAAGTAAAAACAATATGTTGTAATGCATTTCTGAAAAATTATAAGCTAATCTATATGCTGAATAGTTTTTTCTACAAGAATTTCTACACGCTTAGGCGTAAGACTTCGCATTTTTACTCCTTAGGTTCAAATTTCAATTCTAGTATTAAAATTTTTCTACTCCTATGAAAAATTGTTTATTCGGGACTATCAAACGGGTAAGTATGAGGGTATTTGATAACTTTATTTTTATCTTAGTTTTTAGTTAGTTTTTAATTTAATAATCAATCAATATTTATCTTTATTATTAAAATATTCTCCTTAATTTATTTATTTTTCCTTTTCAGGTAGATCTGGGCTGCTGATAGCATTTTTGGGCTCACTGTTTTAACCAGAAGAAAATTTGGTGCTGTTTTGGAAAATTGTCAAGTACACGCCCCCTAGTCACGGGCGTGACCTAGGGGCATGACCTCAGCCACGGGTCGTGACCGCTGAGAATGCTAGAACCTAGTCCACGTCAAATTAATATTACACGCCCCCTAGTCACGGGCATGACATAGGGGCGTGCCGTGTGTCATGGGTCGTGACTCTACTGCCGTGCTGGATCATGCCACGTCTGATTAATATTACACGTGCACGCCCCACTGTCACGGGCGTGACCATTGGGCGTGACCTACTCTAAACCGCCAAATTAACTCCAGCTCAGGTCGTTTCCCGCCGTTTGTAGATCAAGCCAAGACACGCCTAGGTCACGGGCGTGACCTAGGGGCGTGACCAACAGATTTACGAAGTTTGGCGGTTTTTCTCCCGAACATTCCCGGGTATTCAAGACACCATTGCCGCACATTACACGCCCTAGGTCACGGGCGTGACCTAGGGGTGTGTCTCCCCAACTTTTTCAACTATAAATTGTTGCCATGTCCAGATGCCAGGGGGGATTTTGGAGGCCATTTTCTGTTATTCTGCACTAATTTACTGTTTTTCTCATTTCAAGTTGTCACCTTTAATTTTGTTTCATGTTGTAATTCTCTTTTCAGCAATTTCAATTTAAGTACTTTTCTATTACCAATCATGTCTCTCTCTTTTATCATATGTATTTCCTCCATCATGATGAGTAACTAAATTCCAATTAGCACTTGATCATGATGAACTTTGGAATAAAATAAACGTTGCTTTGTTCTTATTAAAATTTGCAAGCTTCTTATATTATTTCGCTTCGATTTATCTTTGAATTTAATTGCGTCGAATTCATATATCGCGAATATGTTTTTCGATCTAAGATTTGTATGCTAGTGATCGAGAGATCTATGCAAATGAGGAGATCACTCAAAGATAAAAAGAATTTCATGCACTCCTCGAGAGAGGGTGATTTAAATCTTCCGGACTGGAATCAAATCCAATAGAGGGGTTCACCGCCTAAAGCAAGCTTAGGGTTTCGACTGGCCGAGAGGTCTTAATCGATCAACCTAAGGTTAGTTGATAGTTCTCTCGAAAGAGGTTCTATCATACTTTGGGAACCCCCATGGTCGAAGCATATAATTTAGAAGTTTGCAGTTTAATCATCTAAGAAGTTTATTTTAGTCCAAAGGGATTCTAGATCAAGTGCTAGCTTCTTAATCATCAATTTTCTCTTTAGTCCAAGTCACCTTTTTTACTTCACTTTTCAAACCAAAAATTTCCGTTAGATAAAATAACAGCTCCACTTTGTGAGTACATGATGGCGCGTCCCCTCCGACACTCCTTGATGATGATGACCCGGCTGCCGAGGCGCTGCGCCATAAAGATCTGAGGTGCCGTGATGATGCTGATGGACGACCGCGTTATAATCTCCGCCCGCGGCGTGCCAAAACTGCCATGAAGAATTAGACCTTTATTTCATGCGCTTTTATTTTATATTAATAAATATAAAATTAATTCATAATAGATGATAATTTTATATTTATTAAAGTGATTGTAATTTTAATTTTGAACTCTTATTTTCATTTTGGTGTGTATTTAACCATTCGGGTGGATGAGATTTCATCTCCATCATGGATGGTTAAGATGTTTTGTAAACTCCTATTTAAAGGGGTCTTATGTTGGAATGAGGATTATTGAAGAGTCAAAAGAAAACCCTAAACTTTCCCCCCCCCCTTAGAGATTTCGGCCACAAGGAGGAGCCTTCTCCTTGCCGCCCCCCTCTCTCCTTGGTGTGACTCCAAGACCGCCTCCCTCCATCCTCTTCGGTGCGACTCCGGCGAGACTTCCGCGGTGCGACTCCAAGGAAGAAAGGGTGCTTCTCCATTCGGTGCGACGCCGGTGGAATCGTGGAGAGAGTGATTCTCCCACATCTATCTTGTGTGATCATTTTCTTGGTTGGGTAACCTCTCCCCTTTGAGATTCTTTCTACGATTATTTTGTGGAGGTTTTGTCGAATCGTTTTATCCGCGATCTTAAATCTTTTCGCTTGCAAGAGCTGAAATAATAGTGTTGTTATTGAATCTCTTGTTGTTCGGATCGGGTAGATCCGGTGCGGGAGCGAAACTCGGCCTAGCCTTGGTTTGCTCTCCAAGATTGGCGCACTTAGCGTTAACAAGGGAGTTAATCTCAACTAGGGCTTAATCGCCGCTTGAATGTTCACCGCCGCTCCAAAATATTGCCGCTGCGTTTTGTAAAGAAATCGATTGACGGAATAGATGCTTGTGTAGGTGCGGTGAGTTGTGTGCTTGTTGGAGAGGTAGGTCTTAAGGACGTTGTATCGAGTCCGGCTAACGGTGAGTTGTGTGCTTGTTGGAGAGGTAGGTCCTAAGGACGTTGTATCGAGTCCCGCATATTAATTTTTCTATCGGATTTGGGAGCCAACCGACCCCTTTTCGTTCGCTCTTGGTCGGAGCCCTCCTATGTTGTTTACTTTTTGGTGATGAATATGTTTCCGTTAGCGTAACGTCCACGTCGTCACGAAACCTCTACATCAATTTGGTATCAGAGGCGGTCGTTTCAACTCCCACGTTGCAAACATCCTCGCTGCGATCCTTGTTGGTCGTTCTAATCAATAGGAAAATCTGAAAATTTTCGGATTGGTCTGCGTTTAGCAAAATATCAAAAAAAAAACTTTTAAACTTGTCAGAAAAATCTGAAATTTTTCCTGTAGCTTCCTGAAAGTATTTCCAGCAACATTAAAACTGAAACTTTTTCGAGTCGTCCTCGTTAGGTCGGCCTAAAAATTGGAAGCGTCGTAATTCTTTCTAGGTGGTGTGCGAATAGCGGTCTGAAATCTGAAATTTTTGTCAAAATTCAAAAATAAATTTTTTTTAACGAGCTACGTGTTACGCACATCAGGAATCTATAAAAATTTCTTATGTCAATCTATCAACGGCCCTAGAAAAAAAATCTCCTTCCTGATTGTCCTGACCCTGAATGCCCACTAGGCTAGGAACGGACTACACGTTACCGTCTACGTCTAGGATGGATGCGAATCAGCCCAATGATCCCAACACCGAGGCCATAACAGGACTACGCACCGAGCTGACTGACCTTAGGATGATGTTAGAACAAATCTTACGGAATCAACGAGGACCACCACCACCACCCGGTGATGTTGAAGAGCCCAACCGGCACCAACCGCTCACTGATTCGGATTCTGATGGGGGCTATCCCCGAGCGCCTCCTCGAGAGCGCCGCCCCGAGCGTGGTTTCGATATCACTAAAGCCATCAAGATTGATGCCCCCACCTATGATGGCATGGGAGACCCCCAGGTCTTCCTTAGCTGGGTAGTTGACATGGAATGTTACTATCAATGGCACAATCTCACGGATCTCCAAAAGGTCCAAGTCGCCCGCATGAAGTTGACAGACCGAGCGAAAACCTTCTGGCTGAATGAGGAAAGGAGGTTAGGAGCCGGACAGGAAGTCTCACCTATCGGATGGGCGGTGATGAAAAATTTGCTCACCGACCAATACGTTCCCGCTTACCACCGAACCCAAATGTTCGATGAACTAGCCACCCTGCGGCAAGGTTCAAAGTCGGTGGCCGAGTATATGGGAGATTTGAAAGACCGCATGGTGCGTTGCGAGCTTAGGGAACCTCCAGAGGTCACATTATCCAGGTTTCGTAAGGGGCTTCAACCCGACATCCAGCGGAAGCTCTTGCGTTATGGGCACACTGATCTGAACACGACATTCAATGCCGCCCTGGACATTGAAAAACACTTAGCCGCCAAGGCTCACGCCCGTTATTCCCACTCGAAGAATAAGACCACCGTTGGAACATCTTCTTCCACCTATCCGGACAGGGGGAAGTCTAGAACCACCGAGTCTAAGTCCGTCGTGATCACCGCTAGGAACACTAGGAATCCCACGAGTGAGCGTGTTCCCATTGGGAAGGTTAGCAAGGCCAATACCACTTGCTATTCTTGAGGTGTTCAAGGCCACTATGCCTTTGAATGCCCAACTAAGACTAAGGCCGTTGCCCCCTTAGACATGGCCGCCGACTCTACTGATTATGTATATGAGGCCGCCGAGGAGAGCGACCCCGATGGGGTCCCAAGCGATTTGGAAGACGATTCCCCCCTCATGGTGATGCGTTGTATTCTGACCACTCCACGTCCGCTAGATGACTGGAAGAGGACGAGTATCTTTTCGCTGATCTTTAAGAGTGGTGACAAGCTGTGCAAGCTCATTATAGATAGCGGTAGCTGTGTGAACGTTATCTCTGAGAACGCTGTTAAACGTATGAATCTAACCACGGAACCACACCCCACACCCTACCAAGTAGCTTGGATTAGCAAGGTTACCGTCCCGGTTAGCAAGCGTTGCCTGGTCCCTCTTACCTTTAAATCTTACACGGATGAGGTCTGGTGTGATGTCCTCCCCATGGACGCGTGCCACGTGTTATTAGGCCGCCCTTGGCTTTATGACCGTGACGTCACACATTTCGGTCGAGCCAATACTTATGAATTCAAATTCAACGGTAAGACCATCACATTTAGACCGACCGTTCCAAAGGAGCCGGTAGCTTTGGCTAAAGACACTACTGTCCCGGCCGAGAGGAAGGCTTTGAGCCTAGTAGGTAGGAGAGAGTTTGTGAGAGATCCTTTTCTTGAAGGAGTTATGTACGCTCTAGTTCTTATGAGTGTGAAGGGTGAATCGGACGCGTTGAATGAGTTGCCTAGGGAGTTACGAGCCCTTTTGGACGAATATAAGGACGTGTACCCAGACGTGTTGCCTTCTGTGTTACCTCCATTGAGGAATATACAGCAAGCGATAGATCTCATCCCGGGTTCGTCCCTGCCGAACCAACCCCACTATAGGCTTCACCCCGCGGCCCACAAAGAGCTGCAGACTCAGATCGACGATTTGATGAAGAAAGGATTCATCAGGACTAGCATGAGTCCTTGTGCGGTGCCAGCCCTTCTTGCCCCCAAGAAGGATGGTACGTGGCGGATGTGTGTTGATAGCCGCGCTATCAACAAGATCACTATCAAGTACCGATTTCCTATACCGCGCTTAGATGACCTTCTAGATGTCTTATCGGGTGCCACCATATTTTCTAAATTAGATTTACGAAGCGGATACCACCAGATAAGAATCCGCGAGGGAGATGAGTGGAAGACGGCGTTTAAGTCTAAGGACGGGTTATAGGAGTGGCTTGTGATGCCCTTCGGGCTATCCAATGCCCCCAGCACATTCTCCCGAATGATGACGCATGTCTTTCATCCATTCATGGGGAAGTTCGTAGTCGTCTACTTCGATGACATTTTGGTATACAGCACTTCGACCACCGAGCACGTCTCCCACTTGAAAGTGGTTCTTTCCACCCTACGGAAGGAAACTTTATTTCTGAATCTCAAGAAATGCACGTTCCATGTTTCGGAAGTGGAGTTTTTAGGCTACATCGTGGGAGCGGAGGGCATTAGAGTTGACCCCAGCAAGGTTAAGGTGATTAAGGACTGGCCCGAGCCGACCACGATACGTGAGGTGAGAAGCTTCCATGGATTAGCCACTTTCTACTGTCGTTTCATCAAAGACTTTAGCAGTATCATGGCCCCCATTAGCGACTGCATGAAAAAGGGTGAGTTTACTTTGACGAAGTCCACCACCTTCGCTTTCCAACGCATCAAAGAGCTTATGACTGAGGCACCCGTCTTACGTCTACCTGACTTCTCGAAAGTCTTTGAGCTTACTTGTGACGCTTCGGGCGTGGGAATAGGAGGTGTCTTGAGTCAGGAAGGGCACCCTGTGAGTTTCTTTAGTGAAAAGCTGGCGGGCGCTAAATTGAATTATTCCAACTATGATAGGGAATTTTATGCGGTCATTAGATGCTTGCACCATTGGCGGCATTATCTCCTCTCTAAGGAGTTCGTGATCCTCTCCGATCACGAAGCTTTACGATTTATCAATGGCCAACATAAAATCAGCCCGCGTCACGCTAAGTGGGTATCCTTCCTACAGGGTTACACTTTTAATCTTAAACATCTTAAGGGAGCGGACAATCGGGTTGCGGACGCTCTTAGTGGACTAGCCCTCTTAGTCACCACTATGGAAGTTAACGTTGTCGGGTTCGAGCGAATCAAGGATGAATACGCTTCATGCCCGGATTTTCAGGAGTCTTACCTATCTGCCCAGGATAGTTCGCCCACCACTATTACTGCCTTCGTTATCAAGGATGGTTATCTCTTTAGGCATGGGAAATTATGTATTCCGCAGTCATCCCTACGTCTCCATATCATCTGGGAACTACATAGTGGCGGGTTGAGTGGCCATTTCGGTAGAGATAAGACTATTACCCTGGTTGAGGAAAAGTTTTATTGGCCAAAGTTGAAGGCAATGGTAGGGCGGGTAGTGAGTAGTTGCCGTACTTGCCAAGTTTCCAAGGGTACCAAAACCAACGTCGGGTTATATACTCTATTGCCTATACCTTCCGTACCTTGGGAGGATGTGAGCATGGACTTTGTCTTAGGCCTACCCACCACTTTTTGTCGTCACGATTCTATCTTCGTAGTTGTGGATAGGTTCTCTAAAATGACCTATTTTATACCGTGTACTAGAACCGACGACGCATCTCATATCGCAAAGCTTTATTTTAAGGAAGTTGTTAGTCACCGAGGAGTGTCGAAGACAATTGTCTCGGATAGGGATGTTAAGTATACGAGCTACTTCTGGAAGACACTTTGGATCCTAATGGGTACCAAACTGTTGTTTTCCTCCGCCTATCATCCTCAAACTGATGGGCAAACTGAGGTGGTTAACCGGAGCCTAGGGAACCTTCTTAGATGTCTCGTGAATGATCATAAAGGCACATGGGATCTTATTCTTCCCCACGCTCAGTTAGCCTATAACAATTCCAAAAATCGGTCCACCGGTTTGTCGCCAAATGAGATTGTCCACGGGTACAAGGCCCCTGTGCCTCTTGACTTGGTTCCCTTGCCCCCAACATACAAGGCAAGTCAATTTGCACAATCCTTCGCCCAACATCTTCACGACCTTCATGCACGTATACGAGCTACCTTGACTGCTCAGTATGATTCTTATCAGGCACACGCCAATATAAATCGGAGAGTGTCACTCTTCAAGGTTGGCGATTTGATCTTAGTACGATTAGTTCCCGAACGATTACCATCTGGCACCGTTAGAAAGTTAGCACCTAAGCGCGCCGGCCCTTTTCGGATCATCAAGAAAATAGGTGACAACGCTTTTGTTTTGGATTTGCCTGCCGAATGGGGAATCTCCCCTATTTTTAACGTCTCGGATTTAACGATGTTCGTATCGCCTCCACATGAGTTGAGCTCTTTGACGTCTTCTCCTTCCACCAAATCTTCTTATGGGTTGGGGAGTGGTAGTACGGATGACCTCTCTCTATCGGTTCCAACAGGTATTTCACCGGATGGTAAGTCGCATACTTTTATTCCTACTGCTGATATGTTTCCCAGGTTTCCGAAGACGTTTCTCACTCCGGACATGATACTATCTGCGGAGCCACTTACTACCTCGGAGGGTGCTACATACCGCTTCCTCATCCGTTGGCGTGATCGCCCTCCTTCAGACGATTCTTGGGTCCTCGCGACAGAGCTTCAACGACTGGATGCTGATCTTCTCCGCCGCTACATTTCGGACCACGCATCGGAGATGCTTGATTTTGAGTGGGGGAGGATTGATGGCGCGTCCCCTCCGACACTCCTTGATGATGATGACCCGGCTGCCGAGGCGCTGCGCCATAAAGATCTGAGGTGCCGTGATGATGCTGATGGACGACCGCGTTATAATCTCCGCCCGCGGCGTGCTAAAACCGCCATGAAGAATTAGACTTTTATTTCATGCACTTTTATTTTATATTAATAAATATAAAATTAATTCATAATAGATGATAATTTTATATTTATTAAAGTGATTGTAATTTTAATTTTGAACTCTTATTTTCATTTTGGTGTGTATTTAACCATTCGGGTGGATGAGATTTCATCTCCATCATGGATGGTTAAGATGTTTTGTAAACTCCTATTTAAAGGGGTCTTATGTTGGAATGAGGATTATTGAAGAGTCAAAAGAAAACCCTAAACTTTCCCCCCCTTAGAGATTTCGGCCACAAGGAGGAGCCTTCTCCTTGCCCCCCCCCCCCTCTCTCCTTGGTGTGACTCCAAGACCGCCTCCCTCCATCCTCTTCGGTGCGACTCCGGCGAGACTTCCGCGGTGCGACTCCAAGGAAGAAAGGGTGCTTCTCCATTCGGTGCGACGCCGGTGGAATCGTGGAGAGAGCGATTCTCCCACATCTATCTTGTGTGATCATTTTCTTGGTTGGGTAACCTCTCCCCTTTGAGATTCTTTCTACGATTATTTTGTGGAGGTTTTGTCGAATCGTTTTATCCGCGATCTTAAATCTTTTCGCTTGCAAGAGCTGAAATAATAGTGTTGTTATTGAATCTCTTGTTGTTCGGATCGGGTAGATCCGGTGCGGGAGCGAAACTCGGCCTAGCCTTGGTTTGCTCTCCAAGATTGGCGCACTTAGCGTTAACAAGGGAGTTAATCTCAACTAGGGCTTAATCGCCGCTTGAATGTTCACCGCCGCTCCAAAATATTGCCGCTGCGTTTTGTAAAGAAATCGATTGACGGAATAGATGCTTGTGTAGGTGCGGTGAGTTGTGTGCTTGTTGGAGAGGTAGGTCTTAAGGACGTTGTATCGAGTCCGGCTAACGGTGAGTTGTGTGCTTGTTGGAGAGGTAGGTCCTAAGGACGTTGTATCGAGTCCCGCATATTAATTTTTCTATCGGATTTGGGAGCCAACCGACCCCTTTTCGTTCGCTCTTGGTCGGAGCTCTCCTATGTTGTTTACTTTTTGGTGATGAATATGTTTCCGTTAGCGTAACGTCCACGTCGTCACGAAACCTCTACATCAATTTGGTATCAGAGGCGGTCGTTTCAACTCCCACGTTGCAAACATCCTCGCTGCGATCCTTGTTGGTCGTTCTAATCAATAGGAAAATCTGAAAATTCTCGGATTGGTCTGCGTTTAGCAAAATATCAAAAAAAAAAAATTTTAAACTTGTCAGAAAAATCTGAAAATTTTCCTGTAGCTTCCTGAAAGTATTTCCAGCAACATTAAAACTGAAACTTTTTCGAGTCGTCCTCGTTAGGTCGGCCTAAAAATTGGAAGCGTCGTAATTCTGTCTAGGTGGTGTGCGAATAGCGGTCTGAAATCTGAAATTTTTGTCAAAATTCAAAAATAATTTTTTTTAACGAGCTACGTGTTACGCACATCAGGAATCTATAAAAATTTCTTATGTCAATCTATCAACGGCCCTAGAAAAAAAATCTCCTTCCTGATTGTCCTGACCCTGAATGCCCACTAGGCTAGGAACGGAGTACACGTTACCGTCTACGTCTAGGATGGCTGCGAATCAGCCCAATGATCCCAACACCGAGGCCATAACAGGACTACGCACCGAGCTAACTGACCTTAGGACGATGTTAGAACAAATCTTACGGAATCAAGGAGGACCACCACCACCACCCGGTGATGTTGAAGAGACCAACCGGCACCAACCGCTCACTGATTCGGATTCTGATGGGGGCTATCCCCGAGCACCTCCTCGAGAGCGCCGCCCCGAGCGTGGTTTCGATATCACTAAAGCCATCAAGATTGATGCCCCCACCTACGATGGCATGGGAGACCCCCAGGTCTTCCTTAGCTGGGTAGTTGACATGGAATGTTACTATCAATGGCACAATCTCACGGATCTCCAAAAGGTCCAAGTCGCCCGCATGAAGTTGACAGACCGACCGAAAACCTTCTGGCTGAATGAGGAAAGGAGGTTAGGAGCCGGACAGGAAGTCCCACCTATCGGATGGGCGGTGATGAAAAATTTGCTCACCGACCAATAAGTTCCCGCTTACCACCGAACCCAAATGTTCGATGAACTAGCCACCCTGCGGCAAGGTTCAAAGTCGGTGGCCGAGTATATGGGAGATTTGAAAGACCGCATGGTGCGTTGCGAGCTTAGGGAACCTCCAGAGGTCACATTATCCAGGTTTCGTAAGGGGCTTCAACCCGACATCCAGCGGAAGCTCTTGCGTTATGGGCACACTGATCTGAACACGACATTCAATGTCGCCCTGGACATTGAAAAACACTTAGCCGCCAAGGCTCACGCCCGTTATTCCCACTCGAAGAATAAGACCACCGTTGGAACATCTTCTTCCACCTATCCGGATAGGGGGAAGTCTAGAACCACCGAGTCTAAGTCCGTCGTGATCACCGCTAGGAACACTAGGAATCCCACGAGTGAGCGTGTTCCCATTGGGAAGGTTAGCAAGGCCAATACCACTTGCTATTCTTGCGGTGTTCAAGGCCACTATGCCTTTGAATGCCCAACTAAGACTAAGGCCGTTGCCCTCTTAGACATGGCCGCCGACTCTACTGATTATGTATATGAGGCCGCCGAGGAGAGCGACCCCGATGGGGTCCCAAGCGATTTGGAAGACGATTCACTGGTCAGCCCAGGAAGGGGGTTCCCCCACGGAGGAGGTAACTTCCAAGGGGGGCAGGGAAGACCTCACCAGGTGGGGTGGAGTCAAGGCCCGAGGCACCTCCTCCCCCGCCTCAACAGGCAATGGAGATAGGTAGAGGAAGAGCAGGAAGAGGAAGAGGGGGGGGGAGCCAGTCCCAGAAGAAGGAACATGGGAGTAGGAGGTGAGGAGAGGGGGGCGGCGTTGTCGTACTGTGACCTCCATCAGGAGGAAGGTCACACAACGACCACCTGCCCAGAGTTCTTAGAAGTAAGAAGGACAAGAGTCCCAGCGCTGCAGCCGCAGCAGCGATCGGTGAGGATAGAGGAGGTTCCACCCCAGGAGGATGAGGATGAAAGGTGCGAGGACCGGGTGGACGTGAGAACCTGAGGGGGGGATCAGAGCGATCTATGGGGGGGGGGGTGGGGATCGAGTCAACCCGGAAAGCAATCCTCCATGCCATGTATCGTCGAAGTGTGGCTTCGACATCCCAAGCCCCTCCCCCAGCGGAGAAGGTTACCTTCTCCCAAAAGGACATGCCCGGTCACGAAGATCCTTTCTACGATTCGCTGGTCATCCAGACAGCCATTGAGAACTTCACCGTCTCTCGGATCCTGGTGGACAACGGGAGCTCGGTCAACGTCATCTTCAAGAGGGCGTTCGACGATATGAAGGTGGAGGCCAGAAGGGTGTTGGCCTCGGATGGCCCTCTGTTTGGGTTCTCGGTGGAAAGGAAGGAAGTGGAAGACAGAGTGGGACTCCATGTGACCCTGGGGGGGCAATCCCGGAACTGCCGCTTCGTGATAGTGGATGCCTCTAGCAGCTATAGTGCCATATTTGGATGGACTCTTATCAGTGCGTTCCGATGCATCCCATCCACCTTCCACCAGTGCCTCAAGTTCAGCATAGGCGGAATCCAGATCTGGTTCCGGGGAGACCCCAAGGTGGCGAGGCAGTGCTATGTGACTGCCGTCAACACCATCTCTTGGATGGAAGAGGCAGAGGAGTGGGATAAGGCGATGGAAGAGGTGGTCGAGGCAGAAGAAGAGGCCCCGGGAGGAGGGGCGGAGGAGCTGATGGGGGATGAAGAGATGGAGGAAGGAGCTAAAGCGATCACTTGTGGCGGGGAGGAGGACAGTACCGGGGGGAGCAATCCAGGTTGGAGTCTGTGGAGGAAGTGGTGGAGGTGGAGGTCGCCACCAAGGCCAGAACAATCGAGAAGATCAAGATCAGTGGGTAGCTCAGCCCTGAGGACCAGAGGAAGATCTCGGCTTACGTCCAAGACAATGTGGATGTCTTCGCATGGAGTGCTGCGGAGTTGCCGGGGATCGATGCGGATGTGGCGTGCCATCGCCTCAACCTCGATCCCGACACTCGCCACATTCGCCAAAAGAAGAGGTCCATCACGGACAAGCTGGAGGTTCCTATCCGGGAGGAGGTGAACAAGCTTATCAAGGCCGGCTTTGTATCGGAGATCCAGTATCCAGGCTGGGTCTCCAATGTGGTGATGGAAAAGAAAGGGGATGGTAAGTGGCGTATGTGCGTTGTTTTCTCTTTGCTTAATAAATCTTGCCCCATGGATTGTTACCCCTTGCCTAGAATCGACGCGCTGGTTGACTCAGGCGTCGGTTTCTCTGTGATGTCTTTGTAGATGCTTTTTCAGGTTATCACCGAATTCGCATGCACCCTCCCGACATCAAGGATGTATTCTTCATCACCAGGGATGGGTGCTATTGTTATAAAATGACGCGGTTCAGTTTAAAGAACGCAGGGGCAACATAACTGTGAATGATGGATAGAGTCTTTCGCGAACAGAAGGGCAGGAATCTGGAGGTCAACGTAGATGACCTGATGATCAAAAGTCAGGACCTCGAGTCCCACCTCAGGGACCTCGAGGAAACCTTTGGGACTTTGAGAAAATTTAAAATGAAGCTTAACCCCATAAAGTGTGTCTTCGGGGCCACCCAAGGGAAATTCTTGGGTGATTTGCTCACCCCCCTCGGGGTGGAGCCTAACCCGGACAAGGTGAGGGCGATCCTCAAGTTGGGATCTCCAAGGAATGCGAAGGAGGTTCAACGTCTGCCAGGAAAGCTAGCCGGGTTAAGCAGGTTCCTCTCCAAGGCGGGAGAAAAATGTTCTTCTTTCTTCAAGGTACTGAGGGGTAACCAGAAGTTCGAGTGGACCCCCGAGTGCGAGAAAGCTTTTTAAGCACTAAAGGAACAACTGACCCGGCCCTGCTGCTGCAAGGGCCGAGGCAAGGGGAGGAACTATACCTGTACTTGGGGGTAGGGTCGGAAGCAGTCAGTTCGGTGTTGGTTTGAGAAGAAGGGAAGAAATAACTCCCCATCTACTATGTTAGCAGGGTATTGAGGAAGGCCGAGCTCAGATACCCTATCTTGGAAAAGTTAGCATTTGCCTTGGTGGTGTCAGCTAGGAAGCTCTGGCCCTACTTCCAGGCACACTCAATCAAAGTAGTGACCGACCACCCCCTTCGCAGCATCATGGAAGGGGTGGAGCACTCCAGAAGATTGGCTAAGTGGTCAGTAGAGCTGAGTGAGTTCAATATCTCCTACGTGCCCAGGGTATCCATAAAGGCGCAAGCGGTGGCAGATTTCATGGTTGATTATGTGACCGAGTTGGAAGAGTCTGAACTACCCCACCCGGTGGCCTGGAAGATTCTGGTTGATGGCGCGCCAGGAAAGCACTCCTTCGGGGGAGGGGTGGTATTGGTAAGTCTCCAGGGCACCAAGATATAGCAAGCAGTCAACGTTCATTTCCCCCTCACCAACAACCAGGCTGAGTATGAGGCCGTGATAGCTGGCCTCCGACTAGCTCAGGAGTTGGGAGTACAGGACGTGGAGGTCTCAACGGACTCCATGGTAGTGGCTTGCCAGATCAAGGGGGAGTTCGAGGTCAAAGAGCCAACTCTCCAGCGGTACCTGGAGAAGGTCAAGGGGGTCGTCGGGCAATTTTGCACTTTCTCCATCAAGCACGTCCCAAGAGAGGAGAGCACCCAGGCGGACCTCCTGGCCAAGTTCGATCTCCGGGCGGGGGGGGGGGGGGGGGGGGGGGGGGGGCGGGACAGTGTCAGAACTTTCCGGCCTTCCATCGAGGAGGGAGAGCTGATGGAGGTGGATCGGCAGGAGTCTTAGATGAATCCCTTCATCACCTACTTGACGACAGGGAAGTTCCCCGAGGAGGGGGTAGACAAGTGACGACTCAGGTATAAATCGACATATTACTCCTTACATGCAGGATTGCTATAGCGCAAAACTCTCTCAGGGCTCCTAGCTCATTGTGTCTCGGAGGAGGAAGCCCCGAGGGTCCTGGAGGAGATTCATTCGGGGGAGTGTGGCAGTCATTCAGGGGGCAGGACCCTGGAGGGAAGAGTGCTAAGACAGGGCTACTTCTGGCCCACCCTCAGCAAAGACGCGGCAGAGTTCTCTAAGAGGTGCTCCAAGTGCCAGCTCTACGCCCCCTCCATCTCCTTCCATCTCAGAGGCTCTGGGCAATTACAACCCCCTGGCCCTTTGCGATATGGGGGTTGGATTTGGTGGGACCTTTCCCCCAGGCAAGCGGCCAAAGGAAATTCCTACTAGTGATGATAGACTACTTCTCTAAATGGATCGAGGTGAAGGCGCTCGCTAAGGTAACATCCCAGGTAGTGAGAAACTTTGTTTGGGGTGAAATAATTTGCAGGCATGGGCTCCCGCTAGCCATAGTCCCGGACAACAGGCCGCAATTTGCCAGCGAGGAGTTTGTTAGCTTCTGCACCCAGCTGGGCATCGACCTTCGGTTCGCGTCAGTCCACCACCCTAGGAGTAATGGGCAGGTGGAAGCGACGAACAAGATCATCGTCAACCTACTTAAGAAGAAAGTGGAGAATCTCAGGGGGAATTTGGTGGAACAGCTACCTTCGGTCCTATGGTCCATGAGGACTACTCCAAACACGGCCACAGGGGAGACTCCCTTCAAACTGTCTCATGGGTCCGAGGCCGTCTTTCCGATAGAATTCGAGGAAAAGACCCCCAGGGTGGTCGCCGCGGGTGAAGGGGATGAAGAATGGCTAATGGAAAACGACGTGGAACAAAGGTTGTCCCTAGACCTGGTAGAAGAGCTCCGAGACCTCGCTACTATTCGGCAGGAGGAAATCAAATGGCGAATGGCTCGGTACTTTGACAAGCATATCCGAGTAAAGCACTTCCAGAAAGGAGACCTGGTCTTGAAGAAGGTCGATGCGGCCGGGAGAGAGGCCGCGGTGGGTAAGCTTAATCCCAATTGGGAGGGGCCATACATTGTAAGTGAAGTACTCAAGTCGGGAGGGTACCATCTCCGGGATGTGGAAGGGGTACCCCTCGACCGAGCCAGAAGTGGGGATGACTTGAAGCAATTTTATCCTTAAAAAGTTGTATCATTTCACCTATTATATGTTTCATTTTTTGTACGTTGTTCATAGATCAGTATCGAGATCAAAATCTCCACCGCCAACCATCGGTGGCACAGCCTCGTACTCACCATCGCGTCGTCATGCTAAGCCTAGGTCTTAGAGATTCTGAAATTGAATGGAAATCGGCGTCTGAACGGAGCGCATCCGCGGAAGAGCATCCCAGACCCCCAGCTGCTTGGCGAGATGGGTGATGAAGTGCCCTCCGTGGACAGCTCCCAACCTCGTATTTTCGGCCTGATGTCGAAAGAAGATAGCGAGCAACTGGCCGAGGTTAAGAGGTACCCGATGGTGCATACTATATAGACATAGTAAGTCCCACCTGGTAACCACACCATGGCTGTCGTCGTGGCCGGTGAGAGTGAAGGTAAGGAGGTTGTGGAGAATACGAAAGGCAGGAGAGATGAGGTGGCTACCATTGGATCTTTTGGGGGTGTAAGGAGAAATATCATTGCTGATTTCCAACCAGAAGTGTAGAAGATTAAAATTGGTGGGGAAATCAACACAAAGATCGGCGTAGGCGGGAGGAAAAGAAAATGCCTCGTCGCAAAATCCCATAAGAACATTGAGTTGGTGGATGGAAAGTTGTTGCGAAAGACCGCCCATTCGAAAGGCGATGACGTCATCATTCCCGACCCACCGAAACTCAAAAGAGGCCAAGAACTCAACTGTGAGTTCGAAGTAAGCGTCCTCAGGATGGAGAAAAGAGCATTCCATCCGGGGGTGGATAGAAAATTCCTCACTAACTCAGCCGCTCCGAAAACTGCAAGGATGCCCCAGTCCAAGATACGGAAGATGCCAAAGGGTTTGGCGCCCAACCGGTTGCTCCGTTCTTGTTGGGTGGGGTTGTCAAAAAGAAGCATAGCTTCCGCTGCTTCGGGGTCCGCGGGGTGCTCAAAGGAAGAAGCGGTGGAGCGGGCGTGATGGCGAGGCATTTTGAGAAATTTGGCTCAAGGGGGGAAAGAAAAAAGGAGAAGAGCAAAAAGGAGAGGTGGGGTGGAAAAGAGAAGAAGAAACCTTTAAATAGGAAAAAATCAGGAGTCACGCCCCCCTGTCACGCCCGTGACTAGGGGGCGTGTAATAATAAGGACAAAAAAATGCAGCCTCGTGAAGGGTGGACTGGCGGGAGATAGAAAAGATAAACACGCCCAGGGTCACACCCGTGACTCTGGGGCGTGTAGCTGGAAGGAATCCGATGCTCTTATCCTGCGAAATGGGACCCGCCATCGGGCACGCCCGCGTTTTTGGGGCGTGTAACAGCAAGTCACGGGTGTGACTCAGAAGAATGCGGCCGAACCGAGACGAAAGAGTTCCATCCTGTGACAGTGGAACTGTCACACCCGTGACAGTGGAACTGTCACACCCGTGACTAGGGCGGGAGACAGACCCGCCTCATTCACAAAAAGGGCCCATCATTCGAGATAAACTTCCAGACAGGCCACGCCACCAAGACACGCCCGTGACCCGTAGGTCACGCCCGTGACTAGGGGCGTGTAAGAGAATTTTTTTTCATTTTTTTTATTTTTTTGTAAAACAAAACATAAAAACACGATAGTAAAAATAAAAACATAAAATACCGACTTGCAAAGCGGAGTTTCATGTAGGTGGGAGCGTCCGTTATTTCGCAAATCTCCTATAAACCTGCAAAAACCTCAAAATAGAATAATAAAAATAATAATATATTTTTTATTTTTTTTATTTTGTTTTTTTTTTCATTTTTATATGTTTTTTTTAAAACAAAAATAAAAAAAATTAGAATTTTTTTTAAACGGAAGAAAAATAAAATAAAATTAAAACATGGGTTGCCTCCCAAGAGCGCTTTGGTTACGGTCGTTGAGCTCGACCATGGTGGCACGCCGATTTAGGTGTTCGGAAGGAAAATTTCCTCCTAGTGCTCATGAAAATTATCGCCGGTGAAAAATAATTTCAATCGGTGCCCATTCACTTTAAATTCACCTTTTTCAGGATACATTATTGAAACGGTCCCGTATGGCCAAACCTCTTTGACGATAAAGGGGCCGGACCAACGGGACTTAAGTTTTCCCAGAAAAAGACGTAAACCCGAGTTATAGAGGTGAACTTGGTCTCCCGGTCGAAAAGTTTTAGGATTCCTAAGTTTCTTATCATGATAAAATTTAGTGCGCTCCTTGTATAATTTATTACTTTCGTAGGCAAAGGAGCGCCACTCATCGAGCTCGTTAAGTTGGAACTTGTGGAGCTCGGAAGAAATATTATTATCTAGATTAAGAAATTTAAGCGCCCAAAAGGCGCGATGCTCAAGCTCGACCGGTAAATGACATGCTTTCCCATAGACCAATTGATACGGCGTACAACCGATGGCGGTCTTGTACACGGTCCGATAGGCCCACAAAGCATCATCGAGTTTAAGTGACCAATCCTTCCTATTGGTGGAAACCGTTTATTCTAAAATTTGTTTTAATTCACGGTTAACCACTTCTACTTGGCCACTTGTTTGAGGGTGATAGGGGGTGGCCATCCTATGTGTAACGCCATATTTAGATAAAACTTTAGTGAATTGGGCGTTACAAAAATAAGTTCCCCTATCGCTAATTATTGCCCGCGGTGTTCCAAATCGTGAAAAGAGTTTTTTGAGAAATTTGGTCACGACTCGGGCATCATTGGTAGGAAGGGCTTGCGCCTCCGCCCACCTAGATACGTAATTGACCGCTACCAAAATATATTGATTTCTAAAAGAAACTGGTTGCGGGCCGACAAAATCGATCCCCCATAAATCCAAAACCTCAATTTCTAAAATAGATTTTAAAGGCATTTCATCAAGGCGAGAGATATTACCTGAGCGTTGGCATTGTTCACAATGACTTACATGTGCGTGAGCGTCCTTGAAGATGCTCAGCCAATAGAAGCCCGCTTCAAGTACCTTCCGTGCCATCCGATTTGTTGGAGCATGCGTTCCGCACTCGTCCGGTTTGAGAATAACAAATCCCGAATGTATTTGATCCTATATTTGATTAATTGTGTGCAGGGATAACATATATTTTATGCACTAAGGATTGGCTGAGTAGATCAATGAAGAAAACAAAACTCGCAGTATCACTGGCGTTAACTCTATCACCAGGCGATAGCGTCAACGGTTGCTGCTGACGTCAGCCATGTTCCACACGTTGCCGCACTCGAAGAAACGTTACAGCGCTATCGCGGGGCGATATCGCCATCGCCGAGCGACAGCACACGATCAACCACATTCCGCGCGATAGCCCACGTTGTCCAGCCAAGTTTCAGCGATATCGCGGGGCGATATCGATATCGCCGCACGATAGCTGGCGGTTGTGAAAAGCTCTATAAAAGGCCACAAATTTTAGAGGTTTAAGAAGTTGATGAAGCCTTGATTCCCAGAGCAGATTCCAGACGAACTTCCTTGGTCCAGTACATTTTCAAGAGCGAAGGAGATTCGACCGTACTTTCCAGATTGAAGATCTTCCCATTGGTCGACCATCATCTTCAGAGCTCTTCTTGAGGGAGTTTTAGTTTCATATATTGTATTTACATTTTTCCATTTCATAAATTATAATTGGTTTGGGAAAATCATCGCCGTGTGTGCGGTGTCTAAGTCCGTGTGAGGCTTAGGGGAAATCATCACCTTGTGTGTGGTGTTAGATCCTTGTGTGGTCTAGGGTAAATCATCGTCTTGTGTGCGGTGTCAAGTCCTTGTGTGGCTTGGGAGAAAATCGCAGCCGTGTGTGCTGTGTCTAGATCAAGACTTGATTTAGGGGGAGGCTAGTGTCTATATCTGGGAGATATAGGCTATAGCCAACCGGTCCTTAGGAGAAGGACCAGTGAAAAGAGACAAGAGATTTTATTTATTGTAAGCCTTTGATTCCAAGCTTTATTGGAATCATTTCTACTCATTATCTTTGATGAAATAAAATCTTGTTTTTAAATTCAATTATTTGTCTCTATATTCATATATTGTTTCGTTTTTTACAAAAATTATCAAAGGTTTAAATTGCCCTTATTCACCCCCCCTCTAAGTGTGCCACAAGATCCAACAGTGGTATCAGAGCCAGGTTAATTCCTTATAAGGTTTAACCACCTGGAATTATGGCGCACCATGATCATGCATTTTTCGAGGGGCAAGGAATAACTAGACCACCATTATTTACGGGTTCCGATTATAATTATTGGAAAACTAGGATGAGGTGTTTTTTAATATCATTAGATATTAAAGTATGGAATATGGTATAAACAAATTATACTCATCCTACTTTTATAATTGGTGATATTGTCATGGAGAAACCCAAAGATAAATGGGATGACCAGGACAAATTAAAATGCAAAAATAATGCAACGCATTATTTTGTGCTCTTGATAAAACTGAATTTAATAGAACCTGCGCATGTCAAACTGCATATGAAATTTGGAATTTATTGGAAATTACTCATGAAGGTACCTCGTAGGTAAAGGACTCAAAACTTTTCCAACTGGAGTCAGAATTTGAAAAGTTCAGGATGGAGGTAGATGAGGATGTGGATACCATGTACACAAGATTCACTAAGATAGTAAATGACTCAAAAGTTTTAGGAATTTTTTTTTCGAATGGTGATTTGGTGAGAAAACTTCTTAGATCTCTCCCCCCTAAATTCAATCCCAAAGTGACGGCTATTTCTGAATCTCATGGTCTTAAAGCTCTTAATATTGAAAGCCTGATTGGGACTTGAAAACTCATGAAGTTGAATTGAAAATTCAACAACAAGAGTATATGGAGCCAAAGAAGAAGGGATTGGCTCTAAGATCTAAGAAGGAAGAAAGTAGTGATTCTGGGGAGGAAGAAGAAGATGAGGAAGGTTTATTTGTTAGGAATTTTAGAAAATTTATGAGAAATCCAGAAAGGAGGAATTCATTTAAGAAGTTTTTTAAGAAGGAGACGTTTAGGAAGAAAAAAGGAAAGGAAGACGATGAGGAGGAAGAGAGACCGCCACCGGAGTGCTATCACTGCAAGAAGTTAGGACACATCCGAAGCAAGTGTCCAAAGTACTTGAAAGAACTTAAAGAAAAGAAGCACAAAGGGAAGAAGAAGGTGCTGAAGGCGGAAACATGGGATGATACTACTTCTGAGGATGCAGGATTCACTGGTCAGCCCAGGAAGGGGGTTCCCCCACGGAGGAGGTAACTTCCAAGGGGGGCAGGGAAGACCTCACCAGGTGGGGTGGAGTCAAGGCCCGAGGCACCTCCTCCCCCGCCTCAACAGGCAATGGAGATAGGTAGAGGAAGAGCAGGAAGAGGAAGAGGGGGGGGGGGGGGGGGGAGCCAGTCCCAGAAGAAGGAACATGGGAGTAGGAGGTGAGGAGAGGGGGGCGGCGTTGTCGTACTGTGACCTCCATCAGGAGGAAGGTCACACAACGACCACCTGCCCAGAGTTCTTAGAAGTAAGAAGGACAAGAGTCCCAGCGCTGCAGCCGCAGCAGCGATCGGTGAGGATAGAGGAGGTTCCACCCCAGGAGGATGAGGATGAAAGGTGCGAGGACCGGGTGGACGTGAGAACCTGAGGGGGGGATCAGAGCGATCTATGGGGGGGGGGGGGGGTGGGGATCGAGTCAACCCGGAAAGCAATCCTCCATGCCATGTATCGTCGAAGTGTGGCTTCGACATCCCAAGCCCCTCCCCCAGCGGAGAAGGTTACCTTCTCCCAAAAGGACATGCCCGGTCACGAAGATCCTTTCTACGATTCGCTGGTCATCCAGACAGCCATTGAGAACTTCACCGTCTCTCGGATCCTGGTGGACAACGGGAGCTCGGTCAACGTCATCTTCAAGAGGGCGTTCGACGATATGAAGGTGGATGCCAGAAGGGTGTTGGCCTCGGATGGCCCTCTGTTTGGGTTCTCGGTGGAAAGGAAGGAAGTGGAAGACAGAGTGGGACTCCATGTGACCCTGGGGGGGCAATCCCGGAACTGCCGCTTCGTGATAGTGGATGCCTCTAGCAGCTATAGTGCCATATTTGGATGGACTCTTATCAGTGCGTTCCGATGCATCCCATCCACCTTCCACCAGTGCCTCAAGTTCAGCATAGGCGGAATCCAGATCTGGTTCCGGGGAGACCCCAAGGTGGCGAGGCAGTGCTATGTGACTGCCGTCAACACCATCTCTTGGATGGAAGAGGCAGAGGAGTGGGATAAGGCGATGGAAGAGGTGGTCGAGGCAGAAGAAGAGGCCCCGGGAGGAGGGGCGGAGGAGCTGATGGGGGATGAAGAGATGGAGGAAGGAGCTAAAGCGATCACTTGTGGCGGGGAGGAGGACAGTACCGGGGGGAGCAATCCAGGTTGGAGTCTGTGGAGGAAGTGGTGGAGGTGGAGGTCGCCACCAAGGCCAGAACAATCGAGAAGATCAAGATCAGTGGGTAGCTCAGCCCTGAGGACCAGAGGAAGATCTCGGCTTACGTCCAAGACAATGTGGATGTCTTCGCATGGAGTGCTGCGGAGTTGCCGGGGATCGATGCGGATGTGGCGTGCCATCGCCTCAACCTCGATCCCGACACTCGCCACATTCGCCAAAAGAAGAGGTCCATCACGGACAAGCTGGAGGTTCCTATCCGGGAGGAGGTGAACAAGCTTATCAAGGCCGGCTTTGTATCGGAGATCCAGTATCCAGGCTGGGTCTCCAATGTGGTGATGGAAAAGAAAGGGGATGGTAAGTGGCGTATGTGCGTTGTTTTCTCTTTGCTTAATAAATCTTGCCCCATGGATTGTTACCCCTTGCCTAGAATCGACGCGCTGGTTGACTCAGGCGTCGGTTTCTCTGTGATGTCTTTGTAGATGCTTTTTCAGGTTATCACCGAATTCGCATGCACCCTCCCGACATCAAGGATGTATTCTTCATCACCAGGGATGGGTGCTATTGTTATAAAATGACGCGGTTCAGTTTAAAGAACGCAGGGGCAACATAACTGTGAATGATGGATAGAGTCTTTCGCGAACAGAAGGGCAGGAATCTGGAGGTCAACGTAGATGACCTGATGATCAAAAGTCAGGACCTCGAGTCCCACCTCAGGGACCTCGAGGAAACCTTTGGGACTTTGAGAAAATTTAAAATGAAGCTTAACCCCATAAAGTGTGTCTTCGGGGCCACCCAAGGGAAATTCTTGGGTGATTTGCTCACCCCCCTCGGGGTGGAGCCTAACCCGGACAAGGTGAGGGCGATCCTCAAGTTGGGATCTCCAAGGAATGCGAAGGAGGTTCAACGTCTGCCAGGAAAGCTAGCCGGGTTAAGCAGGTTCCTCTCCAAGGCGGGAGAAAAATGTTCTTCTTTCTTCAAGGTACTGAGGGGTAACCAGAAGTTCGAGTGGACCCCCGAGTGCGAGAAAGCTTTTTAAGCACTAAAGGAACAACTGACCCGGCCCTGCTGCTGCAAGGGCCGAGGCAAGGGGAGGAACTATACCTGTACTTGGGGGTAGGGTCGGAAGCAGTCAGTTCGGTGTTGGTTTGAGAAGAAGGGAAGAAATAACTCCCCATCTACTATGTTAGCAGGGTATTGAGGAAGGCCGAGCTCAGATACCCTATCTTGGAAAAGTTAGCATTTGCCTTGGTGGTGTCAGCTAGGAAGCTCTGGCCCTACTTCCAGGCACACTCAATCAAAGTAGTGACCGACCACCCCCTTCGCAGCATCATGGAAGGGGTGGAGCACTCCAGAAGATTGGCTAAGTGGTCAGTAGAGCTGAGTGAGTTCAATATCTCCTACGTGCCCAGGGTATCCATAAAGGCGCAAGCGGTGGCAGATTTCATGGTTGATTATGTGACCGAGTTGGAAGAGTCTGAACTACCCCACCCGGTGGCCTGGAAGATTCTGGTTGATGGCGCGCCAGGAAAGCACTCCTTCGGGGGAGGGGTGGTATTGGTAAGTCTCCAGGGCACCAAGATATAGCAAGCAGTCAACGTTCATTTCCCCCTCACCAACAACCAGGCTGAGTATGAGGCCGTGATAGCTGGCCTCCGACTAGCTCAGGAGTTGGGAGTACAGGACGTGGAGGTCTCAACGGACTCCATGGTAGTGGCTTGCCAGATCAAGGGGGAGTTCGAGGTCAAAGAGCCAACTCTCCAGCGGTACCTGGAGAAGGTCAAGGGGGTCGTCGGGCAATTTTGCACTTTCTCCATCAAGCACGTCCCAAGAGAGGAGAGCACCCAGGCGGACCTCCTGGCCAAGTTCGATCTCCGGGCGGGGGGGGGGGGGGGGGGGGGGACAGTGTCAGAACTTTCCGGCCTTCCATCGAGGAGGGAGAGCTGATGGAGGTGGATCGGCAGGAGTCTTAGATGAATCCCTTCATCACCTACTTGACGACAGGGAAGTTCCCCGAGGAGGGGGTAGACAAGTGACGACTCAGGTATAAATCGACATATTACTCCTTACATGCAGGATTGCTATAGCGCAAAACTCTCTCAGGGCTCCTAGCTCATTGTGTCTCGGAGGAGGAAGCCCCGAGGGTCCTGGAGGAGATTCATTCGGGGGAGTGTGGCAGTCATTCAGGGGGCAGGACCCTGGAGGGAAGAGTGCTAAGACAGGGCTACTTCTGGCCCACCCTCAGCAAAGACGCGGCAGAGTTCTCTAAGAGGTGCTCCAAGTGCCAGCTCTACGCCCCCTCCATCTCCTTCCATCTCAGAGGCTCTGGGCAATTACAACCCCCTGGCCCTTTGCGATATGGGGGTTGGATTTGGTGGGACCTTTCCCCCAGGCAAGCGGCCAAAGGAAATTCCTACTAGTGATGATAGACTACTTCTCTAAATGGATCGAGGTGAAGGCGCTCGCTAAGGTAACATCCCAGGTAGTGAGAAACTTTGTTTGGGGTGAAATAATTTGCAGGCATGGGCTCCCGCTAGCCATAGTCCCGGACAACAGGCCGCAATTTGCCAGCGAGGAGTTTGTTAGCTTCTGCACCCAGCTGGGCATCGACCTTCGGTTCGCGTCAGTCCACCACCCTAGGAGTAATGGGCAGGTGGAAGCGACGAACAAGATCATCGTCAACCTACTTAAGAAGAAAGTGGAGAATCTCAGGGGGAATTTGGTGGAACAGCTACCTTCGGTCCTATGGTCCATGAGGACTACTCCAAACACGGCCACAGGGGAGACTCCCTTCAAACTGTCTCATGGGTCCGAGGCCGTCTTTCCGATAGAATTCGAGGAAAAGACCCCCAGGGTGGTCGCCGCGGGTGAAGGGGATGAAGAATGGCTAATGGAAAACGACGTGGAACAAAGGTTGTCCCTAGACCTGGTAGAAGAGCTCCGAGACCTCGCTACTATTCGGCAGGAGGAAATCAAATGGCGAATGGCTCGGTACTTTGACAAGCATATCCGAGTAAAGCACTTCCAGAAAGGAGACCTGGTCTTGAAGAAGGTCGATGCGGCCGGGAGAGAGGCCGCGGTGGGTAAGCTTAATCCCAATTGGGAGGGGCCATACATTGTAAGTGAAGTACTCAAGTCGGGAGGGTACCATCTCCGGGATGTGGAAGGGGTACCCCTCGACCGAGCCAGAAGTGGGGATGACTTGAAGCAATTTTATCCTTAAAAAGTTGTATCATTTCACCTATTATATGTTTCATTTTTTGTACGTTGTTCATAGCTATCTAGTAGGGTGTCAAGTTCTTTATGCTGGATTGCCCCGAACGATCCCGCTGCAGGGCTCTCACTAGCCGGTGGGTTAGGTTGATCTCGCGGAGAGGCTGACAGGGTGATAAGTTCTTTATGCTGGATTGCCCCGGACGATCCCGTTGCCGGGCTCTCACTAACCGGTGGGTCAGGTTGATCTCACGGAGAGGCTGGCAAGGTGACAAGTTTGTTATGCTGGATTGCCCCGGACGATCCCGCTATCGGGCTCTCACTAGCCGGTGGGTCAGGTTGATCTTGCGGAGAGGCTGGTAGGTTGATAAGTTCTTTATGATGGATTGCCCCGGACGATCCCGCTGCCGGGCTCTCACTAGCCGGTGGGTTGATCTCGCGGAGAGGCTGACAGGGTGACAAGTTCTTTATGCTGGATTGCCCCGGACGATCCCGCTGCCGGGCTCTGATGGATAATTTTCTTTATATAGTTTTGCTGAAGCGCAAATCCAACAATAAAACGATAAGGCAAGTATACCTATCGTTTTAAAGTATAGGATCAAGTGTCGTATTAGACTCGAGGCTGTCGAGTACTTGTACTGATGTAGAGGTTTCGTGACGACGTGGACGTTACGCTAACGGAAACATATTCATCACCAAAAAGTAAACAACATAGGAGGGCTCCGACCAAGAGCGAACGAAAAGGGGTCGGTTGGCTCCCAAATCCGATAGAAAAATTAATATGCGGGACTCGATACAACGTCCTTAGGACCTACCTCTCCAACAAGCACACAACTCACCGTTAGCCGGACTCGATACAACGTCCTTAAGACCTACCTCTCCAACAAGCACACAACTCACCGCACCTACACAAGCATCTATTCCGTCAATCGATTTCTTTACAAAACGCAGCGGCAATATTTTGGAGCGGCGGTGAACATTCAAGCGGCGATTAAGCCCTAGTTGAGATTAACTCCCTTGTTAACGCTAAGTGCGCCAATCTTGGAGAGCAAACCAAGGCTAGGCCGAGTTTCGCTCCCGCACCGGATCTACCCGATCCGAACAACAAGAGATTCAATAACAACACTATTATTTCAGATCTTGCAAGCGAAAAGATTTAAGATCGCGGATAAAACGATTCGACAAAACCTCCACAAAATAATCGTAGAAAGAATCTCAAAGGGGAGAGGTTACCCAACCAAGAAAATGATCACACAAGATAGATGTGGGAGAATCGCTCTCTCCACGATTCCACCGGCGTCGCACCGAATGGAGAAGCACCCTTTCTTCCTTGGAGTCGCACCGCGGAAGTCTCGCCGGAGTCGCACCGAAGAGGATGGAGGGATGCGGTCTTGGAGTCACACCAAGGAGAGAGGGGGGCGGCAAGGAGAAGGCTCCTCCTTGTGGCCGAAATCTCTAAGGGGGGGAAAGTTTAGGGTTTTCTTTTGACTCTTCAATAATCCTCATTCCAACATAAGACCCCTTTAAATAGGAGTTTACAAAACATCTTAACCATCCATGATGGAGATGAAATCTCATCCACCCGAATGGTTAAATACACACCAAAATGAAAATAAGAGTTCAAAATTAAAATTACAATCACTTTAATAAATATAAAATTATCATCTATTATGAATTAATTTTATATTTATTAATATAAAATAAAAGTGCATGAAATAAAAGTCTAATTCTTCATGGCGGTTTTGGCACGCCGCGGGCGGAGATTATAACGCGGTCGTCCATCAGCATCATCACGACACCTCAGATCTTTATGGCGAAGCGCCTCGGCAGCCGGGTCATCATCATCAAGGAGTGTCGGAGGGGACGCGCCATCAATCCTCCCCCACTCAAAATCAAGCATCTCCGATGCGTGGTCCGAAATGTAGCGGCGGAGAAGATCAGCATCCAGTCGTTGAAGCTCTGTCGCGAGGACCCAAGAATCGTCTGAAGGAGGGCGATCACGCCAACGGATGAGGAAGCGGTATGTAGCACCCTCCGAGGTAGTAAGTGGCTCCGCAGACAGTATCATGTCCGGAGTGAGAAACGTCTTCGGAAACCTGGGAAACATATCAGCAGTAGGAATAAAAGTATGCGACTTACCATCCGGTGAAATACCTGTCGGAACCGATAGAGAGAGGTCATCCGTACTACCACTCCCCAACCCATAAGAAGATTTGGTGGAAGGAGAAGACGTCAAAGAGCTCAACTCATGTGGAGGCGATACGAACATCGTTAAATCCGAGACGTTAAAAATAGGGGAGATTCCCCATTCGGCAGGCAAATCCAAAACAAAAGCGTTGTCACCTATTTTCTTGATGATCCGAAAAGGGCCGGCGCGCTTAGGTGCTAACTTTCTAACGGTGCCAGATGGCAATCGTTCGGGAACTAATCGTACTAAGACCAAATCGCCAACCTTGAAGTGTGACACTCTCCGATTTATATTGGCGTGTGCCTGATAAGAATCATACTGAGCAGTCAAGGTAGCTCGTATACGTGCATGAAGGTCGTGAAGATGTTGGGCGAAGGATTGTGCAAATTGACTTGCCTTGTATGTTGGGGGCAAGGGAACCAAGTCAAGAGGCACAGGGGCCTTGAACCCGTGGACAATCTCATTTGGCGACAAACCAGTGGACCAATTTTTGGAATTGTTATAGGCTAACTGAGCGTGGGGAAGAATAAGATCCCATGTGCCTTTATGATCATTCACGAGACATCTAAGAAGGTTCCCTAGGCTCCGGTTAACCACCTCAGTTTGCCCATCGGTTTGAGGATGATAGGCGGAGGAAAACAACAGTTTGGTACCCATTAGGATCCAAAGTGTCTTCCAGAAGTAGCTCGTATACTTAACATCCCTATCCGAGACAATTGTCTTCGGCACTCCTCGGTGACTAACAACTTCCTTAAAATAAAGCTTTGCGATATGAGATGCGTCGTCGGTTCTAGTACACGGTATAAAATAGGCCATTTTAGAGAACCTATCCACAACTACGAAGATAGAATCGTGACGACGAAAAGTGGTGGGTAGGCCTAAGACAAATTCCATGCTCACATCCTCCCAAGGTACGGAAGGTATAGGCAATGGAGTATATAACCCGACGTTGGTTTTGGTACCCTTGGAAACTTGGCAAGTACGGCAACTACTCACTACCCGCCCTACCATTGCCTTCAACTTTGGCCAATAAAACTTTTCCTCAACCAGGGTAATAGTCTTATCTCTACCGAAATGGCCACTCAACCCGCCACTATGTAGTTCCCAGATGATATGGAGACGTAGGGATGACTGCGGAATACATAATTTCCCATGCCTAAAGAGATAACCATCCTTGATAACGGAGGCAGTAATAGTGGTGGGGGAACTATCCTGGGCAGATAGGTAAGACTCCTGAAAATCCGGGCATGAAGCGTATTCATCCTTGATTCGCTCGAACCCGACAACGTTAACTTCCATAGTGGTGACTAAGAGGGCTAGCCGACTAAGAGCGTCCGCAACCCGATTGTCCGCTCCCTTAAGATGTTTAAGATTAAAAGTGTAACCCTGTAGGAAGGATACCCACTTAGCGTGACGCGGGCTGATTTTATGTTGGCCATTGATAAATCGTAAAGCTTCGTGATCAGAGAGGATCACGAACTCCTTAGAGAGGAGATAATGCCGCCAGTGGTGCAAGCATCTAATGACCGCATAAAATTCCCTATCATAGTTGGAATAATTCAATTTAGCGCCCGCCAGCTTTTCACTAAAGAAACTCACAGGGTGCCCTTCCTGACTCAAGACACCTCCTATTCCCACGCCCGAAGCGTCACAAGTAAGCTCAAAGACTTTCGAGAAGTCAGGTAGACGTAAGACGGGTGCCTCAGTCATAAGCTCTTTGATGCGTTGGAAAGCGAAGGTGGTGGACTTCGTCCAAGTAAACTCACCCTTTTTCATGCAGTCGCTAATGGGGGCCATGATACTGCTAAAGTCTTTGATGAAACGACGGTAGAAAGTGGCTAATCCATGGAAGCTTCTCACCTCACGTATCGTGGTCGGCTCGGGCCAGTCCTTAATCACCTTAACCTTGCTGGGGTCAACTCTAATGCCCTCCGCTCCCACGATGTAGCCTAAAAACTCCACTTCCGAAACATGGAACGTGCATTTCTTGAGATTCAGAAATAAAGTTTCCTTCCGTAGGGTGGAAAGAACCACTTTCAAGTGGGAGACGTGCTCGGTGGTCGAAGTGCTGAATACCAAAATGTCATCGAAGTAGACGACTACGAACTTCCCCATGAATGGATGAAAGACATGCGTCATCATTCGGGAGAATGTGCTGGGGGCATTGGATAGCCCGAAGGGCATCACAAGCCACTCGTATAACCCGTCCTTAGACTTAAACGCCGTCTTCCACTCATCTCCCTCGCGGATTCTTATCTGGTGGTATCCTCTTCGTAAATCTAATTTAGAAAATATGGTGGCACCCGATAAGACATCTAGAAGGTCATCTAGGCGCGGTATAGGAAATCGGTATTGATAGTGATCTTGTTGATAGCGCGGCTATCAACACACATCCGCCACGTACCATCCTTCTTGGGGGCAAGAAGGGCTGGCACCGCACAAGGACTCATGCTAGTCCTGATGAATCCTTTCTTCATCAAATCCTCGATCTGAGTCTGCAGCTCTTTGTGGGCCGCGGGGTGAAGCCTATAGTGGGGTTGGTTCGGCAGGGACGAACCCGGGATGAGATCTATCACATGCTGTATATTCCTCAATGGAGGTAACACAGAAGGCAACTCGTCTGGGTACACGTCCTTATATTCGTCCAAAAGGGCTCGTAACTCCCTAGGCAACTCATTCAACGCGTCCGATTCACCCTTCGCACTCATAAGAACTAGAGCGTACATAACTCCTTCAAGAAAAGGATCTCTCACAAACTCTCTCCTACCTACTAGGCTCAAAGCCTTCCTCTCGGCCGGGACAGTAGTGTCTTTAGCCAAAGCTACCGGCTCGTTTGGAACGGTCGGTCTCAATGTGATGGTCTTACCGTTGAATTTGAATTCATAAGTATTGGCTCGACCGAAATGTGGGACGTCACGGTCATAAAGCCAAGGGCGGCCTAATAACACGTGGCACGCGTCCATGGGGAGGACATCACACCAGACCTCATCCGTGTAAGATTTAAAGGTAAGAGGGACCAGGCAACGCTTGCTAACCGGGACGGTAACCTTGCTAATCCAAGCTACTTGGTAGGGTGTGGGGTGTGGTTCCGTGGTTAGATTCATACGTTTAACAGCGTTCTCAGAGATAACGTTCACACAGCTACCGCTATCTATAATGAGCTTGCACAGCTTGTCACCACTCTTAAAGATCAGCGAAAAGATACTCGTCCTCTTCCAGTCATCTAGCGGACGTGGAGTGGTCAGAATACAACGCATCACCATGAGGGGGGAATCGTCTTCCAAATCGCTTGGGACCCCATCGGGGTCGCTCTCCTCGGCGGCCTCATATACATAATCAGTAGAGTCGGCGGCCATGTCTAAGAGGGCAACGGCCTTAGTCTTAGTTGGGCATTCAAAGGCATAGTGGCCTTGAACACCGCAAGAATAGCAAGTGGTATTGGCCTTGCTAACCTTCCCAATGGGAACACGCTCACTCGTGGGATTCCTAGTGTTCCTAGCGGTGATCACGACGGACTTAGACTCGGTGGTTCTAGACTTCCCCCTATCCGGATAGGTGGAAGAAGATGTTCCAACGGTGGTCTTATTCTTCGAGTGGGAATAACGGGCGTGAGCCTTGGCGGCTAAGTGTTTTTCAATGTCCAGGGCGACATTGAATGTCGTGTTCAGATCAGTGTGCCCATAACGCAAGAGCTTCCGCTGGATGTCGGGTTGAAGCCCCTTACGAAACCTGGATAATGTGACCTCTGGAGGTTCCCTAAGCTCGCAACGCACCATGCGGTCTTTCAAATCTCCCATATACTCGGCCACCGACTTTGAACCTTGCCGCAGGGTGGCTAGTTCATCGAACATTTGGGTTCGGTGGTAAGCGGGAACTTATTGGTCGGTGAGCAAATTTTTCATCACCGCCCATCCGATAGGTGGGACTTCCTGTCCGGCTCCTAACCTCCTTTCCTCATTCAGCCAGAAGGTTTTCGGTCGGTCTGTCAACTTCATGCGGGCGACTTGGACCTTTTGGAGATCCGTGAGATTGTGCCATTGATAGTAACATTCCATGTCAACTACCCAGCTAAGGAAGACCTGGGGGTCTCCCATGCCATCGTAGGTGGGGGCATCAATCTTGATGGCTTTAGTGATATCGAAACCACGCTCGGGGCGGCGCTCTCGAGGAGGTGCTCGGGGATAGCCCCCATCAGAATCCGAATCAGTGAGCGGTTGGTGCCGGTTGGTCTCTTCAACATCACCGGGTGGTGGTGGTGGTCCTCCTTGATTCCGTAAGATTTGTTCTAACATCATCCTAAGGTCAGTTAGCTCGGTGCGTAGTCCTGTTATGGCCTCGGTGTTGGGATCATTGGGCTGATTCGCAGCCATCCTAGACGTAGACGGTAACGTGTACTCCGTTCCTAGCCTAGTGGGCATTCAGGGTCAGGACAATCAGGAAGGAGATTTTTTTTTCTAGGGCCGTTGATAGATTGACATAAGAAATTTTTATAGATTCCTGATGTGCGTAACACGTAGCTCGTTAAAAAAAATTTATTTTTGAATTTTGACAAAAATTTCAGATTTCAGACCGCTATTCGCACACCACCTAGACAGAATTACGACGCTTCCAATTTTTAGGCCGACCTAACGAGGACGACTCGAAAAAGTTTCAGTTTTAATGTTGCTGGAAATACTTTCAGGAAGCTACAGCAAAAATTTCAGATTTTTCTGACAAGTTTAAAATTTTTTTTTTTGATATTTTGCTAAACGCAGACCAATCCGAGAATTTTCAGATTTTCCTATTGATTAGAACGACCAACAAGGATCGCAGCGAGGATGTTTGCAACGTGGGAGTTGAAACGACCGCCTCTGATACCAAATTGATGTAGAGGTTTCGTGACGACGTGGACGTTACGCTAACGGAAACATATTCATCACCAAAAAGTAAACAACATAGGAGGGCTCCGACCAAGAGCGAACGAAAAGGGGTCGGTTGGCTCCCAAATCCGATAGAAAAATTAATATGCGGGACTCGATACAACGTCCTTAGGACCTACCTCTCCAACAAGCACACAACTCACCGTTAGCCGGACTCGATACAACGTCCTTAAGACCTACCTCTCCAACAAGCACACAACTCACCGCACCTACACAAGCATCTATTCCGTCAATCGATTTCTTTACAAAACGCAGCGGCAATATTTTGGAGCGGCGGTGAACATTCAAGCGGCGATTAAGCCCTAGTTGAGATTAACTCCCTTGTTAACGCTAAGTGCGCCAATCTTGGAGAGCAAACCAAGGCTAGGCCGAGTTTCGCTCCCGCACCGGATCTACCCGATCCGAACAACAAGAGATTCAATAACAACACTATTATTTCAGCTCTTGCAAGCGAAAAGATTTAAGATCGCGGATAAAACGATTCGACAAAACCTCCACAAAATAATCGTAGAAAGAATCTCAAAGGGGAGAGGTTACCCAACCAAGAAAATGATCACACAAGATAGATGTGGGAGAATCGCTCTCTCCACGATTCCACCGGCGTCGCACCGAATGGAGAAGCACCCTTTCTTCCTTGGAGTCGCACCGCGGAAGTCTCGCCGGAGTCGCACCGAAGAGGATGGAGGGAGGCGGTCTTGGAGTCACACCAAGGAGAGAGGGGGGGGGGGGGGGGGGGGGGGCAAGGAGAAGGCTCCTCCTTGTGGCCGAAATCTCTAAGGGGGGGAAAGTTTAGGGTTTTCTTTTGACTCTTCAATAATCCTCATTCCAACATAAGACCCCTTTAAATAGGAGTTTACAAAACATCTTAACCATCCATGATGGAGATGAAATCTCATCCACCCGAATGGTTAAATACACACCAAAATGAAAATAAGAGTTCAAAATTAAAATTACAATCACTTTAATAAATATAAAATTATCATCTATTATGAATTAATTTTATATTTATTAATATAAAATAAAAGTGCATGAAATAAAAGTCTAATTCTTCATGGCGGTTTTGGCACGCCGCGGGCGGAGATTATAACGCGGTCGTCCATCAGCATCATCACGGCACCTCAGATCTTTATGGCGCAGCGCCTCGGCAGCCGGGTCATCATCATCAAGGAGTGTCGGAGGGGACGCGCCATCAATCCTCCCCCACTCAAAATCAAGCATCTCCGATGCGTGGTCCGAAATGTAGCGGCGGAGAAGATCAGCATCCAGTCGTTGAAGCTCTGTCGCGAGGACCCAAGAATCGTCTGAAGGAGGGCGATCACGCCAACGGATGAGGAAGCGGTATGTAGCACCCTCCGAGGTAGTAAGTGGCTCCGCAGATAGTATCATGTCCGGAGTGAGAAACGTCTTCGGAAACCTGGGAAACATATCAGCAGTAGGAATAAAAGTATGCGACTTACCATCCGGTGAAATACCTGTTGGAACCGATAGAGAGAGGTCATCCGTACTACCACTCCCCAACCCATAAGAAGATTTGGTGGAAGGAGAAGACGTCAAAGAGCTCAACTCATGTGGAGGCGATACGAACATCGTTAAATCCGAGACGTTAAAAATAGGGGAGATTCCCCATTCGGCAGGCAAATCCAAAACAAAAGCGTTGTCACCTATTTTCTTGATGATCCGAAAAGGGCCGGCGCGCTTAGGTGCTAACTTTCTAACGGTGCCAGATGGTAATCGTTCGGGAACTAATCGTACTAAGATCAAATCGCCAACCTTGAAGAGTGACACTCTCCGATTTATATTGGCGTGTGCCTGATAAGAAGCATACTGAGCAGTCAAGGTAGCTCGTATACGTGCATGAAGGTCGTGAAGATGTTGGGCGAAGGATTGTGCAAATTGACTTGCCTTGTATGTTGGGGGCAAGGGAACCAAGTCAAGAGGCACAGGGGCCTTGTACCCGTGGACAATCTCATTTGGCGACAAACCGGTGGACCGATTTTTGGAATTGTTATAGGCTAACTGAGCGTGGGGAAGAATAAGATCCCATGTGCCTTTATGATCATTCACGAGACATCTAAGAAGGTTCCCTAGGCTCCGGTTAACCACCTCAGTTTGCCCATCAGTTTGAGGATGATAGGCGGAGGAAAACAACAGTTTGGTACCCATTAGGATCCAAAGTGTCTTCCAGAAGTAGCTCGTATACTTAACATCCCTATCCGAGACAATTGTCTTCGACACTCCTCGGTGACTAACAACTTCCTTAAAATAAAGCTTTGCGATATGAGATGCGTCGTCGGTTCTAGTACACGGTATAAAATAGGTCATTTTAGAGAACCTATCCACAACTACGAAGATAGAATCGTGACGACAAAAAGTGGTGGGTAGGCCTAAGACAAAGTCCATGCTCACATCCTCCCAAGGTACGGAAGGTATAGGCAATGGAGTATATAACCCGACGTTGGTTTTGGTACCCTTGGAAACTTGGCAAGTACGGCAACTACTCACTACCCGCCCTACCATTGCCTTCAACTTTGGCCAATAAAACTTTTCCTCAACCAGGGTAATAGTCTTATCTCTACCGAAATGGCCACTCAACCCGCCACTATGTAGTTCCCAGATGATATGGAGACGTAGGGATGACTGCGGAATACATAATTTCCCATGCCTAAAGAGATAACCATCCTTGATAACGAAGGCAGTAATAGTGGTGGGCGAACTATCCTGGGCAGATAGGTAAGACTCCTGAAAATCCGGGCATGAAGCGTATTCATCCTTGATTCGCTCGAACCCGACAACGTTAACTTCCATAGTGGTGACTAAGAGGGCTAGTCCACTAAGAGCGTCCGCAACCCGATTGTCCGCTCCCTTAAGATGTTTAAGATTAAAAGTGTAACCCTGTAGGAAGGATACCCACTTAGCGTGACGCGGGCTGATTTTATGTTGGCCATTGATAAATCGTAAAGCTTCGTGATCGGAGAGGATCACGAACTCCTTAGAGAGGAGATAATGCCGCCAATGGTGCAAGCATCTAATGACCGCATAAAATTCCCTATCATAGTTGGAATAATTCAATTTAGCGCCCGCCAGCTTTTCACTAAAGAAACTCACAGGGTGCCCTTCCTGACTCAAGACACCTCCTATTCCCACGCCCGAAGCGTCACAAGTAAGCTCAAAGACTTTCGAGAAGTCAGGTAGACGTAAGACGGGTGCCTCAGTCATAAGCTCTTTGATGCGTTGGAAAGCGAAGGTGGTGGACTTCGTCAAAGTAAACTCACCCTTTTTCATGCAGTCGCTAATGGGGGCCATGATACTGCTAAAGTCTTTGATGAAACGACAGTAGAAAGTGGCTAATCCATGGAAGCTTCTCACCTCACGTATCGTGGTCGGCTCGGGCCAGTCCTTAATCACCTTAACCTTGCTGGGGTCAACTCTAATGCCCTCCGCTCCCACGATGTAGCCTAAAAACTCCACTTCCGAAACATGGAACGTGCATTTCTTGAGATTCAGAAATAAAGTTTCCTTCCGTAGGGTGGAAAGAACCACTTTCAAGTGGGAGACGTGCTCGGTGGTCGAAGTGCTGTATACCAAAATGTCATCGAAGTAGACGACTACGAACTTCCCCATGAATGGATGAAAGACATGCGTCATCATTCGGGAGAATGTGCTGGGGGCATTGGATAGCCCGAAGGGCATCACAAGCCACTCCTATAACCCGTCCTTAGACTTAAACGCCGTCTTCCACTCATCTCCCTCGCGGATTCTTATCTGGTGGTATCCGCTTCGTAAATCTAATTTAGAAAATATGGTGGCACCCGATAAGACATCTAGAAGGTCATCTAAGCGCGGTATAGGAAATCGGTACTTGATAGTGATCTTGTTGATAGCGCGACTATCAACACACATCCGCCACGTACCATCCTTCTTGGGGGCAAGAAGGGCTGGCACCGCACAAGGACTCATGCTAGTCCTGATGAATCCTTTCTTCATCAAATCGTCGATCTGAGTCTGCAGCTCTTTGTGGGCCGCGGGGTGAAGCCTATAGTGGGGTTGGTTCGGCAGGGACGAACCCGGGATGAGATCTATCGCATGCTGTATATTCCTCAATGGAGGTAACACAGAAGGCAACACGTCTGGGTACACGTCCTTATATTCGTCCAAAAGGGCTCGTAACTCCCTAGGCAACTCATTCAACGCGTCCGATTCACCCTTCACACTCATAAGAACTAGAGCGTACATAACTCCTTCAAGAAAAGGATCTCTCACAAACTCTCTCCTACCTACTAGGCTCAAAGCCTTCCTCTCGGCCGGGACAGTAGTGTCTTTAGCCAAAGCTACCGGCTCCTTTGGAACGGTCGGTCTAAATGTGATGGTCTTACCGTTGAATTTGAATTCATAAGTATTGGCTCGACCGAAATGTGTGACGTCACGGTCATAAAGCCAAGGGCGGCCTAATAACACGTGGCACGCGTCCATGGGGAGGACATCACACCAGACCTCATCCGTGTAAGATTTAAAGGTAAGAGGGACCAGGCAACGCTTGCTAACCGGGACGGTAACCTTGCTAATCCAAGCTACTTGGTAGGGTGTGGGGTGTGGTTCCGTGGTTAGATTCATACGTTTAACAGCGTTCTCAGAGATAACGTTCACACAGCTACCGCTATCTATAATGAGCTTGCACAGCTTGTCACCACTCTTAAAGATCAGCGAAAAGATACTCGTCCTCTTCCAGTCATCTAGCGGACGTGGAGTGGTCAGAATACAACGCATCACCATGAGGGGGGAATCGTCTTCCAAATCGCTTGGGACCCCATCGGGGTCGCTCTCCTCGGCGGCCTCATATACATAATCAGTAGAGTCGGCGGCCATGTCTAAGGGGGCAACGGCCTTAGTCTTAGTTGGGCATTCAAAGGCATAGTGGCCTTGAACACCGCAAGAATAGCAAGTGGTATATGCCTTGCTAACCTTCCCAATGGGAACACGCTCACTCGTGGGATTCCTAGTGTTCCTAGCGGTGATCACGACGGACTTAGACTCGGTGGTTCTAGACTTCCCCCTGTCCGGATAGGTGGAAGAAGATGTTCCAACGGTGGTCTTATTCTTCGAGTGGGAATAACGGGCGTGAGCCTTGGCGGCTAAGTGTTTTTCAATGTCCAGGGCGGCATTGAATGTCGTGTTCAGATCAGTGTGCCCATAACGCAAGAGCTTCCGCTGGATGTCGGGTTGAAGCCCCTTACGAAACCTGGATAATGTGACCTCTGGAGGTTCCCTAAGCTCGCAACGCACCATGCGGTCTTTCAAATCTCCCATATACTCGGCCACCGACTTTGAACCTTGCCGCAGGGTGGCTAGTTCATCGAACATTTGGGTTCGGTGGTAAGCGGGAACGTATTGGTCGGTGAGCAAATTTTTCATCACCGCCCATCCGATAGGTGAGACTTCCTGTCCGGCTCCTAACCTCCTTTCCTCATTCAGCCAGAAGGTTTTCGCTCGGTCTGTCAACTTCATGCGGGCGACTTGGACCTTTTAGAGATCCGTGAGATTGTGCCATTGATAGTAACATTCCATGTCAACTACCCAGCTAAGGAAGACCTGGGGGTCTCCCATGCCATCGTAGGTGGGGGCATCAATCTTGATGGCTTTAGTGATATCGAAACCACGCTCGGGGCGGCGCTCTCGAGGAGGCGCTCGGGGATAGCCCCCATCAGAATCCGAATCAGTGAGCGGTTGGTGCCGGTTGGGCTCTTCAACATCACCGGGTGGTGGTGGTGGTCCTCGTTGATTCCGTAAGATTTGTTCTAACATCATCCTAAGGTCAGTCAGCTCGGTGCGTAGTCCTGTTATGGCCTCGGTGTTGGGATCATTGGGCTGATTCGCAGCCATCCTAGACGTAGACGGTAACGTGTAGTCCGTTCCTAGCCTAGTGGGCATTCAGGGTCAGGACAATCAGGAAGGAGATTTTTTTTCTAGGGCCGTTGATAGATTGACATAAGAAATTTTTATAGATTCCTGATGTGCGTAACACGTAGCTCGTTAAAAAAAATTTATTTTTGAATTTTGACAAAAATTTCAGATTTCAGACCGCTATTCGCACACCACCTAGAAAGAATTACGACGCTTCCAATTTTTAGGCCGACCTAACGAGGACGACTCGAAAAAGTTTCAGTTTTAATGTTGCTGGAAATACTTTCAGGAAGCTACAGGAAAAATTTCAGATTTTTCTGACAAGTTTAAAAGATTTTTTTTTTGATATTTTGCTAAACGCAGACCAATCCGAAAATTTTCAGATTTTCCTATTGATTAGAACGACCAACAAGGATCGCAGCGAGGATGTTTGCAACGTGGGAGTTGAAACGACCGCCTCTGATACCAAATTGATGTAGAGGTTTCGTGACGACGTGGACGTTACGCTAACGGAAACATATTCATCACCAAAAAGTAAACAACATAGGAGGGCTCCGACCAAGAGCGAACGAAAAGGGGTCGGTTGGCTCCCAAATCCGATAGAAAAATTAATATGCGGGACTCGATACAACGTCCTTAGGACCTACCTCTCCAACAAGCACACAACTCACCGTTAGCCGGACTCGATACAACGTCCTTAAGACCTACCTCTCCAACAAGCACACAACTCACCGCACCTACACAAGCATCTATTCCGTCAATCGATTTCTTTACAAAACGCAGCGGCAATATTTTGGAGCGGCGGTGAACATTCAAGCGGCGATTAAGCCCTAGTTGAGATTAACTCCCTTGTTAACGCTAAGTGCGCCAATCTTGGAGAGCAAACCAAGGCTAGGCCGAGTTTCGCTCCCGCACCGGATCTACCCGATCCGAACAACAAGAGATTCAATAACAACACTATTATTTCAGCTCTTGCAAGCGAAAAGATTTAAGATCGCGGATAAAACGATTCGACAAAACCTCCACAAAATAATCGTAGAAAGAATCTCAAAGGGGAGAGGTTACCCAACCAAGAAAATGATCACACAAGATAGATGTGGGAGAATCACTCTCTCCACGATTCCACCGGCGTCGCACCGAATGGAGAAGCACCCTTTCTTCCTTGGAGTCGCACCGCGGAAGTCTCGCCGGAGTCGCACCGAAGAGGATGGAGGGAGGCGGTCTTGGAGTCACACCAAGGAGAGAGGGGGGCGGCAAGGAGAAGGCTCCTCCTTGTGGCCGAAATCTCTAAGGGGGGGGGAAAGTTTAGGGTTTTCTTTTGACTCTTCAATAATCCTCATTCCAACATAAGACCCCTTTAAATAGGAGTTTACAAAACATCTTAACCATCCATGATGGAGATGAAATCTCATCCACCCGAATGGTTAAATACACACCAAAATGAAAATAAGAGTTCAAAATTAAAATTACAATCACTTTAATAAATATAAAATTATCATCTATTATGAATTAATTTTATATTTATTAATATAAAATAAAAGCGCATGAAATAAAGGTCTAATTCTTCATGGCAGTTTTGGCACGCCGCGGGCGGAGATTATAACGCGGTCGTCCATCAGCATCATCACGGCACCTCAGATCTTTATGGCGCAGCGCCTCGGCAACCGGGTCATCATCATCAAGGAGTGTCGGAGGGGACGCGCCATCATGTACTCACAAAGTGGAGCTGTTATTTTATCTAACGGAAATTTTTGGTTTGAAAAGTGAAGTAAAAAAGGTGACTTGGACTAAAGAGAAAATTGATGATTAAGAAGCTAGCACTTGATCTAGAATCCCTTTGGACTAAAATAAACTTCTTAGATGATTAAACTGCAAACTTCTAAATTATATGCTTCGACCATGGGGGTTCCCAAAGTATGATAGAACCTCTTTCGAGAGAACTATCAACTAACCTTAGGTTGATCGATTAAGACCTCTCGGCCAGTCGAAACCCTAAGCTTGCTTTAGGCGGTGAACCCCTCTATTGGATTTGATTCCAGTCCGGAAGATTTAAATCACCCTCTCTCGAGGAGTGCATGAAATTCTTTTTATCTTTGAGTGATCTCCTCATTTGCATAGATCTCTCGATCACTAGCATACAAATCTTAGATCGAAAAACATATTCGCGATATATGAATTCGACGCAATTAAATTCAAAGATAAATCGAAGCGAAATAATATAAGAAGCTTGCAAATTTTAATAAGAACAAAGCAACGTTTATTTTATTCCAAAGTTCATCATGATCAAGTGCTAATTGGAATTTAGTTACTCATCATGATGGAGGAAATACATATGATAAAAGAGAGAGACATGATTGGTAATAGAAAAGTACTTAAATTGAAATTGCTGAAAAGAGAATTACAACATGAAACAAAATTAAAGGTGACAACTTGAAATGAGAAAAACAGTAAATTAGTGCAGAATAACAGAAAATGGCCTCCAAAATCCCCCCTGGCATCTGGACATGGCAACAATTTATAGTTGAAAAAGTTGGGGAGACACACCCCTAGGTCACGCCCGTGACCTAGGGCGTGTAATGTGCGGCAATGGTGTCTTGAATACCCGGGAATGTTCGGGAGAAAAACCGCCAAACTTCGTAAATCTGTTGGTCACGCCCCTAGGTCACGCCCGTGACCTAGGCGTGTCTTGGCTTGATCTACAAACGGCGGGAAACGACCTGAGCTGGAGTTAATTTGGCGGTTTAGAGTAGGTCACGCCCAATGGTCACGCCCGTGACAGTGGGGCGTGCACGTGTAATATTAATCAGACGTGGCATGATCCAGCACGGCAGTAGAGTCACGACCCATGACACACGGCACGCCCCTATGTCATGCCCGTGACTAGGGGGCGTGTAATATTAATTTGACGTGGACTAGGTTCTAGCATTCTCAGCGGTCACGACCCGTGGCTGAGGTCATGCCCCTAGGTCACGCCCGTGACTAGGGGGCGTGTACTTGACAATTTTCCAAAACAGCACCAAATTTTCTTCTGGTTAAAACAGTGAGCCCAAAAATGCTATCAGCAGCCCAGATCTACCTGAAAAGGAAAAATAAATAAATTAAGGAGAATATTTTAATAATAAAGATAAATATTGATTGATTATTAAATTAAAAACTAACTAAAAACTAAGATAAAAATAAAGTTATCAAATACCCTCATACTTACCCGTTTGATAGTCCCGAATAAACAACTTTTCATAGGAGTAGAAAAATTTTAATACTAGAATTGAAATTTGAACCTAAGGAGTAAAAATGCGAAGTCTTACGCCTAAGCGTGTAGAAATTCTTGTAGAAAAAACTATTCAGCATATAGATTAGCTTATAATTTTTCAGAAATGCATTACAACATATTGTTTTTACTTTTAAATTGAAAATCCGGTAAATCCTAAAATGTTATTTAGGGAGCGGGTAGCGTGCTTACTAAGATCAATATTACGCAAAATCAAATTTCGGGATAGCCTCCAAAGAAATCCATCAATGACGATTGCCATTGGCTTGCCCTTTCACACTCTCGCCATGGCACTAGTTTAACTCATAAGTATGAATCAATAGGACTTAATTCGGTTGAAACGTTGGCTTAGGTTATTTTTGGTGAGGAAAAACAAAAATAAACATGACGGCTATTCACACCCAAACCAAAAGTGAGCTCGCACAAAATAATCTAAGCAGCCATGGCATTGTAAGAGCATAGCCAATTCCTAATTTTTTTTCAGTTGTTTCATTTGATTTTTTTTCATTTGATTTTTTATCAGCATTTTTTTTCATAAAATACAAGAGAGTCCACCAAAATAATAAAAGACAACAAACTCTCACAAAATCTTTTCAAATTACTACTTTCGAGCACTGACTTAGGTGTGTGATTAGGTTGCTTTTTGGGCCTTGGTGAAGAGCTTGGTGGAACTGAAACAAAAAGTAATGTAAAAGGCTCAAAGGGGCTTAACAAAGATAAAATGTTAGGTGCGGGTGCAAAAGCTCAAACGGGCCAATGAAATGCCTATATCATATTCATACGAATGAATTTAACCTATGCAAATGTTTTGAGAATCGCTAGAGGGCAAGTTCTAGACATCGAGAAAGAATACCCTTCCGTTCAAATTGCGTAATAATTCTCTAGTAAGCTTCTACATACTCACTTAAATTATTTTTGGATTCTACCGGTTTCAAGGTAAAAGTAAAACAAAAATTATTTTCACGCAGTTAGAAAAATATAAATCTAATTATGTGCTGAATAGTTAATTTGACATGAGATCCTACAAACACGTGCGCTTAACTAGGAACACTACATGAGTCAACAATTTTACTCCAAAATTCAAAATCGAATAAAGTATAAAAATTCCCTACAACACTATGCAAAAGCAAATCTACTAAGGATTTTGCATATGAGTAAATATAGAGATATTGATTCCCAAATTAATATAAGATAAATTTTTTTTTTGATTTTTTAAATATTTTCTTTTTTTGTAATATTTTCTTTAAAATTATTTTTTCGGGGGTTGCTCAGCAGTAAACTTGGTGTGAAATACCCTCCCCCCATACTTAAAAGAAAACAGTGTCCCCAATGTTGGAAATCTAGAAAAAAAAACAAGTAAGAAAGAGAGAAGAAACTTCCCTGAGTGGAGGCCAAATTTGCACCAAGTAGTCCTGATGAAGCAAAACACACAATTTTTATACTTTTTTTATAAAAAGATAAAGAGACATGAAAGCAGGAAAAATATAAAGACGGATAAAGATACAAAAGATAAAACAAAGAAGGCCTAATCCTCATCACTGCCATCCCTGCTTGGTGGATAGTGAGTCCGCAAAACCCCAAACTCCCTCAAAATGCGATCCATCGAAGAGTCCTGACGCTGCTCAAGTGTCGTAAATCGACTATCAAAATGTGCAAACCAAGCATCAAAATGGGTCTCCATCTGCTCAAGTTGAGTACGGAGAGACCCGAACTGACGATCCCAATAAGTCGAAGGACCAGCCATTGGGGAAGACTGCGGCGGAGGTGGGAGTGGAGAATGAGTAGCACCATGTAGATCAGTATCGAGATCAAAATCTCCACCGCCAACCATCGGTGGCACAGCCTCGTACTCACCATCGCGTCGTCATGCTAAGCCTAGGGCTTAGAGATTCTGAAATTGAATGGAAATCGGCGTCTGAACGGAGCGCATCCGCGGAAGAGCATCCCAGACCCCCAGCTGCTTGGCGAGATGGGTGATGAAGTGCCCTCCGTGGACAGCTCCCAACCTCGTATTTTCGGCCTGATGTCGAAAGAAGATAGCGAGCAACTGGCCGAGGTTAAGAGGTACCCGATGGTGCATACTATATAGACATAGTAAGTCCCACCTGGTAACCACACCATGGCTGTCGTCGTGGCCGGTGAGAGTGAAGGTAAGGAGGTTGTGGAGAATACGAAAGGCAGGAGAGATGAGGTGGCTACCATTGGATCTTTTGGGGGTGTAAGGAGAAATATCATTGCTGATTTCCAACCAGAAGTGTAGAAGATTAAAATTGGTGGGGAAATCAACACAAAGATCGGCGTAGGCGGGAGGAAAAGAAAATGCCTCGTCGCAAAATCCCATAAGAACATTGAGTTGGTGGATGGAAAGTTGTTGCGAAAGACCGCCCATTCGAAAGGCGATGACGTCATCATTCCCGACCCACCGAAACTCAAAAGAGGCCAAGAACTCAACTGTGAGTTCGAAGTAAGCGTCCTCAGGATGGAGAAAAGAGCATTCCATCCGGGGGTGGATAGAAAATTCCTCACTAACTCAGCCGCTCCGAAAACTGCAAGGATGCCCCAGTCCAAGATACGGAAGATGCCAAAGGGTTTGGCGCCCAACCGGTTGCTCCGTTCTTGTTGGGTGGGGTTGTCAAAAAGAAGCATAGCTTCCGCTGCTTCGGGGTCCGCGGGGTGCTCAAAGGAAGAAGCGGTGGAGCGGGCGTGATGGCGAGGCATTTTGAGAAATTTGGCTCAAGGGGGGAAAGAAAAAAAGGAGAAGAGCAAAAAGGAGAGGTGGGGTGGAAAAGAGAAGAAGAAACCTTTAAATAGGAAAAAATCAGGAGTCACGCCCCCCTGTCACGCTCGTGACTAGGGGGCGTGTAATAATAAGGACAAAAAAATGCAGCCTCGTGAAGGGTGGACTGGCGGGAGATAGAAAAGATAAACACGCCCAGGGTCACACCCGTGACTCTGGGGCGTGTAGCTGGAAGGAATCCGATGCTCTTATCCTGCGAAATGGGACCCGCCATCGGGCACGCCCGCGTTTTTGGGGCGTGTAACAGCAAGTCACGGGTGTGACTCAGAAGAATGCGGCCGAACCGAGACGAAAGAGTTCCATCCTGTGACAGTGGAACTGTCACACCCGTGACAGTGGAACTGTCACACCCGTGACTAGGGCGGGAGACAGACCCGCCTCATTCACAAAAAGGGCCCATCATTCGAGATAAACTTCCAGACAGGCCACGCCACCAAGACACGCCCGTGACCCGTAGGTCACGCCCGTGACTAGGGGCGTGTAAGAGAATTTTTTTTCATTTTTTTGTCTATTTTTTTTATTTTTTTGTAAAACAAAACATAAAAACACGATAGTAAAATAAAAACATAAAATACCGACTTGCAAAGCGGAGTTTCATGTAGGTGGGAGCGTCCGTTATTTCGCAAATCTCCTATAAACCTGCAAAAACCTCAAAATAGAATAATAAAAATAATAATATATTTTTTATTTTTTTTATTTTGTTTTTTTTTTCATTTTTATATGTTTTTTTTAAAACAAAAATAAAAAAAATTAGAATTTTTTTTAAACGGAAGAAAAATAAAATAAAATTAAAACATGGGTTGCCTCCCAAGAGCGCTTTGGTTACGGTCGTTGAGCTCGACCATGGTGGCACGCCGATTTAGGTGTTCGGAAGGAAAATTTCCTCCTAGTGCTCATGAAAATTATCGCCGGTGAAAAATAATTTCAATCGGTGCCCATTCACTTTAAATTCACCTTTTTCAGGATACATTATTGAAACGGTCCCGTATGGCCAAACCTCTTTGACGATAAAGGGGCCGGACCAACGGGACTTAAGTTTTCCCAGAAAAAGACGTAAACCCGAGTTATAGAGGTGAACTTGGTCTCCCGGTCGAAAAGTTTTAGGATTCCTAAGTTTCTTATCATGATAAAATTTAGTGCGCTCCTTGTATAATTTATTACTTTCGTAGGCAAAGGAGCGCCACTCATCGAGCTCGTTAAGTTGGAACTTGTGGAGCTCGGAAGAAATATTATTATCTAGATTAAGAAATTTAAGCGCCCAAAAGGCGCGATGCTCAAGCTCGACCGGTAAATGACATGCTTTCCCATAGACCAATTGATACGGCGTACAACCGATGGCGGTCTTGTACGCGGTCCGATAGGCCCACAAAGCATCATCGAGTTTAAGTGACCAATCCTTCCTATTGGTGGAAACCGTTTATTCTAAAATTTGTTTTAATTCACGGTTAACCACTTCTACTTGGCCACTTGTTTGAGGGTGATAGGGGGTGGCCATCCTATGTGTAACGCCATATTTAGATAAAACTTTAGTGAATTGGGCGTTACAAAAATAAGTTCCCCTATCGCTAATTATTGCCCGCGGTGTTCCAAATCGTGAAAAGAGTTTTTTGAGAAATTTGGTCACGACTCGGGCATCATTGGTAGGAAGGGCTTGCGCCTCCGCCCACCTAGATACGTAATTGACCGCTACCAAAATATATTGATTTCTAAAAGAAACTGGTTGCGGGCCGACAAAATCGATCCCCCATAAATCCAAAACCTCAATTTCTAAAATAGATTTTAAAGGCATTTCATCAAGGCGAGAGATATTACCTGAGCGTTGGCATTGTTCACAATGACTTACATGTGCGTGAGCGTCCTTGAAGATGCTCAGCCAATAGAAGCCCGCTTCAAGTACCTTCCGTGCCATCCGATTTGTTGGAGCATGCGTTCCGCACTCGTCCGGTTTGAGAATAACAAATCCCGAATGTATTTGATCCTATATTTGATTAATTGTGTGCAGGGATAACATATATTTTATGCACTAAGGATTGGCTGAGTAGATCAATGAAGAAAACAAAACTCGCAGTATCACTGGCGTTAACTCTATCACCAGGCGATAGCGTCAACGGTTGCTGCTGACGTCAGCCATGTTCCACACGTTGCCGCACTCGAAGAAACGTTACAGCGCTATCGCGGGGCGATATCGCCATCGCCGAGCGACAGCACATGATCAACCACATTCCGCGCGATAGCCCACGTTGTCCAGCCAAGTTTCAGCGATATCGCGGGGCGATATCGATATCGCCGCACGATAGCTGGCGGTTGTGAAAAGCTCTATAAAAGGCCACAAATTTTAGAGGTTTAAGAAGTTGATGAAGCCTTGATTCCCAGAGCAGATTCCAGACGAACTTCCTTGGTCCAGTACATTTTCAAGAGCGAAGGAGATTCGACCGTACTTTCCAGATTGAAGATCTTCCCATTGGTCGACCATCATCTTCAGAGCTCTTCTTGAGGGAGTTTTAGTTTCATATATTGTATTTACATTTTTCCATTTCATAAATTATAATTGGTTTGGGAAAATCATCGCCGTGTGTGCGGTGTCTAAGTCCGTGTGAGGCTTAGGGGAAATCATCACCTTGTGTGTGGTGTTAGATCCTTGTGTGGTCTAGGGTAAATCATCGTCTTGTGTGCGGTGTCAAGTCCTTGTGTGGCTTGGGAGAAAATCGCAGCCGTGTGTGCTGTGTCTAGATCAAGATTTGATTTAGGGGGAGGCTAGTGTCTATATCTGGGAGATATAGGCTATAGCCAACCGGTCCTTAGGAGAAGGACCAGTGAAAAGAGACAAGAGATTTTATTTATTGTAAGCCTTTGATTCCAAGCTTTATTGGAATCATTTCTACTCATTATCTTTGATGAAATAAAATCTTGTTTTTAAATTCAATTATTTGTCTCTATATTCATATATTGTTTCGTTTTTTACAAAAATTATCAAAGGTTTAAATTGCCCTTATTCACCCCCCCTCTAAGTGTGCCACAAGATCCAACAGTGGTATTAGAGCCAGGTTAATTCCTTATAAGGTTTAACCACCTGGAATTATGGCGCACCATGATCATGCATTTTTCGAGGGGCAAGGAATAACTAGACCACCATTATTTACGGGTTCCGATTATAATTATTGGAAAACTAGGATGAGGTGTTTTTTAATATCATTAGATATTAAAGTATGGAATATGGTATAAACAAATTATACTCATCCTACTTTTATAATTGGTGATATTGTCATGGAGAAACCCAAAGATAAATGGGATGACCAGGACAAATTAAAATGCAAAAATAATGCAACGCATTATTTTGTGCTCTTGATAAAACTGAATTTAATAGAACCTGCGCATGTCAAACTGCATATGAAATTTGGAATTTATTGGAAATTACTCATGAAGGTACCTCGTAGGTAAAGGACTCAAAACTTTTCCAACTGGAGTCAGAATTTGAAAAGTTCAGGATGGAGGTAGATGAGGATGTGGATACCATGTACACAAGATTCACTAAGATAGTAAATGACTCAAAAGTTTTAGGAATTTTTTTTTCGAATGGTGATTTGGTGAGAAAACTTCTTAGATCTCTCCCCCCTAAATTCAATCCCAAAGTGACGGCTATTTCTGAATCTCATGGTCTTAAAGCTCTTAATATTGAAAGCCTGATTGGGACTTGAAAACTCATGAAGTTGAATTGAAAATTCAACAACAAGAGTATATGGAGCCAAAGAAGAAGGGATTGGCTCTAAGATCTAAGAAGGAAGAAAGTAGTGATTCTGGGGAGGAAGAAGAAGATGAGGAAGGTTTATTTGTTAGGAATTTTAGAAAATTTATGAGAAATCCAGAAAGGAGGAATTCATTTAAGAAGTTTTTTAAGAAGGAGACGTTTAGGAAGAAAAAAGGAAAGGAAGACGATGAGGAGGAAGAGAGACCGCCACCGGAGTGCTATCACTGCAAGAAGTTAGGACACATCCGAAGCAAGTGTCCAAAGTACTTGAAAGAACTTAAAGAAAAGAAGCACAAAGGGAAGAAGAAGGTGCTGAAGGCGGAAACATGGGATGATACTACTTCTGAGGATGCAGGATTCACTGGTCAGCCCAGGAAGGGGGTTCCCCCACGGAGGAGGTAACTTCCAAGGGGGGCAGGGAAGACCTCACCAGGTGGGGTGGAGTCAAGGCCCGAGGCACCTCCTCCCCCGCCTCAACAGGCAATGGAGATAGGTAGAGGAAGAGCAGGAAGAGGAAGAGGGGGGGGGGGGGGGGGAGCCAGTCCCAGAAGAAGGAACATGGGAGTAGGAGGTGAGGAGAGGGGGGCGGCGTTGTCGTACTGTGACCTCCATCAGGAGGAAGGTCACACAACGACCACCTGCCCAGAGTTCTTAGAAGTAAGAAGGACAAGAGTCCCAGCGCTGCAGCCGCAGCAGCGATCGGTGAGGATAGAGGAGGTTCCACCCCAGGAGGATGAGGATGAAAGGTGCGAGGACCGGGTGGACGTGAGAACCTGAGGGGGGGGATCAGAGCGATCTATGGGGGGGGGGGGGGTGGGGATCGAGTCAACCCGGAAAGCAATCCTCCATGCCATGTATCGTCGAAGTGTGGCTTCGACATCCCAAGCCCCTCCCCCAGCGGAGAAGGTTACCTTCTCCCAAAAGGACATGCCCGGTCACGAAGATCCTTTCTACGATTCGCTGGTCATCCAGACAGCCATTGAGAACTTCACCGTCTCTCGGATCCTGGTGGACAACGGGAGCTCGGTCAACGTCATCTTCAAGAGGGCGTTCGACGATATGAAGGTGGAGGCCAGAAGGGTGTTGGCCTCGGATGGCCCTCTGTTTGGGTTCTCGGTGGAAAGGAAGGAAGTGGAAGACAGAGTGGGACTCCATGTGACCCTGGGGGGGCAATCCCGGAACTGCCGCTTCGTGATAGTGGATGCCTCTAGCAGCTATAGTGCCATATTTGGATGGACTCTTATCAGTGCGTTCCGATGCATCCCATCCACCTTCCACCAGTGCCTCAAGTTCAGCATAGGCGGAATCCAGATCTGGTTCCGGGGAGACCCCAAGGTGGCGAGGCAGTGCTATGTGACTGCCGTCAACACCATCTCTTGGATGGAAGAGGCAGAGGAGTGGGATAAGGCGATGGAAGAGGTGGTCGAGGCAGAAGAAGAGGCCCCGGGAGGAGGGGCGGAGGAGCTGATGGGGGATGAAGAGATGGAGGAAGGAGCTAAAGCGATCACTTGTGGCGGGGAGGAGGACAGTACCGGGGGGAGCAATCCAGGTTGGAGTCTGTGGAGGAAGTGGTGGAGGTGGAGGTCGCCACCAAGGCCAGAACAATCGAGAAGATCAAGATCAGTGGGTAGCTCAGCCCTGAGGACCAGAGGAAGATCTCGGCTTACGTCCAAGACAATGTGGATGTCTTCGCATGGAGTGCTGCGGAGTTGCCGGGGATCGATGCGGATGTGGCGTGCCATCGCCTCAACCTCGATCCCGACACTCGCCACATTCGCCAAAAGAAGAGGTCCATCACGGACAAGCTGGAGGTTCCTATCCGGGAGGAGGTGAACAAGCTTATCAAGGCCGGCTTTGTATCGGAGATCCAGTATCCAGGCTGGGTCTCCAATGTGGTGATGGAAAAGAAAGGGGATGGTAAGTGGCGTATGTGCGTTGTTTTCTCTTTGCTTAATAAATCTTGCCCCATGGATTGTTACCCCTTGCCTAGAATCGACGCGCTGGTTGACTCAGGCGTCGGTTTCTCTGTGATGTCTTTGTAGATGCTTTTTCAGGTTATCACCGAATTCGCATGCACCCTCCCGACATCAAGGATGTATTCTTCATCACCAGGGATGGGTGCTATTGTTATAAAATGACGCGGTTCAGTTTAAAGAACGCAGGGGCAACATAACTGTGAATGATGGATAGAGTCTTTCGCGAACAGAAGGGCAGGAATCTGGAGGTCAACGTAGATGACCTGATGATCAAAAGTCAGGACCTCGAGTCCCACCTCAGGGACCTCGAGGAAACCTTTGGGACTTTGAGAAAATTTAAAATGAAGCTTAACCCCATAAAGTGTGTCTTCGGGGCCACCCAAGGGAAATTCTTGGGTGATTTGCTCACCCCCCTCGGGGTGGAGCCTAACCCGGACAAGGTGAGGGCGATCCTCAAGTTGGGATCTCCAAGGAATGCGAAGGAGGTTCAACGTCTGCCAGGAAAGCTAGCCGGGTTAAGCAGGTTCCTCTCCAAGGCGGGAGAAAAATGTTCTTCTTTCTTCAAGGTACTGAGGGGTAACCAGAAGTTCGAGTGGACCCCCGAGTGCGAGAAAGCTTTTTAAGCACTAAAGGAACAACTGACCCGGCCCTGCTGCTGCAAGGGCCGAGGCAAGGGGAGGAACTATACCTGTACTTGGGGGTAGGGTCGGAAGCAGTCAGTTCGGTGTTGGTTTGAGAAGAAGGGAAGAAATAACTCCCCATCTACTATGTTAGCAGGGTATTGAGGAAGGCCGAGCTCAGATACCCTATCTTGGAAAAGTTAGCATTTGCCTTGGTGGTGTCAGCTAGGAAGCTCTGGCCCTACTTCCAGGCACACTCAATCAAAGTAGTGACCGACCACCCCCTTCGCAGCATCATGGAAGGGGTGGAGCACTCCAGAAGATTGGCTAAGTGGTCAGTAGAGCTGAGTGAGTTCAATATCTCCTACGTGCCCAGGGTATCCATAAAGGCGCAAGCGGTGGCAGATTTCATGGTTGATTATGTGACCGAGTTGGAAGAGTCCTGAACTACCCCACCCGGTGGCCTGGAAGATTCTGGTTGATGGCGCGCCAGGAAAGCACTCCTTCGGGGGAGGGGTGGTATTGGTAAGTCTCCAGGGCACCAAGATATAGCAAGCAGTCAACGTTCATTTCCCCCTCACCAACAACCAGGCTGAGTATGAGGCCGTGATAGCTGGCCTCCGACTAGCTCAGGAGTTGGGAGTACAGGACGTGGAGGTCTCAACGGACTCCATGGTAGTGGCTTGCCAGATCAAGGGGGAGTTCGAGGTCAAAGAGCCAACTCTCCAGCGGTACCTGGAGAAGGTCAAGGGGGTCGTCGGGCAATTTTGCACTTTCTCCATCAAGCACGTCCCAAGAGAGGAGAGCACCCAGGCGGACCTCCTGGCCAAGTTCGATCTCCGGGCGGGGGGGGGGGGGGGGGGGGGGGGGGGGGGGGACAGTGTCAGAACTTTCCGGCCTTCCATCGAGGAGGGAGAGCTGATGGAGGTGGATCGGCAGGAGTCTTAGATGAATCCCTTCATCACCTACTTGACGACAGGGAAGTTCCCCGAGGAGGGGGTAGACAAGTGACGACTCAGGTATAAATCGACATATTACTCCTTACATGCAGGATTGCTATAGCGCAAAACTCTCTCAGGGCTCCTAGCTCATTGTGTCTCGGAGGAGGAAGCCCCGAGGGTCCTGGAGGAGATTCATTCGGGGGAGTGTGGCAGTCATTCAGGGGGCAGGACCCTGGAGGGAAGAGTGCTAAGACAGGGCTACTTCTGGCCCACCCTCAGCAAAGACGCGGCAGAGTTCTCTAAGAGGTGCTCCAAGTGCCAGCTCTACGCCCCCTCCATCTCCTTCCATCTCAGAGGCTCTGGGCAATTACAACCCCCTGGCCCTTTGCGATATGGGGGTTGGATTTGGTGGGACCTTTCCCCCAGGCAAGCGGCCAAAGGAAATTCCTACTAGTGATGATAGACTACTTCTCTAAATGGATCGAGGTGAAGGCGCTCGCTAAGGTAACATCCCAGGTAGTGAGAAACTTTGTTTGGGGTGAAATAATTTGCAGGCATGGGCTCCCGCTAGCCATAGTCCCGGACAACAGGCCGCAATTTGCCAGCGAGGAGTTTGTTAGCTTCTGCACCCAGCTGGGCATCGACCTTCGGTTCGCGTCAGTCCACCACCCTAGGAGTAATGGGCAGGTGGAAGCGACGAACAAGATCATCGTCAACCTACTTAAGAAGAAAGTGGAGAATCTCAGGGGGAATTTGGTGGAACAGCTACCTTCGGTCCTATGGTCCATGAGGACTACTCCAAACACGGCCACAGGGGAGACTCCCTTCAAACTGTCTCATGGGTCCGAGGCCGTCTTTCCGATAGAATTCGAGGAAAAGACCCCCAGGGTGGTCGCCGCGGGTGAAGGGGATGAAGAATGGCTAATGGAAAACGACGTGGAACAAAGGTTGTCCCTAGACCTGGTAGAAGAGCTCCGAGACCTCGCTACTATTCGGCAGGAGGAAATCAAATGGCGAATGGCTCGGTACTTTGACAAGCATATCCGAGTAAAGCACTTCCAGAAAGGAGACCTGGTCTTGAAGAAGGTCGATGCGGCCGGGAGAGAGGCCGCGGTGGGTAAGCTTAATCCCAATTGGGAGGGGCCATACATTGTAAGTGAAGTACTCAAGTCGGGAGGGTACCATCTCCGGGATGTGGAAGGGGTACCCCTCGACCGAGCCAGAAGTGGGGATGACTTGAAGCAATTTTATCCTTAAAAAGTTGTATCATTTCACCTATTATATGTTTCATTTTTTGTACGTTGTTCATAGCTATCTAGTAGGGTGTCAAGTTCTTTATGCTGGATTGCCCCGAACGATCCCGCTGCAGGGCTCTCACTAGCCGGTGGGTTAGGTTGATCTCGCGGAGAGGCTGACAGGGTGATAAGTTCTTTATGCTGGATTGCCCCGGACGATCCCGTTGCCGGGCTCTCACTAACCGGTGGGTCAGGTTGATCTCACGGAGAGGCTGGCAAGGTGACAAGTTTGTTATGCTGGATTGCCCCGGACGATCCCGCTATCGGGCTCTCACTAGCCGGTGGGTCAGGTTGATCTTGCGGAGAGGCTGGTAGGTTGATAAGTTCTTTATGATGGATTGCCCCGGACGATCCCGCTGCCGGGCTCTCATTAGCCGGTGGGTTGATCTCGCGGAGAGGCTGACAGGGTGACAAGTTCTTTATGCTGGATTGCCCCGGACGATCCCGCTGCCGGGCTCTGATGGATAATTTTCTTTATATAGTTTTGCTGAAGCGCAAATCCAACAATAAAACGATAAGGCAAGTATACCTATCGTTTTAAACTATAGGATCAAGTGTCGTATTAGACTCGAGGCTGTCGAGTACTTGTACTGATGTAGAGGTTTCGTGACGACGTGGACGTTACGCTAACGGAAACATATTCATCACCAAAAAGTAAACAACATAGGAGGGCTCCGACCAAGAGCGAACGAAAAGGGGTCGGTTGGCTCCCAAATCCGATAGAAAAATTAATATGCGGGACTCGATACAACGTCCTTAGGACCTACCTCTCCAACAAGCACACAACTCACCGTTAGCCGGACTCGATACAACGTCCTTAAGACCTACCTCTCCAACAAGCACACAACTCACCGCACCTACACAAGCATCTATTCCGTCAATCGATTTCTTTACAAAACGCAGCGGCAATATTTTGGAGCGGCGGTGAACATTCAAGCGGCGATTAAGCCCTAGTTGAGATTAACTCCCTTGTTAACGCTAAGTGCGCCAATCTTGGAGAGCAAACCAAGGCTAGGCCGAGTTTCGCTCCCGCACCGGATCTACCCGATCCGAACAACAAGAGATTCAATAACAACACTATTATTTCAGATCTTGCAAGCGAAAAGATTTAAGATCGCGGATAAAACGATTCGACAAAACCTCCACAAAATAATCGTAGAAAGAATCTCAAAGGGGAGAGGTTACCCAACCAAGAAAATGATCACACAAGATAGATGTGGGAGAATCGCTCTCTCCACGATTCCACCGGCGTCGCACCGAATGGAGAAGCACCCTTTCTTCCTTGGAGTCGCACCGCGGAAGTCTCGCCGGAGTCGCACCGAAGAGGATGGAGGGATGCGGTCTTGGAGTCACACCAAGGAGAGAGGGGGGCGGCAAGGAGAAGGCTCCTCCTTGTGGCCGAAATCTCTAAGGGGGGGAAAGTTTAGGGTTTTCTTTTGACTCTTCAATAATCCTCATTCCAACATAAGACCCCTTTAAATAGGAGTTTACAAAACATCTTAACCATCCATGATGGAGATGAAATCTCATCCACCCGAATGGTTAAATACACACCAAAATGAAAATAAGAGTTCAAAATTAAAATTACAATCACTTTAATAAATATAAAATTATCATCTATTATGAATTAATTTTATATTTATTAATATAAAATAAAAGTGCATGAAATAAAAGTCTAATTCTTCATGGCGGTTTTGGCACGCCGCGGGCGGAGATTATAACGCGGTCGTCCATCAGCATCATCACGACACCTCAGATCTTTATGGCGAAGCGCCTCGGCAGCCGGGTCATCATCATCAAGGAGTGTCGGAGGGGACGCGCCATCAATCCTCCCCCACTCAAAATCAAGCATCTCCGATGCGTGGTCCGAAATGTAGCGGCGGAGAAGATCAGCATCCAGTCGTTGAAGCTCTGTCGCGAGGACCCAAGAATCGTCTGAAGGAGGGCGATCACGCCAACGGATGAGGAAGCGGTATGTAGCACCCTCCGAGGTAGTAAGTGGCTCCGCAGACAGTATCATGTCCGGAGTGAGAAACGTCTTCGGAAACCTGGGAAACATATCAGCAGTAGGAATAAAAGTATGCGACTTACCATCCGGTGAAATACCTGTCGGAACCGATAGAGAGAGGTCATCCGTACTACCACTCCCCAACCCATAAGAAGATTTGGTGGAAGGAGAAGACGTCAAAGAGCTCAACTCATGTGGAGGCGATACGAACATCGTTAAATCCGAGACGTTAAAAATAGGGGAGATTCCCCATTCGGCAGGCAAATCCAAAACAAAAGCGTTGTCACCTATTTTCTTGATGATCCGAAAAGGGCCGGCGCGCTTAGGTGCTAACTTTCTAACGGTGCCAGATGGCAATCGTTCGGGAACTAATCGTACTAAGACCAAATCGCCAACCTTGAAGTGTGACACTCTCCGATTTATATTGGCGTGTGCCTGATAAGAATCATACTGAGCAGTCAAGGTAGCTCGTATACGTGCATGAAGGTCGTGAAGATGTTGGGCGAAGGATTGTGCAAATTGACTTGCCTTGTATGTTGGGGGCAAGGGAACCAAGTCAAGAGGCACAGGGGCCTTGTACCCGTGGACAATCTAATTTGGCGACAAACCAGTGGACCAATTTTTGGAATTGTTATAGGCTAACTGAGCGTGGGGAAGAATAAGATCCCATGTGCCTTTATGATCATTCACGAGACATCTAAGAAGGTTCCCTAGGCTCCGGTTAACCACCTCAGTTTGCCCATCGGTTTGAGGATGATAGGCGGAGGAAAACAACAGTTTGGTACCCATTAGGATCCAAAGTGTCTTCCAGAAGTAGCTCGTATACTTAACATCCCTATCCGAGACAATTGTCTTCGGCACTCCTCGGTGACTAACAACTTCCTTAAAATAAAGCTTTGCGATATGAGATGCGTCGTCGGTTCTAGTACACGGTATAAAATAGGCCATTTTAGAGAACCTATCCACAACTACGAAGATAGAATCGTGACGACGAAAAGTGGTGGGTAGGCCTAAGACAAATTCCATGCTCACATCCTCCCAAGGTACGGAAGGTATAGGCAATGGAGTATATAACCCGACGTTGGTTTTGGTACCCTTGGAAACTTGGCAAGTACGGCAACTACTCACTACCCGCCCTACCATTGCCTTCAACTTTGGCCAATAAAACTTTTCCTCAACCAGGGTAATAGTCTTATCTCTACCGAAATGGCCACTCAACCCGCCACTATGTAGTTCCCAGATGATATGGAGACGTAGGGATGACTGCGGAATACATAATTTCCCATGCCTAAAGAGATAACCATCCTTGATAACGAAGGCAGTAATAGTGGTGGGGGAACTATCCTGGGCAGATAGGTAAGACTCCTGAAAATCCGGGCATGAAGCGTATTCATCCTTGATTCGCTCGAACCCGACAACGTTAACTTCCATAGTGGTGACTAAGAGGGCTAGTCGACTAAGAGCGTCCGCAACCCGATTGTCCGCTCCCTTAAGATGTTTAAGATTAAAAGTGTAACCCTGTAGGAAGGATACCCACTTAGCGTGACGCGGGCTGATTTTATGTTGGCCATTGATAAATCGTAAAGCTTCGTGATCGGAGAGGATCACGAACTCCTTAGAGAGGAGATAATGCCGCCAGTGGTGCAAGCATCTAATGACCGCATAAAATTCCCTATCATAGTTGGAATAATTCAATTTAGCGCCCGCCAGCTTTTCACTAAAGAAACTCACAGGGTGCCCTTCCTGACTCAAGACACCTCCTATTCCCACGCCCGAAGCGTCACAAGTAAGCTCAAAGACTTTCGAGAAGTCAGGTAGACGTAAGACGGGTGCCTCAGTCATAAGCTCTTTGATGCGTTGGAAAGCGAAGGTGGTGGACTTCGTCCAAGTAAACTCACCCTTTTTCATGCAGTCGCTAATGGGGGCCATGATACTGCTAAAGTCTTTGATGAAACGACGGTAGAAAGTGGCTAATCCATGGAAGCTTCTCACCTCACGTATCGTGGTCGGCTCGGGCCAGTCCTTAATCACCTTAACCTTGCTGGGGTCAACTCTAATGCCCTCCGCTCCCACGATGTAGCCTAAAAACTCCACTTCCGAAACATGGAACGTGCATTTCTTGAGATTCAGAAATAAAGTTTCCTTCCGTAGGGTGGAAAGAACCACTTTCAAGTGGGAGACGTGCTCGGTGGTCGAAGTGCTGAATACCAAAATGTCATCGAAGTAGACGACTACGAACTTCCCCATGAATGGATGAAAGACATGCGTCATCATTCGGGAGAATGTGCTGGGGGCATTGGATAGCCCGAAGGGCATCACAAGCCACTCGTATAACCCGTCCTTAGACTTAAACGCCGTCTTCCACTCATCTCCCTCGCGGATTCTTATCTGGTGATATCCGCTTCGTAAATCTAATTTAGAAAATATGGTGGCACCCGATAAGACATCTAGAAGGTCATCTAGGCGCGGTATAGGAAATCGGTATTGATAGTGATCTTGTTGATAGCGCGGCTATCAACACACATCCGCCACGTACCATCCTTCTTGGGGGCAAGAAGGGCTGGCACCGCACAAGGACTCATGCTAGTCCTGATGAATCCTTTCTTCATCAAATCCTCGATCTGAGTCTGCAGCTCTTTGTGGGCCGCGGGGTGAAGCCTATAGTGGGGTTGGTTCGGCAGGGACGAACCCGGGATGAGATCTATCGCATGCTGTATATTCCTCAATGGAGGTAACACAGAAGGCAACTCGTCTGGGTACACGTCCTTATATTCGTCCAAAAGGGCTCGTAACTCCCTAGGCAACTCATTCAACGCGTCCGATTCACCCTTCGCACTCATAAGAACTAGAGCGTACATAACTCCTTCAAGAAAAGGATCTCTCACAAACTCTCTCCTACCTACTAGGCTCAAAGCCTTCCTCTCGGCCGGGACAGTAGTGTCTTTAGCCAAAGCTACCGGCTCGTTTGGAACGGTCGGTCTCAATGTGATGGTCTTACCGTTGAATTTGAATTCATAAGTATTGGCTCGACCGAAATGTGGGACGTCACGGTCATAAAGCCAAGGGCGGCCTAATAACACGTGGCACGCGTCCATGGGGAGGACATCACACCAGACCTCATCCGTGTAAGATTTAAAGGTAAGAGGGACCAGGCAACGCTTGCTAACCGGGACGGTAACCTTGCTAATCCAAGCTACTTGGTAGGGTGTGGGGTGTGGTTCCGTGGTTAGATTCATACGTTTAACAGCGTTCTCAGAGATAACGTTCACACAGCTACCGCTATCTATAATGAGCTTGCACAGCTTGTCACCACTCTTAAAGATCAGCGAAAAGATACTCGTCCTCTTCCAGTCATCTAGCGGACGTGGAGTGGTCAGAATACAACGCATCACCATGAGGGGGGAATCGTCTTCCAAATCGCTTGGGACCCCATCGGGGTCGCTCTCCTCGGCGGCCTCATATACATAATCAGTAGAGTCGGCGGCCATGTCTAAGAGGGCAACGGCCTTAGTCTTAGTTGGGCATTCAAAGGCATAGTGGCCTTGAACACCGCAAGAATAGCAAGTGGTATTGGCCTTGCTAACCTTCCCAATGGGAACACGCTCACTCGTGGGATTCCTAGTGTTCCTAGCGGTGATCACGACGGACTTAGACTCGGTGGTTCTAGACTTCCCCCTATCCGGATAGGTGGAAGAAGATGTTCCAACGGTGGTCTTATTCTTCGAGTGGGAATAACGGGCGTGAGCCTTGGCGGCTAAGTGTTTTTCAATGTCCAGGGCGACATTGAATGTCGTGTTCAGATCAGTGTGCCCATAACGCAAGAGCTTCCGCTGGATGTCGGGTTGAAGCCCCTTACGAAACCTGGATAATGTGACCTCTGGAGGTTCCCTAAGCTCGCAACGCACCATGCGGTCTTTCAAATCTCCCATATACTCGGCCACCGACTTTGAACCTTGCCGCAGGGTGGCTAGTTCATCGAACATTTGGGTTCGGTGGTAAGCGGGAACTTATTGGTCGGTGAGCAAATTTTTCATCACCGCCCATCCGATAGGTGGGACTTCCTGTCCGGCTCCTAACCTCCTTTCCTCATTCAGCCAGAAGGTTTTCGGTCGGTCTGTCAACTTCATGCGGGCGACTTGGACCTTTTGGAGATCCGTGAGATTGTGCCATTGATAGTAACATTCCATGTCAACTACCCAGCTAAGGAAGACCTGGGGGTCTCCCATGCCATCGTAGGTGGGGGCATCAATCTTGATGGCTTTAGTGATATCGAAACCACGCTCGGGGCGGCGCTCTCGAGGAGGTGCTCGGGGATAGCCCCCATCAGAATCCGAATCAGTGAGCGGTTGGTGCCGGTTGGTCTCTTCAACATCACCGGGTGGTGGTGGTGGTCCTCCTTGATTCCGTAAGATTTGTTCTAACATCGTCCTAAGGTCAGTTAGCTCGGTGCGTAGTCCTGTTATGGCCTCGGTGTTGGGATCATTGGGCTGATTCGCAGCCATCCTAGACGTAGACGGTAACGTGTACTCCGTTCCTAGCCTAGTGGGCATTCAGGGTCAGGACAATCAGGAAGGAGATTTTTTTTCTAGGGCCGTTGATAGATTGACATAAGAAATTTTTATAGATTCCTGATGTGCGTAACACGTAGCTCGTTAAAAAAAATTTATTTTTGAATTTTGACAAAAATTTCAGATTTCAGACCGCTATTCGCACACCACCTAGACAGAATTACGACGCTTCCAATTTTTAGGCCGACCTAACGAGGACGACTCGAAAAAGTTTCAGTTTTAATGTTGCTGGAAATACTTTCAGGAAGCTACAGGAAAAATTTCAGATTTTTCTGACAAGTTTAAAATTTTTTTTTTTGATATTTTGCTAAACGCAGACCAATCCGAGAATTTTCAGATTTTCCTATTGATTAGAACGACCAACAAGGATCGCAGCGAGGATGTTTGCAACGTGGGAGTTGAAACGACCGCCTCTGATACCAAATTGATGTAGAGGTTTCGTGACGACGTGGACGTTACGCTAACGGAAACATATTCATCACCAAAAAGTAAACAACATAGGAGGGCTCCGACCAAGAGCGAACGAAAAGGGGTCGGTTGGCTCCCAAATCCGATAGAAAAATTAATATGCGGGACTCGATACAACGTCCTTAGGACCTACCTCTCCAACAAGCACACAACTCACCGTTAGCCGGACTCGATACAACGTCCTTAAGACCTACCTCTCCAACAAGCACACAACTCACCGCACCTACACAAGCATCTATTCCGTCAATCGATTTCTTTACAAAACGCAGCGGCAATATTTTGGAGCGGCGGTGAACATTCAAGCGGCGATTAAGCCCTAGTTGAGATTAACTCCCTTGTTAACGCTAAGTGCGCCAATCTTGGAGAGCAAACCAAGGCTAGGCCGAGTTTCGCTCCCGCACCGGATCTACCCGATCCGAACAACAAGAGATTCAATAACAACACTATTATTTCAGCTCTTGCAAGCGAAAAGATTTAAGATCGCGGATAAAACGATTCGACAAAACCTCCACAAAATAATCGTAGAAAGAATCTCAAAGGGGAGAGGTTACCCAACCAAGAAAATGATCACACAAGATAGATGTGGGAGAATCGCTCTCTCCACGATTCCACCGGCGTCGCACCGAATGGAGAAGCACCCTTTCTTCCTTGGAGTCGCACCGCGGAAGTCTCGCCGGAGTCGCACCGAAGAGGATGGAGGGAGGCGGTCTTGGAGTCACACCAAGGAGAGAGGGGGGGGGGGGGCAAGGAGAAGGCTCCTCCTTGTGGCCGAAATCTCTAAGGGGGGGAAAGTTTAGGGTTTTCTTTTGACTCTTCAATAATCCTCATTCCAACATAAGACCCCTTTAAATAGGAGTTTACAAAACATCTTAACCATCCATGATGGAGATGAAATCTCATCCACCCGAATGGTTAAATACACACCAAAATGAAAATAAGAGTTCAAAATTAAAATTACAATCACTTTAATAAATATAAAATTATCATCTATTATGAATTAATTTTATATTTATTAATATAAAATAAAAGTGCATGAAATAAAAGTCTAATTCTTCATGGCGGTTTTGGCACGCCGCGGGCGGAGATTATAACGCGGTCGTCCATCAGCATCATCACGGCACCTCAGATCTTTATGGCGCAGCGCCTCGGCAGCCGGGTCATCATCATCAAGGAGTGTCGGAGGGGACGCGCCATCAATCCTCCCCCACTCAAAATCAAGCATCTCCGATGCGTGGTCCGAAATGTAGCGGCGGAGAAGATCAGCATCCAGTCGTTGAAGCTCTGTCGCGAGGACCCAAGAATCGTCTGAAGGAGGGCGATCACGCCAACGGATGAGGAAGCGGTATGTAGCACCCTCCGAGGTAGTAAGTGGCTCCGCAGATAGTATCATGTCCGGAGTGAGAAACGTCTTCGGAAACCTGGGAAACATATCAGCAGTAGGAATAAAAGTATGCGACTTACCATCCGGTGAAATACCTGTTGGAACCGATAGAGAGAGGTCATCCGTACTACCACTCCCCAACCCATAAGAAGATTTGGTGGAAGGAGAAGACGTCAAAGAGCTCAACTCATGTGGAGGCGATACGAACATCGTTAAATCCGAGACGTTAAAAATAGGGGAGATTCCCCATTCGGCAGGCAAATCCAAAACAAAAGCGTTGTCACCTATTTTCTTGATGATCCGAAAAGGGCCGGCGCGCTTAGGTGCTAACTTTCTAACGGTGCCAGATGGTAATCGTTCGGGAACTAATCGTACTAAGATCAAATCGCCAACCTTGAAGAGTGACACTCTCCGATTTATATTGGCGTGTGCCTGATAAGAATCATACTGAGCAGTCAAGGTAGCTCGTATACGTGCATGAAGGTCGTGAAGATGTTGGGCGAAGGATTGTGCAAATTGACTTGCCTTGTATGTTGGGGGCAAGGGAACCAAGTCAAGAGGCACAGGGGCCTTGTACCCGTGGACAATCTCATTTGGCGACAAACCGGTGGACCGATTTTTGGAATTGTTATAGGCTAACTGAGCGTGGGGAAGAATAAGATCCCATGTGCCTTTATGATCATTCACGAGACATCTAAGAAGGTTCCCTAGGCTCCGGTTAACCACCTCAGTTTGCCCATCAGTTTGAGGATGATAGGCGGAGGAAAACAACAGTTTGTTACCCATTAGGATCCAAAGTGTCTTCCAGAAGTAGCTCGTATACTTAACATCCCTATCCGAGACAATTGTCTTCGACACTCCTCGGTGACTAACAACTTCCTTAAAATAAAGCTTTGCGATATGAGATGCGTCGTCGGTTCTAGTACACGGTATAAAATAGGTCATTTTAGAGAACCTATCCACAACTACGAAGATAGAATCGTGACGACAAAAAGTGGTGGGTAGGCCTAAGACAAAGTCCATGCTCACATCCTCCCAAGGTACGGAAGGTATAGGCAATGGAGTATATAACCCGACGTTGGTTTTGGTACCCTTGGAAACTTGGCAAGTACGGCAACTACTCACTACCCGCCCTACCATTGCCTTCAACTTTGGCCAATAAAACTTTTCCTCAACCAGGGTAATAGTCTTATCTCTACCGAAATGGCCACTCAACCCGCCACTATGTAGTTCCCAGATGATATGGAGACGTAGGGATGACTGCGGAATACATAATTTCCCATGCCTAAAGAGATAACCATCCTTGATAACGAAGGCAGTAATAGTGGTGGGCGAACTATCCTGGGCAGATAGGTAAGACTCCTGAAAATCCGGGCATGAAGCGTATTCATCCTTGATTCGCTCGAACCCGACAACGTTAACTTCCATAGTGGTGACTAAGAGGGCTAGTCCACTAAGAGCGTCCGCAACCCGATTGTCCGCTCCCTTAAGATGTTTAAGATTAAAAGTGTAACCCTGTAGGAAGGATACCCACTTAGCGTGACGCGGGCTGATTTTATGTTGGCCATTGATAAATCGTAAAGCTTCGTGATCGGAGAGGATCACGAACTCCTTAGAGAGGAGATAATGCCGCCAATGGTGCAAGCATCTAATGACCGCATAAAATTCCCTATCATAGTTGGAATAATTCAATTTAGCGCCCGCCAGCTTTTCACTAAAGAAACTCACAGGGTGCCCTTCCTGACTCAAGACACCTCCTATTCCCACGCCCGAAGCGTCACAAGTAAGCTCAAAGACTTTCGAGAAGTCAGGTAGACGTAAGACGGGTGCCTCAGTCATAAGCTCTTTGATGCGTTGGAAAGCGAAGGTGGTGGACTTCGTCAAAGTAAACTCACCCTTTTTCATGCAGTCGCTAATGGGGGCCATGATACTGCTAAAGTCTTTGATGAAACGACAGTAGAAAGTGGCTAATCCATGGAAGCTTCTCACCTCACGTATCGTGGTCGGCTCGGGCCAGTCCTTAATCACCTTAACCTTGCTGGGGTCAACTCTAATGCCCTCCGCTCCCACGATGTAGCCTAAAAACTCCACTTCCGAAACATGGAACGTGCATTTCTTGAGATTCAGAAATAAAGTTTCCTTCCGTAGGGTGGAAAGAACCACTTTCAAGTGGGAGACGTGCTCGGTGGTCGAAGTGCTGTATACCAAAATGTCATCGAAGTAGACGACTACGAACTTCCCCATGAATGGATGAAAGACATGCGTCATCATTCGGGAGAATGTGCTGGGGGCATTGGATAGCCCGAAGGGCATCACAAGCCACTCCTATAACCCGTCCTTAGACTTAAACGCCGTCTTCCACTCATCTCCCTCGCGGATTCTTATCTGGTGGTATCCGCTTCGTAAATCTAATTTAGAAAATATGGTGGCACCCGATAAGACATCTAGAAGGTCATCTAAGCGCGGTATAGGAAATCGGTACTTGATAGTGATCTTGTTGATAGCGCGACTATCAACACACATCCGCCACGTACCATCCTTCTTGGGGGCAAGAAGGGCTGGCACCGCACAAGGACTCATGCTAGTCCTGATGAATCCTTTCTTCATCAAATCGTCGATCTGAGTCTGCAGCTCTTTGTGGGCCGCGGGGTGAAGCCTATAGTGGGGTTGGTTCGGCAGGGACGAACCCGGGATGAGATCTATCGCATGCTGTATATTCCTCAATGGAGGTAACACAGAAGGCAACACGTCTGGGTACACGTCCTTATATTCGTCCAAAAGGGCTCGTAACTCCCTAGGCAACTCATTCAACGCGTCCGATTCACCCTTCACACTCATAAGAACTAGAGCGTACATAACTCCTTCAAGAAAAGGATCTCTCACAAACTCTCTCCTACCTACTAGGCTCAAAGCCTTCCTCTCGGCCGGGACAGTAGTGTCTTTAGCCAAAGCTACCGGCTCCTTTGGAACGGTCGGTCTAAATGTGATGGTCTTACCGTTGAATTTGAATTCATAAGTATTGGCTCGACCGAAATGTGTGACGTCACGGTCATAAAGCCAAGGGCGGCCTAATAACACGTGGCACGCGTCCATGGGGAGGACATCACACCAGACCTCATCCGTGTAAGATTTAAAGGTAAGAGGGACCAGGCAACGCTTGCTAACCGGGACGGTAACCTTGCTAATCCAAGCTACTTGGTAGGGTGTGGGGTGTGGTTCCGTGGTTAGATTCATACGTTTAACAGCGTTCTCAGAGATAACGTTCACACAGCTACCGCTATCTATAATGAGCTTGCACAGCTTGTCACCACTCTTAAAGATCAGCGAAAAGATACTCGTCCTCTTCCAGTCATCTAGCGGACGTGGAGTGGTCAGAATACAACGCATCACCATGAGGGGGGAATCGTCTTCCAAATCGCTTGGGACCCCATCGGGGTCGCTCTCCTCGGCGGCCTCATATACATAATCAGTAGAGTCGGCGGCCATGTCTAAGGGGGCAACGGCCTTAGTCTTAGTTGGGCATTCAAAGGCATAGTGGCCTTGAACACCGCAAGAATAGCAAGTGGTATTGGCCTTGCTAACCTTCCCAATGGGAACACGCTCACTCGTGGGATTCCTAGTGTTCCTAGCGGTGATCACGACGGACTTAGACTCGGTGGTTCTAGACTTCCCCCTGTCCGGATAGGTGGAAGAAGATGTTCCAACGGTGGTCTTATTCTTCGAGTGGGAATAACGGGCGTGAGCCTTGGCGGCTAAGTGTTTTTCAATGTCCAGGGCGGCATTGAATGTCGTGTTCAGATCAGTGTGCCCATAACGCAAGAGCTTCCGCTGGATGTCGGGTTGAAGCCCCTTACGAAACCTGGATAATGTGACCTCTGGAGGTTCCCTAAGCTCGCAACGCACCATGCGGTCTTTCAAATCTCCCATATACTCGGCCACCGACTTTGAACCTTGCCGCAGGGTGGCTAGTTCATCGAACATTTGGGTTCGGTGGTAAGCGGGAACGTATTGGTCGGTGAGCAAATTTTTCATCACCGCCCATCCGATAGGTGAGACTTCCTGTCCGGCTCCTAACCTCCTTTCCTCATTCAGCCAGAAGGTTTTCGCTCGGTCTGTCAACTTCATGCGGGCGACTTGGACCTTTTGGAGATCCGTGAGATTGTGCCATTGATAGTAACATTCCATGTCAACTACCCAGCTAAGGAAGACCTGGGGGTCTCCCATGCCATCGTAGGTGGGGGCATCAATCTTGATGGCTTTAGTGATATCGAAACCACGCTCGGGGCGGCGCTCTCGAGGAGGCGCTCGGGGATAGCCCCCATCAGAATCCGAATCAGTGAGCGGTTGGTGCCGGTTGGGCTCTTCAACATCACCGGGTGGTGGTGGTGGTCCTCGTTGATTCCGTAAGATTTGTTCTAACATCATCCTAAGGTCAGTCAGCTCGGTGCGTAGTCCTGTTATGGCCTCGGTGTTGGGATCATTGGGCTGATTCGCAGCCATCCTAGACGTAGACGGTAACGTGTAGTCCGTTCCTAGCCTAGTGGGCATTCAGGGTCAGGACAATCAGGAAGGAGATTTTTTTTTCTAGGGCCGTTGATAGATTGACATAAGAAATTTTTATAGATTCCTGATGTGCGTAACACGTAGCTCGTTAAATAAAATTTATTTTTGAATTTTGACAAAAATTTCAGATTTCAGACCGCTATTCGCACACCACCTAGAAAGAATTACGACGCTTCCAATTTTTAGGCCGACCTAACGAGGACGACTCGAAAAAGTTTCAGTTTTAATGTTGCTGGAAATACTTTCAGGAAGCTACAGGAAAAATTTCAGATTTTTCTGACAAGTTTAAAAGTTTTTTTTTTGATATTTTGCTAAACGCAGACCAATCCGAAAATTTTCAGATTTTCCTATTGATTAGAACGACCAACAAGGATCGCAGCGAGGATGTTTGCAACGTGGGAGTTGAAACGACCGCCTCTGATACCAAATTGATGTAGAGGTTTCGTGACGACGTGGACGTTACGCTAACGGAAACATATTCATCACCAAAAAGTAAACAACATAGGAGGGCTCCGACCAAGAGCGAACGAAAAGGGGTCGGTTGGCTCCCAAATCCGATAGAAAAATTAATATGCGGGACTCGATACAACGTCCTTAGGACCTACCTCTCCAACAAGCACACAACTCACCGTTAGCCGGACTCGATACAACGTCCTTAAGACCTACCTCTCCAACAAGCACACAACTCACCGCACCTACACAAGCATCTATTCCGTCAATCGATTTCTTTACAAAACGCAGCGGCAATATTTTGGAGCGGCGGTGAACATTCAAGCGGCGATTAAGCCCTAGTTGAGATTAACTCCCTTGTTAACGCTAAGTGCGCCAATCTTGGAGAGCAAACCAAGGCTAGGCCGAGTTTCGCTCCCGCACCGGATCTACCCGATCCGAACAACAAGAGATTCAATAACAACACTATTATTTCAGCTCTTGCAAGCGAAAAGATTTAAGATCGCGGATAAAACGATTCGACAAAACCTCCACAAAATAATCGTAGAAAGAATCTCAAAGGGGAGAGGTTACCCAACCAAGAAAATGATCACACAAGATAGATGTGGGAGAATCACTCTCTCCACGATTCCACCGGCGTCGCACCGAATGGAGAAGCACCCTTTCTTCCTTGGAGTCGCACCGCGGAAGTCTCGCCGGAGTCGCACCGAAGAGGATGGAGGGAGGCGGTCTTGGAGTCACACCAAGGAGAGAGGGGGGCGGCAAGGAGAAGGCTCCTCCTTGTGGCCGAAATCTCTAAGGGGGGGGAAAGTTTAGGGTTTTCTTTTGACTCTTCAATAATCCTCATTCCAACATAAGACCCCTTTAAATAGGAGTTTACAAAACATCTTAACCATCCATGATGGAGATGAAATCTCATCCACCCGAATGGTTAAATACACACCAAAATGAAAATAAGAGTTCAAAATTAAAATTACAATCACTTTAATAAATATAAAATTATCATCTATTATGAATTAATTTTATATTTATTAATATAAAATAAAAGCGCATGAAATAAAGGTCTAATTCTTCATGGCAGTTTTGGCACGCCGCGGGCGGAGATTATAACGCGGTCGTCCATCAGCATCATCACGGCACCTCAGATCTTTATGGCGCAGCGCCTCGGCAGCCGGGTCATCATCATCAAGGAGTGTCGGAGGGGACGCGCCATCATGTACTCACAAAGTGGAGCTGTTATTTTATCTAACGGAAATTTTTGGTTTGAAAAGTGAAGTAAAAAAGGTGACTTGGACTAAAGAGAAAATTGATGATTAAGAAGCTAGCACTTGATCTAGAATCCCTTTGGACTAAAATAAACTTCTTAGATGATTAAACTGCAAACTTCTAAATTATATGCTTCGACCATGGGGGTTCCCAAAGTATGATAGAACCTCTTTCGAGAGAACTATCAACTAACCTTAGGTTGATCGATTAAGACCTCTCGGCCAGTCGAAACCCTAAGCTTGCTTTAGGCGGTGAACCCCTCTATTGGATTTGATTCCAGTCCGGAAGATTTAAATCACCCTCTCTCGAGGAGTGCATGAAATTCTTTTTATCTTTGAGTGATCTCCTCATTTGCATAGATCTCTCGATCACTAGCATACAAATCTTAGATCGAAAAACATATTCGCGATATATGAATTTGACGCAATTAAATTCAAAGATAAATCGAAGCGAAATAATATAAGAAGCTTGCAAATTTTAATAAGAACAAAGCAACGTTTATTTTATTCCAAAGTTCATCATGATCAAGTGCTAATTGGAATTTAGTTACTCATCATGATGGAGGAAATACATATGATAAAAGAGAGAGACATGATTGGTAATAGAAAAGTACTTAAATTGAAATTGCTGAAAAGAGAATTACAACATGAAACAAAATTAAAGGTGACAACTTGAAATGAGAAAAACAGTAAATTAGTGCAGAATAACAGAAAATGGCCTCCAAAATCCCCCCTGGCATCTGGACATGGCAACAATTTATAGTTGAAAAAGTTGGGGAGACACACCCCTAGGTCACGCCCGTGACCTAGGGCGTGTAATGTGCGGCAATGGTGTCTTGAATACCCGGGAATGTTCGGGAGAAAAACCGCCAAACTTCGTAAATCTGTTGGTCACGCCCCTAGGTCACGCCCGTGACCTAGGCGTGTCTTGGCTTGATCTACAAACGGCGGGAAACGACCTGAGCTGGAGTTAATTTGGCGGTTTAGAGTAGGTCACGCCCAATGGTCACGCCCGTGACAGTGGGGCGTGCACGTGTAATATTAATCAGACGTGGCATGATCCAGCACGGCAGTAGAGTCACGACCCATGACACACGGCACGCCCCTATGTCATGCCCGTGACTAGGGGGCGTGTAATATTAATTTGACGTGGACTAGGTTCTAGCATTCTCAGCGGTCACGACCCGTGGCTGAGGTCATGCCCCTAGGTCACGCCCGTGACTAGGGGGCGTGTACTTGACAATTTTCCAAAACAGCACCAAATTTTCTTCTGGTTAAAACAGTGAGCCCAAAAATGCTATCAGCAGCCCAGATCTACCTGAAAAGGAAAAATAAATAAATTAAGGAGAATATTTTAATAATAAAGATAAATATTGATTGATTATTAAATTAAAAACTAACTAAAAACTAAGATAAAAATAAAGTTATCAAATACCCTCATACTTACCCGTTTGATAGTCCCGAATAAACAACTTTTCATAGGAGTAGAAAAATTTTAATACTAGAATTGAAATTTGAACCTAAGGAGTAAAAATGCGAAGTCTTACGCCTAAGCGTGTAGAAATTCTTGTAGAAAAAACTATTCAGCATATAGATTAGCTTATAATTTTTCAGAAATGCATTACAACATATTGTTTTTACTTTTAAATTGAAAATCCGGTAAATCCTAAAATGTTATTTAGGGAGCGGGTAGCGTGCTTACTAAGATCAATATTACGCAAAATCAAATTTCGGGATAGCCTCCAAAGAAATCCATCAATGACGATTGCCATTGGCTTGCCCTTTCACACTCTCGCCATGGCACTAGTTTAACTCATAAGTATGAATCAATAGGACTTAATTCGGTTGAAACGTTGGCTTAGGTTATTTTTGGTGAGGAAAAACAAAAATAAACATGACGGCTATTCACACCCAAACCAAAAGTGAGCTCGCACAAAATAATCTAAGCAGCCATGGCATTGTAAGAGCATAGCCAATTCCTAATTTTTTTTCAGTTGTTTCATTTGATTTTTTTTCATTTGATTTTTTATCAGCATTTTTTTTCATAAAATACAAGAGAGTCCACCAAAATAATAAAAGACAACAAACTCTCACAAAATCTTTTCAAATTACTACTTTCGAGCACTGACTTAGGTGTGTGATTAGGTTGCTTTTTGGGCCTTGGTGAAGAGCTTGGTGGAACTGAAACAAAAAGTAATGTAAAAGGCTCAAAGGGGCTTAACAAAGATAAAATGTTAGGTGCGGGTGCAAAAGCTCAAACGGGCCAATGAAATGCCTATATCATATTCATACGAATGAATTTAACCTATGCAAATGTTTTGAGAATCGCTAGAGGGCAAGTTCTAGACATCGAGAAAGAATACCCTTCCGTTCAAATTGCGTAATAATTCTCTAGTAAGCTTCTACATACTCACTTAAATTATTTTTGGATTCTACCGGTTTCAAGGTAAAAGTAAAACAAAAATTATTTTCACGCAGTTAGAAAAATATAAATCTAATTATGTGCTGAATAGTTAATTTGACATGAGATCCTACAAACACGTGCGCTTAACTAGGAACACTACATGAGTCAACAATTTTACTCCAAAATTCAAAATCGAATAAAGTATAAAAATTCCCTACAACACTATGCAAAAGCAAATCTACTAAGGATTTTGCATATGAGTAAATATAGAGATATTGATTCCCAAATTAAAATAAGATAAAATTTTTTTTGATTTTTTAAATATTTTCTTTTTTTGTAATATTTTCTTTAAAATTATTTTTTCGGGGGTTGCTCAGCAGTAAACTTGGTGTGAAATACCCTCCCCCCATACTTAAAAGAAAACAGTGTCCCCAATGTTGGAAATCTAGAAAAAAAAAACAAGTAAGAAAGAGAGAAGAAACTTCCCTGAGTGGAGGCCAAATTTGCACCAAGTAGTCCTGATGAAGCAAAACACACAATTTTTATACTTTTTTTATAAAAAGATAAAGAGACATGAAAGCAGGAAAAATATAAAGACGGATAAAGATACAAAAGATAAAACAAAGAAGGCCTAATCCTCATCACTGCCATCCCTGCTTGGTGGATAGTGAGTCCGCAAAACCCCAAACTCCCTCAAAATGCGATCCATCGAAGAGTCCTGACGCTGCTCAAGTGTCGTAAATCGACTATCAAAATGTGCAAACCAAGCATCAAAATGGGTCTCCATCTGCTCAAGTTGAGTACGGAGAGACCCGAACTGACGATCCCAATAAGTCGAAGGACCAGCCATTGGGGAAGACTGCGGCGGAGGTGGGAGTGGAGAATGAGTAGCACCATGTAGATCAGTATCGAGATCAAAATCTCCACCGCCAACCATCGGTGGCACAGCCTCGTACTCACCATCGCGTCGTCATGCTAAGCCTAGGGCTTAGAGATTCTGAAATTGAATGGAAATCGGCGTCTGAACGGAGCGCATCCGCGGAAGAGCATCCCAGACCCCCAGCTGCTTGGCGAGATGGGTGATGAAGTGCCCTCCGTGGACAGCTCCCAACCTCGTATTTTCGGCCTGATGTCGAAAGAAGATAGCGAGCAACTGGCCGAGGTTAAGAGGTACCCGATGGTGCATACTATATAGACATAGTAAGTCCCACCTGGTAACCACACCATGGCTGTCGTCGTGGCCGGTGAGAGTGAAGGTAAGGAGGTTGTGGAGAATACGAAAGGCAGGAGAGATGAGGTGGCTACCATTGGATCTTTTGGGGGTGTAAGGAGAAATATCATTGCTGATTTCCAACCAGAAGTGTAGAAGATTAAAATTGGTGGGGAAATCAACACAAAGATCGGCGTAGGCGGGAGGAAAAGAAAATGCCTCGTCGCAAAATCCCATAAGAACATTGAGTTGGTGGATGGAAAGTTGTTGCGAAAGACCGCCCATTCGAAAGGCGATGACGTCATCATTCCCGACCCACCGAAACTCAAAAGAGGCCAAGAACTCAACTGTGAGTTCGAAGTAAGCGTCCTCAGGATGGAGAAAAGAGCATTCCATCCGGGGGTGGATAGAAAATTCCTCACTAACTCAGCCGCTCCGAAAACTGCAAGGATGCCCCAGTCCAAGATACGGAAGATGCCAAAGGGTTTGGCGCCCAACCGGTTGCTCCGTTCTTGTTGGGTGGGGTTGTCAAAAAGAAGCATAGCTTCCGCTGCTTCGGGGTCCGCGGGGTGCTCAAAGGAAGAAGCGGTGGAGCGGGCGTGATGGCGAGGCATTTTGAGAAATTTGGCTCAAGGGGGGAAAGAAAAAAAGGAGAAGAGCAAAAAGGAGAGGTGGGGTGGAAAAGAGAAGAAGAAACCTTTAAATAGGAAAAAATCAGGAGTCACGCCCCCCTGTCACGCTCGTGACTAGGGGGCGTGTAATAATAAGGACAAAAAAATGCAGCCTCGTGAAGGGTGGACTGGCGGGAGATAGAAAAGATAAACACGCCCAGGGTCACACCCGTGACTCTGGGGCGTGTAGCTGGAAGGAATCCGATGCTCTTATCCTGCGAAATGGGACCCGCCATCGGGCACGCCCGCGTTTTTGGGGCGTGTAACAGCAAGTCACGGGTGTGACTCAGAAGAATGCGGCCGAACCGAGACGAAAGAGTTCCATCCTGTGACAGTGGAACTGTCACACCCGTGACAGTGGAACTGTCACACCCGTGACTAGGGCGGGAGACAGACCCGCCTCATTCACAAAAAGGGCCCATCATTCGAGATAAACTTCCAGACAGGCCACGCCACCAAGACACGCCCGTGACCCGTAGGTCACGCCCGTGACTAGGGGCGTGTAAGAGAATTTTTTTTTCATTTTTTTGTCTATTTTTTTTATTTTTTTGTAAAACAAAACATAAAAACACGATAGTAAAAATAAAAACATAAAATACCGACTTGCAAAGCGGAGTTTCATGTAGGTGGGAGCGTCCGTTATTTCGCAAATCTCCTATAAACCTGCAAAAACCTCAAAATAGAATAATAAAAATAATAATATATTTTTTATTTTTTTTATTTTGTTTTTTTTTTCATTTTTATATGTTTTTTTAAAACAAAAATAAAAAAAATTAGAATTTTTTTTAAACGGAAGAAAAATAAAATAAAATTAAAACATGGGTTGCCTCCCAAGAGCGCTTTGGTTACGGTCGTTGAGCTCGACCATGGTGGCACGCCGATTTAGGTGTTCGGAAGGAAAATTTCCTCCTAGTGCTCATGAAAATTATCGCCGGTGAAAAATAATTTCAATCGGTGCCCATTCACTTTAAATTCACCTTTTTCAGGATACATTATTGAAACGGTCCCGTATGGCCAAACCTCTTTGACGATAAAGGGGCCGGACCAACGGGACTTAAGTTTTCCCAGAAAAAGACGTAAACCCGAGTTATAGAGGTGAACTTGGTCTCCCGGTCGAAAAGTTTTAGGATTCCTAAGTTTCTTATCATGATAAAATTTAGTGCGCTCCTTGTATAATTTATTACTTTCGTAGGCAAAGGAGCGCCACTCATCGAGCTCGTTAAGTTGGAACTTGTGGAGCTCGGAAGAAATATTATTATCTAGATTAAGAAATTTAAGCGCCCAAAAGGCGCGATGCTCAAGCTCGACCGGTAAATGACATGCTTTCCCATAGACCAATTGATACGGCGTACAACCGATGGCGGTCTTGTACGCGGTCCGATAGGCCCACAAAGCATCATCGAGTTTAAGTGACCAATCCTTCCTATTGGTGGAAACCGTTTATTCTAAAATTTGTTTTAATTCACGGTTAACCACTTCTACTTGGCCACTTGTTTGAGGGTGATAGGGGGTGGCCATCCTATGTGTAACGCCATATTTAGATAAAACTTTAGTGAATTGGGCGTTACAAAAATAAGTTCCCCTATCGCTAATTATTGCCCGCGGTGTTCCAAATCGTGAAAAGAGTTTTTTGAGAAATTTGGTCACGACTCGGGCATCATTGGTAGGAAGGGCTTGCGCCTCCGCCCACCTAGATACGTAATTGACCGCTACCAAAATATATTGATTTCTAAAAGAAACTGGTTGCGGGCCGACAAAATCGATCCCCCATAAATCCAAAACCTCAATTTCTAAAATAGATTTTAAAGGCATTTCATCAAGGCGAGAGATATTACCTGAGCGTTGGCATTGTTCACAATGACTTACATGTGCGTGAGCGTCCTTGAAGATGCTCAGCCAATAGAAGCCCGCTTCAAGTACCTTCCGTGCCATCCGATTTGTTGGAGCATGCGTTCCGCACTCGTCCGGTTTGAGAATAACAAATCCCGAATGTATTTGATCCTATATTTGATTAATTGTGTGCAGGGATAACATATATTTTATGCACTAAGGATTGGCTGAGTAGATCAATGAAGAAAACAAAACTCGCAGTATCACTGGCGTTAACTCTATCACCAGGCGATAGCGTCAACGGTTGCTGCTGACGTCAGCCATGTTCCACACGTTGCCGCACTCGAAGAAACGTTACAGCGCTATCGCGGGGCGATATCGCCATCGCCGAGCGACAGCACACGATCAACCACATTCCGCGCGATAGCCCACGTTGTCCAGCCAAGTTTCAGCGATATCGCGGGGCGATATCGATATCGCCGCACGATAGCTGGCGGTTGTGAAAAGCTCTATAAAAGGCCACAAATTTTAGAGGTTTAAGAAGTTGATGAAGCCTTGATTCCCAGAGCAGATTCCATACGAACTTCCTTGGTCCAGTACATTTTCAAGAGCGAAGGAGATTCGACCGTACTTTCCAGATTGAAGATCTTCCCATTGGTCGACCATCATCTTCAGAGCTCTTCTTGAGGGAGTTTTAGTTTCATATATTGTATTTACATTTTTCCATTTCATAAATTATAATTGGTTTGGGAAAATCATCGCCGTGTGTGCGGTGTCTAAGTCCGTGTGAGGCTTAGGGGAAATCATCACCTTGTGTGTGGTGTTAGATCCTTGTGTGGTCTAGGGTAAATCATCGTCTTGTGTGCGGTGTCAAGTCCTTGTGTGGCTTGGGAGAAAATCGCAGCCGTGTGTGCTGTGTCTAGATCAAGATTTGATTTAGGGGGAGGCTAGTGTCTATATCTGGGAGATATAGGCTATAGCCAACCGGTCCTTAGGAGAAGGACCAGTGAAAAGAGACAAGAGATTTTATTTATTGTAAGCCTTTGATTCCAAGCTTTATTGGAATCATTTCTACTCATTATCTTTGATGAAATAAAATCTTGTTTTTAAATTCAATTATTTGTCTCTATATTCATATATTGTTTCGTTTTTTACAAAAATTATCAAAGGTTTAAATTGCCCTTATTCACCCCCCCTCTAAGTGTGCCACAAGATCCAACAGTGGTATCAGAGCCAGGTTAATTCCTTATAAGGTTTAACCACCTGGAATTATGGCGCACCATGATCATGCATTTTTCGAGGGGCAAGGAATAACTAGACCACCATTATTTACGGGTTCCGATTATAATTATTGGAAAACTAGGATGAGGTGTTTTTTAATATCATTAGATATTAAAGTATGGAATATGGTATAAACAAATTATACTCATCCTACTTTTATAATTGGTGATATTGTCATGGAGAAACCCAAAGATAAATGGGATGACCAGGACAAATTAAAATGCAAAAATAATGCAACGCATTATTTTGTGCTCTTGATAAAACTGAATTTAATAGAACCTGCGCATGTCAAACTGCATATGAAATTTGGAATTTATTGGAAATTACTCATGAAGGTACCTCGTAGGTAAAGGACTCAAAACTTTTCCAACTGGAGTCAGAATTTGAAAAGTTCAGGATGGAGGTAGATGAGGATGTGGATACCATGTACACAAGATTCACTAAGATAGTAAATGACTCAAAAGTTTTAGGAATTTTTTTTTCGAATGGTGATTTGGTGAGAAAACTTCTTAGATCTCTCCCCCCTAAATTCAATCCCAAAGTGACGGCTATTTCTGAATCTCATGGTCTTAAAGCTCTTAATATTGAAAGCCTGATTGGGACTTGAAAACTCATGAAGTTGAATTGAAAATTCAACAACAAGAGTATATGGAGCCAAAGAAGAAGGGATTGGCTCTAAGATCTAAGAAGGAAGAAAGTAGTGATTCTGGGGAGGAAGAAGAAGATGAGGAAGGTTTATTTGTTAGGAATTTTAGAAAATTTATGAGAAATCCAGAAAGGAGGAATTCATTTAAGAAGTTTTTTAAGAAGGAGACGTTTAGGAAGAAAAAAGGAAAGGAAGACGATGAGGAGGAAGAGAGACCGCCACCGGAGTGCTATCACTGCAAGAAGTTAGGACACATCCGAAGCAAGTGTCCAAAGTACTTGAAAGAACTTAAAGAAAAGAAGCACAAAGGGAAGAAGAAGGTGCTGAAGGCGGAAACATGGGATGATACTACTTCTGAGGATGCAAGCAGTTCAAGCTCAAGTAAAGAAGAGGAGGCCAACATGTGCTTAATGGGAAAGAGCGTCATATCTGATGACGAATGCAGTGTACAAAGTGACACTGAGGTAACTCCTCCAACCTACGATGAATAATTTTCTGAATTTTTAAAGACTTGCAAATTTTTTGAAAAGAGTTTAAGAGATAACGATCTTCTTAAATCTGAAATTAAAATTTTGCTTAAAGAAAACAAAAAAATGTTCAATGAAATTAAGACTATTGGAAAAGGAAAAACTTCTTGCCAAGAGTGTGATCACTTTTTGGGAAGAATTAAAGAACTTGAAGAATCTCTTTCCAAATCTCATTCTACAATAAAAATTCTTACTAAAAAGAATGAGATTTTAGAGAGAGATCTGAAATCTTCAATTTCCAAAGTCCATGAGGGAAAGAAATCTTTTGAACGTAGATGTGTAAATCTAGTATCTGAGAATACAGAAATGAGAAACCAGGTTCATTACTTAACACTAGCCATGAAAAAATTTTGAATGGGCCGAAGATCACTGGATATGATCTTAGGATACCAATGCCATGGATCTAGAAGGTTTGGACTCGGATACACGTCAGGAAGCTATCGCCCGACGATAACCACTATCGCCGGCGACAACGAAAAGTACAGAAAATCTACTTTTAAAAATTCTGAAGTTAATAAATTGTCTAATACTGCATCCTCATCCAGTAAAAGTCCAGAAAAGTTATACTCTTCTCAATACATTACATGTGCCAAATGCAATAGATTTGGTCACACTACGGACTCTTGCTGGAGGAAAGGAAAAAGTAAAATTAAACAAATCTGGGTGCCTATGGCTTCTACCTATACTATGGGTGGAACCACTTGGGTAACCAGATCTTTACTCACCTCTTCTTTCTAGGTGTGTTGGCAGGCTAAGGACAAAGAAGACGTGTGGTACTTGGACTCGGGTTGTTCAAAGCACATGATGGGCAATAAAGAGAAGTTCCTTAGCCTGGAGATGAAAAAAGGAGGAGTTGTTACATTCGAAGATAATGGAAAAGAAAAAATCATCGGCATCGGAGTTGTGGGTAACAAAATTTTTTCAATTTCAAATGTTTTATTTGTAGAAGGATTAAAGCATAATTTGATTTCTATTAGTCAATTATGTGATAAGGGTTTAGATGTTTTATTTGAATCTTCTACAAATTTGTGCAAAATTATTAAAACAAATGAAATTGCTTTTACCGCACCTAGATGTCATAATGTATATATGATTAAATTTCTTGATTTTTCAAATTCTTCTTTAAAATGTTTTTTTATCAAAAAATGATGAATTAGAATTATGGCATAGGCGACTTGGACATACTAGTGTCAAGTTAATTGCAAAACTTTCAAAAGATAAATTAATTAAAGGTTTACCATTGTTAAATGGAAATTTATCTTCTTCATTATGTGTGCCTTGCCAAAAAGGAAAATTTTCAAAATCATCTTACAAAAGTAAAAATATTATTTCTACCACTAGGCCACTTCAATTAATACATATGGATTTATTTGGGCCAATTGGAATTTCTAGCTTAGGAGGTAGAAAATAGACATTTGTAGTGATTGATGATTATTCTCGTTTTTGTTGGACTTTATTTCTAACCTTAAAATCCGATGCATTTTCAGAATTTTCAAAATTATGTTTGCGTATTCAAAATGAATTTGAGTTAAAAATTAAACGCATACGATCGGATCATGGAGGAGAATTTGAAAATGAAAAGTTTATTTCTTTTTGTACGGAGTTAGGAATTAAACACGAATTTTCCGCTCCACGCACACCACAGCAAAATGGTGTAGTGGAGAGGAAAAATAGAACTCTTCAAGAGTTAGCCCGTACGATGCTATCTGAGTTTAAATTACCAAAATCTTTTTGGGCTGAAGCGGTTAGTACGGCATGTTATGTAATTAATAGAGTAATGCTTCGCCCTATTTTAAAATTAACTCCTTATGAATTAATTTTTAGTAAAAAACCAAATGTTTCTTATTTCAATGTTTTTGGTTGTAAATGTTTTATTTTGAATTCTAAAGATTCCTTAGGAAAATTTGATGAAAAATGTGATGAAGGTATTTTTATTGGCTATTATTCAACTAGTAAAGCTTATAGGATTTTTAATAAAAGAACAAAAATAATTGAAGAATCTATTCATGTTAGGTTTGATGAGTTTGTTTCATGTGTAGAAAAGAAAATCACAGGAAAAGAAGATGAACCCCTTCCTTCGGTGGAGAATGATGATGAAGAACTTGGAGAAAATGAAGAAAAAAAGAAGAAGAAAAAGAAGGAGAAAGAGAAGAAGATAGAGAAGAAGAAGAAAGAGAAGAATATGTGCCTCCAAGTGAATTGAGAATTTCGAAGGATCATCCAAAGGAGCTTATCATTGGAGATCCGCAAAAAGGGGTTAGTACTCGTTCATCGTTACATGTTTTATTTTCAAACCTTTGCTTTGTCTCTGAAATAGAACCAAAAGATCTTTCCACCGCTTTAAATGATGAATTTTGGTTTTTAGCTATGAATGAAGAACTTAATCAATTTGAACGTAATAAGGTTTGGAATCTTGTAGAACGAACCACAAATCATCCTGTAGTTGGAGTTAAGTAGATTTTTAAAAATAAATTGGATAATGAATCTAGAATTGTTAGAAATAAAGCCAGATTAGTTGCAAAAGGTTATGCACAAATTGAAGGGGTAGATTTTGATGAAACTTTTGCACCCGTAGCAAGATTAGAAGCGGTTAGGATATTTCTTGCATTTGCTTGTTTTAAAAGATTTAAATTATATCAAATGGATGTCAAAACCGCAATTTTAAACGGGTATATAAAAGAAGAGGTTTATGTAGAACAACCCCCTGGCTTTAGAAATAAGAAATATCCAAATTATGTTTATAAATTAGATAAAGCGCTTTATGGGTTAAAACAAGCGCCTCGTGCTTGGTATGATCGATTAACTCAATATTTGTTAAAGCACGATAATAAAATAGGAAGTGCCGATTCTACACTCTTCATTAAGCAAATTGATCATAATTTAGTTATTTTGCAAATTTATGTTGATGATATTATTTTTGGAGCCACTAATGAAGAGTTGTGTAATGAAGTAGTTCAAATTATGAAAAATGAATTTGAAATGAGCATGGTAGGAGAACTTTCATATTTCCTAGGTTTTCAAATTACACAAAAACATGATGGTATTTTTATATGTCAATCCAAATATATTCATGATATGTTAAAAAGATTTGGATTTGAAAATCTTAAGCAAGCAAACACTCCTATGAGTGCTTCACTAAAATTAGGAAAAGATGAAAGTGGAGTTTCAATTTACCAAACCCGTTATAGAAGCATGATAGGATCTTTATTATATTTAACCGCATCTAGACCTGACATTATGTTTGCCGTTTGTTTATGTGCTAGATTTCAGGCTAATCCTAAAGAATCACATTTAAAAGCGGTGAAACACATCTTTAGATATCTTATAGGAACATCTAAATTAGGATTATGGTATCCTCATAATGATTCTTTTATTCTACATGGTTTTTTCGGATTCAGATTATGCGGGATGTTCTTTAGATAGGAAAAGCACTAGTGGCACTTGTCATTTTATCGGCCCTTCACTTATTTCTTGGTCGAGTAGGAAACAGAATTATGTTGCCCTCTCTACTACCGAGGCCGAATATATTGCACTAGGTAGTTGTTGTGCCCAAGCTCTTTGGATGTCACAAACATTAGAAGACTTTGGCATGCAACAAAGTAGTGTAGATTTAAAGTGTGATAATAAAAGTGCTATAGACTTAACTAATAATCCCGTATTACACTCTAGATCTAAGCATATAGATGTCTGACATCATTTTATAAGGGATCATATTAAGAAGGGTAATGTAAAAATCAACTTCATAAGAACGGATTCACAATTAGCGGATATTTTTACAAAACCACTTAATGATTCACGCTTTTCTATGTTAAGATTAGAACTTGGAATCTTAGAAATATAAATCTTAATTTTTTTTGTAATTATTTCTGGAAATTACATGTATTTAATTCTTATGTGTTATCAAAAAATATTAAAAATTATTAAATTATTTACTCTTATAATATGTAATTAAACAAACTATCACAGAACAAAGTCAAATTATCATCAAAATTCTCTTCAAATGCATATGATAAAACCAGAACAGAAAAACATATCAAAGATAGAGTTTTCACTATCGCTGGGCGACAGTGATGTCGCCGGGCGATATCTCATACTTCTTCAAATCATAAATACTATTACATCCACAACACTAAATCTATCACTCATCCAGATTTTCTTCAGAAGCAGCAATATCATCACTAGAGATCGGTGTAGGTTCTCTAGCTCTTCGGGTTCGCCTTATTGAATGACATAGAGGATCCCATTCTCTCTCTTCTTCCGGCATTGGTTTTAGCTTCAGCCCCTTTATTAGAAACTTCATAAATTTTCTGATACCCGAATTACTTCACTTTTGTTCTTCTTTAATCTCTTCAACCGAATCACATAGATCTTCTATTCTTTCACGTAAAGACCCTCCTCTTCGGAGTGGTTGTCTTGAAGAAGATTCTGCTCTAGGAGAAGGAACTCTAGCTGGTTCTACGGAATGTATAGCCGGAATACAATCGTCGATGTAGATTTCTTGGTCTATCCATCGATATTTATTATATATGAGCCTTTGAATAACACTTCCTAATGGAAGTGTATTCAATTTCCTCCTAAGAGGATGCTTCATCTTATACGTATATCGTATAATGGATAAGACAAAGTCAGCCACATTGAACTTGACTTTCTCCAATATATAGTAAGTCACCAAGCTCAATTGAGCCGTGATCTTCCTTGTATCTCTGGTCTTTAACATAACCGTATTCATTAATATCTCTTGCACGATAAAAGCATCGCGACTAAGTGATGTGATATCTTGAATCAAACCACTATTATCCTTCCAATGAAGCATTTGATTCAAACATGTCCAATCCCGATCCTTTCGGAAATTTTCCACGATATCAATCCTATTGTCTTCACAAGTTGCAAGACCATATTCATTTCTGAGATCTTCATGGGTGATCTCTATTTCCCCTCCTTGAATTTTAGACTTTATACCTCCATTCAAACCCGTATTTTTCGGGTCTTCTATGTTATTATAAAATTCTCTAACAAACCACGAGGAGAACATATCCGGTATAATGAGAGACATTATATCTACCTCAACCAAACACTCATATATATGTGTTGGCACAGATCCATCCAAACATTTTGGAACACCGATTGATGCGTTCTCAATACCAGAATATGATTGGAACGAGGAGTGAGGGTTGTTGCTGGTAGATTTCCTGGCACGAGATGATGATGCCATTTCCTATTATGAAATAAGAAAAACTTTCAGAAATCTAAAATTAAAAATTTCGGAATTGTTCACTACTGCCGACGACAGTACTGTCGCCGGGCGATATATCCAAATCAATTCTTATTGCTACTCATATCTAAAATTAGAAATTTATAGATCTACCCTTATATTTTGTTTATAATCACTAAAATTGCATAAACATTGTAAATCTACAACAAAAAAAAATCAACATTAGTGATTATTTTTCATAAAATTTTTTTTTTTAGATCTAAAATGTATGATCAAAATGAAATTTTTTTCCATGGATCTATCTTCTTTCATCATCAAGATTCTAGATCTATTGTTATTTTTGATGAACCATACAAATTTGAAAGAGATCTAAGGCATACCTTTTGGAGTTTTTAGGGTTTTTGGAGAAGGAAGACGAACTCCAGCAGTCTAGGGTCGGTCAAATGAGAATATTGGACTTGCCTTTCTGATTTTTCGCTTTTTATATAAAAAACCACTATCGCCGCGCGTTATCACTGTCGCCGGGTGATATCTATTTTCCTTCATTTTTCCCAATCAACTTCTGAGCTGTCTTTTTACAAACATGTTTCTAGTATTACAGTAGTAATTTTGGATAGTTATCATGGTACCATAGCTAGTACATGCAATTCTTCATTTATGAGTCCTTTCAACATTGTTCTTAATTTCTCTTGCTTAAGATATCTACTTATATTTTTGATGACTAGAAATTGAGTAAAATTTTTCCGCATGCCTCTAAGTATAAGAAATTTTTTATCTATGCCAATGAGCAATCACAAACACTTACTTTGCAATTACATGTTAATAAAATTTATTTTATACATACATCATAATTGCTGGAACATAACAAAATACATTTCATAAATGCTGCCTTCAACTTTGCTACTTTTCACTTATTCAAATTATACCATTTTTTGGCATGCAAGTGAATTCGGAGATCCTTTACATACATAAATATTCAAAAAAAATTTAAATGCAAAACATATATTTTGCCAAAAATTCTGAACGAAAAATAAAAAAATTGAAAAGGATCCTCCACCAAGCACTACTTAGCCTCCTGATAAGTCTTAATGAGCATTGTGAGGTTAAGCACCTTGGAAAGAATTGTAAAGTGTCTTGTTATGCAAAAACAAAATGGTCCTTTTATATACTTGCAAAGTTTTCGGTAAGTTCATAAGTTTGGCTTTATGTATATTTATGTTATGTTTAACAATTCCATGATCATGTATATTTTAAATATATTCATATGTATTCTTTTTCAAAGTATCACTACTACACTTCATTGTTATTTATAAAATTTCTTCTTATGAGAATTGGACCGGAAATAGTTTATCTTTTTTTTTTCTTTCATCTGTCTTATTGATTTAGATATCTTAGCTTGACTATTTTCAATGTTCAAATTATACTCAAACATTAGCTTTTTTCCACATGTCACAACTTCTTCCATGATTATATTCCAAATTTCATTGTAATCCTACTCCATGTTTATCATTGTTGATATTCTACTACTCTTGTTTTCAAAATTCTTTTACCAATTTATAACTCTCTCACTTCTTTACGCTTCTGCATTTGCTACTCAATTCCTAATCTATTTTATATTCCATACCCCACCTTCTTTTGATAATATCAAAGGGGGATAAGATAATAAGAAATCACTTAAATCACTTAAATTACATAATTAATACAGGGAGCATACATGTAGGGGGAGTTTATATGTCGGGGAGTTTATATGTCGGGGGAGAATATTTTTAGAAGGAGCTAATATTAAGGGGGAGATCATATTAAGGGGGAGATCATGGAGATCATATGTTAGACACATAATATACTTTTCAATATCTCTATAGGATTTATTTGATTTCTTTTTATAAGGATTTGTTATTATCAAATGGGGAGATTGTTGGAGCATGCGTTCCGCACTCGTCTGGTTTGAGAATAACAAATCCTGAATGTATTTGATCCTATATTTGATTAATTGTGTGCAGGGATAACAGATATTTTATGTACTAAGGATTGGCTGAGCAGATCAAGGAAGAAAACGAAACTCGCAGTATCGCTGGCGTTAACTCTATCGCCAGGCGATAGTGTCAACGGTTGCTGCTGACGTCAGCCATGTTCCACACGTTGCCGCACTCGAAGCCACATTACAGCGCTATAGCGGGGCGATATCGCTATCGCCGAGCGACAGCACACGATCAGCCATGTTCCGCGCGACAGCCAACATTGTCCAGCCACATTTTAAAGATATCGCGGGGTGATATCGATATCACTGCGCGATAGCTGGTGGTTGTGAAAAGCTCTATAAAAGGCCACGAATTTTAGAGGTTTAAGAAGTTGATGAAGCCTTGATTCCCAGAGCAGATTCCAGACGAACTTCCTTGGTCCAGTACATTTTCAAGAGCGAAGGAGATTCGACAGTACTTTCCAGATTGAAGATCTTCCCATTGGTCGACCATCATCTTCAGAGCTCTTCTTGAGGGAGTTGTAGTTTCATATATTGTATTTACATTTTTCCATTCATAAATTGTAATTGGTTTGGGAAAATCATCGCCGTGTGTGTGGTGTCTAAGTCCGTGTGAGGCTTAGGGGAAATCATCACCTTGTGCGTGGTGTTAGTCCTTGTGTGGCTTGGGAGAAAATCACAGCCGTGTGTGCTGTGTCTAGATCAAGATTTGATTTAGGGGGAGGCTAGTGTCTATATCTGGGAGATATAGGATATAGGCAACCGGTCCTTAGGAGAAGGACCGGTGAAAAGAGACAAGAGATTTTATTTATTGTAAGCCTTTGATTCAAAGCTTTATTGGAATCATTTCTACTCATTATCTTTGATGAAATAAAATCTTGTTTTTAAATTCAATTATTGTCTCTATATTCATATATTGTTTCATTTTTTACAAAAATTATCAAAGGTTTAAATTGCCCTTATTCACCCCCTCTAAGTGCGCCACAAGATCCAACACGATTTGCTTTATAATGTCCACCTGCGGGTCCCTCGTGGCAATGCTTCAGAATTTGAGCGCCCTCCTCATGAGATACACACCTCCGCACCACTTGGTCCGCACAAACTCGAAAAAGGAACGGATCCTCCCAAAAATAATTTTTCAAATCGGAAAAGAATTTCTTCTTTTCTTGATAAGAAAAATCTTTTGGGAGAAATCTCGCAATAATGTAGTTTGCGAAATCGGCGAACCAAGGGGTGGGGAGATCTATTACCTTATGAATAACGAGGAGGCATTCCTTGGGAAAAGTATCATTAATTTCCTCCTCTATGAGCTCCTCCGAATTGGGATTCTCCAACTGAGAAAGATGATCCGCCGCCAAATTTCCCGCTCCCCTTTTGTCCCAGATCTCCAAATCAAATTCTTGTAAGAGTAAGATCCACCTAATCAATCTTGGCTTGGCATTAGTTTTTGTTAGCAAATAACGTAAAGCCGAGTGATCGGTAAAAACAATTACTTTAGATAAAGCAAGATAGGAAATAAATTTATCAATTGCAAAAATTACGGCTAAGAGCACTTTCTCGGTTGTTGGGTAATTTTCTTGTGCGTCGGTGAGTGTCTTGCTCGCATAATATATAGGATGAAAATATTTATTTATGCGTTGCCCTAAGACTGCACCAACGACAAAACTACTAGCGTCGCACATGATCTCAAAAGGAAGATCCCAATTGGGAGCTATCATAATCGGCGCGTTTATTAATTTTCTTTAATAATAGAAAAAAATGCAAACAATTTTCATCAAAAACAAACGGCGCATCTTTTTCTAATAAGTGAGTGAGGGGCTTAGTTATTTTAGAAAAATCTTTTATAAACCGGCGATAGAAACCAGCATGCCCAAGAAAACTACGTACGGCCTTAACATTTGAAGGGGGATGCAATTTTTCTATTGTTTCATTTTAGCTTCATCCACCTCTATACCCTTACTAGATATTTTATGGCCTATAACCAAACCTTCCCGTACCATAAGATGGCACTTCTCCCAATTTAATACTAAATTTGTGTCTTCACATCGTTGGAGAACGTGGGAAAGGTTAGTCAAACATAAATCAAATGAATCTCCGAAAACGGAGAAATCATCCATAAAAACCTCCATAATATCCTCCACTAGTTCGTCAAAAATTGCTAGCATACACCTTTGGAATGTAGCCAGCGCATTGCATAACCCAAATGGCATCCTACGATAGGCGAAGGTGCCAAACGGACAAGTGAAGGTTGTTTTCTCTTGGACTTCGGGCGCAATTGGGATTTGGAAATACCACGAGAGACCGTCAAGAAAACAATAAAACGAGTGTCCAGATAGTCGTTCAAGGATTTGGTCGATGAACGACAAAGGAAAATGATCATTACGGGTCGCATCATTTAATTTAAGATAATCAATACAAACCCGCCATCCGATAACGGTTCTAGTTAGGATTAATTCATTTTTATCGTTTGGCACAACCGTTAATCCTCCTTTCTTTGGCACCACTTGGACCGGACTGACCCAAGAGCTATCCGAAATCGGATAGATGATGCCCGCATCTAATAATTTGATTACCTCCACCTTAACCACCTCCTTCATATTAGGATTTAGGCGACGTTGATGTTGAATAGATTTACGTGAATTTTCTTCTAATAAAATCTTATGCGTCAAAAGGAGGGATTAATCCCTTTTAAATCCGAAATTTTCCACGCAATTGCGCGGCGATGAAGTTTTAAAACATTTACTAATTTTAATTTTTCTTCATCGGACAGATATGCCGACACAATTATGGGAAGCTTAGAATCTTCTGCTAAAAATAAATATTCTAAATGATCAGGCAATTGTTTTAATTCTAGCACGGGAGGTTCTTCATAAGAAGTTTTAATCGATCACTACCTAATTCTAAAATTTCAAAAATAGGTGCGTGAGTGATCGAGCCATCAATAATTTCATGAGAAATAAGATCGAGATTTTCAAAGTCTTCATCATAAAAAGATGACGGTGAAATATATTCAGAAAATAAAACGGAGTCTTCATTAGGTGAAGCCTTCAAGAAAAAACAAGAGTCGTCATTTGAGAGCGTATATTTCATAAAAGAATTGATAGTAAAGGTAACTTCTTCATAAAAGAATTGATAGTAAAGGTAACATCAATTATGGCGCGCGAGGTGGCAAGGAAAGGGCAACCGAGAATGAGTGGTACCTCGGTGTCCTCTTCGATGTCAAGGATGACAAAATCTACCGGAAAGATAAATTTATCAACCATGACACGCACATCCTCGATAATACCCATTGGGTATTTTATGGATCGATCCGCCAATTGGATGCTCATCCTCGTAGGATTAGGCTCTCCTAAACCCAATTTTCGAAAAAGAGAATAAGACATCAAATTTATAGAGGCGCCTAGATCCGCCAGTGCATGTTTAACTAAGAAATCGCCAAATAAACATGGAATTGAGAAACTACCCGGATCGGTTAATTTCTTAGGCAATTTATTAAGTAATACTGCCGAGCACTCCGCGTTCAATTGAACGGTAGAAATATCCTCAAGTTTCTTTTTATTGGATAAAAGATCCTTGAGGTATTTAGCATACTTCGACATTTGTGCGATGGCTTCACAAAATGGTAGATTAATATGAATTTGTTTAAGCATGTCTAAAAATTTTCCGTAATGCTCATCCATCCGATCCTTTTTTAATTTAGACGGATAGGGAAGTGGTGGTTAAAATTCCTTAATTTTATTTTGCGTTATAATTTGAGGAAGAGGGGGAGATGGAGAAATTGTTACCTCTGGTTCAACCAATTTTGCAGGAGTAGTTACCTCCTTCCCGTTCCGTAACGTGATAGCCTTTGCTTGCTCTTTTGGGTTGGGCTCCGTATTGCCCGGTAGTGCTCCCTGTTGTCGATCGGAGAGCATCTTTGCAATTTGCCCAATTTGATTCTCCAAATTGCGAACAGATCTGGTAAGATTCCAGATATTTGCGTCGTTAGTTGCTGCATATTTGGTGCACACTTCCTCAATAGAGGGAGCTTTTGGAGCTAGTGGTGGAGGAAAGCCAGGTGGGATTGTGTTGGGTGGTTGTGCCGCATTCCCTGGATTACTCCAAGAGAAGAAATTGGGGTGATTCCTAAAACCCGGGTGATATGTGTTACCATAATGAGTGTTTCTCGAATTAAAGGTTGGCCGATTCGGATTACCCATGTAATCCACATGTTCAGCAATGGTGGAGGGGGATCCCAAGGTAGGTGTAGAAGAGGAAGCAGTCATCTCATCTATTTTTCTATTTAAAAGCTTAACCTGGGCAGATAAATTTGAAATCGTATCAACTTCATATAACCCGGCCGATTTATTTGGGCGCGAACGAGGTGTACTCCATTGATACGTATTCATGGCCATACTCTCTACAAGCTCTTGCGCGCCTGCCGGTGTTTTGTTATTCAAGGTACCACCGGCGGCGGCGTCAATCATTTGACGCATTTGGGAATTTAGGCCGTTATAGAATGTCCGAATTTGCAACCAATCGGGGATTGCATGATGGGGGCATTGGCGCAAATATTCCTTAAACCGCTCCCAAGTATCATAAAGCATTTCCGATTCAAATTGGGAGAAAGAAATGATATCCTTACGCAATTGGGCTGATTTAGCGGGCGGAAAATATTTTGTGAGAAATTGTTCCATCATTTGGGCCCATGTGGTGATAGATTTTCTTGAAAGAGAACTGAGCCAATGCTTAGCTTTATTGCGCAAGGAGAAAGGAAAAAGCCGAAACCTTATTGCATTATCGGATACCCCGTTAATTTTGAAAGTATCGCATATTTCTAGAAAACTAAAAATATGCGCGTTGGGATCCTCATCTTAAAGCCCATCAAATTGTACATATTGTCATACCATTTGAATGATGCTCGACTTTAATTCAAAATTATTGTTCGCAATAGCAGGTCGAACAATACTAGAGGTGGTATCTTCCAGATTAGGTCGGGCATAATAGGACATAGTCCGTTGCGCGGCCTCATCCGGATTTGGATCACCTATATTAGAAGGAGTAGAAGATGAGGGAGAAGAAGAAGAAGAAGAATTATTCGGAAAGGAAGTATCGCCTACGGATTCCTCAAAAGGATCTTCAGAATTTGGTCGTTGGAATCTTAAGCGCCGCCGAATGGTTTGCTCGATTTCTGGATCCAATTCAAGAAGATCTGACGGATTCCTTCGGGTCATACACCAAAAAGAAAAAACGGAAGAAACTTAAAAATTTTATAATTAAAAATTTACAAAATAAAATTTCTTGGATTTCCCAAGGACTACCCAATGACGGGTTCACAAGGTACTAGGCGGTCTTGTGGGATAAGAACCCAGCATGGCCCTTTCGCAAGAAATTTTAATTATAAAAATTTAAAGTAAAATTTTAAGCACTAAAATAAAAAGGATAAAATTAACAGAACTTTGCTTTCAAAATATCGACACAAAATACTCCCCGACAACGACGCCAAAAACTTGATGGATAATTTTCTTTATATAGTTTTGCTGAAGCGCAATTCCAACAATAAACCGATAAGGCAAGTATACCTATCGTTTTAAAGCATAGGATCAAGTGTCGTATTAGACTCGGGGCTGTCGAGTACTTGTACTCACAAAGTGGAGCTGTTATTTTATCTAACGGAAATTTTTGGTTTGAAAAGTGAAGTAAAAAAGGCGACTTGGACTAAAGAGAAAATTGATGATTAAGAAGCTATCACTTGATCTAGAATCCCTTTGGACTAAAATAAACTTCTTAGATGATTAAACTGCAAACTTCTAAATTATATGCTTCGACCGTGGGGGTTCCCCCAGTATGATAGAACCTCTCTCGAGAGAACAATCAATTAACCTTAGGTTGAATGATTAAGACCTCTCGACCAGTCAAAACCCCTAAGCTTGCTTTAGGCGGTGAACCCCTCTACTGGATTTGATTCCAGTCCGGAAGATTTAAATCACCCTCTCTCGAGGAGTGCATGAAATTCTTTTTATCTTTAAGTGATCTCCTTATTTGCATGGATCTCTCGATCACTAGCATACGAATCTTAGATCGAAAAACCTATTTGCGACATATGAATTCGCCGCAATTAAATTCAAAGATAAATCGAAGCGAAATAATATAAGAAGCTTGCAAATTTTAATAAGAACAAATCAACGTTTATTTTATTCCAAAGTTCATCATGATCAAGTGCTAATTGGAATTTAGCTACTCATCATGATGCAGGAAATACATATGATAAAAGAGAGAGACATGATTGGTAATAGAAAAGTACTTAAATTGAAATTGCTGAAAAGAGAAGTACAACATGAAACAAATTTAAGGGTGACAACTTGAAATGAGAAAAATAGTAAATTAGTGCAGAATAACAGAAAATGGCCTCCAAAATCCTCCCAATGGCATCTGGACATGGCAACAATTTATAGTTGAAAAAGTTGGGGAGACACGCCCCTTGGTCACGCCCATGACCTAGGGCGTGTAATGTGCGGCAACAGTGTCTTGAATACCCGGGAATGTTTGGGAGAAAAACCACCAAACTTCATAAATCTGTTGGTCACGACCCTAGGTCACGCCCGTGACCTAGGCGTTTCTTGGCTTGATCTGCAAACAACGGGAAACGGCCTGAGCTGGAGTTAATTTGGCGGTTTAGAGTAGGTCACGCCCAATGGTCACGCCCGTGATAGTGGGGCATGTAATATTAATCCGACGTGGCATGATCCAGCACGACAGTAGAGTCACGACCCGTGACACAAGACACGCCCCTATGTCACGCCCGTGACTAGGGGGCGTGTAATATTAATCTGACGTGGACTTGGTTCTGGAATTCTCAGCGGTCACGGCCCGTGGCTGAGGGCACGCCCCTAGGTCACGCCCATGACTAGGGGGCGTGTACTTGACAATTTTCCAAAACAGCACCAAATTTTCTTCTGGTTAAAACAGTGAGCCCAAAATGCTATCAGCAGCCCAGATCTACCTGAAAAGGAAAAATAAATAAATTAAGGAGAATATTTTATTAATAACGATAAATATTGATTGATTATTAAATTAAAAACTAACTAAAAACTAAGATAAAAATAAAGTTATCAGGCTCTCACTAGCCGGTGGGTCAGGTTGATCTCGCGGAGAGGCTGGCAGGGTGACAAGTTCTTTATGCTGGATTGCCCTGGACGATCCAGCTGCCGCGCTCTCACTAGCCGGTGGGTCAGGTTGATCTCGCGGAGTGGCTGGCAAGGTGACAAGTTCTTTATGCTAGATTGCCCCGGACGATCCCGCTGCCGGGCTCTCACTAGCTGGTGGGTCAGGTTGATCTTGCGGAGAGGCTGGCAAGGTGACAAGTTCATTATGCTGGCAAGTTGGCAAGTCTCTGGCTGGCAAGTTTTCAGTGCTGACCACGGCTTTCTCGCTCGGTAAGAATAAAGGATCTCGCATGACAAAAGGGGGCGAGAACTCTCCCTGTACACTCTCGGCAGTTAGTGGAGCAGTGCAAGGGGTCCTGCAAGGCTGGTCATTCGCAAAAGCTAAGAGGGGTAGGAAGCGGGATCACCCCTCGCGAGATCGGGATGGAAGTTTGGTCCAAAAAACCTGCAGCCCTAAGGTAAATAATGAAAAGCGAAGGCAGTCGAAAACGTCCTACACCAAAGCTGCTCGACTGGAGAGTATGCGAGAACAATTACCGTGAGGACACTGAGAGTATACGAGAATGAGATGTAAACATAGGAAAAACAATAAGGCAAAAAGGATGAACACAGTAAACAAGGCCAAAAAGAAAACTGCATTTACACTTCACAGTTTAATTACAGAGTGCGGCGATCTCGCCAGCCAAAAATATAGTGAAAAACAAAAATAAAAACAAAACTGCAAATCTTCAGAGGTCACTCACAGACTCCTAATCGTTGTCGCTACTCGCAACCGGAGGGAGCTGGACAAAAAGCTCAGGGACGGTGTCCTCGAGGGTCAAGCTGGCCGCATCGGCAGACAGCAGGCCGACCCCCTTCATGGCCTGGAAAATATAGCGCGCCGACTGGGTTGATTCCTCGCGGATCTCCTCATCTCGAGCTCGCCGCTCTTCCTTCAGGCAGCGAGGAGAGGGGGGGGTGGGGGGGATGGCTGCGCGGGTTAGCTCGCAGTGGAGAGCCTTCAGCCCAAAGACCTCGCCCTCCATGCTCAGGATGCGAGCGTCAGCTCTCCCGGCTGCCTCAACATCCTACAAAGAAAAAGAAAAAAGTTTAGAGAGGAAGAAGTTGGAAAGGAGAGCGGTGGCGAGGTTTAGAGAACTCACCACACCACCTTCGGCGGCGAGCAGCTTCTCCTTTAGCTGAGCAATCTCGGCAAGGGACCCTTGGTAGGCTTTGGATAGCTCCACGTTTTGGCGCTCCAGCTGCAAGCATCGCCTTCCCGTCATTTGGGCGAGCTCTAGGGAGCGCAGCTGGGACCTCACGCTCTTATAGGCGAGAGTCCTCGCGGTCTTATCCTTATAGGCTCCAGCATCCTCGCGACCATAGAGGCCAAAGGAGAAGGAAAAAGCATGACCGCTGACGGTCGTTTTCTCCACCCCAAGAGGGGAGGATGGCGGAGATGTCGGCTTTGTTGATCTCCAGTTTCCAGCACAGCAGGAGCTCGTCGGAGTCATCCCTGTGCTTCTAGACAAGGCCAAAGTTCACGTGGTTGACTGGAATGGGCGGGGGGGGGGGGGGGGGGGGGGGGGGGGGGGGGGGAGGTCCTGACGGCCTCCTCACTCTGCTCATCAATATCCCTCTCCTCAGAGAGGTTAGTAAGGTTGATCTCGCCGAGGACGATCTTAGCATGCTCCTTTCCCTTCGCGGAGAGGAGCGAGCCCTGGATCTTCTTATGCTTCTTCTTTGGCGGGGACTTTGGGGGTAGGCCCTGGCTGCTGGAGGACTCCAACCTTTTTGAGAAGCAGAGCCAGAGTGATGGTCTCGCGGTAGGCCTCCGCTCCCATTGTCGCGAGATCAAAGGTGGATGAAGATTTCCTATTGCTCGCATAAGGGGGGTTGAGGGGCAGATCTCGCTCCCCTGAAATAGCGGAGGTTAGACAGTTAGGGCAAAAAGTTGAAAGGGCGCAAGAAGAGAGCTAGATTATTACCTTCCCCAGGGAGTACTGGAAGCAGCGAGTCGAGGTTCCGGTGAAAATGAACCACCTCGAAGTTCTTCTTACAGAAGAACTGGTACAAAGCAGCGTCGTGGCCACCGAGAGTCAGCGACCGGTAAGTAGTCTCGCCATGTTGAACCAGCGAGAAGGGAATGTTGCCGAAGTTTCCCTTTACGAGGAGGAACTTTTGGGCCCAGTAGTGGCCCTTATTCATGGTCTCTACAACCTTGATCCCTGACCCCACAAAGTAGGTTGTGCCATCTTTATACGACCGTTTCCATCCATTTCCATCTGCCGCCACCTCGCGATCCTGACCGTGGAGGTACCCTGGAGTTATAATAATCGAGGGCAGCGCGAGCCTCCCGATCAATTAGGTAGGCGTAATCCTTCATCCTAGCGACATGCGCTTCCGGCGAGGTGGCAGTCTCGTCATGGTCACTAGGTATCGTGGCATGAAGTCTCGCACATTCATCCATTAGGGCGACATGCCTCTCCTTGACAACCTCTCTATCTCTTCTCGCTTGAAGGTTGAGGTCCAGTAGCATCCGACCTTGCTTCTGAAATAACTCGGCAGTTCGCCGCTTCATTGTCTCAAGGTCTCGCATGTCTCCCAAGATGTCCTCCACCTGCTCTGGGAGGGGGTACATCTCTTCATCCCCGAAATCAGAATCGGTGTGCAGAGTCTCCGAGTTCTCTGCGAAGGATTACATGTAGATTTAGTAGTTGGGAGAAATCTTAATGTATCACGGGTGTGCAGGAATCCTTACCCGGAGGAGGGAGAAAAGCCCCAGGTCAACCCTCAAAAACATTGCCGAAGAGGGGGAAGTGAGATTTGCCTAAACCCGGAGGGTACGCCGCGCTATTGATTGGGGGAATCTTGGCCGGTCGTGAACCGCCAGAGTCCTCACTCCCCAGAAGGCTGAACCCCAGTATTTTTATGGTTGTGTCAGGGATGACCGGTGACAGAGGTCACGAGTCTTGGCGAGGCGGGGTCTTCTAAGGCAAGACTGTGCAAACCAAGAAACGAGGAGCCGTTAGTCAACAAAATGTGTCAGCAGGCGAGAATTGCAGCATACCTGCAGCCTTTTTGCCAGTGAGATTCGTGTTCGCTGGCGGAATGTTTGAAGACCCATTTGCGGGCTCGCCAACACTCTTGTTGGTGGTATGATCTTGCAATAAAACAAAACTAAGAGAGTTTAATTGAATGGCTTAGCTAGAGGTATGATTCATACCTTCTCGGGGGACCTATTGTCTGGAGAAGGCTCCACTAGTACTGATTCATCCCCGGTTCGGCGGACCGCTTTCGCTTTTTTAGTCTTCGGCACCGGAGCTGGAGGCGGGCGATTCATCCATGCAGGAATTTTGGCCATCCCCGCCAGCCCACCAGCCTTACAGGCCTTCAGGCGAGCATCAAGCTCCTTGGAAAGTGGCATATTTTAGTAGCTACAGTAAGATGGAAAAGAGAAAAGAAGAAGAAAATGATGGTGCGCGTCACTGTGGCTTGGGGTGATATTTATAGCCCTCAGGTGGGGCCCATAAAAGATTCCTGACAGATCATCAAGAGGATGGCGAATACTAGGGGTTGGATGTTTCTTTGTAAGCCTAGATAGCCTCGCGAAGAGCGGGGATTGTGTATAACCCTAATATTCGCCAGGGAAGGGGCATGAATTAAGAGGTTAACATTGTGAAGAAAGTAATAAGGGAGAGCTCTCGCGAGAGAGATCTCGTAAGAAGCCGGGCAATCCAGGCACTCGCCGACCGCTCGCTGGAAGGCGAGCGAGATGGATACTCGCTGTACACCCGCGAGAAGGGCTGGCGAGCCAGCACATCGCGGGCCGCTTACAGTGTTCTCCTGGATTCGGCGAAGCACGTTTGACGAAACCAAGCGAGATCGACGAAATTATCTGCGTTCGACGAACTCACTTCTCAGTCCGACGAATTTGCTTCTCAATTCAACGAACGTCAAGTTTCAACCAGATAAGTTTATCTCAGCAGTTGGGCTGGGATGGCCTATTGTCTCAGCGACTCAGTCCCGTCCCAGCGGATCCGCTGGGATAGGCAGTTAACTCGGCGGGGCCGGGGTGAGCTCGCAGGAAGGCGCGCGAGACCAGGTCTCAGTGGATATCGCCAGAAGGGTCCCATGCGAGGTCTTCACAATGCGCACGCCCAGGAGGGGTGTCGCGAGCAAGATTCACGAGAAGGATAGCGAGAGCTCTCACAAGTAATATTCTCGCAGACCCCTTGCCCATAGGCTGATAGAGAAAAATTACCTTTTTACCCTCGGTGGTCTACCATTAGCCTGTCCAAACAACAGAGTTTGGCTGTTAGCAGACCAAATTTGGGATGCGTGTAGTAAAATCAAGAGGCGGAATCCTGCTATTTGCAGACCAGATCAGAATATCTATAAATTAGACCCAAAGGGCACCTTTGGAGAGGACTTCTTTTTGGAGCTTCTCTCTCCTCAGGCCATCCTTGGTTAGCATTCTCAAAGCTCTCCAGGGTGCCCGGGCTTCAGCTTTCGCTTGGGAGGGGAAGCGCTCTAAGATCTTCTGGGTGTGTGGTGGGTCCTCCTTGCTGAGTCTAAGGGTCCATGTCTAGATCCGAGGCTTCGGTCTGTTCCTCCAGGAGATTAGTAAGTGCTAGTTTCCCCCCAACTTGTTGTGGGCCCCGAACTCCACAGAGACCATTTACTTGTTTCAACACAACTTATATCATCAGAAGGTGTTGGTTTGTTGACAGGAGGAGTTGGTGATTGAGGATGGTCTAGAGAAGCCGAAGGGATGTCTGTGTGATTTTCTTTAGGAGTGGTGACAAATGGTGGATGTTGTTGAGAGGAGGTCATGATTACTGCAAATTCTGCTATTGTGTCTGGTAGAACTGTTGCATGATCTTGAGCTAGTGCATCACTTGTGATGTCTTTTAAGACTGTATCATGATCTTGAGGAGTTATAGATGGAGGGGGAGAGGGTGCTGCTTGACCAAGTTTCTGAATTTGCCTGGTCCATTTTAAGAAGATGCCTATGTTAATTCTTTTTCCAAGAGGAATGAGCACTCCTTTTGATCTGCACACCATTGGGTAGTGATGGAGCAGGATTTGGCTCATTATTCTCATGTATGCATTTTCCTTATGAGTATACTTATGACCTATCAGTTTGAGAAGACACCTCCCCCAGTGTATTCTCTTGTTCAGAACTAGAACTCCCATTATTTGCAGTTGTTGTTTGGGAATAACATCATGAGTAGAAATTTTCCATAGGAGAACTTTTCCTACTATGTCTACTAAAAACCTATATTCTTCTGAGAAGTCGTTCTTCTTTAGGTTGATGACCTTTTCATTGTTGAACTTTATTGTCTACAGTGCCTGCTGAGTCTCTGCCGCCGTCAGTTCATATGAATCATCACCTTCTGGTAGATTAAAGGTGACACTCAGCATCTCCTCTGTAACATCAATGTCATTTCCTGAAATTCATCCATGAATAGATCCATCATCTCCAGTATGGATGTTGTCCTTTAATTCTGTTAATTCAACATCAAATACTTTGTATCTTGTCGAAATTAGCTTCGTCAACCTCGCAGTTTGGAATAGCCCCAGAATTGCCTTGAAATTTTCAGAGGCAGCATTGAATGATTCAATATCCACATCGAATCCAGAGTTAACTTTAGGAGGGGCCATTGATTCTTGCTGTAATACCTGCAGAAATAAGACAAGAAAGAGAGAAGGAAGCAAGAACAAGAATGCAAGAGAGCAAGAGAGAAAATTCAAAAGCGTAAGTTAATCTAATGTCTGTGTTGCTTAAAAGAAGATGAGTCGTCATTGCTTAGGGTTTTAATCGAAGCAACGTCGAATGGAAATAGGTTCAGCGCGCCATAACATGTTGAAGTAGCTTCTAGAAGCAAAACTGTGCACGCTTTGCATATCGACTTTGCATCGATTGATACTCGATGTGACTTCGAATTCATACAACAACTATTAAATCGATGCAGGCGTCGATATGGATTCGACGCTGCTTCGAATGCTATTCGAATTATCTATCCCAGGTGGCTCTCGGACCTGATGTCGAGTAGAACTCTACGCTGCGTCGAATTCTATTCGACGCAACTCTGAATCTACAGTTGTATTTCTTTAGGAAGTTTTTGTTGTGTTCCCCAGTAATAGTGTTTATTGAAATTAACATTTATAAGATTATATGTATGAATTAGAATGCAATATCAGAAGTTTTTAAAGAAGAAGTCACTGTTAAAATTTCTAAGAAGCGAGAATAAGGCGCAGATACACTTCAACCATTCCAAGTTAAAAAACCAGAGACAATAGAAGGACAAGAAAATCTTGTATTAATCTATCTCTTTACAATGCGAGACATACATGGCGAGACATGATTTATCAGAATACAAGATAGAGAAAAACAGGAACAAACTAGAAGTTGACGATCACAAAAAACTGAGATCACTAGAGACTGCTACAACTGCGAGACTGCACGACAGCCACTGAGATCGCACAAACAGAACCAGGTCGGAAGTCTGCTATCTGTCAGACCGCCACCTCAGACCGCACGAACTGCTGACTTATTGCTCTGCTGAGAAAACAACCTGTCTACACTTCTTGATCACCTAACCGCAAGGTCGCATAACCACAGAATCTGCCCGCGAACAGAAAAGAGAAACTGCACAAGCTATCACCTGACCGCAACTCTGATCGCCTGACTGCTGAGCTTGCGGCGAACAGCAGAAGAACTATAACTCAATTCGCCAAAGGCGAACTAGTTATTCAAAACTGGGAAAAGCCAAGGAAGGAGAGCGCTGGTGAGACCGCACCACAGTTCTCTTACTTTCTTCTTAGAAATGACGGGCCCTGCAACTCTAGTTATAGGCAGACAGACGGATGCCATCACCTCCTCAAAGAGAAACAATAACCACCTGACGAGAGGTCGCACGGTCGCTAAAGACAACAGACCGCGATCAGCTAGATTGCAGAACAGAATGCGACACAGAAGACCTGCGAACACCATAGAGAGCGAGCTCGTGCGGACACAACAGGCACATCATTCAGACCACAACAAGGAAGATCGCCCTGTCACCAACAGGGGAACAACTTGAGCTCAACCAGCCGACCACGAGTAGTTGCCAGCGAGAGCCTACGTAGACCGCGCGATCTCTACGGTCTGACCTTTTTCAGACCACCCATCCTGTAACATCCCACAAACAACTAGAACCCTAGGAAGGTTTTTGTCATGACAAAGCACTAGGAAGACCAAAAGGACCATAAGAACCTAGCTAAGTAGGTGAAATCACCTTAGTCTGCAAATAGCAATTTCTAGTTACTTAGTCTAGGGTGTGAATTTTGGGCCTCAAATTGACTACCTGACCCCACTATGCCACCTCTAACCTCATAAGGAGTCCCTTAGGTCACTTATGGCCCATTGGGGGCCAACCAAAGTGGTCCATTTGACCAAAGTCAACCTTAACCCTAGATAGGCCAAAATAGCCGCCCATTAAGGACCAATTGGTCAAATTGACCTCACCCAAATCTTCCTAACCCTTAAGGGTGGTCAATATGTCACTAACAACACATTGGGTCCACTCAATTCCTTGAATGGGGCCAAAACCAATACTTGGACCCAAAAAGCCCAATTTCACCTAAATAGCTCAAAGTGACTCAACTTGACCCAATTGATATCACCAAGCCACAATTGTCCTTAGGTGGTGTCAAGGGACCCAGGTGCACCCATTTGGGTCAGTCACACCACCAAATTTGACTTAGGGTTGGGCTAAACCCATTAGGGCTAATTAAGCCCAAATTGTGGAAATCAAGCCCAATACTCAATCCCAATTGGGCAAGGCCCAATTATGGTGATCGATTAAGCCCTCATGACTGAAATTACATGGATTGCCATTCAATTTCTGGAGAGGGTGACTAGGAGAGAGAAATTAGAAGTTTCCCCCAATTTGAAGTACGAGAAAAGAGGGCATTCATGGCCTTGAATGCAATTACCCTTCAATTCCCCTCCAATTGATGGAGATTCATTCCCCTTAGTCAATTTGGGGAAGCTTAATCGCTTTTCCTGGTCTCCTAGAGGAGGAATTCAAAGAAATTCATTTGGCCAAAACTCCCCCCTTCATGGCCATTAATAGCATTCAACTTTTTAACCCCCCTCTCCCTCAATTGAACCCTTTAACTCCTTTAGATGTCGGTGTTGGGAACAGTGCCCATCAATGTTCCTGATTTGAAGAAGTGCTCAGGTCAATGATAAAAGCATTATGTATTTGATGATATGCTTAGTTTATGCTTGCATATATTAAGTCATATGTCCAGCACTTCTCCAATATCACTAAGGCTTCATTTTGTTGAGCGGTTGCGGTTGTAAAAGGTGTTGTTGTAAATGCAGGTTTGTAAATGGAGCTGTTGGAAACTTGTTGCTGGAAATGGAGTTCTGTTTGGTTACTCTGTGTTTGCAGAGCTGTTCAAAATAGAGAACCGTTTGGCAAAACTGCGGTGGCGTTTCGTAAATATTTTTTATTACAAATTTTTTTATTAAAGATTTTTTTTAAATTATTTTTGAAGACTATTTGTAGATAAATTTTTTGGAAATAATTATTTGGAAAGAATCATTTTTTTTTATAATTACTTTCCGATGGTGGCTGTGATCGTGAGGCTCAGTTCAAACACATACATCAACTCAAAAAACTCTAAAATACTTTTAAAACTCAAAATATTGAAAACTCAAAATCTCCGACGAGCGACTATGCAGATACTGCCAATACGTTCAAGCTCAGTGTAGTTGATCGGTAATGGAGTCACGCAATGCCACCATCTCATCCACCCTACTCGAATCCCTCTAACATGGTCTCCACTTGAGCTTTTATTACTCTGTCCTATTCTTCTCTGAAGGCCCACCGGGTAAATGAAATGCTCGTCTTCATCACAAGCACGAAAATGAGTGTCTGAGCGGGATGGGTGTTTGCAAATATAATTATGCAAAGTCATTGTTGATATCACAATGTCTCGTTGCTTTGTCAAACTTTATGGCGGCATACTCTAAGTATTTTCCACTTCTTTTTCCATACTCCGAATGAACGTTCTATGACGCTGCGCATGGACGAGTGAGCCTGGTTGAATATTTCCCGGCGCCCTTGTATAGGACTATTGCCCCTTCTAAAATCTGGTAAATGATACCGTGTACCTGAATACGGTTTTAGAAAACCACATTGTAGTGGATATCCAGCATCTACTACGTAATATTTGCCTGCAAAATTATACATTGCAATCTATGTGTGAGTAATAGCGATCATAACTAATAATCTTACAAATTTCTTTAAAAAAGGGGTTTCAAGAAGTGAAAGGCTAACCAGGTGGCAGATTCAGGAAATTGTAACTGGGGTCCATAAGGGCACGTTGAAATATACGGCTATCATGAGTTGAGCCCTCCCAACCTGCTAATGCGAAGGTGAAACACATGTTGAAATCACAAACCGCCATAACATTCTGTGTTGTTGTGCCATGCCGACCAATGTAAGAAGCCTGTTGATCAGCAGGAACTCGAGCATCCACATGTGTTCCATCAATAGCTCCAACACAGTCTTTAAAGAATGACATGTATCGCGCGTCATTCAATATTGGTGTGGGGGGGGGGGGGGGGGGAATATCATTGAAAAGGTGGTCTAGAGGGGTGATGACATCAGAAGATAATCTCTTTATAGCAGTGATACCCTTTGCAAAAAATCTACTTATAGTTTCTGTGGAGTGTTGGAATCGTTCGCGTGCAATTTGCATTGGTCCATTATGGCCTAAAATATGCAATGTAACTACAAGCACTTCTCGTGGTAGGGTTCTACTGGATCCTTGCAATTCATATTATTGTGTGAGGAATGTAAGCAAATCTGCAAATATTACCATGGATATTCTAAACCCACTGAAAAATCTTAAAAGGTGTCCATCGAGTAGTTCACCAATCCACCTAGCTCCTGTTTGGCTTGATGTCATGCAAGGTGTATTAGAGAAACCACTAGAGCTGGTTAACTGGCTACTTGCTGCTAAAAAAATTGTTGTCCATTGAGTGCTCTATTACGATAAAACTAGCAGGCTACTTGCTGCTGAGTCTCCTCATCGGAACTGTTATGATCCGAAGAGGATATTGTAAACCTGCAACAAGTACACTACTTGATTTCAAAATAATATAAATATCCAACATAGTAATATAACTCCAGTGTTATAAATGTCCAACATTGCGTAAAAATGTTCAACAACTAGGCAAGTAAATCACAGTAAAAAACAAACATAGATAAACATCAACATAAAAAGGTGTTCGATCTGATCACATGAAAAACATAGAACCAACTACTCTAATTTACTTGTCAAAACAATCCTTCAGCCATGTTAGACGTCGATTCTGTTTCTGTCTCAGAAACATGAGGCAGTAGTGGTATAAGTCCAAGTTCGAATCATCCATAAACTCCATAATAGTCTCGAGCTCTAAAACAGTCTCAGGAATGGTGTACAATGATGAAGATATCTGAATGCGAGGAGGCTCCAACATGCACTTCCCAATAATGCCCAATGTTTCAGCTATGTCTTCCAGCGCCGAACTCCTTGTCTTCTTATTATCTCGATTCTTGCTTTTTCCCTTAGCCGTCCATTTATTCCTTGCATCAATAGAAGTAGGTGTCTCGTTCATGTTCTGCAAGCCATCTTCAGCATACAGGTCATGTTCGTCAATCGACTAATGCTCAAAATTTCTTGAATTGGGAGCCCAAGCAAGATCTCCTGTAGCCACGACCTGGCTGGACATCATAAATAGCTTCTCTTCTAAATTAGGGGATATGCCAGCGAACTGAAACTTTTTTACCTTCAGAACAACCTGGGATAGAATTAATAAATATGTTTTAACATGCTCCAAAAATATTAATAAGAAAAACAAGAACCTTTAAAAAAAGTAGATATCAGGAGGCGTTCTTTCCACCAATATTCTGAAGTGGCAATAGTTTTGCGAATTGGATCCCAGCCCAAACCCATCTCACAACCCTTTAGCTCTCTCCATAACATCCAATCTTTCTTTAGTTGATCCCACTTGTTCTTCATCTGATTTTGATCATACATCTTTCCCGTGCGAGCAAAGAAATTTGTTGTTAGGTTTGCCCACCCATCCCTGCTAAAGTGTGTGGTTAGGCGATTACCCAACTCTAATTCTTTCAAGCACAAGTCACAAAAAATCATAACATCGTTGGCCTGCCAATTTGCGCTAACACCACCTTCTTTATGTTTACCCATAATAACTGTATGTACGGAAAAATAAAACCAAATAAATAACAACACTTAACACAACATACACAAACAGTCAAGACAACAATATACACACTGATAGGTTAAACAAAACAATTAACATATATGCACACACATGAATGACAATACACACAGGAAAATTTAGCAATACTTTTTAACAATGCACACAGGAAAATATTAACACAATTTATTAGTTAGAAATCTAACAACAAAACAAAGTCTAATCAACATAGTGTTAGGATTTGTGTGCTCCCAAGATAGTTAAAGAAAATAAAATGAGCATAAAAAGTTTAGAAAGTATTTAAAAGGCTCCACATCTCCAACACACAAGCATACTCGCAAAATCCATAAAATAATTAAGGATAAGTTGTAAGTGGATAAATGCAAATGGCTCCAAGCAAACAATATCATACTGCAAAGACGGATCTTGCTTCTGAAATTTCTAAAATGTTTTACCCGTAAAATACTAAAAAGTTTTACCTGGGGGTCAGGAGCCACAACAGGGGCTAAGTCCACAATGCAACCCTTTATCTTTCCAATTACAGAAGGATCTTGCTTCTGAAATTTCACAAGAATAACTCCAAATCTGCATAAATAAGTAAATTGACCTGTAAAATCATATAATCCACTAGAAAATAATAATATAAGGGGAAAATAAATCAAGCTATATGTTGAAACCAAGTGCTTACGTTAACCAACCTGTGTTACTAAACACATATGCACTAAACTACACATTCACATACACACACAAAAACACTTAACACACACACACACAACATACTCACACACATTCACATACACAACCACATAAACACATTTTCTCTAAACAACACACACACATACAAAAACACACAATCATATACTCAAAGGTCTACACAAAATAAATCAACACATTCATACAACACATTCACACACACATTCACATACACAATCACATACAACCAAACATAAATAATCACACACACACACATACACTTAACACACACACACACACACACACACTTCACACACACACACACACACACACACACACACACACACACACACACACACACACACACTTCACACACACACACACACACACACACACACACACACACACACACACACACACACACACACACACACACACACACACACACACACACACACACACACACACACACACACACACACACACACACACACACACACACACACACACACACACACACACCAACTTAACACATACACACACACACACACACAAACTTAACACACACAAAACACTTAACACACACACACAACATACTCATACACATTCACATACACACGCATTGACATACACACACACACACACACATACACACACACACACACACACACAAACTTAACACACACAAAACACTTAACACACACACAACATACTCATACACATTCACATACACACACATTGACATACACAATCACATACATACACACACACACAACTACACATACACAAAAATAATCACACACACACACACAACTACACAAACACAAAAATAATCACACACACACACACACCCACACTCAACTGCACGCACACACACACACACACACACACACACACACACACACACATTCATATACTCATAAACTCATAAGCCTACACAAATCTACACAAGCACATACACTATAATCAACACATACTCATCATTGATTTGAAAGGGGAAGAAGATATACCTGCTGACCTATACTGTTGCAGATCAGGGATCAATCCTCAATGTGGTGTGTAGGCCGGAAGCTAACAGGAGCCAGCAGATGATTTATCTCCTCCCCCTCAATTTCAGGGATCAACTGAGGATTTGTCTCCTCCCAGAAGAACTTTGTGTTCACCTGCTATTGACCTTTCTCCCCCAAGAAAAGCTACAAAATGACCATCAGAGAGTAGTAGAAATTTAAATTTGCCCTTATGCGAACCTCCTATTTTGAGAAATAAAGAGCTACCATTGACTAAGGAGACAAGAATGGGCGGTCTGTTATCAGCTAGGGAGATGAGGAAGGAGATACACATGAAAAAAATTGAACCACTATAGAAGAAACCTGTGATCCTTACCTCCTCTGCTCGGGTCTGACTAGGGATGAAGAAGAAGACCAGGATCTGCATGAGGACCGCGGAAGATAACGGAAGACGAGCTCGGGAGATGAGAGGAATCTGCCACCGGAGAAGATGCCGCCGGAGAAGATGATGCCGGAGTAAGATCTGCTAGGGGAAGATGACGCCGAAGAGATCTGCTAGGGGAAAAATGCGATCGACTGGAGTTCCTGGTCTTCGGGCGAGGACGTCGCGATTTTGCCAATGCCACTTTTGTTGGCGGCTCAAAAAAATAGCAAAAAAACAAACAACCTAAACTAGGCATTCCATTTGCGGAAAACGTGTTAGAGCCAAAACGCCGTGCCAAATGAACCCTAAGTCTAAAATCATCGAGAAGAACTGGACATATCGTCGAATAATTACACTTACATCGTCGAGATGACTTGTAGAGTTAAGCAGAAGGTTCATGTCAGTTATCGTCGAGATAATATGGACATTCCGACGATATCGTTGTGACATCAAAGTACACACGACGATATCGTCGTAAGAACAAGAAGAATCGATCTAAGTCCAGCATCGTCGTGTCAACCAGAATCACACGACGATATCGCTGTAAGGTCTAAGAAGAGTTAAGTCAAAGTATTCGACAATGTCGACGACAACATCATAAAAAAGTCTTGTCGTCGAGAAATCTAAGGGAGAACTCTTGAAGACAGCTTATGAAAGAAGAACCGCTTATCGTCAGAATGATCAAAGACAAGATCGTCGATAAGATAGAATGGTTTCGACAACATTGTTGATATGACAGTATGGTTTCAACGACATCGTCAATATGATAGTATGGTTTCGACGACATCGTCGATATGACAGTATGGTTTTGACGACATCGTCGATATGCCAGTATGGATTCAACGACATTATTGATGTAACAGTATGGTTTCAATGACATCATCGAGAAGACCGCAAGTTGACAACAAGATTATGACGACACCTTTTAGATGACTTTATGTTGTCGTAAGTGTAAGTGAAACTGTGATATCTTGTATCATCGAGATATCCTTCTCTGAAGAATATTGAAGAAGACTTGAAGAATTGTCCAAGTCCAAGATAGATTGGCATAACGACAAGTTCTGTCGTCGAGACGTTGCAAATATCATCGAGACAGATCAAGACATTTCAAATCGCGGTGTTTGTATTTAATGCTGCCACACGGTGGTCCAATCAACGCGTGCTGTTAAGGAATGGGTCTCTAACACTTATAGGACATCATAAGAGACCGTTAGTCGGCTCCTCAGTCATATAAATGGGATAAGTGTCTGCCCTAATTTGAAACTACAAGAAACATAGAAAATACGAAAGATTCAATAGAATAGTAAGCGGCTGCAAAAAGAAGGAATAAGAACCAGAGAACAAAACTTTCTCATCAAGATTTCTCCAAGTTTCAGTCAAGCAACATCGGCTGATAAGAAGTGTTCCAGATTGAAGAAGGGATTGAAGAAGAATCTGTGCTATCCATGAAATCGTCCAAAGCATTCCCTTCAAGTCCAAGATGCCAATCTCCATTCAGCTAAGAAGTTTTTCTCAAGTCATTTTTCTATAGGTCTTGCGGTCCTGAGCTTGTAGGATCTGTTTCAGATCTGAGTTGTAGGGCTTGAGGGTCTGAGTATTGTAGGGCTTAAGGGCCTGAGTTGTAGGTCTTGTGGGCCTGAGTTTGTAGGATCTGTTTTAGATCTGAGTTGTAGGGCTTGAGGGCCTGAGTTGTAGGGCTTGAGGTCCTGAGCTGTAGGGCTTGAGGGCCTGAGTTTGTAGGGCTTGAGGGCCCGAGTTGTAGGGGTAGGGCTTGGGTGCCTGAGATTATATAGCTTGCGGGCCTGAGTTTTTGGCAGAGTTTGCCGACCCTAGCACACAGCTAGAAAGGCGCAGAGGGAGAGTGGACTACTTAAGACACCCTGTCTTGAGAAACTAATACACATCTGGTGTTCTTGTGTGCTTTGCTCCTGTGTTTTATTGCTGTTTTGTGTTAGATTAACTAAGTTCTTGTGCATAAATTTAAAAACAGCCATATCACCTAATCCCCCCCCCCCCCCCCCTCTAGGTGAAAGTTCCATAACTAACAAGTGGTGTTAGAGGGAGGTTGATCAAACAGTGACTTAATAGTCAAATCTAAAGTATGGAGCTACTCATTATGGTTGGTGGTGATCGGCACAGAGAAATGAGATCCATGAAGCTCCCAATCTGCACCAAAGAGAACTTTCCCATTTGGAAAGAAAGGGTAAGACTTTTCATGGAAGCAGCTGATCCCATGGTTTATGTAGCTGTTCAAGAGGGTCCCTTCATCCCCTTGACTGCATCTAAAATTGATCATACTCAAAGAGTGCCAAAGAAATATGTTGATATTAGTAAGGATGAGTTGGCTATGGTAAGCCTAGATAAGAGAGAACAAAACATTATTGTGAGTGCAATTGATGACTCAACCCTCCAAAACCTTATTCACTATAAAACTGCCAAGGAGATGTGAGACTCCCTGGTTGTTTACATGGAGGGGACTGAAGAAGTAAGGGATGACAGGAAATCCATTCTGAGTCAGGAGTATGAGTCATTGAAGAAAAATAAGAATGAAAATATCTCTAACTGCTATGAGAGATTATTCAAGATAATAAATGGGCTGAAGAACTATGGAAGACAGTTCACAAATTCAGATCTTAATGATAAGTTCCTTAGATCCCTCACTAAGGAATGTGACATCAAAATTTGTGCAATTAGAGAAATGGGTCAACTGGGCAACATGGAGCCAAAGAATCTATATGGGAAGTTGCTCTCCCATGAGCTTCATCTTAACACCAGAAAAGCTGAAGAAGAAAGCTTAAGTGGGAGAACTAGAGAAAGATCAGTAGCCCTCAAGGCTGAGAGCATGAGGATGTCCAGGGACAAGAGTCCTGCAGACCAGGACAGATCTAAAAGCAGTGAAGCTTCTGATGCCAACATATTAGAATCTGACAACACTGTCAAAGAGATGGCCCTCCTATCTAAGCAGTTCAAAAAACTAATCTATTGAAGGAGAAGAGACAACTACAGACCTTCTTCTTCAAGCTCCAGAAAATCTGGTCAATTTGATAGATCTAAATCCTCAAGGGAGGACAGGTACAAATCAAAACCTAGTAAAATTGATTTAACTAGCACTGTCTGCTATTCCTGCAATAAAGCAGGTTACATAATTGCTGATTGCCTCTCCAAGAAGAGGGAATCAAAGAACCGTGAAGACAAAAGGAGGTCAAGGGACAAGAAGAAACCTGAAAAAGGGTTTATAGCAAAGAAGATCAGAACTCCAACTGATTCTGATTCAAGCTCTTCAGAAACTGAAGAGGAATCACTCATTGGCCTTATGACCATAAATGAAGAAATCCAGGATGACAATGTCTCTCCTGGGAAGGTAAAAATCAGAGCACCCATATCTGCTTCTGATCCTGAATCAGTAGCAGATTCCTTGCATGATGATGAAAGTGAGTTTTCTGCCAACAACACAACCTCAAGATCTACACATGAGGTTGAATCTGACTTGATATAGGAATATAAAGCTTTGTTGAAGGATTTCAAATAAAGCAAGAAACTCCTTAAAGTTTAGACCATGTAGTTGGATTCCTTTTGAACTACCCTCTCTGAGATCCAAGAGACAACCGAGAAGCTGGCTGCTTTGAGCAAGGAAGTGGACAGATTCAAGGAAGACACAAAACTAAAAAATGCTGAACTGGCTCAAAAGAACAAGGTCATCATGGACCTTGAGGAAATACTGCTGGCTGAAAAGAAGATTGTTGCCTGCTTTTCAAAACCCAAGTGATGCGCAAAACTATGCCTGCAAACGATAGCGGCAAGTGCACCATATCGAATGTAGTATAGGTTTTAGAAACCAAGGTCGTATTAGACTCCGGGCGGTTGAGTACTCTTACTTTGGAAAATCGCTATTATCTTATCAAAGAAAACTTGGGGTTGGTTGTCGCAAGAAAAAGAGATAACTTATTTTAAAACTATGAGTTAAATGACTAGTACTCAACCTTGAATCACCTCGAAAAATAAATATGGGAAATAAAACTTCTAATTATTTTAAATAAAATACTTGACCGTGGGGGTTCTCGAATTATAAACGTACCTCTCTCGAGGATACGCTCAACTGAGTTTAGGTTGATCAATCAAACTTTTGTTCTAGAATCAAAACCCCTAAAACTCGCTTTATCTTAGTGAACCCCTCTATTGGATTTGACTCCAATTTAGGAGAATTATTTCATCCTCTCTCGATGAGTGCATTCAACTCTCTTTATCCTTGAAATGATCGATTTAAATTCAAAACCACTCGGTTATTAGACTACGAAAACAAGAATGAGAATTATATATAAAAAATATAATCTCAATCCAATAAAGTTCAAGGATAAATCTAAAGCATTCTAAGGAAGAGAAAGAGAATCTAAAAATTAAATCATAAATTATATTATCCTTCGATCATCTCGATCGAGTACTAATAGAAAATTAGCTACTCATAGAGATGGAGGAATTAACGAAAATAAAGAGGTGCATGATTAAAAGAGAGTAGAATAAGAGAAAAAGAACTATTTTATTGAATTGCAAAAGAAGTTACAACTAAGGAATTGAAAGTTACAAGCTGGAAAAGAAAGTACAAGTTAAGAAGAAAGAGGAGTACAAGAGCTTGAGAATAAGAAAACAGTGCAAAAACTATAGCTAGAACTCCAAAAATTTGTCCCTAATCATTTGGAGAAGCACCCTTTTTATAACTAAAAATTTGTGTTACATGCCCTTGGTCACGCCCCCTAGTCACACCCGTGACCTTGGGGCGTGTACTTGACATTTTTGCTCAGATATCCCAAGAAAACCTAAAAACACAGAATCAGCTTAAGTTAGCCCATAGAAATAAAAAATAAGCACATAAAATGAGAAATTTCATCAAACTTATATGGATTTATATTAAAATATTATTAAAATTACAATAAAAGATGTGTACAAAAAGTACTCATCAAACACCCCCATACTTGAGCTTTTGCTATTCCAGAGCAAAATAATGAGGAAAGAATTACAAGAAATCAATATTACTTCTAATTAACTAAAATTTCATTAACCAAGACTAAGTTAAAAGCAAATTCTAGTAATTCAAGAATTAAGTCATAAGTAATGGTAGTAATTTAAAAAGAAAAAAATGTTTAGCTAAGTGCTTCTCAAGGTAACTATTTCACAATGAAATTATAGAAATTTTCAAACAAGAATAGATTGAAATTATAGACACTTTAACATAAAAGAAACTTAAAGGAGAAGACACCTACCAAAATATTACTCTCTAAATAATTTTATTTAGGACTAGAATCAATAGAGATGGCTAAAGATTGGTTTTAATGAAATGGCAAAATGAAGAGATACTAAAATAAAGGTGATGAATTTTATCCTCTCACCTTATTTGAATACGAAAATGTATATGTTTAGGAAAATAATGAATTTTATCCTCTTATTTTCCATGCCATATAATCTTTTGAAAATTTCTCTTCAAACAAAAACCCAAAATGTATATATTTTAGATGTAATGAATTTTATCCTCTTACATCATGACATATAATCTTTTAAATGATTTTAGGTGCATATGTTTAGGAAATAATGAATTTTATCCTCTTATTTCCATGACATATGATCTTTTTTCTACACATTTTTTTTTATTTTGCCAACAAAGGGTAGGGGAAAAAGAAATAATACTAGTTAATAAATTAAACTATTTTGAGAGCAATTTTTTTAGTGGAATGAAATTTCCTAAGATCTTAACGTTAAAAGAGAATATAATAAAACTCTAGAGATGTTTAGCTAATTTACCACAAAGTAAAGCTATTTAAAATTAAAATGAGAAGTAATGCTAAATAAATTCTCTAATTGAATTAAAAACATAAAATGTTTCATAAAACTAAATTACTTCAAATTTATGTTTAACAAATTCTGATAAAATAAAATATTAGCTAAATTAAAAATGTAAGAATACTTATAATCAACCCTCAAACTAGATTTCTAGAAAGATAAAACACAAGGCTAGGCGTATTTATTATTATTACTATAATATAATAATTTTTTTATCAGTTTTTGGACTTCCCGAGGTCAACCCGGTGAAGGGCTCGCAAGGTACTAGAGGCTGTGATGGGAATTCAAGCCCAAAGCGTTCTTTCCAGGAAATCAGATTTTTATTATAAAATATTATATTATTTTTTTTTTCAAAAGGAAAACAATGAATGCTAAGCTACACCCCCGTACTTAAAATTAAACATTGTCCCCAATGTTTAAAGCTAAGTATGAAGATAAAAACAAGATTTTTTTTCCGAAACACTAAGTTTATTGAAATAAAATACACAAATAGGAGGATCTAAAGAATTGAAGTGATTAAAAGGGTGAAGAGGGCTTCCCTGGTTGGTAGACAGAGTTGCCAGAGAAAAACCTACAAAAATAAATGAAACAACAAAGAAAACAACAAGGATAACATTGGGGTGCCTCCCACAAGCGCTTTGTTTACCACCTCGTAGCTTGACAATGTGGCAAATTTTATAAATTTTGGAAGTTAACGGTTTCGATGTTTCCGGACGCTGGGTCGCCGGGGTGGTATAATTTTAAACGCTGCCCGTTGACTTTGAAAGAGCCTTTTTCTGGGGGCTCTATTAGCACGGTCCCATATGGCCAAACTTCTTTTACTTTGAAGGGACCGGACCATCAGGATTTTAATTTTCCCGAAAAAAGCTTAAGTCTAGAATTATACAAAAGGACTAAATCTCCCGGTGAAAAAGTTTTTTGATTTTTTTATCATGATAAAACATAGTGCGCTCCTTATAAAATTTATTATTTTCATAGGCATTCGCGCGCCATTCGTCTAGTTCATTTATTTGCATTTTTCTATGTTCGGAGGCTAAGTATAAATCCAAATTCAAAAATTTTAGCGCCCAAAAAGCGCGATGTTCTAATTCTACCGGTAAATGGAAAGCTTTACCATAGACTAATCGGTACGACGTACATCTGATGGCGGTTTTGTACACTGTCCGATAGGCCCATAGTGCGTCATCTAATTTTAGCGACCAATCCTTCCTATGTTGGACACGATTTTTTTCTAATATTCTTTTTAGTTCACGATTCACCACCTCCACTTGGCCATTTGCTTGTGGGTGGTAGGAGGTAGATAGCTTGCGTGTAACTCCATACTTTGCTAAAATTTTAGCAAGTTGGTTGTTACAGAAATGTGTGACCCGATCACTAATTAGTGCTCGGGGTGTGACGAATTGCGTAAATAATTTTTTTAAAAACTTTACGACGACTCTCGCATCGTTGGTGGGAAAAGCTTGTGCTTCCGCCCATCTTGACACGTAATCGACTGCAACAAGGATATATTTATTATTAAAAGTGGAGGGTAAAGGACCTACGAAATCTATTCCCTATAAATAAAAAATTTCGCATTCTAAAAATATATTTTGGGGCATTTTGTCCCGGTTAGAAATATTACCTGACCGTTGGCACCGATCACAATTACTCACAAAATTGTGAGCATCTTTGAATAAGGTGGGCCAATAGAAGCCTGCCTCTAGCGCCTTTCTTGCGATCCGATTTGCTTGGTAGTGTCCTCCGGCTGGTCCTTCATGGCAGTGCCGCAAAATTTGGACGCCTTCCTCACCCGAAATACACCTTATTACCACTTGGTCCGCGCAGACACGAAATAAAAAGGGGTCCTCCCAAAATTGTTTTTTCAAGTACGAAAAGAATTTCTTCTTTTGTTGACTCGAAAAATCTTTTGGTAGGACCCGGGGCACTAAATAGTTAGCCAAATCCGCGTACCAAGGGGTGGAAGAAGTCGTTACCTTTTCGATGGTGAGGAGGCGCTCTTCAGAGAATTTGTCGTCAATTTTGGCCTCCGCCAGCACTCCTGCAGCTGGATTCTCTAACCGTGAAAGGTGGTCGACTGCAACATTTTCTGCTCCCCTTTTGTCCTGGATCTCCAAATCGAATTCTTGAAGAAGGAGAATCCATCTCAAGAGTCGGGGCTTAGTGTCTCCTTTATCTAGTAAATATTAGAGGGCAGAGTGATCTGAAAAAACAATAACTTTTGAAAGCGTTAGATAAGAACGGAATTTATCAAATGCAAAAACAATCGCCAAAAGTTCGTTTTTCGTTGTAGTATAATTAACTTAGGCGGAAGTGAGTGTTTTGCTTGCGTAATAAATCGGGTGAAAGTATTTGTTCACCCGTTGGCCTAAAACTGCACCTACAGCAAAATCGCTCGCATCGCACATAATTTCGAACGGAAGAGACCAATTTGGTGTGATTAAAATAGGATAATTGATAAGTTCGTTTTTAATTTTATTAAACGCTTTTAAACACTCTTCATCAAAATTAAATGCGGATTCTTTTTCTAAAAGTTGCGTTAGCGGTTTTGTAATTTTTGAGAAATCTTTTATAAACCGTCTATAGAAACCCGCGTGTCCTAGAAAACTTCTAATGGATTTAATATTGGTAAGAGGGGGAGGTTTTTCTATGACTTTGATCTTGGCCCTATCGACCTCGATCCCCTTGCTTGAGACTTTATGCCCGAGGACTAATCCCTCTCAAACCATAAAGTGGCTTTTCTCCCAGTTGAGTGCCAAATTCATGTCTTCACTGCGTTGAAGAACATGATCAAGATTACTTAAACAATTTGTAAAAGAATCGCCAAAGATGGAAAAATCGTCCATAAAGACATCCATGACGTCTTCTACTAATTCATTAAAAATTTCCAGCATACATCTTTGAAATGAAGCCGGCGCATTGCAAAGACCAAACATCATTCTTCGATATGCGAAGGTGCCGAACGGACAAGTGAAGGTGGTTTTCTCTTGGTCTTCGGGCGTAATTGGGATTTGAAAGTATCCCTAAAGACCATCAAGAAAATAATAGTGTAAGTGACCTGATAGACGTTCTAAGATTTGGTCAATGAAGGGTAACGGAAAGTGATCCTTACGGATAGCATCATTTAATTTTCTATAATCTATGCATACCCGCCAACCCATAACAGTACGAGTTGGGATTAACTCATTATTTTCATTGAAAACTACCGTTATCCCGCCCTTCTTAGTCACGACTTGCACTGGGCTAACCCAAGTGCTATCAAAAATTGGATAAATAATTCCAGCGTCTAATAATTTTATAATTTCGGCCTTAACGACGTCCTTTATATTAGGATTAAGGCATCGTTAAGGCTAAATAGTGCTGCGCGAATTATTTTCTAAGTTTATTTTATGCGTGCAAAATGAGGGGCTAATCCCCTTGATATCCGAAATTTGCCATGCAATTGCATGGCGGTGATTATTTAAAATTTTAACTAATTCAGAAATTTCCGAATAGTTAAGCACGAAAGATATTATTACGGGCAATTTTGAATCTTTTTCTAAAAATATATATTTTAAATGTTCCGGTAATTGCTTTAATTCTAAACTCGGTGGCTCCTCGTAAGATGTTTTTTTTAGAGTTATTCAATTTTACTTCTTCAAATTTGAGCGGCCGAGTTATTTCTTGTAGACAAAATAAATTTGCAATTTCCAGATTTTCAAATAAAGGAGAAATTATTTCAGAAAACGACGTTATTTCCTCTTCAAAATTTGTTTCTAAGGTAAAGAAAGAGTCGTCGTTTGGAAGCGCATTTCTCATAGACTGATTTATATTAAAAGTAACTTCTTCTTCCTCAACTCGTAGGAGAAGATTTCCGTTACTTACGTCAATTATAGCCCGAGCGGTGGCTAGGAAGGGCCGGCCGAGTATGATGGGTACTTTGGCGCCCTCTTCGATATTGAGGATGACAAAGTCTATCGGAAAGATAAACTTGTCAACCTTCACTAGCACATCTTCTATTACCCCGATCGGGTACTTAACAGACCGATCTGCTAGTTGGATGCTAATATTGGTTGGACTTGGGGTGCCCAAACCAAGCTTCTTAAATAAGGAGAATGACATAAGATTTATGCTAGCTCCTAGATCGGCCAAGGCGTGTTTAATTAATAAATTACCGAACAAATACGGGATGGAAAACAGTCCCGGATCATTTAATTATTCCGGCAATTTATTTAAAAAAATCGCCGAACATTCTGCGTTAAGAGAAATGCGCGAAATATCTTCAAGTTTCTTTTTATTTGACAATAAATCCTTGAGATATTTTGCGTATTTAGGCATTTGAGAGAGTTTCTCGCAGAATGGTACATTGATTTGAATTTGTTTTAAAAAATTTATGAATTTTTTGTACTGCTCCTCGTTGCGCTCATTATGTAATTTAGAAGGATACGGAATAGAAGGCATTTGAATAATGCACAGAGCTAAACCACAAGAAATTAAATGCGGAGGAGGAGTTGAAATGTTTACCTCAGGCTCGACCAATTTTGAAGTTTTTACCTCCTTTCCGCTACAGAGGGTGATTGCGTTGGCACTCTCCCATGGATTGGGCTCAGTATTGCCCGGCAGAGCTCCTTGCTGGCATTCAGAGAACATTTTGGCTAGCTGTCCAATCTGGTTTTCCAGGCTTTTAATAGAACCGAATATATTTTGAATGTTGGAAACATTGGAGGCAACATATTTGGTGAAGGCCTCTTCAAATGAAGAGGGCTTGTGTGGTGGTGGTGGAGCGAATCCGAGAGGATTCACTTGTGGCGGACGTTGAGCATTATTGTGGTTGCTCCATGAAAAATTAGGGTGGTTCCTTAAACCCGGATTATAAGAATTATTAAATGGAATGTTATTATTCGGGTTATAAGGAGGACGATAAGAGTTCCCCAAATAATCTACTTGCTCTTGAATGAATTTATTATTATTTTCGTTATTATTATTATTAGCCCAATTAGTGGCGGAGGAAGCAGACATCTCCGCCACTTGCTTAGTTAATCTCTCTACTTGTAACGCTAAATTAGTGTCTGCCTCGACTTCATAGAGTCCGTCCGGCTTATTACGGCGCGTCCGTGGCGCATTCCACTGATATGCGTTCATGGCCATCTCTTCAAAAAGCTCTTAAGCAGCCTTGGGGGTTTTGTTATTAAGAGTTCCCCCTGCTGCCTCATCAATCATTTGCCTTGTTTGGAGATTCAAACCATTGTAGAAAGTTTGAACTTGTTGCCACAAAGGAAGGGCATGATGAGGACATCTCCGCAATAATTCCTTGAAGCGCTCCCATGTGTCGTAGAGAGACTCCGAGTCTATTTGCGTAAAAGAGAGAATGTCCGTACGTAATTTAGCGGACTTTGCCGGAGGAAAATATTTCGTTAAGAATTTCCCCGTCATTTCGGCCCATGTAGTGATGGAACTTCTAGGAAGAGATCACAACCACTGCTTAGCCTTAGTCCGCAAAGAGAAAGGAAATAAATGCAACCGAATGGCATCATCGGTGACGCCATTTATTTTGAACGTATCGCAAATTTCCAAAAAATTTAATAAATGTAAATTAGGATCTTCATCCGGTAAGCCGTCGAAACGACGGTTTGCTGTACCATCTGAATGATACTCGTTTTAATTTCAAAATTTTTATTCGCCACCGCCGGGCGAATAATGCTAGATTGTGTTCCCTCCCAATTCGGCCTCGCATAATAGGCCATAGTCCGTAGCGGAGCCTCATTATGGTCGGGGTCGTCCATTATATCTTCGTTAGTTTTTCTGATCGACTCTTCGCGAATTATTGGTAGATCACTAAATCGGAGACGTCGCCGCAAGGTGCGCTCGATTTCCGGATCAAAACAAAATTCAAGATTAATTGAAGAGTTTACTCGGGTCATAAACCAAAAGAAAAAAGGAAAAGATGTGGAAAAAGAAAAAAAGTAAAATAAAATTTTAGATAAATATATTTATTATATTTTAATTTTTATTTTATTTTTTAATTGGGTGATTTAATATTAGTCCTGGACTTCCCAAGGTCAACCCGGTGAAGGGCTCGCAATGTACTAGAGGCTGTGATTGGAATTCAAGCCCAAAGCGTCCTTTTCAGGAATTTAGTTACACCTTAATAAGAAAATAAGAAAAGAAAAGATAAAATTAATAGATATTTCTTTTTTCAAAATATCAACCGAAGCTCTCCGACAACGGCGCCAAAAACTTGATTCCCAAAACTATGCCTGCAAACGATAACGACAAGTGTACCCTATCGAATGTAGTATAGGTTTTAGAAACCAAGGTCGTATTAGACTCGGGGAGGTTGAGTACTCTTATTTTGGAAAATCTCTATTATCTTATCAAATAAAACTTGGGGTTGGTTGTCGCAAGAAAAAGAGATAACTTATTTTAAAACTATGAGTTAAAAGACTAGTACTCAACCTTGAATCACCTCGGAAAATAAATATGGGAAATAAAACTTCTAATTCTTTTAAAGAAAATACTTGACCGTGGGGGTTCCCAAATTATAAACGTACCTCTCTCGAGGATACGCTCAACTGAGTTTAGGTTGTTCAATCGAACTTTCGTTCTAGAATAAAAACCCCTAAAACTCGCTTTATCGCAGTGAACGCCTCTATTGGATTTGACTCCAATCCGGTAGAAATATTTCTTCCTCTCTTGAGGAGTGCATTCAACTCTCTTTATCCTTGAAATGATCGATTCGAATTCAAAACCTTTCGGTTATTAGACTGCGAAAACATGAATGAGAATTATATATCGAAAATATAATCTCAATCCAATAAAGTTCAAGGATAAATCTAAAGCATTCTAAGGAAGAGAAAGAGAAGCTAAAAATTAAATCATAATTTATATTTTCCTTGAATCATCTCGGCCGAGTATTAATAGAAAATTAGCTACTCATAGAGATGGAGGAATTAACGAAAATAAGGAGGTGCATGATTAAAAAGAGAGGAGAATAAGAGAAAAAGAACTATTTTATTGAATTGCAAAAGAAGTTACAACTAAGGAATTGAAAGTTACAAGCTTGAAAAGAAAGTACAAGTTAAGAAGTAAGAGGAGTATAAGAGCTTGAGAATAAGAAAACAGTGCAAAAACTAAAGGTAGAACTCCAAAAATTCGTCCCTGATCATCTGGAGAAGCACACTTTTTATAGCTGAAAATTTGTGTTACACGCCCTTGGTCACGCCCGTGACCATGGGGTGTGTAAGGGGCGTGATCGATGCTATGCGGAATAGGCGCCTTCTGGCTTCAATACAGGCGTTACGTACGTGTCACGCCCCTGGGTCACGCCCGTGACCTAGGTCGTGTAACCTTAAATATTGCACACGGTAAGCACATGGCGGGGACTTTCGGCGAGAGGATGAACACGCTCGTGATTGGGTGTCACGCCCCCAGGTAACGCCCGTGACCTGGGGCGTGTAACTTTAATTGACGTGGCAGGCTGATCTAGATGATTGTGGCAGGTCGCGACCGTGACACTGGGTCACGCCCCCTGGTCACGCCCGTGACCCAGGGCGTGTACTTGGCAAATCTTCACGGAATGGCCCCGGGGAGGCAGAAATAGGTATGGAAACCATCATGGTCGTCACGGCCCCTAGTCATGCTTGTGACCTTGGGGCGTGTACTTGACATTTTTGCTCAGATATCCCCAAAAAACCTAAAAACACAGAATCAGCTAAAGTTAGCCCATAGAAATAAAAATAAGTGCATAAAGTGAGAAGTTTCACCAAACTTATATGGATTCATATTAAAATATTATTAAAATTATAATTAAAGATGTGTACAAAAAGTACTCATCACCAAGACTGTCCTTCCCATTATTGACAATTTTTCTGCACCATTCAGAGCTAGTGTAGGATTCAATAGCGAGACAGTCAAGGGTAAATCCTCTGAAGAGCAACCCTCTTTTAAGAAGGTGTTGCTGGCATCAAACCCCTTTGACCAGGAATCTTCATATGGTCATCTGACCAATGCCTGCTCAGCAAGTGGCAGTAAGCCCTCTATTCCAAATAGAAGAGCAGGCTTTGGGCAAAGTGCTTTTAATGCACCCCATGAGGAAATTCAGATGAAGAATCCAGGTCTCTTTGTCCATGGACCTAGAGCAACAACACTTAAAAGCAAGGGAAAGGTTTCTCCTATTGGATCTTGAGGCGCCCTTAGAGGGGGGGGGGGGGGTGAATAAGGTTTTTAAAAACTTATGTTATATTTTGAAATATTAGAAATGATAAGGGATTAATTTAGTGATAAACCACACAAAAAGAAGAAAACAAGTAATATAAATGAGAGGCGTGATTTTATTAACTTGAGATATAAGATTACAAAACTTGATTTCTTATGACGCTCGAAATCATAGGCGATAAAGTAAAATATCTTTTTGTTTATACAGACTCGTATCCCCACGAACCGGTTGTCTTTAGCCGATCTCTCCCCAAATACGACCTCAAGCCGCTCTAGCCAATCTATCACCAGAAAGGCCTCGAGCACCCCTAGATCTACTCCCTAGACCTAGTCACCAATACGAGGCGAATTTCATCCCTAAGTCCTACCCAGACCTAGTCGCCAACACGATGTGAATTCACTAACCGATTACAAATATAAATATAAAGGACAAATACAAAAGATAAATATAAAAACTCCCTATGAGGTAATCTGAAGGAGACGCCGAAGAATCGCTGAAGATCATTGAAGTTCAAGTGTGCGTTCTTCGCGTTGAGTTAGCATGTTGATCCAAGCCTCCTTCGATTCCACCTTTTGAAATTGAGTGGGAGTTGTGTTGGTCTAGAAAAATGACCCTCTCAGAGTTTTTGAAGTGCTGGAATAAGGCTCTAATCAATCAGTAGACAGAGAAGACAAAATCCAACTTTTTATAGGACTGGAAGCTAACGCCGACGTTAGGGGTAACACCTGACATTGACCCAGTTTAGTAATGTTTTGATGGCTGGGATCTTGAAAATAGGATTGAGATTCTGCACTTTAGGAAGTATTCATTTTAGGCAACCCTAACGCTGGCGTTGAGGCTAACGCTGGCGTTAGGTCAGATCATTCCTAAAGAGCTCCTGCAATCACAACTGCTTCCCTCCTTGCTATAATCTTCATTTCGGGAATGGGAGTCAACGCCCAACGTTAAGTCCTAACGCCTGGCGTTAGACCACATTCCACTTTTCATTTGGTGAGCAAGTCCAGACCAATAATACAACAACATAGTGTCATGGCTGTTCAGACATGTATGCTAAAAACACAATGGCTAACAAGATCAAATACAAGTAGGATTTGTTATTCTCAAATCAAAGGGATGCGGAAAACCATGTTCCAACAATCTCCCCCTTTTGATAATAACAAATCCAATAGAGATAAATCATATTCATATTTAAGAGATATGTGTTTGTAGACTGATATATGACACTAAGTAATATTTAAGAAAATAATAAGAGTTATAGATTGTTAAATATGAGCTCCACCTACATAAGTGCTCCCCCTTAGTGTATGCACCCATGGACTAGATTCATGCTCCCCCTTAATCTAGTGAAACATATTCCTTTAATCATTACTATTTATCATTTTATTCTCCCCCTTTTGTTATTAGCAAAAGTGGGTGGAGTTGAAACAAAACTAGAAGAGAGAAGGCAAAAGTTAGGACATAGCTAAGAGAGGATTAAGAATTTTATTTTAAACATATGGTAAGTCATGATCGAGCTAAGGGAGAGAGTAGCACATTGGTAAAAATATATGATAAGCGTGAAAGAACAACATTCCAAGATTTTACCAAAGGAAGTCTACCACTTGCTTTTCAGATTGAATTTTAAGAAGGACATTACTTTTTGAACGAATTGCAATATTGTTTGACAAGAAACAAGTGAGAGACAAAGCCTTAGAGATAAGCATGAGAACACATGGTAAAAACCACAAAGTCAAATAAGAATGCGGAAAGATAAAACAAAGTTATTAAGATTTATATATTTGTAATAATTCGACCATTTCAACGATATATAAGAGTCTTCACATTTGAGCATTTTAGCTTTGAAAAGTTTCTAACAAATAGGCAAGCATGAATTTACATATTCAAAAAGATAATAACTACAATGTAACCAATTTGTATTTCAAGTAAAGCAAACATTGTAGAAATCATGCATTGCAATCTAGTGCTTTTACTTAAGTTTTTAGAGAATTATGTATTTTTGCATGAGGATCCAATTCTCATGAGTAGATGCTTTATGAAAATCAATGATGTGTGCATAAGGTGTTTTGATAAAAGTATAAAAGTGAAATAATCGAAACACATGACATATGTAATGAAATAGTAACACCAACATTAAGAGTGTAATCTTATAATGACTTTCACACATCACATGTAGAATAAAATTTCAAAGCACATAGCATAAGTACAACTACCAAGGTGCTTCGCCCACACAATGCTCATTAAGACTTATCAGGGAGCAAACTATTGCTTGGAGGATCACATAAACCTTTTTTGTTAGAAAATTTTATTTTTAGTGATTCGGTGTATAAATAGAAGTGAAAATAATAAGTTTGCACAAAACACTTTACAATTCTTTCCAAGGTGCTCAACCTCACAATGCTCATTAAGACTTATCAGGAGGGTGAGTAGTGCTTGGTGGAGTTATCTTTGGGTTTTTATTTCAGATTATGTTTTGGGCCAAAAGGTCTCCGAATCCACTTGTTGTTGGAAACATTAATATTATTGAAATAACACTTCTATGTGTGCATGAAATTTATTTTTGAAAGACAGTGTAGGTAATTTAGACATACAACTTAATATGTTAAAACTATTACATTATATAATCATGCAAGACTAAGATTATGAGCACATGCAGATTACCAAAATAGTGAGTGAATGAATCATTGAATAGCATAGAACATTACTTATACTTAGAGGCATGCTAGACAATCATACACAATTTTCTATAGACTATTTCATTGCACACAATCGGATTAAGGTCAAGGCATGACAAGATAAAACAATGTTTATGAAATTTGAAATAAAAATTAGACATTGAAGACAATCTTTAAGTGTATTCCTAAAATCAATTTTAACCATTTGAAACAAAAAATGACTAAGATGTTTGCTCTTATGAAGTCATATAGTCAAACTATAATTTTGAAAATTATTAAAGCAAGATAAATAACAAAAGCATATTTTTGAGCATTTTATAAACCCGTGGGCCTCTCGTGCCCTGGATTGATGTTTTTTTTTTATTTTTGAATAAAATAACCCAATTAATAACAAAATAATTTCAAATCGGAGAAAATAAATAGAGAAAAATCATTAAAAAAATACCAAAAGTAGTTTAGAGAAAACTGAATTTCAATTTGGCAAAAGGAGCTAACGCCTGACGTTAACTTCTTAACTCCCAAACAGAAATATTTAAGCATGTTTTATTTGTTCAAAAATGGTTTTTATATTTTTATTTGGTTTTCAAATATTCGTGTTTTACAATATCATTAAAGCTCAAAAAATGATAAAATATGCAAAACGCAAGATAAGCATGTTTGATTAAAATAAGAATACATGAATACTATAATCATAAAGAGTGTATGCAAAAATATGATATAGGTATGTCCTAGATTATAATACCCTAACTATATGCCTACACACTAGCCCCGTACTAAGTGACAGATGAGCATGAGGAGCTGCACACATACCGCAGGTTGGGGTGTTAATCTCTTATGCACACACAAGATAATGCTCAACCTAGCACTCTTCCCCTAGTGCCTCGCAAGGCCCCGCTAGAACCCTCCCCGGTTAAGGATAAGACATGACTTAGAGGTTAGGTCTTCTAATGCACACAATCCTATGCCCTTACTATTGTGAGACACATAATGTGGGTGAATGATCATGGACATCCTAAGCATTATGTACTATGGAACTAATTTGAAACTATGGCTTTTTAAGAGAGATTGATTTCAAATTATATTTCAAAGCAACATAGTTATTATGAGTTTTATCTTTTAATTGTTCTACTTTAAGATGAATTCATTATGGCATTATTAGACAACTAGCATGAATGATAATATTTATTAATTTATAATGCTAGAATGATGAGTTTGAATGTAAAATTACGTCATAAGATTAATAAAGTTAATGTTGCATGTATTAAAAAATAGTATTTTAATTTTTAGACCTAGAATAAAGTTATGATTCTATTTGATTTGCTCTTATTAGTATAAAGATGATTCTAGGGTTTACATATAGGTGAGATACATGCACACACAAAACATATTTCATTCATATAATTATAATGATCAAAAATCATATGTTAAAAGCATAGTTATCATGAATGATAATATAAGAACTCATAGTTATCATGAATTTTAAGTTCCAAATTTTCTATTTTTATATTTTGGCAAGAATATCAAAAATAACAATGAATGAGATTAGCATGATAACTAATAATATTCATTAGCTGACAATGTTAGTATGATGAGTTAATATTATGCCATAAGAATAATGCATGTTCTTAAATTGATAGAGATTCAATTTGTAGACCTAGAATTAAGTTATGATTTGATTTATTGATGTCAAGGTGATTCTAAGGTCTAGAAATAGTAAGATTAAAAAATTGTGAATCTCCTTTCATAATACTCCTACCATGATATGAAGTTATAATAACCAACATAAAAATCATAATTCCTAAGTATGATAAAAGTAGTTGATTTAAGATTGTTCTTGATAGATCATGAATTATGATATATAATTATAGAGAATTTTATCATGAGATATCACAAGATCATGGTGGTGAGTGTGAATTCACTATTCATTATTTTGAGTTATGAGAATGAGTTCTTTCAATATGTCTTTTGTGATTTTCCTTAAAAACATAATTTTGCGAGATCACAATATAATGATACTTTTCTTTTTCAGTCATTACACAAATACACATGAGTCTATAATTAATTTGATCTTTGCTAGGTTTTAGTTGGACTTAGCAATTTAGAGTGGATCTTGGACTTTGCGAGGTCTACCCTGTGAGGGGTTTGCCCGGTACTAGGAGATATGATGGGGTGACATCCCAAATCTCTCTTTCGCAAGATACATGTAAATAGAAAAATTAAGTTTAAAAAATAATTTTTGATGAGTTTATTGTTTTATAATTTTGTATTCGATTTTTCTAAGATCACACAAAGGCATACACATAAAGATAGGTAGCATATAAAAACATCTTAAGAGATTTTCAAAAATTTTAAACAACACAGAATATTGGTCATTCTAGCTAACACTGACATTAGGTCTTAGTGCCTGCGTTAGCTCACAAAGAGTGCATATTTTACTCGTATAGACTAGATTTTCTTTGATTTCACTTCTGATTTAGCTCAATTATTTTTGTGCAATGTAAGGCCTGTCTAATGAAGTGAAAAAACGAGAAGAAATCACAAAAAGTTACGGAAGTTAAATTTTTAGATCATTATCTCCAACAACAGCCTTAATTCTTGTGTTTTGCATAATCATTTAAGATTAATATTATAGGATATGTCAGAAAAGAAAAACATGATTGAACAAGACAAATATGCATGATTTTATTGATTTAGATAAATATCTCATAACAAAATTAGAATTTGATTTGTATGGACAATATAAGATATTTAGGCAGTGTATGTAAGAGGGAAGATAGGTCACCAAAATAAAATATGACTTTGAATTTTGATCAATTTGATTTAAAAACTTATTTAGCTTTTAAAAGATAAAATAATATTTCCAATAATATATAAGGTGACCATGACATGGTAACTTAAAAATAAGAAAATAGAAAGTTACAAAAAAAGACATTGAAGCATATCATGAAGTAGAAATTTGTATATTTCATTTTGAAAGGATTCTACTTCATGCATTTGATGATACCTAGTGAATAAGAGTTTTAGGTATCCAAAGGGGACCAAATGTGGTAGTTCCTTTTTGTACCCAAATACATCGAGTTGGCTTTTGGGGAGACAAGGATGAGTGGGCCCTTTCATTTGACATTAATGTGTCATTCTTAAGTATGGGTCTCCATTCATACCTTGGAACAATATTATTTATATTTTTCAAATTTCCATAGTCATTTACTTGAGTTTTTGGATAAAAATGACTTTTGAATTTATTATATAATGAAAATTTGTTTGCATTTAGTTTTATGTTGGGAGAAGATTGATATTGTAAATGATAGCGATGATAATGTTTTAGAATTTCATTTACAATCATTTGATGTTTTTCATTTCCTATGTTTGGCTTAGTCAAATTAACAAAGTTCATATTTAACTTGCTTTTGAATTTTTCTTGAGATTGTGAATGTATGTTTTGAGAATTTTTCTTTATAATTTCTTTAAGCAAGTTGATTTTTGTTTCTAATTCATTATTATTAAGTTTGAGATTATGTCTAGCTATATTATAAGCCGTTGTGCTATTTTTAAGAGTGGTGACAATAGATTCAATGTGAGTTTGATAGTCATTTCTTAATTCCTCAAATGTTTCATCCATCTCTTTAATTTCAATTTTATAGTTTTTACACATAGCACAATTGCCTTTTAGAGAAGAGTTTTCTAAACATAAATTTACATTTTTTTCTTTTGCACAAATAAACTCTTTTTCAAGTTCCTTGTAATTATCCTTTAATTGATTACAAGAGTTACAAGGTGAAGCAATTTTAACTAAAGAGCAAGAGTGAGAACTAAGTAATTCAAAATTTGATTTTCATTAACATTAGCTTTTAGCCTTTTATTTCCTAAACATAAATTCTTATTAGCAATTTTCAATTTCTTCATTTTACGTTTAACAATTTGTTGTTAAAAACTTTAGTGGTCCGGAGTGAAGCAAAAAATGCTGAACGCTTCAACACAGTCCACAATCATGACAATCAATGACAATGGCAAAGCAGAATAGTGCACTTGTTATTTACTATCTCTTTACAATGCGAGGTATACATGGAGAGACATGAATCATAAGAATCACGAAGAAGAGAAGCACAAGACACAAAAACAACAAGCCGCCAGCAAACTGCCAAGCAGAGACCGCCAGACCGCTCGAACAGGCAAGCCGTACAGTTACTCCTGAGACCGCGCGAACAGAGCACAATTCGCACCTGTCAGACTGCAACCACAGACCGCACACTTGTTGCTTTATTCAACTGTTGAAACCACTTGTCCGCACTTCTTGATCGCCCAGACCACACGGTCTCAAGATCACAGAAGAACCCGCGAACACTTGACGAAGAAACTGCATCCTGCTACAGAACGCAACTCAAGACCGCCTGATCACTTAAGACCGCCTGATCAACTGAGTCTGCTGCACAGTCAAGCCAACTTTGGTTCTTACAGTTCTTGCGTTATTATGGCAAACCCGACACCCCTATTTATAGGCAAACGAATGGATGTCGTCACCACCACAAGGGATATGATCACCTTCCTTATTGAGGTACGCAGTCTCCAGAAACAGACCGCGCAGTCTCTTCAAGACCTTATTGCACTAAGGCACAACTGTCCAAGAAGTATAGCTCTCCAGACAACCTGGCAGTATGAGATCGCAGTAGCGACCTCAGTACAGACCGCCCGGTCTACACTGGAACAAGGATACTTGGGTAGAACAGGCAGACCAAACACAGGATGCCAACACCAGAGACATGCAACCACACCAGCCAGGCCATCACACCCAGCTCGCAGACTCCAGAGGCAACCCGCCAACCAAGCCGCGCGGTCTCTGCGGTCTCCAAGAACAGACCACCCGGACTCAACCACTTCCACTTCAAAATTTATCACTCCCCCTTGAAGTGGGAAGTGGAAGTTAGAAAAAGTAACCTCCTCAACTGTGTATACAGTTCCTTCGACAACGGTTTCGTAAATATGTCAGCGATGTTTTCCTTGCTCTGCACATGCTCAACCACAAGAGATCCCTCCAACACCTTCTCCCGAATGAAATGATGTTGAATCTCTATATGCTTGGTTCGCGCATGACAAATTGGATTGTTCACCAGTTTGAGGGCACTCTTATTGTCACCTCGTAGCAGAGTAGGACCATGCACCTCCCTATGAATGTACTCCACAAGCCTCCTAAGACAGATGCCTTCCTTGGCTTCCAAAGCTGAGGCTTTGTATTCCGATTCCGTGATAGAGACAGACATAGAATCATGCATCTTGATGCACCATGATATAATTGTAGAGCCTGTCATAAAGACGTATCCAGAAGTCGATCTCCGATCATATGAATCTCCTCCATAATCAGCATTCATATAACCGTGCAAACAAAAGCCCGAGTCCTTCCCGTAGAAGAGACCCAAATCTTAGGTGGTCTTGACATACTTCAAAATGCTCCTCACCGCCAGCAGGTGATGCTTCCGTGGCTCTTCCATATACCGACTCACCCGACCAACTGCATAAGAAATATCTGGCCTCGTGATCGTCAAATATATAAAACTTCTGACCAAAGCCCAGAACACTAAAGGATTAGAAAGAACCTTCCCCTCATCACGCCGAAGATGAATACCAACCTCCAGTGGAGTAGAGCTGCTCTTCCCCCCTTCCATGCTGAATTGCTTCACAATTCGTTCTGCATACCCCTTTTGGGAAACAAGCAATCCGCCCTCTTTCCTCTCCACTTCGAGTCCAAGGAAATGGTGGAGCTCACCCAAATCCTTTATCTCAAATCTGATAGCTAGCTCAGCATGAAGCCTAGGTACCTCCACTTCACAATTCCACGTGACGATCATATCTTCAACGTATAGCATCACCAAGACCTGAAGCTCCCCCATCTTCTTTACGAATAAGCTCGAATCAGAATCAGAAGCAAATTATCCGCAGAACTGGAGGTATTCTGCGATCTTCCCATACCACGCCCGAGGTGCCTGCTTCAAGCCGTAAAGAGCCTTCTTGAGCTTTCACACATGTCTTGGATGCTCTTCGGATACATAACCAGGTGGCTGATCCATGTAGATATTCTTGTCAATCTCGTTGTATAAGAAGGCATTCTTCACGTCGAGTTGCCAAATCTTCCACCCTTGTCAAGAGCCAACGCGATCACCACCCGAACCGAAGTCATCTTGGCAATGGGACTAAACGTCTCTTCATAATCCTCCCCGTACTTCTGAGAGAAACCTCGAGCTACAAGGAGAGCCTTGTACCACTTAATACTTCCATCAGCCTTCTTCTTCAGTTTGAAAACCCACTTGCAAGTCAACAGAGTAGCACCCTCAACCTTAGGCACCAAGTCCCAAGTCTCATTCTTCCTGAGGGCAGCCTGTTGGATCTGTAGGCACCCTTAGATGGGGAGGGGGGTGAATAAGGGTTTTAAAATTTTTATGTTTATTAAAGAAAATTATTCTCTGTTGCTACCGCCAACGGTAGTGTTACCGCTCGGCATTAGTTGCAGAGAAAATACGTTTAGGTTAAACCAATGAAAATCAGAGAGAACGAATCAGAGATGAAGAAACAAACATATTTTCATTAATATTAAATTGAAATAGTTATGATTACAAAAACTTTTCCCAATGACACTTGGAAAGTGGCGACCAATGAAAAACTCTTTTGGTTTTCTATACCGACTCGTATCCCCATGAACAGGTTGTCTTTATCCGATCTCTCCCCAGATACGGCCTCAAGCCGCTCTAGCCTTCCTATCCCCAGAAAGGCCTCGATCACCCCCTAGATCTACTCCCTATACCTAGTCGCCAACGCGAGGCGAATTTCCCCTTAGTCCTCGCAAGGCCCTAGTCGCCGTGTGGCGAATTCCTCTACCGAACAAAAGATAAATGGTTACAATTTGAAACTAAAACAAATCAAAAATTAAAAACTCCCTAAAAAGAAGAACTTGATGTCGATGTAGATGCGATCGGATTGGTCTTCAAGTTCTTTGCGTTCATGAACATTGACGGAGTTCTTCGGGCTGCTTGGAGAAGGCTCTCACGAGTTTTCTGAATATGTGGCTTCAATTCATTCTGTAACAGCAAGCACCGACGGAGGAAGCATGCATCTTTAAATATAATCAGCCGCTACTGCTTGCGGTAGTAATACCGCCCCGCGGTAGCAACATTAGGCAATGATCAAGCACATGGATCATTCGAACTTTGGCAACTTTTAAGCGCCAAACTTTGAGCTCCGACTAGCGCGCCGCGGTAAAGCTAACACTCCGCGATAGCGAGATAACCTTCCTTCAACCAATATCTCCTTCCATATTTGCTCCTCAATCACATGCAGACGAGAGGATTCCAAAAGCTACCGCCGGGCGGTAGAGATGCCGCACCACGGTAGAGCATGCTAAATATGCATCCTGGCAAACATTCCTGTTTCTACACTATTTCCTTCCCGTCAATTGTTTCCATTTATATTAGTGCCAGTGGTAGTGCTAACGCTCCGCGGTAGAGTACATCTCTTTTCGTCGAACGAATCTTCATCGAACAGCCTCACATTTCGTCGAACGCTGCTTTCATTTCGTCGAACTCCATTTCGTCAAACTCCATTTCATTGATCGCTGTTTCCATTTAGTCGAACTCCATTTCGTCGATCGCTAGCGCCAGCGGTAGTGCTAACGCAGTTCCATTTTGTTAAACTCAATTTCTTCGAATGCCAGTTCGTCGGACGGCATCTGCTTTCATCGAACACCATTTCGTCGAGCGCAACTCATTTCGTCAGACCGCTAGCGCCAGCGGTAGTGTTACCGCGCCATGGTATCAACAGAGAATCATCCTGATGTCGCTTCGACGACTTTCTTTTCCACACTCCTTTGGGGATTGAATGTTGAAGATCTTGCACACTACAAACACAATGCAAGTATGATCAAATATAATAGGATTTGTTATTGTCAAACCAAGAGATGCGGAAATCATGTTCCAACAAACTCCCCCTTTTAATAATAACAAATTCCTTTAGAAATAAGTAGTTCAAAAGATAGGAATTGTGTTTATTAAAAAGGATAAGCATGAAATTTAAGACATGTGCATATGCTCCCCCCTAAATTAATGCTCCACCTAAGTGAATGCCCCCTACAACAAAAATTTCCTATGAACTTGACTCCCCAAACATGTGAATTTCTTTCAAATTGATTCTCCCCCTTTTGGTATTATCAAAAGAGGGTGGAGAGAAAGTCAAATGTTAATGTGTGCAATAAATGTGTAGAGAGGGAATGAACATGATAAAGAGTTAAACGCTTAGGAAAAAATACAATATATAGGAGTGAAAAAAGGGAATGTGAAGAAATTGTCATAAGGAAACGACTTGTTGGAAAAACATATTCATGATCGAGCGTACAAATAGTAAAGAGGTGGAAAGCATGAAGAAATATATTTTTGAAGAGAACATCTATATAAGAATGGTGAAGCATAGTAGATGATTAAGAGTTTTAGACAAAAAAGATGTTGTAGCAATTTAAGTACACAAAATGATTTCAGTTGCAACATAACCATACACTTGTTAAAAAAGGAAATATTCATGATCGAGCGAACGGAGAGAGTAGCACAACGGAAAAGATATAGGATAAGCGTGAAAGAACATTAATTAATGAATATATAAAAAATAATCACTTGCCTTTTTAAATTAATTTTAAGAGGTGTAGTACTTGTTTAAGGGAGATGCAATGTTGTGTGACAAGTACATGTAAAGAATAAGCATGAAAAACAATGTAGACAAGTAGGAATGCGGAAAGTTAAAACAAGGTTAAAAAGATTAATATTTTTGTAATAGTTTGACCATTTCAACAATTGAGCAATTTAACTTTGAAAGTTTTCATAACAAATAGGCAAGCAAGAATTAACATATCCAAAGAGATAATAACTACAATGTAACCAATTCGTATTTCAAGTAAAGAAAATATTGTAGAAATCATACATTGCAATCTAGTGCTTTTACTTGAGTTTTAGAGAATTATGTAATTTTGCATTAGGATCCAATTCTCATGAGTAGAAGCTTTATGAAAATCAATGATGTGTGCTTAAGGTGTTTGATAAAAGTATACAAGTGAAATAATCAAAACACATGACATATGTAATGAGATAGTGACAACAATATTAAGGATGCAATCATATAATTACTTTCACACATCAAATCTAGAATAAAGTTTCAAGGCACAAATAATGAGTACAACACCCAAGGTGCTTCGCCCACACAATGCTCATTAAGACATATCAGGGAGCGAAGTATTGCTTGGGGGATCACATAAGCAATTTTATTGTTTTTTATTTTTAGTGATCCGGTGTACAAATAGAAGTGATAAAAGGTGAATGTGTTTGCACAAGACACTTTACAATTCTTTCCAAGGTGCTCAACCTCACAATTCTCATTAAGACTTATCAGGAGGGTGAGTAGTGCTTGGTGGAGTTATCTTTGGGATTTTATTTCAGATATTTATTTTGGGCCGAAGGTCTCCGAATTCACTTGTTGTTGCAAACATTAATATTATGGAAATAACACTTCTATATCGTGCATTCTTTTTTTTTGAAAGACTGTGTAAGTAATTTAGACATACAACTTAATATGTTAAAACTGTTACACTACACAATCATGCAAGACTAAGATTATAAACACATGTAGATTACCAAAATAATGAGTGTATGAATCATTGATAAACATAAAACATTACTCATACTTAGAGGCATGCTAGGCAATCATACATAATTATCTATAGACTATTTCATTGCACATAATTAGAAAAAGGTCAAGGCATGAAGATAAAACAATGTTTAGGAAATTTGAAATTAAAATTAGACATTGAAGACTATCTTTAAGTGTATGTCAAACACAATTTTGACCATTTTGAAACAAAAATAACTAAGTTGTTTGCTCTTGTGAAATATTATAGTCAAACTAAAATTTTGTAAAGAGATAAAGCAAAACAAATAATAAAAACATATTTTCTATTTATTTTATAGTTTGTTTTGTTTTTAGAATTTTAAAAGAAAATAACAGGAACTGAAAAATAAAAAAATGAAAAGAAACTGGAAATTCAGAAATACCTACTACCGCCAGCGGTACCCAGCTATCGCCGGGCGGTAGTGACAGAACTCGAATTTTGGGAAAACGTGAATTCTTTTTTTCAGAATTTTTCTTTTGAATATACTTGTGCAGATCAGTGCCAATGAAGTTCAGCAAACAAATCAGACATATGCATACACAAAAATGCGGATTTTGCAAGTTTAAGCTAATATGTCCAAAACCCCAAATTCTAGCCTAAGGTGTCACAATACACTTTCAAAAGACTTATGTTTTTCATATGCATGAGAGTTCAGAAATAGATTATATGAAAAACATATGATAACATGTTTGAGCACAAATATGCATGAGTGAAATGATCATAAATAAGTGAAATAATATTCATGTAATGAATACAACATAAGTATCTTTAAGATCAAGAGACCCTAACAACATGTCTATACTCTAGCCTCGTACTAAGTGACGGATGGGCATGAGGAGCTGCACGCATGCCGTAGGTTGGGGTGTTAATCATACATGCATACAAAAGACAACACTCAACCTAGCACTCTTTCCCCCCAGTGCCTCGCAAGGCCCCACTGGAACCCTTCCCGGTTAAGGACAAGACATGACTTAGAGGTTAGGTTTCTAATGCACACAATCCTACGCCCTCGCTATAGTGAGAAACAAAATGTGGGTGAATGATCAAGGACATACTAAGCATTTAATCTAATGGAAAAATCATTTATAACTATGGCTTTTATGCAAGATTAATTTCTCATTATATTTGTTCTTAAAGCACATAGTTATTATGAATTTTAACTTCCAATATTTTTTTTCAGATATTGGTTAAGCCTGATAGGGGCAAACAAATGATGCAAATATATTAAGTAAATAAACAAAACTTGCTCATTTTATAAATTTAGCCTAATACCCCTAAAATACCTTTTAAATCCATTTCGACAATTATTTCATTTAGTCTTAAAAATATCATATGACAAATTTAGTTTTCAAATTTTATAAGACTTTTAGGAAATGGATTTAGAAGGATAAAAATAAAGGATAAATAGACCACTTGAAAATAATATGATTTTTTTATTTAATTGTGTTCAATTTGATTTATTAATGAATTTTGGTTTAATATGTGAAAATCATATCACAAGTTATTTAAAGTAATCTTATCATGATGGCGCAAAGAAATAAAAGCAAAAACAAAAAGGAAATTAAGCATATCATGAAGTATAAAAATGATATTTCATTTTTAATTGATTTCTACTTCATGCAAATGATAGGATACTATTGAATGAGAGATTAGGTATCCAAAGAGGACCGGGTGTGGCGGTTCCTTTGGGTACCCAAATATATTGTGTTTGCTTTTGGGGAGATATGATTGAATGGGCCCTTTTGATTTGAGTTTGTGTTTCATCTTTAACTTTGGGCTGCCATTCAATCATTGGTTTAATATTATTTTTATTTGTCAAATTTCCATGATGATTATCTTTATCTTTAAGATTATAATTGTAATGATTATTGAAAGTATTTTTCATAGAAAATTTGTGAACATTTAATTTTATGTTGGGAGAAGATTGATGTTGTAAATGATAATAATGATTGTATTTTGGAATTTCATTTTCAATCTTTTAAGGTTTTATATTTCCATTGTTTGACTTATTCAACTTTTGAGAAATCATATTCAACTTGCTTTTGGATTTTGCATTATATTGAGAATGTATGTTTTGAGAATTTTTCTTTATGATTTCCTTAAGCAAGTTTATTTTAGTTTTTAATTCATTATTCTTAATTTTTAAATTATGTCTAGCTTTATTATAAGCGATTGTGCTATTTTTAAGAGTAGAAATAATTGAATCAATATGATTTTGATATTTGTTTCTGTGTTCCTCAAATGTTTCATCCATTTCTTCAATTTCAATTTTATAGTCATTACACTTAGCACAATCATTTTTCAGAGAAGAGTTTTCTAAACATAATTTTTCATTTTGTTTTTTACGAAAGTAAACTCTTTTTTAAGTTCCTTGAATTTTTCTTTAATATTATTACAATAAAAATAAGATATAGAGTTTTCAAATGAAGAGCATGATGGAGATACAAACATTTTATTTTTGGATTCTACATTAACATTTGCTTTCAAAGTTTTATTTTCTAAACGTAGTTTTGCATTAGCCATTTTTAGTTTCTTAATCTTACATTTAGTAGTTTGTAGTAATTGAAATGTAGAAATAGAAGTACAAAAAATGGAATTTGATTTCCTTACAGCGCTTGTGGATGAGGCAAGATTTGAACATATTGTTCCTTTGTCTTCTTCATCTTCCTCTTCCAAACAAGAGTTTCCATCATCCTTTCCGCTTGATGAGCATTCTATGGATCCATCATTTGAGTAGCTTTCTTGAATATTTGTGCAAGCTTGTATGTTCTCCAATTCTTGTGTTCGTTCCATACCTACAGAAGGAGAATCATAAGTTCTTTCAAGAACATTCCAAATCTCATAAGCAGTAGGTAAAGTATAATTAAGTTTGAAAATATTTTTGTTTAACGCACAAAATATACTATTCATAGATTTTGCATTTAAAACAATTTCGTTTCTAGTTAGTACGCTAGGTGGCTTTTCAATAGTGATATTCCAAACTTGTTTGTCTAAGGACTTAAGAAAAATTTTCATTAATATTTTCCACCCTTTATAATTTTTGCCCATAAATAAAGGTGGTGATAATATTTTTTCATTTATATTAAAATTTTCCCCACTAGTAGAAGCGAGATCATGATCAAGAGACGCCATTATTCCCGATTGTTAAGCCGATTTGGAATAACCTAGCTCTGATACCACTTGTTGGATCTGTAGGCGCCCTTAGGGGGGGTGAATAAGGTTTTAAACTTTTTATGTTTATTAAAGAAAATTATTCTCTGTTGCTACCGCCAGCGGTAGTATTACCGCTCGGCGTTAGTGACAAAGAAAATACGTTTAGGCTAAACCAATGAAAATCAGAGAGCACGAATCAGAGATGAAGAAACAAACATATTTTCATTAATATTAAATTGAAATAGTATTGATTACAAAAACTTTTTCCAATGACGCTTGGAAAGTGGCGACCAATGAAAAACTCTTTTGGTTTTCTATACCGACTCGTATCCCCACGAACCGGTTGGCTTTAGCCAATCTCTCCCCAGATACGGCTCAAGCCGCTCTAGCCTTCCTATCCCCAGAAAGGCCTCGAGCACCCCCTAGATCTACTCCCTAGACCTAGTCGCCAACGCGAGGCGAATTTCCCTTAGTCCCCGCAAGACCCTAGTCGCCGTGTGGCTAATTCCTATACCGAATAAAAGATAAAAGGTTACAATTTCAAACTAAAACAAATCACAAATTAAAAACTCCCTCAAAAGAAGAACTTGATGTCGATGTAGATGCGATCAGATTGGTCTTCAAGTTCTTTGTGCTCACGAACGTTGACGGAGTTCTTCGGGCTGCTTGGAGAAGGCTCTCACGAGTGCTCTGAATATGTGGCTTTAATTCATTCTGTAACAGCAAGCACCAACAGAGGAAGCACGCGTCTTTAAATAGAATCAGCCACTACCGCCTGCGGTAGTATTACCGCCCTGCGGTAGCCACATTAGGCAATTATCAAGCACACAGATCGTGGCAACTTAGGCAACTTTTGAGCACCAAACTTTGAGCTCTGACTAGCGAGCTGCGGTAACGCTAATGCTCCGCGATAGCGAGATAACCTTCCTTCAGCCAATATCTCCTTCCATATTTGCTCCTCAATCACATGCAGACGGGAGGATTCCAAAAGCTACCGCCGGGCGGTAGAGATGCCGCGCCGCGGTAGAGCATGCTAAATATGCATCCCGCCAAACATTCCTTTTTCTCCACTATTTCCTTCCTGTCAATTGTTTCCATTTATGCTAGCGCCAGCGGTAGTGCTAATGCTCCGCGGTAGAGCACATCTCTTTTCGTCGAATGGATCTTTGTCGAACGGCCTCACATTTTGTCGAACGCTGCTTTCATTTCGTCAAACTCCATTTCATCGATCGCTGTTTCCATTTCGTCGAACTCCATTTCGTCGATCGCTAGCGCCAGCGGTAGTGCTAACGCAGTTCCATTTTGTCGAACTAAATTTCGTCGAACGCTAGTTCGTCGGACAAAATCTGCTTTCATCGAACACCATTTCGTCGAGCGCATCTCATTTTTTCGGACCGCTAGTGCCAGTGGTAGTGTTACCGTGCCGCAGTATCAACAGAGAATCATCCTGATGTCACTTTGACGGCTTTCTTTTTCACACTCCTTTGGGGATTGAATGTTGAAGATCCTACACACTATAAACACAATGCAAGTACGATCAAATACAATAGGATTTGTTATTGTCAAACCAAGAGATGCGGAAAGCATGTTCCAACACAGCCATCTCTTCATCCATGGCTCCTTCCCACTCCTTGACTCCAACGACATTTTCATAACAAGATGGCTCTCTCTCATCCAGGGGACCTGCGTAGAAACATGAGACGAAGCTCACCAAGTTTCCCCCCGTATACCGATCTGGTGGAATTATGGTCCTCTTGGACCTCCTCAGAGCTTTACTCTGATCCACCTCTTCAACTGCAACTTCTGGATTAGATATCCTCTCAGGCATACTTGGAGCATTGCTGCCCCTGCTTCCAGAATCTGAAGCACCTGACCCAGAGCTAGAGGCACCTGGAGCACCTGGAGAAATAGGTAAGTCCACCAGAACTTCCCTTGCAGCTTCACCTGGTCCAACATCTACCCTGCTTCCTTGTATCTCAATAGAAGAGCTACCCTGGTATGATGTCAGCTTGTCGAATACCACATTCCTTGAGACCACAACTCTCCGTGTCTCTGGATCCATGAATCTCCAACCCTTCTTCCGGTCATCATAACCAACGAAGACTAGCTTCCTTGCTTTCGCATCCAGCTTCATTCTGAGGTCATCAGGAACTTGCACGTAGCAGGTAGAACCGAACACTCTATGGTATTTCACCGTAGGCTTTATCTTGAACATCAACTCATGAGGGGTACGGTCTTCATGTTGATGGAAATGAGAGGCATCTGATTGATGACATAGGTTGCACAAGACATTCCCTCTGCCCAAAAGGACTTTGGGATATTCTTGGAATGAAGCCAACACTTGCAGGTCTCCATCAGATGACGGATCTTCTGCTCTACAACACCATTCTGTTGTGGAGTTTGAGCATATGAAAGCTCTCTTTGGATGCCTTGCTTCATGCAGAAGTTAAGGAATGCTTTGGAGTTAAACTCCCCTCCATTATCAGTTCTGAACCTCTTAACCCGCAGGTTGAGCCGACCCTCCACTAGCTCTTTGAACTCCACTCGTGAATGCCTCCGACTTCTCCTTCAAAAAATATACCCATGTATATCTAGTGAAGTCATCAACCAGAATTAGCATATACCTGCTGCCTCCAAGACTGACAATTGTGATAGGTCCAAACAGATCACCATGAATACACTCAAATGGTCTTTTACATTTGCTTTGTGATTTGTCAAATAGAAGGCGTTGAGCCTTACCATATTGGCAACCTGCACAAACATGACCTTCGCTGAAGGATGACAAATTAGGCAAACCTTTTACAAGGCCTCTCCCTGCCATAGCTTTCAACTTGTCCATCCCGACATGTCCATGTCTTTCATGCCAGATAGCCGCTCTATCATTAGTCCTCATCTTATCAACATAGGTGCTTGTTGATAACACATACAAGTCCTTCACCCTTCTACCAACATGAGTGACTTCAGCCTCCACCGCTGACATGTTTCGAAGAAACTTTACTTCTGTTGGACAAAACAGAACATGATAGCCAGCATCCACATCATTGGTCACCGAGAAGAGGTTTTTCTTCATCCCGGGAACATGATAGACACTCTTCAACATAAGAGTACCTCTATCATCGTTCAAGAAAACTAATCCCTCCTTCTCTACTGCATGAATAGTACCATCAGCCGTAATGATAACATCATTACCTGTATACGTCTGCAAAGAAGAGAACTTTGACTCATCTCCGGTTAGGTGATGACCACAACCAGATTCCACTATCCAATCATCCTGATAGTTGATAGAAGCCATAGCCCGAACACACGTGCCCTTCATGAATGCTCCATCACCCCATCTATCATCTGAATTGGAACCAACCTCCTCCTTTCCTGCAGCATGCCCCGGCTGAAGATTGACCTTGCAGTCCCTTTTGAAATGACCAAGCTTGTTGCACCTGAAGCATCTAGGTCCTTCCAACTTCTTCCCATCATGATTAGGAGCATAACACCTCTCATGCTGATATGAAGTAGACAGACCATCATCTCCAGATGACTTCTTCTTCTTATCCACATACTCCCTCCGTAATCTGCGGATGTGCCTCTACAGCTTCGCTTCTGAGATAGGCGCATCTGGGTCCAATGCCGATATCTCTGCGCAAACGTTATTCATTTTCAAGAAGAACGTTGAAATGGACAAGTCTCCCTGAGTTGCTTTCGCCAACTTATTTTCCAAGAACTGTAGCCTAGCTACATTCTTCTTATTAAACAAGCCATCCAAGGCTGTCCAAATTTTAGCAGCAGACCTATATCCAATGATGTGGTCGAACAACTCCGAAATGATAGCTCGCTTGAGAGTGAACTCAGCCTTTGCGTTAGTTCTCTTCCAAGCCTTCACGAGCTCAGCGTTTCCCTCAGCAGGAATGACCGTTTATCTTGCTTCTCCTCCAACTACCTCCCATAAGTGCTCGACAAGTAGATAGCTCTCCATGCAGGACTTCCACTTCTTAAAGTTAGTCTGCATAAGGAGCTCAATACCAAGACCTCTAGCATATCCTCCTTCCATTTGCTATCCCACTGATTGACAACAGACTTGTAGGAAACCAAGCATGAGACCACGCTGATTACTGCTCAGGAACCTCCCTCTGGTACCATGTAAAAACTTTAGAGGTTCGGAGTGAAGCAAAAAATGCGGAACGCTTCAACACAATCCACAAGCATGACAATCAGTAATAATGGCAAAGCAGAATAGTGCACTTGTTATTTACTATCTCTTTACAATGCGAGGTATACATGGCGAGACATGATTCATAAGAATCACAAAGGAGAGAACCACAAGACACAAAAACAACAAGCCGCCAGCGAACTGCCAAGCAGAGAGCGCGAGACCTCTCAAACAGGCAAGCTACACGGTTACTCCAGAGACCGTGTGAACAGAGCACAAGCCGCACCTATCAGACTGCAACCACAGACCACACACTTGCTGCTTTATTCAACTGCTGAAAACACTTGTCCGCACTTCTTGATCGCCCAGACCACATGGTCTCAAGATCACAGAAGAACCCGCGAACACTTGACGAAGAAACTGCATCCTGCTATAGACCGCAATGCAAGACCGCCTGATCACGTAAGACCGCTTGATCAACTGAGTCCACTGCACAGTCAAGCCAACTTTGTTTCTTACAGTTCTTGCATTATTATGGCAACCCCGGCACCCCTATTTATAGTCAAACGAATGGATGTCGTCACCACCCCAAGGGATACGGTCACCTTCCTTATTGAGGTACGCGGTCTACAGAAATAGACCGCGCGGTCTCTTCAAGACCTTATTGCACTAAGGCATAACTGTCCTAGAAGGACAGCTTGCCAGACAACCCAGCAGTACGAGACCGCAGTAGCGACCTCAGTACAGACCGCAGTAGAGACCTCAGTACAGACCGCCTGGTCTACACCGGAATAAGGATACTTGGGCATAACAGGCAGACCGAACACAGGCCGCCAACACAGGAGACACGCGACCACACCAGCCAGGCCGTCACACCCAGCTCGCAGACTCCAGAGGCAACCTGCCAACCAAGCCACGCGGTTTCTACGGTCTCCAAGAACAGACCACCCGGACTCAACCTCTTCCACTTCAAAATTTAACATTTGTAGCATATATAATATGTACACATAATTTGTCACAAAAAGAGAATACTTTGATTTCCTTACATTGCTATCGGAAGAGGCAAGATTTGAACAAATAGTTCCTTCGACATCCTTTTGACATTCCTATTGAAAAGATAGGATTTATTCTTCTCTTCCTCTTGATGTGCACTCCATTGATCCATCATGAGATGGGCATTGTTGACCATTTGTGCAAGCTTGTATGTTCTCCACTTCTTGCGTTTGTTTCATACATGTGAGAGGAAGATCATACATCTCTTCAAGAAACTTCCATACTTTGTATGCACTAGAGAAACAATATATCAATTTGAAAATTTCATGAGATAAAGCACAAAAAATACTATTTAAAGCCTTTGCATTTAGGTGACGTTCCTTTTTAATTGTTTCGTCCGCTGGTCTTACAATTGCAGTATTCTAGGCTTCGATATCTAAGGCTTTAATAAATTTTTCCATTAAAAATTTCCACCGTTTATAATTTCTCCCTTCGAATAAAGGTGGTGCAAGAGATTTCTCTTCTTCATAAAAATTCCCACCACTAACCGAAGCGAGATCATGAGACGCCATTATTCCCGATTGTTAAGCCGATTTGGAATAACCTTTCTTTGATACCACTTGTTGGATCTTGAGGCGCCCTTAGAGGGGGGGGGGGTGAATAAGGGTTTTAAAAACCTATGTTATATTTTGAAATATTAGAAATGATAAGAGATTAATTTAGTGATAAACCACACAAAAAGAAGAAATGAAGTAATATAGATGAGAGAAATGATTTTATTTACTTGAGATATAAGATTACAAAACTTGATTTCTTATGACGCTAGAAATCATAGGCGATAAAGTAAAATCTCTTTTTGTTTTCTATACCGACTCGTATCCCCATGAACCGGTTGGCTTTAGCCGATCTCTCCCTAGATACGTCCTCAAGCTGCTCTAGCCAATCTATCACCAGAAAGGCCTCGAGCACCCCCTAGATCTACTCCCTAGACCTAGTCTCCAACACGAGGCGAATTTCAGCCCTATGTCCTACCCAAACCTAGTCGCCAACACGAGGTGAATTCACTAACCAATTATAAATATAAATACAAAGGACAAATACAAAAGATAAATATAAAAACTCCCTATATGGTAATTTGAAGGAGACGCCGAAGAATCACTGAAGATCGTTGAAGTCCAAGCGTGCTTTCTTCGTGTTGAGTTAGCGTGTTGATCCAAGCCTCCTTCTATTCCACCTTATGAAATTGAGTGGGAGATTTGTTGGTCTGGAAATATGGCCCTCTCAGAGTTTCTGAAGTGCTGGAATAGGGCTCTAATCAATCAGTAGATGGATAAGACGAAATCTACCTTTTATAGGACTGGAAGCTAACGCCGACATTAGGGATAAAGCCTGGCATTGACCCAGTATAGTAATGTTTTGATGGATCAGATCTTCAAAATAGGAATGAGATTCTCAACTTTAGGAAGTATTCATTTTAGGCAACCCTAACACTGGCGTTGAGGCTAACACTGGCGTTGGTCAGATCATTTCTAAAGAGATCCTGCAATCACCACTGCTTCCCTTCTTGCTGTAATCTTCATTTCAGGAATGAGAGTCAACACCCAGTGTTAAGTCCTAACGTCTGGCGTTAGACCACATTCCACTGTTCATTTGGTAAGCAAGTCCCGACCAATAATGCAGCAACCTAGTGTCATGGCTGTTCAGACATGTATGCTAAAAACAAAATGACAAACAAGATCAAATACAAGTAGGATTTGTTATTCTCAAATCAAAGGGATGCAGAAAACCATGTTCCAATAGCTCCTACCAAGCCTATTCCAATGAAGGTGAACCAAAAGGTGGTGAGACCAGCTCTACTTCATACTCACACCTATGAGGTTCACCCAAGACCTGTTAGGCCAGGTGTCTTCACTCCTTCCCACCAACATTACCATCCTACTCAAATGGTGCGACAAAAAAGAAGATACAACAGGTTTGAGTGTTGGTGTTGTGGGAAAGTGGGTCACTTTGCCCTGGACTGTTGGTTCAACCCAATAGGGCCTAGTGTAAAGAGAATGCAGACCACTCAGAGGTGTGGTGTCCCAGTTTATCCCCCGAACAGAAACCAAGTACCCAAATCAAATTGGGTCCTATGAGCAAGTAATTTTTCTTGCAGGTATGTCCAAATGCCAACAAATCTCCCATTTGGTATTTGGACAGTGGTTGCTCCAGACACATGACTGGAGTAAGGAGCTATTTAAGAAACTTCACCCCAGTGGAGAATGGACCAACATTCATATTTGGAGGTTCATAAAAAGGGGTGACCAAATGCTTTGATATCAGACTATGCAGGGTGCAAAATAGATAGAAAGAGTACTTCAGGGACTTGCCAATTCCTTGGAGGAAGACTGATCTCATGGAGAAGCAAGAAGCAGACAAGTGTAGCAATCTCTACAATAGAATGAGAATACATATCTGCAGGGAGTTGCTGTGCTCAGCTGCTATGGATCCAACACCAGCTTGAAGACTATAACTTAAAGATAACCAAAACACCCCTGTTTTGTGATTCTTCAAGTGCTATCTCAATTGCTAAGAACCCTGTCTCACACAGATGGACTAATCATATTAAGATTAGGTATCACTTCATTAGGGAGCATGTGGAAAATAAAGATATCACTCTTGAGTTTGTCCCTACAGACAAGTAAGTGGCTGATATATTCACAAAGCCCTTAAATAAAGCTAAGTTTAACTTCTTCAAATTCCAATTGGGGATGTTAAACATAGAGTTATTTCCAACTCATTTTACTCTTATCAAAAATTATTTCTTGCTTAGGAGAAGGTCAGGTTAAGTGCTGAAGGAACCTCTCATGAAGTGCTGAACATTGTCTAAGCCAAACAAGCATCTGATGATTGTCTCGATGACACAATCAGTCATCTCGACGACACAATCAGTTGTTTCGACGACATGATCAGTTGTTTCGATGACATGCAGTGCATCTCGACGACAAATGAACCGAGTTGGAAAGGAGCATAATGACGACATATTTCGACGACATACCAGAGTATCATCAAAACAGGATAGGGCTACTAAACAAGATACTGGATCGACAAATCAGAGCCGTCCGATGAAATATTAAGGTACACGCCTCTTCGTCTACCTACACTATAAATAGAATGAATGCTTAGGATAAAAATTACGCTCTCATTTGCACTAAACATTCCTACGACAAACTTATGTTCCGTCGCCAGCAATTGCTACTTCTCACAATTCTTCTACAATGGCTCCCAAGAGAAGTGAGATCAGTGATTTCAGGATGTGAGCTTCAGCGAGGAGGATTAAACTCCTATTTAGATGAAATTCGGTCCGTAATAGGGTTACTGGAATTGGCGGGCCTTGAATATCTGCTGAGTGAACCCTGCGCCCTTCTCAATACAGAGCTCCTGGTATTCTATGGAGGAGCAAGATCAAACAGATCAGAATCCTCAATGAAATCAATCGTGATGGGGAAGAAAGTGAAAGTGAATGCGAAAAGCCTGGGAAAGGCGTTAAGACTGCCTCAGCTGAAGGCAGATGAGGAAGAGGAGGAGGTGTCAACTGAAGACATATCTGCGTGTTTTGAATGGTGTGGACACTCTAGAAAGACCTATGGGTCCATCAAGAAGGCAGACTTCAATCAGAAGGGGAGGCTTCTTGCATACATAATTGGAAAAGTCCTGCTATGCAAACTGTGTTCTCATGATCGGATCTCCAAGGACATGTTCGAAGTGATGTGCATGATATTTCTCTCCAAAAGGACTGACTGGAGGGAATTTGTATTCCAGAAAGTGAAAAGCAGCCTGCAGATCCTCTCGTTCTGAAGAATTCTCTCCATCTTCTTTCTGAATTCCCTTGGGGAAGTGCTCAATAGGAAGATGGGAGTGCCTCTACACTACTCCAATGGTTGGACTCCAAGATGTTGGATAGGTGGGATAGGTCTATCTCCAATGGAATTATATGTACTTCTTCAGTTTAGCAAAGAAGTCAAAGAAAGTTGCCAAGGTGGTTGCCTCAGAGGAGGAGGAGTCCTCTAGTAGCTCTGAGGAAGGAAGAGCCCCATCCCAGCAAATCCCTGCTCAAATTGAGGGGGAGATGTCTTTACCTGAAGATATCCCAGAGCAAGAAGCTGTAGCTGCTAACATAGAGGTGGCTGAAGAGAGGAGAAGCCCAATCATGGGAAGTGATTCAGTTGAGGGGGAGTTCCAACATGGAAGCTCAACCCAAGATACTGAAATAGTTGAGGGGGAGTTCCAACCTAGGAGCTCAGCCCAAGATACTACAATGGTTGAGGGGGTGACCCATCTATTTTGCTCTACCCTAGAAGCTCAAGAAAATCTTCTCCAGCTGGAAGTCATCACAGAAGAAAGAAATAACAGCATAGGACATGAGCCAGAAATAATTGAGTGTACTGGTCCCTCCACTGGGCTTGAACTGGCAGTTGGAGGAAAGACAGTCATCATTGTGGAAAGTGAGCCAATCAAGGTAGCATCTCCTATGAAGTCTACAGTTCAGATCAGTGATTGCTCATCTGACAGTGCTCCTAAGGATGCCCAGAAGTAAGAGTTGCTCCAAAAGAACATATTGCTGAAACATCCTCTGCTCCATTAGGATCCTTATTACACATGATCTCAGCATTACTCAATGCTCAGAGGCAAAAGATGGAATCCTTCTACCTGCAAATAGTTAATGGCCTAAGGAATGAAATGAAGGCTGAGCTGAAGACTGTGAAGAAGGAGATACATCATCTGAACACTCAGTATGCTCACTTCTATCACCTAGCAGCTGCAGTCAAGGAGCTTGTTGGAGAAGAGATCAACAAGGTTGGTGATAGTTTATAGGTAGTAGTCTAGATCACCTAGAGGGGGGGGGGGTGAATATGTCACTTTCTTTCCTTTCTTGCTCAACCTAGCTGTTGTTAGTGAGTTTAAAGATTATAAGAAAATAACTAGAAAGCACCCAAGCATATATAGAGGTAAAGACAGGGTGTCTTGAGTAGTCCTCTTTCCCCCTTCACCCTTTTAACAATGAGTTAGACAGTGCCAACTCCTCCAACTCAGCTTCAAAAGCTTACAACTTAGATTCCTCAGAATCTCTCAGGTTTCCTCCAAACCTTACCTCAGGCTCAATAGACCTATAAGCTTAGATTTCTCCAACTCCTACAACTCAAAAATCCCCAGATTTCCTACCTCAGACCTATCAAGAAGTCCTACCTCAGATCTTCACAAAGATCATACACTCAATCTGGGAGTACAGCTCTACACTCAGGCTAATCATCCCTACAGCTCAGGCACAAGGGCCTTACAGATAAATTTATAGAGTGAACATTACAATAGAAGACTGTATAAAGTTAACCATCAGATCTTGTCTTCTGTTGTGCTGAAATAGTACTGTGAAGCACAGCTGCAGGTCTTATTTCTCCTTGATCTCCTTCTTCAGTAGAGTTGAAGATCCACTTATTCTTCTTGAATGATTCAGGAAGAACAACTTATCTCCCAGGCAAGTTCAGCTTGAGCTTGAGAGATTGCCCTTCAGTAAGCTTGAAGAAGATCGGTCTGGTAGCGCACAATACTGCTTGCAATCGAACAGTGCTCTTACTTTAGACCTAACATCTTCGTTTATATCTCATCCTTACTTTTCAATGGCTATTAGAGGCCCCTAACACAGCATGGACATCTGACAAAAGTGTATTTTTCTTTTCTCCTACTTGCGCCAAAAATAGATCGCGCCACTGCTGTTTTCGTATTTGAATCTGTCTCAGCGGTTGGGCTGAGACTATCTTCTGTCTCAGCAATTAAACTGTATCTGTCTCAGTTGTTCCGCTGAGATAGTTTCTCTTCTCAGTGGATTCTGTCTATCTGGAGCTCAGTAGTGGTAGATCACTTCTCAGCATCTCCTGGTCCTTTCTCAGTGGTTCAGCTGAGACAAAGACTCCTTCTCAATGGTTTTGACAGCAAATCTATGAACTTATTCCACTTCTTGGAATAACCTAACCCTTCTTTAGCATGATACAAAATAGGGTTTATCAAATACAAATTGTACTTAGCATTAAGTGTGATGCCTCTTCAAATCAAGGGAACATTGAGGGCAATATTCCCAATAAACTCCCCCTATTTAAAGAAGGTAGAACACCCCCAATGCTAAGGTACACAACAAAAGAAAACTTATTTTGCAATGAATTATCTAGCATTTATGAAATCATAACATATAGCAGTTGACATAGCTTAGGTAATACTAATCATGTCAATGCAGGTAACACTTATGATAATCATAATAACAATAGCATTGTTAATTCATTATGTTTAGATATCATAACATATTATGGCATTACAGATAATGTCATTACAGATTATATTCATGAAAAGCATAATAACAAGATAGTTCATCAAACCAATAATATGGTTAACTGATTAAGGCATGACAAAATATTTAAAGCAATAACACAGAATCATGTTTAAGCTTTGACAAATATTAGCCTATAACATAAACCAAAAGATTCAACAAAACTATCAATTTCATTGCTGTCATATTGTTTGTACAATTTTTAAGTTACAAGATGACTTAATGAACAAACTGAATACATTTTTCTAAGATTTTCTTTTCTTGGAACTTTCAGCTTTCTCATCAGCAACCCCTTTCCCTTTTGCAGCAGCAGCAATCTCAGCTAGCATTTTCTTGTTTTCTTGCCTCTTGAAATACAAATATGGCTTTGGAATGTATTTATAGGGCATTTTCTTTGGATTGCTCTTTCTTACTAGATTTTTTTTGAAGATCTTATCCCTGTGATTGTTTCTCTCCAAATGCTTAATCCATTCTTCAGCTGGATAGATTCAATTAATATCCTTGCATACTTGACCATGGATTAGCCAGGCATTCAAGATGATGCTCTTGGATTCCTCACTCAAATACTCAAAGTACGGGTCTTTGCCCTGCTCTTCTCTTTTCTTAGCCTTGAATTCTTCTGCTAGCAACACTCCTTCTCTCTTTCTTTTCTTTGCTAATTAAGTATTTTGAGCAATCTTGGCCTGCCCCTCAAAGTCAAAGTCTTCTTTTCTGTAATTATCCAGCATGGGTAGGTTCAGTGCAATTCTGGTTCCTTCCAGCACTTGGAGAGCCAACTCAGAGTTGGTCTCAGCATTGGCCACCACCCCCTTTCTGGCTTCTTCAACTATCATAGCTTCTAGGGACTGGGAGGCAGCTGCTACAGATCCTGAGATGGTCTGAAATGCATTTTCTAAATCAGACTTCATCTCATCTTTCATTCTTTCTGATTCACTGATCACTATTGTGGCAGTTTTCCAGACAAATTCTTCTATATGGTTTGAGGCTTTTTCTATTACCTCATCTTTCTTGCTAACATAGTTTTTGACATATGACATATCCTGCACAGACAGTTGGAGGTGTTTGTTCATTGATCTTAGAATTGTATTCTGAGAGACCACTGACTTCTCTGCCAGATCAAACCACTTTGTCATTTGCTTATTAGGGATTGTAGTGTCTTTCTTGATCTCTTTGACCTCAGCCATGATTTATTTCTTTAGGGACATGAGTGAGTTGTCAAGGTACTCCTTCATTGAAATCATTTGATCTGTAATGAGTGCACTGATTGAGCTGATTAGGTTATCATGTGATATAGCTGATGTGGATGGGACATCAGATATCATTTCCCCAATAGCCTGAGCATGGATTGGCTCCCTCTCAGCTGGATCAGGTAAATGCTCCTTTTCAGTATTGGCACTGGGCTGGTCTTCAGTTGGATCCATGGTAGCATTTTGCTGGCCTTCTTCAGCATTCTTCTGATGCTACCCTCACTTGGGGAATTATCTTCTTTATTATTTACATTTAGATTAATGTCATCATTAGTATTAATTTTAACGTGAATATCTGTGGGATTACTGACATGTACTTTACCTAAAGAGTTTTCCTTAGCATGAGATTTCTTCTGCTGCGCCCCCTCATATGAAGGATCATTATTTTCCTGATCATCTTCCTAGAAATTTGCTGATTTTGGAGGGATTAGCTTGATTCTTTGCTCCAGCTTGAAAATGATTAAATCAATCTCACCTTGAAGATCAACAGGAGCATGGACTTCATCATCCTAATTTTCTTCTGAGGAGGAGTGTATGACCTGCACACTTTTATCAGCAGTGGCACGATTTGGGGAATCACAAGGAGTATGATCATCCTCATATCCTTCTGACTGTCCTCATCAGCAACAACATCCTCATTCTTTTAATGCTCTTTCTCAGCAACAACATCTTTATGACCATCAGTGGAGGAACTCTTCCTTGGTCATCTTTTGGAGGGCTGCTGTGAGAGTCCAGACCAGCACCAGCATCTTTATCCTTATTAGACTGTTCTGACTCAGAACTTGAGACAACCATTCTTGATTTCTTGGGACCTTTAGAAATCTTTTTCTTCTTGTCCTTTGCCTCTGAGGGATGGCTCATGGGGAGTACCTTGGTGAACCTATCCAATGTTTTTATGTCCATCCTTTTGAGGTAGTGGAGATTGGATCCTTTTGATCTCTCAAACTTCTCTGGATGAGTGTTCAGAAGGTAAAGAGATAGAATTCTTCCCATGTTGGGGGCTTGTAGGCACTCTTTTAATCTTTGCAAGATCACATATCCCCAAGATGTCTTCTTCTTTAAGATAATTCTGGTCATCAGTTCAAACATGAACTGGGATATGGTGTCATGGGAGCCTGGTTTACAAAGAATTTCCTTCCCAACTATGTCAGAGAGGAGCCTGCCTCTCTGATTAAGAATATTCTCTTCAGTGAGACTTTTTGGGCATCACCATAGTTACACCATTCTAGAGCTTTCTTCTTGTATTTATCTGAGATCTCTTCTTCCTCATCAGGACTGCATGCAGTTAAAAGCAGGCCTTTTTCTATTCTTTTGGAGGAGATCTTAATCTTTTCATCTCCAACTTTTGACTTTAAGGTGGACTTGGATTGGGAGATCCTTACATTGTTGTACCATTCCAGAACTTCAGTTCTGAGAATGACAGAGGGTTCAGACAGGAGGTATTCTAGACCTTGAGCATATAGGAGTTGAATCACCTCCTTTATTTCTTTTGGAGCGTGAGCAATTCCATTTATGACGACCTTATACCCCTCTAAAAGATCCTTAGAACTCTTTGGCGCCATTATTTCTGAGAAAATGAGACGCTGAGATGGAAGAGAAGATGATTCATCTTGGCGGCTGAGGAGTGAGGGTTGTGTAATTTTCTTTAACCACATTGGTCTATTTATATAGATTTGGGTAATGTTTTGATTAGCCCTAATGATTAAAGTAGATTGGACTTATTATGTTTAGTGATTTTAGGTCATTTAATGTTAACTTTTGACAAACAACACTCTAGGCAACTCGACTCAATGGAACCGCTGAGACGGCGATTTAAACCGCTGGGACAGAGAACTGTCAACCGCTGGGACATTTCAGTTATATCAGCGGTTCAGCTGGAATTTTTTATGGCTGTCTCAACTGTTCAACTAAACCAAGTTTTCTGATTTACCAGAACTTACAGACTAATAGTTAGCCTTTTTGATTGGATTTGTTGATGTCCTAATCATGTCAGTAAGTGTGTTGTTGTGACAACATATTGTACTAGAGCATAGCATTCAGCCTATCATAGTGAACTGATAATAAGATAATTCAATGATTATTCAATATTTAACATACCAAGTGCAATCTTGAAATTATTAAATTTGGCCTCATCCAATGGTTTTGTAAATATATCAGCAACTTGATTGTCAGTGGGGGAAAATTCAAGGCAGATATCTTTACATTCATCATGTTCTCTAATAAAGTGATATCTTATCTCTATGTGCTTAGTCTTGCTATGAGAGACACGATTCATAACAATGGAGATAACACTGGATGAGTCACAATATAAGCGATATTGACTTACCTTGAGATTGTAATCCTCTAGCTGATGTTGTATCCACAAAGGTTGTGCAACAACTTCCTGCAGCAATGTACTCAGATTCAGCTATGGATAATGCCGCACTGGTCTGATTCTTGCTGCTCCATAAGATCAGCCTTCTGCCTAGGAATTGAAAAGTTCCACTTGTACTTTTCCTGTCTTCTTTGCATCCTACAAAATCTACATCTGAAAAGCCAGTCAGTTCAAAATCATTGTTCTTAGGGTACCAAAGACCAAGATGTAGGCTGCCTTTAAGATATCTCAAAACTCTCATTGTAGCTGTGCAATAAGATTCCTTAGGGCATGATTGATACTTAGCACAAACACATGTAACATACATAATGTCTGGTCTACTAGCAGTTAGATACAACAAGGATCCAATAATGCGCCTATACATGGATTCATCAAAGGACTTGACCTTCTCATCCTTATCCAGGGAAATGTTGGACCCCATGGGAGTTTTCATGGTGGAAGCTGATTCCTGTTTAAAATTCGGAGAATGGATCGAAGACAACAACAGAAGACTTCAATTCAAATTCACAATAGTTAACCAGTGACAATGAAGGCAAGAGAATCTCAATTGAATACTATCTTATTACAATGCTTTGCATACATGACGAGACATGATTTATAAGAGCAAACGTCGATGAGAACAAGCAACACAAAACTGGCTACCAGAAAACTAAGACCGCCCGAACTGAGCAAGATCGCCGGCTTCCCTGAGATCGCGCGAACAGGATAGGTCGCTTACCTGTGAACTGCCAGAGTGCTGAAAGCTCAGACCGCACGAGCTGCTCTTTTTTGCAACTGCTGAAAAAACAACCTATTTGCACTTCTTGATCGCCCAAACCGCACGACCTCAAGATCACAGAAGTAGCCCGCGAACACTTGAAGAAGAACTGCTCACTTCTGCAAGACCGCACTCAAGACCGCCTGACCGCTTTAGGTCACCTGATCAACTGAGTCCACTGCAAACAGATCCAAGAACCTCCAAACACAGATCACCCAGACAGACCGCTGGCAAACTGGTTTATTCAAAGCTGGAATGATAGGAAGAATGCTGACGGAAACTGCTGGATGCCTAACCTCCGAACTCAATAACCGATCAATAAACTTCATACCACGCGACCTCAAAATGAGACCGACACAATCAATCCAAACTAGTTTCTTACAGTTCTTGCTTTTGATTGGCTACCCCTGCCCCTCTATTAATAGGCAAACAATTGGATGTCATCACCGCCACAGAGGGATATGGTCACCTTCCTTATTGAAGCACGCGGTCTCAATAACCAGACCGCGCGGTTACAGTAGGACCTTTTATTTTCTTAAGCAATTGTCCAATAATGACAGCACACTTATTCCAAACCGGCAGACCGCCCGGTCTCTTATAGGAGAAGAACTATATGAGCATCTGACCAGATCGAGAACAAATTGCCAGAATCAGGCTCATACAACCCGTCCGGTCTCCCATAAGATCGGAACCACAACAGACCGTAAGAGCGATCTCAAGCAGACCAAAGTACAAGACCGCCGAAGTAACCTCTTGTACTGGACCGCCCGGTCTCAACCCGAACAAGAACACTTGGGCATAACCTGCAAACCAACACAGCCCGCCAACACCAGAAACGCGCGATCTCAACAGCCAAATCGCCACACCGAGCTCACGCGGTCTCCAAAAAATAGACCGCCCAGACAGTCCACTTCCACTTCAAAAATTTAACATTCCCCCTTGAAGTGGGAAGTGGAAGTCAGCCCAAGTAGACTCCTCAACCGTTCAAACGGTCCCTTCGACAACGGCTTCGTGAAGATGTCCGCGACATTATCTTTGTTATGCACATGCTCAACCATAAGAGATCCCTCCAACACCTTCTCCTGAATGAAATGATGTTGAATTTCCATGTGCTTGGTTCGCGCATGACAAACTGGATTGTTCACCAGTTTTAGGGCACTCTCATTGTCACCATGAAGTAGAGTAGGACCATGCACCTCCCTATGAATGTCCTCCACAAGTCACCTAAGCCAGATGGCTTCTTGAACTGCCAAAGCTGAAGCTTTGTACTCCGCTTCTGTGGTAGAGACAGACACAGAATCTTGCTTCTTGCTGCACCATGATATAGCTGTAGAGCCTGCCATAAAGACGTATCCAGAAATCGATCTTCGATCATCTGAATCTCCTCCATAATCAGCATCCATGTATGCATGCAAGCAAAAGCCCGAGTCCTTCCCATAGAAGAGACCCAAATCTGAGGTGGACTTCTCATACTTCAAAATGCTCCTAGCCGCCATAAGATGATGTTTCTGAGGCTCTGCCATAAACCGACTCACTCGGCCAACCACATAAGAGATATCTGGCCTCATGATCATCAAGTAAATCAAACTTCCGACCAAAGCCCGAAACACCACGGGATCAGAAAGAACTTTTCCCTCATCACGTCGAAGTGTCATACCAACCTCTAGTGGAGTAGAGGTGCTCTTCCATCCTTCCATGCCGAATCGCTTCACAATTCATTCTGCATAGCCTTTTTGGGAAACAAGCATATCACCCTCTTTCCTCTCCACTTCGAGTCCAAGGAAATGGTGGAGCTCACCTAAGTCCTTTATCTCAAATCAGATAGCTAACTCAGCACGAAGTCTAGCTGCCTCCACTTCAGAGTTTCTTGTGATGATCATATCATCAACGTATAACAACACCAAGACTTGAAGCTCCCCCATCTTCTTTATGGACAAACTAGAGTCTAAATAAGAAGCAAAGTATCCGCAGAAATGCAGGTATTCTACAATCTTGCCATACCACGCCCGAGGCGCTTGCTTCATGCCGTAAAGAGCCTTCTTGAGCTTGCATACATGTCTTGGGTGTTCTTCAGAAACATAACCCAGTGGCTGATCCATGAAGATATCCTTGTCAATCTCGCCGTATAAGAAGGAATTCTTTACATCGAGTTTCCAAATCTTCCATCCTTGGCAAGCTGCCAATGCGATCACCATCCGAACCGAAGTCATCTTGGCAATAGGGCTGAAGGTTTCTTCATAATCCTCCCAATACTTCTGAGAGAATCCTCTAGCTACAAGGCAAGCCTTGTACCGCTCAATGATTCCATCGGCCTTCTTCTTCAGCTTGAAAACCCACTTGCAAGTCACCGGAGTAACTCCCTCAACCTTAGGCACCAAGTCCCAAGTCTCATTCTTTTTGATGGCAGCCATCTCTTCATCCATGGCTCCTTCCCACTCCTTGACTCCAATGGTGTTTTCAAAACAAGATGGTTCTCTCTAATCCAAGGGACCAACGAAGAAACTTGAGACGAAGCTCACCAAATTTCCCCCTGTATACCGATCTGGTGGAATCATAGTCCTCTTGGACCTCCTCAGAGCTTTACTCTGAACCAACACTTCAGATACTTGTTTTGATTTAGCTCTCCTTCCAGGCATATATGGAGCATCGCTCCCCCTGCTTCCAGATCTTGAAGCACCTGTCCTAGAGCTAGAAATACCTGGAGCACCTGGAGAAACAGGCAACTCCACCCGAACCTCCATGGTAGCTTCTTCAAGTCCACCATTTGACTTGGTTTCCTATAGCTCAATAGAAGATCTACCCTGGTATGATGTCAACTCATCAAATACCACATCCCTTGATACCACAACTCTCTATGTCTCTGAATCCATGCATCTCCACTCTTTCTTCCGGTCATCATAATCGATGAAGACTAGCTTCCTTGCTTTCGCATCTAGCTTCGTTCTAAGGGCATCTAGGACATGCACATAGAAGGTAGATCTGAACACTCGAAGGTGTTCTACCAAAGGATTTTCCTTGAACATCAACTCATGAGGGGTCTTCATGTTTTATAGGACTTAGAGGCATCTGATTGATGACGTAAGTTGCACAAGGCTTTCCCTCTACCCAGAAGGACTTTGGGATACTCTTGGCATGAAGCCAACATTTGCAGGTCTCCATCAGATGACGAATCTTTTGCTCTGCAACTCCATTTTGTTGTGGAGTATGAGCACAAGAGAGCTCTCACTGGATGCCATGCTTCCTGCTGAAGTTAAAGAACGCATTTGAGGTGAACTCCCCTCCATTGTCAGTTCTGAACTTCTTAATCCGCAGGTTAAGCCGACCTTCCACCAGCTCCTTGAACTCCACAAACTTCTCCAAGGCTTCCAACTTCTCCTTCAAAAAATACACCCAAGTATATCTAGTGAAGTCATCAATCAAGACTAGCATATACCTGCTACCTCCAAGACTGACTATTGCGGTAGGTCCAAACATATCACCATGAATACACTCCAATAGTGCTTTGCATCATCTTTGTGATTTGTCAAATGGAAGACGTTGAGCCTTACCATATTGGCAACCTGCACAAACATGACCTTCACCTACGGATGACAAACTAGGCAAGCCTTTTACAAGGCCTCTTCCCGCCATAGCTTTCAACTTGTCCATCCCAACATGTCCAAGTATTTCATGCCAGATAACAACGCTATCATTAGTCCTCATTTTGTCAATATAGGAACTTGTAGATAACACAAACAAGTCCTTCAACCACTTTCCAATATGAGTGACATCTGCCTTCACCGCTGACACGTTTCGAAGAAACTTCACTTATGTTGGACCAAATAGAATGTGATAGCCAGCATCAACCGCAATAGTCACCGAGAAGAGGTTTTTCTTCATCCCCGGAACATGATAAACACTCTTCATCGTAAGAGGACCTCTATCTCCGTTCAAATAAACTATACCCTCCTTCTCAACTGCATGAACCGTATTATCAGCTGTAATAATAACATCATTACCCGAGCATGCTTGCAATGAGGAGAACTTCGACTCATCTCCAGTGAGGTGATGACCACACCCAGAGTCCACTCTCCAATCATCTTGATAGTTGATGGAAGCCAATGCCGGACACATGTGCCCGTCATGAAAGCACCTCCACCACCCCAATTACCTTCAGCATTGGAACCAGCCTCCTCCTTTCCTGTAGTATGCCCTGACTGAAGATTGACCTTGCAGTCCCTTTTGAAATGACCAAGCTTATTGCACCTGTAACATCTTGGCCCTTCCTTCTTTTTCCCATCAGACTTTGGAGCATAACTCCTCTCCCGCTGATATGAAGTTGGACCATCTCCAATAGGTGACTTCTTCTTCTTGTCTAATCTTTTCTTCTTGCCTTAATACAGAACCTCGCTCTCTCCCCCAGAGACTGATATCCCAGCCATTTGCTTAGCCAAACTCTCTTGTGAAGCAAGCAAGTTCTCCAGCTCAAGTAAAAATGGCTGATTGGCCCAACCTTGTACAGAAGTGACAAAGGCCACATATTCCCTCCGCAAGCCGCGGATTATGTGCCTCTTCAACCTCACTTCTGAGATAGGTTCATCAAGGGGCCAAAGCTGATATCTCCGCGCACAAGTTCTTCATCTTCAAGAATAAAGTTGAGATAGACAAATCTCCCTGAGTTGCTTTCGCCAACTCATTTTCCAAGAACTGTAGCCGAGCTACATTCTTCTTGTTGAACAAAACATCCAAGGCTGTCCAATCTCAGCAGCTGACTTACATCCAATTATGTGGTCAAACAACTCCAGAATGATAACACGCTTGAGAGTGAACTATGCCTTAGCATTCGTTCTCTTCCAAGCCTTCACTTGCTCAACATTCCCTTTAGCAGCTACAACAGCTTGTCTCGCATCTCCTTCGACTACCTCCCAAAAATCTTCGCCAAGAAGATAGCTCTCCATGCACGACTTCCACTTCTTGAAGTTAGTCTGCAAAAGGAGTTCAATTCCAAGACCTCTTATATAACCTTCTTCCATTGCTATCACAATGGTTAACAACCTTTCAGAGACTGAAGTAGGATTTTGTGGCTGATCACGGCTTCAAACCTGCCTCTAATACCATGTTAAAATTTCGGAGAATGGATTGAAGACAACAACAGAAGACTTCAATTCAAATTCACAATAGTTAACCAGTGAGAATGAAGGAAAGAGAATCTCAATTGAATACTATCTTATTACAATATATTGCATACATGGCGAGACATGATTTATAAGAGCAAACATAGATGAGAACAGGCAACACAAAACTGGTGACCAGAAAACTGAGACCGCCCGAACTGAGCAAGATCGCCCGCTTCCCTGAGATTGGGCGAATAGGACAGGTCGCTGAACTGTGAACTGCCAGACCGCTGAAAGCTCAGACCAAATGAGCAGTTCATTATTGCAACTGCTGAATAAACAACCTATTCGCACATCTTGATCGCCCAGACTGCATGACCTCAAGATCACAGAAGTAGCCCACGAACACTTGAAGAAGAACTACTCACTACTGCAAGACCGCACTCAAGACCACCTGACCGCTTAAGGTCGCCTGATCAACTGAGTCCGCTGAAAACAGATCCAAGAACCTCCAAACACAGATCGCCCAGACAGACCGCTGGTGAACTGGTTTATTCAAAGCTGGAAAGATAGGAAGAATGCTGACAGAAACTGTTGGCCGCCTAACCTGCGAACACCACAACTGGTCAATAAACTTCAGACCGCGCGACCTCAAAATGAGACCGGCACAATCAATCCAAACTAGGTTCTTATAGTTCTTGCTTTTTAATGGCTACCCCTGCCCCTGTATTTATATGCTAACGAATGGATGTCGTCACCGCCACAGAGGGATATGGTCACCTTCCTTATTGAAGTACGTGGTCTCATTAACCTGACCGCGCGGTCACAGTAGGACCTTTTATTTTCTTAAGCAACTATCCAATAATGACAACTCACTTATTCCAAACCGGCAGACCGCCTGGTCTCTTATAGGAGAAGAACCATATGAGCATCTGACCAGATTGAGAACAGACCGCCAGAACCAGGCTCATACATCCCATCCGGTCTCCCATTAGATTGGAACCACAGCAGACCGCAAGAGCGATCTTAAGCAGACCGATGTATGAGACCGCCGAAGTGACCTCCAGTACTAGACCGCCCGGTCTCAACACAAACATGAACACTTGGGCATAACTGGCAAAACAACACAGACCACCCAGATAGTCCACTTCCACTTCAAAAATTTAACAATTACATCCCAAACTTCTTGATAAGCTCCTAATGTACTTAGTCTGAGAGATGAATATCCCCTCATCAGACTGTTTCACTTGGAGGCCTAAAAAGTACTTGAGCTCTCCCTACTGCTCCTCTCAAACCCCCCTGCATAAGGATGGTAAACTATTTGGAGAGGTTGTCATATGTAGACCCAAAGATTATGTCATCAACATAAATTTGGACTAGAAGACACTTTCCCTTTGTTTCCCTAAGAAACAATATGTTATCTATCTTTCCCCTGAAGAACTTGTTCTTGATGAGAAAGCTAGGCAAGGTCTCATACCAAGCACCAGGGGCTTGCTTTAGACCATATAGAGCTTTCCTAAGTAAATAAACATGAGAGGTAAGGGTAGGATGTACAAAACCTGATGGTTGTTCAACATATACCTCTTCCTTCAAATCACCATTGAGGAAAGCTGACTTGACATCCATCTGGTATACTTTGAACCCCTTGTGGGCAGCATAGGCAAGGAATAGCCTAATTCTTCTAACCTTTCAACTGGGGCAAAGGTTTGATCAAAGTCTATACCCTCTTCTTGTCTATAGCCCTTGGCTACTAATCTTGCCGTGTTCTTGATGATAATTCCATTTTCATCCAACTTTTTTTTGTCTATCCACTTGGTACCAATGATGTTGTGTCCTTGAGGTTTTGGCACCAACTTCCAGACTTTGCATCTCTTGAATTGAAGAAGCTCTTCTTGCATGGCTTGAATCCAGAAAGTTTCTTGATTGACCTCTTCAAACTTCTTGGGCTCTAATTATGATAGAAAGCACAGGAATAGTGCTTCATTGTGTGCTCTACTTCTTGTGATTACACCTTAATTCTCAGCTCCAATGATCTGTTCAATTGGATGATCTCTCAAGTGTCTTGTTGCTGCATGCATCCTCGCAGCAATTTGCAAGTCTTCTCCTGGAACAACAAGATCTTCGGCAGCCTGTACTTCTTCATCTTCAGGAATAGCAACATCTATATATGCTTTGCTGCTGCTGGGAATGTCTTGGATAGACATATATTCCATTTTCTGTTCACTTCCTGTCAAAACAGAAGAAGAAGACATGCCCTTATAGAGTAGGCTGATCTCATCAAACACTACAGGCATAGACTCTTCTACAACATGAATTTTCTTGTTGTATACTCTATAAGCTCTACTATGTGAGCAATAGCCTACAAGAACCCCCACATTGCATTTTTCTGCAAACTTTGTCAAATTAGATTTTCCATTGATTAAAATGTAGTATTTGCAACAAAAAATTCTAAAGTATGATATTGTTGGTTGTTTGCCTTTCAGAATCTCATATGGGATAATTCCAAGTACCTTATTGATGGAAGCTCTATTGAGAACTTAACAAGCAGCATTGACTGCCTCAGCCCAGAAATATTCTGGGAGGGAGGAGTCACTAAGCAATGTTCACCCAGCTTCTATCAAGGTCTTATTCCTCCTCTCAGCCACACCATTTTGCTGTGGAGTCCTTGGAGAGGAGAACTCTTGGGTGATAACAAATTCTTGATAAAACCTTGTCATAGTCTCAGATTGAAATTATGTTGCATGGTCAGTCCTAGTCCTGACCACAGTACATATTAGATTATTCTGAATGGCCTTGACATGATTTATAAAGACATTTAAGGTATTAGATTTCTTCTTTAGGAAGAATACCCATGTATACTTTGAGTGATCATCAACAATCACCAAGGTATACAACTTCCCACCTAGGCTCTGAATTGGTAAAAGACCAAACCAGTCCATGTGCAGTGGATAAAGACATCTTTCAGTGTCATTGGAGCCAATTTTCTTAAAGGTGGCACTAGTTTCTTACCCATTTGGCAAGCATGACATTGACCACTTTTAATACATTTTAGGTTTGGACTATTCCTAACAGGGTTTTTAGAAAATAGTCTATACATTGTCTTATAGTTAATGTGGGCAAGTCTCTTGTGCCATTGAACACAAAGAGACTCAATTTAATTAGCTACAAGACACACAGGAGATTGGGAATTATAACAAAAAAATCTAAGCAGTATACATTCCCACTCCTAGTGACTAAGAGAATGGTCTCTTAGTCATTTGACTTTTTGATCAAGCACTTATCATTGTGGAATTCAATGACATAACCTAGATCACATAGTTGACTTATGCTTATAAGATTGTGTTGCAAACCTTCAACATAAGCTACCCTTATGATTGAGACCATGCCATTGGAGATTGTAACATATCCTTTGGTGACTCCCTTTTCAGATCCACCAAATGTGACTTTAGGTTCATTCTTCACAGCAGTGTAGTCCTGTAGAAGACTTCTTGTACTTGTCATATGCCTTGAGCACCCACTGTCCAAGTACCATTTTTGCACAATGCTGATACTTGAACTATCCTGCAAGAAGGAATTTCATTACCTTTAGGAGCCCAATTAATTATGGGTCCTAGGTTCTTATTAGCATGATAAGTTGACGTCACACTTGCTGCACCCTTTGCAGGAAGGCTCTTCTTTGTACTTGGCACATTGGGATTGTGCCCATAATCTATGGCAAAGTGTCCCACCTTACTACAGTACCAACATTCAAGAATGTTGTATCTTCTCTTCTGAACATTTCTTGAGGAATGAGCATTAATATGCTTGTGTTCAGGAGGGGAGACAGCAACAGTCTTCTTGTTCCTTTCAGCAATGATCTGGCTAAATGTTAATATGTGGACAGTCTTAGCAGCCATTGTCTTAATGGCATCAGCTTGCTTTGGTTTGGATGTTAGGCAAGATTGGATGGCATCAGACACTGAGCTATAAGTTCTGTCTACAGGTTTGACAACAGTCATGTTCTTTGCTGGAATGAACTTGGAAGAGCTTGCTTCCTTACTCTTGAATGATGGAGCTAAGGTACCAAATACAAATGGTCCAGGTTGCGCCATTTGAATTTCTTCATGGGGAGCCTTCTTATCACTCATCAAATGCCCTTTCTTCCACTATGGGAAGCAGTGTTTTCCTTCCTATAGGAGCTTCCATTCTTCCATTGACCATACATACGGTCATGGTCATACTCGTTAGAGGGAAGTAACACCTATTGAAAGGTGGTATGAGGCTTAGCCTTATCCTTGCTCTTTTCTCCACTCTCTTCTCCCACTTCCATTTTATTGAACCTTAGACCTCTTCTATTGGTTTGAGAAGAAAATGTGCCAATAATGGGAAGCACTTATTTGGGCTTGGAGAATTGAGCCACTAGGCTCTTTTCTTTGAGAAGCTTCTCCTCAAGGTCCTTGATGGCCTTGTTCTTTTGGGATATGGTGCTCAATTAAACAATTGTTATTCCCTTGAGATTACTTATCTCTCTACACATCTGAGCCACCAGGGTAGGTGACTCAGTGCACTCTTTCTCAGCCAACTTAAGGGAAGTAATTTCTTGGGCTTGCCTCTTTTCCAACTTCTTGCTCTTTTTCAGAGCATCTTAGTGAGCACCATACCTGTCAATCAATTGATTGACATCTTCTTCAGATTCTGAGTCACATCCACCAATAGGTGAAGGTGCTTCAGATTCTGGGATTATCTCATAATTAGAAGAAGAAATGCAGTGAATTAGTACATGCTAATTGTTTGACTTATTTTGACTGTCCTCATCTTCTGTTAGAGCCATCAAGTTATAGTCTTCTTAGATGTCTTCATCCTCCTATATGTCAATGTTTGAATGTGATAGAGGTGCCTTGATTTCAATCCTTGCAGCAGGAAAGACTTCATCCTCTTCTACAGCAAATAGCCCAATGTAGGCTTTCTCCTCTTCTTCCGAATCTGAGGTTGAGGACTCATATTCACTCCAGCTCTTCCCATTCTTTGCTAGGAAGGATTTTTCACACTTCCTTTCCTTTTGGTGATGATTTTTCTTATCATCTTTCTCCTTTCTTTTGTCTGGACAGTCAACAATGACATGTCTAGGCTTGCTGCAGTAGTATCAAATAACATTAGATGAAATATAGTTAGCATGTTTAGGGTCATACCTGTCACCCTTGGAGTGCTGCTTGTCTGATCTGGTAAGATCCTTCCTGGAATGTGAGGAGGAGTAAGGCTTGCTCTTCCACTGCTTCCTCCACATCATTTTCTTGAAATGCCTTGAGAAGGCAGCAAACTCCTCATCAGATGAGCTGCTTTCAGATGGGTTGGACTCAGAATTTTCTGAGCCAGCATCCTTCCTTGGAGGAGTGGGCATCCTTGCCTTGCTCTTCTGGGATCCCTCAGCATTGAGGGCAACTATACTTTCCCTTGCATTAGGCCTGAAGGATGTGTCCTCCTCCTTCCTTGCAGACATCTGCATCTCATAAGAGAGCAGCTTCCCAAACAGTGTGTGGGTAGGAGATTCACCCAGCTTGGCCACTTCCCTAATGGCACATATCTTTGTGTCCCAGTCTCTAGTTAGAGATCTTAGGAACTTGTCATTTAGCTCATAGTCACTGAATACCCTTTCATAGGTCCTCAGTTCATTGACAATCCTGAAGAACCTTTTATAGCAGATGTATATGCTTTCCTGGCTGAGCTGCCTAAGAGCCTCATATTCTTGATTGAGGAGGGATTTCCTGTCATCCCTTACTTCAGATGTCCCTTCCATATACACCACTAGTGTATCCCACATCTCCTTGGTTGTTGTATAGTGAACCAAGTTCTAGAAGGTGGAATCATTAATTGCATTCACAATAATATTCTGGGCTCTTTTATCCATTCTGAATAGTGGAAGTTCATCCTTGGTCAAGTCAGCAAAAGGCTTGGCCACTCTCCTAGTTGGATCTATGGTGGAGGCTATTTGAAAAGTGAAAGGACCCTGCTTCACAGTAATGTATATTCTAGGGTCTGAGGCTTCCATGAACAGCCTTACCCTTTGCATCCATATGCCAAAATTTTCTTTGTTTCATATAGGCAACTTCATAGACCACATCTCCTTCTGCAATTTAGTGGAAGCCATTGGATTCAGATTTGACTACACCTTTATAGGATCTGGTCAGACAGTTATGTCCTTTTTGACCAACCTACCTCTGCTACCACTTGATAGTTTATAGGTAGTAGTCTAGATCACCTAGGGGGGGGGGGGGGTGAATAGGTCACTTTCTTTCCTTTCTTGCTCAGCCTAGCTATTGTTAGTGAGTTTAAAGATTATAAGCAAACAACCAGAAAGTACACAAGCATATATAGAGGTTCCTCAAGATAGGGTGTCTTGAGTAGTCCTCTTTCTCCCTTCAACCTTCTAACAATGAGTTAGACAGGGCCAACTACTCCAACTCAGCTTCAAAAGCTTACCACTCAGATTCCACAGAATCTCTCAGGTTTCCTCCAAACCTTACCTCAAGTTCAACAACCCTATAAGCTCAGAGTTCTCCAACTCCTACAACTCAAAAATCCTCTGATTTCCTACCTCATACCTATCAAGAAGTCCTACCTCAGATCTTCACAAAGATCTTACACTCAAGCTGGGAGTACAGCTGTACACTCAGGCTAATCAGCCATCCAGCTCAGGCATAAGGGCCTTACAGAAAAATATTGAGAGTGAATATTACAACAAAAGACTGTATAAAGTTAACCTTCAGATCTTGTCTTCTGTCTTCTGTTGTGCTGAAATAGGACTGTGAAGCACAGCTGCAGGTTTTGTTTCTCCTTGATCTCCTTCTTCAGCAGAGTTGAAGATCAACCTGTTCTTCTTGAATGATTCAGGAAGAACAACTTATCTCCCAGCCAAGTTCAGCTTGAGCTTGAGAGATTGCCCTTTCAGTAAGCTTGAAGAAGATCAGCCTGGTAGCGCGCAATACTGCTTGCAATCGAACAGTGCTCTTACTTTAGACATAACATCTTCTTTTATATCTCCTCCATACTTTTCAACGACTATTAGTGGCCCCTGACACAACATGGACATCTGACAAAAGTGTATTTTGCTTTTCTCCTACTTGCGCCAAAAATAGATCGCGCCACTGCTGTTTTCATATTTGAATCTGTCTCAGCGGTTGGGCTGAGACTGTCTTCTGTCTCAGCGGTTGAAATGTATCTGTCTCAGCAGTTCCGCTGAGACAGTTTCTCTTCTCAGTGGATTCTCTCTATCTGCATTTCAGTAGAGGCAGATCACTTTTCAGCGGCTCCTGGTCCTGTCTCAGCGGTTCAGCTAAGACAAAGACTCCTTCTTAGTGGTTTTGACAGCAAACCTCTGAACTTATTCCACTTCTTGGAATAACCTAACCCTTCTTTAGCATGATACAAAATATGGTTTATCAAATTCAAATTGTACTTAGCATTGAGTGTGATGCCTCTTCAAATCAAGGAAACATTGAGGGAAATATTCCCAACAGTTGTCCATCGAACACATCAGATCCTACATAATCAAGTCACCTTCTCAGACAATGTGGAGCGTGCTTTTGGGAAGATAGAAATAGTCATTCATGAAGATAGAGATCGCGTTATGAACAGAGTAAATGTGAATACTCAAATTTTGCATGATCATCTGCTAGAAGTTTCAAAACAACCTGGATGCAACTGAACAATAGATACATGAAAGGCTGATCTCATTGCAAGAAACCCTGGATGATCGATTAATTGAAGAAGTCCTAAAGGAGGGATGGCAATCATAAATGTATGCTCACATCAAGCTATGTGGACTGCCGGTCAAGTCAAGCAAGCCTTGCAGAAGCCCCCCTCAGGATATGAATTAGCTGAACCATCTGTCAGCACAGACTCAGAGGAGTATGGTGCAGAATTTGGAGAGTCAGCAACTTCAAAGAAAAGGAAGAAACTTCAGAGCAGGAAGTACATGCAGAAAAGGCTGCGAGAAATTGAGCAGGATCCACAGGCAGGAAAGTGGAGTCCTACCTCCAGGGAAATCATCTCAAGAAGCTGGATTGAATATGGATACACTCACGAAAGCTCTGAGATGGTATACTACTCAGTTGATTGGAATTTGCATCTCAGGCAAATGGAGAAGAGAAAGAATCACAAGCTGGCATTCCCTCATGGTCCTCCTCCCTCTCGAAAGAAGATTCAAAAGCCCATCCATTTTTGTGATAGACAAAAGAGGAAAGGCAAGGGCAGCAACAACAGAGGCTGAAAGTCACCTTCAAAGAATGTTTTGTCCAAGAATGGAATGGGCAAATGATTGTAGAATTTTTGTTTAAACACATTCATTCTGTTTATATAATGTTTGGTAGTTGAATCAATTTTATTTGCGAGAGGCGGGCGAGCCGGGCTCTCGCCGGCTGTTTGCAGGAAGGCGGGTGAGCCGGGCTCTCGCTGGCTGTTTGCAGGAAGGCGAGCGAGCCGGGCTCTCACCAATTGCTCACAAGAAGGCGGGCGAGCCGGGCTCTCGCCGGCTGCTCGCAGGAAGGTGGGCGAGCCAGGCCTCTCAAGTCGCGAGAGGAGCCCTTGTGGGCGGCTCGCCCAATAAGGGTTCAGGGGTGTTTTTACCTAAAAACCCTTGGTGATCTTTAATTAGCCTCTCCAAACAACGGAGTTTGGCTGTTGGCAGACCATTTTGGGTTGCGTGTAGCAAAAGTGTAAGGCAGAATCCCGCTATTAGCAGACTATAAGAAAAAACTATAAATAGACCTTGAAGGGCACCTTTGGAGAGGACTCCAATCTTAGTACTCTAAGCTTCCTCCTCCCTAGGTTATCTTGTCTTAGCTCTCAGGCTCTCCAAGGTGCCCAGTCTCAGCTTTGGCTTGGGAGGGGAAGCGCTCAAAGATCTTCCATGTGTGTGGTGGGACCTCCTCGCTGCGAATAAGGGTCTGTGTCTAGTTTTGAGTTTTTGGTCTGTTCCTTCCGAGGAATCAGTAAGTGCTAGCTGCCCTCAACTTGTTGAGGGCCTGAGCTCTACAAGAGACCAAGTTCTGGTTTCAACAAGTACAGCAGCCCAGGAGGTCTTTTTCTTCAAGACCACTCTTGTCATTAATTCAAACATGTGCTTGGATATAGTATCAAGTGATCCTGGCTTGCACAACACTGCCTTGCCTACTATATTAGATAGGAGCTTTCCTTTTTGATTGAAAACCTTCCTCTTCAGTGAGCCAGTTTTGGCATTACAATATTCACACCATGTCAGGGCCTTTTCCTTGTCTTTCTTAGACACTTCATCTTCTTCATCATGATTTCATCTTGGCAGTTGAAGGTCTTTCTCCATCTTCCTAGGAGATATCTTTAACTTCAAGTTTCCTATCTTGGATTTTAAGGAGAAGTGGGAAGATGAGAGCCTTGCATTGTTGAATAATTCCAGAACTTCAGTTCTGAGAATTACAGTTGGCTCTGATAGATGATATTCTAGACCTTGATCATTTATAAGTAGAATCACTTCTTGAATCTCAACTTGGGCATGATGGAATCCATTCCTAATGATCTCATATCCTTCCTGGAGATCCATTGCCATCTTTGGCGCCATTTCTTCAGAAGGACAAGTCATTGAGATGGGAGGGAAGATGGTTCGTCTTACCGGCTAGGGTGTAAAGGTTTGTAATTTATTTAATCAACATTGGTCTATTTATATAGACTTGGTTTAGGTTTTCCCTAATGACAAATGTTGATTTGACTTATTACTTACATGATTTTATATTATAGAATATTCAGATAAGACAATATTTAATTTTTCCAGCCTGTCTCAGTGGAACCGCTGAGACGGAGTGACAACAGCCTGTCTCAGTGGAACCGCTGAGACAGAGTGACAACCCGCTGGGACAAGGTATTGTCAACCGCTGAGACAGTTTTAGCCATCTCAGTGGATCAGCTGAGACTTTCTCAGCTGTCTCAGCAGTTCAGCTGAAACTTTCTCTGCTGTTTCAGCCGACCTTACTTCATATCAGTGAACAATATAAGTAGGATTACTTCTAGTCCTAACCAGGCTACTAAGTATTTTAGATAGCTACCTATACTAGCAGAGCTTGTGATACATGTTTACATGTTTTATCAAAGCTAAGGAATAAAGTAATATGCAAGATAGAGAATATGACATGATGAAATCTATTCTAGATTCAACATGCCAAGCTCAATTTTGAAAGCATTAAATTTAGCCTCATCCAATGACTTTATAAAGATATCAGCTACTTGATTGTCAGTGGGGACAAATTCAAGGCAGATGTCATTACTTTCTACGTGCTCTCTAATAAAATAATACCTTATCTTTATATGCTTAGTCCTGCTATGTGAGACAGGATTCTTAGCAATAAAGATAACACTGGATGAGTCACAATACAATGGAGAGTTAATTACCTTGAGGTTGTAATCTTCTAGCTGGTGTTATATCCATAATGGTTGTGCACAATATCTCCCTGCAGCTATATATTCAGACTCAGTAGCGGATATGGCTACACTGGTCTGTTTCTTGCTGCTCCATGAGATCAACCTTCTTCTTAGAAATTGACAAGTTCCACTTATGCGTTTCTTATCTTCTTTTCTTCCTGCAAAATCTGCATCTGAGTGCTGCTCCACATATACTTCTTCCTTTAGATTTCCATTCAGAAAAGATGACTTGACATCCATCTGGTAGACTTTGAATCCCTTGTGGGCAGCATGTGCAAGGAATAGCCTTATTTCTTTTAACCTTGCAACTGGGGCAAAGGCTTGATCAAAGTCAATACCTTCTTCTTGCCGGTATCCCTTGGCCACCAGTCTAGCCTTGTTCTTATGATGATGCCATTCTCATCAAGCTTATTTTTGTAGTTCCATATGGTACCTATGATGTTGTGTTCTTGAGGCTTTGGTACCAACTTCCATACTTTGCACCTCTTGAATTGTAGAAGATCTTCCTGCATGGCTTGAATCTAGAATGTATCTAGATTTGCTTCTTCAAACTTCTTGGGCTCCATCTGTGACAGAAAGCTCAGGAATAGAGCTTCATTATGAGCCCTGCTTCTGGTGATCACCCCTTGGTTCTCATCTCCTATTATCTGGTTCCTTGGATGATCCCTTAGATGCCTATTTGCTGCATGCAATCTATCCACAATCTACAGCTCATCTTCCGGAGCTGCAGGCTCTTCAGCATCTTGCAGATCTTCATCTTCAGGAATAGCAGCATCTGAATAGATCTTGCTTGTGTTGGGTATGTCTTGGATAGACATATGTTGCATCTTCTATTCGATACCTATCAAAATAGGAGAACTGGAGCATCCCTTATAAAGCAGGCTGGTCTCATCAAATACAACATGCATAGACTCTTCTACAACATGAGTTTTCTTGTTGAATACTATATAGGCTTTGCTATGTGAGCTATATCCAATAAGAACCCCAACATTGCATTTTTCAGCAAACTTTGTTAGTTGAGATTTTCCATTATTCAAAATATAGCATTTGCAACCAAAGATTCTAAAATATGAAATGGTTGGTTGTTTTCCTTTCAGAATTTCATAGGGGGTTATACCAAGGGACTTATTGATAGAAGCTCTACTGAGAACATAACAAGTAGTATTGACTGCCTCAGCCCAGAAATATTCTGGGAGTGAGGAGTCACTAAGCAGTGTTCTCCCAGCTTCTATCAAGGTTCTATTCCTCCTCTCAGCCACACCATTTTGTTGCGGAGTCCTTGGGGAGGAGAACTCTTGGGTGATACCAAGTTCTTAACAAAAATTTGTCATGGCCCTAGATAGAAATTCTGTATCATGGTCAGTTCTAGTTATGACCACAGTACATTGTAGTTCATTCTGGTTTTCCTTAACATTGTTTATGAAGACCTCCAAGGAAAGGGTTTTCTTCTTCAAGAAGAATACCCATGTATATTTTGAGTGATCATCAATAATCACTAAAGTATACAACTTTCCACCTAGGCTCTAAATTGGCAAAGGACCAAACAAGTCCATATGCAACAGATAAAGACATCTTTCAGTATCTTTGTAGCAAATGCTTTTAAAGGTGGCCCTAGTTTGCTTGCCCATTTGGCATGCATAACAGGGACCACTTTTAATACATTTTAAATTTGGACTATTCCTAACAAGGTTTTTAGAAAATAGTCTATACATTGCCTTGTAGTTAATGTGGGCAAGTCTCTTGTGCCATTGAACACAAAGAGACTCACTTTCATTAGACACAAGACACACAGGAGATAAAGAAATATTGCATATAAAATCTAAGCAATAAATATTCCCACTCCTCGTGCCTGAGAGAATGATCTCTAAGTCATTTGACTTTTTGATCAAGCACTTATCATTGTGGAATTCAATGACATTGCCCAAGTCATATAGTTGACTTATGCTAACAAGGTTGTGTTGCAACCCTTCAACATAAGACACCATTGTGATTGAGACTATGCCATTGGAGATCATACCATAACCTCTGGTGATGCCTTTTTCAGACCCTCCAAAGATGACTTTAGGTCCATTCTTCACAGCAGTGTACTCCTGCAGAAGGCTTTTGGTACCTGTCATGTGCCTTGAGCACCCACTATCCAAGTACCATATTTGCCCTAGGCTGGTACTTGAACTATCTTGCAAGAAGATATTTATTTTCCCTTAGGAGCCCAATTGTTTTTGGTTCCTAGGCCTTTGTTAGTGTTGGTACAAAAAATGTACCTCCAAGATTCACACTAAAAGGAAGAGGGAAGGGACTGCGGAGTGTAGGTTACTTAGGATGGAGAACGCCAGAAAAGATATCTCTGAGGGAAATCTTCTTTGATTGATCTCAAAAAAGGATTACAGAGGGTGGTCTAAAATAGGTCAGGGTGAGAGGTAGAAAAGTGACAGAATTTGAGACCGCTTATACAGGTTGTAAGCTGGAGGCTCAAAGCAAAAGTCCATTTTTTAGGTACCCCTACCCTCTATTTATAGATGCGGAGGCTGCCCAAACTAGAAGATCCAAAAATTTTGGGCTGCCCGGGGTACAGGAGAACCAGGGCAGAGGAAAGGGGGTGCTAATAAAAAAAAAGGAGGAAGGGACCAGACCGCGCGGTCTGGTGGTCTGGCGAGGACTTGATCGCCTTGGAGAAAACATCGGAGGGAGAGCAGGCGATCTGGGCGGTCTCGCAAAACTGAGACTGCTGGAAGGGCTCCTTTCTGACTAAAGAAGAGGTCACGGGAATTTCGGGCAAACAGTTAGCATAACCAGACATCTTCACACCTGCTGCAGCCTTTGCAGGAAAGCTTCTATTTGTATTAGGAACATTGGGATTGTGCCAACAATCTATGGAAAAGTGTCCCACTTTACCATATCACCAACATTCATGGATGTTGTATCTTCTTTTCTGAACACCCTTTGAGGTGGAAGAAGCATCATTTTGCTTGTGTTCAGTGAAGAATCTAACTGCATTCTTCTTATTCCTAGGATTGGCTGGTTGACAGTCTATAGATGGTCTTAGCAGACTTTATCTTCATGACATCAGCTTATCTTAGCTTGGCAGCTAAGCAAGTGTGGATGGCATCAGATATTTAGCTGTTTGACTTGCCTATAGGATTGACAGTAGCCATGTGCTTTGCTGAGAGGGATTTGGAAGAGCCAACTTCCTTTTCCTTGAATGAAGCGGCTGAAGTACCAAATATAAATGGTCCAGAATGGGCCATTTAAATTTCTTCATGGGGAGCTTTTAAAGCACTCATCCCCATGCCTTTTCTTCTACAATAGAAAGGAGTATTTTCTTTCATATAGGAACTCCCATTCTTTCAGTGACCATACGTGTTGTCCTGGTCATACCTGTTGGAGGGAAGCAACATCTTTTGAAAAGTTGTATGAGGCATAGCTTTAGCCTACCCCTTTCTTCCATTCTCAGCTCCAATTGCTGCTTTATTAAACCCTAGCCCTCTCCTATCAGTTTGGGAGGAGAAGGTGTCAATAATGGGCAATATGGATTTGGGTTTGGAGAATTTAGCTACTAAGCTCTTATCTTTGAGAAGCTTCTCCTCAAGGTCCTTGATGACCTTGTTATTTTGGGAGACTGTGCTCAATTGGACTATTGTATTTCCCTTGAGTTGGCTTATCTCTCTACTCATCCGAGCCACTTGGGGAGATGATTCAGAGCAATCTTGCTTAGCCAGCTGAATGGAAGTAATTTTTTGAGCTTGCCTCTTGGCTTGCTTCTTGCTCTTATTCAGAGATTCCAATAGAGCATCGTACTTGTCAATCAATTGATTGACATCCACTTCAGGTTTTGAACCATTTTCATCATTTGATGAGCACGCTTCAGAATCTGGCAATGACTCATAATCAGAAGAAGGGAAAAGAGTAGATACCTTGTCAGGATTGTCCTGACATTCTTCATCATCATCTATTATGGCCATTAAGCCATGTTCTCTATCATCTTCATCCTCCTCTATGTCATTGTCTGACTGTGACAGAGGGGCCCTGATGCCAACCTTAGCAGCATGAAAGTCCTCATCTTCTTCAACAGCAAACAACCCAATATAGGCTTCCTCTTCTTCTTCTGAATCTGAGGATGAAGACTCAGATTCTCTCCAGCTTTTATCCTTTTTTGCTAGGAAGGATTTTTCACCCTTCCTTCCCTTATGGTGATCAGATTTCTTATCACTTTTCTCCTTTTTCTTGACTGTACAGTCAACTACGATAAGTCCAGGCTTGCTACGGCAATAACATATCACATTATTTGAAACATGTTTAACATGTTTAAGATCATACCTGTCACCCTTGGGGTGCTGTCTGTCTGATCTGCTATGATCCTTCTTGGGATATGAGGACGAGGAAGGTTTGTTCTTCCACTTCTTCCTCCTCATCAGCTTCTTGAAGGCCTTGAGAAGGCAGCAAACTCCTCATTAGATGAGCTGCTGTCCGATATGTTGGGCTCAGAATTTTCTGAGCCAGCAACCCTTCTTGGAGGAGAAGGCATCTTAGCTTTGCTCTTCTTGGAGCTCTCAGCTTTGAGATCAATGACTCTCTCCCTTGCATGAGGCCTGGTGGACGTGTGCTCCTCCTTCCTTGCAGTTAACTACATCTCATAGGAGAGCATCTTTCCAAACAATGTACGGGGAGGAGTCTCACCCAGCTTTGCCAGTTCTCTAAAGACACAAATCTTTGTATCCCAATCTCTAGTTAGAGATCTCAGGAATTTATCATTCAGCTCATAATGAGTGAAGACCCTTTCATAGGTCCTCAACTTATTCACTATTCTGAAGAACCACTCATAGCAGTCAACTATGCATTCCAGGCTTTATTGCCTGAATGCTTCATACTTCTGATTAAGGAGGGATTTCCTATCATCCCTCACTACTTCAGTACCTTCAATGTACACAATGAGTGTGTCCCATATATCCTTGGCAGTCTCATAATACACCATATTTTGGAAGGTGGAATCATCAATTACATTTACTAATATATTCTGTCCTCTCTTGTCCATTGTAGCAAGTGCAATTTCATCCTTTGTCATTTCAGCATATGACTTAGCCACTTGTCTTGTGGGATCAATAATGGAAGGCTTTGTGAAGACAAATGGACCCTCCTTGACAGAAATATATAATAGGGTTCGAGGCTTCCATGAACAACGTAACCCTTTGCTTCCATATGCCAAAAGTCTCTTTTTTGCATATGAGCAACTTCATTGACCCCATCTCCTTCTGACCTCCAGTGGTAGCCATTAGATTCAGAATTCACTACTCCTTTATAGGATCTGGTGAGACTGTTAAGTCCTTTTTGACCTACCTAGCTCTGATACCACTTGATAGTTTATAAGGTAGTAGTCTAATTCACCTGGGGGGGGGGGTGTGAATAGGTCTCTTTGATTTTCCTTTTTGTTGCTAGCAGTTGTTAGATATAACAAAAGAAACAAAAGCACAGCACAGAAAGCACACAACTATCTGTAGTGGTTCCCCAAGATAGTGTGTCTATGGGTAGTCCACTTTCCCTATACACCTTTCTAATAGTATGTTAGACAAGGCAAACACCTCCAAACTCGGCTCCAATAGCTTACAACAAAGATCCCTCGGGACCTCTCAGGTTTCCTTTAAACCCTACCTCAGGCTAAACAACCATAACAACTCAGAGTGCTCCCAATCCTACAGCTCAGAAATCCCGCTGATTTCCTACCTCAGGCCTATCAAGAAGCCCCACCTCAGATTTGCACAGAGATCCTACACTCAAGCTTTCAACTCTACTTCTCAGGCTCAATAGCCCTACAATCACTCAGGCTCAACAACCTCATTTCTAAGGCTTACCAGCCCTAAACCTCAGGCAAAAAGCCCTTCAAACTCAGAACACAAGTGTTCTTATAGAGATTATAATTTATGCTTACAACAGATGACAGTACAGATGTATCCTTCAGCTTTTGTCTCTGTTGAGGATGTACTTATGGTGCTAACTTGAAGCAGGGCTGAAATGCAATAACTTAAGACCTTGCTAACTGACCGTTCTCTTCAGAAGAAGAGGAAAGATCAACTTGCTCTCCTTGATTGAATCTGGAAGAGCTATATTCTCCCCCTTGTATTTGCTTGCAGGTTCAGGAAGCAGGAAGGAGAGCACTTCAGGAAGCCGTCAATAGAACAGTAGATATGTTCTCTACTTTTCAGCACACTTTCTGTAATGCCCTAAGTTGTTCTTTTATACCTCATTCCATCTGCAACAGCTCTAAGGAGGGCCCTGACACAGATTGGAGGAGGATTTTTTACTTTATCTTGTTGGATCGATAGGCACCCTTAGAGGGGGGGGGGGGGTGAATAAGGAAATAAAATTCTTTATATAATTTTATGGAAGTTACTAAATTGTTTAGGAATAATTGAGAGCAAAATTACAATTTAGCAAAAAGTACTTTGCAATAATAAAATTTACGCCAAATGAAAGAAATCAAGTAAACACAAATAGATACATGATTGTATTATATAAAAAAGTGTTTACATAAATTTGATTTCAATATCGCTAGCAATCGGAGGCGTACAAATGAAAATATCTTTTCCTTTTCTATACCGACTTGTATCCCCACAAACCGGTTGGCTTTAGCCTATCCTTCCCCGGATATGGCCTCAAGCCGCTCTAGCCAAACCTAACCCCGGATATGGCCTCGAGCACCCCCTAGATCTAATCTCCTAGACCTAGTCACCAACTCATGCGACGAATTACCCCCTAAGCGGCGCAAGAACCTAGTCGCCAACACGAGGCGATTTTACTACAAAAAAATTCACAATAATGAAATAAAGTAAATAAAAAGAACTCCCACTATGAGATTTCTGAAGATGAGGATGAAGGATCGCTGTAGCATAAGCGAGGTTGAAGCAATCGTTCTTCGGATGCAGCGTGATGGCTTCCTTCTCCAGAAATCTTCTTTAGCTTTGAGTAGGAGATGAACTTTCGGCAGTGTAACATCTCTAGAATTTTGGCACAAGTAATCTCTCTGGAAGCTCTAACCAAAATGAGAGAGAAGCCATCAATTTATGGAACTTGGAGATAGTGCATGCGGTAGCTCCTAGCGCCTGCGGTAGAGATCATGTAGAAGCGGTTACGAAACCATCGCGGCGTGATATTGTGCACAAACTTGAGCTAGCGCCTACGGTAGCGCTAGCGCCAGGCGGTATCCCTAGCGTTGGCGTTAGATCTCCTTCAGAGAATTTGATTTGAAGCTGTTGTCTACCTGTGGAGTATTGCACCTATAGTTCCTGCACACTATAAATACACGATAAGCAAGATCAAATACAATATGGGATTTTTTATTCTCAAACAAAGGGATGTGATACACATGTCCAACAATCTCCCCCTTTTGATAATAACAAATCCTCTTAGCAAGAAATCATCAAATGTGTTTATAGAATATGATAAGCGAGATAAAAGTGCAACTATAGTATTTGATAAGCATCTCATGTGCATACTCCCCCTATGTTAATGCTCCCCCCTACATCAATGCAATTTATGTTTTACTCCCCCTAAGTGATAGATTACATGAATTAGTCTCCCCTTAATCTTCTAGATTTCTTCAATTAATCTCCCCCTTTTGGTATTATCAAAAGAAGGTGGGGTAAGGGTAGTAAGAAGGCATTCTTTATAAATGAGAATTCATGATCGAGCTTTTGTAATATGTGAAATGATAAAGAATTTAAGCATGGAATATATAAGAGATTTCAAATAAAAAGATAAGAGTTGTAAGCAATGGGAAGATTATTTGAAACAACTTTTTGTAATAATAAAAAGCATAAGTATAAATCTGAGTTTAAGTTCAAAATGTAAAGATGTTTTAACCTTTTTGAAATCTCAAAGTTACATAATTTCAAGTTTAAGAGATACAAAACAGTGTAGAGATCATGCTAGGTTATCTAGTGCATTTCTTATATAATGAGTAGTATAGATAAAGCATTAGAATCCAATACTCATGAGAAGAAGTGTTATGAAAGATAATGAAGTGCACATAAGTGTATTTTGAGCAATGTTAACAAATGACTTAAATCACAAAATACAAGTCATATGTAGAGTAAAGTGCACAATAAAACACAAGTATATTAACTTTCACACACTTTAATGCACAAAATTTTTTACAAAGTGGTGTAAAAACCATGGTTTGCACAAGACACTTTACTATTCTTTCCATGTAGTACTTGGTGGAGTTATATTTGTCTATATTTTTTGTTCACTTTTGTGAGACAACATTCTCCGAATACACTTATTTTGCAAACCCCACATTATTTTTTTTAAAAACAACCACTTTCCTTAATTTCTTAAGTGCAATTCAGATGTAGTGTAGATAATAAACTTATGCAAGTTTTAATTCATTGTACAGTTACAATACACAAGCAAGCATCTTTTAGATTTAAACACACATGTAGATTACCAAAATAACTAAGTGAAATGTATCATTATCAATCACAAAACATTTACTCATACTTAGAGGCATGCTAAACTTGGTTATACACATATTTTTCAATACAATTGATGCACTTAATTAGATATATCAAAGCATGATAAACAAAACAAAGTTCATAGTAATATGAAGAAACGAGTTTTAACATTGTAGATAATTCTAAATAATAGAATTCATACATGCTTGATATTAGCAATAAAGATCATACAATTTTCTTGTTGTTTTGAAAATTTTTAATGAAAGAAAAAACAGAAAACCACAAAGACATATTTTTGTATTTTTGAATTTTGAAGTTATGTAGTTGATTTTTCATATTATAAATAAAACAAAAATAAGAAAAATCAGAAACGCAAAAAGTAAGTAGTGCATATAAACTAACATATTTTTATTGATTTTTAGAAATTTTGAAAAACAGAAAAATCAAACACCCACGCTATCACCGACGCTAGTGCTAGCGCGGAAAACAGTGAGTGATTTTTTGAGAATTTTAAATTTTTCACTTTTTGATCTTGATTAAGAGTCCTTAGAGTAGTCTTATGCAAAAATTTTGTAATTTTTGGAGATAACTTGATTGCTTAAATTGCATAAAAATTTAGCGTTTTTCAAATAACATATCCTAAGATGTCTAAGACTTCTAATTCCAAACTTAACATTTGAAACCTTGCATCGGGAAGAGGTTTAGTGAATATATCAACAAGTTGAGAGTCCGTGTCAATGAAAATTGTTCGAGCCAAAAATGCTCCAGGTCCACACTCTCTCATGCTGCAAAGAGGTGGAGGAAGGAAACTATTAGATGGTTGGTTACTTTGAGCTAAGATGGAAGACAAGAGGAAGGAGAAAAAGAGATGTCGAAGGTCTATAGAGGAATCTGCTGAAAAAGAGGTAACGAGGTCTCAGAAATGAGATAGCTCTAGCTGCTGAAATGAGGTATTGACGATCTCAAAAATGAGACCGCCCCAGCTGCTGGGAAAAGATACGATGGTCTCAAAAATGAGACCGCTCATATCAAAGGCAAGGGCTGGAAACTCTCCCAAGATCCGGAAACAAATGCCCCTACCTCTCTATTTATAGGCGAGGGGGCCTGCCCAAATGGGCAGGTCAGGAAGGAATGGGCTGCCCGGAGACGAGACCTCGCAGGCCGAGGTCGCCCAGAGGGGATGACCTGGCGAGGTCGCCAAGAGGGTGACCTCAGGCCGAGATCGCCCCAACTGGGGCGATCTGCCTCAGGCCGAGGTCGTCCTAGAGGGGACGACCTGGCGAGGTCGCCCAAAGGGCGACCTCAGGCCGAGATCGCCGCAGCTGGGGCGATCTGCCTCAGGCCGAGGTCGCCCAGAGGGCGACCTCAGGCTGAGATCGCCCCATCTGGGGCGATCTGCCTCAGGCCGAGGTCACCCTAGAGGGGTCGACCTGGTGAGGTCGCCAAAAGGGCGACCTTAGGCCGAGATCACCCCAGCTGGGGCGATCTGCCTCAGGCCGAGGTTTCCCCAAGGGGACGACCTGGCGAGGTCGCCCAGAGGGCGACCTCAGGCCGATATCGCCCCAGCTAGGGCGATCTGCCTCAGGACGAGGTCGCCCCAAGGGGATGACCTGGCGAGGTAACCCAGAGGGAGACCTCAGGCCGAGATCACCCCAGTTGGGGCGATCTGCCTCAGGCCGAGGTCTCCCCAAGGGGACGACCTGGCGAGGTCGCCCAAAGGGCGACCTCAGGCCGAGATCGCCCCAGCTGGGGCGATCTGCCTCAGGCCGAGGTCGCCCCAAAGGGGCGACCTCTCGAGGGAGGGATCATGCGGGGCGTGACCTCTAGGCGAGGTTGAGCGAAGCGCGACCTCTATGAGATGAAAGGCGAGACCACCCGGGCGATGTGGGACCGCCAGGGCTTGGATCTTCGGTGAAAAATACCTGAACTGCCGGGAGAGGGTGTGGAGCTTCGGTTACCTGCAAAAAGCTAGCTCAAGGTGATCGCTGATTTCTGGGTAAACATAATCCCCGCATTTTTTTAAGTTTTGAGAAGCTTGAAAAAATAGAACTTACCCATGCAAATCAAGATCCACCTCTCTTGTGAAGACAAAATATGTGTATATAAAAATGTAAATACCTGTGAGGACTTATCAATGGCTGAAGAGAACTCACCCGCGAGTATGTACATATTTCTGAATAAGGACTCGCGAACACCTGCTTCTATCTACAAATAGGTATAAGGACAGGTATATGAAAAATTTAGTATGCGAGTACCTGAAGAGAACTCACAAGCACCTACTGTTTTAATCTGCAAAGCATATAAGAACATGTATATGAAAAATTTAGTATGCGAGTAGCTGAAGAGAACTCGCAAGCACCTGTATATCTCTGCAAAAGATATAAGAACAGATGTATATAGAAAATTTAGTATGCGAGTACCTGAAGAGAACTCACAAGCACCTATATATCTCTGCAAAAGATATAAGAACAGATGTATATAGAAAATTTAGTATGCGAGTACCTGAAGAGAACTCACAAGCACATGTATATCTCTGCAAAAGATATAAGAACGGATGTATTTAGAAAATTTAGTATGCGAGTACCTGAAGAGAACTCACAAGCACCTGTTTTTATCTCTGCAAAAGATATGAGAAGTAGGTATTGAAGATCAAAAGTATGTCACCGCACCATTTGTTTTTATTCATACTTGAAGTGTATGAGAGAGATTATCCCATTTATATAGAGTATATGAGTGTTTATTCGCAAACACTTTGCTTTGATGTTGATGAAATAATATCTGTGTGAAGAGAAGAAATAATACTCATGCCTCTGGAGAGATAAAACTAACATTCTGATATCACCACATTTACATATTCCAGAACAGTGAGTGTGAAGTCCATATAGCTAGCTGATTCTGACTTGCTGATGTAATATTTTTATTGAGGTCAGCTGATGCCTAAACCAGCGTAAGATTTTGAGAAATCCCGATATGATAAATAGATTAATCATGAAATCTAAAAGTCCAGAAATCCAGAAATCCCGACATGATATATATATGAAGTCCATGGTACCTGAAAAATTTGTAGCCGACAAATAAATGCATAATTATTTGATGGTCGTTGTAGTACATACTAAAGTCAGTATGTTTTTCTTGCCAACGTATGTCAATCATAACATTAGTTGTTAGCATTTTATCATAACCAATCTGTTATCAGATGCTATCATCTGTTTCAAGCAAAGCAAGTTGTTTAACTCGATGAGATATCATGGCAATCAATGACAATCATTATAGAGAAAGAGATAGAGAGGAAAAGAGACTGGGCTACCACTACACATCTGCGAGTGCTTCAAGCGAGATGTGTTCGCAGTGGGTTTTATGACCCTCACCCAAATCAGAGGTATTATTTCTACCATTTGCAACCACACAATTTTATAAGTATTGATGTAAATAGCAGGAAGTAGAGTAAAGAAAAAGCTTAAGACATAAAAGGATAAATGATTGAAATGAAGGATACGAGAGTGAAAATGGATATGAAGTTTGATGTATCTAACTGCTGAGAAGATCTTCGCGATGATAGCTGCTAATAGAATCCTAGTCACAGTTATACTTATTACAACTAAAATTTAAAAAAAGAAAAGATATGAAAAAGCTCCAAACAAATGGGAGTCATACAAAATAGGGAATAAATTGATATCCTATCTCTTTCTATTCTATGCACTTCTTTTATTGAGGGAAGAACTCACTGCTTTATAAAGTTGTCTTTGCTAGAAGAAAAACAATCTTCACATTACCAAGTAACAAAGTCTTGTAATTTTCCTTCCTTCAACAGTTGGTCTATCCACTTTCGGAGAGCACGACAGTCTTCTCTATCATGACCAATATCTGAATGATATGCGCAGAAGAGTTCTTGATTGCGATTTTCAACCTTGGACTTTATAGGACGAGGTCTTCTATACTCTGGCATATTTTGAATATTTGTAAGGACCTCTTCCAAGGAGAGATTCAACTTAGTAGATCCTTCTGGGTGATTTTCATATTCAAGTGTTGTAGGATCATAAGACTGAATGGGAGAGACTTCCAAGTATGGAGATGATATATTCTGAGGAAGAGAATAAGACTCAAACTGCTCAACTTGCGGAGGGCTCTATGTTGAAGATGAGTGACTGTGATAGAAATTTCTCTGATGTTGGTGAATCTTATGGTTCTGAGAATGCACATAGTTAGGATTCATCGCTTCACCTTCAATAAACTGATTTGCTATTTCGATGAGATGCTCATAAGACTTTGGCTCTTTTATGCTGACTTTATATTTGAGAGGGACTTCTTGAAGTCCATGAATGAAGGCACATTTATACATCTCTTGATCAACATTAACAACCTCAAGAATCTCTCTCTGGAATCTATCGATGTAGTGAGCGATAGTTTCATTAACTCCTTGCTTGATTTGAAAAAGAGTTGCTGGGCGTCTCTTTCGCTTCCTCGAGGTAGCAAATTTCAAGAGAAGTTCTCTTCTGAGATCCACAAAGCAAGTAATTGATTGAGGTGGTAGCTTGTAGAACCATTCCAGAGCTTGACCGCCAAAGTTCATGACGAGAAGCTTGCACCTGATGCTATCTGATATAGTTCTCAATGCAACAGCTGATTCAAAGTCTTGAAGGTGGGAGATTGGATCTTCTCCCCTTGAGAAGGTTGGTAGACAGGGTTCCTTAAACCCATTAGGAGCAGGTTCCCAACAAATTCTATCTGTAAAAGGAGAAGACTCCTCTAATTCAGCTATAACTGGAGGGGCTGAAGGAGTTGCGACTTAAGGAGGGAGCTGCTGAATGATAGCTGTTATAGCTTGATTAATCCCATTAAGTTGTTGACGAGTCTGCTCCAGCTGTTGAGCAAGCTCTTTGCAAAAATGTTCTAGATGATGCTCTATGCGAACCTCAAGAGATTCTAGAGTAAGTTCACTATTTGACTGATCTTGAACCTCTGTCATCTCCATTGCAACTCAAAAAATAGAAATTGCTGAAATTGCCGAAAAAGAGAAAAACTGCAATAACTTCCAAATGGGGCCGAATTTTTGCAATCTGAGGGCTAAAAAATGCCTGAACGGAGAAACCGTTCAATTTTTGGATAGTTCAGGTCGAGCCGGTCGCGGAAAGCTTTGAATTTCTAAATTATAACAACCAGATCAAAAGTTATGGTCGTTTTAAGATTTGGTGTTATGCTCGGCAAAATCTCATATCTTCACCGCAGCTGCTATTCATCAACCATTCTGATCTGAAGGTTGCGTGTTATGTTCGAGCCAAAAATGCTCCAAGTCCACAATCGCTCAAGCTGCAAAGAGGTGGAGGAAGGAAACTATTAGATGGAAGACAAGAGGAAGGAGAAAAAGAGATGTCGAGGGTCTATAGCGGAATCTGCTGAAAAAGAGGTAACGAGGTCTCAGAAATGAGATAACTCCAGCTGCTGAAATGAGGTATTGACGATCTCAAAAATGAGACCACCCCAGCTGCTGGGAAAAGATACGATGGTCTCAAAAATGAGACCGCTCATATCAAAGGCAAGGGCTGGAAACTCTCCCAAGATCCCAAAACCAATGCCCCTACCCCTCTATTTATAGGCGAGGGGGCCTGCCCAAACGGGCAGGTCAGAAGGAACGGGCTGCCCGGAGCTGAGACCTCCTAGGCCGAGGTCGCCCCAGAGGGGATGACCTGGCGAGGTCGCCCAGAGGGCGACCTCAGTATGAGATCGCCCCAGCTGGGGCGATCTACCTTAGGCCGATGTCATCTCAGAGGGGACGACGTGGCGAGGTCACCCAGAGGGCGACCTTAGGCCGAGATCACCCCAGCTGGGGAGATCAGCCTCAGGACGAAGTCTCCCCAGAGGGACGACCTGGCAAGGTCGCCCAGAGGGCGACCTCAGGCCGAGATCGCCCCAGCTGGGGCGATCTGCCTCAGGCCGAGGTCGCCCCAAAGGGGACAACCTGGTGAGGTTGCCCAGAGGGCGACCTCAGGCTGAGATCACCCCAGCTGGGGAGATCTGCCTCAGGCCGAGGTCTCCCAAGGGGATGACCTGGCGAGGTCACCCAGAGGGCAACCTCAGGCCGAGATCGCCCCAGCTGGGGCGATCTGCCTCAGGCCGAGGTCGCCCCAAGGGGACGACCTGGCGAGGTCGCCCAGAGGACGACCTCAGGCCGAGATCGACCCAGCTTGGGAGATCTGCCTCAGGCCGAGGTTGCCCCAAGAGGACTACCTGTCGAGGTCGCCCAGAGGGCGACCTCAGGCCGAGATTTCCCCAGCTGGGGTGATCTGCCTCAGGCCGAGGTTTCCCCAAAGGGGTGACCTCTCGAGGGAGGGATCACGCGGGGCATGACCTCTAGGCAAGGTCGAGCGAAGCGCGACCTCTACGAGATGAAAGGTGAGACCACCCGGGCGATGAGGGACCACCAGGGCTTGGATCTTTGGCAAAAAATACCTGTACTGCCGGGAGAGGGTGTGGATTGCTTCGGTTACATGCAAAAAGTTAGCTCAAGGTGATCACTGATTTCTAGGTAAACAAAACTTATTCTAACATTTTCCTTTTTAATGTCATCCCTTATGAAATGATGACGTACATCTATATGTTTGTATCTAGAATGGTGTACCAGATTATTTGTAAGATTAATGACACTTTTGTTGTCACATTTCAATTCAATATGTTTTAGATGAAAACAAAAGTCCTCTAGAGTTTGGCTCATCCATAGTGCTTGTGCACAAAAACTCCCTAATGCAATGTATTCGGTCTCCATGGTGGAAAGTGCAACTGAATTTTGTTTCCTACTAGACCATGCGACTAATGAAGGTCCTAGAAAATGACAAGTACCACTAAAGCTTTTTCTATCAAGTGAGCATCCGGCATAGTGATGAGTCCCATATATATATATATATATTTGGACTCATTTGAGCTGATATTCTAGTCTTTGCACCACATTTTAGGCACGTTTTCATTCATATGTATTATTCCATGCTAGGTGCACTATTAAGCTCATTTCGGTGTGCAATTTCATTCCTTGTTGTTGGGGGTAAGCACATGGTGCCCCCCTTCCCTTCTTTTAGGTTTTTCTGATGCTGAACGTGTATTCCCAGCTGTTATATCTTGTATGCAGGTGACCTGATCGTCCCATTTTCCCCAGAAATAATTTCTGTGCAAATCGCACGGTCGTGCGTTTACTTGACGCACGGTCGGTTGCGGTCGTGCGTTTGTGTCTGGGCAGAAAATGGAGCATCGGAGTTTACTTATGCGTTTTGACGCACAAGCAGATTCGCCTGTGCGTGAGTAAAACACACGGTCGACCTGTGTCTTTGTGATTTCAGAGCGTCGGAGTTTACCCGTGCGTTTGAACGCACGGGCGGTATTGGTCGTGCGTGAGCAAATCGCACGGGCGGCGCAGCTTCTTCCCCAAGCCTTATTTTATCCGTTAATTTCGCACGGTCTATGCATGGTCGTGCGTTCGACCGTGCGTGACCATTTTTCAGCCTGTTTGCTATAAAAAGCAGGAATCTAGGCAGTCAACGTGGAGAGCGATTGGAGGCGGACTGGAGCGATTCAGAGAGTGGGAAATCACTTCCTTCCCGCTGCTCTTGAGGGATGATGGCTTCCCCTTCATATCCACCACCATAGAGGCTATTTCCGGTGATTTCCACCTCCATCCTTCCATCCGGGAGCACTAGGAAGCTTTCTCCACCATTAGCTCAAGCATTCCTCGCCGAGAGATCAGAGAAGCGCTGAAGATCGTAGGAGCAATGACAGCCTCCTTCGAGCCAAGCTCACCATCTGAGGGCCGAGTCCGTAGAGAGCCCGACAACCTCTCATTCCGGCCGTGAACTGAAGGCGTGACTTCTTCTTTGTGGTCCTCTCTAACCTTTGATGCTTGAACTTCTTTGTTGCTGTTTTATGAATGCTTGTTAAGTTAATCTTAAGGATTATTGCTTGTGTTCATATGCAATGTTGTTGTGATGGCATGAGTAGCCCTTTTTCCTAGTGATTTCTGAGATTCGTTGTGTGTGAAGCCACTAGCAATTGCTAGTGGTGATGTTTAGAGAAGAGGTGTGTGCGAACCTCAACCGTCATAGTTATATTTCGTCCACGCGGTTTCCGAAGCACGGCATCGCGGCCATTGCATCCATTTCGCCTTGCGAAGCGGAGTTTTGACCCGCATCTCTCTTTATTCTGCAATAGCATTGGATCCCAAAGCAAACCTCCAGTTGTTACTTATTAACCCTTTTAACGGATTTCCTGGTTTGAGCAAATCGCACTACCCAACTTGCGGTCCTTTGAGAACGATATTCGGGGAGTTCCTCCCTATTTTATTACTTGAGCGACCGGTGCACTGCCGTCGTATCGCATTTCGTGCCTGCTAATTAGCAGTGCCGAATTAGCGCATCAAGTTTTTGGCGCCGTTGCCGGGGACTGCAAGCGTGTTTGATTTGTTTTTATTTGGAAATTCGTTTTAAGATATTTTGTTTTTCTTCAGTATGCTATTTTCTTCTTCTGTATCATGTGGGCGCATTTGAATATTCGATGTCGTTGTTGTGGAGACACATCCCACGCTAGTGATAGGTGTCCCAAAGAATATGGTGTTGTTCTGAAACTGTACGGAACGCATAAATCTCTTGGTTACTCTACTACAACTCCATTGACGCACTCTCACGCGGTTGCCGCACCTTGGGTGTCGGCTAAGCCGGTGAGACAGTGTTTATTTTGCAAAAGAAGAGAGCACGCCTTGAAGGACTGTGCGGATTATCTTCGCCAATTGGCGGATGACGATGAGCCGGATATCCGGATCGTCCCATCCTCAAATTCGGCGAACACAGCTCCTTCCTCTGGTTACGTGTCACTTCCACCTTCACTTTTTGAAGGCTATGGAATCGACACGTGCATCAGTGTCCCTCATGACCTTATTTTTGATGCGACCCCCCATACCTCTTCGGTTAACGTACCACTTTGCGTGGATTTGTGCCCTTGTGTGGAGAGTGAGCCTGAACTCTTAAGAAGCACATCTTCTCCCACTACACACGAAACCACATATTTTTCTGATGTTATCATTGAGGCGAACTTGCAGGATGCTACAAACTTGCGCAGTGTCGTGCCAACTCTCATGGAGGAGGACAGTCTCGATTGTGCTGAAGCAACCATTTCAGTCCAGCGCGAGAAAGTCCAAGTTATAGAGGAGGCCATTGCGTGCGCTGTTGAGTCTAATGAAGTCGTCGATGATCTCATCAGTTTATCATTGCCGCACAACATGGGGGATGAAGCCGGGATTATCCCCTCAGATGAGATTTCTTTTAGTTTTTCTTCTAATTTATTTCCTGACCCCCTTTCTTTATGTATAAGGATGCAGGATGCCCTTCCTCCGGTTGATCAGACCTTATGCATGGAGGAGCTGAAAGCCTGGCAGGGTGAGGAAGGTATAGTGAAGGACCATCTTGTTTCCTCATCATCGTTGCTGCTTCCCTTGGAGGATTGGTTACAAGGGGGCAAGCGGTTCTTCTTTGAAGACATAATACTGGAGGAGAAGAAGAGAGCGAAAAAGGAGGAGATCTGGGGTTAGAGGCTGAGCATCCTACTTAATTTCCACCCCTACTACCAGGTCCCCGGACCTTTTTCCTTCATCTGCTGTTACTACTTCAAATCATCTTATAGCTGATTTGTTTTGAGCTTATAATAATAATTAGGATTTATAGACTTTATAAATTGCTTAATACAGGTATTTGGTCCACCTAAAGCACGTTAAACAAAAGGGCTTCTTGGGAGACAACCCATGGGGAACCACCCGGTTCCGTCTAGCTTTTTAATACCTTTTGTGCACTGTTATTTCTGTTTTGCTAACATTGTAGGAGGATGCTCTCTTGTGGACGATGATGAAGGGGAAATATTTTTAAAAAAATGGGATTACCGCACTTCTGGCATGCTCTTTTATGAGCATAGGTCAACTCTACCCCTCTCTTACTTATGTTTGAATTGTTTATTCTAGTTAGTTTTAATCAAGTCTGGGGGAGAGAGCGAGCTGTGCACATGCACACACTTTGCATGACATGCTAGAATGTGCTGAGTTAGGATTTATATTTTGTCGCGCACATTGCATACACTTGCACCTAGTTCATGTGCACTTGACCACGCGTGCTTATTGGGTATCGCTGCGAGGTTTTCCAGCTTGTAAGAATTGAATTGTTAGCATTTGAGTGAGGAGTAGAGAAAAATGTTGAATCGAGTAGTGCTCTAGTCAAGTGCTCCCGTCACGCCTAGAAATTCGATTAGAGTAGAATGAAATTCAGAATTATAATTTAGTTATTTCTTTTATAGTAGATGAAATTTATTTTACTTTAGTGGTGAATCCGGTGAATCCAACGGTAGCATAAGGTCGAGTGTAGCAGACTAGTAGAAGCTTATTACTAGGGTCGGAAGGAAGGATAACCTTTCTCGGTGACTAGAACTTGCACTAGGCGACTCTCGACACGATTGTGTTGAAGTACTCATCATAAAATGTGATATAGGCCATTTCTTGATCCGGTTGAGCTTTGGAAATCCTTACCTACGTAATCATCGTTGCAAGCCCACTTGAGCCTACCTTTCCTCCTTGTTTAGCTCCACTAAAAATTTAACCAAAGCCATACGGGCGAACCTATTTGCGCACAAATCGATGAGCTGAAAGAAATTTCTGTTTCGATCACATTTGGTGTCATCTGTGTTATGTATGGCAGCTTTGATTTAGCTAAAGGAGCCGTTTTATTGTGCTTAAAAAAATGTTATTTTGTCAAATAGAGAAAATAAAAAATAATAAAAAGGTTGTGTAAAAATAATTTTCTCTCGACAAATTCTATTTATATCTGGCTCAGCACGCACCTAGTGTTCAGTTGAAGTCTGGGGGTGTCGTGTAATTACTGAAAATATTGTATTGGTGATTGTTATTATCTTGAGTGCTCAGGTTGTGTTAAGTGCGATTCCCATCATCCTTCTACTTACCTAGCCTATACTCAACCTAAGCCCAATAATTTCCTATCAGTCCTATTGATTTTTGACACGAGTCATCTCATGCAGTAGAGAGAGTGCGGACGTGCAAGCCTATGGACACCGACTTTGATGGATTTCTTAGGAGTTTGTTTCTAGCTTCGATTCGAGTAATACTCTACTCATTAGTCACGCTATTTTCCCTTTTGCGCGACCGAAAGATTCACCAGGATTCACCATCCAAGTAAATTAAATTTCAATTTACTGTTTTAGAAATAATTAGATACAATCTTGAGTTTAATTCTGTTCTAATGCATTTCTATGCGCAAGAGCATGCGACTTCGCATTGTTCTCTACCGCTCAAACTCATGCTAATATTCAATTATTCCGACAGGAGAGCTGAGTAGTTTGCCTGAGACGTGTAAATGGTTAAGTCTGGGGGTGTGATGAGTCCCATATATATATATATATATATATATATATATATATATATATATATTTTTGGACTCATTTGGGATGATATTCTAGTCTTTGCACCACATTTTAGGCACGTTTTCATTCATATGTATTATTCCATGCTAGGTGCACTATTAAGCTCATTTCGGTGTGCAATAGCATTCCTTGTTGTTGGGGGTAAGCACATGGTGCTCCCCTTCCCTTCTTTTATGTTTTTCTGATGCTGGATGTGTATTCCCAGCTGTTATATCTTGTATGCAGGTGACCTGATCGTCCCGTTTTCCCCAGAAGTAATTTCTGTGCATATCGCATGGTCGTGCGTTTCCTTGACACACGGTCGGTTGCGGTCATGCGTTTGTGTCTGGGCAGAAAATGGAGCGTCGGAGTTTACTCGTGCGTTATGACGCACGGGCGGATTCGCCCGTGCGTGAGTAAAACGCACGGTCGACCTGTGTCTTTGTGATTTCAGAGCGTCGGAGTTTACCCATGCGTTTGAATGCACAGGCGGTTGGTCGTGCATGAGCAAATCGCACGGGCAGCGCAGCTTCTTCCCCAAGCCATATTTTATCCGTTAATATCGCACGGTCTGCGCACGATCGTGCGTTCGACCGTGCGTGACCATTTTTCAGCATGTTTGCTATAAAAAGCAGGAATCGAGGCAGTCAACGTGGAGAGCGATTGGAGGCGGACTGGAGTGATTCAGAGAGCGGGAAATCACTTCCTTCCCGCTGCTCTTGAGGGCTGAAGGCTTCCCCTACATCTCCACCACCATAGAGGCTATTTCCGGTGATTTCCACCTCCATCCTTCCATCCGGGAGCACTAGGAAGCTTTCTCCACCATTAGCTCAAGCATTCCTCGCCGAGAGATCAGAGAAGCGCTGAAGATTGTAGGAGCGGTGACAGCCTCCTTCGAGCCAAGCTCACCATCTGAGGGCCGAGTCCGGAGAGAGCCCGACAACCTCTCATTCCGGCCGTGAACCCAAGACGTGACTTCTTCTTGGTGGTCCTCTCTAACCTTTGATGCTTGAACTTCTTTGTTGTTGTTTTATGAATGCTTGTTAAGTTAATCTTAAGGATTATTGCTTGTGTTCATATGCAATGTTGTTGTGATGGCATGAATAGCCCTTTTTCCTAGTGATTTCTGAGATTCGTTGTGTGTGAAGCCACTAACAATTGCTAGTGGTGATGTTTAGAGAAGAGGTGTGTGCGACCCTCAACCGTCATTGTTACATTTCGTCCACGCGCCTTCCGAAGCACGGCATCGCGGCCGTTACATCCATCTCGCCTTGCAAAGCGGAGTTTTGACCCGCATCTCTCTTTATTCTGCAATACCATAGGATCCCAAACCAAACCTCCAGTTGTTACTTATTAACCCTTTTAACTGATTTCCTGGTTTGAGCAAATCGTACTACCCAACTTGCGGTCCTTTGAGAACGATATTCGGGGAGTTCCTCCCTATTTTATTACTTGAGCGACCGGTGCACTACCGTCGTATCGCATTTCGTGCCTGCTAATTAGCAGTGCCGAATTAGCGCATCACATAGTCCGAATTGGAATAGCAGTGAAGTGTAAATGAATTATTGTGCGGGTACCATAATCCTAATCTAGATGACCCAATAATATATCTAAAAATTTAGTTTACCGCTTTTAAATGAGATTCTTGTGGATTGGCTTGAAATCGAGCACATAAGCAGACGACAAACATGATATCGGGTCTAGTTGCACTTAGATAAAGTAGTGATCCTATCATACCTCTATATAAAGTTTGATTTATAGAAATTCTCGATTCATCTTTTTCTAATTTTAGTGATGCACACATTGGTGTAGAAGCTTGTTTAAGGTTTTCAAATCCAAAACGTTTAAACATATCATGGACATATTTAGTTTGACATACAAAGATACCATCAATTCTTTGTGATATTTGAAAACCAAGGAAATAAGAAAGTTCTCTTACTAGACTCATTTCAAATTCATTTTTCATCACTAAAATAACTTAATTACACAACTCTTCATTAGTAGATCAAAAAATAATATCATCAACATATATTTGTAAAATAATCATATCATCATTGTTGTGCTCAATGAAGAGAGTATTATCCGCACTTCCCATAATATAACCGTGCTTTAATAAAAATGATGTAAGTGTTTCATACCATGCACGGGGCACTTGTTTTAAACCATAAAGCGCTTTTTCTAGTTTATAAACATGATTTGGAAAATTTTCACTAATAAAATCGGGGGTTGTTCAACATAAACTTCTTTTACAAACCCGTTTAGAAAAGCACTTTTCACATCCATTTGAAATAGTTTTATTCTTTTAAAGCTTGAAAATGTTAGAAAGATTCTTATAGACTCTAATCTAGCAACGGGTGCAAAAGATTCATCAAAATTTATCCACTCAATTTGAGAATATCCTTGTGCTACTAAGCGTGCTTTATTTCTAGATATTCTAGACTCACTATCTAATTTTTTTTAAAAATCCATTTTACACCTACAACCGAGTGATTAGATGGTCTTTCTACTAATTTCCAAACATTATGTCGCTAAAATTGTTCTAACTCTTCATTAATTGCCAAAAACCAAAATTCATCATTTAAAGCGGTTGAAACATTTTTTGGTTCAATTTCGGAAACAAAACAAATATTTGAATAAGATTCAAGAAGAGAAGAGCGAGTTCTTACCCCGATGGATGGTTCACCAATTATTAATTCCCGTGGATGATCCTTTGTAAATTTCAAGGAACTTGGAGGTACATATTCATCTTCCTTGGCCTCCTCTTCTTCTTCTTTGGAAGGTTCATCGTCGCCATGCTCCAAAGGTGGTAAGTGATCATCCTCTTTGCTTGCGGAAAGTCTTTCTATACAAGGAACAAGTTCATCAAATTTCACATTAATTGATTCTTCAACTTTTCTAGTTCTTTTATTAAAAATTCTATAAGCTTTACTATTTGAAGAATATCCAAGAAAAGTTCCTTCATCACATTTTTCATCAACTTTCCCAAGCTATCTTTAGTATTCAAAATAAAACATTTACAACCCAAAACTTTGAAGTAGGATACATTAGGCTTCTTTTGAAAATAAAGTTCATAAGGTGTGTGATTAAGAGATGGGCGAAGCATGATTCTATTCATAACATAACATGATGTATTTATGGCTTCGGCCCAAAAGGACTTAGGCAATTTATATTCACATAGCATAGTGCGTGCTAGTTTTTGAAGTGTCCTATTCTTTCTTTGTACAACACCATTTTGTTGTGGTGTGCGTGGAGTGGAGAACTCATGTTTAATGCCTAACATATCACAAAAAGATGTAAACTTTTCATTTTCAGATTCTCCTCCATGATCCGAGCGAATGCATTTAATTTTTAAAACACTTACATTTTGAATACGAGTACATAATTTTGCAAATTCACAAAACGCATCGGATTTGGATGAGAGAAATAATGTCCAACAATATCTCGAAAAATCATCAATTAAAACATATGTATATAATCTACCACCAAGACTTGCGGTGCTAACGGGACCAAAAAGATCCATATGAATTAATTGCAAGGGTCTTGTAGTAGAAATAAACTTCTTACTTTTGAAAGAGGATCTAGTAAATTTACCTTTTTGACATGATGAACAAAGTGAAGGTAAAGTTCCATTTAACCTAGGCAATCCTCTAATTAAATCACTTTTGGCAAGTTTTACAATAAGCTTTCTGCTAGCATGTCCTAACCGTCTATGCCAAAGTTCTAATTCATCTTTTTTAGTGATAAAACATTTAATAGATGATTTAGAAAGATCATGAAAAGAAACTATATAAACATTATGTATTCTTGGTGTAGTTAGTAAAATATCTTTTGTAGTAGGATTAGATATTTTGCATAGATTAGTAGAAGATTTAAATAAAACATCTAATCCTTTATCGCATAATTGACTAATAGAAATAAGATTATGTTTTAGCCCTTTCACATAAAGAACATTAGATATTGTAAAGGATTCGTTACCAACTGTACCAATTCCCGTGATCCTTCATTTTCTGTTATCGCCAAATGTCACGATCCCTCCTTTCTTCTTTTCTAGGCTAAGGAACTTTGCTTTTATTCCCTGTCATGTGCTTGGAGCATCCAGAATCCATGTACCATACGTCTTCATTGTCCTTAGCCTTCCTACACATCTAGAAAAAAGATGAGAGTAAAGATCCGGATACCCAAGTGGTACCACGCATAGAATAAGTGGAAGCCTCAGGTACCCAGATTTGCTTGAAAGTATTTTGTTTTACATTCCTGTAAGAACTAGATGTGTGACCTAACATATACCAGTTTGCACACAAAATAAAGGGGGTTGAGACCCTTTTCTGGAATTTTTTCTTGCTGGAAGAAATTGGATTTACAGAAGAAAAAGATTTTGCAAAAGAAAATACTAGATTTTTGTATGAGGCGCTAACGCCGGCGTTAGTGGCTAGCGCCTGGCGGTAGCCCTCACCTTGATATACAAGCCCAAATTTTCCAGAACCATAGCATTGGTTCCCTAAAATCATATCCAAAGATTTTTGGCCCATTCCAAATATTTTAGTGGCCATTGTGAGATCATGGACTTGTGCTTTAAGTGAGGAATTTTCTTTCACAAGCATGACACACCTATTTTCAAAATCTTTTTTTATTATTTTTGCTTTGCAAAAGAGAGCCTTCCAATTTCCTTTCTAATTCCCCCTTCTCTTTTGTAAGAGTTTTGGCATGGGTGAGGGCTTTAGAAAGTGACTCTTCAATATCTTTTTCCATTTTAGTGGAGTGATCACACTCTTGGCAAGAAACCTTTCTCTTTTCTAAAACAATTAATTTTTGGAAAGCTTTTGATTTTCTTTAATTAGAGATTCATTTTCACGATTCAATAAAATATTATCTTTCATATTTTTATCAAAAGCTTTACAAATTTCAAGAAATTCATTAAACAATTCATCATAAGAGGGAGGAGTTACCTCAGTGTCGCTATGAACACTGGTGTCGTCGTTGTTATTTCCTTGTCCAATGAGGCACATGTTTGCTTCCTCATCTTCGCTTGATGAAGACCCGCTTGATCCTTCAGAGGAGGAGGAGTCATCCCATGTTCTAGCTTTTAGCACCTTCCTCTTTTCCTTCCCTTTATGCCACTTTTCATTTTTCTCCTTCAAAAACTTTGGGCACTGGCTCTGAATATGCCTGGTCTTCCTGTAGTGATAGCATTCTGGTGGAGGTCTTTGAAGATAACCCGTTCCATCTTCCTTCCTTTTGGAAATATTTCCGAAAGGTGTTTCTCCTTTCAGGATTTCTCATGAACTTTCGGAAATTCTTTACTAAAAGGCTCTCTTCTTCTTCATCCTCATCATCTTGGCACTCCTTATTTGATTTTATTGCCAACACCTTCTTCTTTGGCTCCTTGTTGTATTCATCATGTTGGATCTTAAGTTCTACCTCATGGGTTTTGAGATTCCCAATGAGGCTCTCAACTTGGAACGTTCTTAGATTGTGCGACTCCGAGATAGTCGTTACCTTCAGATTGAATTTTGGAGGAAGGGATCGAAGAATCTTTCGGACCAAGTCGCCGTTGGAGAAGGTCTTTCCAAGAACTTTGGAGGCATTGACGATCTTGGTGCAGCGCGTGTACATGGCATCAACATCTTCACTTTCATCCATTCAGAACTTTTCATATTCCGACTCCAGTTGGAAAAGCATTGAACCTTTAACCTGCGATGTACCTTCATGAGTAATTTCCAAATGATTCCAAATATCATATGCAGTAGTACAAGTGGAAATTCTATTAAATTCATTTCTATCTAACGCACAAAATAATGCATTCATGGCCTTGGCGTTATTTTTGCATTTAAGTTTATCCCTATCATCCCACTTATCCTTAGGTTTTTCTAATGTTACATCTCCAACTACAATTGTAGGAGGAGTGTATTCCTCTTATACCATATTCCAAACCTCAATATCTAAGGTCATAAGAAAACATCTCATCCTATTTTTCCAATAATTATAATCTCACCCAGTAAATAGTGGAGGTCTACTAATTCCATGTCCCTCGGAAAAAGCGAGATCATAAGACTCCGTTATTCCTGGCTTTTAAACTGTTTGGAATAAACCTAGCTCTGATACCACTTGTTGGATCGATATGCGTCCTTAGAGGGGGGTGAATAAGGGAATAATTTTTTTTTTACAATTTTAAGGAAATTACTAAATTGTTTAGGAATAAATGAGAGTAAAATTACAATTTAGCAAAAAGTACTTTGCAATAATAAAATTTACGCCAAATGAAAGAAATCTAGTAAACACAAATAGAGGCGTGATTGTATTATATAAAAATCTGTTTACATAAATTTGATTTCAATATCGCTAGAAATCGGAGGCGTACAAATGAAAATATCTTTTCCTTTTCTATACCGGATTGTATCCCCACAAACCGGTTGGCTTTAGCCTATCCTTCCCCGGATATCGCATCAAGCCGCTCTAGCCAAGCATATCCCCGAATATGGACTCGAGCACCCCCTAGATCTAATCTCCTAGACCTAGTCGCCAACTCACGCGACGAATTACCCCCTAAGCTGCGCGAGGACCTAGTCGCCAACACAAGGCGATTTTATTACAAAAAAATTCACAATAATGAAATAAAGTAAATAACAAGAACTACCTCTATGAGATTTCTGAAGATGAGGATGAAGGATCGCTGTAGCATAAGCGAGGTTGAAGCAATCGTTCTTCAGATGCAACGTGATGACTTCCTTCTCCAGAAATCTTCTTTGGCTTTGAGTGGGAGATGAACTTTCGGCAGTGTAACAACTCTGTAATTTTGGCGCAAGTAATCTCTCTAGAAGCTCTAACCAAAACGAGAGAGAAGCCATCAATTTATAGAACTTGGAGATAGCGCCTGCGGTAGCTCCTAGCATCTGCTGTAGCGATTGTGTAGAAGCGGTTAAAAACCGTCGCGGCGTGGCATTGTGCATGAACTTGAGCTAGCGCCAGGCAGTAGCGCTAGCGCCTGTTGTAGCGCTAGCGCCAGGCGGTATCCCTAGCACTGGCATTAGCTCTCCTTCAGAGAATTTGATTTGAAGCTGTTGTCTACCTATGGAGTATTGCACCTATAGTTCCTATACACTATAAACACATGACAAGCATGTTGGATCGGTAGGCGCCCTTAGAGGGGGGCGGGGGTGAATAAGGATTTTAAAAACTTATATAATATTTTGAAATAATTGCTTATGATAAGAGATCAAAATAGTGATTTTGTTTAAAGATCTAAATTATTTTATAATAAAGGAGAGGATAATAAACAATTTAGAGAAATGAAGAACAAATCAATTTTATTACATAAAGAGAGACATGATTATTATTAATAAAATTGAATACAAAATTTTGATTTCAATGACGTTAAAAATCAAAGCGAAATATGAAAGACTCTTTTTGTTTTCTATACCGACTCGTATCCCCACGAACCGGTTGGCTTTAGTCGTTCCTTCCCCGGATATGGCCTCAAGCCGCTCTAGCCAATCCTTCCCCGGATATGGCCTCGAGCACCCCTAGATCTACACCTTAGACCTAGTCGCCAACACGAGGCGAGTTTCTGCCCTAAGTCCTACCCAGACCTATTCGCCAACATGAGGCGAATTCTCTAACGGTTACAAAAGATATGAAATGACAATAATGTAAAAAATCCCTATATGGATCTCTTGGGGAAGTAGACGAAGACCCGCAGAGTATGATCGAAGTCGATACGGTCTTTCGTCACGAAGATGAAGCGTGTTGAAATCTTCTCCACGGATCGCCTTAAGCCTTCATGGATTTGTGGGAGTATCTCTCTGAACCTTCCTCTCTATGTTGTGGCACGAAGCTCTGAAATTTTTGATCTCAAGAGGATGAAGAAGACGGATCCAAGGGGTCCTTTTTATAGCCTTGGAGCTAGCGCCTGCGCTATCGCTACCGCCGACGCTATCCCGGTTTAGGAAATATTCTCCGTGTGAGAATCCTTCATTTTAAGCAAGCCGGCCGCCTTCCTCTATTGCTTTGCGCTACCGCTGGTGCTATCAGCTACTGGCGGCGCTATCTGCTTTTTATATATGCATCCCGCCAGCTTAAATTTCACTTTTGTGCTTTCAAGCGCTAGCAGCTACCGCCTGCTTTAGCAGTTACCACCTGCTCTAACAGCTACTGTCGGAGCTACCGCCTGAGCTACCGCCTGCTCTAGTGGCCAGTTTTGAGTTTTGTCTCCAAACTTGGGCGCAACATTCTTATGTTATCCTTGAGTCATGTGGACTTGTTTTCCTGCACACTTAAACACACAAGATCAAATACACATAGGATTTGTTATTCTCAAACCTAGGAGATACGGAAGACCATGTTCCAACAAAGCAAGATCAAATACAATATGGGATTTGTTATTCTCAAACAAAGGGATGTTACACACATGTCCAACATATCTTGATTTACGACCACTTGCGCCAAAAGCAGATCCCGCCAATGCTGTCTTCAGATTTGAATCTGTCTCAGCGGTTGGGCTGAGACCGTCTTTACTCTCAGCGGTTAAGCTATATTCGTCTCACCGGGTCTGCTAAGACAGATAGTCTTCTCAGTGGATTTTGTCTAAATGCATCTCAGCTGAGGCAAACCCCTTCTCAGTGGCTCCTGGCCTCATCTCAGCGGTTTTGACAATAAACCACAAGACTTATTGCAATTCTTGGAATGAACTAACCCTGCTTAGACATTATGTAAAATAAGGTTTATCAAATACAATATGTACTTAGCATTGTGTGTGATGACTTTTCAAATCAAGGGAACATTGAGGGCAATATTCCTAACAGTCAATACCAATCATCTTTAATCCATTCTCCTAAAGAGGCATCAATCGTAATCTCCACTATGCAGTAATCACAAATCTAACTCTCTGATAGATTATCAAGTGATATAGATACGGATTTATGTATGTTTCCAAAATCCTTGCCTAAATGAGTATCCTAATATTTCAATTCAACATAATAAATTATAACGACACATTTAATTAAGGTCTCATTTCAAAGCCAAATCCTCTAAAACTTCTACCATAGGTCATAATTAATTGTTGAATCATTCCCACAAAATTTTGACCTTATTGTAATACACAATATTTATTTATAGCACATTATACTTATATGATACGACAAGCAATTTCATGGCAAATATGTATCCAAAAATTCTGAAACTAAACAGGGGTGATCACAATATCATCAGGCACATCTCTACCAAATTTTGTAAGCTTCCAATAAATATTTTGAGAGAAATCTGTAAAACATTCAAAACTCTGTACATATTCATTAATATTTACTAAAACAGGATTTCTGTGAGCTATAAATCACCAAAAGTAATGTGCCACCTAATCTGGGAAGGTATTTTCAAGGGATACAACTTTCATGTTGATCACAAGGTCCAGATTTAAGCCTAACCTCTCTAACATCAGGTTTCAACCCAGCAGAGTAAATCTAGACAGCAAGTTGTCTTGTACATACACCAAATCATATTATGCCCAGCCATTTTCGATTTCACTTTGCCGGAGCTACAGATCTCCTCTGAAAACACACATCCACTCGTTGGAAAGGTCTTTCCGAGGGCTACAACATTCGTGTTGTGTTCAAGACCTGAATGTGGTCGGTTCATGCCTAAAAATAGGCTTGAAGTCTGTCGTGTGCAGAAAACAGATCTTTCCCAAGTTATAAAATCTGCACGTATCTCAAGGCAGATGAACATCATCTGTTCATCTTCTTCCTCCAGCACCCACAAATATTATTTCACCTTCTATCCTCCAATACTCCCTCATTAGACCACCGTTCTTCTCGAAATCAACTCCTACAACTTCATGTTGAAGAGAAGAGTAGGTTGAAGAAATTATCTCAGCGAACGACGCCCTAGAATCGAAGTTCTAGCGTGGTATCTTCCTAGAAAACTCCATTAAACTCACCAAGGTCAAGCTCGACATCTCTCCGAAATCAGATCTAAAGATCTAGCACCAAGGGAGAGGGGGCGGAAGTCACCTAATTTGCGGACATGGATTGAGCTTGTCTTCTTGGCGGCATGGTGGCGGACGGTCAAACTTCAATCCTCCGCCCAAGCTTGATTTCCTTCAGGAAAATAGCTTGTCTTAATGCTTACGAGTGGGGAAGAGGAAGACAAGTGATCAGCTCTTGGATGATGGAATGAAGTTCAAGGCTAAGGGAGGAGAGAAAATGGTGGCTGATTTGAATTAAAATAATGGGAAAAATACTTCCCATGCTTTGGATTGGACAATCCATCAAAGTGTCACTTTCTAATTGATCTACGCCATATCCCAGCCTTATAAGGTATGGGTATAATAAAGGAGTTGTGCCACGTCATATATCATTTTGAAGGGTACCGTCAGCGGTATCACAACTGCCCGGCGTTAGCTTTTGACGATACGATATCATCGAGAAGCTTACTCCTTCTCGACGACAAGGTACCCTTCTCGACGACAAGGTACCCTTCTCTAGGACAAGGTACCCTTCTCTACGACAAGGTACCCTTCTCTACGACAAGGTACCCTTCTCGATGACAAGGTACCCTTCTCGATGACAAGGTACCCATATCATTTTGTGAGGCCACACATCATTTTGAAGGTTACCGTCGACAGTATCACTACCCCCCGGCGTTAGAACCATCTCGACGACAAGGCACCCTTCTCGATGACAAGTTACCCTTTTCGACGACAAGATACCCATATCGTTTTGTGAGGCCACACATTATTTTGAAGGCTACCACCGTCCGTAATGCTACCTCCGGCGGTAACGCTACCGCCTGGCGTTAGCTCTCTTCTACAAGTTTTTCCCTCTTATTTCTTATATTTAGGGAGTGGGAGCACTACACCCACCCTTGTTGACCGTGACTCAAACCTGACCACCTCAGGTTCCTAGGGCTTCTACCGAGCCTGAGTCAACTCCCAGTGACACAAAACACTCATGAGGGGCCTAGCACGAACCGGGATGTTACAAATCCAATAAACAAAAAAAATAATTTCATCCCCGAAATTTGAGTTTGGGGCTACGGGTGTTGAAATATGAAGTATGATAAACTAGTTTAGGACACACCTTGGGGAAATAACCATGGGTAACATTGTTTCATGAGGGCCATCGGCTTCCAAGTGTATTCCTCCTTCCCATGGTTGGACCACAGGACCTTTACCAATGGAACATTCTTTTGTCGCAGCTTCCGGATCTCGGTATCTACTATTGGTATGGGCTCCAGCTGTACAGATCTATCAGTTTCTACAGGGCCAGATGTAGTTACAACATACTGATCAGGGCGAAGTAATGCTCTTAGCAGGGAGGATACATGGAAAACATCGTGCAAATTCTCTAATTCCGATGGTAGCTCCAACCGATAAGCTAAGGGGCTGATCCAGTCCAGGATAGTATAAGGCCCCATATAACGATGGCTGAGCTTCTTCCTGCCCCGGACATGAGATACGCCAAGCATCGGTCTGATATTTAAGAAAACTTGGTCTCCTACCTGGAAATCCACCATCCGGTGTCTTGCATCATAGTACTTTGCATGCCGGCTCTGTGCCTCTAGCATACGATCCCGAATCAGTCGAATCATCGCATCCGTATCGTCAATATATTCTGCCCATAGTTCCTTCGGATCCTCATCCTAGATCTAAGATATAGGCGTCCTGCACCTCCTTTCGTATAGTGCCTCATAAGGAGCCATGCTTATGTTTGCCTGATGACTATTATTATAGGAAAACTCCACCAATGGTGGAAGTCTCTCCCACGACTCTCCCGGATCCAAGACACATAGTCGCAACAGGTCCTCCATCATCCTGATAGTCCTCTCCGACTGGCCGTTGGTCTGAGGATGGAAGGTTGTGCGAAAAGTCAACCGAGAGCCCAAATATATCGGTACTGCCCTCCACTCCTTGGAGGTAAAATGACCATCTCGATCTGAAATGACAGTTTTGGGAACCCCGTGATATTGGACAAACTGCTCCACAAAGAGGCGCACCAAAATATTGACATGTGTATCTTTCCTGATCGGAATGAACCTGGAGACCTTCGTCAACCAATCTACAATCACCCATACAGAATCACTCTGGAGCGGAAGCGAGGTAGACCGTGTACAAAATCCATGGAGATATCTTCAAACTTCCACTCCGGAACATGCAATGACTATAACAAACCACCAATGATCTTACACTCCGTCTTTACTTTCAGGCATGCCTCGCAATGCGTGACGAAATGAGTGACATCCCTCTTCATTCTTGGCCGAAACATCATCGTCCACAGATAAGTATACATCTTGATGAACCCGGGATGCACCAAATACTTGGTGCAGTGAGCCTCTCTCAGTATATCTTCCCGGATTCCTCCTCCTGTGGGTATATATATTCTGTCGTGGAAGTGAATGAGGTCCTCCCGCAGTGTGTACTCCTCTGTAGAACCAGTCTCCACTGCTCGAAATATAGGATCCAGGGTAGCATCCTTCCTTTGTTTAGCTCAGATGCGATCACGTATATCACATACTATGCTTATAGTAGCCAGGTACTCAGCGTACGCCTCTGGATCGGCCCTAGATACAAGTGTAAACTGCATCTCCCCGAGCATCTTGGCCAACTCCATGGCCAACAATCGGGACTCTGAGCTGGATGTGGGTGTCCTTCCGCTTAACGCATCGGCCACCGAGTTTGCCTTCCCTGGTTGATAGTTCAGTGTATACTCATAATCACACAAGAACTCAATCCACCACCGCTGCCTCAGATTCAGATCCTCTTGTGTGTGTATATATTTGATGTTCTTATGATCTGAAAATATCTCGCAGTGGATGCCATATAGATAATGCATCCAGATCTTCAAGGCGAAGAGCACTGCTCCCAACTCTAGGTCATGCACCGGATAATTTGCTTCGTGCTTCTTTAGCTGCATATAAGCATAAGAAATTACAAGCCCGTCTTGGATCAGTACAACACCCATCTCCTGGTATGAGGCATCTATATAAATCTAGAATCATTCCTTCCCAGATGGAAGGGTAAGGATCGGGGCTGAGGTGAGGCGATCCTTCAGTTCCTGGAACGCGGCCTTGCACTTGGATGACCATACAAAAGGAACATCCTTCTTGGTCAGAGTTGTGAGGGGAAGAACGGTCTTCGAGAATCCCTCAACAAACTTGCGGTAGTAACCAGCAAGTCCTAAGAAACTGCGCACATCCACTGCCGACTTCAAAGGCGGCCATTCCCTTACTGCCCGTACCATGGCAGGGTCCACTGCTAAACCTGCTCCACTGATGACATGGCCCAGGAAAGCGACCTCCCAGAGCCAGAACTCGCACTTACTAAACTTGGCGAATAGCTGGTATTCCCTCAGCTTCGCTAATACCAAAGCCAAATGCTTCATATACTCCTCCTCCGACTTCAAATAAACCAAGATGTCATCGATGAACACAATCACAAAGACATCATGGTATGGCTCGAACACCCTGTTCATTAGTCTCATGAATGCATAAGGGGCATTTGTGAGCCCAAACGACATGACAGTAAACTCATATAGGCCATACCTCGAACTAAAAGTGATCATCGGGATATCCTCCTCCTAGATCTGCAACTGATAATAACTTGAGCACAAATCAAGTTTTGAGAACCAGTGCGCTCCTTCAAGCTGATCAAAGAGCTCGTCAATCCTGGGCAGTGGATAAGTGTTCCGAACCATCAACCAGTTGAGCTCTCGGTAATTTATACACAGCTGGAGTGAACCATCCTTCTTCTTCACAAATAGAACTGGGGCTCCCCAAGGTGATGAACTGGGGCAGAGAAACCCCGAATTTAATAGCTCTTGAAGCTGCTCCCGAAACTCCGCAAGCTCCTTCGGTGTCATACTATATAGGGACCTAGAGACGGGCCAAGCTACCGATATCAATTGGATCAAAAAATCCACCTCTCGACGTGGGGGTAGTCTGGGGAGCTTGTCCGAAAAGACATCGGAAAAGTTCCGAACCACCGGTACATCAACAATGCTGATCTCTATCTCTTTCATCTCAAATAAAACTATATAAACCTCGTCTCCCTGCTCATGGGCTTTGACAGCCTGAATAGATGATAATAAAATATGGGAAGTGGGGATAAGACCTTCGATCACTACTTCAGAATCTTCATGCCTCAGTACAATTTTCTTCGCCAGGAAGTCAATCATAGCATGGTTCCAATGCTGCCAATTCATGCCCAGGATCAGGTCAAAATCTGTCATCTTCAAAAGCGTTATCGGTGCTTCGAATAGTTTTGCTCCAATCTCTACATTCATGTTGCACTTGGTGCACGATACTATCTCTGACCCGTCCGCAAGTCGCACCTTCCTATGGATGCCTTTGAAATGTTGTACTTGTTCCTAATCGTCTACGAATTTCTCCGAGATGATCGAGTGCGAGGCACCCATATCGAACAAGGTGCATGCGAGTTTGGCGCAGACATGTACTATACCTGGGTGATTTTTTTGTTGTTTGGGTCATAAGTTAACTAAAGCTAGGGATTTGCAAGGTACTAAGTAATCATAAGAAAAACACTGAAGTACTTGTGATGACCTCCTCAGGGTTCCGGGGCTCCGCGGGATCCAGCGCATACATCTGCTCCAGTCATCGACCTCTACCGTGAGGTCCTCAGCCCCAACCTCATCCTCGGCTTCGGCCCTGCTGTGCTGCTGGAGGAGCCATGGGACAATTCAGAGCAATCCCTTATAGCTATGGGCAGTAGATCTGAATATGGCCCGACTGGTGACAATGATAGCAAACCCCTTGAAAGGGCTCTCTTGGCTGTTGAGGTGCCTGACCCTGAGCCTGGTGAGGTAGGGGAAATGGTAGCGGTTGTGCTGGCTGCTCCATCCTGAAGTTTGGATAAAAACATCCACCAACTCTCCTGCGGTATACACCTCTGCCCCTGCTAGGCGGTCTCCTTCTACTGGTCCCTGCTTCTATTACATCTTCCGCAAGCCTCTTTCCTCCACTCTGGACCCAAAGATGGTCTGCCTCAAGCCTCTTGGCAATCTCAATGATCCGAGTAAGACTTGAATCACCTACAAAAATAAGGGCATGCCTAAAAGGGTCTCGCAAACCCCTGTAAAACATCTTGGCGTACCCCTGATCATCCAAGGCATATGTGCGCGCGAATCTTGCAAGATGCGTGAACTCCCACTGATATTCCAATACTGACATAGATCCTTGCTTCAGTTGCAGGAACCTCTCCTTAAGATCATCACACGCCGTGGGAGGAACAAAATGCTCCAAAAATGCGTCTGAGAACTCATCCCAACTGATGTCAGTATAGGTGCGTCCCCCAAAAGTAGAGCCCATAAGGGACTTCCACCATCTCTTGGCATGCGATTCCAAGGAAGAGACTGCCAAGGTAACTGCCATGTTGCCAGGGCATTGTATTCCGACCATCATCTCTTGCACTGTGTCAAGACACTCATCTATACGAACTGCAGACTCAGACCCATGAAAGATAGGCGGGGAAAGACCTCGAAGGCAATCAACCAGTTTGACCCCAGATTTGGTTGTTGTACAGGAGCTTGTTGGGATCTAAAAGCATAAAACATTACAGTCAAGGTCTGACCCAACTCTGACTATTGAAAGGAAGTAGCATCCGAAGGAAGGGGAACACTCCTTACTGGCTCGGAATGCGCTTGAATCTATACGTAAGGATACAAGTTTGGATTAGGTTGGCAATTTATTACAAATGGTGGAAAACTTAATGTGAATCACACATGGACACACCACTGCTTTCGCTATTTCAGTTTGTCCTCAAACTGAATCAACGATAGGGGTGGCCCAGCGGGTTAATGGACTTCTTTATCTCAGGATCGATTGCAAGTTGATACTCTTTGTAAGACCCCCTCCCGGAACACAGGACATGGCCGAGGGAAGTCCTATGACTAGAACAGCCTCCTTGCGGAAGTGCCAGCACACAGGCTAGCCTCTTCTAGGAGAAGCCTATCCTAACGGCTAATCTCAAATATCACATGGCAACCCATCAACAATTTATATAGAAGACCACAATTCCACCAAAAGCATAAAGTCCACAATCTATATATAAAATGAAAACAAGAAACCACGTGTGCTCCTGAAAATGTCAGAGTACAAAACATGATGTAAAACTACATCAAGATCTCTCAAAATCTCACATCTGTGACAGAAGGAACCTATGGTAATGGCTGCATCATCATATCAGTCCCCGTCCCCTAGCCTGGCTGTCCTCCTGCACAGTGTGCTGCTGCTACTGCTGAGTGTGCTCGTAAAAGAAGTGGTATGACAACCGCTAGTCTAAAGACTAAGTGGCACCACATCCTCTCCCCCGACGATTCTTAGGCATCAGACAAAAGGAGGGAAAAAGGTCTACAATATAAACAGTAATACAAGCAGGTGGTATAAGACAGTGTAATAGGAAAACAACATATATATAGGTAAGCAACAAGAAGTACAAGCATGTATAAAAGAGCACAACATCTAGTAGAGTAATAAGCAAAAAACTGCAGGAACTGAATTGAACTTAACTTATAAAGATGCCCATACAAGTTTATAAGTTATGGGTCTTTCACAATGTTAAGTAACTTATCACATAAAGGTGCCCATACAAGTTTATATGATGAGGATATTTATGCGGTGCAATGCAATGCAATGCAATGAATGTATGTATGATGATTCACCCATGATTTACTCACGCACTCTGATTTGCTATGTCGAGAAAGACCTTTACTTCCCGCTTTTCGAGGGTAGCTAACCACTCAGGCACCTCACGTCATGGCCAAACGGAGATAGTGGAATGGGCATCACCACTACTAGGTGGGTATACACACTACCAGACCTAGGCCTTACGTAATCCTCAATGCTAAGAACACAATAGCGTAGACCCTGCGTACTCATGCTCGCTAAACCAGCTGAGTCTTATGATGCGGAAGGGTTCTTTGGGAAGTAGGAACCAAAGGACCAAGCCCAACTGGTCCTAGAGTCTATCTGTCGTCTTCTATCGGTGTGTTGACAAGCAAGCCCGTAGACTCGCCAGAAGTAATCCTATAATAAGGATCATTATGCATTCGTGTGAAGACTATACACCCCCAAGTAATTCCCATGCTCAACTTGTGACATCAAGCACCCAAGGACTCCTAACCAGGTCCATAACACAGTTACCATTACAAGTTCAATTGATGCTACTTAGCATACCAGGACCTACCAACCGGGTCCTTAACATAATGATGAGTCCCGATTATATACACATATATGGACTCATCTGGGCCGTTTATCTAGTCATTCCACTGCACTTTAGCCTTGTTTTAGCTTATATTTGTTATCACTTGCTATGTGCACTTCTAGGCCCATTTTGGTGTTATTTCGTATCTTTCTTTGTTATTAGTTTTCTTGCGATGTTAAGTCCCACTTTCAGTGGCTAGACTGGTGTCATACGCTGGAACAGGTGTCGTGTAGGTGTTTCCGGTGCAATTCTGCACAGGAACACTGCACACGATCACCGGTTCTATTGCGCACGACCACTGGTCGTGCGCCACTGATCGTGTGCACTTAACCCTTTTTATGAGTTCTGTTTGGTGCAGTGCGCACGACCATCTACGCTAGTGCGCACGACCACCGGTCGTGTGCCACTGTTCGTGCACGCTTATCATCAATTTCATGAGTTCTGTTTCAACCAGTGCGCACGACCACCTACGATAGTGCGCACGACCACCGGTCGTGCGCCACTGGTTGTGCGCCACTGGTCGTGCGAACATGTTATTTCATAATTTCTATCTTTGCTGGTTCCGTCCAGGCAGAGCGCACGATCACCGAATTCTAGTGCGCACGACCACTGGTCGTGCGCCACTGACCGTGCGCACTGTTTAATTCCAGCGCCTATAAATTCCGCTTCTCGCGATTTAGGTCGTATCGCTCGCTGTTTTTCCGCCGTTCCTGCTCGAGTTTCGCCCGATTTCGCCACTCCACCGCCGCCCACCATCTGGAGGTGCTCCGGGCTTGTTCTTCACGCCAATCTTGGCCGGAGTTTCCTCTCGGCCTCCTCCTTCATCCAAGAGCTCCAAAGGAAGACCTAGCCGCCATTGCCATCAAGCAAGAGGAAGTTTGCAACCTCTACCGGATCGTGACACGAAGAAGACGGGTCCATTGGAGAGTCGTGATAGCTCTCTCTACCCCGGACGTAGTTGCGGACCGAGCTTGGACGCGGATTGACAACCCGGCGATTCCAACCGTGAATCTCCAACGAGCCTTCGGATTCGGTCGATTTCTTGCCTTGTTCTCCTCTTATTGATTGTTGTAATAGTTAGATCTTTTGTATTTTGATGAAGAACACTATAGACCTTGCTATTTAAAGTTATTTCATGTCTATGTGAAATACCCTTTTTGTTTATTTGTGTGCTTGAGGTGCGCCCCATTCCATCCTCCATCCCGCCGTCACGTCCGGTGCCGCACTAGCAATTGCTAGTGGCGTGCTTGTCGAAGAGGTGCTTGCGACCCTCATTCCGTTAGCCTACTCGCCCATCCGCCTACCGAAGCGTGGCATCGCGGCCCGTACTCCATCCCGCCTAACGAAGCAGCGCGCTCAAGGCCTGCATAGTTCGATCCGCTTGCCTACTCGTCCATCCGCCCTTACGAAGTAGCGCATTCAAGGCCTACGTAGTCTTCCATCCCGCCAAGCGAAGCATTGCATAGCGGCATTGCATAGGAGTAGTTGATAACTTTTATTTTATTTTCCAAAAGCCAACCCAACTCCCCCGCATTCCATCCGATTTAAGGACTTCAATCTCAAGTTCTTCCTCGAAACCTAACTCCACCTTACTGTGTTCCTCAAGAGACCGACACTCGGGGATTTTCCCCATTATTATTACTTGCGCGACCGGTGCACTTGCCGAATCATCGCATCAAGTTTTTGGCGCCGTTGCCGGGGAACACAGACGTGTGAGTTTTCTGGAGAGGGAGAGTCTGAGAGAGAAGCCCTTCCATTTGTAAATTGCATCTTTTATTTTATTTCTGTTCTCTTTATTCCATTTTCTTGTTTTATAGTAGGTTGCTTTAGTAAATTTTTGTTAGGTGTAGTATTTCGCACAATAGTGTTCTTCTTTTTGAATCATTTTATCTTCACACTATGTGGGCACATCTCAATTTCCGTTGTCGTTGGTGTGGAGCTACCTCCCACTCTAGTGATGAATGCCCTACGGAGAATAGTACGCATAATTCTTATAGCCCAGCATATGGAGCACCGACTTCGTCTGGTACTCCATATGGTGCGCGTAAGTCTTATGGCTACTCTGCTGAGCCTTTACCGTCATACTTCTTTTCAGCTTCAGCACCCGCTGTGCCAAAGAAGCCTGCTAGGCAGTGCCAGTTTTGTCGGAGCACAGATCATGCCCTGAAGGATTGTGTTGCTTATCTTCGCCAATTGGATGAGGATGACGAGCCGAATATCCGGATCGTCCCGAATCCTTACTCTGGCGGCACACCTTCAACATCCGGTTATGTGTCTTTGTCACCTTCACATCTTGAAGGGTATGGCATGGACACGGTCACTGGATGTGTGGCTGATCTGGGCACCGACATTGCTGAGCCTATTCTCCCGGTGCATCCACCACCCCTAGTGGATTCGATTCTTTGTGAGGAATCGGTGCTCGACTTTTATCCGAGCACTATTCCTCTCCCTGTTGTGCATACTATACTCGTCTCCGACGACATTATTGATGATGTGTCGCAGGATGAGGTGGTTGATCTTAGTTTTGTGCCTACTCCTATGGAGGAGGACAACCTTCTAGGTGAAGAGGACTTTTCCTCAGCACCGGTGGAGGAAGTCCAAATCCTAAGCTTGGCCACCGTTGATCCCGTCGAATCTTATAGCATTGATGACAATGCAAACATTTTTTTACTTCCCCAACCTGATGGGAGTGAGACCGGGATCACTCCCCCGATTGATGTTTATTTATGTTCTTCGTCTTCTTTATTTCTTGATCCCCTTTCTTCATCTGAGCCTGTGCATGTTGAGTCTTCACAGGTATCCCAGGAGGACTTGGAGCTTTTTGCTCAAGTCAATGATGAGAGTATCCTCTCATGTGAGGAGGTTTATTCCCCCTCCGTTGAGGAAGCTCCACTCATTGCCTTTTCCTCCTGCTGCCTCCCTGTTGACGATACCTTGCTAGGCAAGGATGTGTTTTGTGAGATGAGTGAGGACCAGGCCTCCTCCTTTTCTTACATTCTCTACCCTCTACCTGTGAGGAGCAGGTATCTATATTTAGGTAGAGGGGTGACTGTTCTATCACCGTATCGGTACCCGCTACTGACACGGATATTAGGCCAGTTACCTGTCCACTTCTCCTTCCATAGGCCCATTAGCTAGAACTCTTAAAGTTTGAATAAGTCGTGCTGGGAGGACAATAACCCCAGTAGTTATCTTTCTTTTCCTGCATTTTTATTTCATCTAATCATGTTTAGTTAGTAATATTTCTTTTCAGTTTTCTATTTTCTTTTGTTTCTGCGGAGCTGACCCCTGCAGGTATCTTTTTTGGATGGCGGATGCTGCAACTTCATTTTAGCTTACACGCCAATCTTCTGGTGTGCTCATTTCTGAGCACTGGGTACTCTCTTTCCCTAGCCTTTCCTGATTTTCATGTCATATATTCTGTGGATTGCTTAGTTTAAGTCTGGGGGAGAGTAGTTTTGTTTACCCGCTCACGTGCACTATTGTACTGCATGCTAGAAGATTTCATTTAAAATGTTTTGTTTATTTTCATTGCACACCACAGCACCCACTTGAGCGCGTACTCATCTGTATGCAAGCTCTGTAGTGAATTTAATTCTTCTGCTTATGTGGGAAAATCTAGGTGATGGCTTAGGACTATGTAGCAGAGTAAAATGTTGACTCCCGTAGTGCTCCTAGTCGAGTGCTCGGTTGCATAGAAATTTGTGTAGATTAGACTTCTTTTTATATTTATGGTTTTATCTTTTTCTATTAGTGTAAATGTTGTTTACTCTACTCAAATGGTGAATCTGGTGGAATCAAACGGTAGCGTAGGGATGTGTGTAAACGATCGCTAGACTCGTATTGCTTGAGTCGGGAGAAAGGAGAATCTTTCTCTGTGGCTAGAACTTGCCCCAAGCGATTCTTGAAGCATTGGCATAGGATAGTTCTAGTGCGTGAGAATGACGTAGGCCATTATTTTGGCCCGGTTGAACTTTTCATTTCATGCCTATCGTCTACCCTTGCTAGCCCCTTTGTGCCTACCCTTTTCTTGATTCAGCTCCACATTTATCTCACCAAAGCCTAAAAGCCTAGCCTAGTCGCACACCCAAATCTGAGCTTTAGTTGTAGTCTCATTTACATTTTGGGGGGGTGTTGATTTTGGTGTCTATTTTGTGAATCTGTGGATGTGCTCATTTGAAAATTTTGCTGAAAGAAAAAAAAAAGACAAGAAAAAGAAAGATAGAAAGAAAAATGAAAAAAAAAAGAGAAGAAAGAAAAATGAGTTTTATTGAAAAATCATGTAGAAATATTATGTATTGGGAGTAGGCGGTGCACACACCTATGTTGCAAAAGTCCAAGTCTGGGGGTGTGGTGCACTTGCATTCGATTTTGGTGCGCGGGTAGTTATTTTTAAAGCTCGTTTGGGTTTTGTGTTTAAGCCATTTTGTTTATCATTGTTTACCTCACCGTAACCCAAGCCCAATCTCTAATCTAAAGTCCTACCGACTCGCGCTATGAACCAATCTAGTGTCGTGGAGAGAATGTGTCCGGGCAAGCCTATGGTCACCGACACCGATGGATTTCGGTGGAGTTTATCCGGCACCCCAATCTTGAGCAATGCTCATCTTAGCGTTTAGTTTACTTTCTCCGTATGCGTGACCGAATGATTCACCGTAGTTCACCATTTTGAGTAGTTGTAATATGCTTTTACTCTTTTAGAAATATATAAACTGTTTTTATAGTCAGAAATCTTTTCTACTATTTTTCTTATGCACGTGAGCATGCGACTTCGCATGGTACTCTGTATTGTAGTTTTAAGCCATCTACTTTTCTTTCCCCGTTTGCATGGAATTTGTTTGCTCGGGACGCGCAAACAGGTAAGTCTGGGGGTGTGATGAGTCCCGATTATATACACGTATATGGACTCATCTGGGCCGTTTATCTAGTCATTCCACTGCACTATAGCCTTGTTTTAGCTTATATTTGTTATCACTTGCTATGTGCACTTCTAGGCCCATTTTGGTGTTATTCCGTATCTTTCTTTGTTATTAGTTTTCTTGCGATGTTAAGTCCCACTTTCAGTGGCTAGACTGGTGTCGTACGCTGGAACAGGTGTCGTGTAGGTGTTTCCGGTGCAATTCTGCACAGGAACACTGCGCACGATCACCGGTTCTATTGCGCACGACCACTGGTCGTGTGCACTTAACCCTTTTTATGAGTTCTGTTTGGTGCAGTGCGCACGACCATCTACGCTAGTGCGCATGACCACCGGTCGTGCGCCACTGTTCGTGCGCGCTTATCATCAATTTCATGAGTTCTATTTCAACCAGTGCGCACGACCACCTACGATAGTGCGCACGACCACCGGTCGTGCGCCACTGGTCGTGCGAACATGTTATTTCATAATTTCTATCTTTGCAGGTTCCGTCCAGGCAGAGCGCACGATCACCGAATTCTAGTGCGCACGACCACTAGTCGTGCGCCACTGACCGTGCGCACTGTTTAATTCCAGCGCCTATAAATTCCGCTGCTCGCGATTTAGGTCGTATCGCTCGCTGTTTTCCGCCGTTCCTGCTCGAGTTTCGCCCGATTTCGCCACTCCACCGCCGCCCACCATCTGGAGGTGCTCCGGGCTTGTTCTTCAAGCCAATCTTGAGCCGGAGTTTCCTCTCGGCCTCCTCCTTCATCCAAGAGCTCCAAAGGAAGACCTAGCCGCCATTGCCATCAAGCAAGAGGAAGTTTGCAACCTCTACCGGATCGTGACACGAAGAAGACGGGTCCATTGGAGGTCGTGACAGCTCTCTCTACCCCGGATGTAGTTGCGGACCGAGCTTGGATGCGGATTGACAACCCGGCGATTCCAACCGTGAATCTCCAACGAGCCTTCGGATTCGGTCGATTTCTTGCCTTGTTCTCCTCTTATTGATTGTTGTAATAGTTAGATCTTTTGTATTTTGATGAAGAACACTATAGACCTTGCTATTTAAAGTTATTTCATGTCTATGTGAAATACCCTTTTTGTTTATTTGTGTGCTTGAGGTGCGCCCCATTCCATCCTCCATCCCGCCGTCACGTCCGGTGCCGCACTAGCAATTGCTAGTGGTGTGCTTGTCGAAGAGGTGCTTGCGACCCTCATTCCGTTAGCCTACTCGCCCATCCGCCTACCGAAGCGTGGCATCGCGGCCCGTACTCCATCCCGCCTAACGAAGCAGCGCGCTCAAGGCCTGCATAGTTCGATCCGCTTGCCTACTCGTCCATCCGTCCTTACGAAGTAGCGCGTTCAAGGCCTACGTAGTCTTCCATCCCGCCAAGCGAAGCATTGCATAGCGGCATTGCATAGGAGTAGTTGATAGCTTTTATTTTATTTTCCAAAAGCCAACCCAACTCCCCCGCATTCCATCCGATTTAAGGACTTCAATCTCAGGTTCTTCCTCGAAACCTAACTCCACCTTACTGTGTTCCTCAAGAGACCGGCACTCGGGGATTTTCCCCATTATTATTACTTGCGCGACCGGTGCACTTGCCGAATCATCGCATCACATAACACCATAGGAAATAATTTTGAAATTTTTTCGAATCTTTATTGAGTGAGCAGGAATCATACAACTTAGAGTTCACAAGCCAAACAACCAGAAGAACATGAAGGAAATATAGTCTTTATTGATAACAACAATCTTCATTACAGGGAGAGGTATACATGGCGAGACATGATTTTGCCAGTACACAAAACCAAAGAGAAAATAACACAACTTGAAGGAAGATAACTGAGACCGCTCCAGACCGCGCGGTCTCCTTGCCGATCTCTGCAAGCCACCTAACCGCACAACACTGCCGGTTACAAAACACCACCTCAGACCGCTGAGCAAACCGCACCCTCCTTACGAACTCCACTGATTCTCTCGAACTCCAGCAACCCACACTGCAAGCCGCAGACCACCCGAACACTTTCAGAGGAAGAGGTGATCGCTGCAGAACGCACTATCTGCAGAAGCTGCACAAGAAAATTCAATCAGCAGACCGCCCAGTCAGAAATACAGACCGCATGAATTAGACTAAACTCAGCTTACACTTGGTGTGTCTAATTTGCTGCTACAGTGGCTCCTATTTATAGGCGTGGGACCTGATCCAGTCACCACCCGAGAGATAGGATCACCACCCCCAGACCGCGCGACCAGACTGGTCAACCCGCGCGATCAGCAACAGGACTTTCTGCTTCATTTGATGAGCTCGTCAGCTTCCAATCAGACCGCGGGAGATCGCCACTCCCTCAGTCAGATCGCGACTCCACAGGGAGACCGCCAGACCGCCAAGAAGCCTCCCACCACCAGTGTTTTCCTGAGACCGGAAACACTGTCTGTTCTCCATAAGACTGCGAACACCTATTCGCAAGCCGGCCTCCACCTGAGACCGGGAACAGAGACCTGTTCGCATACCAGCCTCCTCCTGAGACCGTGAACAGAGACCGCACGATTAAGAGCTTTAGTCCGCGACAACCACCAGAAAACCCGGACAACCACGAGACCGGAATTCTGGAAACCTTGACCAACCTGTGCGGTCACGCCAGACTGGCACATCCCTGAAGAAGCCATCCTGCCATGCAGTCAGAGATAGACCGCGCTGCCTCACCTTCAGCCTCCTTGGACAGATACCAGCGGTCATGCTAGGAGACTACGGCTAGGCAAGATAAACCAGACCGCGGAATAGATCGCCAGGTCGTGCGGTCTCACCAGACCGCGCGACCTCCTCCCAGACCGCCCAGATCCAAAAGCACCACAAACTTCCACTTCAACATTTTCAACACTCCCCCTTGAAGTGGGAAGTTGAAAAAAGCCCAAGTACACTCCTTAGCCGTGTGAACGGCCCCTTCGCCAACGCCTTTGTGAAGATGTCAGCAATGTTGTCTTGACTCCGAACATGCTCGACCGAAAGAGACCCCTCCAGCACCTTCTCACGAATGAAATGATGCTCGATCTCGATATGCTTGGTCCTCGCGTGACAAACTGGATTGGTCACCAGTTTGAGAGCACTCTCATTGTCACCGTGGAGCAGAGTCGGCTCCCGAACCTCCTTATGCACGTCTCCAACCAACCTCCTAAGACAGATGGCTTCCTTATCTGCCAAGGACAAAGCCTTATATTCCGCTTCCGTGGTTGAGACCGACACGGAATCCTGCTTCTTGCTGCACCATAATATAGTCGTGGGGCCCGCCATGAAGACGTATCCAGACGTCGCCTTCCGATCATCCGAATCTCCCCCGTAATCAGCATCCATGTATCCATGCACCTCGAAGCCCGCATCCCTCCTGTAAAGGAGACCCATATCCGAGGTCGCCTTGACATACTTCAGTATATTCTTGGCCGCTAGCAGATAAGGCATTCATGGCTCCGCCATATACCGACTCACTCAGCCAACTGCGTATGCAATATCCGGTCTAGTGATCGTCAGATAGATCAAGCTCCCGACCAGAGCTCGGAACACCAACGGATCTTGCAGAATCCTTCCCTCATCCTTCCGAAGCTTCATAGCCTTCTCCCGAGGTGTGGAGATGCACTTCCCTTCCTTCATGCCGAACTGCTCAACGATCAGCTCCGCATATCTAGCCTGGGACACCAGCACTCCACTCTCCTTCCTCTGCACCTCGAGTCCAAGGAAATGGTGAAGCTCACCCAGATCCTTCATCTCAAGTCTGATAGACAGCTCTGCCCGAAGCTGCGCTACCTCCTCATTCGAATTCCCTATCACGGTCATATTGTCAACGTATAGCAGCACGATGACTTGAATCTCTCCACTCTTCTTGACGAACAAGCTTGAGCCTAAGTCTGAAGCACCAAACCCGCAGAATAAGAGATACTCTGCAATCTTTCCATACCACTCCCTCGGCGCTTGCTTCAACCCATACAGGTCCTTCTTCAACTTGCAGACATGCTACAGAAAATTATCAGATACGAAGCCTGGCGGCTGGACCATGAAGATGTCCTTGTCAATCTCACTTTACAAGAACGCATTCTTTACGCCGAGTTGCCAAATCTTCCACCCCAACACGCCGCCAAGGCAATCACAACCCGAACTGAAGTCATTTTTGCCACCGAACTGAATGTCTCTTCATAGTCTCCACCGTATTGCAGCGAGAACCCCCGAGCCACAAGGCGAGCCTTGTACCGCTCGATACTGCCGTCAGCTTTCTTCTTCAGCTTGTAGACCCACTTGCATGTGACAGGAGTGGTGCCCTTGGGCCTGGGCACCAGAGACGAGGTCTCATTCTTCTCGAGAGCTGCCATCTCTTCTTGCATCGCAATGTCCCACTCCTTCACGCCTTTGGCCTTTTCAAAGCTCGACGGCTCCCTCTCATCCAAGGGACCAGCGAAGAAATACGAGACAAAGCTCACCATGTTTCCTCCTGTATAGCGGTCAGGGGCAATGATAGTTCGCTTAAATCTCCGCAATGCCTTCCCCTGACTCGCAGTATCCTCAGCTGCTTCTTCCCTAGCTCCTCTTCTAGACGTACTCGGAGCATCGCTCCCCCTGCTTCCTGATCCAGAAGCCTCTGCCTCAGAACTAGATATTGATGGACCACCTGGTGACACAGGTAGCTCCACCTGAAGATTTTCCACAGCCCTCTCCGGCTCCTCCACCCTGCTCTCTGGTAGCTCCACACCAAAACTTCCCTTGTACGACATCACCTCGTCGAACACAACGTCGCGAGATACAACAAATCTCCGCGTCTCCGGGTCCATGCACTTCCAGCCCTTCTTCCGGTCATCATATCCCATGAAGACTAGCTTCCTTGCTTTCGCATCTAGCTTCGTCTGAAGCGCATCTGGAATGTGCACATAGCAGGTGGAAACAAACACCCGAAGATGTGCCACACTTGGCTTTTCCTTGAACATCATTTCATGCGGGGTCTTCATATTGATGGGACTCAGAGGCATCCTGTTGATGACGTAGGCAGCACAAGACATTCCCTCTGCCCAGAAGGACTTTGGGATACTCTTGGCATGCAGCCAACACTTGCAGGTCTCCGTCAGATGACAGATCTTCCGCTCTGCAACTCCGTCTTGCTGTGGAGTATGTGCACAAGTAAGCTCCCTCCGGATGCCCGCCTTCCTACAAAAAGTAGAGAACTCACCAGAGGTGAACTCCACTCCGTTGTCAGTCCTCGGCTTCTTAACCCGCAGTCCAAGCCGACCCTCCACGAGCTCATTGAATTTCACAAACGTGGCAAATGCCTCTGCCTTCTCCTTCAAGAAATATACCCAGACATATCTGGTGTAATCATCGATCAACACCAGCATATATCTGCTGCCTCCGAGGCTTGGGGTAGCAGTCGGTCCCATCAAGTCACCGTGGATGCACTCCAACGGCACACTACTCCTTGTCTATGACTTGTCAAATGATAGTCGATGAGACTTGCCGAACTGATACCCTGCGCACACATGACCGTCTCCGTAGAAAGATAGACTAGGCAGGCCCTTGACCAGACCATTCATCACCATAGCCTTCAACTTATCCATCCCTACATGCCCCAACCTCTCGTGCCATATAACAGCACCATCATTCGTTGGGCCAAACAGAACATGAACTACCTCAGCCATAAAACGAATAAGTCTTTAGCTCTCCTCCCCACATGAACTACCTCAGCCTTCACTGCCTCCACATTCCGAAGAAACTTCACTTCTGTTGGGCCAAACAGAACATGATGCCCAGCGTCTACAACGTTGGTCATAGAGAAGAGGTTTTTCCTCATACCAGGCACATGATAAACACTTCTCAATGTAAGCGGTCCCCTATCAATGCCCAAGGAAACAACCCCCACCTTCTCCACATCATGCACAGTATTATCAGCAGTAATAATGGCATCATTACCTGAATAGGGCTGCGCTGAAGAAAGCTTCGACTCGTCCCCGGTGAGGTGATGACCACACCCCGAGTCCACGATCCAGTCCTCCTGATAGTTGATAGGAGCCTCAGCCCCAACAGAAGACGAGAAGGCTACTCCCCATACTCCATCAACCTGCCTGGCTTCAGCTTCCCCCTTTCCTGCAGCAGCATGCCCCGGCTGAAGATTTACCTGGCACTCCTTCCTGATATGACCAAAATTTCCGCACCTGAAGCACTTGGGACCTTCCCCCTTATTCTTCCCTTCAGTCTTAGGGGCATAGCCCCTCTCCTGCTGTCCAGAAGTTGAAGGCCCATTGCCTCCTCCAGCGGTCTTCTTCTTATCCCACTTCTTCTTCTTCCCTGTGAAGAGAACTTCGCCATCTCCCCCAGTCACTGACACCCTCGCCATCTGCCTTGCTAGACTCTCCTGCGAAGCAAGCCGATTTTCCAGCTCCAGCAGAGACGGCTGATTTGCCCAACCATGCACCGACGTCACAAAGGCAACATATTCCTTCCGCAAGCCACGGATAATGTGCCTCTTTAGATTCGCCTTAGAGATTGGCTCATCAGGATCCCGCGCTGAAATCTCGGTGCACAAGTTCTTCATCTTCAAGAAGAACGTAGAGATAGAAAGGTCACCTTGAGCCGATCTGGCCAGCTCATTCTCCAGGAATTGAAGTCTTGCCACATTCTTTTTGTTAAATAGCCCATCCAGGGCTCTCCAGATCTCCGCAGGTGATGCACACCCCAAGATGTGATCAAACAGATCAGGTGATATTGCCCTCTTCAGGGCGAACTCTGCTTTGGCATTAATCCGCCTCCAGTTCCTCACCTCATGATGGTTATCTCCAACCAGAAAGACTTCCTCCATGCTCTCTCCTCCAACTACCTCCCAGAGGTCCTCACCTAGAAGATAGCTCTGCATACAAGACCTCCACTTCTTAAAGTTGGTCGAGTTGAGCATCTCATTCCAAGACCCCTCGCTTCCATGGCTCTACCACTGGTTCCTTCTTCACAAAGGCGATGGCTACTCTAAGTTATTAACTGCTCTATCCACTCCAACCTAGCTCTGTTACCATGTGAAATTTTTTCGAATCTTTATGGAGTGAGTAGGAATCATACAACTTAGAGTTCACAAGCCAAACAACTAGAAGCACATGAAGGAAATATAGTCTTTATTGATAACAACAATCTTCATTACAGGGAGAGGTATACATGGCGAGACATGATTTCGCCAGTACACAAAACCAAAGAGAAAATAACACAACTTGAAGGAAGATAACTGAGACCGCTCCAGACCGCGCGGTCTCCTTGCCGATCTCTACAAGCCACCTAACCGCACAACACTGCCGGTTACAGAACACCACCTCAGACCGCTGAGCAAACCGCACCCTCCTTATGAACTCCACTGATTGTCCCGAACTCCAGCAACCCACACTAGAAGCCGCAGACCGCCCGAACACTTTCAGAGGAAGAGGTGATCGCTGCAGACCGCACTATCCGCAGAAACTGCACAAGAAAATTCAATCAGCAGACCGTCTGGTCAGAAATACAGACCGCAGGAATTAGGATAAACTTAGCTTACACTTGGTATTTCTAATTTGCTGCTACAGTGGCTCCTATTTATAGGCGTGGGACCTGATCCAGTCACCACCCTAGAGATAGGATCACCACCCCAGACCGCCCAACCAGACTGGTCAATCTGCGCGATCAGCAACATGACTTTCTGCTTCATTTGATGAGCTCGCCGGCTTCACATCTGACCGCGGTAGATCGCCACTCCCTCAGTCAGATCGCGACTCCACAGGGAGACCGCCAGACCGCCAAGAAGCCTCCCACCACCAGTGTTTGCCCGAGATCGCAAACACTGTCTGTTCGCCATAAGACCGCGAACACCTGTTCGTAAGCCGACCTCCACCTGAGACCGGGAACAGAGACCTGTTCGCATACCAGCCTCCTCCTGAGACCGTGAACAGAGACTGCGCGACTAAGAGCTTTTGTCCGCGACAACCACCAGAAAACCCGGACAGCCACCAGACCGGAATTCTGGAAACCTGGACCAACCTGTGCGGTCACGCAAGACTGGCACAGCCCTAAAGAAGCCAGCCCGCCACGCAGTCACAGATAGACCGCGCGGCCTCACCTTCAGCTGCCTTGGACAGATACCAACAGTCATGCCAGGAGACTACGGCTAGGCAAGACAAACCAGACCGCAAAACAGATTGCCAGGTCGTGAGGTCTCACCAGACCGCGCAACCTCCTCCCAGACCGACCAGATCCAAAAGCACCACAAACTTCCACTTCAACATTTTCAACAATAACTGTATCCTATAATCCATACAAAACCATCACTCCTACCCATAACGTGTTGCCATAACTCTTGAGCAGTGGTATCCGTATATATGGGAAATACTCTCTTTGATCCTATAGGACTACTTGTTCATTTAGTGTCATGTTCACATTTACTGTATAAATCTGCCTAAACGTATTAACCATACCAATCCTCAAGCATGATTTCACAACATGCTTGAACATGATCGAATTCATAAACTCTAATCGATCACGCTCAGACAATACCAATCATCTCGAACCCGTTCTCGTAAAGAGGCATCAATCGTAATCTCTACTAAGCAGTTATGACAAATCTAACTCTCTGATAGATTATCAAGTGATATAGATACAAATTTATGCATGTTTCCAAAATCCTTGTCTAAATGAGCATCCTAATATTTCAATTCAGCATAATAAATTATAATGACACATTTAATTAAGGACTCATTTCAAAGCCAAATCCTCTGAAACTTCTACCATAGGTCATAATTAATGCTTGAATCAATCATACAAAATTTTGACCTTATTGTATTACACAATATTTATTTATAGCACTTTACATTTATATGATATGACAAGCAATTTCATGGCAAATATGTATCCAAAAATTCTGAAACTAAACAAGGGTGATCACAATATCATCAGGCACATCTCTACAAAATGTTGTAAGCATCCAATAAATATTTTGAGAGAAATCCGTAAAACAATCAAAACTCTGTACATATTAATTAATGTTTACTAAAACAGGATTTCTAGGAGCTACAGACCACCAAAAATAATGTGCCACCCAAATCTGGGAATGTATTTTCAAGGGCTACAACTTTCATGTTGAGGTCAAGGTCCAGATTTAAGCCTAACCTCTCTAAAATCAGGTTTGAACCCAGCAGAGTAAATCTGGACAACAAGCAATCTTGTACATACACCGATCATATTCTGCCCAGCCATTTTTGATTTCACTTTGCCGAAGCAACAGAGCCGATGTTCACCTTCTATTCTCCAATACTCACTTATTAGACAACCGTTCTTCATGAAATCAACTCCTACAACTTCGTATTGAAGAGAAGAGTAGATTGAAGAAATTATCTCAGCGAACGATGCCCAGAACAAAAGTTCTAGCGTAGTTTGTTCCTAGAAAACTCTACTAACTCACCAAGGTCAAGCTCTTTTTAGCCGACATCTCTCCTAAATCAGATCTAAAGATCTACAACCAAGGGAGAGGGGGCGGAAGTAATCTGATTTGCGGCCATGGATCGAGTTTGTCTTCTTGGCGGCATGGTGGCGGTCATTCAAGCTTCAATCCTCCGTCCAAGCTTGATATCCTTCAGGAAAATAGCTGGTATCAATGCTTGAGAGTGGGGAAGAGGAAGACAAGTGATCAGCTCTTGGACGAGGTAATGAAGTTCAAGGCTAAGGGAGGAGAGAGAAAATGGTAACTGATTTGACTTCAAATTAATGGGAAAAATGCTTCCCATGCTTTGGATTGGACAATCCATCCATGTGCCACTCTCCTATTGATCTAAGCCACCTCCCAACTTTGAAATGAGCAAGGATAAGGTATGGGTATAATAAAGTAGTAGTGTCGCGTCACATATCATTTTGAAGGCTACCGCCTACGGCATCACTACCGCCCAACGTTAGCTCTTGACGATACGATATCATCGAGAACCTTTCCGCTTCTAGAAGATAAGGTACCCTTCTCGACGACAAGGTACCCTTCTCGACAACAAGGTACCCTTCTCAACGACAAGGTACCCATATCATTTTGTGAGGCAACACATCATTTTGAAGGCTACCATTGGCGGTATCACTACCGCCCGACGTTAGCACCTTCTCAACGACAAGGCACCCTTCTCGACGACAAGTAACTCTTCTCGACGACAAGGTACCCATATCATTTTGTGAGGAGACACATTATTTTGAAGGCTACCGCCAGCGGTATCGCTACCATCCGGAGTTAGCTCTCTTCTACAAGTTTTTCCCATATTTCTTATCTTTAGGTAGTGGGAGCGCTACACCCACCCTTGTTGACCATGACTCAAACCTGACCACCTCAGGGTCCTAGGGCTTCTACCGAGCCCGAGTCAACTCCCGGTGACACAAAACACTCATGAGGTTACTAGCGCGAACTGGGATGTTACTACCTGACCCCACTATGACACCTCCAACCTCATAAGGAGTCCCTTGGGCCACTTAGGGCCCATTGGGGTCAACTAAAGTGGTCCAGTTGACCAATGTCAACCCTAACCATAGATAGGTCAAAATAGCCCATTAAGGACCAATTGATCTCCAATTAGTCAAATTAGCTCACCCAAATCTTCCTAACCCTTAAGGTTGGTCAATAGGTCACTAACAACATAATTGGTCCACTCAATTCCATGAATTGGGCCAAAACCAACACTTGGGCCCAAAAAGCCCAATTTGACCTAAATAGGTCAAAGTGAATCAACTTGACCCAATTGATCACACCAAGCCACAGTTGGCCTTAGGTGGTGTCAAGGGACCTAGGTACACCCATTTGGGTCAGTAACACCGCCTAATTTGACCTAGGGTTGGGTTAAACCCATTAGGGCTAATTAAGCCCAAATTGGGGAAATCAAGGCCAATCCTCAATCCCAATTGGTCTAGGCCCAATTATGGTGATCAACTAAGCCCTCATGACTAAAATTACATGTATTGCCAGTCAATTTCTGGAGAGCATGACAAGGAGAGAGAAATTGGAAGTTTCCCCCTAATTTGAAGAAAGAGAAAAGAGGGCATTCATGGCCATGAATGCAATTAACCAATTAATCCCCCCCCCCCCTAATTGATGGAGATTCATTCCCCTCAGTCAATTTAGAGAATCTTAATGGCTTTTACCGGCCTCCTAGAGGAGGAATTCAAAGAAATTCATTTGGCCGAAACTTCCCCCTTCATGTCCATTAATGACATTCAACTTTGTAACCCCCCCCCCCCCCCCCCCTCTTACTTAATTGTGCCCTTTAACTCCTTCAGACGTCAAAGAGGAGTGAAAATGCCATGTTTTCAAAGGGGATCGTTCACTGGAAGCAGAAGAATCCATGGCCCCCAATGCTTCCCAAGCATCCATGGTGAACCAACGATCGGCAAGGCAAACATCCACCTCACAGGTTTGATCCCATCCCACTTCCTTAGTTCTTAGATCTCAATCCATTTGAGACTTGATTCAAACCAAATTGAGCTCGAATCGAGTCTCTGAAAAGGCTCATTTTTAGCACTTTTCCCCTGCTAAAAATCCTCCTTCCGGCCACCTCCGGCCGCCAAACCACCGTGAATCACCGACCACCACCTCGACGAAGGTGGTGGTGGCAATAGTCGGCCGGGAGGAAGCGTGGGTGGCCGACAAATCAAGTGTAAATGCCACCCAAGATAGGATGTCAGGGACCGTACATTCAATGGGGACGATGACCACAGACCATCAGATCTAGCGCGATCTGGTATTCGCAGACCAAATGAATTAACATTTATGATTTAATACAATCTGTCACATATAAGCTATAGATGATTTTAATTATTAAAAATACTTAGAGGCATATTCTGTGAAAGTGATCAACATGAAATATGCGCTCCTTGAGGTCTAGCTTTTTTTAAAATTTGTGTCATTCAATTTAGCCCACAGGATCTCCCTCAACATCACTTTTTGGTGCAATGTGTCCCTAGGGCTAACCGGGGATATATTTGTGTGCCCCCATTGATCCACTCAGTCAAATGACCTAAACATTTGACCATAGGCCAATCTAGCCATGACTCACTTCATGTCCAAAAACCAGAATTCTTGGAGATGATTTTTCTATAGTTTTTGATATAATTTAATAATTCATACATAGCTTAAATATAGGGTCTATGGACTTCAAAATCCCCCAAATCCCTGGTGGATGGCTTGTGGGGACATTATATGGTCATGGTAAAAATCTCCGCCCATATGGGTTTGATTAGACTTGGTAATCTAGCATCCAATTATGGCCCTTTAGGGAAAGTTAACTCTAACCTATTCAATAGTGCACTATGAGGATTTGAGTTACCATCCCTCAAACAAATATGATGAAACTTTGGTCACCCCTTTGTTATCACATAAAACACCCTCACAAGTAATTTTAGAAGGTTTAGGGTTGGAATACCAAGAGAACCTAGATCAACCCTTAGGGTTGCATATTTGGTTTAATGAAAGGAATGAAGTCATATCCCCATGGATGAGCTTGGAACTTTATTTATTGTTTCATAGGGTGAATGAACACCCTCGATAATATTGTTGGAATTCGTAGAGTTATTATCACCCACTGAATATTTAATGTTTAATCTGGTAACTTTCATTTCAAGTGCAAAATATATAGTCATATATTTTATAACAATTATGAAACTTGGACAGTGAACTTTTCATGATGCTATGAGTCTTTAAAAATTTTATTATAATTTTGGGATAAGGTAGTTTGGCAGTTCCTTCATAATGTGCCAAAAGTGAATTTCCATGATTTAAATTAATTATGTAGTCATATGATTTTAAAAAATGTGAAATTTGATCAGAGAGCCTCTAGGGTTATTATAATGCTCTGCAATTTATATCACAATTATTGGATGAGGATTTATAGTGCTTCTTTCACAAATTCTCTATATTCAGTTCTCTTGATATAGTTAATTATATGACGAAATGATTTATGAAAAATATGGTACTTGACCAATAGCCCTTTTAGGTCATCATGATGCTCTACAAATTTTGCTGTAATTATTGGATAAGACTATGTAGTGGTTCCTTCACAAATTGATCTAAACTTAGTTCCTTTGCAATAATTAATTATGTGGCTAAATGAAATTAGAATAATATAAAAACTGGCCAGAGAGCTTCTCTGGTAAATATGGAGCTTTGATAATTTTAGTATAATTTTTGGATGGATATTTACTGTACTTTGTTCATTCATTTGTTAAAAGAAGCATTTGTTATTTAGTTAATTTATATGGATTCATGATCTTGTAAAATAGCCAATCTTTGTTGGAGGACATTTTAGAACCCTGGAAATTTATTCATGCCATTTGGGTAATGGGAAGTTGAAGTTCCCTCACAAAATTGGGTTAGGCCACAATTAATCATATTGTGATTTCCAAGGAAATAATTAGGGGAGAAAAATATAAATCACTGATATGTCTTTAATATAGACCATAACCAATCTCTGGATATGTAGTTCATCAAATGGAAACTTTGGAACATGTAGGACCATTACAAATGTCAATCTTTTCCCCTTAAGATTGAAATGGTCTGTAGATTGCCAATAAGGAGTTTGGTGGTTTTTGGGTCTTTCCATGAGTCTTTGGGTAGGGATTATTCAGTGAGAGGTTATGTAGATCAACTCTATGGTGGAATGTCAAAAAGTCACTTCAAAACCTCCCCTAGTTGTGGGTGTGAGTTGTATGCTCTTAAGTGGAGAGTTGGTGTTCAAGAGAACGTTAATACTACTGTTTAACCTTAATCCATTATCGGACTCTAGAGTAACATAAGTGAGTGGTGTTGGGTAGTCACCAATAATATTAAGAGTCTTGTGAAAGTGAGTTTGGAGTGTCATCCCATCGTACCTCCTGGTACCGCTGTGAGCGCCTCACCGAGTAGACCTCGGGAAGTCCAAGACTAACCCTTAAACTGATATGGCATATAACAAGAAAGATTTATCAAATAACAATTTATCTAGTACACACATACACACACAGAAACACACACACACCCTTTTATAATGGGAAGATGGTTTTGGTTCGTCTAGTACTGCGAGCAGTGGGCTCGGTGAGAGTTTAGTGAAGAAATGTGATGTGAGTTGTGGTTTGGTTTTTGTTGAAATGAATTGGTTAGTCTAGTAAACTGGTGGCTCATGAGTTCAATTGTTGCATATGTGCTTGTGAATATAAGTGGTAGGTCATCATTATTGGGCAGTCGTTTACACCGACGTCAGTATGTTGACTCGACAAGTGTTAGAATTCACTTAGCCAAGAAAAGACTGTGGATCCCAACATTAGTACAAGATGCTCTGTAACACCTGGCTAGGTGTATCGAGTAGTATGTAAGGTCTAGGTTAGGTAGTGTGAATATCGACCTAGGAGTGGGGTGGCCCATCCCACTGCCTCCGTTTGCCACTACAAGAGGTACCTGAGAGTTTAGCTAACTCCAAACTGGGGAACTAAAGGTCTGTGCACGCAGAGTCGTGGGGGTGAGTTGCATTGGTGTGAAACATATACATAAAACCTTGGACAACATTTCAGATCATACATAACATTGCATAAAATCTTTACCCCATCATATACATTATTATGGGCTCTTTTATACATTGGGCCTTGCAAAATGATCACTTAACTTATAAGTATGTATGGGCATTCTTATAAGTTAAGGCTATTTTTTTCTGTGATGATAGTTAGTTGCTTTATTATTTATTTTACTTCTTCTATATTGACATTTCTTTACTTCTACCTTACTATTGTTATATCATAATTGTGTAAAGAAGGCCCTGCATAGATATCTTTAGTATATGCTTCCTGGTAGTTAAGGCCACCGCCATTTGCTTGTACTTATGCTTTGATGTACTTCTCTTCATTCCTCCCGCTCGGTGCTTAGGAGTCACCGGGGGAGGGGTGGGGGATTGGCATAGTCTTTTGACTAACGGTCGGTGGTGACCAAACACCACATGGGCGCATATTGGGAGAATGGGAGCTACTCCGGGAGATCTAGTATAACTAGAGTGCGATGTAGGAAGAGGTGAGCCAGCCTAGCTCTGGAGCAGCATCCGTGACCACGGGTTCCGTGAGTGATTAGTTTTTATTACTTCCGCGAGCGTTATGTTGTGAGGACTATATGTACTGGGCAGGAGCCCATTTAATATTTAGCTTTATCTTTTGTGGACTATTTATAAACGATATCTTATGTATCGCATTGTGATTGTGGACTTAGTTATATTTATATGTTCTTTCTTATTTTTCTCTGTGATGTATGAGTGGCCTGGATATTAAACTTGTCGGCAGTATCAACGTCTTGTGGTAGTGGCCTTCCCGAGAGTTGGTGTCACTGCAAGGCGGCGATTCTGGGCATAAGACCCAGTGGAATTGCAAAAAAAGGGGTCTTGCATAGCCTACTTCTTCTTCCACTTCAAAAAATTCAACACCCCCCTTGAAGTTGGAAGTGGAAGTCAGCCCAAGCAAACCTCGTAACCGACTAAATGATCCATTCGACAATGGCTTTGTAAAGATGTCCGCAACATTGTCCTTGCTCCGCACATATTCAACCATCAAAGATCCCTCAAGCACCTTTTCACGAACGAAGTGATGCTCGATCTCGATGTCCTTGGTCCGCGCATGACAAACTAGATTATTAACTAGTTTAAGCACACTCTCATTATCACCATGAAGTAGAGTAGGACCTCACACCTCCTCATGGCCGTCTCCCACTAGCCTCCTAAGCCAAATGGCTTCCTGAGCTGCCAAGGACAAAGTCTTGTATTCCGCTTCCATAGTGGTGATAGACACTGAATCATGCTTCTTGCTGCACCACGAGATATCTGAAGAGCCAGTCATAAAGACATAACTAGAAGTCTACTTCCGATAATCTGAATCTCCTCCATAATCAACATTCATGTAACCATGTAAACAGAAGCTCGAGTCTCTCCCATAAAATAGACCCATATAAGAGGTGGACTTCACATACTTCAGAATACTCCATGCCGCCATCAGATAAGGTTTCCGCGGCTCCGCCATATTTCAGCTTACACGGCCCACGGCATAGGCAATATCCGACCTCTTAAATATCAGATATATAAGACTTCCAACCAAAGACCAAAACACAGTGGGATCAGAAAGAACCCTTCCCTCATCTCATCGAAGCTTCAAACCAATCTCTAGTGGAGTAAAGCTACTCTTCCCCTCTCCTATGCCAAATCGCATCACGATCTGTTCTGCATAGCCCTTCTAGTAAATGAGCACACCGCTCTCTTTCCTCTCCACCTCAAGTCCAAGGAAATTGTGGAGCTCACCCAAATCCTTCATCTCGAATCTGATAGCTAGCCCAGCCCGAGCCTAAGCTACCTCCTCTTCAGAGTTCCCAGTAATGATCATATCGTCAACGTACAACAACACTAAGACCTGAAGCTCCCCCGACTTATATACAAATAGGCTTGAGTTATAATCAGAAGCAAAGTAACCGCAGAATTGGAGATATTCTGCAATCTTCCCATACCACGCCCAAGGCGCTTGCTTCAAGCCTTAAAGATCATTCTTGAGCTTGCAAACATGTCCTGGATGATCTTTAGAAACATAACTAGGCGGTTGCACCATAAAGATATCCTTGTCAATCTCATTGTACATGAAAGCATTCTTCACATCGAGATCCCAAATCTTCCATCCTTGGCAAGCTGCCAATGCAATCACCACCCGTACTGAAGTTATCTTGGCAACATGACTAAATGTCTCTTCATAGACTTCGCCATAGTGTTGAGAATACCCTCGAGCTACAAGGCGAGCCTTGTACCGCTCAACACTTCCGCTAGCCTTTTTATTTAGCTTGTAAACCCACTTATACGTCACAGTAGTAAAGCCATCCAATTTGGGCATAAGATCCCAAGTCTCATTCTTCCTGATGGCAGCCATCTCCTCATCTATGGCATCTTCCAACTCCTTGAATCTAGTGGCAATTTAAAAGCATGATGGCTCTCGCTCATCCAGGGGGCCTACAAAGAAACACGAGATAATGCTCACCAAGTTCCCCCTGTATGCCGAACTAGTGGAATAATAGTCCGCTTGGACCTCCGGAAGGCTTAGCCTGATCCACCACTTCTGCTGCTTATTCTGAACTAGCTCTTCTTCCCGACACGCTTGGAGCATCGCACCCCCTGCTTCCAGAACCAGAAGCACTTGTCGTAGAGCTAGAAATAATTGGAGCACCTGGTGAAACAGGCAACTCCACCAGAACTTCTTTAGCAGCTTCTACTTGCCGACCATATGACCTGCTCTCTTATAGCTCCACAGATGAGCTACCTTAGTATGACGTCAGTTTGTCGAATACCAATCCCTTGAGACCACAAACCTTTATGTCTCAGGATCTATGCATCTCCAACCCTTCATCGGGTCATCATAACCGATGAACACTAGCTTCCTTGCTTTCGCATCTAGCTTTATTCTAAGAGCATCAGGAACATGCACGTAACAGGTAGATCTGAACACTCGATAGTGTTCCATATTAGGCTTCTCCTTAAACATCAACTAATGTGGAGTCTTCATGTTGATAGGACTGAGAGGCATCCGATTGATGACATAAGCTGCTCAAAATATTCCCTCTGCCCAGAAGGGCCTAGGAATGCTTTTAGCATGAACCCAACATTTATAGGTCTCCGTCAGATGATGAATCTTCCGCTCTACAAATCCATTCTGGTGTGGAGTATGTGCATAATGGACCTCTCTCCTGATGCCATGCTTTCTGCAAAAGTTGAAGAACTCACTTGAGGTGAACTCCCCTCCATTGTCAGTTCTGAATTTCATGATCTGCAAGCCAAGACGACCTTCCTCAAGCTCCTTGAACTCCACAAACATCCCGAATGCCTCAGACTTCTCCTTCACAAAATATTCCCAAGTATATCTAGTGAAATCATCAATCAAGACCAGCATATATCTGCTACCTTCAAGACTGGTAGTTGCGGTGGGTCCAAAAAGATCACGATGAATACACTCCAATGGTGCTTTGCATCTGGTGTGTGACGTGTCAAATAGAAGGCGTTAAGCCTTAACAAACTGATATCCAACACAAACTTGGCCATCACTTAAGGATGATAGACTAGACAGGCCATTCACCAGGCCTCTTGCTGCCATAGCCTTCAGCTTATCCATACCAACACACCCCAAACTCTTGTACCAGATAGCATCGCTGTCATTAGCTCTCATCTTATCAACATAGGAACTTGTTGATAAAACAAATAAGGTCATCACCCTCCTTCCAACATGAGTGACGTCAGCCTTCAAGGTTCACGCATTTCGGAGAAACTTCACTTCTGTTGGGGCAAACTGAACATGATACCCAACATCTACATCATTGGTCATGTAGAAGAGGTTCTTATTCATACCCGACACATGATACACACTCCTCAAGGTGAGTGGGCCTCTATCACTGCCTAAAGAAACGATTCCATCCTTCTCGATTGCATGAACAGTATCATCAATTGTAATAATAACATCATTACCTAAATATGCCTGCAGAGAAGAGAACTTTAATTCATCCCCAGTGAGGTGATGACCACACCCTGAATCCACAATCCAATCATCTTTGTAGTTGATGGAAGCCAAAGCATGAACACAAGTGCCCGTCATGAAAGCACCTCCACCCCAACAACCTTCAGCACTGGAATCTACCTCTCCTTTTCTTGCAGCATGCCCTGGCTTAAGATTGACTCTGCAGTCCCATTTTAAGTGACCAGGCTTGTTGCACCTGAAGCACCTTGGACCTTCCTTCTTCATCCCATCATGCTTAGGAGCATAGCTCCTCTCCTGCTGATATGAAGTTGATTGACCATTACCTCCAGGTGACTTCTTCTTCTTGTCCCATCTCTTCTTTTTACCTGAATACAGAACCTCACTTTCTCCCCGGAGATAGAAATCCCAGCCATCTACTTAGCTAAGCTCTCCTGCGAAACGAGCAAATTTTCTAGAACTTGCAATGATGACTGATTGGCCCAGCCTTGCACAGAAGTAACAAAGGCCACATACTCCCTCCGCAAGACACATATTATGTGCCTCTTCAGCTTCGCTTCTGAGATAGGCTCTTCCTGGTCCAACGCTGATATCTCAGCACAGAGGTTCTTCATCTTCAGAAAGAAAGATGAGATAGACAGATCACCTTGAGTTGCTTTTGCCAACTCATTCTCATGAAATTATAGCTACGCTACATTCTTTTTATTGAACAGGCCATCCAAGGCTGTCCAAATCTCAGCACCAGACCGACATCCTATGATGTGGTCAAAGAGCTCAGGAATGATAGCTCGCTTGAGAGTGAACTCTGTCTTAGCATTGGTTCTCTTCCAAGCCTTCACCTACCCAGCATTCCCTTTAGCAACTACTACTGGTTGTCTCGCTTCTCCACCGACTACCTACCATTTGTCCTTGCCAAGAAGATAACTCTCCATGCAAGACTTCCACTTCTTGAAGTTAGTCTGCGTAAGGAGCTCAATACGAAGACCTCTTGCATAACCTCATTTTTATTGCTATTGTAACATCCCCCAAAGAACTAGACCCCTAGAGTGGTTTTATAATGACTAGGTCATGACAAAACCCTACGACGCTTGAAGAGATCACTTGGCCTTAGGCTTGAAGGGGAAGAGCACCTTGGTCTACAAATAGCAATTTGCAGTAACCAAGCTTAGGGTTGGAATTTTGGGCCTCACCTTGGTCCTTTGACCCCCAACATAACATCCCTAACCCATTAGGGGTCCCTTAGAGCACCAAGGACCCATTGGGTCAACCATTGAGGCCAACTTGACCAAAGTCAACTTTAAACCTTAATTGGTCAAAGTAGCCTAATTAGGGTCAATTGACCTACACCATGCCAAATTGACCTTGCCCCTACCCTTATAAGTATATTAGGTACCCAATGGAACAAAAAGCTCCATAATGAGGCCACCAATTCGGCCAAGATAACCTAAGTCAACTCTAGCCCTATTTTGGTCAAAGTGAATCTGAAAGGTCAATTGGCCTCCACCTTGCCAAATTGACCCTACATACACCTTCCTAACTCTTAAAAGAAGCCAATGGGTCATTAGCCACCCATTGGATTCAACCAAAATGGTCAAATTGACCAAAGTCAACTCACCTTAAATTTAGGCCAAAATGACATATTTTGACCTAATCAAGCACAATCCACTTGGGCTAGACCCAATTGAAGTGGTCCACTAGCTAATGGGGTTAGGAGTTACTGAAATTGCCATTCAATTTCAATAAATTTGGCTAGGAGAGAGAAAACTCCATTTTCCCCAAAAATGGTGGAGAGAGAAAGAGAGGGAATAATGGACATTCATGGCTTGGGAGGCCAAAGACCTCCTGTCTTCACCTCTCATGGATTGGTGCAGTCCCCCTCATTGATTTGGAGGAGATTAATATCCAGGGCCAGCCAAAAGGGGGCTGAATTTGGAGGATTTTCATGGTGGCCGAAAATAGCTTTCATGCCATTAATGGAAATCCCGAGCATAGACCCTTCCTCTCCCCAAATTGCTCTGTTTAAAAGCTTTACCGGACAGAGGGGAATGTTTTCCCCCACTTACCCGAAGGAACCAGTAAACCTGGTGTAGAAGTTCCATGACACCCAAGAGTTCTCATGTGGCCATGGTGTATATGAAATCGGCAAGGAATCTCCCCTCCAAAAATGCCCTCCCCTCCTCGTCTCTATCTTTGGGTAGATCTACATCTATTGGCCGCAAGGTTTGGGGCCAAATGGCCTTGGGTCGGGTTTGGCCGGAGCTTGGATTTTCAATCTCTCAATCCTTTTGATCGTGAGGCGCCCTTAGAGGGGGGGGGGGTGAATAAGGGTTTTTAAATCTTGATTATTTAATATAAAACTTTTGTTGTTTTTCTTTAAATCAAATTTAAATCAAAACTTAAGAGGAGTGAATCAATTTAAAACAAAACAAAAAGAACATGAATTTCATTAAGATTTAAGATTACAAAATATGTGATTTCTATAACGCTAGAAATCGAAGGCGAAATATGAAATCTTTGTTTTGTTTTCTTTACCGACTCTTCTCACCAAGAACCGGTTGGCTTTAGCCAATATTCCAAAGATTCGGCCTCAAGCCGCTCTAGCCTTCCTATACCTAGAAAAGTCCTCGAGCACCCCCTAGATATACTTCCTAGACCCAGTCGCCAACACGAGGCAAATTGCTCCCTAAGTCCTACCCAGACCTAGTCGCCAACACGAGGCGAATTTACATCCAAGAAAATAACAAAAGGTTACAAAATATTTGAACACATAAACTAAAAAATTCCCTCTGAAAAATTCTGGAGATGGCGAAGGCCGCTGAATGTTCTTAAAGTCGAAGCACGCATTCTTCACGTTGAGTAAGCGTTGATCTGGTTCTCCTTGAATACTTTGCTCGAATATGTGTGGGAGTTGAAGTTCTGGAAAATACATCTCTGATTGAGTTTCTGGAGTACTGGAGTAAGACTCAAATCAATCAGTAGTCAAAGAAAATGAAGCCATCATATTTATAGACTTTGAGCTAACGTCAGTGTTAAGTTCTAACGCCAGGCATTGCCCATGTATAACAACATATTGATGGCTCGGATCTTCAGAAGAGGAAGGAGATTCTGCACTTTAGGAATTGTTTTATTTTAGGAAATATTAACGCCGGCATTAAGGCTAACGCAGGCGTTGGGCAAATCATTCCTGCTGCAATCACGACTGCTTCCTTCATGCCATAATCATCGATCAATAATGCCCATCATTAAGACCTAATGCCTGGCGTTGAATTTCTCTCTCTTTTTATTCAGTCAGCAAGCCATCCCGTCGATCGGCAGACCGTCCCATCGATCACTAATGCCAAATGTTTAATCTTAATGCCTTGCATTGAGTTTCTCTCTCTTTTTATTCAGTCAGCAATCCATCTCGTCGATCGGCATCCCATCCCGTCGATCGGCAGACCGTCCCGTCGATCACTAACGCCCAACATCAAAAACTAATGCCTGGCGTTATCCATCTTTCAATCCTTCTGCTTGTGCATAGTGCCAGACCAGTATTGCAGCAACCTGGTGTCATATCTGTCCAAACCTACATGCTAAGAACACAATGGCAAACAAGATCAAATACAAGTAGGATTTGTTATTCTCAAATTTAAGGGATGCAGAAAGCCATGTTCCAACAATCTCCCCCTTTTGATAATAACAAATCCAATAGAGATAAATCATAATCATATATTAGATATGTGTTTTTAGAAGGATATATGACACAGTAATCATAGAGATAAAAATAAGAGTTATAGTTCTTTAAACATTGTGCCCCCTACTTAAGTGCCCCCTTAGTGTATGCACCCATAGACTAGATTCATGCTCCCCCTTAATCTAGTGAGTCCTACTCCTTGTGATTTATCATTTTATTCTCCTTCTTTTGTTATTAGCAAAAGAGGGTGGAGTGTAATGAAAAGAGAGGGCAAAAGGTAGAACGTAACTAAGAGAGGAAGAAGAGATTTGTTTTTAACAAAATAGAAATCGTGAACGAGCTAAGGGAGAGAGTTGCATCGTGGGAAAAAATATATGATAAGCGTGAAAGAACAGCATTCAAAGATTATACCAAAAAAATGTAATCACTTGCTTTTTAAATTTGTTTTAAGAGTGATACTACTTGTTAAGAGAGATGTAATTTTGTTCGACAAAGCACAAGTGAAAACAAACTGTAGAAATAAGCATGAGAACACATGGTATAAGGATACATGATCAAATAGGAATTCCAAAGGATAAAACAAAGTTATTAAGATTTAATATTTTTATAATAGTTTGATTATTTCAACAATATATTTAGACTCTTCACATTTGAGCATTTTAAATTTGAAAATTTTCAAAACACATAGGCAAGCATGAATCAACATATTCATAAGGATAATAACTACAATGTAACCTATTCGTATTTCAAGTAAAAAAACATTGTAGAGATCATGTATTGCAAACTAGTGCTTTTACTTAAGTTTTGAGAGAATTATGTAAATTTGCTTTAGGATCCAATTCTCATGAGTAGAAGCTTTATGAAAATCAATGATGTGTGCATAAGGTGTTTTGATAAAAGTATACAAGTGATATAATCAAAACACATGTCATAAGTAATGAAATGGTAACAACAACATAAAGAATGCAATCTTATAATTACTTTCACACATCATATTTAGTGTACAACCCTGTATTCGCCGAGTGGGCCCCCAGATCACATGAGGTATTTTTGACATCAGTTTATAGTATGTTCCAGGGCAGGGAGAGAGTAGGGCGAGCGGTGGAGGTAGAGACATCCCGCTCACCCAGCTTGTGCAGGAGGCGAGCAAGAGGGGGGGGGGGCGAGCTCCTCTCGCCCCCGCTCCCAAGGAGAGGGCGACCTCCTCTCGCCCCACTCTCAGCAAGGGGGGCGAGCTCCTCTCGCCCCCGCTCCGAAGGAGCGGGCGAGCTCCTCTCACCCCGCTCCCAAGGGGGCCGAGCTCCTCTCTCCCCTGCTCCCAAGGAGGGGGTGAGCTCCTCTCACCCCGCTCCCAGCAAGGAGGGGGCGAGCTCCTCTCACCCCGCTCCCAAGGAGGGGGTGAGCTCCTCTCGCCCCCCTCCCAACAAGGGGGGCGAGCTCCTCTCGGCCCCGCTCCCAAGGAGGGGGCGAGCTCCTCTCGCCCCACTCCCAGCAAGGGGGCGAGCTCCTCTCGCCCCCGCTACCAAGGAAGGGGCGAGCTCCTCTCGCCCCACTCCCTGCAAGGAGGGGGCGATCACCTCTCACCCCACTCCCAAGGAGGGGGCGAGCTCCTCTCGCCCCACTCCCAACAAGGGGGCGAGCACCTCTCGCCCCCGCTCCCAAGGAGGGGGCGAGCTCCTCTCGCCCATCTCCCAAGGGGGGCGAGCTCCTCTCGCCCCCTCTCCCAAGGAGGGGGCGAGCTCCTCTCGCCCCACTCCCAGCAAGGAGGGGGCAAGCTCCTCTCGCCCGCTCCCAAGGAGGGGGCGAGCTCCTCTCACCCCTCTCCCAGCAAGGGAGGCGAGCTCCTCTCGCCCCCGCTCCCAAGGAGGGGGCGAGCTCCTCTCGCCCCACTCCCAAGGGGGCGAGCTCCTCTCACCCCCACTACCAAGGAGGGGGCGAGCTCCTCTCGCCCCGCTCCCAGAAAGAGGGGGCGAGCTCCTCTTGCCCCACTCCCAGTGGGGGGGGGGATGAGCTCTTCTTGCCCCCCCCCCCCAACAAAGGGGGGCGAGAGGAGGAGGGTCGACCTGCCCCCCCCCCCCCCTCCCTCTCGCCCCAGCTTCAGTAAGCAGGATGGTCTACGTTTAGCACCTCAGAACAGTGGGATTTGGCTATTCGCTGGCCAAATCTAGGGGTATTTTGGTAATCTCGTAGGTCAGATTGTGGATATTTGCAGACCTAGTTCAAAATCCTATAAATAGGACCAAGGGGGCACCATTTGGGAAGGTTCTCTTTTTTGGCCTTCTCTCTCCCTTAGTTCCTTTGTTGGGTGGAGAGAGCCTCCAATGGTGCCCAAGCTTAGCATTGGATTGGGAGGGGAAGCGCTCTAAGATCTTCCGGGTGTGTGGTGGGACCTCCTCGCTAAGCCCTTGACCTTGTTCCTAGTTCCTTAGCCCCTAGCCTAGAGTTCTCCCTTGGGAGGAGTAAGTGTGAGGTCACCACTCAACTTGTTGAGGGCCCGAACTCCACAGAGACCAAGTTATTGGTTTCATTATTATTGTGCGGTGAGCGTGGCGAGTGACCAACTCAAGAAACCCTCAAGATGAGCTCCATGGATGGAGGTGGAGGATCTGATACAAGCCACTCGCAGCCCCCGATGGTTGGAGTGACATTGGAGATGTTAGAAAGTTTCAAGCGGGAGGTCCTGCAGACCTTGTAGCTAACTTTCTCCACGATAGATGAAGGCAGGAGAGGAAGTGGTCAGGAAGTCTCGCCTCAGCAGGTGGGCGAGAGCACTCTCGGCCAGCAATTCAGAAAGTAGGTGCCAGTGGGGGGAGTGGGGTGGCATTCGGCCCCCACTCGCCCAGTCCCCTAGGAGGGGTGAGTGGGGAGGTCCCAAAACCCCACTTGCCCAGCCCCAAGGGGGCGAGTGGGGATGTCCCAGACCCCCACTCGCCCAGCCCCAAGGGGGCGAGCGGGGAGGCAGCCAACACCCACTCACCCAGCCCCAAAAGGGGGCGAGCATAGGAAGTCCTTTGTGTGAGCTGATCCTCTCGGCCCCAGTTCTAGAGGGGTTCGGAAGGCTGGAGATGTCTCACTACTTCGGCAAGGATGACCCCGTCCTGCACCTGTAGTGGTTTGAGGACATGGTCTCCATCAGGCCCATGTCAGACGCTTTCAAGTGCCGACTCTTCGCGACAGCTCTAAAGGAGAAGGCTAGAGATTGGTTCCACCAGCTCCCTGCGGGATCCATCTATGCCTTCAAAGACTTGCGTCAAGTTTTCCTGCTACGCTTCTCGACTTCAAGGAAGAGGAAGAAAGATGCTGAAGCACTTTTCAAGATCAAGCAAGAGTCAGGGGAGTCACTGGCTCACTATGTTGACCGGTTCCAGGAGTAGGTTCTCCTCACCCAAGAGGTGCCAGGCTACACCCTCCAGCTCGCCTTCATCGTGGGGCTGCGGGGGGGTTTCTTCAAGAGGGACCTCAAGAGGAGAGCTCCTTTGTCTTTTGAGGAGTTGATGGAGAGGGTAGCGGAAGAAGTTGAGAGTGAGGAGGCCAACCTGGAGTTCGCGAGAAGGTTGGCCAAGCTAGGAGAGCTGGAGGCAAGGCAGCAGGGTGGAGGGTAGGTGCTCCCAAGAGGAAGTTCAACGAAGAGGAGGACAATTTCCAGGGAGAGGGACCCGACCTCCCAGGGTGGAGGCAGGGACCGAAGGCACCCTCTCCACCACCGCAGCAAACCATGGCGATACGCTACAGAAGAAGAAGAAATCGTAAGGGAGGAAGAGGAGGAGTCCGGGCAGAGTTACCTTACTATGACTTCAACGATGAGGAGGGTCACGCGACATCCACCTACCACGAGTTCTTGGAAATGAGGGAGGCAAGGCATCCGAAGTGGCAATGTCAGCAACCAGAGGAGGTCGAGGAGGACCATGCCTGGGAGTAGAAGTCCAAGTCCCGGTCTCCATGCTTAGCTTTTTATTTAAATCAATATAGTATGATGGTTTATTTCTTTAGTTTTCTTGCGTGTAACCGGATGAATAATGTAATAAAAGTTTTTCTAAGTGTTTCTACCCCTCGGACGTTTACGCTGACTGGGCTCTCACTAGCCGGCAGGTCAGGTTGACCTCCCAGGGAGTCTATGTTCTTTTCCACTCGGACGGTTCCGCTGATCAGGCTCTCACTAGCCGACAGGGCAGGTTGACCTCCCAGGGAGGCGATGTTCTTTTCCCCTCGGACGGTTCCGCTGACCGGGCTCTCACTAGCCGGCAGGGTAGGTTGACCTCCCAGGGAGGCTATGTTCTTTTCCCCTTGGATGGTTCTACTGACCGGGCTCTCACTAGCCGGTAGGGCAGGTTGACCTCCCACGGAGGCTATGTTCTTTTCCCCTCGGACGGTTCCGCTGACCAGGCTCTCACTAGCTGGCAGGGCAGGTTGACCTCCCAGGGAGGCTATGTTCTTTTCCCCTCAGACGGTTCCGCTGACCGGGCTCTCACTAGCCAGCATGGCAGGTTGACCTCCCAGGGAGGCTATGTTCTTTTCCCCTCAGATGGTTCCACCGACCGGGCTCTCACTAGCCGGCAGGGCAGGTTGACCTCCCACGGAGGCTATGTTCTTTTCCCCTCAGATGGTTCCGCTGACTGGGATCTCACTAGCCAGCAGGGCAGGTAGACCTCCCAGGGAGGCCATGTTCTATTCCCCTTGGACGGTTCCACTGACCGGGCTCTCACTAGCCGGCAGGGTAGGTTGACCTCCCAGGGAGGCTATGTTCTTTTCCCCTCAGACGGTTCCGTTGACCGGGGTCTCACTAGCCGGCAGGGCAGGTTGACCTCCCAGGGAGGCTATGTTCTTTTCCCCTCGGACGGTTCTGCTGACCGGGCTCTCACTAGTCGGCAAGGCAGGTTGACCTCCCAGGGAGGCTATGTTCTTTTCCCCTCGGACGGTTCCGCTAACCGGGCTCTCACTTGCCGGCAGGGCAAGTTGACCTCCCAGGGAGGCTATGTTCTTTTCCCCTCAGATGGTTCCGTTGACCGGGCTCTCTCTAGCCGGCAGGGCAGGTTGACCTCCTAGGGAGGTTAAGTGTTTTTCCCCAACATGGCCCCGCTAGCCGGGCTATCACCAGTCGGCCGGGTGGCCCCCCAGGAAATCCTTAGTAGATTTTCACCAGGATGAAGTGGAGTCTTCCCAATTTCTTTTGGCGCCACTCGCCGAATGTACAGGGTTGGACTTTTCTTTCCGAACGTGTACCTCGCTCAAAAAGAGTGGGGATTATGTACAACCCTGTATTCGCTGACTGGGCCCACAGATCCCATGAGGTATTTTTGACATCATTTTTTAGTATGTTCCAGGGTAGGGAGAGACTAGGGCGAGCGGTGGAGGTAGAGACCTCCCGCTCACCCAGCTCATGCAGGAGGTGAGCAAGAGGGGGGTGGGGGGGCGAGCTCCTCTCGCCCCCGCTCCCAAGGAGGGGGCGAGCTCCTCTCGCTCCACTCCTAGCAAGGGGGGCGAGCTCCTCTCGCCCCCTCCCAAGGAGGGCGCGAGCTCCTCTCACCCCGCTCCAAAGGGGGGCGAGCTCCTCTCGCCCCTGCTCCCAAGGAGGGGCGAGCTCCTCTCGCCCCGCTCCCAGAAAGGACGGGGCGAGCTCCTCTCGCCCCGCTCCCAAGGAGGGGGCGAGCTCCTCTCTCCCCGCTCCCAAGGAGGGGGCGAGCTCCTCTCGCCCCGCTCCCAGCAAGGGGGCGAGCTCCTCTCACCCCCTCTCCCAAGGAGGGGGCGAGCTCCTCTCGCCCCACTCCCAGCAAGGGGGGCGAGCTCCTCTCTCCCCCGCTCTCAAGGAGGGGGCGAGCTCCTCTCGCCACGCTCCCAAGGGGGGCGAGCTCCTCTCTCCCCCGCTCCCAAGGAGGGGGCGAGCTCCTCTCGCCCAGCTCCCAGCAAGGAGGGGGCGAGCTACTCTCGCCCCGCTCCCAAGGAAGGGGCTAGCTCCACTCGCCCCGCTCCTAGCAAGGGGGGCGAGCTCCTCTCGCCCCCGCTCCCAAGGAGGGGGCGAGCTCCTCTTACCCCGCTCCCAAGGGGGGCGAGCTCCTCTCTCCCCCGCTCCCAAGGAGGGGGCGAGCTCCTCTCGCTCTGCTCCCAGCAAGGAGGGGGCGAGCTCTTCTCGCCCACTCGCATGGAGGGGGCGAGCTCCTCTCGCCCCGCTCCTAGCACGGGGGGCGAGCTCCTCTCGCCCTCGCTCCCAAGGAGGGGGAGAACTCCTCTCACCCCGCTTCCAAGGGGGGCGAGCTCCTCTCGCCCCTCCTCCCAAGGAGGGGGCGAGCTCCTCTTGCCCCACTCACAGTAAGAGGGGGCGAGCTCCTCTCACCACGCTCCCAGTGGGGGGGGGGGGGGGGGGGGACGAGCTCCTCTCGCCCCCCGCCCCTAGCAAAGGGGCGAGCTCCTCTCGCCCCCCGCCCCCAGCAAAGTGGGGCGAGAGGTGGAGGGGCGACCAAGCCCCCCTCTCGCCCCAGCTCCAGTAAGCAGGTTGGTCTGCGTTTAGCGCCTCAGAACAGCGGGATTTGGCTATTCGCAGGCCAAATCTAGGGGTATTTTGGTAATCTCGTAGGTCAGATTGTGGATAATTGCAGACCCAGTTCAAAATCCTATAAATAGGACAAAGGGGCACCATTTTGGAAGGTTCTCTTTTTTGCCTTCTCTCTCCCTTAGTTCCTTTGTTGGGTGGAGAGAGCCTCCAATGGTGCCCAAGCTTAGCATTGGCTTGGGAGGGGAAGCACTCTAAAATCTTCCGGGTGTGTGGTGGGACCTCCTCGCTAAGACCTTGGCCTTGTTCCTAGTTCCTTAGCCTCTAGCCTAGAGTTCTCCCTTGGGAGGAGTAAGTGTGAGGTCACCCCTCAACTTGTTGATGGCCCGAACTCCACAGAGACCAAGTTATTGGTTTCAACATTTAGAATGAAATTTCAAAGCACAAAACATAAGTACAACAACCAAGGTGCTTTGCCCACACAATGCTCATTAAGACTTATCATGGAGTGAAGTATTGCTTGGGGGATCACAAAAGCATTTGTATACAAATTTTATTTTAATGATCCAGTGTACAAATAGAAGTGAGAAAAAGAGATATGTTTGCACAAGAGACTTTACAATTCTTTACAAGGTGCTCAACCTCACAATGCTCATTAAGACTTATCAGGAGGGTGAGTAGTGCTTGGTGGTGTTATCTTTGGCATATTATTAATTAATTTTTTGTTGAGGCCAAAGTCTCCGAATTCACTTGTTGTTGCAAACATGTATAATTTTGAAGTAACACTTCTATGTGTGCGAGAAATTTATTTTTAAAAGACGGTGTAGGTAATTTAAACATACAACTTAATAAACTAAAACTATTACACAACACAAACATGCAAGACTAAGATTATGAACACATGTATATTATCAAAATAGTGAGTGTACGATTCATTGATAAACATAAAGCATTACTCATACTTAGAGGCATGCTAGGCAATTATACACAATTATCTATAGGCTATTTCATTGCACATAATCAGATTAAGGTCAAGGCATGACAAAAACAATGTTTAGAAAATTTGAAATTAAAATAGACATTGAATAAAATTCTTGTGAGTATGCCAAAATCAATTTTGACCATTGGAAACAAAAATAACAAAGATGTTTGCTCATGTGAAGTTTTATATTCAAACCATAATTTTTGTAAAGAGTTAAAGCAAAATAAATAACAAAAACATATTTTTGATCATTTTGAATTATGTTTTTGTGTGTTTTTGAATAAAACAACAACATTAATAACAAAATAATTTGAAATCAGACCAAATAAACTGAGAAAAATCAATAGAAAAATACCAGAAATTGACTAGTGAAAGCAGAATTTTGATCTGGAGAAAAAGGCTAACGCCTGGCCTTAAGTAGTTAACGCCGAAACAGTACTCGATTTTTCAGGTTTTTGAAAAAAAAAAATCTTTGGAATAGGGAGTATGTACATAGGGCTTCTTAGGGTAGAAATTTCAGAGAAAGTTGATATGTTTAGAAGGCTTATTTAAGCATATTATTGTGGTTTTAAAATATTTTTATCTTTTATATTTAAATATATATATATATATATTTATTTGGAAGGAAACATAACATGTGGTGGTTTTTAATTTGTTATATCTTAGACTCCTAATTCTAGTCTAAGTAGAGCAAAGCGGGAATCCGGTAAGGTTTGGAAAGATGTCTGCAAGTTGTGATTCAGTTCCAATAAAGTTTGCATGAACATGTTCCTTTTTATATGATCCCTAATGAAATGATGTCTAACGTCTATGTGTTTGGATCTTGTGTGATGAACGGGGTTGTTGGTTAAATCAATGGCACTCTTGTTGTCACACTTTATTTCTATGTTGGTTAGATGAACTCCGAAGTCTTCTAATGTTTGAGTCATCCATAAGGCTTGGGCACAATATCTTCCTAGTGTGATATATTCCGCCTTGATGGTGGAGAGGGCAACGAAATTTTGTTTTCTACTTGACCATGCAACTAGAGAAGGACCTAAGAAATGACATGTGCCACTAATGCTTTTTCTATCTAAAGAACAACCCGGATAATCGGAATCGGAATACCCATGTAATATAAAGGAATCATTCATTGGATACCCGAGTCATAATTTAGGTGTGCCAATTAGATGTCTAAAAATTTGTTTTAACGCTCTAAAATGAGATTCTTTTGGGTTTGCTTGGAATCTAGCGCATAGGCATACGACAAACATAATGTTGGGTCTAGATGCACTGAGGTACAATAAGGATCCAATCATTCCTCTATACAAAGTTTGATCAATGAAAATTCCGGTTTTAACTTTTCCTAATTGCAGTGACGCGCTCATTGGAGTACTAGCTTGTTTTAAGTTTTGAAATCCAAATCGTTTTAGCATATCATGTACGTATTTTGATTGACATATGAAGATTCCATCATTTCTTTGGTTTATTTGAAAACCTAGAAAATAAGTTAATTCACCAACTAGACTCATCTCAAATTCATTTTGCATTACTAGTACTACTTCATTACACAAATTTCATTAGTGGTTCCAAAAATGATATCAACATATATTTGTAAAATAATTATATCATTATCAATATGCTTAATGAAGAGTGTGTTGTCGGAACTGCCCATTTTATAACCGTGCTTTAATAAAAAGGATGTTAGTCATTCATACCATGGACGTGGCACTCATTTTAGACCATAAAGCGCCTTTTCTAATCTATAGACGTGATTTGGAAAATTTTCATCTAAAAAACCGGTGGGTTGTTCTACATAGACTTCTTCTTTAATTATCCCGTTTAAGAAAGCACTTTTGACATCCATTTGAAATAATTTAAATCATGTATAACTTGCAAATGCAAGAAAAATTCTAATTGATTCAAGGCGAGCTACGGGTGCAAGTGTTTCATCAAAGTCTACCCCCTCGATTTGAGAATAACCTTATGATACCAATCTAGCTTTGTTCCTAGTGATCCTAGACTTACCATCTAATTTATTTTTAAATATCCACTTTATACCTATGACCGGGTGATTAGATGGTCTTTCAACAAGTTTCCAATCCCTATTGCGCTCAAATTGATTTAATTATTCATGCATAGCAATAAACCAAAATTCATCATTTAAATGCTGTAGAAATATTTTTGGGTTCAATTTTGGAAACAAAACATAAATTGGAAAAAGATTCATTAAAGGCAGAACGTGTAGTTACCCCTCTTGACGGTTCACCAATGACAAGATCCCTTAGATGATCTCTTGTGAATCTAAGCTCGCTTGGAGGCACGAAATCTTCTTGCACCGACTCTACTTCTTTGTCCTTTCCAAGTGGTTCATCGTCATCAAGCTCCAAATGTGAAGGGGGTTCATCTTCTTTTCCTATAATATTAGTATCTACACAAGGCACAAGTTCATCAAACTTAACATGAATAGATTCTTCAACCTTTTTAGTTTTTTTATTATATATCCTATATGCCTTGCTAGTTGATGAGTACCCAAGAAAGATTCCATCATCGCATTTTTCATCGAATTTAGCTAATGCATCTTTGGTATTTAAAATAAAACATTTACATCCAAAAATATGAAAGTACGATACATTAGGTTTCTTTTGGTAATATAATTCGTATGAAGTTAATTTCAAAATAGGGCGAAACATGATACGATTTATAATATAACAAGATGTATTTACCGCTTCAGCCCAAAAAGATCTAGGCAACCCATACTTGGATAACATAGTGCGTGCGAGTTCCTGAAGGGTTCTATTTTTCCTCTCCACCACACCATTTTGTTGGGGGTGCGTGGTGCGGAAAATTCGTGTCTAATGCCTAGATTATTGCAGAAAGTGGTGAAACTATCATTTTCAAATTCCCCTCCATGATCCGACCTTATGCATTTTATTTTTTAAGTCTAATTCATTTTGAATGCGATTGCAAAGTTTTGAAAATTCAGAAAATGCATCGGATTTGGAGGTAAGAAATAAAGTCCACGTGAATCTTGAAAAATCATCAATTAATACAAAAGTATACTTTTTACCACCTAGGCTACAAGTGCTAATTGGCCCAAAAAGGTCCATGTGAATTAGTTGCAATGGTCTTGAGGTGGATTATTCAATTTAACTTTTAAATGATGTTTTTAAAAATTTTCCATTTTGGTATGGCGAGCATAAGGAAGAAAGGTTTCCATTTAGGATTGGCGATCCTCTAATAATTTTATTGTTTGATAATTTAAAAATCAACTTGGTGCTAGAGTGACCAAGACGCCTATGCCATAATTCAAGTTCTTCATTTTTAGATATAGGACATTTAAGAGATGCACGTGATAGATCATGAAAAGCTATTAGATACACGTAATGAATTCTTGGTGTAGTGAGTACTATATTATTAGACTTAGGATCAATGATTTTGCACAAGTTAGTAGAAGACTCAAATAACACATTAAGTCCTTTATCACATAATTGACTAATAGAGATTAAGTTATGTTTTAAGCCTTCTACAAACAAGACATTAGTAAGAGAGAAAGAGTCGTTACCCACTGTACCGACAATATTCTTCCTTTTCCATTATCACCAAACGTCACGGTTCCTCCATTTTTCTTAGCGAGGCTAAGGAATTTTGCTTTATCGTCCATCATGTGCTTGGAGCAACCTGAGTCCATGTACCACATGTCTTTTTTGTCCTTAGCCTGCCAACATACCTAAGAAGAAAAAGTTAGTGAAGATCCGGATACCCAAGAGGTTCCTCCCATAATATTGGTAGGGACCTTAGGTACCCAGATTTGCTTAAGGGTGCACTTTCCCTTCTTCCTGCAAGAGTCAGTGGTGTGCCCAAAAATTAAACAATTGGCACAAGCAACAAAAAGGGTTGAGACCTTTTTCAGAGAATGTTGTTGACCCTTGTTGGTACACACAGAGGTAGAGGGAGTGAAGGAAATATTTTTATGAAATGATTTTCTATTTTTGGGAGCAGAGCTAATGCCAACATTAGTAGTCAACGCTGGGCGGTAGGTTTCGGAGACATATCCCAGCCCAAACTTAGCAGATTCATGGCACTGGTTGCCCAAAATCATATCCATTGATTTTTGGCCAACCCCAAATTTGTTTATTGCCAAATTAAGATCATTTATTCGGGCTTTTAAGGCGAAGTTTTCACTTACTAAATTTCCACATCTCTTTGCAAAATTTTTCTTTTCATTTTCAATTTGGGAATGAGATATTTTCAACCTTCTTTCTAAGTCTCCCTTTTCTTTCATGAGTGATTCAATGTTGAAGAGAGCCTTAGCAAGATCATTTTCAAGTTCATTTGCCTTTGTCAAATCATTGTCATTCTTTTGGCATGACATTATTTCTTTATTTAATTTTTGATTTTGTTTTAAAAGGATTTTTTTTCAGTTTTAAGAAGATCAAGGTCTTTTAAAATTTTTCCAAATGATTTGCACGTTTTTAAATATTCAACATACAGATCATCATAAGTAGAAGGGATTACCTCGGTGTCGCTTTGGACGTTGCACTCATCATCAGTAGATTCTTGGTGCTTCCCCATGAGGCACAAGTTTGCCTCATCATCCTCACTTGAACTTGATTCGCTTGAGCATCCGGATGAAGAGTCATCCCATGTTGCCTCCTTCAAGACCTTCTTCTTCTCCTATCCTTTATGCCGCTTTTCTTTTTGTTCCTTCAGGTATTTTGGACATTAGATTCTTATATGCCCGGTCTTCCTGCAGTGGAAGCTCTCAGGAGGATGTCGCTCTTCATGTTCGTCGCTTGATTTTTCCTTTTTCTCCTTTTTGGAAGAAGCTCCTATTCGAAAGTACTTACGGAACATATTTCTTCTCTCTGGATTCTTCATGAACTTTGTGAAGTTTTTCACAAAGAGACACTCCTCATCATCTTCCACATCGTCGTCCTCTTTTCTTGAGTTTAGTGCCAAGGATTTCTTCTTTGGCTCCTTATTGTATTCTTCATCTTGAATGTTGAGTTCGACCTCATGGGTTTTGAGATTCCCAATGAGGGTATCGATCTGGAGCCACCTTAGATCATGCGATTTGGAGATTGCAGTCACCTTTGGATTGAACTTTGGAGGAAGAGACCGAAGGATATTTTGCACCAAATCACGGTTGGAGAAAGTTTTTCCAAGAATCTTTGAGGCGTTGACCATCTTGGTGAAGCGAGTATACATTGAGTCGACGTCCTCATTCGGATACATCCTGAACCTTTCAAATTCTAATTCCAGTTAGAATAGCTTTGAGTCTTTGATCTGCGAGGTACCTTCTTGAGTTATTTCAAGCAAATTCTAAATGTCATAAGCAGTTTCACAAGCACAAACTCTATTAAATTCAGTCCTATCTAATGCGCAAAATAAAGCATTCATGGCTTTAGCATTATTTTTACCTTTATTTTTATCTCCATCATCCCACCTATCTTTAGGCTTTTCCATGGTTACTTCTCCAACAATATAAGTAGGAGTCATATACGGTGTTTTAACACTAGCCCAGACATCTAGATCTAAATTGATTAGAAAATAACGCATGTGTGTTCTCCAATAATTTTAGTCAGTTCTGGTGAAAAGTGGAGGTCTACTTATTCCTTGCCCTTCATAAAAAGCGAGATCACGAGACGCCATTTTTCCCGATTGTTAGACCAATTTGGAATAACCTAGCTCTGATACCACTTTTTGGATCGTGAGGCGCCCTTAGAGGTGGGGGTGAATAATGGTTTTTAAAACTTGATTATTTAATATAAAACTTTTGTTGTTTTTCTTTAAATCAAATTTAAATCAAAACTTAAGAGGAGTGAATCAATTTAAAACAAAACAAAAAGAACATGATTTTCATTAAGATTTAAGATTACAAAATATGTGATTTCTATAACGCTAGAAATCGAACGCGAAATATGAAATCTTCTTTTTGTTTTCTATACCGACTCTTCTCACCAAGAACTGGTTGGGTTTAGCCAATCTTCCCCAGATCCGGCCTCAAGCCGCTCTAGCCTTCCTATACCCAAAAAAGGCCTCGAGCACCCCTAGATCTACTTCCTAGACCCAGTCGCCAACATAAGGTGAATTGCTCCCTAAGTCCTACCCAGAACTAGTCGCCAACACGAGGTGAATTTACTTCCAAGAAAATAACAAAAAGGTTACAAAATATTTGAACACATAAACTAAAAAACTCCCTCTAAAAAATTCTGGAGATGGCGAAGGCCGCTGAATGTTCTTGAAGTCGAAGCGCGCATTCTTCGCGTTGAGTAAGCGTTGATCCGGTTCTCCTTGAATTCTTTGCTCGAATATGTGCGAGAGTTGAAGTTCTGGAAAATACGTCTCTGATTGAGTTTCTTGAGTACTGGAGTAAGGCTCAAATCAATCAGTAGTCAGAGACGACGAAGCCATCATATTTATAGACTTTGAGCTAACATCAGCACTAAGTTCTAATGCCAGGCGTTGACCAATATAGCAACATATTGATGGATCAGATCTTCAGAAGAGGAAGGAGATTCTGCACTTTAGGAATTGTTTTATTTTAGGCAATATTATCGCCAACGTTAAGGCTAATGCAGGCATTGAGCAAATCATTCTTAAAGTTCCTCCTGCAATCACGGCTGCTTCCTTCATGCCATAATCATCAATTGATAATGCCCATCATTAAGACCTAACGCCTGGCGTTGAATTTCTCTCTCTTTTGATTTAGTCAGCAAGCCATCCCGTCGATCGGCAGACCTTCCCATCGATCGCTAATGCATAGCGTTAAATCCTAACTGTACAACCCCGTATTTGCCGAGTGGGTCCCTAAGACCTCGGGGATAAAGATGCAGAATAGGAGTCTAAGGGATTTTGGGCGAGTGCGCCCCACTCGCGAGCCACTCACATGGTGTCAAAGCAGACGGGCGAGAGCTGGTAGCCATGACCTCACCCGCCGAGCGACCCGGTGCCTGGCAAATGGTGTCATCACGGGCCATTCGCCTGGTGAAATATGACGGGCAAGGAGCCTGGCGAGTGGTGCCTTCACGGACCACTCGCCCAGAAGGCTTTAGGGGAAAATTACCTGGATACCCTTTGTGGGCTGCCAATAGCACTACAGAACAGTGGAGTTAGGCTATTAGCAGACCAATTTGGGGTGCGATTAGTAAAACCAGAAGGCGGATTCAGGCTATTTGTTGACCAGCCTAGAAAAATCTATAAATAGACCCTTAAGGGGACCATGGAGGAGATCCGATCTTTTGAGCTCTCTCCTCCAGGATGTTTTTGGAGTTGGCTGTTAGTGCCCTCCAAGGTGCCCGACTGAGCTTTTGGTTTGGGAGCGAAGCTCTCTAAGATCTTCCGGGTGTGTGGCGGGACCTCCTCGCTACGGCCTTGGGTCTGTCCCATATTTTCCATCCACATTCAAGAGAGTTTAGTGAGGGAGAAGTAAGCACAGGTTACACCCCCCTGTGGGTCCGAACTCAAGAGACCGGTTGCCGGTTTCAACATTTTTGGTGTAGTGAATGTGGACCATAGCCTATGCAAGAATATCTCAAGCTAATCTCTATGGCTGGAGATGAAGGAGAAAGATCTGACCCAGGCCACTCGCAACCACTAGCGAGTGGGGTGACGATAGGAATATGAAGGTGAGGTTAGATCTTAGATTTACTATAGAGGGGGAGGGGGAATAGAGTGCTAAAAACTTTTCCCTTAATTTTATAGCGGATTTAAAATAGTGTTATATATATGTGTATAGCAGAGTGATTTATAAAAACTAAATAAAAACAAATCAGCACAGCACAACACACAAAAAATAGACAAGCACATAGACGACACAAGGATTTTTATAGTAGTTCCCCAATAAACCTGGGTACGTCTACTCCTCTACCACACTTGGTAGGATCCACTAGGTTTTTGATCAGGTGCCCTATCACCAAGGGGTTTTTGATCAGGTGTCCACACACCAAGGAGCTTTTGATCAGGTGCTCTAACCAAACCAAAGGTTTTTGATCAGGTGCCCTGCCACCAATGGGTTAACTTTTGAAGGGAGTTATAACCCTGTACAAGAGGGGATAAGAAGGGTTTGAATGTTCTTCTCTGTCAATATTCTGAGAGAAGACTCTAGTGGATTTGATGAAGTAAAGCTCCTCTGTCAGATATAAAGTTGTTGACAGTTGTGGATGGAAGCTTTCTCTTGAATAAAATGATCTTCCTATAGCTGATTAATCTGGAAGAATAGAGTTCTTCAGATTTAGGTTGCTCTTTTGAAGATCTGATCTTGCAGGTGCTGACTGAGAGAGTATTGTTGATGATGTTGTTCTCAGTAAATTAGTGCTGCTTGAGGAAGAAGTTGAAGATCTGTAAAACTTTTGTTCTTCTTTTTCTTCCTGTTACTTTCTTGCTTTCTCTTCCTGTACGGAAAATCTATAATGAGTTCTGTATTGATCCTGTCGTGAAAAACTCTGATGTGCTGTAATAAAACTGTTCTTCTTCCTTTTTCTTTTTCAATATATCTGATTTGACATTCGAATCAGCTGTATAAGGAATAAAATATTCTGCATTTAATATTTCATTGGAACTCCACAAAGACTTTAATTCCTTTTCCTTTTTAACTAATGACATCCTTTTCCGCTAAACGGCTATAATCTCAGGAAGAGAATGGAAAGGAATATAATAAGGCAGAAATCTTGTCTTATCTGGAATAATAGATCCGTTGTTGTAGACGATCTGAGATCAGAGAATGAATAATATAATCTGTCTAAAATAAATCTGTTGTAGAGAAATTTTCATTGATCTCAACAAATTTCGTCGATCTCAACATTTGCGTCGATCTCAAGATTTTCGTCAAACACAATGTTGAGTTCGTTGACCTCAAATGAATCTGGCTGGAAGAGTTGAATTAGTTGAGCTAAGAAGATCTTTTTGTCGATCTGAACAATTGATACTTATTCTTCAAACGCAGAGCTGAGTTTGTCGAATGGGCCAAATCATCGACCGCTGAACTGAGCTATATCGTCGACCGCTGAGACTGAATAAGATCGTCGACCGCTGAGACAGGATGATTTTATCGACTGCTGAGCCGATGAGACTATTCGTCGACCGCTTAGACTGACCCGCTGAGACGCTGAGATGCTGAGATAGAAGATCGTCGAACGCAGGAGCGTGCCGTTTGTCGAACGCAGGATGTAAGCCATTCGTCGAACGCAGAGAGCAAGACGTTTGTTGAACGCAGTATGGAGTTCGTCGAACGCAGAACCTGAATAATTTCTTGAGTTCTAACAGCCTAAATTCTTGACCCATAAACTATACATTGGGGTCAACTAGATCTTAGTCAACAGATATTGATCCTAGCCCAAATCAGAAATAGGGTTGTTCCAACAATCTCCCCCCTATTTGGGTTAAGACACTATTTGACAAAAATTAAAAATAAACAACACAACAGAGCATATATATATCTGATATATTTTAAATAGTTCATCAGATATAAAATAAATAATACTCTGAGTTCTGAAACATAACATTGAAAATAAAACTAATAAAAACACATATTCAGAACCTTTGATTTTCTCTGAATTCTGCTTTCTGAATTCTAAATTCTGATATTGTCTGAACTGTATTTGCTATATTTCAGCTTTCTGATTTGTTGATCTGAACTGAATCTGCTCTTAACACACAAAAACAAATATTTCTCAATATGCTTTGCTACCAATCAGAATTTGAATCTTGTCAAAACATCTTCTCCTAAATCTATCATAATCTAAATCTGTATATGTTGCTTCTTCTATATCAAAAGCTGTATTCTGAATCTGCTGCAAACACTGCATCAGAAATTGCAACATATGAAGCTTGTTGATAAATCATTTTCCTCTTTCATAAAATATGTTAGCCTGAGAGCATCTCCCCCTAAGACTGGAGCTTCTTCAGCTCTCTCCCCTTGCCTAGTTCATAGAACATCCCCCCCTGAGCAAAAATTGCATCATATGGAGTTCTTCATAGAACTGAAAGCATGCTTCTTCATTAGCATTTTCTCTTGAAGCTTGAGCATCTTCAGAAAATAAATAACTCCCCCTATCAAAAAGGAAAGTTTCTCCCCCTGACAACAACGAGCTTCTTCAATACATCTCCCCCTGCCTAGTTTCAGGAAAACCTGGACCTAGGCCCCTAGAAGAAGGGACTTTTGAGGAAGTAAGGTAAGGATGCCATCTTTATATTGCTACCATTCCTGCAAAATAAAATAGAGATCAAGTGCAAAGGAATTGGAAAGAGAAGAAATTTATGTAGGCATTCAATTAAAAATAAAAGATTTGATTATGATGACAGATCAGAAATAAAAGCTTCATCAAAATTGGGTTCGACGAAAAATGAGTTTTCGTCGATCTCGGTTCGACGAACTTGATGACTTCGTCGATCTCCGTTCGACGAAAAACTTGATTTCGTTGATCTCAGTTCGATGAAGAAATTGGGTAAGTAGAAAACTTAATTTTTATCAGATTGAATCTCCATCTATCATACCTAGCTGATTTATAAAAAAATGTGTTTCTTTTCATCCAAGGGCTTGTTGAAAATGTCAGCTCTTTGCAAATCAGTAGAGATGAATTGTAGGCAAACTTTATTTTTATCCACATTATCTCTGATAAAGTGGTGCCTAATTTCGATATGTTTAGTCCTACTATGGAGAACTGGATTTTGTGCTATAGATATTGCACTAGTATTGTCACAAAATATAATTGAATTATTTAAGTTGACACCATAGTCTAGGAGCTGATTTTGTATCCACAATATCTGGGAGCAGCAACTGCCTACAGCTATGTATTCAGCTTCAGCTGTTGATGTAGACACAGATGTTTGTTTCTTACAAAACCAAGACACAAGCCAATCACCTAGAAACTGGCAAGTTCCTGGTGTGCTTTTCCTGTCTACTCTGCATCCAGCATAAACAGAATCTGAGAATCAAGTTAATTCAAATTCTCATGTTGTTGGATACCAGAGTCCTAGATTAGGATAACCCTTTATATATCTCAAAATTCTTTTTAACAAAATTATGTGAGATTCTTTGGGGTTTACTTGGAACCTAGCACAAATACAAGTAGCAAATATTATATCAGGCCTACTTGTTGTTAAATAAAGTAGTGAGCCAACAATTGCTCTATATACTTTCTGATCAACAGGTTTCCCTGATTCATCAGCATCAACAACAACATTTGAGGGCATGGGTGTTTTCATGGTGGAAGCATCATACATACCAAACCTTTTCACTAATTCCTTAGCATTCTTCGATTGTGATATGAATATGCCATTTGGAGTTTGCTTCAATTGAAGACCAAGGAAGTATGATAGTTCACCCATACTACTCATTTCAAATTTAGATTGCATCAGGTTAGAAAATCTTTTGCATAAATTTGAATCAGTAGAGCCAAAAATAATATCATCTACATATATTTGAACTAGTAGAGTTTGATTTTTATGTATCCTGAAAAATAAGATTTTATCTACTATGCCTCTACAGAAATTGTTCTCCGAAAGAAAACTAGCTAAGGTCTCATACCATGCTCTGGGAGCTTGTTTGAGACCATAGAGAGCTTTATTAAGCTTAAATACATAAGAGGAGTGAGTTGGAGAGATAAAACCTGGTGGTTGTTCCACATAGACTTCTTCTTTGATGTCTCCATTAAGAAATGCACTATTTACATCCATTTGATATACCTTGAATTTCTTGAATGCAGCAAAAGCAAGGAAAATCCTGATAGCTTCAAGTCTTACAACAGGAGCAAAGGTCTGATCATAATCAATTCCTTCTTCCTGTGAATATCCTTGAGCTACCAATCTTGCTTTGTTTCTCACTATATTGCCTTAATCATCAAGCTTGTTCCTGAAGACCCACTTGGTACCAATAACTGGATGGCCTTTTGGTCTTGGAACCAAATCCCATACCTTGTTCCTTTCAAATTGATTGAGCTCCTCTTGCATTGCAAGAATCCAATTTGGATCTTATTCTGCATCTTTTTTGGTTTGAGGTTCAACTTGTGATAGAAAACAAGTGTGCATCTGATTTTGATGTAGTTGATGCCTTGTTTGAATACCTGCTGAAATATCACCAATGATTGGGATATTGGATGATCTCTAACTGTGATGTGATCAACAGTTGGAGTGGGTTCAGCAATGATATCCACTTGGGGAATTTGTTCAGCTGTCACTTGATTAAAACTGGCAGCAAGATCTGGATGATCTTCTTCTTCACTGTCTTTAAGATTTTGAGTTGATGGAAGTAGTTATTCTTCTTTCTATAGATCTAGTCCATTTAGCTCTTCACATAGAGCTGGTACCTGCAAAATATTCTTGGTAGAGGTGGTGTTCCTCTCCTCAATAAACATGTTAGTCTCATCAAAAGATACATGCATGTACTCTTCTATCTTAAGAGTGGATTTGTTGTAAACTCTGTATGCCTTACTAGAAAGAGAATATCCAAGGAAAATGCCTTCAGCAGCTTTTGCTTCAAACTTCCTGAGATACGTCTTATCATTGTTGTGCACATAGCATTTACAGCCAAATATCTTAAAATTGTTAACCTTAGGTTTTTTATTCTCAAGTAATTCCTAGGGAGTCTTGCCCTTAAGTTTATGTATCGAGCTTCTGTTTAACACATAATTTGTTGTGTTCACTGCCTCTGCCAAAAAAAAAGAGTGGCAATTGAGCATCAGCAAGCAATGTAGTTGCTGATTCAATAAGGGTTCTATTTTTCCTTTCTGCTACCCCATTTTGTTGAGGAGTTCTAGGAGCAGAGAAACATTGCTTGATCCCTTCTTTTCCACAAAATTCTCTCATCAGAAGAGATTCAAACTCATTGCCATGATCACTTATGATCAATGCAACTAGAGTAGAGTACTCAATCTTGATGGACCTGAGAAAGCCTGTCAGAACACTGAAGGTGTCAGGCTTGTTCCTAAGAAAGAACACCCAAGTGAATCTTGAGAAGTCATCTACAATCACTAGAGAGTAATGCTTCCCTCCTAGACTTTGTATTGCAGTAGGTCCAAAAAGGTCCAAGTGCAGTAAATACAAAATCCTAGGTGAATCACTCATGGATAATGATTTAAAACTACTTCTAGTTTGCTTACCTAATTGACAAGCCTTGCAGAGTCCTTCCTTCTTGTAAGAACCAAAAGGCAGTCCTCTAACAAGATTGTCCTTAGAAAGCTTAGATATAGTTCTAAGGTTAATATGTACAAGCCTTTTATGTCATAATTCATTTGTTTTACTTATAGAATTAAATAGGCAAATATCAGAATTGGCAGAGTCAAAATTGACTAAATAAATATTTCCATGTCTAATACCAGATAACACATTAATGTATTTATTATTGGTAATAAGACATAAGGAATGATTGAAAGTTACCTGATAACATTCATCACATAACTGGCTTATGCTGATGAGGTTGTGCTTGAGTCCCTTAACATAAGCTACCTCCTTGAAGGTAACTGCTCCAACTTTGATCTGTCCATAGCCTTTGGTTTGTCCACAGTTGGAGTCTCCAAATATCACCTTGGGTCCAAGCTTTGCTTTATAGTTGTTCAGGTTGACCTTGTTTCCTGTCATGTGTTTTGAACATCCACTATCCAAATACCATTGTTCATTCTTGTTTGGATAGCTCTGTACCTGCAAAACAGAAAAATAAACTAGTTGTTTTTGACCCATACTACCTTGGGTCCTTTTGTTTTACCACAAAACTCTGAAATAAAATACATTTTAGGTTGGTACTTATAACCTTGTGGATGATATCTCCTTGGAGGTATTATCCATTCAGTGAAAGGATTGAAAGTATGTGAAGAATAAGAATTGTTTAGATTTTCTGTACAATTTCCGTTCGACGAACTGGACTGAGTTCGTCGATCGCCGTTCGACGAATGGACATGCTTTCATCGAGCATCATTCGAATAATGACTATACTGGAAATCTGTCTTCAGAGTTCGTTGAGCTCCGTTCGACGAAGTGAATTCATTTCGTCGAGCTCCGTTCGACGAATTTTGCTGAATTCCTTTATTCTTAACAGCCTTACTTGAAATGTTTTTATTTGCATCTACAACTTCTTTGCTCTTAGCATAAATGAATTTTATAGGTGTAGACATTATGTTTTTCTTAATCAGAGGTGGCTCACTTGATGATGCACCCAAGCCTAGTTTGCCACTTAATCTAGCATATACTGTGCTTGTAATGTCCATTAGTTTGATGCTTCTCCCATTTAGGGATTCTTCAAATTTCTTAGCCTCAGAAAGTTTATTCTCAATGAGAATGATATGTTCTCTGGAGGCAGCCAGTTCTTTCTTAAGAATAGCATTATCTTCACTTAATTTGTTCATTTCAGCAAGCTTATTTCTGAGAGTGATTATTTCCTTCTCAGATTTAATTAAGTCTAAGCAAAGAACCTTGAATTCATCTTTGAATTCAATTGAATTGAAATCAAAATTAGAGATTACCTGATCTGCATCATTGTCAGCTTTTGATTCTGATTATTCTTCATCTGAGTTGTTTGCTGAGGCATTGATAGCCATCATGCAGAAATTCTTTTCTTCTTCATCATCTTCATCATCAGAAGAGCTGGATGAAGATGCACTTACTGACTCACTGCTTGAGTCATAAATGGCTATCAGGCATTGGTCATTCTCCTTTGATTCTTCTCCATCATCAGATGAGCTGGATGATGATTTTGATTCAGTTTCACTCCAAATTTCTGCAACAAGACCTCTTCCCTTGTGCTTGTGCTTGTGGGAGGAAGACTTGTTGGAGTGTCTTTTGTCTTCCTTTTCATTTCTCTTCTCCTTCTTCTGATTTTCTGGACAGTCTGGCAGAATGTGTCCAGGTTTCCTGCAGCCAAAACAAATAATTTCTTTAGAATTTGACTTATTATACCTTGGCTTTCCTCTTGATCTGGAGTCCTTCTTTCTGAAATCCTTCTTAGCCATCTTGTAGAACCTTTTGGCTAGAAGGCTCATGAATTCCTCATCTCTTGGAGCCTTTTCTTCTTCTTCAGCTTGAAAAGCTAAGCTTCTCTCCTTCATGGATGCTGGAGATGAAGTAGATTGTTTAGCTTCTCTAGATTTGATGAGCTGCTCATAGGATTTGAGTTTGTCTAACAAGCTCTCATTTGAGGTCTCATTAAGGCTTCTAGCTTCCTTGAATGGCCATATCCTAGAGTCCCATGTGCTGGGGAAGCACATAAGGATCTTATCATTTATCTCAGTGATGGAGATCACTTTGTCCAAGGTCTTCAGCTCATTGATTATGAGGCTGAGCCTGTTTTACATGTCAGCCACTGTCTCAGATTCTCCCTTTTTGAAATTCTCATATTGAGAAATAAGGTGGGATCTTCTGTCCTTTCTTTCATCAGCTGATCCTTCAACCATATTGTTGAGAGAGATCAAGATTTCTCTTGCTGAGGTGCATTCCACCACTTTCTGAAAAATGTCATCAGGCATTGTTTGTGCCAGAATGTTCATAGCTTTGGCATCTGCACTTCTTTGCTTTTTCTGGGCTTCAGTCCACTCAGGAGGTGGAACATCATTGTTATTGGTTGTGGTTTCATCATTTGTTGCTGCTGTAGGTGTTGGAGGCCCTGTCAAAATAACATTAAAAATTTCCTCATCAATAGAATTCATGTACAACCTAATCCTTGTCTTCCATAGTGCAAACTTACTGAGATTGCACATAGGAGGTCTTGTGCTAGAATATTCTTTGTTCTGTGCCATGAGTTTTTAACAGAAATTAAAATAAACTCTAGAAAAATTTAAGATCTAATTGATCTTTATGATTCAGGTGTTAGCCTGTAAAAATCAACAACCCTCTGATATCAATTGAAAGTGCAATTGATATATGTTGAAAGTGATTGATATAATCAACCACGCTTTGATACCAATTGAAGCTGAGGTTAGATCTTAGATTTACTCTAGAGGGGGGTGAATATAGTATTAAAAACTTTTCCCTTAATTTTATAGCGGATTTAAAATAGTGTTATATATGTGTATAGTAGAGTGATTAATAAAAACTAAATAAAAACAAATCAGTAATGCACGACACATAGAAAATAGATAAGCACACAGACAACACAAGGATTTTTATAGTAGTTCCCTAATAAACCTGGGTACGTCTTCTCTTCTAGCACACTTGGTAGGATCCACTATGTTTTTGATCAGGTGCCCTATCACCAAGGGGTTTTTGATTAGGTGTCCACACACCAAGGAGATTTTGATCAGGTGCTCTAACCAAACCACAGGTTTTTGATCAGGTGCCCTGCCACCAATGTGATAACTTTTGAAGGGAGTTATAACCCAGTACAAGAGGGGATAAGAAGGGTTTGAATGTTCTTCTCTGTCAATATTCTGAGAGAAGACTCTAGTGGATTTGATGAAGTAAAGCTCCTCTGTCTGATATAAAGTTGTTGACAGTTGAGGATGGAAGCTTTCTCTTAAATAAAATGATCTTCCTGTAGCTGATTAATTTGGAAGAATATAGTTCTTCAGATTTTTGTTGCTCTTTTGAAGATCTGATCTTGCAGCTGATGACTGAGAGAGTATTGTTGATGTTGTTGTTCTCAGTAAATTAGTGCTGCTTGAGGAAGAAGATGAAGATCTGTAAAACTTTTGTTCTTCTTTTTCTTCCAGTAACTTTCTTGCTTTATGTTCCTTTACAAAAAAATCTGTAATGAGTTCTGTATTGATCCTGTAGCGAAAAACTCTGATGTGCTGTAATAAAACTGTTCTTCTTCCTTTTTCTTTTTCAATATATCTGATTTGAAATTCGAATCAGCTGTATAAGGAATAAAATATTCTGCATTTAATATTTCCTTGGAACTGCACGCAAGACTTTAATTCCATTTCCTTTCTAACTAATGATATCCTTTTTCGCCAAACGACTATAATCTCGGGAAGAGAATGGAAAGGAATATAATAAGGCAGAAATCTTGTCTTATCTGGAATAATTGATCCGTTGATGTAGACGATCTGAGTTCAGAGAATGAATAATATAATCTGTCTGAAATAAATTTGCTGTAGAGAAATTTCCGTCGATCTCAACAAATTTCGTTGATCTCAACATTTTCGTCGATCTCAAGATTTTCGTCGAACACAATGTTGAGTTCGTCGACCTCAAATGAATCTGGCTGGAAGAGTTGAATTAGTTGAGCTGAGAAGATCTTTTCGTCGATATGAACAACTGATACTTATTCTTCGAACGCAGAGCTGAGTTCGTCGAACGTGCAAATTCATCGACCGCTGAACTGAGCAAAATCGTCAACCGCTGAGACTGAATAAGATCGTAGACCGCTGAGATAGGATGATTTTGTCGACCGCTGAGCCACTGAGACTGTTCGTCGACCGCTGAGACTGACCCACTGAGACACTGAGACGCTGAGATAGAAGATCATCGAACGCAGGAGCAAGCCGTTCGTCGAACGCGGGATGTAAGCCGTTCGTCGAACGCAGAGAGCAAGCCGTTCGTCGAACGCAGTACGGAGTTCATCGAACGCAGAACCTGAATACTTTCTTGAGTTCTAACAGCCTAAACTCTTGACCCATAAACTATACATTGGGGTCAACTAGATTCTAGTCCACAGATAGTGATCCTAGCCCAAATCAGTAATTGGGTTGTTCCAACAGAATATTTAAAGATTTCAAGCAAGAGGTCCTGCAGACCTTGCATCTCGCATTCTCCGCCAGAAGCGAGTTTGAGACACCCGCTGTCCTAGCGGTGGCGTCCCAACTATTAGGCGGGAGCGCACCAGGCCAGCGACCCGGGAAGGAGGCGGCGACGGAAGGAAATTTGCGAGATGTGCCCGGGTGACAGATTCACCAGCCTGGTGAGTGCTGGGTGTGCGAGTGGACTCCGCGAGATCATACCACTCGCCGAATGGGAGAGGGAATTCCTTTTTGTGAGATGCAAGGCTGCTTTGCTCAAGTTTGTTTTTGAACTTTATTTTTCATTTATGAACTGTTGGTGTCAACTTACAAGATGATGATTCTTAGAATGTGAAAAAGAATAGCCCTGAGCAGACCCGCTGACCAGGCTCTCACCTAGCTGGCAGGGCTGTAGGCTCACTCGGTGGCAGGTTTCAAAGGAAGTAAGCCCCGAGCAGACCCGCTGACCAGGCCCTCACCTAACAGGCATGGTCGTAGACTCACTCGGCGGAAGATTTCAAAGGAAGTTAGCCCGAGTAGACCTGCTGACCAGACTCTCACCTAGCTGGCAGGGTCGTAGGCTCACTCGGTGACAGTATTTAAAGGCAGTTAGCCCTGAGCAGACCCGCTGACCAGGCTCTCACCTAGCTGGCAGGGCCGTAGGCTCACTCGGTGGCAGGTTCCAAAGGCAGTTAGCCCCATGCATACCCGCTGACAAGGCTCTCACCTAGCTGATAGGGTCGTAGGCTCACTCAGAGGCAGGTTTCATGGCAGTTAGCCCTGAGCAGACCCGCTGACTAGGCTCTCACCTAGTTGGCAGGGACGTAGGCTCACTCGGTGGTAGGTTTCAAATGGAGTTAGCCCAGAGCTGACCCACTGACCAGGCTCTCACCTAGCTGGCAGGGCCGTAGGCTCACTCGGTGGCAGGTTTCAAAGGCAGTTAGCCCCAAGCAGACCCGCTGACCAGGCTCTCCCCTAACTGGTCGGGTCGTAGGCTCACTCGGTGGTAAGTTTTAAAGGCAGTTAGCCCCGAGCAGACCCGCTGACCAGGCTCTCACCAAGCTGGCAAGGCCGTAGGCTCACTCGGTGGCAGGTTTCAAAGGCAGTTAGCCCCGAGCAAACCCGCTGACCAGGCTCTCACCTAGCTGGCAGGGCCGTAGGCTCACTCGGTGGCAAGTTTCAAAGGCAGTTAGCACCGAGCAAACTCACTGACCAGGCTCTCACCTAGCTGGCAGGGCCGTAGGCTCACTCGGTGACAGGTTTCAAAGGCAGTTAGCCCCGAGAAGACCCACTGACCAGGCTCTCACCTAGCTGGCAAGGTCGTAGGCTCACTCAGTGACAGGTTTCAAAGGCATTTAGCCCCGAGCAGACCCGCTGACCAGGCTCTCAACTAGCTAGTAGGGCCGTAGGTTCACTCTATGACAAGTTTCAAAGGCAGTTAGCCCCGAGCAGACCCGCTGAACAGGCTCTCTCCTAGATGGCAGGGCCGTAAGCTCACTTGGTGGCAAGTTTCAAAGGCAGTTAGCCCCGAGCAGATCCGCTGACCAAGTTCTCACCTAGCTGGCAGGGCCGTAGGCTCACTCGGTGACAGGTTTCGAAGGCAGTTAGCCCTGAGCAGACCCGCTGACCAGGCTCTCACCTAGCTAGCAGGGTCGTAGGCTCACTCGATGGCAGGTTCCAAAGGCAGTTAGCCCCGAGCAGACCTACTGACCAGGCTCTCACCTAGCTGGCAGGGCCATAGGCTAACTCGGAGACAGGTTCCAAAGGAAGTTAGCCCCGAACAGACCCACTGACCAGGCTCTCACCTAGCTGGTAGGGTCATAGGCTCACTCGGTGGTAGGTTTCAAAGGCAGTTATCCCCGAGCAGACCCTCTTACCATGCTCTCACCTAGCTTGCAGGGCCTTAAGCTCACTCGGTGGGAGGTTCTAAAGGTTCAAAAGATTGTCCCGGAGCAGACCTGCTGACTAAGCTCTCATCTAGCTGACAGGGCCATAGGCTCACTCGGTGGCAGGTTCTAAAGATTCAATTGTTGGCCCCGAGAGGACCTGCTGACCAGACTCACATTTAGCTGGCAGGGCCGTATGTTCACTCGGTGGCTACCCATGAGGAAGGCAAGATAAGAATGAAATATCCAATGCGGAAAATTAACACAGGATGTCTTAGAATGAGGTCGGCGAATGGTGCCCCTCATTAGGGACACTCGTCGGCGTATGATATAATTTGGGGAAGACACTCGCTCGGCGAGTGCACAAAGGAAACATTGGCCAACCCCAAGGGTTGCGAGAACTTCGTGGTAGGAAGTGAGCTCTTGCCGCAATTGCGTTCCCAACAGGAATCAACAAAATCGTCCGTCCTAAGGGTGGGGGCAATTGCAAAAGGGTTGCCACCACGTGGCGCTCCCGCGCGGTGAGAGCGTCTCAGCACGGCCTAAGGCTAAGGGCAGTCGACGCTAAGGGTGAACAAATGATATGTAAGCACGCGCGTAAAAGTGCGGAAGCACGTAAAATGGCACACAAACGAGCGAGCTAGCGGCTGATAATAGCGAGATCTCCGAGATGGAAAAAGAGGAACAGTGATTGGAGAATGGGCGCTCTGAAGACAACAACTAGGGTTGTATTTATAGCAAAGTGGAGGGCCCCACCAAAATGATTCCCTCCAGGTCAGGAAGACACTCGCCGAATATAGGGGTTGGACTCTTCTTTACGAGCGTAGGACTCGCTCGCAAAGAGCGAGGATTGTGTACAACCCCGTATTCGTCGAGTGGGTCCCCAAGCCCCCGGGGGTCAAGATGTAGAATATGAGTCTAAGGGCTTTTGGGCGAGTGAGGCCCCACTCGTGGGGCACTCACATGGTGTCAAAGCAAACGGGCGAGAGCTGGTAGCCAAGACCTCACCCGCCGAGCAAGCCGAGTGCCTGGCGAATGGTGTCCTCACGGGCCATTAGCCCGGTGAAATACGGCGGGCAAGGAGCCTGGCGAGTTGTGCCTTCACGGACCACTCACCCAGAAGGCTTTAGGGGAAAATTACCTGGATACCCTTTTTGGGCTGCCAATAGCCCTCCAGAACAGCGGAGTTAGGCTGTTCGCAGACCAATTTGGGGTGCAATTAGTAAAACCAGAAGGCGGATTCAGGCTATTTGCAGACTAGTCTAGAAAAATCTATAAATAGACCCTTAAGGGTGATGCGCGTTCGGCAAGTGCACCGGTCGCTGTCATGTAATAAATTTTGGGAATAGCTTCCCTGAATGTCGATCTCTTGAGGAATGCAGGTTCTGGTGAACAAAATGTGTGGTGAGTCGATTGTTACACGAGCGAATAAAATAAAACAGGAGCATTGTGATTGGTGTCCTAAGCTATTGCGGCAATGAGAGAAATGCGGATCGAAAAGCACCGCTTCACAAGGTGTGGGTGAGTGCAGCGGCTGAGATGCTGTGCTTCGGTAAGCAGGTGGAATGGCCACAGAGCGAGGTTTTGTGAGGGTCGTATTCACCTCTTCGCCAACATCACCACTAGCTATTGCTAGATGGCTTCACACACAAACAACTTAGAATATCACAACAACAAGGAAAGCTATTCTCACCACCACAGCATCATTGCACATGAACAACAAGCAAGGATCTATAACATTAATCTAACGAGCGTTCATTACAACAACACAAAGAGAAAGCACAAGCATCAATGTTTAGAAAGGACCAAAAAGAGGATGTCGCCGCGTCTTGGGTTCTCGGCCAGAATGAGAGGTTGTCGGGCTCTCTCCGCGCTCGGCCCTCAGATGGTGTGCGGACTCGAAGGAGGCTATCACCGCTCCAACGATCTACAACATTTCTATGGCCTCCACGACGAAGAATGCTTGAACTAGTGGCAGAGAATACTTGCAAATGCTCCCAGATGGAAGAATGGTGAAGGAGATCGCCGGAAATGGTCTCCTCTCGTCTCCTCCGGTGGAAGGGATGAAAATGGCAGGATTCCGGGCTTTTTCCACGAGGGGAATGAGGGGCCTCCCTTGACTGCAGCTTTTCCTGCTTTAAATACCAAACAGGCAGAGTTTTGGTCACACACGGGCGAACGCACGATCGTGCGCTGCTCGTGCGTTATTTAATGATAAAAACAGGCTTGAAGACGAAGCTGCGCCGCCCGTGCGATTTACTCACGCACGGGCAAACCCGCCCGTGCGTAAAACGCACGGGTAAATTCGGAAAGGCGGTAAGAAGAAGAAACAGGCGACCGTGCATTTTATTCACGCATGAGTAAATCCGCCCGTGCGTAAAACGTACGGGTAAATTCAGATCGCCCGTTTTCTGCCCAGATGAGAACGCACGACCGCAACCGTCCATGCGTCAAGGAAACACACGACCGTGCGTTGTACACAATCTTGAATTCTGGGGGAAAACTAGATGATCCGACCGCCTGCACACAAGACAAAACAGCTGGGAAAACACCTCCAGCACCAAATAAACACAGAAAAAGGATTGGGGACACCATGTGCTTACTCACATTAAGAAGGAGCGCAATTGCACACCAAAACGGGACTAAGAGTGCACCTAGCAAGGAATAACAAATATGATTGAAAACATGCCTAAAGTGTAGTGCATCGACTAGAAATACGGCCCAGATGAGTCCATAAATGTGTATATAAATGGGACTCATCACACCCCCAGACATAACCATTTGCACGTCTCGGGCAAACTACTCAGCTCTCCTTTCGGAACAATTGAATGTTAGAGTGTGATTGAGCGGTGGAGACTCATGCGAAATCGCATGCTCACGTGCGTAAAAATACATTAGAATAGAATTAAACTCAAGATTATATCTAACTATTTCTAGAATAGTAATTTGAAATCTACTTTACTTGGATGGTGAATCCCGGTGAATTTTTCAGTCGCGCACAAGGGAAAATAGCGTGAAAAATGAGTAGAGTATTACTCGAATCAAAGCTCGGGATAATCTCCTAATAAATCCATCAAAGTCGGTGTCCATAGGCTTGCACATTCGCACTCTCTCTACTGCATGAGACGACTCGTATCTAAAATCAATAGGACTTATAGGTTAAGATTTGTCTTAGGTTAAGTTTAGGCTAGATAAGTAGAAGGACGATGGGAATCACACTCAACATAACCTGAGCACTCAAGAGAATAAAAATCTCCAATACAACATTTTCAAGAATTACACAACACCCCCAGACTTCAATTGAACACTAGGTGCGTGCTAAGCCAATCATACATTGTTTTTGTCGAGAGAAAGTAATTGAAAGTTCTTTTTGAACTATATTTTTTTCTTTTCTTTCATTTTCTCTTCTAGACAGAATATCTTTTGTAGGCACAATAAAAACTTCTCCTTCAGCATTTTCAAGGCTACCATACACCACAGAGATAACACCAAAGGTGATAGATAACAAAATTCCATTCAGCTCATTTGTTGGTGCGAAAATAGGTTTGGCCGTATGGCTTTGGTGAGATTTTAGTGGAGCTAAGCAAGGAGGACAGGTAGGCTCAAGTGGGCTTACAACGGTGATTACATTGGTAAGGATTTCAAAAGCACAAACGGATCAAGAAATGGCCTATATCACACTTTATAACGAGTACTTCAACGCAATCGTTCCAAGAGTCGCCTATTGCAAGTTCTAGCCACTGAGAAAGGTTGTCCTTCCTTCCGACCCTAGTAATAAGCTACTACTAGTCCAGCTACACTCGACCCTATGCTACCGTTGGATTCACCGGATTCACCACTAAAGTAAAATAAATTGCAGCTACTATAATAAAAATAATTAAATTATAACATTGAATTTTATTCTACTGTAATTGAATTTCTAGGCGTGACGGGAGCACTCGACTAGAGCACTACTCGAGTCGACATTTTTCTCTACTCCTCACTCCTACACTAACAATCCAATTCTTACGAGCGGGGAACCTCGCCGCAATACCCAATAGGCGCGCGTGATCAAGTGCGCGTGAACTAGGTGCAAGTGTATGCAATGTGCACAATAAAATTGAGAATTCCTAACTCAGCACATTCTAACATGCCATGCAAAGTGTGTGTACGTGCACAGCTCGCTCTCTCCCCTAGACTTGATCGAAACCATATAAAAATAAAAAATTCAAACATAAGGAAAAGAGGGGTTGAGTGGACCTATGCACACGAATGAGCATGCCAGAAGTGCGGTAATTCCATCTTAAAATTTTCTCCTTCCTCATCAACCACACGAGAGCTTCAGCCTACGATGTTAGCAACAAGGAAATAACAGAACATAAAAGAAGCCCTTTTGTTTAACGTCCTTAAAGGTGGACCAAATACCTGTATTAAAGTTTGATAGCAGAAGTTATAAGGATTGTTTCAGACTAAATAAAAACACAACATAACATGGCCGAGTAACAAGGCACGAAAAAACATAATAGAAGAAACAGCACAACCAAAACCCGGAGACCCCATCACGCATCAGCTATATGCTGATTTGTGGTGGTTCTCCCCAGCCACCCGAGATGGGAAGGAGGTGAAGGCTTTAGGGCCCAAAGAGGATGTCTCCCCCTTGCCCCTAACCTCCTCCTCCTTCCACCGGAGGGCAGCAGAGCGTGCTCCACGCAACAATCTTTCTTGTTTCAGCTTCTCCATAGTTGGAGAGCGCCAACGTTGATAATCGTCAGAATTTCCCACCTTAGTGGTGGGTGGCATCACTTCCGTTGTCGCCGTGGCAACTGGATCAGCCCAATGGACCTGTTTAAATTGTTTACAGTTCTCATTACGACTAAGAAAATTATTCATAAAGCGCTTTGCTCCGTCTTCTCCCTTATTTTTCCAAACTTTAGTCTCGCTGCTTTCTTTTGCCTTCTTCACCTCTTCAATCACGACCTGCTTCGCTTCTTCTTTCTTTTCTCCAACTAACAATTCTTTTTCTTTCCTGGCTTCAGCAGTACTAAACAACTCATCAGTAATAAAAAGGGGAGAGTGAATTAATGCTTCGGAAGCAATCTTGGGACAAGTAGTGGGTGTTACCTTACCAGGTAAGACAACACACCCCTTAGAAAAATCCAATGTGGCACCGCTCTCTTTCAAGAACGGTACTCCCAAGATGGGAATAGATTGATTTTGACTAGGTCCCAAAACTTGGATGTCGGCGACCACCACCGTCCCTTCAATTGTAACTTCAACATTTCTAACTTCTCCCTCAGCCTTAATGACGGTCCCGTTGGCAAGCACTAGGGATTTCTGATCATCTGTGTTCATTTCAAGTTGTAATTTAACAACATCCTGCAATGCAAGGACGTTGCGAGATGAACCGGAATCACATAGGGCCGCCGTTTCAATATTATTAATGGTGCATGAGATTACCAACTCATTTGGGTCACACGCTCCCGCATCGGTGAGACTCTTACCTTGGTTAATTGGATTCTTTTTAGTATTACTGGGAAGGGTCCCTTGTGAACACTCGGTTAGCACTTGAGCCAATTGGCCCAATTGCGTCTCCAAGTTTCGCATGGACGCAGTTTGGTTGGCCATATTCGAGTTGGCGGCTTCCATAAACTTCTCCATCATTTCTTCCAAATTGCTTTTCTTAGGGGCCGGGGCACCTTGATTACAACCCAGATGAGGCGGCCTCGGTTGGCTTCCGGACGCTTGAGCATCATATTGATGCTGGCCCGGTTGCCATCGTTGGCCTACAGTGTTTTGATTCCAGGAAAAATTGGGGTGATTTCTCACACCCGGATTATAGGCATTGCCGTAGGGTGCCCCCTTAGCTTGATTTCCAACAAAATTTACCGATTCATTTAAATTAAGTTGAGAGAATTCACCTGATAGCCCGCTACCTGGGCACTCGTATGCGTGGTTACCACCGCCTTCGCATCCTTCACAAGCAATGTTAGTCGCGGGCGCAGTGATGCGCAAATCTCGCACACCGCTATAGGCGGTAGATAGACTGCGGCACGAAACGGCAGTGTACCGATCGTTCAAGTAATATAAAATGTAGGAGTGAATCCCCAAGTATCGATCTCGAAGGAACACAGTAAGGCGGAGCTATCTATCGAGGAAGGACTTGAAATTGAAGTCCTTTAAGTCGGATGGATGCGGAAATGGGGGTTTTGGATTGTGGAAATAAAGAGAAAATATTACAACTACTCCTATGCAATGCCGCTATGCAATGCTTCGCTAGGCGGGATGGAGACTACGTAGGCCTTGAGCGTGCTACTTCGAAAGGGCAAACAGAATGAGGGTCGCAAGCACCTCTTTGACAAGCATGACACTAGCAATTGCTAGTACGGCACACGAACGTGACGGCGGAATGAGAAATGGATGGAGGCGCACCTCATACACACATATAAACAAGAAGATACATTCACATAGACATGAAATAACTTAATAAAGCAAGGTCTATAGTGTTCCTCATCTAAATACAAAGGATCTAACAATTACAACACAAAATACAAAGAAGGGGAAAGTAAGGAATCGACTGAATCCGAAGTCTTGTTGAGGGTTCACGGTTGGAATCGCTGGGTTGTCAATCCGCGTCCAAGCTCGGTCCTCAACTGCGTCCGGGGTAGAGAAGGTTGTCACTACCCTCCAATGGCCCGTCTTCTTCATGTCATGATTCAGCCGCACAACCAAGCTTCCTTCTCTTTGGATGATGGTGGATGAAGAGCTAGATCCTTATCCTTGGAGCTTGAGGATGATGGAGGAGGCCTAGGGCCAAGCCCTAATGGAAAGGTGTAGGTGTGCGGAGCTGGAACTCCTTTTGCGGCGGAAAAAGCAGAAAAAATGTACGATCCTTCGTACTAGGGCGAACTGCGCTTTTGTAGAGAAGGATCAGAAAAATGGTCACGCACGGTCGAACGTACGACTGTGCGTAGACCATGTGATATTAATAATAAAGAACATCGCAGGTGGATGACCTGGAGCGCATGTGCGATTTACTCACTGTAACATCCCCGTCCGCGCTAGACCCCTCGGGTGTCACGTGTCACTTAGAGTTACATGAACTAGAAATTTATTAGATTCTGAATCTAGGTAAGGCGCGCAGCTGGGTTCAAGGTACTTTTTAGGCATGATACAGCAGGACTCAGACCTCGGGCTCAATGTGGAGGTTGTAGCCCTCGAAAATACCTTTCCAACGACTAGTTGTACGTTTTCTGGAGGTCTGTGTAGCTCACTAGGATTAAAAATCAAAACTGCTATATTTTGATCACTGTCGCTAGCGCCCGGCGGTATCGCTACCGCCGGCGCTAGCGAATCATCTCAGTGGCCGTCGAGATGACCGGATTGTCTCAGCGGTGCCGTCGAGATGGCTGAGAAGGGCTAGCGCCCGGCGGTAGTGCTACCGCCGGCGCTAGCGGCCGTGTAAGAGTCACGGGATTTCTATTTGGTGGTGGCTTAAAATGCATAGGATAAAGCTCCTGGTGGAGTTTAGGATCAATAGGAAGCTGACATTTATTGATAGAGTTTCAAGATTATGCTTGGGGATAGGTTTACCATTAATTCAACCCTAAACTAATCCCACTACTTCATTCTCACTAAAGAGCTGAACCCTCCCAATCAGATGGGATTGTTCATCTTCTCCTTCCTCTCTTCTTCTTCTTCTTCTTCTTCTTTTACTTCCTCTTCATTTTCCAACCTCCCCTCAAGGTTTTGACCTAGGGTTTTGAAGGAGCAAGCTTGGAGGAGGATTTCAGCTCGTCCAACCGCCGCCATGCCGCCGAGGAGACAACCGCGATCGTCGGCCGGAAATTAGGTGACTTCCTCCCCTCCCTTGGTGCTAGCGTCTTAGATCACAATGGGAGAGATGAAGGCTCAAGAGAGCTTCTCGTGTGAGCTTTAATGGAGTTTCCTTAGGAAGACCAAGCCGAAACCTCAAATTTAGGGCATCGTTCGCCGCGAGGTTTTAGGAATCATTTCCTCTCTTCAAGAAGAAGAGATGGGATTTGATTTGGGGCAAACCCATGGTCGTTGAGGGAGAGTGAGGGGAATGACATTTAGGGGTTTAACCTAACCCTTGTTTGAGAAAGATGATGAACAACCCTCTGTTAATTAGTATTGTTAATTATATATTTGCGTGATAAATGTGATGATAACCCCCTTGCTAAAGAAGTTTCAATTTATAACATTTCACTTGGTTATTAAGAAAAATTTGTGCGCAACTGGGTTCAAGTCAATTTTTAGGCTTAATCCCACTGGAATTAGACTTCAGGCTCAACATGAATGTTGTAGCCCTCGGAAAGAGCTTTCCGACGATAGGTTACCCGTTTTCTGATGTGACCTGTAGGTCCCTATAGGTCCAGTCGAGTGGACTGTCCAAAAAGCTGGATTGTGGTTAAGGTGTGCTGTTTTGCTGTCCATATTATTATTGTGGACTTCAGAGCAGATTTTAGGTAGGAGCCACTTGGATCTGGGTTTAGGACTCAACATGAATGTTGGAGCCCTTGGTGAGAGCTTTCCAAAATGGGGTGGCACATAATTTGGGGTTGAGTAGAACTCCCAGAAACTCAGTTTTGTTAATCAGCGTCGTTGTAGTTTGAATTGCGATAATTTTTGGGATATCTCTTATAGTACTTGTCTGATGCTCTCAACAATTGGTAGAAATCAAATTGATGATATTGTGTTGTCCTCTGTTCAATTTCATGAGTTTTGGGAGGATGTACGTTGTCATTTTTCCGATCATAGTCCTTTCCCGCATTGCTCCGTAAATAATAATTGGTAATGCCGATGGGGCTAACATTTGGTGAGAATGGCCTTAACAAGCTAGTGGAACTACGGTAGAAGTTTCAGCAAGGCTCGATTTGATATGGGTTCTTAATTAAATATATAGTCATAAAATATTATGCTGCTGAACTCCGTTAGAGACTGAAAATGAATAACCAAGTTGGACTCAGGAGAACAAAGTGTTGTCTTGAAATAGAAGGGCTTTTATTAGAAGTCCTGGTGTACATAGATACACAGATTGTTTAGAAGGACTTGGATTAGAAGTCCTGGTGTACGTAGATACATGGATTGTATAGGACTTGGATGAGGAGTCCTGGTGTACGTAGATACACAGATTGTATAGAAGGACTTGGATTAGAAGTCCTGGTGTACGTAGATACACAGATTGTATAGAAGGACTTGGATGCGAAGTCCTGGTGTACGTAGATACAAAGATTGTTTAGAAGGACATGGATTAGAAGTCCTGGTGTACGTAGATACACAGATTGTTTAGAAGGGCTGTATTAGAAGTCCGGGTGTACGTGGATACACAGATTGAATAGAAGGACATGGATTAGAAGTCTTGGTGTATGAAGATACATGGATTGTATAGAAGAACTTGGATGAGAAGTCCTGGTGTACGTAGATACATATATTGTATAGAAGGACTTGGGTTAGAAGCCCCGCTGTACGTAGATACACGGATTGTATAGAAGGACTTGGATTAGAAGTCCTGGTGTACGTAGATACACGGATTGTATAGAAGGACTTAGGTTAGAAGTCCTGGTGTATGTTGATACACGGATACAAATGGACCCCGCTGAGGAGGATTACTTATGGCGGGTCTACGGGCTTGCTAGTCGTGACACCGACAGAAGCCGACAGTAGACTCTAGACCGATTGTGTTGGACTCTTGGTGCTCACCTACCCAAGTCCCCTTATGTGTCCTTGGAGGCTCCGCTGTGTGTTCTTAGCGTCGAGCAGTACGCAGGGTCTCCGCTATGTGTTCTTAGCGTTGAGGCGTACAGAGGCCTAGGACTGGTAGTGTTTATACCCTCCTAGTAGTGGAGGAGCTCGTTCCACTGTCTCCGTCTGGCCACGACAAGAGATGCCTGAGCGGTTAGCTACCACTCAAAAAGCGAGAACTAAAGGTCTATGTCGACATAGCAACTTTGCGTGGGTGAGCCTTCATTTCATAATCATTGCATTACATTCATCCTTCATAATCATTGCATTGCACCGCATTGGATCCTCAGCATATAATCTTGTATGGGCACCTTTATATGATGAGTTACCTTCATGCTCAGATCCTTAACTTATAAGCTTGTGTGGGCATCCTTATAAGTTAAGTTCAATTCAGTTTATTGATACTATACTCATGCTTTCTTGTTACTAGTACTTGCTTATATAACCCCTGTTATTTATGAACTGGTTAGTTAGGGTTATTGCAAGTACTTGGGTACTTATACAACCGACATATATGATCAACCATTCCTGTCACCTGCTTTGTATATTATTGCTTATATTGCAGCTTTTCTTCCTTTCATACCACCTGGTGCCTTGGAGTCGCCCGGGGAGCGGATGGGAAGCCACTTAGTCTTTATGACTAATGGTTGCTACGTCCCTCTTTTTAGGAGCGCACCCTAGAGCAGCAGCGCACGATGCTGGAGGAGTATAGTCAGGTCAGGATGATAGGGCCGGTGACTGCGATACCTTTGCTACCGTCGGTGATAGTTGTGAGCACAGTTTGAGATGTAGCCCTTGGGGCATTTAGCTTGACACTCTGATACTTTTGCAGGAGCTCTCAGAGCTTCTTGTTCTTTTGTACTTTTTGGACTCTTACTTAGGTGAATATCTTATATGGCTTCTTGCTTTTACATTATTGATGGGTTGGCACTGTTCAGTTGGTTTGGCCGGCAGGATAAGCATCTTCTGGGGGAGGCTAGCTCGTGTGTTGGCACTTCCGCAAGGCGGCTGTCCTGGGCATAAGACTCCCCTCGGCCGTGTCGTGTGTTCCGGGAGGGGGGTCTTACAAATGGTATCAGCTTGCAACGATCCTGAGATAAAGAAGTCCATTAAACCACTAGGCCACCTCTGCTAGCTAAATCAGTTTGAGGACAAACTGATGCAGCGGAAGCGGTGGTGTGCCCATGTGTGATTCACATTAAGTATGTCCACTTTTTCCTATAGGAAGTGCCAACCTAAACCAAACTCGTACCATTACGTACAAATGCTGGCTCACTCAGAGACAGTAATTGGTATTCCTATTCCAACCATTAGAGTATGTTTGGCATAAGATTGATGCCAACCTAACTAGGATACCGTTTTGGTCGACTTAGCAGGATATGTCGTGACATACCCTAACCTTATACCAATCTCGGGGATGATGTGACCAAGAAAAAAGTGACCTCAAGTGACTAAGGGAAGAGTTTAACGTGAGTGTAGATGCTAGAGACTCACACCCTGAGATTTCTATCTCAGATATGGAGTTATATTATCACCTTACCCAAAACATTAGGACAATCTCAATGAGATTGGTGTCTGTAGTCTATTATCAGCTTAGTAAGAGACCACCAAGCATGTCTTTTATACTGTATGTGGATACCTCTCACTTCTATTTATGTAGAAGGTTTCATTTGGATAGGATATGATAAGAATGCGGATCCAGAGAAGGCTCATTTTGGGACGAATGTGTTATATTGGTGGTAGAAGAAACTCAATCGAAGAGATACGGGGGCTTATCTCTTCGTTTATTGGGATAGTTATGTACCGTCTTAGGTTCCTTGAGGATTTAAAATTATTGTAATTTTTTACATTGGAAGTGGAGACCCTTGAAGAGTTAATTCACCATAGGCAAGGCGGACTGCTAAGGCCATGTTTGGGTTGATAGGAATTTTATTAGCGGAATAAGAGAAGAAATCATTTTGAGGATGTTAATTTTCTCTATATTGTCCTAAAAATTATGTGGATAAGTAACGAGGAGAGTAGTAAACTAACACGTTGGGAATATGCAGCTATGTTGTGATAACATTATAACTGGGAAGTTAATGAAATTTTGTGCATGCATTGTTGGTATGATGATACGCTACCCCTGAGTTTGGAAATTCTTGGTGAACATTCCCTTAGTGTTGTAATTACTTGACATTGGGAAATTAATAAGTGTTAGGCGGGTTAGTCAACAAGATTAATACGACTTGATTGATGATCCAAAATCCTAAGAGTTTTTATAAAATAAACATGCTGTGGATGATCGTTGGCAGGGATGGTAGGGCGCTTGGAATGGATTTGATTTAGTTTATCATATTGTGAGGTATGCCCTACTCTTGTTAATCTGCATAACCCGTGTCGAAGTGAAATCATCATGAGCCTTGCACCTTGGTTCATGTTAAGTTCAAACATATATAAATGTACCTGGTGATTGGATGTTATTTGTATATGCCCTCATTACAATGAGATGCAGCTTGGTCGTCGCCATAAAAAATTGAATTTCTACATCACGGCTGATATAAAAGTGTGTCGATATGGGGATCTATAGGGTAAGAACTCTTAAGTCGAGGAAGATATGCCCCTAAGATTTGTGCCCATACGTGAGATGAATGTACCATATGGGCGGTGAAAGAAATTTAGTCCAAAAATGTACGAGGGCTTGTCCCTTCGTTTATTGGCCTAGCTGGTGGGCCAATTGGGATTCTACTAGGAGCCAAAAATCATTTTGGCCTGCTTCACTTAGCCTTGCTACAATGAGTTTTTCCATTCAAGTCGTTACGAGCCGTTGATATTGGAATTTGGCACTCCTTGATGAATGAGTTCATCTTAAGCAAGGGGGATGACTGAACACCATGTTTTGGTTTACGGTGAGTTCACTCCCAGAGTAATAGAGGTGAGTACCTTAAGGATGAGCAGGTATTCACTCTAAATGAAGACTATGAAGAGAAGTAAACTGTAACATAGCGTTGTAGTGTCTCTCAAGGATCAAAGGTCGATCTGACGAACGCATGACAAATTTTGGGAGACGCCTTAAAGTTTGTTAAGTGGGAATTGTATCGATTGCTGATCAAAGAGGTGTGCTTACAAGCGTCCAATTAAAGATAAAGAATACGAAATTGTAGCACCCGTGGTGCTAAGGCATTGTTACGTGATTTGTTAAGTCGACAAATTCATACAATTGCATTATAAATACGTGTAGTACCCACTTGGGACTTTGTTGGGAAAGGGCTGCTATGCTTATATTCTGAATTAGGGATTTTAAAGGTGAATGCTGGAGCAAGGAAACCCTTCTTCTCTCCCCCCTTTCTTTTTCTATTGCTTTCACGGTAATGGAGTATATTTTAGAGTTATAGGCTCTGATCTTTGTTGATTCTGTTGTTTGGGAGCTGATGGTGGCTGGTAGTTGTTAAATTTTTTCCCTCCCAGTTCCCTGTTTAGCCCGTGAAATTGATGTTTCTTTTTTTGGAAAAAATGGAGGATGGTTAGTAGCTGCTTGATTTTCTCCTCCCAGTCCTTGCATTAGCTCTTGAAATTGATTTATTTTGGGAAGCCTGGGTGGTGGCTGGTGGCTGCTTGGATTTGTTATTTTGGCCTTTGCTTGTATAATCCCGAATTCTTTAGGGGCTGCTGCTATGTTTACACCAGTTGAGAGTTTCAATTTTATATGGGGCTGCTATGCTTTAAATCAGTTGGGTGTTTCAATGTTGTTTGGGCTGCTGTATATAATCCAGTTGGGATATTGTTGGGGGCTGCCTTATAGTATTCTGTATGGAGGGGCTGTTGTTATGTTTTCCTTATGGAGGGCTGCTGTTATGATTTCTTCATAGGGGGCTGCTTGGGGTACCCTTCCAGGAACTTATTCTCAATAATTTTGCCGGGCTGGTGGCTGCTGGTATTCCGTCCATGCTATAATAGAAGGAAGTTTTCCTTTTCTTCTTGGGGAAAATGTTAGACTGCAGTTGCTCTTTCTCCTACCAGTTTTGGGTTTTGGGGGTACCTTACTGTTGACTGCTGTTTTATGTTTTCCTTTTTTTTTGGGCTGCTATATAGCTATCCTTGTTGGATTATTTGGGGCTGCTGCTTGTATAAAATCCCGATTTAAAGGTTGCTTTATACCCATCCAGTTTGGATTATTTTGTTTGGGACTGCTATGTGTAGTTTCTATTAGCTATTGTTGAAATAGTGTGAGTCACGATTAATTCATATGACTATACAAGACAAGAGCGCTCATACAATCTAGACCCTATGTATAAAACATAACGCTTGGGAATGTATAAATGAGCTTGATATTGTTAAGGGTGAATCATTCGTAACTGCATGCGGTGAGTATGTCTCGATCCCATCCGGAAGACCCCCTAACCTCAACTTAAATTTCGGGGACGAAATTGTTTCTTTGTTTATTGTGTTTGTAACATCCCCGTCCGCGCTAGACCCCTCGGGTGACACGTGTCACTTAGAGTTACATGAACTAGAAATTTATTAGATTCTGAATCTGGGTAAGGCGCGCAGCTGGGTTCAAGGCACTTTTTAGGCATGACCCTGCAGGATTCAGACCTCGGGCTCAACGTGGAGGTTGTAGCCCTCGAAAATACCTTTCCAACGACTGGTTGTACGTTTTTCTGGAGGTCTGTGTAGCTCAATAGGATTAAAAATCAAAACTGCTATATTTTGATCACTATCGCTAGCGCCCGGCGGTATCGCTACCGCCGACGCTAGTGAATCGTCTCAGCGGCCAATGAGATGACCAGATTGTCTCTGCGGTGCCATCGAGATGGCTGAGAAGGGCTAGCGCCCAGCGGTAGTGCTACCGACGGCGCTAGCGGTCGTTTAAGAGTCACGGGATTTCTATTTGGTGGTGGCTTAAAATGCATAGGATAAAGCTCCTTGTGGAGTTTAGGACCAATAGGAAGCTGACATTTATTGGTAGAGTTTCAAGATTATGCTTGGGGATAGGTTTACCATTAATGCAACCCTAAACTAATCGCACTACTTCATTCTCACTAAAGAGCTGAACCCTCCCAATCAGATGGGATTGTTCATCTTCTCCTTCCTCTCTTCTTCTTCTTCTTTTACTCCCTCTTCATTTTCAACCTCCCCTCAAGGTTTTGACCTAGGATTTTGAAGGAGCAAGCTTGGAGGATGATTTCAGCTCGTCCAACCGCCGCCATGCCGCCGAGGAGACAACTGCGATCGTCGGCCGGAAATCAGGTGACTTCCACCCCTCTCCCTTGGTGCTAGCGTCTTAGATCACAATGGGAGAGATGAAGCCTTAAGAGAGCTTCTTGTGTGAGCTTTAATGGAGTTTCCTTAGGAAGACCAAGCCGAAACCTCAAATTTAGGGCATCGTTCGCCGCGAGGTTTTAGGAATCATTTCTTCTCTTCAAGAAGAAGAGATGGGATTTGATTTGGGGCAAACCCATGGTCGTTGAGGGAGAGTGAGTGGAATGACATTTAGGGGTTTAACCTAACCCTTGTTTGAGAAAGATGATGAACAGCCCTCTGTTAATTAGGGTTGTTAATTATATATTTGCGTGATAAATGTGATGATAACCCCCTTGCTAAAGAAGTTTCAATTTATAACATTTCACTTGGTTATTAAGAAAAATTTGTGCGCAGCTGGGTTCAAGTTAATTTTTAGGCTTAATCCGACTGGAATTAGACTTCGGGCTCAACATGAATGTTGTAGCCCTCGGAAAGAGCTTTCCGATGATAGGTTATCCGTTTTCTGAAGTGACCTGTAGCTCCCTATAGGTCCAGTCGAGTGGACTGTCCAAAAAGCTGGATTGTGGTTAAGGTGTGCTGTTTTGCTGTCCAGATTATTATTGTGGATTTCAGAGCAGATTTTAGGTAGGAGCCACTTGGATCTTGGTTTAGGACTTAACATGAATGTTGTAGCCCTTGGTGAGAGCTTTCCAAAATGGGGTGGCACATAATTTGGGGTGAGTAGAACTCCCAGAAACTCAGTTTTGTTAATCAGCGTCGTTGTAGTTTGAATTGCGATAATTTTTGGGATATCTCTTATAATACTTGTCTGATGCTCTCAACAATTGGTAGAAATCAAATTGATGATATTGTGCTGACCTCTGTTGAATTTCATGAGTTTTGGGAGGATGTACGTTGTCATTTTGCCGATCATAGTCCTTTCCAGCATTGCTCCGTAAATAATAATTGGGAATGCCGATGGGGCTGACATTTGGTGAGAATGGCCATAACAAGCTAGTGGAACTACGGTAGAAGTTTCAGCAAGGCTCGATTTGATATGGGGTCTTAATTAAATATATAGTCGTAAAATATTATGCTGCTGAACTCCGTTAGAGACTGAAAATGAATAACCAAGTTGGACTCGGGAGAACAAAGTGTTGTCTTGAAATAGAAGGGCTTGTATTAGAAGTCCTGGTGTACGTAGATACACAAATTGTTTAGAAGGACTTGGATTAGAAGTCCTGGTGTACTTAGATACATGGATTGTATAGAAGGACTTGGATGAGAAGTCCTGGTGTACGTAGATACACAGATTGTTTAGAAGGACTTGGATTAGAAGTCCTGGTGTACGTAGATACACAGATTGTTTAGAAGGGCTGTATTAGAAGTCCTGGTGTACGTGGATACACAGATTGAATAGAAGGACTTGGATTAGAAGTCCTGGTGTACGTAGATACACAGATTGTATAGAAGGACTTGGATTAGAAGTCCTGGTGTATGTTGATACACGGATACAAATGGTCCCCGCTGAGGAGGATTACTTGTGGCGGTTCTACGGGCTTGCTAGTCGTGACACCGACAGAAGCAGACAGTAGACTCTAGACTGGTTCTGTTAGACTCTTGGTGCTCACCTACCCAAGTCCCCTTCTTTGTCCTTGGAGGCTCCGCTGTGTGTTCTTAGCGTCGAGCAGTACGCAGGGTCTCCGCTGTGTGTTCTTAGCGTTGAGGCATACAGAGGCCTAGGACTGGTAGTGTTCATACCCTCCTAGTAGTGGAGGAGCTAGTTCCACTATCTCCGTCTGGCCACGACAGGAGATGCCTGAGCGGTTAGCTACCACTCAAAAAGCGATAACTAAAGGTCTATGTCGACATATCAACTTTGCATGGGTGAGCCTTCATTTCATAATCATTGCATTGCATTCATCCTTCATAATCATTGCATTGCACCGCATTGGATCCTCATCATATAAACTTGTATGGGCACCTTTACCATTATCACATAAAGGTGCCCATACAAGTTCTTAGCCCTCGAGAAAGGTAATCCTTCCTCCCGACTCGAGCAACACACAACTAGCGCTCGCTTACACACAACACCGTTCTACCGAAAATTTCAGTCACATTCACCAAATGAGTAAAATAAATCAAAGACTACGCAAGAATACTATTGTAAATTAGCCGCATAGAGATAATCTAATTTCACTCACATTTCTATGGAAGAATGCGGATGCGACTAGAGCACTATAAGAGTCAACATCGCACTCTGATTTGCAATTCCTAAGCTAACATCCTATTTCACATTCCAACAAAAATAAGCTTGAACGGAAACACACATACAAGTGAGTGCGCTCTCAAGTGGGTGCTTTGTGTGCAGACAAAATGAACAAAATAATCTACATAAAAACTTCTAGCATGCTATATAAATGTGCACATGAGTGGGTATACAAAAAGGTCTCCCCCAGACTTAAACTATGCATTAAGATATTCTAAAACAAAGTTAGGGGAAGAGGGTACCCTATGCTCAGCAAGTAAGCATGTCGGAAACCTGGAGTGAAGCTCTACGACGAATTACAACCACCGCCTTCACAAATAGAATATACCTGCAAGTGGTTGTCTCTGCAAAAGCAAACTAAAATAAAATCTAACTATCAAGTTAGAGTAGGCGATAAAATAAAAGACAAGAAAAAGTAAGATAACTACTGGGGTTATTGTCATCCCAGCACGACTTATTCAGAAAGGCGAGGGCCTTAGCTAATGGTAGTATGGAAAGAGAAGTGGACAGGCAACTGTTCTAATTCCCGTTTCGGCAGCGGGTACCGATACGGTGATAGAACCACTACTCCTCTACCTAAATAATAATACCTGCTAGACACAGGTAGAGGAGAGAGAAAGAAAGTGGTGGAGGGAGAGTCCTCCACTCTACTTTCACCAAAATAAATTTCCTTACCTAGAAAGGTGTCATCTTCAGGGAGGCAGCAGGGGGGGAATACAGTACATGGCATATCCTCTGTGGAGGGGGATTTAACCTCCTCACACAAGAAGATGTGCGCAACACTGAATGGTGCAATTTGCACCACCTCCTGCATAACATGTGAAGGCTCAACCTGCATAGGCTCGGAAAGGGAAGGGGGATCAAGAAATAAAAGGGAAGAATGAAATAAACAATCAAAAATCGTGGGAGTGGTCCCGGTCTTACTCCCATTAGATTGGGGAAGTAAAATAATGTCGGCATTGTTGGCAATGCCGCAAGGTTCGGGGGGATCAATGGTGACCTTCCCCAGGAGTTGGACTTCCTCCACCGGTGCTGAGGAAAAATCCTCTTCACCTAGAAGGTTGTCCTCCTCCATAGGAATAGGCACAACACAAAGATCGCACTCCTCCTCTGGCGACGAATCTTCAACAGTGTTATCAGAAATAAATGTAATAGAATGCACAATAGGGGGAGGAATAGGGCTTGAAAAAAAATCAAGCACCGATTCCTCACAAAGATCGAATCTATGCATGGTGATATATGTACAGGGGAGATGGGCTCCGAAATGTCAGAGTCTAGATCAGCCACACATCTGGTGAATGTGTCCACATCATCCCCTTCAAAACTTGAAGGTGAAATGGGCACATAACTAGATGTTGAAGGTGTGCTGCCAGAAGTAGGAGTCGGGACGATCCGGATATCCGGCTCGTCATCCTCGTCCATTTGACGAAGGAATGCAGCACAATCCTTCAAGGCATGATCCATGCTCCGACAAATCAAGCACTATTTTGCATTTTTCTTCGGCTCAAATTGAACCGGAGATGAATGCGAATAGGGCATGTGCGGAGCGGACGAGTAGCCGTAGGACTTACGCACACCATATGGAGTACCAGACAAATTCGGTGCTCCATGTACTGGGCGTTGAGTGCTAGGGTTACTATCTCCCTTTGGACATCTATCACTAGCATGAGATATATCTCCACAAAAGCGGCAACGAATATTAAACGAAGCCCACATAGTGTGAAGATGAAAAGATTCAAAATAAACACGCTGTTGTGCAAAATAATACACCCAACAAAAATTTACTAAGCAACCTAATAAAAACAGGAAAAACAGACTAAGAAGAAATAAAGCAAAAGAATGCAATACACAAATGGAAGGGCTTTAATCACAGATTCTCACTCTCCAGAGAACTCACACGACCGCGTTCCCCGACAACGGCGCAAAAAACTTGATGCGCAAATCTCGCACACCGCTATAGGCGGTAGCTAAACTGCGGCACGAAACGGTAGTGTACCGATCGTTCAAGTAATATAAAATATGGGAGTGAATCCCCAAGTATCGATCTCGAAGGAACACAGTAAGGTGGAGCTATCTATCGAGGAAGGACTTGAAATTGAAGTCCTTTAAGTCGGATGGATGCGTAAATGGGGGTTTTGGATTGTGGAAATAAAGAGAAAATATTACAACTACTCCTATGCAATGCCGCTATGCAATGCTTCGCTAGGCGAGATGGAGACTACGTAGGCCTTGAGCGTGCTACTTCTAAAGGGTGGATGGACGAGTAGGCAAACAGAATGAGGGTCGCAAACACCACTTCGATAAGCACGCCACTAGCAATTGCTAGTGCGACACACGAACGTGATGGTGGAATGGGAAATGGATGGCGGCGCACCTCATACACACATATAAACAAAAAGATACATTCACATAGACATGAAATAACTTAATAAAGCAAGGTCTATTGTGTTCATCATCTAAATACAAAGGATCTAACAATTACAACACAAAATACAAAGAAGGGGAAAGTAAGGAATCGACCGAATCCGAAGTCTTGTTGAGCGTTCACGGTTAGAATCGCTGGGTTGTCAATCCGCGTTCAAGCTCGATCCTCAACTGCGTCCGGGGTAGAGAAGGCTGTCACTACCCTCCAATGGACCGTCTTCTTCGTGTCAGGATTCAGCCGCACAACCAAGCTTCCTTCTCTTTGGATGATGGTGGATGAAGAGCTAGATCCTTCTCCTTGGAGCTTGAGGATGATGGAGGAGGCCTAGGCCTAAGCCCTCATGGAAAGGTGGAGGTGTGCGGAGCTGGAACTCCTTTTGCGGCAGAAAAAGCGGAAAAAATGTGCGATCCTTCGTACTAGGGCGAACTGCGCTTTTATAGAAAAGGATCAGAAAAATGGTCACGCACGGTCGAACGCACGACCGTGCATAGACCGTGCGATATTAATAATAAAGAACAACGCAGGAGGACGACCTGGAGCTCCAGTGCGATTTACTCACGCACGGGCAAATCCGCCCGTGCATCAAAACGCACGGTAAATTCAGAAAAGCTAAAAACAAGGCTAAACAGGTTGATCGTGCGATTCCTTCACGCACCGGCACTGCCCGTGCGCCAAGACGCACGATCAACGATAGATCATCAATTTCCTCCTCAACAAATGGCGCACGACCACAACCGACCGTGCGCCTACATAACGCACGACCGTGCGATATGCACAGATATGAACTCAGGATAAAATTGATGAAACGTCCACCTACATTAGCCACAACATAGCTGGGAATACCCTTCCTGAAAGTGCACAGTTAACCTCACTAGAATTCTCTAGAGGGTGGGTGAATAGAGATTTAAAAATATTTTGTGCAAAGTTAATAAATATATATATATATATATGTAATATTCACAGATTTAAGCTTCCCACACACCAACAAGAATTAAGCAAGTAAAGAAAGAAATAGCAGAAAGAAAGGCACATCACAACACAAAGAAATATAGTGGTTCCCCAAACTTTGGGTAGTCCACTCTTCTACCCCCTTGGTAGGAATTCACTATCTTGCACTAAGTCTTTTGATAACGAGACTCTTAGAACCAACCCGAGTCTTTTGATAAAACTCTTAGAACCACTACAACAGAATTTTTGGAAGAGAGATTCTAAAAACTCTTTTACACAATTTGAAAATGAAATAAGAATGAGAAGAAGAAGTAGAAGAAAAACAATTGAAGCAAGAAAGAATCTTCTTCTTAGCAATAAGATTAGAAGCACATGTATAGTGAATGAAAACTCTCTTCTATTATGAGATGGAGATTGTAGGCCTTTCTCTCTTTCAGTGAGAGCTTTCACAAATGGCAGCAGTATGGCTTTAGAAGGAGGAGAAGAAGAAAGCTTTTTCTTTGCTGCAGCACTCTTTCACTTTTCTCAGCTTTCTCACTTTTCACTTGGGAGCTTTTCCTCTTTTTCAAAAGGATGGAGTGGATCACTTCATGTTTTTCTTTGCCGACCTCCTTGTGTATTTATAGCTCTGTTTATTCAAAATATTGCTATAGGAGAATAATCAATTAGCAGTCAGAGAAATAGTAAGAGTGAAAAGTTTCCATAATCATTATATCTGTAGAAGGAAAGAGATCATTCTATTTTCAAATAATGTCCATAATAATCTTAATCAAATTAACCAAGAATCATTTAGAAGGAAGGACTGATTCAGAACGGCTAGAAAAGAATAATATAATTCCATAAAAATTCAGATCTACAGAAAGATGGAAAGAGATCTGGTGTATGTATGAATTTGTCATAGAAATCGACGTGCGTCGATTACTATTTGACGTAAGCGTCGATTTCAGCCTGGCTAGACGTCGAGAAGAAAATATGGAAGGAGCGTCGACTGAGGTGCGTCGACTTTACTGGGTGCGTCGACTAGAAATCAGAGTTACGTCGACTTTGGTTACGTCGAATTCTGTTTAGAATTACTTCGACTCAGTATGAGAGATACGTCGACTACACTTCGACGTTGCATTGATTACTATTCGATGCATATTTACATAAACTAATTTTTCACTCTAAGAATACATATTCTACTCATTTCTAGGGGTTAAGATAAATCATTTCCCCAACAATCTCCCCCTATTTGTCTTAACCCTATTCAGAGAGAAATTTTATCAGCTTTTAATCAACACATCAAAGCATATTTAGAGATATATTAGGTGATCAGAAGATAATCATATAATAGACTTTTTGTACAGATCAAGCAGTACTTAAGCATGAAAAATAGAGCTCAGCTCAAAATTGTTCAACATATCATTCAGGAGGATTAGGAGGAGTATTTCTCTTCCTAGAGAATACTAAAGGGAGATCAGGTCTTTTTATAGAGGTGAGTTGTTCCTTCTCAGTAGCAAGAATTTCATTCAGCTCCCCCTGAGTCAAAGCAGTCTGCTCCCCCTGAGATAGAACTTCCTTTATACTTTCTTTTTCTGCTTCTTCAGCTTCTTTCTCAGCTCCAGCTTCAGCTATGACAGCATCTGGCTCCCCCTGGGCTTCAACTTCTTTTTCTTTTTCACTTTCAGCCAAACCTTCAGCCTCAGCTTCCTTTTCAACTTCTTTCTCTACTCTACTTGCCTAACCTTGAAAGAGAACTACTTGTTGTTCAGCTTCCCTTGCTATAGAAAGTACATCTGTTAGCTGTTATGTAGTATGTAGCTCAGGTACTATTTCATTCCTAATGGTCTTAAGCAGAGCAATACTATCAAATTTTGATGTTGGAGAGGATTTGTGTGAGTGAGATTTGTGACTGGAGAGCTATTCTTCATCTAACTTCTCCCCCTTCTTGACCTTCTTAGAAAAGGAGGTTAAGAATGATTTAGTAACCTTAGATGAAGAAACAGAGGTTTTGAGTACTTGCACAGAGGCATTTACCCCATCCAACTGGGTTTGCATGTGCCTGATAGAGGAGTGAATTTGAAGGCATTGTCCATCCAATATTTCTTGAAATCTTTGGGCTACTGACTGGATACACTGAGTAATGATAGTTTCAGTGGATGGAGATGGTTTAGGGTGTGTTGGTGAAGGAGATAATGGTGGTGGGGATAAAGGTGGAGAAGTGATTGTTGATATATGAGGTATGTGAGATGATGTAGGTAGAGAGGATGTGATTGTAGGAGGAGGAACAGGTGGTGATTGAATTGGTGTATGTGAAGATGTAGTTAAGGTAGGAGGTGTGAGGGTAGTGGAGACTATTGGTGTGGATGATGTTGGTAAGGAAGAGATGTCTGTATGATGATGAGGAGGAGAAGATGGATGCATAGGAGAATTAGGAGGAGAGGGAGTCCTTTCAGGAATGGAACCAGGCTTGGGGATTTGCCTGGTCCATTTTGAGAAGAGGACTATGGACATCCTTTTTCCAGGAGGAATGGGAATTTCTTTTGACCTACATAGTTCAGGGAAGGAGTGAAGGAGTACCTGACTCATGATCCTCATGTAGGCATTCTCTTTGTGAAAATATTTGTGGCTTATCATCTTTAGTAAGCAGATGCCCCAGTCTATCTTCTTTTTCAGCACAAGGGCCCCCATAATGTTCAGTTGCTGCTTGGGCACTGCATCATGAGCAGAGATTTTGCATAGTAGTATTTTTCCTACTATGTCTGCCAAGAGCCTATATTCATCAGAGAAGTCTATTTTCTTTAGGTTGATTGGCCTATCTCTGGAGAATTTCATGGTGGAAGCTGATTCCATGTCAAACTTTTTGATTAATTCTTTAGTGTATTTAGATTTTGAGATAAAGATCCTCTCACTGTTTTGTTTTACTTGTAGCCCTAAGAAATAAGAGAGTTCTCCCATACTACTCATTTCAAATTTAGATTGCATTAGATTAGCAAATCTTTTACACAGTTTGGGATGAGTTAAGCCAAAGATGATGTCATCTACATATATTTGAAAAAGAAGGAGTTGATTCTTGTGGGTTCTAGTGAAAAGTTTTTTATCTACTTTTCCTCTTTCAAAAGAGTTTTCTATAAGGAAGTTAGAGAGAGTGTCATACCATGCTCTAGGTGCTTGCTTAAGACCATAAAGTGCTTTATTAAGTCTATAAACACAGTTAGGATAGGAGGGATTGATAAAACCTGGTGGTTGCTCTACATACACCTCTTCTTGAAGGTCACCATTCAGAAAAGCACTCTTGACATCCATCTGGTAGACTTTCATCTTCATGAAAGCTGCATAGGCAAGAAAAAGTCTGATTGCTTCCAATCTGGCTACTGGAGCAAAGGTTTGGTTGTAGTCTATTCCTTCTTCTTGTCTGTACCCTTGTGCTACAAGTCTTGCCTTGTTCCTGATGATTACTCCAGTGGAATCAAGTTTTTTTCTGTATACCCACTTAGTACCAATAACTGGGTAGTTTCTTGGTCTCTCAACTAAGTTCCATACCTTGTTTCTCTCAAATTGGCTTAGTTCTTCCTGCATAGCTATAATCCAGTGAGGATCACCATTTGCTTCTTCAAACTTCTTTGGTTCAACTTGTGATAAGAAGCATTGGAGCATCATCCCACTGGAGACTTGGTGTCTTGTTCTTACTCCAGTATTGGGGTCTCCAATTACTTGGGATTGTGGATGATTTTTCATATTGATTCCTGTCCAGCTTGGATTTGTCAGAGGCTCTTCTTCCTCATTAGTAATAGGAATATTTCCCACTTGTTCTTCTTGAACCATGTTCTCTTGTGGGAGTTTGTTTTGATTGCTCTTTTCTGAATCTTCTTCATGTTCCTGTTCAGATTCCTCACTTGGTTCGTGTAGCTGGTTTTCTTTCCCAGTGTCTGTGTTCTCTAGAGTTAGTTGTTCAAACTGAGTCTCTATGCAGCTGTGTTCCTGTGGAAAAGGACTGGTGGAATTTTCTTCCCCTTTAAAGAACATGTTAGTTTCATCAAATATAATATGCATGAATTCTTCAATTTTGTGAGTTCTCCTGTTATTGCACCTATAAGCTTTACTAGATGATGAGTACCCCAGAAATATCCCATCATCAGACTTCTTGTCAAACTTGGCAAGATGATCTTTCCCATTATTTAGTATAAAGCAAGTACATCCAAAAGTCTTAAAGTATCTATCAGTGGGTGTTTTTCCATTCAGAAGCTCATATGGAATTTTTTACTTGGTTTTGTGTATGAGGCTTCTATTCAGAACATAGTTTGCAGTGTTGACTGCTTCAGCCCAGAAGGTTTTTGGTAATCCTGATTCTTCAAGCAAGGTCCTTCCTGATTCAATTAAGGTTCTATTCTTTCTTTCAGCAACTCCATTTTTTTGAGGAGTTCTAGGTGCTGAGAAGCTTTGTTTGATCCCTTCATCCTCACAGAAACTATAGATTAACTGATTTTCAAATTCAGTCCCATGATCACTTCTGATAATGGAAACATGAGTATTGAATTCAGATTGAATTTGTCTTATGAATCTTGAGAGAATCTTGTGGGTTTCAGACTTAGCCCTTAGAAAGAATACCCAGCTATATCTAGAATAGTCATCCACAATGACTAGGGTATAAGACTTTCCACCTAAGTTCTGAGTGGATATAGGACCAAAGAGATCCATGTGCAGTAAGTAGAAAATCCTAGGGGAGTTATCCTTACCAATTTGTTTGAAGGATGATTTGATCTGTTTTCCTAGTTGGCAAGGTCTACAAGGAGAATCCTTAGAGTACCTACCCTTTGGGAGATCTATGACTAGGTTATTCTTTGCTAATTCACTAATGGTTTTATAGTTTAGATGGACCAGCCTCCTATGCCATAATTCACTTTTATCAATAATGTTGTTGAACAAACAAATCTCTGTGTGTGTGGAGCTAAAATCTACTATATATACTTTCCCTTTTCTAATTCCATTGAGTACAATGACACCAGTCATGATATCAACAACATGGCAAACAAGTTTGGTAAATTTCACCTCATACTTACCACTGTCACATATCTGACTTATACTTATCAGATTGTGTTTTAGTTCTTTGACTACTGCCACATTCTTGAAGGTTACATTTCCTTCTTTGAAATCTCCAAAGCCCCTGGTTTGCCCATAGCTAAAGTCTCCAAAAGTCACTGGTGGTCCATGTCTATCCTCAAAGTTGTTTAATAGATTTTTGTACCCTGTCATGTGCATGGAACATCCACTGTCCAAGTACCACACCAGCCTGAAGATGTGATACACCTGCACATAAAATTTAAACATTAGTTTGGACCCTGCTAAGCTGGGGTCCCTTCCTCCCACCAGTGAAAGGTTTAATGAAATAATAAGTGGGTCTTTCAGTGTACCCTTTCTTCTTTAGGAGTGTTGATTTATCATACCAACAGTCTTTGGTAATATTGCAGAAATAGTATTCATAATAAAGGGAAATGGATTCAGAAGACTTTTTGGGAAAGGAGAAATTCCTGTCAGATTGGTTGCGTCGATAGGAATTCGACGTATGTTCATAGTTGCGTCGGGTAGAAGTCGACGCTTCCTTCATTCTGCGTTTACTTCAAGTCGAAGCATAGGAGAAGTTGTGTTTGTTGGAAGTCGACGCACTTTGGGGTGTGCGTTGATTAGAAATCGATGCATCATTTAAGTTGCGATGAGTAGAACTCGATGCATGTTGATAATAACTCGACGCAATTTTATTTCTTTTCTGAGGATATTTACCTAGGATTCCTTCATATATAGTGGAATTATTTTTATTAAAAACAGTAGTTGTTTTTGGATTTTCTTGTGAATTTTCTCCTATCAGATTATTCTTCCTAGTGAAGTGGATAAGATGTCTCCAAACAGATTTACTCGATGATTGAGGTCTAGGTTCTAAATCAGTATTAAACTCTAGTTGTCTAAATCTATCAGTGAGATTTTCAGAGATATTCTTGAGCTTTTGACTTCTGTCATTTAGAGAATCTTCAAAGGCTTTTGCCTTTGCTAGCTCATTTCTCAGTGTTTGATTTTCACTATTGATTTTATCTAGTTGCTCATCTGATCTAGAGAGTTCTTGACTGAGCTCATAGTTTTTATATTGTGTATCCATTTGTTTGAGATTGTTCAATTCATTTCTTAGTCTTTTTATTTCTTTCTCAGATTTGACTTGATCTAAACAAAATTCATTGAAATTATTTTTGAATTTAGTAGAAGAAAAATCTATATCATCAGATATATTTACCAGGATTTATCTTCAGGCTTCTCAGTAGCCATCAAACAGTTTTCCTCCTGCTTAGCCTCTTCTTGATCATTTTCAGGTGAGGTACTTCCTTCAGATTCTGAATCACTCCATGATTGAGCAATAAATCCTTTCTCTTTCTTCTTCTTCTTTAGATATGTTCTTTTCAGATCTTTCTTATTACTGATCTCTTTAGGACATTCAGGTGCAATGTGTCCAGGTTTCCTGCAAGAGTAACATATAATTTCTTTAGTAGGAGTTTTGTCATACCTGGTTTTTGAGTGTCTTCTTCTAGATCCTTCTATTTTGATCCACTTCTTGAATCTTCTGGCCAGTAGACTGATCAGCTCCTCATTACTTGTAGAGGGTTCACCTGCAGTAGCCTTTAAGGAAATACTCTTTTCCTTTGAGAGTGAAGGAGTCTTTTCTTTCTCTTCTTTCTCAGATCTTGTTTTCAACAACTATTCATAAGATCTTAATTTTCCCAACATGACATCTGTTGAGATTTCTTTTTGGCTTCTGTAGTCTCTAATTGGCCAGATTCTTGAGTCCCAAGAGCTAGGGAAGCAAGTTAGCAATTGGTCATTTATCTCAGTGAGAGATATGTCCTTCTCAAGTGTTCTCAACTCATTTATTATGAGGCTGAAACTAGCATACATTGTTGGAGCATGCATTTCGCACTCTTCCGGTTTGATAATAACAAAATCCCGTTTGTATTTGATTATACTTTTATTGATGGTGTGCAGGTAACAGGTATAAGATGTTCACAATTGTGATTGGAGCTCAATTTGACTATATGGAGAATTTAGATGTCAGAATTTTCTGACATCTACTATCGCCCAGGCGACAGGACAGAAGTTACAGCAACTGCCCACATGGCAGCACGATGAGCAGCAGTTTGGCGCTGTCGGAATTCTGATAGCAATATCGCCCAGGTGACAGGCCAGAAGTTACAGCAACCGCTCGCACGACAGCACGACGAACGACAGTTTGGCGCTGTCGGAATTACGACAGCGATGTTGCCCCAGCGATAGTGAAAAATATAAATTGGTTTGTTTTGTTCGTGCATTCCAAGCTTTTGAAGATTCTAAGTTCCTTCCTGAGTGCATACGAACCAGAGAGCTCCAGAACCTCATCAACTCCCATTTTTGCTTAGAAGGTTTGAGATTGAAGACGAGATCGAATGCGCTTCTACATCAACGATCATCTCGAGGCTTCAACCTTCCTTTCAGAGATCTGAATTTCTAGGGAGTTCTTCATTTCATTTTGTATTTTCATTTATATACATTTTATTTTGTATTGGTAGGGAAATCGTCTCCTTGTGCGTGACGTCTAAGTCATTGCGTGGCTTAGGGGAAAATCGCTTCCTTGTGCGGAGCGTCCAAGTCCTTGCGTGGCTTGGTAGGAAATCGTGGCCTTGTGTGCTACGTCTAGATCTTGGGAAGATCTAGAGGATAGGCTTGGGCTTGGTCTAGGGAAAGACAAGTGATAGCCTTCCGATCCTTGGGAGAAGGATTGGTAAACAAAAATTGTCAAAAGTTTATTATCTTATTTATGCCTTGATCTTAAGCATTGTTAAGATCATTTTTATTGTATGAGAATTTCATGATTAAAATATTATGCCTTTTCTTTAATTGCAAATTTGGTTGCTTAATCTTTAACTTAGAAATTTGTGTTTGATCTAATTTAAAAATTTCATAGTTTGTAAATTTTTATAAGTGATTTTTAGAAAAGCAAAATTTGTTTTGAAAATTCTTAAGTAAAAATTCATAATTCAAAAAGGCGCTTATTCACCACCCCTCTAAGGGCGCCACAAGATCCAACATGTGGTATCAGAGCGAGGTTACTCCAAAACTGTTTTACCACCGGGAGTAATGGCGCACAACGATCACGCGTTCGTTGAGGGGCAAGGAATTAGTAGGCCACAACTTTTTACGGGTATAGACTATAACTATTGGAAAACCCGAATGCGGTGTTTTCTAATAGCTCTCGACATGGAAGTTTGGAATATGGTCGAGACGAGTTATACTTCCCCAACATTTGTTGTAGGAGATGTAACTATGGTCAAACCCAAAGACAAGTGGGATGACAATGATAAGTTAAAATGTAAGAACAATGCAAAAGCCATGAATGCTTTATTTTGCGCACTAGATCACACTGAATTTAATAGAGTTTGTGCTTGTGATACTGCATATGAAATTTAGATCCTTTTAGAAATTACTCATGAAGGTACTTCGCAGGTAAAGGATTCAAAACTATTTCAACTGGAGTCAGAATTTGAAAGATTCAAAATGGAGGTGGATGAAGAAATTGATACAATGTACACACGATTCACTAAAATCGTGAACGATTCAAAGGTGCTGGGTAAGGTTTTCTCCAATGGAGATTTAGTAAGGAAAATCTTAAGATCACTTCCCCCGAAGTTCAATCCTAAAGTGACTGCAATCTCTGAGTCACATGATCTTAAGACCTTACAATTGGAGAGCCTCATTGGGAATCTGAAAACTCATGAGGTGGAGTTGAAACTCTAAAGCCAAGAGTACAATTTGGAGCCCAAAAAAAAGAGCTTGGCGTTGAAATCAAGAAGGGAAATTGAGACTGAATCTGAAGAAAGTGAGGAAGATGAGGAAGGACTATTTGTGAGGAACTTTAAAAAGTTTATGAGAAATCCGTAGAGGAGAAATTCATTTAAAAGATTTTTCAAAAAGAACGATTTTGTTTACCAAAAAGGCAAAGGAAAAATGGAGAATGAAGAGGAGCGTCCGCTACCAGAGTGCTACCATTGCAAGAAGATTGGTCATATCAGAAGCAAGTTCCCAAAATATCTGAGAGAGCAGAAAGAGAAGAGGCACAATAAGAATTTCAAAAAGAAGGTTCTGAAGGCGGAGACTTGGGATGACACAACTTCTGAAGGCTCAAGTGAAGCAAGCCTTGAAGATAAAGAAGAAGCAAATGTATGCTTGATGGGGAAAGAAAATGCGTCATCTGACGACGATTGTAGTGTCTAAAGCGACACTGAGGTAACTCCTCCATCTTATGAAGATTTATATTCTGACTTTATGAAAACTTGCAAATTTTTGGATAAAAGCCTAAAGGAAATTGATTTTTTAAAGTCTGAAAATAAAGGTCTTTTAAAAGTGAATAAAAAATTATCAAATGAATTGAAAACCATTGGGAAAGAGAAGGTAATTTGTCAAGAGTGTGATCACTCTTCGACAAGGATAAAAGAACTTAAAAACACTATTTCTAAGTCCGATCAAAAAATTGATCAACGTCTAAAAGAGAAAAAGGACTTAGAAAAAGTGGTCAAAACTTCACATTCTCAATTAGAGAATTATAAGAAAAATGTTGCAAATAGATGTGGCATGATAGTAAAATAAAATTCAATTTTAAAGTCCAAAGTAAATGAGTTGAACATGGCAATTGGAAAATTTGGTGTTGGAAAAAAAATCTATGGATATGATTTTAGCCAACCAATGCCATGGGAAAGCAAAATTTGGGCTAGGATACGTTTCTGGAAGCTCTAGAAGCTGTCGGAAATTTCCGACAGCTGATGTCGGAACCAGTGACAGTTCCAGGTTTATAAAACCTATTTTTCAAAATTAAAATTTTTCTAAGTCCACACATAAAAATGTTTCCTCCAGCAAGAGTCCAGAGAAACCATTGAAAAATGATTCCTCACCATTCATTGCATGTGCCAAATGTCATCGATTTGGTCACATCTTGGACTCATGTTGGAAGAAAGGAAAAGTTAATGTGAAACAAATCTGGGTATCTAAGGCGTCCACCTATACCATGGGATCGACCACTTGGGTAACCAGATCTTTACTCTCATCATCTTTTTAGGTGTGCGTGCAGGCTAGGAACAAGGAAGACGTGTGGTATTTGGACTCTGGATGTTCAAAACACATGACGGGCGATAAATCAAAGTTCCTTCGCCTGGAGATGAAGAAAGGTGGAACAGTGACATTTGGAGATAATGGAAAGGGTAAAGTTAAAGGCATTGGAGTAGTAGGTAACGAAGAATTTAAAATTTCAAATGTTTTATATGTTAAAGGTTTGAAACATAATTTAATTTCTATTAGTCAACTATGTGATAAAAATCTAAATGTTTTATTTGAGTCTAACTCAAACCTTTGCAAACTTATTGATTCTTAAACAAACGAAATCGTACTTACTGCACCAAGAATAAACAATGTCTATACAATCACTTTTCATGATTTATCTCATTCTACACTTAAATGTTTTATTTCAAAGAATGATGAACTTGAATTATGGCATAGGAGACTAGGACATTCTAGTGCTAAACGCATAGTAAAGCTTTCTAAAAATAAAATAATAAATGGTTTACCAAATTTGAATGGAAAGCTTTCTTCATTATGTTCACCATGCCAAAAAAGAAAGTTTACAAAATCATCTTTTAAAAGCAAAAATGTTATTTCTACCACTAGACCTCTACAATTATTACATATGGACTTGTTTGGTCCAATTACTACACAAAGTCTAGGAGGTAGAAAATATACGTTTGTTATTATTGATGATTATTCTAGATTTTATTGGACATTGTTTTTAAATTCAAAATCTGATGCTTTTTGATGAATTTGTAAAACTAATTTTACGTATTCAAAATGAACTTGATTTAAAAGTAAAATGCATTAGATCAGATCGTGGAGGAGAGTTTGATAATGAAAAATTTATTTCATATTGTAATGAATTTGGGATAAAACACGAATTTTCTGCTCCTCGCACACCACAGCAAAATGGTGTAGTGGAGAGGAAAATAGAACACTTCAAGAATTAGGACGTACTATGCTTTGTGAATTTATATTGCCAAAATATTTTTGGTCCGAAGCAGTTAGTACTGCATGCTATATTATTAATCGTGTCATGATTCGTCCTACATTACAATTAACTCCTTATGAAATTTATTTTCAAAGAAAACCAAATGTATCTTACTTTAAAGTTTTTGGTTGTAAATGCTTTATTTTGAATACAAAAGATAACTTAGGCAAATTTGATGAAAAATGTGATGAAGGAATTTTCATTATTTATTCTTCAACTAGCAAGGCCTATAGAGTTTATAATAAACGTACTAAAGTGGTTGAAGAATCTATTCATGTAAAATTTGATGAAAACATTTCTTTTGTGGAAAATACTAAAGTTTCAGGTAATGAGAAAAATGAAGAAGATGTGGAAAAATCTGAGGAAAAATGATGATGATGATGAAGAAAAAGTAGAAAAAGAAGATGAAAAGATTGTGAAGAAGAAGAAGAATAAGGATATGTACCTCCAACCGAGCTAAGGTTCTCAAAAGATCATCCACAAGAATTTGTTATTGGAGAACCATTAAGTGGGGTACGTACATGTTCTAGTTTACATGAAAGTTTTTCAAATTTATGTTTTGTCTCAAATATAGAACCGAAAGATGTTGCCACCGCTTTAAATGATGAATCTTGGATTCTAGCTATGAATGAAGAACTTAACTAATTTGAAAGAAATAAAGTTTGTATTCTTGTTGATAGACCTAGTGATCATCCAGTGGTAGGAGTCAAATGGATTTTCAAAAACAAATTAGATAGTGACTCTAGGGTCACTAGAAACAAAGCTAGGCTTGTAGCGAAAGGATATAATCAAATTGAAGAGGTAGATTTTGATGAAATATTTGCACCCGTAGCACGATTGGAAGCAGTTAGAATTTTTGTTGCATTTGCTTATCATAAAAGATTTAAATTATTGCAAATGGATATTAAAAATGCATTTTTAAACGGGTTGATTAAAGAAGAAGTTTATGTTGAATAACCCCCAGGATTTATAAATGAAAAATTTCCTAATCGCGTATATAGATTGCTAAAAGCTTTGTATGGTTTAAAACAAGCACCACGAGCATGGTATGATAGATTGACTATATATTTATTACAAAATGGTTTTAAAATGGGTGGTGTTGATTGTACACTCTTCATTAAGAAAGTTGATGATGATTTAATTATTTTACAAATTTATGTTGATGATATTATTTTTGGAGCCACTATTGAAGAGTTGTGTAATTATGTTGTAAAAATGATGGAAAGTGAATTTGAGAGGAGTATGGTAGGAGAACTAAAATATTTCTTAGGATTTCAAATTGTTCAAAAACATGATGGAATTTTTATTAACCAATCAAAATATATTCATGATGTTTTAAAACGATTTGGATTTGAAAATCTCAAACAAGCAAATACTCCTATGAGTGTATCTTTAAAATTAGGAAAAGATGAAAGTGGAATATCCATAGATCAAACTTTATATAGAGGCATGATAGGTTCACTTTTATATTTGACTGCTTCTAGACCGGATATTATGTTTTCAGTTTGTTTATGTGCTAGATTTCAAGCCGATCCTAAAGAATCACATTTAAAAGCGGTAAAAAGAATTTTTAGATATTTAATTGGCACATCTAAACTTGGTTTGTGGTATCCTCATAGCAATGATTTTACTCTTTTTGGCTATTCTGATTCTGATTATGCCGGTTGTTCACTAGATAGGAAAAGCACTAGTGGCACTTGTCACTTTTTATGCCCTTCACTCATTTCATGGTCGAGTAGGAAATAGAGTTCTGTTGCCCTCTCAACCACCGAGGCCGAATACATCGCACTTGGTAGTTGTTGTGCACAAGCTCTTTGGATGAAACAAACTTTAGAAGACTTTAACATTAAACAACAAACAATAGAGCTATGGTGCGATAACAAAAGTGCAATTGATTTAACTTACAACCCAGTTCATCACTTTAGGTCTAAACATATTGACGTTAGGCATCATTTTATAAGAGACCACATTAAAATAATCAGATTAAAATTTCATTTATAGGCACGGATAATCAACTAGCGGATATATTCACTAAACCGTTACCGGAATCCCATTTTTCTATGCTTAGGCTAGAATTGGGAATCCTAGACATTTCACAATGATTATATCACTACTTATGACCTATAAAATTAAAAATATCACAAAACCTATACATTTTAAAAAGAAAAACTAAATTTTAAATCAAACCATAGAATTTAAATGACTTAACAAAAATTCTCACATCATTAATATTACATACAAATTGTTCCAGAAAAATAGTAGAAATCCACATAAGATTAAGTTCATTAACAGAAAATGAAATCTGGGCAAGTTCACTGTCGCCCAGGCGACAGTTAATGTCGGAATATTCCGACATCAGTTAGAAGTAGCAACCTGCTGGAAACTACTCAAAATCATCATATCCAGCCCCGCTGCTTTCTGGACAGTCTTCTGAAGATCCACGTCTTACGGCCTTTCCACGTCGAATCCGCCTAACCGATTGGCGTGGAGGTTCTTCATCTGGGACTTCCCATTCGGCCGCTTCTTCAGGAGTAGGCTTTAACTTCAGTCCCTTCACCAGAAATTTCATAAACTTCTGCATTCTACTGCGATCTTTCTTCAATTCTTTCTTGTGCTCTTCAAATGAATCACGAAGATCATCTATAGAGATCCTCCTCTAGGATTTGTAGGCTCTCTCATCTCTATTCTAGGATGAGGCTTTTTATAAGACTTCTTCACTTTCATGGTACCCGTATAGTATATCTCAGGAACACAATTATCTAAGTACGAATCTTGACCTATCCATTCATACTTCTTATATAGAATACGTTGAATTATAGCCCCCATTGGCAAAGTATGAATCTTCACCCATTTTGGATGTTTTAATCTAAACACATAATGAATCTGGGCAAGGATGAGGTCCGCTACATCGAAGGGTTCCTCCTCCATAATAAAATAGGTAAACAACGTCAACTGTGCTATGATACTCCTTGTATCACCACTTTTTAGCATGACCGTGTTCCTTAATGTCTTGGACTAAATAGGCATCAGGAGTAAGTGAAGAGACTTCCGTGATTAGCGTCCTCTTTTGACTTCCATGTAAACTCATATTTACAATAGTCCAATCTCTGTCCTTTCTATAACTCTCTACTATTTCTGGCATATGATCACTCATCAGAAGACCAAATTCATCTCTAAGATCAACATGTGTTATTTCCACTTGTTGACCTTGGATTCTCGATCTTACTCCCCCATCCAATTCAGTGTATTTTGGGTCTTCCAAATGGTTGTAAAACTCTCGGATCAAGACAGATGAGAACATATCTACTGAAATTACTGATAATATACCTGCATTAGCAAGACGAATGTAGATATGGTCGTCCTTAGGAGAGTCAAATTCGACATATTTTGAAACTCCAATTATTGCTTTCTCAATCCCCGGATATACTTGATAAGAACTATGCGCATCTTCAGATGTACTTTTCCGAGCTTTAGAACTTGAAGCCATTCTGCAAACATAACAAAACTAAGTTAAACAAGTTCTGTGCACTGGGATGATGTCGCCCAGGCGACATTGACTGTCGGAAAATTCCGACTGTAATCCAGTGAACTTTTTATAAGATTTTTCAACTAGACTTCCAGATCTACTCAAAATCAAGCTATATTTCTGTTAAAAAAAAATTTCTTGAACAAAACTACACCTTCTCACATATCATTTACTATTCATCTTCTTCAACCATCTTCAAAAGGAAAATCTTCAGTTTTTGAAATAAAACTATGTAAAAATACAAATCTTAAACCCCAAAAATCACAAGATCCAAACACATTTCACCAAGATCCAACAAGATCCACTTGATTTACACTAGATCTACACCTTTTATACACAAAACTTCAAAGATCTAAACCATTCATCCAAAGTAAAATGAAATACACATTTTTCTTCTTCTCTACTTTAACAAAATCTCAAATCTCTAAAAAAATTTGAGTCAAAAACCTAAAAATCAAACACACATACCTTAGATCTAGGGTTGTCGCCGCACTCCGACAGTTTCCTCTCGCCTTCCAGTCCAGAAAATGAGATACAATCGGGTTTGACTCGATTTTTAGCCATCTTTATACTTTTAGCTGCGCCTAGGCGACAGTGACTGTGGGAAAATTCCGACAGCTCCCAAATTTGCTTAATCTTCAATTTTGGTCTCTATGATGCTTTACACTAGTTATATGTCATTATTAATGTTACAACTCATGAATTGATGACAAACCATGTGTTTTTTATTTTTTAAAAATGGCTATTTACATGATTATATGATTTCACTCTATCATCGTATTGACACTCCTGCTAAGTTGTTTAGACTATTGGAAATTGTTTTCGCATGCCTCTAAGTATGAGAAATTGTTTATATATAATAATGAGCTATCACGTTCACTTCTTTTGATCCATACATATGTCTTTCTATTTAATATATACATGAATCATGTTTGCTTTCACATAATACAATAGCATTTCATAAATACTACTTTCAAGTTTGATTTGTTAGCACAACCAAATATACACCATTTTTTTGCGATTCAAGTGAATTCAGAGATCCTTGGTCAATTAAAAATAAAAAATAAAAAATCTATAAAACTACAAAGTTAAGATATCACAAAATATGTGATCAACAAAAAGTTTAAATTGAGGACAAGGATACTCCACCAAGCACTACTTACCCTCCTGATAAGTCTTAATAAGCATTGTGAGGTTGAGCACCTTGGAAAGATTTGTAAAGTGTCTTGTGCAAAAGAAAAAATGGTATTCTATTCTAATTGTGTTATATCTTCAAGGTCAAAGTTGTTTTTATATGCTTATATTATGTTTTCTATTCCAATGATCATGTCAATTAAATAATTTCATATGTTTGATCAAAGCAACACTTATACACATCATTATGTTATATAAACTTTCATCCCATGAGAATTGTACCGAAAAGATTCCAAATTTCTATACACAATTATGTCTTTCTATGATACTTTAAAATGACATTAATCATGTTTAAGTTATTTTTTATTCTACTACTTCATATGGCTATCTCATCTCTTCATGAGTTTATTCAATACTATGGCATATTACTATTATTTCAAGAGCATCAATCATTTTCAACACAAGTGCTTCCGCTTACTCTTATTTTCTACTTCCTATCTCTTCCCTTAAGAACTACTCATTCATTTCAAATTAACTTTTGATAATACCAAAAGGGGGAGAATTATAAGTAAATTCAAGAAATCAAAGAACAATTCCACCTAAACAATACATCATTTCACTTTACTATAACATTTAGGGGGAGCATTCATTTAGGGGGAGCATTCATCTAGGGGGAGCTTACATTTAAGAGGAATATATCATGTTATTTTTGTGCACACACCATATGTTAAAAACAACAACCTAAATAGACATGATTTCTTTTTATACGGATTTGTTATTATCAAAAGGGGGAGATTGTTGGAGCATGCGTTTCGCACTGTTCCAGTTTGATAATAACAAAATCCCATTTGTATTTGATTCTACATTTATTGATGGTGTGCAGGTAACAGGTATGAGATGTTCACAATTGTGATTGGAGCTCAATTTGACTATATGGAGAATTTAGATGTTGGAATTTTCTGACATCTACTGTCGCCCAGGCGACATGACAGAAGTTGCAGCAACTGCCCACACGACAGCACGACGAGAAGCAGTTTGGCACTGTCGGAATTTCGACAGCGATGTCGCCCAGGAGACAGGCCAGAAGTTACAGCAACCGCTCGCACGACAGCACGACGAACGACAGTTTGGCGCTGTCGGAATTCCGACAGCGATGTCACCCTGGCGACAATGAAAAATATAAATTGGTTCATTTTGTTCGTGCATTCCAAGCTTTTGAAGATTCTAAGATCCTTCCTGAGTGCATATGAACCAGAGAGCTCCAGAACCTCATCAACTCCCATTTTTTCTTAGAAGGTTTGAGATTGAAGACGAGATCGGACGCGCTTCTACATCAACGATCATCTCGAGGCTTCAACCTTCCTTTCAGAGATCTGAATTTCTAGGGAGTTCTTCATTTCATTTTGTATTTTCATTAATATACATTTAGTTTTGTATTGGTAGGGAAATCGTCTCCTTGTGCGTGACGTCTAAGTCCTTGCGTGGCTTAGGGGAAAATCACATGTTTGGGCTTCCTTTTCATCAGCTGTCCACTCAGCCCTTGGGACAAGTGTTTGAGTCACTTTACCACTTGAGTCCTTTCTATAAGGCTTGGGAGGACCTGTCAAAATAACATTAAACAATTCTTCATCAATAGAATTCATATAGATCCTAGTTCTTGTTTTCTAGAGTGCAAACTTTTCAAGGTTGCAAATTGGTGGTCTGGTGGAAGCATAATCTTTGATTTGTGCCATAAATTGTTTTAGAAATATATATATATGAGGTAGGATCTTTTTGATCAAGGAGTTACCCCTTTTTGATCAACCTCCCTCTGATACCAATTGAAAGTGCACAGTTAACCTCACTAGAATTCTCTAGAGGGGGGGTGAATAGAGATTTAAAAATATTTTGTGCAAAGTTAATAAATATATATGTGTAATATTCACATATTAAAGCTTCCCACACACCAACAAGAATTAAGCAAGTAAAGAAAGAAATAGCAGAAAGAAAGACACAGCACAACACAAAGAAATATAGTGGTTCCCCAAACTTTGGGTAGTCCACTCTTCTACCCCCTTGGTAAGAATTCACTATCTTGTAGACAACTGAATTTTTTGAAGAGAGATTCTAAAAACTCTTTTACACAATTTGAAAATGAAATAAGAATGAGAAGAATAAGTAGAAGAAAAACAATTGAAGCAAGAAAGAATCTTCTTCCTAGCAAGAAGATTAGAAGCACAAGTATAGTGAATGAAATCTCTCTTCTATAGTGAGAAGGAGATTGTAGGCCTTTCTCTCTTTCAGTGAGAGCTTTCACAAATGGCATCAGTATGGCTTCAGAAGGAGGAGAAGAAGAAGGCTTTTTCTTTGCTGCAACACTTTTTCACTTTTCTCAGCTTTCTCACTTTCCACTTGGGAGCTTTTCCTCTTTTTCAAATGGATGGAGTGGATCACTTCATGTTTTTCCTTATCGACCTCCTTGTGTATTTATAGCTCTGTTTATTCAAAATATTGCTATAGGAGAATAATCAATTAGCAGTCAGAGAAATACTAAGAGTGAAAAGTTTCCATAATCATTATATCTGTAGAAGGAAAGAGATCATTCTATTTTCAAATAATGTCCATAATAATCTTAATCAAATTAGCCAAGAATCATTTAGAAGGAAGGACTGATTCAGAACGGCTAGAAAAGAATAATATAATTCCATAAAAATTTTAGATCTACAGAAAGATGGAAAGAGATCTGGCGTGTGTTTGAATTTGTCATAGAAATCGACGTGCGTCGATTACTATTCGACGTAAGTGTCGATTTCAGCCTGGCCAGACGTCGAGAAGAAAATATGGAAGGAGCGTCGACTGAGGTGCGTCGACTTTACTGGGTGCGTCGACTAGAAATCAGAGTTACGTTGACTTTGGTTACGTCGAATTCTGTTTAGAATTACTTCGTCTCAGTATGAGAGATACGTCGACTACACTTCGACGTTGCGTTGATTACTATTCGACGCATATTTACTTAAACTAATTTTTCACTCTGAGAATACATATTCTACTCATTTCTAGGGGTTAAGATAAATCATTTCCCCAACACTTCAAGCATAGGAAATAAAGCATAAAGAGAATGAGGAGCACGTTGTGCTTACCCCCAACACTAACACGTGCAAATGCACACCACAACGGGCCTAAATGTGCACTTAGCAGGGAATAACAAATATGAATAAAAACATGCCTAAGTGTAGTGCAAAGACTAGAAATACGGCCCAGATGAGCCCATAAACGTACATATAAATGGGACTCATCACGCAGCAGCGGGAGGTAAAGAGTCCACCACAAACAGTCCCCGAGCGCTTCTCGGCGCATTTCTCCTCGCAGTCCAGAAGGTGTTGTGAGAGGAAGTGTCCTACAGAATTCTTAGAGCTTCCTCCGGCGTATGGTTCATCAAGGTCCCTCCTACAGCAGCGTCAATCATTGCTCGGTAGTTGGGCTCGATGGCGAAGTAGAAGGTTTACACGATGTTCCACGACTGAAGCTCGTGATTTGGGCTTTTGCGCAGGAGGTCACTAAGACGCTCCCAAGCTTCTGCGAGAGTTTCTTGCTCAGCTTGCTGGAATGTGGCGATCTAACGCCGAAGGCACACAATTTTGTCCACCGGGTGGAATTTAGCTAAAAATTTGGACGCGAGAACATCCCAAGTTGCAGCAGTCCCTGGAGGAATAGAGTGGAGCCAGACCTTGGCTTTGTCGCACAATGAGAAAGGGATTAGCCTCAGCTTGACTGTTTCATCAGAAATTCCTGCGTAACGGAAGGTTCTGCAGATATCGGCGAACTCCGCCAAGTGAAGATGTGGGTCTTCACTAGGCATCACAGAGAACTGAGTATTGTTGCGGATGATGTTCAGGATGGACGGTTTGATCTCAAACTGGTTATTCATGATGTTAGGCCCAAATCCTGGATACACACTCCCAACTGTTGGAGTGGCATAATCTCTCATGGTCCAGGGCCTCGGTCTAACCGCCTCCTGCTCATCCCTTAGATGATTTTTCCCCACATGGGGTACTCCAGGATTCACTTCTTCTCGATCATTGGGTGCTCTCGGCACACATCCAAGTTCCATATTATCTCCCATAGCTGCTTGCACGGTTGCATCGCACCTTAGTGCACGCGCAGTACGTTCAATCTTAGGATCAAAGGGTACTAATTCCCTTCCGGCTTGTCTCTGCATACACAAAAAGAAGACACAAAAAAAACAAAATTAAAAAACAACTGCTCCTATAACAATGATTCACAACACAAAATGTTACACGCCTGCATTCCCCAGCAACGACGCCAAAAACTTGATGCGCGTTCGGCAAGTGCACCGGTCACTGTCAAGTAATAAATTTGGGAATAGCTTCCCCGAATGTCGATCTCTTGAGGAATGTAGGTTCTGGTGAATGAAACGTGTGGAGTCGATTGTTACACGAGCGAATAAAATATAACAGGGGCATTGTGATTGGTGTCCTAAGCTATTGCGGCAATGAGAGAAATGCGGATCGAAAAGCACCGCTTTGCAAGGTGTGTGTGAGTGCAGCATCCGCGATGCCGCGCTTCGGTAAGCGGGTGGAATGGCCATAGAGCGAGGTTTTGTGAGGGTCGTATTCACCTCTTCGCCAACATCACCACTAGCTATTGTTATATGGCTTCACACACAAAAAACATAGAATATCACAACAACAAAGAAAGCTATTCTCACCATGACAGCATCATTGCACATGAACAACAAGCAAGGATCTATAACATTAATCTAACGAGCGTTCATTACAACAACACAAAGAGAAAGCACAAGCATCAAAGTTTAGAAAGGGCCAAAAAGAGGATGTTACCACGTCTTGGGTTCTCGGCCGGAATGAGAGGTTGTCGGGCTCTCTCCGGGCTCGGCCCTCAGATGGTGTGCGGACTCGAAGGAGGTTGTCACTGCTCCAATGATCTACAGCATTTCTATGGCCTCCACGATGAAGAATGCTTGAACTTGTGGCGGAGAATACTTGCAAATGCTCCCGGATGGAAGAATGGTGAAGGAGATCGCAGAAAATGGTCTCCTCTCATCTCCTCCAGTGGAAGGGATGAAAATGGCCTATATCACACTTTATAATGAGTACTTCAACGCAATCGTTTCAAGAGTCGCCTAGTGCAAGTTCTAGCCACCTAGAAAGGTTGTCCTTCCTTCTGACACTAGTAATAAGCTACTACTAGTCCAGCTACACTCGACACTATGCTACCGTTGGATTCACCGGATTCACCACTAAAGTAAAATAAATTGCAGCTACTATAATAAAAATAATTAAATTATAACATTGAATTTTATTCTACTGTAATTGAATTTCTAGGCGTGATGGGAGCACTCGACTAGAGCACTACTCGAGTCGACATTTTTCTCTACTCCTCACTCCTACACTAACAATCCAATTATTATGAGCGGGGAACCTCGCAGCAATACCCAATAGGCGCGTGTGATCAAGTGCGCGTGAACTAGGTACAAGTGTATGCAATGTGCACAGTAAAATTGAAAATTCCTAACTCAGCACATTCTAACATACCATGCAAAGTGTGTGCACGTGCACAACTCGCTCTCTCCCCTAGACTTGATCGAAACCAAATTAAAATAAAAAATTCAAACATAAGGAAAAGAGGGGTAGAGTGGACCTATGCTCACGAATGAGCATGCCAGAAGTGCTGTAATTCCATCTTAAAATTTTCTCCTTCCTCATCCACCACACAAGAGCTTCAGCCTACGATGTTAGCAACAAGGAAATAACAGAACATAAAAGAAATTAAGAGGTAAACGGAACCGGTTGGTTCCCATGGGTTCTCCCAAGAAGCCCTTTTGTTTAACGTCCTTAAAGTTGGACCAAATACCTGTATTAAAGTTTGATAGCAACAGTTATAAGGATTGTTTCAGACTGAATAAAAACACAACATAGCATGGCCGAGTAACAAGGCAAAAAAAACAGAATAGAAGAAACAGCACAACCAAAACCCGGAGACCCCATCACGCATCGGCTATATGCTGATTTGTGGTGGTTCTCCCCAGCCACGCGAGATGGGAAGGAGGTCAAGGCTTTAGGGCCCAAGGAGGATGTCTCCCCCTTGCCCCTAACCTCCTCCTCCTTCCACCGGAGGGCAGATGAGCGCGCTCCACACAACAATCTTTCTTGTTTCAGCTTCTCCATAGTTGGAGAGCGCCAACATTGATAATCGTCAGAATCTCCCACCTTGGTGGTGGGTGGCATCACTTCCGTTGCCGTCGTGGCAACTGGATCAGCCCAATGGACCTGTTTAAATTGTTTACAGTTCTTATTACGACTAAGAAAATTATTCATAAGGCGCTTTGCTCCGCCTTCTCCCTTGTTGTTCCAAACTTCAGTCTCGCTGCTTTCTCTTGCCTGGCTTCAGCAGTAATAAAAAAGGGTAACAATTCATTTTCTTTCCTGGCTTCAGCAGTACTAAACAACTCATCAGTAATAAAAAAGGGGAGAGTTAATTAATGCTTCGGAAGAAATCTTGGGACAAGTAGGGGGTGTTACCTTACCAGGTAAGACAACACACCACTTAGAAAAATCTAAGGTGGCATCGGGCCTGATGTATATACGCTTCCCTACGTGCTGAGGACCTGCGCCGGCATGCCGGACTTTGGTCGCGGGAGGGAAGCTCATGCGCATGTGATTAGATTTGGGCTCTGCTCAGAAGTTGATGTGCTGAATGCTTTGATCACAATGTATGCGAAGTGCGGTTTTGCGGATTGCGCTCGTAAGGTGTTTGACGATATGTCTGTGAGAGATTGCATCTCTTGGAATGCTATGATGTCGGGCTATTTTGAGAATGGAGAGCATCTGAAAGGTTTGGGTCTGTTTTTGATGATGAGAGATCTTTCCGTGGAGCCCGATTTGATGACCATGACGAGCGTGATTTCTTCGTCTGGGTTCCGCTCCGATAAGATACTGGGCACATGTATACATGGATATGCGATGAAGAAGGGTTTTTGCGTCGACATCTCGTTGTACAACTCACTGATTCAAATGTACGCTAGTTTCGGAAACTTGGTCGAAGCGGAGAAGCTATTTTCGACGATGAAAGATAAGGATGTGGTTTCATGGACATCCATGATATCAGGTTTCGAGAAGAATAGGTCGCCCGAAAGGGCTTTAAATGTGTTTGAGCAAATGAAGACGGAGAACGTAGCTCCCGATGAGATCACCATCGCCAGTGTGCTTTCTTCGTGCACTTCCTTGGGACGTGTCGACACCGGCGCCGAGCTTCACGAACTCGCCAGAAAGAATGGCCTAATGCCATATCCTATCGTCGGAAATACCCTCGTCGATATGTATTCGAAGTCGAGTTGCATAGAGAAAGCCCTGGAGATCTTCAACTTAACGCCAGAGAAGGACACGATATCTTGGAGCTCGATCATATCGGGTTTCCGAGTCAACCGCATGAGCTTCGAAGGTTTGTCATTCTTCCGCCGAATGCAACTTGATACGAAACCCAACTCCATCACGCTCGCTGCCGCTCTCTCCGCCTGCGGTGGCCTACGAGCGTTGACGTGCGGGAAGGAGATCCACGCGCACGCTCTGAGGAGCGGGTGTCATTTTCGCGGCTTCCTTCCGAACGCCATTTTGGATCTTTACGTCAAGTGCGGAAAGATCGAATATGCCTCGGCGCAATTTAGGGTGCATGATTGGAAAGATGTTGTCTCATGGAACATAATGTTGAGTGGATATGCATGGAGGGAGCATGGAGATGATGCAATTGCATTCTTTTCCATGATGGAAGAAGAGGGAATCCATCCTGATGAAGTCACATTTGTCATTCTTTTGAGTGCTTGCAGCAAATTCGGAAAGGTGAGCCAGGGTTTGAGCTATTTTGGCTGCATGAGCTCAAAGTATGGTGTCAATCCAAATCTCAGGCACTATGGCTGCATGGTGGACCTGCTCGGTCGTGCCGGGAAATTGGAAGATGCGCACAACCTTATACGAGATATGCCTATGGAGCCGGATGCTGCTATTTGGGGAGCCTTGTTGAATGCGTGTAGGATTCACCGGAATATCAAGCTTGGCGAGCATTGTGCGAAGTTTATCTTTGAGCTGGACTCGATGAGCGTTGGGTACTGCGAGCTTTTCTGCAACTTATATGCCGACGGAGGCCAGTGGGATAAGGTGGTGAAAGTCAGGAAATTGATGACGGAGAGATGGTTGACGGTGGATCCTGGGTGCAGTTGGGTGGAGGTGAAGGGAAGAAACCATGATTTCTTAAGCAGAGATGAGTCCCATCCGCAGATGAAGGAGATCAACGCCAGTCTAATGGGTTTATACAGCAGGATGAAAGCGGCTGATCTCGACGTTCCCGAGCATCGACTCCAGGACGAAGTTGAGGCTTCGAAAGATGAAATTTTTTGCGGGCACAGCGAGAGATTGGCGGTCGCCTTCGGGCTCATCAGCACCACTCCCGGCACGCCGATTCAGGTGACAAAAAATCTGTACATGTGCAGAAACTGCCATGACATAGTCAGGCGTATGACGAGGATTGTAAGAAGGAATATTTCTATCAGGGATGCTGAACAGTTTCATCAGATCAGAGATGGGAAGTGCTCTTGTGGGAATGGGGAAGATTGGGGAAGAAGAAGAAGTGGATGAAAGCATCATGAAGCATGGTTTTGGATTCATGTTGTTAAATTATCAATGGAATTGAATCTCAATTCTAATTCTGAAGCCATTCATTGATGCTATTTTGACGGATTTGTTCAGCATGCTGCATTTTGAAGAACTACGAGATCCGCTCAGAGTCATTCGTTGAAAGGATGGATCATTGTCCCCGCACATGCGCTTAAAGCGTACTTTGATTGTTTAGCGGCAAAGGTTTGGTATGGTTGTAAGTATAAGATGTCTACGATATATTGCATCGAATTTCAAAATATTGTGTGTTGGATATTCGAGGCATATCGAGAATATTTCAAAATATTGGATTTCTATATCTCATAAATAAAAATATATGTTCAAAAAGTAAAAAATTGTAGATAGATGTGCAATTCGGGTCGGTTCGGATTGTTTCCACCCAAAACCAAGAACCGACCCATGTAGGTTTGGTTTCGACTTTTGAAAACCGGAACCGATTCATGTACCAAAGATATAGAACCGGATCCGAACCACAAAGCTTGGTTCGGTTCTCAGTTCTACTAGACTTTTTTAATTTTTTTGCATACCCTCATACATCTAAGCATTTCTAAATAATTCATCTTAAAGAAATTGTTCAAATGTTATATAATTGCATATTAATTCAATCATTACAAAAGTACTCACAAACTAGTGAATCACACTAAATAATAATTTAATTGAATCAAATTTTATTTTGATAACTCTAGAAATTCATAGGTGTAGTTTCAATAGTTGGTTTCGGATCGGTTCTCGGTTACCCGAACATAAGAACCGAGAACCGAACCTAACTACTCGGCTCTATGTTTTGTGGATCCGAAATCGAACCGAGACCCATGAGAACCGACCCGAACCGCTCGATTCGGTTTCAGTCATTTTTATTTGGTTTTCAAATATTTGTGTTTTACAATATCATTAAAGCTCAAAAAATGATAAAATATGCAAAACACAAGATAAGCATGTTTGATTAAAATAAGAATACATGAATACTATAATCATAAAGAGTGTATGCAAAAATATGATATCGGTATGTTCAAGATTATAATACCCTAACTATATACCTACACACTAGCCCCGTACTAAGTGACGGATGGGCATGTGGAGCTGCACACATACCGCAGGTTGGGGTGTTAATCCCATATGCACACACAAGATAACGCTCAACCTAGCACTCTTCCCCCTAGTGCCTCGTAAGGCCCCACTAGAACCCTCCACGGTTAAGGACAACACATGACATAGATGTTAGGTCTTCTAATGCACACAATCTTATGCCCTTACTATTATGAGACACATAATGTGGGTGGATGATCATGGACATCCTAAGCATTTTGTACTATGGAACCAATTTGAAACTATGGCTTTTTATGAGAGATTGATTTCTAATTATATTTCAAAGCAACATAGTTATTATGAGTTTTATCTTTTAATTGTTCTACTTTAAGATGGATTCATTATGGCATTATTAGACAACTAGAATGAATGATAATATTTATTAATTGATAATGCTAGAATGATGATTTTGAATGTAAAGTTACTTCATAAGATTAATAGAGTTAATGTTGCTTGTATTAAAAAAATAGTATTTTAATTTTTAGACCTAGAATAAAGTGATGATTCTATTTGATTTGTTCTTATTAGTATAAAGATGATTCTAGGGTTTATATATAGGTGAGATACATGCACAAACAAAACAAATTTCATTCATATAATTATAATGATCACAAATCATATGTTAAAAGCATAGTTATCATGAATGATAATATAAGAACTCATAGTTATCATGAATTTTAAGTTCCAAATTTTCTATTTTTATATTTTGGCAAGAATATCAAAAATAACAATGAATGAGTTTAACATGATAACTAATAATATTCATTAGGTGACAATGTTAGTATGATGAGTTAATATTATGCCATAAGAATAATGCATGTTCTTAAATTGATAGATATTCAATTTGTAGACCTAGAATTAAGTGATGATTTGATTTATTAATGTCAAGGTGATTCTAAGGTCTAGAAATAGTAAGATTAAAAAATTGTGAATCTCCTTTCATAATACTCCTACCATGATATGAAGTTATAATAACCAACATATAAATCATAATTCCTAAGTATGATAAAAGTAGTTGATTTAAGATTGGTCTTGATAGATCATGAATTATGATATATAATTATAGAGAATTTTATCATGAGATATCACAAGATCATGGTGGCGAGTGTGAATTCAATATTCATTATTTTGAGTTATGAGAATGAGTTCTTTCAATTTAAAACATAATTTTGTGAGATCACAATATAATGATACTTTTCTTTTTCAATCATTACACGAATACACATGAGTATATAATTAATTTGATCTTTGCTAGGCTTTAGTTGGACTTAGCAATTTAGAGTGGATCTTGGACATTGCGAGGTCTACCCTGTGAGGGGTTTTCCCGGTACTAAGAGATATGATGGGGTGACATCCCAAATCTCTCTTTCGCAAGATACATGTAAACAGAAATATTTAGTTTAAAAAATAATTTTTGGGGTTTATTGTTTTATAATTTTGTATTTGATTTTTCAAAGATCACACAAAGGCATACAGATAAAGATAGGTAGTATATAAAAATATTTTAAGAGATTTTCAAAAATTTTAACCAACACAGAATATTGGACATTCGAGCTAACACTGACGTTAGGTCTTAGTGCCTGCATTAGCTCACAGAGAGTGAATATTTTACTCGTATAGACTAGATTTTCTTTGATTTCACTTCCGATTTTGCTCAATTATTTTTGTGCAATGTAAGGCCTGCCTAATGAAGTGAAAAAACGAGAAGAAATCATAAAAAGTTACGGAAGTTAAATTTTTAGATCATTGTCTCCAACAACAGCCTTAATTCTTGAGTTTTGCATAATCATTTAAGATTAATATTATAGGATATGTCAGAAAAGAAAACATGATTGAACAAGACAAATATGCATGATTTTATTGATTTAGATAAATATCTCATAACAAAATTAGAATTTGATTTGTATGGATAATATAAGATATTTAGGCAGTGTATGTAAGAGGGAAGATAAGTCACCAAAATAAAATATGACTTTGAATTTTGATCAATTTGATTTAAAAACTTATTTAGCTTTTAAAAGATAAAATAATATTTCCAATAATATATAAGGTGACCATGACGTGATAGCTTAAAAATAAGAAAATAGAAAGTTACAAAAAAAGACATTGAAGCATATCATGAAGTAGAAATTTGTATATTTCATTTTGAAAGGATTCTACTTCATGCATTTGATGATACCTAGTGAATAAGAGTTTTAGGTATCCAAAGGGGACCAAATGTGGTGGTTCCTTTTTGTACCCAAATACATCGAGTTGGCTTTTGGGGAGACAAGGATGAGTGGGCCCTTTCATTTGACATTAATGTGTCATTCTTAAGTATGCGTCTCCATTCATACCTTGGAACAATATTATTTATATTTTTCAAATTTCCATAGTCATTTACTTGAGTTTTTGGATAAAAATGACTTTTGAATTTATTATATAACGAAAATTTGTTTGCATTTAGTTTTATGTTGGGAGAAGATTGATATTGTAAATGATAGCGATGATAATGTTTTAGAATTTCATTTACAATCATTTGATGTTTTTCATCTCCTATGTTTGGCTTAGTCAAATTAACAAAGTTCATATTTAACTTGCTTTTGAATTTTTCTTGAGATTGTGAATGTATGTTTTGAGAATTTTTCTTTATAATTTCTTTAAGCAAGTTGATTTTTGTTTCTAATTCATTATTATTAAGTTTGAGATTATGTCTAGCTATATTATAAGCCGTTGTGCTATTTTTAAGAGTGGTGACAATAAATTCAATGTGAGTTTGATAGTCATTTCTTAATTCCTCAAATGTTTCATCCATCTCTTTAATTTCAATTTTATAGTTTTTACACATAGCACAATTGCCTTTTAGAGAAGAGTTTTCTAAACATAATTTTTCATTTTGTTCTTTTGCACAAATAAACTCTTTTTCAAGTTCCTTGTAATTATCTATTAATTGATTACAAGAGTTACAAGGTGAAGCAATTTTAACTAAAGAGCAAGAGTGAGAACTAAGTAATTCAAAATTTGATTTTCATTAACATTAGCTTTTAACCTTTTATTTTCTAAACATAAATTCTTATTAGCAATTTTCAATTTCTTCATTTTACGTTTAACAATTTGTTGTTAAAAACTTTAGAGGTCTGGAGTGAAGCAAAAAATGCTGAACGCTTCAACACAATCCACAAGCGTGACAATCAATGACAATGGTAAAGCTGAATAGTGCACTTGTTATTTACTATCTCTTTACAATGCGAGGGATACATGGCGAGACATGATTCATAAGAATCACGAAGGAGAGAAGCACAAAACACAAAAACATCAAGCCGCCAGCGAACTGCCAAGCAGAGACCGCCAGACCGCTCGAACAGGCAAGCCGCACGGTTACTCCTGAGACCGCGCGAACAGAGCACAAGTCGCACCTGTCAGACTACAACCACAGACCGTACACTTGCTGCTTTATTCAACTGTTGAAAACACTTGTCCGCACTTCTTGATCGCCCAGACCACACGGTCTCAAGATCACAGATGAACCCGCGAACACTTGACGAAGAAACTGCTTACTGCTACAGAACGCAACTCAAGACCACCTGATCACTTAAGACTGCCTGATTAACTAAGTCCGCTGCACAGTCAAGCCAGCTTTGGTTCTTACAGTTCTTGCATTATTATGGCAACCCCGACACCCCTATTTATAGGTAAACGAATGGATGTCGTCACCACCACAAGGGATACGATCACCTTCCTTATTGAGGTACGCAGTCTCCAAAAATAGACCGCGCAGTCTCTTCAAAACCTTATTGCACTAAGGCACAACTGTCCAAGAAGGATAGCTCACCAGACAACCTGGTAGTACGAGACTGTAGTTGCAAACTCAGTCCAGACCGCCCGGTCTACACCGGAACAAGGATACTTGGGTAGAACAGGGAGACCAAACACATGCCGCCAATGTAACACGCCAGGTTTTCTCTTATAATTAATCTAAGCGGGTATGAGGGGGATGATTGTGGTAAAATGTTTGGTTTTGTTGTTGCAAAGTTTCGGAGCGAAACTTTTTGTTAGGAGGGGTGATTGTAAGGCCCCAGAATTTCCTGATAATCATCTAGGTAGGGCTGCAGTATCGTTGATAGTTTAAATATTAAAGCTATCATTGCGTAGTGTTAATGCGAGAGGGCGTTACCATTTCGTGTGCGTCGCCACCCGGTGAGTTTGATGCTAGCTTATATATATATGCATATACACATATATATATATATATATATATATATATATATATATGTAATGAATCAAGCTGAGCTTTGGATTTCTCTCCTCTTTCCCATGCTTTTCTTTCGCCGTCTTGGAGTGGAAGGGTTCGCTCGGGCGGGAGTCGCAAGGCGCCGGAGCCGTGGGAGAAGGAAGGTTTGAGATCGCTAGGGGCTTGTTTCATCGCCGGAGCGGGGTTGCGGAGAGTTATCGTTGGGTTTGGCGGTGGTTGTGAAGTTTCCCGGTCGTTGTTTTCGCTTCGACGAGTGGCATCGGCTCCCGATTCAGGCAAGATAACCGCCTCTCCTTCTTCCCCCATCGTTCCTTGTTTGAGATGGTTTGTGATCTGTTATTCTAGGCTGGATTTACATTGAGCTGTTGCATATAGTTCTATCAAAATTATTATTTTGGGGGCTGCCATATAGAACTTTGTTTGGGGCTGCTGCTATATAATTTTATTGCGGGCTGCTTCTTATACTTGTCTAATTGGGGGCTGCTTCTTATTTTTGTCTAGTTGGGGGCTGCGGTTATATACATTCTTATTGGGGCTGCTACTATATAATCTGAATTTAGGCTGCCTTGTATATGTTCTATTGGGGGGCTGCTATATACATTCTGAATTTAGGGGCTGCCCTATATATGTTCCAACTGGGGGGCTGCTTCTTGAGTTTTGTCTAATTGGGGCTGCTGTTTATATGCTCTAAATGGGGGGCTGCCTTTTTATAATGTTCTCTTTGGGGTTGCTTGAAAAATTTATTATACTTGGTTCCCGTCTGGATTTTTGGGGCTGCATCAGTTAGATCTGTCGAAAATTTCATTCCTTTTGGGTGCTGCTTTGCATCATTATTGTTGGATTTATATTGGGGCTGGTTTGTATAATCCTGATTTAGAGGTTGCTAGATACCCATTCTGTTTAGTTTTATTTTAGAGTTGTTTTATGTAGTACCAGTTGGGGGCTTCTATATGTCGTTCCAGTTTGGCTTATTTTTGTTTGGGTCAGCTATGTGTAGTTTCTATTAGCTATATATAGTTCTATTCTAAAATTTTATGGGGGCTGTCATATATAATTATATCCTCAATATTATGTTCAATTATAGTATATGACTAGAGGACCGCCTTCGGGTTGTAAGTCTCATTAATTCAAGTTGCGTAGTCGACCATTAGCCCAAGCTTATTCTTATTATATGGCACTCAATTGCTTTGGTTATATGGCCCTGGGTATAAGAAATTATGGTTGTCAAGTTCGGCAATTATTTAAACGTTGGCTAAATTACAAAACCACTCATAGTTTCGCACTAGTAGCCTAGCTATTGAGGTCAACTATTGCCTGTTCCCTTCTCTTTTAATCTTTTTTTCCTGGTTTTGCTCCTCTTACCCTTTAATGATTGTTTCTTCCCCTTTTCTGCAAGTGAAGTTCTGTTTGTGGTCTTCCTGGTTGTTCTTATAGATTATCTCAGAAAAGTCATTTTCTGTGTATTCTTGGAAATCAAGTTTCTTCTTGTGCACTTTGATTCATGTTTATACCATAGACTTGTTTAGAAGTTCTCTCTGTGTAGTTCTAGAATTTTCTAGCCTTTTCGTCCAGAATTTAGTAGAACTGCTGTCCTGAACTTATTAGTCTTTCCGTCAGAGTCTCTGTCCAGAACTCTCAAGTTTTATGTGTAGTCGACTTTCTTGTGTTTTTCCCATCGAGTTTATCGACCTTTCCCGCCGACTTTGACATAAAGTCCTCCAGTCAATTTTGATTAAGTTTTTCTTGTCGACTTTGGTAAAGTCATTCCTATCAACTTTTGTTAAGTCTTTCTCGTCGACTTTTGTTATGTCCTTCTCGTCGACTTTGATATAAGTCTTTTCCCGTCAACTTTTGTTAAGTTTTCCTGTCAACTTTTGATAAGTTTTTTTGTCGACTTCATCGCTTATTCTGAATTATTTCCTCATATATTTTTATGTTCTTTTGTCGGGTGTTCCCGGGTATCTTAAGCGATGTTAACAAGCATTTTAAGCCCCGTTGTTGAGACTTTTGATGAAGCTATGCTTTATTCTTTGAGTTGTCCTGTATTTGGTTAGCGATCTTTTGTGGTGTCTTGTCGTGCCTTATTCATCGTACTGTTACGGGAAGTTCGTTGGGAGTCAAGTTTAGACTCACCAAGTGTTTTCAAATGAATCATTGAGTAGTGTTTATTTCTTTGTGACCCAATTTTAGGGTGTTCAGGTGCTGATATCTCGGGTTACGTCCCGTGTCTTGAATGAAACTTAATTTAATTATTTAGAACCTTTGTCTTAAGCCATGTGTTGTGGGTAGTTTTTGGGTGGCAGTGGATAAAGGACCACCACCCGGTTTTGGCTTTTTGGGTGGCAGTGGATAAAGGACCACCACCCGGTTTTGGCTTTTTGGGTGGCAGTGGATAAAGGACCACCACCCGGTTTGGGCTTTTTGGGTGGCAGTGGATAAAGAACCACCACCCAGTTTTAGCTTTTTGGGTTGGCAGAGGATAAAGGACCGCCACCTGTTTAATTTGAGCTGATTAGTCTCAAGTTCTTATAAACATATATGCTTATATATACGTATTATGATAGTATGTGTATAACCACCACCTCTGAGACGCAATGGCGGACCACTGGTTGGCTTTGATTGTTTTGGCTTTTACCTTCTGATGCAGGCTTTTCCTCTTACCGAGTGCACTATTTGAGCTGGCTCGGGTTGTTGTAAGATTATAGATGCTTATCTGATTAGTCCTCCTTTCTGAAATCTTTTATTTCTGATTGTTGCTAACCTTGGGTTTTCTTGTATTTTTCTTGCTGAGGCATTCTTTAATTTTGAATGTCTCAGGCTCGGAGTCGTAGCTGTTCGGTTTGTAAAGTTGGTGTCCTCTGGAGCTGCAGTTAGTTGCAGTGGTTCGTTCTCCCCTCTCGGTTGTGATGTAGTTGTTCCTTTTGTTCAGTAATAGGCTTGTACCTTGTTTTTTCTATGGGCTCGTGTCAGTTGTTGACGCCCATAGATTTAGTTTTCTAGTGCTAGATTACTTGCTAGCTGTTTTGCTGTTACTTTCGGGTTGTTTACCTACTTGCTCTCTGGGAAGCTTTATGCTAGGATGCATTAGTTACTTTATTGGTATAAAAATGTCATTCTTGCATATCATGATTTTAAATAAATGTCACATACTTTGAAGATCGTAGAAAATCTTTTCGTACTATACTAAACATAAATATGTACATATCATTTCTAAGATGTTGACCTTCATGATCATGTAGGCTAAAATGAACCTATTTTCCGCTGCGTATGTATATTTTTCTACTTGTGGACTACATGATCCACCAGACCGAGGGACACGGTCTTAAGCAAAAATGTAAAATTCTCTTTTTAATCCAAGCACATTTATGTCTTTTATAAAATAATCGTAAGGAGTGTTTGCCTGAGCGTCGGTAGTTATCCCGTGCTTGACGTGGCATCATAGCGCGTATTTTCCATTTGCTCTGATAATATTTATTAATTTCGTGGAAAAATGCTGGTTGTGACAGTTGGTATCAGAGCTAGGTTTGCCGGGTTGCTGGGATAGTCTGGTTGGCCCGGTTAACCACTGGTAAAAATCGTTATTCATTTCATACACACACCAAAGGGTCATCAGTATGTCTTGGCTAAAGCACGAACACTACACTCATAACATGATAAGAAGTATACGGGGCATATTATGTAGTATGGGAGGCATAATACGTGTTTGTATATGGATCCTCATAGGTAACAACATATGACTGTTATGTAGTATGGGATGCATAACGTAGGTCGCATGCGTGTCCATTAGCTCGTTTTTATTTTTTCGTTACATGCGATAATATGTAGTATGAGATGCATAAGATCGCATGTGTACTCCGCTCATAGAATTCATTAAGTCCTTTTTAGATTGCATAGCACTGCATGCACATCATAACATAACATTAGCACACGTGCCAAGTTAAAGACATACATGATGATGCTCGTACACACATGATTTGAAATAAAAATTTGGCATTCATGCATTTATATTATATGCACATAAGTTGATAGGATGATGGTATATCATCCTAAGTTAAGCATAACATCATTTCATGAATTCCCGGAGCAAGGTAACAATAAGAGCAAGTATCTACACTTTTCTGATCTGTATCGAGTTAGGAAATTCTAATTCCTAGCTGTTGCGTCTTGAGCTAGGTGTAGTGAGGTGATTGTTCGTAATTGCAGTCGATGACTCCAGAGCGTAGTGCGTCGGAGTCAACTCCCCAGTTAGAGGGTGAGTCTTCGGGTGCGCCCAAGGTAAAGCATTTGGTCCTTTAGCCGGGCATCGTTCTTTCCTTGAGTGCGTTGTCTTTTCGCGCTAGGTTTTTCCTCCGATTCATTCCGCAGCGTGTGCTCGTAACCTTTTAGTTACTGGTGGGTTTGCTTACCTCATTTCTATGCTAGAAACCATTATCAGTTTGTCGTGTATCGAGGTTTTTCCTGTGGCGCAGGAGTTCCCTGATGTCTTCCCAGTTAATCCCCCTGGTTTATTTTCTGCCTGTGAGAGTTGAGGAGTTTGTTTCTGACCTTGAGTCGGCTACCCATCATATTGCTAAGGCACCATACTCTTTGGCCCCGCGTGTGTTGCGAGAGTTGCGCACTCAGTTAGATGAGTGGTTGTAGTGTGGCTTTTTCCTGGCCTAGTTCCTTGCCCTGGAGTGCTCTCGTCTTGTTCGTACAGAAGAAAGTTAGTTCGGTGTTTTCGAAGGTTGATCTTCGTTTAGGCTTCGTTTAGTTGGGGATCCACGAGCCAGTTGTTCCGCGATCTGCTTTCTGTTCTCGGCTTGGACATTTTGAGTTCTTGGTAATGTCCTTTTCCTTTTGGGTAATCTTATCCGCATCTGTTTTCCTATCCCTCTTTAGTTAGCGTTTCTATCTAGCGAGTGTGGGCTTACCTCTCCCTTTGGCCTTTTCATTCGTTGTTTACTAAGTTTCGTTTCTAAGTTTCGGGACGAAACTTCCTTCTTGGTGGGTTGACTGTAACGCCCCAGGTTTTCTCTTATAATTAATCTAAGCGGGTATGAGGGGGATGATTGTGGTAAAAATGTTTTGTTTTGTTGTTGCAAAGTTTCAGGGCGAAACTTTTTGTTAGGAGGGGTGATTGTAACGCCCCAGAATTTCTTGGTAATCTTCTAGGTAGGGCTGCGGTATCGTTGATAGTTTAAATATTAAACTATCATTGCGTAGTGTTAATGCGAGAGGGCGTTACCGTTTCAAGTGCGTCGCCGCCCGGTGAGTTTGATGCCAGCTTATTACCTATGAGTGCGTATAGGAATTTTTTTTTAAAGAAATATATGTATATATATATGCATATATATATATAATGAATCGAGCTGAGCTTTGGATTTCTCTCCTCTTTCCCGCGCTTTTCTTTCGCCGTCTTGGAGTGGTAGGGTTCCGTCGGGCGGGAGTCGCAAGGCGCCGGAGCCATCGGAGAAGGAAGGTTCGAGATCGCCGGGGGCTTGTTTCGTCGTCGGAGCGAGGTTGCAGAGAGTTATCGTTGGGTCTGGTGGTGGTTGTGAAGTCTCCCGATCGTGGTTTTCGCTTTGACGAGTGGCGTCGGCTCCCGATTCGGGCAAGAAAACCGCCTCTCCTTCTTCCCCCTTCGTTCCTTGTTTGGGATGGTTTGTGATCTGTTATTCTAGGCTGGATTTACTTTGAGCTGTTGCATATAGTTCTATCGAAATTATTATTTTGGGGTCTGCCATATAGAACTTTGTTTGGGGCTGCTGCTATACAATTTTATTGGGGGCTGCTTCTTATACTTGTCTAATTGGGGGCTGCTTCTTATTTTTGTCTAGTTGGGGGCTATGGTTATATACATTCTTATTGGGGCTGCTACTATATAATCTGAATTTAGGCTGCCTTGTATATGTTCTATTGGGGGGCTGCTATATACATTCTGAATTTAGGGACTGCCCTATATATGTTCCAACTGGGGGCTGCTTCTTGAGTTTTGTCTAATTGGGGCTGCTGTTTATATGCTCTAAATGGGGGGGGGGGGCTGCCTTTTTATAATGTTCTCTTTGGGGTTGCTTGACAAAATTTATTATACTTGGTTCCCGTCTGGATTTTTGGGGCTGCTGCAGTTAGATCTGTCGAAAATTTCATTCCTTTTGGGGGCTGCTTTGCATCATTCTTGTTGGATTTATATTGGGGCTGGTTTGTATAATCCCGATTTAGAGGTTGCTATATACCCATTCTGTTTGGTTTTATTTTAGAGTTGTTTTATGTAGTACCAATTGGGGTTGCTATATGTCGTTCCAGTTTGGATTATTTTTGTTTGGGTCAGCTATGTGTAGTTTCTATAAGCTATATATAGTTCTATTCTAAAATTTTATGGGGGATATCATATATAATTCTATCCTCGATATTATGTTCAATTGTTGAATATGACTGGTGGACCGCCTTCGGGTTGTAAGTCTCATTAATTCAAGTTGCGTAGTCGACTCTTAGCCCAAGCTTATTCTTATTATATGTCACTCAATTGCTTTGGTTATATGGCCCTGGGTATAAGAAATTACGGTTGTCAAGTTCGGCAATTAATTAAACGTTGGCTAAATTACAAAACCACTCATAGTCTCGCACTAGTAGCCTAGCTGTTGAGGTCATCTATTGCCTGTTCCCTTCTCTTTTAATCCTTTTTATTCCTGGTTTTGCTCCTCTTCCCCTTTAATGATTGTTTCTTCCCCTTTTCTGCAAGTGAAGTTCTGTTTGTGGTCTTCCTGGTTGTTCTGACAGAATCTCTCAAAAAAGTCGTTTTCTGTGTATTCTCAGAAATCAAGTTTCTTCTTGTGCAGTTTGATTCCTGTTTATACCATAGACTTGTTTAGAAGTCCTCTCTATGTAGTTCTAGAATTTTCTAGCCTTTTCATCTAGAATTTAGTAGAACTGCTATCCTGAACTTATTAGTCTTTCCGTCCAGAGTCTCTGTCCAGAACACTCAAGTTTTATGTGTAGTCGACTTTCTTGTGTTTTTCCCATCGAGTTTATCGACCTTTCCCGCCGACTTTGACATAAAGTCCTCCAGTCGATTTTGATTAAGTTGTTCTTGTCGACTTTGGTAAAGTCTTTCCTATCGACTTTTGTTAAGTCTTTCTCGTCGACTTTTGTTAAGTCCTTCTCGTCGACTTTGATATAAGTCTTTTCCCGTCAACTTTTGTTAAGTTTTCCTGTCAACTTTTGATAAGTTTTTCTGTCGACTTCATCGCTTATTTTGAATTGTTTCCTCGTATATTTTTATGTTCTTTTGTCGGGTGTTCCCGGGTATCTTAAGCGATGTTATCAAGCATTTTAAGCCCCATTGTTGAGACTTTTGATGAAGCTATGCTTTATTCTTTGAGTTGTCCTGCATTTGGTTAGCGATCTTTTATGGTGTCTTGTCGTGCCTTATTCATCGTACTATTACGAGAAGTTCGTTGGGAGACAAGTTTGGACTCACCAAGTGTTTTCAAATGAATCGTTGAGTAGTGTTTATTTCTTTGTGACCCTATTCTTAGGGTGTTATGGTGTTGATATCTCGGGTAACGTCCCGTGTCTTGATTGAAACTTAATTTAATTATTTAGAACCTTTATCTTAAGCCTTGTGCGGTGGGTAGTTTTTGGGTGGCAGTGGATAAAGGACCACCACCCGGTTTTGGATTTTTGGGTGGCAGTGGATAAAGGACCACCACCCGGTTTTGGCTTTTTGGGTGGCAGTGGATAAAGGACCACCACCCGGTTATGGCTTTTTGGGTGGCAGTGGATAAAGGTCCAACACCCGGTTTTGGCTTTTTGGGTGGCAGTGGATAAAGGACCACCACCCGATTTTGGCTTTTTGGGTTGGCAGAGGATAAAGGACCGCCACCTGTTTAATTTGAGCTGATCAGTCTCAAGTTCTTATAAACATATATGCTTATATATACGTATTATGATAATATGTGTATAACCACCACCTCTGAGCCGCAATGGCGGACCACTGGTTGGCTTTGATTGTTTTGGCTTTTACCTTCTGAAGCAGGATTTTCCTCTTACCGAGTGCACTGTTTGAGCTGGCTCAGGTTGTTGTAATATTATAGATGCTTATCTGATTAGTCCTCCTTTCTGAAATCTTTTATTTCTGATTGTTGCTAACCTTGGGTTTTCTTGTATTTTTCTTACTAAGGTATTCTTTTATTTTGAATGTCTCAGGCTCAGAGCCGTAGCTGTTCGGTTAGTAGAGGTTGTGTCCTCTAGAGCTGCAGTTAGTTGCAGTGGTTCATTCTCCCCTCTCGGTTGTTAGGTAGTTGTTCCTTTTGTTCAGTAATAGGCTTGTACCTTATTTTTTCTATGGGCTCGTGTCAGTTGTTGACGCCCATAGATTTAGTTTTCTAGGGCTAGATTACTTGTTAACTGTTTTGCTGTTACTTTCAGGTTGTTTACCTACTTGCTCTCAGGGAAGCTTTATGCTAGGATGCATTAGTTACTTTATTGGTATAAAAATGTCATTCTTGCATATCATAATTTTAAGTAAATGTTACATACTTTGAAGATCGTAGAAAATCTTTTCGTACTATACTAAACATTGATATGTGCATATCATTTCTGGGATGTTGACCTTCATGCTCATGTAGGCTAAAATGAACCTATTTCCGCTGCGTATGTATAGTTTTCTACTTGTGGACTAGATGATCCACCGGACCGAGGGACACGGTCTTAAGCAAAAATGTAAAATTCTCTTTTTAATCCAAGCACATTTATGTCTTTTATAAAATAATCGTAAGGAGTGTTTACCTGAGCGTCGGTAGTTGTCCCATGCATGATGTGGCATCATAGCGCGTATTTTCCATTTGCTCTGATAATATTTGTTAAATTCGTGGAAAATTGCGGGTTGTGACAACCAACACCAGAGACACGCAACCACACCAGCCAGGCAATCACACCCAGCTCACATACTCCAGAGGCAACCCGCCAACCAAGCCACGCGGTCTCTGCGGTCTCCAAGAACAGACCACTCAGACTCAACCACTTCCACTTCAAAATTTATCACTCCCCCTTGAAGTGGGAAGTGGAAGTCAGCCCAAGTAACCTCCATAACAATGTAAATGGTTCCTTCGACAACGGCTTCGTAAATATGTCAGCGACATTTTCCTTGCTCTGCACATGCTCAACCACAAGAGATCCCTCCAACACCTTCTCCCGAATGAAATGATGTTGAATCTCTATATGCTTGGTTCGCGCATGACAAACTGGATTGTTCACCAGTTTGAGGGCACTCTTACTGTCACCTTGTAGCAGAGTAGGACCATGCAACTCCCTATGAATGTCCTCCACAAGCTTCCTAAGCCAGATGGCTTCCTGGGCTGCCAAATCCATGGCTTTGTATTCCGCTTCCGTGATAGAGACAGACATAGAATCATGCATCTTGCTGCACCATGATATAATTGTAGAGCCTGTCATAAAGATGTATCCAGAAGTCGATCTCCGATCATCTGAATCTCCTCCATAATCAGCATTCATGTAATCGTGCAAGCAAAAGCCCGAGTCCTTCCCGTAGAAGAGACCCAAATCATAGGTGGTCTTGACATTCTTCAAAATGCTCCTCGCCGCCAGCATATGAGGCTTCCGTGGCTCTTCCATATACTGACTCACCCGGCCAACCGCATACGCAATATCCGGCCTCGTGATCGTCAAATATATAAAACTTCTGACCAAATCCCGGAACACAAAAGGATCAGAAAGAACCTTCCCCTCATCACGCCGAAGATGAATACCAACCTCCAGTGGAGTAGAGCTTCTCTTCCCCCTTCCATGCTGAATCGCTTCACAATTCGTTCTGCATACCCCTTTTGGGAAATAAGCAATCCGCCCTCTTTCCTCTCCACTTCGAGTCCAAGGAAATGGTGGAGCTCACCCAAATCCTTCATCTCAAATCAGATAGCTAGATCAGCACGAAGCCTAGCTACCTCCACTTCAAAATTCCCCGTGACGATCATATCTTCAATGTATAGCATCACCAAGACCTGAAGCTCCCCCATCTTCTTTACGAATAAGCTCGAATCAGAATCAAAAGTAAATTATCCGCAGAACTGGAGATATTCTGCGATCTTCCAATACCACGCCCGAGGCGCCTGCTTCAAGCCGTAAAGAGCCTTCTTGATCTTGCACACATGTCTTGGGTGCTCTTCGGATACATAACCAGGTGGCTGATCCATGAAGATATCCTTGTCAATCTCGCTGTATAAGAAGGCATTCTTCACGTCGAGTTGCCAAATCTTCCACCCTTGTTAAGCAGCCAACGCGATCACCACCCGAACCAAAGTCATCTTGGCAATGAGACTGAACGTCTCTTCATAATCCTCCCCGTACTTCTGAGAGAAACCTCGAGCTATAAGGCGAGCCTTGTACCACTTAATACTTCCATCAGCCTTCTTCTTCAGTTTGAAAACCCACTTGCAAGTCAGCAGAGTAACACCCTCAACCTTAGGCACCAAGTCCCAAGTCTCATTCTTCCTGAGGGAAGCCTGTTGGATCTGTAGGCGCCCTTAGAAGGGGGGGGGGGGTGAATAAGGGTTTTAAAATTTTTATGTTTATTAAAGAAAATTATTCTCTGTTGCTACTGCCAGTGGTAGTGATACCGCTCGGCGTTAGTGACAGAGAAAATATGTTTAGGTTAAACCAATGAAAATCAGAGAGCACAAAACATAGATGAAGAAACAAACATATTTTCATTAATATTAAATTGAAATAGTTATGATTACAAAAACTATTCCCAATGACGCTTGGAAAATGGCGACCAATGAAAAACTCTTTTGGTTTTCTATGCCGACTCATATCCCCACGAACCGGTTGGCTTTAGCCGATCTCTCCCTAGATACGACCTCAAGCCGTTCTAGCCTTCCTATCCCCAGAAAGGCCTCGAGCACCCCCCTAGATCTACTCCCTAGACCTAGTCGCCAATGCGAGGCGAATTTCCCCTAGTCCCCGCAAGGCCCTAGTCGCCGTGTGGTGAATTCCTCTACCGAACAAAAGATAAAAGGTTACAATTTGAAACTAAAACAAATCAAAAATTAAAAATTCCCTCAAAAGAAGAACTTGATGTCGATGTAGATGCGATCGGATTGGTCTTCAAGTTCTTTGCGTTCACGAACGTTGATGGAGTTCTTCGTGTTGCTTGGAGAAGGCTCTCACGAGTGCTCTGAATATGTGGCTTCAATTTGTTCTATAGCAGCAAGCACCAATGGAGGAAGCGCGCGTCTTTAAATAGAATCAGCCTCTACCGCCTGCGGTAGTACTACCGCCCCGCGGTAGCAACATTAGGCAATGATCAAGCACACAGATCATGGCAACTTAGGCAACTTTTAAGCGCCAAACTTTGAGCTCCAACTACAGCACCGCGGTAACGCTAACGCTCCACGATAGCGAGATAACCTTCCTTCAGCCTATTGATGAGTCCCATATATATATATATATATATATATATATATTTGGACTCATTTGGGCTGATATTCTAGTCTTTGCGCCACATTTTAGGCACGTTTTCATTCATATGTATTACTCCATGCTAGGTGCACTATTAAGCTCATTTCGGTGTGCAATTGCATTCCTTGTTGTTGCGGGTAAGCACATGGTTCTCCCCTTCCCTTCTTTTATGTTTTTCAGATGCTGTACGTGTATTCCCAGCTATTATATCTTGTATGCAGGTGACCTGATCGTCCCATTTTCCCCAGAACTAATTTCTGTGCATATCACACAGTCGTGCGTTTCCTTGTCGCACGGTCGGTTGCGGTCGTGCGTTTGTGTCTGGGCAGAAAATGGAGCGTCGGAGATTACTCGTGCGTTTTGGCGCACGGGCGGATTAGCCCGTGCGTGAGTAAAATGCACTGTCGACCTGTGTCTTTGTGATTTCAGAGTGTCGGAGTTTACCCGTGCGTTTGAACGCACGGGCGGTATTGGTCGTGCGTGAGCAAATCGCACGGGCGGCGCAGCTTCTTCCCCAAGCCATATTTTATCCATTAATATCACACGGTCTGCGCACGGTCGTGCGTTCGACCATGCGTGACCATTTTTCAGCATGTTTGCTATAAAAAGCAGGAATCGAGGCAGTCAACGTAAAGAGCGATTGGAGGCGGACTGGAGCGATTCAGAGAGCGGGAAATCACTTCCTTCCCGCTGCTCTTGAGGGCTGAAGGCTTCCCCTTCATCTCCACCACCATAGAGGCTATTTCCGGTGATTTCCACCTCCATCCTTTCATCCGGGAGCACTAGGAAGCTTTCTCCACCATTAGCTCAAGCATTCCTCGCCGAGAGATCAGAGAAGCGCTGAAGATCGTAGGAGCGGTGACAGCCTCCTTCGAGCCAAGCTCACCATCTGAGGGCCGAGTCCGGAGAGAGCCCGACAACCTCTCATTCCGGTCGTGAACCCAAGACGTGACTTCTTCTTTGTGGTCCTCTATAACCTTTGATGCTTGAACTTCTTTGTTGCTGTTTTATGAATGTTTGTTAAGTTAATCTTAAGGATTATTGCTTGTGTTCATATGCAATGTTGTTGTGATGGCATGAATAGCCCTTTTTCCTAGTGATTTCTGAGATTCGTTGTGTGTGAAGCCACTAGCAATTGCTAGTGGTGATGTTTAGAGAAGAGGTGTGTGCGACCCTCAACCGTCATAGTTACATTTCGTCCACGCGCCTTCCGAAGCACGGCATCGCGGCCGTTGCATCCATCTCACCTTGCGAAGCAGAGTTTTGACCCGCATCTCTCTTTATTCTGCAATAGCATAGGATCCCAAACCAAACCTCCCGTTGTTACTTATTAACCCTTTTAACTGATTTTTTGGTTTGAGCAAATCGTACTACCCAACTTGCGGTCCTTTGAGAACGATATTCGTGGAGTTCCTCCCTATTTTATTACTTGAGCGACCGGTGCACTGCCGTCGTATCGCATTTCGTGCCTGCTAATTAGCAGTGCCGAATTAGCGCATCAAGTTTTTGGCGCCGTTGCCGGGGACTGCAAGCCTGTACGATTTGTTTTTCGTTGGAGATCCGTTTTAAGGTCTTTTTGTTTTTTTATTACTTTTTTTTTGTTTTGTGTTGAATAGCGGTGTATGCATAGAAGAGATCCTGGTGAGTGCGCAGCATTTGACCCTGAAATAGAGCGTACCCTGTGGGCGCGTTTCCGTGCTGCTGCCACCATGGATGTTAATGGAAATCAGGCTAATCCTGGAGTGCGAAATGCACCAGTCGTGGGTCAGGTAGCTGACGAAAATGAAGTGGTTAGGCCGAGACCTAGGGCCATGAGAGACTACACCACTCCTACAGTTGGGAGTGTGTATCCTGGTTTTGGGCCTAACATCATGAACAATCAGTTCGAAATCAAGCCCGCCTGAACATCATCCGTAACAACGCGCAGTTCTCTGGGATGCCCAGTGAAGACCCACATCTTCACTTGGCTGAGTTCACCGACATTTGCAGTACCTTCCGGTATGCTGGAATCACTGACGAAACAGTCAATTTGAGACTGTTCCATTCTCATTGCGTGACAAAGCCAAGGTGTGGCTCCATTCTATCCCTCCAGAAACTGCTGCAACGTGGGATGTGCTCGCGTCCAAGTTTCTCGCCAAATTTCACCCGGTGGACAAGATTGTGAGCCTTCGGCGTGAGATCGCCACCTTCCGGCAAGCTGAGTAGGAAACCCTCACAGAAGCTTGGGAGCGTCTTTGTGACCTCCTGCGCAAATGCCCAAACCACGAGCTCCAGCCGTGGAACATTGTGGAGACCTTCTACTTCGCCATCGAGCCCAACCATCGGGCGATGATTGATGCTGCTGCAGGAGGAACCATGATGAACCACACGCCTGAGGAAGCTCTTAGAATTCTGCAGGACACCGCGTCCCACAGCACTTTCTGGACTGCGGGGAGAAATGCTCCTAGAAGCGCTCGGGGATTATTCGTGGTGGATTCACTACCTCCCGCTGCTGCGCCCGCGTCTAACATTACATGTGAAGGATGTGGAGGTGGTCGTCACCACTCATACGAGTGCCCAGGTAGCGGGCAATTAGGTGAATTCTCTCAGCTTAGTTTAAATGAATCTGTAAATTTCATTGGAAATCAAGCTAGGGGGCACCCTACGGAAATGCTTATAATCCGGGTGTGAGAAATCACCCCAATTTTTCATGGAACCAAAATGCTGCAGGCCAATGATGGCAACCGAGCCAGCATCAAAATGATACTCAAGCATCCGGAAGTCAACCAAGGCCGCCTCAGCCGGGTTATAATCAAGGTGCCCCGGTCCCTAAGAAAAGTAATCTGGAAGAGTTGATGGAGAGGTTTATGGAAGTCTCCAATGCTAATATGGTGAACAAAACCGCGTCCATGCGTAACTTGGAGACGCAAGTGGGCCAACTGGCTCAAGTGCTAACCGAGCGTGCTCAAGGGACCCTTCCCAGTAATACAAAAAAAAATCCAATTAACCAAGGGAAGAGTCTCTACGATGCGGGAGTAGGTTAACTAAGTGAGTTGGTAGTTGCTTGCTCCATTAATAATATTGAAACAGAAGCCCTATGTGATTCTGGTTCATCTCGCAACATCCTCGCCTTGCAGGATGTTGCTAAACTGCAACTTAATATGGATATGGATGAACGGAAGTCACTAGTGCTTGCTAATGGGACCGTAGTTAAGGCTGAGGGAGAAGTCAGGAATGTGGAAGTTATAATTGAAGGGACGGTAGTAGTTGCCAACTTCCAAGTCTTGGGACCAAGTCTGAATCAATCCATTCCCATCTTGGGAGTACCGTTCTTAAAAGAGAGCGGTGCCACCTTAGATTTTTCTAAGGGGTGTGTTGTCTTACCCTGTAAGGTGACGCCCTCCACTTGTCCCAAGATTGTATCAGAAGCGGTAATCCACTCCCCCTTGTTTTTACTAATAAACCATCTAGTGATGTAGAAGCCGAGAAAAGAACAGAATCGCCAGAAGGAGCAAAGAATGAAGAGAAGTTGCAAGTTGTGACGGAAGAGGGGAAGAAGGCAAGAGACAGCACTGAAACCAGAATATTGAATGACGAGGGAGATGGTGGAACAAAGTGCCTTTTGAAAATTTGCCCGAATCAAAGTAACAAATGTGAACATTTTAAGCAGGTCCATTGGGCTGATCCGGTTGCCACGGCGGCAACGGAAGTGAAGCCACCCACCACTAAGGCGGGAAGTTCTGCCAGTTATCAACGTTGGCGCTCTCCAACTGTGGAGAAGCTGAGGAAAGAAAAATTTATGCGTGAATCACGCTCTGCTGCCCTCCGACGCTGGAAGGAAGAGGCTAGGGGCAAGGTGGAGACATCCTCCTTGGGCCCTAAAGCCTTCACCTCTTTCCCATCTCGCGCAGAGGGGGAGAACCACCACAAATCAGCATACAGCTGATGCGTGATGGGGTCTCGGGGTTGTGATTGTGTTGTTTCTTCCGTCTGATTTTTGTGCTCTATTTTGTCACTTCGCTGTGTTGGTCATTTTTATTTTAGTTTGGAACAATATATTTCTGCTCTTTGAACAATGCTTAATACATGTATTTGGTCCACCTTAATGGACGTTAAATAAAAGGGCTTCGTGGGAGACAACCCATGGGGAACCACCCGGTTCCGTCTAACTTTTTAATTTCTTTTGTGCATTGTTATTTCTGTTTTGCTAATGATGAGTACTTTTTATACTCATCTTTTAATATAATTCTAATGTAATTTTAACATGAATTTAAATAAATTGTATGTTTTATCTTATAATAATCATTCCTTTTATTTCTGCCACTAATTTAAGTTTAGTTTATGTTTTGCAGGTTTTCTGGGCACTTTGAGTAAAATCGCTAAGTACACGCCCCAGGTCACGGGCGTGACCAAGGGCGTGACATCCAAGTCACGGCCGGGACCACGCCACCAGCAACCAGATCGAGCCGCCGCATCATTTAAAGTTACACGCCCTCGGTCACGGGCGTGACCGAGGGCGTGACCTCCAGTCACGAGCGTGACTCGCCCCGCGCTTCTTCCCTCCAGAGTTTCCCGCCAGCAGCACCATTTCAAGATTACACGCCCCTGGTCACGGGCGTGACCTAGGGCGTCACACGGCCGAAACGCTCGCAATTAATCCAGAAGGCGCCCTCTCCGCTGCTGCTTTGATCACGCCCTTTACACGCCCTTGGTCACGGGCATGACCAAGGGCGTGTAACTTCAATTTTGCAGCTATAAAAAGCTAGCTTCTCCAGAACTTGAAAAAACCCGTTTTTAGGATTAGATACTTCGTTTCATGTTTATTTTTCATGTTTTAGTAGCCTTGTAATCCTTTTTATTTATGCAAATTGCAATTTCCTTTTCATAGTTTGTAATTTCTTTTATCAATAAACTTAGTTCTTCTTATTTCTCGTCTTCTTTCTTTCATGTATCATTTTATTTTCTTCAATTCCTCAATCTCCATGAGTTGCTAAATTCTATTAGCACTCGGTCGAGATGATCCAAGGAAAATATAATTCATAATTCAGTTTAGAACTTCTTTTTCTCTTATTTAGATCGCTTAAGATTTATTCTTGAATTTATATTGATTGAGATTATATTATCGATATATAATCTCATTCTTGTTTTCGTAGTCAAATAATCGAGAGGTTTTGAGTTCGAATCGATCACTTCAAGGATAAAGAGATTTGAATGCACTCCTCGAGAGAGGACGGCATAAATCTCCCGGATTGGAGTTATATCCAATAGAGGGGTTCACTTCGATAAAGCGAGCTTTAGGGGTTTCGATTATAGAACGAGAGTTCGATTGATCAACCTAAACTCAGTTAGGCGTATCCTCGAGAGAGGTACGTTCATAAATCAGGAACCTCCACGGTCAAGCATTTCTTTTAAAGAGGATTAGAAGTTTTATTTCTCTATTTATTTATCTTTTTCAAGGTGATTCAAGGTTGAGTACTAACCTTTAATTCATTAATTTAAATAGGCTATTTCTCTTTTTTCGCAACCAACCAACCACAAATTCTATTTGATAAAATAATAAAGATTTTCCGAAGTAAGAGTATTCAACCGCCCCGAGTCTAATACGACCTTGTTTTAATAACATATACTACATTCGATACGGTACACTTGCCATTGTCGTTTGCAAGCATAGTTTTGCCCATCATGTTTTTGGCGCCGTTGCCGGGGACACGGTTGATATTTCGAAAAAAGAAATATTTATTAATTTTATCGTTCTCTTTCTTCTTCCCCTTTTTCTTTAAAATTAAATAAAAAAAATTTAAAAAGCGCAATCTAAATTCTCGGAAAGGACGCTTTGGGCTTGAATTCCCATCACAGCCTCTAGTACCTTGCAACCCCTTCACCGGGTAGATCTTGGGAAGTCCGGGACTAATTTAACCCGCATTTTCAAAAATATATATATAATAAAAATATTTTTTTAAAAAAAAATTTCCATTCATTTGAGTAAAGGTTGTTACTTTTTTATTTTCTATTATGAAAGAATCTGAATTGGCCGTTAAGGTTGCGGAGCTTCGAAACCAACTTTATCTCTTACAAGCCACGCGAGAACGCCAATTTAGTTGTCATTATTGTGGTGCGCCTCATCAAAGTGAGAAATGTTATTTACATTCTTATTATCACAATAATTATTATGAAAATAATTTTCCTCAATATTATGCAAATAATTTTGATAATAATTACAATCATAATTTTTCCCCTTTTAATGAGAATAAATTTTCAAACTTTGATGAAAATAATTTTTCTAATTATAATGAAAACAAAATTTTGGCATTTAATAATTGTTCTTCTAGTTCCGAAGTTGATTATTCTTGGTGGCCAGCTCACCCGGATAATTCTCGGTGCGACGAAGATAAATCTTTAGACACAAATTTTTGTTTTTCTTCTTATACACCGCAGTCTTCGTTCTCTAATTTGGGGGAAATTTCGCAGATCCAAATAGATAATTCCCCCCAAAATTTAGAGGAAAATAATTTTTCTAATTTTCACGAGGATAATTTTTCGGCCTCTAAAAATTTGTCTTCTAGCCCCGAAGTAGATTATTCTTGGTGGCAAGGTCACCCGGATAGTTTACGGGGCGATGAAGATAAATCTTTAGAACCGAATTCTTGTTCTTCTTCTTTTGCGCCGCAACCTTCGTACTCTAATTTTGGGGAATGTCCGCCGATTCAAATAGATACTATCCCCCAAATTTTAGAGGAAAATTTTATTTCTACTAGTATTCTTTCTCCACCTTTGGATGATTTAGTTATGGAGGAACATGTGGTTTCATTTAATCCCATAACTTCTTTTACCGAAGATGAAGAAAAATTACTTTACCAAGAATTTCTTAAAGTTATGGGCACCCCAGATGAAATAGAAGAAGAACAAGTTTCTTCCCCTACTTCACCCGGATTTTATTGTCATGAATATTCGCGAATTTCTTCTATCCAACCAAAAATTCATGAAAATTTTGTGTCCGAAAATTTTATTCCGCTTGGTAACGCGCTAGATTTTCCTAATGAAAATTTTATTTTGGAAAAGGAACAACCGGAGCTTAATCATTTATTCTCGCAAGCGCTTACTCCTTGCGAAACATTTTCTGAATCGCTTAGTTCTGATTCTTTTGATACTAATAAATTTCTTGTAGATGGTGAGCCGTTGCAACCAAACGTCTTCAGAGATCCATTTGCCGCTCATCTTCAGCTGTCCAAATTACCTAAGGTTTCTTTAGGTAATTTGGATTCACAATTTCAAGCTCACCGACAACAAAAGAATCAAGACTACAGCGGAGGAGTCGCCGGACGACTGACGCCGGCACATTCGCCTCAGCACAAATTAAGGGAGTTGCCTGTCCACCTCTTTTTTAAATTTCCTTTTTCCTAACACAAACCGTCTAGCTTAAAGACGGGAAAAAGAAAGCGTTCTTGGGAGGCACCCCTTGCTTATCTTTAATTTTATGTATTTTTCTTTTAAAAGTTTTTCTTTCAAGTATTCTTCATACTTAAGTTTTAAACATTGGGGACAATGTTTAATTTTAAGTATGGGGGTGTAGCTTAGCTTTTCTTGTATTTTTATTTGAAATATATATATATATATAAAATAACAATAATAAATACGCCTAGCCTTGTTGTTTTTAATGTTCTAGAAATTTAGTTTGAGGTACGATTATTAGTATTCCTACATTTTTAATTTAGCTAAATATTTTATTTGATCAGAATTTGTTAAATCTAAATTTGAAGTAATTTAGTTTTAAGAAACACTTTATGTTTTTAATTCGATTAGAGAATTAATTTAGCACTACTTCTCTGTTTAATTTTAAATAGCTTCACTTTGTGGTAAATTGGCTAAACATCTTTAGATTTTTTTTGTTATATTCACTTTTAACTTTAAGATCTTAGGAAATCTCATTCCACTAAAAAAAACTGCTCTCAAAATAGTTTAATTTATAAACTAGAAGTTTTTCTCTACCCTTGGTAACATTTCTATTTCTTCCTTTCCCCTATTGTTAGATCATATGTCATGGGAATAAGGAGATGTTAGTTCTTTATTCTCTAGTAAACATATGCAACCCAAAAATAAAAAATGAAGAGAGAAAAATGTGTATATGTCATGGAAATGATAAGATAATAGTCTATCATTCTCTGGTATTACATATACTTAAAAAAAATGAAAAAAGGGGCGGAGAGGATAAAATTCATCACCCCAATCAAAAACCTCTTCATATCCTTTGTCTTCATTTTGCCATTCCGCTTAAACACACTCCTAGCCAATTTCATTGTTTCTAGTCTTAAACTAAATTATTAAAAGAGCAATATTTTGGTAGGTGTCTTTTCCTTAAGTTTCTTTTATGTTAGAGTGTTTATAATTTCAATCTAATTTTGTTTGAAAATTTCTATAATTTCAATTGCTAAATAGTTATCTTGAGAAGTAGTTAGCTAAACAAATTTCTCTTCTTAAATTATCAACATAACTTATGACTTAATTCTTGAATTCCTAAAATTTGCTTTTGACTAATTCATGGTTTAATAAAATTTTAGTTAATTAGAAATAATATCGATGTCTTGTAATTCTTTCCTCACTCTTTTGCTCTGGAATAGCAAAAGCTCAAGTATGGGGGTGTTTGATGAGTACTTTTTATACTCATCTTTTAATATAATTCTAATGTAATTTTAACATGAATTTATATAAATTGTATGTTTTATCTTATAATAATCATTCCTTTTATTTCTGCCACTAATTTAAGTTTAGTTTATGTTTTGCAGGTTTTCTGGGCACTTTGAGTAAAATCGCCAAGTACACGCCACAGGTCACGGGCGTGACCAAGGGCGTGACATCCAAGTCACGGCCGGGACCACGCCACCAGCAACCAGATCGAGCCCCCGCGTCATTTAAAGTTACACGCCCTCGGTCACGGGCGTGATCGAGGGCGTGACCTCCAGTCACGGGCGTGACTCGCCCCGCGCTTCTTCCCACCAGAGTTTCCCGCCAGCAGCACCATTTCAAGATTACACGCCCCCGGTCACGGGCGTGACCTAGGGCGTGACACGGCCGAAACGCTCGCAATTACTCCAGAAGGCGCCCTCTCCGCTGCTGCTTCGATCACGCCCCTTACACGCCCTTGGTCAGGGGCGTGACCAAGGGCGTGTAACTTCAATTTTGCAGCTATAAAAAGCCAGCTTCTCCAGAACTTGAAAAAACCAGTTTTTAGGATTAGATACTTCGTTTCATGTTTATTTTTCATGTTTTAGTAGCCTTGTAATCCTTTTTATTTATGCAAATTGTAATTTCCTTTTCATAGTTTGTAATTTCTTTTATCAATAAACTTAGTTCTTCTTATTTCTCGTCTTCTTTCTTTCATGTATCATTTTATTTTCTTCAATTCCTCAATCTCCATGAGTAGCTAAATTCTATTAGCACTCGGTCGAGATGATCCAAGGAAAATATAAATCATAATTCAGTTTAGAACTTCTTTTTCTCTTATTTAGATCGCTTAAGATTTATCCTTGAATTTATATTGATTGAGATTATATTATCGATATATAATCTCATTCCTGTTTTCGTAGTCGAATAATCGAGAGGTTTTGAGTTCGAATCGATCACTTCAAGGATAAAGAGATTTGAATGCACTCCTCGAGAGAGGACGGCATAAATCTCCCGGATTGGAGTTATATCCAATAGAGGGGTTCACTTCGATAAAGCGAGCTTTAGGGGTTTCGATTCTAGAACGAGAGTTCGATTGATCAACCTAAACTCAGTTAGGCGTATCCTCGAGAGAGGTACGTTCATAAATCAGGAACCTCCACGGTCAAGCATTTCTTTTAAAGAGGATTAGAAGTTTTATTTCTGTATTTATTTATCTTTTTCAAGGTGATTCAAGGTTGAGTACTAACATTTAATTCATTAATTTAAATAAGCTATTTCTCTTTTTTCGCAACCAACCAACCACAAATTCTATTCGATAAAATAATAAAGATTTTCCGAAGTAAGAGTATTCAACCGCCCCGAGTCTAATACGACCTTGTTTTAATAACCTATACTACATTCGATACGGTACACTTGCCGTTGTCGTTTGCAAGCATAGTTTTGCCCATCAGCTAACATTGTAGGAGGATGCTCTCTTGTGGACGATGATGAAGGAGAAATATTTTCAAAATGGGATTACCGCACTTCTGGCATGCTCTTTTATGAGCATAGGTCAACTCTACACCTCTCTTACTTATGTTTGAATTGTTTATTCTAGTTAGTTTTAATCAAGTCTGGGGGAGAGAGCGAGCTGTGCGCATGCACACACTTTGCATGACATGCTAGAATGTGCTGAGTTAGGATTTATATTTTGTTGCGCACATTGCATACACTTGCACCTAATTCACGCGCACTTGATCACGCGTGCTTATTGGGTATCGCTGCGAGGTTTTCCCGCTCGTAAGAATTGAATTGTTAGCATTTGAGTGAGGAGTAGAGAAAAATTTTGACTCGAGTAGTGCTCTAGTCAAGTGCTCCCGTCACGCCTAGAAATTCCATTAGAGTAGAATGAAATTCAGAATTATAATATGGTTATTTCTTTTATAGTAGATGAAATTTATTTTACTTTAGTGGTGTATCCGGTGAATCCAACGGTAGAATATGGTCGAGTGTAGCAGACTAGTAGTAGCTTATTACTAGGGTCGGAAGGAAGGACAACCTTTCTCGGTGACTAGAACTTGCACTAGGCGACTCTAGACACGATTGTGTTGAAGTACTCATCATAAAATGTGATATAGGCCATTTCTTGATCCGGTTGAGCTTTGGAAATCCTTACCTACGTAATCACCGTTGCAAGCCCACTTGAGCCTACCTTTCCTCCTTGTTTAGCTCCACTAAAAATTTAACCAAAGCCATACGGCCGAACCTATTTGCGCACCAACCGATGAGCTGAAAGAAATTTATGTTTCGATCACATTTGGTGTCATCTGTGTTATGTATGGCAGCTTTGATTTAGCTAAAGGAGGCATTTTATTGTGCTTAAAAAAATGTCATTTTGTCGAAAAGAGAAAAGAAAAAAATAAAAAGGTTGTGTAAAAATAATTTTCTCTCGGCAAATTCTATTTATATCTGGCTCAGCACGCGCCTAGTGTTCAGTTGAAGTCTGGGGGTGTCGTGTAATTACTGAAAATATTGTATTGGTGATTGTTATTATCTTGAGTGCTCAGGTTGTGTTAAGTGCGATTCCCATCATCCTTCTACTTACCTAGCCTATACTCAACCTAAGCCCAATAATTGCCTATCAGTCCTATTGATTTTATACACGAGTCCTCTCATGCAGTAGAGAGAGTGCGGACGTGCAAGCCTATGGACACCGACTTTGATGGATTTCTTAGGAGTTTGTCCCTAGCTTTGATTTGAGTAATACTCTACTCATTAGTCACGCTATTTTCCCTTTTGCGCGACCGAAAGATTCACCAGGATTCACCATCCAAGTAAATTAAATTTCAATTTACTATTTTAGAAATAATTAGATACAATCTTGAGTTTAATTCTGTTCTAATGCATTTCTATGCGCGAGGGCATGCGACTTTGCATTGTTCTTTACCGCTCAAACTCATGTTAACATTCGATTGTTCCGACAGGAGAGCTGAGTAGTTTGCCCGAGACGTGCAAATGGTTAAGTCTGGGGGTGTGATGAGTCCCATATATATATATTTTTGGACTCATTTGGGTTGATATTCTAGTCTTTGCACCACATTTTAGGCACGTTTTCATTCATATGTATTTTTCCATGCTAGGTGCACTATTAAGCTCATTTCGGTGTGCAATTGCATTCCCTGTTGTTGGGGGTAAGCACATGGTGCTCACCTTCCCTTCTTTTATGTTTTTCTGATGCTGGACGTGTATTCCCCGCTGTTATATCTTGTATGCAGGTGACCTGATCATCCCATTTTCCCCAGAAGTAATTTCTGTGCATATCGCACGGTCGTGCGTTTCCTTGACGCACGGTCGGTTGCGGTCGTGCGTTTGTGTCTGGGCAAAAAATGGAGCGTCGGAGTTTACTCGTGCGTTTTGACGCACGGGCGGATTCGCCCATGCGTGAGTAAAACGCACGGTCGAACTGTGTCTTTGTGATTTCAGAGCGTCGGAGTTTACCCGTGCATTTGAACGCATGGGCGGTATTGGTCATGCGTGAGCAAATCCCACGGGCGGCGCAGCTTCTTCCCGAAGCCATATTTTATTCGTTAATATCACACGGTCTGCGCACAGTCGTGCGTTCGACGTGCGTGACCATTTTTCAGCATGTTTGCTATAAAAATATGAATCGAAGCAGTCAACATAGAGAGCGATTGGAAGCGGACTGGAGCGATTCAGAGAGCTGGAAATCACTTCCTTCCCGCTGCTCTTGAGGGCGGAAGGCTTCCTCTTCATCTCCACCACCATAGAGGCTATTTCCGGTAATTTCCACCTCCATCCTTCCATCTGGGAGCACTAGGAAGCTTTCTCCACCATTAGCTCAATCATTCCTCGCCGAGAGATCAGAGAAGCGCTGAAGATCGTAGGAGCGGTGACAGCCTCCTTCGAGCCAAGCTCACCATCTGAGGGCCGAGTCCGGAGAAAGCCCGACAACCTCTCATTCCGGCCGTGAACCCAAGACGTGACTTCTTCTTTGTGGTCCTCTCTAACCTTTGATGCTTGAACTTCTTTGTTGTTGTTTTATGAATGCTTGTTAAGTTAATCTTAAGGATTATTGCTTGTGTTCATATGAAATGTTGTTGTGATGGCATGAATAGCCCTTTTTCCTAGTGATTTCTGAGATTCGTTGTGTGTGAAGCCACTAGCAATTGCTAGTGGTGATGTTTAGAGAAGAGGTGTGTGCGACCCTCAACCGTCATAGTTACATTTCGTCCACGCGCCTTCCGAAGCACGACATCGCGACCATTGTATCCATCTCGCCTTGCGAAGCGGAGTTTTGACCCGCATTGCTCTTTATTCTGCAATAACATAGGATCCCAAACCAAACCTCCCGTTGTTACTTATTAACCCTTTTAACTAATTTTCTGGTTTGATCAAATCGTACTACCCAACTTGCGGTCCTTTGAGAACGATATTCGGGGAGTTCCTCCCTATTTTATTACTTGAGCGACCGGTGCACTGCCGTCATATCGCATTTCGTGCCTGCTAATTAGCAGTGCCGAATTAGCGCATCACCTATATCTCCTTCCATATTTGCTCCTCAATCACATGCAGACGGGAGGATTCCAAAAGCTACCGCCGGGCGGTAGAGATGTCGCGCCGCGGTAGATCATGCTAAATATGCATCCTGCCAAACATTCCTTTTTGTCCACTATTTCCTTCCCGTCAATTGTTTCCATTTATGCTAGCGCCAGCGGTAGTGCTAACGCTCCGCGGTAGAGCACATCTCTTTTCGTCGAACGAATCTTCGTCGAACGGCCTCACATTTCGTCGAATGCTGCTTTCATTTCGTCGAACTCTTTTTCGTCGATCGCGGTTTCCATTTAGTCGAAGTCCATTTCGTCGATCGATAGCGCCAGCGGTAGTGCTAACGCAGTTCCATTTCATCGAACTCAATTTCGTCGAATGCCAGTTCGTAGGACGGCATCTGCTTTCGTCGAACACCATTTCGTCGAGCGCATCTCATTTCGTCGGACCGCTAGCGCCAGCGGTAGTGTTACCTCATCGCGGTATCAACAGAGAATCATCCTGAGGTCATTTCTACGGCTTTCTTTTTCACACTCCTTTGGGGATTGAATGTTGAAGATCCTGCACACTATAAACACAATGCAAGTATGATCAAATACAATAGGATTTATTATTGTCAAACCAAGAGATGTGGAAAGAATGTTCCAACAAACTCCCCCTTTTGATAATAACAAATTCCTTTAGAAAGAAGTAGTTCAAAAGATAGGAATTGTGTTTATTAAAAAAGATAAGCATGAAAATTAAGACTTGTGCATATGCTCCCCCTAAATGAATGCTCCACCTAAGTGAATGCTCCCCCTACAACAAAAAATTCCTATGAACTTGACTCCCCAAACATTTGAATTTCTTTCAAATTGATTCTCCCCCTTTTGGTATTATCAAAAGAGGGTGCAGAGAAAGTCAAACGTTAATGTGTGCAATAAATGTGTAGAGAGGGAATGAATATGATAAAGAGTTAAACACTTAGGAAAAAATACAATATATAGGAGTGAAAAAAAGGGAATGTGAAGAAATTGTCATAAGTAAACCACTTGTTGGAAAAATGTATTCATGATCGAGCGTACAAGTAGTAAAGAGGTGGAAAGCATGAAGAAATATATTTTTGAAGTGAACATCAATATAAGAATGGTGAAGCCTGGTAGATGATTAAGAGTTTTAGACAAAAAAGATGTTGTAGCAATTTAAGTACATAAAATGATTTCAGTTGCAACATAACCATACACTTGTTGAAAAAGGAAATATTCATGATCGAGCGAAAGGAGAGAGTAGCACAGCGGAAAAGATATAGGATAAGCTTGAAAGAACATTAATTAATGAATATATAAAAAATAATCACTTGCCTTTTTAAATTAATTTTTAGATGTGTAGTACTTGTTTAAGGGAGATGCAATGTTGTGTGACAAGTACATGTAAAGAATAAGCATGAAAAACAATGTAGGCAAGTAGGAATGCGGAAAGTTAAAACAAGGTTAAAAAGATTAATATTTTTGTAATAGTTTGACCATTTCAACAATTGAGCAATTTAACTTTGAAAATTTTCATTACAAATAGGCAAGCATGAATTAACATATCCAAAGAGATATTACTTACAATATAACCAATTCGTATTTCAAGTAAAGAAAACTTTGTAGAAATCATGCATTGCAATCTAGTGCTTTTACTTGAGTTTTAGAGAATTATGTAATTTTGCATTAGGATCCAATTCTCATGAGTAGAAGCTTTATGAAAATCAATGATGTGTGCATAAGGTGTTTGATAAAAGTATACAAGTGAAATAATCAAAACACATGACATATGTAATAAAATAGTTACAACAATATTATGGATGTAATCATATAATTACTTTCACACATCAAATCTAGAATAAAGTTTCAAGGCACAAATAATGAGTATAACACAAAAGGTGCTTCGCCCACACAATGCTCATTAAGACTTATCAGGGAGCGAAGTATTGCTTCGGGATCACATAAGCAATTTTATTGTTTGTTATTTTTAGTGATCCGGTGTACAAATAGAAGTGATAAAAGATGAATGTGTTTGCACAAGACACTTTACAAATACTTTTCAAGGTGCTCAACCTCACAATGCTCATTAAGACTTATTAGGAGGGTGAGTAGTTCTTGGTTGAGTTATCTTTGGATTTTTATTTCAGATTTTTATTTTGGGCCGAAGGTCTCCGAATTCACTTGTTGTTGCAAACATTTTTATTATGGAAATAACACTTCTATATCGTGCATGAAATTTATTTTTGAAAGACGGTGTAGGTAATTTAGACATACAACTTAATATGTTAAAACTGTTATACTACACAATCATGCAAGACTAAGATTATGAACACATGTAGATTACCAAAATAGTGAGTGTATGAATCATTGATAAACATAAAACATTACTCATATTTAGAGGCATGCTAGGCAATCATACATAATTATCTATAGACTATTTCATTGCATATAATTAGATTAAGTTCAAGGCATGAAGATAAAACAATGTTTAGGAAATTTGAAATTAAAATTAGACATTGAAGACTATCTTTAAGTGTATGTCAAACACAATTTTGACCATTTTGAAACAAAAATAACTAAGATGTTTGCTCTTGTGAAATATTATAGTCAAACTAAAATTTTGTAAAGAGATAAAGCAAAATAAATAATAAAAACATATTTTTGATTTATTTTATAGTTTGTTTTGTTTTTAGAATTTTAAAAGAAAATAACAGGAACTGAAAAATAAAAAAGGAAAAGAAACTGGAAATTCAGAAATACCTACTACCACCAGCGGTACCCAGCTATCGCCGGGCGGTAGTGATAGAACTCGAATTTTGGGAAAACGTGAATTTTTTTTCCAGATTTTTTCTTTTGAATATATTTGCGTAGATCAGTGACAATGAAGTTCAGCAAAGAAATCAGACATATGCATACAGAAAAATGATGATTTTGCAAGTTTAAGCTAATATGTCCAAAACCAAATTCTAGACTAAGGTGTCACAATACACTTTCAAAATACTTATGTTTTTCAGATGCATGAGAGTTCAGAAATAGATTATATGAAAAACATAAGATAACATGTTTGAGCACAAATATGCATGAGTGAAATGATCATAAATAAGTGAAATAATATTCATGCAATGAATACAACATAAGTATGTCTAAGATCAAGATACCCTAACAACATGTCTACACTCTAGCCCCGTATTAAGTGACGGATGGGCATAAGGAGCTGCACGCATGCCGTAGGTTGGGGTGTTAATCCAACATGCATACAAAAGACAACGCTCAACCTAACACTCTTTCCCCCCAGTTCCTAGCAAGGCCCCACTGGAACCCTTCCCGGTTAAGGACAAGACATGACTTAGAGGTTAGGTTTCTAATGCACACAATCCTACGCCCTCGCTATAGTGAGACACAAAATGTGGGTGAATGATCAAGGACATAATAGGCATTTAATCTTATGGAAAAATAATTTATAAACTATGACTTTTATGCAAGATTAATTTCTCATTATATTTGTTTTTAAAGCACATAGTTATTATGAATTTTAACTTCCAATTTTTTTTCAGATATTGGTTAAGCCTGATAGGGGCAAACAAATGACGCAAATATATTAAGTAAATAAGCAAAACTTGCGCATTTTATAAATTTAGCCTAATACCCCTAAAATACCTTATAAATCCATTTCTACAAATATTTCATTTAGTCTTAAAAATATCATATGACAAATTTAGTTTTCAAATTTTATAAGACTTTTAGGAATTGGATTTAGAAGGATAAAAATAAAGGATAAATAGACCACTTGAAAATATTATGATTTTTTAATTAATTGTGTTCAATTTGATTTATTAATGAATTTTGGTTTAATATATGAAAATCATATCACAAGTTATATAAAGTGATCTTATCATGATGGCTCAAAGAAATAAAAGCAAAAACAAAAAGGAAATTAAGCATATCATGAAGTAGAGAATTGATATTTCCTTTTTAATTGATTTCTACTTCATGCAAATGATAGGATACTATTAAATGAGAGATTTAGGTATCCAAAGAGGACCGGGTGTGGCAGTTCTTTTGGGTACCCAAATATATTGTGTTTGCTTTTGGGGAGATATGATTGAATGGGCCCTTTTGATTTGAGTTTTTGTTTCATCTTTAACATTGGGCCGCCATTCAAACATTGGTTTAATATTATTTTTATTTGTCAAATTTCCATGATGATTATCTTTGTCTTTAAGATTATAATTGTAATGATTATTGAAAGTATTTTTCATAGGAAATTTGTGAACATTTAATTTTATGTTGGGAGAAGATTGATGTTGTAAATGATAATAATGATTGTATTTTGGAATTTCATTTTCAATCTTTTGAAGTTTTATATTTCCATTGTTTGACTTATTCAACTTTTGAGAAATCATATTCAACTTGCTTTTGGATTTTGCATTATATTGAGAATGTATGTTTTGAGAATTTTTCTTTATGATTTCCTTAAGCAAGTTAATTTTAGTTTTAATTCATTATTCTTAATTTTTAAATTATGTCTAGCTTTATTATAAGTGATTGTGCTATTTTTAAGAGTAGAAACAATTGAATCAATATGATTTTGATATTTGTTTCTATATTCCTCAAATGTTTCATCCATTTCTTCAATTTCAATTTTATAGTCATTAAACTTAGCACAATCATTTTTCAGAGAAGAGTTTTCTAAACATAATTTTTCATTTTGTTCTTTTACGAAAGTAAACTCTTTTTCAAGTTCCTTGAATTTTTCTTTAATATTATTACAATCAAAATAAGATATAGAGTTTTCAAATGAAGAGTATGATGGAGATACAAACATTTCATTTTTGGATTCTACATTCACATTTGCTTTCAAAGTTTTATTTTCTAAATGTAGTTTTGCATTAGCTATTTTTAGTTTCTTAATCTTAAATTTAGTAGTTTGTAGTAATTGTAATGTAGAAATAGAAGTACAAAAAATGGAATTTGATTTCCTTACAGCGCTTATGGATGAGGCAAGATTTGAACATATTGTTCCTTTGTCTTCTTAATCTTCCTCTTCCAAACAAGAGTTTCCATCATCCTTTCCGCTTGATGAGCATTTTATGGATCCATCATTTGAGTAGCTTTCTTTAATATTTATGCAAGCTTGTATGTTCACCAATTCTTGTGTTTGTTCCATACCTACAAAAGGAGAATCATAAGTTCTTTCAAGAAAATTCCAAATCTCATAAGCAGTAGGTAAAGTATAAATAAGTTTGAAAATATTTTGGTATAACGCACAAAATACACTATTCATATATTTTGCATTTAAAACATTTTCGTTTCTAGTTTGTACGCTAGGTGGCTTTTCAATAGTGATATTCCAAACTTTTTCATCTAAGGACTTAAGAAAATTTTTCATTAATATTTTCCACCCTTTATAATTTTTGCCCATAAATAAAGGTGGTGATAATACTTTTTCATTTATATTAAAATTTTCCCCACTAGTAAAAGCGAGATCATGATCAAGAGACACCATTATTCCCAATTGTTAAGCCGATTCGGAATAACCTAGCTCTGATACCACTTGTTGGATCTGTAGGCGCCCTTAGAGGGGGGGGGGGGGGGGTGAATAAGGGTTTTAAACATTTTATGTTTATTAAAGAAAATTATTCTCTGTTGCTACCGCCAGCGGTAGTGTTACCGCTCGGCGTTAGTGACAAAGAAAATACGTTTAGGTTAAACCAATGAAAATCAGAGAGCATGAATCAGAGATGAAGAAACAAACATATTTTCATTAATATTAAATTGAAATAGTTATGATTACAAAAACTTTTTCCAATGACGCTTGGAAAGTGGTGACCAATGAAAAACTCTTTGGCCCCGTTTGTTTGGACGGAATTGAAGACTTGGAATTGAAATTCGACGTCGAATTCCAATTACGCCGTTCGCTTGTTAGGTAGCTTTAATAATTGAAATTTGAGTTGAATATCATGGAATCGATTTTAGCCTAAGCACAAAATCTAGCTAGACATATCGGAATTGGGCGAGTCTGGCACGCTCGATTTATTGTGTTTTTTGCCCGGGCGCGCGTTTATGCGCCCGGGCGCACAATTTTTTGACCGAGCGCGAGTTTTTCGCACGGACGTGAGTTTTTCGCCCGAACGCGCGTTTTTCGCCCGAACGCGCGTTTTTCGCCCGGACGCCCAAATTTTGCCCAACCGGAAATTTTTCGCCCTAGCGCGAGTTTTTCGCCCTGGCGCGCGTTTTTCGCCCGGCCGTGCGTTTATGCGCGCGCACAATTTTTCGCCCGGGCGCGAGTTTTTCGCACGGACGCTAGTTTTTCGCCCGAATGCGCATTTTTCGCCCGGACGCCCAAATTTTGCCCGGGCGGAAATTTTCCGCCCTAGCACGCGATTTTCGCCCCGGGGCGCGTTTTTCGCCCGGGAGCGCAATTTTTTGCCTGGGCGCGAGTTTTTCGCCGGGGCGGGCGTTTTTTCGCCCAGGCACGCATTTTTCGCCCGGGCGCGCGTATTTCGCACGGGCGCGATTTTTTTTGCCCGGGCGCAATTTTTTCCCCCGAGAGCGTTTTTTTTCGCCCGGGCGTGAATTTTTCGCCCGTACTCGAATTTTTCGCCCGGGCGCGTATTTTTCGCCCGGGCGCGAATTTTTCGCCCGGGCGCGAATTTTTCTCCTAGGGGAGAGTTTTTCGCCCCGACATGATTTTTTCGCTCAAACGCGATTTTTCGTCGTGGAGAGATTTTTTGGCAGCGCGCAATTTTTTCGCCCGACCGTAATTTTTTCGCTCGGGCAAGATTTTTTTGGCCGAGAGCGAATTTTTTGCCCGGGCGAATTTTTTTCGCCCTACGAGATTTTTTTGCTCGGGGGCTATTTTTTGGGCGCGATTTTTTCACCGGGGAGCGGTTTTTTGCTGGGACGCGCTTTTATCGCCTATGCGAGCTTTTTTCGGCCGGGCGGGTGGAAAAATCGTACCCGGGGAAAAAAATTGCGCCCGGGCAAAAAAGTTCGTGCCCGAGACACAAAATCGCGCCTGGGCAAAATCTGAGCCTGGGAAAAAAATGCGCGCCCGGGCGAAAAAATCATGGTTGTGCGAAAAATTGCGCCAGGGCGGAAAAAATCGTTCTCAGGCGAAAAAATCGTCGCCATGACATACATTTGTTTATAATATATGTGATAAATATTAGCTTTTTCGTAATATTTTTTCAATTCTTAAATTGAATTTTATTTAACAAACGAATAAAAGTATTGATTAATTCCACGATATTCAACAATATTGTTTATTAGGCGAACGTTGGAATTGGAATTAGTCACCAATATTTAATTCCACAATATTTATCAATATTCAATTCCAATATCGAATTCCAATTGCGTCCAAACGAACGGGCCCTTTTGGTTTTCTATACGGACTCGTATCCCCATGAACCGGTTGGCTTTAGCCGATCTCTCCCCAGATACGGCCTCAAGCCGCTCTAGCCTTCCTATCCCCAAAAAGGCCTCGAGCACCCCCTAGATCTACTCCCTAGACCTAGTCGCCAATGCGAGGCGAATTTCCCCTAGTCCCCGCAAGACCCTAGTTGCCATGTGGCGAATTCCTCTACCGAACAAAAGATAAAAGGTTACAATTTGAAACTAAAACAAATCACAAATTAAAAACTCCCTCAAAAGAAGAACTTGATGTCGATGTAGATGCGATGGGATTGGTCATCAAGTTCTTTGCATTCACGAACGTTGACGGAGTTCTTTGGGCTGCTTGGAGAAGGCTCTAACGAGTGCTCTGAATATGTGGCTTCAATTCATTCTGTAACAGCAAGCACCAACAGAGGAAGTGCGCATCTTTAAATAGAATCAACCACTACCGCCTGCGGTAGTACTACCGCCCCGCGGTATCCACATTAGGCAATGATCAAGCACACGGATTATGGAAACTTAGGCAACTTTTGAGCGCCAAACATTGAGCTCCGACTAGCGCTCCGCGGTAACACTAACGCTCCGCGATAGCGAGATAACCTTCCTGAAGCCAATATCTCCTTCCATATTTTCTCCTCAATCACATGCAGATGGTAGAGCATGCTAAATATGCATCCCGCCAAACATTCCTTTTTCTCCATTGTTTCCTTCCCGTCAGTTGTCTCCATTATTTCATTTCGTCGAACTCCATTTCATAGATCATTGTTTCCATTTCGTCGAACTCCATTTTGTCGATCGCTAGCGCCAACGGTAGTGCTAACGCAGTTTCATTTTTGTCGAACTCAATTTCTTCGAACGCAAGTTCGTCGGACGGCATCTGCTTTCATCGAACACCATTTTGTCGAGCACATCTCATTTCGTCGGACCGCTAGCGCCAGCGGTAGTGTTACCGCACCGCGGTATCAACAGAGTATCATCCTGATGTCACTTCGACGGCTTTCTTTTTCACACTCCTTTGGAGATTGAATGTTGAAGATCCTACACACTATAAACACAATGCAAGTATGATCAAATACAATAGGATTTGTTATTGTCAAACCAAGAGATGCGGAAAGCATGTTCCAACACAGCCATCTCTTCATCCATGGCTCCTTCCCACTCCTTGACTCCAACAACATTTTCATAACAAGATGGCTCTCTCTCATCCAGGGGACCTGCGAAGAAACATGAGACGAAGCTCACCAAGTTTCCCCCCGTATACCGATCTGGTGGAATTATGGTCCTCTTGGACCTCCTCATAGCTTTGCTCTGATCCACCTCTTCAACTGCAACTTCTGGATTAGCTCTCCTCTCAGGCATACTTGGAGCATTGCTCCCCCTGCTTCCAGAACCTGAAGCACCTGACCCAGAGCTAGAGGCACCTGGAGCACCTGGAGAAACAGGTAACTCCACCAGAACTTCCCTTACAGCTTCACCTGGTCCACCATCTACCATGCTTCCTTGTATCTCAATAGAAGAGCTACCCTGGTATGACGTCAGCTTGTCGAATACCACATTCCTTGAGACCACAACTCTTAGTGTCTCTGGATCCATGAATCTCCAACCCTTCTTCCGGTCATCATAACCGACGAAGACTAGCTTCCTTGCTTTCGCATCTAGCTTCATTCTGAGGTCATCTGGAACATGCACGTAGCAGGTAGAACCGAACACTCTAAGGTGTTTCACCGTAGGCTTTATCTTGAACATCTACTCATGAGGGGTCTTCATGTTGATGGGACTGAGAGGCATATGATTGATGACATAGGTTGTGCAAGACATTCCCTATACCCAAAAGGACTTTGGGATATTCTTGGAATGAAGCCAACACTTGCAGGTCTCCATCAGATGACAGATCTTCCGCTCCACAACTCCATTCTGTTTTGGAGTGTGAGCATAAAAAAACTCTCTTTGGATGCCATGCTTCCTGCAGAAGTTAAGGAATGCTTTGGAGTTAAACTCCCCTCCATTATCAGTTCTGAACCTCTTAACCCGCAGGTTGAGCCGACCCTCCACTAGCTCTTTGAACTCCACTCATGAACGCCTATGACTTCTCCTTCAAAAAATATACCCAAGTATATCTAGTGAAGTCATCAACCAGAATTAGCATATACCTGCTGCCTCCAAGACTGACAGTTGTGATAGGTCCTAATAGATCACCATAAATACACTCCAATGGTCTCTTACATTTGCTTTGTGATTTGTCAAATGGAAGGCTTTGAGCCTTACCATATTGGCAACCTGCACAAACATGACCTTCACTGAAGGATGAAAAACTAGGCAAACCATTTAGAAGGCCTCTCCCTGCCATAGCTTTCAACTTGTCCATCCCGACATGTCCAAGTCTTTCATACCAGATAGCCGCTCTATCATTAGTCCTCATCTTATCAACATAGGAACTTGTTGATAACACATACAAGTCCTTCACCCTTCTACCGACATGAGTGACTTCAGCCTCCACCGCTGACATGTTTTGAAGAAACTTTACTTCTGTTGGACCAAACAGAATGTGATAGCCAGCATCCACATCATTGGTCACCGAGTAGAGGTTTTTCTTCTTCCCGGGAACATGACAGACACTCTTCAACATAAGAGTACCTCAATCATCATTCAAGGATACTAATCCCTCCTTCTCTACTGCATGAATAGTATAATCAGCCGTAATGATAGCATCATTACCTGTATACGTCTGCAAAGAAGAGAACTTTGACTCATCTCCAGTTAGGTGATGACCACAACCAGATTCCACTATCCAATTATCCTGATAGTTGATAGAAGCCATAGCCCGAACACACGTGCCCGTCATGAATACTCCACCAACCCATCTATCATCTGAATTGGAACCAGCCTCCTCCTTTCCTGCAGCATGCCCCGGCTGAAGATTGACCTTGCAGTCCCTTTTGAAATGACCAAGCTTGTTGCACCTGAAGCATCTAGGTCCTTCCCGCTTCTTCCCATCACGCATAGGAGCATAGCACATCTCATATTGATATGAAGTAGACGGACCATCATCTCCAGATGACTTCTTCTTGTCCCAACACTTCTTCTTTCCAGAAAAGAGATCCTCATCTTCTCCCCAGAGACTGACATCCCCGCCATTTGCTTAGCCAAACTCTCTTGCGATGCAAGCAAGTTCTCTAGCTCCAGCAAAGATGGCTGATTGGCCCAGCCTTGCACAGTAGTAACAAAGGCCACATACTCCCTCCGCAATCCGTGGATGTGCCTCTTCAGCTTTGCTTCTGAGATTGGCTCATCTGGGTCCAATGCCGATATCTCTGCGCAAAGGTTATTCATTTTCAAGAAGAACGTTGAAATGGACAAGTCTCCCTGAGTTGCTTTTGCCAACTTATTTTCCAAGAACTGTAGCCTAGCTACATTCTTCTTATTGAACAAGCCATCCAAGGCTGTCCAAATTTTAGCAGCAAACCTACTTCCAATGATGTGGTCGAACAACTACGGAATGATAGCTCGCTTGAGAGTGAACTCAGCCTTTGTGTTAGTTCTCTTCCAAGCCTTCACGAGCTCAACATTTCCCTCAGCAGGAACGACCGCTTATCTTGCTTCTCCTCCAACTACCTCCCATAAGTGCTCGCCAAGTAGATAGTTCTCCATGCAGGACTTCCACTTCTTAAAGTCAGTCTGCGTAAGGAGCTCAATACCAAGACCTCTAGCATATCCTCCTTCCATTTGCTATCCTACTGATTGACAACAGACTTGTAGGAATCCAAGCAAGAGACCACGCTGATTACTGCTCAGGAACCTCCCTTTGGTACCAGGTACAAACTTTAGAGGTTCGGAGTGAAGCAAAAAATGCGGAACGCTTCAACACAATCCACAAGCGTGACAATCAATGACAATGGCAAAGCAGAATAGTGCACTTGTTATTTACTATCTCCTTACAATGCGAGGTATACATGGCGAGACATGACTCATAAGAATCACAAAGGAGAGAAGCACAAGTCATAAAAATAACAAGCCGCCAGTGAACTGCCAAGCAGAGAGCGCCAGACCGCTCGAACAGGCAAGCCACATGTTTACACCAGGGACCATTCGAACAAATCACAAGCAACAACTATCAGGCTACAACCACAGACCACACACTTGCTTCTTTATTCAACTGCTGAAAACACTTGTCCGCACTTCTTGATCGCTCAGACAACACAGTCTCAAGATCACAGAAGAACCCGCGAACACTTGATGAAGAAACTGCATCCTGATACAGACCGCAACTCAAGACCGCCTGATCACTTAAGACTGCTTGATCAACTGAGTCCACTGCACAATCAAGCCATCTTTGGTTCTTACAGTTCTTGCATTATTATTGCAACCCCGACACCCCTATTTATAATCAAACGAATGGATGTCGTCACCACCCCAAGTTATACAGTCACCTTCCTTATTGAGGTACGCAGTCTCCAGAAACAGACTGTGCAGTCTCTTCAAGACCTTATTGCACTAAGGCATAACTGTCCTATAAGGACAGCTTGCCAGACAACCCGCCAGTATGAGACCGCAGTAGTGACCTCAGTATAGACCGCCCGGTCTACACCGGAATAAGGATACTTGGGCAGAACAGGCAGACCGAACATAGGCCGCCAACAACAGAGACACGTGACCACACCAGCCAGGCCGTCACACCCAACTCGCAAACTCCAGAGGCAACCTACCAACCAAGCCGCGCGGTCTCTGCGGTCTCCAAGAACAGACCGCCCGAACTCAACCACTTCCACTTCAAAATTTAACATTTGTAGTATATATAATGTGTACACATAATTTGTCACAAAAAGAGAATACGCTGATTTCCTTACATTGCTATCGTAAGAGGCAAGATTTGAACAAATAGTTCCTTCGACATCCTTTTGACATTTCTATTGAAAAGATAGGATTTCTTCTTCTCTTCCTCTTGATGTGCACTCCATTGATCCATCATGAGATGAGCATTGTTGACCATTTGTGCAAGCTTGTATGTTCTCCACTTCTTGCGTTTGTTTCATACATGTGAGAGGAAGATCATACATTTCTTCAAGAAATTTCCATACTTTGTATACTAGAGAAACAATATATCAATTTGAAAATTTCTTGAGTTAAAGCACAAAAATACTATTTAAAGCCTTTGCATTTAGGTGACGTTACTTTTTAATTGTTTCGCCCGCTGGTCTTACAATTGCAATATTCCAGGCTTCGATATCTAAGGTTTTAATAAATTTTTCCATTAAAAATTTCCACCCTTTATAATTTCTCCCTTCGAATAAAGGTGGTGCAAGAGATTTCTCTTCTTCATAAAAATTCCCCCCACTAACCGAAGCGAGATCATGAGACGCCATTATTCCCGGTTGTTAAGCCGATTTGGAATAACCTCGCTCTGATACCACTTGTTGGATCTTGAGGCGCCCTTAGAGGGGGGGGGGTGAATAAGGGTTTTAAAAACCTATGTTATATTTTGAAATATTAGAAAAGATAAGAGATTAATTTAGTGATAAACCACACAAAAAGAAGAAATCAAGTAATATAAATTAGAGAAATGATTTTATTAACTTGAGATATAAGATTACAAAACTTTATTTCTTATGATGCTAGAAATCATAGGCGATAAAGTAAAATCTCTTTTTGTTTCTTATACCGACTCGTATCCCCACGAACCGGTTTGCTTTAGCCGATCTCTCCCTAGATACGTCCTCAAGCTACTCTAGCCAATCTATCACCAGAAAGGACTCGAGCACCCCCTAGATCTACTCTCTAGACCTAGTCGCCAACACGAGGCAAATTTCAACCCTAAGTCCTACCCAGACCTAGTCGCCAACACGAGGTGAATTCATTAACCAATTACAAATATAAATATAAAGGACAAATACAAAAGATAAATATAAAAACTCCCTATAAGGTAATCATAAGGAGACGCCGAAGAATCACTTAAGATCATTGAAGTCCATGCGTGCGTTCTTCGCGTTGAGTTAGAGTGTTGATCCAAGCCTCCTTTGATTCCACCTTTTGAAATTGAGTGGGAGATTTGTTGGTCTGGAAATATGGCCCTCTCAGAGTTTCTGAACTGCTTGAATAGGGCTCTAATCAACCAGTAGATGGAGAAGATGAAATCGACCTTTTTATGGAGTAGATGGAGAAGATGATAACGCCTGGCATTGACCCAGTATAGTAATGTTTTGATGGATTGGATCTTCAAAATAGGAATGAGATTCTGCACTTTAGGAAGTATTCATTTTAGGCAACCCTAACACTGGCATTGAGGCTAACACTGGCGTTTGGTCAGATCATTCCTACAGAGATCCTGCAATCATGGCTGCTTCCCTCCTTGCTGTAATCTTCATTTCGGGAATGGGAGTCAACACCCAGTGTTAAGTCCTAACGCCTGGCGTTACACCACATTCCACTGTTCATTTGGTGAGCAAGTCCAGACCAATATTGCAGCAACCTAGTGTCATGGCTGTTCAGACCTGTATGCTAAAAACATAATGACAAATAAGATCAAACATAATTAGGATTTGTTATTCTCAAATCAAAGGGATGCGGAAAACCATGTTCCAACAGCTCCTACCAAGCCTATTCCAATGAAGGTGAACCAAAAGGTGGTGAGACCAGCTCCACTTCATACTCACACCTGTGAGGTTCACCCAAGACCTATTAGGCCAGGTGTCTTCACTCCTGCCCACCAACATTACCATCCTACTCAAATTGTGCGACAAAAAAGATGATACAACAGGTTTGAGTGTTGGTGTTGTGTGAAAATGGGTCACTTTGCCCTGGACTGTTGGTTCAACCCAACAGGGCCTAGTGTAAAGAGAATGCAGACCACTCAGAGGTGTGGTGTCCCAATTTATCCCCCTAACACAAACCAAGTACCCAAATCAAATTGGGTCCTATGAGCAAGTAATTTTTCTTGCAGGTATGTCCAAATGCCAACAAATCTCCCATTTGGTATTTGGACAGTGGTTGCTCCAGACACATGAATGGAGTAAGGAGCTATTTAAGAAACTTCACCCCAGTGGAGAATGCACCTACATTCATATTTGGAGGTTCATAAAGGGGGTGACCAAATGCTATGATATCAGACTATGCATGGTGCAAAAAAGATAGAAAGAGTACTTCAGGGACTTGACAATTCCTTGGAGGAAGACTGATCTCATGGAGAAGCAAGAAGCAGACAAGTGTAGCAATCTCCACAACAGAATCAGAATACATATCTGCAGGGAGTTGCTATGCTCAGCTGCTATGGATCCAGCACCAGCTTGAAGACTATAACTTAAAGATAACCAAAACACACCTGTTTTGTGATTCTTCAAGTGCTATCTCAATTGCTAAGAACTCTATCTCACACAGCAGGACTAATCATATTGAGATTAGGTATCACTTCATTAGGGAGCATGTGGAAAATAAATATATCACTCTTGAGTTTGTCCCTACAGACAAGTAAGTGGCTGATATATTCACAAAGCCCTTAGATGAAGATAAGTTTAACTTCTTTAAATTCCAATTGGGGATGTTAAACTTAGAGTAATTTCCAACTCATTTTACTCTTATCACAAATTATTTCTTGCTTAGGAGAAGGTCTGGTTAAGTGCTGAAGGAACCTGTCATGAAGGGCTGAACATTGTCTAAGCCAAACATGCATCTGATGATTGTCTCGATGACACAATCAATCATCTCGACGACACAATAAGTTGTTACGATGACATGATCAATTGTTTCGATGGCATGCAGTGCATCTCGACGACAAATGAACCGAGTTGGAAAGGAACATAATGACGACATATTTCGACGACATACCAGAGTATCATCAAAATAGGATATGGCTACTAAACAAGATACTGGATCGACAAATCAGAGCCGTCCGATGAAATATTAAGGTACACGCCTCTTCATCTACCTACACTATAAATAGAATGAATGCTTAGGATAAAAATTACGCTCTCATTTGCACTAAACATTCCTACGACAAACTTCTGTTCCATCCCCAACAATTGCTACTTCTCACAATTCTTCTACAATGGCTCCATAGAGAGAAGTGACATCAGTGATTTTAGGATGTGAGCTTCAGAGAGGAGGATTAAACTCCTGTTTAGATGAAATTCGGTCCGTAATAGGGTTACTGGAATTGGAGGGCCTTGAATATCTGCTGAGTGAACCCTGCGCCCTTCTCAATATAGAGCTCCGGGTATTCTATGGAGGAGCAAGATCAAACAGTTCAGAATCCTCAATGAAATCAATCGTGATGGGGAAGAAAGTGAAAGTGAATGCGAAAAGCCTGGGAAAGACGTTAAGACTTGCCTCAGCTGAAGGCATATGAAGAAGAGGAGGAGGTGTCCACTGAAGACATATCTGCGTGTTTTGAATGGTGTGTACACTCTGGAAAGACCTATGGGTCCATCAAGAAGGCAGACTTCAATCAGAAGGGGAGGCTTCTTGTAGACATAATTGGAAAAGTCCTGCTATGCAAACCGCGTTCTCATGACCGGATCTCCAAGGATATGTTCGAAGTGTTGTGCAGGATAATTCTCTCCAAATGGACTGACTGAAGGGAATTTGTATTCCAGAAAGTGAAAAGCAGCCTGCAAATCCTCTAGTTCGGAAGAAATCTTTCCATCTTCTTTCTGAATTCCCTTGGGGAAGTGCTCAATAGGAAGATGGGAGTGCCTCTACACTACTCCAATGGTTGGACTCCAAGATGTTGGATAGGTGGGATTGGTCTATCTCTAATGGAATTATATGTAATTATTCAGTTAAGGAAAAGAAGTCAAAGAAAGTTGCGAAGGTGGTTGCCTCAGAGGAGGAGGAGTCCTCTAGTAGCACTGAGGAAGGAAGAGCCCCATCCCAAAAAATCACTACTCAAATTGAGGGGGAGATGTCTTTACCTGAAGATATCCCAGAGCAAGAAGTTGTAGCTGCTAACATAGAGGTGGCTGAAGAGAGGAGAAGCCCAATCATGGGAAGTGATTCTGTTGAGGGGGAGTTCCAATGTGGAAGCTCAGCCCAAGATACTGAAATAGTTGAGTGGGAGTTCCAACCTGGGAGCTGAGCCCAAGATACTGCAATGGTTGAGGGGGTGACCCATCTGTTTTGCTCTACCCTAGAAGCTCAAGAAAATCTTCTCCAGCTGGAAGTCATCACAGAAGAATGAAATGACAGCATAGGACAAGAGACAGAAAGAATTGAGTATATTGGTCCCTCCACTGGGCTTGAACTGGCAGTTGGAGGAAAGACAGTCATCATTGTGGAAAGTGAGCCAATCAAGGTAGCATCTCCTAAGTAGTCCACAGTTCAGATCAGTGACTGCTCTTCTGACAATGCTCCTAAGGATGCCCAGAAGTAAGAGTTTCTCCAAGAGAACATGTTGCTGAGACATCCTCTGCTCCATTAGGATCCTTATTACACATGATCTCAGCATTACTCAATGCTCAGAGGCAGAAGATGGAATCCTTCTGCCTGAAAATAGTTGATGGCCTAAGGAATGAGATGAAGGCTAAGCTGAAGACTGTGAAGAAGGAGATACATAATCTGAACACTCAGTATGCTCACTTCTATCACCTAGCAAATGCAATCAAGGAGCTTGTTGGAGAAGAGATCAACAAGTTTGGTGATAGTTTATAGGTAGTAGTCTAGATCACCTAGAGGGGGGGGGGGGGGGGGGGTGAATATATCACTTTGTTTCCTATCTTGCTCAGCCTAGCTATTGTTAGTGAGTTTAAAGATTATAAGCAAATAACCAGAAAGCATCCAAGCATATATAGAGGTAAGGACAGGGTGTCTTGAGTAGTCCTCTTTTCCCCTTCACCCTTTTAACAATGAGTTAGACAGGGCCAACTCTTCCAACTCAGCTTCAAAATCATACAACTTAGATTCCTCAGAATCTCTCAGGTTTCCTCCAAACCTTACCTCAGGCTCAATAGACCTACAAGCTCAGATTTCTCCAACTCCTACAACTCAAAAATCCCCAGATTTCCTACCTCAGATCTATCAAGAAGTCCTACCTCAGATCCTCACAAAGATCTTACACTCAATATGGGAGTGCAGCTCTACACTCAGGCTAATCAACCCTACAGCTTAGGCACAAGGGCCTTACAGATAAATATAGAGAGTGAACATTACAACAGAAGACTGTATAAAGTTAACCTTCAGATCTTATCTCCTATTGTGCTGAAATAGTACTGTGAAGCACAGTAGCAGGTCTTGTTTCTCCTTGATCTCCTTCTTCAGCAGAGTTGAAGATCTACTTATTCTTCTTGAATGATTCGGGAAGAACAACTTATCTCCCAGGCAAGTTCAGCTTGAGCTTGAGAGATTGCCCTTCAGTAAGCTTGAAGAAGATCGGTCTAGTAGCGCACAATACTGCTTGCAATCGAACAGTGCTCTTACTTTAGACCTAAAATCTTCTTTTATATCTCATCCTTACTTTTCAATGGCTATTAGAGGCCCCTGGCACAGCATGGACATCTGACAAAAGTGTATTTTGCTTTTCTCCTACTTACGCCAAAAACAGATCGCGCCACTGTTGTTTTCATATTTGAATCTGTCTCAACAGTTGGGCTGAGACTGTCTTCTATCTCAGCGATTGAACTGTATCTGTCTCAGTGGTTCCGCTGAGATAGTTTCTCTTCTCAATGGATTCTGTCTATTTGGAGATCAGTAGAGGTAGATCACTTCTCAGCGTCTCCTGGTCCTGTCTCATCGGTTCAGCTGAGACAAAGACTCCTTCTCAACGGTTTTGACAGCAAACCTCTGAACTTATTCCACTTATTGGAATAACCTAACCTTTCTTTAGCATAATACAAAATAGGGTTTATCAAATACAAATTGTACTCAGCTTTGAGTGTGATGCCTCATCAAATCAAGGGAACATTGAGGGCAATATTCCCTATAAACTCCCCCTATTTGAAGAAGGTATAACACCCCCAATGCTAAGGTACACAACAAGAGAAAACTTATTTTTCAATGAATTATCTAGCATTTATGAAATCATAACATATAGCAGTTGACATAGCTTAGGTAATACTCATCAGGTCAATGCAGATAACACTTATGATAATCATAATAACAATAGCATTGTTAATTCATTATGTTTAGATATCATAACATATGCATGATAACATTATTATGGCATTACAGATAATGTCATTACATATAATATTCATGAAAAGCATAATAACAAGATAGTTCATCAAACCAATAATGTGGTTAACAGATTAAGGCATGACAAAATATTTAAAGCAATAACACAGAATCATGTTTAAGCTTTGACAAATATTAGCCTATAACATAAACCAAAAGATTCAACAAAACTATCAATTTCATTTCTATCATATAGTTTGTACAATTTCAAGTTACAAGATGACTTAATGAACAAACTGAATACATTTTTCTAAGATTTTCTTTTCTTGGAACTTTCAACTTTTTCATCAGCAACCCCTTTCCCTTTTGCAGCAGCAGCAATCTCAGCTAGCTTTTTCTTGTTTTCTTGCCTCTTGAAATATAGATATGGCTTTGGAATGTATTTATAGGGCATTTTCTTTGGATTGATCTTTCTTACTAGATTTTCTTTGAAGATCTTATCCCTTTGATTGTTTCTCTCCAAATGCTTAATCCATTCTTTAGCTGGATAAATTCAATTAATATCCTTGCATACTTGACCATGGCTTAGCCAGGCATTCAAGATGATGCTCTTGGATTCCTCACTCCAATACTCAAAGTCTGGGTCTTTGCCCTGCTCTTCTCTTTTCTTAGCCTTGAATTCTTCTACTAGCAACACTCCTTCTCTCTCTCTTTTCTTTACTAATTGAGTAATTTGAGCAATCTTGGCCTTCCCCTCAAAGTCAAAGTCTTCTTTTCTGTAATTGTCCAGCAGGGGTAGGTTCAGTGCAATTCTGGTTCCTTCCAGCACTTGGAGAGCCAACTCAGAGTTGGTCTCAGCATTGGCCACCTCCCCCTTTCTGGCTTCTTCAACTATCATAGCTTCTAGGGACTGGGAGGCAACTGCTACAGATCCTGAGATGGTCTAAAATGCATTTTCTAAATCAGACTTCATCTCATCTTTCATTATTTCTGATTCACTAATCACTATTGTGGCAGTTTTACAGACAAATTCTTCTATGTGGTTTGAGGCTTTTTCTATTACCTCATCTGTCTTGCTGACATTGTTTTTGACATATGACATATCCTGCTCAGACAGTTGGAGGTGTTTGTTCATTGATCTTAGAATTGTATTCTGAGAGACCACTAAATTCTCTGCCAGATCAAACCACTTTGTCATTTGCTTATTAAGGATTGCAGTGTCTTCCTTGATCTCTTTGACCTCAGCCATGATTTCTTTCTTTAGGGACATGAGTGAGTTGTCAAGGTACTCCTTCATTGAAATCATTTGATCTTTAATGAGTGCATTGATTGAGCTGATTAGGTTGTCATGTGATATAGCTGATGTGGATGGGACATCATATATCATTTCCCCAACAGCCTGAGCAGGGATTGGCTCCATCTCAGCTGGATCAGGTAAATGCTCCTTTTCCGTATTGACACTGGGCTGGTCTTCAGTTGGATCCATGGTAGCATTTTGCTGGGCTTCTTCAGCATTCTTCTGATGCTCCCCTCACTTGGGGAATTATCTTCTTTATTATCTACATTTAGATTAATGTCATCATTAGTATTAATGTTAAAGTGATTATCTGTGGGATTACTGACATGTACTTTACCTAAAGAGTTTTCCTTAGCATGAGATTTCTTCTGCGCTCCCCCTCAAATGAAGGATCATTATTTTCCTGATCATCTGCCCAGAAATCTGCTGATTTTGGAGGGATTAGCTTGATTCTTTGCTCTAGCTTGAAAATGATTAAATCAATCTCAACTTGAAGATCAACAGGAGCATGGACTTCATCATCCTAATTTTCTTTTGAGGAGGAGTGTATGACCTGCACACTTTTATCAGCAGTGGCATGATTTGGGGAATCATAAGGAGTATGATCATCCTCATATCCTTCTGACATGTCCTCATCAGCAGCAACATCCTCATTCTTTTAATGCTCTTTCTCAACAACATCTTTATGACCATCAGTGTCGGGAACTCTTCCTTGGTCATCTTTTGGAGGGCTGCTGTGAGAGGCCAGACCAGCACCAGCATCTTTATCCTTATCAGACTGTTCTGACTCAGAAATTGAGACAACCATTCTTGATTTCTTGGGACCTTTAGAAATCTTTTTCTTCTTGTCCTTTGCCTCTGAGGGATGGCTCATGAGGAGCACCCTGGTGAACCTATCCAATGTTTTTATGTCCATCCTTTTGAGGTAGTGGAGATTGGATCCTTTTGATCTCTCAAACTTCTCTGGATGAGTGTTTAGAAGGTAAAGGGATAGAACTCTTCCCAAGTTGGGGGCTTTTAGGCACTCTTTTAATCTTTGCAAGATCACATATCCCCAAGATGTCTTCTTCTTTAAGATAATTCTGGTCATCAGTTCAAACATGAACTGGGATATGGTGTCATGGGAGCCTGGTTTACAAAGAATTGCCTTCCCAACTATGTCAGAGCGGAGCTTGCCTTTCTGATTGAAGAATTTTCTCTTCAGTGAGCCTTTTTGGGCATCACCATAGTTACACCATTCTAGAGCTTTCTTCATCTCTTTATCTGAGATCTCTTCTTCCTCACCAGGACTGCATGCAGTTAAAAGCAGGACTTTTTCTATTCTATTGGAGGAGATCTTAATCTTTTCATCTCCAACTTTTGACTTTAAGGTGAACTTTGATTGGGAGATCCTTACATTGTTGTACCATTCCAGAACTTCAGTTCTGAGAATGACAGAGGGTTCAGACAGGAGGTATTCCAGACCTTGAGCATACAGGAGTTGAATCACCTCCTTTATTTCTTTTGGAGCATGAGCAATTCCATTTCTGACGACCTTATACCCCTCTAGAAGATCCTTAGAATTCTTTGGCGCCATTATTTCTGAGAAAATGAGACGATGAGACAGAAGAGAAGATGATTCATCTCGGTGGCTGAGGAGTGAGGGTTGTGTAATTTTCTTTAATCACATGGTCTATTTATATAGATTTGGGTAATGTTTTGATTAGCCCTAATGATTAAAGTAGATTGGACTTGTTATGTTAAGTGATTTTAGGTCATTTAATGTTAACTTTTGACAAACAACACTTTAGGCAACTCGACTCAACGGAACCGCTGAGACGGTGATTTAAACCGCTGGGACAGAGAACTGTCAACCGCTGGGACATTTTAGTTGTCTCAGCGATTCAGCAGGAATTTTTTCCGGCTGCCTCTACTATTCAACTAAACCAAGTTTTCTGATTTACCAGAACTTACAGACTAATAGTTAGCCTTTTTGATTGGATTTGTTGATGGCCTAATCATGTCACTAAGTGTGTTGTTGTGACAGCATATTGTACTAGAGCATAACATTCAACCTATCATAGTGGACTGATAGTAAGACAATTCAATGATTATTCAATATTTAACATACCAAGTTCAATCTTGAAATTATTAAATTTGGCCTCATCCAATGGTTTTGTAAAGATATCAGCAACTTGATTGTCAGTGGGGGCAAATTCAAGGCAGATATCTTTACGTTCAACATGTTCTCTAATAAAGTGATATCTTATCTCTATGTGCTTAGTCTTGCAATGAGAGACATGATTCATAACAATGGAGATAACACTGGATGAGTCACAATATAAGCGAGATTGACTTACCTTGACATGGTAATCCTCTAGCTGATTTTGTATCCACAAAGGTTGTGCACAACAACTTCCTGCAGCAATGTACTCAGATTCAGCTGTGGATATTGCCACACTGGTCTGCTTCTTGCTGCTCCATAAAATCAGCCATCTGCCTAGGAATTGAAAAGTTCCACTTGTACTTTTCCTGTCATCTTTGCATCCTACAAAATCTGCATCTGAAAAGCCAGTCAGTTCAAAATCATTGTTCTTAGGGTACCAAAGACCGAGATGTAGGCTGCCTTTAAGATATCTCAAAACTCTCATTGCAGCTGTGCAATAGGATTCCTTAGGGCATGATTGATACTTAGCACAAACATATGTAACATACATAATGTCTGGTCTACTAGTAGTTAGATACAACAAGGATCCAATAATGCACCTGTACATGGATTCATCAAAGGCCTTGCCCTTCTCATCCTTATCCAGGGAAAGGTTGGACCCCATGGGAGTTTTCATGGTGGAAGTTGATTCCTGTTTAAATTTCGGAGAATGGATCGAAGACAACAACAGAAGACTTCAATTCAAATTCACAATAGTTAACCAGTGACAATGAAGGCAAGAGAATCTCAATTGAATACTATCTTATTACAATGCTTTGCATGCATGACGAGACATGCTTTATAAGATTAAACATAGATGAGAACAAGCAACACAAAACTGGCGACCAGAAAACTAAGACCGCCCGAACTGAGCAAGATCGCCGGCTTCCCTGAGATCGCGTGAACAGGACAGGTCGCTTACCTGTGAACTGCCAGAGCGCTGAAAGCTCAGACCGCACGAGCTGCTCTTTATTGCAACTGCTGAAAAAACAACCTGTTCGCACTTCTTGATCTCCCAGACCGCACGACATCAAGATCACAGAAGTAGCCCGTGAACACTTGAAGAAGAACTGCTCACTACTGCAAGACCTCCCTTAAGACCGCCTGACCGCTTAAGGTCACCTGATCAACTGAGTCCACTGCAAACAGATCCAAGAACCTCCAAACACAGATCACCCAGACAGACCGCTGGCAAACTGTTTCATTCAAAGCTGGAAAGATAGGAAGAATGCTGACGGAAACTGCTGACCGCCTAACCTCCGAAAACAATAACTGATCAATAAACTTCATACCACGCGACCTCAAAATGAGACCAACACAATCAATCCAAACTAGGTTCTTACAGTTCTTGCTTTTGATTAGCTACCCCTACCCCTCTATTAATAGGCAAACAAATGGATGTCATCACCGCCACAGAGGGATATTGCCACCTTCCTTATTGAAGCACGCGGTCTCAATAACCAAACCGCGCGGTCACAGTAGGACCTTTTATTTTCTTAACCAATTGTCCAATAATGGCAGCACACTTATTCCAAATTGGCAGACCGCCCGATCTCTTATAGGAGAAGAACCATATGAGCATCTAACCAGATCGAGAACAAATTGCCAGAATCAGGCTCATACAACCCGTCCGGTCTCCTATAAGATCGGAACCAAAACAGACCGTAAGAGCGATCTCAAGCAGACCAAAGTACAAGACCGTCGAAGCAACCTATAGTACTAGACCGCCCGGTCTCAATCCGAACAAGAACACTTGTGCATAACCGGCAAACCAACACAGCTCGCCAACACCAGAAACACGCGATCTCAACAGCCAAATTGCCACACCGAGCTCGCGCGGTCTCCAAAAAATAGACCGCCCAGACAGTCCACTTCCACTTCAAAAATTTAACACTCCCCCTTGAAGTGGGAAGTGGAAGTCAGCCCAAGTAGACTCCTCAACCGTTCAAACGGTCCCTTCGACAACGGCTTCGTGAAGATGTCCGCGACATTAACTTTGCTCTGCACATGCACAACCATAAGAGATCCCTCCAACACCTTCTCCTGAATGAAATGATGTTGAATTTCCTGTGCTTGGTTTGCGCATGACAAACTGGATTGTTCACCAGTTTGAGGGCACTCTCATTATCACCCTGAAGTAGAGTAGGACCATGCACCTCCCAATGAATGTCCTCCACAAGTCTCCTAAGCCAGATGTCTTCCTGAGCTGCCATTGCCGAAGCTTTGTACTCCGCTTCTGTGGTAGAGACAGAGACAGAATCTTGCTTCTTGCTGCACCATGATATAGTTGTAGAGCCTGTCATAAATACATATCCAAAAATTGATCTCCGATCATCTGAATCTCCTCCATAATCAGCATCCATGTATGCATGCAAGCAAAATCCCGAGTCCTTCCCATAGAAGAGACCCAAATCTGAGGTGGACTTCTCATACTTCAAAATGCTCCTTGCCACCATAAGATGAGGTTTCCGAGGCTCTGCCATAAACTGACTGACTCAGCCAACCACATAAGAGATATCCGGCCTCATGATCATCAAGTAAATCAAACTTCCGACCAAAGCCCAAAACACCAAGGGATCAGAAAGAACTTTTCCCTCATCACGTCGAAGTGTCATACCAACCTCTAATGGAGTAGAGCTACTCTTCCCTCCTTCCATGTCGAATCGCTTCACAATTCATTCTGCATAGCCTTTTTGGGAAACAAGCATATCACCCTCTTTCCTCTCCACTTCGAGTCCAAGGAAATGGTGGAGCTCACCAAAGTCCTTCATCTCAAATCTGATAGCTAACTTAGCACGAAGTCTAGCTGCCTCCACTTCAGAGTTTCCCGTGATGATCATATCATCAACGTATAACAACACCAAGACATGAAGCTCCCCCATCTTCTTTACGAACAAACTAGAGTTTGAATCAGAAGCAAAAGTATCCGCAGAACTATAGGTATTCTACAATCTTACCATACCACGCCCGAGGCGCTTGCTTCAAGCCGTAAAGAGCCTTCTTGAGCTTGCATACATGTCTTGGGTGTTCTTCGGAAACATAACCAAGTGGCTGATCCATGAAGATATCCTTGTCAATCTCATCGTATAAGAAGGCATTCTTTACATCGAGTTGCCAAATCTTCCATCCTTGGAAAGCTGCCAATGCGATCACCACCCAAACTGAAGTCATCTTTGCAACAGGGCCGAAGGTTTCTTCATAATCCTCCAAATACTTCTGAGAGAATTCTTGAGCTACAAGTCGAGCCTTATACCGCTCAATGATTCCATCGACCTTCTTCTTCAGCTTGAAAACCCACTTGCAAGTCACCGGAGTAACTCCCTCAACCTTAGGCACCAAGTCCCAAGTCTCATTCTTTCTGATGGCAGCCATCACTTCATCCATGGCTCCTTCCCACTCCTTGACTCCAATGGTGTTTTCAAAACAAGATGGTTCTCTCTCATCCAGGGGACCAACAAAGAAACATGAGAAGAAGCTCACCAAATTTCCCCCTGTATACCGATCTGGTGGAATCATAGTCCTCTTGGACCTCCTCAGAGCTTTACTCTGAACCACCTCTTCAGATACCTGTTTTGATCTAGCTCTCCTTCCAGGCATATTTGGAGCATCGCTCCCCCTGCTTGCAAATCTTAAAGCACCTGTCCCAGAGCTAGAAATACCTGGAACACCTGGAGAAACAGGCAACTCCACCAGAACCTCCTTGGTAGCTTCTTCAAGTCCACCATCTGACCTGATTTCCTGTAGCTCAATAGAAGAGCTACCCTGATATGATGTCAACTCATTAAATACCACATCCCTTGAGACCACTGCTCTCTGTGTCTCTGAATCCATGCATCTCCACCATTTCTTCGGGTCATCATAATCGATGAAGACTAGCTTCCTTGCTTTCGCATCTAGCTTCATTCTAAGGGCATCTAGGACATGCACATAGAAGGTAGGTCCAAACACTCGAAGGTGTTCCACCAAAGTCTTTTCCTTGAACATCAACTCATGGGGGGCCTTCATGTTTTATAGGACTTAGAGGCATCTGATTGATGACGTAAGTTGCACAAGGCATTCCCTCTGCCCAGAAGGACTTTGGGATACTCTTGGCATGAAGCCAACATTTCCAGGTCTCCGTCAAATGATGAATCTTTCGCTCTGCAACTCTGTTTTGTTGTGGAGTATGAGCACAAGAGATCTCTCTCTGGATGCCATGCTTCCTGCAGAAGTTAAAGAACGCATTTGAGGTGAACTCCCCTCCATTGTCAGTTCTGAACTTCTTAATCCGCAGGATAAGGCGACCTTCCACCAGCTCCTTGAACTCCACAAACTTCTCCAAGGCTTCCAACTTCTCCTTCAAAAAATACACCCAAGTATATCTAGTGAAGTCATCAATCAAGACTAGCATATACCTGCTACCTCCAAGACTGACTGTTGCGGTAGGTCCAAACAGATCACCATGAATACACTCCAATAGTGCTTTGCATCTGCTTTGTGATTTGTCAAATGGAAGACATTGAGCCTTACCATATTGGCAACCTGCACAAACATGACCTTCACCGACGGATGACAAACTAGGCAAGCCTTTTACAAGGCCTCTTCCCGCCATAGCTTTCAACTTGTCCATCCCAACATGTCCAAGTATTTCATGCCAGATAGCAACGCTATCATTAGTCCTCATTTTGTCAACATAGGAACTTGTAGATAACACAAAAAAGTACTTCAACCGCTTTCCAATATGAGTGACATCTGCCTTCACCGCTGACACGTTTCGAAGAAACTTCACTTCTGTTGGACCAAACAGAACGTGATAGCCACCATCAACTGCAATAGTCATCGAGAAGAGGTTTTTCTTCATCCCCGGAACATGATAGACACTCTTCATCGTAAGAGAACCTCTATCTCTGTTCAAAGAAACTATACCCTCCTTCTCAACTGCATGAACCGTATCATCAGCTGTAATAATAACATCATTACCTGAGCATACTTGCAACGAGGAGAAGTTCGACTCATCTCCAGTGAGGTGATGACCACACCCAGAGTCCACTATCCAATAATCTTGATAGTTGATGGAATCCAATGCCGGACACATGTGCCCGTCATGAAAGCACCTCCACCACCCCAACTACCTTCAGCATTGGAACCAGCCTCCTCCTTTCATGTAGTATGCCCTGACTGAAGATTGACCTTGCAGTCCCTTTTGAAATGACCAAGCTTATTGCACCTGTAACATCTCGGCCCTTCCTTCTTTTTCCCATCAGACTTAGGAGCATAACTCCTCTCCTACTGATATGAAGTAAATGTACCATCTCCAATAGGTGACTTTTTCTTCTTGTCAAATCTCTTCTTCTTACCTGAATACAGAACCTCGCTCTCTCCCCCAGAGACTGATATCCCAGCCATTTGCTTAGCCAAACTCTCTTGGGAAGCAAGCAAGTTCTCCAGCTTAAGTAACAATGCCTGATTGGCCCAACCTTGTACAGAAGTGACAAAGGCCACATATTCCCTCCGCAAGCCGCGGATTATGTGTCACTTCAACCTCACTTCTGAGATAGGTTCATCAAGGGTCCAAAGCTGATATCTCCGCGCACAAGTTCTTCATCTTCAAGAATAAAGTTGAGATAAACAAAACTCCTTGAGTTGCTTTCGCCAACTCATTTTCCAAGAACTGTAGCCGGGCTACATTCTTCTTGTGGAACAAGCAATCCAAGGCTGTCCAAATCTCAGCAGCTGACCTACATCCAATTGTGTGGTCAAACAACTCCGTAATGATAGCACGCTTGAGAGTGAACTATGCCTTAGCATTCATTCTCTTCCAAGCCTTCACTTGCTCAACATTCCCTTTAGCAGCTACAACAACTTGTCTCGCATCTCCTCCGACTACCTCTCATAAATCTTCGCTAAGAAGATAGCTCTCCATGCACGACTTCCACTTCTTGAAGTTAGTCTGCGAAAGGAGCTCAATTCCAAGACCTCTTGTATAACCTCCTTCCATTACTATCCCACTGGTTAACAACCTTTCAAAGACTGAAGTAGGATTCTGTGGCTGATCACGGCTTCAAACCTGCCTCTGATACCATGTTAAAATTTCGGAGAATGGATCGAAGACAACAACAGAAGACTTCAATTCAAATTCACAATAGTTAACCAGTGAGAATGAAGGAAAGAGAATCTCAATTGAATACTATCTTATTACAATACGCTGCATACATGGCGAGACATGATTTATAAGAGCAAACATAGATGATAACAAGCAACACAAAACTAGCGACCAGAAAATCGAGACTGCCCGAGCTTAGCAAGATCGCCGGCTTCCCTGAGATCGCACGAATAGGACAGGTCGTTGAACTGTGAACTGCCAGAATGCTGAAAGCTCAGACCACATGAGCTGCACATTATTGCAACTGCTGAAAAAACAACCTGTTCGCACATCTTGATCGCCCAGACCGCACGGCCTCAAGATCACAGAAGTAGCCCGCGAACACTTGATGAAGAACTGCTCACTGTTGCAAGACCGCAGTCAAGACCACCTGACCGCTTAAGGTCGCCTGATTAACTGAGTCTGCTGAAAACAGATCCATGAACCTCCAAACACAAATTGCCCAGATAGACCGCTATCGAACTGGTTTATTCAAAGCTGGAAAGATAGGAAGAATACTGACAGAAACTGCTGGCCTCCTAACCTGCGAAAACAACAATTGGTCAATAAACTTTAGACCGCGCGAGCTCACAATGAGACTGGCACAATCAATCCAAACTAGGTTCTTACAATTCTTTCTTTTGAATGTTTACCCCTGCCCCTCTATTTATAGGAAAACGAACGGATGTCATCACCGCCACAGAGGGATATGGTCACCTTCCTTATTGAAGCACGCGGTCTCATTAACCTGACCACGTGGTCACAGTAGGACCTTTTATTTTCTTAAGAAACTATCCAATAATGACAACATACTTATTTCAAACCGGCAGACCGCCTGGTCTCTTATAGGAGAAGAACCATATGAGCATCTGACCAGATTGAGAACAGACCGCCAAAACTAGGCTCATACAACCCATCCGGTCTCCCATAAGATCGGAACCACAGCAGACCGTAAGAGCGATCTCAAGCAGACTGAAGTATAAGACCGCCAAAGCGACCTCCAGTACTAGACCGCTCGGTCTCAACACAAACATGAACACTTGGGCTTAACCGGCAAACCAACAAAGACCGCCCAGACAGTCCAATTCCACTTCAAAAATTTAACAATTACATCCCAATCTTCTTGATAAGCTCCCTAATGTACTTAGTCTGAGAGATGAATATCCCCTCATCAGACTGTTTCACTTGGAGGCCTAAAAAGTACTTGAGCTCTCCCATACTGCTCATCTCAAACTCCCCCTGCATAAGGATGGCAAACTTTTTGCAGAGGTTGTCATTTGTAGACCCAAAGATTATGTCATCAACATAAATTTGGACTAGAAGACACTTGCCCTTTGTTTCCCTAAGAAACGATATGCTATCTATCTTTCCCCTAAAAAACTTGTTCTTGATGAGAAAGCTAGGCAAGGTCTCATACCAAGCCATAGGGGCTTGCTTTAGAACATATAGAGCTTTCCTAAGTAAATAAACATGAGAGGTAAGGGTAGGATGTACAAAACCTGATGGTTGTTAAACATATACCTCTTCCTTCAAATCACCATTGAGGAAAGCCGACTTGACATCCATCTGGTATACTTTGAACCCCTTGTGGGCAGCATTGGCAAGGAATAGCCTAATTGCTTCTAACCTTGCAACTGGGGCAAAGGTTTGATCAAAGTCTATACCCTCTTCTTGTCTATAGCCCTTGGCTACTAATCTTGCCTTGTTCTTGATGATAATTCCATTTTCATCCAACTTGTTTCTGTCTATCAACTTGGTGCCAATGTTGTTGTGTCCTTGAGGTTTTGGCACCAACTTCCACACTTTGCATCTCTTGAATTGAAGAAGCTCTTCTTGCATGGCTTGAATCCAGAAAGTATCTTGATTGGCCTCTTGAAACTTCTTGGGCTTCAATTATGATAGAAAGCACATGAATAGGGCTTCATTGTGTGCTCTACTTCTTGTGATTACACCTTAATTCTCACCTCCAATGACCTGTTCTCTTAGATGATCTCTTAAGTGTCTTGTTGCTGCTGGCATCCTCACAGCAAATTGCAAGTCTTCTCCTGGAACAACAAGAGCTTCGGCAGCCTGTACTTCTTCATCTTCAGGAATAACAACATCTATATATGCTTTGCGGCTGCTGGGAATGTCTTGGATAGATATCTCTTCAAATTTCTGTTCACTTCTTGTCAAAACAGAAGAAGTAGACCTGCCATTATAGAGTAGGCTGATCTCATCAAACACTACAGGCATAGACTCTTCTACAACATGAGTTTTCTTGTTGTATACTCTATAAGCTCTACTATGTGAGCTATAGCCTACAAGAACCCCCACATTGCATTTTTCTGCAAACTTTGTCAAATTAGATTTTCCATTGTTTAAAATGTAGCATTTGTAACCAAAAATTCTAAAGTATGATATTGTTGGTTGTTTGCCTTTCAGAATCTCATATGCGATAAATCCAAGGACCTTATTGATGGAAGCTCTATTGAGAACATAACAAGCAGTATTGACTGCCTCGGCCCAGAAATATTCTGGGAGGGAGGAGTCACTAAGCAATGTTCTCCCAGCTTCTATCAAGGTCTTATTCCTCCTCTCAGCGACACCATTTTGATGTGGAGTCCTTGGGGAGGAGAACTCTTGGGTGATAGCAAATTCTTGACAAAACCTTATCATAGTCTCAAATTGAAATTACGTGTCATGGTCAGTCCTAGTCCTGACAACAGTACATTGTAGATCATTCTGAATGGCCTTGACATGATTTATAAAGACATTTAAGGTATCAGATTTCTTCTTTAGGATGAATGCCCATGTATACTTTGAGTGATCATCAACAATCACCATGGTATACAACTTCCCACCAAGGCTCTGAATTAGCAAAAGACCAAACAAGTCTATGTGCAATAGATAAAGACATATTTCAGTGTCATTGGAGCCAATTTTTTTAAAGGTGGCCCTAGTTTGCTTACCCATTTGGCAAGCATGACAGTGACCACTTTTAATACATTTTAGGTTTGGACTATTCCTAACAAGGTTTTTAGAAAATAGTCTATACATTGTCTTGTAGTTAATGTGGGCAAGTCTCTTGTGCCATTGAACACAAAGAGACTCACTTTCATTAGCTACAAGACACACAGGAGATTAGGAATTATAACAAATAAAATCTAAGCAGTATATATTCCCACTCCTAGTGACTGAGAGAATGGTCTCTAAGTCATTTGAATTTTTGATCAAGCACTTATCATTGTGGAATTCAATGACATAGCCTAGATCACATAGTTGACTTATGCTTATAAGGTTGTGTTGCAAACCTTCAACATAAGCTACCCTTATGATTGAGACCATGCCATTGGAGATTGTACCATATCCTTTGGTGACTCCCTTTTCAGATCCACCAAATGTGACCTTAGGTTCATTCTTCACAGCTGTGTAGTCCTGTAGAAGACTTCTGGTACTTGTCATGTGCCTTGAGCACCCACTGTCCAAGTACCATATTTGCCCAAGGCTGATACTTGAACTATCCTGCAAGAAGGAATTTAATTACCCTTAGGAGCCCAATTAATTTTGGGTCCTAGTTTCTCATTAGCATGATAAGTTGACGTCACACTTGCTGCACCCTTTGCAGGAAGGCTCTTCTTTGTACTTGGCACATTGGGATTGTGCCAATAATCTATGGCAAAGTGTCCCACCTTACTACAGTACCAACATTCAAGAATGTTGTATCTCCTCTTCTGAACCTTTCTTGAGGAATGAGCATTAATATGCTTGTGTTCAGGAGGGGAGATAGCAACAGTCTTCTTGTTCCTTTCAGCAATGATCTGGCTGAATGTTAATCTGTGGACAGTCTTAGCAGCCTTTGTCTTAATGGCATCAGCTTGCTTTGGCTTGGATGCTAGGCAAGATTGGATGGCATCAGACACTGAGCTATAAGGTCTGTCTACAGGTTTGACAACAGTCATGTTCTTTGCTGGAATGAACTTGGAAGAGCTTGCTTCCTTACACTTGAATGATGGAGCTAAGGTACCAAATACAAATGGTCCAGGTTTGGCCATTAGAATTTCTTCATGGGGAGCCTTCTTATCCCTCATCCCCAGGCCCTTTCTTCCACTATGGGAAGCAGTGTTTTCATTCCTATAGGAGCTTCCAATCTTCCAGTGACCATACATACGATCATGGTCATACCTGTTAGAGGGAAGTAACACCTTTTGAAAGGTGGTATGAGGCTTAGCCTTATCCTTGCTCTTTTCTCCACTCCCTTCTCCCACTTCCATTTTATTGAACCCTAGTCCTCTTCTATTGGTTTGAGAAGAAAATGTGTCAATAATTGGAAGCACTTATTTGGGCTTGGAGAATTGAGCCACTAGGCTCTTTTCTTTGAGAAGCTTCTCCTCAAGGACCTTGATGACCTTGTTCTTTTGGGATATGGTGCTCAATTGAACAACTGTTATCCCCTTGAGATGACTTATCTCTCTACACATCTGAGCCACTAGGGTAGGTGACTCAGTGCACTCTTTCTCAGCCAACTTATGGGAAGCAATTTCTTGGGCTTGCCTCTTTTCCAACTTCTTGCTCTCTTTCAGAGCATCTAAGAGAGCACCATACCTGTCAATCAATTGATTGACATCTTCTTCAGATTCTGAGTCACATCCACCAATAGATGAAGGTGCTTTAGATTCTGGGATTATCTCATAATTAGAAGAAGAAATGCAGTGAATTAGTACATGCTTATTGTCTGACTTATTTTGACTGTCCTCATCTTCTGTTAGAGCCATCAACTTATAGTCTTGTTAGATGTCTTCATCCTCCTATATGTCAATGTTTGAATGTGACAGAGGGGCCCTGATTTCAATCCTTGTAGCAGGAAAGACTTCATCCTCTTCTGCAGCAAATAGCCCAATGTAGGCTTTCTCCTCTTCTTCTGAATCTGAGGTTGAGGACTCAGATTCACTCCAGCTCTTCCCATTCTTTGCTATGAAGGATTTTTCACCCTTCCTTTCCTTTTGGTGAGATGTTTCTTATCAATTTTCTCCTTTCTTTTGTCTGGACAGTCAACAATGACATGTCTAGGCTTATTGCAGTAGTATCAAATAACATTAGATGAAATATAGTTAACATGTTTAGGGTCATACCTGTCACCCTTGGAGTGTTATTTGTTTGATCTGGTAAGATCCTTCCTGGAATGTGAGGAGGAGGAAGGCTTTCTCTTCCACTGCTTCCTCCACATCATTTTCTTGAAATGCCTTGAGAAGGCAGCAAACTCCTCATCAGATGAGCTGCTTTCAGATGGGTTGGACTCAGAATTTTCTGAGTCAGCATCCTTCCTTGGAGGAGTGGGCATCCTTGCCTTGCTCTTCTTGGATCCCTCAGCATTGAGGGCAACTATACTTTCCCTTGCATGAGGCCTGGAGGATGTGTCCTCCTCCTTCCTTGCAGAAAGCTGCATCTCATAAGAGAGCAGCTTCCCAAACAGTGTGTGGGTAGGATTTTCACCCATCTTGGCCTCTTCCCTGATGGCACATATCTTTGTGTCCCAGTCTCTAGTTAGAGATCTTAGGAACTTGTCATTTAGCTCATAGTCACTGAATACCCTTTCATAGGTCTTGAGTTCATTGACAATCCTGAAGAACATTTTATAGCATATGTATATGCTTTCCTGGCTGAGCTGCCTGAAAGCCTCATATTCTTGATTGAGGAGGGATTTCCTACCATCCCTTACTTCAGATTTCCCTTCCATATACACCACTAGTGTATCCCACATCTCCTTGGTTGTTGTACAGTGAACCAAGTTCTAGAAGGTGAAATCATCAATTGCATTCACAATAATATTCTGGGCTCTTTTATCCATTCTGAATAGTGCAAGTTCATCCTTGGTCAAGTCAGCAAAAGGCTTGGCCACTCTCCTAGTTGGATCTATGCTGGAGGCTATTTAAAAAGTGAAAGGACCCTGCTTCACAGTAATGTAAATTCTAGGGTCTGAGGCTTCCATGAATAGCCTTACCCTTTTCTTCCATATGCCAAAATTTTCTTTGTTGCATATGGGCAACTTCATAGACCACATCTCCTTCTACAATCCAGTGGAAGCCCATGGATTCAGATATGACTACACCTTTATAGGATCTGGTCAGACAGTTATGTCCTTTTTGACCAAACTACCTCTGATACCACTTGATAGTTTATAGGTAGTAGTCTAGATCACCTAGAGGGGGGGGGGGGTGAATAGGTCACTTTCAATCCTTTCTTGCTCAGCCTAGCTATTGTTAGTGAGTTTAAAGATTATAAGCAAACAACCAGAAAGTACACAAACATATATAGAGGTTCCTCAAGATAGGGTGTCTTGAATAATCCTCTATCCCCCTTCACCCTTCTAACAATGAGTTAGACAGGGCCAACACCTCTAACTCAGCTTCAAAAGCTTACAACTCAGATTCCACAGAATCTCCCAGGTTTCCTTCAAACCTTACCTCAAGTTCAACAACCCTATAAGCTCAGAGTTCTCCAACTCCTACAACTCAGAAATCCCCTGATTTCCTACCTCAGACCAATCAAGAAGTCCTACCTCAGTTCTTCACAAAGATCTTACACTCAAGTTGGGAGTACAACTATACACTCAGGCTAATCAGCCATCCAGCTCAGGCATAAGGGCCTTACAGATAAATATTGAGAGTGATTATTACAACAGAAGACTGTATAAAGTTAACCTTCAGATCTTGTCTTCTGTTGTGCTGAAATAGGACTGTGAAGCACAGCTGTAGGTCTTGTTTCTCCTTCATCTCCTTCTTCAGCGGAGTTGATGATCTACCTGTTCTTCTTGAATGATTCAGGAAGAACAACTTATCTCCCAGCCAAGTTCAGCTTGAGCTTGAGAGATTGCCCTATTAGTAAGCTTGAAGAAGATCGGCCTGGTAGCGCGCAATACTGCTTGCAATCGAACAGTGCTCTTACTTTAGACATAACATCTTCTTTTATATCTCCTCCATACTTTTCAACGACTATTAGAGGCCCCTGACACAACATGGACATCTGACAAAAGTGTATTTTGCTTTTCTACTACTTGCGCCAAAAACAGATCGCGCCACTACTGTTTTCATATTTGAATCTGTCTCAGCGGTTGGGCTGAGACTATCTTCTGTCTCAGTGGTTGAAATGTATCTGTCTCAGCGGTTCTGCTGAGATAGTTTCTCTTCTCAGCGAATTCTCTCTATTTGCAATTCAGTAGAGGCAGGTCACTTTTCAGCGGCTCCTGGTCCTATCTCAGCGGTTCAGTTGGAAGACTCCTTCTCTGTGGTTTTGACAGCAAACCTCTGAACTTATTCCACTTCTTGGAATAACCTAACCCTTCTTTAGCATAATACAAAATAGGGTTTATCAAATTCAAATTGTACATAGCATTGAGTGTGATGCCTCTTCAAATCAAGGAAACATTAAGGGAAATATTCCCAACAGTTGGCCATCGAACACATCAGATCCTACAAAATCAAGTCACCTTCTCAGACAATGTGGAGCGTGCTTTTGGGCAGATAGAAACAATCATTCATGAAGATATAGATCGCATTATGAACAGAGTAAATGTGAATACTCAAACTTTGCATGCTCATCTGCTAGAAGTTCAAAACAACCTGGATGCAACTGAACAATAGATACATGAAAGGCTGATCTCATTGCAAGAAACCCTGGATGATCGATTAATTGAAGAAGTGCTAAAGGGAGAGATGGAAATCATAAATGCATGCTCACATCAAGCTATGTGGACTGCCGGTCAGGTCAAGCAAGACTTGCAGAATCCCCCCTCAGGATATGAATTAGCTGAACCATCTGTCAGCACAGACTCAGAGGAGTATGGTGCTGAATTTGGAGAGTCAGCAACTTCAAAGAAAAGGAAGGAACTTCAGAGCAGGAAGTACATGCAGAAAAGGCTGAGAGAAATTGAGCAGGATCCACAGGCAGGAAAGTGGAATCCTACCTCCAGGGAAATCATCTCAAAAAGCTGGATTGAATATGGATACACTCAAGAAAGCTCTGAGATGGTATACTACTCACCTGATTGGAATTTCCATCTCAGGCAAATGGAGAAGAGGAGGAATCACAAGCTGGCATTCCCTCATGGTCCTCTTCCCTCTCCAAAGAAGATTCAAAAGCCCATCCATTTTTGTGATAGACAAAAGAGGAAAGGCAAGGGCAGCAACAACATAGGCTGAAAGTCACCTTCAAAGAATGTTTTGTCTAAGAATGGAATGGGCAAATGATTGTTGAATTTTTGTTTAAACACTTTCATTCTGTTTATATAATGTTTGGTAGTTGAATCAATTTTATTTGCGGTAGGCGGGCGAGCCGGGCTCTCGCCGGCTGTTTGTAGGAAGGCGGGCGAGCCGAGCTCTCGCCTGCTGTTTGCAGGAAGGTGGGCGAGCCGGGCTCTCACCGGCTGCTCGCAGGAAGGCGGGCGAGCCCGGCTCTCGCCGGCTGCTCGCAGGAAGGCGGGCGAGCCAGGCCTCTCAAGTTGCCAGAGGAGCCCTTGTGGGCGTCTCGCCCAATAAGGGTTTAGGGGTGTTTTTACATAAAAACCCTTGGTGGTCTACAATTAGCCTCTCCAAACTGTTGAAATTATTGAAGTGAAGTGGAAGGTGACCGACGGTCTGTTTTTTGGTGACCGCAGGGACCGCGCGATCTCTGTGTTGATTCTCTGCCGATCTGGTTCTGGCGGTCTGCTGGTTGGCCGGTTTGTTCTAGTGGTGTTCCGGTCTCTTCCCATTCTGCGCTGCTTGGTTGGTCTTGCTCCTTTGTAAGAAGACTGGGCGGTCTGTTCTTGTATGTTCCGGTCTCTTCCCAGGTTGTTCTACTTGGTTGGTCTATCTTCTTCGTAGAAGACCGGGCGGTCTGTTCTTTACCGAGCGGCTTATGCTGGGCGATCTGGCGACTTATCTGATGTCGGCCAGATGTTCTTGTTTTGATCCTGGTGATCTAAGGAAGGAGTGTTCTTGTGTTTGCGCGGCCTGTGCGCGGTCTGCTGCTGATCTGCGGTCTTGGACAGGATGTTGTCCAAGTGGTGTGATCGCGCGGTCTGCTCTGTGAGTCCGCTGGCGATCTGGCGGGTGGTGAATGTATCTCTTTTGTGTCGGTAACGACATCCATCTTGTCGCCTATAAATAGGGGTGCATGGCCCATCATGCATAACGAGAACTGTAAGAACGAGAGCCTGGGTTGTTTCGTGCGGTCTCACTTTGAGATTGGGCGGTCTCGGAAGCGAGTTGACTGTTTGTTGTGTTCGCAACTTTGCGGTCAGCAGGTTGCGGTCTCTTTCCTTGGTGATTTCCCAGCGGCTTGATTAAACAGTTCGGCAGCATTCTGTCTGCGAACTGCTTTATGTTGTTCCTGTGCTGTTCGCAGCGAGCTCAGCGATCAGGCGACCTTCGGCGGTTAGGCGATCTGAGTTGCGGTATGGCGACAACTTCTGTTCTTCGTTCAGTTCAATTAGCTCCAGTTCGTGCTGTCTGAGGTGGCGGTCTGACAGTACTGGTCAAGTCGGGTGATCTGAGTTGCGGTCTTGCCTGTTTTCTGTTCGTGCGGTCTCAGGTCAAGCCGGGCGGTTTCTGGAGTTGAGCGGTCTGTGCGGTCTCTGCTTGTCAAGCCGCCAGATTTGTTTTTGGTGTGTTTTGTTCTTCTCTCCTTCGTGATTCTTATGAATCATGTCTCGCCAGATTTTGGTGTGTTTTGTTCAAGTATTGTGATTCAATAAAGCTTTGTGTTGCTGTGTGGCATATTGTGGTTGTTTGGCTATAACTCAGTTGATGCAACTCCTGCTTACTCCTAAATGATTCAAATCAAAAATTTTAACATGGTATCAAAGCGAGGTTGTTGTAGTGGATAAGCAGTGATCAACATGATTTGCCATCATCTTTGTGAAGAAGAGACCACATAGTCTGCCATGGAAGCTGGATACGCAAGAGGGCTTTGTATTGAACTCCTCACATCGACTAACTACAAGAAGTGGAGGTCGTGTATGGAGAGTTACTTACTTGGCGAGGATCTATGAGAGATAGTTGGAGGAGAAGACACACAAGAAGTTTTTCTAGCAGGAGATAATATGGCAGAGGTGAGACTTTGGAGGAGGACTAATGCATAGGCAGAATTCACACTCAAGAGGGCTATCTCACCAGAGCTATTCGATCACATCATTGGATGTAAATCTGTTGTTGAGATTTGGACGTCTTTGGACGGGCTGTTTAATAAGAAGAATGTAGCTCGGCTACAGTTTCTTGAAAATGAGTTGGCGAAGGCCTCTCAAGGTGATCTTTCTATTTCTACCTTCTTTCTCAAAATGAAGAACCTCACAGCAGAGATTTCTGCATTAGACCCTGATGAGCCCATCTCAGAGGCAAAACTGAAGAGGCATATCATCCGCGGGTTGCGGAAGAAGTATCTTGCCTTTGTGACGTCAGTTCAGGGTTGGGCAAATCATCCATCTCTATTGGAGCTAGAGAACTTACTTGCTTCGCAGGAAAGTTTGGCAAGACAGATGGCGGGGACTTCTATCTCTGGGGGAGATAGTGATGTGTTGTTCTCTGGGAAGAAGAAGAAAAAGTGGGCGAAGAAGAAGCCAGGTCAGGATGGACCCTCTACTTCAGGTCAGCAGGATAGGGGTTATGCTTCTAAGTCTGATGGGAAGAAGAAGGGAGAGGGACCAAGATGCTTCAGGTGTAATAAGACCGGCCACTTCAAGAAGGATTGTCGGGTTAATCTTCAGCCGAGACATGCAACGGAGAAGGAGAAGCCAAAGTCTGATGAAGCTGGATGAGGAGGAGCCTTTGCAGCTAATATGACGGCGATGCCCGTTAAAGCCTTGGCTGCCATCAACATTGATGAGGGTTGGATCGTGGATTCAGGGTGTGGGCATCACCTCACCGGGGATGAATCAAAGTTCTCTACTTTGGCGCCTTACTCAGGTAACGATGCTATCATTACGGCTGATAATTCTGTTCATGCAGTAGAACAAGAAGGTGTTATCTCTCTGAGCAGTGATAAGGGTCCACTAACATTGAGGAGTGTTTATCACGTGCCTGGTATGAAGAAGAATCTCTTCTCTGTGACCAATGCGGTCGATGCCGGTTATCACATTCTGTTTGGCCCAACAGAAGTGAAGTTTCTTAAAACTCAACCAGAGATAAAGGGAGATGTTATTCATGTTGGAAAGCGGGTAAAGGACTTGTTCGTGTTATCGACAAGTACCTATGTTGATAAGATGAAGACCAACGATAGCGTGGCTATCTGGCATGAAAGGTTGGGGCATGTTGGCATGGACAAATTGAAGGCCATGGCGGTAAGGGGCCTTGTCAAGGGCTTTCCTAGCTTGTCCTCTTATGGAGACGGTCATGTTTGTGCGGGATGTCAGTTTGGTAAGTCTCATCGACTTCCATTTGATAAATCGCAAACAAGGTGCAAAACGCCGTGGAGTGCATTCACGGTGATTTGATGGGACCGACTGCCACCCCAAGCCTTGGAGGCAATAGATATATGTATATGTTGATTGACGATTATACCAGATATGTCTGGGTGTATTTTCTGAAAGAGAAGTTCAGAAGCTTTTGCGAAGTTCGTGGAGTTCAAGGAGCTGGTGAAAGGTCGGTTAGGCCTGCGAGTGAAAAAATTGAGAACTGATAATGGTGGGGAGTTCACCTCTGGTGAGTTCTCAAGTTTTTGCAGGAAGCACGGCGTCCGGAGAGAGCTCACTTGTGCCCATACTCCACAGTAAAATGGCGTTGCAGAGAGGAAGATCCGTCATCTGACGGAATCCTGCAAATGCTGGCTTCATGCCAAGAGTATCCCAAAGTCCTTTTGGGCGGAGCGAATGTCTTATGTGGCGTACGTCATCAACAGGATGCCTCTAAGTCCTATCAACATAAAGACCCCTCACAAACTGATGTTCAAGGAGAAGCTGAGTGTTGCACACCTTCGGGTGTTCGGGTTAACCTGTTATGTGCATATCCTGATTGTACAACCCTCATTCTCCGAGGGTAGACCCCCCCCCCCCCCCAGGGCCACGTAGGCAGAAGTCAAGGTCAAAGAGGTCAACACAGAGCTCGGCAGTTCAAGGCAGAAGTATGGAAGACCTCGGCGAGTATGTAGGCAATACTCGCCAAGCTGGCGAGTATGGAACAGAAGACCTGGCGCATATTGGCCCAGCGTGTGCGAGCAGCACCCAATACTCGCCAGATGGGCGACTATGGCATGATACTCGCCGAGTAACCCATAGTCGCCGGGTTGGGGGCTGGGCTATAAAAACCCCCCCTACCCCTTGGTTTTCCTATAAATAGGACCCCAGGGGTACATGGATTGGCACCTGGACTTGAGCTTTTGGACCCCGATTCCCGAACTCTCGAGCCCGTCACCCTTGCTTTCAGCCAAGTCGGTGCCTTCCCTGTACCAAGCTCGGCCACTTTGGTTTTGGAGGGGAAGACTCTCTCGAGCTTCTGGGTACGTGGTGGGACCTCCCTGCCGCAGCACCTGGGGTCCTGTTTGTTGCTCTTCTAGCTTCTTCGTCGTTGCCAGCCAAGCCATCTCGTCGGGCTGCTGGGCGAGTAGCCTCCGGCTGCATCGGTCCGAATCTTGAGGTCAGGATTTTCCTGGCGTCAACACTTTGGTGCGGTGAGCGTGGACCGTAGTCGTTGGAAGAAAGTTCGGCAAGAAGGCGAGATGGTCGTAGGTGGCGACCATGAGGAGGAGGTCGGCAACTCGACGGGAGCTGGCAGGTTCGTGACGCTGGAGGTTTTCGAAGCCTTCGCGCAGCGCATGGAGGGAGCCATGCGAGCAGCGCTTCAGCCGCGCGCCGAGGTCACTGCGACCTCGCCGCATCGCCCAGTTCCGTCCGAGGGAGGGAGTCCCCCTCGGCGAGCAGGAAAGGAGCACATGGAAGATGAAACCGAGCGACCAAGGAGGTCGCAATTCTACCAGCCAACCTCGCAAGGTATTCGCTTCCGCGAGCCGTGCGAGCAGGGGAGGTACCCGGATACTCGCCCATATGGCGAGTATGGAGGTGATACTCGCCAGGTTGAGGATCGTCGCCGGGCAGGAGGGAGGAGCCCCTTCTGCGAGGAGATTCTCGCCGCGCCAGTGCCAGAGGGGTTCAGGGACCCTGCCTTGAACTACTATTCAGGGAAGGAGGACCCCGTCAGGCACATCCAATGGTTCGAGGATATAGTCTCTATCCGAACCATGTCGGACGCCTTCAAGTGCAGGTTGTTTGCCATTACCTTCCGCGCAAAGGCCTGGGACTGGTTCCATCAGTTGCCCGCAGGCTCAATCTACTGCTTCGAAGACCTGTGTCGTGGGCTGACGACCCGGTTCGACACGGCACGGAAGCTAAAGAAGGAGGCCACGACCCTGTTCTACCTCGTGCAAGGGCCGGATGAGGCCTTGGGCCCTTACATCGAGCGTTTCCAGGAGGAGGTTCTGCAAATCCAGGAGGTAGATAGCAACATCCTGTTGCTGGCCCTGACATTCGGCATCAGTCAAGGCCTCTTCAAGTTGGAACTCAGTGAGAATCCTCCCTACTCCTACGACAACCTCATTCAGAGGGCCAATAAATTTGTCCGGGGAGAAGCCTCCAATCCTGACTTCTTGGCAAGGTTGGCACGGGTGACCAGAGGCGACCGTGGAGAGAGGGATGGGATCCCTGAGAAAAGGAAGAGAGAGGAGCCCCGAAGGGAGGGAAGGAAGTGGCCGGAGCGACAAGAGGAGAAAAAGGAGGAGCTCAGGAGGAAGGAAACCGGGAGGATCGTGGAGAGAAGGCCCGTCGAGTCCCCTGAGCGTCAGGAGGAGGGAAGACGCTACCAGGTCCCCGTCAACCGGCCACCTTGGAGGCCGGCTGGACGGCACCAGCGTCAAGACCAAAGAGGGAGATCCCCAGAAAGAAGGCCCTTTCGCCAACCAGAGAGGCGTCAGGAGAGGAGGAGAGATGAAGCAATGGCGGTAGCCGGGCGAGGCCGCCGTCAAGGAAGGAAGAAGCCGAAGCCTAGGAGGCGTCAAGCAGAAGAGGTTCCTCTCTACTGCGACTTCCACCAGGTGGGGGGACATGCCATGGCTGCCTGCCCAGACTTTTGGGAAGCCCGGAGGAGGTTGGCAGCAGGAGAGGCTGGAGGAGAGCAGAGGAGGATAGAGGCCCCTGCCGAGCCACAGGCAGGGCAGGCCGCAGTCGTTCGCAGGAGGAACGAGGATCGGGTCGACCAGGGAGGCCGGGGAGACCTGGGCCAGGGGGGCCGAGTTGGAGTAATCCATGGGGGAGCAGGGCTGGAGGCTTCCCGCAAGGGGAGCCTTCATCAGATCTACCGCAGGAGTGTCGCCTCGATCTCGCAAGCACCACCCCCGATGGAGGAGATTACTTTTTCCGAGGAGGACATGCTAGGGAACGAGAATCCCTTCCATGATGCCCTCGTGATTCAGGCCGCAATGGAGGACTTCACCGTTGATCGAATTCTGATCGACAACGGTAGCTCTGTAAATGTCATCTTTAAGGGGACGTTTGACGGACTGGGAGTCGAAGCTGCCAGAGTTCGAGCATCTGATGGTCCCCTCTTCGGCTTCTCCGGAGAGAAGAAGGAAGTGGAAGGAGGAGCAGATCTCCTGGTAACACTCGGTGGCACCTCCATCAACTGTCGATTCATCATCGTCGACGCCCCGAGCTGCTACAGAGCCATCTTTGGGAGGCCGATTCTCAACACCTTCAAGGCCGTCCCATCCTCCTACCATCAGTGCTTGAAGTACTGTAAAGGAGACGTCCAGGTGAGGATCAGGAGCGATCCAAGAGCCGCCAGGGAATGCTATCTTACCGCCGTCAGTACCATCAGCTGGATGGCTGACGCGGAGGAGTTCGGGAGATTGTTGGAGAGCCCGGCCAGGCTGGAGGTGGCAGAGGAAGTGGAAGAAATCGAGGTACTCTCCGCAGCAGGAGTGCCTGGGTTGCTGAAGATTGGCGGGTCGCTGAAGACCGAGGAGAAGATCGAGATGGCGGCGTGTCTGCAAAAGAACGTCGACATCTTCGCTTGGAGTGCCGCCGAGATGCCAGGAGTCGACCCTGAGGTTGCGTGTCATCGCCTCAACCTGGATCCCTCTGTCCAGCCCGTCCGCCAAAAGAAGAGAAGAACCGCCACCATCCTCGCCAAGCCAATTAGGGAGGAGGTTAAAAAACTGCTAGATGCAGGTTTTGTGTCGGAGATCCAGTACCCAGGCTGGGTCTCTAATGTTGTAATGGTGACAAAGGCGGGGGGAGGCTGGAGAATGTGTGTGGATTTTTCCTTAATGAATAAAAGCTGCCCGAAGGATTGTTATCCCTTGCCTCGAATCAACGCGCTGGTTGATTCAGCCGTCGGTTTTTCTGTGATGAGTTTCCTTGATGCGTTTTCAGGATATCACCAGATCCGGATGCATCCCCCTGATTGCCGCGATGTCTCCTTCATCACCGACGACGGCTGCTACAGCTACAGGATGATGCCCTTCGGTTTGAAGAATGCGGGAGCCACCTACCAGCGGATGATGGACCACATCTTCAAGGGGCAAAAGGGGAGGAACCTGGAAGTGTACGTGGACGACCTCTTGATCAAAAGCAAGAACGTCCAGGAACACATAGCCGATCTGGTGGAGACCTTTGAAACGTTGAGGAGGTTCAAGATGAGGCTCAATCCGACGAAGTGCGTCTTCGGAACAGGAAAGGGAAAGTTCCTGGGACATCTCCTAACCCCGATGGGAGTAGAGCCTAACCCCGACAAGGTTAAGGCGATCCTAGAAATGCCGTCCCCGAAGACGATGAAGGAAGTCCAAAGGTTGACAGGAAGGCTGGCGGGACTTAGCCGCTTCCTCTCAAAAGCCGGAGAGAAGTGCTCTCCGTTCTTCAAGACGCTCCGCAAAATAGAAAGCTTCGAAAGGACCGAGGGATGCGAGATAGCATTCGGAAGGTTGAAGGAGCAATTGACTCAGACACCTCTCCTTCAGAGCCCGAAGGAAGGCGAAGACCTGCTCATCTACCTGGGAGTGGGAGCAGAGGCAGTTAGCTCCATCTTGGTCCGAGAAGAGGGGAGGAAGCAGCTACCCATCTACTATGTCAGCCGGGTGCTGAAGAAGGCGGAACTAAAGTATCCAATCCTGGAGAAGCTTGCCTTCGCCTTGGTGGTGTCGGCGCGGAAGCTCCGGCCTTATTTTCAGGCTCACTCCATCCGAGTGGTAACTGATCATCCTCTCCGCAATATCCTGGAGGGAGTGGAGCATTCGGGGAGGTTGGCGAAATGGTCGGTAGAACTCAGCGAGTTCGTAATTTCCTTCTCCCCCCGAGTGGCGATCAAGGCTCAGGCAGTAGCAGACTTCCTGGCTGACTTCTCGGTGGAAGCGGAACCCGGAGAAGAGGTGCTCAACCCAATCCCTTGGAAGATGTTTGTTGATGGAGCTTCGGGCAAAAGTTCTGTGGGGGTGGGCATCGTGCTCGTCAGCCCACAGGGAACAAGGATCGAGCAAGCCGTCGAGATCCTCTTCCCCGTCACAAACAACCAGGCAGAGTACGAGGCCATAGTGGCAGGCTTGCGCCTTGCCAAGGAGCTGGGGATCCGTGATGTCCGGGCTTTCACGGACTCAATGGTGGTCGCGTCGCAAATCCGAGGAGAGTTCGAGGTGCGTGACACCACCCTGCAGAGGTACTTGGTAAAGGTGAAAGGACTGATTGGAGGCTTCCAGTCCTTCTTCGTCGAGCATGTGCCAAGAGAGGAGAACTCGGCAGCAGATCGCCTCGCCAAGTATGGGCCGAGGGCCGGAGGAACTATCACCGAATTATTCCACCCGTCCATTGAGGAGGGAGAGATGATGGAGATCGAGCAACGCCCCTCGTGGATGGATTCCTTTGTGGCATTCCTGGCCAGCGGTCAGCTCCCAGCAGACGAAAGGGATCAAAGAAGGTTTCGGTACAAGGCGGCATACTACCTCCTGCAAGATGGAGAGCTGTACCGTAAAACCATCTCGGGTCCCCTGGCCAGATGCGTTTCTGAAGACGAAGTACCCCGAGTATTGGAAGAGATCCACTCGGGAGAGTGTGGAAGTCATTCTGGGACTCACACTTTGGAGCAGAGGGTCTTGAGGCATGGTTACTTCTGGCCTACTATCCGAAAGGATGCTGAGGTCTTCTCAAAAAAGTGCCAAAAGTGCCAGCTCTTCGCCCCCCTTCAGTTGCAGCCAGCCCAGCAGCTCCGATCGATCATCTCCCCATGGCCGTTCGCCATCTGGGGGATGGACCTGATCGGCCCTTTCCCTCAAGCAAGCGGTCAGAGAAAGTTCGTTCTCGTCATGATCGACTACTTCTCCAAATGGATCGAAGCCAAAGCTTTGGCCAAGACCACCTCTCAAGTCGTGAAGAACTTCATCTGGGGAGAGATCGTCTGCAGATTCGGGATCCCTCTCGCCATCATCACCGACAACGGTCCCCAGTTTGCCAGCTTGGAGCTAGAAGATTTTTGCAGGCAGCTAGGAACTGATCTTCGATTCGCCTCCGTACATCACCCAAGGAGCAATGGCCAGGTAGAGGCCGCCAACAAGCTGATCATCAACCTACTGAAGAAGAAGGTGGAGAACCTAAGAGGTAACTGGGCAGACCAGCTCCCCTCGGTCCTGTGGGCTTTGAGGACCACTCCTAGCTCAGCCACAGGGGAAACGCCGTTCAAACTCTCTCACGGGTCGGAAGCTCTCATCCCAGTAGAGTTCGAAGTCAGAAGCCCAAGGGTGGTAGCCGCGAAAGACGGAACCGAAGAATGGCAACTAGAGAACGAAGAGGTTCAAAAGCTATCTCTCGACTACATCGAGGAACTCCGAGATTTAGCTTCAGTCAGGCAAGAGGAAATCAAGCGCCGAATGGCGAAACATTTTGACAAAAATGTCCGCCTCAAGCACTTCCAAGCAGGTGACCTAGTCCTGAAGAAGGTGGACGCAGCAGGAAGGTCCGCCGCCGTCGGGAAGCTCAATCCGAATTGGGAAGGACCTTTCATCATCCGGGAGGCGCTCCTGACAGGAGGGTACCATTTGCAAAACCAGGAGGGCGAACTGCTTGGGAGCACCTGGAACGGCGATGACCTAAAAAGGTTTTATCCCTAAGGGGAGATGTATATGTCCCATCCTTGTAAATTCATTCCTTTTGAATAAAATTTACGTCGCCCTGAAACATGGGACGAGGAAGCTTCCTTCGCATCAACAAAACCTCAAAATAAGGAAGTCAGGTGAAGTCAATCTCCACGCCAGGTTGGGAAACAGGCCTCCGACTTAACCCTCGTAAAAACTCAGAACGGATGATGGGACAGTGCCTCGGGTGTGCGTTCCCTTAAGACCAAGCCTCTGCAATGACGGCCGAGATCAGCTCCCCCCTTGCATGTTGGCCGCGGTTCCCACCGACTGCATTTCTCGTCCGACTGTAGAGATTACCGGGAAGAAGTCTGGACGCCGACCTTCCGATTCGGCGAAGAGATGATCGATTTCACTAGCTCAGGGGACCCTTGAAAAAAGGCGTCATGTACCCTCGAAAGCTGAAAAGCTCGCAGCAAAATATTACATTTTCTAAGTTACTGTGTTAGATCATATGAGTTATTGTGCCTAAAGTGTGCTTAACTCCCTGCTAAACTCACTGAGCAACAGGAAGCAGGTCCGATCCACATCCAGCATCCAAGTAGGATGGAGGCCTCGGGATGGTGTGTCCCCTTGGATCTCCCCGACTGTCACTCCGTGCTTGACGTCGTCCTGCATCAACATCCATCACCACCAGTTGGGAAACGAGCCTCCGACTTATACCTCGTAAAAACCCAGAGCGGATGATGGGACAGTGCCTCGGTTCAGCAACCCTCTAAGACCAAGCCTCTGCATTGACGGTCGAGATCAGCTCCCCCCTTGCATGGTGGCCACGGTTCGTATCGACTGCACTTCTCATCCGACTGGAGGGATTACCAGGAGGGAGTCTGGACGTCGATATCCCGACTTGGACAAAGAGGTGATCGATTCAACCAACCGAAGAACGAAGACTTCAAGCATCCCTGTAGGATGGAGGCCTCGGGGTGGTGTATCCCCTTGGATCTCCCCAAACGCCATTCCCTACTTGACGTCATTCTTCGTCGACATCCGGCATCCAAGTACCAGGCAAGACCTTGAGAGCACGTGTCCCTCTAAACCCTCTGAGTAGCCTCCACAGTTCAACTCCCTCAAGGGAAGCATTGCAGAAGGCGAGCATGCATGTGCGAGTACCTAGGCGAGTATACATGTGCGAGCATGGAGGAGCGAGTATACATGTGCGAGCATGGAGGAGCGAGCATATAAGTACGAGTATGGAGGTACACACAACCTCGCCGTAATCCTAAGAGCCTAGCGAGCACTCAATCTCGCTTCGAGCCTAGGAGCCTAAGCGACATTCAGAAAAAGAAGCAAGCACCAAGGAGACAGGCGAGCAAAAACTTTGTCCTTTTCATATGTAAATATTTGATGAATATTACAAAAGAATCTTCAAAGTGTTTACAAAAGGTCGCCGGGCGAGCAAAAAGGGAGCCCAGGCGACTAGGCGTCATCCTCGCCACTAATATCCACATCTGGCTCGTCGTCATCATCTTCGTCATCCTCGTCATCAACATCATCATCCTCGGCACCACTGGAAGGCGGCGACGATGCTCGCAAGGGGGAGGTGGACTCCTGGCGAGCAACGCCGGGATGATGTCCTCCACCCTCAACTCCATTGCAGCCGGCTTCAGGAGATCATCCGCCTTCAGTTGACTCAGGATGACGGTCCCCGTAGCTCGTGCGATCTCTCGGCGAACTCGTGGCATGTCGTCGCCATGCATCCGGATCTGCTTGCCGATCCTGGAGGGGCCCGCCACCGCTGGCTGTTGCTCGGCAGGCCGAGTTTCCAGCTCAGCAATGCGAACTTGGGCGGCCTCCAAAGCCAGCCGAGTGTCATCCAGCTCTTTCTCCAGCTGGGACATCTTTGTCGCCATCTCCATCTCGGCGACCTTCAAAAGCAAGAAGACGCAAAATCAGTAAGTTATTCGGCAAAGAAGCGACTATCCCGGAGGCGAGTATCAAAGAGAAGCGAGTACCTCATGCTCCTTCGCCTTGAGCCCCATGGCGATCATTTTCTTTGTACTGATCCGGATGGTCTCCTCGTACTCCAGCAACCTCCTCGCCGTCGAATGAGCCAGCTCGGCAGATCGCAGCAGGGATCGCGAGGTTTGGTGCGCCAGATACTCGGAGGATTCCTCCCGCAGCCTCTCCGCGTCCTCGCGACCATAGACGGCGTGGAGCACGTCAAAAGCCTCGCCTTGATCCTCCCAGTCCTCTGACCAGGGCGGGAGGTTGGAGCTCAGGGACACCACATGGTCGCCCTCCGACCAGGCGACTAGGCGGCGTCCATAGGCATCCTCGCCACGAACACCCAAGTTGAAGTTTGGGTGGGTATAGGGCTCGCCGGCCTCAGAAGGGTCCGCCTTCTTGCCAAGGTCCCGGTGAGCGACCTCCTTCTTCTTCCTCGAGGGCTCGGAGGGCTCGCCCCTCTCCTTCCGCTTCTTCGACAGCCTGGAGCCTTCGCCGCCGACCAGGGTCTCATCACCTCCCGGCGACAAGTCGATGGGCGAGTAGGCCCCATCCCCGCGAGCAGAGGTCCCTGTGCCTCCCTGGGTGGAAGTAGTCGTCTTCACCACCGCGGGAAGAAGCTCGCGCGGCAGGACGTGGACTGCTGCAGGAAGAGAAGTGATAAATCCAGTTAGTCGCCAAGTGGAAGACGAAGAACGAGTATTGCGAATACTCGCACAGTAGATTACCTTCGCCTACGAAAACCTCGGCGAGCTCATCTACTCGCCTCCTCCAGTGCACCACATCAAGACGGCGATTCTTGAAGGACTCGAGCAGCTTCGCGCCACCCTCGCTTAGGAAGGAAGTCCCGAAGACGCTCTCCGGTGGCTGGAAGGATTTGTCGGGGATCGCTTGAAAGTCGCCAGAAATGACGACTAATCGCTCTCCCCAGCGATGATTCTTGTTCGCGGTGCCGACCAGCGTGCAGACATGGCTGCAGAAGAAGATGACGCCCTCGCCTGTCGCCATGAAGTTGAATACTCGCCGAAAGACAGAAAGGTCGAAGGCGATCCCCTGGTCGCGCAAATAGCAGAGGAAGCCCACGATCATCGCCACCCCGTTAGGGTTGATCTGGGCGGGGACTATCCCAAAGTAGCGGAGTATCTGAGAGAACTCCGTCCACAGTGGTAGTCGCAGGCCCACCTCGAAGTGGCGAGTAGGGAGTACTCGCCCATCACCCAGAATGGAATTTAGTCGCTCTCCCTGGCGAGGAAGCCTAGCGATGTACCCTGGCGGGAGGTACTTCGCCCTGACGACCTCCAACTCCTTCTCAGTCGTGATCGACTTCTTGAAGGTGGTCGCCGCAAAGTTCTGGGCGTGATTGGCACGCCGGATGGTCGCCTCATCGGCCATCTTTTGAAGGAAGGGAAGAAAGGCGAGTATCCAAGAAAGCACGAAGAGGAAAGGGAGACGGAAGATACTCGCACGAGAGCTCAGAAGGTCGCCAAAAGCGTATTTAAGACTCACCCACCCCCCCCCCCCCCCCCCTATTTATAGTGGTCGGGTAGCTTGGCGTATCGAGCACGACGGCGCGATTAGGAATAAGGGGGTGGCGAGTATTACGTTGTAATCGCCAACTCAGCAACGCGCGTCAGCAAGAAGTCGACCTCCCAAGCGAGAAGACCTGCAAGGAAAGGCGCGGAAAAAGCTCGCTATGCATAAGGCGAGGAACATATAGCTACTCGCCAAAATAAAAGAAGATAGAGAAAAACTCAAGATAAAATCCATCACAGAAAGAAGAAGGCAGAACAAGTAGTAAACGACGAGTTTTCTAATACTCGCCAAAGTAATATTACATCAAATCAGGCAATAGTTCAGCAGTACAGAGCTACTCGCCAAAAGGCGACATAGCGTAGAAAGAAGAAAAATAGGAGAAGAAGCAGCGTCTAGGGAGGTGCTTGGAGATTCGCTTGAAAATCCGGAGGCTGAGGATGTCGCCCAACGAAGCCCATGCTGCGAGCACGCTTGAAGTGCTCAAAGGCCAGAGACATCGCGTCCTCGCCCTGACGCAGTTGGTCTTCGATCCTCGCCAGCCGACCAACCGAGCCCATGCTCGCGCGCATCCCCACCAACTCGTCATGATGCAGCTGTTGGCGATGCTCGATCCTCGCCAATCTGCGCTCCAGGTCGCCAACCGTATGAAGGCGAGATTCTGCACCAGCCAGGCGAGTATCGAACTCTTCCAGCCGCGATACTCGCACCTCCAGCTCGGTCAAACGACGATGAGCGTCAGAGCTCGCCAGGCGCTCAACTCGCGATTCAACCTCGGACAGGCGGCGATGAGGCTCACAAATCGCCAGGCGCTCCAACTTGGACTCCAGCTCCAGAATTGCGCGAGTAGCCCTCTCCTGGTACTCGCGAGAAGGAAGCCCGACCGCGTCGATCAAGGCTCCAATGGGGGTATGGGCGCGAGCTGCCAAAAAAGGTAAGAGTGTTAGAACTTAGATGACGAAGCAAAAAGCGAAGTGAAGACAGTAGCGACTATTGAAAATAACGACCAAATACCTGGCCTAGGACTGCGTGAACGACGGCGAGGAGAGACCCTTGCCCGGCGAGGAGATGTGCTGCGATGATGGTCGTCTCGCCGCGAAGAGCCCCCGATCGCCGGATCCCGGCTGGGAGGCGCGTTCCCCCTACCGCGATTATCACCTGGTCGCCCTCCCCCTCTGGGAGCGAAGAAGCCCGAAGAGCCCCCAGTCCCGCCACGGCGCGAGGATTCGCCCTGATGAGTAGAGGGCGCAGTAGAAGTCGAAGGGCGCTGATCGCCCTGAAGGGTAGCAGAAGGAGGGAACGAAGGAGGTGGCGGAAGCCCACCTGCGGGCAGCTGTGAGCTGCTCGCAAACCCCGAGGAATCGAGAAGCGGTGGCGGTGGAGGCGGAAGCACGATGCCCGCCAAAGGAGCACGTTGCTCGCTCATCGGCCTCTTCTCCAGCGAGGAGCTGTGAAGAACTCGCCCTGAGCGACCTCCACCCCTGGGCGAGATCATGGGCGACGATCTCAGAGGAGCTGCGGCTAAAGGCTCCTCCTGAGCACCGATGGTGGACGAATCTGCGAGCATAGAAGAGGAATTCAGCAAACTCGGACCAAGTAGAGGACGTTCAAAGGCAAGTAGCGAGTATGTGCTCGTACCTCGCACAGAAGCGAGATTCTCCGGCGGATTATGGGCCGTAGACTCAGGAATGCTCGCCCCCTCAGCGACATTTTGAGCAGGAGAATCAGCAGCCGGCGAGTCGCCCGCATTAGAGAGCCCCAGGTCGTCCAGCAGCTGCTGGTGTTGATCGGCCAAAGGGGCGGCGACCTCTTCCTCGGCGGCCTTTTTCTTCTCCTTCTTCTTCTTCTTCTGGGCGAGCCTCTTCCTCTTCTTGGAAGATGGAAGGTCGCCAGATGCAAGATCCGGGCGAGGAAGGAGCGTAGGACCATCAAATATACCAACGAGGCCAGCCATGGCCGCCTTAGCCTCTGCAGCATAGTCGCGCGCCATCTTGAGCGAGTTCAGAAAAGACGTGCCATCAGAGACCCCTGCCCCTCTATTTATAGAGATCGATCGTCGGCCAGCAAGAAGGCGAGTACAGACCTTATACTCGCCAGAAAGACAGCTCGTCGAATGAAGGTTGGATGATTCTTTCCGAGCAACTACGTTACTCGCAAAGAGCGGGGATTGTGTACAACCCTCATTCTCCGAGGGTAGACCCCCCCCCCCCCCAGGGCCACGTAGGCAGAAGTCAAGGTCAAAGAGGTCAACACAGAGCTCGGCAGTTCAAGGCAGAAGTATGGAAGACCTCGGCGAGTATGTAGGCAATACTCGCCAGGCTGGCGAGTATGGAACAGAAGACCTGGCGCATATTGGCCCAGCGTGTGCGAGCAGCACCCAATACTCGCCAGATGGCCGACTATGGCATGATACTCGCCGAGTAACCCATAGTCGCCGGGTTGGGGGCTGGGCTATAAAAACCCCCCCTACCCCTTGGTTTTCCTATAAATAGGACCCCAGGGGTACATGGATTGGCACCTGGACTTGAGCTTTTGGACCCCGATTCCCGAACTCTCGAGCCCGTCACCCTTGCTTTCAGCCAAGTCGGTGCCTTCCCTGTACCAAGCTCGGCCACTTTGGTTTTGGAGGGGAAGACTCTCTCGAGCTTCTGGGTACGTGGTGGGACCTCCCTGCCGCAGCACCTGGGGTCCTGTTTGTTGCTCTTCTAGCTTCTTCGTCGTTGCCAGCCAAGCCATCTCGTCGGGCTGCTGGGCGAGTAGCCTCCGGCTGCATCGGTCCGAATCTTGAGGTCAGGATTTTCCTGGCGTCAACACTGATGCTCTTCGGACAAAGCTAGATGCGAAAGCAAGGAAGTTAGTCTTCGTTGGATATGATGAGCGGAAGAAGGGATGGAGATGCATGGATCCTGAGACACGGAGATCAGTGGTATCTCAGGATGTGGTGTTCGATGAGGTAACTTCCTACAAGGGGAGTTCAGGAGTTGAACTACTGGAGAGCAGGGTTGATGAAGAAGGGAAGGCTGCGGAAAATCTTCAAGTGGAGTTACTTATTTCACCAGGAGCTCCAGCTGTGTCAAGCTCTGAGATGGAGGCTTCAGGTTCTGGAAGCAGGGGGAGCGATGCTCCAAGTTTGTCTGGAAGAGGAGCTAGCACAGAAGAAGCAGCTGAGGAGGTGGTTAGTCAGGAGAAACCTCTTAGGAGGTCGAAGAGGACTATCAAGCCACCTGATCGATACACAGGAGGAAATATGGTGAGCTTCGTCTCATGTTTCTTTGTTGGTCCATTGGATGAGAGGGAGCCGTCAATCTTTGAGAAAGCCAAAGGCGTGAAGCAGTAGGAGATGGATGCTCTCAAGAAAAATGAGACTTGGTCTCTAGTGCCCAGGCCCAAGGGCATTACCTCTGTGACATGCAAATGGGTTTATAAACTCAAGAAGAAAGCTGATGACATGATCGAGCGATATACGGCTCGCCTTGTGGCTCGCGGGTTTTTACAGCAGTATGGAGAAGATTATGATGAGATGTTCAGTCCAGTGGAAAAGATGACTTCAGTTTGATTTGTTATTGCTTTGACGGCATCCAATGGATGGCAGATTTGGCAGCTTGATGTGAAGAATGCTTTCTTATACGGAGAGATTGACAAGGATATCTTCATGATTCAGCCGCCAGGCTTCATCTCGCAGGATTGTCTGGACTACGTCTGCAAACTGAAGAAAGCCCTGTATGGGTTGAAGCAAGCGCCTTGGGCGTGGTATGGGAAGATCGCGGAATATCTTCTATTCTGCGGGTTCTTTGCTTCAGACTCTGATTCTAGCTTGTTCGTCAAGAAGGAGGGGGGGCTTCGGGCTATTGTTCTGCTGTATGTGGATGACATGATTGTCTCCGGGAACTCGAAGGAGGCAGTAGCGAGGCTGAGAGCCGGGCTTGCTATCAGGTTTGAGATGAAGGATCTGGGTGAGCTTCACCATTTCCTTGGTCTCGAGGTTTGGAGGAGGGAGAGCAGAGTGCTCGTTTCTCTGGCTGGATATGCGGAGCAGATCGTTCAATGATTCGGCATGGAGGAAGCGAAGAGCAGCTCTATGATGAGTCCTGATCATATACACATTTATGGACTCATCCGGGCCGTTATTTAGTCATTTCTCCGCACTTTAGCCTTGTTTTAGTTTATATTTGATAATCCATGCTAGGTGCACATCTTGGCCCACTTTGGTGTGATTTTCATGCTTTTTGTCTTTAGTAGTATTCTTGTGCTGTTAGGTGCCACTTTCAGTGGCTAGATCTGTGGTTGTGTGGGAATAGGAGTCGTGCAAGTGCTCCCGGTGCAATTCTGCACAGGAACACTGCGCACGATCACCGGTTCTATTGCGCACGACCACTGGTCGTGCGCCACTGATCGTGTGCACTTAACCCTTTTTCACGAGTTCTGTTTGGTGCAGTGCGCACGACCATCAACGACAGTGCGCACGACCACCGGTCGTGCGCCACTGCTCGTGCGCACTTACCATTTAATTTCCGAGTTCTGTTTGCTGTAGTGCGCACGACCATCGACTCCAGTGCGCACGACCACCGGTCGTGCGCGACTGGTCGTGCGAACATTTTATTTTATAATTTCGTATCTTGCCGGTTCCACCCAGGCAGTGCGCACGATCACAGGATTCTAGTGCGCACGACCACTGGTCGTGCGCCAATGACCGTGCGCGCTGTTCAATTCAGCGCCTATATAATGACCTGATCGCGAATTAGGTCGGGATTACGCAATTGGACTCCGTTCCTTCCGCCGTTTTCGCCATTTTCAGAGGGTTTTCATCCCCTAGGCCTCCTCCATCATCCAAGGGCTTGCAAGAAGGGATCCTACACTCATTTTGATCGCTAAGGAAGAAGTTCTTCGCATTAGACGTGGCCGGATGGTAAATCGCTGGAGAAGACGGGTCCATTGGGAGGTGTGACAGCCCTCCTCTACCCCGGACGCAGTTGGGACCGAGCTAGGACGCGGAATGACAACCCGGTGCTTCCTACCGTGAATCTACAACGAGACTCCGGATTCGGTCGTATTTCTTGCCTTTTTCTTCTACTTGTGTGGTTATATTTGTTGTAATCTCTTTATTTAGATGATGAATGCTATGAACCATGTGTATTATTGCTTATTTCATGATTTTGGAATTATCTAGTTCATTTGTGTTATTGAGGTGCGCCCTATTCCATCTCCCACTCCACCACCGTGACCGGTGCCGCACTAGCAATTGCTTGTGGCGTGCTTATTGTGATGAGGTGCTTGCGACCCTCATTCCGCATGCCTTCTCGCCCATCCGCCCTTTCGACGCAGCGCGCTCAAGGCCTGCTTAGTCTCCATCTCGCCAATCGAAGCATTGCATAGCAGCATTGCATAGGAGTAGGCGTAGTATTTTATTTTATTATTCGCAAACCAAACCAGCCATCCATTGTAACACCGACCAAGGACTTCGATCTCAAGTCCTTCCTCGATATTAAATTCCACCTTACTGTGTTCCTCAAGAGACCGACACTCGGGGATTTTCCCCATTATTATTACTTGCGCGACCGGTGCACTTGCTGACACGCATCACTCTATACCTCTGGAACAGCATCATAAACTTCGGAAGGATGAGGGGAGAGTTCTATCTGATCCGTTGGTGTTCCGAGCTCTCGTTGGGAGCTTGATCTACTTGACCATCACGAGGTCAGACATTGCTTATGCAGTTGGTAAAGTGAGTCGGTACATGGCGGAGCGACGGAAGCCTCATCTTCTGGCGGCAAAAGAAATTCTGAAATATGTGAAGTCGACCTCTGATTTGGGTCTCTTATATAGGAGAGGGTCATGCTTGGAGTTGCTTGGATACATGGATGCTGATTACGGGGGAGACGTAGATGATCGGAGATCAACGTCTGGTTTTGTCTTTATGACAGGCCCCACAGCTATTTCTTGGTGCAGCAAAAAGCAGGACTCGGTGTCTGTATCAACCACAGAAGCGGAATACAAGGCTTCGGCCTTGGCAGCTCAGGAAGTTGTTTGGCTCAGGAGGTTGGTGGAGGACATTCATGAGGAGCTACGCGGGGACAATGAGAGTGCTTTCAAGCTGGTTAACAATCCAGTCTGTCACACGAGCACCAAACATATTGAGATTGAGAACCATTTCATTCTTGAGAAGGTGTTGGGTGGATCTCTTATGGTCGAGCATGTTCGGAGTGCGGACAATGTTGCAGACATCTTCACAAAGCTACTGGCGAATGGACCGTTCACTCGGTTGCGGAGTTTTGCTGACCGCAGAGACCGCGCGGTCTCTGTGTTGATTCTCTGCCAGTCTGGTTCTGGCGGTCTGCTGGTTGGCCGGTTTGTTCTAGTGGTGTTCCGGTCTCTTCCCGGTCTGCTCTGCTTGGTTGGTCTTTCTCCTTTGTAAGGAGACCGGGAGGTCTGTTCTTGTATGTTCCGGTCTCTTCCCGGATTGTTCAACTTGGTTGGTCTATCTTCTTCGTAGAAGACCGGGTGGTTTGTTCTTGACCGGGCGGCTTATGCTGGGTGATCTGGCGACTTATCTGAAGTCGGCCAGATGTTCTTGGTTTGATCCTGGTGATCTAAGGAAGGAGTGTTCTTTTGTTCGCGCGACTTGTGCGCGGTCTACTGCTGATCTGCGGTCTTCGACAAGATGTTGTCCAAGTGGTGTGATCGCGCGGTCTGCTTTGTGAGACTGCTAGCGATCTGGCGGGTGGTGAATGTATCTCTTTTGTGATGACATCCATCTTGTCGCCTATAAATAGGGGTGCATGGCCCATCATTCATAACGAGAACTGTAAGAACTAGAGCCTGGATTGTTTCGTGCGGTCTCACTTTGAGGTCGGGCGGTCTCGGAAGCGAGTTGACTGTTTGTTGTGTTTGCAGGTTTGCGGTCAGTTGGTTGCGATCTCTTTCCTTGGTGATTTCCCAGCGGCTTGAATAAACAGTTCGGCAGCGGTCTGTCTGCGAACTGCTTTATGTTGTTCCTGTCCTGTTCGCAGTGAGCTCAGCGATCAGGCAACCTTCGGCGGTTAGGCGATCTGAGTTGCGGTCTGGCGACAGCTTATGTTCTTCGTTCAATTCAATAAGCTCCAGTTCGTGCGGTCTGAGGTGGCGGTCTGACAGTACAGGTCAAGTCGGGTGATCTGAGTTGCGGTCTTGCCTGTTTTCTGTTCATGCGGTCACAGGTCAAGCCGGGCGGTTCTGTAGTTGAGCGGTCTGTGCGGTCTCTGCTTGTCAAGCCGCCAGATTTGTTTTTGGTGTGTTTTTTTTCTTCTCTCCTTCGTGATTCTTATGAATCATGTCTCGCCATGTATACCTTGCACTGTAATCAAGTATTGCGATTCAATAAAGCTTTGTGTTGCTGTGTGGCATATTGTGGTTGTTTAGCTATAACTCAGTTGATGCAACTCCTGCTTACTCCTAAATGATTCAAATCAAAAATGTTAACACAAACACCGGAGTTTGGCTGTTGGCAGACCATTTTGGGCTGCGTGTAGCAAAAGTGTAAGGCAGAATCCCGCTATTAGCAGACCATAAGCAAAACTATAATAGACCTTGAAGGGCACCTTTGGAGAGGACTCCAATCTTAGTACTCTAAGCTTCCTCCTCCCTAGGTTATCTTGGCTTAGCTCTCAGGCTCTCCAAGGTGCCCAGTCTCAGCTTTGGCTTGGGATGGGAAGCGCTCAAAGATCTTCCGGGTCTGTGGTGGGACCTCCTCGCTGCGAACAAGGGTCTGTGTCTAGTTTTGAGTTTTTGGTCTGTTCCTTCCGAGGAATCAGTAAGTGCTAGCTGCCCTCAACTGGTTGAGGGCCCGAGCTCTACAAGAGACCAAGTTCTGGTTTCAACAAGTACAGCAGCCCAGGAGGTCTTTTTCTTCAAGACCACTCTTGTCATTAATTCAAACATGTGCTTGGATATAGTATCAAGTGATCCTTGCTTGCACAACACTGCCTTGCCTACTATATTAGTTAGGAGATTTCCTTTTTGATTGAAAACGTTCCTCTTCTGTGAGCCAGTTTTGGCATTACAATATTCACACCATGTCAGGGCCTTTTCCTTGTCTTTCTTAGACAATTTATCTTCTTCTTCATGATTTCATGCTGGCAGTTGAAGGGCTTTCTCCATCTTCCTGGGAGATATCTTTAACTTCAAGTTTCCTATCTTGGATTTTAAGGAGAAGTGGAAGATGAGAGCCTTGCATTGTTGAATAATTTCAGAACTTCAGTTCTGAGAATTACAGTGGGCTCTGATAGAAGATATTCTAGACCTTGATGATTTAGAAGTAGAATCACTTCTTGAATCTCAACTTGGGCATGATGGAATCCATTCCTAATGATCTCATATCCTTCATGGAGATCCATTGCCATCTTTGGTGCCATTTCCTTAGAAGGACAAGTCATTGAAATGGGAGGGAAGATGGTTCGTCTCACCGGCTAGGGTGTAAAGGTTTGTAATTTCTTTAATCAACATTGGTCTATTTATATAGACTTGGTTTAGGTTTTCCTTAATGACAGATGTTGATTTGACTTATTACTTACATGATTTTATATTACAGAATATTCAGATAAGACAATATTTAATTTTTCCAGCCTGTCTCAGCGGAACCGCTGAGACGGAGTGACAACCCGCTGGGACAAGCAATTGTAAACCGCGGAGACAGTTTTAGCCATCTCAGTGGATCAGTTGAGACTTTCTCAGCTGTCTCAGCGGTTCAGCTGAAACTTTCTCAGCTGTTTCAGCCGACCTTACTTCATATCAGTGAACTATATAAGTAGGATTACTTCTAGTCCTAACCATGCTACTACGTATTTTAGATTGCAACCTATCCTAGCAGAGCTTGTGATACATGTTTACATGTTTTAACAAAGCTAAGGAATAAAGTAATATGCAAGATAGAGAATATGGCATGATGAAATCTATTCTAGATTCAACATGCCAAGCTCAATTTTGAAAGCATTAAATTTAGCGTCATCCAATGGATTTATAAAGATATCAGCTACTTGATTGTCAGTGGGGACAAATTCAAGGCAGATGTCATTACTTTCTACATGCTCTCTAATAAAATAATACCTTATCTATATGCTTAGTCCTGCTATGTGAGACAAGATTCTTAGCAATAAAGATAACATTGGATGAGTCTCAATACAATGGAGAGCGAATTACCTTGAGGTTGTAATCTTCTAGCTGGTGTTATATACATAATGGCTGTGCACAATATCTCCCTGCAGCTATATATTCAGACTCAGTAGCGGATATGGCCACACTGGTCTGTTTCTTGCTGCTCCATGAGATCAAACTTCTTCCTAGAAATTGACAAGTTCCACTTGTGCATTTCCTATCTTCTTTTCATCATGCAAAATCTGCATCTGAGGGCTGCTCCACATATACTTCTTCCTTTAGATTGCCATTCAGAAAAGATGACTTGACATCCATCTGGTAGACTTTGAATCCCTTGTGGGCAGCATATGCAAGGAATAGCCTTATTTCTTCTAACCTTGCAACTAGGGCAAAGGTTTGATCAAAGTCAATACCTTCTTCCTGCCATTATCCCTTGGCCACCAGTCTAGCCTTGTTCTTATGATGATGCCATTCTCATCAAGCTTATTTCTGTAGTTCCATATGGTACCTATGATGTTGTGTTCTTGAGGCTTTGGCACCAACTTCCATACTTTGCACCTCTTGAATTGTAAAAGATCTTCTTGTATGGCTTGAATCCAGAATGTATCTAGATTTGCTTCTTCAAACATCTTGGGCTCCATCTGTGATAGAAAGCTCAGGAATAGAGCTTCATTATGAGCCCTGCTTTTGGTGATCACCCCTTGGTTCTCATCTCCTATTATCTGGTTTCTTGGATGATCCCTTAGATGCTTATTTGCTGCATGCAATCTGTCCACAATCTACAGCTCATCTTCTGGAGCAGCAGGCTCTTCAGCAGCTTGTTGATCTTCATCTTCAGGAATAGAAGCATCTGAATAGATCTTGCTTGTGTTGGGTATGTCTTGGATAGACATATGTTGCATCTTCTGTTCATTACCTATCAAAATAGGAGAACTGGACCAGCCCTTATAAAGCAGGTTGGTCTCATCAAATACAACATGCATAAACTCATCTACAACATGATTTTTCTTGTTGAATACTATATAGGCCCTGCTATGTGAGCTATATCCAACAAGAACCCCAACATTGCATTTTTTTAGCAAACTTTGTCAGTTGAGATTTTCCATTATTCAAAATATAGCATTTGCAACTAAAGATTCTAAAATATGAAATGGTTGGTTGTTTGCCTTTCAAAATTTCATAGGGTGTTATACCAAGGGACTTATTGATAGAAGCTCTACTGAGTACATAATAAGTAGTATTGACTGCCTCAGCCCATAAATATTCTGGGAGTGAGGAGTCATTAAGCAGTGTTCTCCCAGCTTCTATCAAGGTTCTATTCCTCCTCTCAGCCACACCATTTTGCTGCGGAGTCCTTGGGGAGGAGAAATATTGGGTGATACCAAGTTCTTAACAAAACTTTGTCATGGCCCTAGATTGAAATTATGTACCATGGTCAGTTCTAGTTCTGACCACAGTACATTGTAATTCATTCTGGTTTTCCTTAACATTGTTTATGAAGACCTCCAAGGAAAGGGTTTTCTTCTTCAAGAAGAATACACATGTATATTTTGAGTGATCATCAACAATCTCTAAAGTATACAACTTTCCACCTAGGCTCTGAATTGGCAAAGGACCAAACAAGTCCATATGCAACAGATAAATACATCTTTCAGTATTTTTGTAGCAAATGCTTTTAAAGGTGGACCTAGTTTGCTTGCCCATTTGGCATGCATGACAGGGACCACTTTTAATACATTTTAAATTTGGACTATTCCTAACAAGGTTTTTAGAAAATAGTCTATACATTGCCTTGTAGTTAATGCGGGCAAGTCTCTTGTGCCATTGAACACAAAGAGACTCACTTTCATTAGCCACAAGACACACAGGAGATAAAGAAATATTGCATATAAAATCTAAGCAATAAATATTCCCACTCCTTGTGCCTAAGAGAATGATCTCTAAGTCAATTGACTTCGTGATCAAGTACTTATCATTGTGGAATTCAATGACATTGCCCAAGTCATATAGTTGACTTATGCTAACAAGGTTGTGTTGCAAACCCTCAACATAAGCCACCATTATGATTGAGACTATGTCATTGGAGATCAAACAATAACCTCTGGTGATGCCTTTTTCAGACCCTCCAAAGATGACTTTAGGTCCATTCTTCACAGCAGTGTACTCCTGCAGAAGGCTTTTGGTACCTGTCATGTGCCTTGAGCACCCACTATCCAACTGCCATATTTGCCCTAGGATGGTACTAGAACTATCTTGCAAGAAGATATTTATTTTGCCTTAGGAGCCCAATTGATTTTGGTTCCTAGGCCTTTGTTAGTTTTGGTACAAAAAATATACCTCCAAGACTCACACTAAAAGGAAGAGGGAAGGGACTGCGGAGTGCAGGTTACTTAGGATGGAGAATGCCAGAAAAGAGATCTCTGAGGGAAAACTTCTTTGATTATGTAACATCCCCCAAACAGCTAGACCCCTAAGTTGGTTTTGTCATGACTAGGTCATGACAAAACAATAGGAAGAGCTCAAGACCTTGTGAACATAGGTGAGAAGGAGAAAACCCAAGTGGTCTGCAAATAACAATTTTCAGATGCCAAGCCTAGGGTTGGACTTTAGGACCCCACCTTGACCCCACAATATCATCCCTAACCCATTAGAGGTCTCCTTGAAGCACTAGTGACCCATTGGGGTCAACCTAAGAGGCCAACTTGACTAAAGTCAGCCCTAAACCCTAAATTGTTCAAAGTGCCCTAATAAGGGGCAATTCACCCTCACCTTGTCAAATTGACCCTACCTAGACCTTCCTAACCTTTAAGGAAAGTCAATGGAGCCCAAGCCACCCTTTGGGGTCAACCCAATTGTTCAATTTGACCAAAGTCAAACTCAAGCTTAATTTAGGTCAAAATACCCCAATTTAACCTAATCTATCCCAATCTATTTGGGCTAGGCCCAATTAAGGAAATCCACCATCTAGTGGGCCTGCTGATTTCTGAATTTACCTCTTGGAATCTGTGTTTGGTGACAAGGAGAGAGAAAATAGAAGTTTCCCCCAAATCGGAGAGAGAGAAAGAGAGCATGCATGGAGATTTATTGCAATTGATACTTCATTTCCCTCCCAATTGGTGAGCGTTCACCTTCCCCCATCAGTTACAAACGAAATCTGGGGTTTCTTTGACTAGGGGGGCTGTATTAAGAGAAAATTGGAAGAAACCGAAGTCTGGGTTAATGGCCATTAATAGCTATCAGGAATAAAGACATCCCATCGCGATTGAAACCCCCCGTTTCCTTTAGTACTTAGAGAGGAAGAGTTCCCCAACCCTCCAGAGAGAATCGTGCAGAGGAGGCCTAAATTGGCATGGCATCAAAAGCTCCAGGACGGCCATGGCCAACAAGAAGCGGCAAGGAGCCAAGCACCCAAACAGGTCCGATCCTCTTCTTCTCCCTTGGTGCTAGATCATTTCTTAATTTGGGGCTTGATCCGTGCCCAATATGGCTCGGATTGCGTTTCCAAAAAAGGCTCATTTCGAGCTTTTTAACCTCCTCTAAAACTCAAATCCGACCACCTCCGGCCAGCCAACCACCTCCTATCTCCGGCCACCACCTCAACGGAGGTGGTGGTGGCATTAGCCGGCCAGAAAGAGGCGTAGGTGGCCGGGAAATCACCCCGCAAGGAAGCCCAGGTCGGGTTGTCGCGCGCCGTCCATTTCACTGGGACGATGATAGAGAGCCGTCCGATCTTATTAATATTGTCTACATATATATCATTTCATTCGTCGAACTGAGTTAGACGTTCGTCGAACGCAGAAATATTCGGGGTTCGTCGAACGCAGTTCTTCGTTCGTCGAACGCTGTTATTTGTTATTTTCGTCGAACGCTGTTATTTATTAATTAGTCGAGCGCTGTTAATTTAGTCGAACGCAACTTTGTTCGGATTTCGTCGAGTGCAGAGTTGTTCGGCCTTCGCCGGGCGCAGTTAATTTGATCAAACGCAGAGTCGTACTGCTTTCGTCGAGAGCTATTTAAATTTCATCGAACGCAGAAACAGTTATATAATTAAATGTTTATATGATTTCTATCACACCTTTTTACTGTAGTTTGTTTTAATTATTAAAAATACTAGATCGCCTCTGATTAAAAAGTGTCCAACACGAAGGTTGTAGCCCTTGGAGTCTACTGTGTTTTAAAATTAATTTTACCCCAAAAGGAGTACTGTAGCTCCCTGTAGAGACAAAATGGTGGGACTGGTCCCTAGGGTTGGGCAGTCACTCTTTCTCTGAGATCTTTTTAATGGTAGATGTTATGGCCTTGATATTTAAAACCTAGACTAGTCTCTTACACCCACACAACATACTAAAAGATGGGATTTTTAGGAGAAAATTTTTCTAAGGTTTTTGTAATAATTTCATAAATCATATATTAATTAATTATTGGGTCAAATGACCTCCAATGCCCTCCAAAGTTTAGTGGATACTTCTTAGGGTTATCACATGACCCTGGTAAAAATCTCAGCCCAATTGGGACTGATTTATTTTGGAAATTGGTTAACCTAAGTTGGGTCTAATTAGGTTAAAATTAGGGCATGGTGTTTATCTTGGAATTTTGTGGTCAAATCTCCTCACCATGAGATGGAACCTTGTCCACTGGTTTAGGATCACCTAAAGTATCCCCATGAGTGGTTTGGGGTGGTGTAGAGGTGATTAAGCCCTAGAACACTAGTTTTATTCCTAGGTGTGCATTTAGAACATTGTGAAGGACATGTGGTCAAAAGTCCCTGGATGGTTATGAAACTTGGTGGATAGGTTCATAGGGTTTAAATAGGCACTGGGTAATTTTATAAGAATTTTAGGAGCCATTATTCCCTTTGAATTAGGACATAACCCCTTTAGGGAAACTTCCCATAAGAAACATTTACAAGCTTAAAAAGTCTTGGATAATGATGAAACTTTGGTGGTGCCCTTATAATCATGGTTTAGACCTCTGGTGATTTTTGTGAATTTTACAAAATGATTTAATCAGTACTTCTTTCACAAGGCAGGTCCTGTATTTGATTTAGACTTAAGAAAAATATTTGAGGGTCCAAAACTCATTGTTAAATTGTGCAAATTGGTGATAGGACCTTTCAGAACATTAGGAAGCTGTGTGAATTTTTATAGAATTTTTGAAGACTTAAATCAATAGGCTACTTCACAATTCATTTAATTTGAGGTTTTCTTAAAGTATTTATTTTAGTGAGAAAATGATTTCCTTAAATCCTGAAACTTAGTCAGTAGCCTTTTCTGGTGAATACAAGAGTTTGGTAATTTTCCCATAATTTTAGTGTTGATTTGTTTGGTGGTTCCTTCATAAAACTACTATTTTGGATAAGTGATAAATAATTAAATTAGAGGACAATTTCTTACTGTAAAAATATGATATGCTATTTCTGATGTTATTTGATCATCATAGATTTATCATAATTTTTGGAGAGCCATATCATAAGATTTACTTACACTTCATGATCATTTTCATACTTTGTAAATGTTTGCGGATTTAAAATAAATATTAATTAATTAGGGAAAAATATGATTCTCTAGAATTAGTCTTATATTATCATGATAGACCTCCAGTAAATAGCTTGGCTCAGTTGGATGAATATTTGGAGTACCTCTAGTTGTAAGCTTCATACAATTAGTTTGGTCTGCGTATAGTAAAACTGTGAAATTTGAGAATCAAGTGGATCTTTAGGAGGTAATGGGAGGTAAGTGGTTACCTAGTTTAGTTTAAAAGGTGTGATGGTCAACAAGAAGGATTATAGATGGTAAAGGTGTGCTTGGTGAGTTAGAGGTATGTTGCACTCGGGGTAGACGAAAGATCGTCTTGGAAAGTCATAAGTCACTTAGGGCAATCCAAGTGTAATAACAAGGAGGGGGTAATCTTATGGGTATATACCATCAACACTAAGTGTCTTGAGAAAGGGAACTTTGGGGTGTCATCCCATTATAGTTCCTAGTACCGTAGCGAGCGCCTTACAGGAAAATCCTCGGGAAGTCCAAGATTAACCATAAATTGTAGGGATAAGTTGATGTACAAGATGAACTTAATAATGCACACACGCACACCCCATAGTTACGGGAGGTTAGTTGGTTTGGTTGTACGAGCGGTAGGCTTGGTGGTTTTAGCAGCAGACTAGTTAGTCTAGTGAGCTTGTGACTCAGTAATGTTGTTGGTGCGGACGGGTTGGTCCGGCGAGCCAGTGGCTCGGAAGGTTATGATGACGGGCAGGTTAGCCCGGGGATTTTATGGCTCGGGATATAGTAGAACATGTTGCATGTGCATGAAGGTGGTGGGTCTGTGGTATTGGTTGGTCGTTCACACCGACGTCAATACGTTGACTCGGTAAGTGTGGAATTTGCACTTAGCCTTGAAAGTCTGGTGGTCCTTCCAGTAATAGTACGCAGATGTTCCACGGTTTTGCGTTGAGGCGTATGATTGGTCTAGTTAGGGTAGTGTGAATACCAACCTAGAGGTGGGCGAGGCCCAACCCACCGCTTCGGTTTGCCTCTACGGGAGTATCCTGGGAGTCTTGCTAGCTCCAAAAAGGGGGAACTAAAGGTCTATGCGCATAGAGTCGAAGTGGGTGAGTTGCACTTCTATGAACATAGCATAACTGCATACCTTGCCTGTCATAGCATAAACATTGCATTTCAACCCCTACTCTGATCGTATAAGTCGGTTATGGGACTTCTTATACGATAGGCCTTGCTAAATGACCCCTTAGTCTATTGGTTTGTATGGGCATTCCTATAAATCAATGGTTACTTTCATTTTATATACATGTCTTTACTTACTGCACTTTACTTATTCTTTACCTACTCTTACTATGCTCTTTTAATGCTTCGATTATGTACATATATACTTGAGTAGTGGTAGAACTCTTCCTGTAGATCATGCCCCATCATCTGCTTTTTGATTATACCCCTTGTTGACCTCCGCTTCATCCTTCTCGCTAGGTGCCTAGGAGTCACCGGGGGAGGGGTGGGGGATTGGCTTAGTCTTTTTGATTAACGGTCGGTGGACCTTATCATTTTAGGAGACCGCGGCGACGGAGCAGCACCAGAGGCCGGTGCAGACGGAGGCAGGCCAGTGCAGTACATGAGCACATGATTCAGGATCAGTGATTGATTAGGAGTTAACTTCCGCGCGCGATCTTGTAGTGAGGATATGATGTACTGGGCATGAGCCCTTCCTTCTTCTTTATTATTGTAACCCTTGTTATCTTTTTATTCAGTTATATCATGTGGACATTTTTATATTTTTCATGATGATTCTGTGGACTTGTCTTCTTTCATGCACTTTTCTTTGTGATCGATTTGGCTGGCAGGATCGGCGTTTTGTAGTGGCAACCTTTCCGAGTGAAGGTGTCACCGCAAAGCGGCGGTTCTGGGCCTAAGACCCAGTGTTTGGAAAGAAAAAAATGGGGTATTACAAGTGGTATCAAAGCTATCCTCGATCCAAAGAAAAGAAGTCCACAAACACTGGGCCACCCCACGCGAGCTTAGTTTGAGGACAAACTAGCAGCGGAAGCAGTGGTGTGCCCATATGGGAATCACATTGAAAAAAGGTCCACTTTTAACTTAATCTTCTTGGTCAGTTTTCCCCTACGAGTGTCAAGTTTTCTTTTGTAGCCTGTGGCGAACCTTGCCCCTCGGCAGGGAATACCTATGGCTGCAAAGATCTCGTTAGATAGTCCCTTAGTTAATGAGTTAGACTCAACCCTACTAGGACACGTGACTTACATAAACAATTTATACCGTGACCTAGTCCGAAATAGACCATAGGTATAACTTTTGGTGGAGGTACGAGGATACCCCAAAGAGACTAGAGAAAGAGAGATTGACTCAGAAGCAGAATGGTATGAGACTCATAGACACAATCCTCGTATCGGTGACATGATTACATTAAGACAACCATCACACCAAACACCGAGGGTCGGATAAGAATTCATGTTTGGAAGAGACCCGTTTGGGATTGGGTGACTTATTGACCCTGATAAGGTTGTCGTAGAAGGTACCTAGAGGAGTCTAAGGTGTGGAGTATACCAATGAGTCTCAAGATAGAACCCCAAGACTAAGGTTGTGTGCCCTAAGAATTGTTTGCATACTTGGGACGAATATAACATGATGATATTGAAGATACTTCACCCAAAAATAGATAGAGGCTAATATTTTGTTTATTGGGGCTTACCTTTTTGTTTATTGGGCGAATTTGTTCTGACTTGGGTACCCTTAGTTCTAATTTAGCAATTCCTATGTCGGGAGTAATGACTTTTAAGTTGATCTTATTCAATGTTACTTGGACAAAGATGAGACGGTGTAACAGTATGTTTGGGAATCATGATCTGTAGTATTACCAGGACAATGGATAGACGTCGTTGATCAAACAACATCTTGACCTTAGTTGAATCGTTGGAAAGGTAAAGTCGCCAGGATTAATCACTCAGGGTGTCGATGTCCTAGTATAGAAGTTTTGTACGGAAACTAGGTCATACAAGTTGTAGTTATATTTGAGGTTCTTGTGACTTGGGGCATTCAGAAGTGATTAAATCATGACTTGTTAAAAATCACGCCCTGTCATGGTAGAAAATTTTAACTATAATAATAGCCCTTACACCTTGGGAGCTATGATGATGAATAACCCGAGATCTTAGACGATGACCTATTGGAATTAGAATATAGTATCTGAGTTTAGTATGACAAGAACGGCCTAAGTTTATTTTACTTAAGACCATTTGAAAGAGATCAAGACTAGCATAAGTTGAAGTGATAGAAATTTGGTGAAATGAACGTGATGATATTTCCTTGATGAAACCGAATTGTGAAAAACCCTAAGGTATCAAAATTTTGCTCAATATGAATCAAACTTCACGTAGAAAATGATTGGGAGTCACCTTACCATTATGGTTGGTTAACATAAAATCATAAAGGTTCATAAGTGCTCCCCCATTAAAATTTAAGGATGATTAGGATGCCTGACGCTCTGATTAGTTCCATCAGTAGTAAGAACTGGAAAAGTTGTAGAGTAGAGATGAGTGGTTACTCGGACGTACCTAAAGGAGTAAGAATTTGAACATGTGAAGAAAACTTTAGAGGCATGAGAATCTGCCCAGGTTAGAGTGGAAGTTCGAGGATAGATTGACCAAGGTAGCTAGGTTACCCCGGTCAGGATAGATGATACGACGGTGCGAGTCTTGTGGCGCAAGAAGATTCTGTAGGTAAAAAACATGTTGTAAGTTTATGGATAGTAGGAGCACACCTAGGAGCCACTAGAACTGGTGTGGCAGAGATAGTCGGTGCTCTTCGATCCAGGAATAACTTCTATTCTTATGGGATGTTACGTTCAGTCACTCTCGTTGATACCCGCAAGCCTAACCTGAATTTCGAGGATGAAATTATTCTTTTTTGTTTATTGGGATTTGTAACATGAAAGTGCACAGTTAACCTCACTAGAATTCTCTAGAGGGGGTGAATAGAGATTAAAAAAATATTTTGTGCAATGTTAATATATATATATGTGTATGATCACAAATTATAGTTTCCCACACACCAACAAGAATTAAACAAATAAAGAAAGTAAATGCAAGTAAAGAAATCACAGCACAACACAAGAAAATATAGTGGTTCCCCAAACTTTGGGTAGTCCACTCTTCTACCCCCTTGGTAGGAATTCACTATCTTGCACTGAGTCTTTTGATAAGGAGACTCTTAGAACCACCCTGAGTCTTTTGACAAGGAGACTCTTAGAACCAACTGAGTCTTTTGAAAAGGAGACTCTTAGAACCAGTACATTGAATTTTTTGAAGGGAGATTCTAAAAACTCTTTTACAATGTTTAAGTAAAAATAAGAAAGAAGAAAGAAATAAGAACAAGAATGAATTTTCTTCCTAGCAAGAAGATTGGAAGCACAAGAAGTGAATTAAATCTTTCTTCTATAGAGAGAAGGAGATTGGTAGTGTAACACCTCCCCTGTAATGACCATATAATATGGGTCCGGCCGGGACCCCACATCATATAACCGCCACAGCTTTAGTATTAAAAGATGATATTAACTACCCAATCTCATAACTCAGACAACACAGCGGAAACAAACTAAGCCACAGAGATTGTCCATACTACAAAGGAGTCCAACTGGCCTTAAGGCCTTACAAAACAATGTCCAAAACATCAAACATTCCATAATAAAAGACATCCCAACAAAAGGGGAAGGATAGTTTTTCCCTATACTGCCTCGGCATGCAAGCCAGATATAACAAAGTACGAAGAAAGTAATGCAGGAAATCAACTAAGCACTTCGTGAGGCTTTAGGCCTTTTTGGCCGGCGCGCTGGGTCCAGCCTGCGATTCTTGCCCTGCAACCAAATCACGAAGAGCGGTAAACGAGGGTCAGCTATGGCTGACCACAAGCGGTGTAACAACATCCCTCCTCCCGGCCGTCCTAGCGGACCCCGGGGAACTACTTCACCTTGCAAGTCAGCACTTCGTATGCAAAAGTACATAAAGGAAAGCAACATAAATACTGGCATGAGTGTCACAAGCATCATCCACGTTTCTATGTTGAGCAGGTAATAAAAGGGGCCTAACAATGCAAAATGAGTGCAAGCCCGGGTTTCACCCAAGGCGCCCTAAAGCGTATGAATCTAACACATCATCATACATCACCAACACAAGGGTACTCATCACTTCCCCACAAGGGCATCAAAACCCAAGGCCAAGCGCTCTCGCTGAGACCCACCTCGCCTGGCCCACCATGCCATCGGGCTTGTCTGACAGCTCACACGCTCGGGCCGCCAATAACGCACCAAGACCGATTCTAAGAATTCTGGCCAACCAAAACGTCCCAAGGCCCTGGGCTTACTTTGGGACAACGTCCACCGATTGCCTCGCCTGGCGACCGTCAACTGACTCAACCGTAGCACAGACATTCTCGTCAGTCAACAATCGAAGGGACTAATCTTGCCGGGACACTCTCCACACGTGAATCTCAGTCTTCACGGGATAGCCAGCCGACCACAAAGACCAATTGCGCATTCGCACAACACTAGGCATCACAAGCCCCAAAATCCGCACATTATTTCTCCGCCCTAAACCCAACATTCGTTACCACACGAAGCTATAAAGGCATCACCACGACGAGTTCGCCGTAATCGGATTTCTAACAAAACCCCTAAAATGTGCGTAAATCAACATCACCGGATCGGACCAACGGCCACAAATCCGGCTTCACCCACAATGCCAAATCCGCTAACGGAGCGGATCTCTAGTGCAAAACATGCCGGGTACGGATACAATCAACCCCGTGGTTTGTCTTGAACCAAGGCAACCCGGATCCCTCTCACTCGACGGATCCGGTGCCAAAATGCAGAAAAAGAAGGGATGCCAAACACGCATCCTAAAGACCGGGAGGAGAAATGTCGTTACCTTTTGAGATTTCCTCCTAGCCATGAGAAGCTTGCAACCACACGGTGGAGAAGAAGCGCCTTGATGCCCTCTACGCACTGCCGGTCTCGGATCGGCGAACGGAGCTCCGAAGCTCCGGCAATGGCGGATTCCCCTTCTTCTTCCCCCTTGCCTCCTACTCCTTTCTCTAACCTAAGAGAGAGAAAGCCTTGGAAATAATGAGGGTTTAACTCCTCTACCAAGCCCTAAAACCCCCCAGCCAACCATCGCAGCCGTTGGATCAAATTCCAAACGATTTGGACGGACCGATCTCCTTCTCCGCTCAAAATCGCGGAGCAGAATAAACAGGGCGCACGATCACATGCGCACGGTCACTGGTCGTGCGCGAAGAGGACACTGGTCGTGCGCACTGTTCGAGACAGAACTCTGAATCCTTGCGAATTAACGCACGATCACATGCGCACGGTCACTGGTCGTGCGCGAAGAGGACACTGGTCGTGCGCACTGAACAGCTATGGAATTTTAGCCTATCCCGAACGCAGCACTACCACTCCGCCTACCTCGCTGAACTACGATTTTTGGGGTGTTACAACTCCACCCCCTTAAACGAATTTCATCCCGAAATTTCAGAATTTAAACAGGGAATTCATAACGCATACCTGGAGCGAAAAGTTCCGGGAAATCCTCCCGCATCGCTTGCTCACGCTCCCAAGAGAATTCGTCTCGCCCGCAGTTGTCCCTCGCACCTTTACAAGTTTGACTTGCTTGTTACGCAACTGCCGGACTTCTGAATCCTCCACGCACACCGGGCGAACCCTCGCCCCCAAGTTCTCCATCACCGGCACCGCCGCCGCTTTGACCACGACGCTCGGCTCCACCAAAGCTTTCCTCAGTACGGAGACATGAAAAACGTCATGTAATCCACTCAGCTCTGCGGACAACGCCAAACGATAGGCTGCTTCGCCTATACGCTCCGTAACCTCGAACGGACCCAAATATCTCGGACTCAACTTCTTGAGTCGCCGCACCCACGAAACACCCTTGAACGGCTTGATCTTCAAGTAGACCATGTCACCCACTGCAAACTCCACATTTCTGTGGCGCGCATTAAAATACTTCGCTTGTCGATCCTGAGCAACCTTCATGCGCTCCTGAATCGTCCGCACAATCTCGCAAGCATCTTCCACCACTTGCTTTCCCAAAAGCTTAGTGTCTCCCATGTCTGCCCAAGACATCGGCGTTCGACACTTCCTTCCATACAAAGCTTCGTATGGCGCCATCTTGATACTTGCCTGGAAGCTATTATTATAGGCGAACTCCACCATGAAAAGGTGGTCCTCCCAACCTTTGCCAAAGTCGAGAGCACACATCCTCAACATGTCTTCCAACGTACGGTTCGTTCGCTCCGTCTGACCATCGGTCTGCGGATGGAACGCGGTGCTAAACTTGAGCTTTGTGCCTAGACTTTTCTGCACTAATCTCCAGTCCTTTGATGTGAATCGCCCATCGCGATCACTAACGATGCTCTTCGGAAACCCGTGCAACCGCACAATGTTTCGAACATAAAGCTCCACGAGCTTCTCCACGCCATCGCTCTTCTGATTCGGAATGAAGTGGGCCACCTTTGTCAGGCGATCCACTATCACCCAAATCGCATCGTTACCCTGCTGCGATCGAGGCAAACCATGCACAAAATCCATAGAGATGTCATCAAATTTCCATTCGGGGATGGGAAGAGGCTTCAAGAACCCGCCGTCCTTTGGCACTCAGCCTTCACCAAGGCATAAGTCTGACATCGGCTCATGTACTCGGCTACATCCCGCTTCATCCCAGGCCACCAAAAAGATTTCTTCAAATCCGCGTACATCTTTGTACATCCTGGATGAACGAAGTACTTCGTAAAGTGAGCTTCAAACATCAACTCCTCGCGAAGCTTGCCGAAGCGCGGAACACAGATCCTTCCGTCTCTCCTCAGAATTCCACCAACCATCTCAAAGACAGTGCCTTCGCTTTGCTGAGCCTCCAACACCAACTGTTGGCACTCCTCGTCCGCACTGGTCGCCTCTCGGATCCGATCCGTTATATCACACTGCATTTCAATCCAGTTCAAACGAGCTATGCTAACTCACCTCTAGCCACACAAGAAATGTCAAGAGACTCCAAGTCTCGAATCAAACGCTCGATATGCGCCTCCATCCAATTACCTTGCCCGGAGTACTTTCTACTCAAAGCATCCGCCACCACGTTGGCTTTACCCGGCGTATACTGAATCTCCACGTCGTAGTCCCCAAGGAACTCGACCCACCTACGCTGCCGCATATTCAGATTCTTTTGGTCTAGGAGATACCTCAGGCTTTTGTGATCCGTGAAGATCTCCACCTTCGCACCATAAACATAGTGTCTCCACAGTTTTAGCGCAAAGATTACCGCCGCCAACTCCAGATCATGGACGGGATAATTCCTCTCATGAGTCTTTAACTGCCTTGACCCATACGCTATCACCTTGCCGTGCTGCACCAGCACGCAACCCAACCAGCAACCTGACGCGTCGCTAAAGATCTGAAATCCTTCCGTCCCACTAGGAAGACTAAGGATTGGGGCAGACATCAATCTTTCCTTCAAATTCTCGAATGCCCGGGCACACTCCGGTGTCCAAACAAACCTCTGGTCCTTGCGAGTGAGTGTGGTGAGGGGCAACGCCATCCGCGAAAAGTTCTCCACGAATCTTCTGTAATAACCGGCTAGTCCAAGGAAGCTCCGGACTTCCGCCATGGTTCTCAATACAGGCCAACCCTTAATGGCTTCAATCTTCGCTGGATCTATGATGCGTGTCGGCAAGTGCACCGGTCGCTGTCAAGTAATAATTGTGGAGAATAAATTCCCCGGATGTCGGTCTCTTGAGGAATGCAGGATGGGTGAACGAATCGCGCAGTGATGATTGTTACACAAGCGTTCAACAAACACAAAGAGGGGTTTTTGGTTGGTTTTCCTAATCTTAGCAATAACAAAAGAAATGCGGGTCGAAAAACACCGCTTCGCAAAGTGAAGTGGATGCAACGGCCGCGATGCCGTGCTTCGTGAGGCGGATGAAGTGAACTCAAGTGCGAGAGGGTGAGGGTCGCAAACACCTCTTCACAACCGCCGTTAGCTCTTGCTAACGCGGGTCAAACACCTTGCGTGCGGGCGCGAGTGAGTGAATGAGAACGGAGTGAATCACAACCAAACCATGAAGAATAACAAAGACACATTCATTTAAACAAATAACATCTCAATATTCGAGTTTTACAAGGTTCAAAGAGTACAACGAGGAAAGAGGAAAGAAATAACCGATGTTGAAGACTAGCGGCCGTTCACGGCCGGAATGGTAGGTTGTCGGGCTACCTCCGGACTCGGACGGACAATGCTTCCGGCGTAGAGAGATATCACGATCTCCCTACGTGCTCCGTCATCTTCGACTTTAGGTTTCTTCTTCTTCTCACCGAGCGGAATGAAAGAATGCTTGCTTGGAGGCTTGCGGACGATGGAGAACACTCACGGACAATGGAGGAGGTCTTAGAATGGATGGAGGAGGCTTCCCTTTGCGTAGGAGATGAAGTGGAGGCGTCCCAAGGTGGAAATCGGCGGCGTACGGAACAGGAATCCCGCTCCCGGCATGAACGATCCGCCCTAAAATCGCCACAGGCGTTTAAATAGGCGCTGGATTAAATACTGCGCACGATCATTGGCGCACGACCAGTGGTCGTGCGCACTGGAATTCTGCGATCGTGCGCACTGCCTGGGTGGAACCTGCAAGATACGAAATTATAAAATAGAATGTTCGCACGACCAGTGGCGCACGACCGGTGGTCGTGCGCACTGGAGTTGATGGTCGTGCGCACTGGAGCAAACAGAACTCAGAAATTAAATGGTAAGTGCGCACGAGCAGTGGCGCACGACCGGTGGTCGTGCGCACTGGTGTTGGTGGTCGTGCGCACTGCACCAAATAGAACTCGTGAAAAGGGTTAAGTGCACACGATCAGTGGCGCACGACCAGTGGTCGTGCGCAATAGAACCGGTGATCGTGCGCAGTGTTCCTGTGCAGAATTGCACCGGGAACACTTGCACGACTCCTATTCCAGCATAACCACAGATCTAGCTACTGAAAGTGGCACCTAACAGCACAAGAATACTACTAAAGACAAAAAGCACGAAAATCACACCAAAGTGGGCCAAGATGTGCACCTAGCATGGATTATCAAATATAAACTAAAACAAGGCTAAAGTGCAGAGAAATGACTAAATAACGGTCCGGATGAGTCCATAAATGTGTATATGATCAGGACTCATCAATCTACCGCCACGCCATCTCCACTAATTATGTGCCCCAAGAAAGCCACCTTCTCGATCCAAAACTCACATTTTGAGAACTTAGCATAAAGCTGATTCTCCCTTAGAGTCTGCAATACTTGCCTCAAGTGAGACTCATGCTCTGCCTCCGATTTTGAATACACCAAAATATCATCAATAAACACCACCACGAACGAATCTAAGAACGGGCGAAAAACCCTGTTCATCAAATCCATGAACACAGATGGCGCGTTCGTCAGTCCGAACGGCATCACCGAAAACTCGTAGTGTCCATAACGAGTCCCAAACGCTGTCTTGGCAACATCCTCTTCTCGAATCTTCAACTGGTAGTACCCCGATTTCAAATCCAACTTGGAGTACACCACCGACCCCATTAACTGGTCGAACAAATCATCGATTCGGGGAATCGGATATTTATTCTTGACGGTCAACTTATTTAGCTCACGGTAATCAATGCACAACCGCATACTTCCGTCCTTTTTCTTCACAAACAAAACCGGTGCGCTCCACGGCGAAGAGCTGGGCCTAATGTACCCTTGCTCTAACAACTCTTGCAACTGAACCTTTAGCTCGGCCAGTTCCTTCGGTGCCATCCTAAACGGAGGACGCGACCTCTGCTCTACCTTCAGCTCTCAGGGTTACCACCTTCAACTGGCAGTCGATACTAGCTCGCTGCTCCGCAAGCCAGTCCATTCCCAAGATAACATCGAATTCAGCTAGTGGCAGAATCGCTGCTACCAACACGAAATCACAATCGCCAATTTGCATCACAATGCGTCCCTTCCTCATGGTAGTCATGAAAGACCCATTCGGCATACGCACACTCAGCTCCACTCCTGCCATTACGGGCTCAGCACCAATCTTCCGGATAAAACTTTCCGCAAGAAAAGAGTGTGACGCCCCCGTGTCGAACAACACTCGAGAGGGGTAGCCCGAAACTAGCACGAAACCTAACCACGTGCAAGACAAACATGAAAGGCCGCAAACTACATTATAGTAACAAACGAAACTTAAACCTTTCGTACCTGTCACCACATCGGGTTGACGTATCGCTTCCTGTTGCCCAAGATTATAGGCCCTAGGCTGCACTGGAGGGAACCGCGAAGCACTCGACTCCGCCGCTTTCCCCTTCTTTGCAACACCGGGACCCGAACGCACCGATTGTTCTTGTCTCGGCTCTGGCCCAGCTCCGCCCTCGGTACAAAAACGACTAATGTGACCCACCTTGCCACACTGGTAACAAGTAACCGGACCTTTGGAACGGAAATCTCCCGAAGGTGCGCCACTTCTCTCCCCAACTGAGTGAACTCTTGCAGATATTCATCCACCTTCTTCTCCCGCTGCACCAAATGCAGAAACTGCCGCTGCAGTGCTAACCTTGTTGAAGCCGGAATGTAACGCTTTAGGAAAGCGTTTCCGAACTCCTCCATGGACGGAACACGCCCAACAAAAAGTCGACCGTTATGGTTCACCCACCACAACTTCGCATCGCCCTCTAACATGAAGCTCGCAAAGTGAGACTGCCTCTCAGCTGGGGTCTCAGCTGCCTTCAAGAGCTCCTGGATCCTCGAAAGCCAGTCCTCGACATCCGTTGGAGTGCCCACTCCCTTGAATGTCGGAGGGTGGAAGCTCAAGAAATACTTCATGAATCGATCACCCATCGGAATAGCTCTCTCCGCTAGAGGCTCTGCTTGCCTTACTTCGACATCCGGTGTATCCGGCGTAGCCACCGGAGTGACAGGGGTCGCAACTTGCACCACCGGCGTAGGAACCTGTGGCATCGCTCCAGCTTGAGCCGCTACCATTGCCTCCGCTAGCATGCGACAGAAATCATCCGGGGACATGCCCACATTCATGAGGCCTGGAGCAGTAGCACTACTCCCCGAAGGCTCCTCTTGCCTCCTCGATGTCCCCGCATCGTCGCCAACATCCTAGAATAAGCAAGGAAACAAATAAACGCTCATCAGGATCTAAACGCAAGACCCGAACGCAGGGATACTCATGATCCCGCACAATACTCCTATGTGAACAATCTCTTACGCGATCCAAAAACACTAGACCTCGCAAGAATACTAGAACGAACCTGCCTCTGATACCAAATTGTAACACCTCCCCTGTAATGACCATATAATATGGGTCCGGCCGGGACCCCACAGCATATAACCGCCACAGCTTTAGTATTAAAAGATGATATTAACTACCCAATCTCATAACTCAGACAACACAGCGGAAACAAACTAAGCCACAGAGATTGTCCATACTACAAAGGAGTCCAACTGGCCTTAAGGCCTTACAAAACAATGTCCAAAACATCAAACATTCCATAATAAAAGACATCCCAACAAAAGGGGAAGGATAGTTTTTCCCTATACTGCCTCGGCATGCAAGCCGGATATAACAAAGTACGAAGAAAGTAATGCAGGAAATCAACTAAGCACTTCGTGAGGCTTTAGGCCTTTTTGGCCGGCGCGCTGGGTCCAGCCTGCGATTCTTGCCCTGCAACCAAATCACGAAGAGCGGTAAACGAGGGTCAGCTATGGCTGACCACAAGCGGTGTAACAACATCCCTCCTCCCGGCCGTCCTAGCGGACCCCGGGGAACTACTTCACCTTGCAAGTCAGCACTTCGTATGCAAAAGTACATAAAGGAAAGCAACATAAATACTGGCATGAGTGTCACAAGCATCATCCACGTTTCTATGTTGAGCAGGTAATAAAAGGGGCCTAACAATGCAAAATGAGTGCAAGCCCGGGTTTCACCCAAGGCGCCCTAAAGCGTATGAATCTAACACATCATCATACATCACCAACACAAGGGTACTCATCACTTCCCCACAAGGGCATCAAAACCCAAGGCCAAGCGCTCTCGCTGAGACCCACCTCGCCTGGCCCACCATGCCATCGGGCTTGTCTGACAGCTCACACGCTCGGGCCGCCAATAACGCACCAAGACCGATTCTAAGAATTCTGGCCAACCAAAATGTCCCAAGGCCCTGGGCTTACTTTCGGGACAATGTCCACCGATTGCCTCGCCTGGCGACCGTCAACGGACTCAACCGTAGCATAGAAATTCTCGTCAGTCAACAATCGAAGGGACTAATCTTGCCAGGACACTCTCCACACGTGAATCTCAGTCTTCACGGGATAGCCAGCCGACCACAAAGACCAATCGCGCCTTCGCACAACACTAGGCATCACAAGACCCAAAATCCGCACATTATTTCTCCGCCCTAAACCCAACATTCGTTACCACACGAAGCTATAAAGGCATCACCACGACGAGTTCGCCGTAATCGGATTTCTAACAAAACCCCTAAAATGTGCGTAAATCAACATCACCGGATCGGACCAACGGCCACAAATCCGGCTTCACCCACAATGCCAAATCCGCTAACGGAGCGGATCTCTAGTGCAAAACATGTCGGGGACGGACACAATCAACCCGGTGGTTTGTCTTGAACCAAGGCAACCCGGATCCCTCTCACTCGACGGATCCGGTGCCAAAATGCAGAAAAAGTTGGGATGCCAAACACGCATCCTAAAGACCGGGAGGAGAAATGTCGTTACCTTTTGAGATCTCCTCCTAGCCATGAGAAGCTTGCAACCACACGGTGGAGAAGAAGCGCCTTGATGCCCTCTACGCACTTCCGGTCTCGGATTGGCGAACGAAGCTCCGAAGCTCCGGCAATGGCGGATTCCCCTTCTTCTTCCCCCTTGCCTCCTCCTCCTTTCTCCAACCTAAGAGAGAGAAAGCCTTGGAAATAATGAGGGTTTAACTCCTCTACCAAGCCCTAAAACCCCCCAGCCAACCATCGCAGCCGTTGGATCAAATTCCAATAGATTTGGACGGACCGATCTCCTTCTCCGCTCAAAATCGCGGAGCAGAATAAACAGGGCGCACGATCACATGCGCACGGTCACTGGTCGTGCGCGAAGAGGACACTGGTCGTGCGCACTGTTCGAGACAGAACTCTGAATCCTTGCGAATTAACGCACGATCACATGCGCACGGTCACTGGTCGTGCGCGAAGAGGACACTGGTCGTGCGCACTGAACAGCTATGGAATTTTAGCCTATCCCGAACGCAGCACTACCACTCCGCCTACCTCGCTGAACTACGATTTTTGGGGTGTTACAGGTAGCTTTTCTCTCTTATGTGAGAGCTATCAGAATTTGCAGTAGGGTGACTTCAGAAGCAGAGAGAAGAAGAATGCTTGAATATTGCTGCAGGACTATTTCTCAATTCTCTCTTTTTCACTTGGGAGCTTTTCCTCTTTTCAAATGTAAAAGTGGCGAATCACTTCATTACTTCTTCTACCGACCTCCTCTTTATTTATAGCTCTGTTTCAATCAAATAATACTAAAGGAGAGTAATCAATTAGCAGGCAGAGTATTAGAAAGAAAGAGAAATTCCCATAATAGTTATATCCATAGAAGGAAATTATTCATTCTAATTTCAAATAATGTACATAATGAATTTTAACAAATTAGCCAAGAATCTAATAGAGGAAAAGAAAGATTCAGAACGGCTATAAGACATAAATTGATTCCATATAGATCAGATCTATAAGATAAGGAAAGAGATCTGGCGATTTTGAATTCTGTCATAAAGATCGACGTGCGTCGATTACTATTCGACGCAAGCGTCGAATACATCCTGTCTGGACGTCGAGAGGAGAATAAGGAAGGTGCGTCGATAAAGGTGCGTCGACTACATTAGATGCGTCGACTAGAAATCAGAGTAACGTCGACAACACATACGTCGAAATCTTCCTAGAGTTACTTCGACTCAATCTGAAGGAAACGTCGACTACATTTCGACGTTGCGTCGAATACTATTCGACGCATATTTACTTAGCCTTATTTTTCATTCTTAGAATTCTTCTTTAACTCATTTCTAGGGGTTAAGAGAAATCATTTTCCCAACAATCTCCACCTATTTGTCTTAACCCTATTTAGAGGGAAATTGTACTAGCATATAATTAACCCAGCACAGCATTTGTAAAGATAAGAAATATGTCACTCAATCAAAAGTGAAATTTTTAGAAGAAGAGATAAACAAAATTTTCAGAATCATATAAACAGATTTTCATGTTCATACCAATTAGTATTCAACTATAAGGTAAAATATATCAACATTGTTTTCAAATATTACTCAGGAGGGGTAGGAGGAGTCTTTCTCTTTCTCTGGAATACTACTGTTTTAGGAGAGAAGGGTTTTTCTTTCTCATTTGTAGGAAGTTCATTTAGCTCCCCCTGAGCAGGTAGCTCCCCCTGAGCAGGTAACTCCCCCTGGGATAGAACTTCTTTTACTCCTTCTACTTCTTCAGTATCTTTGTCATCTCCAGCCCTAGTTGCAACTGACTCCTGAGCCATGACATCATCTGGTTCATTTCTATCTTGATTTATGGTAGTATTCAGCTCTTTCTCACCATCTTCCTTTTCAGCCCCATTGTTTGCTCTGCTTCCCTCCCCTTGTAGTAGTGCCATTTGATTTGCAGCATCTCTTGCTATGTTGAGTACCTCTATTGTTTGTTCATCATGGTGTAGCTCAGGTACTATCTCATTCCCAAGGATTTTGTCAGATTTTGGCTGCTCTTCATCTAGATTCTCCCCCTTCTTGACCTTCTTGGCCAGGGAGGTTAAGAAAGACCTTGTCACTCTAGAGGAAGAGAGAGAGGTCTTTAGGCCTTGCACAGAGGCACTGACCCCATTTATTTGGGTGTGCATGTGAAGGATGGAGGAATGAATTTGGGAGCAATGCTTATCCATCATCACTTGGAATTTTTCAGCTGCTGATTTGATGCACTGAGTGATGAGAGCCTTAGGGGATGCAGATGATTCATGGTGTGAAAGGTGAGAAGGTGATGGTGGAGGAAGAGGTGATAGAGGAGGAGAGAAGTGAGTTGATACATCAGGTATGGGTGATAATGGAGGTACAAAAGATGGGGAAATAGGAGGAGGAAAAGAAGGAGAAACTGCTGTTTGAGCAGGTGTTTGAGAAGAGGTAGGTAGAGTAGGAGTTGTGAGGGTAGTAGATATTATTTGAGTGGATGATGGTGGTAGAGAAGGATTGTCTCCTTGAGGAGGAGGAGGAGGAGAGTTAGGATGAGAGGGAGTCCTTTCAGGAATGGAACCAGGCTTGGGGATTTGCCTGGTCCATTTGGAGAAGAGGGCAATGGACATCCTCTTTCCAGGAGGGATAGAAATTCCTTTTGACCTACAGAGGTCAGGGAAGGAGTGGAAGAGTACTTGACTCATAATCCTCATGTAGGCATTCTCTTTGTGAGAATATCTAGAGCCTATCATCTTGAGCAGACAGCTGGCCCAGTCTATTTTCTTCTTTAGTACAAGGGCCCCCATGATGTTTAGTTGCTGCTTGGGCACTGCATCATGGGCTGATATCTTGCATAGTAGTATCTTCTCTACTATATCTGCCAGCAATCTGTACTCATCAGAAAAGTCTATCTTTTTCAGATGGATTGGCCTATCTTTTGAGAAATTCATAGTGATGAGTAAATGCTTGATTTCATCAGGTGTGAGTTCAACGGATTCATCACCTAATAGGGGAATAGTTAAGACCTGTTTAGTCATTCTTTTAGAAGCTCATCTTCTTTCCTTATTTCTTTTAAACAAAGATGATAATAGGATATACCTGATGGAAGATCAAAGGTGGCCCTAATATGTTCTGCTGAGATTGAGACTGGTGTCTCATATAGTGTTCCCTGGATTTCTCCTTTTTCAGATATCTGAACATGAGTTATTAGCTCTGTGAGCTCTGATTCCAGGAGCTTGCACCAAGTGGAGATGAGCTTGTCCAGTCCTGCTTCAGTAAAGAGAGCAATGACGCTCTTGTAGTTTTCTGCGGCTGCTTGGAAGGACTCAAGGTCAATGTCGAAGCCTGAGCTGGTATTTGGAGCCATTTTTAGGTTAGTGAAAGAGAGAGGAAGAAATCGGCTGGTCTGAGGAGCAAGAAGGATGAAGGATGCAGAGTCGTGAAGGTTTCTAACTGAAGAGTCTATTTAAGTCAGGTGAAGCGTCGAAACATGACTCAATTCGAGGCTTATTCGGTACTTCAGTGGATGTGACCAAAAATATTTTAGTCTTGCCGCTCATTTTTATGAGGTCGACGTTACGTCGAGGGAAATTCAAAGTGAGCGTTGATTTAGTTTGTTCTGGGATCCAAGGGTTTCTTATCAACGTATGCGTCGATAGTAGTCGACGCATGCGTCGATTGTACCTATTGATCGGAGTCATCGACGGTGCGTCGATTAGAAGTCGACGTGACTTTTAATTTTCCTGAAAAGTTCTAGGTGTTTATTTCTTTTTATCTCTTCTTAATCCTAAAGGTTTCTAAGTTAGCCTAGGACTGGGTTTTAAGACCAATTTGATTGATTATACCAACACTTTTTGGCAAGGTGGCCATTTTTGTTGCATATGTAACACTTAAGTATCTTACTTTTGTGAGAGTTTGAGTTTAAATGGGGATAGAAGTGTTGACTAGAATACCAGTGTTGAATAGGATAGATGGTTTGATTAGGATGGGAATTTTGGTTACCAAGTTTTGGATAGAAATTTTGGTTAGAATGTTGATTAGGATAGAAATCATGATCAGGATGAATGGGTCCTGAATGGGGGTTAAGATGGAAGATTTTTGGAATATAGGTGTTCATGTTGCTCTGAGTTTTTATGCGTCGATATCTATTCGACGTATGTTGATAGTTGCGTCGATTTATATTCGGCGCATTCGTCAGATTGCGTTGATCTGGTATCGACGCATGGAGAAAGTTGCGTTGATTGGATGTCGACGTATCTTTATTCAAGCGTCGAGTAGAGGTCAAGGCATCTGAGAGGTTACGTCGAGTAGAAATCGATGCACAATCATTCATGCGTTGATATGAAGTCGACGCAACTATGTCTTCATAAATTTTCATTTTACCTTTTTCTGTTTTTACTCCTTTGAATGTTGTTTCTTTTGGTTTAGTTGTCTTTTCAGATGAAGTTTGTGAGTCATCAGCTGAATAATATGATGTTTCATCAAATTCCTTTATTTCCTTGAAGAAGTGTTCTTTCTTATGTTGTGATTCTTTTTCTTGGTTTGCTAATTTGATGGGTTTAGTGAATTTTACAGGGCTCATCCAAGCAGGCTTGTTGGATGGAATTAGGCTGATTGATGGATCAGCCCCTAGCCCAAGATTTTTGTGTCTTATTGTTTGTTTTTCAGTGATTTCTTTAAGAGTTTGGCTTCTCATTTTTATTGATTCTTCAAAGGCCTTTGCCTGAGAAACCTTATCCTTAAGGAACTGATTTTCTATTCTAGCCCTTTCTATTTCCTTCTCTCTTATGTTAGCCCTTAATACATGATCTATTGAGCCTATATTTTTTTATTTCTTTGGTTCTTGATCATATGAATTTGTTCTTTTAGGTCCTTGATTTCTTGTTTAGCTTTTAATTGATCTAGACACATTCCCATAAAATCATTTCTGAATTTATCACTTTGAAAATCTATTTCATCAAAGATGCTTACCTCATCCTTATCCTCAGATTCCTCTATGAGAATAAGGCTATTTTCTTTTTCATCTTCAGAAGATATGCTTTCTTCTGATCCTGTCTCGCTCCAAGATTTAGAACCATCATCATTCTTGGGGCCTTCAAAGGCCATCAAGCATAGGTCTTCTTGCCTAGATTCTTCATTGTCACTCTTAGAGGATGAACTGTCCTCAGAGTCCGTTTCACTCCAGGCTTCTGCAATAAAGCCTCTTTCTTTCTTCTTCCCCTTTTTCTTGAGATCTTTTCTTTTCAGATCTTTCTTTGTTTCAGCATTCTCTGGACATTCTGGGGCAATATGTCCAGGTTTCCTGCAAGAATAGCAAATAATTTCTTTAGTGGGAGTTTTGTCATACCTTGGTTTTGACTCCCTACTTTTTGATCCATCTGTCTTGACCCATTTCATAAATTTTCTGGCTAGGAAACTGAATAGTTCTTCTTCAGTGACAGGAGTCCTTTCTTCTGTTGCCTTTAAAGCTATGTTCCTGTCTTTTGAGGAGATTGGAGTGTTTTCTCTTCTTTTCTTCTCTTCTCTAGTTTTCAGTAGTTGCTCATAGGATTTGAGCTTTCCTAAGAGAGCATTTGTAGAGATTTCCTTTTGCCCTCTTGTGTCTCTTAATGCCCATATTCTTGAGTCTCATGAACTGGGGAGACTCATTAGCAATTTGTCATTAATCTCAGTGAGGGAGATCTCTCTATCCAAGTTTTTCAATTGGTTGATGATTAGACTGAATCTGTCATACATCTCAGAGATACTCTCTTCATTCTTCTTTTGGAAGTTCTCATATTTGGAGATCAATAGGGCCTTCTTATCTTTCTTTTCATCAGCACTTCCTTCAACCATCTTTGTAAGAGCATCCCAAATTTCTTTGGATGATTCACAGTCAACAACCCTTTGAAAGTTGTCATCTGAGAGAGTTGAGACAAGTATGTTCATGGCCTTTAGATCATATGTTCTTGCCTTCTTCTCATCTTCTGTCCACTCAGATCTTGGAATAAGTGTTTGTGTGACATTGCCACTTGCATCCTTTCTATAGGGCTTTGGGGGACCTGTCACAGTAATATTAAACAAGTCAGCATCAATGGAATTCATATAAATTCTGATTCTTGTTTTCCAAACTGCAAACTTTTCAAGATTGCACATTGGTGGTCTGGTGGAAGCATAATCTTTGATTTGTGCCATAAAGAAAATATATATATAAAAACAAGAGGTAGGATCTTTTTGATCAAGGAGTTAAACCTTTTTAGATCAACCTAGCTCTGATACCAATTGAAAGTGCACAGTTAACCTCACTAGAATTCTCTAGGGGGGGGGGGTGAATAGAGATTAAAAAATATTTTGTGCAATGTTAATATATATCTATATATATATATATATATATATATGTGTATGATCACAAATTATAGCTTCCCACGCACCAACAAGAATTAAACAAATAAAGAACGTAAATGCAAGAAAAGAAATCACAGCACAACACAAGAAAATATGGTGGTTCCCCAAACTTTGGGTAGTCCACTCTTCTACCCCCTTGGTAGGAATTCACTATCTTGCACTGATTCTTTTGATAAGGAGACTCTTAGAACCACCCTGACTCTTTTGACAAGGAGACTCTTAGAACCAACTGAGTCTTTTGAAAATGAGACTCTTAGAACCAGTACACTGAATTTTTTGAAGAGAGATTCTAAAAACTCTTTTACAATGTTTAAGTAAAAATAAGAAAGAAGAAAGAAATAAGAACAAGAATGAATCTTCTTCCTAGCAAGAAGATTGGAAGCACAAGAAGTGAATTAAATCTTTCTTCTATAGAGAGAAGAAGATTGGTAGCTTTTCTCTCTTATGTGAGAGCTATCAGAATTTGCAGCAGGGTGACTTCAGAAGCAGAGAGAAGAAGAATGCTTGAATATTGCTGCAGGACTATTTCTCAATTCTCTCTTTTTCACCTGGGAGCTTTTCCTCTTTTCAAATGTAAAAGTGGTGAATCACTTCATTACTTCTTTTGCCGACCTCCTCTTTATTTATAGCTCTGTTTCAATCAAATAATACTAAAGGAGAGTAATCAATTAGCAGGCAGAGTATTAGAAAGAAAGAGAAATTCCCATAATAGTTATATCCATAGAAGGAAAGTATTCATTCTAATTTCAAATAATGTCCATAATGAATTTTAACAAATTAGCCAAGAATCTAATAGAGGAAATGAAAGATTTAGAACGACTATAAGACATAAATTGATTCCATATAGATCAGATCTATAAGATAAGGAAAGAGATCTGGCGATTTTGAATTCTGTCATAAAGATCGACGTGCGTCGATTACTATTCGACGCAAGCGTCGAATATATCCTGTCTGGACGTCGAGAGGAGAATAAGGAAGGTGCGTCGATAAAGGTGCGTCGACTACATTAGATGCGTTGACTAGAAATCAGAGTAACATCGACAACACATACGTCGAAATCTTCCTAGAGTTACTTCGACTCAATCTGAAGGAAACGTCGACTACATTTCGACGTTGCGTCGAATACTATTCGACGCATATTTACTTAGCCTTATTTTTCATTCTTAGAATTCTTCTTTAACTCATTTCTAGGGGCTAAGAGAAATCATTTTCCCAACATAACATCCCCCAAACAGCTAGACCCATAAGTTGGTTTTGTCATGACTACGTTATGACAAAACCATAGGAAGAGCTCAAGACCTTGTGAACATAGGTGAGAAGGAGAAAACCCATGTGGTCTGCAAATAGCAATTTTCAGAAACCAAGCCTAGGGTTGGACTTTTGACGCCACCTTTAACCTTGACCCAACAATAGCATCCCTAACCCATTAGACGTCTCCTTGAAGCACCAGTGACCCATTGGGGTCAACCTAAGAGGCCAATTTGACTAAAGTCAGTCCTAAACCCTAAATTGGTCAAAGTGCCCTAATAAGGGGCAATTCACCCTCACCTTGTCAAATTGACCCTACCTAGACTTTCCTAACATTTAAGGGAAGTAAATGGAGCCCAAGCCACCCTTTGGGGTCAACCCAATTGGTCAATTTGACCAAAGTCAAACTCAAGCTTAATTTAGGTCAAAATACCCCAATTTAACCTAATCTAGCCCAATCTATTTGGGCTAGGCCCAATTAAGGAAATCCAACATCTAGTGGGCCCGCTGATTTCTGAATTTACCTCTTGGAATCTGTGTTTGGTGACTAGGAGAGAGAAAAGAGAAGTTTCCCCCAAATCGGAGAGAGAGAAAGAGAGTATGCATGGAGGTTTATTACAATTGATCCTTCATTTCCCTCCCAATTTGTGAGCATTCACCTTCCCCCATCAGTTACAAATGAAATCTGGGGTTTCTATGGCCAGGGGGCTGTATTAAGAGAAAATTGGAAGAAACCGAAGTCTGGGTTAATGTCCATTAATGGCTATCAGGAATAAAGACATCCCATCCCGATTGAAACCCCCCATTTCCTTCAGTACTCAGAGAGGAAGAGTTTCCCCAACCCTCCAGAGAGAATCGTGTAGAGTAGGCCTAAATTGGAATGGCATCAAAAGCTCTAGGATGGCCATGGCCAACAAGAAAACGGCAAGGAGCCAAGCACCCAAACAGGTCCGATCCTCTTCTTCTCCCTTAGTGCTAGATCATTTCTTAATTTGGGGCTTGATCCGTGCCCAATAGGGCTTAGATTGCGTTTCCAAAAAAGGCTCGTTTCGAGCTCTTTTCCCTCCTCTAAAACTCAGATCCGACCACCTCCGGCCGGCCAACCACCTCCCATCACCGGCCACCACCTCAACGGAGGTGGTGCCATTGGCCGGCCAGAAAGAGGTGTAGGTGGTCGGGAAATCACCCCGCAAGGAAGCCCAAGTCAGGCTGTCGCGCGACGTCCATTTCACTGGGACGATGACAGAGAGCCGTCAGATCTTATTAATAATGTTTACGTATATATCATTTCATTCGTCGAACTGAGTTAGACGTTCGTCGAACGCAGAAATATTCGGCGTTCGTCGAACGCAGTTCTTCGTTCGTCGAACGCTGTTATTTGTTATTTTCGTCGAACGCTGTTATTTGTTAATTTAGTCGAACGCAGCTTTGCTCAGATTTCGTCGAGCGCAGAGTTGTTCTGCCTTCGTCGGCCGCAGTTAATTTCGTCGAACGCAGAGTCATTCTGCTTTCGTCGAGCGCTATTTAAATTTCATCGAACGCAGAAACAGTTATATAATTAAATGTTTATATGATTTCTGTCACACCTTTTTGCTGTAGTTTGTTTTAATTAATAAAAATACTAGATCACCTCTGATTAAAAAGTGTCCAACACCAAGGTTGTAGCCCTTGGAGTCTACGATGTCTTAAAATTAATTTCACCCCAAAAGGAGTACTGTAGCTCCCTGTAGAGATAAAATGGTGGGACTGGTCCCTAGGGTAGGGCAGTCACTCTTTCTCTCATATCATTTTAATGGTAGATGATATGGCCTTGATATTTAAAACCTAGACTAGTCTCTTGCACCCACACAACATACTAGAAGATGGGATTTTTAGGAGAACCTTTTCTAAGGTTTTTATAATAATTTCATAAATCATATATTAATTAATTATTGGGTCAAATGACCTCCAATGCCCTCAAAAGTTTAGTGGATACTTCTTAGGGTTATCACATGACCCTGGTAAAAATCTCAGCCCAATTGGGGTTGATTTAGTTTGGAAATTGGTTAACCTAACTTGGGTCTAATTAGGTCAAAATTAGGGCATGGTGTTTATCTTAGAATTTTGTGGTCAAATCTCCTCACCATGAGATGGAACCTTGTCCACTCGTTTAGGATCACCAAAAGTATCCCCATTAGTGGTTTGGGGTGGTGTAGAGGTGATTAAGCCCTAGAACACTAGTTTTATTCCTAGGTGTGCATTTAGAACCTTGTGAAGGCCATGTGGTCAAAAGTCCCTGGATGGTTATGAAACCTGGTGGATAGGTTCATAGGGTGTAGATAGGCACTGGGTAATTTTATAAGAATTTTAGGAGCCAATATTCCCTTTGAATTAGGACATAACCCCTTTAGGGAAACTTCTCATAAGAAACATTTACATGCTTAAAAAGTCTTGGATGATGATGAAACTTTGGTGGTGCCCTTATAATCATGGTTTAGACCTCTGGTAATTTTTGTGAATTTTACTAAATGATGTAATCAGTACTTCTTTCACAAGGAACCTGTTTTTGATTTAGACTTAAGAAAAATATTTGAGGAACCAAAACGCATTGTTAAATTGTGCAAATTGGTGATAGGACCTTTCAGAACATTAGGAAGCTCTGTGAATTTTTATAGAATTTTTGAAGACATAAATCAGTAGGCTACTTCACAATTCATTTAATTTGAGGTTTTCTTAAAGTATTTATTTTAGTGAGAAAATGATTTTCTTAAATCCTGAAACTTAGTCAGTAGCCTTTTCTGGTGAATACAAGATTTTGGTAATTTTCCCATAATTTTAGTGTTGATTTGTTTTGTGGTTCCTTCATAAAGCTACTATTTTGGATAACTGATAAATAATTAAATTAGAGGACAATTTCTTACTGTAAAAATATGATATGCTGTTTCTGATGTTATTTGATCATCAGAGATTTATCATAATTTTTGGAGAGCCATATCATAAGATTTACTTACACTTCATGATCATTTTCATACTTGGCAAATGTTTGGAGAAATTAAAATAAATATTAATTATTTAGGGAAAAATATGATTCTCCAGAATTAGTCTTATAACATCATGATAGACCTCCAGTAAATAGCTTGGCTCAGTTGGATGAATATTCGGAGTACCTCTAGTTGTGAGCTTCATATAATTAGTTTGGTCTGCGTATAGTAAAACTGTGAAATTTGAGAATCAAGTGAATCCTTAGAAGGTAATGGGAGGTAAGTGGTTACCTAGTTTAGTTTAAAAGGTGTGATGGTCAACAAGAAGGAATATAGATGGTAAGGTGTGCTTGGTGAGTTAGAGGTAAGTTGCACTCGGGGTCGACGAAAGATCGTCTTGGAAAGTCATAAGTCACTTAGGGCAATCCATGTGTAATAACAAGGAGGGGGTAATCTTTTGGGTAGATACCATAAACACTAAGTGTCTTGAGAAAGGGAACTTTGGGGTGTCATCCCCTTATAGTTCCTAGTACCGTAGCGAGCCCCTTACACGTTAATCCTCGGGAAGTCCAAGATTAACCATAAATTGTAGGGATAAGTTGATGTACAAGATGAACTTAATAACGCACACACGCACACCCCGTAGTTACGGGAGGTTAGTTGGTTTGGTTGTATGAGCGGTAGGCTCGGTGGCTGTAGTAGCAGACTAGTTAGTCTAGTGAGCTTGTGACTCAGTAATGTTGTTGGTGCGGACGGGTTGGTCCGACGAGCCGGTGGCTCGGATGGTTATGATGACGGGCAGGTTAGCCCAGCGATTTTATGGCTCGGGATATAGTAGAACATGTAGCATGTGCATGAAGGTGGTGGGTATCTAGTATTGGACGGTCGTTCACACCGACGTCAATACGTTGACTCGGCAAGTGTGGAATTTGCACTTAGCCTTGATGGTCTGGTGGTCCAGCCAGTAATAGTACGCAGATGCTCCACGGTTTTGCATTGAGGCGTACGATAGGTCTAGGTAGGGAGGTGTGAATACCAACCTAGAGGTGGGCGAGGACCAACCCACCACTTTCGTTTGCCACTACGGGAGTATCCTGGGAGTCTTGCTAGCTCCAAAAAGGGGAACTAATGGTCTATGCGCATAGAGTCGAAGTGGGTGAGTTGCACTTGTATGAACATAGCATAACTACATACCTTGCCTATCATAGCATAAACATTGCATTTCAACCCCTACTCCTATCGTATAAGTCGGTTATGGGACTTCTTATACGATAGGCCTTGCTAAACGACCCCTTGGTCTATAGGTTTGTATGGGCATTCCTATAAATCAATGGTTACTTTCATTTTATATACATGTCTTTACTTACTGCACTTTACTTATTCTTTACCTACTCTTACTATGCTCTTTTACTGCTTCGATTATGTACATATATACTTGAGTAGTGGTAGAACTCTTCCTGTAGATCATGCCCCGTCATCTGCTTTTTGATTATACCCCTTGTTGTCCTCCGCTTCATCCTTCCCGCTCGGTGCCTAGGAGTCACCGGGGGAGGGTGGGGGATTGGCTTAGTCTTTTTGATTAACGGTCGGTGGACCTTATCATTTTAGGAGACCGCGGCGACGGAGCAGCACCAGAGGCCGGTGTAGACGGAGGCAGGCCAGTGCAATACAGGAGCACAGGATTCAGGATCAGTGAGTGATTAGGAGTTAACTTCCGCGTGCGATCTTGTAGTGAGGATATGATATTTTGGGCATGGGCCCTTCCTTCTTCTTTATTATTGTAACCCTTGTTATTTTTTTATTCAGTTATATTATGTGGACATTTTTATATTTTTCATGATGATTCTGTGGACTTGTCTTCTTTAATGCACTTTTCGTTGTGATCAATTTGGCCGGCAGGATCAGCGTTTTGTAGTGGCGACCTTTCCGAGTGAAGGTGTCACCGCAAAGCGGCGGTTCTGGGCCTAAGACCCAGTGTTTGGAAAGAAAAAAAAAATGGGGTATTACAAGTGGTATCAATGCTAACCTCGATCTGAAGAAAAGAAGTCCACAAACCCTGGGCCAGCCCGCGCGAGCTTAGTTTGAGGACAAACTAGCAGCGGAAGCAGTGGTGTGCCTATATGGGAATCACATTGAAAAAAAAGGTCCACTTTTCACTGAATCTTCTTGGTCAGTTTTCCCCTACGAGTGTCAAGTTTTCTTTTGTAGCATGTGGCGAACCTTGCCCCTCGGCAGGGAATACCTATGGCTGCAAAGATCTCGTTAGATAGTCCCTTAGTTAATGAGTTAGACTCAACCCTACTAGGACACGTGACTTACCTTAACAATTTGTACCGTGACCTAGTCCGAAATAGACCGTAGGTATAACTTTTGGTGGAGGTACGAGGATACCCCAAAGAGATTAGAGAAAGAGAGAATGACTCAGAAGCAGAATGGTATGAGACTCATATACTCAATCCTCGTATCCGTGATATGATTACATTAAGACACCCATCACACCAAACACCGAGGGTCGGATAAGAATTAATGTTTGGAAGAGACCCGTTTGGGATTGGGTGACATATTGACCCTGATAAGGTTGTCGTAGAAGGTACCTAGAGGAGTCTAAGGTGTGGAGTATACCAATGAGTCTCAACATAGAACCCCAAGACTAAGGTTGTGTGCCCTAAGAATTGTTTGCATACTTGTGACGAATATAACATGATGATATTGAAGATACTTCACCCAAAAATAGATAGAGGCTAATCTTTTGTTTATTGGGGCTTACCTTTTTGTTTATTGGACGGATTGGTTACTGACTTGGGTGCCCCTTAGTTCTAATTTAGCAATTCCTATGTCGGGAGTAATGACTTTGAAGTCGATCTTATTCAATGTTACTTGGACAAAGATGAGACGGTGTAACAGTATGTTTGGGAATCATGATCTGTAGTATTACCAGGACAATGGATAGACGTCGTTGATCAACAACATCTTGACCTTAGTTTAATCGTTGGAAATGTAAAGTCGCCAGGATTAATCACTCAGGGTGTCGATGTCCTAGTATAGAAGTTATGGACGAAAACTAGGTCATACAAGTTGTTGTTATATTAGAGGTTCTTGTGACTTGGGGCATTCAGAAGTGATTAACTCATGACTTGTTAAAAATCACGCCCTGTCATGGTAGAAAATTTTAACTATAATAATAGCCCTTACACCTTGGGAGCTATGATGATGAATAACCCGAGATCTTAGACGACGACCTATTGGAATTAGAATATAGTATCTCAGTGATACCCCGCAAGCCTAACCTGAATTTCGAGGACGAAATTATTCTTTTAATTTATTGGGATTTGTAACATTTCCCAAACAGCTAGACCCCTAAGTTGGTTTTGTCATGACTAGGTCATGACAAAACCATAGGAAGAGCTCAAGGACCTTGTGAACATAGGTGAGAAGGAGAAAACCCATGTGGTCTGCAAATAGCAATTTTCAGATACCAAGCCTAGGTTTGGACTTTAGGACCCCACCTTTAACCTTGACCCCACAATATCATCCCTAACCCATTAGAGGTCTCCTTGAACCACCAGTGACCCATTGGGGTCAACATAAGAGGCCAATTTGACTAAAGTCAGCCCTAAACCCTAAATTGGTCAAAGTGCCCTAATAACGGGCAATTCACTCTCACCTTGTCAAATTGACCCTACCTAGACCTTCCTAACCTTTAAGGGAAGTCAATGGAGCCCAAGCCAGCCTTTGGGATCAACCCAATTGGTCAATTTGACCAAAGTCAAACTCAAGCTTAATTTAGGTCAAAATACCCCAATTTAACCTAATATAGCGCAATCTATTTGGGCTAGGCCCAATTAAGGAAATCCACCATCTAGTGGGCCTGCTGATTTCTGAATTTACCTCTTGAAATCTGTGTTTGGTGACTAGGAGAGAGAAAAGAGAAGTTTACCCCAAATCGGAGAGAGAGAAAGAGAGCATGCATGGAGATTTATTGCAATTGATCCTTCATTTCCCTCCCAATTGGTGAGCATTCACCTTCCCCCATCAGTTACAAATGAAATTTGGGGTTTCTATGGCCAGGGGTGCTGTATTAAGAGAAAATTGGAGAAACTGAAGTCTGGTTTAATGGCCATTAATGGCTATCAGGAATAAAGACATCCCATCTCGATTGAAACCCCCCATTTCCTTCAGTACTCAGAGAGGAAGAGTTTCCCCAACCCTCCAAAGAGAATCGTGCAGAGAAGGCCTAAATTGGCATGGCATCAAAAGCTCCAGGACGGCCATGGCCAACAAGAAAACGCCAAGGAGCCAAGCACCCAAATAAGTCTGATCCTCTTCTTCTCCCTTGGTGCTAGATCATTTCTTAATTTGGGGCTTGATCTGTGCCCAATAGGGATCGGATTGCGTTTCCAAAAAAGTCTCATTTTGAGCCCTTTTCCCTCCTCTAAAACTCAGATCCGACCACCTCCGGTCGGCCAACCACCTCCTATCGCCGGCCACCACCTCAACAGAGGTGGTGGTGTCATTGGCCGACCGGAAAGAGGTGTAGGTGGTCGGGAAATCACCCCGCAAGGAAGCCCAGGTCGCGCTGTCGCACGACGTCCATTTCATTGGGACGATGATAGAGAGCCGTCAGATCTTATTAATAATGTTTACGTGTATATCATTTCATTCGTCGAACTAAGTTAGACGTTCGTCGAACGCAGAAATATTCGGCGTTCGTCGAACGCAGTTCTTCATTCGTCGAATGCTGTTATTTGTTATTTTCCTCGAACGCTGTTATTTGTTAATTAGTCGAGGGCTGTTAATTTAGTCAAACGCAGCTTTGTTCAGATTTTGTCGAGCGCAGAGTTGTTCTGCCTTTGTCGGGCGCAGTTAATTTCATCGAACGCAGAGTCGTTCTGCTTTCGTCGAGCGCGATTTAAATTTCGTCGAACGCAGAAACAGTTATATAATTAAATGTTTATATGATTTCTGTCACACCTTTTTGCTGTAATTTGTTTTAATTATTAAAAATACTAGATCACCTCTGATTAAAAAGTGTCCAACACCAAGGTTGTAGCCCTTGGAGTCTACGGTGTTTTAAAATTGATTTCACCCCAAAAGGAGTACTGTAGCTTCTTGTAGAGACAAAATGGTGGGACTGGTCCCTAGGGTAGGGCAGTCACTCTTTCTCTCATATCTTTTTAATGGTAGATGCTATGGCCTTGATATTTAAAACCTAGACTAGTCTCTTGCACCCACACAACATACTAAAAGATGGGATTTTTAGGAGAACCTTTTCTAAGGTTTTTGTAATAATTTCATAAATCATATATTAATTAATTATTGGGTCAAATGACCTCCAATGCCCTCAAAAGTTTAGTGGATACTTTTTAGGGTTATCACATGACCCTGGTAAAAATCTCAGCCCAATTGGGACTGATTAGTTTGGAAATTGGTTAACCTAAGTTGGGTCTAATTAGGTCAAAATTAGGGCATGGTGTTTATCTTGGAATTTTGTTGTCAAATCTCCTCACCATGAGATGGAACCTTGTCCACTGGTTTAGGATCACCTAAAGTATCCCCATTAGTGGTTTGGGGTGGTGTAGAGGTGATTAAGCCCTAGAACACTAGTTTTATTCCTAGGTGTGCATTTAGAACCTTGTGAAGGCCATGTGGTCAAAAGTCCCTGGATGGTTATGAAACCTGGTGGATAGGTTCATAGGGTGTAAATAGGCACAGGGTAATTTTATAAGAATTTTAGGAGCCAATATTCCCTTTGAATTAGGACACAACCCCTTTAGGGAAACTTCCCATAAGAAACATTTACATGTTTAAAATGTCTTGGATGATGATGAAACTTTGGTGGTGCCCTTATAATCATTGTTTAGACTTCTGGTAATTTTTGTGAATTTTACTAAATGATGTAATCAGTACTTCTTTCACAAGGCACCTGTTTTTGATTTAGACTTAAGAAAAAGATTTGAGGGTCCAAAACTCATTGTTAAATTGTGCAAATTGGTGATAGGACCTTTCAGAACATTAGGAAGCTCTGTAAAATTTTATAGAATATTTGAAGACTTAAATCAGTAGGCTACTTCACAATTCATTTAATTTGAGGTTTTCTTAAAGTATTTATTTTAGTGAGAAAATGACTTTCTTAAATCTTGAAACTTATTTTTGTGAATTTTTCTGGTGAATACAAGATTTTGGTAATTTTCCCATAATTTTAGTGTTGATCTTTTTGGTGGTTCCTTCATAAAACTACTATTTTGGATAGGTGATAAATAATTAAATTAGAGGACAATTTCTTACTGTAAAAATATGATATGCTGTTTCTGATGTTATTTGATCATCATAGATTTATCATAATTTTTGGAGAGCCATATCATAAGATATACTTACACTTCATGATTAATTAATTAGGGAAAAATAAATATTAATTAATTAGGGAAAAATTAAAATAAATATTAATTAATTAGGGAAAAATATGATTCTCTGGAATTAGTCTTATAACATCATGATAGACCTCCAGTAAATAGCTTGGGTCAGTTGGATGAATATTTGGAGTACCTCTAGTTGTGAGCTTCATATAATTAGTTTGGTCTGCGTATAGTAAAACTATGAAATTTGAGAATCAAGTGGATCCTTTGGAGGTAATGGGAGGTAAGTGGTTACCTAGTTTAGTTTAAAAGGTGTGATGGTCAACAAGAAGGATTATAGATGGTAAAGGTGTGCTTGGTGAGTTAGACGAAAGTTGCACTCGGGGTCGACGAAAGATCGTCTTGGAAAGTCATAAGTCACTTAGGGCAATCCAAGTGTAATAATAAGGAGGGGGTAATCTTATGTGTAGATACCATCAACACTAAGTGTCTTAAGAAAGGGAACTTTGGGGTGTCATCCCATTATAGTTCCTAGTACCATAGTGAGCCCCTTATAGGGTAATCCTCGGGAAGTCCAAGATTAACCATAAATTGTAGGGATAAGTTGATGTACAAGATGAACTTAATAATGCACACACGCACACCCTGTAGTTACGGGAGGTTAGTTGGTTTGGTTGTACGAGTGGTAGGCACGGTGGTTGTAGCAGCAGACTAGTTAGTCTAGTGAGCTTGTGACTCAGTAATGTTGTTGGTGCGGACGGGTTGGTCCGGCGAGCCGGTGGCTCGGAAGGTTATGATGAAGGGCAGGTTAGCCCGGGGATTTTATGGATCGGGATATAGTAGAACATGTTGCATGTTCATGAAGGTGGTGGGTCTCCGGTATTGGACGGTCGTTCACACCGACGTCAATACGTTGACTCGGCAAGTGTGGAATTTGCGCTTAGCCTTGAATGTCTGGTGGTCCAGTTAGTAAGAGTACGCAGATGCTCCATGGTTTTGCGTTGAGGCGTACGATAGGTCTAGGTAGGGTAGTGTGAATACCAACCTAGAGGTGGGCAAGGCCCAACCCACCACTTTCGTTTGCCACTACGGGAGTATCCTGGTAGTCTTGCTAGCTCCAAAAAGTGAGAACTAAAGGTCTATGCGCATAGAGTCGAAGTGGGTGAGTTGCACTTGTATGAACATAGCATAACTGCATACCTTGCCTATCATAGCATAAACATTGCATTCCAACCCGTACCCCTATCGTATAAGTTGGTTATGGGACTTCTTATACGATAGGCCTTGCTAAACGACCCCTTGGTCTATAGGTTTGTATGGGCATTCCTATAAATCAATGTTTACTTTCATTTTATATACATGTCTTTACTTACTGCACTTTACTTATTCTTTACTTGCTCTTACTATGCTCTTTTACTGCTTCGATTATGTACATATACTTGAGTAGTGGTAGAACTCTTCCTATAGATCATGCCCCGTCATCTGCTTTTTGATTATACCCCTTGTTGTCCTCCGCTTCATCCTTCCCGCTCGGTCTCTAGGAGTCACCGGGGGAGGGGTGGGGATTGGCTTAGTCTTTTTGACTAACGGTCGGTGGACCTTATAATTTTAGGAGACCGCGGCGACGGAGCAGCACCAGAGGCCGGTGCAGACGGAGGCAGGACAGTGCAGTACAGGAGCACAGGATTCAGGATCAGTGAGTGATTAGGAGTTAGCTTCCGCGTGTGATCTTGTAGTGAGGATATGATGTACTGGGCATGAGCCCTTCCTTCTTCTTTATTATTGTAACCCTTGTTATCTTTTTATTCAGTTATATCATATGGACATTTTTATATTTTTCATGATGATTCTGTGGACTTGTCTTCTTTAATGCACTTTTCTTTGTGATCGATTTGGCCGGCAGGATCGGCATTTTCTAGTGGCGACCTTTCTGAGTGAAGGTGTCACCGCAAAGCGGCGGTTCTGGGCCTAAGTGTAACACCCCAAAATTCATATAATTGCTTTCCATGAAGACCCTAAGAGCATTAGAGGAGTCCCATGGGGTTTTGGGGATGCTTGTGGGTGTTTAGGAAGCTTTTTAGAGAAGCTGATTTTTGACATGGCTTGCGCCACGGCCATGTGCAAGGCCGTGTCTGTGAATTTTAAGCGTCAAACTTTGGCAGAGAAGGTCACGGCTAGGCACACGGCTGTGTCCCTAACCGTGTAGATCCACACGGCCATAGACATGGCCGTGTGCAGGGGTGTGTCTAGCTCCAGTTTTTCCCGTGTGTTCACACGGTCTGGCACACGGCCGTGTGCCAAGCCATGCACAGGTTTTTCCAGCCCGTTTTAAGTTTAAATCTGAGCCATCTGTTGAGTTGTGAGGAGATCTGATGGTGGGAAATATTTCCTGATGGCTTAAGATCGGGAAATGAGGGTTTAGAACCTCATTTCACCCACCCCACTCTCTCTCTTACCTTTGAAAACCTAGAGAGAAGGAGGAGCCATTTTCCCCCATTGAAGGATCTCCAAAGCTCGGATTCGCAAACCGAGACCGGATTTGCGGAGAGGAGTCCGCTGCCATCGTTTCCCACCGAACAAGTTTTGTTCCATGGCGCCGAAGCGTGCTCCAAGGGTAACGATTCTTTCTCCCGGTCTTAGGACGAGTTCTTTGTCCTCTCATTCCTTTTTCTATGCTTCCATGAGCACTCCCTTTCACCAAATGGCTGAAGTGTAGGATTTCCTCTAGTTCTTCGGAACTCCAGGTCAATTGTGTCCGTCCCCGGCATATTGCATCTAGAAATCTGGTAGTCGTGCGGATTTAGGCATTGTGTGTGAAGCCTATTCGTGGCCGTGAGCCCGAATCGGTGATGCTTGATTTGCTACGTTGCATTTAGGTTAGGCCTAGAATGCGTGCCGGATAATGACTCCATGACTCCATGAGATCATCTATAGTATTGCGGGACTTGAGATTAGGCGTCGTGTGAAGATCCTAACGAAAGCCCCTTGCTTGGAGAGTGGTGGAATGCAAACCTTCACCACGAAATTGAAGTGAGTCGTTGTATACCTCCTTCGTTGGTTGTTCTAGTGAAGCCTAGGGCCACTTGGTTGGTTTAGGTGCGTAACTTATCGTGATTGGGAACGCCCGTCGGTGTTTCCTTACAATCGGGCCGAGGTAAAGCTACACACGCATCGTTGTTGTTAACGCGATGATTTGAGCAACGAGCACAAGCTTGTACCGAACCCGCACCATGCTTATCGGCGAGAGGGGGAAACCTTGGGACGCTGTGTGATCGTGGGATAGACCTGTTTGGGAGGGTTCCTCCAATAGGTAAATGCTCAAGCGTTCACTAAGCTCTTTAGCTTAGCTGGTTACGTGTGGTCGTGAGAACCCGCGGTTGGTTTTGGATTGATGTTATGATTAGCCTCATGCGTTGCTTAGGCAGTTGTGGGGAACCTTCGGGTGAACCCAACCAACATCATGTGCATTCCCAGGATCAACTCTATTTATTGCTACACCTAGAAGATTGATTGTGCTTAAAACCTCACCTTGTGTAGTTTGCACCTTCCTTAGTACTACTTGCTGCTTGTACGACTTGTTTGCAGGGAAGAAGCTCCGCCACCCTGGGAAAGGGGTGGGGTCGTTATAATTTGGTCAGCTGTGCTGACCGTTACTTTGTTTGCCACCTCTTGGTGGAATTTTCTTATGCAGGTGCAGGTGAGCCTCGCGGGAAATAGCGGGCGGTGGCCCTTTTTGCTGCGTTGGCCCTCGAAGGCCAGCCTCTTTTCTGCTTTTCATGTATTGCCGGCCTGCGTGCCGAAGTATGTTTAGGAGTTTTGTACATTTTGGAATGTAAGGCCTTAAGGCCGTAACTTTACACTTTATTGTTTCATTCCTGTGATAGTGGACTATTCTGAAAGAAATGTTAAATCTTTATGCTTCCGCTTATGTTTAGTATACTCTGGTGTAGTTCTTTTCTATATATCTCCTTTTAACGCCTAGCTAGTGTGGTTAGTATAGCGTGGGATCCCGGCCGGACCTACTATTATATTATTTGTACTGGCAGGGTGTTACAATTTGGTATCATACTTAGGGCGTCGATCCGTAGTTTAGCGAATTCGGGACGAATTCCTTTTAAGGGGTGGTGTGCACGGGATGTGCGCTCACCCAAAACGTTAAAAACTAATAAAAATGTCCACTTAGGAATGGAAAAACATAATTGTTTGCGGAACCTGAGCGTTCCATGATTGTTGTTCGCCTTGTTTTCAGTCACTAAACTGTGTCTTCCACGATTATAGGTGACTAGGAGTGGTGCGGGGCAGTTTCAACCCCGCAACACTACTGAAAGTAGTGCGTTTGTTGAGGTACCAGTGATCACTCCTTCTCGGGAAACGAATCCCCAAAGAGAGCGGCGGAGTGGTTGTCAGAAATAAAAAGTACTTTAATGTAAATGCTTATAAGCAAGGAGAGGTTGGTAGCCTTATCCACCTTCCTACTTATAAGAGAAGCAAGACTTTGGTGGGAAGAAGAGTTGGTGCACAAGTTTTGTGGGAGACAACTTACCGAAATCTCTTGGGAAAACTTCCATGAGTCATTCCTTCTGAGGTACATGCTCTCAACAGAGCATTTGGCACTACAGAACCAGTGTTTACACCTGGAACAGGGAGCGCACTCAGTGGACGAGTACCTGAATGAGTTCATCAGTCTGGGCCGCTATGAGAGATCTATGTGGGAAGATGAGGAGACCAAGGTCAACAAGTTCTACAATGGTCTGCGAGATGACCTAAGACTAATGCTTGTGGGTCCAATGTTACTTGGCTTCAACGTCTTAGTGAAAGCAGCAAAATCTCTGGAAATGGATATGAAGAGTATGCAGCGCGCGAAAGACTTCAATGTAAAGAAGTCAGAGTTTCATGCGCCGGTCTCTCAGTCCAAGTCTAAGTTCAGAAGAGTTAAGAGACAGTTTAACTCTGTGGAAGCTAGGACTCCACGGTGTTCCTTAATTTGTTTCACTTGTGGAAAGGTGGGACACAAAGACCGAGTGTGTCGAAGTGGTCCCCCAAAGGCAAAAAGCGGAGAAGTTGACTATGCTCGTGTGATGGGTTCAGCTTTTATGGAAAAAGGCAAGGCGGTGGAGTCTTCGACTTCCCAGCATTCTCTAACCCAGCCGAGAGTCTACTCCTATGGCCAGCAAGAGGTCATTCAACAATGCGATGTTGCCACAGGTATGGGTGATCATCTTTTATTATGATTTCTACCCCGTGTGCGGATAGAGATAGTAGTGTGGCCACCGTATCCGATGACAACAAAATTTTATGTCTTGCATTTTTGTGCAATTAGGCCTTGTCCTAATTATCGACTATTCGACGAGAGCTCTGTTGGTGCGGGAGCATCACTCTCTGATAGTATCTAGTTGCGGCCTAAATCACCTAGAGGGGGGTGAATAGGTGGATTTTATGTCTTTACGCGGAATTAAAAATATAGCACAGAAAAGCACACAATAAAGCACAGCACAGACACAAGGATTTTATAGAGGTTCCCCGATGTGGGTACTCCTCTTTCCCGCCTCGCCTATCTAGCTCTTCGAGGCTAGATTCGGCTACTTCACCAAACTCAGATTAAAATAATCTTACACCTCGGAGTAAGAACTCCTACAACTCGGAGTGCACCACTCCTACAACTCGGAGTAACAACAACTCCTACAACTCAATCCTTAACCAAGGATCTACACAACACTCGGAAGCAAGCTTCCTACAAAGTTTATAAAATTGTTTATTACAACACAACGTAGATTGGAAACAATCTTCTTAAACTTCAGATGAAGTTCTTCTTCAGATCTTGAGAAATAGTTTTCTTCTTCTTAGCAGTGAACTTCAGTCCTTTGTGAATGAAGAATGAAGAAATCTTGAAAATGATTTGAAGCTAGATCTGAGAACTTGAATCGACTTGATCAACAGAAGATGAGAGCTAATCGGATCTTGATCTTGTCGATTGAATCTTTAGAAGACGAAACAAGAATCGCTGGCTTTGTCGGAGACGAAACACTTGCGTGAGAACAGTCGGCCGTCAGAAGTAATTTGCGATTTCTTTTTCAATTCTCGATTAGGGTTATCTGGAAATAATCCTTAGGTATTTATAGAGACTTCTTCCAACGGTCATAAGCGCGAATTATGGATCTAACTCCACGTGTACTGTACATAGGAGAAGCCCTAGGAAACGCGCATTCAAAAACGAACCGGAAGAATTACTGCAGACCGATTCGGTTAAATGGTATAACCGAATGGCAATAACCGAATCGAATTCGGTTAAATGATATAACCGAATTGCAATAACCGAATTCGGTTATACTAATTCTTCAAGGAAATTTCGAACTATGATTCACCGAATTCGATTATATCCATCCCAACTATATAGTCGAATTCGACTATATGTTTCTGAATGATATAACCGAATTTTACTTGGGAAAAATCCCTTTCTATGAAAAGTTCAACATCAGCTCCAGTCCTCCTTCTCTTGCACTTAGGAAATGAGGTACATCCCAATAGAGAGATCTCACATGAGCCAACACTTTGGTCTATACAATGAGGGATTACATTGCACAAGCCTGTGTTTGACGACTCATTGAAACCTGACATTGGTTTGTACCTAGAGTGGAATGACCTGTCACAACACAGCTAAAGTGCATAATCAAATACAATTACAATTCATCCTAGTTTGAAGGGGACTTCTTCAAATCAGGGCTATTGTGGATACAATACCCAACAATCTCCCCCTATTTGAAGAAGTCAGAACCCTATCTACTCAGGTGAATTGCTAGGAGAAAAATAAATATAAGCAAGTAAAGAACTGAACTATGAAGCTATATATAGTCATCATAAACAAAAACTTAAGTCCACCAAAAATTAATTAGACAACAATATATAAATGTTCTTAAAAGAGAAATAGAGTCTAGCGATCAAGCATCCATCATTTCTCTTTTGTCTTTTCCTTTTGAATTTTCTTCAATTGTCTGGTAAAATATGCCCTGGGTTTTGGATAGTATCTTGGAGGAGGAGAAGGAGGCTTTTCATCATCTTGATGGTTCCTGTAGTGAATTCTTCTCTTGAGCCTAGCCATCTCCCATTTGTGGATCTCATCTCTATCGTAGTGATTGTCGACAGACTCATTTGAGTTCATAACAAGATTATAAGTGTCCAAAATAATATTCCTGGATTCCGGACTCCACAGTTCTCCAACAATCTTCCTAAGATGAGGTGCTCTTGGTTCTAGAAGTCTGGGACCTGCAGCCCTTCTAGCATCATGCATAAAACCACCTGAGCTTGATCCTCCTTGATCAACTCTAGCTCTCTTCCTGGAGAATTCTTCTTCATCGTCTGACCAATGATAAACTTCAGGAGGAATAAGAGGTTCAGACGGAGCAGCAACCTGAATGTCCGGATGGAATACTTCAGAAGGAAATGCTGGCTGCGCAGAAGATTGACCTGTCCCTTGGAAACCATAGGCAAAGCCTCTTGATAGCTCATTATGCAACCAAACCTGATTTTGGTGCAGATAACCATATAGGTCTTGAAATTTGCTATCAATACTTCTTGAAACTTCAGCAATCTGAGATTGAACATTTAACTGAGATTCTTGAATCCTTCCTTCTAACTCTCTATTTAAGTCCCAGATTTGAGTTTGAATTCGTTCATGCAGTCTTTCCTCCCCCTTTCTGACTTCTTCAGTTAGGGTTTGGATGATCTCTGTCTTGAAAGCCTGTAGAGAGTTCTGAACTGAAGATCTTCCCTGTTGATCATGCTGAAACATGTACTCTTGATTTTCAGAGAGCTTTGTAGTATTCTCACAAACGGCATGTAATCCATCCCCAACATACTTAAGGGAGGATGCACCCAGAGAGAAGTACTCATCCTGTTTTTCTGTTACCTTGTCCATGCTATGAGCTAGAGATTGCAAGTGATTGCCCATACCTTTGTCTATAGCTCTGGTCTTGTCAAAGATTTGATGAATGGCAAATTCAAAGTACTTTTTCTGTTTGACAAGCATTTCTTCCATACTAAGTAGCATTGAGTCGACGGCAGAGGGAGGTTGATTTTGCAAGCGAGAAGAGATTCCAAAATCATCTTCTGCTACGAGGAAATCTGCTGAATCCACATCCTTCATATAGTGATAAAACTGTTGAGTATCAAGAGTTTCTTCATTTGGAGCTGGAGGAGGAGAGGGTTCTTCATTTCTCCTGTCTTCGACTGTTATTTGGATTTTGTGCACCTTGGGAGCTTGCACAGATTTTCCCTTAACTTTTGAAGTTGAGGCAGAGGGCCCTGCAGCACTGTTATCTTCTATGAGGATAGTAACATGTTCAGGGGTTGTAGGAAGGTCTGCCTGCTCTTGCTTATCTTCTTCAGGAGCAGAGAGATCAGAATGAACATGCTCCCCCTCAATTTGAGCGGGGATAGCAGCCTTAGGAGGAACAGCTTGACTTTTCTCTGATTGACCTATCTTCACAGCATCAATATCAGGATCATCTCCCCCTTCATCATCTCCATTACGGTCGATGTGGCTATCGGCATTTTCTTCTTTATTAGATTCAGGCAGCTTGGAACACTCCCCCTTGGAGGGTTCACCTTCTCTCTCATTCAGGTCTTCACCCTGCTTCTCATTTTCTTTCTCACTATCTAGGTTCTCATGGTGTTCCTCAGCTTCCTGTTCACTGTCCTTCTGACTGGATGGATCACTTTCTGTTTCACTGTCATATTCAGTGCGGGGAATTTTCTTAACTTTTGGAGCCCTGGGAGATATCACTCTTGACTCACCAACTTTCCTGGACCACCTCTCAATCATAGAGGAGTCAATTCTTTTGAAATGATGGAGGGGAGTTCCATTCTTCATGCTGAATCTTGTTTTATCCAGACGGTAGAGATATAGAGAAAGAATTCTCCCAAAATTTGGGGTATTTAAACTAGCGGAGATTCTGTCAAATAACACTCTTCCCCAGTCAACCCTTTTTCTGCAGATAACTGAACCCAGCAACTTGAACATATCATTGGAGAGATAGTCGTGAGAGCCGACTTTACAGAGGAGAACCTATCCCATAATATCAGATAGCAATTTTCCTTCCTCATTCATCTGCTTTCGATAAATGGATTTTGTTCCTTTGGGCAAACCACAAAACCGGAGAGCTTGTTTGAAATCCTTTGGAGATAGAGTATCTGTTTCTGAAACTTCTGGTAGCTTGAGAAGCTTGGTCAGACTTGAAGAAGTAATCTTGATTTGGACATCACCAATCCTGCTTTTTATCACAGACCCTCTCTTTCTCAGTTCTGCATGCTTGAAGAATTTTAGAACTTCTGATTCAAGCACCTTGCAGGGATGTTCTAGAACATAGCCCAGACCGGCCACCTCAAGAACGAGAACAATGTTTCTGAATTCATCAACTGAGGTGTCGAAACCAGTTCTGACTAGCTCACTCCCGAAGAGCAGCTTCTCTGACGATTTCTTAGGCATTGCAAGGGAATGTCGAGCAAGAATCTGTTGAAGAAGATGAGGAATCGGACGAACCAGAAGTTGAAGGAGGCGAGGAAGCGAGGATTCGAGCGAACCAGTTGAGTGTCGGTTGAAGAAGACGATGAATCGATGGAAACTATCAATCGTCGGTCGGAGAAGAGGAGCACGAACTGACGCACGAATCGGAAGTTGAAGAGCCGCGCGATTCGAAGTCAAGGGTTTCGTATTTCTCTCTTAAGAACATTTATATATTGTTATGAAGATTTAGAGAGAGCGCGTACCTGAGATTTGAACCGTGACCCTTCGAATTCCATTTAGGGAAGAATTGAATTCCAGAAAATTCGTCATCCGGCTAAAGGAAATTAGTCGAATTCGGTTAATCGATATCGCCGGATTCGGTTAAGTAGAATCGCCGGATTCGGTTAAATAGAGTCGCCGAATTCGGTTAAATGAAGGTTCGACAAAACATCTTTTTGTCTTCTGAGATTCTGAGAGTCTCTAAGAGTCTTTGTTTAGCATACCAAGCTCCATTTTGAAATAATTGAACTTTGATTCGTCGAGCGGCTTAGTGAAAATATCTGCAATTTGCCGATCCGTCGGGACATAGCTAAGATCAATATCCTTGTGCTCCACATGCTCTCGGATGAAGTGATAACGAATCTCTATGTGCTTTGTCCTGCTGTGAGACACGGGGTTGTTGGCAATTGCTATGGCGCTTGATGAATCACAGTACATAGGAATTTCTTTGAGCTTTAGGTTGTAATCCTCAAGTTGGTTCCTTATCCAGAGCAATTGTGCGCAACAACTGCCTGCAGAGATATACTCCGATTCAGCAGTTGAGATAGCAACACAATTTTGCTTCTTACTACTCCAGGAGATGAGCCGTTTTCCTAAGAATTGGCACGTTCCTGAAGTACTTTTCCTGTCATCTTTGCTTCCTGCAAAATCATCATCTGAAAAACCAGTGAGTTCGAAATCATTACTTCTTGGGTACCATAAGCCAAGATTTGGTGTGCCTTTAATATATCTCAAAATCCGCTTTGCAGCTGAGTAGTGAGATTCCTTAGTGTTCACCTGAAATCTAGCACAAACACATGTTGAAAACATTATATCCGGTCTACTTGCAGTAAGGTAGAGCAAGGATCCAATTATGCTTCTAAACTTGGTTTCATCAAAAGGTTTCCCTTTCTCATCCTTGTCTAGAGACATAGCTGAACCCATTGGAGTCCTCATAGAGGTTGCGTTCTCCATTCCGAATTTCTTAATTAACTCTTTGGTAAACTTTGTCTGAGAGATGAAAATTCCATCTTCAGATTGCTTTACCTGAAGTCCTAAGAAATACTTCAGCTCTCCCATACTACTCATTTCAAATTTCCCTTGCATTAAGTTGGAAAACTTTTTGCAGAGGTTGTCATCGGTAGATCCGAAAATAATGTCATCGACATAGATTTGCACTAGCAAAATCTTGCCTTTTACTTCCCTAAGAAATAATGTCTTGTCTATCTTGCCTCTTGTGAATTTGTTTTCAAGGAGGAAGCTAGACAACGTCTCATACCAAGCACGGGGAGCTTGCTTGAGACCATATAAAGCTTTTCGAAGAAAATATACATAATCAGGGAATGAGGAGTCTATGAAACCTGGGGGTTGTTCTACGTATACTTCTTCCTTTATATCACCATTAAGGAAGGCTGACTTCACGTCCATCTGATAGACTTTAAATCCTTTGTGAGCAGCATACGCTAGAAACAACCTGATCGCTTCAAGCCTTGCTACGGGAGCAAAAGTTTGATCGAAGTCGATCCCTTCTTCTTGTCTATACCCCTGAGCAACAAGTCGGGCCTTGTTTTTGATGATCACACCATCCTCGTCCAACTTGTTTCTGAATACCCATTTTGTTCCAATGACATTCTGTCCTTTGGTTCTTGGGTACAAGCGTCCACACTTTGCATCTCTTAAATTGATTGAGTTCTTCTTGCATTGCTATGATCCATGAAGCATCGTTCTTTGCTTCATCGAATTTCTTTGGCTCAACCTGTGAAAGAAAACTTAAGTGTAAAACTTCATTAGCTGTACCTCTTCTTGTTCTTACACCAACATGGGTATCTCCAATAATTTGCTCTGCAGGATGGTCCCTTAAGTGTCGGATCATTCCAGCATTTGGATTTCCACGGAGTTCCTGCACTTCCGGTACATCTTCATCTTCTTGAGGTTTATCTTCCTCATGTGCGGATGGAATGTTGACTTCAACAGACTTTGGAGCATCTTCCTTTACAGCTTCTTCCAAGTTTATGTCCTTGAACCTTGCATCTGCATCTTCAACAAAAACACTAGAAGAACTGCTTTGAAGCATACTAGTTTCATCAAATATAACATTAAAAGTTTCTTCTACAACCAGGGTTTTCTTGTTGAAAATCCTATATGCCTTACTATGGCAACTATATCCTACGAAAATACCCTCAAAACATTTTTCACTAAACTTAGTTTTGTAATATTTCCCGTTATTAAGCACGAAGCATTTACTGCCAAAGATTCTAAAATAAGACAAGGTTGGCTTCTTGCCCTTCAGGAGTTCATAAGGGGTCTTATGATGGTTCTTGTTGATTAGTGCTCTGTTTTGCACGTGGCAGGCAGTGTTGATTCCTTCAGCCCAGAAGTATTCTGGGAGAGAAGAGTCACTCAACATTGTTCTGCAAGCCTCTATGAGTGTTCTATTCTTTCTCTCAGCTACTCCATTTTGTTGTGGAGTACGAGGAGAGGAAAACTCATGAAAGATACCTAGGCTTTCACAAAATTCGGTCATAGCCCCAGACTTGAATTCTGTACCATGGTCACTTCTGATTTTGACCACAGAGCATTCTAATTCATTCTGAATTTGCCTGACGAATGAGGTGAAAGAATCATAGGTGTCTGACTTGTGTTTTAGAAAGAATACCCAAGCAAAACGTGAGTAATCATCGACAATGACCAACGTATAAGACTTGCCTCCTAAACTTCGGATTGGCATGGGACCAAACAAGTCCATATGGAGCAGATATAAGCATCTGGTGGAATCTTTGCCAATAATGCTCTTAAAGGTAGCCCGAGTCTGCTTACCCATTTGGCAGGCATGACAAGGTCTCTCTTTAATGCACTTAACATCTGGAGCATCACGAACTAAGTTGTGAGAGAATAACATACTTATTGTTTTGAAATTAATATGTGCTAGTCTCTTGTGCCACTGGTCACAGAGAGATGCACTATCTTTTGCTAAAAGACACACTGGTGTAGAAGAGTCTAAACAAAGAAAATTTAAACAAAAGATATTTCTACTCCGAGTGCCTGTTAAAATAGTTTCTGACGTATCAGACGACTTTATTAAGCACTTTTCCTTGTAGAATTCTACCATATAGCCTTTGTCACAAAGTTGACTTATGCTAATGAGATTATGTTGCAATCCTTTAACATAAGCCACGTCTGTGAAAGAGACTGTACCATTAGTGATCATACCGTAGCCTTTTGTGATTCCCCGATCAGATCCGCCAAAAATAACTTTTGGACCATCTTTCACGGGTGTATACTCTTGTAACAAACTTCTTGTTCCGGTCATGTGCCGAGAACATCCACTGTCCAAGTACCATATTGGATTTGAATTGGCCTTTGGACATACCTGCAATCAATAATCAATTGCCCTTAGGAACCCAAACAGATTTGGGTCCTTGGCTTCTTGTCAGATGACCACCAACTTGAGTGTTAACAGTGCGAGGAGTCACTCTTGCATTGTTACCTCGTGGGGTCTTAACATAACTGTAATTAAACCAGCAATCTATGGCGAAGTGACCAACTTTGCCACAGCACCAACAATCAAATCGGTTGTACCTTCTCTTGTTCTCCTGCTTTACCTTTTGAACGGGAGGTCTAGTAGGAGCAACCTTCTTAGAGGTGGATGCCTTGTGTTTGCAGCAAACACAGGGTTCCACCTTCTCATTAGTCTTAGCACTAACAGATTTAACTTTTGGTGCTTTCTTTGCAACTGATCCATGAACAAATGGACCATGGTCTTTGAGAATTACTTCTTCATAAGGCGCCTTGAAAGGAGTCGAGTCAAAGTTTCGAGGTCGGCTCCATCCCTGATATCTATTGCTAGATTCAACAGGTATTGGTCTAGTGAGATGACCATAGGATGTTTCAAAGTCAAGCGGGTTTGTCGGAAAAACCACCTTCTTGAATGAAGGTTGACTTTGATCAGCCTTCCCTTTACCTCTTTTGGCTTTTATCTCGGCAGCCTTACTACTTTCAGCCTCATGACCAATGCCACTAGCCTTCCCAGGAGTGGAGAACTTATAAATAAGAGGAAGAACATTTTTTGGCTTGTTGAAGCTTTCTGATATTTTCTTCTCTGCCACCAGCTTTTCTTCCAGTTCAGTTATAAGTTTCTCTTTCAGAATTGATGATTCAGTAGAGCTTCTTAATTCCTCCTTCAAGGATTGGACTTCATTTCCGAGGGGAGTTAATCTTTCGATTTCCTCTCTCAGAGCCGATTCCACGTTCTTGAGAGAGACAATTTCCTTTGCTTGAGATCTGACAACCTTGCGGCATTTGTCAAAACTTTGCAAAAGAGCTTTGTACTGAGTCATTAATTCTGACTCATCCTGTGAATAATAGTCTTCATTTGCTCTGGATGCAGTTTCACACTCAGAGGCAGAAAGAGGAGTATGAAGATTTACCTTTGCCTTATATGAGGTGTCGCTTGCTTCATCATCCGTTTGTGCCATAAGCCCAAAGTAGGCTTCTTCATCAGTGCTTGACACCTCTGAGTCGCTGTCACTCAAAGTCTTTGGCTTCTTTGCAATAAGGCTCTTTTCTTTCCTTTTACCTTTGTAGGATTTCTTATCCTCTTTCTTTGAGCCTTCCTTTTTCTTGTATGGACACTCCGCAATCATGTGTCCTGGCTTATTACAGCAATAGCAAACGATATCGTTAGAAGAATGTTTACTAGGTTTAGATTTATACCTGTCATTTTCATGCTTCTTTTTGTGATGATCCTCATTACGGTTTGATCTTCTATGACGAGAAGACGAGGTTTGACCTCTCGAGTTCCTTTGTTTGTTAAAGAACTTTTTGAACTGCTTGGAGAGTAAGGAGAACTCTTCATCTGACATTTCTGAGCCTGAGGGGCTAGCATCAGATTTATCTTCATCAGAGGAGGATCTCCTGACAGGTGAGAGAGCCTTGCCTTTTCTTGAACTTACAGCTTTAAGTGCAGTGGACTTCTCCCTTCCAGAGGCTCTGGTTCCTTCTTCTTCAGCTTTACGGGTGTTCAACTTCAATTCATGGGACAAGAGCTTCCCAAACAACATTTGTGGCTCCGTTGATCCGAGTTTTCCGAATTCTCTAATGGCTATAACTTTAGTGTCCCATTCTTTGGTCAGGGATCTTAGGAATTTATCATTGAGTTCGCCAGTAGTGAATTCACGATCATAGTTCCTAAGACCATTTACGATCTTAAAGAACTTCTCATAAGTATCAGAAATGGATTCACCAGAGCGTTGCTTGAAGGCTTCGTATTCTTGGTTCAGCAATGATCTTCGATCATCCCTTACTTCATCTGTTCCTTCCATCAGAACAACCAGAGAGTCCCACATTTCCTTGGCGGACTTGCAGTGAAGAAGATTCTGCAACATGGAATCATCGACTGCACCTGCAATGATATTCTTTGCCTTCTTGTCCAGAGAGACCAGTGCAATCTCATCCTTTGTGAGTTCCAGCATCTTCTTGGCGACCATAATTGTAGAGTTTATGGAAGATGGTTTCATAGGAACATGAGGACCTTCTTCCACAATCTGAAATATTCTTGGATCAGCAGCCTCCATGAAGAATCTGACTCTCTCCTTCCACATAGGAAAATTCTCTTTTGTGCAGACTGGAAGCTTGACGGAATCCTTGGTCTTATCCATGCCAGACATACTTGCTCAGGCAACTAGATAAGGAGGTCTTGTTCAAGGTGTTAACCTTATAGCGAACAACCTGCCTCTGATACCAATTGATAGTATCTAGTTGCGGCCTAAATCACCTAGAGGGGGGTGAATAGGTGGATTTTATGTCTTTACGCGGAATTAAAAATATAGCACAGAAAAGCACACAATAAAGCACAGCACAGACACAAGGATTTTATAGAGGTTCCCCGATGTGGGTACTCCTCTTTCCCGCCTCGCCTATCTAGCTCTTCGAGGCTAGATTCGGCTACTTCACCAAACTCAGATTAAAATAATCTTACACCTCGGAGTAAGAACTCCTACAACTCGGAGTGCACCACTCCTACAACTCGGAGTAACAACAACTCCTACAACTCAATCCTTAACCAAGGATCTACACAACACTCGGAAGCAAGCTTCCTACAAAGTTTATAAAATTGTTTATTACAACACAACGTAGATTGGAAACAATCTTCTTAAACTTCAGATGAAGTTCTTCTTCAGATCTTGAGAAATAGATTTCTTCTTCTTAGCAGTGAACTTCAGTCCTTTGTGAATGAAGAATGAAGAAATCTTGAAAACGATTTGAAGCTAGATCTGAGAACTTGAATCGACTTGATCAACAGAAGATGAGAGCTAATCGGATCTTGATCTTGTCGATTGAATCTTTAGAAGACGAAACAAGAATCGCTGGCTTTGTCGGAGACGAAACACTTGCGTGAGAACAGTCGGCCGTCAGAAGTAATTTGCGATTTCTTTTTCAATTCTCGGTTAGGGTTATCTGGAAATAATCCTTAGGTATTTATAGAGACTTCTTCCAACGGTCATAAGCGCGAATTATGGATCTAACTCCACGTGTACTGTACATAGGAGAAGCCCTAGGAAACGCGCATTCAAAAACGAACCGGAAGAATTACTGCAGACCGATTCGGTTAAATGGTATAACCGAATGGCAATAACCGAATCGAATTCGGTTAAATGATATAACCGAATTGCAATAACCGAATTCGGTTATACTAATTCTTCAAGGAAATTTCGAACTATGATTCACCGAATTCGATTATATCCATCCCAACTATATAGTCGAATTCGACTATATGTTTCTGAATGATATAACCGAATTTTACTTGGGAAAAATCCCTTTCTATGAAAAGTTCACCATCAGCTCCAGTCCTCCTTCTCTTGCACTTAGGAAATGAGGTACATCCCAATAGAGAGATCTCACATGAGCCAACACTTTGGTCTATACAATGAGGGATTACATTGCACAAGCCTGTGTTTGACGACTCATTGAAACCTGACATTGGTTTGTACCTAGAGTGGAATGACCTGTCACAACACAGCTAAAGTGCATAATCAAATACAATTACAATTCATCCTAGTTTGAAGGGGACTTCTTCAAATCAGGGCTATTGTGGATACAATACCCAACACTCTCTTATCTGTCTAAGGACTTTGTGTTATGAATCGGAGTGTCGTTTACCTTAGTCAAGGATAGATTGGACGTAATGCTGCCCAATAGATCTTGAATGAGCGCGGATAGGAGAAGCTGTGAAAAGGCGCGAAGATGTTCTTCACCTTGTTGAAGGATTCGGGGCCTAAGCTCAGCTTTGGTGTTGTCCTAGTAGTAGCGGACCAAGCTGACCGAGAAGAACCGTTATCCGATTCCGAGAATCAACGACTTATTCGACCAACCGGTTGGGTCGACGGTATACTGTAAGCTTGACTTAAGGTCCGACAATTATCAGCTTCGTAAGGGAATGTGATATTCTAAAGACAGCGTTCAGTACCCGCTTTGGGCACTATGAGTTCACCGTTATGCCGTTCGGTCTATCTAATGCACCGTCTGTATTTATGGACTTAATGAATAGAACATTCCGAGAGTATTTGGATCAATTTGTGATCGTCTTCATCGATGACATTTTGGTATACTCTCAGTCGGAGGAGGAGCATGCAGAGCATCTGCACGCAGTTTTGAGCACCCTGAGGAGGAGTCAATTATATGCCAAGTTCTCCAAGTGTGAGTTTTGGCTATCGTTAGTAGCATTCCTGGGTCATGTTGTTAGTGGGGATGGAATTGCGGTTGATCCGTCGAAAATAGAAGCGATCCGAGTGTGGCCTGTGTTGAAAAATATAGCGGAAGTCCGATGTTTCTTAGGACTTGCCGGCTATTATAGGCTCTTTGTCGAGAACTTCTCGAGGGTCGCACTCCCTCTCACTAAACTGACTAGGAAAGATCACACGTTCGACTGGTCGCCCGAGTGCGCTCGAGCTTTTGAAGAACTGAAGAGCCGTCTGACCACGGCGCCCATTCTATGCTCGCCATGTGGTACGGAAGGCTACGAAATTTATAGTGACGCCTCTGGGAGTGGTTTGGGTTGCATCCTAGTGCAGTTCGGAAAGGTAATTGCCTACAGCTCCTGACAACTGAAGGTTCATGAAAGGAACTACCCGGTCCATGATTTGGAGCTAGCGGTCGTGGTTTTCGCCCTAAAGCTTTGGGGGCATCACTTGTATGGCGTGAAGATCGATATCTTTACTAACCACAAGAGCCTCAAGTACCTGCTGGATCAACCGGAGTTGAATGTGCGTCAGAGGAGGTGGATGGAGTTCCTTGGGGACTACACCTTCGACATCAAATATACTCCTGGTAAGGGAAATGTAGTTGCGGACGCGTTGAGTCGTCAGGCTCCTGCTCAAGCAAATTGGATTTTGATGCACGATGAGCGTCTAATCCGCGAGCTAGAAGTTATGGAGATCGTTTGCGTCGATAGAAGAGCGTCTCCTTCAGCATGCTTGAACTGGATGGAGGTTCAATACGACCTCGCCGACCGAGTTCGACAAGCATTGGAGCTGGATGAGAGCATGAAATGCTATAAAGCGGAGACCGTTGATGGGTCAAACACTGATTTCCCTTTCGAAGATGGCCTTATGTGGAAGAACGACAGATTGTGCGTCCCAAATGTTGGTACATTACGGGCGGAGTTGATGTACGAGGCTCATCATACCAAGTAGTCGATCCACCCTGGGAGCACGAAAATGTATATGGATATGAAGAAACTCTTCTGGTGGTCGGGTATGAAGAAAGACATTGCCCTCTACGTGGTCAAGTGTAATACTTACGCGTTGGTGAAGGTGGAATGTCAACGTCCTGGTGGGTTTCTGAAGTCATTGCCGATTCCGGAATGGAAGTTTGATGATATTTCGATGGATTTCGTGCACAGATTGCCGGGATCGCAACATAGAAACGACGCCATCTGGGTGATCGTGGACCGATTGATAGAGGTATCACACTTTATTCCGAACCGGAAGGATGATTCTGTGGAGAAGCTGGCAATGTTGTACGTCGATAACATCGTACGGTTGCACGGGATTCCCCGTAGCATCGTCAGTGATCACGATGGGCGGTTCACATCAAATGATTGGAGGTTGATTCATCAATTATTGGGTACCAAGCTGAAGTTTAGCATGGCCTTCCACCCGCAAATGGATGGACAGACCGAAAGGACCAATAGGACGATGGAGGACATGCTGAGGATGTGCGCCCAGGACTTCGGAAAGAGATGGGAGGACCATCTCTATATGATTGAGTTTGCTTACAACAACAGCTACTAAGCAAGTATAAAGATGGCCCCTTTCGAGGCTCTTTATGGTAGGAAATGTCGCACACCGTTATCTTGGGCTGAAACGGGCGACACTAAGTTGTTGAAACGCAAGGATGTGGAGGAGGCAAATACATCAATTCGGGCTATTCGGGAGCGATTGCTCATTGCCCAAGATCGGCAGGCAAAATACTACAATGCAAATCATCAGAATGTCGAGTTTGCCGTTGGCGACTGGGTTTATCTCAAGATCAAACCGTTCAAAGGAGTATCGAGGATCCGACGCTTGACAAAGCTAAGTCCGAGGTACTTAGGACCGTTCGAGATCTTGGAGTGCATTGGTGAAGCTGCCTACCGGCTTGCTCTATCTTCGGAGCTGAGCGGGTTGCATGATGTATTCCACAGCTATGCGTTGCGGAAGGCTGTTAAGGAGCCAAATCTTGTTGCTGCGGTCAGCGAAGTGTCGGTAGATGGTGGGCTAGCGACAAAAGTCAAACCCATTTACATTGAAGATACTGAAGTGAAGCAGTTGCAGAACAAGTCCATTCGGATGGTGAAAGTCCGTTGGAATAATTACGGGCGAGAGGAACTCTCTTGGGAAAGAGAGCAGGAAATGCTTGCGGAGTACCCCGAGCTATTTTTCTCTCAGGTATGACTTATGTTTGATTGCTTTCATATTAGAAATTTCGGGATGAAATTCTTTTAAGGGGTGGAGAGTTGTAACACCCCAAAATTCATATAATTGCTTTCCATGAAGACCCTAAGAGCATTAGAGGAGTCCCATGGGATTTTGGGGATGTTTGGGGGTGTTTAGGAAGCTTTTTAAAGAAGCTAATTTTTGACATGGCTTGCGACACGGCCATGTGCAAGGCCGTGTCTGTGAATTTTAAGCATCAAACTTTGGCAGAGAAGGTCACAGCTAGGCACACGGCTGTGTCCCTAACCGTGTAGATCCACATGGCCATAGACATGGCCGTGTGCAGGGGTGTGTCTAGCTCCAGTTTTTCCTGTGTGTTCACACAGTCTGGCACATGGCCGTGTGCCAAGCCGTGTACGGGTTTTTCCAGCCCGTTTTAAGTTTAAAACTGAGCCATCCGTTGAGTTGTGAGGAGATCTGATGGTGGGAAATATTTCCTGATGGCTTAAGGTCGGGAAATGAGGGTTTAGAACCTCATTTCACCCACCCCACTCTCTCTCTTACCTTTGAAAACCTAGAGAGAAGGAGGAGCCATTTTCCCCCATTGAAGGAGCTCCAAAGCTCGGATTCGCAAACCGAGACCGTATTTGCGGAGAGGAGTCCGCTGCCATCGTTTCCCACCAAACAAGTTTTGTTCCATGGCACCGAAGCGTGCTCCAAGGGTAACGATTCTTTCTCCCGGTCTTAGGACGTGTTCTTTGTCCTCTCATTCCTTTTTCTATGCATGCATGAGGACTCCCTTTCACCAAATGGGTGAAGTGTAGGATTTCCTCTAGTTCTTCGGAACTCCGGGTCGATTGTGTCCGTCCCCGGCATATTGTATCTAGAAATCCAGTAGTCGTGCAGATTTAGGCATTGTGTGTGAAGCCTATTCGTGGCCGTGAGCCCGAATCGGTGATGCTTGATTTGCGACGTTGCATTTAGGTTAGGCCTAGAATGCGTGCCGGAGAATGACTCCGTGAGATCATCTATAGTATTGCGGGACTTGAGATTAGGCGTCGTGTGAAGATCCTAACGAAAGCCCCTTGCTTGGAGAGTGGTGGAATGCAAACCTTCACCACGAAATTGAAGTGAGTCGTTGTATACCTCCTTCGTTGGTTGTTCAAGTGAAGCCTAGGGTCACTTGGTTGGTTTAGGTGCGTAACTTATCGTGATTGGGAATGCCCGTTGGTGTTTCCTTACAATCGGGCTGAGGTAAAGCTACACCCGCATCGTTGTTGTTAATGCGATGATTTGAGCAACGGGCACAAGCTTGTACCGAACCCGCACCATGCTTATCGGTGAGAGGGGTAAACCTCAGGACGCCGTGTGATCGTGGGATAGACCTGTTTGGGAGGGTTCCTCCAATAGGTAAATGCTCAAGTGTTCACTAAGCTCTTTAGCTTAGCTGGTTACGTGTGGTCGTGAGAACCCGCGGTTGGTTTTGGATTGATGTTATGATTAGCCTCATGCGTTGCTTAGGCGGTTGTGGGGAACCTTCGGGTGAACCCAACCAACATCATGTGCATTCCCAGGATCAACTCTATTTGTTGCTACACCTAGAAGATTGATTGTGCTTAAAACCTCACCTTGTGTAGTTTGCACCTTCCTTAGTACTACTTGCTGCTTGTACGACTTGTTTGCAGGGAAGAAGCTCCGCCACCCCGGGAAAGGGGTGGGGTCGTTATAATTTGGTCAGCTGTGCTGATCGTTACTTTGTTTGCCACCTCTTGGTGGAATCTTCTTATGCAGGTGCAAGTGAGCCTGGCGGGAAATAGCGGGCGGTGGCCCTTTTTGCTGCGTTGGCCCTCGAAGGCCAGCCTCTTTTCTGCTTTTCTTGTATTGCCGGCCTGCGTGCCGAAGTATGTTTAGGAGTTTTGTACATTTTGGAATGTAAGGCCTTAAGGCCGTAACTCTACACTTTATTGTTTCATTCCTGTGATAGTGGACTATTCTGAAAGAAATGTTAAATCTTTATGCTTTCGCTTATATTTAGTATACTCTGGTGTAGTTCTTTTCTGTATATCTCCTTTGAACGCCTAGCTAGTGTGGTTAGTATAGCGTGGGGTCCCGGACGGACCTTCTGTTATATTATTTGTACTGACAGGGTGTTACACTAAGACCCGGTGTTTGGAAAGAAAAAAAGGGGTCTTACAGATTGATCTCAAAAAAGGATTACAGAGGGTGGTCTAAAACAGGCCAGGGTGTGAGGTAGAAAAGTGACAGAATTTGAGACCGCTTATACAGGTTGTAAGCTGGAGGCTCGAAGCAAAAGTCCATTTTTGAGGTACCCCTACCCCTCTATTTATAGATGCGGAGGCTGCCCAAACTAGAATATCAAAAAATTACGGGCTGCCCGGGGTACAGGAGAACCAGGGCAGAGGAAAGGGGGTACTAATAACAAAAAAGGAGGAAGGGACCAGACCGCGCGGTCTGGTGGTCTGGCGAGGTCTTGATTGCCCTTGCCTTGGAGAAAACACCGGAGGGAGAGCAGGCGACCTGGGCGGTCTCGGAAAACTGAGACTGCTGGAAGGGCTCCTTTCTGACTAAAGAAGAGGTCATGGGTATTCCGGGCAAATAGTTAGCATAACCAGACATCTTCACACCTGCTGCAGCCTTTGCAGGAAAGCTTCTATTTGTATTAGGCACATTGGGATTGTGCCAACAATCTATGGAAAAGTGTCCCACTTTACCACATCACCAACATTCATGTATGTTGTATCTTCTTTTCTGAACACCCTTTGAGGTGGAAGAAGCTTCATTTTGCTTGTGTTCAGTGAAGAATCTAACTGCATTCTTCTTATTCCTTGTCCTGGCTGGTTGACACTCTATAGATGGTCTTAGCAGACTTTATCTTCATGACATCAGCTTATCTTAGCTTGGTAGCCAAGCAAGTGTGGATGGTATCAGATATTGAGCTGTTTGACTTGCCTATAGGCTTGACAGTAGCCATGTGCTTTGCTGAGAGGGATTTGGAAGAGCCAACTTCCTTTTCCTTGAATGAAGCGGCTGAAGTTCCAAACATAAATGGTCCAGAATGGGCTATTTGAATTTCTTCATGGGGAGCATTCAAAGCACTCATCCCTATACCCTTTCTTCTACAATAGAAAGGAGTATTTTCCTTTATATAGGAACTCCCATTCTTTCAGTGACCATACATGTTGCCCTGGTCATACCTGTTGGAGGGAAGCAACATCTTTTGAAAAGTGGTATGAGGCTTAGCTTTAGCCTACCCCTTTCTTCCATTCTCAGCTACAATTGTTGCTTTATTAATACCTAGCCCTCTCCTATCATTTTGGGAGGAGAAGGTGTCAATAATGGGCAATATGGATTTGGGTTTGGAGAATTTAGCTACTAAGCTCTTATCTTTGAGAAGCTTCTCCTCAAGGTCCTTGATGACCTTGTTATTTTGGGAGACGGTGCTCAATTGGACTATTATAATTCCCTTGAGTTGGCTTATCTCTCTACTCATCTGAGCCACCTGGGTAGATGATTCAGAGTAATCTTGCTTAGCCAGCTGAATGGAAGCAATTTTCTAAGCTTGCCTCTTGGCTTGCTTCTTGCTCTTATTCAGAGATTCCAACAGAGCATCATACTTGTCAATCAATTGATTGACATCCACTTCAGGTTTTGAACCATTTTCATCATTTGATGAGCACGCTTCAGAATCTGGCAATGACTCATAATCAGAAGAAGGGAAAAGAGTAGATACCTTGTCAGGATTGTCCTGACATTCTTCATCATCATCCATTATGGCCATTAAGACATGATGTTCTCTATAATCTTCATCCTCCTCTATGTCATTGTCTGACTATGACAGAGGGGCCCTGATGCCAACATTAGCAGCATGAAAGTCCTCATCTTCTTCAGCAGCAAACAACCCAATAAAGGCTTCCTCTTCTTCTTCTGAATCTGAGGATGAAGACTCGGATTCTCTCCAGCTTTTATCCTTCTTTGCTAGGAAGGATTTTTCACCCTTCCTTCCCTTATGGTGATCAGATTTATTGTCACTTTTCTCCTTTCTCTTGACTGGACATTCAGCTACAACAAGTCCAGGCTTGCTACAGGAATAACATATCACATTATTTGAAATATGTTTAACATGTTAAAGATCATACCTGTCACCCTTGGGGTGCTGTCTGTCTGATCTGCTATGATCCTTCTTGGGATATGAGGAGGAGGAAGTTTTGTTCTTCCACTGCTTCCTCCTCATCAGCTTCTTGAAGTGTCTTGAGAAGGCAGCAAACTCCACATTAGATGAGCTGTTGTCCGATGTGTTGGGCTCATAATTTTCTGAGCCAGCAACCCTTCTTGGAGGAGAAGGCATCCTAGTTTGCTCTTCTTGGAGCTCTCAGCTTTGAGATCAACGACTCTCACCCTTGCATGAGGCCTTGTGGATGTGTCCTCCTCCTTCCTTGCAGTTAACTACATCTCATAGGTGAGCAGCTTTCCAAATAATGTATGGGGAGGAGTCTCACCCAGCTTTTCCAGTTCTCTGATGACACAAATCTTTGTATCCCAATCTCTAGTTAGAGATCTAAGGAATTTATCATTCAGCTCATAATGAGTGAAGACCCTTTCATAGGTCCTCAACTTATTCACTATTCTGAAGAACCTCTCATAGCAGCCAACTATGCATTCCAGGCTTTGTTGCCTGAAGGCTTCATACTCCTGATTAAGGAGGGATTTCCTATCATCCCTCACTTCTTCAGTACCTTCCATGTACACAATGAGTGTGTCCCATATATCCTTGGCAGTCTCATAATACACCATGTTTTGGAAGGTGGAATCATCAATTGCATTTACTATTATATTCTATCCTCTCATGTCCATTGTAGCAAATATTATTTCATCCTTTGTCATTTCAGCATATGACTTAGCCACTTGTCTTGTAGGATCTATAATGGAGGGCTTTGTGAAGACAAATGGACCCTCCTTGACAGTAATATATCATAGGGTCTGAGGCTTCCATGAACAGCCTAACCCTTTGCTTCCATATGCCAAAAGTCTCTTTTTTTGCATATGAGCAACTTCATTGACCCCATCTCCTTCTGACCTCCAGTGGTAGCCATTAGATTCAGAATTCACTACTCCTTTGTAGGATCTGGTGAGACTGTTAAGTCCTTTTTGACCAACCTAGCTCTGATACCACTTGATAGTTTATAAGGTAGTTGTCTAATTCACCTATGGGGGGGGGGGGGGGGGGTGTGAATAGGTCTCTTTGATTTTTCCTTTTTTGTTTCTAGCAGTTGTTAGATATAACAAAAGAAACAAAAGAACAACACAGAAAGCACATAGCTATCTATAGTGGTTCCCCAAGATAGTGTGTCTATGGGTAGTCCACTTTCCCTATACACCTTTCTAACAGTATGTTAGACAAAACAAACACCTCCAAACTCAGCTCCAAGAGCTTACAACACAGATCCCTCAGGATCTCTCAGGTTTCCTCTAATCCCTACCTCAGGCTAAACAGCCATACCAACTCAGAGTGCTCCCAATCCTACAGCTCAAAAATACCACTGATTTCCTACCTCAGGCCTATCAAGAAGCCCTACCTCAGATCTGCACAGAGATCCTACACTCAAGCTTTCAACTCTACTTCTCAAGCTTAACAGCCCTACAATCACTCAGGCTCAACAACCTTACTGCTAAGGCTTACCAGCCCTACACCTCAGGCAAAAAGCCCTACAAACTCAGAACACAAATGTTCTTATAGAGATGATAATTTATTCTTACAACAGATGATAGTACAGATGTATCCTTCAGCTTTTGTCTTCTGTTGAGGATGTACTTCTGGTGCTAACTTGAAGCAGGGCTGAAATGCAATAACTTAAGACCTTACTCCTAACTGACCGTTCTCTTCAGAAGAAGATGAAAAATCAACTTGCACTCCTTGATTGAATCTGGATGAACTATCTTCTCCCTTGTATTTGCTTGCAGGTTCAGGAAGCAGGAAGGATAGCACTTCAGGAAGTCGTCAATAGAACAGTAGATATGTTCTCCACATTTCAGCACACTTTTTGTAATGCCCTAAGTTGTTCTTTTATACCTCATTCCGTCTGCAACGGCTCTAAGGAGGGCCCTGACACAGATTGGAGGAGGATATTTTACTTTATCTTGTTGGATCGATAGGCGCCCTTAAAGGGGGGGGGGGGGATAAGGAAATAAAATTCTTTATATAATTTTAAGGAAGTTACTAAATTGTTTAGGAATAATTGAGAGCAAAATTACAATTTAGCAAAAAGTACTTTGCAATAATAAAATTTACGCCAAATGAAAGAAATTAAGAATAGAGACATGATTGTATTATATAAAAAAGTGTTTACATAAATTTGATTTCAATATCGCTAGAAATCGGAGGCGTACAAATGAAAATATCTTTTCCTTTTCTATACTGACTTGTATCCCCACAAACCGGTTGGCTTTAGCCTATCCTTCCCCGAATATGGCCTCAAGCCGCTCTAGCCAAACCTAACCCCGGATATGGCCTCGAGCACCCCCTAGATCTAATCTCCTAGACCTAGTCGCCAACTCATGCGACGAATTACCCTCTAAGCGGCGCAAGAACCTAGTCGCCAACACAAGGAGATTTTACTACAAAAAAAATTCACAATAATGAAATAATGTAAATAACAAGAACTCCCTCTATGAGATTTCTGAAGATGAGGATGAAGGATCGTTGTAGCATAAGCGAGGTTGAAGCAATCGTTCTTCGGATGCAGCGTGACGACTTCCTTCACCCAAAATCTTCTTTAGCTTTGAGTGGGAGATGAACTTTCGGCAGTGTAACATCTCTAGAATTTTGGCTCAAGTAATCTCTCTAGAAGCTCTAACCAAAATGAGAGAGAAGTCATCAATTTATAGAACTTAGAGATAGCGCATGCGGTAGATTCTAGTGCCTGCGGTAGCGATCGTGTAGAAGCGGTTATGAAACCATCGCGGCATGGCATTGTGCACAAACTTGAGCTAGCGCCAGGCGGTAGCGCTAGCGCCAGGCGATATCCCTTGCGCTGGCGTTAGCTCTCCTTCAGAGAATTTGATTTGAAGCTGCTGTCTACCTGTGGAGTATTGCACCTATAGTTCCTGCACACTATAAACACACGATAAGCAAGATCAAATACACAATGGGATTTGTTATTCTCAAACAAAGGGATATGACACACATGTCCAACAATCTCCCCCTTTTGATAATAACAAATCCTCTTAGCATGAAATTATCAAAGGTGTTTATAGAATATGATAAGCGAGATAAAAGTGCAACTATATTATTTGATAAGCATCTCATGTGCATACTCCCCCTATCTTAATGCTCCCCCTACATAAATGCAATTTATGTTTTACTCCCCCTAAGTGATAGATTACGTGAATTAGTCTCCCCTTAATCTTCTAGATTTCTTCAATTAATCTCCCCCTTTTGGTATTATCAAAAGAAGGTGGGGGTAAGGGTAGTAAGAAGGCATTCTTTATAAATGAGAATTCATGATCGAGCTTTTATAATATGTGAAATGATAAAGAATTTAAGAATAGAATATATAAGAGATTTCAAATAAAAAGATAAGAGTTGTAAGCAAGCGGAAGATTATTGGAAACATCTTTTTGTTATAATGAAAAGCATAAGTATAATTCTGAGTTTAAGTTCAAAATGTAAAGATGTTTTAACCTTTTGGAAATCTCAAAGTTTTTCATAAAGATACCAAGCATGAAATGAAACATATCAAAGAGAGATTATACTACAATGTTGCTTAATTTCAAGTTTAAGAGTGTACAACCCCGATGTTCACCAGGAAGGGTCTCTGGTTCGCACGCCCAAGGGAGCGAGCTAGGATGGGCGAGCCCAGGCTGGGCGAGCCCAGGGAGACCGGGAGGCCATAGAGGCATGCGAGCCAGGCGGTCGAAGGAGTTCGCTAGGCAGGTCCGGGACCTTGGGGTGCAAATAGCCATTTCTAGGGTACAGTTAGCCATTTTGGCGAGCCCGACCCGCTAAGGAGCGGTTCAGCGGGAGGCCATAGAGGCAGGCGAGCCAGCCGGTCGAAGGAGTTCGCTAGGCAGGTCCGGGACCTTGGGGTGCAAATAGCCATTTCTGGGGTACAGTTAGCCATTTTGGCGAGCCCGACCCGCTAAGGAGCGGTTCGGCAGGCGAGCCAGCCAGTCGAAGGAGTTCGTTGGGCAGGCGAGCCAGCCATTCATTTTGGCGAGCCCCGCGTTCGCTGAACAGGTCAAGGGTCTCTGGTTCGCCGGTACCTGAGGTGGTCTTTTACCAGAAGACCCCTGGTGGTCTGCGGTTAGCCCCTCCGAATAGCGGAGTTTTGCTGTTAGCAGACCAACGATCGGGAGTTGGCTATTGACATACCACAAAACCAAAATCTATAAATAGACCTTAAAGGGCACCTTGGAAGGGATCGGTCAGAATCTTTGAGCCTTCTTCTCTCCTTAGGTCGCTTTGGTTTGGGCTCTCTAGCTCTCCAAGGTGTCCGAGTCTTAGCTTTGGCTTGGGAGGGGAAGTGCTCAACGATCTTCCGGGTTAGTGGAGGGACCTCCTTGCTGAGACCAGGGTCTTTGTTCTTTGTCTGAGTTACCTACCTACCTCTTCCGAGGGACCGGTAAGGGCTAGCTGCCCCACAATTCGTTGAGGGCCCCGAGCTCCACAAGAGACCGAGAAATCGGTTTCAACATTTTGGTAAGGTGAGCGTGGAGTGTGGCTGGTTCAAGAAAGTTCCATAGAAGGGTTATGGCGGGAGATGAGGAGCAAGGCGAGGAGTTCGGCGAGACACCTTAGGAGGCGATGGCCAGGATGCTCGTAGATTTCAGAAAGGAGGTGCTCGACACCTTGGGGTTCACGGTCACAGCTCTGCGAAGCGAGTTTGCAACCCCAGCACCTCAGGCGACCCCTCCCCCAACGACCGTTGGCGTGAATGCTCCAGGGGGAAGGAATGGAAAGGAAGTCGCCGTTGGGTCAGGTCAGGACAGGGAAGGGCGAGTGTTGTTCGCCAGTCCGGCGAGCTCCGTGCCGGCGAGCTCAGTGCTAACAAACTCCGTCCCAGCGAGCGCGGCGCAGGCAAGTACGCGCCAAGAGGATGCGGAGACGGTCGGGGTGGTTCAGGCGAGCACCGCCCTCGCGAGTGCAGTCCCGGCGAGCTCAAGTTTGGCGAGAGAGCTTGGGGGGCGAGTGGAGCCAGAAAGAGTGACAGGAGGGGGAAGCCCCTTTTGCGAGCTGGTGCTTTCCGCACCCATCCCCAGGGGGGTTCGGAGAGTGGGACCGGGTGTACTACAACGGTAGGGATGAACCCATCCAGCACCTGCAGAGCTTTGAAGACTCGGTCTCCATAAGGCCGATGTCAGATGCCTTCAAGTGTCGGCTCTTTGCCGTCACCCTCAAGGAGAAGGCCAGAGACTGGTTCCATCAACTCCCTGCAGGATCAATCTACGCGTTCGAAAACTTGCGCCAAAGTTTTTTGCTGAGGTTCTCGACCTCAAAAAAGAGGAAGAAGGACGCTGATTCCCTCTTCACAGTGAAGAAGGAGCCCAGGGAGTCGCTGGCTCAAAATGCCGATAGGTTCTAGGAGGAAGTACAGCTCACTCAGGAGATGCCTGGATTTGCACTCCAACTCGCCTTCATGGTCGGGTTGAAAGAGAGTTTCTTCAAGATGGAGTTGAAGAGAAAAGCCCCCGTCTCCTATGAAGAGCTGATGGAGAGGGTGTCGGAGGAAGTCGCGAGTGAAGAAGCCAACCCAGAGCTCACCAAGAGGCTAGCAAAGCTCAGTGAGCCAGAGGTAAGACAGCAGGAGGTCAGGAGAAGGGAAGAGCCCCGAGCCCCGGAGGGGGGATGGAGGCCGCAAGGTGGAGTAATGCAACGGCAGGGAAGGGGTTACGGCCCAGGAAGGGGTAACCATTTCAGAGGTCAATGGAGACCCCCCCAGTTGGGGTGGAGGCAGGGTCCGATGCAGATGCCTCCCCCACCTCAACAGGCCATGACAATTGTCCGGGGAAGAGGAAGAGAAAGGAGAGGCGAGGTGGAAGTGGAAACCGCTAGGAGGAGAAGGAATAGGGTGGCGGAGGCCGATGCAGGGGAGGTGACATTGCCGTATTGTATCTTCCATGATGAGGAAGGTCACGCAACGGACACCTGCCCGGAGTTCCTGGAAGTGAAGAGGGGCAGAGCGCCCGCGCCACAGTAGTTGCAGCCGGTGAGGATTATGGAGGTCGAACCTCGAGAGGTGGATGAGGAAAGGTGTGAGGATAGAAACGATGTGGGGAATAGAGGAGGAATTGGGGTGATCCATGGGGGGGTAGGGGTGGAGGCGACCCGCAAGGCTAGCCTCCATACCATCTACCCCCGGAGCGTAGCTTCAACATCCACCACTCCACCCCCGGCCGAAAAAATCATTTTCACCCAGAAGGACATGCCGGGCTATGAGGACCCGTTCTGCGACGCGCTGGTCATTCAGATGGCAATCGAGAACTTCACCATCTCCCGAATCCTAGTGGACAATGGGAGTTCGGTCAACGTCATCTTCAAGAAGGCATTTGACATGACGGAGGTGGAGCCCAGAAGGGTGTTGGCCTCAGATGGCCCTCTGTTTGGATTCTCGGGGGAGAGGAAAGAAGTAGTAGGGGGAGTAGGACTCCATATAACCCTGGGGGGGGGGCAGTCCAGGAACTGCCGTTTTGTCATAGTGGACGCTCCAAGCAGCTACAGCGCCATCTTCGGACGACCACTCATCAGCGCGTTCCGCTTTGTCCCCTCCACCTTTCATCAATGCCTTAAGTTCAACGACGGAGGGATTCAGGTGCGGATCAGGGGAGATCCCAAGGTGGCAAGGCAGTGCTACGTGACGGCTGTCAACACCATCTCCTGGATGAGAGAAGCTGAGGAGTGGGATAAGATGATGGAGAAGGCGGCCGAAGCCGGAGGAAAGGAGGTAGCCAAGGAGAAGATGGAGGGAGATGAAGTTCATGCCCAGGAAGGGGTAGCTGAGGGACCCCGGGCGGAAGGAGAAGAAGAAGAAGAGAAGGCCCAGGAGGGAGGGGCGGAGAAGCTGATGGTGATAGAGAAGGAAGTCGAGGAAGGAACCCAGGCTCTCACTTGTGCCGAAGAGGAGAGGGCTTGGGGAGAGCAGTCCCGGCTGGAGGCTATGGACGAGGTCATGGAGCTCGAGGTCACCACCCGGCTAGGGGTGGTAGAGAAGGTCCGGGTCAGCGGAGGACTCAACCCGGAAGATCAAGCGGAGATCCTGGCATGCGTGCAGAAGAACATAGACGTCTTCGCTTGGAACGCCGCAGAAATGCCCGGGATCGATGCGGACGTGGCTTGCCATCGCCTCAACCTCGACCCAGGCACTCGCCCCATCCGCTAGAAGAAAAGGGCCACCGCCGACAAGCTAGAAGGACCCATCTGCGAGGAGGTGTGCAAGCTCCAATAGGCAGGCTTTGTAACGGAGATCCAGTATCCAGGCTGGGTCTCCAACGTCGTTATGGTAAAGAAGGGAGGAGGTCAATGGAGGATGTGTATCGACTTTTCTTTACTTAATAAATCATGCCCGAAGGATTGTTACCCCCTGCTAGGATCGACGCGCTGGTTGACTCAGCTGTCGGTTTTCCTGTGATGTCTTTCTTAGATGCTTTTTCAGGTTACCATCAAATCCGCATGCACCCCCCGGACATCAAGGATGTCTCCTTCATCACGGGGGATGGATGCTACTGTTATAAGATGATGTCGTTCGGGCTCAAGAACGCAGGTGCCACATACCAAAGGATGATGGACAGGGTCTTCCGCGAGCAGAAGGGAAGAAACTTGGAGGTTTATGTTGACGACCTCATGGTAAAGAGCCGAGACCTTGGGTCTCACCTCCGAGACCTTGAGGAGACGTTCGGGACCCTGCGGCGCTACAAAATGAAGCTCAATCCCTTGAAATGTGTCTTCGGGGCAAGCCGAGGAAAGTTCCTAGGCCACTTACTCACCCCCGCAGGAGTGGATCCTAACCCGGACAAGGTTAAGGTGGTAATGGAGTTGGGGTCGCCGAAGAATCCAAAGGAGGTTCAGAGCCTTACAGGGAAGTTGGCTGGGCTCACCAGGTTCCTCTCCAAGGCAGGGGAAAAGTGTGCACCTTTTTTCAAGGTGCTGCGGGGCAACAAGAAGTTTGAGTGGACCCGGGAGTGCGAGGAAGCCTTCCAGGCTCTGAAAGAACAGCTCACCCAAACCCTTCTACTCCAGGGACCGAGGCCAGGAGAAGACCTATCCCTATACCTAGGGGTAGGGTCCGAAGCAGTAAGTTCCCTGTTGATCTGGGAGGAGGGGAAGAAATAGTTCCCAATCTACTACGTCAGCCGAGTGCTGAAGAAGGCAGAGCTCCGGTACCCGATCTTGGAAAAGTTGGCCTTCGCATTGGTGGTGTCAGCCCAGAGGCTTCGGCCTTACTTTCAAGCCCATTCAATCAAGGTAGTGACGAACCACCCGCTCCGTAAAATCATGGAAGGGGTGGAGCACTCAGGAAGGTTGGCAAAGTGCTCCGTGGAGTTAAGTGAATTCAATATCACGTTTGTGCCCAGGACGTCCATCAGGGCTCAGGCTGTGGCAGACTTCATGGCCGACTATGCGGCCGAAGTGGGGGAGCACGAGCCACCTCCCCCAGAGGCATGGAAGATGTTGGTGGACGGAGCGTCGGGAAAATACTCCTATGGAGGGGGAATGGTCCTGGTAAGTCCTCAGGGGACTCAGATTGAGCAAGCCTTAAACATCCATTTCCCAATTACCAACAACCAGGCTGAGTACGAGGCAGTGATAGCGGGCCTTCGGCTGGCCCGAGAACTGGGAGTGCAGGACGTGGAGGTCTCCACGGACTGCATGGTGGTAGCATGCCAGATCAAGGGAGAGTTTGAAGCAAAGGACCCGACCCTCCTACTATACCTGGAGAAGGTTAAGGGGGTCATCGGGCAGTTCCGCACCTTCTCCATCAAGCACATGCCGAGGGAGGAGAGCACCCAGGCGGACCTCTTAGCCAAGTTCGGTCCCCGAGCGGGAGGGATGACTTCGGAACTCTTCCGGCCCTCCATCGAGGAAGGAGAATTGATGGAGGTGGATCAACAAGCCTCGTGGATGGACCCATTCATCACCTTCCTCTCCTCCGGGCAGTTCCCTGGAGAGGATATGGACAAGAGATGCTTCAGGTATAAGTCCGCTTATTACTCCTTGCATGCAGGAGGGCTATATAGGAAAACTCTCTCGGGACTCTTGGCCCGTTGTGTCTCCGAGGAGGAGGTTTCGAGAGTCTAGGAAGAAATCCACTTTGGGGAGTGCGGCAGTCACTCCGGGAGTCGGACCCTGGAGGAAAGGGGGTTTGGGCACAACGTCGCCCAGAAGTTCGCGAGCGCTCCACGAGGGCAATCGTATCAAACATGGCGAGCGAACGGAATAAGCCACAGGCGCACCACTAAAATAAAAGGCAAAACAAAAAATGATAAAAGGCGAGTCACGATGGACTCGCAAGTATTACCACACCACAAATATCGTTCGACAGAAGCATCATGAAAGAAATAAAAGCAAGGGGACAATAAAACTAAACCCATGGCAGCCTCAGGGATAAGGAAGCCATTTCCAGCGACCCCGGCCTCGCTTCCCCGCACGCGGCGGCATTCTCGGATAGTGGTATTCGCGAAGTACTTTGAGCTCGCGCAGGATTAGGTGTGCTTGGTCCTCGCCCCGCGAGATGTGCATGCCAGGCGAGGTAGCGTCCGCGCGAGTCACCGGCCCTGCCTCAATGAGTAAGCGCGCATTCTCGTGCTCCATCACGGCGAATCTCTCATTGAAGAAAGCTCGGTCCGCGTCATACCGCTCCTCCAGCTCGCGCAGCATCATACCATGCTTCTGAAGCACCTCTGACACCCGACTCTTCATCCGCGTGGGGTCGCCTGGGTCGCCCAAGAAGTCTTCCATCTGGCTCGGCGAGGGCGGCGGTGACATCTCCACCCTCCCATGCTCTGACTCAGGCGTGGCTCCTAAAATTTCTGCGAAGGAAGAGTTAGTGGGACCAGGGGGCGAACGAGAAAGTGAGCCCGCACAAACGTACTAACCTTGGGAGAAGGGGAACTCGCAACGTTGCTTGCGAGAGGACTCCGGTCAACCCTGGAAGTTTTCGTGGAACCCTCGGACATGGGGTTTCCCCAGACCAGGGGGATACACCACCCTCTCTGCGACCTGGGCGCCGTTGAGAAGCGAGCCGCCCGGGCTTCGCCTGCCCACGATACCAAAGCCCGGGGTCTCCACGTTAACCTTAGGCGGAATCGGCGAGTGCGCCGGTGTGGAGTCTTTCTTCTTGGGGCTCGGCGGTGGGGTGTCTGTATAGGCCACAAATGCATGGGTATCGCAGACTTAAGAAGAGATAAAGGAGGGTACTTATGACTTACGGGGTTGCGAGAGAGGCGCCTGTTGGGTCGAGGTCCCGGTCCCAGCATCTAGCGATCCCAGCTTCGCTGGGGACAGAGCGTGAGAAGAGGTCAGCGTGAGGCCCGCCATGCGTTCCTCAGGTGGAGGATTCTGCAAGAGGGGAAGGAGTGAATAAGGAGTCGATATAAAAAGTCTAGACGAAGAATACCTATTGCGCGAGCCCGGTATTCAGCGGCGGGGGCGAGGCAGGAGGTGACGACACGTCCTCCCCCTGCGACCTCGAAACCTTCTTGGCCTTCTTAGACTGGGGGGAAGGGGATGTGGTGGGGTTGAACATCCAGGCGTTGCGCTCGGCGGCCTGGGCCTTCTCCATCTCTCTGGAAGGCTTCAGTCGATCCCGCGCGCTCGGCTTGGAAGACATTCTGGAGAGGTTGTTTTCCGCGAGGAAGAAGGGGAAGGAAAAGCTTGATCACTAACCGCGGCGGACGATATTTATAGTTTTGGGCGTGGGACCCACAAAAAGATTCCCGCAACGTCAGCCGAATCAGCGAACACTAGGGGTTGGATGTTTCTTCGCGAGCTCAAGACAACCTCGCGAAGAGCGGGGATTTTGTACAACCCCGATGTTTGCCAGGAAGGGTCTCTGGTTCGCACGCCCAAGGGAGCGAGCTAGGATGGGCGAGCCCAGGCGGGGCGAGCCCAGGGAGACCGGGAGGCCATATAGGCAGGCGAGCCAGCCGGTCGAAGGAGTTCACTAGGCAGGTCCGGGACCTTGGGGTGCAAATAGCCATTTATGGGGTACAGTTAGCCATTTTGGCGAGCCCGACCCGCTAAGGAGCGGTTCAGCGGGAGGCCATAGAGGCAGGCGAGCCAGCCGGTCGAAGGAGTTCGCTAGGCAGGTCCGGGATCTTGGGGTGCAAATAGCCATTTCTGGGGTACTGTTAGCCATTTTGGCGAGCCCGACCCGCTAAGGAGCGGTTCGGCAGGCAAGCCAGCCAGTCGAAGGAGTTCGTTGGGCAGGCGAGCTAACCAGTCATTTTGGCGAGCCCCGTGTTCGCTGAACAGGTCAAGGGTCTCTGGTTCGCCGGTACCTGGGGTGGTCTTTTACTAGAAGACCCCTGGTGGTCTGCGGTTAGCCCCTCCGAACAGCGGAGTTTGGCTGTTAGCAGACCAATTTGGGGTGCAGATAGTAAGAATGGACAGCGGGAGTTGGCTATTGACAGACCACAAAACCAAAATCTATAAATAGACCTTAAAGGGCACCTTGGAAGGGATCGGTTCAGAATCTTTGAGCCTTCTTCTCTCCTTAGGTCGCTTTGGTTTGGGCTCTCTAGCTCTCCAAGGTGCCCGAGTCTTAGCTTTGGCTTGGGAGGGGAAGCGCTCAACGATCTTCCGGGTTAGTGGAGGGACCTCCTTGCTGAGACCAGGGTCTTTGTTCTTTGTCCGAGTTACCTACCTACCTCTTCCGAGGGACCGGTAAGGGCTAGCTGCCCCTCAATTCGTTGAGGGCCCCGAGCTCCACAAGAGACCGAGAAATCGGTTTCAACAAAGTGATACAAAATAGTGTAGAGATCATGCTAGGTTATCTAGTGCATTTCTTATATAACGAGTAGTATAGATAAAGCATTAGAATCCAATACACATGAGAAGAAGTGTTATGAAAGATAATGAAGTGCACATAAGTGTATTTTGAGCAATGTTAACAAATGACTTAAATCACAAAATATAAGACATATGTAGAGTAAAGTGCACAATAAAACACAAGTATATTAACTTTCACACACTTTAATGCACATAATTTTTAACAAAGTGGTGTAAAAACCAAGGTTTGCACAAGACACTTTACTATTCTTTCCAAGTAGTACTTGGTGGAGTAATATTTGTCTAAATTTTTTCTTCACTTTTGTGAGACAACATTCTCCGAATACACTTATTTTGCAAACCCCACATTAATTTTTTTTAAAAACAACCACTTTTCTTAATTTCTTAAGTGCAATTCAGATGTAGTGTAGATAATAAACTTATTCAAGTTTTAATTCATTTTACAGTTACAATACACAAGCAAGCATCTTTTAGATTTAAACACACATGTAGATTACCAAAATAACTAAGTGAAATGTATCATTATCAATCACAAAACATTTACTCATACTTAGAGACATGCTAAACTTGGTTCTACACATATTTTTCAATACAATTGATGCAGTTAATTAATTATATCAAAGCATGATAAACAAAACAAAGTTCATAGTAATATGAAGAAATGAGTTTTAATATTGTAGATAATTCTAAATAATAGAATTCATACATGTTTGATATTAGCAATAATGATCATACAGTTTTTTTGTTGTTTTGAAAATTTTTAATGAAAGAAAAAACAGAAAACCACTAAAACATATTTTTGTAATTTTGAATTTTGAAGTTATGTAGTTGATTTTTCATATTATAAATAAAACAAAAATAACAAAAATCAGAAACGCAAAAACTAAGTAGTGCATATAAACTAACATATTTTTATTGATTTTTAGAAATTTTGAAAAACAGAAAAATCAAACACCCACGCTATCGTCGACGTTAGTGCTAGCGCGGAAAATAGTGAGTGATTTTTTGAGAATTTTAAATTTTCACTTTTTGATCTTGATTAAGAGTCCTTAGAGTAGTCTTATGCAAAAATTTTGTAATTTTTGGAGATGACTTGATTGCTCAAATTGCATACAACTTTAGCGTTTTTCAAATAACTTATCCTAAGATGTCTAAGACTCCTAATTCCAACCTTAACATTTGAAACCTTGCATCGAGAAGAGGTTTAGTGAATATATCAGCAAGTTGAGAGTCCGTGTCAATGAAACTTATTCTAACATTTTCCTTTTTAATGTGATCCCTTATGAAATGATGACGGACATCTATATATTTGGATCTAGAATGGTGTACCAGATTATTTGTAAGATCAAAGGCACTTTTGTTGTCATATTTCAATTTAATATGTTTTAGATGAAAACCAAAGTCCTATAGAGTTTGGCTCATCCATAGTGCTTGTGCACAACAACTCCCTAATGCAATGTATTCGGCCTCCGTGGTGGAGAGTGCAACTGAATTTTGTTTCCTACTAGACCATGCAACTAATGAAGGTCCTAGAAAATGACAAGTACTACTAGAGCATTTTCTATCAAGTGCGCATTCGACATAGTCCGAATTGGAATAGCGGTGAAGTGTAAATGAATTATTGTGCGGGTACCATAATTCTAATCTAGATGACCCAATAATATATCTAAAAATTCATTTTACCGCTTTTAAAATAGATTCTTTTGGATTGGCTTGAAATCGAGCACATAAGCAGACGACAAACATGATATCGGGTCTAGTTGCACTTAGATAAAGTAGTGATCCTATCATACCTCTATATAAAGTTTGATCTATAGAAATTCTCGATTCATCTTTTCCTAATTTTAGTAATGCACACAATGGTGTAGAAGCTTGTTTAAGGTTTTCAAATACAAAATGTTTAAGCATATCATGGACATATTTAGTTTGACATACAAAGATGCCATCAATTATTTGTGATATTTGAAAACCAAGGAAATAAGAAAGTTCTCTAACTAGACTCATTTCAAATTCATTTTTCATCACTAAAATAACTTAATTACACAACTATTCATTAGTAGATCCAAAAATAATATCATCAACATATATTTGTAAAATAATCATATCATCATTGTTGTGCTCAATGAAGAGAGTATTATCCGCACTTCCCATAATATAACCGTGCTTTAATAAAAATGATGTAAGTCTTTCATACCATGCACGGGGCGCTTGTTTTAAACCATAAAGCGCTTTTTCTAGTTTAAAAACATGATTTGGAAATTTTTCATTAATAAAATCGGGGGGGGGGGGCCGGGGGGGGGGGGGGGGGGGGGGGGGTTGTTCAACATAAACTTCTTTTACAAACCCATTTAGAAAAGCACTTTTCACATTCATTTGAAATAGTTTTATTCTTTTAAAGCTTGCAAATGTTAGAAAGATTCTTATAGACTCTAATCTAGCAACGGGTGCAAAAGATTCATCAAAATCTATCCACTCGATTTGAGAATATCCTTGTGCTACTAAGCGTGCTTTATTTCTAGATATTCTTGACTCACTATCTACTTTATTTTTAAAAATCCATTTTACACCTACAATCGAGTGATTAGATGGTCTTTCTACTAATTTCCAAATATTATGTCGCTAAAATTGTTCTAGCTCTTCATTCATTGCCAAAAACCAAAATTCATCATTTGAAGCGGTTGAAACATTTTTTGGTTCTGTTTCGGAAACAAAACAAATATTTGAATAAGATTCAAGAAGAGCGAGTTCTTACCCCGTTGGATGGTTCACCAATTATTAATTCCCGTGGATGATCCTTTGTGAATTTCAAGGCACTTGGAGGTACATATTCATATTCCTTGGCCTCCTCTTCTTCTTCTTTGGAAGGTTCATCGTCGTCATGCTCCAAAGGTGGTAAGTGATCATCCTCTTTGCCTGCGGAAAGTCTTTCTATAACAAGTTGATCAAATTTCACATTAATTGATTCTTCAACTTTTCTAGTTCTTTTATTAAAAATTCTATAAGCTTTACTATTTGAAGAATGTCCATGAAAAGTTCCTTCATCACATTTTTCATCAACTTTCCCAAGCTATCTTTAGTATTCAAAATAAAACATTTACAGCCCAAAATTTTGAAGTAGGATACGTTAGGCTTCTTTTGAAAATAAAGTTGATAAGGTGTGTGATTAAGATATGGGTGAAGCATGATTCTATTCATAACATAACATGATGTATTTATGGCTTCGGCCCAAAAGGACATAGGCAATTTATATTCACATAACATAGTGTGTGCTAGTTCTTGAAGTGTCCTATTCTTTCTTTGTACAACACCATTTTGTTGTGGTGTGCGTGGAGTGGAGAACTCATGTTTAATGCCTAACATATCACAAAAAGATGTAAACTTTTCATTTTCAAATTCTCCTCTATGATCCGAGCAAATGCATTTAATTTTTAAATCACTTTCATTTTGAATACGAGTACATAATTTTGCAAATTAGTAAAATGCATCGGATTTGGATGAGAGAAATAATGTCCAACAATATCTCGAAAAATCATCAATTAAAACATATGTATATAATCTACCACCAAGACTTGTGGTGCTAACTGGAACAAAAAGACCAATATGAATTAATTGCAAGGGTCTTGTAGTAGAAATAAAATTCTTACTTTTGAAAGAAGATCTAGTAAATTTACCTTTTTGACATGATGAACAAAGTGAAGGTAAAGTTCCATTTAACCTAGGCAATCCTCTAATTAAATCACTTTTGGCAAGTTTTACAATAAGCTTTGATTTAGAAAGATCATGAAAAGAAACTATATAAACATTATGTATTCTTGGTGTAGTTAGTAAAATATCTTTTGTAGTAGGATTAGATATTTTGCATAGATTAGTAGAAGATTCAAATAAAATATCTAATCCTTTATCGCATAATTGACTAATAGAAATAAGATTGTGTTTTAGCCCTTTCATATAAAGAACATTAGATATTGTAAAGGATTCATTACCAACTGTACCAATTCCCATGATCCTTCCTTTTCCATTATCGCCAAATGTCATGATCACTCCTTTCTTCTTTTCTAGGCTAAGGAACTTTGCTTTATTCCCCGTCATGTTCTTGGAGCATCCAGAATCCATGTATCATACGTCTTCATTGTCCTTAGCCTTCCTGCACATCTAGAAAGAAGATGAGAGTAAAGATCCAGATACCCAAGTGGTATCACCCATAGAATAAGTGGAAGCCTTAGGTACCCAGAATTGCTTTAAAGTATTTTGTTTTACTTTCCTGTAAGAACTAGATGTGTGACCTAACATATAGCAGTTTGCACACAAAATAAAGGGGGTTGAGACCCTTTTCTGGATTTTTTTTCTTGTTGGAAGAAATTGAATTTACAGAAGAAAAAGATTTTGCAAAAGAAAATACTTGATTTTTGTATGAGGCGCTAGCGGCGGAGTTAGTGGCTAGCGTCGGGCGGTAGCCCTCACCTCGATATCCAAGCTCAAATTTTCCAGAACCATAGCACTGGTTCCCTAAAATCGTATCCAGAGATTTTTGGCCCATTCCAAATTTTTTAATGGCCATGGTGAGATCATGAACTTGTGCTTTAAGTGAGGAATTTTCTTTCACAAGCATGACACACCTATTTTCAAAATCTTTTTTATTATTTTTGCTTTGCAAAAGAGAGGCTTCCAATTTCCTTTCTAATTCCCCCTTCTCTTTTGTAAGAGTTTTGGCATGGGAGAGGGCTTTAGAAAGTGACTCTTCAATATCTTTTGCCATTTTAGTGGAGTGATCACACTCTTGGAAAGAAACCTTTCTCTTTTCTAAAACAATTAATTTTTTGGAAAGCTTTTGATTTTCTTTAATTAGAGATTCATTTTCACGATTCAATAAAATATTATCTTTCATATTTTTATCAAAAGCTTTGCAAATTTCAAGAAATTCATTAAACAATTCATCATAAGAGGGAGGAGTTACCTCAGTGTCGCTATGAACAATGGTGTCGTCGTTGTCGTTTCCTTGTCCCATGAGGCACATGTTTGCTTCCTCATCTTCGCTTGATGAAGACCCGATTGATCCTTCGGAGGAGGAGGAGTCATCCCATGTTCTACCTTTTAGCACCTTCCTCTTTTCCTTCTCTTTGTGCCGCTTTTCCTTTTCCTCCTTCAAAAACTTTGGGCACTGGCTCTGAATATGCCCGGTCTTCCTGTAGTGATAGCATTCTGGTTGAGGTCTTTCTTGTTCATCATCGCTCTCCTTTTCCTTCTTTGAAGATAACCCTTTTCATCTTCCTTCCTTTTGGAAATATTTCCGAAAGATGTTTCTCCTTTCCAGATTTTTCATGAACTTTCGGAAGTTCTTTACTAAAAGGATTTCTTCATCTTCATCCTCATCCTCTTGGCACTCCTTATTTGATTTTAGTGCCAGCGCCTTCTTCTTTGGCTCCTTGTTGTATTCATCATGTTGGATCTTAAGTTCTACCTCATGGGTTTTGATATTCCCAATGAGGCTCTCAACTTGGAGCATTCTTAGATTGTGCGACTCCGAGATAGCCGTTACCTTCAGATTGAATTTTGGAGGAAGGGATCGAAGAATATTTCGGACCAAGTCCCCGTTGGAGATGGTCTTTCTAAGAACATTGGAGGCATTGATGATCTTGGTGAAGCGCGTGTACTTGGCATCAACATCTTGACTTTCATCCATTCAGAACTTTTCATATTCCGACTCCAGTTGGAAAAGCATTGAATCTTTAACCTGCGATGTACCTTCATGAATAATTTCCAAATGATTCCAAATATCATATGCAGTAGTACAAGCGGAAATTCTATTAAATTCATTTCTATCCAACGCACAAAATAATGCATTCATGGCCTTGGTGTTATTTTTGCATTTAAGTTTATCCCTATCATCCCACTTATCCTTAGGTTTTTCTAATGTTACTTCTCCAACTACAACTGTAGGAGTGTATTCCTCTTACACCATATTCCAAACCTCAATATCTACGGTCATAAGAAAACATCTCATCCTATTTTTCCAATAATTACAATCTGACCCAGTAAATAGTGGAGGTCTACTAATTCCCTGTCCCTCGGAAAAAGCGAGATCATAAGACGCCATTATTCCTGATTTTTAAAGCGTTTGGAATAAACCTAGCTCTGATACCACTTGTTGGATCGATAGGCGCCCTTAGAGGGGTGGGGGGGGGGGGGGTGGGGGTGAATAAGGGAATAAAATTCTTTTTATAATTTTAAGGAAATTACTAAATTGTTTAGGAATAAATGAGAGCAAAATTACAATTTAGCAAAAAGTACTTTGCAATAATAAAATTTACGCCAAATGAAAGAAATCAAGTAAACACAAATAGAAACATGATTGTATTATATAAAAATGTGTTTACATAAATTTGATTTCAATATCGCTAGAAATCGGAGGCGTACAAATGAAAATATCTTTTCCTTTTCTATACCGGCTTGTATCCCCAAAAACCGGTTGGCTTTAGCCTATCCTTCCCTAGATATGGCATCAAGCTGCTTTAGCCAAACCTATCCCCGAATATGGCCTTGAGCACCCCTAGATCTAATCTCCTAGACCTAGTCACTAACTCACGCGGCGAATTACCCCTAAGCTGCGCGAGAACCCAGTCGCCAACACAAGGCGATTTTACTACAAAAAAATTCACAATAATGAAATAAAGTAAATAACAAGAACTCCCTCTATGAGATTTCTGAAGATGAGGATGAAGGATCGTTGTAGCACAAGCGAGGTTGAAGCAATTGTTCTTCGGATGTAACGTGACGACTTCCTTCTCCAGAAATCTTCTTTGGCTTTGAGTGGGAGATGAACTTTCGGCAGTGTAACAGCTCTGTAATTTTGGCACAAGTAATCTCTCTAGAAGCTCTAACCAAAATGAGAGATAAGCCATCAATTTATAGAACTTGGAGATAGCGCCTGCGGTAGCTCCTAGCGTCTGTGGTAGAGATCGTGTAGAAGCGGTTACGAAATTGTCGCGGCGTGGCGTTGTGCATGAACTTGAGCTAGCGCCAAGCGGTATCCCTAGCGCTGGCGTTAGCTCTCCTTCAGAGAATTTGATTTGAAGCTGCTGTCTACCTATGGAGTATTGCACCTATAGTTCCTGTACACTATAAACACACGACAAGCAAGATCAAATACAATATGGGATTTGTTATTCTCAAACAAAGGGATGTGACACACATGTCCAACATATCTTACTTTACGACCACTTGCGCCAAAAGTAGATCCCGCCAATGCTGTCTTCAGATTTGAATCTGTCTTAGCGGTTGGGATGAGACCGTCTTTACTCTCAGCGGTTAAGCTGTATTCGTCTCAGCAGATCTGCTGAGACAGATAGTCTTCTTAGCGGATTCTGTCTAAATGCAGCTCAGCTGAGGCAAACCCCTTCTCAGTGGCTCCTGGCCTCATCTCAGCGGTTTTGACAATAAACCACAAGACTTATTCCAATGCTTGGAATGAACTAACCCTGCTTAGACATGATGTAAATTAAGGTTTATCAAATACAATATGTACTTAGCATTGTGTGTGATGCCTTTTCAAATCAAGGGAACATTGAGAGCAATATTCCAACAGTCAATACCAATCATCTTTAATTCGTTCTTCTAAAGAGGCATCAATCGTAATCTCCACTATGTGGTTATCACAAATCTAACTCTCTGATAGATTATCAAGTGATATAGATACGGATTTATGCATGTTTCCAAAATCCTTGCCTAAATGAGTATCCTAATATTTCAATTCAGCATAATAAATTATAACGACACATTTAATTAAGGACTCATTTCAAAGCCAAATCCTCTAAAACTTCTACCATAGGTCATAATTAATGGTTGAATCATTCCCACAAAATATTGACCTTATTGTATTACACAATATTTATTTATAGCACTTTATATTTATATGATACGACAAGCAATTTCATGGCAAATATGTATCCAAAAATTCTGAAACTAAACAGGGGTGATCACAATATCATCAGGCACATCTCTACCAAATTTTGTAAGCTTCCAATAAATATTTTGAGAGAAATCCGTAAAACATTCAAAACTCTGTACATATTCATTAATATTTACTAAAACAGGATTTTTGTGAGCTATAGATCACCAAAAGTAATGTGCCACCCCAATCTGGGAAGGTATTTTCAAGGGCTACAACTTTCATGTTGATCTCAAGGTCCAGATTTAAGCCTAACCTCTCTAACATCAGGTTTGAACCTAGTAGAGTAAATCTAGACAGCAAGCTGTCTTGTACATACACCAAATCATATTCTACCCAGCCATTTTCGATTTCACTTTGCCGGAGCTAAAGATCTCACCTAAAAATGCAAATCCACTCGTTGGAAAGGTCTTTCCGAGGGCTACAACTTTCGTGTTGTGTGCAAGACCTGAATGTGGCCGAATCATGCCTAAAAATAGGCTTGAAGTCTGTCGTGTGCACAAAATCGATCTTTCCCAAGTTATAAAATCTGCACGGATCTCAAGACAGATGACCATCATCTGTTCATCTTCTTCCTCTAGCACCCACAAATATTATTTCACCTTATATCCTCCAGTACTCCCTCATTAGACCACCGTTCTTCACAAAATCAACTCCTACAACTTCGTGTTGAAGAGAAGAGTAGATTGAAGAAATTATCTCAGTGAACGACGCCCTAGAATCGAAGTTCTAGCGTGGTATCTTCCTAGAAAACTCCATTAAACTCACCAAGATCAAGCTCTTAGTGTCGACATCTCTCCGAAATCAGATCTAAAGATCTAGCACCAACGGAGAGGGGGCGGAAGTCACCTAATTTGCGGCCATGGATTGAGCTTGTCTTCTTGGCGGCATGGTGGCGGTCGGTCAAGCTTCAATCCTCCGCCCAAGCTTGATTTCCTTCGGGAAAATAGCTGGTCTCAATGCTTGAGAGTGGGGAAGAGGAAGACAAGTGATCAGCTCTTGGATGAGGGAATGAAGTTCAAGGCTAAAGGAGGAGAGAGAAAATGGTGGCTGATTTGACTTAAAAAAATGGGAAAAATACTTCACATGCTTTGGATTGGACAATCCATCAATGTGTCACTTTCTTATTGATCTAAGCCATCTCCCAGCCTTGAAATGAGCAAGGATAAGGTATGGGTATAATAAAGGAGTTGTGCCGCGTCATATATCATTTTGAAGGCTACCGTCGGCAGTATCACAACCGCCCGGCGTTAGCTATTGACGATACGATATCATCGAAAAGCTTACTCCTTCTCGACGACAAGGTACCCTTCTCTACGACAAGATACCCTTCTCTACGACAAGGTACACTTCTCGACGACAAGGTACCCTTCTCGACGACAAGGTACCCTTCCCGTTGACAAGGTACCCATATCGTTTTGTGAGGCCACACATCATTTTGAAGGCTACCGCCGGCAGTATCACTACCGCCCGGCGTTAGAACCTTCTCGACAACAAGGCACCCTTCTCGACGACAAGTTACCCTTCTCGACGACAAGATACCCATATCGTTTTGTGAGTCCACACATTATTTTGAAGGCTACGGTCGGCGGTATCGCTACCGCCTCATGTTAGCTCTCTTCTACAAATTTTTGCCCCTTATTTCTTATATTTAGGGAGTGGGAGCACTAGACCCACCCTTGTTGACCGTGAATCAAACCTGACCACCTTAGGTTCTTAGGGCTTCTACCGAGCATGAGTCAACTCCCGGTGACGCAAAACACTCATGAGGGGCCTAGCGTGAACCGGGTGTTGAAATATGAAGTATGATAAACTAGTTTAGGACACACCTTGGGGAAATAACCATGGGTAACAATTGTTGCATGAGGTCCATGGGCTCCCAAGTGTATTCCTCCTTCCCATGGTTGGACCACAGGACCTTTACCAATGGAACATTCTTTTGTCGCAGCTTCCGGATCTCGGTATCTACTATCGGTATGGGCTCCAGCTGTACAGATCTATCAGTTGCTACAGGGCCAGATGTAGTTACGACATACTGATCAGGGCGAAGTAATGCTCTTCGCAGGGAGGATACATGGAAAACATCGTGCAAATTCTCCAATTCCGATGGTAGCTCCAACCGATAAGCAAAGGGGCCGATCCGCTCCAGGATAGTATAAGGCCCCATATAACGATGGCTGAGCTTCTTCCTGCCCCGGACATGAGATACACCATGCATCGGTCTTATATTTAAGAAAACTTGGTCTCCTACCTGGACATCCACCATCCGGTGTCTTGCATCAAAGTACTTTGCCTGCCGGCTCTGTGCCTCTAGCATACGATCCCGAATCAGTCGGATCATCGCATCCGTATCGTCAATATATTCCGCCCCTAGTGCCTTCAGATCCTCATCCTATATCTAAGATAGTGGCATCCTGCACCTCCTTCCATATAGTGCCTCATAAGGAGCCATGCTTATGCTTGCCTGATGACTATTATTATAGGAATACTCCACCATTGGTAGAAGTCTCTCCCACTACTCTCCCCGATCCAAGACACATAGTCGCAACAGGTCCTCCATCATCCTGATAGTCCTCTCCGACTGGCCGTCGGTTTGAGGATGGAAGGTTGTGCATAAGTCAACCGAGAGCCCAAATATACCGGTACTGCCCTCCACTCCTTGGTGGTAAAATGACCATCTCAAACTGAAATGATAGTTTTGGGAACCCCGTGATATTAGACAAACTGCTCCACAAAGAGGCGCACCAAAATATTGACATGTGTATCTTTCCTGATCGGAATGAACCTGGCGACCTTCGTCAACCAATCTACAATCACCGATACAGAGTCACTCCTGGAGCGGAAGCGAGGTAGACCGTGTACAAAATCCATGGAGATATCTTCAAACTTCCACTCCGGAACATGCAATGACTATAACAAACCACCAAGGATCTTACACTCCATCTTTACTTTCAGGCATGCCTCACAATGCGTGACGAAATGAGTGACATCCCTCTTCATTCTTGGCCAAAACATCGTTGTCCACAGATCAATATACATCTTGACGATCCACGGATGCACCAAATACTTGGTGCACTGAGCCTCTCTCAGTATATCTTCCCGGATTCCTCCTCCTGCGGGTATATATATTATGTCATGGAAGTGAACGTGGTCCTCCCGCAGTGTGTACTACTCTGTAGAACCAGTCTTCACTGCTCGAAATATAGGGTCCAGGGCAGCATCCTTCCTTTGTTTAGCTCGGATGCGATCACGTATATCACATACTATTCTTATAGTAGCCAGGTACTCAGCGTACGCCTCTGGATCGGCCCTAGATACAAGTGTAATCTGCATCTCCTCGAGCATCTTGGCCAACTCCATGGCCATCAATCGGTACTCTGAGCTGGATGTGGGTTCCCTTCGGCTTAACGCATCGGCCACCGAGTTTGCCTTCCCTGGGTGATAGTTCAGTGTATACTCATAATCGCACAAGAACTCAATCCACCACCGCTGCCTCAGATTCAGATCCTCTTTTGTTTGTATATATTTGAAGTTCTTATGATCTGAAAATATCTAGCAGTGGATGCCATATAGATAATGCCTCAAGATCTTCAAGGCAAAGAGCACTGCTTCCAACTCCAGGTCATGCACCGGATAATTTACTTCGTCCTTCTTTAGCTGTATTGAAGCATAAGAAATTACAAGCCCACACTAAATCAGTACAACACCCATCCCCGGGTATGAGGCATCTGTATAAATCTGGAATCCTTCCTTCCCAGATGGAAGGGTAAGGATTGGGGCTGAGGTGAGGCGATCCTTCAGTTCCTGGAACGTGGCCTTGCACTTGGATGACCATACAAAAGGAACATCCTTCTTGGTCAAAGTTGTGAGGGGAAGAGCGATCTTCAAGAATCCCTCGACAAACTTGAGGTAGTAACCAGCAAGTCCTATGAAACTGCGCACATCCACTACCGACATCAAAGGCGGCCATTCCCTTACTTGCCCGTACCTTGGCAGGGTCCACTGCTAAACCTGCTCCACTGAAGACATGGCCCAGGAAAGTGACCTCCTGGAGCCAGAACTTGATGTCGCGACCCCTCCACCACTGCTTCATGATGATCCGGTTGTCGCGACACAACAACATAAAGATTTTAGGTGCCATGTTGACGCTAACGGAAGACGGCGTTACAACCTCCGCCCACGGCGTGCCAAGCCCGCCTGAAGACCAAATTATCTAATAAATATGCGTTTTATTTTATATTTGCGAATATAAAATTATTACATGTTTAGGTAATAATTTTATATTAATTTGAGTATTATTTTTATTTATTTCCTGCATTTAAACATTTGGTGTGTTAATAACCATCCGGAGTGATGCGATCTTCATCTCATTCATTGGATGGCTGGATTTGTTTGGTAACTCCTATATATATGAGTGTTTTAATTTGATGAAGGAAGATTTGGAAAAAAAAGCATAACCTAATTCTCCCCTAGAGAATTTCGGACAAAGGAGGCTCCTCTCTTGCCGCCGCCCCCTTGATGGTGTGAAGCCGTCATCTTGCCTCCTCCATCCCTCTTCGGTGCGACTCCGGCTTGGACTCCTTCGGTTCGACTCCAAGGAAGAAGGTTGCAACCTCCATTCGGTGTGACGCCGATGGAACCGTGGAGAGAGTGATTCTCCCACATATCTTGTGCGACTATAGATCCGGGTTGGGTAACTTCTTCCCCATCTTTGTGATTTCTTTCTTTAGAGTTGTGGAGAACGAGCAACCGTTTTATCCGTGATTTTTAAATACTCCGTTTGCAATTTTTGAATTGATTTCATTGTTATCGAATCTCTTTATTCCGGATCGGGTAGGTCCAATTTGCTTGAGCGGATCTTGGCCTATAGCCTTGATTTTGCTCTCAAAAAGGATTGGCAACCTTTATGTTAATTTTGGGGAATAATACGACTCTCTTCTGATCGTTATTTTAGAGTCGATCATTCCTCCCCTTGTGGTGAATGTGATGTGTTAGATGCGAAACATATTGTGACGATAGATGCTTTTATTGTGACGATAGATGCTTGCGTAGGTGTGGTAGATCTAGGTGTGAAAGGCGTAGTGAGGCATTTTGTTCGTGTCAAATCTCTAAATCTCGGACAACCCTACATAAATTTGGTATCAAAGCGAGGTTTTGTCAATTTCTCAATTGATACACCCTCAATATTCAATTCCGTGGCGCAAACTAATCAAAAAAATAAAAAAAAAATCGGTGGTCTGCGAATAGCGGGCTAAAATCATTATTTTTCGTCAAAAAATCCAAAAAAAATTCTGTAGTTTCTCCTTTTTAGTCACATCCCGAAAATATTTTTCTGCCAAAAAAAAACAATTTTATCCGACACTACAAAATTCACTTTCCATAATCTTGTCCAAACCCTACATGCGCACAAGACTAGGAACGGAGTACAATACACCGTCGTCATCTAGGATGGCTGCGAATGAGCACGGGGATCCCAACGCTAAGGCCATAGAGGGGATGCGTAATGATATGACTGAACTTAGGGCCATGTTAGCACAACTCCCACAGAATCAAGTAGGGCACCACCACCACCCGTTAATGTTGGGCAGCCCAACCGGCAGCAACAGGTCCATGATTCTGATTCGGATGGGAACTCTCCCCGAGTGTCCCCTCGAGAACGACGCCCCGAGCGTGGTTACGATATTACGAGGGCCATTAAGATTGACGCCCCCACTTATGACGGTTTGGGAGATCCCCAGGTCTTCCTTACTTGGGTAGTGGATATGGAATGCTACTACGAATGACACAACCTCACGGACCCCCAAAAGGTCCAAGTTGCCAGGATGAAGTTAAAGGATAGCGCGAAAACTATTTGGCTAAACAAGGAGCGGAGATTAGGAACTGGGCACGGAATCCCACTTATTGGCTGGTCGGTGATGAAGAACTTGCTAACTGATCAGTACATCTTGCGTACCACCGGACACAAATGTTCGACGAGCTTGCCACCCTGCGGCAGGGCTCAAATTCAGTAGCTGAGTATATGGGAGAGATGAAGGACTGCATGGTGCGTTGTGATCTTCGGGAAATTCCTAAGGTGACCTTATCTAGGTTTCGTAAGGGACTTCACTCCGACATTCAAAGGAAGCTCCTGTGCTATGGTCATACGGACCTGAACACGACTTTTAATGCCGCCCTAGACATTGAAAAACATTTAGCCACGAAGGCCCACTCCGGATATTCTCACACAAAGAACAAGTCCACCGCTGGAGCGTCATCCTCCGCTTATCCGGATAAGGGGAAGTTCAGGTCCACCGAGTCGAAGTCGGTAGTGATCAATGCTAGGAATGCGAAGAATCCCGCAAGTGAGTGTATCCCCATAGGGAAGGTTATCAAGTCCAATGCCACATGTTATTCCTGCGGCTTTCAAGGTCACTATGCTTTTGAATGTCCGACGAAGACTAAGGCCATAGCCCTGTTAGAGTCGACTACCGACCTTTCTGATTACGTATATGAGGCTGCTGAGGAGAGTGACCCAGAAGGGGTCCCAAGTGATTTAGAGGACGATCACCACCTCATGGTGATGCGTTGTATCTTGACCACTCCTCGTTCGTTAGATGATTGGAAGAGGATGAGCATATTTTCTGTGATTTTTATTGATAGTGGTAGTTGTGTGAATGTCATTTCTGAGAGCGCTATCATACGTATGCACTTGACCACAGAACCACACCTGACCCCATATCAGGTAGCTTGGATCAGCAAGATCACCATCCCGGTCACCAAGCGGTGCCTGGTCCCCCTCTCGTTCAAATCCTATACTGATGAGGTTTGTGTGATGTCCTGCCGATGGACACTTGCCACGTGCTATTAGGCCGCCCTTGGCTCTATGACCGTGATGTGATGCATTTTGGTAGAGTAAACACTTATGAATTTAAATTCAATGGCAAAACCATTACCTTGAGGCCGACCATCCCGAAGGAGCCAGTAGTTTTGGCTAAGGACACCACTATCCCAGTAGAGAGGAAGACGCTGAGTCTAGTTGGTAGGAAAGAGTTTGTGAAGGATCCGTTTCTTGATGGAGTGATGTATGCACTAGTTCTTATGAGTGCGAAACCTGATTCTAGTGTTTTGGATGATCTGCCCAGTGATTTACGAGTACTACTGGAAGAGTATAGGGACGTGTACTCGAAGGAGTTACAGCCATCATTACCCCCTCTTAGGGATATACAGCATGTGATAGATCTGATCCCGGGCTCCTCTTTGTCCAACCAGCCCCATTATCGACTCCATCCTGCCGCCCACAAGGAGTTACAGACCCAGATTGGGGACCTGTTGAGTAAGGGGTTCATTAGGACTAGCATGAGTCCATGTGCGGTGCCAGCCTTACTTGCCCCCAAGAAGGATGGTACTTGGCGGATGTGTGTTGATAGCCGTGCTATCAACAAGATTACCATCAAGTATAGGTTCCCTATCCCGCGATTAGATGACCTCTTAGATGTCTTATCTGGCGCCACCATTTTTTCGAAGTTAGACTTACGGAGTGGCTATCACCATATTAGGATTCGTGAGGGAGACGAGTGGAAGACTGCATTTAAGTCTAAGGATGGGTTGTACGAGTGGCTTGTGATGCCCTTTGGACTATCCAATGCCCCCAGTACCTTTTCTCGGATGATGACCCACGTCTTTCAGACGTTCATGGGAAAGTTTGTGGTCGTCTACTTTGACGATATATTGATTTATAGCACCACCACTGCTGAGCACATCTCCCACATGAGAGTGGTTCTTTACACCCCGCGGAAGGAAACATTATTTCTTAATCTTAAGAAATGCTCTTTTTATGTCTCTGAAGTGGAGTTCTTAGGCTACATTGTCGGATCGGAGGGCATTCGAGTTGACCCAAGCAAGGTCCAAGTCATTAAGGACTGGCCCGAGCCGACCACTTTACGAGAGGTGCGTAGTTTCCACGAGCTAGCCACATTTTACCGCCGTTTTATACGGGACTTCAGCAGCATCATGGCCCCCATTACTGATTGCATGAAGAAGGGAGAGTTCACCTGGACGAAGTCCTCCACCCATGCTTTTCAACGCATTAAGTAGCTTATGACTGAGGCACCTGTTTTACGTCTACCTGACTTCGCCAAAGTCTTTGAGCTTACTTGTGACGCTTCTGGTGCGGGAATAGGAGGTGTTTTGAGTCAGGAAGGGCACCCTGTGAGTTGCTTTAGCGAGAAACTATCTGGCGCTAAATTAAATTATTCAAACTACGACAGGGAGCTTTATGCGGTTGTGAGATATTTGCACCATTGAAGGCACTATCTCCTCTCCAAGGAGTTTGTGATCCTCTCTGATCACGAAGCATTGCGGTTCATAAATGGCCAGCATAAAATTAGCCCGCGTCACGCTAAGTGGGTAGCTTTCCTACAAGGATATACGTTTAATCTTAAGCACCTTAAGGGAGCTGACAACCGAGCCGCGGACGCTCTTAGTCGCCTTACCCTTTTACTTACCACTATGGAGGTTAATGTTGTTGGATTCGAGCGCGTTAAGGATTAGTACGCTACCTGCCTAGATTTTCAGGAGTCATATTTATCCGCCAAGGATAATTCCCCCACGACTATATCTGCATTTGTCATTAAGGATGGCTATCTATTCAGGCATGGGAAGTTGTGTATTCCGCAGTAATCCTTACATCTTCATATCATTTGGGAGCTGCATAGCGGAGGGTTGAGTGGCCATTTCGGTAGGGATAAGACCATTGCTCTCGTTGAAGGGAAATTTTACTGGCCTAAACTTAAAGCGATGGTTGGGAGGGAAGTCAGTAGTTTTCGTACATGTCAAGTCTCAAAAGGCACAAAAACTAATGTTGGGTTATACACCCCTCTACCTATTCCTTCCATACCTTGGGAAGACCTGAGCATGGATTTCGTATTAGGCCTTCCCCCCCACCTTTCGCCGCCACGACTCTATCTTTGTAGTTGTGGATAGGTTCTCTAAAATGGCATACTTTATTCCGTGCACTAGGACAGACGATGCGTCTCACATTGCAAAATTGTATTTTAAAAAATTCGTTAGTCATCGTGGAGTGCCGAAGACAATAGTCTCGGATAGGGATGTGAAGTATACGAGTTATTTCTGGAAAATGCTATGGATTTTATTGGGTACCAAATTATTGTTTTCCGCCGCCTATCACCCGCAAACTGATGGGCAGACGAAAGTGGTTAATCGGAGTTTGGTTAATCTTCTTAGATGTCTTGTGGGAGATCACAAAGGCACATGCGACCTAGTTCTTCCCCATTCCCAATTGGCCTACAATAATTCGAAAAATAGTTCCACGGGCATGTCTCCAAATGAGATTGTTCACCGGTACAAATCCCCTGTGCCGCTTGACTTGGTTCCGTTGCCCCCAACGTAAAAAGCAAGTCAATTTGCACAATCCTTCTCCCAACACATTCATGATCTACATGCATGTATACGGGCTACCTTGACTTCTCAATATGAGTCCTATCAAGCGCACGCTAATCTACATAGGAGAGTGTCACCCTTTAAAGTCGGCGATCTGGTTTTAGTCTGGTTAGTTCCCGAACGACTGCCATCTGGCACCGTTAAAAAGTTAGCACCAAAGCGCGCCAGCCCTTTTTGGATTATAAAGAAGCTAGGTGACAATGCTTTCATTTTGGATTTGCCTGTGGATTGGGGTATCTCCCCTATTTTTAATGTCTCGGATTTGACGTTGTTTGTTTCGCCTCCACAAGAGTTGAATTCTTTGTCGTCTTCTCCCTCCACTAAAATTTCTAATGGGTTGGGGAGTGGTAGTTCGGATGATCTCTCTCTTTCGGTCCCCATAGGTATATCATCGGATGGTGAGTTGCATTCTTTTATTCCTACTGCTGACATGTTTTCCAGGTTTCCTAAGACGTTTCTCACTCCAGATGCGATACTTGCTACTGCTGATGGTGAAGCCTACCGCTTCCTCATCCGTTGGCGTGACCGTCCCCCTTCGGACGACTCGTGGGTACTGGAGACGGAGCTTCGACGCTTGGATGTTGACCTTCTCCACCGCTACCTCTCGGACCACGCATCGGAGATACGTGATTTTGAGCGGGGGAGGATTGGTGCCGCGACCCCTCCACCGCTGCTTGATGATGATCCGGTTTCCGCGGCACAACAACATAAAGATTTTAGGTTCCATGTTGACGCTAACGGAAGACGGCGTTACAACCTCCGCCCACGGCGTGCCAAGCCCGCCTGAAGACCAAATTATCTAATTAATATGCGTTTTATTATATATTTGCGAATATAAAATTATTACATGTTTAGGTAATAATTTTATATTCATTTGAGTATTATTTTTATTTATTTCCTGCATTTAAACATTTGGTGTTAATAGCCATCCGGAGTGATGAGATCTTCATCTCATTCATTGGATGGCTGGATTTGTTTGGTAACTCCTATATATAGGGGTGTTTTAATTTGATGAAGGAAGATTTTGAAAAAAAAGGCATAACCTAATTCTCCCCTAGAGAATTTCGGCCAAAGGAGGCTCCCCTCTTGCCGTCGCCCCCTTGATGGTGTGAAACCATCATCTTGCCTCCTCCATCCCTCTTCGGTGCGATTCTGACATGGACTCCTTCGGTGCGACTCCAAGGAAGAAGGTTGCAACCTCCATTCGGTGTGACGCCGGTGGAACCGTGGAGAGAGTGATTCTCCCACATATCTTGTGCGACTATAGATCTGGGTTGGGTAACTTCTTCCCCATCTTTGTGATTTCTTTCTTTAGAGTTGTGGAGAACGAGCAACCGTTTTATCCGCGATTTTTAAATACTCCGTTTGCAATTTTTGAATCGATTTCGTTGTTATCGAATCTCTTTATTCCGGATCGAGTAGGTCCAATTTGCTTGAGCGGATCTTGGCCTATAGCCTTGATTTTGCTCTCAAAAAGGATTGGCAACCTTTATGTTAATTTTGGGGAATAATCCGACTCTCTTCCGATCGTTATTTTAGAGTCGATCATTCCTCCCCTTGTGGTGAATGTGTTGTGTTATATGCGAAACATATTGCGACGATAGATTCTTGCGTAGGTGTGGTAGATCTAGGTGTGAAAGGCGTAGTGAGGCATTTTATTCGTGTCAAATCTCTAAATCTCGGACAACCCTACATCATAACTCGCACTTACTAAACTTGGCGAATAGCTGGTATTCCCTCAGCTTCGCTAATACCAAAGCCAAATGCTTCATATACTCATCCTCCGACTTCGAATAAACCAAGATGTCATCGATGAACACAATCACAAAGACATCATGGTAAGGCTCGAACACCCTGTTCATTAGGCTCATGAACGCATAAGGGGCTTTTGTGAGCACAAACGACATGACAGTAAACTCATATAGGCCATACCTCGAACTAAAAGCGATCATCGGGATATCCTCCTCCTGGATCTGCAACTGATAATAACTTGAGCGCAAATCAAGTTTTGAGAACCAGTGCGCTCCTTCAAGCTGATCAAAGAGCTCGTCAATCCTGGGCAGTGGGTAAGTGTTCCGAACCATCAACCAGTTGAGCTCTCGTTAATCTATACACAGCCGGAGTGAACCATCCTTCTTCTTCTTCACAAATAGAACTGGGGCTCCCCAAGGTGATGAACTGGGGCAGACAAACCCCGAATTTAATAGCTCTTGAAGCTGCTACCGAAACTCCGCATGCTCCTTCGGTGCCATCCTATATGGGGCCCTAGAGATGGGCCTATCTCCCGATATCAATTGGATCCGAAAATCCACCTCTCGACGTGGGGGTAGTCCGGGGAGCTTGCCCGAAAAGACATCGGAAAAGTCCCGAACCACCGGTACATCAGCAATGCTGATCTTTATTTCTTTCATCTCAAAGCAGACTATATAAACCTTGTCTCCCTGCTCATGGGCTTTGACATCCTGAATAGATGATAATAAAAGATGGGAGGTGGGGATAATACCTCCGATCACTACTTCGGAATCTTCATGCCTCAGTACAATTTTCTTCGCTGGGCAGTCAATCTTAGCATGGTTCCAATGCTGCCAATTCATGCCCAGGATCAGGTCAAAATCTGTCATCTTCAAAAGTGTCGCCAGTGCTTCGAATAGCTTTCCTTCAATCTCTACATTCATGTTGCACTTGGTGCACGATACTATCTCTGACCCGTCCGCAAGTCGCACCTTCCTATGGATGCCTTTGAAATGCTGCACTTTGTCCTAATCGTCTACGAATTTCTCTGAGAAGATTGAGTGTGAGGCACCCATATCGAACAAGGTGCATGTGGGTTTGGCGCAGACAAGTACTATACCTGGGTGATTTTGTGGGTCATAAGTTAACTAAAGCTAAGGCTTTGCAAGGTACTAAGTAACCATAAGATAAACGCTGAAGTACTTGTGATGACCTCCTTAGGGTTCCGGGGCTCCGTAGGATCCAGTGCATACATTTACTCCGATCATCGGCCTCAACAGTGAGGTCATCGGCCCCAACCTCATCCTCGGCCCTGCTGTGCTGCTGGAGGAGCCATGGGACAATTTGGTGCATTCCCTTATAGCTATGGGCAGTAGATCTGAATATGGCCCGACTGGTGACAATGATAGCAAACCCCTTGAAAGGGCTCTCTTGGTTGTTGAGGTGCCTGACCCTGAGCCTGCTGAGGCAGGGGCAATGATAGCGGTTGTGCTGGCTGCTCCATGCTGAAGTTTGGACAAAAACATCCACCAACTCTCCTGTAGTCTACACCTCTGCCCCTGCTAGGCGGTCTCCTTCTACTGGTCCCTGCTTCTATTACATCTTCCGCAAGCCTCTTTCCTCCACTCTGGACCCTAAGATGGTCTGCTTCAAGCCTCTTGGCCGTCTTAATGATCCGAGTAAGACTTAAATCAGATACAAAAAGAAGGGCCTACCTAAGAGGGTCTCGCAAACCCCTATAAAACATCTTGGCGTACCCCTGATCATCTAAGGCATATGTGACCGCAAATCTTGCAAGATGCGAGAACTCCCACTGATATTACAATACTGACAAAGATCCTTGCTTCAGTTGCAGGAACCTCTTCTTAAGATCATCACACGCCGTGGGAGGAACAAAATGCTCCAAAAATGCGCCTGAGAACTCATCCCAACTGATGTCAGTATAGGTGCGTCCCCTAAAAGTAGAGCCCATGAGGGACTTCCACCATCTCTTGGCATGCGATTCCAAGGAAGAGACTGCCAAGGTAACTATAATGTTGCAAGGGCATCAGATTCTGACCATCATCTCCTGCACTATGTCAAGACACTCGTCCGTACGAACTGTAGACTCAGTCATATGAAAGATAGGCGGGGAAAGACCTCGAAAGGCACTCAACCAGTTTGACACCGGATTTGGTTGTTGTACTGGAGCCTGCTGGGATCTAAAAGCATCTAGAATTACAGTCAAGGTCTGATCCAACTCTGACTGTTGAAAGGAAGTAGCATCCGAAGGAATAGGAACACTCCTTACTGGCTCGGAATGCGCTGGAATCTATACGTAAGGATACAAGTTTGGATTAGGTTGGCAATTTATAGGAAATGTTGGAAAACTTAATGTGAATCACACATGGACACACCACTGTTTCTGCTATTTCAGTTTGTCCTCAAACTGAATCAACGATAGGGGTGGCCCAGCGGGTTAATGGACTTCTTTATCGCATGATCGATTGCAAGTTGATACCCTTTGTAAGACCCCCCTCCCGGAACACAGGACATGGCCGAGGGAAGTCCTATGCCTAGAACAGCCTCCTTGCGGAAGCGCCAGCACATAGGCTAGCCTCTTCCAAAAGACGCCTATCCTACCTGCTAATCTCAAATATCACATGACAACCCATCAACAATTTATATAGAAGACCACAATTCCACCAAAAGCATAAAGTCCACAATCTATATATAAAATAAAAACAAGAAACCACGTGGGCTCCTGAAAATGTCAGAGTACAAAACATGATGTAAAACTACATCAAGATCTCTCAAAATCTCACATCTGTGACAGAAGGAACCGATGGTAATGGCTGCGTCATCGTATTAGTCCCCGTCCCCGTCCCCTGGCCTGGCTATCCTCCTGCATAGTGTGTTGTTGCTACTGCTAGGTGTGCTCGTAAAAGAAGTGGTACGACAACCACTAGTCTAAAGACTAAGTGGCTCCACATCCTCTCCCCCGGCGACTCTTAGGCACCGGACAAAAGGAGGGAAAAAGGGCTACAATATAAACAGTAATACAAGCAGGTGGTATAAGATAGTGTAATAGGAAAACATCATATATATAGGTAAGCAACAAGAAGTACAAGCATGTATAAAGAGCACAACATCTAGCAGAGTAATAAGCAAAAAACTACAGGAACTGAATTGAACTTAACTTATAAAGATGCCCATACAAGTTTATAAGTTAAGGGTCTTTCACAATGTTAAGTAACTCATCATATAAAGGTTCCCATACAAGTTTATATGATGAGGATCTTTATGCAGTGCAAAGCAATGCAATGAATGTATGTATGATGATTCACCCATGATTTACTCAGGCACTCTGATTTGCTATGTCAACAAAGAACTTTACTTCCTGCTTTTCGAGGGTAGCTAACCACACAGGCACCTCACGTCGTGGCCAAACAGAGACAGTGGAATGGGCATCACCACTACTAGGTGGGTATGCACACTACCAGACCTAGGCCTTACGTACTCCTCAAAGCTAAGAAAACAGCAACGTAGACCCTGCATACTCATGCTCGCTAAACCAGCTGAGTCTTATGACGCTGAAGGGTTCTTTGGGAAGCAAGCACCAAAGGACCAATCCCAACCGGTCCTAGAGTCTATATGTCGGCTTCTATCGGTGTGATGACTAGCAAGCCCGTAGACTCGCCAGAAGTAATCCTATAATAAGGATCATTATGCATTCGTGTGAAGACTATACACCCCAAGTAATTCCCATGCTCAACCTGTGCCATCAAGCACCCAAGGACTCCTAACCAGGTCCATAACACAGTTACCATTACAAGTTCAATTGATGTTGCTTAGAATACCAGGACCTACCAACTGGGTCCTTAACATAACACCATAGGAAATAACTGTATCATATAATCCATACAAAACCATCACTCCTACCCATACCGAGTTGCCATAACTCTTGAGCAGTGGCATGCGTATATATGGGAAATACTCTCTTTTATCCTATAGGACTACTTGTGCGTTTAGTGTCATGTTCACATTTACTGTATAAATCTGCCTAAATGTATTAATCATACCAATCCTCAAGCTCGATTCACAACATGCTTGAACATGATCGAATTCATAAACTCTAATCGATCACGCTCAGTCAATACCAATCATCTCGAACCCGTTCTCCTAAAGGGCATCAATCGTAATCTCTACTAAGCGGTTATTACAAATCTAACTCTCTGATAGATTATCAAGTGATATAGATATAGATTTATGCATGTTTCCAAAATCCTTGTCTAAATGAGCATCCTAATATTTCAATTCAGCATAATAAATTATAATGACACATTTAATTAAGGACTCATTTCAAAGCCAAATCCTCTGAAACTTCTACCATAGGTCATAATTAATGCTTGAATCATTCATACAAAATTTCGACCTTATTGTATTACACAATATTTATTTATAGCACTTTACATTTATATGATACGACAAGCAATTTCATGGCAAATATGTATCCAAAAATTCTGAAACTAAACAGGGGTGATCACAATATCATCAGGCACATCTCTACAAAATGTTGTAAGCATCCGATAAATATTTTGAGAGAATCCGTAAAACATTCAAAACTCTGTACATATTCATTAATGTTTACTAAAACAGGACTTCTAGGAGCTACAGACCACCAAAAATAATGTGCCACCCAAATCTGGGAAGGTATTTTCAAGGGCTACAACTTTCATGTTGAGGTCAAGGTCCAGATTTAAGCCTAACATCTCTAAAATCAGGTTTGAACCCAGCAGAGTAAATCTGGACAACAAGCAATCTTGTACATACACCGAATCATATTCTGCCCAGCCATTTTTTATTTCACTTTGCCGGAGCTACAGAGCCGAAGTTCACCTTTTATTCTCCAATACTCATTCATTAGGCAACCGTTCTTCACGAAATCAACTCCTACAACTTCGTATTGAAAAGAAGAGTAGATTGAAGAAATTATCTTAGCGAACAACGCCTAGAACCGAAGTTCTAGCGTAGTTTGTTCCTAGAAAACTCTACTAGCTCACCAAGGTCAAGCTCTTTTTAGCCGACATCTCTCCTAAATCAGATCTAAAGATCTAGAACCATGGGAGAGGGGGCGCAATTAACCTGATTTGCGGATATGGGTCGAGTTTGTCTTCTTGGTGGCATGGTGGCGGTCAGTCAAGCTTCAATCCTCCATCCAAGCTTGATATCCTTCAGGAAAATAGCTGGTCTCAATGCTTGAGAGTGCGGAAGAGGAAGACAAGTGATCAGCTCTTGGACGTGGTAATGAAGTTCAAGGCTCAGGGAGGAGAGAGAAAATGGTAACTGATTTGACTTAAAATTAATGGGAAAAATGCTTCCCATGCTTTGGATTGGACAATCCATTCATGTGCCACTCTCTTATTGATCTAAGCCACCTCCCAGCTTTGAAATGAGCAAGGATAAGGTATGGGTATAATAATGTAGTAGTGTCGCATCACATATCATTTTGAAGGCTACCGCCTACGGTATCACTACCGCCCAACGTTAGCTCTTGACGATACGATATCATCGAGAACCTTACCCCTTCTAGAAGACAAGGTACCCTTCTCGACGGCAAGGTACCTTCTCGACAATAAGATACCCTTCTCGACGATAAGGTACCCATATCATTTTGTGAGGCAACACATTATTTTGAAGGCTACCGCCGGCGGTATCACTACCGTGCGGTGTTTGCACCTTCTCAACGACAAGACACCCTTCTCGACGACAAGTCACTCTTCTCGACGACAAGGTACCCATATCGTTTTGTGAGGCGACACATTATTTTGAAGGCTACCGCCAACGGTATCGCTACCACCCGGAGTTAGCTCTCTTCTACATGTTTTTCCCTTATTTCTTATCTTTAGGTAGTGGGAGCGCTACACCCACCCTTGTTGACCATGACTCAAACCCGACCACCTCAGGGTTCTAGGGCTTCTACCGAGCCCGAGTCAACTCCCTGTGACACAAAACACACATGAGGTGCCTAGCGCAAACTGGGATGTTACAACCTGACCCCACCATGACACCTCTAACCTCATAAGGAGTCCCTTGGGCCACTTAGGGCCCATTGGGGTCAACCAAAGTGGTCCAGTGGACCAAAGTCAACCCTAACCCTAGATAGGTCAAAATAGCCCATTAAGGACCAATTGATCTCCAATTAGTCAAATTAGCTCACTTAAATCTTCCTAACCCTTAAGGGTGGTCAATAGGTCACTAACAACATAATTGGTCCACTCAATTCCATGAATGGGGCCAAAACCAACACTTGGGCCCAAAAAGCCCAAATTGACCTAAATATGTCAAAGTGACTCAACTTGACACAATTGATCACACCAAGCCACAATTGGCCTTGGGTGGTGTCAAGGGACCTAGGTACACCCATTTGGGTCAGTAACACCACCTAATTTGACCTAGGGTTGGGTTAAACCCATTAGGGCTAATTAAGCCCAAATTGGGGAAATCAAACCCAATCCTCAATCCCAATTGGTCTAAGCCCAATTATGGTGATCCGCTAAGCCCTCATGACTAAAATTACATGTATTGCCATCAATTTCTGGAGAGCATGACTAGGAGAGAGAAATTGGAAGTTTCCCCCAATTTGAAGAAAGAGAAAAGAGGGCATTCATGGCCATGAATGGAATTAACCCTTTAATTCCCCCCCCCCCCTAATTGATGGATATTCATTCCCCTCAGTCAATTTATAGAATCTTAATGGCTTTTCCCCGCCTCCTAGAGGAGGAATTCAAAGAAATTCATTTGGCCGAAACTTCCCCCTTCATGGCCATTAATGACATTCAACTTTGTAACCCCTCCCTCTTACTTAATTGTGCCCTTTAACTCCTTCTGACGTCGAAGATGAGTGAAAATGCCAAGTTTTCAGAGTGGATCATGCACTGGAAGCAGAAGAATCCATGGCCCCCAATGCTTCCCAATCATCCATGGTGAACCGACAATCGGCAAGGCAAACAACCACCTCACAGGTTCGATCCCCTCCCACTTCCTTAGTGCTTAGATTTCAATCCATTTGAGACTTGATTCAAACCAAAGTGAGCTCGAATCAAGTCTCCCAAAAGGCTCATTTTTGAGCACTTTTCCCCTGCTAAAAATCCTCCTTCCGGCCACCTCCGGCCGCCAAACCACCTCGAATCACCGGCGACCACCTCGACGGAGGTGGTGGTGGCAATAGTCGACCGGGAGGAAGCATGGGTGGCCAACAAATCAAGTGTAAATGCCACCCAAGACAGGATGTCAGGGACCGTCCATTCAATGGGGACGATGACCACAGACCATCAGATCTAGCGCGATATGGTATTCGCAGACCAAATGAATTAACATATATGATTTAATACAATCCGTCACATATTATGCAATAAATGATTTTAATTATTAAAAATACTTAGAGGCATATTCTGTGAAAGTGATCAACATGAAATATGTGGTCCTTGAGGTCTAGCTTTTTTAAAATTTGTGTCATTCAATTTGGCCCACAGGATCTCCCTCAACATCACTTTTTGGTGCAATGTGTCCCTAGTGCTAACCGGGGAAATATTTGTGTGCCCCCATTGATCCACTCAGTCAAATGACCTAAACATTTGACCATAGGCCAATCTAGCCATGACTCACATAATATCCATAAACCAAAATTTTTGGAGATGATTTTTCTATAGTTTTTGATATAATTTAATAATTCATACATAGCTTAAATATAAAGTCTATGGACTTCAAATCCCCCAAATCCCTGGTGGATGGCTTGTGGGGACATTATATGGTCATGGTAAAAATCTCTGCCCATATGGGTTTGATTAGACTTGGTAATCTAGCATCCAATTATGGCCCTTTAGGGAAAGTTAACTCTAACCTATTAAATAGTGCACTATGAGGATTTGAGTGGCCATCCCTCAACCAAATATGATGAACCTTTGGTCACCCCTTTGTTATCACATAAAACACCCTCACAAGTAATTTTAGAAGGTTTAGGGTTGGAATACCAAGAGAACCTAGATCAACCCTTAGGGTTGCATATTTGGTTTAATGAAAGGAATGAAGTCATATCCCCATGGATGAGCTTGAAACTTTATTTATTGTTTCATAGGGTGAATGAACACCCTCGATAATATTGTTGGAATTTGTAGAGTTATTATCACCCACTGAATATTTAATGTTTAATCTGGTAACTTTCATTTCAAGTGCAAAATATATAGTCATATATTTTAGAATAGTTATGAAACTTGGACAGTGAACTTTTCCTGATGCTACGAGTCTTTAAAAATTTTATTATAATTTTGGGATAAGGTAGTTTGGTAGTTCCTTCATAATGTGCCAAAAGTGAATTTCCATGATTTAAATTAATTATGTAGTCATATGATTTTAAAAATTGTGAAATTTGATCAGAGAGCCTCTAGGGTTATTATAATGCTCTGCAATTTTTTATCACAATTATTGGATGAGGATTTATAGTGCTTCTTTCACAAATTCTCTATATTCAGTTCTCTTGATATAGTTAATTATATGACGAAATGATTTATGAAAAATATGGTACTTGACCAATAGCCCTTTTAGGTCATCATGATGCTCTACAAATTTTGTTATAAATATTGGATGAGACTATGTAGTGGTTCCTTCACAAATTGATCTAAACTTAGTTCCTTTGCAATAATCAATTATGTGGCTAAATGAAATTAAAATAATATAAAAAGTGGCTAGAGAGCTTCGCTAGTAAATATGAGCTTTGATAATTTTAGTATTATTTTTGGATGGATATTTACTGTACTTTGTTCATTCATTTGTTAAAAGAAGCATTTGTTATTTAGTTAATTTATATGTGTTCACGATCTTGTAAAATAGCCAATCTTTGTTGGGGGACATTTTAGACTTTTTAGAACCCCTGGAAATTTATTCATCCCATTTGGTTAATGGGAAGTTGAAGTTCCCTCACAAAATTGGGTTAGGCCACAATTAATCATATTGTGATTTCCAAGGAAATAATTAGGGGAGAAAAATATAAATTACTGATATGTCTTTAATATAGACCATAAACAATCTCTGGATATGTAGTTCATCATATGGAAACTTTGGAACATGTAGGACCATTACAAATGTCAATCTTTTCCCCTTAAGATTGAAATGGTCTGCGGATTGCCAACAAAGAGTTTGGTGGTTTTTGGGTCTTTCCATGAGTCTTTGGGTACGGATTATTCAGCGAGAGGTTATGTTGATCAACTCTATGGTGGAAGGGGCAAAAGTCACTTGAAGGCCTCCTCTAGTTGTGGGTGTGAGTTGTATGTTCTTAAGTGGAGAGTTGGTGTTCAAGAGAACGTTAATACTACCGTTTAACCTTAATCGGTTATCGGACTCTAGAGTAATATAAGTGAGTGGTGTTGGGTAGTCACCAATAATATTAAGTGTCTTGTGAAAGGGAGGTTTGGAGTGTCATCCCATCGTACCTCCTGGTACCGCTGCAAGTGCCACACCGAGTAGAGCTCGGGAAGTCCAAGACTAACCCTTAAACTGATATGGCATATAACAAGAAAGATTTATCAAATAACAATTTATCTAGTAACACATACACACACATACACACACATACACACACAGACACACACACACACACACACACCCTTTTATAATGGGAAGATGGTTTTGGTTGGTCTAGTCCTGCAAGTAGTGGGCTCGGTGCGAGCTTAGTGAAGAAATGTGATGTGAGTTGTGGTTTGGTTTTTGTTGAAATGGATTGGTTAGTCCAGTAAACTGGGGGCTTAGGAGTTCAATTGTAGCATATGTGCTTGTGCATATAAGTGGTAGGTCATCAGTATTGGGCAGTCGTTTACACCGACGTCAGTATGTTGACTCGACAAGTGTTAGAATTCACTTAGCCAAGAAAAGACTGGTGGATCCCAACATTAGTACAAGATGCTCCGTAACACCTAGCTAGGTGTACCGAGTACTACATAAGGTCTAGGTTAGGTAGTGTGAATATCGGCCTAGGAGTGGGGTGGCCCAACCCACTGCCTCTGTTTGCCAATACAAGAGGTACCTGAGAGTTTAGCTAACTCCAAACTGGGGAACTAAAGGTTTGTGCATGCAGAGTCGTGGGGGTGAGTTGCATTGGTGTGAAACATATACATAAAACCATGAACAACATTTTATATCATACATAACATTGCATAAAACCTTTATCCCATCATATACATTATTATGGGATCTTTTATATGATGGGCCTTGCAAAATGATCACTTAACTTATAAGTATGTATGGGCATTCTTATAAGTTAAGGTTATTTTATTCTGCGATGATAGTTAGTTGCTTTATTATTTATTTAACTTCTTCTTTATTGACATTTCTTTACTTCTACCTTACTATTGTTATATAATAATTATGTAAAGAAGGCCTTGTATAGATAACTTTAGTATATGCTTCCTGGTAGTTAAGGCCACTGCCATCTGCTTGTACTTCTACTTTGATGTACTTCTCTTCATTCCTCCCGCTCGGTGCCTAGGAGTCACCAGGGGAGGGGTGGGGGATTGGCATAGTCTTTTGACTAACAGTTGGTGGTGACCAAACACCACAGGGGCGCCGATTGGGAGAATGGGAGATACTCTGGGAGATCCAGTGCAACTAGAGTGCGATGCAGGAAGAGGTGAGCCAGCCTAGCTCGGGAGCAGCAGCCATGACCACGGGTTTCGTGAGTGATTAATTTTTATTACTTTCGCGAGCGTTATGTTGTGAGGACTATATGTACTGGGCAGGAGCCCATTTAATATTCAGCTTTATCTTTTGTGGACTATTTACAAACGATATCTTATGTATCGCATTGTGATTGTGGACTTAGTCATATTTATTTGTTCTTCCTTAGTTTTCTCTGTGATGTATGAGTGGCCTGGATATTAAACTTGTCGGCAGTATCAACGTCTTCTGGTAGTGGCCTTCCTGAGAGTTGGTGTCACCGCAAGGCGGCGGTTCTGGGCATAAGACCCAGTGGAATTGCAAAAAAAAGGGTGTCTTGTACAGCCTACTTCTTCTTCCACTTCAAAAAATTCAACACCCCCCCCCCCCCCCCCTTGAAGTGGGAAGTGGAAGTCAGCCCAAGCAAACCTCGTAACTGACCAAATGATCCCTTCGACAATGGCTTTGTGAAGATGTCCGCGACATTGTCCTTGCTCCGCACATATTCAACCATCAAAGTTCCCTCAATCACCTTTTCACGAATGAAGTGATGCTCGATCTCGATGTCCTTGGTCCGCGCATAACAAACTAGATTATTAACTAGTTTAAGCACACTCTCATTATCACCGCAAAGTAGAGTAGGACCTCACACCTCCTAATGGCCATCTCCCACTAGCCTCTTAAGCCAAATGGATTCCTGAGCTGCCAAGGACAAAGCCTTGTATTCCGCTTCCGTAATGGTGATAGACACCGAATCCTGCTTCTTGCTGCACCACGAGATAGCTGAAGAGCCAGTCATAAAGACATAACTAGAAGTCTACTTCCGATAATCTGAATCTCCTCCATAATCAACATTCGTGTAACCATGTAAACAGAAGCTCGAGTCTCTCCCAGAAAAGAGACCCATATAAGAGGTGGACTTCACATACTTCAGAATACTCCTTACCGCCATCAGATGAGGTTTCCGTGGCTCCGTCATATATCGGCTTACTCGGCCCACAGCATAAGCAATATCCGACCTCTTAAATATCAGATAGATAAGACTTCCAACCAAAGAACGAAACACAGTGGGATCAGAAAGAACCCTTCCCTCGTCTCGTCGAAGCTTCAAACCAATCTCTAGTGGAGTAAAGCTACTCTTCCCCTCTCATATGCCAAATCTGTTGGAACCTTAGTTTTGATTTGAGTTAGGATCAACCTTTAGTATCTAAGTTTCAATCATAACATATATTATAACTTAAATTAAATCCAATTAAGGTAGAAGGCTGAAAAGAAATATACAATAATATATATAATATACTAAGAATATATATATAATATACTAAGAAATATATATATAATAGGCTGAAAAATATATATATATATATATTTAATAGGCTGAATATATATATATTTAATAGACGAATGGCGTTCTGCGGTCGACAAATGGCGTGCATTCTGCGTTCGATGAAATCAAAGCAGCGCTCGACAATCCTGCCTCAGCTCAGCGGTCGACGAACAGATTGGTTCAGCGGTCGACGAACAGATTATCTCAGTGGTCGAAGAACAGACCCCGTCTTAGCGGTCGACGAAATCCTGCGTTCGACGAACAGCTATCTGCGTTCGACGAACAGCTCAATATCCAGCGGTTGACGATCCAGCCCGTCTCAGTGGTCGACGAATCTTTTTGTTCGACGAATCCAAGTCTGCGTTCGACGAATATTCAACAGATGTTCAGAAATAGTAAATCACATGTTCAGGTCGAGGAATCAAATGATGAGCTCGACGAACTCGAATCTCAGCTCGAAGAATTTTAGCAGCATTATTTCTATATCATTAAATATTACTTATATGATGTCAGACTTTATTAAAGTAATATTTATATATTTCTCTATATATCTATATTGTTGATTTAACCTTACAGCGTGCAAGCATTAAATGATATAGCCATTGACAACAAAGCAACAAATGTTGTAGGCGTTGCAGCAAGCTAAAGAAGGAAATTGTTCTGCTCGAGGATCTGGGAAATGAAAGAGATAATATATCCTTCCTCTTTGGTCGGCAAGATTTAAAATCTGTCGAACTGCTCTACAGATTAAATATACAGAGCCGAGAAGAAGCAGCAGATTAATATACAGCAGTTCTTTACAGCAGATTATATAGATCATATTGCTGTACAGATTTTAGACAGATTACATATTACATTTTCTGTACAGAGAAAAGAGTAGAAGAAGAAGAAGAAGGGAAAAAGAAGAACACAGCAAAAACAGAGGACAACTCTATTACTTTATCTTGTTGTGTTTTTGCTAACTCTTCTCTTGCAGATCTTCTACAACCTGAGACACCAAATCAATATTACTTGCTCAGGATCAAAATTGCAAGAAGAAGAAGAGTATCACAATCTATAGAAGGAGGATCCAAAGGCTGTCATCTAAACTAAATCAGACAGGGGGAGCCTTCTTCAACATCATCATCTTCAAGAGTCTTCTCAGCAAAAGAGAAGAACACTATAACTTTTCTGTTTTCTTTTATTCCTCCCATCTTGTAAAGGGTTAAAACTCCCTTCAAAAGTTTACTCCCGGTGACAGGCCACCTTAATAAAAACCTACATCTTGGTTTATAAGCACCTGATCAAAAGCTTATAGGTGAATTGGGCACCTGATCAAACCTCCATTGGTGTGTGGACACCTTATCAAAAATACCTTGGTGTGAGGGCACCTTATCAACAACCTCCAGTGGATTCCTACCAGTGGGTAGAAGAGTAGATGTACCCAGTTGAGGGGAACTACTATATTTCCTTGTGTCATCTGGATGTGCTTGTTTGTTTTGTTTTATTTGTGCTGTGTTATTTATGTGCCATCTTATTGTTTGTGTTTATTACTCAATCAACAAACGTATATATATATATCACTTACTTTGAAAGTAAAATTAAACAAGAGCCTTTTAAGATAATATATAAGAACTAAACTCTCCTTTCAATTGGTATCAGAGGTGGTTGATTTTGTTACTTCAATTTCTTGCAACTGATACTCAATTGAACACTTTCAATTGGTATCAGAGCAGGTTGATTTTTCACACAGGCTAACACCTGAAATCACAAAGATCACTTAGTTCTTATTTTGTTTAAAAAAAAGGTTTTTCTAAATGGCACTATCAGATTTTTCTATTTCAGATCCACCTTTATGTAATTTGGATAGATTTGAGTTATGGAAGTTAGAATTAAGTTATATATGAATGTCATAGATGAAGATATTTACAAATCTATTTTGACAGGAACTTCATCTTCAACTTCTTCAACAAATGATCATGAAAAGCTGAAAGTGCTGATGCCATGGCCATGAACATATTGGCTAAATCAATGTCAACAGACATTCTTCTTAAAGTGGCTGATTGCACTTCAGCAAAGGGCATCTGGAACTCCCTCTCAAGGATGGTAAATGAACCATCTTCTTCATCTTCCACTAACATCATTTTTGATGCAGAACCATCTGCAACTCTAAGTGAAGAAGAAGAAAAGGAAGAACAAAAAGCCAGAAACTTCTACATGTTGGAAATTTATGGCTCAAACAACATATCAGAATCTGAATCTGAACCAGAAAAGGCAGTAGAGGTATCTTCAAATTTTATTTCTACCTCTGTTGTTAAATCTGTTTTCAACTCACCATGTACAGACTTAATAAATTCTGAAACTGAAATTAGAAAAGAGTTAAAAATAAATAATTTAATTTCTGAATATAGCAAACTTCAAGAAAGCTTTAAAATATCAACATAACAAAACAACTGTTTAGAAAATGAGTTAGTTAAGGCTGAAAATTTTAAACAAACCTTTAAAGAAAAAGAAAAACTTTATATTCAGCAACATCAATTTAAAAATTCAAATTTATATTTCAATGAAATAAGAAGGCTAACTTATCTCTCTATAAGGCAATTTTGTTTTAACAGTTTATTGTTTTTACTTAAATTATAATTAAATTAAAACAGTAGTTAAATGATTCCATTGAATTTTCTATCTTAAAAACAAGTCAGATAACTTTACTTTCTTACAGATTTTTTCTCTAAAATAAAGTTGAGCATTCTACTCAGATTGCATCGATCAGAAATGATCAAAGCACTAAGTGTGAGTCTCTTCTGATTAAGGGGATTCTATAGAAAGAAGCTATCAGGCTATGTCTTTTTGATTTTAAAATTCTTAGAATTTAATAATCAGCATGCAATTCATTTTATTAAAATCCTATTTAAATCAAAATTTAGGAAATCAGAATTGTTTAAATGATTTTCAAAAGAAAGAAAATAATCTCTAAACCTTAACCTTTAAAGACTTTTTAGGCTTAGGTATCCTAAACCAAATAGAGGGAGATTGTTAGAACCTAGTCTTAATTTGGATTAGGATCCCAACTCAAATAGGGGGAGATTGTTGGAACCTTAGTTTTGATTTGAGTTAGGATCCACCTTTAGTATCTAAGTTTCAATCATAACATATATTATAACTTAGATTAAATACTATTAAGGTAGATGGCTGAAAAGAAATATACAATAATATATATAATATACTAAGAATATATATATATATATATATAATATACTATGAAATATATATATATATATAATAGGCAGAAATATACATATATTTCATAGGCTGAAAATATATATTTAATAGGCAGAAAATAAGAGAAAGAAGTAAATATAACATAAGTTCTTTGCGTTCGACGAATGGCGTTCTACGGTCGATGAATGGCGTTCATTCTAAGTTCGACGAAATCAAAGCAGCTCTCGACAATCCCGCCTTAGCTTAGCGGTCGATGAATAGATTGGTTCAGCGGTCGACGAATAGATTATCTCAGCGGTCGACGAAATCCTGCATTCGACGAACGACTATCGGCGTTCGACGAACAGCTCAATATCCAGCGGTCGACGATCCAGCCCGTCTCAGCGGTCGACGAGTCTTTTCATTCGACGAATCCAAGTCTGTATTCGACGAATATTCAGCAGATGTTCAGAAACAGTAAATCACATGTTCAGGTCGATGAATCAAATGATGAGCTCGACGAACTCGAAGCTCAGCTCGACGAATTTCTGCAACATTATTTCTATATCATTAAATATTACTTATATGCTGTCAGACTTTATTAAAGTAATATTTATATATTTCTATATATATATTGTTGATTTAACCTTACAACGTGCAAGCATTAAATGATATAGCCGTTGACAGCAAAGCAATAAATGTTATAGCCGTTGCAGCAAACTAAAGAAGGAAATTGTTCTGCTCGAGGATCTGGGAAATGAAAGAGATAATATATCCTTCCTCTTTGGTCGGCAAGATTTAAAATCGGTCGAACTGCTCTACAGATTAAATATACAGAGCCGAGAAGAAGCAGCAGATTAATATACAGCAGTTCTTTACAGCAGATTATATAGATCATATTGCTGTACAAATTTTAGACAGATTACATATTACATTTTCTGTACAGAGAAAAGAGTAGAAGAAGAAGAAGAAGGGAAAAAGAAGAACACAGCAAAAACAGAGGACAACTCTATTACTTTATCTTGTTGTGTTTTTGCTAACTCTTCTCTTGCAGATCTTCTACAACCTGAGACACCAAATCAATATTACTTGCTCAGGATCAAAACTGCAAGAAGAAGAAGAAGAGTATCACAATCTATAGATGGAGCTCCATCCAAAGGTTGTCATCTAAACTAAATCAGACAGGGAGAGCCTTCTTCAACATCATCATCTTCAAGAGTCTTCTCAGCAAAAGAGAAGAACACTATAACTTTTCTGTTTTCTTTTATTCCTCCCATCTTGTAAAGGGTTAAAACTCCCTTCAAAAGATTACTCCCGGTGACAGGCCACCTTAGCAAAAACCTGCATCTTGGTTTATAAGCACCTGATCAAAAGCTTATAGGTGAATTGGGCACCTGATCAAACCTCCATTGGTGTGTGGACACCTTACAAAAATACCTTGGTGTGAGGGCACCTTATCAACAACCTCCAGTGGATTCCTACCAGTGGGTAGAAGAGTAGATGTACCCAGTTGAGGGGAACTACTATATTTCCTTGTGTCATCTGGATGTCCTTGTTTGTTTTGTTTTATTTGTGTTGTGTTATTTATATGCCATCTTACTGTTTGTGTTTATTACTCAATCAGCAAACATATATATAGATATATATATATATATATCACTTACTTTGAAAGTAAAATTAAACAAGAGCCTTTTAAGATAATATATAGGAACTAAACTCTCCTTTCAAAATCGCATCACGATTCATTCTACATAGCCCTTCTAGGAAATGAGCACACCACTCTCTTTCCTCTCCACCTTAAGTCCAAGGAAATGGTGGAGCTCACCCAAACCCTTCATCTTGAATCCGATAGCTAGCCCAGCCCAAAGCCTAAGCTACGTCTTTTCAGAGTTCCCGTTAATGATCATATCGTCAACGTACAACAACACCAAGACCGGAAGCTCCCCTGACTTCTATACAATCAGGCTTGAGTTATAATCAGAAGCAAAGTAACCGCAGAATTGGAGATATTCTGCAATCTTCCGATACCACGCCCGAGGCGCTTGCTTCAAGCCGTAAAGATCCTTATTGACCTTGCAAACATGTCCTGGATGATCTTCAGAAACATAACCAGGTGGTTGCACCATAAAGATATCCTTGTCAATCTTGTTGTACATGAAAGCATTCTTCACGTCGAGATGCCATATCTTCCATCCTTGGTAAGCTGCCAATGCAATCACCACCCGTACTGATGTATCTTGGCAACAAGACTAAATGTCTCTTCATAGACTTCGCCATACTGTTGAGAATACCCTCGAGCTACAAGACGAGCCTTGTACCGCTCAACACTGCCGCTAGCCTTTTCATTTAGCTTGTAAACCCACTTATACGTGACAGGAGTAATGCCATCCACTTTGGGCATAAGATCCCATGTTTCATTCTTCTTGAGGGCAGCCATCTCCTCATCTATGGCATCTTCCAACTCCTTGACTCTAGTGGAAATTTAAAAGCATGATGGCTCTCGCTCATATAGGGGGCATACAAAGAAACACGAGATGAAGCTCACCAAGTTCCCCCTGTATGCCGACTAGTGGAATAATAGTCCGCTTGGACCTCCGTAAGGCTTAGCCTGATCCACCACTTCTGCTGCTTCTTCTGAACTAGCTCTTCTTTTAGACACACTTGGAGCATCGCACCCCCTGCTTCCAGAATCAGAAGCACTTGTCGTAGAGCTAGAAACAATTGGAGCACCTGGTGAAACAGGCAACTCCACCAGAACTTCTTTAGCAGCTTCTACTTGCCGGCCATCTGACCTGCTCTCTTGTAGCTCTACAGATGAGCTACCTTGGTATGACATCAGTTTGTCGAATACCACATCCCTTGATACCACAACCTCTATGTCTCAGGATCTATGCATCTCCAACCCTTCATCGGGTCATCATAACCAATGAACACTAGCTTCCTTGCTTTTGCATCTAGCTTCATTCTAAGAGCATCAAGAACATGCACGTAGCAGGTAGATCTGAACACTCGAAAATACTAGGCTTCTCCTTACACATCAACTAATGTGGAGTCTTCATGTTGATAGGACTGAGAGGCATCCGATTAATGATATAAGCTGCACAAAATATTCCCTCTGCCCAGAAGGGCCTAGGAATGCTTTTAGCATGAAGCCAACATTTATAGGTCTCCATCAGATGATGAATCTTCCGCTCTGCAAATCCATTCTGTTGTGGAGTATGTGCTTAAGGGAGCTCTCTCCTGATGCCATGCTTTCTGCAAAAGTTGAAGAACTCACTTGAGGTGAACTCCCCTCCATTGTCAGTTCTCAACTTCATGATCCGCAAGCCAAGCCGACCTTCCTTAATCTACTTGAACTCCACAAACATCACAAATGCCTCAGACTTATCCTTCACAAAATATCCCCAAGTATATCTAGTGAAATCTTCAAGACCAGCATATATCTGCTACCTTCAAGACTGGTAGTTGCGGTGGGTCCAAAAAGATCACGATGAATACACTCCAATGGTGATTTGCATCTGGTCTGTGACTTGTCAAATATAAGGCGGTAAGCCTTAACAAACTGATATCCAACATAAACTTGACCATCACTTAAGGATGATAGACTAGACAGGCCATTCACCAGGCCTCTTGCTGCCATAGCCTTCTGCTTATCCATACCAACACGCCCCAACCTCTCGTGCCAGATAACACCGCTGTCATTAGCTCTCATCTTATCAACATAGGAACTTGTTGATAAAACAAATAAGGTCGTCGCCCTCCTTCTAACATGAGTGAAGTCAGCCTTCAAGGTTCATGCATTTCAGAGAAACTTCACTTCTGTTGGGGCAAACTGAACATGATACCCAACATCTACATCATTGGTCATGGAGAAGAGGTTCTTCTTCATACCCGACACATGATACACACTCCTCAAGGTAAGTGGGCCTCTATCACTGCCTAAAGAAACGATATCATCCTTCTCGACTGCATGAATAGTATCATCAATTGTAATAATAACTTAATTACCTGAATATGCCTGCAGAGAAGAGAACTTTAATTCATCTCTAGTGAGGTGATGACCACACCCTGAATCCACAATCCAATCATCTTTGTAGTTGATGGAAGCCAAAGCATGAACACAAGTACTCGTCATGAAAGCACCTCCACCCCAACAACCTTCCAAACTGGAATCTACCTCTCCTTTTCTTGAAGCATGCCCTGGCTGAAGATTGACTCTGCAGTCCCATTTTAAGTGACCAGGCTTGTTGAACCTGAAGCACCTTGGCCCTTACATTCTTCTTCCCATCATGCTTAGGAGCATAGGTCCTCTCCTACTGATATGAAGTTGATGGACCATTACCTCTAGGTGACTACTTCTTCTTGTCCCATCTCTTCTTTTAACCTGAATACAGAACCTCACTTTCTCCCCCGGAGACAGAAATCCGAGCCATCTACTTAGCTAAGCTCTACTGCGAAGCAAGCAAATTTTCTAGAACTTGCAATGATGACTGATTTGGCCCAGCCTTGCACAGAAGTAACAAAGGCCACATACTTCCTCCACAAGACACGGATTATGTGCCTCTTCATCTTCGCTTCTGAGATAGGCTCTTCCTGGTCCAACGCTGATATCTCAACACAGAGGTTCTTCATCTTTAGAAAGAAAGATGAGATAGACAGATCACCTTAGTTGCTTTCGCCAACTCATTCTCAAGAAATTGTAGCTGCGCTACATTCTTTTTGTTGAACAGGCCATCCAAGGCTGTCCAAATCTCAGCACTAGACCGACATCCTATGATGTGGTCAAAGAGCTCAGGAATGATGGCTCGCTTGAGAGTGAACTCTGTCTTAGCATTGGTTCTCTTCCAAGCCATCACCTGCCAAGCATTCCCTTTAGCAACTACTACTGGTTGTCTCGCTTATCCACCGAGTACCTACCATTTATCCTTGCCAAGAAGATAACTCTCCATGCAAGACTTCCACTTCTTTAAGTTAGTCCGCGTAAGGATCTCAATACGAATACCTCTTGCATAACGTCATTTTATTACTATTGTAACATCGCCTAAATAACTAGACCCCTAGAGTGGTTTTGTAACGACTAGGTCATGACAAAACCCTAGGATGCTTGAAGAGATCACTTGGCCTTAGTCTTGAGGGGAAGAGCACCTTGGTCTACAAATAACAATTTGCATTAACCAAGCTTAGGGTTGGAATTTTGGGCCTCACCTTGGTTCTTTGACCCCTAACATAACATCCCTAACCCATTAGGGGTCCCTTAGAGCACCAAGGACCCATTGGGTCAACCAAAGAGGCCAACTTGATAAAAGTCAACTTTATCCCTTAATTGGTCAAAGTAGCTAATTAGGGTCAATTGACCTCCACCATGCCAAATTGACCTTGCCCCTACCCTTATAAGTATATTAGTGACCTAATGGAACAAAAAGCCCCATCATGAGGCCACCAATTCGGCCAATTTAACTTAAGTCAACTCTAGCCCTATTTTGGTCAAAGTGATCTCTGAAAGGTCAATTGGCCCCCACCTTGCCAAATTGACCCTACCTACACCTTCCTAACTCTTAAGAGAGGCCAATGGGTCACTAGCCACCCATTGGCTTCAACCAAAATGTTCAAATTGACCAAAGCCAACTCACCTTAAATTTAGGCCAAAATGACATATTTTGACCTAATCAGGCACAATCCACTTGGGCTAGACCCAATTGAAGTGGTCCACTAGCTAATGGTGTTGGGAGTTACTGAAATTGCCATTCAATTTCAAGAAATTTGGCCAGGAGAGAGAAAACTCCATTTTCCCCAAAATGGTGGAGAGAGAAAGAGAGGGAATAATGGACATTCATGGCTTGGGAGGCCAAAGACCTCCTGTCTTCACCTCTCATGGATTGGTGCAGTCTCCCTCATTGATTTGGAGGAAATTAATAGCCAGGGCTGGCCAAAAGGGCGCTGAATTTAGAGGATTTTAATGGTGGCCGAAAATAGCTTTCATGCCATTAATGGCAATCCCAAGCATAGACCCTTCCTCTCCCCAAATTGCTCCATTTAAAAGCTTTACCGGACAGAGGGGAGTGTTTTCCCCCACTTACCCGAAGGAACCAGTCAACTTGGTGTAGAAGTTCCATGACACCCAAGAGTTCTCATGTGGCCATGGTGTATATGAGATCGGCAAGGAATCTCCCCTCCAAAAAGGTCCTCCCCTCCTCGTCTCTCTCTTTGGGAAGATCTACATATATTGGCCGTAAGGTTTGGGGCCAAATGGCCTTGGATCGGGTTTGGCCGGAGCTTGGATTTTCAAGCTCTCAATCATGTTGGATCGTGAGGCGCCCTTAGAGGGGGTGGGGGGGGGTGAATAAGGGTTTTTAAAACTTGATTATTTAATATAAAACTTTTGTTGTTTTTATTTAAATCAAATTTAAATCAAAACTTAAGAGGAGTGAATCAATTTAAAACACACAAAAAGAACATGATTTTCATTAAGATTTAAGATTACAAAATATGTGATTTCTATAACGCTAGAAATCGAAGGCGAAATATGAAATCTTTGTTTTGTTTTCTTTACCGACTCTTCTCACCAAGAACTGGTTGTCTTTAGCCGATATTCCCAAGATTCAGCCTTAAGCCGCTCTAGCCTTCCTATACCCAGAAAAAGCCTCGAGCACCCCCTAGATATACTTCCTAGACCCAATCGCCAACACGAGGCGAATTGCTCCCTAAGTCCTACCCAGACCTAGTCGCCAACACGAGGCGAATTTACTTCCAAGAAAATAACAAAAAGGTTACAAAATATTTGAACACGTAAACTAAAAAACTCCCTCTGAAAAATTCTGTAGATGGCAAAGGCTGCTGAATGTTCTTGAAGTGGAAGCACGCGTTCTTCGCGTTGAGTAAGCGTTGATCCAGTTCTCCTTGAAATCTTTGCTTGAATATGTGCGGGAGTTGAAGTTATGGAAAATACGTCTCTGATTGAGTTTCTGAAGTACTGGAGTAAGGCTCAAATCAATCAGTAGTCAGAGACAACGAAGCCATCATATTTATGGACTTTGAGCTAACGCCGGCGTTAAGTTCTAACGCCAGGCATTGACCATGTTAGCAACATATTGATGGCTCAGAACTTCAGAAGAGGAAGGAGATTCTGCACTTTAGGAATTGTTTTATTTTAGGAAATACTAACGCCGGCATTAAGGCTAACGCAGGCGTTGGGCAAATCATTCCTAAAGTTCCTCCTGCAATCATGGCTGCTTCCTTCATGCCATAATCGTCGATCGATAATGCCCAGCGTTAAGACCTAACGCCTGGCATTGAATTTCTCTCTCTTTTTATTCAGTTAGCAAGCCATCCTGTCGATCGGCAGACCATCCCGTCGATCGCTAATGCCCAACGTTAAGTCCTTACGCCTGGCATTGAGTTTCTCTCTCTCTTTTTATTCAGTCAACAAGCCATCTCGTCGATCGGCATCCCATCCCGTCGATCGGCAGACCGTCCCATCGATCACTAACGCCCAGCGTTAAGACCTAACGCCTGGCGTTAGCCATCTATCAATCCTTCTGCTTGTGGATAATGCCAGACCAGTATTGCAGCAACCTGGTGTCATATCTGTCCAAACCTACATGTTAAAAACACAATGGCAATCAAGATCAAATACAAGTAGGATTTGTTATTCTCAAATTAAATGGATGCGGAAAGCCATGTTCCAACAATCTCCCCCTTTTGATAATAACAAATCCAATAGAGATAAATCAAAATCATATATAAGATATGTGTTTTAGAAGGATATATGACACAAAGTAATCATAGAGATAATAATAAGAGTTATAGTTCTTTAAACATTGTGCTCCCCCTACTTAAGTGCTCCCCCTTAGTGTATGCACCCATAGACTAGATTCATGCTCCCCCTTAATCTCGTGAGTCCTACTACTTGTGATTTATCATTTTATTCTCCCCGTTTTGTTATTAGCAAAAGAGGGTGGAGTGTAAAGAAAAGAGAGGGCAAAAGGTAGAACATAACTAAGAGAGGAAGAAGAGATTTGTTTGTAACAAAAGATAAATCGTGAACGATCTAAGGGAGAGAGTGGCCCAGCGGGAAAAAAATATATGATAAGCGTGAAAGAACAACATTCAAAGATTATACCAAAAAATGTAATCACTTGCTTTTTAAATTTGTTTTAACAGTGATACTACTTGTTAAGAGAGATGTAATTTTGTTTGACAAAGTACAAGTGAAAACAAACTGTAGAAATAAGCATGAGAACACAAGGTATAAGGATGCATGATCAAATAGGAATGGAAAAGGATAAAACAAAGTTACTAAGATTTAATATTTTTGTAATAGTTTGACTATTTCAACAATATATTTAGACTCTTCACATTTGAGCATTTTAAATTTGAAAATTTTCATAACACATAGGCAAGCATGAATCAACATATTCATAAGGATAGTAACTATAATGTAACTGATTCATATTTCAAGTAAAGAAAACATTGTAAAGATCATGTATTGCAAACTAGTGCTTTTACTTAAGTTTTGAAAGAATTATGTAAATTTGCTTTAGGATCCAAATCTCATGAGTAGAAGCTTTATGAAAATCAATGAAGTGTGCATAAGGTGTTTTGATAAAAGTATACAAGTGAAATAATCAAAACACATGTCATATGTAATGAAATGGTAACAGCAACATTAAGAATGCAATCTTATAATTACATTCACACATCATATTTACTGTACAACCCTATATTTGCCGAGTGCCCCCCCCCCCCCCCCCCCCCCCCCAGATCCCATGAGGTATTTTTGACATCATTTTATAGTATGTTCCAGAGCAGGGAGAGAGTAGGGCGAGCGGTGGAGTTAGAGACCTCCCGCTCACCCAACTCGTGCAGGAGGCGAGCAAGAGGGGGGGGGGGGGGGGGGGGGGGGCGAGCTCCTCTCGCCCCCGCTCCCAAAAAGGGGGCGAGCTCCTCTCGCCACACTCCCAGCAAGGGGGCGAGCTCCTCTCGCCCCCGCTCCCAAGGAGGGGGCGAGCTCCTCTCGCCCCGCTCCCAAGGGGGGCGAGCTCCTCTCACCCCCGCTCCTAAGGAGGGGGCGAGCTCCTCTCGCCTTGCTCCCAGCAAGGAGGGGGCGAGCTCCTCTCGCCCCGCTCCCAAGGAGGGGGCGAGCTCCTCTCACCCCACTCCCAGCAAGGGGGAAAGCTCCTCTTGCCCCCGCTTCCATCGAGGGGGCGAGCTCCTCTCGCCCCGCTCCCAGCAAGGAGGGGGCGAGCTCCTCTCGCCCGCTCCCAAGGAGTGTGCGAGCTCCTCTCGCCCCGCTCCCAGCAAGGGGGGCGAGCTCCTCTCGACCCCGCACCAAAAGAGGGGGCAAGATCCTCTCTCCCCGTTTCTAATGGGGGCGAGCTCCTCTCGCCCCCGCTCCCAAGGAGGGGGCGAGCTCCTCTCGCCCCCCTCCCAGTGGGGGGACGAGCTCCTCTCGCCCCCGCCCCCAGCAGGGGGGCGAGCTCCTCTTGCCCCCCCACCCCCAGCAAATGGGGGCGAGAGGAGGAGGGGCGATCAACCCCCTTCTCACCCTAGCTCCAGTAAGCAGGATGGTCTACATTTAGCACCTCAAAACAACAGGATTTGGCTATTCGCAGGCCAAATCCAGGGGTATTTTGGTAATCTCATAGGTCAGATTGTGGATATTTGCAGACCCAGTTCAAAATCCTATTAATAGGACCAAGGGGGCACCATTTGGGAAGGTTCTCTATTTTGGCCTTCTCTCTCTCGTAGTTCCTTTGTTGGGTGGAGAGAGCCTCCAATGGTGCCCAAGCTTAGCATTGGCTTGGGAGGGGAAGCGCTCTAAGATCTTCCGGGTGTGTAGTGGGACCTCCTCGCTAAGACCTTGGCCTTGTTCCTAGTTCCTTAGCCTCTAGTCTAGAGTTCTCCCTTGGGAGGAGTAAGTGTGAGGTCACCCCTCAACTTGTTGAGGTCCTGAACTCCACAGAGACTAAGTTATTGGTTTCAACATTATGGTGCGGCGAGCGTGGAGAGTGACCAACTCAAGAAACCCTCAAGATGAGCTACATGGCTGGAGGTGGAGGATCTGACCCAAGCCACTCGCAGCCCCCGGTGGTTGGAGTGACGTTGGAGATGTTTGAAAGTTTCAAGCGGGAGGTCCTGCATACCTTGCAGCTAACTTTCGCCATGATAGGCGAAGGCTAAAGAGGAAGTGGTCCGGAAGTCTCGCCTCAGCAGGTGGGCGAGAGCACTCTCGGCCAGCAATTCAAGAAGGAGGTGCCAGTGGGGGGAGTGGGGAGGCATTCAGCCCCCACTCTCCCAGTCCCCTAGGAGGGGCGAGTGGGGAGGTCCCAAACCCCCACTCGCCCAGCCCCAAGGGGGCGAGTGGGGAGGTATCAGACCCCCACTCGCCCAGCCCCAAGGGGGCGAGTGGGGATGTCCCAGACCCCCACTCGCCCATCCCCAAGGGGGCGAGCGGGGAGGCAGCCAGCACCCACTCACCCAGCCCCAAAAGGGGGAGAGCATAGGAAGTCCTTTGTTTGAGCTGATCCTCTCGGCCCCAGTTCCAGAGGGGTTCGGAAGGCTGGAGATGTCTCACTACTTCAGCAAGGATGACCCCGTCCTGCACCTACACTGGTTTGAGGACATGGTCTCCATCAGGCCCATGTCAGACGCTTTCAAGTGCTGACTCTTCGCGATAACTCTGAAGGAGAAGGCTAGAGATTGGTTCCACCAGCTCCCTGTGGGATCCATCTATGCCTTCGAAGACTTGCGTCAAGTTTTCCTACTACGATTCTCTACATCAAGGAAGAGGAAGAAAGATGCTGAAGCACTTTTCAAGATCAAGCAAGAGCCAGGGGAGTCACTGGCTCACTATGTTGACCGGTTCCAGGAGGAGGTTCTCCTCACCCAAGAGGTGTTAGGCTACACCCTCCAGCTCGCCTTCATAGTGGGGCTGCAGGGGGTTTCTTTAAGAGGGACCTCAAGAGGAGAGCTCCTTTATCTTTTGAGGAGTTGATGGAAAGGGTAGCGGAAAAAGTTGAGAGTGAGGAGGCCAGCCTGGAGTTCGCGAGAAGGTTGACCAAGCTAGGTGAGCTGGAGGCAAGGCAGCAGGGGGGAGGGTAGGGGCTCCCAAGAGGAAGTTCGACCAAGAGGAGGAAAATTTCCAGGGAGAGGGACCCGACTTCCCGGGGTGGAGGCAGGGACCGAAGGCACCCTCTCCACCACCCCAGCAAACCATGGCGATAGGCTACAGAAGAAGAAGAATTCGTAAGGGAGGAAGAGGAGGAGTCCGGCGGAGTCACCTTACTGTGACTTCCACGATGAGGAGGGTTAGGCGACATCCACCTACTCCGAGTTCTTGGAAATGAGGGAGGCAAGGCGTCCGAAGTCGCAATGTCATCAACCAGAGGAGGTCGAGGAGGACCATGCCTGGGAGTAGAAGTCCAAGTCCCGGTCTCCGTGCTTAGCTTTTTCTTTAAATCAATGTAGTATGATGGCTTATTTCCTTAGTTTTCTTGCGTGTAACCGGATGACTAATGTAATAAAAGTTTTTCTAAGTGTTTCTACCCCTTGGACGGTTCCGCTGACCAGGCTCTCACTAGCTGGCATGGCAGGTTGACCTCTCAGGGAGGCTATGTTCTTTTCCCCTCGAACGGTTCCGCTAACCGGGCTCTCACTAGCCAGCAGGGCAGGTTGACCTCCCAGGGACGCTATGGTCTTTTCTCCTTGGACAGATCCGCTGACCAGGCTCTCACTAGCCGGCAGGGCAGATTGACCTCCCAGGGAGGCTATGTTCTTTTCCCAATGTTTAAAAATAAGTATGAAGTAAGAAAAGGTAAAAAGAAATGCAAGGAAAAAAAGAAAGAAGCAAAAAGAGCTTCCCTGATAAATTTTTTTTGAAGCTTTTTTGGGGAAGCCGCGATTACCTACAAAAGATGTTAAAGAAAAAACAAGAGAAAATAATAAAAAGATACCCTTGGGGTGCCTCCCAAAAGCGCTTTGTTTAAGGTCGCGTAGCTTGACCCACTTGCCGATAATGTTATATTATGAAGAAATATCGCATCACTTTTGTCATTAGGTAAGTCTCCCGAAAGATACAATTTAAGGCGGTGCCCGTTAACTTTGAAGGAACCTTTTTCCGGGTGGGAAATTAGAATTGTCCCATAGGACCAAACCTCTTTAACAATAAAAGGTCCGGACCATCGAGATTTCAGCTTTCCCGGAAAAAGGCGAAGAAGAGAATTATAAAGGAGGACGAGATCGCCTGGCGAAAAAGTTTTTGGAAATTTTATATGTTTGTCGTGATAAAACTTTGTTCGCTCCTTATATAATTTGTTACTCTCATAAGCATTCGCTCTCCACTCATCCAATTCGTTCATTTGAAATTTTCTTTGTTCGCCCGCTAAAGTAGAATCAAGATTTAAAAATTTAAGCGCCCAAAATGCGCGGTGTACTAATTCGACCGGAAGGTGGCAAGCCTTGCCATAGACCATTCGATATGGTGTACAACCGATAGCGGTCTTGTACGCCGTTCGATAGGCCCATAGCGCGTCATCGAGCTTTATTGGCCAATCCTTCCGTTTAATAGAAACTGTTTTTTCTAAGATCTGTTTTAATTCTCGATTAACAACTTCAACTTGGCCGCTCGTTTGTGGGTGATATGCAGTGGATAATTTGTGCGTGACACCATATTTTGCTAAGATTTTTGTGAATTGAGTATTGCAAAAATGGGTGCCCCGATCACTCACAATAGCGCGCGGAGTGCCAAATCGAGAGAATAATTTTTTTAAAAGTTAACGACGACTCGCGCATCGTTGGTGGGGAGAGCTTGCGCTTCCGCCCACCTCGACACGTAGTCGACCGCTACTAGAATATACTTATTTGAAAACGAAGGAGGGAGAGGACCAACGAAATCAATGCCCCAAAGATCGAAAATTTCGCATTCTAAGAAAATATTTTGGGGCATCTCATCCCGGCGAGAGATGTTCCCTGACCGCTGGCAGCTGTCGCAAGTACTCATAAGGGTGTGAGCATCTTTGAAGAGGGAGGGCCAATAAAAGCCCGCCTCCAGCGCCTTCCTCGCGGTTCGGTTTGAATGATAATGACCACCGGATGGTCCCTCGTGACAATGTCGTAAAATTTTAAGACCCTCCTCACTCGAGACGCATCGTCTCACCACTTGGTCTGCGCATACACGGAATAAAAAGGGGTCCTCCCAAAAGTAATTCTTTAAATCAGAAAAGAATTTCTTCTTTTGTTGACTCGAGAATTCTTTCGGCAGGACCCGGGCTACTAAATAGTTAGCCAGATCTGCAAACCAGGGGGTAGACGATGAATTAATATTTTCAAGAGCGAGGAGGCGCTCTTCGGGAAATTTATCATCGATGTCAGATTCTATCAATACTTCCGAGGCGGGGTTTTCTAGACGAGAAAGATGATCGGCCGCCAAGTCTTCGGCTCCTCTTTTGTCCCGGATCTCTAAGTCAAACTCCTGCAAGAGGAGGATCCATCGCAAAAGACGAGGCTTGGCGTCCGATTTGCTTAAAAGATACCTAAGTGCGGAGTGATCCGTGAAGACGATAACTTTCGAGAGGGTGATGTATGACCTAAACTTATCGAAGGCAAAAACGATCGCTAGAAGCTCTTTTTCGGTAGTGGTGTAATTCGCTTGTGCCGACGTGAGTGTTTTGCTCGCATAATAAATAGGGTGGAAATACTTACTCACCCGTTGGCCTAAAACGGCACCAACCGCAATGTCACTCGCGTCGCACATGATTTCAAAAGGGAGCGACCAATCCGGCGCGACTAGAATCGGGGAGTTTATAAGTTTTTCTTTAATAAGTTTAAAGGCCAAATGGCATTCATCGCTAAAAATAAATGAGGATTCCTTTTCAAGAAGATGGGTTAACGGCTTTGTGATTTTGGAAAAATTTTGTATAAAGCGCCGATAGAACCATGCGTGCCCTAGGAAACTACGAATAGCTTTTACGTTTGTTGGAGGGGGGAGCTTTCCAATCACTTCAATCTTGGCTCTATCGACCTCGATCCCCATGCCTGAAATTTTATGACCAAGGACTAATCCTTCCTTGACCATAAAATGGCATTTCTCCCAATTAAGTGCTAAATTCGTTTCCTCGCATCGCTGCAACACACGCTAAAGATTTTTTAAACAATTTTTAAATGAATTTCCGAATACGGAAAAGTCGTCCATAAACACTTCCATCACCTCCTCTACTAACTCGTCAAATATCGGCAGCATACATCTTTGAAATGTAGCTGGCGCGTTACAAAGACCAAATGGCATCCTTCGATAAGCGAAGGTGCCAAAGGGACAAGTGAAAGTGGTTTTCTCTTGGTCGTCGGGCGAAATTGGGATTTGAAAATATCCCGACAAACCATCGAGAAAACAGTAGTAGGAGTGACCTGAAAGGCGCTCTAAGATTTGATCAATAAACGGTTGAGGGAAGTGATCCTTACGGGTGGCATCATTTAGTTTTCGGTAATCGATGCACATCCGCCAACCCGTAACAGTACGGGTTGGGATCAACTCGTTATTCTCGTTAGCTACTACCGTAACGCCACCTTTCTTCGGTACGACTTGTACTGGGCTAACCCAAGTACTATCCGATATCGGGTAGATAATTCTCGCGTCCAATAGTTTGATCACTTCGGCCTTAACGACTTCTTTCATGTTAGGGTTTAGCCGTCGTTGAGGCTGGACCGAATTTCGGGAATTATCTTCGAGAAAGATTTTATAAGTGCAGAAGGAAGGGTTTATACCCTTAATATCCGAAATTTGCCACGCAATTGCGTGGCGGTGCTTTCTTAAGACAATAGCTAACTCATAAATTTCCGAGTTGCTAAGTTCGGATGAAACGATGACGGGTAGCTTCGACTCTTTTTCTAAAAATAAATACTTAAGGTGAGGGGGAAGTTGCTTTAGTTCTAAAACGGGTGGTTCTTCATAAGAAGTTTTGATTTTCAATTTTTCTAAAAATAGTGGTTCGGGTGGTGTGAAACGAGTGACTTCTTCTTCTTCCAAACAAAAGAGTTCGGCGAGCTCGGACTCGTGACTCGAGGTGGACACTAACTCGGGAAGTGAATCGAATTCCCAACACTCTTCCAGGTAAAAACACGAATCGTCGTTTTCTAATGTGTTCCGCATCGAGAAATTTATGCCGAAAGAAACTTCATCGTCTCCAACCCGAAGGAGGAGCTTTCCGTTACTTACGTCAATAATGGCGCGGGAGGTGGCAAGGAAGGGGCGGCCGAGTATGAGGGGTACTTCGGCATCCTCTTCGATGTCAAGAATGACAAAGTCCACCGGGAAGATGAACTTGTCGACCTTGACGAGCACGTCCTCCAATATTCCTACCGGATATTTTAAAGAGCGATCCGCTAATTGAATACTCATTCGAGTGGGGCTTGGATTTCCTAGACCTAGTTTCTTAAATAGTGAAAAAGGCATGAGATTGATACTTGCTCCCAGATCCGCTAAAGCATGTTTTACTAACGAATTGCCAAATAAACACGGGATGGAGAACCGTCCCGGGTCATTCACTTTTCTAGGCAATTTGTTGAGTACAACCGCGGAGCATTCTGCGTTCAACGAAATATGCGAAATATCTTCTAATTTTTTCTTATTGGAGAGCAACTCCTTAAGATATTTCGCATATTTAGGCATTTGAGAGATAACCTCGCAGAAGGGTACATTAATGTGAATTTGCTTTAAAATATCTAAAAACTTTTTATAATTCTTTTCGGCGCTCTCGCTTTTAAACTTAGATGGATACGGAATATTTGAAGTAGAAGCGCGCGGAGCTAACGTAGCAGGTAAATTCAAAGATAAAATAGGAGGAGGAGGAGGGGAGGAAGTTACCATGGGTTCGTCCTGTTTTGAAACCACCTCCTTCCCGCTTCGGAGTGTAATCGCATTTGCGCTCTCCTTTGGGTTTGGCTCCGTGTTTCCCGGAAGGGCTCCTTGCTGGCGCTTGGAGATTATCTTTGCTAGCTGGCCCACTTGGTTCTCCAAATTTTTGATCGATCCGGTGAGGTTCCGGATGTTCGCTTCATTTGTAGCAACATATTTTGCAAAAACCTCTTCAAGCGGAGAGGGCTTTTGCTGTTGCGGTGGAAAACCGGGTGGATTAAAATTTGGAGGGGGAGTTAAATTAAGAAGTTGATTTGGAGGTTGATTTAAATTTAAGGGACGCTGAGCATTTCCTTGATTGCTCCATGAGAAATTCGGATGATTCCTATAACCCGCATTGTAGGTGTTATTATACGGAGCGGTGTTCGGGTTATAGGAAGGCCGAGGCGGATTTCCCATGTAATCAACTTGCTCTTCAAGTAAAACATTATTAGCCCAAGGAGGAGTGGCGGAGGAAGCAGACATCTCCGCCACTTGCTTTGTTAAGCACTCAACTTGTAAAGCCAAATTTGCGTTAGCATCTATTTAAAAAATTCCGGCCGGCTTATTAGGCCGCGCTTGGGGCATGTTCCATTGGTACGCATTTGTGGCCATCTCTTCGAAAAGCTCTTGAGCGGCGATCGGTGTTTTATTATTTAATGTCCCTCCGGCGGCCGCATCAATCATTTTCCTCGTTTGGAGATTTAAGCCATTATAAAATATTTGCACTTGTTGCCAAGTGGCAAGTGCGTGGTGAGGGCATCGGCACAAAAGCTCCTTGAAGCGCTCCCATGTGTCATAGAGTGTCTCCAAGTCGATTTGCATGAACGACGCAATATCCGTGCGCAATTTAGCGGTCTTTGAAGGCGGGAAATATTTATTGAGAAATTTTTCTGCCATTTCGGCCCATGTAGTGATGGATCCCCTTGGTAGGGAGCCCAGCCACTGCTTGGCCTTAGACCGCAAAGAAAAAGGAAAAAGACGTAATCGAATGGCGTCATCGGTGACCCCATTGATCTTAAATGTGTCGCAAATTTCAAGAAAGTAAGAAATATGTGAGTTTGGATCCTCGTCTGGTTGACCATCAAAGGTCACCGATTGTTGCACCATTTGTATGATGCTGGACTTGATCTCAAAATTATTGTTCGCCACCGTGGGGCGAACAATACTCGATTGTGTGCCTTCTAAATTCGGCCGCGCATAATTGGACATGGTCCGTTGCGCGTCCTCATTAGGATTTGGCTCGTTAAGATTAGGAGGATTAAGATTATGATCCATGTTCGCTGCGTTAGTGTCCCCGATCGACTCTTCAGATTCTACTTGATTTCCTTGATCACGAGAACGGCGGTGCCTCAAAAGGGTTCGCTCGATTTCTGGATCAATTGGAAGAATCGAAGTGCTACCACGGGTCATACACTAAAAAGAGAAGGAAGGAAGAAGAAAAAGAGGAAATATATTTTTTTTTGTTCTTTTAGGCAGATTAAGTTAGTCTTGGACTTCCCAAGATCTACCCGGTGAAGGGTTTGCAAGGTACTAGGAGGTGAGATGGGATGACACCCCAAACGTCCCTTTCCAAGATTTTAATTTCACCCTTAAGATTTTCAAAAATAGAAAAAAACTAAAATAAAAACAACATGATAAAATTAATAGCTATCCTTGTTTCAAAATATCTACGCAAAAGTCCCCGGCAACGGCGCCAAAAACTTGATATTTAATTTTTGCGGTTTTGAAATTTAGTGAAGGTTTGAGATTTTCTCCAAAACTATATTCGATAAAGGCAAGTGTACCTTATCGTCTATAGTATAGGATATTAAGAAATACCAAGGTCGTATTCGACGGGGCGCGTTGATTACTTCTACTTTGAGGAAAGTCGTTATTATCTTATCTAATGATATTTTGGGGTTTTGGTTACTTAGCTAGAAAAAGAGAAATTGCAAGCTAAATTAAGGGTTTAGATGATGATAAAAGAAGCTAGTACTCAATCAAAAGTCACCTTGGAGTGAGAAAAGACAAGTGAAAAGAAATTAAATCTAATTCCGTTTAAATTGAACTACTTGACCGTGGAGGTTCCCGAAGCTCGAACATGCCTCTCTCGAGGTTAATGCCCAACTAAGTTTAGGAAAAATCAACCGGACTCTCGTCCTATAATCGATTACCTAAAACTTGCTTTACGAAGTGAACCCCGCTATTGGATTTGACTCCAATCCGGGAGATTTACGTCATCCTCTCTCGAGGGGTGCGTGCAACTCTCTTTACCCTTGAGTGATCAATTCATACTTTGAGCCTCTCGGCTAACTAAGTATGAAAACATAAGCGAAAACCATATATCGAAAATATGGCCTCACTAATTAAAAATCAAGGGTAATTCAAGTGTTTATAAAAATGGAAAAAGAAAACTTTAGAAAATCATAACTTGTCTAACTCATCCTCGGGTCATTTTGATCGAGTACTAATGAGGATTAGTTAATCAAGGTGGAGGGGGAAGAGAAAGAAAAATAAAAATGCATAATAAGAAAATTTAACTAAGTAAGGAGGAGACAAAATCAAGAGAGCAAACTAATTTTTATTTAAATGAAAACTATTACAAGTCTTAAGAGAAGAGATTGCAAGCTAGGAAAAACAAAGTTACAAACTTAAACTAGGCTATTGCATTGAAAGAAAGCTAGTACATTGCATGGGAAAAAGAAGAGAACATGAAAGGAAAGAAACATGAACATGAAAGTGAAAAAATACTCAAGATTGGCTCCAACAGCACCTCCCCCACTCCAAAATTCTGAACCTTGGACTCAAGGAAAACCTCTGAATTTATAGGAAAAAATTTCAGATTACACGCCCTTGGTCACGGGCGTGACCAAGGGCGTGACTGCACTATTCACATCGAATCCGACAGCGGCGTGGGCTTTCTGGATGGCGCGGCGAGAAATGACATGTCACGGGCGTGCCATAGGCTCACTCGGTGGCAGGTTTCAAAGGCAGTTAGCCTCGAGCAGACCCGCTGACCAGGCTATCACCTAGCTGGCAGGGCTGTAGGCTCACTCGGTGGCAGGTCTCAAAGGCAGTTATCCCCAAACAGACCCACAAACCAGGATCTCACCTAGCTGGTAGGGCCGTAGGCTCACTCGGTGGTAGGATTCAAAGGCTGTTAGCCGCGAGCAGACCCGCTTACCAGGCTCTCACCTAGCTGGCAGGGTCGTAGGCTCACTCGGTGGTAGGTTCTAAAGGTTCTAAAGGTTCAAAAGGTTGTCCCCGAGCAGACCTGCTGACTAGGCTCTCATCTAGCTGACAGGGCCATAGGCTCACTCGGTTGCAGGTTCTAAAGATTCAAAGGTTGGCCCCGAGAGGACCCACTGACCAGACTCTCATTTAGCTGGCAGGGTCGTATGTTCACTCGGTGGCGACCCATGAGGACGGCAAGATAAGAAAGAAAAATCCAATGCGGAAAATTAACACAGGATGTCTTAGCATGAGGTCGGTGAATGGTGCCGCTCATTAGGGACACTCATCGGCGTATGATATAATTTGGGGAAGACACTCGCTCGGCGAGTGCGCAAAGGAAACGTTGACCAACCCCAAGGGTTGCGAGAAATTTGCGGTAGGAAGTGAGCTCTTGCCGTAATTGCGTTCCTAACAGGAATCAGCAAAATCGTTCGTCCTAAGGGTGGGGGCGAGTGCAAAAGGGTTGCCACCACATGTCGCTCCCGCGCGGTCAGACTGTCTCGGCACGGCCTAAGGCTAAGGGCCGTCGACGCTAAGGGTGAACAAATGATATGTAAGCACGCGCGCAAAAGTGCGAAAACACGTAAAATGGCACACAAACGAGCAAGCTAGCGGCTGATAATAACGAGAGCTCCAAGATGGAAAAAGAGGAACAGTGATTGGAGAATGGGCACTCTGAAGACAACAACTGGGGTTGTATTTATAGCAAAGTGGAGGGCCCCACCAGATAGATTCCCTCCAGTTCAGCAAGACACTCGCCAAATATAGGGGTTGGACTCTTCTTTATGAGCGTAGGACTCGCTCGCAAAGAGCGATGATTGTGTACAACCCCGTATTCGTCCAGTGGGTCCCCAAGACCCCGGGGGTCAAGATGTAGTATAGGATTCTAAGGGCTTTTGGGAGAGTGAGGCCCCACTCGCGGGGCACTCGCATGGTGTCAAATCGGACTGGCGAGAGCTGGTAGCCAAGACCTCACCTGCCAAGCGAGCTGAGTGCCTGGCGAATGGTGTCCTCACGGGCCATTCGCCCGGTGAAATACGGCGGGGAAGGAGCCTGGAGAGTGGTGCCTTCACGGACCACTCACCCAGAAGGCTTTAGGAGAAAATTACCTAGATACCCTTTGTAGGCTGCCAATAGCCCTCCAGAACAGCGGAGTTAGGCTGTTAGCAGACCAATTTGGGGTGCGATTAGTAAAACCAAAAGGCAGATTCAAGCTATTTGCAGACCAGCCAAGAAAAATCTATAAATAGACCCTTAAGGGCACCTTGGAGGAGATTAGATCTTTTGAGCTCTCTCCTCCAGGCTATTTTTGGAGTTGGCTGCTAGTGCCCTCCAAGGTGCCCGACTGAGCTTTTAGTTTGGGAGGGGAAGCTCTTTAAGATCTTCCGGGTGTGTGGCGGGACCTCCTCGCTACGGCCTTGGGTCTGTCCCAGACTTTCCATCCACGGTCAAGAGAGTTTAGTGAGGGAGAAGTAAGCACAGGCTACACCCACCATGTGGGTCCAAACTCAAGAGACCGGTTGCCGGGTTCTACACTAACGCCTGGCGTTGAGTTTCTCTCTCTTTTTATTCAGTCAGCAAGCCATCTCGTCGATCGGCATCCCATCCCGTTGATCGGCAGACCGTCCAGTCAATCGCTAACGCCCAGCGTTAAGACCTAATGCCTGGCGTTAGACATCTTTCAATCCTTCTACTTGTTGATAGTGTCAGACCAGTATTGCAGCAACCTGGTGTCATATCTGTCCAAACATGCATGCTAAAAACATAATGACAAACAAGATCAAATACAAGTCGAATTTGTTATTCTCAAATTAAAGGGATGAGGAAAGCCATGTTCCAACAAATCCCACCCTAAAACCCTCCGTTCTGACCACCTCCGGCCGGCCAACCACCCCCAATCGCCGGCCACCACCTCAACAGAGGTGGTGGTGGCATTGGTCGGCCGGGGCGGCGCTCGGGCGGCCGGGAAAACACCTCCAAACATCACCCAGGCGCGGCTAATCTGAGTCATCGGCTCTGTGGAGAAGATGAAGGGATGTCATTGAATTCCTGTACAGCAGATCTTAGGATAATTATTATTATTATTATTATTATTATTATTCCATTTTCTGTATTATTATTGACAGTAGATAGAAATAAATATAGAAAATATCTAGAGCCCTCTCCTGCGAAAGAGGTCAACACCAAACTTGTAGCCCCTGAAGTTTACTTTAATTCAAAATTGCTTTTATGCAATTTGGATCAGTGGTCTGACAACAACACTCAAAATGGTGTAGCCTAAACAAAGGGTTGACCAGAGCTTGATTTGAGTGCCCCCACTAAACTAGCCATCCTAATATTTTGAATTTGGAGCATAGTCTAATGATACCTACCCCCTAATCATATCCAAAAATGACAATTTTTGGATAAACTCTTTCTAAGGTTTTTGTAAATATTTAATAATCCATGTATCAATTATTTATAGGGTCTAGTGACATCCAAAGATCACCAAATTTTGGTGGTTGGTCCTTAGAGTCATTTTATGTCTCAGCTAAAAATTTCATCCCATTTTGGATTGATTTGGTTTGGTATTTAACTAACCCAAGATTGGTCAAACTATGGGTTAAAAGGTCAAAAGTGCACTTGTTGGGTTGAACGGTCAAACCTCATCCAAAATTGATGAAACCTTGGTCTCTAACTTAATATCACATAAAACACCTCCTCCCAAGATTTGGGGTGATTTGGAGTAGTTGTGCCCTGGAAGCCTAGTTCTAACCCTAGGGTTGCACTTTGGGCTTGATGAAGGTCATATGGTCATATGTCCTTGGATGGGCATGGAACTTGGTGGATAAGTTCTCAGGGTGGTGAATAGCCCTAGATAATTTTATGAGAATTTTAGGCAGTTTTCTTCCCACTGAACTAGTTAAGAATCAATTAGGTAACTTTCTTAGAAGAGGAATCTACATGCTCATTTTACCTTGATTGTTGATGAAAGTTTTGTAGTGCTCATATGATCATGATATAAATCTCTGATAATTTTTGTGTGAATTTTGGATTGATTGAATTAGTACATCATTCACAAGTCAACTATTTTGCCCTGAGATTGTGATAAATAAAAAAGGGCCTAATATTCTCTGTCAAATTGTGAAACTTGGTAATAGGACATTTTAGGGCTTTAGAATGCTCTTTGAATTTTTGTATGATTTTTGGAAGTATTTATCAGTAGGTTACTTCACAATGTGCCCTAGTTTGGATTTTCTTAAAATATTTATTTATGTGACTAAATGGTTTTGAAAAATTATAAAACTCATTCACTAAACTTTTCTGATCATTATTGAGGTTGGCTAATTTTACCATAATTTTTGGATAAGTATTTTTGGTGGTTCCTTCATTAGCCTCAAATTTTGGATAATTATTCAATATTATAATTAGAGGCCAAGACCTTACTGTAAAATTATGCTATTCTATCATTGCTGTTATTTTGATATCATAGATCCTCCATAAGTTTGTGTAGGCCATATCATAAGAAGACCTTACACTTCATGTTCAATTTCATACTTGGCAAATTTTGGAGAAATTATAGTAAATGCCAAATAAATAAGGAAAAATTATGATCTTCTGAATATAGTCTTATAATATCACGATAGACTCCAAGTAATAATCTTGAGTTATTTGGATGATTATTCGGAGTACCTCCTCCCATGCAACTCATATAGCTCATTAGGTCTGCATATAGTATGTAACACCCTGCCAGTACGAATAATATAACAGTAGGTCCAGTCGGGACCCCACGCCATACTAACCACACTAGTTAGGAGTTAAAAGGTGATAAACAGAAAGAAACTACAACAGAGTACTAAACACTATAGGAAGCATAAAGATTTAACATTTCCATTAGAATTGTCCACTATCATAGGAACGAAACCAAGAAAGAGAGTTATGGCCTTAAGGCCTTACATTTAGCAAATGTACCGAAAACTCCAAAACATACATCGGCACGCAGGCCGGCAATACATGAGAAAGCTAAAAAGGAGGCTGGCCTTCAAGGGCCAACTCAGCAAAAGGGGCCACCGCCCGCTATTTCCCGCTAGGCTCACCTGCACCTGCATAAGAACATTCCACCAAGCGGTGGCAAACAAGGTAACAGTCAGCACAGCTGACCAAATTATAACGACCCCACCCCTTTCCCGGGGTGGCGGAGATTCTACCCTGCAAGCAAGCCATACCAGCACAAGTACTAACATAAAGAAAGTGCAACTACACAAGGTGAGGTTTCAAGCACATTCAATCTTCTAGGTTGAGCATCAAAAAGGAGGGAACCTAGGTATGCACATGATGTTGGTTGGGTTCACCCGAAGGTTCCCCGCAACCGCCTAAACAACCGCATGAGGCTAACAACATCAATTCCAAAAACACTCCACCGTAAGGGCCATCGCCTTATGTGGGAAAAAGAGCTTTTGGTTGGTCTAGGTAAACCACCTTCCACGACCTCTCCCATGATCACACGGCTACATGAGGTAGGGACCTCTTACCGATCTGCATGGAAACGGGTTCGGTTTAGCTTTGCCCGTGCTCTAATCGTCGCGATCTGTCGCACGACGTGGGTACGGCTTCGCCTCGGCCCGTAAGGGTTTAGCACCTTCAAGTGCTACACAAATATAAGCTACGCACCTAATCCCTTCACAAGGATCTAGGCTTCACAAATACTCAAAAAGGGGAGGTCTAACACGCTCCGCATCAATTTCGCGGTGAAGGTTTGCCTTCATCCAATCTCAAAGCATGGGGCTTTCGTTAGGATCTTCACAAGATGCCTACACTTAAATCCCGCACTACTATAGATGATTTCACGGAGTCATTCTCCGGCACGCATTCTAGGCTTAACCTAAATGCAACGTCGCAATCCAAGCATCACCGATTCGGGCTCACGGCCACGAATAGGCTTCACACAAAATGCCTAAATCCGCACGACTACCGGATTTTCTACATGCAATATGCCGGGGATGGACACAATCGACCCGGAGTTCCGAAGAACTTGAGAGAATCCTACACTTCACCCATTTGGTGAAAGGGATCCCTCATGCAAGCATAGAGAAACGAAGGGGAGGACAAAAGACAAGTCCAAACAACGGGAGAAGAAATCATTACCCTAGGAGCGTTCTTTTTCGCCATGAATCCGAGATTCTAGACGGAGGGAAATGACCGCACCGGGCTGCACTCTCCAGATCTGGAAACGGTTCGCGAAACGGAGCTCCGGAGCTCCGTCAATGGCGGAATCTCCCTTCTTCTTCCTTGGCTCCTCCTTCTTTCTCTAGGGTTTGGAGAGAGAATGACTTAGAGAATATGAGGTTTAACCCCCTCTCATCAGCCCTAAAGGTCTCCCGCAACTAACCCTAGCCGTTGGATCAAATCCCAAAAGATTTGGACGGCCCGATCTTCTTCTCCGCTCAAAATCGCGGAACAGAATAAACAGGGCGCACGATCACAGGCGCACGGTCAGTGGTCGTGCGCGAAGAGGGGAATGGTCGTGCGCACTGTCCGAGACAGAACTCGATTCTCTTCTGAATTAACGCACGATCGCTGGCGCACGATCACTGGTCGTGCGCGAAGAGGACAATGGTCGTGCGCATACGCCGAGACAGAACTCCGATTCTTTGCGGGTTACGCACGATCATTGGCGCACGCTCACTGGTCGTGCGCTAAGAGGACAATGGTCGTGCGCATTGACCTGATCTGGAATCTTGAGCCTATCCCGAGCGCAACACCACCATTCCGCCTACCTCGCTGAACCACAATCTTTGGGGTGTTACAACTCCACCCCCCTTAAAAGAATTTCGTCCCGAAATTTCGAAAACAGTAATAGCAGGAAATTACAGTTTTTAAAGAAAATTTACCTGAGGGAAATAGCTCGGGGTACTCCGCAAGCATCGCTTGCTCTCTCTCCCAAGTTAGCTCCTCTCGGCCGCAATTATCCCACCGGACCTTTACCATCCGAATGGACTTGTTCCGCAACTGCTTTACCTCGGTATCCTCGATGCGTAAGGGTTTGACTTTCGTCGACAACCCACTATCCACCGACACTTTGCCGACCGCAACGATATGAGTAGGCTCTTGCACTGCCTTCCTCAGAACTGAAATGTGAAACACGTCGTGCAGACCGCTCAGCTCTGCAGATAGCGCAAGCCGATAAGCCGCATCACCAACACGTTCCACAATCTCAAACGGTCCTAAGTACCTTGGACTGAGCTTTTTCAAGCGTCGGATCCTTGATACCCCTTTGAACGGTTTGATCTTCAAGTAAACCCGGTCACCGACGGCGAACTCTAGGTTCCTATGCTTGGCGTTGTAATACTTTGCTTGCCTGTCTTGGGCAATCAATAGCCTTTCCCGAATAGTTCGGATCGTCGAAGTTGCTTCCTCAACATCCTTTCGCTTTAATAGCTTAGTATCGCCCGTTTCTGCCCAAGACAATGGCGTACGACACTTCTTACCATAGAGGGCCTCGAAAGGAGCCATCTTTATACTGGCTTGGTAGCTATTATTGTAGGCGAATTCAATCATATAGAGATGATCTTCCCACTTCTTTCCAAAATCTAGAGCGCACATTCGGAGCATATCCTCCATAGTCCTGTTGGTTCTCTCGGTCTGTCCGTCCGTTTGCGGGTGGAAGGCCGTGCTGAATTTCAATTTAGTGCCCAACAGTTCATGGATAAGCCTCCAATCTTTCGATGTGAAACGCCCGTCACGATCGCTGACGATGCTACGAGGGACACCGTGCAGCCGCACAATACTATCGACATAGAGTTTCGCTAGCTTTTCTACAGAATCATCCTTCCGGTTCGGAATAAAATGCGATACTTTTGTCAGTCTGTCCACGATCACCCAGATGGCGTTGTTTCCATGCTGCGATCTCGGCAATCCGTGCACGAAATCCATCGAAATATCGTCAAACTTCCATTCCGGAATCGGCAAGGACTTCAAAAATCCACCGGGACGTTGACATTCCACCTTTACCAACGCGCAAGTGTTGCACTTGGCCACGTAGAGGGCAATGTCCTTCTTCATACCCGGCCACCAGAAAAGTTTCTTCATGTCCATGTACATTTTCGTGCTCCCCGGGTGGATACAGTACTTGGTATGATGAGCCTCGTACATCAATTCCTCCCGTAGAGTACCAACGTTTGGGACGCACAATCTGCCATTCTTCCACATAAGGCCATCTTCGAAAGAGAAATCAGCGTTCAACCCGTCAACGGTTTCCGCTTTGTAGCGTTTCATGCTCTCATCCAGCTCCAATGCCTGTCGAACTCGGTCGGCAAGGTGGTATTGAACCTCCGTCCAGTTCAAGCATGCTGAAGTAGACGCTCTTCGATCAACGCAAATGATCTCCATTTCTTCCAGCTCACGGATTAGACGCTCATCGTGCATCAAAATCCAATTTGCTTAAGCGGGAGCCCGACGACTCAACGCGTCCGCAACTACATTTCCCTTTCCAGGAGTATATTTGATGTCGAAGGTGTAGTCCCCAAGGAACTCCAACCACCTCCTCTGTCCCATATTCAACTCCCTTTGATCTAGCAAGTACTTGAGGCTCTTGTGGTCGGTAAAGATGTCGATCTTCATGCCATACAAATAATGCCTCCAAAGCTTAAGAGCAAATACCACGGCCGCTAGCTCCAAATCATGGACCGGGTAATTCCTCTCATGAACCTTCAACTGACGGGAGCCGTAGGCAATTACTTACCGAACTGCACTAGGACACAACCCAAACCACTCCCCGAGGCGTCGCTATAGATTTCGTAGCCTTCCGTACCACATGGCGAGCATAGAATGGGCGCCGTGGTCAGATGGCTCTTCAGTTCTTCAAAAGCTCGTGCGCACTCGGGCGACCAAACGAACTTATGATCTTTCCTAGTCAATTTAGTGAGAGGAAGTGCAATCCTCGAGAAGTTTCCCACAAAGCGCCTATAATAGCCGGCAAGTTGATGCGATAATTTCGGCAAGTGCACCGGTCGCTGTCAAGTAATAAAAATGGGGAAAATCCCCGAGTGTCGGTCTCTTGAGGAACACAGTAAGGTGGAATTTAATATCGAGGAAGGACTTGAGATCGAAGTCCTTGGTCGGTGTTACAATGGATGGTTGGTTTGGTTTGCGAATAATAAAATGAAATACTACGCCTACTCCTATGCAATGCCGCTATGCAATGCTTCGATTGGCGAGATGGAGACTGAGCAGGCCTTGAGCGCACTGCGTCGAAAGGGCGGATGGGCGAGAAGGCAAGCGGAATGAGGGTCGCAAGCACCTCGTCAACAATAAGCACGCCACAAGCAATTGCTAGTGCGGCACCGGTCACGGTGGTGGAGTGGGAGATGGAATAGGGCGCACCTCAATAACACAAATGAACTAGATAATTCCAAAATCATGAAATAAGCAATAATACACATGGTTCATAGCATTCATCATCTAAATAAAGAGATTACAACAAATATAACCACACAAGTAGAAGAAAAAGGCAAGAAATACGACCGAATCCGGAGTCTCGTTGTAGATTCACGGTAGGAAGCACCGGGTTGTCAATCCGCGTCCTAGCTCGGTCCCAACTGCGTCCGAGGTAGAGGAGGGCTGTCACAACTCCCAATGGACCCGTCTTCTCCAGCGATTTACCATCCGGTCACGTCTAGTGCGAAGAACTTCTTCCTTAGCGATCAAAATGAGTGTAGGATCCCTTCTTGCAAGCCCTTGGATGATGGAGGAGGCCTAGGGGATGAAAAACCTCTGGAAATGGCGAAAACGGCGGAAGGAACGGAGTCCAAATGCGTAATCCCGACCTAATTCGTGATCAGGTCATTATATAGGCGCTGAATTAAACAGCGCACACGGTCATTGGCGCACGACCAGTGGTCGTGCGCACTAGAATCCTGTGATCGTGCGCCTGTCTGGGTAGAACCTGCAAGAGACGGAGTTTATAGAAGATAATGTTCGCACGACCAGTCGCGCACGACCGGTGGTCGTGCGCACTGGAGTCGATGGTCGTGCGCACTACAGCAAACAGAACTCGGAAATTAAATGGTAAGTGCGCACGAGCAGGGGCGCACGATCGGTGGTCGTGCGCACTGTCGTTGATGGTCGTGCGCACTGCACCAAACAGAACTCGTGAAAAAGGGTTAAGTGCACACGATCAGTGGCGCACGACCAGTGGTCGTGCGCAATAGAACCGGTGATCGTGCGCAGTGTTCCTGTGCAGAATTGCACCGGGAGCACTTGCACGACTCCTATTCCCGCACAACCACAGATCTAGCCACTGAAAGTGGCACCTAACAACACAAGAATACTACTAAAGACAAAAAGCATGAAAATCACACCAAAGTGGGCCAAGATGTGCACCTAACATGGATTATCAAATATAAGCTATAACAAGGCTATAGTGCGTAGAATTGACTAAATAACAGCCCGGATGAGTCCAAAAAATGTGTATATGATCAGGACTCATCACACCCCCAGACTTAACTGTTTGCGCGTCCCGAGCAAACAAATCCGGCGGAGCGCGAAAACGATAGTTAACATAGAGAATTACACAAGGGAGTACGGTGCGAAGTAACGTACGCATGCGAGTAGAAATTCTAGTAGAAGAAGATTCTAATTATGCTAACTAATTTACATAAGTATTAAAGCGTAAGTAAAGATTTAGTCCTATTCAGTTGGTGAATTATGAAGAATTTGACGATCATGCCCAGTATGACAGTGACGAGACACTGAGGCGGGTGTTGCAAAAGATCGGGGCTTAGGAATAACTCCGCTGAAATCCATCAACGTCGTGAACCATACGCTCGCCCGATCACACTCTCTCCACGGCGCTAGCAAACTCGCAAATCAAATCAGTAGGACTTATAGGACTAAAACGAGGCTTAGGTTACGGTGTGATATTCAAAGTTAAACACGGTGGCTACGCAACCCAAGTGAGCTAACGGAACGCTGCACCACACAAGACCAACAAACTATGCTCGTGTGACACACCCCCAGACTTATCCTGAAAACCAGGTGTGCACACGGCCTACTTCACAAATACCAACAGATTTTCCGTTTTTAGCTCGGGAGGATTTTTTTTTCAAAATACTCTTTTTTTTTTCTTTTACATATTTCACTTCTTTTATTGAACCCCCGGTTGGTTCAAAATCAGCAGATGGACTTTATTTTCTCTCCATAACACAAAGATTCCACACACCACACAAGTTTAGAATTATGAGCGCAGTTAAAGACAATTTGGTTGCGGGCGTGGGATAGGCTCCAGGCTTTGGTGGATGAAGAGGAGCTGAACAAAGGATTGGTAGGCACAAAATTGGCTTGCAAAGGTGAGTGAAATGGACATGGAATAACAAAGCTCAAACTAGCCAAAGGGTGGCCTACATCATGCTTGACTCAACGAGTAGCTCTCACCCATGCTTCGAGAGTCGCTTGGGGCAAGTTCTTAGCCCACGAGAAAGATAAACCTTCCTCCCGACTCGAGCAACACACGACTAGCAACCGCACACACACAACACCGGGTTATCGTCGATTTCATTCGAATTCACCACTTGAGTATATTAAATCTAAATTTACGCAGAAATACTAAACATAAATTAAATGCATAAAGAAAATCTAGTTCTACACAAATTCTACCATAGCATGCGAAGTGACTAGAACACTACATGAATCAACATCGCACTCCAAATAATAATTCCTGCGTTAACAACCTATTTCACATTCCAACCAAACAAGTTTAAACGGAACAACAACAAAAAGACAAGCACGCACTCAAGTGGGTGAAGTGGTGTGAGAAGAATGCAACGATGATAATGAAAATGATAAATAAAAAGCAACCTTCTAGTATGCGGTGCAGCATGTGCACATTGGATAACAACAACCGCTCCCCCAGACTTAAGCTAAGCGGTATATCTAGAAATTGAAGCAAAAAGAGGGGAGGAAGTGTTACCCAATGCTCAGAAATGAGCATACCAGACGATTGGCGTAAATGATCAAGAATAGTCCGCAGCATCCGCTCTCATGAGAAACAAAGGCCACCTGAAAGTTATACACTAGAGCAACAAAAATAGTAAAAACTGGACTAAACATGTGAGAGCACAAAAAAATCAAGAATTCTAAGTTATCACCCATGGGAGTGAACTTGTTCCTGCAATAAATATTGAGCACTCGCACACAAAATAAGGGAACAGAAAAAGCTGAATAAATAAAACTATGCCCAGAAGAGCATTCCACAAACAAAATGTTATTATTACAAACATCAAAAGAGAAGGAGTTCAAACGACTCAACAAAAGAAACTAAACAGAAAGCACGGCTTAGAATATCTCGCATGCAGGGAGGAAGATCACTCGTCGTCGCTGTCGCTATCTAACACCACAACGGACGGCGACCGTCTGGAAGATGACGCGGCCCGACCCGGAGGTGGGGGGATGTTTAGCCCTCCCCGCAGTGCTTGCTGATAGACGAAATCCGTAAGCCAGTATTGGTTTGCCTCCAAATCGGAGAGGCGCCGATCGAAACTTGGCACCTCCGGCGCTCTTGACGAACTGCCCTCCTCCTTGGCTCTCCGCTCCTGCTGAAATGAATGCCTTCGCGGCTGCAGAAGGGCTACCTCGCGGTGAGTATTTGGCGGCTCAGCCGGCTCTCCGTGCTCCTCGTCGCCTTGCCTCTCCCTAGGCGCATCTCCCGGCATCACGACCACAAAGCGTCTACTACTCTTCTTCCCCACGACCCGTAATAGATGGAAACTCACCATGGTGGCCCGCGTGATGAATGAGGGTGCAGTCACCTGCACCATCGGAGGCAGATGACTCCAGACCCCCAAGCTTTTGGCAATGCGGGTGATATAGTAGGCACCACCAATGGCGCCTGTGAGACCGTAGGTAGCCTCGTGATGGAAGAAGAAGGCCAACATGTAGCCGAGATGCAAGGGCTGCCGAAATTCCATACTATAGAGGGAGATCAGATCCTGCCACCCCACTACATTCTGACTAAGGGCACGGGCGACAAGAGAGTGGCTAAGGACGTGCTGCAGGTATCGGAGAGCAGGCGCGACGATTGATGAGTCCTGATCATATACACTTTTATGGACTCATCTGGGCCGTTTAGTTAGTCATTTCACTGCACTTTAGCCCTGTTTTAGTTCATATTTGTTAATCCATGCTAGGTGCACCTTTTGGCCCATTTTGGTGTGATTTCATGTTTATTTTCATTAGTGGTTTTCATGCACTGTTAGGTGCCACTTTTAGTGGCTGGCTTTGTGGTTGTACGCTAGAACAAGAGTCGTGCAGGTGTTTCCGGTGCAATTCTGCACAGGAACACTGCGCACGATCACTGGTTCTATTACGCACGACCACTGGCCGTGCGCCACTGATCGTGTGCTCTTAACGCCTTTTTCACGAGTTCTGTTTGGTGCAGTGCGCACGACCACCAATGCCAGTGCGCACGACCACCGGTCGTGCGCCACTGCTCGTGCGCATTGACCATTAAATTTCTGAGTTCTGTTTCATCTATTGCGCACGACCACTGACGCTAGTGCGCACGACCACCGGTCGTGCGCCACTGGTCGTGCGAACATGTTATTTTATAATTTCTGTCTCTGCAGGTTCCTTCCAGGCAGAGCGCACGATCACCGAATTCCAGTGCGCACGACTACTGGTCGTGCGCCAATGACCGTGCGCACTGTTTAATTCCAGCGCCTATAAATTCGCTGCTCGCAATTTAGGTCGCATCCCCCGCTTTCTTCCGCCGTTTTCCGCCTGATTTGGTCCGACTTCGCCCCTCCATCATCGCCCACCTTAGGGAGGATCTCCGGGCAAGCTTTCAACGCCAAATCTTCGCCGGAGTTTCCTCTCGGCCTCCTCCTTCATCCAAGAGCTCCAAAGGAAGACCTAGCCGCCATCTCCATCGAGCAAGAGGAAGTTTGCAACCTCTACTGGATCGTGACACAAAGAAGACGGGTCCCTTGGAGAGTCGTGACAGCTCTCTCTACCCCGGACGTAGTTGTGGACCGAGCTTGGACGCGGATTGACAACCCGGCGATTCCAACCGTGAATCTTCAACGAGCCTTCGGATTCGGTCGATTTCTTGCTCTATTCTTCTCTTATTGATGTCTATGTAGTTAGATATAACATTATGATGAAGCGTGCTTGATTATTAGCATTTATACTTGATTATGTCTATGTGATTTGAGTACTCTTGCTTATTATTTTGAGGTGTGCCTTGTGGTGTGGATTGTTGGTTGTCCGGTGCCGCACTAGCAATTGCTAGTGGCGTGCTTGTCGAAGAGGTGCTTGCGACCCTCATTCCGTTAGCCTACTCGTCCACCCGCCTACCGAAGCGTGGCATAGCGGCCCGTGTATTCCATCCCGCCTAGCGAAGCAGCGCGCTCAAGGCCTGCATAGTTCGATCCGCTAGCCTTCTCGTCCATCCGCCTACCGAAGCGTGGCATCGCGGCCCGTATTCCATCCCGCCTAACGAAGCAGCGCGCTCAAGGCCTGCATAGTTCGATCCGTTTGCCTACTCGTCCATCCACCCTTGCGACGCAGCGCGCTCAAGGCCTGCCTAGTCTCCATCCCGCCAAGCGAAGCATTGCATAGCGGCATTGCATAGGAGTAGTTGATAGCTTTTATTTTATTTTCCAAAAGCCAACCCAACTCCCCCGCATCCCATCCGATTTTAGGACTTCAATCTCAAGTCCTTCCTCGAAACCTAACTCCACCTTACTGTGTTCCTTGAGAGATTCGATACTCGGGGATTACTCCTCGTTTTATATTACTTGAACGATCGGTACACTGCCGTTTCGTGTCGCAGTCGAGCTACCGCCTATAGCGGTGTGTGAGATTTGCGCCATCAAGTTTTTGGCGCCGTTGCCGGGGAACACGGTCGTGTGAGTTTTTCTTGAGAGGTAGACGAGAGATTGTAGTTCTTTTTCGCTTGTATATCCATTTTTTTTAACTTTGTTTTTGTCTTAAAAAAAATTTTAGCCTCTTAATTTTCTTTGCTCTGTTGTTTTCTCTAGTTTTTAACTTTTCTAAAGCAGGATTTTCAGATTTATCTTGTGTGTGTAGTATTATTTTGCAAAGAATCTTTATTTTCTGTTATCCACATACTTCTGTGATGTATTCTGAAGCCGAGTGTCATCTTTCTGACACTTTGCATCGATACATCGACGCCATGACTGCTTTAAACGCTGAGCATTGTATTAGGTGTTTGTTATGTCAAGGTATAGGCCATGTGTTGAAGGATTGCCCTCGTCTGTGCGATCCTTCCCCCTCTGAGGACGTGTACGTAGCATCCCCCCGTTTACGGGAGACTACTGCGGACAGGCCCACCAGAGTGTTGCCTGGCCCCTGCACTGACATCGCACATCATGCTCGATCTTTGCCCTTGGAGATTACTGAGGAATCTCTCGCCGCGTACAGCTCTTTCATGGGTCCCTCAATCCGCTTTTATGAGCTTCCCTTGAGTGATGATGTGCACTCATTCGATGGTCAACAGGGACAGGATTGGGAACTCATGGATGCACCAGTATGGTGTGCAGATTCTGGTTCTTCCTGCGGGGAGGCGTCTGTGGATATTTTCGCGGAGGCGACTGCTCATTTATTTTCTGATCATGAGAGCAGTCCGGTTCCTCCGCATTCCTTGCAAAATTCATCTACTTCTATCTTTAGTGAGTCGGCTGATGATGTCGTGCGGGTGGTTTATTCGGCGCCTGAGGTTGCGCCAAGGTGGGACGAGGATTTCATTCTCTCTGATGGGGAGTGTGATACCTTTGAACACGATGACGCACCGCGGTGGGATGAGGAGGATTCTCTTTCCGAGGAGGATGTATTTACCTTCTTATTGGATGGGGACATCCGGCTCACCACCAAGGACCCCGAGCTCTTGGGTTCTCCTCGTTACGACTCATATGATACTGACAGTGATCTATATTTGGATCCTGCTGGGAGTGAGACCGGGACCACTCCCCCGATTTTTGATTATTTATGTCATTCTTCTCTTTTATTTCCTGACCCCCCTTCTTCATCTGAGCCTGTGCAGGTTGAGTCTTCACAGGTACATCAGGAGGACTTGGAGCTTGGTGCTCAAGTCAATGATGAGTGTATCCTCACATGTGAGGAGGTTGACCCCTCCTCCATTGAGGAAGCTCCACTCATTGCCTTTTCCTCCTGCTGCCTCCCTGTTGACGATACCTTGCTAGGCAAGGATGTGTTTTGTGAGATGAGTGAGGACCAGGCCTCCTCCTTTTCTTACATTCTCTACCCTCTACCTGTGAGGAGCAGGTATCTATATTTAGGTAGAGGGGTGACTGCTCTGTCTCCGTATCGGTACCCGCTACCGATGCGCATATTAGAACAGTTACCTGTGCACTTTTCTTTTCATAGGCCTATAAGCTAGAATTGTACAAAACTTGAATAAGTCGTGCTGGGATGACAATAACCCCAGTAGTTATCTTACTTTTTCTGCATTTTTATTTCTTCTAATCATGTTTAGTTAGCTGTAGATTATTTTAGTTAGTCTTTTTTCTGTTTCTCTTGTTTTGCGGAGCTGACCCCTGCAGGTACTTCTTCTGGATGGCGGATGCTGCAGCTCATTTGAGCTTAAACGCCAATCTTCTGGTATGCTCACTTGCTGAGCATTGGGTACTCTCTTCCCCTAGCCTTTTCTGATTTGTCATGTCATATATTATGCGGATTGTTTAGTTTAAGTCTGGGGGAGAGTAGTTTTGTTTACCCGCTCACGTGCACTATTGCACTGCATACTAGAAGATTTCTTTTAAAACGTTTTGTTTATTTTCATTGCACACCACAGCACCCACTTGAGCGCGTACTCGTCTGTATGCGTGCTCTGTAGTGAATTTAATTCTTCTGCTTATTTGGGAAAATCTAGGTGATGGCTTAGGATTATGTAGCAGAGTAAAATGTTGACTCTAGTAGTGCTCCTAGTCGAGTGCTCGGTTGCATAAAAATTTGTGTAGATTAGACTTCTCTTTATATTATGGTTTTATATTTTTCTTGTTAGTGTAAATGTTGTTTACTCTACTCAAATGGTGAATTCGGTGGAATCAAACGGTAGCATAGGGATGTGTGTAATCGATCGCTAGATTCGTATTGCTTGAGTCGGGAGAAAGGAGAATCTTTCTCGGTGGCTAGAACTTGCCCCAAGCGATTCTTGAAGCATGGGTATACGGTTAGTCAATTGTGTGAATGTGATATAGGCCATCATTTTGGCCCGGTTGAGCCTTTGTGCCTATCCCTACCGCTATATCCTCGCTAGCCCAGTTGTGCCTACCCGTTCTTTGATTCAGCCCCACTTTTATTTCACCAAAGCCCAAAAGCCAATCCTAGTCGCACACCCAAATCTGAGCTTTAGCTGTTATTATTTTCATGAGTTGGGTTGTTGATGTTGTGATACTTTTGTGAAAATGTGGATGTGCATCTTTGATAAATTTGCTGAAAATGTTTTGAAAAGAAAAGAAAAGAAAATGAGAAAAAAAAGAGAAGTGAAAAGAAACGAAAAAGGAGTTGAGCTTTAATGAAAAATCTGTGTAAAAATATATGTTTGGGAGTAGGCGGTGCACACACCCATGCTGTTAAGTTCAAGTCTGGGGGTGTTGTGTACCCGCGTGTTTGTGTGGCGAATGAGGATAGTTTCCTGCATTAGCTCATTTGGGTTTAGTGCTTGAGCCGTCGTTTTTATCTTTGTTTATCCTCACCTAAACCCAAGCCCCATTTAAAAACCTAAAGTCCTATTGATTCACGCATTTGAGTCAAACCAGTGCCGTGGAGAGAATGTGACCGGGCAAGCTTATGGTCACCGACACTGATGGATTTCAGTGGAGTTTTTCCCGCATCCCGATCTTGAGCAATGCTCGTCTCAGCGCTTAGTTTATTTTCTCTGTATGCATGACCGAATGATTCACCGTTGTTCACCAATTGAGTAGTTGTAATATGCTTTTACTCTTTTAGAAATATATAGACTATTTGTATAACTAGAAATCTTTTCTACTATATTTCTTATGCTCGTGAGCATGTGACTTCGCATGGTACTCTGTATTGTGATCTTAAGCCATCTACTTTTCTTTCCTAGTTCGCTTAGAATTTGTTTGCTCGGGACGCGCAAACAGTTAAGTCTGGGGGTGTGATGAGTCCTGATCATATAAACTTTTATGGACTCATCTGGGCCGTTTTGTTAGTCATTTCACTGCACTTTAGCCCTGTTTTAGTTCATATTTGTTAATCCATGCTAGGTGCACCTTTTGGCCCATTTTGGTGTGATTTCATGTTTATTTTCATTAGTGGTTTTCATGCACTGTTAGGTGCCACTTTTAGTGGCTGGATTTGTGGTTGTACGCTAGAACAGGAGTCGTGCAGGTGTTTCCGGTGCAATTCTGCACAGGAACACTGCGCACGATCACTGGTTCTATTGCGCACGACCACTGGTCGTGCGCCACTGATCGTGTGCTCTTAACGCCTTTTTCACGAGTTCTGTTTGGTGCAGTGCGCACGACCACCAATGCCAGTGCGCACGACCACCGGTCGTGCGCCACTGCTCGTGCGCATTGACCATTAAATTTCTGAGTTCTGTTTCATCTATTGCGCACGACCACTGACGCTAGTGCGCACGACCACCGGTCGTGCGCCACTGGTCGTGCGAACATGTTATTTTATAATTTCTGTCTCTGCAGGTTCCGTCCAGGCAGAGCGCACGATCACCGAATTCCAGTGCGCACGACTACTGGTCGTGCGCCAATGACCGTGCGCACTGTTTAATTCCAGCGCCTATAAATTTGCTGCTCGCGATTTAGGTCGCATCCCCCGCTTTCTTCCGCCGTTTTCCGCCTGGTTTGGTCCGACTTCGCCCCTCCATCGTCGCCCACCTTAGGGAGGATCTCCGGGCAAGCTTTCAACGCCAAATCTTCGCCGGAGTTTCCTCTCGGCCTCCTCCTTCATCCAAGAGCTCCAAAGGAAGACCTAGCCGCCATCTCCATCGAGCAAGAGGAAGTTTGCAACCTCTACCGGATCGTGACACGAAGAAGACGGGTCCATTGGAGAGTCGTGACAGCTCTCTCTAGCCCGGACGTAGTTGTGGACCGAGCTTGGACGCGGATTGACAACCCGGCGATTCCAACCGTGAATCTTCAACGAGCCTTCGGATTCGGTCGATTTCTTGCTCTATTCTTCTCTTATTGATGTCTATGTAGTTAGATCTAACATTATGAGGAAGCGTGCTTGATTATTAGCATTTATACTTGATTATGTCTATGTGATTTGAGTATTCTTGCTTATTATTTTGAGGTGTGCCTTGTGGTGTGGATTGTTGGTTGTCCGGTGCCGCACTAGCAATTGCTAGTGGCGTGCTTGTCGAAGAGGTGCTTGCGACCCTCATTCCGTTAGCCTACTCGTCCACCCGCCTACCGAAGCGTGGCATAGCGGCCCGTGTATTCCATCCCGCCTAGCGAAGCAGCGCGCTCAAGGCCTGCATAGTTCGATCTGCTAGCCTTCTCGTCCATCCGCCTACCGAAGCGTGGCATCGCGGCCCGTATTCCATCCCGCCTAACGAAGCAGCGCGCTCAAGGCCTGCATAGTTCGATCCGTTTGCCAACTCGTCCATCCGCCCTTGCGACGCAGCGCGCTCAAGGCCTGCCTAGTCTCCATCCCGCCAAGCGAAGCATTGCATAGCGGCATTGCATAGGAGTAGTTGATAGCTTTTATTTTATTTTCCAAAAGCCAACCCAACTCCCCCGCATCCCATCCGATTTTAGGACTTCAATCTCAAGTCCTTCCTCGAAACCTAACTCCACCTTACTGTGTTCCTTGAGAGATTCGATACTCGGGGATTACTCCTCGTTTTATATTACTTGAACGATCGGTACACTGCCGTTTCGTGTCGCAGTCGAGCTACCGCCTATAGCGGTGTGTGAGATTTGCGCCATCAACGATCCATGTGGATTTGCTTTTTCTGGCCACATATTCTTCATCACGACCCGTGAGGGCACACCACGTGGCACGCGGGGTAACACCATCAGGGAAGGAGACATCCAAATCCAGAAAAGGGATCGTCGTGGCCTCGGCTTCGGTGTAAAATCCAGCGTGCACCGCCAACTCGGATAAGGAGAGAGTGAAAACCTTGCCCAAAATTCGGAAAGAGCACTTTCCCGGACGTTGACCGGAGGGCAACACTTCCCACTCAAACGTAGCAAGAAATTCCAAGGTGAGCTCCCGGTAGCCGAGGTCATTGCACTCGAACACCCCGCTCCAATGATCGAAATAATAGCGCTGGCGGACGGTCTCCCCCAACTCCCCATTGTCGCCGATAGAGTTCAACTCGTTCCAATCCACGAGACGCTGTGATAGGAATGGCTTCTCCTTAAGAGAATTGAATCGCCGCGTATGCGAATCCTTGGAAAAAGTCGCCATCCTAGCGAGGATCTGAGCAGGAGAGGCGGAAGAGCGGCCGGAGCGTTGGTAGACCTTTTGACGATCTCTGGAGCTCATGGTGGTAGGAGGGCAAAGGAAGGAGGAGAAATAGGGAAAGGGCTCACCGGAAGGGAAGGAGGCGCACGATCGGCGGCAAGCAGGCAGAAACGGCGCACGGACGTCAGCGAACGAAAACCCTAGATCGTGCGCGAAAGGCTCGGGCGGACGGGCTTTTTATAAAAATCTGGGCCGATCGCACGACCAGTGGTCGTGCGCGATAAGTAGTGCGCACGACCAGTGATCGTGCGCCTTAGGAATTTTCCAAGCGGCCAAAATTTTAGTAAAAACTCCATCCACTGTGCAATTTACGCACAACCAGGAGTCAGCACACGCAGCGAGGCATTTATAGCCTTAACAAAAACTTAACTAAACCAGACAAAATAAAATTTCAGGGTAAATAAAGATAACTACTGGGGTTACTGTCATCCCAGCACGACTTATTTGAAAACAAAAAGGTCCTAGCTAATGGGTCTATGAAAAGAGAAGTGCACAGGTAACTGTTCTAATATGCGTGTCGGTAGCGGGTACCGATACGGCAACAGAATAGTCACGCCTCTACCCGAATATAAATAATACCTGCTCGTCACAGGTAGAGGGAATAAAAAATGAGAAGAAGAGGAATCCTCACTCAACTCACCAAAACTATCCTTGCCCAGCAAGGTATCATCTCCAGGGAGGCAGCAGGAGGAGAAGGAAATGAGTGGAGCTTCCTCTACGAAGGGGGGATCAACCTCCTCGCATATGAGGATACACTCATCATTGACTTGAGCATCATGCTCCAAGTCCTCCTGAGGTACCTGTGAAGACTCAACATGCACAGGCTCAGATAGAGAAAGGGGATCAAGAAATAAAAAAGAAGAAGAACATGAATAAAAATCAATCGGGGGAGTGATCCCGGTCTCACTCCCATCAGGTTGGGTAAGTAAAATAATGTTTGCATTGTCATCAATGCTACAAGGTTCGGCGGGATCGACATTGGCCATGCCCAAGATTTGGACTTCCTCCACCGGTGTTGAGAAAAGCTCCTCTTCACCTAGAAGGTTGTCCTCCTCCATAGGAGTAAGCACAATACTTAGATCGTCAGCCTCATCCTGCGACACATCCTCAACAATGTCGTCGGAGACGAGTATAGTATGCACAACAGGGGGAAGAATAGTGCTCGGATAAAAGTCGAGCACCGATTCCTCACAAAGAATCGAATCCACTAGAGGTGGTGGATGCACTGGGAGAATAGACTCAGCACTATCGGTGCATAGATCGGTCGCACATCCGGTGACCGTATCCATGCCATTCCCTTCAAGATGTGAAGGTGACAAAGACACATAACCAGATGTTGAAGGCGTGCCGCCAGAGTTAGGAGTTGGGACGATCCGGATATCCGGCTCGTCATCCTCATCCAATTGGCGAAGATACTCGGCACAGTCCTTCAAGACATGATCAGTGCTCCGACAAAACCGGCACTGCCTTGCGGGCTTCTTTGGCACAGCGGGGGCTGAAGCCGAAAAGAAGTAAGACGGTAAAGGCTCAGCAGAGTAGCCATAAGACTTACGCGCACCATATGAAGTATCAGACGAAGTCGGTGCTCCATATGCTGGGCTATAAGAATTATGCCTACTATTCTCCGTAGGGCATTCATCACTAGAGTGGGAGGTAGCTCCACACCAACGACAACGGAAATTAAGATGTGCCCACATAGTGCGAAGATAAAACGATTCAAATAAAAAAACACTATTGTGCGAAATACCACACCTAACAAGAATTACTAAAGCAACCTAATTAAAACAGGAAAATGGAATAAAAAGAAATAAAACAAAAAAAAATGCAATTACAAAAGGAAGGGCTTCTCTCTCAGGTTTTCCCTCTCCAGAAAACTCACACGACTGTGTTCCCCGGCGACGGCGCCAAAAACTTGATGCGATAATTTCGGCAAGTGCACCGGTCGCTGTCAAGTAATAAAAATGGGGAAAATCCCCGAGTGTCGGTCTCTTGAGGAACACAGTAAGGTGGAATTTAATATCGAGGAAGGACTTGAGATCGAAGTCCTTGGTCGGTGTTACAATGGATGGTTGGTTTGGTTTGCGAATAATAAAATGAAATACTACGCCTACTCCTATGCAATGCCGCTATGCAATGCTTCGATTGGCGAGATGGAGACTGAGCAGGCCTTGAGCGCACTGCGTCGAAAGGGCGGATGGGCGAGAAGGCAAGCGGAATGAGGGTCGCAAGCACCTCGTCAACAATAAGCACGCCACAAGCAATTGCTAGTGCGGCACCGGTCACGGTGGTGGAGTGGGAGATGGAATAGGGCACACCTCCATAACACAAATGAACTAGATAATTCCAAAATCATGAAATAAGCAATAATACACATGGTTCATAGCATTCATCATCTAAATAAAGAGATTACAACAAATATAACCACACAAGTAGAAGAAAAAGGCAAGAAATACGACCGAATCCGGAGTCTCGTTGTAGATTCACGGTAGGAAGCACCGGGTTGTCAATCGGCGTCCTAGCTCGGTCCCAACTGCGTCCGGGGTAGAGGAGGGCTGTCACAACTCCCAATGGACCCGTCTTCTCCAGCGATTTACCATCCGGTCACGTCTAGTGCGAAGAACTTCTTCCTTAGCGATCAAAATGAGTGTAGGATCCCTTCTTGCAAGCCCTTGGATGATGGAGGAGGCCTAGGGGATGAAAAACCTCTGGAAATGGCGAAAACGGCGGAAGGAACGGAGTCCAAATGCGTAATCCCGACCTAATTCGCGATCAGGTCATTATATAGGCGCTGAATTAAACAGCGCGCACAGTCATTGGCGCACGACCAGTGGTCGTGCGCACTAGAATCCTGTGATCGTGCGCCTGTCTGGGTAGAACCTGCAAGAGACGGAGTTTATAGAAGATAATGTTCGCACGACCAGTCGCGCACGACCGGTGGTCGTGCGCACTGGAGTCGATGGTTGTGCGCACTACAGCAAACAGAACTCGGAAATTAAATGGTAAGTGCGCACGAGCAGGGGCGAACGACCGGTGGTCGTGCGCACTGTCGTTGATGGTCGTGCGCACTGCACCAAACAGAACTCGTGAAAAAGGGTTAAGTGCACACGATCAGTGGCGCACGACCAGTGGTCGTGCGCAATAGAACCGGTGATCGTGCGCAGTGTTCCTATGCAGAATTGCACCGGGAGCACTTGCACGACTCCTATTCCCGCACAACCACAGATCTAGCCACTGAAAGTGGCACCTAACAGCACAAGAATACTACTAAAGACAAAAAGCACGAAAATCACACCAAAGTGGGCCAAGATGTGCACCTAGAATGGATTATCAAATATAAACTATAACAAGGCTATAGTGCGTAGAATTGACTAAATAACGGCCCGGAAGAGTCCAAAAAATGTGTATATGATCAGGACTCATCACAAGTCCTAAGAAACTTCGGACTTCCGCTACGTTTTTCAACAAAGGCCAGGCTCGGATCGCTTCCATCTTCGACGGATCAACCGCAATTCCATCTCCACTAACGACGTGACCAAGGAATGCTACTGACTGTAGCCAAAACTCGCACTTGGAGAACTTGGCATATAGCTGACTCTTCCTCAAGGTGCCCAGAACTGCGTGCAGATGCCCTACATGCTCCTCTTCCGATTGAGAGTATACCAAAATGTCGTCGATAAAGACGATCACAAATTGATCCAAATACTCACGGAATGTCCTATTCATTAAGTCCATGAATACCGACGGTGCATTAGACAGACCGAACGACATCACCGTGAACTCATAGTGCCCAAAGCGGGTACGGAACGCTGTCTTTGGAATGTCACATTCCCTAATTCGCAGTTGGTAATAGCCGGACCTTAGGTCCAGCTTGGAGTATACCGTCGACCGACCCAGCTGGTCGAAGAGATCATCGATTCTTGGAATCGGATATCGGTTCTTCTCGGTCAACTTGTTTAGCTCTCGATAATCGATACATAGACGCAAGCTCCCGTCCTTCTTTTTCACAAAGAGGACCGGTGCACTCCAAGGCAAAGAACTTGGACGTACGTAGCCTTGCTCTAGCAGCTCTTGCAATTGAACCTTCAGCTCTGCCAATTCCTTTGGCGCTATCCGGTACGGTGAGCGGGCCACAGGTTTGGCACCTCGCACCAACTCGATACAGAAATCGATCTCTCGCTGAGGCGGAGCCCCAGGGAGTTCGTTAGGAAACACGTCGGCGTACTCCGCTACAACTGGGACATCACATAACCTGGGCTTTGGCTCCGAAGCCTCCAACAAGGTGAAGAACAACTCGGCGCCTTTTCTCACCGCCTTAACCACTTGGAGAGCAGACATCAGCGTCTTGCTCGCTCCTCGTATACCGGCAAACGTGGTTTCTCCATCGGCGTTCCTTCCCAGAGTGATCTCCTTAGAATTGCAATCTATGCATGCATGCTGCTCCGAGAGCCAGTCCATGCCGAAGATCACATCGAATTCAGCTAACGGCAACAACGATGCTTCCAAATCGAAATCTTGATTTCCGATCCGCACCTTCACACGGCTCTTCCTATCCGCAGACATGCGAGATCCATTGGGTAGCACTACTTCTAATCTATCCTCTACGAAGGTAGATGGCACTCCGATTCGCACCACGAAGTCCTCAGACAGAAAAGAGTGCGATGCACCCGTATCAAATAGAGCTCTCGCCGGATAGTTGAGAATTAGGACAAAGCCTAATTGCACACAAAAAAGAAACATACAGTTGCACAACGGTATAATCACAAATAGCTATGTAAAAGCTAATTTTTAATTTATACCTGTGACAACATCAGCTTGTCGTATGGCTTCTTGCTGGCCAAGCGAGTAGACTCTCGGCTGAGTCGGAGTAATGTGCTGGGAAGCCGAAGACTCCGCAGCTTTACACTTTTCCGCAGCTCGAGCATAGTCCAAAGCTCGATTCTCTGTCTTCGGGGGACCACTTCGACACACTGCGGCCTTGTGTCCCACCTTCCCGCAGGTGAAACACGTGATAGGGCTCCGCACTGTCGTTGCTCCCGAAACATTTGAGCGGGTTTGCTCCGCCGGTTTGAACTTCCTTTTGTTCTTTCTGAATTCTGACTTAGACTTCATGAAACTCAGGTTTCTTTGCCACGGCTTTTGCTTGTACCCTCTTCATGTCCAACTCTAGGGATCTGGCAGTTTGGACCATCACCTAGAAACCTAACGTCATTGGGCTGCAAGGAGCAGCCTCAACTCGTCCCGAAGACCTTCATAGAACTTGTTCGTCTTTGTCTCTTCGTCTTCCATCATAGGCCCCGCATAACGACCCAGTTTAGTGAACTCGTGCAAGTACTCATCCACTGAGCTGTCGCCTTGAGTTAACTTCAGAAACTGGTTCTGCAACGCAATGCGTTGGGCAGAAGGAATATACCTTTGAAGAAAAGACTTTGAGAACTCCGCTATCGTGATCTCGGTAATCTCCCTGCCTCCGAACTTGTGCACTTCCTGTTCGGCCCACCAACGCTCTGCCTCTCCGTTAAGGAGGAAGGTGGCTAAAGTGACCATCATAACTTCTTCTGTTGCTGTCGCCCTTAGAATCTTCCTAACCGTTGACAACCAGTCCTCCGCCTCCGTTGGGGATCCGGTCCCCGAGAAAGTTGGAGGATGGAAGCTTAGAAAGTGTTGCAGCTGTTGATCACGTGCTCGCGCAATAACTACACGCTCTACCGGACGCTCCACCCTTTGTACCGCCGCAGGTTCCACTGCAGTTTCGATCACCGGGGCCGCATCTGTATTAGGCGTAGCAGGCTGTGCAAGCCTTTGCGGTTGAGCATTGATCATCGCGAAGACAGCTTTTGCGATTAACCTGATCATCTCAGCAGGAGGAGTGGTCGCTGGCACTTCAGCCGACCCACTACTTTCAGCGGTGTTACGGGGTTGAGACGGCCCCGCACCACTTCTAGTCGCCTATAATCGTGTAAGACACAATTTAGTGACTGAAAACATAGCAAACAACAATCATGTAACGCTCAGGTTCCGCAAACAAGTATGTTTTCCCATTCCTAAGTGGACATTCTTATTAGTTTTTGTCGTTTTAGGTGAATGCACATCCCGTGCACACCACCCCTTAAAAGGAATTCGTCCCGAATTCGCTAAACTACGGATCGACGCCTTAAGTCCGATACCAAATTGTAACACCCTGCCAGTACGAATAATATAACAGTAGGTCCGGCCGGGACCCCACGCCATACTAACCACACTAGTTAGGAGTTAAAAGGTGATAAACAGAAAGAAACTACAACAGAGAACTAAACACTAGCGGAAGCATAAAGATTTAACATTTCCATTAGAATTGTCCACTATCATAGGAATGAAACCAAGAAAGAGAGTTATGGCCTTAAGGCCTTACATTTAGCAAATGTACCGAAAACTCCAAAACATGCATCGGCACGCAGGCCGGCAATACATGAGAAAGCTAAAAAGGAGGCTGGCCTTCAAGGGCCAACTCAGCAAAAGGGGCCACCGCCCGATATTTCCCGCTAGGCTCACCTGCACCTGCATAAGAACATTCCACCAAGCGGTGGCAAACAAGGTAACGGTCAGCACAGCTGACCAAATTATAACGACCCCACCCCTTTCCCGGGGTGGCGGAGATTCTACCCTGCAAGCAAGCCATACCAGCACAAGTACTAACATAAAGAAAGTGCAACTACACAAGGTGAGGTTTCAAGCACATTCAATCTTCTAGGTTGAGCATCAAAAAGGAGGGAACCTAGGTATGCACATGATGTTGGTTGGGTTCACCCGAAGGTTCCCCGCAACCGCCTAAACAACCGCATGAGGCTAACAACATTAATTCCACAAACACTCCACCGTAAGGGCCATCGCCTTATGTGGGAAAAAGAGCTTTTGGTCGGTCTAGGTAAACCACCTTCCACGACCTCTCCCATGATCACACGGCTACATGAGGTAGGGACCTCTTACCGATCTGCATGGAAACGGGTTCGGTTTAGCTTTGCCCGTGCTCTAATCGTCGCGATCTGTCGCACGACGCGGGTACGGCTTCGCCTCGGCCCGTAAGGGTTTAGCACCTTCAAGTGCTACACAAATATAAGCTACGCACCTAATCCCTTCACAAGGATCTAGGCTTCACAAATACTCAAAAAGGGGAGGTCTAACACGCTCCGCATTAATTTCGCGGTGAAGGTTTGCCTTCATCCAATCTCAAAGCATGGGGCTTTCGTTAGGATCTTCACAAGACGCCTACACTTAAATCCCGCACTACTATAGATGATTTCACGGAGTCATTCTCCGGCACGCATTCTAGGCTTAACCTAAATGCAACGTCGCAATCCAAGCATCACCGATTCGGGCTCACGGCCACGAATAGGCTTCACACAAAATGCCTAAATCTGCACGACTACCGGATTTTCTACATGCAATATGCCGGGGACGGACACAATCGACCCGGAGTTCCGGAGAACTTGAGAGAATCCTACACTTCACCCATTTGGTGAAAGGGATCACTCATGCAAGCATAGAGAAACGAAGGGGAGGACAAAAGACAAGTCCAAACAATGGGAGAAGAAATCGTTACCCTAGGAGTGTTCTTTTTCGCCATGAATCCGAGATTCTAGACGGAGGGAAATGACCGCACCGGGCTGCACTCTCCAGATCTGGAAACGGTTCGCGAAACGGAGCTCCGCAGCTCCGTCAATGGCGGAATCTCCCTTCTTCTTCCTTGGCTCCTCCTTCTTTCTCTAGGGTTTGGAGAGAGAATGACTTAGAGAATATGAGGTTTAACCCCCTCTCATCAGCCCTAAAGGTCTCCCGCAACTAACCCTAGCCGTTGGATCAAATCCCAAAAGATTTGGACGGCCCGATCTTCTTCTCCGCTCAAAATCGCGGAACAGAATAAACAGGGCGCACGATCACAGGCGCACGGTCAGTGGTCGTGCGCGAAGAGGGGAATGGTCGTGCGCACTGTCCGAGACAGAACTCGATTCTCTTCTGAATTAACGCACGATCGCTGGCGCACGATCACTGGTCGTGCGCGAAGAGGACAATGGTCGTGCGCATACGCCGAGAAAGAACTCCGATTCTTTGCGGGTTACGCACGATCATTGGCGCACGCTCACTGGTCGTGCGCTAAGAGGACAATGGTCGTGCGCATTGACCTGATCTGGAATCTTGAGCCTATCCCGAGCGCAACACCACCATTCCGTCTACCTCGCTGAACCACGATCTTTGGGGTGTTACATAGTAAAACTGTAAAACATGAGTACCTTGTAGACCATTAGGTGGGAATGGGAGGTAGATGGTGTACTTTATCTGGTTGAGGAGATTTGAGGTCACCAACAGGAGTCTATATGTTGGGTGTGCCCGATAAGTTAAGGGGCAAGGTGGTGCTCGGGATCGACGAAAGATGGTCTTTCCCCTTAGAGGGTCTTAAAATACTTAGGGTTAATCTCAGTGTAATGATAAGAAGGGTATTCTTATGGGTAATTACCAATAACATTAAGTGTCTTGAGAAAGGGAGGTTTGGGCTATCATCCCATCATACCTCGTAGTACCGCTGCGAACCTTTCACAGGGTAAACCTCAGGAAGTCCAAGACTAACCCTAATTTGCAAGAATAAGCTGTTATGCAAGATTGTCTTAAGAATACATACACCTACACCCTGTGGTTACATGATGTTTGTTGGTTTGGTCTTATGAGCGGTAGGCTCGGTGGTTGTAGGTGCGGACGGGTTGGTCCGGCGATCCGGTGGATCGGAAGGTTATGGTGAAGGGCGGGTTAGCCCGTGGAGTTTATTGCTCAGAGATAGATGGTAATCACATTGCATGTGCATAAAGGTGGTGGTTCTTCGTTATTGATGGTCATTCACACTGACGCTGATACGCTGACTCGGCAAGTGTGGATTTGCACTTAGCCAAGAAAAGTTTGGTGGTCCAGCCAGTAAGAGTACGCAGACGCTCCGCTGTTTTATGTTGAGGCGTACAATGAGTCTAGGTTAGGTAGTGTGAATACCAACCTATAGGTGGGCGAGGCCCAACCCCCCGCTTGTGTTGGCCACGACGAGAGTATCCTAGGAGTTTTGCTAGCTCCAAAAAGGGGGAACTAAAGGTCTGTGCGCATAGAGTCGAAGTGTGTGAGTTGCACATGTGTGATCATAACATTACCCAGCATATGTCTGCATGTCATAGCATAAGCATTGCATTTCAACCCCTACCCCTATCATATATTGGTTATGGGGCTTTTTATACGACAGACCTTGCTAAACGATCCCTTGGTCTATAGGTTTATATGGGCATTTCAATAAATCAATGGTTACTTTTCTATTAAATACTTGTCTTTACATACTTACCTTACTTATTCTATACCATGTTTTATTTACTGCTTCAATCATTTATATATATTTGTGTAGGGGTAGTCATTTCCTGTAGACTAGATCCGACGTCATTTGCTTTGTTTTACACCCCTTGCTGTCCTCCACTTCATCCTCCTGCACGGTTCCTAGGAGTCATTGGGGGATGGGTGGTGGGAAACAATGCTAAGTCTTATAGATTAACGGTCGGTGGAACATATCATTTTAGGTGACCGAGGAGACGCAGCAGCACCAGAGGCCGGTGCAGATGGAGGCGGGCCCGTCTAGCATTGGAACACTGTTGAGTCTGAGATCGCACCTCCGAGGGAAACCGGAGGTTGCGGGTTGCCGGTTACTTTTTATGTAGAAGAATGAGACCGCTAGCAGCGGTCAAGGCCAGACTTCGCCCGCCGCGGCAAATGCCACTCCTGCGATGGGCTTTCCTTTGATTAGAAAAAAGTGGTTACAACGGGCTGCAAGTGCAGAAAAAGAGAAGTCGGCCAGTCAGACAGTCCGCAAGACGTGAAACTCGAGTCCGCAGCTCAAACAAGCGAGCTCCTAGATTCAAGTGTGCGTCCCTTGGGAACAGTGCCGTCCCCTATTTATAGGCCTGGGGGCCTGCCCGAGCGGGCAGGGATAGAATAACCGCCTGCCCGGGTACAGGAGAAACGGGCAGGCGGTGACGGGATACACAAAGAAGGAAAGAAAATAAGCCGCGCGGTTTGGCGGCTTGCCCTTCCGACTTGTCTGACCAGAAGCTGGAGATGATGCGGCCAAGGTGACGATTCTACCCGCTCGGTCTCTGTCTTGAGACCGCGACCTGGTCTTTGGCTTTGGACCTTGGCTTGTCTTCATGGCATAAACCGCGCGACCTCCGATTTGAGACCGCGACTTGCCCTGTTGGACTTGGGCTTGGATTACCTCTGGTTTTTGGAGGCGGTCTGAATTATTATAGACCGCCCGGCCTGTGTTAGCTGGTGTCGATGGAGCTTGCTTAACCTGAGCCGGGCGACTTGGATCTGCAAACCGCTCGGTCTGCGAGTAATCCTCTTGAAAGCGGTTTCCCGGGTAAACATAATCCCCGCATATTTTTAAATTTCCGTGAAGATTTCGAAAATATCAGTGCTAGCCGGAGACCGCGCCGTCTTCACCCCGTTGGTTATAAATGTTCCAGAAGCTTCGATTCTGGCATAACTCCATTGTTACCATGAGTCACTACTCACCTATTGCGGTTAGGGCTTTCGGATTGAACAGCCCGAAAAAGATGGTGAACCTGATGGCTGAGCTGGAAGTTCTCGAGAAGTCCGGGATGAACCGCGAGAGAGACCGCGCGAAAGAGAAGAAGAAGAAAAAGGTGAAGCGGCCTGATAAGACCGTAACAATTGCTTCTGCGAGTAACCCGACCAACCTGCCTGCGGAGTTGACAATCGATTTGTCATCTAAACAGGAGGGGAATAAGCCGACCGAACTGCTTCCTGAGAAAACAGTCGTCTTGTCGACCAAGAATGCGGAGAGTATTCTGAACCCACCCCCAGCTGATCCCCCAACCTTCTCTGACAAAGGAAACAGCCCGCCTTCTCCGCCGGGTAAGACAAACTTGGAGGCTGCTTCCCAGAAAGGCGATGGGGATGAGTCTTTCAAGATGGAGGTCACCCCGTCCGGGGATTTTCATTTAAAAATTAGAGATGAAGGGGGAGAGGCAGTTGACTCCCCCCAAGCCGAGCGAATAGCAAACCTCAATAGTCAATATCAAGGATAGTCCGGAAAAAACAACCGCTCAAAAGTCGAAGAAGAGGAAGAAGGAAGAGTCCGCGGCGGACAGGCTTCTCAAGAAGATGAAGAGGCTGAAGGCCAAGAATAAAGCAGCATCTGGGAAATCGAAAGCGGACAGCCTGCAAGGCAAGTCACACGAGAATGAAGTTTCGGAAGGCTTGATTACTCCTTCCCCCCAGCCGAACGACCAGGTTCCAATTGATGCTCATAGTATTTCCGTAAGCGACCTCCTCAAGGATTTTGATTCTTTTCAGAAGCAAGATGAACAATTGAGGACTTCTTCGGAACTGCAGGCTGCCAACCCGCCAGGAGAGAAGGGATCCGCCCTGTCTGAGGATGCGACCAGCCTTAAGGAGGCCAACCTTCCTGAGGTCGCGACTGAAAGAACAATGACGGTACCTGAAGATGCCGTGACGGCTGGTCTGCGGCTTATGCAGGTGAAGGCGGAGAGAGTAAGAGATCAACTTGCCAGGCCGCCCCCGGCGCAACCCAATCTTTTGCTGCAAGGTAAAAGGGGAGCGGATTACCCCTCTGTTCGTTTTTTCATGCCGCGGCCTCGAAACAAGTCGCGCGCTTCATTGTTGAACCCGTCGCCTAGCTTCTTTCCCTCCGCCGCTCAATTTTCTGCTGCTAAGTGGAGGCAAAGTGAAAGATTGTGGAGAGAACAACGCCGAAAGTTTGATACCGAGCTGGCAAGGCGACCCGTCCGCCCGATTTCAATTCAAACTGCCGCGGCTTGTAAGCAAGGAAAATTCGATGAAAGCGGTTTACTTTTGAACACTCCTTGACCATTTTCTCTTATTGCAGATGACCGTGGTTCGATTCCGAAGCCGGGCGAACTGGTGACTTATCTTCCCCCTCTTGATCCTCCCCTGCTGCGTTCTTCTTTGCCGGATACCCGGATGGAGGACGAGATGTCCTGGCTTCAAAAGAACTTGGAAACCCTTTCCAAGCAGTTGCGGGCTGTGGAGGAGAGAGAGAAGACCGCCCAGGATGAGAAAGCTGCTCTTCGGGCCGAATTGGAGACCGAAAGGAAGGAGAACCGTGCGGTGCTGGAGGTCGAGCGGAGAGAGCGCCGAGAGAAGGAAAAGGTGCAGTAAGACCAAGTGGCTGCGCTGACCGCCCGGATTGACCGGGGAAAGAAAGAAGTCCGCAAGCTCGAAGAGGACTGTGCATATTATAGGGACAGATACCTCCATTTGGGGAAGGAAGTCGGCGGAAGTCGGCGCCCTACCAACATGATTGACGAAGGTCGGCGTGGGTCAGGCCGCCCGGATGCAGGGACGAGTTCGTCTCTCCCTGTAGCCGGGACGACCCACCCAGTTGTGAGTGTTCATGAGCCCGCAATAGCCTTGCCTACTCGCGTGATCCCCGCATCGCGAGTAGAGAGAGATGCCGCGCGGATTCATAGCATGATTAATCGACTTAATCATAACATGAACCAAATGCAGGGAACTGTCCTTCAGATCGGCGATCACGTCGCGCGGCTTTACAGGGAGGACAAACCGGGTGAAAACCGCCCGTAATGAGTGGCTCTAAAGTATGAGCTTGTAATATTATTTCAATTCGGTCCTTTGGACAATTGCTTGACTCTGATTATGTAATATTCGATCTGCCTTTCAGGCCGTGCGGCCTAAGTATTCGAACTTATTATTTTTTCTGCCTCGTTGTGTTGATTAATGCTTACGGGTTGCTTTACATAAACCGATCTGCCTGTTTTTGTGATTCTTTAATCCGCTTGTTTGGGTATACTTAGTCTGTGGTTGGCTTTTGTGGTGATGTACCCGTATGGGTTGACCGGTCTAGCCGTGATTTGACCTTTACTAAATGCAGATCAACCGTTCTTATAAGTAGCGGCCTTCCGGAAGTCCTTTTACCAAAATCTCAAGATGGGAGTAAAGCGCCAGCCGAAGCGACCTGCAAAGACTTCTGCTACCCGCTCCGAAGCCGCTTTGGCCTTTCATTTTGCGGACCTCGAGGAGTGTCGCTTGACAAAAGCCGAGCTGGACGAATTCGTTGAGAAGCACATGACCGATAGTCTGCTACTCGCGCGGCTTCCGCTCCGGGATGAGCGGATAAATTCGTCTGGCCCAAACCAAATTGCGATCCCAATCGACCATTTCGATTACGGATTTAGGTTCCCGATTTCGATTGAACTCGCCATGGTCTTTGACCATTATGGAGTTGTTCCCGGCCAGATTTCCCCCAACTCGATGGCCGGGATATGTAGTTTCATCTCCTACCTGCGGTCTGAGAGAGTCCGCTTTTCTATGGATCTCTTCAGGAAGATATTCTCGGTGCGGGCCATCCCGGACTCTGAATCGAACGTCTTCAAAGGCCATCTTTATTTCAGCTGCCGCGGGTTGAAGATGGCCAACCTTGCGAACAAGGTCACAGCCTGGTCGGAGAGGTATCTGATCTTCGAAGGCCGACTCGGTCTGTTGAACCCGAATCCGCAAGTACGGCCGGAGGAGGCCTTTCAACCGGTCCCAATAAGCGAGGTGGAGAAAGGGATCTGCAAGCTTCTCAAGGATGAGCGGCTTAACATAAGCTACTATATCCCTCTACTTGCCAAATTAGAGAACGTTCGGCTTGAAGATAGTAAGCTTCCTTTTGCTTCCGACTTCAATGTTGACCGCTCGATTTCTCGTGCTGACTCTTCTACTTTTATAGCCCAAGCCGTTGTTCCTGCTAACAAGCCGATCAGTCCGGCTGGTTTAATCTTGACTCAGACGGAGAAGAGAAAGAGGCAAGCCAGGAACAAGCCGCTGCCGTCTGATGAGGAGGATTCGGGCTCCTCGGGCGACTTTGCCGCTCTTCGCTCCTTCAGCAAGGTGAAGGATCTAAAAGGTCGCCCGGTTTTAACCTGGCACCCGGACAGCGATAGTGTCCACATCTCTACTGCGCTCCCCCACTGGTCGAACGAGAAGTCGGGTCGGCATGCTGAGGCCGCTGGCATCGATATGTTCGGCCGACGGAACTTCAGGAGGCTGAGAAAAATCCCTGAGGAGGAGCTCGCTAGGGAGGCCGCGCGGGTTGGTGCTGAGAGCTTCATCACCAACGCCTTCATGGGAATGACCTTAAAGAGGTTGATTAGAGAAAACGCCCTTCAAGAAAAAGAAATCGCCGAATTGAAGAAAGAAAATGCGCGGCTAAAGGAAGCCGAGTCGGTAAGTCGTCACCTGGCCAGTATCAACACCAATGTTTTCAGACCGCACGGTCTTACCTTATTCTTTTCTTTTGCAGGCTAAGTATGATGAGACCGACCCGGTTTATCAGCAGGAACTCTTCCCTCACGTCGCCGAGGGAATTGATAATGCTTTTAACCGCTTGCGGGAGCTCAACGGGTTCGCGCCCGGTTTCGAACATTTCACCTTCTCGGACGCTTATCCGATCTTGCAAAAGAAGTTAGAGAAGATCAGGCGGAAAGCCAAGGAGAAGAACAAAGCCGATGGATCTAGTTCAGAGGAAAGCGACGACGAAGATGATGAGGTCGAAGAACCCGCAGCGGCTAAGAGTGGTGAGAGCGGCTCGGAGTCCGAATCCAGCGATTCTGAAGAAGATGCTGGTCGCAAATCGGGCGAATTGAGCAGCTCATCCTCGTCGGGTAGCGAGGGTTATTCTCCTGACGTTTCGACTGGTGGCAGCGAACATTCACGTGCTCCTGCGTCTAAGAAACTCAAGTCGCATGATCAGTAGCTGTATTTTACTTTTTATTTTGAATAGCCGTCGGCTTGATGTTGTTAGCCGGACGGCTTAAAACATAATGTAAACAATGTTTTGATGATGAAATGAAAAGCTTTTACCTGTCTATCCGTCTACCTTCAGCGACTTACTTGCATTTGTTTGCGATCTCTTTCTGTGTTAAATTTAACCAAGTCGTGTGACTTAATGTTAACTCACCCGGTTAGGATAAGATTCCGGTAGAGTATCTAGAAAACCACTCGCATGGCTTGCTTCTTTTAATCCGAATCGAATATATCCAATTTATTCTGAGAAAGTGCTAACTTATTACGAATGTATTAAGCCGCACGGTTACTGTTAGACCTGGCATATTTGCTCTTTAGGATAAAGAAATACATGTCATGAGAACAATCATCAGACCGAGCGGTCAGTTTTTTAACTTGGGCGACTTGTAGCTGACATCGCTGTAAATCCCACCTCCGGGAATGTAACCAGATAACCGACCCGGAATTTAAAATAATCAAGCCGTGCGACCATAAACGGGTCCTACGTAATAGCCTTGCAAAACGGAATGTCTCTCGAAGATCATCTGATGGACCGCGCGATTAACATTTAACCCGAACAATCTATATGACAGCAATATATAACATTGGCTGATAAGCCGCATGGGCTGTATATAGAATTCGTGTGATTAGCAGGTTTAATACTTGAAATGAGAATCATAACCGCCTGATTGAAGGAACCTGTGATTATCCGATCGGATTGAGTGGAAACCCATAAGGATGATAAATTCATAACTTGGGTAATAAGGTCGGCCGGTCATGATTATGCTTGCTTCCCTCGTATTTATCTTAATACCTTAATGATACCTGTTTTATTTCAAACCATCCGATCTAAAAAACCGAATCGCATGTCACCTTTGGAACCTGCTTATTTCAAACCGCCCGGTATAAAACCGAACCGCATGACATCTTTTGAACCTGCTGGTTTCAGACCGCCAGGTTTACTAACCAGACCGCCCAGATTAACAATCAGACCGCTTGAAAACCTTGGCACCTGCTTATTTCAAACCGCCCGGTTTGAGTATTAAGCTGTCCGGTTTATGCTGCATATAGAAATCCTGCTTTTTCCTCCAAATGGTCTATAATGACCATATGGAATGAAATAATCCCTTGTAATGCAATAGAGATGATTACAGACTCAAATGACCAAGTGGGCAGGTGGGCCTAGGCGGCGAACATTGCTTTCCTCAAGTGGTCATAAGAGCTGTAGAAATAAAGAGAAACAAGTACAGACCCAGATGACCAAGTGGGCAGGTGGGCCTAGGCGGCGAACATTGCTTTCCTCAAGTGGTCATAAGGGCTGTAAGCGACTCGACTGCTCTCTTGCCTAGGGTTACAAGCCGAGTTGATCAATTGGGCAGGTGGGCCTAGGCGGCGAACATTGCTTTCCTCAGAGAGATCAACTCAGTTGTGGGTCCCTCTTAGGCATCGCTTGAGAGTACCTTGGAGTATTCGATAGTCACAGACTAAGATGATCAGTTGGGCAGGTGTGGTTATGCTGCGGGGGCTATACCGACATTGCTTTCCTCAGAAAGATCATCAAAGCTGTAATTTTATCCCCCTCGGGGCATGATAGAGCCAACATTCACCTAGACCTCCCTTGATGCAGGGGTGTGTCGGATATCAGCCGGGATCCAAGGTTCTGAGGACCACCGCATGGGAATTGGCAAGCTACCACTACACGTGTGCGAAAACTCCCCGCTACACATGATCTTCATGGTTTTACGCTAATGACTACAATCCGAGGGGGTTCGAGCAGAACTTGGCGATGTCTCCGTGGTTCAGTGAGTTTGATATATGAGAAAATGCAGAAAAGAAACATCAGACATGGAGAAGTATCAGTATGGAGCTTCTTATTAAAATATCTCAAAAAACTGCAGAAAAGTAAGGAAGACATTTCAAGGATAGAACCGTTTGAGATCGTCGCCACTCCAGGTGCGCGGGATTTCTTCTCCTTCACTTGTTTGGAGGCGATAAGCCCCACTTTTTAATGCCTCCTTGACGATGAAAGGTCCAGACCAATTAGGATTTATCTTCCCGACATTACCTGTTCGGGCTGCTGCATCAACCTTTTTTAGTACGACGTCGCCGACCGCGAAATGTTTTACCCTGACATTTTTGTCAAAGTACTTTGCCATCCTCCTTTTAATTTCTTCTTGCCTGATTGTTGCCTCGTCCTGAAGTTCTTCGATTAGATCCAGACTATACTTGATGGCCTCGTCATTGTAGTCTACCCACGCTTCTCCTCCTTCTTTTCCGTACACAACTCTTGGAGTGACCACCTCAAACTCCACAGGAACAACAGCCTCCGAGCCATGAGACAGTTTGAATGGTGTCTCCCCTGTAGCTGAAGATGGAGTAGTACGAAGAGTCCAAAGGATGGAGGGAAGTTGATCCGCCCAGTTTCCTTTCTGATTCCAAACCCTTTTCATCAGGAGCTGCTGGATTCGTTTGTTGGCTGCTTCTACCTGACCATTGGTCCTTGGATGATGTACTGAGGAGAACCGTAGGTCAATTCCAACCTGATCGCAAAATTTTATCATCTCGGGATTATTGAATTGTGGACCATTATCAGTGACAATTGCCAGCGGAATTCCGTGTCGGCAGACTATTTCTCCCCAGATGAAGTTTCTGATGATTTGGGTATAGTTCTTGCTAGTGCCTTAGCCTCGATCCACTTGCTGAAGTAGTCAATCATCACTATGATAAAGCGGCGCTGACCGCTAGCCATTGGAAAGGGTCCGATGAGATCCATCCCCCAAACTGCAAAAGGCCATGGCGCAGTTATTGATCTGAGTGACTGAGCAGGCAAATGCTGAAGAGGGGCGAATTTTTGGCACTGCACACACTTCTTGGCAAATGCTTCAGCATCCTTTCTCATAGTCGGCCAAAAATTTCCTTGCCGCAGGATCCTCTTTTCTAAGGTTTTTGCCCCTGAATGGCTACCACACTCCCCAGAATGAACTTCCTGAAGTATGATAGCAATCTCTTCTTCTGAAACACATCGTGCTGAGGGGGAAATTAAAGTTTTTCTGTAGAGTTCTCCTGCTATTAGATAATAATATGCCGCCTTCCTTTTGAATCTTCTCCAATATTTGATGGAATGGTGGAACTCCCCCTTTGATAGGAATAGCTCGTAAGGATCCTTCCATGAAGGATTATGATCAATTTGCATGAGTTCTGCCTCATCTATTGCCGGATGAAAAAGTTCAAAGGTCACTCCCCCTGATGGAAGACCGAACTTCGACAATTCATCTGCCTCCTCATTTTGCGTTCTTGGGATGTGCTCGATAATAAATGACTTGAATCTTCCGATTTCCTTTTTGGCTAATAGCAGATACTTTTGCAGAATCGGCTCCCTTGTCTCATAATTTCCCAAGACCTGGGAAGTCATCACCAATGAATCAGTTCTAACATGTACATATTCTATGCCCAACTCTTTCGCGAGCCTTAGCCCAGCCAGAAGTGCTTCATATTCTGCCTGGTTATTCGTAACTGGGAAGAAGAACTTGATAGCTTGCTCCAGCCTGATGCCATTTGGGCTGATCAACACTACTCCGGCTCCCACAGAGTTTTTGCCAGAAGCCCCATCCACATAAATGATCCAAGCCAGAGGAGATCGTACCACCTGTTCTGGACTAAGCTCTGTTGTATCTACCAGGAAGTCTGCCAAGATTTGTGCTTTGATTGCTGTTCGGGGGATGTACGATATCTCAAATTCACTTAGTTCAATAGCCCATTTTGCCAACCTCCCAGAATGATCTGGCTTTTCAAGGATATTCTTTAAAGGATGATCCGTAACAACTTGGATGGAATGAGCCTGAAAATAAGGGCGAAGCCTTCGTGCGGACATAATCAAAGCCAAGGCCAGTTTCTCTAGGATTGAATATCCGGTTTCTGCATCCTTTAGGATGTGGCTGACATAGTATATTGGAAACTGCCTCCTCTTTTCTTCCCGAACGAGGACGGAACTCACCGCTTCTGGTTCGACACCTAGATATAAGAATAGTTTTTCCCCCTCACGGGGACTTTGGAGTAGTGGAGTCGAAGTTAACTGTCCCTTTAGCTGCTCGAAAGCCTTGTTACATTCCTCGCTCCATTCGAACTTTGATCCCTTTCGCAATGTTTTAAAGAATGGGGCACTTTTATCTCCGGATTTAGAGATAAACCTGCTCAATCCTGCCAATCTCCCCCCAAGTTGTTGAACTTCTTTAGTATTTCGAGGAGGGGACATATCAAGGATGGCCTTCACCTTATCTGGATTTGGTGCAAGGCCATCAGGAGTTAAGAGATGCCCAAGAAATTTTCCTTTGTTCGCCCCGAACACACATTTCAATGGGTTTAATTTTAACTTGAACCTCCGTAGAGTAGCGAACGTCTCTACGAGGTCTTCCAAGTGCAATGAGAATGTTTTACTTTTGAGAAGAAGGTCATCAACGTAAACTTCGAGATTCCTGCCCTTTTGATGTTTAAAGACAGTATCCATCATTCTTTGGTATGTTGCACCCGCGTTTTTAAGACCGAAGGGCATTACGAGATAGCAGTAACACCCATCGTTTGTGATGAATGAGGTATGCGGGATGTCAGGTTTGTGCATTTTAATTTGATGATACCCGGAGAAGGCATCGAGGAAACTCATAAAACCATACCCAACTGCGGAATCAACTAAAACATCTATCCGAGGCAAAGGGTAACAATCTTTAGGGCACGCTTTATTAAGTTTGGTGAAGTCCACGCACATGCGCCACTTCCCACTAGATTTCTTAACCATTACAACATTCGACATCCACGTGGGATATTGAATTTCAGAAATGAAACCCGCTTTTAGGAGCTTGGAAACCTCCTCTCTGATGGGCAACGCCAGCTTGGTCGCCACTTCTCTCTTCTTTTGCTGGACGGGCTTGAACTCAGGAGATACGTTTAGATGATGACAAGCCACGTCAGGATCCACTCCTGGCATATCCTCCGCTGACCAAGCGAAGATATCCAGATTTCCCAACAGACATGAGATTAGCTCCACTTTCTCCTCTTCTAAAAATTCAGCGTTGATGACCAGCTTCTTCTCTGCCTCCTCAGCAATAGGAACTTCTTGGGTCGCTTGGGCAGGTTCCAAGTGAGCCCCTTCTCGATCTTTTCCTTCTTTGGCAGCCTCTGGAGACTCAGCAATTTCCAAAACCTCATCCATGGCTTCGGGAGGGGGAGCATCGGTGACCATGTTGACAGTTCGGACGTAACACTCCCGAGCTACCTTTGGGTTGCTTCTGACCCGATACTGTTTTCCCTCAGCAGCGAACTTGAGGGCAAGATGAAAGTTGGACACTACCGCCCTATACGCATTGAGAATCGGCCTCCCGAAGATAGCACAGTAGTTGCTCGGAGCATCTACTACCACGAAATTAATCAACTTTATTATTCCTCCAAGAGAGACCAGGAGCTTCACTGAACCCTCTACTTCCTTCTTCTCCCCAGAAAAACCGTAGAGGGGCCCATCGGTGGAAAGCAGATGCTTTCCAGTCTTCAGGGCCTCGAAAGTTGGGCGGAAAAGGAGATTGACGGAGCTGCCAGTATCAATCAAAATCTTGTGGACGGTATAGTTTTCGATGATGGCCCTGATAACCACCGCATCATCGAAAGGATTGGCATTGGGGGGAAGGTCATCCTGACCAAACGTGACAATAGTACTTTCGGGAGGAGAACTTGTAGTGGCTGCCACTTCCTGCTTTAGAACCCTCGCGATGCTGGATTTGCGAGTTGATTCTGCTCCAGCTCCCCCATGGATACAATAGATGTCCCCTAAGGGGCCCACATCATTGACTTCGACGCATTTGGTAGAAGGATGGATATCACCATAGTAGCCGGCGTCCTCGACGTCGGCGCATTCCCAGGTTACTTCTACTGTTTCCTTCTCCTTTTTCTTCTCGGTAGTTGGCTCAGCAATTTTATCTTTCCGAACAAGACCCCGGAGCTTTCCTTCTCCCAGGAGTCTTTCTATAAGCAGACGAAGAACTCGACAGTCTTCAGTTAGATGTCCCCCCTCTTTATGATATTCACAATAAAGGTTCGGATTTCGATTGCGAACATCCGACTTCAGAGGAGCAGGCCTTTTGAAATCTGGCCTCTTTTGCAGAATCTGAACTACTTCGTCCATGGTGACATTTAGGGGAGTGAATGACTCTTGTGAATCATCGTATTGAGTTGATGGAATGACTGGAGGTGGCTGCGCGGCATACTGTTGTAAATATACTGGCATGATTTGCGGAAGGGGAGCGGATGGAGCGTGAGCGATGGCCAACGGTGGTTTCTGATCTTGAAACCGCTGATGGCCCATAAATGGTTGCTTATTCTTGTAGTTCCTCCCCCTTTGGGAACGGGGTTCGAAGTGGGACTGATTCGATGGTGGATGACGGAAGGATGGATTTGATGGATCCTTGTCACTTACCAGCTTCGCGACGTAGTCTGGATTGCTCTTCTCTCCTCTGATAAACATATTTGCCAAACTTATCATTTCCTGATAAGTCTTAGGCTCCCTTATATTTGCTTCGAACTTTAGGGGGCCCTCCCTTAGGCCATGGATGAGGGCAACTCTATACAGCTCCGGGTCCACATTTTGGACTTCCATGATCTCTCTCTGGAATCGATCCACAAAACGAGCCCATGTCTCGCCTTCCCGTTGTTTTATATCGAAAAGGGCCGCCGGGCCGCTCTTTCTTTTCCTTGAGGTGGAGAATCTCAGCAGGAATTCTCTTCGCAGCTCCGGGAAACAACGGATCGACCTGGGGTGCAAACCGTAAAACCATTCCCTCGCTTTTCCTTCAAAGGAGGTTACAAGAAGCTTGCACTTGGTTGCATCAGTCAAGGTTCTGAGAGCAATGGCTGACTCGAAAGCTTGTAAATGAACTGTGGGATCAGTCTCCCCATTGAACGCCGGCAGGCGAGGTTCCCTGAAATTATTAGGGGCAGGCTCCCCTCTAATTTCGTCCACAAAGGGAGAGGTTTCTTCCATGTCTTCATATAGAGGGGTAGAGTAATAAGCCGCTGGAGCTGCGGCTATTCGCGGACAAGTCGCTTGATAAGAAGACCGGGCGGCTGCTTCTGGCGGGTAGGAGAGATGAACAGGAACTTCAGGCGGGTAGGAGAGATGAACAGGAACTTCAGGCGGGTAGGAGAGATGGTCCGCGCCCTCCTGCTGGTAGGAAAGATGGGCAGCGTGAGAAGTCGCCCCCTGGAAGTCGAGGACTCGAGCTGGCATGTTGTGCGCGGCTTCCTGATAGAAGTTTTTCCTAGCCACAGGGTCTTCTTGATGGAGCTGGAAATTAGCGGCTTGCGGTAGCGAGTAAGGAGGAGGTGGAGGAAGGACCGGGGTCACCGCCTGATTAGTCGCGACTTGTTGCGGAACTAGTCGCTCAGTTAGTATTGCTAAAGTCCGACTGATCTCTTCGAGTCGCTGATCAGTGGCCCTCTGATCCCGCTCGGCTTCTCTCTTTGACTGCTCCAGGGCTTCCCACAAGGAGTCCTCGCTATGATCGGAGCGGTCTCCAAGGGGGAACTGACGGTCTGACATTATGGCGAAAAGGGATTTCACCGACAATCCGCGATCTGAAGGTCGCGTGTTTCTGTTGAGTCTGAGATCGCACCTCCGAGGGAAACCGGAGGTTGCGGGTTGCCGGTTACTTTTTATGTAGAAGAATGAGACCGCTAGCAGCGGTCAAGGCCAGACTTCGCCCGCCGCGGCAAATGCCACTCCTGCGATGGGCTTTCATTTGATTAGAAAAAAGTGGTTACAGCGGGCTGCAATGTTGGAGTTACCATTGTGATCTAGAAGTGGTCAAACATGTAATGTCACTGCCAACGCGATATGAGCCTACAGGGTCGCACATAAGAGCATGTGGAGAAGTTGGTAGATTGACTGTGTTGGTAAATGTTACCAATCACCATATATATAGAATGGGGAAATCCAGCAGTTGCTGTTGTTTGAATTCGTCGGGTTTATACGGATAGAATTCGTCGGATTCGTCGGGATTCGTCGGATTGTCCCGTGAACACTCGACGAATTATTACAGAGACCCTTCAGTCGGCAAAATGTTGTCGTCTGTCTGGATTCGTCGGGATTCGTCGGGTTGTCCCGTGAAGACTCGACGAACTGTTACAGAGATCATTTTCTCGGCAAATGTTGTCGTCTGATCTGATTCGTCGGATTCGTCGGATTGTCCCGTGAAATCTCGACCAATGATGTTCCGTGGAATTCCGACGAATTGTAACAGAAACCCCAATTCTGATGTGTGGTCTGCGGATAGCGATCATTTTAGGTCTGTTTATACTTCGGCTATAAATAGAACTTAATCTTAAGGGTTCAAAAGACACGCGAATAGAAGATTCAGCCGACGGAAGAGTTCCGTTCTCGCTCGAACCCTAGCCGACGGAAGCGTTCCGCCGCCTTGTTCGCCTCCGCCGACCTCCTCTCCGGCGATCGTCGTCGGGATTGTTCTTCCTGGAGCGAACCTAGCAATTCGTGGAAGTACAAGGTGCAGTCGTTCTTCCTTCCTAGTTACGTGCGACGTGATTTGGTGTTCTCCCGGCTCGTGTGGACTTATGTAGAGACGTAAACATTATTCTACGTGAGAACTCTCCATCCCGCAAAGGAATCAACACGTGGAGCATCTAGGTTGGATTTGATCCAACCCCGCAAAGGTAATTTCATACCTAGCATTTTCTTAACTTCTTGATTCAACATTCATGGCCGATCCAAAGTCTTTTTGGGTTATTTCTCTTCATTTCCGATGCGCCTACATTTGATGTATGGTTCTAGAAAAACCCAACAGTGGTATCAGAGCGAGGTTCTGGTCATGAATGTTGTTTCAGAAGTTTGGTTATTCCAGTATGTGCAAATCTAGGTATTTAGAAGCGTTCTAAATGTCAAGATTTCTTCTTGGAATATCACATTTGATGTGATTTTTGTGTGGTTAATGAACCAAACAAAAAGGATGCCCCTTGGACCCCGTTAGGGGCTCTGCCCCTAAGACCCCGTCAGGGGCGCGGCCCCTTGGAACCCCGCCAGGAACGTCTGGGATTTCGTGGTTATTTCTAATTGTTAGAAATTGTTGTCTCCTTAGCAGTAACCGTCCCTCAAGTGGTTAATGAACCCTTGAATTGTTTTGGATTTTGAATCCAACAATGAGAGACGAGCTTGTCTACTGCTTTAAGTCGAGTTGTCTTTGCCTTTGTCCAATGCATGTAAATCTGAAGATTTGGAAGAGTTCTAAATGTCCAGATTTAGCCCTTTCGTCTATCAAAGGTTGATAGTCTTATGTTGTGCACATAAGGGATGCATGTGGATTTTAGAAAGCTTGTTTTTCTGTGGATGTGCACTTTGATCAAATGTTGATCATGGTTAAGTGTTAACCTATTATTAAAATTAAAATCCCTTCATCAAATATTAAGTGTTCGGATGCCTTCCGATTGATGACACTCTTCCTGCCTCGATCGATGAAGTGTGGGCTTGCCAAAGCAAGGTGCATTAATCTATCTTGGTAAGGGTGCGAGCGGATAATTGTGATATCCCACTGTCGACATCGGGTCTAACTTAACTAGGTGACCTCAAATGTTGAGTGCCTAGAGGCATAGGGTTGGCATGCACCTTATGATGGATGCGAATAAGGAGTTATTCACCAGCCATACAAGAGTTGCATGAGGATGCAATTGGCAAGCGTTGCCTACCTAAATAACCGCATTATGAGAGGAACGCCAAAGCGGACTCGTGGTGTTGGTGAAATACGGATCTTGTCCACTAAGAGAGTAGCTCGCAATGGACTCTCCGAATTGATAGTGAGGGCCATCAATTTGAATAAAATAGTGGGAGTATTTAATTGAAGTCCAAATTAAAATAAATTGTATTTTGAAATTAGGGTACTGATTAAATTCTGCATGAATTCTTGTAGAATTCCATGGCAAGTGGTTCACATTCCACATTGTCCCTAAGAGCTATCCTTGAGAAGGACAAGCTAAGTGGGACGAACTACATGGACTGGTATAGGAACCTGAGAATTGTTCTCAGGCAAGAGCGAAAGCTCTACGTCTTGGAAGAAGAAGCCCCCGAGGTGCCGACCGGGAACTCTTCCCGTGTTGATAAGGATTCTTATAAGAAGTATACCGATGACGCCTTAGACGTCGAGTGCCTTATGCTTGCCACCATGAACTCTGAGCTTCAGAAGCAACACGAGAACATGGGGTGCAAGGAGATTGACGAGCACCTAAAGAAAATGTTTCAAGGGCAAGCTCGTCAAGAGAGGTTCGATGTCACGAAGGCATTATTTCAGTGCAAAATGGGAGCTCGAGACTCAGTTGGTACTCACGTACTCAAGATGATTGGGTATATAGAGAACCTGGAGAGACTGGGTTTTCCTCTGGGTCAAGAGTTGGCCACAGATCTTATCCTGCAATCGTTGCCGGATAATTATGAGCAGTTCGTCTTGAACTACAACATGAATGAAATAGACAAGACACTGCCCGAGCTCCTAGGCATGTTGCGAACTGCCGAAATAAACATGAAGAAGGCCAAGCCTGCTAGTCCCATATTGATGGTACATAAAGGCAAGGGTAAGGCCAAGGGCTTCAAGAAGACGAAGGTGGGACCTAAGTCACATCTGAGCCCAAATCTTCTGCGCTGAAAAAGAAGAGCACCGTGAAGGAAGGGAAATGCCACCACTGTGGTAAGGCTGGTCATTGGAGGAGGAATTGTCCTTCGTACATTGACGGTCTGCGGAAAATGAAGGGAGGTATGACTTCCGCTTCGAATATTTACGTTATAGAGATAAACCTTTCTGCTCCTTCATCTTGGGTATTGGATACCGGATGTGGTTCTCACATTTGTACAAATGTGCAGGAACTGGGAAGGAGGAGATTGCTGAGTAAAGGAGAGGTGGACCTGCGCGTCGGCAATGGAGCAAGAGTTGCTGCTGTAGCCGTAGGGGTTTACCGTCTTTCTTTGCCCAGTGGGCTTGTAATAGAACTTGATAATTGTTATTATGTTCCGGCCATAACTAGAAACATTATATCCATTTCATGCTTAGACATGATTGGATTTTCTTTTATAATTAAGAACAATTGTTGTTCTATATTTAAGAATGATGTTTGTTATGTTATAGCTCAATTGTTTAATGGTCTTTATGTTTTGAACCTGGACCATCCGATCTATAATGTAGATAATAATAAAAGACTAAGAACAAATGACTCAAATCCTACATATCTCTGGCATTGTCGTTTGGGCCATATAAACGAGAAGCGCATATCCATGCTCCATAAAGATAGACTATTGGACTCATTTGATTATGAATCATTTGAGCGATGCGAGTCTTGTTTGTTAGGCAAGATGACTAAAGCCCCTTTCACTGGTTATACTGAGAGGGCTGAGGATCTCTTGGGTGTTGTACATAGTGATGTATGCGGACCCATGAGTTCTATGGCTAGAGGTGGGTATTTCTACTTCGTTACATTTACTGATGATTTCAGTAGATACGGATACGTGTATCTTATGAAGTGCAAATCCGAAACCTTTGAAAAGTTCAAAGAGTTTAAGAATGAAGTGGAGAACCAATTGGGTAAAAAGGTTAAAGCACTCCGATCTGATCGAGGTGGCGAATACCTGAGTCATGAGTTCCGTGATCATCTGAAAGAGTGTGGTATTGTATCACAGCTCACTCCACCTAGGACACCGCAGCATAATGGTGTGTCTGAGAGGAGAAATCGTACTCTGTTAGACATGGTACGGTCGATGATGAGTCATGCAGACTTGCCTGTTTCCTTTTGGGGTTTTGCTTTAGAGACTGCTGCAATGACACTAAATCGCGCTCCGACGAAAACGGTTCTAAAGACACCATATGAGATATGGACTGGGAAGCGTCCTAGTATGTCGTTCATTAAAATTTGGGGCTGTGAGGCATACGTACGACGTCAAATGCCTGACAAGCTGGAACCCAAATCAGGTAAGTGTTATCTGGTGGGATATCCTAAGGAAACGAAAGGGTATTACTTTTACCTGCCGTCTGAGGGCAAAGTGTTTGTCGCAAGGACGGGTGTCTTCTTGGAGAAAGAGTTATTGTCAAGAAAGACGCAAAAGGTGGAACTTGAAGAAGTTCAAGAACCACAAGTAGTGAATGAACAAGAATTGGAATCTGAGCCAGGACTACAAGATGTTGTAGCTGGAGAACCTGCTCAAGAGACACAAATTCTACGTAGATCTGGTAGACCAAGATTTGAGCCTGAGAGATATGGATTTCTCGTGTCTCAAATAGGTAATGTGTTGCTTATGGATCATGATGATGAACCAGCGACCTACCAAGAAGCTATGAATGGACCGGACTCCGACAAATGGCTAGAGGCTATGAAATCCGAAATGGACTCCATGTATACAAACCAAGTTTGGAACTTGGTGGAACCACCTGAAGGGGTACGACCCATAGGGTGCAAGTGGGTCTTCAAGAAGAAGACCGACATGGATGGGAATGTACAGACATTCAAAGGGCGACTGGTGGCTAAGGGTTTCAAGCAAATTCATGGTGTTGACTATGATGAGACCTTTTCCCCTGTTGCCATGGTAAAGTCCATTAGGATATTGCTTGCTATTGCTGCGTATTATGACTACGAGATCTGGCAGATGGATGTCAAAACGGCTTTCCTAAATGGAAACCTCCTTGAGGAAGTGTACATGACACAACCCGAGGGTTTTGTATCCCCAAATGAAGCCACTAAAATATGCAAGCTGAATAAGTCCATCTATGGATTGAAACAAGCCTCTAGAAGTTGGAATCTTCGTTTTGATGAGAAGATCAAAGAGTTTGGTTTTGTCAAGAATGAAGATGAACCGTGTGTTTACAAGCGAATCAGTGGGAGCATTGTTGTCTTCCTGATATTGTATGTGGATGACATACTGTTGATCGGGAATGACATACCTACCCTGAAAGTTGTTAAGAACAACCTAGGGAACTGCTTTTCTATGAAGGACTTGGATGAAGCGACTTACATACTCGGTATTAAGATCTATAGAGATAGATCGAAGAAGTTGCTGGGTTTGACCCAGAGTACGTACATTGAAAAGGTGTTGAAGCGGTTCAACATGCTTGAGTCCAAGAAAGGATTTTTGCCCATGTCTCATGGTGTAAATCTCTCTAAGGACCAGTGTCCAAAATCTTGTGAAGATAAGGACCGCATGAAGTTGATTCCATATGCTTCGGCAATTGGGTCAATCATGTATGCAATGTTATGTACTCGACCCGATGTCTCTTTTGCTTTGAGCATGACTAGTAGGTATCAGTCTGATCCCGGTGAATGTCACTGGATAGCCGTAAAGAATATCCTGAAGTACTTGAGAAGGACTAAGGATGTATTCTTGGTGTATGGTGGAAAGGAAGAGCTCGTTGTAAGTGGTTACACGGATGCCAGCTTCCAAACTGATAGGGATGATTCGAAGTCTCAGTCAGGGTTTGTGTTTTGCCTGAATGGAGGAGCTGTGAGCTGGAAGAGTTCCAAGCAAGAGACAGTTGCTGATTCTACAACTGAGGCCGAGTATATCGCTGCAGCTAATGCAGCGAAGGAGACTGTATGGATTAGGAAATTCATCGGCGAGCTAGATGTAGTTCCTAGCATTGTTGGTCCCGTAGTTCTCTACTGTGATAACAATGGTGCAATTGCACAATCTAAGGAACCTAGATCCCATCAGCGCTCCAAGCACATACTTCGGCGGTTCCATCTTATTCGTGAGATTGTCGAACGAGGAGATGTGAACATTTGCAGAGTGCCGACTGAGGAGAATATTGCAGATCCACTGACAAAGCCTCTCGCGCAGAGAAAGCATGATGGTCATACTAGATCAATGGGTATACGATACCTGAGTGATCAACTCTAGTGGGAGTCTTGTGGGTTGCATGTAAAATAAATATTCTGTTGGCTGTTTATTATTTATTCATATGATGAATTGTGTACCAATTATTTCCTTTTACAATTAATGGCAAGTTCTTTTATTACGATATACTGTTTCTATATGATAGAATAAAATTCGTGATAAATACCCTTAGAATGTTCGCTTCCATAGGACATCAAGTACGTGACTTGAATGTGAGAGCCTATGATTTTGAAGCTTCATTCTTAAAAGGTCCCTGGTCGAGGTATCATCGTAGAAGCTAAGGGTGATGATGATACATTAAGACTAGCATGTGTGTTGACTGATGACCGGTTCTCACAGGTCATGATATTGTGATATCAAGTCATCACGTGGGTACTTGTTAGTGAACAAGTTGTACTGGACAGACCCAACCTGAGATTACTTTGTGGATTGTTACTTAAAAGTGTCACAAGTAGGTCTCATTTGACAATGGTGTTGTGGTCCTTTGACCTGAAGTCACAGCATTCACCGAGTGAGGAAGAGCGTGCTTTGATGTCATCTAAAGTCTTCCTTGAAGAAGGTTGATGATAAGGGTGGTCGTTGGGTACGTTACGAATCATTTGGGTGTTTGGGTGTGAGCAGATATGGGATTTGTCCTCCTATATAACAGGAGTTGCATCCATGGGCCCCTTGATGGAATTGGACTGAGAAATGCATGGCCATGCTTGGTAGAGTCAATATGTGATATTGAGCTCACCATTCTCTGGAAGTCCGTTCTAGATCAAGAAACTTGAATTGAGCTATTATGAGGGTGACACGGTCCATGCCTCTAGTTCTTTCCGGATGTAAGGGACAAAGGGACAAAGACAACGCTGGAACATTGGTCATAAAGGCATATGAGTTATGAACTCTTATTGCTTGGGGAGCAATGATGCATTGCTAGATGCCGCTCATTGTTTGTGAGGTTTTTGTTTGATACTTTCAAGATCAAGTGGGAGACTGTTGGAGTTACCATTGTGATCTAGAAGTGGTCAAACATGTAATGTCACTGCCAACGCGATATGAGCCTACAGGGTCGCACAAAAGAGCATGTGGAGAAGTTGGTAGATTGACTGTGTTGGTAAATGTTACCAATCACCATATATATAGAATGGGGAAATCCAGCAGTTGCTGCTGTTTGAATTCGTCGGGTTTACACGGATAGAATTCGTCGGATTCGTCGGGATTCTTCGGATTGTCCCGTGAACACTCGACGAATTATTACAGAGACCCTTCAGTCGGCAAAATGTTGTCGTCTGTCTGGATTCGTCGGGATTCGTCGGGTTGTCCCGTGAAGACTCGACGAATTGTTACAGAGATCATTTTCTTGGCAAATGTTGCCGTCTGATCTGATTCGTCGGATTCGTCGGATTGTCCCGTGAAATCTCGACGAATGATGTTCCGTGGAATTCCGACGAATTGTAACAGAAACCCCAATTCTGATGTGTGGTCTGCGGATAGCGATCATTTTAGGTCTGTTTATACTTCGGCTATAAATAGAACTTAATCTTAAGGGTTCAAAAGACATGCGAATAGAAGATTCAGCCGACGGAAGAGTTCCGTTCTCGCTCGAACCCTAGCCGACGGAAGCGTTCCGCCGTCTTGTTCGCCTCCGCCGACCTCCTCTCCGGCGATCATCGTCGGGATTGTTCTTCCTAGAGCGAACCTAGCAGTTCGTGGAAGTACAAGGAGCAGTCGTTCTTCCTTCCTAGTTGCGTGCGACGTGATTTGGTGTTCTCCCGGCTCGTGTGGACTTCTGTAGAGACGTAGACATTATTCTACGTGAGAACTCTCCATCCCGCAAAGGAATCAACACGTGGAGCATCTAGGTTGGATTTGATCCAACCCCGCAAAGGTAATTTCATACCTAGCATTTTCTTAACTTCTTGATTCAACATTCATGGCCGATCCAAAGTCTTTTTGGGTTATTTCTCTTCATTTCCGCTGCGCCTACATTTGATGTATGGTTCTAGAAAAACCCAACATGCAAGTGCAGAAAAAGAGAAGCCGGCCGGTCAGACAGTCCGCAAGACGTGAAACTCGAGTCCGCAGCTCAAACAAGAGAGCTCCTAGATTCAAGTGTGCGTCCCTTGGGAACAGTGCCGCCCCCTATTTATAGGCCTGGGGGCCTGCCCGAGCGGGCAGGGATAGAATAACCGCCTGCCCGGGTACAGGAGAAACGGGCAGGCGGTGACGGGATACACAAAGAAGGAAAGAAAATAAGCTGCGTGGCTTGGCGGCTTGCCCTTCCGACTTGTCTGACCAGAAGCTGGAGATGATGCGGTCAAGGTGACGATTCTACCCGCTCGGTCTCTGTCTTGAGACCGCGACCTGGTCTTTGGCTTTGGACCTTGGCTTGTCTTCATGTTATAAACCGCGCGACCTCCGATTTGAGACCGCGACTTGCCCTGTTGGACTTGGGCTTGGATTACCTCTAGTTTTTGGAGGCGGTCTGAATTATTATAGACCGCCCGGCCTGTGTTAGCTGGTGCCGATGGAGCTTGCTTAACCTGAGCCGGGCGACTTGGATCTGCAAACCGCTCGGTCTGCGAGTAATCCTCTTGAAAGCGGTTTCCCGGGTAAACAAACACGAGTTTCAGGATCAGTGAGTGACCATTAGGTTTGCTTCTGTGAGTGATCTTGCAGTGAGGACATGATGTACAGGGCATGAGCCCTTTATTATAGTTATCTTTTTATTTAGTTATTATATGTGGACACCTTTTCATTATGATCTATATTTCATGTGATGTGGACTTGAGCTTGCTTTTGCTTCATTTGTACTTTTCTTCTTCTGTGATCGATATGGCCAGCAGGATCGACGTTTTGTAGTGGTGACCTTCCCGAGTGTTGGTGTCATCGCAAAGCGGCGAATATTGGCTTAAGACCCGGTTTTGTAGCGAAAAATTGGGGTCTTGCAGCTATACCACTGGTTGACTTGGACTTCCAAATATCTCAAGCAAGATACTGAGGCAGATCACTGCTCAAACCTTATATCCTTCTGAAACCATGTTAAAATTTCTAAGAAGTGGGAATAAGGCACAGGAACATTTCAACCATTCCAAGTTAAGCAACCAAAGATAATAGAAGGACATGAAAATCTTGTATTAATCTATCTCTTTACAATGTGAGACACACATGATGAGATATGATTTATCAGAATACAAGATGGAGAAAAATCAGAACAAACTAGCAGCTGAGAATCATAAAAAACTGAGATCGCTGGAGACCGCTGAAATTGTGAGACCGCACGACAACCACTGAGATTGCACGAACAGAACCAAGTCAGAAACCTTCTATCTGTCAGACTGCCACCTCAGATCGCATGAACTGCTGACTTATTGCTCTGCTTAGAAAACAACTTGACCGCAAGGTCGCATAACCACAGAAGCTGCCCGCGATCAGAAAAGAGAAATTGTATAAGTTATCTCCTGACCGGAACTATGATCGCATTACTGCAAAGGTCGCCTGACCATTGAGCTTGTCGCGAATAATAGAAGAACTACATCTCAATTCGCCGGAGGCAAACTAGTTATTCAAAATTGGGAAAAGCCAAGGAAGGATACCGCTGGTGAGACCACACCACAGTTCTCTTATTTTCTTCTTAGAAATGATGGGCCCTGCATCTCTATTTATAGGCAAACAGACGGATGCCATCACCGCCCTAGAGAGATATAATACCCACATAACAAGAGGTCGCTCGGTCACCCAAAACAACAGACCGTGAACAACCAGATTGCGGAATAGAATGCGACACAAAAGACCTGCGAACACCACAGTGAGCGAGCTCGTGTGTACACAACAAGCACATCATTCAAACCCTTTGATTAGTTGAGCTCAACCAGCCAAACTTGACTAGTTGCCAGCGAGAGCCTACGCAGACTGCGCGGTCTCTGCGGTCTGACCATTTTCAGACCGCCCAACCTACTTTCTCTTCCACTTCAAAAAATTCAACTGTAACTCCCTTTGATTATTTGAAGTTCCATGTTGAAGAGTTAGTTTTTCCCTTTCCCTATATTATCTCTAAGGAAGGGACCCAAAGTTTTCCTGCACATGTAATTCAAACATTAGAGGGTACCCAGGTTACCTTGGGCCCTTTGTTTTTACCATTATAAGGTGTTATGAAAGAATATAGTGGTCTTTCATTATACCCTTTTGGATGACAGAAAATATGTCTATCCGACCAATATTTTTTTATCTTGATACTTGAAGTTTGCATAGACTGCATCTTGATATAGTAGATCTGTTGAATGTCTAATTATTTTTCTTTTGGTTTTAGCTTTTTGATTTTGCTTCATTGGTTTTTCTGAATTGTTCTTACCTAGAGTGTTCTTCACTTTATTGGGATTCACTTTATTAAATATAGTGAGATTATCAAGATGATTGTTATTTTGTTCTCTAAACACTGGACTGTTCAAATTTATTTGATAGTCACTAAGTCTAACAAATATATTTGGATTTTTCTAGGCTGGTTTGTTGGAGATTGTTGTGCTAGTTAATGTATCTGCTTTAAGACCAAGATATTAAGATCTCATAGAGAGATTCTGTATGATATCCTTGAGCTTTTAACTCCTCCCATTGAGTGAGTCTTCAAAGGCTTTTGCCTTTATAAGCTTTTCTTTTAAGTTTGAATTTTCATTAGTTAGTTTATCTATTTCTGTTTCATTTTTACATAGCTTATTTATTAAATCATAATTAATAGAATACACATTGTCTTTCTTAATGTCTTCTAATTCTTCCCTAACTGTTTCTACTTCTCCTTGAAAATTACGATAATCTTTACAAAATTCTTTAAAACAATTTTTAAAATCCTTTGAAGAGAAATCAAATTCACCAAATAGAGATGCCTGATCTTCTTCAGTTGAGTCTTCTAAAGCTATCAGACAGGCTTCTTCAACAGCACCTTCTTCATCACTGTCATGATGAAGAGGAGCTTGACTCAGATTATGATTCACTCTAGGTTTCAGCAATGAAACCTTTTCCCTTCTTCTTCTACTTCTTTCTAAAGGAGTTCTTCTTATGCTCCTTCTTGCTGCTGCTTCTGTCATTTTGCTCTTCAGGACATTCAGGGTCAATATGCCCTGGTTTTCTACTTGTAAAGCAGATTTTCTCCTGCTTTGGAGTCTTATCAAACCTATATTTGCTTGAGCTCCTTTCCTTCCTTCTAGAGTCTTCAGATTTAACCCATCTTCTGAATCTTCTGGCCAAGAGATTGAACATCTCTTCCTCAAAAGTGGAAGTCTCTCCTTCAGTAGCCTTCAAAGCTATAGTTCATTCTTTTGGTATTGAGGCTTTCTCCTTTGCCTCTGTCTCAGCTCTTCTCTTTAGTAGTAGCTCATAGGATATGAGCTTGCCTAACAGAGCATCTGTGGAGATTTCTCTATGGCATCTAGACTCTCTAATGGACAAGATCCTTGATTCCCAAGTGCTTGGGAAGCATATGAGAAGCTTATCATTGATTTCAGTTAGAGAGATTTCTTTATCCAGTCCCCTGAGCTCATTAATAATGATGCTGAATCTTTCATACATCTCAACAACATTTTCTTCAGCCTTCTTTTGAAAGTTCTCATATTGGGATATGAGAATGGACCTTCTGTCCTTTCTTTCATCTGAGCTACCCTCAACCAATCTAGTCAAAGATTCCTAGATTTCTTTTGCTGAGTTGTAGTCAACCACCTTCTGGAGTATGTCATCTGACATAGTTGACAGCAGAATATTCATGGCATTGGCATGTAAGACCCCATTTTTTTTCTTTCTGAAAACCCGGGTCTCATGCCCAGAACCGCCGCCTTGCGGTTGCACCATCACTCGGGAATTTCGCCACTACAAATCTCTGATTCTGCCAACCATATCTGTTTGAGCCAAAAATGCTCTAGGTCCACACTCGCTCAAGCAAAAAAGAGGTGGAGGAAGGAAACTGTTAGATGGTTGGTTACTTTGAGCTATGATGGAAGATAAGAGGGAGGAGAAAAAGAGATGTTGAGGGTCTCCTGGGAGGAGATAGCAGAATTTTTTGAAAAAGAGGTAACGAGGTCTGAGAAATGAGATAGCTCCAGCTGCCGAAATGAGGTATTGACGATCTTAAAAATGGGACCGCACCATCTGCTGGGAAGAGATACGATGGTCTCAGAAATGAGACCGCTCATGTCAAAGGCAAGGGCTGGAAACTCTCCAAAGATCCCGAAACTAATGCCCCTACCCCTCTATTTATAGGCGAGGGGGCCTGCCCAAACGGCCAGGTCAGGAAGGAACGGGCTGCCCGGGGCCAAGACCTCCCAGGCCGAGGTCGCCCAAGGGGGGACAACCTGACGAGTTTGCATCGGGGGCGACCTCAGGTCAAGGTCGCCCCAGCTGGGGCGACCTGCCTTAGGCCAAGGTCGCCCCAGCTGGGGCGACCTGCCTCAGGCCGAGGTCGCCCCAAGGGGGCGACCTGGCGAGGTCGCCCAGAGGGCGACCTCAGGTCGAGATCTTCCAGATGGGGCAATCTGCCTCAGGCTGAGGTTGCCCCAAAGGGACGACCTGGCGAGGTCGCCCAGAGGGCGACCTCAGGCCGAGAACGCCCCAGCTGAGGCGATCTGCCTTAGTCCGAGGTCGCCCCAAAGGGACGACCTGGTGAGGTAGCCCAGAGGGCGACCTCAGGACGAGATCTCCCCAGCTGGGGCGATCTACCTCAGGCCGAGGTCACCCCAAAGGGACGACCTGGAGAGGTCGCCCAGAGGGCGACCTTAGGCCGAGATCGCCCCAGCTGGGGTGATCTACCTCTGGCCGAGGTTGCCCCAAAGGGACGACTTGGCGAGATCGCCCAGAGGGCAACCTGAGGCCGAGATCGCCCCAGCTGGGGCGATCTTCCTCAGGCCGAGGTCGCCCCAAAGGGACGACCTGGCGAGGTCGCCCAGAGGGCGACCTCAGGCCGAGATCACCCCAGCTGGGGCGATTTGCCTCAGGCCGAGTTTGCCCCAAAGTTGTGACCTCTCGAGGGAGGGATCACGTGGGTCGTGACCTCTAGGCACGGTCGAGCGAAGCGCGACCTCTACGAGACGAAAGGCGAGACCACCCGGGCGATGAGGGACCGCCTGGGCTTGGATCTTCGATGAAAAATACCTGGACTGCCGGGAGAGGGTGTGGATTGCTTCGATTACATGCAAAAGGCTAGCTCAAGGTTATCGCTGATTTCTGGGTAAACATAATCCCCGCATTTTTTTTAAGTTTTGAGAAGGTTGAAAAAATAGAACTTACCCATGCAAATCAAGATCCACCTCTCCTGTGAAGACAGAATATGCGTATATAAAAATGTAAATACCTGTGAGGACTTGTCAATGCCTGAAGGGAACTCGCCCGCGAGCATGTACATATTTCTGAATAAGGACTCGTGAACACCTGCTTCTATCTTCAAAAAGATATAAGAACTGTTATATGAAAAATTTAGTATGCGAGTACCTGAAGAGAACTCGCAAGCACCTATTTTTATTTGCAAAGGATATAAGAACAGGTATATACAAAATTTAGTATGCGAGTACCTGAAGATAACACGCAAGCACCTGTTTTTATCTGCAAAGGATATAAGAATAGGTATATAAAAAATTTAGTATGCGAGTACCTGAAGAGAACTCGCAAGCACCTCTTTTTATCTGCAAAGGATATGAGATCAGGTAATGAAGATCTAAAGTATGTCACCGCACCATTTCTTTTTATTCATACTTGAAGTGTATGAGAGAGATTATCCCATTTATATAGAGTATATGAGTGTTTATTCACATTCGCTTTGCTTTGATGTTGATGAAATAATATCTTTGTGAAGAGAAGAGATAGTACTCATGCCTGTGGAGAGATAAAACTAACATTCTGATATCATCACATTTACATATTCTAGAACAGTGAGTGTGAAGTCCATATAGCTAGCTGATTCTGACTTGTTGATATAATATTTTTATGGAGGTTATGTTAGCTGATGCCCAAACCAGCGTATGATTTTGCGAAATCCAGAAATGATAAATAGATTAATCATGAAATCCAAAAGTCCAGAAATCTAGAAAATCCGACATGATAGATATATGTGAAGTCCATGGTACCTGAAAAATTAGTAGCCAACAAATAATTGCATAATTATTTGGTGGTCGTTGTAATACATACTAAAGTCAGTATGTTTTTCTTGCCAACGCATGTCAATCATAACATTAGTTGTTAGCATTTTATCATAACCAATCTGTTATCAGATGTAATCATCTGTTTCAAGGAAAGCAAGTTGATTAACTCGACGAGATGTCATGGCAATCAGTGATAAACATTATAGAGGAAGAGATAGAGAGGAAAAGAGGCTGGGCTACCACTACACATCTGCGAGTGCTTCTAGCGAGATGTGGTCGCAGTGGGTTTTACGACCCTCACCCAAATCAGAGGTAGTATTTCTACCATTTGCAACCACGCAATTTACAAGTATTGATGTAAATAGCAAGAAGTAGAGTAACGAAAAAAGCTTAAGACATAAAAGGATAAATGATTGCAATGAAGGATACGAGAGTGAATATGGATATGCGTTTGATGTATCTAACTGCTGAGAAGATCTTCGCGATGATAGCTACTGATAGAACCCCAGTCACTGTCATACTTATTACAAGCAAAACTAAGAAAGGAAAAATACGAAAAAAGCTCCAAACAAGTGGGAGTCATATAAAATAGTGAATAAAGTGATATCCTATCTCTTTCTATTCTATGCACTTCTTTTATTGAGGGAAAACTCTCTGCTTTGTAAAGTTGTCTATGCTAGAAGAAAAACAATCTTTATATTACCAAGTAACATAGTCTTGTAATTTTCCTGCCTTCAACAGTTGGTCTATCAACTTTCGGAGAGCATGGCAGTCATTTGTATCATGACCAATATCAGAATGATATGCGCAGAAGAGTTCTTGATTGCGATTGTCAAACTTAGAATTTATAGGACGAGGTCTTCTATACTCTGGCATATTTTTAATTTTTGGAAGGACCTCTTCCAAGGAGAGATTCAACTGAATAGATCCTTCTGGGTGATTTTCATAATCAAGTGTTGTAGGATCATAAGACTGAATGGGAGAGACTTCCAAGTATGGAGATGATATATTATGATGAATAGAATAAGACTCAAATTGCTCAACTTGCGAAGGGCTCTGTGTTGAAGATGAATGACTGTGATAGAAATTTCTCTGATGTTGCTGAATCTTATGGTCCTGACAACACACATAGTTAGGATTCATCGCTTCACCTTTAATAAACTGATTTGCTATTTCAATGAGATGCTCATAAGACTTTGGCTCTTTTATGCTGACTTTATATTTGAGAGGGCCTTCTTGAAGTCCATGAATGAAGGCACATTTATACATCTCCTGATCAACATTACCAACCTCTAGAATCTCTCTCTGGAATCTATCGATGAAGTGAGCGATAGTTTCATTAACTCCTTGCTTGATTTGGAAAAGAGATGTTGGGCGCCTCTTTCGCTTCCTTGAGGTAGCAAATTTCAAGAGAAGTTATCTTCTGAGATCCATAAAGCAAGTGATTTATTGAGGCAACAACATGTAAAACCATTCCAGAGCTTGACCGCCAAAGGTCGTGATGAGAAGCTTGCACCTGATGCTATCTGATATAGTTCTCAACGCAACAGCTGACTCAAAGGCTTGAAGGTGGGAGAATGGATCTTCTCCCCCTGAGAAGGTTGGCAGGTGGGGTTATATAAACCCATTAGGAGTAGGTTCCCAATGAATTCTATCTGTAAAAGGAGAAGGTTCTTCCACTTCAGCCATAACTGGAGGGGTTGAAGGAGTTGCGACTTGAGGAGGAAGCTGCTGAATGATAGCTGTTATAACTTGATTAATCCCATTAAATTGCTGGCGAGTCTGCTCCATCTGTTGAGCAAGCTCTTTGCAAAAATGTTCTAGATGATGCTCTATGCGAAGTTCAAGAGGTTCCAGAGTAAGTTCACCATTTGAATGCTCTTGAACCTTTGTCATCTCCATTGCTACTAAAAAATAGAAATTGCAGAAATTGCCAAAAAAGAGAAAAACTGCAATAACTTCTAAACGGGGCCAAATTTTTGCAATCTAAGGGCTAGAAAATGCCTGAACGGGGAACCCCTTTCAATTTTTGGATAGTTCAGGTCGATCCGGTCGCGACAAGATTTGAATTTCTTAATTCCGACACCTGGATCAAAAGTTTTGACCGTTTTAAGATTTGGTGTTATGCTCGGTAAAATCTCATATCTTCACCGCAGCTGCTATTCATCAACCATTCCGATTTGAAGGTCGCGTGTTATGTTTGAGCAAAAAATGCTCCAGGTCCACACTCGCCCAAGCTGAAAAGAGGTGGAGGAAGGAAACTGTTAGATGGTTGGTTACTTTGAGCTATGATGGAAGACAAGAGGGAGGAGAAAAAGAGATGTCGAGGGTCTCCTGGGAGGAGATAGCAGAATTTGCTAAAAAGTGGTAACGAGGTCTCAGAAATGAGATAGCTCCAGCTGCAGAAATGAGGTATTGACGATCTCAAAAATGAGACCACCCCAGCTGCTGGGAAGAGATATGATGGTCTCAGAAATGAGACCGCTCATGTCAAAGGCAAGTGCTGGAAACTCTCCAAAGATCCTGAAACTAATGCCCCTACACCTCTTTTTATAGGCAAGGGGGCCTGCCCAAATGGGCAGGTCAGGAAGGAACGAGCTACCCGGGGCCGATACCTCCCAGGCCGAGGTCGCCCAAGGGGGACGACCTGACGAGATCGCCCAGGGGGCGACCTCAGGCCAAGGTCGCCCCAGCTGGGGCGACCTGCCTCAGGCCGAGGTCGCCCCAACGGGGCGACCTGGCGAGGTCACCCAAAGGGCGACCTCAGGCTGAGATCTCCCAGCTGGGGTGATCTGCCTCAGGCCAAGGTCGCCCCATAGGGACGACCTGGCGAGGTCGCCCAGAGGGCGACCTCAGGCCGAGATCGCCACAGCTGTGGCAATCTGCCTCAGGCCGAGGTCGCCCCAAAGGGACGACCTGGCAAGGTCGCCCAGAGGGCGACCTCAGGCCGAGATCGCCCCAGCTGGGGCGATCTGCCTCAGGCTGAGGTCGCCCCAAAGGGACGACCTGGCGAGGTTGCCAAGAGGGTGACCTCAGGCCGAGATCGCCCCAGCTGGGGAGATCTGCCTCAGGCCGAGGTCGCCCCAAAGGGACTACCTGGCGAGATCGCCACAAAGGGACGACCTGGCGAGGTCGCCCAGAGGGCGACCTCAGGCCGAGATCGCCCCAGCTGGGGCAAACTGCCTCTGGCCGAGGTCGCCCCAAAGGGACGACCTGGCGAGGTTGCCCAGAGGGCAACCTCAGGCCGAGATCGCCCCAGCTGGGGCGATCTGCCTCAGGCCAAGGTCGCGCCAAAGGGATGACCTGGCGAGGTCGCCCAGAGGGCGACCTCAGGCCGAGATCACCTCAGCTGGGGCGATCTGCCTCCGGACGAGGTCTCCCCAAAGGGGTGACCTCTCGAGGGAGGGATCACGCAGGGCGTGACCTCTAGGCGTGACCGAGCGAAGTGCGACCTTTACGAGACGAAAGGCGAGACCACCCGGGCGATGAGGGACCGCCAGGGCTTGGATCTTTGACAAAAAATACCTGGACTGCCCGGAGAGGGTGTGGATTGCTTCGATTACCTGCAAAAGGCTAGCTCAAGGTGATCGCTGATTTCTGGGTAAATAATATCGATCACAGAAAAGAGAAGTAAAACTGAAGACATTTAGAAGTCAAGTCCACATCACATTAAATGTAATTTCTAGAATATAAGATGCCTACATGAAATAACTGAATAAAATATAGTAATAAAAGGACTCCTGCCCGATACATCAATTGCTCACTACAATTTCACTCGCGGAAGCATAATCTACTAAAACTAATAGAACACTCACAAATCCTATCATCGCTGCTCCCATACTAGACTTCCCCGCCTCCATCTGCACCGGCCTTTGGTGCTGCAGCATCTCATCGGTCCCCTAAAATGATAAGGTCTACCAACCGTTCGTAAAAAGACTAAGCCAATCCCCCACCCTCCCCCAGTGACTCCTAGGCACCGTGCGGGAAGGATGAAGCGGAGGACATCAAGGGGTATAATCAAAAGTAGGTGACAGTGATTCTAACTACGGGAAGGTCTATCGCTATGCAATATAATGCTAAGAGGATAATCAAATACATAGTGAAGTTCTCTTGAATTGGTGACTTCTCCAAATCAGGAATCATGAGGGCAAGATTCCCAACAATCTCCCCCTATTTGAAGAACTCAGAATCCCAATTCAAGATTACTTGCACTGACCACTAAGATGTGAGTTTATACATTGGATGTTAACATAGTTACCATTTCCTTAGCTTTTGCATCTTCTTGAGCTGGTAGCTCCCCCTTGATGTGATGCGCATCTTTACGTTATTCCCCCTTTTTCTTTACTCCCCCTTGATGTGATACATCACATGATGTATCTTCTCTACTCAGGTTATTCTTTTCTGATACCAATCTCCCCCATTTCCTTAGCTTTTGCATCTTCTTGAGCTGGTAGCTCCCCCTTGTTGTGATGCACATCTTTACTTTATTCCCCCTTTATCTTTACTCCCTCTTGATGTGATACATCACATGATGTATCTTCTCTACTCAGGTTAGTCTTTTCTCCCCCTTTCTGACTTTTTCATTATAGACCTTTTATGACCAGATTGTCTCAGTACTTGTCCTGCAAATTCTTCTTACTATTATATGTAGGGAGATTAGTGAGCAGTAAGGTAAAGTTTACTCTAAGTTTAACATTCCCAATTGGAATTTGAAGAAGTTAAACTTAGCTTCATCTAGGGGCTTTGTGAATATGTCAGCCACATGTTTGTCTGTGGGAACAAACTCAAGGATGATATATTCATTCTCCACATGATCCCTGATGAAGTGATACCTGATCTCAATGTGCTTAGTCCTGCTATGTGAGATAGGGGTTTTAGCAATTGAGATTGCACGGGAAGAGTCACAAAATAGGGGTGTTTTGGTCATCTTTAGATTGTAGTCTTCAAGTTGATGCTGGATCCATAGCAGTTGAGCACATCAGCTCCCAGCAAAGATGTATTCTGATACTGCTATGGAGATTGCTACACTTGTCTGCTTCTTGCTTCTACAAGAGATCAGTCTTCCTCCAAGGAATTGGGATGTTCCTGAGGTACTTTTCCTATCTTCTTTGCATCCTGCATAATCTACATCTGAGTAGCCTGTCAGTTCACAACCATTGTTCCTAGGGTACCATAGGCCAAGATTTGATGTACCCTTTAGGTATCTTAGGATTCTCTTTACAGAGACATGATGAGATTCCTTAGGGTTCACCTGATATCTAGCATAGACACATGTGGCAAATATTATGTCAGGCCTACTTGCAGTTAGGTATAGTAAATATCCAATCATGCATCTGTACTTAGTTTCATCAAAGGGTATTCCCTTCTCATCCTTGTCAAGAGACACATTGGTTCCCATTGGATTTTTCATAGAGGAAGCACTCTCAATCGAAAATTCTTTACTAGCTCTCAAGTGAATTTGGTCTGAGAGATGAATATGCCATCTTCTGATTGTTTCACTTGGAGACCTAGGAAGTATTTGAGCTTACTCATGCCGCTGATCTCAAACTTTCCTGCATTAAGCTGGCAAACGTTTTGCAGAGATTGTTATCTGTAGAGCCAAAGATAATGTCATCTTAATAGATCTGTACTAGGAAAATCTTCCCCTTAACTTCCCTTAGGAATAATGTCTTGTCAATCTTTCCCCTAGAGAATTTATTCTCAATGAGAAAGCTTGACAGTGTCTCATACCAGGCTCTAGGTGCCTGCTTTATGCCATATAAAGTTTTTTTTAAGAAAATATACATAGTCAGGATGAGTTGATTAATAAAACCTGAAGGCTGATCTACATAGAATTCCTCTTTGAGGTTACCATTTAAAAAGGCTGACTTCACATCGATCTGATAGACTTTAAATCCTTGGTAGGCAGCATAGGCGAGCAATAGTCTGATAGCTTCTAGTCTGGCTATAGGGGCAAAGGTCTGATCATAGTCAATCCGCTCTTCCTGTCTATATCCCTTTGCCACCAGTCTTGCTTTATTCTTTGTGATTATTCCATTCTCATCCAATTTATTTATGTAGACCCACATAGTTCCTATGATATTTTGTCCTTGGGGTCTAGGAACTAACTTCCATACTTTGCATCTCTTAAATTGATTTAGCTCCTCTTGCATTGTTGCAATCCAAAATGGAACCTGATTTGCTTCCTCAAATTTCTTGGGTTCTATTTGAGAGAGAAAACTCAGGTACAATGCTTCATTTATAGCTCTGCTCCTTGCTAGCACTCCTTCATTGACATCCCCTATTATTTGCTCTTGGGGATGATCTCTCATTTGTCTCAAGGCAATTGGCAATATTCTGGGGACTTCTTCATTGACAGGCTCTTCAGGCTGCATTGCCTCTTCTGTTTCTGAGGCATCTATAGTCTCTTCTGCAATTTCAATTGTTGCTGACTTATTATTATCGTTGATTGAGGTATCAACCTTTTCTTCAAAGGATAATTTCTCCATATTCTCTATTGTACCTGCATTCACTAAAGAACTAGACCAGCCCTTATGTATAAGGCTAGTCTCATCAAATATAACATGTATAGATTCTTCCACTGCTTGGGTATTGATGTTGTACACCCTGTAAGCTTTGCTATAGGAGCTGTAGCCAACAAGAATACCCTCACTGCTTTTCTCAGCAAACTTGGTTAGCCTGAGCTTCCCATTATTGAGTACATAGCATTTACTCCCAAAGATCCTTAAGTAGGATAAGGTAGGTTTTCTGCATTTTATTAGCTCATAGGGAGTCTTCTTGTGGTTTTTGATGATGGAGGCCCTATTGATCACATGACAAGCAGTGTTCACAGCCTCTGCCCAGAAGTATTCTGGAAGGGAGGAATCACTTAGCATTGTCCTACTTGCCTCTATCAAGGTTCTGTTTTCCTTTCTGCAACCCCATTTTGTTGAGGAGTCCTAGGAGAGGAAAATTCTTGAGAGATACCTAGTTCTTGGTAGAATTCTGTCATGGGTCCTGACTAAAATTTTGTTCCATGACCACTTATGAGTTTGACCACAGTACAGTCCATCTCAATCTTGGATCTGCCTAACAAAATTCTTCAAGATTTCTAAGGTGTCTGACTACTTTTTAAGGAAGAATACCCAAGTGAACCTTGAGTACTCATCAACTATCACAAGAGTGTAGACCTTCCCTCCCAAGCGGAGAACTGACATAGGACCAAATAGATCCATATGCAGTAGAAATAAGCACCTGAAGGAATCTTTGTCAGTTATGCTTTTAAAGCTGGTCCTTGTCTGCTTCCCAAGTTGGCAGGCTTGCCAAGGACCTTTCTTGATGCATTTAATATTAGTTCCATTTCTGACCAAGTCTTGTGAGAAAAGCTTGCTTATGGTCTTATAGTTAATGTGTGCAAGCCTCTTGTGTTATTTTACACATAGAGCCTCTTTATCATTAGCTACAAGACACACAGGCATGGAAGAATTTGCATTAAGAAAATTTAAGCAGTAAATATTGCCACTCCTAGTGCCATTCAAGACAACCTCAGAATCTATGGACTTCTTGATTAAGCACTTATCCTTGTGGAAGGTGATTATAAAACCTAGATCACAGAGTTGACTTATGCTTATGAGATTATGTTTCAATCCCTCAATATAAGCTACTTTAGTGATGGTAACTAGGCCATTTGAAATGCTGTCATAGCCTTTAGTCATTCCTTTTTCTGAACCTCCAAAGATTACTGTTGGTCCATTCTCCACAGGGATGAAGCTTCTTAGATACTTTTTGACTCCAGTCATATGCTTGGAGAACCCACTATCCAAATACCAGATTGGAGACTGGCTGGTATTTGGATATACCTGCAAGAGAAATTAATTCCCCTTAGGTACCCAATTTGAATTGGGTCCTTGGTTCCTGTTAGGAAAATAAACTGGAATGTCACGCCACTGAGGGTTCTGCACTCTCTTTGCATTGGGTCTTGTTGGGTTGAACCAATAATCCAGGGCAAAGTGGCCTACTATCCCACAGCACCAGCATTCATACCTATTGTACCTTCTCTTTTGCCTCACCATTTGAGTAGGATGAGAGTGTTGGTGAGCAGGAGGGAGGACACCTTACCTAACAGGTCTTGGGTGAATCTTACAGGTGTGAGAATTGTGTTTCATAACTTGTCGGTCCACCTACTTGGGAACAGGCCTGGTGGAGGAAGCCATTCCCTTACTTTTCAGTGATATTGTTGTAGGTCCATGGCCAGAAGAACCTGATGCTAGTACCTTCTCAGAAGAAGATTGAGCTTCAGATCCTTTGTCCTTGACAGTATTCTGATTGAATCATATACCAGCTCTGAATGATCCAGAGAAGGTATCAATGATAGGTAAGACTGTCTTGGGCATAAAGAAGCTTGCAGCAAGTTTCTTCTCAGCCAGCAGCATCTCTTCAAGGTCCTTAATGACCTTGTTCTTCTGACCTAATTCAGCATTCTTAAGACTTGTGGCTTCCTTGAATCTGTCCACTTCTTTGCTCATGGCAGCCAGCTTTTCAGCTGTCTCCTTGAGCTCTGACTGGACAGCCTTCAAGGAATCTAACTCCTTGGTTTGTACTTTGAGGAGTTTCTTGTAGTTCTTGAAGGCTTTCCACAAAGCCTTACACTGCTTTATTAGGCAGATTCAACATCATATTGAGATCTTGAGGTCGTGATGTTGGTTGCAGACACACTCTCATTATCATGCACGGAGTCTGTTATTGATTCAGAATCAGAGACAGACGGATGGGCTTTGATAAGTACCTTCCCAGGAGAGATGTCATCCGGGTTATCTTCCTTTATGACCATTAGGTCTATTAGTGCTTCTTCCTCAATATCTGAGGAGCTTGAATCAGAATCACTTAGTGTTCTGATTTTCTTTGCTATAAACCCTCTTTCATATTTCTTCTTGTCCTTTGACCTTCTCTTGTCTTCATAATTCCTTGATTCCCTTCTCTTAGAAGAGCAATCAGCAGCTATGTGACATATCTTATTACAGGAGTAGTAGATAATGTTAGCAAAATCAAATTTACCAGGGTTTGATTTATACATGTCCTCCCTTGAGGATTTAGACCTGTCATGTTGATCAGATCTTTTTGAGCTTGAGGAGGTAGGTCTGTAGTTGTCTCTTCTTCTTCTGGTTATCAGCTTCTTGAACTTCTTAGAGAGAAGGACTATCTCTTTGTCAGTATCATTAGAGTCTGATATGCTGGCATCAGACTCTTCACTGCTCTTTGATATGTTCTGATAAATGAGAGTCTTGTCCTTGGATCTCCTTGTGCTCTCAGCCTTGAGAGACACAGATCTTTCTCTAGATCTCCCTTTTGAGCTCTTCTCTTCAGCCTTCCTGGTATTGATCTGAAGTTCATGGGATAACAGCTTCCCATACAGATTCTTGGGCTCCAAGATGCCTAGCTGACCCATCTCTCTGAAAGCACAGATCTTTATATCCCATTCCTTAGAGAGAAATCTAAGGAATTTATCATTTAGGTCAGAGTTAGTGAAGTCTCTTCCATAATTCTTCAGTCCATTAACTATTTTGAAAAACCTCTCATAACAGCTTAAGATAGTTTCAATCTTGCCTTGCTTGAAGGCTTCATACTCCTGATTGAGGAGGGATTTTCAATCATCCCTTACCTCTTCAGTGCCCACCATGTAGACAATCAGAGAGTCCCACATCTCCTAGGCTGTCTTGCAGTGAATGAGATTCTGGAGAGTTTAGTCATCAATGGCATTAACGATTACATTTTGTGCCCTTTTATCCAGACTTGCCAGGGTCAGCTCATCCTTGGTCATGTCTGTATACTTTTTTGCCACCATCCTAGTTGGATCAATTATTGATGTTGTCATGGGAATGAAGGGGCCTTCTTACACAGTTATATAGACTCTTGGATCAACTGCCTCCATGAACAACCTTACTCTTTCCTTCCAGATAGGATAGTTCTCTGTTGTGCAGATTGGGAGTTTCATGGCTCTCATCTCTCAATGTTGATCACCTCCAGCCATGTTGGATTGTTCTAAGATCTTGATCTGACGGTTAAGTCATTTTCTTGATCAACCTACCTCTGATACCACTTGTTGGTTATAAAACAATCACCAAAGGGGGGGGGGGGGGGGGGGGGGGGGGGGGGGGGTTAGGTGATTATAGTTGTTTTTAAAATATTTAGCAAGAAATGATTTTAATGTAAGCGCTGCACAGAAGAATCACAAAAAGTCTCAGCACACACACGACACAAGATGTATAGATGTTCCTCAAGACTGGGTGTCTTGAGTAGTCCTCTGTCCCTCTGCGCCTACCCAGCAGTGTGCTATGCTCGGCAAACTCCACCAATGTCTCCGGCCTACAAGCCTTACAACTCGGACCCGCAAGTCCCTGCAGCCTAGGCCCGCAAGCCCCTTCACTGCACCCGAGCCCGCAAGCTTGACACTCAGGCCCTCAAGCCAAACACAACACAGACCCGCAAGTCTTGCCTACAGTCTAGGCCCGCAAGCCCCTTCACTGCACCCGAGCCTGCAAGCTCGAAACGTATATACCCACAAGTCCTCTGCCCTAGCCCTCAAGCCTCATAAATCTCATGCCCTCAAGACTGACACTCAGATCTGAAAATAGATCCTACAACTTTGGCCCGCAAGCCTTTACAAATAGAGATATAATAAGGAATATTGTTTCTTCTGCCTGATGGAGATCGACTTCTTGACTTGAAGAAGACGCTTTTGATATCAGACTTGATAGCGCAAATCCTCTCCAAGCCTTCTTCTACCTGTAACTCTTCCTTTTCAGTCGATGAAACTAGATTGATTCTCTTGTGAACAAAGGATGAAGATCAACTTGTTCTCAGTTCTTGTTTTTGCTTATCTCCATCGTTACTGTTCTATTCAAGATTGCTTAGGGAGATTCTCTTCAGTTCCAGGATTTGAGAGCAGTTTAGTGCATCCACTGTTCCCTTTTATAGGACTGAGATGCCGCTTAACGGTCTCCTATGATGTCCTATTCTGACAAGCCCCCATGCCTTGAGAGCACGCACTGATTGGACAATCAGGCGGCGGCTTTAATTGCTGACAGCGTGTCCGGCTATTTTTGAATCTGTCTCGACGATATTTCCATTTTTACGACGATATGGACAATATCCCGACGATAGGGCTTGTCGATGTCTTGAGCTGGTTTCTCCTTCAATTATTCATCAGATAGTGATATCTCGACGATACGGGACATCACTTATGCACTCTAGCTTAAGTGACATGAAGTCATCAAACTGATATCAGCGAGAACTCGTTGTTTCCTCAATATCGCTGAAGTCACCATATCTTGTCGATGACATAATTGATATCATGTCGACAGACTATACATCAGCAATTGCATGTCTTCATATGACCTTCTTTAGTCTTCTCGACGACACACCTTCTTTACGACGATGTCATCGGCATCAGTCTTACTTAGCCTTTCCGACGACACGGCTTCTTGTCGACGATATCGTCGACATATTTGAGTCTTCTTCTTCATCTCGCCTTTTTGATATCGTCGTGAAGATGTCACAATGATATCACCATTTATCCTTGCTCTTCATGTTGTTGATGATGTGCCTGCTATTGTCGACGATACGCTTGATCCTTTTCGACGACATCAGACACATCCATTCTTCTTTGCGTTGCCTATACTTATCTTTTACTGAAATGATAATGCTAAGAGGATAATCAAATACATAGTGAATTTCTCTTGAATTGGTGACTTCTCCAAATCAGGAATTATGAGGGCAAGATTCCCAACAAATATCCCTGGAGGTAGGACTCCACTTGCCTGCTTGTGGATCCTGCTCAATTTCCCTCAGCCTTTTCTGTATGTAATTCCTATTTTGAAGTTTCTTCCTTTTCTTTGAGGTTGCTGACTCTCCAAATTCAGCACTATATTCCTCTAAATCTGTGCTTACAGATGGTTCAACTAATTCGTAACCTGAGGGAGGTTTTTGGAAAGCTTGCTTGACTTGACTTGCAGTCCACATAACTTGATGTGTGACTGCATTTATGACTGCTTTCTCCCCATTTAGGACTTCTTCAATGAGACGATCATCCAGGGTTTCTTGCATCAAAACGAGCCTTTCATGAATTTGTTCCTCAGTGGCATCCAAGTTGTTTCGAACTTCCAGCAAATGATCATGCAAGGTCTGAGCATTCACATGCACTCTATTCATAACGCGATCTCTATCTTCATGAATGATTGTTTCGATCTGCCCAAAGGCACGCTCTACATTGTTTGAGAAGATTATGTAGGGATACGGCGCAACCAACTGCACCAAAAGACAGGCATGTTGGTCAAGGGCGCCTACCGCTCCTTTATAGAGTCAGCTATCCTCGGGCGGATCCACGGGGCAGTCAGTTAGACCCACGGGGGACACACCCTTCTGCTTCGAATAACACCGAAGCGCCGGGGGCAATTCTAGAACCCTAACAACTCCCTCCCCCCCCAGAAACGACCCCGGGGTTTCGAACCCGCGACCCCCTCTGATACCACTTGAAAGTGAGGTTAGATCTTAGATTTGCTCTAGGGGGGGGGGGTGAATAGAGTATTAAAAAGTTCACTTAATTTTATAGTGGAATTAAAATAGTGATACTTATATGTGTATTGAGTGAGTTATAAAAACAAACACAAAGAGAGCACACAGCACAATACAAAAAAATAAACACAACACACAGGACACAAGGATTTTATAGTAGTTCCCCAATAAACCTGGGTACGTCTACTCTTCTACCAACCTTGGTAGGATTCCACCAGGTTTTTGATCAGGTGCCCTATTACCAATGGATTTTTGATCAGGTGTCCAAACACCAAGGAGCTTTTGATCAGGTGCTCTAACCAAACTACAGGTTTTTGATCAGGTGCCCTGCCACCAAGGTGTTAACTTTTGAAGGGAGTTATAAACCTGTACATGAGGGGATAAAGAGGGTTTAGATGTTCTTCTCTGTCAATAATCTGAGAGAAGACTCTAGTGGAATGTTGTTGTAAAGCTCCCCATGTCTGATTGAAATTTGTTGATAGTTGAGGATGGAGCTTTCACTTAAATGAAGTATCTTCCTGTATCTTCCTGATAGCTGATAAATCTGAGAGACAGAAGTTTTCTTAGATTGTTTGTTGCTCTTTTGAAGATCTGAACTTGCAGCAGAAATCTGAGAGATGATTTGTATTGTTGTTCTCAGAGAATGAGATGCTGCTTGAGGAAGATGAACTTTGAAAGCTTTTTCTTTTCTTCCTGCTGTATTTCTCTCGACAGCTTTCTTCTTTTCTTTTTCCTGCTGTTCTGTTTTTCTGTAATAATAATGTAATACTGTATATCTTCTTCCTATTCTATTTCTTTTGAAATCTCTGACAGATTTGAAATTCAAATCCCTTGATTTAAGGAATAAAATATTCAGAAGAGATATATCTGGGAACTGTAAATCTGATACGCTTTATCTTTTTCCTTTTCCATGAACGTGTCCTTTTCAGCTAAATGTCAACGGCTATATTCTCGAAATAATAAAAGGAAAGATATAATCCTTACTTATCTGATAGAATAGAGCCATTGCTGAAAGATCTGAGTTCAGAGAATAGAATAAAATAATCTGTCTGATGTACTGAACTGAAATAACAAATTTCATTGATCTGAACAAATTTCATTGAACGCAATCTTGAGTTCGTCGATCTCAAGCTGGAGGTCGCCGAACTAAAAGTTAATATCTGATAAGCTAGCTTGAGTATTTAATTCGTTGAGCTAAGAAGAACTTTCGTCGATCTGAACATCTGATACTTATTCTTCAAACGCAGAGCTGAGTTCGTCGAACGCTGAGACTGGTAGGTTTGTCGAACGCTGAGACTTGGTCATCCGCTGAGACTAAAGTTCATCGACTGCTGAGACGAGGTTCATCAACCGCTGAGATGAGCTTTCGTCAACCGCTGACAGCATTTCATCGAACGCAGAGAGGAGTTCGTCGAATGCAGAGAGGAGTTCGTCGAACGCAGAACCTTGCAGAGTTCGTCGAATGCGGGAGCATGCCATTCATCGAACGTAGGATGGAGTTCATCGAACGCAGTATGGAGTTCGTCAAACGCAGAAAACTTCTCTTTTCCTTAGTTCTAACAATCAAAAACCTTGACCCTTAAGACTATACATTGGGGTCAACTTAGTCCTACTAAATAGATAGTGATCCTATCCCAAATCAGTAATAGAGTTGTTCCAACATATTACTTAATTTTGCATGAGCTTATGGGTTTGATGGACAACCTTATTGATCTCTTCACCAACAAGCACCATGGTTGGAGCTACTAGGTGATAGAAGGGAGCATGCTGACTGTTCAGATGAAGTATTACCTTCTTCAGATTCTTCAGTTCAGCCTTCATTTCATTCCTCAGGCCATCAACTATTTGCAGGATGAATGATTCAATTTTTGCCTCTGAGCATTGAGTAATGTTGGGATCATTTGGAGTAAGGATACTGATTGATCAGAGGATGATTCGACAGCATTGTCCTCTAGAGCAACTCTTTCTTGGGGGGGGTATCTTTTGGAGCACTGTCAGATGAGCAGTCACTGATCTAAACTGTTGACTTCTTAGGAGATGCTACCTTTATTGGCTCACTTTCCACCATGATTACAATCTTTCCTCCAAGAGCCAGTTCAAGTCCAGTGGAGGGTACAGTATTCTCAACTATTTCAGGCTCTTGTCCTATGCTGTCAGCTCTTTCTTCTGGGGAGATCTCAAGTTGGACAGGATCTTCCTGAACTCCTAGGGTAGAGCACCCTAGATGGGTCTCCCCCTCAACCATTTCAATATCTTGGGATGAGCTCCAAGGTTGGAACTCCTCCTGAATTGGATCACTCTCCAGGATTGGACTTCTCCTCTCTTCAGCCACCTCTATGTTAGCAGGTACAGCTTCTTGCTCTGGGATATCACGAGGTAAAGACATCTGCACCTCAATCTGATCAGGGATTTGCTGGGATGGTGCTCTTCCTTCCTCTGAGCTACTAGAGGACTCCTCCTCCTCTGGGTACCACCTTGGCAACTTTCTTTGAATTCTTCAACTGAACAGAAGAAGTACCTGTAGGTCCTTTGGATATAGACCTATCTTACCTATCAAATAGCTTGGAGTCCAACCTCTTGGAGTAGTTCAGAGGCACTCCCATCTTCCTGTTGAGCACGTCCCCTAGGGAATTCAGAAAGAAGATGGAGAGAATTCTTCCAAACGATGGGGTGTTCAGACTGTTTTTTACGTTCTGGAACACAAGTTCCCTCCAGTCAGTCTTTTTGAAGAGAATGATCCTGCACATCACGTCTAACATTTCCTTGGAAATCCGGTCATGAGAACCCGATTTGCATAATAAGACTTTTCTAGTGATGTCGGCGAGAAGCTTCCCCTTCTGGTTGAAGTATGCCTTTTAGAAAGACCTAGAGGTCTTTCCAGAGTGCCCACACCATTCAAAACCTGCAGATATGTTGTCAGTGGACACTTCATCCTCTTCTTCTTCCTTCAGCCAAGGCAGTCGCAACGCCTTTCCCAGGCTCTTCGCTGACACTTTCACTTTCTTTCCAGCAACAACTGATTTCACTGATGATTCTGAATTGTTTAATCTTGCTCCTCCACAAAATTCAAGGAGCTCTCTGTTGAGAAGGACGCAGGGTTCACTCAGCAGATATTCGAGGCCCGCTGATTCCAGTAACCCTATTACAGACCTAATTTCATCTGAGCAGAAGTTGAATCTGCTTCATTGAATCTCACACCAGGAAATTACTGAAGTCTCTTCTTTCTTGGGAGACATTGCAGAAGAATCGTGAGAAGTAGCAGTCGTCGGAGACGGAGCAGAATTTTGTCGTAGGAATGTCTTTGGGAAAATGAGAGCGTAATTTTTATTCTATGCATTCATTCTATTTATAGTGTAGGTAGAAGAAGATGTGTGTACCTTATCGATTGTATTGATGAATTGATTAATATTTCATCGGATGACTCCTATTTGTAAATCCAGTATTGTGTTTAGTAGTCGTATCCTATTTCGACGATACTGTAACGACCCAGAAGCCGACATCCGATCGGGATAACGTCCACCGATTTAGCCTCAACTGGCCTCGCTACAGGGCTGCAGCCCAAGCACCCCAACCCCTCTCCAGCCCATTGGCGGGTTGTTGGTGGCCACAACCTCCCATTGATGAGGTAAACTCGATAGTCAAGAATGCACCACGGGGACTTCCCAGGAGGTCACCCATCCCATTACTACTCCAACCCGAGCACGCTTAACTATGGAGTTCTTTCACTTCTCATCACCAATTGAGCTGCAGCTCAATTAGTGATGAGAAGTGAAAGAACTCCATAGTTAAGCGTGCTCGGGTTGGAGTAGTAATGGGATGGGTGACCTCCTGGGAAGTCCCCATAGTGCATTCTTGACTATCGAGTTTACCAGCTCAATTGGTGATGAGAAGTGAAAGAACTCCATAGTTAAGCGTGCTCGGGTTGGAGTAGTAATGGGATGGGTGACCTCCTGGGAAGTCCCCGTGGTGCATTCTTGACTATCGAGTTTACCTCATCAAAGGAAGGTTGTGGCCACCAACAACCCGCCAATGGACTGGAGAGGGGTTGGGGTGCTTGGGCTGCAGCCCTGTAGCGTGGCCAGTTGAGGCTAAATCGGTGGACGTTGTCCCGATCGGACGTAGGCTTCTGGGTCGTTACAATAAAAGTGCACTCTTTTTTGTAACGTCCCACGGCCCTGGACTTACAATCGGGACAACATCCACCGACTGCCTCTCCTGGCGACCGTTACCGGGCTGCAGCCCAAGCACCCCAACCCCTCTCCAGCCCACTGGCAGGTTGTTGGTGGTCACAGCCTCCCTTCGGTGAGAAGTGATCCAGTTAAGCGCCTCTACGGGGCCTTCCCAGGAGGTCACCCATCCCAGTACTACTCCAGCCCGAGCACGCTTAACTATATAGTTCTTTCACTTCTCATCACCAATTGAGCTGCAATTGGTGATGAGAAGTGAAAGAACTATATAGTTAAGCGTGCTCGGGCTGGAGTAGTACTAGGATGGGTGACCTCCTGGGAAGGCCCCGTACAGGCGCTTAACTGGATCACTTCTCACCGAAGGGAGGCTGTGACCACCAACAACCCGCCAGTGGGCTGGAGAGGGGTTGGGGTGCTTGGGCTGCAGCCCGGTAACGGTCGCCAGGCGAGGCAGTCAGTGGATGTTGTCCCGATTGTAAGTCCAGGGCCATGGGACGTTACAGATACTCTGGTATGTCGTCGAAACATGTCATCGTTATGCTTTGTTCAAACTGGCCCAGTTTTCATCGAAATATACTGCATGTCGTCGAAACAACTGATCATGTCGTCGAAACAACTGATTGTGTCTTCGAGACAACTATTTTTGTCGTCGAGACAATCATCAAATACTTGTTTGGCTTAGGCAATGTTCAGCCCTTCTTGAGAGGCTCCTTTAGCACTGAACCTGACCTTCTCCTAAGCAACAGATAATTAGTGATAAGAGTAAAATGAATTGGAAATTACTCTAAGTTTAACATCCCCAATTAAAATTTGAAGAAGCTAAACTTAGCTTCATCTAGGGGCTTTGCGTATATATCAGCCACTTGTTTGTCTGTGGGGACAAACTCAAGAGTTGTATCTTCATTCTCCACATGCTCCCTAATGAAGTGATACCTGATCTAAATATGCTTAGTCCTGCAGTGTGGGGCAGGGTTCTTTGCAATTGAGATAGCACTTGAAGACTCACAAAACATTAGTGTTTTGGTATCTTTAAATTGTAGTCTTCAAGCTGATGCTGGATCCATATACCCTGAGTACATCAACTCCCAGCAGATATGTATTCTTATTCGGCTATGGAGATTGCTACTCTTGTTTGCTTATGACTGCTCCATGAGATCAGTCTTCCTCTAAGGAACTGGCAAGTCCCTGAAATACTCTTTCTATCTTCTTTACACCCTGCATAGTCTGCATCTGAATATCCAGTTAGTTCACACCCATTGTTCCTAGGGTACCATGGGACAAGATTAGGTGTACCCTTCATGTATCTTAAGATCCCCTTGACAGAGGTGTGATGAGATTCCTTGGGGTTCACCTGATATCTAGCACATACGCATGTGCCAAACATTATGTTAGGCCTACTGGCAGTTAGGTAATGAAAAGACCCAATCATGCATCTGTACTTGGAATCATCAAAGGGTATTCCCTTTTCATCCTTGTCCAGGGACACATTGGATCCCATGGGAGTCTTCATAGAAGAAGCACTCTCAAATCCAAATTTCTTGACTAGATCTTTAGTGAATTTGGTCTGTGAGATGAATATACCATCTTCAAATTGTTTGACTTGGAGACCTGGAAAGTATTTGAGCTCTCCCATAATGTTCGTTTCAAACTTTCCCTTCATTAAATTGGCAAATTTCTTGTAGAGATTGTCATCTGTAGAGACAAAGATAATTTCATCCACGTAGATCTTGTTATGTTTTTGAAGTGGAAGTGGTGTCTGGGCGGTCTGTCTATGGAGGCCGCAAAGACTGCGCAAACTGTTGTGGTTTGTCGTTTGTGCCCAAGTGTTCCTATTTTTGTTGAGACCAGGAGATCTTGTACTGGAGGTCGCTTCGGCGGTTTGGTACTGTATTCTGCATGAGTTCATTCGGGCGGACAGTTATGGTATGTCAGGATGTTCATGTGGCTCCGATCTTATAAGAGTCCGGGCGGGTTTTATGAGCTCAGTTCTGGCAGTCTGCTCTTGATCGATCATATGCGCATATGTCTATTCTTATAAGAGACCGGGCGGTCAGTCAGGTTGTTCTTGGCAAGCTCCCTTACTTGGACAGTTGTGCTTAAGTATAATAAGGTCTTATGGATACCGCGCGGTCTGGTTCTGGAGACTGCGTATTTCAATAAGGAAGGTGATCGTATCCCTCTTGGGCGGTGATGACATTCGTTTGTTTGCCTACAAATAAAGAGGCAGGGCTAGCCATTCGTATGCAAGAACTATAAGAACAAAAGTTGGTTTGATTGTGTCGGTCTCACTTTGAGGTCGCGCGATCTGAGTTTGTTGACAGGATTGTTGTGTTCGCAGGTTAGCAACTATCGATCAACCGTTAGCATTATTCCTTCTTTCCAGCTTTTCATAAACCAGCTTGGCAGCGTTCTCGTCTAGGTGAATTGTGTTTTGAAGTTCTTGATCTGTTTGCAGCAGACTCGGTTGATCAGGCGACCTTAAGCGGTCAGGCGGTCTTGAGTTACAGTCTTGCAGTAGTGAGCAGTTCTGCATCTTGTGTTCGCGAGTTACTTCTGTGATCTTGAGACCGTGCATTCTGGGAGATCATGAAGTGCAGACAGCTTTGTTTTCAGCAGTTCAATAAGGAGCAGATTGATTGGTCTATGATTGGCGGTCTTGCAGTTTGCAGGTCAGCGACCAGAACTGTTCGCGCGGTCTCAGGGAAGCAAGGCGATCTTGCTGAGTTCAAGCAGTCTGCATGGTCTCAGTTTTCTAGCCGCCAGATGCTTGATGTGTTGCTTGTTCTTCTCATCTAAGTGTTTCTCTTCTAAATCATGTCTCACCATGTATGCAACACATTGTAGAATAAAGATCTTCTTGTCCTTCATTATCACTGGTTAACTATTTGAATTGAATGAAGTCTTCCGGTCTTGTCTTCGATCCATCTCTGAAATTTTAACATGGTATCAGAGCGGGTTTGAGGCAGCAATCAACACCAGAATCTTGTTTCAGTCTCTGAAAGGTTGTTAACCAGTGTGATAACAATGGAAAGAGGTTATACAAGAGGTCTTGGAATTGAGATCCTTACGCAGACTAACTTCAAGAAGTGGAAGTCGTGCATGGAGAGCTATCTTCTTTGCGAGGATTTATGGGAGGTAATTGGAGGAGATGATAGACAAGCAGTTGTAGCTGCTGAAGAGAATGTTGAGCAGGTGAAGGCTTGGAAGAGAACAAATGCTAAGGCAGGGTTCACTCTCAAGCGTGTTATCATTCGAGAGCTGTTTGACCACATAATTGGATTTCGGTCAGCTGCAGAGATTTGGACAAACTTGGATGGCTTGTTCAACAAGAAGAATATAGCTCGGCTATAGTTTCTTGAAAATGAGTAGGCGAAAGCAACTCAGGGAGATTTGTCCATTTCATCTTTTTTCTTGAAGATGAAGAACCTATGCGTGGAGATATCAGCTTCGGACCCGGATGAACCTATTTTAGAAGCAAGGTTGAAGAGGCACATAATTCGCGACTTGCGGAGGGAGTATGTGGCCTTCAGGACTTCTGTGCAAGGTTGGGCCAATCAGCCGTCGTTGCTAGAGCTGGAGAACTTGCTTGCTTCGCAAGAGTGCATGGCAAAGAAAATGTCTGGGATATCTGTCTCTAGGGGAGAAAGTGAGGTTCTATACTTAGGCAAGAAGAAGAAGTCATCTGTTAGCGATGGACCTTCAACTTCATAACAGCAAGAGAGGAGTAATACTCCTATGAAAGATGGAAAGAAGAAGGACCAAGGTGCTACAGGTGCAATCAGCTTGGTCATTTCAAGAGAAACTGTAGAATCAATCTTCAGTCGGGGCATGTTGTAGGAAAACAAGAAGATGTTTCCAATGCAGGAGATAGATGGGGTGATGGAGCTTTTATGATGGGCACATGTGTTCGGGCTTTGGCTTCTATCAACTATTAGGATGATTAGATTGTGGACTTGGGTTGTGGTCATCAACTAACTGGAGATGAGTCAATTTTTTCTTCTTTGCAGGCATACTGAGGTAATGATGCTATCATTACTGTTGATGATACTACACATGCAGTTGAGAAGGAGGGTGCAGTTTCTTTAAACAGAGATAGAGGTCCACTCACGTTGAAGAGTGTCAATCATGTTCCGGGGATGAAGAAAAACCTCTTCTCGGTGACCAATGTTGTTGATGCTGGCTATCACGTTCTGTTTGGTCCAACATAAGTGAAGTTTCTTCGAAATGTGTCAGCGGTGAAGGCAGATGTCACTCATGTTGGAAGAAGGGTGAAGGACTTGTTTGTGTTATCTACAAGTTTCTATGTTGATAAGATGATGACTAATGATAGCGCTGCTATCTGGCATGAAAGACTTGGACATGTTGGGATGGAGAAGTTGAAAGTTATGGTGGGAAGAGGCCTTGTGAGAGGTCTTCCTAGCTTATCTTCTTTTGGTGAAGGTCACGTTTGTGCAGGTTGTCAATATGGTATGGCTCAACGTCTTTCATTCGACAAATCACAAAGCAGATGCAAAGCACCATTGGAGTGTATTCATGGTGATCTGTTTGGACCTACCACAACAGTTAGTCTTGGAGGTAGTAGGTATATGCTAGTCTTGATTGATGACTTCACTAGATATACTTGGGTATATTTTTTGAAGGAGAAGTCGGAATTCTTTGAAAAGTTTGTGGAGTTCAAGGAGCTAGTGGAAGTTCGGCTTAGCCTGCGGATCAAGAAGTTCAGAACTGACAATGGAGGGGAGTTCACCTCAAATGCATTCTTCAACTTCTGCAGGAAGCGTGGCATCCGGAGAGAGATCTCCAGTGCTCATACTCCACAACAGAATGGTGTTGCAGAGCGGAAAATCTGTCATCTGACGGAGACCTGCAAATGTTGGCTTCATGCCAAGAATATCCCAAAGTCTTTCTGGGCAAAGGGAAAGTCTTGTGCAACTTATGTCATCAATCGGATGCCTTTAAGTCCCATCAACATGAAGACCCTTCATGAGTTGATGTTCATGATAAAATCCTAGGGTGGAATACCTTCGAGTGTTCGGATCTACCTGCTACGTGCATGTTCCTGATGCTCTTAGAATGAAGCTAGATGTGAAAGCAAGGAAGCTAGTCTTCGTCGGTTATGATGACCGGAAGAAGGGCTGGAGATGCCTGGATCCAGAGACACGGAGAGTTGTGGTCTCAAAGGATGTGGTATTTGAAGAGTTGACGTCATACCAGGGTAGCTCTTCTGTTGAGTTGCAAGAAGGCAGGTTAGATGGTGGACTTGAAGAAGCTACTAAGGAGGTTGTGGTGGAGTGGCATGTTTCTCCAGGTGCTCCAGTTACTTCTAGCTCGGGGTCAGGTGCTTCAAGTTATGGAAGCATGGGGAGCGATGCTCAATGTATGCCAGAAAGGAGAGCTAGTTCAGAACAGGTAGCTAAACAGTTGGTTCAGAGTAAAGCTCTGAGAAGATCCAAGAGGACTATCTTTCCACCAGATCGGTACACAGGTGGAAACTTGGTGAGCTTCATCTCATGTTTCTTCGCAGGTCCCCTGGATGAGAGAGAGCCATCTTGTTTTGAAAACGCCATTTGAGTCAAGGAGTGGGAAGAGGCCATGGATGAAGAGATGGCTGCCCTCAGGAAGAATGAGACTTGGGACTTGGTGCCTAAGGTTGATGGTGTTACTCCTGTGACTTGCAAGTGGGTTTTCATGTTGAAGAAGAAGGCTGATGGAATCATTGTGTGATACAAGGCTCGCCTTATAGCATGAGGATTCTCTCAGATGTATGTGGAGGATTATGAATAAACTTTCAGCCCTGTTGCCAAGATGACTTCAGTTCGGGTGGTGATCGCATTGACAGCTTGCCAAGGGTGGAAAATTTGGCAACTCAATGTGAAGAATGCTTTCCTTTACGGCGAGATTGACAAGGACATTTTCATAGATCAGCCACTTGGTTATATTTCTGAAGTCTACCCAAGACATGTATGTAAGCCCAAGAAGGCACTTTACCGCTTGAAGCAGGTGCCTCAGGCATGGTATGGCAAGATAGCAGAATACCTCCAGTTCTGCGGTTACTTTGCTTCTGATTCTGATTCAAGCTTGTTCGTAAAGAAGACGGGGGAGCTTCAGGACTTGTTAGTGTTATATGTTGATGATATGATCATCACAGGAAATTCTGAAGTGGAGGTAGCTAGACTTCGAGCTGAGTTAGCTATCAGGTTTGAGATGAAGGACTTGGTTGAGCTCCACTATTTCCATGGACTCGAAGTGGAGAGGAAAGAGGGCGGTATGTTATTTCCCAGAAAGGCTATGCAGAATTAATTGTGAACTGATTCGGCATGGAAGGAGGGAAGAGAAACTCTACTCCACTGGAGGTTGGTACGATACTTTGATGTGATGAGGGAAAGGTTCTTTCTAATCCATTGGTGTTTCGAGCTCTAGTCGGAAGTCTGATATACTTGATGATCACAAGGCCAAATATCTCTTATGCAGTTGGCCGAGTGAGTCGGTTTATAGTAGAGCCTCGAAAACCTCATCTTCTGGCAGCTAGGAGCATTCTGAAGTACTTAAAGTCCACCTCAGATTTGAGTCCCTTCTATGGGAAGAACTCGGGCTTTTTTCTTGCATGGATATATGGATGCTGATTATGGAGGAGATTCAGATGATCGGAGATCAACCTCTGGATATGTCTTTATGACAGTCTCTACAGCTATATCATGGTACAACAAGAAGCGGGATTCTGTGTCTGTCTCTGCCACGGAAGCGGAGTGTAAAGCTTCGGCTTTGGCATCTCAGGAAGCCAACTAGCTTAGGAGGCTTGTGGAGGACATTCATAGGGAGGTGCGAGGTCCTACTCTGCTTCAGGGTGACAATAAGAGTGCCTTCAAACTGGTGAACAATCCAAGTTGTCATGCGCGAACCAAGCACATAGAGATTCAACATCATTTCATTCGGGAGAAGGTGTTAGAGGGATCTCTTATGGTTGAGCATGTGCAGATCAAGGATAATGTCACGATCATATTTATGAAGCCATTGTTGAAGGGATAGTTTTATCGGTTGAGGAGTCTACTTGGGTTGACTTCCACTTCCCACTTCAAGGGGTAGTGTTAAATTTTTGAAGTGGAAGTGGTGTCTGGGCGCTCTGTATATGGAGACCGCAGAGACCGCGCGAACTGGAGATCTGGTATGGCAATCTGGATTTGTATTCGCGCGTCTCTGGTGTTAGCGAACTGTTGTGGTTTGTCGGTTGTGCCCAAGTGTTCCTATTTTGGTTAAGACCGGGCGGTCTTGTACTGGAGGTCACTTAGGCGGCCTGGTACTATGGTCTGCATGAGTTCATTCTGGCGGACAGTTGTGGTATGTCATGATGTTCATGTGGCTCCAATCTTATAAGAGTCCGGGCGGGTTGTATGAGCTCGGTTCTGGCAGTCTGCTCTTGATCGGTCAGATGCTCATATGTCTGTTCTTATAAGAGATCGGGTGGTCTGCCCGGTTGTTCTTAGCAAGCTGTCTTACTTGGACAGTTGTGCTTAAGAATAATAAGGTCTTTTTGAGACCACACGGTCTGGTTTTGGAGACCGCGTATTTAAATAAGGAAGGTGATCGTATCCATCTTGGGCGGCGACGACATCCATTTGTTTGCCTATAAATAGAGGGGTAGGGCTAGCCATTCGTATGCAAGAAATATAACAACTAAAGTTTGTTTGATTGTGCCGGTCTCACTTTTAGGTCGCTCGGTCTGAGTTTGTTGACCAGTTTATTGTTTTAGCAGGTTAGCGGCCAGCGGTCTACCGTCAGCATTCTTCCTTCTTTCCAGCTTTGAATAAACCAGCTCGTCAGCGGTCTCATCTGGGCGAACTATGTTTTGAAGTTCTTGGTCTGTTTGTAGCGGAATTAGTTGATCAGGCGACCTTAAGCGGTCAGGTGGACTTGAGTTGCGGTCTTGCAGCTGTGAGCAGTTCTTCATCTTGTGTTTGCGGGTTACTTCTGTGATCTTGAGACCGTGCGGTCTAGGCGATCAAGAAGTGCAGACAACTTTGTTTTTAGTAGTTCAATAAGGAGTAGATTGAGCGATCTGTGATTGGCGGTCTGGCAGTTTGCAGGTCAGCGACCAGAACTGTTCGTGCAGTCTCAGGGAAGCCGACAATCTTCCTGAGTTCGAGCGGTCTGGGTGGTCTTAATTTTCTAGACGTTAGATGCTTGTTGTGTTGCTTGTTCTTCTCATCTAAGTGTTTCTCTAATAATTCATGTCTCGCCATGTATGCAACGCATTGTAATAAGATAGTCAATTTGAATCTAGATCTTCTTGTCCTTCATTGTCACTGCTTAACTGTTTTGAATTGAATTGAAGTCTTCCGTTGTTGCCTTCGATCCATCTCCGAAATTTTAATAGATCTGTGATGCATGTTCGGCAAGTTCACCGGTCGCTGTCAAGTAATAATTATGGGAATAGTTGATGCGCAAATCTCGCACACCGCTATAGGCGGTAGCTAGACTGCGGCACAAAATGGCAGTGTACCGATCGTTCAAGTAATATAAAATGTGGGAGTGAATCCCCAAGTATCGAATCTCAAAGGAGCACAGTAAGGTGGAGTTAACTATCGAGGAAGGACTTGAGATTGAAGTCCTTTAGGTCGGATGGGTACGAAAGGGGGTGATTTGGTTTGTGGAAATAAAATAAAATACTACAACTACTCCTATGCAATGCCGATATGCAATGCTTCGCTTGGCGGGATGGAGACTAGGCAGGCCTTGAGCGCGCTGCTTCGCAAGGGCGGATGGACGAGTAGGCAAGCGGAATCGAACTGTGCAGGCCTTGAGCGCGCAGCTTCGTTAAGCGAATGGATTACACGGGCCGCTATGCCACGCTTCGCTATGCGGATGGAAGAGTAGGCAAGCGGCATGAGGGTCGCAAGCAGCTCGTCGACAAGCACGCCACTAGCGATTGCTAGTGCGGCACACGAACATGACATCGGGATGGAGGATAGAATGGGGCGCTCCTCACTTGCATAAACCACAAATAATAATTTCACATAGACATGAAATATTAAATGACAAAACAAGGTTAAGCAAACATTGTTCATACACCCAAATAATTAAGGAATAACACACTACAATGTAAAGGAGGTTTAGATTACAACCAAAGCACGGATACTCATCAGAGGTTCACGGCCGGAATCTAGGGTTGTCAATCCTTGTCCGAGCTCGGGCTCCAACTGTCATCCGGGGTCCGGAAGAGCTGTGACCTTCTTCTACTATACTCGTCTTCTCCGTCAATCTTCTTTGGCCATGATCTCACCGGAGAACTTTACAAGTGCAGCACTGAATACCTCACAATGGAGCTTTGGAGGTGCCCGAACAATGGAGGAGGCCTAGAGGATGCTCCGGCTTGAGATTTGCAAGAGAATGGCGGCCGGAGCTCCTCCCAAAGGTGGGCGGCGATGGAGCAGCGAAATGGGCGAAACTGGAGCTCTTGGACGCGGGAAAAAGGTCAATCCTCCATTAGTGCAGAAATCTACGCTTTTATAGAAATCAATCAGAAATTCGGTCACGCACGGTCGAACGCACGACCGTGCGTTGCCCGTGCGATATTAATTATAAATAAAAGAAGGAAGATGACCCAGAGCGCCCGTGCGTTTTACTCACGCACGGGAAAATCTGCCCGTGCGTCGAAATGCACGGGTAAATTCGGAAAAGCTAAAAGCAAGGCTAAACAGATTGATCGTGCGATTCCTTCACGCACGGGCACTGCCCATGCGTAGAGACGCACAATCAATGACAGAACATCATATTCCACCCCAGAAGAGAACGCACAATCACCTGTGACCGTGCGTCAAGGAAAACGCACGACCGTGCAATATGCGCAGTCATGAATTCTGGATAGAACTGGATGAACCGTCCACCTGCATCAGCCACAACACAGCTGGGAACACCTTCCAGCTCCAACATGAAAATAGAGATACGATGGAGAGCACAGTGTGCTTGCCCCCAACAAAATAGTGCGCAATTGCGCACAAAACGGGCCTAGAAGTGCACTTAGCGTGGAATGATAGATGGCTATCAAATATGAACGAAAACATGTCTAAAGTGTAGTGCATTGACTAAATATTCGGCCCAGATGAGCCCATAAATGTGTATATAAATGGGACTCATCACACCCCCAGACTTACCTGTTTGCACGTCCCGAGCAAACCAATCCTAAGCAGATAAGAAAAAGAAATAGCTAGCTTAAAAATACAAAATTGAGTACCATGCGAAGTCACATGCTCATGTGCATAGGAAAATAATAGAGAAGATTTCTAATTATACACATCGTTTATAAATTTCTAAGAGAGTAAATAAATATTACTTCTACTCAAAATTGGAGTCGCGATGAATCATCCGGTCACGCATACGGAGTAAGTAAAATAATCGCTGAGACAAGCATTGCCAAAGTTGGGATTCCGTACAAACTCCACCGAAATCCATCGGTGTCGGAGACCATAAGCTTGCCCGGTCACATTCTTTCCACGAGACTATATTGGTTCAATGCGCGAGTCAGTAGGACTTTAGGATTTAAATGGGGCTTGGGTTATGGTGAGGTAAACAAAGATAAACACGAAGGCTTGATACACCGAAACCCAAATGAGCTTTATTACAACTCCCCACACACCAACATCGAATGCAAGTGCACCACACCCCCAGACTTAGACTTTTGCAACATGGGTGTGTGCACCGCCTACTCCCAATCATAAATTTATACAAAGATTTTTCAATTAAGCACTTCTTCTTTTTCTTTTCTTTTTACTTCTTTTCTTTTTCTCCTTTTTTCTTTTTCTTTTCTTTTCAAAACAATTTCAGCAAGATGAGCAATGAAGTGGATCCACATTTTCACAAAAATATCACAACATCAACACCCCAATCATGAAAATGTTAAACAACTAAAGCTCAAATTCGTGTGTGCGACTAGGATTGGCTTTTAGGCTTTGGTGAGATAAAAGTGGGGTTGAATCAAAGAACGGGTAGGCACAATTGGGATAACGAGGATTGAGCGATAGGAATGGGCACAAAAGCTCAACCGGGCCAAAATGATGGCCTACGCCATTCTCACGCAAAAGAACTATCATATTCTATGCTTCAAGAATCGCTTGGGGCAAGTTCTTTGCCACCGAGAAAGATTATCCTTCCTCCAGGCTCGAGCAATACATATCTAACGATACTTTACACACATCCCTATGCTACCTTTTGATTAACACCGGATACACCATTTGAGTAGAGTAAACAATATTTACACTAAAAGAAATGCATAAAACTAAAAGTATAAAAAGAAATCTAATCTACACAAATCCCTATACTCACATGAGTACTTGACTAGGAACACCGGAGTCAACATTTTACTCCACTACATAATTTAAAAGCCAGCACAATGATTTTTCCAATCACACAGAGGAAATGAATTCAACTCATGACGCGCCAACCACTATGTACACGCTCATGTGGGTGCTGTGGTGTGCGAAGAAAATGCAACAAAATTATATATAACTGAAAATAAAATACTTCTAGCATGCACTAAGATGCGCACGTGCAGTGGGTACAATAAATATCTCTCCCCCAGACTTAAACTAAACGAACCAGCACAAGATAGAACCATGAAATTCAAAATGAAGTCTAGGGAAAGAGTATACCCCATGCTCAGAAATGAGCATACCAGAAGATTGGCATGTAAACCAAGAAAAAGCTGCAGCATCCGCCAGAAGAATGACCTGCAGGGGTGAGCTCCGCAAAAACAAAAGAAGATATACAAACTAAAAACAAAGTAAAACTAACTAAACAAACTAGATAAACTGAAATTGCAAGAAAAGTAAGATAACTACTGGGTTATTGTCCTCCCAGCATGACTTATTCAACTTTAAAGTAGTTCTAGCTAATGGGTCTATGAAAAAGGAAATGTACAGGTAACTGTTCTAATATGCGTGTCGGTAGCGGGTACTGATACGGAGATAGAGAAGTTACTCCCTACCTAAAAAAAATACCTGCTAAGCACAGGTAGCGAGAATAGGAAGTAAGAAGAGGAGGAGAGCTGGTCCTCACTCATCTCACCACAAAATAAATCTTTGCCCAGCAAGGTGTCATCTCCAGGGAGGCAGCAGGAGGAGAAGGCATTGAATGAGGCTTCCTCTATGGTGGGGGAATCAACCTCCTCACATGAGAGTATGCACTCATCATTGACTTGAGCAGAATGCTCCAAGTCCTCCTGAAGTACCTGTGGAGGCTCAACCTGCATAGGCTCGGATAAAGAAGGGGGGTGGGGGGGGTTAGGGAATAAAAGAGAAGAAAAACTTAAATAAATATCAATCGGGGGAGTGGTCCCGTTCTCACTCCCATCAGGTTGGGGAAGTAAAATAATGTTTGCATTGTCATCAATGCTACAAGGTTCGGCAGGATCAACAGTAGCCATTCCCAAGATTTGGACTTCCTCCACCGGTACTGAGGAAAGCTCCTCTTCACCTAGAAGGTTGTCCTCCTCCATAGGAACATGCATAATACTAAGATCACCTGCCTCATTCTGCAACACATCATCAACATTGTCGTCAGAGACGAGTATAGTAGTATGCACAACAGGGGGAAGAATAATGCTCGGATAAAAGTCGAGCACCGATTCCTCACGAAGAATCAAGTTCATGCATGGTGATATATGGACAGGGGAGATGGGCTCAGTCATGTCAGAACCTAGATCAGCCACACATCTGGTGACTCTGTCCACGCCATACCCTTCAAAATGTGAAGGTGGCACAGACACATAACCAGATGTTGAAGGTGTGCTGCCAGAAGTAGGAGTCGGGACGATCTGGATATCCGGCTCATCATCCTCGTCCACTTGGCGAAGATAGGCAGCACAATCCTTCAAGGCATGATCCGTTCTCTGACAAAACAAGCACTGCCTTACGGGCTTCTTTGGCACAGCAGGTGCTGAAGATGAAAAGAAGTATGACGGTAAAGGCTCGGCATAATAGCAATAGGACTTACGCGCACCATATAGAGTACTAGACGAAGTCGGTGCTCCATATGCTGGGCCTTGAGTGCTAGGTCTATTATCTCCCGATGGGCATCTATCACTAGCATGAGAAATATCTCCACACCAACGGCAACGATTATTGAATGAAGCCCACATAGTGTGAAGATAAAATGATTCAAAATAAAAACATTATTGTGCAAAATACTACACCTAACAAAAATTTACTAGAGCAACCTAATATAAACAGTAAAACAGAATAAGTAGAAATAAAACAAAAAGGACGCGATAAACAAATGGAAGGACTTCTCTCTCAGATTCTCCCTCTCTAGAAAACTCACACGTCTGTGTTCCCCGGCAACGGCGCCAAAAACATGATGTGCAAATCTCGAGCACCGCTATAGGCGGTAGCTAGACTTCGGCATGAAACGGCAGTGTACCGATTGTTCAAGTAATATAAAATGTGGGAGTGAATCCCCAAGTATCGAATCTCAAAGGAACACAGTAAGGTGGAGTTAACTATCGAGGAAGAACTTGAGATTGAAGTCCTTTAGGTCGGATGGGTGCGAAAGGGGGTGATTTGGTTTGTGGAAATAAAATAAAATACTACAACTACTCATATGCAATGCCGCTATGCAATGCTTCACTTGGCGGGATGGAGACTAGGCAGGCCTTGAGCGCGCTGCTTCGCAAGGGCAGATGGACGAGTAGGCAAGCGGAATCGAACTGTGTAGGCCTTGAGCGCGCTGCTTCGTTAGGCGAATGGATTGCTTGGGTCGCTATGCCACGCTTCGCTATGCGGATGGAAGAGTAGGCAAGTGGAATGAGGGTCGCAAGCACCTCATCGACAAGCACACCACTAACAATTGCTAGTGCGGCACACGAACATGACAGCGGGATGGAGGATGGAATGGGGCGCTCCTCACTTGCATAAACCACATATAATAATTTCACATGGACATGAAATATTAAATGACAAAACAAGGTTTAACAAACATTGTTCATACACCCAAATAATTAAGGAATAACACACTACAATGTAAAGGAGGTTTAGATTACAACCAAAGCATGGAGACTCATCGGAGGTTCACGGCCGGAATCTAGGGTTGTCAATACTTGTCCGAGCTCGGGATCCAACTGTCGTCCGGGGTCCGGAAGAGCTGTCACCTTCTTCTATTATACCTGTCTTCTCCGTCAATCTTCTTTGGCCACGATCTCACCGGAGAACTTTACAAGTGCAGCATTGAATCCCTCACAATGGAGCTTTGGAGGTGCACGAACAATGGAGGAGGCCCAGAGGATGCTCCGGCTTGAGATTTTCAAGAGAATGGCGGCCGGAGTTCCTACCAAAGATGGGCAGTGATGGAGCGGCGAAATGGGCGAAACTGGAGCTCTTGGACGCGGGAAAAAGGTCGATCCTCCATTAGGGCGGAAATCTGCGCTTTTATAGAAATCAATCAGAAATTCGATTACGCACGGTCGATCGCATGACTGTGCGTTGCCCGTGCGATATTAATCGTAAATATAAGAAGGAAGACGACCCAGAGCGCCCGTGCGTTTTACTCACGCACGGGCAAATCCGCCCGTGCGTCAAAACGCACGGGTAAATTTAGAAAAGCTAAAAACAAGGCAAAACAGGTTGATAGTGCGATTCCTTCACGCACGGGCACCGCCCGTGCGTAGTGACGCGAGATCAACGACAGAACATCGTATTCCACCCCAGAAGAGAACGCACGATCACCTGTGACCGTGCATCAAGGAAAATGTACGATCGTGTGATATGCGCAGTCATGAATTTTGGATAGAACTGGATGAACCGTCTACCTGCAACAGCCACAACACAGTTGGGAACACAGTTCCAGCTCCAACATGAAAATAGAAATACGATGGGGAGCACAGTGTGCTTGCCCCCAACAAAACAGTGCGCAATTGCGCACAAAAACGGGCCTAGAAGTGCACTTAGCATGGAATGATAGATGGCTATCAAATATGAACGAAAACATGTCTAAACTGTAGTGCTTTGACTAAATATTCGGCCCGATGAGCCCATAGATGTGTATATAAATGGGACTCATCAATAGTTTCCCCAAATGTCGATCTCTTGATGAATGCAGGATATGGTGAATGAATTGCGTTGTGAGTCAATTGTTACACGAGCGAAGAAAGTAAGAACAAAGGGCGTTGTGATTGGTGTCCTAAGCTATTGCAGAAATAAGAGAAATGCGGGTCAAAAGCACCGCTTCGCAAAATGGGGGTGAGTGCAATAGTCGCGATGCTGCGCTTCGGTAAGTGGGTGAAATGACCACAGAGCGGGGATTTGCGTGGGTCGTATTCACCTCTTTGCCAACATCACCACTAGTAATTGCTAGATGGCTTCACACACAAGCAACTCAGAATATCACAACAAAAAGCATAGCGATTCTCACAACCATAGCATCATTGCACTTGAACATCAAACAAAGGATCTATAACATTAATCTAACAAGAGTTCATTACAACAACACTAAAAGAAGCACAAGCTCAAGGTTTAGAAAGGACCCAACAGAAGATGTCACCGTATCCTGGGTTCTCGGCCAGAATGAGAGGTTGTCGGTCTCTCTCCGGGCTCGGCCCTCAGATGGTGTGCGGACTCGAAGGAGGATGTCACTTCTCCAGCGATCTACAACACTTCTATGGTCTCCAAGACGAAGAATGCTTGAACTCATGGTGGAGAAAGCTTGAAAACGATCCCGGAAGGAAGTATGGTGGAGGAGATCACTGGATGTGGTCTCTTACAGTGGAAAGGGTGAAAATAGCGGGCTTTTCTGGCTTTTCCCGCGAGGGGAAACGTCCTCCTCGACTGCAGCTGATTCCCTGCCTTAAATACTAAACAGTCAGATTTTTGGTCACGCACGGGAGAACGCACGACCGTGCGCTGCCCGTGCGCTGCCCGTGCGCTGCCCGTGCGCTGCCCGTGCATTATTTGCGATAAAAATAGACTTGAGGAAGAAGCAGCCGCGCCCATGCATACGCACGGGCAAATCTGCCCGTGTGTAAAAACGCACAGACAAACTCAGATTGGCCAAAAACAAGGCTAAACAGGGTGATCATGTGATTCCTTCGCGCACGGGCGAATCCGCCCGTGCGTAAAACGCACGATCAAATTCAGATCACCGGTTTTCTCCACAGATGAAAGCGCACGACCGCATCCATTCGTGCGTCAAGAAAATGCACGACCATGCGATATACACATTCATGAATTCTAGGAAAAAAGGAGATGATCCAACCACCTGCAAGCACAGCAATCCAACAGGGAATACACCTCCAGCACCAATCAAACAAAGAAAAAGGATAGGGGAGCACCATGTGCTTACCCCCAATAACATGGAGAGCAAACTCACACCAAAATGGGCCTAAGAGTGCACTTAGCATGGAATAACGAATATGAATAAAAACATGCCTAAAGTGTAGTGCATAGACTAGATAATCGGCCCAGATGAGCCCATAAATGTGTATATAAATGGGACTCATCACATCCCCAGACTTAACCACTTGCACGTCTCGGGCATACTACTCAGCTCTCCCGTCGGAACAATTGGGTGTTAGAGTGAGTTTGAGAGGTAGAGACCCATGCGAAGTCGCATGCTCACGTGCGTAGAAATACGTTAGAATAGAATTTAACTCAAGATTATATTTAACTATTTCTAGAATAGTAATTTGAAATCCAGTTTACTCGAATGGTGAATCCTGGTGAATCTTTCGGTCGTGCACAAGGGAAAATAGCGTGACTAATGAGTAGATTATTACTCTAATCAAAGCTCGGGACAATCTCCTAAGAAATCCATCAAAGTTGGTGTCCGTAGGCTTGCACGTTCGCACTCTCTCTACTGCATGAGATGAATCATATCTGAAATCAGTAGGACTTATAGGTTAGGATTTGGCTTAGGTTGAGTTCAGGTTAGATAAGTAAAAGAACGATGGGCATTGCACGCAACATAGCGTGAATATTCAAGAGTGTAAAATCACCAAAACAACAAATTAAAGAACTACACAATACCCCCAGACTACAACTGGACACTAGGTGTGTGCTAAGCCGAACATACATTGTTTTTGTCGAGAGAATGTATTTGAAAGTTCTTTTTACACAAAATTTTTTTCTTTTTTTTCTTTTCTTTTCTCTTCTCGACAGTATATCTTTTGTAGGCACAATATAAACTTCTCCTTTAGCTTTTTCAAAGCTACCATACAACTCAGAGATAACAACAAATGAAAGATATATATATTTCCTTCAACTAATTTGTTGGTGCGAAAATAGGTTTGGCCGTATGACTTTGGTGAAATTTAAGTGGAGCTAAACAAGGAGGAAAGGTCGCCTCAAGTGGGCTTGCAAAGGTGATCACATTGGTTAGGATTTCAAAAGCACAAACAGATCAAGAGACGGCCTATATCACACTTTATAACGAGCTATTCAACGCAATCGTTTCAATAGTCGCCTAGTGCAAGTTCTAGCCACCGAGAAAGGTTATCCTTCCCTCTGACCCTCGTAATAAGCTACTACTAATCTAGCTACACTCGACCCTATGCTACCGTTGGATTCACCGGATTCACCGCTAGAGCAAAATAAATTGCAGCTACTATAATAGAAATAATTGAATTATAACATTGAATTTTATTCTACTCTAATTGAATTTCTAGGCGTGACGGGAGCAATCGACTAGAGCACTACTCAAGTCGACATTTTTCTCCACCCTTCACTCCTACACTAACAATCCAATTCTTATGAGCGGGGAACCTCGCAGCGAGTCCTAATAAGCGCATGTGATCAAGTACGCATGAACTATGTGCAATTGTATGCAATGTGTGTAATAAAATTGAAAATCCTAACTCAGCACATTCTAACATGCTATGCAAAGTGCGTGCATGTGCATAACCGATCTCTCCGCCAGACTTGATCAAACCATATAAAATAAAGAATTCAGAATAAGGAAAATAGGGGTAGAGTAGACCTATGCTTACGAATGAGCATGCTAGAAGTGCGGTAATTCCTTCTTTGATTTTCTCCTTCCTCAATCCCCAAGCAAGAGCTTAACCCTACGATGTCAGCATAAAGCAAACAACAGAACAATATAGAAATTAAATAAGCAAACGGAACCGGGTGGTTCCAATGGGTTGTCTCCCAAGAAGCCCTTTTGTTTACTGTCCTTAAGGTGGACCAAATACCTATATTAAGCAGTTTATAAAGTCTAAGAATAAGCAAAAGTCAATAGATCCTAATTATTATTACAAGTTCAAAACAAATCAGCTATAAGCTGATTTGAAGTAGTAACAACTGATGAAAGAAAAATGTCCAGGGACCTGGTAGTAAGGGTGGAAATTAAGTAGGATGCTCAGCCTCCAACCCCAAATCTCCTCCTTTTTCGCTCTCTTCTTCTCCTCCAGCATTATGTCTTCAAAGAAAAACCGCTTGCCCCCTTGTAACCAATCCCCAAGGGGAAGAACCAATGATGATAAGGAAACAAGATGTTCCTTCACTGTACCTTCCTCATCCCGCCAGGCTTTCGGCACCTCCATGCATAAGGTCTGATCAACTGGAGGAGGGGCATCCTGCATCCTTGTACATAAAGAAAGGGGGTCAGGAAATAAATTAGAAGAAAAACTAAAATAAATCTCATCTGAGGGGATAATCCCAGCTTCATCCCCCATAGGGTGCGGCAATGACTAACTGATGATATCATCGAAGAATTCACTAGACTCAACAACGCACACAATGGCCTCCTCTATAACTTGGACTTCCTCGCACTGGACCAAAATGGTTGCTTCAGCATAATCGAGACTGTCCTCCTCCATGAGAGGGGGAACGACACCGCGCAGGTCTACAACATCCTGTAAATTGACCTCAATGATAACATCAGAAATAGATGTAGTTTCGTGTGTAGTGGGAGAAGACGTGCTTCTTAAGAGTTCGGGCTCACTCTCCACACAAGGGCACAAATCCACGCAAAGTGGTACATGAACCGAAGAGGTATGGGGGTCACATCAGAAAAAAGTCACGAGGGACACTGATACACGCGTTGATTCCTGAGACTTCAAGAAGTGAAGGTGGAAGGGACGCATAACCAGAGGAAGGAGCTGTGTTCGCAGAATTCGAGGATAGGACGATCTGGATATCCGGCTCATCGTCGTCCGCCAATTGGCGAAGATAATCCGCACAGTCCTTCAAGGCATGCTCTCTACTTTTGCAAAATATACAATGCTTTACTGACTTCGCCGGCACCAAAGGTGCGGCAACCGCATAAAAGTGCGACAACGGAGGCGCAGTGGAGGAGCCAAAAGATTTATGGGCTCCGTACGGTTTCTGAACAACACCATACTCTTTGCGACACCTATCACTAGCGTGGGATGTGTCCCCACACCAATGACATCGGATATTCAAATGTGCCCACATGATACAGAAGAAGAAAATAGCATGATAAAGAATAAATTAAAAAGAATTAAAGACTCAATCGAAAATAATCGATTCACAACCAAAATCTCATCACGCCTGCATTCCCCAGCAACGGCGCCAAAAACTTAATGCGTGTTCGGCAAGTGCACCGGTCGCTGTCAAGTAATAATTATGAGAATAGTTTCCCCGAATGTCGTTCTCTTGAGGAATGCAGGATATGGTGAATGATTGCGTTGTGAGTCAATTATTACACGAGCGAAGAAAGTAAGAACTAAGGGCATTGTGATTGGTGTCCTAAGCTTTTGCAGAAATAAGAGAAATGCGAGTCGAAAGCACCGCTTCGCAAAATGGGGGTGAGTGTAGCGACCGCGATGCCGCACTTTGGTAAGCGGGTGAAATGACCACAGAGCGGGGTATTGCGAGGGTCGTATTCACCACTTCGCCAACATCACCACTAGCAATTGCTAGATGGCTTCACACTCAAGCAACTCAGAATATCACAACGAAAAGCATAGTGCTTCTCACAACCAAAGCATCATTGCACACGAACATCAAACAAAGGATCTATAACATTAATCTAACAAGAGTTCATTACAACAACACTAAAAGAAGAACAAGCTCAATGTTTAGAAAGGACCCAAAAGAAGATGTCACCGTATCCTGGGTTCTCGGCCGGAATGAGAGATTGTCGGTCTCTCTCCAGGATCGATCCTCAGATGGTGTGCGGACTCCAAGGATGCTTGAACTCGTGGTGGAGAAAGCTTGCAAACGATCCCAGAAGGAAGTATGGTGGAGGAGATCACCGGATGTGGTCTCCTACGGTGGAAAGGGTGAAAATGGCGGGCTTTTCTGGCTTTTCCCGCGAGGGGAATCGTCCTCCTCGACTGCAGCTGATTCCCTGCCTTAAATACTAAACAGTAAGATTTTTGGTCACGCACGGGCGAACGCACGACCGTGCGCTGCCCGTGCGTTATTTGCGATAAAAATATACTTGAGGAAGAAGCAGATGCGCACGTGCATTTTAGTCATGCATGGGCAAATCCGCCCATGCGTAAAAACGCACGGACAAACTCAGATTGGCCAAAAACAAGGCTAAACAGGGTGATCGTGCGATTCCTTCGTGCACCGGCGAATCCGTCCGTGCGTAAAACACACGATCAAATTCAGATCACCGGTTTTCTCCCCAGATGAAAGTGCACGATCACAACCGTCCGTGCGTCAAGAAAACACACGACCGTGTGATATACACATTCATGAATTCTGGGCAAAAAGGAGATGATCCAACCACCGGCAAGCACAGCAATCCTACTGGTAATACACCTCCAGCACCAATCAAACAAAGAAAAAGGATTGGGGAGCACCATGTGCTTACCCCCAATAACATGGAGCGCAAACTCACACCAAAATGGGCCTAAGAGTGCACTTAGCATGGAATAATGAATATGAATAAAAACATGCCTAAAGTGTAGTGCATAGACTAGATAATCAGCCCAGATGAGCCCATAAATGTGTATATAAATGGGACTCATCAATCTGCACTAGCAAGATCTTGCCCTTTACTTCCCTTAGGAACAATATCTTGTCAATCTTTCCCCTTGAGAACTTGTTCTCAATGAGAAAGCTTGACATGATCTCATACTAGGCTCTAGGAGACTGTTTCAAACCATATAAGGACATTCTAAGGAAATAAACAAAATTAGGGTGAGTAGAATCAACAAAACCCGAAGGTTGTTCTACATATACTTCTTCCTTGAGGTCACCATTCAGAAGGATGACATCACATCCATCTAGTTAACTTTGAATCCTTTATAGGTGATGAGTACTTTTTGTACTCATCTTTTAATATAATTCTAATGTAATTTTAATATGAATTTATATAAATTGTATGTTTTATCTTATAATAATCATTCCTTTTTATTTCTGCCACTAATTTAAGTTTCGTTTATGTTTTGCAGGTTTCTGGGCACTTTGAGTAAAATTGTAAAGTACACGCCCAAGGTCACGGGCGTGACCAAGGGGCGTGACAGCCTAGATGTTTTCCAGACCCGATGCCGCCACCCCGGGAGCATTCCGTGAAAATTTGCCAAGTACACGCCCCAGGTCACGGGCGTGACCTACGGCGTGACACATGTCACGGCCGGGACCCGCCACCAGCATCCAGAGCACGCCTCCACGTCAATTAAAATTACATGCCCCAGGTCACGGGCGTGACCAGGGGGCGTGACTTTTAGTCACGGGCGTGACTCGCCCCGCACTTCTTCCCGCCAGAATTTCCCTCAAGCGACACTATTTCAAGATTACACGCCCCAGGTCACGAGCATGACCTACAGCGTGACATGGCTGAAACGCCTGCATTTACTCCAGAAGACGCCCTCTCCGCTGCTGCTTCGATCACGCCCTTGGTCACGGGCGTGACCAAGGGCGTGTAACCTCAACTTTTCAGCTATATAAAGCCAGCTCCAGCAGATGTTCAGGGACCAATTTTGAGGACTTAGACTTTTCATTTCATGTCTTTAATTTCATGTTTTAGTAGTTCTTGTAGCCCTTTTCTTCTTGCAATTGGTACGTTCAATTAAAATAGTTTGTAATTTTCAATCCCTAGCTTGTAACTTTTCTTTAGCAATTTAATAAAGTAGTTCTTTTCTTCTCTCATTCCCTCTCTCTTTTATGATGTGCTCATTTATTTATTTTGATTCCTCAATCTCCATGAGTAGCTAAAATATTATTAGTACTCGGCCGAGATGATCGAAGGAATGATATAAGTCATGAAATAATCTATTGTTGTTATTTCTCTTTTCGAAAATGCTTAAGATTACCTTTGATTTTAAGATAACAAGATTATATTTTCGATATATAATTCTTGTTCTTGTTTTCGTTCTTTAGTTAGCCGAGAGGCTCGTAAGACGAATCGATCACTCAAGGATAAAAAAGAGTAGAATGCAATCCTCGATAGAGGACGACGTTACCCTTCCGGATTGGAGTAAAAGCCAATAATGGGATTCACTTCGATAAGGCGAGTTTTAGGGGTTTCGATTCTAGAACGATAGTTCGATTGATCAACCTAAACTCAGTTGAGCGCATCCTCGAGAGAGGTGCGTTCATAATTCGGGAATCTCCACGGTCAAGGCTATTTTATTAAGAGAATGCGCTTTTATTCTTTGTTTTTATTTTTATCTCCAAGGTGATTCAAAGATCGAGTGCTAATCGTTCTTCTAATTCTTATTTTAATTTTCCTTTTGCAAAACCCACCTCCAGTTTTAATTGATAAAATAATAGAGACTTTCTTGAAGTAAGAGTACTCAACCGCCCTGAGTCTAATACGACCTTGTTCTAATAACCTATACTACATTCGATACGGTATACTTGCCGTTGTTGTTTGCAAGCATAGTTTTGCACCTATCAAGTTTTTGGCGCCGTTGCTGTGGAATTTGGTTGATATTTCGAAAAAAGAAATATTTATTAATTTTATCGTTCTCTTTCTACTCCCCCTTCTCTTTAATTTTTAAAAAAAAAAATCTTAGAAAGCGCAATCTAAATTCTTGGAAAGGACGCTTTGGGCTTGAATTCCCATCATAGCCTTTAATACCTTGCAAACCCTTCACCGGGTAGATCTTGGGAAGTCCGGGACTAATTTAACCCACTTTTTGAAAAATTTATATAATAAAATTTTTTTTAAAAATTCAATTCATTTGAGTAAAGGTTGTTCCCTTTTTATTTTTTTTATTATGAAAGAATCTGAATTGGCTGTTAAAGTTGCCGAGCTTCAAAACCAACTTTATCTCTTACAAGCCGCTCAAAGGCGCCAAGCTAGTTCTCATTATTGTGGAGCGCCTCATCAAAGTGAGGAATGCTATTTACATTCTTATTATCAAAATAATTTTTATGAAAATAATTATCTTCAATATAATGCAAATAGTTTTGATTATAATTACGATCATAATTTTTCCTCTTTTCATGAAAATAATTCATCTTTCGATCAAAATGTTTCAAACTTTGATAATAATTAAGATCAAAATTTCTCGGCTTTTCATGAAAATAATTTTCCAAACTTTGATGAAAATGCTTTTTCTAATGAGAACAATTTTTCGGCGTTTAATAATTGTTCTTCTACCTCCGAAGTAGATTATTCATGGTGGCAAGGTCACCCGGATAGTTTACGGGGCGATGAAGATAAATCCTTAGATCCGAATTTTTATTCTTCTTCTTTTGCGCCGTAATTGCCTTTCTCTAATTTTGGGGAATCTCCACCAATTCAATTTGATAATTCCCCCCAAAATTTAGAGGAAAATTTGATTTCTTCTAGTGTTTCTTCTCCATCTTTGGATAATTTAGTTATGGGTGAACATGTGGTTTCATGTAATCACATAACTTCTTTTACCAAGGATGAAGAAGACTTATTATACCAAGAATTTCTTAAGGTTATGGGCACCCTGGATGAAGTAGAAGAAGAACAAGTTTCTTCCCCTACTCCACCCGAATTTTATTTTCTTTGTCATGAGTACTCGCGAATTTCTTCTATCAAACCAAAAATGGATGAAAATTGTGTGTCCAAAAATTTTACTCCGCTCGGTAACGCACTTGATGTTTCTAATGAAAACTTTATTTTAGAAAAGGAACAACCGGAGCTTAATCATTTATTTTCGCAAGCGCCTCCTCCTTGCGAAATATTATCTGACAAGTTTAATTGTGATTCTCTTTATACTAATAATTTCCAGGTTGAAGATGAGCTGTTGTTGCCCCAATTAATTGATGATCCATATGCCGCTCATCCTTATAAATTCAAATCACCTCAGGTATGTATAGGTGATTTGGATTTACATATTCAAATTCAAGGACAAAAGGAGAATCACAAGATAAACGGAGGAGTCGCCGTGCGACTGACGCCGGCACATTCACCTCAACGCGAATTAAAAAAGTTGCCTGTCCACCTCTCTTTTAGATTTCCTTTTTCCTAACACTAACCGTCTAGCTTAAAGACGGGATAAAGAAAGCGCTCTTGGGAGGCACCCCTTGCTTATCTTTAATTTTTATGCATTTTTTCTTTTAAAAGTTTATTTTTCAGTATTCTTCATACTTAGTTTTAAACATTGGGGATAATGTTTAATTTTAAGTATGGGGGTGTAGCTTCGCATTCCCTGTATTTATATAAAAAAAATATTAATAATAATAATTATGCCTAGCATTGTTGTTTTTATTGTTCTAGAAAATTAGTTTGAGGTTTGAATATAAGTATTCTTTCATTTTTAATTTAGCTAATATTTTGTTTAATCAAAATTTGTTAAATTTAAATTTGAAGAAATTTGGTTTTAAGAAACATTTTATGTTTTTAATTCGATTAGAGAATTAATTTAGCACTACTTCTCCATTTAATTTTAAATAGCTTCACTTTGTGGTAAATTGGCTAAACATCTCTAGATTTCTATTATATTCTCTTTTAACTTTAAGATCTTAGGAAATTTCATTCCACTAAAAAAGGTTGCTCTCAAAATAGTTTAATTTATAAACTAGAAGTATTTCTTTCCCTTGGTAATTTTTTCTTTTCCCCTATTGTTAGATCATATGTCATGGGAATAAGGAGATGTTAGTTCTTTATTCTCTGGTAAACATATGCAAACCAAAAATAAAAATGAAGAGAGAAAAAAATGTGTATATATCGTGGAAATGATAGGATAATAGTCTATCATTCTTTGGTATTACATATACTAAAAAAATGAAATAAAAAGGGGTTGAGAGGATAAAATTCATCACCCCAATCAAAAACCTCTTCATATCCTTTGTCTTCATTTTGCCATTCCGTTTAAACCCATCCCAGCCAATTTCATTGTTTCTAGTCCTAAACTAAATTATTAAGAGAGCAATATTTTGTTAGGTGTCTTTTCCTTAAGATTCTTTTATGTTAGAGTGTTTATAATTTCAATCTATTCTTGTTTGAAAATTTCTATAACTTTGTTTGCTAAATAGTTATCTTGAGAAGTAGTAAGCTAAACAAATTTCTCTTTTTAAATTATCAACATAACTTACGACTTAATTCTTGAATTTCTAGAATTTACTTTTAACTTACTCTTGGTTTAATAAAATTTTAGTTAGTTAAAAATAATATCGATGTCTTGTAATTCTTCCCTCACACTTTTGCTCTGGAATAGCAAAAGCTCAAGTATGGGGGTGTTTGATGAGTACTTTTTGTACTCATCTTTTAATATAATTCTAATGTAATTTTAATATGAATTTATATAAATTTTATGTTTTATCTTATAATAATCATTCCTTTTTATTTCTGCCACTAATTTAAGTTTAGTTTATGTTTTGCAGGTTTTCTGGGCACTTTGAGTAAAATTGTAAAGTACAAGCTCAAGTTCACGGGCGTGACCAAGGGGCATGACAGCCTAGATGTGTTTTAGACCCGATGCCGCCACCCCGGGAGCATTCCGTGAAAATTCGCCAAGTACACGCCCCAGGTCACGGGCGTGACCTAGGGCGTGACACATGTCATGGCCGGGACCCGCCACCAGCATCCAGAGCACGCCTCCACGTCAATTAAAATTACACGCCCCAGGTCACGGGCGTGACCAGGGGGCGTGACTTCCAGTCACGGGCGTGACTCGCCCTGCACTTCTTCCCGCCAGAATTTCCCGCCAGCAACACTATTTCAAGATTACACGCCCCAGGTCACGGGCGTGACCTAGGGCGTAATACGGCTGAAACACCTGCATTTACTCCAAAAGATGCCCTCTCTGCTGCTGCTTCGATCACGCCCCTTACACGCCCTTGGTCACGAGCGTGACCAAGGGCGTGTAACCTCAACTTTTCAGCTATATAAAGCCAGCTCCTACAGATGTTCAGGGACCAATTTTGAGGACTTAGACTTTTCATTTAATGTCTTTAATTTCATGTTTTAGTTGTTCTTGTAGCCCTTTTCTTCTTGCAATTGGTACGTTCAATTAAAATAGTTTGTAATTTTCAATCCCTAGCTTGTAACTTTTCTTTAGCAATTTAATAAAGTAGTTCTTTTCTTCTCTCATTCCCTCTCTCTTTTATGATGTGCTCATTTATTTATTTTGATTCCTCAATCTCCATGAGTAGCTAAAATATTATTAGTACTCGGCCGAGATGATCCAAGGAATGATATTAGTCATGAAATAATCTATAGTTGCTATTTCTCTTTTCGAAAATGCTTAAGATTTACCCTTGATTTTAAGATAACAAGATTATATTTTTGATATATAATTCTTGTTCTTGTTTTCGTTCTTTAGTTAGCCGAGAGGCTCGTATGACGAATCGATCACTCAAGGATAAAAAAGAGTAGAATGCAATCCTCGAGAGAGGACGACGTTACCCTTCCGGATTGGAGTAAAAGCCAATAGCCGGATTCACTTCGATAAAGTGAGTTTTAGGGGTTTCGATTCTAGAACGAGAGTTCGATTGATCAACCTAAACTCAGTTGAGCGCATCCTCGAGAGAGGTGCGTTCATAATTCAGGAATCTCCACGGTCAAGGCAAAGAGAATGCGCTTTTATTCTTTGTTTTTTATTTTTATCTCCAAGGTGATTCAAAGATCGAGTGCTAATCGTTCTTCTAATTCTTATTTTAATTTTCCTTTTGCAAAACCCACCTCCAGTTTTAATTGATAAAATAATAGAGACTTTCTTGAAGTAAGAGTACTCAACCGCCCTGAGTCTAATACGACCTTGTTCTAATAACCTATACTACATTCGATACGGTACACTTGCCGTTGTCTTTTGCAAGCATAGTTTTGCACCCATCAATAGGCTGCATAGGCTAGGAACAATCTGATAGCTTCCAATCTTGCAACAGAGGCAAAGGTCTGATCAAAATCAATGCCATCTTCCTGTCTATAGCCCTTTGCTACTAGCCTTGCCTTATTCTTTGTAATGGCCACAATCTCATCCAATTTGTTTCTATAGACCCACTTGGTTCCAATAATGTTGTGTCCTTGGGGTCTGGGAACTAACCTCCACACTTTGCATCTCTTAAATTAGTTTAGTTCCTCTAGCCTTGCTGCAATCCAGAATTGATCCTGATTTGCTACCTCAAATTTCTTGGGTTCAATTTGAGAAAGAAAACTCAAGTACAATGCTTCATTTATCGCCCAGCTCCTTGTCAACAATCCTTGACTGACATCTCCTATAATTTGCACTTGAGGACAATGTCTGATTTGTCTAAGTGCAGTAGGAAGTCTTCTAGGGATCTCGTTTATGGTAGGTTCTTCAGGTTGGACCTCTTCAGCTGTTTATAATCCTTCTACAGCATCTTCTTCCAATTCAACTGTTATTGATTGGTCTTTGTCTCTCTTTGAAGGTTCAGCCTTGTCGTCAATGGATAGTTTTTCCAATATGTCTATTGTGCCTGCATCCACTAAAGATTTAGACCAGCCTTTATGAGTAAGGCTAGTCTCATCAAATACAACATGTACATATTCTTCTACTGCTTGGGTATTAATGTTGTACACCCTATATGCTTTGCTATAGGAGCTGTAGCCAACAAAAATACCTTCACTGCTTTTCTCAGCAAACTTAGTTAGTTTGGATTTCCCATTATTATGTACATAGCATTTGCTCCCAAAGATTCTGAAGTAGGATGCTATAGGTTTTCTGCCTTTCATCAGCTAATAAGGATTTTTCTTGTGGTCTTTAATGATGGATGCCCTATTTATCACATGACAAGCTGTATTGATAGCCTCTGCCCATAAGTATTTTGGTAGAGAGGAGTCACTCTGCATTGTCTTATTAGCCTCTATTAAGGTTCTATTTTTCCTCTATGCAACTCCATTCTGTTGAGGAGTTCTAGGTGAGGAAAATTCTTGGGAGATACCCAGATCTTGGCAGAATTCTGTCATGGCCCTGATTAAAATTATATAACATGGTCACTTCTGAACTTGACCACAGCGCAGCTCATCTCATTCTGGATCTGCCTTACAAAGTTCTTTAAGATATCTAAGGTATCTGACTTCTTTTTAAGGAAGAACACCCAAGTGAACCTTGAATAATCATCAACTACAATAAGGGTATAAGTCTTCCCTCCTAAGCTAAGAACTGACATAGGACCAAATAAATCCATATGCAGCAAAAATAGGCACCTTGAGGAATCTTTGTTAGAGATGCTCTTAAAGCTGGTCCTAGTTTGCTTGCCAAGTTGGCATGCCTGACAAGGACCTTCCTTAATGCACTTAATGTTGGGTCCATTTCTGACTAGGTCTAGAGAGAAAAGCTTACTTATGGTTTTGTAATTAATGTGTGCAAGTCTCTTGTGCCATTGAACACATAGAGCCTCTTTCTCCTTAGCCACAAAACACATAGGCATTGAAGAATTTGAGTGAAAGAAATTTAAACTATATACATTTCCACTCCTAGTACCAGTTAAGGTAGCCTCAGAGTCTAATGACTTCTTAACTAGGCACTTATCCTTGTGGAAAACAATAACATAACCTAGATCACAAAGTAGACTTATGCTTATGAGATTATGATTCAATCCCTCGACATAAGCTACCTTTGTGAGGGTGACTAATCCATAAGAGATGTTACCATAGCCTTTGGTCACCCCTTTTTCTGAACCTCCAAATATGACTGCGGGTCCATTCTCCACAGAGGTGAAGTTTCTTAGATAGCTCCTTAATTCAGTCATGTGCCTGGAGAAACCACTGTCCAAATACCAAATAAGAGATTTGTTGGCATTTGGCCACACCTACAAGAATAATTACTTACCCTTAGGCACCCAATTTAATTTGGATCCTTGGTTTCCGTTAGGGGTATAAACTGGGATACCACACCTCTGAGTGGTATGCACTCTCTTTGCACTAGGCCCTATTGGGTTGAACCAACAGTCCAAGGCAAAGTGACCCACTTTCCCACAACACCAACACTAATACCTATTGTAGCTTCACTTCTGCCTCACCATCTGAGTAGGATGGCAATGTTGGTGGGCAGGAGTGAAGAAACATGGCCTAATATGTCTTTGGTGAACCTCACAAGTGTGAGTATGAAGTGGAGCTGGTCTCACCACCTTTTGGTTCACCTTCTTGGGAATAGGCTTGGTAGGAGAAGCCTTTCCCTTGCTTTTGGGAGCTGTTGCTCCAGGTCCATGGACAAAGAGACATGGACTCTTAATCTAAATCTCCTCATGGGGTGCTTTCAAAGCACTTAGCCCAAAGCCTGCTCTTCTATTTTTGATTGAGGGCTTACTGCCACTTGCTGAGCAGGCATTGGTCAGATGACCATATGAAGATTCCCGGTCAAAGGGGCTTGATGTCAGCATCACCTTCTTAAAAGAGGGTTGATCTTCAGAGGCTTTACCCTTGATTATCTCACTATTGAATCCTACACCAGCTCTGAATGGTGCAAAAAAACTATCAATAATGGGAAGGACAGTCTTGGGTTTTGAAAAGCTGGCAACAATTTTCTTTTCATCCAGCAGCATTTCCTCAAGGTCCTTAATGACCTTGTTCTTCTGAGCAAGTTCAACATTTTTGAATCTATCCACTTCCTTGCTCATAGCAACCAGCTTCTCTGTTGTCTCCTGGAGCTCAGATTGGGTAGTTCTCAAGGAATCCAACTCCTTAGTCTGAACTTTGAGGAGTTTCTTGCTTTGCTTAAAAGGTTTCCACAAAGTTTCATATTGTTGTATCAGTTCAGATTCAACCTCATATGCGGATCTTGAGGATGTTCTGTTGGCAGCTGACTCACCTTTATCATCATGCAAAGAATCTGCCATTGATTCAGAATCAGAAGCAGATAGGGGAGCTCTGATTAGTACCTTCCCAGAAGAGTTATTGTCATCCTGGATTTCTTCATTTATGTCCATAAGGTCAATAAGTGCTTTCTCCTCAGTTCCTGAAGAGCTTGAATCAGAATCACTAAGGGTTCTGATTTTTTTTGCTATGAACCCTTTTTTGGATTTCTTCTTGTCCCTTGACCTTTTTTTGTCTTCATAGTTCTTTGTCTCCCTCTTCTTGGAAGGGCTATCTGCAATCATGTGACCTACTTTATTACAGGAATAACGGACAGTGTTAGTTAAATCAAATTTACTAGGTTTTGATTTGTACCTGTCCTCCCTTTAGGATTTAGATCTGTCATATTGACCAGATATTCTGGAGCTTGAAGAAGATGGTCTGTAGCTGTCTCTTCTCCTTCTAGAGATCGGTTTTTTGAACTGCTTAGATAGGAGGGCCATCTCTTTGTCAGTGTTGTCAGATTCTGATGTGCTGGCATCAGAAGATTCACTGCTTTCAGATCTGTCCTGATATGCAGGAGTCTTGTCATTGGATCTCCTCATGCTCTCAGCCTTAAGAGCTAATGATCTTTCTCTGGTGCTCCCCCTTGAGCTTTCTTTTTCAACTTTCCAATTGTTAAGTTGAAGCTCATGGGAGAGCAGCTTCCCATATAGGTTCTTTGGCTCCATGTTGCCCAGTTGACCCATTTCTATAATTGCACAAATTTTGATGTCTCATTCCTTAGTGAGGGATCTAAGGAACCTATCATTAAGATCTAAATTTGTGAACTCTCTTCCATAGTTCTTCAGCCCATTTACTATCTTGAAAAGTCTCTCATAGCAGTTATAGATATTTTCATACTTGCCTTTCTTGAATGCCTCATACCCCTGATTCAGACGGGATTTCCTATTATCCCTTACTTCTTCAGTCCCCTCCATGTAAACAACCAGGGAATCCCACATCTTCTTGGCAGTTTTGTAGTGAATAAGAGTTTGGAGGGTTGAGTCATCAATTGCAATCACAATAATGTTCTGTGCTCTCTTATATAGGCTTACTAGTGCAAGCTCATCCTTACTCATATCAACATATTTCTTTGGCACTCTTTGAGTAGGATCAATGGTAGATGCAGCCATGGGGATGAAGGGACCCTCTTGAACAGCTACAAACTCCCTGGGATCAACAGCTTCCATGAAATGTCTTACCCTTTCTTTCCAAATAGGAAAGTTCTCTTTGGTGTAGGTTGGGAGCTTCATGGATCTCATTTATCTATGCTGATCACCTCCAGCCATAATGAATAGTTTCAAGATCTAGATTTGACTTTTAAGTCACTCTTTGATCAACCTCCCTCTGATACCACTTGTTAGTTATGGAACTATCACCTAGAGGGGGGGGGGGGGGGGGGGGGGATTATGTGATATAGCTATTTTTGAATTTCTATGCACAAGAACTAAATAACTTAATCATAGCACAATAACAAATCACAGAAACAAAGCACATAAGAAGACCAGATGTATAGTGGTTCCTCAAGACAGGGTGTCTTGAGTTGTCCACTATCCCTATGTGCCTTTCTAGCAGTGTGCTAGTGTCGGAAAACTCCTCCAAAAACTCAGGACCTCTAGCCCTACAAACTCAGGCCCTCAAACCCTACAACTCAGGCCCTGAAGACCTAGAATACTTAGGCCCTCAAGCCCTACAGCTCAAATCTGAAACAGATCCTACAAACTCTGGCTTGTAAAAGCCCTACAGGGAAAGAGAGAAAAAACTTCTTTAGCCGGATGAAGATTGGCTTCTTGGACTTGAAGAGAATGTTTTTGATGTTTCCTTGTACAACACAGATTCCTCTTCAATCCTGCCTTCAATCCGGAACACTTCTTATCAGTTGGTGTTGCTTGACTGAAACTTGGAGAACACTTGATGAAGATCGCTGTGTTCTCTGGTTCTTGTTCCTTCTTTACGCAGCCTTGGTTATTGTTCTATTGATTCATGCGTGTATTCTCTGCCTTCCTTACTTTTGTTAATTAGGGCATATACTTATCTCTTTTATATGACTGAGGAGCCAACTAATGGTCTAATATGATGTTCTTTAAGTGCAGAGCCCCATTTCTTAATGGAATGCACTGATTGGCCCATCAAACGACGACATTAAATGCAGACCGCATGATTTGTAATGTTTTGATGTGTCTCGATGACATTTGCAATGTCTCGACGACAGAACTGTTGATTTTTTTGTAGTAGAAGTGGAAGGGGCCTAGGCGGTCTGAAGGAAATGAGACCGCAGAGACCGCATGGTCTGTGCCAGTGTTCTGGCCGAGTTTTGCCTTGGGAGGTATATTATCCAAGTGCTGAGATTGGGCGGTTTGTCTTGTGAGACCGCTCACGATCTGTTTGGCAGTTAGTGTATCTCCTTTTTTTGGGCGGTGACGACATCCGTCAGTTTGCCTATAAATAGAGATGTAGGACTCATCATTGGTAGCACAGAACTGTAAGAGCTTCAACTTAGGTTGTTTGTGTCGGTCTTGTCTTTGAGGTTGCGCAGTCTGGAAGTGGTTTGACCATTTGTTGTGTTCACAGGTTAGCGGCCAGCAGGGTGCGGTTCTCTTCCTTGGTGACTTCGCAGTTGTGAATAATCAGTTTGCCAGCTGCTTTCCTCTGGGAGAACTGTGGTGTAGTTCTTGAGCTGTTCGCGGTGAACTTGGCGATCAGGCGACCTCAGTTTGCGGGTTGGCAACAGCTTGTGCAGTTTCTGTTTTCTATTCGCTGAAGCTTTTGTGATCAAGCGATCTCGCGGTCAGGCGATCTCGTAGTCAGGCGATCTCGTAGTGCGGACATGTTATTTGGTTTTCAGGAGTTAAATAAGGCAACGGGTTGTGCGGTCAATGGTTCTGATCTGATAGTTCGTGGGTCATCAAGCTTGCTTTGTTCGCGCGGTCTCAGGGATAGCCATTCGGTCTGGCTGTTTGAGCGGTCTGGCGGTCACTGATTTGGCAGTTCGCTAATGGCTTGTTTTTTGTCTTCTGCTTCTCTCCTTTATGATTCTTATAAATCATGTCTCGCCATGTATGTCTCGAGCTGTAAAGAGATATTTAATATAAGAGCACTATTCTATCTTCCCATTTTCATTGATTTCCATACTTGTGGATTGTGTTGAAGTATTCCGCTTTATTACTTCATTCCTTGACCTCTAAAATTTAACATGGTATCAAAGGTAAGTTGCTGAGCAGTAATCAGCATTGTCTTCTGCTTGGGTTTCTGCAAGTCGGTTGTCAATCAGCGAGATAGTAATGGAAGGAGGATATGCTAGAGGTCTTGGTATTGAGCTCCTTACGCAGACTAACTTTAAAAAGTGGAAGTCTTGCATGAAGAGCTATCTTCTTGGCGAGGACTTATGGGAGATAGTCGGAGGAGAAGTAAGACAATTTGTTATTCCTGCTGGGGGAATGTTGAGCTTGCGAAGGCTTGTAAGAGAATAAATTCAAAGGCTGAGTTCACTCTCAAGCGAGCTATCATTCCGGAGATGTTTGATCACATCTTCGGATGTAGGTCAGTTGCTGAGATTTGGACAGCCTTTGATGGCTTGCTCAATAAGAAGAATGTAGCTCGGCTACAGTTCTTAGAAAATGAGTTGGCTAAGGCAACTCAAGGTGACTTCTCCATTTCAATGCTCTTCTTGAAGATGAAGAACCTATATGCAGAGATATCGGCATTGGACCCGGTTGAGCCAATCTCAAAAGCGAAGATGAAGAGGCACATTATTCGTGGCTTGTGGAGGGAGTATGTGGCCTTTGTTACTTCTGTGAAAGGCTAGGTCAATGAACCATCGTTGCTGGAGCTAGGAAACTTACTTGTTTTGCTAGAGAGTTTGGCTAAGCAAATGACGGGGATGTCAGTCTATGGGGGAGAAGGTGAGGTTCTCTTTTCTGGCAAGAAGAAGAGATAGGACAAGAAGAAGTCATCTGGTAGCGATGGTCCATCTACGTCATATCAGCAGGAGGGGAATTATGCTCCTAAGTCTGATGGGAAGAAGAAGGAAGGGCCGAGATGTTACAGGTGCAACAGGCTTGGTTATTTCAAGAGAGACTGTAAAGTTAATCTTCAGCCAGGGCATGCTGCAGGAAAGGAGGAGGCTGGTTCCAATGTTGAAGGTAGTTGGGGTGGTGGAGGTGCTTTCATGATGGGCACTTGTGTTCGGGCATTGTCTTCCATCAACTATCAGGATGATTGGATAGTGGACTCAGGGTGTGGTCATCACATCACCGGGGATGAGTCAAAGTTCTCTTCTTTGTAGACATGCTCAGGTAATGATGTTATTATTACAGCTGATGATACTTTGCATGCAGTAGAGAAGGAGGGTGTTGTCTCTTTAGGCAGTGATAGAGGTCCACTCACTTTGAGGAGTGTTTATCATGTGCCGGTAATGAAGAAGAACCTCTTCTCAGTGACCAATACTGTTGATGATGGCTATCACATTCTGTTTGGTCCAACAGAAGTGAAATTTCTCTAAAATGTTTCACCTGAGGTCACTCATGTATGGAGACGGGTGAAGGACTTGTTTGTTCTATCAACAAGTTCCTATTTTTATAATATGAGGGCTAACGACAGCGCTGCTATCTGGCATGAAAGATGTGGGCATGTTGGCATTGATAAGCTAAAGGCTATGATGGGAAGCGGCCTTGTGAAAGGTCTCCCTAGTCTATCATCTTTCGGTGATGGTCACGTTTATGCAGGTTGTCAGTTTGGTAAGGCTCAATGTCTTCCATTTGACAAATCACAAAGCAGATACAAAGCAATATTGGAATGTATTCATTGTGATCTATTTGGACCTACCACCACTGCCAGTCTTGGAGGTAACAGGTATATGCTGGTCTTGATTGATGACTTCACCAGATATACTTGGGTATATTTTCTGAAAGGGAAGTCAGAGGCTTTTGAGAGGATTGTGGAGTTCAAGGAGCTAGTGGAAGGTCGGCTTAACCTGCGGATCAAGAAGTTCAGGACCGACAATGGAGGGGAGTTCACTTCCAAGGCGTTCTTTAACTTCTACAAGAAGCATGGCATCGAAAGAGAGCTTTATTGTGCTCACACTCCACAACAGAATGGAGTTGCAGAGCGGAAGATCTGTCATCTGACGGAGACCTACAAATGTTAGATTCATGCCAAGAGTATCCCAAAGTCCTTCTGGGTAGAGGGAATGTCTTGTGCGGCCTATGTCATCAATCGGATGCCTCCCAGTCCTATCAGCATGAAGACTCCTCATGAGTTGATGTACAAGGAGAAACCAAGCATGAAACACTTTCGAGTGTTCGGATCTACCTTCTACGTGCATGTTCCCGATGCTCTCTGAACGAAGCTAGATGTGAAAGCAAGGAAGCTATTGTTCGTCGGTTATGATGACCGGAAGAAGGGATGGCGATGCATTGATCCTAAAACACGGAGATATGTGGTCTCAAGGGATTTAGTATTTGACGATCTAATTTCATACCAAGGTAGATCTTTTGTTGAGTTACAAGAGAGCAGGTCAGGTGGTGGACTTGAAGAAGCTACTAAGGAGGTTCAGGTGGAGTTGTTTGTTTCTCCAGGTACTCCAAGTGTTTCTAGCTCTGGGTCAGGTGCTTCAGGTTCTGTAAATAGGGGGAGCGATGCTCCAAGTTTGCCTAGAAGAAGAGCTAGTTCAGAACAAGTAGCTGAAGACGTGTATCAGAGTAAATCTCTGAGGACGTCCAAGAGGACTATCATTCCACCAGATCGGTGTACAAGGGGGAATCTGGTGAGCTTCGTCTCATGTTTCTTCGCAGGACCCCTGGATGAGAGAGAGCCATCATGTTTTGAAAATGTTGTTGGAGTCATGGAGTGGGAAGAGGCCAAAGATGAAGAGATTGCTGCCCTCAGTAAAAATGAGACTTGGGACATGGTGCTTAAGGTTGAGGGTGTTACTCTAGTGACTTGCAAATGGGTTTTCAAGCTGAAAAAGAAGGCTAATGGTAGTATTGAGCGGTACAAGGCTCGCCTTGTAGCTCGAGGGTTCTTTCAAAAGTATGGCGAGGATTATGAAGAAACATTCAGCCCTATTGCCAAGATGACTTTGGTTCGGGTGCTGATCGCATTGGTAGCTTGCCAAGGATGGAAGATTTGGCAACTTGACATGAACAATGCTTTATTGTATGGCGAGATTGACAAGGATATCATCATGGATCAACCACCTGGTTATGTTTTCGAAGAGGACCCAATATATGTGTGTAATCTCAAGAAGTCTCTTTAAGGCTTGAAGCAGGCGCCTCAGGCGTGGTATGGGAAGATTGTAGAATACCTACAGTTCTGCAAATATTAATTCTGATTCGAGCTTATTCGTAAAGAAGATGGGGGAGCTTCAGGTCTTGGTGTTGCTATATGTTGACGACATGATCGTCACTGGGAATTCTGAAGTGGAGGTAGCTAGACTTCATGCTGAGTTAGCTATCAGATTTGAGATGAAGGATTTGGGTGAGCTCCACCATTTCCTTGGACTCGAAGGGGAGAGGAAAGAGAGCGGTATGCTTGTTTCCCAGAAAGGCTATGCATATCGGATCGTGAAGAAATTCGGCATGGATGGAGGGAAAAGCAGCTCTACTCCACCGGAGGTTGGAGTACATCTTCGGCGAGATGAGGGAAAGATTCTTTCTGATCCTTTGGTCTTCCGGGCTCTTGTCGGAAGTTTTATATATTTGACGATCACAAGGCCAGATATTGCTTATGCGGTTGGCCGAGTGAGTTGATATATGGCAGAGCCGCGGAAACCTCATCTGATGGCGGCTAAGAGTATTTTGAAGTATGTCAAATCCACCTAGGATTTGGGTCTCTTTTATGGGAGAGACTCGGGCTTCTGTTTACATGGATACACGGATGCTGATTATGGGGGAGATTCAGATGATCAGAAGTCGACTTCTCGATATGTCTACATGACAGGCTCTTCAACTACCTCATAGTGTAGTAAGAAGCATGATTATGTGTCTGTCTCTACTATGGAAGCGGAGTACAAAGCTTTGGCTACTCAGGAAGCCATCTGGCTTAGGAGGCTTGTGGAGGACATTCATGGGGAGGTGCAAGGTCCTACTCTGCTATGTGGTGACAATGAGAGTGCTCTCATGTTGGTGAACCATCCAGTTTGCCAGGCGCGTATGAAGCACATAGAGATTCATCACAATTTCATTCGTGAGAAGGTGTTGTAGGGATCTCTAATTATGGAGCATGTGTAGAGCAAGGATAATATTGCTGACATCTTTACAAAGCTGTTGTCGAAGGGACCATTTGGTCGGTTGTGGTGTTTGCTTGGATTGACTTCCACTTCCCACTTCAATGGGGAGTGTTGATTTTTTTGAAGTAGAACTGGAAGGGGTATGGGCGGTCTGAAGGAAATGAGACCGCAGAGACCGCGCGGTCTGCGCAGGTGTTCTGGCCGAGTTTTTCCTTGGGCGGTCTGTTGTCCAAGTGCTATGATCGGGTGGTCTATCTTATGAGACCGCTTACGATCTATTTGTTGGTTAGTGTATCTTCTTTTTTGGGCGGTGACAATATCCGTCAGTTTGCCTATAAATAGATGTACGGGGCTCCTCATTGGTAGCACAGAACTGTAAGAGCTTCAAATTGGGTTGTTTGTGCCAGTCTTATCTTTGATGTCGCACGGTCTGGAAGTGGTTTGACTGTTTGTTGTGTTCGCATGTTAGCGGCCAGCAGGGTGTGGTTCTCTTTCTTGGTGACTTCCCAGTTGTGAATAATCAGTTCGACAACGGCTTTCCTCTAGGCGATCTGTGGTGTAGTTCTTGAGCTGTTCGCGGTGAACATGGCGATCAGGCTAACTCAGCTGTCAGGCGATCTCATTTTTGCGGGTTGGCAACAACTTCTGTAGTTTCTGTTTTCTGTTCGCTGAAGCTTCTATGATCAGGCGATCTCGCGGTCAGGCAATCTCGAAGTGCGATCAGGTTGTTTGGTTTTCAGTAGTTGAATAAGGCAGCGGGTTATGCGGTCTATGGTTGCGGTCTGACAGTTCACAGGTCATAAAGCTTGCTCTGTTCGCGCGGTCTCAGGGATAGCCATTCGGTCTGGCTGTTCGAGCGGTCTGGCGGTCACTGCTTTGGCAGTTCGTTGACTGCTAATTTTTTGTCTTGTGCTTCTCTCCATTGTGATTCTTATAAATCATGTCTCGCCATGTATGTCTCGAGCTGTAAAGAGATAATTAATATAAGGTGAAAGTGCACAGTTAACCACACTAGATTTCTATAGAGGGGGGGTGAATAGAGATTAAAAAATACTTTGTGCAATTATATATATATGTGTAATAATCACATATTTAAGCTTCCCACACACCAACAAGAATTAAGCAAGTAAAGAAGGAAAATAGCAAAAAGAAAATCATAGTACAACACAAAGAAATATAGCGGTTCCCCAAACTTTGGGTAGTCCACTCTTCTACCCTCTTGGTAGGAATTCACTATCTTGCACTGTGTCTTTTGATAAGGAGACTCTTAGAACCAGCCTGAGTCTTTTGACAAGGAGAATCTTAGAACTAGTACAGCTGAATTTTTTGAAGAGAGATTCTAAAAACTCTTTTACACTGTTTGAAAATGAAATGAAGATAAGAAGAAGAAGAAGAAGAAGAAGAAGTAATTTAAACAAGAAAGAATCTTCTTCCTAGCAAGAAGATTAGAAGCACAAGAATAGTGAATGTAATCTCTCTTCTATAGTGAGAAGGAGATTGTAAGCTTTTCTCTAATTTGTGAGAGCTTTTAGAATTTGCAGCAGAATGGCTTCAGAAGGAGGAGAAGATAAAGGCTTTTTCTTTGCTGCAGCACACTATCTCTTTTCTCAGCTTTCTCACTCTTCACTTGGGAGCTCTTCCTCTTTTTCAAATGTATATGCTGGATCACTTGTTCTTATTCTCTGTCGACTTCCTTCTTATTTATAACTCTGTTTGAAAAGATATTGCTAAAGGAGAATAATCAATAAGCAATCAGAGAATTAGTAAGAGCCAAAAATTTCCATACTAATTTTATCTGTAGAAGGAATGTGTTTATTCTGATTTCAAATAATATCTAAATAAACATTAATCAAATTAGCCAAGAATCATTTAGAAGGAAAGACAGATTCAAACCGGCTATAAAAGAATAATATCATTCCATAAAATTCAGATCTTTAGAAAGAAGGAAACAGATCTGGCGTGAATTTGAATTTGACATAGATATCGACGTGCGTCGATTACTATTCGACGTGACAGTCGATTTCATCCTGGCTGGACGTTGAGAGGAGAATAAGGAAGGTGCGTCGACTAAGGTGCGTCGACTTTATTAAATGCGTCGACTAGAAGTCAGAGGTACGTCGACAAAGATTACGTCGAATTCTTCTTGGAGTTACTTCGACTCATTCTGAGAGAAACGTCGACTACATTTCGACGTTGCGTTGAATACTATTCGACGCATATTTACTTAGCCTAATTTTTCATTCTTAGAATTTATATTCTACTCAATTCTAGGGGTTAAGATAAATCATTTCCCCAACAATCTCCCCATATTTGTCTTAACCCTATTTAGAGAGAAATTGTATTAGCTTTTAATCAACACAGCAAAGCATTTATATAGAGAAGAAATATGATAAGTAATCAGAAGAATATATAATCAGACTTCATAAACATTATTTAATCATGGAGGAAAGAGTATAGAGTATATCAATCATTGTTCAACATATCACTCAGGAGGAGTTTTTCTTTTCCTAGTAAATACTAAAGTTTTTGGAGAAGTGAGTTGCTCCTTCTCAGTAGCAGGTAGTTCACTCAGCTCCCCCTGAGTCACAGCAGGTTTCTCCCCCTGGGATGGAACTTCCTTTGAGCCTTCTACTTCTTTTTCAGTTTCTTTTTCATCTCCCTGAGCTTCAGCTTCCTCTTCAGCTTCATTCTCTGCTATACTTGCCTCCCCTTGCAATAGATCCATTTGTTGTGCAGCTTCTCTTGCTATAATCAGTACATCTGATATCTGCTCTTCAGTATGTAGCTCTGGTATTACTTCACTCCCAATGCTCTTGAGTATAGCTAAACTGTCAGATTTTGAAGAATGAGGGGTTTTACGAGAGGGAGTTTTGTGGCTGGAGGGCTGCTCTTCATCTAACATCTCCCCCTTCTTGACCTTCTCAGCCAAGGAGGTTAAGAAAGACTTGGTGACCCTAGATGAAGAGATAGAGGATTTCAGGCTTTGCACAGAGGCATTGACCCCATCTATTTGGGTTTGCATATGCATGATGGAGGAGTGAATATGAGAGCAGTGTCCATCCAGCATGTCCTAAAATTTTTGGGATGCTGACTGGATACATTGGGTGATGAGGTTGTTAGTGGATGGAGATGGTTCATGTTGTGTTGGAGGAGGAGGAGTCAATGGAGGAGGAGTTGTATGTGATGAAGGTGGAGAGGGGACTGTATCATTTTGATGAGGTGTATTTGATAGAGGAGGTGGAGGAATAGAGGGGGGTTGAGCAGGTGATTGAGTTAGTATTTGTGAAGGTTTGGATGATGGTGGTACAGAAGAGATGTCTGTATGAGGAGGAGGAGGAGGTGAAGATGGATGAGCATGAGAGTTAGGAGGAGATGGAGTCCTTTCAAGAATGGCACCAGGCTTGGGGATTTGCCTGGTCCATTTTGAGAAGAGAGCAATGGACATTCTTTTGCCAGGAAGGATGGGAATTCCTTTTGACCTGCATAGGTCAGGGAAGGAGTGGAGGAGGACTTGACTCATAATCCTCATGTAGGCATTCTCTTTGTGAGAATATTTGTAGCCTATCATTTTGAGTAAGCAGCTGCCCCAGTCTACTTTCTTCTTCAGCACAAGGGCCCCCATGAGATTCAGTTGCTGCCTGGGCACTGCATCATGGGCAGAGATCTTACATAGTAGTACTTTTCCTACTATGTCTGCCAGTAGCCTATACTCATCAGAGAAATCTATTTTCTTCACATGGATTGGTCTATCTTTTGAGAACTTCATTGTGATTAGTAAATTCTTGATTTCATCAGGGGTGAGTTCCACAGGTTCATCACCTGATAAGGGAATGGTAAAGGAGATTTATTTAGTTACTCTTTTAGAAAATAACTTGCTTTCCCTATTTGATTTGAGCAAGGATAATATTGGAATGTACCTGATGAGAGATCAAAGGTGTTCCTAATGTGTTCAGCAGAGATTGAGACAGGTGTCTCATATATTGTTCCAGTGATTTCTCCTTGTTCAGATATCTGAACATGAGCCATTAGCTCTGTGAGTTCTGTCTCCAGGAGCCTGCATCTTGTGGAGATGAGCTTATCTAGGCCAGCTTCAGTGAAGAGAGCTATGATGCTCTTATAATTTTCGGCGGCGGCCTGGATGGATTCGAGGTCAATGTCGAAACCAGAGTTTATCTTGGGAGCCATTTTAGGTCAGTGAGAGAGAGGAAGAGATGGCTGGACTGAGAGGTAAGAAGGATGAAAGATGCAGAGTGCGAGAGGATTTCCAACGGAAGAGTTCATTTAAGTCAGGTGAAACGTCGAAACGAGACACAATTCGAGGCTTATTCGGTACTTTAGTAGATGCGGCCGAAAAAATTTTAGTGTTGCCGCTCTTTTTTCATGAAGTTGACGTTACGTCGAGTGGGATTCGACGTAAGCGTCGATATAGTTTGAATTGAGAAGATAGAGTCTCCTATCGACGTATGCGTCGATTTAAGAAGTCGACGTGACTTTTACTTTGTCTGAAGATTTCAGGTTTTTCTTAAGGGATTCTTTCTTCCTAATCCTAAAGTTTTCTAAGTTACCCTAGGACTAATTTTATGAGCAATTTGATTGATTATGCCAACACTGTTTGGCAGTGTGGCCAATTTTATAGCAAATATAACACCTAATTTTCTTTTGACTAAGGAAATTTGAGTTTACGGAGGAATAGTTATGTCGATTGGGATAGAAATTTTGATTAGGATAGAAATTTTGGTTAGGATAGATGTTTTGATTAGGATAGAAATTATGATTAGGATGAATGGGTCCTGAATGGGGGTTAAGATGGAAAGTTTTTGGAGAATAGACATGTCCTGTAATTATGTTGCTCTGAGTTTTTATGCGTCGATATCTATTCGACGTATGTTGATAGTTGCGTCGATATATATTCGGCGCTTTCTCCAGATTGTGTTGATCTAAAATCGTTGCATGTAAGAAGTGGCGTCGATTGGAAGTCGACGTACTTTTATTCAAGCGTCGAGTTGAGGTCGAAGCATCTGAGAGATTGCGTCGAGTAGAATTCGACGCACTATCATTCATGCGTCGATATGAAGTCGACGCAATTGTGTTTTCACAAATTTAATTTTTTCTTTTTTCTAATTTTATTTCTTTATAAGCTGTTTCTTTTGGCTTAGTTGCCTTCTTAGAAGTAGTTTGAGAGTCTTCATCTGTATAGTATGATGTTTCATCAAAGTGGTTTATCTCATTGAGGGAGTCTTCTTCCTTATTTTGTGAGTCTTCATCTTGGTTTATTGATTTAGTGGGTTTAGTGAATTTAATAGGGCTCATCCAAGCAGGTTTGTTGGATGGAATTAGACTAGCTGAGGGATCAGCTCCTAGCCCAAGATTTTTATATCTTCTTGTTTGTTTTTCTGTGATTTCTTTAAGTGATTGGCTTCTCATTCTTATTGATTCTCAAAAGCTTTTGCTTGGGATACCTTATTCTTAAGGAGCTGGTTTTCTATTTTAGCCCTTTCTATTTCTTTTTCTCTGATGTTAGCCCTTAACTCATAATTTTTAGAACAAGTATCCTTTATATTCCTCTGGTTTTTAATGACATTAATTTGTTCTTTTAGATTCTTAATTTCTTGTTTAGCTTTTAATTGATCTAAACATAATCCTTTAAAATCATTTTTGAAATCATCACACAGAAAATCTATGTCATAAAAATGCTTACCTCATCCTTATCCTCAGATTCCTCTATGAGAATAGGGCTGTTTTCTTTATCATCTTCAGAAGAGATGCTTCCTTCTGATTCTGTCTCACTCCATGATTTAGCACCATGTTCTTCCTTTGAGCTTTCAAGAACCATCAAGCATAGGTCTTCTTGCTTAGACTCTTCATTGTCACTTTTGGATGAGGTGTTGTCCCAGAATCTGTTTCACTCCAAGCTTCTGCAATGAAGCCTCTTTATTTCTTCTTCCCCTTTTTCTTGAGATCTTTCTTTTTCAGATCTTTCTTTTTCTCAGTGTTTTCTGGACATTCTGGTGCAATGTGTCTAGTTTTCCTGCAGGAATAACAAATGATTTATTTAGTAGGAGTTTTATCATACCTTGGTTTTGATTCTCTCCTTCTAGACCCATCTGTCCTGACCCATTTCTTGAATCTTCTGGCCAGGAGGCTGAATAATTCTTCTTCAGTGACAGGGGTCTCTTCTTCTATTGCTTTCAAAGCAATGTTTCTATCTTGTGAGGAGGTTGATGTGCTTCCTCTTCTTTCCTTCTCTTCTCTGGTTTTCAGCAGTTGCTCAAAGGATTTGAGTTTTCCTAAGAGGGCATCTGTTGAGATTTCTTTTTGTCCTCTTGTATCTCTTACTGCCCATATTCTTGAGTCCCATGAACTTGGGAGACTCATTAACAGTTTGTCATTGATCTCTATGAGAGAGATCTCTCTATCCAGGCTCCTTAATTGATTGATGATCAGACTGAATCTGTCATACATCTCAGATATGCTTTCTTCATGCTTCTTTTGAAAGTTCTCATATTGGGAGATCAATAGAGCCTTTCTATCTTTCCTTTCATCAGCACTTCCTTCTACCATCTTGGTAAGAGCCTCCCAGATTTCTTTGGCTGATTCACAGTCAACAACCTTTTGAAAGATTTCATCTGTGAGGGTTGAGACAAGAATGTTCACAGCTTTTGCATCACATGTTCCTGCCTTCTTCTCTTCAACTGTCCACTCAGCCCTTGGGACAAGTGTTTGAGTTACTTCACCACTTGAGTCTCTTCTATAAGGCTTGGGAGGACCTGTCAAAATAACATTAAACAATTCTTCATCAATAGAATTCATATAGATCCTAATTCTTGTTTTCCAAATTGCAAACTTTTCAAGATTGCACATTGGAGGTCTGGTGGAAGCATAATCTTTGATTTGTGCCATGTGAAAAATAGTTTTTTTTTAAATATATATATATAAGAGGTAGGATCTTTTTGATCAAGGAGTTAACCTTTTTAGATCAACCTGGCTCTGATACCAATTGAAAGTGCACAGTTAACCACACTAGAATTCTCTAGAGGGGAGGGGGTGAATAGAGATTTAAAAATACTTTGTGCAATTATATACATATATGTGTAATAATCACAGATTTAAGCTTCCCGCACACCAACAAGAATTAAGCAAGTAAAGAAGGAAAATAGCAAGAAGAAAATCACAGCACAACACAAAGAAATATAATGGTTCCCCAAACTTTGGGTAGTCCACTCTTCTACCCCCTTGGTAGGAATTCACTATCTTGCACTGAGTCTTTTGATAAGGAGACTCTTAGAACCAGCCCGGGTCTTTTGACAAGGAGACTCTTAGAACCAGTACAGCTGAATTTTTTGAAGAGAGATTCTAAAAACTTTTTTACACTATTTGAAAATGAAGTGAAGATAAGAAGAAGAAGAAGAAGAAGTAATTTAAACAAGAAAGAATCTTCTTACTAGCAAGAAGATTAGAAGCACAAGAATAGTGAATGTAATCTCTCTTCTATAGTGAGAAGGAGATTGTAAGCTTTTCTCTCTTTTGTGAGAGCTTTCAGAATTTGCAGCATAATGGCTTCAGAAGGAGGAGAAGATGAAGGCTTTTTCTTTGTTGCAGCACACTATCTCTTTTCTCAGCTTTCTCACTCTTCACTTGGGAGCTCTTCCTCTTTTTCAAATGTATATGGTGGATCACTTGTTCTTATTCTCTGTCGACTTCCTTCTTATTTATAACTCTGTTTGAAAAGATATTGCTAAAGGAGAATAATCAATAAGCAATCAGAGAATTAGTAAGAGCCAAAAATTTCCATACTAATTTTATCTATAGAAGGAAAGAGTTTATTCTGATTTCAAATAATATCCAAATAAACATTAATCAAATTAGCCAAGAATCATTTAGAAGGAAAGACAGATTCAGAGCGGCTATAAAAGAATAATATCATTCCATAAAATTCAGATCTTTAGAAAGAAGGAAAGAGATCTGGCGTGAATTTGAATTTGACATAGAGATCGACGTGCGTTGATTACTATTCGACGTGACCGTTGATTTCATCCTGGCTGGACGTCGAGAGGAGAATAAGGAAGGTGCGTCGACTAAGGTGCGTCGACTTTATTAAATGCGTCGACTAGAAGTCAGAGGTACGTCGACAAAGATTACGTCGAATTCTTCTTGGAGTTACTTCGACTCATTTTGAGAGAAACGTCGACTACATTTCGACGTTGCGTTGAATACTATTCGACGCATATTTACTTAGCCTAATTTTTCATTCTTAGAATTTATATTCTACTCAATTCTAGGGGTTAAGATAAATCATTTCCCCAACACAAGGGCACTATTCTGTCTTCCCATTGTCATTGATTGTCATACTTGTGGATAATGTTGAAGTATTCCGCTTTATTTCTTCATTCCTTGACCTCTAAAATTAAACAAGAAGTTGTTGTTACATCGATCCATCTTGGACTTGGACAAATCTTCAAGTCTTCTTTAGAGAAGGAAATCTCGACGATACAAGATATCTCAGCAGCACTTATACTTACGATGACATGAAGTCGTCTTAAAGGTCTCGTCATAATCTTGTTGTCAACTTGCGGTCTTCTCGACGATGTCGTTGAATCCATTCTGTCTTATCGACGATGTCGTTGAAACTATACTATCTTATCGACGATATCGTTGAGTATACTATCATATCGATGATCTCGTCTTGATCATTCTGACGACAAGCAATTCTTCTTTCATAAGCTGTTTTCAAGAGTTCTCCCTTAGCCTTTTCCACGACTAGCATTCTTTATCACGATGTCGTCGACATTGCCGAATACATTAACTTAACTCTTCTTAAACCTTACAGCAATATCATCGTGTGATTCTGGTTGACACGATGATACTGGACTTGATTGAATCTTCTTGTTCTTACGATGATATCGTCGTGTGTACTTTGTTGTCACAACGATATCGTCAAATTATCCATGTTATCTCGACAATAATTGACATGAACCTTTTGCTTAACTCTGCGAGTAATATCGACGATGTATACGTCCTTATTCGACGATATATCTCGTCCTTCTCAACGATTTTAGACTTAGTGATATTGAAGAAGTACTGGACATATGATTTAATCTCTGCAAGCATAAACTAAGCATACCATCAAATACATAATTCTTTTATCATTGACCTGAGCACTTCTTCAATTCAGGAACATTTCTGGGCACTATTCCAAACACTAGGGTACAGGAGAACCGGGGCAAGGAAGAGAGGATACATGGGGTGCTAATAGAAAAAAAGAGAGAAAACTCCAGACCGCATGGTCATGCGGTCTCGCTGGAAGCAGAACACCTACACCTTGAAGAATCTGCGGGAGACGAGATGGGTAGTCTGGGCGATCTCCAAAATTTGTGACTGTTAGGGCCAGTAACTTTGATCGAGAAGATGAGGTCGCGGACTGCTGGGCAAACATGATCCCCACACATTTTCAAGTTTCGCTGGAAATTTGGAAATGTTTGCTTTGAGCGCGGAGATCGCGACCGCCTTAAATGCTGGAATGACTATAAATATTGCTTGAAGATTTCAGAATTTAGAACTTTTTGGAAGAAATTGTGAGCTAGTCCCTTTTGCGATCACACTTTCTCAGGTCACTGCGAACTAGGAAAATAGATTTGATGTTTGCTTTCGACAAGGAGGCAAAAACTCGATTTTCGTCTAGGCACCTAGTCTCAAAAAAGATTACTGATGGAAAAGCATCGGTGACCTCCAAGAAGACTGTCGCGATCATACCCTCAATAATAATAGCTAAAGGAGAGGCTTCAGGCAAAGAGATCGCTGATACATCTGCGAAGGAGAATCAAGAAGATCTTGCAAAAGATGGAGCGGCCTCGGCAGTTTCAAACCTGGTCGACGTGATGAACACTTCTTCAAAACCGCCCGAGCTGAAGCTTCCTGAGGTTATGATCACTTTCGATTACCAGAAATCAGTTGAGGTCCTTGATCAGACCGTCGTTCAGTCCGGTCAGACTACTTCCACCGAAGCTATCAAGGTCGGGATGCAGCAGTAGAAATCCTCAGCTAAGAGGCTTGTGAAGAAGATTAGGGAGCAGCAGGAGGCTGCAAAAGCAAAGAAGAGGAAGGAGACGAGCTCTTCTACAAAAAGTGTTAAGCGAAGAAAGAAAAATGAAGATAAGGAGTTGACAGCCAAGACCGGTTCGGTCAACCCATCCATCCTGCATGAAGAGGGCGATCTTAGGCATTCTTTTGAGGATGCATCTGCAAAGGTAAGTGATCCTTCCAATCTCGTTCTTTCTCTTGTTGTCTCAATGCCTTCGTGGAGGGAAGATCCCGAGCTGATAGCTTATCATGATGATCTTTCTTCTAATAGTCTTTCATGTTCAATCTCACAGGCGATTGATCCTTTTGAATCTGAGAGACTACGAGAGATCGAAGAGGAGAAGAGGGAGATCGAAGAAAAGAAAAATGTAGAGGAAGAAGAGAAGAAGAGAATAGAGGAGGAAGAGAAGAAAAAAGAAGAGGAAGAAAAGGGGAAGAGGATGAGAGGAAAAGAAAAGAGGAAGAGAAGAAGAAAGCAGAGGAGGAGGAGGAGGAGAGGAAGAAAAAAGCGGAAGAGAAGAAGAAGAAGAAGGAATAAGAAAAAAAGACAAAGGAGCTGATCGCAGGGGAGAAAAGAAAGAATGAAGAGAAGAAGAAGAAGTTGTAAGAAGAGAAGAAAATTGATGAAGGGAAGAAGAAGAAGAGGAAGAAGAAGAAGAAAATGAAGACCGGAGAGGAGAAAGGAAAAAAAAGGAAGAGATCGGAGAAAAGGGGATGAAGAAAGAGATCAGAGAGGAGGAAAAAGCTGATGATGAAAAGCAGCAGCAACTAGAGAAGGAGAAAGTCGCGCTGATCGTTGATCTGACGGTGCTTTCTGCCGATCAGGATAGCAAGTTGACGAAGGCTGCAGCAGACCGCGCGGAAGTTGTTTCAGCTCTCTGAATAGGTAAGGCAAAGGTGATCGCGAGATCGCTAACTTTACTTCCTTTGCTTTCTTTCAGGCCTCCTTCTCCAAAGGAGCGACGCGAGATCATTATTATCCCAATAGATGGCATTCTTCTTAGTAATGCAGATTTAAAAAAGAGAAGAAAAGAAGGAGATAGATCACAGAAAAGATAGTTGAAAAGAATGGACCTTGAGCGCTTAGAGGATCCGATCGCCTCTTGTTGACCGCAGACCCTAATGTCACCAAACAAAGTCAAAGATCCCTTGTGTGATCATGACCTTCTTTTCTTTCCAAGTATATTATCTGCTTGGTGTCTTACTTTTTGAATAGCCGTAGTTAAGCTTATAATTCTTCTTTTTATCGCAGATGTTGACGAGACCGAGTTGATCCCAGAAGAAGGGGAAATTCCTCAGCAGTTGATGATCCCACCGCAGTTCATGGAAATTCTTATTGGATCGGTAGGCGCCCTTAGAGGGGGGGGTTAATAAGGGTTTTAAAACCTTTTCTTATATTTTGAAATACTTGAAATAATGAGAGATCAAAATAGTGATTTTGAATAAAGATCTAAATTGTTTTATAATGAAAGAGAGGATAATAAACAATTTAGAGAAATGAAGATCAAATCAATTTTTTTACACAAAGAGAGACATGATTATTATTAATAAAATTGATTACAAAATTCGATTTCAATGACGCTAGAAATCAAGGCGAAATATGAAATCTTCTTTTTGTTTTCTATACCGACTCGTATCCCCACGAACCGGTTGGCTTTAGCCGATCCTTCCCCAGATACGGCCTCAAGCCGCTCTAGCCAATCCTTCCTCGGATATGGCCTCGAGCACCCATAGACCTAACATAGATCTAGTCTCCAACACGAGGCGAGTTTCTGGCCTAAGTCCTACCCAGACCTAGTCGCCAACACGAGGCGAGTTCACTAAACGATTACAAAAAAGATGTTGGGGAAATGATTTATCTTAACCCCTAGAATTAAGAAGAATATAACTTCTAAGTATGAAAAATTAGGCTAAGTAAATATGCGTCGAATAGTATTCGACACAACGTCGAAATGTAGTCGACGTCCCTCTCAGAATGAGTCGAAGTAACTCTTAGAAGAATTCGACGTAATCATAGTCGACGTACCTCTGACTTCTAGTCGACGCATTTGATAAAGTCGGCGCACCTTTCTCGACGCACCTTCCTTGTTCTCCTCTCGACGTCCAGCCAGGATGAAATCGACGTTTATGTCGAATAGTAATCGACGCACGTCGATATCTATAAGTAATTCAAAAACACGCCAGATCTCTTTCCTTCTTTCTGTAGATCTGATTTTGTATGGAATGATATTATTCTTTTATAGTCGTTTTGAATCAGCCTTTCCTTCTATTTGATTCTTGGCTAATTTGATTAAGATTATTATGGATATTATTTGAAAACAGAATGAATTTCTTTCCTTCTACAGAAATATTGATTATGGAAACTCTAAATCTCTTTCTAATTCTCTGTTTGCTAATTAATTATTCTCCTTTAGCAATATCTTTTAAACAGAGCTATAAATAAGGAGGAGGTCGGCAGAGAATAACAAGAAGTGATCCACCATATACATTTGAAAAAGGGGAAGAGCTCCCAAGTGAAGAGTGAGAAAATTGAGAAAAGAGATAGTGTGCTGCAGCAAAGAAAAAGCCTTCATCTTCTCAAGTCATTCTGCTGCAAATTCTGAAAGCTCTCACAAAAGAGAGAAAAGCTTACAATCTCTTTCTCACTATAGAAGAGAGATCATATTCACTATACTTGTGCTTCTAATCTTCTTGCTAGGAAGAAGATTCCTTCTTACATATATTGATCTCTGTTCTTCTACTTGTTCTACTTCTTCTTCTTATTCTTATTTCATTTTCAAACTGTGTAAAAGAGTTTTTAGAATCTCTCTTCAAAAAATTCAGTTGTAGTGGTTCTAAGATTCTCCTTATCAAAAGACTCAGTCTGGTTCTAAGAGTCTCCTTATCAAAAGACTCAGTGCAAGTTAGTGAATTCCTACCAAGGGGGTAGAAGAGTGGACTACCCAAAGTTTGGGGAACCACTATATTTTCTTGTGTTGTGCTGTAATTTTCTTACTTTTTCTTCTTTACTTACTTAATTATTGTTGGTGTGTGGAAAGCTTAAATCTGTGATTATTACATATATATATATATAATTGCACAAAGTATTTTTAATCTTTATTCACCCCCCCCCCCTCTAGAGAATTCTAGTGAGGTTAACTGTGCACTTTCAATTGGTATCAGAGCTAGGTTGATCTAAAAAGGTTAACTCCTTGATCAAAAAGATCCTACCTCTTTATATATATATATATATATATATTTCTAAAAATTATTTTTCACATGGCACAAATTAAAGATTATGCTTCCACCACACCTCCAATTTCCATCTTGAAAAGTTTGCAATTTGGAAAACAAGAATTAGGATTTATATGAATTCTATTGATGAAGAATTATTTGATGTTATTATGACAGGTCCTCCCAAGCCATACAAGAAGGACTCAAGTGGAAAGGTCACACAAACACTTGCTCCAAAGGTTGAATGGACAGATAAAGAAAAGAAAGCTCAAGCATGTGATGCCAAGGCTATGAATATCTTAGTCTCAACCCTCTCAGATGAAATCTTCCAAAAGATTGCTGAATGTGAGTCAGCTAAGGAAGTATGGGAAGCTCTCACCAAAATGGTAGAGGGAAGTGCTGATGAGAAAAAGGATAGAAAGGCACTACTCATCTATCAATACGAAAACTTCCAGAAGAAAGAAAGTGAAAGTGTTGCTGACATGTATGCCAGATTCAGCCTCATAGTAAATGAGTTGAGAACACTTGAGAAGGACATATATCTCACTGAGATAAATGACAAATTGCTAACTTGCTTCCCTAGCTCTTGGGATTCAAGAATCTGGCCAATTAGAGACTCCAGAAGTCAAAGAGAAATCTCAACAGATGTCCTGTTGGGTAAACTAAAATCTTATGAACAACTGTTGAAAACAAGAGCTAAGAAAGAAGAGAAAGAAAAGGCTCCTTCACTCTCAAAAGAAAAGAGTATTGCATTGAAGGCTGTTGAAGGTAAACCCTCTACAAGTGATGAGGAGCTGATCAGTCTACTGGCCAGAAGGTTCAAGAAGTGGATCAAAACAGAAGGATCCAGAGTAAGAGACTCAAAAATCAGGTATAATAAAACACCTACTAAAGAGATTATATGTTACTCTTGCAGGAAACATGGACACATTGCACCTGAATGTCCTAAAGAGATCAGCAAAAAGAAAGATCTGAAAAGAACAGATCTAAAGAAGAAGAAGAAGAAGAAAGAGAAAGGTTTCATTGCTCAATCATGGAGTGATTCAGAATCTGAAGAAAGTACCTCATCTGACAATGATCAGGAAGAGGCCAAGCTAGAGGAAACCTGTTTGATGGCCACTGAGAAGCCTGAGGATACATCTATGGTAAATATATTTGATGATATAGATTTTTCTTCCACTGATTTCAAAAATAATTTCAAAGAATTCTGTTTAGATCTAATCAAATCTGAAAGAGAAATAAAAGAACTAAGAAATGAATTAAACAATCTCAAACAAATGAATACACAATATAAAAACTATGAGCTCAGTCTGGGACTCTCAAAGAAGGAACTAGATAAAATCTATACAGAAAATCTAACACTAAGAAATGAGCTAGCAAAGGCAAAAGCCTTTGAAGACTCTCTAAACAGGAGAAGTCAGAAGCTCAAGAATATTTCTGAGAATCTCACTAATAGATTTAGACAACTAAAGGTTAACACTAATGAAGAACCCAAACCTCAATCATCCAGCAAATCTGTCTGGAAACATCCTATTCACTTCACTAGGGAGAATCATCCAACAGGAGAGAGGTCACATGAAAATCCAGAAACAACCACTGTCTTTAATAAAAATAATCCCATTACATATGAAGGAATCCTAGGTAAATATCCTCAGAAAAGAAATAAACATGCGTCGAATTCTTATCAACGTGCGTCGATTTCTAATCGATGCTTACACCAAAGTGCGTCGACTTCTACCCGACGCAACTTCTCCCATGCTTCGACTAAAAGTGAACGCAGAATGAAGGAAGCATCGACTTCTACTCGACGCAACCTTGAGCATACGTCGACTTCATATCGACGCAACCATAACCCTACGTCGAATTCATATCGACGCAACTAATCTGACAGAAATTTCTCCTCTTCCAAACAGTCCTCTCAATCCATGTCCTTTTATTATGAACACTATTTCAACGACATTACCAAAGAAAATTGGTATGATAAGCCAATACCCCTAAAGGAGGAAGGATATTATGAAAAACCCACTTATTCTTTCATTAAATCTTTCACTGTTGGGAGGAAGGGTCCCCAGCTCAGCAGGGTCCAAACTAATGTTTAAAATCTTATGTGCATATGTATCACATCTCCAGGCTGGTGTGGTACTTGGACAGTGGATGCTCCATGCACATGACAGGGTACATAAATCTGGTAACCAATTTTGAGGATAGACATTGACCACCAGTGACCTTTGGAGACTCTAGCTGTGGGCAAACCAGGGGCTTTGGAAATTTTAAAGAAGGAAAAGTTACCTTCAAGAATGTGGCAGTAGTCAAAGGACTGAAGCACAATCTAATAAGTATAAGTCAGATATGTGACAGTGGTAAGTATGAGGTAAATTTCACCACACTACTTTGCCATATTATTGATGTCAAGTCTGGTGCCATAGTACTCAATGGAATTAGAAAAGGGAAAGTATATATAGTGGATTTTAGCTCCTCACCAACAGAAGTTTGTTTGTTTAACAATATTATTGATAAAAGTGAATTATGGCATAGGAGACTGGGTCACTTAAACCATAAAACCATTAGTAAACTAGCAAAGAATAACCTAGTCAGAGGCCTACCAAAGGGTAGGTACTCTAAGGATTCTCCATGTAGACCTTCCCAACTAGGAAAACAGACCAAATCATCCTTCAAACCAATTGGTAAGAATGACTCTCCCAGGATTCTCTACTTATTGCATATGGATCTCTTTAGTCCCATATCCACTCAGAGCTTAGGTGGAAAATCTTATACACTAGTCATTGTGGATGACTATTCTAGGTTTAGCTGGGTATTCTTTCTAAGGGCTAAGTCTGAAACCCATAAAATTCTCTCAAAATTCATAAGACAGATTCAATCTGAGTTTAACACTCATATTTCAATTATCAGAAGTGATCATGGGACTGAATTTGAGAATCAGTTGATTTGTAGTTTCTGTGAGGATATAGGTATTAAACAAAGTTTCTCAGCCCCTAGAACTCCTCAACAAAATGGAGTTGCTGAAAGAAAGAATAAAACTTTAATTGAATCAGGAAGGACCTTACTTGCAGAATCAGGATTACCAAAAACCTTCTGGGCTGAAGCAGTCAACACTGCCAACTATGTTCTAAATAGAAGCCTCATACACAAAACTAGATCAAAGACTCCATATGAGCTCCTGAAAGGAAAAACACCCATTGTTAAATATTTTAAAATTTTTGGATGTGCTTGCTTTATTCTAAATAATGGCAAAGATCATCTTGCCAAATTTGACAAGAAGTCTGATGATGGAAAATTTCTGGGGTACTCATCATCTAGTAAAGCTTATAGATGCTATAACAGGAGAACTCTCTTATTTCTTAGGGCTACAAGTGAAACAAAGCAGTGAGGGAATATTTATCTTACAATCTAAATACACTAAAGAATTAATCAAAAAGTTTGGTATGGAATCAACCTCCACTATGAAAACACCTATGGCAACTAATGCCATTATAGAAAAGGATGACAAGGGAGAATCAGTAGATCAAAAGACATATAGGGCAATCATAGGATCCCTTCTATATCTAACAGCTAGCAGACCTGACATTATGTTTGCCACTTGCATATGTGCTAGATTTCAGGTTGAACCAAAAGAATCCCATCTCACCTCTGTAAAAAGGATTCTTAGATACCTAAAGGGAACCCCTGAACTAGGACTGTGGTACTCAGCAGAAACCAACTTTGAATTAATAGGTTTCGCAGATGCAGATTATGCTGGATGTAGGGTTGATAGAAAAAGTACATCTGGTACTTGCCAATTCCTAGGTGACAGATTAATATCATGGTTTAGTAAGAAACAAACCTCAGTCTCAACCTCAACAGCTGAAGCTGAATACATAGCTGCTGGGAGCTGTTGTTCACAAATCCTGTGGATGCAAAATCAGCTTCTTGACTACAAATTGGAGATAAATAACTCTAAGATCTATTGTGATAACTCTAGTGCTATATCCATAGCATCCAACCTAGTCCTTCATAGTAGAACCAAACATATAGAGATCAGACATCACTTCCTTAGAGACAATGTAGAAAAAGGTAAGATAACCTTAGAATATATTTCTACAGCCAGTCAAAAAGCAGACATCTTCACAAAACCCTTGGATGAAACTAAGAATAATTACTTCATCAACACCTTAGGAATGCTTGATGGAAGCCTGTAACCACCATTGTTAGGGAAATCTAAAAGAAATCAGAAAATCTAAGAAAGTATTTGAAGATACGTCGAATACATATTGACACACTGTCGAGAAGAACTCGACGCCGGCATTGATTTATTTCAGGCAAAGCTACATCGATCCCTTATCAACGCACCGTCGACTTTATATCGACGCAAGTCTATGAACACATCGACAAAATGGTAGGCTGACAAATCTCCACGGAGCGTCGACTCCATATCGACGCATACATCGACATCAATGACCATGCGTCGACAACAATTCGTCGTAACGTCGACCTCTTATCAAAATTAGAATCAAATCCTTACTTCCTCTTTTGACGATTGGATTACCTGATATACCTTAATTTCTGTTTCCTTTCTCGACGTTTCACCTTCTTTAAATAATACCTCTTATTTCATAACATATACTCTCCTCAACCGCCAAAACTTCGTCTTCTACCTCTCTCTCTCTCTCTGCATCAATGGCACCAACTCCTGATCAATCGGCCCTCATCAAAGCGATGAATGATGCTCTTGAACAACTAGTAAATGACTTCCAGACTCGACTGAACCACTTATCCAACGAGTGTGCTGCCATGCTCAACACCTGTGCAGCCAAACTGGCAAACCTCTTTGCTTCTCTTCCTGAGCTTAATACTCTCATTCAAGAACAGCCTCTGTCGCCAGAAGGGTTTAAATCCTTTATGCAGGATATAAACCAGGGGGAGAGTTGCTCCAGAAACCCCCCTTGTCAGGTTCTCTATCTCTCTTAAAAGCTCAGGGTTAATTTCCTCTCCAACTCTAAATATTATCTCTAAAGTATTACACCAACTTCTTTTCTTACAATAGGCTCCAATCTTCTCCAATCACTCTGACTACACCTTCAACAAACACTTTGGAGAGACCTCATCATACCATACTGAAGGAGATCATGCTATGGATTCAGCATTTAAAGCAGATGCCCCACATACCCAGGGGGAGATTGTTGCAGTACAGAATATAGAAGTTCAAGGGGTGGAAGAAACAACTTTTTCTGATGACCTAAAAGGGCAAGTCTAGATTGAGGCACCCTTGTGTGTGGAAGAATATCAGTATCATTCTCCTGGCTTCTCTGCCAGCTATATTAAACTCAAGACACCCTTACTTGAGGATATTCCTCCAGAGGATATTTTGCCTAATGTTCCCTCTCCTACAAAAGTCCCTTCTCCACCTTCACCTTCTAAAGAGAAAACTACATCTCCACATCTGCCTCTTCCACCTCTTCAACCTCTATCTCTACCTCCTCTACTACCTTTACCTCCACAAAAGCTATCTAAGGAAAAACTAAGAGAACAAATGAAAAGAAGAAGTGAAGCCATCCCTAATTGGCAAAAATTTTCCAAAGAAGAAAGAAAAGAATATGCAAAGGAAAAGAAATATAAAAAGGCTGTTGAGGAGATAAAGAGGTTTGAAAAAATGCCTAATATCACTCCTAACAGTCCTGTAAAGGAGTACCATGATCCTGACATGGAAAAGATGCATGAAGAAATAAGAGAAAGAGAGTTGTATGAATATGAAGTAGCTATGAAAGAAGTAGAAGATAAGAGGAATGTCTGGTTGGAAAAGATCAAGAAGGGGATGAACAAAGAACAGATTCTTGCAGAATCTTCCATCAAACTTCCAAAGAAATTGTTTGATGTTGAAGCTTATCAAAAGAAAAATCCTCAGGCAGGGCTCATCCTAGAAAAAGGACAAAAACACAAGAGGGGTGCAGGGTGTGCAGAAGATATTTACATTCCCTATAAGAAGCCCAAAAGATCTGCAAGATTAGACAAATGGCATGACTCACCCTGGAAAGGGAAAGGAAAAATGACCGAGATCCCTGAGAAACAGCAATCAGAGAAGAGAAAATATAGGCCAAAGGTTGACAACAAAGGACCACCTGAGCCCAAGCCTACTCAAAAGAAACCTCAAAACATTACAATTAAGATGATTGATGAAAAGGCAGCAATTATCATCAGCAAGGGCTATTCTATAAATGATACTCTCCTTGATGCTGACAAAGTCCTGGAGAAACTGCACACAATCATCAGAAATGTCCAAGAGCATCCTGATAGAGCTAGGGTCTACATTTTTGATGCTATTGACAATTTATCTAGAAAACTCTATTCCGCTTTTGTCAATTTCATGTATAACAAGAAGTTTCTAATTTAAATCTTGTAAAAGACAATTACTTGTTATATGATTTCTTCTGATTGCTTAACATATTTCTTCTCTATATAAATGCTTTGCTTTGTTGATTAAAAGCTGATACAATTTCTCTCTATATAGGGTTAAGACAAATAGGGGGAGATTGTTGGGGAAATGATTTATCTTAACCCCTAGAATTAAGAAGAATATAACTTCTAAGTATGAAAAATTAGGCTAAGTAAATATGCGTCGAATAGTATTCGACGCAACGTAGAAATGTAGTCGACGTCCCTCTCAGAATGAGTCAAAGTAACTCTTAGAAGAATTCGACGTAATCATAGTCGACGTACCTCTGACTTCTAGTCGACGTATTTGATAAAGTCGACTCACCTTTGTCGACGCACCTTCCTTATTCTCCTCTCGACGTCCAGCCAAGATGAAATCGACGTTTACGTCGAATAATAATCGACGCACATCGATATCTATAAGTAATTCAAAAACATGCCAGATCTCTTTCCTTCTTTTTGTAGATCTGATTTTTTATGGAATGATATTATTCTTTTATAGCCGTTATGAATTAGCCTTTCCTTCTATTTAATTCTTGGCTAATTTGATTAAGATTATTATGGATATTATTTGAAAACAGAATGAATTTCTTTCCTTCTACAGAAATATTGATTATGGAAACTCTAAATCTCTTTCTAATTCTCTGTTTGCTAATTAATTATTCTCCATTAGCAATATCTTTTAAATAGAGCTATAAATAAGGAGGAGGTCGGTAGAGAATAACAAGAAGTGATCCACCATATACATTTGAAAAAGGGGAAGAGCTCCCAAGTGAAGAGTGAGAAAATTGAGAAAAGAGATAGTGTGCTGCAGCAAAGAAAAAGCCTTCATCTTCTCAAGTCATTCTGCTGCAAATTCTGAAAGCTCTCACAAAAGAGAGAAAAGCTTACAATCTCCTTCTCACTATAGAAGAGAGATCATATTCACTATACTTGTGCTTCTAATCTTCTTGCTAGGAAGAAGATTCCTTCTTACATATATTGATCTCTATTCTTCTACTTGTTCTACTTCTTCTTCTTATTCTTATTTCATTTTCAAACTGTGTAAAAGAGTTTTTAGAATCTCGCTTCAAAAAATTCAGTTGTAGTGGTTCTAAGAGTCTCCTTATCAAAAGACTCAGTCTGGTTCTAAGAGTCTCCTTATTAAAAGACAGTGCAAGTTAGTGAATTCCTACCAAGGGGGTAGAAGAGTGGACTACCCAAAGTTTGGGGAACCACTATATTTTCTTGTGTTGTGCTGTGATTTTCTTACTTTTTCTTCTTTACTTGCTTAATTATTGTTGGTGTGTGGAAAGCTTAAATCTGTGATTATTACACATATATATATAATTGCATAAAGTATTTTTAATCTCTATTCACCCCCCCCCCCCTCTAGAGAATTCTAGTGAGGTTAACTGTGCACTTTCAAAAGATGTGAAATAAATAAACAACAATATAAGAACTCCCTATGTGGATCTCTTGGAGAGGTAGACGAAGACCCGCAGAGTATGATCGTAGTCGATGCGGTCTTTCGCCACGGTGATGAAGCGTGTTGAAAACTTCTCCAATGATCTCCTTAAGCCTTCATGGGTTTGTGGGAGTATCTCTCTGAACCTTCCTCTCTACGTTGTGGCACGAAGTTCTAGAATTTAGGATCTCAAGAGGATGAGGAAGACAAATCCAAGGGGGCCTTTTTATAGACTCAGCGCTAGCATCGTCGCTATCCCAGATTAGGCATTATTCTGCGCGGGGGAATCTTCAATCCGAGGAAACATTTCCCTCATGCCTTATGTGCTCCGCACTATCCGCTACCGCCAGGCACTTGCTCCTTCTATATGTGCTCTGAAATTGCGCAGATCATCGCTAGCGCCGGGCGCTAGGTGTTACCGCCGACGCTAGTGGGCATGTTGGATTTGATGGCTCAATTTTGGGGGCATGCTTCTAATGTAATCCTTGAGTCATATGGAATTTGTTTCCTGCACACTTAAATACACAAGATCAAATACACATAGGATTTGTTATTCTCAAACCTAGGAGATGCGGAAGACCATGTTCCAACAAACTCCCCCTTTTGATAATAACAAATCCATTAATGATAATCAGAGCATTAATATATAAGCATGATGAAACCTACTTGTGTGTTTGTGAGAGTGATGACTTAGGATAATTATTGATTTTAGCATTTAGAATTGCTCCCCAAAAATACATGCTCCCCCTAAGTGAATGCTCCCCTAATATGTAAGGTATCATCTTAATTAATCATGTTAGTTTTCCATTTTGATAGCGGATTATATTTATCATGTTAGTTCTCCCCCTTTTGTTATTAGCAAAAGTGGGTAAAGGAAGCAAGCACATAATAGTTTTGATAAAAAAAGGTATGATCGAGCTTTTAGAGAGAAGGAAATAATAAGGAGTTTTAGAATAATTTTAATAGAAATAGATCAGTGTTTTTAGCTTAAAGATGAACAATAAAATATTTGCCAAGTAATATTATCATGTTAGTTCTTCCTCTTTATATGAGAGTTTTAAGCATAAAATGGTAATGATTTCCAAATAACCAATCTACCCAGACAATATTTCTACACCCTAGCCCCGTACTAAGTGGCGTATGGGCATGAGGAGCTGCATACAAGCCATAGGTTGGGGTGTTAGTCCCATATGCAAACACTAGAAAAACTCAACCCAACACTCTTTCCCCCAGTGCCTCGCAAGGCCCCACTGGAACCCTCCCTGGTTAAGGACAAGACATGACTTAGAGGTTAGGTTATCTATTGTCTACAACCCTACGCCCCCGCTATGGTGAAATATGAAGTCATGGATAATAATTATTGGAAACATTTAAGCATTTTAAATCTAATTATAATTTCATAACCAATTGGTTTATATTATTATTTGAATATTAAAAGAAAGTCACATAGCTAATTTGAAATCCATTAATAAATCAGAGTTTTAGCATTGCAATATTTTCATGTTTAGAGCAACCAATATAAAGTTTACCAAGCAAGTCTGCCACTTATTAAAAAAGGAATTTTAAGATTCAAGTGACGATGCACATACAAGAAAAGACTTTAAATAAGCATGAATGCGCAAGGTAAAAACAATTATATGGTTATTATGCGGAAGACTTATAGTAATACAAGAAAACATCTTTTTGTAAGACATGATGATTCATAAAATGAAAAAGATGTTTTTGTAAAGAAAATTCTTTGAAACATTATCATGAAGTAACCAAGCATGAAAGAGATGTATGAAAGAGATACTACTACAATGTTATTCTAATTCATAAAGTCAAAAACACACCAAACATTGTAGAAAGCATGCTAGGTTATCTAGTGCATTTTAGATATAAAAATAGAATTAGCATTAGGATCCAATACTTATGAGAAGAAGTGTTATGGAAGAGAATGATGTGCACAAAATGTATTTTGAAAAGAGTAAACAAATGTTATAAGCAAAAATACAAGACAAATGTAGAGTAAAGTGCACAATAAAACACAAATAGGATTACTTCCACACACTTTTATGCACAAAGAAAAAATGTACAACTACCAAGGTGCTTTGTACACACAATGCTCATAAAGACTTATCAGGGTGCAAAGTAGTGCTTGGGGGATCACACAATTTTATTTTTTCTGTTTTGTTTTTGATCCGGTCTACTTAAGAATAAGTGGTTTATTTTTTTGAGATGAAAGTTTGGGCAAGATACTTTACTAATCTTTCCAAGGTGCTCAACCTCACAACGCTTATTAAGACTTATTAGGAGGTCAAGTAGTGCTTGGTGGAGTTATCTTTGTCACTTTATTGCAATTTTTTGTTTTGTACAAAGTTCTCCGATTACACTTGCTTTGCAAACCAATTGAATTTTGAAAGTACAACCACTTTTCTGTATATTTAATAGTGCAAATAAATGTAGTGTAAGTAAGATACTTGTGCAAATTTAATTTATTGTACAATTACAATACATAAGCAAGCATCTTTAGATTAAAAACATAAGTAGACTTAGCCAAAAAGTGTGTGAAGAAATATCATTATCAACCATAAGACATTTACTCATACTTAGCGGCAAGCTAAGCAAGGTTCTACACTACTTTTACAATAGAATTGATGCACATATTAATAGATAAATCAAAGCATGATAAGAACAATGTTCAAAAAGTTGTTTGACAAGATAAATTGTAACAATGTAGAAGTACTAAATGATAGATTAACTCATGCTTGATGTTCACAATACAGTTTTTTTTGATAATTTTGATGTTTTATATTTTTGTATTTGATTTTGCATTTAAAAATATAAGTTAAACAAATGAACAAAAATAATTTTTTTTTTAATTTTGGCTTTGGTAATTTTGTACTTGGATTTTTCAAAAATGAAATAAAATCAGAAGTGCAAGAATAAATAGTACATATAGATTAGTATATTCTTAAGTATTTTTCAAAATTTTAAAAATACAGAATATCCGAAAGGTGCGATAGCGCTCGCGCTAGCGCTGCTTTAGTTAAATCCCCTTCACCGTGATATTTCGGCTCTTGCCATTGAAGTTCTCCTGAAAAACCCTAGCAGATAACGCAGCCCACTCATAGATCTAAGGTAAATCTTCATCATTTTTCATGATTTTTGTTTTAAACTTTGATTTTGATGTTGAAGAAGAAGATATTTGAAGTTATCAATTGGTTTTAGATGCTAGGACTACAATGCTTGAATCTTTTATTTTTGAAGAGAGAGATTAGAGTAGATCTTCATCATTTTTATGATTTTTGTTCTAAATATTTGATTTGTGATGAAGATTTATGAACCTATTTAAGAGAAACTTTTGATTGTGATGAACACATATTTTTTTTATGATAGATAGGGTTAGATCAAAAGGAAGATCTTATGAACACACAAATTTATTTGAACAAACCAATTTTTATGAACAAACCAATTTTTATGCCTTTTTATGAAGATTTTTAGTTTTGATTTTAGATCTAGTAATTTTGGATTTGGAAATCATTTATTTTAGATAGATCTTAATATTTTAGATCAGAGAACTAGCGCCGACGCTAGTGCTAGCGCTGGGCGCTAGTGCTAGCACTGACGCTAGTGAATTTTGCTTAATTTTAATTTTTGTTATAATGCTGCAGATGGCTCCTGGATCAAGAGGTAAGAAAAGTGCAGAGCTGTCCGTGGAGGCAGCAGTAGTAGGTGTACCAAATTTTGTGGAGTTTGACATGCCTCGACACCATCATATCATGCAGCTATTTGCAGTCGCCGAGGTGTTGAATTTGTTTCTTTTTGATGGGTTTTCTTCAGAGTTAGTACTAGATTTCTATATACACTTGGAAGACCCATCGCAGACAAAGCTGGATGGAGGAGTGCGGCCTCTGGTGCAAGGACAAGTGGTGACTATTACCCATGACCAACTGAGGGTCGTGTTCGGATTGACCCATCATCCAAATCGGTTGGTGATTATTGAGAAGTTTAGGGTAGATAGAGATGTGACTAATGTGAACATGGTGTTGCATAATAAGGCAAGCAGGAGTCTGATCTCCACTTTGTCCACACTCACAGTAGACGCCCTAGTCGTTCAAGATGTATTACGACACACAATTATGCTGAAGTTGGGTGATACATCGAAGGTCACAACACAACTTAGCTATGTCACCTATTTCATTTTGGAGGAGGAAAAGTTTGACGTGGCTGACTTACTACTCTCCTTGATTCATTATTCATACAAGTTGCAGCAGCCTTCCTGTCATAGATTTAACAACTTGCCCCTGGGTGGCATCATACAATGAGTTATTCAAGTGATGTACCCATCTATTAAGGTAGGTTTTTTCTTAATAGACTGCTTTCCTCCAATCTATAGTACCTCACACCTACGAGCTACATCTCTTCCGGATGAACCATCAACATCTACTCGACCACCACTCCGACAAGGAGCGTCATCCCGAGGGGCTCGAGATGATTCATTTGAATCCTTTTGAGAAGAGATGGGAGAGCGGATGACACGGGTGGAGGAGGATATATCAGAGGTAAAGAAGGGTATGTCCGACAAGAAAAAAATGTTGAAGTTTATGATCAAGGCATTAAAGCTAAATCCATCAACACTGGAGCGAAGAGAGTGGGATAGCCCAGTACAAGATCCACCATGCCATTCGATTTGGAGGAGTCGTAGAAGATGATCTCCAAGTGCTAGTGTGGAGGATATAGATGAGACAGAGTAGAGGAGTCGAAATATTTCGAGGGGAACTTAGATTTGAGTTTTGTAATAATGCAGGAATTTAAACCTATGTTCTTGGTTACTGTCAGCTAGCGCTGGCGCTATCTATAATGTTTAATTTTCTTGTTTTTGGATGTTTGACTCATTTTATCTGGTCCATATTTGGTAATTTTTGAAGGTTTTGTTTACGTTTTATTTATAACTTTGAAGTTATATGAAATGGAGATGTTTAGTCAACTTTAAAATCCTATGAAGTAGTATATGTTTGAAATAATATCACATAGAAAATTTTTGAATTCAATTTATGATCTATAGATATATAATGAGTTTAGGAAGAATAGAATGGTCTTTAGAAATAAAGGACATGACTTTTCAATTTGATAATTTTATTTATAAATCATTAAGTGATAAAGTCTTGTGTCTATATGATGACCATACCATGATAGCAAAATGAGATAAGAAAACCAACAAAAAAAGTAAAAGGACAATAAAGCATATCATGAAGTAGAAAATTTGTATATTTCGTCTTTGAAATATTCTACTTCATGCAATTGGTGATACCTAATGAATAAGAGATTTCGGTATCCAAAGGGGACCAAATGTGGTGGTTCCTTTGGGTACCCAAATATAATGTGTAGGTTTGTGGGTAGATATTGATGAATGGGTCCATTCATGTGAAGTTAATGTTTCAGTTTTAATTTTGGGCCTCCATTCAAATCTTGGTTTTTTGTTATTCTTATATGTCAAATTTCCATTGTGATAGTCTTTATATTGATGATTATGATTGTAGTGACAAGGAAATTTGTGTAATGTTGTTGTTAAGTTTGGAGAAACATGATTTTGGAAACAGTGGTGATTTTGACTTTGATTTACAAATCCGTTGTGTTTCTTATTTCCATAATTTGGTTTAGTTAAAATATTCATGTTCATATTCATATTTAACATGTTTTTAGATAGTTCTTGATATTGTGAATTTTTATTTATAATTTTCATAAGCACGTTGATTTTTTGATTTTGATTCATCGTTCTTAATCTTTAAGTTATGCCTAGCTTTATTATAGGCTATTGTGCTATTTTTAAGAGTGGAAACAATAGAGTCAATATGATTTTGAGAGTCGTTTCTAAATTCCTCAAATGTTTCATCCATCTCTTTGATTTCAATTTTATAACTTTTGCATGTAGCACAATCACTTCTTAAAGATGTATTTTCTAAAGATAATTTTTTATTTTGTTCTCTTACAATTAATAGTTATTTTTCAAATTCCTTGAATTTTTCTTTAATATTATTACAATCAAAAGACGGTTTTATATTTTCAATTAAAGTGCAAGGTGGAGAATAATCAAACACATCAGTCTTTGTTTCTACATTAATTTTAGCTTTTAAATTTTTATTTTCTAAATGTAGTTTTGCATTAGGACTTTTTAATTTCTTAATCTTACGTTTAGTAGTTTATAGTAATTGTAAGGTAGAAATAGAAATGCAAAAGACAGAATTTGATTTCATTACATTGTTATCGGAAGAGGCTAGATTTGAGCATAGAGTTCCTTTGTTATCTTTATCTTTTTGGCATTCATCTTCCAAAGACATGATTTTTTCTTTTCCATTTGATGTGCACTCCATTCATCCATCATGAGAGGAGCTTTCATGATCATTTGAGCAATCTTGTATGTTCTCCACTTACTTCTTGCATTTGTTCCATACCTGTAGATGGAGAATCATACATTTCCTTAAGAAATTTCCATACTTTGTATGCACTAGAAAAACAATATATTAATTTTGAAATTTCGTGAGATAAAGCACAGAAAATACTATTTAAAGCTTTTGCATTTAGATGACATTCCTGTTTATTTGATTCATCCGCTGGTCTAACTATTGCTATATTCCATGCATTGATATCTAAAATTTTAATAAACCTTTCCATTAAAAATTTCCGCCCTTAATAATTTCTCCCTTTGAATAAAGGTGTTTTAAGAGATTTTTCTTCTTCATAAAAATTTACCCCACTAATAGAAGCGAGATCATGAGACGACATTATTCCCGGTTGTTAAGCCGATTGGAATAAAACCTAGCTCTGATACCGCTTGTTGGATCGGTAGGCACCCTTAGAGGGGGGGGGGGGGGTGAATAAGGGTTTTAAAACTTTTTCTTATATTTTGAAATACTTGAAATAATAAGAGATCAAAATAGTGATTTTGAATAAAGATCTAAATTGTTTATAATGAAAGAGAGGATAATAAATAACTTAGAGAAATGAAGATCAAATCAATTTTATTACACAAAGAGAGACGTGATTATTATTAATAAAATTGATTACAAAATTCGATTTCAATGACGCTAGAAATCAAGGTGAAATATGAAATCTTCTTTTTGTTTTCTATACCGACTCGTATCCCCACGAACCGGTTGGCTTTAGCCGATCCTTACCGGGATACGGCCTAAGCCGCTCTAGCCAATCCTTCCTCGGATATGGCCTCGAGCACCCCCTAGACCTAACCTAGATCTAGTCGCCAACACGATGCGAGTTTCTTGCCTAAGTCCTACCCAGACCTAGTCGCCAACACGAGGCGAGTTCACTAAATGATTACAAAAAAGATGTGAAATAAAGAAACAACAATATAAGAACTCCCTATATGGATCTCTTGGAGAGGTAGACGAAGACCCGCAGAGTATGTTCGTAGTTGATGCGGTCTTTCATCACGGTGATGAAGTGTGTTGAAAACTTCTCCAATGATCTCCTTAAGCCTTCATGGATTTGTGGGAGTATCTCTCTGAACCTTCCTCTCTATGTTGGGGCACGAAGCTCTGGAATTTAGGATCTCAAGAGGATGAGGAAGACGAATCCAAGGGGGCCTTTTTACAGCCTCAGCGCTAGCGCCTGCGGTAGCGATACCGCCGGTGCTATCCCAGATTAGGCATTATTCTACGCGGGGGAATCTTAAATCTAAGGAAACATTTCTCTCATGCCTTCTGTGCTTTGCGCTACCGCCTGCGCTATCCTCTACCGCCAGGTGCTAGCTCCTTCTATATGTGCTCCAAAATTGCACAGATCATCGCTAGCGTCGGCGCTAGGTGCTACCGCCGGCGCTAGTGGGCATGTTGGATTTGATGGCTCAATTTTTGGGGCAAGCTTCTAATGTAATCATTGAGTCATATGGACATTGTTTCCTACACACTTAAACACACAAGATCAAATACACATAGGATTTGTTATTCTCAAACCTAGGAGATGCGGAAGACCATGTTCCAACAATTCTTAAGCCTATCTTTGAGGATGTTCGAACCTTGCGGTCTCGGGAGCGCATACTGGAGGATCAACTCAGAGTTCTGACCACCAATTTTGAGGGAAGGCTGCGCGCCAAGGAGGTGGAGTGCTCGAATTGAGTTCATGCAACCTCTGAAGATTATGAGTTGATGCTCGTTGGGCTTCAAGAGAAACTCCACAAGGCAGAAAAAGATGCTGAATATTACAATGGGAAGACCGGTGCATTGACCGCCAAGGTCGGTACGCTCAGGGATGGTGCTACAAATATGACCTTGCGTTCGGGAACTCCTAGTGGTCATCATGAAGAAAGACCAACTTCTGAGATCATCGTGGTCCCTCTGGAGTAGGTGGACTGAGATGTTGCTAAAATGCATCGAGTTGCGATGTCAGCACATCAACGTCTGGTGGACACCCTGACCGCTGTTAATGATGTTGGAACATTCTTTCCACATCTCTTCGTTTGAGAATAACAAATCCCATTGTATTTGATTATACATGTACTTATAGTATGCAGGAACTTCTACTTTCAAGCCTCTATGACTACGAGAAAGAAAAATGAAGAATTCCCTACCAGGTCAATGCTCTGGTGCTAGTGCGGCGCGCTAACGCTACCGTTGGTGATAGTTATGCAGATTTGGAAACTTCATCGAAAAGGTAGCATTCGTCGAGAAAGGAAGGTCATCGAGACTGAATATGACAACTCTTACCGCGGAACATTAGGACTAACGCCCGGTGGTAACTTATGGAAGTCCCACGATTATGATGCTGATTAAGGAGCAGAAAAGGAAGGAGATCTGATGGCTGGGAATAATATATACTAATGTGGCGTGTTAGCATACCGCGGCGTGGTAGGAGGGATACCAATTCTGTAGCCAGAAAATTGCCAAAAATTGCTCGATCCGCGTGCCAGAATGTTGCCTAAAGAGGCTACCGGCTGGCGGTAGCACTACCACTAGCGCTAGGATCCGAGCCTATTTAAAGAGCGGTCCGCCTCCATTTTGATGAGCCGATTTCAGAAGATATCAAAGCCACGACTCATATATTTGTGAGAGCCTCCTCTTTGCAGTCAAGAGAACTCCGTCAATGTTCGTGAATGCTAAGGACTTGAAGAAAGATCAACCACTCCGACTTTATCTTCAAGTTCTTCTTTTGATGGAGTTTCGTTGATGTTTTAGTTTTTATTATTTGTAACCTTTATATTTTTATAGGTAGAGAAATTCCCCACGTGATTGGAGACTAGGGCCTTGCGAGGACTAGGGAGAATTCGCCTTGTGGGTGTGGCGACTAGGTCTAGGCTTTGATCTAGGGGGTGGCTCAAGGCCTCGTCTGGGGATAGATAGGCTAGAGCCAACCGGTCCTTGGGAGAAGGGTCGATATAGAAAACCAATAAGGTTTTTATGCATTCGCCTCAATCTCAAGCATCATTGGGATAAGTTTTTGTAATGTTTTTCAAGCAATAATATTATATGTATTTCTCAAATATTGTCTTGCAATTTCAGATCACTGAAATATAAACGAAAAAAAGAGTTATATGTCACTAACGCAGCACGGTAACGCTATCGCAGGCGCTAGCAACAGAGTTCACTTCTGTCATGCCAAATACATCCCACTTTCATAAAAGCCTACTGCAGTATTTAAACTGAGATATTTTTTTATGAACACTATCAATCTATTTGAATAAAATCAATTAAGTTCAAAAGTTCTTAAAACCTTTTTTACCCCCTCTAAGGGCGCCTACAGATCCAACAAGTGGTATCAAAGCGAGGTTATTCTAAAACGGCTTCACAACCAGGAATAATGACGCTTCATGATCTCGCATCCACTAGAGGGGATGATTTTTTTTAAATGAAAAATCTTTAGCACCACCTTTATTTATGGGAAAAAATTATAAAGGGTGGAAAACTTTAATGGCAAATTTTTTTAAATCTTTAGATGAAAAAGTTTTGAATATTTCAATTGAAAAGCCATCAAGCGTATTAAATAGAAAAAAAATGGTTTTCAATGCAAAATCTATAAATAGTTTATTTTGTGCGCTAGATCATAATATTTTCAAACTTATTTATAATTTACCTACTGCGTATGAGATTTGGAACTTTTTTGAAAGAACTTATGATTCTCCTTAAATATGTATGGAACAATCGCAAGAACCGGAGAAAACACAAACTTGCATATGTATTCAAGAAAGCTCCTCTCCTGATGAATCCATGGAATGCACGTCAAGCGAAAGTAAAGATGGCAAATCATTAATGGAAGAGGAATGTTGGTACAAAAAATGTACCTCCAAGACTCAAACTAAAAGAAGAGGAAAAGGACTGCGTAGTGCAGGTTACTTAGGATGGAGAATGCCAGAAAAGAGATCTCTGAGGGAAAACTTCTTTTATTGATCTCAAAAAAGGATTACAGAGGGGGGTCTATAACAGGCCAGGGTGAGAGGTAGAAAAGTGACAAAATTCGAGACCGCTTACACAGGTTGTAAGCTGGAGGCTCGAAGAAAAAGTACCTTTTCAGGTTCCACTACCCCTCAATTTTTAGACGCGGAGGCTGCCCAAATGGGCAGATCCAAAAATTACAGGCTCCTCGGGGTACAGGAGAACCGGGGCATAGGAAAGGGGGTGTTAATAACAAAAAAGGAAAAAGGGACCAGACCGCGTGGTCTGGCGTTCTGGCGGTGGCTTGATTGCTTGTGCCTTGGATAAAACACCGGAGGGAGAGCAGGCGATCTAGGCAGTCTCGCAAAACTATGATCGCTGGAAGGGCTCCTTTCTGATTAGAGAAGAGATCATGGGAATTCCAGGCAAACATTGTAACACCCTCCCTGTTACATAGTATATAGCAGTAGGTCCGGCCGGGACCCCACCCATATGATACGAACAGAAGAGCGCGTTACTTAATTAGCATTAAATAGTTAATAACATAACCATCTCAGCACACAGAGTCACACAACGGAAGCATTTAATTTTAATTAAAACCGGTTTATACAATGTCCACAATAGCCACTAGGAATGAAATACATTACAAGTTCTTTACAAGGTTTGTTTACATAATAGAGGTGGCTTCCAAACATCGGCACGCAGGACGGCCACACATGAAAACACTAAATGAAAGCTTTGGCCTTCAAGGTCCAGTACAGCACAGCAGTAGGGGCTTCAGCCCGCTATTTCCCGCTAGTTTCGCCAGGGCCTATACAAACAAATCCACCAAGCGGTGGGAAAACAAGTAACCGGTCAGCTTTAGCTGACCCAGATTTATAACGACCCCACCCCATGCTCGGGGCGGCAGTGCTCCTTCCCTGCAGGCAGTTACAGCAGTATATATATATCATAAGTGCGTCTAAGCACCGCATAAAAGCATTCATCATAAGCTGACATCAGGTTACATGCTTTGTGCGCTCTCGGCACGACATCGACAAGTCCTTCTTCAACTTGGATTATACACTATGAGCTGCGACCGTCAAGGGTAGCACTACCTTACGGTTTCTATTCCAAAATTCCCTCAGTGAACACGGGGGAGCGACCTCATCACTGACTGGCTATGGAACGGGTTCGGTTCAGCTTGTTCACGCGCTCATAAATGTTAGTATTCAACTATGCCTGACACGGGTTTGGCTTCCCCTTGTGCTCGTCTAACTATAACCACACAAGGTCACACAATCTGCTCACCTGGAGCTACCGCCGGCGTTAACTCTAACGCCCGGCGTTAGTAACAGAACCCAGTTCTGCTCAATTTTCTCGGGTACTTTCTGGGAAACACCTCCAGATCAATTTGCTGTACAACACAATACAAGAACCCGAAATTCAACATATACACGGAGTCTTTTCCGGCATGCTACAAGAAGTAAACATCACCAATCAAGACCAAACTGTCCAGATAGGCTTCACACAGCATGCTTATGTCCGTACTACCATTTCGGACTCTATATGCAAATTTTGTGGGGATAAAATCGACCCAACGGAAGAACCCATCTACTAATTAGTAGAAATCTTCCTAAGCATGCAAATCAAAGGATGCACATGTCCAAAGATGAAGGGAGGAGAATCGTTACCCTCGACGCTCTTTTCGGTACCATAGATCAGAGAGGAACTCGGCTGAACTCTTTTGAAACAGCTTCCTCTCCACTGGATCGGCGATGGCAAACACGCAAGCAATCTCCCCCACAGATTTGCTCTCAACACAAGCAAAAGGCTAGCTCAAAAAGACCTCCTTCCTTCAGAAATCCCAAGTTCTCTGCCTTTGGAATGGGCTTGGAATCAGAAATTAGAAGCGAAACTGGATTTGGCTGCCATTTATGATTTCTTAGCTAACGTCGGCGTTAGCACCTAACGTCGAGTGTTAGTCCTTAAAGCTGTGGCTGAGTTTATCCACATCCGCTTAAGAACTTCAATGGTTCGACTGCGTTCGATGAACGACGAACTCTTTGAAGCTACGTTCGACGAACTATCTAAAGCTTGCGTTTGACGAACGGCTGGCTGCGTTCGACGAACTGCCTAAAGCTTGCGTTCGACGAACGGCTGGCTGCGTTTGATGAACTGCCTAAAGCTTGCGTTCGATGAACGGCTGGCTGCGTTCGACGAACAACTAGAGAGCTTCGTTCGACAAATGGCTAGAAACCCGCGTTCGACGAAAGGCTGTCTGCGTTCGACGAACAGCTAGAAAGCTGCGTTCAACGAACAGCTAGAAACCTGCGTTCGATGAATGGCTGTCTGCATTCGACGAACAGCTAGAATGCTGCATTCTTAACTCAATGTCTCGACGTCTCGATGGCTCGACGGCACGTTCGTCGAATGGCGCTCGACGAACAGCCTGGCATTCGTCGAACGACCTTGCGTTCGACGAATGGCCTTGAGTTCGTCAAACGGGCGTTCAACGAACAGCCGAGAACTGACATTTCTTACCTCTCGAGAAATGTCATTTCCTGCCTTTTTATTTCTCGAGAAATGGCATTCCCTGCCTTTGACTTCTCGAGAAAATGCACTAGATTTGAGGTGTTACAAATCTCCCCTCCTTTAAGAAATTTCATCCCAAAATTTTAACAGTGCAAAGAAACAAAAAGATACAAAACATAACGTGTACCTCAACGGAACAATTCGGGGAACTCATCTCGCATGGTTTGCTCACGCTCCCATGAAATCACCTAACGAACGCAATTGTTCCAGCGGACTTTGACCATTCGGATCATTTTATTCCGCAACTGCCTAACATCAGTGTCGTCGATGCAAATAGGCGAGACCAACGTCTTCAGCTCATCATCGACCGACACCTGATTCTTTACCAGGACCTGGCTAGGCTCTGGCATAGCTTTCCGCAACACAGATATATGAAACACATCATGCAGCCCGCTCAACTCTGTCGAAAGAGCAAGCCGATAGGCAGCTTCGCAAACACGCTCCAGTATCTCAAACGGTCCAAGGTACCTCGGACTCAGCTTTTTCATGCGCCGAATCGGGGACACACCCTTGAAAGGTTTGATTTTTAGGTAAACCTAGTTGCCCATGGTGAACTCGATGTTTCTGTGCTTGGCATTGTAGTATTTCGCCTGCCTATCTTGTGCAATCAACAATCTCTCCCGGATTGTTTGAATAGCCAAATTTGCATCTTCGACTTCCTTCCGCTTAAACAGCTTCGTCTCACCTGTCTCCGCCCAAGCTAAGGGAGTACGACAAGCTCTACCATAGAGGGCCTCGAAGGGCACCATCTTTATACTTGCCTGATAGATGTTATTATAAGCGAACTCGATCATGAAAAGATGATCTTCCCACTTCTTACCGAAATCCAGGACGCACAGACAGAGCATGTCCTCCAATGTTTTGTTCGTACGTTCAGTCTGTCCATCCATTTGAGGGTGGAAAGCAGTACTAAACTTCAACTTTGTACCCAACAACTGGTGGATTAGCCTCCAATCTTTCGAAGTAAAGCGCCCATCTCGGTCACTGACGATGCTACGGGGCACACCGTGCAATCGTACAATACTATCAACATAAAGCTTTGCTAACTTCTCTTCTGAATCGTCCCGCCGGTTCGGAATAAAGTGGGCTACCTCGTCAAGCGATCCACGATCACCCAAATAGCATCATTTCCACTCTGCGATCTCGGCAAACCACGCACGAAATCCTTAGAAATATCGTCAAATTTCTATTCCGGTACTGGCAACGACTTCAGGAACCCACCAGGTTTCTGACAACAACTTCAAGTGCGCAAGTTTTGCATTTTACCACGTATAAGGTGATGTCTTTCTTCAGACCTGGCCACCAAAACAGCTTTTTCATGTCTTGGTACATCTTTGTGCTCCCTGGGTGAATTGAGTATTTTGTAAAATGGGCTTCGTACATCAATTCCTCCCGCAACTTACTCACATTTGGGACGCACAACCGACCGTCTTTCCACATCAGACCGTCGTCCAACAAAAACTCTGCAGCAGTCCCAACCTCAGACTCTGCCAAGTAGCGCTGCATGCTTGAATCAAGCTCCAGGGCCTATTGCATTCTGTCTGCGAGGTCGTATTGCACCTCCGTATAGTTCAAGCACGCATTCGCACTAGAACTCCACTCCACACATGAGATATCTAAAGCTTCTAAGTCACTGATCAGATGCGAGTCATGCATCTGAACCCAGTTGGCCTGCGCAGAAGCCCTTCGGCTCAAAGCATCTGCGATGACATTTCCCTTCCCGGGAGTATAGTGTATCTCGAAAGTGTAGACCCCCAGGAACTCCATCCACCTTCGTTGTCGCATATTGAGCTATTTCTGATTTAACACATACTTTAGGCTCTTATGGTCTGTAAAGATATCCACCTTCACACCATACAAGTTGTGCCGCCACAATTTCAGAGTGAAGATTATGGCCGCCAACTCCAGGTCGTGGACCGGGTAATTCCGCTCATGCACTTTCAACTGGCGAGAGCCATAAGCTATCACTTGATCATACTGAAGAAGTACGCAGCCTAAGCCGCTCCCTGACACATCGCTGTAAATTTCATATCCTTCTGCACCACATGGAAAACACAAGATCGGTGTTGTGGTCAGATGACTCTTTAATTCTCCAAAAGCTCGTGCACACACAGGTGACCAAACGAACTTCTGATCCTTCCTTGTCAAGGTTGTGAGAGGAAGAGCAATCCGTAAAAAGTTTTCCACAAAGCGCCGATAGTAGCCGGCAAGTCCAAGGAAACTCCTGACTTCCGCTACTGTCGTCAAAATGGGCCTCTCTTGGATAGCAACTATCTTTGCTGGATCCACTATGATACCCTCACCACTAACCACATTGTTGGGAATATTGCCCTCAATATTATCTTGATTTGAAGAGGCATCACTCTCAGTGCTAAGGACATATTGTATTTGATAAAGATATACTTGTGTAGTATATACAGGTACAGGTGACTCGAAAGGAAGGGCCAAACATACCCTTAGATGTGGAGAAATCATCTACAAGGAGATGAAGTTTTGTCTCAGCAGAACCGCTGAGACGAAGGGTCAAAACCACTGAGACGAGCCCACTATCTCAGCGGAACCACTGAGACCAGCACAGGAGCCGCTGAGAAAGCTTATACGCAAGCTGAGCTACAGATAGTCAAGAATCCGCTGAGACGAGATCGCTGTCTCAGCGGATCCGCTGAGACGGGAAAGGAGCAGCATGCAGATTGGAAAGAATGGCATGTTAGTCGAACGCAGAATGCCGTTCGTTGAACGCAGGACTCAGTTCATCGACTGCTGAGACGAGACCAGAGAAGGAGCCGCTAAGAAGGCACAAAGGGCGTGTTAGTCGAACGCAAAGTATCGTTCGTCAAACGCAGAACACAGTTCGTCGACCGCTGAGACGAACTAGAAGAAAGAGCTGAGAGTTGGCAAGATCATCGAACTCAGAAGGTAGTTCGTCAAACGCAGACAGAAAGGAAGAATCAGCTGAGATTTGGGCAAGATCATCTAACGAAGAGTGCAGGTCATTGAACGTAGAGACAAGGTAGTTCGTCGAATGCAGAACACAGTTCATCGAACGCAGAACACAGTTCGTTGAACGCAGAGTTTGGCAAGTTCGTCGAACGCAGAGTTTGGCAAGATCGTCGAACGCAGAGTTTGGCAAGTTCGTCGAACGCAGAGTTTGGCAAGTTTGTCGAACACAGTACAACGTGTTTGTCGAATGCAGATTACGTGTTCTGCCCGTGGCGCAAGTTACAGAAAATCTGTGTGGGGTCCACCAGTTTCTCCCATACTTCTCAGAAGGACATTTGCGAGTCGTTGAAGATTAGAGATGTATAAAAGGAAGAGTTAGGGCACATTTGAACTTGCTACTCCGTCGCGTGCAAAAAGAAATCAATTGTTTCATTGATGACTGAAGCTCTTGTCTTCTCTCCTGCTGCTCACTGAATAAGCAAGAAGAAGAAGAGAGAAAAAGTTAGCTCCTTTGCAAGAAGGAGCTGGGAGATCTTCCAACCTTCATCTGAAGAAGAAGATCAGTTAGTGGCTGACATCAACATCACCAGCTACAGGAAGCACAAGCTGTGCAGGAACTACAGGGGACTTGCTGTCATCTGTAGTAAGTTTAATACTCACTTTTCTGTAGGGCATTTTGCCTTAGTTGTAAGACCTTTTGGTCTGAGATTGTAGGAACCTGAGGGTTCTGAGTTGTAGGGATGAAGGCCTGAGTGTAGGATCTGTTGATCTGAGTTGTAGGGCTTCATAGACTGAGCTATAGGAGGAGGAATTCTCTGAGTTGTAGGACGTGGAAGGGGTCAGAGCTGTAGGATCAGGTGCTGATCTGAAGTAAGGCTGTTTAGCCGGAGGTAGGGCTGTTTAGCCTAAGTTGTAAGACCTACTGAGGTCTGAGCTGTAGGGTCAGGAGCTGATCTGAGTTGTATGGCTGCTAAGCCTGAGGTAGCGTTGGGAAAACCTGAGAGATCCTGAGGGATCTGAGTTGTAAGCTTTTGGAGCTGAGTTTGAGGAGTTGGCCCTGTCTAACACACTATTAGAAGGGTGAAGGGGTAAGTGGACTACCCATAGACACATTGTCTTTGGGGAACCACTATAAATACTTGTGTTCTTTCTGTGTTTGTTGATATGCTTAAACTAAACCAGAAATAAACTAGGGTACTTAGAGGAAAATTTAAAGAAACCGATTCACCCCCCCCCCCCCCCCCCCTCTAGGTGATTTTGACTACAAACCTTATAAACATACAAGTGGTATCAAAGCGAGGTTGGCAAGAAGGACTTAACAGTCTGACCAGATCCTAAAAAGGTATAGTCAAATCAAAACCCAATGTCCTCCAGTGTAATGCAGAAGGAGATGAGCTCAATGAAACTGCCCATATGCAACAAAGCCAACTTTGGCATATGGAAGCAGAGGGTTAGGCTATACATGGAAGCCTCAGACCCTAGAATCTACATTACTATTCAGGAAGGCCCCTTCATTATCACAAAACACTCCTATGTTGATCCTACCAGGCAAGTAGGCAAACCATACACTGAAATGACCAATGATGAGATAGCATTGGCTACTATGGATAAAAGGGATCAAAATATCATAGTCAATGCTATTGATGACTCAACTTTTCAAAATTTAGTGCACTGTGGATATGCTAACGAGATGTGGGATACACTGATTGTGTACATGGAAGGGACTGAAGATGTGATGAATGACAGGAAGTCACTCCTCAATCTGGAATATGAAGCTTTCAGGCAGCAAGGCCAGGAGAGCATCTCCATGTGCTATGAAAGGTTCTATAGAATAATAAATGAACTAAAAACCTAAGAGAGAGTGTTCACAAATTATGAGCTGAATGATAAGTTCCTCAGATCTCTAATAAGAGATTGGGACACAAATTTTGTGCCATAAGGGAGGTGGCTAAGTTGACTAAAACTCCTCCCCAAACTCTCTATGGAAAGCTGCTCTCCTATGAAATGCAGTTGACTGCCAGGAAGGAAGAAGAGCAGAAGGCAAAGGGTGATACCAGGGAGAATTCCCTAGCCTTTAAGGCTGAAAGCACAAGAAGAGGGAGAGAGAAGGCTCACTCACCTCCCAGAAGATCTGCTGAACCAGAAGATTCTGAGCATAGCTCATCAAGCTGCTCTTCTTCTGATGAAGAAATTGATGTTCTTACAAGGCACTTCAGAAAGCTGTTGAGGAGGAAGCAATGGAAGAACAAGCCTTCCTCCTCATATCACAACAAGGAGGACAGCAAGGAGTCAAAGCATCACTCCAGAAGTGACAGGTATGAGTCTAACTCAAAATATAATTCTTCCAAAGTTGTTTGATATTGCTGCAGCAAGCCTGGGTATGTCATTGCTGACTGCCCTGTGAAGAGAAGAGAGAGGGATGAGAAGAAAGATCATCAATCAAGAAGCAAGAAAGGAGAGAAATAATTTCTAGCTAAGAAGAAGAAGAAGAGCTAGAGTGAATCAGACTCTAGCTCATCAGAATCTAAAAAGGAAGAAGCCCTCATTGGGCTGGTTGCTGTTGAAGAAACTGCTGTTGGCAGGATTGCAATCAGGGCCCCTCTATCACATTCAGACAGTGATGTAGAGGAGGATGAGGTCATTCACAATGACCCTGGGCTGATGGCTCTAACTGAAGATGAGGACAACCGCAATAATTCAGAACATGAGCAGGTATTAATTCATTCCATATCCTCTTCTGATTATGAGACTAGTCCAGAATCTGATAGACCTCCATCAATTGATGGAAGGGGCAAGGATGCTGAGGAATAATTCAATCAACTGATTGACAAGTATGGTATTCTTTTGGAAGCTCTGAAGAAGAGCAAGAAGCTTGCCAAGAGGTAAGCCCAGGAAATTGTTTCCCTCAAGATGACTAAGAATGACTACACTGAACCTACCACCCTGGTGGCTCAGATGAGTAGACAGATTAGCCATCTACAGGGGTTAACTATTGTGCAATTAAGCACTATTTCCCTGAAGAACAAGGTCATCAAGGACCTTGAGGAAAAACTTGAGAAGGAAAAGAGCCCGGTGGCTCAATTCTCCAAGCCCAAATCTGTGCTTCCTATTATTGACACCTTCTCCTCTCAAACTAATAAGAGAGGACCAGGATTCAATAAAATGGAGGTAGGTGAAGGGAGTGGAGAGAAGAGCAAGAGGAAGGCTAAGCCTCAAACCACCTTTCAAAAGGTGTTGCTTCCTTCTAACATGTATGACCATGAAGGCATTCATGGTCACTGGAAGATTGGGAGTTGCTATAGGAAGGGAAATGCTCCTTCCCATAGTGAAAGAAATGGCATGGGATTGAGTGCAATGAAAGCTCCCCATGAGGAAATACAAATGGCCCAATCTGGACCATTTGTGTTTGGTGCTTCATCACCTTCAGTCAAGAACTAGGAAGCAAGCACTTCCAAATATGCTTCAGCGAAAAGCAAAACTGATGTCAAAACTATTGACAAGGCCTGCTGCTCAGTGTCTGATTCCATCAGATCTTGTATGGCTGCTAAGCCAAAGCAAGCTGAGGCCATAAGGACAAAGAGCAGCAAGACTGTCCACAGATTATCCTTCAGTCAGATTATTGCTGAAAGAAATAGGAAGAATGCTGCAGTCTCTTCTGCTGAACATGTGCACAGTGTTGTACCAATTAAGAAAAATGCTCAGAAAAGGAGATATAATATTCATGATTGTTGGTGCTGTGGCATGGTGAGACACTTTGCCATAGAATGTTGGTACAATCCCAATGCACCTAATGCAAAGAAGAGCTTTCCTGCTAGGAGTGTAGCAAGTGTGAGATTATCTCATCAAACTAACAGGCACCTAGGACCCAAAACTTTATGGGCTCCTAAGGATAACTAAATCGTTCCTTGCAGGGTAGTTCAAGTACCAGCCTCAACCAAATTTGGTACGTGGACAGTGGGTGCTCAAGACATATGACTGGCACCAAGGATTTACTACAAGATTACAGAGCAGTGAAGAATGGACACAAAGTCATCTTTGGGGGATCAGAAAAGGGAGTCACCAGAGGTTATGGTATGATCACTAATGGCATAGTCTCCTTCACAAAAGTGGCTTATGTTGAAGGATTACAACACAACCTTGTCAGCATAAGCCAACTGTGTGATCTTGGCCATGTCATTGAATTTCACAATGATAAGTGCCTCATCAAAAAGTCTAATGACTTGGACACCATTCTTTAGGCACTAGGAGTGGAAATGTTTACTGTTTAGATTTCTTCTACAAATCTTTTTCCTCTCCTGTATGTCTTGTATCAGATGAGAGTGAGTCTCTATATGTTCAATGGAACAAGAGACTTGCCCACATCAACTACAAGACAATGCATAGACTATTCTCTAAGAACTTGGTTAGAAATAGTCCTAATTTAAAATGTGTTAAAAATGTCCCATGTCATGCTTGCCAAATGGGCAAGCAAACAAGGGCCACTTTTAAAAGTATTGGCTCCAAAGACACTAAGAGATGCCTTTATCTATTGCACATGGACTTGTTTGGTCCTATGACAATTCAGAGCTTAGGAGGGAAGTTGTATACCTTAGTGATTGTTGATGATCAGTCAAGATATACATGGGTATTTTTCCATAGAAAGAAATCTGATACTCTAAATGTCTTCATAAGCCATGTCAAGGCCATTCAGAATGATTTGCAATGTTCTGTGGTCAGAACAAGGTCTGACCATGGCACAGAGTTTCAATCTGAAGCAATGACAAGGTTTTGTCAAGAACTAGGTATCATTCAGGAATTTTCCCCCCCAAGGACCCCACAACAAAATGGGGTGGCTGAGAGGAGGAATAGAACATTGATAGAAGCTGGGAGTACATTGCTTAGTGACTCTTCACTCCCAGAATATTTCTGGGCTGAAGCAGTCAATACTGCCTGTTATGTTCTCAATAGAGTTTCCATCAATAAAGGTCATGGAATTACCCCCTATGAGATTCTGAAAGGCAAACAACCAACAATTTAATACTTTAGGATCTAATTGCTATATTCTAAATAATGGAAAAGCTCAGTTAACCAAGTTTGCTGAAAAATGCAACATGGGATTCTTGTTGGATATAGCTCACATAGTAGAGCCTATAGAGTATATAACAAGAAAACCCATGTTGTTGAAGAGTCCATGCATGTAGTGTTTGATGAGTCCAGCCTAATCTACAAGGGCTGGCCCAGTTCTTCTGTTTTGACAGGAAGTGAAGAAGCAATGGAAGAACTATCTATACAAGAACCTTCTAGCAACAGTAAAGCAAATCCTGATGCAGAAGTTCTAGAAGAAGCAGAGGTGCAAGATGCTGAAGAAGCTGCTGAACCAGTGGAAAAAGTTCAGCAATAGAGCACAGACTACCTACAGCTACAAGACATCTAAGGGATCATCCGTTGGAACAGATTATTGGATATGTCCAGCAAGGTGTGACAACCAGAATCAGAGCTCATAATGAGGCCTTGTTCCTCAGTTTTCTGTCACAGGTAGAGCCTAAGAAGTTTGAAGAAGTCAATTTGGATCCATTCTGGATCCAGGCAATGCAGGAAGAACTTTTGCAATTCAAAAGATGCAAAGTATGGAAGTTGGTGCTAATACCACAGGGACACAACATCATTGGCACCAAATGGATCTTCAGAAATAAGATGGATGAGAATGGAACTATCATCAAGAACAAGGTAAGGCTTGTTGCAAAGGGATACAGGCAAGAGGAAGGAATTGACTTTGATCAAATCTTGCCACAGTTGCAAGGTTGGAGGCCATAAGGATATTCCTTGTATATGCAGCCCACAAAGGCTTCAAAGTATACCAGATGGATGTCAAGTCAGCATTCCGAAATGGAAATCTGAAAGAGGAAGTATATGTAGAGCAGCCATCAGGTTTTGTACATCCTACTCTCACTTCTCATGTCGATTTTCTTAAGAAAGCCCTGTATGGTCTTAAGCAAACCCCAAGGGCTTGGTATGAGACATTTTCTAGCCGTGCGAAGCAGAGTTTAGACCCGCATCTTTCTTCATTCTGCAATAGCATAGGAAACCTAGTTAAATGAACTTAAATGAACTTGAAGAATTGCGTCTAAGTTCCTAAACATGGACATCGCGGCCGCCGCGGAACGGCGTCTCACTCAGTTAAATGAACTTGAAGAATTGCGTCATTCTGCCTACGAGAACTCCCGCATATATAAAGAAAAGACAAAGCAGTGGCATGATAGGCATATTAAACCAAAAGAATTCAATCCGGGAGATAGTGTTCTCCTCTACAACTCTCGTTTGCGCTTATTCCCCGGAAAGCTGAAGTCACGATGGAGTGGACCGTTCACTGTGACTGGTGTCTCTCCGTTTGGCGCTATTGAAATTTCTGGTGAAAAAGAAGGGAAGTTCAAGGTGAATGGGCATCGCTTAAAAATTTATGAGGGCGGCGCAGTTTTGAAGGACAGTGAAAAAGTGTATTTAGCGGAGTCAATTGTGTTTGAGTGATTTTCTCTTGTATCACTTTGTTGTATTCGATCGCGTAATTTGTATAATCTTGATGAACCTTTATCTCTTTTCTGCTGGTTATATGTATCTCTGGGATAATTCTGAGAAATTTTCGTTTTACTGTTGCCGCTTAAACAATGTTTAATACAGGTATTTGGTCCACCTCAAAGGACGTTAAACAAAAGGGCTTCTTGGGAGACAACCCATGGGAACCACCCGGTTCAGTCTATCTTTTTAATCCTTTTTGCGCATTGTTATTTCAGTTTTGCTAACATTGTAGGTGAAGCTTTGCTCTCGCGTGGAAGGAGGTTTATTTTTAGAGAAATTGGGATTATCGCACTTCTGGCATGCTCCTTTGTGATCTTAGGTCAACTCTTCCCCTCTCTTACTTATGTTTGAATTGCTTATTTTAGATGTTCTCAATCGAGTCTGGGGGAGAGAGCGAGCGGTGCACGTGCACCCACGTTGCATGACATGCTAGAATGTGCTGAGTTAGGATTTATATTTTGTTGCATACACTTGCACCTAGTTAACGCGCACTTAATCACGCGTGCTTATTGGGTATCACTGCGAGGTTTTCCCGCTCATAAGAATTGAATTGTTAGTATTTGAGTGAGGAGTAGAGAACAATGTTGACTCGAGTAGTGCTCTAGTCATGTGCTCCCGTCACACCTAGAGATTCAATTAGGGTAGAATAAAATTCAGAGTTGTAATGTAATTATTTCTGTTATAGTAGATGAACTTTATTTTACTTTGGTGGTGAATCCGGTGAATCCAACGGTAGCAATAGGTCGAGTGTAGCAGGCTAGTAGTAGCTTATTACTAGGGTCGAAAGGAAGGACAACCTTTCTCGGTGGCTAGAACTTGCACTAGGCGACTCTCGACACGATTATGTTGATGTACTCGTCATGAAATGTGATATAGGCCACCTCTTGATCCGTTTGTGCTTTTGAAATCCTTACCTACGTAATCACCATTGCAAGCCCATTTGAGCCTACTCTTCCTCCTTGTTTAGCTCCACTAATAATGTAACCAAAGCCATACAGCCGAACCTATGTTCACACCAACCGTTGAGCTGAAAGAAATTTCTTTCTCGATCGCATTTGGTGTCATCTATGTTGTGTATGGCAGCTTTAATTTAGCTAAAGGAGTCGTTTCATTGCGCTTAAGAATGTTCTTTTGCCGAAAAGAGAAAAGAAAGAAAAGAAAAGAAAAATAAAAGAGTTGTGCAATAATAATTTTCTCTTGGCAAAAATTTTATTTGTTTTTCAGTTGAAGTCCGGGGGTGTCGTGTAAGTACTGAAAATGTTATTTTGGTGATTGTCATTCTCTTGAGTGCGACGGTTGTGTTGTGTGTGATTCCCATCGTCCTTCTACTTACCTAGCCTATACTCAACCTAAGCCTAACAATTGCCTATAAGCCCTATTGATTTTAGATACGAGTTGTCTCATGCAGTAGAGAGAGTGCGGACGTGCAAGCCTATATATGGACACCGACTTTGATGGATTTCTTAGGAGATTATCCCTAGCTTCGATTCGAGTAATACTCTACTCATTAGTCACACTATTTTCCCTTTTTGCGCGACCGAAAGATTCACCAGGATTCACCATCCAAGAAATATAAATTCCAAACTACTGTTTTAGAAATAATTAGATGTAACCTTGAGTTTAATTCTGTTCTAATGTATTTCTACGTATGAGAGCATGCGACTTCGCATAATTCTCTACCGCTCAAACTTATGCTAACATTCAATTGTTCCGATAGGAGAGCTAAGTAGTTTGCCCGAGACGTGCAAATGGTTATGTCTGGGGGTGTGTTGAGTCCCATTTATATATATATTTTTGGACTCATTTGGGCTGATATTCTAGTGTTTGCACCACATTTTAGTCACGTTTTCATTTACATATACTATTCCATGCTAGGTGCACCATTAAGCCCATTTCGGTGTGCAATTGCATTCCTCGTTGTTGGGGGTAAGCACATTGTGCTACCCTTCCCTTCTTTTATGTATCCCTGTGCTGGACGTGTATTCCCAGCTAGTATATCTTGTCTGCAGGTGACCTGATCGTCCCGTTTTCCACCAAATGTAATTTCTGTGCATATCGCACGGTCGTGCGTTTCCTTGACGCACGGTCTGCGCGGTTGTGTGTTTGTGTCTGGGAAGAAAATGGGGCGTCGGGGTTTACTCATGCGTTTTAACGCACGGGCGAATTCGCCCGTGCGTGAGTAAAACGCACGGTCGACCTGTATCATTATGATCTCAAAGCGTCGGATTTTACCCGTGCGTTTGAACGCATGGGCGGCATTGGTCGTGCGTGAACAAATCGCACGGGCGGCGCAACCTCTTCTCCAATCCTTATTTCTTCCGTTAATATCGCACAGTCTGCGCATGATCGTGCGTTCGACCGTGCGTGACCAATTTTCAGTCTGTTTCCTATAAAAGCTGCAGGAATCGAGGACGACCAGGGGACGAGCGGGAGAGATTCTGAGGGCGGGAAAACACTTCCTTCCCGCTGCTCTTGAGGGGTGAAGGCTTCTCCTTCATCTCCTCCACAATCAATGCCATTTCATGTGACTTTCCACCTCCATCCTTCCATCGAGGAGCACTAGGAAGCTTCATCCACCATTAGGTCAAGCATTCCTCGCCAAGGAGACCAAGGAAGCGCTGAAGATCGTAGGAGCGGTGACAGCCTCCTTCGAGCCAAGCTCACCATCTGAGGGCCGAGTCTGGAGAGAGCCCGACAACCTCTCATTCCGGCCGTGAACCCAATGCGTGATTTCTTCGTTGTGGTCCTCTCTAACCTTTGTTGCTTGAACTCATTTGCAGTTGCTTTATGAATGCGTGTTTAGTAGGTCTTATGGATTACTGCTTGTTTTCATATGCAATGTTATTGTTGTGGCATGAATAGCCCCTTTGTTTCTTGCTATTTTCTGTGTTACGTTGTGGTTGAAGCCGCTAGCAAAAGCTAGCAGTGATGTTTTGAGAAGAGGTGTGTGCGACCCTCAACTGTCATAGTGATTTTCTGCCCACGCGCCTTCCGAAGCACGGCATCGCGGCCGTTGCACCCATCTCGCCGTGCGAAGCAGAGTTTAGACCCGCATCTTTCTTCATTCTGCAATAACATAGGAAACCCAATCAAAACCCCCGTCGTTACTATTTTATCCTTTGAACTGATTTCCTGTGAGAGCAAATCGTACTACCTAACTTGCGGTCCTTGAGAGATCGATATTCATGGAGTTCCTCCCTATTTTATTACTTGACAACGACCGGTGCACTGTCGTCGTATCGCATTTCGTGCCTGCTAATTAGCAGTGCCGAAATAGCGCATCAGCATACAACTGACTCCGTCACAGGGTCTCCAAAACTACGTGCAAATGACTCACGTGTTCTTCTTCAGACCGAGAGTACACCAAGATATCGTCGATGAAGACGATGACAAATCGATCCAGGTACTCTAGAAAGTTCCTATTCATCAGATCCATAAATACTGACGGACATTCATCAATCCAAACGACATCACTGTAAACTCATAGTGCCCATAGTGGGTACTGAATGCCGTCTTGGGGATATCACAATCCCGAATCCGCAACTGATAGTAACCAGACTTAAGATCTTGCTTTGAATACACCGACGAACCCACTAGCTGATCAAATAAGTCATCGATTCGAGGAATCGGATACTTGTTCTTCTCGGTCAGCTTGTTCAATTCATGGTAATCGATACTGATACGTAGGCTTCTGTCATTCTTCTTCACAAAGAGGACCGGAGCACCCCAAGGTGATGTACTTGGGCATATATAGCCTTGCTCTAGCAACTCTTGTAATTGAACCTTTAATTCTGCCATTTCCTTTGGCGCAATACGGTACGGAGAGCGTGACACATGCTTGGCACCTGGCACCAGCTCTATAGTGAAGTCTATCTCTTGCTGAGGTGGCTCCCCAGGAAGATCTTTCAGAAACACATCAGGATACTCTGAGATAACAGGAACGTTACTCAGACTGGGCTGAGGCTTTGTAGCCCCCACTAGTACAACACACAATTCTGCGCCTTGCCGAACTACCTTGACTACTTGGACAACATACATCAACGTCTTGCTCGATCCACGCAAACCGGCAAACGTAGTCGCACGTTCGATATTCCTCCACAGTGTGACCTCCTTAGAAGTGCAATCAATGTAGGCCTGCTGCGCCGACAGCCAGTCCATACCAAAGATCACATCGAACTCCGAAAGTGGCAGTATCAGTGCTTCCAAATCAAAATCTTGACTTCCTATTCGTACCTTTACAACACAGCCTCGATCCGCACGCATCGAGCAGCCATTGGGAAGCATCACATCTAATCACTCCTTTCTAAATGACGAAGGCACCCCAAGCTGTCGTATGAAGGCCTCTGATAGAAAAGAATGCGAAGCTCCCGTATCAAACAACGCTCTCGCCGGAGAGTTAAATATTAGGACAAAGCCTAATACACACATCGCTCCCGTATCAAACAAAAGTTGTATACTAGCGCATACATGTCACCACATTGCTTTATTTTATGGCCTCCTGCTGTCCAAGATTGTACACTCTAGGTTGGGCTGGAGCAGCATGGGATGCGGTTGACTCTGCCGCCTTCCCTTTCACTGTCGCGTAAGCCGCAACTGCCTTCTTGCCTCCACGACAGCCTCGGGCCATATGAACCGGCTTAACACAGTTAAAACAGATGAGTGGGCCTCGCCCAGTCGTCACACCTGAAGCCGCAGATTGAGCTGACCCAGAATGTCGAGCTCTGTTCCTCCACCTTCCTCACCCAGACTTCGTAGAGCTCGGCGATTTGAACTCTGGCTTTACCACTACTAACTCCTTCCTGCTCTAGGACTGTTTCATATCCTTTTCTAAGGAATGGGCTGTATTGACCAGGGTCATAAACCCCTGTGTCATTGCCCCCGACAGAAGGAACCGCAACTCTTCTCGCAGACCTTCATAAAATTGGTTAGTCTTCCGAGCTTCGTCGGCAAAGGTCGCTCCTGCGTATCGCCCCAACCGGGTAAACTCATGCAGGTAATCATCAATCATACGATCAACTTGAGTTAGGCGGTTGAACTGATTCTCCATCTCAATTTGCTGAGCAGGTGGGAGATACCGCGCCAAGAACAATCTCGAAAACTCGTCAAATGAGATGTCCTCCAGCTGCCTTCCTGCTAGGTGATGCAACTATATCTCATCCCACCACAACTGCGCCTCCCCATCAAGTAGGAAGTTTGCCAAAGTAACTTTCTGCCCTTCCTCCGTATCAGTGGCCTTCAAGGTCTTGCGCAACCTCGATAGCCAATCCTCAGCTTGCGTCGGGGTTCCTACCACCGTGAACGTAGGAGGATGGAAACTCAGAAAATACTGCAGTTGTTGGTCCGGAGCTCTTCATTCCCTCACCGACACTGGCCTTTCAATCACAGGTTCAACTGCCACAACCGGCACTGGAGCCACTACAGGAGTAGGAGGCTGTCCAGGGACATGCCCTCCAGGTTGTGCAGTGAACATAGCAAACACTACTTCAGCTACCATCCTTATTGTCTCAGTAGAAGGAGGAGTCGGCACCGCAGTTGGTGCACTGCTCGCAGTCGAACGCGGGGGTCGAGACGGCCCCGCTCCACTCCCAGCCGCCTATACATGTGCACAAAACACAATTAGCGACTAAGAGATAGCATGGATAAATGAAGGAACACAGAAGTTCCATCGCAATGCTACACACATACATGTAATTCATTCCTAAAGTGGACAATTACTGGTTATTTACATGAGTTACCGGCGATGCACACACGTGCTCACCACCCCTTAAAAGAATTCGACCATGAATTCAGACTGAAAGATATCGAGACCCGTAGCTGATACCAATATGTAACACCCTCCCTGTTACATAGCATATAGCAGTAGGTCCGGCCGGGACCCCATGTCATATGAAACGAACAGAAGAGCGCGTTACTTAATTAGCATTAAATAGTTAATAACATAACCATCTCAACACACAGAGTCACACAACAGAAGCATTTAATTTCAATTAATACAAGTTTATACAATGTCCACAATAGCCACTAGGAATGAAATACATTACAAGTTATTTATAAGGTTTGTTTACATAAGAGAGGTGGCTTCCTAACATCGGCGCGCAGGCCGGCCACACATGAAAACAGTAAACAAAAGCTTTGTCCTTCGAGGGCCAGTACAACACAACAGCAGGGGCTTCAGCCCGCTAGTCTCACCAGGGCCTGTACAAACAAATCCACCAAGCAGTGGGAAAATAAGTAACCGATCAGCTTTAGCTGACCCAGATTTATAACGACCCCACCCCATGCTCGGGGCGGCGGTGCTCCTTCCCTACAGGTGATGCGTGTTCGGCAAGTGCAGGATATGGTGAATGAATTGCGTTGTGAGTCAATTGTTACACGAGCTAAGAAAGTAAGAACTAAGGGCGTTGTGATTGGTGTCCTAAGCTTTTGCAGAAATAAGAGAAATGCGGGTCGATAGAATCGCTTCGCGGAGTGGGGGTGAGTGCAGCGGCCGCGATGCCGTGCTTCGGTAAGCGGGAGAAATGACCACAGAGCGGGGTTTTGCGAGGGTCGTATTCACCTCTTCGCCAACATCACCACTAACAATTGCTAGATGGCTTCACACGCAAGTAACTCAGAATATCACAACGAACAACAAAGCGATTCTCACAACCATAGCATCATTGCACATGAACATCAAACAAAGGATATATAACATTAATTTAATAAGAGTTCATTACAACAACACTAAAAGAAGCACAAGATCAAGGTTTAGAAAGGACCCAACATAAGATGTCACCGTATCCTGGGTTCTCGGCCGGAATGAGAGGTTGTCGGTCTCTCTCCGGGCTCGGCCCTCAGATGGTGTGCAGACTCGAAGGAGGTTTTCACTTCTCCAGCGATCTACAACACTTCTATGGTCTCCAAGATGAAGAATGCTTGATCTCGTGGTGGAGAAAGCTTGCAAACGATCCCGGATGGAAGTATGGTGGAGGAGATCACCGGATGTGGTCTCCTATGGTGGAAAGGGTTAAAATGGCAGGCTTTTCTGGATTTTCCCGCGAGGGGGATCATCCCCTCCCGACTGCAGCTGATTCCCTACCTTAAATACTAAACAGCCAGATTTTTGGTCACGCACGGGCGAACGCACGACCGTGCGCTGCCCGTGCGTTATTTATGATAAAAATAGACTTGAGGAAGAAGCAGCCACGCCCGTGCATTTTACTCACGCACAGGCAAATGCGCCCGTGCATAAAAATGCACGGACAAATTCAGATTGGCTAAAAACAAGGCTAAACCGGGTGATCGTGCAATTCCATCGCGCACGGGCGAATCCGCCCGTGCGTAAAACGCACGATCAAATTCAGATCACCAGTTTTCTCCCCAGATGAAAGCGCACGACCGCAGCCGTCCGTGCGTCAAGAAAATGCACGACCGTGCGATATACACATTCATGAATTCTGGGCAAAAAAGAGATGATCCAACCACCTGCAAGCACAACAATCCAACTGGGAATACACCTCCAACACCAATCAAACAAAGAAAAAGGATTGGGGAGCACCATGTGCTTACCCCCAATAACATGGAGTGCAAACGCACACCAAAATGGGCCTAAGAGTGCACTTAGCATGGAATAACGAATATGATTAATATCATGCCTAAAGTGTAGTGCATAGACTAGATAATCGGCCCAGATGAGCCCATAAATTTGTATATAAATGGGACTCATCACACCCCCATACTTAACCATTTGCACGTCTCGGGCAAACTACTCAGCTCTCCCGTCGGAACAATTGGGTGTTAGAGTGAGTTTGAGCGGTAGAGATCCATGCGAAGTCGCATGCTCACGTGCGTAGAAATACGTTAGAATAGAATTTAACTCAAGAATATATTTAACTATTTCTAAAATAGTAATTTGAAATCTAGTTTACTCGGATGGTGAATCCCGGTGAATCATTCGGTCGCGCACAAGGGAAAATAGCGTGACTAATGAGTAGAGTATTACTCGAATCAAGGCTTGGGACAATCTCCTAAGAAATCCATCAAAGTCGGTGTCCATAGGCTTGCACGTTCGCACTCTCTCTACTGCATGAGATGACTCATATCTGAAATCAATAGGACATATAGGTTAGGACTTGGCTTAGGTTGAGTTCATGTTAGATAAGTAGAAGAACGATGAGCATCGCATGCAACATTGCCTGAATACTCAAGAGTGTAAAATCACCAAACCAACAAGTTAAAGAACTACACAATACCCCCAGACTACAATTGGTCACTAGGTATGTGCTAAGCCGATCATACATTGTTTTTGTCAAGAGAATGTATTTGAAAGTTCTTTTTGCACAAATTTTATTCTTTTCTTTTTTTTTTCTTTTCTCTTCTCGACAGTATATCTTTTGTAGGCACAATATAAACTTCTCCTTTAGCTTTTTCAAAGCTAACATACAACTCAGAGATAACAACAAACGAAAGATATATATTTCCTTCAACTCATTTGTTGGTGCGAAACTAGGTTTGGTCGTATGGCTTTGGTGTAATTTAAGTGGAGCTAAACAAGGAGGAAAGGTCGGCTCAAGTGGGCTTGCAAAGGTGATTACATTGGTTAGGATTTCAAAAGCACAAACGGATCAAGAGACGGCCAATATCACGCTTTATAACGAGCTATTCAACGCAATCATTTCAAGAGTCCCCTAGTGCAAGTTCTAGCCACCGAGAAAGGTTATCCTTCCTTCTGACCCTAGTAATAAGCTACTACTAATCCAGCTACACTCGACCTTATGTTACCGTTGGATTCACCGGATTCACCGCTAGAGTAAAATAAATTGCAGCTACTACAATAGAAATAATTAAATTATAACATTGAATTTTATTCTACTCTAATTGAATTTCTAGGCGTGACGGGAGCACTCGACTAGAGCACTACTCAAGTCAACATTTTTCTCCACCCTTCACTCCTACACTAACAATCCAATTCTTACGAGCAATACCCAATAAGCTCGTGTGATCAAGTACGCATGAACTAGGTGCAAGTGTATGCAATGTGTGCAACAAAATTCAAAATCCTAACTCAGCACATTCTAACATGCTATGGAAAGTGCGTGCACGTGCATAACCGATCTCTCCCCCAGACTTGATCAACACCAAATAGAATAGAGAATTCATGAATAAAGATAAAAGGGGTAGAGTGGACCTATGCTCATGAATGAGCATGCCAGAAGTGCGGTGTTTGCTACTTGAGTTTAGCTTCAAAGGGTCCGCCAAAGATGTCGCCATACCTGCAGAATGACATCTCCACACACGCAAAAACAAAAGCAAAACTGCCGGTAGGAATATTCATCAAGAAAAGAGTTATGCAGCATTGACACACAAACCAACAATGATAGAATGATATATCATAAAAACAAAAGATGTCCTGAAATACGCCCTAGGGACGATGCCCTAGCAGAATAATGTCAGAAATAAGATCAGAATAAAGTACACCTCAAAATAATTTAAAACAAATAGAACTAACTAAAAGAAAACGCAACACCATGGAGGCTGCAATGGAACGATCACTAAGGAGATGAAGGAGGAGACTGCGAAGGAGGGGGAGGAGTGCGCATCCGCCTAGATCGAGATGTAAAAGCCCGGTTGGGGACAACAGGAGGCTCGACTCCCAAATGAGCGCCAATCCGCGAAGAAAGCTCGTACTGCATGGCCATAGCATCCTCCATGTGTACAAACCTATCGTAAAAGTCAGGATACTGTTGCTCGATGCTTTTCCATGGGGCGTTCCATTGAGCAGCAGGATAAGCGGAATGGGGGACATCGGGGGACTGCCTACTCGTCCTAGCTGAGGTGCTAGGCTCGGCAGCATGAGTAGCCCGCTCCACACGCCCTGACCCGACCTCACGGACTTGGTAGCCCCAATTGTCACCAATTCGTACCTTCTGGATCAGCTTAAAAGCTACCATCATGGCCAATGAAATGTGATAACCCCTGGAGATAACTGTCATGGGCGGAAGCGAATCCCAGATTCCAAGCCCTTTGGCGATCCGAGTTATGTACTATGAGCCTTCAATCGACTTCAGGGGGAGGTAGGGGGCTTGACGAAGAAGGTACTGAGCGAGCACTCGCCCGAGATGGAGGGGTACACCCTGGTGCATGCTGTAGAGGTAGAGGAGATCCTGCCAGCCTGCTACATTCTGGCTCATGGCGCGGGCATTGATGATGTGCCCGATCAAATGCTGGACATAACGAACGCGGGGGAGATAATGTGGGTCGATTTGGAAGCGCGAGCCACATACTGTTGATCCCATCCCGTAATGGACTGCCAGAATTCGCTGGGAGACACCCCCTCCGGGAACTCATCCGGACGGTGGATAATGTCCGTCTGAAATAGTTCGTCGTGGGTGTAAATCCCGGTGCAGACCGCCAATCGGCCAACAATCATGATATGGGTGCGGCCCTTCATAAAGAACGAAACTGCAGTGGGCTCGCCGGTTTCCTCATCGACATGGTCAATGATGAGGAAGGTGGAAAGGAACTCAAGTGTGAGTTTATGGTATCCCAACTCTGTGTTGGAGAATAGGTTTCCCCATATCCCACATTGAGTAACCTTTCCACCGCCACATCTAACTGGACGATTTGAAGATCCGCAATGGAAACAAAATGATGATCAAGGAACGTTTTGTGTCGCAGCAAATTGTATCTTTCTAAGAATTCCGGTCTCCCAAATTGTAGCATTACCTCGGTACCAGGATCGTCTGATCTTGATGAAGAAGCTCCTCCTCCGTGGGGAAACAAGCTCACGACTTTCTTGACACCCATGGACGCACCCTAAGAGCTCGGAGGCAGAGCATGACGAGGGGATGGAGAGAAAATGAGAGGCGAACGAAGGGGAAGAGGAAAAATTGCGCACGGGAGAAAGGAGTTTCGTGAATCACACGACGGGAGAGAGCTCGCGAATTAGGACCAGCGTGCGATTTTGATGGGCGCAGGAGTAGGTTTATAACAAATGAAAATTGCACGATCGTGCGATTTGAACACGCACGAGCGACCAGATCGTGCGATTGTAAAAAAAAATCTCCAAAAATTCCTCATTTTCCCAGGGATGGAAGAATCAGAAAAGTTTGCACGCTACAACATGAATGGGGAGAACAGAGGAGAACACGACGACAGCAAAAGCTTAACCACTATCTCCACAGGGCACGCGACACAACAACAAGAGATAACACTTACAACAAAAATGCAAATAGAGGGTTAAACCGAACTGATGATAAGATTTAAATTAACTACTCATATGCCTAGATAACTATTGGGTTTTTTGTCATCCCAGCACGACTTATTTTGCACTAATCACAGCTCTAGCTAATTGGTCTATGAAAAGTGAAGTGCACAGCTAACTGTTTAATTATTTATGTCGGTAGCGGGTACCGATACGACGAAAGAGCAGTTACCCCCATACCTGAGTAAATATACCTGCACTGAACATTGGGCAGGGGTAAGAAGTGTGAAGAAGACGTCTCAGTGTCAGTCATCATGCGCAGCTGATTTATTCTATCGTCGGTTTGCATAGCGGGACCGACAACTTTCTGAATCATATCCAATGCGGATGCCTGCTATGAATCAAATGCGAGTGCAGGATAAAGAAATAAATTAGAAGAATGACTAAAAGAAATCTAATCTGAGGGGATGATCCCGGCTTCATCCGCCATAGGGTGCGGCAATGACATGCTGATGATATCATCGAAGATTTCACTAGACTCAACAGCGCACGCAATGGCATCCTCTATAACTTGGACTTCCTCACACTGGACCAAAACGGTTGCTTCAGCACAATCGAAACTGTCCTCCTCCATGAGAGTGGGCACGACACTGCGCAGGTCTGCAACATCCTGCAAGTTGACCTCAATGATAACATCAGAAATAGATGTAGTTTCGTGTGTAGTGGGAGAAGACGTGCTTCTTAAGAGTTCGAGCTCACTCTCCACACAAGGGCACAAATCCATGCAAAGTGGTACATGAACCGAAGAGGTATGGGGGGTCGCATCAGAAACAGAGTCATGAGGGACACAGATGCACGCGCAGAGACTTCAAGAAGTGAAGGTGGAAGGGACACCTAACTAGAGGAAGGAGCTGTGTTCGTAGAATTCGAGGATGGGACGATACGGATATCTGGCTCATCGTCATCCGGCAATTGGCGAAGAAACCGCATAGTCCTTCAAGCCATGCTCTCTACTTTTGCAAAATAAACACTGCTTTACCGACTTCGCCGGCACCAAAGGTGCGGCAACCGCGTAAAAGTTCGACAACGGGGGCGCAGTAGAGGAGCCAAAAGATTTATGGGCTCCGTACGGTTTCTGAACAACACCATACTCTTTGGTACACATATCACTAGCGTGGGATGTGTCCCCACACCAACGACATCGGATATTCAAATGCGCCCACATGATACAGAAGAAGAAAATAGCATGATAAGGAATAAATTAAAAAGAATTAAAGACTCAATCGAAAATAATCGATTCACAAACAAAATCTCATCACGCCTGCAGTCCCCGGCAACGGCGCCAAAAACTTGATGCGTGTTCGGTAAGTGCACCGGTCGCTGTCAAGTAATAATTATGGGAATAGTTTCCCCGAATGTCGATCTCTTGAGGAATGCAGGATATGGTAAATGAATTGCGTTGTGAGTCAATTGTTACACGAGGGAAGAAAGTAAGAACTAAGGGCGTTGTGATTGGTGTCCTAAGCTTTTGCAGAAATAAGAGAAATGCGGGTGGAAAGCACCACTTCGCTGAGTGATGCGCATTCGGCAAGTGCACCGGTCGCTGTCAAGTAATAAATTTGGGAATAGCTTCCTCGAATGTCGATCTCTTGAGGAATGCAGGTTCTGGTGAATGAAACGTGTGGTGAGTCAATTGTTACATGAGCGAATAAAATAAAACAGGGGCGTTGTGATTGGTGCCCTAAGCTATTGTAGAAATGAGATAAATGCGGGTCGAAAAGTACCGCTTCGCAAGGTGTGGGTGAGTGCAACGGCCATGATGTCGCGCTTCGGTAAGCGGGTGGAATGGCCACAGAGCGAGGTTTTGTGAGGGTCGTATTCACCTCGTCGCCAACATCACCACTAGCTATTGCTAGATGGCTTCACACACAAACAACTTAGAATATCACAACAACAAGGAAAGCTATTCTCACCACCACAGCATCATTGCACATGAACAACAAGCAAGGATCTATAACATTAATCTAATGAGCGTTCATTACAACAACACAAAGAGAAAACACAAGCATAAAAGTTTAGAAAGGACCAAAAAGAGGATGTCACCGCGTCTTGGGTTCTCGGCCGGAATGAGAGGTTGTCGGGCTCTCTACGAGCTCGGCCCTCAGATGGTGTGCGGACTCGAAGGAGGTTGTCACCGCTCCAACGATCTACAACATTTCTATGGCCTCCACGACGAAGAACGCTTGAACTAGTGGCGGAGAATACTTGCAAATGCTCCCGGATGGAAGAATGGTGAAGGAGATCGCCGGAAATGGTCTCCTCTCGTCTCCTCCGGTGGAAGGGACAAAATGGCGGGATTCCTGGCTTTTCCCGCGAGGGGAATCGGGGGCCTCCTTGACTGCAGCTTTTCCTTCTTTAAATACTAAACAGGCAGAGTTTTGGTCACGCACGGGCGAACGCACGATCGTGCGCTGCCCGTGCGTTATTTAATGATAAAAACAGACTTGAAGACAAAGTTGCGCCGCCCGTGCGATTTACTCACGCACGGGCAAACCCGCCCGTGCGTAAAACACACGGGTAAATTCAGAAATGCTAAAACAACAAGAAGAAACATGCAACCGTGCGTTTTACTCACGCACGAATAAATCCCGCCGTGCGTAAAAACACACGACTAACCTCAGATCGCCTGTTTTCTACCCAGATGAGAACGCACGACCGCAACCGTCCGTGCGTCAAGGAAACGCATGACCGTGCGTTGTACACAATCATGAATTCTGGGTTAAAACTGGATGATCCGACCGCCTGCACTCAAGACAAAACAGCTGGGAAAACACCTCCAGCACCAGATAAACACAGAAAAAGGATTGGGGAGCACCATGTGCTTACCCCCAATAACAAGGAGCGCAAATGCACACTGAAACGGGCCTAACAGTGCACCTAGCAAGGAATAACAAATATGATCGAAAACATGCCTAAAGTGTAGTGCATCGACTAGAAATACGACCCAGATGAGTCCATAAATGTGTATATAAATGGGACTCATCACACCCCTAGACTTAACCATTTGCACGTCCCGGGCAAACTACTCAGCTCTCCTGTCGAAATAATTGGATGTTAGAGTGTGATTGAGCGGTGGAGACTCATGCGAAGTCGCATGCTCACGTGCGTAAAAGTACATTAGAATATAATTAAACTCAAGATTATATCTAACTATTTCTAGAACAGTAATTTGAAATCTACTTTACTTGGATGGTGAATCCCGGTGAGTCTTTCGGTCGCGCACAAGGGAAAATAGCGTGACTAATGAGTAGAGTATTACTCGAATCAAAGCTCGGGACAATCTCCTAAGAAATCCATCAAATTCGGTGTCCATAGTCTTGCACGTTCACACTCTCTCTACTGCATGAGATGACTCGTATCTAAAATCAATAGGACTTATAGGCTATGATTTGGCTTAGGTTGAGTTTAGGCTGGAAAAGTAGAAGGACGATGAGAATCGCACTCAACATAACCCGAGCACTCAAGAGAATAAAAATCACCAATACAACATTTTCAAGAACTACACAACACCCCCAGACTTCAACTGAACACTTGGTGCGTGCTAAGCCAATCATGCTTTGTTTTTGTCGAGAGAAAGTAATTGAAAGTTCTTTTTGAACAATATTTTTTTCCTTTTCTCTACTCGACAGAATATCTTTTGTAGGCTCAATAAAAACTTCTCCTTCAACTTTTTCAAGGCTACCATACACCACAGAGATAACACCAAAGGTGATAGATAACTATATTTCTTTCAGTTCATTTGTTGGTGCGAAAATAGCTTTGGTCGTATGGCTTTGGTGAGATTTTAGTTGAGTTAAACAAGGAGGCCAGATAGGCTCAAGTGGGCTTACAATGGTGATTACATTGGTAAGGATTTCAAAAGCACAAACGGATCAAGAAATGACCTAAATCACACTTTATAACGAGTACTTCAACGCAATCGTTTCAAGAGTCGCCTAGTGCAAGTTCTAGCCACCAAGAAAGGTTGTCCTTCTTTCCGACCCTAGTAATAGGCTACTACTAGTCCAGCTACACTCGACCCTATGCTACTGTTGGATTCACCGGATTCACCGCTAAAGTAAAATAAATTGCAGCTACTATAATAGAAATAATTAAATTACAACATTGAATTTTATTCTACTCTAACTGAATTTCTAGGCGTGACGGGAGCACTCGACTAGAGCACTACTCGAGTCGACATTTTTCTCTACTCCTCACTCCTACACTAACAATCCAATTCTTACGAGCGGGGGACCTCGCAGCAATACCCAATAAGCGCGCGTGATCAAGTGCGCGTGAACTAGGTGCAAGTGTATGCAATGTGCACAATAAAATTGAAACTTCCTAACTCAGCACATTCTAACATGCCATGCAAGTGTGTGCTCGTGCAAAGCTCGCTCTCTCCCCCAGACTTGATCGATACCAAATAAAATAAAAAATTCAAACATAAGGAAAAGAGGGGTAGAGTGGACCTTTGCTCATGAATGAGCATGCCAGAAGTGCGGTAATTCCATGTTTAAATTTTCTCCTTCCTCATCCTCCACGCGAGGATTAGCTCCAATGGGTCCGCCATAGATGTCGCCATACCTGCGAACTAACATCTCCAAACCCGCAAAAACAAAAATAATACAGCCAGCACTGACATTCATCATGATAAGGGATATGCGGCAGAGACAATCAATAAAACAATGACAAACATATATATCAGAGAAATGAAGCTGTTCAAAACCACACCCTAGGGACGATGCCCTAGCAGAATAATATCCGGAAGAGAATCCACAAAGAGTACATCCAAGATAGATTAACGAAAATAAAACTACAAAATAACTAAACGCCCTGGAAGCCGGATCGGAACAATCACGGGGAAGATTGTGGAGGAGACTGTGAAGGAGGAGGAGGAGTGCGCATCCGCCTAGATCGCGATGTAGAAGCTCGGGCAGGGGCAACAGGAGGCTCGACTCCCAAATGGGCGCCAATCCACGAAGAAAGCTCGTACTGCATGGCCATAGCATCCTCCATGCGCACGAACCTGTTGTAAAAATCTGGATACTGCTGCTCGATGCTTTTCCGCGGGGCGTGCCATTGAGCAGCAGGAGATGCGGAATGGGGGACATCAGAGGGCTGCCTACTCGTCCCAGCCGAGGTGCTAGGCTCAGCAGCATCGGCATGAGCAGCTTGCTCCACACGTCCTGACCCAACCTCGCGGATTTGATAGCCCCAGTTGTCACCGATCTGTACCTTCTGGACGAGCTTAAACACTACCATCATGGTCAAGGAGATGTGACAACCCCGGGAGACATCAGTCATGGGCGGAAGCGAATCCCAGATGCCAAGCCCTTTGGCGATCCTCGTGATGTAATGCGAGCCTCCAATCGACTTCAGAGGGAGGTAAGTGGCCTGGCGAAGATGATACTGGGCGAGCACTCGCCCGAGATGGAAAGGCACACCCTGGTGCATGCTGTAGAGATAAAGGATATCCTGCCACCCCGCAACATTCTGGCTCATGGTGCGGGCATTGATCTTGTGCCCTATCAGGTGCTGGACATATCGGAGCGCGGGGGAGATAATGTGGGTAGATTTCGCAGCGCGAGCCTCATACTGCTGATCTCGTCCTGTAATGGACTGCCAGAATTCGCTGGGAGACACTCCCTCCGGGAACTCATCCGGACGGTGGATAATGTCCGTCTGTAAGAGTTCGTCATGGGTGTAAATCCCGACGCAAACCGCCAGTCGGCCAACACTCATTGTATGGGTGCGGCCCTTCATACGGAACGAGACCGCAGTGGGCTCTCCAGTTACTTCATCAACTTGGTCAATGATGCGGAAGGTGGAAAGGAACTCAAGTGTGAGTTCACGGCAGCCCCTCTTTGTGATGGAGAAGAGGTTTCCCCATGATCCCACATTGAGTAACCTTTCTACCTCCGTATCCAAATTGACAATTCGAAGGTCCGCAACCGAAACAAAACGATGATCGAGGAACGTTTTGTGGCACTGCAAATTGTACCTTTCCAGGAATTCTGGCCTCCCAAACTGCAGCATTACTTCAACACTAGGATCCTCAGATCTTGAGGAAGAAGCTCCACCTCCGCGGCGATATAAGCTCACGACCTTCTTGACACCCATGGATGCGCCCTAAGAGCTTGGAAGTGGAGGAATACGAGGAGAGGAAGAGAGAACGAGAGGCGATGGACGGGAAAGAGGGGGATCACGCACTAGAGAGAAGGGTTTCGCGAATCACACGGAGGGAGAGAACTCTGGAATTAGGGTCAGCGTGCGATTTTTGATGGGGCAGGAGCTGGTTTATAAAAAGAGAAAATCGCACGGTCGTGCGATCCCTTCGCGCACAGACAATCTGGTCATGCGATTGTAAATATCTCCCAAAATTTCTCAAATTCCGCGGGCCGGCAGAATCAGAAAAATTTGCACGCTACAACATGAACGGAGAGAACAGAGAAGAACTCACAAAAACGACAGCAATTGCCTATCTACTAACTCCACAGGGCGCGCGGCGCACGAAAAACTCACAAAAACAAGAGATAACATTTGCAGAAAGCAAAAAGAAGTTAAAACTAAAGATGATAAAATCTAAATCAACTACTCCTATACCTAGATAACTGTTGGGCTACATGTCCCACCAACGAGACTTATTCAAGCATTTAAAATGCAGATTAACTAATAGGTGGATGAAAGCGGAAATGGTCAGGTAACTGTTCGCGCTCATGTTTCGGCAGCAGGTACCGAAACGGAGATAGAACAGCTGCCCAAAGGCCAGTGAGAAAATAATGCCTGATATGAATATCAGGCAAGGGCACAATATGTGTTGTGAAGCTCACTGTATCTAGCTCCACCTGCACCTGATTCCTTTCAATGCTAGGCCTTGTTACAGGCTCATACACCAACGGAACTGGCTCCACAATGTGGTCCTGCAGAGGAGAAGATATAAGAGCAGGGTCATGAAATAAAATAGAAGAAAAACTAAAAGAAATCTCATCTGAGGGGATAATCCCGGCTTCATCACCCATAGGGTGCGGCAATGACAAACTGATGACATCGTCGAAGATCTCACTAGACTCAACAGCGCACACAATGGCCTCCTCTATAACTTGGACTTTCTCGCACTGGACCGAAATGCTTGCTTCAGCACAATCGAGACTATCCGCCTCCATGAGAGTGGGCACGACACTGCGCAGATCTGCAACATCCTGCAAATTGACCTCAACGATAACATCAAAAATAGATGTAGCTTTGTGTGTAGTGGGAGAAGACGTGTCACTTGAGAGTTCTGGCTCACTCACCACACAAGGGCACAAATCCACGCAAAGTGGTACATGAACCAAAGAGGTATGGGGGGCGCATCAGAAACAGAGTCATGAGGGACACTGATACACGTGTCGATTCCAGATACTTCAAGAAGTGAAGGTGGAAGGGATAGGTAACCAGAGGAAGGGGCTGTGCTCGCAGAATTCGAAGATGGGACGATCCGGATATCCGGCTCATCGTCATCCTCCAGTTGGCGAAGATAATCAGCACAGTCCTTCAAGGCATGCTCTCTACTTTTGCAAAATAAAAACTGCTTCACCGGCTTCGCCGGCACCCAAGGTGCGGCAGCCGCGTAAAAGTGCGACAACAGAGGCGCAGTAGAGTTGCTAAAAGATTTATGGGCTTCGTACGGTTTTTGAACGACACCATACTCTTTGGGACACCTATCACTAGCGTGGGATGTGTCCCCACACCAACGACATCGGATATTCAAATGCTCCCACATGATACAGAAGAAGAAAATAGCATAATAAAGAATAAATTGAAAAGAATAAAAAACTCAATCGAAAACAATCGATTCACAACCAAAATCGTTACACGCCTGCATTCCCCGGCAACGACGCCAAAAACTTGATGCGCGTTCGGCAAGTGCACCGGTCGCTGTCAAGTAATAAATTTGGGAATAGCTTCCCCGAATGTCGATCTCTTGAGGAATGCAGGTTTTGGTGAACGTAACGTGTGGTGAGTCGATTGTTACACGAGCGAATAAAATAAAACAAGGGAGTTGTGATTGGTGTCCTAAGCTATTGCGGAAATGAGAGAAATGCGGGTCGAAAAGCACCGCTTCGCAAGGTGTGGGTGAGTGCAGCGGCCGCGATGTCGCGCTTTATTAAGCGGGTGGAATGTCCATAGAGCGAGGTTTTGTGAGGGTCATATTCACCTCGTCGCCAACATCACCACTAGCTATTGCTAGATGGCTTTACACACAAACAACTTAGAATATCACAACAACAAGGAAAGCTATTCTCACCACCACATCATCATTGCACATAAACAACAAGCAAGGATCTATAACATTAATCTAACGAGCGTTCATTACAACAACACAAAGAGAAAGCACAAGCATCAAAGTTTAGAAAGGACCAAAAAGTGGATGTCACCGCATCTTGGGTCTCGGCCGGAATGAGAGGTTGTCTGGCTCTCTTCGGGTCGGCCCTCAGATGGTGTGTGGACTCGAAGGAGGCTGTCACTACTCCAACGATCTACTGCATTTATATGGTCTCCACGACGAAGAACGCTTGAACTAATGGCGGAGAATACTTGCAAATGCTCCCGGATGGAAGAATGGTGAAGGAGATCGCCAGAAATGGTCTCCTCTCGTCTCCTCCGGTGGAAGGGATGAAAATGGCGGGATTCCTGGCTTTTCCCGCGAGGGGAATTGGGGGCCTCCTTGACTACATCTTTTCCTGCTTTAAATACTAAACAGGCAGAGTTTTGGTCACGCACAGGCAAACGCACGATCGTGCGCTGCCCGTGCGTTATTTAATGATAAAAACAGACTTGAATATGAAGCTGCGGCGCCCGTGCGTAAAATGCACGGGTAAATTCAGAAATGCTAAAACAACAAGAAGAAATAGGCAACCGAGCTTTTTACTCACGCACGAATAAATCCGCCCGTGCGTAAAAACGCACGACTAACTTCAGATCGCCTGTTTTCTGCCCAGATGAGAACGCGCGAACACAACCGTCCCTGTGTCAAGGAAACGCATGACCGTGCGTTGTACATAATCATGAATTCTGGGGGAAAACTGGATGATCCGACCGCCTGCACTCAAGACAAAACAGCTGGAAAAACACAGCTAGCACCAGATAAACACAGAAAAATGATTGGGGAGCACCATGTGCTTACCCCCAATAACAAGGAGCGCAAATGCACACCGAAATGGGCCTAAGAGTGCACCTAGCAAGGAATAACAAATATGATCGAAAACATGCCTAAAGTGTAGTGCATCGACTAGAAATACGGCCCAGATGAGTCCATAAATGTGTACATAAATGGGACTCATCACACCCCCAGACTTAACCATTTGCACGTCCCGGGCAAACTACTCAGCTCTCCTGTCGGAATAATTGGATGTTAGAACACTTCTATGGTCTCCAACACTTCTATGGTCTCCAAGATGAAGAATGCTTGAACTTGTGGTGGAGAAAGCTTGCAAACTATCCCGGATGGAAGTATGGTGGAGGAGATCACCGAATGTGGTCTCCTATGGTGGAAAGTGTTAAAATGGCGGGCTTTTCTGGCTTTTCCCGCGAGGGGGATCGTCCCCTCCCGACTGCAGCTGATTCCCTGCCTTAAATACTAAACAGTCAGATTTGTGGTCACACACGGGAGAACGCACGACCGTGCACTGCCCGTGCGTTATTTACGATAAAAATAGACTTGAGGAAGAAGCAGCTGCGCCCGTGCGTTTTACTCACGCACGGGCAAATCCGCCCGTGCGTAAAAACGCACGGACAAATTCAGATTGGCTAAAAACAAGGCTAAACAGGGTGATCATGCGATTCCTTTGCGCACAGGCGAATCTGCCAGTGCGTAAAATGCATGATCAAATTCAGATCACCATTTTCTCCCCAGATGAAAGCGCACTACCGCAGCCGTCTGTGCGTCAAGAAAATGCACGACCGTGCGATATACACATTCATGAATTCTGGGAAAAAAGGAGATGATCCAACCACCTGCAATCACAGCAATCCAGCTGGGAATACACCTCCAGCACCAATCAAACAAAGAAAAAGGATTGGGGAGTACCATGTGCTTACCCCCAATAACATGGAGTGCAAACATACACCAAAATGGGCCTAAGAGTGCACTTAGCATGGAATAATGAATATGAATAAAAACATCCCTAAAGTGTAGTGCATAGACTAGATAATCAACCCAGATGAGCCCAAAAATGTGTATATAAATGGGACTCATCAGTAGGCAGTTACAACAGTATATATATATATATATCATAGGTGCGTCTAAGCACCGCATAAAAGCATTCATCACAAGGTGACATCAGGTTACATGCTTTGTGCACTCTCGGCATGACATCGACAAGTCCTTTTTCAACTTAGATTATACACTATGAGCTGCGACCGTCAAGGCTAGCACTACCTTATGGTTTCTATTCCAAAATTTTCTCAGTGAACCCGGAGGAGCGAACTCATCACTGACTGGCTATGGAACGGGTTCGGTTCAGCTTGTGCCCGTGCTCATAAATGTCAGTATTCAACTATGCCTGACACGAATTTGGCTTCCCCTTGTGCCCGTCTAACTGTAACCACACAGGGTCACACAATCTGCTCACCTGGAGCTACCACCGACGTTAACTCTAACGCCCGGCATTAGTAACAGAACCCAGTTCTGCTCACTTTTCTCGGGTACTTTTTGGGAAACACCTCCTGAACAATTTGATGTACAACACAGTGCAAGAACCCAAAATTCAACATATACACAGAGTCTTCTCCGGCACGCTACAAGCAGTAAACATCACCAATCCGGACCAACCTGTCCAGATGGGCTTCACACAACAAGCCTATGTTCGTACTACCATTCCGGACTCTATATGCAAATTTTTTGGGGATAATATCGACCCAACGGAAGAACCCATCTACTAATTAGTAGAAATCTTCCTAAGCATGCAAATCAAAGGACGCACATGTCCAAAGATGAAGGGAGGAGAATCATTACCCTCGGCGCTCTTTTCGGTGCCATAGACAGAGAGGAACTCGGCTGGACTCTTTTGAAACAGCTTCCTCTCCTCTGGATCAGTGATGACAAACATGCAAGCAATCTCCTCCACAGATTTGCTCTCAACACAAGCAAAAGGCTAGCCCAAAAAGACCTCCCTCCTTCAGAAATCCCAAGTTTTCTGCCTTTGGAACGAGCTTGGAAAAAGAAATTAGAAGGGAAACTGGATTTGGCTATCTTTTATAATTTCTTAGCAAACGCCGGCGTTAGCACCTAACGCCGGGCGTTAGTCCTTAAAGCGGTGGCTGAGTTTATCCACAACTGCTTAAGAACTTCAACGGTTCGACTGCGTTTGACGAACGACGAACTCTTTGATGTGCGTTCGACGAACTGCCTAAAGCTTGCGATCGATGAACGGCTGGCTGCGTTCGACGAACTGCCTAAAGCTTGCGTTTGACGAACGGCTGGCTGCGTTCGACGTACTGCCTAAAGATTGCGTTCGACGAATAGCTGGATGCGTTTGACGAACAACTAGAAAGCTACGTTCGACGAATGGCTAGAAACCTGCGTTCGACAAACGGCTGTCTGCGTTCGACGAAAAGCTAGAAAGCTGCGTTCGACGAATGGCTAGAAACCTGCGTTCGACGAACGGCTTCCTGCGTTCGACGAACAGCTAGAAAGCTGCGTTCTTACTCAACGTCTCGACGTCTCGACGACTCGATGGCTCGACTGCACGTTCGTCGAACGGCGCTCAACGAACGGCCTGGCGTTCGTCAAACGACCTTGAGTTCGACATATGGCCTTGAGTTCGTCGAACGGGTGTTCGACGAACAGCCGAGAACTGGCATTTCTTACCTCTCGAGAAATGGCATTTCCTACCTTTTTATTTCTCGAGAAATGGCATTCCCTACCTTTGACTTCTCGAGAAATTGCACTGGATTTGAGGTGTTACAAATATGATCCCCGCACATTTTCAAGTTGCGTTGGAACTTCGGAAATGTTCTCTTTGACTGCTGAGACCGCGACTGCCATAAATGCGTTGGGCTCTATAAATAGGACCTCGGGGCTTCAGAAATCATAATTTTCTGAAAAGAACAGCGATCATGATCCTCAAGCGATCACCAAAAACCACACAAAATGATCTCTTGCAATGGTGACTGTCCTTTCTGCGCTGAACAAGCGATCACCAGGAGCGGCTTCTCCAAAGAAAAAGGAGACCGCCAGCCTGAAGAAGAAAATGGTCAAGGCTCCCCAAACTCTGGTTGAGGCGAGCACATCAAAAGAGACCGCTCAATCATCTCCGAAGAAGCAACCCGACTTGCTGGAGAGAACGGTCTTGCCGGTCTCTACCATTGTTGATTTGTCTAGCAGTTCTTTGGGTCCACCCGTGCTGAACTTTCCTGATCTCTCTATTTCTTTTTATTATTAGAAAATTGTTGATGTCCTCAATCTGTTGGAACAACCCTATTACTGATTTGGGCTAGGATCACTATCTGTGACTAGGACTCAAGTTGACCCTTTTGTATAGTCTAAGGGTCAAGGTCTAAGTTGTCTGAGTAGCTAGAACTTAGGGAAAATTCCAAGTTTCTGTGTTCGGTGAACTCCATCCTGCGTTTGACGAACATCATGCTTCAGTTCGACGAACTTGCTCTCCAGCTCGACGCACTCAGATCTCTAGCCAGTCCAGCAGTTTATTCTTCAGTTCGACGAACTCCAGTTTGAGATCGATGAACTCAGCTCTGCGTTCGACGAATAAGTAACAAGATGTTCAGTTCGACGAAATTGCTTCTCAGCTTGACGAATTCAGTCCTCAGCCAGTTCAGCAGATTATCTCTCAGTTCGACGAACTCCAGATTCAGTTCGACGAACTCCAGATTGTGTTCGACGAATTATTTCAGTTCGACGAACTCAACTTTCAGATCGACGAACTCAGCTCTCAGCTCGACGAATTTTCTCCTCAAATCAAATTTCTGAAGGATCAGTTATATTATTCTCTGAACTCAGATCGACTAATCAGCAACTAATCTATTCTTTCAGATAAGACAAGTTTTTGTTCTTTCCTTTTTATTATTCCTTTCCATTCTCTTCTCTCGATAAAGTAGCCATTGACACATTTTGGAAAAGGACATTTTCATGGAAATGGAAAAAGAATAAAAGATAATTTGCTGAATCATACTGCAGTTCCAAGAATATCTCTTCAGAATATTTTATTCCTTAATTAGAAGATTTGAATTTCAAAGCAGTCAGATATTCTCTAAGGAAAAAGGAAGAAGATGAATTACAGCATTACAATAAGAAGATAGAAACAATAGAGAATACAGTCTAGAGATATACAGAAAGTCAAAAAGCTTTACAGAGTTCATCTTCTACAGCAGCACTTTCATTCTCTGAGAACAACAACACAAATCTTCTCTCAGTTTTCAGCTGCTGATTTCTAATCTTCAAAGAGCAACAACAATCTGAGAAACTTTATCTATCAGATTCATCTACTATCAAGGAAGTTCATTTACATTCAAGAGGAAGCTCCATCCATTATCTGTCAAGAATTTCTATCAGACAGGGGGAGCTTTACAACAACAATCCACTAGTCTTCTCTCGCTTGTTGACAGAGAAGAATATCATACACATTTTTGTTTACCCTTTTTTACCATCTTGTACAGGGTTCTATCTCCCTTCAAAAGTTAACCCTTTGGTGGCAGGGCACCTAATCAAAAACCTGTGATTGTTTTGAGCACCTGATCAAATGCTCAGTGGTTGGTTTGAGCACCTGATCAAAAGCTCAGTGGTGTTTGGGCATTTGATCAAAACTCCATTAGTGTTTGGGCACCTGATCAAAACACCATTGGTGATAAGGCACCTAATCAAAAACCTAGTGGATTCCTACCAAGGGTGGTAGAAGAGTAGATGCACCCAGTTTGATTGGGGAACTACTATAGATCCTTGTGTCTTCTGTGTTTGTGTTTATTTTCTGTACTGTGATGTGTTGTGATTTCTTGTATTGTTTTTATACTCGCTCTGTTATACATATATATATATCAGAAATTTAATTCTGCTATAAAAATAAGTAAAAAACTTTTAATACTCTATTTACCCCCCCCCCCCCCCCCCCCCCTCTAGAGTAAATCTAAGATCTAAACCTCACTTTCAATTAGTATCAGAGGACTTTCAATTGGTATTAGAGGTTGGTTGATTGTTTACAGGCTAACACCTGAATCAAAAGATCAATTAGATCTTATTTCCTCTAGAGTTTTCGTTTGCTAAAAACTCATGGCACAGAATAATGAATACTCAAGCACAAGACCTCCTTTGTGCAATCTTCATAAGTTTGCATTATGGAAGGCAAGGACCAGATTACATATGAATTATATTGATGAGGATATTTTAATGTTATTTTGACAGGACCTCCTACTCCAACAGCAACAACAAGTGCTGAAGCATCAACAAACAATAATGTTGTTCCACCTCCTGAGTGGACAGATGCACAGAAGAAGCAAAGAAATGCAGATGCCAAAGCAATGAACATATTGGCACAAACAATGTCTGATGACATCTTCCAAAAGGTTTTGGAATGCACCTCAGCCAGGGATATCTGGATCTCCCTCAACAACATGGTTGAAGGTTCTGCAGATGAGAGAAAAGACAGAAGATCTCATCTCATCTCCCAATATGAGAACTTCAAAAAGGGAGAAACTGGGACAGTTGTAGACATGTACAACAGACTAAGCCTCATAATCAATGAGCTGAAATCTTTGGACAAAGTGATTTCAATCACTGAAGTTAATGATAAGATCCTAATGTGCTTTCCTAGCACATGGGACTCTAGGATATGGCCAATCAAGGAATCCAGAAGCCTCAATGAGATCTCTATTGAGACCTTGTTAGGCAAATTAAAATCATATGAGCAGCTTATCAAGACTAGAGAAGCTGAGCTTATCAAGCAACGGAAGAGGAATACAAAGCTCCAGGAGAAATGGAGTTTATGAGCCTACTAGCCAAGAGATTCTACAAGATGGCTAGGAAGGACATCAGAAAGAAGGATTCCAGATTCAGAGAAAAGCCAAGGTATGACAAAACAAATTCTAAAGAAATTATCTGTTATGGCTGCAGGAAACCTGGACACATTCTACCTGAGTGTCCAGAGAACCAAAAGAAGGACAAAAGAAAATATAAGGAAGAAAAGAGGCACTCCAGCAAGCCATCATCCCACAAACACAATTATAAGGGAAGAGGCTTTGTAGCTGAGTCATGGAGTGAGACAGACTCAGAGTCATCATCTAGCTCATCTGAAAGATGAAAATGAATCAAATGACAAGGATCAATGCTTGATGGCTATTTATTCATGCAGTGAGTCAGAACATGCATCATCATCCAGCTCTATTGATGATGAAGATGATGCATCTTAAAGAAGTTTCTGCATGATGGCTATCAATGCATCAACAAATAATTCAGATGAATCAGAATCTGAAACTGATGCTGATCAAGTAATATCTAACTTTGACTTTAATTCAAATGATTTCAAAGATGAATTCAAAACGCTTTGTCTAGATTTAATTAAATCTGAGAAGAAAATAATTTCCCTCAGAATTAAGTTGGTTGAAATGAATCAACTGACTGAAGATAATGTCAATCTTAAGAAAGAATTGGCTGTCTCCAAAGAACACATTATTTTCATTGAGAACAAGTTATTTGAGGCTAAGAAGTTTGAAGAATCCCTCAATGGGAGAAGCATCAAACTGATGGACATCACAAGCACAGTGAATGCCAGACTCAATGGAAGGCTAGGCTTGGGTGCATCATCAAGTGAGCCACATTTTTTAAGAAGAATATTTTATTTACACCAGTGAAGTTCATTTCTGCCAAGAGAAAAGAGGCAGTAGAAGTAATTAAGAATATTTCAAGTAAGGATGTTAAGAATAAAGGAATTCAACAGAATTCGTCGAACGGAGCTCGACGAAATCACTTCATTTTGTCGAACGGAGATTTATGCGCAAATCTAACACACCGATATAGGCGGGAGCGAGATTGCGGCATGAAACGGCAGTGTACGGATCGTTCAAGTAATATAAAATGTGGGAGTGAATCCCCAAGTATCGATCTCGAAGGAACACAGTAAGGTGGAGTTAACATTCGAGGAAGGACTTGAGATTGAAGTCCTTTATGTCGGATGGATGCGAAAGGGGGGTGATTGGTTTATGGAAAATAAAGTAAAAGAGCTACAACTACTCCTATGCAATGCCGCTATGCAATGCTTCACCAGGCGGGATGGAAAACTACGTAGGCCTTGAACGCACTACTTCGTTAGGCGGATGGACGAGTAGGCAAGCGGATGAGGTGGATAAGTGCGGAATCGAACTGTGCAGGCCTTGAGCGCACTGCTTCGTTAGGCGAATGGATTACACGAGCCGCTATGCCATGCTTCACTAGGCGGATGGGCGAGAAGGCAAGCGGATGGAATGGTTCACACCGGCGGAGTCGAGGTGGATTACACGGGCCGTTAGCACCGCTTAGCTTGGCGGATGGACGAGTAGTCTTACGGAATGAGGGTCGCAAGCACCTCGTCGACAAGCACGCCCCTAGCAATTGCTAGTGCGGCACACGAACATGACGGCGGGATGGAGGATGGAATGGGGCGCTGCTCACTTGCATAAACCACACATATCAATTTCACATAGACATGAAATACTAAATATCATAACAGGATTTAGCAAACATTATTCATACGCCCAAATGATAAAGGAAAACAATACTACAGTATAATGGGGGTTGAGATTACAACCAAAGAACGGAGACTCATTGGAGGTTCACGGTCGGAATATAGGGTTGTCAATCCTCGTCCGGGCTCGGGCTCCAACTGCCGTCCGGGGTCCGGAAGAGCTGTCACCTTCTTCTATTGTACCTGTCTTCTCCGCCAATCTTCTTTAGCCACGATGTCACCAGAGAACTTCATATATGCAGCAGGAAATCCCTCAAAATGGAGCTTTGGAGGTGCACGATCAATGGAGGAGGCCTAGAGGATGCTCCGGCTTGAGATTTGCAAGAGAATGGCGGTCCGAGCTCCTCCCGAAGGTGGGCGGTGATGGAGGGAGAAAATGGCGCTCTGGAGCGAGAAAACGGCGTTGGAACTGACTTAAAATACGGATTCCGCCGAAAGGATTCATGAAAACGCGTATTTATAGAAAGCAGAATTTTGAACGCGCACGGTCAGTGGCGCACGACCAGTGGTCGTGCGCGAAGAAATGCCCGTGAGCGTGCGGGAACAACCTGTAGCAAAATCCAGAATGACCAAAAAATAGCGCACGATCAGTGGCGCACGACCAGTGGTCGTGCGAGAAGAAGGCCAATGAATGTGCGAACTTCTCTGTTTGGTAAGGGCAATTAACGCACGACCAGTGGTCGTGCGCCTGATCGTGAGCGAAGGAAAAAGCACGATCAGTGGCTCTTTATGTAGAAATTGCCCCCAATCAAACTTCGAGCATCGCACGACCCTTGAACCTGCATGAAAACATCCAGGACCACTGGAATACAAGGAATCACACCAAAATGGGCATAAATGTGCACTAAGAGTGGAAATATGAAATGTGATCAATAGAAGCATAAATGAGCAATAAGTGAAGTGCAATTGCAAGAAAAACAACCCAGATGAGTCCGGAAATCACTATATAAACTGGACTCATCAGAGATCGACGAAAGTTGAACACAGATTTTCAGTATAGTTATCCATCGAACGGCGCTCGACGAAATTACTTCAATTCGTCGAATGTCGATCGATGAACTCAGCCAAGTTCGTCGAACAAAAAATATACTGAATGTTAGAAGAATTCTTATTCTCAACAAACTAAAAAACCTTTTACTGAGTGGATCATTCCTCCAAAGAAATATCATCCACAAGGCTATAAGGATCCGCCTGAGATGTCTTACATTTCTGATTTTTGTGGTAAGACAAAAGGACCCAAGTTAGTCTGGGTCAAGAATAACTAGAATGTTCTGTTTTGCAGGTACAAGGCTATCCAAACATAAAAGAACAATGGTATTTTGATAGTGGGTGCTCAAAGCACATGACAGGAAACAAGGCCAACTTAATCAATTACAAGGCAAAGCTTGGACCCAAAGTGATTTTTGGAGACTGCAACTGTGGACAAACCGAAGGATATGGAAAAATCAAAGTTGGAGCAGTTACCTTCAAAGAGGTAGCATATGTCAAAGGTCTCAAGCACAACCTCATTAGCATAAGCCAGTTATGTGATGATGGTTATCAGGTAACTTTTAACCATTCCTTATGTCTTATTACCAATAATAAAAACATTAATGTGTTATCTGGTATTAGACATGGAAATATTTATTTAGTCAATTTTGACTCTGCCGATTCAGACATTTGTTTATTTAATTCAATAAGTAAAACAAATGAATTATGGCATAAAAGGCTAGGATATATTAACCTTAGAACTATCTCTAAGCTCTCCAAGGACAGTCTAGTAAGAGGACTGCCTTCTGGTTTATACAAGAAGGACTGACTCTGTAGGGCTTGTCATCTAGGAAAGCAAACCAAGAGTAGTTTTAAATCTTTATCCAAGAGTGATTCACCTAGTATTCTGTACTTACTACATTTGGATCTCTTTGGACCCACTGCAATACAGAGTCTAGGAGGGAAGCATTACTCCTTAGTTATTGTAGATGACTTCTCAAGATTCACTTGGGTGTTCTTTCTTAGGAACAATTCTGACACCTTCAGTGTTCTGACAGACTTTCTCAGGTCCATCAAGATTGAGTACTCTACTCTAGTTGCATTTATCAGAAGTGATCATGGCACTGAGTTTGAATCTCTTCTGATGAGAGAATTATGTGGAAAAGAAGGGATCAGGCAATGTTTCTCTCCTCCTAGAACTCCTCAACAAAATGGGGTAGCTGAAAGGAAAAATAGAACACTAATTGAATCAGCAACTACATTGCTTGATGATGCTCACTTGCCAATCTCTTTTTGGGCAGAGGCAGTGAACACATCAAATTATGTGTTGAACAGAAGTCTGATACATAAACTCAAGAGTAAAACACCCCATGAATTACTTAAGAAAAAAAAGCCTAAGGTTAACTATTTTAAGATTTTTGGTTGTAAATGCTATGTGCGTAACAATGGTAAGAAATATCTAAGGAAATTTGAAGAAAAAGATGACGAACGTATATTCCTTGGATATTCTCTATCTAGTAAAGCATATAGAGCTTATAACAAATCAACTCTTAAGATAGAAGAGTCCATGCATGAATCTTTTGATGAAACTAACATATTAAACGAGGAGAGGAACACCACCTCTACCAGAGACAATTTGCAGGTACAATGGCAATCTATCGTCCAAACATGCATCCTTCCCTACCTCCTCTTCAACTGTCCCTTCTTCTAGGGGCCTAGCTTCAGGTCTCCCTAAAACTAGGCAGGGGGAGATGCTTTATGAAGAAGCTCCAGTTTTAGGGGGAGATGCTTTATGAAGAAGCTCCTTTTGATGCAGTGAATGATGATTTAGTGATGATTGATACTGTTTCAGATATGGTTTTGATAGAAGCAGTTTTAGTTCTTGATGAAGAAGTTCCAAATCATACAGATGCAGATTCAGTTATGGTGTTTGATATAATAGATACAGTTTTTGATAAAGAAGAATCAGATATGACAGATTCAGTTCCAGTTATTGCCACAGCTCAGATCAACAAAGCAAAAGCTGAAGGCAAGGATTTCTCTCAGTATTCTATAATGTCAGTGTTCAGAAAGCAAGTTTTTGAAAGTGTAAAGTTTTCTAAACCTAGAGTACTATATTTCTTATCTGCTGAAAAGAAATTTATTTCTGTCAGATATATATGCTCTATGTTTATTTGTTGATTTTGTCAAATAGTGTCCTAACCCAAATAGGGGGATATTGTTGGAACAACCCGATTACTGATTTGGGCTAGGATCACTATCTGTGACTAGGACTTAAGTTGACCCCTATTGGGAACAGTGCCCAGCAGTGTTCCTGATTTGAAGAAGTGCTCAGCTCAATGATAAGTGCAAGCTGTATTTAATGTCATATCCAGTTCATGCTTGCAGAGATCGACAATATGTCAAGTACTTTAGTTATTTCACTAAGTATTATATAGTCGAGAAGAGTAGGAAATGTCGTCGACAAAGTATGCCTGTCATCATGATGATGAGCAAAGCAAACGCTGAGACTTGGCGAGTTCGTCGAACGCAGAATGCAGTTCGTCGAACGCAGAATGCAGTTCTTCGAACGCAGAATGAAGTTCGTCGAACGAAGAGAAAGGACAGAAGCAAATGCCTAGACTTGGCGAGTTCATCTAACGCAGAGACGGGACCGAAGAATGAAGTTCATCGAAAGTAGAATGAAGATCGTCGAACGTAGAGAAGACATGAAGATATCAAAGGAAGGAATGTTGTCGAGAAGATGCAGTGTCGTCGACATCAATAGAGTAGCCTTATCGTCGAGAAGAACAGACATCGTTGTAAAGAAGGCATGACATTGAGAAGACTAAAGAAGGATAGCTGAAGACAAGCATAGTCTGTCGACATGATATCGCTCATGTCGTCGATAGAACAAAGTGATTACGACGACAGTCTGCAAGGAAAAAGATCACAACGACACGTTCAGAGATTGTATATCATCGAAATGCTGGGATATCTCGTATCGTCGAGATACCAGAATCAGAGGCAGAAGCTAGAAGACTTGAAGATCCACCAAGGCCAAAGGCATCGACAAAGTCCTATCATTGAGATATTATCCATATCATCGTAATGCTGTCAGTATCGGCATAAAGCTGGAAATATCGTCGAGACGGAATTCAAATGTTGTGGACGCGCTGTCAGCATTTAATGCTGCTGCCTGATTGTCCAATCAGCGCGTGCTCTTAAGGAATGGGGCGTCTGACACTTAAGGAACTTTTTCAGAAGACCGTTGGGAGCCTCGCAGTCTTATAAAAGAGATAAGAAGTTGCCCTAAAGCAATAATCATCAATAAGAAAGATTCCCGTCATTGCTTCTCAATACAACAGTACATTCTGCGGAGAAGAAGAAGAAAAAGTAGAGAACAAGAATCAAGTGTTCTCAGAAGAATCAGTCATCTCCATCGACTAATTAGAAGTTGTTCCTCATCAGTATAAGAGAAGAGATTGAAGAAGAACTGTTCTTTCAAGATCTGAATCAGAAACATCTTCTTCAACCTCAAGAAGCCGATCTCCATCAGGCTAAGTTGCCAATCTTCATCAGGCAGAAGAAACAGTGTTCGTTACTGTAAACCTTTATTGTTGTAAGTCTTGAGGGCCTATTTGTCTAGCTTGAGGGCTGGAGAGCTGTGAGGCTTGAGGGTCAGGGCAGTGGACTTGCGGGTTCGATATTGTCGAGCTTGAGGTCTCGGGCGCAATATGGGCTTGCGGGCCTAGGCTGTAGGCATAGGAATTGCGGGTCTGTGTTGTGTAGGGCTTGGGGGCCTGAGTGTTGAGCTTGCGGGCTCGTTTGCAGTAGGGGATTGCGAGCCTAGGCTGTAGGACTAGCGGGTCCGTGTTGTAAGGCTTGCGGGCCTGAAGATTTGGCGGAGTTTGCTGAGCCTAGCACACTGCTAGGTAGGCGCAGAGGGAAAGAGGACTACTCAAGACATCCTGTCTTGAGGAACTTCTATAGATAACTGTGTGCTTTTCTCTATTGTGTTTTATAATTTATTGATCTACTAATCAGAAATCAAGAACATCTAAAGGGGATAAAATAATTTGAAAAACCTATTCACCCCCCCCCCCCCCCCCCCACCTCTAGGTAATAAGTTGACACCCAATAAACAACAAGTGGTATCAAAGCCACGTTATTCAAAGAAAAGCTTAATAGTTTGAACAGATCTGCCCTTGGGTGTTCATTCATCATAGCTATGGAATCAAAAATAGCTATTTGGTCTAAGGAGAACTTTGCCCTTTGGAAAGTTAGAGCAAGAATATACATGAAGGAAATGGATCCTAGAATGTTTTCAATTGTTCAAAAAGGACCCTCCATGACTATGATAAAAGTTGAGATCCTTCTAGCCAGCTGGGACAAAGAAGCCAGAAGTATTCTAGCTGGTGCAGTAGATCTGCCAATGCTCCAGAAGCTGAGTCATTGCACTACAGCAAAGGACATGTGGGACTCCCTAGAAGTCCTCATGGAAGGGTCAGAGAAAGATTTTCAAGAAGAAACCCCTCATGAAGAGGTATGCATCAGAGCACCCCTGACTACTTCAGACAGTGAATCAGAAGATGAAGAATGCTCTGTAGTCAGAAGAAGAATAAGGGCACCCTTGACTCTCACAGAATGTGATTCTGAGGTTGAGGAGGGTTATGGGTTGATGGCTCTATCAGGTGAAGAATATCATGATGAATCACATCATGTTCAGGTATGCATCACTCACACACCTTTACTATCTACTTCATTTAAGAAGACTAAGAGTGCATCAAGTGATTGTACATCTTCTGAAGATGATGCAGAAAACTGCACATCATGCAACAATAAGAACCATGCTGATCTAATAGAGCAGTTTGGTGATCTCTTGGGAGCTCTAAGAAAGAGCAAGAAGCTTGTTGAGAAGCAAGCTAGGGAGCTAGATTCACTCAGGACCATTAAGGCTGAGATGAACAAGGAAATGGGTATGTCCCCCAATGAGGGCACCAACTCCTGTGAGCTCAAGAAAATCATAGACAAGCTTTATGATGAAAGGAGTCAAAGGGAAGAACTTATCAAGAAACTTGAGAATGACCTTGTTAAGGAAAGAAGCTTGGTGGCTCAATTCTCTAAGCCCAAAACTGTCCTGCCCATCATTGACACCTTCTCCTCCTATGGAAATAGGAGGCTATTGGGTTTTAATGAACGGGCAATAGTTGCTGGGAATGGAGAAAGGGGAAAAACTAAAGCAGAACCTCATACCACCTTTCAGAAGGTAGTGCTTCCCTCAAATAGGTATGATCAGGACGGTGTCCATGGTCACTGGATGAATGGAAGCTCCATTAGTCATGAAAATTCTCCTGACTATGGGAAAAGAAAGGGCATGGGGATGAGTGCATTAAAGGCTCCCCATGAGGAAATCCAAATGGCCCATTATGGACCATTTGTTTTCGGTGCCCCAGCCCCCACTTTCATGGATAAAGTAGCAACATCTTCCCAATCTCTTCCAGATAAGAAGCAAACTGGTAGCACCAGTATAATAAATTCTCACTTGATCATATCTGATGCCATCAACACCATGTCAGCTACCAAGCTGACATCTGTTGATGACAAACAGATAAAGTTAAGAAGAAACAATTATACTAGAGCAGCTAGTCAGCTCTTGGCTGAAAGAGATAGGAAGAATACTGCTGCCTTCTCTACTAAACATACTCCAAAAATTGTTTAGAAAAGAAGGTACAACATCTATGAATGTTGGTGTTGTGGCAAAGTGGGACACTTTGCCATTGACTGTTGGCACAACCCTAGTGTGCCTAGTGCAAAGGAGAGACCTCCTGGAAGGGATGAGGTGAGTAGAATAATTCTCTATTATGCTAACAAGAACCTAGGACCCAAGTCACCTTGGGTTCCTAAGGGATATTAAAATCTGTCTTGCAGGGTAGTCCATTTAGCCAATCAAAAGCAAACAAGGCTAATGGACAATAAGTGATCCAGGCTCAACTCTGGACTAAGAAAAACTCACCACATGCCAAGGTGCACTAATCAAGGGGGAGCTAAGAGTAAAGATAAGAGGACATCCCATCTAGGGGGAGCTACTAGCTCATGAAGACTTAAAAGCTAAGGTGAAGGTAACTATGTTGGTGCTCAACACATAACCTCATCTTTATCATTTTGTAAAAGTAGTTTTCACTTAAGTAAAAGATATCATACAAGGAGCGCATATGTATGGCACTGCTAAAAGCATTGCACTGGTCATATAAAAGAGTGAACCTAAACCATATCGTCGAAATGATGATTGGTGTCGTCGAAATGACTCCTCAACATCAAATCTGCATAATGATGATATCCAATCATCAGTGGACTCTTAAATAAACTTGTGCTTAACCAATCATTACAGCTAAACTCAAGTTCATCAAACATTTAACAAATGACACTTCGACTTCCAACTCGGACACTATAAATAAGGTCAAATGTCTTAAGGTTAAAACACTCTTTACATTAGCCCTAAAAAGCCGTCGTGTTCTCCATGCCTTCTAAGAGTGGACGAGTCAACAGTGCTGAAATCCTCCTGGATCAAGCAAAAGATGGCGCCAAAGAAGGAAGATTTTCTGTACGAAGGAAGTGAAGTGGTGAGGAATGGGTTCTCAGAAGGATCAGAAGAAATCCAGAGCACCATTAAGCTGCTCGAAGTCATCGGCCTGGAGTTCGCCCTCTCTGAGCCGACAGTAATATTAAAAAGAGAAGTGCTAGAGTTCTACTCGAATACCAAGGGTGGATCAAAGGGAACGTCTGTGAAGAGCGTAATCAATGGGATATAGGTCAAGGTGAATCCCAAGAGATTGAACGGGGCTCTTCAGTTGCAGGCCTTTGCCAAGGGGGAGGAAGATGAAGAGATCACCCAGGAAGACCTTGACAAGGCTCTGGCATGGTGCGGGCATTCGAGCAAGACCTAAGGGTCTCTGGAAAGGAAAAGCTTCAATCAACAAGGAAAGCTGATGGCAGACATTGTGGGAAAAGCCCTCCTCTGCAAGGTAAGTTCGCATGACAGGATATCCAGGCCCATGTTCTAGACAATGGCGAGGATAATCCTAAGGAAGAAGACCAACTGGGGTCCAATTATTTTCAAGAGAATTCAAGACAGCCTTCAAGTTCCAAATCTAGGAAGAATACTATCATTGTATCTTCTGCCATCCTACCCTGAAAGCTTTAACAAAAAATATGGAGTAAAAATCCACCACATGAGAAGGATGGATATCAGGATACTGGAAAGTTGGGAGAAAGTTCTGACTAAACCTCCCAAGAAGTTGAAGACAGCAGGAGATATGAAGAGGAAGGGAGAAAGCTCATCTGAAGGAAGTGAGTCAGGCAACAGCTCACCTCCATCTGACTCTGAGGTACCTGTGGAGACAAGGAATGTCGCCCTCCAGACCTCTGCTCTAAGTCAGGGATCCAGAATAACAGCAGGAACAGATCAAGGAAGTGCTGAAACTGAGGTGGAGAAGAAAAGTGAGCTCCCTGCTAAAGTGGAAGAAGTGATTAATAAGATCATAGGGGCTGAGGATGCTGGTCATTCTGAACTAGCAATGCAAGAGGACAATCAAGAGAACCCAGCTGATGAGACTAGCAATGATCAGCAAAGTCCTGAAAAGGAAAATGAGCCAAACCATTCATCCATAAGAAAATCTCTATCTCCAATAATTGAAGAGAATGAAGAAGAGGAACAAGATAGTTGATGAGTCCTGATCATATACACTTTTATGGACTCATCTGGGTCGTTTAGTTAGTCATTTCACTGCACTTTAGCCCTGTTTTAGTTCATATTTGTTAATCCATGCTAGGTGCACCTTTTGGCCCATTTTGGTGTGATTTCATGTTTATTTTCATTAGTGGTTTTCATGCACTGTTAGGTGCCACTTTTAGTGGCTGGATTTGTGGTTGTACGCTAGAACAGGAGTCGTGCAGGTGTTTCCGGTGCAATTCTGCACAGGAACACTGCGCACGATCACTGGTTCTATTGCGCACGACCACTGGTCGTGCGCCACTGATCGTGTGCACTTAACGCCTTTTTCACGAGTTCTGTTTGGTGCAGTGCGCACGACCACCAATGCCAGTGCGCACGACCACCGGTCGTGCGCCACTGCTCGTGCGCATTGACCATTAAATTTCTGAGTTCTGTTTCATCTATTGCGCACGACCACTGACGCTAGTGCGCACGACCACCGGTCGTGCGCCACTGGTCGTGCGAACGTTTTATTTTATAATTTATGTCTTTGCAGGTTCCGTCCAGGCAGAGCGCACGATCACAGGATTCTAGTGCGCACGACCACTGGTCGTGCGCCACTGACCGTGCGCACTGTTTAATTCCAGCGCCTATAAAATCCGCTGCTCGCGATTTAGGTCGGATCCCCCGCTTTCTTCCGCCGTTTTCCGCCTGGTTTGGTCCGACTTCGCCCCTCCATCGTCGCCCACCTTAGGGAGGATCTCCGGGCAAGCTTTCAATGCCAAATCTTCGCCGGAGTTTCCTCTCGGCCTCCTCCTTCATCCAAGAGCTCCAAAGGAAGACCTAGCCGCCATTACCGTCAAGCAAGAGGAAGTTTGCAACCTCTACCGGATCGTGACACGAAGAAGACGGGTCCATTGGAGAGTAGTGACAGCTCTCTCTACCCCGGACGTAGTTGTGGACCGAGCTTGGACGCGGATTGACAACCCGGCGATTCCAACCGTGAATCTTCAACGAGCCTTCGGATTCGGTCGATTTCTTGCCTTGTTCTCCTTTTATTGATTGTTGTAATAGCTAGATCTATGTTTGTTGATGAAGTTGCACTTGAAATAATTTGTATTTCCATATATTTCTTGTATTTGTGAAATGCTTGTTATTTGAGTTGCTTGAGGTGCGCCCCATTCCATCCTCCATCCCACCATCGTGTCCGGTGCCGCACTAGCAATTGCCAGTGGCGTGCTTGTCGAAGAGGTGCTTGCGACCCTCAATCCGTAAGCCTACTCGCCCATCCGCCTACCGAAGCGTGGCATCGCAGCCCGTATTCCATTCGCCTATCGAAGCAGCGCGCTCAAGGCCTGCATAGTTCGATTCCACTAGCCTTCTCGTCCATCCGCCCTTTCGACGCAGCGCGCTCAAGGCCTGCCTAGTCTCCATTTCGCCAAGCGAAGCATTGAATAGCGGCATTGCATAGGAGTAGGTGTAGTTGCTAGCTTTTCTTTTATTTTCCAAAAGCCAATCCAACTCCTCCGCATTCCATCCGACCCAAGGACTTCGATCTCAAGTCCTTCCTCGAACGTTAACTCCACCTTACTGTGTTCCTTGAGAGATTCGATACTCGGGGATTACTCCTCATTTTATATTACTTGAACGATCGGTACACTGCCGTTTCGTGTCGCAGTCGAGCTACCGCCTATAGCGGTGTGTGAGATTTGCGCCATCAATAGTTCATCTCCAGAGAACAGACCAGTGGAGCTCTCACTATTATCTCAGATAAAGATGCTCCTGGAAGATCAAAGATTAAAAATTGAAAGCTATGTCACATCTGCTATCAATGAGCTAAGAAGGGAACTGTCTGCTGAAATGACAAGCCTAAGAAATGACAGAAAAATTTGCAAGAATACACTGCTCGTACTCTCAAGGGTGTATCTAACCAAGGGGTTAATCAGGCATTGATTGTCAGCAGCATAGAAAAGGCCTACATTGCATCCACCAAGAAGATGGCTGAACACAAAACTGATCTCCAAGAAAGTCTAGATCACCACAATAAAGATCTAGACAGTCATCTGCTCGAGACCAAGAATCACTTGGAAGCAGGAATCCACATGCTCAAAAACAAGATATTGGCCTCCGAGGAGAATCTCCAAAGGGGGATATCTAAAGAAGTCATAAAGGGGTAGAGATCAATGATAAAGGCCAGTGGTGATCATGCCATCCGGACCACAAACACCATCAGGGAAGCAATGAATCTCCCTCCTCTACATTATGATGAGCCTGCTGAAGAGAAACATATAGACATTCCTGATACTGCCACTGATAAGGGTAAAGAAAAGGAAGCACTGGAGGATGAAGAAATAAAAATGAGAAAGAGAAAGTACAGGGAGGAAATGGAGAAAAAGGATGACTATGAAAGATGGAGTCCCATATCCAGGACCATCATTCTAAAAGCATGGGAGCAAGTGAAAGCTAATAAAGGTGAAAGATATAATGTATATAGTCCTCAAGAATGGGCTAAGAATGAAGATCAAGAAGAAGTAAGGAGAGAATTCAGAAGGAATAAGCAAGCAGGAAGAATTCCAGCTGACACTACTGAACCTCTAAAGTATCATCCTAAACTGTTTGAGTACTTCATCAGACAAGCTGAAAAGGAACAGGAAGCCAGTGCCAAGAAAGCAAAGGGTGAAGCTGCTATGAGGGCACTAGAGACATAGATGACTAAATCTTTAAGGGGCTAAATGTAGAAATGTCAAAACTTTTGAAAACATTTGGCACTATTTATAAATGAAGTAATATCTGTCAAATTCTATGTTCACTCAATTATTGCTGCAATTCATCATTATATGCCTGTTTGCTTAAAATATTAAACCTTCTATTGAGTGGAATTTATCCTTGAGTGGGTTATGACTTCTTCAAATAGGGGGAGATTGTTGGGAACAGTGCCCAACAGTGTTCCTGATTTGAAGAAGTGCTCAACTCAATGATAAGTGCAAGCTGTATTTAATGTCATATCTAGTTCATGCTTGCAGAGATCGACAATATGTCAAGTACTTTAGTTATTTCACAAAGTACTATATAGTCGAGAAGATTAGGAAATGTCGTCGACAAAGTATGCCTGTCGTCATGATGATGAGCAAAGAAAACGCTGAGACTTGGCGAGTTCGTCGAACGCAGAATGCAGTTTGTTGAACGCAGAATGAAGTTCATCGAACGAAGAGAAAGGACAGAAGAAAATGCCGAGACTTGGCGAGTTCGTCGAACGAAGAATGAAGTTCGTTGAACGCAGAGACGGGATAGAAGGATGAAGTTCGTCGAACGCAAAATGATGTTCGTCGAACACAGAATGAAGATCATCGAACGCAGAGAAGACATGAAGATATCAAAGGAAGGAATATCATTGAGAAGATGCAGTATCGTCGACATCAACAGAGTAGCCTTGTCGTCGAGAAGAACAGACATCGTTGTAAAGAAGGCATGACGTCTAGAAGACTGAAGATGAACAGCTGAAGACAAGCATAGTCTGTTGACATGATATCGCTCATGTTGTCGAAAGAACAAAGTGATTACGATGACAGTCTGCAAGAAAGAAGATCACGACGATACGGTCAGAGATTGCATATCATCAAAACGCTGGGATATCTCGTATCATCGAGATACCAGCATCAGAGGCAGAAGCTAGAAGACTTGAAGATCCACCAAGGGCAAAGGCATCGACAAAGTCCTGTCATTGAGATATTATCCATATCGTCGTAATGCTGTCAATATCGGCATAAAGCTGGAAGTTTCGTCGAGACGGAATTCAAATGTTGCGGACGTGCTGTCAGCATTTAATGTCGCCACCTGATTGTCCAATCAGCGCGTGCTCTTAAGGAATGGGGTGTCTGACACTTAAGGAACTTTTTCAGAAGACCGTTGGGAGCCTCACAGTCTTATAAAAGAGATAAGAGGTTTCCCTAAAGCAATAATCATCAATAAGAAAGAATCCCGTCGTTGCTTCTCAATACAACAGTACATTCTCCAGAGAAGAAGAAGAAAAAGTAGAGAACAAGAATCAAGTGTTCTCAGAAGAATCACTCATCTCCCTCGACTAATAAGAAGTCGTTCCTCATTAGGCTAAGAGAAGAGATTGAAGAAGAACTGTTCTTTCAAGATCTGAATCAGAAACATCTTCTTCAACCTCAAGAAGCCGATCTCCATCAGGCTAAGTTTCCGATCTTCATCAGGCAGAAGAAATAGTGTTCGTCACTATAAACCTTTATTGTTGTAAGGATTGAGGGCCTATTTGTCTAGCTTGAGGGATGGAGAGCTGTGAGGCTTGAGGGCCAGGGCAGTGGACTTGCGGGTCCAATACCGTCTAGCTTAAGGGCTGGAGAGCTGTGAGGCTTGAGGGCCAGGGCAGTGGACTTGCGGGTGCGATATTGTTGAGCTTGAGGGCTCGGGCGCAGTAAGGGCTTGCGGGCCTAGGCTGTAAGCACAGGACTTGCAGGTTTGTGTTGTGTTGGGCTTGAGGGCTTGAGTGTCGATCTTGCGGGCTCGGGTGCAGTAGGGGCTTGCGGGCCAAGCTGTAGGACTTGCGGGTCCGTGTTGTAAGGCTTGCAGGCCTGAAGATTTGGCGGAGTTTGCCGAGCCTAACCAACTGCTAGGTAGGCGTAGAGGGAAAGAGGACTACACAAGACACCTTTTCTTGAGGAACCTCTAAAGATAACTGTGTGCTTTTCTGTGTTGTATTTTATAATTTATAGATCTACTAATCAGAAATCAAGAACACCTAAAGGGGATAAAATAATTTGAAAAACCTATTCACCCCTCCCCTCCCCCCTCTAGGTAATAAGTTGACACCCAATAAACAACAACCCCATTTTATAGTCTAAGGGTCAAGGTCTAAGTTGTCTGAGTAGCTAGAACTTAGGGAAAATTCCAAGTTTCTGTGTTCAACGAACTCTATCCTGCGACGAACGTCATGCTTTAGTTCGACGAACTTGCTCTCTAGCTCGACGCACTCAGTTCTCCAGCCAGTCCAGCAGTTTATTCATCAGTTCGACGAACTCTAGTTTGAGATTGATGAACTCATCTCTGCGTTCGACGAATAAGTAACAAGATGTTCAGTTGGACGAAATTGCTTCTCAGCTCGACGAATTCAGTCCTCAGCCAGTTCAGCAGATTATCTCTCAGTTCGACAAACTCCAGATTCAGTTCGACGAACTCCACATTGTGTTCGACGAATTAATTCGGTTCGACGATCTCCAGATTCAGTTCGACGAACTCAACTTTCAGTTCGACGAACTCAGCTTTCAGCTCGACGAATTTTCTCCTCAGCTCAAATTTCTAAAGGATCTGTTATATTATTCTCAGAACTCAGATCGACTAATCAGCAACGGATCTATTCTTTCAGATAAGACAAGTTTTTGTTCTTTCCTTTTATTATTCCTTTTCATTCTCTTCTCTCGAGAAAGTAGCTGTTGACACATTTTGGAAAAGGACACTTTCATCGAAAAGGAAAAAGAATTAAAGTTTATTTGCTGAATCAGATTGCAGTTCTAAGAATATCTCTTCAGAATATTTTATTCCTTAATTAGAAGATTTGAATTTCAAATTAGTCAGATATTCTCTAAGGAAAAAGAAAGAAGATGAATTACAACATTATAGCAAGAAGATAGAAAGAATAGAGAATACAGTCGAGAGCTATACAGAAAGCCAAAAAGCTTTACAGAGTTCATCTTCAGCACTTTCATTCTCAGAGAACAACAACACAAATCTTCTCTCGGTTTTCAGCTGCTGATTTCTAATCTTCAAAGAGCAACAACAATCTGAGAAACTTTGTCTCTTAGATTCATCTGCTATCAAGGAAGATCATTTACATTCAAGTGGAAGCTCCATCCATTATCTGTCAAGAATTTCTATCAGACAGGGGGAGCTTTACAACAATAATCCACTAGTCTTCTCTCAGCTTGTTGACAAAGAAGGATCTCATAAACATTTTTGTTTACCCTTTTTATCCCATCTTGTACAGGGTTCTAACTCCCTTCAAAAGTTAACCCTTTGGTGGCAGGGCACCTGATCAAAAACCTGTGATTAGTTTGAGCACCTGATCAAAAGCTCAGTGGTTGGTTTGAGCACCTGATCAAAAGCTCAGTGGTGTTTGGGCACTTGATCAAAACTCCATTGGTGTTTGGGCACCTGATCAAAACTCCATTGGTGATATGGCACCTGATCAAAAACTAGTGGATTCCTACCAAGGGTGGTATAAGAGTAGATGTACCCAGTTTGATTGGGGAACTACTATAGATCCTTGTGTCTTCTGTGTTTGTGTTTATTTTCTGTACTGTGTTGTTTTGTGATTTCTTGTTTTGTTTTTATACTCACTATGTTATACACACACACACATATATATATATATATACATTTATATCTATATATATATTTATATATCAGTATTTTAATTCTGCTATAAAAATAAGCTAAAAACTTTTAATACTCTATTCACCCCCCACCCCCCCTCTAGAGTAAATCTAAGATCTAAACCTCACTTTCAATTAGTATCAGAGGACTTTCACAATCAGACCGCTATCCCATCGGGAGAGACCGATTCGACCGAGGCAATTTTGGTTGGAATCCATGAGAAGACAGTTGAGGCTGAGAGGATTAGGCAAAAGATCGCTGATTCTCAAGAAGCTGTAAAAACAAAAAAGAGAAAGAACTCAAGTTCTTCTGCCAAAACTGCCAAGAAGAAGAAGAACGAAGAAAGTAAAGATGTGATTGCTCCAAAAACGGTCATTCTTCCTCAAAGCAGCGGTCTTAATCATCCCGAGGATGCTCCTGAGAAGACAAGTAGTGGGGTTGGTCGCCATTTCCCTTGTGCAATCTCAGCTTCTTCAAGAGAAGCGGACTCCGAGCTGATTTCTTATCTTGATGAAGATTCTTCTAATGACTTCTCTTGTTCGATCTTGCAGGTGTTGGACCCTTTTGAATTTGAACATCTCTGGGAAGCTGCCGTAGAGAAGGAGATCGCCGAAAGGGAGAAGGAGACTGCTGTAGAGGCGGACAGGTTAAAGATGGAAGCCGAGAGGGAAGAGAGAGAAAAGAGAGAGAAGCGCGAGCTACTGATAAGAAGGAGGAAGAAAAGAGAGCTGCTTTGCTCGCCGCAGAGAAGAAAAAAGAAGAGGAGAAGAAGGCTTCTCTGCTCGTTACAGAGAAGAAGAAATAAGAGGAGAAGAAGGCTGCTATACTCGCTGCAGAGATGAAGAAAGAAGAGGAAAAGAAAAAGGCTTATGATGAGGAGAGAGCACGTCAGATTGAAAAGGAGAAAGCCACACTTTCTTGCGGTCTGGCAAACCCCTCTGCTGCTCAAGCTGACAAAATAAACAAAGCGGCGGCAAATCGTGCATCGACGGTCTCTGCCTTGTGGACTGGTAAGATAACAAAGGTTGCAGAATTGTTTGAATTCCTTCCCCTGCCTGCTGTTCAACCTAGATCTCCAGAGAAAAGGCATGAGATCATCATCATTGAAACAAATGACATTCTTGTTAGCAATGCAGAGCTGAAAAGGAGGAGATTAAAAGGAGAGAAATCGCAAAAGAGAGAACTGGAAAGAATGAACCATGAGCGCCTAAGGGGATCAGACCGCCTTTTGCTGACCGCAGAGCCCATGGTCACAAAAGATATCGAAAGTACCTTACATGACTACGGTCTTGATTTCTTTCCATGTATTCTCTTTTATGCAAAAACTTCTATCTTTGAACTGTTTATAGTTGAGCTAACTATAGAATTTTTCTGATCGCAAGTGATGAGGTCGTTGAGGTTCTAGAGGAAAGAGAGCTTCTTCCGCAAGAGATGGTGGTTCCAGCTCAGCTCGTTGACATCCTCAAGCCAATGTTTGAGGATGCCCGCTCCATGCTGATTCGAGAGCGATCACAAAATGATTAACTCCATGCTCTAGATGACCAGCTCTGGGTTCAAAATGCTGACTTTGAAGAAAGGTTGCGGGCTAATGAAAAACGGGTCCACGAGGAGTGCGACCAGAAGAATGCCGAGCTCGATCGGGCGCTTCGGAAAGCTGAGAAGGACACTGAGTATTATAAGGGAAAAGCCATAGCTCTGTCCGCTGAGGTTGCCATCCTGAGGGGCGGTCCTGCAAAGATGAAGTTGAGGCCAGGGACTTCTGGCAATCATGCGGAGGAGAGACCGGCTTCAGAAATCATGGTTATCCCTATGGAGCAGGTGGACAAAGAAATGTCAAAAATCTACCGAGCTGCAATGTCTGCTAATCATAGCCTGGCATCTGTTCTGACCACCGTGAATGAGATGCAAGATATTGCGGCTTTTGTAGGAAGAAAGCATCCAAATAGGAGATAGATTATTTTCCTCATTCGATCTTGAACTTTCGAAAACCTGAAACAATTTGAATGTGTTGTAATATATGAATGTTGAAACCAGTTTCCCGGACTCAGCGTTCGAAAGGGGGTTGCGACTAACCCTTACTTGACCTAAGCCTAGACCCTTGACCGGTCACTAGGAACTGAAAGACTTGGACTTGATGAACACTTGAATCCACAAATGGACCCCTTAAGCTGCAGCGCGGAGGTCCCACCACACACCCGGAAGCCCGCTCGAAACTTCCCCTCCCAAGCCAATGCTGAGCCTGGGCACCTTGGAGGGCACTAAGAACCACCTCACTGTCAGCTGAAGGATGACAGGGGAGGGGGGTGCTTGCTCACAAGACACACGCGAGGGGGGGGGGGGGGGGGGGTAGATACCAACCCTTCCCAAGGTGCCCATGGGGGTCTATTTATAGACTTTCCCAAAAATGGACTGCAGATAGCCAAGATCCGGCTATCCGCAGTCCAACCATGACCACGAATGATCAACGCGTGAGGGGAGGCGAGTGGGACCCGAGGTGCCCACTTTCCCCCTCACGGGAGGCCATGCCGGCCTCCCCCCAATGTACCGGGCGATTGGGAGAGTTCCTCCCACTCGCCCAAAGGGGGTGGCGAGTCGGAGGGCCCCCTCCCACTCCCCCTCAAGGTGGCCGACGAGTGGGAGGGACCCTCCCACTCGCCCGGGTAAATGGCGAGTGGGAGGGACCCTCCCACTCGCCCGGGTGAATGGCGAGTGGGAGGCTCCTCCCACTCGCCTGAAGGGAGTTGGGGGAGCGGGTGCTCCCCCCGGGTCCCCTGTGGCCTCTCTTTGCCTTGACTGGTCCCGGCTGCTTATGCGTGGCCGTTTTGACCGTCTCGACCACCTTGAATTGTCTTGGTCTCATCCGGGTCGGGTCACACCGACTCGGGAAATATGAGGGTTGTACACAATCCCCGCTCTTCGCGAGCTTGACTCAAGCTCAGAAAGAAAGTCCAACCCACCTATTGAACGAGTATGTGGGACCCGGAGTGAATCTCTGGAGGGCTCCACCCGATACTGGCCAATCATCCCAACTTTGAGATGGGGGGAAAGGCCACGGACCCTCTTGGCGAGCCTATCGTCCATTGGGATGAGGCGATGAAACGGGTCTCCCTCAGCTCCCAGCGGCCTTCGTGGGCTGAGGGGGATGTCATTGATGGCGCGGCGCAGAGCTTCATCTATGGCATCTACGGTCGGCAGGACGCGACATCTTATAAGGAGATGTCTATGCGCGACCTTGCGTACGCAAGTTCCCAGGCCCAACTTCGTGCGACCGAGCTCTCCCACATGGCCGCCCGCCGAGGTCTTAGTCTCTCGTACAGGTGGATGCCGACGGACGCATCGAAGTTGGATGCAAAAAAGAGAGGACCACTGACCTTGCGGCCCGCTTGTCCACTGCTGAGAAACTCTTGGAGGAGTCATCCGGAGGCTTGGTTCGTGCCCTTCTTAATGAATTTTCCTTTTCTCCTTTCGATTCTTTATTATTCGTTGGCTCTAATTTATCTTCCTTGTTGGCCTGCAGGGGCCCGGTGCCGCCGACTCGCTCAGGAGACGATGCAAGGAGTCGGACCAGGAGGTGCAAGACCTGAGAGCTCAGCTTGCAGAAGCTCATAGTCAGTTAAGGGAAGGGGAAAAAGAAGGAGATGCACCTTCGAGGGCGGCGATGCCGGCCCCATCTCAACATGCTGAAGTCGAGCGTGCTCGGGGGAAAATCGTGACGTCAATGGCCCGAGCCCTGGTGAGTCGCCTCCATGATGTGGACTTTATTCGAGAAAGTTGGAGGGGGGTCTCTGCCAGCGACATCCTTCCTGAGTTCATTCCTTCACCTGGGCGGTCCGGCTCGCCCCCTAGCAGCGGCGACTATTCCCCATGATCGTGAGGATGGCCTGTGACATCTCCTTTCTTCCCGTTCCTCATGGGAACTATGTGACTTTCGTGTCTGCTTTTCTCTTTCAAGCCTGCACATACTTACTTGAATCGACCGTCGAGTAGTCGATTGAACCGATGTGTTTCCCATCTGGCGATATGACTGATCCTGGAGAATGGTCGTCTTTCGTCGGGGATCTTACCGGTCGGAGGCGGAAGTACCCATCCATGTCCTGGGAGTCTTAGCTCAACCGGGGGTGGAGGAACTCAACGCACTCCTGATCTAACTGGAGGTGGTAGTACCCATCCACGTCCTGGGAGTCTTAGCTCAACCGGGGGTGGAGGAACTCAACGCACTCCTGATCTAACTGGAGGTGGTAGTACCCATCCACGTCCTGGGAGTCTTAGCTCAACCGGGGGTGGAGGAACTCAACGCACTCCTGATCTAACTGGAGGTGGTAGTACCCATCCACGTCCTGAGAGTCTTAGCTCAACAGGGGGTGGAGGAACTCAACGCACTCCTGATCTAACTGGAGGTGGTAGTACCCATCCATGTCCTGGGATTCTTAGCTCAACCGGGGGTGGAGGAACTCAATGCACTCCTGATCTAACTGGAGGGGGTAGTACCCATCCACGTCCTTAGAGTCTTAGCTCAATCGGGGGCGGAGGAACTTAACGCACTCCTGATCTAACTGGAGGTGGTAGTACCCATCCATGTCCTGGGAGTCTTGGCTCAACCGGGGGTGGAGGAACTCAACGCACTCCTGATCTAACTAGAGGTGGTAGTACCCATCCACGTCCTGGGAGTCTTAGCTCAACCGGGGGTGGAGGAACTCAACGCACTCCTGATCTAAATGGAGGGGGTAGTACCCATCCACGTCCTGGGAGTCTTAGCTCAACCGGGGGTGGAGGAACTTAACGCACTCCTGATCTAACTGGAGGTGGTAGTACCCATCCACGTCCTGGGAGTCTTAGCTCAACCGGGGGTGGAGGAAATCAACGCACTCCTGATCTAACTGGAGGGGGTAGTACCCATCCACGTCCTGGGAGTCTTAGCTCAACCAGGGGTGGAGGAACTGAATGCACTCCTGATCTAACTGGAGGAGGTAGTACCCATCCATGTCCTGGGAGTCTTAGCTCAACCGGGGGTGGAGGGGCTCAACGCCTTCCTAATCTGACTGGAGGTGGAAGTACCCATCCATGTCCTGGGAGTCTTAGCTCAACCGGGGGTGGAGGGACTCAACGCCTTCCTAATCTGACTGGAGGTGGAAGTACCCATCCATGTCCTGGGAGTCTTAGCTCAACCGGGGGTGGAGGGACTCAACGCCTTCCTAATCTGACTGGAGGTGGAAGTACCCATCCATGTCCTGGGAGTCTTAGCTCAACCAGGGGGTGGAGGGACTCAACGCCTTCCTAATATGACTGGAGCCATCCATGTCCTGGGAGTCTTAGCTCAACCGGGGGTGGAGGTACTCAACGCCTTCCCAGTCCCCTTACCAAGTAGCGAGTCGACCCGACGAGTCCCCCATCTACCGGCATGACTAAGCCCGGAGAATGGTCTCTAGTCGGGGATCTTAGATCGGGGTATTACCCCAGAACCCTTTTTTCATTCCTAGTTCGTCTATTACAACTTCACTACCCTACGCCCCTCCAGGGCACTTCATTACACCTCGCCCTTCTTGGGCACTTCGCTTACATCTCGCCCTTCCTGGGCACTTCACTTACATCTCGCCCTTCCTGGGCACTTCACTTACATCTCGCCCTTCCTGGGCACTTCACTTACATCTCTCCCTTCCTGGGCACTTCACTTACATCTCGCCCTTCCTGGGCACTTCACTTACATCTCGCCCTTCCTGGGCACTTCACTTACATCTCGCCCTTCCTAGGTACTTCACTTGGCCTCACGCTCCTTGGTCATCTTCTTCGCCACTTCTTCCGTCTCCACAACTCCTTGTTGGCCCTTCCAGGTGAAGTTACTCCTCCCTGGTTGGACGGGGGCGTTCTTATTGCCTCTCTGCCGGTGGTGTCGAGCACTGGATCCCTTTGATGAACTCATCGACGTCGCCCTTCTTCACATACTCGCATGCCAGAGGTGAGTCTCCCAACTTGTCGCTTCCAGCCATGAGACATGGCTCAGAGGTTTCCGAACTAGTCGCTTCCACGCTCACCGCACCAGAATGTTGAAACCAGTTTCCCGGTCTCAGCGTTCGAAAGGGGGTTGCGACTAACCCTTACTTGACCTAAGCCTAGACCCTTGACCGGTCACTAGGAACTGAAAGACTTGGACTTGATGAACACTTGAATCCACAAATGGACCCCTTAAGCTGCAGCGCGGAGGTCCCACCACATACCCGGAAGCCCGCTCGGAACTTCCCCTCCCAAGCCAATGCTGAGCCTGGGCACCTTGGAGGGCACTAAGAACCACCTCACTGTCAGCTGAAGGATGACAGGGGAGGGGGGGGGGGTGCTTGCTCACAAGACACACGCGAGGGGGGGGGGGGGGTAGAGACCAACCCTTCCCAAGGTGCCCATGGGGGTCTATTTATAGACTTTCCCAAAAATGCACTGCAGATAGCCAAGATCCGGCTATCCGCAGTCCAACCATGACCACGAATGATCAACGCGTGAGGGGAGGCGAGTGGGACCCGAGGTGCCCACTTTCCCCCTCATGGGAGGCCATGCCGGCCTCCCCCCAATGTACCGGGCGAGTGGGAGAGGTCCTCCGACTCGCCCAAAGGGGGTGGCGAGTGGGAAGGCCCCCTCCCACTCCCCCTCAAGTTGGCCGGCGAGTGGGAGGGACCCTCCCACTCGCCCGGCGAGTGGGAGGGTCTCTCCCACTCGCTCGGGTAAATGGAGAGTGGGAGGTACCCTCCCACTCGCCCGGCGAGTGGGAGGGATCCTCCCACTCGCCCGGGTGAACGGCGAGTGGGAGGCTCTCCCACTCGCCTGAAGGGAGTTGGGGGAGCGGGTGCTCCCCCCGCGCCCCTGTGGCCTCTCTTTGCCTTGACTGGTCCCGGCCGCTTATGCGTGGCCGTTTTGACCATCTCGACCACCTTGAATTATCTTCGTCTCATCCGGGTCGGGTCACACCGACTCGGGAAATATGAGGGTTGTACAATGATGACAACAATTTTTATTTATGCGACCTTTGTGATGTCGTGAAGTCAATCGCCTATTCTTGTGTGTTGCTTGTTTTTCTTTTATTCATATACTTGTCATGCTATGGGATTTCGCGGTCTCTCTTTAATGAGACTGAAAATATAGCGACATTTCTAATCTTATGCAGGTATTCCATCGGTCTGAGCGATTTTACTGGGCGGTATCAGAAAAAGTCATCATTACGAAAATATCCTTGGACTCCTATAAATAGCTGGCCTTTGATTTATCATTTCATACTTTTTCGAATGTGCCCTAAGCACCGATCTCAGCGAACTCCAATTATGGTGTCCGCGCGAGCTTCCTCTGCCGAAGTCTTCTTGGAGGCTGATCATAAACCAAGCCGTCTTTCCAAAAATGAATACCTGTCCTTCCTAGCAAAGCATATGGTCCAAAACCAGATCATGGTGAGACCGCCTAAAAAGGGTGAAGGATTAAATTTTCGAGAGGAGAACAAATTCGTCATTCCCATTGATCACTTCGCTAATGGGCTGAAACTTCCTCTTCCTTGGGAAATTCTCGAGGTAATGGAGTAATACGGATTTGTGCTCGCTCAGCTGCCTCCAAATTTGATCGGTCTCATCAATGTCTTCATCAATTACCTGAGATCGGAAGAATTAAATTTGCTTTGGCACTCTTCCGCGCGACCTTTACTGCAATAGTACTGACAGAAGGACCAAAGAAAGAAGAGTTCAAGGGGTTAGTTTATTTTTCATGCGAAGGAGTAAAGATTTTGAATCTTCCAAATAATGTTCCTTTCTAGACAGAAAGGTTCCTTATTTTCGAAGGCGACCTCGGCGGTCTCAGCAGCTGACCCTCTCCGCGAGCAGATGGTGTCTTCAGAAAAAGCAAGACGATCTCAAAAGAGGAGCTAGATGTTTTGGCCTTTCTAGCGGGCAAATGACTGGACCTCCTCCTTTATCTAGCGATCTGGCCTGAGATCGCTGAGATTCCTCTGGCAGAAAGTAAGTATTTTCCCTGCGGTCTAATGTGTCCTCTCCATTACTTGGTTTTTCTAACCCTTTTCTTTTTCCATTGACCCTTGCATTCCCTACAGCCGACCCAGTGGTACCAGCTGAAGATGTGCTCACCCAGAGAGAAAAAAGAATAAGAAGGGAAGAGGAGTGTGAGACCGCCGGGGTCGGTAATACATTTGAGACTGTCAGCGATCAGTTTTCTATGGCTGGTTTCATGAAGAATCAAAAAGATATCAAGGGAAAACCCCTTCTCAGATAGGGTTCCAAAGGGAATGTCGTGAAGGTGTCCACTGATCTCCGTGTTTGGAGCGGAAAATTATCTCACCATGCATTTGCGGTCACCTAGGCCCTATATGGAAAGAAAAATCTTGAAGAGGTGTATAATTTTGAGACCGAGATGCTCCCTGATGCTTGCGCTCAAGCGACCGCTAGGAGCACGGTCTTAAATCATCACATGGGGTGGTCTCTGCGAAGGGCCTTGAAAGAGATTGATATCCTGCATGAAGAGCGAAGGTAAAACATTTTTTCTTGAGGCATCTAGCTCTCTTTTATGTGACCACGTGATCAAATGAATTTCTTCTGCAACAATCAAAAGAGGAATCTTATGATCCTGACAATCCTGCATTCCAGAATGCTTTAATGCAACATATAAAAGAGACCACATAGTAGGTGATCTTAGAACATCGCGATCGCGGCGGGCTTACTTAGGAGTTCAAAGATATTATATTAGTCGATCTCTTCCCCGATGCTGCGAGGGTAATAGACGAACAGTCAATCACGACTGGTGAGGTCGCTGCTGAGGGAGCATAAGAGGAAGTAGATGTTGATATTGAATGAAATGTTGATGAGGCAAGTGGAAGTCAGTATGTGCTGGTATTGATACGACCTCTGTTATGGACTTAAGCTCGGGATCTAAAGTTCCTGCTGGAAATTCAGAATGAAGTAGGATCCGTCGATACTACTCTTGGTAGGACCTTAGCATTTAATTGTTAAGTAATATATGTCAAGGTTTTCTTTCTAATATGCATGAGGTAAGAATTTACATCCATATCATCATAATACTTTTCAAAAAGGAAAAGATAGAAAGAAGACAGGAAAATACAAGCTTTAAGAAAATAAATGCTTGAGGTCATCCCCACTCCAAGTGTGAGATAAATCCTCCCCTTCATAAGATTGGAGACGATATGCTACATTCTTGAGAACTTCTTTAACAATAAAGGACCTATCCAGTTTAGATTAAGCTTCCCATTAAACCAGATCTTGCTGCTGCGTCAACTTTCTTGAGGACTAGATCTCCAACAGCAAATTCCATAACTCTTACATTTTTGTTGAAAAATCTGGCTATCCTTCTTCTTACTTCTTCTTGTCTGATAGTTGTCGTATCCCTTATCTCTTCAATAAGATCAAGGTTGTATTTCAACTCTTCATCGTTTTCTTCCATCCAACCATCTTGATTTTATTGGGATAATAATAATGTCGGACTTTTAACTTCAAATTCAACGGGAATGAGAGCTTCTGAACCATGATATAATTTGAAAGGAGTCTCTCCAGTGGCCGAAGTTGGAGTTGTCCTTAAAGCCCATAATACTGAAGGTAGTTGTTCTGCTCAATTCCCTCTAAGATTTTCCACTTTCTTCTTCAAGAGGTTGATTATGAGTTTATTAGCGGCTTCTACCTGACCATTGCTTCGAGGGTGATGCACAGAGGCAAACCGTAATTCAGTGTCGATCTGATCACATAAATTTATAAGACTTGAGTTGTTGAATTGCGGGCCATTATCTGCGATGATTGCCATGGGAATTCTGTGTCTACAAACTATCTCCCCCCAGATGAAATTCCTCACTATCTGAGTAGGAGTCTTAGCTAGTGCCTTTGCTTTGAACCATTTACTGAAATAATCAATCATGACTAAGATGAATCTGCACTGCCCGCTTGCCAAGGGAAAAGGTCCAATCAAATCCATCCCCCAAACTGCAAACGGCCATGGAGTGGCTATAGACTTAAGCTGCTGAGCTGGCTAATGTTGAAGGGGGGCAAACTTCTGGCATTGAACACATTTCATTGCAAATTTTTCTGCATCTTTCCTCATTTGGGGCCAAAAATATCCTTGCCTTAGAATCTATTTTCCAAGGTTCTAGCTCCTGAATGACTACCACATTCTCCCGAATGGACTTCCTAAAGGATAGTTGGAATTTCTTCTTCGGAAACACATCGTGCAAGAGGTGAAAGAAAGGTTTTCCTGTAAACAATTCCTGCAACAAGATAATAATAGGCTGCATTAAGCTTATTCCTTTTTCTATCTTTTACCGTTGAGTGAAAATCTCCGGTCGAGAGGTAAAGTATGAGAGGATCCATCCAGGACGCACACTGGTCTATTTGCATTACTTCTCCCTCCTCAATAGCTGGATGAAATAACTCCGAGGTAGTTCCTCCTGAAAGAAGACCGAATTTTGCCAACTCATTCGCTTCCTTATTCTCTTCTCTCGGAATATGCTGGATTGTAAAGCTCTTGAACTTGTTTATCTCAATTTTTACTAGAGCTTGATATTGCCTCAAAATATGATCTCTGGTCTCGAAGTTTCCATTTACTTAAGACGTCATCACCAGAGAGTCTGTTTTGACTTGAACATCCTCGATTCCCATTTCTCTTACAAATCTGAGACCGGCGAGCAAAGCTTCGTATTCTTCTAGATTGTTTGTTTTTGGAAAATAAAACATCAAAGCCTGATCCAATCTAACCCCATTTGGATTGATCAAAATAACTTCAGCTCCAGAGGAATTTTTTCCTGAGGCTCCATCAACAAAAATTGTCCAGGCAAGATGGGCTCCGAGCTCCTTTTCAGAATTAGCCTCCTTTGCATCAATCATAAAATCCACCATTACCTGAGCTTTAACTGCTACTCTAGGAATATAACAGATTTCAAACTCGCTGAGCTCTATTGCCCACTTTTCCAATCTACCTGAATGCTCCGTCTTTTCTTAGACATTCTTTAGTGGAAGATCGGTGACAACATGAATTGAATGGGCTTGGAAATAAGGTCTCAATCTTTGTGTTGAAGTCACGAGCATCAGGGCTAGTTTCTCAAGAATTGGGTACCGTGTTTCTGCATTTTTCAAAATTTTGCTTACGTAATAAATTAGAAACTGCTTCTTCTTCTCTTCCCTGACTAAAACCGAACTGATAGCATCGGAGCCGACTCTGAGGTATAGGAAGAGGTCTTCTCCTTCTCTGGGGCTATGGAGTAAGGAAGTTGATGTCAATTGCTTTTTGAGCTAATTGAAAGCATCATCACACTCCTCTGTCCATTCAAACTTGGTCCCTCCTCAGAGAGTTTTGAAGAAAGGAGCACTCTTATCTCCAAAATTGGAGATGAAACGGCTTAGACCTTCCATCCTCCCACCCAGCTGCTGAACTTCCTTAGGGGTCTTTGGAGATGACATTTCTAAGATAGCCTTCACTTTATCGGGATTCGGATCAAGCCCTTCCGGAGTAAGGAGATGGCCAAGAAACATTCCTTTCCTAGCTCCGAAAATGCTTTTTAATGGATTCAATCTCATATTAAAACTTCGGAGGGTTGCAAATGTTTCATTTAAGTCATTAAGGTGAGTTGAGAAAAACATGTTTTTGATTAAGAGATCATCAACATAAACCTCTAGATTTCTCCCTTTTTGGGTTTTAAAAATAGTGTCGATCAATTTTTGATAAGTTGCACCGGTATTCTTTAGCCCAAAAGGCATTACGAGGTAACAAAAACATCCGTCATTCGTGATGAATGAGGTGTTAGGAATATCAGGCTTGTGCATTCTTATTTGATGATAGCTGGAGAACGCATCTAAAAAACTCATGCAAGAAAATCCCACCGTGGAGTCTACTAAAGAATCTATCCGAGGCAAGAGGTAGCAATCTTTAGGGCAAGCTTTATTAAGTTTGGCGAAGTCTACACACATCCGCTCCGCCATTTTCCACCAGCCTTTTTAACCATCACAACATTTGATACCCACTCAGGGTATTGAATCTCTTGAACAAATTTAGCCTTCGGCAGTTTCTCCACTTCCTCTCGGATTGGCTGAGAGAGAGTCTCTGCCACTGCTCTTTTATTTTGCTTGACTGGGGTGAAGTTAGGATTGATGTTGGGGTGGTGGCAGGTAACATCTAGATCAACTCCTGGCATGTCAGCTGCCGATCAGGCGTAGACATCCAAGTTGTTCAGGAGGCAAGAGATAAGTTGATCCTTATCAGCTTTGGGCAATTCAGCGTTGATTGAAAGCTTCCTGCTTTTATCTTCTTTGCTGATCGGCACAGCTTGAATCGCTTGGGCAGGTTCCAAGCGAGCTCCATCTCTTGCATCTTCTTCTTCCATCTCTTCTGCCACTTTGACTTGATCAGGAATTTGAGGTATTGAGGAGATATCAATTACCTGAAGAGGAGATGATTCAATAACAATAACTGTCCATGTATAACATTCTCTAGCCTTCCTCGGATCGCTCCTGATTCGATATTGCTTGCAATTCAAATAAAACTTCACGGCCTGATGATAGGTTGAAATTATTGCTTGATATTCGTTCAGAACTGGCCTTCAAAAAATTGCATTGTAGCTGCTCGGGGCTTCAATGACTATGAATTTTACCAATTTACTAATCCTGTTAGCGTCACTGAGAGGGTGACAACTCCTTCCACCTCCTTTTTCTCTCCTGAGAAACCATAGAGCGCCCCTTCAGTTGAGAGAAGAACTTTCCCGGTCTTCAGCGCCTCGAAAGCAGGTTTAAAAAGAACATTAACCGAGCTTCCGGTATCTACCAGAATCTTATCCACGGTATGATTTTCGATTACCGCCTTGATAATGACTGCGTCGCTGAAATGATTGGCGGTCGGGGAAAGGTATTCCTGCCCAAAGGTGACTGTTCCTCGTACTGGAGCAGAAGAGGAGGTAGCTACAACCTCAGATTGATAGACTCTTGTGAGACTAGACTTCCTGGAAGATTCAAGTCATGCACCTCCATGAATTGAAAAGAGATTACCTAAAGTACCTTCATCTTTTGCATCTATGCATTCACCTGGATATCCGATGTTGCCTAGAGAGTCAACATCGTCCACTTCTTCACATTCCCAAAGCACTTCTGCTACCTCCTTGTTCTTGGAGGTCGAAGCTTTGGAAGGATATCCCATCTGGAATAGATCTTTGAATTTTCATTCCTTTAGGAGCTTCTCCACCAGCAAGCGGAGAGCTATGCAATTCTCGGTCATATGGTCTCTTTCCCTGTGATGTTCACAATAAAGAGCCAGATTTCTTGTTCTCGGGTCCGAGCTGATCGGTGCTGGCCTTTTGTAAAAGGGCTGCTTTTGGAGAACCTGAACTACCTCACTCATAGATACGTCGAGGTTGGTGAAGGATTCTTGAGAATTTTTGAAATGTTGTTGAGGATATTGGACCTGAAGGACTGGTGCGGGTTGCTGAATTGAAGCAGCCGGGGTTTGCAGCGAGGACCCTTCAGGTTAGAACTGCTGATTCCCCTAACGAGGTCGGTAATGACGGAAATTCCTTCCCTTTTGATAAGGGGGATGGAACTCTTGACGAGGTGGTTTGGATGAGGGTTGGGATGTATAAAAACCTGCTGAACCTTTCTGGATGGCTTTACTCGTCAGATTGGAAACATAGGCAGGGTTATTGATCTCCCTCTCTATATGGCAGTTGACAATACTACTCAGCTCTTGATATGAGCTGGGCTCCCTGGTCGTGACCTCAAACTTAAGAGGTCCTTCTTGTAAGTCGTTGATCAAAGCTACCATATAGAGAGAGGGATCTGCATCCCTTATTCCAAGAATTTCCTTCTGAAATAAATCAATAAAGCGAGCTAAAGTATCGCCTTCTCCCTGCTTGATCTTGAAGAGGGCTGCAGGGCCACTCTTCCTCTTCTTAGAGGTTGCAAACCTCAAAAGTAGCTTGTGCCTTAGGACGACAAAGCTCGGGATGGATTGGGAAGGAAGCTTATAAAACCACTCCCAGGCTTGCCCATCAAAAGAAGTGATCAAGAGCTAACACTTCACAGCATCATATAGAGTTCTTAGAGCCACAGCGTACTCGAAGGGTTGGAGATGGGAGATTGGATCACTCTCCCCTGTGAACATGGGCAGATGGGGTTCCCTGAAGCCGTTGGGAATTGACTCCCAATGAACTCTATTAGAAAAGGGGGAAGGCTCTTCCTCTTCAATAGCGTCAAATGAAGCAGGAAGGGCAAAAGCAGGGGATGGAGGATAGGCACAATCCTCCTGAAAATTTAGGGCTTGAGTAGGAGGTCCCTGAGCTGATACTCTGAAGAAGCCTTGGCGGGCTGCGAACTCCCCAACTTAAGGTCGCACAGGAGCTGCAGGCTAGGAGGTCGCGCGATCAAGAGAGTGATCGCCAACCAGGTGATTAGGGGTAGCGGTCTGACTTGGTTGGTGAAGAAGCATCTGAGAGATTACGGTCATGGTCTGACTCAGAACTTCAAACTGCCTAGCAGACTCTTGCTGAGCCTGAGCGGTCTCTCGGCGAGCTCGAGCGGCTCCTCGAAGAGCCTGCTCGACGCAAAGCTCAATACGGCGCTCCAAATCTTCTAAGGAGGTCAGATTGTTTGAGGGGCGACCGCTGGGAGACCGGCGAGAATGATGCTTGCGATCTGACATCTTGAAAATCCACTAATTTCACATATACACTCCGGATCTAAAGGTCGCATGTTCATTTTGTTGGTACAAAAAATGTACCTCCAAGACTCACACTAAAAGAAGACGAAAGGGACTGCGGAGTGCGGGTTACTTAGGACGGAGAATGCCAGAAAAGGGATCTCTGAGGGAAAACATCTTTGATTAATCTTTAAAAAGGATTACAGAGGGGGGTCTAAAACAGGCCAGGGTGAGAGGTAGAAAAGTGACAAAATTCGAGACCGCTTACACAGGTTATAAGTTGGAGGCTCGAAGCAAAAGTCCCTTTTCAGGTACCCTTACCCCTATATTTATAGATGTGGAGGCTGCCCAAATGGGCAGATCCAAAATTTACGGGCTGCCCTGGGTATAAAAGAACTGGGGCAGTGGAAAGGGGGTGCTAATAACAAAAAAGGAAAAAGGGACCAGACCGTGCTGTCTGGCGGTCTGGCAGGGGCTTGACCACTTGTGCCTTGGAGAAAACACCGGAGGGAGAGCAGGTGATCTGGGCGGTCTCGCAAAACTGAGACCGCTGGAAGGGCTCCTTTCTGACTAGAGAAGAGGTCGCAGGAATCTGGGCAAACAAGGAAGATGATGATAAAGGAACTTTTTGTTCAAATCTTGCCTTACCCAAAACCGCTATAAGGAAATCAAATTCTCTTCTTGTTTGTAATTCTATTTCTACATTACAATTGCTACATATTGCTAAGCGTAAATTTAAGAAATTGAAAAATGCTAATTGCAAATTGCGTTAAGAAAATAAAAGTTTAAAAGCAAAAATTAATGTAGAATCAAATTTTGATGTATCTAGTTTTCCCCATGACACTTTAGTTGAAAATATTACACCTTGTATAGAATTTAATGAATTAAAAGAAAATTACAAGAAACTTAAAAAGGAACTTATTTTTGTAAAAGAACATTATGTTAAATTGTCTCAAGAAAATTCATCTTTGAAAACTAATTGTGTAATGTGTACAAATTATTAAATTGAAATTAAGAGATGGATGAAACGTTTGAGGAATTATGAGATACTTATAAAACTCATATTGATTCTATTGTTACCACTCTTAAGAATAGCACAATCGCTTACAATAAAGCTAGACATAATTTCAAAATTAAGAATAATGAATTGGAAACTAAAGTCAACTTGCATAAGGAAATTATAAAGAAAAATTCTCAAAATATACATTCACAATATGAAGCAAAATATAAAAGCAAGTTGATTGTAAATATCTTGACTAAGCCAAATATTGAGAGTAAGAACCACAAAGTATTTGTAAATCAAAATCTTAATCACTATCATTTACAAAATCATTTTTCTATGAAAAATACTTTCAATTATAATCCTCAAGATAAATCTAATCACAATGGAAACTTAATGCATAAAAATAATGTTAAACCAAGGTATGAATGGAGGCCTAAAATTAAAAATGAAACACTAACTACACTTGAATGAGCCCACTCATACTCGTCACCCTATAAGCCATCACGATACATTTGGGTACCCAAAGAAACCATTACTCATGGTCAGCTTTGGATACCTAAAACTCTTATTCAGTAAATACATAAATGTGTGAAGTATAAACAAAAAAATTTAAATTACTCAAAATCTACTTCACGTTACACAAAATAAAATAGGAATATTTTCTTTTGCATTTTTTTTGGCAAAAAGCTTACATAATAACTCTCTCCTAAAAAAATTCTGAAAATTATCATCATTCATATTGATATATCAAAGAGTGAATTAAACAAAAAAAATTTAGTCTAATCAAACATTATACCTGAAACATACTTCAAAAGATATATCTAAGCACAATAATGCACTTAAATCATAAGACATAAAGTCTACGGGAAAAACAACATTCAGCAAAGACACTAGCACTAACGCCATCAGTAGTATCTACCGCTCGGCAATAGCAACAGAAAATTCAAAACCTGTATTATTACATATTGAAAAATAAAAAGTTCACTCATCACTACCCATAATGCTGCTTTCACCTCCATCCCTCTCTTGTCGAGTTCGACGAACTGATCATCGGGGTGGCTCCTCCTCAGGATTGTCCCAATCTTCCTCCTCGTCTGGTGTTGGTGTGAGATTGAGACCCTTCATTATGAACCACATCATCTTTGACAAACTTGTCACCTTCTTCTTCACTTCGTGGATCTCGAATCCTTGCTCCTCTACCATGTCACAAATATCTCGATGTGTCTCTCGAACTAAAGTCCCCCTTCGAATCAGACGATGTGGTGTTAGTGTCCTAGGTTGTGTTGGAAGATGAATGGAGAGAGTAGATAATACTGCAGGCTGACAATCAAGAGGGTAATATTTTCGATTGATTGCCGGATATTTGCAATATTAAATACTTTGAATAATCCCTCCCAATGGAAGGTTGTTTAGCCTCTGCCGCTTTGGATTCTTCAACTTAAAAGTATATCTCATCATCGATAATGTACAACCCCGATATTCGCCAGGCAAGGAGACGCGGTTTAAGAAGGCAATAGGATGGAGGTAATAAGGAAGAGAGGCCTTGGTGCTGAAGACCCTCCCTCTCGGAGGGCTTGCTGAAGGGCAAGCGAGAAGGATCGGCGAGATAAAAGCTCGCAGGCCGTTTCAGGAAGATTCTGAAGTTTGACGAAAGGAGCACTGCGCTCGACGAACTCTCAAGTGATCGTCGAGTTCAACCGACTCCGTCGAGCCCACCCCTGTTCGACGAAATCATTAGGAGTCAGCGAAGTGTTCTATGCTCATTAAAGCCAAAGGGATGGTCTCGCAAGGGGAGTCACGAGACCCAGACCTCTACATATATCATCGCGAGAACCAGACCTCGGCAGATATCTTCGCGAGACCCAGACCTCACTCAATTCTACGCTCGACAAATGTCGAACAGAGCTCAAAATTCGTCAGACGGCGCCCGATGACCAAAACATATTCTACGGCAGCGCTCGGCTAGTTACAGCGGGGAAGTAGTGGTCGACGAGTCGCCCATCTCAGCAAACAGCGAACAACTTAGTGTTCGGCATCCGTCAACCACGTCCGTGTTCGGCGAAGTAACCTGCGTTCGGCGAAAGGCGTGTTGAGCTCGACGAAGTCCAGAGGCGGTCTTGCAGGAAGGCTCGCGAGATCGGACCTCGACAGATACCGCCAGGATTGGCCGGCGAGGTCCTCGCAGAGTGATCGCCTAGGAGAGGCACCACGAGCAGGGCTCACGGGAAGGCCCGCGAGAGCTTCGCCAGTAAGGTTCTCGCAGTTCCTTGCCTATAGGATGATAGGGCCAAGTTACCCTTTTACCCTTGGTGGTCTGCCCTTAGCCTCTCCAAATAGTGAAGTTTGGTTGTTAGCAGACCCATTTGGGGTGCGGATAGTAAAATCAAAAGGCGGAATCCTGCTATTTCAGGCCAGATTAGAAAACCTATAAATAAGACCTAAAGGGCACCTTTGGAGGGGACTTCAGTTCAGCTTCTCTCTCCTCAGGCTTTCTTTGGTTAGCATTCCCAGAGCTCTCCAAGGGGCCCGAGTCTCAGCTTTGGCTTGGGAGGGGAAGCGCTCAACGATCTTCCGGGTTAGTGGAGGGACCTCCTCGCTGCGACTAAGGTCTTAGTCATTTTTCTAGTCTTCGGTCTACCTTCTCCGAGGGATCAGTAATGGCTAGCCACCCCTAATTTCGGTGAGGGCCCCGAGCTCCACAAGAGGCCGAGAAATCGGTTTCAACATTTTGGTGCGGTGAGCGTGGAGCGTGGCTGGTCCAAGAAAGTTCCAAGGAGCAGATATGACAGGAGGCGTGGATCAAGGCGAGGAGTTCAGCGAGCCACCGCAGGTGGTGATGCCGAGGATGTTCGCAGACTTCAGGAGGGAGGTGCTTGACACCTTCAGGCTCACGGTCGCGGCGCTGCGAAGTGAGTTCGCGACCCCAGCCCCTCAGGCGACCCCTCCCCCAACAGCGGTTGGCGAGAATGCCCCAGGGGGAAGGGTCGGAAAGGAAGTGGCCGGAGGGTGAATGCAAGACCTAGAAGGGCGAGTGCTATTTGCCAGCCCGGCGAGCTCTGTGCCGGCGAGCTCTGTGCCGGCGAGCTCTGTGCCGACGAGTTCCATGCCGACGAGTGCGGCGCAGGCGAGCGCGCGCCCGTAGGATGCAGCGACTGTGGGAGTGGTCCAGGCGAACACTATTCTCGTGAGCGCGTTCCTCACGAGCCCGAGTCTGGCGAGAGAGATAGGGGGTCGTGGGGAGCGAGAAAGGGTGGCAGAAGGGGGAATTCCCTTCTGCGAGTTGGTACTTTCAGCACCTGTCCCGGTAGGGTTCGGAGAGTGGGACAGGGTGTACTACAACGGCAGGGATGACCCTGTCCAACATCTCCAGTCTTTTGAGGACTCGGTCTCCATCAAGCCGATGTCGGATGCTTTTAAGTGTCGGCTCTTCGCCGTCACTCTTAAAGAAAAGGCCAAGGACTGGTTCCATCAACTCCCTACAGGGTCGATCTACGCATTTGAGGATTTAAGTCGGAGCTTCTTGTTGCGGTTCTCAACTTCAAAGAAGAGGAAGAAGGACGTCGAGTCCCTCTTCAAAGTAAAGCAAGAGCCAAAGGAGTCGTTGGCTCGCTACGCAGATCGGTTCCAGGAAGAAGTGTTACTCACTCAGGAGATGCCTGGGTTTGCACTCCAGCTCGCCTTCACGGTCGGGCTGAGGGAAAGTTTCTTTAAGATGGCTTTGAAGAGGAAAGCCCCCGTCTCCTATGAGGAGTTGATGGAGAGGGTAGCGGAAGAGGTTGAGAGTGAAGAGGCCAACCCGGAGCTTACCAAGAGGCTAGCAAAGCTCAGTGAGCCAGAGGTCAGGCAGCAGGAAGTAAGGAGAAGGGAAGAGCCCAAGGCCCCGGAGGGGGAGGGGAGGCAGCGTGCCAAAGGAATGCAGGGTCAGGGAAGGGGTTACGGCCCGGGAAGGGGTAACTTCAATGGAGGACAAGGAAGACCCCACCAGTTGGGGTGGAGACAGGGTCCAAGGCAATTGCCCCCCCCCCCCACCTTAGCAAGCCACGGCGATCAGGTGGGGGAGACGAGGAAGAGGAAGGAGAGAAGAGGCGAGAGAAGAAGCGGGAGCAAGAAGGAGGAGGAATAGGATGGCGGAAGGCGAAATAGGGGAGGTGACGCTGCCGTATTGTGACTTCCATGATGAGGAAGGTCACGCGACGCCCACCTGCCCAGAGTTCCTAGAGACAAAAAGAGGCTGAGTGCCCGCGCCGAGGCAACAACAGCAGGTGAGATTCGAGGAGGTCGAGCCTCGAGGGGAGGAGGAAGAAAGGTGTGAGGACAGAGTTGACGTGGGGAGTAGAGGAGGGATCGGGGTGATCCATGGGGGGTAGGGGTGGAGGCAACCCGCGAGGCTAGCCTCCATACTATCTATCGGCGGAGCGTGGCCTCGATATCCATCGCTCCACCCCCAGCAGAGAAAATTACTTTCTCCCAGAAGGACATGCCAGGACATGAAGATCCGTTTTGCGATGCGCCGATCATCCAGACCGCCATCGAGAACTTCACCGTCTCGCGGATTCTAGTCAATAACGGGAGTTCGGTCAACGTCGTCTTCAAGAAGGCGTTTGACGAAATGAAGGTGGAGGCCCGGAGGGTGTTGGCCTTGGATGGCCCCCTATTTGGTTTTTCGGGAGAAAGGAAGGAGGTAGAAGGTGGAGTGGGACTCCATGTTACTCTCGGAGGGCAGTCCAGAAACTGCCGCTTCGTGATAGTGGATGCCCCGAGCAGCTACAGCGCCATCTTCGTACGGCCCCTCATCAGCGCGTTTCGATGCGTCCCTTCCACCTTTCACCAGTGCCTCAAGTTCAGCACGGGTGGAATCCAGGTCCGGGTCCGGGGAGACCCCAAAGTTGCGAGACAATGCTATGTGATGGCTGTCAACACCATAACCTGGATAGGAGAAGCGGAGGAGTGGGACAAAGTGATAAAGGAAGCGGCAGAGGCCAGAGGCGAGGAAGAAGAAGAGGAGAGGATGGAAGAAGAGGAGAGGATGGAAGAAGAAGAGAGGATGAGGGAAGAGGAAATTCGTGCCCAGGAAGGGGTCGCTAAAGGGCCCAGGGCGGAGGAAGGAGGAGTGGAGGAGTTGATGATGGTAGGGGGAAGAGACGGAGGAAGCAGCCCAAGCGCTCGCTTGCGGCGGAGAGAAGGAAAGTGTTTGGGGAGAGCAATCCAGGCTGGAGGCCGTGGATGAGGTCGTGGAGCTTGAGGTCACCACTCGGCTTGGGGTGGTGGAGGAAGTCTGAGTCAGCGGAGAGCTCAGTTCGGGGGAGCAGGCTGAGATCCTAGCCTTCGTGCAGAAGAATATGGATTTCTTCGCTTGGAGCGCCGCGGAGATGCCCGGGATCAATGCGGATGTGGCTTGCCACCACCTCAACCTCGACCCCGGCACCCGCCCCATCCGCCAAAAGAAAAGGGCCACGGCGGACAAGCTGGAGGGACCAATCCGCGAGGAGGTGAAAAAGCTCATACAAGCAGGTTTTGTGTCGGAGATCCAGTATCCAGGCTGGGTCTCCAATGTAGTCATGGTAAAAAAGGGGGGAGGTAAGTGGCGCATGTGTATCGACTTTTCACTTCTTAATAAATCATGCCCGAAAGATTGCTACCCCCTGCCTAGAATCGACGTGCTGGTTGACTCAGCCATTGGTTTCTCTGTAATGTCTTTCTTAGATGCTTTTTCAGGTTATCATCAGATTCCCATGCACCCCCCGGACATCAAAGATGTCTCCTTCATCACGGGGGACGGATACTACTGTTATAAGATGATGCCCTTTGGGCTCAAGAATGCAGGTGCCACATATCAAAGGATGATGGATCGGGTCTTTCGCGAACAAAGGGGAAGAAACTTGGAGGTCTATGTTGATGATCTCATGGTAAAGATGCAGGACCTTGGGTCTCACCTCTGAGACCTTGAGGAGACGTTTGGGACCCTACGGAAGTATAAGATGAAACTCAACCCCATGATGTGTGTCTTCAGGGCTAGCCGAGAGAAGTTCCTAGGCCACTTGCTCACCCCGGCGGGGGTAGAGCCTAACCCAGACAAGGTCAAGGCGATAATGGAATTGGGGTCACCGAGAAACCCGAAGGAGGTTCAGAGCCTCACGGGGAAGCTGGCCGGACTTAGCAGGTTCCTCTCCAAGGCGGGAGAAAAGTGTGCGCCCTTCTTCAAGGTGCTGAGGGACAATAAAAAATTCGAATGGACCCCGGAGTGTGAGGAAGCTTTTCGGGCCTTGAAAGGGCAACTCACCCAAACCCCCCCTACTTCAAGGGACGAGATCGGGAGAAGACCTATCCTTATACCTGGGAGTGGGACTTGAAGAGGTAAGTTTAGTATTGATCTGAGAGGAAGGAAAAAAGCAGTTCCCTATCTACTATGGCAGCCGAGTGCTGAAAAAGGCGGAGCTCTGGTACCCAATCTTGGAGAAGTTGGCTTTTGCATTGGTGGTGGCGGCTCGGAGACTCCGGCCCTACTTTCAGGCACATTCAATCAAAGTGATAACAGATCACCCACTTCGCAAGGTCATTGATGGGGTGGAACACTCGGGAATATTGGCAAAGTGGTTCGTGGAGCTGAGTGAATTCAACATTACATTTGTCCCTAGGGCGTCAATCAAGGCCCAAGCAGTGGCATACTTCATGGCTGACTACACATCCGAAGTAGGGGAACATGAACCGCCACCCCCGGTGGCATGGAAGATGTTGGTAGATGGTGCGTCAGGAAGACACTCCTATGGAGGGGGAATCATCTTGATGAGCCCCCAAGGAACCAAGATCGAGCAAGCTTTGAACATCCACTTCCCGATTACCAACAACCAAGCAGAGTACGAGGCGGTGATAGAGGGCCTGCGGTTGGCTCGGGAATTGGGGGTGCAAGACGTGGAGGTCTCGACGGACTCCATGGTGGTAGCATGCCAAGTCAGGGGGAGTTTGAGGCAAAGGATTCGACTATCCTGCGGTACTTAGAAAAGGTCAGCGGGGTCATCGGGCATTTCCACACTTTCTCCATCAAGCATGTGCCAAGGGAGGAGAGCACCCCCGCAGACCTCCTAGCCAAATTCGGTCCCCGAGCAAGAGGAACAGTTTCGGAACTCTTCCGACCCACCATCGATGAAGGAGAGTTGATGGAGGTGGATCAGCGGGTCTCGTGGATGGATCCTTTCGTCACTTTCATATCATCAGGGAAATTCCCTAAAGGAGACATAGACAGACGACACTTCAGGTATAAGTCAGCTTATTACTCTTTGCATGCAGGAGGGCTGTACAGGAAGACTCTCTCGGGACTCCTGGCCCGTTGTTTTTCAGAGGAGGAGGTTCCGAGAGTCCTTAAAGAAATTCACTCCGGGGAGTGTGGGAGTCACTCCGGGAGCCGAACTCTGGAAGGGAGGGTGTTGAGACAAGGCTACTTCTGGCCCACCCTCAGCAAGGATGCGACAGAGTTTGCAAAGAGGTGTTCAAAGTGCCAGCTCTATGCTCTGCTCCAACACCTCCCAGCTCAGAGGCTCTGAACCATCACTGCTCCCTGGCCCTTCGCCATATGGGGGTTGGACATAGTTGGCCCTTTCCCTCAAGCTAGTGGACAAAGAAGGTTCTTACTGGTCATGATCGATTATTTCTCCAAATGGGTAGAAGTGAAGACGCTCGCCAAGGTAACATCTCAAGTTGTGAGGAATTTTGTATGGGGAGAAATAATCTGCAGGAACGGCCTCCCCCTGGCTATAGTGACAGACAATGGGCCTCAAATTGCTAGCGAATAATTTGTTAGCTTCTGCACACAGCTTGGCATCGACCTCAGGTTCGCATCGGTTCACCACCCAAGAAGCAACTGCCAGGTGGAAGCGGCAAACAAAGTAATCGTCAACATACTTAAGAAGAAGGTGGAGAACCTCCGAGGGAATTGGGTAGAGAAACTACCATCCGTTCTCTGGGCCCTGAGGACTACCCCTAACACCGCCATAGGGGAGACCCCGTTCAAACTTTCTCACGGGTCCGAAGCAGTCCTTCCCATAGAGTTCGAAGTAAAGACCCCCAGGGTGATCTCCGCAGATGGAGGAGATGAAGAGTGGCTAGTGGCTAATGATGCGGAGCAAAGGCTATCCTTAGACCTGGTGGAGGAACTCCGGGACCTGGCCACCGTCAGGCAGGAGGAAGTCAAGCGGCGAATGGCCCGATACTTTGACAAAAACATCTGAATAAAGCACTTGCAGAAGGGAGACCTGGTCTTAAAGAAGGTCGACACGGCCGGAAGAGGGGCCGCGGTAGGTAAGATCGACCCCAATTGGGAGGGTCCATACATTGTAAGCGAGGTGCTCAAGTCAGGGGGGCATCACTTCCAAGATGTGGAAGGGATACCTCTCGGCCGAGCCCGAAGTGGAGACGATTTGAAACGATTCTACCCTTTAAAGTTTATGGCAATATTAATTGTATATTTTACTTCTTCACTTGATAGTTATAACTGTTATGCGAGGACAGGCAAGGTGACACGTTTTTATGCTGGAATGCCCCAGATCGATTCCGCTCCCGGGCTCTCACTAGACGGGGGGTTTCAGGTTGATCTCTAGAGAGGCTGGCAAGGTGACAAGTTATTATGCTGGAATACCCCAGATTTATTCCGCTACTGTAGACAGGGGGTTTCAGTTTGATCTCTGGAGAGGCTGGCAAGGTGACAAGTTTTTATGCTGGAATGCCCCAGATCGATTCCGCTCCCGGGCTCTCACTAGACGGGGGGTTTCAGGTTGATCTCTGGAGAGGCTGGCAGGGTGACAAGTTTTTATGCTGGAATGCCCCAGATCGATTCCGCTCCCGGGCTCTCACTAGACGGGGGGGGGGGGGGGGGGGGGGGGGGGGGGTTCAGGTTGATCTCTGGAGAGGCTGGCAAGGTGACAAGTTTTTATGCTGGAATGCCCCAGATCGATTCCGCTCCCGGGCTCTCACTAGACAGGGGGTTTCAGGTTGATCTCTGGAGAGGCTGGCAAGGTGACATGTTTTTATGCTGGAATGCCCCAGATCGATTCTGCTCCCGGGCTCTCACTAGACGGGGGGTTTCAGGTTGATCTCTGGAGAGGCTAGCAAGGTGACAAGTTTTTATGCTGGAATGCCCCAGATCGATTCCGCTCCCGGGCTCTCACTAGACGGGGGGTTTCAGGTTGATCTCTGGAGAGGCTGGCAAGGTGACAAGTTTTTATGCTGGAATGCCCCAGATCGATTCCGCTCCCGGGATCTCACTAGACGGGGGGTTTCAGGTTGATCTCTGGAGAGGATGGCAAGGTGACAAGTTTTGATGCTGGAAGGCATCAGGTCCATTCTGCTCCCGGGCAAGAAGATGAGTTCTTTTTAAGGTCAGGATGAAATGAATCAGGTTAGCGAGACTTCGGCGCTGACCTGATCCTTTTCGCCCAGTGGGCCTGCTCGCTCGGCGAAGAGAATGATTTCGCACGATAGTATGCGAGTGACGAGAATCAATCCTATGCACTCTGGGGTATACGGTGCTAAGTAGAAAGGTCGCCGGCACAGGGTAAGAGGAGAGCTCTCGCCGAGAAGAAAAATACCTCGTGAGACCTAGAGAAAAATGCATACCTAAAGGGTAATAATCCTAAGGCAAATAACGAGAGGCCATAGCAGCCAAAAAGGGCCTATGCCTGTCTATTCAATAGCGTAAGATGCGAGAACGATCATCGCGGGAATAGCCTATATAAAAATGAACATCGAGATAAGCGAGAGCGAGATGCCGGCAAAAAAGACAAAATAGCAGAAAGGGCGAACACAATACAAGGCTAAAAATATGCATCCATGCATTTCACAGTTAAATTACAAAAGGCGGCGATCTCGCCAGACCAAAACAAAGCAGAAAATAAAATCAAAAATCTATAAGCATCATGAGTCGCTCACGGACTCTTCCTCATCATTGCGCTGCTCTTCACTGGTGGAAGCGGGATGAAGAGCTCCGGGACGATATCCACCAGAACCATGTCTGCCGCATCAGCAGCTTGGAGGCCGGCCGCCTTCATCGTCGAGAAGATGTAGCGAGCTGACTCGGTGGACTCCAAGTGAATGTCCTTGTCTCGCGCTTGCCATTCTTCCTTCAGACGGCGGGGGGAAGGGGGAACGACGGCATGGGTGAGATCGCAGTTTAGGGCTTTCAGCCCAGCCAACTCGCCCTCCAATTCCTTGATGCGAGCGTCGGCTCTCCCGGTGGCCTCGGCATCCTGCAAGAGAAACAAGTTAGGGGAGGGTGACGAGGTCTAGGTAACTCACCACACTGCCCTCTGCGACGAGTAGCTTCTCCTTCAGCTGCGTGTTCTCGGCAAGGAGCCCCTGATAGGCCCTCGCGAGCTCCACGTTCTGAATCTCCAGCTGTAAGCAGCGCCTCCCCGTCATATGAGCGAGCTCGGCAGAGCGCAACTGTGACCTAGCGCTCTCGAAAGCGAGGGTTCTCGGAGTCTCGTCTTTATAAGACCTCGCGTCCTCGCGTTCTCGCGCCCATAGAAGGCGAACGAGAGGTCGAAGGCATGACCGCTAACGATCTCCTTCTCCACCCAGGAGGGAAGGATGGTGGAGATGTCCACCCGATTTGTCTCCGGTTTCCAGTTTACCAAGAGCTCGCCGGTCTCATCCCGGCGCCTCTGGTTGAGGCCAAAGTTGTAATGGTTGACGGGGATGGGCAGGACGGAGGTTCTGGAAGCCTCCTGGCAGGGGTCGTCGTTGTCACCCCCCGCGGAGAGGCCGGTGAGATCAAACTCATCGAAAGCATCCTCGCGAGGCTCCTTTCCCTTCGAGGAGGCGAGCGAGACCCCGCTCTTCTTACCCTTCTTCTTCGGCGGAGATTTTGGAGGAACGACATGGCTACCAGAAGCCACCAGTCTCTTGCGAGAGGAGGGCTCACCTGGAGTGACGGCGCCTCGGCAAGCCTCCGCCCCCATGGTCGCGAGAGCCAGGGTAGCGTCAGTTTTCCGATTGTTCGCGTAGGGGGGATGGATGGGAAGATCCCGCTCACCTAGAAAAGGGTTGAAATTTCAATAAGTACGGGGTTACTGAGAAATAAGTTAATAGTGATAGAGCGAGATCTTCACATTCCCCGGCGAGCACTGGAAGCAGCTTGTCGAGGTTGCGGCGAAGATGGACAACCTCAAAGTTCTTCTTGCAGAAGAACTGATAGAGGAGGGCGTCGTGTCCTCCAAGGCCAGTGGGCCGGTAGGTGGTCTTGCCGTGTTGAACTGGCGAGGTCGGGATATTACCAAAGTTCCCCTTCACGAGAAGGAACTTCTGGGCCCATAAGTGGGCTTTGTTGAAGGTCTCGTCAACCTTAGGACCCGAGCCCACGAAGTAGGCGGTCCTATCCCTGAAGGCACGGAATGAGAACAGCTTCTGAAAGACCGGGAGGCTAAACTCGATGCGCTCCTCGTGAAGATAACAGGCAAAGGCTGTGATCACCGCCATGGCATCAGGGGTGAGCTAGCCCGGAACAACGCCATAGTGCTTGAGCACCTGACGAGCAGCGAGAAGATCAGGATTAGTTCACATAATGAGCGAGACCTGACCTGCAGAGAATAAGAAGCGAGCGAGAATGACCATTACCCGGCGAACTTCCTGCCACAGGGGGAGACGCAGGCCGACCGCGAAATGAGCGGTGGGGATGGCCAACTCGTCAACAAGCGGGGCGTTGATCACGTCGTTCTCGCTGGGACGGCGTTCCTCGAACGGGGGGGGGGGGTGACTTAATCGGCGAACGCGCTGAAATATTCCTCGTCGGTCAGGTTGCAGTGGTAGAAGGTGTTCTCCGCGAAAGCCTTCGCAATCTTTCGCCGACCCTCCGACTCATTGGCATCGCCGCCCATCTTAATAACCTGTGAGAAAGGAAGTAAAGCGAGAACGGGAAGGAGCGAGAGCTCTGAAGCGGAAGAGGAAGGAGGTTGACAGTAAATGCGGTGGTTGACTCAGTTATGACCGCCTATTTATAGCCAAAGCGAAAGGGCGAGAAGAAGTCCAAGCGCCAGCGGGCGCAGGTAGCAGCAAAAACATCACATCAAGGCCACGGGCGAGAAAGACATGCGGAGTTAGTATGAGCAACATTTTCGCGAGATGTATTTATAGAGAACAGAGGGCCCTCGCGAGCACAGTATAACATGAAAATGAAACGGATTTATTAGCAACGAGTGAGAACTAATAAGAAGCTAGTAATACTTATTGTCAGACGAAATAAAGCCAACATATAAGTGGCAAGTGTACAAATTACAAGCCTCTGCAAGGTTGTCTAGAATAACAACACTCGTTAACAGGAATTAAGAGTCCGCGACGACGAAAAAAGTTAGCGAGAATCATGGGGAAACCACTTCCATCTACCCCCACCCCGCGACCCGGACCGCGGCGGTACCCTAGAGTTATAATAATCCTCGGCCAAGCGACCCTCCCGGTCCATGAGATAAGCATAGTCTCTCATCCTAGCTATATGCAACTCCGGCGTCGTGGTGTTCTCATCCTGGTCACGCTGCCTCGCTTGCCAAAGTCTCGCACACTCTTCCATCAAGACAGCGTGTCTATCCTCGGCGGCTTCCCTATCACGTCTCGCCTGCATGTTGAGGTCCATCAGCATCCGCCCATGTTTCCTCAGCAACTCCGCGGCTCGTTATTTCATCGTCTCAGGATCTCGCGGATCCCCTAAGAAGTCCTCCTCCTGGTCAGGAAGGGGGGACATCTCGTCTTCGCCCAACTCAGAATCGGTAGGCGGATTTTCGTGATTCTCTGCGAGATATTAGGAAGAGGTTAGATGGCGCGCTTGAGTTTGCGCAGGGCAGGGGGCGTCAGAATGCTTACCCAGCGGGGGGGGGGGGGGGGGGGGGGGGGGGGAGAGGTCGAGGGACGGCCCAGGAACACGTTGCCGTAGTGAGGGTAGAGAGATTTACCCAGGCCGGGAGGGTAGGCTGCGTTGTTGGTCGGAGGGATCTTTGGCGGCACGGAGCCACCGGTCTCCTTGCTCGTCAGGAGTTGGAACCCAAGCTTATCTATAATTTTGTCAGGAGGAGGCGGAGGCAGAGACGGAGGCCGCGATGCCTGGCGGGCCGGAGACATCTGGGGCAAGACTGTAAGAAGCAAGGAACGAAGGTCGGATAGTTGACAAGGAGAGGGTTGGCATGCGAGATCAGGATCATACTGGCGACGTTTTTCCCAGAGAGGTTGGTATCCGCCGGTGGACTTTTGCGAGACCCACCAGCGGGCTCTCCAGCGTCCTCGTTTGGCAAAGCATCCTGCGAGTAGGTATGAATCACAGGCAAATTTATTGACATAAACTAGAGGGGTATCTCGTACCTTCTCGTGCGGGCGATCGTCCGGGGAGGAGTCCAACAGCACAGAGTCATCCCCGGTTCGACGATCCGCCTTCGCCTTCTTAATTTTTGGCGACTGAGCAGGGGGCGGCCGATTCATCCAAGCGGGGACCCTAGTCGTGGAGGGTAGCCCTCCGGCTCTCACCGCCCCCATGCGAACCTTGGCTTCTTCTGAAAGAGGCATCTCCAGTCAGCTACAGTACCAGGCAAAAGGAAAGGAAAAGAAGTGGCGGCGCACGCCATTGAGAACTCGGGACGATATTTATAGCCCACAGGGTGGGCCCCACCAAAGATTCCTGACAGATCATCAAGGTGCTGGCGAATACCAGGGGTTGGATGTTTCTTCGCGAGCATAAATATCCTGGCGAAGAGCGGGGATTGTGTACAACCCCGATATTCGCCAGGCAAGGAGACGCGGTTTAAGAAGGCAATAGGATGGAGGTAATAAGGAAGAGAGGCCTTGGTGCCGAAGACCCTCCCTCTAGTAGGGCTCGCTGAAGGGCAAGCGAGAAGGATCGACGAGATAAAAGCTCGCAGGCCGTTTCAGGAAGATTCTGGAGTTCGACGAAAGGAGCACTGCGCTTGACGAACTCTCCAGTGATCGTCAAGCTCACCTGACTCCGTCGAGCCCACCCCTGTTCGACGAAATCATCAGGAGTCAGCGAAGTGTTCTATGCTCATTAAAGCCAAAGGGACGGTCTCGCAAGGGGAGTCGCGAGACCCAGACCTCGGCAGATATCATCGCGAGACCCAGACCTCGGCAGATATCTTCGCGAGACCCAGACCTCGCTCAATTCTATGCTCGACAAATGTCGAACGGATCTCAACATTCGTCGGACGGCGCCCGACGAACAAAACATATTCTACGGCAGCGCTCGGCTAGTTACAGCGGGGAAGCAGTGGTCGACGAGTCGCCCATCTCAGCAAACAGCGAACAACTTAGCGTTCGGCATCCGTCAACCTCGTCCGTGTTCGCGAAGTGACCTCCGTTCAGCGAAAGGCGTGTTGAGCTCGACGAAGTCCAGAGGCGGTCTCGCAGAAAGGCTCGCGAGATCGGACCTCGGCAAATACTGCCAGGATTGGCCGGCGAGGTCCTCACAGAGTGATCGCCTAGGAGAGGCACCACGAGCAGGGCTCGCGGGAAGGCCCGCGAGAGCTTTGCCAGTAAGGTTCTCGCAGTTCCTTGCCTATAGGATGATAGGGCTAAGTTACCCTTTTACCCTTGGTGGTCTGCCCTTAGCCTCTCCAAACAGCGGAGTTTGGTTATTAGCAGGCCCATTTGGGGTGCGGATAGTTAAATCAAAAGGCGAAATCCTGCTATTTGCAGGCCAGATTAGAAAACCTATAAATAAGACCTAAAGGGCACCTTTGGAGGGGACTTCACTTCAGCTTCTCTCTCCTCAGGCTTTCTTTGGTTAGCATTCTCAGAGCTCTCCAAGGTGCCTGAGTCTCAGCTTTGGCTTGGGAGGGGAAGCGCTCAACGATCTTCCGGGTTAGTGGAGGGACCTCCTCGATGCGACTAAGGTCTTAGTCATTTTTCTAGTCTTCGGTCTACCTTCTCCGAGGGATCAGTAAGGGCTAGCCGCCCCTCAATTCGGTGAGGGCCCCGAGCTCCACAAGAGGCCGAGAAATCAGTTTTAACAGATAAGAGAAGGTCGGTCACATCAAATGGAATTTTCTCCAATATATGGTAAGTTACCATATTAAGTTGGGTCGTGATCATTCGTGTATCACCAGCCTGGTACATTATAATATGATGGAGAATCTCCTGGATAATATATACATCAGGTGTCAGAGTAGTGACCATAGTAATCAGGTCCCTTGCATCATCTTGACCATGCAAAACAATATTCATTGGAGTCTAATCTCGCAGTGTATGAAATCTCTCTACTATATCCAATCTCGTATCACACTCCACCAGGCCGAATTCCTCCTATAAATCCTCATGCAACCTCGTGACCTTGGATATATGATCGCACTCCAGCGTAAAGTCCAGTCCGATCTGGATCTTCGAATCTGCTATAAAATTCTCTGACCAGTACAGAGGAAAAGCAATCATCCACACTTACTAATAAAACCCCCGAGTAAGCCAGCAAAGAATATATGTGGGAATGTTGGGCAATGTCTATCCTAATGACCATCCCCGCACCAATGGTCGCATCCTCCACTCCCGGATACACTTTGTGAACATTTCTATCCTTATTCACATAAATTCGTCGAGCACGAGAACTGAAGGAAGCCACAATCTGAAAACACAACAAATAATGGAGGAGAAAATCATTAAAAAGCTTAAATTAGGGACTACCGCGGCGCGATAGAAACCTACCGCTAGAGGTAGCAGACAAAAAACCCTATTCATCTTCCTCCTCCAAATCATATCAAATAAACTTAAAAACATAAAAAATGCATAAATTAAAGGATCTAGCATATCCTAACATTATAACTAAGAAAATCAAACATTAACACCAAGATCTAAATTTTGTTTCAAAAAACTCACCAAACAAACCATTTAATACATTCTTCCATGAAATCTCCTCAAAAAACTCAAAAACCAACTTAAATCTCAACTCAAATCACTACAAAATGGAAGAAAAATGAAAAATAGGCTTACCTCTCACTATTGCCCGGCGCAAGCTGCTCTCCAAACCAAAGAAACCCTAGCCTTAATGAAAAATGGAATGATTCATGGGTTTATATTTACGAGAATTACCGCGGCGCGGTAGGTCCTACCACTAGCTGTAGTATAAACTTTATGGCCAATATCACATCCTTGATAGTAATACTCTTGGTTATAGTGTCTAGGCTTGTTTCAGGCTATTTGCTAAACAACATGTGTCTCATACATAGACCAACTTGGAGTAAAAAATAAGGGTCCCGATGTTTGTGTCGAACTTGCAAAATCTCCCATCTTATTTGTATGCCAGTCTGATTTCTTGGCTCCACTATATAGCCTTTACTCTAAACAAACATAATCAGGAGAAAATTTCCTAAAAAATATACATATTTCTAGAAAACACGACTTATGTTACTAACACTAGGTGTTAGATTGTTAGCGCTGGAGGTAGTATAAAATCCAATGTTTTATTAACTATTTTTCTAATTATGCATTTCTGTTAAATTTTCTATTACTCTTTAAATAATTAAAACAAAAAAAAATTAAAATTAATCAAAATCGATCAAAACAAGTTTTTTTTCTCTTCATTTAAAAATAAAATACAAAATTTCAAAACAAACTTCAAAGAACAAAAAATAAGCTTTTCTTATTGTTTCTTTATGAGTGTTTCCTATTCTGTATTTCTTATTAAAAAAATTACAAGAAAATTTATTACTATTCATTAAAATGTTTCAAGGATGATTAGGTTTATATTTTCAAGATTAAATTACAATGTAAAATTCTAATTTCAAGTATCTTAAAACATTATGTTGTGTCATGCCTTGAACATTATCTTGTAATGTGCAATGAAAATGATTATAGGAAGCATGTGTAGAATTGCTTAACATGCCTCTAAGTATGAGTAATGTTTTATATTTGAAAATGGTTTACTCACTCACCTCTTTCATAATCTACATATGAACTTAATCTTACTTTTACATGATTGTGTAGAGTAACAACTTAACATTATTAGATGTGTTAATAGTTTACCAACACCTCATAAAAATCTATTTTCATGCACACTTTTTTTTTTGAAGAAGTATGGTTCTTAATCCAAAACTCTTATGTTTGCAAAAACAAGTGAATTCAGAGAACTTTGTCACAAATTAAAATTCAAATAAAAACATGACAAAGATAACTCCACCAAGAACTACTCACCCTCCTGATAAGTCTTAATGAGCATTGTGACGTTGAGCACCTTGGAGAGAATTGTAGAGTGTCTTGTGCAAACTATTTTTATACACTACTTCTTCTTGTACATCGGATCACAGAGAAAAGATAAAATATATGTGATCCCCCAAGCACTACTTTGCACCCTGATAAGTCTTAAAGAGCATTGTGTGTAGAGCACCTTGGGAGTTGTACTACTCTTATGTGCATTAAAATAAAATCTAGCTATATGGGTGGAAGTAATTCTAAAAATGCATTTCAATAATGTTGTGTTTATCCCATTATACATGTCATATGTTTTGATTAAATCATTTGTATACTCTTATCAAAAACACTACTTATACACATCAATATCTCTTATAAAACTTCTACTCATGAGTATTGGACCTTAACGTATATTTACATGTCTTTTCTGCAATTTTTAGTAAATGCGCTAGATAACTTTGCAAGATTTCTATAATATATAAGTATATTTGAATTGTGAATTTCGAACATTGTAGTTTTCTATCTTGTCTTGATAAATTTAAATCATTCTTGATTTATTTTTATATCACAAGCACTCTTGGATTTCAAATTCAAAACATCTTATTTCAAACATAACACTCTTATTTATTATGGTTGCAAACTTCAAATAGGATGTTTATTTTAAAAGTATTTTAACTTATCTTCCGCTACGCCTCATATGCACACTCTTGCCAACTTACTCTTTAAGCAAGTACTATTGTATTTTAATATTAAATGATTTTTTAATCATTGACTTAAATTGCTAAAACTTCTATTTTCCACTAACACAAAACTCTTACTCATTTACTATGCTTCAAACTCCCATAAAGATGTTTATTAATCTTGAATCATGCTTTCCATTATCCTTTCTACTTGTTCGCTCAATCATGAATATTCTTTCTTACCCAACTAATAATATTGGCACCCTATCTATTGATACTCATTCTTAATCCAAACTTCCTATAAAAGGAGGAGAATATCCAAGTAATTCGAACTCCATCCTTTACTTATTCACCATGTAGTATCAGTAAGTCATAAATCATTGTCATGATCTATCCCTTCTCTCCACCCTATTTTGATAATACCAAAAAAGGCAGAATAACTTTGAAAGAAATTCACACTTAACGAGAGCATAATACATAGGATGCTTTAATTTAGGGGGAGGACTCATATAGGGGGAGCATCTATATAGGTCGAGCATATTCGTACTATCATGTCTATCCTTTGATATAAACACATTTCTTATTGTTAAATGCTTTCTTTCTAAAGAGGATTTGTTATTATCAAAAGGGGGAGTTTGTTGGAATATGCTTTCCACATCTCTTAGTTTGAGAATAACAAATCTCATTGTATTTGATTATACTTGCCATGTGTTTAGTGTGCAGGAACTTGTACTTTCAGGCCTCTATGACTACGAGAATGAAAGATGAAGAATTCCCTACCAGGTCAATGCTCTAGTACTAGCGCGACGTGTTAAAGGTACCGCTGGCGGTAGCTGTGCAGATTTGGAAACTTCATCGAAAAGGAAACATTCATTGAGAAAGGAAGGTCATCGAGACTGAATATGACAGTGTTAAGACTAACGCCCGACGGTAACTTATGGAAGTCCCGCGATCACGATGCTGATTGAGGAGCAGAAAAGGAAGGAGATATGATGGCTGGGAATAATATATACTAATGCGGCGCATTAGTATTAGCGCAGCGCGGTAGGAGGGGATACCAATTCTGGAGCCAGAAGGTTGCCAAAATGGCTCGATCCGCGTACCATAATGTTTCCTAAAGTGGCTACCGCCCGGCGGTAGCACTACCGCTGGCATTAGGATCCGAGACTATTTAAAGAGCGGTCCGCCTCCGTTTAGATGAGCTGATTTCAGAAGATATTGAAACCACAACTCCTATATTCATGAGGGCCACCTCTTTGCAGTCACGAGAACTTCGTCAACGTTCGTGAATGCAAAGTACTTGAAAAAAGATCAACCACGCCAACTTCATCTTCAAGTTCATCCTTTGATGGAGTTTCTTTGATGTTTTAGTTTTTATTATTTGTAACCTTTATATTTTTATCAGTAGAGAAATTCGCCACGTGATTGGCGACTAGGGCCTTGCGAGGACTAGGGAGAATTCACCTTATGGGTGTGGTGGTGCAGGACGCCGTGGCCCCGCCCGTACCCCGTGGCATCACACCAGCTAGCGGAACACGGCCAAGCATGCCTGCCAGAAGGACTGCAGTCTAGACACCCCAACCCTTCTCCGCGCCTGTTCTCAGCGCGGCGGGTTATTGAGGCTGGGGCTCGATCCCCAGACCTCCTTGATAAGAACCTCTCCTAACATGCCTTATCACCAACTGACCTGCATAGGTTCTTATCAAGGAGGTCTGGGGATCGAGCCCCAGCCTCAACAACCCGCCGCGCTGAGAACAGGCGCGGAGACGGGTTGGGGTGTCTGGACTGCAGTCCTTCTGGCAGGCGTGCTTGGCCGTGTTCCGCTAGCTGGTGTGATGCCACGGGGTACGGGCAGGGCCCCGTCGTCCAGCAACAAAAAAGTGCACTTTTTTGATGCAGCACGCCCGGACCCACCCCGGCCGGCGGAGTCACTCCTGCCAGTGGAACACGAACTAGAATGCGCCGCGAAAGGACTGCAGCCCAGACACCCCAACCCGTCTCCACACCTATTCTCAGCGCGGCGGGTTGTTGAGGCTGGGGCTCGATCCCCAGACCTCCTTGATAAGCACCTTTCCTAACAGGCCTCATCACCAACTGACCTCATGTGGCGACTAGGTCTAGGGTTAGATATAGGGGGCGGCTCGAGGACTCATCTGGGGAGAGATAGGCTAGATACAACCGGCCCTTGGGAGACGGGTCGGTATTGAAAACCAAAAAGGTTTTTACGCATTCGCCTAAATCTCAAGCGTCAATGGGATAAATTTTTGTAATGTTTTTCAAGCAATAATATTATCTGTATTTCTCTAATATTCTCTTGCAATTTCTGATCATTGAAATCTAAACGAAAAAAGGGTTATTTGTCACTAACGCCGCGTGGTAATGCTACCGCAGGCGGTAGCAACAGAGTTCACTTCTGTCATGCCAAATACAGCCCACTTTCATAAAAGGCTTATTGTAGTATTTAAACTGAGATATTTTTTATGAACACTATCAATCTATTTGAATAAAATCAATTAAGTTTAAAAGTTCTTAAAACCCTTATTCACCTCCCCCCTCCCCTCTAAGGGAGCCTACAGATCCAACAAATGAGATGCAAGATGTTGTGGCCTTCATCGGAAGAAAGCATCAACCAAGGAGATAGAATCCAATCTTTTTCTTATAGTCGGTCTTGAAAAACTTTGATTCTGGACAATTTAACAAGTCTGAAATATATTGATATTTAATTTTATTTCCATGTGGTCTCTTGAATGATGTGACGTCGATCTCTATGATTATGTGTTGTCTGTTTATTTTTTCCTTGCATATTTTATGACAACCTGCTTGAGATGATGTGATCTATCTTTTTGTGATCATTTTGCTGCTGTTATCTCTCAACCAGTATACAGGTCTAGCGGTAGCGAAGTAGACTGGGCGGTCACTGATTTTGTCATCATGACCAAAATATCCTTGAAATCCTATTAATAGCTATGTTTAGAATCAAACATGTAGACTTTAGTGAATGCGCCCAAAGTACCAATCTCAGCGATCTGTTGAAATGGTGTCCGCTCGGGCCGCTGCAACTGAGACCTTTGTCAATGCCAATCCCAAGCCTTGTAGACTTTCTCAAGCTAAATATATGTCTTTTATTGAGCGACATATGAATCAAACTCAGGTGGTCGTGCAGTTTCCTCAAGAAGATGAAGGGTTAAACTTTGGTGCTAAGAACAAGCTGGAGATCCCAATCGATCACTTCGATTGCGGTCTCATGCTTCCTCTACCATTGGATTTTCTAGAGGTGATGGAGTATTATGGAGTGGTGCTTGGACAGCTGCCGTCGAACTCCATCGGTCTCATGTCCTCCTTCATCTGCTACTTGAGATCGGAAAGAGTCAAATTTACTATGGACTTGTTTTGCTGTACATTTACAATGAAATCACTAATGGAGAGGAGGAAGAAAGAAGAGTTCAAGGGCTTGATGTATTCTTCCTGCCATGGGATCAAAGTCCTTTATCTTCCCAATAAGATCCCATATTGTACTGAAAGGTTCCTGGTGTTTGAGAGAGACTTTGGAGGTCTTAGGACTTAGCTAGCTCGCCGAGGAGAGACGGTCTTCAGGAAACCAAAGGCGATCTCAAAATATAGATCAAGATCCTTTCCACGCTGGCTGGCGAATGCCTTGACAACCGCTACTACTTGGCCCTTTGGCCTGAGGTCACCGAGATTGCTCCTGAAGAGAGTAAGTAACTACTCGCGGTCTCATTAATATTCTCCTTTGTTTGAATATTCTAACACTTTCATTTCATTTTTAGTTGTCTTGGAGGTTCCCACAATCAAGCATGTATCACCGAAGGAAGAGGTCCTCTCCCAGCGGGAGATAAGACTCAAGAGAGATAGTGAGAGGGCAAAGGATGAGATCGCCCAGGAGTCCGATTCTGCCAGCAAACCCTTCCCTCTGATTGGGTTCTGCAGGAAAATGAAGGACATCAAGGGAAAACCCCTTCTCAAGTGGAATGAGATGGGGAAAAGCATGAAGGTGTCCACTGCTCTTCCACTATTGAGTTGGAGGCTATCTCGGCACGCTAATGCGGTCACTCCCGCGCTATATGGTGAGCGCAACGCCAAGGTGCTTTTCTCCATTGAGCCCGATTTACTTCATGATATGTTTGCGCAACCAGCCGCTAAGAGTGTATCTTATGCCACCACATGGGGCAATCACTCCGCACTGCCATGAATGATATTGATATGCTTCAGGAAAAATTACAAGTAAGAAGCCTTACATGAGGTCTACTAGTTTCCTTACATCTTGACCACTCGATCTAATTTACTTTCTTTTGCAGAAAGCATATGAAGAAGCCTATCATATTGATAATCTAGCCTTCCAAAAGGCGATGCTGAATCACATGAAGGGTGCATCTGATATGACGATTATGCGGTTACGAGAATGCGGTGGTTTGTCTTCTGAATTTTAGGAGGTAGAATTCATGGACTTATTACCAGAAATGGCGAGGATGACCGACGAAGCATATGTCACTGATTCTGAGACCGCTGAAGGTGGTGAAGAAAGAGAGACCACAAAAGAGGGAAATAAAGAGAGCGAGATAATTCAGTTGTGTGGGAGTCAATATGCTCTAGGAGAAGACTTGAGTTTGGCTGCGGTCTCAAGTTCTGGGTCTCTAGTCTTGCGTAGAAGCTAAGAGGAGTCTTCAGAGGAGACCGAATCCTCATCAAAAGAGCGGTCACCAAATAGATCGAAGAGCGACCAATGAAGATCATTTTCAGATGATTTTTTCTTTATTTGCTTGAATTGTAATCACCGGTCTTTGAGACAGCGCGACCTTTGTACTTATAAGAAAATAAAATGAAAGAATATTTTGAGTACCTTTTGTTAGTTTTCTGTATTTTCTGAGAATGAATGCACTTACTTCATATAATGAATGTGATTCTGTCAATCTCATATTTGCTGGTTTGCTCATACGACACGATCACATTATAACTTCTCATGAGGTGGAATTGATCTCATAACATATAAATTGACCACCAGATCCTGAATAAGTGAAGATATGTCTTCAATATATGCAGCCATGTATTTTAGAGAAGTGGCATATATATTCAATCACAGACTTTGAAGTGATTGAGCTAGAATCATCAATGCATAAGAGAGATCGAATAATCTTTCAGACATATAACAAAAAATCCCATCGGTCTTGAAGAATTAGAGATAACCAAAGATGGCGATCTCTGAAATACTAGGTCGCCATATTTCATAACAATTCAAAAGAGTTGATTTCAAACACTTGAGAATGCCTCTTCATAAAAATGTAGATAATCTAAATAATTATTTTGATGATATTTGTTTATAGATAGCGATCTCCGGTACTTGAGGCCTTTTTTGAAAAACACAATATTACAGTTATAGATGAAGACCCTAGACGTTCCAATCAATTCCTTAATAGGATATTTATATCAAGAAATGCAGGCGGCGGTCTCAGATGCTCTAGACCACCCTTTAATAGATTGTGTATAAGGAAACTACAGGTGACGGTCTTAAATGCTCCAGACCGTCCCTTGATAGATTTTATATTGGAAAAAACCTTAGGCGACAGTCTTAAATGCTACAGACCGTTCCTTAATAGAAATGATAACAGAAAAACCTCAAGCGCCGGTCTTAAATGCTCTAGACCGCCCCTAATAGAAAAGATAATAGAAAAATCTCAGTCGGTGGTCTTAAATGCTCCAAACCGCCCCTTAATAGAAAAGATAACACAAAAACCCCAGGTGGTTGTCTTAAATAATGCTCCAGGCCGCCCCTTAATAGAAAAGATAACAGAAAAACCTCAGGCGACGGTCTTAAATACTGCAGTCTGCCCCTTAATACAAAAGATAACAGAAAAATCTCAGGCGACGGTCTTAAATGCTCCAGAACGCTCCTTAATAGAATAGGTAACAGATAAACCTCAAGCGGTGGACAGAAATGCTCAAGACCGCCCCTTAATAGAAAAGATAATAGAAAAACCTCAGGCGGTGATCTTAAATACTCCAGACCACTCCTTAGTAGAAGATATAGATAGTGACCTTAGCGGTCTAGAAAAGAAAAAGTGTGCATACCAAGATGATCAATAGGGCAGGTGTGGTGCTGAAAAGAGACAGACATTGCTTTCCTCAGAGAGATCATCAAAGATGTAACACTCTAAGAAGAAGAGCAGCCTTGGCGGTCAAGAAGAGGAGAGGTGTACAGACCAAGATGATCAATAGGGCAGGTTTGGTCGCTAAAGAGCGATTGTCATTGCTTTCCTCAGAGAGATCATCAAGGCTGTAACACCCTAAGGGAAAAATGACCTAAGCGGTCAGAAAACTTTGCCACTCCCAGCTTCAGGCGGGCTTCATAAATGATCATCACCATCCCTTTCACAAAACTTGGCTATCCTTAGACCAATGAGTGTTTGAGGGTCACAGACCAAGATGATCAATTGGGCAGGTGTGGTTGCTGAAGAGCCACAGACATTGCTTTCCTCCTAGAGATCATCAAGGCTGTAATGATGTCCTGAAATGCATGACAAAGCTAGATCTTCACCTAGACCTCCCTTAATGCAGAGGTGTGTTTGATGTCAGCATGGACCCGACATCCTAAAGATACGTCGCACGAGCTTAGTGAGCTACTACTACACATATGTGAAATCTCCCCGCTATTTATGGTCATTGTAGGTTTTACATCTCAAGCTTCAAGTCGCGGGGGAAGCAAGTAGGATCCATTGATATCTCAGTTGGTAGGATTTTAGCCTTTCTAATAATCTATCAATACTTCCTTTACCATATACAGAGGAGTACAAGAGATTACATCAACGTAACTTTTACAAGAAAAAATGAAATGACAAATTTTTCAAGAGAAGAAGCCCTTAAAGTCATCTCCACTCCAAGTGTGTGATATATCTTCCCTTTAATAAGTTTGGAGACGATATGCACCATTTTTGAGCACTTCCTTAATGATGAATGATCCTGCCCAATTTGGATTGAGCTTTCTAACTGAACCAGATCTTGTCGCCGCATCTACCTTCTTCAAAAGTAGATCGCCAGCATCGAACTCTTTTATCCTATCATTTTTATCAAAATACTTGGCCATTCTTCTTTTCACATCTTCTCGCCTGATCATCGCCATGTCTCTTAGCTCTTCAATGAGGTCAATATTTCACCTCAGCTCTTCATCATTTCCTTCCATCCAGCCATCTCCATTCTCTTTTGATAGTAATACCCTTAGACTCATCACCTCGAATTCAACCGGGATGAGGGCTTCTGAGCCATGAGATAGTTTGAAAGGAGTTTCTCCAGTAACTGAGGTTGGAGTTGTTCTTAAATCACAGAGCACTGAAGACAACTGCTCTACCCAATTGCCTCGAAGATTTTCAACTTTTTTCTTCAGAAGATTTATTATTAACTTGTTAGGTGCCTCTACTTGCACGTTTCTCCTTGGATGATGTACTGAAGTGAATCTCAACTCAGTTGCGAATTGATCGCAGAAATTTATCAGGTCGGAGTTATTGAATTGAGGACCATTGTCAGTAATTATTGCCATTGGAATTCCATGTATGCATACAATCTCTCCCCATATGAAATTCTTCACAATTTGCGTGGTGCTTTTTTCTAATGCCTTTGCTTCAATCCACTTGCTGAAGTAGTCAATCATTACAAGGATAAATCAATGTTGTCCACTAGCCAAAGGGAATAGTCCAATGAGGTCCATCCCCCAAACTGCAAATGGCCATGGAGTTGTTATTGAACTCAGTTGTTGAGCTGGTTGATGTTGTAAAGGAGTAAACTTCTGGCATTGCACACATTTCTTTGCAAATTTCTCGGCATATCTCCTCATTTAAGGCCAGAAATATCCTTATCTAAAAAACCTTTTCTCCAAGGTTCTAGCACCTAAGTGGCTGCCACACTCTCCTAAGTGGACTTCCCATAGTACAACTGGAACTTCTTTCTCAGAGACACACCTCGCTAGAGGTGAGATGAAAGTCTTTCTGAATAGAACTCCTGCGATGAGAAAGTAATAGGTTGCCTTGAATTTGAACCTCTTATTATCTTTAATAGATGAATGGAACTCCCTAGTTGAGATGTAGAGGATGAATGGGTCTACCGAAGAGGGATGCTGATCTATATGCATTACCTCCCCCTCTTCAATAGCTGGATGAAATAATTCTAAGGTAGTTTCTCCTGAAGGAAGCCCAAACTTTGCTAACTCATCTGCCTCCACATTCTCAGAACATGGGATGTGTCGGATAGTGAATCTTCTGAACTTGTCAATCTCAATTTTCACCAACGTCTGGTATTGTTTTAGAATAGAATCTCTGGTCTCAAAAGTTCCATTCACTTGAGAAGCCATCACTGGAGAATTAGTTTTTACTTTTACATCTTTGATACACAGTTCTCTTGCAAACCTGAGACCAGCAAGCAATGCTTCATACTCTGTTCGTAGTGGGGAAATAAAACTTCAGAGCTTGATCCAAGCTAACACCCTTTTGGTTAATTAATACAACTCCCGCTCCTGAATAATTTCTTCCTGAAGCTCCATCAATGAACATTTTCCAGGCTAGAGGTGTTCCAGCCTTTTTTCTGAGTTAGTTTCTATTGTACCAATCATGAAATTTGCCAGTACTTAAGCTTTTATTGCCATTCTGCATACATAGGAGATATCAAACTCACTAAGCTCTATTACCCACTTTTCCAATCTGCCTGAATGCTCTTGCTTTTCTAGCACAATTTTCAACTGGAGATTTGTCGCCACTTGAATAGAATGAGCTTGAAAATAAGGTCGCAACCTGTGAGCTGAGGTGACAGGCATCAATACTAATTTTTAAAGGATTGGATATCAGGTTTCTACATCTTGTAGTATCTTGCTAACATAGTAAAATGTGAATTGCTTTTTCTTCTCTTCTATGACCAACATTGAACTTATTGTGTCAGATCCAACTACAAGATAAAAAAAGTGATCCTCTCCTTCTCCAGGGCTTTGAAGCAAATGAGTTGATTTTAACTATTTTTTAGCTGGTCAAATGCATCATCACACTCCTTGGTCCATTCAAATTTTGCTCCCCCACGGAGAGTCTTGAAGAATGGAGCACTCTTATCTCCTGAATGAGATACAAATTTGCTCAGACCTGCCATTCTTCCTCCTAGCTGTTGAACCTCTTTGGAAGATCTTGGAGGTGTCATATCTAAGATCACTTTCACCTTATCAGGATTTGGTTCCAACCCATATAGAGTAAGGAGATGACCAAGGAATTTTCCTTTAATTTTCTCGCTCCAAAAACAAATTTTAGAGGATTCAACTTCATGTTGAAGGTTCAAAGGGTTGCGAATGTCTCAGTGAGATCATTGAGGTGAGCAGAGAAGGTTTTACTTTTTATTAAGAGGTCGTCGACATAGACTACCAAATTTCTCCTTTTTTGGTGTTTGGAAACTCTACCCATCATTTTTTGATACGTCGCTCCAGCATTCTTCATCCCAAAAGGCATTACGAGATAGTAGAAACATCTATCATTCATGATAAAAGAGGTATGAGGGATGTCGGGCTTATGCATTCAAATTTGGTGATAGTTGGAGAATGCATCTAAGAAGCTCATGCATGAATACCCTACCACAGAATCAACTAAAGAATCTATCTGAGGGAAGGGGTAACAATCTTTAGGACATGCTTTATTGAGCTTAGTAAATTCTACACACATACGCCATTTCCCATCAGCTTTCTTAACCATTACAACATTTGATACCCAATCAGGGTATTGAATCTCTTGGATGAACTTTTCTTTGAGAAGTTTTTCCACCTCCTCTCTAATGGGCTGAGTAAGAGTCACTGCCACCACCCTCTTCTTTTGCTTGATTAGAGTGAAGTTTGGTTCGATGTTCAGGTGGTGGCAAGTGACATCAGGATAGACTCCTGGCATATCATCGGCCGACCATGGAAGGACATCCAGGTTTTGTAGGAGGTAAGAGATAAGTTGTCCCTTCTCTTATTCAGATAGCTCAACATTGATAGAGAGCCTCTTGCTTCTATCTTCTTCATCAATTGGAAAGGCTTGAGTCATCTGGGCAGGTTCCAGGCGAGCTCCATCTCTAGCATTTTTCTATTGACTCTTCCACAACTTCAGCATGATTAGAATCTTGACATGCTGGAGAGGCCTCAACCATCTTTGGAGGAGAAGATTCAGTCATATTGACCATCTTAACATAGAATTCCCGAGCCTTCTTAGGGACGCTCCTAATTTGGTATTGATTTCCGTTAAGAGCGAACTTGGCAGCTAAGTGGAAAATGGAAACCACTACTTGATATTCATTGAGGATCGGCCTTCCGAAGATAGCATTGTAGCTACTTGGAGCTTCAACGACTATGAAATGAACCAGCTTTGTGATTCCACCGAGTATCACTGAGAGCATGACACTTTCTTCTACGTCTTTCTTCTCTCCAGAAAAGCCATAGAGTGGCCCTTCAGAGGTAGGAGAGTCTTTCCAGTCTTTAGGGCCTCATATGTTGGCTTAAAGAGGAGGTTTACTGAACTTCTGGTGCCGACCAGAATGCTTTCCACTATATAGATTTTGATCACCGCCTTAATGAGAACAACATCATTAAAAGGATTGGCGGTTGGAGGTAGATTATCTTTCCCGAAGGTGATCATCGCCCTAACAGGAGCAGAGGAGGATGTCGCAGTGGCCTTTTATCTCAGATTGTGTGACTGATGATGAAGGTTGCTCTACTGCTGGAAGAAAGATAAGGGCACCTCTCACTCTCTCTGATAGTGAACCTGAGGATGAGGAGTTATGTAGGCTTGTAGCCCCATCTGATGAGGAATATTAGGATGATTCTCATCCTGCATAGGTATGCACTCGTCACATATTTTCCTTATCTTCTTCAATTAAAAGGACCAAGAGTGCATCAGATGGTTGCGGATCATCTGATAAAAAAAATGTTGATGGTGAAGCAGAAGACTGTACATCATGCAATAATAATTAAGGACCATATTGATCTATTGGAACAATATGGTATTCTCTTGGTTGCTCTCAATAAGAGAAAAAAGTTGGCAAATTCTCAGGCTGGGGAAATATGGATCCTTAATCCATTCAAATCTTGTTGGGAACAGTGCCCAACAATGTTCCTGATTTGAAGAAGTGCTCAGCTCAATGATAAGTGCAAGTTGTATTTAATGTTGCATCTAGTTCATGCTTGCAGAGATCGACAATATGTCAAGTACTTTAGTTATTTCAGTAAGTAATACATCGTCGAGAAGAACAGGAGATATCGTCGACAAAGTATGCTTGTCGTCATAATGATGGGCAAAGCAAAAGCTGAGACTTGGCGAGTTTGTCGAACACAGAATGTTGTTCATCGAACGCAGAAGCAAGATCGTCAAACGCAGAAGGCTGTTCATCGAACATAGAAGAAAGATCGTCGAACACAGAAGAAAGATCGTCGACCGCTGAGACTTGGCATGTTCGTCGAACGCAAAATGGAGTTCATCGAACACTGAGACTTGGTGTGTTCATCGAACGCAAAATGCTATTCGTCGAACGAAGATTGTCGTTCATCGAACGTAGGGAAGAATGAAGTCAAAAGGAAATAATGTCATCAAGAAGATGCGGTATCGTCGACATCACCAAAGAGGTCTTGTCGTCGAGAAGATGAAGAAGCCTTGTCGTTGAAAAGACAAAGAGAATATCGGTGTCGAAGAGATCATCGATAAAGAACTGTATCGTCGAGAAATTCAAAGAAGAAAAGACATCGTTGTGAAGAAGCCTTGTCTCTGAAAAGGATAAGTATGACTGATGGCATAGGACATCGTCGTAAAGAAGGCATGTCGTCAATAAGACTGAAAAAGGTCAGCTGAAGACAAGCAGTTGCTAGAGTATGATTTGTCGACATGTTATTACTCATGTCGTCGAGAGAACAACGTGATTACGACGACAGTCTACAAGAAAGAAGATAACGATGATATAGTCAGAGATAGCATATCGTCTTATATGTAGAAGCGCCAGAATGTCTCGTATCGTCAAGATACCAGCATCAGAGGAAGAAGCAAGAAACATTGAAGGTCTACCAAATTCAAGGCATCGATAGAGTCTTGTCATCGAGATATTATCCATGTCATCGTAACAATGCAAATGTCGTCGAGACATATTCAAATGTTGCGAACACGCTGTCAGCATTTAATGTCGCCGCCTGATTGTCCAATCAGCGCATGCTCTTATGGAATGGGCGTCTGACATTAAAGGACATCACATGTGACCGTTATACGGCTCATCTGTCCTATAAAAGGGAACAGTGATTCCCTAGAAAAGAAGTCTTAAAAATAGAAAGAAAAAAATGAAAAAGAATCCCGCCGCTACACTTCAATAGAACAATTTTTTTTGGAGAAGAAGAAGAACAAGTAGAGAACAAGCATCAAGTGTTCTCTGAAGAATCAGTCATCTCCATCGACTGAAAAGTAGCCAATCAACATCAGGCAAAAGAAGAGGAGGCTGAAGAAGATCCAGTGTTGAAACTCCAAATCAAGAAGCATCTTCTTCAACCTAAAGAAGCCGATCTTCATCAGGCTAAGTTGCCAATCTTCATGCGGCAGAAGAAACAATCTTTCACTGTAATTTCTTGTAAGGCTTGCGGGCCTATTTGTCTAGCTTGAGGGATGGAGAGCTGTGAGGCTTGAGGGCTAGGGCAGTGGACTTGCGGGTCTAACACCGTCTAGCTTGAGGGCTGGAGAGTTGTGAGGCTTAAGGGCCAGGAAAGTGGACTTGCGGGTCCGATCTTGCCGAACTTGAGGGATCGGGCGCAGTAGGGGCTTGCGGGTCTAGGCTGTACGCACAGGACTTGCGGGTCTGTGTTGTGTAGGGCTTGAGGGCCTGAGTGTCGAGCTTGCGGGCTCGGGTGCAGTAGGGGCTTGCGGGCCTAGGCTGTAGGACTTGTGGGTCCGTGTTGTAAGGCTTGAGGGCCTGAATTTTTTGGCGGCATTTGTCGATCCTAGCACACTGCTAGGTAGGCGCAGAGGGAAAGATGACTACTCAAGACACCCGGTCTTAAGGAACCTCTATAAATCTTTGTGTGCTTTTCTGTGTTGTGCTTTCTACTATATAGATCTATTAACCAGAAATCAAGAACACCAAAAAGGGAATAATATAATTTGAAAAACCAATTCACCCCCCCCCCCCCCCCTTTAGGTGATAAGTTGACACCCAATAAACAATAAGTGGTATCAAAGCGGGGTTGTTCAAAGAAAAGATTAACAGCTTGAACAGATCTGCAAGTGGGTGTCCAAGTATCATAGCTATGGAGTCAAGAATAGCTATCTGTTCCAGGGAGAACTTTTTCCTTTGGAAAATAAGAGCTAAAATATTCATGGAGGCAATGGATCCAAGAATGTTTTTGGTTGTTTAAAAAGGTCCCTCCATGACAATGTTAAAAGATAAGACTCTTCTAGCCAGCTTGGACAAAGAAGCAAGAAGCATTCTAGCTGGTGTAGTAGATCTAGCAACACACCAGAAGCTGAGTCGTTGCACAACAGCAAAGGACATGTGGGACTCCTTAGAAGTCCTCATGGAAGGGTCAGAGGAAGAGTTTGAAGAAGAAACCTCTCATGAAGTGGTATGCATCAGAGCACCACTGACTACTTCAGACAGTGAATCGGAAGATGAAGAATGCTCTGGAGCAGGAGAAAGAATAAGTGCACCCTTGACTCTCACAGACTGTGACTCTAAGGATGAGGAAGTCTGTGGGTTGATGGCTCTATCAAATGAAGAAAATCATGATGAATCACATCATGATCAGGTATGCACTACTCACACATCTTTACTACCTGCTTCAATTAAGAAAACCAAGAGTGCATCAGGTGATTGTACATCTTCTGAAGATGATGCAGACGAATGCTCATCATGCAACAACAAGAACCATGCTGATCTAATAGAACAGTTTGGTGATCTCTTGGGATCTCTGAGAAAGAGCGAGAAGCTTGTTAAGAAGCAAGCTAGGGAGCTAGAATCACTTAGACCTATTAAGGCTGAGATGAATAAGGAAATGGGTATGTCCCACAATGAGGGCACCAACTCCTGTGAGCTCAACAAAATCATAGACAAGCTTTATGATGAAAGAAGCCGAAGGGAAGAACTTATCAAGAAACGTAAGAATGGCCTTCTTAAGGAAAGAAGCTTGGTAGCTCAATTTTCTAAGCTCAAAACTGTACTACCCATCATTGACACCTTCTCCTCCTATGGAAATAGGAGGGGATTGGGTTACAATGAAGGGGAAATAGATGCTGGGAATGGAGAAAGGGGCAAAACTAAAGCAGAGCCTCATACCACCTTTCAGAAGGTAGTGTTTCCCTCTAACAGGTATGATCAGGATAGTATCCATGGTCACTGGATTAATGGAAACTCCATTAGTCATGGAAATGCCTCTAACTATGGAAAGAGAAAGGGCATGGGGATGAGTGCATTAAAGGCACCCTATGAGCAAATCTAAATGGCCCATCATGGACCATTTGTGTTTGGTGTCCTAGCCCCCACTTTCAAGGATAAAGGAGCAACATCTTCCCAATCTCTTCCAGATAAGAAGCACACTGGTAGCCCCAGTATAATCAATTCTCACTTGATCATATCTGATGCCATCAACACCATGTCGGCTACCAAGCTGACATCTGTTGCTTACAAATAGATAAAGTCAAGTAGAAACAATTGTACTAGAGCAGCTAGTCAGCTCTTGGCTGAGATAGATAGGAAGAATACTGCTGCCTTCTCTACTGAACACACTTCAAAAACTGTTCAGAAAAGAAGGTACAACATCCATGAATGTTGGTGCTGTGGCAAAGTGGGACACTTTGCCAGTTACTATTGGCAAACCCTAGTGTGCCTAGTGCAAAAGGTGAGACCTCCTGGATGGGTAGGGGTGAGTAGAAGATTTGAATATTATGCTAACAAGAACCTAGGACCCAAGTTACCTTGGGTTCCTAAGGGATATTAAAACCTGTTTTGCAGGGTAGTCCATTTAGCCAATAAAAAGCAAATAAGGCTAATTGACAATAAGTGCTCCAGGCTCAACTCTGGACTAAGAAAAACTCACCACATGCAAAGGTGCACTGATCAAGGGGGAGCTAAAAGTAAAGATTTGTGGACATCCCATCAAGTGGGAGTTAGTAGCTTGAGAAGACTTAAAAGCTAAGGTGTAGGTAACTATGTTGATGCTCAATACATAACCTCATTTCTATTATTTTGTAAATGTAGTCCTCACTTGACTAAGTAAAAGTCATCATTTAAGGAGCACAGTCGCTCGGCACTGCAAAAAGCATTGCATTGGTCATACAAAAGAGTGAATCAAAATCATGTCGTGGAAACGATGATTGGAATCGTCAAAATGACTCCTCGACATCGACTCTGCATCACGACGATATCCAATCATCAGCAGACTCTTAAATAAATTTGTGCTTAATTAATCATTACAGCTAAACACGAGTTAAGCAGATATTTAACAAATGACACTTTAACTTCCAACTCGGATACTATAAATAAGGTCAAATGTCTTAAATTTAAAACCCTCTCTATATTAGCCCTAAAAAGTCGTCGTGTTCTCCGCGCCTTCTAAGAGTGAACGAGTCAAAAGTGCGGAAGTTCTCCTGGATCAAGCAAAAGATGGCACCAAAGAAGGAAGGGTTCCTCTTTGAAGGAAGTGAATTGGTGAGAAATGGTTTCATGGAAGGGCCGGAAGAGATTCAAAATGCTATCAAGCTATTGGACATCATCGGTCTGGAATTTGCCCTCTCCGAACCAACAGTGATACTCAAAAGAGAAGTGTTGGAGTTCTACTCAAATGCTAAGGGTGGCTCAAAGGGAACGTCTGTAAAGAGCGTAATCAACGGGATAAAGGTCAAAGTGAATCCCAAAAGATTGAACAGGGCTCTTCAGTTGCCAGCCTTTGCTAAGGGGGAGGAAGACGAAAAGATTACTCAGGAAGACCTTGACAAGGCTCTGGCTTGGTGCGGGCATTCAAGAAAGACCTATGGATCTCTGGAAAGGAAAAGATTAAATCAACAAGGAAAGCTGTTAGCAGACATTGTGGGAAAAACCCTCCTCTACAAGGTAGGGTCACATGATAGGATATCTAGGCCCATGTTCGAGACAATGGCAAGGATAATCCTAAGTAAAAAGACCAACTGGGGTCAGCAAATTTTCAAGAGGATACAAGAAAGCTTTCAAGCTCCAAATCTGGGAAGAATTCTATCACTATACTTTGTGTTTTCCTACCCTGAAAGCTTTAACAAAAAGTATGGAGTAAAAATCCATCACATGAGAAGGATGGATATCAGAATACTGGAAAGGTGGGAAAAAGTTCTGACTAAACCTCCCAAGAAGTTGAAAACAGCAGGAACAGATCAAGGAAGTGCTGAAACAGAGGGGGAGAAGAACAGTGAGCTCCCTGGTCAAGTGGAAGAAGTAATCAATAAGATCATAGGAGCTGAGGATACTGTTCACTCTGACCCAGCAATGCAAAAGGACAATCAAGAGAACCCTGTTGATGAGACTAGCAAAGATCAGCAAAGTCTTGAAAAAGAAAATGAGCCAAACCATTCACTCATAAGAAAATCTCTATCTCCAATAATTGAAAGGGATGAAGAAGAGGAACAAGATAGTTCACCTCCAGAGGATAGTCAAGTGGAGCTCTCACTGATGTCTCAGATAAAGATGCTCCTGGAAGAGCAAAGATTAAAAACTGAAAGCTATGTTACCTCTGCTATCAATGAACTGAAAAGGGAACTATCTATTGAAACAAAGAACTTGAGAAGTGATGTGAAGAATCTACAAGAATTCACTGCCCGTACTCAAAAGGGAATATATAACCTAGGGGTTAATCAGACATTGATTGTCAGCAGCATAGAAAAGTCCTACATCGCATCCACCAAGAAGATGGTTGAACACAAAACTGATCTCCAAGAAAGTCTAGATCACCACAATAAAGATCTAGACAGTTATCTGCTTGAGATCAAGAATTACTTGGAAGCAGGAATTCACATTCTCAAGAACAAAACACTGGCATCCGAGGAGAATCTCCACAGAGGGATATCTGAAGAAGTCATAAAGGGGGAGAGATTAATGATCAAGGCCAGTAGTGATCATGCCATCTGGACCACAAACACCATCAGGGAAGCAATGAATCTCCCTCCTCTATATTATGATGAGCCTGTTGAAGAGCAACATACAAATATTCCTGATACTGATAAGGGTAAAGAAAAGGAAGCACTGGAGGATGAAGAAACAAAAATGAGAAAGAGAAAGTACAGGGAAGAATTTGAGAAAAAGGTTGACTATGAAAGATGGAGTCCCATATCTAGGACCATCATTCTAAAAGCATGCGAGCAAGTGAAAGTTAACAAAGGTGAAAGATACAATGTTTATAGTCCTCAAGAATGGGCTAAGCATGAAGATCAAGAAGAAGTAAGGAGAGGACACAGAAGAAATATGCAAGCAGGAAGAACTCCAGCTGACACTCCTGAACCTTTAAAGAATCATCCTAAACCGTTTGAGTACTTCATCAGGCAAGCTGATAAGGAGCAGGAAGACAGTGCCAAGAAAGCAAAGGGTGATGCTGATATGAGAGCACCAGAGATATAGATGGTTAAATCTTTAGGGGGCTAAATGTAAAAATGTCAAAACTTTTGAAAACATTTGGCACTATTTATAAATGAAGTAATATTTGTCAAAATTCTGTGTTCACTCAATTATAGCTGAAATGTCATCATTACATTCTTGTTTGCTTAAGATTTTAATCCTTTTATTTAAGTGGCAGTTATCATTCAGTGGGTTATGACTTCTTCAAATAGGGGGAGATTGTTGGGAACAGTGCCCAGCAATGTTCCTAATTTGAAGAAGTGCTCAGCTCAATGATAAGTGCAAGTTGTATTTAATGTTCCATCTAGTTCATGCTTGCAGAGATCAACAATATGTCAAGTACTTTAGTTATTTCAGTAATTACTACAACTTCGAGACGAACAGGAGATATCGTCGACAAAGTATACATGTCATCAAAATGATGGGCAAAGCAAAAGCTAAGACTTGGCGAGTTCGTCGAACGTAGAATGTTGTTCGTCGAATGTAGAAGCAAGATCGTCGAATGCAGAAGGTTGTTCGTCGAACACAGAAGAAAGATCATCGAACACAGAAGAAAGATCGTCGACTGCTGAGACTTGGCGTGTTCGCCGAACGCAGAATGGAGTTCGTCGAATGTTGAGACTTGGCGTGTTCATCGAACGCAGAATGCTGTTCGTTGAACGAAGATTGTCGTTCATCGAACGCAGGGAAGAATGAAGTCAAAAGGAAATAATGTCGTTAAGAAGACGTGGTATCGTCGACATCACCAAAGAGGTCTTGTCGTCGAGAAGATGAAGAAGCCTTGTCGTTGAAAAGAAAAAGAGAAGATCAGTGTCGAAGAGATCGTCGATAAAGAACTGTATCATCGAGAAAGTCAAAGAAGAAAAGACATCATTGTGAAGAAGCCTTGTCTCTGAAAAGGCTAAGTATGACTGATGGCGTAGGACATCGTCGTAAAGAAGGCATGTCGTCAATAAGACTGAAAATGGTCCGCTGAAGACAAGCAGTTGCTAGAGTATGATCTGTCGACATGTTATCACTAATGTCGTCGAGACAACAACGTGATTACGACGACAGTCTACAAGAAAGAAGATCACAATGATATAGTTAGAGATAGTATATCGTCGTATATGCAGAAGCGCCAGAATGTCTCGTATCGTCGAGATACCAGCATTAGAGGCAGAAGCAAGAAGCATTGAAAGTCTACCAAATTCAAGGCATCGACAGAGTCCTGTCGTCGAGATATTATCAGTGTCATCGTAACAATGGAAATGTCGTCGAGACAGATTCAAATGTTGCGGACGCACTGTCTGCATTTAATGCTGCAGCCTGATTGTCCAATCAGCGCGTGCTCTTATGGAATGGGCGTCTGAAATTAAAGAACATCACATGTGACCGTTATGCGGCTCATCTGTCCTATAAAAGGGAATAGTGATGCCCTAGAAAAGAAGACTTAAAAATAGAAAAAAAAAATGAAAAAGAATCCCGCCGCTACACTTCAATAGAACAGTTTTTTTGCGGAGAAGAAGAAGATCAAGTAGAGAACAAGCATCAAGTGTTCTCTAAAGAATCGGTCATCTCTATCGACTGAAAAGTAGCCGATCAACATCAGGCAAAAGAAGAGGAGGCTGAAGAAGATCCAGTGCTGAAACTCCAAATCAAGAAGCATCTTCTTCAACCTAAAGAAGCCGATCTTCATCAGGCTAAGTTGCCAATCTTCATTCGGCTGAAGAAACAGTCTTTCACTGTAATTTCTTGTAAGGCTTGTGGGCCTATTTGTCTAGCTTGAGGGCTGGAGAGATGTGAGGCATGAGGGCCAGGGAAGTGGACTTGCAGGCCCGACACCGTCTAGCTTGAGGGCTGGAGAGCTGTGAGGCTTGAGGGCCAGGGCAGTGGACTTGCGGGTCTAATCTTGTCGATCTTGAGGGCTCGGGCGCAGTAGGGGCTTGCGGGCCTAGGTTGTAGGCACGGGACTTGAGGGTCTGTGTTGTGTAGGGCTTGAGTGCCTGAGTGTCGAGCTTGCGGGCTCGGGTGCAGTAGGGGCTTGCGGGCCTAGGATGTAGGACTTGCGGGTCCGTGTTGTAAGGCTTGAGGGCCTGAAGTTTTTAGCGGCGTTTGCCGAGCCTAGCACACTGCTAGGTAGGGGCAGAGGGAAAGAGGACTACTCAAGACACCCGGTCTTGAGGAACCTCTATACATCTTTGTGTGCTTTTCTGTGTTGTGCTTTCTACTATATAGATCTATTAACCAGAAATCAAGAACACCAAAAAGGGGATAATATAATTTGAAAAATCTATTCACCCCCCCCCCCCCTCCCTCTAGGTGATAAGTTAACACCCAATAAACAACAAATCTCAAATAGATGAGAAGACCAAGGAAGTGACAAAATTGTCCAATGAGCTTATCCTTCTTCAAAAAAGTCAGAAGCTCAGAGGATGACAATTAAGTCTTTGGAGGACAAGCCCCTTATAGAAAGAAGGCTTGTGGCTAGTTTCTCAAAGCCCAAAAATGTTCTTCCTATCATAGATAGCTTCTCCTCTCAATATAGAGGACTAGGCTATAACAAGGAAGTAGGAGAGACTTCCCAAGTAAGAACCTTCTTCCAACAGGTTGTCTCTCCCGAAACACTATCATCCAAAGGGAAGGAAAAGACTTTACCTCAAAAACCTATTCCTAAAGTGAAGTCTATGACTGTGCAACCAACTTCCAATTCATTACACAGCCACAGGAATAACACAATAAATGCATGTTGTAAAGAAGCCTGCTTTTTTGATCACCAACACTCCATTCAGAAGGTGACTCAGAAGAGGAGGTATAATAAATTTGAATGCTGGTGTTGTGGCAAGGTTGGACACTTTGATATAAACAGATGGTTCAATCCAGCAGTGCCAAGAGCAAGGTATGAGAAGCTTGTCAGTAGTTTAGTTGCTTAAGTTTCAATAATTAAGGCTAACAAGAACCTAGGACCCAAATTCATTTGGGTTCCTAAAGAATATTAATCTTTGTCTTGCAGGTTTGTCCAATGGCCAACCCAAAAGGTAAATGTGGTTGTTGGACAATAGGTGGTCCAGGAATAAGTCTGGATTAAGAAGCACATTATTAAAGAAGAACATTATGTTTAACAAGGATATTGGATCCATCAATCACAGTCGCTGATTCTAAGATCAACACAGTAAGTCTGCCAGGTCATGTACGTGCCTCTTCACTCTCTAAAGTAAGAAATATATAAATAGATCACATGTTTAGAAAAAGAGTATAACCTACATTTGCTCTAAGCCATCACGACGAGTTCTCGCGTTCTCGCGACGCCAAACCTCTATAAACACGATGATTCTAAGGAACTGGCTCCTGTGAAGAACGACAACACATGCAATCTGAATATGAGCTAGTACGCGGTGGGTTTAACAATGTCGATGAGGAGATAAAATCAACAATTGGGCAAATAGATGTAGTGGGACTAGAATACGTGCTCTCAGAGACAACTACTATCATGCATAGAGAACTTCTGGAGTCTATGTTGAGCCCAAGATGAGTACTTTGGGAAAAGCCTTCAAAACTAGGTTTGGAAATACCTTATTAAGAGTGATGACAAAAGGACTTTCCATGGCGCTCTGTCTGCCTAAATTTGTAGAAGATGAGATAGAGGAAGAAATCTCGGAGGAATATCTCTCAACTGCAAAGGTGTGGTGCAACCACACAGGACAATTACATGGTATCTTGAAAAAGGCTGACTTCCATGTAAAAGGAAAGCTTTTGGAAGATATCGTTGGCAAAGCATTGATATGCAAACCTTGATTTCTTGATAGAATATCTATGGACATGTTTGAGATAATGACAAGAATAGTTCTATGCAAGAAAACTGACTGGGCTCAGTTACTCTTCAAAAGGATCTAGGGAAGTCTCCAAGCACCAAACTTGGGAAGAATTTTTTCTCATTATCTCATTACTCGTCAGCTGAATGAAAAGATGGGATCACTCATCCATCACATGAAGAAGATAAACCTGAAGATTCTGGAGAGGTGGGAGAAATTCATCCCAAAAAATGCAAAGAAAGGGAAGGTCTCTGAAAGTTAGGACAGGTCATCGGCATAAGGTAATTACATACCAAATCCAGAACCACAGGAAGAGGCCCTGGTTGCTACCATGACAATGCATGAAGACACTTCTGCTAGATCGAAGAGTGCAATAGTTGAGGGGGAGACTCATGCTAAGTTCTCGACCCAAGAGACTGTGTTTCCTATCAAAAAAGTGGCTACTATTGAGGGGAAGTTTCACAATGAACTCCCTGCTTAAGAGGTTGAGGAAGCAACTCACACTGAGGTTGCTCTCTAAGAAGACCTAGGAAGCTGCAGGTTGGATGCTGAAGATACTGTCCTTAAGGAGGGAAGTATTGAACTAGAGAATCTATGAACAAATTTCAACTTGATTCCATACAAAGAAACTAAAGAGGCACATAAAAGACAAGATTCCCATAATAATCCCCCTGATGATGAAATCATAGGTAGTGTGGTTGAGGACCTGTGATACCTAAAATTTGGGATAAATAATTTTCTCCAATTCTAAGAAATATAGGCAAGAGCACCTATCATTCAAAGTATAGGATATTTAAAAATAAATATCAAGTGTCATATTCCACAGCTCTGTTGATTACTTCTACTCACGCAAATTAATATTATTTTATCTAAATATAAGAAGATTTTTAGAATAATAAAAGAGAAAAGGAAGAATAGAGATTTGATTGGAAATCCTTTTTGAGTTAAATAAATTGTAGAATCAAAATTCATAACCAAAGTGATAGAAAAATTTGACTGTGGAGGTTCCCATATTATGAAAGCGCATCTCTTGAGAATACGCAACCAACTAACCTTAGGTTGATCGATTAAGACCCCTCGGCTAGTCGAAACACCTAAGCTTGCTTTAGGTGGTGAACCCCGCTATTGGATTTGACTCCAATCCAGAAGATTTATGTCATCCTCTCTCGAGGGGTGCATGCAACTCCTTCCACTAATGAATGATCTACACAAATTCGTATACCGACAATAAGGAACTTAAGAATTCTTCCAATCAAATGCAATAAAACTAGCTACTCATAATTGAAAAGAACATTTTTATTTCCATGGAAAGAAAAGTGCGAGTGCGAGTGCGAGTAAAGTAAATCTAAACTAGGAATGAAAAATACAAAACATAAAATAATATTACACTAAGAAAAATGCAGAAAACTGTACTAGGAATGATCCAAACTAAGCAAGGGATTGATTCCTAGCTTCATGGCACCAACTGGAATTTATAGGAAAAAGTTCTGGAAGTCACACCCCTAGGTCACGCTTGTGACCTATGGCGTGTAAGGTATGAAACCGGCATCTTGAAAGCCCGGGAACGTTGGGAGAAAAACCGCCAAATTTCATCAATGTGTGGGTCATGCCCCTTGGTCACGACCGTGACTAAGGGCGTGTCTTGACTGAGTCTGGAAACGGCGGGAAATGGTGCGATCTGGAGTCAATTCATCAGTTACGGGAGAGCTCACACCCATGACCAAGGGCGTGTAAGCTGGAACGGCTCGGCGGCAAAAACTACTTGTATTGAAGGCATATCGGGCGAGTCACTCCCTAGGTCACATCCTAGGTCACGCCCGTATCCTGGGGCATGTAATAATAATCTGACATGGGGGCGTGTTCCGGGAACTGAAAATGAGGCACGGTCGTGACATTGGTCACGCCCCCAGGTCATGCCCGTGACTTGGGGCGTGTACTAGGGATTTTTGCAGATTTGTTCCTTTATTTTCCCTGAACACGACTGTAGACTCGAAGTTGCTATTAGCAGACCCAGATTACCTGAAAAAAACACAAAACAAAGTAAAGTAGATATAAATTAAAATAAAATTATATAAAAACTAATTAATTACTACTAAAATATTATAGAAAATAACTATAAATAAGGTATTATCAACCTGCAAGGGAAAGTATCTGGGAAGGAACAAAATCTTCCAAGATAATCTACACTACCATCTCATGAGCAAGCTCCAAGCTCCTTGATTGATCAAATAAAGAATTTGCAAACTGAGGAAAGGCAAAGCTATCAAGAATATGTGGACAGGGCAGTTAAAGGAATCAGAGATGACATGTCAGCCCAAATGAATGAGATAAGAGCAGACATTGATCTAATCAATACTCAGATCACCAGCTGGTTCACTAGGGCATGAATAGTTGAAGACATTAATATGAATCCACCACAATCTCTAGGTGAAAATGTGGACACCTATTTATAAGAAAATCAACTGGTAGAAAGGAATCTGGAAAATGCAGTTAGATGGCTAACTACAAAGATTGCTGATAGTCAAAATTTAATCATAACTAGGTGCATTAACTCAAATGAATTCACTCATACATCTCTAAACACCAAATTTGAGCAAAGTACTAAGGAAATTCTACAGTACATTAGTGAGGCAAGTCAGAAAAGGAAGACCATAATGATAGATGAAGAAATGCCCCTCAAAAGAAAAAGAGATGAACAATGGGCCAGTGATCAAAGCCTTAAATTTATAAGCCCAAGATCAATAGATATTGTATGGACTATATGGAGAGACTTTGGGGAAAGTGGCAAAGACATCTAAAAACACTACCCTTTAAGTGAGTGGGACAAGCACAAGAAAATAGAAGCTCGATTTCAGGATCAAGAGGGACTCACACACCCTTTCTCCTTTCCAGGGTATCGGGCAAAAATCACACACAAGCAAACAAACACCAAAAACCTAAAAATAGAAAATGTAGGCAAAATAAGATGCGATAAACAGAGGAGAAAAATCAATCTCACTACTCTTTCAAACGAGAATCACACGTGTCGTGTTCCCCGACAACGACACCAAACACTTGATGCGCAGACAAATTAATGTTGTTTTATCAAAATCGCAAGCGCACCACAGTCGTCAAGTAATAATAAAATGGGAATAAGTCCCTGATTATCGATCTCACGCGAAACACGGCGGGGTGGATTTTTCACTCCAAGAGAGACTTGATATTGAAGTCTCTTTGGTCTGAAGGGTTTAACGGGGTTTTGCTTTGGACTAACACTAAAGCAAGAAAAAAGAAAAACTACAACTGTGAGGGTTGCCTTCACCGCTTCGCATCTCCATGGATCATAATCCTCTGCTTCGCTCTTCCGTGGGTCGCACTCCTCTTCTTCACTAGTTGCACCTAGAAATTACTTAGGTTAACCACACTCTCAACTCGCAACAATAAGAAACCAAATGGATGAAAGCTAAACAAGAGGTTAGGCCTCCTAAACTCCTCCTATGAACATGAAAATCACAATATCATCAAGATTAACACTTAAACACAAACATGTTCACAACATCATCAAAAGATAAGACAAGTCCATCCTACTACCAAATATGTGGAAAAAGGAGAAGAGAAACAAACAATGCTCGAGACTATTCTGTAGATGCAAAGGAGACTCAGGAGGAACACTCCTTTGTATCTCCAATCGTCGGGTATCGTCCGAGGTTCTTGAAGTTGTCACACCCTCTCAGCCATCTTCTCGATTGTATGCACAGTCCACGTCTCCACTTCAAGATCCAAGCTTGCGGAGAGGAAATGGATGATTGATCTTCATCTTGGAGATCTTGGATGATGGTGGAAGCTTAGGGGATGATCCCTAACCCTTGGAGGAAGAAAAAATGCGCCTAGGGCGCTGACTGCGAACTAGGTTCGGAGGGAAAATCAGGGGCCCTAACATTTCTGTCAAATCTTGTATTTATAGGTAGCATTAATAATGAACGTGCATGAGTAGGGCGCACGACCACTAGTCGTGCGCGAATGAAAGTCCTCTACTCATGCGTGAGGAACCTATAGAAAAAATGATAAAAAAAATAAGAGTCACGAGTATGAGTAGTCCTCTACTCGTGAGCGAAGGAACCTGTATCAACCAAAAGTGGTGGAAGGTAAAATCGACGAGACGATTTTTAAGGCACGGCCACTGGTCGTGCGTGAAGAAATCATATAATCGTGTGCAAAAGTTGGCCAGTACTCCTGTGTTTCTCTAGATATTCTGCCCAAATAGAGTGCACGGCCACTGGTCATGCGCGAAGGGTCCACTGATCGTGCTTGAAGAAAAATTCACAATTAGTGGCCAATGATACGAAATGGGGCTGAAACTCCCTGGAAATTCTACACGAGGATGTACGTGCATGAAAAATAGCCATAACCACCAGAATTCACAATAATAATCACATTTCATGCAATCAAAATGTGTATAGACATAAAGAAAGGAAGAGAATGATGAAATGATCACAAACATGCTCTATTTAGCCAAAACTCGCTCGAATGATAGAAAGTATGAATAAGAAGGATTTAATACTAGAATGACATAAGAGAAGAGCAAAATCTCGTGAAACCCAGACTAAAATAGTGCATAAAATACTTTTTAATGTACGCTCATCAATGAGCCCGGCGACCGGAGAAGGAGCGCGCTACAAAAGTTAAACGAGGTTAGGGAAAAGATCCCTCAAAATGAAACTATCAAAGGTCATCTACCTAAACAAGGGTCAGTAGGCCTCTCCTCGTGATGAGGAGAATGGTGGCATGACCTCATTCTCTCATGATGACGAAAGTGATCTCACAAAAGAAATTGCCTGTGCGACCAGCTGGTCCTCACCGCCTCAGGATAGGTATATGGCACTAGAGGCACCATCCTGCGAGAAGGAAACAAGCGAAGGATTCCTTCTGTTTAAGCCACCACATCCCAAGTTCGCAGAGGAACTCGCGGTGGAGAGGGTGCTTCGGACACTGCAATCTATACAGCCCCTTGAGGGGGAGACCAGGAGGAAGCGACAATGTCCCAGTCTCCAAAGAAGTCTCCTCGGTAGGCAAATTGTCTGCTAAGGTGACAACTACCATTGACATCGCATCAAGGGAGTGGTCAGGATTTTCCTCAGATGATCGGCTAGCCGTGGAGAATGGGTACAGTGAGGAGGTTCCTACAGCGAGGACTCATTGAGAATGGGACCTCTCATACTCCAAGGGCGGAGTTATGCCCACCGCGTTAGTATGCGATAAAGAATGTTCCACTAGAGAATCACCTAATGGCACGACCACGACTGTCTAAGTGGGATCAAGCCCACCAAAAGGGATGACTTCAGCCATCTCACCAAGAGCGGCAATTGCACAAAGGTATCAAGTTAACAGAGGCACCAAATATGTGTAACATGCCACGAAGAAAGATCTATACCTGGTGAGTCGAGCTCAACAAGAGTTTTTGCTTTGGGTCATTGGGCGAGGTTGCCACAAAATCCTTACTCAAAGGGGTAGATAGGTGGTAGCCGTCAGTGGTAGTCATCGGTGGGGATGTCACCGAAGTCGAACTAATTCAATTCCCAACAAGCAATGGTGAGGTCAGCCAAGATATCGTTACAGGTCGCTAAGAAAATGTGGCCACACCCAATTACCTCTTGAATGAGTTCAGGACCCGAAGTTGGATTAATTCAATTCCTAACAAGCAATGGTGAGGTCAGGCGAGATATCATTACAGCTCGTTAAGAAAATGCGGCCACACCCAATTACCTATTGAATGAGTTCAGGAGTGGTTGGCTCGCACCCCTCAGCAGGTTCTCTAAAAGATTATGGGTTGTCTGTAAACTACACCTACAGTGGGGGTGATTAGGTGTTTTCAATTTCTTTGCTAGTTTAAAAGTTTATCAATCACAGCACACAAGCATCGCAGAAAACACACAATGATTTATAGTGGTTCCCAACTAGAAAATGTGTCTAGAGGTAGTCCACGGTCCCTCTCACCTATCTAGCAGTGTGGTAGACAAGGCAACTTCTCCAACTCAGATCTTTTCACTATAATCAGATCTTACAACTCAGGTTCACACAGAACCCTACAAGGCTCAGACTTTACAAGTCTTACAATCACAGATCTTCAACAAGATCCTACCAAAACTCAAGTTCACCAAGAACCCTACCAACTCAGATCTATCACTAGATCCTACCAACTCAGACTCACAAAGAGCCCTACAAAGTAATACAGAGATGTTGTTGTAGAAGAGAAAACTTCAGAATGAAAGCTTGAATAACAGATCTTCTTCTTCTTCTTGTAACACTATGCCCAAAGATCTTGTGGATCAATTAACCTTTCTTTAGAATCTTCTGTAAAACTTCACAGCACAGCAGCAATAAAGACTTCTTCTTTTTGTTGATTCTTTTCTTTCTCTCTTTAGGAAATATGTGTGAGAAAAACTTGAGAGAATATTGAGCAAGTGTATTGTTGTATATAAAATTATCTTCTTTTATATGCTCTGCAATTTTGCATAAAACCTCTTAATGATTATTCCATAATTAATTTCCCGTTTGAAAACGTATTGCAGAATTGGCAATTCTTTATCATAATTACTAGCCTTTCTTGGAACTTGCAGAATATAGAAATAATAAATCTCTATCTTAAGTGTTGTGTAATGGCTATAATTTGTAGAGAATATATCATTTATTGCTCCTTGATTTGTGCGCAAGATATACGACGTGTATATTCCCTGAATAGCAATTTCCAAGAAAGTCTGCGCATTAAATGCTGCTTTGCAATCTATCAAGATGATATTAATCCTTCATGACGATATCGTCTTGATCAGTGTATACGATATATATACTTCACAACGATATCGTCGATATACTTCCTTCTTCACCTCTCTACTTAATATCAGAACGATATTACTTCTTCTAGACGACATAGTCGAGATGTTACTTTGAATACGACTTAGACTTGTTCTTCATGCAGATTGTCTTTGTTCAAGATGACATCATCTTGATATTCTAGACGACATGAGGTAATCAAACTGATGTTTGTTTTGTATGACTCTCCTTTCATTACTTAATGAGTCAAGTCACATAGACATCAAGGTTATACTTCTCCTTTAAGACGATGTCATAGAGACTGTAACACCCCAAAACTTCATGTGATGCGAGCAGCCAAATTTTAAAGGTATAACCAAAGTCGTCTATTTGGGTATAGCCAAATTCGTCGAAGGGAATTAGATGAATTTGTCGAACGAGATAAGGCTTTCAATGAATTCGTCGAACGCTATAAACTTTCGACGAATTCCTCGAACAGAAATAAGGCTTCCGACGAATTCATCGAACGCAGCCAGCCATTCGTCGAACGCAGGTTTATCAGCAGTTCATCGAACGCAGGCAGCCATTCGTCGAACGCAGTCAGCCGTTCGTCGAATGCAGGTTTATCAGTTGTTCGTTGAACGCAACTTATTAGCCGTTCGTCGAACGCAGCATTTCAGTCATTTGCAGAACGCAGTTTATTAGCCATTCGTCGAACATAAGTTTATAGGTATTCGTCGAACGCACCTTTATAGCATTCGTCGAACGCACCTTTACTGCCTTTCGTCGAACGCAGTTACAGTACGGCGATTTACGAAATAATAGACCCGTGACTTCTTGATCATAACTGTCAGATCCAGGGCTTTAAATCCAAGGGCTGGAATTTATTTCTATGTTATCTTAGGGTTTGTCCAGAGGGGTATTTATATCCACTTTGACTTATAATCTTTATCTTCTTCAAGCGTGAAAAAGACGGAAGCCGAGGAAGAACAACGACAGCGAGGAAGAAGATCGAGGCTTCTTCTACCATTGTTGGAGCTTCAGAGCTCTGAATCGTGAGCCATTTTCAGATCTGGAAAGAGCAGTCCGTTGCGGTTCTTTCTATCCGAGTGAAATCTTAGATCTATGGCGGGGAAAAAAGCTCCAAGGGTAACGATCCTTCCTCCCGGTCTTAGGATGTGTTTTTGTCCTCTCATTCCTTTTTCTATGCTTGCATGAGGAATCCCTTTCACCAAATGGGTGAAGTGTAGGATTTCCTCTAGTTCTTCGGAACCCTGGGTCGATTGTGTCCATCCCCGGCATATTGCATTAGAAATCTGGTAGTCGTGCGGATTTAGGCATTTTGTGTGAAGCCTATTTTTGGCCGTGAGCCCGGATCGGTGATGCTTAGATTGCGACATTGCATTTAGGTTAAGCCTAGAATGAACGCCGGAGAATGTCTCCATGAGATTTTCTATCATAGTGCGGGACTTGAGTTTTAGGTTCCTTTTGAGAGCCTAACAGAAGCCCTTGCTTGGGTGGTTAAATGCAAACATTCACCACTAGATTTGAAGAGGAGTGGTCTTGTACCTCCTTCTTGGTTGTTGTTTGCGAAGTCTAAGTCAGCGTGAAAGGATTAGATGCATAGCTTAATTTGTGGGCACTTGTTGTGCTAAACCCTTACGGGCCGAGGTGGAGTCGTACCTGTGTCGTGCGATAGATCGCGATGATTAGAGCAAGGGCAAAGCTGAACCGAACCCGTTTCCATGCAGATCGGTGAGAGGTCCCTACCTCCTGTAAGCCGTGTGATCATGGGAGAGATCGTGGAAGGTGTCCTACCTAGACCGACCAAAAGCTCTTTTTCCCCACCTAAGGCTATGACCTTAGGGTGGAGTGTTTGTGATGAATTGATGTTATGTTAGCCTCATGCGGTTGCTTAGGCGGTTGTGGGGAACCTCTGGGTGAACTCAACCAACATCATGTGCAAACCTAGGTTCCCTTTTACTTGATGCTCAACCTAGAAGATTGATTGTGCTTGAAACCTCACCTTGTGTAGTGTAGTTTGCATTTTCTTTATATTGTTACATGTTGCATGTGCGGCTTGCTTGCAGGTTAGCGGTGACACGCCCCTGAGCCGGCTAGATGGCTGGGGGTTGGGATCATTATGCGGTTTGTGGTCAGCTCATAACTGTCCCTCGTTTACTTCTTATTAGATGTTGGTTGCAAATGCAGGTGAGCCTAGCGGGAAATAGCAGGTGGTGGCCCTTTTGCTGTGTTGACCCTATTGCTGTGTTGGCCCTCGAAGGCCAGCCTCCCTTCTGTTTTACATGTATTATCGGTCTGCATGCCGATGTATGTTTTAAGTTTCTATACATTTGATAAATGTAAGGCCTTAAAGCCGTAACTCTAATTGTTTCATTCCTGGGATAGTGGACAATTCTAAAAGATGTTTAATACAAATGCTTTCGCTTACGTTTTTTATACTCTCGTGTAGTTGTTGTTCTTTTCTGAATATCATCTTTTAATGCCTAGCTAGTGTGTATAGTATGGTGTGGGGTCCCGGCCGGGCCTACTGTTATATTATTTGTACTGGCAGGGTGTTACAATTTGGTATCGGGCTTAGGGCGTCGATCCGTAGTTTCGCGAATTCGGGACAAATTCCTTTTAAGGGGTGGTATGCACGGGAGGTGCGCTCACCTAAAATGATAAAAACTAATAAAAATGTCCACTTAGGAATGGGAAAAACATACTTGTTTGCAGAACCTGAGCGTTCCATGATTGTTGTTTGCTATGTTTTCGGTCACTAAATTATGTATTGCACGATTATAGGTGACTAGGAGTGGTGCGGGGCAATCTAGACCCCATACACCACTGAAAGTAGTGCATCTGCTGAGGTGCCAGCGACCACTCCTTCGGCTGAGATGATCAAATTAGTCGTAGAAGCTGTCTTCGCAATGATCAACACTCAACCTCAAAGGCTTGCACAGCCTGTTGCGCCTACTCCGGATGTGACCCCGGCGGCCGTTGCCGCAGTGAAACCTGCAGTGGAACCGAGGGTGGAGATCCCTGTACCAATGGCTGCAGTGGAACCTGCGGTGGAGCCAAGGGTGGAACGTCGAGTAGAGCGAGTGGCTGTTGCGCGAGCGCGTGATCAACAACTTCAGCACTTTCTAAGCTTCCATCCTCCAACCTTTTTGGGGACCGGATCCCCAACGGAGGCAGAGGACTGGTTGTCAACAATTAGAAAAACTCTAAAGGCGACAGTGATGGAAGAAGCCATGATAGTCACCCTATCCACCTTCCTCCTTAACGGAGAAGCAGCGCTATGGTGGGATGAGCAAGAAGTGCATAAGTTTGGTGGTAGAGATATTACCGAGATCACTTTGGCAGAGTTCTCAAAGTCGTTCCTCTAGTGGTATATTCCCTCTGCCCAACGCATCGCATTACAGAACTAGTTCTTGAAGTTAACTCAAGGCGATAGCTCGGTGGACTGTACTTGTATGAGTTTACTAGACTGGGCCACTATGCGGGGTCTTTGGTGGAAGATGAGGAAACAAAGACGAACAAGTTTTATGAAGGTCTTCGAGATGAGTTGAGGCTGCTCCTTGCAGGCCCAATGACGTTTGGCTTCCATGTGATGGTGCAAATCGCCAGATCTCTGGAGTTGGACATGAAGAGAGTGCAAGAAAAAGGCATTGCAAAGAAGCATGAACCCCATGCGTCGGCCTCTCAGTCCAAATCTGAGTTCAGGAGGAACAAAAGAAAGTTCAATTCTGCGGAACCAACTCGCTCAAATGTGTCGGGAGCTACGACTGCACGTGGTCCAATTACATGTTTCATTTGCGGAAAGGTGGGACACAAAGCATGTGTGTGTCGCAGTGGTCCCCTAGACCAGAAAATCGAGCGATGGACTATGCTCGTGCTACGGGTCATGTGGAAAAGGGCAAAGCTGTGGAGTCTTCTGCATCCCAGCATATTCCGAACCAACCGAGAGTTTACTCGCTTGGCCAGCAAGAAGCCATACGACAAACTGATGTCGTCACGGGTATGGATTAAAAGTTAGCTTTTACAGCTATTTATGATTGATACTGTTGTGCGACTTTATGTTTGATTTGTGTGCAATTAGGTTTCATCCTAATTTTCAATTATCCGGCGAGAGCTCTATTTGATACGGGTGCATCGCATTCTTTTCTGTCTGAGGACTTCGTGGTGCGAATCGGAGTACCGTTTACCTTAGTAGAAGATAGATTGGAGGTAGTGCTACCCAATGGATCTCGCATGAGCGCGGATAGGAAGAGTCGTGTGAAGGTGCAGATTGGAAATTAAGACGTCGACTTGGAAGCATCGTTATTACCGTTAGCTGAATTTGACGTAATCTTTGGCATGGACTGGCTCTTGGAGCAGCGAGCATGCATTGAATGCAATTCAAAGGAGGTCACTCTGGGAAAGAACACCGGAGACGAAACCACATTCGCGGGTATGCGAGGAGCGAGCAAGACCCTAATGTCTGCTCTCCAGGTGGTTAAGGCGGTGAGAAAGGGCGCGGAGTTGTTCTTCACTTTGTTGGAGGCTTCAGAGCCAAAGCGCAGTTTAAGTGATGTCCCAGTTGTAGCGGAGTATGCCAATGTGTTTCCTAACGAACTCCCTGGGGCTCCGCCTCAGCGAGAGATTGATTTCTGTATTGAGCTGGTGACATGTGCCAAGCCTGTAACACGCTCACCGTACCGAGTAGCGCCAAAGGAATTGGCAGAACTGAAGGTTCAGTTGCAAGAGCTACTAGAGCAAGGCTATGTACATCCAAGTTCTTCACCTTTGAGTGCACCGATCCTCTTTGTGAAAAAGAAGGACGGGAGCTTGCGTCTATGTATTGATTATTGAGAGCTGAATAAGCTGACTGAGAAGAACCGTTATCTGATTCCAAGAATCGATGACTTATTCGACCAACTGGTTGACGGTATACTCTAAGATAGACTTAAGGTCTGGCTATTATCAGCTTCATATAAGGGAATGTGATATTCCAAAGACAGCGTTCAGTACCCACTTTGGGCACTATGAGTTCACGGTAATGTCGTTCGGTCTGTCTAATGAACCGTCGGTATTCATGGACTTAATGAATAGAATGTTTCGAGAGTACTTGGATCAATTTGTGATCGTCTTTATCGATTACGTGGCCAGAAATGAAGAAAGACATTGCACTCTACGTGGCCAAGTGTCACACTTGCGCGTTGGTGAAGGCTGAATGTCAAAGACCTGGTGGGTTCTAAAGTCTTTACCGATCCCGGAATGGAAGTTCGATGATATTTCGATGGATTTTGTGCACGGATTGCCGAGATCGCAACATGGAAACGACGCCATCTGGGTGATCATTGATCGATTGACGAAAGTTTTGCACTTTATTCCGAACTGGAAAGACGACTCCGTGGAAAAGCTAGCAAAGTTATACGTTGATAATATCGTACGGTTGCACGGGGTTCCCCGTAGCATCGTGAGCGATCGTGATGGGCGGTTCACATCGAACGATTGGAGGGTAATTCATCAATTATTGGGTACCAAGCTAAAATTTAGCATGGCCTTCCACCCGCAAACGGATGGACAGGCCGAAAGGACTAATAAGACGATGGAAGAAATGCTAAGGATGTGCGCCCTGGACTTCGGAAAGAAATGGGAAGATCATCTCTATATGATTGAGTTTGCCTACAACAACAGCTACCAAGCAAGTGTAAAGATGGCACCTTTCGAGACTTTTTATGGTAGAAAATGTCGTACACCATTGGCTTGGGCTGAAACGGGTGACACAAAGTTGTTGAAACGCAAGGACGTGGATGAAGCAAATACATCAATCCGGGCAATACGAGAGTGGTTGCTCATTGCCCAGGATAGGCACGCAAAGCATTATAATGCAAATCACCGAAAAGTCGAGTTCATCGTTGGTGATTGGGTTTACCTAAAGATAAAACCGTTCAAAGGAGTATCGAGGATCCGACGCTTGAAAAAGCTAAGTTCGAGGTACTTAGGACCGTTCGAGATCTTGGAGCGAATTGGTGAAGCTGCCTATCGGCTTGCTCTATCTTCGGAGTTGAGCGGGCTGCATGATGTATTTCATATCTCTGTGTTGAGGAAGGCTGTCAAAGAGCCTAGTCTTGTTGTTGCGGTCAGCGAAGTGTCGGTAGACGGTGGGTTAGCGATGAAAGTCAAGCCCATTTGCATAGAAGACACCGAAGTGAAGCAGTTGCGGAACAAATCCATTCGGATGGTAAAGGTCCGTTGGAATAATTGTGGGAGAGAGGAACTCTCTTGGGAAAGGGAGCAAACGATGCTTGCGGAGTACCCCAAGCTATTTCTCTCAGGTAATTTATCCTTTAAATTGGCTGCGGTTTTTTTCGTAATTTTGGGACGAAATTCTTTTAAGGGGGGTGGTATTGTAACACCCAAAAACTTCCTGTGATTCAAGCAACCAAATTTTAAAGGTATAGCCGAAGTCATCTGTTTGGGTATAGCTGAATTCGTCGAAGGGAATTAGATGAATTCGTCGAACGAGATAAGGCTTTCGACGAATTCGTCGAACGCTATAAACTTTCGATGAATTCGTCGAACAGAAATAAGGCTTCTGACGAATTTGTCGAACACAGCCAGTCGTTCGTCGAACACAAGTTTATCAGCTGTTCGTCGAACGTAGGCAGCCGTTCGTCGAACGCAGACAGCCATTCGTCGAACGCAGGTTTATCAGCCGTTCGTTGAACGCAACTTATTAGCCGTTCGTCGAACGCAGCATTTCAGCCATTCGCCGAACCCAGTTTACTAGCCATTCGTCGAACGCAAGTTTATAGCTGTTCGTCGAACGCAGCTTTATAGCATTTGTCGAACGCAGCTTTATTGGCATTCGTCGAACGCAGTCTTAAAGCTGTTCGTTGAACGCAGTTATAGTACGGCGATTTGCGAAATAACAGACCCGTGACTTCCTGATCAGAGCCGTCAGATCCAGGGCTTTAAATCCATGGGCTGGAATTTAATTCTGGGTTATCTTAGGGTTTGTCTAGAGGGGTATTTATATCCTCTTTGACTTATAATCTTTATCTTCTTCAAGCGTGAAAAAGACGAAAGCCGAGGAAGAACAACGACAGTGAGGAAGAAGATCGAGGCTTCTTCTACCATTGTCGGAGCTTCGGAGCTCCGAATCATGTGCCGTTTTCAGATCTGGAAAGAGCAGCCCATTGCGGTTCTTTCTATCCAAGTGAAATATCAGATCTATGGCGGGGAAGAAAGCTCCAAGGTTAACGATCCTTCCTCCTGGTCTTAGTATGTGTTTTTGTCCTCTCATTCCTTTTTCTATGCTTGCATGAGGAATCCCTTTCACCCAATGGGTGAAGTGTAGGATTTCCTCTAGTTCTTCGGAACCCCGGGTCGATTGTGTCCATCCCCGGCATATTGCATTAGAAATCCGGTAGTCGTGCGGATTTAGGCATTTTGTGTGAAGCCTATTCGTGGCCGTGAGCTCGAATCGATGATGCTTGGATTGAGACATTGCATTTAGGTTAAGCCTAGAATGCGCGCCGGAGAATGTCTCCGTGAGATTTTCTATCATAGTGTGGGACTTGAGTTTTAGGTGCCTTTTGAGAGCCTAACGGAAGCCCTTGCTTGGGTGGTTGAATGCAAACCTTCACCACTAGATTTGAAGAGGAGTGGTCTTGTAACTCCTTCTTGGTTGTTGTTTGCGAAGTCTAAGTCTGCGTGAAAGGATTGGACGCGTAGCTTAATTTTTGGGCACTTGTTGTGCTAAACCCTTACGGGCCGAGGTGGAGCCGTACCAGTGTCGTGCGATAGATCGCGATGATTAGAGCACGGGCAAAGCTGAACCGAACCCGTTTCCATGCAGATCGGTGAGAGGTCCCTACATCCTGTAAGCCGTGTAATCATGGGAGAGGTCGTGGAAGGTGTCCTACCTAGACCAACCAAAAGATCTTTTTCCCCACCTAAGGCTATGACCTTAGGGTGGAGTGTTTGTGATGAATTAATGTTATGTAGCCTCATGTGGTTGCTTAGGTGGTTGTGGGGAACCTCCGGGTGAACCCAACCAACATCATGTGCATACCTAGGTTCCCTTTTACTTGATGCTCAACCTAGAAGATTTATTGTGCTTGAAACCTCACCTTTTGTAGTGTAGTTTGCACTTTCCTTATATTGTTACATGTTGCATGTGCGGCTTGCTTGCAGGTTAGTGGTGACACGCCCCTGAGCCGGCTAGATGGCCGGGGGGTGGGATCGTTACGCGGTTTGTGGTCAGCTCATAGCTGACCCTCGTTTACCTCTTATTGGATGTTGGTTGCAGGTGCAGGTGAGCCTAGCGGGAAATAGCGAGTTGTGGCCCTTTTGTTGTGTTGGCCCTTTTGCTGTGTTGGCCCTCGAAGGCCTGCCTCCCTTCTGTTTTACATGTATTGTCGGCCAGTGTGCCAATGTATGTTTTGAGTTTCTATACATTTGATAAATGTAAGGCCTTAAGGTCGTAACTCTTTTTGTTTCATTCCTGGGATAGTGGACAATTCTAAAAGATGTTTAATACAAATTCTCCCGCTTATGTTTTTTTATACTCTCGTGTAGTTGTTGTTCTTTTCTGATTATCACCTTTTAATGCCTAGCTAGTGTGTATAGTATGGCGTGGGGTCCCGGCCGGACCTACTGTTATATTATTTGTACTGGCAGGGTGTTACAGAGACATCTTAGCTTTATCCGCGATAAGCTTTCTTCAAGATATGTCGTTGATATCTGAACTTAGCTTTCTACACGACAAGCTTTCTTCAAGACGATGTTGTTGGATCTTGCGGCGCCCTTAGAGGGGGGGTGAATAAGGGAATAAAATTCTTTTTATAATTTTCAAGATAATTACTAAGTTGTTTTTGATTAATAGGAAATAAGATGAAAATTTAATAATAACAATTTTGCAATAATGAAATTTTACGCCAATTAAGAGAAATCAAATAAACACAAATATAATCATGATTCCATTATATAAAAAGGGTGTTTACAAAATTTGATTTCAATATCGCTAGAAATCGGAGGCGTACAAAAGTGAATTTCTTTTCCTTTTCTATACCGACTTGTATCCCCACAAACCGGTTGGCTTTAGCCTATCCTTCCCCGGATAAGGCCTCAAGCCGCTCTAGCCAATCCTTCCCCGGATATGGCCTCGAGCACCCCCTAGATATAATCCCCTAGACCTAGTCGCCAACTCACGCGGCAAATTCCCCCTAAGCCGCGCAAGGACCTAGTCGCCAAAAACAAGATACAAATAAAGAAGTGAAGTAAATAACAAGCAAACTCTCTCTTGAGATTTTTGGAGATGAGGATGAAGGATCGCTGAAGCACAAGCGAGGTCGAAGCGATCGTTCTTCGGATGCAGCGTGATGGCTTCCTTCTCCAGAATTTCTTCTTTGGCTTTGAGTGGGAGATGATGTTTCGGCAAAGTAGCAGCACGAGAGTATGGGCACAAGTAATGTCTCTGGGAGGTGTTACCAAAACGAAAAGCAAAGCTCCATTTTATAGAACTCCACGCTAGCCCCTGCGGTAGCCGCTAACGCTGGCGGTATCGGTCGTGTAGAACAGTTACGAAACCGTCGGCGGCGTGGCGCTGTGCACGAACTCGAGATAGCGCCAGGCGGTAGCGATAGCGCCAGGCGGTAGCGATAGCGCCTGCGGTAGCGATAGCGCTGGCGGTAGCAGTCGTATTGAGCGGTTGCGGAACCGTTGGCGGCGTGATGATCTGCACGAGCTCAAGCTAGCGCCTGGCGGTAGCGTTAGCGCTGGCGGTAGCGCTAAGGAACCGCTGAGACGAGGCTAACCGCTGAGACGGCCGCTGAGATGAAACCGCTGAGACGGAACCAACTGAGCTAACGCCTGGCGTTAGCGATAGCGCTGGCGATAGCGCTGGCGTTAGCAATAGCGCTGGCGTTAGTGCTGCTCCTTTCAAAAGGTTGCTCCAAGCTGCCTTATACCTGTGGAGTATTGCACCTATAGTTCAAAAGGTTGCTCCAAGCTGCCTTATACCTGTGGAGTATTGCACCTATAGTTCCTGCACACTATAAACACACTACAAGCAATATCAAATACAATATGTGATTTTTTATTCTCAAACAAAGGGGTGTGACACACATGTCCAACAATCTCCCCCTTTTGATAATAACAAATCCACTTAGCAAGAAATCAACAATAGTGTTTATAGTATAAGATAAGCAAGATGATAGTGCAACTCTAGTATATGATAAGCATGATAATAGCATGATAATGTGCATACTCCCCCTATCTTAATGCTCCCCCTATATAAATGCAATTTATGTGTTACTCCCCCTAAATGATAGATTTCATGAATTAGTCTCCCCTTATTTATCTATATTTCTCCTATATAGATTTCTTCAATTAATCTCCCCCTTTTGGTATTATCAAAAGAAGGTGGGGTGAGGGTAGTAAGGAGGCATTAATATATCATGATCGAGCTTTTCGAAATATAAATAAAGATAAAGAGTTTAAGCATAGCATATATAAGAGATTTCAAATATAAAGATAAGAGTTGTAAGCAAGCGGAAGATTATAATAAACATCTTTTTGTAAGTAAGAAAAGCATAAGTAAAAATATGAGTTTTAGTTCAAAATTGAAAGATGTTTTAACCTTTTGAAATCTCAAAGTTTTTCATAAAGATACCAAGCATGAAATGAACATATCAAAGAGAGATTATACTACAATGTTACTTAATTTTAAGTTCAAGAAATACCAAAACATTGTAGAGATCATGCTAGGTTATCTAGTGCATTTTTATATAAAGAGTAGTATAGATAAAGCATTAGAATCCAATACTCATGAGAAGAAGTGTTATGAAAGATAATGATGTGCACATAAGTGTATTTTGGGCAATGTTAACAATTGATTTAAATCACAAAATACAAGACATATGCAAAGTAAAGTGCACAATAAAACACAAGTAAATTACTTTCACACACTTTTAATGCACATAATTTTTAACAAAGTGGTGTAATAATCAAAGTTTGCACAAGACACTTTACTATTCTTTGCAAGGTGCTCAACCTCACAATGCTTATGAAGACTTATCAGGAGGTTCAAGTAGTGCTTGGTGGAGTTATATTTGTCTACATATATAATTTTTTTGTTCACATTTGTGAGACAATATTCTCCGAATACACTTGTTTTGCAAACAAAAAATTTAATTTAACCACTTTTCTAAATTTCATAAGTGCAATTCAAATGTAGTGTAGGCAATAAACTTATGCAAGTTTTAAGTCATTGTATAAATACAATACACAAGCAAGCATTTTTAGATTTAGACACACATGTTGATTACCAAAATAAGTGAGTGAAATGAATCATTATCAATCATAAAATATTTACTCATACTTAGAGGCATGCTAAGATTGGTTCTACACATATTTTTTAATATTTGATGCACTTTAAATAGATATATCAAAGCATGATAAGCAGAACAATGTTCATAGTAATTTGAAGGAATAAGTTTTAACATTGTAAATAATTCTAAATAATCGAATTCATACATGTTTGATATTGGCAATAAAGATCATACAGTTTTTTATGTTTTATCATTTTTAAATCAAATAAAAAAAGAAGATCACAAAAACATATTTTTGTAATTTTTGAATTTTGAATTTTTGTAGTTGATTTTTCATAAAATAAATAAAACAAAAATAAAAAATGTCAGAACTACAAATCAAAGTAGTACAAATACACTAACATATTTTTCTTGATTTTTAGAAAATTTAAAAAACAGAAAATTTGAACATTCACGCTAGCGCCGGCGCTAGTGCTAGCGCGGGAAACAGTACTCGATTTTTTGAGAATTTTACAAATCTGATTTTTGATATTTATTAGGAGCCTTAAGGGTAGTCTTATGCAGAAATTTTGTAATTTTTGGAAATGTCTTGATTGCTCAAATTGCATAAAGCCTAGCATTTTTATATGTCTATTCATCCTAAGATGTCTAAGACTCCTAATTCCAACCTTAACATTTGAAACCTTGCATCAGGAAGAGGTTTAGTGAATATATCAGCAAGTTGAGAGTCCGTGCCAATGAAACTTATTCTAACATTTTCCTTTTTAATGTGATCCCTTATGAAATGATGACATTCATCTATATGTTTGGATCTAGAGTGGTGTACCAGATTATTTGAGATCAATGACACTTTTGTTGTCACATTTTAATTCAATAAGTTTTAGATGAAAACCAAAGTCCTCTAATGTTTGGCTCATCCATAGAGCTTGTGCACAACAACTCCCTAATGCAATATATTCGGCCTCCGTGGTGGAGAGTGCAACCAAATTTTGTTTCCTACTGGACCATGCAACTAATGAAGGTCCTAGAAAATGACAAGTACCACTAGTGCTTTTTCTATCAAGTGAACAACCGACATAATACGAATCGGAATAGCCATGCAATGTAAATGAATCATTATGTGGGTACCATAATCCTAATCTAGATGACCCAATGAAATATCTAAAAATTCGCTTTACCGCTTTTAAATGAGATCTTTTGGATTGGCTTGAAATCGAGCTCATAAGCATACGGCAAACATAATATCGGGTCTAGTTGCACTAAGATAAAGTAGGGATCCTGTAAGACCCCATTTTTTCTTTTCAGACACCGGGTCTTAGGCCCAGAACTGCCGCTTTGCGGTGACACCTTCACTCGGGGAGGTCGCCACTACAAAGCGCCGATCCTGCCGGCCAAATCGATCATGAAGAAAAGTACATTAAAGAAAACAAGTCCACATAATCAACATGAAATATAAAACCATAAAGGTAAATGTCCAAAGAGTATAACTGAATAAAAGATAACAAGGGTTACAATAATAAAGGGCTCATGCCCTGTACATCATATCCTCACTACAAGATCACTCGCGGAAGCTAACTACTAATCACTTACTGATCCTGAATCCTGTGCTCCTGTACTAGACTGGTCCGCCTCCGTCTGCCCCGGCCTCTGGTGTTGCTGCGTTTCCTCGATCTCCTAAAATGATATGGTCCACCGACCGTTAGTCAAAAAGACTAAGCCAATCCCCCACCTCTCCCCCAGTGACTCCTAGGCACCGAGCGGGATGACGAAGCGGAGGTAAACAAAGGGGTAAACAAATGCAGGTGACAGGGAAACTAGTTATGGAAAGATCTACCACTACACAAGTGTGTATATATAATAAACTGAAGCAGTAAGCAAAGTAAGGTGCAAACAGGTAAAGTAATCAGGGTTACAAAGATAAGTATAAGAAATTAACCATTGATTTATAGGAATGTACACACAAACCTATAGACCATGGGGTCGTTTAGCAAGGCCTACCGTATAAGAAGTCCCATAACTGACTTATAAGTTAGGGGTAGGTTGAAATGCAATGTTTTATGCTATGACATGCAAGGTATGTTGTTATGTTATGTTCATACATGTGCAACTCACACACTACGACTCTATGCGCATAGACCTTTAGTTCCCCCTTTTTGGAGCGAGCTAGACTCCCAGGATACTCCTGTAGTGGCAAACAGAAGCGGTGGGTTGGCCCTCGCCCACCTCTAGGTTGGTATTCACACTACCTAACTTAGACCTATTGTACGCCTCAACGCAAAACCCGCGGAGCATCTGCGTACTCTTACTAGCTGGACCACTAGACTTTCATGGCTAAGTGTAAATACCACACTTGCTGAGTCAACGTATTGACGTCGGTGTGAACGACCGCCAATACCGAAGACCCACCATCTTCAGTGGACATGCAACATGTTCTACTACCTACCTCCGAGCCATAAGCTCCACGAGCTAACCTGCCCTCCATCAACAACCATCTCTGAGTCACAAGCTCACCGGACTAACCAGTCCGCTCTTACAACTACCGAGCCTACAGCTCGTAGCACCAAACCAACTAAACTGTCGTAACCACGGGGTGTGGGTGTGTGTATTATTAAGTTATTCTTGTATAACATTTTACTCTTACAGTTTATGGTTAATCTTGGACTTCCCGAGGGTTACCTTGTAAGGGCTCGCTACGGTACTAGGAACCGAAATGGGATGACACCCCAAAGTTCCCTTTCTCAAGACACTTTGTGTTGTTGGTATCTACCCATAAGAACACCCTCTTGTTATTACAATTGAATTAACCCTAGGTGACTCATGACTTTCCAAGACGATCCTTCGTCAATCCCGAGCACCACTTTACCCTCAACACACCAAGCACACTTTACCATCTATAATTCTTCTTGTTGACCATCATACCTTCTCAACCAAACTAGGTAAACCTCATACCTCCCATCCCTCCTAAGGATCCACTTGATTCTCAAATTTCACAGTTTTACTATACGCAGACCAAACTAATTATATGAAGCTCACAACTATAGGTACTCCAAATATTCGCTCAACTGACCCAAGCTATTTACTGGAGGTCTATCATGATGTTATAAGATTAATTCCAGAGAATCGTATTTTTCCCAACATTACTAATATTTAAGCAATTTTCCAAAAATACAAGCTCCTACGATTTGAACAACAAGTGCACTTTTCTGACTTCCAATGCCTACTAAAATTTTTATATAAATCAAGGGTACCTAATAATTAGTAAATATGAATTTTAGGAAATTCCAGCAAGGTTTACTATTTTCAAAAATTCTTAAACCCACTAATTTTCAATTATTTCCAAAGGAGGTACCCTCGTATGAACTCCAAACCTTATGCAAATTTTTACAGAGGTGAATCATACTAAAATATCCAATCCTACAAAATTTGACCATATTCCATAAATGTTACATTTGTAATTTCCACAAAGGTCATATTTGCAATTAATTCCAATTTGAACTAGAAGTACCCAAAAATACCAATCCAAAAATTATGAGAAAATTACTGTGGGTTCATAATGGTATGAAATGACATCCAGCAAAGTTTCATGAAATTACAGAAAACCAACACCCTAAAATTAATCATCCCAAAAATTGCCAACAATAAGAATAATTATAATTTGGACCTCCAAAAGTCTTCCAATGGTTCTAACAGAATCTCCAGGGATTAAAAGCATCAAAACTAAGTTGGTGACAGAAATTGGTTAATCCCTAGGTATTAATCTTGCCTAAAACCCAAAAACCTAAATATTTACAAATCTACCCAAGGGTTTATTCCCTAAGGTATACAACCCCAAACCTCTTCAATTTCACAGGGGAGGCTCCTCTAGTCACTATGACCTACTCTCCAAAATTTTAGGTCAAACCATAAAGGTTTGACCCCTCTTCCTTCATTGACCTCTAAATGCACCCCTTAGGGTTTACCCTAGGATTATGGTTCAAACTTCCCCAAATCCACCCAAACTTCTTGTGAGGGTGTTATATAACACATAGGACTCAGAGGAGTCCATTACACTCCTCTCCGAGGACAAACACCCCTATGTCCTTCACAAAGCCCTAAAGGGCACTCTAGGGTTAACCACTAGGGTTTAAGGGCACACCAAGCCCAACCCTCGCATAGTTGGCTCCTTGGGGTATCCCATACACCCTAAGCCAGTGACCAAAGTCACTCCTTCAATAAGTGGGAGGAAGCCCCTCCACACTCCATAGTTAGCCTAGGTCCATCTTTACCCTAATTTTTCTCCTAAGCATACATATGTCCAAGGGAAATTCCCTATGTTGTCCAAGTCCAACCAACCTAAAACTTTGGCCAGAGGTCAGTGAATGGTCACCCAAGGTCCGACCAAAATTTGGTGAGGATTAGGGTTCTTTAGGGTGCCTAGTTGGGGTGCATTTAGCAATTAGCCCCTTTGCAATTTACTAGGGTAAACCACCTCCAATGCCCACCAAATTTGGACCAAGGTTTGGCATGGGTGAGGGTGATGTGCACCCCAAATTTGAGACCAATTGGCTTTGTGGGGGGAGTGTGGGCACTCACCCAAAGTTTTTCCCTAACCTAGGGAGCCTAGGGTTGACTTTGTGAATTGCCCCATCAAATCAACTCCAAATGGTTTGAGATTTTAACCAGGGACCTAGCATGCTCTCTAAGACCACACATCCAAATTTGGGAGGATTTTGAGGTGTTTAAGGCACCTAATTAAATCACACATGGATTATTGAATTTGTCCAAAAACTATAGAAAAATATTCTCCAAAAATTCTGATTTTTGGATATGTCTTTTGTATACATAAGATTAGCCTACACCCCAAATTTCAAGTCATTTGGAGTTCTGGATTGATGTGGGCATCCAAATCAATCTCTGGTCAGCCCTTTGGACAGTCCCCACCAAAATGAGTGATGTGACCTAACCAGGGCTCCAAACTAAGTGATCTCAATTTTGTAATAAACTAGACATCAAGGGATACAACATTGGTGTTGAACACTTTTTCGTTTGAAGGGCCTAAGTATTTTTAATATTTAATTCAAAATGTTGTCAGAAATGTGACAAAATACCCATAATAAGCCATTCATTTCATTCATATGAATGATTCCTGCACGAATCTTGAAGCGGCTTGGACGGCATCGGGTCATCTTCTCCAGTGAATCAACGGCTGCGATAGATCGCGCCTGGGCCGCCTTCAACCTCGATTTCCCAGCCACTCTCACATCCCCCCTGCCGGCAAGTGCCACCACCACCTCCGTTGAGGTGGTGGTCCGCGATAGGAGGTCGTTTGTCGGCCGGTGGTGGCCGGAGTAGGGGTTTCGGGGAGGGGAAAAGTGCTCGAAAACGAGCACCTTTAAGTGCATGATTTGAGCCCGTTTGAACTCGAATCAAGACCCAGATAGATTAAGATCTAAGCACTGAGAGGGAGGAGGAGGATCGGACCTATGTGGGGGCCTGGTGGCGCGTGCTCCGGCGGTTGGCCATGGCCGGTGGTGGATCTTTTGGTTCCATGCCGATCTAGCCTTCCTCTGCCCGATTTTCTCTGGAAGCTTGGGGGTTTCACTCCTCTCCGACCTCTGAAGGTGTTTATGAGGTTAATTGGGGGAGGGGAAGAGCCATGGCATGAATTGCCATTATCACCATTAATGGTGATTTTGGCCACCTCTAATTCCCCTTTGATTCAGCCCCCCTCAGCCCAGAAAAACCCTTGGATTGACTTGTAACTGACAGGGGAGATGAATGATCATCAATTGGGGGAGGATTGAGGGGGTCAAAGCATTCAATCTCCACGAATGCCCCTTCTCTCTCTCTCCAATTTCCGGCTTTCTCTCTCCTGGCCGAATTCATTCAAATTGAATGGCCAAGTCAGCCACTTACAATCACCACTAGGTGGTGGACCACACCAATTGGGTTTAGCCCAAGTGGATGGGGTTTAATTTGGAGAAATTAGGTTATTTTGACCAAATTAAGGACAAGGTTGACTTTGGTCAAATTGACTAATTGGGTGACCCCTAGGATGGGGCTTTTGGGTCCATTGGACTCCAAATTAAATTTAGAAACTACTGGTGGGGTCAATTTGGTCACATGAGCCTTAGTTGACCCAATATAAGTTGATTTGACCAAAACAGGCTAAGTTGACTTTGGTCAAATTGAGCCCTAGGGTTGACCCAGTCATGGAGCTTTTTGTTCCACTGGGTCCCCTATGATATTGTAACACTATGGGTAGGGTCAATTTAATATGGTGGTGGTCAATTAGGGCACTTAGCGAAGAATTGTCATTTTGACCTAAAAAGGGCATTTTGGTCAATTTGCACCACTGGGGGTCCCATGATGGGGCTTTTAGGCCTACTAGGTCTCTTATGGTATTTTATACTTAAATGTGTGGTCAATTTGGCATGGTGAAGGTCAATTGACTCTAATTAAGCTATTTTGACCAATTTGGGGTTATGGTTGACTTTGGTCAATTTGGCCTCTTTGGTTGACCCCAATGGGCCCTTGGTGCCCTAAGGGGACCCCTAATGGGTTGGGGATACTATGGTGGGGTCAAATGGTCAAGTTGAGGCCCCTAGGTCAAACCCTAGGTAGGGTAGTTGCAATTTACTATTTGCAGACCAAGGCTCTTTCAACCCTAATTTTGCCTAAGCTAAAGGGATTTCTACACCACCAAGGCCTTGTCATGACCTTGTCATGATAGATTCACCTGGGGGGTCTAGCTGTCTAGGGGATGTTACAGATCCTATCATACCTCTATATAAGGTTTGATCAATTGAAATTCCCGATTCATCTTTTCCTAATTTTAGTGACACACTCATTGGTGTAGAAGCATGTTTAAGGTTTTCAAATCCAAAACGTTTAAGCATATCATGGACATATTTTGTTTGACAAACAAAGATACCATCAATTCTTTGAGATATTTGAAAACCAAGGAAATAAGAAAGTTCTCCTACTAGACTCATTTCAAATTCATTTTTCATCACTAAAATAACTTCATTACACATCTCTTCATTAGTAGATCCAAAAATTATATCATCAACATATATTTGTAAAATAATCATATCATCATTATTGTGCTTAATGAAGAGAGTATTATCCGCACTTCCCATAATATAATCGTGCTTCAATAAAAATGATGTAAGTCTTTCATACCATGCACGGGGCGCTTGTTTTAAACCATAAAGCGCTTTTTCTAGTTTATAAACATGATTTGGAATTTTTTCATTAATAAAACCGGGGGGTTGTTCAACATAAACTTCTTCTATTACAAACCCGTTTAGAAACGCACTTTTCACATCCATTTGAAATATTTTTATTCTTTTACAGCTTGCAAATGCTAGAAAAATTCTTATAGACTCCAATCTAGCAACGGGTGCAAAAGATTCATCAAAATCTATCCCCTCGATTTGTGAATATCCTTGTGCTACTAAGCGTGCTTTATTTCTAGATATTCTAGACTCACCATCTAATTTATTTTTGAAAATCCATTTTACGCCTACAACTGGGTGATTAGATGGTCTTTCTACTAATTTCCAAACATTATGTCGCTCAAATTGTTCTAACTCTTCATTCATAGCCAAAAACCAAAATTCATCGTTTAAAGCAGTAGAAATGTTTTTTGGTTCTATTTCGGAAACAAAGCAAACATTTGAATAAGATTCATGAAGAGAAGAGCGAGTTCTTACCCCGATGGATGGTTCACCAATTATAAGTTCTCGTGGATGATCCTTTGTGAATTTTAAGACGCTTGGAGGTACATATTCATCTTTCTTGGCCTCCTCTTCTTCTTCTTTGGAAGGTTCTTCATCACCATGCTCCAAAGGAGGTAATAGATCATCCTCTTTGCCTGCGGAAAGTCTTTCTATACAAGGAACAAGCTCATCAAATTTTACATTAATTGACTCTTCAACTTTTCTAGTTCTTTTATTAAAAACTCTATAAGCTTTACAAGTTGAAGAGTATCCAAGAAATGTTCCTTCATCACATTTTCATCAAACTTTCCCAAGCTATCTTTTGTATTTAAAATGAAGCATTTACAACCAAAAACTTTGAAGTAAGATACATTAGGCTTCTTTTGAAAATAAAGTTCATATGGTGTGAGATTTAAAGATGGGCGAAGCATGATTCTTTTTATAACATAACATGATGTGTTTACGGCTTCGGCCCAAAAGGACTTAGGTAATTTATATTCACATAACATAGTGCGTGCAAGCTCTTGAAGTGTCCTATTCTTTCTTTATACAACACCATTTTGTTGTGGTGTGCGTGGTGCGGAGAACTCATGTTTTATGCCTAACATATCACAATAAGAAGTAAATTTTTCATTTTCAAATTCTCCTCCATGATCTGAGCGAATGCATTTAATTTTTAAATCACTTTCATTTTGAATACGAGTACATAATTTTGAAAATTCACAAGGCTTCGGATTTGGATGATAGAAATATTGTCCAACAATATCTAGAAAAATCATCTATTAAAACATATGTATATAATCTACCACCAAGACTTGCGGTGCTAACGGGACAAAAAAGATCCATATGAATTAATTGCAAAGGTCTTGTAGTAGAAATAACATTTTTACTTTTGAAAGAGGATCTAGTAACTTTACCTTTTTGACATGGTGAACAAAGTGAAGGTAAATTTCCATTTAATCTAGGCAATCCTCTAATTAAATCTCTTTTGGCAAGTTTTACAATAAGCTTTGTGCTAGCATGTCCTAGCCTTCTATGCCAAAGTTCAAGTTCATCAGTTTTGGTAATAAAACATTTTAAAGATGATTTTGAAAGATCATGAAATGAAGCTATATAAACATTGTGTATTCTTGGTGCAGTTAGTAAAATATTGTTTGTAATAGGATTAGATATATTGCATAGATTAGTAGAAGATTCAAATAAAACATCTAATCCTTTATCACATAATTGGCTAATTGAAATAAGATTATGTTTTAGCCCTTTTACATAAAGAACATTTGATATAGTGAAGGATTCGTTACCAACTGTACCAATCCCCATGATCCTTCCTTTTCCATTGTCACCAAACGTCACGATCCCTCCCTTCTTCCTTTCTAGGCTAAAGAACTTTGCTTTATTGCCCGTCATGTGCTTGGAGCATCCTGAATCCAAGTACCACACGTCTTCATTGTCCTTAGCCTGCCTGCACATCTAGAAAGAGGATGAGAGTAATGATCCGGATACCCAAGTGGAACCACCCATAGAATAAGTGGAAGCCTTAGGTACCCAGATTTGCTTTAAAGTATTTTGTTTTATTTTCCTGCAAGAACTAGTTGTGTGACCCAACCTATAATAGTTTGCACACGAAATAAAGGGGGTTGAGACCCTTTTCTGGAAAATTTTCTTGCTGGAATAAATTTGATTTTCAGAAGGAAAGCATTTTGAAAAAGAAATTTCAGGTTTCTGGTATGAGGTGCTAGCGCCGGCGTTAGTGGCTAGCGTCGGGCGGTAGCCCTCTCCTCGATATCCGAGCCCAAATTTCCAGATCCATGGCACTGGTACCCTAGAATCATTTCCAGTGATTTTTGGCCTATACCAAATTTTTTAATGGCCATGGTGAGATCATGAACTTGGGCTTTAAGTGAAGAATTTTCTTTCACAAGCATGACACACCTATTTTCAAAATCTTTTTTATTATTTTTGATTTGCGAAAGAGAGGCTTCCAATTTCCTTTCTAATTCTCCCTTTTCTTTTCTAAGAGTTTTGGCATGAGAGAGGGCTTTAGAAAGTGACTCTTCTATATCTTTTGCCAATTTTGTGGAGTGATCACATTCTTGGCAAGAAACCTTTCTCTTTTCTAAAACAATTACCTTTTTGGAAAGCTTTTGATTTTCTTTAATAAGAGATTCATTTTCACGATTTAATAAAATACTATCTTTCATATTTTTATCAAAAGCTTTGCAAGTTTCAAGAAATTCATTATACAATTCATCATAAGTGGGAGGAGTTACCTTAGTGTCACTAGGAACACTGGTGTCGTCGCCATCGTTTCCATGTCCCATGAGGCACATGTTTGCTTCCTCATCTTCTCTTGATGAAGGCCCACTTGATTCTTCGGAGGAGGAGGAGTCATCCCATGTTCTAGCTTTTAGGACTTTCTTCTTCTCCTTCCCTTTGTGCCGTTTTTCTTTCTTCTCCTTCAAGAACTTTGGGCACTGGCTCCAAATGTGCCCCGTCTTCCTACAATGATAACATTCCGGTGGAGGTCTCTCTTCTTCATTGTCGCTCTCTTTTTCCTTCTTTGAAGATGACCCTTTCCATCTTTCACCCTTTTGGAAATATTTTCGAAAGGTGTTTCTCCTTTCCGGATTGCGCATGAACTTTCGGAAGTTCTTCACCAAAAGACTCTCTTCATCTTCATCCTCATCCTCTTTGCACTCCTTCTTTGACTTTAATGCCAACGCCTTCTTATTTGGCTCCTTGTTTTATTCATCAAATTGGATTTTGAGTTCTACCTCATGGGTTTTGAGATTCCCAATGAGGCTCTCAACTTGGAGCGTTCTTAAGTTGTGCGACTCCGAAATAGCCGTCACCTTCGGGTTGAATTTTGGAGGAAGAGAACGAAGGATCTTACGGACCAAGTCGTCATTTGAGAAGGTCTTTCCAAGAGCTTTTGAGGCATTGACGATCTTGGTGAAGCGCTTGTACATACCATCAACATCTTCGCTTTCATCCATTCGGAATTTTTCATATTCCGACTCCAGTTGGAAAAGCTTGGAATCTTTAACCTGCGATGTACCTTCATGAGTAACTTCCAAATGATTCCAAATTTCATATGCAGTAGAACAAGCAGAAATTCTATTAAATTCAGTTCTATCTAATGAACAAAATAGAGCATTCATGGCTTTTGCGTTATTTTTACATTTGAGTTTATCCCGATCATCCCATTTATCTTTGGGTTTGTCTAAAGTTATCTCTCCAACTACAAATGTAGGAGGAGTGTATTCTTCTTCTACCATGTTCGAAACCTCAATATCTAGGGTCATTAGAAAACAACGCATCCTATTTTTCAAATAATTATAATCTGACCCAGTAAATAGAGGTGGTCTACTAATTCCCTGACCCTCAGAAAAAGCGAGATCATTAGACGCCATTATTCCTGGTTTTTTTTAAACCGTTTGGAATAACCTAGCTCTGATACCACTTGTTGGCTCTTACGGCGACCTTAGAGGGGGGGGGGGGGTGAATAAGGGAATAAAATTCTTTTTATAATTTTCAAGATAATTACTAAGTTGTTTTTGATTAATAGGAAATAAGATGAAAATTTAGTAATAACAATTTTGCAATAATGAAATTTTATGCCAATTGAGAGAAATCAAATAAACAAAAATATAATCATGATTCCATTATATAAAAAAGGGTGTTTACAAAATTTGATTTCAATATCGCTAGAAATCCGAGGCGTGCAAAAGTGAATTTCTTTTCCTTTTCTATACCGACTTGTATCCCCACAAACCGATTGGCTTTAGCCTATCCTTCCCCGGATAAGGCCTCAAGCCGCTCTAGCCAATTCTTCCCTGGATATGTCCTCGAGCACCCCCTAGATCTAATCCACTAGACCTAGTCGCCAACTCACGCGACGAATTCCCCCTAAGCCGCGCAAGGACCTAGTCGCCAAAAACAAGGCGATTTCACTACAAGATACAAATAAAGAAGTGAAGTAAATAACAAGCAAACTCCCTCTTGAGATTTCTGGAGATGAGGATGAAGGATCGCTGAAGCACAAGCGAGGTCGAAGCGATCGTTCTTCGGATGCAGCGTGATGGCTTCCTTCTCCAGAATTTCTTCTTTGGCTTTGAGTGGGAGATGATGTTTCGGCAGAGTAGCAGCACGAGAGTATGGGCACAAGTAATGTCTTTGGGAGGTGTTACCAAAACGAGAAGCAAAGCTCCATTTTATAGAACTCCACGCTAGCGCCTGCGGTAGCCGCTAGCGCTGGCGGTATCGGTCGTGTAGAACAGTTACGAAACCGTCGGCGTCGTGGCACTGTGCACGAACTCGAGATAGCGCCTGCGGTAGCGATAGTACTGGCGGTAGCGGTCGTGTAGAGCGGTTGCTGAACCGTTGGCGGCGTGACGATCTGCACGAGCTCAAGCTAGCGCCTGGCGGTAGCGTTAGCGCTGGCGGTAGCGCTAAGGAACCGCTGAGACGAGGCTAACCGCTGAGACGGCCACTGAGATGAAACCGCTGAGATGGAACCAACTGAGTTAACGCTTGGCGTTAGCGATAGCGCTGGCGATAGCGCTGGCGTTAGCGATAGCGCTGGCGTTAGTGCTGCTCCTTTCAAAAGGTTGCTCCAAGGTGCCTTATACCTGTGGAGTATTACACCTATAGTTCAAAAGGTTGCTCCAAGCTGCCTTATACCTGTGGAGTATTGCACCTATAGTTCCTGCACACTATAAACTCACTACAAGCAATATCAAATACAATATGTGATTTGTTATTCTCAAACAAAGGGATGTGACACACATGTCCAACAGATGTCGTCGATATTTGAACTTAGTTTTATCCACAACAAGTTTTCTACAACCTTCAAGACGATGTGTCTTCATCAAGATGATATCGTCGAAACTATTTCGACGATATGGTACTTTTCTCCACGATTCTTCAGCTAAGTCTTGAGACGATATTTTATTTAGTTAATTTTCATTACTTTTATCGTCTATATACTGGTGATGTAGATTTGATGTATCTATCATAACATAAACTTAAACACAACAACAAAAACAACTTAGCTTATCTATACTTGTGTTCCTTCTTCAATTCTAGAGATATTGAAGGCATAATAGCCAACAATCTCCCCCTATTTGAAGAAACCAGAACTTAAAACTATAGAAAGTCTTTACTAACAAATATAATTATTGACAATAAATTAGGCATTTTATCACTGCATATATTAATTAATAACCAGTCCAATACATTAACAATATATATCAGATATAAAAATGTAAAGCATAGAAGTGTGCAAGTGATTTCTAGAATCCTTCTTCTTTTCAATCATTTTGAACATTTTTGCCTTTTCCAGAAGGTCCTGCTTCTTTTCTTTCTCAGCTTCAGCCTGTTTCTGCTTTTATCGTTCAAAGTAGTTATAGGGCTTGGGGTGATATCTAAGAGGTGCATGTGTAGGCACTGAAGTTTCTTCCATTTTGATCTTGTTCAAATAATCCCATCTTTCAGCTTCACATATTTCATATTTTTGTTATTCCTCTGAGTTGTAGAAGGTCCCCCTATCATGCTTTCCCTGCTAATATAGATTCCAGGTGTTTAGGATGATATCCCTTGAGCGAGGGATCCACTCTACAAAGTTAGGATTTTTCTTAACTTCTTCCATTCTCCTCCTCTTAGCTTCTTGCTCTTCAAGGTCAACAGAGTGTCTTTTACTTTTCCTGATTTGCCTATTTCCACTTGCAGGCATATCAACAAAATACTCTTGATAGCTCTCAGGCTCTTGATACTGTTCTACAGGGGCTTCGGGTATTACACTTTAAGATGGTTCTTCAGGGAGATTGCCTTCAAGAATTGGATGTTGGTAGGTTATGCCATAGTCAATTGGAGCAAGATCCAAAGAGAATCTTACTTCAGTTGCTAGCCACATGGCATGATGGCTTGACATTATCTCCCCCTTTCTGGATTATGAAAATATTTCTTTAGAAAGGGATGCTTGAAAAGCCTGAAGTTGTCTGGACAGAAGGTTGTTCAGATTATCAATGGCATCCATTAGAGTGCCCCGAGATGTCCTGACAGCTTGATGGAAAGAATTTGAAAGATGATCTTGTGTTACTTGAAATTGGTGCAGTAATGTTTCACCTATATTGTCCATAAGCTCCTGAGATACTTGAGCAGAGGAGGATATTCTCTGAATGACAGTATTGATGGCATCTTCAAAATCAATAAAGGACACATCTTGATTTTGTATGATTGACTGCTGGTTATCTCTTAGAGTAGTCAATCAATCAAGCATAATGTTGAGTTGTTATCCAATTAGAAAGGTAGATTGATTTATGATGGCTATTTCAGTCCCAATATTTGCCACAGCAGTTGCAGCACTCAGATATACATTTGAGTTTTGATGGTTGAGATGATTAATATCTTCTTGGAGGACATCTATCCAGGCAAGGAGATCATTTCTGCAGCCTATAATATCATGATTTACATAGGCTTCAAATTTTTCTCTTTGTCTATCTAATAGACCTTCCATATGTGACATGAAGTCAGGTGATGGAACTGTGGGAGCTGTGTTGTTTAGATGATGTGGTTCATCTTCTATTCTTAGAGGTGAAGGCAGCATTGTCGATTGACCTGTATGCTCCCCCTCCATTGGTGCAGAGGTTTCTTATTGGTGTGCATGTTCTTCTCCTTCTGAGAATGTATGTATTTCACAATTAAGGAAGTCATTTAAAGACCTGTCAGATTGATCATGTTCTTCAAAAACTGCATGAGCACTTGGTTCTCTTGCAGGTAGCTGCTCATTAGCTGGATCCATCTCCTCTTGAGGGGATTCTTCTCTCATAGGCTCCCCCTCAACAGGAGTCAGGGGTTCTTGAGGAACTTGAGGTGCTGTGACAGGGGTCTTTGAGCCTTGAGGAGAAGGTTCACCTACATCATTCTTTGTGAACCTCTTCTCCCACCTGCTCACTGTTCTGACATCTATCTTTTTGAGATAGTGGAGAGGAATTGATTTTGAAGCTTTGAGGAGATGAGGGATAGTATTCTTGAGATACAAGGATAGGATTCTTCCAAATTTTGGAGAATTTATGTGATCAGTAATCATATAAACCATCAACTTTCCCCAATCAGACCTTTTGTTCAAGATTACTCTGACCATTATCTCAAACATCCCTTTAGAGACTCGATCATGCGAGCCAGTTTTACATAACTGCACCTTTCCAATGATATCTGTCAGTAGTTTGCCCTGACTGTTCATGTGCATTCTCTGCAAGTTGCTAGAGGGCTGGTTTAAAAACCACACCATGTCAATCCTTCATAGACATCTGCATCCTTGATTTCTTCTTCTGTCTCATCCTTGTCAAAACTAGTAAGTTTGAGGATTTGGGATAGACTTTCAGCAGTCACTTGAATTTGTTGCCCAGCCACAACTGTGCGAAGTTCCTTTTCAGATTTGTGAAATTTGGCGTTTCCATAGAAGGCCGAGACGGCTGAATGGTAGAGACGAGTTGGCTCAGTCAGGATGTATTCCAACTCTAATGCATACAATAAAGTTATGACCATGTCCAGATCCTCCTCAGACTTCTCAAAACCTCCTTTCAGAATTTCTCCTCCGGAAGGGATTTTCTCATCATGCTTCTTCGGCGCCATTTCATTTGCAGATAGGATGTCAGAAGGAAGAAGAAGGAAGATTTCTAGTGTTTCGTGTTGTGCGTGATTTCTATGCTTACATAATGTCTAATATATAGGGTAATGCATTGGGAAGGCAAAGAGGCGTGTACCTATTTAAATCCTCCTGTATCATTTTGATAATCACGTAATTGTGGCGCAGTCATTATAGTGTCGTGTCCTGTGATTTCGTAGTGTCGGTCTGGATTGAGCTTTGTTGTCAAGTGTGTCATCGAAATGTATTTACTCTTGTCGTCGATACGTGGATGTTGTCGTCGAGACTTCATCAATGTTGTCGTTATCAATTAAAATGATATTCTTTGTGAGGCTATTTTCCTCTATAAGACTTTAAGTTATTCCTTCTGGTGTTCCTGTCTTCAAAAACTAAGATTGTCAGATCACTTTAGAGTGTACCTTGTGTGAGAACCAACCCCTTATCAAAATGTTTCACACTTACTATAAGGGAATATAATAGATTCAACATACACAATTTCAAGAACTTCATATGCCTAATTCAATTTTGAATTTATTGAACTTCGACTCATCAAGGGGCTTAGTGAAAATATCAGCTATCTGCCCCTCTATATTAACATACTCAAGGCAGATGTCCTTCTTTTATACATGCTCCCTAATGAAATGATATCTAATTTCAATATGCTTTGTTCTACTGTGTGCCACAGGATTTTTGGCAATAGAAATGGCACTTGAGGAATCACAAAAGAGAGGAGTTCTCTTGATGTGCAAATTGTAATCCACTAATTGTTGTTGAATCCACAGGAGTTGTGCACAGCAACTGCCAGCTGAAATGTATTCTGATTCAGTTGTGGAGATAGCAATGATATTTTGCTTTTTACTACTCCACGACACAATCCTTCTCCCCAGGAATTGACAAGTTCCTGAAGTGCTTTTTCTATCCTCTTTGCACTCAGCAAAGTCTGCATCAAAATATCCACATAACTCAAAATCATCTGACCTAGGATACCAGAGCCCCAGATTTGGAGTACCCTTCAGATATCTCAGAATTCTTTTCACAGCTGAGTAATGAGATTCTTTGGGATTCACTTGATATCTTGCATAGACACATATAGCAAACATGATGTCTGGCTTACTAGCAGTGAGGTATAGCAATGAGCCAATTATGCTTATATACAAGGACTCATTATAGGGTTTCCTCTTTTCATACTTGTTTAGAGACATAGTTGAACCCATAGGAGTTCTCATAGGGGTAGAGTTCTCCATACCAAATTTCTTTATAATATCCAAGGTAAATTTGGTCTGAGAGATAAAAATTCCTTCCTCAGATTGCTTTACATGGAGACCTAAGAAATACTTTAGCTCTCCCATACTGCTCATTTCAAATTTACTTTGCATAAGTTTAGCAAACTATTTGCAAATGCTCCCATCTGTTGATCCAAATATAATGTCATCAACATATATCTGGACCAAAAGGATCTGGCCCTTCAACTCTCTCAAGAAAAGAGTCTTATCTATTTTCCCTCTTGAGAACTTATTTTCAAGGAGAAAGGTAGACAGTGTCTCATACCAAGCCTTTGGAGCTTGCTTTAGCCCATATTAGGCTTTCTTGAGGAAATACACATGATCAGGAAAGGTTGGAGAGATAAAACCTAGTGGTTGAGCTACATAGACTTCCTCTTTTAGATTTCCATTTGGGAATGATGATTTGACATCCATTTGATAGACTTTGAACCACATGTATGCAACATAGGCTAGAAAGAGTCTGATGGCCTCCAATCTAGCAACATGTGCAAACGTCTGATCAAAGTCTATGCCTTCCTCCTATCGGTATCCTTGAGCTACGAGCCTTACTTTGTTCTTTACAATCAATCCAGCTTCATGCATTTTATTTTTGTAGACACACTTTGTCCCAATGATATTATGCCTTTTGTGGCCTTGGGACAAGTTTCCATACATTGCACCTTTTGAATTGATTTAGCTCTTCTTGCATAGCCATAACAAAGAATTGGTCTCTGTTGGCCTCTTCAAATTTCTTGGGCTCATGTTGGGATAAAAAACTAAGGTGTAAGTTTTCATTTAGTGCATTTCTTCAGGTTCTCACTTTATCAGTGAGCTCACCAATTATCTGATTTGCTGGATGATTTCTATGATGTCTCATAGCAATAGGCATTACTCTTGCTGGTTCTCTGGTTTCAGTAACTTCTTCAACTCCTACTTCATGGTTCTCATTTAGGGGATTTGGCTCTTTAGTAGACTCTTCTACTGATTCTGGAATAGAATCCATTGTGGAGGACTTATTATTCTCAACTGGTTCATCTTCTCTGATTTTGAGGTTCTCTAATCTTTCTTCAATTCCTGCATTGGATGAACTAGAGGAAGGATTATGCAGCATGCTGCTCTCATCAAAAATAATGTGAACAGATTCCTCAATTCTAAGAGCATTCTTATTGAAGACTTTGTAGGCCTTGTTGTGCTTGTTATATCCTACAAAGACACCTTCATAGCTCTTTTTAGAGAATTTAGTAATGTAGTGCTAATTGTTTTTCAGCACATAACATTTACTTCCAAAGATTTTGAAGTAAGCTAGTGTTGGCTTCTTACCCTTAATTAGCTCATAAAGAGTGTAACAACCCGGCCTGACCATCACACTAGAGGCCTAGGCCATGCCCCATCCCTGATGCGCCGGCTGTCGTGGTTGGAAAAGGACTGCAGTCCGGTGCACCCCACCCATGGCTGAGCTTGTTTCTCAGCTACAGTGGGATGTTGTTACAAAAAAGTGCACTTTTTGTAACAGCCCTGACCCGACCAGACAGGCTTTAATGGGACCCATCAGGCACTGTTAAAGGACTGCAGTCCGGTGCACCCCACCCATGGCTGAGCCTGTTTCTCAGCTACAGTGGGATGTTTCTCAGCTCAGTTGGTGATGAGGACTGTTGAAGCTGTCTTATCAAGGGGGCGCAGCATCGAATCCCGGCCTCAACATCCCACTATAGCTGAGAAACAGGCTCAGCCATGGGTGGGGTGCACCGGACTGCAGTCCTTTAACATTATCTGATGGGTCCCATTAAAGCTGGTCTGGTCGGGCCAGGGCTGTTACCAAAAAGTGCACTTTTTTGTAACAACCCGGCCCGACCACCACACCAGAGGCCTACGGCCATGCCCCATCCCTGATGAGCCGGCTGCCGCGGTTGGACAAGGACTGCAGTTCGGTGCACCCCACCCAAAGCTGAGCCTGTTTCTCCGCTGCAGTGGGATGTTGAGGCCGGGATTCGATCCCGCGCCCCCTTGATAAGGCACCTTCAACAGTCCTCATCACCAACTGAGCTGCAACTCAGTTGGTGACGAGGACTGTTGAAGGTGCCTTATCAAGGGGGCGCGGGATCGAATCCCGGCCTCAACATCCCACTGCAGCTGAGAAACAGGCTCAGCCATGGGTGGGGTGCACCGGACTGCAGTCCTTGTCCAACCGCGGCAGCCAGCCCATCAGGGATGAGGCATGGCCATAGGCCTCTGGTGTGGTGGTCGGGCCGGGTTGTTACAAATGGTGATGAGGACTGTTGAAGGTGCCTTATCAAGGGGGAGCGGGATCGAATCCCGGCCTCAACATCCCACTGTAGCTGAGAAACAGGCTTAGCCATGGGTGGGGTGCACCGGACTGCAGTCCTTTAACAGTGTCTGATGGGTCCCATTAAAGCCAGTGTGGTCGGGCTAGGGCTGTTACAAAAAAGTGTCCTGAGTTATCTTGATCAGGTTTGCTTCCATTACCCATAGCATCAGAATGTTTAGTTATTCACAACCCTGTCGGATTAAATTCAGATTCATTAACTTCTTCCCAGTTAATAAATTTATTTATTTTTGTCCTTCAACCTTGACAGTAATAGGAGTATTTGGTTTATAAGTAAACTTGCCATCTTTCTGTACTTCAATTATCGGAATATTGATTGTCTCACCTGGTTTAACATTCTCATATTCCCTAATTGGGGGCTGCCTTGCCTATGTTTTGATCTGTGGAGGGGGATGCTGTTATATAATTTATGATGGGGTGGTTGTTGGGGTATGCTTAAGCTTCAGGAAATTTCATTTTGTTTACCTTCTTATGGTGGCTATTTGGGTATGCTTAAACTTCAAGAATTTATTTGCATACTCCTTATGTGCTGGCTATTTGGGTTATGCATCAGGAGATTATCTGTAGTATTCTCCTTATATTTCGGATGTTTGGGTATGCCCCAGGAAAATCCATTCAGGAATTCTCCAGGGAATCTGTTTTCTTTTTAGCAAATTCATTAATGGTGGATCGGGTTTATGCTCCGGGAGTCTCACTCATGGGGAAATTTTCACCGTTTTAGTTATAGTAGTTGTTTGGGTTTATACTCCATGAAATTATTCATATCTATCTCATCATAATGGGCTTTGGGGGCTATTGGTGGTGGTCGGTTTACCCTTCCAGAAATTTGCTTACATAAAATTATGCTTGGGTGGTTGTTTGCTTGTTCTTTCCTTTAGGAGATAAGGGGTTGGTGGCTGCTTGGTTTTAGTAGAGTTTCTATTTGATTTATGTGCAAATTTCGTGGGAGCTACATGCTAAATTTCCTGATCTAATGGCGAAAGTATGCTTGGCCAGATGTAAATTTGTTGGGTAATATGTGCTTAGCCTGATGCAAATTGGTGGGGCATTTTATGTTTGAATTTTTGCTTGATTGGGTATTATACGCCTTAACCAGTTGTGAAGTTATTGTTAATTTGTGAAATCGGACGCACAGCTATGGAAGCAAAGCTATTGATTTATTTTATTTCCCTTGTTTCCTCCTAGTTTAAGCTCTCGATTTATGAAATTCTGCATCTATATGCTAGGAAATTTTCTTGGTTTAAACTTAAGTCAATTACCCGGTTCGTAAATTTTTTGTGCTTCAATTGAGGGCTAGGTATTCACTTAGGTTTATGCACAGTTAAATTTCCTAGGCTATATGCTAGAGATTTCGTTCTCTTGGGGGGGTTGGAGCCTGTCAGCTATTGGTTTTATGAGGGGTTTCTCCTTGGTCTTTATGTTATTGGTTAAATCTTGGACTTATCTGTTTAGTTAAGCATAAGTGGTCTTGCTCGGCAAATCTCCAAATCCTGCACTGTTCTTCTGTTGGCTAAGTTATATTGGTTTGGCGAGTTAAACTTCCCGGAAATTTATGTTGATAACTCTAGATGGGTCGGAGAGCATTAGATCATAAGTTCCCCGGAAAGTTCTTTTCCTAACTTCGGGCGGGTTGGGGAGTTAGGCGCTAAATTTCCTGGGAATTTTCCTTGCTAATTCTCGCTGACTTAGCGAGGCTAGCATTTGTCAAGCTTAAAAGATGTGTAGATGCATTTCGGGTTCGAGCCCTATATCCATTTCACTTAAGGGCAGCTTCATTCTTTTAGTAACTCTATCAATTGCTATTAAGCGACTGCACACTTTTAGTGCAAATTCTAAAGTTTATTTCCCTGTATCAAATATAAGATTTATTTTGTTTAGTGGCTGCCATATTAGTTGTGGGTCAGCTAGCTGTTGTGGTCATCTTTTTTCTCTTGTATTGAACCACATTGCCGCCTCGAGTGAGATCTGGATGGTTTTGTGGGCTATGTTCTGAAGGTCTAGCCGGTTAAATTACCTGGGATTTTGTTTCCTAATTCCCGGCGGGTACGGGGAATTAGATGCTAAACTCCCTGGGAATTTCCATTGCTAGTTCTCGATGATTCAACGAAACCATTTTTTCTTGCTAATGAGGAATGTCTTGTAGTTGCATTTTTGGATTCGAGCTTTTCACCCATTCCAATCATGGACAATTTCATCCTTTCATAAAAGTGATCTTTTATGGTGTCTTGTCGTGCATTATTCTTCGTACTGTTACAAGAAGTTCGTTAGGAGTCAAGTTTGGACTCGCCAAGTGTTTTCAAATGAACCGTTGAGTATTGTTTAGGTGTTTGGCCTTCATGCTATGTTTTTCTTCGTCTTGTTCCGACACCTGACCTGTCATGGTGTCGGCTTTCTGAAATCATGTTCCCCCGCCTGGCACTCCTCTGTTTGCTATGTTGGATTTATGAGCTATGTATGCTATGTTGTCTAATTCTCCGGGACAGTTTGGGTAAGTGGTTCTTGTTGGAACATGGTCTTCCGCATCTCCTAGGTTTGAGAATAACAAATCCTATGTGTATTTGATCTTGTGTGTTCAAGTGTGCAGGTTAACATAGTCCATATGACTCAAGGAGTACTCATGATGACTGCCCCCAAAATTGAAGCCAGAATTCGAAGAGGCTCACTAGCGCCGGCGGTAGAAACTAGCGTCGGGCGCTAGCGATGAATAGCGCAATTCCAGGAGCTGTTATAGAAGGCGCTAACGCCTAGCGGTAGTGGATAACGCCGGCGGTAGCGATGAACACAGAAGGAATAAAAGCAAGGTTGTCGCGGATTGAAGATCCTGCCGCGCAAGAAGTTTCTTAATCGGGGATAGCACCAGCGGTAGCTACTAGCGCTGGCGGTAGCATGGCGCACAAAAGGCATAGAGCAAAACGTTGTCGTGGATGGGAGATCCTGCCGCGCAAATTATTTGCTAATCCGGGCTAGCGCCGGCGGTAGCGTGAAGGCTATAAATTGGATGCATTGGCTCCGAACTCTTCATCCTCTTGAGATCCAAAACTCAAAAGCTTCGTGCCACAGCAGAGAGAGGAGAGATCAGAGAGATACTCCCACCAAAAGCTTAGAGAAGGAAATTCTGAAGGAGGATTTCTTCACGCTTCATCCGACAGGCGACCGCCTCAACAACGCTTATACTACAGCGGTCCAACGTCTCCTACTTCAGAAGTTCTTAGAGGGAGTTTTTATTATTGTTGTAATTTCAGTTTAGTTCTCTTTTTCTTGTAAACGGTTCGTTAATTCGCCTCGTGTTAGCGACTAGGTCTGGGGTAGACTTAGGGGGTAATTCACCTTGTGTTGGCGACTAGGTCTAGGGTGTAGATCTAGGGGGTGCTCGAGGCTTTTCTGGGGATAGATTGGCTAGAGCGGCTTGAGGCCGTATTTGGGGAGAGATCGGCTAAAGCCAACCGGTTCGTGGGGATACGAGTCGGTATAGAAAACAAAAAATAACTATAATTAATCGCCTCGATTTCTAGCGTTATAGAAATCCATTTTTGTAATCAATTTTATTAATAGTAATCATGTCTCTATTTTTGTAATAAAATTGATTTTGTTCTTCATTCATATAAAGTGTTTATTATCCTCTTTTTCATCATAAATCAATTTAGATCGCTATTCAAAAATATTACTTTAATCTTGCAATAATTCAAAGTTTTCTAAATATTTACTTAAGTTTTTGAAAACCCTTATTCACCCCCCCCCCCCCCCCGCTCTAAGGGCGCCGACCGATCCAACAAGTGGCATCAGAGCCAGGTTTTTATTCCAATCGGCTTAACAACCGGGAATAATGGCGTCTCATAATCTCGCTTTAACTAGTGGGGGAAATTTTTGTGAAGAGGAAAAATCACTTGCACCACCTTTATTTGAAGGGACAAATTATAAAGGGTGGAAAATCTTAATTGAAAAATTTATTAAAACTGTAGACATCGAAGTTTGGAATTTAGCAATGGCAAGACCTGCAAATGAATCAAATAAAAAAGAACTTCAATTAAATGCAAAAGCTAAACATTATTTATTTTGCGGTCTATCTAATGAAATTTTCAAATTAATATATTGCTTTTCAAGTGCATATAAAGTATGGCATTTTCTTGAAGAAATGTATGATTCTCCGTCTACAGGTATAGAACAATCGCAAGAACCGGAGAATATGCAAGCTTGCACAAGTCTTCAAGAATGCCCCTCTTATGACGGATCCATGAAGTGCACACCAAGTGAAAGAGAAGAAGAAATACTATCTTCGGAAGAGGAGTGCCAAAAGAATGTCAATGAAACGATATGGTCAAGTCATGCCTCTCCTGAAAGCACTGTAAGGAAATCAAATCATCATATTGTTTGCAATTCTATTTCTACTTTACAATTGCTACAAATCACAAAGCGCAAAATTAAGAAATTAAAAAGGGCAAATTGCAAATTGCGCTTAGAAAATAAAAATTTAAAAGCAAAAGTTAAAGAAGTATCAAAATCTGATTTATCTAATGTCTCTTCAATTGAAAATACAAAACTTTGTCTTAATTGTAATGATATTAAAGAAAAATTTAAGGAGCTTGAAAAAGAAATTATTTTTATAAAAGAACAAAATGAAAATTATGCTTAGAAAATTCATCTTTGATAAATGATTGTGCTAAGTGTGAAGAATATAAAATTGAAATTCAAGAGATGGATGAAACATTTGATGAATATAGAAATAAATATCAAAATCATATTGAGTCTATTGTATCCACTCTTAAAAATAGCACAATCGCATATAATAAAGCAAGACATAATTTTAAACTCAAAAATGATGAATTAAAATAAAAAATCAACTTGCTTATGAAAATTGTAAATACAAATTCACAAAATCAAACAATAACCAAAAGCAAGTTGAATGCAAATATGAATATCATACTTAAACCTAATATTGGGAATAAGAAACAAAAAGCTTTTGGAAATCATAAACCAAGTTTTGAATGGAGACCAAAAAGAAAAAATGAAACCTTAAATGCAAGGATCCATTCATCACAATCTTTTCCCAACTTAAATGAAAACAAATTTCAATTATATAATAAATTCAAGAGTAATGATTATGGAAATTTGAAAAACAAAAATTACATTTTTTCATGGTACGAATGGAAATCCATACTCAAGAATGACGCATTAATGTCAAACGAAAGGGCCCATTCAAACATATCTCCCCAAAAGAAAACACGATGTATTTGGGTACCCAAAGGAACCGTCAGTCCCGGTCCTCTTTGGATACCTAAATCTCTTATTCATTAGTATCCCATCATTTGCATGAAGTAGAAACCTAATAAAAATGAAATATCATTATTCTACTTCATGATTTGCTTAAATTTCTTTTTGTTTATTCTCTTTTGTTTCTTCTTAAACTATCATGCTATGATCACTCTATTTATCTTGAAAAGTCATATCATTTTGTTTAGTGATCTACTTATCTGTTTTATTTTTACCTTTTAAATCCATTACCCTTAAATGTCTTGAACTATATCATTATTAATTAAATATTGAAACTATTATCAAGACTAATGAAATTATTTTAAATGGATTTAAATAATAAAGGGCTTAGGCAAACAAAAAAATTAAAATGCACAATGTGTTGATTATTATCTATCTTGTGTGATGAATATGATAGCCCTTATATTTGAGAAAATTTACAATAACTCTTCAAACTAACCAAAAATAGCTTCTCACTTCTTTCATATTCATTATTCACCTCACAATCTTTCTTTAAAATATTCTGAAAAATGTTGAATATGACTTGTGCTACATGCTTCACCATCATAATTATGTAATATCAAAAGATCTTTAAATTCAAACATTACAAAAGATCCACTTAGTTCTAACATTTGATTGGTGATCATAATAAGTACATGAATGAATTAATGAAGTATGACTTGCATGTATCTCATTTGATTATAAACCATAGAATCAACTTTATATTAATAAATCAAATGAAATCATAAATTCATTCCATGTAAAAACAAAATATTAAATCACGTTCTTGAATTCATGCTAGTTATCTCATATTACCATAATGAATTAATTATGAAGTAAAATAAAATAAAATTGAACGATAAAATAACTATGTGACTTTAAATTGTTTCCATTGGACTAAACTGCTTATGAATGTGCATGATATTCTTTTGCATGAACATTATTTTCTAAATCACTAAAATTATGCATATTTGTTCCTTCATGTCTTCTCATGCTTACATTTCCTATCATTCTTCAAACTACATTAGATTTATAAAAGTCTAGAAAAATTTGAATTCACATACATTATGATAATCTATCTTATAGATCATGCAAGATCTCGTTTGTTACGACTTGAGATAGGTGTCCTAGATCCTTCATGTTAAAACATGCTTACAAATGCAATTTTCTTCATTTTTAACCATCAAAAACATTTCCAAAAATTCTGCAAATACATCATGAAACTACTAATGGGACACCTAATCAAGTTCAAGCATCAAAATTTTCAAAACCCTAAAAAATCACTTACTGTTTCCTGCGCTAGCGCTAGCGTCGAGGTCCATTTTTCTATAATTTTAAAATTTTGAAAAATCCCTAAAAATATATTAATCTATGGGTACTATTCATTTCTGCATTTTTGCTTTTATTATATTTTTGAAAAATCAAATACAGAAATAGAAAATTCAAATTACAAAAAAAAACATGTTTTGCTTTCTGTTTTTTGTCATTTGCTTAAAGCCTATTATTTCTTAAAAATCAAATACAAAAATATAAAACAAAAAATTTATCAAAAATTGTTATTTTTGAACTTAACTTTTTACTCGTATCTTGTGAAAGGGTGATTTGGGCTATCATCCCATCATATCACCTAGTACCGGGCGAACCTCTCACAAGGTAGTCCTCGGGAAGTCCAAGATCAATTTTATAAGTTCAAACTTTAAATAAAGATTATTTTTCAAAAAAAATCAAAAAATACTGTATGGACTTTATTGTAAAAATCAAGCATGATTTAATATATTATTTAGTACTTCTATAATGTTGCGATTTATCATCTCAAACTACTTTGAACATTATTTTCTTTATGCTTAGATATATCTATTAATATGTGCATCAATTATATGTTAAAGGTTGTGTAGGATCAAGCTTAGCATGCCTCTAAGTATGAGAAATGTTTTATGTTTGATAATGATAGATATTCACTCACTTTTTGGCATTGTCTACATATGGTTTAATTTAAGAATGCTTGTGTATGTTTATGTATTAGTACAATGAACTAAATTTGCACAAGTATCTTACCTACACTCCTTTATTTGCACTTGTAAAAGATAAGAAAAGTGGTTATATTTTTTCATAAATTATATTGGTTTGCAAAACAAGTGTATTCGGAGAACTTTGTACAAAACAAAAATTATAAAATAAATAACAAAGATAACTCCACCAAGCACTACTTGAACCTCCTGATAAGTCTTAATAAGCATTGTGAGGTTGAGCACCTTGGATAGAATAGTAAAGTGTCTTGTGCAAACCATATCTTTCCTTCAAAATAAGAAAAACCACTTACTCTTATGTACACCGGATCACTAGTCTCAAACAGTAAAAATAAAATCTGTGATCCCCCAAGCACTACTTTGCACCCTGATAAGTCTTAATGAGCATTGTGTGTGCAAAACGCCTTGGTAGTTGTACATTTTTTTGTGCATTAAAGTGTGTGGAAGTAAAATTATTTGTGTTTTGTTGTGCTTCTACTTTACATATCTCTTGTATTTTTTATTAAAACACTCGTATACTCTACTCAAAAATACACTTATGTGCACATCATTATCTTCCATTACACTTCTTCTCATGAGTATTGGATCCTAACGCTAATTCTATGCTACTCTTTATTTATGAAATGCATTAGATAACCTAGCATGCTTTCTACAATGTTTGGTATGATTTGAAATTATGAATTGAAATTACATTGTAGTAATCTCTTTATGATAATATTATTTCATGCTTGGTTATTTATTATTTTTTGCCAACCATAAAATATTTTCATTGAAACATGATTTACATAAACATCTTCTTTTTGAAATTAAACTTATATATCTTTTTATGGATTATCCTTGATTACAATAAGATGTTTCATGTATTTCTACAAGTCTTCCGCATCATCACCATATAATTTTTACCTTGCGCTTTCATGCTTATATCAAGTCTAAAATCTCAATTTTTCTAAAAAACAAATGGTAGACTTGCTCAGTGGAATTTATATTGGTTGTTTCAACACACATATCATTTCTTATGCTAAAAACTCTGATTTATTTCTCTGAAAACTTTCATGCTAAACACTCCTCCAACAAGTAAAATATTGCTTATAAAAACATCCTCTCATTATTGAAGTTCAAATCAAATTTTACCTCCTCTTCTAATTGCTAAAAGGATGTTGCTTCTTTATTCGAAAATGCTTCAACTCTTATCTTTATAAAGTTCATTTTGAAACTCAAAAACATCTCCTTTTTGAACATAAACTCTTATTTAGTATTATGATGTTTCTTTTTCAAAATCTTCCGCATTGCTCAAACTCTGATTCATTCATGAATTTCAATATAGCTAAGAGTATTTTATTTTTAAATAAAAATCCCTATGCTATGAAACTTCCCATTAGATTTAAATGCTTAATGTTTCCAATAACTGTTATCCTTGACTTCATTTCTCACCATAGCGGGGGCGTAGGGTTGTAGACATTAGATAACCTTATCTAGTCATGTCTTGTCCTTAACCAGGGAGGGTTCCAGTGGGGCCTTGCAAGGCACTGGGGGGAAAGAGTGCTAGGTTGAGTTTTGTCTAGTGTTTGCATAAGGGACTAACACCCCAACCTACGGCATGTTTGCAGCTCCTCATGCCCATCCATCACTTAGTACGGGGCTAGGGTGTAGACGTATTGTCTGTGTAGATGGGTTACTTGGAAATCACTATTTTTTATGCTTAAAACTATTATATAAAGGGGAAATCATTACTTTTGCTCAAACTAAAAACTCTGATATATTTATACAAAAATTATTCTAACAAATGGCTCTAAAAACTCCTTATCATTTCTTTCTCACTCAAAAGCTCGATCATGCTTTATCTTATTATCCAACTTTTCTATGGTGCATCCCTACCCACTTTTGCTAATAACAAAGGGGGAGAACTAACATGATAAAATACAAAGGGGGAGAACTAACATGATAAAAATAACCCGCTATCATAAACCCAACATGACAAATTCGGATGATAGCTTACATATTAGGGGAGCACTCACTTAGGGGGAGCATGTATTTAGGAGGAGCAATTCTAAATGCTAAAATCAATAATTATCCTAAGTCATCACTCTCACACACACAAGTAGAGTTTCATCATGCTTATATATTAATGCTTTGATTTATCATTAATGGATTTGTTATTATCAAAAGGGGGAGTTTGTTGGAACATGGTCTTCCGCATCTCCTAGGTTTGAGAATAACAAATCCTATGTGTATTTGATCTTGTGTGTTCAAGTGTGCAGGTTAACATAGTCCATATGACTCAAGGAGTACTCATGATGACTTCCCCCAAAATTGAAGCCAGAATTCGAAGAGGCTCACTAGCGCCGGCGGTAGCAACTAGCGCCGGGCGCTAGCGATGAATAGCGCAATTCCAGGAGCTATTATAGAAGGCGCTAACGCCTGGCGGTAGCGGATAACGCCGGCGGTAGCGATGAATACAGAAGGAATAAAAGCAAGGTTGCCGCGGATTGAAGATCCTGCCGCGTAAGAAGTTTCTTAATCAGGGATAGCGCCGGCGGTAGCTACTAGCGCTGGCGGTAGCATGGCGCACAAAAGGCATAGAGCAAAACATTGTCGCGGATGGGAGATCCTGCCGCACAAATTGTTTCCTAATCCGGGCTAGCGCCGGCGGTAGTGCTAGCGCCGGCGGTAGCGTGAAGGCTATAAATTGGATGCCTTGGCTCCGAACTCTTCATCCTCTTGAGATCCAAAACTCCAGAGCTTCGTGCCACAGAAGAGAGAGGAGAGATCAGAGAGATACTCCCACCAAAAGCTTAGAGAAGGAAATTCTGAAGGAGGATTTCTTCATGCTTCATCCGACAGGAGACCGCCTCAACAACGCTTATACTACAACGGTCCAACGTCTCCTACTTCAGAAGTTATTAGAGGGAGTTTTTATTATTGTTGTAATTTCAGTTTAGTTCTCTTTTTCTTGTAAACGGTTCGTTAATTCGCCTCGTGTTGGCGACTAGGTCTGGGGTAGACTTAGGGGGTAATTCGCCTTATGTTGGCGACTAGGTCTAGGGTGTAGATCTAGGGGGTGCTCGAGGCTTTTCTGGGGATTGATTGGCTAGATCAGCTTGAGGCCGTATCTGGGGAGAGATCGGCTAAAGCCAACCGGTTCGTGGGGATACGAGTCGGTATAGAAAACAAAAAAGAACTATAATTATTCGCCTCGATTTCTAGCGTCATAGAAATCCATTTTTGTAATCAATTTTATTAATAGTAATCATGTCTCTATTTTTGTAATAAAATTTATTTTGTTCTTCATTCATCTATATTGTTTATTATCCTCTTTTTCATCATAAATCAATTTAGATCGCTATTCAATAATATTACTTTAATCTTGCAATAATTCAAAGTTTTCTAAATATTTACTTAAGTTTTTGAAAACCCTTATTCACCCCCCCCCCCCCTCTAAGGGCGCCGACCGATCTAACAGTTCTTGATCTCTATGAACTTCGTGTCTAATGTCCTGAGTGTTCTCAGGTGAATTACACCGTAGTATAGTTATATACTTATATATATATGCATATACTTATGTATATGATTATGCACCCTACTTATGGTGCTATGTGTGAGTCTGTTGAGCGTGTGAGCTAAAGGTCACCGCCACAGTGCCTCTTTTGGGTTGTTGGTTTGGGTGGATTGGAGTCACCGCCGCAGCACTCCTATTTGGTTTTTGGGCTGCGGGCGTTAGTGGAGATACCACCATCGCAGTGCCTTCTTTTGGGGGACGCTTTTCCCTCGAGATGATCAGTCTCAAGTTCTTATAAACATATATGCTTATATATGTGTATTATGATATTATATGTATGACCATCACCTCTGAGCCGCAATGGCGGACACGTGGTGGGCTTTGATTGTGTTGACTATTACCTTCTGGTGCAGGCTTTCCTTCTTACCGAGTGCACTCGTTTGAGCTGGCTCGGGTTGTTGTAAGATTATAGATGTTTATCTGCTTAGTTTTTCCTTCCTGTACTCTTTTACTTCTGGTGCTGCTAACCTTGGTTTTCTTGCACCCCTTTGGGCTGAGGCATTCTTTTCTTATGAATGTCTCAGGTTCAGGTCTTTAGCTGTCGCAGGAGTTAGAGCGGCGTCGTTCAGTTTTTCTGTCGAGGCCCTTCCTCTCTTCTAGGTAAGAGGCAGCTTTTTTTGTTGTTTTCCTTCTTCCCCGCGGGTTCGTGTCAGTTGTTGGCGCCCGTATGGCTTTTATCTTTAGATTACTTGCTAGTAGTTTTGCTGTTACTTTTTGGTTGTTTACCTACTTGCTCTCTGGGAATCTTTATGCTAGGATGCATTAGTTACTCCATGGATATAAAAATGTCATTCTTGCATATCATGGTTTTAAATAAATGTCACATACTTTGAAAAATCATAGAAAATCCTTCCTTACTATACTAAACATAGATATGTGCATATCATGTCTTGGATGTTTATCGTCATGCTCATGTAGGCTAAAAACAAACCTATTTTTCGCTGCATATGTTAGCTTTCTACTTGTGGAGTAGTGATCCACCGGACTGAGGGACGTGGTGCTAAGATAAAAATGTAAATCTTCTTTTTATCTCAAACATATATATGTATTTCATAAAGTTATCATAAGGAGTGTTCGCCAGAGCGTCTGTAGTCGTCTCCTGCAGGCGTGGCATCATGACGCGTATTTTCCCCTTGCTCTGATAATATGTATTATATTCTTGGGAAAATGCGGGTTGTGACAAGGATGTTGGAACATGGTCTTCCGCATCTCCTAGGTTTGAGAATAACAAATCCTATGTGTATTTTATCTTGTGTGTTCAAGTGTGCAGGTTAACATAGTCCATATGACTCAAGGAGTACTCATGATGACTGCCCCCAAAATTGAGGCCAAAATTCGAACAAGCTCACTAGCGCCGGCGGTAGCGATAGCGCCCGGCGCTAGCATTGATTAGCTCGATTCCGGCGGCATTTTTAGAAGGAGCTAGCGCCCGGCGGTAGCTACTAGCGCTGGCGGTAGCATGGCGCACAAGAGGCATAGAGCAAATTGTTGCCACTGATGGGAGATTCGGCCGCGCAAGATCATTCCTAATCCGGGCTAGCGCCGGCGGTAGCGCTAGAGCCGGCGGTAGCGTAAAGGCTATAAATTGGATGCTTTGGCTCCGAATTCTTCATCCTCCTCCAATCCCAAACTCCAGAGCTTCGTGCCACAGCAGAGAGAGGAAGATTCAGAGCGATACTCCCACAATTCCATAAAGCCTTAAGGAGATCCGTGGAGAAGATTTCAACACGCGTCATCATCGTGACGAAAGGCCGCATCGACTACGATCATACTCTGCGGGCCTTCGTCCACTTCTCCAAGAGATCCACATAGAGGGAGTTTTTATATTATTGTCTTTTCATTTCATATCTTTTCTATAAACGGTAGTGAAATCGCCTCGTGTTGGCGACTAGGTCTGGGGTAGGACTTAGGGCTGAAATTCACCTCGTGTTGGCGACTAGATCTAGGCTAGGTCTAGGGGGTGCTCGAGGCCTTTCTGGGGATAGATTGGCTAGAGCGGCTTAAGGCCGTATCTGGGGAGAGATCGGCTAAAGCCAACCGGTTCGTGGGGATACGAGTCGGTATAGAAAACGAAAAAGAGTTTTTATTATTCGCCTCCGATCTCTAGCGCCATTGAGATCAAGTTTTGTAAAACTTATTTAATATCAATAAAGCTTGTCTCTCTTTTTGTTTTACTTGACTTCTTGTTTTATTATTGCAATATTCCAAAGTTTTCTAAATAAAATATAAAGTTTTTGAAAACCCTTATTCACCCCCCCCCCCCCCTCTCTGAGGGCGCCGACTGATCCAACAAGTGGTATCAGAGCGAGGTTATATTCCAATCGGCTTAACAACCGGGAATAATGGCGTCTCATGATCTCGCTTCAACTAGTGGGGCAAATTTCTGTGAAGATGAAATATCACATAAACCACCTTTGTTTGAAGGAACAAATTATAAAGGATGGAAAATTTTAATGGAAAAATTTATTAAAACTTTAGATATCGAAGTATGGAACTTAGCAATTATAAGACGTGCGGATGAATCAAATAAAAAGGAACTTCATTTAGATGCAAAAGCTCAACATTATCTATTTTGTGGTCTCTCAAATGAAGTTTTCAAATTTGTGTATTGCTTTTCTAGTGCTTATAAAGTATGGAAATTTCTTGAAGAAATGTATGATCTTCCTCTCGCAGGTATGGAACAAACACAGGAGGAAAAGAATGAACAAGCATGCATTATCGTTCAAGAAGATCTCTCTCGGAGCGAAACCATGGAGAATATTGAAATAGAGAAAGAGAACAATACATCAAAAGAAGATGAAAACTCATCTGTGATCGAGGAAGGACCAAAAGATAACGAAGGAACTTTATGCACACATTTTGCCTCTATCAAAAGCGCTGTAAGAAAGTCAAAATCCTCTTCTTGTGTAATAACTTCCATTTCTAGTTTCAATATACTAAAAACAGCTAAACGTAAGATCAAGAAATTAAAGAATGCTAATAAACTATTGCGCTTAGAAAATAAAAATTTAAAAGCAAAAGTTAAAGTAGTATCAAAATCCGATTTATCTAGCTTTACTCATGTCACTTCAATTGAAAATACAAAATCTTGTCTTGATTGTAATGATATTAAAGAAAAATTTAAGGAACTTGAAAAAGAAATTATTTTTATAAGAGAACAAAATGAACAATTATGTTTAGAAAATTCATCTTTAAAAATTAATTGTGCTAAGTGTAAGGACTATGAAATTGAAATAAAAGAGATGGATGAAACATTTGATGAATATACAAACAACTATCAAGATCATATTGACTCTATTGTCTCTACTCTTAAAAATTGCACAACAGCTTATAATAAAGCTAGGCATAATCTAAAGATAAAGAATGATGAATTAAAATCAAAAATCAACTTGCTTATGAAAATTATAAATACAAATTCAAAACATACAAATTTAGAATATCAAGCAATATCTAAAAGCAAGTTAAATACAAATATAAATATCTTAACTAAACCTAATAATGGCAATAAGAAACAAAATGTTTTTGCATATCAAAAACTAAGTCATCATTATTTACAAAATCATGTTTCTCCCAACTTAAAATTGAAATTACACAAATTTCCTATAAATGATAATTTCAATTATAATCTTCAAAGGAAAGAAAATCATCATGGAAATTGGATAAATAAGAATAATATTAAACTAATGTTTGAATGGCGGCCAAAAGTTAAAGATGAAACACAAACTCAAATCAAAAGGGCCCATTCAATCATATCTCCCCAAAAGAAAACACGATGTATTTGGGTACCCAAAGGAACCGTCACTCCCGGTCCTCTTTGGATACCTAAATCTCTTATTCATTAGTATCCCATCATTTGCATGAAGTAGAAATCAAATAAATGAAATACACAAATTTCTACTTCATGATGTGCTTTAATGTCTTTTCTATCTTTTTCTTTTTGTGTTCTTTTAACACTATCATGCCATGGTCATCCAATATAGTATTGGAAATATGATTTTATCTCATAAAGCTTAATGAGTTTATAAATCATTTTTGATCAAAATTCAAAATCATATTTTTATTTTGATGACCTATCTTTTATTATTATAAATATCTTATATTATCCATATGAATCAACCTCTAAATTTGCTATAAGATATTTCAAATTAAATCTGGTTATTAGGCTATTAAGATTCTTAGCCTTCACCAACAAGTGGTTTAGTGAAATAACTTGATCTAAGAGAAAATTCAAAATTTAAATAAAAGCTCAACTTTCAATGTGGGTGTCATTGTTCACAACAAAAAATTATATTGTGTTCTCTCCTTGATGTCAAACATGATCTGAACCATCACTATTGTTCACCTATCAAAAATCACATATATATATTCAAAATTCTTAATTAAAGGAAAATCACTAAAATGTGTTGAAAGAAGTTATCTTCATAATGAATATTGAATTCACAAACACCACCATGATCTAGTGATATCTTTTGCTAAACATCTCTAAAATCATAATTCATATCAAGAATCATCTATAAACAACTATCACAAATTATATGATAACAATTGACATTATAATTGTTTACCATGGTTGGTGTTATGGTATATTATGTGTGTATTGTGATTTATTTCTAGTTTAGACCTTTGAATCATTTTGATATCAAATCAAATAGAATTGTCACTCCATTCTAGGTCTCTAAGTTGAAACACAATCAAACTTTGGCAAAACATTAATCTCAAATTTATCGTACTAACATTGTCACCTAAAGAATATTTATATCTATGTTAGGTTTTATATGTCAGAGCATATCCATGTTACTATTTGCGTGAACATTACTCCTTGTTCACCGAAACCATGCATATTTGATTTGTTCAAACATGATATCTTGGGTTCATTTCCTATTTTTTTTAAGTTATAAGCACAAGTCTTTAGAAAAGTCAAAATGAAAACATAAGTAAATATATCTCATGCAATGATTATTTTGTCAAGTCATATAAGAAATCGCTTACGTTTCATGCAATTTGGACCATCCAAAACATCTCCTAAAAATCTGCAACTTCAGCATGGAACTACTATTGGGACACCTAATCAAGACCACCAATCAAAATTTCTAAAATCCTAAAAAATCGTTCACTGTCTCCCGCGCTAGCGCTACCGCAGGCGCTAGCGTCCATGTTCATTTTTCTGTATTTTTTAAATTTCTAAAAATCCCTTAAAATATATAAATCTATATTTTCTACTTAGTTTTGACTTCTGTGTTTCTTTATTTTTTGAAAAATCAAATACAAAACTACAAAAGCAAAAATTACAAAAATATGCTTTTATTTGTAAAAATCAACTACAAAAATATAAAACAAAACAAAAACAAGTATCAAAATTATTCTTCTGAACTTAACTTTTCTATGTATCTTGCGAAAGGGTGATTTGGGCTATCATCCCATCATATCACCCAGTACCGGGCGAACCTCTCACAAGGAAGCCCTCGGGAAGTCCAAGATCAATTTTATGAGTTCAAACTTTAAATAAAAATTACTCTTTAAAAATATCAAAAATATTGTATGAACTTCATTGAAAATCAAGCATGATTTAATCTATTATTTAGAACTTCTATAATGTTGCAATTTATATTTTCAAACTACTTTGAACATTGCCTTCATCATGCTTTGATACATCTATTAATATGTGCATAAATTACATTAAAAAAGTTGTGTAGAACTATGCGTAGCATGCCTCTAAGTATGAGTAATGTTTTATGTTTGATAATGATCGCAATTCACTCACTTATTTTGGCATTGTCTACTTATGTGTTTTATCTAAGAATGTTTGTGTATGTTTTGTAATAGTACAATGAATTAAAATTGCACAAGTATCTTACCTACACAACCTTTATTTGCACTTTTAAAAGTTAAGAAAAGTGGTTATCTTTTTCATAAACTATATTGGTATGCAAAACAAGTGTATTCGGAGAACTTTGTACAAAACAAAATCATAAAATAAAGTGACAAAGATAACTCCACCAAGCACTACTTGAACCTCCTGATAAGTCTTAATAAGCGTTGTGAGGTTGAGCACCGTGGAAAGAATAATAAAGTATCTTGTGCAAACCATAACTTTCTTTCAAAATAAAAACCACTTATTCTTAAGTACACCGGATCACAATAAAAATCAATCTTGAAGAATAAAACTATGTGATCCCCCAAGCACTACTTTGCACCCTGATAAGTCTTGATGAGCATTGTGTGTGCAGAGCACCTTGGTAGTTGTACATTTTTCTTTGTGCATTGAAGTGAGTAGAAGTAAAATTATTTGTGTTTTATTGTGCTCTTTACTTTACATATTACTTGTATTTTTGATTAAAACATTTATTTACTCTATTCAAAATACACTTTTATGTACATCATTATCTTCCATAACACTTCTTCTCATGAGTATTGGATCCTAATGCTAATTCTATACTACTCTTTATTTATGAAATGCACTAGATAACCTAGCATGCTTTCTACAATGTTTGGTATGTTTTGAAATTGTGAATAAAAGTAACATTGTAGTAATCTCTTTTTGATAAGATTATTTCATGCTTGGTTACTGTATTGTCAAAACAAAAATTTTAAATGCAAAATGATTTACAAAAACATCTTCTTTTTGAAATTGAACTCATATATCTTTTTATGAACCATCATTGATTACCATAAGATGTTTTTTGTACTTCTATATGTCTTCCGCATCATAACCATATAATTGTTTTACCTTGCACTTTAATACTTATTTAAAATCTTTCATCTTGTGTGCATCATCACTTGAATCTTCAAATTCCTTTCTTGCAACAAGTGGTAGACTTGCTTGGTAAACTTTATATTGGTTGAATTTTTTTCACTTATAACTCTGATCTATTTCTATTCTAAACACTCCTCCAACAAGTGAAATATTGCTTATAAAACATCTCTTTTTAACTTAAACTCTTATTTAGTATTATGATGTTTCTTTTTCGAAATCTTCCGCAATACTCAAACTCTGATTCATTCATGAATTTCAATATAGCTATGTGAGTTTTATTTCAAAAATTCAAATAAAAATATAAACCCATTTGCTATGATATTTCCCATTAGATTTAAATGCTTAATGTTTCCAATAATTGTTATCCATGACTTCATTTCTCACCATAGCGGGGGCGTAGGGTTGTAGACATTAGATAACCTTATCTCTAGTCATGTCTTGTCCTTAACCGGGGAGGGTTCCAGTGGGGCCTTGCGAGGCACTGGGGGAAAAGAGTGCTAGGTTAAGTTTTTGTCTAGTGTTTGCATATGGGATTAACACCCCAACCTACGGCATGTTTGCAGCTCCTCATGCCCATCCGTCACTTAGTATGGGGCTAGGGTGTTGACATATTGTCTGGGTAGATTGGTTACTTGGAAATCATGATTTTTTTAGGCTTAAAACTCTTATTTAAAGGGAAAATCATTATTTTTTGCTAAACTCTGATTTATAAAAGGGGGAGAACTACAAACAAAAGGGATAAAATAAGTCATAACTCTGATCATTTTCAATGAAAGACAAGTCTAAAACTCCTTATCATTTACTTAAAAAGCTCGATCATGCCTTCTCTTTCATTTACACATTTTTTAGTGCTTTGTTTCCCTACCCACTTTTGCTAATAACAAAGGGGGAGAACTAACATGATAAAATGCAAAAGGGGGAGAACTAACAATGATAAATTTAACCCGCTATCATAAACCCAACATGACAAATTCAGTTGATAGCATACATATTAAGGGAGCATTCACATAGGGGGAGCATATATTTAGGGGGAGCAATTCTAAATGCTAAAATCAATAATCATCCTAAAGTCATCACTCTCACACACACACAAGTATAGTCTCATGATGCTTATTTATTAATGCATTGTTTTATCATTAATGGATTTGTTATTATCAAAAGGGAGAGTTTGTTGGAACATGGTCTTCCGCATCTCCTAGGTTTGAGAATAACAAATCCTATGTGTATTTGATCTTGTGTGTTCAAGTGTGCAGGTTAACATAGTCCATATGACTCAAGGAGTACTCATGATGACTACCCCCAAAATTGAGGACAAAATTCGAACAAGTTCACTAGCGCCGGCTGTAGCGATAGCGCCCGGCGCTAGCATTGATTAGCTCGATTCCGGCGGGATTTTTAGAAGGACCTAGCGCCCGGCGGTAGCTACTAGCGCTGGCGGTAGCATGGCGCACAAGAGGCATAGAGCAAATTGTTGCCACGTATGGGAGATTCGGCCGCGCAAGATCATTCCTAATCTGGGCTAGCGTCGGCGGTAGCGTAAAGGCTATAAATTGGATGCTTTGGCTCCGAATTCTTCATCCTCCTCCAATCCCAAACTCCAGAGCTTCGTGCCACAGCAGAGAGAGGAAGATTCAGAGAGATACTCCCACAATTCCATAAAGCCTTAAGGAGATCCGTGGAGAAGATTTCAACACGCGTCATCATCGTGACGAAAGGCCGCATCGACTATGATCATACTCTACGGGCCTTCGTCCACTTCTCCAAGAGATCCACATAGAGGGAGTTTTTATATTATTGTCTTTTCATTTCATATCTTTTCTGTAAACGGTAGTGAAATCGCCTCGTGTTGGTGACTAGGTCTGGGGTAGGACTTAGGGCTGAAATTCGCCTCGTGTTGGCGACTAGATCTAGGCTAGGTCTAGTGGGTGCTCGAGGCCTTTCTGGGGATAGATTGGCTAGAGCGGCTTGAGGCCGTATCTGGGGAGAGATCGGCTAAAGCCAACCGGTTCGTGGGGATACGAGTCGGTATAGAAAATGAAAAAAAGTTTTTATTATTCGCCTCCGATCTCTAGCGCCATTGAGATCAAATTTTGTAAAACTTATTTAATATCAATAAAGCTTGTCTCTCTTTTTGTTTTACTTGACTTCTTGTTTTATTATTGCAATATTCCAAAGTTTTCTAAATAAAATATAAAGTTTTTGAAAACCCTTATTCACCCCCCCCCCCCCTCTAAGGGCGCCGACCGATCCAACAAAGGAGTCTTATTATGTTTCTTATTGATGAGTGCTTTGTTTTGCACATGACATGCAGTGTTAACTATCTCAGCCCAAAGGTATTCTGGGAGTGAGTCACTTAGCATGGTCCTACAAGCTTCAATAAGTGTTCTATTTTTCCTCTCAGACACCCCATTTTGTTGGGTAGTTCTGGGGGAAGAAAAATCTTGTAGGATACCTTCTTCTTCATAGAATTTGGTCATTGACCCAGACTGAAATTCAGTTTCATGATCATTTCTGATTTTGACCACATTGTTGTTTACTTCATTCTAAATTTGTTTAACAAAATTCTTGAATGTACTTAGGGCATCAGACTAGTGTTTCAAAAAGAACACCCAGGCAAATATAGAATGATCATCAACAATAACCAATGTATAATCCATTCCTCCCAAGCTGTGCACTGCCATGAGACTAAATAAGTCCATGTATAGTAGGTATAAGAACCTAGTGGATTCTTTGTCATGTATGCTTCTAAATGAAGTTCTTGTTTGCTTGCCCATTTGACATGCATGAAAAGGACTCATCTCTAAGCAAAATAGCTTAGGAGCATCTCTTACAAAGTTCTCTATCATTAATTTCATGAGAGACTTGTAGTTAATGTGGGCTAGTCTCTTATGCCACTTTGCACAAGCAGACACTCCATCATTTGCTACAAGACATACATGCTCATTTTTCCTAATACAAATGAAATTTAGACAATAAATATTTCCACTCCTGGTGCCTGTTAGAATGGATTCATTCTCACAATCCTTGATCAGACACTTATCCTTGTGGAAAGAAACAACATATCCCAAGGCACATAGCTGACTTATGCTTATAAGGTTATGTTGTAACCATTCCACATAAGCTACTCTTGTGATAGTGATACTGTCATTTGTGATCTTACCATAGCCCTTAACTAGACCTCTGTCAGATCCTCCAAATTTAACTTTGGATCCATCTTCTACAGGTGCGAACTCCTTCAATAGGCTTCTTGTTCCAGTCATATGCCTGGAACATCCACTGTCCAAGTACCACACAGGAGTCTTGGTGGTTTTTGGACATACCTGCAAAACTACTATACTTCCTTAGGAACCCAGCCTCTCTTGGGTCATAGGTGCTTGTTAGAAGATGAATTTGTATCATTCCTTTTTGTTGTTATGTGAGAATGATTCTTAATAGTTGGGTTGAACCAATAGTCTAAGGAAAAATGCCCTACTTTTCCACAACACCAGCATTCAAATTTATTGTATCTAGATTTTCTTGTGGTGTTTGTTCTGGCTAGGTTATGCTGTTGATTAACAGCTAACCTGCCCTTCTTGGAGACGGAAGGGTTTTCTCCAACATGGCAACTTCTGCAGGCTTTTACTGGAGGATTCTTTTGGGGTGCAGATAGTGCACTCTTCTCAAGGAGAGTTTGTCTCTTGCTTAGCCAGGTAGAAGGCAGCTTAATATTGCTGTCTAACTTCTGGCTTTCTTTGCATCCATAGATTCTACTGTGATCATATAAATTTGTGGGTATGATCACTTTTCAAAAGACAGTCTTTCCTTGGGTAGATTTCCCATGGTTTTCACCTGGAGTGTAGCCCAAACCTTGCTTATTTGTTTGTGAAAAGCTATCAATCAAGGGAAGAACTATTTGTGGCTTCGAATAACTAGCCACAATCTTCTTTTCCTTTAATACCATAACATCCAGCTCCTTAATTCATAAATTCTTGTGCTTGATGACTTCAGTCAAAGTGCTAGTGCCTAGTGGAGGGATGGATAATTTGGTTTTCTCTTGAGCTAGCTCAGTTACTTTCTCAAGTAGTTCATCTCTCTTCCCACTCAAGTAGATGATCTCTGCAGCTTGTGCCTTACAGAGAGCTTTTGATTTCTTAAGGGCATCAAGCAATGCACCAAATTTCTCGATGTAGTCAGTGTCAACTTCTTCTTCTGTTGAATAGGAGCTGGCATCTGTATAGGTTTCAGAGAGAGTAGGAGATGCTTTATGGATTACTTGTTTATGATGAATTTCATCACAACATTCTTCATCTGAGAGAGCCATGGCTGCTATGTGGCTATCTGAATCTGATTTGGAGCAATCAATGTCACTGTCACTGTGTGTCTTCACTTTCTTTGCCATAAAGCTTTTCTCTGACTTCCTGTTCTTTGAGTGCTTTCTTTCGTCACTTTTCTCTTGTCTTTTGAATGGACATTCAGCAATGACATGTCCAGACTTGTTGCAGCTGTAACAAATAATGTTAGAAGAATTATGTTTACTAGTTTTGGAATCATACCTGTCTGATTTGTGTTTTCCTCTACGCTTGTCTTCTCTCCTGGAGCTAGATGGTCAAGCTTCATATCTTATGTTCCCTCTTTTTCTGTTTCTCGGCATTTTCTTAAACTGCCAGGTGAACAATGGGAGATCTTCATCAGAGAGTTCTGAAGTGGAGTTGCTTGAGGTCTCTTCCTCTGAAACATAGGCAGACTCCACTGTCTTGTACTTTCTGGAAGCTTCAGCTTTAAAGGCCACTGCCTTTTCTCTGGAGTAAGCATTGGAGTTTTCCTCCTCGACCTTTCTGGTATTTAGTTGTAGCTCATATGATAAGAGCTTGTCATACAGCTGTCTAGGCTCCATTGCTCCCAGATTGCCAACTTCTCTTATTACACATAGCTTTATGTCTCATTCTTTGTTCAGGGATCTCAGGAATTTATCATTTAGTTCATAGTTGGTGAACTCTCTTCCAAAAGTTCTGAGTTCATTGACAATTCTGAAGAACTTCTCTTAGCAGGTAGCTATGTCATCCTTCTTATCTTGCCTGAAGGATTCATACTCCTGATTCAGGAGGGATTTCCTGTCATCCCTGACTTCCTCAGTTCCTTCCATATAGACAACTAAGGAGTCCCACATCTCCTTAGCTGTTTTGCAATGAATTAGATTTTGAAATGTTGAATCATCAATTGCATTCACAATGATGTTCTTAGCCCTTTTGTCCATAGTGACAAAGGCAACTTCATCCTTGGTGAAATCAGATAATTTCTTAGGTATGGGAACAACTGTTAGATCCACAGGAATGTTCATGGGAATATATGGTCCTTCTTCTACTGCCAGATAGAATCTAGGGTCTGAATCTTCCATGTACAATCTAATTCTTTGCTTCCAGATGGGAAAGTTCTCCCTGGTGCAGATAGACAGCTTCATTGAGCTCATCTCCTTATGATGCTCACCATCCATTTGTTTACCACAACCCACTAGATTTATAGATCTTTTTCTAAGTTGTTAAGCCTTTGAACTTAACCTGCCTCTGATACCAATTGAAAGATTATGGGTTATCTATAAACTACAACTAGAGGGGAGGTGATTAGGTGTTTTCAATTTCTTTGCTACTTTAAAAGTTTATCAATCACAACAAACAAGCATCACAGAAAACACACAATGATTTATAGTGGTTCCCAACTAGACAATGTGTCTAGAGGTAGTCCACTGTCCCTCCGACCTATCTAGCAGTGTGCTAGACTAGGCAACTTATCCAACTCAAATCTTTTCACTATAATCAGATCTTACAACTCAGGTTCACACAGAACCCTACAAGTCTCAGACATTACAAGTCTTATAATCTCAGATCTTCAACAAGATCCTACCAAAACTCGGGTTCACCAAGAACCCTACAAACTCAGATCTATCACTAGGTCCTACCAGCTCAGACTCACAAAGAGCCCTACAAAGTAATACAAAGATGTTGTTGTAGAAGAGAAGACTTCAGAAATGAAAGCTTGAATCACAGATCTTCTTCTTCTTGTAACACTAAGCTCAAAGATCTTGTGGATCAATTATCCTTTCTTTAGACTCTTCTATAGAACATCACTGCACATCAGCGATGAAGACTTCTTCTTTTTGTTGCTTCTTTTCTTTCTCTCCTTAGGAAATATGTGTGAGAAAAACTTGAGAGAATACTGAGCAAGTGTATTGCTGTAGATAAAATTATCTTCATTTATAAGCTCTGCAATTTAACATAAAACCCCTTAATGATTATTCCATTATCAATTTCCCGTTTGAAAACTTATTGCAGAATTGACAATTCTTTATCATAATTACTAGCCTTTCTTGGAACTTGTAGAATATAGAAACAATAAATTTCTATCTTAAGTGTTGTGTAACGGCTGTAATCTGTAGACAATATATCATTAATTGCTCCTTGATTTGTGCGCAAGATATACGGTGTGCACATTCCCTGAATAGCAATTTCCAAGAAAGTCTGCACATTAAATGCTTCTTTGCAATCTGTCAAGACGATATTAATCCTTCAAGACGATATCGTCTTGATCAGTGTATACGACATATATACTTCACAACGATATCATCGATATACTTCCTTCTTCACGGCTCTACTTAATTTCAGAATGATATTACTCTTCTAGACGTCATCGTCGAGATGTTACTTTGAATAAGACTTAGACTTGTTCTTCAAGCTGACTGTCTTGGTTCAAGACGACATCGTCTTGATCTTCTAGACGACATGAGTTCATCAAACTGATGTTTGTTCTTTATGACTCTCCCTTCATTACTTAATGAGTCAAGTCACATTGCCTTCAAGGTTATAGTTCTCCTTTAAGACGGTATCGTAGAGACATCTTAGCTTTATCCGCAATAAGCTTTCTTCAAGACGATGTCATCGATATCTGAACTTAACTTTATACATGACAAGCTTTCTTCAAAACGATGTCGTCGATATCTGAACTTAGCTTTATACACAACAAGCTTTCTACAACCTTCAAAATGATGTGTCTTCATCAAGACGATATCATCGAAACTATTTCGACGATATGATACTTTTCTCCACGATTCTTCTGCTAAGTCTTGAGACAATTTTTTAATTAGTTAATATTCATTACTTTTATCGTCTATATACTGGTGTGTAGCTTTGATGTATCTGTCATAACATAAACTTAAACACAACATCAAAAACAACTTAGCTTATCTATACTTGTGTTCCTTCTTTAAATCTAGAGACATTGAAGGCATAATACCCAACATTCTCCTCTCTCAGAGGAGGGCCCACCATCGCCTAAGCTTGGTCGGTAGTCGGCGAGACAGAGGTTATTTTCTCTTCCTCCCTTCTGTCTTCTCACGATTCGTATCATGCCGGAATGGACGACCTTTGAGGGAGGAAAGAAGAAAAGCAGACTTCACAGGTACATTGGCCTACTTGGATTCCATCTCGCCAACTATCGATCGAGGTTAACGATACGGGGGCCCACCCCTATTTTTTGTGAGAACGAGCTCATGGTCCGTCAACTCGCGAGAATAACTTAGAAGACGCATCTTGCAGAATAAAGGTTGGACGATTCTTTCCTAACTCTAAATGAGCTCGCAAAAAGTGGAGATTGTGTACAATCCGTATTCGTCGAGGAAGGGTTAAGCCCATAACAGTAAGAAGTTGGTCGTGGACCCAGAAGAATAATGTCATCGAAGATACGCGGAGGACAAGGTCCAACGACGCGGGTCACCCAAAATAAAGGTCCTCCCCACCTCGCTCAGGGCGAGGCCCATATGTGATATCATCCCCACCTCGCTCAGGAGAGGTACTCCAGACCTTGCTCGGGTGAGACCCATAAGAAGGGTCCTCCCCAATTCGCATCGACGATGTTTTTAGGTGAAATCCCTCAAAGCTCGCCAATCAACTAACACCACAAGGACCGAGCTCGCGAGACCATTTCTGGCAACTTTAATCAACTTACCAAAATACTAAAGTTTGACGAATCTAATATCTTTCGGGGCGGATATTCGCAGAGGAAGTTCCTATATACTTTCGGGTGTGTGGTGTGATCTCTCATTGTAGCTTGCGAGTCTTGTTTAAATGCAGTCCATCCTTCAGCTCCCGTGATCCACAACTCTCTCTTGTCATCGAGTTCGTGGTGTTCGGCCACAGGTTCAGTAAACTCGTGCTACCCCTTCGGTTTGAACTTTGTGAATCGGTTTCATGGTTCTAACACTACGCACTAATGAGTGAGACTGTCTAAGGTGTATGTTACCGTCAGCATTTGAGGGTAACTCGGAACGGCTGCAGTAAATAATATAAATATGATAATATTTAGTTAAAATTTTACAAAATATTTCTTATAAAACGAAAATCATTTTTTTGGACGGAATTAACTTTCAAGAATTGGCTTTTCGACGAAAATCAATATCTACAGGAATTGGCTGTGGGCAGAATTTCAATTATGTTATTCTGTTGCATGATTGAACTCAGTCAATAAAATTGAAATTGAGCCACAAAAGATCTTCGGATGAATGATGAAACTAGTATTGGAATTGAAATTATACAATAATTTTATAAAATAAAAAACGTGCATTAGCGCCGAAGGCATTAAATTGCATAAGATATTTTAAGACGCGCGTTTTTCACCTAAATGTGATTTTCTTTCGCCCGGACGAGCATTTTTTCCTAAGCGCGTGTTTTCCACTCGGGTGTGCAGTTTTCGTCCTGAGACCGTGTTTTTCGCCGTATCGCGAGTTCTTCGTCCAAGAGTGCATTTTTTGGCATGATACTACATTTTTTGTCTAGGTGCACCTTTTGTTCCCGGGTGCGCGTTTTTTGCCCGAGAGCGCATTTTTAGGCCTAAAGACGCATTTTTCGGCCCGGGCACGCGTTTATCGGCCTTGGCAAAAAATGCGCGAGAGGCCAAAAATGTGTTCCCCGATAGAAAAATGCGTGTCACGGTGAAAAATGAGCACCCAAGAAAATAACGTGCGCCCGGGCGAAAAACGCGTCGTCGGGTGAAAAATACGGGACCGGGCCGAATAACGTGCCCCTGAGCCGAAATACACGCTGCCGAGTTAAAAACGTGCGATCGGGCGAAAATTGCCCATCGTGTTGTAAATGTGCACCAGGCCAAAAAATGTGCGCCCTACTGAAAAATGCGCACCCGGTCGAAAACCGCAAGTCCCACCAAAAACGCGCGCCCGACAGATAAACGTGTGACATGCGAAAAACACGTGCACAGGCAAAAACCTCGCTCCTCGGCGAAAATCGCCCGCCCGAGTGAAAAATGTGCGCCAGGGTGAAATCCCAGCTCACCAGCGAAAATCGCGAGACTTGGCGAAAACGCGCGCTCAGGCGAAAAATGTGCGCCATGGACGAAAAATGCGCATCCTGGCGTAAAAGCACGCCCTGGCCAAAAACGCCCCCCGGGCGAAAACAGGTGGCCATGGCCAAAAAACGTGCACGTCGGGGCGAAAAACACTCGTCCCTGCGATAAGCATATGCCCGTGCGAAAAATGCCCGCGTTGGCAAAAAAATACTCCTCCTGGCGAAAAACGCGCGTCAGACCGAAAAACACCCGCCCGGGCAAAAAAACCCAGCCAGTCGAAAAACACATACTCAGACGAAAAACGTCCGCCCAGGCGAAAAATGCGCGCCTGAGCGAAAAAATGCGGTCGGTCAGAAAAATGTGTCTGAGCAAAAAATGCCCTCCTGGGCCGAAAAATGCGTTGTTGGGCCGAAAAATGCACGCCCGAACGAAAACACTCGATTATGTGAAAAACTCATGAGCAGATGTAAGAATTGACAATTTGATTTTTAGTTCAAAGTCAGAGACATGTGTTTTAATTTAAAAGCTAATGTCCGCATAAATTTTGTCGCCGTGAACGCTAGAATTGAATTTTTAATCTAAAATGCTTAATTCCAGAAAATCAATTCCTCGGATTATTTGACTTAGTTTTTCATTTATTATAAAATTTCTTATTTTATGTGTATCGTTTCCTCGTGATTTCACTCATTCTTATTGTGAAGTTGTAAGCTTATATAAATTTACGAAGAAGATCAAATTATTAAATAATTTAGTGATAGATTTTTCTATGTTTAAAATTCTATACGTCACTTCATTCATTGGAAATCTCTTCGCTTCGCTTGGCAGCATTTCTATAATATTTTGTTGACTTGAATTTTTGTCTTTCTTAATCTTTTTGCGCTCTCCGACAATGGGGGTGGGGGGATAAAATGTATTTGTGCATTTTCTGATAAAATGCAATGATCAACAGATGGATTGTAGTCATCAGATGACTTGTCGTAGTCCTCAATGTTGTGCTACTCTTGGCCTGCTGATCTGGTCCTGTTCTCCAGCTTTTATTAGTTATTTTAAAATCTTACAAAAAAAACAAATTTTAAATGCCAATGGTCAAAAGAAAATTAATTTCTTGTCCTCAGTGTGAGCATTTTCGATCACCTGCACAGCCGTTTTTTATTACGAAAGCTCGGGGGACCATTTTTGATCACCAGGGAGAATATTTACACCTGGGTGAGGGTTTTCGATCACCCGGCGTAGGTTAGAACTGCTCGATCTCGCTGCGATGTATAGTGTGAAAGCTAGTGTTAGTCCTCTTGAGTGTTTTAGATCACCATTGTTTGCTCGATCCAATATCTTTGGCTGCTCATCGGCTTATAGTTTGCTTTGTTAACCCTAGAGATGGATGAGCCTGGTCGCTAGAGAGGGGATGTCAGATCTCTTCGAGATCAAAAGAATGACGTAGGAGATCACCCGGGCGGATAAATTTTCCGTCCGGTCTCAACAAATTTTGGTGTTTGCGCTTTTAAAATAAAAACTGGCTGGATATCCTAATGGGGAGGCCCGTCACCATTTTGGAGAAAATTTTGGGCTTAGTTGTGCTTCTCTACAGGCAAAAATATCCACTTATTTCTGCTTCACTCGTCTTGGATCATGATTTCTATTCGAATCATGGGCCGAATTTTTTTCCCTCTCCCCAATCAGGCGTGAGCGGCCAGGAAGCCTCTGTTAAAATGCTATATACTGATTGCCATGTTAATTAAAATGCTTATAGTTTATAAGCTATTGCTATATATTCCTATATATTTACATTATTATTAATTTTATACTTACATTATTATAATTATAATTATTATTATTATATATTTAGTGTTGGGATTCCGGATGGATTCTTCAGGCACAGGCAAGAACACACTTAGTTTAGATAAATTAATAGTGTATGGTAAGCTGCAATTGTTATTGTATATGTACGTCAACTGATCGAGGCTCCGTTTGGCATGGCGGTGGCGGTCACCAATGCGATGGTTATGAACCGTCGTTCATGAACGTCCGATTTTACCTAAAGAACTTCATCCACTTTTATGTTCAAACTAGTTTTCTTTTTCGATAGCAGTTATAACCGTTGTTATGCCTAACATGCATTCTATGGTGGTGGCGTTTTTATACAACCTCATCGGAGGGCTGAAATCCAGTCGAGTTCGAGCGATTTTGTCTCGGCTCGAAATCGAAATTTTCGAGTCGAACTCGGCTCGAAATCGAAATTGATTTCGAGTCGTGTCGGCGCGACTCGAAATGACTCAATTCCGAGCTGGCTCGAAATCGAATCGAGCTGGCTTGAAATCAATTCGAGCTGACTCAAAATCGAATCAAGCTAACTCTAAATTGAGCAATTTTTCTTTTTATTCATAATTGACTCGAAATTAAATTGGGAAACATCAAAATTTAACAAATGAAAACTTAAAGCCTTCAATATTTTTATTTAGATTTAAAATAATAAAATATTAATAAATACATAATATTTTTAATATAATCAATTTGAGTTGATTCAAATAATATTTCGAGCGATTAAGGGCTGACTCGAAATCGACTCGAAATCAGATTCGAGTCAAATTGAATCGACTCAAATTGAGTCGAATCAATTGTAACCGATTCCGATTTGACTCAATATTCGAGCGACTTTCAAGTTTCGAATAATATGCTCAGCCTTATGTCAAACGGGCTAGAGTGCCCACAATATAATTTTTTGTTGTTTTTGAATTCTCCATGATGTCAAGATAGGTTGATGATCAATATACCAAGTGTTGAAGCTTGTGTTGCATAACTCTTGGCTTGAGAATAACAAATTTCACAATGTATTTGATCTTGCTTGTCGTGTGTTTATAATGTACAAGAACTATACTCCTAAAACGGTAATGCAGAATGATCAGAGAGCTCAGAATTTAGAGCTACCGCGGAGCGGTACCTCCTACCGCTGGCGGTAGCTGGGATGACATCTGAAGACTGATGGCAGACGATTTCACGATGATGAAATGATGATATCTAACGCGGCGCGTTATTCGTACCTCGGCGCGTTAGTTCGTACCGCGGTGCGGTATGTCCATGATCCGTTGCGGTTAGCACGATCTCCACGAAGGCGGACACGTTGCAGCACGATAGCAGGCACGATGTTAGCGCGGAGTGATAGAACTACCGCAGGCGGTAGTTTCCGTTGCCTATATAAAGGATGGATCTCTCTCTTTCATGTTAGAGAATTGAAGCCACAACTCCAACCTTTCGTGAAAGCCTTCATCTCAGAGTTTCAAAGCATTCTAAACACCATCATTGAAGAACAAGAGTGAGAAGGAGATTTCAACACGGTCATACTTAAAGAATGACGCACGATTCAACTCTGATGATGTTCATGGCGATCCTTCGTCTCCTTCAGAGTTTTTCTAAATAGGGAGTGTTTTTTACTTTGTATTTCTTCTCTTTACTTTTGAAACGGTAGTGAATTCGCCGCATGGGTTGGCCACTAGGCATTGGGAGGTTTACAGGGAATTCACCGAGGTGTGTATGGCGACTAGGTCTAGGTGTTGATCTATGGGGAAGGCTAGATGCCATATCTTGGGGAAGATCGACTATAGCCAACCGGTCCTTGGGAGAAGGATCAGTGAAGATTCAAAAAGTATTTTTTATTCTATCGCCGCAATTTCAAGTACTATTGAAATTAATACTCTTGTAATTATCTTTTGTAATAAAATCAATTTTCATCTTCACTGGTTTTCTAAGATTTTATTTCGTTCAAGAGTTTGTAAGAAAAATCACTTTGTCAAATTTTTGAAGAAGTTCTAAATTTCTGGAGCGCTATCGCGGGCGTTAACTACTTACAACATGCGGTAGTGACAGAACTCATTTTACTCCTTTTTTATGCAAAAATCGAAAAGCCCTTATCCCCCCTATAAGGGCGCCTACAAATCCAACACCAAGTTATATTAGGAAGAACCACACCTTCACTGTACCTCCATCGCGTGTACGTAGAGCTGTCACGGTTCCGATTCGGTTCCAGTTTACCTAAAACCGTGAACCAAACCGCTAAGGTGACAGTTCTGATAGTATATAAGGATGTAGTCCGGGGGGGGGGGGGGGTGAATAGGTGTCTCTTTGCTTTTAAGCTAATGTCCAGCAGTTTTCTGAATTAATGTTAGTAAGAAATAATGCACACAGAAAACACAAAAGTATTTATAGAGGTTCCTCAAGACAGGGTTTCTTGAGTAGTCCTCTTTCCCCCTTCACCTTTCTAACAATGAGTTAGACAAGACCAACTCCTCCAATCTCAGATCAAAGAGCTTACAACTCAGATCCCTCAGGATCTCTCAGGTTTATCCCAAACCCTACCTCAGGCTCAACAACCCTACCTCAGGCACAGTTGCCCTACCAACTCAGACCTATCAAGAAGTCCTACCTCAGATCTCTACAGAGATCATACACTTAAGCTGAACTCTCAGCTCTACACTCAGGCCCAACAACCCTGCTCCCTGCGGCAAAATGCCCTACAAACTCAGAACAAGTAATGTTCCTACAAAAGGTAATAAATATTGCTTACAACAGAAGATATAATATTAACTCTTTCAAGCCTTGATCTTCTGTTGTTGTCTTGAAGCAGGGAAGAAAATAACAGCTTCATTCCTACCTATTTCTGATCCTTGTCTTCAGTAGATGAGAAAGGATCAACTTGTTCTTCTTCAATCACACAGGAAGAGCAATCTTTCTCTCCTTTTCTGCTTCAGGAAGCAGGTCGAGAGAGCTTGTTGACGACCCACAATGTAACGGTAGTTCTCTCTTCTTTTGCCAAAAAAAAAAAACTTCTTCTTAAAAGCCCTAAGTTATGCTTTTATACTTCTCCAATCTTCAACGTCTATCAGATGAGCCCTGACAAGGTATGGAGGTGATTGGAGCACCTTATCTTGCTTTTCTGCCACTTGCGCCAAAAGCAAAACCCGCCAGCATATTTGAATCTGTCTCAGCGGTTGGGCTGAGACAGCTTCCAGTCTCAACGACTACTTCTGTCCCGTCTCAGCGGATCCGCTGAGACAGATAGTTGTCTCAGTGGTTTTCTTCTATCTGTAGCTCAGCTGGTCCAGACACCTTCTCAACGGCTCCTGGCCTTGTCTCAGCAATTCAGCTGAGACTGAGAACTTGTCTCTGCGGATTTGGCAGTAAACCACTGAACATATTCCCCACTTTGGAGTAACCTAACCCTGCATAGTCATGTGATGAAATAGGGTTTATCAAATACAACTTGTACATAGCATTGAGTGTGATGCTTCTTGAAATCAAGGGAACATTGAGGGTAATATTCCCAACAATCTCCCCCTATTTGAAGAAGACAGAATACCCCCAATGCTAAGGTACATATCAAACTAATTATTTATCATGTAACTTTACTACATGGCATTCATCAGAACATACTCATGTAAATATTATTATGGCATCAAAGATAATATTCATGACAAGTATAGTACTATCAGAGTTTATCAACCCAATAATGTGATTAGGTAATCATGTCAATGCATCACATATTAACTTAAACAATTACACAAAGTAAAATTAAGTTATGGATCAGATTAGCTTACAACATGAAGTAATCAATTCAACAATTCATTCATTTTCATTTCAGATACAGTAATGAGACATTGTTCAATTTATATTTAGAAATCCATAACACCTAAATACATTCATTAAAAATTTTCTCTTCTTTGAAGAAGTTGAACATTCATCATTATCAGCAACAGTTTCTTTTCCTCTTCTAGCATTGTCTTCAACCACTTCGTTGCCTTTTTCTGAAATGGTCTTGTCTTCAACATCATCATCTTTGTTTCCTGCAATAGTGGTGGTCGTGTCCTTCTCTGCATTTGTTGCTTCAATTTCAGTTATTTTTCTTTTATTTTCTTGCCTTTTGAAGAACAGGTATGGCTTTGGGATGTATCTTGAAGGCATTCTCCTTGGATTGTCCTTCCTTATTAGATTACCTTTGAATATTTTATCCCTTTTTGCATTTCTTTCCAAGTGTTTTATCCATTCTTCAGATGGATAGATTTTGTCAATTTTGTTGCAGACATGGCCATGGCTTAGCCAGGCATTCAATATTATTTCCTTAGAGTCTTCACTCCAATATTCATAATCTGGATCTCTGTTCCGCTCATCCCTTTGCTTGGCCATGTATTCTTCAGCCAGCATTGTCTTTTCTCTTTCTCTTCTCTTTTTCAGTTTTTCATTTTGAGCAATTGCTTCTTGATTGTGGAAGTCCCAATCTTCTGCTCTATTTATGTCAAGGAGGGGAATGTTTAAGGCAAGCCTTGTACCTTGCAGAACCTTAAGGGTTAGGTCAGAGTTTATGATAGCATTGGTATCCTCCCCCTTTCTGGCTTCTTCAAATATTCTTTGACTTATATCCTGTTGTGCAGCAGTTATGGAGCCAGAAAGTGTTTGGAAAACATTTTCAATATCAGCTTTTAGTTCATCCTTGTTCCTGTCAGCCTCACCATTTAACTGCAGAGCAGCGGAGTATACATATTCTTGGATATGATTTGAGGATTTCTCTATCACCTCATCTGTCTTGCTGACATAATTCTTGACATATGTCATATCCTGTTCAGAGAGTTGGAGGTGTTTGTCCATTGATTTGAGAATTGTGTTCTGAGACACCACGTCTTCTCTGCCAGATCAAACCACTTGGTCATTTGTCTATTAAGGATGGTGGTGTCTTCCTTGATTTCCTTCACCTCAGCCATTACTTCAAATTTTACATTGATGATGGACTGATCAATGTATGCTTTAACTGTAGAAGCTGACTTGTCTACATAGTACTTCATGGATGTTTGATGAGTATCTAACATGACTTGGATGGCAATGAGAATGCTCTCATTAGATTGTGAGGTGGAGGCTGAGGCTTGCTGATCAACAATCATCTGTGCTTTGATTCTTTGTGGAGGACTAAGAGGAGGGACTGATTCCTTAGGAGGTATAATCTGCTCTTGTGCTGCAGGTGTCATCTGAGCTGGATTTATAATTGGAGCATTGTCCCTTTGATCAGGAGCATCCACCTTTTCAGCAAAGGATGCAAGATCATCAATATCATCAGGGTGGACTCCATCATCATCCTCTTCATCATTATCAGCAACATCATTATCTGGTTCCTCCCCCTCAAATATAGCATCTTGATCAGATGAGTCCAGAAAATCTGGGACAATTAGTTGACGCCAGGAAAATCCTCACCGCACCAAAGTGTTGACGCCAGGAAAATCCTAACCTCAAGATTCGGACCGATGCAGCCGGAGGCTACTCGCCCAGTAGCCCAACAAGATGGCTTGGCTGGCAACGACGAAGAAGCTAGAAGAGCAACAAATAGGACCACGGGTGCTGCGGTAGGGAGGTCCCACCATGTACCCATAAGCTCAAGAGAGTCTTCCCCTCCAAAACCAAAGTGGCCGAGCTTGGTACAGGGAAGGAACCGACTTGGCTAGAAGCAAGGGTGACGGGCTCGAGAGTTCGGAAATCGGGATCCAAAAGCTCAAGTCCAGGTGCCAATCCAAGTACCCCTGGGGTCCTATTTATAGGAAAACCAAAGGGTAGGGGGGGCTTTTTATAGCCCAGCCCCCAACCCGGCGACTATGGGATACTCGGCGAGTACTTATGCCATAGTCGCCCATCTGGCGAGTATTGGGTGCTGCTCGCACACGCCGGGCCAATACTCACCTAGGTCTTCTGCTGCTTTCCTGCGCTCGACGAACTCCTCTGGTCAATACTCGCCTATCTGGCGAGTATTACCTGCATACTCGCCAGGGTCTTTTCTGCTTCTGTCTGGACGGCTGGTCTCTGTGTTGACCCTTTGACCTTTGAATTCTGTCTACGTGGCCTTGGGTGTTCCACCCTCGGAGAATGAGGGTTGTACACAATCCCCGCTCTTTGCGAGTAATATAGTTTCTCGGAAAGAATGATCCAACCTTCATTCGACGAGATTCCCTACTGGCGACAATTGGCTTATACTCGCCATCTTGTTGGCCGACGCTCGAACTCTATAAATAGAGGGGCAGGGGTCTCTGGTGGCACGACTTTTCTGAACTCGCTCAAGATGGCGTGCGACTATGTTGCAGAAGCTAAGGCGGCCATGACTGGTCTTGTGGGACTGTTCGATGTTCCCTCGATCCCTCCACGCCTAGGTCCTGAGGCTGAGGACTTCCTCACTACCAAGAAGAGGAAGAGGCTTGCGAAGAAGAAGAAGCAGGAGAAGAAGAAAGCCGCTGGAGAGGATGTAGCCGCCCCTTTGGGCGACCAACACCAGCAGATGCTGGACGAGATGGGGCTGTCTAACGAGGGCGACTCGCCGGCCCCTGATCCTCCTGCTCCAAATGTCGCCAAGGGGGCGAACATGCCTGGGACCTCGGCCCAGAATCAACCGGAGAATCTTGCTCCTGCACGAGGTGGGAGCTACCTACTCGCCACCTCCATGATTAGTCTCAACTTGGTTTGTAATGCTAAATGCCTCTTCTATGCTCGCAGATTCGTCTACCATCGGTGCTCAGGAGGAGCCTCTAGCTGTACCTCCTCGCAGATTCCTTGGTTGGATGATTCTTTCCGAGCAACTACATTACTCGCAAAGAGCGGGGATTGTGTACAACCCTCATTCTCCGAGGGTGGACCCCCAAGGCCACGTAGACAGAAGTCAAAGGTCAAAGGGTCAACACAAAGACCAGCAGTCCAAGACAGAAGCAGAAAAGACCCTGGCGAGTATGCAGGTAATACTCGCCAGATAGGCAAGTATTGACCAGTGGAGTTCGTCGAGCGCAGGAAAGTAGCAGAAGACCTAGGCGAGTATTGGCCCGACGTGTGCGAGCAGCACCCAATACTCGTCAGGTGGGCGACTATGGCATAAGTACTCGCCGAGTATCCCATAGTCGCCGGGTTGGGGGCTGGGCTATAAAAAGCCCCCAACCCATTGGTTTTCCTATAAATAGGACCCCACGGGTACTTGGATTGGCACCTGGACTTGAGCTTTTGGATCCCGATTTTTGAACTCTCGAGCCCGTCACCCTTGCTTCTAGCCAAGTCAGTGCCTTCCCTGTACCAAGCTCAGCCACTTTGGTTTTGGAGGGGAAGACTCTCTTGAGCTTCTGGGTATGTGGTGGGACCTCCCTGTCGCAGCACACGGGGTCTTCTTTGTTGCTCTTCTAGCTTCTTCGTCGTTGCCAGCCAAACCATCTCGTTGGGCTGCTGGGCGAGTAGCCTCCGGCTGCATCAGTCCGAATTTTGAGGTCAGGATTTTCCTGGCGTCAACACTTTGGTGCGGTGAGCGTGGACTGTAGTCAGAGAAGGAAAGTTCAGTAAGAAGGCGAGATGGTCATAGTTGGCGACCATGAGGAGGTAGTCGGCAACTCGTCCGCGAGCGGCGAGTTCGTGACGTATGTAGTTTTCGAGGCCCTCGCGCAGCGCATGGAAGGGACCATGCGAGCAGCGCTTCAGCCGCGCGCCGAGGTCACGACGACCTCGCCGCATCGCCCAGTTCTAACCGAGGGACCGAGTCCCCCTCGGCGAGCAGGAAAGGAGCATGTAGAGGAGGATACCGAGCGACCAAGGAGGTCGCAGTTCTACCAGCAGACCTCGCAAGGGATCCATTTCCGCGAGACGGAGGAGCAGGAAAGGTATCAGGATACTCGCCCCTATGGCGAGTATGGTGGTGATACTTGCCAATTGGAGGATCGTCGCCGGGAAGGAGGGAGGAGCCCCTTCTGCGAGGAAATCCTTGCCGCGCCCATGCCAGAAGGGTTCAGGGACCCCGTGCTGAATTATTATTCAGGGAGGGATGACCCTGTCCGGCACATCCAGTGGTTCGAGGATATAATCTCTATCTGAACCATGTCGGATGCCTTTAAGTGCAAACTGTTTTCATCACCTTCCGGGCAAAGCCTTGGACTGGTTCCACCAGTTGCCCATCGACTCGATTTACTGCTTTGAAGACCTGTGCCGTGGAGTGACGACCCGGTTCGCCACGGCCCGGAAGCTGAAGAAGGAAGCAACGGCCCCGTTCTATTTGGTACAGAGGCCGGATGAGGCGTTGGGAGCCTACATCGAGTGCTTTCAAGAGGAGGTGCTGCAGATCCAGGAGGTGGATAGCAACATCCTGTTGCTGGCCTTGACGTTCAGTATAAGGCAAGGCCTCTTCAAGATGGAGCTCAGTAGGAATCCTCCCTATTCCTATGACAACCTCATTTAGAGGGCCAACATGTTTGTCCGAGGAGAGGTTTCCAACCCTGACTTCTTGGCCAGGCTTGCTAGGGTGACCGGAGGTGAGGGAGAAGAGAGGGATAGGATCCCTGAGAAGAGGAAGAGAGAAGAGCCCCGGAGGGCGGAAAGGAAGAGGCCGGAGTGGCGCGAAGAAAGGAGAAGAGAAGAGAAGAAAATGGAGGATTCCCGGAGGGAAGAAGCCAGGAGGAACGATGAGAGGATGCCCATCGTGACCCCGGAGCGTCAGGAGGAGGAAAGGCGCTATCAGGTCCCCGTCAACCGGCCACCTTGGAGGCTGGCTGGACGGCACTAGCGCCAGGATCAAAGGGGGAGATCCCCGGAGAGAAGACCCTTTCTCCAGCCGGAGAGGCATCAGGAGAGGAGGAGAGACGAAGCGATGGCGGTAGCCGGGCATGGCCGCCGTCAAGGAAGGAAGAAGCAGCGACAGAGAAGGCAGCAGGCGGAAGAGGTTCCCCTCTACTGTGACTTCCACCAGGCAGAAGGGCATGTGATGATGGCTTTGTTGGAGTTGCCATTGTGATCTAGAAGTGGTCAAATATGTAATCTCACTGCCAACGCGATATGAGCCTGCAGGGTCGCACATAAGAGCATGTGGAGAAGATGGAAGATTGACTGTGTTGGTAAAGGTTACCAATCACCATATATATAGAATGGGGAAATCCAACAAATGTTGCTGTCTAAATTCGTCGGATATGATTCGTCGGATTCGTCGGGTTTACACGTCTGAATTCGTCGGATATGATTCGTCGGAATTCGTCGGGTTTACACGTCTGAATTCGTCGGATATGATTCGTCGGAATTCGTCGGGTTTACACGGGTTGGATTCGTCGGATTCGTCGGGATTCGTCGGGTCATTCCGTGGAAACTCGACGAACTGTGACAGAGATCCTTCACTCGACAAAGTGTTGTCGTCTGTCTGGATTCGTCGGGATTCGTCGGGTCATTCCGTGGAATCTCGACGAATTATCACAGAGAGCCTTGACTAGGCAATTGTTGCCGTCTGTTGTGATTCGTCGGATTCGTCGGATTGTCCCGTGAAATCTCGACGAATGATCTTCCGTGGAATTCCGACGAATTGTAACAGAAGCCCTTATTCTGATGTGTGGTCTGCGGATAGCGATTCTTCTAGAAGCTGTTTATCCTTTGGGTATAAATAGGACTTCGTTTTTAGGGTTCTGTGAACAGAAGAAGGAAAAGGCCGACGGAAGGAGTTCCGTTCTCGCCTCACGAACCCTAGTCGACGGAAGTGTTCCGCCGTCTCTGAATCGCGTCCGCTGACCTCCTCTCCGGCGATCGTCGCCGTGTGTGTTCTTCCTGGAGCGAACCTAGCAGTTCGTGGAAGTTCAAGGTGCAGTCATTCTTCTCCCGGCTCGTGTGGATCACTGTAGAGACGTAGACATAATTCTACGTGAGAACTCTTCTTGCCACCGACAGGAATCAACTCTTGGAGCATCTTGGTTGGATTTGATCCAACCCCATTGAGGTAATTTTTACCTAGTATTTTATTAACTTCTTGATTCAACATTCATGGCCGATCCAAGCATTTTTGGGTTGTTTCTGTTTATTTCCGCTGCGCCTACATCTGATGTATGGTTTTAGAAAAACCCAACAGTGGTATCAGAGCGAGGTTCTGGTCTTGGATGTTGTTTCAGAAGTTTGGTTATTCCAGTACGTGCAAATCTAGGTATTTAGAAGCGTTCTAAATGTCAATATTTCTTCCTGGAACATCAAATGTTGATGATTTTAAAAGGGGGTCTAGGAACCCCGCCAGGAACGTCTGGGATTTCGTGGTAATTTCTAATTGTTAGAAATTATTGTCTCCTTAGCAGTAACCGTCCCTCAAGTGGTTAATGAACCCTTCTATTGTTTTGGATTTTGAATCCAACAATGAGAGACGAGCTTGTCTACTGCTTTAAGTCGAGTTGTCTTTGCCTTTGTCCAATGCATGTAAATCTGAAGATTTGGAAGAGTTCTAAATGTCCAGATTTAGCCCTTTCGTCTATCAAAGGTTGATAGTCTTATGTAGTGCACATAAGGGATGCATGAGGATTTTAGAAAGCTTGTTTTTCTGTGGATGTGCACATTGATCAAATGTTGATCATGGTTAAGTGTTAACCTATCTTTAAAATTCCCTTCATCAAATATTAAGTGTTCGGATGCCTTCCGATGGATGACACTCTTCCTGCCTCGATCGATGAAGTGTGGGCTTGCCAAAGCAAGGTGCATTAATCTATCTTGGTAAGGGTGCGAGCGGATAATTGTGATATCCCACTGTCGACATCGGGTCTAACTTAACTAGGTGACCTCAAAGGTTGAGTGCCTAGAGGCATAGGGTTGGCATGCACCATATGATGGATGCGAATAAGGAGTTATTCACCAGCCATACAAGAGTTGCATGAGGATGCAATTGGCAAGCGTTGCCTACCTAAATAACCGCATTATGAGAGGAACGCCAAAGCGGACTCGTGGTGTTGGTGAAATACGGATCTTGTCCACTAAGAGAGTAGCTCGCATGGACTCTCCGAATTGATAGTGAGGGCTATCAATTTGAATAAAATAGTGGGAGTATTTAATTGAAGTCCAAATTAAAAATAAATTGTATTTTGAAATTAAGGTACTGATTAAATTCTGCATGAATTCTTGTAGAATTCCATGGCAAGTGGTTCACACTCCACCTTGTCCCTAAGAGCTATCCTTGAGAAGGACAAGCTTAGTGGGACGAATTATATGGACTGGTATAGGAACCTGAGAATTGTTCTCAGGCAAGAGCGAAAGCTCTACGTCTTGGAAGAAGAAGCCCCCGAGGTGCCGACCGGGAACTCGTCCCGTGTTGATAAGGATGCTTATAAGAAGTATACCGATGACGCCTTAGACGTCGAGTGCCTTATGCTTGCCACCATGAACTCTGAGCTTCAGAAGCAACACGAGAACATGGGGTGCAAGGAGATTGACGAGCACCTAAAGAAAATGTTTCAAGGGCAAGCTCGTCAAGAGAGGTTCGATGTCACGAAGGCCTTATTTCAGTGCAAAATGGGAGCTCGAGACTCGGTTGGTACTCACGTACTCAAGATGATTGGGTATATAGAGAACCTGGAGAGACTGGGTTTTCCTCTGGGTCAAGAGTTGGCCACAGATCTTATCCTGCAATCGTTGCCGGATAGTTATGAGCAGTTCGTCTTGAACTATAACATGAATGAAATAGACAAGACACTGCCCGAGCTCCTAGGCATGTTGCGAACTGCCGAAATAAACATGAAGAAGGCCAAGCCTGCTAGTCCCATATTGATGGTACATAAAGGCAAGGGTAAGGCCAAGGGCTTCAAGAAGACGAAGGTGGGACCTAAGTCACATCTTGAGCCCAAATCTTCTGCGCTGAAAAAGAAGAGCACCGTGAAGGAAGGAAAATGCCACCACTGTGGCAAGGCTGGTCATTGGAGGAGGAATTGTCCTTCGTACATTGAGGGTCTGCAGAAAATGAAGGGAGGTATGACTTCCGCTTCGGATATTTATGTTATAGAAATAAACCTTTCTGCTCCTTCATCTTGGGTATTGGATACCGGATGTGGTTCTCACATTTGTACAAATGTGCAGGAACTAGGAAGGAGGAGATTGCTGAGTAAAGGAGAGGTGGACCTACGTGTCGGCAATGGAGCAAGAGTTGTTGCTGTAGCCGTAGGGGTTTACCGTCTTTCTTTGCCCAGTGGGCTTGTAATAGAACTTGATAATTGTTATTATGTTCCGGCCATAACTAGAAACATTATATCCATTTCATGCTTAGACATGATTGGATTTTCTTTTATAATTAAGAACAATTGTTGTTCTATATTTAAGAATGATGTTTGTTATGCTGTAGCTCAATTGTTTAATGGTCTTTATGTTTTGAACCTGGACCATCCGATCTATAATGTAGATAATAATAAAAGACTAAGAACAAATGACTCAAATCCTACATATCTCTGGCATTGTCGTTTGGGCCATATAAATGAGAAGCGCATATCCAAGCTCCATAAAGATGGACTATTGGACTCATTTGATTATGAATCATTTGAGCGATGTGAGTCTTGTTTATTAGGCAAGATGACTAAAGCCCCTTTCACTGGTTATACTGAGAGGGCTGAGGATCTCTTGGGTGTTGTACATAGTGATGTATGCGGACCCATGAGTTCTATGGCTAGAGGTGGGTATTTCTACTTCGTTACATTTACTGATGATTTCAGTAGATACGGATACGTGTATCTTATGAAGTGCAAATCCGAAACCTTTGAAAAGTTCAAAGAGTTTAAGAATGAAGTGGAGAACCAATTGGGTAAAAAGGTTAAAGCACTCCGATCTGATCGAGGTGGCGAATACCTGAGTCATGAGTTCCGTGATCATCTGAAAGAGTGTGGTATTGTATCACAGCTCACTCCACCTAGGACACCGCAGCATAATGGTGTGTCTGAGAGGAGAAATCGTACTCTGTTAGACATGGTACGGTCGATGATGAGTCATGCAGACTTGCCTATTTCCTTTTGGGGTTTTGCTTTAGAGACTGCTGCTTTGACACTGAATCGCGCTCCGACGAAAACGGTTCTAAAGACACCATATGAGATATGGACTGGGAAGCGTCCTAGTATGTCGTTCATTAAAATTTGGGGCTGTGAGGCATACGTACGACGTCAAATGCCTGACAAGCTGGAACCCAAATCAGATAAGTGTTATCTGGTGGGATATCCTAAGGAAACGAAGGGATATTACTTTTACCTACCGTCTGAGGGCAAAGTGTTTGTCGTAAGGACGGGTGTCTTCTTGGAGAAAGAGTTCTTATCAAGAAAGACGCAAAAGGTAGAACTTGAAGAAGTTCAAGAACCACAAATAGTGAATGAACCAGAGTTGGATTCTGAGCCAGGACTACAAGATGTTGTAGCTAGAGAACCTGCTCACGAAACACAAGTCCTACGTAGATCTGGTAGACCAAGATTTGAGCCTGAGAGATATGGATTTCTCGTGTCTCAAATAGGTAATGTGTTGCTTATGGATCATGGTGATGAACCAGCAACCTACCAAGAGGCTATGAATGGACCGGACTCCGACAAATGGCTTGAGGCTATGAAATCCGAAATGGACTCCATGTATATAAACCAAGTTTGGAACTTGGTGGAACCACCTGAAGGGGTACGACCCATAGGGTGCAAGTGGGTCTTCAAGAAGAAGACCGACATGGATGGGAATGTACAGACATTCAAAGGGCGACTGGTGGCTAAGGGTTTCAAGCAAATTCATGGTGTTGACTATGATGAGACCTTTTCCCCTGTTGCCATGGTAAAGTCCATTAGGATATTGCTTGCTATTGCTGCGTATTATGACTACGAGATCTGGCAGATGGATGTCAAAACGGCTTTCCTAAATGGATACCTCCTTGAGGAAGTGTACATGACACAACCCGAGGGTTTTGTATCCCCAAATGAAGCCACTAAAATATGCAAGCTGAATAAGTCCATCTATGGATTGAAACAAGCCTCTAGAAGTTGGAATCTTCGTTTTGATGAGAAGATCAAAGAGTTTGGTTTTGTCAAGAACGAGGATGAACCGTATGTTTACAAGCGAATCAGTGGGAGCATTGTTGTCTTCCTGATATTGTATGTAGATGACATACTGCTGATCGGGAATGACATACCTACCCTGAAAGTTGTTAAGAACAACCTAGGGAACTGCTTTTCTATGAAGGACTTGGGTGAAGCGACTTACATACTCGGTATTAAGATCTATAGAGATAGATCGAAGAAGTTGCTGGGTTTGACCCAGAGTACGTACATTGACAAGGTGTTGAAGCGGTTCAACATGCTTGAGTCCAAGAAAGGATTTTTGCCCATGTCTCATGGTGTGAATCTCTCTAAGGACCAGTGTCCAAAATCTTGTGAAGATAAGGACCGCATGAAGTTGATTCCATATGCTTCGGCAATTGGGTCAATCATGTATGCAATGTTATGTACTCGACCCGATGTCTCTTTTGCTTTGAGCATGACTAGCAGGTATCAGTCTGATCCCGGTGAATGTCACTGGATAGCCGTAAAGAATATCCTGAAGTACTTGAGAAGGACTAAGGATGTATTCTTGGTGTATGGTGGAGAGGAAGAGCTCGTTGTAAGTGGTTACACCGATGCCAGCTTCCAAACTGATAGGGATGATTCAAAGTCTCAGTCAGGGTTTGTGTTTTGCCTGAATGGAGGAGCTGTGAGCTGGAAGAGTTCCAAGCAAGAGACAGTTGCTGATTCTACAACTGAGGCCGAGTATATCGCTGCAGCTAATGCAGCGAAGGAGGCTGTATGGATTAGGAAATTCATCGGCGAGCTAGATGTAGTTCCTAGCATTGTTGGTCCCGTAGTTCTCTACTGTGATAACAATGGTGCAATTGCACAATCTAAGGAACCTAGATCCCATCAGCGCTCCAAGCACATACTTCGGCGGTTCCATCTTATTCGTGAGATTGTCGAACGAGGAGATGTGAACATTTGCAGAGTGCCGACTGAGGAGAATATTGCAGATCCACTGACAAAGCCTCTCGCACAGAGAAAGCATGATGGTCATACTAGATCCATGGGTATACGATACCTGAGTGATCAACTCTAGTGGGAGTCTTGTGGGTTGCATGTAAAATAAATATTCTGTTGGCTGTTTAAAATTTATTCATATGATGAATTGTGTACCAATTATTTCTTTTTACGATTAATGGCAAGTTCTTTTATTACGATATACTATTTCTATATGATAGAATAAAATTCGTGATAAATACCCTTAGAATGTTCGCTTCCATAGGACATCAAGTACGTGACTTGAATGTGAGAGCCTATGATTTTGAAGCTTCATTCTTAAAAGGTCCCTGGTCGAGGTATCATCGTAGAAGCTAAGGGTGATGATGATACATTAAGACTAGCATGTGCGTTGACTGATGACCGGTTCTCACAGGTCATGATATTGTGATATCAAGTCATCACGTGGGTACTTGTTAGTGAACAAGTTGTACTGGACAGACCCAACCTGAGACTACTTTGTGGATTGTTACTTAAAAGTGTCACAAGTAGGTCTCATTTGACAATGGTGTTGTGGTCCTTTGACCTGAAGTCACAGCATTCATCGAGTGAGGAAGAGCGTGCTTTGATGTCATCTAAAGTCTTCCTTGAAGAAGGTTGATGATAAGGGTGGTCGTTGGGTACGTTACGAATCATTTGGGTGTTTGGGTGTGAGCAGATATGGGATTTGTCCTCCTATATAACAGGAGTTGCATCCATGGGCCCCTTGATGGAATTGGACTGAGAAATGCATGGCCATGCTTGGTAGAGTCAATATGTGATATTGAGCTCACCATTCTCTGGAAGTCCGTTCTAGATCAAGAAACATGGATTGAGCTATTATGAGGGTGACACGGTCCATACCTCTAGTTATTTCCGGATGTAAGGGACAAAGGGACAAAGACAACGCTGGAACATTGGTCATAAAGGCTTATGAGTTATGAACTCTTATTGCTTGGGGAGCAATGATGCATTGCTAGATGCCGCTCATTGTTTGTGAGGTTTTTGGTTTGATACTTTCAAGATCAAGTGGGAGACTGTTGGAGTTGCCATTGTGATCTAGAAGTGGTCAAACATGTAATCTCACTGCCAACGCGATATGAGCCTGCAGGGTCGCACATAAGAGCATGTGGAGAAGATGGAAGATTGACTGTGTTGGTAAAGGTTACCAATCACCATATATATAGAATGGGGAAATCCAGCAAATGTTGCTGTCTAAATTCGTCGGATATGATTCGTCGGATTCGTCGGGTTTACACGTCTGAATTCGTCGGATATGATTCGTCGGAATTCGTCGGGTTTACACGTCTGAATTCGTCGGATATGATTCGTCGGAATTCGTCGGGTTTACACGGGTTGGATTCGTCGGATTCGTCGGGATTCGTCGGGTCATTCCGTGGAAACTCGACGAACTGTGACAGAGATACTTCACTCGACAAAGTGTTGTCGTCTGTCTGGATTCGTCGGATTCGTCGGGATTCGTCGGGTCATTCCGTGGAATCTCGACGAATTATCACAGAGAGCCTTGACTAGGCAATTGTTGCCGTCTGTTGTGATTCGTCGGATTCGTCGGATTGTCCCGTGAAATCTCGATGAATGATCTTCCGTGGAATTCCGACGAATTGTAACAGAAGCCCTTATTCTGATGTGTGGTCTGCGGATAGCGATTCTTCTAGAAGCTGTTTATCCTTTGGGTATAAATAGGACTTCGTTTTTAGGGTTCTGTGAACAGAAGAAGGAAAAGGCCGACGGAAGGAGTTTCGTTCTCGCCTCACGAACCCTAGTCGACGGAAGTGTTCCGCCGTCTCTGAATCGCGTCCGCTGACCTCCTCTCCGGCGATCGTCGCCGTGTGTGTTCTTCCTGGAGCGAACCTAGCAGTTCGTGGAAGTTCAAGGTGCAGTCATTCTTCTCCCGGCTCGTGTGGATCACTGTAGAGACGTAGACATAATTCTACGTGAGAACTCTTCTTGCCACCGACAGGAATCAACTCTTGGAGCATCTTGGTTGGATTTGATCCAACCCTATTGAGGTAATTTTTACCTAGTATTTTATTAACTTCTTGATTCAACATTCATGGCCGATCCAAGCATTTTTGGGTTGTTTCTGTTTATTTCCGCTGCGCCTACATCTGATGTATGGTTCTAGAAAAACCCAACAGGCTTGCCCAGACTTTTGGGAAGCCAGAAGGAGGCTAGCAGCAGGAGAAGGTGGAGGGGAGCAGCGAAGAATCGAAGCCCCTGTCGAGCCACCGACAGTACAAGTCGTCGCTCGAAGGAGGAATGAAGACCGGGTCGAACAGGGAGATCGAGGAGACCTGGTTCAGGGAGGCAGAGTTGGAGTGATCCACGGGGGAGCAGGGCTGGAAGCTTCCCGCAAGGGGAGCCTCCATCAGATCTATCGCAGGAGCGACGCCTCGACCTCGCAAACACCGCCCCCGATGGAGGAGATCACCTTCTCAGAGGAGGACATGTTAGGGAATGAGAATCCCTTCCATGATGCCCTCGTGATCCAAGCCGCAGTAGAGGACTTCACCGTTGATCGGATTCTGATCGATAACGGTAGCTCCGTAAACGTCATTTTCAAGGGGACGTTTGACGGACTGGGAGTCGGAGCACCAAGGGTTCGGGCAGCCGATGGTCCCCTCTTCGGCTTCTCCGGAGAGAAGAAAGAGGTGGAAGGAGGAGCCGATCTCCTTGTAACGCTCGGTGGCACCTCCATCAGATGTCGATTTGTCATCGTCGACGCCCCGAGCTGTTACAGGGCTATCTTCGGGAGGCCACTTCTCAATGCCTTCAAGGCCGTCCCATCCTCCTACCATCAGTGCTTGAAATACTGCTAGGGAGTTGTCCAGGTGAGGATCAAGAGCGATCCAAGAGCCGCTCGGGAGTGCTATCTCAGCGCCGTCAGTACCATCAGCTGGATGGCTGACGCGAAAGAGTTCGAAAGGGTGTTGGAGAGCCCTGCCAGGCTGGAGGTGGCCGAATAAGTTGAAGAAATCGAGGTACTCTCCGCAGCAGGAGTACCTGGGTTGCTGAAGATCGGCGGGTCGCTGAAGACTGAGGAAAAGATTGAGATGGCGGCGTGTCTGCAAAAGAACGTCGACATCTTTGCTTGGAGTGCCGCCGAGATGCCTGGAATCGATCCTGAGGTTGCATGTCATCGCCTCATCTTGGATCCCGCGGTCCAGCCCGTCCGCTAGAAGAAGTGGAGGAGCGCCACCATCTTGGCCAAGCCAATCCGGGAGGAGGTGAAGAAGCTGCTCGATGCAGGCTTTGTATTGGAGATCCAGTACCCAGGCTGGGTCTCCAATATTGTACTGGTAAAGAAAGCGGAGGGTAGCTGGAGGATGTGTGTTGATTTCTCTTTGATGAATAAAAGCTGCCCTAAGGATTGTTATCCCCTGCCTCGAATCGACGCCCTGGTTGATTCAGCTGTCGGTTTTTCTGTGATGAGTTTCCTTGATGCATTTTCAGGATACCACCAGATCCGGATGCATCCTCCCGATTGTCGCGATGTCTCCTTCATCACCGATGATGGCTGCTACAGCTACAAGATGATGCCCTTTGGGTTGAAGAATGCGGGAGCTACCTACCAACGGATGATGGACCACATCTTCAAGGAGCAGAAAGGGAGGAACCTGGAAGTGTAAGTGGACGACCTCTTGATCAAAAGTAAGAGTGTCCAGTATCACGTAGCTGATTTGGTGGAGACCTTTGCGGCGCTGAGGAGATTCAAGATGAGACTCAATCCGGCGAAGTGCATCTTTGGAGCTGGAATAGGAAAGTTCCTGGGGCATCTCCTTACCTCGGAGGGAGTAGAGCCTAACCCCGACAAGGTTAGGGCGATCCTGGAGATGCCATCCCCAAAGACAATGAAGGAAGTTCAAAGGTTGACAGGAAGGCTGGCGGGTCTTAGCCGCTTCCTATCGAAGGCCGGGGAGAAGTGCTCTCCATTCTTCAAGACACTCTGCAAAACTGAAATTTTCGAGTGGTCCGAAGGATGTGAGAAGGCATTCGAAAGACTGAAGGAGCAGTTGACTCAGACACCTCTCCTTCAGAGCCCGAAGGAAGGCGAATACCTTCTCATCTACCTGGGAGTAGGAGCAGAGGCAGTAAGTTCCGTGTTGATCCGAGAAGAAGGAAGGAAGCAGCTGCCCATCTACTATGTCAGTCGGGTGTTGAATAAGGCGGAGTTGAAATATCCGATCCTGGAGAAGCTTGCTTTCGCCCTGGTGGTGTCGGTGCGGAAGCTCCGGCCTTACTTTCAAACTCATTCCATCCGGGTTGTGACTGATCATCCTCTCCGAAATGTCCTAGAGGGAGTGGAGCATTCAGGGAGGTTAGCGAAATGGTCAGTAGAACTCAGCGAGTTCAACATTTCCTTCTCACCCCGGGTGGCGATCAAGGCCCAGGCGGTAGCAGACTTCTTGGCTGACTTCTCGGTGGAAGCGGAACCAGGGGAAGAAGCTCTCAATCCAATTCCATGGAAGATGTTCGTGGACGGAGCTTCGGGCAGAAGTTCTGTGGGAGTGGGCAACGTGCTCTTCAGCCTACAGGGAATAAGGATCGAGCAAGCCGTCGAGATCCTCTTCCCCGTCACAAACAACCAAGTAGAGTACGAGGCCATAGTGGCAGGCTTGCACCTTGCCAAGGAGTTGGGGATCCGTGATGTCTGGGATTTCACGGATTCGATGGTGGTCGCGTCGCAGATTCGAGGAGAGTTTGAGGTGCGCGACACCATCCTGCAGAAGTACTTAGTAAAGGTGAAAGGGTTGATTGGAGGCTTCCAGTCCTTCTTCGTCGAGCATGTGCCAAGAGAGGAGAACTCGGCAGCGGATCGCTTAGCCAAGTATGGGCCGAGGGCTGGAGGAACTATTACCGAGCTATTCCGCCCATCCATTGAAGAGGGAGAGATGATGGACATCGAGCAGCGCCCTTCAAGGATGGATCCCTTTGTGGCCTTCCTGGCCAGCGGCCAGCTCCCAGCGGGCGAAGGGGATCAAAGAAGATTTCGGTACAAAGCGGCATATTATTTACTACAAAGCGGAGAGCTGTACCGCAAAACCATCTCAGGCCCCCTGGCCAGGTGTGTCTCTGAAGATGAAGTACCCAGAGTGTTGGAAGAGATCCACTCAGGAGAGTGTGGAAGCCATTCTGGGACTCGCACTTTAGAGCAAAGGATCCTGAGGCAAGGTTACTTCTGGCCTACTATCTGAAAGGATGCTGAGACCTTCTCGAAGAAGTGTCAGAAGTGCCAGCACTTCGCCCCCCTTCAGTTGCAGCCAGCCCAGCAGCTCCGTTCAATCACCGCCCCATGTCCATTCTCCATCTGGGGGATGGACTTGATCGTCCCTTTCCCTCAAGCAAGTGGCCATAGGAAGTTCATTCTCGTCATGATCGACTACTTCTCCAAGTGGATCAAGGCCAAAGCTTTGGCCAAGACCACCTCTCAAGTCGTGAAGAACTTCATCTGGGGGAGATCGTTTACATATTTGGAATCCCTCTCGCCATCGTCACCGGCAACGGTCCCCAGTTTGCCAGCTTAGAATTGGATGATTTTTGCAGGCAGCTGGGAACTGATCTTCGATTTGCCTCCGTACACCATCCTAGCAACAATGGTCAAGTGGAGGCCGCCAACAAGCTGATCATCAATCTACTAAAGAAGAAAGTGGAGAACCTGAGAGGTAGTTGGGCGGACCATCTCCCCTCGGTCCTATGGGCTTTAAGGACCACTCCTAGCTCAGCCACCGGGGAGACACCGTTCAAGCTCTCTCACGGGTCGGAAGCTCTCATTCCAGTAGAGTTTGAAGTCAGAAGCCCAATGGTTGTAGCTGCCGAAGATGGAAACGAAGAATGGCGATTAGAGAATGAAGAAGCGCAGAAGCTATCCCTCGACTACATAGAAGAGCTGCGGGACCTGGCCTCAGCTAGGAAAGAAGAGATCAAGCGTCGAATGGCAAGACATTTTGACAAAAATGTCCGCCTCAAGCACTTCCAAGCAGGTGACCTGGTCCTAAAAATGGTGGACGCGGCAGGAAGATCAGCAGCCGTCGGGAAGCTTTACCCAAACTGGGAAGGACCCTTCATCATCCAGGAAGCACTCCTGATAGGAGGGTACCGCTTGCAGAACCAGGAAGGCGAGCTGCTTGGGAACACCTGGAGCGGCGATGACCTGAAAAGGTTTTATCCCTAAGAGGGAATGTACATGCCCCCCTTGTAAATTCATTTATGTATAAATAAAAATTTACATCTCCCTGAAACATGGGATGAGGCAGTCCTTCCTATCCCGGTGAAGTCTTTAAAGAAAGGAGGCCAGTGAAGTCGATCTGCACGCTAGGTTGGGAAATGAGCCTCCGACTTAACCCTCGTAAAAACTCAGAACGTATGATGGGACAGTGCCTCGGGTGTGTGTTCCCTTAAGTCCAAGCCTCTGCAATGGCGGCCGAGATCAGCTCCCCCCTCGCACGTTGGCCGCGGTTCCCACCGACCTCACTTCTCGTCCGACTGGAGAGATTACCAGAAAAAAGTCTGGACGCCGACCTCCCGATTCAGCGAAGAGATGATCGATTTAACTAGCTCAGGGGACCCTTGAATAAAGGCGTCGTGTACCCTCGAGAGCTGAAAGCTCGCAGCAAAGAAATCCGTTTCCTAAATTATTGTGTCTGATCATGCGAGTTGGTGTGCTTAAGTGTGCTTAACTCCCTGCTAAATTATTGAGCAACAGGAAACATGTTTGATCCATATCCAACATTGATGCGCAAATCCTGTACACCGCTATAGGCGGTAGCGAGACTGCGATCCGAACGGCAGTGAACCGGTCGTTGTCAAGTAATAATATGAGGAAGTAAATCCCCAAGTATCGAATCTCTCAAGGAACACAGTAAGGTGGAGTTAACGTTCGAGGAAGGACTTGAGATCGAAGTCCTTTGGGTTGGATGAATTGCGGACACGGGGGTTGATTTGGTTTGTGGAAAATAAAGAGAAAAAGCTACAACTACTCCTATGCAATGCCGCTATGCAATGCTTCGTTCGGCGGGATGGAAGACTACGTAGGCCTTGAACGCGCTACTTCGTAAGGGCGGATGGATGAGTAGGCAAGCGGATCGAACTATGCAGGCCTTGAGCGCGCTGCTTCGTTAGGCGAGATGGAGTACGGGCCGCGATGCCACGCTTCGGTAGGCGGATGGACGAGTAGGCTAGCGGAGTGAGGGTCGCAAGCACCTCTTCGACAAGCACGCCACTAGCAATTGCTAGTGCGGCATACGAACGTGACGGCGGGAAGGAGGATGGAATGGGGCTCACCTCAAGCACACAAATAAACAAAAAGGGTATTTCACATAGACATGAAATAACTTTAAATAGCAAGGTCTATAGTGTTCTTCATCAAAATACAAAAGATCTAACTATTACAACAATCAATAAGAAGAGAACAAGGCAAGAAATCGACCGAATCCGAAGGCTCGGTGGAGATTCACGGTTGGAATCGCCGGGTTGTCAATCCGCGTCCAAGCTCGGTCCGCAACTACGTCCGGGGTAGAGAGAGCTGTCACGACTCTCCAATGGACCCGTCTTCTTCGTGTCACGATCCGGTGGAGGTTGCAAACTTCCTCTTGCTTGATGGTAATGGCGGCTAGGTCTTCCTTTGGAGCTCTTGGATGAAGGAGGAGGCCGAGAGGAAACTCCGGCTCAAGATTGGCGTGAAGAGCAAGCCCGGAGCACCTCCATATGGTGGGCGACGGTGGAGGGGCGAATCTGGGCGGAACCGGGCGGAAAACGACGGCTGAAATTCGGGGCCTGACCTAAAATCGCGAGCAGGTCGTTTTATAGGCGCTGGAATAAACAGTGCGCACGGTCATTGGCGCACGACCAGTGGTCATGCGCACTAGAATCCTGTGATCGTGCGCTCTGCCTGGACGGAGCCTGCAAAGACAGAAATTATAAAATAACATGTTCGCACGACCAGTGGCGCACGACCGGTGGTCGTGCGCACTATCGTAGGTCGTCGTGCGCACTGCACCAAACAGAACTCATGAAAAAAGTGTTAAGTGCACACGATCAGTGGCGCACGACCAGTGGTCGTGCGCAATAGAACCAGTGATCGTGCGCAGTGTTCCTGTGCAGAATTGCACCGGAAGCACCTGCACGACTCCTGTTCTAGCGTACAACCACGAATCCAGCTACTGAAAGTGGCACCTAACAGTGCATGAAAACTACTAATGAAGATAAACATGAAAACACACCAAAATGGGCCTAGAAGTGCACATAGCAAGTGATAACAAATATAAGCTAAAACAAGGCTAAAGTGCGGTGGAATGACTAGATAAACGGCCCAGATGAGTCCATATATGTGTATATAATCGGGACTCATCACACCCCCAGACTTACCTGTTTGCGCGTTCCGAGCAAACAAATTCTAAGCGAACGGGGAAAGAAAAGTAGATGGCTTAAAACTACAATATAGAGTACCATGCGAAGTCGCATACTCACGTGCATAAGAAGAATAGTAGAGAAGATTTCTGATTATATAAACAGTCTATATATTTCTAAAAGAGTAAAAGCATATTACAACTACTCAAAATGGTGAAAAGCGGTGAATCGTTCGGTCATGCATAAGGAGAAAGTAAACTAAACGCTGAGATGAGCATTGCTCAAGATTGGGATGCCGGACAAACTCCACCGAAATCCATCGGTGTCGGTGACCATAGGCTTGCCCGGTTACATTCTCTCCACGGCACTGGTTTGACTCAAATGCGTGAATCAATAGGACTTTAGGTTTTAAATGAGGCTTGGGTTTAGGTGAGGAAAAACAAAGATAAAAACGACGGCTAAAGCACTAAACCCAAATGAGTTAATGCAGGAAACTATCCTCATTCACCACACAAACATGCGGGTACACAACACCCCCATACTTGGACTTAACAGCATGGGTGCGTGCACCGCCTACTTCCAAACATAAATCTATACATAAAGATTTTCAATTAAACACTCCTTCTCTTTCCTTTCTTTTTAACTTCTTTTCTTTTTCTCATTTTTTTTCTTTTCTTATCATTTTCAGCAAATAAACAAAAGGACACATCCACATCTTCACAAACATATTACCACATCAACAACCCAACTCATGAAAATAATAAACAGCTAAAGCTCAGATCTGGGTGCGCGACTAGGATTGGCTTTTGGGCTTTGGTGAAATAAAAGTGGGGCTGAATCAAAGAACGGGTAGGCAGAACTGGGCTAGCGAGGATATAGCGGTAGGGATAGGCACAAAGGCTCAACCGGGCCAAAATTATGGCCTATATCACATTCACACAATTGACTAACCGTATACCCATGCTTCAAGAATCGCTTGGGGCAAGTTCTAGCCACCGAGAAAGATTCTCCTTTCTCCCGACTCAAGCAATACGAATCTAGCGATCGTATACACACATCCCTATGCTACCGTTTGATTCCACCGAATTCACCATTTGAGTAGAGTAAACAACATTTACACTAGTAAAAAAAATATAAAACCATAAGTATAAAGAGAAGTCTAATCTACACGAATTTCTATGCAACCGAGCACTCGACTAGGAGCACTACTAGAGTCAACATTTTACTCTGCTGCATAGTCCTAAGCCATCACCTAGAATTTCCCAAATAAGCAGAAGAATTGAATTCACTACAGAGCACGCATACAGACGAGTACGCGCTCAAGTGGGTGCTGTGGTGCGCAATGAAAATAAACAAAACATTTTAAATGAAATCTTCTAGTATGCAGTGCAATAGTGCACGTGAGCGGTAAACAAAACTACTCTCCCCCAGACTTAAACTAAACAATCCACAGAATATATGACATGAAAATCAGAAAAAGCTAGGGAAAGAGAGTACCCAGTGCTCAGAAATGAGCACACCAGAAGATTGGCGTTTAAACCACGACTAAGCTGCAGCATCCGCCATCCAGAAGAAGTACCTGCAGGGGTCAGCTCCGCAAAACAAAAGAAACAGAAAAAGATAAACTACAATACTACAGCTAACTAAACAGGATTGAATAAAATAAAATGCATGAAAAGTAAGATAACTACTGGGGTTATTGTCATCCCAGCACGACTTATTCAACTTTAAGAGTTCTAGCTAATGGGCCTATGGAAGGAGAAGTGGACAGGTAACTGGCATAATATCCGTGTCGGTAGCGGGTACCGATACGGTGAAAGAACAGTCACGCCTCTACCCGAATATACATACCTGCTCCTCACAGGTAGAGGGAAAAGAAAGTAAGAAGAGGAGGAGGCCTGGTCCTCACTCCTCTCCCAAAACTATCCTTGCCCAGCAAGGTATCGTCCACAGCAGGTCCGCAGGAGGAGAAGGCAACGAATGAGGCTTCCTTAATGGAGGAAGGATCAACCTCCTCGCATAAAAGGACACACTCATCATTGACTTGAGCACAAAGCTCCAAGTCCTCCTGAAGTACCTGTGAAGATTCAACCTGCACAGGCTCGGGTGAAGAGGGGGTATCGAGAAATAAACAAGATGAAGAACATAAATAATCAAAAATAGGGGGAGTGGTCCCGGTCTCACTCCCATTAGGTTGGGGAAGTAAAATAATGTTTGCATTGTCATCAATGCTACAAGATTCGGCGGGATCAATGGTGGCCAGGCTTAAGATTTGGACTTCCTCCACCGGTGTTGAGGAAAACTCCTGTTCACCTAGAAGGTTGTCCTCCTCCATAGGAATAGGCACAACACTCAGATCAACCGCCTCCTCCTGCGACACATCGTCAACAATGTCGTCAGAGACGAGTGTAGTATGCACAACAGGGAGAGGAGTAGTGCTCGGATAAAAGTCGAGCACCGATTCCTCACAAAGAATCGAATCCACTAGAGGTGGTGGATGCACCGGGAGAATAGGCTCAGCAATGTCGGTGCACAGATCAGCCACACATCCAGTGACCGTGTCCATGCCATACCCTTCAAGATGTGAAGGTGACAAAGACACATAACCGGATGTTGAAGGTGTGCCGCCAGAGTTAGGATTCGGGACGATCCGGATATCCGGCTCGTCATCCTCATCCAATTGGCGAAGATAAGCAACACAATCCTTCAGGGCATGATCCGTGCTCCGACAAAACTGGCACTACCTAGCAGGCTTCTTTGGCACAGCGGGTGCTGGAGCCGAAAAGAAGTATGACGGTAAAGGCTCAGCAGAGTAGCCATAAGACTTACGCGCACCATATGGAGTACCAGACGAAGTCGGTGCTCCATATGCTGGGCTATAAGAATTATGCCTACTATTCTCCGTAGGGCATTCATCACTAGAGTGGGAGGTAGCTCCACACCAACGGCAACGGAAATTGAGATGTGCCCACATAGTGCGAAGATAAAACGATTCAAAATAAAAATGCTATTGTGCAAATACTAAACCAAATAGAAATTACTAAAGCAACCTGATATAAAACAAGAAGAAGGAATAAAGAGAACATAAATAAAATAAAAGATGCAATTTACAAATGGAAGGGCTTTTCTCTCAAATTCTCCCTCTCCAGAAAACTCACACGACTGTGTTCCCCGGCGACGGCGCCAAAAACTTGATGCGCAAATCCTGTACACCGCTATAGGCGGTAGCGAGACTGCGATCCGAACGGTAGTGAACCGGTCGTTGTCAAGTAATAATATGAGGAAGTAAATCCCCAAGTATCGAATCTCTCAAGGAACACAGTAAGGTGGAGTTAACGTTCGAGGAAGGACTTGAGATCGAAGTCCTTTGGGTCGGATGAATTGCGGACACGGGGGTTGATTTGGTTTGTGGAAAATAAAGAGAAAAAGCTACAACTACTCCTATGCAATGCCGCTATGCAATGCTTCGTTTGGCGGGATGGAAGACTACGTAGGCCTTGAACGCGCTACTTCGTAAGGGCGGATGGACGAGTAGGCAAGCGGATCGAACTATGCAGGCCTTGAGCGCGCTGCTTCGTTAGGCGGGATGGAGTACGGGCCGCAATGCCACGCTTCGGTAGGCGGATGGACGAGTAGGCTAGCGGAGTGAGGGTCGCAAGCACCTCTTCGACAAGCACGCCACTAGCAATTGCTAGTGCGGCATACGAACATGACGGCGGGATGGAGGATGGAATGGGGCGCACCTCAAGCACACAAATAAACAAAAAGGGTATTTCACATAGACATGAAATAACTTTAAATAGCAAGTTCTATAGTGTTCTTCATCAAAATACAAAAGATCTAACTATTACAACAATCAATAAGAAGAGAACAAGGCAAGAAATCGACCGAATCCGAAGGCTCGTTGGAGATTCACGGTTGGAATCGCCGGGTTGTCAATCCGCGTCCAAGCTCGGTCCGCAACTACGTCCGGGGTAGAGAGAGCTGTCACGACTCTCCAATGGACCCGTCTTCTTCGTGTCACGATCCGGTGGAGGTTGCAAACTTCCTCTTGCTTGATGGTAATGGCGGCTAGGTCTTCCTTTGGAGCTCTTGGATGAAGGAGGAGGCCGAGAGGAAACTCCGGCTCAAGATTGGCGTGAAGAGCAAGCCCGGAGCACCTCCATATGGTGGGCGACGGTGGAGGGGCGAATCTGGGCGGAACCGGGCGGAAAACGGCGGCTGAAATTCGGGGCCTGACCTAAAATCGCGAGCAGGTCGTTTTATAGGCGCTGGAATAAACAGTGCGCACGGTCATTGGCGCACGACCAGTGGTCGTGCGCACTAGAATCCTGTGATCGTGCGCTCTGCCTGGACGGAGCCTGCAAAGACAGAAATTATAAAATAACATGTTCGCACGACCAGTGGCACACGACCGGTGGTCGTGCGCACTATCGTAGGTGGTCGTGCGCACTGCACCAAACAGAACTCATGAAAAAAGTGTTAAGTGCACACGATCAGTGGCGCACGACCAGTGGTCGTGCGCAATAGAACCAGTGATCGTGCGCAGTGTTCCTGTGCAGAATTGCACCGGAAGCACCTGCACGACTCCTGTTCTAGCGTACAACCACGAATCCAGCTACTGAAAGTGGCACCTAACAGTGCATGAAAACTACTAATGAAGATAAACATGAAAATACACCAAAATGGGCCTAGAAGTGCACATAGCAAGTGATAACAAATATAAGCTAAAACAAGGCTAAAGTGCAGTGGAATGACTAGATAAACGGCCCAGATGAGTCCATATATGTGTATATAATTGGGACTCATCAAACATCCAAGTAGGATGGAGGCCTCGGGATGGTGTGTCCCCTTGGACCTCCCCGACTGCCACTCCCTGCTTAACGTCATCCTTCATCAACATTCGACGCCGCAAGTTGGAAAACGAGCCTACGACTTAACCCTCGTAAAAACTCAGAACGGATGATGGGACAGTGCCTCGGGTGTGCGTTCCCTTAAGTCCAAACCTCTGCAATGACGGTCGAGATCAGCTCCCCCCTTGCACGTTGGCCACGGTTCCCACCGACCGCACTTCTCGTCCTACTAGAGAGATTACCAGGGGAAAGTCTGGAAGCCGACATTCCAACTTGGGAAAGGGCAAGACCGATTCGACCGACCAAAGAATGGAGACATTCTGGCATCCAAGTAGGATGGAGACCTCGGTATGGTGTGTCCTCTTGGACCTCCCCGACCGCCATTTCCCTACTTGACGTCATTCTTCGTCGACATCCGGCATCCAAGTAGGATGAAGGCCTCGGGATGATATGTCCCTCCGGACCTCCCCGACTGCCATTCCCTATCTCTTTTCCCTTAAAAACCCCATTATTATTGAGTGATCCTAATGAACTCTTCACCAGGTGCAAGGCAAGGCCTTGAGAGCATGTGTCCCTCGGGACCCTCCAAGTGCCCTTCACAGCTCAACTCTATCAAAAGGTAGCTTTGAAAAAAGGCGACATTCAAGTACGAGTATGCAAGTGCGAGTGCTTAGGCAAGTATACACGTGCGAGCATGCAGGTGCGAGTATGCAGGTGCGAGTACATGGGCGAGTATATATGTGCGAGCATGCAAGTACGAGTATGCAGAAGCGAGTATCCATATGCGAGCACTAACGAAAAGCGAGCACTCAATCGCGCCTCGATCCTAAGAGCCTAGCGAGCACTCAATCTCGCCTCAAGCCTAGGAGCCTAAGCGACATTCAAGAAAGGAAGCAAGTACAGAAGAAACAGGCGAGCAAAAAACCTTGTCCTTTCATTTATATGTATGGTATAAATTACAAAAAATCTTCAAAGGGTTTACTAAAGGTCGCCGGGCGAGCAAAAAGGGTGCCCAGGCGATTAAGCGTCATCCTCATCATCAATGTCTACATCTGCATCATCGTCACCATCATCATCATCCTCGTCCTCAGAATCATCGTCCTCGGAGTCACTGGACAGCTGGGGAGATACTCGCAAGGGGGAGGTGGACTCCTCGACGAGAAGCGCTAGGATGAGGTCCACCACTGTCAACTCCATCGCCGCCGGCTTCAGAAGATCATCTGCCTTCAGTTGGCTCAGGATGACAGTCCCAGTGGCTCATGCGATCTCCCGATGAATGCAAGGCATATCGTCGCCATGCATCCTAATCTGCTTGCCGACCCTGGAGGGGCCCGCCGCCGTTGGCTGTTGCTTGGCAGGCCGAGTTTCTAGCTCGGCAATGCGAACTTGGGCGGCCTCCAAAGCCAGCCGGGTGTCGTCCAGCTCCTTCTCCAACAAGGATACCTTCTTCACCATCTCCACCTCGGCGGCCTGCAAAAGCGAGAAGACGCGGAAAGTAAGCAAAATATTCGACAAAATGGCGAGTATCCCAGAAGCGAAGCGAGTACCTCATGCTCCTTCTCTTTGGTCCCTATGGCGATCATTTTCTTGCACTGGGTTCGGATCACCCCCTCATATTCAAGAAATCGCCTTGCTGTCGAATGAGCTAGCTCGGCAGATCGCAGCAGAGATCGTGAGGTCTGGTGAGCCAGATACTCGGAAGACTCCTCCCGCAGTCTCTCAGCATCCTCACGACCATAGATGGCGTGGAGCACGTCAAAGCCCTCGCCCTTGTCCTCCCAGTCCTCCGACCATGGCGGGAGGTTGGAGCTTAGAGACACCACGTGGGCGCTCTCCGACCAGGTCACCAAGGGGCGACCATAGGCGTCCTCGCCATGCCCGCCGAGGCTGAAATTTGGGTGGGCGTAAGGCTCGCCAGCCTCAGAAGTGTCCGCCTTCTTGCTGAGGTCCCTATGAGCGACCTCCTTCTTCTTCCGCGAGGGGTCGGAGGGCTCGCCCCTCTCCTTCCACTTCTTGGAAGGCCTAGAACCGTCGCCGACGATCAAGGGCTCATCGCCTCCTGGCGACAAATCAATGGGCGAGGAAACCCCATCCCCACGAGTAGAGGTCCCCGCACCTCTTTGTATAGAAGCCGCCGCCTTCACCGCCATAGGAAGAAGCTCGCATGGCAGAGTGTGGACTGCTGCAGAAAAAGAAAGACATTTCCAGTTAGTCACCAGATTGAAGATGAAGAATGAGTATAACAAATACTCGCGCGGTAGGTTACCTTCGCCCGGGAACACCTCAGCGAGTTCGTCTACTCGCTTCCTCCAGAACACCACGTCAAGGCGGCGATTCTTGAAGGACTCGAGCAGTTTCTCGCCGCTCTCACTTAGGAGAGAAGCCCCGAAGACACTCTCCGGCGGCTGCAAGGACTTGTCGGGAATGGCTTGGAAGTCGCCACTGATGATAACTAATCGCTCTCCCCAGCGATGATTCTTCTTCGCCGTGCCGACCAGCGTACAGACATTGCTGCACAGGAAGACGACGCCCTCGCCAGTCGCCATGAAGTGGAATACCCGTCTGAAGACGGAGAGGTCAAAGACGATTCCCTGGTCGCGCAGATAGCAGAGGAACCCCACGATCATCGCCACTCCGTTGGGGTTGATCTGGGCAGGGACTATCCCAAAGTAGCGGAGTATCTGGCAGAACTCCGTCCACAATGGTAGTCGCAAGCTCACCTCAAAGTGGCGAGTAGGGAACACCCTCTCGGTGGTTAAGATGGTGTTTAGTCGCTCACCCTGGCGAGGAAGTCGAGCGACAAACCCCGACGGGATGTACTTTGCCGAGAATGTCTCCAGATCCATCTCGGTTGTGATCGATTTCTTGAAAGTAGTCGCCGCGAAGTTCTTGGCATGATTCACACGCCGAATGGTCGCCTCGTCAGTCATCTTCGAGGAAAGAAGGGCGAGTATCGGAGAATGCGAGAAGAAGAGAAGAGGATGGAGGATACTCGCGTATGATCTAGAAGATCGCCAAAAGCGTAATTAATACTCACCCACCACCCCCTATTTATAGTAGTCAGGTAGCTTGGCTTATCAAGCACGACGACGCGGTTAATAATAAGGGGGTGGCGAGTATTAAGTGGAGGTCGCCAATAGAACAACATGCGTCAGAAAGGTGCCGACTTCCAAAGCGCGAAGACCTACAAGAAGAAGCACGAAAGAAGTTCGCAGGTGCGTGCGACATTCAGACATTACTCGCCAAAACAAAGGAGATAAAAGAAATTTTAGCAGAAACTCGTCACAGAAAAAGAAGGCAAAAGACAAGTAATAAGGGGCGAGGTTAATACTCGCCAAATAATATTACATCAGGTAAAGATAAATGTTCAGAATTACAAGGATGCTCGCCCAATGGCGATCAAGCGACTACAAAGAAAAAAGAGAAAAGAAGACAACAGCTAGGGTGGCCCCTGGAGATTCGCCTGAGGATCCTGAGGCTGAGGATGTCGCCCGACCCAGCCCAAGCTGCGAGCTCGCTTGAAATGCTCGAAGGCTACGGTCATCGCGTCCTCGCCCTGCCGCAGCTGGTCTTCAATCCTCGCCAGTCGACCCACCGAGCCCATGCTCGCGCGCATCCCTACCATCTCATCGTGGTGCAGCTGTTGGCGATGTTCGAGCCTCGCAACTCGACGCTCCAAGTCGCTGACAGTCTGAAGGCGAGATTCCGCACCAGCCAGGCGAGTATCAAACTCTTCCTGCCGTAATACTCGCACCTCCAACTCGGTCAAGCGACGATGAACGTCGCTACTCGCCACGCGCTCAACCCGCGACTCCATCTCAGTCAGGCGGCGATGGGGCTCACTGACCGCCAGGCGCTCTAACTTCGCTTCCAAATACAGGACCGCGCGAGTAGCCCTCTCCTGGTACTCGCGAGAAGGAAGCCCGACGGCGTCGATCAAGGATCCTATGGGAGTACGAGCGCGAGCTGCAGAAAAAGGTAAGAGTGTTAGAGCTTTGACGACGAAAGGAACAGAGTGAAGACAGTGGCGACTATCCAAAGACAGCGACCAAGTACCTGGCCGAGGACTGCGAAAGTGAGGGCAAGGAGAGCCCCTTCCTCGCTGAGGAGACGCGCTGCGATGGTGATCACCTTGCCGAGCAGAATGGGACCCAGCAGTCTGAACCCGGCTAGGAGGCGCGTTCCCTCGACCGCGACTATCCCCTGGTCGCCCTCCCCCCTTGGGGGAAAGAAGCCCGAAAAGCCCTCAGTCCTGCCACGGCGCGAGGATTCGCCCTGGTGAGTTGAGGGAGCAGTAGAAGTCGATGGGCGCTGCTCGCCCTGAGTAGTGGCAGAAGGAGGAAAAGGAGGAAGTGGCGGAAGCCCACCCGCGGGTAGCGGCGAACTGCTGTCGTGGCGGAAGCAAGCTACCCGCCAGAGGAGCCTGTTGCTCGCTCATCGGCCTCTTCTCCAACAAAGAGCTGTGGAGAACTCGCGTCGAGCGCCCACCACCCCTAGGCGAGATCATGGGCGACGATCTCAGAGGAGGTACGGCCAGAGGCTCCTCCTAAGCACCGATGGTAGACGAATCTGCGAGCATAGAAGAGGCATTTAGCATTACAAACCAAGTTGAGACTAATCAAGGAGGTGACGAGTAGGTAGCTCCCACCTCGTGCAGGAGCGAGATTCTCCGGTTGATTCTGGGCCGAGGTCCCAGGCATTTTCGCCCCCTCGACAACATTTCGAGCAGGAGGATCAGCGGCCGGCGAGTCGCCCTCGTTAGACAGCCCCATTAATGATTACTTGGGCTTCTTCTTTTTGTTTTATAAATAAAAGATAACCTTTATATTAAGAGTTTAGAATTGGCGGATATTTTCGAAGAATCTCGCAAGTACTCCTACTTTGAGAAATTAACCGTTATCCTATCGAAGGATAGAAGTAACGATCTTTTTCTTCTTTCGGAATATTGACAATTACGCTTCGGCTACAATGCCGAATTCTATTGAATTGAATAGTAGAAAAGGAGAGTTTTGCACTAAATGAGTTTGAAAAGCCGTGTTTGAATTTTTAGTCCAAATTAATCATTTGATAAAGGCAAGTATACCTTATCGCAAGTAATACAGGATATTTTTAGAAAATATCGGGATCATATATTTCCGCGGGTCGTGTTGATTATGCTACTTCGAGGGACGAACTATTATTTTATCGGAATAATATTTTTAGTTGATTTAACTAGAGTTCTAAATGATAAAATGCGAAAGATGATTTAAGCGATTTACTAGAGTTCTAAGTGATGAGAAATATAGCGCGCGACGTCGAATTACCTTGAGACGAAAATAGATTTTTCGTAGAATTAAAAGTGATGACTTTTCAAAATATTAAGATGACTTGGCCGTGGAGGTTCCATAATTATGAACGCTCCTCTCTCGAGGGTACGCCCACCTGAGATTATGAATATTCGACCGAACTCTCGTTCTACAATCGAATGTTCTTAATACTCGCTTTATGTTGCGAACCCCGCTATTGGGTTTTTATTTCCAATTCGGGAGAGTTACCTCGTCCTCTCTCGAGGGTAGAGCGCACTTCTCTTTACCCGTGAGTGATCAGTCCGTACACACGAGCCTCTCGTCTAACTAGGTACGAAAACGGAAATGAAAACCACACATCGATTATGTGGCTCCACTCAACGTGATTCTCGGGTAAACCTTAAGCGTTAATTATTTTAGAAAGAGATGTTTTAATTTTTATAGAAAAACTATTTTTTGTGTCCCAATGCTCTTCGACGTCGTGCGCTAAAGGAAATTAGCCACTCATCGGAATGGAGACGGCATTATCGGTTGAAAAATACATGTTTGATAATTAAAGCGGATATAAGCGGATAAAAAGGAAATAAAAAGACTTATATAAAAACAGTAATAATATCCGTCCCAACCACCTTAAACAAGTGCTAAAAAGTTCTTAGCCTCTTATTTAAGAAGGGGGTGGTATAAAGATGAAAAGACTTATAAAGGTGCAGAAATAATATCCGTCCCAACCGACTTAAATAAGTGCTAAAGTAAATTAGCCTCTTATTTGAGAAGGGGGTGGTATAGAAATGAAAAGACTTATAAAGGTGCAGAAATAATATCCATCCCAACCGACTTAAATAAGTGCTAAAGTAAATTAGCCTCTTATTTGAGAAGGGGGTGGTATATAGCAGTTATATAAAGACTGAAATAAAAACTAAGCTACAAAAAAGGAAAATACTATCTCATACACGCACACACTCTAAAAGAAACTGAAAAAGAAAGCGTTTAAAATGAAAGCGATAAAATAAGGCGAAAAAGAAAACGATAAAACTATTTTATGAAAGCTTGTAAATCTAAGCTATGAAAACAGTAAACCTAGATTATGAAAGCAATAAAACTAACTATAAAAGCAATAAAACTAAATTATGAAAGCAATAAAGCTAAACTCATACACGCACACACACTAACATTAATAAAAAGAAGATGATCCAAATGAGAAAAACATCATTTTATTTCTGAAATCAGCATTACAACTAGACTAGGAAGACGAAAAAACTACAAACGAACTTAAACTGAAATGCAGAAGAGAAGCTCACAATCACTCAAAAGAACTCATAATACAACAAAAACCACTCAAAATTTGGATGAAAATTACTTCAGCTGAGCCCCTCTATTTATAGGGAAAATTTGAGTTTTACACGCCCTAGGTCACGGGCGTGACTTGAATGTCACGGCCGTGACTTAGGGCGTGACATTTGCTCGGCTGTATTCGCCGCCTTCTGGAAGGTCTGGCCGTCAAACATGGCTGCACACGGGCGTGACTTGGTATGTCACGGGCGTGACTTGGTGAGTCACGGGCGTGACTTGGTGACTGATGTCGGCAGCATGGGTGCGGCTTCGTATGTCACGGGCGTGACTTTGCTGGAACACGGGCGTGACTTGTAGAGTCACGGGCGTGACTTGATCAACTCTTCGAGATTTCACCTGAAAATGACTGCCAGCTGGAAATTTGGCTTTTAAAATTACACGCCCTTGGTCACGGGCGTGACCTCGGGCGTGACTTGAGCGATTTGTCGGGATTTGATCTGAATTGAGCCGTCCCGTTGATATTTGATCTTTAAAATTACACGCCCTTGGTCACGGGCGTGTCTGAGGGCGTGACCTGTGAAAATTTTGCAAAAAAATTGAAAAAACAAAAATAAAACTAAGTTAGAAACCAGAAATAATAAAGAAGCAATTTATTCATTAATTTACATAGAAAATTCACAATATTAATTAAAACTATACTAATACTTATACCAAAAATACATATATTTTATTACTTATCAAATACCCCCATACTTAAGCTTTTGCTATTCCAGGGCAAAAGTAAGAGAGATCTATACGGGATTAACATAAGTTCTAATTTTTGGCTATCGTTTTATTTTAATCATAAGAGACTGAAAAATAAAAATTCGGAGTAATAAGAGTTAAGTCCTAAATTATGCAAATGATTTAAGTAGAAGAAATGTCCTGGCCAAAAGACTTCTTAATTAACCAAATAGCAAACAAAATTGCAATCATTAGTAAACGAGATTAGATCGAAATTATAATAACCTTTGTTTAAAGAAACATAAAGGAAAAATATAAGTTACTAATTATGCTCTCAAATGATTTTTTGAATTAAAACTAGAAACAATAATTTGGTTAAGGGAAAAGGGGGTAAAAAGCCTTGGCAAATAGAAGAGTACTTGGATTAGGGGTGATGAATTGTATCATCTCACCCCTCTTATAAAGTTTCCTTTGACTCCCATCGTTGGTGTACGAGGGACGAGGGAAAATTGACCTTTTTAATTAACCCAATGCCTGTGTTTACGGAATTTGCAATTCCCATTGACATAGGATTTCTTTTAACAAATATTGGGTGCCTATGTTTACGGAATTTTTGTATTCCCATTGACATAAGATCTTTTTTTTTTCTTCTTTTTGTGTTTTTGCCATGCTAAATTGGTGTATACAAGGGGTTTTCAAGAGAAATTCTAGAATAATAAAAAAAAGTTTTGAGAGCAACCTTAGTAAGTTGAATATTCCTAGATTCCTGAAGACATAAAGTAGGGATAATTGCAGTCTAAAGTTGTTTTGCTAACATAATACACATGTCTTTATTTTAGCTAGTAGAAGTAGTGCTTGATAACAAAGCCTCTATTTAAATTAAAAACACAAGATATTCTTTAAAACTTAACCCCGAACGTTTAAATCTATCGATCTTAGATAAACAAACAAATAGTAAAACTAGCGATTATGAAAATCCACAAACATATACTCTCGAAACTAAATGCTTTAAGAATAAAAGTAAAGTAGGGTTTATTATTTTTGGAGTTTTTTGCTTTTTTTTTTTTTTGTTTTTTTTTTTTTTTGTTGTTATTTTGTTTTTTTTTTTTTTTTTTTCAACTACAAAAAATACATATTATTTTTTTTTTTGTTTTTTTTTTGTTTTTTTTTTCAACTACAAAAAATACATATTATTTTTTTTTTGTTTTTTTTTTTTTTTTTTTTTGAAAACGGGAAATACACCCCCATACGTAAAACCCAACATTGTCCCCAATGTTGTAATGTAAGTATGAAGAAGGGAAAATAACAATGCAATATATACAAAAGGAAAAAGGAAGCAAAAAGGCTTCCCTGAAGTAAAGCTGGCGGGGTCGGAAGAAACCCTGCAAAAATAGAGAAAAAGCATAATAAAAATATTAGATAAATATGGGGTGCCTCCCACGAGCGCTTTGTTTACCGTCGCGTAGCTTGACGCATTTGGCGTGGTGAGATTATAAATTGGGGAGGGTTAAAGATTCTGTGTATCCGTCCACCGGATCGCCCGCAAGATATAGTTTTAAACGGTGGCCGTTGACTTTAAAATCGCCTTTTTCGGGGTGAGAGATAAGAACGGTCCCATACGGCCAAACCTCTTTGACTGCAAAGGGGCCGGACCAGCGGGATTTGAGCTTACCCGGAAAAAGACGAAGACGTGAATTATAAAGAAGGACAAGATCGCCCGGCGCGAAAGTTTTTGGAAATTTAATTTTTCGATCGTGGTAGAACTTAGAACGCTCCTTATAAAATTTATTACTCTCATAAGCGTTCGCACGCCATTCATCGAGTTCATTGAGTTGGAATTTCCTATTCTCGGAGGCTAAGTTCGAATCGAGATTTAAAAATTTTAAGGCCCAAAAAGCGCGGTGTTCTAATTCTACCGGTAAATGGCACGCTTTGCCGTAGACTAATCGATAGGGCGTACAACCGATAGCGGTCTTGTATGCCGTACGATACGCCCATAACGCGTCGTCGAGTTTTGAGGACCAATCCTTCCTATTTAAAGAGACTGTTTTTTCCAGAATGCGTTTTATCTCGCGATTTACTACCTCTACTTGGCCGCTCGTTTGGGGGTGATAGGCGGTGGCGAGCTTATGCGTGACGCCGTATTTAGATAAAATTTTTGAAAACTGGGCATTGCAGAAGTGCGTGCCCCTATCACTTACTATTGCACGGGGCGTGCCAAAGCGAGAAAATAATTTTTTTAGAAAATGGACGACGACTCGCGCATCATTGGTGGGCAGAGCTTGCGCTTCCGCCCACCTAGATACATAGTCGACCGCCACTAAGATATAGCGATTATTAAAAGAAGGAGGTAGGGGGCCTACAAAGTCTATGCCCCACAAATCGAAAATTTCGCATTCTAAATAAAAATTTTGGGGCATCTCGTCATGACGGGAGATGTTACCCGACCGCTGGCAGCTATCGCATATACTCACAAAAGTGTGAGCATCCTTAAAGAGAGTGGGCCAATAAAAGCCTGACTCTAACGCTTTCCGCGCGGTCCGGTTGGCTTGATAATGCCCTCCAGCCGGCCCCTCATGGCAGTGTCGCAATATTTGCGCACCCTCCTCGCTGGAAACACATCTTCGTATCACTTGGTCTGCGCAGACTCGAAAGAGAAAGGGGTCCTCCCAAAAGTAGTTTTTTAAGTCAGAGAAGAATTTCTTCTTCTGCTGAGTCGAAAAATCTTTTGGAAGGACCCGCGCGACTAAATAGTTCGCGTAATCTGCGAACCAAGGGGTAGAAGAAGTTTTGGTATTATTTATGATGAAAAGGCGCTCCTCAGGAAATCGATCGTCTATTTCGGGTTCGACGAGCGCTTCTGCGACGGGGTGTTCTAAACGTGAGAGGTGGTCGGCTGCTAAATTTTCAGCCCCCTTCTTATCCCGGATCTCTAAGTCAAATTCCTGTAAAAGGAGGATCCATCGAAGTAAGCGAGGCTTAGCATCAACTTTGGCCAAAAGATATTTCAAGGCGGAGTGATCAGTGAAAACGATTACATGTGAAAGGGTTACGTAGGGTCGGAATTTATCAAAAGCAAAGATGACGGCGAGAAGTTCCTTTTCCGTTGTGGTGTAGTTAGCCTGTGCGGCATTGAGTGTGCGAGAAGCGTAATATATTGGATGAAAATATTTATTTACGCGTTGGCCTAAGACAGCTCCTACTGCGATATCGCTCGCGTCGCACATAATCTCAAACGGAAGAGACCAATCTGGCGCCACCAGAATTGGAGAATTGATAAGTTGCTTTTTAATAAAATTAAACGCCTCTACGCAGGCCGTGTCAAAAATGAATGGGGAATCTTTTTCCAGGAGGTGAGTTAGCGGTTTGGTTATTTTTGAAAAATCTTGAATGAACCGCCGATAAAAACCTGCGTGGCCAAGAAAACTTCTAATTGATTTGACGTTCGAAGGAACAGGAAGTTGTTCAATTATAGCGACTTTGGCCTTATCGACCTCCATCCCCTTGGAAGAAATTTTATGGCCGAGGACTAAACCCTCTCGGACCATGAAGTTGCATTTCTCCCAGTTCAAGACTAAGTTCGTCTCCTCGCACCGTTGGAGGACTCTATCTAAATTTTTTAAACAATTTTTAAAAGAGTTTCCAAAGACGGAGAAGTCATCCATGAAGACTTCCATTATGTCTTCTACTAGCTCGCCAAATATTGCCAGCATACATCTTTGGAATGTAGCTGGCGCGTTACAGAGGCCAAACGGCATCCTCCGATATGCGAAGGTGCCGAAAGGGCAAGTAAAAGTCGTTTTTTCTTGGTCCTCGGGTGAAATAGGGATTTGGAAAAATCCCGAGAGACCATCAAGGAAGCAATAAAAAGGGTGACCGGAGAGACGCTCTAAGATTTGATCAATAAACGGTAACGGAAAGTGGTCTTTTCTGGTGGCATCGTTTAGTTTTCTGTAGTCGATGCACACCCTCCAACCCGTAACAGTACGAGTTGGGATTAATTCGTTATTCGTGTTTGCCACGACCGTTATACCGCCCTTTTTCGGGACGACTTGTACGGGGCTTACCCACGTACTGTCGGAAATAGGATAGATAATCCCCGCATCAAGGAGTTTAATAATTTCAGTCTTAACGACTTCCCGCATGTTCGGGTTAAGTCGTCGTTGAGGCTGAATTGTTTTGCGGGGGTTTTCTTCGAGAAAAATTTTGTGGGAGCAGAATGAGGGGTTAATTCCCCTGATATCGGAAATTTGCCATGCAATTGCACGGCGATGTTTAGATAAAACTTCAACCAATTCGGATGTTTCTGAATCAGTTAAAGTAGAAGATATTATAACCGGAAGCTTTAAGTTCGCGGCTAGAAAAGCATATTTTAGATGGTCGGGGAGTTGCTTAAGCTCCAAGACCGGAGGTTCTTCGTAGGAAGTGGAGATTTTTAAATCTTTCGAGTCGAAAGACTCGAAAGGCGAATCTGGCGGTAATTCTTCTAAAGGAGGTTGATTCGCCAGATCCGAATCGTCTATCATTAAGGATAGCAATTCTGAAAGAGAAGAACACTCGTCCACAAACGCGGATTCCAAATTGAAACAGGAATCATCATTCGATAGTGAGTTCCGCATGGAGGGGTTGATATGTAAAGTAACTTCGTCGTCTCCAACTCGAAGGAGGAGGCGACCGTTACTGACATCGATTAACGCACGGGAGGTTGCGAGAAAGGGGCGACCGAGGATGATGGGTACCTCGACGTCCTCCTCTATGTCCAGGATGACAAAGTCTACCGGGAAGATAAACTTGTCAACCATGACCAGAACATCTTCCGCTACCCCGATTGGGTACTTTACCGAGCGATCCGCGAGTTGGATGCTCATTTTTGTCGGACTCGGGACGCCTAAATTGAGTTTTTTGAAAAGAGAAAAAGGCATCAAATTGATGCTGGCGCCTAAGTCTGCAAGAGCGTACTTTATTAACATATTGCCAAAGAGACACGGGATGGAGAACCGTCCCGGGTCGTTTAGTTTTGGCGGCAATTTGTTAAGGAGAACAGCCGAACATTCCGCATTAAGGGAAACACGCGAAACATCCTCGAGTCGCTTTTTATTAGAAAGCAACTCTTTAAGATATTTCGCATATTTCGGCATTTGGGAGAGTGCCTCGCAGAAGGGGACGTTTATTTGAATTTGTTTTAAAATACGCAAAAATTTTTGATAATTTTCGTCCTCCTTCTCTTTATTAATTTTAGACGGGTAAGGAATTCGAGGACTCGAAACATTTGGCACAACCGGAGAAGCTGGAGCAATTAGAATCGAAGAAGAGGGTGGAGGGGTCGGAGGCGAGATGCATACCTTAGGCTCAACCCGCAATGGGGAGACGACCTCCTTGCCGCTTCGAAGGGTTATAGCGTTGGCATTTTCCCTTGGGTTTGGCTCTGTATTCCCTGGTAAAGCTCCGTATGGCCGCTCGGAGACCATCTTTGCAAGTTGTCCAACCTGGTTTTCCAAGCTTTTAATCGATCCGGTAAGATTCCGGATATTTGAATCGTTGGACGCGATGTACTTAGACAAAATATCTTCGAGCGGCGAAGGTTTTGGAGGAGGAGGCTGGAATCCCTGCGGAAATCCTTGCGGAAATCCCTGAGGATTCATATTTGGGGGCCTCTGAGCATTGTTAGGATTGCTCCAGGAGAAATTAGGGTGGCTCCTCCAACCTAGATTATAAGTATTACTATACGGGTTGTTATTAGGGTTGAAGGGGGGCCTAACCGGATTACCGAGGTAATCCACCGATTCTTCGATTACGTTATTATTATTATTATTATTATTCCAAGCGGGAGTGGAGGAGGAAACAGTCATCTCTGCCACCTGCTTACTTAGCCGCTCTACCTGTGAGGCTAAGAAAGTAGTGGCGTCCACTTCAAAAAGACCAGCCGGTTTAGTAGGACGCGACCTTGGCACGTTCCATTGGTACGCATTCATGGCCATTTCGTCGATCAGAGCTTGAGCGGTCTCTGGGGTTTTGTTGTTTAACGTTCCCCCGGAAGCCGCATCAATCATCTGCCGTGTAGAAAAATTTAAACCATTATAAAACGTTTGGACCTGTAGCCAAGTTGGTAGCGCGTGATGAGGACACCTACGCAAATATTCCTTAAAATGCTCCCAAGTCTCATAAAGAGACTCGGAATCGAATTGCACAAAGGATGTGATATCCGTGCGTAGTTTTGCGGTTTTTGACGGAGGAAAATACTTAGTTAAGAAAAATTCCGTCAATTGGGCCCACGTGGTTATGGACCCTCTCGGAAGAGAAGTCAACCATGATTTGGCCTTTGACCGTAGCGAAAATGGAAATAAGCGTAAACGAATGGCGTCATCAGTGACGCCATTAATTTTAAAGGTGTCGCATATTTCTAAAAAGTTTGAAAGGTGCTGATTTGGGTCCTCATCTGGCAAACCGTCGAACTGAATCGACTGTTGTACCATTTGAATTATGCTGGATTTTATTTCAAAATTATTATTATTAACTGTCGGGCGAGTAATACTGGATCCTGTATCTTCCAAATTCGGCCGGGCATAATATGCCATGGTCCGGGCCGGGGCCGCATTTGGAATTGGATCGCCCATATTTACAGTATCTCTGATTGACACTTCGGGGGTTTCGAGTAAGTTTTGATCACGAGATCGGATGCGCTCACGAAGAGTGCGCTCGATTTCGGGGTCAAAAGGAATAGTCGAATCGTCCGAGGAGTTTCCTCGGGTCATAAATTAAAAAACAATATTTTTGGATTTTCTGTTTTATTATTATTATATATATATATATTTTTTTTTAATATAAGTTTTTATATTTATATAATTTTTTTTTTTTAGTTTTGTAACCTCTTTTTTTTTTTTGTGCCCTTTTTTTTTTTTTTAATATATAGATAAGGAATAAAATTAATAGCAGTTCCTACTTTCAAATAACAACACAAAGGTCCCCGGCAACGGCGCCAAAAACTTGATGATTACTTGGGCTTCTTCTTTTTGTTTTATAAATAAAAGATAACCTTTATATTAAGAGTTTAGAATTGGCGGATATTTTCGAAGAATCTCGCAAGTACTCCTACTTTGAGAAATTAACCGTTATCCTATCGAAGGATAGAAGTAACGATCTTTTTCTTCTTTCGGAATATTGACAATTACGCTTCGGCTACAATGCCGAATTCTATTGAATTGAATAGTAGAAAAGGAGAGTTTTGCACTAAATGAGTTTGAAAAGCCGTGTTTGAATTTTTAGTCCAAATTAATCATTTGATAAAGGCAAGTATACCTTATCGCAAGTAATACAGGATATTTTTAGAAAATATCGGGATCATATATTTCCGCGGGTCGTGTTGATTATGCTACTTCGAGGGACGAACTATTATTTTATCGGAATAATATTTTTAGTTGATTTAACTAGAGTTCTAAATGATAAAATGCGAAAGATGATTTAAGCGATTTACTAGAGTTCTAAGTGATGAGAAATATAGCGCGCGACGTCGAATTACCTTGAGACGAAAATAGATTTTTCGTAGAATTAAAAGTGATGACTTTTCAAAATATTAAGATGACTTGGCCGTGGAGGTTTCATAATTATGAACGCTCCTCTCTCGAGGGTACGCCCACCTGAGATTATGAATATTCGACCGAACTCTCGTTCTACAATCGAATGTTCTTAATACTCGCTTTATGTTGCGAACCCCGCTATTGGGTTTTTATTTCCAATTCGGGAGAGTTACCTCGTCCTCTCTCGAGGGTAGAGCGCACTTCTCTTTACCCGTGAGTGATCAGTCCGTACACACGAGCCTCTCGGCTAACTAGGTACGAAAACGGAAATGAAAACCACACATCGATTATGTGACTCCACTCAACGTGATTCTCGGGTAAACCTTAAGCGTTAATTATTTTAGAAAGAGATGTTTTAATTTTTATAGAAAAACTATTTTTTGTGTCCCAATGCTCTTCGACGTCGTGCGCTAAAGGAAATTAGCCACTCATCGGAATGGAGACGGCATTATCGGTTGAAAAATACATGTTTGATAATTAAAGCGGATATAAGCGGATAAAAAGGAAATAAAAAGACTTATATAAAAACAGTAATAATATCCGTCCCAACCACCTTAAACAAGTGCTAAAAAGTTCTTAGCCTCTTATTTAAGAAGGGGGTGGTATAAAGATGAAAAGACTTATAAAGGTGCAGAAATAATATCCGTCCCAACCGACTTAAATAAGTGCTAAAGTAAATTAGCCTCTTATTTGAGAAGGGGGTGGTATAGAAATGAAAAGACTTATAAAGGTGCAGAAATAATATCCATCCCAACCGACTTAAATAAGTGCTAAAGTAAATTAGCCTCTTATTTGAGAAGGGGGTGGTATATAGCAGTTATATAAAGACTGAAATAAAAACTAAGCTACAAAAAAGGAAAATACTATCTCATACACGCACACACTCTAAAAGAAACTGAAAAAGAAAGCGTTTAAAATGAAAGCGATAAAATAAGGCGAAAAAGAAAACGATAAAACTATTTTATGAAAGCTTGTAAATCTAAGCTATGAAAACAGTAAACCTAGATTATGAAAGCAATAAAACTAACTATAAAAGCAATAAAACTAAATTATGAAAGCAATAAATCTAAACTCATACACGCACACACACTAACATTAATAAAAAGAAGATGATCCAAATGAGAAAAACATCATTTTATTTCTGAAATCAGCATTACAACTAGACTAGGAAGGCGAAAAAACTACAAACGAACTTAAACTGAAATGCAGAAGAGAAGCTCACAATCACTCAAAAGAACTCACAATACAACAAAAACCACTCAAAATTTGGATGAAAATTACTTCAGCCGAGCCCCTCTATTTATAGGGAAAATTTGAGTTTTACACGCCCTAGGTCACGGGCGTGACTTGAATGTCACGGCCGTGACTTAGGGCGTGACATTTGCTCGGCTGTATTCGCCGCCTTCTGGAAGGTCTGGCCGTCAAACATGGCTGCACACGGGCGTGACTTGGTATGTCACGGGCGTGACTTGGTGAGTCACGGGCGTGACTTGGTGACTGATGTCGGCAGCATGGGTGCGGCTTCGTATGTCACGGGCGTGACTTTGCTGGAACATGGGCGTGACTTGTAGAGTCACGGGCGTGACTTGATCAACTCTTCGAGATTTCACCTGAAAACGGCTGCCAGCTGGAAATTTGGCTTTTAAAATTACACGCCCTTGGTCACGGGCGTGACCTCGGGCGTGACTTGAGCGATTTGTCGGGATTTGATCTGAATTGAGCCGTCCCGTTGATATTTGATCTTTAAAATTACACGCCCTTGGTCACGGGCGTGTCTGAGGGCGTGACCTGTGAAAATTTTGCAAAAAAATTGAAAAAACAAAAATAAAACTAAGTTAGAAACCAGAAATAATAAAGAAGCAATTTATTCATTAATTTACATAGAAAATTCACAATATTAATTAAAACTATACTAATACTTATACCAAAAATACATATATTTTATTACTTATCACCCATCTCATCCAGCATCTGCTGGTGTTGGTCGCCCAAAGGGGCGGCGACATCCTCTCCAGCGGCTTTCTTCTTCTCCTGCTTCTTCTTCTTCTTCGCAAGCCTCTTCCTCTTCTTGGTAGCGAGGAAGTCCTCAGCCTCAGGACCTAGGCGTGGAGGGATCGAGGGAACATCGAACAGGCCCGCAAGATCAGCCATGGCCGCCTTAGCTTCTGCAACATAGTCGCGCGCCATCTTGAGCGAGTTCAGAAAAGTCGTGCCACCAGAGACCCCTGCCCCTCTATTTATAGAGTTCGAGCATCTACCAGCAAGATAGCGAGTATAAGCCAATTGTCGCCAGTAGGGAATCTCGCGAATGAAGGTTGGATGATTCTTTCCGAGCAACTACATTACTCGCAAAGAGCGGGGATTGTGTACAACCCTCATTCTCCGAGGGTGGACCCACCCAAGGCCACGTAGACAGAAGTCAAAGGTCAAAGTGTCAACACAGAGACTAGCAGTCCAAGACATAAGCAGAAAAGACCATGGCGAGTATGCAGGTAATACTCGCCAGATAGGCGAGTATTGACTAGAGGAGTTCATCGAGCGCAGGAAAGCAGCAGAAGACCTAGGCGAGTATTGGCCCGGCGTGTGCGAGCATCACCTAATACTCGCCAGATGGGCGACTATGGCATAAGTACTCAACGAGTATACCATAGTCACCGGGTTGGGGGCTGGGCTATAAAAAGCCCCCTACCCTTTGGTTTTCATATAAATAGGACCCCAGGGGTACTTGGATTGGCATCTGGACTTGAGCTTTTGGATCCCGATTTCCAAACTCTCGAGCCCGTCACCCTTGCTTCTAGCCAAGTCGGTGCCTTCCCTGTACCAAGCTCGGCCACTTTGGTTTTGGAGTGGAAGACTCTCTTGAGCTTCTGGGTACGTGGTGGGACCTCCCTGCCACAGCACCCGGGGTCCTGTTTGTTGCTCTTCTAGCTTCTTCGTCGTTGCCAGCCAAGCCATCTCGTTGGGCTGATGGGCGAGTAGCCTCCGGCTGCATCGGTCCGAATCTTGAGGTCAGGATTTTCCTGGCTTCAATAGTTGGAGTTAGATTTATTGACTTAGCAGTACTAAAGATGGTTAGTTAGTCTTACCAAGTATATCATTTTGACCAACTGATGACTCTTTTGGCATCTCCCCTTTAAATGGGGCATCAGATTATCCTTATTGTGGTAAATCCCATAGTGTTGGGGAGTCATCAATGTTAAGTGAAATTCTTCTTTCAAGATCTAGGATGATTATTTCAATCTTACTTTGCAGGTCCTTGGGAGAAGGTACTTTGTCCTTATCAATCTTGTCTCCTTCACTTTCATTTTTATCATTGGTAATATCCATGGAAGAGGGTTCTTGATGTTGCTCCCCCTCAGATAGAGCATGCATCTGGCCTTCAGAAGTTGTGGCCAACATTATTTAAGAGTCATTAGTGATTAATTAGTAGATTGGTTATGAGTAGACAATATTATGAGCAATGCGGAGTTTATGGATTTATTACCAGGTGAGTTGTCTTTTTCTAAGTCCTGTGAATGGAGAGGGTCAGCAGGCATGTCATTCAGATGAGCATTCTTGTCAGGATTGCTGTGTGATCCAAGATCAGCACCAGCATCTTTATTCTTATCTGAGTGGTCTGACTCAGAGCTTGACATGATCATTCTTGGCTTCTTTGCTGGTTTGGATTTCTTTTTCCCTTTCTCCTTTGCCACAGAGGGCTGGCTCATGGGGAGCATCCTGGTGAACCTATCTAAGGTGTTTATATCCATCCTTTTCAGGTAATGGATATTTGATCCTTTCAACCCTTTGTACTGTTGGGAATTTGCCCTCAAATTCCTTTGATTTGAAGAGGGGTCATCATGCAATGCTAGGTACAAAGTTTTATTTGATAAAGCCATATTTATGTAAGATATACATGCTTAGGTAACTCAAGAGGAAGGGCCAATCATGCCCTTAGTTCAGGAGAAATCAACTCCTGAGAGATGAAGAATTGTCTCAGCAAAACCGCTGAGACGAAGGGTCAAATCCACTAAGACGAGCTCACTGTCTCAGCGAATCCGCTGAGTCAGGGAAGAAGCTACAGATACAAGAGATCTGCCGTGTTCGTCGAACGCAGAGACAACATAAGCAAGCGCTGAGACTTGGCGTGTTCGTCGAACTCAGAAGGCAGTTCGTCGAACGTAGACAAAAAGGAAGAAACAACTGAGACTTGGCAAGATCGTCGAACACAGAGTTGGGCAAGATCGTCGAACACAGAGTTGGGAAAGATCGTCGAACATAGAGTTGGGCAAGATCGTCGAACTCAGAGGATGGCAAGTTCGTCAAACGCAGATTGCGAGTTCTGCCCGTAGCACAAGTTGCAGAATGTAAGGGTGGGGACCACCAGTCTCTCCCATACTTCTCAAAAGGTCGGCTAAGAGCCGTTGAAGATCATAGATGTATAAAAGAAGAAATTAAGGAACTTATGAACAAAGTTTGTCGTGTGCCAAAAGAAATCAACTATTCCATTGACGACCGAAGCTCTCGTTTCTCTCCTACTGCTCACTGAACAAAGAAGAAGAATCTGAGAGAGAAAGTTAGCTCCTTTAGAAGAAGGAGCAAGGTGATCTTCCATCCTTCATCTAAAGAGGAAGATCAGATAGTAGCTGCCATCAACATCTCCAGCTACAAAGAAGCACAAGCTGTGCAGGAACTACAGGAGACTTCCTTCAACTGCTGCCTGAGTTGTAAGGCATTATTGCCTGAGCTGTAGGAGGAGGATTCATCTGAGGTAGGACCTGGAAGGGGTCTGAGTTGTAGGATCAGTGGCTTATCTGAGGTAGGGCTGCAGAGCCTGAGGTAGGGTTTGGGAAAACCTGAGAGATCCTGAGGATCTGTGTTGTAAGCTCTTGGAGCTGAGATTGGAGGAGTTGGCCCTATCTAACACACTGTTAGAAGGGTGAAGGGGGAAAGTGGACTACCCATAGACACACTGTCTTGGGGAACCACTATAGATGTTTGTGTGCTTTTTGTGTGTTTGGTCATTAGCTTGCTCTATACAAGAAAACAGATTAACTAATTAAAAGAAACAAAAGAAACCTATTCACCCGCCCTCTAGGTGATTTAGACTACATCCCTTATAAACTTACAAGTGGTATCAAAGCGAGGTTGGTCAAGAAGGACATAACTGTCTGATCAGATCCCATAAAGGAATAGTAACATCACAATCCAATGGCTTCCTCTAGATTGCAGAAGGAAATGAGATCTATGAAGTTTCCCATATGCAACAAAGAAAATTTTGGCATATGGAAGCAAAGGATCAGATTATTTATGGAAGCATCTGATCCAAAGATCTTCATAACAGTTGAAGAAGGATCTTTCACTTTTCAAACTGCCTCCACTATAGATCCAATAAGAAGAGTGGCCAAATTATTCAAAGATTTGACCAAGGATGAACTTGAGTTGTTCACCATGGACAAAAGGGCCCAGAACATCATAGTTAATGTTGTTGTTGACTCCACATTTCAAAACTTGGTACACTGCACTTCTGCCAAGGAAATGTGGGATACATTGTTTGTATATATGGAAGGGACAGCTGAAGTAAGGGATGATAGGAAGTCACTCCTTAATCAAGAGTATGAAGCCTTCAGGCAGCAGATCCAGGAAATCATCTCCATGTGCTATGAGAGGTTCATCAGAATAGTTAATAAGCTGAGAACCTATGAGAGAGCATTCACCAACTATGAGCTAAATGATAAGTTCCTTAGATCTCTAACAAGGGACTGTGACACAAAAATCTGTGCCATCAGGGAAGTGGCCAAGCTTGGTGAAACCCCAACTCACACTCTGTTTGGAAAACTGCTCTCCTATGAGATGCAGTTGTCTGCAAGGAAGGAAGAGGACATGTTGGAACAACCCTATTACTGATTTGGGCAAGGATCACTATGTGTTGAACTAGGATCAAGTTGACCCCATTGTATAGTTTAAGGGTCAAGTCCTTAGGCTGATAGATTAGCAAGAACTTAAGGAAAACTTAATTTCCCAACGTTCGACAAATGGCTAGCGGCGCTCGACAGATGGCTGCCAGCGCTCGACGAATTCCTGCCAGCGCTCGATAGTTCTCCAGCCAGCGCTCGACAATTTTCCACCCAACGCTCGACAGTTTTCCAGCCAGTGTTCGACATTCTCTGAGCAGCGCTCGACGAATTTCAGCCAGCGCTTGACAAATTTCTTATTGAAGCTCAGATCGACAAATATTGATTCCAGATCAATCAATACTTTAATATCAGTTATTTGTCAGTACTCTGAACTCAGATCGATGACTTTAACGGATCTATTCAAATATCTTTGGACATATTCAAGACAGATAAGTAAGAATATTATAGTCAGTTATTATATTCTTTCTTTCCTTATTCCAAGACAGAAATAGCCGTTGACAATTAATGCAAAGGAATTTTACACGGCTAAGGAATTAAAGGACCTGCCAAAAGTCATTTGGTTTTTGTTGTTATTCCAAGAAAGGATTTAAAGACTGATTATTTTATTCCAAAAATAGAATATATCATATACAGACTTTATTGTCTCAGCTCTCGACAGAATTCAAAAATATACTTACAGAATACAGAGAGAGAACAACAAGAATATAGTCAAAAGAAGAAGAATACTCAGCAAAATATTCTCAGTCTTCTTCTTCCTCCTCAAGCAGCAATCTCTACTTCTCTGAGAACATCTTCAAGATCCATCTCTCAGACATCTGCTGCAAGTTCAAGTCTTCTAAAAGAGCAACAAAGAATCTGAAGAATCCTTTCTTCCAGATCAATCTGCTACAGAAGATTTGTGTCATCAAGAGAAGGCTTCTCCATCATCTGTCAAATACTTCAATCAGACAGGGGGAGCTTTACAACAAGTCCACTAGAGTCTTCTCTCAGCATCTTGACAGAGAAGAACACTATAACCATTTTCTCACCTCTCTTGTACAGGGTTAATACTCCCTTCAAAAGTGTACCTCTGTGGTGGCAACACACCTGATCAAAAAATCCTGTTGGTTTTGAGCACCTGATCAAAAGCTCTGTGGTGTGTGGACACCTGATCAAAAAATCCTGTTGGTTTTGAGCACCTGATCAAAAGCTCTGTGGTGTGTGGACACCTGATCATAATCACCTTGGTGTTAGGGCACCTGATCAACCCTCCTAGTGGACTCCTACCAAGGGTGGTAGAAGAGTGGAATACCCAGAATTTTTGGGGAACCACTATAAATTCCTTGTGTCCTCTGTGTGTGTTTATTTCTTTGTGCTGTGATGTGTGCTTTTATTTATTCTGTTTTTCTACTTATATATTTATCTCACACTGCTTACACATATATATAACACAATTTTAATTATGCTATAAAAACTAAGGAAAAGTTTTTAATACTCTATTCACCCCCCTCTAGAGTAACTTAAGATCTAACCTCCACTTTCAATTGGTATCAGAGGCAGGTTAATCTTATTTACAGGCTAACACCTGGATCACAAAGATCAATTAGATCTTAAATTAATTTAGAGTTTTTCTTTATCTATTTTCTGTTAAAAACTCATGACACAAAACAAGGAGTACTCAAGCACAAGACCTCCTATGTGCAATCTTAGCAAGTTTGCACTGTGGAAAGCAAGGATTAGGCTTTATATGAATTCTATTGATGAAGAGATTTTCAATATTATTCTGACAGGGCCTCCAGCACCTACAACATCAACAAGCACTGAAGCAACAACAGACAGCACTATTGTCCCACCTCCAGAATGGACAGAAGCACAGAAGAAACAAAGAAGCGCAGATGCTAAAGCCATGAACATTCTGGCTCAAACTATATCTGATGACATATTTCAAAAAGTGGTTGAATGTACTTCAGCCAGAGAGATTTGGATCTCACTAAATAATATGGTTGCAGGTTCTGCAGATGAAAGGAAAGACAAAAGATCACACTTGATCTCTCTGTATGAAAACTTCAAGAAAGGAGAAACAGAGACAGTAGCTGACATGTATAACAGACTCAGTCTCATAATCAATGAGCTGAAATCTCTGGATAAAGTGATCTCTATCACTGAGGTCAATGACAAGATCTTAATGTGCTTCCCCAGCACATGGGATTCTAGAATCTGGCCAATCAAGGAAGCCAGAAGCCTCAATGAGATTACCACTGAAGCATTGTTGGGCAAGCTCAAATCCTATGAGCAGCTCATTAAATCCAGGGAAGCTGAAGCATCCACTTCATCTCCAGCAACAAAGAAAGAAAAGAGCATAGCTTTCAAAGTAGCTGATGCAGAAGAAGAAAAGACTCCAAAAGATGAGGAGTTTATGAGTCTCTTAGCCAAGAGATTCTACAAAATGGCCAAGAAGGACTTCAGGAAGAAGGAGTCCAGATCAAGAGAAAAGCAAAGGTATGACAAATCAACTCCTAAAGAGGTTATTTGTTATGGTTGCAGGAAGCCTGGACACTACCTGACAGAATGTCCAGAGAATCAAAAGAAAGAGAAGAAAAAGGACAAAGAAGAGAAGAGAAGCTCCAGCAAGTCTTCTTCCCACAAGCACAAAAAGAAGGGAAGAGGATTTATAGCAGAATCCTGGAGTGACACTGAATCTGAATCACCATCCAGCTCATCTGATGATGATGAAGAAAAGTCAAAGGAAAGTGACCAATGTCTGATGGCAATATATGACTCAGCTAGTGAGTCAGAAGATGCCTTCTCATCCAGCTCCAATGATGATGAAGATGAAAGAACTTTCTGCATGATGGCTATCAATGCCTCAGGACATAACTCTGAAGAAAAATCAGAATCTGAAGCAGAAGATGATGCAGATCAGGTATTATCTAATTTTGATTTTACTTCAGTTGAATTCAAAGCTGAATTCAAAGTGCTTTGCTTAGACTTACTGAAATCTGAGAATGAAATAATCTCACTCAGAAGTAAGCTAGCTGAAATGAATAATATAAGTGAAGAAAATAAAAATCTTAAGAAAGATTTGGCTGCCTCCAGGGAACAGATTGTTCTCATTGAGAACAAGTTGTCTGAAGCCAAGAAGTGTGAAGAATCCCTAAATGGGAGAAGCGTCAAACTGATGGACATAACAAGCATAGTAAATGCTAGACTCAATAGCAAGCTGGGCTTGGGTGCCTCATCAAGTGAGCCACATCTGATTAAGAAAAATATATTATCTACACCCATAAAATTCATATCTGCTAAAGGCAAAGAGGCTGTAGAAGCAAATAAAGTCATTTCAAGTAAGTCTGTAAAGAATAAAAGAATTCAGAAGAATTTGTCGAACGGAGCTCGACAAAAAGATTTCAATCTGTCGAACGGAGATCGACGAAAACTGAAAACAGATTTTCAGTATAGTAATTACATGGACAGCGTTCGACGAAATCAAGCACATTAGTCGAACGACGATCGACGAATTTACCCAAATTTGTCGAACAGACACTATACACAAAATTTCAGGAATTCTAATTCTAAACATACTAAGAATCCTTTTACTGAATGGATTATACCTCCAAGGAGATATCATCCACAAGGCTACAAGGATCAGCCTGAAATGTCCTTTATTTCTAAGTATTGTGGTAAGACAAAAGGACCCAAGGTAGTATGGGTCAAAAACAACTAGTTTATGTTTATGTCTTTGCAGGTACACAGCTGTCCAAGAACAAGTGAAAAATGGTATTTGGACAGTGGATGTTCAAAACATATGACAGGGAACAAGGCAAATCTGAACAATTTCAAGGCAAAGCTTGGACCAAAAGTTATATTTGGAGACTCCAACTGTGGACAGACCAAAGGCTATGGAAAAGTCAAGGTTGGAGAAGTCACCTTCAAAGAGGTAGCTTATGTAAAGGGACTGAAGCATAACCTTATCAGCATAAGTCAATTATGTGATGAAGGATATCAGGTAATATTTAATAAATTGAATTGCCTTATTAAATCTACTGATGGTATTACTGTTTTATCAAGTATTAGACAGGGTAATATATATTTAGTGAATTTTAATTCATCTACTTCAGAAGTTTGTTTATTTAGTGATTTAAGCAAATCTAGTGAACTTTGGCATAAGAGATTAGGACATGTAAACCTTAGGACCATTGCTAAATTATCTAATGATAATCTTGTTAGAGGTTTACCCTTAGGATCATATAAGAAAGAAGGTCTTTGTAGGGCATGTCAACTAGGCAAGCAAACTAAAAATAGCTTTAAATCATTATCTAAAAGTGATTCACCTAGAATCTTATATTTGCTACATATGGACCTTTTTGGACCTATAGCAACAAAGAGTTTAGGGGGGAAGTCTTACACTCTAGTTATTGTAGATGACTTCTCTAGATTCACTTGGGTGTTCTTTTTGAGAGAAAAGTCAGATAACTTTAAAGTTCTTACAGACTTTCTTAAGATCATACAGATTGAGTACTATACTGTAGTTGCATTGATCAGAAGTGATCATGGTACTGAGTTTGAGTCTCTTCTTATGCAAGAATTCTGTGAGATGGAAGGTATCAGGCATTGTTTCTCAGCTCCTAGAACTCCTCAACAAAATGGGGTAGATGAAAGGAAAAATAGAACTCTAATTGAATCAGCAAGAACATTACTTGCAGATACTAATTTGCCCCTATCCTTTTGGGCAGAGGCTGTCAGCACGGCAAATTATGTTCTGAATAGAAGTTTGATACACAAACTTAAGGGAAAGACTCCTTATGAATTACTTAAAAGGAAGAAACCCAAAGTTAACTATTTTAGAGCATTTGGCTGTAGATGTTTCATTCACAATAATGATAAGAAATACCTTAAGAAATTTGAACCAAAATCAGATGAAGGAATTTTCTTAGGTTATTCACAAATCAGTAAAGCATATAGGATTTACAATAAATCTACTTTTAAGATAGAAGAATCTATGCATGTCTCTTTTGATGAAACTAACATGTTTTACAAGGAGAAGATTTCTTCTACCATAGAAACTCTGCAGGTACCTATATTATGTGAGCTGCTAGATCAATTAGCTCTACCTAAAGAAGGAATTCTAAATCCTGAACAGCAGAATGATGAAGAGAGTGAAGAAGCAATTCTCCCAGATTTTGCTGAAAATTCAGTACAGATAACAACAGATAATCCTCCACAGGATATAGCAGCTGAACAAATTCCCCAAGTGGAAATTATTGCTGAACCAACTCCAACTGTTGATCACATCACAGTTAGAGATCATCCAATATCACAAGTGATTGGTGATATTTCAACAGGTGTGCAAACAAAGAATCAAGTAAATCAGAACATGATGCACACATGTTTTCTCTCTCAGATTGAACCTCAATCTCTACAAGATGCAGAACAAGATCCCAACTGGATCATTGCTATGCAAGAGGAACTCAATCAGTTTGAGAAAAACAAAGTATGGGATTTGGTTCTTAGACCAAAAGACCATCTAGTGATTGGCACCAAATGTGTCTTCAGGAACAAGCTAGATGAACAAGACAACATTGTAAGAAATAAAGCAAGACTGGTAGCTTAAGGATATTCACAGGAAGAAGGCATTGATTATGATCAGACCTTTGCTCCTGTTGTAAGACTTGAAGCAATCAGAATCTTTCTTGCATTTGCTGCATATAAAATGTTCAAGGTATATCAAATGGATGTATAGAGTGCTTTCTTAAATGGAGAAATCAAAGAAGAAGTATATGTGGAACAACCACCAGGTTTCATCTCTCCAACTCAACCCTCTTTTGTATTTATGCTTAAGAAAGCTCTTTATGGTCTCAAACAAGCTCCTAGAGCATGGTATGAGACTTTAGCTAGTTTTCTTTTGGAAAACCATTTCTGTAGGGGCTTAGTAGACAAAACCCTATTTTTTAGGATACATAAAAATAAAACATTGCTAGTTCAAATATATGTAGATGACATTATTTTTGACTCTACTAATTCAAATTTTTGCAAAAGATTCTCTAATCTAATGCAATCTAAATTTGAAATGAGTAGTATGGGTGAGTTATCATACTTCCTTGGTCTTCAAGTGAAGCAAACTCCAAATGGAATCTTCATATCCCAATCTAAGTATGCTAAGGAATTAGTGAAAAGATTTGGTATGTCTGATTCTTCCACCATGAAAACACCCATGCCCTCAAATGCTGTTGTTAATAATGATGAATCAGGGAAATGTGTTGATTCAAAAGTATATAGAGCAATTGTTGACTCACTACTTTATTTAACAACAAGTAGGCCTGACATAATGTTTGCAACCTATATTTGTGCTAGGTTTCAAGTTAACCCCAAAGAATCTCATCTGATTTTACTAAAAAGGATTTTGAGATATATAAAGGGTTGCCCTAATCTAGGACTTTGGTATCCAATAACATCTGAATTTGAATTAACTGGATTCTCAGATTCAGATTATGCAGGATGCAGAGTAGACAGGAAAAGCACATCAGGAACTTGTCAGTTCCTTGGTGATAGGCTTATGTCTTGGTTTTGTAAGAAACAAACATCTGTGTCAACATCAACAGCTGAAGCTGAATACATAGCTGCTGGCAGTTGCTGCTCACAGATGTTGTGGAAACAAAATCAACTTCTAGATTATGGTGTCAACTTAAATAACTCAACTATATTTTGTGACAATACTAGTGCAATATCTATAGCACAAAATCCAGTTCTCCATAGTAGGACTAAACACATAGAAATTATGCACCACTTCCTTAGGGATAATGTGGATAAAAATAAAATTTGCCTACAATTTATTTCTACTGATTTACAAAAAGCTGACATTTTCACCAAGCCATTGGATGAAAAGAAGCATATCTTCTTTATAAATCAAATAGGAATGATAGATGGAGACTCAATCTGTTAAAAAATTAACATTTCTATTTATCCCCAAAATTCGTCGAACGGAGAACGACGATTTTGTATCATTTGTCAAACGGTGGTCGACGAAACCTCTTAACTTCAGAATTGATAAAGAAAATTTCACCTGTCGAACGGTGGTCGACGGAAAAGATATTTTTGTCGAATGGCGTCAGACGGAGACCTAAAGTCTTTTCGACTTCTATTTTTTTTGTTTTTTGCCGAACGCCGCTCCACAAATGCGCCCCCTTCTACGGTCTATATAATCTCTAATTTATTTCTTAATAGATCGCGCCTACAGAAATCGTTTCCCTCCAGTTCCCCTCTGCACTTGATTTTCTCTCTTGCAGGTACAAATGGCGATTTCTCAATCCGCACTCTACTCGATGAAGTTCGATGCCAGGTTTGACATCGACATGGGATCTTTCGCACAATCCGACCAAGTCTTCAAGGATATTCTTCAACTTTTTGAAGAGCAACAGTTGAAGAAGTTCATGAGCACGAGGATAAAGTTGCATACAACAGAAATTAAAGAATGGGCTTACATGGCAAAGCCAAAAGATGAGAGCATAACTGGAATAATCTCGGGACATCAGGTCTCTCTTTCCCCAACTATTTTATCTGAAATTTTTGGTTTTGAGAATGGTGATGACGATATAGAGATAAGTTCTGATGAATATGAGGAAGCTTTGATTAAAATAGGTCATTCCTCTGGAAACCCTAATCATCTGCTCAAGAAAAACTTGTCTTTGGAATATAAGTTTTTATCTGATATTATTGGAAAGGTGTTGTTAGGTAAAACAACATGTCATGATTATATCAAAAGGCACCAATTTCTGTTGATGGTGGCCTTGATGGAAAGGAAGAAAGTGAATTGGGGATCAATTCTGTTTGAGTTGATTAAGAAGAAAGTGTCTAAGGATAGTGTTTGTTTTGGAAGAATTATTGGTATTGTGTTGCAGGAAAGACACCAAGACCTTCTGGTCTCTCCCAAGGTAACCATAAAATGCTAGCAAGAAGCTGACCTAAGCTCTCTTTGCAAAATGGGAAAGGGTGTTTCCAAAGAAGAACCCAGGAGCAGTTACACAAAAGAAAACTTCTGAAGGCACCAGGACTGAACAAGTCACTCCCTCAACCCTTCTAGAATCTCCTTCTCCTTCTCTTGTTTCTTCTCCTCCTATCCCATCTCCACCTTAGCATTTCTCCCCTACACAAACTCCACCTCCAAATTCTTCTACTCCCATTGATGACATTCCACCTCCTTCATTTACTCTTCTACCTCCTCATACTTCTCCACCTCCATCTCCAATTCATGATGACCAACAGTCACCCATACACCACTCTTGTCCTATTCATTCAAACATCTCTCAACAACATACCAATGTTTCAAACATCTTTGTACCCACTTCCATCCCATCTACTTCTCAATCATCCTCATCTCATCCACCTGAAATGTTATTTCTACATATTCAATATGTTGCAGATCAAATTCTTGATTACACTCTCCCTAAGCTTGATCAAATCCTGGATGCAAAACTTGCTCCAGTTCATCATTATCTTTCAAATCTTGACTCCATATTGGATGCAAAACTTGCTCCAATTCTTTTAGCAATTTCTGAATTATCTTCTAAGATATCTTCAACTCCTTCCTCCTTTTCTGTCCCTTCTTCTAGGGGCCTAGATTCAGGTCTCCCTTAAGCTAGGCAGGGGGAGATGCCTTATGAAGAAGCTCCAAAAGCTCATGTTTCAGAAGGCTTAGTGTTTGAAGAGGATCAAGAAGCTCCAGTTTTAGAAATTTCAGTATTTGATTCAGTATTTGATTCAGAAATGATTGACTTATCTACAGTTTCAGCAGTACCAACTATAGAAGAAATCAATAATATCTATATTCATCCCTCTTTAGATATTATTCATTTGCTGTCTAAGTTCAATTCTATTTACTCAGTTCTGCCAGAATCTTATGAATATTCTAGAGCAATTGTTCCATACAATGCTCCTATAGATAAAGTTCTGTTGAAAAAGATTATCAAAAGTTTTAAAGTTCAAACTACAGAGCCAGCTCCTAAGTCAGTTCAAGTTCAAGATCAAGCAGAAGTATCAGTTATTATTCCAGAAGAAAGTTTCAAAGGCTTTGCTGTTCCAATTTTTGTTTTTGATGATTCCCCTATTCCAGACTTTGATGAAATCTGGAAAGCAGAAGATGAAGCTTTTGAATCTGAAGAGCAAAGGATCAAAGCTCTTAAAATGGTCAATGATTTATATGATAATCCAATTCTTTCTTCTGACTCTAATTAAGAAGATAGTGATAGTGATTCTGATAATACTTTATCAAGGAAGAGAAAGAAAAGAAAAGCAAAGTCAAAGGCTGTCCCAAAGCCTCCAAACCCTGAGAATGATATCCCTTATTATGTTTTTCATAACATTACTCTTGACAAAGATACACCACATTGGATGAAATTCTCAAGGAATGAGAACAAAAGAAGAAAGAAGATGAAGAAGACTGGTTACTATTCTGACAAACCTGTCAAATATAACCATCCTCCTCCTCCTCCTCCAGCAGCAGGCTTAGCAACACCATTTTCCTCCTCTCAAAAATCCACACCTCAGCAATCAAGGAGACCAGCTAGCACAAGTGGTTATCAGAGTTATTGGTCTTCAGGACTCCCATCAGATTCTTCCAAAAATGTTTCCACAAAATACATATATCATATATCTGATGGATCCATGCACAAGAAAAGAAATATTCCTTTTGACAAACCTTCAGTACAGGACACTGATCTTGATGAAATGCCATATTTCCCAATTGATACATAAGCTGAAGAAATAGCACAGATGGCTAGATTCAGGGAAAATATTGCTACAGCTCAGATAAATAATGCTAAAGCTGAAGGAAAGGATTATTCTCAGTATTCAACTATGTCAGAATATAGAAGAAAAGAATTTTACAAGTATAAATCAAGGAATCTTTTCAATGCTGAAGAATTCTTGATCCAGCACCCACAAGCAGTTGTTATTCAAGGTAAATCTCAAACCATTTTGGGAGCTCAGGATGTCTACTTAAGTAAGAAGAAATATGAAGATCCTAACAGAAAAATTATTTTCAAGCCTCCCTCTACAAATCAATGAAAAGGTTCAGACTTTATTGTGTTTTTGTTTATCATTTTGATTGTAAAGTTTATAAACTCAGAGCACTACATTTTATTCTATCTGCTGAAATGGATTTACATTCTGTCAGATATATATTTTATGCTCTACTGTTTATTCTCTTGTTGTTTATTATTTTGAATGATTGTCAAATAGTATCCTAACGCAAATAGAGAAGATTGTTGGAAGAACCCTATTACTGATTTGGGCTAGGATCACTATGTGTTGAACTAGGATCAAGTTGACCCCATTGTATAGTTTAAGGGTCAAGTCCATAGGCTGATAGATTAGCTAGAACTTAAGGAAAAAGTTAAGTTCCCAGCATTCGACAAATGGCTAGCGGCGCTCGACAGATGGCTGCCAGCGCTCGACGAATTCCTGCCAGCGCTCAACAGTTCTCCAGCCAGCGCTCGACAGTTTTCCAGCCAGCGCTCGACAGTTTTCCAGCCAGTGTTCGACATTCTCTGAGCAGCGCTCGATGAATTTCAGCCAGCGCTCGACAAATTTCTTATTGAAGCTCAGATAGACAAATATTGATTCCAGATCAATCAATAGTTTAATATCAGTTATTTGTCAGTACTCTGAACTCAGATCGACGACTTTAGCGGATCTATTCAAATATCTTTGGACATATTCAAGACAGATAAGTAAAAATATTATAGTCAGTTATTATATTCTTTCTTTCCTTATTCCAAGACAAAAATAGCCGTTGACAATTAATGCAATAGAATTTTACACGGCTAAGGAATTATAGGACCTGCCAAAAGTCGTTTGGTTTTTGTTGTTATTCCAAGAAATGATTTAAAGACTGATTATTCTATTCCAAAAATAGAATATATCATATACAGACTTTATTGTCTCAGATCTCGAAAGAATTCAAAAATATACTTACAGAATACAGAGAGAGAACAACAAGAATACAGTCAAAAGAAGAAGAAGAATACTCAGCAAAATATTCTCAGTCTTCTTCTTCCTCCTCAAGCAGCAATCTCTACTTCTCTGAGAACATCTTCAAGATCCATCTCTCAGACATCTGCTGCAAGTTCAAGTCTTCTAAAAGAGCAACAAAGAATCTGAAGAATCCTTTCTTCCAGATCAATCTGCTACAGAAGATTTGTGTCATCAAGAGAAGGCTTCTCCATCATCTGTCAAATACTTCAATCAGACAGGGGGAGCTTTACAACAAGTCCACTAGAGTCTTCTCTCAGCATCTTGACAGAGAAGAACACTATAACCATTTTCTCACCTCTCTTGTACAGGGTTAATACTCCCTTCAAAAGTGTACCTCCTTGGTGGCAACACACCTGATCAAAAAATCCTGTTGGTTTTGAGCACCTGATCAAAAGCTCTGTGGTGTGTGGACACCTGATCAAAATCACCTTGGTGTTAGGGCACCTAATCAACCCTCCTAGTGGACTCCTACCAAGGTTGGTAGAAGAGTGGACTACCCAGATTTATTGGGGAACCACTATAAATTCCTTGTGTCCTCTGTGTGTGTTTATTTCTTTGTGCTGTGCTGTGTGATTTTATTTATTCTGTTTTTCTGCTTATATATTTATCTCACACTGCTTACACATATATATAACACTATTTTAATTCCGCTATAAAAACTAAGGAAAAGTTTTTAATACTCTATTCCCCCCCCCCCCCCCCCCCCCCCCCTCTAGAGTAACTTAAGATCTAACCTCCACTTTCAGGACACCTCTACAAGGGCCCAGCCAAGGGAGAAATCTGTAGCTCTCAAAGCTGACAGCTCTAAGAGAACCAAGAGCAGGATGGTGTCTCCTCCAAGGAGAAGTGCTGAACCTGAAGTCAGCACCTCAGGAAGCTCTTCCTCTGATGAAGAGTTTGCTACCTTTTCAAGGCAGTACAAGAAAATGTTGAAGAGGAAGCAATGGAAGAACATGCCCTCCTCATCATTACACTACAAGAAGGAAAGCAGGAAATCTGAAAGACATCACCCAAAGGGTGACAGGTATGATTCCAAACTTAATAAACAGGTTTCTAATAACATTATTTGCTATAGCTGCAGCAAACCTGGACATGTCATAGCTGACTGTCTAGCCAAAAGAAAGGAGAATGGTGATAAGAAGCATCATCACCAAAAAGATAGGAAGGGTGAAAAATCCCTCCTAGCAAAGAAAGAAAGAAGCTGGAGTGAATCTGATTCCTCAACATCAGATTCTGAAAATGAAGAAGAAGCCTACATTGGGCTATTTGCAGCAGAAGAAGATGAAGACTACCCAGCTGCAATGGTTGGAATCAGGGCCCCTCTATCACACTCAGATAGTTACATAGAGGAGGATGATGAAGACAATGTTTAGATAGGTCTTATGGCCTTCACTGATGAGGAAGTCAGTCAGAATAGTTCTGACAAAGATCAGTATTAATTTCCTCCATTTCTCTTTCTGAACATGATGCATGTCCAGAATCTGAAGCACCTTCATCAATTGGTGGATGTGGTTCAGAAACTGAGGAAGATGTCAATCAATTGATTGACAAGTGTGGTTCTCTTTTGGAAGCTCTGAAGAAGAGCAAGAAGCTTGCCAAGAGGCAAGCCCAGGAAATTGTTTCCCTTAAGATGACTAAAAATGACTACACTGAACCTACCACCCTGGTGGCTCAGATAAGTAGACAGATTAACCATTTACAGGGGTTAACAATTGTGCAATTAAGCACTATTTCCCTGAAGAACAAGGTCATCAAGGACCTTGAGGAGAAGCTTGTGAAGGAGAAGAGACTGGTGGCTCAAGTCTCCAAGCCCAAATCTGTGCTTCCTATTATTGACACCTTCTCCTCTCAAACCAATAGGAGAGGACTAGGATTTAATAAAATGGTAGAAGGAGAAGTGAGTGCAGAGAAGAGCAAGGGGAAGACTATGTCTCAAACCACCTTTCAAAAGGTGTTACTTCCTTCCAACAGGTATGACCATGAAAGCATTTATGGTCACTGGAAGAATGGGAATTGCTATAGGAAGGAAAATGCTCCTTCCCATAGTGGAAGAAAGTGAATGGGATTGAGTGTTATGAAGGCTCCCCATGAGGAAATTCAAATGGCCCAACCTGGACCATTTGTATTTGGTACTTCAGCACCTGCATTCAAGAATAAGAAGGAAAGTCATTCTAAGGTTGAATCAGACAAGAAAATGACTGCTGTCAAATCAGTAAACATGTCCGATTGCTCAGTGTCTGATGCCATCAAATCTTGTATGGCTGCCAAGCCATTGCGAGCTGATGCCATCAGGACAAAGAGCATCAAGACAGCTCATAGATTGACATTCAGTCAAATCATTGCTGAGAGGAACAGGAAGAATGCGACTGTCTCTCCTCCTGAACATGTAGATTGTGATGCACACCCCTCAAGAAATGTTCAGAAGAGGAGATACAACATTCATAAATGTTGGTGCTGTGGTAAGGTAGGACACTTTGCCATAGACTGTTGGCACAACCCTAATGTGACATGTGCAAAGATGAGCCTTCCTGCAAGGGGTGCAGCTAGAGTAAGGTTATCTCATCATGCTAACAAGGACCTTGGACCCAAAGCTAGTTGGGCTCCTAAGGATAACTAAACTTCATGCAGGTTAGTCCAAGTACTAACCTCAACCAAATTTGGTACATGGACAGTGAGTGCTTATGGCACATGAAAGGAAGAAGGTTGAAATCATGGTGCAACAGTAAACAGACCAGTGTGACCATATCCTATGCTGGGTCGAATACTTTGCTACAAGAAGTTGTTGTGCACAACCATTGTGAACTTAACATTAATTAGAAGATTACAACCTCAAGGTAAGTAACTATCCTAATTATTGATTTGAAAGTAGAAATAATCATTGTGAATTCAACATCCAATGCTATCTCTATTAATTTTAAAGTAGAATGATCAGCTTAACCAGAACAATCTGCTTAAGCTGAGCTTCAAATTGCGCTTAAATAACTGGGAAAAGTCCGGGTTCGACGAACTCTTTCCTGGGTTCGACGAACGTTGAGTTTGAGTTCGACGAACTCAGTCTTATGTTGAATTTTTAGATAAACTTAGTTGTGTTCGACGAACTCAGCCCTAGGTTGAAATTTTAGATAAACCCTCTCAGCTGATCCGCTGAGTCGATTAGGTTAACACTAAGACCTATTGTATAAATAGCCATCTATGTTAGATGACTCTTCACACTCACTTGCACCACTCCAGCCGACGAGATGAAACTTCTACTCTTCGTCCCAACATTCTTCTCTTCGACAAATGGCGCCCAAGATAGCGAATTAGTTGCTAGAAGGATGCGAGCTAGTGAGGGATGGCTTTCTCCATGCCTCACCAGAGATTTTAAATGTCATCTTCCTCATCTCAGAAGCAGGTCTAGAATTCGTATCTGAACCCTCTCAGATATTTAGGCATGAAGTGCTAGAATTTTATGCAAACGCCAAACAGTCATCTTCTAAGAATGTGATATCTTCTAAAATTGGACAATTTAGGGTGAAGCTGTCCCCTAAGAGATTAGAAAAGGTTCTGCTCCTACCTAGAGTAGAAGAAGAGGAGGTGTCAGCATCCGACAAGGAGGAAGCTTTAAGATGGTGTGAATACAGTGATTCGCAGACCTCATCTCTAAAGAAGAAATTCTTCAACCAAAAAGGGAAGCTATTATGTGATATTATAGGTAAAGCTCTTCTGTGCAAGCCAGGCTCTCATGATACAATTTCACAACCAATGTTTGAGCTAATAGTAAGAATCATCATGAATAAAAGAACATGCTGGGGAAATGTTCTTTACCTAAGGATAAAGCAATGTCTGCAGGCTCCTAACTTAGGAAGAATCCTTTCACTCTTCCTGCTGAAGGCATATCCAAGCCAATTCTCCTCCATCAAGGGTGTTAATATCCACTACTTGAAGAGATTGGATATTAAGACATTGGACAGATCAACAAGATTCCTCCCCATGAGCCAACCCTCTATGGTGGCTGAGCTGAAAGAGAAGAAGAAAGCAAGGAAGAATGAAGAAGAAGGTGCGGAGGGCTCCAAGAAAGATGATGATCCTCATGTTCACATGGTAGATGGGGGAGGTGAAAATGTCCCCAGGACATGTGGGGATGAGGGTCCCCAGGGAAGAGTTGAATCTAATTCTGAGCCAACTCAGATTGATACTGATCCAGCTGTTCCTCAAGCTGAAGATGATCTACTGAATTAACCTATCCATGGTTTTCCTAGACAGAATTCTCCACATATGGATGCCCAGAGTGAGGGGGAGCATAACTCTCACTTTGGAGAAGGTGGTGGGGGTGCTAGTGAGGGGGAGCACAACCCAGATAATGGAAGAGCTAAAGCTCAGAATGGTGAAGAGATCATCAGGGTAGATGACAACATGGGAGTTTTACCTCCCTTTGAAGAATTGCCAGGACAAGAACCTACATTGGAGAAGTCCAACAATGGGGTTGAAGTGGTGGTGGAGAAAGTAGTGGCCCAGGAAAGGTCAGCAACTGATGGACACATCTGACCTGCTGAACTCAATACAATCCATCATTGAGGGTCAGATGTTGTCTGTGAAAGAGCTTGTTGCTGAAAAGGTTCAAGGTGTAACTGCTCAAATAAGGGAGGAGTTATATGCTACAAGAACAACATTGACTCAGGAGATTCAAGCTAGTGAGCAAAGAATGGAATCAAGGGTGGCTGCAGTAAGGACTGAGCTGAATACCCAGATTCATGATGTCACAACTGCATCTGCTCATATTCTCCAAAAAATGACCAGATGGTTTGAGATGGCCAAAGACACTGTTGCTGCCTAGCACACTATTCTGAAGCAAATTGCAGATCATCAAGGGGACTCCACAAAGGACATTACATATGTAAAGAATCATCTTTATAAGAATGAAAATGTATGGGAGAAAGCAGTTGCCAGGATGGCTCAAGTGGCTAACACATCTAGCAGGCATGTCATGTCCCACATTGACAAGGCAAAGAAAAACATTCTGGAGGATGTGGACAACACTTTTCAAACACTCTCCCAATCCATAATGGATCAACACTCTGAAATGGAGAAAAATATATTTGAAGAAGGCAAAAAGGGGGAGGAGAAAGTTGCCAAGCTAAGTGCTAAACTAAAAGGAGCTCACATAAGGTTAAATACCAACATGGAGAATGCCCACCACCTACTACTCACTAACCAGGAAGCAACCCACACGCAAGTGGTGGAAGAGGTCAATAATGCATCAAATGCAATTCAAGAAAATCTTCTAACTGTGGTTAAGAAGATAAATGATGATCATTGGATCACCAGTCTAAAGGTGTTACAAGGAACAAGAATTGCCTTAAACCTTCCTGTATTGAATCCAAACAGACCTGAAGATTTTGACTTTCAAGGTCAATCTGAACTGATTCAAGATGAGAGGGAATCAAAGAGGAGAAGGAGAGAGGGCATTCAGACTGCTGAAGAATATATGACCAAGAAGAGAATGGAAATATTAGATGATCCACTCTATAAGGATGACAATCTGGAATTGGACACAATTGTAGTCAACACCTGGGTCAGCCATGACAATCCACTCAAGGATATTGACCATGTCTACTCATCTGCTAAATGGATCAAGCACCTAGAGAGGGAGTCTCTAAGGGAAAGGATTCTCAAAGAAAATATGGTAAGAAGGGAAACTCCTATAAGGATTCCCACAAGATACCTTCCCAAGCCATTTCTATACTTCAAAGTGATGGAAAAGATGAAGGCTGCTGCTGAAGCTAGGAAGAGAAAATCTGAAGAAGAAGGAGAAAGCTCTTCCCATGGACCATCCAAGAAGACTCTAAGAAGCTCCTTAAATTATTCAATGTATAAATATGACTTGAACTGATTGTTTATGTCTGTTTTGATCATTTAAATGAAATGATATTTCATCTTCTGAAAATCATATGTGTCATTTAGTGTTAGTATATGTATGTTGCACTTGAATATCTGTGTTTCTACCTTCAGTATTCCATGCTAAGTACTTACAGTAATGAAGAAATTCTGAATCTTCTCTTAATGAACATAAATGTAATGCATCTTTATGTGTAGTTGACATTTGTATCTAATGATATGACATATTCTTTGATTAAGTTGCTACTTAGCATTGGCAGGTATTTTGCCCTCTTCAAATCGGGGGAGATTGTTGGGAATTTGCCCTCAAATTCCTTTGATTTGAAGAGGGGTCATCATGCAATGCTAAGTACAAAGTTGTATTTGATAAAGCCATATTTATGTAAGATATACAGGCTTAGGTAACTCAAGAGAAAGGCCCAATCATGCCCTTAGTTCAGGAGAAATCAACTCCTGAGAGATGAAGAATTGTCTCAGCAGAACCGCTGAGACGAAGGGTCAAATCCGCTGAGACGAGCTCACTATCTCAGTGGATCCGCTGAGTCAGGGAAGAAGCTACAAATAGAAGAGATCTGCCATGTTCGTCGAACACAGAGACAACAGAAGCAAGCGCTGAGATTTGGCATGTTCGTCGAACTCAGAAGGCAGTTCTTCGAACGCAGATAGAAAGGAAGAAACAGCTGAGACTTGGCAAGATTGTCGAACATAGAGTTGGGCAAGATCGTCGAACACAGAGCTGGGCAAGATTGTCTAACACAGAGTTGGGCAAGATCGTCGAACTCAGAGTATGGCAAGTTTGCCGAACGTAGATTACGAGTTCTGCCCATGGCGCAAGTTGCAGAATGTCAGTGTGGGGACCACTAGTCTCTCCCATACTTCTCAGAAGGTCGGCTAAGAGCCGTTGAAGATCGGAGATGTATAAAAGAAGAAATTAGGGCACTTATGAACAGAGTCTATCGTGTGCCAAAAGAAATCAACTGTTCCATTGACGGCCAAAGCTCTCGTTTCTCTCCTACTGTTCACTGAACAAGGTAGAAGAATCCGAGAGAGAAAGATAGCTCCTTTACAAGAAGGAGCAAGGTGATCTTCCATCCTTCATCTGAAGAGAAAGATCAGATAGTAGCTGTCATCAACATCTCCAGCTACAAGGAAGCACAAGCTGTGCAGGAACTACACGAGACTTCCTTCAACTGCTGTCTGCTGTAGTAAGATTTAAACTCACTTTTCTGTAGGGCAACTTGCCTTAGTTTGTAGGACCATTTGGTCTGAGATTGTAGGAACCTGTGGGTTCTGAGTTGTAGAGCTTTATAGCCTGAGTTGTAGAGCTGTGAGGACAGCTTGAGGTAGGATCTGTGAAGATCTGAGGTAGGGCTATTTAGCCTGAGTTGTACGACATTATTGCCTGAGCTGTACGAGGAGGATTCCACTGAGGTAGGACCTGGAAGGGGTCTAATTGTAGTATCAGTGGCTGATCTGAGGTAGGCCTACAGAGCCATAGATAGGGTTTGGGAAAACCTGAGAGATCCTGAGGGATCTGTGTTGTAAGCTCTTGGAGTTGAGATTGGAGGAGTTGGCCCTATCTAACACACTGTTAGAAGGGTGAAGGGGGGGAAAGTGGACTACCCATAGATACACTGTCTTGGGGAACCACAATAGATGCTTGTGTGCTTTCTGTGTGTTTGGTCATTAGCTTGCTCTAAACCAGAAAACAGATAAACTAATTAAAAGAAAACAAAAGAAACCTATTCACCCCCCCCTCTAGGTGATTTAGACTACATCCCTTATAAACTTACATGTACTTCTTAGGATATGTTTGAATTAGATATAGGGATATAATTCTACCCATTTTAGGTGCTTGCAAACACTCCTTAACTCTATGAAAGATGACTTCTCCCCAGGAAGTTTTCTTTGTCAAAATAATTCTTATCATAAGGTCAAACATATATTGAGAGATTGTGTCATGAGTGTTGGATTGTGAGGCGCCCTTACAGGGGGGGGAATAAGGGTTTTTAAAACATGATTATTTAATATAAAACTTTTGTTGTTTTTCTTTAAATCAAATTTAAATCAAAACTAAAGAGGAGTGAATCAATTTAAAACAAACTATAAAGAACATGATTTTCATTATGATTTATGATTACAAAATATGTGATTTCTATAACGCTAGAAATCGAAGGCGAAATATGAAATCTTCTTTTTGTTTTCTATACCGACTCTTCTCACCAAGAACCGGTTGACTTTAGCTGATCTTTCACAGATCCGGCCTCAAGCCGCTCTAGCCTTCCTATACCCAGAAAAGGCCTCGAGCACCCCCTAGATCTACATCCTAGACCTAGTCGCCAACACGAGGCAAATTGCCCCCTAAGTCCTACCCAGTCCTAGTCTCCAACATGAGGAGAATTTACTTCCAAGCAAATAATAAAAGGTTACAAGTAAATATTTGAACACATAAACTAAAACTCCCTATGAAGAATTCTGGAGATGGAGAAGGCTGCTGAAAGTTCTTGAAGTCAAAGCGCGCGTTCTTCGTGTTGAGAAAGCGTTGATCTGGTTCTCCTTGAATTCTTTGCTCGAATGTGTGCGGGAGATGAAGTTCTGGAAAATACGGCTCTGATTGAGTTTCTGGAGTGCTGGAGTAAGGCTCATATCAATCAGTAGTAGGATAAGACAAAATCATCCAATTTATAGGACTTGAGCTAACGTCAGTGTTAAGTCCTAACGCCGGGCATTGACCATGTATAGTAATGTTTTGATGGCTCGGATCTTCAGAAGAGGAAGGAGATTCTGCACTTTAGGAATTGTTTATTTTAGGCAATACTAACGCCGGTGTTAAGGCTAACGCATACGTTGAGGCAAATCATTCCTAAAGTTCCCCCTGCAATCACGGCTGCTCCCTCCTTGCCATAATCGTTGATCGTTAACGTCAGCGTTAAGTACTAACGCCTGTCGTTGAGCTTCTTTCTCCTTTTGTTCAGTCGGCAGCCCGTCCCGTCGATCGGCAGCCCATCCCGTCGATCGGCAGACCATCCCGTCGACCGCTAACGCCTAACGTTAACTCTTAATGCCTGGCGTTAGGCATATTTCAATCTTTCTTCTTGTGGATAGTGCCAGACCAATATTGCAGTAACCTAGTGTCATATCTGTTAAAACCTGCATGCTAAAAACACAATAGCAAACATGATCAAATACAAGTAGGATTTGTTATTCTCAAATTAAAGGGATGCGGATAACTATGTTCTAACAATCTCCCCTTTTGATAATAACAAATCCAATAGAGATAAATAATAATCATATATAAGATATGTGTTTTTAGAAGGATATATGACACTAAGTAAACATAGAGATAATAATAAGAGTTATCCCAACTTTAGTGTATGCACCCATAGTGTAGTAAACATATGACACTAAGCTCCCCCTACTTAAATGCTCCCCCTTAGTGTATGCACCCATAGACTAGATTCATGCTCCCCCTTAATCTAGTGAATCCTACTCCTTGTGATTTATCTTTTTATTCTCCCCCTTTTGTTATTAGCAAAAGTGGGTGGAGTGTAATAAGAAAGAGAGGGTAAAAAAGCAGAACATAACTAAGAGAGGAAGTAAGATTTTTGTTTTAACATAAGATAAATCGTGATCGAGCTAAGGAAGAGAGTGGCACAGCGGAAAATATATGATAAGCGTGAAAGAACAATAGCCCAAGATTTAACCAAAGGAATTCTACTACTTGTTGGAAGAGAGTGCAATGTTGTTTGACAAGTACAAGTGAAAGACAAATCTTTAGACATAAGCATGAGGACACATGGTAAACACCACACAGTCAAATAGGAATGCAGAAAGATAAAACAAAGTTATTAATATTTATAGTTTTGTAATAGCTTGACAATTTCAACAATATATCTAGACTTTTCACATTTGAGCATTTTAACTTTGAAAATTTTCATAACAAATAGGCAAGCATGAATCAACATATTCAAAAAGATAATAACTGCAATGTAAACAATTCGTATTTCAAGTAAAGAAAACATTGTAGAAATCATGCATTGCAATCTAGTGCTTTTACTTAAGTTTTTAGAGAATTATGTAATTTTGCATTAGGATCCAATTCTCATGAGTAGAAGCTTTATGAAAATCAATGATATGTGCATAAGGTGTTTTGAAAAAGTATACAAGTGAAAAAATCAAAACACATGACATATGTAATGAAATAGTAACAACAACATTAAGAATGTAATAGTATAATTACTTTCACACATCATATTTAGAATAAAATTTCAAAGCACAAAACATAAGTACAACTACCAAGGTGCTTCGCCCACACAATGCTCATTAAGACTTATCAGGGAGCGAAGTATTGCTTGGGGGATCAAATAAGCATTTGTATACAAATTTTATTTTAAGTGATCCGGTGTACAAATAGAAGTGATAAAAAGAGATATGTTTGCACAAGACACTTTACAATTCTATCCAAGGTGCTCAACCTCATAATGCTCATTAAGACTTATCAGGAGGGTGAGTAGTGCTTGGTGCAGTTATCTTTGGCTTTTTATTTCAGATTTTTATGTTGGGCCAAAGATCTCCGAATTCACTTGTTGTTGCAAACATTAATATTATTGAAATAACACTTCTATGTATGCAAGAAATTTATTTTTGAAAGACGCTGTAGGTAATTTAGATATACAAATTAATGCGTTAAAACAATTACATTACACAATCATGCAAGACTAAGATTATGAGCACATGTAGATTACCAAAATAGTGATTGTATAGATCATTGATTAACATAAAGCATTACTCATACTTAGAGGCATTGCTAGGCAATCATACACAATTATCCATAGACTATTTCATTGCACATAATCAGATTAAGGCCAAAGCATGACAAAGACGATGTTAGATAATTTGAAATAAAAATTAGACATTGAAGACAATCTTTAAGAGTATACCAAAAAACATTTTGACCATTTGAAACAAAAAATGACTAAGATGTTTACTCTTGTGAAGTCTTGTAGTCAAGTCATAAATTTTTAGAATTTTTTTGGTTTTTAAAGCAACACAAATAACAAAAACATATTTTTGATCATTTTGAGTTATTTAAAATATTTTTTTGTATTTTGGAGAAAAAATGAATAAGTTAGGAAAAAATAATTTGGAATCAGACAAAATAAAGTGAGAAAATAGTAGAAAAATACCAGAAATATACTAGTGAAAGCAGAATTTTGATCTGGAGGAAAAAGGCTAACACCTGGCGTTAACTAGTTAACGCCAAAATAGTACTCGATTTTTTTAGATTTTTGAAAAAAAATTCTTTGGAATAGGGAGTATGTACATAGGCCTTCTTAGGGTAGAAATTTCAAAGAAAGTTGAAATGATTAGAAGGCTTATTTAAGCATATTTTTGTCTTTTATAATTGTTTTTTTGTAAGGAGACATAGCACATGGTGATTTTCAATTTGTTATATCTAATACTCCTAATTCTAGTCTAAGTAGAGCAAAGCGGGAATCTGGTAAAGGTTTGGTAAGTATGTCCGCAAGTTGTGATTCAGTTCCAATAAAGTTTACATGATCATGTTCCTTTTTTATATGATCCCTAATGAAATGATGTCTAACGTCTATGCGTTTGGATCTTGAGTGATGAACGGGGTTGTTGATTAAATCAATAGCACTCTTGTTGTCACATTTTAGTTCAATGTTAGTTAGATGAACTCCGAAGTCTTCAAATGTTTGAGTCATCCATAAGGCTTGGGCACAACAGCTTCCTAGTGCAATATAATCTGCCTCGGTGGTGGAGAGGGCAACAAAAATTTGTTTTCTACTTGACCATGCAACTAGAGAAGGACTTAAGAAATGACATGTGCCACTAGTGCTTTTTCTATCTAAAGAACAACCCGCATAATTGGATTCAGAATACCCATGTAATAGAAAGGAATCATTAGTTGGATACCAAAGTCCTAATTTAGGTGTGCCAATTAGATATCTAAAAATTCATTTTACCGCTTTTAAATGAGATTCTTTTGGGTTTGCTTGAAATCTAGCGCATAGGCATATGGCAAACATAATGTCGGGTCTAGATGCACTAAGGTACAATAAAGATGCAATCATTCCTCTATACAAAGTTTGATCAATGGAAATTCTAGTTTCATCTTTTCCTAATTTTGGTGACGCGCTCATTGGAGTACTAGCTTGTTTTAAGTTTTCAAATCCAAATCGATTTAGCATATCATGTACGTATTTAGATTGACATATGAAGATTCCATCATTTCTGTGGGTTATTTGAAAGCCAAGAAAATAAGTTAATTCACCAACTAGACTCATGTCAAATTCATTTTGCATTACTAGTACTACTTCATTACAGAACTCTTCATTAGTGGCTCCAAAAATAATATCATCAAAATATATTTGTAAATTAATTATATCATTATCAATATGCTTAATGAAGAGTGTGTTGTCGGGACTACCGATTTTATAACCGTGCTTTAATAAAAAAGATGTTAGTCGTTCATACCACGCATGGGGCGCTTGTTTTAGACTATAAAGCGCCTTTTCTAATCTATAGACGTGATTTGGAAATTTTTCATCTATAATGATGTGGGTTATTCTGCATAGACTTCTTCTTTAATTATCCCGTTTAAGAAAGCACTTTTTACATACATTTGAAATAATTTAAATTTTTTATAGCTCGCAAATGCAAGAAAATTTTTTATTGATTCAAGGCGAGCTACGGGTGCAAATATTTCATCAAAGTCTACCCCCTCGATTTGAGAATAACCTTGTGCTACCAATCTAGCTTTGTTCCTAGTCATCCTAGAATCACCATCTAATTTATTTTTAAATATCCATTTTACACCTATGACTGGGTGATTAGATGGTCTTTCAACAAGTTTCAAAACCCTATTGCGTTCAAATTGATTTAATTCTTCATTCATAGCAATAAACCAAAATTCATCATTTAAAGATGTAGAAATGTTTTTGGGTTCAATTTCAGAAACAAAACATAAATTGGAAAAAGATTCATTAAAGGCAGAACTTGTAGTTACCCCACTTGACGGTTCTCCAATGACAAGATCCCTTGGATGATCTCTTGTGAATCTAAGCTCGCTTGGAGGCACAAAATCTTCTTGCACCGACTCTACTTCTTTGTCCTTTCCAAGTGGTTCATCGTCATCAAGCTCCAAATGTGAAGGGGGTTCATCTTCTTTTCCTGTAATATTAGTATCTACACAAGGCACAAATTCATCAAACTTAACATGAATAGATTCTTCAACCTTTTTTGTTTTTTTATTATATATCCTATATGCCTTGCTAGTTGATGAGTACCCAAGAAAGATTCCTTCATCACATTTTTCATCGAATTTAGCTAATGCATCATTGGTATTTAAGATAAAACATTTACACCCAAAAACATGAAAGTACAATACATTAGGTTTCTTTTGGTAATATAGTTCGTCTGGAGTTAATTTCAAAATAGGGCGAAGCATGATACAATTTATAACATACCAAGATGTATTTACCATTTCAGCACAAAAAGATCTAGGAAACCCATACTCGGATAGCATAGTGTGTGCGAGTTCCTGAAGGGTTCTATTTTTCCTCTCCACCACACCATTTTGTTGGGGGGGTGCGTGGAGCGGAAAATTCATGTTTAATACCAAGATTATTGCAGAAAGTGGTGAAACTATCATTCTCAAATTCCTCTCCATGATCTGACCTTATGCATTTAATTTTTAAGTCTAATTCATTTTGAATGCGATTGCAAAGTTTTGAAAATTTAGAAAACGCATCGGATTTGGAGGTAAGAAATAAAGTCCACGTGAATCTTGAAAAACCGTCAATCAATTCAAAAGTATACTTATTACCACCAAGGCTACAAGTGCTAATTGGCCCAAAAAGGTCCATGTGAATTAGTTGCAATGGTCTTGAGGTGGATAATTCAATTTTACTTTTAAATGATGCTTTTGAAAATTTTCTTTTTTGGCATGGCTAGCATAAGGAAGAAAGGTTTCCATTTAGTATTGGCCATCCTCTAATATTTTTTTTTTTGATAATTTTAAAATCAACTTGGTGCTAGAGTGACCAAGACACCTATGCCATAATTCATGTTCTTCATTTGTAGATATTAGACATTTAGGAGATGCACGTGATAGATCATGTGTAACACCCTCCCTGTTATATAGCATATAGCAGTAGGTCCGGCCGAGACCCCACGCCATATGAAACGAACAGAAGAGCGCGTTACTTAATTAGCATTAAACAGTTAAGAATATAACTATCTCAGCCCATAGAGTCGCATAACGGAAGCATTTAATTTTAGATAAAACCAGTTCAAACATTGTCCACACTAGCAACTAAGAATGAAATACAACAAGTTATTTACAAGGTTTGTTCACAACATATTTTAAACAAAGGTGGCTTCTAAACATCAGCACGCAGGCCGACCACACATGAAAACAGTAAACAAATCAACTCGGCCTTCGAGGGCCAGCTCCGCATAGCACAACACAGCAGCAGGGGCTTCAGCCCGCTATTTCCCGCTAGCCTCGCAAGTACCTGCACACAAAAATCCACCAAGCGGTGGTAAAATAAGTAACCGGTCAGCTTTAGCTGACCCAGGCTTATAACAACCCCACCCCATGCTCGGGGCAGCGGTGCTCCTTCCCTACAGGCAAGCAACAATAGTCTATATTTCACAGGTGCGTCTAAGCACCGCATAGAAACATTCATCACACGGTGGCATCAAGTCACACGTTAAGTGCACTCACGGCACGTTATACTCAAGTCCTTTTTCAACTTGGATGATCAAATTGAGCTAGGACATACACACGAAGTTTCGACACTATCGTTATGAGCTAGATGTCATGATTCACCTATGCCTGGCCCGGGTTCGGTTCAGCTTATGCTCGCGCTCATAAATGTCAGGATTTAACTTATCCTGACACGGGTTTGGCTTCCCCTTGTGCCCGATGAACTATAACCTCACAGGGTCATTACCTTAGCCTCAGGGGCAAGGTCCAAACATGATAAGCAATCTCAATGATTACTATCTCCGACGTTACTTCTTAACGCTGGGCATTAGCCCTTAACGTTGGGCGTTACTCTTAACGCTGGGCGTTAGCTCATTTCCGGGTAATTTCTGGGTAACACCTCCAGAACTCACTACAGCACGTCTCAGTACTCAGAACCCAAAAAACACAACATATGGCGCTACTGCCAGCGTTAGCTCTAATGCCTGGCGTTAACGAATAGAACATCAAGCAACATCTCCAATCCAGACCAACCTATCTAGATGGGCTTCATACAGCATGCCTATGTTCGTACTACCATTCTGGACTCTATATGCAAATTTTGTGCGGATAACATCAACCCACCGGAAGAACCCATCTACTAATTAGTAGAAGTCTTCCTAAGCATGCAAATCAAAGGCCGCACATGTCCAAAGATGAAGGGAGGAGAATTGTTACCCTTGGTGCTTGTTTCAGTGCCATAGAACGGAGAGAAAGAACTGGCTGGATTTGATCGAATCAGCTTTCTTTTCACGGGGTCGATGGTGGCACAAGAACAAAAGAATCTCCTTCACCATTTTGCCTTCGGCACAACGTATGGCGAGCCAAAAGAGACCTCCTTCCTTCTGGTCATGACTTCTCTGCCTTTGGAAAGAGCTTGGAATCAGAATTTTGAAGGGAAATTGAATTTGGCTGCCTTATATAATTTCTTAGCTAATGCGGGCGTTAGCCCCTAAGGCGGTGGCCGAACTTATCCACAGCCGCTGACCAGCCGCTTAAGGAAAGTCGACGGGAAGCTAACGCTGGCATTGGCTCTAACGCCAATCGACATCCCGTCCCGTCAATCGTGCTACCGTCCCGACGATCCGACGACACACTTAAGTCCTAGGCTAACGCCTGGCGCTAGCTCTTCGACTTAACAATCCGCTGGGAAATTCTGGGGTGCTACAAACATTTCTCGAGAAGAACATAAAGAATTTCTCGAGAAGGACCTAACACCTAGCGTTAACCATAACGCCTGGCATTAGCGCCTTACAACAACCCTCTTTCTTTAGCTAGGGAAATCTGGGGTGTTACAATCCCCCTCCCCTTAAAGAAAATTCGTCTCGAACTTCCATTTCTAAGAAAGAAAGCAACAGTACAAATCACATAACTTGTACCTCAACGGAATAGTTCGGGAAACTCATCACGCATGGTTTGCTCATGCTACCATGAAAGCTCCTCACGATCGCAGTTGTTCCAGCGGACTTTGACCATTCAGATCATTTTATTCCGCAACTGCTTGACTTTAGTGTCTTCCACGCAAATAGGCGTGACCAACATCTTCAGCTCATCATCGACCGACACATGATCCTTCACCAGGACCTGGCTAGGCTCTAGCACAGCTTTTCGCAGCATAGAGATGTGAAACACATCGTGTAGTCTGCTCAACTCTTTCGAAAGAGCGAGTCGATATGCAGCTTCACCAACACGTTCCAGTATTTCAAACGGTCCAAGGTATCTCAGACTCAGCTTTTTCATGCAACGAATCCTTGACACACCCTTGAATGGTTTGATCTGTAGGTAAACCCAATCGCCCACGGCAAACTCGACCTTTCTGTGCTTGGCGTTGTAGTATTTTGCCTGTCTATCTTGTGCAATCAACAATTGATGAATAGTAAATTATACATATTTTTAGTATAGTTTTTAGCATAATTTTGGGTAATATTGTACATATTTCATGTAAAATATCGAAATAGTCACTTGTTTTATCTAATGTATATAAATATATATCTATATGAAAAAGTACTATTTAAGTATGAAGCAATATATAAAAAACATGTAAAAATATTCTTTGTAAATATATTTATCTAAGAATAAAATTTTGAAATTATTTATTTCTATGTATATATAAATAACTAAATAACTAAAACCATAACTAATAAATAAAGATGCAAATATAAGTAAAAATAGTATATATATGTAAATATAATAAATAAAAATAATATGTAATATTATAAGTAGTGATATATATATGTAAATAATAAGTATAATAAATAATCATATATTTATATGTAAATATAAATGAAAAAATAGTAATAATAATGTATAATAAATATATTATAAATATAATAAAACATATATGTATATGTATAAGTATATATTGATAATATATAAAATGTAAATAATAATAGTATATATATCTATACTATTCTAAAAAGAAGTATGAGATGGCTTTTTACAGCCATGATTTTAAAAGACATTGGATTGATCTCAGCCATCCATTACTCATCCATTTATCATTTCACGGCTTAGTTTTAAAAAACTCAGATTTATTTTCTCCTCATCATCCCGATACTTCATTTTTCCTCATTCACCTTCGGCAGAATGGCGCAGCCACGGGAAGAAGGATCGCCACTCTTCCCTCTTCAATACACATGTGGAGGCTAAATCCTGAAGACATTCAGAGCTCTCTCGAGTTGCGATCACTGCCGATTGCAGGCATGTAGGCATACCTTGCGAGTTACGATCACCCTAGAGATTCACCTCTACACCGTCTACGCGTCCATGGAGAGCTCGGTGCTTCTTCCAAGCACCTTCTTCCTCCTGATTTTTAGGAGTTCATGTAGCCTCCAGTGATGCTCATGCTGACGGTATCTCTTCCTCCTAAAATCTCTGCCGCACTTTAATTTGTGCTTCCTTCTCCTCTAACAGCCCTAAACAATCCAATATTGCGGGAAATCTCCTCCATCAGATTGAAGATCTCATTTTCTGCATTTCAACCTAGCATTGGTTGGCTAGGGCTTCTCCTCTTCTTTCAAGGCTAGGGCTTCTCCTCTACTCTATGTCGATTCAACGAGCAGAGCAGGTTACGTTTTGTTCTACCATTCCCTTATTCTTTGAAATATTTCTGAATTATTTGCACTACGAAATCAATGTTTTTTGCTATGATATCCATTCAATCTGTAACACCCCAATTCTGGTAGTTCCGCGAAGTAGGCGGAGTGGTAGTGCGGCACGTGAAGCAGGCTAGAATTTTCCCTGTCTGCTCTTAGCGCACGATCAGTGGCCTCTTCGCGCACGACCAGTGATCGTGTGCCAGCGATCGTGCGTTAATTCAGAAGAGAATCGAGTTCTGTCTCGGACAGTGCGCACGACCATTTCCCTCTTCGCGCACGACCAGTGATCGTGCGCCAGCGATCGTGCGCTTATTCGCAAGAATTCAGAGTTCTGTCCCGGACAGTGCGCACGACCATTTCCCTCTTCGCGCACGACCACTGACCGTGCGCCTGTGATCGTGCGCCCTGTTTATTCTGTTCCGCGATTTTGAGCGGAGAAGAAGATCCGACCGATCAAATCTCTTGGAATTCGATCCAACGGCTGGGATTTAATGCTGGGGGGTCTTAGGGCTTTGGAGAGGGATTAAACCCTCATTATTTCATAGTGTTTCTCTCTCCTAGGCTAGAGGAAGAAGAAGGGGGCAAGAAAGAAGAAGAGGAGATTTCGCCATTGACGGAGCTCCGGAGCTCCGTTTCGCGAGCCGTTTCCAGATCCGGAGAGTGCAGCCCGGTGCGGTTCTTTCCCTCCGCGTAGAATCTCGGATCCATGGCGAACAGGAACACGTCTAGGGTAACGATTCTTCCTCCCGAACTTTGGACTTGTATTTGTCCATTTATTCCTCTTTCTTTGCTTGCATGAGGTATCTCTTTCACCAAATGGGTGAAGTGTAGGATTTCCTCAAGTCCTTCGGGACTCCGGGTAGATTGTGTCCGTCCCCGGCATATTGCATGTAGAAAATCCGGTAGTCGTGCGGATTTAGGCATTTTGTGTGAAGCCTATTCGTGGCCGTGAGCCCGAATCAGTGATGCTTGATTTGCGACGTTGCATTTAGGTTAGACCTAGAATGCGTGCCGGAGAATGACTCCGTGAACTCACCTATAGTATTGCGGGAGTTAAGTGTAGGCGTCTTGTGAAGATCCCTACGAAAGCCCCATGCTTTGAGTTTTGGATGAAGGCAAACCTTCACCACGTTATTGATGCGGAGCGTTTGTACCTCCCTTGTTGAGAATTCGCGAAGCCTAGATCCTTGTGAAGGGGTTAGGTGCGTAGCGTATATTTTTGTGTAGCACTTGAAAGTGCTAAACCCTTACGGGCCGAGGTGAAGCCATACCCGCGTCGTGCGATAGATCGCGACGATTAGAGCACGGGCAAAGCTGAACCGAACCCGTTTCCATGCAGATCGGCGAGAGGTCCCTTCCTCATGAAAGCCGTGTGATCATGGGAGAGGTCGGGGAAGGTGTCATACATAGACCGACCAAAAGCTCTTGTTTCCCACCTAAGGTTGTGACCCTTAGGGTGGAGTGTTGTGAATTTGATGTTATGTTTAGCCTCATGCGATTTGCTTAGGCGGTTGTGGGAAACCTTCGGGTGAACCCAACCAACATCATGTGCATACCTAGGTTCCCTTCTTTTTGATGCTCAACCTAGAAGATTGATTGTGCTTGAAACCTCACCTTGTGTAGTTGCACTCTCTTTAGATTAGTACTTGTGCTAGTATGGCTTACTTGCAGGGTAGAATCTCCGCCACCCCGGGAAAGGGGTGGGGTCATTATAATTTGGTCAGCTGTGCTGACCGTTGCCTTGTTTACCACCGCTTGGTGGAATGTTCTTATGCAGGTGCAGGTGAGCCTAGCGGGAAATAGCGGGCGTTGGTCCTCTTGCTGTCCTTTTGCTGAGTTGGCCCTCGAAGGCCAGCCTTTTTCCTGTTTTCTCATGTATTGCCGGCCTGCGTGCCGATGTATGTTTTTTTAGAGTTTTGTACATTGATTTGATGTAAGGCCCTAAGGCCGTAACTCTTATTTCTGGATTCATTCCTATGATAGTGGACATGTCTATTTGAATGGTTTAATTAATGCTTCCGCTTACGTTTTGTACTCTCGTTAGTTGTTACTTTTCTGGTTATCACCTTTTAACTCCTAGCTAGTGTGGTTTGTATGGCGTGGGGTCCCGGCCGGACCTGCTGTTATACTTTTTGTACTGGCAGGGTGTTACAATTTGGTATCGGACTTAAGGCGTCGATCCGTAGTTTAGCGAATTCGGGACGAATTCCTTTTAAGGGGTGGTGCGCACGGGCTGTGCATTCACCTAAAACGACAAAAACTAATAAGAATGTCCACTTAGGAATGAAAAAACATACTTGTTTGCGGAACCTGAGCGTTCCATGATTGATGTTTGATATGTTTAGGGTCACTAAATTGTGCCTTGCATGATTATAGGTGACTAGAAGTGCTGCGGGGCGGTCTCAACCCCGTAACACCGCTGAAAGTAGTGGGTCGGCTGAGGTGCCAGCGACCACTCCTTCGGCTGAGATGATCAGAATGGTCGCAGAAGCAGTCTTCGCGATGATCAATGCTCAACCGCAAAGGCTTGCACAGCCTGCTACGCCTACTACTGATGCAGCCCCGGTAGTTGAACCTGCAGTGGAACCTGCGGTAGCACCAAGGGTTGATGCCCCTGTGCCAGTAGCTGCAGTGGAACCGGCGTTAGCACCAAGGGTGGAGCGTCAAGTTGCGCAAGTAGTTGCGGGGCGAGCGCGTGACCAACAATTAAAGCACTTCTTGAGCTTTAATCCTCCTACCTTCTCGGGATCTGAGTCCCCAACGGAGGCAGAAGACTGGTTGTCAAGAGTTAGAAGAACTCTGAGGGCGACGGCGACGGACGAAGCCATGATGGTCACCTTAGCCACTTTCCTTCTTGACGGAGAGGCTGTGCTGTGGTGGGAAGAGCAGGAACTGCACAAGTTCGGCGATAGAGACATTACTGAAATAACAATGGCTGAGTTTTCAAAGTCGTTCCTCCAGCGGTTTATCCCCTCTGCCCAACGCATTGCGTTACAAAACCAGTTCCTGAGGTTAACTCAAGGTGATCGCTCCGTTGACGATTACTTACATGAGTTTACCAGACTGAGTCGCTATGCGGGGGCATTGGTGGAGGATGAGGAGACGAAGACGAATAAATTCTATGAAGGGCTTCGGGACGAGTTGAGGCTGCTCCTTGCAGGCCCTATGACGTTTGGCTTCCAAGTGATGGTGCAAACCGCCAGATCTTTGGAGTTGGACATGAAGAGGGTACAAGCAAAGAGTGTTGTAAAGAAACCCGAGTTTCATGCGCCGGCCTCTCAGTCCAAGCCGGACTTCAGAAGGAACAAGCGGAAGTTCAAGCAGGCGGAACCAGCTTCTTCGAACGTTTCGGGAGCCACGACCGTGCGGACTCCTATTACGTGTTTCACCTGCGGGAAGGTGGGACACAAAGCTGCGGTGTGTCGAAGTGGTCCCCCAAAGGCGGCAAATCGAGCGGTGGATTATGCTCGGGCTGCGGAAAAGGGCAAAGCGGCAGAGTCTTCGGCCTCCCAACACATTCCGACTCAGCCGAGAGTCTATTCGCTTGGCCAACAAGAAGCCATACGACAAACCGACGTCGTCACAGGTACGAATTAGAAGTTAGCTTTTACAGCTATGTATATGATTCTCACTGTTGTACGACTATGTGTTATTTGTGTACAATTAGGTTTCGTCCTAATTTTCAACTATCCGGCGAGAGCTCTATTCGATACGGGTGCATCACACTCTTTTCTGTCTGAGGACTTCGTGGTGCGAATCGGAGTGCCGTCTACCTTTGTAGAGGATAGATTGGAAGTAGTGCTACCCAATGGATCTCGAATGAGTGCGGATAGGAAGAGCCGTGTGAAGGTGCGGATCGGAAGTCAAGATTTCGACTTGGAAGCGTCGTTACTACCGTTAGCTGAATTCGATGTGATCTTCGGCATGGACTGGCTCTCGGAGCAGCGAGCATGCATAGATTGCAATACAAAGGAGATCACTCTGGGAACGAACACCGACGATGAAACCACATTCGCCGGTATGCGAGGAGCGAGCAAGACGCTGATGTCTGCTCTCCAGGTGGTTAAGGCGGTGAGAAAAGGCGCCGAGTTGTTCTTCACCTTGTTGGAGGCTTCGGAGCCAAAGCCCAGGTTGTGTGATGTCCCAGTTGTAGCGGAATACGCCGACGTGTTTCCTAACGAACTCCCTGGGGCTCCGCCTCATCGGGAGATTGATTTCTGTATCGAGTTGGTGCCAGGTGCCAAACCTGTGGCCCGCTCACCATACAGAATAGCGCCAAAGGAATTGGCAGAGTTGAAGGTCCAATTGCAAGAGCTGCTAGAGCAAGGCTACGTACGTCCAAGTTCTTCGCCTTGGAGTGCACCGGTCCTCTTTGTGAAAAAGAAGGATGGGAGCTTGCGTCTATGTATCGATTATAGAGAGCTAAACAAGTTGACCGAGAAAAACCGATATCCGATTCCTAGAATCGATGATCTATTCGACCAACTGATGGGGTCGACGGTTTACTCCAAGCTAGACCTAAGGTCCGGCTACTATCAACTGCGAATAAGGGAATGCGACATCCCAAAGACAGCGTTCAGTACCCGCTTTGGGCACTTTGAGTTCACGGTAATGCCGTTCGGTCTATCCAACGCACCGTCGGTATTCATGGACTTGATGAATAGGACATTCCGAGAGTATTTAGATCAATTTGTGATCGTCTTCATCGACGACATTTTGGTATACTCTCAGTCGGAAGAGGAGCATGTAGGGCATCTGCACGCAGTCCTGAGCACCTTGAGGAGGAGTCAGCTATATGCCAAGTTCTCCAAGTGCGAGTTTTGGCTACCGTCAGTGGCATTCCTTGGTCATGTTGTTAGTGGCGAAGGAATTGCAGTTGATCCGTCGAAGATAGAAGCGATCCAAGCGTGGCCTTTGTTGAAAAACGTAGCGGAAGTCCGAAGTTTCTTAGGACTTGCCGGCTATTATAGGCGCTTTGTGGAAAACTTCTCGAGGATCGCACTTCCTCTCACAAAACTGACTAGGAAGGATCATAAGTTCGTTTGGTCGCCCGAGTGCGCACGAGCTTTTGAAGAGCTAAAGAGCCGTCTGACCACGGCGCCCATTCTATGCTCGCCACAGGGTACGGAAGGCTACGAAATATATAGCGACGCCTCAGGAAGTGGTTTGGGTTGTGTCCTAGTGCAGTTCGGGAAGGTAATTGCCTACGGCTCCCGGCAACTGAAGGTTCACGAGAGGAATTACCCGGTCCATGATTTGGAGCTAGCGGCCGTGGTTTTTGCCCTCAAACTTTGGAGACACTATCTATATGGCGTGAAGATCGATATCTTTACCGACCATAAGAGCCTCAAGTACTTACTAGACCAAAGAGAGTTGAACATGCGCCAAAGGAGGTGGATGGAGTTCCTTGGGGACTACACCTTCGATATCAAATATACTCCCGGTAAAGGAAACGTAGTTGCAGACGCGTTGAGTCGTCGGGCTCCCGCACAAGCAAATTGGATTTTGATGCACGATGAGCGTCTAATCCGTGAGCTAGAAGAGATGGAGATCATATGCATTGATAGGAGAACGTCTACTTCAGCATGCTTGAACTGGACGGAAGTTCACTACGACCTTGCCGACCGAGTTCGACAAGCATTGGAGTTGGACGAGAGCTTGAAACGATACAAAGCGGAAACCGTTGAAGGGTTAAACGCTGATTTCTCCTTCGAAGACGACCTTATGTGGAAGCAGGAAAGGTTATGCATCCCAAACGTTGGTACTCTACGGGCGGAATTGATGTACGAGGCTCATCATACCAAGTACTCGATCCACCCGGGGAGCACTAAAATGTTTATGGATATGAAGAAACTGTTCTGGTGGCCGGGCATGAAGAAAGACATTGCCCTTTACGTAGCCAAGTGTCATACTTGCGCGTTGGTGAAAGCGGAATGTCAACTTCCCGGTGGGTTTCTGAAGTCCTTGCCGATTCCGGAATGGAAGTTTGATGATATTTCGATGGATTTCGTGCACGGATTGCCGAGATCGCAACATGGAAACGACGCCATATGGGTGATCGTGGACCGTTTGACAAAGGTATCACACTTCATTCCGAACCGGAAGGATGATTCCGTAGAGAAGCTAGCAAAGCTCTATGTGGATAGTATCGTGAGACTGCACGGTGTCCCTCGTAGCATCGTCAGCGATCGTGACGGGCGTTTCACGTCGAAAGATTGGAGGCTTATCCATGAACTGTTGGGCACAAAATTGAAGTTCAGCACGGCCTTCCACCCACAAACGGATGGACAGACCGAGAGAACCAACAGGACTATGGAGGATATGCTCCGAATGTGCGCTCTAGACTTTGGAAAGAGGTGGGAGGATCACCTCTATATGATCGAATTCGCCTACAATAATAGCTACCAAGCCAGCATAAAGATGGCTCCTTTCGAGGCCCTCTATGGTAAGAAGTGTCGTACGCCGTTGTCTTGGGCGGAAACGGGCGATACTAAGCTATTGAAGCGAAAGGATGTTGAAGAAGCAACTTCGACGATCCGGGCTATACGCGAAAGGCTATTGGTTGCCCAGGATAGGCAAGCAAAGTATTTCAACGCCAAGCATAGGAACTTAGAGTTTGCCGTCGGTGACCGGGTTTACTTGAAGATCAAACCGTTCAAAGGGGTATCAAGGATTCGACGCTTGAAAAAGCTCAGTCCGAGGTACTTAGGACCGTTCGAGATCGTGGAGCGTGTTGGTGATGCGGCTTATCGGCTTGCACTATCTGCAGAGCTGAGCGGTCTGCACGACGTGTTCCACATTTCAGTGTTGAGGAAGGCAGTGCAAGAGCCTACTCATATCGTTGCGGTCGACAAAGTTCCGGTCGATAGTGGGTTGTCGACGAAAGTCAAGCCTTTACGCATCGAAGATACCGAAGTAAAGCAGCTGCGGAACAAGTCCATTCGGATGGTAAAAGTCCGGTGGGATAACTGCGGCCGAGAGGAGCTCTCTTGGGAGAGAGAGCAAACGATGCTTGCGGAGTATCCCGAGCTATTTCCCTCAGGTAAAGTATAACTGTAATTTATGCTATTACTGTTTCCTGGATTTCGGGACGAAATTCTTTTAAGGAGGGTGGAGTTGTAACACCCCAATTCTGGTAGTTCCGCGAAGTAGGCGGAGTGGTAGTGCGGCACGTGAAGCAGGCTAGAATTTTCCCTGTCTGCTCTTAGCGCACGATCAGTGGCCTCATCGCGCACGACCAGTGATCGTGTGCCAGCGATCGTGCGTTAATTCAGAAGAGAATCGAGTTCTGTCTCGGACAGTGCGCACGACCATTTCCCTCTTCGCGCACGACCAGTGATCGTGCGCCAGCGATCGTGCGCTTATTCGCAAGAATTCAGAGTTCTGTCCCGGACAGTGCGCACGACCATTTCCCTCTTCGCGCACGACCACTGACCGTGCGCCTGTGATCGTGCGCCCTGTTTATTCTGTTCCGCGATTTTGAGCGGAGAAGAAGATCCGACCGATCAAATCTCTTGGAATTCGATCCAACGGCTGGGATTTAATGCTGGGGGGTCTTAGGGCTTTGGAGAGGGATTAAACCCTCATTATTTCATAGTGTTTCTCTCTCCTAGGCTAGAGGAAGAAGAAGGGGGCAAGGAAGAAGAAGAGGAGATTTCGCCATTGACGGAGCTCCGGAGCTCCGTTTCGCGAGCCGTTTCCAGATCCGGAGAGTGCAGCCCGGTGCGGTTCTTTCCCTCCGCGTAGAATCTCGGATCCATGGCGAAGAGGAACACGTCTAGGGTAACGATTCTTCCTCCCGAACTTTGGACTTGTATTTGTCCATTTATTCCTCTTTCTTTGCTTGCATGAGGTATCTCTTTCACCAAATGGGTGAAGTGTAGGATTTCCTCAAGTCCTTCGGGACTCCGGGTAGATTGTGTCCGTCCCCGGCATATTGCATGTAGAAAATCCGGTAGTCGTGCGGATTTAGGCATTTTGTGTGAAGCCTATTCGTGGCCGTGAGCCCGAATCGGTGACGCTTGATTTGCGACGTTGCATTTAGGTTAGACCTAGAATGCGTGCCGGAGAATGACTCCGTGAACTCACCTATAGTATTGCGGGAGTTAAGTGTAGGCGTCTTGTGAAGATCCCTACGAAAGCCCCATGCTTTGAGTTTTGGATGAAGGCAAACCTTCACCACGTTATTGATGCGGAGCGTTTGTACCTCCCTTGTTGAGAATTCGCGAAGCCTAGATCCTTGTGAAGGGGTTAGGTGCGTAGCGTATATTTTTGTGTAGCACTTGAAAGTGCTAAACCCTTACGGGCCGAGGTGAAGCCGTACCCGCGTCGTGCGATAGATCGCGACGATTAGAGCACGGGCAAAGCTGAACCGAACCCGTTTCCATGCAGATCGGCGAGAGGTCCCTTCCTCATGAAAGCCGTGTGATCATGGGAGAGGTCGGGGAAGGTGTCATACATAGACCGACCAAAAGCTCTTGTTTCCCACCTAAGGTTGTGACCCTTAGGGTGGAGTGTTGTGAATTTGATGTTATGTTTAGCCTCATGCGATTTGCTTAGGCGGTTGTGGGAAACCTTCGGGTGAACCCAACCAACATCATGTGCATACCTAGGTTCCCTTCTTTTTGATGCTCAACCTAGAAGATTGATTGTGCTTGAAACCTCACCTTGTGTAGTTGCACTCTCTTTAGATTAGTACTTGTGCTAGTATGGCTTACTTGCAGGGTAGAATCTCCGCCACCCCGAGAAAGGGGTGGGGTCGTTATAATTTGGTCAGCTGTGCTGACCGTTGCCTTGTTTACCACCGCTTGGTGGAATGTTCTTATGCAGGTGCAGGTGAGCCTAGCGGGAAATAGCGGGCGTTGGTCCTCTTGCTGTCCTTTTGCTGAGTTGGCCCTCGAAGGCCAGCCTTTTTCCTGTTTTCTCATGTATTGCCGGCCTGCGTGCCGATGTATATTTTTTTAGAGTTTTGTACATTGATTTGATGTAAGGCCCTAAGGCCGTAACTCTTATTTCTGGATTCATTCCTATGATAGTGGACATGTCTATTTGAATGGTTTAATTAATGCTTCCGCTTACGTTTTGTACTCTCGTTAGTTGTTACTTTTCTGGTTATCACCTTTTAACTCCTAGCTAGTGTGGTTTGTATGGCGTGGGGTCTCGGTCGGACCTGCTGTTATACTTTTTGTACTGGCAGGGTGTTACACAATCAATGAGTTCTCTTTCATTCCTTTACTCAATTTAGTTTTCCATTTGTTTTTTTCATCGGTAAAATTATGATATGAATCAATGAGATTCTCTCAAATTTTCTCTCTTTTGCATTTTAGGTGTTTGACAAAATGCCTCTGTGTACTTTTATGAATCAACGAGTTGAGGAATTTTTTAGAATGGAATAGAAACACCTCATATTTATGCATCATTGAGCTGGGGCAATTTTTATGAATGAATGGTATTTAGTTTCTTTAAATTTGCCATGAATTATTTCTGTTATTTTTTTAAGGCTGGAGACTTTCAATTTTAAGGTTGTGGGTTTTATATTGATGATTTCTTTTGGAGATCTATTAACAGGTATGCACTCAAAAGTTCCATATCTTTATAACCATTTTCGTAGTATGCATATGAAATTGGGATTGTAATTGACTGACCCTGTATACTTGCGGTCTGCATTCAAAATTCATTATGCATTTACTGATCAAGACTTTTGTAAATATGAGACCATGGTCTCTTCCATTCCTTTACTCACATTTTTTTGCATTTTTTGGTATTTGAAATGGCATACAGTGTTAATGATTGTTTTTATAAATTTCTAACCTCAACAATTTTGGATGTTATTTTTCCATTAATTGTTTGCTAATTACTGCTTCTTTATTCCCTGCAATCCACATAAAAATTCATTCTCTGATTTTTTCTACAATTTTTTTTACTCTGGCTAATTTTTTTGCACGTAAGGTCCTCGATCAAATGCTCAGCTTTTCGTACCAGACTTTATTTCTAACCCAAAATCTAGATTCATCCTGTGAGTTATCATTTTTTGGAGATTGGACAATCTAATGCCCAATCAGTGGGTTTCTTCATTTCAAGTGAGTACATAGTTAGTTTCTTCTTTTATTTCTACTTTTCCAATCAGTTCATCTATCATCTTCTTAAAATAAAAAAAGTAAGATACATACTCTAATTTGTTATATTGGCTGTACTAGAACATTGATCGTTCACATTGAAGTGATTAGCAAATTTATAATCATAATTGCACTCGAAAGATAATATCTGATTTCATGAAGACCCAATAATTTTTTATCTCATCATGGAAACGGAAGACTCCATAATTTTTGATACCCCATTGTTAGAGACATTTGCAATGAATATATAGCTAGAGTTAATAAAATTGGCACTCGCGGGCCATGCTTGAGCCAAAAGGTTATTGTACAATAGTTTGTCATCTACCATCCACCTTGAATGCAATTTACTTTATATATATTTTGAAGGAAAATACTTTACTGGATATATTTTACCAAAATATGAGAAGATTTGGCGTGCAAGTCAGTCCTAAGTTTATTCCCAGGGAATGATTTTGAGTAGTCTTCTTTGTGTGTAAATCTCCATGTATATCAAATGTTCCCTTATTGTGCAACACCTTAGAGCAATCCATCCCAGTAATTTGTTTCTCACATTCACTGATTCACAGGGCTGTTGGTGTGTTTTCTAATGGCGAATGTCTTTTTCAATTCCTTCATGTTTAGTTGTTTAATGGCGAATGACGAATGCCCCCGCCGAATGTCGCCACCCGCACCAAATGTCGCTGCCCACGCCGAATGCCGATCGCCCCCGCCGAATGCCGATCGCCCCCACCGTTGCACTCATGTAGGGCCAGATGCTCGTGCCTCGCCGAATGCCGCTGCCCTCCACGATAAATGCCGCACTCCTCGAGAAATGCTGCCCTCCACAAAAAAATGCCGCCCTCCACGACAAATGTCGCCCCCCCCACGACAAATGTTGCCCACCCATGACAAATGCCGCCCTACAACAAATGTCACTCCCCACGATAAATGCTACCCCCACGACAAATGCCGCCCCCACGACAAATGTCGTCTTGGATAGGGGCGGAGCCCGTGCCTGTCACTCGTATATATTAAATATAAACATATAATTAACAATGTAAAATAAACATATAAATAACTATATATATATATGTCCAGACGTTCGACGAACTCTCCGCGTCCAGGCGTTCGACGAACTCTCCGTGTCCAGGCGTTTAACGAACTCTCCGCATCCAAGCGTTCGATGAATCCCTCTCCGCGCCCAGGCGTTCAACGAATCCCTCTCTGCGTCCAGGCATTCGACGAACTCTCTTTGTCTAGGCGTTCGACAAACTCTCCGCGTCTAGGCGTTCAACGAATCCCTCTTCGCATCTAGACGTTTGAAGAACTCTCTCTGTCCAGGTGTTCGACGAACTCTCCGCACAGAGGCATTCGACGAATCCCTCTCCGCGTCTAGGCATTCAACGAACTCTCTTTGTCCAGACGTTCGACGAACTGTCCACGTCCAGGTGTTCGACGAATCCCTCTCTGCGTCCAGACATTCGACGAACTCTCTTTGTCCAGGCGTTCGAAGAACTTTCTCTGTCCAGGCGTTCAACGAACTCTCTCTGTCCAGGCGTTCGACGAATCCCTTTCCCATGCCCGCTAGTTGTCCATCTCTCCTTCAACCCGCCAGATGCTTCCCAGCCCACTATCCGCACCCCAACCTGCTCAAGTCAATCACGCCTCTTCCCTTCTAGAATAGCCAGCCCACTCCTTTTTTGCTATTTGTAGCCCACCTTCTTGTCTATAAATAAGGGGGCTCCTCCCTTATTTTGGAGGTTCATATAATTTAGAACCCTAAGTAATTGTTCTTGTGAGTCTTTTTGAGTGTTCTTGTGAGCTTTATTTTAGTGTTCTTATGAGTGTATGTGAGTTTCTTTTTATGTATTTCCTTACTCTTGTTTGAGCTTTCCAAGTTTAGACTTTCTTTAAAAAGTTGTAATATATATATAATATATAGATTGTTTTGTTCTTGCTCTTCTTGTTCTTCTTTCGCTTATGTTGAGTGCGTGAGTCTGTAAGGATAAATTTTATTGTTTTTGTTTTTATTTTAGTTTTCATAATTAGATTTTAAAGCTTTCATAGCTTAGCTTTATTGCTTTCTTTAATTTCTGTAGAGTGCGTGCGTTTATGATATAGAATTTTCTTCTTTATTTCGATTAAGTCATTTAAATTTCTGTAGAGTGCGTGCGTGTAAGAGATAGTATTTTCTACTTTCTTTAATTTCTGTTATTTTCTGCTTTCTTTAATTTTTGTCATTTCAATTCTCGCAAAATTAATCACTTGTTTCAATAGCGCGTTCTTAAAAAGTAAAAATAATCAACACGTCCTTGGAAAAATACGACCTTGATATTTTCTAAAAAAATATCCTATACTATACGCGATAAGGTGCGCTTGCCTTCGTCGAAAGATTAGTTTGGATAAATAATTATAAGAACTTGCAAAACTCTCTCCTTTTCTATTTACATATTTAGAGAATTCGGCGCCGTAGCCGGGGCGTAATCATCGATATTCCGAAAGAAGGAAAGACCGTTACTTCTATTCATCAAAGTAGGATAACGGTTAGTTTCTCGAAGTAGGAGTACTCGCGAAACTCCTCGAAAATGCCCGCTTAATTCTAATCACATCACAAGAAAGATTTTGCAAAGCTTCTAAATTTAACTCATCAAGTTTTTGGCACCGTTGCCGGGGAAGTTGTTGTTATTTTGAAAAAAGAATCGCTATTAATTTTATCTTTTACTTCTTCCTCCCCCTTTTTCTCTCGTACATATATTTTGTAAACAAAAAAACAAAAAAAAAGAAATAGAAAAAGCTCAAAATTTTTTTTTCAAATAAATTGAAATATCACATCATCTATATATATTTTTCATCGGAAAAACTCAAAAAAAAAATTCAAAAATTGAATCACCTATATATATTTTCATCCAAAAAATAAAAAAAAATTAATTTAAAAGCTTTTTTCTTCTACTTATACTATCATCAAAGAGCCCACAAAATCAATTCAAAATATTTTAAAAGCTCTTTCTCTCTTTTCCTTTTAAATTTATTATCTTCAGAAAAAAGATCAAAACAAATTTTTGTTTATAAAAGTACTTTCTTTTTTCCCTTCCTCTTGTATTTATTTCTCTCCAAAAAACCCAAAAATCAAATAAAAATATATATTTTACTTACAAAAAAGGAAAACTATTTTTATATAACAGTATATGACCCGAGGAAGCTCTTCGGATTATCCAGAATTTGATTTTGATCCCGAAATTGAGCGAACTCTTCACGAGCGCCTTCGATCTCTTGACCAACAACAACCCTTAAATCTTGAAGAGTTAGCCGGCGATACTATAACAGATAATATGGCAGATCCCAATCCAAATGCGGCCCCACAACGGACCATGGCCTACTATTCCAGGCCGAATTTGGAAGATACTGAGTCAAGTGTCACTCGCCCCGCGATAGGTAATAATAATTTTGAAATAAAATCCAGCATAATCCAAATGGTACAACAGTCGATTCAGTTCGACGGTTTCCCAGATGAGGACCCAAACCAGCACCTTTCCAATTTTCTAGAAATTTACGACACCTTCAAAATTAATGGCGTCAGCGATGACGCCATTCGCTTGCGCTTATTTCCCTTTTCCCTGCGGACAAAGGCTAAATCATGGTTGACTTCTCTTCCGAGAGGGTCCATAACCACGTGGGCCGAATTGACGGAAAATTTTCTAACTAAGTATTTTCCTCCATCAAAAACCGCTAAATTACGCACCGATATAGCATCCTTTATACAATTCGATTCCGAGTCTCTTTACGAGACTTGGGAGCGTTTTAAAGAATAATTGCGTAGGTGTCCTCATCACGCGCTACCAACTTGGCTACAGGTTCAAACGTTCTATAATGGCTTGAATTTTTCAACGCGACAGATGATGGACGCAGCCGCCGGGGTAACGTTAAACAACAAAACCCCAGAGGCCGCTCAAGCTCTGATCAAAGAAATGGCCATGAACGCGTACCAATGGAACGTGCCAAGTTCGCGTCCTAATAAATCGGCTGGTCTTTTTGAAGTGGATGCCACTACTTACTTAGCCTCACAGGTAGAGCGGCTAAGAAAGCTAGTGGCGGAGATGACTGCTTCCTCCTCCACTCTCGCGTGGGGTGAATACTAATTATAATAATAATAATTTAAATAATAATAATTTAAATAATTATAATAATAATAATAATAATTTAAATGAAGAATCGGTAGATTACCTTGACAATCAAGTTTGGCCTCCCTTCAACCCTAATAATAACCCATATAGTAATTACTATAATCCGGGTTGGAGGAATCACCCGAACTTCTCCTGGAGTAATCAAAATAACGCGCAGCGCCCCCTAAATGCAAATCCGCAAGGATTTCTGCACGGATTTCATCAGGGATATCCACCTCCTCCTCCAAAACTTTCTCCGCTCGGAGAAGCTTTCGCTAAACACGTCGCGTCTAACGACTCAAATATCCGGAACATCACCGGATCGCTAAAAAACTTAGAAAATCAAGTTGGACAACTTGCGAAGATGGTCTCCGAGCGGCAACTTGGAGCATTGCCGGGTAATACGGAGACGAACCCCCGAGTGTAACCGTCAAATCAGTCAAGCTACGTGACGGTAAACTAAGCGCTCGTGAGAGGCACCCCATATTTATCTAATATTTTCTTACTTCTCCATATTTTGCAGGCATTCATCCGGTAATCCCGTCTCCAAATCAGGGACGTGCCTTTTTCCCCTGCTATTTCCTTTCTTGTATTTTATTTTCCCTTTTTACACTTTTGTACATATAGAATTATTCCTCATACTTAATTTCAACATTGGGGACAATGTTGACTTTTAAGTATGGGGGTGTTTTCCTCTTTTTGTAATTATTTTGGTCCCCCCCCCCCCGTATTAAAAAAAAACCCCAAAAAAAATAAACGATGATTTTTTTTTTGAAAAAAAAAATCATTTTAGATGTTTTTCATTCTTTCTTTTTAGTTTTAATATGTATATATTTATGCACATTTGAAAAAAAGCAACGAAAATATCATTATAAAAAAAATTTGATGTCTTTTTTTCTTTCTTTCCTTTTCTTCTTTTCCTTTTTCTATGTATATATAAGATAAAGATCTGAAAACCCCCCAAAAAAGTTATTATTATTAATTTTTTTTTAAAAAAAAATTGTTATTACAAAAATTCACAAAATTGTCATAACACCAAAAAATCCTTTATGTTTTTTCCTTTCTTTCTTTTTCTTTTTTCTTCTTATTAACTATTTATATATATTTTGTTACAACAACAAAAAATCCAAAAAAAATCATCATAATAAAAATAAAAAAAAATGATGAAAAACTTATCCCAAAAATCCAAAAATAGAATAACACCCCTACTTAGCTTTTTGTTATTTCTAAGACTAGTTTGAGTTTATTTATAAGCATTTTCATTATTTTTGATTTGCCAAAAACCCTTATTTGTATCATAGTTTGTAAGATTTAGATTCATGGAATTTTAGTTGTAAAGAACACATTGTAATTTTAATTTAATTAGAGATCAAACTTTTTAGCACTACTTCAAGTTTACCCTAAATAGCTTCTTGTTGTATTATTTTGGCAAACCGTCTTTAGACTTTAATTATTCCTACTCCAAACTTGTGAAACTTTAGGAATATTCTAAATTTATTAAAACTTGCTCTCGAAAATTTTCTTAATTTATAAAATCTAGAAATTTCTAAACCCCTTACCTATTATTCCATTTCCTTGGTAATATCATTTAAAAGATCTAATGTCAATGGGAATAAGATTTCATTCTGTAAACATAGGCACCCAATTAATTAATGGAAAAGATCTTATGTCAATGGGAACAAGATTTCGTTCCGTAAACGTAGGCATTGGGTATTTTTGAAGAGAAAAAATATATGGGAATAAGATTTCGTTCCCCTCTCCATCCAAACAAAAAAAATTGAGTGGGGTGAGAGGAAAAAATTCATCACTCCCAAATCAAAAGTCTCTTCTCCTACCAAGCTCCCCCTACCCCCCAGCCAATCAAATTGAAAACTAGATATAAATAAATAAAAAATTGAGAGAGCATAATTAGTAAGTTTTAATTATTCTTAAAAAAAATTTCTTTAAGGAGTTAAAGTTCTTATAATTCAATTCTTATCGTGGTGTTAAATGATTTCAATTATTTAGGTCGCTACTTAGCTAACTTCAGAAGTCTTGTTGGCTAAATCTTTTTCGCTCTTTTTAAATCTTTATCACAATGTAAGACTTACCTCTTTAAATCTCCTAAATTTATTTCAAGCTTACTTTTCAATTAAATAAAATTTTGGTAAATTAAAAATTCTATTAATGTCTTATAAGTATTTCTTACTTTTGCTCTGGAATAACAAAAGCTTAAGTACGGGGGTATTTGATGAATAGTAAATTATACATATTTTTAGTATAGTTTTTAGCATTATTTTGGGTAATATTTTACATATTTCATGTAAAATATCGAAATAGTCACTTGTTTTATCTAATGTATATAAATATATATCTATATGAAAAAAGTGATATTTAAGTATGAAGCAATATAGAAAAAACATGTAAAAATATTCTTTGTAAATATATTTATCTAAGAATAAAATTTTGAATTTATTTATTTCTATGTACATATAAATAACTAAATAACTAAAACCATAACTAATAAATAAAGATGCAAATATAAGTAAAAATAGTATATATGTAAATATAATAAATAAAAAGAATATGTAATATTATAAGTAGTGATATATATATATGTAAATAATAAGTATAATAAATAATCATATATTTATATGTAAATATAAATGAAAGAAATAGTAATAATAATGTATAATAAATATATTATAAATATAATAAAATATATATGTATAATATATGTATATGTATAAGTATATATGTATAATATGTAAAATGTAAATAATAATAGTGTATATATATTAAATATAAACATATAAATAACTATGTAAATTAAACATATAAATAACTATATATATACGAGTGACAGGCACGGGCCTCCGGCCCTATCCAAGGCTACATTTGTCGTGGCGGCGACATTTATTGTGTGGCGGCAACATTTGTAATGTGGGGCGATATTTATCGTAGGGGCGACATTTGTCGTAGGGGCGACATTTGTCATGGCAGGGAACATTTGTCGTGTTGGCGACATTTATCATGGGCGGTGACATTTGTCGTTGGGGCATTTGTCGTGGGGGACGTCATTTGTCGTTGGGGCGTCATTTGTCGTGGGGGCGACATTTGTCGTGGGGGGCGACCTTTATCATGGGAGGCGATATTTGTCGTGGGCGGCGACATTTGTCGTGGGAGGGCGACATTTATCGTGGGCTATGACATTTGTTGTGGGCGGCGACATTTGTCGTGCGAGCGACATTTGTCGTGTGGGCAACATTTTTGTGTGTGTGGGGGGGGGGGGGGTTCATTGTCGTGGGGGTCGACATTTATTGTCAACGGCTACAATTGTCGTGGGGGGCGACAATTTTCATGTGTGCGACAAAACAATTGTGTGGGCTGCACCCGAACCTGTGTGGGAGCACACACATCCAGACGGGTGATGGTTAACGAATCAAGTCAAACATATCCCAACTCGCTAATTTTTGGATCATTTAATCCCTTTCCATAAACAAAATTTCTACCAACATTCTCCATTTTATAATATTTTAGGAGCATAATTTTCTTAAAGTTATGTAGATGAATTCCTGAATTAATGGGCAAAGAAACATAATTAGAAACATCCACCAATCTTTGAAAGCAACAAAATAGGGGGTATGTATGTGAATCTTGTCTCTACTTTAAAAGCTCATAGAAATTGAAAATGACACCTTAAGAAGGCTCTTATGTGTGTTTGTAGATTTGTCTAGGAGTGGTTAATTCCACCTCTTAAAGAGCAAAATAAGCTTTGGTTGAACATTTTAGCAAGCAAGGTTGGATTAATATTAACATTTTAGCAAGCAAGGCTGTGATACAGAGAGCATCTTGCATAATAAAAGAGAATTGCCAATTGGAAAAATTTTATTTGGCTCATAAAGATTGAGAGGCATCTCTTGAAACCTGATGGAGTTTGCATGTTGATGTAGAAGGCGGATGAAGGCTTTGGGGTGAGTAAAAGAAAAACATAGTACACATAGAATGTGTTTCCATCTTTTCCTAGCCAAATTATCTGATTATAACTGCCTAATCTGGGCAACTACTCCAAAAAGATAAGATAATCACTTAAATAAATATAATTATCTGCAGTTAATAGACTATAAATTGCAATGTGCATATTGTAGTAAGTATAAAATTAAAATATCAAAAGCAATGATATGAGATATGATAAAGTAAAAGCTAGGATATGCAGGTTGTTGATGAGGTTGTACACGTACAGACTTAGTTGTACACGTACAGATCAACGTGTCTACAATTTCTGGCCTGCATGCATTGTCGTTGTAATCCATAACAGTGAATAGACTAAGTGAGGATTGAAATGTGTATAATTTGAAGTTTTTCTTAAATCTCATACTCAGTGGCATCATCTTCTGCGAAACATTGGACGACCAAAGACTCCGATTGGATGAGTATTTGGTTGTGCAGATCCACCAACCGATTCCTTTAAGCAAAGATTCATTAAAAAGAAATTCATATGAATCTAAATGGGCTTGGGTTTTAAATGACTAAACATAAGTGGCATGAACTAATATAATTTATGAGATAAAAATGGATGACATGTATGATTGGTGAATGATAAACAACAACTAAAACTTAATAATTACCTGGGTAAAGGCATCTCATAATCAAAACAATTTCAACTTGAGATTTGTTGCTTTCCTCTCCCTGTTATAACTTAACGGTTAGAAATTCCTGAAAAGCCAATTCAAAGTTTTTCATTAAGTGAAAGAAGTCTAAATTTAGTACGCATTTCACAATTACTAAGAAAAAAAATGGATAAAATCTTCTTAAAGTTTCATCACTTACCTCTGGTTTAGCATCAATGAGGATCTGTGTAAAGTTATCTCCGGGTAGGTGAAAATGGGACATCTCAGTGGAGATCGTTGGGAAGTGCAAGCGCCGACGGAATAAGCTCTATTGCCGACAACGAAAATTGCAGCCTGCCATTTCGAAGTCCACATAAAGCAAAACTTTTGATTTTACACGATCATAACAATTTTTGCCTAGGTGAATCATGTTCACCTCGATAGTTTAGAATGAAACACATAAATATCTCACGTTCCGAGGTCATGATTCCATGAGTAGAAATTTTTACAGAATGGTATCACATAAAAGTATATTTCTTATATAAGGACATGCACGATCCAGATCTTTTGGTCATATTCATTACTTGCAATAAAATGTTGCCGAACCTTGAAAATCATGAGAAAATCAAAAGTAAAGAATGTCTAGAAAAAAACTATCAAAATTTAAGAATATAAAGAAAAACTATTTGTCATACTGAAAATCACTTCAAGTCTTGAAGTAATACTTAGAGCTTTAGTGTCAATATTAATCAAATTTGATACAGAAATAAAGACACAGTATATGAAAAACAACTAAAAAAATACTATAACTAATTCTAAACCTCATCACTGAGAAAATCGTGAGAATTCATTCCTAATAAAAACAATTAGATGTTGAGAGAAATTTAATTGAAGAGCATATGTGTGTCTTTTAAGAATTTTATCAAACATTTTATGAGCATTGTATAAAAAAAGATATTCTCGACCAAAAAGAGAAATTAAAGAAGTTGTTTTTAAAAAAAAACAAAATTTAAGAAAATAACATTAGAATATGTTGGAAGAAATTATGAAGCCAGAAGTATTTTGAGGGGAAAACATCAGAAATTATTATCACATTCCATTCAATTTCCTGGTAAGAGAAATGTGGAGTAGTAGGGGAAATGTTGAAGAAGACTTTATTTCTACCAAGAGAAATACTAAGGAGGAGGGGAAATGGTATGCCAACCATAAAATTTCAGAGGTGTCGCGGATCTGGTGAAGATAAGTGCTTGGATGCTAAAGATCAGGTGGCAGGGTCGTCACTTACCGAGGAGGCGAGGAGGCTTGGCGGTGTGGAGTTGTAGAGGCGATGCCCTAACATGTCCTGCCCGGTCGCTGGTGGTACGCTGCGAAGATCCGAAGCAGAGACGTTTATAACCGCGGTTGGGAGGTGATCCGATGGCGAGGAGGCTTGTCAGCGCTTGCAGAGGAGGCTAAGAGGCTTGTCGTCGCTTGCCGAAGGAGATCTACTGTCGGCGGAGGGTGGATGGTAGTTTCGATTCAGGAGTTCTGTGTGGAGAGGAGCGGGAATTAGGGCGAAGTGGAGGCGCTCGGGGGAGATCGCGTGAAGCGGCGGGGCCGAATGCGATGGTTTTAGAATTATTTTTAATCAGCAAGAGCAAGAGCGAGAGTAATCTAATAATCGGACGGTTCAGATTGTTTTGATGGAATTTAAATTCATGGCTTTAAAAAGCCATCCATACTTATTTTTAGAATAATATAGATATATATATATATATAAATATATATATATATATATATGTCCAGGCATTCGACGAACTCTCCGCGTCCAGGCGTTCGACAAACTCTCCGCGTCCAGGCGTTCGACGAACTCTCCGCATCCAGGCATTCGACGAATCCCTCTCCGCGTCCAGGCGTTCGACGAACTCTCTCTGTCCAGGCGTTCGACAAACTCTCCGCGTCCAGGCGTTCGACGAATCCCTCTCCGCATCCAGACTTTCGATGAACTCTCTCTGTCCAGGCGTTCGACAAACTCTCCATGTCCAGGCATTCTACGAACCCCTCTCCGCGTCCAGACGTTCTACGAACTCTCTCTGTCCAGATGTTCTAAGAACTCTCAACGTCCAGGCGTTCGACGAATCCCTCTTCGCATCCAGATGTTCGACAAACTCTCTCTGTCCAGACGTTCCACGAACTCTCTGTGTCCAGGTGTTCGATGAATCCCTCTCCGTGTCCAGGCTTTCGATGAACTCTCTCTGTCCAGGCGTTCGACGAACTCTCTCTGTCCATGCAGGCGTTCGAGGAACTCTCTCTATCCAGGCGTTCGACAAATCCCTTTCCCGCGCCCGCCATCTATCCAGCTCTCCTTCAACCCGCCAGATGCTTCCCATCCAACTATCCGCACCCCAACCTGCTCAAGTCAATCATGCCTCTTCCCTTCTAGAATAGCCAACCCACTCTTTTTTTACTATTTGCAGCCCACCTTCTTTTCTATAAATAAGGGGGCTCCTCCCTTGTTTTGGAGGTTCATATATTTTAGAACCCTAAGTAAGTGTTCTTGTGAGTCTTTTTGAGTGTTCTTGTGAGCTTTATTTTAGTGTTCTTACGAGTGTATATGAGTTTCTTTTTATGTATTTCCTTGCTCTTGTTTGAGCTTTCCAAGTTTAGATTTTCTTTAAAAAGTTGTAATATATATATATATATATATTTAATCTACAGATTGTTTTGTTCTTGCTCTTCTTGTTCTTCTTTTGCTTATGTTTAGTGCGTGAGTGTATGAGGGTAAATTTTATTGTTTTTGTCTTTATTTTAGTTTTTTTTATTTATGAAAGTGTGTGTGTGTGTGTGTATGAGATTAATTTTATTGCTTTCATAATTTAGATTTCATGCTTTAATTTTAATGCTTTCATAACTTAGATTTTAATGCTTTCATAATTAGATTTTAAAGCTTTCATAGCTTAGCTTTATTGCTATCTTTAATTTGCATAGAGTGCGTGCGTATATGAGATAGAATTTTCTGCTTTATTTTAATTAAGTCATTTAAATTTCCGTAGAGTGAGTGCGTGTAAGAGATAGAATTTTCTGCTTTCTTTAATTTCTGTTATTTTCTGCTTTCTTTAATTTTTCTCATTTCAATTCTCGCAAAATTAATAACTCGTTTCATCGATAAAATAATAGCGCGTTCTTAAAAAGTAAAAATAATCAACACGTCCTTGGAAAAATATGACCTTGATATTTTCTAAGAAAATATTCTATACTATACGCGATAAGGTGCACTTGCCTTCGTCGAAAGATTAGTTTGGATAATTACAAAAACTTGCAAAGCTCTCTCCTTTTCTATTAACATATTTAGATAATTCGGCACCGTAGCCGGGGCGTATTCGTTGATATTCTGAAAGAAGGAAAGACTGTTACTTCTATTCATCGAAGTAGGGTAACAGTTAGTTTCTTGAAGTAGGAGTACTCGCAAAACTCCTCGAAAATACCCGCTTAATTCTAATAACATCACAAAAAAGGTTTTGCAAAGCTTCTAAATTTAACTCATCAACAATCTCTCCTGGATTGTTCGAATATCCGAATTTGCATCTTCGACTTCCTTCCGCTTAAACATCTTCGTCTTGCCTGTCTCTGCCCAAGCTAAGGGAGTGAGGCAAGCTCTACCATAGAGGTCCTCGAAGGGCGCCATCTTTATACTCACCTGGTAGCTGTTATTATAAGCGAATTCAATCATGAAAAGATGGTCTTCCCACTTCTTACCGAAATCCATGACGCACATACGAAGCATATCATCCAGAGTTCTATTCGAACGTTCAGTCTGTCCATCCGTTTGCGGGTGGAAGGCAGTACTAAACTTCAATTTTGTACCCAACAACTGGTGGATTAGCCTCCAATCTTTTGAAATAAAGCGCCCGTCTCGGTCACTACCGATGCTACGGGGCACACCGTGCAATCGTACGATGTTATCAACATACAACTTTGCTAACTTTTTGACTGAATCGTCCCTCCAGTTTGGAATAATGTGGGCTACCTTCTACAAGAGATCCACGATCATCCATACGGCATCATTCCCACTCTGCAATCTCGGCAAACCGTGCACGAAATCCATCGAAATGTCATCAAATTTCCATTCCGGCACAGGCAACGACTTCAGGAACCATCCAGGTTTCTGACATTCAGCCTTCACAAGTTCGCAAGTTTTACACTTTGCCACGTAAAAGGCGATGTCCTTCTTCAATCCTGGCCAACAAAACAACTTTTTCATGTATTGGTACATTTTCGTGCTCCCTGGGTGAATTGAGTACTTTGTAAAATGGGATTCGTACATCAATTCCTCCCGCAATTTACCCATATTTGTGACGCACAACCGACCATCTTTCCACATTAGACCGTCGTCCAACACAAACTCTGTAGCAGACCCAACCTCAGAATCTGCCAAGTAGCGCTGCATCCTCGAATCAAGTTTTAGGGCTTGTCGTATTCTATCCACGAGGTCGTATTGCACCTCCGTCCAGTTCAAACATGCACTCGGACTAGTACTCCTCTCCACACGGGAGATCTCTAAAGCTTCCAAGTCACTAATCAGACGCGAGTCATGCATCTAAACCCAGTTGGCCTGCGCAGAAGCCCTCCGGCTCAAAGCATCTGCGATGACATTTCCCTTCCGGGGAGTATAGTGTATCTCGAAAGTGTAGTCCCCCAGGAATTCCATCCACCTTCGCTGTTGCATATTGAGCTCTTTCTGATTTAATAGATACTTTTGGCTCTTATGGTCTGTAAAGATATCCACCCTCACACCTTACAAGTAGTGCCGCCATAATTTCAGAGCGAAGATCATGGCCGCGAACTCCAGGTCATGGACCGGGTAATTCCGCTCATGCACTTTCCACTGGCGAGATCCATAAGCTATCACTTGACTATGCTGAAGAAGTACACAGCCTAAGCCGCTCCCTAACGCATCTCTATAAATTTCATCGCCCTCTGTACCACATGGCAAACACAAGATTGGTGACGTGGTCAGACGACTCTTTAACTCCTTGAAAGCTTGTACACACACTGGTGACCAAACAAACTTCTGATCTTTCCTTGTCAAAGTTGTGAGAGGAAGAGCAATCCGTGTAAAGTTCTCCACTAAGCGCCTATAGTAGCCAGCAAGTCCAAGGAAACTCCTGACTTCTGCTACTGACTTCAAAATGGGCCACTCATGGATAACAACTATCTTCGCTGGATCCACTGCGATACCCTCACCACTAACAACATGACCAAGGAAGGCTACTGAGGCTAACCAAAACTCACACTTGGAGAACTTGGCATATAGCTGACTCCGTCGCAGGGTCTCCAAAACTATGCGTAAATGAATCGCGTGATCTTCTTCAGATTGAGAGTAGACCAGAATATTGTCAATAAAGATGATCACATCAGGATACTCCGCAATAACAGGAACGTCACTCAAACTGGGCTGAGGCTTTGCAGCTCCCACTAGCACAAAACACAATTCTGCACCTTGCCGAACTGCCTTGACTACTTGGACAGCAAACATCAACGTCTTGCTCGATCCTCGCAAACCAGCAAACGTAGTCGCACGTTCGGTATTCAGCCCTAGTGTGACCTCCTTAGGTGTGCAATCAATGTAGGCCTGCTTGCCGACAGCCAGTCCATACCAAATATCACATCAAACTCCAAAAGCGGTAGTAACAATGCTTCCAAATCAAAATCTTGACTTCCAATTCGCACCTTGACAGCACAGCCTCAATCCGCACATATCAAACAACCATTGGGCAACATCACATCTAATCGTTCCTTTCTAAATGACGAAGGCACCCCAAGCAGTTGTATGAAGTCATCCGATAGAAAAGAATGCGAAGCTCCCGTATCAAACAACGCTCTCGCCGGAGAGTTAAATATTAGGACAAATCCTAATACACAAAAGGTTAACAAGCAATGCACAAGGTATGAAGTATCAAAAGCAATAAAAGTTGTATACTAATGTATACCTGTCACCACATCGCTTTGCTTTATGGCCTCCTGCTGGCCAAGGTTGTACACTCTGAGTTGGGCTGGAGCAGCACAGGATGCAGTTAACTCCACCGCCTTCCCTTTCTCCACCGCATAAGCCGCAACAGCCTTCTTGCCTCCACGACAGTCTCGGGCTATATGACTCGGCTTACCACAATTATAACAGATGAGTGGGCCTCGCCCAGTGGTCACACCCGAAGAAGCAGATTGAGCTGACCCAGAAGGCCGCGCTCTGCTCCTCCACCTGCCTTGCCCAGACTTTGCAGAGCTCGACGCTTTGAACTCTGGCCCTACCACCGCTAACTCCTTCCTGCTCCGGGATCGCTTCATATCCTTTTCTAAAGAACGAGCCGTATTGACCAGGGTCATACACCCCTGTGTCATTGGCCCCGACATAAGGAACCGCAACTCTTCCCGCAGACCTTCATAAACCCGATTGGTCTTCTGAGCTTCATCGGCAAAGGTCGCTCCTGCGTATCGCCCCAACCGGGTAAACTCATGCAGGTAATCATCAATCATACTATCACCTTGAGTTAGAAGGTTGAACTGATTCACCATCTCAATCTATTGAGCAGGTGGGAGGTACCGCGCCAAGAACATTGCTGAGAACTCGTCAAACAAGATGTCCGACAGCTACCTTCCTGCTAGCTGACGCAACTCTATCTCGTCCCACCACAACTGCGCCTCCTGATGAGTAATTTATCTACTCATCTTTTAGTATAGTTTTATTATTATTTTAATATGAAATTATGTCTTTTATCTAAATTATATTATATAAATCTTTCCTATTTTAATTCCATAAGCTAACTTAAGTTTATTTTGTGTTTTCAGGTTTTCTGGACATTTGGAGCAAAAAGTACAATTACACGCCCCAGGTCACGGGCGTGACCCATGGGCGTGTAACCTACGAAGTGTTCCAGACCTGTTTCTGCCACTCCGGGGACGCTCCTTGAAAAGTTCGCCAAGTACATGCCCCAAGTCACGGGCGTGACCAAGTACACGTCCCAAGTCACGGGCTTGACCAAGGGCGTGACCCAATGTCACGGTCGCGACCCGCCACAAGCATCCAGAGCCAGCTGCCACGTCAATTAAAATTACACGCCCCCCAGTCACAGGCGTGACATGAAGTCACGGGCGTGACATCAAGTCACGGGCGTGACATTTGAGGCGTGACATCCAGTACACTGGCGTGACTCTTCCCGCGCCAATTTCTTGCCGAAGCTTCCCGCCAGCAGCGAGTTTTAAAGATTACACGCCCCAGGTCACGGGCGTGACCTGGGGCGTGACACATCCGTAATGCCTGTATTGAAGCCAGACGGTGCCTTCTCCGCCAGCACTGATCACGCCCCCTACATGCCCCTTGGTCACGGGCGTGACCAAGGGCGTGTAACACCAAATTTTCAGCTATAAAAGGGAAGCTCCTCGAGATGATCAGGGACCTTGTTTTTGGAGTCCAAGCCTCCATTTTCTGCATTATTTCTACTATTTTGGGTAATCTGGTTTTACTGTTTCTTGCACTTGTAATTTCCCTTTCAATAGTTGTAATTCCTCTTTTGAATTAATAAAATTTAGTGTTGTTTTATTCATCCATTTCTCTTAAGTTTGTCCACCCTCTCTTCAATTGTTATAATTTTCAAGTTAAGTTACTTTTCTTTTTGCAACTAAATCAAAGTTTTATTTGATATAATAATAGAGATCGTCTTGAGTAAGAGTAATCAACACGCCCGAATTTTTATACAACCTTGGTTTTATAACCTATACTACATTCGATACGGTACACTTGCCGTTATCGTTTGCGGATATAGTTTCGCTCATCAAGTTTTTGGCGCCATTGCCGGGGATCTGAGTTGATATTTCGAAAGAGAATATCTATTGGTTTTATCGCTTCCTTTCTTCTCTTATTTTTTTTATCATTCAAGGTGTAACTAAATTCTTGGAAAGGACGCTTTGGGCTTGAATTCCCATCATAGCCTCTATTACCTTGCAAACCCTTCACCGGGTAGATCTTGGGAAGTCTAGGACTAATTTTAAATCACCAAATAAAAAAAATTTATATTATAAATATATTTATCTAAATTTTTGCTTTGTTTTTCTCTCTCACCTCTTTCTCTCTTTTCTTTTCTTCTTGGTTTATGACCCGACACAACTCTCCAGCTAATTTTGAATTTGGATTTGATCCGGAAATCGAGCGCACATTGCGGCGGCGTCTCCGATTTAGTGATCTGCCTATAATTCGCGAAGAGTCGGTCGGAGAAACTAACGAGGAAATAATGGGTGATCCCATCCATAATGAGGCCCCGCTACGGACCATGTCCTATTATGCGAGACCAAATTGGGAGGGTACACAATCTAGTATTATTCGCCCGGCTGTGGCGAATAATAATTTTGACATTAAAACGAGCATCATTCAGATGGTACAACAAACCGTCGTTTTCGATGGTTTACCGGATGAAGATCCTAATTTACATTTACTTAATTTTTTGGAAATTTGCGATACATTTAAGATAAATGGTGTCACCGATGATGCCATACATTTACGCTTATTTCCTTTTTCTTTGCGGACTAATGCCAAGCAATGGTTGGGATCTCTTCCTAGAGGTTCCATCACTACGTGGGACGAGATGACGGAGAAATTCTTAACAAAATATTTTCCTCCGGCAAAGTCTGCTAAATTACGTACGGACATTCTCTCGTTCATGCAAATCGAATCGAAGTCTCTCTACGACACATGAGAGCGCTTCAAGGAACTTTTGCGGAGATGTCCTCATCATGCCCTTCCTTTGTGGCAACAAATTCAAACTTTCTACAATGGTTTAAATCTCCAAACGAGGCAGATGATTGATGCGGCCACAGGGGGAACTCTTAATAATAAAACCCCTGAAGCAGCTAAAGAGATTTTTGAGGAGATGGACATGAATGCCTATCAGTGTAATACGCCACGATCGTGCCCTAATAAGCCGACTGGACTTTTTGAAGTAGAGGCCACCCCTAACTTAGCACAAAAAGTACAAATGCTCACAAAACATTATGTGGCGGAGATGACTGCTTCCTCCCCCACAAATTGGGCTAATAATAATAATTTTAATAATTTTAATAATAATTTCATTCCTGAGCAAGTTGATTATATGGGGAACTCTTATCGCCCTCCTTATAACCCGAATAATAATCTTCCGTTTAACAATAGTTATAATTCGGGTTTAAGGAACCACCCAAATTTTTCTTGGAGTAACCCCAATAATGCTCAATGCCCCCCACAAGTGAATCCCCCCGGATTTGCTCCACCACCACCACCACCACACAAGCCCTCTCCGCTTGACGAGGTCTTCACTAAGTACATTGCCTCCAATGAGTCCAATATCTAGAATCTCATAGGATCGGTCAAAAATTTGGAAAATCAAATTGGACAGCTCGCAAAAATGTTCTCCGAACGCCAGCAAGGAGCACTTCCGGGCAACACTGAGCCCAATACACTGGAGAGCGCTAACACAATCACACTCCGCAACGGAAAGGAGGTAACTTCTTCAAAATTGGTCGAGCCTGAGGTAAATGTTTCATCTTCTCCCCCGCAAGTTATTTCTTCAGCTGCTTTACCTTCTGTTGCTTTAGCTCCGCGCATATTTAAAAATCCTTCTATTCCTTATCCTTCGAAATTAAAAGATGAGCGCAATGAGGAGCAATACAAAAAATTTATTGAAAATTTAAAACAAATCCAAATAAATGTGCCATTCTGCGAAGCAATTGCTCAAATGCCAAAGTAAGCTAAATTTTTACAAGAATTACTTTCAAATAAAAAGAAACTTAAAATTTTTTCGCGTATTTCTTTAAATGCGGAGTGTTCGGCGGCTTTATTAAATAAATTATCACAAAAATTGAACGACCCGGGACGGTTCTCCATCCCGTGTATGATTGGTAATTTATCAATTAAGCACGCCTTGGCCGATCTAGGGGCTAGTATAAATTTAATGCCTTTTGCGTTATTTCAAAAACTAGGTTTGGGCAACCCAAGCCCAACTAATATAAGCATCCAACTAGCGGATCGGTCAGTTAAATACCCAATTGGGGTTATTGAAGATGTGCTAGTAAAGGTTGATAAGTTTATCTTCCCGGTAGACTTTGTCATCCTCGATATTGAAGAAGACGCCGAAGTACCCCTAATACTTGGCCGACCTTTCCTAGCCACCGCTCGAGCTATAATAGATGTAAGTAACAGAAACATTCTCCTGCAAGTTGGAGAAGAGGAAGTTATTTTCAATATTAATCAATCAATGAGAAATGCAATTACTAACGATGATTCTTGTTTTATTTTAGAATCAAATTTTGAAGAAAACTTATCAACTTTTGCAGAAATAAATTCCCCTTTTTATGAAAATCCAGAGTTACAAACTTTATTATGTCTTGAAGAAACAACCCGGCAGGAAAATTTTGAACAAACAAATTTAAATATTTTTAAAATCAAAACATCTTAGGAAGAGCCGTCGAGTCTAGAATTAAAACAACTACCGGATCATCTAAAATATGAATTTTTAGAAGAAAATTCAAAATTACCCGTAATTATTTCTTCCGCGCTTAATGATTCGGAAATTTCCGAATTAATTAAAATTTTAAATTACCACCGTCACGCAATTGCGTGGCAAATTTCTCATATAAAGGGTATAAATCCCTCATTCTGCACGCATAAAATAAATCTTGAAAATAATTCTCGCGGCACTATTCAGCCTCAACGACGCTTGAATCCTAATATGAAGGACGTCGTTAAGGCCGAAATTATAAAATTATTAGACGCGGGAATTATTTACCCAATTTTTGATAGCACTTGGGTTAGCCCGGTGCAAGTTGTGCCTAAGAAGGGCGGAATCACAGTAGTTGAAAACGAAAATAACGAGTTAATCCCAACCCGTACTGTTACGGGTTGGCGGGTATGCATCGATTATAGGAAATTAAACGATGCTACCCGCTAGGATCATTTTCTGTTGCCCTTCATTGACCAAATTTTAGAACGTTTATCCGGTCAATCGCACTATTGTTTTCTTGATGGTCTTTCGGGATATTTCCAAATCCCAATTGCGCCCGAAGACCAAGAAAAAACCACCTTCACTTGTCCGTTCGGCACCTTGGCATATCGAAGAATGTCATTTGGGCTTTGCAACGCGCCAGCTACATTTGAAAGATGTATGCTGGCAATTTTTAATTAATTAATTGAGGACGTCATGGAAGTTTTCATGGACGATTTTTTAGTTTATGGCGATTCCTTTAAAAATTATCTAAAAAATCTTGATCGTGTTCTTCAACGCTGCGAAGACACGAATCGGGCACTCAACGTGGGAGAAGTGCCATTTTATGGTCCGTGAGGGATTAGTCCTCGGACATTAGGTTTCTAGTAAAGGGATCGAGGTCGATAGGGCCAAGATCGAAGTTATAGAAAAACTCCCTCCGCCTACTAATATTAAATCTATTAGGAGTTTTTTAGGACATGCGGGTTTCTATAGACGGTTTATTAAAGATTTTTCAAAAATTAAAAAATCATTAACGCATCTTTTAGAAAAAAAAACCACGTTTATCTTTGATGAAGAATGTTCTAAGGCGTTCATAAAAATTAAAAATGAACTTATCAAATCGCCTATTTTAATTTCACCAGATTGGTCTCTTCCGTTCGAAATCATGTGCGATGCAAGCGATTTTGCCGTAGGTGCGGTCTTGGGCCAAAGGGTGAATAAATACTTTCACACAATTTATTACACAAGCAAAACGCTTACATCCACCCAAGCTAATTATACTACGACGAAAAAAGAACTTCTAGCGGTCGTTTTTGCTTTTGATAAATTTCATTCGTACATAACGCTATCAAAAATTATTGTTTTTACAGATCACTCCGCACTCCGGTACTTGCTAAATAAAGGGGATACCAAGCCCCGTCTATTGAGATGGATCCTACTCTTGCAAGAATTCGATTTGGAGATCCGAGACAAGAAAGGAGCGGAGAATTTAGCGGCCGACCACCTCTCAAGACTGGAGAACCCGGCAGCAGGAGCACTATTGGAGGCCGAGATAGATGATAAATTCCCTGAAGAGCGCCTACTCGCCATCGAAAAGGTAACGACTTCTTTCATCCCTTGGTACGCGGATTTGGCCAACTATTTAGTGGCCCGGGTCCTACCAAAAACATTTTCAAGTCAGCAAAAGAAGAAATTCTTTTCAGATTTGAAAAATTATTTTTGGGAGGACCCCTTTTTATTTCGTGTCTGCGCGGACCAAGTGGTAAGAAGGTGTATTTCGGGCGAGGAAGGCGTCCAAATATTGCAGCACTGCGACGAAGGACCAGCCGTCGGACACTACCAAGCAAACCGGACCGCAAGAAAAGCACTAGAGGCGGGCTTCTATTGGCCCACCTTATTCAAAGATGCTCATAATTTTGTGAGTAATTGTGATCGGTGCCAACGGTCAGGTAACATTTCTAACCGAGACGAAATGCCCCAAAATATTTTTATAGAATGCGAGATTTTTGATCTTTGGGGAATATATTTCGTAGGTCCTTTACCCTCTTCTTTAAATAATAAATATATTCTTGTTGCGGTCGATTACGTGTCAAGGTGGGCGGAAGCACAAGCTTTCCCCACTAACGATGCGAGAGTCGTCGTAAATTTTTTAAAAAAATTATTTTCGCGATTTGGCTCACCCCGAGCACTAATTAGTGATTGGGGCACACATTTCTGTAACAACCAACTTGCTAAAATTTTAGCAAAGTATGGAGTTACCCACAAGCTATCTACCGCCTACCACCCACAAGCAAATGGCCAAGTGGAGGTCGTGAATCACGAACTAAAAAGAATTTTAGAAAAAACTGTATCCGTTAATAGGAAGGATTGGTCGCTAAAATTAGACGACGCACTATGAGCCTATCGGACAGCATACAAAACCGCCATTGGATGTACACCATACCGATTAGTCTATGGAAAAGCGTGCCATTTACTGGTAGAATTAGAACATCACGCATTTTGGGCGCTAAAATTTTTAAACTTAGATTTGAACTTAGCCTCCGATCAACGAAAATTTCAACTTAATGAATTAGACGAATGGCGCGCAAACGCCTATGAAAATAATAAATTTTACAAGGAGCGCACTAAGTTTTACCATGACAAAAAAATAAAATTTCCAAAATCTTTTTCACCGGGAGACTTAGTCCTTTTATATAATTCTAGATTAAAACTTTTTCCGGGCAAATTAAAATCCCGATGGTCCAGCCCTTTTGTTGTAAAAGAGGTTTGGCCATATGGGACCGTGCTAATAGAGCACCCAGATCAAGGCCGTTTGAAAGTTAACGGACACCGATTGAAATTATATCATTCCGGCGACCCAGCGCCCGGCAAAATTGAAACGCTTAACCTCAGAAACTTGTAGAACGCCACTTAGTCAAGCTACGCGACGGTAAACAAAGCGCTTTTGGGAGGCAACCCAACGCTATCTTTTGTTTGTTTTGTTTAACTTAATTTTGCAGGTTTCATTTTCTGTCCGGCAACCTCGTCTACCGATCAGGGAAGCCCTCTTTACCCTTTAGCCACTTATTTATTTTTCTTTCTTTTTGTTGTTTAATTTATTTCATTTTCTAAAAAATAAATAAAAATAAAATAAAAAGTGTAATTCCTGATTTTATCTTCTTACTTAGTTTTAAACATTGGGGACAATGTTTAATTTTAAGTATGGGGGTGTAGCATAGCTTTCTTTGTAGTTTGACTTGAAAAAAAAGCAACAAAAAACAAAAAAAAATTAGAAAATCAAAATTAAATTTCTTGGAAAGGACGCTTTGGGCTTGAATCCCCATCACAGCCTCTAGTACCTTGCAAACCCTTCACCGGGTAGATCTTGGGAAGTCCAAGAATAATTTTTTTTAGGAAATGTCCTTTTTGTTTAGCTTGTCAAAACATCCCAACTTACTAATTTGTAGTTCTAAAGTAGACTCATTTTTCATTTGGACTAAGAATTGTTTGTGCAAGAATAGTTTTTTTTGAAACTTTTGAGTAAAATTGTTGAATCATGTAGTGCTCCTAGTCATATGCTTGTATTTGAGTAGGGTTTGTGTAAAATTAATTTCTTGGCATAAATCTAAATTTATGTTTTATTAATTTGCGTAGTAATAATTTATTTTACTTTTAATTCGAATCCAGTCTTATCCAAAAGTAGTTTAGGTGAGTGTGTAGAAGATTGTTAGAAAGCTATTACTCGAATTGAACAAAAGGATGTCCTTTCTCGATGTCTAGAACTTGCCCCAAGCTATTTTCAAAATATGTGCACTTTAGTCAAAATTAACTTTACGGAAATAATTTAGGCCTTTCTTTGGATAGTTTGATCCTTTGCACCCAACCTAGATTTACTACCATTGTTCACACAAATTTGAGCCTTACACCTTTATTTGAACCACCCTCATCATTTCGGCACCAAAGCTAAAAAGCCCAAAACCCAATTGAACACTTGAAATTTTGAGCTAAAGTCTTGAATTTTTTTTTATTTGGGTATGATTGAATGAAAAAAAAAATTATGGGTTATATCAAAACGCAATAATCTCATAATTATATGAGGCCTAGGTATGCACATGCATACCTGGAATGATCTCAATTATGAAGATTCGTGATATAAAAGAAAAAAAATATATTATATTAAAAAAAAGAATGAGAGTGTTTCCCCTTAGAAAAAAAATATGAGTATGGGGGTAAAGCTTTATTAATTTTGTGGTAGTCATCATTTTCTTTTAGCTTAAAATTTTTTGTTTAAGTGGAATGCGCCTTCATGTTTATCATTGTTTGCCTCTCCCTTAAACCCAAGCCTTAAAATATACCATATTTAAGTCCTAAAGATCCATAGAGTTGATTTAGTATGAAGTGTAGTGGAGAAGGTGCAAACGAGCAAGCCTATGGCCGTCGACATTGATGGATTTCTTTGGAGGCGACCCTTAGCGTTCAAGTCTAGTAATTTAAATCTCAGCAATCACGCTATTTTCTCCCTTTACATGACTTTTGATTGACCGTTGACTCATTTTAAAAGTGATAATAAATAATTATAACACAGGTTGAATATTTCATAAATTAGTATTTATGCCAAGAACGTCTTTTTACTAAAACATCAATACATGCCAGCATAAAACTTCGCATTTTACTCTCTAGCTTTCATAATTCTTTCTAGCATTAATTTTTCCTACCCTTATGAGAAGTGGTTTGCTCGGGACGAGCAATGAGCAAGTATGGGGGTGTTTGATGAGTAATTTATCTACTCATCTTTTAGTATAGTTTTATTATTATTTTAATATGAAATTATGTCTTTTATCTAAATTATATTATATAAATCTTTCCTATTTTAATTCCATAAGCTAACTTAAGTTTATTTTGTGTTTTCAGGTTTTCTGGACATTTGGAGCAAAAAGTACAATTACACGCCCCAGGTCACGGGCGTGACCCATGGGCGTGTAACCTACGAAGTGTTCCAGAGCTATTTCTGCCACTCCGGGGACGCTCCGTGAAAAGTTCGCCAAGTACATGCCCCAGGTCACAGGCGTGACCAAGGGCGTGACCCAATGTCACGTCCGCGACCCGCCACAAGCATCCAGAGCCAGCTGCCACGTCAATTAAAATTACACAACCCCCCGGTCATGGGCTTGACATTTGAGGCATGACATCTAGTACACGGGCGTGACTCTTCCCGCGCCAATTTCCCGCCGAAGCTTCCTGCCAACAGCGAGTTTTAAAGATTACACGCCCCAGGTCACGGGCGTGACCTAGGGCGTGACACGTTCGTAACGCCTGTATTGAAGCCAGACGGCGCCTTCTCCGCCAGCATCGATCATGCCCCCTACACGCCCCTTGGTCACGGGAGTGACCAAGGGCGTGTAACACCAAATTTTCAGCTATAAAAGGGCAGCTCCTCCAGATGATCAGGGACCTTGTTTTTGGAGTCCAAGCCTCCATTTTATGCATTATTTCTACTGTTTTGGGTAATCTAGTTTTACTATTTCTTGCACTTGTAATTTCCCTTTCAATAGTTGTAATTCCTCTTTTGAATTAATAAAATTTAGTGTTGTTTTATTCATCCATTTCTCTTAAGTTTGTCCACCCTCTCTTCAATTGTTATAATTTTCAAGTTAAGATACTTTTCTTTTTGCAACCAAATCAAAGTTTTATTTGATAGAACAATAGAGATCGTCTTGAGTAAGAGTAATCAACACGCCTGGATTTTTATACGACCTTGGTTTTATAACCTATACTACATTCGATACGGTACACTTGCGGTTATCGTTTATGGATATAGTTTCGCTCATCACCTCCCCATCAAGTAGGAAGGTTGCCAAAGTAACCTTCTTCCCTTCCTCCATATAAGTGGCCTTCAAGGTCTTGCACACCCTCGATAGCCAATCCTCAGCTTGCGTCGGGGTTCCTTCCCCCGTGAACGTAGGAGGATGGAAACTCAGAAAGTACTGCAGTTGTTGGTCTGGAGCTCTTCGTGCCCTCACCGGTACTGGCCTTTCAACTATTGGTTCAACTGCTACAGCCAGCACCAGAGCCGCCCCGAGGGTAGGAGGTTGTCCAGGGACATGCCCTCCAGGTTATGCAGTGAACATAGCAAACACCACTTCAGCTATCATCCTCACTGTCTCAGCAGAAGGAGGAGTAGGCACCTCAGCTAGTGCACTACTCGCAGTCGAACGCGGGGGTCGAGACGGCCCTGCTTTACTCCGAACCGCCTATATATGTGCACAAAACACAATTAGCGACTAAGAGATAGCATGGAATAACAAAGGAACTCATAAGTTCAATCACAAGGCTACAATCATACAGGTACTTCATTCCTATAACGGACAGTTACTGGTTATTTACATGTCTTAATGGCGACGCACACACGTGCTCACTACCCCTTAAAATAGTTTGACCACGAATTCAGACGGAAAGGGATCGAGACCCGTAGCTAATACTAATTTGTAACACCCTCCCTGTTACATAGCATATAGCAGTAGGTCTGGCCGGGACGCCACACCATAAGAAACGAATAGAAGAGCGTGTTACTTAATTAGCATTAAACAGTTAAGAATATAACTATCTCAGCCCACAGAGTCGCATAATGGAAGCATTTAATTTTAGATAAAACCAGTTCAAACATTGTCCACACTAGCAACTAGGAATGAAATACAACAAGTTATTTACACGGTTTGTTCACAACATGTTTATAACAAAGGTGGCTTCCAAACATCGGCACGCAGGCCGGCCACACATGAAAACAGTAAACAAATCAACTCGGCCTTCGAGGGCCAGCTCAGCACAGCACAACACAGCAGCAGGGGCTTCAGCCCGCTATTTCCCGCTAGCCTTGCCAGGACCTGTACAAACAAATCCACCAAGCGGTGGAAAAACAAGTAACCGGCCAGCTTTAGCTGACCCAGGATTACAACAACCCCACCACATACTCGGGGCAGCGGTGCTCCTTCCCTGCAGGCAAGCAACAACAATATATATTTCACAGCTGCGTCTAAGCACCGCATAGAAACATTCATCTCATGGTCACATCAAGTCACACGTTAAGTGCACTCAAGGCACGTCATACTCAAGTCCTTTTTCAACTTGGATGATCAGATTGAGCTAGGCCGTACACATGAAGTTCCGACACTATCGTTATGAGCTAGATGTCAGGATTCACCTATGCCTGGACCGGGTTCGGTTCAGCTTATGCCCGTGCTCATAAATGTCAGGATTCAACTTAGCCTGACACAGGTTTGGCTTCCCCTTGTGCCCGACGAACTATAACCTCACAGGGTCATTACCTCAGCCTCAAAGGCGAGGTCCAAACACGATAAGCAATCTCAATGATTACTGTCTCTGGCGTTACTTCTTAATGCTGGGCATTATCCCTTAATGCTGGGCGTTACTCTTAATGCTGGGCGTTAGCTCATTTCCGGGTAATTTCTGGGTAACACATCCAGAACTCACTACAACACGTCTCAGTACTCAGAACCTGAAAAACACAACATATGGCGCTACCGCCGGCATTAGCTCTAACGCCTTGCGTTAACGAACAGAACAACAAGCAACATCACCAATCCAGACCAACCTGTCCAGATGGGCTTCACACAGCATGCCTATGTCCGTACTACCATTACAGACTCTATATGCAAATTTTGTGGGGATAACATCAACCCACCGGAAGAACCCATCTACTAATTAGTAGAAGTCTTCCTAAGCATGCAAATCAAAGGACGCACATGTCCAAAGATGAAGGGAGGAGAATCGTTACCCTTGGCACAAGCACAAAAGATTCTCCTTCACCGTTTTGCCTTCAGCACAACGTACGACTAGCCAAAAGAGCCTCCTTCCTTCTAGTCACGACTTCTCTGTCTTTGAAAAGAGCTTGGAATAAGAATTTAGAAGGGAAATTGAATTTGGCTGCCTTATATGATTTCTTAGCTAACGCGGGCGTTAGCCCCTAAGGCGGTGGTCGAACTTATCCACAGCCGCTGACTAGCCGCTTAAGGAAAGTCGACGGGAAGCTAACGCTAGCATTAGCTCTAACGCCAATCGACATCCCGTCCCATCGATCGGGCTGCCGTCCAGACGATCCGATGACACACTTAAGTCCTAGGCTAATGCCTGGCATTACCACTAACGCCTGGCGCTAGCTCTCAGACTTAACAATCCGCTGGGAAATTCTGGGGTGCTATAAACATTTCTTGAGAAGAACATAAAGAATTTCTCGAGAAGGACCTAACGCCTAGCGTTAACCATAACGTCTGGTGTTAGTGCCTTACATCAACCCTCTTTCTTTTGCTGGGTAAATCTGGGGTATTACATCATGAAAAGCAATTAAATAAACATTATGAATTCTTGGTGCAGTGAGTACTATATTATTAGCTTAGGATCAATGATTTTGTACAAATTTGTAGAGGACTCAAATAACACATTAAGACCTTTTATTGTATAATTGACTAATAGTGATTAAGTTATGTTTTAAGCCTTCTACAAATAAGACATTTGTAAGAGAGAAAGAGTCCTTACCCACTGTTCCGGTGCCCAATATTCTTCCTTTTCCATTGTCACCAAACGTCACAGTTCCTCCTTTTTTCATAGTGAGGCTAAGGAATTTTGCTTTATCGCCCATCACGTGCTTGGAGCAACCTGAGTCCAAGTACAACATGTCTTCCTTGTCCTTAGCCTGCCAACATACCTAAGAAGAAAAAGTTAGTGAAGATACGGATACCCATGAGGTTCCTCCCATAATTTAGGTGGAGACCTTAGGTACCTAGATTTGCCTAAAGGTGCGCTTTCCCTTCTTCCTGCAAGAGTCTATGGTGTGCCAAAAAAATAAACAATTGGTACAAGCAAAAAAAGGGGTTGAGACCTTTTTCAGAGACTGTTGTTGACCCTTGCTGATATACACAGAGGTAGAGGGAGTGAAGGAAATATTTTTATGAAGAGATTTTTGATTTCTGGAAGCAGAGCTAATGCCAGCGTTAGTAGTCAACGCTGGGCGGTAGGTTTCGGAAACATATCCCAGCCCAAACTTAGCAGATCCATGACACTAGTTGCCCAAAATCATATCTAGTGATTTTTGGCCAACCCCAAATTTGTTTATTCCCACATTAAGATCATTTATTCCGGCTTTTAAGGCGAAATTTTTACTTACTAAATTTCCACATCTCTTTGCAAAATTTTTCTTTTCATTTTCTATTTGGGAAAGAGATATTTTCAACCTTCTTTCTAAGTCTCCCTTTTCATTCATGAGTGATTCAATGCTGAAGAGAGCCTTAGAAAGATCATTTTCAAGTTCCTTTGCCTTTGTCAAATGATTGTCATTCTTTTGGCATGACATTATTTCTTTATTTATTTTTGATTTTGTTTTAAAAGGATTTTATTCTCAAATTTAAGAAGATCAAGATCTTTTAAATTTCTACCAAACGATTTGCATGTTTTTAAATATTCGACATAAAGATCATCATAAGTAGAAGGGATTACCTCAGTGTCGCTTTGGACACTGCACTCGTCATCAGTGGATTCTTGGTTCTTCCCCATGAGGCACAAGTTTGCCTCATCATCCTCACTTGAACTTGGTTCGCTTGAGCATCCAAATGAAGAATCATCCCATGTTGCCGCCTTCAAGACCTTCTTCTTCTTCTTTCCTTTATGTCGCTTTTCTTTTTGTTCCTTCAGGTATTTTGGGCATTGGCTTCTTATATGCCTGGTCTTCCTGCAGTGGAAGCACTCAGGAGGAGGTCATTCTTCATCTTCGTCGCTTGATTTTTTCTTTTTTCTCCTTTTTGGAAGATGCTCCTTTTCGAAAGTACTTACGGAAGGTATTCCTTCTCTCTGGATTCTTCATGAACTTTGTGAAGTTTTTCACAAAGAGACTCTCCTTGTCAGCTTCCTCATCATCATCCTCTTTTCTTGACTTTAGTGCCAAGGCTTTCTTCTTTGGCTCCTTATTGTATTCTTCATCTTGAATGTTGAGTTTGACCTTATGGGTTTTGAGATTCCCAATGAGGCTCTCGATTTGGAGACGCCTTAGATCATGCGATTCAGAGATTGCAGTCACCTTTGGATTGAACTTAGGAGGAAGAGACCGAAGGATCTTTCTCACCAAGTCACCGTTTGAGAATATTTTTCCAAGAATCTTTGAGGCGTTGACAATCTTGGTGAAGCAAGTATACATTGAGTCGACGTCCTCATTTGGATCCATCTTGAACCTTTCAAAATCTGATTCCAGTTGGAATAGCTTTGTGTCTTTGACCTGTGAGGTACCGTCATGAGTTATTTCAGGCAAATTCCAAATGTCATAAGATGTTTCACAAGCACACACTCTATTACATTCAGTCCTATCTAATGCGTAAAAAAAAGCATTCATGGCTTTAGCATTATTTTTACATTTATTTTTATCTCCATCATCCCACCTATCTTTAGGCTTTTTCGTGGTTACTTCTCCAACAATATAAGTAGGAGTTGTATACGGTGTTTCAACACTAGCCCAGACATCTAGATCTAAATTGATTAGAAAATAATGCAAGCGTGTTCTCCAATAATTGTAGTCATTTCCAGTGAAAAGTGGAGGTCTACTTATTCCTTGCCCTTCATTAAAAGCGAGATCACGAGATGCCATTATTACCAGTTGTTAGACCATTTTGGAATAACCTGGCTCTGATACAACTTGTTGAATCGTGAGGCGCCCTTAGAGGGGGGGGGGGGGGGGTGAATAAGGGTTTTTAAAACTTGATTATTTAATATAAAACTTTTATTGTTTTTCTTTAAATCTAATTTAAATCAAAACTAAAGAGGAGTGAATCAATTTAAAACAAACTATAAAGAACATTATTTTCATTATGATTTATGATTACAAAATATGTGATTTCTATAATGCTAGAAATCGAAGGCGAAATATGAAATCTTCTTTTTGTTTTCTATACCGACTCTTCTAACCAAGAAACGATAGGCTTTAGCCGATCTTTCCCAGATCCGGCCTCAAGCCGCTCTAGCCTTCCTATACCCCGAAAAGGCCTCGAGCACCCCCTAGATCTACTTCCTAGACCTATTCGCCAACACGAGGCGAATTGCCCCCTAAGTCCTACCAAGATCTAGTCGCCAACACGAGGCGAATTTACTTCCAAGCAAATAATAAAAGGTTACAAGTAAATATTTGAACACATAAACTAAAACTCCCTATGAAGAATTCTAGAGATGGCGAAGGCCGCTGAAAGTTCTTGAAGTCGAAGCACACATTCTTCGCATTGAGAAACCGTTGATCCATTCTCCTTAAATTATTTGCTCGAATGTGTGCGGGAGATGAAGTTCTGGAAAATACAGCTCTGATTGAGTTTCTGGAGTGCTGGAGTAAGGATCAAATCAATCAGTAGTAGGAGAAGATGAAATCATCCACATTATAGAACTTGAGCTAACGCCAGCGTTAAGTCCTAACGCCGGGCGTTGACCATGTATAGTAATGTTTTGATGGCTCGGATCTTCAGAAGAGGAAGGAGATTCTGCACTTTAGGAATTGTTTATTTTAGGCAATACTAATGCCTGCGTTAAGGCTAACGCAGACGTTGAGGCAAATCATTCCTAAAGTTGCCCCCTGCAATCACGACTGCTTCCTCCTTCCATAATCGTCGATCGTTAACGTCAGCGTTAAGTACTAATGCCTGTCATAGAGCTTCTTTCTCTTTTTATTCAGCTGGCAGTCCATCCCATCGATCGGCAGCCCATCCCGTCGATCGGCAGACCATTCCGTCGATCGCTAACACCCAGCGTTAACTCTTAACGCATGCCGTTAGGCATCTTTCAATCTTTCTTCTTGTGGATAGTGCCAGACCAATATTGCAGTAACTTGGTGTCATTTGTATTAAACCTGCATGCTAAAAACACAATGGCAAACAAGATCAAATACAAGTAGGATTTGTTATTCTCAAATTAAAGGGATGCGGAAAACCATGTTCCAACAATAAGACCCAGGCTTGCATAGGAGTGCTTGGCCCACTATATCTAACAAAAGTTCGCCCCTTTGATTGAAGAATTTTCTTTTTAATGAGCCAATCTTGGCATCACTGTACTCAGTCCACTTACGAACTTTCTTCTTGTCCTTGTCAGAAATATCTTCCTCCTCATCCTGACTGCAAGAGGGAATTTTGAAAGCTTGCTCAATTTTTGCTGAGGAGAGATTCACTCATTCTCCTCCTATCTTAGACTTTATAGAGGACTTAGAAGAGGACACTCTTGCATTGCTGAACCATTCTAGAACATCAATTCTAAGATTGACTTTATGTTCAGAAAGAATATACTCCAGGCCTTGTGCTTCCAGGAGTTGAATCACTCCCTTTATGTCTTCTGGAGCATGGTAAATCCATTTCTCACTATTTCATACCCCTCCAGAAGATCCCTTGAACTCTTGGGGTGCCATTTTTGCTGTAGAAGAAGGCGCTGGGATGGAAGAGAATTTGATTTATCTAGGCGTCTAGGAAGGAAAGGATGTGTAGCTTTCATTAATTAGAAATTGTCTATTTATATGTCTTGAATCTGTGTTTTGATTAGCCATAATAATTAAAGTTAAGTGAACTAATTATTGTAAGGGGAATTAGGTCATTTGGGTTGCATTTAGACAAAATGTAATGGGACCAGCCCGTCTCAGCAGGACCGTTGAGACGACGACCTACACCGCTGGGACAGTGCACTGTCAACCGCTCGGATAATTTAGCAGTCTCAGCAGTTCAGCTGAGATTTTTCCCAGCTGTCTCTGTGGCACAACAAAAACAGTCTTCTATTTTAGCTGACCTTACTGCCTAATCATTAATCCTGTTTGAGATCTGATTGTGTTAAGACCTAACCATGACACTAAGACTTGATGTGACAATAGTTTGAATCATAACATAACATGCATAATATCATAGATGATTGAAAGAAGGAAACATTTGACACTATTCAATATTTGACATTCCAAGATCAATCTTGAAAGCATTAAATTTGGCCTCATCCAATGGCTTTATAAAAATATTAGCAACTTGATTGTCAGTGGGGGCAAATTCAAGCAGATATCTTTACATTCAACATGCTCTCTTATTAAATGATATATTATCTCTATGTGCTTTGTCCTGCTATGAGAGACAGGATTCTTAGCAATAAAGATAACACTAGATGAGTCACAATATAAAGGACACTCACTTGCCTTGAGGTTGTAGTCCTCTAACTTATGTTGTATCCATAATAGTTGTGCACAACAACTTCCTGCAGCAATATATTCAGACTCAACAGTGGATATTGCCACACTTGTCTGCTTTTTGCTCCTCCATGATATCAACTTCCTTCCTAGGAATTGATAAGTACCACTTGTGCTTTTCCTGTCTTCTTTGCATCCTGCAAAATCTGCATTTAAAAATCCAGTTATTTCAAAGTCATTGTTCTTAGGGTACCAAAGGCCAAGATGTAGGTTGCCTTTAAGGTATCTCAAAATCCTGTTTGCAGCTGAATAATGAGATTCCTTAGGGCATGCCTGGTACCTAGCACAAACACTTATAACGTACATAATGTCTAGTCTACTTGCAGTTCGATACAATAGGGATCCAATAATACACCTGTAGTGGATTCATCAAAGGCCTTGCCCTTCTCATCCTTGTGTAGGGAAATGTTGGACCACATGGGAGTTTTGATGGTGGAAGCTGATTCCATACCAAACTTTTTGATAAGCTCCCTAGTGTTCTTAGTCTGAGAGATGAATATCGCCTCATCAGACTGTTTCACTTGGAGACCTCAAAAGTACTTGAGCTCTCCCATATTGCTTATCTCAAACTCCCCCTGCAAAAGGTTGGCAAACCTTTTGCAGAGGTTGACATCAGTAGACCCAAATATTATGTCATCAACATATATTTGGACTAGGAGACACTTGCCCCTTGTTTCCCTAAGAAACAATGTACTATCTATCTTTCCCCTCAAGAACTTGTTCTTGATGAGAGAGCTAGGTAAGGTCTCATACCAAGCCCTAGGGGCTTGCTTTAGACCATATAGAGCTTTTCTAAGTAAATACACATGAGAAGAGAGGGTTGGATGCACAAAACCTGATGGTTGTTCAACATATACCTCTTCCTTCAAGTCACCATTGAGGAAGGCAGATTTGACATCCATTTGATATACTTTGAACCCCTTGTGGGAAGCATAGGCAAGGAATAGCCTAATTGCTTCTAACCTTGCAACATGGGCAAAGGTTTGATCAAAGTCTATTCCCTCTTCTTGTCTATATCCCTTGGTTACCAATCTAGCCTTGTTTTTGATGATTATTCCATTTTCATCCAACTTGTTCCTGTAAATCCATTGGGTGCCAATAATGTTATGTCCTTGAGGTTTTGGCATCAATTTCCATACCTTGCATCTTTTGAATTGAAGAAGTTCTTCTTGCATGGCTTGAATCCAAAATGTATCTTGGTTGGCTTCTTCAAACTTATTGGGCTCCATTTGTGATAGGAAGCTCAGGAATAAGGCTTCATTGTGAGCCCTGCTTCTGGTTAGTACACCTTAGTTCTGATCTCCAATAATTTGTTCTCTTGGATGATTGCTAAGGTGTCTTGTAGCTGCAGGCAATCTGTCCTCCATTTGCTGTATTTCTTCTGCTAGTTCAGTAGTATCTTCAGCACCCTGCACCTCTTCATCTTCTGGAATTGCAGCATTTGTATAGGCTTTTCTACTGCTGGGTATGTCTTGCTCAGACAACTTCCATTGCTTGTTCATTTCCTGTCAAAACAGAAGAACTAGACCAGCCCTTATAGATTAGGCTGGTCTCATCAAATGCCACATGCATAGACTCTTCTACAACATGAGTTTTCTTGTTATAAACTCTATAAGCTCTACTATGTGAGTTATAGCCAACAAGAACCCCCACATTGCATTTCTTTGCAAACTTAGTTAATTGAGATTTTCCATTATTTAAAATGTAGCATTTTGAACCAAAGATTCTAAAGTATGAAATTGTTGGTTGTTTGTCTTTCAGAATCTCATAGGGGGTAATTCCATGAACCTTATTGATGGAAGCTCTATTGAGAACATAACATGCAGTATTGACTGCCTCAGACCAAAAGTATTCTGGGAGTGAGGAGTCACTAAACAATATTCTCCCAGCTTCTATCAAGGTCCTATTCCTCCTCTCAGCCACACCATTTTGTTGTGGAGTCCTTGGAGAGGAAAACTCTTGGGTGATACCAAATGCTTGACAAAACCTTGTCATGGCTTCAGATTGAAATTCTGTGCCATGGTCAGTCCTAGTCCTGACCAAAGTACATTGTAAGTCATTCTGAATTGCCTTGACATGGTTTATAAAAACATTTAAGGTATCTGATTTCTTCTTAAGGAAGAATACCCATGTATATTTTGAGTGATCATCAATAATCACCAAAGTATACAACTTTCCACCTAGGCTCTGAATTGGCAAAGGACCAAACAAGTCCATGTGCAATAGATATAGACATCTTTCAGTGTCTTTGGAGCAAATACTTTGAAAGGTGGCCCTTGTTTGCTTACCCATTTGGCAATCATAACAGGGACCACTTTTTATACATTTCATGTTTGGACTATTCCTAACATGGTTTTTAGAGAATAGTCTATACATTGTCTTGTAGTTAATGTGGGCAAGTCTCTTGTGCCATTGAACACAAAGAGACTCACATTCATTTGCCACAAGACATACATATGATAGAGAATTATTGCATATAAAATCTAAACAATAAACATTCCCACTCCAAGTGCCTGAGAGAATGGTCTCTAAGTCATTAGACTTTTTGATCAAGCACTTGTCATTGTGGAATTCAATGACAGACTAAATCACATAGTTGACTTATGATTACAAGGTTGTGTTGCAACCCTTCAACATAAGCTACCCATATGATTGAAACTATTCCATTGGAGATCATACCATATCCTTTGGTGATTCCCTTTTCAGATCCACAAAAGATGACTTTAGGTCCATTCTTCACAGCTGTGTAGTCCTGTAGAAGACTTCTAGTACCTCATGTGCCTTGAGCTCCGACTGTCCAAGTACCATATTTGTGTAAGACAGGTACTTGAACTAACCTGCAAAAAGGAATTTAGTTACCCTTAGGAGCCCAAAAAATTTTGGGTCCTAGGTCCTTTTTAGCATGATAAACTGACCTCACACCTACTACACTTTTAGCAGGAAGGTTCTTCTTTGCATTTGGCACATTGGGATTATGCCAACAGTCAATGGAAAAGTGTCCCACCTTACCACAACACCAACATTCATGAATGTTGTATCTCCTCTTCTGAACATGTATAGTGGAAAGATCATCAATATGCTTGTGTTCAGGAGGGGAGAAAGCAGCAGTTTTCTTGTTTCTTTCAGCAAGGATCTGGCTGAATGTTAAACTGTGGACAGTCTTAGCAACCTTTGTCTTAGTGGCATCAACTTGCTTTGGCTTGAGAGCAAAGCAAGATTGGATAGAATCAGACACCGAGCAACAAGACTTGTTTACAGATTTGACAGCAATCATGTTCTTAGCTGGAATGAACTTGGAAGAACTTGCTTCCTTACTCTTGAATGATGGAGTTGAAGTACCAAATACACATGGTCCAGGTTGGGCCATTTGAATTTCCTCATGAGGAGCCTTCATAGCACTCAAGCCCATGCCATTTCTTCTACTATGGGAAGGAGTGTTTTCCTTCCTATAGGAGCTTCCATTCTTCCAGTGACCATACATGTTGTCATGGTCATACCTGTTAGAGGGAAGTAATACCTTTTGAAAGGCAGTATGAGTCTTAGCCTTATCCTTGCTCTTTTCTCCACTCCCTTCTCCTACTTCCATTCTATTGAACCCTAGTCCTCTTCTATTGGTTTGAGAGGAAAAGGTGTCAATAATGGGAAGCACATATTTGGGCTTGGATAATTGATCCACTAGGCTTTTTTCCTTGAGAAGCTTAACCTCAAGGTCCTTGATGACCTTGTTCTTTAGGGAGATGGTGCTCAATTGAGCAATTGTTATCCCCTTTAGATGGCTTATTTCTCTACACATTTGAGCCACCATGGTGGGTGACTTAGTGTACTCTTTCTTATCCAACTTAAGGGAAGCAATTTCTTGGGCTTGCCTCTTGGCCAGCTTCTTGCTCTTTTTCAGAGCTTCCAAGAGAGCACCTTACTTGTCAATCAATTGGTTGACATCTTCCTCAAAATCTGAATCACTTCCACCAATTGATGAAGGTGCTTCAGATTCTGGGCTTGTCTCATAGTTAGAAGAAGAGATGGAATGAATCAGTACCTGTTCATTGTCAGAATTGTTCTGACTTGCTTCCTCATCAGTGATGGCCATAAGGCCTACATGATCTTTGTCCTCTTCATCCTCATCAATATCACTGTCTGTGTGTGATAGAGGGGCCCTGATTCCCATCTTGGCAGAAGGAAGATCTTCATCCTCTTATGTTGCAAACAGCCCAATGTAGGCTTCTTCTTCATCATTTGAATCTAAAGTTGAGGATTCAGATTCACTCCAGCTCTTCCCTTTCTTTGCTAGGAAGGATTTTTCACCCTTCCTTTCCTTTTGTTGATGATGTTTCTTATCACCCTTCTCCTTCCTGTTGACTGGACAGTCAGCAATGACATGTCCGGGCTTGCTGCAGCAATAACATATGATATTATTTGAAACATGTTTACCAGGTTTAGATTCATACCTGTCACCCTTGGTGTGCTGCCTTTCAGATTTGTTGTGATCCCTTTTTGAATGAGAAGAGGAGGATGGCTTGTTCTTCCACTGCTTCCTCCTCATTATCTTCTTGAACTGCCTTGAGAAGGCAGCAAATTCCTCATCAAATGAAGAGATGTCTGAGGTGTTGTTCTCAGATTTCTCTGATTCAGTAATCCTTCTTGGAGGAGACATCATCCTGGCTTTGCTCTTCTTGGAGCTATCAGCTTTGAGAGCAACAACTCTCTCCCTTGCATGAGCCCTGGTGGAAGTGTCCTCTTCCTTACATGTAGACAACTGCATCTCATAAGAGAGCAGCTTCCCAAATAGTGTATGGGTAGGAGTTTCACCTAGCTTGGCCACTTCCTTGATGACACATATCTTTGTGTCCCAGTCTCTAGTTAAAGATATTAGGAACTTGTCATTAAGCTCATATTCACTAAATACCCTTTCATAGGTTCTTAGTTCATTGACTATCCTAAGGAACCTTTCATAGCAGATGGAAATGCTTTCCTGGCTCAGCTTCCTGAAAGCTAGATATTTTGATTGAGGAGTGATTTTCTATCATCCCTCACTTCAGCTGTCCCTTCCATATACACCACTAGTGTATGCCATATTTCCTTGGCTGTTGTGCAGTGCACCAAGTTCTGAAGGGTGGAGTCATCAATGGCATTAACAATGTTGTTTTGGTCTCTTTTATCTATAGTGAATAATGCAAGGTCATCCTTGGTCAAGTCATTAAAAGCCTTGGCCACTCTCCTGGTTGGATCTATGGTGGAGGCAGTTTGATAAGTGAATGGGCCTTCCTTTACAGTGATGTATATCCTTGGCGTCTCATGCTTCCATAAACAACATAACCCTTTGCTTCCATATGCCAAAGTTTTCTTTGTTGCATATGGGCAACTCATAGACCCCATCTCCTTCTGCAACCCAGTGGAGGCCATAGGATTCAGTTATGACTACTCCTTTATATCATCTGGTCAGACAGTTATGTCCTTCTTGACCAACCTGCCTCTGATACTACTTGATAGTTTATAAGTATGTAGTCTTAATCACATAGAGGGGGGAGGGGTGATTAGGTCTCTTTGCGTTTAAGCTAATATCTAGCTATTTTCTGAATTAATGTTAGTAAGAAATAAAGCACACAGAAAACACACAAATATTTATAGAGGTTCCTCAAAACAGGGTGTCTTGAGTAGTCCTCTTTCCCCCTTCACCTTTATAACAATGAGTTAGACAAGGCCAACTCCACCAATCTCAGCTCCAAGAGCTTACTACTCAGATCCCTCAGGATCTCTCAGGTTAATCCTAAACCCTACCTCAGGCTCAACAACCCTACCTTAGACACAACTGCCCTATCAACTCAGACCTATCAAGAAGTCATACCTAAGATCTCCACAGAGATCCTACACTCAAGCTAAACTCTCAGCTCTACACTCAAGCACAACAGCCCTACTCCCTCAGGCAAAATGCCCTACAAAATCAGAACAAGTAATGTTCCTACAAAAGGTAATAAATATTGCTTACAACAGAAGATAGATAATTAACTCTTTCAAGCCTTGATCTTCTATTGCTGTCTTGAAGCAGGGAAGAAAACAGCAGCTTCAATCCTGCCTCTTTTTGATCCTTGCCTTCAGTAGATGAGAAAGGATTAACTTGTTCTTCTTCAATCACACAGGAAGAACAATCTTTCTCTCCTTTTCTGCTTTAGGAAGCAGGCCGAGAGAGCTTGTTGATAGCCGACAATGTAACAGTAGTTCTCTCTTCTTTTGCCAAAAAAAACTTCTTTTTGAAATCCCTAAGTTATGATTTTATACTTCTCCAATCTTCAACGACTATCAGATGGCCCCTAACAACGTATGGAGGTGATTTGGGCACCTTATCTAGCTTTTCTGCCACTTGCGCCAAAAGCAAAACCCGCCATCATATTTGAATCTGTCTCAGTGGTTGGGCTTAGACAACTTCCAGTCTCAATGGCTACTTCTGTCCCGTCCCAGCGGATCCGCTGAGTTAGACAGTTGTCTCAGCAGTTTTCCTCTATCTGCAGCTCAGCTGGCCCAGACACCTTCTCAGCGGCTCCTGGCTTGTCTCAGTAGTTCAGCTAAGACTGAGAACTTGTCTCAGCGGTTTCGGCAGTAAACCACTGAACATATTCCCCACCTTGGAGTAACCTAACCCTGTGTAGTCATGAGATGAAATAGGGTTTATCAAATATAACTTGTACTTAGCACTGAGTGTGATGCTTCTTCAAATCAAGGGAACATTGAGGGTAATATTCCCAACAAGTTCTTCAAATTAGAACAAAAATCTTATTTGGTTTGAACGGTTTTGATTCTGATTTCAGCATAATTTTTGGAATCATCGTGTCAACGGTTTTGGTTTCGGATCAACAAGAACCAAAATCGAACGGTCCACTAACAATTTGGCCATGTTTTGTGTTGTTTAGTTTGGTTCCAATCGGTTTTGTGTCATAATTTTAATCATTTTATAACTATATAATTTGAGTCATAAGATACAATCACAAAGATTATCTCTTTAAAAATACATATTTAAAAAGGAAAGGAACCCTGTGTGAAGATAAGAAGCATGCCAATCGACTCTTGTTGGTTTTCTATGGTGCCTATTTCAGGGTTGAGCGGAGGAGTGAGACGATGAGGCAGCAATGGACATAGATGAAACTTGGAAGGAGGACGTCCATAAAGAAAATAAAGAGATACATGGAGGAGTTGAAGGAGGAAAGATCTTCTGGGATGGTGGTTAAAATTTCCCAAGCTCTAGATTGCTTCATCGAAGGCCTACTGTCATGAACGATTACATCGCTCTGTCGGTAAGGGATCGACAAGGAGGCCACCAGCGAGGAACAGGACGACTAGTAATGAAGAGGAGAATAGGGAACACGTAGAGACCTAATTTGTCAGGAGAGGAGTGGGAAAATGTGTAACATCCCACGAATAACTAGACCCCTAGGAGGGTTTTTGGCACAATTAGGTCATGACAAAGCACTAGGAAGACCAAAAGGACCCCAAGAACCTAGGTAGGTAGATGAAATCACCTTGGTTTGCAAATAGCAATTTTTGGTTACTTAGTCTAGGGTGTGAATTTTGGGCCTCAAGTGAACCCCACCTGACCTCACCATGACACCCCTGACCCCATAGGGAGTCCATTGGGCCACTTAGGGCCCATTGGGGTTAACAAAAGTGGTCAAATTGACCAAAGTCAATGATGCAGTTTCGGCAAGTGCACCAGTCATTGTCAAGTAATAATGAGAATAGCTTCCTCGAATGTCGATCTCTTGAGGAATGCAGGTTGTGATGAAGTGATTTGTGTCGTGAAACGTTTGTTACAACGAGCGAAATAAGTAAAACAAGGGGGCTTTTGTTGGTTGGTCTAAACTAACAAACAAGAAAATAAAGTTGCGGGTCAAAGTCACCGCTTCGCTTGGCGAGATGAATGTGTCGGCCGCTATGCCGGGCTTCGTTAGGCGAGTGGACGGAAAGCAAGTGTGGAATGTGAGGGCCGCAATCACCTCTTCGCTAATCACCATTAGCATTTGCTAATGTGAGTCTCAAGTGAGTGAATGGAGTGGATGTGGGTGAGTGGTGATGAAGCACAACACAACACAATATCCAAGGTTATGAAAAAGAAGAAGCGCTTTCATTCATAGACACATGAGAGTAATCATGTTCATTATAAACTAATACATCCACAAAATGCAAAAGGGGAGAATAAACCAATAGAGAAGACTAGCCGTCGATCTCGGTCGGAATAGTGGGTTGTCAAACCACTTCCGGGCTCGGTCGATGTATGCTTCCAGGACCAAGAGACTGTCACTATCTCCAATCTTTCTCCGTCATCTTCGTTCGTCAGGTTTTCTTCTTCTTCTTCTTCCAAACTGAGGTTGCACAACTCGGCAATGGTGTTGTTGACGGCCGGGAATGCTTCAAAATTCTTGGAATCCGCTAGGTTTTCACCAGAGAATGGTTCCCGGATGAAGGAGATGAGTGGGGATGGAGGAGGAGAGAAAATGGTGCTGGGCGGAGCTTTAAATCGCGGAATGGAAGTCCGTTCTCTCGCCCCTTTTCCAAGCCGGAAGATTTCTTGGCTTATAAACAAAATCAGTAGAAATTAAGTCACGCACGGTAGAACGCAAGACCGTGCGTAGACCGTGCAATATTAATGAAGAAGCAGTGCCTTGAGGAAGAAGCAGCAGCGCCCGTGCATTTTACTCACGCACGGTTGAAGCCGCCCGTGGTAAGAACGCACGACCAATTCCAGATGGCCGAAAAAAACTAGGCTTAATAGGCAATCGCGCATTTTCTTCGCGCACGAGCAACTGCCCGTGCGTAAAAATGCACGATCAATGACAAAACATCATTTTCTACCCCAGATGATGGCACACGACCGCAGCCATCCGTGCATCAAGGAAAATGCACAACCGTGCGATATATGCAGACATGAAAATTGGGTAAAATAGTATGATCCATCCACGTGCATAAACATCAATACGGCTGGGAATAACCTTACAGCTCAATACAAATACAAAATAAAAGATTAGGAGGTGCCGTGTGCTTACCACCAACAACAAGAAGCACAAACACAAACCAAAACGGGCCTAAATAGTGCACATAGTGCGGAAGTGATTATAAGAGAAATATAAGCAATAATAGCTTGAATAGGACATGCACAAGAGTGAAAACTAGCCCGGATGAGTCCATAAAAGTTTATATAAATGAGACTCATCACAACCCCCAAACTTACCTGTTTGCGCGTCCCGAGCAAACAAATCCGGTGGGAAACGAAAATGGTAGTTAGCGTAGAGAATTGCAAGGAAAGAGTAAGATGCGAAGTATCATACTCATGCAAATAGAAATTCAGTAAAAGAAAAATCTAAATATACTAACTAATTTACAATAGTATAAATGCGTAAGTAGAAATTTAAGTTTACTCGGAAGGTGAATCATGCTGAATTTTGCAGTCGTGCACCAGTGTGAAAGTAAACAAGCCACTAAGGAGGGGTTGCCAAAGACCGTGATTCAGGGGTAACTCCGCTGAAATCCATCAACGTCATGAGCCATAAGCTTACGCGGTCACACTCTCTCCATGGTGCTAGCAAACTCAAAAGGTGAATCAGTAGGGCTTTTGGGTTATTGCGAGGCTTAGGTTACGAAATGATATACAAAAATAAACTTGAAGGCTACGCAACCCAAATGAGCAACAACAATATGCTTACCCAAAACAAGCCCACAACATCGCTAGTATGACACACCCCCTGACTTAGCTTGAAAACTGGGTGTGCACACAACCTACTCCAACTGATTTTCTCAATTACGCACAAGGGGAATTCTTTTCATTTCTATTCCTTCCTCAGATTTTTCTTTTCATTTTCTTTCCGCTTTCTTTTTATTTGAAACCCCCATTTGGTTCACCAATAAATTCAGCATAATAGTTTCACATCATCATGAAATTTACACACATCACACCCAACGATAATTATACTCTTGGTTAACTCTAATACTTGGTTGCGAAAGTGGGATAAGCTTCAGTCTTTGGTGATTGACGGAAGAGCTGAAACAAAGGATGGATAGGCACAAATTAGCTTGCAAAGGTAAGCGCATAGGTCATGGAAATCAAAGTTCAAACAAGCCAACTAGATGACCTACGTCACGCTCAACTTATTGAGTCGCTCTCACCCATGCTTCAAGAGTAGCTTGGGGCAAGTTCTTAGCCCACGAGAAAGATAAACCTTCCTTCCGACTCGAGCAATGCACAACTAACGCTCTCTTACACACAACACCGTGCTACTACAAATTTCAGTCACATTCACCAAATGAGTAAAATAAATCAAAAGCTACGCAAAAACACTAATTGTAAATTAAAAGCATAAAGATAATCTAATTTTACTCCAATTTCTATGGCAGCATGTGGATGCGACTAGAGCACTACAAGAGTCAACATCGCACTCCGATTTGCAATTCTTAAGTTAACATCCTATTTCAAAATCCAAACCAAGATAAGCGTGAACGGAAGCAGACAAACAAGTGAGTGCGCGCTTATGCGGGTGAATTGGAGTATGCTATAGTATGACATAAATGAAAATATACTTCTGGTATACTAAAATGTGTACACGTGTAGTGAATACTCGGTAAACTCTCCCCCCAGGCTTGAATTGGACAATCACATGAATTTTTGACAATGAAAATAAGAGAAAGCTAGGGAAGAGGGTACCTATGCTTAGATATGAGCATACCAGAAGATTGGCGTTAGACCTTGGAAATCACCAGGTTCGCCGCAAAAAAAAATCACTGCTCATGCGAATAAATTACACCAGAGACAAAATAGAAAGAAAACAGGAGCATAAGCAGATTAGTAAAAAATGGGAACCGAAGGGTCCCCCATTGGGTTGTCTCCCAGGAGCCCTTTGGTTTACTGTCCTTAAGGTGGACCAAATACCTGTATTAAGCAGTTTAAAGAGTTCAAGAAAAATAAAGCTTAGCTATACGCAAACAAACATTCAACCAAATCACAAACAAATATTGGCATTCAACCTTTTGTTTTCAGTTTCTTGAACTCTATAACCAAGTTCACAAACAAACATTCAACCAAATCAGGATAACATCAACTATTTTTGCTCTGGATCTACAAGAATCAAACTTTGGCATTCTTCGATGAGCGGCCCACTATCATATATCTTCAGACGATGCCCATTAACCTTGAAGTTGTCCCCATTCTTCCCAACTACTTCAATAGCACCGAAAGGAGAGACTCCCATGACAACAAAAGGGCCACTCCAACGCGACTTCAATTTCCCTGGAAATAGACGGAGGCGAGAGTTATAGAGTAGTACTTGGTCGCCAGGCTTGAATTCCTTTGGGATTATATGCCGGTCATGTCATCGCTTTGTTTTTTCCTTACAGATGCGCGCATTTTCATAAGCGAAGTGTCTGAGTTCGTCTAACTCATTTAATTGCGTGCGGCATTTATCAACAACATCCTCGATATCCATGTTCATCATTTTGGTCGCCCAGAGTGCCTTGTGCTCAAGCTCCACGGGCAGATGGCAAACTTTCCCAAAAACTAATTGGAAAGGTGTCATGCCGATGGGTGTTTTGTAGGCAGTACGATATGCCCATAAAGCGTCGTCAACCTTTTTGGCCCACTCCTTCCTATTTGAATGTATTGATTTTTCAATTATTCATTTGAGTTCGCGGTTGGAGACTTACACTTGCCCGCATGTTTGCGGGTGATAAGCTAGAGACACCTTGTGGCTGACCCCAAATTTCTTTATCAATTGCCCGAACTGCTTATTACAGAAGTGGCTACCTCCATCACTAATTATAGTCCTCGGTTCCCCGAACCTTGAGAAGATATTTTTGTGAATGAAGTTTAGAACTGTGCGCGCATCATTAGCTGCAACTGCTTTGGCTACTACCCACTTTGACACATAATCCACAGCTACAATGATATATTGCTTACCATGTGACATTGGAAAAGGACCCATGAAGTCTATTCACCAAACATCGAATGGTTCGCATACCAACATAATATTAAGAGGCATCTCGTTTCTCTGTGATATATTCCCAGTTCATTGACACTCGTTACACTTGGAGATATGGGCGTGAGCATCCCTGAAGAGCGCGGGCCAATAAAACCCACATTGCAATACCTTTCGTGTTTTCCTGTTAGCTCCAAAATGTCCACCGGCTTCCCTGTCATGACAATGTTATAGAATAGATTGAAACTCAGCTTATGGGACGCAACGCCTAATAATCCCGTCACTGTATATGCGAAATAAGAGTGGATCTTCCCAAAAATAGTATTTCGAGTCAGAAGACAACTTTCGTCTCTGCTGAGGGGAATGATTATGCGAGAATATTTTACACGCAAGATAATTTACAATATCAGCATACCATAGGGTTGTTGGAGCATGCGCAGTGATTGCAAATAGCTTCTCATCTAGAAAATAATCAATTATTTCCTCCCCTTTGCTGTTGGAGCCTTACTCCAACTTGTCATGCTCCAATCGCAATAATTGATCGGCTATTACATTCTCCACCCCCTTCTTATCTTTGATTTCCAGCTCATACTCTTGTAGAAGGAGAATCTAGCGGATTAAATGTGGTTTGGCATCTTTCTTCTTGAACAGGTACCTAAGTGCGACATGGTCCGTGTACACTATTACCTTTGATAGCACCAAGTACGAGTGAAATTTCTCGAAGGCGAAAATCACGGCTAACAATTCTTTCTCCGTGGTGGTGTAATTTGCTTGGGCGTTGTTGAGAGTCCGACTGGCATAAGATATGGTGTGAAAGATTTTATTTTTCCTTTGACCGAGCACTGCTCCCTCGACCACGTCACTTGCATCGCACATAATAACGAATGGCAGACTCCAATCAGGTGCCACCAAAATCATGGCAGAGATAAGTTGGCCCTTTAAGGTCACAAAGGATCGCATACACGATTCATCGAAGTTGAAATGGACATCCTTGGCTAGCAAGTGAGAAAGAGGTTTCGAAATGAATGAAAAATCATTAATAAACCTCCGATAAAATCCCATGTGTCCCAGAAAACTGTGGATACCCTTCACAGACGACGGCGGAGGAAGGTTCTTGATAACACTCACCTTTGCCTGGTCCACCTCAAGCCCCCGGCGGGAAACCTTATGCCCCAGCATGATTCCCTCACGTACCATAAAATGGCATTTTTCCCAATTCAAGATGAGATTGGTATCCTCTCACCGCTTCAAGGTCTTGGCTAAATTGGCGAGGCACGACTCGAAGCTGCTGCCAAATAAAGTGAAATCATCCATAAAACTTCAAGGAAATCTCCCACCATGTCGGCGAAGATAGCGAGCATGCATCGTTGGAAAGTTGCAGGGGCTTTGCAAAGTCCAAACGACATTCTCTTAAATGCGAAGGTGCCTGAAGGGCAGGTAAATGTCGTTTTGTCTTGATCTTCAGGGTCGATCAGGATTTGATTATACCCTGAGTACCCATCCAGAAAACAGTAATAGTCTTGCCCTGCCAACTTTTCTAGCATCTGATCAATGAAAGGGAGCGGGAAATGGTCCTTGCGCGTTGCATCATTTAGTTTGCGGTAGTCAATACAAACTCTCCACCCGGTGATCATTCGTGTGGGTAGCGACTCATTCTTCTCATTGGCAACAATAATGATCCCTCCCTTCTTTGGCACCACCTGAACTGGGCTGAACGACTTGCTGTCGCTGATTGGGTAGATAATACCAGCATCCAAAAGCTATATCACCTCCATCTTTACTACATCTTGTATCTTCGAGTTCAGCCGCCTTTGGGGTTGCGCCATAGGTTTGTACTGATCTTCGAGAAGGATCTTATGCATGTAGACAATGGGGATGATTCCCATAATATCTACGAGGGAACGTCCGAAAACTCTTTGGTATCTTCTTAGCACACCTACCAACGCAGTTTTGTTGGCTACTTACAATGTTGCAGAAATAATGACCGGGTGCGTTGTATTTTCTCCTAGAAAACCGTATTTCAGAGAATCAGGCAATTGCTTGAGGGTTGGTGAGGTGTTCATATCTGCTGACGCAATGGGTGACTCGCTAATCATATGCGGACCTTCGGACTAGTTTGAATGTATACCTTCACTGCTCATGCCTTCTTGCTGCCATAATGCCTCGCTATCATCTAGAGCTATATCAATCTGACCATCAAATTCATCTTCCGGTTCCACCGGTTCGTAGTCAGTGATTTCAAAAATATATGGCGGATCGTGAACATTGAAGGATATAGCATCCTGTCCCAATCTGAGTGTGAGCTCCCCTTGATCCACATTAATGATGGCGCGAGCCGTAGCAAGAAATGGGCGCCCCAAGATAATAGGGACCTTTGCATCAGCCTTCATGTCGAGGATGACAAAATCAGCTGGGAAGGCAAGGTCATTAACCACTATGGTAAGGTCTTCCACCATCCCTGCCGGTTTCTTGTTCGATCTGCAGCCAGCTGTAGTATCACCTGCGTAGGATTCAAAGTTCCTGCACCTAGCTCTTGAAATATGGAAAGCGGCATTAAGTTGATTGAGGCTCCCAGATCATAGAGCACCTGACTGAATCAGTGATGACCAATTCTGCAAGGAATAGTAAAGTTGCTAGGGTCCTTGCACTTTACTGGAACATAGTTGGTAATCAGGGTGGAGCATTCCTCTGTGAGCCCAATGGTTTTGAGGTCCTCCAACAATTTGCGCTTTGAAATCAGGTTTTTCAAAAATTTGGAGCAACCCGGTATCTGGGAAATGGCCTCAATCAACGGTATACTTACTTGCACTCCCCTCATCATTTCCAGGAATTTATGAAATTGCTTCTCGGCCTTCTCATTCCGTAACCTGTGAGGGAGTGTGCGTTTTACAATACTCTTCAAGGGTTATGGCACACTAACAGAGTCCGGCTCAGCTGGGGTAGGTGTCGGTTCCTTTGCCGCATCTGCATGAAGGGAATGGGGTCATAACTCCAAGGATGGGCTTGAAACTTTGTAGGTGGTTTCATAGTGTAAATAAACACCTGGATAATTGTGTTGGGATTTTTGGAGTCATTAACACTCACTGAACATTTATTTATTTAATTTGGTAACCTTCATTTCAAGTGCATAATATATGGTCATATATTTTAGGAATGTTATGAAGCTTGGACAGTGAACTTTTCATGATGCAATAAGTCTCTGGAAATGTTATTATAATGTTTGGATAAATTAATTTGGTAGTTCCTTCACAACGTGCCAAAAGTCAGTTTCCATGATTTAAATTATTTATGTAGTCATATTATTTTTGAAAAATGTGAAATATTTTCAAAGAGCCTCTAAGGTTAATATAATGCTATGCAATTTTTATGATAATTATTGGATGAGAATTTATATTGCTACCATCACAAATTCACAATATTCAGTTCTTTTGAATTAATTAATTATATGACTAAATGATTTATGAAAAATATGGCACTTGGCCAATAGTCCTTTTAGGTCATCACGATGCTCTACAAATTTTGTATTAATTGTTGGATGAGACTATGTAGTGGTTCCTTCACAAATTTATTTAAACCCAATTCCTTTGTAATAATTAAATATATGGTTAAATTGAATTAGAAAAATATAAAACTGTCCAGTGAGCTTCTCTGGTCAACATGGAGCTTTGGTAATTTATCATAATTTTTGGAAGGACAAATACTGTACTTTGTTTATACATTTGTTAAAATTAGTAATTATGATTTATTTAAATTACATGGGTTCATGATCTTGTAAAATAGTCAATCTCTATTGGATGATATTTTGGACTTATTAGAATCCCTGGAAATTTATTAATGTCATTTGGGTAGAAGTAAGTTGAAGTTCGTTCACAAATTTTGATTATACCTCAATTATTCATATAACGATTTTCAATGAAATAATTAGGGTGGAAAAATATAAATTACTGATATTTCTTCAGTATAGATCATAACCAACCTATGGATGTATTGTTCATCATATGAAAACCTTGGGTACATGTAGGACATTTACAAATGTCATTCTTTCCCCTTAAGATTGAAGTGGTTTGCGGATAGCCAAAATGGAGCTCGGTGGTTTTAGGTATTTCCATGAGTTATTGGTTTGGGATTCTTCAGTGAGAGGTTATATAGGTCAACTCTATGGTGGAAGGGGCAAAAGTTTCTTCAAGACCTCCCCTAGTTGTGGGTGTGAGTTATTTACCCTTAAGTGGAGTGTTGGTGTTCAAGAGAACATTAATACCTACCATTGAATCTTAATCCATTATAGGGCTCTAGAGTAACATAAAAGAGTGGTGTTGGGTAGTCACCAATAAAATTAAGTGTCTTATGAAAGGGAGGTTTTTTCGATCATCCCATCGTACCTCCTAGTACTGCTGCGAGCCCCTCACAGGGTAGACCTCAGGAAGTCCAAGATGAACCCTTAAACTGTCAGGGCATGTGATAAGGAATGATCAATCTAATAAGAAGTTATCAAGTACACATGCATATACACCCCATTACTATGGGAAGATAGTTTTGGTTGGTCTATTCCTTTGAGCAGTGGGCTCGGTGTGAGCTTAACGAAGGAATGTGATGCAAGTTGTGGCTTAGTGTTTGTTAGAACGGACTGGTTAGTCCGGTGAGCCGGTGACTCGGGAGTTCAATTGTAGCATATGTGCTTGTGCATGTAAGTGGTGGGTCATCGATATTGGACAGTCATTCACACCGACGTTAGTACGTTGGCTCGACAAATGTGAGTATTCACTTAGCCAAGAAAAGACTGGCGGGATGCCAGCATTAGTATAAGATGCTCTGTAGCACCTGACTAGGTGTACCGAGTGGTACATAAGGTCTAGGTTAGGTAGTGTGAATATAGGCCTAGGAGTGGGGTGGCCCAACCCACTGCCTCCATTTCCCACTACAAGAGATACCTGAGAGTTTAGCTAACTCCAAATCAGGGAACTAAAGGTCTATGCGCACAGTGTCGTGTAGGTGAGTCGCACTAGTGTGAAACATATTGATTAAACCTGGCATAGTATTTTATATCACACATAACATTGCATAAAACCTATACCCCCATAGTATAAATTATTATGGGATCTTTTATATGACGGGCCTTGCAAAATGACCCCTTAACTTATAAGCTTGTATGAGCATTCTTATAAGTTAAGGTTACCTTTCTCTTGATAGTCGCTTTACCATTTATTTTACTGCTTCTTTATTCTCATTTCCTTTACCATTAATTTACTGCTGTTACATTATAATTGTGCAAGTAGGCCTTGTATTAGATAATTTTAGTATATGCTTTCTGGTAGTTAAGGCCATCGTCATCTGCTTGCAAATTCTGCTTTGATGTCCCTCCTCTTCATTCCTCCCGCTCGGTGCCTAGGAATCACCGGGGGAGGGGTGGGGGATCTTGGCTTAGTCTTTTAACTAACGGTCGGATGTGACCAAACACCATAGGGGCTCCGATGGTGAGGCAGGGAGCTGCCCCGGGAGATCTAGCGCAATCAGGGAATGATATAGGAGGAGGTGAGTCAGCCTAGTTTAGGAGCAGCAGCAGTGACTACGAGCTCTGTGAGTGATCAATATTTATTACTTCCGCGAACATTGTAGTGAGGATTATATGTACTACGTAGGAGCCCTTTTATATTCATCATTTATTATCGTGGACTACTTGTGATATTTTATATATATCACCTTGTGATGTGGACTTAATATTATATATTATTCTTCCTTTATTTTTTTGTGATGTAGTTGGCCTGGATGTTGAATTTGCCAGCAAAATCGGCGTCTTGTAGTGATGACCTTCACGAGAGTTGGTGTCACCGCAAGGCGGCGGTTCTGGGCTTAAGACCCGGTGGAATTTCAAAAAAAAAAACTGGGGTCTTACAACTGCTATCAGAGTGAACCTCTCAGATCACCAAGAAACAGGAAGTCCACAACCCTCGGGTCACCCTGCATGAGCTTAGGCCGCAGACAAACGAGCAGTGGAAGCAATGGTGTGCTCATAAGGGAAATCATATGCAACAGTCCACTCTTATCTAGATTTTGACCAACCCTCTTATAAGTTAACTTTTTCTCATGTAGCCTTCGACGATCCCTTCCCCTCAGCAGGAAACACCTCAGGGTCCGCCTGTCATTCCACCCCCGCCGGTTCCTACTCTGTTACAGCAATTGGAGATGGTATAAGTTCTAACGACAATCTTGGAGGCTTTCAGAACACATCAAGCTCCGTCTTCGCTGCCAAATCCCGGGTCAAAATGGTTGAGTGCCTTCTGAGGCCTCTCCCCTCCATCATATATCGGGACAGAGTCAGTAGTGCGAACAGAGGAATGGCTGGATATCATCTACGAGATGCTGGCAGGGATACGATTGTTGGTACGAAAAATATACCTCCAAGAGTCACATTAAAAGAAGAGGAAAGTGGCTGCGGAGTGCAGGTTACTTAGGATGGAGAATGCCAGAAAAGAGGTCTCTGAGGGAAAACTTCTTTGATTGATCTCAAAAAAGGATTACAGAGGGGGTATAAAATAGGCCAGGGTGAGAGGTAGAAAAGCGACATAATTCGAGACTGCTTATTCAGGATGTAAGCTGGAGGCTCGAAGCAAAAGTCCCTTTTCAGGTACCCATACCCCTCTATTTATAGACGCGGAGGCTGCCCAAACAGGCAGATCCAAAAATTATGGGATGCCCGGGGTACAGGAGAACCAGGGCAGAGGAAAGGGCGTGCTAATAACAAAAGAGGAGAAAGGGACCAGACCGCGCAGTCTGGCGGCCTGGCGGTCTGGCGGGGCTTGATTGCCTGTGCCTTGGAGAAAACACCAGAGGGAGAGGAGGCGATCTGGGAGGTCTCGCAAAATTGAGACTGTTGTAAGGGATCCTTTCTGACTAGAGAAGAGGTCGCAGGAATTCCAGGCAAACACTATCCCCGCACATTTTCAAGTTGCGCTGGAACTTCAGAAATGTTTTCTTTGACCGCTGAGACCGCGACCGCCATAAATGCGTTGGGCTCTATAAATAGAGCTTCGGGGCTTTAGAAATCCACACAAAAACGATCTCTTGCAATGGTGACTGACCTTTCTCGGATGAACAAGCGATCACCAGGAGCGGCTTCTCCAAAGAAGAAGGAAACCGCCAGCTTGAAGAAGAAAATGGTCAAGGCTCCTCAAACTCTGGTTGAGGCGAGCACATCAAAAGAGACCGCTCCATCTTCTACGAAGAAGCAAACCGACTTGCCGGTCTCTACCGTTGTTGATTTCTGAAGTAGTTCTTCGGGTCCTCCCGTGCTGAACTTTCCTGATCTCTCTATTTCTTTTGATTGTCATAAGATCGTTGAGGTCCTCAATCAGACCGCTATCCTATCTGGAGAGACCGCTTCGACCGAGGCCTTTTTGATTGGGATGCATGAGAAGAAAGTTGAGGCTGAGAGGATTAGGCAAAAGATCGTTGATTCTCAAGAAGCTGCAAAAACAAAAAAGAGAAAACACTCAAGTAATTCTGCCAAAATTGCCAAGAAGAAGAGGAGCAAAGAAAGTAAGGGTGTGATAGCTTCAGAAATGGTCATTATTCCTTAAAGTAGCGATCTTAAACATCTCGAGGATGCTCCTGAGAAGACAAGTAGTGGGGTTGGTCTCCATTTCCCTTCTGCGATCTCAGCTTCTTCAAGAGAAGCAGACTCCGAGTTGATTGCTTATCTTGATGAAGATTCTTCTAATGACTTATCTTGTTCGATCTTGCAGGTGCTGGACCCTTTTGAATCTGAACGTCTCCTGGAGGCTGCTGCAGAGAAGGAGATTGCCGAAATGGAAAAGGAGACCGCTGCAGAGGCGGCCAGGTTAAATGCGAAAGCCGAGAGGGATGAGAGGGAAAAGAGAGAGAGAGAAGCGCGAGCTGCTGAGAAGAAGGAGGAAGAGAGCTGCTCTGCTCACCGCAGAGAAGAAAAAAGAAGAGGAGAAGAAGGCTGCTCTGCTCGCTACAGAGAAGAAGAAATAAGAGGAGAAGAAGGCTGCTCTGGTCGCTGCAGAGAAGAAGAAAGAAGAGGAGAAGAAGGCCGCTCTGCTCACTGCAGAGAAGGAAAAGAAAAAGGCTTCTGATGAGGAGAGAGCTCGTCAGATTAAAAAGGAGAAAGACGCACTTTCTAGCAGTCTGGCGAACCCCTCTGCTGCTCAGGATGGCAAAATAAACAAAGTAGCGGCAGATCGCGCATCGGCGGTCTCTGCCTTGCGGACTGCTAAGATAATGAAGGTTGCAAAATTGTTTGAATTCTTCCCCTGCCTGCTGTTCGACCTAGATCTCCAGAGAAAAGGCATGAGATCATCATCATTGAAATAATTGACATTCTTGTTAGCAACGCAAAGATGAAAAGGAGGAGAAAAGAAGGAGAGAAATCGCAAAAGCGAGAACTGGAAAGAATGAACCTTGAGCTCCTAAGGGGATTGGACCACCTTTTACTGACCGCAGAGCCCGCGGTCACAAAAGATATCAAAAGTACCTTACATGACTGCGGTCTTGATTTCTTTCCAAGTATTCTCTTTTACGCTAAAACTTCTATCTTTGAACTGTTTGTAGTTAAGCTAACTATAGAATTTTTCTGATCGTAGGTGATGAGGTCACGGAGATTCCAGAGGAAGGAGAGCTCCTCCCTCAAGAGATGATGGTTCCAGCTCAGCTCGCTGACATCCTCAAGATAATGTGTGAGGATGTTCGCTCCATGACGATTCAAGAGCGATCATAAAATGATCAAATCCGTGCTCGAGACAACAAGCTCTGGGTTCAGATCGCTGACTTTGAAGAAAGGTTGCGGGCTAATGAATAATGAGTCCGTGAGGAGTGCGACCAGAAGAATGCCGAGCTCGTTCGGGCGCTTCGGAAAGCTGAGAAGGACGCTGAGTATTACAAGGAAAAGTAGAGGCTCTATCCACTGAGGTTGCCATCCTGAGGGGCGGTCCTGCAAAGATGATAATGTGGCCGGGGACTTCTAGTGATCATGCGGAGGAGAGACCGGCTTCAGAAATCATGGTTATACCTATGGAGCAGGTGGACAAAGAAATGTCAAAAATCCACCGAGCTGCAATGTCTGCTAATCATAGCCTGGCGTCTGTTCTGACCTGCGTGAATGAGATGCAAGATATTGCGGCTTTTGTAGGAAGAAAAAGTCAAAAAATGAGATAAATTATTTCCTCAAGCGATCCTGAACTTTCAAAAACCTGAAACAATTTGAATGTGTTGTAATATATGTTGACATTAATTTTTCTTTATGCGAGCTCTGTGATGTCGTGGCATCAATCTCCTATTGTAACAACCCGGCCCAAGCACCACACTATTGGCCCGCTCCAACTCAGTGGCCAAGGCGCACCCTGGTGGGCTGCCTACCATGGTTGGACAAGGGATGCAGCCCGGGACACCCCAACACTTCCCTGGCCCGTTTCTCAGCGCAGTAGGTTGTTGATGGCGGGTCTCGATCCCCCGCCACCCTTGATAAGGCGCCTTCAATAGCCCTCATCACCAACTGAGATGCAGCTCAGTTGGTGATGAGGGTTGTTGAAGGCACCTTATCAAGGGTGGCGGGGGATTGAGACCCGCCATCAGCAACCTACCATGCTGAGATATGGGCCAGGGAAGAGTTGGGGTGTCACGGGCTGCAACCCTTGTCCAACTGCGGTAGCCAGCCCACCAGGGTGTGCCTTTTTTTATAACAACCCGGCCCAACCACCACACCAGAGGCCCGCTCCAACTCAATGGCCAAGGCGCACCCTGGTAGGATGGCTACCGCGGTTGGACAAGGGCTGCAACCTGTGACACCCCAACCCTTCCCTGGCATGTTTCTCAGCACAGTAGGTTGTTGATGGAGGGTCTCGATCCCCCGCCACCCTTGATAAGGTGCCTTCAACAGACCTCTTTTTTTGTAACAACCCGGCCCAACCACCACACCAGAGGCCCGCTCCAACTCATTGGCCAAGGCGCACCCTTGTGGGCTGGCTACCACGGTTGGACAAGGGCTGCAGCCCGTGACACCCTAACCCTTCCCCGGCCTGTTTCTCAGCATAGTAGGTTGTTGATGGCAGGTCACGATCCCCCACAACCCTTGATAAGTCGGCTTCAACAACCCTCTTTTTTTTAACAACCCCGCCCAACCACCACACCAGAGTCCCGCTCCAACTCAGTGGCCAAGGCGCACCCTCGTGGGCTGGCTACCGCGGTTGGACAAGGGATGCAGCCCGTGACACCCCAACCCTTCCCTGGCCTGTTTCTCAGCAGAGTAGGTTATTGATGGCGGGTCTCGATCCCCCGCCACCCTTGATAAGGCGCCTTCAACAACCCTCATCACCAACTGAGCTGCAGCTCAGTTGGTGATGAGGGTTGTTGAAGGTGCCTTATCAAGGGTGGCTGGGGATCGAGACCCGCCATCAACAACCTATTGTGCTGAGAAACAGGCCAGGGAAGGGTTGGGGTGTCACGGGCTGATGCTCAGTTGGTGATGAGGGTTGTTGAAGGTGCCTTATCAAGGGTGGCGGGGGATCGAGAGCCGCCATCAACAACCTACTGTGTTGAGAAATAGGCCAGGGAAGGGTTGGGGTGTCACGGGTTGCAGCCCTTGTCCAACCGCAGTAGCCAACCCACCAGGGTACGCTTTGGCCACTGAGTTGGAGCGGGCCTTTGGTGTGGTGGTTGGGCCGGGTTTTTACACCTATTTTTGTGTGTTGCATATTTTTCTTTTATTCATATACTTGTCATGCTCTGGGATTTCACGGTCTCTCTTTAATGAGACCAAAAATATAGCGACATTTCTAGTCTTATGCAGGTATTCCATCGGTCTGAGCGATTTTACTGGGCGGTCTCAGAAAAAGTCATCATTACGAAAATATCTTTGGATTCCTATAAATAGCTGGGCTTTGATTTTTCATTTCATACATTTTCAAATGTGCCCTAAACACCTATCTCAGCGAACTCTAATTATGGTGCCCGTAAGGGCTTCTTCTGCCAAAGTCTTCTTGGAGGCTGATCATAAACCAAGCCATCTTTCCAAGGATGAATACATGTCCTTCCTAGCAAAGCATATGGTCCAAAACCAGATCGTTGTGAGACCGCCTAAAAAGGGTGAAGGATTGAATTTTGGAGAGGAGCACAAATTCATCATTCTCGTCGATCACTTCGATCATGGGCTGAAGCTCCCTCTTCCTTGGGAAATTCTCGAGGTAATGGAGTACTACGGATTTGTGCTCGCTCAGCTGCCTCCAAATTTGATCGGTCTCATCAATGTCTTCATCAATTACTTGAGATCGAAAAGAATTAAATTTACTATGGCACTCTTCCGCGCGGCCTTCACTGCAAAAGTACTGAAAGAAGCACCAAAGAAAAAAGAGTTCAAGGGGTTAGTTTATTTTTCATGCGAAGGAGTAAAGATTTTGAACCTTCCAAATAAGGTTCTTTTCTGGACAGAAAGGTTCCTTATTTTCGAAGGCGACCTCAGCGGTCTCAGTAGCCGACCATCTCCGCGAGCAGAAGGCGTCTTCGGAAAAAGCAAGACGATCTCAATAGAGGAGCCTGAGATCACTGAGATTCCTCTGGCCGAAAGTAAGTATTTTCCGTGCGGTCTTATGTGTCCTCTCCATTACTTGGTTTTTCTAACACTTTTCTTTTTCAGTGACCTTTGCGATCCCTACAGCCGACCCGATTGATGCAGGCTATGCTATCTGACATGATCACTACGAACAAACACGCATTCTCTCTCAATGTTCCAATTTATACGTTTGCACAAAAATAAATCGCAGCGTGCATGCAACACATTATTTATCAATTAGACGATGTCACACTGCAAGAGGTTTAATAAATGGCTAGAGGCCAAAATTTTCCCGGACTAAAAGGACCCACCCGGCCCGATCGAGCTAGATTTGTTCCAAAAGAGAACCACCAAAATTTACGATTCGAAAAAGGGTAGATCTCTCCCAACAAAAAGTCGAGGTTCACCAATCCTCTTCGAAAATTAAAATAAATTATGATGAATGCAAAATCGATCGAAGAAACCACGATTAATCTAGTGATTCGAAGATCACGCCAAAATTACCACCACAAGAAATTAACAAGAGGGAGATCTCACGAGTAGAAATTTCATTACCCCGCTTGAGATAAGATTATCCTCAAGCATGCACTCGCCCAAACCGTTCTTCAACGGATCCACCGGAGCCGCGTCGAATGGAGTGAATCTCGCTCGCCTTCTTCGCTTCACGCTGGATCTTGGTTCCATGAGATCACCACCTTGTTTCTTCTTGGCCAAAATTCCAAAGGAGGAGTAGGTGGAATGGGGCGGCTAAAGGGATGGCCGTACCTATAGAGAGAAGAAAGGAGGGGAGGAGAGGAGGGGGGGGCGGCGGCCAAGAGGAAGGACACAAGGGAGAGGGGATGGCCAAGAGGAGGGAGAGTGGTGGTTGAAATCTGCCAAGTGGGGAGATAGGGAGGGGCGGCTAGGAGAGAGGGAAACAAATAGAGGAGATTCATTTTAGGGTTTGTCTTTTTATCATTCAATAATCAAAATTCTAATACATGAAAGCCTTTTATAGGCTAGCCAACAAACATGGTTAAACGCAGTCCAAAGTTAAAATAAAACATGAACTTGGCTATACGCTGTCCAAAATTAAAATAAAACATGGACATAAACAAAGTCCAAAATAAAAGGCAAAGCTAGATAAAAATTTAATTAATAATTATAATAAATTAATTATAATTATTAATTATTAATCTTGCGCCGCGGACAGAGGTTGTAACGACGATGGCATTCATCATGACGTAGGTCTTTGGTTGGAGAGGCGCCGTCATCCGTAAGCACGCCATTACCAACATCTTCATGTTGAGGGCCGTCATCGCCATCAATCCTCCCCCGCTCAAAAGTACTCATCACCGATGAGTTGTCTTGAATGTAGCGACGAAGAAAAGCTTCATACAAAAGAGCCACCTCCAATTCTGGAAGCCACGAGTCATCGGAAGCCGGAGAATCACGCCAACGAATCAAGTAGCGGTGACTATCACCCATAGGAGAGGAGAGCACGTCATCATTGAGGATCTTGTCAGGCACATAAGTGGTTCGCGGTAACCTTGGAAAAGCATTAGACAAATAAGGAGAAAAAAATTCGTCATCAAAATTTGACGTACCTCCAGGGGGACCCGATGAAGAGAGCGATCCAGGCAAAAGCTCACCCACAACCCATTAGAAAATTTAGTGGAATCAAACGAACAGTCGGATAATTCAAGTGGTTGAGAAATATATGGTGTTTGATGTGTACATTTTGTACTCATCTTTTAGTATAATTTTAACATAGTTTTAATATGAATTTATATAATTTATATGTATTTTCTTATTTAATATGTTCCCTTTTAATTTTATAAACTAACTTAAGCCTTTTCTGGGTTTTTTAGGATTTCTGGGCATTTTGAGAAAATTGTCAAGTACCCGCCCAAGGTCACGGGCGTGACCAAGGGCGTGATAGCCAAATATGTGTTCCAGACCTGCTGCCGCCACCCCGGGCCAATTCCGTGAAGTTTCGCCAAGTACATGCCCCAGGTCACGGGCGTGACCAAGGGTGTGACCCAATAACACGGCCGCGACCCGTTGAGACGAGTCAGCCCACTGAGATCAAGCCTACCACGTCATTTAAAGTTACACGCCCCAGGTCACGGGCATGACTAGGGGGCGTGACATCCAGTCACGGGCATGACTCGCCCCGCGCGCCTTCCCGCCAAAGATTTCCCTCCATCAGCACATTTAAAGGTTACACGCCCCAGGTCACGGGCGCGACACGCCCGAAATGCCTGCATTGAATCCATAAGCGCCCTCTCCGCACCAGCACCGATCATATAGGATTGGTCACGCCCGTGACCTGGGGCGTGTACTTGGCGAAATTTCACGGAATTGACCCGGGGTGGCACACCCTTTGTCACGCCCGTGACCTTGGGCGTGTACTTAACAATTTTGCTCAAAATGCCCAGAAATCCTGAAAAACACAGAAAAGGCTTAAGTTTGTTTATAAAATTAAAAGGGAACATATTAAATAAGAAAATACATATAAATTAAATAAATTCATATTAAAACTATATTAAAATTATAATAAAAGATGAGTACAAAAAGTACTCATCAAACACCCCCATACTTGGGCTTTTGCTATTCCAGAGCAAAAGAGTGAGGAAAGGATTACAAGACATCGATATTATTTCTAATTAACTAAAATTTTATTAAACCAAGAATAAGTCAAAGGCAAATTTTTGGAATTTCAAGAATTAAGTCATAAATTATGTTGATAATTTAAAAAGAGAAATTTGTTTAGCTAACTATTTCTCAAGATAACTATTTAGCAAACAAAATTATAGAAATTTTCAAACAAGAATAGATTGAAATTATAAACACTTTAACATAAAAGAAACTTAAGGAAAAGACATCTACCAAAATATTGCTCTCTTAATAATTTAATTTAGGACTAGAAACAATGAAATTGGCTCGGGATGGGTGTTTGCTTTAAAATGGCAAATGAAGAGATACTTAAATAAAGGTGATGGATTTTATCCTCTCACCTTATTTGAAAACGAAATTGTATATGTTTAGGAAAATAATGAATTTTATCCTCTTTTTTTCCATGCCATATAATCTTTTAAAAAAAAACTTCTCTTCAATTAAAAACCCAAAATGTATATGTTTAGATGTAATGAATTTTATCCTCTTACATCATGACATATAATCTTTTAAATGATTTTGGTTGCATATGTTTAGGGGATAATGAATTTTATACTCTTATTATGATCTTTTTCTACATTTTTTTTATTTGCCAACAAAGGGTGAGGGGGAAGAAATACTTCTAGTTTATAAATTAAACTATTTTGAGAGCAATTTTTTTTTAGTGGAATGAAATTTCCTAAGATCTTAAAGTTAAAAGAGAATATAAGATAAATCTAGAGATGTTTAGCCAATTTACCACAAAGTGAAGCTATTTAAAATTAAACGGAGAAGTAGTGCTAAATAAATTCTCTAATTGAATTAAAAACATAAAATATTTCTTAAAACTAAATTACATAAAATTTTAATTTTAACAAATTCTGATAAAACAAAATATTAACTAAATTAAAAATGTAAGAATACTTATAATCAAACCTCAAACTAAATTTCTAGAAAAATGAAAACAACAAGGCTATGCGTATTATTGTCATTATTTTTATAAATACTATTTCTTGGACTTCCCGAGGGCTACCCGGTGAAGGGTTCGCAAGGTACTAGGAGATGTGATGGGAGTTCAAGCCCAAAGCGCCCTTTCCAAGAAATTAGATTTTTATAATTTTTTTAGTTTTTTTTCAATAAAAATACAATGAATGCTAAGCTACACCCCCGTACTTAATATTAAACATTGTCCCCAATATTTAAAACTAAGTATGAAGAAGATTTGAAAGAAAACAAACTTTAAAAGAAAAATACTAAAAATTAAGGATAAGCAAGGGGTGCCTCCCAAGAGCGCTTTCTTTTTCCCATCTTTAAGCTAGATGGTTTGTGTTAGGAGAAAGGAAAATAAAAAGAGAAGTGGACAGGCAAATCCCCTAATTCACGCGTAGGTGAATGTGCCGGCTTCAGTCGCCCGGCTACTCCTTCGCTTAACATGTGATTCTTCATTTGTCTTTGATCTTGAATATGTAAATCCAAATCACCTATACATACCTAAGGTGGTTTGGATTTATAAAGATGAGCGGCATATGGATCGTCAATTCTTTGGGGTAGCAACGACTCATCTTCAACCTGTAAATTATTAGTTTTCAAAGAATCAAAAATAAATGATTCAGATAATATTTCACAAGGAGGAGGCGCTTGGGAAAATATAAGATTAAGCTCTGGTTATTTCTTTTCTAAAATAAATATTTTTTTAGAAAAATCTAGTGCATTACCAAGAGGAATAAGATTTTCGGGCACAAAATTTTCATGAATTTCCGGTTGAATTAAAATAGAGGAATTTTGCGAAAATTCATGACAAAGAAAAGAAGTTCCGGGTGAAGTATGGGAAGAAACATGTTCTTCTTCTATTTCATCCGGGGTGTCCAAAACATTAAGAATTTCTTGGTAAGAGAATTTTTCTTCATATTTGGGAAAAGAAACTTTGGGAGTACATGAGCAATCATGTTCCTCTATAACTAAATTTTCCAAAGACAAGGAAAAAACACTAGAAGAAAGAAAATTCTCATCTAAATTCTGGGGTGGAGTATCAAATTGAAAAAGCGAATATTCCCCAAAATTAGAGTACGAAAATTGCAGCGCAAAAGAAGATGAACAAGAATTCGGATCGAAAGATTTTTCTTCATCGCTCCGAGAGCTACCCGGGTGACCTTGCCACCAAGAATAATCTACTTTGGGGCTAGAAGAAAAATTATTAGAAGCCGAAAATTTATTCTCGTGAAAATTAGAAAAATTATTTTCCTCTAAATTTTGGGGGGCAGTATCTATTTTGAATCTGCGGAATTTCCCCCAAATTAGAGAACGAAAACTGCAGTGTATATGAAGAAAAACAAAAATTTGTGTCTAAAGATTTATCTTCGTCGCTCCAAGAATTATCCGGGTGAGCTTGCCACCCAGAATAATCAACTTCAGAGCTAGAAGAATAATTATTAAATGCCAAAAATTTGTTCACATTATAATTAGAAAAATTATTTTCATCAAAGTTTGAAAAAGTATTTTCATTAAAAGATGAAAAATTATGATCGTTATTATTATCAAAATTATTTGCATAATATTGAGGATAATTATTTTCATAATAATTATTTTGAGCATATGAATGTAAATAACATTCCTCACTTTGATGAGACGCATTACAATAATAATAACTATTTTGGCATTTTTGAGCCGCTTCCAAAAGATATACTTGGCTTTGAAGCTCGTCAACTTTTACGGCCAATTCAAGTGACTCCATTAATCAAAAGAAAGAAAACAACCTTTACTCAAATGAATGGAATTTTTAAAAATATTTTCATTATATATATATTTTTTCAAAAAGCCGGTTAAATTAGTCCCGGACTTCCCAAGGTCAACCCGGTGAAGGGCTCGCAAGGTACTAGAGGCTATGATGGGAATTCAAGCCCAAAACATCCTTTGCGAGAATTTAGATTATGCTTTTAATTTTTTTTAAATTTTTAAGAGAAAGGGGGGGGGGGGGGGAAGAGAACGATAAAATTAATAAATATTTCTTTTTTTGAAATATCAACCGTGTCCCCGGCAACGACGCCAAAAACTTGATAGAGAAAAACTATATCCGCAAACGACAACGGCAAGTGTACCGTATTGAATGTAGTATAGGTTATAAGAAACCAAGGTCGTATTAGACTCGGGGCGGTTGAGTACTCTTACTTCAAGAAAATCTCTATTATTCTATCAATTAAAAGTTTGGAGTTGGTAACAAAAGAAGTAAAAAAGTTTCATGAAGAAGAAGAGAATGAGAAAACAAAAGAACTATTTTATTAATTGCAAAATGAAAAGAAATTACAACTACTGAATTAAAAGTACAATTGCAAGAAATAAAGGTGGAGCATAAGAACTACTAAAACATGAAAATAAAACATGAAAAGAAGAGTCTAAGTCCTAAAAATTCCTCCTCAAACATCTGCTAGAGCTGGCTTTTTATAGCTACAAAATTGAGGTTACACGCCCTTGGTCACGCCCGTGACCAAGGGCGTGTAAGGCGCGCGATCTTCAGGGTGCGGAAAGGACGTCGGCTGGCTTTAATGTAGGAGATATTTGCATGTCACGGCCTAGGTCATGCCCGTGACCTGGGGCGTGTAATCTTCAAAAGTGGCTGCCGGCAGGAAACTTCGGCGGGAAGGAGCGCTGTTGAACTTTCGTCGAACTCAGCCATTTCGTCGATCAAAGCGTTTTTGTCGAACGCCACATTTTCGTCGAACGCAGCTGCCATTTCGTCGATCTCAGTGTCTTCGTCGAACGCAACATTTTCGTCGAACGCAGCAGCCGGGCACAGTTCGTCGATATCTTGAATATTCGTCGAACGCAGCGGTGGAGCAGTTCGTCGATCTCCTGAGTTTTCGTCGAACGCAACAGCAGAGCAGTTCGTCGATCTCAGTGGGTTGTGGCCGTGACATTGGGTCACGCCCTTGGTCACGCCCATGACCTAGGGCGTGTACTTGGCAAAATTTCACGGAATTGACCCGGGGTGGCGGCAGCAGGTCTGGAACACATCTTTGGCTGTCACGCCCTTGGTCACACCCGTAACCTTGGGCGTGTACTTGACAATTTTGCTCAAAATGCCCAGAAATCCTAAAAAACATAGAAAAGGCTTAAGTTAGTTTATAAAATTAAAAGGGAACATACTAAATAAGAAAATACATATAAATTAAATAAATTCATATTGAAACTATATTAAAATTATACTAAAAGATGAGTACAAAAAGTACTCATCAAGTACTTTTTGTACTCATCTTTTAGTATAATTTTAATATAGTTTTAATATGAATTTATATAATTTATATGTATTTTCTTATTTAATATGTTCCCTTTTAATTTTATAAACTAACTTAAGCCTTTTCTGTGTGTTTTAAGGATTTCTGGGCATTTTGAGCAAAATTGTCAAGTACACGCCCAAGGTCACGGGCGTGACCAAGGGCGTGACAGCCAAAGATGTGTTCCAGACCTACTGCCGCCACCCCAGGACAATTCCGTGAAGTTTCGCCAAGTACACGCCCTAGGTCACGGGCGTGACCAAGGGCGTGACCCAATGTCACGGCCGCGACCCACTGAGACGAGTCAGCCCGCTGAGATCAATCCTGCCACATCATTTAAAGTTACACGCCCCAGGTCACGGGCGTGACCAGGGGGTGTGACATCCAGTCACAGGCGTGACTCACCCCGCGCGCCTTCCCGCCAAAGATTTCCTGTCAGCAGCACATTTAAAGGTTACACGCCCCAGGACACGGGCGTGACCTAGGGCATGACACACCCGAAATGCCTGCATTGAAGCCAGTACGTGCCCTCTCCACACCAGCACCGATCACGCCCCTTATACGCCCTTGGTCACGGGCGTGACCGAGGGCGTGTAACCTCAATTTTGCAGCTATAAAAAGCCAGCTCCAGCAGATGTTGAGAGAGGAATTTTGGAGACGAATTTTTAGGATTAGAACTTTCTTTTCATGTTTTATTTTCATGTTTTAGTAGTTCTTGTACTCCTTTTTCTTTTATGCAAATTGTATTTTCAAGTAAATAGTTTGTAGCTTTCAATTCCTAGATTGTAATTTTCTTTTGCAACAATTAATAAAATAGTTTATTTCTCTCATTTTCTTCTCTCTTCTTCATGTATTCTTTAATTTCTTTTGATTCGTCCATCTCCATGAGTAGCTAAATTTCTATAAGCACTCGGTCGAGATGATCCAAGGAAAATATAATTCATGATTTAATCTTTAGCCTCACTTTTTCTTCCTTAAAAGGCTTAAGATTTATCCTTGAACTTTATTAAATTGAGATTATATTTTCGATATATAGTTCTCAATCTTGTTTTCATAGTCTAATAACCGAGAGATTTTGAAATCGAATCGATCATTTCAAGGATAAAGAGAGTTGAATGCACTCCTCAAGCGAGGATGACATATTCTCCTGGATTGGAGTCAAATCCAATAGCGGGGCTCACTACGATAAAGCGAGTCATAGGGATTTTGATTTTAGAACAAAAGTTTGATTGATCAACCTAAACTCAGTTGAGCTTATCCTCGAGAGAGGTGTGTTCATGATTCGGGAGCCTTCACGGTCAAGTAATTTCTTAAGAGAATTAGAAGTTGTTCTTATTTTATTTATTTTCCGAGGTGATTCAAGATCGAGTGCAATCCTTTTTACTCATCGTTTTAATCTTACTTTTATTTTCTTTTTGCAAAACCAACTCTAAAGTTTTAATTGATAGAATAATAGAGATTTTCTTGAAGTAAGAGTACTCAACCACCGCGAGTCTAATGCGACCTTAGTTTTTATAACCTATACTACATTCGATACAGTACACTTGCCATTGTCGTTTGCGGATATAGTTTTGCGCATTAGTGTTAAATCCGAAACATTGAAAATATGGGAGATTCCCCAATCAGTGGGTAACTCCAAAAGATAAGCATTTTCTCCTAATCGCTTTAAGATTCGAAATGGACCCACTCACCGATTTTCTAACTTTTTTATGATGCCCGAAGGCAACTGTTCAGGGATGAGACGCACCATAACAAAATCGCCAACCTTCAAGTGAGACGCTCTCTTATGCATGTTAGCACGAGATTGATAAGATGTGTATTGTGTAGTTAATGCATCCTTAATGTGCTTATGTAAATTATGAACATGAGAGGCAAAGTCTTGTGCAAATTAACTTGACTTATATGATGGAGGTTGTAATATCTAGTTGCCAACCTAAATCACCTATAGGGGGTGAATAGGTGATAACTGCGTCTTTTGCGGAATAAAAAATCTTGATAAAAAGAATGCACAGAAAGCAAATCACAATCGCAGACGTCGCAAGAGATTTTTAGTGGTTCCCCATTCTTGGGTACTCCACTTGCCGGCCCCCAATCTAGCACCACAACTAGACTTGACTACTTCACTATAACTCGGATCAAGAATGATCCTACAATCTCGGAGTCTACACTCCTACAACTCGAAGACAAATCTCCTACAATCTCAGAGAGAACCTCTCTTACAACTCAGAGAACACCTCTCCTACAACTCGGAGAAAACCTCTCCTACAATCAAATGAAATTAATGAATGATATAACACTTATCAATTCACGAACAGATCTGAAAAATCCTTAGAGATCTTCTTCCTTCTTGAGACTTGAATGGCTTTGACGAGATGTCGATGAGGAAGACTTGAAAATGACACAGATCTAATCTTCTACGATTCGATTCGATCCAACAGATACAGTAGATGATGGAGCGAGGATCGATCGAACCTTTTCTTCCACTGGAGACGATAAATCAGAACTTCAGATCGATCTCCAACAATTGGCGATGAGGCGCGACACTTTTCGTTCTTCTTGAATCGGATGGAGAGATAAGGTTGCAGAAGAGATTAATGATTCATCAATAATAATACTAATTAAGATTAATCCTAAGAGAGTGCCTTATATAGACAAAAGCTTAATGATAAGAATTAGGAAAGGATTAACCTTAACCGAAACGAAGAAAGCCGTCACGTCAAACGGACGGAAAGACGTAACATCAAATAGATTAAAATCACGAGAATAATGAGAATCAAACTTCTCGAGAAATGTATAACTTCTCGAGAGATAGCAGCTTGATTTTGAGAAAAATCATGGAAGAAAATTTCAGAGGCTTGGAATAGACTTCTCGAGAAATGATGGACTTCTCGAGAAATGATAAAGAAAAACTTTTCGAAGGATTGAAAGACTTCTCGAGAACTCTTGACTTTACGAGAAATAGACATCGAGAAATACTTCAGAAGGGATAGAACTGCCGAGAAAGACTTCTCAACCGCTGAGAATGACTACTCGACCGCTGAGAAAGACTTCTCGAGAACTACAAGGATTTCTCGAGAGCTAATAAGGACTTCTCGAGAAATCAATTGAATCTCTCGAGAAATACCTTAACTTCTCGAAAAATTGACTTAGGAAAACTTTCAGGAAAATTTTCTTTCTTCCACACTTGGACACCAGCTGCACCTCCAAACCATGAGCTTCAATTGTCTTGAAAATGAAGTGTATCCCAATAGAGAGATCACACATGAGTCAACACCATGTCCCACACAATGAGGAATTACATTGTATGAAACTGTGCTTATTGACCCATTGTGACCGGACATTTGTCTACACTTAGCAATGTGAACCTACAAGAACAATACTACAAAAGCATATCAAATACACAAGCAATTCAATCTTGGTTCAAGGATGACTTCCTACAAATCAAGGTTATTGTGGATACAATACCCAACAATCTCCCCTTATTTGTAGAAGTCAAAACCCTACTTACCAAGATGAATTGCATTAATATAAAACACAAATAAAACATACCACAAATGAAAAAATATACAAGCTGAGAGAGCATCAAAAACAATATCTACAAATATATACAAGATTGTCTCCTTAAAATCAGAAACTATATATATATATATTCAAGATTGTCTTATGAATTAATGTTCACACAATCATATTGAAAGAAAGTTTTGATGGTCTTCATAATCTTGTCTTCAGACATTGGCATTGTTCTTTCTCTTCTGTTCTTGTCTTGAAAAATAGGCATATGACTTGGGATGGTACTTTGTAGGAGCTGTTGGAGCTCTAGGATTGTTGTAACCATGAGTCTTGAAGTTAATCCTTCTCTTTTTCTTGCTCGTGTCATACTTCTTCCACTCAGTTGTACTGTAAAGTTTAGAAACTTTCACATCACCTTCCTCTACCAGCTTGAGAGAGTCAAGAATAATTATCTTTGAAACTGACTCCATACTTCTGGAAATTCTTCAGCAGCAACAGCTTTTCCAGAGCCTGATGTGCTTGATCCTGGAACTGACTTGCTAGCAGAAGGGCCTTCACCATACTTCCTTTTTCTAGATGTAGGCACTGAGGAATGAGCTTCAACTGATGGAGTATCATCATGCAGCCCTGCTGGCCTGGGAGAGAACTGAGGAGAATCATCTTGCAGCCCTGCTGGCCTGGAAGAAAATTGAGGGGGAGGCTGATCAGAGTCAATACCCAATTCAGGAAAGACCTCATGATGGAGCCAAACTGCAGTCTTGGAGGTGTAATCATTGATATCTGCAATCTGCCTTTGGACACCATGAGATAATTGCTCTAACTGATTTCCCAAATTCCTTTAAAATTTAGATAAAGAATGATCTAAAAATTCTGTCATCTTGTCCTCCCCCTTTCTGACTTCTACAGTAAGGGTTTGGATAACAGATTCTTTAAACAATCCTACCTCATCAATAACCTTAAAATTATTCTCTTCAGCCTTGGAAGTCATGGATTCCTATGTTTTTCTGACTTGTAAAACTTCATCCAGAACTCTTCCTACACCCTCAATGGTGTGATCAATTGCTTTTCCACCCTGAATAACAACTTCCTTGAGTTGATCAGTACTTGCTTTGGATTCAGCTAGCTTTCTATTCATTTCTCTTTCAACATCAGTTATTCTAGCATGAATTTCTTTAGAAGAATAATCAAATTTATCACTTTGCTTTTTAAGTAACATCTCTATCTTACCTATAAGAGAGTTTTCTTCATACAAAGGAGGAGGGATAGAAGCAGGCTGAAAATCCTCTGGAAGTTCTTCAAGAATCACAGAACTTATAACTTTAGGAGAAGAAATTTTGACCTTCTCACCTCCTTCACCAACTTGCTCTCCTTGAGCTTCCTTGTTGGACTCTGATGAGTCCTGATCATATACACTTTTATGGACTCATCTGGGCCGTTTAGTTAGTCATTTCACTGCACTTTAGCCCTGTTTTAGTTCATATTTGTTAATCCATGCTAGGTGCACCTTTTGGCCCATTTTTGTGTGATTTCATGTTTATTTTCATTAGTGGTTTTCATGCACTGTTAGGTGCCACTTTTAGTGGCTGGATTTGTGGTTGTACGCTAGAACAGGAGTCGTGCAGGTGTTTCCGGTGCAATTCTGCACAGGAACACTGCGCACGATCACTGGTTCTATTGCGCACGACCACTGGTCGTGCGCCACTGATCGTGTGCACTTAACGCCTTTTTCACGAGTTCTGTTTGGTGCAGTGCGCACGACCACCAATGCTAGTGCGCACGACCACCGGTCGTGCGCCACTGCTCGTGCGCACTCATCATTAAAATTCTGAGTTCTGTTTGCTGTATTGCGCACGACCATCAACGCTAGTGCGCACGACCACCGGTCGTGCGCCACTGGTCGTGCGAACATGTTATTTTGTAATTTCTGTCTTTGCAGGTTCTGTCCAGGCAGAGCGCACGATCACAGGATTCCAGTGCGCATGACCAATGGTCGTGCGCCACTGACCGTGCGCACTGTTTAATTCCAGCGCCTATAAAATCCGCTGCTCGCGATTTAGGTCGGATCCCCCGCTTTCTTCCGCCGTTTTCCGCCTGGTTTGGTCCGACTTCGCCCCTCCATCGTCGCCCACCTTAGGGAGGATCTCCGGGCAAGCTTTCAACGCCAAATCTTCGCCGGAGTTTCCTCTCGGCCTCCTCCTTCATCCAAGAGCTCCAAAGGAAGACCTAGCCGCCATTACCATCAAGCAAGAGGAAGTTTGCAACCTCTACTGGATCGTGACACGAAGAAGACGGGTCCATTGGAGAGTAGTGACAGCTCTCTCTACCCCGGACGTAGTTGTGGACCGAGCTTGGACGCGGATTGACAACCCGGCGATTCCAACCGTGAATCTTCAACGAGCCTTCGGATTCGGTCGATTTCTTGCCTTGTTCTCCTTTTATTGATTGTTGTAATAGCTAGATCTTGTATATTTTGATGAAGTTGCACTTGAACTAGTTTGTATTTCCATATATTTCATGTGATTGTGAAATATTTGTTATTTGTGTGCTTGAGGAGCGCCACCATCCATTTTCCATCCCACTATCGTGTCCGGTGCCGCACTAGCAATTGCTAGTGGCGTGCTTGTCGAAGAGGTGCTTGCGACCCTCATTCCGCTAGCCCACTCGTCCATCCGCCTACCGAAGCGTGGCATCGCGGCCCGTATTCCATCCCGCCTAACGAAGCAGCGCGCTCAAGGCCTGCATAGTTCGATCCGTCTGCCTACTCGTCCATCCGCCCTTACGAAGTAGCGCGTTCAAGGCCTACGTAGTCTTCCATCCCGCCGAGCGAAGCTTTGCATAGCGGCATTGCATAGGAGTAGTTGATAGCTTTTATTTTATTTTCCAAAAGCCCAATCACCCCGTTTCCGCATTCCATCCGACGTTAAGGACTTCAATCTCAAGTCCTTCCTCGACATTTAACTCCACCTTACTGTGTTCCTCAAGAGACCGACACTCGGGGATTTATTCCCAATTTTTATTACTTGAACGATCGGTACACTGCCGTTTCGTGTCGCAGTCGAGCTACCGCCTATAGCAGTGTGTGAGATTTGCGCCATCAAGTTTTTGGCGCCGTTGCCGGGGAACACAGTCGTGTGAGTTTTCTGGAGAGGGAGAATCTGAGAGAGAAGCCCTTTCATTTGTAAATTGCATTTTAATTTTATTTTATTTCTGTTCTTGTTATTCCATTTTCTTGTTTCGTATTAGGTTGCTCTAGTGATTTTTGTTTGGTGTAGCATTTGCACAATAGCTTTTTTCCTTTTGAATTGTTTTATCTTCACGCTATGTGGGCACATCTCAATTTCCGTTGTCGCTGGTGTGGAGCTTCCTCCCACTCTAGTGATGAATGCCCTACGGAGAATAGTAGGCATAATTCTTCTCGCCCAGCATATAGAGCATCGACTCCGTCTGATACTCCATATGGTGCGCGTAAGTCTTATGGCTACTCTGCTGAGCCATTACCGTCATACTTCTTTTCGGCTCCAGCTCCCGCTGTGCCAAAGAAGCCTGCTAGGCAGTGCCAGTTTTGTCGGAGCACAGATCACGCCCTGAAGGATTGTGCTGCTTTTCATCGCCAATTGGATGAGGATGACGAGCCGGATATTCGGATCGTCCCAACTCCTAGCTCTGGCGGCACACCTTCAACATCCGGCTATGTGTCTTTGTCACCTTCACATTTTGAAGGGTATGGCATGGACACGGTCACTGGATGTGTGCCTGATCTGGGCACCAACATTGCTGAGCCTATTCTCCCAGTGCATCCACCACCTCTAGTGGATTCGATTCTTTGTGAGGAATCGGTGCTCGACTTTTATCCGAGCACTATTCCTCTCCCTGTTGTGCATACTACACTCGTCTCTGACGACATTGTTGATGATGTGTCGCAAGAGGAGGCGGTTGATCTTAGTATTGTGCCTATTCCTATGGAGGAGGACAACCTTCTAGGTGAGGAGGAGTTTTCCTCAGCACCGGTGGAGGAAGCCCAAATCTCTAGCTTGGCCACTGTTGATCCCGCCGAATCTTGTAGCATTGATGACAATGCAAACATTATTTTACTTCCCCAACCTGATGGGAGTGAGTCCGGGATCACTCCCCCGACTGATGTTTATTTATGTTCTTCATCTTCTTTATTTCTTGATCCCCTTCCTTCATCTGAGTCTGTGCAGGTTGAATCTTCACAGGTACTTCAGGAGGACTTGGAGCGTTTTGCTCAAGTCAATAATGAGAGCATCCTCTCATGTGAGGAGGTTTATTCCCCCTCCGTAGAGGAAGCTCCACTCATTGCCTTCTCCTCCTGCGGACCTGCTGCAGACGATACCTTGCTAGGCAAGGATATTTTTGGTGAGTTGAGTGAGGACCAGGCCTCCTCCTCTTCTTACTTTCTTTTCCCTCTACCTGTGATGGGCAGGTTTTATCTTTATGCAGGTAGAGGGGTGACTGTTCTATCACCGTATCGGTACCCGCTACCGACACGGATATTAGGCCAGTTACCTGTCCACTTCTCCTTCCATAGGCCCATTAGCTAGAACTTTTATGTTTTCAAATAAGTCATGCTGGGATGACAATAACCCCAGTAGTTATCTTACTTTTCCTGCATTTTCATTTCTTCTAATCATGTTTAGTTAGCTGTAGTTTATTTTAGTTTGTCTTTTTCTTTTGTTTTGCGGAGCTGACCCCTGCAGGTATTTCTTCTGGATGGCGGATGCTGCAGCTTAGTCTTGGTTTAAACGCCAATCTTCTGGTATGCTCACTTGCTGAGCATTGGGTACCCTCTTTCCCTAGCCTATGCTGATTTTCATGTCATATATTATGCGGATTGTTTAGTTTAAGTCGGGGGGAGAGTAGTTTTGTTTACCCGCTCACGTGCACTATTGCACTGCATACTAGAGGATTTCATTTAAAATGTTTTGTTTAATTTCATTGCACACCACAGCACCCACATGAGCGCGTGCTTATCTATTTGTTTTGTTTTGAACAAACTATCTTGGTTAGGAATGTGAATTGAGATGATAGCTTAGGAATTACTATTGGGAGCGCAATGTTGACTCGAGCAGTGTTCTAGTCGCATCCGCGTGCTACAATAGAATTTGAGTAAAATTAGATTATTTTTATGCTTTTAATTTATGATTAGTATTTATGCGTAGTTTTAGATTTGTTCTACTCAAGTGGTGAATGTGAATGAAATTGGTGATAGCCCGGTGTTGTGTGTATACGAGCACTAGTTGTTTGTTGCTCGAGTCGGGAGGAAGGTTTACCTTTCTCGTGGGCTAAGAACTTGCCCCAAGTGACTCTTGAAGCATGGGTGCGGGCGATTCGTTGAGATAAATGTGATATAGGCCACCTTTTGGCTAGATTGAGCCTTCGCTTTCCATATCCTATTCGCTCACCTTTGCTTCCCAACACTTGTGCCTACCACTCCCTTTGTTCAGCTCCTCCTCCTTACACCAAGGCCTAAAGCTTATCCCACCGTCGCAACCAAGTATATGTTATCTGCACTCATGTTTTAGATTTGGTGTGATGTTCGGAATTGTCGTGTTGTGAAGGAGAAATAAACTCTATTTGCTGATTTTGAATCAACCGGAGGATAAGAAAAAGAAAAAGAAAAATATGGTATTGAAATAAAAATCTAAAAAAAAAAAGTGTATTGAAGAGTTATCCTCCCGAGCGTTTTAGAAAATCTGTTGGTATCTGTGGAGTTGGCCGTGTGCACACCTAGTTTTCACAATAAGTCTGGGGGTGTGTCACACGAGCTTTGTTTTTGGTTTTGCTTGGTGCAGCGTCCCGTTGACTCATGTTGGTTGCGTAGCCTTCGTTTTTACCTTTGATTATCATACCGCAACCTAAGCCCCAATATAATCCTAAAAGTCCTATTGATTTATCTCGCGAGTTTGCTAGCGCTGTGGAGAGAGTGTGACCGGGCAAGCGTATGGTTCCCGACGTTGATGGATTTCAGCGGAGTTATTCCCGAATCCCGATCTTTTGCAACACCCTCCTTAGTGGCTTATTACTTTCACACCGGGCATGATCATCAAATTCTTCACAATTCACCAACTGAGTATTGATAAATCTTTATTTACGTTCTAGTACTTTCGTAAATTAGTTAGCATAGTTAGAATCTCTTTTTACGAAATCTCTATTTGCATGCTTTTGTTACTTCGCATTGTACTCCCTTGCGTAATTTTCTTTGCTAACTACCTTTTTCACACTCCACCGAATTTGTTTGCTCGGGACGCGCAAACAGTTAAGTCTGGGGGTGTGATGAGTCCTGATCATATACACTTTTATGGACTCATCTGGGCCGTTTAGTTAGTCATTTCACTGCACTTTAGCCCTATTTTAGTTCATATTTGTTAATCCATGCTAGGTGCACCTTTTGGCCCATTTTGGTGTGATTTCATGTTTATTTTCATTAGTGGTTTTCATGCACAGTTAGGTGCCACTTTTAGTGGCTGGATTTGTGGTTGTACGCTAGAACAGGAGTCGTGCAGGTGTTTCCGGTGCAATTCTGCACAGGAACACTGCGCACGATCACTGGTTCTATTGCGCACGACCACTGGTCGTGCGCCACTGATCGTGTGCACTTAACGCCTTTTTCACGAGTTCTGTTTGGTGCAGTGCGCACGACCACCAATGCTAGTGCGCACGACCACCGGTCGTGCGCCACTGCTCGTGCGCACTCATCATTAAAATTCTGAGTTCTGTTTGCTGTATTGCGCACGACCATCAACGCTAGTGCGCACGACCACCGGTCGTGCGCCACTGGTCGTGCGAACATGTTATTTTGTAATTTCTGTCTTTGCAGGTTCTGTCCAGGCAGAGCGCACGATCACAGGATTCCAGTGCGCACGACCAATGGTCGTGCGCCACTGACCGTGCGCACTGTTTAATTCCAGCGCCTATAAAATCCGCTGCTCGCGATTTAGGTCGGATCCCCCGCTTTCTTCCGCCGTTTTCCGCCTGGTTTGGTCCGACTTCGCCCCTCCATCGTCGCCCACCTTAGGGAGGATCTCCGGGCAAGCTTTCAACGCCAAATCTTCGCCGGAGTTTCCTCTCGGCCTCCTCCTTCATCCAAGAGCTCCAAAGGAAGACCTAGCTGCCATTACCGTCAAGCAAGAGGAAGTTTGCAACCTCTACCGGATCGTGACACGAAGAAGACGGGTCCATTGGAGAGTAGTGACAGCTCTCTCTACCCCGGACGTAGTTGTGGACCGAGCTTGGACGCGGATTGACAACCCGGCGATTCCAACCGTGAATCTTCAACGAGCCTTCGGATTCGGTCGATTTCTTGCCTTGTTCTCCTTTTATTGATTGTTGTAATAGCTAGATCTTGTATATTTTGATGAAGTTGCACTTGAACTAGTTTGTATTTCCATATATTTCATGTGATTGTGAAATATTTGTTATTTGTGTGCTTGAGGAGCGCCACCATCCATTTTCCATCCCACTATCGTGTCCGGTGCCGTCCTAGCAATTGCTAGTGGCGTGCTTGTCGAAGAGGTGCTTGCGACCCTCATTCCGCTAGCCCACTCGTCCATCCGCCTACCGAAGCGTGGCATCGCGGCCCGTATTCCATCCCGCCTAACGAAGCAGCGCGCTCAAGGCCTGCATAGTTCGATCCGTCTGCCTACTCGTCCATCCGCCCTTACGAAGTAGCGCGTTCAAGGCCTACGTAGTCTTCCATCCCGCCGAGCGAAGCTTTGCATAGCGGCATTGCATAGGAGTAGTTGATAGCTTTTATTTTATTTTCCAAAAGCCCAATCACCCCGTTTCCGCATTCCATCCGACGTTAAGGACTTCAATCTCAAGTCCTTCCTCGACATTTAACTCCACCTTACTGTGTTCCTCAAGAGACCGACACTCGGGGATTTATTCCCAATTTTTATTACTTGAACGATCGGTACACTGCCGTTTCGTGTCGCAGTCGAGCTACCGCCTATAGCGGTGTGTGTGATTTGCGCCATCAGACTCCAAACAAGACTCTTGCTCCCCCTCAACATGTACTAGGGGAGGAGATAAACTATGAACTGAATCATTATCAGCTTCATTGTAGAAATCAAAATCAGCACCTGACCCTGCCATGTGGTCACTAGTACTGTGCTCTGCAACAACATCTTTTGAGTATCATTGACAACTTCTGCAATGGTGGAATCAACATTTGCTGCATCAGCATCTGGAGGAGGAAGAGGTGATTTAACTACATCATCATCTAAAAGAGGAGTGTCTTTCATATGAGTGTCTTGATCATCTTGTACATTTGGAATAGCTGGATCAGCAGAAATAACTGTATCAGATGGAGCCTGAGTTGAGAGTGGAGGAAGTACTGGCTCTGCAGATGGAATGGTGTCTTGTGGAATTGATGATTGAGTTGGATCTGGAATTTGTTGTTGAGCTTGTGGTTGAGCTGGGGTTGAAGTGACAACTGGAGGAGGATTAGCAAAGGGAGGAGCTGGAGCTGGAGTCACATTCAGAGGTTCAGAATTGATTGAAGGAAGAGGCTCCCCCTGGACACTTGCACCTGCATTTGTTGGCTTTGTAATTCTGATGTCCCACCTTTGAATTGTGTAGACAATTGCAGAATGATTGCTCCTTTGGACATGTCAAAAACCTCTTGGTTGAGCTGATTTAGATACAGTGACAGTATTCTTGCAAAATTTGGAGCCAGAATGCTGTCTTTAATCTTGGAGAAAAGAAGATTTGCCCAGTTACACTTCTTCCCACAGATCACTGCTGTCATCAAGCAGAAGACATCTGCTGAGACATAACCCAAGCTACCTGTATTACACACCAACACTTTGGAAATGATGTCTACCAAAAACTTTCCTTCATCATTCATTTTTTGCCTTCTAACTGTTGTAGCTGCTTTATCTATTCCACAGAAAATTACTGCCTTAACCCAATCAGCATCTTCTAGGATGTCCCCAGATTCTACAACTGGAAGTCTCAGATATTTGGATAGAGACTTAAGGCTGATCTTGACCTTGAAATTGCCACTGTAGATTTTATCCTTTTCCCATCCTTGTGAACCTTGATGTTGATAAAGAATTCCTCTACTTCTTTGAATAAAATCCGACAGGGATGCTCAAGAACAAAGGTCAAACCTGCTGCATCTAGAAGATATAACGGATTCAGAAACTCATCTGAGATCAAACTGAGGCCTGCACGCACCAGCTCACTGCCCACGCCGATCTTAGGCATTGAAGGAGGCACCATTGATCGAGAGGAGATCGAAGAATGAGAGCCGAAAGAGAGAAATCGCGTCTAGGGACGAATCAGAAATCAGATGTCGCGAGAAGGGAAGATGAACAGTCGGCGGCTTTTCGAGAAGAACGGAAGATGATCTCGCGTGAACATTAATTCATTTCGGTTGTCTATTTATAGATGATTTGATGTGACAATTTAAAATGAATTTTATTTAATATATAAGAAAATAAACATGCGTACCTGACCTTTCGTATTCTCAAAATAGAAAAATAGAATTCTAAAAAATAAGATCGATTTCTCGAGAAGTTGTCTGATTTCTCGAGAAATCCAAAAATTCTACCGATCTATCTTCGCAAGCTCATTTCTCGAGGGATAACCCATTTCTCGAGAAGTGCAATCCTATTTTGCGAGAAGTAAAGTATCATTTCTTGAAAAGAGCTAAAATCCTATCTTCATCCATTTTCATCAGAGACATAACATTTCTCGAGAATTTAACTCCATTTCTCGAGAAATCCAATGAAGACATAGATTTTTCTTATTCCGAAATGATAGAGCTCTGCTTCTCTTAGAATTAGAACATTTGATGATCTATCTATTTTCTTGACTTCTTCTTGGCTTGAATTTAACCATGTTGAGCATTCCAAGTTCTGTCTTGAAGAAAGAGAACTTGGCCTCATCCAGCGGCTTCGTGAAAATATCCGCAACTTGCTTATCCATAGGGACATAACATAGATTGATGTCCCCATTCTCCACATGCTCCCGGATGGAATGGTATCTCAACTCAATATGCTTTGTCCGGCTGTGAGAGACTGGATTATTTGCAATTGCTATAGCACTGGAGGAGTCGCAAAATATTGGAATTTCTTTAAACTTCAAGTTGTAATCTTCAAGCTGATTCTATATCCAAAGAAGTTGTGCGCAATAACTGCCTGCAGAAATATATTCTGACTCGGCGGTTGAAATTGTAACACAATTCTGCTTCTTGCTGCTCCAGGATATAAGTCTTCTTCCGAGAAATTGACATGTTCCGGAAGTGCTTTTCCTATCATCTCTTCTACCTGCAAAATCTGCATCTGAAAAACCTATTAGTTCGCTATCATTACTTCTTGGGTACCATAAGCCAAGATTTGGTGTACCTTTAAGATATCTCAAAACTCGCTTTGCTACAGTATAGTGAGATTCCTTATATTTCACCTGATATCTAGCACATACATAAGTAGAGAACATTATATCAGGCCTACTGGCAGTAAGGTAGAGCAGAGAGCCAATTATGCTTCTGTACTTGGTTTCATCAAAAGGTTTCCCTTTCTCATCCTTGTCTAGAGACATAGCTGAGCTCATTGGAGTCCTCATAGAGGTTGCACTCTTCATTCCAAATTTCTTAACCAACTCCTTGGTGAACATCGTCTGTGAGATGAAAATTCCATCTTCATATTGTTTCACTTGAAGTCCTAAGAAATATTTCAGCTCACCCATACTGCTCATTTCAAACTTCCCTGCATAAATTTTGAGAACTTCTTGCAAAGGTTGTCGTTCGTGGAGCCAAAAATAATGTCATCGACATAGATTTGCACTAGCAAAATCTTGCCTTTTAATTCCCTAAGAAATAATGTCTTATCTATCTTTCCTCTTGTGAACTTGTTCTCAAGAAGAAAGTTAGACAACGTATCATACCAAGCTCGAGGAGCTTGTATCAAACCATACAAAGCTTTTCGCAGTAAATAAACATAATCAGGATGTTCAGAATCTACAAAACCTGGAGGTTGTTCAACGTATACTTCTTCTTTTATATTACCATTCAGAAAAGCTGACTTGGCATCCATTTGGTATACGGTGAATCCTTTGAATGCAGCATAGGCTAAAAACAGCATGATCGCTTCGAGTCTTGCTACTGGAGCATAATTTTGATCGAAGTCGATCCCTTCTTCCTTTCTGTAACCTTTTGCTACAAGTCTGGCTTTGTTCTTTATGATTGTTCTGTCTTCATCAAACTTGTTTCTGTAGACCCACTTCGTTCCAATGATATTTTTATCCTTGGTTTTGGAACTAGAGTCCACACTTTTCAACGCTTGAATTGATTCAACTCTTCTTCCATTGCAATTATCCAATGGGGGTCTTCATTTGCTTCTTGAAACTTCTTCGGTTCAACCTATGAAAGAAAACTCAAATACATATTTTCGTTAGTAGTACCTCTTCTGGTTCTTATGCCTCCATGAGGGTCTCCTATGATCTGATCAATTGGATGGTCCCTCAGATGTCTGAATTCAAGATTCCTCGCATTATTTGGAGGACCAGGAGCTTCTTCTACAATTGGAGTGTCTTCCTCCACTTGGATTGGCTCTTCATCAAGATGATCTTCCTCTTCAGTTGTGGTTGGGGGAGGGATCTTGACGAAAGTTTGAGCATCTTCTTCAACTGGCTTCTCCAAGCATAAGGCTTGCAGCCTTGAACCTGCATCTTCAACAGAAACACTAGAGGAACTGCTATGTAGCATACTCGTCTCATCAAATACAATATTAATGGATTCTTCTACAACCAGAGTTTTCTTATTAAAAACTCGATAAGCTCTACTATGGCTACTATAGCCTACGAAAATACCTTCAAAGCTCTTTTCACTAAAATTGGTTTTGTAAAGCTTTCCATTGTTAAGTACAAAGCATTTACTACCAAAGATTCTAAAATAAGAGATGGTTGGTCTCTTGCCTTTTAGTAGTTCATAAGGAGTCTTTTCATGGTTCTTATTTATGAGTGCTCTGTTTTGCACGTGGCAACCAGTGTTGATGGCTTCAACCCAGAGGTATTCGTGTGGTGAAGTGTCGCTCAACATTATTCTGCAAGCCTCAATGAGTGTTCTATTCCTTCTCCCAGCTACCCCATTTTGTTGTGGAGTTTGAGGAGAGGAAAACTCATGAAAGATACCAAGGCTTTCACAGAAATCTGTCATGGCTCCAGATTCAAATTCTGTTCCATGGTCACTTCTGATTTTGACCACCGAACATTCAAATTCACCGAACATTCAAATTCATTCTGGATTTGCTTGACAAACTTAGTGAAAATATCAAAGGCATCTGACTTGTGTTTTAGAAAGAATACCCATGCAAAATGTGAGTAGTCATCTACAATAACCAATGTGTAATACTTACCTCCTAAACTTCTAATTTGCAAAGGACCAAACAAGTCTATATGAAGTAGGTATAAACACCTAGTTTAATCTTTGCCAATTACGCTCTTAAAGGTAGCTCTTGTTTGCTTGCCTTTTACACAAGCATGACAAGGTCTATATTTAATGCACTTAATATTTGGCGCATCACAGACTTGTGAAAATAATTTATTTATAGTTTTGAAATTAATATGTGCTTATCTCTTGTGCCACTGGTCAGCAAGAGCTGCACTATCTTTTGCTAAAAGACACACTGGTGTAGAAGAGGATAAACAAAGAAAATTTAAACAAAATATATTTCTACAACGAGTGCCTGATAAAATCGCTTCTAGATTTTCAACCGACTTTATCAAACACTTATCTTTACGAAAATCAACTACGTATCCTTTATCACAAAGTTGACTTATGCTTATCAGATTATGTTCTAATCCTTCCACATAAGCTACATCTGAAAAGGATACATTACCGTTAGTAATCATACCGTAGCCTTTTGTTATTCCTCTGTTAGATCCACGAAAAATAACTTTTGGACCGTTCTCAACTGGAATAAAATTTTGCAAAAGGCTTCTTGTCCCGATCATATGTCGAGAACAACCACTGTCCAAATATCAGATATGATTTTTGTTGGCCTTTGGACATACCTGCAAAAACAAATTATTTTGCCTTAGGAGCCCAAACTAATTTGGGTCCTTGGTCCCTTGTTAGTTGAGCACCATGCTAAACATTAACATTGCGAGCGGTCTTTCTTGCAATGTTAACTTGTGGTCTCTTGGAATAAGTAGAATTGAACCAACAATCTATGGCAAAGTGACCTATTTTACCGCAACACCAACAGTTAAACCTGTTGTACCTTCTCTTAGTATTCTCCTGCTTAACTTTTTGAACGTTAGTTTTGGTAGGAGCAATCCTTCTAGATGAGAATGCCTCATGAGTACAGCACACACATAGTAGTGCTTTCTCCTTAGGCTTGGGTACAACAGCCTTCACTATTGGTGCTCTCATAGCACTCGGACCATGAACATAAGGACCATAATCTCTCAGATTAATCTCTTGATAAGGTGCCTTGAAATCACTTTCACCGATGTTTCGATGACGAGACCACCCCTTATAGTCATTGACAGGCGCAAAATTAATTGGTCATGTCAAGTGACCATAAGTGCTCTCCATATCATAGACATTTGTAGGAAAGAAAACATTCTTAAATGCCACTTGATCTTGATGGGCTTTACCTTTCTCTTCGACGGTAGCTTTCTTAGCATTCTTATCTTTCTTCTTGGCAAGGGTGCCCTTAGAAGAATTACTAGGACTAGCCACATGACCTAATCCACTGCTACCTGCTTTAGCATAGAAAGTATCAATGATTGGAAGAATAGTCTTAGGTTGTGAAAACTTTTTAACTAGCCTCTTCTCAGTGGCTAGCTGTTCTTCCAGAACTTTGATGGAGTTCTCTCTCCGATCAAGGAGCTCATCCGAGCTTTTGATCTTGTCTTTCAAGACATGGATTTCCTCTCTGAAAGAAGAAAGTTGTTCAACTTCCTTTCTCAGATTAGATTCCACTTCTTTGAGAGACATGATCTCCTTGTCCTGAATTTTGACTACCTTTCGACATCTGTCAAAGCTTTTAAGCATTTCAGTATATTGGGTCATGAGATTTGAGTCATCATCTGAGGGGTAATCCTTTTGTTCAGCTGAGGAATAATCAGAATCAGATAAGATGGTGTGAGAATTTACCTTCCCGGTATATGGAGGCTCTTCTTCATCATCAGTCATGGCCATCAGCCCGAAGTAGGCTTCTTCTTCACTACTTGATTTCTCTGAGTCACTGTCGCTTAATTAAAGTTTTGGACTTTTTGGCAACTAGGCTTCTTTCAGTCTTCTTTTTCACGAAGGTGGATTTCTTTTCATCTTTTCTTCCACCCTCTTTCTTCTTATAAGGGCATTCAGTGATCATGTGCCCTGTCTTATTATAGTAATAGCAAACTATGTCAGAAGAAATATGTTTACTAGGTTTAGTCTTATACCTGTAATGATTGCTTGAACCCTTTCTGTGATGATCACCATCACGTCGAGAATGTCTATTTTCAGAGGAGGAAGACTTGTTCTTCATGAGCCTTCTTTTACTAAGCAGTTTCTTGAACTGACGGGAGATTAGAGAAAACTCCCCATCAGACATTTCAGAACTGGAGGAGCCGGCTTCAGATTCTTTTTCATCATCAGATTCTTGTGCTCTAATTGGATACAAGGCTCTGCTTTTTCTGGAACTCTCGACCTTCATAGCTAAGGTCCTTTCCTTGCTTGAAATCCTATTCCTGTCTTCTTCTGTTTTGCGAATATTCATTTGCAGCTCATGGGATAATAATTTCCCAAACAGATTCTGTGGGTCTAGGTTTGGTAACTTTCCAAACTCCCTGATTGCAACTATCTTGCTATCCCAGTCTTTCGTCAGGGATCACAGGAATTTGTCATTCAGTTCACCAATAGTAAATTCCCGACCATAATTTCTTAGGCCGTTAACGATTTTGAAGAATCTTTCGTATGCATCGGCAATGCACTCCTTCTTACTTTGTTTGAATGCCTCGTACTCTTGATTTAGAAGAGATCTTTTGTCATCCCTTACTTCTTCAGTACCTTCCATAAGAACTATTAAGGATGTCCACATATCTTTGGCTGACTTGCAGTGGATTAGATTTTTTAACATGGAGCCATCCACCGCACTAGCAATTATATTCTTCGCCTTTTTATCAAGGGCAACTAGAGGGATTTCATCCTTTGTTAAATCCATCATTTTCTTTGGAACTTGAACGGTAGGGTCAATTGTTGAGGTAGTCATTGGCACATGAGGGCCTTCTTCCACGACTTGGAAAATTCTTGGGTCTGCGGCTTCCATGTAAAATTCGACTCTTTCTTTCCACATAGGGAAATTAGCCTTTGTGCATATTGGCAATTTCAATGAGGAAAATTCCTTGCTTCTTTCCATGATTTGCTAGCAACTAGAATGTATGGATCCTGTTCAAGGTGTTAACTTAGCAATGAACAGCATCCCTCTGATACCAATTGTAATATCTAGTTGCCAACCTAAATCACCTAGATGGGGGTGAATAGGTGATAACTGCGTCTTTTGCGGAATAAAAAATCTAGATAAAAAGAATGCACAGAAAGCAAATCACAATCGCAGACGTCGCAAGAGATTTTTAGTGGTTCCCCATTATTGGGTACTCCACTTGCCGTCCCCCAATCTAGCACCACAGCTAGACTTGACTACTTCACTATAACTCGGATCAAGAATGATCCTACAATCTTGGAGTCTACACTCCTACAACTCGAAGACAAATCTCCTACAATCTCAGAGAGAACCTCTCTTACAACTCAGAGAACACCTCTCCTACAACTCGGAGAAAACCTCTCCTACAATCAAATGGAATTAAAGAATGATATAACACTTATCAATTCACGAACAGATCTGAAAAATCCTTAGAGATCTTCTTCCTTCTTGAGACTTGAATGGCTTTGACGTGATGTCAATGAGGAAGACTTGAAAATGACGCAGATCTAATCTTCTACGATTTGATTCGATCCAACAGATACAGTAGATGATGGAGCGAGGATCGATCGAAACTTTTCTTCCACTGGAGACGATAAATTAGAACTTCAGATCGATCTCCAACAATTGGCGATGAGGCGCGACAATTTTCGTTCTTCTTGAATCGGATGGAGAGATTAGGTTGCGGAAGAGATTAATGATTCATCAATAATAATACTAATTAAGATTAATCCTAAGAGAGAGCCTTATATTGACAAAGGCTTAATGATAAGAATTAGGAAAGGATTAACCTTAACCGAAACGAAGAAAGCCGTCACGTCAAACAGAGGGAAAAGACGTAACATCAAATAGATTAAAAACACGAGAATAACGAGAATCAAACTTCTCGAGAAATGTATAACTTCTCGAGAGATAGCAGCTTGATTTTGAGAAAAATCATGGAAGAAAATTTCAGAGGCTTGGAATAGACTTCTCTAGAAATGATGGACTTCTCGAGAAATGATAAAGAAAAACTTTTCGAAGGATTGAAAGACTTCTCGAGAACTATTGACTTTACGAGAAATAGACTTCGAGAAATACTTCAGAAGGGATAGAACCGCCGAGAAAGACTTCTCAACCGCTGAGAATGACTACTCGACCGCTGAGAAAAACTTCTCGAGAACTACAAGGATTTCTCGAGAGCTAATAAAGACTTCTCGAGAAATCAATTGAATCTCTCGAGAAATACCTTAACTTCTCGAAAAATTGACTTAGGAAAACTTTCAGGAAAATTTTCTTTCTTCCACACTTGGACACCAGCTGCACCTCCAAACCATGAGCTTAAAACCCTAATCTAGCACCACAGCTAGACTTGACTACTTCACTATAACTCGGATCAAGAATGATCCTACAATCTTGGAGTCTACACTCCTACAACTCGAAGACAAATCTCCTACAATCTCAGAGAGAACCTCTCTTACAACTCAGAGAACACCTCTCCTACAACTCGGAGAAAACCTATCCTACAATCAAATGGAATTAAAGAATGATATAACACTTATCAATTCATGAACAGATCTGAAAAATCCTTAGAGATCTTCTTCCTTCTTGAGACTTGAATGGCTTTGACGTGATGTCAATGAGGAAGACTTGAAAATGACGAAGATCTAATCTTCTACGATTTGATTCGATCCAACAGATACAGTAGATGATGGAGCGAGGATTGATCGAAACTTTTCTTCCACTGGAGACGATAAATTAGAACTTCAGATCGATCTCCAACAATTGGCGATGAGGCGCGACAATTTTCGTTCTTCTTGAATCGGATGGAGAGATTAGGTTGCGGAAGAGATTAATGATTCATCAATAATAATACTAATTAAGATTAATCCTAAGAGAGAGCCTTATATTGACAAAGGCTTAATGATAAGAATTAGGAAAGGATTAACCTTAACCGAAACGAAGAAAGCCGTCACGTCAAACAGAGGGAAAAGACGTAACATCAAATAGATTAAAATCACGAGAATAACGAGAATCAAACTTCTCGAGAAATGTATAACTTCTCGAGAGATAGCAGCTTGATTTTGAGAAAAATCATGGAAGAAAATTTCAGAGGCTTGGAATAGACTTCTCTAGAAATGATGGACTTCTCGAGAAATGATAAAGAAAAACTTTTCGAAGGATTGAAAGACTTCTCGAGAACTCTTGACTTTACGAGAAATAGACTTCGAGAAATACTTCAGAAGGGATAGAACCGCCGAGAAAGACTTCTCAACCGCTGAGAATGACTACTCGACCGCTGAGAAATACTTCTCGAGAACTACAAGGATTTCTCGAGAGCTAATAAAGACTTCTCGAGAAATCAATTGAATCTCTCGAGAAATACCTTAACTTCTCAAAAAATTGACTTAGGAAAACTTTCAGGAAAATTTTCTTTCTTCCACACTTGGACACCAGCTGCACCTCCAAGCCATGAGCTTCAATTGTCTTGAAAATGAAGTGTATCTCAATAGAGAGATAAGACATGAGTCAACACCATGTCCCACACAATGAGGAATTACATTGTATGAAACTGTGCTTATTGACCCATTGTGACCTGACATTGGTCTACACTTAGCAATGTGAACCTGCAAGAACAATACTACAAAAGCATATCAAATACACAAGCAATTCAATCTTGGTTCAATGATGACTTCCTACAAATCAAGGTTATTGTGGATACAATACCCAACAGAGGTAACAGAATCAAGTCAAGTGGCATCGGCGCCTTATATCCGTGCACGATTTCATTTTGAGATAACCCATCAGACCTATTTTTGGAATTATTGTACGCTAACTGAGCATGGGGGAGGATGAGGTCCCACGTACCTTTGTGGTCACGTACTAGACAACGGAGTAAACTACCCAAACTTCGATTGACCACTTCTGTTTGCCCAACCATCTGCGGAAGGTATGTCGAAGAAAACAAAAGTTTGGTGCCCATAAGTTTCCACAGGGTCTTCCAAAAATAACTAGTAAGCTTTACATCTCTATCAGTCACGATAGTCTTAGGGATGACCCGATGCCCAACGACCTCTTTAAAATATAATTTTGCGACATGTGACGCATCATTTGTATTGTTGCAGGCAATAAAATAGGCCATTTTAGAAAACTGGTCCACCACTACCAAGATGGAATCGTGACGCCTAAAGGTGAGAGGGAGGCCCAACACAAAATCCATACTAACGTCTTCCCATGGGATAGACAGAATCGGGAACTGGGTATAAAGTCCCGCATTCATCTTGTTACCCTTAGCTAGCTGGCACGCGCGATAACTCCCCACAACTTTATGCACCGTGGACTTAAGGCCTGGCCAATAAAACTTATCGTCCACTAACGAGATGGTCTTGTCACGCCCAAAATGACCACCTATTCCATCGCTATGCAATTCCCAAACGATGAAATGACGAAGGGACGAGCGAGGGATACATAGCTTGGCATGCTTAAATAAGTAACCGTCTCGTATATAATATGCGGAAATGGTAGTGGGTGCGTCTCCTTGAGCGGATAGATAAATATCCTTGAAATCCGGGCAATGTACATATTCATCCTTAATGCATTCAGACCCAATGACCTTCACTTCAAGCGTGGATAATAATAAAGAAACGCGACTAAGGGCGTCCGCCACACGATTAAGATTTCCCTTAAGATGTTTGATAATGAAGGTGTATTCCTGAAGATATGAGACCCATTTAGCATGTCGGGGGCTGACCTTACTTTGGGAGTTGACAAATCTCAATGCCCCGTGATCGGATTGGATAACAACGAATAACAGCGTAAAACTCGCGATCATAATTAGAATAGTTCAACTTCAGAACCGCCAGTTTCTCACTAAAGTACCCAACATGATGACTCTCCTTACTCAACACGCCTCCAATACCGATCCCAGACGCATCACATAAAAATTCAAAAACTTTACCAAAATCCGGCATCCGCAAAAGGGGAGCTTTCGACATCATAGCCTTAATCGTTTGGAATGCTTTAGAGGCCGATTTCGTCCAAGTGAAATCACCTTTTTTCATGCACTCCGTGATCGGTGTCATGATACTACTAAAGTCACGAATAAATCGACGATAGAACGTAGCTAACCTGTGGAAACTCCAAACATCTCAAATGTTGGTGGGTTCCGACCAATCCTTGATGGCTTGGACCTTCTTGGGATCCACATCTATGCCCTCCGAACTCACAATATAGCCAAGAAATTATACGGGCGTCACATAGAAAGTACATTTTTTTTATATTAACAAATAATTTTTCCGCTCGCAATGTCGCTAGTATTGTCCTCAAGTGAAATTCATGATCGGTAGTAGACGTACTAAAAATGAGAATGTCATCAAAATAAACCACGATAAATTTTCCCATATAGGGTTGGAAGACATGTGTCATCATCCTAGAAAAAGTACTTGGGGCATTGGAAAGCCAAAATGGCATTACTAACCATTCGTAAAGCCCCTCCTTAGACTTAAAGGCTGTCTTCCACTCATCACCCTCCCTAATTCGAATCTCGTGGTAGCCACTCCTAAGATCCAATTTAGAAAAGATCATGGCTCCGACTAGCATATCCAATAAGTCTTCCAAGCGAGGGATGGGAAATCGATATTTAATCGTAATTATATTTATTGCCCGATGATGAGTCCCAATTATATACACATTTTTGGACTCATCCGGGCCGATTTTCTAGTCTTTGCACTTCACTTTAGACATGTTTTCATTCGTATTTAATACTCCATGCTAAGTGCACTTCTAGGCCCGTTTTGGTGTTATTTCTTGTTCATCTTCGTTACTAGTTTTCATGCAGTGTTAAGTGCCACCTTCAGTGGCTAGACTGGTGTTGTATGTTGGAATAGGAGTCGTGCAGGTGTTCCCAGTACCATTCTGTACAGGAACACTGCGCACGATCACTGGCTCTATCGCGCACGACCACTGGTCGTGTGCCACTGGTCATGCGCACTTAACGCCCATTTTATGAGTTCTGTCTGGCTTATCGCACGACCATTTACGATAGTGCGCACGACCACTGGTTGTGCGCCACTGGTCGTGCGAACATGAATTTTATAAATTTCTTTCATTTCAGGCTCCGCCCAGGCAGCGCGCACGATCGCAGAACTCCAGTGCGCACGACCAGTGGTCGTGCGCCAATGACCGTGCGCAGTATTCAGTCCAGCGCCTATATATATGCCTGTTCCGATTTTAGGGCAGGATCGAGCCGTCGGGAGCGCGAGTGGCAGTCCGTAGGACGGCGATTTCCATTCCTGGACACCTCCACTTCATCTCCTACGCAAGGGGAAGTCCTCTCCAACCATTCCAAGCATTTCTCCATTGTTCGGGAGCATTCTCCACCATCCGCAAGCCCTCAAGCAGCTGTTTTTCCACTCCAGGCCGGTGAGAAGAAGAGGAATCCTAAGGTAGAAGACGATGGAACCACGTAGAGAGATCGTGACAGTTTCTCTACACCGGAAGCACAGTCCGCCCGAGCCCGGAGGTAGCTTGACAAACTACCATTCCGGCCGTGAACGGCCGCTAGTCTTCATCCATTGGTTATCTCTTTCCTCTCTCCTTCGTTGTAATCTTTGAATCTTTTAAGCTTGAATATCATGATGTTTGGTTTAAATGAAATGAATGTTTCTTCTCTTTTCATCATTACTTGCTTGTGAATCGCTTCGCCTCCACCCATCCACTCACTCACTCACGCACTCAAGGTGTTCGATCCGCGTTAGCAAGAGCTAACAGCGTTTGTGAAGAGGTGTTTGCGACCCTCGCCTTCCCGCACTAGAGCACGCTCCATCCGCCTCACGAAGCACGGCATCGCGGCCGTTGCATCCATCTTGCCTTGCGAAGCGGTGCTTTCGACCCGCATTTCCTTCATTGTTGTTAAGAGTAGGAAAACCCAACCAAAACCCCCTTTTTGTGTGTTCGTTTACGCTTGTGTAACAATAGTCACACAACACGATTCGTTTACCCAACCTGCATTCCTCAAGAGACCGACACTCGGGGATCCTATTCCCAACCTTTATTACTTGCGCGACCGGTGCACTTGCCGAAATATCGCATCAAGTTTTTGGCGCCGTTGCCGGGGAATGTTCAGGCATGTAACGTCTTGAGTTGTGAGCTTTTGTTACAAGAGCAGTTGTTTTTGATTCCCTTTGTTTTGTTTTCTTTTTGTTGTGACTGTGCATGCAGAGACAAGCCGCGGGGGAACTTGTACCCTTTGATCCAGAGATCGAAAGGACCGCTCGCACACGAAGGCGCGCAGCAGCCGTACAGGCGGCAATGGGTGACAACATAGACCCAAACAATGCTGACCCAAGAGTGCCCGATGTGGGGCAGCACCAACCTGGAGATGAGCAAGAGGTAGTGAGGCCTCGACCCAGAACGATGAGAGATTATACCACTCCGACAGCTGGGAGTGTGTATCCGGGATTTGGTCCCAACATTATGAACAACCAGTTCGAGATCAAACCTGCGATCTTGAACGTCATCCGGAACAATGCTCAGTTCTCCGGGATGACCAGTGAAGACCCGCACCTGCACCTGGCAGAGTTTTCCGATATCTGCAGAACTTTCCGCTACGCTGGAATATCTGATGATACAGTCAAGCTGCGACTGTTCCCATTCTCACTTTGCGACAAGGCCAAGGTGTGGCTCCATTCTATTCCTCCTGGGACCGCCGCGACTTGGGATGCTCTTGCATCCAAGTTCCTGGCCAAATTCCTCCCCGTTGATAAAATTGTGAGCCTGCGGCGGGAGATCGCCACCTTTCACCAAGCTGACCAAGAGACCCTTGCCGAAGCGTGGGAGCGCCTTAATGATCTTCTCCGTCGCTGCCCGAACCACGAGCTCCAACCGTGGAATGTGGTAGAGACATTTTACTTTGTGATCGAGCCCAACTACAGGGCAATGATCGATGCTGCTGCGGGTGGTACTCTAATGAACCACACTCCAGAGGATGCCCTTCGGATTCTGTGCGATACCGCCTCCTACAGTACATTCTGGACTGCCGGGAGAAATGCACCAAGGAACGCCCGCGGTCTCTTTGTGGTCGACTCACTTCCTCCTACACCCGCGCCTGCTGCTGTCATTACGTGCGAAGGATGTGGAGGCGGCGGCCACCACGCATACGAATGTTCAGGGAACAACGTATCAGGTGACTTCGCGCACTTATCCTTGAATGAATCCGTTAATTTTGTAGGAAATCAGTCTAAGGGGGTGCCATTTAATAATGCTTATCATCCGGGAGTGAGAAGTCACCCGAACTTCTCATGGAACCCAAACACGCATGGCCAACGATGGGCACAGGGGCAGCAAAAAAATGATGCTTACGCCTCCGGGAGCCAACCAAGGCCACCACACCCGGATTATAACCAAGGCCCCCCAGCCCAAAAAAAGAGTAATCTGGAGGAGATGATGGAAAAATTTATGCAAGCGGCTACCTCAAATATGGTGAACCAAACCGCATCCATGCGGAACTTGGAAACGCAGCTGGGCCAATTGGCCCAAGTGCTAACCGAGCGGTCGCATGGGACCCTTCCTAGCAACACTGAAAAGAACCCAATAGATCAAGGGAAGAGTCTCGGCGATGTGGTAGAGGCTGATCCAAGTGAGTTGGTGATTTCTTGTTCCATCAATAATATTGAAATGAAAGCTTTGTGCGACTCCGGCTCCTCCCGCAACTTCATTGCGTTGCAAGACGTTGCTAAATTGCAACTTGAGATGAACACGGAGGATCGGAAATCCCTTATGCTTTCTAATGGGACCGTTATACAATCTGAGGGGGAAGTGAAAAATGTAGAAGTAATAGTTGAGGGGACGATTGTGGTTGCTGATTTTCAGGTGTTGGGGCCCCAGGAAAATCACTCTATCCCTATCTTGGGCGTGCCGTTCTTGAAAGAGAGCGGTTCCACCCTTGATTTCGCTACGGGGTGTGTCTTCCTACCCAATATGGTGCCGCAGCCCACTTGCCCCAAAGCTATAACTGAAACATCCACTCCTCCCCCTCTCTTTATTTTTGATGAATCTCTGAGTTGTGCAGGAAATGAAGAAGATAAAGAACCAATTGAAGGAGAAAAGGAGGAGCACCAGTCCAGTGAGGAAGAAGTAGATCTTCGGAGAGAAGTTGATTCCGAGACGGAGGAAGATTGCATTTCGAAAAATATTAACTTGAATTTAGTTCGGGACACTGTCCCATTATCTTCTTGTTTTGATTCTTGTAATAAACAATTTAAGCGCTCCATCTCTTGGGCTGATCCGGTAGTCATCGCGACGCCGGAAGTGACGCCACCCACCACCAAGGTGGAAAATCTGAAAACTTTCAACGTTGGCAGTCCCCGACTGTCACTAAACTTAAACAGGAGAAACTTTTGCATGACGCTCGCGTTGCCGCTCTCCGTGGCAAGAGGGCGGAGGTTAGGGGAACACTGGGTGACACCAGTGTTGGCCCTAAAGCCTTCACCTCCCGCCTACGAGCTACGGGAGACGCACACCATAAGAGCGCCTATAGTTGATTTGTGTTGTTTGAATTTGTGAAACTGCTTCTGTGAACTTCTCCTTTAATTTCTGCACTCTTTGTACAATCATAATACAGGTATTTGGTCCTGCTTAAGGACATAAAACAAAAGCGCTGCTGGGAGACAACCCAGATTTTCTAATCTTATTTTTATCTAACATGTTTAGTTCAGTTCTTATATTTGTTTTTGCTGTTTTTAGTTTTGTGCTTGCAGGTGTGTTGTGTTCTTTGGTGCGGATGCTGCGGACTGCTCTTTATCTTAATCGCCAATCATCTGGTATGCTCAATTCTGAGCATTGGGTAACACTTCTTCCCCCCCCCCCCCCCCCCCCCTCAGCTTCCAATTTCTGTGATGTAATGTTTAGACTAAGTCTGGGGGAGAGTATGTTGTCATCCACTGTGCACGAGTTGCACTGCATACTAGAAGTTTGTTTATTATTTATCTTTATCATCATCATTGTTTTCACGCTTTATGCACCACTTCCCCACATGAGCACGCGCTTTCCTATTTGTGTTGTTTCTAAATAAACTATTTTGGTTAGGAATGTGAAATAGGACATTAACTTAGGAATTACTATTAGGAGCGCGATGATGACTCATGTAGTGTTCTAATCACTTCGCATGCTATGGTAGAATTTGAGTAGAACCAGATTGTCTCTATGCATCTAATTTATGTTTAGTATTTTTGCGTAAATTTAGATTTGTTATACTCAAATGGTGAATGTGAACAAAATTGACGATAACCCGGTGTTGTGTGTGTACGAGCACTAGTCGTGTGTTGCTCGAGTCGGGAGGAAGGTTTACCTTTCTCCTGGGCTAAGAACTTGCCCCAAGCGACTCTCGAAGCATGGGCGAGAGCGACTCTTTGAGTTAAATATGATATAGGCCACCTTTTGGCTAGTTTGAGCCTTAGCTTTCCGTGTCCTATTCGCTCACCTTTGCAAGCCCACATTTGTGCCTACCACTTCCTTGTTACAGCTCCTCCTCCATTCACCAAGGCCTGAAGCTTTGCCCACTTTCGCAACCAAATTGATGTTTATCTGCACTCATGTTCTTGATTTGGTGTGATATTTGGAATCTTTGTGATGTGATGAAGAAAAACACGTTTTATTTTGCTGAATTTGCACCAACCGGAGGATAAGTGAAAGAAGAAAAGTATGTTGTTAAAAGAAAAAAATCTGAAAAAGAAATATGTCGTAAAGAAATCCTTCCGAGCTAAAGAGAAAATCTGTTGGTAATTGTGAAGTAGGCCGTGTGCACACCTAGTTTTCATGATAAGTCTGGGTGTGTGTCACACGAGCATTGTTTTTGGTTTTGTGTGGTGCAGCGTTCCGTTAGCTCACTTGGGTTGCGTAGCCATCGTGTTTAAATTTGAATATCATACCGCAACCTAAGCCCCAATATAATCCTAAAAGCCCTATTGATTTGACTTGTGAGTTTGCTAACGCCGTGGAGAGAGTGTGACCGGGCGAGCGTATGGTTCACGACGTTGATGGATTTCAGCGGAGTTATTCCTAAACCCCGACCTTGTGCAACACCCGCCTTAGTGTCTTGTTATTTTCACACCGGGCATGATCGTTCGAATTCTTCATAATTCACCAACTGAGTATAACTAAATCTCTACTTACGCTCTAATACTTTCGTAAATTAGTTAGCATAGTTAGAATCTCTTTTTACTAAATTTCTATTTGCATGTTTTTGTTACTTCGCATTGTACTCCTTTGTGTAATTTTCTCTATTAACTACCATTTTCACATTCCGCCGAATTCGTTTGCTCGGGACGCGCAAACAGGTAAGTCTGGGGGTGTGATGAGTCCCAATTATATACACATTTTTGGACTCATCTGGGCCAATTTTCTAGTCTTTGCACTTCACTTTAGACATGTTTTCATTCCTATTTAATACTCCATGCTAAGTGCACTTCTAGACCCGTTTTGGTGTTATTTCTTGTTCATCTTCGTTACTAGTTTTCATGCAGTGTTAAGTGCCACCTTCAGTGGCTAGACTGGTGTTGTATGCTGGAACAGGAGTCGTGCAGGTGTTCCCGGTACAACTCTGTACAGGAACACTGCGCACGATCACTGGCTCTATCGCGCACGACCACTGGTCGTGCGCCACTGGTCGTGCGCACTTAACGCCGATTTTATGAGTTCTGTCTGGCTTATCGCACAACCATTTACGATAGTGCGCACGACCACTGGTCGTGCGCCACTGGTCGTGCGAACATGTATTTTATAAATTTCTTTCATTTCAGGCTCCGCCCACGCAGCGCGCACGATCGCAGAACTCCAGTGCGCACGACCAGTGGTCGTGCACCAATGACCGTGCGCAGTATTCAGTCCAGTGCCTATATATATGCCTGTTCCGATTTTAGGGTGGGATCGAGCCGCCGGGAGCGCGAGTGGCAGTCCGTACGCCGGCGATTTCCATTCCTGGACACCTCCACTTCATCTCCTTCGCAAGGGGAAGTCCTCTCCAACCATTCCAAGCATTTCTCCATTGTCCGGGAGCATTCTCCACCATCCGCAAGCCCTCAAGCAGCTGTTTTTCCACTCCAGTCCGGTGAGAAGAAGAGGAATCCCGAGGTAGAAGACGACGGAACCACGTAGAGAGATCGTGACAGTTTCTCTACACCGGAAGCACAGTCCGCCCGAGCCCGGAGGTAGCTTGACAAACTACCATTTCGGCCGTGAACGGCCGCTATTCTTCATCCATTGGTTATCTCTTTCCTCTCTCCTTCGTTGTAATCTTTGAATCTTTTAAACCTGAATATCGTGATGTTTGGTTTAAATGAAATGAATGTTTCTTCTCTTTTCATCATTACTTGCTTGTGAATCGCTTCGCCTCCACCCATCCACTCACTCACTCACGCACTCAAGGTGTTCGATCCGCGTTAGCAAGAGCTAACGGCGTTTGTGAAGAGGTGTTTGCGACCCTCGCCTTCCCGCACTAGAGCACGCTCCATCCGCCTCACGAAGCACGGCATCGCGGCCATTGCATCCATCTCGCCTTGCGAAGCGGTGCTTTCGACCCGCATTTCCTTCATTGTTGTTAAGAGTAGGAAAACCCAACCAAAACCCCCTTTTGTGTGTTTGTTTACGCTTGTGTAACAATAGTCACACAACACGATTCGTTTACCCAACCTGCATTCCTCAAGAGACCGACACTCGGGGATCCTATTCCCAAACTTTATTACTTGCGCGACCGGTGCACTTGCCGAAATATCGCATCACCCGACAATCCACACATCCTCCAAGAGCCGTCTTTCTTAGGCGCTAGCAATGCCGGAACGGCATACGGACTCTTATTATGACGGATGAACCCCTTTTGTAATAAATCTGAAATTTATGTTTGTAACTTCAAGTGCGCGGAAGGGTTTAACCGATAGAGAGGTAGGTTGGGTAACGAGGAACCCAGAATGAAATCTATCGCATGTTGGATGTCTCGCAAGGGGGGTAACATAGACGGTAACTCATCCAGATACACATCCATAAATTCCTCTAAAATGTTCCGCAGCAGTGGCGGTAAGCTCTCAAACGTTGACACATCCTCCTTGAATTGTAAGCAAACTAACGCATATAGGACACCATCCAAAAATGTATGGCGCGCAAATTCCTTCTTAGCTATCAAGCTTAAGGTTTTCCTCTCTACATGCACAATTGTGTCTTTAGAGGTGATCGAATGATCCTTTGGTGGAGTGGGTTTCAAGATAATGGTCTTGCCATTAAACTTGAACTCATAAGTGTTGGCTTGCCTGAAATGAGTAACATCGTGGTCATAAAGCCATGGGCGTCCTAAAAAGACATGACAGGCATCCATGGGGATGACGTCACACCAAACCTTTTCAGAATAAGCCTTGATGGTTAGGGGTACCAAACAACGCCTCGCTACCGGAAGTGTTTTGTTAACCCAAGAAACCTTATAGGGGTGAGGGTGCGGTTCAGTGGCTAACATCATCCGGGTGACCGCATTCTCCAAAATCACATTCATACAACTTCTGCTATCGATAATCCATTTGCACCACTTCTCTCCACTCTTAAAATTTAATGAAAATATATTCGTCCTATTCCAATCATCCGAAGCACGCGGAGTAGCCAAAATACATCTCATCACCTTCATATTGATGTTATCATCCAAGTCGCTCGGCACTCCTTCCGAATTAGAGTCTTCACTGACCTCATACATGAGCTCGGCGGGTTCAGTAGAGGTATCTGACAGGGCTAGAGGCTTGGGCTTAGTGGGACGGACATTCACTAGCGTAATGTCTTTGAATACCACAAGTAAAACACGTAGCATTTGTTTTGTTAATCCTACCCACCGACACTCTCTCACCAGACGGGTTTCGTATATTCCTAGTCGTGATGACAACAGAGTTCGAGTCAGCAGACCGAAGCTTACCCTTATCTTTATGGGATAATGGGGGGGGGGGGGGGGTCCTAAGAGAGACTTTCCCTTCGAAAATGAATGTGTCTTGGATTTATGTGCCAGGTACTTCTCAATATCCAATGCGGCATTATAGGTGGTGCTCATATCTGTATGCCCATAACGAAGGAGTTTTCCTTGAATGTCGGGATTATATCCCTTACGAAATTGTGAAAGGGTGACCTCAGACATCTCCCTAACATTATCACACCTAACCAACATGTCCTTCAGGAGGCCCATGTACTCCACGACCGATCGATTCCCTTTTCTTAGGGAAGCTAACTCATCAAAGATTTGTGTTTGATGGTATGTAGGAACGTATTGATAAGTCAACATGGCTCTCATGCCTGCCCAACCGATGTGGGGCAAACCATCCACCGCACCTAGACGTCGTTCCTCATTCAACCAGAATGTCTTAGCCCTACCCAACAATTTCATACGCGCTACGCGCACCTTCTCCACGTTAGTCAGATTCTGCCACTGAAAGTAGCACTCTATCTCCATAACCCAATCCAAGAAAACTTGGGGGACACCCATCCCATCATATGAGGGTGGTTTGATCCGTACGGCCCGAGTGATATCAAATTCGTACGGTGCTCTTGGGTCATGTTCGGGATTATTATTATGATTAATATTTCCTTCGTCACGATGGTGGGCTGCAGGATTTGGTGGGGCTGGCTAATGAATGTTAATATTGTTAACATTTCCTTCTACATGCTGGCGGGCTGCATGATTTTGAGGTGCCCTTTGGGCTAACCTTATCTCGTGAAGCATCTCCCGGATGTCCGTCAACCGATCGCTAAACTCCTGACGGAGTTCATCAATAGTTGTTGGACCGTGACCCGTGTGCTCCTCGTCCGTCATCTGGGAAGAGGACGTGAAATACTCCGTGCCTAGCCTCGTACGCATATAATTTTAGAACAACAAAGAATCTGACCAGAAATTTTTATAAAATATTAATTTATTTCCACCTAATAACTATTGTAAGTAAAATATTTTTTTTTTATTTTCTTGTAGAAAATAGTACGCAGATTTGCAAATATTTTTTTTTTTATTTTTCGCTGAAAATAAAAATATTATGTCGCTATTCGCAGACCAGCAATTAAAATTTGAAATTTTGAACACGAAATGGTGTGACGATTGTGAGTGCCGGCGTTCTAAGAAAACTTTAGGAATGCGTCAATTAAGAAATTGACACAAACCTACCTCTGATACCAAATTGATGCAGGCTACGCTCTCCGACACGATCGCTACGAACAAACACGCGTTCCCTCTCAACGTTCCAATTTATACGTTCGCACAAAAATAAATCGCAGCGTACACGCGACACATTATTTATAAATTAGACGCTAACGAGCGGGTAGTCACACCGCAAGAGGTTGAATAAATGGTTAGAGGCCAAAATTCTCCCGGACTAAAAGGACCCACCCGGCCTGATCGAGCTAGAGTTGTACCAAAAGAGATCCACCAAAATTTATGATTCGGAAAAGGGTAGATCTCTCCCAACAAAAAGTCGATGTTCGCCAACTCTTTGAAAATTAAAAGAAATTAAGATGAACGCAAAATCGATCGAAGAAACCATAATTAATCCAGTGATTCGAAGATCACGCCAAAATTACCACCACAAGAAATTAACAAGAGGGAGATCTCACGAGTAGAAATTTCATTATCCCGCTTGAGATAAGATTATCCTCAAGCATGCACACGCCCAAACCGTTCTTCAAAAAATCCACCGAAGCCGCATCGAATGGAGAGAATCTCGCTCGCCTTTTTTACTTCACGCCGAATCCTGGTTCCACGAGATCACCACCTTGTTTCTCCTAGGCCGAAATTCCAAAGGAGGAGTAGGAGGAAAGGTGGGCGGCTAAGGGGATTGCCGTACCTATAGAGAGAAGAAAGGAGGGGAGGAGAGGAGGGGGGCCGACGGCCAAGAGGAAGGAGACAAGGGAGAGGGGGCGGCCAAGAGGAGGAGGAAGAGTGGTGGCCGAAATCTGCCAATAGGTGAGAGAGGGAGGGGCGGTTAGAAGAGAGGGAAACAAATAGAGGAGATTCAATTTAGGGTTTCCTTTTTATCATTCAATAATCAAAATTCTAAACAAACATGGCTAAACGCTGTTCAAAATTAAAATAAAACTTGAACATGACTATACGCAATCAAAAATTAAAATAAAATATGGACATAAACAAAGTCCTAAATAAAAGACAAAGCTAGATAAAAAATTAATTTATAATTATAATAAATTAATTATAATTATTAATTAATAATCTTGCGCCGCGGACGGAGGTTGTAATGGCGATGGCGTTCATCATGACGTGGGTTTTCTGTTGGAGAGGCGCCATCATCCGTAAGTGCGCCGTTACCAACATCTTCATGTTGAGGGCCGTCGTCGCCATCACCGGTGGCACCAGCTGAAGAGGTGCACACCCAGAGAGAAAAAAGAATAAGAAGGGAAGAGGATCGCAAGTCCGCTGGGGTCGGCAATACATCTGAGACCGCCATCGATCAGTTTTCTATGGCTGGTTTCATGAAGAAACAAAAAGATACCAAGGGAAAACCCCTTCTCAGATGGGGTGCCAAAGGGATACTCATGAAGGTGTCCACCGATCTCCCTCTTTATAGCGGAAAGTAATCTCGTCATGCCTTTGCGGTCACCTCGGCCTTATATGGAAAGAAAAATCTTGAAGAGGCATATAATTTTGAGACCAAAATGCTCCCTGATGCCTGCGCTCAAGCGACCGCTAGGAGCACGGTCTTAAATCATCACATGGGGCGGTCTCTGCGAAGGGCCTTGAAAGAGATTGATATCCTGCATGAAGAACAAAAGGTAAAACAATTTTTCTTGAGGCATCTAGCTCTCTTTTATATGACCGCGCGATGTGATGATTTTCTTCTGTAGCAATCAAAAGAAGAAGCTTATGATCCAGACAATCCTGCATTCCAGAATGCTTTAATTCAACATATAAAAGAGACCGCGGCGCAGATGATCTCAGAACTTCGTGATCGCGGCGGGCTTACTGAGGACTTCAAAGATATCAGATTTGCCAATCTCTTCCCCGATGCTGTGAGGGTAATAGACGAACAGTCGATCACGACTGGTGAGGTCGCTGCTGAGGGAGGAGAAGAAGAAGTAGATGTTGATATTGAAGGAAATGTTGATGAGGCGAGTGGAAGTCAGTATGTTGCTGGTAATGATACGAGCTCTACTGCGGACTCAAGCTCGGGATCTAAAGTTCCCGAGCTTTGATTATCTATCAAGAATAAAAGTAATAATTCATTGATGCCGATTTTCAAATAAATAAATATAAGATACGATCTTCAACATTTCACAGTCTGCCTTTCTTAAAACAAGTGATCTTGAATCCATAAGATATTTTGGAGATAAAATGTTAAAATCCATGCGATCCCTGAATAGCCTTTAATGAGAACTAGAATGACGATCTTCCAATAATTCAGACCGTCTCTTCCTTGGCTTAGAAACATAAAATATGCTGTGAAACTCGGCCATTTGGAAATTTTATAAGGCCTAAAAGTTTATAGGCAGCGATCTCAATTGCTTCAGACTGTCCCATGATTAACACTATCCAACATTGAGACCGACGGTCTCCAACAATCTCAGACCGCCCCCTTATAATAAAAGCTTGATGGAAATAATCTGTCATGATCTAAAGGGCAGTTGCGACCATGCCAGCATTGCTTTCCTCAAAAGGCCATCTCAATTCTAGTATCTTCAGAAAAAGAGAGTGAGGAAAAGAGAAAACCAGCTCAGGATGATCAAAAAATGGGATGGTGTGGTTGTGCCACGGAGTCCATACCGACATTGCTTTCCCCAAGAAACTATTTAAGGTTACATCATACAACCATTTTTCTTTTGGCTATCCTCACACCAATGAGCATTCGATGGACACAAAACAAGATGATCCATAGGGCAGGTGTGGTCATACTGCGGAGGTTACACCGACATTGCTTCCCCTGAAAGATCATCAACACTGTAACGATGTCCTCCTACAATGCATGACAGAGCTGAACATTCAACTAAAACCTCCATTAACGTAAAGGTGTGTCAGATGTCAGCTATGACCCGGAATCCTAAAGTTCCTCCGCACGAGCTTGGTGAGCCACTGCTACACAGATGCAAAATCTCCACGCTACCTATGGTCCTGGCAGATTTTACCACTCAAGCTTCAAGTCAAGGGGGAATGAAGTAGGATCCGTCGATACCTCCCTTAGTAGGACCTTAGCCTTTAATAGTTAAGTAATATATGTCAAGGTTTTCTTTCTAATATGCACGAGGTAAAAATTTACTTCCACATTATCATAATGCTTTTCAAAAAGGAAAAGAAAGAAAGAAGACAAGAAAATACAAGCTTAAGGAAAAGAAACGCTTGAGGTCATCCCCACTCCAAGTGTGAGATAAATCCTCCCCTTCATAAGATTGGAGATGATATGCTCCATTCTTGAGAGCTTCTTTATCAATGAACGGCCCTATCCAGTTTGTATTAAGCTTCCCAACTGAGCCAGATCTTGCTGCTGTGCCAACTTTCTTGAGGACTAGATCTCCCACAGCATATTCTTTAACACTTACATTTTTGTCGAAAAATCTGGCCATCCTTCTTTTTACTTCTTCTTGTCTGACAGTTGTCGTATCCCTTAGTTCTTCAATGAGATCAAGACTACATTTCAACTCTTCATCATTTTTTCCATCCAACTATCTTCATGTTGCTAAGGTAATAGCACTCTCAGACTCCTAACTTCAAATTCAACGGGAATGAGTGCTTCTGAACCATGAGATAATTTGAAAGGGGTCTCTCTAGTGGCCAAAGTTGGAGTTGTCCTTAGAGTCCATAATACTGAAGATAGTTGTTCTGCCCAATTCCCTCTAAGATTTTCAACTGGAATGAGAGCTTCTGAACCGTGAGATAATTTGAAAGGAGTCTCTCTAGTGGCCGAAGTTGTCCTTAGAGACCATTGCTTCGAGGTTGATGCACAGAGGCAAACCGTAATTCAGTGTCAATTTGATTACATAAATTTATAAGACTTGAGTTGATGAATTGCGGGCCATTATCTGTGATGATCGCATTGGGAATTCTGTGTCTACAAACTATCTCCCTGTTGGGAACAGTGCCCAGCAGTGTTCCTGATTTGAAGAAGTGCTCAGCTCAATGATAAGTGCAAGTTATATTTAATGTCATATCTAGTTCATGTTTGCAGAAATCAGACAAAATGTCAAGTACTTTAGTTATTTCACTAAGTACAATATCGCCGAGAAGAATAGGAGATGTCGTCGACAAAGTATGCCTGTCATCATGATGATGAGCAAAGCAAACTCTGAGACTTGGCAAGTTCATCAGACGCAGAATGCAGTTCGTCAAACGTAGAATGCAGTTCGTCGAACGCAGAATGAAGTTCGTCGAACGAAGAGACAGGATAGAAGCAAACGCCGAGACTTGGCAAGTTCGAACGAAGAATGAAGTTCGTCGAACACAGAGACGGGATAGAAGAATGAAGTTCGTCGAACGCAGAATGCTGTTCATCGAACGCAAAATGAAGCTCATCGAATGCAGAGAAGACATGAAGATATCAAAGGAAGGAATGTCATCGAGAAGATGCAGTATCATCGACATCAACAAAGTAGCCTTGTCGTCAAGAAGAACATATATCATCATGAAGAAGCCTTGTCGCTGAAAAGGCTAAGTATGACTGATGGCGTTGGACATCGTTGTAAAGAAGGCGTGACGTCAAGAAGATTGAAGAAGGACAGCTGAAGACAAGCAGTTGCTAAAGCATAGTCTGTCGACATGATATCGCTCATGTCGTCGAGAGAACAAAGTGATTACGACGACATTCTGCAAGAAAGAATTTCACGACAACACAGTCAGAGATTGCTTATCGCTGTATGTGCAGAAATGCCAGAATATCTCGTATCGTCGAGACATCAGCGTCAGAAGCAGAAGCTGGAAGAGTTGAAGATCCACTAAGGTCTAAGGCATCGACAAAGTCCTGTCATCGAGATATTATCCATGTTGTCATAATAGTGGAAATATCATCGAGACAGATTCAAATGTTGCGGACGCGCTGTCAGCATTTAATGTCGCCGCCTGATTGCCCAATCAGCGCGTGCTCTTAAGAAATGGGTGTCTGTCGGTAAAGGACATTATATGTGACCGTTAAGCGGCTCACCCGTCCTATAAAGGGAACAGTGATGCCCTAGAAAAAAGAAGAACGTGAGAGACAAGAATGAAAAAAAAGTATCTCGTCGTTACTCTTCAATACAACAGTACATTCTGCGGAGAAGAAGAAGATCAAGTAGAGAACAAGAATCAAGCATTCTCAGAAGAATCAATCATCTCCATTGACTGATAAGAAGCCGCTCCTCATCAGGCTAAGAGAAGAGATTGAAGAAGAACTGTGCTTTCAAGATCTGAATCAGAAACATCTTCTTCAACCTCAAGAAGCCGATCTCCATCAGGCTAAGTTGCCGATCTTCATCAGGCAGAAGAAACAATTTTCATCACTGTAATCTCTTGTAAGGCTTGCGGGCCAAACGTGTAAGATCTGTTTTTAGATCTGAGTGTCTAGCTTGAGGGCTTTAGAGCTGTTAGGCTTGAGGGCCAGGGCAGTGGACTTGCGGGTCCGACACCGTCTAGCATGAGGGCTGGAGAGCTATGAGGCTTGAGGGCCAGGGCAGTGGACTTGCGGGTCCGATTTTGTCTAGCTTGAGGGCTGGAGAGCTGTGAGGCTTAAGGGCCAGGGCAGTGGACTTGCGGGTCCGATATCGTCAAGCTTGAGGGCTTGAGACCTGTGAGGCTTGCGGGCCAGGGCAGAGGCTAGACATGCGGGTCTGAGCTAGGTAGGGCTTGAGGGCCTGAGTGTCGAGCTTGCTGGCTCGGGTGTAGTAGGGGCTTGCAGGCCTAGGTTGTAAGACTTGTGGGTCCATGTTGTAAGGCTTGTGGGCCTGAAGTTTTGATGGAGTTTGCCGAGCCTAGCACACTGCTAGGTAGGCGCAGAGGGAAATAGGACTACTCAAGACACCCTGTCTTGAGGAACCTCTATAGATCATTGTGTGCTTTTCTGTGTTGTGCTTTATAATTTATAGATCTACCAATCAGAAATCAAGTACACCTAAAGGGGAAAAAACTATTTGAAAAACCTATTCACCCCCCCTCTAGGTGATAAGTTGACACCCAATAAACAACAAGTGGTATCAGAGATAGGTTGTTCAAAGAAAAGCTTAACAGCTTGAACAGATCTGCCCTTGGGTGTTCATTCATCATAGCTATGGAATCAAAAATAGCTATTTTCTCTAAGGAGAACTTTGCCCTTTGGAAAGTAAGAGCAAGAATATACATGGAGGCTATGGTCTCTAGAATGTTCCAAATTGATCAAGAAGGGCCTTATGTCCCCAAGATTGTGTCCAAGAAAAAGAAGCCAAAGACATTGTATCTTGTGCAGTTGACATCTCAACATTTCAGAAGCTGGCTCACTACATAATAACAAAAGAGATATGGGACTCTCTAACGGTCCTTATGGAAGGATCAAAAGAAGAAAGAAGCAAAGCAGCTAAGAAGAAAGTCAGAATATTGAGTGACAGTGACTCAAGTTATTCAGAATCAGAAGAGAAGACTTAGTTTGGGCTGACTGTCCTATCTGAGTCAGAGGAAGAAATCTAGGATGAAGTCTCACCTGAACAGGTATGCATAAGGGCTCCTCTATCTACCTCAGACTCAGAATCGGAGACAAGCTCATCTGGAAATGATGACTGGTCCAAGTCATATAATGATCTTCTAGAAGATGTCAAGATGCTCAAGATGCTGTGCAAGGAGCAGGATGCAAAGATCTCCTATCTTCAAGCAAGAAATCTTGATCTCTCAAAGAAAATAGAAAAACTAACTCTAGAGAATGCAGAGTTTTGTCAACTCAAAAAGGATTTCAAGGCAAGCTCCAACCTTGACTTTATAAGCAAATTTGGGAAAACTCTGAAGGCATTGATTGAGAGCAAGGAGCTGTGCTGCTCACTAACCAGAGAAGTGGTTCTTCTGAAGAAGGGCAAAATTCAGCCTAAAGTCTTGAAATCTAAGAATGACAACATCAGAAGGGTGGAGGATAAACTCCCCTTTGTAGTGAGGCCCGTGGCAAGCTCCTCCAAACCAGAGACCTCTCCTCCACTGGTAAATGGTTGCTGCCGCACTCAAAGAAGGGAGCAGGGATGCTTCAAGGAAGACAGATTAGGCAGACCCTATGGGATGAAGGCTAGCTTGAGGAAGGTAATCTCACCGTCCAACAAGAATGTTGGGCAATCCAATCTTGGGTATCTCAAGAATGGGAGCTCCACAAGTGGGGCAAAGAACATGCCAAAAATCTCAAGGGTACCTCATGGAAGAATGACCACAAGGAGACATGAAGTTACTGGGTCAACAGAAACAAAGAAATCACTAAAGAAGACAAACTCCAGATGGAAAGCCGTGGATGATGATTGTCAACATCATGCTCAAAATTAGCACAGATCAAGAAGGAGATACAACAGGTTTGAATGCTGGTGCTGTAGAAAGACCGGGCACTTTGCAATTGATTATTGGTACAATCCAACTGCTCCAAGGGTAATGAATGCTAAACCTGCAAATCGCCTTGTTCATTATCACTATGCATTCCCTGGAGTAGTTAAATCCAGTATGCCTGTTAAAGCTTACAATTTCCTAGGACCCAAATTTACTTGGGTACCTAAGGGCTTGTAATCTCATTTTGCAGGTAGTCCAAGAGCCCACCAGAAATAAATCTGGGACTTGGACAAGGTGGCTATTCTGACTCACAGGCAGAACAACAATGTCTATTTACTAACAAACTTAGTGCAGGTCATCCTACTAAAAGGGGCCTAAAAGGCTGACGTTAGCTGAATAAGTCTTGGAATCTATAATCGTCAATACAAAAAGTTGTTACGACGACACAATAGACGTTACGACGACAAAGGATCAAGTTGGGAGGATACGCATCCAAGGATCATTTCAACGATAATAAGTGTATCGTCAAAATATAATCGAGCTATTTATCACGAGATTAGATTGGTTCATCAGAGCCGTCTGATCGCTCTCTTTCCTTCAATGGTACGCACCTCTTCACCTACCGACACTATTAATAGAGTGAATGCTCGAGAATAAAAATTACGCTATCATTTGCCCTAAACTAGTCCATCGACAAACCCCCGCTTCATCTCCGACGTACCGCCTTCTCTCTCACTCCGAATCAATGGCTCCCAAGAAAGAATAGGTGATCTTCTATTGTGAACTTCAGCGAGAGGGTTTCAATGCCTGCTCCGATGAGATAAGGTCAGTAATAGGGTTGCTGGAGGCATTAGGACTGGAATATCTCCTATGCGAACCCTCGGTTCTTCTCCACCGTGAATTAGCAGAATTCTTCGCCGAAGCAAGAATCAACCACACCGAATTAAAGATCAAGTCCAAGGTGGGAGCTAAGAAGGTTAAGATATCAGCAAAAAGCCTACGAAAATGCTGCATCTGCCAAGAATCCAAGGGGGGGGGGGGGGAGGAAGAAGAAGAGCTGACCTCAGAGGACGTGTCCGCAAGCTATACCTGGTGCGGCCACACAGGAAAGACCTACGGGTCCATTAAGAGAGCGGAATTTAATTAAAAGGGGAAGCTGTTGGCCGACATTGTTGGCAAAGTTCTGTTGTGCAATCCTGGGTCCCATGACCGAATCTCCAAAGACATGTTCGTTGTCATGGCCCGGATAATCCATTCTAAGAAGACCAACTGGAGTGAGTTCCTCTTCCAGAGAATGAAGAACACCCGGAAGTCCCCTTCTTACAAAAGAATTCCATCCCTCTACCTTCTAAACACCCAGGGTGAAGTACTGAATAAGAGAATGGGAGTTCCTCTACGCTACTCCAAGAGACTGGATGCTAATATGCTAGATCGATGGGATAGGTCTATCACTAAACCATCATCTAATTTCCAGCCTGCTCCAAAGAAACAAGCATCCCCAACAGACCACTCAGAAAAAGAAGATTCATATAGCAGCTCTGATGACATACCACCACCCACACAAATTCCTGGTACAACTGAGGGGGAGACTTCCACCCAAAGGCATTGTCTAGGAACAGTACCACAACCTGCTCCCATAGAGGTTATTGAGGAAAGTGGAAACCCCAACTTGGGGAGTGTTCCCGCTGAGGTGGAATTCCAACTTGGGAGCTCAGCCCAAGACGCAGAGATGATTGATGGGGAGCTCCCGGCAGGAGGCTCAGCCCAAGGTAATGCACAAGTTGAGGGGGAGACCCAACTAGGGTACTCTACCCCAGAAGATCGAGGCACTATGCCGGAGCCAATAGAAGACCTCACTCTCTCAGACTGCCAAGTGTTAGTAGCAGCAAGTAAGATTGTGCTTACATGCCCTGGTGAGACAGTACCAAAAAATGTCAAGGGTTAGGCTAAGGTAACAGCACACATCAGTGAAGAATCATCTGCAAGTATCTCCGAAGAAATTCCACTGGAAAGAGAAGAGGAAGACGAACAAGCTGCTGAGCCATCTTCGGCTCAGTCAGGTTCTCTTTTCCACATGATGTCAGCTCTACTAAAGGCTCAGCGCAAACAACTAGAACAATTCATAGTAAAGACTGTGGATAATCTAAGGGAAGAGGTGAAGGGCGAGATCTAGAAAGTGAAGAAAGACGTAGTCTACCTCAACACTCAGTGCGCTTACTTCTACACTCTGGCAGCTCCGGCCATAGAGAGGATGAGCGAGGAAGTCAACAATGTGGGACATCAAACCCACACAATCCTGAAAAAGCAAGAAACATTCTCTAATAATGTGTACTATGGTTTTGAGCAGATAGAAATAGATGCTACAAATAACAGAAATCAAATTCTGAATAAGGTCAATGAGAATGCTCATACCTTAGATACCCATCTACTTGAAATAAACAACAATTTGGATATGACTGAACAACACCTGCATGAAAAGCTGAATCTAGTCAGAGAAGGACTTGAGGAAAGGGTAATTGAACAAGCCCTAAAGGGGGAGAATGAAATAATAAACGCCAGTTCACATCAAGCGATGTGGATAACAAATCAAATAAAGCAGACAATGCAAAAACCCCCATCATTATATGAGGCTGCCAACCCTTCTGCAAGCACTGAATCAGCTGAGTATGGAATACAATTTGGAGAATCAGCAACTTCCAGGAAAAGAAAGAGAATTTAGAGCAGCCAGTATCGACAAAAGAGACTGAGGGAAGTTGAGCTGGATCCACAATCAGGAAGGTGGAGTCCTGTCTCAAGAGAAATAATAACAGAATCATAGATCCATTTTGGATACCCTAAGGAGGACTATCAGAGGGCATACCAGTCAGTTAAATGGCAGAAACATCTGAAGCAGCTGGAAAGGAGGAAGAATCACAAGCTAGCATTCCCACAAGGTCCTCCTCCCTCTCCTAAGAAGATTCCCCTGCCCATCAACTACCATTAGAGGCAAAGGAAGTAAACCAAAGGGGCAAGCAGCAGCAGACACTAATGGGGCAACAAATTAAAATCTTAATGATTCTGTTGGGGGCAAATGAATGCTAATGTTTATTCATGAACATCTAATCTAATTATATGTTTGGTATCTATTGTGAAGAACAGTTAATCTATTTATGTGATTGCTGCTTTATGTGTGATTTTATTATCTGAAATGATAAATCTTTTCATGAGTGGAATTTATCATTGAGGTAAGTTAGGGCTTCTTCAAATAGGGGGAGATTGTTGGGAACATTGCCCAGCAGTGTTCCTGATTTGAAGAAGTGCTTAGCTCAAGGATAAGTGCAAGTTGTATTTAATGTCATATCTAGTTCATGTTTGCAGAAATTAGACAAAATGTCAAGTACTTTAGTTATTTCACTAAGTATAATATCGTCGAGAAGAATAGGAGATGTCGTCGACAAAGTATGCCTATCATCATGATGATGAGCAAAGCAAACGCTGAGACTTGGCGAGTTCGTCGAACGCAGAAAGCAGTTCGTCGAACGCAGAATACAGTTCGTCGAACGCAGAAAGAAGTTCATCGAACGAAGAGACAGGACAGAAGCAAACGCCAAGACTTGGCAAGTTCATCGAACGAAGAATGAAGTTCGTCGAACGCAGAGACGGGATAGAATAATGAAGTTTGTCGAACGCAGAATGTTGTTCGTCAAATGCAGAATGAAGCTCGTCGAACGCAGAGAAGACATGAAGATATCAAAGGAAGGAATGTCGTCGAGAAGATGCAGTATCATCGACATCAACAAAGTAGCCTTGTCGTCAAGAAGAACAAATATCGTCGTGAAGAAACCTTGTCGCTGAAAAGGTTAAGTATGACTGATGGCGTTGGACATCGTCTTAAGGAAGGCGTGACGTCAAGAAGACTGAAGAAGGACATCTGAAGACAAGTAGTTGCTAAAGCATAGTCTGTCTACATGATATCGCTCATGTCGTCGAGAGAACAAAGTGATTACGACGACAGTCTTCAAGAAAGAAGATCACGACGACATAGTCAGAGATTGCATATCGTTGTATGTGCAGAAACGCCAGAATATCTCGTATCGTCGAGACATTAATGTCAGCAGCAGAACCTGGAATACTTGAAGATCCACCAAGGTCTAAGGCATCGACAAAGTCCTGTCATCGAGATACTATCCATGTTGTCGTAACAGTGGTAATATCGTCGAGACAGATTCAACTGTTGCGGACGCGCTGTCAGCATTTAGAGTCGCCGCCTGATTGTCCAATCAGCGCGTGCTCTTAAGGAATGGGCGTCTGCCAGTAAAGGACATTATATGTGACCGTTAAGCGGCTCACCCATCCTATAAAAGGGAACAATGATGCCCTAGAAAAAAGAAGAATGTGAGAGACAAGAATGAAAAAAAAGTATCCCGACATTACTCTTCAATACAACAGTACATTCTGCGGAGAAGAAGAAGATCAAATAGAGAACAAGAATCAAGCGTTCTCAGAGGAATCAGTCATCTCCATTGACTGATAAAAAGCCTCTCCTCATCAGGCTAAGAGAAGAGTTGAAGAAGAACTGTGCTTTCAAGATCTGAATCAGAAACATCGTCTTCAACCTCAAGAAGCCGATCTCCATCAGGCTAAGTTGCCGATCTTCATCAGGCTGAAGAAACAGTTTCATCACTGTAATCTCTTGCAAGGCTTACGGGCCAAACTTGTAAGATCTGTTTTCAGATCTGAGTGTCTAGCTTGAGGGCTGGAGTGCTGTTAGGCTTGAGAGCTAGGGCAGTGGACTTGCGGGTCCGACACCGTCTAGCTTGAGGGCTGGAGAGCTGTGAGGCTTGAGTGCCAGGGCAGTGGACTTGTGGGTCCGATTTTGTCTAGCATGAGGGATGGAGAGCTATGAGGCTTGAGGGCCAGGGTAGTGGACTTGCGGGGCCGATATCATCAAGCTTGAGGGCTTGAGACTGATGCGCGATTTCAGCAACGGTAATTAGCAAGCACGAAATGCGATACGACGGCAGTGCACCGGTCGCTCAAGTAATAAAATAGGGAGGAACTCCCCGAATGTCGATCTTAAAGGAATGCCGGTTCTGGTGAACGAAACGTGTGGTGATTCGATTGTTACACGAGCGAATAATGTGAAACAGGGGCGTTATGATTGGATTCCTAAGCTATTATGGAAATAAGAGAAATGCGGGTCGAAAAGCACAACTTTGCAAGGTGTGGGTGAATGCAGCGGCCGCGATGCCGTGCTTCGGTAAGCGGATGGAATGGCCACAGTGCGAGGTTTTATGAGGGTCGTATTCACCTCTTCTCCAACATCACCACTAGCAATTGCTAGATGGCTTCACACACAAACAACCTAGGCTATCACAACAACAACGAAAGCTATTCTCACCACCACATCATCATTGCACATGAACACAATCAAGGATCCATAACATTAACCTAACAAGCATTCGTACAACAACACAAAGAGAAAGCACAAGCATCAAAGTTTAGAAAGGACCACATAGAAGATGTCACCGCGACTTGGGTTCTCAGCCGGAGTGAGAGGTTGTTGGGCTCTCTCTGGGCTCGACCCTCAGATGGTGTGCGGACTCGAAGGAGGCTGTCACCGCTCCAACTGTCTTCAGCGCTTCTATGGTCTCCTCCGTAAAGAATGCTTGACCTAGCGGCGGAGAATGCTTGCAAATGCTCCCAGATGGAGGAACGGCGAAGGAGATCGCTGGAAATGGTCTCCTCTTGTCTCCTCTGGTGGAAAGGGCGAAAATGGCGGGGTTCTTGGTTTTTCCCGTGAGGGGAATCGACCTCTTTTCGTAGCGACATTTCTTGCTTTAAATAATAAACAAGCAGAATTTTGGGCACGCATGGTCGAACGCACGAGCGTGCGCTGCCCATGCGATAATTAATGATAAAAACTGGTGTGAAGACAAAGCTGCGCCGCCCATGCGATTTACTCACGCACGGGCAAATCCGCTTGTGCGTCAAAACGCACAGGTAAATTCAGAAAAGCTAAAATATAGGAAGAAACAGGCGTCCGTGCGTTTGACTCACGCACGGGCAATTCCACTCGTGCGTCATAACGCACGACCAACCTTAGATCTCCCATTTTCTGCCCAGATGAGAACGCACGACGACAATCATCCATGCGTCAAGGAAACACACGACCGTGCGTTGCACACAATCATGAATTCTGGGGGAAAACTGGATGATCCGACCACCTGTTCACAAGATAAAACAGCTGGGAAAACACCTCCAGCACTAGATAAACATAGAGAAAGGGATGGGGAGCACCATGTGCTTACCCCCAATAACAAGGAGCGCAAAAGCACACCGAAACGAGCCTAAGAGTGCACTAGCAAGGAATAACAAATATAATCAAAAACATGCCTAAAGTGTAGTGCATCGACTAAAAATACGGCCCAGATGATTCCATAAATGTGTATATAAATGGGACTCATCACACCCCCAGACTTAACCATTTGCACGTCTCGGGCAAACTACTCAGCTCTCCTGTCAGAACAATTGATGTTAGAGTGAGTTTGAGTTGTAGAGACCTATGCGAAGTCGCATGCACACGTGCATAGAAATACATTAGAACAGAATTAAACTCAAGATTATATATAACTATTTCTAGAACAGTAATTTGAAATTTACTTTACTTGGATGGTGAATCCCGGTAAATCTTTCGGTCACGCAAAAGAGAAAATAGCGTGACTAATGAGTAGAGTTTTACTCGAATCAAAGCTCGGGACAAACTCCTAAGAAATCCATCAAAGTCGGTGTCCAAAGGCTTGCACGTTCGCACTCTTTCTACTACATGAGACGACTCGTATCTAAAATCAATAGGACTTATGGGTTAGGATTGGGCTTAGGTTGAGTTTAGGCTAGATAAGTAGAAGGACGATGGGAATTGCATTCAACATAACTGAGCACTCAAGAGAATTACAATCACCAATACAACATTTTCAAGAATTACACAACACCCCCAGACTTCAACTGAACCCTAGGTGCGTGCTAAGCCAAATATAATTTGAATTTGTCGAGAGAGTATTCATTTTGAACAACCCTTTTTTTCTTTTTTTTTCTTTTCTCGACAGAATACTTTTGTAGGCACAATAAAAATGGCTCCTTTAGCTAATTTAAAGCTTCCATACACCACAGAGATAACACCAAATGCGATCAATAAATAAATTTCTTTCAGCTCAAAAGTTGGTGCGAAAATAGGTTTGGCCGTATGGCTTTGGTGAAATTTTAGTGGAGCTAAACAAGGAGGAAAGGTAGGCTCAAGTGGGCTTGCAAAGGTGATTACGTTGGTAAGGATTTCAAAAGCACAAACAGATCAAGAAATGTCCTATATCACATTTTATAACAAGTACTTCAACGCAATCGTTTAAAGAGTAGCCTAGCGCAAGTTCTAGCCACCGAGAAAGGTTTTCCTTCCTTCTGACCCTAGTAATAAGATACTACTAGTCCAGCTACACTCGACCTTATGCTACCGTTGAATTCACCGGATTCACCACTAAAGTAAAATAAATTGCAGCTACTATAATAGAAATAATTAAATTATAACTTTGAATTTTATTCTACTCTAATTGAATTTCTAGGCGTGACAGGAGCATTTGACTAGAGCACTACTCGAGTCAACATTTTTATCTACTCCTCACTCCTACACTAACAATCCAATTCTTACGAGCGGGGAGCCTCACAACAATATCCAATAAGCGTGCGTGATCAAGTGCGCATGAACTAGGTGCAAGTGTATGCAATGTGTGCAACAAAATGATAAATCCTAACTCAGCACATTCTAACATGCTATGCAAAGTGTGTGTACGTGCACAACTCGCTCTCTCCCCCAGACTTGATCAAAATGAAATAAAATAGACAATTCAGGAATAGGGAAAATAGGGGTAGAGAGGACCTATGCTCATAAAAGAGCATGCTGGAAGTGCGGTAGTTCCTTCTTTAAATTTTTCTCCTTCCGCATCCACCAAGCGAGAGCTAGCACTAATGGGTCCACCAAAGATGTCGCCATACCTGCAAACTGACATCTCCAAACCCGCAAAAACAAAGATAATACAGCCCGCACTGACATTCATCATAGAAAGGGATATGCGACAGAGACAATCAATACAACAATGACAAACAACTATATCAGAGAATTGAAGCTGTCCAAACCACACCCTAGGGACGATGCCCCAGCAGAATAATATCCGGAACAGGATCCTCCAAGAGTACATCTAAGAGTGATTAAAAGTAAAGAAACTACAAAATAACTAAACACCCAGGAAGCTGCATCAGGACAATCACGGGGAAGATGGTGGAGGAGACTGCGAAGGAGGAGGAGGAGTGCGCATCCGCCTATATCGCGATGTAGAAGCTCTGGCAGGGGCAGTAGGAGGCTCGACTCCTAAATGGGCGCCAATCCGTGAAGAAAGCTCGTACTGCATGTCCATAACATCCTCCATGCGCACGAATCTGTCATAAAAATATGGATACTGCTGCTCGATGCTTTGCCACGGGGCGTTCCATTGAGCAGCAGGAGATGCAGAATGGGGGACATCAGAGGGCTGCCTACTCTCCCTAGCCGAGGTGCTAGGCTCAGCAGCATCGGCATGAGCAGTATGCACCACACGTCCTGACCCGAGCTCACGGACTTGGTAGCCCCAGTTATCACCGATCTGTACCTTCTGGACGAGCTTAAACGCTACCATCATGGTCAAAGAGATATGAAAACCCCGGGAGACATTAGTCATGGGCGGAAGTGAATCCCAGATGCCAAGCCCTTTGGCGATCCTCGTGATGTAATGCGAGCCTCCAATAGACTTCAGGGGGAGGTAAGTGGCCTGGCAAAGAAGATACTGGGCAATCACTCGTCCGAGATGGAAAGGCACACCCTGGTGCACGCTGTAAAGATAAAGGAGATCTTGCCACCCCGCAACATTCTGGCTCATGGTGAGGGCATTGATGCTGTGCCCTATCAGGTGCTGGACATAACAGAGCACGGGGGAGATGATGTGGGTAGACTTTGCTGCGCGAGCCTCATACTGCTGATCCCGTCCTGTAATGGACTGCCAGAATTCGCTGGGAGATACTCCCTCCGGGAACTCATCCGGACGGTGGATAATATCTGTCTGTAAGAGTTCGTCGTGGGTGTAAATCCCGGCACAAACCGTCAGTCGGCCAACACTCATGGTATGGGTGCGGCCCTTCATACGGAATGAGACCGCCGTGGGCTCTCCAGTTACTTCATCGACTTGGTCAATGATGCGGAAGGTGGAAAGGAACTCAAGCGTGAGTTCACGGTAGCCTACCTCCGTGATGGAGAAGAGGTTTCCACATGATCCCACATCGAGTAACCTTTCTACCTCCATATCCAAATTGACAACTCGAAGGTCCGCAACCAAAACAAAATGATGATCGAGGAACGTTTTGTGGCGCAACAAATTGTACCTTTCCAGGAATTTCAGCCTCCCAAACTGCAGCATTACTTCAGCACTAGGATCCTCAGATCTTGAGGAGGAAGCTCCACCTCCGCGGCGAAATAGGCTCACAACCTTCTTGACCCCATGGATGCGCCCAAACAGGTTGGAAGTGAGGAAGATGAGGAGAGGAAGAGAGAACAAAGAGGCGATGGACGGGAAAGAGGGGGATCACACACGGGAGAGAAGGGTTGTGCGAAATGCATGGGGGGAGAGAACTCAGGAATTAGGGCCAGCGTGCGATTTTTGACAGGGCAGGAGCCAGTTTATAATAAAAGAAAATCACACAGTCGTGCGATCCTAATGCGCACAGACAATCTGGTCGTGCGCTTGTAAATTTCTCCAAGATTTCTCAAATTTGTCGAGCCTGCAGAATCAAAAAAAATTTGCACGCTTCAACAAGAACGGAGAGAACAGGGAAGAACACGACGACAGCAATTGCCTAACTACTAACTCCACAGGGCGCGTGGCGCACGAAAAACTCTCAAAAACAAGAGATACCAATAGCAGAAAGCAAAAAGAAGTTAAAACTAAAGATGATAAAATCTAAATTAGCTACTCCTATACCTAGATAACAGTTGGGCTACATGTCCCCCCAACGGGACTTATTCAAGCACTTGAAATGCAGATTAACTAATAGGTGGATGAAAGCGAAAATGGTCAGGTAACTGTTCGCGCTCATGTTTCAGCAACAGGTACCGAAACGAAGATAGAACAGTTGCCCAAATATCGGTGAGAAAATAATGCCTGATATGAATATCAGGCAAGGGCACAATATGTGTTGTGAAGCTCACTGTATCTAGCTCCACTTGCACCTGATTCCTCTCAATGCTAGGCCTTGTTACAGGCTCATACACCAACGGAACTGGCTCCCCAATGTGGTTCTGCAGAGGAGAAGATACACGAGCAGGGTCAGGAGATAAAATAGAAGAAAAACTAAAAGAAATCTCATCTGAGGGGATAATCCCGGCTTCATCCCGAATAGGGCGTGGTAATGACAAACTGATGATATCATCGACGATTTCACTAGACTCAGCAGTGCACGCAATGGCCTCCTCTATAACTTGGACTTTCTCGCACTGGACCGAAATGGTTGCTTCAGCACAATCGAGACTGTCCGCCTCCATGAGAGTGGGCACGACAATGCGCAGGTTTGCACCATCCTGCAACTTGGTCTCAACAATAACATCAGAAATAGATGTAGTTTCGTGCATAGTGGGAGAAAATGTGCTACTTAAGAGTTCGGGCTCACTCTCCACACAAGGTCACAAATCCATGCAAAGTGGTATATGAACCGAAGAGGTATGGGAGGTCGCATCAAAAACAGAGTCTTTAGGGACACTAATGCACGTGTCGATTCTAGAGCCTTCAAAGAGTGAAGGTGGAAGTGACACGTAACCAGAGGAAGAGGCTATGCTCGCATAATTTGAAGATGGGACGATCCGGATATCCGGCTCATAGTCATCCTCCAGTTGGCGAAGGTAATCGGCACAGTACTTCAAGGCATGCTCTCTACTTTTGCAAAATAAACACTGCTTCACCGGCTTCGCTGGCACCCAAGGTGCGGCAGCCGCATAAAAGTGCGACAACAGAGGCGCAGTAGAGGAGCCAAAAGATTTATGGGACCCATACGGTTTCTAAACGACACCATACTCTTTGGGACACCTATCACTAGCGTGGGATGTGTCCCCACACCAATGACATCGGATATTCAAATGCGCCCACATGACACAGAAGAAGAAAATACCATACTAAAGAATAAATTAAAGAAAATAAAAAGACTCAATCGAAAACAATCGATTCACAACCAACATCTCATCACACCTGTACTCCCTGACAACGGCGCCAAAAACTTGATGCGCGATTTCAGCAACGCTAATTAGCAAGCACGAAATGCGATACGACGACAGTGCACCGGTCGCTCAAGTAATAAAATAGGGAGGAACTCCCCGAATGTTGATCTCAAAGGAATGCAGGTTTTGGTGAACGAAACGTGTGGTGATTCGATTGTAACACGAGCGAATAATTTGAAACAGGGGCGTTGTGATTGGATTCCTAAGCTATTGCGGAAATAAGAGAAATGCGGGTCGAAAAGCACCGCTTCATAGGGCGTGGGTGAATGCAGCGGCCGCGATGCCGCGCTTCGGTAAGCAGATGGAATGGACACAGTGCGAGGTTTTGTGAGGGTCGTATTCACCTCTTCTCCAACATCACCACTAGCAATTGCTAGATGGCTTCACTCACAAACAACCTAGGGTATCACAACAACAATGAAAGCTATTCTCACCACCACATCATCATTGCACATGAACACAAGCAAGGATCCATAACATTAACCTAACAAGCGTTCGTACGACAACACAAAGAGAAAGCACAATCATCAAAGTTTAGAAAGGACCACATAGAAGATGTCACCGCGTCTTGGGTTCTCGGCCGGAGTGAGAGGTTGTCGAGATCTCTCCGGGCTCGGCCCTTAGATGGTGTGCGGACTCGAAGGAGGCTGTCACCGCTCCAACGATCTTCAGCACTTCTATGGTCTCCTCGGTGAAGAATGCTTGAACTAGCGGCGGAGAATGCTTGCAAATTCTCCCAGATGGAGGAATGGCGAAGGAGATCGCTGGAAATGGTCTCCTCTTATCTCCTCTGGTGGAAAGGGAGGAAATGGCGGGGTTCCTGGTTTTTCCCGGGAGGGGAATCAGCCTCTTTTCGTAGCGGCATTTCCTGCTTTAAATAATAAACAGGCAGAATTTTGGGCACGCACGGTCGAACACACGATCGTGCGCTGCCCGTGCGATAATTAATGATAAAAACTGGAGTGAAGACGAAGCTGCGCTGCCCCAGTGATTTACTCACGCACGGGCAAATCCGCCCGTGCGTCAAAACACACGGGTAAATTCAGAAAAGCTAAAAAATAGGAAGAAACAGGCGTCTGTGCGTTTGACTGACGCACGGGCAATTCCGCTCATGCGTCAAAACGTACGACCAAACTCAGATCTCCCATTTTCTGCCCAGATGAGAGCGCACGACCACAACTGTCCGTGCGTCAAGGAAATGCACGACCGTGCATTGTACCCAATCATGAATTCTGGGGGAAAACTGGATGATCCAACCACCTGTACACAAGATAAAACAGCTGGGAAAACACCTCCAGCACTAGATAAACATAGAGAAAGGGATGGGGAGCACCATGTGCTTACCCCCAATAACAAGGAGCACAAATGCACACCGAAACGGGCCTAAGAGTGCACCTAGCAAGGAATAACAAATATAATCAAAAACATGCCTAAAGTGTAGTGCATCGACTAGAAATACGGCCCAGATGAGTCCATAAATGTGTATATAAATGGGACTCATCAGAGACCTGTGAGGGTTGTGGGCCAGGGCAGAGGCTAGACTTGTGGGTCTGAGTTAGGTAGGGCTTGAGGGCCTGAGTGTCGAGCTTTCGGGCTCGGGTGCAGTAGGGGCTTGCGGTCCTAGGCTATAGGACTTGCGGGTCCGTATTGTAAGGCTTGTGGGCCTGAAGTTTTGGCGGAGTTTGCCGAGCCTAGCACACTGCTAGGTAGGCACAGAGGGAAAGAGGACTACTCAAGACACTCTGTCTTGAGGAACCTCTATAGATCACTGTGTGCTTTTCTGTGTTGTACTTTATAATTTATAGATCTACCAATTAGAAATCAAGTACACCTAAAGGGGATAAAATAATTTGAAAAACCTATTCACCCCTCCCTCTAGGTGATAAGTTGACACGCAATAAACAACACTCCCCTTAGATGAAATTCCTCAGTATCTGAGTAGTAGTCTTAGCTAGCGTCTTTGCTTCAATCCATTTACTGAAATAATCAATCATGACTAAGATGAATCTACGCTGCCCGCTCACCAAGGGAAAAGGTCCAATCCAATCCATTCCCCAAATTGCAAATGGCCATGAAGTGGCTATAGACTTAAGCTGCTGAGCTGGTTGATGTTGAAGGGGGGCAAACTTCTGGCATTGAACATATTTCTTTGTAAACTTTTCTGCATCCTTCCTCATCTGGGGCCAAAAATATCCTTGACTTTGAATCCTCTTTTCCAAGGTTCTAGCTCCTGAATGACTATCACATTCTCCCGAATGGAATTCCTGAAGGATAGTTGGAATTTCTTCTTCGGAAACACATCGTGCAGGAGGTGAAAGAAAGACTTTCCTGTATAGAATTCAAGCAACAAGATAATAATAAGCTGCTTTATTCTTAAACCTCTTTCTATCTTTTACCATTGAGTGAAAATCTCCAGTCGAGAGGTAAAGTATGAAAGGATCCATCCAGGACGGACACTGGTCTATCTGCATAACTTCTCCCTCCTTGATGGCTGGAAGAAATAACTCTGAGGTAGTTCCTCCTAAAAGAAGACTGAATTTTGCCAACTCATCCGCGTCCTTATTCTCTTCTCTCGGTATATGCTGGATTGTAAAGCTCTTAAACTTGCTTATCTCAATTTTTACTAGAGCTTGATACTGCTTCAAAATATGATCTCTGGTCTCGAAGTTTCCATTTACCTGAGACGCCATCACCAGAGAGTCTATTTTGACTTGAACATCCTCGATTGCCAATTCTCTTGCAAATTTGAGACCAGCGAGCAAAGCTTCATATTCTGCTTGATTGTCTGTTGTTGGAAAATAAAACTTCAAGGCCTGATCCAATTTAACCCCATTTGGATTGATCAGAATAACTCCATCTTCGGAGGAATTTTTTCCTGAGGCTCCATCAACGAAAATTGTCCAGGAGAGAGGGGCTCTGAACTCCTTCTCAGAATTAGCCTCATTTGCATCAATCATGAAATCCACTAGTACCTGAGCTTTGATTGCTACTCTAGGAATATAACAGATGTCAAACTCGCTGAGCTCTATTGCCCACTTCGCCAATCTACCTGAATGCTCTGGCTTTTCTAAGACATTCTTTAGCAGAAGATGTAACATCCTCCAAATGACTAGACCCCTAGGACGGTTTTGACATGACTAGGTCATGACAAAACCCTAAGATGCGCAAAGAGAAAAATAAGAGCTTAGGCTTGAGACGAAAATCGCCATGGTCCGCGGATAGTGATTTCCAGTTACCATGCTTAAGGTTGGCCTTAGGGCATCACCGTGACCAAGGACATGTCTAACCCAGTAAAGGGGTCCCCTCGTAGTACCTCAATTACCCAACCGTAGAAAGAAAAGGGTATATTGAATATGGCGCTAGCGTCAGTGCTAGTGGCTAGCGCTGGCGGTAGTGGTAGTTTAGGTGAACCGCTGAGATGAACCAAATAACTATGAAATGCTAGCGCAGGCGCTAGTGCTAGTGCTGGCAGTAGCGATAGCGCCTGACGGTTGCCGAACCGGCAAGCGTTACGCCGCTGAAGGGTTAATGCTGGCGCTAGCACTAGCGCCAGCGGTAGCTAAATCGACGGGAGACAGTCTGGACTCGTTTTGCTGGCCAAATTCATGGCCAAGGGAGTCCAAAAGTCCTCCCAATTGATGGGGGTTCATTTCTCCTATCAATTAGAAGAATATTAAGAGTTTTCCCAACCTTTAAGAAGGGTGAAATGAGTGACCTTTGGAGATGGCTGAAATTTTCACCATGAATGGTGTTAATGGAGGAATCCCAAGCTTCCTCTCCCCCCACCAGGATTTGGCTCTATAAAAGGGCTCAAGGGATGAAGGGAATGAGTTTCCCCCATTTTCTAGAAGAATTCTCATACCTAGGCACCTACCGACATGACACCCAAGAGCTCTTGACCAACCATGGCAGACCGGCGATCGATATGACTACAAGCTGCAATTCAGGTCCTCCCCTCTTGTCTATTTCTTAGTTGGTAGATCTTATCATTTTGGCCACTAGATTTGGGGCCAATTGGTCTTGAATCGGCATGGTCGGAAGCTTGTGATCAAGCTTTCTTCCCTCGTTTAAATTTCTGATTCTTGTCGCCTCCGACCGGCCAACCACCGTACATCGACGACCGCCACCTCAACGGAGGTGGTGGAGTCATTGGCCGACTGGGAGAGCATCTAGGTGGCCGGGAAATCACCTCCCAAGTTGCTACAGGATGTGTCAACCGTGGTCGTTGGCTGATTGGAGAAGATGAAGGGATGGTCTTCATTTGTGCTTTAAGATCTGCGCATGTTTAGGTAGTGATATATTTGATATTCCAATTTCTGTCCCTATACTGGCAGTAGTTAGAAATAATTATAGAAAATACTTACTGCCCCTTGATTAAAGAGTCGCCAAAACCAAAGTTGTATCCCTTGGTATGTACTTTAATTTAAAATTTGTTTCAGCCAAAAAGGAGCATTGTAGCTCCCTCTAGAAAAATTTTGGTGGGGCTGGTCCTTAGGGTGGGACAACCACTAATTCTTAAATATCTTTTGAAGGGTATTGATATTAGCTTGAAAATTGAAACATCGGCTGTTTATACCTAAACCCTTAACATATCCAAAAATGGGAATTTTTGGAGAAAATTTTCCTAAGGTTTTTGTAAAAATTTAATAAATCATATATTAATTAATTTTAGGGTCTAATGACATCCAATCCCCTCCAAATTTTGGTGGGAGGTCCTTTGGGTCATGATATGACACTGGTAAAAATTTCAGCCCAATTGGGGCTGACTTGGTTGGCTAATTAGTTAACCCAAGTTTGGTCAAACTAGGTCAAAAGTGCACATAATGGAATTTGGGGTGATGTGGGGTGGATGTGCCCTAGGACCCTAGATCTAACCTTAGGGTTGCACTTTAAGCCTAGTAAAGGACATATGGGCATATGTCCTTGAATGGTCATGTAACTTGGTAGATAAGTTCATAGGGTTTAAATATGCACTAGGAAATTTTATGATAATTTTAGGAACACTAATCCCCCTTAATTTAGGATATAACCTTTTTGGGGAGCCTCCTTATAAAAGGAATTTGCATGCTCAAATTATCTTGGATGTTGTTGAAAGTTTGGTAGATTACATTAAATCATGATATAGACCTCTGGTAATTTTTGGGTAATTATTGAATTGATTTAATTAGCACTTCATTCACAAGTCATCTATTTTGTCTTAGATATATGTTAAATAAATGAGGGCCAAATACCATCTGGAAAATTATGAAACTTGGTGGTAGGACATTTTAGGGCATTAGAGAGCTCTTTGAATTTCTGTGCAATTTTTGGAATTATTTATCAGTAGGTTACCTCACAATTTTCCCTATTATGAGTTTGCGTGGAATATATATTTATGTGACTAAATAGTTTTGATAAATTCTGAATGTTAGCCAGTAGACTTTTCTGATCAATATTATGACCTGGTAATTTTCCCATAATTTTTGGATAAGTATTTTTGGTGGTTCCTTCTTTAATTACTAATTTGCGGTAATCATTCAATATTATAATTAGAGGCCAACCCCTTACTGCAAAATTGTTATATTATGTATTTACTGTTATTTTGACATCATAGATTTACCATAATTTTATGGGGGGCATATCATAAGAATACCTTACACTTCATATTCAATTTCATACTTGGCCAATGTTGGAAAATTTAAAATAAATGCTAAATAATTTAGGGAAAATATGATCCACTAGATTTAGTCTTAGAATATCATGATAGACTCCCAGTAATAATATTGAGTCAGTTGGATGAATATTTGGAGTACCTCCTCTTATGCAACTCATATAACTCATTTGATCTGCGTATAGTAAAACTGTAAAACTTGAGTAATTTGTGGATCATTAGGTGGGAATGGAAGGTAGTTGGTGTATCTAGCCTGGTTGAAGAGTTTTAAGGTCACCAAAAGGAGTTTATGTGATGATAGTGTGCTTGGTGAGTTGAGGGCAGGCTTGTACTTGGGATTGACGATAAATCGTCTTTCCTCTTAGAGGGTCATGGGATAACTAGGGTTAACCCAAGTGTAGTAATAAGATGGGTGTTCTTATGGGTGGTTACCAATAACATTAAGTGTCTTAAGAAAGAGAGCTTTGGGCTATCATCCCATTATGGCTCCTAGTACTGCTACGAGCCCCTCACAGGGTTAACCTCGGGAAGTCCAAGATTAACCATAAATTGTAGGACAAGATATTGTACAAGATTAACTTAATGATGCACACACCCACACCCCGTGGTTACGGGAGGTTAGTTGGTTTGGTTTTACAAGCGGTAGGCTCGGTGGTTGTAGCAGCGAACTAGTTAGTCTGGTGAGCTTGTGACTCAGTAGTGCTTGTTGGAACGGACGGGTTGGTCCGGAGAGCCGGTGGCTCGGAAGGTTATGGTGACGGGCAGGTTATCCCGGGGAGCTTAGGGCTCAGAGATAGATAGTAACATATTGCATGTGCATAAAGTTGGTGGGTCATTAGTATTGATGGTCATCGCACCGGCGTCAATACTTTGGCTCGGTAAGTGTGGTTAACACTTTACCAAAGAAACGTCTGGTGGACTAGCCAGTAAGAATACGCATGTGCTTCACAGATGTGTTCTTAGCGTTAAGGCATACGATAGGTCTAGGTTAGGTAGTGCAGATACCAACCTATATGTGGGCGAGGCCCAACCCACCTCTTCCGTTTGCCACAACGGGAGTATCCTGGGAGTTTCGCTAGCTCCAAAAAGGGGGAACTAAAGGTCTGTGCGCATAGAGTCGTAGTGTGTGAGTTGCACTTGTATGAACATAACATCTAACTTCATATCTTGCATGACATAACATAAACATTGCATTTCAAACCCTACCCCTTGTTGGATCTTTACGGCGCCCTTAGAGGGGGGGGGGGGGGTGAATAAGGGAATAAAAATTCTTTGTAATAATGTTATGATTATTACCAAATTGTTTTATAATAGGAGAAGGCAAAATAACAATTTAGTTAAAGAAAGAGAATATTGTAATTTGCAATTTAAGATTTAAAAACAAGTGCTAAATTGTTTTATGATGAAAGATATTGAAATACACAATTTAGATAAAGTGATACGAATTGAAAACTTTGTAACCAATATAGTAGAGATTATGCCAAAAGATACAAATCAAGTAAACACAAAAAGAGACATGATTATATTATATGAAAAAAGTGTTTACATAAATTTGATTTCAATATCGCTAGAAATCAGAGGCGTCCAAATGCAAATATCTTTTCCTTTTCTATACCGACTTGTATCCCCACAAACCTGTTGTCTTTAGCCTATCCTTCCCCGGATATAGCCTCAAGCCGCTCTAGCAAATCCTTCCCCGGATATGGCCTCAAGCCGCTCTAGCAAATCCTTCCCCGGATATGGCCTCGAGCACCCCCTAGATCTAATCTCCTAGACCTACTCGCCAACACAAGGCGAATTACCCCTAAGTCCTACCCAGACCTAGTCGCCAACACAAGGAGAATTCTCTAAACGGTTACAAAAAGTATGGAATGAAAATAAAGATAACAATAATAAAACTCCCTATATGAGATCTCTGAAGATGAGGATGAAGGATCGCAGTAGCATAAGCGAGGTTAAAGCGATCGTCCTTCGGATGTAGCGTGACGTTGTCCTCCTCCAGAATTCTCCTTAAGCTTTTAGTGGGAGATCCATCTTCGGCAGCATAACAGCAATAGAGTTATGGCACTTGCAATCTCTCTGGGATCACTTTCTCAAAACGAGAGCAAGCCCATCAATTTATAGATCTTGAAGATAGCGCATGCGGTAGCTCCTAGCGCCTGCGGTAGCGTTCGTGTGGAGAAGTTGCGAAACCGTCGACGGCATGGCGCTGTGCACATACTTTAGATACCCCTAGGCGGTAGCGCTAGCGCTGGCGGTAGCGTTCGTGTGGAGCGGTTGCGAAACCGTCGGCTGCGTGACAGAACAAAATTTCGTCGAACGGCCTCAAATTCGTCGAACGAAGCAATTTCGTCGAACAAAAACACTTTCATCGAACAGAGCTTCAAATTCATCGAACGGCCTCAAATTCGACGAACGCAATATTGTTGTGCAGGATCTCAGTTCGTCGAACTCCAATTCATCGAGTGGCCTTCATATTTCGTCGAATGGAATTTTCGTCGAACGTAGGCAAATTCATCGAACAGAATTTTTGTTAACCGAAATTTTCGTTGAACGCAGGAAAATTCGTCGAACCGAACCTGAGCTAGCGCCTGGCGGCAGCTCTAACGCTGGCGGTAGTGTATTCTTCCAGATGTTTAAATTCAGCTGCTTTCCACCTGTGGAGTATTGCACCTATAGTTCCTGCACATTATAAACACACGATAAGCAAGATCAAATACAATTTGGGATTTGTTATTCTTAAACAAAGGGATGTGACACACATGTCCAACAATCTCCCCCTTTTGATAATTACAAATCCTTTTCGCAAGAAATCAACAATAGTGTTTATAGTATATGATAAGCAAGATGATAGTGCAACTATAATATATGATAAGCATGACAATATGCATACTCCCCTATCTTAATGCTGTTGGTGCCAAAAATGGTACCTCGAAAATTCACACAAAAAAGGGGATGGGAGAAAACTGCGAAGTGCAGGTTACTAAGACGGAAGATGCTGGAAGAGAGGAAAAACGATCACAGAAAAGCGATCACGAAAAAATGTGACCACTTTCACAGGTTGTAAGCTTGAGCCTCGGAGCAAAAGTCCCTTTTCTGGTACCCCTACCCCTCTATTTATAGACGAGGGGGCTGCCCAAACGGGCAGAACTGAAAACTACGGGCTGCCCGGGATACAGGAGTGCCAGGGCAGGGAGAAGGGGTGTAAATAGCAAAAATAAGGAAATCGATCAGACCGCTTAAGCTGGCGGTCTCGCACTGTCCTGACCGCTTGGCAGTTAGAAAATTCCGGTTGAGGAGGCAGCTGGCGATCTAGGCGATCACCGAAACTGAGACCGCTGAGACCGAAAAATTTGACCAGCAAGAGGAGGTCGCGGGCTTTCCGGGCAAACATAACCCCCGCACATTTTTAAGTTGCACCTGGAACTTCGAAAATGTAAGCTTTGACCGCTGAGACCGCGACCGTCATAAATGCAGCTTGGTCAATAAATACCGGCTGAAATCTTCATATTCCAAGACATTGAGAAATTCCAACCCTCGAGCGGTCTCTGAAAATTAGGTAGGCGCGATCTCTTGCAAAGATGACTATGCTCGATCTTTTAAAAGCTCTCCCATCGAAGGCGAACTCTCCCGGGAAAAAGGAAAGCGTCAGTTCGAAAAAAGGAAAGAAGGTGTTGAAGGCTTTAACGAAAGCGAGCATTTCAAAGGGGACCGCCCGATCTCCGTCAAAATATGAACTTCCTGAGGGTTCAGTTGCGCCGGTCTCTGTTGTTTCTGAACCATCTAATGCTTCTTCAGACCCTGTATGGAAATTATCTGACTTTTCCATTTCCTTTGATTGTCAGAAGTCCCTGGAAGTGCTAGATCAAACGATTTCCAAACCACCTGAGACCGCCTCTACCGAAACCATTTTGGCCGGTCTGCGCCAGAAACAGGCCGAGGCAAAATCCTTAAGGCAAAAGATTGCGGATCAAGTGGGAGCTGCCAAGAGCAAGAAGAGAAAAAATTCAAGCCCATCTAGTTTGACTTATAAGAGAAGCAAAAGAAATGAGGAAGAAAAAGACGTGATCTCCTTGGTGGCGACCACACTTCCTGAATCTACCGATCTGGAGAACACCGCGGAAACTTCAAAGGTGAGTGCTAAGGGCGATCCCTTCTTCCCCCCTGCGATCTCAACTTTATCAAGAGAGGATGATTCCGGATTAATCGCCTATCTTGATGAGGTTTCTTCTAATAATTCATCTTTTTCATCGTTGCAGGTGTTGGATCCCCTTGAGGCTTCAGCTCTCAGAAATGCCATTGTTGAGAAGGAGATCGCGGACAGGGAGAAGGAGATTGCTGACGCAGCGATCAAGGCAAAGGAGGAGGAAGAGAAAAAGAAGGAAATGGAAGAGGTGATGAAGAAGAAGAAAGAGAAAGAGGCAGAGGAACAGAGGGAAAAGAAGAGAAAGAGAAGAAGGAGAAAGAAGAAAAAGATAAGAAAGAAAAGAGGGAGAAGAAGGAGAAGAAAAAGAGAGAGGACGAGGAGAAGAAGAAGGACATGGAGAAAAAAGAGAAAAAAGAAAGAGAGGAAGAGGAAAAGAAGAGAGAGGCGGCTAAGACCGTTGAAGAGAAGGAGAAGGAGGTGGTCAGGGTCGCTAAGGAGAAGGCGGCTCTGATCGCTGAGGAAGAGAAGAAGAAAGAGACGGTCAGGGTAGCTGAGGAGAAGGCGGCTCTGATCGCTGAGGAGGAGAAGAAGAAAGAGACGGTCTTGCAGACCGCTGAGAAGAGAAATACTGAAGAGGAGATCATGAAGAAACTGCATATTGTAAAGGAGAAACTGCACTTTCTAGCGATCTCCCTGGCGATTCTTTTCAGGAAGACCGTCTGAACAAGGCTGCAACAGATCGCGCGATGGCGGTCTCAGCTTTACGAGCTGGTAAGGGTAAGAAGACTCTCCAGTCGGTTGAATTCCTTTCATTACTTGTGGTTCGACCTGTCTCTTCAGAAAGAAAATGTGAGGTCATCCTTATTGAGACCGATGATATCCTTTTGAGTAATGAAGAGTTAAAAAGAAGAAGAAAGGAGGGAGAAAGATCACAAAAAAGAGAATTGGAAAGAATGGATCTGGAGCGTTTAAGGGGATCAGATCGCCTTTCACTGACCGCAGATCCCGCGGTCACTAAAGATGTCGGAAGAGCTTTACGTGACTACGGTCTAGACTTCTTTCCAAGTACTCTTTCTGCTTATTAAAAGAATTTATTTGATCGTTTGTTAATGATTGAAGTAAGCCATTTCTTGTGACCGCAGATGATGCCAATGCTGAGATCGAGGAGGGAGAACTTCCTCAGCATACTGTGACCTCTCCCCAGCTCGCCAGCATTCTCAATCCAATGTTCGAGGACGTTCGCTCTATGCTGATGAGAGAGCAAACTCAGAACGATCAGATCCGCAATCTTGAAGAGAAACTGCGCACTAATGAGAAGAGGGTTCGAGAGGAATGCGATCTGAAGATTGCAGAGATCGCGCGAGCTCTCAAGAAGGCTGAAAAGGATGCTGAGTATTACAAGGGGAAGGCTGCGGCGCTGTCTGCGGAGAATGAGAGGCTGAGGGGCGGCCATGCAAAGATGCTGATGAGACCGGGTACCTCCAGCGATCATCCAGTGGAGAGACCGCAGCCTGAAATTGTGCTAATCCCTATGGAGCAGGTGGACAAGGAAATGGCAAAGATTCACCGAGCTGCAATGCTGGCTAATCACAGTTTGGTATCGGTTATGGCCGCAGTGAACGATATGCAGGATGTTGCGGCTCATGTAGGGAGAAATAGGCCTTTAAGGAAATAAACATTAATTTGAGACCGAACGGTCTCTGGATTTAAACAATTTGTCTTGTAATATTTTTACTATTAATGTTCCATATATTTTTGTGGTTCCTTTTAATTCTATGTTTTGTGCGGTCCTGATTTCTGTGATTTCGATCTCTTGATGCCTGGATTGCCTGTATTATTACTGCTTTGTGTGTATGTGTTTTATTGATTGAGACCGCCAATATAACATGCTTTCGCGTAGCCTTGCATAGGTCGAGCGATCTGAGCATTTTTTTGCTGGGCGGTCTGCAAAAGGTAATGATTACGAAATGACCCTTCGACTTCTATAAATAGATGCCTTCATAACTTTCATTTTATGCTTTCTTGAATGCGCTCTAAGCACCGATCTCAGCGATCACTTAAAATGGTGTCCGCTCGTGCTTCTTCTGCCAACATCTTTCTGAATGCCGATCACAAGCAATGTCGTTTATCAAAGGATGAGTATATTGATTTTATAAAAAAGTATATGATCCAGACTTAGATAGTTGTGAGACCGTCAGCCGAACATGAAAGGTTGAACTTCGGAGAGGAGAAGAAATTTGTCATCCCCATTGATCACTTCGATCACGGATTAAAAATCCCCCTCACTTGGGAATGGCGGGAAATACTTGAATATTATGGTATGGTACTTGCCCAGTTGGCCCCGAACTCCATCGGTCTGGTCAACGTTTTCATCAATTACTTGAGATCGGAAAAGGTGAGATTCACGATGAATCTGTTCCGCGCAACCTTTACCGCGAAGATTCTGAAGGAAGGCAAGAAGAAGGAAGAGTTTAAAGGGCTGATGTATTTTTCAGCAGATGGAATAAAAATCCTTAATCTTCCCAACAAAATTTCTTTCTGGACAGAGAGATTTCTCATTTTTGAAGGTGACCTTGGCGGTCTCAAGAGCTCACCATCTCCGCGACCTGACAACGTCTTTAAGAAGATAAAAGCGGTCTCAACTGAGGAGCTGAAGATTTTGGCCTTCTTGGCGGGCAAGAGGATCGACCTCATTCACTATCTAGCGATCTGTCCCGAGATCGCTGAGATCACCCCAGCCGAGAGTAAGTCTTCCTTGCGGTCTCGAGTAGTTTCCTTTCATGTCTTTTGTATCTTTTTCCAAACTTTTTCCTTCTTCCTATCTTCTAGCGACCTTTGCGGTCCCCGAAAAAGATCCCATCTCCCCAGCAGTGGAAGTTCTCACTCAAAGGGAGAGGAGACTGAAGCGTGAGGCCGACGTGTTCGGCACCACCTCTGAGACCGCCGAGCGAGATTTTCCCTTGGTGGGTTTTAAAAGAAGAATGAAGGACATCAAAGGAAAACCCCTCCTCAAATGGGCAGCTAAAGGAAAATCTGTGAAGGTGTCCACTGATCTGCCCTTGTGGAGCGGGAAGGTGACCCGTCACGCATACGCGGTCACTTCGGCTTTGTACGGGAGAAAGAATACAAACGAAATATTGAGAATTGAGACCGAAGAGCTCCCCGATCTCTGTGCTCAAGTGACCGCCAGAAGCACCATCCTGAACCACCACATGGGGCGGTCTCTTCGCAGCGCTCTGGATGAAATAACTGTTTTGCAAGAAGAAAGAAAGGTGAGAATTTTACCTATATTTTATGAATGCATTACTTGTGATCGCGCGGTCTAATATATTTCCTTTTGGCAGCAATTTGAAAAGGCAGCCTACGATCCTGAAAATCCATCTTTCCAGAGGGCTATGATGCACCATATAAAAGAGACCGCTGACCAGGTGCTGGATGAGGTTCGCAACCGCGGTGGATTTACTGAAGAATTCAAAGATATCTCATTTGTCGATCTCTTCCCTGATGCGGCACAGAGAATTGAAGAACAATCAGTGACTGCTGAAGAGACCGCGGATGTTGCTGATGAGACCGCAGGTCAAGATGAAGATGTCGTGATCGAAGACGAAAAAAGTGGAAGCCGCTATACCCTGGGCCTAGATTCCAGTTCGAGCTCAAGCTCTGGATCTAGAATTACAGGGAATAGTTTAGAAGAATCTTCCGCAGAAACTTGTTCTTCCCCCTCGAGCGAGCGGTCTTCTAAGAGATCAAAGAGAGAATAACTTGTAATAATTTTTTCCCTTTTTCTTTTTTGGAGACCGAGCGGTCTCGTTATAGTAGACATTTCAGAATATATATATAAATTGAATTTCTGTAAGATTCTGTCTAAGTGAATGAATTTGTTTTTGATGCATATATTTATTTGTTCTTCTGAGTTAGAATCGGCATTCGATCTCAATGCCTTAGGTTTATCACATGATTTTCTTTCAAAATTAAAGAACTTCAGGTGGCGATCTCTTGGAAAAGACACTAAAGATCTTGAAGGAAAACCGAAACTTTATATAAACAAGACTACTTTGCGATCTCGAGATAATCAGATCGCTAATAAAAAGAAATTCAGCAACTCTTAACTGTTTGATCAGAAAATAACCAACTTATCTATAATAGTTATGCGGTCTCAGATTACACAGGTCGCAATATAAGGAAACTATAACTTGAAGATGATTCGAACTCATCGAACTCTGGATGATCGGCGCCCAAATGACTTTCAGGAAACCCGTTTGACGACCCCTTGATAGCCAAGATCATTACTTGAAAAGGAAAATAATTCATCATGAATTCCAGTTCAGCGATCATATTATATACAGACCGCCATCCTGAAGAAAACCCAACTTTCACTTGGTGAGGAATAGAAAATCATGATCATTCCATATAGCTTTGAATAACAGGGAACATCGGGATCTCAATCTTACTAAGACCGAGCCGACCTCTATCAAGCTGGCATAAGAGATTCTTGAATAGCGACCTCAATTATCCTGAAAAAATTATGCCCGGTGATCATAAATGACTCAGATCGCTCTTTGGAGAAAGAGTAGGAAAGAAGAACATGCGGTCTCATAAATTGCTGACCGCCCAATCCCAGTACAAAGGAATGAATAGGATTTTTATAGTAAGAAGAAGATGGGAAAAAAGGATCTCAAAAATGATCCATAGGGATGGTGTGGTCATGCCGCGGAGGCTATACTGACATTGCTTTTCTTAAAAGATTACCGAGTTTGCTGCAAACTTGCCAATCTAAGGTTCAGGCGACGGTCATAGATGTTTCTGGCCGCCCCTTACCTAACCACGCTTCAACGAGTATTCGAGAGTTACAGACCAAAATGATCGGTAGGGCAGGTGTGGTCATGCCGCGGAGGCTACACCGACATTGCTTTCCCTGAAAGATCATTAAGATCGTAACAATGTCCTTCCCAATGAATGACAGAGCTGAGCCAGCCACCTAGACCTCCTTAATATGCTGAGGTGTGCCAGATGTCAGCAAGGACCCGGTATCCTAAACTTCCACCGCTCGAGCTTGGCGAGCTACTGCTACACAGATTCGAAATCTCCCCGATATTTGTGGTCCCTGCAGAATTACACGTCGAGCTAACAAGTCAAGGGGGAAGATAGTAGGATCCATCGATGTCTCACTTGACAGGTTTTTGGCTTTTCAAAAAACAACTTATGTTTAATACTTGTCATACATCACTTGCATTGCGAATGTTTTGATAATACCTGCGTGATGTTTGAGAGAAGAAAAGTGAGAAAAAGAATGAGTGAATCAGATACGAACATTTAAGAAAAGAAGAGCTTGAGATCATCTCCGCTCCATGAATGAGGCAATTCTTCTCCTTCATAAGTTTGGATATGGTAACCACCATTTTTAAGCACACTCTTCACCACGAACGGCCCCGCCCAGTTTGGGTTAAGCTTTCCAACTGAACCGGCTCTTGCTGATGTATCTACTTTCTTCAGGACTAGATCCCCAACAGCGAATTCTTTGGTTCTTACATTTTTATTGAATAGCCTCGCCATTCTTCTTTTCACCTCTTCTTGTCTGATGATCGCCGAATCTCTCAACTCCTCAATTAAATCAAGGCTACATTTTAGCTCCTCATCATTTCCTTCCATCCAATCAATTTGATTATGTTGTGCCAATAATTCTCTTGGGCTTTTTACTTCAAATTCCACCGGAATAAGGGCTTCGGAACCGTGTGACAATTTGAATGGAGTCTCTCCAGTAGCAGAACTTCGAGTTGTCCTCAAGGCCCATAAGACGGAAGGTAGTTGTTCTGCCCAGTTTCCCCTGACATTTTCTACCTTCTTTTTCAAGAGATTTATGATGAGTTTGTTGGCGGCCTCTACCTGCTCATTGCTTCTAGGATGATGCACAGAAGCGAAACGTAGCTCAATGCCAATTTGCTTATAGAAATTGATACGAGTTGAATTATTGAACTGAGAACCATTATCCGTGATGATTGCCATTGGAATTCCATGCCGACATACTATCTCCCCCCAAATAAAATTTTTCACGGCTTGAGTAGTAATTTTGGCCAATGCTTTTGCCTCTATCCATTTGCTGAAATAGTCAATCATGACTATAATATATCGACGCTGCCCACTTGACATAGGGAAAGGCCCAATCAAATCCATTCTCCAAACTGCAAACGACCATGGAATTGCTATCGACTTGAGTTGTTGAGCCGGCTGATTTTGGAGAGGAGCAAACTTCTGGCACTTTACACATTTCTTAGCAAATTTTTCCACATCTTTCCTCATTTGAGGCCAAAAATAGCCTTGCCTCAGAATTCTTTTCTCCAAAGTTCTAGCCCCAGAGTGACTTCCACATTCTCCAGAATGGACCTCCTGAAGGACCGCTGGAATCTCCTCTTCCGAAACACACCGTGCTAATGGTGAAAGGAAAGTTCTTCTATAAAGCACTCCTGCAACAAAATAATAGTTAGCCGCTATCCGTCTAAACCTTTTCCTATCCTTTATTGCTGAATGGAGCTCTCCAGTCGAAAGATATAGAACAAATGGATCCATCCAAGACGGATGCTGATCAATCTCCATGACCTCTCCTTCTTCAATTGCTGAGCGAAATAATTCCGAAGTTATTCCTCCCGAGAGAAGTCCAAACTTTGCCAACTCATCTGCTTCCACGTTCTCACCCCTTGGAATATGGTCGATGGTAAAGCTTTTGAACTTCACTTACTCGATTTTTACCAGAGTTAGATATCGCTTTAAAATACTATCTATAGTTTCGAAAGTTCCATTTACTTGAGAAGCCATCACCAAAGAATCTGTGAAGACTTTGACATCATCAATCTCCAGCTCTCTAGCAAACTTAAGACCGGCTAGCAAAGCCTCATATTCCGCCTGATTATTTGTTACTTGAAAAAAGAACTTCAGCGCCTGATCCAGCCTTACTCCATTTGGGTTGACTAAGACAACTCCTGCTCCGGAAGAATTTTTTCCTGAGGCTCCATCCACAAAGATTTTCCAGGCAAGGGGCACTCCGACCCCCTTCTGAGACTCAACTTCTTTGGCATCCACCATGAAGTCTGCTAAAACTTGAGCTTTGATCGCCACCCTTGGAACATAAGATATGTCAAATTCACTGAGCTCTATTGCCCACTTTGCCAGCCTTCCTGAATGTTCTGGTTTCTCCAAGACACTCTTCAATGGAAGATCAGTAACGACTAGAATTGAATGAGCTTGAAAATATGGTCTTAATATTCTTGCTGAAGTTACGAGCATTAAGGCCAACTTTTCGAGAATAGGATAGCGAGTCTCTGCATTCTTCAGGATTCGACTCACGTAATAGACTGGCAATTGCTTCTTTTTCTCCTCTCGGACCAAAACAGAGCTTATGGCATCGGCTCCGACTCCCATATACAGAAATAGATTTTCTCCCTCTCGCGGGCTTTGGAGCAAAGGGGTTGATGTCAATTGCTTTTTAAGCTGAGTGAAAGCATCATCACACTCCTTCGTCCACTCGAACCTACTCCCTCCCCGGAGGGTCTTAAAGAAAGGTGCACTCTTATCCCCTGATCAGGAGATGAAGCGACTTAAGCCTGCCATCCTCCCTCCTAGCTGTTGAATTTCTTTGGGGGACTTGGGAGGTGGCATCTCTAGAATAGCTTTTACTTTGTCAGGATTGGGTTCCAGCCCTTCTGGAGTAAGGAGGTGACCCAAAAATTTTCCTTTACTTGCCCAGAAAACACACTTCAACGGATTCAACCTCATATTAAAAGTTCGAAGGGTTGCAAAAGTTTCCGAGAGGTCTCTAAGATGAGAAGAGAATAATTTGCTTTTTACCAAAAGGTCATCAACATATACCTCAAGGTTTCTTCCTTTTTGACTCCTGAAAACTGTATCCATCAATTTCTGATAGGTTGCTCCAGCATTTTTTAGCCCAAAAGGCATTACGAGATAACAGAAGCAACCGTCATTTGTGATAAATGAAGTATGAGGTATATCTAGTTTATGCATTCTGATTTGATGGTAACCTAAAAAAGCATCTAAAAAACTCATAAAAGAATAACCTACCGCAGAATCTACTAAATAATCTATCCGAGGCAAGGGGTAGCAATCCTTGGGGCAAGCTTTATTGAGTTTGGTAAAGTCGACACACATCCTCCATTTTCCACCTAACTTCTTTACCATTACAACGTTTGACACCCATTCTGGGTATTGGATTGGTTGGATGAACTTTGCCTTCAGGAGCTTCTCTACCTCTTCACGGATAGGCTGTGCTAGAGTAGTTGCAACATCCCTCTTCTTCTACTGGATCGGGATGAAGTTTGGGTCAATATTGAGATGGTGGCAAGCGATATCCGGGTCCACTCCAGGCATGTCATCTGCCGACCAAGCGAAGATATCTAGATTTTGCAGAAGGCAAGAGATGAGCTGACTCTTGTCAGCTTTATATAATTCAGCGTTGATGGAGAGGATCTTGCTCTCATCTTCCTCGCTGATCCGAACATCTTGAGTTGCTTGGGCAGGTTCCAAGCGAACTCCATCTCTTGCATCCTCCTCAACTTCTTCTGCAGCTTGGACTTGTTCAGAAACTTCAATCGATTCAGCCATCATGACTTCTTGGGGAGGAGAAGACACGATCATGTTGACCGTCTTTACGTAGCATTCCCTAGCTTTCCTTGGGTCGCTCCTGATTCAGTGTTGTTTGCCATTCAAGGCGAACTTCACAGCATGATGATAGGTGGAGACAATGGCTTGATATCCATTCAAGAAGGGTCTTCCAAAGATTGTGTTGTAGCTACTGGGAGCATCAACGACTATGAATTTGACCAGCTTCACTATTCCTCCCAGAATTACGGAAAGAGTGACAAGCCCTTCTACTTCCTTCTTCTCTCCTGAAAAACCATAAAGGGGTCCTTAAGTTGATAGGAGGGATTTACCTGTCTTCAACGCCTCGAAAGCAGGTTTGAAGAGCACGTTGACTGAGCGTCCCGTGTCTATCAGAATCTTCTCAACTGTGTAATTTTCAATTACAGCTTTAATGACGACCGCGTCGTCAAAGGGATTCGCGGTCTGAGGAAGGTCTTCATCACCGAAAGTGACCGTTCCCCGGACCGGGGCTGAAGAGGTGGCAGCAACCTCTGATTGGTAAACCCTCTTCAGACTTGCCTTTGTTGAAGACTCCGGACCTGCACCTCCGTGGATGTAGAAAAGATTGCCCAAGGCGCCTTCGTCATCAGCATCCACGCATTCATTGGGAAATCCGATATTACCCAGATGGCCAATATCATCCACTTCCTCGCATGCCCAATGAACCTTCGCTACCTCTTTAGCCTTGGAGGTTGAGGCTTTTGCAGAATCATTCTTCTGAATGAGATCTTGGAGCTTACCCTCTTTCAGTCTCTAAGAATAGGCGGAGAGCTCTGCAATCCTCTGTCAAATGTCCCCTATCTCTGTGGTACTCACAGTAGAGAGTAGGATTCCTGGTTTTTGGGTCAGAGTTTAGCGGAGCTAGCCCCTTGAAAAAGGGCTGCTTCTGAAGGATTTGAAGCACTTCACTCATAGAAACACCAAAGGCTGTAAAGGACTCTTGGGATTCATTGTAGAGTGAAGGAATGGGCAGAATAGGAGGTTGGGCATACTGGATCTGGTGGATGGGGGTGACTTGCGGAGCAGGAGTAGCGGGAGTTTGAAGAAATGAACCTTGAGGTGGGAAAGATTGATTACCTCGATTGAAGCGGTTGTTGCGATAATTCTTACCTCTCAGGGCTGGAGGTGGGAGCACTTGTCGAGGCTTTGAGGAAGATGGAGCAGGATAGAATCCCGCTGAGCCTTTCTGAGTGGCTCTGTTGGTCAAATTGCTCACATAGGTGGGGTTGTTGATCTCCCCTTCTATGTAGCGATTGGCAATGCTGATCAGCTCCTGATAGGAGCCAGGCTCCTTGGTTGTGACTTTAAACTTCAGGGGGCCCTCCTGCAAGCCGCTGATCAAAGCTACCCTGTAGAGCTCGGGATCCATGTCTCTGACTCCCAAGATCTCTTTTTGAAAACGGTCAACGAAATGTGCTGCAGTCTCGTTGTCCCCTTGCTTAATCTTGAAGAGGGTCGCAGGACCACTCTTCCTTTTCTTCGCGGTGGCAAACCTTAGGAGGAGCTCTTGCCTCAGGGCAGCAAAGCTCAGGATAGATTGACAAGGAAGCTTATAGAACCATTCCATGGCCGACCCATCAAAGGAGGTGACCATCAGCTGACACCTCACTCCATCCAAAATGGTCCTGAGGGCAACAGCAGACTCAAAGGCTTGAAGATGGCACATTGGGTCGGTCTCTCCTGTATACACAGGAAGGAGAGGCTCTCTGAATCCATGAGGAATCGGATCCCGACGAATCTCATCGGTAAAGGGGGAAGGCTCCCCTAAATCAGAGGGCCCTGGAGGAGGAAGAAAAGGAGCAAGAGGACCTTGAGGGTAAACAAACCCTTCTTCAAAATTCAAGGTCTAAGCCGGAGGCCCCTGGGCTGCGGCTCGGAAAGAATTACAACGGGCGGCGAACTCCTCATGCTGAGATCGCTGAGGAGCCGCGGGCTGGAAGACGGGGTGATCGCTCGGGTGACCGCTTGCCATGCGGTCAGGAGTGGCGACCTGAGAGGCTTGAGGAAGGATCTTCTGGGAGATCGCGGCTAGAACCTGATTCATAGCCTCAATCTGCTTCGCGGACTCCTGCTGAGTCTGGACGACTTCTTGCCAATCTCGAGCGGCCTCTTGCTGAGACCGCGCGATCTCCTGCTGAACAGATGCGGCGTCCTGCCTAGCTCGGGCGGCCTCGCGGAGAGCTTGTTCAACACGAAGCTCGAAGCGGCGCTCAAGCGCTTCTTACGGGTTGTGATCAGAAGGGGGAACGCTGGGAGATCGCAGGGTACGACCTCTACGACGATCAGCCATCTTGAAAGTCTGAATTTCACCTGACACTTCGAATCTGAAGGTCGCGTGTTCGTTCTGTTGGTGCCAAAAATGGTACCTCCAAAATTCACACTAAAAAGGGGATGGGAGAAAACTGCGAAGTGCAGGTTACTAAGATGGAAGATGCTGGAAGAGAGGAAAAACGATCACAGAAAAGCGATCACGAAAAAATGAGACCGCTTACACAGGTTGTAAGCTGGAGCCTCGGAGCAAAAATCCCTTTTCTGGTACCCCTACCCCTCTATTTATAGACGAGGGGGCTGCCCAAATGGGCAGAACTGAAAACTACGGGCTGCCCGGGATACAGGAGAGCCAGGGCAGGGAGAAGGGGTGCCAATAGCAAAAATAAGGAAATCGATCAGACCGCTTAAGCTGGCGGTCTCGCACTGTCCTGACCGCTTGGCACTTAGAAAATTCCGGTTGAGGAGGCAGCTGGCGATCTGGGCGATCACCGAAACTGAGACCGCTGAGACCGAAAAATTTGACCAGCAAGAGGAGGTCGCGGGCTTTCCGGGCAAACAAATGCTCCCCCTACATAAATGCAATTTATGTTTTACTCCACCTAAATGATAGATTACATGAATTATTTTCCCCTTAATCTTCTATATTTCTCCTATATAGATTTCTTCAATTAATCCCCCCTTTTGGTATTATCAAAAGAAGGTAGGGTGAGGGTAGTAAGGAGGCATTCTTTAGGCTAGTTATAAATCATGATCGAGCTTTTGTAATATATGAAATGATAAAGAGTTTAAGCATAGTATATATAAAAGATTTCAAATAAAAAGATAAGAGTTGTAAGCAAGCGGGAGATTATAAGAAACATCTATTTGTAAGCATGAAAAACATAAGTAAAAATATGAGTTTTAGTTTAAAATTGAAAGATGTTTTAACCTTTTTGAAATCTCAAAGTTTTTCATAGAGATACCAAGCATGAAATGAACATATCAAAGACAGATTATACTACAATGTTACTTAATTTTAAGTTCAAGAGATACCAAAACATTGTAGAGATCATGCTAGGTTATCTAGTGCATTTCTTATATAAAGAGTAGTTTAGATAAAGCATTAGAATCTAATACTCATGACAAGAAGTGTTATGAAAGTTAATGATGTGCACATAAGTGTATTTTTGGCAATGTTAACAATTGATTTAAATCAACAAAATACAAGACATATGTAAAGTAAAATGCACAATAAAACACAAGTAAATTACTTTAACACACTTTTAATGCACATAATTTTTAACAAAGTGGTGTAATAACCAAGGTTTGCACAAGACACTTTACTATTCTTTCCAAGGTGCTCAACCTCACAATGCTTATGAAGACTTATCAGGAGGTTCACGTAGTGCTTGGTAGAGTTATATTTGTCTACATATATAAATTTTTTTGTTCACATTTGTGAGACAACATTCTCCGAATACACTTGTTTTGCAAATCCCAAATTTTTTTAACTTAACCACTTTTCTAAATTTTATAAGTGCAATTCAAATGTAGTGTAGGCAATAAACTTATGCAAGTTTTAATTCATTGTACAAATACAATACACAAGCAAGCATTTTGAATTTAAACACACATGTTGATTATCAAAATAAGTGAGTGAAATGTATCATTATCAATCATAAAACATTTACTCATACTTAGAGGCATGCTAAGCTTGGTTCTACACATATTTTTCAATACAATTGATGCACTTTAAATAGATATATCAAAGCATGATAAACAAAACAATGTTCATAGTAATTTGAAGGAATAAATTTTAACATTGTAAATAATTCTAAATAATAAAATTCATTCATGCTTGATATTAGCAATAAAGATCATACAGTTTTTTTGTTGTTTTATCATTTTTTATATGAGATAAAAACAGAAAAAATCACAAAAACATATATTTTTGAATTATGAACTTTTGTAGTGGATTTTTCATAATATATAAAAAAATAGAAAACCATAAAAACATATTTTTGTATTTTTGAATTTTGAAATTTTATAATTGATTTTCCATAATATAAATAAAAAATAGAAAATCTCAAAAATATATTTTTTGTATTTTTGAATTTTGAACGTTTATAGTTGTTTTTTCATAATATGAATAAAACAAAAATAACAAAATTCAAAAACACAACAAATAAGTATTACATATGAACTAACATATTTTTATAGATTTTTAGAAATTTTAAAACACATAAAAATCAGACACCCACGCTAGCGCCGACGCTAACGCTAGCGCTGGAAACAGTACTTGATTTTTTGAGAATTTTAAAAATCTGATTTTTGATAATTATTAAGTGTCCTTAGACTAGACTTATGCAAAAATTTTGTAATTTTTGGTGATGTCTTGATTGCTCAAATTTGCATAAAACTATAGCTTTTTCAAATACATGTGTTTTACAAAAATATTTAAGCTCAAAAAGATAAATTATGCTAACACAAGAGGACATTTTTTTATTAAACAACCCAAAATATGCATGATTTAAGTGATAAGTAAATAAAATGATCATGCAAAGAGTAATATAAGTATATCCTAAGATTAAAGACTACCCCGACTAAATGTCTACACCCTAGCCCCGTACTAAGTGACGGATGGGCATGAGGAGCTTCACACATGTCGTAGGTTGGGGTGTTAGTCCCATATGCACACACTAGAGAACACTCAACCTAGCACTCTTTCCCCTAGTGCCTCACAAGGCCCCACTGGAACCCTCCCCGATTAAGGATAAGACATGACTTAGAGGTTAGGTCTCTAATGCATACAACCCTACGCCCCCGCTATTGTGAGATATGAAGTCATATGTGAATAATCCTTGGACAACCTATGCTTTTAAACTATGGGTTGATTTATAAACTATGGGTTTTGTTTAATGTGATGAGTTATATAAAGCCGCATTGTATTTCTACTTTTATGAGATGACGATATGAGATAACTAGCACAATTACTAATATTCAATAAGTGACAATGCTAGTATGATGAGTTTAGGGTTTAATTTCATGTCATAAGATTTATATTAATATTGCATGTATTCCAAAATAAAGTTTCAAATTATAGATCTAGGATAAAGTGATGATTTAGTTTGATTTATTCTTTCATTACAAAGTTGATTCTAGAGTCTACAAATATGAGAGATACATGCAATCAATAGCAATGCATATCAATACACCAAATAATGGAAAGAAAACATCATTCAAAATTTTTTTTATCATAAGATTCATAATTCCTATTATTGATTTGAGATATTTCTTGATAGAACATGAATTATGATTTATGATTATAGAGAATTTTGCATAGAATATATGTTAGATCATCATGATGAATGTAAATTCTATTCCTTCTAAACTTATGACAAAATGATTTGGTGATTTTCTTTTGAATAGGCATGTTTGATTTGTAAGTCTAGAAAAATGATGATCATCTAATCATATAAAAGACAAAGATCACATATATAAAGTTTTGAAATTATAAGATTGCTTTCAATAATTGAATTTATTGATCTTTGGTTTTGCATGATAATATATGATTCATGATACAATATTCATATATATTCTAATGATTAATCCATAAACTATGTGTTTGTTGGAATTTTAGTATTCTATTTATGATTTCAAATCACATAGTTATCATGAAATTTGAATAACATTGTACGTGTTATACCTAGCATAAGTATATAAGCATAGAACAAGAAGTAATTCTAGGATTATGAGTTTGAATGCAATGTTATTACATAGGATTAATGGAGATTATGTTGCATGTAATATGAGAAGTTTTCAACTTAATTTTCTTTAGACCTAGAATGAAATGATTAAACTATTGATTTGATCTTAATGATACAAGATGATTCTAATGTCTAAATTACATGCAAACATTGGTGACACACATCACACACATAATATCTAAATTAATATATGAAACAATTATACTACGGATAGCATGTGATGAAAAATCCATAAACACAGAAATTTCCAAGTCAAGCAAACTAAGATAGCTTTTTAAAATGGAGTTGAAATTGGGCAAATTGACAGCACCAAATGAACTCAAATGGGCATGCCTAGTTTGCCGGTAGATGGAGATTTCTATGCTCTTTCCGAAAATATATTAAATGCGAAAATCGGACGAGCGGATCAAAAGATATGGCTGTTTGAAGTTTTGATCGTAAACTCGCATTTTTGAAAGATTAAACATGTGTTTAGATGAATTTATGTTTTCAATTTTTCTAGATAATATTCTTCATTGTAAGTTCTATCATATGTAGCAAACAAAAATAGAAAAGAATCAAAAAATGTTACGCATTTTAATTTTTAGTTTAATCCGTTTAATAAACCATTTAAATCCAATCTTTAAAATAGTTTCAATAGTCTTGATAATAATTTCAATATTCAATTTATAATGATAATTCAAGACAATTAAGGGTAAAGGATTTAAAAGGATAAAGAACAATCAAAGATGAGAGATAGATCACTTTGAAAAATATATGACTTAATGTTCAATTTTAATTCAAATTTGATTTGATAAACATTAGGCTTAATGTATGAAAGTCATATTTCATGATATATAAAGTGATTATAGCATGTTTGTTCAAAAAATAATAAAAATAAAAAAAAGAAAAGAGACAATAAGCATATCATGGAGTAGAGTAATGATATTTCATTTTCTTAATAGTTTCTACTTCATGCATTTGGAAGATACTAAATGATAAGAGATTCAGGTATCCAAAGTTGACCATGTGTAATGGTTCCTTTGGGTACCCAAATATGACATGATGATTTTTTTAGAAAACAAGGATAAATGGCCCTTTCAATCAAAGTTGATGTGTCATTTTTCTTTAAGGGTCTCCATTCATACCTTGGTTGTTTATCTTTTAAATTCATATTATGATTATATGACATCTTTATATGATTATATTTGTTTGAAAAATAATTCATTTGTGATTTATTTTTATTCAGATTATTTTTCAAAATAGATTGTTGTTGATAATCATAATGAATTTTATTATATGGATTCTTTGAAAATTTATAAGAGTGGTTGTCTTTCTTTAGAATTGAATGTTGAAAGAGTGGGTTACAATATGTTTTGAATAATTGATTCTTATTTTGATGATTTTCATTTCCACTCTTTCTTATAGACATACTCTAATAATATGAAGGATAATATTTTATAGTTTGATTTTCATGAAAAGGAGTTTTTAAATTTGAGTCATGATTGAAAATATATTGAGACTTATAATAGTGACTCTTAAGAATTTTATGAGGATCATAATTCCTTTTGAAACTAAACTCCTTTTGGGTTGATGTGTGAAAATGGTCCTTTTTAGAAATGATTTTGTAAGTTAATTTATCCTTGTTATTCAAAATCTTATGATGAAAGTCATTACTTGACATTTGAAATTTTTCATCAAAAGATTTTAATTGTATTAACTTACAAGTTAAAGCATCATTTTCAACTATCAATTTTTCATTATGTTCTTTAGAAACTAAGAGCCCTTTTTCAATATCCTTGAAGTTTTCTTTTAATAGATTGCAATCAAAACAAGGAGTAGGGATTTTAACTAAAGAGCATGAGAGAGAATTTAACACATCAATATTTGATTCTACGTTATCGTTTGCTTTTAAAGATTTATTTTCTCAACGTAATTTGGAATTAGCAATTTTTAACTTTAAAATTTTACATTTAGCAATTTTAAGCATACGAGATGTAGAAATAGAATTTGTTACAAAAAGAAAAGTTTTTGATTTTCTTACATTGCTATGGGATGAGGCAAGATTTGAACCAAGGGTTCCTTTGACATCTTCTTCGCATTCCTCGTCCATAGTTGAATTTCCTTCTTCTCTTTTGCTTGAAGTGTTGCCAACAAATGAGTCCAATATTGTGACGTTGTATTCTTCGTCCTCCAAGAATATGTCCTCATCGATTTCTTCTCTTGTATCCATAAGGAATTCCTCGTTGATTTCTCTCTTAGATTTATCTTCCTCTAAGAATGAGTCCTTGTCAATTTCTTCTCTTGGATCCATAAGGAATTCCTCTTGTTCATCATCTGTGGAAAGAAGACTATAAATATTCTCAAGAAATTTCCAAACTTCATAAGCAGTAGGAAGTGTATAAATAAGTTTGAAAATATTTTGATCTAATGCACAATATATACTATTCATTGATTTGTCATTTAAAAACATTTCATTTTTATTTAAAATACTTGGGGGCATTTTAATTGTAATATTCCATACTTTAATATCCAAAGATTTAAGAAATTTTTCCATAAGAATTTTCCACCCATTATAATTTTTGCCTTCAAATAAAGGTGGTGCCAAAGATTTTTAATTTTTAAGAAAATTTCCCCCACTAGTAGAGGCGAGATCATGAGACACCATTATTCCTTGTATTTAAACCGTTTGGAACAACCTCGCTCTGATACCACTTGTTGGATCTTACGACGCCCTTAGAGGGGGGGGGGGGGGGTGAATAAGGGAATAAAAATTCTTTGTAATAATGTTATGATTATTACCAAATTGTTTTATAATAGGAGAAGGCAAAATAACAATTTAGTTAAAGAAAGAGAATATTGTAATTTGCAATTTAAGATTTAGAAACAAGTGCTAAATTGTTTTATGATGAAAGAAATTGAAATACACAATTTAGATAAAGTGATACGAATTGAAAACTTTGTAACCAATATAGTAGAGATTATGCCAAAAGATAGAAATCAAGTAAACACAAAACGAGACATGATTATATTATATGAAAAAAGTGTTTACATAAATTTGATTTCAATATCGCTAGAAATCGGAAGCGTACAAATGTAAATATCTTTTCCTTTTCTATACCGACTTGTATCCACATAGACCGGTTGGCTTTAGCCTATGCTTCCCTGGATATGGCCTCAAGCCGCTCTAGCCAATCATTCCCTGAAATATGGCCTCGAGCACCCCCTAGATCTAATCTCCTAGACCTAGTCGCCAACACAAGGCGAATTACTCCCTAAGTCCTACCCAGACCTAGTCGCCAACACAAGGTGAATTCTCTAAACGGCTACAAAAAGTATGGAATGAAAATAAAGATAACAATAATAAAACTCCTTATATGAGATCTCTGAAGATGAGGATGAAGGATCGCTGTAGCATAAGCGAGGTTGAAGCGATCGTCCTTCGGATGTAGCGTGACGTTGTCCTCCTCCAGAATTCTCCTTAAGCTTTTAGTGGGAGATCCATCTTCGGCAGCATAACAACAATAGAGTTGTGGCACTTGCAATCTCTCTGGGATTACTTTCTCAAAACGAGAGCGAGCCCATCAATTTATAGATCTTGAAGATAGCGCCTGCGGTAGCTCCTAGCGCCTGCGGTAGCATTCGTGTGGAGCGGTTGCAAAATCGTCGGTGGCATGGCGCTGTGCACGAACTTGAGATAGCGCCAGGCAGTAGCACTAGCGCTGGCGGAAGCGTTCGTGTGGAGCGGTTGCGAAATCGTCGGCTGTCACAACCCGCATTTTCTCCGAATTTAAGAATATCAGAGTAAGAGAAAATACACGTCGTGATGCCACGTCATACAGGAGACAACTGTAGACGCTCAGGCGGGATCCTATTACTTAACTAAACAAACATGATTATCTGATAAGTCATCGTTTGAAATCATTTATTAGGGGTTTTGAGATAAGAACTGTGTCTCTCAGTTCGTGGATCAACTAGTCCACCGAGAAAGTATGTATAATTGCAGCGGAAAAATACTTAATTTAGTTTACTTAAAGTCCTACATGTATGCAAACGACGGAGCATGACGTAAGTGATATGCACATAACTAGGCGTACTGTAAGAGTAGAAAATACCTTTAGACGACTTTAAAGTTAAGGGTTTTAGTTAGAAAGAATGCAATGAGGATGAAGAAAAACCATTTTATAACTATAGTGCACCTAGCATAAATCATTCCCAGAGAGTAAGATACACAAGATCTGTAAGTAGTGGCATAAACTGACAAGTAACTATAAGGTATAAAAAGGGGCACAATGGGCGTCAACAGCATGACACTAACCCATTGGCACCAACTAGTATGTCTGAGCACAAGAAGCAACTAAAAACAACTACCTCGCAACAGCGGGGTGAGCAGCTACAACTCTGAACTCCAGGCAACACCACTTGCCGCTACGGCTCTGAACCTGAGGCATTCAATAAAACAAAGAACGCCTCAGCAAGGAATTACAAGTGGCAGAAGATTAGCAGAAAAACAAACAAGGCATAAGGGGTACCAACCCAAGCCAAAATTTACCGAAAGAGAGCTCCAACAAAGAACCAACAAGCATCAAGTGCACTATATACCAAAAGAGGAACAAACATGTTCATTTATTTAGTTTCATCAATTAAAGAGACTGATCAGCTCAAATTATACGGGAGCGGTTAACTACCTCCGCTACCCAAAGCCCAAAACCAGGTGGGGGTACCACTAGACCCTACCACCCAAACACGACTACCGTGCAAGGCTATAACATTTTCCCCCACTGTCTCCCAAACACAACTACTGTGTAAGGCTAAAGACAGTAGTTCTTATTACTTAAGTTTTAATTAAACACGGGACGCTGCCCGAAAGAATAATCACTGGAAGGACCTAAGAATTAGGGTCAAGGCAAAGTACACATCGATCAATATGAATCATAAGAGTAACTCAAATGTCAATAGACCACAACGAGTAGAAAGAAGTTCAACCGGGAGGGATTCGAGATCAGGAGCACCGAAAGGTCACTGGCCATCATCCAAGTGCACCCGAGGGGACACGAGATTCAAACATAAAAAAAAACTCAACGAAATCACATGCGTTCCAGGCGGGGTTCTTACCATCAATTATCGAGAAGAAGAGGGACAACATTCAAGGCAGCACTTCTCGAGAACTGGAAGGATTTCTCGAGATAAAGCAAGGGATTTCTCGAGACATTTGAATGTTTTTTTTTTCGAGACATAGAATTAAGAGCATGCGGAGAAGATGGAAGATTGACTGTGTTGGTAAAGGTTACCAATCACCACATAGAATGGGGGAGGTCCAGAAATTTTTTGCTGTTTGAATTCGTCGGAATTCGCCGGGATTACACGGAATGTCCCGTGAAATCTCGACGAATTGACACAGAAAATCTTTAACTTGATTCGTCGGAATTCCACGGGATTCGTCGGAATTCGTCGGGATTACACGGAATGTCCCGTGAAATCTCGACGAATTGACACAGAAAAATCTTTAACTTGATTCGTCGGAATTCCACGGGATTCGTCGGAATTCGTCGGGATTACATGGAATGTCCCGTGAAATCTCGACGAATTGACACAGAAAAAATCTTTAACTCGGCAGAAGTTGCCGTCTGGTATGATTCATCGGAATTCGTCGGGATTACACAGAATGTCCCGTGAAATCTCGACGAATTGCAACAGAATCCCCTATTCTGCTGTGTGGTCTGCGGATAGCGATTCTCCTAGAAGCTATTTATCCTTTGGGTATAGATAGGACGGTTTTCTCCAGGGAACAACTACCCGATTCATAGCAAAGGAAGAATAATCAAGGAAGCTTACATTAACACTCCAAAACTTAAGTTAAACCGAGCGACATGAAATCGACACGAGCGAAACAATACTTCAAGAACAGAAAGAGAAGGAGGAGGAAGCCACTTGCCTTAACCTTGCGAAACTCGAGGTCCTCCGCTCTGAAGGCTAAGGAAACACTCAAGCACGAAATCCTAGAACGATTCAGACCAAAAGGAAGAGTTAGGTTACCGCCAAATCTCCCAAAACTCCACGAAACGAGAAAAGTTTACCGCTAGAACGAAGATCCCGCCGAGAGCTTTCCAAATCTTCAAACCAAACTCGATTCCGACCACTACAGCCCTAGGAATCGCCGGTTGAAGGCTCACAAAACCTCCACTCTCGCCTCTCTCGCTCGGCGGCTGGTTTGATCGAGGAGGAAGATAATGAATAGGAAAGAAGAGACTTAGGCTTATATACTAACCTAAGTTTATTATTTAAATTAATTAAATAATTCTCACATCTTACTTAACCCTCGAGGGCGACCAAAACACTTCGGATTTCTACGAAATTCGCACCTTAACTAAAACACGGCGCTACGAATCCAACGGCGAAGTCAGAATTCAATTCCGACGGGCCGAAATCGGGCTAAAGCCTCCCGAAGCTAAAATCTTGAAATCCACCCAAAATCTTTACTTTAACCCGAAACGATGCGAAAACGCGCACACTCGATCTACAAGACATACTTTAACTAAGCTAAGGCTCAACACACTACTAGACGAGCTGACGTAACGCCCTTACGCCAAAATTACGTCACAGAGGGTACGTAAAATAATTAACGAAAAATCAGGGGCGTTACAGTCACTCCCCCTAAAAGGAAGTTTCGTCCCGAAACTTGAAATCCAAGGATCAAGAAAGATACAGAAACAATTCTAAGGATACAGGAAAGAAGACTTACCCGAAATCTAAGTGAAGAGGCTAGGATGAGTCTCCCTCATAGCAGACTCCAATACCCAAGTTGCGCTTTCGACACCCTGATTCTTCCAAAGAACCTTAACCATTGGGATCGTCTTCCTTCGCAACACACACTCCTGAGTCTCCAAGATTCGGACGGGCTCTTCGACATAAGAAAGATTGGGTTGCAAAACGGGCACTGAATCAAGAACAAGCCGATCACTACGCAAACATTTCCTCAACTGGCTTACATGAAACACATTGTGAACATTAGGGAAGGAAGCAGGCAAATCCAATCTATACGCTGACACTCCGATGCGCTCAACAATCCGGAAAGGTCCCACATACCGGGGATCCAACTTGTGGTTCCTTCCAAACCTCTTAACACCTGGCATCGGAGAAACTTTCAAGAACACCCTGTCTCCAACGGCAAATTCTAAATCCACTCTTCTTCGATTCGCATACTTCTCATACCGCTCTTGAGCAATACGGAGCTTCTCGTGGATATGAGTCACAGCAACATTCATCTCTTCCAAAGCCTCTGGGCCTAGCAAGGGACTCTCACCTACCTCGGCCCAAAACAACGGAGTCCGACAACGCCTCCCATATAGAGCCTCAAACGGGGCCATTTGTAGGCTTTCTTGATAACTGTTGTTATACGCGAACTCCATCAATCCAAGCCGCTTATCCCAAGCCCCACCGTGGTCTAAGATATAGCACCTTATCATATCTTCCAAGATCTGATTAACTCTTTCTGTCTGACCATTGGTCTGGGGATGATAAGCGGTAGAGTACCTAAGGTCGGTACCCAAGGCTCCCTGCAAACTCTGCCAGAAACGAGACGTGTACCTCGAGTCTCGGTCCGACACAATGCTCACAGGCACACCATGCAATCTGATAACTTCATCCAAATACAGTTCTGCTATTTTCTCCATCGAGTAACCAATCTTAAAGGGCACAAAGTGAGCACACTTTGTCAAGCGATCTACTATAACCCACACCGAGTCATGACCACTGGGAGATCTCGGCAAACCGGTAATGAAGTCCATCGAAATACTCTCCCACTTCCAGCTTGGAATATCTAACGGGTTCAACTTACCTCCAGGCCTCCTATGATCTGCTTTCACGCACTGACAAGTTAAACATTCTGACACAAACTTCGCTATATCATTCTTCATACCCGACCACCAAACGATCTGCTTCAGATCTTTATACATTTTCGTGGAACCAGGATGATAGGAAACACTAGAATCATGCGCCTCGCTACAGATCTTTGTCCGAATTTCTTCCAACGCGGGGACGCAATATCTACCTCGGTACCTCAAAGTATCCTTATCATCGATCGAAAAATCTGGCAATTCTCCTTTTTCAGTTCTACTTCGAAGATGCTGCAAGTCAGGATCTTCCTCCTGATGCATCCTAGTAAGGGCAATCCAAGAAGGCTCTTCAGCCTCTAAGCTCGAGGGTGCGGTACAACTACCGACTGAGATATCCATCAACATAAACTCCTCTACTAAGGACTGCACTGAGAGATTGAAGATATGCGCGGTTTTCCGGCTCAGGGCATCGGCCACTACATTAGCCTTACCCGGATGGTACAGAATATCTACTTCATAATCCGCCACATACTCCAACCACCTCCGCTGGCGCAGATTTAGCTCCTTCTGGGTGAAGACATACTTCAGACTTTTATGATCCGTGAAAATCTTGCATGACACTCCATATAACAGGTGTCTCCAAAGCTTCAAAGCATAGATTACTGCGGCGAATTCTAAGTCATGCGTAGGGTAATTCCGTTCGTGAACTTTCAATTGTCTTGACCCATAAGCGATCACCTTTCCTTCTTGCATCAGAACACAACCTAGTCCAACATGAGATGCATCTACATAAACTGCATACTCAACTCCTTCGACCGGCAAGGCCAACACCGGAGCACTACACAAACGCCTCTTCAATTCCTGAAAGGCCTCTTCGCACTGATCGCTCCAAACAAAAGCAGTATTCTTCTGGGTGAGCTTAGTCAAGGGTGCTGACAGCACTGAAAATCCTCGGACAAATCTCCTGTAGTACCCGGCCAACCCTAAGAAACTCCTTATCTCCTTAGGCGTCGAAGGCGTCTTCCAATCCAATACGGCAGAAATTTTAGCGGGGTCTACCGTAATTCCATCTTTGTTCACCACATGACCCAGAAAGGATACTTGAGGAAGCCAGAACTCACACTTGCTCAGCTTCGCATACAACTTGTGCTCTCTAAGAGTAGACAATACTAAGCGCAAATGCGTAGCATGCTCCTCCGCACTTCTAGAATAAACCAGCACATCATCTATGAATACCACCACAAAATGGTCCAGAAAATCCTTGAACACGCGGTTCATCATGTCCATAAATGCAGAGGGTGCATTTGTCAAACCAAATGACATGACTAGAAACTCAAAATGACCATACCGGGAACGAAAGGCAGTCCGGGGAACGTCCGACTCACGGATCCTCAACTGATGGTAACCCGACCGAAGGTCAATCTTCGAAAATACAGTGCTACCACGCAACTGATCGAACAGATCATCAATCCTTGGCAACGGGTACCTGTTCTTGATGGTCACTTTGTTTAATTCTCTATAATCTATGCACAACCTCATAGAACCGTCCTTTTTCCTTACGAACAAAATTGGAGCACCCCAAGGAGAAGAACTTGGCCTAATGAAACCATACTGCAACAACTCATCTAACTGGGTTCGCAACTCTTCTAACTCGCGCAGGGCCATACGGTACCGTGCCTTAGCAATAGGACGAGTACCAGGCTCAAGATCAATAACGAACTCCACATCTCTAACGGGCGGGAGACCAGGGAGATTAGCAGGGAAGACATCGGGAAACTCTCGCACCACCAGAATATCCTCGATACACGGCGAACCACCAATAGCTTCTACTACAGAAACAAGGTAAGCCAAACAACCGGAAATTAACAGTTTCCGAGCACATACCGCAGAAATTATCGAAGAACTCTGGTACGGAGAACCAAGAACGCTCATGGGTTGACCGTTGTCCATTACGAAGTCCAGACGCTTTTCCTTGCATCGGATGACCGCATCATAACTGGACAACCAGTCCATACCCAATATTACGTCAAAGTCTTCTAAGTCCAACACTTTGAGATCAGCAACAGCCAAGAAATCTCCTAAGAGAACGGGGCAACTTCGGACGCACTGGTTCGAGGACACCAGATCACCAGAAGGGAACTTAACGAGGAACGAATCGTTGCCCAGCTCAGGGGTCAAACGGTGACGCTCAACGAAATCCCTTGCTACGAACGAATGGGTAGCACCCGAATCGAACAGAACACGTGCCCAACGATTCTTTACCTTAAATCTTCCTATAAGCGCGAAGAGAAACTAGTCTAATACAGCGAACTAAAATGAAAACAAGACTAAACAGTTGTCTTAAGGTCTAACCTGCGATCACTTGGGTCGAAGACTGCGCTTGCTCCTGGGTTAACACGTTCAGCTTTCCTCTTCCTTTATCCTGATGCTGCGGCGGCGGCAAGGTTCGAAGCGGTACAGGCTGCAACGGGGGTTGAATCAGCGGGCATTGGAACTTCATGTGCCCCTTCTGCTTGCACTGGAAGCAGACTTTATCTTTGGTCCAACACTGGGCCACATCATGCCCTTTCTGCTTGCACAACTGGCAGAGCACCTCGCCCTTCGGAGCACCCTGGATTGCTAGCACTCGCTGCTGCTTCTGAGCTCCCTTCCTCTTGAAACATTTCTCAACTGGATGGCCGGGGCGGCCACAGAAGCTACACACCTCTCCACTCCTTTTCTTTGGAGTCAAGCTAGATACCTTGGGGGTCTCCCCCTCTTCGACTTTCCTCTTGTCCTTTTTCATTAGAGCACCCCGATTCTTGGCATTGCCGATTGCCTCGACTTTCAGTGCTGCTTCTACCACTTCAGCATAACTTTCAGATTTATAAGCACTCGCCAACTGCTGAAAATCGCTACGAAGACCTCCGAGAAATCGCTTCATTCTTCCTGCCTCAGAAGCCACTAAATCTGGAGCAAATCTGCTCAACTTACTGAACTCGATCTCATACTCACTAACCGTGAGTTGTCTTTGCTTCAGGTGCAGAAAATTATTCATTAAACGGTCTTGCTCGACCGACGGCAGGAATTTCTTTAACACCATCGCCTTGAACGACTCCCACGAACATCCACCCACGAGATTTTCCCTCTCCCTGATCCACCAGCTCTTAGCAAGTCCTTTCAGCTGGTAAGCGGCGACCATCACCTTTTGGTCTGCAGAGATTCCTGAGTACGAAAACATCTCCTCAATGGCAACAAACCAGTCGTCTAATGCCATGAAGTCTGCTCTTCCGTCAAACGTAGGAGGTCCCAACCTTTGAAAATGCGAAATGAAATTCATTTCCGGTGGTATCGCTATCGGGGGTACCAAGGGAGCAGGAGGAGTAGGTACAGTCTGTCCTACTACTGGGGCCTGCACTACGGGTTGCTGCCTAGCACCGGCAGCCAACAACGCCTCGACCTGCGACTGCATCGCAACCATCTGCCTAGTCAGAGTCTCATTGCTCTGGCGCAGACTCTCGATCAAGGCTTCACTCTGCGCACCCGAAGACTCGCCCTCAGACTGGGGAGTCGACCTAGTCGCGACTCGCTTGCGCGCCATTTCTGCTAATACGCATAAACCTCTAATTAAAACTTAACCTTACACTAGAACTACACTGCTTGTTTCAGAACATACATGTACAGTTACTTGCCATTTCCACTACCTTTCTCTGGGATATTTTCATGATGATATGCTAAATTCAGGAACGATACTACATCGTCCCACTTGACTCATGTGCAAGGGGCATGAATGCATGAATTTTCTACTTGTTTTGAAATCATGTGTGTACGTGTGTCATCATATAAGTCTTTAACTTCGCACGTGTGCTTATGCAATGCTATGTAAAGTATGTTGTGCTATGCATTCTAATAAAGGCCTTAATGCATGTTATGAGCGGCGTACACATGAAATATTATGCATCCCATACTACATAATATCGCATGTAACGAAAAAGAAAACGTGTTAATGAGCATCCATGTGATGATGGTTATGCATCCCATACTACATAACCGTCACATGTTGCAACCTATGGTGGATCCATATACAAACACATATTATGCATCCCATACTACATAATATGCCCCGTATACTTCTTATCATGCTATGAGTGTAGTGTTCATGCTTCGGCCAAGACGTACTGATGACATATCGGTGTGTGTATGCAATGAAACCAAAAAAAAACTACCCATCTATATCAGAATTTGTTGCCCGACCAATTTGTCGAACAACCTACCTCTGATACCAACTGTCACAACCCGCATTTTCTCCGAATTTAAGAATATCAGAGTAAGAGAAAATACACGTCGTGATGCCACGTCATACAGGAGACAACTGTAGACGCTCAGGCGGGATCCTATTACTTAACTAAACAAACATGATTATCTGATAAGTCATCGTTTGAAATCATTTATTAGGGGTTTTGAGATAAGAACTGTGTCTCTCAGTTCGTGGATCAACTAGTCCACCGAGAAAGTATGTATAATTGCAGCGGAAAAATAATTAATTTAGTTTACTTAAAGTCCTACATGTATGCAAACGACGGAGCATGACGTAAGTGATATGCACATAACTAGGCGTACTGTAAGAGTAGAAAATACCTTTAGACGACTTTAAAGTTAAGGGTTTTAGTTAGAAAGAATGCAATGAGGATGAAGAAAAACCATTTTATAACTATAGTGCACCTAGCATAAATCATTCCCAGAGAGTAAGATACACAAGATCTATAAGTAGTGGCATAAACTGACAAGTAACTATAAGGTATAAAAAGAGGCACAATGGGCGTCAACAGCATGACACTAACCCATTGGCACCAACTAGTATGTCTGAGCACAAGAAGCAACTAAAAACAACTACCTCGCAACAGCGGGGTGAGCAGCTACAACTCTGAACTCCAGGCAACACCACTAGCCGCTACGGCTCTGAACCTGAGGCATTCAATAAAACAAAGAACGCCTCAGCAAGGAATTACAAGTGGCAGAAGATTAGCAGAAAAACAAACAAGGCATAAGGGGTACCAACCCAAGCCAAAATTTACCGAAAGAGAGCTCCAACAAAGAACCAACAAGCATCAAGTGCACTATATACCAAAAGAGGAACAAACATGTTCATTTATTTAGTTTCATCAATTAAAGAGACTGATCAGCTCAAATTATACGGGAGCGGTTAACTACCTCCGCTACCCAAAGCCCAAAACCAGGTGGGGTACCACTAGACCCTACCACCCAAACACGACTACCGTGCAAGGCTATAACATTTTCCCCCACTGTCTCCCAAACACAACTACTGTGTAAGGCTAAAGACAGTAGTTCTTATTACTTAAATTTTGATTAAACACGGGACGCTGCCCGAAAGAATAATCACTGGAAGGACCTAAGAATTAGGGTCAAGGCAAAGGACACATCGATCAATATGAATCATAAGAGTAACTCAAATGTCAACAGACCACAACGAGTAGAAAGAAGTTCAACCGGGAGGGATTCGAGATCAGGAGCACCGAAAGGTCACTGGCCATCATCCAAGTGCACCCGAGGGGACACGAGATTCAAACATAAAAAAAAACTCAACGAAATCACATGCGTTCCAGGCGGGGTTCTTACCATCAATTATCGAGAAGAAGAGGGACAACATTCAAGGCAGCACTTCTCGAGAACTGGAAGGATTTCTCGAGATAAAGCAAGGGATTTCTCGAGACATTTGAATGTTTTTTTTTTCGAGACATAGAATTAAGAGCATGCGGAGAAGATGGAAGATTGACTGTGTTGGTAAAGGTTACCAATCACCACATAGAATGGGGGAGGTCCAGAAATTTTTTGCTGTTTGAATTCGTCGGAATTCGTCGGGATTACACGGAATGTCCCGTGAAATCTCGACGAATTGACACAGAAAATCTTTAACTTGATTCATCGGAATTCCACGGGATTCGTCGGAATTCGTCGGGATTACACGGAATGTCCCGTGAAATCTCGACGAATTGACACAGAAAAATCTTTAACTTGATTCGTCGGAATTCCACGGGATTCGTCGGAATTCGTCGGGATTACACGGAATGTCCCGTGAAATCTCGACGAATTGACACAGAAAAAATCTTTAACTCGGCAGAAGTTGCCGTCTGGTATGATTCATCGGAATTTGTCGGGATTACACGGAATGTCCCGTGAAATCTCGATGAATTGCAACAGAATCCCCTATTCTGTTGTGTGGTCTGCGGATAGCGATTCTCCTAGAAGCTATTTATCCTTTGGGTATAGATAGGACGGTTTTCTCCAGGGAACAACTACCCGATTCATAGCAAAGGAAGAATAATCAAGGAAGCTTACATTAACACTCCAAAACTTAAGTTAAACCGAGCGACATGAAATCGACACGAGCGAAACAATACTTCAAGAACAGAAAGAGAAGGAGGAGGAAGCCACTTGCCTTAACCTTGCGAAACTCGAGGTCCTCCGCTCTGAAGGCTAAGGAAACACTCAAGCACGAAATCCTAGAACGATTCAGACCAAAAGGAAGAGTTAGGTTACCGCCAAATCTCCCAAAACTCCACGAAACGAGAAAAGCTTACCGCTAGAACGAAGATCTCGCCGAGAGCTTTCCAAATCTTCAAACCAAACTCGATTCCGACCACTACAGCCCTAGGAATCGCCGGTTGAAGGCTCACAAAACCTCCGCTCTCGCCTCTCTCGCTCGGCGGCTGGTTTGATCGAGGAGGAAGATAATGAATAGGAAAGAAGAGACTTAGGCTTATATACTAACCTAATTTTATTATTTAAATTAATTAAATAATTCTCACATCTTACTTAACCCTCGAGGGCGACCAAAACACTTCGGATTTCTACGAAATTCGCACCTTAACTAAAACACGGCGCTACGAATCCAACGGCGAAGTCAGAATTCAATTCCGACGGGCCGAAATCGGGCTAAAGCCTCCCGAAGCTAAAATCTTGAAATCCACCCAAAATCTTTACTTTAACCCGAAACGATGCGAAAACTCGCACGCTCGATCTACAAGACATACTTTAACTAAGCTAAGGCTCAACACACTACTAGACGAGCTGACGTAACGCCCTTACGCCAAAATTACGTCATAGAGGGTACGTAAAATAATTAACGAAAAATCAGGGGCGTTACATCGGCTGCGTGGTAGAACAAAATTTTGTCGAACGGCCTCAAATTCGTCGAACGGAGCAATTTCGTCGAACGGAAATACTTTCGTCGAACGGAGCTTCAAATTCGTCGAACGGCCGCAAATTTGTCAAACGCAATATTGTTGTGCAGGAGATCAGTTCGTCGAACTCCAATTCGTCGAGCGGCCTTCACATTTCTTCGAACGGAATATTCGTCGAACGTAGGCAAATTCGTCGAACGGAATTTTCGTCGACCAAACTTTTCGTCGAACGCAGGCAAATTCGTCGAACAGAAACTGAGCTAGCGCCTGGCGGTAGCTCTAACACTGGCGGTAGTGCATTCTTCCAGATGTTTGAATTCAGCTGCTTTCTACATGTAGAGTATTGCACCTATAGTTCCAGCACACTATAAACACACGACAAACAAGATCAAATATAATTTGGGATTTGTTATTCTCAAACAAAGGGATGTGACACGCATGTCCAACACCCCTATCGTATAAATTGGTTATGGGACTCTTTATACGATAGGCCCTGCTAAGTGACCCCTTGGTCTATAGCTTTGTGTGGGCATCCCTATAAATCAATGTTTACTTTTCTATTATTACTTACTGTCCTTTACATGCTCTTTGTTATGCTTTATTTACTGCTTTAATTACATATATACACTTGTATAGTGGTAGTTGTTCTTGCATCTAGGCCACGCCATCTGCTTTGTTTTATACCCCTTGTTGTCCTCCGTTTCGTCCTTCTGCTTGGTGCCTAGGGCCACTGGGGGATGGATGGGTGGGGGGGGGGGAACGAGGCTTAGTCGTTTTGACTAACGGTCGGTGGACCATATCATTTAGGGGACCGAGGAGACGCAGCAACACCAGAGGCCGGTGTAGATGGAGGCGGGGCAGTCTCGTATGGGAGCATCGATGACAGGATCCGTGAGTGTTCTATTAGATTTGCTTCTGTGAGTTAAATTGTAGTAAGGAATTGATGTATCGGACAGGAGCCCTTTTTATTACTGTTATCTTTTATTCAGATATTTCATGTGGACATCTTTTATTCTGAGATATTATATTCATGTGATGTGGAATTGATTTCTAGTAATCAAATGTATACTTTTCTTCTGTTGTGATCGTTATGGCCGGTAGAATTGGCATTTTGTAGTGGCGACCATCCCGAGTGATGGTGCCACCGCAAAGCGGCGGTTCTGGGCATAAGACCCGGTTTTCAAAATAAAAAAGGGGTCTTATAAACTGGTATTAGATGAAACCTCAATCTAAAGAAAAGATGTCCACAAACCCTGGGCCACCTCGTGCGAGCTTGTTGAAACATGGTCTTTCGCATCTCCTAGGTTTGAGAATAACAAATCCTATGTATTTGATCTTGTGTGTTTAAGTGTGCAGGATAACAAAGTCCACATGACTCAAGGATTACATAAGAACTTTGCCCCCAAAGTTGAGCCATCAAATCCAACACTCCTACTAGCGCTGTCGGTAGTACTAGCGCAGGCGCTAGCTGTCGTTCAACGAACTATAAACGGCGCTCGATGAAATTCTCATAACTGTCATTTGACGAACTGTAAGCGCCGCTCGACGAAATGCTCATAACTGCGTTCGACCAAAATTCGCTCGACGAACTGTTAGCTGCGTTCGACGAAATTTCGATCGACGAAATGTTTGCTTAAGCGTAATTCTGGGAGTACTTATAGAAGGAGATAGCGCCTGGCGGTATCCGATAGCGCAGGTGATAGCGCGGAGCACATAAGGCAAGAGAGAATTGTTTCCTCGGATTGAAGATTCTGCCGCGCATAATATGTCCTAAAATGGGATAGCGCCGGCGGTAGAACTAGCGCAGGCGCTGAGACTATAAAAGGGACCCCTTGGCTCCGTCTTCCTCATCCTCTTGAGATCCAAACTTCCAGAGCTTCGTGCCACAGCATAGAGAGGAAGGTTCAGAGAGATACTCCCACAAATCCATGAAGGCTTAAGGAGATCCTTGGAGAAGATTTAAACACGCGTCATCATCGTGATGAAAGACCGCATAGACTACGATCATACTCTGCTGGTCTTCGTCTACTTCTCTAAGAAGATCCATATAGGGAGTTTTTATATTGTCGTTATTTCATTTATCCATTTCTTTTAAATCGTGTACTAAATTTGCCTCGTGTTGGCGAGTAGGTCTGGTTAGGACTTAGGGCAGAAATTCGCCTCGTGTTGGCGACTAGGTCTCGGGTGTTGGTCTAGGGGGTGCTCGAGGCTATATCCAGGGAAGGGTTGGCTAGAGCGGCTTGAGGCCGTATCCGAGGAAGGATCGGCTAAAGCCAACCGGTTTGTGGGGATACGAGTCGGTATAGAAAACAAAAAGAGTTTACTATTCATTGCCACTGATTTCTAGCATTATAGAAGTCAACTTTTGTAAAACCTTATTTGATATTAATAAAAGCATGTCTCTACTTTATTTCAAATGTTTTACTTGACTTCTTATTGTCTTAATCTTGCATTATTATAAAGCTTTTCAAAATATAACTTAAGTTTTTGAAAACCCTTATTCACCCCCCTCTAAGGGCGCCTACCGATCCAACAGAGCTTAGTTTGAGGATGAACTAACAACGGAAGCAATTGTGTGCCCATAAGTGGAATCACATGAAAAGTCCACTTGTAACTGAATTTGTTTAGCCAAGTCCCTAACGAATGTAATTTTCTTGTGTAGCCTGCGACGAACCCTACACACAGCATGAAGTTAATCCGACTCCAAACATCATCCCACCGCCACCGGCTCTTACTCCATTCCAATAGACATAGATGGGGCAGACACTAACGACCATATTGGATGCATTTAGAGCACAGCAAGTACCGACTCCTCAGCCAAACACTGGGGCCAACTGGCTGAGTGTGTTTCGAGGTCTCTCTCCTCCATCATACCTCGGGATGGAGGCAGTTGTGCGGACAGATGAGTGGGTAGACATTATGGAGGAGATGCTGACAGGGATTCGGTGCCCGGCAGAGATAGAGGTGCCACTGGTAGTCATATGTTTGGAGTCCCATGCAAAGAGATGGTGGAAGTCGCTGCTGGACACCACTTATGCTGGATTAAAGGCTGCCGATGTTTCCTGGGATGACTTCAAGGCAGCACAACTGGAGCATTTTGTGCCGCAGTCTGCAAGAGACGAGTTGGAGGATAGATTCCTGCAGTTGAAACAGGGGAGCAGGACAGTTCTGGAGTACCACCAGGAGTTTACCCACCTGGCCCAGTTTGCGAACTTATATCAGCTGGATGACGCAGGATATATAAAGAGGTTCTACAAGGGCCTTCGTGATGAGCTGAGACATGCCCTCCTCTTCGTCTTTAACGACAGTATGACCAAGATTTTAGACATGGCCATGAAGCTGGAAGCAGACCAGCACACCATTTGTGGAAGGAAGTGATCGATGGAGGATCAGGGGCGGAGTAGCAAGAGAGGCCAATAGAGAGGCCGAGATGCTGGGGAAAGAAGGACGGAAAACTGACCCCACCAGGAGGAGAGGCAGGAGCAGAGAGAGCTGGTAGTGTTGGCTCCTCAGCCTCTACAAATGTGAGAGATGTCAAGAATTGGAGGAGGAGGGCCACCTGCCTCACCAGAGTGCTACCATTGCCACCAGACTGGCCAAATCTGGAGGAATTGCCCTCAGAGGAATGCACCATAAGCATTAAAGGCTGCCCCACCGGCCCAGTATTTCTGGGGCCAAGGACGTGGTCGAGGCCGTGGATTTTAGGGCGGAGACCGGAGATAGAACAGGGACCATATGTACGCTCTGGACCTAGCACAACCCCGGAACCCGGAAAGGGTGATAGCAGGTACATCAAAAAATTTAAATTCTTTTCAACCCTAAAAATAGAAGAATTGTTTTAGAACTGCTAGAACTAGTTGAGAAAACCATAGTCAACTAGCAAAAAATATTCAATAAACTAGGGGTAGTGATGGTGTGTGGCAAGCCTGCCCAAACTCTATTTGACACGGGGGCTTCGCACAACTTTGTCTCCCAGGAATTTATTAGAGACATGGATCAGGTTCGATACTGTGAGGGAGTCGCCAGGAGGGTGCGTCTTCCTAGTGGCTCGGAGAAGCAGGCTACTACAAAGTGCGTCCTGAAGGTGACCATTGAGGGTCTGACACTGGATGCTCCGACAACCATCTTGAGGATGCCAGACTTTGATCTGATACTGGGTTTGACATGGCACACCTGCAACCATGCTCAGATTGATTGCCCAACAAGGAGGGTCGTGCTGAGATACGACGACACATACACGACCTTCAAAGGTACGACCCCAGCCTCCCGTTATTTTCTATCATCTGTTCAGGCCGTCAAGGCCCACCTACAGGGAGATGAGGTATACCATGTGCTATTCGAGGTGAGTGAGGCAAAGGATTCTATGGCCAATATTCCGGTAGTATGGGATTTTGCCGACGTATTCCCGGAGAAGTTGTCGGGGCTGCCACCGCACCGTGAGTAGGATTTTCAAATCCAATTGGTGCCGGGGGCTAAGCTGGTATCTATATCTCCTTATCGAATGGCCCCGAAAGAGCTAGCTGACTTTTGGACCCAGCTGCAGGAGCTGGTGGAAGCTGGGTTCGTCAGACCAAGTTCCTCGCCTTGGAGATCTCCGGTGTTATTCGTGAAGAAGAAGGGTGGGTCGCTCAGACGCTGCATTGATTATAAAGCCCTGAACAGGATGGCGATGAGGAACACGTACCCTTTGCCGAGAATAGACAAGCTATTTGACCATCTAGAGGGAGCCCACTGCTTCTTAATGCTGGATTTGAGATCAGGATATTACCAGCTGTGGATTCAGGAGGAGGACATCCTGAAGAGGGCTTTCAGCAGCCGATACGGACTATACTAGTTCACGGTGATGCCGTTCGGGCTCTCAAATGCACCATCAGCATTTATGAGCCTAATGAACCGGGTGTTCGAGCCATATCTTGTTATCTTTGTCATCGTGTTCATCAACGACATCCTCATCTATTCTGAAAGTGAGGATAGATCTTAGATTTACTCTAGAGGGGGGGGTGAATAGAGTATTAAAAAACTTTTCACTTAATTTTATAGCGGAATTAAAATAGTGTTACTTATATGTGTATTGCAAAGTGAGTTATAGAACAGATAAAAACAAAACACAGCACACAACACATCATAGAAAATAGACTAGCCTCACAGATGACACAAGGATCTATAGTTGTTCCCCAATCAACCTGGGTACATCTACTCTTCTACCACCCTTGGTAGGAATCCACTAGGTTTTTGATCAGGTGCCCTATCACCAGTAGGTTTTTGATCAGGTGCCCTATCACCTTGAGCTTTTGATCAGGTGCTCAAACCAAACCACAGGTTTTAGTTCAGGTGCCCTGCCACCAATGGGTTAACTTTTGAAGGGAGTTATAACCATGTACAAGATGAGGTAAAGAAGGGTTATGAAGTTCTTCTCTGTTAATATTCTGAGAGAAGACTCTAGTGGATTGGTGATGTTGTAAAGCTCCCCCTGTCTGATATAAAATTGTTGACAGTTGAGGATGGAAGCTTTCTTTTGAATGTACTGATCTTCCTGTAGCTGATTAATCTGAGAGAATGAGTTCCTCAGATTGTTGTTTCTCTTTGAAGATCTAATCTTGCAGCAGAAATACTGAGAGAAGGTGTTGATGTTCTTAGTGAATGAAATTGCTGCTTGAAGAAGGTGAAGACTGAAAAGCTTTTTCTGTATATTTCTTTCTTCTTCCTCTTGACTGTATATCCCTCTTCTTCCTTTTTCCTGTACTGCTATTCTGTAATATCTTGCTATTCTGTAATATCTTGCTATTCTGTAATGTATATTCTGATACTGTATATCTTCTTCCTTTTCTTTTACAATATGTCTCTAATTTGAAATTCGAATCAACAGAATAAGGAATAGAATAATATGCATTTAATATTTCATTGGAACTGCAACTGATTCAGCAAATCTTTAATCCTTTTCCTTTTCAATAAAAGATATCCTTTTCCAATATATCCAAACGGCTACTTTCTCAGGAAGAGAATGGAAAGGAGAATAAACAATGCAAGGATAAAATCTTGTCTTATCTGGAAGAATAAATCCATTGCTGATAGTCAAACTAAGTTCTGAGAAAAATATAACTGATCTTCTGAAATAAATCTGCTGAAGAGAATTTTCGTCGATCTCAAAAAATTTCGTCGAACACAATGTTGAGTTCGTCGACCTCAACTGAATCTGGCTGGAAGAATTAAATTAGTTGAGCTGAGAAGAATTTTCGTCGATCTGAACCAATGATACTTATTCTTCGAACGCAAAGCTAAGTTCGTCGAATGCTGAGAGGAGTTCGCCGAATGCTGAATGAGTTGGCAAATTCATCGACCGCCGAGACTGGATAAAATCTTCGACCGCTGAGACTGAATTATCGACCGCTGAGACTGAATAAAATCATCGACCGCTGAGACAGGACAATTTCGTCGACCGCTGAGAGGAGTTCGTCGAACGCAGACTAGAGTTCGTCGAACTGAAGAGATAAACTGCTGAACTAGCTTGAGAACTGAGAGCGTCGAGTTGGAGAGCAAGTTCATCGAACGCAGAGAGGAGTTCGTCGAACACAGACTAGAGTTCATCGAACGCAGAACCTTGCCAAGTTTGTCGAACACAGGAGCATGCAGTTCGTCAAACGCAGGATGGAGTTCTTTGAACGCAGTATGGAGTTCGTCGAATGCAGAAAACTTGTCTTTCCCTTAGTTCTATCAGCCTAAAACCTTGACCCTTAAGACTATACATTTGGGTCAACTTAGTCCTAATAAACCGATAGTGATCCTAGCCCAAATCAGTAATAGGGTTGTTCCAACAATCTCCCCCTATTTGGGTTAGGACACTATTTGACAAAATTTGAATAATAGAACAAATAACAAAACAACAGAGCATATATATCTGATAGATTTTTAATATTTCATCAGATATATAAAATATGATACACTGAGTTTTGAAAATTTACATTGTAAATAAAACTAATAAAAATAACTAAATAGAATTTTTTGACTTTCTCTGAATTCTGACATTTGCTTTCTCTGAGTTCTTGCTTTCTGACTTTCTGAATTCTGATATTGCCTTCAGCTTTCTGAATTTGATTATCTGAAAAGCTTTATCTGCTATATCTGAATTTGATATCTGAGCTAAATCTGCTATTTTTCAGCTTTCTGAATTTGTTGATCTGAACTATATCAGCTATATTTCAGCTTTCTGAATATGTTGATCTGAACTGTATCAGCTATATTTCAGCTTTCTGAATATGGTGTGCTACCAATCTAAATTTGAATCTGTCATAACTGAATCTGCACTATCTCCCCCTAAATCTGCAAACTGCCGTGAGCTTTTTCAAGAACTGAAAACATGCTTCTTCATACAGCATTTCCTCTTCATAAAACAACTCCCCCTATCATAAAGGAGTTTCTTCAAAACAACTCCCCCTGTTAAAAGGAAAGTATCTCCCCTTAACAAAAAGGAGCTTCTTCAGCTTTCTCCCCCTGCCTAGTTCATAGAACATCTCTCCCTGAGCAAAAACTGCATCATATGGAGCTTTTTCATAGAACTTCTCCCCCTGCCTGGTTTCAGGAAGGTCTGAAACTAGGCCCCTTGAAGAAGGGACATTTGATGGAGGTAAGGAAGGATGTAATCTTTATATTGCTATTGTTTCTGCAAAATAAAATAGAGATCAAGTGCAAAGGAACTGGAAAGAGAATCAGTTTCTGTAGGCATTCAGTTAAAATGAAAAAGATTTGATTATAATGAAAGGTTCAGAAACAAAAAGCTTCATCAAAATTGGGTTCGACGAAAAATAGATTTTCGTAGATCTCGGTTCGACGAACTTGATGACTTCGTCGATCTCCATCCGACGAAAAACTAGATTTTGTTGATCTCAGTTCGATGAAGAGATGGGATACATAGAAAACTTAATTTTTAGCAGATTGAATCTCCATCTATCATTCCTAGCTGATTTATAAAGAAGATATGTTTCTTTTCATCCAAAGGCTTGGTGAAAATGTCATCTCTTTGTAAGTCAGTAGGAATAAATTGTAGGCAAATTTTATTTTTATCCACATTATCTCTGATAAAGTGGTGCCTAATTTCTATGTGTTTAGTCCTACTATGGAGAACTGGATTTTGTGCTATAGATATTGCACTAGTATTATCACAAAATATAATTGAATTATTTAAGTTGACACCATAGTCTAGGAGCTGATTTTGTATCCACAATATTTGTGAGCAGCAACTGCCTGCAGCTATGTATTCAGCTTCAGCTGTTGATGTAGACACAGATGTTTGTTTCATACAAAACCAAGACACTAGCCTATCACCAAGAAATTGGCAAGTTCCTAATGTGCTTTTCCTGTCTACTCTGCATCCAGCATAATCAGAATTTGAGAATCCAGTTAATTCAAATTCTGATGCTGTTGGATACCAGAGCCCTAGATTAGGACAACCCTTTATATATCTCAAAATTCTTTTTAATAAAATTAGGTGAGATTCTTTGTGGTTAACTTGGACCCTAGCACAAATACAGGTAGCAAACATTACATCGGGCCTACCTGCTGTTAAATAAAGTAATGAGCCAACAATTGCTTTATATACTTTCTGATCAACAGGTTTCCCTTGTTCATCAGTGTCAACAACAGCATTTGAGGGCATGGGTGTTTTCATGGTGGAAGCATCAGACATACCAAACTTTTTCACTAATTCCTTAGCATACTTGGATTGTGATATGAATATGCCATTTGGAGTTTGCTTCATTTGAAGACCAAGGAAGTATGATAATTCACCCATACAACTCAATTCAAATTTTGATTGCATTAGGTTAGAGAACCTTTTGCATAAATTTGAATCAGTAGAGCCAAATATGATATCATCTACATATATTTGAACTAGTAAAATTTGATTTTTATGTATCCTGAAAAATAGGGTTTTATCAACTATGCCTCTACAGAAATTGTTCTCTAAAAGAAAATTAGCTAAGGCCTCATACCATGCTCTGGGAGCTTGTTTGAGACCATAGAGAGCTTTATTATGCTTAAATACATAAGTGGAGTGAGTTTGAGAGATGAAACCTGGTGGTTGTTCCACATAGACTTCTTCTTTGATGTCTCCATTCAGAAATGCACTCTTCACATCCATCTGGTATACTTTGAATTTCTTGAATGCAGCAAAGGCCAGAGAAATCCTGATAGCTTCAAGTCTTGCAATTGGAGCAAAGGTCTGGTTATAATCAATTCCTTCTTCTTGTGAATATCCTTGGGCTACCAATCTTGCTTTGTTTCTGACTATCTTGCCTTGATCATCTAGCTTGTTCCTGAAGACCCACTTGGTGCCAATAACAGGATGGCCTTTTGGTCTTGGAACCAAATCCCATACCTTGTTCCTTTCTAATTGATTGAGCTCCTCTTGCATGCAAAAATCCAATTTGGATCTTGTTCTGCATCTTTTATGGATTGAGGTCAATCTGGGATAGGAAACAAGTGTGCATCTGGTTTTGGTGTAGTTGATGCCTTATTTGAACACCCGCTAAAATTTCACCAATGATTTGGGATATTGGATGATCTCTAACTGTGATGTGATCAACAGTTGGAGTTGGTTCAGCAATGATATCCACTTGGGGAATTTGTTCAGCTGTCATTTGATTTGAGTTGTTAGCAAAATCTGGATGATCTTCTTCTTCACTGTCTTCAAGATTTTGTGTTGATGGAAGTAATGATTCTTCATTCTGTAGATCTACTCCATTGAGCTCTTCACATAGAGCTGGTACCTGCAAAATATTTTTGATAGAGGTGGTGTTCCTCTCCTCAATTAACATGTTAGTCTCATCAAAAGATACATGCATGGACTCTTCTATCTTAAGAGTAGATTTTTTGTAAACTCTGTATGCTTTACTAGAAAGTGAATATCCAAGGAATATGCCTTCAACAGATTTTGCTTCAAACTTCCTTAGATACTTCTTGTCATTGTTATGCACATAGCATTTACAGCCAAATATCTTAAAATAGTTAACCTTAGGCTTTTTATTCTTGAGTAATTCATAGGGAGTTTTGCCCTTAAGTTTATGTATCAGGCATCTATTCAATACATAATTTGCTGTGTTCACTGCCTCTGCCCAAAAAGAGAGTGGCAAGTTTGCATCAGCAAGCAATGTAGTTGCTGATTCAATTAGGGTTCTATTTTTCCTTTCAGCTACCCCATTTTGTTGAGGACTTCTAGGAGCTGAGAAACATTACCTGATCCCTTCTTTTCCACAGAATTCTCTCATCAGAAGAGATTAAAACTCAGTGCCATGATCACTTCTAATCAATGCAACTAGAGTAGAGTACTCAATCTTGATGGACCTGAGAAAGTCTGTCAGAACATTGAAGGTGTCAGACTTGTTCCTAAGAAAGAACTCCCAAATGAATCTTGAGAAGTCATCTATAATAACAAGAGAGTAATGCTTCCCTCCTAGACTTTGTATTGTAGTAGACCCAAAAAGGTCCAAATGCAGTAAATACAAAATCCTAGGTGAATCACTCTTGGATAAAGATTCAAAACTACTTCTAGTTTGCTTACCTAATTGACAAGCCCTGCAGAGTCCTTCCTTCTTGTAAGAACCAGAAGGCAGTCCTCTAACAAGATTGTCCTTAGAAAGCTTAGATATAGTTCTAAGGTTAATATGTCCAAGCCTTTTATGCAATAATTCATTTGTTTTACTTATATAATTAAATAAGCAAATATCAGAATTGGCAGAGTCAAAATTGACTAAATAAATATTTCCATGTCTAATACCAGATAACACATTAATGTTTTTATTATTGGTAATAAGAGATAAGGAATGGTTAAAGGTTACCTGATAACCTTCATCGCATAACTGGCTTATGTTGATGAGGTTGTGCTTCAGACCCTTGACATAAGCTACCTCCTTGAAGGTAACTGCTCCAACTTTGATCTTCCCATATCATTTGGTTTGTCAACAGTTGGAGTCTCCAAAGATCACCTTGGGTCCAAGCTTTGCCTTATAGTTGCTCAGGTTGGCCTTGTTTCCTGTCATGTGCTTTGAATATCCACTATCCAAATACCATTGTTCATTTTTGCTTGGATAGCCTTGTACCTGCAAAACAGAAAACATTATAGTTGTTTTTGACCCAGACTACCTTGGGTCCTTTTGTATTACCACAAAACTCTGAAATAAAAGACATTTTAGGCTGATCCTTATAACCTTGTGGTTGATATCTCCTTGGAGGAATTATCCATTCAGTTAAAGGATTCTTAGTATATTTAGAATAAGAATTCTTCAGATTTTCTGTATGTTTTCTGTTCGACGAACTGGGCTGAGTTCGTCGATCGCCGTTCGACGAATGGACGTGCTTTTGTCGAGCGCCGTTCGAATAATAACTGTCCTGGAAATCTATCTTCAGAGTTTGTCGATCTCTGTTCAATGAAGTGAATTCATTTCGTCGAGCTCCGTTCGACGAATTCTATTGAATTCCTTTATTCTTAACAGCCTTGCTTGAAATGTTTTTATTTACATCTACAACCTCTTTGCTCTTAGCAGAAATGAACTTTATTGGTGTAGAGAGTATGTTCTTCTTAATAAGAGGTGGCTCACTTGATGATGCACCCAATCCTAATTTGCCACTAAGCCTAGCATTCACTGTTCTTGTGATGTCCATCAGTTTGATACTTCTCCCATTTAGGTATTCTTCAAATTTCTTAGCCTCAGATAATTTATTCTTAATGAGAATAATGTGTTCTCTAGAGGCAGCCAAATCTTTCTTAAGATTAGCATTTTCTTCACTAAGTTGGTTCATTTCAGCCAACTTATTTCTGAGAGAGATTATTTCCTTCTCAGATTTGATTAAGTCTAAGCAAAGAACGTTGAATATCTTTGAATTCAATTGAAGTAAAATCAAAATTAGATACTACCTGATCTGCAACATTTTCAGATTCTGATTCTTCAGAATTGTTTTCTGAGGCATTGATAGCCATCATGCAGAAAGGTTCTTTCATTTGCATCATCTTCATTATCACTGGAGCTGGATGAAGATGCATGATCAGAATCATTGCATGAGTCATATATATCCATCAAGCACTGATCTTTGTTATTTGCATCATTTTCATCTTCAGATGAACTGGATGATGACTCTGACTCTTCTGCAAAACCTTCAACCACGTTGTTGAGGGAATTCCAGATCTCTCTGGATGATGTGCATTTCACAACCTTCTGGAATGTCTCATCAGACATTGACTGTGCCAAAATGTTCATTGCTTTGGCATCTGCAATCTTCTGTTTCTTTTGAGCATCTGCCCACTCAGGATGTGGAGCAGTATAATTATTTGTTACTGTAGGAGGTCCTGTCAAAATGACATTGAAAATGTCCTCATCAATAGAATTCATATACAATCTAATCCTTGCCTTCCATAGTGCAAACTTACTTAGATTGCTCATAGGAGGTCTTGTGCTTGAATATTCTTTTTTTGTGTCATGAGTTTTAGAAAAACTAAAACTCTAAAATAAATTTACGATCTAATTCATCTTTTTGATTCAGGTGTTAGAGAATCAACCAACCTCTGATACCAATTGAAAGTCAAATTGATATCTGTTGAAAGTGATTGATATAATCAACCATGCTTTGATACCAATTGAATGTTAGGTAAGATCTTTGATTTACTCGATGGGGGGGGGTGAATCGAGTATTAAAAAACTTTTCACTTAATTTTATAGCGAAATTAAAATAGTGTTACTTATATGTGCATTGGAAAGTGAGTTATAGAACAGATAAAAATAAAACACAGCACACAACACATCACAGAAAATAGACAAGTATCATAGACGACACAAGGATCTATAGTAGTTCCCCAATCAACCTGGGTACATCTACTCTTCTACCACCCTTGGTAGGAATCCACTAGGTTTTTGATCAGGTTCCCTATCACCAGTAGGTTTTTGATCAGGTGCCCTATCACCTTGAGCTTTTGATCAGGTGCTCAAACCAAACCACAGGTTTTTGTTGAGGTGCCCTGCCACCAATGGGTTAACTTTTGAAGGGAGTTATAACCTTGTACAAGTTGAGGTAAAGAAGGATTATGAAGTTCTTCTCTGTCAATATTCTTAGAGAAGACTCTAGTGGATTGGTGATATTGTAAAGCTCGCGCGCGCCTGTAAGAAAAATGCGCGCTCTGGCAAAAACTTGCATCTGTATGAAAAATGCATGCAAGTGCAAAACGCGTGACTGGGCATAAAACGTGCGCTCGGGAAATAAATGTGCGCCCGAGTGAAAAACACGTGCCCGGCCAAAAAATACTCTCTCGGGCCAAAAATGCTCATTCCTCCATATATTTCATTCATGTAAGAGAGAGGGGGAGAGAAAGAAAAACTTTTAGAAAAACGTTTTTAAAGTTTTATAAAAATTTTATATAACAGTTTTTATAAAGTTTTATAAACATTTTATATAAAGAAACTTTATATATCTTTAACTACTATATATAAAGAAACTTTAAAAGGATTTTTTGTTAAAATATAAATGTTTTTGAAAAATATAATTATAAAATATCGATGTATATTTTTTACGGTCATTTTGAGTACTCATATGTATATGTTGCGGGCGAAGCCCGCTAGTGGCGGGCGAAGCCCGCTAGTGGCGGGCGAAGCCCGCCGTCGCCGACCGGGTAGTGTAGAATGTGGGCACAGCCTGCTCGAATGCGGGTGCAGCCCGCTAAGAGCCAGTGAGCACGAGCGAAGCCCGTGCGGAGCTGCTCGTGAACTTTTATATAAAAACTTTATATGAAATTTTTATAAAAACATTTTATAAAATTTTATATAAAATTTTATACACGTTTATATATAATTAAATTTAAATTTATAATTTATTATATATATAACCGGTTATATATATATATATATATAAATATATATATATTAATTATAAAGGTACGTCCGTGCTCGATACTCTCCGTTGTGACAGTACCCCGGCAGCGACGGTACCTCCGCCAAAACTGTACTCTCCCACTCTTAGATGCTCAATCGAGCAACTAACAGTGCATAGGAAAAGCGCACGTGCCCCACACGACATTAATTACCCCCGCCTCGATTGTGTCCCAGTGTGACGACGCTCATGCAGCTCGCACACCCCTGCGGGCGAAAATACCCAAAATTTAAAATCTTTAGTCTTGTTTTTTTAAACGCTACAAAAAAACATCGTCGTAGACGTCTCCTCATAAGTGGTGATAATAAATAAATAAAATTATTTTTTAGTAATAATATATTTCTATTTATACAAAAATTTAAAAGATACATTAGATATTTTTCATGTTATGATATTTAATTAATAGTCATCTCTCGCGTGCCCGTAAGAAAATTGCATGCTTGGCCTAACAGTACTTGCACCCAGTTGAAAAATGCGCGGCCGCGAGAAAATGCATAACTAGCTAGGCTAAAACGTGCCCTGGTGAGAAAAAGCATCAGGGCGAATAAAGCGCGACCGAAAAAAAATGTGTTTTTGAAGAAAATGCTCATGAGCGAATAATTTGTGCGCAAACAAAATTGTGCCCTGAGCCAAAAAGTGTGCGCAGTAAAAAACACGCGCCCTGACAAAAATGAACTCGGGAGAGAATGAGTGATGATTCGAAAATGCGTTCTCAGGCGAAAACATGATCCCGGGCAAAAATGCGCGCCTGGGAGACAATGCGCCAGGGCAAAAATGCATGCTAGTGCAAAACTCTATGGCCTAAAATGCACACACAAGTGAAAAACACATGCTCGGGCGAAAAAATACGCTCTATGGCCTAAAATGTGCGCTCATGTTTTAAAATTTAATATATTTATTGTAACAAAACTTTGGTTACAAAACAATACTGATTGTAAGGAAATTATAGTTGTTGCAAATACTTTCAAGGTGTTGTTACAATTACTATTTATTGTGAGGATATTTTACTATTTGTAACGTAAAACTGATTTTGTTACAAATACCTGCACTTATTGTAACAAACATTTAGTTATTGTAACAAAATATAAAATACTTGTTACAAAAAACTAATCTTTTGTAACGATAGAAAATTTTTGTTACCAAATGTTGTTATTAGTAACAAAATTCTTCTTCGTTACAATTTAGTCCTTACTAAAGGTGCAGTTTGTTGTAGTGTGCCCTGCCACCTGTGCGAACTGAAAAAGAGAGACCGGAAAAAGAAGAAATAACTCTTTTATTTCTCAAAAATTCGATTATTACAAGGGTATAGCCTCCTTTATATAGAATGGAGGAGAGAGAGGAAATTACAAATAACCAATGTGGGACTAAACACTATACAGGACTAAACACGGAGCTGGGCGGTCTGATACAAGGAGACCGCCGAGATTGCCGAGATCGCGCGGTCTGCAGGATGCAGACCGCATATTCTGAACCCTGAAAAGATCTGCGGTCTGCCAACTACATACCTCCAAGACCGCCAGGTATCCAGAACAACAGAGCGTCCGATCTTCAGAACGCAGACCGCCAGGCTACATCCTTCAATAAACAGAGCTTCCAGCTATCAGACTGTGCGGTCTCTAGAATGCAGACCGCATAGTCAGACCGCCCGGTCTCCAGTCTTCAACACTCCCCCTCAAGCTGGAGCGTATATGTCAATCATGCCCAGCTTGTCGCAAATGTTTGAAAAAGAAGTGGATACGGGCTTGGTGAAAATATCTGCTAGTTCATTGTCAGATGTGACGAATGGAGTGCAGATTTGTTTCTTCAATACCTCTTCTCTGATAAAATGACAATCGACTTCAATGTGTTTTGTCCTCTCATGAAATACTGGATTCTTAGATATGTATATGGCAACTTTGTTGTCACAGAACATCGGAAGCGGATAGTTGTAAACTTCTCCTAAGTCTAGCATGAGAGCCCTTAACCATTTTAGTTCACAAGTTGTCGACGCCATGCTTCGATACTCAGCTTCTGCACTTGACCTGGAGACAACGGACTGTTTCTTGCTCTTCCAGCTCACAAGATTTCCCCCAACAAAGGTGCAAAATCCAGAGGTGGACTTGCGATCATCTTTGTCGTCTGCATAGCTAGAATCTGAGTAGGCCTCAATCTTTAGATGTTTATTGTTTTGAAAAAGTAATCCCTTTCCTGGAGCTCCTTTAACATACTCTAATATCCTCAGAGCAGATTGTAGATGACATTCTCTAGGAGCTTGCATGAACTGGCTAACCTTTCCTACAGCATATGAGATATCTGGTCTGGTTACTGTGAGATAGATAAGCTTGCCTACCAGATGTCTATACCTTGTAACATCTGATAAAGGTGGAGAATTAGCTTGCCATGTTTTGTCTTCACCAGCAGCCATGGGGCATCGAGCCGGTTTCGCCCCAGTCAGGCCAGTTTCTTGTAGGAGGTCAAGAGCATACTTGCGTTGTGAGAGAACCACAGAGTTGTGTTTTCGTGAAATCTCAATTCCCAAAAAATACTTTGGAGAGCCCATATCTTTGGTGACAAAGTGTTGACCGAGATGTTTCTTGGTTAACGCAATTCCAGTCTGATCATCACCTGTGAGAAGAATGTCATCGACATAAACTGCTAGAACCACCAATCCATGGGAGGTTTTGCGAATGAAGAGGGAATGATCTGCAGAACTTCTTGTAAAACCAATGATTGCTGCAATGCTACTGAACTTTTCAAACCACGCCCGAGGGCTTTGTTTAAGGCCATAAATAGCTTTCTGCAGCTTGCAGACACGTGTCTCCCCCTGAGCAACATACCCAGGAGGTTGCTCCATGTACACATCTTCTTGAAGATCGCCATAGAGGAAAGCATTTTTGACGTCAAGTTGAGACATGGGCCAACCCCTGTTGACGGCTACCGAGAAGAGAACCCGGATAGTACTGATGCGAGCAACGGGAGAGAATGTGTCAAAAAAGTCAACGCCATAAGTCTGAGTGAAGCCTTTGGCGACAAGGCGAGCTTTGTAGCGATCCACACTACCATCAGGCCGGAACTTGACAACAAAGACCCAGCGACAGCCAACAACATCGGTTCCCAGAGGAACAGGAACCAGAGTCCATGTACCCCTCTCAGTGAGGGTCGCCATTTCTTCATCCATGGCTGTTTTCCACTGAGGAAGAGTAAGAGCTTCGTTGTAAGAACGTGGAATAGCAGTGGCAGAGACGGCCAAAGCAAAGTTCCTGCAAGAAGGCGTAAGACGAGCATAGGAAACCACATCATGAATTGAGTGTTGAGTACATGTCTGAACTCCTTTGCGAAGTGCAATGGGAACATCCAAGTCGTCTTGTTCATCATTATCCGGAGCATCCATTGCAGAGATTGTTGGCCCGAGAGCTGGGAGTGGCGGTCGCGGAGGAGAAGAAGGAGAGTCAAGAGATGGAGAGAGTGACGATGGGGTTGGTGGAATAGATGGAGGGGTGGTTGTTGGGATATCTGTGGTGGGAGAAATTGGTGAGGGAGGTAGAATATCTGGTAGAGGAATAGAGGATTCTTTGGAAAAATATGATGTGTCTTCAAAGAACGTAACATCTGCAGAAACCAGTTGTTTGCGAAGAACAGGGTCAAAACAACAATAACCCTTTTAAGTAGGAGAGTAGCCAAGAAAGACACACTTGGTAGCACGCGGAGAAAGTTTGTCGCGAGAGGAGGAGGGAGTGTGAACAAACGCCGTACAACCAAAAATACGCGGGGTAAGCGGAAAGGCTTCCTTGCCCGGGTAAAGAATGGAGAACGTGGTTTGTCCATGGAGAACGGTCGAGGGAATGCGATTGATGAGGTGACACGAGATGAGAACAGCATAGCCCCAGTAGGAGCGAGGAACATGCATCTGAGTTAGGAGAGTGCGAGCAACGTCAAGGAGGTGACGGTTCTTGCGTTCAGCGATGCCATTCTGCTGAGAAGTGTAGACACAGCTGGTTTGATGAATAATACCATATTGTATACAGAAAGTAGTGAAAGCATTACCAATATATTCTTTGGCATTATCAGAACGAAGAATTTTTATAGACACGCCAAACTGTGTTTTAATCATTTCATAAAAAGAGGTCCATACAGAGAATAATTCAGAGCGATCTTTTAAAAGATACACCCAAGTACACCGAGAGAAGTCATCAATAAAAGTTACAAAATAAGAGCTGCCTCTCCCAACTGTGGGAGTAGGGGAAGGACCCCAAATGTCGGAGTGAACAATATCAAAAGGACTGGAAGACCCACGCCCTTGCTTTGCAGGGAAGGAGGAGCGATGATGTTTGCCAATCTGACAAGCCTCACAGTTGAGGGGAGGAGCTTGCTTAGGTAGATGAGGTAGAAGTTGATGAAGAAGTTTTGCAGGGGGATGACCCAGACGGAGATGCCATTGGAGAAGACTGTTGGAGGATGATGATGAAGTGTGGAGAGCTGACACATTGTCCAAGAAGTAGAGGCCGCCGCTCTCAGTCCCAGTAGCAATCGTCCGCTTGGAGCAAGGATCCTGAAAAGAACAAGAAGTAGGTGTGAATGTTACAGAGCACCGTAGCTGCTTGCAAAGAGAAGTAACCGAGAGTAAGTTGCACGGGAACTTGGGCACATATAGAGTATCGTCCAGCCGAAGAGACGGAGTGACCTGGACTATACCAGTCCCATTGACGGAAGATGGAGAGCCATCCGCAACGAACACCGGGGGCAATCGATCATGTTTTTCTAGGAGAGAAAAACACTGAGGATTGCCAGTCATGTGATTTGTCGCGCCTGAATCAATCAACCATTTACCTGTAGTGACGACATGGGCGCTACCTGAGGAGGTGACCACCGAGGCGGATTGATTAGGAGTAGATGCGGAAGAGGCACTGGTGGGGCGAAGATGAGGATGTTTGAGCCAACACCGAGCAACTAAGTGGCCCGTCTTCCCACAGTGAGAGCAAAGAGATCTGGAAGGACCACGACCTTCAGGATGAGAGCTCCTTCCTCCTGTGTTGCCCCTCTGAGTCTGATGAGCATAGTTGTCAGGGATGGGAGGAGAAGACAAGATAGGCCGGTGAAGAAGAGAGGTAACAGCGGCAATGCGTGCAGCAGTAGCATCTAGCGTAGGTGATTCAGCCTCACCCAGAATTTGCTGACGGATCATGTCATAAGAATCAGGGAGGCGAAGAAGGTAACAAACAACAAGAAGTTCCTGGAAGTGTTTGTGTTGGTCAGCAAGATCAGCAGAGAAGGGTCTGTTCTGAAGAATTTCAGCCCCAAGGGCTTGAACTTGTTGATAGGCAGCAGCAGGAGACATGGAGGGACGAGCAAACAGGTCCGCATATAGGGTATATATGCGGGAAGTTTGGGCTCCCTTTGAATAAAGAGCAGCCAGATGAAGCCAAGCAGTTTTCACTGTTTCATCATGCCTTATGACAGGAAGGCATTCATCTGAAAGACTGTTAGCGAGCCAAGTTCGAACCAGGGCATCACTAGCATCCCAATCATCAGAAGTGGCAGAGGTGCGAGGAGGAGGGTCATCAGTAAGATGATGACGTTTGCGCTGAGAGCGGAGAAGAAATGTGAAGGAGACACTCCAGTCCGGGTAGTTGGGACCGATAAGTTTGGAGACGGTGCCAAGGTTCCCCGAAGGAACGGGAGGAGGGTGGGCAATAGCCGGAGTGGTAGTTGTGGTGGAAGAAGAATTCTCAGAGCCTGTCATAGCTGAGGGAGCTCGCGCGAACAGAAGGACACACGATCAGAGGAAGACCGCGAAAGGGAGAGAGAGATCGCGCGAGCAGAGGGGATCGAGCGATCAGAAATAAGAGGCCACACGAACAGAGAGATCGCGGGAATAGGAGAAGAGCACGACTCAGATAGAGAGATCGCACGAATAGAAGGAGAGACCGCGCGAACAGAGGAGATCACGCGAGAAGAGAGGAGGGAGCGAGCTATCACAAACCAAAGATCGTTATTTGCTCTGATACCATGTGCGAACTGAAAAAGAGAGACCGGAAAAAGAAGAAATAACTCTTTTATTTCTCAAAAATTCGATTATTACAAGGGTATAGCCTCCTTTATATAGAATGGAGGAGAGAGAGGAAATTACAAATAACCAATGTGGGACTAAACACTATACAGGACTAAACACGGAGCTGGGCGGTCTGATACAAGGAGACCGCCGAGATTGCCGAGATCGCGCGGTCTGCAGGATGCAGACCGCATATTCTGAACCCTGAAAAGATCTGCGGTCTCCCAACTACATACCTCCAAGACCGCCAGGTATCCAGAACAACAGAGCGTCCGATCTTCAGAACGCAGACCGCCAGGATACATCCTTCAATAAACAGAGCTTCCAGCTATCAGACTGTGCGGTCTCTAGAATGCAGACCGCATAGTCAGACCGCCCGGTCTCCAGTCTTCAACACCACCAATGGGTTAACTTTTGAAGGGAGTTATAACCCTGTACAAGATGAGGTAAAGAAGGGTTATGAAGATCTTCTCTGTCAATATTCTGAGAGAAGACTCTAGTGGATTGGTGATGTTGTAAAGCTCCCCCTGTCTGATATGAAATTGTTGACAGTTGAGGATGGAAGCTTTTTTTTGAATGTACTGATCTTCCTGTAGCTGATTAATCTGAGAAAATGAGTTCCTCAAATTGTTGTTGCTCTTTGATGATCTGATCTTGCAGCAGAAATACTGAGAGAAGGTGTTGATGTTCTCAGTGAATGAAATTGCTGCTTGAAGAAGATGAAGACTGAAAAGCATTTTCTTTATATTTCTTTCTTCTTCCTCTTGACTGTATATCCTTCTTCTTCCTTTTTTCCTGTACTGCTATTCTTTAATATCTTGCTATTCTGTAATGTATATTCTGATACTGTATATCTTCTTCCTTTTCTTTTACAATATGTCTCTAATTTGAAATTCGAATCAACATAATAAGGAATAGAATAATCTGCATTTAATATTTCCTTGGAACTACAACTGATTCAGCAAATCTTTAATCCTTTTCATTTTCAATAAAAGATATCCTTTTCCAATATATCCCAATGGCTACTTTCTCGGGAAGAGAATGGAAAGGAGAATAAACAAAGGAAGGATAAAATCTTGTCTTATCTGGAAGAATAAATCGATTGCTGATAGTCAACCTGACTTCTGAGAAAAATATAACTGATCTTCTGAAATAAATCTGCTGAAGAGAATATTCGTCGACCTCAATAAATTTCATCGAACACAATGTTGAGTTTGTCGACTTCAACTGAATCTTGCTGGAAGAATTGAATTAGTTGAGCTGAGAAGAACTTTTGTCGATCTGAACCAATGATACTTATTCTTCGAACATAAAGCTGAGTTCGTCGAACGCTGAGAGGAGTTTGGCGAACGCAGAATGAGTTGGCAAATTTGTCGACCGCTGAGACTGGATAAAATCGTCGTCCGCTGAAACTGAATAAAATCGTGGACCGCTGAGACTGAATAAAATCATCGACCGCTGAGACTGGACAATTTCGTCGACCGCTGAGAGGAGTTCATCGAATGCAGACTAGAGTTCGTCGAACTGAAGAGATAAACTGCTGGACTGGCTTGAGAACTGAGAGAGTCGAGCTGGAGAGCAAGTTCGTTGAACGTAGAGAGGAGTTCGTCGAACGCAGACTAGAGTTCATCGAATACAGAACCTTGCCAAATTTGTCAAACGCAGGAGCATGCCGTTCGTCGAACGCAGGATGGAGTTCGTCGAACGTAGTATGGAGTTCGTCGAACGCAGAAAACTTCTCTTTCCCTTAGTTCTATCAGCCTAAAACCTTGACCCTTAAGACTATACATTTGGGTCAACTTAGTCCTACTAAACAGATAGTGATCCTAGCCCAAATCAGTAATTGTGTTGTTCCAACATATTCGAGGATGGAGGAGGAACATGCACGTCATTTGGCACTAACATTGGAGAAGCTTCGGGAGCACCGCCTGTTTGCGAAGTTCAGCAAGTGTCAATTTTGGCTGAAGGAGGTGATCTTCCTAGGCCATATTATCAGTGGAGCGGGTCTAGCAGTGGCTCCAACAAAAATCCAGGCAGTACAGGATTGGACACGGTTGAAGATGGCCACCGATGTGCGGAGCTTCTTGGGGCTTACCGGTTATTACCGGAAGTTCGTATAGGGGTTTTCCCAGATAGCCCTCCCGCTCACATCCCTGACAAAGAAGGATACTGCTTTCATTTGGATGCCGCAGTGCGAGGCGGCTTTCCAGGAGCTAAAGGGTCGGCTTACGATGGCCCCCATCCTTGCCCTTCCATCGGGAAAGGAAGGATACCAGGTATACACATATGCATCATACCAGTGGATTGGTTCCGTTCTGATGTAGAACATGCACGTGATAGCATATGCTTCCCGCTAGTTGAAGAAAAATGAGCGGAATTACCCAGTGCATGACTCAGAGATGGGAGCGGTCATATTCACTATGAAGATCTGGTGGCACTATCTCTATGGCATCCACTGCGACATATTTTCAAAGCATAAGAATCTAAAGTACGTAGATACATAGAAGGAGCTAAACATTCGACAAAGACGCTTGGTGGAGTTCTTATCGGATGACCAGTACACCATGCATTACCACCTGGGGAAGGCAAAGGTGGTGGCAGACGCACTGAGTAGGAGAGCTACCACATCATGAGAAGAGCCCCAGTTGATGGACATGGAGCTAGTACAGATGTTCGAGGACATGCAAATCTCCTTAATATCCAAGGATGATCCGGAGCTTTATGAGGAGTACCTGGCGGCGATGAGTACCACATATGACATACGAGATAGCATCAGGGATTGGCAGAGGCAGGATGCCAAGCTAGAGCCGATATTCAGAGCCTTGTTGGCAGGCTCGGCCAGTGACTATTCGTTGAAGGACGACCTGTTTAGCTTTAGAGGTCAGGTATATATACTGACAGGGGGACGGATTCGGGAGGACATCATGACAGAGGCTCACTGCAGTAGGTATTCAGTGCACATGGGTATCACCAAGATGATGGCGGACTTGAAGAGGACCATGTATTGACTGGGCATGAAGAGGGATATCACCTATTTTGTGACCCACTGCGAGTCCTGCTAGCTCGTGAAGGCAGAATGCAAGAACCCAGCCAAATAATTGCAGCCACTCCCAGTGCCAGAGTGGAAATTCGATGACATCGCGATGGACTTTATTCACGGTCTTCCACGATCACATGCGGGGAATGACTCGATATGGGTGATCGTCGACAGATTGATGAAAGTGGCCCGATTCATTCCAGTCAGAAAAGACACATCGGTCAGCGATTTGGTACGACGATTCATGGATCAGTACTTTCTGTACCATGGAGTACCTAGGACGATTGTGTCGGATCGGGATGGACGATTTACATCAAAAGTGTGGAAAGCGGTGCATGCTTACTTGGGCACACAACAAACATTCAGTACTTCATTCCACCCCCAAATAGATGGGCAGACGGAGCGTACCAAAGAGACATTGGAGGATCTTCTACATCTATGCATTCTGGACCGCGGGGAACCGTGGGTGAGACTGTTGCCGTTGGTCGAGTTCTCGTACAACAATAGCCACCAGGCTAGCATAGGTATGACACCCTACGAGGCATTATACGGACAAAGGCGCAGGACCCCATTATCTTGGATCCAGGATAAGGATCCCAAGACGCTTGGCTTAGAGTTTGTGGAGGACACTGAGGCTCAAGTGAGGCTGATTAGAGACAGGATGCTGGAGGCCCAGAGCAGGCAGGCCAAGTATTACGGTGCGCGACATCGTATGGTAGAGTTCCAGGTGGGAGATCGGGTATTCCTGAAGATACATCCAATGCATAGAGTCTCGCGGGTACACGGGCGGAAGAAACTCAGTCCGCGATATATGGGGCCCTATAGGATCCTAGATCGGATCGGCCCATTGGCTTAGAGACTGGAGATACCACTGGGGTTAGTGGGATTGCACGATGTCTTCCACGTATCCTCACTCAGGAGGGCTCTACTACGGCTAGAGAAGCAGATATCTACTAAAGAGGGGCCGGTAGATACTGATCAGTCAGTTAACCTGGAGCCGGTCTGGATAGACGACACAGAGATGCGAGTCCTACGGCGCAAGAAGGTTCTATTAGTCAAAGTCCTATGGTAGAATCATGGACAGGAGGAGTACACCTAGGAGCCGCTGGACTTGATGCACCAAAAGTATCTGGAGCTGTTTACGATAGGTATAACTTAATTTCTGTTTGGGATGTTACATTTAATCACTTGCTATAGGAACCCCACAGGCCTAACCTGAATTTCGGGGACGAATTTTTTGTTTTTTATGTATTGGGATTTGTAACATCCCCCAAATGACTAGACCCCTAGGACGGTTTTGTCATGACTAGGTCATGACAAAACCCTAGGATGCGCAAAGAGAACATAAGATCTTAGTCTTGAGGCGAAAATCGCCATGGTCTGCGGATAGTGATTGCCAGTTACCAAGCCTAAGGTTGGCTTTAGGGCATCGCCGTGACCCATGACATGTCTAACCCAGTAAAGGGGTCCCCTCGTAGTACCTCAATTACACAACCGTAGGAAGAAAGGGGTATATTGAATACAGCGCTAGCGCCGGCACTAGTGGCTAGCGCTGGCGGTAGTGATGGTTTAGGTGAACCGCTAAGATGAACTCTGAACCACTGAGACGAACCAAATACCTTCAAAACGCTAGTGTAGATGCTAGTGCTAGCGCAGGCATTAGTGCTAGCACTAGCGGTAGTGGTAGCGCCTGACGGTTGCCAAACTGGCAAGCATTATGCCGTCGAAGGGCTAACGCTGGCGCTAGCACAAGCGCCGACGGTAGCTTAATCGACGGGAGACGGTCGGGACTCATTTTGCTGGCCAAATTCATGGCCAAGGGAGTACAAAAGTCCTCCCAATTGATGGGGGTTCATTTCCTCTATCAATTAAAGAATATTAAGAGTTTTTTAACCTTTAAGGAGGGTGAAATGAGTGACGTTTGGAGTTGGCCAAAATTTTCACCATGAATGATGTTAATGGAGGAATCCCAAGCTTCATCTCCCCCTACCAGGATTTGGCTCTATAAAAGAGCTCAAGGTGTGGAGGGAATGAGTTTCCCCCATTTTCTAGAAGAATTCTCAACCTCGGCACCTACCGGTTTGGCACCCAAGAGCTCTCGACCAACCATGGCGGACCGGCGATCGACACAACTACATGCCGCAATTCAGGTCCTCCCCTCTTGTCTATTTCTTAGTGGGTAGATCTTATCATTTTGGCCACTAAATTTGGGGCCAATTGGTCTTGAATCGGCATGGTCAGAAGCTTGTGATCAAGCTTTCTTCCCTCGTTTAAATTTCTAATTCCGGTCGCCTCCGGCCGGCCAACCACTGTACATCACTGGCCGCCACCTCAACTGAGGTGGTGGAGGAATTGGCCGACCGGGAGAGCATCTAGGTGGTTGGGAAATCACCTCCCAAATTGCTATTGGATGGGCCAACCGTGGTCGTTGGCTGATTGGAGAAGATGAAGGGATGCCCTTCGTTTGTGCTTTAAGATCTGTGTAAGTTTATGTAGTGATATATTTGATATTCCTATTTATGTCCCTTTACTGGCAGTAGTTAGTAATAATTATAGAAAATACATACTGCCCCCTGATTAAAGAGTGGCCAACAACAAAGTTGTAGCCCTTGGTGTGTACTTCTATTTAAAATTGTTTTCAGCCCAAAAGGAGCACTGTAGCTCCCTCTAGAACCATTTTGGTGGGGTTGGTCCGTAGGGTGGGACAATCACTATTTCTTAAATATCTTTAAATGGGATATTGATATTAGCTTGAAATTTGAAACATAGGCTGTTTATACCTAAACCCTTAACATATCCAAAAATGGGAATTTTTGGAGAACATTGTCATAAGGTTTTGTAAAATTTAATAAATCATATATTAATTAATTTTAGGGTCTAATGACATCCAATCCCCTCCAAATTTAGGTGGGAGGTCCTCAGAGCCATGGTATGACACTGGTAAAAATTTCAGCCCAATTGGGGCTGACTTGGTTGGCTAATTAGTTTACCCAAGTTTGGTCAAACTAGGCCAAATTAGGTCAAAAGTGCACATGATGGAATTAGGTGGTCAAATCTCATCAAGATGATGTGAAAATTTGGACACTAGTTTAGGATCACATAAGACACCCCCATGAGTAATTTGGGGTGATGTGGGGTGGATGTGCCCTAGGACCCTAGTTAGAACCTTAGGGTTGCACTTTAAGCCTTGTGAAGGACATAGGGCAATATGTCCTTGAATGGTCATGAAACTTGGTAGATAAGTTCATAGGTTGTAAATATGCCCTAGGAAATTTTATGATAATTTTAAGAACAATTATCCCCCTGATTCTGGATATAACCTTTTTGGGGAGCCTCCTTATAAAAGGAATTTGCATGCTCCAATTATCTTGGATGTTGATGAAAGTTTGGTAGATTACATAAAATCATGATATAGACCTCTGGTAATTTTTGGGTAATTATTGAATTGATTTAATTAGCACTTCATTCACAAGTCATCTATTTTGTCTTAGGAATATGTTAAATAAATTAGGGCCAAATACCCTCTGGAAAATTATGAAATATGGTTGTAGGACATTTTAGAGCATTATAGAGCTCTGTGAATTTCTGTACAATTTTTGGAATTATTTATCAGTAGGTTACTTCACAATTTTCCCTATTATCGGTTTGTTTGGAATATTTATTTATGTGACTAAATAGTTCTGATAAATTCTGAAAGTTAGCTAGTCGACTTTTCTGATCAATATTAAAACCTGGAAATTTACCCATAATTTTTGGACAAGTATTTTTGGTGGTTCCTTCTTTAATTACTAATTTGGGGTAATCATTTAATATTATAATTAGAGGTCAACCCCCTACTGCAAAATTGTGATATTCTGTATTTACTGTTATTTTGAAATCATAGATTTACCATAATTTTATGGGGGCCATATCATAAGAATACCTTACACTTCATGTTCAATTTCATACTTGGCCAATGTTAGAGAAATTAAAATAAATGCTAAATAATTCAGGAAAAATATGATCCTCTGGATTTAGTCTTAGAATATCATGATAGACTCCCAGTAATAATCTTCAGTCAGTTGGATGAATATTTGGAGTACCTCCTCTTATGCAACTCATATAACTCATTTGGTCTACGTATAGTAAAACTGTAAAACTTGAGTAATTTGTGGATCATTAGGTGGGAATGGAAGGTAGTTGGTGTATCTAGCCTGGTTGAAGAGTTTGAAGGTCACCAAAAGGAGTTTATGTGATGATAGTGTGGTTGGTGAGTTGAGTGCAAGCTTATACTCAGGATTGGTGATAAACCGTCTTTGCCCTTAGAGGGTCATGGGATAACTAGGGTTAACCCAAGTGTAGTAATAAGATGGGTGTTCTTATGGGTAGTTACCAATAACATTAAGTGTCTTGAGAAAGGGAGCTTTTGGCTATCATCCCATCATGGCTCCTAGTACCGCTACGAGTCCCTCACAGGGCTCACCTATGGAAGTCCAAGATTAACCATAAATTGTAGGAGAAGATGTTGTACAAGATTAACTTAATGATGGACACACTCACACCCCGTGGTTACGGGAGGTTAGTTGGTTTGGTTTTACGAGCGGTAGGCTCGGTGGTTGTAGCAGCGGGCTAGTTAGTCCGGTGAGCTTGTGACTCAGTAGTGCTTGTTGGAACGGACGGGTTGGTCCAGAGAGCCGGTGGATCAGAAGGTTATGGTGACGGGCAGGTTAGCCCGGGGAGCTTAGGGCTTGGAGATAGATTGTTGAAATTATTGAAGTGATGTGTAAGTTGGCCGTCGGTCTGTATTTTGGTGATCGTAAAGACCGCACGGTCTCTGTGCTGGCGCTCTGCCGGTCTGGTTCAGGCGGTCTGTTCTTGAGTAACCGCTGTGACTGGGCTGCTTATGCAGCTTGATCTGGCGACTTGTCTGAAGTCGGCCAGATGTTCTTGGTTTGCTCTAGGCGGTCTAAGGAAGGAGTGATCTGTGTCTGCGCGGCTTGTGCGTGGCCTGCTGCTGATTTGCGGTCTTGGATAGGATGTTTGTCCAAGTGGTGTGTCTGCTCGCGATCTGACGGGTGGTGACTGTACCTCTCTTGCAGCGGTGACGACATCCATCTCCTCGCCTATAAATAGGGGTGGAGGGCCCATCATTCATAATGAGAACTGTAAGAACTAGAGCCTTGGTTGTTTCGAGCGGTCTCAATATTGAGGTCGGGCGGTCTGGGAAGCGAGTTGACTGTTTGTTGTGTTCGCAGGTTTGCGGTCAGCAGGTTGCGGTCTACTTCCTTGATGATTTCTCAGTGGCTTAAATAAACAGTTCGGCAGCGGCTTGTCACCGGACTGGTTTATGTTGTTCTTGTGCTGTTTGCAACGAGCTCAGCGATCAGGCAACCTTATGTGGTTAAGCAATCTGAGTTGCGGTTTGGAGACAGCTTTTGTTCTCTGTTCAGTTCAATAAGCTCCAGTTAGTACGGTCTAAGGTGGCAGTCTTGCAATGCAGGTCATTTTGCCTATATTCTGTTCGTGCGGTCTCAAGACAAGTCGGGCAGTCTCTGGAGTGTAGCTGTCTGTGCGGTCTCTGCTTTGTCAGATCGTCAGATTCGTGTTTTTTTGTGTGTGTGTTGTTCTTCTCTCCTTCGTGATTCTTATGAATCATGTCTCGCCATTTATGTCTCGAAATGTAATGAAGTTTTGTGATTCAATAAAGACTATTGTGTTGGTGTGTGGCATTGTGGTTGTTTGACTATAACTCAGTTGATGCAACTCCTGCTTACTCCTAAACGGTTCATCAAAAAATTTAACATGGTATCAGAGGTAGGTTGTTGGAGTGGATAAGCAGTGTTCGACTTGAGTTGCCATCGTATTTGTGAAGAAGAAACCACATAGTTTTCCATGGAAGCTGGATACGCAAGAGGGCTTGGTATTGAACTCCTCACATCGACTAACTTCAAGAAGTGGAAGTCGTGTATGGAGAGTTACTTGCTTGGCGAGGATTTATGGGAGATAGTTGGAGGAGAAGACACACAAGAAGTTCATCTAGCAGAAGATAATATGGCAGAGGTGAGACTTTGGAGGAGGACTAATGCAAAGGCAGAGTTCACACTCAAGAGGGCTATCTCACCAGAGCTTTTCGATCACATCATTGGATGTAAATCTGCTGCTGAGATTTGGATGTCTTTGGACGGGCTGTTCAATAAGAAGAATGTAGCTCGACTATAGTTTCTTGAAAATGAGTTGGCAAAGGCCTCTCAGGATGATCTTTCCATCTCTACTTTCTTTCTCAAGATGAAGAACCTCACAGTAGAGATTTCTGCATTGGACCCTGATGAGCCCATCTCGGAGGCAAAACTGAAGAGGCATATCATCCGCGGGTTGCGGAAGGAGTATCTTGCCTTTGTGATGTCAGTTCAGGGTTGGGCAAATCATCCATCTCTGTTGGAGCTGGAAAACTCACTTGCTTCGCAGGAAAGTTTGGCAAGACAGATGGCGGGGACTTCTATCTCTGGGGGAGAGAGTGATGTGTTGTTCTCTGGGAAGAAGAAGAAGAAGAAGCCAGGTCATGATGGACCCTCTACTTCAGGTCAGCAGGATAGGGGTTATGCTCCTAAGTCTGATGGGAAGAAGAAGGGAGAGGGACCAAGGTGCTTCAGGTGTAATAAGACCGGCCACTTCAAGAAGGATTGCCGGGTTAATCTTCAGCCGGGACATGCAGCGGAGAAGGAGAAGCCAAAGTATGATGAAGCTGGATAGGGAGGAGCCTTTGAGGCCAATATGACGGCGATGCCCATTAAGGCCTTGGCTGCCATCAACTTCGAAGAGGATTGGATCGTGGATTCAGGGTGTGGGCATCACCTCCCCGAGGATGAATCAAAGTTCTCTTCTTTGGCGCCTTACTCAGGTAACGATGCAATCATTACGGCTGATAACTCTGTTCATGCAGTAGAACAAGAAGGTGTTGTCTCTCTGAGCAGTGATAAGGGTCCACTCACATTGAGGAGTATTTATCATGTGCCGAGTATGAAGAAGAATCTTTTCTCTGTGACCAATGCGGTCCATGCCGGTTATCACGTTCTGTTTTTCCCAACAGAAGTGAAGTTTCTTAAAACTCAACCAGAGATAAAGGGAGATGTAATTCATGTTGGAAAGCGGGTAAATGACTTGTTCGTTTTATCGACAAGTACCTATGTTGAAAAGATGAGGACCAATGATAGCGCGACTATCTGGCATGAAAGGTTGGGGCATGTAGGCATGGACAAATTGAAGGCTATGGCGGTAAGGGGCCTTTTCAAGGGCTTGCCTAGCTTGCCCTCTTATGGAGACGGTCATGTTTGTGCGGGATGTCAGTTTGGTAATTCTCATCGACTTCCATTTGATAAATCGCAAACAAGGTGCGAAGCGCCGTTGGAGTGCATTCACGGTGATTTGATGGGACCGACTGCCACCCCAAGCCTTGCAGGCAACAGATATATGTTGGTGTTGATCGACGATTACACCAGATATGTCTGGGTGTATTTTCTGAAAGAGAAGTCAGAAGCTTTTGCGAAGTTCGTGGAGTTCAAGGAGCTGGTGGAAGGTCGGTTAGGCCTGCGGGTAAAAAAATTGAGAACTGACAATGGTGGGGAATTCACCTCTGGTGAGTTCTCAAGTTTTTGCAGAAAGCACGGCGTCCGGAGAGAGCTCACTTGTGCCCCTACTCCAAAGCAAAACGGCATTGCAGAGCGGAAGATCCGTCATCTGACGGAAACCTGCAAATGCTGGCTTCATGCCAGGAGTATCCCAAAGTCCTTTTGGGCGGAGGGAATGCCTTGTGCGGCATACGTCATCAACAGGATGCCTCTAAGTCCTATCAACATGAAGACCCCTCACGAACTGATGTTTAAGGAGAAGCCAAGTGTTGCACACCTTCGAGTGTTCGGGTCAACCTGTTATGTGCATATCCCTGATGCTCTTCAGACAAAGCTAGATGCGAAAGCAAGGAGGTAGTCTTCGTTGGATATGATGAGCGAAAGAAGGGGTGGAGATGCATAGCTCCTGAGACACGGAGATCAGTGGTATCTCGGGATGTGGTGTTCGATGAGGTGACTTCCTACAAGGGGAGTTCAGTAGTTGAACTACCGGAGAGCAGGGCTGATGAAAAAGGGAAGGCTGCAGGAAATCTTTAAGTGGAGTTGCCTATTTCACCAGGAGCTCCAGCTGTGTCATGCTCAGAGATGGAGGATTCAGGTTCTGGAAGCAGGGGGAGCGATGCTCCAAGTTTGCCTAGAAGAGGAGCTAGTACAGAAGAAGCAGCTGAGGAGGTGGTTAGTCAGGTGCAACCTCTTAGGATGTCGAAGAGGACTATCAAGCCACCAGATCGATACATAGTAGGAAACATGGTGAGCTTTGTCTCATGTTTCTTTGTTGGTCCCTTGAAAGAGCGGGAGCCGTCGAGCTTTGAGAAGGCTAAATGCGTGAAGCAGTGGGTCATTACTATGCAGGAGGAGATGGATGCTCTTAAGAAGAATGAGACTTGGTCTCCAGTGCCCAGGCCCAAGGGAATTACCCCTATGACATGCAAGTGGGTCTATAAACTCAAGAAGAAAGCTGACGACAAGATCGAGTGATACAATGCTCACCTTGTGGCTCGCGGGTTCTCACTGCAGTACGGAGAAGATTATGATGAGACATTCAGTCCTGTGGCAAAGATGACTTTGGTTCGATTTGTTATTGCTTTGGCGGCATCCAGTGAATGGGAGATTTGGCAGCTCGACGTGAAGAATGATTTCTTATACGGAGAGATTGACAAGGATATCTTCATGATCCAACCGCCGGGCTTCATCTCGGAGGATTGTCCGGACTATGTCTACAAACTGAAGAAAGCTGTGTATGGGTTGAAGCAAGCGCCTCGGGCGTGGTATAGGAAGATCGCGGAGTATCTTCTATTTTGCGTGTTCTTTGCTTCACACTCTGATTCTACCTTGTTCGTCAAGAAGGAGGGGGTGCTTCGGGTTATTGTGCTGCTGTATATGGATGACATGATCGTCACTGGGAACTCAAAGGAGGCAGTAGCAAAGCTGAGAGCCGAGCTTGCTATCAGATTTGAGATGAAGAAATGTCTGTATTTTGGCGACCGCAGAGACCTTGCGGTCTCTGCACTGGTGCTCTGCCGGTCTGGTTCAGGCGGTCTGTTCTTGAGTAACCGCTGTGACCAGGAGGCTTATGCAGGTTGATCTGGCAACTTGTCTGAAGTCGGCCAGATGTTCTTAGTTTGCTCTAGGAGGTCTAAGGAAGGAGTGATCTGTGTCCACGCGGCTTGTGCACGGTCTGCTGCTGATTTGCGGTCTTGGACAGGATGTTGTCCAAGTGGTGTGTTCGCGCGGTCTGCTCTCTGAGACCGCTCGCGATCTGATGGGTGGTGACTGTACCTCTCTTGCGGCGGTGACAACATCCATCTCCTCGCCTATAAATAGGGGTGCAGGGCCCATCATTCATAATGAGAATTGTAAGAACTATAACCTTGGTTGTTTTGTGCGGTCTCAATTTTGAGGTCGGGTGGTCTCAGAAGCGAGTTGACTATTTGTTGTGTTCGCAGGTTTTCGGTCAGCAGGTTGCGGTCTCCTTCCTTGGTGATTTCTTAGTGGCTTGAATAAACAGTTCGGCAGCGGCTTGTCTGCGGACTGGTTTATGTTGTTCCTGTGGTGTTCGCAGCGAGCTCAGCGATCAGGCGACCTTTTGTGGTTAGGCGATCTGAGTTGTGGTTTGGCGACAACTTCTGTTCTTTGTTCAGTTGAATAAGCTCCAATTCGTGCGGTCTGAGGTGGTGGTCTTGCAGTGCAGGTCATCTTGCCTGTATTCTGTTCGTGCAGTCTCAGGACAAGCCGGGCGATCTCTGGAGTGCAGCTGTCTGTGCGGTCTCTGCTTTGTCAGGTCGCCAGATTCATCTTTTTTTTTGTGTGTGTTGTTCTTATCTCCTTCGTGATTCTTATGAATCATGTCTCGCCATGTATGTCTTGAAATGTAATGAAGTTTTGTGATTCAATAACGACTATTGTGTTGTTGTGTGGCATTGTGGTTGTTTGGCTATAACTCAGTTGATGCAACTCCTTCTTACTCCTAAAGGGTTCATCAAAAATTTTAACATAGATGGTAACATATTGCATGTGCATAAAGGTGGTGGGTCATTAGTATTGACAGTCGTCGCACTGACGTCGATACTTTGGCTCGGTAAGTGTGGTTAACACTTTACCAAAGAAAAGTCGGGTGGACTAGCCAGTAAGAGTACGCAGGAGCTCCATTGTTGCGTTCTTAGCGTTGAGGCGTATTATAGGTCTAGGTTAGGTAGTGCAGATACCAACCTAGAGATGGGTGAGGCCCAACCCACCGCTTCCATTTGCCTCTACGGGCGTATCCTGGGAGTTTTGCTAGCTCCAAAAAGGGGGAACTAAAGGTCTGTGCGCATTGAGTCATAGTGTGTGAGTTGCACTTGTATGAACATAACATCTAACTTCATATCTTGCATGACATAACATAAACATTGCATTTCAACCCCTACCCCTATTGTATAAATTGGTTATGGGACACTTTATACGATAGGCCCTGCTAAATGACCCCTTGGTCTATATGTTTGTGTGGGCATCCCTATAAATCAATGGTTACTTTTCTATTATTACTTACTGTCCTTTACATGCTCGTTATTATGCTTTATTTACTGCTTTAATTACATATATACACTTGTGTAGTGGTAGTTATTCTTGTAGCTAGGCCACACCATCTGCTTTGTGTTATACCCCTTGCTCTCTTCCGCTTCGTCCTTCCGCTCGGTGCCTAGGGCCACGGGGGAGGGGGGGGGGATGGATGGGGGGAAACAAGGCTTAGTCTTTTTGACTACCGGTCGGTGGACCATATCATTTTAGGGGACCGAGGAGACGCAGCATCACCGGAGGCCGGTGCAGATGGAGGCGAGACAGTCTAGCACCGGAGAACCGATGATAGGATCCGTGAGTTTTCTATTAAATTTGCTTCCGCGAGGGAAATTGTAGTGAAGAATTGATGTATCAGGCAGGAGCCCTTTTTATTACTGTTATCTTGTTTTCAGTTATTTCATGTGGACATCTTTTATTCTGAGATATTATATTCATTTGATGTGGACTTGATTTCTAGTAATCAAATGTATACTTTTTCTATTGTGATCGTTATGGCCGGCAGAATCGGCGTTTTGTAGTGGCGACCTTCCCGAGTGATGGTGCCACCGCAAAGCGGCGGTTCTGGGTATAAGACCCGGGTTTTCAAAAGAAAAAAAAAGGGGTCTTACAGAAGATCGATGACAACTTGAATTGAAGGGGCTTGGAAATAAGGTCTCAATCTTCGTGCTGAAGTCACAAGCATCAGGGCTAGTTTCTCAAGAATTGGGTACTGAGTTTTTGTATTTTTCAAAATTTTGCTTACGTAATAGACTATAAACTGCTTCTTCCTCTCTTCCCTGACCAAAATCGAACTGATGGCATCAGAGCCAACTCCGCGGTACAGGAAGAGGTCTTCTCCTTCTCTGGGGCTCTGGAGTAAAGGAGTTGATGTCAATTGCTTTTTGAGCAGATTGAAAGCATCATCACACTCCTTTGTCCATTCAAACTTGGTTCCTCCTCGGAGAGTTTTGAAGAAAGGAGCACCCTTATCTCCAGAATGGGAGATGAAACGGCTTACACCTACCATCCTCCCACCTAGACGCTGAACTTCCTTCGGGGTCCTGGGAGATGACATTTCTAACATATCCTTCACTTTATCGAGATTCGGCTCAAGCCCTTCCGATAAACGGGAGATGAACGGGAGTTGATGTCAATTGCTTTTTGAGCTGATTGAAAGCATCATCACACTCCTTTGTCCATTCAAACTTGGTTCCTCCTTGAAGAGTTTTGAAGAAAGGAGCACCCTTATCTCCAGAACAGGAGATGAAACGGCTTAAACCTGCCATCCTCCCACCCAGCTGCTGAACTTCCTTAGGGGTCCTGGGAGATGACATTTCTAACATAGCCTTCACTTTATCGGGATTCGGCTCAAGCCCTTCTGGAGTAAGGAGATGGCCAAGAAGCTTTCCTTTGCTATCTCCAAAAATGCATTTTAATGGATTCAATCTCATATTGAAACTTCGGAGGGTTGCAAATGTTTCATTTAAGTCAATAAGATGAGTTGAGAAAAGCTTGCTTTTGATTAAGAGATCATCAACATAAACTTCTAGATTTCTCCCGTTTTGGGTTGTAAAAATAGTGTCCATCATTTTCTGATAAGTTGCACCAGCATTCTTCCCAAAAGGCATTACGAGGTAACAAAAACATCCATCATTCGTGATGAATGAGGTGTGAGGAATATCGGGCTTGTGCATTCTTATTTGGTGATAGCCGGAGAACACATCTAAAAACACTCTTGCAAGAAAATCCCACCGCAGAGTCTACTAAATAATCTATCCGAGGCAAGGGGTAGCAATATTTAGGGAAATTGTTATTATGTTTGGTGAAATCTACACACATCCGCCATTTTCCACCAGCCTTTTTAACCATCACAACATTTGATACCCACTCAGGGTATTGAATCTCTTAAACAAATTTAGCCTTCAGCAGTTTCTCCACTTCCTCTCAGATTGGCTGAGCGAGAGTCTTTGCCACTGCTCTTTTCTTTTGCTTAATTGGGGTGAAATCAGGATCGATGTTGAGGTGGTGGCAGACAACATCTGGAACAACTCCTGACATGTCAGCTGCCGACCAGGCAAATACATCCAAGTTTTTCAGGAGGCAAGAGATAAGTTTATCCTTATCGGCTTTGGGCAATTCAGCGTTGATTGAAAGCTTCGTGCTTTCATCTTCTTCGCTGATTGGCACGGCTTGAATTGCTTGGGCAGGTTCCAAGTGAGCTCCATCTCTTGCATCTTCTTCTTCCATCTCCTCTACCACTTGGACTTGATCAAGAATTTGAGGTACTGAGGAGATATCAATTACTTGAAGAGGAGATGATTCAATCACAATAACTATCCTGACATAACATTCTCTGGCCTTCCTCGGATCGCTCCGGATCCGATATTGCTTGCCATTCAAAGCAAACTTCACGGCCTGATGATAGGTCAAAATTATTGCTTGATATTCATTTAGGACTGGCCTTCCAAAAATTGCGTTGTAGCTGCACGGGGATTCAACGACTATGAATTTTATCGATTTTACTATTCCTGCTAGTGTCACGGAGAGGGTGACAACTCCTTCCACCTCTTTTTTCTCTCCTGAGAAACCATATAGCGGCCCTTCAGTTGAGAGAAGAACCTTCCCAGTCTTTAGCGCCTCAAATGCAGGTTTAAAAACAACATTAACTGAGCTTCCGGTATCTACCAGGATCTTATCCATGTTATAGTTTTCGATTACGGCCTTGATAAAAACTGCATCGTTGAAAGGATTGGTGGTCGGGGAAAGGTCTTCCTGCCCGAAGGTGACCGTTACTCGCACTGGATCAGAAGAGGAGGTAATTGCAACCTTGGATTGATAGACTCTTGCGACACTAGCCATCCTGGAAGATTCAAGTCCTGCACCTCCATGAATGCAAAAGAGATTACCTAAAGTACCTTCGTAATTTGCGCCTACGCATTCACCTGGATATCCGATGTTGCCGAGAGAGCCAATATCGTCCACTTCTTCGAATTCCCAGAGCACTTCTGCTACCTCCTTGTTCTTGGAGGTCGAATCTTTGGAAGGATCTCCCTTCTGGAACAGATCTTTGAATTTTACTTCTTTCAGGAGCTTTTCCACCAGCAAGCGGAGAGCTCTGCAATTCTCAGTCACATGGCCTCTTTCCCTGTGATGTTCATAGTAAGGAGCTGGATTTCTGGTTCTCGGGTCAGAGCTGATCATGGCAGGCCTTTTGTAAAAGGGATGCTTTTCGAGAACCTGAACTACTTCACACATAGATATGCCGAGATATGTGAAGGATTCTTGAGAATCGTTGAAAGTTGTTGAGGGAGCAGAGGTGGATGAGGATATTGAATCTGAAGGACTGGTGCGGGTTGCTGAATTGAAGCAGCCAGGGTTGGCAGCGAGGAACCTTCAGGTTGGAACTGCTGATTCCCCTGACGAGGTCGGTAATGATGTGAATTGCTTCCCTTTTGATAAGGGGGCTGGAACTCTTGACGAGGTGGTTTGGATGATGGTTGGGATGGATAAAAACCCGTCAAACCTTTCTAGATGGCTTTACTCGTTAGATTGGAAACATAGACAAGGTTATTGATCTCCCCCTCTATGTGGCAGTTGGCAATACAAATCAGCTCTTGATATGAGCTGGGCTCCCTGGTTGTGACTTCAAACTTAAGAAGTCCATCTTGTAAGCCATTGATCAGAGCTACCATATAGAGAGAGGGATCTACATCCCTTATTCCGAGAATTTCCTTTTGAACCCGATCAATAAAGCGAGCTAAAGTCTCGCCTTCTCCGTGCTTGATCTTGAAGAGGGATGCAGGGCCACTCTTCCTCTTCTTAGAGGTTGAAAACCTCAAAAGAAGCTCGTGCCTTAGGACGGTGAAGCTCGGGATGGATTGGGAAGGCAGCTTATAAAACCACTCCCAGGCTTGCCCATCGAAAGAAGTGATCAAGAGCTTACACTTCACAGCATCAGATAGAGTCCTTAGAGCCACATCAGACTCAGAGGCTTGGATATGGGAGATTGGGTCACTCTCCCACGTGAACATGGGCAGATGGGGTTCCCTGAAACTATTGGGAATTGACTCCCAACAAACGCTATCAAAAAAGGGGGAAGGCTCTTCCGCTTCAACAACGTCAAAAGAAGCAGGAAGGGCAAAAGCAGGGGCTGGAGGATAGACCCAATCCTCCTGAAAATTCAGGGCCTGAGCTGGAGGTCCCTGAGCTACTGCTCTGAAGAAATCTTGGCGGGCTGCGAACTCCCCAACTTGAGGTCGCACAAGAGCTACAGGATGGGAGGTCGCGCGATCAAGAGGGTGATCGCCAACCAGGCGATCAGGGGTAGCAGTCTGACTAGGTTAGGGAAGAAGCTTCTGAGTGATTGCGGTCAGGGTCTGGATCAGAACTTCAAACTGCCTAGCAGACTCTTGCTGAGCCTGTGCGGTCTCTCAGTGAGTTCGAGTGGCCTCACGAAGAGCTTGCTCAACGCAAAGTTCAAAATGGCGCTCCAAATCTTCTAAGGAGGTCGGATTGTTCAAGGGGCGACCGCTGGGAGACCGGCGAGAACGATGCATGCGATCTGACATCTTGAAAATCCACTGATTTCACCAAAACACTTTGGATCTAAATATTGCTGTTTGTTCTGTTGGTACAAAAAATGTACCTCCAAGACTCGCACTAAAAGAAGAGGAAAGGGACTGCGGAGTGCAGGTTACTTAGGATGGAGAATGCCAGAAAAGAGGTCTATGAGGGAAAACTTCTTTGATTGATCTCAAAAAAGGATTACAGAGTGGGGTCTAAAACAGGCCAGGGTGAGAGCTAGAAAAATGACAGAATTCGAGACCGCTTACACAGGTTGTAAGCTGGAGGCTCGAAGCAAAAGTCCCTTTTCAGGTACCCCTACACCTCTATTTATAGACGCAGTGGCTGCCCAAATAGGAAGATCCAAAAATTACGGGTTGCCCAGGGTACATGAGAACCGGGGCAAAGGAAAGGGGGTGCTAATAACAAAGGGGAGAAAGGGCCAGACCGCGCGGTCTGGCGGTCTGGCATGGGATTGATCTCCCATGCCTTGGAGAAAACACTAGAGGGAGAGCAGGCGATCTGGGCGGTCTTGCAAAATTGAGACCGATGGAAGGGCTCCTTTCTGACTAGAGAAGAGGTAGGGCTCCTTTCTGACTAGAGAAGAGGTCAAGGGAATTCCGGGCAAACAACAATGCCCTACGGATATGGTTGTATCCTTAGCTATGTTGTGCTTGGATTCTCATGCCAAGAGGTGGTGGAAGTCCCTTATGGACACCACCTATGCAGGATACGAGTGTACGGATATCACATGGGACGAGTTCAAGACAACACTTTTTGAGCATTTTGTGCCTCAGACTTCGAGGGACGAGTTAGAGAAGAGGTTCCTGCAGTTGAGGTAGGGCAATAGATTATTTTTGGACTATTATTGGGAGTTCTCCCACTTAGCTCGCTTTGCTGATTCATATCAACTGGACGATGTGGGTTATGCGAAGAGGTTCTATAAGGGCCTCAGGGACGATCTCAGGCAGACCCTCCTTTTTGTTGTAGATGACACCCAGGCCAGGATTTTATAGATGGCCAAGAAGTTGGAGGCATACCAGTTCTTGGTTCGAGACAGAGGGAAAAGACCTGCAGATGGCTCGGTTATCGGTTGCAGAAGTCAACAACAGAGGGGTCGATTCATCAGACAGAGGAGAGGCAGAGAACGACCCTGTCCGAAGGATTGACAGGAGGAGAGGGCTCTGACAGTATTGGCCCCTCAACCATTATAGATATGGTAGATGCCAAGGCAGGTGGATGGGGAACCTTCCCCACCAGTATGCTACTACTACAACTAGCCGGGACATATTCAGGAAAATTGCCCCAGGAGAGCTCCACCACTACCAGCACCATAGACTACCCCACCTGCTCAGCACTTTAGGGGCCGAGGACGTGGTCGAAGCTGAGGATTTCATGGAGGAGATCGTCGACCAGCCAGGGAACAAGTCTATGCTCTAGATCTTGCTCAGCCCCGGAGTCCAAAAAGAGTCATTGCAGGTATGCTAGTGTTCTAAGTTCTTTTTCAATTCTTAGAATATAGAAATGATATATAATTGCTTGAAGTATAGAGCTTAGCCACCTAAAACTATATAATGGATTCAGCAATAGTAAATATATGTTACAAGCCTTTCCATACCATGGTCGACAGAGGAGCAACAGACAACTTCCTCTCGGAAGACTTCATCAAGGACTTGGATTAGGTCCGACACTACATGGGAGCTATCAGGAGAGTGCGTCTTCCTAACGGGTCTGAGATGGAATCAACTGCAAAGTGCCTCCTAAAGGTGACCATTGTCGGCCTAACACTCGATGCTCCTGCAATAGTCTTGAAGATGCCGGACTTTGATCTCATCTTGGCGATGATATGGATCACCTGGAACCATGCACAGATTGATTTCCTGGCAAGGAAGGTCGTGCTAAGATACGACAACACCTACGCAACTTTTGAAGGTATTATCCAGGCCTCCTGTCGTTTACTTTCCTCTACTCAGGCCATCAAGGCCCATCTACAGGGTGACGAAGTTAACATGATTTATTTCGAGATGAAGGAAGCAGAGACTCCCCTAACCAATATTCTTGTTGTGCGCAGTTTTCCTGACGTATTTCTGGAGAAGCTACCTGGGTTTCCACCGCATAGGGAGAAAGACTTTCAGATTCAGCTAGTGCCAGGGGCAAAGCCGGTATCTAGGGTTCCTTATCAGATGGCTCCAAAGGAACTAGCAGAGTTCAGGAGACAACTATAAGAACTAGTGGAGGCAGGATTCGTTTGGCCAAGCTCCTTGCCATGGGGAGCCCCAGTATTGTTCGTGAAGAATAAGGACGGGACTCTTAGGTTGTGCATTGATTATAAGGGACAGAACAGGCTGACAGTCCAGAACACATACCCCTTGCCAAGAATAGACAAGCTATTTGATCAATTGGAGGGAGCTCATTGCTTTTTGAAGCTTGATTAAAGATTGGGGTATTATCAGTTATGGATTCGGGAGGAGGACATTCTGAAGACATCATTTAGTAGCCTATATGACCTCTATGAGTTCACAGTGATGCATTCGGGCTCACGAATGCACCTTCCTCCTTCATGAGTCTGATGAACCGAGTGTTCAAGGCCTATCTTGATGTCTTCATCATTGTGTTTATAGACGACATCATCATCTACTCGAGGACAGAGGAGGAGCATACATGACACTTGGCACTAACTTTGGAGAAGCTCCGGGAGCATAACCTATATGCAAAGTTCAGTAAGTGTTAGTTATGGTTGACGGAGGTGGCCTTTCTAGGTCACATTATCAGTGGAGATGGGTTAGCTGTGGATCTGGTAAAGATTCATGCCCTGCGAGATTTGCCGACATTGAAGATAGTATCGGACATATGGAGTTTCTTAGGACTCGCCGGTTACAACTAGAAGTTCATGGAGGGATTCTCCAGAATTTCCCTTCCACTCACATCTCTGAACAAGAAGGATACACAATTCGTATGGACGTCGCAATGCAAGAGTGCTTTCCAGTAGCTGAAGGATAGGCTTACCTCGGCTCCCATCCTTTCCCTTCCATATGGGAAGGAAGGATTCCAAGTCTACACTGATGCATCATATCAGGGTATGGGTGCCATTTTGATGCAGCACGGACATGTGATAACTTATGCTTCCCCCAAGCTAAAGAAGCACAGACAAAACTATCCGGTGCATGACTTAGAGATGGGAGCGGTGATCTTCGCCTTGAAGATCTGGAGGCATTACCTATATGGGGTCCATTGTGATATCTTCTCGGATCACAAGAACCTCAAGTATGTGGATAGTCAGAAGGAGCTGAATATGCAGCAGAGACAATGGGTGGAGTTTCTTTCCGACTATCAGTATACCATGTACTACCACCCAGGGAAGGCAAATGTGGTGGCAGATTCTTTTAGCAGGAGAGCTACTGTATCAGGTTCAGAACCCCAAATAATGTCTATGGAGCTGGAACAGATGTTGTACGACATGCGGATATCGTTGGTATCCAAAGCTGACCCTGAGATCTACGAGGAGTATCTAGCCTCGATGAGCATTACTAGTGATATACGAGGTTTCCTCAGGGACGGGCAATGCAGTACGCTAAGTTAGAGCCTATATTCAGGGCTTTGGAGGAAGGTTCGGCGCGGGATTACTCGCTGAAGGATGATCTCTTACTTTTCAGAGGCAGAGTGTATATACCGACAGGAGGTCAGATTCAGGAGGATATTCTGACCGAAGCACACTATAGCAAGTATTCAGTGCACCCTGGGATCTCGAAGATGATAACCAATCTAAAGAGGACCATGTATTGGCCATGTATGATGAAAGAGATCACCTACTTCGTGACGCACTACGAGACTTCCCAACTCATGAAGGCTGAGTGCAAGAGCTCGGAAGGATTACTCCAGCTACAATCGATACTGGAGTGGAAGTTTTATGATATCGCGATGGATTTCGTACATGGACTCCCCCGTTCTCGTGTTGTAAATGATTCGATATGGGTGATCGTTGACATGCTAACGAAGGTTGCTCAATTTATTTCAGTCAGGAAAGATGCTCCGGAGGTTGTTTTAGTACGGGTGTTTGTGGAACAGTTCGTTCGATACCATGGCATGCCCAAGATGATCATGTCAGATCAGGATGGTCAATTTACGTCTAGAGAGTGGAGAGCAGTCCAGGCTTACCTGGGCTCTCGCTTGACTTTCAGTACCACATTCCACCCTCAGACAGATGGACAAACAGAGTGTACCAACCGGATGATGGTGGATCTTCTATGCCTATGTATCCTAGACCGCAGGGAGCCATGGGAGAGACTGTTGCCACTTATTGAGTTCTCTTATAACAACAGTCATCAGTCCAGTATAGGCATGGCCCCCTATGAGGCATTGTATGGATGGAGGTGCAGGACTCCACTATCATGGATCCAAGATGAGGATCCAAAGACACTTGGCTCAGAGTTTGTCGAGGATACAAACGCTCAGGTGCGGCTGATTCGAGACAGGATGCTGGAGGCCCAGAGTAGAAAGGTAAAATACTACGATGTGTAGCGTCATCAGGTAGAGTTTTGGGTTGGAGACTAGGTATTCTTGAAGATACGTCTGATGCATTGAGTCTTGCGGGTATGCGGGCGGAAGAAGCTCAGTCCTAGATATATGGGGCCCTATAGGATCTTGGAGCGTATCGGCCCCTTGGCTTATAGATTGGAGCTGCCGCCAGAGTTGGCGGGTTTGCACGACATCTTCCATGCCTCCTCCCTTAGGAGGGCTCTCCTACGGCCAGAGCAGCAGATTTCTATTACAGCTGGACCAGTATCATCTGATCGATTGGTCCGCTTAGAGCCATTACAGATAGATGATACAGCAGTATGAGTATTGCGATGAAAGAAGGTTCCACTGGTCAAGGTCCTATAGTCGAATCACGGACAGGAGGAGCACTCCTGGGAGCCCTTGGAACTTATGCAACAAAAGTACCTAGAACTTTTCGCGGCAGGAATAACCGCCTGAAAGTTTCTCAATCATTTACTTTTAGTAGGAACCCCATAGGCCTAACCTTAATTTCGGGGATGAAATTTTTATTTTTATCCATTGGGATTTGTAACATCCCACAAACACCTAGACACCTAGGAGGATTTTTGTCATGACTAGGTAATGACTTAGCACTAGGAAGTCCAAAAGGACCCCCAAGAATCTAGGTAGGTAGGTGAAATCACCTTGGTTTACAAATAACAATTTCTGGTTACATAGTCTAGGGTGTGACTTTTGGGCCTCAAGTTGACCACTTGACCCCACCATGACACCCCTGACCTCATAGGGAGTCCTTTGGGCCACTTAGTGCCAATTGGGGTCAACTAAAGTGGTCAAGTTGACCAAAGTCAACCCTAACCCTAGATAGGTAGAAATAGTCTATTAAGGACCAATTGGTCTCCAATTGGTCAAATTGAGCTCACCCAAATTTTCCTAACCCGTAAGGGAGGTCAATGGGTCACTAATAACACATTATGTTGGAACAACCCTATTACTTATTTGGGCTAGGACCACTATCTGTGACTAGGACTAAGTTGACGCCAATGTATAGTGTAAAGGTCAAGGTTTTAGGCTGTCTGAGTTAGCTAGAACTTAAGAAAAACTCTAAGTTTCTGCGTTCGACGAACTCCATTCTGCATTCGATGAACTCCATCCTAGGTTCGAAGAATGTTGTGCTTCAGTTAGATGACCTTGCTCTTCAGCTCGACGAACTCAGTTCTCCAGCAAGTCCAATAGATTTTGTCTTCAGTTCGACGAACTCCAGTTTGAGATCGACGAACTCAGCTCTATGTTTGACGTTTAAGTAACAAGATGTTCAGTTCTATGAAATTGCTTCTCAGCTCGACGAATTCAATCTTTCAACCAGTTCAGCAGATTATCTCTCAGTTCGATGAACTCCAGCTTCAGTTCGACGAACTCCAGATTGTGTTGGACGAATTAATTCAGTTCGACGAACTCAACTTTCATTTCGACGAACTCAGCTTTCAGCTCGACGAATTTTCTCTCCAGCTTGACAAACATCTGATAGATCAGTTATCTATGCTCTCTGAACTCAGATCGACTAAATCAACAACGGATCTATTCTTTCAGATAAGACAAGTTTTTTATCTTTCCTTTTATTTATTCCTTTCCATTCTCTACTTATGAGATAGTAGCCGTTTGACATATATTGGAAAAGGATACTCTTATGGAAAAGTAAAAAGAATTAAAGTTTATTGCTGAATCAGATTGCAGTTCCAAGAAATATCTTTTCAGAATATTATATTACTTATCCAGAAGATTTGAATTTCAAATCAGTCATATATTGTCTAAGGAAAAAGAAAGACAGAAGAAGAGTAGTAACAGAGAAAGAATAGAGAAGCATCAGTCAAGAAAGAAATACCGAAAGTCAAAAAGAAAGATAGATCTTCATCCTCAACAGCAGCACTCTCAATCTCTGAGAACATCAATCTTCATTCTCTCAGTTTTCAACTACTAGTTCTAAATCTTCAAAGAGCAACAACAATCTGAGAAACATTGTTTCTTAGATTCATCTGCTATCAAGGAAGATATTTTACATTCAAGAGAAAGCTTCATCCATCAACTGTCAAGAATTTCTATCAGACAGGGGGAGCTTTACATCAATAATCTACTAGTCTTCTCTCAGCTTGTTGATATAGAAGAATTTCATAAACATTTTTGTTTACCCTTTTTATCCCATCTTGTACAGGGCTTTAACTCCCTTCAAAAGTTAACCCTTTGGTGGCAGGGCACCTGATCAAAAACCTGTGATTTGGTTTGAGCACCTGATCCAAAGCTCAGTGGTGTTTGGGCACCTGATCAAAACTCCATTGGTGTTTGGTCACCTGATCAAAACTCCATTGGTGATAGGGCACCTGATCAAAAACCTAGTGGATTCCTTCCAAGGGTGGTAGAAGAGTAGATGTACCCATGTTGATTGGGGGACTACTATAGATCCTTGTGTATTCTGTGTTTGTGTTTATTTTCTTTCTGTACTGTGTTTTGTGATTTCTTGTTTTGTTTTTATACTCACTCTGTTATACATATATATATATATATCAGTATCTTAATTCCGCTATAAAATAAGTTAAAACTTTTAATACTCTATTCACCCTCACATTTTTAAATCTAACCTCACTTTCAATTGGTATCAGAGGCTAGGTTGATTGGTTACACAGGCCAACACCTGAATCAAAAGATCAATTAGATCTTAACTTTTTCTAGAGTTTTTTTTTCTCTAAAAACTCATGGCACAGAACAAAGTATACTCAAGGACAAGACCTCCTATTTGCAATCTAAATAAGTTTGCATTATGGAAGGCAAGGATCAGATTATATATAAATTCAATTGATGAGGATATCTTTAATGCTATTTTGACAGGACCCCCTACTCCAACAACAACAACAAGTGCTGAAGCAGCAACAAACAATTATGCTGTTCCACCTCCTGAGTGGACAGATGCTCAAAAGAAACAAAGAAGTGCAGATGCCAAAGCAATGAATATCTTGACACAGACAATGTCTGATAACATTTTCCAAAAGGTTGTGGAATGCACCTCAGCCAGGGATATCTAGATCTCCCTCAACAACATAGGTGAAGGTTCTGCAGAAGAGTCAGAGTCATCATCCAGCTCATCTGAAGATGAAAATGATGCAAATGAAAAGGATCAATGCTTGATGGCTGTCTATGACTCAAGCAGTGAGTCAGAACATGCATCATCATCCAGCTCTAGTGATGATGAAGATGAAAGAAACTTCTGCATGATGGCTATCAATGTCTCAGGAAATAATTCAGATGAATCCGAATCTGAAATTGATGCTGATCAGGTAATCTCTACCTTTGACTTTAATTCAAATGATTTTAAAAATGATTTTAAAACTCTTTGTTTAGATTTAATTAAATCTGAGAAGGAAATAACTTCCCTCAGAAATAAGTTGGTTGAAATGAATCAACTGACTGAAGATAATGCCAATCTTAAGAAAGAACTGGCTGCCTCAAAAGAACATATTGTTTTCATTGAGAACAAGTTATCTGAGGCTAAGAAGTTTGAAGAATCCCTCAATGGGAGAAGTATCAAACTGATGGACATCACAAGCACAGTGAATGCCATACTTAATGGCAGACTGGGCTTGGGTGCATCATCAAGTCAGCCACATCTTCTTAAGAAGAACATTCTATCTACTCCAGTAAAGTTCATCTCTGCAAAGAGCAAAGAAGCAGTAGAAGTAGATAAAAATATCTCAAGAGGGGATGTTAAGAAGAAAGGAATTCAACAGAATTCGTCAAACGGCGCTCGATGTAATCACACAATTTCATAGAACGGAGATCGACGAACTCTGAAGACAGACCTTCAGTATAGTTATTATTCAAACGGCGCTCGACGAAATCACTTCAATTCGTCAAACAGCGATCGACGAACTCAGCCAAGTTCATCGAATAGAAAATATACAGAATTTCAAAAGAATTCTTATTCTCAATATAATAAAAATCCCTTTACTGAGTGGATCATTCCTCCAAGGAAATATCATCCACAAGACTATAAGTATCATCCTGAGATTTCTTACATTTCAGAATTTTGTGGTAAGACAAAAGGACCCAAGGTAGTCTAGGTTAAGAACAACTAGTTTATTTTCTGTTGTGTAGGTACAAGGCTATACAAACATAAAAAGAACAGTGGTATTTGGATAGTGGGTGCTCAAAGCATATGACAGGAAACAAGGCCAACTTAAGCAACTACAAGGCAAAGCTTGGACCTAAAGTGATTTTTGGAAACTCCAACTGTGGACAAACCAAAGGATATGGAAAAATCAAAGTTGGAGCAGTTACCATCAAAGAGGTAGCATATGTCAAGGGTCTCAAGCATAACCTCATTAGCATAAGCCAGTTATGTGATGAAGGTTATCAGGTAACTTTTAACCATTCCTTTTCTCTTATTACCAATAATAAAAACATTAATGTGTTATCTATTAGACATGGAAATATTTATTTATTCAATTTTGACTCTTCCAATTCAGATATTTGTTTATTTAATTCAATAAGTAAAATAAATGAATTATGGCATAAAAGGCTAGGACATATTAACCTTAGAACTATATCTAAGCTCTCCAAGGACAGTCTAGTAAGAGGACTGCCTTCTGGTTCATACAAGAAGGAAGGACTCTGCAGGGCTTGTCAACTAAGAAAGCAAACCAAGAGTAGTTTTAAATCTTTATCCAAGAGTGATTCACCTAGGATTCTGTACTTACTGCATTTGGATCTTTTTGGACCCACTACAATACAGAGCTTAGGAGGGAAGCATTACACTTTAGTTATTGTAGATGACTTCTCAAGATTCACTTGGGTGTTCTTTCTTAGGATCAAGTCTGACACCTTCAGTGTTCTGAAAGACTTTCTCAGGTCCATCAAGATTGAGTACTCTACTCTAGTTGCATTGATCAGAAGTGATCATGGCACTGAGTTTGAATCTCTTCTGATGAGAGAATTCTATGGAAAAGCAGGGATCATGCAATGTTTCTCTGCTCCTAGAACTCCTCAACAAAATGGGGTGGCTGAAAGGAAAAATAGAACACTAATTAAATCAACAACTACATTGCTTGTTGTTGCTCACTTGCCACTCTCTTTTTGGGCAGAGGAAGTGAACACAACAATTTATGTGTTGAACAGAAGTCTGATACACAAACTCAAGGGTAACACTCCCTATGAATTGCTTAAGAATAAAAAGCCTAAGGTTGACTATTTTAAGATTTTTGGCTGTAAATGCTATGTGCATAACAATGGTAAGAAATATCTAAGTAAATTTGAAGCAAAAGCTGCTGAAGGTATATTCCTGGGATACTCTCTTTCTAGTAAAGCATATAGAGTTTATAACAAATCAACTCTTAAGATAGAAGAGTCCATGCATGTATCTTTTGATGAAACTAACATATTAAATGAGGAGAGGAACACCACCTCTACCAGAGACATTTTGCAGTTACAATGGCAATCTATCTTCCAAAATTGCATCCTTCACTTCCTCCTCTTCAAATGTCCCTTCTTCTAGGGGCCTAGCTTCAGGTCTTCCTGAAATTAGGAAGGGGGAGATGCTTTATGAAGAAGCTCCTTTTGAGGCAGTGAATGATGATTCACTGATGAATATTGATACTGTTTCAGATTTGGTTTTGATAGAAGCAGCTTCAGTTCTTGATGAAGAAGTTCCAGATCATGCAGATCCAGATTCAGTTATGGTGTTTGATATAACAGATACATTTTTTGATAAATAAGATTCTCATATGACAGGTTCAGTTCAAGTTATTGCTACAGCTCAGATAAACAAAGCAAAAGCAGAAGGCAAGGATTTCTCTCAGTTCACTACAATGTCTGAATTCAGAAAGCAAGAATTTGAAAGTGTAAAGTTTAACCTAGAGTACTATATTTCTTATGTGCTGAAATGAAATTTATTTCTGTCAGATATATATGCTCTATGTTTGTTTGTTTTAAGTTTATCAAATAGTGTCCTAACCCAAATAGGGGGAGATTGTTGGAACAACCCTATTACTGATATGGGCTAAGATCACTATCTGTGGCTAGGACTAAGTTAATCCCAATGTATAGTCTAAGGGTCAAGGTTTTAGGCTGTCTGAGTTAGCTAGAACTTAGGAAATACTCTAAGTTTCTGCATTCGATGAACTCCATTCTGCGTTCGACGAACTCCATCCTGGGTTCGACGAACGTTGTTCTTCAGTTCGACAAACTTGCTCTTCAGCATGACGAACTCAGTTCTCCAGCCAGTCCAACAGATTTTGTCTTTAGTTCGACGAACTCCAGTTTGAGATCGACGAACTCAGCTCTATGTTCGACGTATAAGTAACAAGATGTTCAGTTCAACAAAATTGCTTCTCAGCTCGACGAATTCAATCTTCCAGCCAGTTCAGCAGATTATCTCTCAGTTCGACGAACTCCAGCTTCAGTTCGATGAACACCAGATTGTGTTCGACAAATTAATTCAGTTCGATGAACTCCAGATTCAGTTCGACGAACTCAACTTTTAGTTCGAAGAACTCAGCTTTCAGCTCGATGAATTTTCTCTCCATCTTGACAAACTCCTGATAGATCAGTTATCTATGTTCCCTGAACTCAGATCGACTAAATCAGCAACGGATCTATTCTTTTTGATAAGATAAGTTTTTATCTTTCCTTTTATTTATTCCTTTCCATTCTCTTCTTTCGAGAAAGTAGCCATTTGACATATACTGGAAAAGGATACTCTTATGGAAAAGGAAAAATAATTAAAGTTTATTGCTGAATCAGATTGCAGTTCCAAGAAATATCTTTTCAGAATATTATATTCCTTATCCAGAAGATTTGAATTTCAAATCAGTCATATATTGTCTAAGGAAAAAGAAAGAAAGAAGAAGAGTAGTACCAAAGAGAGAATAGAGAAGCATCAGTCGAGAAAGAAATACAGAAGTCAAAAAGAAAGAATGATCTTCATCCTCAACAACAGCACTCTCAATCTCTAAGAACATAAATTTTCATTCTCTCAGTTTTCAGCTGCTATTTATAAATCTTCAAATAGCAACAACAATCTGAGAAACACTGTCTCTCAGATTCATCTGCTATCAAGGAAGATATTTTACATTTAAGAGAAAGCTCCATCCATCAACTGTCAAGAATTTCTATCAGATAGTGGGAGCTTTACATCAACAATCTACTAGTCTTCTCTCAGCTTGTTGACAGAGAAGAATTTCATAAATATTTTTGTTTACCCTTTTTATCCCATCTTGTACAGGGTTCTAACTCCCTTCAAAAGTTAACCCTTTGGTGGCAGGGAACCTGATCAAAAGCTCAGTGGTGTTTGGGCACCTGATCAAAACTCCATTGGTGTTTGGGCACCTGATCAAAACACCATTGGTGATAGGGCACCTGATCAAAAACCTAGTGCATTCCTACCAAGGGTGGTAGAAGAGTAGATGTACCCAGGTTTATTGGGGAACTACTATAGATCCTTGTGTCTTCTGTGTTTGTGTTTATTTTCTTTCTGTACTGTGCTGTGTGATTTCTTGTTTTGTTTGTATACTCACTCTGTTATACACATATATATCAGTATTTTAATTTCGCCATAAAATAAGTTAAAACTTTTAATACTCTATTCACCCCCTCTAGAGTAAATCTAAGATCTAACCTCACTTTCACATTGGGTCCAATCAATTCCATGGGTGAGGCCAAAACTAACACTTGGACCCAAAAAGCCCAATTTGACCTAGTTAGGTCAAAGTGAAACAACTTGACCCAATTGATCACACCAAGTCACAATTGAACTTGGGTGGTGTCAAGGGACCTATTATCATCCATTTGGTTCAGTCACACCACATGAGTTGACCTATGGTTGGGCTAAACAAATTTGGGTTAATTAAGCCCAAATTGGGGAAATCAAGCCCAAGGCTCAATCCAATTGTGCTAGGCCCAATTATGGTGATCCACTAAATCCCTATGGATGAAATTACATGGATTACCATCCAATTTTTTGGAGGGAGTGACTAGGAGAGAGAAAATGGGAGTTTCCCCCAATTTGAAGAGAGAGAGAAGGAGGCATTCATGGCTTTGAATGCCATGAGTCACTTAATTACTCACCCAATGGCACTAATTCATTCCCCTTAGTTAATTTGGGGAAGTTTAATGACCTTTCCCGGCCTCCTAGAGGAAGAATTAAAAGGAATTCAAGGTGGTCGAGAAACCCCCCACATGGCCATTAATGGCAATCAAGTTTGTAACCTCCCCTCCCTCAATTGAGCCCTTAAACACCTTCAGAGGGCTGAGAGAAGTGAAACCCCCATCTTTCTAGAGAATTTCAAGCTCTCCAAGCAAGGATTGATTATGGCCACCAAAGCTCCCCTAGCCTCCATGGTGAACCATCGGTCGGCAAGGCAAACAGACACCTCACATGTCTGATCCCCTTCTCCTCCCTTGGTGCTTAGATATCAATCCATTTGGGGCTTGATTTGAGCCAAATCGGGATCGAATCAAGCTCCCAAAAGGGCTCGATTCCCGAGCTCTTTCCCCTCACTATATAACCCCATTCTGTCCACCTCCTGCTAGAAAAGCACCGCCAATCACCGACCACCACCTCAACGAAGGTGGTGGTGGCAATAGCCGTCTGGGAGGATGTGTGGGTGGCCGGCAAATCAAGCCCGAACATCACCCAGGACAGGCTGTTGGGGACCGTCAAACCGCTGACGATGATGACCCCTGGCCGTTGGGTTTGTGTGATCTGTTATACGCATGCCAAAATGTTGTAAAGTATATGATAATTTATATTCTTGCACATAATATACAGTGAATGGTTTTATTTATTAAAAATACCTAGGTGCCTTTGCTGTAAAAGTGGTAAACACTAAATATGTGGTCCTTGAAGTCTAGTTTAATTTAAAATTGTTTTCATCCAATTTGGTCCACAGGATCTCCCTCAGCACTCTTTTTGGTGCAAGGTGTCCTTAGGGCCAACCCAAAATTTATTTGAGTGCCTCCATTGATCCACTTACTCAAATGGCCTAAAACTTTGACCCTAATCTAGTCTAGCCATGACTAACATTGTATCCCAAAATCAGAATTTTTGGAGATGATTATTCTATAGTTTTTGTAAAAAAATTAATAATTCAAATATGGCATAAATATAAGGTATATGGACCTCCAAATCCCCCAAATCCCCCAAATCTCTAGTGGATGGCTTGTGGGGAAATTATATGGTCAGTAATAATCTCAGCCCATTGGGTTTGATTAGACTTGGTAAACAAGTATCCAATCATGGTTACCTAGGGAAGGTTAACTCTAGTCTACTAAAAGTGCACTTTGAGGATTTTAGTGGCTATCCCTCAACCAAGTGTGATGAAACCTTGGTAACCTCTTTGTTATCACATAAAACATTCCCACAAGTAATTTTGGAAGGTTTAGGGTTGGAATACCAAAAAAACCTAGTTCAACCCCTACGAGTGCATATAGGGGCAAATGAAGTGATTGAGGTCATAACTCCATGGATGGGCTTGAAACTTTGTAGGTGGTTTCATAGGGTGAATAAACCCCCTAGATAATTGTGTTGGGATTTTTGGAGTAATTATCAGCCACTGAACATTTATTTATTTAATTGGTAACCTTAATTTTAAGTGCAAAATATATGGTCATATGTTGTAGGAAAGTTATGAAACGTGGACAGTGAACTTTGCATGATGCACTAAGTCTCTGGAAATTTTATTATAATTTTTGGATAAAGTAATTTGGTAGTTCCTTCACAATATGCCAAAAGTCAGTTTCCATGATTTAAATTATTTATGTGGTCATATGATTTTAGAAAAATGTGAAATATTTTCAGAGAGCCTCTAGGGTTATTATAACGCTCTACAATTTTTATCATAATTATTGGAGGAGAATTTATAGTGCTACCTTTACATATTCACTATATTCAGTAATATTGAATTAATTAATTATATGAATAACTGATTTATGAAAAATATGGTACTTGACCAATATACCTTTTAGGCCATCATGATGCTTTTTTACAATCTTTGTATTAATTATTGGATGAGACTATGTAGTGGTTCCTTCACAAATTGATTTAAACCTAGTTCATTTGCAATAATTAAATATATGGTTACATGGAATTAGAAAATATGAAAATTGGCCAGTGAGCTTCTATGGTCAACATGGAGCTTTGGTAATTTTATCATAATTTTTGGAAGTACAATTATTGTACTTTGTTCATACATTTGTTAAAAGTAGTAATTATGATTTATTTAAATTGCATGAGTTCATGTTCAGAGTAAAATAGTCAATCTCTATTGGAGGACGTTTTAGATTTATTAGAACTCCTGGAAATTGATTCATGTTATTTGGGTAGAAGTAAGTTGAAGTTCCTTCACAAATTTAGATTATACCTCAATTATTTATATAATGATTTCAAAGAAATAATTAGGGAGGAAAAATATAAATTACTGATATTTCTTCAATATAGATCATAACCAACCTCTGGATGTATGGTTCATAATATGAAAACCTTGGGGACATGTAGGACCTTTACAAATGTCATCCTTTCCCCTTAAGATTGAAGTGGTCTGCGGATAGCCAAATTACAGTTGGGTGGTTTTAGGTCTTTCCATGAGTCATTGGTTAGGGATTCTTCACTGAGAGGTTATGTAGGTTAACTCTATGGTGGAAGGGGCAAAAGTCCCTTCAAGTCCTCACCTAGTTGTCGGTGTGAGTTGTATACCCTTATGTGGAGTGTTGGTGTTCGAGAGAACATTAATACCTACCAACGAATCTTAATCCATTATAGGGCTCTAGAGTAATAAAAAAGAGTGGTGTTGGGTTGTCACCAATAAAACTAAGTGTCTTGTGAAAGGGAGGTTTGGGCTATGATCCCATCGTACCTCCAAGTACCGTTGCGAGCCCTGATGAGCGTATTTCATATAGTATTTTAGGCTCCTTTATTAGCTTAGTTTCATCTCTTATCGCTCACATTTTATGTGATAATAGCATAAATCTTTGTTTGTGGTTTTATAGTCTAATGAGCAAGATATAGCTATTTGGAGCTTAGTTTAGGTCATTCCTTGCATAATATAGATTACCTCTCCTTCTCTTTCTATTGTACTTTATGTTTGTCTGTGTGGATGCATTGTTCTGGTGGGTTTGGCTATATTTCATGCAGGTGCAGCCTCGTGTAGAATTTCTGGGGAGTTTAGGCCCATTTTGCATTGATGGTCACTGATCGTGCGTCTTTCTTCATGCACGATCAGTGGATGTTTGGAAAATCTCCTTGGATTTAACTTAACAAATTATCTAAAGTGATTTTATTTCTTAGGTTTGAATTAGCCATTGTATAGTGAGGGTAATATGGTAATTAGATGTCTTAGGACATCTAACTCAATTTAGGGTGACAAGACCAGATCAAGACAAGAAGAAATTGAGTTAAGATAACAATTGCGTCGAATAGAAATCAACGCAATATCGAATTGATGTCGACGCTACTTAGACTAGAAGTCCATGCAACTCAACCTTCTATCTAAGTAAATCAAGTCGACGCTACGTCGAAAGGATATCAATGTAGAGGCCATGGTCATGTCGAATTACCATGAGAAGTCGACATGGCTTCTACTTCAACTCAACGCAGACGGAAGTATCTGTCTAGGCCATCTGATGTCGACGCAACATCGACTACATTTTGACGCAGATGATGAAGTTCAGAGTCAAGCCCTCAACTCGACGGTTATGTCGATAAGTGTTAAATTTTTAGTGGTTCAGGAATGAAGTAATAATGCGGAACACTTCAACACCATCCACAAGAATGACAATCATTGATAATAGGAAGACAGAATAGTGCTCTTGAATTAACTATCTCTTTACAGATCGAGACATACATGGTGAGACATGATTTATAAGAATCACAAAAGGAGAGAAGCACAAGACAAAAAATAGGCCGCCAACGAACTGCCAAAGCAGAGACCGCCAGACTGAACAAACAGCCAAGCCGCGCATCTATACTTGAGACCGCGCGAACAGAGCAAGCATGATGTCCTGCGAACTTCCAGACCGCATCCACAGACCGCACAACTTGCTGCCTTATTCAACTGCTGAAAACCAAACAACCTGTATGCACTTCGAGACTGCCTGACCGTGAGGTCGCCTTATCACAGAAGCTTTAGCGAACAGAAACCAGAACTGCACAAGCTACCACCAAACCGCAAACTGAGATCGCCTGACCGCTGAGGTCGCTTGATCGCCAAGTTCACTGCGAACACCTCAAGAACTACACCACAGATCGCCCATAGGAAAGCTGCTGGCTAACTGGTTAATCACAACTGGGAAGTCACCAAGGAAGAAGACCGCACCCTGCTGGCCGCTAACCTACGAACACAACAAACAGTTAAGCCACTTCTAGACCACGCGACCTCAAAGATGAGACTGGCACAAACAACCCAAGTTTTAGTTCTTACAGTTCTCTTCTACAAATGACGGGCCCTGCACCTCTATTTATAGGCAAGCTGACGGATGTCGTCACCGCCCAAAAAGAGATACACTAACCGCCAACAAGACTGCGAGCGGTCTCACAAGACAGATCGCTCAAACTCAGTGCTTGGACAGCAGACCATCCAAGGCAGAAACTGGCCAGAACAACCATGCAGACCGTGTGGACTCCGCGGTCTCATTCCTACAGACCGCCCAGAACCCTTCCACTTCTACTTCAAAAATTCAACACTCCCCCTTGAAGTGGGAAGTGAAAGTCAATCCAAGTAAACTCTGCAACAGACCAAATGGTCCCTTCGACAATGGCATTGTAAAGAGGTCAGCAATATTATCCTTGCTCTGCACATGCTCCACAATCAGAGATCCCTCCAACACCTTCTCACGAATGAAATGGTGATGAATCTCTATGTGCTTCGTACGCGCGTGACAAACTGGATTGTTCACCAGTTTGAGAGCACTCTCATTGTCACCACGTAGTATAGTATGACCTCGCACTTCCCTATGAATGTCCTCCACTAGCCTCCTAAGCCAGATGGCTTCCTGAGCTGCCAAAGCCGAAGCTTTGTATTCCGCTTCCGTGGTAGAGACAGACACAGAATCCTGCTTCTTGATGCACCATGATATAGCTGTAGAGCCTGTCATGAAGACATATCCAGAAGTCTATCTCCGATCATCTGAATCTCCTCCATAATCAGCATCCATGTATCCATGCAAGCAAAAGCTGAATCTCTCCCGTAAAAGAGACACAAATCCGAGGCGGTTTTGACATACTTCAAAATACTGCTAGCCGCCATAAGATGAGGTTTCCGAGGCTCTGCCATAAACCGACTCACTCTGCCAACTGCATAGGCAATATCCGGCCTCGTGCTCGTCAAGTATATCAGACTTCCGACCAAAGCCCAGAACACCAAAGGATCGGTAAGAACCTTCCCTTCATCTCGTCGAAGATGAACTCCAACCTCCAGTGGAGTAGAGCTGCTTTCCCACCTTCCATGTCGAATCTCTTCACGATCTGATCTGCATAGCCTTTCTGGGTAACAAGCATACCGCTCTCTTTCTTCCACTTCGAGTCCAAGGAAATGGTGGAGCTCACCCAAGTCCTTCATCTCAAATCTGATAGCTAACTCAGCTCGAAGTCTAGCTACCTCCACTTCAGAATTCCCCGTGACGATTATATCATCAACGTAAAGTAGCACTAAGACCTGAAGCTCCCCCGTCTTCTTTATGAATAAGCTTAAATCAGAATCAGAAGCAAAATATCCACAAAATTGGAGGTATTCTGTGATCTTCCCATACCATGCCCAAGGCGCCTGCTTCAAGTCGTAAAGAGCCTTCTTGATATTACACACATATCTTGGGTGCTCTTCGGAAACATAACCAGGTTGCTGATCTATGAAGATATCATTTTCAATCTTGCCGTATAAGAAAGCATTCTTCACGTCGACTTGCCAAATCTTCCACCCTTGGCAAGATGCCAACGCGATCACCACCCGGACCGAAGTCATCAAAGCAATAGGGCTGAAGGTTTCTACATAATCCTTCCCATACTTATGCGAGAATCCTCAATCTACAAGGCGAGCCTTGTACCACTCAATGCTACCATCAACCTTCTTCTTCAGCTTGAAAACCCACTTGCAAGTCACTAGAGTTACTCCCTCAACCTTAGGCACCAAGTCCCAAGTCTCATTCTTCCTGAGGGCAGCCATCTTTTCATCCATGGCTCCATCCCACTCCTTGACTCCAATGGCGTTTTCAAAACAAGATGGCTCTCTCTCATCCAGGGGACCTGCGAAGAAGCATTAGACAAAGCACATCAAGATTCTCCCAGTATACCAATCTGGTGGAATGATAGTCCTCTTGGACCTCCTCAGAGCTTTACTCTGAACCACCTCTTCAGCTACCTGTTCTAAACTAGCTCTCCTTTCAGGCATACTTGGAGCATCGCTCACCCTGCTTCCAGAACCTGAAGCACCTGACCCAGAGCTAAAAATACCTGGAGCACTTGGAGAACCAGACAACTCCACCAGATCCTCCTTGGTAGCTTCTTCTAGTCCACCATCTTACCTTCTTCCCTGTAGATCAACAGAAGAGCTGCCCTGGTACGATTGCAACTCATCAAATACCACATTTATTGAGACACATCTCTCCGTGTCTCAGGGTCCATGCATCTCCACCCTTTCTTCCGATCATCATAACCGGTGAAGACTAGCTTCCTTGCTTTTGCATTTAGCTTCGTTCTAAGGGCATCTGGAACATGCACATAGCAGGTAGATCCGAACACTCGAAGGTGTTCCATCGAAGGCTTTTCCTTGAACATCAACTCATGAGGGGTCTTCATGTTGATAGGACTTAGAGGCATCCGATTGATGACATAAGTTGCATAAGTCATTCCCCTTGCCCATAAGGACTTTGGGATGCACTTGGCATGAAGCCAACATTTGCAAGTCTCTGTCAGATGAAGGATCTTTCGCTCTGCAACTTCATTCTGTTGTGGAGTATGAGCACAAGAGAGCTCTCTCTGAATGCCATACTTCCTGTAGAAGTTAATGAACGCATTTGAGGTGAACTCCACTCCATTGTCAGTTTTGAACTTCTTGATCCGCAGGTTAAGGCGACCTTCCACCAGCTCCTTGAACTCCACAAACTTCTCCAAGGCTTCCAACTTCTCCTTCAGAAAATATACCCAAGTATATCTGGTGAAGTCATCAATCAAGACTAGCATATATCTTTTGCCTTTGCGGTAGGTCCAAATAGATCACCATGAATACACTCCAATGGTGCTTTGCATCTGCTTTGTGATTTATCATATGGAAGACGTTGAGCCTTACCATATTGGCAACCTGCACAAACATGAACTTCACTGAAGGATGACAAACTAGGCAAGCCTCTTACAATGCCTCTTCCCGCCATAGCTTTCAACTTGTCCATCCCAATACGTCCAAGTCTTTCATGCCAGATAGCAGCGCTATCATTAGTCCTCATCTTGTCAACATTGGAACTTGTAGATAACACAAACAAGTCCTTCACCCACTTTCCAACATGAGTGACATCTTCCTTCATCACTGACACGTTTTGAAGAAACTTCACTTCTTTTGGACCAAACAGAACATGATAGCCAACATCAACCGCATTAGTTACCTAGAAGAGGGTTTTCTTCATCCCCGGAACATGATAGACACTCTTCAACGTAAGAGAACCTCTATCTTCATTCAAAGAAACTATACCCTCCTTCTCAACTGCATGAACCGTATCATCAGCTGTAATGATAGCATCATTACCTAAGTAGCTTGCAACAAGGAGAACTTCGACTCATCCCCGGTGAGGTGATGACCACGTCCACTATCCAATCATCTTGATAGTTGGTGGAAGCCAATGACCAAGCACAAGTGCCCGTCATGAAAGAACCTCCACCACCGCAACTACCTTCAACATTGGAACCTGCCTCCTATTTTCCTGCAGCATGCCCTGGCTGAAGATTGACCTTGCAGTCTCTTTTGAAGTGACCAAGCTTGTTGCACCTGTAACACCTAGGCCCTTCCTTCTTCTTTCCATCAGACTTAGGAGTATAACTCCTCTCTTGCTGATATGAAGTAGATGGACCATCTCCAAAAGGCGACTTCTTCTTCTTGTCCCATCTCTTCTTCTTCCCAGAAAAGAGAACCTCACATTCTCCCCCAGTGACTAACATCCCTGCCATTTGCTTAGCCAAACTTTCTTGCGAAGCAAGTATGTTTTCCAGCTTCAGCAACGATGGCTGATTGGCCCAGCCTTTCATAGAAGTAACAAAGGCCACATACTCCCTCCGCAAGCCGCGGATTATGTGTCTATTCAGCTTCGCTTCTGAGATAGACTCATCTGGATCTAAAGTCGATATCTCTGCGTATAGGTTCTTCATCTTCAATAAGAACGTTGAAATGGACAAGCCACCTTGAGTTGCCTTAGCCAACTTATTCTCCAAGAACTGTAGCCAAGCTACATTCTTCTTATTGAACAAGCCATCCATGGCTATCCAAATTTCAGCAGCTGCCCTACATCCAATGATGTGGTCAAACAACTCTGGAATGATAGCTCACTTGAGAGTGAACTCAAACTTTGCATTTGTTCACTTCCAAGCCTTCATGAGCTCAACATTCCCCTCAGCAGGAACAACAGCTTGTCTTTCTTCTCCTCCGACTACCTCCCATAAGTCCTCGCCAAGAAGATAGCTCTCCATGCACGACTTCCACTTTTTAAAGTTAGTCTACGTAAGGAGCTCAATACCAAGACCTCTAGCATATCCTCCTTCCATTGTTATCTCACTTATTGACATCGGACTTGCAGAAACCAAAGCAGTAGACAACGCTAATTACTGCTCAGAAACCTCCCTCTGATACCATGTTAAATTTTTAGAGGTTCATGAGTGAAGTAATAATGCGGAACACTTCAACACAATCCATATGAATTACAATCAGTGACAATGGGAAGACAGAATAGTGATCTTGTATTAACTATCTCTTTACAGCTCGAGACATACATGGCGAGACATGATTTATAAGAATCACAAAAGGAGAGAAGCACAAGACAAAAAATAGGCAGCCAGCGAATTGCCAAAGCAGACCGCCAGACCGCACAAAAAGCCAAGCCACACGGCTATCCCAGAGACCGCACGAACAGAGCAAGCTTGATGACCTGCGAATTGCCAGACTGCAACCACATACCGCACAACCTGCTACCTTATTCAACTGCTGAAAACCAAACAACCTGTCCGCACTTCGAGACCGCCTGACCGCGAGGTCGCCTAATCACAGAAGCTTCAACGAATAGAAACCAGAACTGCACAAGTTGCCTCCAAACCGCAAACTGAGATCACCTGACCGCTGAGGCCGCCTGATCACCAAGTTCACCGCGAACAACTCCAAAACTACACCACAGATCGTCCAGAGGAAAGCCACTGGCGAACTAGTTATTCACAACTGGAAAGTCACCAAGGAAGAAGACCGCACCCTGCTGGCCGCTAACCTGCGAACACAACAAAAAGTTAAGCCACTTCCAGACTGCGTGACCTCAAAGATGAGACCGACATAAACAACCCAAGTTGTAGTTCTTACAGTTCTCTTCTACAAATGATGGGCCTTGCACCTCTATTTATAGGCAAGCTGACGGATGTCGTCACCGCCCAAAAATAGACACACTAACCGCCAACCAGACCATGAGCAGTCTCATAAGACAGACCGCTCGAACTCAGCACTTGGACAACAGACTGTCCAAGGCAGAACCCGGCCAGAACAACCACATAGACCGCTCGGTCTCTACGGTCTCATTCCTTCAGACCGCCCAGAACCCTTCCACTTCTACTTCAAAAATTCAACAATAAGGTATCGACGCAACATCGATAGCAGAGTTCAATCATAGCAAGAATGAATTCGAAGTTGCTTTTATAAAAACTCGGAGGTGCTTCGATAAGACAGAAAGTGAAATCGACGCAACGTCGAATACAGTCTGAAAAGGAAACCTTTTCAGCTATCATTTTAGAACTCTCTCTCATGGCCCACAACACTGAAGACCGTTATACAACAACTCATGTATTGCCTAGAATAGAAAAAAGCAATTAAGAAGACAAGAAAACCTTTCTTGGAAAGGATCATTACAGGTGGTGGACAGGTCGAGAATTAAGAGAGGAAAGGAATAGATATTGTCTAATGAGATACCTTTTTCATGATATTCCAGAAGAGGAAACAAATTCAAATCAAATAGAGAGACAATAAATAAGAAGACAAGAAGAGAGAAAACAGGGCATTCATTATATTGTTTTCTTCCTGTTGTCGATTAGGGCTTCCTCCTTCTTCTTCTTCCTCCTGGAGCCCTAAAAGATAAAAACAGAAGATCTGCTCTCTCTCTCTCTCTCTCTCTCTCTCTCTCTCTCTCTCTTAGATCAGAAGAACAAAAGGTTGTTTCTCATCACAACTATACAACAGTCAGATTTGAATAGAAGAAAAGCAGAACAGGATCTGAAGCTCATAATCCTTGCAAAAATCTCTATCATAACAAGGATTCATTATTCACAGATCCAGAAAAGAGAAAACTGAAGCACAAGGCTTCACATAATTCTGAGAACAAAATTCTCCCTCTTTCCTTCTCTTCCTTCTTCACTTTCTCTTCACCTATAAAAGAGTATTTAGAGTCCCTCTTCCAAAGGATTTAGTGGTTCAAGATCTCCTTATAAAAAATCTGGTTGGTTCATGATCTCCTTATCAAAAGATCATTGGTTCATGATCTCCTTATCAAAATATCATTGGTTCTAAGAGTCTCCTTATCAAAAGACTCAGTCATAAGTGGTGCATTCCTACTAGGTGGTAGAAGAGAGGACTACCCATATTTTGGGGAACCTCTATAAAATCCTTTGTGTTTGTGTTGTGCTTTTCTGTGCTATCCCAATTTTCTTTCTCAGCATTTTATTTCCTGCATAATATTATTCTGTATGTGTCTTTGTTTGAGCATAATTCCTTAGTTTATTTTATTGTCTACACAGTTAGGTTAGAAATATTATAATTCTCTATTCACCCCCCTCTAGAGGATTCTTAGAGGCACACTGTGCACTTTCAATTGGTATCAGAGGGAGGTTGATCATTAAAAGGTAAACACCTTGATCAAAAAGACCTCCTACTCTTATTTCTTTATTTCAATCATATTTTACAAAGAAAATGAGTTCTAAAGATTATGCCTCAAAAAGACCTCCAGTGTGTAACTTGAATGAGTTCACACTCTGGAATGCTAGAATGAAATTATATATGAATTCCCTTGATAAGGAAATTTTCAATGTTATCCTGACAGGTCCCCCAACCCCAGTATGGAAGGATGCTAGTGGGAAAGTCATACAAACCTTAGTCCCCAGAGCAGAGTGGACTGATGCTGAGAAGAAGGACAAGGCTTGTGATGCCATGGCCATGAACATCTTGGTCTCAACTATGTCAGATGACATATTTCAAAAAGTTGTTGAGTGCAACTCTGCCAAGGAAATAAGGGAATCTCTCTCCAGATTAGTTGAAGGCAGCTCTGATGAGAGAAAAGACAAAAAATCACTTCTCATATCCCAATATGAGAACTTTAAGAAAAAGGCTGATGAAAGCATTACAGAAATGTATGACAGATTCAGCCTCATCATCAATGAGCTGGGAGGGCTTGACAAAGAAATCTTTCTGACAGAGATTAATAACAAGCTCCTCATGTGCTTCCCAAGCACATGGGGCTCTAGATTCTGGCCTATTAGAGATTCTAGATGCCTCAGAGTGATCATAACAGATGCTCTGCTGGAAAAGCTCAAATCCTGTGAGCTTCTACTGAAAAGCAGGACTGAGTCAGAAGCCCAGGAAAGAAGATCAACTCCTAAAGAAAGGAGTCTAGCATTAAAGACTGCTGAAGCAGAGTCCTCCACCACTGAAGAGGAAATGTTCAATCTCATGGATAAAAGATTCAAGAAGTGGGCCAGGACAGAGGACTTCAAAAAGAAAGAGAGGAGCTCAAGCAAGCCAAAGTATGATAAAGCTCCTAAACAGAAGATTACTTGCTTTTCATGCAGAAAACCAAGACACTTTTCCACTCAGTGTCCTGCGGAAGAAAAGAACAAGAAAATCAAGCAGAGAAAAGAGCACAAGAAGAAATCCTTTATGAGGAAGGATTAGAAAGGAGGGAAAGGTTTCATAGCTGAAACCTGGAGTGATTCAGACTCTGAATCAAGCTCCTCCTCATCTGATGATGATGAGGATGGTGGTGCAGAAGAAGCCTGCCTAATGGTTCTGGAAGACTTCTCTGCTGAGAATAAGGTAACAGTTTTTGATGACCTTGATATTTCATCAAGAGATTTTAAGGATTATTTTAAAGAATTTTGTCAAGAATTTCTTAACAACCAAAAGGAACTTAAAACAATCAGGTCTGAACTAAAAGAACCTAAGAGAGATAATTAGTACTCAGTAAACTATGAAATGAGAAATAAGTTATATGAAAAGGAAAAGGAACTATATATATTAGATAAGGAAAATTTAGACTTAGAAAAGGAAATCTCAAAGGCAAAAGCCTTTGAGGACTCCCTCAATGGAAGGAGTGAAAATCTTAAAGACATCTCACAAAATCTCTCTAAGAGATTTGATCATCTTAATCAGGAATCACAACCATCCACTAGCACTCAAATCCCTAGTAAAAATGCTTGGGAAAATCTTGTAGCGTCATATAGGTCTATGTTGAAACCAGAGAACTAGTCTCGGCGTTCGAAAGGGAGATGCAGCTAACCCTTACTTGACCCGAGCTAGAACACTTGACCAGGCACTAAGAACCGAAGAACCTCGCCCTTGAAGAACACCTAAGTCCACAAACGGACCCCTTAAGATGCAGCGTGGAGGTCCCACCACACACCTGGAAGCTCACAAGGAACTTCCCCTCCCAAGCCAATGCTGAGCCTGGGCACCTTGGAGGGCACTAAGGATCACCTCACCGTCCACCTTCACTGATAAAGGGGAGTGGAGGGGGTAGTGCTTGCTCACAACACTCACATTACGGAGGGGGTACCAACATCCCTTCCCAAGGTGTCCATGGGGGTCTATTTTTAGACTTCTGAAATTTGGGATGCGGATAGCCAAAATTCTGCTATCCGCAGCTCAACCACAAACCTAGACGGTCAAAACAAGAGGGGGGGGGGGGTGAGTGGAGGATGAGATGTCCACTCCCCCCCTTATCGGGGGTCGAAAGAGTGGACTGAGGTCCACCGCCCATACTAGGCGAGTGGACCTTACGGTCCACTTAACCCACCGGGCGAATGGACCCTTGGTCCACTCGCCCAGCTACACGGGGCGAGTGGAACATAGGTCCACTCGCCCTTACCCTTGGGCGAGTGCACCCATGGTCCACTCGCCCCCCCCCCCCCCCCCCCCCCCCCCCGCCCCACACTCGGGCGAGTGGACCAATGGTCCCCTCGCCCGGGTCCTTGGGCGAGTGGACCAAGGGTCCACTTGCCCGGGGCCTTAGGCGAGTGGACCCAAGGTCCACTCATCCAAGGAGGTCTACCCCCCGGATCTTTTATTTCTGGCCTTGACCACCTCCGACAGATCGGTCCCTTGCGTTATGGTCACCCTTTCTACCACGACCTCATCCGCATCGGGTCACACCGACTCAAAAAATATGTGGTTTGTACACAATCCCCGTTCTTTTCGAGCTTGCCTTATGATGACTAGTTTTTAGTCATCATTTTTAGGTTAGTTTAGTATAAATTTCCCTAGTTTTAATTATATTTTCTTTGCATTTTATGTTCATTAAGTTTTAATGTTGTTATTTTATGTTTGTTAAGTTTTAATTTCTTTTGTTTTATAATGTTGTTATTTTATGTTTTTATTTACTATTGTTTTATTTTAATTTCTTAACTAATTTTATTTTTTCTATGTTGTAGGATGTACCAAACAACCCGAGCTCAAGACATGCAGCCCTCTTCCTTGGTGCAACCCGAGCTCTCCATTTGGTGCCACCCGAGCCTCCATTTGTTGCCACCCGAGCCTCCCCAAGCAAGCAGCCCGAGCCCAAGCAAGAAACCCGAGCCCCCTCTTTGGTGCAGCCCGAACCCAAAGCAGCCCCTCCATTTGATGTGGCCGCCCCCCCCCCCCCCCCCCCCCTCTCTCTCCCCCCTTTTTAATGTTCATCCCCATTTAACTCTCATAGATCCCCCCTCTCTCTCATATTTTTCTTTTTATGTTTCTTTTAAATAACATGCATGCATGAACCCCTCTCTCTCTCCTCCCATTTAATATCATGCATGTATTCTCACATGCACATGGACGCCCCCCCCCCCCCTGTGTCCCTCCATCTCCTCTTCTCTCTAGAACCTTCCCCCTCATCTATAAAAGGGACCCTTGTCTCAAGCATTTGGAGGTTGGAAGTGGAAGAGCAAATAGAGTGCTAGTAGTATTGGTAGTAATCTTGTCTTTGAGAATTTTCTTTTCCTTGTCGTAGTTCCTTTTCATTATTGTAATCTTTCTTTTTTATTAGTAATCTTGTTCTCTTTCTATTGTTGTATTCCCCTTTTTTTTATATAACTAATGAAAATGCATTCTCATTATTTCGTTGTTATTTCCTTTTTAAATATGCGTAGCTAATTTTTCTTTAGCATTCGATCATGACGATCCATGAAATGAGATGAGATTTCTCTTTACTTCTTTGTTTTATTTTTGTTAAATTATTTCTCGATACTTCTTTGATTTATCTCGTGTCGACTCCGTATTTTCGGTATACGGTAGTAGGCAATTGATCTCATTTCATAGAAGTCGAGAGACTCCTTGATTTGAAAGATCATTCAAAGAAGGAAGGAGTTGCACGCAATCCTAGAGATAGGGCGACGTAAATCCTCCGGATTGGAGTCAAATCCAATAGTGCGGTTCATTTCGATAATGCGATTTTAGCCCTTTTGATTTGCAAAGAGATTTCGATCAAAATGTCTAATAGTTAGGAGATTTAATGCTCTAGCAAGATTATTTCTTATTTTCGGATCCGCCACGGTCTAGAACGATTTACAATTATAAAACTTAATTTTTATCTCTCTTATCTCTTCTCATGGTGAATCATTGATCGAATGTTAGCTTTTTAATCTGAATCTATCATTTTAATATTATCGTTAGTTTAATCTCAAATTCTTAAAACACCCAAAAGTCTTTCGGTAGGATAATAGTAGGAGCGTGAGTAATAGTACTTGACAACCCAAAGGTTTAAATACGACCTTGGTACTACAATTCGATAGGTGCACTTGCCTTTTCGGATTGATCATAAATTAATCAACAAGTTTTTGGCGCCGTTGCCGGGGACATTTGTCAATATTAAGAAAACGCCGTCGCTATTACTTCTACAAAAATAAAAATAAAATTTATTATATATTATAATTAACCCACATCATCGTTTTTCTACCCCACCTAAATTCCTGGAAAGGATGCTTTGGGCTTGAATTCCCATCACAGCCTCTAGTACCACTGCAAACCCCTCACAGGGTAGATCTCGGGAAGTCCAGGACTAACATAATCTGCCAAAAAAGAAAAAAAATCATTATCATTTTTAATTTTGGTTTTTCACTTTCGGTTATTTTCCCTCTTTCCCTTTTCTTCCTACTAGTGCATGATCCGTAGTAGCTCTTCGAGTAATCATGATATTCATTTTGATACAGAGATCGAGCGCACCCTTCGGCAGCGCCTTCGTACTCATGATCAGGATTTACAAATAGATCTCGAAGAGTGGAGCGGAGACACAACCACAGAAAATATGGGTGACCCCAATCCAGATGAAGTCCAGCAACGGACCATGTCCTATTATGCTCGGCCTAACCTGGAGGGTACATAATCAAGTATTTTCCACCCTGCTGTAGCAAACAATAATTTTGAACTTAAGCCTAGCATCATCCAAATGGTTCAACAATATGTGCAGTTCGACGGATTACAAGATGAAGATCTGAACTTGCATATTGCGAGCTTTATCGAAATCTGCTATACTTTTAAGATAAATGGCGTAAGCGATGAAGCAATTAGATTAAGACTTTTCCTGTTTTCCTTAAGGAATAAAGCTAAACAGTGGTTGAGTTCTCTTCCTAGAGGTTCCATCACCACATGGGCTCAATTAACTGAAAAGTTCTTATCCAAATATTTTCCGCCTGCCAAAACTGCAAAATTAAGAACTGATATTTGTTCTTTTAGTCAAATCGATTCTGATACCCTCTATGACACTTGTGAGAGGTTCAAGGAACTTTTGAGACGTTGCCCTCATCATGCTCTGCCTGTGTGGTTACATGTCCAGACATTTTATAATGGGCTAAATCAAGCAACCCAGCAAATGATAGACGCCGCATCCGGTGGTTCTTTGAACCGAAAAACTCCGGAGGGCGCTCTTGAGCTTATCGAGGATATGACGATGAACACTTATCAGTGGAATACGCCTAGGTCTCGCCCAAATAAACCTGCAGGTATGTACGAAGTGGACTCCGTGTCCCAACTGGCGCTTCAAGTAGAGATGCTTAACAAGAAAGTAACGGAGATGACTGCTGCCTCCGCTATTCAGGTACATGAACATGCAAATGCTGCTGCTGCCGGGCAGGTGGATTATCTGGGGAACATACCTAGGCCTGCTCAAAATAATTTTGCTAATTTTTCTAATTTTTCTTCTCCGCCTGGTATTAATTTACCTTTGAACTCGTATCACCCTGGATGGCGTAGCCATCCTAATTTTTCATGGACTAATCCCGCAAACGCCGCACGTCCACCACATGATTTCACTCCAACACCACCACAAAATCAAAATCCAATTTTTCCAAAACCTCCATCTTTGGAGGAAATGTTTTCCAAATATATAAATTTGAAGGAGGTGACCATTAGAAACTTAACAGGGTCGATGAAAAATCTTGAAACCACGGTCGGTCAACTAGCTAAGGTTATCTATGAGAGACCACCTGGGACTCTTCCCTCAAATATGGAACCTAACCCAAGGGAGAAAGCGAAAGCAATTTTCCTTCGGAGCGGTAAGGTAATCCACGAGCCCACCACAAGGGAAGAGCCAGAGGTTATTGCCCCTCATGCTGATGATGAACAAATTATCGTTAAGGAAACTGATTTAGAAAATGAAAAAGAAAAAAATATTTTTGAAAAAGAAAAAGACAATCTTCAAAGTAATGCTCTTGAGATTTTAAAAGAATTTCCGCCTCCTCCCTACCCTGCTAAGCTTAGGAATGACAAATTAGACGATCAGTATCAACGTTTTCTTGAAATCTTTAAGCAAATCCACATAAATCTGTCGTTTCATGAAGCAATAAGTCAAATGCTGAAATATGCAAAGTATCTTAAGGATTTGTTAACAAACAAAAAGAAATTAGAAAATTTATCTCAAGTAACGTTAAACGAAGAGTGCTCGACGGTTATAAAAAATTCTAATCTTCCGAAAAAGATTAACGACCCGGGTAGCTTTTCTATCCCTTGCGTTTTTGGAAATCTTTTCATGAAACACGCGTTAGCGGATTTAGGTGCGAGCATCAATTTGATGCCCTTTTCTCTATTTAAGAAGCTAGAATTGGGCACTCTCAGCCCTACGCGTATGAGCATCCCATTAGCCGATAGATCAATTAAGTATCCATTAGGTATCGTTGAGGACGTGTTAGTGAAGGTCGACAAATTCATCTTCCCGGTGGATTTTGTCATTCTCGATATCGAAGAGGACGTCGATGCCCCTCTTATCCTTGGTCGTCCCTTCTTAGCCACCTCTCGAGCGGTTACCGATGTGAGTAATGGGAAACTTCTTCTTCGTGTGGGGGATGATGAGGTCGCTTTTTCCATAAACGAATCAATGAAAAATTCCTTAAAAAATGACGACTCTTGTTTTTTCTTAGACGAGATTAATGATGATTTTTCTCATTACCTTTCAAATGCTTCTTCAAATGAATTTTCCGCATCCTTTTTTGAAAATTTTCCAAATGTTTTCGAAGACACGGTTATGTCCGTGCAAACAAATTTTGAAAATTCGCCAACTTTTAGACAAAAAATTTTTGAAAATCTTATTTTCGAAAAAGAAAATGTTTTAAAAAATTCTTACGATGAACCACCCAATCTTGAACTCAAACCACTTCCCGATCATCTTAAGTACATTTGTTTAGAAAAAAATTTGAAATTGCCCGTTATAATCTCAGCCTCTCTTTCTCAATCCGAGAACGATCAACTGATCGAAGTGCTACAAAAGCATCGCCGAGCTATAGCGTGGCAAATTTCAGACATTTCTGGTATAAGCCCCTCCTGCTGCACCCATAAAATTTTTGTTGAAAATAACTCTAAAACTGTAATCCAACCACAACGTCGCCTTAATCCAACCATGAAAGAGGTCGTGAAAGGAGAGGTTCTTAAGTTGTTATATGCGGGGATAATTTATCTGATTTCTGATAGTAAGTGGGTTAGTCCAGTTCAGGTTGTGCCTAAGAAGGGTGGGATCACGGTTGTAGCAAATGAGAACAAAGATTTAATTCCGACTAGGACGGTAACGGGATGGAGGATGTGCATCGATTACCGTAAACTAAACGATGCCACTCGTAAGGATCACTTCCCCCTCCCCTTTATCGATCAAATTTTAGAACGATTATTCGGGCATAGTTTTTATTGCTTTCTCGACGGTCTCTCGGGGTATTTCCAAATCCCCATCGCACCCGACGACCGAGAGAAGACAACATTCACTTGCCCTTTCGGAATGTTTGCTTACTGTAGGTTGCCTTTCGGCCTTTGCAACGCACCAGCTACCTTTCAGCGGTGTTTGTTGGCAATCTTCGATAAATACGTTGAAAATATAATGGAAGTATTTATGGATGATTTTTCTGTTTTTGGTGATTCCTTTTCTTTGTGTTTAGAAGATCTAGCTAAGGTTCTAGAACGCTGTGAGGAAACAAACTTAGTGTTAAACTGGGATAAGTGCCATTTTATGGTGAGAGAAGGCCTAGTTTTAGGACACAAAATTTCTGCTAGGGGTATCGTGGTCGATCGAGCGAAGGTCGAGGTGATTGAGAAACTGCTGCCGCCTACGAACGTTAAAGCGATTAGAAGTTTTCTAGGGCACGCAGGGTTTTATAGGCGCTTCATAAAAGATTTTTCAAAAATCACCAAGCCTCTAACCCAACTTTTAGAAAAAGATACCACTTTCATTTTCGATGATTCATGTTTAGCTGCATTTGAATTAATTAAATCAAAACTTATAAATGCCCCTATTATGATCGCTCCGGTCTGGGATTTACCATTCGAAATCATGTGCGATGCGAGTAATTTTGCGGTCGGTGCGATGCTAGGACAACGAATAGCTAAGAATTTCCATCCTATCTATTATGCTAGCAAAACCCTTAATTCAGCGTAAGAAAACTACACCACAACTGAAAAGGAATTCTTAGCTGTTATTTTCGCTTTTGATAAATTCCGACCATATATTACTCTTTCTAAAGTTATCGTTTTCACGGATCATTCCGCATTGAAGTACCTCCTTTCTAAACCAGACGCCAAGCCGCGTCTTCTTCGCTGGATCCTCTTACTTCAAGAATTCGACTTGGAGATCCGGGATAAGAAAGGATCGGAAAACTTAGCGGCTGATCATCTTTCTCGGCTAGAAAACCCCGAAATAGGTATTTTAAATAAAAAATTTCTTAGTGATTCTTTTCCGGATGAGCAACTCTTAAATGTTTCCTCTTCTACCCCCTGGTTTGCCGACCTGGCCAATAATCTTGTGGCCCGCGTCCTCCCAAAAGATTACTCGTCTCAGCAAAAGAAGAAATTCTTTTCTGAGTTGAAGTATTATTTTTGGGAGGACCCCTTTCTATTTCGCATTTGTGCGGATCAGGTGGTAAGAAGATGCGTTTCCCGGGAAAAAGGTTTTAAAATTTTAAAGCATGTTCATGAAGGTCCGACTGGTGGGCACTATCAAGCAAATCGCACTACTCACAAAGTGCTTAGTGCTAGTTTTTATTGGCCAAGCATATTTATAGATGCACAACATTTTGTGAGTGGGTGTGATCGGTGCCAGCGGACCAGAAACATCTATAGTAAAAATGAAATGGAACAAAATTATTTTCTCGAATGCGAGGTTTTTGATCTGTGGGGTGTTGATTTTGTAGGTCCATTTCCCTCTTGTTTAGGAAATAAGTATATTCTAGTGGCAGTAGATTATGTGTCTCGGTGGGCAGAAGCCCAAGCTTTTCCCACCAACGATTCTCGCATGGTGATTTCATTTCTTAAAAAATTATTTTCTCGTTTTGGTTTTCCTCGGGCGATCGTTAGTGATAGGGGAACTCATTTTTGCAACGCTCAGCTCGCTATAGTTTTAGCTAAATATGGCGTTATGCATAAACTATCCACCGCTTATCACTCGCAAACTAACGGTCAGGTCGAAGTAGTCAATCACGAAATTAAAAGAATTTTGGAAAAAACTGTCTCTACTTCTCGTAAAGATTGGTCGTTAAAGTCAGACGATGCTCTTTGGGATTATCGGACAGCTTACAAAACCGCTATCGGTTGTACTCCTTTCCGATTGGTCTATGGAAAATCGTGTCATCTCCCCGTAGAAGTAAAACATCTTGCGTACTGGGCGCTAAAATTTTTTAAGTTCAATCCGCACTCGGTCGGTGAGCATAGAAAAAATCAGTTAAATGAACTCGACGAGTGGCGAGCAAACGCTTATGAAAACAACAGAATATTTAAAGAACGCACAAAATATTATCACGACAAGAACCTACGCCACCCTAAGACGTTTAAACCAGGCGATCAGGTTTTTATTTTTAATTCTCGTTTGCGTCTCTTTCCTGGGAAACTCAAGTCCCGATGGTCTGGACCATTTACGGTCAAACAAGTTTTTCCGTATGGTACTGTGCTGTTAACGCACCCGGAAAAGGGTGAATTCAAGGTCAATGGTCATAGATTGAAATTATATTTTTCTAATGATGTGGTGTCTTCTACTACGGAACAATTTTTATTTAACTCTTAATTTTTATTTTTATTTGGAACTTTCTTTTTATATTATGGAACTCTTTATTATTGAACTTTTGTTTATTGTCTTCGAACTCAATAATGTTGAATAAAGAACACTCTTGGGAGGCTGCCCAAAGTTTTTCCTTTTTTTTTCTTTTCTGTTCGTATTCTGTTCTTCCTCCCGGTGGCCAATTAAATCTAAGATCGTGATCGCCGCTCCAACGTTGCTGATTTCAAGATGGATCAAGTCAAGCCTGCTGTTGATCAAATAAATTAAAGCCCAAGCATGGGGGAGCGACATCAACATTCGGCCTCACAAACCCGGGGAAGTCCTGTTCTTTTATTTTTACTTTACTGCATTTTCTAACCCCCTCTCCTCTTTCTCTTTCCCTTTTCATTGAGGGCAATGAAAAATCTAAGCATAGGGGAGGGTTTTGTTAATTTCTTGTTTTTTTTCCTTTCTAAAAAAATTTTGAAAACAAAACAAAAAAATTGAAAAAGAAATTTATAGAAGTACTATTTTTCTTCTTAGCTTAATCAAAAATCCAAAAAACATAATGAAAAATTTAAAAATCTATTTGAAAATCAAAATAAAAAATTATCTCTTATCTTTATTTCTATGCGTCTTTTAGTGGTGTGCATGCCCGAGCGGTACTTTAGTTCTAAGTACAATTCCTTTGAAATGGTTTTCTAAATCTATTATTCTTAAATGTTTTAGTTTTACTATTTTCTAATTCATAAATATAAGCATCCATTTTTTACGTTCTAAGTTAGCAATTTATGGTTTTTCCTTTTATTCAGCTTAGTTACGTACGACTGGTTGCTAGATAATATTATCTATTTCATTAAGGGGTAATTCTTTCTTGGTGTCTAAAACTTGCCCCAAGCGACTCTCGAAGCATTTGCACGGTTCTTCACGAACTTTAGAAATGACTTAGGCCACCTTTTGACCCGTTTTGAGCTTATTTGCCCACCCAAAAATTTTACCGTTGTTTAAACAATTTTGGGCCTTTTCCGTTCCTCTTGTTCACCTCCACCAAATTTCATCAAGGCTAAAATTCCCTTCCCAATCGCACTAAATTTTTGTGCTAAAATTTCATTTGTGATAGGATTTTCTTGTGTTTTGGTGACTTGTTTTTCTTGCATATTTTGGTGAAAAGGAAGAGAAAAAAGTATTGAAAAAAAATTTGGAGAAAATTTGAGAATATGTTACAAAGAGAAGAAAATTTCTTGTTGGCCAAGTTCAAGAAAATATATATTTATATTGTTGAAAAAATTATTGTGATGACCTATTCAAAAAGATGAAATCATCTCATTTGCCCCTTTTCCTTTTGTTTGGAAGGATCATGAAGAAAAAAATCCTATGTTTATCATTTGTTTTAAGCTCATCCTTGGTTTAGTGTGATTTTGACCGCCACGTTTATCTTTTGCTATTCCATATCCTAATCCTTTATCTAAGCCAAGTTAAATTACCTATAAAAGTCCTTTTGATCTTTAGAACGTGTCGCCAACTTGTGTAGTGGAGAGAGTGTGAACGGGCAAGCCTATGGACACCATCATTGATGGATTTCTTTGGAGGTTATCTTGACGTGATTATGGGGTAATTGTTATTTTAGCAACCTAGTAGTTTGTTCAATGCGCCGTTTATTTAGAAACTCTACTATTGTCTTTCTTACCTTCGTAATTTTTGGATGCTTTGTTTTAAGAATTTTGAAATGTGTAAACCTTCTTTATGTTTTAGTAATATTTTTAGATTTCCATTTTCAAGTTTTTTATTTTTGGACTTCTCACCCTACTAGTTGCTAGCATAGAAGTTAGGATAGTTTAATTTTTCATGTTTTGATTTTCTTTTTATTTGAAACTCCAAGTTTTTGTCATCTCTCCTTCCAATTATAATTCCATTTGCTTGGGGACAAGCAAACTCTTAAGCATGGGGGGATTTGATGACTAGTTTTTAGTCATCATTTTTAGGTTAGTTTAGTATAAATTTCCCTAGTTTTAATTTTATTTTCTTTGCATTTTATGTTCGTTAAGTTTTAATGTTGTTATTTTATGTTTGTTAAGTTTTAATTTCTTTTGTTTTATAATGTTGTTATTTTATGGTTTTATTTACTATTGTTTTATTTTAATTTCTTAACAAATTTTATTTTGTCTATGTTGTAGGATGTACCAAACAACCCGAGCTCAAGACATGCAGCCCTCTTCCTTGGTGCAACCCGAGCTCTCCATTTGGTGCCACCCGAGCCTCCATTTGGTGCCACCCAAGCCTCCCCAAGCAAGCAGCCCGAGCCCAAGCAAGCAGGCTGAGCCCCCCTCTTTGGTGCAGCCCGAACCCAAGCAGCCCCTCCATTTGATGTGGCTGGCCCCCTCTCTCTCTCCCCCTTTTTAATGTTCATCCCCATTTAACTCTCATACATCCTCTCTCTCTTATTTTTCTTTTTATGTTTCTTTTAAATAACATGCATACATGAACCCCTCTCTCTCCTCCCATTTAATATCATGCATGTATTCTCCCATGCAAATGCCCCCCCCCCCCCCCCCCTTGTGTCCCTCCATCTCCTCTTCTCTCTAGAACCTTCCCCCTCATCTATAAAAGGGACCCTTGTCTCAAGCATTTGGAGGTAGGAAGTGGAAGAGCAAATAGAGTGCTAGTAGTATTGGTAGTAATCTTGTCTTTGAGAATTTTCTTTTCCTTGTTGTAGTTCCTTTTCATTATTGTAATCTTTCTTTTTTAGTAGTAATCTTGTTCTCTTTCTATTATTGTATTCCCCCTTTTTATACAACTAATGAAAATGCATTCTCGTTATTTCGTTGTTATTTCCTTTTTAAATATGCGTAGCTAATTTTTCTTTAGCATTCGATCATGAGGATCCATGAAATGAGATGAGATTTCTCTTTACTTCTTAGATTTATTTTTGTTAAATTATTTCTCGATCCTTCTTTGATTTATCTCGTGTCGACTCCTTATTTCTGGTATATGGTAGTAGGCAATTGATCTCATTTCATAGAAGTCGAGAGACTCGTTGATTTGAAAGATCATTCAAAGAAGGAAGGAGTTGTACGCAATCCTAGAGATAGGACGACGTAAATCCTCCAGATTGGAGTCAAATCCAATAGTCCGGTTCATTTCGATAATGCGATTTTAGCCCTTTTGATTTGCAAAGAGATTTCGATCAAAACGTCAAATAGTTAGGAGATTTAATGCTCTAGCGAGATTATTTCTTATTTTCGGATCCGCCACGGTCTAGAACGATTTACAATTATAAAACTTAATTTTTATCTCTCTTATCTATTCTCATGGTGAATCATTGATCGAATGTTAGCTTTTTAATCTGAATCTATCATTTTAATATTATCGTTAGTCTAATCTCAAATTCTCAAAACACCCAAAAGTCTTTCGGTAGGATAATAGTAGGAGCGTGAGTAATAGTACTTGACAACCCCGAGTTTAAATACGGCCTTGGTACTACAATTCGATAGGTGCACTTGCCTTTTCGGATTGATCGTAAATTAATCACCACCTTAAGCTCGGAAAGAAAGTCCAACCCACCTATTTGACGAGTAGGTGGGACCTTAAGGGAATCCACAAAGGGCCTCGTCAACGGGATACTCCTGCCAAGTTTTTTGACTGAACCTGACTTGACGGAAGGAGAACCTTTCTCCACTTAACAACCCTCCTGTGAGCCGAGCTCAACTGGAGGTGGAGAAAGCTCAACACCTTAGGTCGAGTTGAACTTAACCTGAGGTGGAGAAAAAACTCGACACCTCTAGTCAAGCCGAGCTCGAACTGAGGTGGGAGGCAAACCTTTCTCCACTTAACAACCCTCCTATGAGTCGAGCTCAACGGGAGGTGGATAAAGATTAACACCTTAGGTCGAGTTGAACTTGACCTGAGGTGGAGAAATAACTCAACACCTCTAGTCGAGCCGAGCTCGACCTGAGGTGGAAGGCAAACCTTTCTCCACTTAACGACCCTCCTGTGAGCCGAGCTCAACTGGAGGTGGAGAAAGCTCAAGACCTTAGGTCAAATTAAGCTTGGCCTTAGGTGGAAAAAAACTCAACATCTTCCCAAACCATCTGGGGGTGGAGAACCAGTCCACGTCCTAGGTGCTTAACTTCACCTGGAGGAAGAGGAACTCAACCATCTTATCAAAGAAACTGTGGGCAGAGAACCAGTCCATGTCCTAGGGGCTTAGTTTACCTGGAGGCATAGGAATTCCACACCTTTCGAAAGCAATTGGGGGTGGAGAACCAGTCCACATCCTAGGTGCTTACCTTCACCTGGAGGAATAGGAACTCAACCATCTTATCAAAGCAACTGAGGGCAGAGAACCAGTCCACGTCCTAGGGTCTTAGTTTACTTGGAGGTAGAGGAATTCCACACCTTTCCAAACCAATTAGGGGCGGAGAACCAGTCCACGTCCTAGGTCCTTACCTTCACCTGGAGGCAGAGGAACTCAACCATCTTATCAAAGCAACTGAGGGCAGAGAACCAGTCCATGTCCTAGGTGCTTACCTTCACCTAGGGGCAGAGGAACTCAACCATCTTATCAAAGCAACTGAGGGAAGAGAACCAGTCCATGTCCTAGGGGCTTAGCTTACCTGGAGGCAGAGGAATTCCACACCTTTCCAAACCAATTGGGGGCGGAGTACCCATCCTTGTCCTAGGGGCTTAGCTTGCTTGGAGGCAGAGGAACCCGACACCTTCCCAAACTAGTTGGGGGAGGAGTACCCGTCCACTTCTTAGGGGCCGAGCTTACCTGGACGCGGAGGAACTCAATGCTTTTTCAAACCAACTGGGGGTGGAATACCCATCCACGTCCTAGGGACCTAGCTGACCTGGAGGCAGAGGAGCTCATCATCTTTCCAATTCACTTAGTCAAGTAGCGAGTCGACCCTATGAGTCTCCTATCTGCCAGCATGACTGAGCTCGGAGAATGGTCTCTAGTTGGGGATCTTACCAACTGGGGTCGGAGTACCCATCCACGTCCTAGGTGCTTACCTTCACTTAGAGGCAGAGGAACTCAACACCTTCCCAAGCTACTTAGTCAAGTAGCGAGTCAACCCGATGAGTCTCCCATTTGCCGGCATGACTGAGCCCGGAGAATGGTCTCTAGTCGGGGATCTTACCAACTGGGGGTGGAGTACCCATCCACGTCCTAGGTGCTTACCTTCACCTAGTGGTAGAGGAACTCAACACCTTCCCCAGCTACTTAATCAAGTAGCGAGTCGACTCGATGAGTCTCCCATCTGCTAGCATGACTGAGACCGGAGAATGATCTCTAGACGGGGATCTTACAAAATGGGGCGGAGTACCCATCCACGTCCTAGGTGCTTACCTTTACCTGGATGCAGAGGAACTCAACACCTTCCCAAGCTACTTAGTCAAGTAGCGAGTCGAACCGATGAGTCTCTCATCTGCCAGCATGACTGAGCCCGTAGAATGGTCTTGAGTCGGGGATCTTACCAAATGGGGGCGGAGTACCCATCCACGTCCTAGGTGCTTACCTTCACCTGGAGGCAGAGGAACTCAACACCTTCCCAAGCTACTTAGTCAAGAAGCGAGTAGACCCGATGAGTCTCCCATCTGCTGGCAGGACTGAGCCCGGAGAAAGTTCTCTAGCCGGGGATATTACCAACTGGGGGCAGAGTACCCATCCACGTCCTAGGTGCTTACCTTCACCTGGAGGCAGAGGCACTCAACACCTCCGCGATGCGGTCCTAGCCCTGGAAGGCTTACCAACCTTTGCCCTCAGGGGCTAGAGTAACTATTATGAGCTGGAGTAAGAGGTTTTTCCAAGGATAAAATCAATATTTATTAAGGATAAAAACATTTTAGATCGTCGCCACTCCAAGTGTTGCCGAGGGGGATTCCTTCAACATTCTGAAGGCGATACCCCCCACCCACCGACTTCAAGGCTTCCAGGATTACATAGGGTTCTTCCCAATTGGGTTGGAGCTTTCCTACGTTCGCTGATCTTCCCGCAGCGTCAACCTTCTTATGGACTAGATCTCCTGGGACGAATTGCTTGATCCTAATGTTATTATCAAAACACCTTGCCATCCAACGTTTCACCTCCTCCTGCCGAATCGACGCGAGGTCTCAGAGCTCCTCAACCACATCCAGCAAGAGCCGTTGTTCATCTTTGTTGTCCATCCTCCAATCTTCGCCACCATCCTGGGCGGCCATGACCCGGGGGGATCTGACCTCGAATTCCACAGGGAGTACTGCCTCGGACCCATGAGAGAGTTTGAACGGCATTTCCCCCGTTGCTGTGTTGGGTGTCGTTCACAAGGCCCATAAGACCGAGGGAAGCTGCTCACCCAGTTCCCCTTCAAGTTCTCCACTTTTCTCATTAGCAGATTGACTATGACTTTGTTTACCGCCTCGACCTACCCTTTGCTCCGAGGATGATGAAAGGAGGCAAAACGAAGATCGATGCCCAACAGACCGCAGAAGTAAATTAGCTCCTCACTCGCGAACTATGGTCCGTTATCCATCACTATGGCGAGGGGAAGTCCGTGCCTGCAAATTATTTCTCCCCAAATAAAATTCCTTATTACCTGCGAGGTTGTTTTTGCCGAAGCTTTGACCTCCACCCATTTGGAGAAGTAGTCTATCATGAATAGCAGGAATGTTCTTTGACCACTGGCCTGAGGGAATTGGCCGACCAAGTCCATCCCCCAGATGGCGAAGGGCCAGGGTGCCATGATTGTCCTAAGCCTTTGCGCAGGTTGGAGTTGGAGCGGTGTGAAGAGCTGGCACTTCTGACATTTCTTTGCAAACTCTGCGGTGTCCTTGCGAAGGGTCGGCTAGAAGTATCCCTGCCTCCACACACTTTTCTCTAAGGTTTGTCTGCCGGAGTGGCTTCCGCATTCTCCGTAGTGGATTTCTTCCAAGACCTTTGGGACTTCATCTTCCACCACGCACCTCGCTAGGAGCCCGGTTAGGGTCTTCCTAAATAAGCTCCCCTCTCAGATCAGGTAGTATGCAGACATGTACCTGAACCGCCTCTTATCTAGGACCCCCTCAGGGAAATTGCCCGATGTCAGAAAGGCAAGGATCGGGTCCACCCATGAGGCCCCTTGATCGATCTCCATAAGCTCCCCTTCCTCGATGGATAGGCGAAACAACTCGGTCACCATTCCTCCCGCGCAAGGACACTACTTTGCCAACTGATCCGCTCGGACATTTTCCTCCCTCGGAATATGTCGGATGGAGAAAGTGCGGAACCCCCTGATGAGGTCTTTAACCTTCGTAAGATACCTCTGGAGGGTCGGCTCCTTCGCCTCAAACTCTCCTCGGACCTGGGAGGCCACCACCATCGAGTCTGTGAAAACCCTCACATCTCAGATTCCAAGTTCCTTTGCCAGACGAAGCCCAGCCACCACCGCTTCATACTCGGCCTGGTTGTTGGTAACGGGGAATCGGATGTCGATCGCTTGCTCGATCCTCATCCCCTGCGGACTGACAAGGACTACCCCTCTGCCGAGGGAATTTTTTCCTGATTCCCCGTCGGCGAACAGCTCCCATGCCACAAACCTGGTGGGTTCCAGACCATCCACCTCGGTCACATACTCTGCCAGGAAATCTTCCACCGCCTGCGCTTTCATTGACAGCCGAAGGACGAAGGTGGCATCAAACTCGCTAAGCTCAACTGACCATTTTGCCAATCTTCTGGAGTGCTCCACTCATTCATTGATGTTGCAAAGGGGGTGATCGGTCACTACTCTGATCGAATGAGCCTGGAAATAGGGACAAAGTTTCTATGCCGAGATGATTAAAGAGAATGCCAACTTCTCTAGGACAGGATACTTGAGCTCTGCCTTTTTCATGACTCGACTGACGTAATAGATCGACAGCTGCTACTTCCCCTCCTCCCGGACCAGGTCCGAGCTTACTCCCTCGAACCCTACCCCTTGGTAAAGAAAAAGGTCTTCTCCTTCTCTCGGTACCTGGAGAAAAGGAGCCCGCGTCAGCTGTTCCTTCAATGCCTGAAAGGCCTTCTCGCATTCCAACGTCCACTCAAACTTCTGACCCTGCCGCAGGGCTCTGAAGAAGGGAGAGCACTTCTCCCCTACTATGGAGAGAAACCGGCTCAAACCTGCTAACTTCCCTGTCAACCTTTGAATCTCTTTTGCACTCCTCGGCGACTCCAACTCCAGGATGGTTTGACCTTGTCCGGGTTGGGCTTGTCCCCCACCGGGGAGAGTAGAAGACCTGGAAACTTTCCTCAACTTGCTCTAAAGATACATTTAGAAGGGTTGAGCCTCATCTTGAACCTTCGAAGGGTAGCGAAGGTCTCCCCCAAGTCCTGCAGGTGAGATGCTACGTCCCTACTTTTAACCATCAAGTCATCCACATAGACTTCCAGGTTGCGCCCCTTCTTCTCCTTGAAGACTCGGTCCATCATCCTTTGGTAAGTTGCTCATGTGTTCCTCAGCCCGAAAGGCATCATCTTATAACAGTAACACTTGTCATCTGTGATGTAAGAAACGTCCTTCACATCGGGCGGATGCATTATGATTTTATGGTAGACGGAGAATGCATCCAAGAAGCTCATCACCGATAAGACGAAAGCTGAATCTACCAACACATCAATCCGAGGCAGATAATAACAATCCTTAGGACAGGCCTTGTTCAACAGGGAGAAGTCCACACACATTCTCCACTTCCCGTCTCCCTTCTTTACATTACCACGTTAGAAACCCATCCTGGGTATTAGATTTCTTCCACAAACCCTGCCTCTAGCAGCTTCCTTACCTCCTCTATGATTGGCCCGGCGAGGGTAGACGACACATTTCTCTTCTTCCGGTGAATGGGGTGGACGCTTGAGTCGAGGTTGAGGTGATGACATACCACATTCGCATCGACACCTAGCATCCCTGAAGCACTCCACGCGAAGATGTCCACATTCTGTTGGACACATCTTCGGATCCTCTCTTGATCCTGCTCGCTCAGCCTTCCGCTGATTCTTATCTTCTCCAGCCTTCCACTGCCGCTAACGACCTCCCTCTCTTTCACTTCCTCTGCCACCTCCAACTTAGGCTGATCATCTGACACATGATCTGCCTTTCGTGCTTCCTCTTCCCCTGTCAATGGCCGCGACCTGTTGGGTAGAGGTGAGTTCCTTGGCTCTTCGCTTCCAGCCATGAGACATGCTCAGAGCTTTCCAAACTAGCTTCTTCCACGCTCACCGCACCAGAATGTTGAAACCAGAGAACTGGTCTCGACGTTCGAAAGGGAGATGCAACTAACCCTTACTTGACCCGAGCTAGAACCCTTGACCAGACACTATGAACCAAAGAACCTCGCCCTTCAAGAACACCTAAGTCCACAAACGGACCCCTTAAGCTGCAGCGTGGAGGTCCCACCACACACTCGGAAGCTCACAAGGAACTTCCCCTCCCAAGCCAATGCTGAGCCTGGGCACCTTGGATGGCACTAACGATCACCTCACCATCCACCTTCACTGACAAAGTGGAGGGGAGGGGGTAGTTCTTGCTCACAACACTCACGCGAGGAGGGGGTACCAACATCCCTTCCCAAGGTGCCCATGGGGGTCTATTTATAGACTTCCCAAATTTGGGATGCGGATAGCTAAAATTCTGCTATCCGCAGCTCAACCACGAACTTGGACGGTCAAAACAGGGGGGGCAGTGGAGGATGAGACGTCCACTCCCTCCATTACCGGGGTCGAACGAGTGGATCGAGGTCCACCGCCCTTACTGGGCGAGTGGATCGAGGTCCACCGCCCTTACTGGGCAAGTGGACCTTACGGTCCACTCAACCCACCGGGTGAGTGGACCCTTGGCCCACTAGCCCAGCTGCACAGGGCGAGTGGACCATAGGTCCACTCGCCCGTACCCTTGGGCGAGTGGACCCTTGGTCCACTCGCCCCCCACTTGGGCGTCCTTGGGCGAGTGGACCAAGGGTCCACTCGCTCGGGGCCTTGGGCGAGTGGACCCTAGGTCCACTCGTCCAAGGAGGTCTACCCCCCGGGTCTTCTCTTTCTGGCCTTGACTACCTCCGATGGATTGGTCCGTTGCATCATGGTCAACCTTTCTACCACAACCTCATCCGTGTTGGGTCACACCGACTTGGAAAATATGAGGGTTGTACACAGTCTAGACCTAGTAATATCCTTGAATCAAGTGGAGATCATAGGGATAACAACCCCAATAAAATCACCATATTCTATATAGCAAACATTAGTGATCAACAAGGGATCTTAGGCAAACATCCCTTAGAAAAATTAAGTAAAAGTAACAAAAATCATAAGAAAAAGAGTCATACGACGAATAGAACTCGACGCAATTTCAAGAATGCATCGAATGAAACTCGACGTGGTTCAGCAAGTTCGTCGACATCATTTCGAAGCAACTATGTGGGTGCGTCGAATTACTCTCAATGCTACCAATACTATTCTTCGAATGACTATCGACGGGACTGTGCAGACATGTCGAATTATCATTCAACGCAACTCTAAAGATGCGTCGATTTCTTCTCGACGCATGTCTCCTGCACAAAATTACCAAACATCTAAAATTCTTTTTACCTATATACCTAGATGTTTTTGCCTCTCTAAACTAGGACATATTGACAAACATTGCTGACATAATAATGCAGCACTTCTTCACCTAAGGGGGTATACTGAAAGACCTTCTCACTCTTTCATTACTCCTTATGATGATAGAAGAGAGAGACAACAATATGTGAGGGTCTATATTAATGGTTGATTTCATGTGTAGAAGAGAGACTGTCGAACCACAAACCAGTAGTGGTATCTGGACAGTGGATGCTCCATGCATATGACTGGAGCAAAAGAACTGTTGGAGAATTTCAAGGCCAAGGAAGTGCCTAAGATAATCATTGCGAATTCCCACTCTGGTCAAACCAAAGGATATGGTTTGCTCAGGATTGGGGAATTCTCCTTTTCTAAGGTAGATTATGTTGAAGGTCTTCAACATAATCTGATTAGCATTAGCCAACTGTGTGATGGGGAATACAATGTTGTATTTACCAAATCCTTGTGTTATATATTTAGCTCCAGAACTGATCAAGTAGTGTTAACTGGACTTAGAAAGGGTAACGTCTATGTTGTTGACTTTGAGTACATAAAGTTTGAGATCTGTTTATTCAACAACCAGTTATAAAATAGTGAGATGTGGCATAGGAGGCTTAGTCATCTTAATCTTAAGGCAATAGCTAATCTCTCCAAGATTTACCTAGTGAGGGGCTTACCAATTGGTAAGTTCAATAAAGATCATCCGTGTAGAGCCTGCCAACTAGGAAAGCAGATCAAGACATCATTCAAACCAATTGGTAAGAATGAATCACCCAGAATCCTATACTTGTTGCACATGGACCTATTTGGTCCTATCTCCACTCAAAGTTAGCAGGTAAGGCTTACACTCTAGTCATTGTTGATGATTTTTCTAGGTTCAGCTGGGTGTTCTTTCTAAAAGCTAAGTCTGACACCTTCAAGATCCTCTCAAGATTCATTAGACAGATTCAATCTGAATTCAACCCTCAAGTTGCTGTGTCCAGAAGTGATCATGGCACTGAGTTTGAAAATTAGTTAATGTGTAGATTCTGTGAGGATGAAGGGATAAGACAGCTTTTCAGCTCCTAGAACACCCCCAACAAAATGGGGTGGCTGAAAGGAAAATTAGAACCCTAATTGAATCAGGAAGGACATTATTGGCTAAATCAAACTTGCCTAAGTCCTTTTGGGCTGAGGCAGTAAATACTACCAACTATGTTCTGAATAGGAGTCTCATTCACAATACTAAGTTAAAAACCTCCTATGAGTTATTGAAGGGAAAGGCACATATAGTCACTTACTTTAGAATTTTTGGGTGTACTTGCTTTTTCCTCAACAATGGGAAAAAGTCATCTTGCTAAATTTGATAAGAAGGCTGATGATGGGATATTCTTGGGATATTCATCATCAAGCAAGGCCTATAAGTGCTATAATAAAATCTCTCTCAAAATTGATGAGTCTATGCATGTAGTCTTTGATGAAACTAACAAAGTTTATAAGGGGAAGGAAACTTCCACCAACATTGTTTTGCAGGAAGAAGATCAGCTTGCAGAATAATTTGAAAGGCTAACCATCATGGATCATTCATTAATGTGTTAAGACAAGGGGAAATAGAAGATTGACACTAACTCAGATGATGATTCTGCAGCAGGTGATGAGGAAATCACAGCACCTGAGCTACCAACAATAGAGATCATTCCAGTGAATGAGGATGATGTCCCCACTATCACTGAGCAAGTAATTACTCAGGAAGAAGAGAGTCTCCAAGATTACTCAACTAGATCAAGGATAACCCTAAAGGATCATCCTCCAATACAAGTTATAGGATACTTGACAGTGGGAGTCAAGACAAGGAGACAACATAAAAATGAAACAATGCGACAATGCTTTCTCTCTCAATATGAACCAAAGAAGTTTGAAGAAGCAGATAGTGATCCTCACTGGATATCTACTATGAAAGAAGAACTGACTCAGTTTGAAAGGAACAAGGTTTGGACCTTGGTTGAAAGACCAAAGAACTACCCAGTCATTGGCACCAAATGGGTATTCAAGAACAAAATGGACTCAATAGGAGCCATCATCAGAAATAAGGCCAGACTAGTGGCCCAAGTGTACAAACAAGAGGAGGGAATTGACTTTAACCAAACATTTGCTCCAGTAGAAAGGCTGGAGGCCATTAGAATGTTTTTGGCATATGCTTCCCATATGAAGATCAAAGTCTATCAGATGCATGTAAAGAGTGCATTCCTCAATAGAACTCTTCAAGAAGAAGTGTATGTGGAGCTGTGATGTGGTTTCGGCAAGTACACCGGTCGCTGTCAAGTAATAATGGGAATAGCTTCCCCGAATGTCGATCTCTTGAGGAATGCAGGTTGTGATGAAGTGATTCATGTCGTGAAACGATTGTTACAACGAGCGAAATAAGTAAAACAAGGGGGCTTTGTTTGGTTGGTCTAAACTAACAAACAAGAAAATAAAGATGTGGGTCGAAGTCACCGCTTCGCTTAGCGAGATGAATGCGTCGGCCGCTATGCCGGGCTTCGTTAGGCGAGTGGACGGAAAGGAAGTGTGGAATGTGAGGGTCGCAATCACCTCTTCGCTAATCACCATTAGCCTTTGCTAACGTGAGTCTCAAGTGAGTGAATGGAGTGGATGCGGGTGAGTGGTGATGAAGCGCAACACAACACAATATCCAAGGTTAAGAAAAACAAGAAGCACTTTCATTCATAGACAAATGAGAGTAATCATGTTCATTACAAACTAATACATCCACAAAAGGCAAAAGGGGAGAATAAACCAATAGAGAAGACTAGCCGTCGATCTCGGCCAGAATAGTGGGTAGTCAAACCACTTCTGGGCTCGATCGATGTATGCTTCCGGGACCAAGAGACTGTCACTATCTCCGATCTTGCTCCGTCGTCTTCATTCGCCAGGTTTTCTTCTTCTTCCAAACTGATGTTGCACACAACTCGGCAATGGTGTTGTTGACGGCCGGGAATGCTTCCAAACTCTTGGAATCCACTAAGGTTTCACCGAAGAATGGTTACCGGATGAAGGAGATGAGTGGAGATGGAGTTGGAGCGAAAACGGCGTTGGGCGGAGCATAAAATCGCCGAATGGAAGTCCATTCTCTCTCTCAAGTCGGCAGATTTCCTGGCTTATAAACAAAAATAGTAGAAATTGAGTCACGCACGGTCGAACGCACGGCCGTGCATAAACATTGCAATATTAATGAAGGAGCAGTGCCTTGCGGAAGAAGCAGCAGCGTCCATACGTTTTACTCATGCACGGTTGAAGCAGCCCATGCCAATTCCAGATGGCCGAAAAAACTAGGCTTAATAGGCGATCGTGCGTTTTCTTCGCGCACGGGCAGCTGCCCATGCATAAAAATGCACGATCAACGATAGAACATCATTTTCTACCCCAGATGAGGGTGCACGACCGCAGCCGTCCGTGCGTCAAGGAAAATGCTCGACCGTGCAATATATGTAGAGATGAAAATGGGTAAAATAGGATGATCCATCCACCTGCATAAACATCAACACGGCTGGGAATACCCTTCCAGCTCAATATAAATACAAAATAAATGATTAGGGAGCACCATGTGCTTACCCCCAACAATAAGAAGCACAAAAGCAAACCAAAACGGGCCTAATTAGTGCACATAATGCGAAAGTGATTATAAGAGAAATATAAGTAATAAAAGCTCGAATAGGACATGCACAAGAGTGAAAACTAGCCCGTATGAGTCCATAAAAGTGTATATAAATGGGACTCATCACACCCCCAGACTTACCTGTTTTTACAACCCGAGCAAACAAATCCAGTGGGAAATGAAAATGGTAGTTAGCATAGAGAATTGCAAAGAAAGAGTAAGATGCCAAGTATCATACTCATGCAAATAGAAATTCAGTAAAAGAAAATTCTAACTATACTAACTAATTTAGAATAGTATAAATGCGTAAGTAGAAATTTAAGTTTACTCAGAAGGTGAATCATGGTGAATTTTTCAGTCGTGCACTAGTGTGAAAGTAAACAAGCCACTAAGGAGGGGGTTGCCAAAGACCGGAATTCAGGGGTAACTCCGCTGAAATCCATCAACATCGTGAGCTATAAGCTTGCCCGGTCACACTCTCTGCATAGTGCTAGCAAACTCAAAAGGTGAATCAGTAGGGCTTTTGGGTTTTTACGAAGCTTAGGTTACGGAATGATATACAAAGATAAACTTGAAGGCTACGCAACCCAAATGAGAAACAACAATATGCTTACTCGGAACAAGCCCACAACAGCGGTAGTGTGACACCCACCCCCCCCCCCCCCCCCCAGACCTAGCTTGAAAGTTGGGTGTGCACACAGCCTACTCCAACTGATTTTCTCAATTATGCACTAGGGGAATTCTTTTCATTTCTAATCCTTCCTCAGATTTTTCTTTTCATTTTCTTTCGTCTTTCTTTTTATTTGAATCCCCCATTTGGTTCACCAATAAATTCAGCATGATAGTTTCTCATCATCACGAAATTTACACACATCACACCCAACGATAATTATACTCTCGGTTAGCTTTAATACTTGGTTGCGAAAGTGGGATAAGCTTCAGCCTTTGGTGATTGACGGAAGAGCTGAAACAAAGGATGGGTAGGCATGAATTGGCTTGCAAAGGTAAGCGCGTAGGTCATGGAAATCAAAGCTCAAACTAGCCAACTAGATGGCCTACGTCACGCTCAACTAATTGAGTCGCTCTCACCCATGCTTCAAGAGTCGCTTGGGGCAAGTTCTTAGCCCGCGAGAAAGATAAACCTTCCTTCCGACTTGAGCAACGCACAACTAGCGCTCTCTTACACATAATACCGTGCTACTGCAAACTTCAGTCACATTCACCAAATGAGTAAAATAAATCAAAAGCTACGCAAAAACACTAATTGTAAATTAAAAGCATAGAGATAATCTAATTTTACTCTAATTTCTATGGGAGCATGCGGATGCGACTAGAGCACTACAAGAGTAAAGATCACACTCTGATTTGCAATTCCTAAGCTAACATCCTATTTCAAAATCCAAACCAAGATAAGCTTGAACAGAAGCACATAAACAAGTGAGTGCGCGCTTGTGTGGGTGAATTGGTGTATTCTATAGTATGACATAAATGAAAATATACTTCTGGTATGCCAAAACGTGTACACGTGTAGTGAATACTCGGTACACTCTCCCCCAGACTTGAATTGGACAATCACATGAATTTTTGACAATGAAAAAAAAGAAAGCTAGGGAAGAGGGTACCTATGCTCAGATATGAGCGAACCAGAAGATTGGCGTTAGTCCTTGGAAATCACCAGGTTTGCCGCCCCCAAAAAAATCACTGCTCCTGCGAATAAATCACACTAGAGACAAAAATTGAAAGAAAATAGAAGCATAAATAGATTAGGATTAACCGAAACCAAAAGGTCCCCCATTGGGTTGTCTCCCAAAAGCCCTTTTGTTTAATGTCCTTAAGGTGGACCAAATACCCGTATTAAGCAGTTTAAAGAGAGAAGAGTTCTAGCAATTTTCTAATATATCACCAAATGAGATACACAAGCAAACAAACTAAGAACTAAAACAAAAGCAGAAAGAACAAGCAGCAACCAAAAGCCAGGAGACTCAGTCACGACTCAGCTATTTGCTGATTTGTGATGGTTCTCCCATACTATACGATATGGGAAGGAGGTGAAGGCTTTAGGGCTCAAAGGAGATATCTCTCCCTTGCCCCTAACCTCTTCCTTCTCGTGTCGAAAGGCGGCAAAATGAGCAGTGCGAAGTAGTCTCTCTTGTTTATGTTTTTCCACAGAAGGGGAGCGCCATCGGGCACAATGTGCCATATCAGAATCAATGTTTTGCTGTCCCAGAGCAGCCAGGGGCTTCATTTCTGCACCCAACACGGGTGACAGATCCGCCCAACGAACCTGTTTTAAATGTTAACATTTTACTTCAGTTTTAACAAAATCAATCAAAAGGTTTTTAGCCATGCCGACCATGGTAACTTCAGACTTCGCGGCCTCTCCGCCTTTGTTCTCAGCTTCTTCTTCATCCCTCACATCTTTCTTCACTCTCTTCTTTTCCTCCTCCTCTGACTCAGTGATATTTAAAATTAGAGTTCTTCTTCTTAGGGTTTATGATTTATAAAAATGCGAAGAAGAATGATGATATTTTCCAAAACTATATTCGATGAAGGCAAGTGTACCTTATTGTATATAATATAGGATATTTTATAAAAATACCAAGGTCGTATTAAACTCGGGTTTGTCGAGTACTTCTACTTCGAGAAAGCGGACTATTATTTTATCGGAGAGAGAGCGGAAAAGAGAACTAAATTGCTACTAAATAAAAGAGAACGAAAATAAAGAAAGAAAATAAAACTTGATTAAAACTCGCTTTGAAATGAAATTAAAAGATAAATACTATCATTCAACTCTAAGCCTTGACCGTGGGGATTCCCGAAGCTCGAACATGCCTCTCTCGAGGTTAATGCCCAACTAAGCTTAGGAAAAATCAACCGGACTCTCGTCCTATAATTGATTACCTAAGACTTGCTTTACGATGTGAATCCTACTACAGGATTTGACTCCTATCCAGAAGATTTACGTCATCCTCTCTCGAGGGGTGCGTGCAACTCTTTTTATTCTCGAGTGATCGATTCGTACGCACGTCCTCTCGGCTAGCTAGAATACGAAAACAAATACCGAAATTCATAACCGGAATATGAACTCGATATCGTTATATTTCGAGAATAAATCGAAGGAGAGAAGATACGATAATAAGGAAAGAGATGATTTTGATTCAAAGCTTGCTAAAAATCAAGACTACAAAATAATTGCTAAAGAAAAAAAATTAAAACAAGAAAGAGAGAGAAAGAGGAAGAAAGAGAGAGTTTGCGAAAATAAAAGAAAGCTTAAATTTTCATTGCCATAAAAGAAAGAGATTACATGAAATAAAACCTACATTACATTGCATGGAATTGAAACTAAGCTAGCTTGCATGAAATAAAATTACAAGGAATGAAAAAAAGAAATAACAAAATTACATGAAATTAAAGCTAACCCTAAAACATGAAGAAATAAGGAAAATTGTACAAGAACAGCCCAAATGGGCAGGGGGGAAGGGGCTAGAATGTTGGAGGGGAACCTCTGAATTTATAGGAAAAATTTCCAGGTTACACGCCCTCGATCACGGGCGTGACCTAGGGCGTGTAATACTTGTTCTGCACGGCTGCGACATCGGCGTGGGTCTTGCGTGACTGTGTCGCGAAAAAGGACATTACACGCCCATGTAACTTTGGTCACGGGCGTGTACCTAGGCGGCTTCATCAATGCGGCGTGGACTTGAGTGCGGCGCTGCAGCGAAAAGCGATCACGCGGGAAAAGTCACAGGCGTGACTCATGGGTCACGGGAGTGACTGGGGTCAACTCCATCAATGTGGCGTGGGCTTGAATTCGGCACAGCAGGGAGCTGGGATCACGCGGGAAGTCACGGGCGTGACTCTTTGGTCACGGGCGTGACTTGGGTCAACTCCTCGACAGCATCTCCACATCTCGTCGGTAGCCAGCTGGGAGGATTCTAAGATTACACGCCCTTGGTCATGGGCGTGACCTGGGGCGTGACTTGCTGTGGACTAGCTCAATCTGCTCGGCAACACTTCTGGACTGATCTTAGTGTTACACGCCCTTGGTCACGGGCGTGACCTAGGGCGTGTACTATGGAATTTGTCTAAAAACACCAGAAAATCTGCAAAACAAAAATACAATTATATTTAGAACTAAAATTATAAAAGAAGTGATTTTTAACTAAAATATAAATAATATTTACAAAATTATATTAAACTTAACCTAAATACTATAATTAAAATAAGCATAAATCCTACTTATCAAATACCCCCATACTTAAGCTTTTGCTATTCCAGAGCAAAAGTATGAGAAATATTTATAAGACATTTAATAAAATTTTTAATAAAGACTAAAAATTTATTGAATCACAAGTAAGCTAAAAAGAAAATTTAAGGATTGACGAATTAAGTCCTAAATTATGAAATTAAAATAATAAGAGAAAAATATTTAGCCAAGAGTTCTCAAAAATATTAACTAGTTAACAAAATTGAGTAATAAGTAAACAAAATTAGATTTACAATTTATAAAAACCATAACTTTGAAAAATCTAAAGGAAAAAAGTAACTTACTAAGTATTGCTCTCTCCATAACATAATTTAAATCTAGATCAAAGATATTGGGTTAGGGGGGGTTTCATAAAATTTGGCATAAAAAGAGATCTTTGAATGAAGGTGATGGATTTTCCATTTCACCAAAGTGGTTTTTTTTAAGTAAATATTTTTTTTCTCTCTTCTAACAACAACCCAAAATGTATATGGTTTAGGAGTAATGAATTTTATCCTCTTACTCCATGCCATATAATCTTTTCAAATATTTTGGGTGCATATGTTTTAGGGACTAATGAATTTTATCCTCTTATTCCCATGACATATGATCTTTTAAAATACTTTTTTTTATGCCATCAAAGGGGTAGGGTAGAGAAAAGACTTCTAGCTTATAAATTAAATTATTTTGAGAGCAAATTTTAGTACTTTAAACTTTCCTAAGATTTTAAAAGCTTGAGGTAGAAATAATTAAAATCTAAAGGTGTTTAAGCAAGATTACTAAAAATTTGTAACTTTGTAAAATAAAAGAGAAGAAATGCTAAAGAAATACCTCTAATCAAATTAAAATCATAAAATATTTCTTAACACTAAATCACTTAAACAAAAAATTAGATTTAGCAAACCATGATAGAATAAATGATTAGCAAATAAAAAAGTATAAATGCTTATAAATAAACTCAAAATGATTTTGGAAATGACAAAAACCAAAGTAAGGGCTTATTATATTCTTGGGATTTTTTATAAGTTTTTTGTAATAATTTTTTGGAATTTTTTTTTTATATTATCTTTTTTTTTTGGAATTTTTAATATTATCTTTTTTTTTTGGAATTTTTTAGGATAAGAAATAAATACTAAAAATGCTAAACATAAACTAAAAAAAACTATTTTTTTTGTTAATTCTTGGACTTCCCGAGGTCTACCCGGTGAAGGGCTCGCAAGGTACTAGAGGCTGTGATGGGAATTCAAGCCCAAGGCGTCCTTTCCGAGAATTTAAATTTTCGATTATCTAATTTTTTTGAATTTTTTTGGGTTTTCTAAAATTTTTTTTTTGAAAAAAACTAATTTTTCTTTTGTAAAAGACAATAAAAAGGAAATAAACTATTTACAAAACTATGTACACAAATATTTTTGGAATTTTGTGATTTTCAAAAAAATTTTGGAAATTTTCTACGATTTTATAATTTAAAAGAAAGGGAAATACACCCCCATACTTAACGTTCAACATTGTCCCCAATGTTGAAAGCTAAGTATGGAGAATAATAAAATAGAAAATACAAGAGCATGATTATGAAAGAAAAAGAACAAGGAGAGGAAAAGAAGTACGTCCCTGATGGAGACGGACGACCATCACGATTACCTGCAAAAATTTTCTTTCAAAACCATAAGACAAAACACAAAATCAAAAGAATTAAAACATAAAAGTTACTTATTATTATTATTATTATTATTATTATTATTATTATTTGATAAAAGTAATAGTGCTTTCTCTTTTCAAAATATCGACAAAATATCCCCGGCAACGGCGCCAAAAACTTGATATTTAAAATTAGAGTTCTTCTTCTTAGGGTTTATGATTTATAAAAATGCGAAGAAGAATGATGATATTTTCCAAAACTATATTCGATGAAGGCAAGTGTACCTTATCGTATATAATATAGGATATTTTATAAAAATACCAAGGTCGTATTAAACTCGGGTTTGTCGAGTACTTCTACTTCGAGAAAGCGGACTATTATTTTATCGGAGAGAGAGCGGAAAAGAGAACTAAATTGCTACTAAATAAAAGAGAACGAAAATAAAGAAAGAAAATAAAACTTGATTAAAACTCGCTTTGAAATGAAATTAAAAGATAAATACTATCATTCAACTCTAAGCCTTGACCGTGGGGATTCCCGAAGCTAGAACATGCCTCTCTCGAGGTTAATGCCCAACTAAGCTTAGGAAAAATCAACCGGACTCTCGTCCTATAATTGATTACCTAAGACTTGCTTTACGATGTGAATCCTACTACAGGATTTGACTCCTATCCAGAAGATTTACGTCATCCTCTCTCGAGGGGTGCGTGCAACTCTTTTTATTCTCGAGTGATCGATTCGTACGCACGTCCTCTCGGCTAGCTAGAATACGAAAACAAATACCAAAATTCATAACCAGAATATGAACTCGATATCGTTATATTTCGAGAATAAATCGAAGGAGAGAAGATACGATAAAAAGGAAAGAGATGATTTTGATTCAAAGCTTGCTAAAAATCAAGACTACAAAATAATTGCTAAAGAAAAAAAATTAAAACAAGAAAGAGAGAGAAAGAGGAAGAAAGAGAGAGTTTGCGAAAATAAAAGAAAGCTTAAATTTTCATTGCCATAAAAGAAAGAGATTACATGAAATAAAACCTACATTACATTGCATGGAATTGAAACTAAGCTAGCTTGCATGAAATAAAATTACAAGGAATGAAAAAAAGAAATAACAAAATTACATGAAATTAAAGCTAACCCTAAAACATGAAGAAATAAGGAAAACTGTACAAGAACAGCCCAAATGGGCAGGGGAAGGGGCTAGAATGCTGGAGGGGAACCTCTGAATTTATTGGAAAAATTTCCAGGTTACACGCCCTCGGTCACGGGCGTGACCTAGGGCGTGTAATACTTGTTCTGCACGGCTGCGACATCGGTTGGGTCTTGCGTGACTGTGTCGCGAAAAAGGACATTACACGCCCGTGTAACTTTGGTCACGGGCATGTACCTGGGCGGCTTCATAAATGCGGCGTGTGCTTGAGTGCGGCGCTGCAGCAAAAAGCGATCACGCGCGAAAAGTCACGGGCGTGACTCATGGGTCACGGGCGTGACTGGGGTCAACTCCATCAATGTGGCGTGGGCTTGAATTCGGCGCAGCAGGGAGCTGGGATCACGCGGGAAGTCACGGGCGTGACTCTTTGGTCACGGGCGTGACTTGGGTCAACTCCTCGACAGCATCTCCACGTCTCGTCGGTAGCCAGCTGGGAGGATTCTAAGATTACACGCCCTTGGTCACGGGCGTGACCTAGGGCGTGACTTGCTGTGGACTAGCTCAATCTGCTCGGCAACACTTCTGGACTGATCTTAGTGTTACACGCCCTTGGTCACGGGCGTGACCTAGGGCGTGTACTACGGAATTTGTCTAAAAACACCAGAAAATCTGCAAAACAAAAATACAAATATATTTAGAACTAAAATTATAAAAGAAGTGATTTTTAACTAAAATATAAATAATATTTACAAAATTATATTAAACTTAACCAAAATACTATAATTAAAATAAGCATAAATCCTACTTATCACTCAGCATTTGTTTCTTCGCTTTGCTTCTCCACAACTATACTCAACTCATTTGCAAATTTATCAGAATTGACAGGTAAAGAATTTAGATCCTTGGTTATTGTAGAGGGGAAGGTGTGGTGTGCCAATTTGGGTGACAAAGTGACACACCACTTAGCGATGTGAAGAGTGGCTCCACTCTCCTTCAAGAACGGGATACCCAAAAGAGGTATGGAAGTGTTTTCCATGGGTCCCTAAACCTGAAATTTAGTGACAACCGCTGCTCCATCTACAACAACCTTAACATCCATAATTTCTCCAACTGTTTCCATCACCATTCCATTTACAAGGACAACAAGTGTGCGATCGTCCACATTGATTTTTAAGCTCATATTTTCAACGTCTTGCAGAGCAAGAACGTTTCGTGATGATCCTGTGTCGCAAAGAGTGGTGGTTTCAACATTGTTTATCTCACATTTCAATATTAAATCGCCCTCATTGCAACCATCCGCCTCGACTAGGCTCTTTCCCTCCTCACATGGATTTTTTTCGTCGTGCTCGGGAGAGCACCTTGAGTTCGCTCAGAAAGCACTTGAGCCAATTGACCTAGTTGCATTTCCAAGTTCCTCATTGAGGCCGTTTGTTTGGCCATATTTGCTTGGGCCACATCAACAAAATTTTCCATCATCTCTTCTAATGCACTCTTGCGCTGCACCAGAGCGCCTTGATTATATCCGGGTTGAGGTGGCCTTTGTTGGCTTCCGGATGCTTGAGCATCAAATTGATGTTGACCGGGTTGCCAATGTTGGCCCGCAGTGTTTTGATTCCATGAGAAATTTGGGTGATTTCTCACACCCAGATTATAAGTATTTACATAGGGTGCCCCCTATTTTGATTCCCTACATAATTAACAAACTCGTTTAAGTTAAGCTGGGCGAATTCACCTGATAGACCACATCCTGGGCATTTGTAAACATGGTGAACACCAGCTCCGCATCCTTCGCAAGTGATAATCATAGAGGGTGCATCAGCAGAAGGTATAGAATCCCCCACGAAAAGACCCTGTGCGCCCCTGGGTGCGTTCCTCCCAGCTATCCAGAAAGTGCTATGGGAAGTAGTGTCTTGCAATATTCTTAAGGCTACCTTCGGGGTGTAGTTCATTAAGGTGCCTCCAGCAGCGACATCAACCATTGCCCGATAGTTGGGCTCTATCGTGAAGTAGAAGTTCTCCACTAGCTCCCACAGTTGGTGCCCATGGCTTGGGCACTTGCGAAGAAGTTCATTGAAGCGCTCCCCAGCCTTAGTGAGAGTCTCCTAATCCGCATGACGAAAAGTAGCAATATCCCGATGAAGGCTCACAATCTTGTCCACCTGATGGAACTTGGCGAGGAACTTGAACGTGAGGGCGTCCCATTTTGGGGCTATACCTGGAGGGATTGTATGGAGCCAGACCTTGGCTTTATCGCGCAAAGAGAATGGAAACAGTCTTAGTTTGACTATTTCATCCGGGATTCCCACGTAGCGGAACGTTCCGCAAATTTCAGCAAACTCCGCTAGGTGAAGATGTGGGTCTTCACTAGGCATCCCCGAGAACTGTGTGTTGTTGCGGATAATATTCAGAATGGTCGGCTTGATTTTGAACTGGTTGTTCATGATATCTAGCCCGAATCCCGGATACACACTTCTGGCACTCATTGTTCGTGGCCTTGGTCGAGCCGCCTCCTGCTCATCCACCATAATATTCTGCCCCTCTCCGGCCACTCTCTGGCCGCCTCTGTGGCCCTCTCCCTGGTTCAGATTATCTCCCATTTGCGCTCGTGCGGCTATAGTACGCCTCAGTGCGCGAGCAGTCCGTTCAATTTCTGGATCAAAGGGTGCTAGATCCCTTGCAGCTTGCCCTTGCATACACAAACAAAAGACAAAAAGGAACAAAAATAAAAAACACCCGCTCCAATAACAAGTGCTCAAAATACAAAACACTTCATGCCTGCATTCCCTAACAACGATGCCAAAAACTTGATGCGGTTTCCGCAAGTGCACAGGTCACTGTCAAGAAATAATGGGAATAGCTTCCCAAATATCGATCTCTTGAGGAATGCAGGTTGTGATGAAGTGATTTGTGTTGTGAAACGATTGTTACAATGAGCGAAATAAGTAAAACAAGGGGCTTTGTTTGGTTGGTCTAAACTAACAAACAAGAAAATAATGATGCGGGTCGAAGTCACCACTTTGCTTGGCGAGATGAATGCGTTGGCCTCTATGCCGGGCTTTGTTAGGCGAGTGGAAAGAAAGCAAGTGTGGAATGTGAGGGTCACAATCACCTCTTCGCTAATCACCATTAGCCTTTGCTAACGTGAGTCTCAAGTGAGTGAATGGAGTGGAAGCGGGTGAGTGGTGATGAAGCGCAACATAACACAATATCCTAGGTTAAGAAAAACAAGAAGCACTTTCATTCATAGACAAATGAGAGTAATCATGTTCATTACAAACTAATACATCCACAAAAGGCAAAAGGGGAGAATAAACCAATAGAGAAGACTAGCCGTCGATCTCGGCCGGAATAATGGGTTGTCAAACCACTTCCGGGATCGGTCGATGTATGCTTCCGGGACGAAGAGACTGTCACTATCTCTGATCTTGCTCTGTCGTCTTCGTTGATCAGGTTTTCTTCTTCTTCTTCCAAACTGTGGTTGCACACAACTCGGCAATGGTGTTGTTGACGGCCGGGAATGCTTCCAAACTCTTGGAATCCACTAGGGTTTCACCGGAGAATGGTTCCCGGATGAAGGAGATGAGTGGAGATGGAGGAGGAGAGAAAACGGTGATGGGCGGAGCTTAAAATCGCCGAATGGAAGTATGTTCTCTCTCTTAAGTTGGCAGATTTCCTGGCTTATAAACAAAAACAACAAAAATTATGTCACGCACGGTCGAACGCACGACCGTGCATTGACCGTGCAATATTAACGAAGGAGCAGTGCCTTGCAGAAGAAGCAGCAGTGCCTGTGCATTTTACTTATGCACGATTGAAGCTGCCCGTGCATAAGAATGCACGACCAATTCCAGATGGCCAAAAAAACTAGGCTTAACAGGCGATCATGTGCTTTCTTCGCGCACGGGCGGCTTCCCGTGCGTAAAAATGCATGATCAATGACAGAACATCATTTTCTACTCAGATGAGGGCGCACGACCCCAACCATCAGTGCGTCAAGGAAAACGCACGACCATGCGATATATGCAGACATGAAAATGGGTAAAATATGATGATCCATCCACCTGCATAAACATCAACACGGCTGGGAATACCCTTCCAACTCAATACAAATACAAAATAAAAGATTACGTAGCACCATGTGCGTACCCCCAACAACAAGAAGCACAAAAGCAAACCAAAACGGGCCTAAATAGTGCACATATCGCAGAAGTGATTATAAGAGAAATATAAACAATAAAAGCTCAAATAGGACATGCACAAGAGTGAAAACTAGCTCGGATGAGTCCATTAAAGTGTATATAAATGGGACTCATCAAACAGCCACCAGGTTTTGTCAATCCAACTTTTCCCTCTTATGTGTGTAGACTAGATAAAGCACTATATGGCCTCAAGCAAGCTCCAAGAGCTTGGTATGTGATGAGTCCCATTTATATACACATATTTGGACTCATCTGGGCTAGTTTTCATGCACTTGCACTTCATTTTTAGTTCATTAATGCTTATATTTCACTTGTTCACTCTTCTCACATGAAGTGCACATTTTGGCCCATTGTGGTGTGCAATTGCGCACTATTCTGCTGGGGGTAAGTAATCATGTGTAAGCAAAATCGCACGAGTTTCCCTCTTTTATCTAAGAATTTATGTCAATTTGCAATTTTCCAGATCGCACGGTCGTGCGTTTATCCTTCACGCATGATCTGGTTGATCGTGCGTTTTTTATTTCGCTCAAAATCATGAAAATCTGCCGTCCTGAATTTGCCAGTGCGTTTTCTTCCTGCACGAGCATTTTGCCCGTGCGTGAGTAAAACGCACGAGCAAATCCTGTTTTCTAAAAAATTACGTTTCTGCTCCGCCCGTGCGATTCCTTCGTACACGGTTGACTCCGAACGTGCGTTTGGTTATGCGTGAAGGATTTTCTGACATTTTTCTATTTAAGTCCCGATTTTTAGGTCATTTGGGATCCGAAGAGCTCCGCGATTTCTTCCGACGGAAGGGGCCGACGGCTCCGTTTTTCTTCTTCCAAGGGAGGGTATCACTCCATAGTGTTTCCCCATCATCCTAAGATCTAAAGAAGGTGATCTCCACTCCATATTATCCAGATTGCAAGGAAGAATGAGGGCATTGATGTGGACAACGTAGACACTCGAGAAGACGGGCTAGAGGTGGTGAGAGCTTCAGAGATCCCAGACGCAACCGATGAATGGACTGTAGGACATGGATTGACAACCCAGTGCATCCTCCCATTTCTATGGCATAGTCTCAATCGTCGTTTGTATTTCTACCCTTATTTTCCTCTTTTAAGGTTGTGCGGTATGAAATCACCTATACTTTGATGATGAACCTTGCTTAAACCTATTGTAATTGCTATTTGCTTTCATTATGCTTTTATGAAAGTCTATTGTGTTTATGCTTGGTGTGTGGAATCATTATAGAGTGGTATGCCTGTGATCTTGGTTGAGCTTTGTTAGATGTGAATGCAACCCTCCTTTCCGCAAAGTGTTTTCACTCCATCCGCTTGACTACTCATCCATCCACGTTGCGAAGCGGTGCTAACGGCCCGTGTAATCCATCCGCCTAGCTAAGAGGTGCTAACGACCCTCAAACCTTTCCTCTAGTGCGAACCCATCCATCCGCTTGCCTTCTCGCTCATCCACCCAGTAAAGCAGTGCATAGTGGCCTGCATAGTTTCCATCCACCCGGTGAAGCAGCGCATAGCGGCCTGCATAGGAGTAGTTTAGTTTCTTTTCTTTTATGTTCCACAATCCAAACTAAACCTCCCGCATTCCATCTGATTAAAGGACTTCAATCTCAAGTACTTCCTCAAAAGTAAACTCCACCTTACTGTGTTCCTGTGAGATCGATACTCGGGGATTCACTCCTCATTTTATATTACTTGACAACGACCGGTTCACAGTTATTTTTTGCCGCAGTCTCGCTACCGCCTATAGCGGTGTGCTAGATTTGCACATCAAGTTTTTTGCGCCGTTGCCGGGGAACACAGTCGTGTGAGTTTTCTTGAGAGAGAGTGACAAGAGATAAAGTTCTTTTCCATTTGTATATCGCATTTGTTTTAATTTAGTATTTGTAAATTCTCTTTTTATCTGTTTTTAAGTATTTTAAAAATCAGGTTTCTGTTGATTTAAATTTTCCATCGTGCATACTAAGATTTTCTTTTAACTTATATTATTAGTGAATCCTTCTTTGCACCAATATGTATGCTTATCAACAATGTAGGTGGTGTAAATCGTTTAATCATTCTAGTGATGATTGCCATCTAGGAAGCCATAATTATAATTGGTATGGTTCATCGTATGGAGAATCAAGATCTTCATACAATGAACCAACCTATTATAATTATGTGTCCCCATCGCGAGCATCGCCTTCACCGGGTCGTTTGGCTTTTCCACAGCCAAATCCTACTGGGAAGCGCTGCTTGTGTTGTCATAGTTTTCATCACGCGCTGAAAGACTGTGAGCAATGGAAATTGCAATTGGGAGAGGATGATGAGCCAACACTTATCTCCATTCCACTGTCTTCCTATGCCACCGCTCCTTCCATCGCTGATGACACATACGTTAGGCCCCCGGGTCATCTTGGGAGCACAACGAATGCGTCGATCAGCGTCGCTGTTGATCACTACGATGACATTGTGGAGTTTCCTTCCTCCATTGTGCCATCATTTCCTGTGGATTCTATATCTGATGATATTTCTTCACTCCTATCGGACTCTATCTTGAGTCCTATTTCTACTCAGATATTTTCTTGTATCAGTATGCATGTATCTTCAGCTCTTATTGCCGAATTTCTAGATGTACAGGATGAGCCGATGGAGCCCGAAGCTGTGCCGAGTTGCACTGAGGTGGATTTTATCTTCAGTGAGGAGGTTTCTGCCTCTTCACCGGAGGAGAAGGTCCAACTCATCATCGAAGTTCCTAGCTGCTCATATTATGCTTGCAGTGATTCTATTGCAACCGACATTGAGTCTTTTGTGGAACCTGCTAGGTGTGAAACCGGGATCACTCCTCCTTTGTTTGATTCTTTTAGTTCTTCTTCCATTTTATTTCCTAATCAACCTTCTTATAGTGCAGATATTGATAAGTTCATCCTTCCTGCTTCCCCTCCTGCTTTAATTTCTAATATTGCACATATTCCCTTGCAGGTGCATGAATTTATAGACCCATTCTTGGGTAATTTTGAGAGGCTGTCATGGAAGGGAAAGCAGATGGCAATGATTAAATTAATAACATATTCTCCCTCTGTTGGGACCATTGTCCACAATGTCTTAGATTTGGAGAAGTCCATTCTTAAGTCAAAGATATACCTCAGAATGTATTTGATATACTTTCTAGAATCATTGTGCAGAACATTAGGTCAAGCAAAGTGCTCAAGGAATTCATCCAAGTTCACAAGCGTCGAGACACCACACATCGCTCGACGCCTGTGACCCAGAAGCATCGACCCATGTCTGCTGCTCAAAAAGACAAGGTCGCCGCTGAAGATCTGAGACCAAGTTTGGAAGCATCGAGCCAAGGAATATCGCTCGACGCCGTGGAATAGAAGTGTTGACTAAACTTCAGTTAGCTCAACGCCAGCAAAAAGAGTCGAGATATGAAGCCAAGATTAAAAGCGTCGAGACACTACACATCGCTCGACACCTTATTGAAAAAGCGTCGACAGAGATACACAATGCTCAACGCCTTTTTCTGAGAAGCTCTGAACTGTGAAATGCATAACAGTTCATCTACAGCTAGCTGAGCCTTTGTTTATTCTGAAGCCATTAAAGACCGTTGAAGACTTAACGTCATGCTGACGTGGAGGAGCATAATAGATGTTGCAGATGGCGGGCTATAAATAGAAGGCATGTCCTATGGGTTTACAAGCTGATTATTTTCCTATTTTCGAAAGCAATTATCTTCTCCGTCTCTTTGAGGGAAAGTCTGAGAAAGAATCTGAAGAAGTCATCTCCTCTTTCAGAACTGTTCTATTTTGAAGAATTCTTTCAGCAATCTGGTGCTGATACTTCTTTCTAAAAAGAGAAGATTAAGAAGGAAGAATCTGTCTTCCTAAAAAGAAGAACAGTCATCACAGCCTGAAAAATCAAGAAGACCAAATTGCTGCTGCTGATCTGTTGAAGATTTCTGTCTGATCATTCAGACAGATCAAGAAGACTCAACACTTTGAATAATCTGAGTCTAAGTATTGTTACTATCTTTATCAATCCCTGTAGGGTCTGAGTTGTCAGATCTGAGTGTAGGATCTTTCAAGGATCTGAGTTGTAAGATCATGTGTGATCTGAGTTGTAAGATTCAGGGGTGAATCTGAGCTGTAAGCCTATAATTATAAAGGCTGAGGTAGGATCTGTGGAGATCTGAGTTGGTAGGATCTGTTGAGATCTGAAATGGTAGGATCTGTGAGATCTGAGTTGGTAAGATCTGCTGAGATATGAGAGAGTAAGATCTGTTAAGATCTGAGTCTATAAGATCTATTGTGATCTGAGTTGTAAGACCTGCTTGTGGTCTGAGATCTGGAGGAGATATAAACCCTATCTAGCACACTGCTAGAGGGGAGAAGGGGGAAAGTGGATTACCCAAGATAAGGGGAACCACTATAAAATTATGTGTGTTTTTGTTTGTGTTCATTTTCTTGAAAGCTCTGATCATTCTTTTAGGTTATAATCAAGAACTGCAAATTGTTTTTTTTAAATAACCTATTCACCCCCCCCCCCCCCCCTCTAGGTGATTAGCTACCCTTAATTAAAGTCTTTCAAGTGGCATTAGAGGGAGGTTGTTCAAGAAAAGGTTTAACAGCCTGAACAAGATCTCCTAAGGGTATATTTGTTAAGTCGTGATGGCTAATAGTGAAGGAAACACGGAATTCACATCTATGAAGCTACCAATCTGCAGAAAAGAAAACTTTGGGATTTGGAAGAAAAGGGTCAGATTATTCATGGAAGCCTCTGACCCTAGGATATATATAACTGTACTAGAGGGACCTTTTGTTCCTATGAAGGTTTCATTTACAGATGGAAGTATCAAGACTCATATTCTGAGATGACCAAAGATGAAGTGATTCTGGCCTCCATGGATAAGAGAGCTCAGAATATCATTGTGAGTGCTATTGAGGATTCAACCTTCCAAAACTTAGTTCATTACAAAACTACCTAATAAATGTGGGAATCTCTCAATGTCTATATGGAAGGGACTGAGGAAGTCAGAGATGACAGGAAGTCTCTTCTAAATCAGCAATATGAGGCTTTCAGACAAGACAAGAAAGATTCAATAGCAATTTGCTATGAGAAATTCTTCAAAATTGTAAATGGTCTGAAAACCTATGGAAGAACTTTTACAGATTATGAGCTGAATGATAAATTCTTAAGATCCCTTAACAAAGAATGGGATATCAAGATCTGTGCCATCAGGGAAATGGGAAATCTGGGAAATATTCAGCCACGGAATCTATATGGGAAACTTTTGTCCCATGAACTTCACCTGAATACCAGAAAAGCTGAGGAAGGAGACAGTAGGGAAAATCCTATTGCTCTGAAGGCAGAAAGTTCCAAGAAAAGCAAAGAAAGAATGTCATTATCCCCCAGGATACCATCTGAATCAGAAGAATTAGAGACCAGTAATTCTGACTCTGAAATATCAGATGGTGAACTGGCACTCTTCACCAAACAGCTGAAAAGGATGCTCAGAAGAAAACAACACTGGAAAACTAGACCCTCTCAGTCATCCAGATCTAAGAAGCACTCCAATTCTACAGAGGGATTCAAACAAGATTCCAAGAAGGACAGGTATAACTCTAAACACAATAAATCTAATTCAGAAGAAATTGTGCTTTGGATGCAGGAAATCAGGACACATGATTGCTGATTGTCCTTCAAAGAGAAAGAACAACAAGAAGTCTGATGAAAGGAGGCACAAATCTGACAAGAGACATGAGAGGACTCTAATAGCCAAGAAAGGCAAAGTCACTCTCAGTGACAGTGAATCTCAATCATCTGACTCAGATAGTGAAGAGGCACTCATAGCTCTGGTGGCTATCAATGAAAGTGAAGACACTCTGAATCATAGACCTATGATAAGAGCCCCACTATCAAGGTCTGATAGTGAAGAGGATGAAGAAGAAAATACAGGACTCATGACACTCAGTGATGAAGATGATCAGGAGACAATTTCTAATGTGAAGGTACTTGATAAAACTCCTTTATCTGATTCTGATTCTGAACCTAAAATTATTTCTAAACTTGAGATAAATTCATTTTCTTCTGATAAGAATGACTCAAAATCTAACTTTCATGAAGATGAAATTATTGAGAAATATGAGTCACTTCTTAAAACCCTTAAAAAGAGCAAAAGGCATAACAATAAGCTACAAAAAGAAATATCTGAATTAAAGCAAACTAACTCACAAAACTCTGAGGCAGCTGAGAGGCTGAATCAGGTAAGCAAGGAGCTTAGCAAATTAAAAGTCATGTCTATTATTCACATTCAGACTTTATGCACTAAGGAGAAATTAATAAAAGAACTTGAGGCAAAACTCCTAGCAGAAAGGAAGCTTGTGGCAAAGTTCTCAAAACCACAAACTATCCTTCCCATAATAGACAGATTTTCTGCACAACACAGATCTGGCATAGGATACAATGGAAAGACATAAAGTAAATCTAAAAATAATGACAAGGCACTTATGCAACCTATAAAATTCAACAAAGCTATGCTTATCACAAATGAGCATGATCAAAAAGTTGTGCATAAGTTCTGTAAGGGTGAGTGTTCTAATAGCAAAGATTACTCAATTCAACCAAGTAACAATGATGCCATCTCTATGCAAAGAAAATGTAGTAACTCATCATGACTCCTTTGTATTTAAAGTAAACACCAAATTCAAAAGAGAGGAACTAAGACCAGTAGTGAAAACCAATGCTGTCAAGGAAACTAAACCAGTAAATTTCACTAAAACAATTTACAAAGCTCCTTTGAAAAAGGCAATTAAACAAAATGTGAGTCAACCTAAAGAAGTGAGAAGACCTCCAAGGAGATATAACAGATATGAATGTTGGTGTTGTGGAAAGGTTGGACATTTTGCTCTTGACTGTTGGTTGAATCCAACTGTTCCAAGATTCAACTCTGGGAGAGTACTCAGACTTGTGGCAACTCTCACAGCACCAAGGATTATACAACAACTAAATATTCCAGCTCATACTAACAAGGATCTAGGACCCAACTTGGTGTGGGTTCCTAAGAAAAGGTAATTTCTTCTTGCAGGGATGTCCAAAGACCAATCAACTTCCTATCTGGTACTTGGACAGTGGGTGCTCTATGCACATGATAGGAACAAAAAGTGTGCTGAATGATTACACTCCTGTGAAGAATGGACCAAAGGTTATCTTTGGAGGGTCGGACAAAGGTAAAACTAAAGGTTATGGTAAAATCACAAATGGAATTGTCACCATCACCAAATTTGCTCATGTTGATGGATTGCAACACAATCTCATCAGCATAAGTCAATTGTGTGATATTGGGTATGACATTTCATTCCACAAGGATGAGTGCCTGATTAAGAAAGAGAATGAGATAATTCTCTCAGGCACTAGGAGTGGCAACATTTACTGCTTAAACTTTATATGTTCTGATCAAGTAAATTCCATATGCTTAGTAGCAGAGAATAAAGTTTCTAGTAGTGTACAATGGCATAAAAGGTTAGCCCACATAAACTATAAGTCTATAAATAAGCTTATTTCAAGAGACCTAGTGAGAGCTGGGCCTAAGTGGAAATGTGTGCAGGAGGGTCCCTGCCATGCTTGTCAAATGGGTAAGCAGGTCAAGTCATCCTTCAAACCAATTGGTGAGAAGGATTCCATTAGATGTCTATACCTACTTCACATGGATCTATTTGAACCAATGTCAATCCATAGCCTAGGAGGAAAGATTTACACCCTTGTAATTGTTGATGATTATTCCAGATTCACGTGGGTATTCTTCCTTAAACACAAGTCAGATACTCTAGAAATATTTACCAGCTTTGTTAGGCAAATCAAAAATGAAATAGGAAATCCTGTAGTCAAAATTAGAAGTGATCATGGGACTGAATTTCAGTCAGGTGCAATGACCAAATTTTGTGAAAATCTAGACATCTCAGAAGAGTTCTCATCCCCTAGAACTCCCCAACAAAATGGGGTTGCTGAGAGAAGAAATTGAACTCTCATTGAAGCTAGTAGGAGTATGCTAAGTGATTCCTCTCTTCCTGAGTATTTCTGGGCTGAAGCTGTAAACACAGCATGCCATGTGCAGAATAGGGCTCTTATCAACAAAAGACTGAATAAGACCCCTTATGAGTTGTTGAAAGGTAGAAAACCCACTTTAGCCTATTTCAAAATATTTGGTAGTAAATGCTTTGTATTAAATAATGGAAAGCACCATCTCACTAAATTTGCTGAAAAAGCACATGAGGGAATTTTGTTGGCTAGAGCTCTCAAAGTAGAGCCTATAGAATCTTCAACAAAAGGTCAAATAGAATAGAAGAATCTATACATGTTGTATTTGATGAAACCGGCCTTATTTATAAGGATCTGGGAAGTTTATCTAGTGCGGGTTCTACACAGAAATTGAAGGAGATGAATATCAATGAACAGCACATTGAGGATAATGAAAAAACTAATGAGACTGTAATTGTGACTAGAGAGGATGAATCTCAAGTAGAAGACAATTATGAAGAACCTATTGCTGTTGAAGAACCACAACATCCAGAACCTCTAGAATAGCCAACTCAAACAGATGCACCAGAATCACAAAGGGAAAATGAGAGGTGGAGGAATGCAACCAAACATTTGAAGGATCACCCCAAAGAACAGATTATAGGAAATCTAAATGAAGGTGTGCAAACTAGAAGAGGAAACTCAATACATGAGGCCTTGCATCACATCTTTCTATCCAAAATAGAGCCTAAGAAGTTTGATGAAGCCAATAAGGACACTTCATGGATATTAGCTATGCAAGAAGAGCTAAATCAATTTGAAAGATGCAAGGTCTGGATATTGGTTCCAAGACCAAAGAAACACAAAGTCATAGGGACCAAATGGGTATTTAGGAATAAGCTGGATGAAAATGGTGTGATTATCAAAAACAAAGCAAGGTTGGTTGCCCAAGGATATAGACAGGAGGAAGGCATAGATTTTGATCAAGTGTTTTCTCCTGTGGAAAGATTGGAGGCAATCAGACTATTCCTGGCATTTGCATCACATACTGGATTCATTGTTTATCAAATGGATGTAAAGTCAGCATTCCTTAATGGAACAATACTGGAGGAAGTACATGTAGAACAACCCCCATGTTTTATTGACTCTGCTCATCCAAATCATGTCTATCTTTTATTAAAAGCTTTGTATGGCCTGAAACAGGCACCTAGAGCCTGGTATGAGACATTATCTAGATTTCTCATTGAGAATAAATTGTCAAGGGGAAAGATAGACAAGACATTGTTTCTTAGGGTAGTTAAAGGTCAAATTATTTTAGTACAAATATATGTAGATGATATAATTTTTGGCTCAACTGATAATAACCTTTGCAAAAGGTTTACAAGCCTTATGCAAGGGAAATTTGAAATGAGCAGCATGGGTGAGCTCAAATACTTCTTAGGACTCCAAGTGAAACAATCTGAGGAAGGAATCTTCATTTCTCAGACCAAGTACACCAAAGAGATTATCAAGAAGTTTGGAATGGAAAATTCCACTGTCATGAAAACACCAATGGCAGCCAATATGTCACTAGACAAGGATGACAAAGGGAAACCTATTGATGAAACCTTGTACAGAGGCATCATTGGTTCATTGCTCTACCTAACTGCTAGCAGGCCAGACATTATGTTCTCAACATGTGTGTGTGCTAGGTATCAAGTGAACCCTAATGAATCTCACTACACTGCTGTCAAAAGAATTCTGAGATATCTAAAGGGTACTCTTAATCTTGGCCTTTGGTATCCTAGAAGCAATGACTTTGAACTAACTGGTTTTTCAGATGCTGACTTTGCAGGATGCAAGGAGGACAGAAAAAGTACATCAGGCACATGTCAATTCCTTGGCAAAAGACTAATATCTTGGAGTAGCAGGAAGCAGACCAGTGTAGCTATCTCTACAGCAGAATCTGAGTACATCTCAGCTGGAAACTGTTGTTCTCAGCTACTATGGATTCAACACCAACTCCAAGACTATAAAGTCCAGCTAAGTAAATCTCCATTATATTGTGATTCAACTAGTGCTATTGCTATAGCTAATAATCCTATATCACATGGCAGAACTAAGCACATAGAAATTAGATATCACTTCATTAGAGAACATGTAGAAAATGGAGATATCATAATTGAATATGTCCCCACTGACAAACAAGTTGCTGATATATTCACTAAACCCTTGGATGAAACAAAATTCAATAACTTCAAAATTGAATTAGGAATGCTAAAAATGGAATAAAGTTTTCTTGAAATTAAATAAAATAAAGCTAAAATAAATGACAATTCTCAAATAAGTATAGAAACTGAAATAAATCAATGAAAATAATAATTAAGTCCTAAAAGGTGAGTGGAGAAATAACTGGCGTCGAGAGAAGATACCTGGCGTCGAGATCATACCTGGCGTCGGGCAAGGATAAATGGCGTCGAGCTATCTCAACGCTTGTGCGAACATAGCTAGGCCGTCTCGACAGGGTAAATTTGAACCATTTGACCAATCTTATTAAACAAGTCCGGCGCGCGGCTATTCATCTTCTTGAATTAGAAATTCTATAAATAGGGAAGACACTTCGATTAGTACATATGCCCTAGATTTCTCAATTCGAAATTATCTGCCCAAGAAAATTTCGCCATCAATTCTTTCACTCTACAATCAACACCCACAATGCCTCCCAAGAGCAGTGATTACCTTTACGAAGGAGGTGAGCTTGTTCACAATGGATTCCAAACAGCACCAATGGAAATCAAATCAACCATCGAGCTAATCTACAAAGCAGGACTAGAATTCGTGCTATCTGAATCAACTCTAATTTGGAAACGAGAGGTATTAGAACTTTTCTCCAATACAGTAATAGACACTGCCAATTCTAATCTTAAAACTACTGTAAATGGTAAGAAGATTAAGATTTCTCCTTCAAGACTCGCTAAGGCACTAGAACTGCCAAGATTAAAAAGTAATGAAGAAGAAGAAGAAGTGAGCTCTGAGCAGATTAGACTAGCCCAAGTCTGGTGTGGAATTGAAACATCACATGAAATCTCTGGGAGTATACTTAGGAAAGGAATGAATTCAAGAGGAAAACTGCTGACAGATGTGATCGGAAAGGGTCTGTTATGCAAGACAGGGTCTCATGATAAAATCTCAAGGAAAATGTTTATTCTTCTGGCCAGGATTATTCATACATTAAGAACAGATTGGTGGAGGGTGGTGTTTGACAGAGTAATCGAATGTATCCAAGCACCCAATATGGGTAGGATATTATCTCTATATTTAGTAAAAATCATTCCAGATTCTTTAAATAACAAACTTGGATCCAAGATAAATCATATGAAGAAAATGGACATCAGAATCATAGAGAGATGGGAAAGAATTTTATCAAATCATCCACCAGCAGAATATTCTCCCAAGGAGAAGAATGCTAAGAAGCAAAAGAAGAAGAAGGTCTCTTCAAGCTCTTCAAGTTCAACATCATCCAAAAGGAAATCAAAATCCTCTTCAATTCATGATCCTAATCTCACATCATCTGAAGAAGAAGAAGGGAACAAACCTAAGGACAGTATTCCTAACACACCAACAGGTACTGATCCATTACTTGAAGGGGTTGACAAGATCAATATAGAAAATGATGAGAATGAGAAAGAAGAAGAAGAGAGAGGAAGTCAACCTGGATCCCCTGCTAGAGTTAAAGGGAAGTTTCAAAATGAGAGGGAAGCTCCAGATGAGATCCCTGCTCAGGATAATTCTGAAATTAGCAAGGCAGCAGTTGAGGGGGAGGCTCAGGATGAGATCCCTGCTCCAGACAATAATGACCTTAACAATGCAGTCATTGAGGGGGAGCATCAAAATGAAATCCCTGCTAAAGGAAATATTGATCAAGACAATGCATCATTTGAGGGGGAGTATCAGCCTGAGGTCCCTACTCAAGAGAATCCTACTGTTGATGCTATGGATTTGGAAGGAGAGCCTGAAGCCACAAGGAAAGAGGCTGAAAAGGTGATTAAGATAGAATTTTCTTGCTCACATATGAGCCAGAGGGATGACTCTTTCATCAGAGAAGAAAGTAGTAGAAGTGATGGAATGGCAAGAGAAATCAATGTGGATTTAACTCCAATACTACCTCAGCTGGAGGTGTTGCTTAATAATCAAAGAAGATTATTGGAACAGTATATTGAAGAAAATAACACAAAAATGAAAAATGAAGTAAATTTTCAGATGAAATTGGTTAGATTTGAAGTTAGTCATCAAATGAATGCACTGAGAAAGGAAATGGTAAAATTTTTCAAAAGAGTTGGTACTTCAGTGGATTACACAACTGAACAACTAGATTTAATCAAAGAGACATCAAAGGTTATTAAAGAGACACAAGCAGGTATTTCAAAGACAGTAGATGATGTTCAAACAAATCAAGGAATCTTGAGCAGCAATATGCAAGTGTTGTATAAAGAACAAGTTGCACAAACTCTTACAGGTACAGCTAAGATAGAAGCTAGGCTGCAACAACATGATGCTATTATACTAGCCAAAATTGATGAGAGCTCTCCAATTCTAAAAGATCAAGTAAAGTTAAATACAGATACTATAGATGACCATCTTCTTAAGGCCAAGAAAATCACTGAAAGTGGAATACATCATCTGGAGGGCCAAGTTAGGTTTCAGAAGAATTTTATAAGAGATCATATAGTTGAAGAAGTCCTAAAGGGGGAGAGGTCAAGGATTCAAGCCAGGTCTGAGCATGCTGTGTGGACCTCTGACTCTATAAGAGAAATTTTTGGCTATCCTCCCATAGATAATAATAATGATCAAGTTTCTGATACCAAACCAGCATCTCTTACACAAATCCAAAAGCAAATTGCCAAAATGTATAGCCCTTAGGGTAAAAGCAAGAGAGAAAACTTTACCAGCGAACAAGTAGAATCTAGCGAAAGGAAGTTCAGAGAAGAAGTTCAATCAAGGGTTGATTTTGAACATTGGTCTCCCTCTTCAAGAGAAATGATTCTGGCAGCATGGGATGCTGTGAAAGGTAATCCAGAAGAAAGAGGAAAATGGTATTCTGAAGCTGAGTGGCTGAAGCACAGGGATCAAGAGGAGCTAAAGATAAAATTCAAGGCTGACAAATTGGCTGGGAAAGTTCAGGCAGGTGATAAGGAGCCAATCAGATACAATCCAAAGCCGTTTGGCTATTTCAAGAGAAGAAAAGAGGTTGCTGAAGTCCTTTCCAAGAGAGCTAATAGAGGAATAGAGATCAAGGATCCTGAACAGCATTAGGATTTTATTCTTTATTAAGAATTCTCAGAGAAATGTATTTGATATATCTTTAAACAATATTGATGAGCTTCCAGAGCAAACTATCTTTTATTATCATATATGTACAACCCGTATTCGCTGAGTGGGTCCCTCAAGATCACTGGCGAGATCTTGGTCAGCCAGACCATTCGCCCAGGCTGAGACAGGTGGAAAGACCCCCGGGTAAATAGGGGCGAGCCGTGGGCAGGAAGGAGAAATCGGCGAGTGGCACCCTTGCGGACCAGTCGCCCAGAGGTGTAGGCATTCGCCCAGTCAAGCGAGAGTTCGGCGAGTGGTGCCCTCATGGACCACTCGTCCCTAAGGACTTTAAGGAGGAAATGACCATGATGTCCCTTATGGGATGCAAATAACCCTTCAGAACAGCGGAGTTGGGCTATTAGCAGATCAATCTGGGGTGCGGTTAGTAAAATTAAAAGGTGGATTCATGCTATTTGCAGACCAGCCTAGAAACTCTATAAATAGACCCTTAAGGGCACCTTGGAGGGTATCCGATTTTTTTAGAGTCTTCTCCTATAGGCTAGTCTTGGTTGGCTTCTAGTGCCCTCCAAGGTGCCCGGCTGAGCTTTGGTTTGGGAGGGGAAGCTCTCTGAGATCTTCTAGGCGAGTGGCGGGACCTCCTCGCTGCAGCTTTGGGTCTATTCCAATTTTCTCATCCACCAGTCAGAGAGTTTAGTGATGGAGAAGTAAGCGTCGGCTACACCCCCCTGTGGGTCCGAACTCAGGAGACCGGTTGCCGGTTTCAACATTTTTGGTGCGGTGAGCGTGGACCGTAGCCGGTGAAGGAAAATCCCAAATTAGGTTGGATGACAGGAGATGGGGGAAATGGTTCTGACTCGGGCCACTCGCAGCCACCAGCGACAGGGGAGTGGCTGGAGATGTTCGAAAAGTTCAAGCGAGAAGTCCTGCAGACGGTTCTCGCAGGGAGAAGCGAGTGTGAGACGCCGGCAGTCCTCGTGGTTCCGCCCCAGCAGATCGGCGAGAATGCTCCGGGGCAGCGACTTGGGAAGGAAGTGCCAGCAGAAGGAAGCACGTGAGATCTCCCCGGGCGGCAGTTGTTCAGCTGCCCGGTGAGTGCGGAGGTCTGCGAGCTGGCTCCGCGCGAGAGGACCACTCGCCGAGCAGGGGAAGGGAGCCCTTTTTGCGAGATAATCCTCTCGGCCCCAGTGCCGGAGGGGTTCCGAGGGCAGGAGATGTCCTATTATACCGATAAGGATGACCCAGTCATGCACCTGCAATGGTTTGAGGACATGGTTTCAATCCTGCCCATGTCGGATGCCTTTCAGTGCCGACTCTTCGCGACCACTTTGAAGGAGAAAGCTAGGGATTGGTTCCACCAGCTCCCCGTAGGTTCCATCTACGCGTTCGACGATCTGCGGCGGAGCTTCTGGCTGCGCTTCTCGACGTCGAAGAAGAGAAAGAAGGATGCGGAGTCTCTCTTCAAGATCAGGAAAAGGGAGGGGGAATCACTGGCACACTATGTGGACAGGTTCCAAGAGGAGATACACCTCGTGCAGGAGGTGTCGGGGTTCGCCCTCAAGATGGCATTCATTGTAGGGTTGCGAGATGGGTTCTTCAAGATGGACCTGAAGAGAAGGGCACCTCTCTTCTTTGAGGAGTTGATGGAGCGAGCAGCGGAGGAGATAGAAGGGGAGGCGGCCAACCCAGAATTCTACAAGAGGTTGGCAAAGATGAGCGGGGCTGAGGTGAGACAGCAAGAAGGAAGAAGGCGAGAAGAACCCAGGGGTCAGGGGTTCGAAAGACCTCCTCGGAATTGGAGGTATCAAGAGCCCAACAACAGGTTGGGCTGGAGGCACCAGGAAGGACCAGAGAGAGGTCAGGAAGGGGGGTACCAAGGAAGAGAGGCGGGGGGAATCAATCCGGGGTGGATGTAAGGCCCTAGACCCCCTCACCCCCAAGGGAGCAAGCTATGGCAGTAGGCCGAGGAAGAGGAGGTAGAGGAGCCAGAGGAGGAAGGGGAAGAGCAGGAAGAGGGGGCAGGTGGCGTTGCCCTTTTGTGACTTTCATCAAGAAGAAGGTCACGCGACGGCCACCTGCCCAGAATTCTTGGAGATGAGGGAAAGGGGTCAGACACAGCAGCAGCCAATGAGGATCGAAGAAGTCTTCCCGGAGGGGGAGGAGGACTGGTGCGAAGACAGGGCGGATGTAGGAGCCAGGGGGAATTGGGGTGATTCATGGTGGGGTTGGGATAGAGGCCTCTCGCAAGAGGAGCTTTCAGGCGATGTTCCGGAGAGACATCGTGTCAACCTCCCAGACCCCACCCCCTATAGAGAAGCTCACCTTCTCCTCGGAAGATATGCCTGATTATGAGGACCCATTCTGCGACGGCCTGGTGATCCAGACGACGATAGAAAACTTCACGGTCTCCCGGATCCTGGTGTACAATGGGAGCTCAGTGAATGTTATCTTCAAGAAGGCTTTCGATGCGATGGAGGTGGAGAAGAAGAGGGTGCAGGCCTCTGATGGGCCACTGTTCGGTTTCTCAGGAGAAAGGAAGGAGGTTGAGGGAGGTGTCGGCCTCCAGGTGACGTTAGGAGGGGTCCCAAGGAACTGCCGGTTCGTCATCGTTGACGCTCCGAGCAGCTACAACGCCATATCCGGACGCCCCCTCATCAGTGCCTTCCGATGTGTGCCCTCATCATACCACCAGTGCTTGAAGTTCCATAGTGGAGGAGTCCAGATCCAAATCCAGGGAGATGAAAAGGTGGCAAGGCAGTGCTATGTGACTGTCGTTAACACCATCTCTTGGATGGCGGAGGCTGAGAAGATGGATGAAGAGATGAAGCGGACGGAGGGGCCAGGGGAAGGAGTGGAGAAGAGGGGAGCAGAGGAAGAGGGCAGTGGCCGAGGAGAGAAGATGGAGGTAGCTCAGGAGGAGCAGGTCGAACAAATGGATGAGGAAGGTGCAGCAGAGGAAGAGGCCCGGGTAGAAGGGCGAGAAGCGAAGGGCAGATGGGAAGGGCCGGCACGGCTTGAGGCGGCGGAGGAAGTGGTAGAGATGGAGGTCATCACCCAAGAAGGAAGGGTGGAGAAGGTGCGTGTCAGCGGGGGCCTCAGCCCGGAGGATAGGGTAAGGATGTTGTTGTGCATCCAGAAGAACGTGGACGTCTTCGCATGGAGCGCAGCAGACATGCCAGGCATCGAGGCGGACGTGGCTTGCCATCGTCTCAACCTTGAGCCAGGAGCCCGCCCCATCCGACAGAAGAGGAGGACCTTCGCCGACAAGCTCGAAGAACTGATCCGCGAGGAGGTGTCCAAGCTCCTCGAAGCAGGTTTTGTATCGGAGATCCAGTACCCAGGCTGGGTCTCCAATGTCGTCATGGTAAAAAAGGGCGATGGTCGCTGGCGTATGTGTATTGACTTTTCTTTGTTAAACAAAGCCTGCCCTAAGGATTGTTATCCCCTGCCTCGGATCGACGCGCTGGTTGACTCAGCCATCGGTTTTTCTGTGATAAGTTTTTTGGATGCTTTTTCAGGTTATCACAAGATCAGGATGCACCCCCCGGATATTAAAGATGTCTCATTCATCACCCGGGAGGGGTGCTACTTCTATAAGATGATGCCCTTTGGGCTGAAAAATGCAGGAGCAACCTACCAGAAAATGATGGACCGGGTTTTTAAGGAGCAAAGAGGAAGGAACTTGGAGGTTTACGTAGATGACCTCTTGGTGAAGAGAAAGAGCGTGAGCATTCATCTCCAAGACCTCGAGGAAACCTTCGCCACCCTACGCAAGTACAAGATGCGCCTGAACCCCCTGAAGTGTGTGTTCAGGGCCAGCAAGAGGAAGTTCCTGGGACACCTTCTCACCCCTTCGGGGGTAGAACCTAACCCGGACAAGGTCAAAGCCATCATGGAGTTGGGATCGCCTCGGAATGCTAAGGAGATTCAGCGCTTGACGGGAAGGCTCGCGGGGTTGAGCAGGTTTCTCTCCCGGGCCGGGGAGAAATGCTCCCCCTTCTTCAAAACGTTATGTTGGGGAAATAATTTCTCTTAACCCCTGAAAATGAGTCAAATATGAATTCCAAGAATGAAAAACAAGGTTAAGTAAATATGCGTCGAATAGTATTCGACGCAACGTCGAAATATAGTCGACGTTTCCTTCAGATTGAGTCGAAGTAACTCTAGGAAGATTTCGACGTATGTGTTGTCGACGCTATAATGATTTCTAGTCGACGCATATGGAGAAGTCGACGCACCTTAATCGACGCACCTTCCTTATTCTCCTCTCGACGTCCAGCCAGGATGAATTCGACGCTTACGTCGAATAGGAATCGACGCACGTCGATTTATATGACAGATTTAAATATGCGCCAGATCTCTTTCCTTCTTTCAGTAGATCTGATTTGTATGGAATAAGTATCAATATTTTGTAGCCGTTCTGAATCATTCTTTCCTTATATCTGATTTTTGGCTAATTTGATTAAACTTATTGGACATTATTTGAAATCAGAATTCATTCTTTCCTTCTACAGAAATAAATATTATGGAAACATTATTTCTTTCTATTCTCTCTAACTGCTAATTGATTATCCTCCTATAGTATTATGTTGAATTAACAGAGCTATAAATAAAGAGGAGGTCGGCAGAAAATAAAGAAGAGTGATCTACCACACACATTTGAAATAGAGGAAAAGCTCCCAAGAGAAAAGAGAGAAATTGAGAAAAAGCTCTGCAGCAACATTCAAGCACTTCTTCTTCTTCTGCTTCTGAAGTCATACTGCTGCAAAATCTGATAGCTCTCAGCAAGAGAGAAAGGCTGCAAATCTTCTTCTCTCTATAGAAGAAAGATTCAATTCACTTCTTGTGCTTCCAATCTTCTTGCTAGGAAGAAGATTCTTTCTTGTTTTTATTTCTTCTCCTTTCTTTCTTTCTCACTTAAATATTGTAAAAGAGTTTTTAGAATCTCTCTCCAAAAAATTCAGTGTACTGGTTCTAGTGAGGTTAATTCACCCCCCCCCCCCCTCTAGAGAATTCTAGTGAGGTTAATTGTGCACTTTCAATTGGTATCAGAGGGAGGTTGGTCTAAAAAGGGTTAACTCCTTGATCAAAAAGATCCTACCTCTTGTTTATATATATATACTTTTCTAACAATCAATTTTCACATGGCACAAATCAAGGATTATGCTTCCACCAGACCACCAATGTGCAATCTTGAAAAGTTTGCAGTTTGGAAAACAAGAATCAGAATTTATATGAATTCCATTGATGCTGACTTGTTCAATATTACTGTGACAGGTCCCCCAAAGCCTTATAGAAAGGATGCAAGTGGCAATGTCACACAAACACTTGTTCCAAGATCTGAATGGACAGAAGATGAGAAGAAGGCAAGAACACATGATCTAAAGGCCATGAACATACTTGTCTCAACTCTCTCAGATGACATCTTTCAAAGGGTTGTTGACTGTGAATCATCCAAAGAAATATGGGATGCTCTCACAAAGATGGTGGAAGGAAGTGCTGATGAAAAGAAAGATAAGAAGGCCCTATTGATCTCTCAATATGAGAACTTCCAAAAGAAGGATGAAGAAAGCATCTCTGAAATGTATGACAGATTCAGTCTGATCATCAGTCAACTAAGAGACTTGGACTGAGAAATCTCTCTCACAGAGATCAATGACAAATTGCTGATGAGTCTCCCAAGCTCATGGGGCTCAAGGATATGGGCAATAAGAGACACAAGAGGTCAAAGGGAAATTTCAACAGATGCTCTCTTAGGGAAACTCAGATCCTATGAGCAATTGCTGAAAACTAGAGAAGAGAAGGAAAGAAGAGAAAACACTCCAATTTCCTCAAAAGGCAGGAACATTGCTCTAAAGGCAACAGAAGAAGGCACTCCTGTCACTGAAGAAGAACTATTCAGTTTCTTGGCCAGAAGATTTATGAAATTGGTCAAGACAGATGGATCAAAAAGGAGGGAGTCAAAACCAATGTATGACAAAACCCCCACTAAAGAAATTATTTTCTATTCTTGCAGGAAACCTGGACATATTGCCCCAGAATGTCCAAAGAATGCTGAATCAAAGAAAGACCTGAAAAAGAAAGATCTCAAGAAAAAGGGGAAGAAGAAAGAAAGAGGCTTTATTGCAGAAGCCTGGAGTGAAACAGACTCTGAGGATAGTTCATCCTCTATGAGTGACAATGAAGAATCTAGGCAAGAAGACCTATGCTTAATGGCCTTTGAAGACTCAAAGAATGATGATAAATCATGGAGTGAAACAGGATCAGAAGAAAGCATATCTTCCGATGATGAAGAAGAAAAGAACCTCATTCTCATAGAGGAATCTGAGGATGAGGATGAGGTAAGCATGTTTGATGAAATAGATTTTCAAAGTGATAACTTTAGAAATGATTTTATGAGAATGTATCTAGATCAACTAAAAGCAACAAAAGAAATTAAAGATCTAAAAGAACAAATCAATATAGCTAAAAACCAGAGAAACACAGAAATTAAATCCTTTAAAGATTATGAATCAATAGCTAGCAGAATAGAAAAGGAAATAGAAAAGGCTAGAATAGAAAATCAGTTCCTTAAGGATAAAGTAACCCAGGAAAAAGCCTTTGAAGAATCAATAAAAATGAGAAGCCAAACTCTTGAAGAGATCACTGAAAAATAAACAATAAGACACAAGAATCTTGGGCTAGGGGCTGATCCCTCAATCAGCCTAATTCCATCTAACAAACCTGCTTGGATGAGCCCTGTAAAATTCACTAAACCTGTCAAATTAGACAACCAAGAAAAAGAATCACAACATAAGAAAGAACACCTCTCCAAGGAAATTGATGATACATCATACTATTCAGCTGATGACTCACAAACTTCATCTGAAGAGATAACTAAACCAAGAGAAACAACTCATAAAGAAGTAAAAACAGAAAAAGGAATAGTAAAAATCTATGAAGATTCAGTTGCGTCGACTTCATATCGACGCATGCATAATTGTGCGTCGACTTCTACTCAACGTAACCTCTCAGATGCCTCGACCTCCACTCGACGCTTGAATAAAGATACGTCGACATTAAATCGACGCAACTTCCTTCATGCGTCGATACCAGATCAACGCAATCTGAGGAATACGCCGAATATAAATCGACGCAACTATCAACATACGTCGAATAGATATCGACGCATAAAATCTCAGAGCAACATGAATACCTATACTCCAAAAATCTTCCATACTAATCCCCATTCAGGACCCATTCATCCTGATCATAATTTCTATCCTAATCAACATTCTAACCAAAATTTTTACCCAAAACTTGGTAACCAAACTTCCCATCCTAAAGAAACCTTCTATCCTAATCAACACTGGTATCCTAGTCAACACTTCTATTCCCCTTTAAACTCAAACTCTCACAAAAGTAAGATACTCAAGTGTTACATATGCAACAAAAATGGCCACCTTGCCAAAAACTGTTGGTATAATCAATCAAATTGGTCTTAAAACCCAGTCCTAGGCTAACTTAGAAACCTTTAGGATTAGGAAGAGATAAGAAGAAATAAACACCTAGAACTTTTCAGGAAAATTAAAAGTCACGTCAACTTCCAATCGACGCAACGTCGATAACTCGGATTAATAAGTACAATCGACGCATGCGTCGACTACTATCGACGCATACGTCGATAAGAAACCCTTGCATCCCAGAACAGACTAAATCGACGCTCATGTCGAATTCCACTCGACGTAACGTCGACTTCATAAAAATGAGCGGTAAGACTAAATTATTTTCGGTCACATCCACTGAAGTACCGAATAAGCCTCGAGTTGAGTCATGTTTCGACGCTTCACCTGACTTAAATAGATTCTTCAGTTAAAAACCTTCACGACCTCTGCATCTTTCATCCTTCTTGCTCCTCAGTCCAGCCACCTCTTCCTCTCTCTCTCCAACCTAAAATGGCTCCCAAAACTAACTCTGGCTTCGACATTGACCTGGAATCCTTCCAAGCCGCCGCGGACAACTTTAAGAGCATAATAGCTCTGTTCACTAAAGCTGGTCTGGATAAGCTCATTTCAACAAGATGCAAGCTTCTGGAGAAAGAACTAACAGAGCTCATAGCTCATGTTCAGATAACTGAACAAGGGGAAATTTCAGGCACAATCTATGAGACACCTGTATCAATATCTGCAGAACACATAAGGACCACCTTTGATCTTCCATCAGGTATATCCTAATATCATCTTTGTTTAAATGAAATAAGGAAAGAAAATGAGCTTCTAAAAGGAATGACTAAACATGTCTTAATTACTCCCCTATTAGGTGATGAATCCATTGAACTCACACCTGATGAAATCAAGCATTTACTCACCACCATGAAATTCTCAAAAGATAGGCCAATCCATCTGAAAAAGATAGATTTTTCTAATGAGTACAGATTGCTGGCAGATATAGTAGGGAAAGTTCTACTATGCAAAATCTCAGCACATGATGCAGTACCCAAACACCAACTGAACATCATGGGGGTCCTTGTGCTGAAGAAGAAAGTAGACTGGGCCTCATGGCTACTCAAGATAATAGGCTCCAGATATTCTCACAAAGAGAATGCCTACATGAGGATTATGAGTCAAGTACTCCTCCACTCCTTCCCTGACCTCTGTAAGTCAAAAGGAATTCCTATCCCTCCTGGAAAGAGGATGTCCATTGCCCTCTTCTCCAAATGGACCAGGCAAATCCCCAAGCCTGGCTCCATTCCTGAAAGGACTCCCACTCCTCCTAACTCTCCTGCTCACCCTTCTCCTCCTCCTTCTCCTCAAAGAGACAATTCTTCTCTACCACCATCATCCACTCAAATAGCCTCTACCACCCTCACAACTCCTACTTTACCTACTCAAACACCTGCTCAGACAGCAGTATCTCCTTCTCTCCCTCCTCCTATTTTCCCATCTTCTTTACCTCCATTATCACCCATACCTCATGTATCAACTCACTTCTCTCCTCCTCCATCACCTCTTCCTCCATCATCACCTCCTCACCTTTCACACCATGAATTATCTGCATCCACTGAGGCTCTCCTCACTCAGTGCATCAAATCAGCAGCTGAAAATTTCCAAGTGATGCTGGATGAGCATTGCTCTCAAATTCATTCCTCCATCATTCACATGCACACCCAAATAGATGGGGTCAGTGCCTCTATGCAAGGCCTAAAGACCTCTCTGTCTTCCTCTAGAGTGACAAGGTCTTTCTTAACCTCCCTGGCAAAGAAGGTCAAGAAGGGGGAGAATCTAGATGAAGAGCAGCTCTCCAATCCTAAATCTCTCTCTCACAAGTCCCCTCCTCCAAAATCTGACAAAATCCTTGGGAATGAGACAGTACCTGAGCTACATAATGATGAACAAACAATAGAGGTACTCAACATAGCAAGGGATGCTGCAAATCAAATGGCACTACTACAAGGGGAGGATAGCAGAGCAGAAAATGAGGCTGCAAAGGAAGATGGTGAGAAAGATAAAGAAACTGAACTTCAGGGGGAGCTGGAAGCTGTGTTAGCTGAAGAAGGAGCTAAGGATACTATTATAAATGAAGCTGAGACTCAGGGGGAGCAAATGGCTGAGACCCAGGGGGAGCTAGGAGAACTTCCTACAAATGAGAAAGAGAAACCCTCCTCTCCTAAAACAGTAGTATTCAAGAGAAAGAGAAAGACCCCTCCTACCCCTCCTGAGTAATATTTGAAAACAATGCTGATATATTTTTGAGTACTAATTGGAATGAACATGACATATGTTTATATGATTCTGGAACATTTGATCTCTTCTTCTAAATTTCACTTTTTGATTATTTGATATATTCTTTTTCTATACAAATGCTGTGCTGGATTGATTTTATGCTAATACAATTTCTCTCTAAGTAGGGTTAAGACAAATAGGGGGAGATTATTGGGGAAATGATTTCTCTTAACCCCTGAAAATGAGTCAAATATGAATTCCAAGAATGAAAAACAAGGTTAAGTAAATATGCGTCGAATAGTATTCGACGCAACGTCGAAATATAGTCGACGTTTCCTTCAGATTGAGTCGAAGTAACTCTAGGAAGATTTCGACGTATGTGTTGTCGACGTTACTCTGATTTCTAGTCGACGCATATGGAGAAGTCGACGCACCTTAATCGACGCACCTTCCTTATTCTCCTCTCGACATCCAGCCAGGATGAATTCGACGCTTATGTCGAATAGGAATCGACGCACGTCGATTTATATGACAGATTTAAATATGCGCCAGATCTCTTTCCTTCTTTCAGTTGATCTGATTTGTATGGAATAAGTATCAATATTTTATAGCCGTTCTGAATCATTCTTTCCTTATATCTGATTCTTGGCTAATTTGATTAAACTTATTTGGACATTATTTGAAATCAGAATTCATTCTTTCCTTCTACAGAAATAAACATTATGGAAACATTTTTTCTTTCTATTCTCTCTAACTGCTAATTGATTATCCTCCTATAGTATTATGTTGAATTAACAGAGCTATAAATAAAGAGGAGGTCGGCAGAAAATAAAGAAGAGTGATCTACCACACACATTTGAAATAGAGGAAAAGCTCCCAAGAGAAAAGAGAGAAATTGAGAAAAAGCTCTGCAGCAACATTCAAGCACTTCTTCTTCTTCTTCTGCTTCTGAAGCCATACTACTGCAAAGTCTGATAGCTCTCACCAAGAGAGAAAGGCTGCAAATCTTCTTCTCTCTATAGAAGAAAGATTCAATTCACTTCTTGTGCTTCCAATCTTCTTGCTAGGAAGAAGATTCTTTCTTGTTTTTATTTCTTCTCCTTTCTTTCTTTCTCACGTAAATATTGTAAAAGAGTTTTTAGAATCTCTCTCCAAAAAATTCAGTGTACTGGTTCTAAGAGTCTCCTTGTCAAAAGACTCAGTTGGTTCTAAGAGTCTCCTTGTCAAAAGACTCAGGGTGGTTCTAAGAGTCTCCTTATCAAAAGACTCAGTGCAAGATAGTGAATTCCTACCAAGGGGGTAGAAGAGTGGACTACCCAAAGTTTGGGGAACCACTATATTTTCTTGTGTTGTGCTGTGATTTATTTTCTTGCATTTACTTTATTTTCTTGCTTAATTCTTGTTGGTGTGTGGGAAGCTCTAATCTGTGATCATACACATATATATTAACTTTGCACAAAATAATTTTTAAATCTCTATTCACCCCCCCTTCTAGAGAATTCTAGTGAGGTTAATTGTGCACTTTCACATTACGAGGAAACTGGAAATTCGAGTTGACAAAAGAATGCGAGGAGGCCTTCCAGGCCTTGAAGACCCAGCTCACCCAGGCTCCGCTGCTCCAGGGTCCAAGGAGGGGGAGGACCTAGCCTTGTACCTCGGAGTCGGGACTGAGGCCGTAAGTTCCGTCCTGGTCCGGGAAGAAGGCAAGAAACAGCTGCCCATCTACTACGTAAGTAGGGTCTTGAGGGAGGCGGAACTCAGGTACCCAATTTTAGAGAAGCTGGCCTTCGCCCTGGTCGTCGCGTCAAGAACGATTAGGCCATACTTCCAGGCCCATTCAATTCAAGTGGTGACTGATCACCCCCTTCGCCAGATCTTCGAAGGAGTAGAGCACTCGGGGAGGCTCGCGAAGTGGTTGATAGAGCTAAGTGAGTTTAATATCACCTTCGTCCCTCGACTATCCATGAAGGCACAGGTAGTGGCAGATTTCATGGCAGATTATGTGGCCGAGATGGAGGAGGGTCAAGCCCCTCGTCATGTTCCATGGAAGCTGCTGGATGACGGGGCCTCAGGCGAAAATTCTCTCGGAGGAGGGGTGGTGCTGGAGAGCCCCCACGGGATGAAGATCGAGCAGACGCTAGTAATATATTTCCCAATCACCAACAACCAGTCGGAGTATGAGGCGGTGATCGCCGGCCTGCGTCTGGCTCAGGAAATGGGAGTCCATGACGTGGAGGTCCTCACCGACTCGATGATAATAGCCTCTCAGATCAGGGGAGAGTTCGAGATGAGGGAACCTGCACTCATAAGATACTTAGCCAAAGTGAGAAGCCTCATTGGAGCGTTCAAAACCTTCTCCATCAGGCACATCCCTCGGGAGGAGAGCATCCCGGCGGATCGGTTGGCCAAGGCCGGCCCTCGAGCCGGGGGGACCCTGACAGACCTATTCTGCCCTTCGATCGAGGAGGGAGAGCTCATGGAAGTAGAGCAGCGGCCCTCTTAGAAGGATCCCTTCGTTACCTTCCTTGCAACAGGAAAATTTCAGGAGGAAGTTCTGGACCAGAGGCGCTTCCGGTACAAGTCCGCCTACTATGTGCTCCATGAGGTGGATTTGTATCAGAAGACCCTCTCAGGCCTCCTGGCCCGATGTATCTCAGAGGAGGAAGTCCCGAGAATCTTGGAAGAAGTTCACTCCGGCGAGTGCGGCAGCCACTCGGGGAGCAAGATGTTGGAGGCAAGGATAATGAGGCAGGGGTACTTTTGGCCATCCCTAAGTAAAGATGCGGCGGCCTTCTCCAAGAAGTGCCAGAAGTGCCAAATGGTCGCCCCGCTTCAGCTCTTGCCGGCTCAGAGGCTAAGGAGTATCACGGCGCCGTGGCCATTCGCCATATGGGGGATGAATCTGGTAGGACCCTTCCCCCAGGCCAGTGGGCAGAGAAGATTCCTCTTGGTCATGATCGACTACTTCTTGAAGTGGTTGTAAGTCAAGGCACTGGCTAAGGTCACCTCCCAGGTGGTCCGCAACTTCATATAGGGGGAGATCATCTGTCGACATGGGCTTCCGCAGGCCATAGTCACAGATAATGGCCCGCAATTTGCAAGCGAGGAGTTCATCTGTTTCTGTGGCCAGTTTGGGATAGACCTCAGGTTTGCATCCGTACACCATCCCATGAGCAACGGGCAGGTGGAGGCGGCAAACAAGATTATTGTGAACTTGCTCAAGAAGAAGGTGGAAAATCTTAAGGGCAATTGGGTGGAGCAGCTCCCCTCGGTCCTGTGGGCTTTAAGGACTACCCCCAACACCACCATGGGAGAGACCCCTTTCAAGCTCTCTCACGGCTACGAGGCCGTCATCCCCATAGAGTTCGAAGTCATGACACCACGGGTAAAGGCCACCACGAATGGAGAGGAAGATTGGAGAGCTGGAAACGAAGAGGAGTTACGGCTCTCGCTCGACCTCATCGAAGAAGCCCGGGATCTAGCAGCCATTCGCCAAGAAGAGGTCAAGCGGCGGATGGCCAAGTACTTCGACAAGCACATCAGGGTCAAGCAATTCGAAAAGGGGGACCTAGTACTCAAAAAGGTTGACGCGGCTGGAAGGTCTGCCGCTGTGGGGAAGCTTAATCCCAACTGGGAAGGTCCCTATGTCGTGGAAGAGGCACTAAAGTCTGGGGGATACCGCCTTCAGAATGTGGAGGGCCAACCCCTCAGTCACACATGGAGTGGTGACGATCTCAAACGCTTCTATCCCTAAAAACTATGTAATGCTAATGTTTTTGAAATAAGAATATTCTGTTTAACCTGTATGTATGAAAGTAATGCTGCAGCTTGTGGGGAAACCTCGAAAGTTCCAGAAGATGGCCCCGAGCAGACCCGCTGTCCAGGCTCTCATCTAGCTGGCAGGTCCGAAGGCTCACTCGGTGGCAGGCTCTAAGTTGTTGGGAAGATGGCCCTGAGCAGACCCGTTGTCCAGGCTCTCATCTAGCTGGCAGGTCCGAAGGCTCACTCGGTGGCAGGTTCTAAGTTGTTGGGAAGATGGACCCGAGCAGACCCGCTGTCCAGGCTCTCATCTAGCTGGCAGGTCCGAAGGCTCACTCGGTGGCAGGTTCTAAGTTGTTGGGAAGATGGCCCCGAGCAGACCCGCTGTCCAGGCTCCCATCTAGCTGGCAGGTCCAAAGGCTCACTCGGTGGAAGGTTCTAAGTTGTTGGGAAGATGGCCCCGAGCAGACCCACTGTCTAGGCTCTCATCTAGCTGGCAGGTCCGAAGGCTCACTCGGTGGCAGGTTCTAAGTTGTTGGGAAGATGGCCCTGAGCAGACCCGCTGTCCAGGCTCTCATCTAGCTGGCAGGTCCGAAGGCTCACTCGGTGGCATGTTCTAAGTTGTTGGGAAGATGGCCCCGAGTAGACCCGCTGTCCAGGCTCTCATCTAGCTGGCAGGTCCAAAGGCTCACTCGGTGGCAGGTTCTAAGTTGTTGTGAAGATGGCCACGAGCAGACCCGCTGTCTAGGCTCTCATCTAGCTGGCAGGTCCGAAGGCTCACTCGGTGGCAGGTTCTAAGTTGTTGGGAAGATGGCCCCGAGCAGACCCGCTGTCCAGGCTCTCATCTAGCTGGCAGGTCCGAAGGCTCACTCGGTGGCAGGTTCTAAGTTGTTGGGAAGATGGCCCAGAGCAGACCCGCTGTCCAGGCTCTCATCTAGCTGGTAGGTCCGAAGGCTCACTCGGTGGCAGGTTCTAAGTTGTTGGGAAGATGGCCCCGAGCAGACCCGCTGTCCAGGCTCTCATCTAGCTGGCAGGTCCGAAGGCTCACTCGGTGGCTGGTCCTGGATTCTCAAATGTCAACCTCTGGAGCACTCGCGAGGACTGCACACCAGTGAGGTAGTCTCTCCTCTCTCCCTTATAACTTATCCATGCGAGACCCCTGACCTAGGCGAATGGTCAGAAGAGGCGAGTGGAGCGAGTAGTGGAATATCGGAAAGAGTAGGGCATCCTAGGTCGCCTTCGAGCATCTGGCGAGTGGCCAAGACAATTACACTACGACCTAGCATCCTAACGAGCCTAGCGAAATAGGGTAGCGAATGAGGAAAATTAAGATAGCACAAAAAATTGTAATCAATATATATGTCAAGGGGACTCTCCCCAGTTCATGATTACATCCAAAATGAAAAACGAAATGAGAGCGGAGAATAACAAGGGCCCATCTCATGGGTCAGCGGGCTTCTCGCCAGGAAATCCGTCGCTCTCTCCCGAGTCCAAGAGGAGGGCGTCTTCTCGCGGCTCGCCGTCCTCGTCTTACGGGAAGGGGATCGGGATGTAGAGCTCAGGGACGACTTGTCGGGCGGAGAGGCATTCGGCCTCCTCCTTCAGGTACCCAGCCTGCCGCAGCACCTGCAGCACGTGCTTCACGGCGCTTTGAGCGTTCTCCTGCATCAGCTGCTCTAGCTCATGGCGAGGGTAAAAGTGTCCCCTACTCCCTAAGGCGAGTGCCAAAGCATCGACTTCTCGCGACTGTTGGGCCTCGGCCTTAGCCAGCCGGACTTCCTCCTCAAGGTCGACCACCCGCGCGCGAAGCATCTCGGCGATCGTAGTGTCCTGAAAAAACAAAGGTGGTGAGAAGAAAGTGCGGCAATCAGCAACGAGCATTCGCGGGGGAGGGGGAGAATATACCTCTCTGACGGGGCGGCTGGCGAGAAGGGCTTCCGCAGCTTCCAGCTTCACCTTGAGTTCATGCGCCTCGGCAGAAACAAGAGCCCTGGTCTCCTCAACCTTGGCCAGGCTCCGCGACAGATTAATGCTCCGGCGCGAAGACATGTGCGCGATTTCCAGCGCCCGCAGCATGGCCCTAGCGGTCTCATGGGCGAGAACCTGCGTCTTCTCGGCATCGAAGACCTCGGCGTCTTCCCGACCATAGAGGGCATACGCAATGGCGTAAGCCTCACCACTGGCGAGGTCTCTCTCTATCCATGATGGATGGAGGGTGGAGAGCGAGACCCTATTCGAGTTCCTGTCCCACTTCACCAAGGGAGCCCCTGAGGGGTCCACATACTTCCCGCCTTTGGGGAAGTTCCGGTAGTCCCTGGGCAATGGCGGCTACGACAACGACGGCCCCGCATGGAGAACATTCCCGTCCGACACACCCGTCCCCAGGGTCTGGGCTGGAGCTTTCGCCCCTGGGGTCCCATCCAAAACCCCCTTCCCTTTGGCGGAAGGAGGACATCTCGGCTTCTTGGAGGAAGATGAAGGAGGCACCCCGGTTTTTCATTTCCGGCTGCTAGACTTGGAGGACGAGGGTTCCTCCCGACAGGCATCCGCGGCGGCTTTTGCAAAGGATACGGAAACCCCAGAGGGACGCGGCGGGTGAAGAGGGAGGTCTCGCACGCCTATTTGTGAACACGAAAGGCTCAGCGAATGGTATGAAATCGACAAAGCCAAGCGAATAGAGAAGGTTTAGAAAACATACCCTCACCCTGCGGAATGGGCGGGAACGAGTTTACGTTTCGCCAGAGGTAGACGAGGTCCATCCCGTGCTCTAGGATGTACTGGTGCAGTTTGGCCTCGTGCCCCCCTAGAGTCGGGGGCCGGATGGTTGATTCCTCCTCCTACACCGGGGCGAGAAGGGTGTTTCCGAAGCTCCCACTGACGAAGATGAAGCAGCGAACCTAGTCGTGGTTCTTGTTCGGGAGACCCTGGTGTTTGAGTGGGCTCTGACCCGAGAAAAAGGAGATGCCGTGTGAACAGCGGAAGGTATACAGCTTACGGAAGACGGGTAGCGAAAACTCTATCCCCTCTTCTCGCAGGAAGCACGCGTACCCGACCAACATAGCGATGGAGTTGGGGTTGAGCTGGCCGGGCACGACCCCGTAGTACCGGAAGGTCTGGCGGAGTTCCGGCCAGATGGGGAGATGAAACCCCACCTCGAAGTGCTCCAGCGGGATCGCGAGAGCACACGGCGAGATGGAGTTTAGGTGATCCTCCGGCCCGGGCTTTCGCGCTTCAAATCCCGGCGGGACGTAGTCCACAACGGCGGTTAAGTAGGCTTCCTCGGAGAGGTCGCAGGAATCGAAGACATGGTTGACAAACGCGCTGGCACACTTCACCCTGCCTTCGGTCTCGCCACCCATTTCACCAATGCTGAGAAGGCAGGAGTTGAGAAGAAGAGAGAAGCGCGAGTGATGGCGCAAGGAGAGAGAGAGAGCGAATGACAGGGTAATCAATATGGTAGCTGGACCGGCCCATTTATAAAAAACCTAGGAAACTGATATAAAAATTCGGTGGTTTTTAAATTAAGCGAAGGTTAAAGATTTTTTTCCAAACCATATCCGATAAAGGCAAGCGTACCTTATCGTCTATAGTATAGGATATTAAGAAATATCAAGGTCGTATTCCACGGGGCGCGTTGATTACTTCTACTTTGAGGAAAGTCACCATTATCTTATCTAACAATATTTTTGAGTTTTAATTACTTAGCTAGAAGAAAGGAAAATGCAAACTAATTGAAGGGTTGTGATGAAGATAAAAGAAGCTAGCACTCAATCAAAAGTCACCTTGGAGTGAGAATAGACAAGTAAAAGGAAATTAAATCTAATTCCGTTTAAATTGAACTACTTGACCGTGGAGGTTCCCGAAGCTCGAACATGCCTCTCTCGAGGTTAATGCCCAACTAAGATTAGGAAAAATCAACCGGACTCTCGTCCTATAATCGATTACCTAAAACTTGCTTTACGAGGTGAACCCCACTCTTGGATTTGACTCCAATACGGGAGATTTACGTCATCCTCTCTCGAGGGGTCCATGCAACTCTCTTTACCCTTGAGTGATCGATTCATACTTTGAGCCTCTCGGCTAACTAAATATGAAAACTTAAGCGAAAACCATATATCGAAAATATGGCCTCACCAATTAAAAATCAAGGGTAATTCAAGTGTTTATAAAAACGAAAAAAGAAAACTTTAGAAGATCATAACTTGTCTAAACCATCCTCGGATCATTTTGATCGAGTACTAATGAGGATTAGTTAATCATGGTGGAGGGGGAAGAGAAAGAAAGATAAAAATGCATATTAAGAAAATTTAACTAAGTAAGGAGGAGACAAAAAGAAAGAGAACAAACTATTTTTATTTAAATGAAAACTATTACAAGACTTAAGAGAGGAAATTGCAAGCTAGGAAGAACAAGATTACAAGCTTAAACTAAACTATTGCATTGAAGGAAAAATAATACATTGCATTAGAAAAGGAAGAGAGCATGAAAGTAAAGAGACATGAACATGAACATGAAAAGAGAAAAATACTCAAGAATGGCACTAGCAGCACCTCCCCCACTCCAAAATTCTGAACCCTGGACTCAAGGAGAGCCTCTGTATTTATAGGCGAAATTTTCAAGTTACACGCCCTCGGTCACGGGCGTGACCAAGGGCGTGTAATCACTGTAACATTGGATCCGGCAGCGGCGTGGGCTTGGCGTGACGGCGGGAGAAAATCAGACATGTCACGGGCGTGACATATGGGTCACGGGCGTGACTCAGGATGGCTTCATTTAATGTGGCATGGGCTAGGCAGACGGCGCGGCGGCGTGCTTGGATCACGCAGGAAGGTCACGGGCGTGACTTTGGGTCACGGGCGTGACTTTTGTTGACTTCTCAACGACAACTTCTCGTCTCGACGGCAGCTCCACGTGGCAGATTCTAATATTACACGCCCATGGTCACGGGCGTGACTTTGGGTCACGGGCGTGACCTGGGGCGTGACTGGGTGTGGACTAGCTCAATCAGCACGGCATCGACCTGGACTGGTCTTCAAGTTACACGCCCTTGGTCACGGGCGTGACCGAGGGCGTGTAATGCAATATTTTCCCAATTTGTCCAAAAATCTGCAAATATTAAAATTAGGCTAAGTTAGAATCAAAATTACAAAAAGAACTACTTATAACCTAAAATTGACATAAAAAGGAAAAATCATATTAAATAATTACAAAAATTTCTATTAAAAACTTATATAAAAACTATTTTATCAAATACCCCCATACTTGAGGTTTTGCTATTCCAGAGCAAAAGTGTAAGACATAATATATAAGACATCCATAGGATTTTTAATTTCAAACTAAAATTTTACTAAACCAAAAGTTAAGTTAAGAATAAATTCTAGGAGGAGTTAAGTTCTAAATTATGATGATGATTTGAAAAGAAAGATAGTTGTTTAAGCAAGGACTTCTCAAGACAATTAATTAGCTTACCAAAATTGTAGAAATCATAAAACAAAATTAAATTAGAATTATAAGAACTCTATTTCAAAAGATACTTAAGGAAAAGAAACTTACTAAATATTGCTCTCTCCATAACTTAAGTTAATCCTAGATCAAAGATATTGGCTAAGGGGAGGGGGTTTACAAAGCTTGGCATAAGAAGAGATCTTTGATTTGAGGTGATGAATTTTATCCTCTCACCTCAATATATTTTTTTCTTTTTGTATATGTTTAGGAGTAATGAATTTATTCTTTTTTTTTTTACTCCATGCCATATTATTTTTTTTTTAAATTCTCTTCTAAAAAAAATCCCAAAATGTATATGTTTAGGAGTAATGAATTTTATCCTCTTACTCCATGCCATATAATCTTTTAAATGATTTTGGGTGCATATGTTTAGGGAATAATGAATTTTATCCTCTTATTCCCATGACATATGATCTTTTACACACTTTTTTTTATATGCCATCAAAAGGGTAGGGTAGAAAAAATTCTAGTTTATAAATTAAATTATGTTGAGAGCAAATTCTAGTAAAATTAAATTTCCTAAGATCTAAAGAGCTAGAAGAAAATATAATTGAAATCTAAAGTGGTTTAGCAAATTTACTACAAAATGAAGCCATCTAAAGATAAAAAGAGAAGTCATGCTAACAAAGATTCTCTAATCAAACTCAACTCATAAGATGGTTCTTAAAACAAGATTACCTAAAATTTAAAATTAACAAACTATGATAAACAAAATTTTAGCCAATTAAAAAAAACTAAAGATGCTTATAAACATTCTTTAACTAGATTTCTAAGAAATCACAAAACAACAAGTAGGAGGGGTATAAGAATTTTTGGAATCATTGATATTATCTTTTTTTTGAATTTTTGATATTATCTTTTTTTGAATTTTTGAATTTTTCTTATTTACAAACTATTTACAAAGAAAGGAAACTAGCTTTAAAACTAACGATTTTTGTTAAGTCTTGGACTTCCCAAGGGCTACCCGGTGAAGGGTTCGCAAGGTACTAGGAGGTGTGATGGGATAAAATCCCAAACGTCCCTTTCCAAGATTTAAGTTTTCGATTTCTTTTATAATTTTGTTTTAGTTTTTTTTGCTTGAGTTTTTGGTTTTACAAGTGCTTAAATAAAAGAAAACATAGGAAAGAAAGAAAAAAGAAATTTTTTGTTTTTGAAAATTTTCTTTTAAAACTATTTACAAATATTTACAAAGGACTATTTACACCCCCATACTTAAAGTTAAACATTGTCCCCAATGTTTAAAAGTAAGTATGAAGTAAGAAAAGAAATGCAAGGAAAAAGAAAGAAAAGAAGGATAAAGAGCTTCCCTGAATTTTTTTTTGAAGCTTTTGTGGGGAAGCCGCGATTACCTACAAAAGATATTAAAGAAGAAACAAGACAAAGAAAAACAAGAGAAACAATAATACAAAGATAACTTTGGGGTGCCTCCCAAAAGCGCTTTGTTTAAGGTCGCGTAGCTTGACCCACTTGCCGATCATGGTATATGATGAAGAAATATTGCATCACTCTTTTCATTAGGTAAGTCTCCCGGAAGATACAATTTAAGGCGGTGCCCGTTAACTTTGAAAGAACCTTTTTCCGGGTGGGAAATTAGGATTGTCCCATAGGACCAAACCTCTTTAACAATAAAGGGTCCGGACCATCGGGATTTTAATTTTCCCGGAAAAAGGCGAAGGCGAGAATTATAAAGGAGGACGAGATCGCCCAGGGAAAAAGTTTTCAGAAATTTTATATGTTTATCGTGATAAAACTTTGTTCGCTCCTTATATAATTTATTACTCTCATATGCATTCGCTCGCCATTCATCTAGCTCGTTCATTTGAAACTTCGATCCTTTGTTCGCCCGCTAAAGTGGAATCGAGATTTAAAAATTTAAGCGCCCAAAATGCGCGGTGTTCTAATTCGACCGGAAGGTGGCAAGCCTTTCCATAGACCATTCGATATGGTGTACAACCGATAGCGGTCTTGTACGCCGTACGATAGGCCCATAGCGCGTCATCGAGCTTTATTGCCCAATCCTTCCGATTAATAGAAACCGTTTTTCTAAAATTCGCTTTAATTCTCGATTAACCACTTCGACTTGGCCGCTCGTTTGTGGGTGATATGCAGTGGATAGTTTGTGCGTGACACCATATTTTGCTAAGGTTTTTGTGAATTGAGTATTGCAAAAATGGGTGCCCCGATCACTCACAATAGCGCGCGGAGTGCCAAATCGAGAGAATAATTTTTTTAAAAAGTTAACGACGACTCGCGCATCATTGGTGGGGAGAGCTTGCGCTTCCGCCCACCTCGACACGTAGTCGACTGCCACTAGAATATACTTATTTGAAAACGAAGGAGGGAGAGGACCAACAAAGTCAATGCCCCAAAGATCAAAAATTTCGCATTCTAAGAAAATGTTTTGGGGCATCTCATCTCGGCGGGAGATGTTCCCCGACCGCTGGCAACTGTCGCAAGTACTCACAAGGGTGTGAGCATCTTTGAAGAGCGTGGGCCAATAAAAGCCCGCCTCCAGCGCCTTCCTCGCGGTTCGGTTCGAATGATAATGACCACCGGATGGTCCCTCGTGACAATGTCGTAAAATTTTAAGACCCTCCTCACTCGAGATGCATCATCTCACCACTTGGTCTGCGCATACACGGAATAAAAAGGGGTCCTCCCAAAAGTAATTCTTTAAATCAGAAAAGAATTTCTTCTTTTTCTGACTCGAGAATTCTTTTGGCAAGACCCGGGCTACTAAATAGTTAGCCAGATCTGCAAACCAGGGGGTAGACGACGAATTAATATTTTCGAGAGCGAGGAGGCGCTCTTCGGGAAATTTATCATCGATGTCAGATTCTATCAAAACTTCCGAGGCGGGGTTTTCTAAATGGGAGAGATGATCGGCCGCCAAGTTTTTGGCCCCCCTTTTGTCCCGGATCTCTAAGTCAAACTCCTGCAAGAGGAGGATCCATCGCAAAAGACGAGGCTTGGCGTCCGATTTGCTTAAAAGATACCTAAGTGCGGAGTGATCCGTGAAGACAATAACTTTTGAGAGGGTGATATATGACCTAAACTTATCGAAGGCAAAAATGATCGCTAGAAGCTCCTTTTCGGTTGTGGTGTAATTCGCTTGTGCCGACGTGAGTGTTTTACTCGCATAATAAATAGGGTGGAAATACTTACTCACCCGTTGGCCTAAAACGGCACCAACCGCAATGTCACTCGCGTCGCACATGATTTCAAAAGGGAGCGACCAATCCGGCGCGACTAGAATCGGGGAGTTTATAAGTTTCTCTTTGATGAGTTTAAAAGCCAAATGGCATTCATCGCTAAAAATAAACGAGGATTCTTTTTCAAGAAGGTGGGTTAACGGCTTTGTGATTTTTGAAAAATTCTGTATAAAGCGCTGATAAAACCCCGCGTGGCCTAGGAAACTACGAATAGCTTTTACGTTTGTTGGAGGGGGAAGTTTTTCAATCACTTCGATCTTGGCCTTATCGACCTCGATCCCCATGCCCGAAATTTTATGGCCAAGGACTAATCCTTCCTTGACCATAAAATGGCATTTTTCCCAATTAAGTGCTAAATTCGTTTCCTCGCATCGCTGCAACACGCGCTCAAGATTTTTTAAACAATTTTTAAATGAATTTCCGAACACGGAAAAGTCGTCCATAAACACTTCCATCACCTCCTCTACTAACTCATCAAATATCGCCAGCATACATCTTTGAAATGTAGCTGGCACATTACAAAGACCAAATGGCATCCTTCGATAAGCGAAGGTTCCAAAGGGACAAGTGAAAGTGGTTTTTTCTTGGTCGTCGGGCGAAATCGGGATTTGAAAATATCCCGACAAACCATCGAGAAAACAGTAGTAGGAGTGACCTGAAAGGCGCTCTAAAATTTGATCGATGAATGGTAGAGGGAAGTGATCCTTACGGGTGGCATCATTTAGTTTTCGGTAATCGATGCACATCCGCCAACCCGTAACAGTACGGATTGGGATCAACTCGTTATTCTCTTTAGCTACTACCATAATGCCACCTTTCTTTGGTACGACTTGTACTGGGCTAACCCAAGTACTATCCGATATCGGGTAGATAATTCCCGCGTCCAATAGTTTGATCACTTCGGCCTTAACGACTTCTTTCATGTTAGGGTTTAGCCGTCGTTGAGGCTGGACCGAATTTCGGGAATTATCTTCGAGAAAGATTTTATGAGTGCAGAAGGAAGGGTTTATACCCTTTATATCCGAAATTTGTCACGCAATTGCGTGGCGGTGCTTTCTTAAGACAATAGCCAACTCGGAAATTTCTGAGTTGCTAAGTTCGGATGAAACGATGACGGGTAGCTTCGACTCTTTTTCTAAAAATAAATACTTAAGGTGAGGGGGAAGTTGCTTTAGTTCTAAAACGGGTGGCTCTTCATAAGATGTTTTGATTTTTAATTTTTCTAAAAATAGTGGTTCGGGTGGTGTGAAACGAGTGACTTCTTCTTCTTCCAGACAAAAGAGCTCGGCGAACTCGGACTCGTGACTCGAGGTGGAGACTAACTCGGGAGGTGAATCGAATTCCCAACACTCTTCCAGGTAAAAACACGAATCGTCGTTTTCTAATGTGTTCCGCATCGAGGAATTTATGCCGAAAGAAACTTCATCGTCTCCAACCCGTAGGAGGAGCTTTCCGTTACTTACGTCAATAATGGCGCGGGAGGTGGCAAGGAAGGGGCGGCCGAGTATGAGGGGTACTTCGGCATCCTCTTTGATGTCAAGAATGACAAAGTCCACCGGGAAGATGAACTTGTCGACCTTGACGAGCACGTCCTCCACTATTCCTACCGGATATTTTAAAGAGCGATCCGCTAATTGAATACTCATTCGAGTGGGGCTTGGATCTCCTAGACCTAGCTTCTTAAAGAGAGAAAAAGGCATGAGATTGATACTTGCTCCCAAATCCGCTAAAGCGTGTTTTACTAACGAATTGCCAAATAAACACGGGATGGAGAACCTTCCCGGGTCATTCACTTTTTGAGGCAATTTGTTGAGTACAACCGCGGAGCATTCTGCGTTCAAAGAAATATGCGAAATATCTTCTAACTTTTTCTTATTGGAGAGCAACTCCTTAAGATATTTCGCATATTTAGGCATTTGACAGATAGCCTCGCAGAAGGGTACATTAATGTGAATTTGTTTTAAAATATCCAAAAACTTTTTATAATTCTTTTCGGCGCTCTCGCTCTTAAACTTAGACGGATACAGAATATTAGATGTAGAGACGCGCGGAGCTATCGTAGCAGGTAAATTCGAAGATAAAATAGGAGAAGGAGGAGGTGGAGGGGAAGTTACCTTGGGTTCGTCCTGTTTAGAAACCACCTCCTTCCCGCTTCGGAGTGTAATCGCGTTTGCGCTCTCCCTTGGGTTTGGCTCCGTGTTTCCCGGAAGGGCTCCTTGCTGGCGCTCGGAGATTATCTTTGCTAGCTGGCCCACTTGGTTCTCCAAATTTTTGATCGATCTGGTGAGGTTCCGGATGTTCGCTTCATTTGTAGCAACATATTTTGCAAAAATCTCTTCAAGCGGAGAGGGTTTTTGCTGTTGCGGTGGAAAACCGGGTGGATTAAAATTTGGAGGGGGAGTTAAATTGAGAAGTTGATTTGGAGGTTGATTCAAATTTAAGGGACGCTGAGCATTTCCTTGATTGCTCCATGAGAAATTCGGATGATTCCTATAACCCGCATTGTAGGTGTTATTATACGGAGCGGTGTTCGGGTTATAGGAAGGCCGAGGCGGATTTCCCATGTAATCAACTTGCTCTTCAATTAAAGCATTATTAGCCCAAGGAGGAGTGGCGGAGGAAGCAGACATCTCCGCCACTTGCTTTGTTAAGCGCTCAACTTGTAAAGCCAAATTTGAAGCAGCGTCTATTTCAAAAAGTCCGGCCGGCTTGCTAGGCCGAGCTCGGGGCAAATTCCATTGATACGCATTAGTGGCCATTTCCTCAAAAAGCTCTTGAGCGGCCTCTGGGGTTTTCTTATTTAAAGAGCCCCCAGCGGCCGCATCAATCATTTGCCTAGTTTGGAAATTTAAGCCGTTATAAAAGATTTGCACTTGTTGCCAAGTTGGCAGTGCGTGGTGAGGGCATCTACGTAAAGGCTCCTTGAAGCGCTCCCATGTATCATAGAGAGTCTCCGAGTCGATTTGCATAAATGACGCAATATCCGTGCGCATTTTAGCGGTTTTTGAAGGCGGAAAATACTTTGTAAGAAATTTTCCCGCCATATCGGCACATGTAGTGATGGAGTCCCTAGGAAGGGAGCCCAACCACTGCTTAGCCTTACCCCGCAAAGAAAAAGGAAAAAGACGTAATCGAATGGCGTCATAGGTGACGCCATTGATTTTGAACGTGTCGCAAATTTCGAGAAAATAAGAAATATGATAGTTTGGATCCTCGTCCGGGTGACCATCGAAGGTCACCGATTGTTGCACCATTTGTATAGTGCTGGACTTGATCTCAAAGTTATTGTTTGCCACCGGGGGGCGAACAATAATTGATTGTGTGCCGTCCAGATTCGGCTGCGCATAATAGGACATGGTCCGTTGCATAGCCTCATTAGGATTTGGCGGATTTGGCGGATTAGGGTCACCCATATTTGCTGTGTTAGTGTCCCCGATCGACTCTTCGAATTCTACTTGATTTTCCTGATTATGAGAACGGCGGCGCCTCGAAAGGGTTCGCTCGATCTCTGGATCAAAAGGAAGATTCGAAGAACTACCTCGGGTCATACACTGGAAAAAAAAGAAAAAGGAATAAATGGGAAAAAGAAGAAGAAAAGAGCTACGAGAGAAAAGAGAATTTAGTAAAAACAATAATGAAAGCAAAAAGAGCAGAATGATTAATTAAAAATATAATATATATATAATAATTTTTTTTTTTTGAATTTCTTCTTCTTCCTTTTTTTTTGTTCTTTTAGGTGGATTAAGTTAGTCTTGGACTTCCCGAGATCTGCCCTGTGAAGGGATTGCAAGGTACTAGGAGGTGAGATGGGATGACACCCCAAACGTCCCTTTCCAAGATTTTAATTTCACCTTAAGATTTTCAAAAATAGAAAAACTAAAATAAAAACATGATAAAATTAATAGCTATCCTCGTTTCAAAATATCTACGCAAAAGTCCCCGGCAACGGCGCCAAAAACTTGATATAAAAATTCGGTGGTTTTTAAATTAAGCGAAGGTTAAAGATTTTTTTCCAAACCATATCCGATAAAGGCAAGCATACCTTATCGTCTATAGTATAGGATATTAAGAAATATCAAGGTCGTATTCCACGGGGCGCGTTGATTACTTCTACTTTGAGGAAAGTCACCATTATCTTATCTAACAATATTTTTGAGTTTTAATTACTTAGCTAGAAGAAAGGAAAATGCAAACTAATTGAAGGGTTGTGATGAAGATAAAAGAAGCTAGCACTCAATCAAAAGTCACCTTGGAGTGAGAATAGACAAGTAAAAGGAAATTAAATCTAATTCCGTTTAAATTGAACTACTTGACCGTGGAGGTTCCCGAAGCTCGAACATGCCTCTCTCGAGGTTAATGCCCAACTAAGATTAGGAAAAATCAACCGGACTCTCGTCCTATAATCGATTACCTAAAACTTGCTTTACGAGGTGAACCTCACTATTGGATTTGACTCCAATTTGGGAGATTTACGTCATCCTCTCTCGAGGGGTGCGTGCAACTCTCTTTACCCTTGAGTGATCGATTCATACTTTGAGCCTCTCGGCTAACTAAATATGAAAACTTAAGCGAAAACCATATATCGAAAATATGGCCTCACCAATTAAAAATCAAGGGTAATTCAAGTGTTTATAAAAACGAAAAAAGAAAACTTTAGAAGATCATAACTTGTCTAACTCATCCTCGGATCATTTTGATCGAGTACTAATGAGGATTAGTTAATCATGGTGGAGGGGGAAGAGAAAGAAAGATAAAAATGCATATTAAGAAAATTTAACTAAGTAAGGAGGAGACAAAAAGAAAGAGAACAAACTATTTTTATTTAAATGAAAACTATTACAAGACTTAAGAGAGGAAATTGCAAGCTAGGAAGAACAAGATTACAAGCTTAAACTAAACTATTGCATTGAAGGAAAAATAATACATTGCATTAGAAAGGGAAGAGAGCATGAAAGTAAAGAGACATGAACATGAACATGAAAAGAGAAAAATACTCAAGAATGGCTCTAGCAGCACCTCCCCCACTCCAAAATTCTGAACCCTGGACTCAAGGAGAGCCTCTGTATTTATAGGCAAAATTTTCAAGTTACACGCCCTCGGTCACGGGCGTGACCAAGGGCGTGCAATCACTGTAACATTGGATCCGGCAGCGGCGTGGGCTTGGCGTGACGGCGGGAGAAAATCGGACATGTCATGGGCGTGACATATGGGTCACGGGCGTGACTCAGGATGGCTTCATTTAATGCGGCATGGGCTAGGCAGACGGCTCGGCAGCGTGCTTGGATCACGCGGGAAGGTCACGGCGTGCTTGAAGCAAAGAAACAAAAGCATTCGCAAGGCACAGAGCATAAATTATTACAGATATAAATAAGTCCAATGTCCCCAGCACCATAAACGAAAAAAGTAATAAAGGGGGCAAATGATGATTGAGCTAGTGCTCCTCCCAGTACCACCGACCCTGCCCTCACGGCCCAGCCTCCAGGGGCATTCGCGGACGATAGTACGCGAGCATGGTGGTGATCTCATGAGAGGCCAGCTGGAGCTGGTCCCTGGCTCGCGCAGCATGCCTCCCGGGAGACAGCTCGCCACCTTCGCCTCCCAGGCGCTCCACCGCTGCAAGGAGGCGCGAGTAGTCCTTCCGAAAGGCCTTCAGCTCGGGCGTGACTTCAATCCGCACACCATCCACCTGGCTGACGATGTCCCGCTGCATACCAATAAGCTTCCCCAAGACCTCCGTCATTCGCTCCTTCAGGGTCGCGTGGTCTGAGGGGTCGCCGAGGAAGTCAGAGAGGTCCTCAGGAGAAGGTAGAGGCGAGGGCATCCTGTCTTCCCCCTCGTGGTAGGACCCAAAGGGAGAGGCTTCCCGATTGCCTGCGAGATCACAGGCTGGTCAGTCGCATTAAACAAAACGAATGCGCTATATGCGGATGAGGTCACTAACCTAGTATGGGTTCCCCATGACCTGGAGGACGTGACGAACGGGGGTGCGCTTTAAACAATCCAGCAGCGGGGGGGTAGGACTTTTCCTTTCCCGGGGCGGAAGGGCTGTGAAGAAGGAGCTGGAACATTCGCGTGATCATCTGCACGGTCCTGCTGACCGGGTTCCCTTTCAGGGGAGATCCTCTGCTCATTCGTAGGCACGGAGGGGTTCTGTTGAGCAGGGGAACTCGGAGGAACGGTGTCCCGCGGCGGAAGGTCGGGGTTGAGGGCTACAAAAAACAGCGGTCAGTAACGAGCAGTGTGCAGGACGAGAATTCATAACTTACCAGATTGCCGTGGGGTCTCGCCCGAATTGGGTGGAGGAGCAAGATGCAGATCTGGAGGAGGCCTCGCATCCGCGAGAGGCGACACCACGACACTATTCAAGGCGGCCCCATGGCCACCCTCAGGTGCCGAAGTCCCCTGCGAGTGGTCAGAACGATCGCGAGATAAGGGGGGTAGGAACTATAAGAAAGGCAGGAGGAGTCCTCATACCTGCGTTCCGGGGTCCGGAGGAGTGTTCGCCGGAGACTTCGAGGCAGTCTCGCCTCCCTGACGATTCTGCCGAATTGCCTTGGCTCGACGCGGGACGTAAGGGGCGCTCGGGTCCCGCTTGGACGTAAGCCAGGGAGCAAACCTGGCAGCCTTGGGGGCGGTTGTACTTTGGGCCGCAGCCAGGCGCTCAATCATTTCCTGCGAGAGGGGTCTCGAGGAAGGCTTGAGGAAAGACATTGGAACTAGTGAAAGGTCAAGGGAGAGAAGGAGCTCCTAGCCGGGGAATGAAAGCGTTCCAGGAAAATCCGACACTGAGAAGTATATATAGGGTGACGGTGGGACCCACAAAATCTTACGGGCCCAGTCAGCAAGTACTCACCGAATACCGGGTTGGACTGTTCTTTCCGAGCGTAGGAACCGCTCGCAAAGAGCGGGGATTGTGTACAACCCGTATTCGCCGAGTGGGTCCCTCAAGATCACTGGCGAGATCTAGGTCAGCCAGACCATTTGCCCAGGCTGAGACAGGTGGAAAGACCCTCGGGTAAATAGGGGCGAGCCGTGGGGCAGGAAGGAGAAATCGGCGAGTGGCACCCTTGCGGACCACTCGCCCAGAGGTGTGGGCATTCGCCCAGTCAAGCGAGAGTTCGGCGAGTGGTGCCCTCATGGACCACTCGTCCCTAAGGGCTTTAAGGAGGAAATGACCATGATGCCCCTTATGGGCAGCAAAGAACCCTTCAGAATAGCAGAGTTGGGCTATTAGCAGATCAATCTGGGGTGCGGTTAGTAAAATTAAAAGGCGGATTCATGCTATTTGCAGACCAGCCTAGAAAAATCTATAAATAGACCCTTAAGGGAACCTTGGAGGGGATCCGATTTTTTGAGAGTCCTCTCCTCTAGGCTAGTCTTGGTTGGCTGCTAGTGCCCTCCAGGGTGCCCGGCTGAGCTTTGGTTTGGGAGGGTAAGCTCTCTGAGATCTTCCGGGCGTGTGGCGGGACCTCCACGCTGCAGCTTTGGGTCTATTCCAATTTTCTCATCCACCAGTCAGAGAGTTTAGTGAGGGAGAAGTAAGCGTCGGCTACACCCCCCTGTGGGTCCGAACTCAGGAGACCGGTTGCTGGTTTCAACAATATATATATATATATGCTTGTGATGTGATCCTTTTCTTATCATGACATGTTTTATTATGAACTGCTTGTGATTTTGTGCTTATATGAGAAATCATGTCTGAAATAATTTATGTTGATAGAATGTTTTGGTAATCTAATTTTATAAGGTATTATACTCATTATATCTTGATTACCTGTATAGAAAATATTGATTATTTTTGTAAAGAGGGATATATCATTGACGGAGGTTATGACTTCTTCAAATAGGGGGAGATTATTGGGACCATTGTCCACAATGTCTTAGATTTGGAGAAGTCCATTCCTAAGTCAAAGATATACCTCAGAATGTATTTGATATACTTTCTAGAATCATTGTGCAGAACATCAGGTCAAGAAAAGTGCTCAAGGAATTCATCCAAATTCACAAGCGTCGAGACACCACACATCGCTCGACGCCTGTGACCCAGAAGCATCGAACCATGTCTACTGCTCAAAAAGACAAGGTCGCCGCTGAGGATCTGAGACCAAGTTTGGAAGCGTCGAGCCAAGGAATATCGCTCTACGCCGTGGAATAAGAAGTGTTGACTAAACTTCAGTTAGCTCAACGCCAGCAAAAAGAGTCGAGATATGAAGGCAAGATTAAAAGCGTCGAGACACTACACATCGCTCGACACCTTATTGAAAAAGCGTCGACAGAGATACACAATGCTCAACGCCTTTTTCTGAGAAGCTCTGAACTGAGAAATGCATAACAGTTCATCTACAGCTAGCTGAGCCTTTGTTTATTCTGAAGCCATTAAAGACCGTTGAAGACTTAACGTCATGCTGACGTGGAGGAGCATAACAGATGTTGCAGATGGCGGGCTATAAATAGAAGGCATGACCTATGGGTTTACAAGCTGATTATTATCCTATTTTCGAAAGCAATTATCTTCTCCGTCTCTTTGAGGGAAAGTCTGAGAAAGAATCTGAAGAAGTCATCTCCTCTTTCAGAACTGTTCTATCTTGATGAATTCTTTCAGCAATCTGGTGCTGATACTTCTTTCTGAAAAGAGAAGATTAAGAAGGAAGAATCTGTCTTCCTAAAAAGAAGAACAGTCATCACAACCTGAAAAATCAAGAAGACCAAATTGCTGCTACTTATCTGTTGAAGATTTCTGTCTGATCATTCAGACAGATCAAGAAGACTCAACACTTTGAAGAATCTGAGTCTAAGTATTGTTACTATCTTTATCAATCCCTGTAGGGTCTGAGTTGTCAGATCTAAGTGTAGGATCTTTCAAGGATCTGAGTTGTAAGATCAGGTGTGATCTGAGTTGTAAGATTCAGGGGTGAATCTGAGCTATAAGCCTATAATTATAAAGGCTGAGGTAGGATCTGTGGAGATCTGAGTTGGTAGGATCTGTTGAGATCTGAGTTGGTAGGATCTGTGAGATCTGAGTTGGTAAGATCTGCTGAGATCTGAGAGAGTAAGATCTGTTAAGATCTGAGTCTGTAAGATCTATTGTGCTCTGAGCTGTAAGACCTTTTTGTGGTCTGGGATCTGGAGGAGATATAAACCCTATCTAGCACACTACTAGAGGGGAAAAGGGGGAAAGTGGATTACCCAATATAAGGGGAACCACTATAAAATTCTGTGTGTTTTTGTTTGTGTTCATTTTCATGAAAGCTCTGATCATTCTTTTAGGTTATAATCAAGAACTACAAATAATTTTTTAAAATAACCTATTCACCCCCCCCCCCCCCCCTCTAGGTGATTAGCTACCCTTAATTAAAGTCTTTCACCCTCATCATCATTGCTTGCGTTTTACTTGAAAGACTGGGTGCAGGGCGGTAAACGCTACTTCATCCATGATCGCCGATTGGAGGAGAGGAAGAGAATGAAGAAGGATGAAATATGGAGATGGAAGGCTCCTGATCCTCTTGAGAGCTGCTTTTGGGTCTTCGGACCCATTTCCTTTATTTCTAGTTACTACTTTAAATCAACTTATAGTTGATTATTTTGCTGAGCATGTAATAATAATTAGGATTTATTATCTTCTACTTTTATGCTTAGACAATCTTTTAAACTGCATAATACAGGTAATTTGTCCAGCTTAAGGACGGTAAACAAAAGCGCTACTGGGAGACAACCCAGTTTTGGTTGTTTTTATTTTTCTAATCCGCTAATGCCTTAATATATTATTTTTGCTACTGCCTTGTGCGTCCTTTTTGTAGGGTGGTGATCTTTTGGTGGTGGACTAGGACTTGCATCGCAATATTAACACTAATCTTCTGGTATGCTCATTTCTGAGCATGGGTAACTTTTCTTCCCCTAGCCTTTTATTCAATTTTCATGGTTACATCATTTGCATCTATTGCTTAGATTAAGTCTGGGGGAGAGCCGCTATTTGTTACCCACTGCACGGGCATATCTCAGTGCATGCCAAAAGTATTTTATTTTAGTTATATATTATTTGTTCATCTTCATCGCACATCATAACACCCACTTTAGTGCGCCCTCGCTTGTTTGTATGCTCCCGTATATTCAATTCTTGGTTGTGATGTAGGAATTGCTGTATTAGCCAAAAAAATTGCAAGATGGAGTGGCATGTTGACTCTTGTAGTGCTCTAGTTGAGTACTTGTGTCTTACCTAGGAATTTGTGCAGAACTAGTTTTTATTTATGCTTCTAATTTACAATTAGTAAATTTGCGTAGATTTTAATTTATTTTACTCAAAATGGTGAATGTGGTTGTATCTAGTGGTAGCGGTGTATTGTGTGTAGGCAAGCGCGAGGTTCGTGTTGCTCGAGTCAGGAAGAAGGATTACCTTTCTCGGGTGCTAAGAACTTGCCCCAAGCGACTCTTGAAGCATGGGTGCGAACGATTTGCAAGTTGAGCATGACGTAGGCCATCTTTTTTGGCAAGCTTGAGCTTTGTTCTACCATTCCTATACGCTAACCGTTGCTAGACTATTTTGTGCCTACCCGACCTTTTGGTTCCGCTCCACCAAACTTCGCCAAGGCCTAAAAGCTAATCCCATTATCGCAAAAAAAAGCCAAAAGCATTAATGAAATGTAATTTTCCAAACGGTGCAGTCTTCTGAAACTTTTGTGTTGATGTGGTTATCTTAAAAAAATTCTATATGCTGAGATTATTGCTAATAGATTTGGGGATTTATAATAAAAAAAGAGAAAGAAAAAGAAAAGCAAAGAAAAAAATATATCCCTAGCGTTTTAATTGAAACATATAGTTCTATCGATTGGAGTAGGCCGTGTGCACACTCGATTTCAAAGTCAAGTCTGGGGGTTTGTTACACGTGTATTATTGGGGCTGCTATGATTTAGCACTTTTGTGTGCTCATTTGGGTTGCGATTAACCTTCACGTTTATCTTTGTATTCCAAACTGTAACCTAAGCCTCATATTAACCAAAAAAGTCCTATTGATTCATCTTGTGAGTTCACTAGCGCCGTGGAGAGAGTGTGACAGTGCGAGCTTATGGCTCTGGACGTTGATGGATTTCAACGGAGTTAATTCCGAGTTCCGATCTTGGGTAACAATCCCCTTCGCGATTTGCTTACTTTCGTACTACGCGTGACCACAAGATTCACCAATATTCCATTTTGAGTAAGAATAAATTCATTTTTACGCATTTACACTTTTATAAATTAGCTAGCATATTTAGAAACTTCTTCTAATGAGCTTCTACACACACAAGTATGCAACTTCGCATACTACTTCATGTTTGCAATGCTTTGGCTAGCTATGTTTTTCCTACTCCGCCGGATTTGTTTGCTCGGGATGCGCAAACAGGTAAGTCTGGGGGGGGGGGGGGGGGGTGATGAGTCCATTTATATACACATATTTGGACTCATCTGGGCTAGTTTTCACGCACTTGCACTTCATTTTTAGTTTATTAATGCTTACATTTCACTTGTTCACTCTTCTCACATGAAGTGCACATTTTGGCCCATTGTGGTGTGCAATTGCGCACTATTCTGCTGGGGGTAAGTGATCGTGCATAAGCAAAATCGCACAAGTTTCCCTCGTTTATCTAAGAATTTATGTCAATTTGCAATTTTCTAGATCGCACGGTCGTGCATTTATCCTTCACGCACGATCTGGTTGATCGTGCGTTTTCATTTCGCTCAAAATCATGAAAATCTGCCGTTCTGAATTTGCCAGTGCATTTTCTTCATGCACGAGCATTTTGCCCGTGCATGAGTAAAACGCACGAACAAATGCTGTTTTCTAAAAAATTACGTTTCTGCTCCGCCCGTGCGATTCCATCGCGCACGGTTGACTCTGAACGTGCGTTTGGTCGTGCGTGAAGGATTTTCTGACACTTTTTCTATTTAAGTCCCGATTTTTAGGTCATTTGGGATCCGAACAGCTCCGCGATTTCTTCCGCCGGAAGGGGCCAACTGCTCCGTTTTTCTTCTTCCAAGGGAGGGTATCACTCCATAGTGTTTCCCCATCAACCTAGGCTCTAAAGAAGGTGATCTCCACTCTATATTATCCTGATTGCAAGGAAGAATGAGGGCATTGACGTGGACAACATTGATACTCGAGAAGACGGGCTAGAGGTGGTGAGAGCTTCAGAGATCCAGGACGCAACCAATGAATGGACTGTAGGACATGGATTGACAACCCGGTGCATCCTCCCATTTCTATGGCATAGTCTCAATCGTTGTTTGTATTTCTAACCTTATTTTCCTCTTTTAAGGTTGTATGGTATGAAATCACCTATACTTTGATGACGAACCTTGCTTAAACCTATTTTAATTGCTATTTGCTTTCATTATGCTCTTATGAAAGTTTATTGTGTTTATGCTTGGTGTGTGGATTTATTATAGAGTGGTATGCCTGTGATCTTGGTTGAGCTTTGATAGATGTGAATGCAACCCTCCTTTCCGCAAAGTGTTTTCACTCCATCCACTTGAGTACTCATCCATCCACGTTGCGAAGCGGTGCTAACGGCCCTTGTAATCAATCCGCCTAGCTAAGAGGTGCTAACGGCCCTCAAACCTTTCCGCCAGTGCGAACCACTCCATCCGCTTGCCTTCTCACCCATCCGCCCAACGAAGCAGTGCATAGCGGCCTGCATAGTTTCCATCCACCCGGTGAAGTAGCGCATAGCGGCCTGCATAGGAGTAGTTTAGTTTCTTTTCTTTTATTTTCCACAATCCAAACCAAACCTCCCGCATTCCATCCGATTAAAGGACTTCAATCTCAAGTCCTTCCTCAGAAGTAAACTCCACTTTACTGTGTTCCTTTGAGATCGATACTCGGGGATTCACTCCTCGTTTTATATTACTTGACAATAACCGGTTCACTGCCGTTTCGTGTCGCAGTATCGCTACCACCTATAGCGGTATGCTAGATTTGCGCATCAGTATGAGACCTTATCCACTTTTCTTCTGGAACACTCCTTTGAAAGAGGGAAAGTGGATAAAACCCTTTTCACAAGAGCACATACAAATCAGTTGTTACTTGTATAGATATATGTAGATGACATCATATTTGGATCTACTGATCAATCTCTCTGCAAAAGGTTTGCCTATCTAATGCAATCAAGATTTAAAATGAGTAGCATGGCGGAATTATCCTATTTTCTTGGTCTCCAAGTAAGACAAAATGTAGATGGCATTTTCATATCCCAATCCAAGTATACCAGAGAGCTCATCAAGAGGTTTGGGATGGAAAATGCTTTTTTTATGAAAACCCCCATGGCTACCAATACTGTTTTGGATAGAGATGAAAAGGGTAAGTCCTTTGATCAAAAAACTTACAGAGCATCCATTGGCTTCCTTCTCTACTTAATATCCAGCAGAACTGATATAATGTTTACTACCTGTATATTTGCTAGGTTTCAGGTTAACCCAAATGACTCACACATGAGTTCTGTAAAAAGAATACTCAGGTATCTATAAAGAACACCTGAACTTGGCTTGTGGTATCCAGCTGAATCTAGATTTGAATTAATTTGTTATTCAGATGCAGACTTTGCTAGATGCAAGCTGGATAGAAAAAGCACTTCAGGAACATGTCAGTTCCTGGGTGCTAGACTGATTTCGTGGTTTAGCAAGAAGCAATCCACAGTATCCACTTCTACAGCTGAAGATGAGTACATAGCTGCAGGAAGCTACTGCTCACTAATATTGTGGATGCAAAATCAATTGTTGGATTACAACTTAACAATTCCACAATATATTGTGACAGCTCTAGTGATATTTCAATAGCTTCCAATCATATTCTTCACAGCAGAACTAAGCACATAGAGATAAGGCACCACTTTCTGAGGGATAAAGTGGAGAAAGGTAAGATCAACCTTCATTACATATCTACTGACACTCAAAGGGCTGACATCTTCACTAAGCCAATTGATGAAAGTAAGCACAAGTTCTTCATCAATACACGTGGAATGCTTGATGGAGCACTATAGGTCACACTTATTATGTATAATGATCTATTTTCAATAAAAAGTTATTGCTGGGAAAAACAATTAAATTTTTGAAGAAAAACAAACTGTTTAATCAGAGCGGTGTCAAATTTAAATCGACGTACCGTCGACTTCTACTCGATGTCGGCTTCGAGAGCATTATGGGACAGCTTAGTCGAATAGCACTCGACGTAACGTCGAATACATATCGACGCTTACGTCGACATCATAATTGATGGTTATATTTCAGAGCCACGTCGACTTCATATTGACGTTACGTCGACTTGACAAAACGCGCGCTCAGGACATATTTTGGCGCATTGGGTTAAGAACTCTTGTCGACGCCACTTCTAATATAACCCTAAGTTGCAATGATTCATCTATTCAAAGCAACTTAGGCCTTCAACTTTATTGTGCTCTTCGAATTTTCTCCCTCTTGCTCTCCTTCTCTTTCCCTTCTACGTCTCTCTCTCTCTGTTTTGTGCAGGTACTCACAAGACAGCAATGGCATCTCCCTAAGACATTGTCGATGCAATTGATCAAGCCATGGAGACTCTTCTTTCACACTTCAGTTCCCTCTATCTTGAATTCTCTAAAGCATGTTACACAAAGATCAGTGCTCAACATCGAATGCTGTAGTCTCTCAATGCTGAAATCCAGGACCTAGAAGACAGAGTAAGGTCTGAGAGTATCCCTACTGGTGCTTTTATATCCTTATTTAACGATATACATCAGGGGGAGAAATATGTCAGCAGGTCTCCTAAAGGATGTGTGTACAAATCTCTCCATGACTCAGTGTACACCGCATCATTGTCTCTCTCCTTTGCTTCTGAAGGGGAGCCAGCCATCACATTTAGGCTGTAGCCAAAAAGTTCTCCAACTCAGGGGGAGTCAGCCCCTTCAAGGATTCTACCACCAGCAAAGGGGGAGTCTTCAATCAGGGGGTGATCCCTTTAATCTCTGATGATCAGGTTTACTTAAAGACTCTGCAGGAGTTCCAGGTAGACACTGAAAGACCCATTCCTGATGCACTTGCATTCAGGGTGTCCTCTGAAGATTCTACAACAGCACCTTCTCCAGTCAAGTTGGCTTCAGATTAGTTGTCACCTCCAAATTAGCTTCCATCTCCACCTCTAGCTCAGCTTACACCTCCAACTCAGCTTCCATCTCCACCTAAAGCTCAGCGTCCACCTCCAACTCATCTTTCATCTCCACCTGCTCCAATTCACAAACAAATTCTTCCAACACCTGTCTTCAGGGGAAGACCTCAATATAGAGGAGGAGGAAGTGGAGGCAGAGGGAAGCTACCTATTTGGGAAAGATATTCAAAAGAGGAAAGAAAGGAATACAAGAAAAATAAATCCTATCACAAAAAACAGGAGAGGATTGAACACCCAGAGAATACAATGAAAACCTACACTGATCTAGAAGATATTGGTGATAGAGACAGATATGAGTATGAAGCAGCTCAAAAGGAAATCGAGGAAAAGTGAAAAAGGTTTATTGATATTATGTAAAAAGGAAAAGAAGTTGTTGAACAAGAGGAGCTGGCAAAAGCAATTCCCATCAAAACCTCCTTGTTTGACCCCACTGAGTATATTACAAAAAATCCTCAAGCAAAGATGTTAGAGGAAATAGGCCAACTTCACAGAAGGGGTTTTGGATGTATTCCAGAGGATACAGAGGAGCCACCTCAAAAGAAAAAGAAAGGAGAACAAATTCCTGTGAAGAGGAAGAAGATAATGTTCAAGAATGCTTCAGTCCCTGTTAATCCTCAATCAACCTTTCTTGTACAAAATCCTGATGGGGACTCAGAGTCAGATGATCTAGAGTTGGAAGTCATAAACATGTTGACAGCAAAAGTTCTTGGTATGGGTTTCACATTAAAAGATATTCACCCTGAAACAGAAAGTGACCTGGAGAAGTTGTTCAAAGGTCATGAAAGAATACCAAAGAATCCTGAGAAGGCAACTCCTGCAAACTTCAAATATGTGGAATGAAAATTCAGAAAGGTCTATGAGGCCTTATCTACTTTTATGAAAGAAAGGAAGTAGATTTATACTTGGGTAAACTCTGATAAACTCACATGGCAATTAATCAAATGCATTCCTATTTTGTAGTTCATCCCGTTATTTATTCTATGACTATATTGTCTTGAATGTATTTTCTGCTTACATGCAAGAAATATGTAAAATCACTTTAATCCATATGTAAAATTTGTTAAGATAAATAGGGGGAGATTGTTGGGAAAAACTCCTTGGATTTAACTTAACAAATTATCTTAAGTGATTTTATTTCTTAGGTTTGAATTACCCATTGTATAGTGAGGGTAATATGGTCATTAGATATCTTATGATATCTAACTCAACTTAGGGTGACAAGACCAGATCAAGACAAGCATAAATTAAGTTAAGATAATAATTGCGTCGAATAGAAATCGACGCAACATCGAATTGATGTCGATGCTACTTAGACTAGAAGTCCAAGCAACTCAACCTTCTGTCGAAGTAAATCAAGTCGATGCTACATCAAAAGGATATCGACATAGAGTCCATGGTCATGTCGAAGTATCATGAGAAGTCGACGTAGCTTCTACTTCAACTCAAAGCAGAAGGAAGTATCTCTCGAATCCATCTGATATTGACGCAACATCGACTACATTTCAACGCAGATGATGAAGTTCAGAGTCAAGCCCTCAACTCGACGGTTATGTCGATAAGGTATCGATGCAACGTCGACAGTAGAGTTCAATCAGAGCAAGAATAAATTTGAAGATGCTTTTACAAGAACTCGGAGGTGCGTCGATAAGAGAGAAAGAGAAATCGACACAACGTCGAATACAGTCTGAAAAGGAAACCTTTTCAGCTATCATTTTGGAACTCACTCTCATGTCCCACAATACTGAAGACCGTTCTACAACGGCTCATTTATTTCCTAGAATAGAAAGAAGCAATAATGAAGACATGAAAAGCTTTCTTAGAAAGGATCATTACAGGTGGTGGACGGGTCTAGAATTAAAAGAGGAAAGGAAGAGATATTGTCCAATGGGATACCTTTTTTAGGATATTCTAGAAGAGGAAACAAATTCATATCAAATAGAGGGACAATAAATAAGATGGCAAGAAGAGAGAAAACAGGGCATTCATTACATTTTTTTCTTCCTGCTGTTGATTAGAGCTTCCTATCCTCCTGGAGCCCTAAAAGATAAAAAACATAAGATCTGCTCTCTCTCTCTCTCTCTCTAAGATCAGAAGAACAAAAGGATGCTTCTCATCACTACTATACAGCATCCAGATTTGAATAGAAGAAAAGCAGAACAGGATCTAAAGCTCATAATCCTTGCAAAACATCTCTATCATTAGCAAGGATTCATTATTCACTGATCCAGAAAAGAGAAAATTGAAGCACAAGGCTTCGCAGAATTCTGAGAACAGAATTCTCCCTCTTTCCTTCTCTTCCTTCTTCACTTTCTCTTCACCTGTAAAAGAGTTTTTAGAATCCCTCTTCCAAAGGATTCCGTGGTTCAAGATCTCCTTATAAAATGATCTGGTTGGTTCATGATCTCCTTATCAAAAGATCATTGGTTCATGATCTCCTTATCAAAAGATCATTGGTTTTAAGAGTCTCCTTATCAAAAGACTCAAGCACAAGTGGTGCATTCCTACTAGGTGGAAGATGAGAGGACTACCCACATTTTGGCGAACCTCTATAAAATCCTTTGTGTTTATGTTGTGCTTTTCTGTGCTGTCCCAATTTTCTTTCTCAACATTTTATTTCCTGCACTATATTATTTTGTTTGTGTCTTTGTTTAGCATAATTCCTTAGTTTATTTTATTGTCTACACGGTTAAGATAGAAATATTTTAATTCTCTATTCACCCCCCCCCCCCCCCCCTCTAGAGGATTCTCAGAGGCACACTGTGCACTTTCACTGGATCCTTCACGCATGACCAGTGGTCGTGCGTGCTATTTGGCCGAAATTTTCCAGACGTTTCCCGAGTACTGTCCCTTCTTCGCACACGATCAGTGGATTTCTTCGCGCACGACCAGTGGCCGTGTCTTAAAAATCTCCTCGATTCTTATCGATGTTTTTGCCTCCCACCAGTTCTTCTCAACAAATGTTTCTTTACGCACCTTAGAGTACATAACTTAGTGCACGACCAATGGTCGTGCACCTACTCGTACGCTCTTATTTTTCTAACAATTTTGGTACAGGTTCCTTGACGCACTAGTACTGGATTTTCCTTAGCGCACAACCAGTGGTTGTGCGTCTACTCATGCGCATTCTTCTTTTCTGCTGCCTATAAATACGGGATTTGACAGGAATGAGAAGATCCGTTATTTTCCCTACGAAACCCTTTCACAGTCAATGCCCTAGAGGTGATTTTTCTTACTCCAAGTGTTAGGGATCATCCCCTAATCTCTCACCATCATCCAAGATCATCCAAGTGAAGATCAAGACTCTATTTCCTCTCCGAAATCTTGGATCCTGACGTAGAGACATGGACAGTGAATTCCCTCGAGAAGACGGGCTAGAAGGGTGAAAACGTCAAGGACCCCGGATGATAGCCGACGATCGGAGCTTCAAAGGAGTGTTCCTCTAGAGTTTCCTCCGCATCCACGGAATAGTCTCGAGCACTGTTTGTATCTTCTCTTCTTTTTCTGTATATTTGGTAGTTGAATGGTTGTATTTTTTTATTCATGATGATGGTTGTGGACATGGTTTTTCTTATATGTAAATCTCTGCGGTTTATTGTTTGCCATGTTCCTTTGAGTTGCTAAGGAGGGAAAACCTCTTGTATTTGTTTCTTTCCATTTGAGTTCTTGTATTGACATTGAGATAAAGGTTGACCTGAGCATTTGCTAGGTGCAACGAGCGAAGCGGAGGTTTGCGACCCGCGGAGGTGCAAAGCGGTGTAGGCGACCCACATAGTTTAAATTTTCTTTTTTCCGCATTAGCTGTAATCAAAAACCAAAACCCCCCGTTAAACCCCGACTTACGAGACTTTAATCTCAAGTCTCTCCAAAAATGATTAATCCACCCTGCCGTATTCCACGTGAGATTTGATACTTGGGGATCTATTCCCATTTTTATTTATTACTTGATAACGACCGGTTCACTGCCGTTCGGACCGCAGTCTCTCTCCCGCCTCTAGAAGTGCGGCGGGACGGCGCGCCAAGTTTTTGGCGCCGTTGATGGGGAACATGACACGTGTGAATTTTCATTTGAAGAAGTCAAGGGATTGAATTCTTTTCCATCTATTTATAACATTCTCTATTAGGTTTCAGTTTGTAGGGACATAGCGCAACCAACTGCACCAAAAGACCGGTCTTTTTGGTGAGGCGCAACCACTCCTTTATAGAGCTGGCTATCCTCGGGCAGATCCACGGGGCTGCCAGTTAGGCTCTCAGGGGACACGCCCTTCTGATTCGACTAGTGCCGCAAACCCGGGGGCATTGCTGACCCGCAAGTCCCAACAATCCCCCCCCCCCAGCAATGACCCCGGGTTGACCTCCTCTGATACCATTTGTCGGGACATAGCGCAACCAACTGCACCAAAAGACCGGTCTTTTTGGTGAGGCGCAACCACTCCTTTATTGAGCTGGCTATCCTCGGGCAGATCCACGGGGCATCCAGTTAGGCTCTCAGGGGACACGCCCTTCTGATTCGACTAGTGCCGCAACACCGGGGGCATTGCTGACCCGCAAGTCCCAACACAGTTCTTTTATAATTTCTTTTGCTTTCTTCAATCATTAGTTCTTCCATGTGTATGTGTGGAGCAATTATGCTTTCATTTTTAGATTTTTACTCACCGATTCTCATAAAAGTGTGTGGTTCACCCTCCCTATCACAAAAATGCAAATGGTGTGGGAGTATTTATCATGGGAGTGAGGTGTGCGAGAAATGGCACTACAAGAAAATTGTTTTTTAGCCAGGGTAAATTGCCGTGGCTAAAAGTCCAAAATCGTGGCAAAAGACTTTTAGCCACGGACTGCCATGGCAAATGGGCGTGGCCAATATGAGCCTGGCAAAAAAGTATTTGCCATGCTCTTTCTGTGGCATATACCCTTTTTCTATGACTTTTAGACACGATTTTAGACTTTTAGCCACGATAATTTGACTGTTTGCCACGGAAAATGGCCGTGGGCAATACGAGCGTGGCTAAAAGTCAATTTTCTAGTAGTGTGGAATTACACTGCATACACGAATGGAACCCTACAGCGGGCACTTCCACAATCTGAAGTTTGGACCCCTTCAATGTCCAAGCCTTTGGGTGTGCGGTGTTTGTTCTGTCAAGGCACTGATCATGCAGTGAAGGATTGCAAAAGCTAGAAATCGCTTTGTAAGAGGAAGAGAAGATTGTGCTTATGACCTTCACTACTTTTCCTTTTCGAGCATAACCTTCAGTCGCTGACGATGTAGTTATTCGACCTTCAAGTTCCCTTGTGTGTTTAGTAGAAACCTCGATGAGCAAACCCATCGATCATTGTATTGACACTGTGGTGAGCTCATATCATCCTACTCCCACACCTCATTGTGATTCAATCATTGTAGATCTGAGTGCTAAGACCAAAATTAATTCTATTCCTTTTTTGAACTCCAGTAAGTTTATATCTTTAGATGCATTGCTTGAGTTGGCATTGCAATATGATCCGGATGAGGATTTGACCCCTCTAGTTTGCACGAATTGTGGGAGGCAAGGGCATATTGTTGCAGTGTGCCAAATGAACAAACCAGCTTGATTGAACATGAGTTTGGGCTTCGATCATACTTATTCTGGTGAGCCTCCATCTAGTACATCTTGTGCAGTGGAGCAAACTGAAAATGTGAGATCCCCCAAACTTTGTTCCTTTGAGTGGGATTTGCACATGAAAGCACATTCCACTATCCCTTTGTCCATGCATGAGGAAGAATCCAATGGTGAAGATGGATCCCCCTCTTTACTTGTGGAAGCCCCTTCATGCCCCACCTTTAGTACTTTGGGTTCCTCCTCCGAAACATTCTCCGCTGCCCCTATCACAATTTTTTCTTCCACCATGCATATCCCTGAAACCACCTGGTTGCAGGATTTCCCTGCTCTATCAGGTGAGGTGCAAAAAGAAGTAGAGGCCCCCTCTTACACCACCTCTGATCAGGATGATCCTATAATGGGGGAAGTTTCTTCCACCTCCCTTTATGTTATCACGACAGAATCGCTAGCCGGGGAGAATCTGATTTGTGATAACATCCTCATTTATATTCTGGAGGACGATGATATGGAGCCACCTTCTCCCGTCACTCCTGCTTTTATTAATCTTTCTAGTTCTTCTTCAGATTTATTTCTTGAATTCTCTTCTTTCAACCCTGAAATTGCTGAATTAATTCTTACTATTTATCCTCCTGATGCATTTAATGGTATCTCGTATATCCCCCTACAGGACTATGAGTTTATGGACCCATTTTCAGGTGATCTTGAGAAGCAATCTTGGTAGGGAAAGCATATGACAGTGACAGAACACATTGCATATTCCACTTCGTCGTCACTGCTTGTGCTTCCCCTGAAGGATTGGGTACAGGGAGGAAGAGATTTTTCATTGATGACCGATGGTTGGAGGAGATGAAGAAGATGAAGAAGGAGGACACTTGGGGATGGAGTAGTACCATCCCTCCTATCCACCCGACTGCTTGGTCTCAAGACCTTTTTCCTTTATCATTAGTTACTATTTCAAATCTCCTAATAGTTAATCATTTTGATGACCTTGTATTAGTAGTATTTAGAATTTTCAGACTTTCGCTATTATAATTATGCAAGAACAATATATATAACTACTAATACATGTATTTGGTCTAGCTCAAGGACGTTAAACAAAGCGCTCTTGGGAGGCACCTCATTGTTATCCATGCTTTACTTTTAGTTTCATTAAATTTATCTATATTTGTATTGATGTTTCCTGTTTCTACTAATTTTCGCAGATCCGAATTTATGGTCAGCTGCAGTTTACCAAGCCGGAACCGGTAGCAGCAGTATGAGCCAAACTCAGACTTAGCGTCTTTCGGAATGCCCCATTCTCGGGCATGGGTAACAGATCTCTTCCTCCACCCTTTTACTTTTAATTGAGTGATTTTCTTGCTTTGGGGGGCAATGCTCCATATTAGTCTGGGGGGGGTAGTTTCGTTCCCACGTGTGTAAGCACTCGCTTCACGCATTCCGATAAGCATCGCTTTTTCTTATAACAAAAAAAAAACTATTTTTGCTCCAATTTTTTCACAATTTTTCAATTTTTACCGCTCTAAGTATCGTATTGACCGCACCCGCTTAGATTAGGCTTTAATTTTTGTTAGTCTCATTTAGTTCGATTTTCTTAGGAGTGTAGGTTTTACTAATTTATAATTGCAAAAACCAAAATCGGGTACTGAACCATAGACTAATGCAGTGCTCCTAGTTGAGTGCTCATGTTCTCGTATAGAAATAGAATTAGAGTTAATCGCTTGCTTATGTTAAATACAATGTAATTTTACTTACTATTGTAGGTTTTTATATCCACTCTTCATTAGAACGTGATTAAGTCTGATGCTAGTGTAGAGTTATGTGTAGTGCCATTAGTATCATATTATAAACTCACAATGAGGGGGTGTACTTTCTCAGTGTCTAGAACTCGCACCTAGCAACCTTCGAAGCATGTGCGCTTAGCACTAATTAACTCCAAGGACATGACTTAGCCTTTACTTGGATAGTTTGAGTCTTCATATCCAACCTAATATTCACTACTGTTGCGAGCCAAAATTGAGCCTAGCTACACCTCTTCTTTGATCACCTCCACCTCACTAACACCAAAGCCAAATTGACAAAATCCCCATCACGCTTAGCTTGGGATTTTTCTATCATACGATGGAAGTCTAATTCTATAAATTGGTGAAAATTTCATTATCTCATTTGGGTGTGATGTTTAAGCAATCATTTGTGAGAATTTTTTTTTGAAAATATCATGTTGCTAAAATGTTTTGTGAAAAAAAAGAGAATAAAAAGAAAAGAAAAAATACAAGAAAAATACTTTTTATTGAGGTATTTGGCGAGCGGGGAGTAACCCCATTTGTTAAAAGCTAATTCTGGGGGTATTACTCACCCAATCTTGTGTGTCACTATTTTTTTCCAATGTGCGAGCTCTTCGTTTCGCTTAAGTCTGATTTAGCCATTCTCTCTTGATTTTATATACATACCTTAAGCCTAAGCCAAATAATTCTGCTACTTAAGTCCTAATGATCTTTAGAGTTAGTTAGTGTCGAAGGCAGTGGAGAAGGTGTGACTGGGCAAGCCTATGGCCATCATCATTGATAGATTTCTTGGAGGCCACCCTAGTAGTTTTGAGTCTGTAACACCACACTCAGTGTCATTACTTTCGCTTACACAACGCGTATGATAGATCATTTAGTCCTTTTGAAAAAGAGTGGATATAGCCTTAGAATAGTTTGTTTAGTTGCATTGTGTTTGATTTTAGGTTTAGAGATTTTTTCTACTCTACTTGTATCCTCCTTGTGCGCGAGTCTTCACGGTCCACTTTCCTGTTTTGATTTTCAATTTGTAATTAGCATAACGTACTCCCCTTATGTAGTCGAATTGCTCGAGATGATCAATAATTCAAGTCTGGGTGTATTTGATGAGCGTATTTCATATAGTATTCTAGGCTCCTTTTGTCACAACCCGCATTTTCTCTGTATTAAATAATACATCAGAGTAAGGGAAAATACGCATCATGATGCCATGTCATGCAGGGGACAACTGCCGACGCTCAGGCGGTTCTAACTTCACACTTTTCCTTAGAAAGTCATGAGCTTTATGTTTTAAACATAACTTAAGTTTAAGATTTTCATTTGTCGTGTCCCTCGGTTTAATGGATCAACTAGTCCATAAATGAGAAAGTATAGGTTTACACAGCGGAAAATACATAATTTACTTTAATTTAACCTATATGAGCATGATGAACTAACCAGCATTCTAATGATATGCAGCTTCTATATTTAGTATAAGTAAAACGGATTTCTTTTACGGACTTCAAAAGTAGAGTGATAATGGTTTTAAAAGAGATGTCATGTAGAAAGAATTATGCAGTTTTGTATATAAAATAACTACTATGCATCCTAACATAAAACCTTCCCAGAGAGCAATTGCATAAATAGCAAATAACGGCAGTAGCATAAAAATAGCAAGACAAAGTCTAACATAAAAGAACTCAGGTTATGGGTGTCAACAAACTGACACGAACCCATAACCCTAACAAGTCTTGAAAAGAAAAACAACAAACTACCTCTCCAAGCGAGTGTAAGAAAACAACTGCTACAAGTCTGAAGGAACAGAACTCGGTCAGCTCCACCTGCTACTGGTCCGAACCTGAGGCATTCAAAAGAAAAGAATGCCTCAGCACAAAGGCATAAAAGTCAAAGAGTAAGAGAAACTCAACAAAGGAGGTTTACCAACCCACCGGGAACAGCTGTGAAAGTCAGCAAATCAAATAAATATCCACAAGTAGGGGAAAACTGGCACAAAGTGCGGTCAAAGTCGTACTACAACAATATCCAAAAGGAAAAGTGTCGAGTTGCTCAAGAAGTGAATCACCATCCCAGCCAAAAATAGCACTGAGGCGGAGGCATTCTTTCCAACCAACCGTCAGGCCCAAAACACCCGAGGAACAAAAGCACTGCGGCAGTGGTTTACAGTCCACCAACCAACAGTCTACACGTCCACGGACAAACAACCCGGCACTGGTGGTGGCCATTCCGACCATCCACAGTCCAAAATAACCAACTGGGAAATAGAGATTCACAAAATCCTGACCAAAACAGACACTACAGGAAAACCCGGAAACAATTCCAAGAGGAAACCCGATCTTATCGGCGAATTCGTCTAAATACCGTCGACGAATTACCAAGACTATCGGTGAAAATCATTATCTAAGGCCTTAGACGACGTCGGCGAAATCCTAAAACTATCGGCGAATTCGGCGAAACCATATCGACGAACTTAACTATGACGAAATGCGGAATCCCCTTAAGGTAATTTCGGCGAATCAATTTAAGAGGACTATAGCGAATTCGGCGGAACACAATCGACGAACCATGACTTGACGGATTTCAAATTCGTGAATTTTGATGAACGTGATAATTTACTTGGCTACTTGGTCGATTTCACGTTTCTTTTAGCAGCAAACGATGCATAACATATTTGTCTAAGTTAAATAGGAGAAAAAATTGGTAAAGGATGAACCACAATGTGGCAAGGGGGAAGAATCCACCACTTGCCTCAAACCTTTCGAAGAAAACGGTCTCCGACTTGCTCCTCGTCGCAGATCGACCGCTAGAATACCTCGATGAACGATCTCTGAAACTTTTGGAGCGAAAAAGAAGATTAGGGCTACCGGCTCCAACCTCAAAAATCTACGAAGCTCGAAATACTTACCGCGCACGCGAAAAGCTCGGCGAGAGCTTTCCAGATCTATGCTCCGGCGAAGATTTCGTGCTCCGGAGCTCCGGTGGTGGAGATCTGAAGTCTTACAGACGAACGCCTCCACTTTCGGTTTCGCAGACTCGGGAAGAACGATGAATAAGGTTTTGTTTTGTTTTTTACGGGTGGAAGAAGAGGTTATATATATAAAGTTATAATTTTAATAATAATCATAATAGTATTATTAATAAGTAATAACTATTAATAATTAGGAGGATATCAGGAAGGTTGAGGCGGAAGAATAATAGCCGAATAGTTTTCATAATAGCCGAATCTGTCTAAATACATTAGCCGAATATTTACCAAGTGCCGAATTCCTAATAGCCGAATTCATCATATATTATAACCGAATCTATATGTATATAATAACCGAATTATATCTAGCTATAGCAGATTCGGATTTTGGTATGGCCGATTCGGCACTTAGGAATAGCCGAACATCTATAAGTATATTAATAATATATAAATATTATATTACTATCGAAAATTAAACGGATGCTGAAACCGACGAAATTCGTACCGTAGGTGAACGGCGGCGCTACGAACCCAACGGCGAAGTCAGAATTAAAATCCGACCTACCGTTTTCGAGATATAATTTTCCGAAGTTTTACGGCGATGGATAAATATATAAATCTTTGAAAATATTATCGAGACTTCAAATTTGCTCGGAGCGCCACAGAACTTTTACAATTTATTTCTAAAATTAAATAATCTAATTTCCTAACGTAAAATTTTCAAATTTTGGGTCGCTCCAAAATTTTGTCGTCTTGACCGAACGTACGGTAAAACGTGCAATGCCGGCGCACCGCTAAATCCGCACTAACGTAACGCCCTACGTCATAATGACGTCATTAATATAATTAAATTAATATCCAAAAATTCAGGGGCGTTACAGCCACTCCCCCTAAAAAGAAGTTTCGTCTGGAAACTTTAACGAATATCTCAAATACAAAAGATAGAATCGAGAATTAAAACTACGGATGATAACACTCACCCGGGAGATCTAGGAGAAAAGATGAGGATGTGATGTCCTCATAATAGATTCCAATTCTCAAGTCGCGCTCTCGACGTCTTGGTTTCGCCAAAGGACTTTGACCATAGGAATTGTCTTCTTCCGCAACACTCGGTCCTGAGTCTCTAATATACGGACAGGCTCTTCAACATTAGGTTGCAACTGGGGCACCGAGTCAAGGACATGACGATCACTACGCACGCACTTTCTCAATAGACTCACATGAAAGACATCGTGAACACCTGGGAAAGAAGCGGGCAAATCCAGCCTATAAACTGACATTCCGATGCGCTCAACCACCTGGAAAGGTCCCACATACCGGGGTTCCAACTTATGGTTCCATCCAAATCTTTTAACACCTGGCATCGAAGAAACTTTCAAGAACACCATGTCCCCAACTGCGAACTCCAGATCAACCCTTCTTCGATTAGCATACTTCTCATATCGCTCCTGAGCAATGTGAAGCTTCTCGCGGATATGCGTCACGGCAACATTCATTTCTTCCAAAGCTTCTGGGCCTAACAACAGTCTCTCACCAACTTCGGCCCAAAATATGGTAGTCCTACAGCGCCTCTCATACAAAGCCTCAAAGGGAGCCATCTGCAAGCTCTCCTGATAACTATTATTATAGGCAAACTCCATTAGTCCAAGACGCTTATCCCAAGCTCCACCATGATCCAAAATATAACATCTGATCATATCTTCCAAAATCTGATACTTTCTGGGTAAAGACATACTTCAAACTCATATGATCCGTGAAAATCTTGCACGACACTCCATAAAGAAGATATCTCCAAAGCTTTAAGGAATAAATTACTGCAGCAAATTCTAAGTCAAGCGTAGGGTAATTCCTTTCATGAACTTTCAATTGACTTGACCCATAAGCGATCACCTTTCCTTCTTGCATCAAAACGCAACCTAGTCCAACATGAAATGCGTCCACATAAATGGCATACTCTACTCCTTCGGTCGGTAAAGCCAAAACAGGAGCGGCGCACAATCTTCTTTTCAATTCCTGAAAGGCTTCCTTGCACTTATCACTCCAAACGAATGTTGTACTCTTTTGGGTAAGCTTAGTCAGAGGTGCTGATAGCACCAAAAATCCTTGCACAAACCTTCTATAATAACCTGCCAACCCTAAGAAACTCCTTATCTCCTTAGGCGTTGTAGGCGTCTTCCAATCCAAAACAGCAGAAATCTTTGCTGGGTCTACAGAAATTCCGTCCTTGTTTACCACATGACCCAGGAAAGATACTTGCGAAAGCCAGAATTCGCACTTACTCAATTTTGCATACAATTTGTGCTCTCATAAAGTAGACAATACTAAGCGCAAATGCGTAGCATGCTCCTCAACACTTCTTGAATACACCAACACACCATCGATATAAACTATTACGAAATGATCTAAGAAGTCTTTGAACACCCGATTCATCATATCCATAAACGCAGAGGGTGCATTTGTCAAACCAAATGACATCACTAGAAACTCAAAATGACCAAAAAGGGGACGAAAGGCAGTCTAAGGGGTGTCCGACTCACATATTCTCAACTGATGGAAACACGAACGAAGATCAATCTTTGAAAACACCGAACTACCACGCAATCGATCAAATAAATCATCTATTTGCGGCAACGGATATCTATTCTTGATGGTCACCTTATTCAATTCCCTATAATCTATGCACCACCTCAAAGAACCATCCTTCTTTTTCACAAACAACACTGAAGCACCCTAGGGCGAAGAACTCGGCCTAATGAATCCACACTATAATAATTCATCTAACTGGGTACGCAACTCTTCCAGCTTACGCGGGGCAAACGGTACGGTGCCTTAGCAATAGGACGAGTACCGGGTTCAAGATCATTAATAAACTCCACATCTCTCTCAGGAGGAAGACCAGGAAGGCTAACATGAAAAACATCAGGAAACTCTCGCACCACAGGAACATTCTCGATACACGGCAAACCACTAACAATTTCTAACATAGAAACAAAGTAAGCAAAAAAAACCAGAATCTAAAAGTTTCCGAGCAGATACCGCAGAAATAATCGAGGACTCCTGGCGCGGAAAGCCATACACACTCATGGGTTGACCGTTGTCCATCATGAAGTCCAAACGCTTAACCTTGCATTGGATAACCGCATCATATCTGGACAACCAGTCCATGCCCAAAATCACATCGAAATCTTCCAGGTCTAGCACATTTAAATCCGCAAAAGCTAAGAAGTCACCTAGGAGAATAGGGCATTTCTGGATACCCTGGTCCGACACCACGGAGTCGCCAGAAGGAAACTTAATGCGAAACGCATCGCCAATCTGATCGAGGATCAAACGATGACGCTCTACAAAAGTCCTAGCCACGAATGAGTGGGTAGCACCAGAATCGAACAGAACGCGCGCCCGACGGTTCTTTACCTTAAATTGTCCTATAAAATCGAATACGTAACTAATCGCTCGGAAAACGAGACTAAGGATAAAGGCTAAGAGTTAAATTAAAGTCTAACCTGAAATAACTTGGGTGGAATTCTGAGCTTCTTCCCTAGTCATCACGTTCAACTTGTCGTTTCCCCTATCCTGATGCTGCGGCGGCGGCAAAGCCTGAAGTGGCACTGGCTGCAGAACAGGCTGAAAACGCAGGCATTTAGTCTTAACGTGCCCCTTCTGTCCACACTGAGAACACACCTTGTCTTTAGACCAGCAATGAGCAACATCGTGCCCCTTTCACTTACAGAAGGTACATGTCAGATCTCCTCTGCGAGCGCTCTGTATTGCCGACACTTGCTGCTGTTTCTTAGCTCCCAACATTTTGAAACATTTTTCAAACGGGTGGCCAGGGCGACCACAGAAACTACAAACTTCACCACTTCTCTTCTTTGGGGCAGGGTCAGATACCTTGGGGCTTTCCCCCTCTTCGACCTTTCTCTTATCTTCCCTCATCAACGCACCTCTATTCTTGGCGTTGTCGATAGCCTCGACTTTCAGCGCTGCTTCTACCACTTCAGCATAACTTTCAGACCAGTAAGCGCTAGCCAATTGCTGAATGTCGCTACGAAGTCCTCCGAGAAATCGATTCACTCTTCCTGCCTCTGAAGCTACCAAATCTGGAGCAAATATGCTCAGCTTACTGAATTCGATCTCATACTCACTAACCGTGAGTTACCTTTGCTTTAGGTGCAGAAAGTCATTCATCAGACGGTCTTGCTCGACCGACGGCAGAAATTTCTTTAACACCATTGCCTTAAACGACTCCCACGAACACCCGTCTACAAGGCTTTCTCTCTTCCAAATTCACCAGCTCTTAGCAAGTCCCTTCAACTGGTAAGCAGCGACCATCACCTTTTGGTCAGCAGAGATTCCCGAGTATGAGAACATCTCCTCAATGGCAACGAACCAGTCATCCAATGTCATGAAATCAGCTCTTCCATCAAATGTAGGGGGCCTAGTCGCTGGAAATGCGATATAAAGTTCATCTCTGGTGGCAGCAGAACTGGAGGCACCAAAGGAGCGGGAGGAACAGGCACAGTCTGTTCCACTACAGGGTCCTGCACCACAGGCTGCTACGTTGCGGCTACAGTCATCAACGTCTCAATCTGCGATTGCATCGCAACTAACTGCCTTAACAGAGCCTCGTTACTCTGTCGCAGACTCTCCATCATGGCTTCACTCTGCGCACCCGAAGACTCACCCTCCGATTGGGGAGTTGACCTCGTCGTAACACGTCTCTTCGACATCACTATAAAAACGAACAAAAGGCCCATCAAAACCCTAACTTGGAATTAGAACAACTCAACTCAGCTCTAACCAAACAGGAAAAGACACTTGCTCTAGCTACTACCTTGTTCTGTGATTTTATACAAATGATGTTATGCATTAACTTAGGATGATATACTGTCATCCTTTGACTCTTGTGCAAGACACATGGATGCATGAATGTTTAAACCTTCTTTTCAAATCATGTGTGTACGAATGTCATCATGTAAATCTTTAGCTTGGCACGGGTGCTTTATGCGATGTTATGATATGTATGTTGTGCTATGCATTCTAAGAAAAAGCCTTAATGCATGTTATGAGCGGCGTACACATGAAATATTATGCATCCCATAGTACATAATATCGCATGTAACGAAAAAGGAAAACGTGCTAATGGGCATCCATGTGATGATGGTTATGCATCCCATACTACATAACCGTCACATATTGCCACCTATGGTGGATCCATATACAAACACATATTATGCATCTCATACTACATAATATGCCCATATACTTCTTATCATGCTATGAGTGTAGTGTTCATACTTCAACCAAGACGTACTGATGACACATCGGTTTGTGTATGCAATGAAAACAAATAACTAAATTATATCAGAATTAGTCGCTCGACCAACTTGTCGAACAAACCTCGCTTTGATACCAACTGTCACAACTCGCATTTTCTCCGTATTAAATAATACATCAGAGTAAGGGAAAATACGCGCCATGATGCCACGTCATGCAGGGGACAACTGTCGACGCTCAGGCGGTTCTAACTTCACACTTTTCCTTAGAAAGTCATGAGCTTTATGTTTTAAACATAACTTAAGTTTAAGATTTTCATTTGCCGTGTCCCTCGGTTTAATGGATCAACTAGTCCATAAATGAGAAAGTATATATTTACGCAGCGGAAAATACATAATTTACTTGGCTACTTGGTCGATTTCACGTTTCTTTTAGCAGCAAACGATGCATAACATATTTGTCTAAGTTAAATAGGAGAAAAAATCGGTAAAGGATGAACCACAATGTGGCAAGGGGAAAGAATCCACCACTTGCCTCAAACCTTTCGAAGAAAACGGTCTTCGACTTGCTCCTCGTCGCAGATCTACCGATAGAATACCTCGATGAACGATATCTGAAACTTTTGGAGGGAAAAAGAAGATTAGGGCTACCGGCTCCAACCTCAAAAATCTACGAAACTCGAAATACTTACCGCACACGCGAAAAGCTCGGCGAGAGCTTTCCAGATCTATGCTCCGACGAAAATTTCGTGCTCCGGAGCTCCGGTGGCGGCGATCTGAAGTCTTACGGACAAACGCCTCCTCTTTCGGTTTCGCAGACTCGGGAAGAACGATGAATAAGGTTTGGTTTTGTTTTTTTACGGAAGGAAGAAGAGGTTATATATATATAAGTTATAATTTTAATAATAATCATAATAGTATTATTAATAAGTAATAACTATTAATAATTAGGAGGATATCAGGAAGGTTGAGGCGGAAGAATAATAGCCGAATAGTTTTCATAATAGCTGAATCTGGCTAAATACATTAGCCGAATATTTACCAAGTGCCGAATTCCTATTAGCCGAATTCATCATATATTATAACCGAATCTATATGTATATAATAACCGAATTATATCTAGCTATATCAGATTCGGATTTTGGTATGGCCGATTCGGCACTTAGGAATAGCCGAACATCTATAAGTATATTAATAATATATAAATATTATATTACTATCGAAAATTAAACGGATGCTGAAACCGACGAAATTCGCACCGTAGGTGAACGGCGGCGCTACGAACCCAACGACGAAGTCGGAATCAAAATCCGACGTACCGTTTTCGAGGTATAATTTTCCGAAGTTTTAGGAGAAATATATAAATCTTTGAAAATATTATCGAGACTTCAAATTTGCTCGGAGCGCCACAGAACTTTTACAATTTATTTCTAAAATTAAATAATTTAATTTCCTAAAGTAAAATTTTCCAATTTCGGGTCGCTCCAAAATTTGGTCGTCTTGACCGAACGAACGCTAAAACGTGCAATGCCGGCGCACCGCTAAATCCGCACTAACGTAACGCCCTACGTCATAATGACGTCATTAATATAATTGAATTAATATCCGAAAATTCAGGGGCGTTACACCTTTAATAGCTCAATTTCATCTCTTATCGCTCATCTTTTATGTGATAATAGCATAAAATCTTGGTTTGTGGCTTTATAGTCTATTGAGCAAGATTTAGCTATTTGGAGCTTATTTTAGGTCATTCCTTGCATGAAGGAGATTTCCTCTCCTTCTCTTTCTATTGCACATTATGTTTGTCTGTGTGGTTGCATTGTTCTGGTGGGTTTGGCTGTGTTTCATGCAGGTACATCCTCGTGTAGAATTTCTGGGAGTTTTGGCCTATTTCGTATTGATGGCCACTGATCGTGCATTTTTCTTCACGCATGATCGGTGGATCCTTCACGCACAACTAGTAATCGTGTGCGCTATTTGGCCAAAATTGTCCAAACGATCACACGAGTACTGGCCCTTCTTCACGCATGATCAGTGGATTTCTTCACGCACGACCAATTGTCGTGTCTTAAAAATCTCCTCGATTCTTCTCGACATTTTTGCCTCCTAGTAGTTCTTCTCGATGGATGTTTCTTCACGCGCGAGTAAATGGCATTCCTTAGAGCACGACCAATGGTCGTGCGCATACTCGTGTGCTCTTATTTATCTAACAATTTTGGTACAGGTTCCTTGGCACACGAGTAATGGACTTTCATTAGCGCACGACCATTGGTCATGCTTCTACTCGTGCGCGTTCTTCATTTTTGCTGCCTATAAATATGAGATTTGACGGGAATGAGAAGATCCGCGATTTTCCCTCCGAAACACTTTCGCAATCAACTCCCTAGAGGGGATTTTTCTTCCTCCAAGGGTTAGGGATCATCGACTAAGCTCTCTCCAGCATCCAAGAGCATCAAAGTGAAGATCAAGCCTCCATTTCCTCTCCACAAGCTAGGATCATGAGGTGGAGACGTGGACAGTGCATTCCTTAGAGAAGACGGGCTAGAAGGGTGACAACTTCAAGGACCCCAGACGAATGCCGATGATCGGAGCTTCAAAGGAGTGTTCCTCTGGAGTTTCCTCCGCATCCATGGAATAGTCTCGAGCACTATTTGTCTCTTCTCTTCTTCTTCTGCACGTTTGGTAGTTGAATGGTTGTGTTCTTATATTCAAGATGATGGTTGTGGGCATAGTTTTTCTTATATGCAAATCTCTGTGATTTATTGTTTTCCATGTTCCTTTGAGTTGCTTAGGAGGCCTAACCTCTTGCATGTATTTCTTTCCATTTGAGTTCTTGTATTGACGTTGAGAGAATGGTTGACCTGAGCATTTGCCAGGTGAAATGCGTGAAGTAGAGGTTTGCGACCCGCGGAGGTGCAAAGCGGTGTAGGCGACCCACATAGTTTCAAGTTTCCTTTTTCCGCATTAGCTGTAATTCGAAATTATTGGAACATGGTCTTCCGTATCTCCCAGGTGGACTTCGTCTACTTCTCCAATAGATCCATATCTGGAGTTTTTATATTGTTGTTATTTGTTTCATCTCCTTTAAATCATTTAGTAAATTCGCCTCGTGTTGGCGACTAGGTCTGGGTAGGACTTAGGGTAGAAATTCGCCATGTGTTGGCGACTAGGTCTAGGGTGTAGATCTAGGGCATGCTCAAGGACATATCCGGTGAAGGATTGGCTAGAGCGGCTTGAGGCCGTATCTGGGGAATGATAGGCTACAGCCACTGGTTCGTGGATATACGAGTCGGGATAGAAAACAAAAGGGATTTTACTTTTCGCATTTGATTTCTAGCATTATAGAAATCTATTTTTGTAATCAATTTTATCAATATTAATCATATCTCTCTTTGTGTAATAAAATTGATTTGATTTTCATTTCACTAAATTGTTTATTATACTCTCTTTCATTATAAAACAATTTAGATCTTTATACAAAATCACTATTTTGATCTCTTAGTATTTCAAGTAAATCAAAATATATCAAAAGTTTTAAAACCCTTATTGACCCCCCCCCCCCCCCCCCCCCTCTATGGGCGCCTACCGATCCAACAAGTGGTATCAGATCTAGGTTATTCCAAATTGGCTTAACAACCGGGAATAATGACATCTCATGATCCCGCTTCTATTAGAGGGGGGGGGGGGGGGGGGGGGGGGGGATTTTTATGAAGAAGGAAAATCACTAGCACCACCTTCATATGAAGGAATAAATTATAAAGGGTGGAAATTTTTAATGAAAAGTTTATTAAAAGTTTAGATATCGAAGCATGGAATATAGCAATAGTAAGACCAACAGTTGAAACAAATAAAAAGGAACGTCACATAAATACAAAGGCTTTGAATAGTATGTTTTGTGCTTTATCTCAAGAAATTTGTAAATTAATATATTGTTTTTCTAGTATACAAAGTATGGAAATTTCTTGAAGAAATGTATGACTTTTCTCTCATAGGTATGGAACAAACACAAGAAGTGGAGAACATACAAGCTTGCACAAATGGGCAAAAAGCTTCGCTCATGTTGGATCAATGGAGTGCACATAAAGTGGAAAAGAAGAAATCTTATCTTAGGAAGAGGGATGCTGATGAGTCCCATTTATATATATATTTTTGGACTCATTTGGGCTGATATTCTAGTGTTTGCACCACATTTTAGGCCCGTTTTCATTTATATGTACTATTCCACGTTAGGTGCACTATTAAGCCCATTTCGGTGTGCAATTGCATTCCTTGTTGTTGGGGGTAAGCACATTGTGCTCCCCTTCCCTTCTTTTATGTATTTCTGTGTTGGACGTGTATTCCCAGCTGGTATATCTTGTATGCAGGTGACCTGATCGTCCTGTTTTACCCCAAAAGTAATTTCTGTGCATATCGCACGGTCGTGCGTTTCCTTGACGCACGGTCTGTGCGGTCGTGCGTTTGTGTCTGGGAAGAAAATGGAGCGTCGGAGTTTACTCGTGCGTTTTAACGCACGGGCGAATTCGCCCGTGCGTGAGTAAATCGCACGGTCGACCTGTATCTTTGTGATTTCAGAGCGTCGGATTTTACCCGTGCATTTGAACGCACGGACGGCGTTGGTCATGCGTGAACAAATCGCACGGGTGGCGCAGCGTCTTCTCCAAGCCATATTTTATCCGTTAATATCGCACGGTCTGCGCACGATCGTGCGTTCGACCGTGCGTGACCAATTTTCAGCCTGTTTCCTATAAAAAGCAGGAATCGAGGCAGTCAACGAGAGGAGCGAAAAAGGACGACCGGGAGCTATTCAGAGAGTGGGAAATCTCTTCCTTCCCGCTGCTCTTGAGGGCTGAAGGCTTCCCCTTCATCTCCTCCACCATCAAGGCCATTTCCAGTGATTTCCACCTCCATCCTTCCATCTGGGAGCACTAGGAAGCTTCATCCACGGTTAGCTCAAGCATTCCTTGCCAAGGAGACCAAGGAAGCGCTGAAGATCGTAGGAGCGGTGAAAGCCTCCTTCGAGCCAAACTCACCATCTGAGGGCCGAGTCCGGAGAGAGCCCGACAACCTCTCATTCCGGTCGTGAACCCAAGAAGTGACTTCTTCTTTGCGGTCCTCTCTAACCTTGAATGCTTTTACTTCATTTTTGTGTTGTATGAATACTTGTTAAGTAAATCTTAAGGATTATTGCTTTCATTCATATGCACTATTGCTGTGGTGGCATGAATAGCCCTTTTGTTCCTAGTGATTTTTTGAGTTACGTTGTGGGTGAAGCCACTAGCAATTGCTAGTGGTGATGTTTTGAGAAGAAGTGTGTGCGACCCTCAACCGTCATAGCGATTTCCCGTCCACGCGCCTTCTGAAGCACGGCATCGCGGCCGTTGCATCCATCTCGCCGTGCGAAGCAGAGTTTTGACCCGTGAAAGTGCACAGTTTACCTCACTAGAATTCTCTAGAGGGGGGGTGAATAGAGATTAAAAATTATTTTGTGCAAAGTTAATATATATATATGTGTATGATCACAGATTATAGCTTCCCACACACCAACAAGAATTAAACAAGTAAAGAAAGTAAATGCAAGAAAAGAAATCACAGCACAACACAAGAAAATATAGTGGTTCCCCAAACTTTGGGTAGTCCACTCTTCTACCCCCTTGGTAGGAATTCACTATCTTGCACTGAGTCTTTTGATAAGGAGACTCTTAGAACCACCCTGAGTCTTTTGACAAGGAGACTCTTAGAACCAACTGAGTCGTTTGACAAGGAGACTCTTAGAACCAGTACACTGAATTTTTTGAAGAGAGATTCTAAAAACTCTTTTACAATGTTTAAGTAAGAAAAAGAAAGAAGAAAGAAATAAGAACAAGAATGAATCTTCTTCCTAGCAAGAAGATTGGAAGCACAAGAAGTAGTGAATGAAATCTCTCTTCTATAGTGAGAAGGAGATTGTAAAAAACTTTTCTCTCTTTTGAGAGAGCTTTCAGAGTTTGCAGTAGAATGGCTTCTGAAGAAGAAGAAGAAGATGAAGGCTTTTTCTCTGCAGCACACTATCTCTTTTCTCAGCTTTTTCTCTCTATTCTCTTGGGAGCTTTTCCTCTATTTCAAATGTATGTGGTGGATCACTCAACTATCATTTTCTGCCGACCTCCTCTTTATTTATAGCTCTGTGTATTAAAAATAATGCTATAGGAGGATAATTAATTAGCAGTCAGAAAAATAGAAAGATGAAAATGTTTCCATAATATTTATTTCTGTAGAAGGAAAGAACCAATTCAGATTTCAAATAATATCCAAATAAGTTAAATCAAATTAGCCAAGAATCAGATATAAGAAAAGAATGATTCAGAACGGCTATAAAATATTGACACTTATTCCATATAAATTAGATCTATTGAAAGAAGGAAAGAGATCTGGCGCATATTTAAATTCTGTCATGGAAATCGACGTGCGTCGATTACTATTCGACGCAAGCGTCGAGAGCATCCTTTCTGGACGTCGAGAGAAGAATAAGGAAGGTGCGTCGACTGAGGTGCGTCGACTTCATTAGATGCGTCGACTAGAAATCAGAGTGGCGTCGACTAGACTTACGTCGAAATCTTCCTAGAGTTACTTCGACTCAACCTGAAGGAAACGTCGAATACTATTCGACGCATATTTACTTAGCCTTGTTTTTTTTCATTCTTAGAATTCATTTCTAGGGGTTAAGAGAAATCATTTTCCCAACAATCTCCCCCTATTTGTCTTAACCCTATTTAGAGGGAAATTGTACTAGCATATAATTAACCCAGCACAGCATTTGTAAAGATAAGAAATATATTGAGTAGAAGGAAAGAGATTAGGAAAAGAAAGCACATGTCAAGTATTTGTCTTTCACAAGAATTAAACTAGAAACTTCTTTCTGTACATGAAGTTGACAAAAGCAGAATAAAGTTTCCTAAATAAGTCATGAATGGCATCAAAAATGTATCCCCTGGCTCTATCAGGTCTTTCCTGAACATTCCTGATGATTGTATGCAGTTTTTCCAAGAGTTTATCACCATCAGGAATAGTGTCATTTATGGAGTAGCCTTTGCTGATGATGATTGCTTCCTTTTCATCAATCATCTCAATGGTAATGTTGTGAGATTCTTTTTGTGCAGGCTTGGGCTCAGGAGGTCCTTTGTTATCAACCTTTGGCCTAAACTTTGTTTTCTTCTCTGATTCCTGTTTCATAGGACTCTCAGTCATTTTTCCTTTCCCTTTCCAGGAATCTAACTTTGCAGGTCTTGATGGCTTTTTATAGGGAATGTATGTATCTTCTGTACATCCTATACCCTTCTTGTCCTTTTGACCCTTATCCAGGATAATCCCTGCCTGAGGATTTTTCTTTTGATAAGCTTCAATATCAAACAACTTATTTGGAATTTTGATAGAAGATTCAGCAAGGATTTGTTCCTTAGTCATTCCCTTGTTAATCTTTTCCATCCAAGCTTTCCTTTTATCTTCCACTTCTTTTCTAGCTGCTTCATACTCATACAGTTCTCTTTCTCTTATCTCTTCATGCCTCTTTTCCATGTCAGGATCATGGTACTCCTTGACAGGACTGTTAGGACAGATACTAGGCATCTTTTCAAATCTTTTTATTTGCTCACATGCTTTTCTATACTTCTTTTCTTTTGCAAACTCCTTCCTTTCTTCTTTAGAAAAATTTTGCCAGTGGGGAGTGACTTCCCTTTTTCTCTTTATCTGTCCTCCTGGACTTTGCCTGGATATGATCTGTTTAGGGAGTCTTGCTGCTTGTGGAGGTAGAGGTAGCAGAGGAGGTAGAGTAGAAGGAGGAGTTTTCTCTTTGGGTGGAGAGGGAGCTATTTTAAGAAGAGTTCTTAGATGTTCTGTAGTAGAGGGAGGAAAGATTTCTGGTAGAGTGTTTTCTGTGAAGGGATGATTGTCTTCTCCAAGCTCTGTTGCAGGGATGTCCTCAAGCAGAGGTGTCTTTAGCTTGATGTAACTGGCAGAGAAGCCAGGAGAATGATGCTGCTGTTCCTCATCACAGGAGGGTGCATTAATCCATACCTGGCCATTCCAATCATCTGAGGTGGCTGCTTCTTCCTCCCCCTGGATTACTGGGTCCTTTACTACAGGAATCTCCCCCTGGTTATAAGGATCATCAGTTCTGAATGCTGAATCCACAGCATGCTCCCCTTCAGTGTTGTAAGAGGAGGATTCACCAAAATGTTTGATGAAAGTGTAGTCAGAGTGATTTGAGAGGAGTGGAGCCTATAAAAGAGTTGGAGGGAATACTTAGTGTTGGAGAGAAGAGATTTAAACCTGAGCTTTTAGTTGAGATCAAAAACCTGGCAAGAGGGGTTTCTGGAGCAACTCTCCCCCTGGTTTATATCCTTTAAGAAGGATGTAAACCTTTGTGGCGACAGAGGTTCTTCTCGAATAAGGGTATGAAGCTCAGGAAGAGATGCAGATAGGGTGGCCAATTTGGCTTCACAGGTGGTGATCATATTGGCACATTCATTGCAGAAGTTTTGTAGACGTGTCTGGAAGTCGTTGAGGAGATTTTCCAGAGCATCGTTCATTGCTTTGATAAGGTCAGTTTGAACAGGAATAGGCGCCATTGATGCAGGAAGAGAGAGAGGTAGAAGACGCAGTTTTGGCGGGTCCAGAGAGGTATTTGTTATGAAATACGAAGTACTATTTAAAGGAGATGAAACGTTGAGAAAGGAAATAGAAATCAAGGTAATCCAATCGTCAAAAGAGGAAGTAAGGATTCGATTCTAATTTTGTCTTGAAGTCGACGTTACGTCGAATGAATGTCGACGTTTGCGTGGAGAGTGGCCATCCTAGTGTTCAATCGACGTGTTCATAGTCTTGCGTCGATATGAACTCGACGGTACGTCGATAAAGGATCGATGTAGCATTATCTGGTGGAAGTCGGTGTCAACGTCGATTTTGTCTCGACGGAGCGTCGATATGTATTCGACGTATCTTCAAGAGATTTTCTTAGATTGTCTGATTTCTTTAGAGTTCCCTATCAGTGGTGTTTACAAGCTTCCATCAAGCAGGTGTTTATGAAATAGTTATGCTTAGTTTCATCTAAGGGTTTTGTGAAGATGTCTGCTCTTTGATTGTCTGTGGAAATATATTCTAAAGTTATTTTACCCTTCTCAACATTGTCTTAAGGAAGTGATGTCTAATCTCTATATGTTTGGTCCTACTATGAAGGACTGGGTTGGATGCTATGGATATAGCACTAGAGCTATCACAATATATCTTAGAGTTATGTATTTCCAATTTGTAGTCAAGTAGCTGATTTTGCATCCACAGGATTTGTGAACAACAGCTCCCAGCAACTATGTATTCAGCTTCAGCTGTTGAGGTTGAGACTGAGGTTTGTTTCTTACTAAACCATGAGATCAATCTGTCTCCTAGGAATTGGCAGGTACCAGATGTGCTTTTTCTATCAACCCTACAACCAGCATAATCTGCATCTGAGAAACCTATTAATTCAAAGTTAGTTTCTGCTGAGTACCATAGTCCTAGGTCAGGGGTTCCCTTTAGGTATCTAAGAATCCTTTTTACAGAGGTGAGATGGGATTCCTTTGGATCAACCTGAAATCTAGCACATATGCAAGTTGCAAACATGATGTCAGGTCTGGTAGCTGTTAGATATAGAAGGGATCCTATGATGGCCCTATAAGTCTTTTGATCTACTGATTTTCCTTTATCATCTTTTTCTATAATGGCATTGGTTGTCATGGGTGTTTTCATGGTAGATGCTGATTCCATACCAAAATTTTTGATTAGCTCTTTAGTATACTTTGATTGTGAGATAAAGATTCCTTCACTACTTTGTTTTACTTGTAGTCCTAGGAAGTAGGAGAGTTTACCCATACTACTCATCTCAAATTTAGATTGCATAAGATTAGCAAATCTTTTACATAGTTTAGGATGGGTTGAGCTAAAGATGATGTCATCTACATATATTTGAACAAGAAGGAGTTGGTTTTTATGGGTTCTAGTAAATAGTGTCTTGTCTACTTTTCCTCTTTCAAAGGAATTTTCTAAAAGAAAATTTGATAGAGTTTCATACCAAGCTCTAGGTGCTTGCTTAAGACCATATAATGCTTTGTTAAGTCTATAAACAAAGTTAGGAGAAGAAGGATTAACAAAACCTGGTGGTTGCTCCACATATACCTCTTCTTGCAGATCTCCATTTAGAAAAGCACTCTTGACATACATTTGGTAGACTTTCATCTTCATGAAGGCTGCATAGGCAAGAAAGAGCCTGATTGCCTCTAATCTGGCTACTGGAGCAAAGGTCTGGTTGTAGTCTATCCCTTCTTCTTGTCTATATCCTTATGCTACAAGTCTTGCCTTGCTTCTCACAATTACTCCAGTGGAATCTAGTTTGTTCCTGTATACCCATTTTGTACCAATTACAGGGTAGTTTCTTGGTCTTTCAACTAGGTTCCATACTTTGTTTCTCTCAAATTGGCCTAGTTCTTCTTGCATGGCCATAATCCAGTGAGGATCACAATTTGCTTCCTCAAACTTCTTTGGTTCAACTTGTGATAGGAAGCATTGGAGCATCATCCCATTGGAGACTTGGTGTCTTGTTCTTACTCCTGCATTGGGATCTCCAATCACTTGAGCTTGTGGATGATCTTTCAAATTGATTCCTGTTCTGCCTGAATTTGTCAGTTGTACTTCATTCTCAATGGGATCATTGTTCAATTGTTCTTCCTGAACCATGCCCTCTTGTGGAGGAGGGTCTTGTGTGCTCTTTTCTGAGGTTTCTTGTTCAGACTCCTCACTTGGTTCCTCTAACTGGTTTTCATTTTTTGTGTTCTCTAGAGCTAGTTGCTCAAGCTGGGTTTCTATGCTGTTGTTTTCCTGTGGAACAGAACTGGTGGGAGTTTCCTCCCCCTTAAGCAGCATGCTAGTTTCATCAAATACAATGTGCATGGATTCTTTAATCTTAAGAGTTCTTCTATTGTAGCACCTATAGGCTTTGCTAGATGATGAATATCCCAGAAATATTCCATCATCAGACTTCTTGTCAAATTTGGCAAGGTGATCTTTCCCATTGTTTAGAATAAAGCAAGTGAATCCAAAAATTTTAAAATATTTAACAGTGGGTGTTTTATTTTTCAGGAGCTCATATGGAGTCTTTGATTTAGTTTTGTGTATGAGGCTTCTATTTAGAACATTGTTTGCAGTGTTGACTGCTTCAGCCCAAAAGGTTTTTGGTAATCCTGACTCTGCAAGCAGGGTTCTACCTGATTCTATTAAGGTTCTATTTTTCCTCTCAGCAACTCCATTTTGTTGGGGAGTTCTAGGTGCTGAGAAGCTTTGTTTAATACCTTCTTCCTCACAGAAACTACAAATCATCTGATTCTCAAATTCAGTCCCATGGTCACTTCTTATAATTGAAACATTTGTGTTGAACTCAGATTGAATCTGTCTTATGAATTTTGAGAGAATTTTATGGGTTTCAAATTTAACTCCTAGAAAGAATACCCAGCTAAACCTAGAATAATCATCAACAATGACCAAGGTATAGGATTTTCCACCTAAGCTTTGAGTGGATATGGGACCAAAGAGATCCATGTGTAGTAAGTATAAAGACCTGGGAGAGTCATCCTTACCAATGGGTTTGAAGGATGATTTGGTTTGCTTTCCTAGTTGGCAAGGTCTGCATGGAGAATCCTAAGAGTACCTACCCTTTGGTAAGCCTCTGACTAGGTTATTTTTAGCTAGTTTACTGATTGTTCTGTAGTTTAGATGACCTAGTCTCCTATGCCATAATTCATTTTTATCAATAATATTGTTGAATAAGCAAACTTCTGTGGGTGAAGAGCTAAAGTCCACTACATATACTTTCCCTTTTCTAATTCCATTTAGTACTATAGCACCAGTCTTGATATCTATAATATGGCAGAATAGTGTAGTAAATTTTACCTCATACTTACCATTCTCACATATCTGACTTATACTAATCAGATTGTGTTTTAGTCCTTTGACTACTGCCACATTCTTGAAGGTGACTTTCCCTTCTTTGAAATCTCCAAATCCCTTGGTTTGGCCACAGCTAGAGTCTCCAAAGGTTACTTATGGTCCAAGTCTATCCTCAAATTGATTAATAGGTTTTAACAACCTGTCATATGCATGGAGCATTCACTGTCCAAGTACCACACCATCCTGGAGATGTGATACATCTGCACATAAAAGTTTAAACATTGGTTTAGACCCTGCTGAGCTGGGGTCCCTCTCTTTTATTAGTAAAAGATTTAATAAAGGAATAAGTGGGTTTTTCAGGATATCCTTCCTTCTTATGGGGTAATGGCTTATTATACCAATCTTCTTGGATGATATCACAGAAATAATGTTCATAATAGAAGGACATGGATTGAGAGATCTGTTTGGAAACAGAAGTTTTTCTGTCTGATTCATTGCGTCGATAGGGATTCGACGTATACTTATGGTTGCGTCAATATAAATTCGACGTAGGTTTCTGGTTGTGTCGATATGAAGTCGACGCTTTCTTCATTCTGAGTCTATTCTCAGTCGAAGTATGAGAGAGGTTGTGTTGAGTATAAGTCGACGCATTTTGGTGTAAGTGTCGATTAGAACTCGACGCACGTCGAATAGTATTCGACGCATGTTCAAATTCTTTGTGAGGATGTTTTCCTAAGATTCCTTTATTTGTAATGGGATTTGGTTTATTAAAAACAGTGGTTATTTCTGGACTTACTTGTGATCTTACTCCTGTTAGATGATTCTCCCTAGTGGAGTGAATGGGATGTTTCCAGACAGGTTTGCTGGATGATTGAGATTTAGATGCTTCATTAGTATTCAGTTTTAGTTGTCTAAATCTATCAGTGAGATTTTTAGAAATATTCTTGAGCTTCTGGCCTCTTCCATTTAGAGAGTCCTCAAAGGCTTTAGCCTTTGCTAGCTCTTTTCTTAGTGTTAGATTGTCCGAATAGATTTTGTTTAATTTCTCTTCTGAGAGTTCTAGATTGAGCTTATAATTTTTATGGTTTGTATTTACCTGTTTTAGATTTCCTAATTCAATTCTTAATCCTTTTAATTCTTTTTCAGATTTGATTATATCTAAACATAGTTCTTTGAAATTTTGTTTGAAATCAGTAGAGGAAAAATCATTAAGTATATTTACCATAGATGTAGCATCAAGCTTCTCAGTGGCCATCAGACATGTTTCCTTTTGCTTGACCTCTTCCTGATCATTATCTGATGAGGTGCTTCCTTCAGATTCTGAATCACTCCAGGTTTGAGCAATGAATCCTTTTTCTTTCTTTTTCTTCTTTAGATCTGTTCTTTTCAGATCTTTCTTGCTGTTGTTCTCCTTAGGACATTCATGGGCAATGTGTCCTGGTTTCCTGCAAGTGTAACAGATAATATCTTTAGTAGGAGTTTTATTATACCTGGTTTTTGAGTCTCTTCCTCTGGATCCTTCTGTTTTGATCCACCTCTTGAACTTCCTAGCCAGCAAGCTGATTAGCTCCTCTTCATCAGTAGATGATTCACCTTCAACAGCCTTCAATGCAATACTCTTTTCTTTTGAGAGTGGAGATGCCTTTTCTTTCTCAGCTCTGGTTTTCAACAGTTGTTCATAGGATTTTAATTTACCCAAGAGAACATCTGTTGATATTTCTTTTTGACTTCTGGAGTCTTTGATTGGCCAGATTCTTGAATCCCAAGAGCTGGGAAAGCAAGTCAGCAATTTATCATTTATCTCAGTGAGAGATATGTACTTCTCAAGTGTTCTCAATTCATTGACTATGAGGCTGAATCTTGAATACATGTCAGCAACACTTTCACTTTCTTTCTTTTGGAAGTTTTCATATTGGGAGATCAGTAGTGCCTTTCTATCCTTTTTCTCATCAGCACTTCCCTCTACCATTTTGGTGAGAGCTTCCCAAACTTCCTTAGCTGACTCACAATCAGCAATCTTTTGGAAAATTTCATCTGAGAGGGTTGAGACTAGGATATTCATAGCCTTGGCATCATGTCCTTGGGCTTTCTTCTCATCTTCAGTCCATTCAGCTCTTGGAACAAGTGTTTCAGTCACTTTTCCACTTGAATCCTTCCTGAATGGCTTGGGGGGACCTGTCAAGATCACATTAAACAATTCATTATCAATAGAGTTTAAATAAATTCTAATTCTTGTTTTCCAAAGTGCAAACTTTTCCAGGTTGCAAATTGGTGGTCTGGTCGAAGCATAATCTTTGATTTGTGCCATATGATAAAATAGTTTTGAAAAATATATATATATATGAGAGGTAAGATCTTTTTGATCAAGGAGTTATCCTTTTTAGATCAACCTCCCTCTGATACCAATTGAAAGTGCACAGTTTACCTCACTAGAATTCTTTAGAGGGGGGGGGGGGGGTGAATAGAGATTAAAAATTATTTTGTGCAAAGTTAATATATATATGTGTATGATCACAGATTATAGCTTCCCACACACCAACGAGAATTAAACAAGTAAAGAAAGTAAATGCAAGAAAAGAAATCACAGCACAACACAAGAAAATATAGTGGTTCCCCAAACTTTGGGTAGTCCACTCTTCTACCCCCTTGGTAGGAATTCACTATCTTGCACTGAGTCTTTTGATAAGGAGACTCTTAGAACCACCCTGAGTCTTTTGACAAGGAGACTCTTAGAACCAACTGAGTCTTTTGACAAGGAGACTCTTAGAACCAGTACACTGAATTTTTTGAAGAGAGATTCTAAAAACTCTTTTACAATGTTTAAGTAAGAAAAAGAAAGAAGAAAGAAATAAGAACAAGAATGAATCTTCTTCCTAGCAAGAAGATTGGAAGCACAAGAAGTAGTGAATGAAATCTCTCTTCTATAGTGAGAAGGAGATTGTAAAAAACTTTTCTCTCTTTTGAGAGAGCTTTCAGAGTTTGCAGTAGAATGACTTCTGAAGAAGAAGAAGAAGATGAAGGATTTTTCTCTGCAGCACACTATCTCTTTTCTCAGCTTTTTCTCTCTATTCTCTTGGGAGCTTTTCCTCTATTTCAAATGTATGTGGTGGATCACTCAACTATCATTTTCTGCCGACCTCCTCTTTATTTATAGCTCTGTGTATTCAAAATAATGCTATAGGAGGATAATTAATTAGCAGTCAGAAAAATAGAAAGATGAAAATGTTTCCATAATATTTATTTCTGTAGAAGGAAAGAACCAATTCAGATTTCAAATAATATCCAAATAAGTTAAATCAAATTAGCCAAGAATCAGATATAAGGAAAGAATGATTCAGAATGGCTATAAAATATTGACACTTATTCCATATAAATTAGATCTATTGAAAGAAGGAAAGAGATCTGGCGCATATTTAAATTCTGTCATGGAAATCGACGTGCGTCGATTACTATTCGACGCAAGCGTCGAGAGCATCCTTTCTGGACGTCGAGAGAAGAATAAGGAAGGTGCGTCGACTGAGGTGCGTCGACTTCATTAGATGCGTCGACTAGAAATCAGAGTGGCGTCGACTAGACTTACGTCGAAATCTTCCTAGAGTTACTTCGACTCAACCTGAAGGAAACGTCGAATACTATACGACGCATATTTACTTAGCCTTGTTTTTTTTCATTCTTAGAATTCATTTCTAGGGGTTAAGAGAAATCATTTTCCCAACAACCCGCATCTTTCTTCATTCTGCAATAGCGTAGGAAACCAAATCCAACCCCCCTGTTGTTACTTATAAATCCTTTTAACTGATTTCCTGTTTAGAGCAAGTCGTACTACCCAACTTGCGGCCCTTTGAGAATGATATTCGGGGAGTCCCTCCCTATTTTATTACTTGAGCGACCGGTGCACTGCCGTCGTATCGCATTTCGTGCCTGCTAATTAGCAGTGCCAAAATAGCGCATCAAGTTTTTGGCGCCGTTGCCGGGGACTGCAAGCGTTTCTGATTTGTTTTTCTTTGGAGATCCGTTTTAAGGTCTTTTTTTTATTATCTACTTTCGTGTTGAAGAAGTGTATGCATAAAAGAGATCCTGGTGAGTGTGCAACATTTGACCCTGAGATAGAGCGTACACTGCGGGCGCGTCTACGTGCTGCTGCCACCATGGATGTTAATGGAAATCAGGCTAATCCCGGAGTGGGAAATGCACCAGCCGTGGCTCAGGCTGCTGACGAGAATGAAGTGGCTAGGCCACGACCTAGGACTATGAGAGACTACACTACACCCACTTTTGGGAGTGTGTACCCTGGATTTGGCCCAGCTATCACCAACAACAACTTTGAGATAAAGCCGACCATCCTGAACATGATCCGCAATCAAGCCCAGTTCTCTGGATTAGCAAGTGAAGACCCACATCTTCACTTAATTGAATTCACAGAAATTTGTGGAACATTTCATTATGCAGGACTGGCTGACGAGACGGTGAAGCTAAGGCTATTCCCTTTCTCTCTACGTGACAAGGCAAAGGCGTGGCTCCACATGATACCTGCCGGTACGGCTACCACTTGGGACGCCCTGCAAGAAATTTTTTTGGCAAAGTTTCACCCTGTTGACAAAGTTGTGAACTTGCAGAGGGAAATAGCAACCTTCCAACAGCTTGATCAGGAGGCTCTCTCAGAAGTTTGGGAGAGGTTCATGAACCTTCTCCGGAAATGCCCCCAGCATGAGCTGCAACCATGGGCCATAGTAGAAAATTTTTATTTTGCTATTGAACCTAACTACAGGGCCATGATTGATGCTGCTGCAGGAGGAACTTTGATGAACCACACCCCTGAAGAAGCATTACGGATCGTCCAAGACACTGCCATTCATAGTTCCTTTTGGACTGCTGGAAGAAACGCTCCAAGGAACACTCGCGGTCTTTTGGAGGTGAACACGTCTAGTACACCTGCTGAAAGTACCATGCTACTTAAGAGGCCTACCCTCTCTACTGCCTCAGTGATGATGATCTCATGTCAAGGTTGTGGAAACCCAGGGCATCATGCAAATGAGTGCCTTACATGTGAGCAACCTACTGAAGTTTCTTTTGATGAAAGTGTTAATTATATTAATGATCAAACTCAAGGAGCACCGTTCAATAACACTTATAACTCGGGCGTGAGAAGTCATCCGAACTTCTCTTGGAAACAAAACATTCCAGGCCAACGATGGCAAGGAGGCTCGCATCAATACGATGCTCAAGCCTCCGGTAGCCAACCGCGGCCGCCTCAACCGAGTTATAATCAAGGTGCCCCAACTCTTAAGAAGAGAAACCTTGAAGAAATGATGGAAAAGTTTATGCATGCCGCAAATTCTAACATGGTTAACCAAACCGCGTCCATGCGCAACTTGGAGACGCAATTGGGCCAATTGGCTCAATTGTTAACCGAGCGGTCGCAAGGGACCCTTCCTAGCAACACAGAAAAAAATCCTATAAATCAAGGGAAGAGTCTCACCGACACGGATGTGGTTGACCCAAATGAATTAGTAATCAATTGTTCTATTAATAATTTCCAAACTGCTGCCTTATGTGACTCCAGATCATCCCGCAACATCCTTGCATTGCAAGACGTGGCTAAACTGCAACTCGAGATGAACCCGGATGATCGGAAGTCTTTGGTGCTCGCTAATGGGACCATTATTCAGTCGGAGGGAGAAGTGAAGAATGTTGGAATCATGGTTGAGGGGATGGTGGTGGTCGCTGACTTCCAAGTGTTGGGACCCCAGGAGAATAACTCTATCCCCATCTTGGGAGTGCCGTTCTTGAAAGAGAGCGGTGCCACTTTGGATTTTTCCGCTGGGAAAGTTATCATCCCTACTTGCCCCAAAATTGTGACTGAAACATTGCATTGCTTTCCCCAAAGTATTTCAGATAAATCTCTTAGTGATGCAGGAATCAAGGTTGAAATAGTATTGTTGGACGAAGAAAAGGAGGAGAAACAATCATGCAGAAAAGAAGAAGAAATAGATTTGAGAAAGGAATGTGACCCAAAAAGGAAGGAAGATCTGGTGTCTGAACCCATTCAGCTGAACTTAACTCGGGGCAATATCCCATTCTTATCTAACAATAAATTTTGTAATAAACTTTTCAAACAAACGGTCTCTTGGGCTGACCCAGTTGCCACTACGGTAATGGGAGTGACGCCACCCACCACTAAGGTGGGAAAATCTGACGACTACCAACGCTGGCGCTCTCTTATCGTGGAGAAACTGAAACTTGAAAGAAGAGAGCGTAGTGTTCGCTCCACTGCTTCCAGTGGCAAGTTGGCAGAGGCTAGGGGAAAATTGGGTAATACCAATTTTGGCCCTAAAGCTTTCACCTCCTGCCTATAAGCAACTGGGGACGTGCACTACAAAAGCGTGTACAGCTGAGTTTCTTTTTCTTATGCTGTGATCTGTGTCTGTGAAACCATTCTCCATATTCTCTGCTATTTGAACAATGATTAATACAGGTATTTGGTCCACCTTAAAAGACGTTAAACAAAAGGGCTTCTTGGGAGACAACCCATGGGAACCACCCGGTTCCGTCTATCTTTTTAATCCTTTTGCGTATTGTTATTTCAGTTTTGCTAACATTGTAGGTGAAGCTATGCTCTCGCGTGGAAGGAGATTTATTTTTAATGAAATTGGGATTACCGCACTTCTGGCATGCTCCTTTGTGAGCATAGGTCAACTCTTCCCCTCTCTTACTTATGTTTGAATTGCTTATTTTAGATGTTCTCAATCAAGTCTGGGGGAGAGAGCGAGCTGTGCACATGCAGACACGTCACATGACATGCTAGAATGTGCTGAGTTAGGATTTATATTTTGTTGCATACACTTGCACCTAGTTCACGCGCACTTGATCATGCGTGCCTATTGGGTATCGCTGTGAGGTTTTCCCGCTCATAAGAATTGAATTGTTAGTGTTTGAGTGAGGAGTAGAGAAAAATGTTGACTCGAGTAGTGCTCTAGTCATGTGCTCCCATCACACCTAGAAATTCAATTAGGGTAGAATAAAATTCAGAGTTGTAATGTAATTTTTTCTGTTATAGTAGATGAAATTTATTTTACTTTAGTGGTGAATCCGGTGAATCCAACGGTAGCAATAGGTCGAGTGTAGCAGACTAGTAGTAGCTTATTACTAGGGTCGAAAGGAAGGACAACCTTTCTCGGTGGCTAGAACTTGCACTAGGCGACTCTCGACACGAGTGTGTTGAGGTACTCGTCATGAAATGTGATTTAGGCCATCTTTTGATCCGTTTGTGCTTTTGAAATCCTTACCCACGTAATCACCATTGCAAGCCCATTTGAGCCTACTCTTCCTCCTTGTTTAGCTCCACTAATAATGTAACCAAAGCCATACAGCTGAACCTATGTTCGTACCAACCGTTGAGCTGAAAGAAATTTCTTTCTCGATAGCATTTGGTGTCATCTATGTTGTGTATGGCAGCTTTAATTTAGCTAAAGGAGTCGTTTTATTGCGCTTAAAAATGTTCTTTTGCCGAAAAAAGAAAAGAAAGAAAAGAAAAATAAAAGAGTTGTGCAATAATAATTTTCTCTTGGCAAAATTTTTGTATATCTGGCTCAACGCGCACCTAATGTTCAGTTGAAGTCCGGGGGTGTTGTGTTAGTACTGAAAATGTTGTATTGGTGATTGTCATTCTCTTGAGTGCGACGGTTGTGTGAGTGCGATTCCCATTGTCCTTCTACTTACCTAGCCTATACTCAACCTAAGCCCAATAATTGCCTATAAGTCCTATTGATTTTAGATACGAGTCATCTCATGCAGTAGAGAGAGTGCGAACGTGCAAGCCTATGGACACCGACTTTGATGGATTTCTTAGGAGATTGTCCCTAGCTTCGATTTGAGTAATACTTTACTCATTAGTCACACTATTTTCCCTTTTTGCGCGACCGAAAGATTCACCAGGATTCACCATCCAAGTAAAGTAAATTCCAAACTACTGTTTTAGAAATAATTAGATATAACCTTGAGTTTAATTCTGTTCTAATGTATTTCTACGCACGAGAGCATGCGACTTCGCATAATTCGCTACCGCTCAAACTCATGCTAACATTCAATTGTTCCGACAGGAGAGCTGAGTAGTTTGCCCGAGACGTGCAAATGGTTAAGTCTGGGGGTGTGATGAGTCCCATTTATATATATATATTTTGGACTCATTTGGGTGGATATTCTAGTGTTTGCACCACATTTTAGGCACGTTTTCATTTATATGTACTATTCCATGCTAGGTGCACTATTAAGCCCATTTCGGTGTGCAATTGCATTCCTTGTTGTTGGGGGTAAGCACATTGTGCTCCCCTTCCCTTCTTTTATGTATTTCTGTGCTGGACGTGTATTCCCATCTGGTATATCTTGTTTGCAGGTGACCTGATCGTCCCTTTTTCCCCAAAAAGTAATTTCTATGCATATCGCACGGTCGTGCATTTCCTTGACGCACGGTCTGTGCGGTCGTGCGTTTGTATCTGGGAAGAAAATGGAGCGTCGGAGTTTACTCGTGCGTTTTAACGCACGGGCGAATTCGCCCGTGCGTGAGTAAAACGCACGGTCGACCTGTATCTTTGTGATTTCAGAGCGTCGGATTTTACCCGTGCGTTTGAACGCACGGGCGGCGTTGGTCGTGCGTGAACAAATCGCACGGGCGGCGCAGCGTCTTCTCCAAGCCATATTTTATCCGTTAATATCGCAAGGTCTGCGCACGATCGTGCGTTCGACCATGCGTGACCAATTTTCAGCCTGTTTCCTATAAAAAGCAGGAATCGAGGAAGTCAACGAGAGGAGCGAAAAAGGACAACCGGGAGCGATTCAGAGAGCGGGAAATCTCTTCCTTCCCACTGCTCTTGAGGGCTGAAGGCTTCCCCTTCATCTCCTCCACCATCAAGGCCATTTCCAGTGATTTCCACCTCCATCCTTCCATCCGGGAGCACTAGGAAGCTTCATCCACTGTTAGCTCAAGCATTCCTCGCCAAGGAGACCAAGGAAGTGCTGAAGATCGTAGGAGCGGTGACAGCCTCCTTCAAGCCAAGCTCACCATCTGAGGGCCGAGTCCGGAGAGAGCCCGACAACCTCTCATTCCGGCCGTGAACCCAAGACGTGAATTCTTTTTTGTGGTCCTCTCTAACCTTGAATGCTTTTACTTCATTTTTGTGTTGTATGAATACTTGTTAAGTAAATCTTAAGGATTATTGCTTTCGTTCATATGCACTGTTGCAGTGGTGGCATGAATAGCCCTTTTGTTCCTAGTGATTTTTTGAGTTACGTTGTGGGTGAAGCCACTAGCAATTGCTAGTGGTGATGTTTTGAGAAGAGGTGTGTGCGACCCTCAACCATTATAGTGATTTCCCGTCCACGCGCCTTCTGAAGCACGACATCGCGGCCATTGCATCCATCTCGCCGTGCGAAGCAGAGTTTTGACCCGCATCTTTCTTCATTCTGCAATAGCGTAGGAAACCAAATCAAACCCCCCTGTTGTTACTTATAAATCCTTTTAACTGATTTCCTGTTTAGAGCAAGTCGTACTACCCAACTTGCGGTCCTTTGAGAACAATATTCGGGGAGTCCCTCCCTGTTTTATTACTTGAGCGACCGGTTCACTGCCGTCGTATCACATTTCGTGCCTGCTAATTAGCAGTGCCGAAATAGCGCATCAGATGCCAAAAAGATGAAGATAACGACGAAATGCTATGCTCAAATCTCACCGCATCCAAAAGCACTGTAAGGAAATCAAATTCTCTTATTGTTTGCAAATCTATTTCTACTTTACAATTTCTATAACTTACAAAGCGCAAAATTAAAAAATTGAAAAATGCTAATTGCAAATTGTGCTTAGAAAATAAAGATTTAAAAGCAAAAGTTAAAGTAGAATCAAATTCTGATTTATCTAGCTTTACCCATGTCTCTTCAATTGAAAATACAAAACCTTGTTTTGATTGTAATGATATTAAAGAAAAATTCAATGAACATGAAAAAGAACTTATTTTTGTAAAAGAACATAATGAAAAATTATCTTTAGAAAATTCATCGTTGAAAAGTGATTGTGCTACGTGCCAAAATTATAAAATTGAAATCAAGGAGAGGGACGAAACATTTGAGGAATTTAGAAATGACGATCAAAATCATATTGACTCTATTGTTTCCATTCTTAAAAATAGCACAATAGGTTATAAAAAAGTTAGGCATAATATAATGATCAAGAATGATGAATTAAAATAAAAAATCAACTTCCTTATGAAAATTATAAATTAAAATTCACAATATCAAGAAATATCTAAAGGCAAGTTGAATATGAATATGAATATCTTAACTAAGCCTAATAATGGGAGTAAGAAACATAAAGTTTTTGTAAATCAAAATTCAAATCATCATTATTTACAAAATCATGTTTCTCCCAACTTGAAATTAGAATTACACAAATTTCCTATGAATAGTACTTTCAATAATCTTTATAATTATAACCTTTAAAATAAAGATAATCGTAATGGAAATTTGATGCATAAGAATATCAGTAAACCAAGGTTTGAATGGAGGCCCAAAGCTAAAAATGAAATATTAACTTCACATGAAAGGACCTATTCATCATTATCTCCCCATAAGCCAACATGTTATATTTGGGTACCCAAAGGAACCACCACACTTGGTCCCCTTTGGATACCTAAAACACTTATTCATTAGGTATCATCAAATGCATGAAATAGAATCTTTTCAAAATAAGATACACAAATTTCTACTTCATGATGTGCTTTAATGTCTTTTCTATTTTTTTCTTTTTGTTTTCCTTTTAAGCCATCATGTCATAGTCATCTAATATATTATTTGAAATTTGACTTTGTCCCCTAAAGCTTAAATGAAGTTTACAAATCAAAGTAAAAGTCAGTTTTTTATTTATAAATGACCAATCTATTACTATTAAAATCATTGCCTATATATATCATATAGTATTCATATAAACTGAACTATAAATTGCTATAAGATATTTTAAATTAAATCAAGTTATTAGGCTATTAAGCTCTTTAGCCTTATTCAACAAAATTAAAGAAATAACATGATCTAAAAGAAAGTTCAAGATCTAAAGGGAAGCTCAATTTTCAATATGTTTTTCTTTTTCCTTTTCAAAACAAAAATTATACTGTGTTCACTCCTTGATGTTAAACATGATCTAAACCATCATTATTCTTCACCTATCAAAAATCACTTATATATATATATTCAAAATTCAAAATTAAAAAAAGAAACACTAAAATGTATTGAAAGAATTAACCATCATAATGAATATTGAATTCACATGCACCACCATGATCTATTGTGTAAGACCTTTTTTTTTCAAACACCGGGTCTTAGGCCCAGAACCGCCGCTTTGCAGTGACCCCTTCACTCGGGAAGGTCACCACTACAAAACACCGATCCTGCCGGCCAAATCGATCACAAAGAAAAGTGCATTAAAGAAGACAAGTCCACAGAATCAACATGAAATATAAAACCATAAAGGTAAATGTCCACAACTAATAACTAAAAAAAAAGATTGTTACGATAATAAAGAAGAAGGAAGGGCTCCTGCCCAGCACATCAAGTCCTCACTACAAGATCACTCGCGGAAGCAAACTACTAATTACTCACTGATCCTGAATCTGCTGCTCCTGTAATAGGCTGGCCCGCCTCCGTCTGCACCGGTCTCTAGTGCTGCTGCGTCTCCTCGATCTCCTAAAATGATATGGTCCACCGACCGTTAGTCAAAAAGACTACGCCAACACCCACCCCTCCCCCGGTGACTCCTAGGCACCGAGCGGAAAGGATGAAGCGGAGGACAACAAGGGGTATAACAAAGAGCTGGTGACAGTGGTACAAGAAATATTTCTACACTACACATGTGTACATATATAACTGAAGCAGTAAAGGGACATAGTAAGAGCATGTAAAGAATAAGTATAGTGCAGTAAGTAAAGACAATAGTAATAGAAAAGTAACCATTGATTTATAGGAATGCCCATACAAACCTATAGACCAAGGGGTCTTTTAGCAAGGCCTATCGTATAAGAAGTCCCATAACCGACTTATACGATAGGGGTAGGGGTTGAAATGCAATGTTTATGCTATGACATGCAAGGTATGCTGTTATGCTATGTTCATACAAGTGCAACTTACCCACTTCGACTCTATGCGCATAGACCTTTAGTTCCCCCTTTTTGGAGCGAGCTAGACTCCCAGGATACTCCCGTAGTGGCAAACGGAAGCGATGGGTTGGGCCTCGCCCACCTCTAGGTTGGTATTCACACTACCTAACCTAGACCTATCGTACGCCTCAACACAAAACCGCGGAGCATCTGCATACTCTTACTAGCTGGACCACCAGACTTTCAAGGCTAAGTGCAAATTCCACACTTGCCGAGTCAACGTATTGACGTCGGTGTGAATGATCGTCTAATTCCGAAGACCCACCACCTTCGTGCACATGCAACGTGTTCTACTATCTATCTCCGAGCCATAAGCTCTCCGGGCTAACCCACCCGTGACCATAACCTTCCGAGCCACCGGCTCGCCGGACCAACCCGTCCGTACCAACAAACCTCCCGTAACTACGGGGTGTACGTGTGTGCGTTATTGAGTTAATCTTGTATAACAACTTCTTACTCCTACGACTTATGGTTAATCTTGGACTTCCCGAGGATTACCCTGTAAGGGGCTCGCTACGGTACTAGGAACTATAATGGGATGACACCCCAAAGTTCCCTTTCTCAAGACACTTAGTGTTGTTGGTATCTACCCGTAAGGATACCCTCCTTGTCATTACTCTTGGTTTAACCCTAAGTGACTTATGACTTCCCAAGATGATATTTCGTCGACCCCGAGTGCAACTTACCTCTAACTCACCAAGCACACCTTTACTATCTATAATCCTTCTTGCTGACCATCATACCTTCTCAACTAAACTAGGTAAACTACTTACCTCCCATCCCTCCTAAGGATCCACTTGATTCTCAAATTTCACAATTTTACTATACGCAGACCAAATGAGTTATATGATGCTCACAACTAGAGGTACTCCAAATATTCATCCAACTGACCCAAGCTAATTACTGGAGGTCTATCATGATGTTATAAGACTAATTCCAGAGAATCATATTTTTTTCTAATTAATTAATATTTATTTTAACTTCTCCAAACATCTGCCAAGTATGAAAATGAACATGAAGTGTAAGTAAATCTTATGATATGACTCTCCAAAAATTATGACAAACCTATGGTGACTAAATAACATCAGAACCAGCAAATCATATTTTTTTACAGTAAGAAATTCTCTTCTAATTTAATTATTTATCATCTATCCAAAATCATAGTTTTATGAAGGAACGACCAAAAAGATCAACACTAAAATTATGGGAAAATTATCAAACTCTTGTATTCACCAGAAAAGGCCACTGACTAAGTTTCAGGATTTAAGGAATCATTTTCTCACTAAAATAAATAAATTAAGAAAACTTCAAATTAAATGAACTATGAAGTAGCCTACTGATTTATGTCTTCAAAAATTCTATAAAAATTTACAGAGCTTCCTAATGTTTAGAAAGGTCCTATCACCAATTTTCACAATTTAACAAAGAGTTTTGGACCCTCAAATAGTTTTCTTAAGTTTAAATCAAAACAACTGCCTTGTGAAAGAAGTACTGATTAAATAATTCAATAAAATACACAATAAAAGACATTTTGATCCTGTAATCATCTCTTATAAGAAATTTCTCTAAAGGGATTATGACCTAATTAAAAGGGAATAATTGTTCCTAAAATTCTTACAAAATTACCCAGTGCCTATTTACACAATATGAACCTTATCTACCAAGTTTCATAACCATTCAAGGATATTTGACCCCATGTCCTTCACAAAGCTCTATATGCACCCAAGGGGTAAAACTAGGGTCCTAGGGCATATACACCTCCCTACCACCCCAAACCACTCATGGGGATACATTAGGTGATCCTAAACCAGTGGACAAGGTTCCATCTCATGGTGAGGAGATTTGACCACAAAATTCCAAGATAAACACCATGCCCTAACTATGACCCAATTTGACCTAACTTGGGTTTACAAATTACCCAACCAAAACAGTCCCAATTGGGCTGAAAGTTTTACCTAGGTCATTAAATAACCCTAAAAAGCACCCACCAAAATTTGGAGGGCATTGGAGGTCTTTTGTCCCACTAATTAATTATTAGATGATTTATGAAATTATTTCAAAAACCTTAGGAAAAGTTTCTCGTAAAAATCCCATCTTTGGATTTGATGTGTGTGTAGGTATAAGTAGACTATGTTTCAAATATCATGTCCATATCATTTCCCAATCAAAAGTTATTCAAGAAAAGGTGGCTGTCCTACACTAGGGACCAGCCCCACCAAAATGGACCTACAGGGAGCTACAGAACTCCTCTTGGAGTAAAATCAATTTTAAAATAAAGTAGACCCTAAGGGCTACAACTTTGGTGTTGACCACATTTTCTGTAGTGGGGCCTAAGTATTTTTAATAATAAAATCTAAGTACAACAAAATATATCATAAAAACAATTAATTATATAACTATTTCTGAGTTCGACGAAATCTAAACTGCGCTCGACGAAAGCAGAGCAAACTGCGTTCGACAAAATTCAAACTCCGCGTTCGACGAAAGTAGATCAAATCTGCGTTCGACGAAACCAGATCAAATCTGCGCTCGATGAAAACTATTTCGTTCGGCTAATATACTTAATAACATTGCACGACTAATTCAGACCAACTATCGTTCGACGAAATATTTCGTTCGACGAACTATCTCGTTCGACGAACTTCTCATTCGATGAACTATCTCGTTCGACGAAATTCTTGCAGCGCTCGACGAATTAAATGATATAATCATAAACGTAAATAAGTAGATCCGACGGATCTCCATCATCGTCCCCGAACGTTGGACGGCTCGCGACAGCCCATCCTGGGCCTCTTTGCGGGGTGATTTCCCAGCCACCTGCGTCTCTTTCCGGCCGGCCAATGCCACCACCACCTCCGTTGAGGTGGTGGCCGGCGATAGGGGGTGGTTGGCCGGCCGGAGGTGGTCAGATCTAGTTTTTAGAGGAGGGAAAAAGAGTACGTAACGTACTCTTTCGGAAACCCAAATCCGAGCCCTATTATGCACGGATCAAGCCCCGAAATATGAAAAGATTTAGCACTAAGGGAGGAGAAGAGGATCGGACCTGTGTGGGTGCTTGGCTCCTTGCCAATTTCATGTTGGCCATGGCCGTCCTGGAGCTTTTTATGCCATGCCGATTTTTTCCTCCTCTGTACGATTTCTCCAAGTAAAGGGGAAAAACCACTCCTATTAGTCCTCTGAAGCTTTTAAAGGGATCAATTAGGAGAGGGGGAGGTTACAACCTTGAAAACCACTAATGGCCATCAAACCTAATTTTCGGCCATGGTGAAATCCATTGAATTCAGCCATCTTGAGGGCTGGAAAACCCCTTAAGCTTCTTGTAACAGCCTGAGGAGATGAATGGAGGGTGAGGGGAGATGAATGAGGGATGAATTTGCCTTGAATGCCATTAATCCTCCTTTAATGGCCACTTTCTCTCTCTTCAAATTGGGCGGAACTCCCAATTTCTCTCTCCTAGCAGACCCTCTCCAAATTGAATGGCCACCTCAGCAGCATTCAATCCCCATTAGGTGGTGGTCCACCTTAATTGGGTCTAGCCCAAGTGGATTGGGCTAGATTAGGTTAAATTGGGGTATGTTGACCTAAATTAAGCTTGAGTTTGACTTTGGTCTAATTGACCAATTGTGTTGACCCCAAAGAGTGGCTTGGGCTCCATTGACTTCCCTTAAAGGTTAGGAAGGTCTAGGTAGGGTCAATTTGACAAGGTGAGGGTGAATTTCCCCTTATTAGGGCACTTTGACCAATTTAGGGTTTAGGGCAAATTGGTCAAATTGGAGGCCCCATGATGGGGCTTTTTGGTCCATTAGGATCCTAGTACCCATACAAGGGTAGCGGCATGGTCAATTTGGCATGGTGGGGGCCAATTGACCTTAATTGAGCTAGTTTGACCAATTTAGGGTTAAGGTTGACTTTAGTCAAATTGGCCTCTTAGGTTGACCCTGATTGGTCACTGATGCTTCAAGGAGACCTCTAATGGGTTAGGGATGATATTGTGGGGTCAAGGTTCAAGGTGGGGCCCCTAAATCCAATCCTAGGCTTGCTAATTGGAAATTGCTATTTGCAGACCAAGGTGGTTTTCTCCTTCTCACCTATGTTCACAAGGTCTTGAGCTCTTCCTATGGTTTTGTCATGACCTAGTAATGACAAAACCAACTTAGGGGCCTAGCTGTTTGGGGGATGTTACAAATCCAATAAACAAAAAAAAATAATTTCGTCCTCGAAATTCAGGCTAGGCTTGCGGGGTTTTTCACCAAGAGTGACTGAACGTAAAATCCCCTAAGAATTGAAACAATTCCTGGCTCGAAGAGCATCGACTATCTCTGCCACGCCAGCTCTAGTGGCTCCCAGGTGTGCTCCTCCTGTCCATAATTTTACAACATGATTTTTACCTATGGAATCTTCTTGTGTCGCAAGACTCGCACCGTCGTATCATCTATCCTGACCGGGGTGACCGAGCTACCTTGGTCAATCTATCCTCGATCTTCCACTCTAACCTGGGCATATTCTTATGCCTCTAAAGATTTCTTCACACGTTCAATTTCTTACTCTTTCAGGTACGTTCGAGTAATCAATCATTTCTATTCTACAACTTTTCCAATTCTTACTATTGATGGAACTAATCGGATTGTCTGGCGTCCCAATCATCCTTAAATTTTAATGGCGGTGCACTTGTGAACCTTTCTGAGTACATGTTAACCAACCACAATTAGTATCCATATTGGTAAGACGACTCCCAATCATTTTCTACGTGGAGTTTAATTCACAAGGTATACGGGTAAAATTTTTGAAACCCTAAGATTTTTCACAAGTCAATTTCATCAAGAAAATATCTTCACGTTTATTTCACCAAATTCCTATCACTTCCACATATGCTAGTCTCGCTCACTTTCGAATGGTCCATGGTAAGATAAACTTAGATTTTTCTTATCATAGTCGACTCAAACACTAGATTCTAAATTCAATAGGTCATTGTCTAAGATCTCTGGTTATCCGTCATCAAAGCTCCCAAGGTATAAGGGCTATTATTGTAGTTAAAATTTTTACCATGATAGGGCGTGATTTTTAACGAGTCATAAATTAATCACTTCCGAAGCCCCAAACTACCAGAACTTTCAAATATAACTAAAGCTTGAATGACCTAATTTCAGTTCCCAACTTCCAGAAGGGCATCTGCATCCCTAAGTGATTAATCTTGGCAACTTACATTTCCAACGATTCAACTAAGGTCAAGCTGTTGTTCTATCTACGATGTCCTTTCATTGCCCTGGTAACACCTCAGATCATCATTCCAGACCTATTTTTACACCATCTCATCTTTGTCCAAGTGACATCGAATATAATCAACCTCAAAATCATTATTGCTCACGGCACAAAAATTTTCTAACTTTGGTCTAAGGGAAATCTAAGTCTATCATTAATTTGCCAAATAAACAAAAGGTAAGCCCCAATAAACAAAAGATTAGCCTCTATCTATTTTTGGGCGAAGTATCTTCAATATCACCATGTTATATTCGTCCCAAGTATGCAAAACATTCTTAGGGCACACAACCTTAGACTTGGGGTTCTATTTTGAAACTTGTTAATCCGCTCCATTCTTTAGACTCTTCAGGGTACCTTCTACGACAACCTTATCAAGGTCAATATATCACCCAATCCCAACCGGGTCCCTCCTGAACTTCAATTCTCATCCGACCCTTGGTGTTTGTCATGGTGGTTGTCTTAATGTAATCATGTCACGGATACGAGGATTGAGTCTATGAGTCTCATACCATTCTGCTTCTGAGTCAATCTCTCTTTCTCTAGTCACTTTGGGGTATCCTCATACCTTCACCAAAGGTTATACCTACGGTCTATTTCAGACTAGGTCACGGTATAAGTTGTTAAGGTAAGTCACGTATCCTAGTGGGGTTGAGTCTAACTCGTTGACTAAAGGACTATCTAAACATTTCTTTGCAGCCGGAGGAATTCCCTGCTGGGGGCAGGGTTCGTCGTAGGATACAAAAGAAAACTTACCAAAAGGTTCAGTTAAAAGTTGACTTTTTCATGTGATTTCCCCATATTGGCACACCACTGCTTCCGCTGCTTAGTTTGTCCTCAAACTAAACTCACGCGGGGTGGCCCAGTGTTTGTGGACTTCTTTTCTTCGGATCGAGGTTTCCTCTGATACCACTTGTAAGGCCCCATTTTTTTTCAAACACCAGGACTTAGGCCCAGAACCGCCGCTTTGCAGTGACCCCTTCACTCGGGAAGGTCACCACTACAAAACATCGATCCTGCCGGCCAAATCGATCACAAAGAAAAGTGCATTAAAGAAGACAAGTCCACAGAATCAACATGAAATATAAAACCATAAAGGTAAATGTCCACAGCTAATAACTGAAAAAAAAGATTGTTACAATAATAAAGAATAAGGAAGGGCTCCTGCCCAGCGCATCAAGCCCTCACTACAAGATCACTCGCGGAAGCTAACTACTAATCACTCACTGATCCTGAATCTGGTGCTCCTGTAATAGGCTGGCCCGCCTCCGTCTGCACCGGTCTCTGGTGCTGCTGCGTCTCCTTGATCTCCTAAAATGATATGGTCCACCGACCGTTAGTCAAAAAGATTACGCCAATCCCCCACCCTCACCAGTGACTCCTAGGCACCGAGCGGAAAGGATGAAGCGGAGGACAACAAGGGGTATAACAAAGAGCAGGTGATAGTGGTACAAGAAATGTTTCTACACTACACATGTGTACATATATAACTGAAGCAGTAAAGGGGCATAGTAAGAGCAGGTAAAGAATAAGTAAAGTGCAGTAAGTAAAGACAATAGTAATAGAAAAGTAACCATTGATTTATAGGAATGCCCATACAAACCTATAGACCAAGGGATCGTTTAGCAAGGCCTATCGTATAAGAAGTCCCATAACTGACTTATACGATAGGGGTAGGTGTTTAAATGCAATGTTTATGCTATGACATGCAAGGTATGTTGTTATGCTATGTTCATACAAGTGCAACTCACCCACTTCGACTCTATGCGCATATACCTTTAGTTCCCCCTTTTTGGAGCAAGATAGACTCCCAGGATACGCCCGTAGTGGCAATCGGAAGCGGTGTATTGGGCCTCGCCCACCTCTAGGTTGATATTCACACTACCTAACCTAGACCTATCGTACGCCTCAACGCCAAACCGCGGAGCATCTGCGTACTCTTACTGGCTGGACCACCAGACTTTCAAGGCTAAGTGCAAATTCCACACTTGCCGAGTCAACGTATTGACGTTGGTGTGAACGATCGTCCAATACCGAAGACCCACCACCTTCGTGCACATGCAACATGTTCTACTATCTATCTCCGAGCCATAAGCTCCCCGGGCTAACCCGCCCGTGACCATAACCTTCTGAGCCACCGGCTCGCCGGACCAACCCGTCCGTACCAACAAACCTCCCGTAACTACAGGGTGTGTGTGTGTGCGTTATTGAGTTAATCTTGTATAACAACTTCTTACTCCTACGACTTATGGTTAATCTTGGACTTCCCGAGGATTACCCTATAAGGGGCTCGCTACGGTACTAGGAACTATAATGGGATGACACCCCAAAGTTCCCTTTCTCAAGACACTTAGTGTTGTTGGCCCGTAAGGATACCCTCCTTGTCATTACTCTTGGTTTAACCCTAAGTGACTTATGACTTCCCAAGACGATGTTTCGTCGACCCCGGGTGCAACGTACCTCTAACTCACCAAGCACACCTTTACTATCTAAAATCCTTCTTGCTGACCATCATACCTTCTCAACTAAACTAGGTAAACCACTTACCTCCCGTCCCTCCTAAGGATCCACTTGATTCTCAAATTTCACAGTTTTACTATACGCAGACCAAATGAGTTATATGATGCTCACAACTAGAGGTACTCCAAATATTCATCCAACTGACCCAAGCTAATTACTGGAGGTCTATCATGATGTTATAAGACTAATTCCAGAGAATCATATTTTTCCCTAATTAATTAATATTTATTTTAATTTCTCCAAACATCTGCCAAGTATGAAAATGAACATGAAGTGTAAGTAAATCTTATGATATGGCTCTCCAAAAATTATGACAAACCTATGGTGACTAAATAACATCAGAACCAGCATATCATATTTTTTTACAGTAAGAAATTCTCTTCTAATTTAATTATTTATCATCTATCCAAAATCATAATTTTATGAAGGAACCACCAAAAAGATCAACACTAAAATTATGGGAAAATTACCAAACTCTTGTATTTACCAGAAAAGGCCACTTACTAAGTTTCAGGATTTAAGGAAATCCTTTTCTCACTAAAATAAATAAATTAAGAAAACTTCAAATTAAATGAACTGTGAAGTAGCCTACTGATTTAAGTCTTCACAAATTCTATAAAATTTACAGAGCTTCTTAATGTTCAGAAAGGTCCTATCACCAATTTTCACAATTTAACAAGGAGTTTTGGACCCTCAAATAGTTTTCTTAAGTTTAAATCAAAACAACTGCCTTGTGAAAGAAGTACTGATTAAATAATTCAATAAAATACACAAAAATTACCAGAGGTCTAAACCATGATTACAAGGGGACTACCAAAGTTTCATCATCATCCAAGACCTTTTGATCCTGTAATCATCTCTTAAAAGAAATTTCTCTAAAGGGATTATGACCTAATTAAAAGGGAATAATTGTTCCTAAAATTCTTACAAAATTACCCAGTGCCTATTTACACCCTATGAACCTATCCACCAAGTTTCATAACCATTCAAGGAGATTTGACCTCATGTCCATCACAAAGCTCTATATGCACCCAAGGGGTAAAACTAGGGTCTTAGGGCATATACACCTCCACACCACCCCAAACCACTCATGGGGATACTTTAGGTGATCCTAAACCAGTGGACAAGGTTCCATCTCATGGTGAGGAGATTTGACCACAAAATTCCAAGATAAACACCATGCCCTAACTATGACCCAATTTGACCTAACTTGGGTTTACAAATTACCCAACCAAAACAGTCCCAATTGGGCTGAAATTTTTACCTAGGTCATTAAATAACCCTAAAAAGCACCCACCAAAATTTGGAGGGCATTGGAGGTCTTTTGACCCACTAATTAATTATTAGATGATTTTATGAAATTATTTCAAAAACCTTAGGAAAAGGTTCTCCTAAAAATCCCATCTTTGGATATGATGTGTGTGTAGGTATAAGTAGACTATGTTTCAAATCTCAAGTCCATATCATTTCCCAATCAAAAGTTATTCCAGAAAAAGGTGGCTGTCCTACACTAGGGACCAGCCCCACCAAAATTGACCTACAGGGAGCTACAGAACTCCTCTTGGGGTGTAATTATTTTTAAAATAAAGTAGACCCTAAGGGCTACAACTTTGGTGTTGACCACTTTTTCTGTAAAGGGGCCTAAGTATTTTTAATAATTAAATCTAAGTACAAAAAAATATCTCATAAAAACAATTAATTATATAACTGTTTCTAAGTTCGACGAAATCTAAACTGCGCTCGACGAAAGCAGAGCAAACTGCGTTCAACGAAATTCAAACTCTGTGTTCGACGAAAGAAGATCAAATATATGTTCGACGAAAGCAGATCAAATCTGCGCATGACGAAAACTATTTCGTTCGGCTAATATACTTAATAACAGCGCTCGACTAATTCAGACCAACTATCGTTCAACGAAATATTTCATTTTACGAACTATCTCGTTCGACGAACTTCTCGTTCGACGAACCTCTCATTCGACGAACTTCTCATTCGACGAACTTCTCGTTCGACGAACTTCTCGATCGACGAACTTCTCGTTCGACGAACTATCTCATTCAACAAACTTCTTGCAGCGCTCGACGAATTAAATGATATAATCATAAACGTAAATAAATAGATCCGACGGCTCTCCATCATCGTCCCCGAACGTTGGACGGCTCACGACAGCCCATCCTGGGCCTCTTTGCGGGGTGATTTCCCGGCCACCTGCGTCGCTTTCCGGCCAGCCAATGCCACCACCACCTCCATTGAGGTGGATGTCGGCGATAGGGGTGGTTGGCCGTCCGGAGGTGGTCGAATCTAGTTTTTAGAGGAGGGAAAAAGAGTACGTAACGTACTCTTTCGAAAACCCAAATTCGAGCCCTATTGTGCACCGATCAAGCCCCGAAATATGTAAAGATCTAGCACTAAGGGAGGAGAAGAGGATCGAACCTGTGTGGGTGCTTGGCTCCTTGCCGATTTCTTGTTGGCCATGGACATCCTGGAGCTTTTTATGCCATGCCGATTTAGGCCTCCTCTGCACGATTTCTGCAAGTAAAGGGGAAAAATCACTCCTATCAGTCCTCTGAAGCTTTTAAAGGGATCAATTAAGAGAGGGGGAGGTTACAACCTTGAAAACCACTAATGGCCATCAAACCTAATTTTCGGCCATGGTGAAATCCATTGAATTCAACCATCTTGATGGCTGGAAAACCCCTTAAGCTTCATGTAACAGCCTGAGGCGATGAATGGAGGGTGAGGGGAGATGAATGAGGGATCAATTTGCCTTGAATGCCATTAATCTTCCTTTAATGGCCACTTTCTCTCTCTTCAAATTGGGGGAAACTCCCAATTTCTCTCTCCTAGCCGACCCTCTCCAAATTGAATGTCCACCTCAGCAGCATTCAATCCCCATTAGGTGGTGGACCCCCTTAATTGGGTCTAGCCCAAGTGGATTGGGCTAGATTAGGTTAAATTGGGGTTTGTTGACCTAAATTAAGCTTGAGTTTGACTTTGGTCTAATTGACCAATTGGTTGACCCCAAAGAGTGGCTTGGGCTCCATTGACTTCCCTTAAAGGTTAGGAAGGTCTAGGTAGGGTCAATTTGACAAGGTGAGGGTGAATTGCCCCTTATTAGGGCACTTTGACCAATTTAGGGTTTAGGGCAAATTGGGCAAATTGGAGGCCCCATGATGGGGCTTTTTGGTCCATTAGGATCCTAGTACCCATACAAGGGTAGGGGCATGGTCAATTTGGCATGGTGGGGGCCAATTGACCTTAATTGAGCTAGTTTGACCAAATTAGGGTTAAGGTTGACTTTAGTCAAATTGGCCTCTTAGGTTGACCCTAATGGGTCACTGATGCTTCAAGGAGACCTCTAATGGGTTAGGGATGATATTGTGGGGTAAAGGTTCAAGGTGGGGCCCCTAAATCCAATCCTAGGCTTGCTAACTAGAAATTGCTATTTGCAGATCAAGGTGGTTTTCTCCTTCTCACCTATGTTCACAAGGTCTTGAGCTCTTCCTATGGTTTTGTCATGACCTAGTCATGACAAAACCACTTAAGGGTCTAGCTGTTTGAGGGATGCTACATATTGATGACATTTTCTAAAATTCTCTAAAATCATATATCATAAGTCATATCAAAAGTCTTCTAAAAACAACTATTTCTATCAAATTTATATGAATTATATGAAGACAATTGATATTATAATTGCATACCATGGTTGGTGTATTATGTGTGTATTGTGATTTGTTTCATGTATTTTAGACCTTAGAATCATCTTGATATCAATAAGATCAAATCAAATAAAATCTTCACTTCATTCTAGGTCTATAAATTGAAACACTATCATACTTTGGCATAACATTAATCTCAAACTTATCAAACTAAAATTGTCACCTAAAGAATATTAGTATCTATGTTAGGTTTTATATGTTTATCAAGATATACAAGCGGGGTATTCTTATCTAGGGCATATCTATATTATTCTTTGCATAAACATCATTTCATATTAATCATTTAAATCATGCTTATTTGGCTTATTCGAACATGATATCTTGTGCTTACATTTCCTATCATTTTCAACTAACATTATATTGATAAATATAAGCCTTAGAAAAATCAAAATGAAGATATGAGAAAATATATATCATGTGTTGTCAAGTCGTATAAGAAATCGCTAACGTTTCATGCAATTTGCACTATCTAGACATCTCCAAAAATTCCGAAATTTATGCATGAAACTACTCTTGGGACACTTAATCAAGATCAATAATCAGAATTTCCAAAATCTTGAAAAATAGTGTACTATTTTCCGCGCTAGCGCCGGCGCTAGCTCGAGTGTCCAATTTTCTGATTTTTTAAAATCTTGAAAAATCACTAATTTTTTTTTTCTTATGTGTACTACTTATTTTTGCATTTACGCCATTAATTGATTTTTGAAAAATTAAAATAAATACTACAAAAGCCAAAATTGCAAAAAATATTTTATTCTCTTTGATTCTTTGTTTATTTGTTTGATTTCTATTTCTACATGCAAAAATCAAAAACAAAAATATAAAACAAAGAATTATCAAAATTTATTTATTTTAACTTAACTTTTCTATTTACATGTATCTTGTGAAAGGGAGATTTGGGCTATCATCCCATCACATCTCCTAGTACCGGGAGAACCCCTCACAGGGTAGACCTCAGGAAGTCCAAGATCAATTATAAGAGTTCAAACATTAAAACAAATTATTTTTATAATATAAAAAAACTGTATGGATTTTATTGTTCATATCAAGCATGGTTTAATATATCATTTAAACCTTCTACAATGGTGTAATTTATCTTTTCAAACTACTTTGAACATTGTTTTTATCATGCTTTGATATATCTAATCATATATGCTTCAATTGTATTGTAAAAGTTGTGTATAATCAAGCTTAGCATTGTTGAAACCGATTTCTCGGCCTCTTGTGAAGCTCGGGGCCCTCACCAAAATGAGGGGCAGCTAGCCCTTACTGATCCCTCGGAGAAGGTAGACTGAAGACTAGGAAGATGACTAAGACCTTAGTCACAGCGAGGAGGTCCCTCCACTAACCCGGAAGATCGTTGAGCGCTTCCCCTCCCAAGCCAAAGCTGAGACTCGGGTGTTGGATCTTGTGGCGCCCTTAGGGGGGGGGGGGTGAATAAGGGCCTTTTTAAATTACAATTTTTACTTAAGAATTTTTAAAACAAATTTTACTTTTCTAAAAAATTACTTATATAAATTTCAACCAATGTAATTTTTAAATTAATTCAAACACAAATTTCTAAGTTAAAGATTAAGTAACCATATTTGCAATTAAAGAAAAAGTCATAATTTTATAATCATGAAATTCACATACAAATAAAATGATCTTAACAATGCTTAAGATCAAGGCACAAATATGATAATAAAACTTTTACAATTTGTGTTTACCAATCCTTCTCCCAAGGATCGGAAGGTTATCACTTGTCTCTCCCTAGACCAAGCCCAAGCCTATCCTCTAGATCTTCCCAAGATCTAGACGTAGCACACAAGGCCACGATTCTCACCAAGCCACGCAAGGACTTGGATGCTCCGCACAAGGAAGCGATTTTCCCCTAAGCCACGCAAGGACTTAGACGCTCCGCACAAGGAAGCGATTTTCCCTACCAATACAAAGTAAAATATATATAAATGAAAATATAAGATAAAATAAGAACTCCCTAGAAATTCAGATCTCTGAAAGGAAGGTTGAAGCCTCGAGATGATCGTTGATGTAGAAGCGCGTCCGATCTCGTCTTCAATTTCAAACCTTCTCAGCATAAATGGGAGTTCATGAGGTTCTGGAGCTCTCTGGATGGAATGCACTCAGGAAGGGACTTAGAATCTTCAAAGTTCTAAATGCACGAACAAAAGGAGCCAATTTATAGAATTTCGCTGTCGCCTGGGCGACATCAGCTGTCGGAAATTTCCGACAGCGCAAAACTACCGGTCGTGGTGCTGTCGTGGGCAGTTGTTGTAACCTTCGAGCTGTCGCCTGGGCGACATCGATGTCGGATTTCTGACAGCTCAAAACTGCCTTTCGTCGTGCTGCCATGGGGGAAGTAGTTGTAACTTCTCTGCTGTCGCCTGGGCGACATCAGCTGTCGCCTGGGCGACATCCACTGTCGCCTGAGCGAAAGCTCCTCTTCATTTTTGTCGTCCGAAACTACTCCAGAATGTAGATTGAGTCATTCTCATCTCCGAAATGGGGTGGCATGTTCTGTAACTCTTCCTGGATTGAAAGTTATGGCCATTTTAAGATCAGCACACAAAACTCATCCAACCTGAGACTTGTCGTTCTCGGATCATGCCCATGAATGAGGACTTGTCTCCTCATTGAACCTGTACAACCTGGCCACTATAAACACACAAATGACTAGATCAAATACAACACGGTATTTGTTATTCTCAAACCAAGAGATGCGGAAAGCAAGTTCCAACATCGGGCACCTTGGAGAGCTAGAGAGCTAAACCAACGTAACCAAGGGAAGAAGAAGCTCAGAGATCTGAGACTGGAATCCTCTCCTAAGGTGCCCTTCAAGGTCTATTTATAGTTTTCTGCTCATGGTCTGTCAATAGCGGAATTCCGCCTTTTGGTTTTACTAAATGCACCCCAATTTGGTCTGCTAACAACCAAACTCCGCTATTTGGAGGGGATAACGGCAGACCATCAAGGGCAGAGGGGTAATTTCGCCTTCCTAGCCCATGGGCCAGTGGCCCGCGAGAAGGTCACTTGCGAGAGCTCGTGCGAGTCTCCTCGCAAGTGTGGCTCGCAGACTTCCCCCAGGCGAGCACTCTGCAAAAACTCTGCTCGCCCTCCTTCTGACGACGTCTCTCGGGGCCGGGTCTCACACACCTGCCTGCGAGCTCCGCTCAACCTTCTGATCTGTAGGTTCGTCGAACTGAGGATTGAGTTCGTCGGACGCGGATGATTTCGTTGAACGCTGATAAATTTGTCGAACGAGCTTCGTCGAACTCGGACTACTGCAGTAAGCGGCCCGCGAGGCGCGGACTTGCCAGACCTTCTCGCAAGATTATGGGGGGTGCCCGTCTCGCGAACCTAACGACGAGTTCTCTCTCTCGCAAGGATTCCTCCAATGTTCTTCACAAAGTTGCATCTCTTAAACCATGTTGCTCACCCCGCGAACCTCGGGGTTTGTACAGTTTCGACTCCTTGTGAGTGTGGCTCGCAAATTTGACTTAGGTGGATGTTTCCGTGAAGGTCCTGCTTGCCCTCCTGCGAGCGATCTGTGGGAACTTGGTCACTTGCGAGAACACGTCACGTCTGTGAGTATTCTGCGAGGGTGCTGCTCGCCAGCTTTATCGGATCGCGCGGCTCTTACCTTATTCGTGTTCGCCTGAGATCATCACTCGCGAGTGTCCCGTGAGCCTGAGTCTCATTCCCCTCGCTCTCGTTCGAGGTGCCACGCATGGCTCGCTCTCGGCGAACCCGAGGTTGTACACAATCCCCGCTCTTCGCGGGTCTTCAGTTAGACTCGCGAAGAATCATCCAACCCTCGGCGTTCGCCGGGCGGATGCTGACCTGCCAGGAATCTTTTGGTGGTACCCAGCTCCCTTGCTATAAATACCGTCGATCGTTGTTGGTGGGTGCCCCGCTTTCTTCTTCGCTGATACCTGCTGCTCCGTACTGTAGCTGTCTGAGGATGCCCATCTCCGAGGAGACCAGGGCTCGCCTTAACGCGACACGAACCTTGGAGCACGCGGCCCTTGCCAAACCTGCCCCTTGGGCCCTTACGTCGTCTTACCCAAGAATGCTAAAAACAAAGTCGGTCCGGCGCTTTCCCGAGGTGGAGAAATACTTGGCCTTGAACCCGGCGTCCGACCTTCTACTCGCGGACTAGGTATTTAGGTCGATAAACTGGGTCGCCTCCTCCTTCTGCGGATATCTTTCCTTTCAGGCCTCGCTTCTTCTGGGGAGCCTGGCGGGTGAGACCCGGGCGGACACTCGCCCCGCTACCCCTCGAGAAGACGGCGTGGAGATCATGGACCTGGACCCCTCCAATCTCCACTCGTCGTCTCGACGCCGTAAGCCTTCTCGCCTAATTCTTTGGTAAGCATCGTCGCACCGATTTTTCTAACATATCTCTCGTAGAGTCCCCTCTCGCGGCGCCTGGCGAGAAAACATCTCCACCGCTCTCGCAGCGTCCTCCAGTGATGAATGTTTCTATCCCCGGGCGGACTTAGCAAATCCTGAGAGCTCGCTCATAGGCGCTGCCTTGGGCGAGGGCTCCGGGCGTCGCACCTCGGGCTTAGCTAAGTCCGGGACCCTGCCTCAGGGGGCTCCCTTTTCGGGGCAGCCCGGCCCATTTCGCACATATCAGGGTAAAGCCCCCCCCCTTTGACTTGCCCTGCTGGCTTAGGCAGGGCGGTTATTGGCCATTTTCTCCTTTCCGCTGACCCCCTCACCTTTTTCTCGCATGCCTTCCCGAGAGCTCCAGTGACTTTGATTTAGGAGAGGAGGAGCTGTCTCCTCTTCCCTTGCCAGAGGAGATTGATGCCTTCCTTGGCGACCCACTGGATCCGGTGATGATGAAGAGGCGGACCTCGGAGCTTTTCCAAAAACAGGGGCGGATGCTCTGAGATCTGTACAGCTAGGCGAAGAGAGACAGGGAGGAGGCTGGGGAGCAGATTGCTTCGCTCGATGAAGAATGCGCTCGACTCCAAACCGCGCTGCTGCCAGATTCTCTTGAGGAGGTTACCTCCCCGGGGGTGCACATCGCGCGAATGATAGATCATGCTCGCATGATCCAGCACGAGGCCATGCCATCCATGCGTATCATTACCCTAAGAGGCCGCCTAACACGGGGACGAGAGGCCGGGGTCGATGGAAGTGGCTCCAGTACTGACTTCTCCTCCCTCGCGCTCGCGTTTTCTTTTCGTAACTTTTTCTTGTGATGCGAACAATTTGTGTGACACCTGAACATCTTTTTCTCGCCTTCGCGAGCTCCTTTTATTTGGTCGCCTTTTACGATGTCGCGTTGAGTTTGCTTTCTTTTTGTTTACATTTATATCGCTGCTGCTTTTTAATGGTCGCCCTCTAATCATCTGAGCATGTGATCTGCGGGGGTCTATTTGTTCGTGATGCTACTTTTACGATTCGTGGGCCCGTATGACCGGATTGCCGCGAGCATTTCTGAGAAGGGTGGGCTCGCATTTCGAGGCACATCATGATGCGTTTTTTGCTACCCGCACCCCCCGGCGCTTCAATTACTCCCCGCCGCCTTAGTTTTTCTATAAATAGGGCCGGCATTTATGTCTTAACCACTGCTTTGATCTGTTGGAACATGGTCTTCCGCATCTCCTAGGTTTGAGAATAACAAATCCTATGTGTATTTAATCTTGTGTGTTTAAGTGTGCAGGAAAACAAAGTCCACATGACTCAAGGATGGTTGTCCCCAAAATTGAGGCCTGAATTCTAACATGGCCACTAGCGCCGGCGGTAGCAATAACGTCTGGCGCTAGCGATGATTAACGCAATTCCGACGGCTTATATAGAAGGAGCTAGCGCCCGACAGTTGCTACTAGCGCTGGCGGTAGCATGGCGCGAAAGAGGCATAGAGCAAAATGTTGCCGCGGATTGAAGATCCTGCCGCGCAAAACATTACTTAATCAGGGATAGCGCTGGCGGTAGCTACTAGCGCTGGAGGTAGCATGGCGCACAAGAGGCATAGAGCAAAATGTTGTCGCGGATTGAAGATCTTGCCGCGCAAAATGTTACTTAATCAGGGATAGCGCCGACGGTAGCGGTAGCGCCGGCGGTAGCACTTTGGCTATAAAAGGGCCCCTCTCCTCTAGTTTTTGGGACACCTATTGCATACTCACCAGAGAGAGAGTGCTAGAATTCAAAAGACTTGTCTTGGCCAAAATTGAGGTCCCAGCGAAGCTCTGCGAACTTCTGAAGGAGGATTCCATCACGCCGAATCCAAACGAAGTCTGCTTCGACAAACGCTGATTCTCCAGCGGATCTTCGCCTCCACTTTCAGACGTTCATCTTAAGGGAGTTTTTATTATTTTATTTATCTTTCTTTGTAAACGGTAGTGAAATTTCCTCGTGTTGGCAACTAGGTCTGGGGTAGGACTTAGGGCTGAAATTTGCCTCGTGTTGGCGACTAGATCTAGGCTAGGTCTAGGGGGTGCTCGAGGCCACATCCGAGGAAGGATTGGCTAGAGCGGCTTGAGGCCGAATCTGGGAAGGAGAAGGCTAGGGCCACCAGTTCGTGGGGAAGCGAGTCGGGATAGAAAACGAAAAGAGCTTTTATTATTCGCCTCCGATCTCTAGCGTCATTGAGATTAAGTTTTATAAAACTTATTTAATATCAATAAAGCTTGTCTCTCTTTTTGTTTTACTTGACTTCTTGTTTTAATATTGCAATATTCCAAAGTTTTTCTAAATAAAATCTAAAGTTTTTGAAAACCCTTATTCACCCCCCCTCTAAGGGCGCCGACCGATCCAACAAGTGGTATCAGAGCCAGGTTTTGTTCCAATCGGCTTAACAACCTGGAACAATGGCGTCTCATGATATCGCTTTCTCGGAGGTTCAAGGGATTAGTCGACCACCTCTCTTTACTGGGTCAGATTTTAACTATTGGAAAAATAGAATGATGTGCTTTCTTATGACGATGGATGTAGAAGTTTGGAATATGGTAGAAGTCAGATACTCTCTTCCTACAACTGTAGTGGGAGAGGCAACATTATTAAAACCTAAAGATAAATGGGACGATAGCGACAAACTAAGGTGTAAAAATAATGCAAAAGCAATGAACGCCTTATATTGTGCCCTAAATAGGACTGAATTTAATAGAATTTCTGCTTGCACTACTGCTTATGATATTTGGAATCAATTAGAAGTAACTCACGAAGGTACATCGCAGGTGAAAGATGCCAAGTTGTTTCAACTGGAATCTGAATACGAGAAATTCAGGATGGACACAGAAGAGGACATCAACTCAATGTACACTCGCTTCACAAAGATCGTCAACGCATCCAAGGCGCTTGGAAAGACATACTCCGACGGGGACTTGGTGAGGAAAATTCTTCGTTCCTTACCTCCAAGGTTCAATCCGAAGGTGACGGCCATCTTGGAGTCGCACAACTTAAGAACGCTCCAGATCGAGAATCTCATTGGGAATCTCAAAACCCATGAGGTAGAACTACAAATTCAACATGACGAATACAACAAGGAGCCGAAGAAAAAGGCATTGGCGCTGACATCAAAGAAGGAGTGCATCAAAGAGGATGATGATGATGAAGAAGGACTCCTGGTGAAGAATTTCAAGAAGTTCATCAGAAATCCAGAGAGAAGGAACACATTCCGAAAATTCTTCCAAAAAGATACTCGACGAAAGGGATCCTCCTCTTCATCGAAGAAAGAAAAAGAAAGCGATGACGAAGAAGAAAGGCCGCCTCCAGAATGCTATCACTGCAGAAAAACCGGGCACATTTGGAGCCAGTGCCCAAAATACCAAAAGGGGCGGAAAGAACAAAAGAATGCAAAAGAGAGGAAGAAAGTGCTGAAGGCCGCTACTTGGGATGACTCTTCCTCTGAAGAGTCAAACGATTCTGAGTCAAGTGGCGAGGAGGAAGCAAACTTGTGCTTAATGGCCAAAAGCGACGATGACGACACCAGTGTTCTTAGCGACACTGAGGTATCTCCTCCTACCTTTGAAGAACTTTATAATAAATTTGTTTTATTAAATCATGAAAATGAATCTATTATAAAAGAAAATCGTAAGCTCACAAAAAAATTAGTCTCTCTTGAAAAAAGAAAAGTTTCATGTCAAGAATGTGAGCACTCTTTATTTAAGATAAAAGAACTTGAAGTTTCTCTCTCTAATGCCCTTTCACAAAACAAAATCATTGCAAAAGAAAAAGGGGACTTAGAGAGAAAATAAAAAACTTCTGTATTACAAATTGAAAAGAACAAAAAAGGATTTGAAAATAAATGTGTTTTGATTGTTCAAGAAAATACATCTCTTAAAAAACAAAATCAAAATCTCAATTTAGCCATAAACAAATTCGGGATTGGTCAAAAATCCATGGATATGCTTCTGGGTAATCAATACTTTGGGTTTGGAAAATTCAGACTCGGATATAAAAGTGAACACTATCGCCCGGCGCTAGCTACTAACGCCGGTGGTAGCTCTAATGTTAAAAATTCTTCTGGTTTTTCTAATGTACAAACATCATCCAGCAAGGGCAACGTAGAAACTCAGAAAAGGGTCTCAACCCCCTTTATTTCGTGTGCTAATTGTCTTAAATTTGGACACACGTCTGGCTCTTGCAGGAATATAAAACAACGATCTTTAAAACAAATCTGGGTACCTAAGAAAACCACTTACTCTATGGGTGGTACCTCTTGGGTATCCGGATCTTTACTCTCATCTTCTTTCTAGATTTGCAGGAAGGCTAAGGAAACAGAAGACGTGTGGTATTTGGACTCAGGCTGCTCCAAACATATGACGGGCAATAAAGCAAAATTCCTTAGCCTAGAAAAGAAGAAAGGAGGAATAATGACGTTTGGCGATAACGGTAAAGGAAGGATCATGGGAGTTGGTACAGTGGGTAACGCATCTTTTCTTATATCAAATGTACTTTATGTGAAAGGATTAAAACATAACCTAATATCTATAAGTCAACTGTGTGATAAAGGTCTAGACGTACTTTTTGAATCTTCCACTAACCTTTGCAAGATTGTTAATCCTAAAACAAAAGATGTGTTATTAACTGCACCTAGAATTCATAATGTTTACATAGTTTCATTTCATGATCTTTCTAAATCTTCTATAAAATGCTTTATAATGAAAAATGATGAATTAGAATTATGGCATAGACGCTTAGGCCATGCTAGTACAAAGCTCATCTTAAAATTAGCAAAAAGAGAATTGATTAGAGGATTGCCTAAGTTAAATGGAAATTTATCTTCATTATGCTCTCCATGCCAAAAAGGCAAATTTACTAAGTCATGTTTTAAAAGCAAAAACGAAATTTCTACATCAAAACCTCTGCAATTAATTCATATGGATCTCTTTGGTCCCGTTAACACTGTGAGTCTTGGTGGTAGATTATACACTTATGTTCTAATTGATGACTATTCAAGATATTGTTGGACTTTATTTCTCTCCTCCAAATCTGATGTGTTTTGCGAATTTTCAAAATTATGTACTCGCATTCAAAATGAATTAGATTTAAAAATAAAATGCATTCGCTCAGATCATGGAGGTGAATTTGAAAATGAAAATTTTAAATCTTTTTGTGACATGTTAGGTATTAAGCATGAGTTCTCCGCTCCACGCACACCTCAACAAAACGGTGTTGTAGAACGGAAAAATAGGACAATACAAGAACTTGCACGCACCATGCTATCTGAATATAAATTACCTAAATCCTTTTGGGCCGAAGCCGTAAGCACTGCATGCTATGTAATGAATAGAGTCATGCTTCGCCCATCATTAAATCTCACACCATATGAACTTTACTATCAAAAGAAACCTAATGTGTCGTATTTTAAAGTATTTGGATGTAAATGCTTCATTCTTAAAACAAAAGATTCTTTAGGAAAATTTGACGAAAAATGCGATGAAGGAATATTTCTTGGTTATTCTTCAACTAGTAAAGCATATAGAATATTTAATAAAAGATCAAGTAAAGTTGAAGAATCAATTAATGTTAGATTTGATGAGTTTATTCCATGTGCAGAGAAGCTCCCTACAGGTACAGATGATGAACCTTTGCCATCCTTGGAGAACAACGAAGAAGAACCCTCCAAAGAAGAGGAGGAGAAGTCCAAGGAAGATGAATTCGTACCTCCAAGCATGTTAAACTTCTCCAAAAATCATCCAAAAGAGCTCATCATTGGGGAACCTTCCACTGGGGTGAGAACTCGATCCTCTCTTCATGAAACATTTTCAAATATTTGCTTTGTGTCTGAAATCGAACCTACAAACGTTTCCACCGCTTTAAATGACGAATTTTGGTTCATGGCTATGAATGAAGAGTTAGGACAATTCGAAAGAAATAAAGTTTGGAATTTAGTAGAAAGACCATCTAATCATCCAATTATTGGAGTAAAATGGATTTTTAAAAATAAATTAGATGGTGAATCTAGGATTGTAAGAAATAAAGCACGCCTTGTTGCTCAAGGTTATTCTCAAATCGAGGGGGTAGATTTTAAAGAAACTTTTGCACCCGTTGCTCGCTTAGAATCTATACGAATATTTTTGGCATTTGCGAGTTTTAAACAAATTAAATTATTTCAAATGGATGTTAAAAGTGCTTTTTTAAACGGGTATATTAATGAAGAAGTTTATGTAGAACAACCCCCTGGTTTCATAAATGAAAAATTTCCAAATCATGTGTACAAATTAGAAAAAGCGCTTTATGGTTTAAAACAAGCGCCCCGTGCATGGTATGATCGACTCACATCGTTTTTGTTAGAGCACGGTTATGTTATGGGATGTGCAGACAACACACTCTTCATTAAGCATAAAAATAACAAATTAATTATTCTACAAATATATGTTGATGATATCATTTTTGGAGCCACTAATGAAGAGTTGTGTAATGAAGTAGTCTTAAAAATGAAAAATGAATTTGAAATGAGTCTTGTAGGAGAACTATCATATTTTCTTAGTTTTCAAATCTCACAAAGAACTGATGGTATTTTTATTTGTCAATCAAAATATGTTCACGATATGCTTAAACGATTTGGATTTGAAAATCTTAAACAAGCTTCTACTCCTATGAGTGCTTCTTTAAAACTAGGAAAAGATGAATCTGGAATTTCCATTGATCAAACGCTATATAGAGGAATGATCGGATCTCTTCTTTATTTAAGTGCATCTAGACCAGATATAATGTTTGCCGTATGTTTATGTGCTCGCTTTCAAGCCGATCCAAAAGAATCTCATTTAAAAGCGGTAAAACGGATTTTTCGTTATCTAATAGGGTCATCTAAATTAGAATTATGGTACCCACAGAATGACTCTTTCACGCTCCACGACTATTCCGATTCGGACTACGCCGGGTGTTCACTAGATAGAAAAAGCACTAGCGGTACATGTCACTTTTTAGGACCCTCTTTAGTTGCTTGGTCTAGTAGAAAACAATCTTCGGTTGCACTCTCCACCACGGAGGCCGAATATATAGCACTTGGTAGTTGTTGTGCAAAAGCGTTATGGATGAGCCAAACACTAGAGGACTTTGGATTTCATCTCAAAAACATAGATCTTAAATATGACAACAAAAGTGCAATAGACCTCACATATAATCCCGTACACCATTCTAGATCCAAACACATCGACGTTCGTCATCATTTCATTAGGGATCACATTAAGAAAGAAAATGTAAAAGTAAGCTTCATTGGGATGGACTCTCAACTTGCTGACATATTTACTAAACCCCTTCCCGATGCAAGATTTTGATTATTACGACTTGAATTAGGTGTCCTAGATCTTTCAAGTTAAAACATGCTCACAAATATAATTTTCTTCATTTTTAACCATCCAAAACATCTCCTAAAAATCTGCAACTTTAGCATGGAACTACTATTGGGACACTTAGTCAAGATCCAAAATTAAAATTTCCAAAATCCTAAAAAATCGTTCACTGTCTCCCGCGCTAGCGCTACCGCAGGCGCTAGCGTCCAAGTTCGATTTTCTGTATTTTATAAATTTTGAAAAATTTCTAAGAATATATTAATCTATATTTTCTACTTAGTTTTTCACTTCTGTGTTTCTTTATTTTTTGAAAAATCAAACACAAAACTACAAAAACTAAATTACAAAAAATATGTTTTTCTTTTTCGCTTGTGTTGTTTCCATTGCTTAAAGTTCATCTTTATGCAAAAATCTAATATAAAAATTACAAAAGTAAAAATTATAAAAATATGCTTTTATTTGCTAAAATCAAATACAAAAATATAAAACTTTAAAACTATAAAAAAAACTGTATGATTTTTTGTGAAAAATCAATCATGATTTAATCTATTATTTAGAAATTCTACAATGTTGCAATTTATCTTTTCAAACTACTTTGGACATTGTCTTTCTTCATGCTTTGATATATCTATTCAAATGTGCATCAATTATAGTTTAAAAGTTGTGTAGGATCAAGCTTAGCATGCCTCTAAGTATGAGAAATGTTTTATGTTTGATAATGATATTTATTCACTCACCTTTTTTTTGGCATTGTCTACATATGTATTTAATCTAAGAATGCTTGTGTATGTTTTGTATTAGTACAATGGATTAAAATTGCACAAGTATCTTACCTACACTCCTTATTTTGCACTCTTAAAAATTAAGAAAAGTGGTTATGTTTTTCATAAATTCTATTGATTTGCAAAACATGTGTATTCAGAGAACTTTGTACAAAACAAAATTATAAAATAAATGACAAAGATAACTCCACCAAGCACTACTTGAACCTCCTGATAAGTCTTAATAAGCATTGTGAGGTTGAGCACCTTGGAAAGAATAGTAAAGTGTCTTGTGTAAATCAAATCCTTCTTTCAAAAATAAGAAAAACCACTTACTCTTAAGTACACTGGATCACTAGTTTTAATATTAAATTTAAATATGTGATCCCCCAAGCACTACTTTGCACCCTTATAAGTCTTGATGAACACTGTGTGTGCAGAGCACCTTGGTAGTTGTACTTTTTATTGTGCATTAAAGTGTGTGGAAGTAATCTTATTTGTGTTTTATTGTGCTCGTACTTTACATATATCTTGTATTTTTGATTAAAACATTTGTTTACATTACTCAAAAATACACTTATGTGCACATCATTATCTTCCATAACACTTCTTCTCATGAGCATTGGATCCTAATGCTAATTCTATATTACTTTTTATTTATGAAATGCACTAGATAACCTAGCATGTGTTCTACAATGTTTTGTATGTTTTTGAAATTATGAATTAAAGTAACATTGTGGTAATCTATTTTTGATAAACATTATTTAATGCTTGATTATTATCAAATTTAAAGATCTAATTAAAAAATGATTTACAAAAACATCATCTTTTGTGAACTTTAACTCATATTTTTTTGGATTATCATTACTATTTGATGTTTTTTGTATTGCTATAAGTCTTCCGCATCTTAACCATATAAGTGTTTTACCTTGTGATTTCATGCTTACTTAATTCTTTGCATCATCACTTATTCTTAAAAATTCCTATCTTTCATTAAGTGATAGATTTACTTGGAACACTTTTTATTGGTTACTTCAAACATAAAAATCTTTTATGCTAAAAACTCTGAAAATTTTGTAATGCTCATAACTCTGATCTATTTCAATGAAAAACAATTCTAACACTCATTATCATTTACTTAAAAAGCTCGATCATGCCTTCTCTTTTATTTACACATTTTTTAGTGCTTTGTTTCCCTACCCACTTTTGCTAATAACAAAGGGGCAGAACTAACATGATAAATATAACCCGCTATCAAAAACCCAACATGACAAATTAAGATGATAGCTTACATATTAGGGGTTCATTCACTCAGGGGGAGCATGTATTTAGGGGGAGCAATTCTAAATGCTAAAATCAATAATTATCCTAAAGTCATCACTCTCACACACACACAAGTATAGTCTCATCATGCTTATTTATTAATGCATTGATTTATCATTAATGGATTTGTTATTATCAAAAGGGGGAGTTTGTTGGAACATGGTCTTCCGCATATCCTAGGTTTGAGAATAACAAATCCTATGTGTATTTGATCTTGTGTGTTTAAGTGTGCAGGAAAACAAAGTCCACATGACTCAAGGATGGTTGTACCCAAAATTGAGGCCAGAATTCCAACATGGCCACTAGCGCCAGCGGTAACAATAACGCCTGGCGCTAGCGATGATTAACGCAATTCCGGCGGCTTATATAGAAGGATATAGCGCCCGACGGTAGCTACTAGCGCTGGCGGTAGCATGGCGCACAAGAGGCATAGAGCAAAATGTTGCCGCAGATTGAAGATCCTGCCGCGCAAAACATTACTTAATCAGGGATAGCGCTGGCGGTAGCTACTAGCGCTGGAGGTAGCATGGTGCACAAGAGGCACAGAGCAAAATGTTGTCGCGGATTGAAGATCCTACCGCGCAAAATGTTACTTAATCAGGGATAACGCCGGTGGTAGCGGTAGCGCCGGCGGTAGCGCTTTGGCTATAAAAGGACCCCCTCTCCTCTTGTTTTCGGGACACCTATTGCATACTCAACAGAGAGAGGTACTAGAATTCCAGAGGTTTGTATTGGCCAAAATTTGAGGTCTCAGCGAAGCTCTGCCAACTTCTGAAGGAGGATTCCATCACGCCGAATCAAAACGAAGTCTGCTTCGACAAACGCTGATTCTCCAGCGGATCTTCGCCTCCACTTTCAGAAGTTCATCTTAAGGGAGTTTTTATTATTTTATTTATCTTTCTTTGTAAACGGTAGTGAAATCGCCTCGTGTTGGCGACTAGGTCTGGGCTAGGACTTAGGGCTGAAATTCGCCTCGTGTTGTCGACTAGATCTAGGCTAGGTCTAGGGGGTGCTCGAGGCCACATCCGAGGAAGGATTGCCTAGAGCGGCTTGAGGCCGAATCCGGGAAGGAGAAGGCTAGGGCCACCGGTTCGTGGGGAAGCGAGTCAGGATAGAAAACAAAAAGAGCTTTTATTATTCGCCTCTGATCTCTAGCGTCATTGAGATTAAGTTTTGTAAAACTTATTTAATATCAATAAAGCTTGTCTCTCTTTTTGTTTTACTTGACTTCTTGTTTTAATATTGCAATATTCCAAAGTTTTTCTAAATAAAATCTAAAGTTTTTGAAAACCCATATTCACCCCCCCTCTAAGGGCGCCGACCAATCCAACATGATCGTCTCCTCCCTTCTTCACTTTGCCCTCTCGCTCTCGCCACTTTCTTTCTCTGTTATCGCCTTTCTCATCGCAGGTAAGCCATGGGTGGAGACAATGCTGACACCGAAGGTTGGTCCAAGTGCGCGAGGACCTTTCTCGATCATATCTTCCTGAACTGCTCGCTCTCAGAGAGCGAGCATCACCTGGCCGTGGCGAGCTATATCTCTCCCGGTTTTGAAGCCCGACGACCTACAGAAGAGGATGCAATCAACTTCACCTTCGCAGATGAGCTCGCCATTCCCGTGGCCCACTTCGAAGCGGGCCTGCGGTTACCTTTTTGGCCCGAGATTTGCCAGGTACTCGTTATTCCCTCTCGCCCTCTTATCTTTTACTCGCGTGAAGCGGTTGTTTGATCAGTTGCTGTGAACTCTCCAGATACTCAAGTATTTCGGCGTGATCCCGGGCCAGTTGACCCCCAATGCCGTGTCCATGATGGTAGCCTTTGCGTGCTACCTGCGAGGGGAGCGGGTAGAGTACAGTCTACCAGTCTTCGACAAATTATTCTCCTTCAGGGCAAACAGGGACGGGACAGCCTTTTTCGCGAGCGGCCACGCAAAAGTTGCGGAAACGGTCAATAAGAGCCATTGTTGGCCTCAAAAATTTTGTCATCGTGAAGGGACCCTTTGGTAACGTGCCTTTCTCGCCCGTCCAGCGATCCAAGGCCACTTACAGCCCCCCGACGCTTGGCAGGCATGAGGCCGACCTCTTCAAGCATATGTCGACCAACTTCGAGGTGGTCTACCTTAGGAGGAACGTCGACTCGCTCCTTCCCGTGCCACCCGATGCAGGTTCGGCTCGCTCTCGCCGGAATCATTTTCGCGTCGCTTCTCTCCCTAACTCGAGTCAGCTTTCTTCGCAGGGGAGCGGGACCTCCTGCTCAACCCCCCTCACGCGAGTGCGGAGCACGTCACGCCTACCTTCCAACTTGCCACTTCCGTTGCCGAGCTCTGTCGAGAGCCTGTCAACACGCCGACCTCGGCCTCTCTTAAGCGGCCTGCTCCCGCGATCCACGGGTCGAAGTCTCTACCTACCCCCCCCCCCCCCCCCCCCCCCCCCCCCGAAGAAACCGAGGGTGATCCTTCCGACCAAGGGGAAGGGGGTCAAAGCCTCGTCCGGGGGAGATCGCTCAGCAGCCCAGCCAAAAGAGAAAGTATCTAGCGTGCCCCCCAAGGTGGTGGCTGGCACTTCGAGGGTACCTGCCCCGACCCGCCACCAAAATTACGGCTTGGGGACCAAGCATCTAGACTCCGCCGGCGCGCCCCTACTGGTCTGGGATGGGGAAGCAAACCGGGTTTCGATATCGAGCCTCCTCCCCTCCTGGGTGGAGGAGAATATGGTTGGTGGTGATGCCTTTGCCGTGTCCTTCGACCTCTATGGGCGAGAGGACGCGAAGGAGTTCAACTCGCTGAGCTCGCGAGTGCTTGCTCACGAGAGCGCGCCTTCCCAGCTCCGTTCACTGGAGCTCGCTCATATGATGTCTCGGCGCTACTTCCAGCAGGAGAGAAACTCTGAGGAGCTCATGCGCGAGCTTGATACCGCCGCGAAGGAGATTGCGAGTCTGAGGAACGAGAAGAGCTCTGAGGCCCTCTGTGAGGCGTTGAAGGCTTCGGTGGAGGAGGTGGCCACCCTTAAAGAAAATCTCGACATCTCGGATGGACTCATCGCTAGCCTCCAGGGAGGGATGGTGAGTCCTTGTTCACTCGCCTAACCGTTCTCATCTTTTTATACGCGCGTCTGAGTCTCACTTTCCCGCAGGACGCCGAGACTGCCAGTGAGCTCCTCGCTCGTAACTCTGACCTGGCGCAACAAGTGACTGGGCTGAAAGCCCTGAATTCCGAGATGGCCCGGGCCGCTCTACCGCCCAGCCCCAAGTCGCAGAAGGAGAAGCAACTAGAGTACAAGGCAGAGATGCGAGAGGGAGCACTGCATGCGGCGTCGTTCGCCTTCCGCACCCTCAAGCGGTCTGGCCTACTCACCACGGAGGCGGAGGAGCTCACTTTGGAGGACGTGGTCCCGGAGATGTTCTTGCCTACCACGCCCTCTGAGAAGAGCGAGGGCGAGCAATTAGGGGACGAGTCATGATTCCCCACATCTCGTTTTTTCTTTTGGGTTCTTTTTTGCTGGCGAGGACGCCAAGGGGTTTTGTAAGCGGATGAAAAACCGAAATGATACGTATAAATATTTTTCTTGTTATCGTTTGTTCGTCGTGTATACTTCTTTTAGTCATCGCCTCCTTCGTTATTAGTTCGGTGCTTGTAGTGCTCGCTCGCCCCCCCCCCCCCCCCCCCCCCTCGAGATCGCTTAGCTCAGGGGTATGGCTCACAATTTATCTTTGATTTCTCGCCCTCCGGTCTTCCCGGTGATCATGATTTCTGGGGTTCTCTCGTCGAATTGCCCTCTCACGAGAAGCACGCCTTCTATCCTTTAGTACTTGCGAGTGGTCTTCGTCTGGGTTTTAGTAAGAGATGAGTGGTTTCCTCCACGTTTTCACCCTCCCCCCACCGCGTTAGCGAGTACGCGGCTGGTATATCCGGGGTGATCATTTCTCTGCGGCGAGGGCCCTGTCGCAGACGCGTCTCTCGCCCTATGTCTGGGAGTTGGGTTTTGCCCCTTAGTTACGCGAGCTTGCCCCTGCCCGGCGAGAGGAACGGCCTTCTGACGCATCTTGACTCGTCTCGTATCGAAGAATTTGCCAGCCTCTCCAGAGATCAACCTTAACCCCCCGTCTAGTGAGTGCCCGGGAGCAGAATCGATCTGGGGCATTCCAGCACCAATACTTTCACCTTGCCACCCTCTCCAGAGATCAACCTGAAACCCCCCGTCTAGTGATAGCCCGGGAGCGGAATCGATCTGGGGCATTCCAGCACCAATACTTTCACCTTGCCAGCCTCTCCAGAGATCAACCTGAAACCCCCGTCTAGTGAGAGCCCGGGAGCGGAATCGATCTGCAGCATTCCAGCACCAATACTTGTCACCTTGCTTATCCTCACATAACATCTATAACTATAAAGTGAAGAAGTAAAATATTCAACTAATATCATAATAAAACTTTCAAGGGTAGAATTGCTTCAGATCATCCCCACTTCTGGCTCGGCTGAGAGGTACCCCTTCCACATCTCGGAGGTGATATCCCCCCGACTTGAGCACTTCGCTTACAATGTATGGACCCTCCCAATTGAGGTTGAGCTTTCCTACCGCAGCCCCTCTTCCGGCCGCGTCGACCTTCCTCAAGACCAGATCTCCTTTATGAAAGTTCTTTACTCGGATGTGCTTGTCAAAATATCGGGCTATTCGTCGCTTGATTTCCTCCTGCCTGATGATGACCTGTGTAACATCCCGACTTTGAAAAGGGGTCTAGCCGGTTCAGTTGAACCCTTGGAGGAATCTAGGCCGGGTCATCAGGCAATCACGACCCGACCTTCACCACCTAGAGGTGGTCAGTTAGAGAAATGACTGTTTTGGGTAGCATCGTGCTTCGCCACGACGTCAAAGTTATTTATTGAACATACGTACTCTGAATCGACTTCCGTCAGTTACGTTAGACTCGTATAGTTGACACGAGTGCAACGGAACTCATTTCGTTTCAATCAGAGGTCATTTGGTGAAAGTGACCGTTTTGAGTATCGCAGCGCGTCACGACGACGCAGTTTTAGAATATGGAGCATACGTGCTCCGAATCGACTTCCGTCAGTTACGTTAGACTCGTATAGTTGACACGAGTGCAACGGAACTCGTTTCGTTTCAATCAGAGGTCATTTGGTGAAAGTGACCGTTTTGAGTATCGCAGTGCGTCACGACGACGCAATTTTAGAATATGGAGCATACGTGCTCCGAATCGACTTCCGTCAGTTACGTTAGACTCGTATAGCTGACACGAGTGCAACGGAACTCGTTTCGTTTCAATCAGAGGTCATTTGGTGAAAGTGACCGTTTTGAGTATCGCAGCGCGCCACGACGACGCAATTTTAGAATATGGAGCATACATGCTCCAAATCGATTTCCGTCAGTTACGTTAGACTCGTATGGTCAATACGAGTGCAACGGAATTCGTTTCGTTCCGATCCGAGGTCATTTGAAGAAAACCACTATTTTGAGTAACGTCGAGCGCCACAACAACGCCAGTTTAAAATATTGAATGAACGGACTCGGAATCAACTTTAGATAATTCCGTTAGCTTCATATGGTTGACACGAACACGACGACACCCTCTGCGCATTTTCCCCGCACTTATCTTAAGAGTTGTTAGCGCATAATATATATATATGTATATAAAGATATGTATATATATATATTTGTATATATAAATATACATATATATATATATTAAAAATCTAAACCTAAACCAGCGATGAAATGAGGGAGGTGGGCTGAACCAGGGGCGGAAAAACAGTGGGCGAAAACCATGGGCGAGCTCGCTGGGGGCGTCGGATTGGTCGACCATGGCTATACAAGGGCTGGGCGGCAAGGTCACTTCTCGCCCTCCTCTCTTCCTTCCTCCTCCTCTTCCCCTCCCCGAAGCTCTGTCCTGGCAGAGGGTTTCACGGCAAGGGCTGCTATGTTGATTCTTGTTGGTATGCTGTTAGTTGGGCTGCTCCTGATTTGATCTTGTGGCAAAGATCTGGGTTCTTACCCTTGATTTATACATTTGATTCTTACAAAATCGGGAGGGGCAAATATTGCTTTATTATGCTAGCAAATGTTGGATGGTTCATTACTTGCACTGATAGCTGCTATGAGGTTGCCTTCCCGATTTTCGTCCAGGCTTTGTGTTGAATTTTTTTGGAAATTTATGCTGGTGGCGAGTTGCTTGTGCAGGAAATTTCTTTTCCTCCTTTTCTTTCTTCCTCTTTAGCTGATTCACCACTCCTCTCTGGTTTGCAAAAAGTCTGGGTTTATTTAGACTAAATTGGCGAGCTTCCGGGTCGATCTCGTGGTAGAAAGTTGGGCTTTTATCCTTGATTTATATGCTCGATTCTTGCATAAGAAATTGAGAGTCATGCTCTAGGTTCTAACAAAAATTCTGGATTTGCTTATTCTTGGTTGTGCTTGCTAAATCTTGGATGCATGAACTTGATTTTCTTTTCAAAAATCTGGGCTTATACTCATTCTTTTTGTCAATTGGGCTGAGTTGGTTGGTTCTGGATAAAAGCTATAGCCAAATTAGGGCTCTTGGCTGATTTTGATTTCTTTCTATCATATTGAATGTTGATTCAGAACCTTGTTTCCTAAGTTGGGCTAAACCGGCTTGTTCTGGGTGAGGCTTATGACAATCCTGCTCATCCTAATTAAGAGACCCGACCGCCTTATTTTTATGATGCTATTGATAAATCCTACACTTGTTATTAGTAGGAGTTTGGTGGTTGGTTTACCCCTTCTAGAGATTCATTTCTATAATTATGCTCAGGTGGGGTGGCTTCTTGCTTTGTTCTTTCCTTGTTGACTTGGGGGCTGCTCCTTGTTGTTAATGTGGGTCTGCTCCTTTCCTTGGTGGTTTGGGGGCTGCTCCTTGTTGAATTGGACTGCAGGTTGTTGTTTTGGGGCTCCTCCTTCCCTTGTTGGTTTGGGGGCTGCTCCTTGTTGAATTGGACTGCAGGTTGTTGTTTTGGGGCTGCTCCTTCCCTTGTTGGTTTGGGGGCTGCTCCTTGTTGAATTGGACTGCAGGTTGTTGTTTTGGGGCTGCTCCTTCCCTTGTTGGTTTGGGGGCTGCTCCTCGTTGAATTGGACTGCAGGTTGTTGTTTTGGGGCTGCTCCTTCCCTTGTTGTTTTGGGGGCTGCTCCTTGTTGAATTGGACTGCAGGTTGTTGTTTTGGAGCTGCTCCTTCCCTTGTTGTTTTGGGGGCTGCTCCTTGTTGAATTGGACTGCAGGTTGTTGTTTTGGGGCTGCTCCTTCCCTTGTTGGTTTGGGGGCTGCTCCTTGTTGAATTGGACTGCAGGTTGTTGTTTTGGGGCTGCTCCTTCCCTTGTTGGTTTGGGGGCTGCTCCTTGTTGAATTGGACTGCAGGTTGTTGTTTTGGGGCTGCTCCTTCCCTTGTTGGTTTGGGGGCTGCTCCTCGTTGAATTGGACTGCAGGTTGTTGTTTTGGGGCTGCTCCTTCCCTTGTTGTTTTGGGGGCTGCTCCTTGTTGAATTGGACTGCAGGTTGTTGTTTTGGGGCTGCTCCTTCCCTTGTTGTTTTGGGGGCTGCTCCTTGTTGAATTGGACTGCAGGTTGTTGTTTTGGGGCTGCTCCTTCCCTTGTTGTTTTGGGGGCTGCTCCTTGTTGAATTGGACTGCAGGTTGTTGTTTTGGGGCTGCTCCTTCCCTTGTTGGTTTGGGGGCTGCTCCTTGTTGAATTGGACTGCAGGTTGTTGTTTTGGGGCTGCTCCTTCCCTTGTTGTTTTGGGGGCTACTCCTTGTTGAATTGGACTGCAAGTTGTTGTTTTGGGGCTGCTCCTTCCCCTGTTGGTTTGGGGGCTGCTCCTTGTTGAGTTGGACTGCAGGTTGTTGATTTGGGGCTGTTTGCTTTGAGCTGCTCTTTACCTTATTAATTGTTGGGGCTGCTCCTTTCCTTGTTGGTTTGGGGGCTGCTTCTGGTTAACTTGGACTGCAGGTTTGTTGCTTTGGGGCTGGTTTGCTATTATCCCACTTTAGAGGTTGCTGTTTGTTTTCTACTTGGGGGCTACTTTACACTAATCTTGCTTGGATTACGTTGGGGTTGGTTATATAATCCCAGCTAGGGGCTGCTATATAGTTATATATCCTTCCTACTTGGGTTTATGTTGGGGGGGCTGCCTCTTTACCTTGATAAATTGGGGGCTGTGGTGTTTGTTGAATTGGGGGCTGCCTTGTGAGCTGTTAATGGGGGCTGTTTGCTTTCCTGTTGGGTTAGTAGGGGGCTGCCTTGTGAGCTGATTTTGGGGGCTGCTCCTTGTTAAGTTGAACTGCCCTTTACCTTATTGATTTGGGGCTGCTCTTGTTCCCTCTTGGTCTAATGGGGGCTGCTGCTGTATTTTTAATAAGGGGGTTGCCCTTCATAGCTCACGACAAGGTATGATAGCTTCACTCTCTCTTCCTCCTCCTCCTACCTCAATTCTCCCTCCCATGGCAGGAATCTGCCACTTATTAGTTTTCCTTGTCGTTTCGATTTGGGAGGGGGGGTCTTACAAATGGATCAGAGCGTAACCGATCTTTCGACCTATTCATGATCACAGAAACACATATTGCTCCGCTAATCGTTGTAGCGTGGTTCGGGACGAACCACTGCAGCGGAAGCGGTGGTGGACCTAAAAGGTAAAAGTTGGCAACAAACTTGGCATATATATGAACATTTTCACTCGAACTTATCAAATTCAGTTTTAGCCATGTAAAATATTTTTTTTATCAGATCAACACTTAAATGTCTTTTACCACATCTGATCTCAACTAATGTTTTACCTTGTCCCTATAAAACACTTACATTAAACCCTGAAAATAACCACTTCAAATCTTGAACCCCTGGGTTTAATCCTCTTTGTTTTATTGGGATTAAATACTCGTTTTCAAATTCCATTCTAGGTAAACTAATCAAATTTTGTGTGCAATATGAGGATTTTATTACTAATTTCTAATCCCAGGTTTAAGCCTCTTTGTTTTATTGGGATTAAAATTATCGTTTTCAAAATTTCATTTAAGGTGAGCTAATTAAATGAAATTTTGCGTGTATATGGAGAATTGCTCTAACGATTGCAAATGTGAAGTATGCTTTGACTTGATCAATTTAACGATCTGTTGAAATTAAAGTCGTGCAATCGTAAAAGAACTATGATAAAATTTTAGTCTTTTCAATAACGTTAATATTTCAGGAAATGATTACTGAGGCGACGTACGGGATTGAAGTAAACTTGTGGCAAATTTATAAAAGCTTATATACAAACCATCCTAAAAAGTACATTGTTAGCATTCGTGGGACTTGCGATGTTTGCATACTCAGCCAGCCGGGAAGCCTCGTTAGAAAGGGTAAGCCACTAAGGACCCGAATGTGACGGTTACCTATTTTATTGCTTTTATGGTAAATTGTTTGCATTGGGAAAAGTGGCGGGTTGGTCATGCCCGTAGACCGTACGTACCGATGCGGGAAGGTTGACGACTCTAGGCGACAGGGAGATGTGCACCCCGGGAGCTCGGTTGTATCTTATATACCCCGCTGGGTCCCTCCGCCGGTTGGCCAAATTCAATTGTTGCCTCCACTTCCAGTTGAGCTCGGCTCCTGGGAAGGTGTTGAGTTGCCTCCACTTCCAGTTGAGCTCGGCTCCTGGGAAGGTGTTGAGTTGCCTCCACTTCCAGTTGAGCTCGGCTCCTTGGAAGGTGTTGAGTTGCCTCCACTTCCAGTTGAGCTCGGCTCCTTGGAAGGTGTTGAGTTGCCTCCACTTCCAGTTGAGCTCGGCTCCTGGGAGGGTGTTGAGTTGCCTCCACTTCCAGTTGAGCTCAGCTCCTTGGAAGGTGTTGAGTTGCCTCCACTTCCAGTTGAGCTCGGCTCCTGGGAAGGTGTTGAGTTGCCTCCACTTCCAGTTGAGCTCGGCTCCTTGGAAGGTGTTGAGTTGCCTCCACTTCCAGTTGAGCTCGGCTCCTGGGAAGGTGTTGAGTTGCCTCCACTTCCAGTTGAGCTCAGCTCCTTGGAAGGTGTTGAGTTGCCTCCACTTCCAGTTGAGCTCGGCTCCTTGGAAGGTGTTGAGTTGCCTCCACTTCCAGTTGAGCTCGGCTCCTGGGAAGGTGTTGAGTTGCCTCCACTTCCAGTTGAGCTCGGCTCCTTGGAAGGTGTTGAGTTGCCTCCACTTCCAGTTGAGCTCGGCTCCTTGGAAGGTGTTGAGTTGCCTCCACTTCCAGTTGAGCTCGGCTCCTGGGAAGGTGTTGAGTTGCCTCCACTTCCAGTTGAGCTCGGCTCCTGGGAAGGTGTTGAGTTGCCTCCACTTCCAGTTGAGCTCGGCTCCTTGGAAGGTGTTGAGTTGCCTCCACTTCCAGTTGAGCTCGGCTCCTTGGAAGGTGTTGAGTTGCCTCCACTTCCAGTTGAGCTCGGCTCCTGGGAAGGTGTTGAGTTGCCTCCACTTCCAGTTGAGCTCGGCTCCTGGGAAGGTGTTGAGTTGCCTCCACTTCCAGTTGAGCTCGGCTCCTTGGAAGGTGTTGAGTTGCCTCCACTTCCAGTTGAGCTCGGCCCCTTGGAAGGTGTTTAGTTGCCTCCACTTCCAGTTGAGCTCGGCTCCTGGGAAGGTGTTGAGTTGCCTCCACTTCCAGTTGAGCTCGGCTCCTTGGAAGGTGTTGAGTTGCCTCCACTTCCAGTTGGGCTCGGCTCCTGGGAAGGTGTTGAGTTGCCTCCACTTCCAGTTGAGCTCGGCTCCTTGGAAGGTGCTGAGTTGCCTCCACTTCCAGTTGAGCTCGGCTTCCTGGAAGGTGTTGAGTTGCCTTCGTCGCCCGTTAAGCTCGGTTCACGGGAGGGGTATCGAGTGATGAAAGGTTTCTTGTTTCTCACGATTAGATCAATTTGAATCGTTCAAGCTACCCCGTAGTTCACGTAAGCTACTTGTATAGTACATGGCAGGAGCCATCAACACAGCTCGTTGGGTAAAACCAAACCTAGAGACCCTTAAAATTTGGGATCATTCGACACCTCTAGTGGTCTGCGATACGTCCCGTTTTGAATCTCCATGACCCACCCGTATTTTCAGGGACGAAAATTTTCTTTGTTTTATTGGATTGTAACATCCCGACTTTGAAAAGGGGTCTAGCCGGTTCAGTTGAACCCTTGGAGGAATCTAGGCCGGGTCATCAGGCAATCACTACCCGACCTTCACCACCTAGAGGTGGTCAGTTAGAGAAATGACTGTTTTGGGTAGCATCGTGCTTCGCCACGACGTCAAAGTTATTTATTGAACATACGTACTCTGAATCGACTTTCGTCAGTTACGTTAGACTCGTATAGTTGACACGAGTGCAACGAAACTCGTTTCGTTTCAATCAGAGGTCATTTGGTGAAAGTGACCGTTTTGAGTATCGCAGCGCGTCACGACGACGCAGTTTTAGAATATGGAGCATACGTGCTCCGAATCGACTTCCGTCAGTTACGTTAGATTCGTATAGTTGACACGAGTGCAACGGAACTCGTTTCGTTTCAATCAGAGGTCATTTGGTGAAAGTGACCGTTTTGAGTATCGCAGCGCGTCACGACGACGCAATTTTAGAATATGGAGCATACGTGCTCCGAATCGACTTCCGTCAGTTACGTTAGACTCGTATAGCTGACACGAGTGCAACGGAACTCGTTTCGTTTCAATCAGAGGTCATTTGGTGAAAGTGACCGTTTTGAGTATCGCAGCGCGCCACGACGACGCAATTTTAGAATATGGAGCATACATGCTCCAAATCGATTTCCGTCAGTTACGTTAGACTCGTATGGTCAATACGAGTGCAACGGAATTCGTTTCGTTCCGATCCGAGGTCATTTGAAGAAAACCACTATTTTGAGTAACGTCGAGCGCCACAACAACGCCAGTTTAAAATATTGAATGAACGGACTCGGAATCAACTTTAGATAATTCCGTTAGCTTCGTATGGTTGACACGAACACGACGACACCCTCTGCGCATTTTCCCCGCACTTATCTTAAGAGTTGTTAGCGCATAATATATATATATGTATATAAAGATATGTATATATATATTTGTATATATAAATATACATATATATATATATTAAAAATCTAAACCTAAACCAGCGATGAAATGAGGGAGGTGGGCTGAACCAGGGGCGGAAAAACCGTGGGCGAAAACCATGGGCGAGCTCGCTGGGGGCGTCGGATTGGTCGACCATGGCTATACAAGGGCTGGGCGGCAAGGTCACTTCTCGCCCTCCTCTCTTCCTTCCTCCTCCTCTTCCCCTCCCCGAAGCTCTGTCCTGGCAGAGGGTTTCACGGCAAGGGCTGCTATGTTGATTCTTATTGGTATGCTGTTAGTTGGGCTGCTCTTGATTTGATCTTGTGGCAAAGATCTGGGTTCTTACCCTTGATTTATACGTTTGATTCTTACAAAATCGGGAGGGGCAAATATTGCTTTATTATGCTAGCAAATGTTGGATGGTTCATTACTTGCACTGATAGCTGCTATGAGGTTGCCTTCCCGATTTTCGTCCAGGCTTTGTGTTGAATTTTTTTGGAAATTTATGCTGGTGGCGAGTTGCTTGTGCAGGAAATTTCTTTTCCTCCTTTTCTTTCTTCCTCTTTAGCTGATTCACCACTCCTCTCTGGTTTGCAAAAAGTCTGGGTTTATTTAGACTAAATTGGCGAGCTTCCGGGTCGATCTCGTGGTAGAAAGTTGGGCTTTTATCCTTGATTTATATGCTCGATTCTTGCATAAGAAATTGAGAGTCATGCTCTAGGTTCTAACAAAAATTCTGGATTTGCTTATTCTTGGTTGTGCTTGCTAAATCTTGGATGCATGAACTTGATTTTCTTTTCAAAAATCTGGGCTTATACTCATTCTTTTTGTCAATTGGGCTGAGTTGGTTGGTTCTGGATAAAAGCTATAGCCAAATTAGGGCTCTTGGCTGATTTTGATTTCTTTCTATCATATTGAATGTTGATTCAGAACCTTGTTTCCTAAGTTGGGCTAAACCGGCTTGTTCTGGGTGAGGCTTATGACAATCCTGCTCATCCTAATTAAGAGACCCGACCGCCTTATTTTTATGATGCTATTGATAAATCCTACACTTGTTATTAGTAGGAGTTTGGTGGTTGGTTTACCCCTTCTAGAGATTCATTTCTATAATTATGCTCAGGTGGGGTGGCTTCTTGCTTTGTTCTTTCCTTGTTGACTTGGGGGCTGCTCCTTGTTGTTAATGTGGGTCTGCTCCTTTCCTTGTTGGTTTGGGGGCTGCTCCTTGTTGAATTGGACTGCAGGTTGTTGTTTTGGGGCTGCTCCTTCCCTTGTTGGTTTGGGGGCTGCTCCTTGTTGAATTGGACTGCAGGTTGTTGTTTTGGGGCTGCTCCTTCCCTTGTTGGTTTGGGGGCTGCTCCTTGTTGAATTGGACTGCAGGTTGTTGTTTTGGGGCTGCTCCTTCCCTTGTTGGTTTGGGGGCTGCTCCTCGTTGAATTGGACTGCAGGTTGTTGTTTTGGGGCTGCTCCTTCCCTTGTTGTTTTGGGGGCTGCTCCTTGTTGAATTGGACTGCAGGTTGTTGTTTTGGGGCTGCTCCTTCCCTTGTTGTTTTGGGGGCTGCTCCTTGTTGAATTGGACTGCAGGTTGTTGTTTTGGGGCTGCTCCTTCCCTTGTTGGTTTGGGGGCTGCTCCTTGTTGAATTGGACTGCAGGTTGTTGTTTTGGGGCTGCTCCTTCCCTTGTTGGTTTGGGGGCTGCTCCTTGTTGAATTGGACTGCAGGTTGTTGTTTTGGGGCTGCTCCTTCCCTTGTTGGTTTGGGGGCTGCTCCTCGTTGAATTGGACTGCAGGTTGTTGTTTTGGGGCTGCTCCTTCCCTTGTTGTTTTGGGGGCTGCTCCTTGTTGAATTGGACTGCAGGTTGTTGTTTTGGGGCTGCTCCTTCCCTTGTTGTTTTGGGGGCTGCTCCTTGTTGAATTGGACTGCAGGTTGTTGTTTTGGGGCTGCTCCTTCCCTTGTTGTTTTGGGGGCTGCTCCTTGTTGAATTGGACTACAGGTTGTTGTTTTGGGGCTGCTCCTTCCCTTGTTGGTTTGGGGGCTGCTCCTTGTTGAATTGGACTGCAGGTTGTTGTTTTGGGGCTGCTCCTTCCCTTGTTGTTTTGGGGGCTGCTCCTTGTTGAATTGGACTGCAAGTTGTTGTTTTGGGGCTGCTCCTTCCCCTGTTGGTTTGGGGGCTGCTCCTTGTTGAGTTGGACTGCAGGTTGTTGATTTGGGGCTGTTTGCTTTGAGCTGCTCTTTACCTTATTAATTGTTGGGGCTGCTCCTTTCCTTGTTGGTTTGGGGGCTGCTTCTGGTTAACTTGGACTGCAGGTTTGTTGCTTTGGGGCTGGTTTGCTATTATCCCACTTTAGAGGTTGCTGTTTGTTTTCTACTTGGGGGCTACTTTACACTAATCTTGCTTGGATTACGTTGGGGTTGGTTATATAATCCCAGCTAGGGGCTGCTATATAGTTATATATCCTTCCTACTTGGGTTTATGTTGGGGGGGCTGCCTCTTTACCTTGATAAATTGGGGGCTGTGGTGTTTGTTGAATTGGGGGCTGCCTTGTGAGCTGTTAATGGGGGCTGTTTGCTTTCCTGTTGGGTTAGTAGGGGGCTGCCTTGTGAGCTGATTTTGGGGGCTGCTCCTTGTTAAGTTGAACTGCCCTTTACCTTATTGATTTGGGGCTGCTCTTGTTCCCTCTTGGTCTAATGGGGGCTGCTGCTGTATTTTTAATAAGGGGGTTGCCCTTCATAGCTCACGACAAGGTATGATAGCTTCACTCTCTCTTCCTCCTCCTCCTACCTCAATTCTCCCTCCCATGGCAGGAATCTGCCACTTATTAGTTTTCCTTGTCGTTCCGATTTGATGAGGAATGGAGTCGTGCTACTCCGAATTGGTAGAGATTAGGAATGCGATCATATGCCTAGGCATGAAATTTATGGGGGACTCTCACACCATAAGCATCACCCAAGAGGAACCCCTTCTCCGCCTCTTACTTGAGCCTATCTTCATCTGGTTTGGTATCCGATTGAGGGAGCTTCATCTCTTCCTCCTCCGACAAATGGTAGACTCTAAACCTTATCTATTTTCGTCTACTCTTCATCTTATTTCTCTCTTTCACACTACGGTGCTACTTCTTGTGCCTATAAAGCTTATGGGTGTCTTGGGCTTGATTACCAAGCATTCAAGTGATTGACGGAAGTTTACATAAATACAAGCGGGTCTTATGTGGATGACTGGGGATTGATCGCCAAGCACCGAAATGATCGACGAAGGTCTACATGAATGCAATTGTGCCCTATGTGGGCAGGTTGGATTTGATTGCCAGCCGAGTTAAATTAGTGGTACCTTCTCGGATAGAGATATGCTAAGCTTATAAAGAGTTCGTCTTCTCTCCTTCTACAAAACTACGGGTGGATATTTTGTTAAGCTTTGAGAGAGTTTTCTTAATTTCTACGGGAATGAAAGGTTGCCTTCGAGAAAGTAATTCCTACGGGAATGAAATGTTGCCTTCGAGAAAGTAATTCCTACGGGAATGAAATGTTGCCTTCGAGAAAGTAATTCCTACGGAAATGAAATGTTGCCTTCGAGAAAGTAATTCCTACGGGAATGAAATGTTGCCTTCGAGAAAGTAATTCCTACGGGAATGAAATGTTGCCTTCGAGAAAGTAATTCCTACGGGAATGAAATGTTGCCTTCGAGAAAGTAATTCCTACGGGAATGAAATGTTGCCTTCGAGAAAGTAATTCCTACGGGAATGAAATGTTGCCTTCGAGAAAGTAATTCCTACGGGAATGAAATGTTGCCTTCGAGAAAGTAATTCCTACGGGAATGAAAGGTTGCCTTCGAGAAAGTAATTCCTACGGGAATGAAATGTTGCCTTCGAGAAAGTAATTCCTACGGGAATGAAATGTTGCCTTCGAGAAAGTAATTCCTACGGGGAATAAGTTGTGCCTTCGGGAAATATTCCTACGGGAATATATCGTGCCTTGGGATAAAATCGGATGGCCTATGAGTTTTACTCTAAGGCAACCCGCGCGATGGACGGTCTGGGAGGGCAACCCGTGCGAAACTAATAGAACTACGTGGGTCTGAGGCCGTATGCAGGATGATACGCAGTACGTAGGCGGTGGTCGTGGGAAGACCGCCTCGGCCCAATAAAGTCCAGATATCCCCTTCCTTATAATTGTTATATTATGTTTGTGTGATAGTAGGAGTTGGATCCTGTTTGTAGTTCTAATAACTTGTCTTTAGCACAGGTGACAGGTGCGGATGAGTGACAGCACCTATGTGTGGATGAAGCCACGGATCAGGCTACGTCAGGTATAAAGTTTTATTAAGCCGCATCTCCTTTTGTTGTGCCCTATCTCAGGGTATATATATATAAGGGCAACGAAGCCTTGATGGATAGGATTTATTGCGGCGGCGAAATCGATATTACACATACAGGCTTTGAAATTGTGGTTTCTGTGATATTTAATCTTCCGCTATAAACCATGTCTTCCGCTAAGGGTAACAAAGCGCACTCTCTAATGATGTCTTCCGCTAAAATACTGCTTCCTTACTCTGTTGGTGTGTAGTGAATTTCGCTTAACACCACCCCTAGGCGTGACTTCGGAGTGTTCCAGGAAAAAGGGTTGGAGAAGCTAGTACCTTCACCCTTCGGAGTCGCTTCGGCGTCGTGCTAAAGGGTGGTGTGCGATAAGATCCCCCGGTCGGACCATCGATTTGGGAGGGGGGGTCTTACAACCTGGTCCCGGAGTTCTTCCACCAGGTCCAAGGATAGCCTTTGTTCCTCCTCATTAGCCACTAGCCACTCTTCGTCTCCTTCTCCTGCGGAGATCACCCTAGGGGTCTTTACTTCGAACTCTATGGGAAGGACTGCTTCGGACCCGTGAGAAAGTTTGAACGGGGTCTCTCCAGTGGTGGTGTTTGGGGTAGTCCTTAGTGCCCAGAGGACGGAGGGTAGCTGCTCCACCCCGTTCCTCCAGAGGTTCTCCACCTTTTTCTTTAGTAGGTTGACGATCACTTTGTTTGCCGCCTCCACCTGGCCATTGCTTCTCGGGTGGTGAACCGATGCAAACCTGAGGTTGATGCCAAGCTGGGTGCAGAAGCTAACAAATTCCTCGCTAGCAAATTGCGGCCCATTGTCCGTTACTATGGCCAGGGGGAGCCCGTGCCTGCAAGTTATCTCTCCCCACACAAAATTCCTTACAACTTGAGATGTTACCTTGGCGAGCGCCTTCACTTCTATCCACTTGGAAAAATAATCGATCATGACCAGCAAGAGCCTTCTATGGCCACAAGCTTGGGGGAAAGGGCCAACTAGGTCCAACCCCCATATGGCAAAAGGCCAGGGAGCCGTGATGGTCTGGAGCCTCTGGGCTGGGAGGAGTTGGAGTGGGGCATAGAGCTGGCACTTTGAACAACTTCTTGTGAACTCCGCCGCATCTTTGCTGAGGGTGGGCCAGAAGTAGCCTTTTCTCAACACTCTCCCTTCCAGGGTTCGGCTCCCAGAATGACTGCCACACTCCCCGGAGTGAATTTCTTCCAGTACTTTTGGGACCTCCTCCTCGGAAACACAATGGGCCAGGAGTCCCGAGAGAGTCTTCCTATAAAGCCCTCTTGCATGTAAGGAATAATAAGCCGACTTATACCTGAAGCGTCATCTGTCTATGTCTCCTTCGGGGAACTTCCCTGATGATAGGAAAGTGACGAAAGGATCCATCCACGAGGTCCGCTAATCTATCTCCATCAGTTCTCCTTCATCGATGGTGGGTCGGAAGAGTTCCGAAACCGTTCCTCCTGCTCGGGGACCGAATTTGGCTAGGAGGTCTGCGGGGGTGCTCTCCTCCCTTGGCACGTGTTTGATGGAGAAGGTGCGAAATCGCCCGATGACTCCCTTGACCTTCTGTAGGTACCGCTGGAGAGTCGGGTCCTTTGCCTCAAACTCTCCCCAGACTTGGCACGCCACCACCATGGAGTCCGTCGAGACCTCCACATCTTGCACTCCCAGTTCTCGGGCCAGCCAAAGGCCCGCTATCACCGCCTGGTACTCAGCTTGGTTATTGGTAATTGGGAAGTGGATGTTCAAAGCTTGTTCGATCTTTGTACCTTGAGGGCTTACCAGGATGATTCCCCCTCCATAGGAGTGCCTTCCCGACGCACCATCCACCAAAATCTTCCACGCCACTGGTGGAGGCGGTTCATGTTCCCCCACTTCGGATGTGTAGTCCGCCATGAAGTCGGCCACTGCTTGGGCCTTGATTGACCCCCTAGGGATGAACGTAATGTTGAACTCACTCAGCTCCACGAACCACTTTGCCAATCTTCCCGAGTGTTCCACCCCTTCCATGACTTTGCGGAGTGGGTGATCCGTTATTACTTTGATTGAATGTGCCTGAAAGTAGGGTCAGAGCCTCCGAGCCGCCACCACCAAGGAAAGCCAACTTATCCAAAATTGGGTACCGGAGCTCCGCCTTCTTCAGCACTCGGCTGACATAGTAGATAGGGAATTGTTTTCTTCCTTCTTCCCGGATTAGTACTGAACTTACCGCCCCAGATCCTACTCCCAGGTACAGGGATAGGTCTTCTCCCGGTCTTGGCCCTTGAAGTAGGGGGGTTTGGGTGAGTTGCCCTTTCAAAGCCTGAAAAGCATCCTCACACTCCGGGGTCCATTCGAATTTTTTATTGCCCCTCAGCTCCTTGAAGAAGGGCGCATAACTCTCCCCCACCTTGGAGAGGAACCTGCTGAGTCCGACCAGCTTCCCTGTGAGGCTCTGAACCTCCTTCAGATTTCTTGGCGATCCCAACTCTATTATCGCCTTGACCTTGTCTGGGTTCGGCTCCACCCCTGCCGGGTTGAGCAAGTGACCCAGGAATTTCCCTCGGCTAGCTCCGAAGACACACTTAAAGGGATTGAGTTTCATCTTATACTTCTGCAGGGTCCCGAACGTCTCCTCAAGGTCTCGGAGGTGAGATCTAAGATCCAGGCTTTTTACCATGAGATCATCAACATAGACCTCTATGTTTCTCCCCCTCTGTTCGCGAAAGACCCTATCCATCATCCTTTGATATGTGGCACCTGCATTCTTGAGCTCGAAGGGCATCATCTTATAACAGTAACATCTGTCCCCCGTGATGAAGGAGACATCTTTGATGTCCGGGGGGTGCATGCGAATTTGGTGATAACCTGAAAAAGCATCTAAGAAAGTCATTACAGAGAAACCAACGACTGAGTCAACCAGCGCGTCGATTCTAGGCAGGGGGTAGCAATCTTTCAGGCATGATTTATTAAGTAGTGAAAAGTCGATACACATTCTCCACTTACCTCCTCCATTCTTTACCATGACCACGTTGGAGACCCAGCCTGGGTACTGGATCTCCGATACAAAACCTGCCTGCAGGAGCTTACCCACCTCCTCTCGAATGGGTCCTTCCAGCTTGTCTGCAATGGCCCTCCTCTTTTGTCGGATGGGGCATGTGCCAGGGTCGAGGTTGAGGCGGTGGCAAGCCACATCCGCATCGATCCCGGGTATCTACGCGGTGCTCCAAGCGAAGACATCCACATTACTCTGCACGCATGCTAGGATCTCAGCCTGCTCCTCGGAACTAAGCTCTCCGCTGACCCGGACCTTCTCCACCACCCCAAGCCGAGTGGTGACCTCAAGCTCCACGACCTCCTCCACGGCCTGCAGCCTAGATTGCTCTCCCCAAGCATTCTCCTTCTCTCCGCCGCAAGCGAGCGCTTGGGCTCGCCCCTCCGTCTCTTCCTCCCCTACCATCATCAACTCCCCCGCCCCTCCTTCCTGGGCACCTTCTTCTTTCTCCTCTTCTTCTCCTTCCTCCGCCCTGGGTCCTCCAGCGACCCCTTCCTTGGCATGAACTTCCTCTTCCACCATCCTTTCCTCTTCTTCCTTCTCGCCTCCGGCCTCTGCCGCTTCCTCCATCACTTTGTCCCACTCCTCCACTTCTCCCATCCAGGTGAGTGTGTTGACAGCCATCACATAGCACTATCTCGCCACCTTGGGGTCTCCCCGGACTCGGACCTGGATTCCACCCGCGTTGAACTTGAGGTACCGGTGGAAGGTGGAAGGGACGCATCAAAACGTACTGATGAGAGGCCGTCCGAAGATGGCGATGTAGCTGCTCGGGGCATCCACTATCACGAAGCGGCAGTTCTGGGACTGCCCTCCGAGAGACACATGGAGTCCCACTCCACCTTCTACCTCCTTCCTTTCTCCCGAAAAACCAAATAGGGGGCCATCCAAGGCCATCACCCTCCGGGCCTCCACCTTCATTTCGTCAAACACCTTCTTGAAGACGACGTTGACTGAACTCCCGTTATCGACTAGAATCCGCGAGACGGTGAAGTTCTCGATGGCGGTCAGGATGACCAGCGCATCGCAGAATGAATCTTCATATCCTGGCATGTCCTTCTGGGAGAATGTAATTTTCTCCGCTAGGGGTGGAGCAGTGGATGTTGAGGCCACGCTCTGCCGATAGATGGTATGGAGGCTAGCCTTGCGGGTTGCCTCCACCCCTACCCCTCCATGGATCACCCCGATCCCTCCTCTACTCCACACATCAACTCTGTATTCACACCTTTCTTCCTCCTCTCCTCGAGGCTCGACCTCCTCGATTCTCACCTGTTGTTGTTGCCTCAGCGCGGGCACTTGACTCCTTTTTGTTTCCAGGAACTCTGGACAGGTGGCCGTCGCGTGACCTTCCTCATCGTGGAAGTCACAATACGGAAACGTCACCTCCCCTGCTTCGCCTTCCGCCATACTATTACTCCTCCTTCTCCCTGCCCCTGCTTCCTCTCCAGCCTCTTCTCTTCTTCCGCTTCCTCCTCTTCCCCTCCTGATCGCCATGGCTTGTTGAGGTTGGGGAGGCAAATGCCTCGGACCCTGCCTCCATCCCAACTGGTTGGGTCTTCCTTGCCCTGCATAGAAGTTACCCCTTCCCTGACCATGCATTCCTTTGGCCCGCAGCCTCCACTCTGCCTCCGGGGCCCTGGGCTCTTCCCTTCTCCTTACTTCCTGCTGCCTGACCTCTGGCTCACTGGCTTTGCTAGCCTCTTGGTAAGCTCCGGGTTGGCCTCCTCACTCTCAATCTCTTCCGCCACCCTCTCCATCAACTCCTCGTAGGAGACGGGGGCTTTCCTCTTCAAAGCCATTTTGAAAAAGCTCTCCCTTAGCCCGACGGTGAAAGCGAGCTGGAGTGCAAACCCAGGCATCTCCTGAGTGAGCAGCACTTCTTCCTGGAATCGATCCGCGTAGCGGGCCAACGACTCCTTCGGCTCCTGCTTTACTTTGAAGTGGGACTCGACGTCCTTCTTGCTTTTCTTTGAAGTTGAGAACTGCAACAGAAAACTTCGGCTCAAATCTTCGTAGGCGTAGATCGATCCTGTAGGGAGTTGATGGAACCAATCCCTGGCCTTTTCTTTAAGGGTGACGGCGAAGAGCCCACACTTGAAAGCATCTGACATTGGCCTGATGGAGACTGAGTCCTCAAAAGAGTGGAGGTGTTGGACAGGGTCATCCCTGCCGTTGTAGTACACCCTGTCCCACTCTACGAACCCTGCCGGGACAGGTGCAGAAAGTACCAACTCGCAGAAGGGAATTCCCCCTTCTGCTACCCTTTCTCGCTCCACACGACCCCCAAGCTCTCTCGCCAGACTCGGGCTCGCGGGGACTGCGCTCGTGAGAACGGTATTCGCCTGGATCATGATGGCGTAGATCTTTGCACACCGCTATAGGCGGTAGTAAGACTGCGGCACGAAACGGCAGTGTACCGATCGTTCAAGTAATATAAAATGGGAATGAATCCCCAAGTATCGATCTCAAAGGAACACAGTATGGTGGAGTTTATTATCGAGGAAGGACTTGAGATTGAAGTCCTTTCGAGCGGATGGATACGGAAATGGGGGATTTGGTTTGTGGAAAATAAAAGAAAACAACTTAAACTACTACTACGCAATGCCGCTATGCAATGCTTCGCTTGGCGGGATGGAGACTAGGCAGGCCTTGAGCGCGCTGCGTCGCAAGGGCAGATGGATGAGTAGGCAAGCGGAATCGAACTGTGCAGGCCTTGAGCGCACTGCTTCGTAGGGCGAATGGATTACACAGGCTGCTATGCCACGCTTCGCTAGGCGGATGGAAGAGTAGACATACGAATGGAATGGAGAGAACAGCAAAATGAGGGTCGCAAGCACCTCTTCGCAAAGCACACCACTAACAATTGTTAGGGCGGCACAACACAACCAACAATCCACACCACAAGGCACACCTCAAAATGATAAGCAAGAATACCCAAATCACATAGACATAATCAAGTATAAATGCTAATAATCAAAACAAACTTCATCAAACATATAAGAAATCCAACTAAGCTATCACTACAAGGGGAGGTGAGTGTGCGAAATTGACCGACTCCGAAGTCTTGTTGAGGGTTCCCGGAAGGAATCGTCGGGTTGTCAATCCGCATCCAGGCTCGGTCCTCAACTGCGTCCGGGGTAGAGAGAGCTGTCACTACTCTCCAATGGACCCGTCTTCTTCATGTCACAAACCGGTGGAATGATCGCACAAGCTGCTCCGATCTTGAAGAAGAAGCTAGGTTGATTCCCTTCTTGAAGCTCTTGGATGAAGGAGATGGCCGAGAGGAAGCTCCAGCGAGGATTTGGCGTTGAAAGTTTGCCCGGAGCTCCTCCCTAGGGTGGGCGGTTAAGAAGGAGGCGAAACCCTGCAAGAAGGGCGGAAAACGGCGGAGCTGGGCGGAAGAAATGCGGGATCCGACCTAAATCGCGAGCAGGAATATTTATAGGCGCTGGAATAAACAGTGCGCACGGTCATTGGCGCACGACCAGTGGTCGTGCGCACTAGAATCCTGTGATCGTGCGCCTGCCTGGGCGGAGCCTGCAATGCAAGAAATTTATAAAATAACATGTTCGCACGACCAGTGGCGCACGACCGGTGGTCGTGCGCACTATCGTAGGTGGTCGTGCGCACTGGTCGAAACAGAACTCATAAAATTGATGTTATGTTCACACAAACAGTGGCGCACGACCGGTGGTCATGCGCACTATCGTAGGTGGTCGTGCGCACTGTCCTAGACAGAACTAAAAAAAAGGGTTAAGTTCACACGATCAGCGGCGCACGAGCAGTGGTTGTGCGCAATAGAACTAGTGATTGTGCGCAGTGTTCCTATACAGAATTGTACCGGAAACACCTGCACGACTCCTGTTCCAGCACAACCACGAATCCAGCCACTGAAAGTGGCACTTAACAATGCATGAAAACTACTAAAGAAGAAGAACATGAAATAACACCAAAAACGGGCCTAGAGGTGCATTTAGCATGGAGTATCAAATATGAGTGAAAACATGTCTAAAGTGAAGTGCATAGACTAGAAAATCGGCCCAGATGAGTCAATAAATGTGTATATATTTGGGACTCATCACACCCCCAGACTTAACTGTTTGCGCGTCCCGAGCAAACCATCTCTCGCGGACAGGAAAAACATAAGCTGGCGAAGAAATTATCAAGCGGAGTACCATGCGAAACATGCTCATGTGCGTAGAAGTACAGTAGACAAAATTAATAATTATACATATTAGTTTATACTTTTCTAGGGGCGTATTTATATATTACATTTACTCAAAAAGTGAATCACGCTGAATCATAAGGTCGTACATAGGAAGAAAGTAAACAGAACGCTGAGGCGAGCATTGCCAAAGATCGGGGCTCGGGACAACTCCATTGAAATCCATCAATGTCGGTGACCATAAGCTTGCCCGTTCGCACTCTCTCCACGGCACTGGTTTGACTCAAATGCGTGAATCAATAGGTCTTAAGGTTTTAGATGAGGCTTGGGTTTAGGTGAGGTAAGCAAATATAAACATGAAGGCTTAGAACACAAAAACCCAAATGAGCAAATGCATAACACTATCCAAGTAGCCATAAAACACGCGGATGCACCACACCCCCAGACTTAGACTTAACAACATGAGTGTGTGCACCGCCTACTCCCAAACATATATTTTTACACAGATTTTTCATTAAAGCTCATATCTTTTTCTTTTCTTTTCACTTCTTTTCTTTCTCTCATTTTCTTCTTTTCTTTTCTTATCATTTTCAGCAGCTAAACAATAAAACACATCCACATCTTCACAAACATATCACCAAATCAACAACCCAACTCATGAAAATAATAAACAGCTAAAGCTCAGATTTGGGTGTGCGACTAGGATTGGCATTTAGGCTTTGGTGAGACAACAGTGGGGCTGAATCAAAGAAAGGGTAGGCACAAATGGGCTGACAAGGATAAAGCGATAGGAGTGGGCACAAAGGCTCAACCGGGCCAAAATGATGGCCTATATCACATTCACGCAATTGACTAACCGTATACCCATGCTTCAAGAATCGCTTGGGGCAAGTTCTAGCCACCGAGAAAGATAATCCTTCCTCCCAACTCGGGCAATATGAGGCTAACGAACGTCTACACACATTCCTATGCTACCGTTTGATTCACACCGGATTCACCAATTTTGAGTAGAGTAAACAATATTTACGCTAATAGAAAAAATATAAACTAAAAGCATGAAAAGAAATTGAATCTACACGAATTTCTAAACGAGACATGAGCACTCGACTAGGAGCACTACAGGAGTCAACATTTTACTCCGCCTCATAATCCTAAGCCAGCACAATGATTTTCCAAATCACACAAAAAGACAAATTCAACTCGCGACGTGCCAACGGCTAAGCGCGCTCAAGTGGGTGCTGTGGTGTGCAATGAAAATAAACAAAACATTTTAAATGAAATCTTCTAGTATGCAGTGCAATAGTGCACGTGAGCGGGTAAACAAAACTACTCTCCCCCAGACTTAAACTAAACAATCCGCATAATATATGACAGGAAAATCAAAATTGGGCTAGGGGAAGAGAGTACCCAATGCTCAGCAAGTGAGCATACCAGAAGATTGGCGATTAACTCTAGACCAAGCTGCAGCACCCAACCAGAAGAATACCTGTAGGGGTCAGCTCCGCAAAAACAAAGGAAAAGAGAAACGCTGAAATAAAATAAACTAACTACGCAGGATTAGATAAATTAAAAATGCAAGAAAAAGAAGATAACTACTGGGGTTATTGTCATCCCAGCACGACTTATTTAAAAACATGAAGGTTCTAGCTAATGGGCCTATGAAAAAGAAAATGCACAGGTAACTGCTCCATTATCCGTTTCGGTAGCTGGTACCGATACGGAGATAAGGCAGTCACCCCTCTACCTAAATAATACCTGCTTGACACAGGTAGAGGGAAAAGAAAGTAAGAAGAGGAGGAGATATCCTCACTCAACTCACCAAAAATATCCTTGCCTAGCAAGGAGTCGTCAACAGGGAGGCAGCAGGAGGCGAAGGCAATGAGTAGAGCTTCCTCTACGGAGGGGGAATAAACCTCCTCACATGAGAGGATGCTCTCATCATTGACTTGAGCAAAAAGCTCCAAGTCCTCCTGAAGTACCTGTGAAGATTCAACCTGCACAGACTCAGGTGAAGGAAGGGGATCAAGAAATAAAGAAGATGAAGAACATAAATAAACATCAATCAGGGGAGTGATCCCGGTCTCAATCCCATCAGGTTGGGGAAGTAAAATAATGTTTGCATTATCAACAATGCTACAAGATTCGGCGGGATCAACGGTGGCAAGGCTTAGGATTTGGACTTCCTCCACTGGTGTTGAGGAAAACTCCTCTTCACCTAGAAGGTTGTCCTCCTTCATAGGAATAGGCACAACACTCAGATCACCCACCTCATCCTACAACACATCATCAACAATGTCGTCGGAGACGAGTATAGTATGCACAACAGGGGGAGGAGTAGTGCACGGATAAAAGTTGAGCACCGATTCCTCACAAAGAATCGAATCCACTAGAGGTGGTGGATGCACATGGAGAATAGGCTCAGCAATGTCGGTGCATAGATCAGCCGCACATCTAGTGACTGTGTCAATGCCATACCCTTCAAGATATGAAGGTGGCAAAGACACATAACCGGATGTTGAAGGTGTGCCGCCAGAGTTAGGATTCGGGACGATCCGGATATCCGGCTCGTCATCCTCATCCAATTGGCGAAGAAACTCGGCACAGTCCTTCAAGACATGATCAGTGCTCCGACAAAACCGGCACTGCCTTGTGGGCTTCTTTGGCACAGCGGGGGCTGAAGCCGAAAAGAAGTATGACGGTAAAGGCTCAGCAGAGTAGCCATAAGACTTACGCGCACCATATGGAGTACCAGACGAAGTCGGTGCTCCATATGCCGGGCTATAAGAATTATGCCTACTATTCTCCGTAGGGCATTCATCACTAGAGTGGGAGGTATCTCTACACCAACGGCAACGGATATTAAGATGTGCCCACATAGTGCGAAGATTAAACGATTCAAAAAGAGAAATACTATTGTGCGAAATACCACACCTAACAATAATTACTAAAGCAACCTAATTAAAACAGGAAAATGGAATAAAAAGAAATAAAACAAAAAAATGCAATTTACAAATGGAAGGGCTTCTCTCTCAGATTCTCCCTCTCCAGAAAACTCACACGACTGTGTTCCCCGGCAACGGCGCCAAAAACTTGATGGCGCAGATCTTTGCACACCGCTATAGGCGGTAGTAAGACTGCGGCACGAAACGGCAGTGTACCGATCGTTCAAGTAATATAAAATGGGAATGAATCCCCAAGTATCGATCTCAAAGGAACACAATAAGGTGGAGTTTATTATCGAGGAAGGACTTGAGATTGAAGTCCTTTCGAGCGGATGGATGCGGAAATGGGGGATTTGGTTTGTGGAAAATAAAAGAAAACAACTTAAACTACTCCTATGCAATGCCGCTATGCAATGCTTTGCTTGGCGGGATGGAGACTAGGCAGGCCTTGAACGCGCTGCGTCGCAAGTGCGGATGGACGAGTAGGCAAGTGGAATTGAACTTTGCAGGACTTGAGCGCACTGCTTCGTAGGGCGAATGGATTACACGGGCCGCTATGCCACTCTTCGCTAGGCGGATGGAAGAGTAGGCATACGAATAGAATGGAGAGAACCGCGAAATGAGGGTCGCAAGCACCTCTTCGCAAAGCACACCACTAACAATTGTTAGGGCGGCACAGCACAACCAACAATCCACACCACAAGGCACACCTCAAACTGATAAGCAAGAATACCCAAATCACATAGACATAATCAAAACACACTTCATTAAACATATAAGAAATCCAACTAAGCTATCACTACAAGGGGAGGTGAGTGTGCGAAATCGACCGACTCCGAAGTCTTGTTGAGGGTTCCCGGAAGGAATCGTCGGGTTGTCAATCCGCGTCCAGGCTCGGTCCTCAACTGCGTCCGGGGTAGAGAGAGCTGTCACTACTCTCCAATGGACCCGTCTTCTTCGTGTCACGAACCGGTGGAATGATCGCACAGGCTGCTCCGATCTTGAAGAAGAAGGCTAGGTTGATTCCCTTCTTGAAGATCTTGGATGAAGGAGATGGCCGAGAGGAAGCTCTGGCGAGGATTTGGCGTTGAAAGTTTGCCCGGAGCCCCTCCCTAAGGTGGGCGGTGAAGAAGGAGGCGAAACCCTGCAAAAAGGGCGGAAAACGGCGGAGCTGGGCGGAAGAAATGCGGGATCCGACCTGAATCGTGAGCAGGAATATTTATAGGCGCTGGAATAAACGGTGCGCATGGTCATTGGCGCACGACCAGTGGTCGTGCGCACTAGGGAATCCTGTGATCGTGCGCCTGCCTGGGGGGAGCCTGTAATGCAAGAAATTTATAAATAACATGTTCGCACAACCAGTGGCGCATGACCGGTGGTCGTGCACACTATCATAGGTGGTCGTGCGCACTGGTCGAAACAGAACTCATAAAATTGATGTTAAGTGCGCACGAACAGTGGCGCACGACCGGTGGTCGTGCGCACTATCGTAGGTGGTCATGCGCACTGTCCGAGACAGAACTAAAAAAAAGGTTAAGTGCACACGATCAGCGGCGCACGAGCAGTGGTCGTGCGCAATAGAACCAGTGATCGTGCGCAGTGTTCCTGTACAGATTGTACCGGAAACACCTGCACGACACCTGTTCCAGCACAATCACAAATCCAGCCACTGAAAGTGGCACTTAACAATGCATGAAAACTACTAAAGAAGAAGAACATGAAATAACACCAAAAACGGGCCTAGAGGTGCACTTATCATGAAGTATCAAATATGAGTGAAAACATGTCTAAAGTGAAGTGCATAGACTAGAAAATCGGCCCAGATGAGTGTTGGGTTTTTCTAGAACCATACATCAAATGTAGGCGCAGCGGAAATGAAGAGAAACAACCCAAAAGATTCGGATCGACCATGAATATTGAATCAAGAAGTTAATCAAAATGCTAGGTATGAAATTACCTTGACGGGATTGGATCAAATCCAACCTAGATGCTCCAAGAAGAAGATTGCCTTCGTCGGCTTTGCAAGAGTTCTCACGTAGAATAATGTCTACGTCTCTACAGTGATCCACACGAGCCGGGAGAAGAACGACTGCACCTTGCACTTCCACGAACTGCTAGGTTCGCTCCAGGAAGAACATCCACGGCGACGATCGCCGGAAGGGGGGTCGGCGGAGGCGAATGGGGCGGCGGAACACTTCCGTCTAGGGTTCGGGCGGAACACCTTCCGTCGGGTCTTCTTCCAGGAGGCGTAAGAAGAGCGTGCTGAACCCTTAATATTAAGTTCTATTTATAGCCGAAGTATAAACAGACCTAAAAGAATCGCTATCCGCAGTCCATACAGAAACAGTTTTCTGTAATAATTCGTCGGGATTCCACGGAACAACATTCGTCGAGATTTCACGGGACAATCCGACGAATTCCGACGAATCACATCAGACAGCAACATTTGCCGAGTGAAGGGTCTCTGTGACAATTCGTCGGGATTCCACGGAATGATCCGACGAATTCCGACGAATCCAATCAGACAGCAACATTTGCTGAGTGAAGGGTTTCTGTGACAATTCGTCGGGATTCTACGGAATGATCCGACGAATTCCGACGAATCCAATCAGACAACAACATTTGCTGAGTGAAGGGTTTCTGTGACAATTCGTCGGGATTCCACGGAATGATCCGACGAATTCCGACGAATCCAATCAGACAGCAACATTTGCTGAGTGAAGGGTTTCTGTGACAATTCGTCGGGATTCCACGGAACCATTCGACGACTTCCGACGAATCCGACGAATCATATCCGACGAATTCCGACAGCAACATTTGCTGGACTTCCCCATTCTATATGGTGATTGGTAACCTTTACCAACACAGTCAATCTTTCATCTTCTCCACATGCTCTTATGTGCGACCCTGCAGGCTCATATCGCGTTGGCAGTGACATTACATGTTTGACCACTTCTAGATCACAATGTTAACTCCAACAATGAGTCCATAAATGTGTATATATTTGGGACTCATCAGACCACTCCCACAAGTGCTATAGCCTCCGGGCGCGCGCTCGCCTGCGCTGCGCTCACCGGCACAGAGCTCGCCGATAGAGAGATCGCCAGGCTAGCGAACAGCACTCGCCCCTCCAGGTCTTGCACTGATCCTCCTCTGACTTCCTTTCCGGCCCTTCCCCCCGGGTCGTTCTCGCCAACCGCTGCTGGGGGAGGGGTCGCTTGAGGTGCTGGGGTCGCGAACTCACTTTGCAGCGCCGTGACCGTGAGTCCAAAAGTGTCAAGCACCTCCCTCCTGAATCCGCGAACATCCTCGGCGTCACCACCTACGGTGACTCGCTGAACTCCTCGCCTTGATCCTCACCTCCAGTCATGTCTGCTCCTTGGAACTTTCTTGGACCAGCCACGCTTCACGCTCACAGCACCAAAATGTTGAAACCGATTTCTCGGCCTCTTGTGAAGCTCGGGGCCCTCGCCGAAATGATGGGAAGCTAGCCCTTACAGATCCCTCGGATAAGGTAGACTGAAGACTAGGAAGATGACTAAGACCTTATTCACAGCGAGGAGGTCCCTCCACTAACCCGGAAGATCGTTGAGCGCTTCCCCTCCCAAGCCAAAGCTGAGACTCGGGCACCTTGGAGAGCTAGAGAGCTAAACCAAAGTAACCAAGGGAAGAAGAAGCTCAGAGATCTGAGACTAGAATCCTCTCCCAAGGTTCCCTTCAAGGTCTATTTATAGTTTTCTGCTCATGGTCTGTCAATAGCGGAATTCCACCTTTTGGTTTTACTAAATGCACCCCAATTTGGTCTGCTAACAACCAAACTCTGCTGTTTGGAGGGGATAACGGCAGACCATCAAGGGCAGAGGGGTAATTTTGCCTTCCTATCCCATGGGCCAGTGGCCCGCGAGAAGGTCACTTGCGAGAGCTCCTGCGAGTCTCCTCGCAAGTGTGGCTCGCAGACTTCCCCCAGGCGAGCGCTCTGCAAAATCTCTGCTCGCCCTCCTTCTGACGACGTCTCTCCGGTCCGGGTCTCGCACACCTGCCTGCGAGCTCCGCTCAACCTTCTGATCCGTAGGTTCGCCGAACTGAGGATTGAGTTCGTCGAACACGGATGATTTTGTTGAACGCTGATAAATTCGTCGAACGACCTTCGTCGAACCCGAACTACTGCAGTAAGAGGCCCGCGAGGCGCGGACTTGCCAGACCTTCTCGTGAGATTATGGGGGGTGCCTGTCTCGCGAACCTAACGACGAGTTCTCTCTCTCGCAAGGATTCCTCCAATGTTCTTCACAAAGTTGCAGCTCTTAAACCATGCTCCTCATCTGGCGAACCTCGGGGTTTGTACATTTTTGCCTCCTTGCGAGTGTGGATCGCAAATCTGACTTAGGTGGATGTTTCCGTGAAGGTCCAGCTTGCCCTCCTCCGAGCGATTTGTGGGAACTCGGTCAACTGCGAGAACACGACGCATCTACGAGTATTCTGTGAGGGTGCTGCTCGCCAGCGTGATCGGTTCGCGCGGCTCTTACCTTATTCGTGTTCGGCTGAGATCATCACTCGCGAGTGGCCTGTGAGCCTGATTCTCGTTCCCCTCGCTCTCGTTCGAGGTTCCGCGCCTGGCTCGCTCTCGGCGAACCCAAGGTTGTACAAGCATGTCTCTAAGTATGAGTAAATGTTTTTTGTTTGATAATGATCATTCTTCACTCACTTATTTTGGCAAAGTCTACATATGCTTTTAATCTAAGAATGCTTGCTTGTGTATTATAATTATACAATGAATTAAATTTGCACAAGTATCTTACCTACACTACTTTTATTTGCACTCTTAATTTTACGAAAAGTGGTTGTGCTTTCATAAGCATTGTGAGTTTGAGCACCTTGGAAAGAATAGTAAAGTTTCTTGTGCAAACGTATTCTTTTTGTTTACACCACTTATTCTTAAGTACACCGGATCACAAAAAAATCAATAATGAAAAAATAAAGTGTGTGGTCCCCCAAGCACTACTTTGCACCATAATAAGTCTTAATGCGTATTATGTGTGCAAAACACCTTTGTTGTTGTATATATTTTTTGTATGTGCATTGAAGTGTGTGGAAGTAAAATTATTTGTGTTTTATTGTGCACTTTACTCTACATATGTCTTGTATTTTTGATTAAATCATTTGTTTACTCTATTCAAAATACACTTATGTGTACATCATTATCTTCCATAACACCTCTTCGCATGAGTATTGGATCCTAAAGCTAAAATTCTATACTCTCTTTATATATAAAATGCACTAGATAACTTAATTAGCATGCTTTCTATAATGTTTGGTATATTTTGAATTTGTAAATTAAAATAACATTGTAATAATGTCTTTTTGATAATATTATTTCATGCTTGGTTACTTTATTATCAAACTTAAAGAATTTAAATGAAAAATGATTTACAAAAACATCTTCCTTTTTGGAATTTAACTCATATATCTTCTTATGAATCATCATTATTACAAAAAGATGTTTCTTGTATTTCTATAAGTCTTCCGCATCATCACCATATATTTTTTACCTTGCGCTTTCATGCTTATATCAAAGTCTTAAATCTCAAAATTCCTTTTTTGAACAAGTGGTAGACTTGCTTGGTAGAATTTATATTGGTTGTTCTATCACGAATATCATTTTTATGCTAAAAACTCTGATTCATTAATTGATTTCAAAATAGCTAAGTGAGTTTTTTTTCCAAAACTTCGAATAAAAATATAAACCCATAGGCTATGAACTTATCGTTAGATTTAAATGCTTAATGTTTCCAATGATTATTATCCCATGATGGTATATCTCACCATAGCGAGGGCGTAGGGTTGTAGGAATTAGATAACCTAACCTCTAATTCATGTCTGGTCTTTAACTGGGGAGGGTTCCAGTGGGGCCTTGCGTGGCACTGGGGGAAAGAGTGCTTGGTTGAGTATTTTATAGCGTTTGCATATGGGACTAACACCCCAACCTACGACATGTATGCAGCTCCTCATGACCATTCATCATTAGTACGGGGCTAGGGTGTAGACATATTGTCTGGGTAGATTAGTTACTTGGAAATCATTACCTTTTTATGCTTAAAACTCCTTATCATTTCATTTCCTATAAAAAGCTCGATCATGCCTTATCTTTTTATCAAAAAAATCCACTTTTTATGTCTATTATTTCCTTGCCCACTTTTGCTAATAACAAAAGGAGGAGAACTAACATGATAAATATTAATCACTATTAAATAGGAAAACTAACATGACTAATGATTAAGATGATAGCTTACATATTAGGGTAGCATTCACATAGGGGGAGCATGTATTTAGGGGGAGCAATTCTAAATACCAAAATCGACAATTATCCTAAGTCATCACTCTCACAAACACACAAGTAGGTTTTATCATGCTTTATATATTAATGCTCTGATTTATCAGTAATGGATTTGTTATTATCAAAAGGGGGAGTTTGTTGGAACATGGTCTTCCGCATCTCCTAGGTTTGAGAATAATAAATCCTATGTGTATTTGATCTTGTGCATTTATGTGTGTAGGAAACAAAGCCATATGAATCAAGGATAACATATAAAGGTTTCCCCCAAGTTTGATGTCAGAAATCCAAAATGTCCACTAACGCCGGTGGTAGCACCTAGCGTAGGTGCTAGCTCTGATTAAAGCAATTTTGGGAGACAGATATAGAAGGAGATAACGCTAGACGATAACATCTAACGCAGGCGGTAGAAGTTAGCACAGGCGATATCGAGTAGCGCAGGCGGTAGTGCAAAGCACAAGAGGAACGCATCCGTCTTGCTTAAAATGAAAGATTCTCATGCGGAGAATATTTCCTAAACCGGGATAGCGCTGGCTGTAGCAATAACACAGACACTAGATCCAAGCCTATAAAAAGGACCCCTTGGATCCGTCTTCTTCATCCTCTGATGATCCTAAATTCCAGATCTTCATGCCACAACATAGAGAGGAATATTCGGAGAGACTCCCACAAATCCATGAAGGCTTAAGGAGATCATTGGTGAAGATTTCAATACGCTTCATCACCGTGATGAAAGGCCGCATCGACTATGATCATACTCTGCGGGTCTTTGTCTACTTCTCCAAGAGATCCATATAGGGAGTTTTTATATTGTTCTTATTTGTTTCAACTCCTGTAAATCGTGTAGTAAATTCGCCTCGTTTTGGCGACTAGGTTTGGGTAGGACTTAGGGAAGAAATTCGCCTCATGTTGGAGACTAGGTTTAGGGTGTAGATCTAGGGGGTGCTCGAGGAAATATCCGAGGAAGGATTGGCTAGAGCGGCTTGAGGCCGTATCTGGGGATGGATAGGATAAATCCACCGGTTTGTGGGGATACGAGTCGGGATAGAAAACAAAAGGGATTTTACTTTTCGCCTTCGATTTCTAGCATTATATAAATCTATTTTTGTAATCAATTTTATCAATAGTAATCATGTCTCTCTTTTTGTAATAAAACTGATTTGATTTTCGTTTCGCTAAATTGTTTATTATACTCACTTTCATTATAAAACAATTTAGATCTTTATACAAAATCACTATTGTTTGCCCAGAAAGCCCGCGACTTCTTGTAGGCCAAAGCTTTTTTTTTTTGGTCTGAGCGGTCTCAACATATGGTGATCGCGCAGACCGCCAAGTCTCTTCTCAGCCGCAGTTTTCCAAGTCCCAAGCGGTCAAGGCAGCTCGAGATCGACAGCCTGAGCGGTCTCCTCCTTTTCTTCCTTTTTTGCTATTTGCGCCCCCCATCTCTGCCCCGGCTCTCCTGTACCCCGGGCAGCCCATAGTTCTTAGTTCTGCCCGTTTGGGCAGCCTCCTCGTCTATAAATAGAGGGGTAGGGGTACCCAGAAAAGGGACTGAACTCGGAGGCTCCAGCTTGCAACCTGTGTAAGCGGTCTCATTTTTTCGTGATCGCCATTTTACGATCGTTTTCCCATCTTTCCAGCATCTTCTGTCTTAGTAACCTGCACTTCGCAGTTTTCTCCCATCCCCTTTAGTGTGAATTTTGGAGGTACCATTTTTGGCACCAACAGAACGAACACGCGACCATCAGATTCGAAGTGTCAGGTGTATTTTAGACTTTCAAGATGGCTGATCGCCGTAGAGGTCGTCCCTTGCGGTCTCCCAGTGTTCCCCCTTCCGATCACAATCTGTTAGAGGCGATGGAGCGCCGCTTCGAGCTTCGCGTAGAGCAGGCTCTTCGCGAGGCCGCCCGAGCTAGGCAGGACGCTGCCACTGTTCAGCAAGAGATCGCGCGGTCTCAGCAGGAGGCCACTCGAGATCGACAGGAAGTTGTCCGGACTCAGCAGGAGTCCGCGAAGCAGATTGAGGCCATGAACCAGGTTCTGGCCGCGATCTCCCAGAAGATCCTTCCTCAATCCTCTCAGGTCGCCACTCCTGACCGCATGGCAAGCGGTCACCCGAGCGATCACCCCGTCTTCCAGCCCGCAGCTCCTCAGCGATCTCAGCATGAGGAGTTCGCCGCCCGTCGTAATTCTTTTCGAGCCGCAGCCCAGGGGCCTCCGACTCAGACTCTGAATTTTGAAGAAGGATTTGCTTACCCTCAAGCTCCTCCTGCTTCCTTTTTTCCTCCTCTGGGGCCTTCTGAGTTAGGGGAGCCCTCCCCCTTTACCGATGAAATTCGTCGGGATCCTATTCCTCATGGGTTCAGAGAACCTCGACTCCCTGTGTATACGGGAGAGACCGATCCCATGTGTCATCTTCAAGCCTTCGAGTCCGTTGTGGCTCTCAGGAACATTTTAGATGGAGTGAGGTGCAAGCTGATGGTCACCTCCTTCGATGGGTCAGCCATGGAATGGTTCTATAAGCTGCCTTGTCAGTCTATCCCAAGCTTTGCTGCCCTAAGGCAAGAGCTCCTCCTGAGGTTCGCCACTGCAAAGAAAAGGAAGAGTGGTCCTGCGACCCTCTTCAAGATCAGGCAAGGAGACAACGAAACTGCAGCGCATTTCGTTGACCGTTTTCAGAAAGAGATCCTGTGGGTCAGAGACATGGATCCCGAGCTCTATATGGTGGCTTTGATCAGCGGCCTGCAGGAGGGTCCTCTGAAGTTCAAAGTCACAACCAAAGAGCCTAGCTCCTATCAGGAGCTGATCAGCATTGCCAATCGCTATATAGAAGGGGAGATCAACAACCCCACCTATGTGAGCAATCTGACCAATAGAGCCACTCAGAAAGGCTCTGCGGGATTCTATCCTGCTCCATCTTCCTCGAAAACTAAACAAGAGCTTCCGCCTCCAGCTCCGAGAGGTAAGAATTACCGCAACAACCGCTTCAACCGAGGTAATCAATTTTTCCCACCTCAAAATTCATTTCTTCAAACTCCTGCTACTCCTGCTCCGCAAGTCACCCCCATCCACCAGATCCAGTATACTCAACCTCCTCTTCTACCCATTCCTTCACTTTATAATGAATCCCAAGAGTCCTTCACGGACTTTGGTGTTTCTATGAATGAAGCGCTGCAAGTTCTTCAGAAACAACCCTTTTTTAAGAGGCCAGCTCCGCTGAATTCTGATCCGAAAACCAGAAACCCAACCCTCTACTGTGAGTATCACAGAGATAGGGGGCATTTGACAGAAGATTGTAGAGCTCTCCGCCTATTTTTAGAGAAACTTTTAAAGGAGGGAAAGCTCCGCGATCTCATTCAAAAGAATGACTCTGCCAAAGCTTCAACCTCCAAGGCCAAGGAGGTAGCAGAAGTTCACTGGGAGTGCGAGGAAGTAGATGATGTTGGCCATCTGGGCAACATCGGTTTTCCCAGAGAATGTGTGGACGCTAATGATGAGGGTGCCTTGGGCAACCTTTTCTGCATCCATGGGGGTGCAGGCCCGGAGTCCTCAAGAAAGGCAAGTCTGAAGAGAGTTTATCAGTCAGAGGTTGCCGCTACTTCTTCGGCTCCGATTCGAGGGACGGTCACTTTTGGAGATGAAGATCTTCCTCAGACCGCGAATCCCTTTGATGATGCAGTCGTCATCAAAGCCGTGATCGAAAACTATACGGTGGAAAAAATTCTAATAGATACGGGGAGCTCAGTCAATGTGCTTTTCAAGCCTGCCTTTGAGGCGTTAAAGACAGGTAAACCCCTCCTATCAACTGAAGGACCTCTTTATGGTTTTTCAGGAGAGAAGAAAGATGTTGAAGGGCTCGTCACCCTCTCCATGATCCTTGGAGGGATAGTAAGGCTGGTCAAATTTATAGTCGTTGATGCTCCCAGTAGCTACAACGCAATTTTCGGGAGACCCTTTCTGAACGGGTATCAAGCCATTGTCTCCACTTATCACCAAGCGGTGAAGTTCGCCTTGAATGGCAAACAACATCGAATCAGGAGCGACCCCAGGAAAGCTAGAGAATGCTATGTAAAGACGGTCAACATGATCGTGTCTTCTCCACTCCAGGAAGTTATGATGGCTGAATCCATTGAAGTTCCTGAACAAATTCAAGTTGCAGAAGAAATGGAGGATGTGAGCGATGGAGTCCGCTTGGAACCTGCCCAAGCAACTCAAAATGTTCAGATCAGCGAGGAAGATGAGAGCAAGAGCCTCTCCATCAACGCTGAATTATCTGAAGCCGACAAGAGTCAGCTCATCTCTTGTCTCCTGCAAAATTTAGACATCTTCACTTGGTCGGCAGACGACATGCCTGGAGTGAATCCGGATGTTGCTTGCCATCACCTCAACATTAGTCCAAACGTCATTCCGGTCCAGCAGAAGAAGAGAACCGTTGCAACTACTCTGGCTCAACCTATCCGAGAAGAGGTAGAGAAGCTTCTGAAGGCAAAGTTCATTCAACCAATCCAATATCCGGAGTGGGTGTCAAACGTTGTAATGGTAACCAAGTCGGGTGGAAAGTGGAGGATGTGTGTCGATTTTACCATACTCAATAAAGCTTGCCCCAAGGATTGCTATCCCTTGCCTCAGATAGATTCCTTAGTGGATTCTGCGGTAGGTTATTCTTTTATGAGTTTTTTAGATGCTTTTTCAGGTTATCACCAAATAAGGATGCATAAACCGGATATACCGCATACTTCGTTTATCACAAATGATGGTTGCTTCTGTTATCTCGTGATGCCTTTCGGGTTGAAAAATGCTGGAGCAACTTACCAAAAAATGATGGATACAGTTTTCAAAAGTCAGAAGGCAAGGAACCTTGAGGTGTATGTCGATGACCTCTTGGTGAAAAAGCAAATCCTTCTCCTCTCATCTCGAAGATCTCTCGGAAACTTTTGCAACCTTACGAACCTTCAATATGAGGTTGAATCCATTGAAGTGCGTTTTCGGAGCAAACAAAGGTAAATTTTTGGGTCATCTCCTCACTCCAGAAGGGTTAGAACCCAATCCAGATAAGGTAAAAGCTATTCTGGAAATGCCACCTCCCAAAACCCCAAAAGAAGTTCAACAGTTGGGAGGGAGAATGGCAGGCTTAAGTCGATTCATCTCCCGGTCAGGGGATAAAAGTGCGCCTTTCTTTAAGACCCTCCGGGGAGGGGCCAAGTTTGAATGGACTCAAGAGTGTGATGATGCTTTCAGTCAGCTTAAAAAGCAGTTAACGTCAATTCCTCTACTCCAAAGCCCACGAGAAGGGGAAGATCTTTTCCTGTATTTGGGAGTTGGCACCGATGCTATAAGCTCCGTTTTGGTTCGAGAAGAGAAAAAGAAACAATTTCCAATTTACTATGTAAGCCGAATTTTGAAGAATGCAGAGACTCGATACCCAATCCTAGAGAAGCTAGCCTTAATGCTCGTAATTTCAGCAAGAAGACTAAGACCGTATTTTCAAGCTCATTCGATTTCAGTCGTCACTGACCTTCCATTGAAAAGTGTCTTGGAAAAACCAGAACATTCAGGGAGGTTGGCAAAGTGGGCAATAGAGCTTAGTGAATTTGATATATCTTATGTTCCAAGGGTAGCAATCAAAGCTCAAGTTTTAGCAGACTTCATGGTGGATGCCAAAGAAGCTAAGTCTCAGAAGAAAGCCGGAGCACCCCTTGCCTGGAAAATCTTCGTTGATGGAGCCTCCGGGAAAAATTCTTCCGGAGCCGGAATTGTCTTAATCAATCCAAACGGAGTAAGATTGGATCAGGCCCTGAAGTTCTACTTTCAAGTAACAAATAATCAGGCAGAATATGAAGCCTTATTAGCCGACCTTAAGTTTGCAAGAGCGCTGGGAATTGATGATGTCAAAGTCTTCACAGATTCTTTGGTGATGGCTTCTCAAGTAAATGGAGCTTTCGAAACTAGAGATAGCATTCTAAAGCAGTATCTAACTCTGGTAAAAATCGAGGTAGGAAAATTTAAAAGTTTTGCTATTGAGCATATACCAAGAGGTGAGAACGTGGAAGCAGACGAGTTGGCAAAATTTGGGCTTCTCTCAGGAGGAATAACTTCGGAGTTGTTTCGCCCGACGATTGAAGAAGGAGATGTCATGGAGATTGATCAACATCCGTCTTGGATGGATCCATTTGTTCTTTATCTTTCAAATGGAGAGCTCCATTCTTCAATAAAAGATAGAAAAAGGTTTAAGCGGAAAGCAGCTAACTATTATCTTGTTGCAGGAGTACTTTATAGGAGGACTTTCCTATCACCATTAGCACGGTGTGTTTCGGAAGGAGAGATTCCAGCGATCCTTCAGGAGGTCCATTCTGGAGAATGTGGAAGTCACTCTGGAGCTAGAACTTTGGAGAAAAGAATTCTGAGGCAAGGCTATTTTTGGCCCCAGATGAGGAAAGATGCGGAAAAGTTTGCTAAGAAATGTGTAAAGTGCCAGAAGTTTGCTCCTCTCCAAAATCAGCCGACTCAACAACTCAAGTCAATAGCAACTCCATGGCCATTTGCAGTTTGGGGAATGGATTTGATTGGACCTTTCCCTATGGCAAGTGGACAACGACGATATATTATAGTCATGATTGACTATTTCAGCAAATGGATAGAAGCAAGAGCATTAGCCAAAATTACCACTCAAGCCGTGAAAAATTTTATTTGGGGAGAGATAGTGTGTCGGCATGGGATTCCAATGGCAATCATCACAGATAATGGTTCTCAATTCAATAATTCAACTCTTATTGATTTCTGTAAGCAAATTGGCATCGAACTACGTTTCGCTTCCGTACATCACCCTAGAAGCAATGGGCAGGTAGAGGCCGCCAACAAACTCATCATAAATCTCTTGAAAAAGAAGGTAGAAAATGTTAGGGGCAACTGGGCAGAACAACTACCTTCCGTCTTATGGGCCTTGAGGACAACTCCAAGTTCTGCTACTGGAGAAACTCCGTTCAAACTGTCACACAGTTCCGAAGCACTTATTCCGGTGGAATTTGAAGTGAAAAGCCCAAGAGTGTTATTGGCACAACAAAATCAAATTGATTGGATGGAAGGAAATGATGAAGAGCTAAAATGCAGCCTTGATTTAATTGAAGAATTGAGAGATACAGCAATCATCAGACAAGAAGAGGTGAAAAGAAGGATGGCTAGGCTGTTCAATAAAAACGTAAGAACCAAAGAATTCGCTGTTGGAGATCTAGTCTTGAAGAAGGTAGATGCAGCAGCAAGAGCCGGTTCAGTTGGAAAGCTTAACCCAAACTGGGCAGGGCCGTTCATGGTAAAGAATGTGCTTAAAAATGGTGCTTACCATCTCCAAACTTATGAAGGAACAGAGCTGCCTCATTCATGGAGCGGAGATGATCTCAAGCTTTTCTTCTCTTAAGATGTTCGTATCTGACTCATTCATTCCTTTTTCCTCACTTTTTCTCCTCTTAAAACATCACGCAGGTATTATCAAAGCATTCGAAATATGGGTGATGGGTGACGAGTCTTAAAAATAAAGTTGATTTTTTGAAAAACAAGCCAAAAAACCTGTCAAGTGAGACATCGACGGATCCTACTATCTTCCCCCTCGACTTGTTATCTCGACGTGTAATTCTGCCAGGACCACAGATGTCGGGGAGATTTCGAATCTGTGTAGCAGTAGCTCGCCAAGCTTGAGCGGTGGAAGTTTAGGATACCGGGTCCTTGCTGACATCTGGCACACCTCAGCATTTCAAGGGGGTCTAGGTGGCTGACTCAGCTCTATCATGCATTAAGAAGGACATTGTTACGATCTAAATGATCCTTCAGGGAAAGCAATGTCGGTATAGCCTCCGCGGCATGACCACACCTGCCCTACCGATCATTTTGATCCGTAACTTTCGAATACTCATTGAAGCATGGTTAAGTAAGGGTCGGTCAGAAACATCCAGGACCGTCGCCTGAACCTTAGATTGGCATGTTTGCAGTAAGCCCGGTAATCCTTGGTTTAAAAAGAGAGGCAATGTCGGTATAGCCTCCGCGGCATGACCACACATTCCTTTCGGATCATTCTTAGAGATCCTATTTTCATATCTTCTTGCTTCAAAAAGAAAAATCTTATTCATCCCTTTGTACTGGGATCGGGCGGTCAGCAATTTGTGAGACCGCATGTTCTTCTTTCCAACTTTCTTCAAAAAAGTGATTGTCATTTATAATCTCTGGACATGACTTTTTCAGAATAGTTGAGGTCGCTATTCAGAAAGCTCTTATGCCGACTTGACAGAGCTCGACCCGGTCTCAGTGAGATCAAGATTCTGGCGTTCCCCGTTATTCGAAGTTACATGGAATAATAATGAATGCTCTGTTTCCCATCGAGTTGGGTTTTTTCTTCAAAAAAAAGGGCGGTCTGAATGAAATATGATCGCTGAACTAGAGATTCATGGAGAGGTATTCTTTTATGGTCTTGGTTATCAAGGGGCCATCAAATGGATTTCCTGTCATTTGGGCGCCGATCACCCAGAGTTCAATGAGTTCAAATCATCTTCAAGATATAGTTTTCTTATATCACGACCTGTGTAATATGAGACCGCATAACTGTTGCAAATAAATTGGTTATTTTTCTGATCACAGTTAAGTTGCTAAATATTCTTTCAGTGGGTTGATTATCTCAAGACCGCAGAATAGTTCTATTTATGCAAAAGTATCAGTTTTTCCTTCAAAGTCCTTGATGTCTTTTTCAAGAGATCGCCATCTGTAGTTCTTTAATATTGATATAAAAGTTACGTGATGAACCTAAGGCATTGAGATCGAATGCCATTTCTAGCTCAGGAGAACAAATAGAATAAATACACCAGAAACAAATTCATTCAACAAATATAGATCTAACAAAAAATCAAATTTTATATATATTCAGAAATGTCTGTTACAACGAGATCGCCCGGTCTAAAGGAAAGTTACAGCTCAATATTTTTTCGGTCTCTTGGAGGATCGCTCAGCAGAGAGAGAAGAATCGGTCTCTGCTGAGGATTCCTCCGATTTACTCACCGGAATTCTAGATCCAGAGCTTGAGCCTAAACTAGAATCCCGGCCTTGAGTATAGCGGCTCCCACTTTCATCTTCATCCTCAATTTCGACGTTCTCATCTTGATCGCCGGCTTCATCCGCGGTCTCTTCAACGGTCTCTGACTGCTCTTCAATCCTTTGAGCCGCATCCGGGAAAAGCTTTGAGAATGTTATGTCTTTGAATTCTTCAGTGAAACCACCAAGACCGCGAACCTCATCCAGGACCTGGTCAGCGGTCTCCTTAATATGATGCATCATGGCCTTCTGGAAAGCTGGATTAGCTGGATCATAGGCCGCCCGCTCAGATTGCTATCAAAAGGAAAAGGGAAAGATCAGATCGCGCGATCACAGGTAATCATTCATATAGTACAATCAAACCTTTACCTTTTGAACTTCACGCAGGGCAGTAATCTCATTTAAGGCGCTACGAAGAGACCGCCCCATATGATGATTTATAATCGTGCTCCTAGCGGTCACCTGAGCACAAAGATCGGGGAGATCCTCGGTCTCGAGATTATAAGCCTCTACTGCGTTCTTTCTCCCATACAATGCAGAGGTGACCGCATAAGCGTGGCGGGTCACCTTTCCACTCCACGAGGGAAGATCAGTGGAAACTTTTAGAGACTTCCCTTTTGCGGCCCATTTGAGTAAGGGTTTTCCTTTAATATCCTTCATATTCTTTAAAAAACCATGCAGGGGGAAGTCTTGATCTGCGGTCTCAGCAGCGGTCCCGAACGCATCAGCCTCCCGCTTCAGCCTTCTCTCCCTTTGAGTAAGTACTTCAGCTGCTGGAGAGATTGGATCTCTTTCAGGTACCTTAAAGGTCGCTGAGGTAAGAAAAACGATAAATCCACCCTGCCGTGTTCCACATGAGATTCGATACTCGGGGATCTATTCGCATTTTATTTATTACTTGACAATGACCGGTTCACTACCGTTCGGACCGCAGTCTCGCTCCCACCTCTAGCGGTGCAGCGAGATGGTGCATCAAGCCCATCACAGGGTAGACCTCGGGATGTCCAAGATTAACCCTTAAACTATTAGGGCATGTGATAAGGAAAGATTAATATAATAATAAGTTATCAAGTACAGATGCACAAATACCCAATTATGATAGGAAGATAGTTTTGGTTGATCTAGTCTTGTGAGCAGTGGGCTCGGTGTGAGCTTAACAAAGGAATGTGATGCAAGTTGTCGCTTATTGTTTGTTAGAACGGACTAGTTAGTCCGATGAGCCGGTGGTTTGGGTGATCAATTGTAGCATGTGTGCTTGTGCATGTAATTGGTGGGTCATCAGTATTGGACAGTCGTTCACACCGACGTCAGCACATTGGCTCGGCAAATGTGAGTATTCACTTAGCCAAGAAAAGACTGGTGGGATGCCAACATTAATACAAGATGCTCCGTAGCATCTGACTAGGTGTACCGAGTAGTACGTAAGGTCTAGGATATGTAGTGCTAATATCGGCCTAGGAGCTGGGTGGCCCAACCCACTACCTCCATTTGCCACTACGAGAGGTACCTGAGAGTTTAGCTAACTCTAAATCGGGGAACTAAAGTTCTGTGCGCGCAGAGTCATGTGGGTGAGTTGCACTAGTGTGAAACATATTCATTATACATGGCATAACATTTCATATCACACATAACATTACATAAAACCTATACCCCCATCGTATAAATTATTATGGGATCTTTTATACGATGGGCCTTGCAAAATGACCGCTTAACTTATAAGCTTATATGTGCATTCTTACAAGTTAAGGTTACCTTTCTCTTGATAGCGCTTTACCATTTATTTTACTGCTTCTTTTTTGTTATTTCCTTTACTACTAATTTACTGCTGTTACATTATAATTGTGTAAGTAGGCCCTGTATTAGATAATTTTAGTATATGCTTCCTGGTAGTTAAGGCCACCGCTATCTTCTTGTACATTCTTCTTTGATGCCCTTCCTCTTCATTCCTCCCGCTCGGTGCCTAGGAGTCACCAGGGTTGGTGTAGGGGATCTTGGCTTATTCATTTGACTAACGGTCGGATGTGACCAAACACCACAGGGGCTCCGATTGGGAGACAATGAGCTGCCCCGGGTGATCCAGCACAACCAGGGCACGATGTAAGAGGAGGTGAGCCAGCCTAGTTCAGGAGCAGCCACATCGACTACAGGCTCTGTGAGTGATCAATATTTATTACTTTCGCGAGCGTTGTATTGTGGATTATATGTATTGAGCAGAAGCCCTTTTATATTCAGCATTTCTTATCGTGGACTACTTGTGATATTTTATATATCACCTTGTGATGTGGATTTAATCTTATATATTATTCTTCCTTTATTTCTCTGTGATGTATGGTTGGCCTGGATGTTGAATTTTCCTGCAGAATCGGTGTCTTGTTGTGGCGATCTTCCCAAGAGTTGGTGTCACCACAAGGTGGCAGTTCTGGGCATAAGACCTAGTGGAATTTAAAAAAAAGGGTCTTACAAAATGAGAGAATTGCGCTGGTTTCATTGATCTATGACCAGGATGGTTTTTGCGCTCTGACGGTGTAACATCACTAAGGAGTACTTTTTTGTATAATATAGTAAGTATAAATATTATAGATAGATTATGAAAGAATAATAATATTAATAATAAAAATATATTATAAAAATAAATAATAATAAATGGGTTGTGGTTTGGTTCTTCTTCGGTCGGTTCAGATCGGGTCTAACAATCTTGAAACCGCTTGAAACTTGTATTTTTTGGTTCCGGTTTAGGGTAATAAAATTAAGGAACTGCATCCTGACCATTGTTGTTCACGGTTCCAAAATTCAAACTGAAACTCGAATAATTCACAAACCGTTCAGTCCAGTTCTTTGCGATTCCGATTCGGTTTTCAGTTTTAAGTGGCAGCTCTACTTGTACGATGGCCTGTAACTCATGGGAAGAGAATTTGGAGAATCTCTTGGTTGTGAGTTAACCAAAAGTATGGATTTGATGTTGCCTACAAATAGTGGCAACACTAGGATTTTTGTGCTTCCTGCGCATAATAAATTAAAACAAAAAAAACAAATTCAGAAATTATGCACAATTTTTTTGCAAGATCGGAAAGTGCGAGGGTAGCGGCAAGGCGTAAGATTCACGGGCTGCGGCAAGGTGCGTATTGATTGATGGTTGTATGCTCGTAGGAGGTGGTGGTTGTGCACACGTGGTGACATTGGTAGGTTGCGCTTTCATGCAAGGTCTAGTCCTGACTTGGATCTATTCTCGATGGTCGTGGCAATGGTTGGTCATCTAATGAAGACGAAGGCTCGTTCTGGTAAGTGTTGGAACCAAGAAGACTGACTCCAAATGTTCGGACCAAAGGGCAGTCTGAGGTTTCTAGTCTGGTGATCCAACTCCATGAAGCCTGATGGCAAGAGCACATGAGAGAGAGAGAGAGAGAGAGAGAGAGAGAGAGAGAGAAAGGGAGAGATGTCTATAGATGCAGCCCAGGTGTTGTAGCGGGGAGGTCCCACCAAGTACCCAAAAGTTGTGAGAATTTTGCCCTCCACCATTAAAAGGTTGAACAAAGTACGAGGAAGGCACCACTTGGAGAGTAGTAGAATTGGGGGGATTTGAGATTTTTTAGATGTCATTCCTGGTACCCCTGGGGTCCTATTTATGGACAAATCCTGGGGGGAGATGTATGCGAGAATACCATAACCCTGTGATATACCAACTATATGACTTGAGGATGTCCTCACTAACTGAGCGACTACTCGCTCATTGGCGAGTTACATAGGATTCCCACCTACTATGATGAGTAACAAGAGCTAGTCACCCTTTGCTGACACCATCCCCATTGAAGAACTTTGAATTCTACTTACGTTGCCTAGATTGGCCCACCCTCGGCGAATAAAGGTTGTATACAATCTGCGCTCTTTATGAATTCTTAGAGAGCTCGAAAAGATTCATCCAACCCTTATTCGGCGAGCTGCTTTGGCGAGAAATTGACCTTGTCGGCGCTATCTCACGAGTTCCTTTAATGTCTATAAATAGAGGGGGGTCCCTTCTTTGAGGTGTCCTTTCTGAGCCTGCACAAGATGTCGATCACACCAGAGGAGATTGCTGCTCAAACTGCGAGACTAATGAACTTAATAAGGAAGAAGGGATCAGATACGGCTACGACAAGAGTATCGATGTCATACAAGTAATAATAAAATAGAAATAAATCCTCGAGTATCAAATTTCATGTGGAACATGGCGGGGTGGAGTTACTTTCGAGAAAGACTTGAGATCGAAGTCTTGGTGATGAGTAGAATTCATATAACATATTTTAGACTCATCTAGGCTCATTTTGATATTTATTTGATTCATTTTTATATGGAAATCACGCTTAAATTGATCAATAACATTTCACACATGGAGCACAATTGTAGCCTGACATTGGTCATGATGCGCCATAATTCACATGTGTGGGAGAGCTCACTATTATCTCCCATTTATCTGGTTATGTACACAAAAGAAATCTATTGGGAAAACACCCTTTGGATTTATCTTACAAATTATATAAAAGTGATTTCATCATCTAAGATTCATTACCAATGACGTATAGTGAGGGTAATATGGTCATTAGATGTCATATGATGTCTCACTTACATTAGAGTGTCAAAGACCAATCAAAAGGAGTGCAAAATACAATTGAGTTAATTCTGTGTAGAAGGAAAGTCGATGCAGCTTCGACTTCAAGTCGAAGTGACTTCGAATAGAAGTAAGAGCAACTCAGACTGCAAGTCGATGTATAAATTGAAGCTGATGCAATGTCGAAAGGAATTCGACGCTGAAGACAAAGTCAGTCAAAACAACATTTGAAGTCGACGCAACTTCGAATTATATTTGATGCAGAAGGTAGAACTCAAAGTCTAGGTCTTCATCTCGACGGATATGTCAATAACGAATCGACGCAATGTCGTTAACGAATCGACGCAATGTTGATAACGAATCGACGCAACGTCGATATCGGAGTTCAATTTAGAGCTAAGGAAGATTTTAAAGCAGCTCCTATTATAAATCAGAGGTGCGTCGATAAGAAGGTAAATGTATTTGATGCAACGTCGAATACAGTCACAGATTTAGAATTCTTCCTGGATTCTATTCAAAAGTTCATTCAGATCATATATAAGGTAAGTATTTGAATTCTGAAGGGTCGTTCATAGTCAAGAATAGAAAGAAGAATTCCAGAGATACAAAGAAGATACATTTGGAAGTTATTCAAAAAGGTGTTTGACGGGTTTTCAACAGAAATGGACAGAGCATAATACTACCTCCTGGATATTCCTATTAAAAAAATAACAGAAGAGGAAAGTAGTCTATCTTTATTTGACAGGAGAATATTATACGAAAATGCATAGAGAATATACAGAAAATGAGACATACGGAAAGAAAAAACCATCTCTCTCGACTGCTCCCTGTCTCTTTTCATACAGCACACAGATAACAGATCTCTGCACAAGCAACAAGGCTTCTTTTTCCTCTCTCTCTCTAACAGCAAGAAGCAGTCAAATACATATAGATCACCTTCAAGATCAAAAGCTCCATAATCCTTGCATCTCTTCTTCTCAAGCAAGGATTCATCTATTGGACAAAGATCCACAAAAACACTACAGTGTCTGAATCCTCAGTGACTGATGTTAGAGGATTCAATAAGAAGAATCATCTTCCTTTCTTCTTCTCTACTTCATTTCATTTCTGTAAACTGAGTAAAGAGTCCTTAGAATCCCTCTTCAAAGGATTTAGTGGTTCAAGATCTCCTTATCAAAAGATCTAGATTGGTTCTAAGAGTCTCCTTAACATAAGACTCAGTCCTTGGTTCTAAAAGTCTCCTTATCAAAAGACTCATTGGTTCTAAGAGTCTCCTTATAAAAAAACTCAGGCACTGTGATAGTGTATTCCAACCAAGGGGGTAGAAGAGGGGATGTACCCAGTTTTGGGCGAACCACTATAGATTTTGTCTCATCTATGCTGTGATTTTCTGTGCTGTCCATTTACTTAATTTCTTTATTCTATGCTTATTTTATTCTGGATTGGGTAGCTGAATGCATAGTTATTTGAATTGTTTTATGCATAACAAATAGAAAAAATTTAAATTTCTATTCACCACTCCCCCCTCTAGAGAATATTCAGAGGACTCACTGTGCACTTTCAATTGGTATCAGAGGGAGATTGATCACTAAAAGGTTAACACCTCTATCAAAAGATCCCTTCACTCAAATTTTCATATTCTAAAAATATTTCCAGAAAATGGGTTCTAAGGACAATGCATCCACAAGACCACCAGCGTGTAATCTCAATAAGTTTACACTCGGGAAGCCCATAATAAAACTATATATGAATTCTATTGATGAAGACATTTTTGATGTCATTATGTCAGGTCCACCAGCACCATTCAAGAGAAATATAAGTGGGATTATAACAAAGGAGCTTTCCCCTAGATCTAAATGGACATATGTTGAGAAGAACGAGAAGGCATGTGATGCCAAGACCACGAACATTCTAGTGTCCACTATGTCAGATGACATCTTCCAAAAAGTGGCAGATTGCAACTCAGCAAAAGAAATCTGGGAGTCTTTGTCCAGACTAGTTAAAGGCAGCTCAGATGAAAGAAAGGACAGGAAGTCCCTTCTCATATCCCAATATGAGAACTTTCAAAAGAAAGCTGAAGAGAATGTGGCTGAGATGTATGAAAGGATCAGCTTAATCATAAATGAGCTCAAGGGCCTAGACAAAGAGATATCATTGACAGAGATCAATGACAAACTACTCATGTGCTTCCCAAGCACTTGGGATTCAAAGATCTGGGTCATTAAAGAGTCACGATGCCATTGGGAGATCTCTACAGATGCCTAACTTGACAAGCTCAAATCCTATGAGCTACTTCTTAAGAGTAGAGCTGAGACTGAAGCCAAGGAGAAAACTTCAACTCCCAAAGAAAGGATAATAGCTTTGAAGGCAGCAGAAGGAGAGCCATCCACTTCTGAAGAAGAGATGTTTAATCTCTTTGCCAGAAGGTTTAGAAGATGGGTCATGACTGAAGACTCAAGAAGGAAGGAAAGGAGTTCCATTAAACCAAGGTTTGATAAGATTCCAAAGCAGGAGATAATCTGTTTTGCAGGCAAAAAACTAGAACACATTTCCCTTGAATGTCCTGAAGAGCAAAAGGACAGAAGCATCAATAAAAATGAGCATAAGAAAAAGTCCTTCAGGAAGAAGGTCAAGAGGAAGGGAAAAGGTTTCATAGCAAAAACCTAGAGTGACTCAGAATCTGAGTCAAGCTCTTCTTCATCTGACAGTGATGAAGAAAATGTTGTTGAAGAAGCCTGCCTAATGGCTTTCGAAGACTCAACTGAAGAAGATCAGGTATCATTATTTGATGAATTTGATTTTACTTCAGAAGATTTTAAAAATTATTTTAAAGAATTTTGTCAAGACTATCTTGAAAGTCAAAAAGAACTTACAACGGTTAGGGAAGAACTAGAAGATCTTAGGAAAGAAAATTTGTATTCTGCTAACTATTACTTGAGAAATCAAATATATAAAAAGGAAATAGAAATAAGTGATTTAACAAATAAGAATATAACTCTAAAAGAAGAGCTTACAAAGGCAAAAGCCTTTGAAGACTCACTCAATGGGAGGAGTCAAAAGCTTAAGGATATTACACAAAATCTCTCTAAGAGACCTAGATATCTTGGTCTAGGAGCAGAATCATCCACTAGCACAACAAGCTCCTGCAAACCAGCCTGGAAAAATCCAGTAATTTTTGTTAGACCTAGTGATTATCAAATAAATGAAGACAAGTCAACATATAAAGAACAAAATAATCATCCAGATAGAATCACTATATTTAATAGAGTGAACTATAATAATGGGAAGAAAACCCTTGGCAAGAACAACTCAGGCATAATGGAACCAAAATCGAAAAGGTAAAACCTAAAGTAGAATCATTAGACATTCTACAGACTTAATATATCAAGACATATTTTATGCCAACTCCCAGTATCAAGGTAATAAATCTAGACCAGATAAACTTATCTTCTGCCATCCAAAAGGACAGAATGAAAGACAGCTTTATTCTTTCATATCACCTAATAATGGTAAAAGCAAAGGGCCCAAGGTAACCTGAGTACCATCTAACGTTTGAATTATTTATGCAGAAAAACTTAGGGTCCCTTTCTCAGAGAAGATGTGGAGAAAGGGAGAGCTAAATCTTTAATGAGGAACTACAAATAATCAAAGGGGGTGATCTCTTCTCTAAACCTCTATGATATTTTTTTCCACACATATTATCTTATAAATGGTATTTTCTAATAAAAAAAATTATTGCTGGGAAAAACAGCAAAATTCCTTGAAGAAAATACAATTTAGAGCTGCGTCGAATAGAATTAGACGCACCATTGGGTTCTTCTTGATGCTAGCATCGTTAGATGTCCGAGGTAGTTAATTCAAATAGCAATTGATGTAGCATCGAATTCATATCGACGCAGGCGTTGACTTAAGAGTTGCAGCAAGAATTTGAAGTCAAGTCGATTAAAACTCGACGCAACATCAAAATGCTAAGCGCACAGTTTAGCCTCTAGAAGCTACATCAGCTTATTTTTGGTGTGCTGCATCTAATTCCACTCGACGTGGCCCCGAATAGAACCTTAAGCCATGACGAATTGTCTTCTTTTAAGCAACTCAGACAATAGATCATCTCACGCTTTTGAATTCTCTCTCTTGGTCTCCTGCTTTCTTGCATTCTTGTTCTTATTTTCTTCTCTCTCTTTCTTATCTTGTTTCTGTAGGTACTGCCAAAAGCATCAATATCTCCTACGATGGTGAATTTAGGGTTCGACATTTACATCAAATCATTCAATGCTGCTGCAGAAAATTTCAAAGCGATCTTGGATCTCTTCAAAACTAGAGGACTCACAAAACTGATTTCTACAAGTGGCAAACTATATGATGTTGAATTATCAGAGCTGAAAGATAATATTCATATTGACGAGAATGGATCCCTTTGAGGGAGAATTTCAGATATAGATATTCACATTACTGAGGAATTGTTGAATCTCACCTTTGACTTGCCAGTAGGAGAGGATTCATCTGAACTGTCGGCTGTAGAAACTCAATAAGCATTACATATCATGAACTTCACTAAAGACAAGGAAATCAATCTTAAGAAAAATGACTTTTCTAAAGAATATAGATTTCTGGCAGACATAGTATGCAAGGTTTTACTATTTAAAATTTCTGCTCATGATGCAATTCCGAAGCAGCAACTACAAATAATGGGTGTGTTGGTCCTGAATAAAAGAATCCACTGGGGGAGGTGCCTCCTAAAATTTAGTGGTCATTAGTATGCTCACAAGTAGAATGCATATATGGGAATGATGTGCCAAGTATTATATCACAATTATCCAGCAGTGTGCAAGTCAAAAGGGGTGCCAATTCCTCCTGGAAAAAGAATCAACATTGGGATTTTCTAAAAATGGACTAGGCAAATACTGAAGCCTGGTCAAGCTCCATCTTCTCCTCCTTCATCTCCAGTTCATCAAGACCCTAATACAGTCATAAGAGATACACCATGTGAACATCTAGGTCAAGACCATGAGACAATTCTACCAGATACAATAACAGAACCTGCAGCATAGATCCCTCCTCTACAACAACCACACTCTACCATAACCTCAGAAGTTAATCAAAGACAATCCCCTATCAACCACAATCTCACAGATCTTAATGCTGGTTCTCCAGAAATCCCTCCTATTAACCTATCACCACCTCCCATTTATACACTTTCTACCCCCCATCCTATCCACTCCCTTGACATAGATCAAGTAATTTCTAAAGTAGTGGGGTTGGCCACTGGGACTTTTGCTGACCTACTACTGACTCAAGAAAGAAAATTCAACAGAAAATACTCTTAGATACAGAAAGAACTAGAAAATTCACAAGAATATATCCAGACAATCAAGGCATTGATATCTTCCTCCATAGTAACAAGATCTTTCTTAACCTCACTTGCAAGCAAGGTTCAGAAGGGGGAGACTATTCAAGAGGAGGAAGTTCCTGCCCCTGATGTTTCATCCCCTGTTCCAGAAGTGCTTGCACAGATCCAAGGGGAGCTACCTACACAGACTCGGGGGGAGCCTCTCACAGTTGCTCATGAAGAACAAATTTAAGAAGAAATTATTACAGTTGCTCAGGAAGCTGTCCTCAATGCTAAACATATTGCATCAATTCAGATGGAGCTTTAAAAATATGCTGACAAATCCGCTGAGGAGGAGGATGAGGAGTCTCTCATATTTCCACAAAGAAATTTGACAGCACGCTTCTTTTCCAGAAAAAGAAAGTCCTCTCCCAATGATCAGTAACACTCAGGTGTAAAACTTTTCTAATAACTCTTCAGTGCATGTATCTGAGATACAATTATGGTGGACAATTACTTCTTTATTCAGAAGTTACTCAAATATCATTTCAGAAGATTATCATTTTTTGCTGACAATCTTTTAGCATATACTTTGATCTATATTCCTTTATTTTTCAATATGATTGGAATCAATTAAAAAGTGTGTAAATTTTGTTAAGATGGGAAAAGCACCCTCTAGATTTATCTTACAAATTATATAAAGTGATTTCGTCATCTAAGATTCATTACCAATGATGTATAGTGAGGGTAATATGGTCATTAGTTGTCCTAGGATGTCTCACTCACATTAGAGTGTCAAAGACCAGTCAAAAAGAGTGCAAAATACAGTTGAGTTAATTATGCGTCGAATGGAAGTCGACGCCGCTTTGACTTCAAGTTGAAGTAACTTTGAATAGAAGTAAAAGCCACTCAGACTGGAAGTCGATGTATCAATTGAAGTCGATGCAACGTCGATAGGAATTCGACGCAGAAGATAGAGTCAGTCAAAGCAACTTCGAATTATATTCGACACAAAAGGCAGAACTCAAAGTCTAGGTCTTCATCTCAATAGATACGTCGATAAGGAATCAACGCAACATCGATATCAGAGTTCAATTCAGAGCTGAGGAAGATTTCAAAGCAGGTCCTATTATAACTCAGAGGTGCATCGATAAGAAGGCAAATGTATTCGACGCAACGTCAAATATAGTCACAAATTTAGAATTCTTCTTGGATTCTATTCTAAAGCTCATTCTGACAATATATAAGGAAAGTATTTGAATTTTGAAGGGTCGTTAATAGTCAAGAATAGAAAGAAGAATTCTTGAGACAAAAAGGTACATTTGGAAGTTATTCAAAATGATGTTTGATGGGTTGTTAACAGAAATGGATAAAGCATAATACTACCTCCGGATATTCGTATTAGAGATATAACAGAAGAGAAAAGTAATCTATCTTTATTCGATAGAAGAATAGTATAGGAAAAGGTATAGAGAATATACAGAATAAGAGACATAAAGAAAGAAAAATAACCTTCTCTCTCGACTGCTCCCTGTCTCTTTTCATACAGCACACAGATAATAGATCTCTGTACAATCATCAAGGCTTCTTTTTCCTCTCTCTGTAATAGCAAGAAGCAATCAAATACACAAAGATCATCCTCAAGATCAAAAGTTCTGCAATCCTTGCATCTCTTCTTCTCAAGCAAGGATTCATCTACTCCACAGATATCCACATAAACACTATAGTGCCTGAATCGTTAGTGACTGCTGCAGGAGGATTCGATAAGAAGAATCATCTTCCTTTCTTTTTCTCTACTCTTTCTAATCATTTCTGTAAATTGAGTAAAGAGTCCTTACAATCCCTATTCAAAGGATTCAGTGGTTCAAGATCTCCTTATCAAAAGATCTAGATTGGTTCTAAGAGTCTCCTAAGCAACACTACAACAAACTGCACCTGTTGTAAGGACTGGAATGTAACTGAAACACAGTTTGTTACTAATAGTTATATTTAGTAACAAAGTTTTTTTGTTGTTACAAAAAATAACTTTGTTGTAACGAATATTTTAAATTTTGTTACAATAATAATTAATTCGTTACTATAACTATAAGTATTTGTAACAACACTAATGTTACGTTACAAATAGAAAACTTTTCTCACAATAAGTATCAATTGTAACGAAATCATGAAAGTTTTTTGTGACAAAGACATTGTCCTTACCAATAGTAATATTTTATTATTAAAGTTTTGTATGCGCGCGACAGTACCCCGCCTCGATAGTGCTCTAACGCGACGACAGTACTCCTACAACTCGCAAACATTCGTGCGCGGCTGTCGCAGATATGTGGTACTATTGCGACATGTATTTTTACGCGTACGAGGGTTTTTATAGATCTTTAACTTTTTATATAAACACGCATAGACAAACACAAACACGCATAGACACGCAAGCAAAGACACAAACACGCACAAACACACATAGACATAGACACCACTACAACAAACTATCGTGTGGGGCACGTGCGCTTTTCCTATGCACTGTTAGTTGATTGATCGAGCGTCTGAGAGTGGGAGAGTACAGTTTTGGCGAAGATACCGTCGATGCCGGTGTACGGTGGTCACAACGGAAAGTATCGAGCACGACCATACCTTTATAATTAATATATATATATATATAACCGGTTAAATATATAATAAATTATAATTATAAATTTAATTATATATAAACGCGTATAAAATTTTATGTAAAACTTTATAAAACGTTTTTATAAAAAATTCATATTAAAGCAGCTCCGCAGGGGCTTCGCCCGTGCTCGCTGACTCTTAGTGGGCTACGCTCGCATTCGAGCGGGATGCGCCTGCATTCTACAATACCCGGCCGGCGACGGCGGGCTTCGCCTGCCCCGGGCGAAGCCCGCAACATATACATATGAGTACTCAAAATGACCGTAAAAAAATACACATCAATATTTTATAATTATTTTTTTCTAAAACATTTATATTTTAACAAAAAAATCATTTTAAAGTTTCTTTACATATAATAGTTAAAGATATATAAAGTTTTTTATATAAATTTTTTATAAAATTTTATAAAAACTGTTATATAAAGTTTTTATAAGACTTTAAAAACATTTTTATAAAAGTTTTTTCTTCTTCTCCCCCTCTCTTTTACATGAATGAAATATATGGAGGAAAATTTTTATCCATAAATTTTGCAAAAAAAATTATCCAAAAATTAAAAATATTAAATTTAAAAATGAATGTCAATTTGACATTAATTTAAGCAATTGTTAACCGCACCCCAGTTTTGGCTATCCGCAACCCATTTATATGAATTATTATGCATTTTTTTGGAAATACACGCCTTTTACAAGCAATTTTAGGAAAACTGTTCAACACGAAAGTTGTATATATCGTCGATATCTACAACTTTCGTGTTGAACCTTTTTTCCTAAAAATGCATGCACAATGCATATTTCCAAAAATTCGTTATACTTACTGTACAACCCTGATGTTCGCTAGGTAGACTCCGAGGCCAAGAGTGGGGTGCAAATAGGTATTTTGGGGGTGCAGTTTGACAGCGAGCGAGCCAAACAGGTTGGGGTGCAAATAATAATTCTGGGGCTCGGCGCGGGTCGCGAGCGAGCCAGAAGAAGTGGGGTGCGGATGGCAATCCATGGGGCTCGGCGTAGGCAGCGAGCGAGCCAGAGGAAGTGGGGTGCAAATAGGTATTTTGGGGGTGCAGTTTGGCAGCGAGCGAGCCAAACAGGTTGGGGTGCAAATAGTAATTTTGAGGCTCGGCGCGGGTCGCGAGCGAGCCAGAAGAAGTGGGGTGTGGATGGCAATCCGTGGGGCTCGGCGTAGGCAGCGAGCGAGCCAGAGGAAGTGGGGTGCAAATAGGTATTTTGGGGGTGCAGTTTGGCAGCGAGCGAGCCAAACAGGTTGGGGTGCAAATAGCAATTCTGGGGCTCGGCGTGGGACGCGAGCGAGCCAGAAGAATTGGGTGCGGATGGCAATACGTGGGGCTCGGCGTAGGCATCGAGCGAGCCAGAGGAAGTGGGGTGCAAATAGGTATTTTGGGGGTGCAGTTTGGTAGCGAGCGAGCCAAACAGGTTGGGGTGCAAATAGTAATCCTGGGGCTCGGCGCGGGTCGCGAGCGAGCCAGAAGAAGTGATATGTGGATAGCATCCAGGGGGCTCGGTCTAGGTCGCGGGCGAGCCAGAGGGCCGGAGGTGTCTCTAGCCATATTTGGCGAGCCCGGTACTCGCCGACCGGGTCCGGAGTCGCCGGATCGTCGGCATTGGAGGTGGTCTTTTACCAAAAAACCCCCGGTGGTCTGCGGCTAGCCCCTCAGAACAGCGGGATTTGGCTGTTGGCAGACCAAACTGGGGTGCGGATAGTAAAAATGTACAGCGGGATTTGGTTATTGGCAGACCACAAAACCAAAATCTATAAATAGACCTAAAGGGCACCTTGGGAGAGCATTCCAGTTCAGAATCTTTGAGCCCTCTCTCTCCCCAGGTTGTCTTGGTTGGGCTCTCTAGCTCTCCAAGGTGCCCGAGTCTTGGCTTTGGCTTGGGAGGGGAAGCGCTCAACGATCTTCCGAGTTAGTGGAGGGACCTCCTTGCCGAGACTAAGGTCTTAGTCTACTGTTCTGAATCTTCGGTCCGATCCATCCGAGGGACAAGTAAGGGCTAGCCGCCCCTCAACCTCAGTTGGGGGACCCGAGCTCCTTAGGAACCGAGAAATCGGTTTCAACACTTACGCTCATGTTTCAATTCGGGTGGCAATGCGTCTTGTGCGTGCATTTTCACTCGGGCGTGTGTTTTTCACTCGGGCGCGTGTTTTTTGCCCGAGCGCATGTTTTATGCACAGTCGCGTGTTTTGCACTTGCATGCATTTTTGACCGCACGTCATTTCCTCATTTTCTTGTATCTCATTAGAAACTAACACACACACACACGCGTGCGCACAGATACACAGACACACACACACACAGGCACAATCACACATAGCACACACACACACACACACAGAGACACATGCACATACATAGACATACACAGACGGACACAGACACCGACATACACATACACACAAACACGCAGACACCGACACACACACACACAGACGCAAACACACAGACACAGACACACACACACACACATACACCGACACACACAAACACAAACATATCTAGACATAGACACAGATACAGACAGACACAGACACACAAACACAAACACAAACATACAGACACAGACACACACATGCACAAACACATATAGACACAGACACACACAAGCACAGTCACACATAGCTAGAGATCACACAAACACATAGACACACAGATAGGCACAGGCACAGACAAACATAGAGACACATATACAGACACACAGACACCGACACACACACAGACACCAACACACATACAGACATAGACACACACATGCACAGACACACATAGAAACACAGACACAGACACATTCAGGCACAGACTCACATAGACACAGACACAAACACATACAAACACAGACACACATAGACACACATACACAGACACAACACTGACATTGACACAGACCAACACAAACACAGATACACACATACACATAGACACATATACACAGACACACAAGCACAAACCCACATAAACACAAACCCACATAGACACAGATGCACACAGACAACTCCAAGTATCTCTAACAACCAACAAACCAATAGATTTGCATAAAAGGCACCATCATAAATAAATATTCGAAGCTATCACATATATAATTCATCAAGAAGATCTCTAACATTCCGTCTTAGACCAAATAATTGTCGAACCGCCGAAGTGAGTCTATATAGATTGTTGAGTTACAGAAGTGAGTCTATATAGACTGTTGAGTCAACATATCAAATAAAGTAATAAATTTGCATAAATGACCCCATTTAAAATTATTAGTTGAATATTTCGTAAAGTTGATTCGCCGAAGTTGTAGTAATTAAAAAATGAATTTTATTAATTTTAATATATTATATGCCGTGAAATGTATGGAGGGAAATTTCCCTCCATCACATTAATTGGCAAAATGAATTTTATTAATTTCAATATATTATATGCCGTGAAATTTCCCTCCATCATTTCGTCTCCCCCAAGCATCGCGCGTTCGTGAGCAGGGAAGCGCGGGTAGGGCATCGACTCCTCAACTCCTCCCAGTCTTCTATGCATCAAGAGACGCTCCCACAGGGCTTCAGGGTTTCTCTCCATGCCTTGAAATCGTTCTCTCCACATCAATATCGAGGAAATTTCGCCCAAGTGAGACGACGCTTTGTGAACTCAGCAGGTTTTTGTTTTCTGGAATCAGAGGGCCGGAGGGTTGTTTGATCGGAGGTGTTAACTCCCTAATCAGAGAAGATGCTATGCCGCCTTTCCTTCTGAATTTTTACATCTTCTCGCATTTGACCTAATTTTTCTCTTTCTTTTGTCGACACTGCAGCTTCCTCTTTCTCTTTTTGAAGACGGCGCTGGGGAATCCTGTGGTAAGAACATTGAGCTTTTAGGATCATTAATTTCTACTGTCAATTTTGTGGTTTCTTGGTCAACTTTTGTTTATTTTTGTATTGATGATTTTCACAGCTCGTGGAGTTAAAGAACGGAGAAACTTACCTGGATGACCATTAACCTCAGGCTTCTCTCGCTCGATATTTGCAGTGCCACTCGCGCTTCGTCATATCTTCTTCCCTCGATGGTGGCAGAAAATGGAAGGGCTGGCGATGGAGAAGAAGGCAGCCCTCCTATTTCGATTTTCTTCTCCAAACATCATCGTTCCTAGTAAAAATTATGTGAGTTCTGTTCTACACAATTTTCTTCTCCAGGAAATTAATTTTTTTTGGTTTACCACGCACGTGCATCCCATTCCACTTCTTCCACCGATTTGGTACAGCGGCAGCCCTCCTATTCCGCATCCTCACCATCACTGTGACCCAGATGTGCATTTCTTTGTCCACAAGGTACCTAGTCCTGCTTATTATGCTTTGAAATTTTGATAAATTTTATATGAAATATAGTATTCAACTTTAGTTGCATATGGTTAGTTTTTTTTATCAATTGTGATTAACTTATGGTTCAGTTTTGGGTATCAGGATGTATTTTGTGTTATTATCTGTGTAATTTTTATTTAAGTGCATCATGTTCATAGTAATATTGACTGTAAAAGAGTATGGTTATATTTGTTATTCATAAGTTTGCTTCACCTTCTAAACCAAATTATTTTGCACCTTGCCGAAGGAAGACATTTCTTGCTTATTGTTGAAAGATGGATGAAATTTTTCGGTGTAGCATATGAGGATGTTGTCTAAATGCATAATTTATGGCTGTAAAAATCGTTTTTTGTTTGATTCAATGCCGTTATGCTCACCTGCTGCACTTTTTATTGTTGCTTCAGATTAATTTAGTAATGCCTTGTCATGCTCTTGAATTTATTGAAGCTCTCAATATGGTTCTTCTATTTACATGCTTTAGTTATGTAACCCAGAATGGTAAACCATTACTTTTATTATGTTGCAGACGGAATGAGCTTTTAGTTGTGTTATCTTTTAAACCATGTAGCATAAAGACTCAACATAAAGATGGAATGAAATACCATAGTTGTGTTATTTATAGGCTCCTCTCGCTACAACTGAGATTTTTGCCAGGGAGCTCCTGCGGGAGGCAGAGAAACTGACAAATGCAAATGTCCATCTGATGACAATAATTGCAGGTTTGTTTGGATGTTACAAGTTGTAGACTTGACTTGTACAGAAGTGATTAGATTGCTCTTCTGCATCTTGTTTCTAACTTGGATGTGTATGATGCACAAGGTTAATTATATAACATGCTTCCACCTTTCGGTGGCTTAGTCATCCTTAATTTGTTGTATTGACTAGTGCTTCTTCATAATATAAATACATATTTCATTATGGACATTCTATGCATGAAAATGATATGTATAGTGTCTATTTGCTTAGGAATAGTCAATAATGGCAAAAAATTACTTATAGTAGCTAATACTTGACATTACTGCTTGTTACTGACCATTACTATTGATTATGCATAAATTATTATTCCTTCTTCCCAAATTTCAAGTCTCCTTGATTATTTTCCTTATCTTGAAGGCTTGACAGGCATCTCCTTTATTTAAATTCCGCCTTGTGTATGCGAACCATGGCTTGGGGCGATCTAGCGGCTATCCTGATGCCGGAGGCTCGTTGAATGTTTGGCTGAGTGGCATTTGTCGCGTTCCATTCTCAACGCGGAATTCAAATTGCTTTCGTGTTCGGTGATGATGTTTAGAGAAAACGGCTGAGTGCCCAGAAGCCCTCTTGAGTAGAGCCTTGACAATTATGAACAAAAGTAAAACTTTTTAAATCCAAATTTATCACCTGCAATTCTTTGTTCTTGCAAATAGATCATATTCCCAGCTTGCTTCCAAAAACAAGTTAAGAGTGAAAACTTTACAGCTCATTGTCTTCTGGCATGGGCCATAGTACTGATATTGATGTTCTCGTTTACCTTCAACCTAAACTTTGTACCTATTTACCCATTGAAGGATACAAATATGGTTCTCTTTCAAGTAAATTTCTCATTTTTAATGGTTGTGTGCAAGTTATGGTTGGGATAACTTGTTAGGATGCAATGAGATTGTGAAGTGTGCAAACATAAGATTGTTGTTCTTTACCTACCACTCACCACAACACTTTAAAAACCATATGAAATTATACATCAACGCTTGTTTACTCATCTTGTAACAAATTTAAATTTTTTCATCAATCACGAATAGCAATTTTTTTTATTTAAATCAGAGCAATTACGGTGCTTTCTGGGAAAAGCGTGGCAATTGGTCAAATGCCTATTGCCATGCTTTCCTAGAAAGCGTTGTCGTAGCCTCAAAAGTCTATGGCGACGTTTTTTTTCGAAAATTGCCGTGAAAAGATACGGCGATGCACCCGCGGCGATTTTGTGGTGTTTCTACAAATGCCGCAAAATCATTGGCGGCGTTCGAAAAGAGCCGCAAAAACTCCAAAAAAATGTTGTCGTAGGACTAAAATGTTGTAGTGATATAGCTGTTGTAATGAATCATGCAGCTTGAACTATGATCACTGAATAGCTAGAGATCTATGGACTTGTCTTTGTGAAGGGAGGTGACACACGTACATGCATCAAAAATGATGTGTGGTGCTAATAGCAGGAAGCAGCCCATGGTCGAGTCCTGCGGCATCATAGGATCCACGGAGTATTGCATCAAGGGTATGTTCTCCAAGTGCTGCCTTGGATTGAATTGTGATTTGTGCATTTATAACATGCTTCAATTGAGTAAATTTTGTTTTCCTGATTTTATCTGTGTGCTTCCTTGGATGGATTTGAGTTGAGGGCATTTATTTGTGGCTTAAATGAGTTAGTTTTTCTTATTTCGTTTTGGCCCTATTGTTGATGAATTGACTATAGTGAATATTATGATGCTTTCTTGTTTCCTTTTATTACAAGAATTTGTCCTTGCCTGTTATACCCCGAAGTTTAGAATTCATTGATATATATATATATATATATTATATATATATATAAATATAAATATATATTTGTTCTGATTCAAATTTTTTGATTGAAGGATAGAAGCCAGCAATTATCTCAAACAGGTAGGAGAGTCTCACAGCACAGTTAATATCCACATTTCAATTTCAAGCTATTATGTTTTCCTTGTTCATTCAATCATCATCCTGAGGCATTAATCCTCAACGTACAATGAACTTTACTGATTTTTTTTGTTCATATTGACCAATGGTTGTAACTTGTAAGATATTTACTTTCAAGATTTTAGGTTACAAAAACTTACTGAATATGAAGAATGGTAAGACCAGCCTCATAATGCTCCAGAGTTGTAGGTAATACGACAATATTGGATTTGCATCATTCTTTGCGATGACAATGATTAACTAAACCACATTTTGTCTAGGTCAATCTGCTCTGCTATTTTAGCAATATGTGCAGTTTGGGCAGACAGTAATGTGTAGTTTGCCCAAACTGCAGGTATGGGCAAACTGCATGTGTAGGTATGGGCAAACTGCATGTGCAGTTTGGGCAAACTGCATGTGCAGTTTGGGCAAACTGCATGTGCAGTTTGGGAAAATTGCAGCTAAGTGTATGTGTTAGTGTGTGTGTGTGTGTGTGTGTGTGTGTGTGTGTGTGTGTTGTTTCTAAGAGCTGTGTAGTAAAGGGAGTGAAATGTTAAGTGCAGTGAAGTGTGTGTGTGATGTTTTTAAGAGTTGTGTAGTGAAGTGTGTGTGATGTTAAGTGAATTGAAATGTCTGTGTGTATGTGTGTGCTATTTTTAAGAGTTGTGTATGTGTGTGTGATGTTAAGTGCAGTGTGTGCTATTTTTATGAGTTTTGTATGTGCGTGTGTGATGTTAAGTGCAGTGAAATGTGTGCATGTGTGTGCTGTTTTAAGAGTTGTGCAGTGAAGTGTGTGCGATCAATGTTAAGTGCAGTAAACTGTGTTCGTGCTGTACGTTTTAAAGAGTTGTGTAGTGAAGTGTGTGATTTTTAGTGTAGTGAAGTGTCATTAACAGGTGATCTTAATTTCAGAACATTACAACTAAACAGTGAACTCCCTCATGACCTTAATTTCAGTGTGAACTAAACAACGGGCGGCAAGTGTGTGCTTTATTGTACGCTTGTTTAACAGGGTGTGTATGGATTATGTATGTATGAATGTGAGTTTGTATGGATGTTTCTGCTCTCGTTTATTTGTAGGGTGATCTTAATTGCTCTCTTTTATTTGTAGGGTGCTCGAGCATTGACCGGCAAGTGACGAAAGATTCATTAGTCAGAAAGTGATGGACGATTCATTTTTCGAAAAATGACGGAAGATTTATTAGAAACATGTTGATCTTGTAATGTAATATTGTATTATTTTAGAAGAGATGATAATAACTTGTACTCTATGTAATACTTTTTGGTGTGAATAAATACATGTTGATCTTGTTGCTAAATATTAAATATGTGTGTTTTCAAGATTATTATTTGTAATAAAATCTCAGGTACACAAAAAATAGAAATAGAATATTTTTGATATATAAATGAATTGGCTGTAGTAAGAAGAATGGAAAACAAATGTAACGATTTTTTCGTTACTATTGTTTAATCTATTGTAACGAAATAATGTTTATTATAATTTATTGTAACGAAGTTAGTTTATTTTTAGTGAGGAAAAAATAAAACATTTGTAACGAAATAGTTGTAATCATAACTATTTTTTTGTGAGAAAAAAATAACATTCGTAACGAAATAATATTTATTGTGACCAATTTATTGTGAGGAAGAATCTCTTTTTGGTGAGAAAGTATCATTTGTTACAATTACTTTATTTGTAACGAAATGCATACATTCATTACAATAACCTTTAGCGTCGAGCTTTAGAGGAGGACCGTTACTTAAAGTTTTTTTCGTTACCAAAGAGTTTTTGTAACGAATTTTGGCACTTATTGTAACGAATTAGGTCCTTACTATAAGTGCAGTTTGTTGTAGTGCAAAGACTCAGTCCTGGGTTTTAAGAGTCTCCTTATTAAAAGACTCAGTGGTTCTAAGAGTCTCCTTATCAAAAGACTCAGGCACTGTGATCGTGTATTCCTACCAAGGGGGTAGAAGAGTGGATGTACCCAGATTTTGGGGGACCACTATAGATTTTGTCTCAACTGTGCTGTGATTTTCTATGTTGTCCACTTACTTAATTTCCTTATTTTGTGCTTATTTAATTATGAATCAGATAGCGGAATGTATAATTATAAGAATTGTTTCATTATTTTGTGAATAATAAATAGAAAAAATTTAAATCTTTATTCACCCCACTCTAGAGAATATTCAGAGGACTCTCTATGCACTTTCAAAATCTGCACATGATGGAAGCTAATCGCCTCGGTCCACTTTCACGACACGAGCACAGGTTGAAATTATCATTGTAAATGTTGTTGCTCACGCACGATTGTGCGTTTTACTTCTCGCACGATTTGGCCGACCGTGCGCGAGTAACCCTTTGAGACGATATGTTTTTAGTCTAAAGATCATGTTCTGTGCGCGCCCGTGCTTTTTCTTCTCGCACAATTGGGTTTGACCGCGTGTCAAGATAATCGCACAGGTGGTCTATATTTAGACAACTCGCACGATCGTGCGCTTTCCTTCTTGCATGGTCACTTCGACCGTGCACATGTTGACCCCCTAAAAAATGAAGTTCTGTGCAGGATCGTGCATTTGCTTCTCGCACGGGTAGGATTGACCGTGTGTAACCAAAATGCACCAACAGATTTGATCTTTAAGTTCGATTTGAAAGGGCTCCGAATTTTGGTGCCGCAATGAGTATTTTATTCTTCATCTCGCTCGATCGGAGCGCTCGGTTGTGTGCCCTACTGTGCACGTTCAATTATGATTTCTATTTATGTCTGTTTTTGGCTGATTTCAAGAAGTTCTATTTGCCTCCTCTGGGAGAAGCCTCATTCAGATTTGCCTAGGGCATCCAAAGTCCCCTAAAGGGGAAGATCCAGCTCCATGTTTCATTCTCCACTACATAGGGTTTTTCCCTAGAGCATCCTCCATCATCAAGGACTGATTTCAAGTTTCTCGGAAGGGTCTTGATCAGAAATCTAGGGTTTCTTCGAGATTGACGTGGACATATGGAATGACCCAAGAAGTCGGGTACATTAGGAGGTGGTGGCAACCCTTTCGGACCCTGAATGTAGTTGATGATCAAGTATTTGATGCGAATTGACAATCTGATTACTATTATCTTCGATCTACTACAAGCCTTTGGATTCTGTCGTATCTCTCTCCTTTTTCTTGTACATTTAGATGTTGAAGCTTTTCATGTTATGTCTTGTGATAATTAGCATGTGTGTTGAATACTTTATATAATCTTATCTATGATATTTATTCTTTTCATTCTTGTGTGGATGTGGTATTGAATGATGGTGAGTGGTAGCTAGGTTGTGAGCTCCTCAATCACATTTGTGACTAAGGAAGTGTTCTGTTGTGTATTGTGAAGTGGTGTAGGCGACCCACACAAGATTGCATTTTGCGAAGAGGTGTTTGAGACCCTCACAAGATTGTGTATTGCAAAGTGGTGTAGGGGACCTGCATTGGTGTTAGTGATTGCGAAGCGGTGTTTGCGACCAACATAACTCTTTTTAGTTTTGTTTTTATAAACTCCAACACCAAAATCAAAGCCATTCTTTTCTTTACAAAACATTATGGTTGAGATTCTCTGAACAATAACTCTTTCGCAAATCCATATTCCACATGAGATCGATACTCAGGGATTCACTCCTCGTGTTATATTACTTGAACTTGTTAGAACATGGTCTTCCAGATCTCCTAGGTTTTGAGAATAACAAATCCTATGTATTTAATCATTTGTGTTTAAGTGTGCAGTAAACAATATCTTATGACTTAAGGATAACATAGGAAGGTTGAGCCCATGATTAAAGCCAAAACTCCAACATGACCACTAGCGCGGATGGTAGCGGATAGCGTCGGCGGTAGCTTGAAGCACAAGAGGAATGATGGAGCTTTCCTGGAAATGAAAGATTCTCGCATGCAAAATATTGCCTAATCTAACATAGCGCCGACGGTAGGGCTAGCATAGGCGGTAGCTCGCACTCATATAAAATGAGCCCTCTTCGCACGTTCTAGTGCCAAAATTCCAGAGCCTTATTCTGCCGAGAATTGATCTCCCACCAAAAGTTCTGAGAGTTGCTGAAGGAGGACTTCTTCACGCGGCATCAGAACGATGATTGCTTCAACCACACTTATTCTACAACGATCATTCGTCTCCGACTTCAGAAGTTCCTTAGAGGGAGTTTTTCATATTGTTGTTTTTTATTTCAATTCATAACTCTTGTAATCGTGTAGTGAATTCGCCTCATGTTGGCGACTAGATCTGGGTAGGATTTAGGGAGGAATTCGCCTCATGTTGGCGACTAGATCTAGAGTAGGTCTAGGGGGTGCTCGAGGCCATATCCGAGGGAGGATTGACTATAGCGGCTTGAGGTGTATCCGAGGGAGGATAGGCTAAAGCCACTGGTTCGTGGGGATTCGAGTCAAGATAGAAAACAAAAAGGGATTTTACTTTTTCGCCTATGATTTCTAGCGTCATAAGAAATCAAGTTTTGTATTCTACTATTTCAAGTTAATAAAATCATGTCTTTATTTTATTTCACTTGAGTTGTTTGGTTTTTCAATATTTTAATCTCTTAGATTTCCAAGTCATTTAAAATATAATAAAAGTTTTTAAGACACTTATTCACCCCTCCCCCCTCTAAGGGCGCCTACATATCCAACAAGTGGTATCAGAGCTAGATTATTACAAATGGTCTAACAACCAAGAATAAATGGCGTCTTATGATCTCCATTTTCCAGAGGGTCAGGGTGTTAGTATACCTCCTCTTTTTACTGGAATAGATTTCAACTACTAGAAATCTAGGATGATGTGTTTTCTTATGACCATGGATGTGGAAGTATGGAACATGGTAGAGGTTCGGTACTCTACTCCTACAATTGTAGTAGGAGAGGCTACTATAGAAAAACTTAAGGATAGATGAGATGATAACGATAAACTCAAGTGCAAAAATAATGTTAAGGCAATGAATGCTTTATATTGCACATTAAATAGAACTGAATTTAATAGAATTTCTTCATGTGTAACTGTTTATGATATTTGGAACCAATTGGAAGTTACTTAAGAAGGTACATCGCAGGTGAAAGATGCAAAGCTATTCCAACTGGAGTTGAAATATGAAAAGTTTAGGATGGATGCTGAAGAAGACATCAAGTCAATGTACACACGATTCACCAAGATCGTCAACGCTTCAAAATCTCTTGGAAAGACCTTCTCTGATGGCAACTTGATCAAAAATATCCTCCGCTCTCTACCTCCAAGGTTCTATCCAAAAGTGACGGCCATCTCGGAGTCACACAACCTGAGAATGCTCCAAATTGAGAACCTCATTGGGAATCTCAAAACCCATGAGGTAGAACTTCAGATTCAACATGACAAATACAACAAGGAGACAAAGAAGAAGACGCTGGCACTAAAGTCAAAGAAGGAGAGCAACGTAAATGACGATGAAGATGAAGAAGGTCTCCTGGTAAAGAACTTCAGAAAATTCATTAGAGATCCGGAAAGAAGGAACACCTTCCAGAAATACTTCCAGAAGGAAGCATGATGAAAATGGTCTTCCTCTCTTCAAAGAAAGAAAAGTTAAGTGACGATGAAGATGAAAGACCACCTCTGGAGTGCTTTCACTATAGGAAGACCGGGCACATTCAGAGTTAGTGCCCGAAGTATCAAAAGGAGCAAAAGAAAAAAAAAACGATACAAAGGGAAGGAGAAAAGGAAGGTGTTGAAAACCACAACATGGGATGATTCTTCCTCTGAAGAATCAAGCTGATCTGAGTCATGCGACGAGGAGGAAGCAAGGGTATGCTTCACGAAAAAAGGAAATGATGATGACACCAGTGTTCTTAGTGACACTGAGGTAACTCCTCCCACCTTCGAAGAACTTTATGATGAATTTGATCAATCCTATAAAGCCTATTATAAAAGTATAGAAGAAAGTATTATTTTAAACCATGAGAATGAATCTCTTATCAAAGAAAATCATAAGCTTACTAAAAAATAATTTCTTTAGAAAATAGAAAGGTTTCATGCCAAGAGTGTGAACACTCTTTATGTAAGGCAAAAGATCTTGAAGTATCTCTTTCTAAGGCCCTCTCTTAAATCAAAACTCTTATAAGAGAAAAGGGAGACTTAGAGAGAAAACTAAAAACCTTTCTCTTGCAAATTGAAAAAAACAAAAAAGGCTTGAAAATAATTGTGTCATGCTTGTAAAAGAAAACCCATCTCAAACAAACTCATGACCTCAATATGGCTATCAAAAAATTTGGAATCGATCAAAAATCTCTGGACAAGATTTTGGGGAACCAGTGTTATGGTTCTGGAAAATTTGGACTCGGATATCAAAGTGACAGCTACCGCCCAATGCTAGCCACTAATGCTGGTGGTAGCCCCTCATATAAAGAATCTCCTGTATATTCCCAAAAAAACTTCTTCCTGTAAGAGCAATGAAAAATTCCTGAAAAGGGTCTCAACCCCCATTATATCGTGTTCAAACTATCATAGGTTTGGACACACGTCTAGATCTTGCAGGAAATTAAAACAAGGATCTCCAAAGCAAATATGGGTACCTAAGGCATCGACTTATTCTATGGGTGGGACCTCTTGGGTATCCAAATATTTACTCTCATCTTCTTTCTAGATTTGCAGGCAGACTAAGGACAAGGAGGACGTACGGTACTTGGACTTGGGCTGCTCCTTGCACATGACGGGCAATAAAGAAAAGGTCCTTAGCCTAGAAAAGAAGAAGGGAGGGATGGTTACGTTTCTAGATAATTGTAAAGGAAGGATCATGGGAGTCGGTACAGTGGGTAATGAATCCTTTACTATTTCTAATGTTCTTTATGTAAAAGGTTTAAAACATAACTAAATATCTATTAGTCAATTATGTGATAAAGGATTAGATGTTTTATTTGAGTCATCTACGAATCTTTGTAAAATATTTAATCCTAACACAAAAGATGTTTTACTAACTTCACCTAGAACTCAAAACGTATATATAGTTTCCTTTCATGATCTTTCCAAATCATCTATAAAATGTTTTATAATAAAGAATGACGAGTTAGAACTATGGCATCGACGTTTAGGTCACGCTAGTAAAAAGCTCATTATAAAACTAGCCAAAAAGGAATTGATAAGAGGATTGCCTAGGTTAAATGGAAATTTATCTTCACTATGTTCTCCATGCCAAAAAGGAAAATTTACAAAATCCACTTTTAAAAGTAAAAAATGAAATTTCTACTACAAGACCTTTGCAATTACTTCACATGGATCTCTTTGGTCCCGTTAGCACCGCAAGTCTTGGTAGTATAATATATACTTTTTTTCTAATAGATGATTTTTTAGATATTATTGGAGTTTATTTCTCGCTTCCAAATCTGATGCGTTTTGCGAATTTTCAAAATTATGTACTCGTATTCAAAATGAACTAGATTTAAAAATAAATTGCATTCGCTCAGATCATTGAGGAGAATTTGAAAATGAAAAATTTAATTCTTTTTGTGAAATGTCAGGTATTAAGCATGAGTTTTCTGCTCCTCGCACACCTCAAAAAAACCGTGTTGTAGAAAGAAAGAATAGGACAATTCAAGAACTTGCACGTACTATGTTATCTGAGTCTAAATTACCTAAGTCTTTTTGGGCCGAAGTCATAAGCACGTCATGTTGTGTAATGAATAGAGTCATGCTTCATCCAACTTTAAATCTCACACCATATGCACTATATTTCAAAAGAAACCTAACATATCATATCTTAAAGTTTTTGGTTGTAAATGCTTTATTCTAAATACAAAAGATGCCTTAGGGAAGTTTGATGAAAAATGCGATGAAGGAATATTTCTTGGATACTCATCAACTAATAAAGCTTATAGAATATTTATCAAAAAAACTAGTAAGGTTGAAGAGTCTATTAATGTAAAATTTGATGAATTTATTCCTTGTGTACAAAAACTTGCTACAGATACTAATTATGAACCTCTAGATCACGACAAAGAGGAACCTTCCAAAGAGGAGGAGGAGACCAAGGAAGATGAATATGTGCCTCCAAGCATCTTAAGCATTTCAAAGAATCATCTAAAGGAGCTAGTCATTGGGGAACCATTTATTAGGGTAAGAACTCGATCTTCTGTTCATGAAACTTATTCGAATATTTGCTTTATTTCCGAAATTGAACCGAAAAATGTTTCAACTGCTTTAAATGATGAATTTTGGTTTTTGGCTATGAATGAAGAGTTAGATCAATTTGAAAGAAAGAAATTCTGGAAACTAGTATAACGTCCATCTAATCATCCTGTTGTTGGCGTAAAATGGATTTTTAAAAATAAATTAGATGGTGAATCTAGAATTACAAGGAATAAAGCTCGCTTAGTCACTCAAGGTTTTTCTCAAATCGAGGGGGTAGATTTTGATGAAACTGTTGCACCTGTTGCTCGCTTAAAATCTATATGAATTTTTCTGGCTTTTGCAAGTTTTAAAAGAATAAAAGTATTTCAAATGGATGTTAAAAGTGCTTTTCTAAATGGGATTATAAAAGAAGAAGTTTATGTAGAACAACCCCCCAACCCCCCCCCGGTTTTATAAATGAAAAATTTCCAAATCATGTTTATAAATTAGAAAAAGCGCTTTATGGTTTAAAACAAGCGCCCCATGCATGGTATGAAAGACTTACATCATTTTTTTGAAGCACAGTTATGTCATGTGAAGTGCCGACAACACACTCTTCATTAAGCACAATAATAATGATTTAATTATTTTACAAATATATGTTGATGATATAATTTTTCGAGCCACTGATGAAGAGATGTGTAATGAAGTAGTCTTAGAAATGAAAAATGAATTTGAAATGAGCCTTGTAGGAGAACTCTCTTATTTTCTTGGTTTTCAAATTTCACAGCAAAATGATGGTATTTTTATTTGCCAAACAAAATATGTTCATGATATGCTTAAACGGTTTGGATTTGAAAATCTTAAACAATCATCTACACATATGAGTGCTTCATTAAAACTATGAAAAGATGAATCGGAGATTTCTATTGATCAAACTTTATATAGAGGTATGATCGGATCTCTTCTTTACCTAAGTGCATCTAGACCAGATATAATGTTTGTCATATGTTTATGTGCTCGCTTTCAAGCCAATCCAAAAGAATCTCATTTAAAAGCAGTAAAATGTAATTTTAGATATCTACTTGGGTCATCTAGATTATGATTATGGTACCCACACAATGAATCATATACACTTCACGGCTATTCCGATTCGAATTACGTCGGATGCTCACTAGATCAAAAACGCACTAGCGGTACTACCAGTTTTTAGGACCCTCAATAGTTGCATGGTCCAATAGGAAAAAAACTTCGATTGCTCTCACCACCACGGAGGCCGAATACATCGCACTTGGGAGTTGTTGTGTACAGGCTTTATGGATGAGCGAAACTCTAGAGGATTTTGGTTTTCATCTCAAAAATAATGATCTAAAATGTGACAACAAAAGTGTCATAGATCTTACAAATAATCCGGTACAACACTCTAGATCCAAACACATAGAATAAAGAAAAAACATTACAAAAAACCAAATTGCAGAAAAAGTATTTCATTCTCTTTTCTTAGCCTATTTGTTTAATTTCTACCCTGATATGCAAAAAATCAACTACAAAGTTATAAAACAAAAAAAACTTAGAAAAAAATTGTATGGAATTTCTTGTTATTATCAAGCATGATTTAATCTATCATTTAGAAGTTTCTACAATGTTGACATTCATCCTTTCAAACTACTTTGAACATTATTTTGCCTCTTATCATGCTTTGATAGATCTAAATATATTTGCATCAATTGTATTGAAAAAATTTGTGTAGAACCAAGCTTAGCATGCCTTTAAGTATGAGTAAATGTTTTATGATTGATAATGATATTTCTTCACTCACTTATTTTTGCAAGTCTACATGTGCTTTTAATCTAAGAATGCATACTTATGTATTGTAATTGTATAATGAATTAAAATTGCATAAGTATCTTACCAACACTACATTTAATTGCACTCTTAAAAATTAAGAAAAGTGGTTGTGCTTTCAAAATTACATTGGTTTGCAAAACAAGTGCATTCAGAGAACTTTGTACAAAATAAAAAATAATGAAATAAATTGACAAAGATAACTCCACCAAGCACTACTTGAACCTCCTGATAAGTCTTAATAAACATTGTAAGGTTGAGCACCTTGAAAAGAATAGTAAAGTGTCTTGTGCAAACCATAGTTTTTTTCTACACCACTTATTCTTTAGTACACCGGATCACAAAAAAACTATCGATTTTAAAAATAAAAATGTGTGATCCCCCAAGCACTACTTTGCATCCTGATAAGTCTTAATCAGCATTGTGTGTGAAGAGCACCTTGGTAGTTATACAATTTTTCTTTGTGTATTGAAGTGTGTGGAAGTAAATTTATTTGTGTTTTATTGTGCAATTTACTCTCCATATGTCTTGTATATCTTGATTAAATCATTTGTTTACCTTATTCAAAATACACTTATGTCAACATCATTATATTCCCTAACACTTCTTATCATAAGTATTGGATCCTAATGCTAATTCTATACTACTCTTTATATATAAATGCACTAGATAACCTAACATGCTCTCTACAATGTTTGGTCTGTCTTGAATTTGTGAATTAGAATAACATTATAATAGTCTCTTTTTGATATCTTTCTTTCATGCATGGTTAATTTATTGTAATCCTGTTAGATTTTAAAAGAAAAATGATTTACAAAAACATCTTCTTATTTTGGAATTTAACTCATATTTCTTCTTATGAATCGTCATGATTACAAAAAGATGTTTCATGTATTTCTTTAAGTCTTCGACAACATTACCATATAATTTTTAGCTTGCGTTTTCATGCTTATTTAAAGTCTTTTCTTTTGGAGTGTATCATCACTTAAATCTCAATATTCTTTTTCTTCAACAAGTGATCGACTTGCTTGGTAAAGTTTACGTTGGTTGTTCTAACTTGCATATTTTTTTTTTGCTAAAAACTCTGATTTTTTTTTGAAAATCTTTTTTATGATAAAAACTCCTTATGTTTACATTTCTAAAAGCTCGATCATGCCTTAACTTTTTATCAAAAACTTCTTTCTATGTCTCTTGCCTCCTTAACCCACTTTTGCTAATAACAAAAGGGGGAGAACTAACATGATAAATAATAACTGCTAAACAAATTGGGGAAAAGTAACATGATTAATGCTTAAGAAGATAACCTACTTATAAGGGGAGCATTCACATAGGGGGAACGTGCATTTAGGGGGAGAACTTCTAAACACAAAAAAACTCAAATTATCCTAAGTTATCTCTTACACACACACAAATATGATTCTGTTGGGTATTATGCCTTCAATGTCTCAAGATTTGAAGAAGGAACACAAGTATAGATAAGTTAAGTTGTTTTTGATGTTATGTTTAAGTTCATGTTATGACAGATACATCAAGGCTACATCTCTAGTATCTAGACGATAATAGTAATAAAAATCATAAGTAAAAATCGTCTCAAGACTCAGCAGATGAATCGTTGAGAAAGATATCATATCGTCGAATAAGTTACGACGATATCATCTTGAAGAAAGCTTATTGTTGATAAAGCTAAGTTCATATATCTCGAGGATATAGTCTTGAAGAAAACATATAGAATTGAAGGTTGAAGAAAACATATAGTATTGAAGGTTGAAGAATACTTATAGCTGAGAAAGACTAAGTCTCGATGACTCGACGACATCGTCTTAAAGAAACTATATAGTCCTGAAGATTGAATAATGCATATCCTGGATAAAGCAAATTCGTCTCGACGATATCATCTTGAAGAAGAGGTATAGTCATGATGGTTAAAAGACATAACTCTTTAAGTCATGGAGAAAGAGTCTTGAGTTCAAACCCCGTTTAAAGACCTCACATCGTCTAGAAGATCAAGATGATATCATCTTGAAGAAAGACTGTCAGCCTGATGAATAAGTCTAAGTCTTACTAAAAGAAATATCTCAACGATATCGCCTTGAAATGAAAGATTCTCGCACGCAGAATATTGCCTATTCTGAGATAGCGACGGCGGTAGGGTTAGCGCAGGAGGTAGATCACACTCCTATAAAAGGAGCCCTCTTCTCTCGTTTTAGACACACATCATTGAGAGAGTTCTAGTGCCAAAATTACAGAGCCTTATTCTGCCGAGAATAGATCTCCCACCAAAAGTTGTGAGAGTTTTTGAAGGAGGACTTCTTCATATGGCATCCGACCGACGATCGCTTCAACCATGCTTATTCTACAGCGATCATTCATCTCCGACTACAGAAGTTCCTTAGAGGGAGTTTTTCATATTGTTGTTTCTTATTTCCATTCATAACTCTTGTAATTGTGTAGTGAATTTGCCTCATTTTGGCGACTAGATCTGGCTCGGATTTAGGGATGAATTCGCTTCGTGTTGGCGACTAGATCTAGAGTAGATCTAGGGGGTACTCGTGGCCATATCCTGGGGAGGATTGGATAGAGCATCTTGAGGCTGTATCTGGGGGAGGATTTGCTAAAGCTATCAGTTCGTGGGGATACAAGTCGGGATAGAAAAAAAGGGATTTTACTTTTTCGCCTATGATTTCTAGCGTCATAAGAAATCAAGTTTTGTATTCTACTATTTCAAGTTAATAAAATCATGTCTTTATTTTATTTAACTTGAGTTGTTTGATTTTTCACTATTTTAATCTCTTAGATTTCCAAGTCATATAAAATATAATTAAAGTTTTTAAAACCCTTATTCACCCCCCCCCCTCTAAGGGCACCTAAAGATCCATCAGAATGATCGGTGCACTCGCAATTCTGAACCACAGTCTCGCTCTCGATTATAGCGGCATGCTAGATTTGTATATCACTTGGTCGGTGATTTTAACGAGGGGTTTGATTTTGAATATAGCTAAAATAAAATAAAAAAATTTAACTTGCGGGTCGCCGACACTGCTTCGCTTCTCTGCGGGTCGCCGACTTTCGCTTCGCAAACACTATCATAATGAGGGTTGCCTACACATCTTATCACCTCCAAGTGTCACTCTCCTCTACTTCACACCTATTGCACCTTGCTTTTGCAAAGGCCAACTACTCACTCTCACTGGCTCACTTCTATCTCAATGAAGGCGCAACACAACACAACAACACAACCACAAAATCAAATCACAAACACATTAACAAAAGAAGAATATTTTCATATAAACCATAATAGATAATGTAGCTATGAACATCTACACCCTGTGATCCCGCTATGTTGATGCTTTAGAATACATTTCCATATACATACACGAATCATAATGGAGAGAAAACAGATACAAGTTACCAATCCTTAGCACGGAGGGAACGAAAGTATATTCTCCTCAGATGTGTAGGGGAGCCCAGCTTGGTCCACCAACTCTTCATCTTACTCCTTGGCCTCGTCCAGCATACGGGAGAAGTTGTCACCTTCTCCTACCGCGTCTTCTACCGAGGTTTGTTCACCTCAACACTAAGTGCTACTGATTCAAAGTGCTCCAAATGGACCTTGCAAATGATTCCTAACACCTTTAGGAAGGTTGGTGAGGTATAAGATGCCTAGGGGTCGAAACCTTAGACTTTTAGGCGAGAATGGTGGGAAAATGATGCTTCTGATGGATGGATTCAGAAGAAATTGTGAAAGGAAGCATTTATAGACTGGTTGTGAATTAAATCATGCACGATCTTCTGCGAGTAAAGGATGTGGCTGGTGAGCATCATAAGGAAATGAGCTCAATGAAGCTGCCCATCTGCACCAAGGAGAACTTCACTATTTGGAAATAGAGAGCCAAGTTATACATGGAAGCCTCAGATCCTAAAGTCTATCTGGTGGTGGAAGAGGGACCCTATGTTCCCATTAACATTCATGTGGATCCAACAGCAACTCCTACACCTAAGACCTTATCTCAGTTCACCAAGGATGAAGTTGCCTTGATTACTATGGACAAATAGGCTAAGAACATCATTGTAAATGCAATTGATGATTCAACATTTCAAAATCTAATTCACTTCAAAACAACTAAGAGAATGTGGGATTCATTGGTTGTATACATGGAAGGAACTGAAGAAATCAGGGATGACAAAAAATCCATCCTGAATCAGGAGTATGAATCCTTCAGGCGGGATAAGAAGGTTGACATAGCTACCTGCTATGAGAAGTTCTTCAGGATTGTCAATAGGCTCAGAACCTATGAAAGAGAATTAACCAACTATGAGCTGAATGACAAATTCCTGAGATCCCTAAACAAGGAATGAGACATCAAGTTGTGTGCAATAAGAGAAGTTGGCAATCTGGGAGCAATGGAGCCTAGACAGCTGTATGGCAAGCTCCTATCATATGAGCTGCAACTAAATACTAGAAAGGCTGAGGAGGAAAACTCCAAGGCCTACAACAGAGAAAAATCAGTGGCCTTTAAAGTTGAAGCTTCCGGAAAGCATAAGATAGTGGAGTCTGTCTATGTCTCAGAGGAAGAGACCTCTAGCAACTCCAGCTTAGAATTAACTGATGAAGATATCTGACTGTTCACCAAGCAATTTATGAATCTGTTGAGAAACAGAAGAAGAGGGAGCAAAAGATATGAAGCTTCACCCTCTAGCTCCAGGAGTGAATACAAGCCCGGGAGGAAGCACAAATCAGACAGATATGACTCTAAATCTGGCAAACATAATTCGCCTAACTGATAGTGCTAAATCAAGTTAGTTTAATTAGGTTATTTTTATGTTATCTACTCTTAATTTTTGCTTATTATTGTCTCTCTAGATGCAATTTTTGGTCATTTTCCTATTTTTAGTGCTAACTTAAGTTTTCAGAATTTTTAGGTCAAAAATGCAGATTTTCCTAGGTCACGCCCTAGGTCATGCCCGTGACCTGGGGATCACGCCCGTGACCTAGGGCGTGTAAGTTGATGTTAACAGTTAAGTTGATGCCGCCATAATTCAGAAATTTTGGTCAGACGCGCCCAAAGTTACACGGGCGTGCTTCCAGTCATGCCCGTGACTGCCACGTCAGCCAGACGCCAGCGCCCTTGATCGCGTGCCAGCTCCCATGCCTAGCTTGACCACCGAATTGGGCATGCCCCAGTCACGGGCGTGACCTGGGGCGTGACCCATCAAATTGCGTCAGAATTGAGCGCCGAACCTGATCCAAGCCGCAGAATTGATTAAATAAGTCACGCCCCTAGTCACGGGCGTGACTTAGGCCATGACCGAGGCAGAAAAATTTCTATAAATTGGGATGACCTCCAAGCTTTCCCCATGGAGTTTTTGCAGAGAGAAAGGGTGCTACTGCTTTATTTTCAGTGATTTTCATGTTATTTTTTTATTCTCTTTCTCTCTCTCTCTCTTATTTCAATGCACTTCTTTTTCTTGTTTTCTTATGAATGTTGTAATGCCCTTGTAACTTCCTTTCATAATGTATTGCTAATGCTTAGTAGGCTTTCCATGCAAATGTATCTTCAGTTGAACTCTATTTTAAAAAAAAATTGTATGTTTTTGTTCTCTTAACATCTTCCTCATTTCTCTCTCCTACCCCTCCAACATGAGTAACTAAATCCTCATAGTACTTGATCTTGATGATCTGAGGATGAGTTGATTAAGTTATGATCCTTTAGCCCTCTTTTACTTTCTAAAGTCTTGGGCCTTAGATTTACTCTTAATCAAAATTTAGTGGAGCTATAATATCGATATATAGTCCCCACCTTTGCTTTCATTCTTGGCTAGCCGAGAGGCCGATAGTCTGAAGTGAACGCTTAAGAGTAAAGAGAGTTGCATGCATTTCTCGAGAGAGAATGACATAAATCTCCTGGATTGGAGTCAAATCCAATAGCGGGGTTCACCACTTAAAGCAAGTTTTAGGTATTCGAATACGGGACGAGAGTTCGGTCGGATTTTCCTAAACTCAGTTGGGCATATCTTCGAGAGAAGCATGTTCAAACTATAGGAACCCCCACGGTAAAGCTACCCTTACTTTATTAAGTTTTAAGTTTGCAAGTTTAATTTTGATCAACTTAAGCCGAAGTAAGTCAAGATCGAGTGCTATTTCTTAATCATCGTTTAGCCGTACTTTTATCCAGCTTTTATTTCAATTTAGCAAACAAAACCTTCCAAAAAATTATTAAGATAAAATAATAGTAATTCGTTTGAGTATAAGTAATCAACGGTTCTCGGATTTTAATACGACACTTGTGTTCCTATACTACAGTTCGATAGGTATACTTGCCTTCTCGGATTGCTAGTTCAGATTTTATTTCGTGCAAGCGGAATTTTAATCATCAAGTTTTTAGCGTCGTTGCCGGGGACTCGCTTTTTGTTGATATTTTGAAAGAACGAATCTATTACTTTTATCACCTCTTTTTCTCTCCTCTTTCTTGAAAAAAATTAATTAAAAAAAAAAGAGAGACCTTTTCTTTTTCGAATTTCTCAATCTTATTTTCCCTTCTCCCTTTCTAGTTTATGACCCGAGCGAATCCGTCAGAACTTGTAGACTTGGACCAAGAACTTGAGCGTACTCTTCAGAGAAAATCGCGAGTTCAAGATCCTACATTCCAAGAATTGGCTAAGGATTCGGAGTCGGTTGTTAATATGGGCGAACCTAACCAAAATGAAGTCCCCAACATGGTTGCGGCCCCTGAATGGACTATGTCCCATTATGCAAGGCCTATCCTGGAAGGGACGGAAACTAGTATAGTCCTCCCTGCCATAGCTAATAATAATTTCGAACTAAAGCCCAGCATAATTCACATGGTGTAGCAATACGTGTAGTTCGACGGATTACAAGATGAAGATCTGAATGCACATATTGCTAGCTTCCTTGAAATCTGTGACACCTTCAAAATATAGGGTGTTATGGATGATGCAATTAGGCTAAGACTCTTCCCATTTTCTTTAAGAACAAAGGCTAAGCAGTGGTTGACGACTCTACCTAGAGGTTCTATCACCACTTGGGCCCAATTAACTGTAAAATTTCTAACTAAGTATTTTCCACCTGCGAAAACTGCAAAGCTTAGAAATGATATTTCTTCTTTTTGCCAAATAGATTCTGAAACACTATATGATACCTAGGAAAGGTATAAATAATTCTTAAGACGTTGCCCTCATCACGCTCTACCTGTATGGTTACAAGTGCAGACATTTTATAACGGGCTAAATCAACATACTAAGCAAATGATAGACGCCGCTTCCGGTGGTACCTTAAATAACAAAACACCGGAAGCCGCTCTTGAGCAATTTGAGGATATGGCCATGAACACCTATCAGTGGATTGTGCCAAGATCCCGCCCAAACAAACCTGCAGGTATGTATGAGGTGGATAACGTCTCCAGCAGGCACTACAAGTGGAAATGCTTAGCAAAAAGATATCGGAAATGAATGCTCCTTCCGCACCTCAGGTTTGGGAATTTGCAAAAGCCACCTCCGAACAAGTTGATTACGTAGGCAATTGAAATGCTTATAATAATTATTTTGCTGCTTCTAATTTTCATGCACCTGGTTTTCAATTACCGAATAATTATAATCCTGCGCTGCGTAATCACCCGAACTTTTCTTGGAGTAATCCTGCAAACACAACTCGTCCGCCTCTACAAAATGAATTTACATCACCTCCACCCCTTGTTAACTTTCAAAAACCTCCATCTTTGGAGGAGATGCTTTCATAATATATAAGTACGAATGAAGCAACTGTCCGGAACTTAGCCGGAATCGTTAAGAATCTAGAAAACCAAATCGGGCAGCTCGCCAAAATAATATCTGTGCGACCGCCCGGGACTCTTCCCGCTAACACCGAGCCCAACCCGAGAGAGTAAGCGAAAGCTGTAACTCTTCGGAGTGGGAAGAAAATATCCGGTCCGGTTAGCAAAGAGCCCGAGGCAAGATCCGCCCCTATTTTAAAAACACCACTCACTCAAATAAATTTTATCACTCCACCTCCTGTTTTCAAAAAAACCCCGCCCCGCCTTATCCTTCTCAACTCAACAAAGAAAACTTAGATGATCAATATCATCGCTTCCTGGAAATGTTTATGCAAATACACATCAATTTTCCCTTCCATGAAGCGATATCACAAATGCCCAAGTACGCTAAGTACTTGAAGGATCTTCTAACTAATAAGAAAAAGCTAGAAAATCTATCGCGTGTAACTTTAAACGCTGAGTGTTCCGCCGTCCTAACAAATAAATTACGAAAAAGGCTATCGATCCGGGTAGTTTTTCTATCCCATGCCTCTTTGGTGATTTATTTGTAAAGAACTCGTTGGCCGACTTAGGTGCGAGCATCAACTTGATGCCATTCTCCTTGTTTAAGAAGTTAGGAGTGGGCACCCTTAGCCCCACACGTATGAGTATACAACTAGCAGATAGGATGATAAAATATCAGCTGGGAATTTTGGAGGACGTGCTCGTAAAGGTAGACAAATTATTCCCGGTGGATTTTGTCATTTTGGACATTGAAGAGGATGTCGAGGTTCCACTAATCCTTGGCCGCCCCTTCCTTGCCACCTCCCGTGTTATCATCGATGTGAGTAATGGTAAGCTCTTCCTCCGAGTTGGAGATGATGAAGTGACCTTCTCCATAACACCCTCTATGAAAAATACCCTAGAAAATGACGATTCGTGTTTTTCTTAGATGTGTTAAGAGAAGACCCTTCTTTTTGTATTTCTGAAAATTCTTCTTCTTTTTGTTCATCTTCAAGCACCTCAACTGAAATATTACAAGAAATGGAAATGGCCATTGCTCCCACCCCCTCAAATTTTCAAAATAAATCAAATTTTTTTGAAGAAATTACTTTTGAAAAAGAAAAATCTTTCAAATCTTCGTACGAGGAACCTCGCACATTAGAACTTAAAGAACTACCCAATCATTTAAGATATGAGTTTTTAGAAAAAGACTCTAAGTTACCAGTAATAGTGTCGGCCCATCTAAGTGAATTTAAAAATGCCAAATTGCTAAAAGTTTTACAAAAGCACCGCCAAGCAATTGCTTGGCAGATTTTTGACATTAAGGGCATAAGTCCGTCTTTCTGCACGCACAAAATTCTAATGGAAGATAATTCACATAATTCTATTCAACCTCAACGCCGATTAAACCCAAACATGAAAGAAGTAGTAAAGGGTGAGGTCGTGAAATTATTACACGCAGGAATTATCTATCCAATTTCAGATAGCAAATGGGTGAGCCCCGTCCAAGTAGTTCCAAAAAAGGGAGGGATCACGATAGTGTTAAACGACTATAATGACTTAATCCCAACACTGACGGTGACTGGGTGGCGTATGTGTATTGATTATCGAAAATTGAACGACGCCACCCGCAAGGACCATTTCCCCTTGCCATTCATCGATCAAATCTTAGAACGATTATCCGGCCATAGCTTTTATTGCTTCCTCGATGGTCTTTCGGGCTACTTCCAAATTCCCATCTCGCCCGAGGACCAGGAGAAAACGACGTTTACTTGTCCTTTCGGCACCTTCGCCTATCGAAGAATGTCGTTTGGCTTATGTAATGCGCCGACAATATTTCAACGGTGTATGTTGGCCATTTTTGACACGTACGTAGAAAGTATTATGGAGGTCTTTATGGATGACTTCTCCATGTTTGGTGATTCCTTTGATTTTTGTTTACAGAATTTAGAAAAAGTGTTAGAACGATGTGAGGAGACCAATCTCGCCCTGAAGTGGGAAAAATACCATTTCATGGTGCGGGAGGGATTGGTTTTAGGTCATAAGATATTAGCAAGAGGAATTGAGGTCGATGAAGCAAAAATAGAAGTGATCGAAAAACTGCCACCGTCAACCAACGTTAAGGCATAAGAAGCTTTCTAGGACATGCCGGTTTTTACCGGCGATTTATAAAAGTTTTTTCGAAAATTACCAAACCCCTCACTCATCTTTTATAAAAAGACACTCCATTTATTTTTGATGATACCTGCTTATCTGCATTTCAATTAATCAAAAATAAGCTAATAAAAGCGCTAATTATGATAGCTCCAGTCTGGGACCTTCCATTCGAAATCATGTGCGATGCAAGTAGCTTTGCGTTGGGAGCTGTTTTAGAACAACGTATATCTAAAAACTTCCACCCTATTTTCTACGCAAGTAAAACGCTTACATCCGCACAAGAGAACTATACCACAACAGAGAAAGAATTATTAGCAGTTATTTTTGCGTTCGACAAATTTCGATCTTATATTACGCTTTCAAAAATTATCGTTTTTGCGGACCACTCGGCCCTCAAATATTTTCTTTCTAAATCGGATGCCAAACCATGCTTACTTTGCTGGATCTTACTCCTCCAAGAGTTCGACTTGGAAATCCGAGATAAAAAGGGAGCTGAAAATTTGGCCGCGGACCATCTTTCACGATTTGATAACCCGTTTATTGAAAATTTAAATGAACAAACTTTTAATGATTATTTTCCCAATGAGAAGTTATTTTCAATCAACACTACTCCTTCTCCTTGGTTTGCAAACTTCGCCAACTACATAGTAGCTCGAGTCCTCCCAAAAAAATTCTCCTATCAGCAAAAGAAGAAATTCTTTTCAGACCTGAAAAATTATTTTTGGGAGGACCCATATCTGTTTCGAGTTTGTGCAGACCAAGTAGTAAGGAGATGTGTTTCTTTCGAAGAAGGACAAAATATTTTAAAACATTTACATGAAGGACCGACCGGTGGGCACTATCAAGCCAATCGGACCACTCACAAAGTACTAAGTGCAGGCTTTTATTGGCCTAGCCTTTTTAAAGATTCCCAATCTTTTGTGAGTCGGTGCGATAGCTGCCAACGATCCGGCAATATCTCTAATAAAAATGAAATGTTGCAAAATTATTTCCTCGAGTGCGAAGTTTTCGACCTTTGGGGAATTGATTTTGTAGGTCCTCTTCCTTCTAGCCATGGGAATAAATACATCTTAGTTGCGGTAGATTACATATCTCGATGGGCAGAGGCCCAAGCTCTTCCTACCAATGACTCCCGAGTCGTTATTATTTTCTTAAAAAAATTATTTTCTCGATTCGGTACTCCTAGGGCCATCGTTAGCGATAGGGATTCGCACTTTTGTAACGCACAACTTGAAAATACACTTTTTAAGTATGGCGTTACACATAAGCTTTCAACTGCATACCACCCCCAAACTAACGGCCAGGTCGAGGTAGTGAATAGAGAAATCAAACATATTTTAGAAAAGACTGTTTCCACCTCACATAAGGACTGGTCATATAAATTAGATGACACTTTATGGGCTTACCGAACAGCGTACAAGACCGCCATCGTTGTACACTGTATCGGTTAGTATATGGGAAATCATGCCATTTACCGGTCGAATTAGAACATCGTGCTTTCTGGGCCCTTAAATTTTTAAATTTTGATCCTCACTCCACCACCGATCTTCAAAAATTCCAACTCAATGAACTCGACGAGTGGCGCTCCAATGCGTATGAAAATAATAAATTATATAAGGAACGAACGAAATTCTTTCACGATAAAAATTTAAGGCACCCGAAAAAATTTAAACCAACCGACCAAGTATTGCTTTATAATTCTCGTTTACGTTTATTTCCTGGAAAGTTAAAATCTAGATGGTCAGGTCCTTTTAATGTAAAGGAAGCTTATCCGTATGGAACTATTTTGATATCGCACTCAGATAAGGGTGATTTTAAGGTTAATGGGTAGCGTTTAAAACTTTATTTTTCTGGTGACAATATTGACATGGACAGTGAAAAACTTCTTTTGTCTGGACTGTAATAATTTGGACTTACTTTTGAACTATATTCTTGTAGTCGAGCTCAAACGACATTAAACAGAGGGCGCTCTTGGGAGGCAACCCAAGGTTTTTAAAATTTGTTGTTTTAATTTTTCTTTGGCCCTGGGCAGCTCCGATACTCTCAACTTCGGCGATCGCCTGCTCCAACGTTGCTGATTTCAAGAAAAATTCAAGATGATATTTCATGAAGATCCAAAGCGCCAAAAAGGGGGAGCGACATCACACATCCTTTCAAGCCCATAAATCCAGGGAAGTGCCTGTTTCAGTTTTTCAGTTTTAGTTTCTTTTCTTAGTTGCCCCTTCCTTCACTCTCCTTTTCCATGGAGGACAATGCTTATCGTAAGCTTGGGGGAGAATGTCTTCTTTTCTTTTCTTTTGTTTTAGTAGTCTAAATTAGATTTTGGTAAAATCAATAGTACCCCTTGCTTTATGTTTTGTTTTTCCCAAAATATTTTATATAGCCTTAGTTAATTTCAAAATTTCTAACCCAACTTTTTAATTATGTTTCACAAGTAAATTGTTGACTCATGTAGTTTTCTAATTCCAGGTAGCATGTTAATGTGAAAAGTTTTTCTAAAATCTTCTACTTTCCTTATCGTTTTCTCTTTTATCTTCTTTACTTTATTAAAAAATTCTTCATCCACTATTTTCCTCTTCATTTTTAGATAAATTTTGCAAGGTTAACTTTTGATTAGTATAGTAAATGCGAATAATCCTAGACGCTTATTATTCTTATTTTCAGGATAAGTTCATTAGTCTTTATTTAATATCTAGGGCTTACTTTTTGAAATCCTTCAAAACTTATGCTTTAAATAAATTTAGGAGCAATGAAAATGATTTAGGCCATTTTTTTGTTTAAGTTTGAGCCTTCATGCCAACCCTTAAAAAGAAACCCTTTGTTAGCCTCTTCTGAGCCTTTTCCCATGTTTTATTGTCACCTCCACTTATCAATTTTTTCACCAAAGCCAAAATTTCCAAACCTATTTAAATCACACTAACACTTTGAGTTTTATTTAAATTTTTAAATAGTGTGATTGGTTTATTGCATGGAGAGCTTCAAAGAAAAGAATTTGCTCAAAAAGAAGATATTTTAAGCGTATTTGTATTAGTTATCTTTGCCAAAATTTCAAAAAAAAAATGGCTATGAAAGAGAAAGAAAGAAAATATGCTATATGCTTATAAAGAAGGATTGCCTCTTATCATTCATATCGAAATTTTTATAAAACTCATGTTTATGGTTTAGTGTGACTATAGCCACCACTTTTATCTTCGATTTCCATTCCAAATCATATGCCTAAACCAAACATTTCGGTCCTAATAAAGTCCTCTTGATTCATGCTCCTAAATTTGCTTTAGCTAAGTAAAGAAGAAAAGTAGAATAGTTAAGTTTTGGGTATGAATTTAGATCCTTGTTCTTAGAATGATATAATTATAATTTGTCTCTTAGGGTTTAGTAACAATTCAATGCACTCTCTCACTTGTTACTTTGCTTAATTTTATTTAAAAACTGAGCAATTAAAATTTTGGATGATTAATTTTTGTTAGTAAAGGGTATAAAAATTAAGCTTAAATAAAGTACTTATTTTTTAGGTTTCTTTTTCACTATTCTCCCTACTTAGAATTTCGCAAGGTACTCGTGTTTAGCATAATTAAATCTTTTTGATTAGTCACCTTTTTATTAGCTAATGCATATTTCTTAGCTTGGGGATAAGCAAAGTGTATGCTTGTGGGAATTTGATAGTGTTAAATCTAGTTAGTTTAATTAGGTTATTTTTAGGTTATTTACTCTTAATTTTTGCTTATTATTGTCTCTCTAAATGCAATTTTTGGTCATTTTCCTATTTTTAGTGCTAACTTAAGTTTTCTGAATTTTTAGGTCAAAAATGCAGATTTTCCTAGGTAACGCCCTAGGTCACGCCCGTGACCTGGAGATCACGCCCGTGACCTAGGGCATGTAAGTTGCTGTTAACAGTTAAGTTGATGTTGCCATAATTCAGAAATTTTGGTCAGACACGCCCAAAGTTACACGGGCGTGCTTCCAGTCACGCCCGTGACTGCAACGTCAGCCAGCCGCCAGCGCCCATGCCTAGCTTGACCACCGAATTGGTCACGCCCCCAGTCACGGGCGTGACCTGGGGCCTGACCCATCAAATCGCGGCAGAATCGAGCGCCGAACCTGATCCAAGCCGCAGAATTGATTAAACAAGTCACGCCCCTAGTCACGGGCGTGACTTAGGGCGTGACCGAGGCAGAAAAATTTCTATAAATTGGGATGACCTCCAAGCTTTCCCCATTGAGTTTTTGCAGAGAGAAAGGGTGCTACTGCTTTATTTTCAGTTATTTTCATGTTATTTTTGTATTCTCTTTCTCTCTCTCTCTCTCTCTCTCTCTCTCTTATTTCAATGCACTTCTTTTTCTAGTTTTCTTATGAATGTTGTAATGCCCTTGTAACTTCCTTCATAATGTATTGCTAATGCTTAGTAGGCTTTCCATGCAAATGTATCTTTAGTTGAACTCTATTTTAATAAAAATCGTATGTTTTTGTTCTCTTAATATCTTCCTCATTTCTCTCTCCTACCCATCCAACATTAGTAACTAAATCCTCATAGTACTTGATCTTGATGATCTGAGGATGAGTTGATTAAGTTATGATCCTTAAGCCCTCTTTTACTTTCTAAAGTCTTGGGCCTTAGATTTACTCTTAATCAAAATTTAGTGGAGCTATAATATCGATATATAGTCCCCACCTTTGCTTTCATTCTTGGCTAGCCGAGAGGCCGATAGTCTGAAGTGAGCGCTTAAGAGTAAAGAGAGTTGCTTGCATTTATCGAGAGAGAATGACTTAAATCTCCTGGATTGGAGTCAAGTCCAATAGCAGGGTTCACCACTTAAAGCGAGTTTTAGGTATTCGAATACGGGATGAGAGTTCGGTCGGATTTTCCTAAACTCTGTTTGGCATATCTTCGAGAGAAGCATGTTCAAACTATAGGAACCCCAATGGTCAAGCTACCCTTACTTTATTAAGTTTTATGTTTGCAAGTTGAATTTTGATCAACTTAAGCCGAAGTAGGTCAAGATCGAGTGCTATTTCTTAATCATCGTTTCGCCGTACTTTTATCCAGCTTTAATTTTAATTTAGCAAACAAAACCTTCGAAAAAATTATTAAGATAAAATAATAGTAATTCGTTTGAGTATAAGTAATCAATGGTTCCCGGATTTCAATACGACACTTGTTTTCCTATACTACAGTTCGATAGGTATACTTGCCTTCTCGGATTGCTAGTTCGGATTTTATTTCGTGCAAACGGAATTTTAATCATCACTAACATTGTTTGTTACAACTACAAAAAGCCTGGACATGTCATTGTTGAATGTCCATTCAAAAGACAAGATAAGAGTGAAGAAAGAATGCACTAAAAGAACAGGAGGTCAGAGAAAAGCTTGGTGGCAAAGAAAGTGAAGACACTTAGTGACAGTGACACTGAATGCTCTTCATCATAATCAGATATCCATATAGTAGCCATGGATCTCTCAAATGGAGAATGATGTGATGAAATTCATCACAAATTGGTAATTCCTAAAGCTTCTCCTACCATCTCTGACATAGATTCAGATGCCAGCTCCTCTTCAACAATTAGAGAAGTTGACACTAATTATATTGAAAAATTTTGTGCACTGCTTGATACCCCTAAGAAATCAAAAGCTCTATGTAAGGCACAAGCTGCAGAGATCATCTCCTTATGTGACAAGAGAGATGAACTACTTGAGAAAGTAACTAGGCTAGCTAATGAGAAAACCAAATTATCAATCCCTCCACTAAGCACTAGCACTTTGACTGAAGTCATCAAGCAAAAAATTTTTAGAATCAAAGAACTGGAGGATATGATCTTAAAGGAAAAAAAATTTGTGGCTAGTTATTCTAAGACACAAACATTTCTTCCCTTGATTGATAGCTTTTCATAAACAAATAAATAAGGTTTGGGCTACACTCAAGGTGAAGGCAACGAGAAATCTACCCAAGGAAAGACAATCTTAAGAAAAGTGATCATACCCACAAATTCATATGATCACAATAGAATCTATGGATGCAAAGAAAAAGGTCTCAACCCCTCTTGTTGCTTATGCCAATTGCTTATTGTTTGGGCACACCACAGACTCTTGTAGGAATAAGGGAAAGCGCACTATAAAACAAATCTGGGTACCTAAGGTCTTCGCATATGTTATGGGAGGAACCTCATGGGTATCCGGATCTTCACTAACATTTTCTTCTTAGGTATGTTGGCAGGCTAAGGACAAGGGAAACATGTGGTATTTGGACTCGGGTTGCTCCAAGCACATGACGGGCGATAAAGCAAAGTTCCTTAGCCTCTCTAAGGAAAAAGGAGGAACCGTGACGTTTGGTGACAATGGAAAAGGAAGAATATTAGGCACCGGTACAGTGGGTAACAAATCTTTCTCTCTTACAATTGTGTTATTTGTAGAAGGTTTAAAACACAACTTAATCTCTATTAGTCAACTATGCGATAAAGGTCTGAATGTGTTATTTGAGTCTTCTTCAAATCTGTGCAAAATTATTGATCCTAAGTCTAATAATATTGTACTCACAGCACCAAGAGTTCATAATGTCTATTTAATTACTTTTCATGATCTATCACATACATCACTTAAATGTCTTATTTCAAAAAATGAAGAACTTGAATTGTGGCATAGGCGTCTTGGTCACTCTAGCACTAAATTGATTTTAAAATTGTAAAAAAATAAAATTATTAGAGGGTTGCCAATACTAACTGGAAATCTATCTACTTTATGCTCGCCTTGCCAAAAAGGAAAATTTTCAAAAACATCATTTAAAACTAAAAGTGAAATATCCAGCACAAGACCTTTGCAACTAATTCACGAGGACCTATTTGGGCCAATTAGCACTTGTAGTCTTGCGGGTAAAAAGTACACTTTTGTATTGATTGGCGATTTCTCTAGATTCACATGGACTTTATTTCTCACCTCCAAATCCGATGCATTTTCTAAATTTTCAAAACTTTGTAATCTCATTCAAAATGAATTAGACTTACAAATAAAGTGCATATGGTCGGATCATGGAGGGGAATTTGAAAATGAGAGTTTCACCACTTTCTGTAATAATCTAGGTATCAAGCATGAATTTTCTGCTCCACGCACCCCCCAACAAAATGGTGTAGTGGAGATGAAAAATAGAACCCTTCAGGAACTCGCAAGCACTATGTTATCCGAGTATGGGTTGCCTAGATCCTTTTGGGCTGAAGCAGTAAATACATCTTTTGATGTTATAAATCGTATCATGCTTCGCCCTATTTTGAAATTAACTCCATATGACTTATATTACCAAAAGAAACCTAATGTATCGTACTTTCATGTTTTTGGATGTAAATGTTTTATCTTAAATACCAACGATGCATTAGCTAAATTTAATGAAAAATGCGATGAAGGAATCTTTCTTGGTTAATCATCTACTAGCAAGGCATATAGGATATATAATAACAAATCTAAAAAGGTTGAAGAGTCTATTCATGTGAAGTTTGATGAAATTATGCTTTGTGTAGATTCTAATAGTGCAGGAAAATAAGATGAACCCCCTTCACCTTTGGAGCTTGATGACGATGAATCACTTGGAAAGGACAAAGAAGTAGAACCTGTGCAAGAAGAGTTTGTGCCTCCAAGCGTGCTTAGATTCACAAAAGATCATCCAAGGGAGCTTATCATTGGAGAACCATCAAGAGGGGTAACTACACGCTCTTCCTTTAATGAATCTTTTTCTAATTTAAGCTTTGTCTCTGAAATTGAACCTAAAAAATGTTTCTATCGCTTTAAATGATGATTTTTGGTTTATTGCTATGAATGGAGAATTAAATCAATTTGAACGCAATAGGGTTTGGAAGCTTATAGAAAGACCATCTAATCACCCTGTTATTGGTGTCAAACGGATATTTAAAAATAAATTAGATGGAGATTCTAGAATCACTAGGAACAAAGCTAGATTAGTAGCACAAGGTTATTCACAAATTGAGGGGGTCGACTTTGATGAAACATTTTCTCCCGTTGCTCGCCTTGAATTGATTAGAATTTTTCTTGCATTTGTGAGTTATAAGAAGTTTAAACTATTTCAAATGGATGTAAAAAGTGCATTCTTAAACGGGATAATTAAAGAAGAAGTTTATATAGAACAAGCGCCTCGTGCTTTATGGTCTAAAACAAGCGCTTTATGGTCTAAAACAAGCACCCCGTGCTTGGTATGAACGTCTAACATCTTTTTAATAAAGCACGGTTATAAAATGGGTAGTGCCGACAATACACTCTTCATTAAGCATATTAATGATGATATAATTATTTTACATATGTTGATGATATTATTTTTGGAGCCACTAATGAAGAGCTATGTAATGAAGTTGTACTTGTAATGCAAAATGAATTTGAAATGAGTCTAGTTGGTGAATTAACTTATTTTTTAGGCTTTCAAATAACCCAAAGAAATGATGGAATCTTCATATGTCAATCTAAATATGTTTATGATATGTTAAAACGATTTGGATTTAAAAACAAAAAACAAGCTAGTACTCCAATGAGCGCATCACTAAAATAAGGAAAAGATGAAACTGGAATTTCCATTGGCCAAACTTTATATAGAGGGATGATTGGATCCTTAACATACCTTAGTGCATCTAGACCCGATATTATGTTTGTCATTTGCTTATGCGCTAGATTTCAAGCAAACCCAAAAGAATCTCATTTAAAAGCAGTAAAATGAATATTTAGATATCTTATTGGCACACCTAATCTTGGACTTTGGTATCCAACTAATGATTCCTTTCTATTACATGGGTATTCTGATTCCGATTATGCGGGTTGCTTTCTAGATAGAAAAAGCACTAGTGGCACATGTCATTTCTTAGGTCCTTCTCTAGTTGCATGGTCAAGTAGAAAACAAAATTCCATTGCCCTCTCCACCACCGAGGCGGAATATATTGCACTAGGAAGTTATTGTGCCCAAGCTTTATGGATGACTCAAACCTTAGAAGATTTCGGAATTCATCTAACTAATATTGAACTCTAGTGTGACAACAAGAGTGTTATTGATTTAACCAACAACCCCGTTCATCACTGCAGATCCAAACACATAGACGTTAGACATCATTTCATTTGGGATCACATAAAAAAGGACATGTTCATGTAAACTTTATTGGAACTGAATCCCAACTTGCAGACATCTTCACCAAGCCTCTGCCTGACTCTCGCTTTGCTCTACATAGATTAGAATTAGGAGTCTTAGACTTAACAAATTGAATACTCATCAGAAGTTATGAAAAATCAAATAAAAAAGGGGATAAAACTATTTTAAAACCACCGAAATATGCTTAAATAAGCCTTCTAAACATATCAACTTTTTCTGAAATTTTTACCCTAAGAAGGTCTATGCACATACTCTCTATTCCATAGATTTTGTTTTTTCAAAAATCTCAAAAAATCATTTACTGTCCCGGTGTTATGCCAGGCGTTAGTCTTTTTATCAGATTTAAATTCTATTTTCTCTGCCATATTTCTGGTATTTCTCTACTGCTATTTCCTTAAATTAATTTGCCTCTTAATTTATTATTTTCACCTCAAAAATAAAAAAAAGATAGATATATAACCATTGTAAAAATTTACAAAACACATGCTTGATTTGCCTTCTAGTATCTTCCAAATTATCTGAAATTTCTACACTATGAAAGCATATATACATGTTATTTATTCCAACAATGTTTTTTTCAAAAACTGTAAAAATCAGTGTCTATTTCGGCGTTAACTACTTAACGCCAGGCATTAGCCCTCTTTTGCAAATGTGGAAAATTTTTTGGGGGGTTATTGCTAAATTGTTTTTGGTTATTGTTTCTCTCTAATTTTTCTGTTAGGACTATTTCAAAATTCAACAAAAATATATATAATCCAAAATCCAAAAATATTTTTTTGTTGTTGATTATCTATATTAAATTATTGTTTGACTATATGTCTTCACATGAGCACAACATCATAATCATCTATGTTTCAAATAGTCAATCTTATTTGGGCATACACTAAAATAGTTTCTTAATGAGCAATTTTAATTTCAAATTTATTAAATATTGTCCTATTTTTTATGCCTTGATCTTAATCTAATTATGTGGAATGAAATAGTCTATAGATAATTGTGTATGTTTTGCCTAGCATGCCTCTAAGCATGAGCAATATTTTATGCTAATCAATGATCCATACACTCACTTTTTTGATGATCTACATATGTTCATAATCTTCAACTTGCATGATTGTGTAATGTAATAGTTTAATCTATTAAGATATTTATCTACATTACTAACACATTCACTGAAACAATAAATTTCTTACCCATATAGAAGTGATTACTTTCAAAAATGGTATATTGTGTTTACAACAATAAGTGAATTCCGAGACCTTTGGCCCACTATTACACTAATATGAAATATGAAGCCAAAGATAACTCAACCAAGCACTACTCACCCTCCTGATAAGTCTTAATGAGCATTGTGAGGTTGAGCACCTTGGAAAGAATTGTAAAGTGTCTTGTGTAAACACATTATTTTTTATCACTTCTATTTGTACACCGGATCACTAAAAATAAAAATTCAATAAAATTGCTTATGTGATCCCCCAAGCACTACTTCGCTCCCTGATAAGTCTTAATGAGCATTGTGTGGGCGAAGCACCTTGGTTGTTGTACCTATTTTGTTGTGCCTTGAAATTTTATTCTTGTGTTGATGTGTGAAAGTAAACATAAGGTTATATCCTTAATAGTATTATTTCTATTTCATTATATATGTCATGTGTTTTTGATTATATTATTTGTATACTTTTATCAAAACACTCTATGCACACATCATTGATTTTCATAAAATTCTACTCATAAGAATTGGAACCTATTGCAAACTTATAAAATTCTCTAAAAACACAAGTAAAAGCACTAGATTGTAATGCATGATTTCTACAATGTTTTCTTCACTTGAAATTAGAATTGATTTCATTGTAGTTATTATCTTGTTGTGTATGATAAATCAAGCTTGCCTACTTGTTATAAGAACTTACAGTGTTATTGCTCTATTGTGAAAAACCTAGTGTCAAACATATTATTTCTTAACAAAAAATTCTTCAATATTTATTTGCCTTATCTTATTCCGCATTCCTATTTGACTATGCTATGTGTTCCTATGGTTTATCATGACTACTTCTAGGAATTTTTTTTTCTTTGTTGCAAACAAGCTTATAAACATTTTTTTTGCAAAGTATGTGGTTTCTTCTATTAATCAAAACAATGGATTGGACTAATGTTCATTCATGCTTATCATATCTATTTCCGTTGTGTTACTCTCTTCCTTAGCTCAATCATGACTCTCTTAATGTTTAAACTAAAACTTTTAAATTCTCTCTTATTTTTGTCCCTCATTTGTGTCTTCCTTCCTCTAGTTTTTAATTTAAACTCCACCCTATTTTGCTAATAACAAAAGGGGGAGAATAAAGTGCTAAATCATATTGATTAAACGGAGTAGGATTCACTAGATTAAGGGGGACCATGTATCTAGTATATGGAGTATACACTAAGGGGGAGCATTTTTATAGGGTGAGCATTCTTAAATGATCTATAATTCTTATCATTATCTTATAATTGCTTAGTGTCATATATCTTTATAAAAACACAAATTTTTTATCTATGAATCTGATTTATCTCTATTGGATTTTTTATTATCAAAAGGGGGAGATTGTTGGAACATGGTTTTCCGCTTCCCTTTGATTTGAGAATAGAAAATCCTACTTGTATTTGATCTTGCTTGCCTTTGTGTTTTTAGCATGCAGGTTTTGAACATGTATGTCATTAGGTTGCTGCTCCATTGTTCTGGAACTGTCCACATGCTTATATGAATATAATCTAACGCCAGGCGTTATGCTTAATGCTGGGCATTGTCGTTCGATGGGATGATTTGCCGATCAACTGGATGGCTTACCGACTGAAGAAATGAGAGAAGATCAACGCCAGGCGTTAGTACTTAATGCTGGGCGTTAACGCTCGATGTTTATGGAAAGAGGGGAAGCAGCCGTGATTGAAGGGGCACTTTAGGAATGATTTGACCTACAGCCAGCATTAGCCTCAACCCCAGCGTTAGGGTTGCCTAAAAAGAAAGTTTCCTAAAGTGCAGAATCTCATTCCTATTTTACCCAGAAATCGGCGATCTCTACGAGCTAACATTTTCAGGTATTACGATATGTTCGGAGATCCGGGCCAATCTCGCTCCTCCGGGGGGGTCTCGTCGAGCCCGGGCAGTCTCGTGCAGGAGGAGGTCACCCCTTCCTGGGCAACCTCGCACTCGCAGAGGCAGGTCGCCCCTCCTGGGCGACCTCGCAGAGGCAGGTCCCCCCTCCTGGGCGACCTCGCAGAGGGAGGTCGTCCCTCCTGGGCGACCTCGCAGAGGCAGGTCGCCCCTCCTTGGCGACCTCGCAGAGGGAGGTCGCCCCTCCTGGGCGACCTCGCAGAGGCAGGTCGCCCCACTTGGGCGACCTCGTAGAGGCAGGTCGCCCCTCCCGGGCGACCTCGCAGAGGAAGGTCTCCCCTTCTGGGCGACCTCGCAAAAGAGCAGGCCCTCCCCTCTCGGGTGACCTCGCAGGGAGGAGATCGCCCCTCCTGGGTGATCTCCCAAGGAGCAGGTCGCCCCTTCCGGGCGACCTCGAGCAGAGTAGGCCGCCCCTTCCGGGTGACCTCGAATAGAGCAGGCCGCCCCTTTCGGGCGACCTCGAGCAGAGCAGGCCGCCCCTTCCGGGTGACCTCGAGCAGAGCAGGTCGCCCCTCCCGGGCAACCTCGCACGGAGGAGATCGCCCCTCCTGGGCGATCTCAAATGGGGAGATCGCTTCTCCTCGGCGACCTCGCTCCGGAGGGTCTCGGTCCTATACCGATTATATTTTGTGTGATATATTCAGGTGATCTAGGCCCAGACAATCTCAGCGGTCTCAGCAGGTCCGAATGATCTCAGCAGGTCCAGATGATCTCGACGATCTCAGCGGTCTCAGCAGGTCCAGACGATCTCAGCGATCTCAGCAGGTCCAGATGATCTTAATGATCTCAGCGGTCTCAGCACTGGTCTCAGATGATCTCAGCAGGTCCAGACGAACTCGACGATCTCAGCGGTCTCAGCAGCGGTCTCAGACGATCCCAGCAGGTCCAGACAATCTCGACGATCTCAGCGGTCTCAGCTGCGGTCTCAGACGATCTCAGCAGGTCCAAATGATCTCGACGATCTCAGCGGTCTCAGTAGCGGTCTCAGTCGATCTCAGCTATTCCGGGCAGCCCATTACCTTTCAAATCTGCCCGCTCGGGCAGGCCCCGAATCTATAAATAGAGGGGTATGGGTACCATTTTGGAGATCTGGGAGGAGTTCCCAGCTCTAGTTGGCGACTTGAGCGGTCTCAATTTTTGGAGACCGCAGAGACCTTCCTGTTTCCCTTCCGGAGACCTCTCCACCTCTTTTTCAGGAGCCTTCTTTTTCATACCTTTCTATTGTAATCTCAGATGTAACACAAGCTTTATATCAATAAAATTCCCTTTCTTTCATCTCAAAGTAACCGGCCACCCAACAGTCTCACCCCCCATCCTTCAATTCGAGCGAGTGTGGAGTTGGTACATTTTTTGGTACCAACAGAACAACACGCGACCTCCATATTTTGAGTGGTTGGTGAACAGCAGCTGCGAGGAAGTTGCTGGATTCGACCTAAAGTACACCAAAACTTCAAAAGGCCATAACTTTTGATACGGGTGTCGGAATTCAGAAATTCAAAGCTCGTTTGAACCGGCTCGACCTGAACTATCCAAATATTAAAAATTGCTAAAATTCGACTCCGTTTAGAAGTTATCGCAGTTTTTCTGTTTCGGCAATTCCTGTTTTTTGAGTAGCAATGCTGATGACAGAGGTTCAAGCTCCTGTTGATAAAGCTCCTTTCCCTCCTCGAGTCGCGGATCTTATTCGTCCTCAAGCCACGGCTCCTCTTCCTCCTAAAAGATTTGCACAACCAGTTGTTCCTCCGCCATCCAAAGCCGAAGAGTTCGCCGCTACTCGTCGTGGCTATTTCAGACCAGTTGCCCGGGGAGGTCTCGTAGAAATGTCTAACTCTCAAGGGAAGTGTGCTTATTTTCCGGCCCCAACTGATGTGGCTTGTCCTTCATCTCCTCCAGATATTGTTGAAGTGGAAGAGCCTTACCCCTTTACAGACAAAGTTCATTGGGTGACTGCTCACGATGGTTTTAGATAACCTTGTATGCCAACTTTCACAGGGGGAGAAGATCCAATTTCCCACCTTCGAGCCTTTGAGTCAGCTATTTCATTAAGAGCGATAACGGATGGCGTCAAGTGCAAGCTCCTTGTTATGACCTTTGATAGTCACGCTAGAGAATGGTTCTATAACTTGCCATCCCGATCAATTGCTTGCTTTATGGATTTGCGGAGAATTTTTCTCTTAAGATTTGCTACCTCTAGAAAGCAAAAAAGAGGTCAAGCAACCCTTTTTCAAATCAAGCATGGTGTTAATGAAACTCTCACTCACTTCATAGACAGATTCCAGAGAGAGCTTCTTGAAATTGTTAATGTAGATCAAGAACTGTATCAAATTGCCTAAATCAACGGACTCAAAGAAGGCCCTCTCAAATTTGAAGTTAGCATAAATGAGCCCAAGTCTTATAGGCACCACATAGAAATAGCAAATCGGTTTATTGAGGGTGAGGCGATGAATCCCAACTATATGAATTCTCGGAACCAGCAGTCTCAGCAACATCGGGGGAATTTATATCATCATCGTTCATCTTCATCACAAATCCCTCCGCAAGGTGAGCAGTCCAAGTCTTATTCACCTCCTCTGAATATGTCCACACCACCTCAACAGGATATGCCATCTCCATACTTGGATATCTCTCCCATTCTGTCCTATGATCCTACAACATTTGAATATGAAACTTACTCCAAAGGGTTTGATCAGTTGAATCTCCCTTTGGAAGAGGTTCTTCCAATTATTCACAATATGCCAGAGTATAGAAGACCCTGCCCTATAAAGTCTAAAATTGAAAATCACAATAAGGAACTCTACTGCATATACCATTCAACTATTGGTCATAATATAGAAGACTGTCGTGCTCTCCGAAAATTGATAGATCGACTATTGAAGGCAGGAAAATTACAAGATTATGTTGTTTAATAATATGAAGATGATTTTTCTTTCCAGCAAAGACAGCTTTACAAAACATAGATTCTCTCCTTCAATAAAAGAAATGCATAGAGAAGAGATGAGATAGAGTGTCTTTTTTGTTTTGTATGTCTCCCATTTGTTTGGAGTTTCTGCATCTTTTGTTTTCTAAGTTTACTTGTAATAAGTGTGGCAGTAATCTGTGTTCTACAAGAAGCTACCATTGCGAGGATTTTTTCAGCAGTCAGCTATATCAAACTTCATACCCATATTCACTTCAACCATTCAGCCAAGTACGTCTAAACTTTTTTCATTACTTTACTTTTCCTGTTTGCATTAATATTTCTAGAAATACGTAGATATGGAAGGTAGAAATACCTTGGAGCGTATAAAGTTTTTTTTATTACTTTACTTTTTCCTGTTTATATTAATATTTCTAGAAATGCGTGGTTATGGAAGGTAGAAATACCGTCTCTGTTTTTGTATATAAAGTGTGGGAATAACATCCCTAATTATCTCTTCTTCTCCGGGTCATAAAACCACCAAGTACACATCTCGCTAGAAATAAATGTGGATGTGTCGTGGTAACCCAACCCCCCTTTCTCCCCCAATCTCTTTCTCCTTCAACCTCTTTTCTCCCAACATCTATCTAGGTGATGATAGAGGTTCATAGCCGAGACACCTGGTTGAGATTAAAAGAAAGTGGTTTTCGGAGATCTAAATATGTTGAGACCGATGGTTTGATCTCCTCCAGGACTTGGATGTTTGAGATTGCTGGTTGTGTTCTCCATTTCTTGTCAGAAAGTGGTTTTCGGAGATCTAAATATGTTGAGACCACCAGTTTGATCTCTTCCAGGACTTGGATGTTTGAGATTGTTGGTTGTGTTCTGCATTTCTTGTCAGAAAGTGGTTTTGGGAGATCTAAATATGTTGAGACCGCCAGTTTGATCTCCTCCAGGACTTGGATGTTTGAGATTAATGGTTGTGTTCTCCATTTCTTGTCAGAAAGTGGTTTTCGGAGATCTAAATATGTTGAGACCGCCAGTTTGATCTCCTCCAGGACTTGGATGTTTGAGATTGCTGGTTGTGTTCTCCATTTCTTGTCAGAAAGTGGTTTTCAGAGATCTAAATATGTTGAGACCGCCGGTTTGATCTCCTCCAGGACTTGGATGTTTGAGATTGCTGGTTGTGTTCTCCATTTCTTGTCAGAACGTGGTTTTCGTAGATTGATGATTTAAGTTGGACTTCTTCTTTTTTGTTTTATAAATAAAAGATAACCTTTATATTAAGAGTTTAGAATTGGCGGATGTTTTCGAAGAGTCTCGCAAGTACTCCTACCTTGAGAAATTAACCGTTATCCTATCGAATGATAGAAGTAACGGTCTTTTTCTTCTTTCGGAATATTGACAATTACGCCTCGGCTACAACGCCGAATTCTATTGAATTGAGAAGTAGAAAAGGAGAGTTTTGCACTAAATGAGTTTGGAAAGCTGTGTTTGAATTTTTAGTCCAAAGTAATCATTTGATAAAGGCAAGTATACCTTATCGCAAGTAATACAGGATATTTTGTTTTAGAAAATATCGGGATCGTATTTTTCCGCGGGTCTTGTTGATTATACTACTTTGAGGAACGAACTATTATTTTATCGGAATAATATTTTAAGTTGATTTAAATGATAATAAGCGATTAACTAGAGTTCTAAGCGATGAGAAAGATAGCGCGCGACGTCGAATTACCTTGAGATGAAAATAGATTTTTCGTAGAATTAAAAGTGATGACCTTTCAAAATATTAAAACAACTTGGCCGTGGAGGTTCCATAATTATGAACGCTCCTCCTCGAGGGTACGCCCACCTGAGATTATGAATATTCGACCGAACTCTCGTTCTACAATCGAATCTTCTTAATACTCGCTTTATGTTGTGAACCCCGCTATTGGGTTTTTATTTCCAATTCAGGAGAATTACCTCGTCCTCTCTCGAGGGTAGAGCGCACTTCTATTTACCCGTGAGTGATCAGTCCATACGCACGAGCCTCTCGGCTAACTAGGTACGAAAACGGAAATGAAAACCACACATCGTTATTCTCGGGTAAATCTTAAGCACGTTAATTATTTTTAGAAAAGAGATGTTTTAATTTTATAGAAAACTATTTTTGTGTCCCAATGCTCTTCGACGACGTGTGCTAAAGGAAATTAGCCACTCATCGGAATGGAGACAACATTATCAGTTGGAAAATACATGTTTAATAATTAAAGCGGATATAAGCGGATAAAAAGGAAATAAAAAGACTTATATAAAAACAGTAATAGTATCCGTCCCAACCGCCTTAAACAAGCGCTAAAAAGTTCTTAGCCTCTTATTCAAGAAGGGGGTGGTATAGAAATGAAAAGACTTATAAAGGTGCAGAAATAATATCCGTCCCAACCGACTTAAATAAATGCTAAAGTAAATTAGCCTCTTATTCAAGATGGGGGTGGTATATAGCAGTTATATAAAGACTGAAATAAAATTAAGTTACAAAAAAGAAAAATACTATCTCATAAACTCACGCACTCTACTTGTAATAAAAGACTGAATCGAAAGAAAGCATTTAAAAGAAAGAGATAAAGAAAGCGATAAAGAAAGCGATAAACTACTTTTATGAAAGCAATAAACTAAGTTATGAAAGCAATAAAACTATTCCCATACACACACACACACACTAACATAAATGAAAAGAAAAATGATCCAAATGAGAAAAACAACATTTTATTTCTAAAAGGCGAAAATTACAAAAGAATATAACTTAATTGCATAAAGAAAACTCGCATTCACTCAAAGAACTCAGAAAAACATTACAAAGCACTCAAAATTTGGATGAGAAATACTTCAGCCGAGCACCTCAATTTATAGGGAAAATTTGAGTTTTACACACCCTAGGTCACGGGCGTGACTTGTATGTCACGGCCATGACTTAGGGCGTGACATTTGCTCGGCTGTATTCGCCGCCTTCTGGAAGGTCTGGCCGTCAAACATGGCTGCACACTGGCGTGACTTGGTATGTCACGGGCATGACTTGGTGAGTCACGGGCGTGACTATGGGTTGCAGATGTCGACAGCATGGGCGCAACTTTGGGTCGTGACGCGCTGGCGGCTCACGGGCGTGACTCTGTTGGAACACAGGCGTGACTTGTAGAGTCACAGGCGTGACTTGGTCAACTGGAGTGAGCTGGAAAGGAATTCGTCGGGCGCAGAGCTTTAAATTTACACGCCCTTGGTCACGGGCGTGACCGAGGGCGTGACTTGCCGTTCGTCGAACTCAGCTCGCCTTTCGTCGACCTCAGCTCGGGATTCAACGAATTTTGAACTTTAAATTTACATGCCCTTGGTCACGGGCGTGACCGAGGGCGTGACCTAGGAAAATTTTGTCAAAAATCTAAAAAAAAGAAATAAAGCTAAGTTAGTAACAAAAATAATAAAACAAGCAATTATTCATTAATTTACATATAAAATTTACAATATTAATTAAAATTTTACTAATAATTATACTAAAAATACGTATATTTTATTACTTATCAGAGATCTAAATATGTTGAGACCGCCGGTTTGATCTCCTCCAGGACTTGGATGTTTGAGATTGTTGGTTGTGTTCTCCATTTCTTATCAGAAAGTGGTTTTCGGAGATCTAAATATGTTGAGACCGCCGGTTTGATCCCCTCCAGGACTTGGATGTTTGAGATTGTTGGTTGTGTTCTCCATTTCTTGTCAGAAAGTGGTTTTCGGAGATCTAAATATGTTAAGACCGCCGGTTTGATCTCCTACAGGACTTGGATGTTTGAGATTGCTGGTTGTGTTCTCTATTTCTTGTCAGAAAGTGGTTTTCGGTGATCTTAAATATTTGAGACCGCCGGCTGGATCTCCTCCAGGATTTGGATGTTAGAGATTGCTAGTGGGAGCTCCAGGAAATTTTCAGTTTTAGAAGAGATTTTGGTAATCTGAAGTATTGGAGACTATTGACTGGGTCTCCTCCGAAAAGCTTTTTGACTGACAAGTGGTTTAGAACAATTATGATCATCAAACCTCTCATATTTATTTCAGGCGGTCTGGAGAAATTAAGACCATAACATGAACGTTTATCTGCTCAAGCGATCTAAAGTATACCATGGCTATTCTTGAGATCTTTATCTATTTTTCAGTTAGAAGATGGTCCGGGATCGTTGGAATAATTAGTAAATCAATCTTCTAACATGAATCCATCAAGTATTTATCATTTTTTCCACAGGAAGGGGCGGTCTGAATTATTTGAGACCGACATTCATCCCTTAAATATCATTCAAATTGGACTACAGAGTTCAGGATCATCATTTATGGATTATTATAATTTGGTTTCATGTTTAGAAGACCTTGAGAGCAGAGGATCGGCATTTACAAGTAGTTGACATCAGAATTATTTCGTAACAAAGTAGCTTCAAATGGCCAGACCTAATAACTTCTTAAAAGACGCTTTGACAACCAAAAGATCGTCATTCTAAATTATCAATTGAAGTTCAAATATGAACAAAATAAGTATCTCGTCAGATTCAGATCGATTGATCGGCAACAAGTTTTCTCAGGTATATGACATATCTTTACTTTTTCACATACCTGTTCAACATACCTTTTCGCATATGGAAACAGGTGCTCACTGGTTCTCCTCAGATACTCATGTAATATATCTTTTTCCTATACCTGTTCTGACCATCCTTTCGCAGAGATAGGAAAGTGCTCACATTTTCTCTTCAGGCACTCGCTTAAAACCAAATGTTCGCAAGTCTTCTTAAGAAGAGAAAAAATATTCGCAAGCATGCCTCGCGGTAGGATTTTCGCATAGGTACTTGCACTTTTTCATCACACATGCTCTACTATAACAGGAAAGGTAGATCGCGATTCTCCTGGGTAAGTTTTATTTTTTCGAAGTTTTTTCAAAACTTAAAAAAATGCGGGGATTATGTTTTACCCAGAAATCGGCGATCTCTACGGGCTAACATTTTCAGGTATTACGGTATGTTCGGAGATCCGGGCCAATCTCGCTCCTCCGGGGGGGGGTCTTGTCGAGCCCGGGCGTTCTCGCGCAGGAGGAGGTCGCCCCTTCCTGGGTGACCTCGCAGAGGCAGGTCGCCCCTACTGGGCGACCTCGCAGAGGGAGGTCGCCCCTCCTGGGCAACCTCGCAGACGCAGGACGCCCCTCATGGGCGACCTCGCAGAGGGAGGTCGCCCTTCCCGGGCGACCTCGCAGAGGAAGGTCGCCCCTTCTGGGTGATCTCGCAAAAGAGCAGGCCCGCCCCTCCCGGGCGACCTCGCAGGGAGGAGATCGCCCCTCCTGGGCGATCTCCCAAGGAGCAGGTCGCCCCTTCCGGGCGACCTCGAGCAGAGCAGGCCGCCCCTTCCTGGCGACATCGAGCAGAAAAGGCCGCCCCTTCCGGGCGACCTCGAGCAGAGCAGGTCGCCCCTCCTGGGCGACCTCGCAGGGAGGAGATCGCCCCTCCTGGGCGATCTCAAAAGGGGAGATCGCTTCTCCTCGGCGACCTCGCTCCGGAGGGTCTCGGTCCCATACTGATTCTGTTTTGTGTGATCTATTCAGGTGATCCAGGCCTAGACGAACTCAGCGGTCTCAGCAGGTCTGGACAATCTCAGCAGGTCCAGACGATCTCGACGATCTCAGTAGTCTCAGCAGGTCCAGGCGATCTCGACGATCTCAGTGATCTCAGCAGGTCCAGACGATCTCGATGATCTCAGCGGTCTCAGCAGTGGTCTCAGACAATCTCAGCAGTGGTCTCAGACAATCTCAGCAGGTCCAGATGATCTCAATGATCTCAGTAGTCTCAGCAGCGGTCTCAGACGATTTCAGCAGGTCCAGACGATCTCGACGATCTCAGCAGTCTCAGCAGCGGTCTCAGATGATCTCAGCAGTTCCAGACGATCTCGACGATCTCAGCTGTCTCAGCAGCGGTCTCAGGCGATCTCAGTAGTGTTGGATCTTACGGCGCTCTTAGAGGGGGGGGGGGTGAATAAGGGAATAAAAATTCTTTTTATTATTTTAAGAAAATTACTAAATTGTTTTATAATATGCAAAGGTAAAATAACAATTTAGCTAAATGAATAGAAAATTATGAATTTGCAATTTTAGAAATAAGTACTAAATTGTTTTATGATGAAAGAGATTGAAATAAACAATTTAGATATAGAATTGAAAACTTAGAACACAATATAATAGAGATTACGCCAAGTGATAGAAATCAAGTAAACACAAAAGAGACATGATTAAATTATATGACAAAGTGTTTACATAAATTTGATTTCTATATCGCTAGAAATCGGAGGCGTACAAATGTAAATTTCTTTTTGTTTACCAATCCTTCTCCCAAGGATCGGAAGGCTATCACTTGTCTCTCCCTAGACTAAGTCCAAGCATATCCTCTAGATCTTGCCAAGATCTAGACGTAGCACACAAGGCCACGATTTCCCACCAAGCCACGCAAGGACTTGGACGCTCCGCACAAGGAAGCGATTTTCCCCTAAGCCACACAAGGACTTAGATGCTCCGCACAAGGAAGCGATTTTCCCTACCAATACAAAGTAAAATGTATATAAATGAAAATAAAAGATAAAATAAGAACTCCCTAGAAATTCAGATCTCTGAATGGAAGGTTGAAGCCTCGAGATGATCCTTGATGTAGAAGTGCGTCCGATCTCGTCTTCAATTTCAAACCTTCTCAGCATAAATGGGAGTTCATGAGGTTCTGGAGCTCTCTGGATGGAATGCACTCAGGAAGGGACTTAGAATCTTCAAAGCTCTGAATGCACAAACACAAGGAGGCAATTTATAGAAAATCACTGTCGCCTGGGCGACAGTGACTGTCGGAATTTTCCGACAGCGTTAAACTGCCGCTGGAGTGGCGTCGTGCGGGCAGTTGCTGTAACCGTCGAGATGTCGCCTGGGCGACATCGATGTCGGATTTCCGACAGTGCAAAACTGCCGATCGTGGGTGGTGTCGTGGGCAGTTGTTGTAACCTCCGAGCTGTCGCCTGGGCGACATCGCTGTCGGAATTCCGACAGCTCAAAACTGACTTTCGTCGAGCTGCCGTGGAGGGAAGTAGTTGTAACTTCTCTGCTGTCGCCTGGGCGACAGCGGCTGTTGGAATTTTCCGACAGTGAAATTTTCCTACATTCAAATTTAGCTCCTGCAGAAATGTGAACATCTCATACCTGTTACCTGCACACCATTAATAAAAATAGAATCAAATACATTCGGGATTTGTTATTCTCAAACCGGACGAGTGCGGAACGCATGCTCCAACAATCTCCCCCTTTTGATAATAACAAATCTTTATACTAAGAAATCGAATAAATCCTATATAGATAGTGACAAGTACATTATGTATGCACAAGTGTGTACTTATGATCTTCATGTTCTCTCCCTTAATATGATCTCCCCCTTAATATAATCTCCCCCTTAATATTAGCTACTTCTAAAATTATTCTCCCCCGACTTATAAACTCCCCCTACATGAAAGCTCACTTAATTAATTAAGTAATTTAAGTGATTTAAGTGATTTCTTAGTATCTTCTCCCCCTTTGATATTATCAAAAGTAATTAATATAGGGATGAGTGTATATCTTTGAAGATAGGTAAGGAACCATTTATTGAAGGATTTTCATGATCGAGCATATGTTAATGTATGCACCTCCTATATGATTACTCCCCCTACAAATTTACCCATTTTTTTAGTTTAATATCTTTATAATGCACTCCCCCTAAATCTTAGATTTATGCAATTTAATCTCCCCTTTTGGTAGAATCAAAAGAGGGTTTAGGTGAGGGTAGTAAGGAGGCATTTCTTATAAATGATAAAGAGTTTAAGCATAGCATATATAAGAGATTTCAAATAAAAAGATAAGAGTTGTAAGCAAGCGGAAGATTATAATAAACATATTTTTGTAAGCATGAAAAGCATAAGTAAAGATATGAGTTTTAGTTCAAAATTGAAAGATGTTTAAACCTTGTTGAAATCTCAAATTTTTTTCATAAAAATACCAAGCATGAAATGAACATATCAAAGAGATATTATACTACAATGTTACTTAATTTAAAGTTCAAGAGATACCAAAACATTGTAGAGATCATGCTAGGTTATCTAGTGCATTTTTCTATAAAGAGTAGTATAGATAAAGCATTAGAATCCAATACTCATGAGAAGAGGTGTTATGAAAGATAATGATGTGCACATAAGTGTATTTTGGGCAATGTTAACAATTGATTTAAATCATCAAAATACAAGACATATGTAAAGTAAAGTGGACAATAAAACACAAGTAAATTACTTTCACACACTTTTAATGCACATAATTTTTAACAAAGTGGTGTAATAAACAAAGTTTACTCAAGACACTTTACTATTCTTTCCAAGGTGCTCAACCTCACAATGCTTATGAAGACTTATCAGGAGGTTCAAGTAGTGCTTGGTGGAGGTATATTTGTCTACATATATAATTTTTGTTCACATTTGTGAGACAACATTCTCCGAATACACTTGTTTTGCAAACCAAAATTTTTAACTTAACTACTTTTCTAAATTTCATAAGTGCAATTCAAATGGAGTGTAGGCAATAAACTTATACAAGTTTTAATTCATTGTACAAATACAATACACAAGCAAGCATTTTTAGATTTAGACATACATGTTGATTACCAAAATTAGTGAGTGAAATGTATCATTATCAATCATAAAACATTTACTCATACTTAGAGGCATGTTAAGCTTGTATCTACACATTTTTTCAATACAATTGATGCACTTTAAATAGATATATCAAAGCATGATAAGCAAAACAATGTTCATAGTAATTTGAAGAAATAAGGTTTAACATTGTAAATAATACTAATAATAGAATTCATACATGCTTGATATTTGACAATAAAGATCATACAGTTTTTTTTGTTTTATCATTTTTTAAATCAAATAAAAACAGAAAATCACAAAAACAAATTTTTGTAATTTTTGAATTTTGAACTTTTGTAGTTGATTTTTCATAATATAAAGAAAATAAAAAGAAAATAAACAGAAACACAAAATTAGATTTGTACACATAAACTAACATATTTTTATGGATTTTTAGAAATTTTAAATTTCTGATTATTAATATTGATTAAGTGTCCTTAAAGTAGTTCCATGCTGAAATTTCAGAATTTTTTGAGATCTCTAGGTGGATCAAATTTGCATGAAACTTTGGCTTTTCAAATTCTTGTGTTTTACAAAACCATTTAAACATGAAGATATAAACTATGAAGACACAAGAGGACATTTTTTATTAAACAACCCAAAATATGCATGATTTAAGTGATAAGTAAATAAAATGATCATGCAAAGAGTAATATAAGTACGTCCTAAGATTAAAGATTACCCCGACTAAATGTCTACACCCTAGCCCCGTACTAAGTGACGGATGGGCATGAGGAGCTGCACGCATGCCGTAGGTTGGGGTGTTAGTCCCATATGCACACACTATAGAACACTCAACCTAGCACTCTTTCCCCCAGTGCTCGCAAGGCCCCACTGGAACCCTCCCCGGTTAAGGACAAGACATGTCTAATAAGTTAGGTCTCTAATGCATACAACCCTACTCCCCCGCTATTGTGAGATATGAAGTCATAGGTGAAATAATCTTTTGGAAAACCTATGCTTTTAAATCTAAGGGTTGATACATAAACTATGGGTTTTGTTTAATATGATGAGTTATATAAAGCCGCATAGTTTATCTACTTTTATGAGACGACGATATGAGATAACTAGCACAATTACTAATATTTAATAAGTGATAAAGCTAGTATGATGAGCTTTGGGTTTAAAGTCATGTCATAAGATTAATATTAATATTGCATGTATTCCAAAATAGAATTTCAAATTATAGATCTAGAATGGAGTGATGATTTAGTTTGATTTATACTTTCATTACAAAGTTGATTCTAGAGTCTACAAATATGAGAGATACATGCAATCACTTGCAAAGCAGATCAATACATCAAATAATGTAAAGAAAACATTATTCATAATTTTTATCATAAGATTCATAATTCCTATTATCGATTTGAGATATGTCTTGATAGAACATGAATTATGATTTATGATTAAAGAGAATTTTTGCATAGAATATATGTTAGATCATCATGATGTGTGTAAATTCTAATTCTTCTAGACTTATGACAATATGAATTGGTGATTTTCGTTTGAATGAGCACGTTTGAATTGTAAGTCTAGAAAATGATGATCAAGCTATCATATCAAAGACAAAAGATCACAAATATATAGTTTTGAAATAAAAAGCCATTCAATAATTGAATTTATTGATCTTTGGTTTTGTATGATAATATATGATTCATGAAACAATATTCATAAATATTCTAATGATTAATTCATAAACTATGTGTTTGTTGGAATTTTAGTATTCTATATAATTTCAAATCACATAGTTATCATGATATTTTAATAACATTGTAAATGTTATACCTAGCATATAAATTTAAGCACAAATTAAGAAGTGATGCTAGAATGATACATTTGAATGCAATGTTATTACATAGAATTAATGGAGATAATGTTGCATGTAATATGAGATGTTTACAAATTAATTTTCTTTAGACCTATAATGAAATGATTAAACTTTTGATTTGATCTTAATGATATAAGATGATTCTAAGGTCTAAATTATATGCAAACAATGGTGACACACATCACACATACTATCTAAATTAATATATGAAATAATTATACATAGGATATCATGTGATGAAAAAAATCCTTAAACACAGAAATTTCCGAATCAAGAGAACTAAGATAGCATTTAAAAACGGAGTTGAAATTGGGTAAATTGACGGCACCAAACAAACTTAAATGGGCAAGTTTAGTTTGCCGATAGATGGAGATTTCTGTGCTCTTTCTGAAAAGATATTAAACGCGAAAAATGGACGAGCGGATCAAAAGATATGGCTATTTGAAGTTTTGATCAAAAACTTGCTTTTTGAAAGATTAAGCATGTGTTTAGATGAATTTTTTTTTTCGATTTTATTTGATAATATTTTTCATAATAAGGGCTATCAAATGAAGCAAATAACATAGAAAGTAATCAAACTGTTGCACATTTTAATTTTTAGCTTAAGCCCTTTTAATAAACCAATTAAATCCATTTCTAAAATTAATTTCATTAGTCTTGAAAAATAGTTTCAATATTCTAATTATAATGTTAATTCAAGACATTGATGGGTAAAGGATTTAAAAGGATATATATAACAAAAAAAATTTGAGGTAGGTCTCTTTTTAAAAATCATATGACTTAATGTTCAATTTTAATTCAATTTGATTTGATAAACATTAGGCTTAATATGTGAAAGTCATATTTCATAAAATATAGAGGGACCATAAGCATTTTTGATCAATAAATACAAAAACAAACAAAAGAAAAAGAAATAAAGCACATCATGAAGTAGAGTATTGATATTTCATTTTTTAATTATTTCTACTTCATGCAAATGAAAGATACTAAATGATAAGAGATTTAGGTATCCAAAATTGACCATGTGTAATGGTTCCTTTGGGCACCCAAATATGTCGTGATGGCTTTTGAGAAGATAATGATGAATGAGCCTTTTTAATTAATGTTGATATGTCATTTTTCTTTATGGGTCTCCATTCATACATTGGTTGTTTATTACTTAAATCCATATAATGATTATGTGAATTGTTTGAAAAATAATTCATTGGAGGTTTATGTTTATTTAAATTATTTTTCAAAATAGCTTGATGTTGATAATCATAATAATTTTTATTATATGGATTGTTTAAAATTTTATAAGAGTGATTGTCTTTCTTTAGAAGTGATTGTTGAAAAAGTGGATTACAATATGTTTTAAAAGATTGATCATTATTTTGATGATTTTCATTTCCACTCTTTCTTATAGACATACTCTTGTAATATAAAGGATAATATTTTATATTTTGATTTTCATGAAAAGGAGTTTTTAAGTTTGAGTCATGATTGAAAATATATTGAGACTTATAATAATGACTCTTAAGAATTTTGTGAGGATCATAATTCTTTTTGAAACTAAACTCCTATTGATTTAAAGTATGAAAATGATCCTTTTTAGAAATGATTTTGTAAGTTAATTTATCCTTGTTGTTCAAAATCTTATGATGAAATTCATTACATGACATTTGAAATTTTTCAACAAAAGATTTTTATTGTATTAACTTACAAGATAAAGCATCATTTTCAATTATCAATTTTTCATTATGCCTTTTAGAAATTAAGAGCCCTTTTTCAATTTCCTTGAATTTTTCTTTTAATAAATTGCAATTAAGACAAGGAATAGGAATTTTAACTAAAGAGCGTGAAAGAGAATTTAACACATCAATATTTGATTCTACGTTATCGTTTGCTTTTAAAGATTTATCTTCTAAACGTAATTTTGAATTAGCAATTTTTAACTTTAAAATTTTACGTTTAGCAATTTTAAACATATGAGATGTAGAAATAGAATTTTTTACAAAAAATGAAGATTTAGATTTTCTTACCTTGCAATAGTTTCGGTCTTCTCTTTCGCTTGATGTGTTGCCAACAAATGAGTCCAATATTGTGACGTTGTATTCTTCTTCCTCCAAGCATGAGTCCTCATCGTTTTCTTCTCTTGGATCCATAAGGAATTCCTCGTCGATTTCTTCTCTTGGATCCATAAGGAATTCCTCTTGTTCATCATCTGTAGAAGGAAGACTATAAGTATTCTCAAGAAATTTCCAAACTTCATAAGCAGTAGGAAGTGTATAAATTAGTTTGAAAATATTTTGATGCAATGCACAATATAGACTATTCATTGATTTGGCATTTAAAAACATTTCATTTTTATTTAAAGTACTTGGGGGTATTTTAATAGTAATATTCCATACTTTCATATCCAAAGACTTAAGAAATTTTTCCATAAGAAATTTCCACTCATTATCATTTTTGCCTTCAAATAGAGGTGGTGCTAAAGATTTTTCATTTATAAGAAAATTTCCCTTACTAGTAGAAGCGAGATCATGAGACGCCATAATTCCCGGCTGTTAAACCGATTTGGAATAACCTGCCTCTGATACCACTTGTTGGATCTTACGGCGCCCTTAGAGGGGGGGGGGGGGGGTGAATAAGGGAATAAAAATTCTTTTTATTATTTTAAGAAAATTACTAAATTGTTTTATAATATGCGAAGGTAAAATAACAATTTAGCTAAATGAATAGAAAATTATGAATTTGCAATTTTAGAAATAAGTACTAAATTGTTTTATGATGAAAGAGATTGAAATAAACAATTTAGATTTAGAATTGAAAACTTAGAACACAATATAATAGAGATTACGCCAAGTGATAGAAATCAAGTAAACACAAAAGAGACATGATTATATTATATGACAAAGTGTTTACACAAATTTGATTTCTATATCGCTAGAAATCGGAGGCGTACAAATGTAAATTTCTTTTTGTTTACCAATCCTTCTCCCAAGGATCGGAAGGCTATCACTTGTCTCTCCCTAGACCAAGCCCAAGCCTATCCTCTAGATCTTCCCAAGATCTAGACGTAGCACACAAGGCCACAATTTCCCACCAAGCCACGCAAGGACTTGGACGCTCCGCACAAGGAAGCGATTTTCCCCTAAGCCACGCAAGGACTTAGACGCTCCGCACAAGGAAGCGATTTTCCCTACCAATACAAACTAAAATGTATATAAATGAAAATACAAGATAAAATAAGAACTCCCTAGAAATTCAGATCTCTGAATGGAAGGTTGAAGCCTCGAGATGATCCTTGATGTAGAAGTGCATCCGATCTCGTCTTCAATTTCAAACCTTCTCAGCATAAATGGGAGTTCATGAGGTTCTGGAGCTCTTTGGATGGAATGCACTCAGGAAGGGACTTAGAATCTTCAAAGCTCTGAATGCACGAACACAAGGAGGCAATTTATAGAAAATCGCTGTCGCCTGGGCGACAGTGACTGTCGGAATTTTCCGACAGCATTAAACTGCCGCTGGAGTGGCGTCGTGCGGGCAGTTGCTGTAACCGTCGAGCAGTCTCCTGGGCGACATCGATGTCGGATTTTCGACAGTGCAAAACTGCCGATCGTGGGTGGTGTCGTGGGCAGTTGTTGTAACCTCCGAGCTGTCGCCTGGGCGACATCGCTGTCGGAATTCCGACAGCTCAAAACTGACTTTCGTCGAGCTGCCGTGGAGGGAAGTAGTTGTAACTTCTCTGCTGTCGTCTGGGCGACAGCGGCTGTCGGAATTTTCCGACAGTGAAATTTTCCTACATTCAAATTTAGCTCCAGCAGAAATGTGAACATCTCATACCTGTTACCTGCACACCATTAATAAAAATAGAATCAAATACATTCGGGATTTGTTATTCTCAAACCGGACGAGTGCGGAACGCATGCTCCAACAAGCAGTTCCGGGCAGCCCATTACCTTTCAGATCTGCCCGCTCGGGCAGGCCCCGCGTCTATAAATAGAGGGGTATGGGTACCATTTTGAAGATCTGGGAGGAGTTCCCAGCTCTAGTCGGCGACTTGAGCGGTCTCAAGTTTTGGAGACCGCAGAGACCTTCCCGTCTCCCTTCGGGAGACCTCTCTGCCTCTTTTTCAGGTGCCTTCTTTTTCAAACATTTCTATTGTAATCTCAGATGTAACACAAGCTTTATATCAATAAAATTCCCTTTCTTTCAGCTCAAAGTAACCGGCCACCCAACAGTCTTACCCCCATCCTTCAGTTCGAGCGAGTGTGGAGTTGGTACATTTTTTGGTACCAACAATTCATATTTTAAAGATCCGTGCCATCAAAACATTTCCAAACTGGGTCAACGCCAGGCGTTAGTGTCAACGCTGGCGTTAGCCTCCTGGCCTATAAATAGATGGAATTCATCTTCCTCTACTACTGATTTTGGAGAGCCCTATTCTAGCACTTGATAGTCTCTGCAAGGGCCGTATTTCCAGACCATTTCTCCCATACAAGTTTCAGGCAATGAATCAAGGAGAGCCGGATCAATGCTTATGCAATGTGAAGGACGCACACTTCGACTTCAAGAACATCCAACGAGCCTTCACCTTCTCCTGAATTCTTTAAAGGGAGTTTTTATTATATTTTGTATTTTCTTTTGTAACTCTTTTTTATTACCATCGTGGAGTGAATTCGCCTCGTGTTGGCGACTAGGTCTAGGGCATAAATCTAGGGGGTGCTCGAGGACTTTTCTGGGGATAGAAAGGCTAGAGTGGCTTGTGGCTATATCCATGGGAGGATAGGCTAAAGCCACCAGTTCGTGGGGATACGAGTCTTGATAGAAAACAAAAAGGATTTTTATATTTACCGCCCACGATTTCTAGCGTCATAAGAAATCAAGTTTTGTAATTTCATATCTCAAGATTAATAAAATCATGTTTCTCTTTTATATTACTTGATTTCTTCTATTACAAATGTTGTAAAATAAAGTATAAGTTTTTAAATCCCTTATTCACCCCACCCCCCTGTAAGGGCGCCTCACGATCCAACAAACCTGAGTTGTAAGATCTGTTTATAGTGAAAATATCTGAGTTGGACAAGTTGCCTGGTAGGTGGGAGGGATACTGGACTGACTCTAGACACATTGCCTTGTAGGGAACCAATATAAATCTTGTGTGTTTTCTGTGAATGCTTTTGTGCTGTGATAGTTAAATTAAAAATAGCAAATAATCCTTAAAACACCTAATCACCCCCTCTAGGTGTAGTTTATAGACAACCCATATCTTTCAGATTTGTCATGCTTTATGTATTAATGCTCTCATTTATCATTAACAAATTTGTTATTATCAAAAGTGGGAGTTTGTTGGAACATGGTATTCCGCATCTCCTAGGTTTGAGGATAACAAATCCTATGTATTTGATCATGTGTGTTTAAGTGTGCAGGAAATAATGCCTTATGACTTAAGGATAACATAGGAATGTTGCGCCCAAGATTGAAGCCAAATCTCCAACATTACTACTAGCGCCGGCGGTAGAGGATAACGCCGGCGTTAGCTTGATGCACAAGAGGAATGACTGAGCATGCCTTAAAATGAAAGATTTCCTCACGCAGAATATTGCCTAATTTGAGATAGAGCCGATGGTAGGGATAGCGCAGACGGTCGCTCGATGCACAAAAGGAATGACGGTCGGCTTGCCTTGAAATGAAAGATTCTCGCACGCAGAATATTGCCTATACCGAGATAGCGCCAACGGTAGGGATAGCGCAGGCGGTAGATCACACTCTTATAAAAGGAGCCCTCTTCTCTCGTTTTAGACACACATTCTTGAGAGAGTTCTAGTGCCAAAATTCCAGAGCCTTATTCTACTGTGAATTGATCTCCCACCCAAAGTTGTGATAGTTTTTGAAGGAGGGCTTCTTCACATGGCATTCGACCGACGATCGCTCCAACCACGCTTATTCAACATTGATCATTCGCTTCTGTGTTTAAAAGTCCCTAAGAGGGAGTTTTCATATTGTTGTTGCTTATTTCCATTCATAACTCTTGTAATCGTCTAGTGAATTTGCCTCGTGTTGGTGAATAGATCTGGGTAGGATTTAGGGAGGAATTCGCCTCATGTTGGTGACTAGATCTAGAGTTGGTCTAGGGGTTCTCGAGGTTATATCCTGGGGAGGAATTGGTAGAGCGGCTTGAGGCCATATCCGGGGGAGGATAGGCTAAAGCCACCGTTTCGTGGGGATACGAGTCGGGATAGAAAACAAAAAGGGATTTTACTTTTTCGCCTATGATTTCTAGCTTCATAAAAAATCAAGGTTTATATTCTACTATTTCAAGTTAATAAAATCATGTCTTTATTTTATTTCACTTGAGTTGTTTGATTTTTCACTATTTTAATCTCCTAGATTTTCAAGTCATATAAAATATAATAAAAGTTTTTAAAACCCTTATTCACCCCCCCCCTCTAAGGGTGCCTACAGATTCATCAGAACGATCGGTGCACTCGACGTTTTGAACCGCAATCTCGCTCCTGCCTTTAGCGACATGCTAGATTTGCGCATCACTTGGTCGGTGATTTTAACGAGGTGTTTGATTTTGACTATAGCTAAAACAATTAAAAAATTTAATTTAACTTGCGGGTCGCCGACACTGCTTCGCTTCTCTGCAGGATGCCGACCTCCGCTTCGCACAAACTCACACAATGAGGGTTGCCTACGCATCTTCTCACCTCCTTGTGTCACACTCCTCCACTTCACACTCATTGCACCTTGCTTTTGAAACGGCCAACTACTCACTCTCACAAGATCACTTCCATCTCAATGAAGGCGCAACACAGCACAACCACACAACCACAAATTCAAATCACAAACACATTATCAAAAGAAGAATAACATTTACATACTACCCACAATAGATAATATAGCTATGAACATCTACACCCAGTGATCTTGTTGTGTAGATGCTTTATAATACATTTCCAAATAAATGCAAGAATCATAAAGGAGAGAAAACAGATACAAGTTACCAATCCTTAACACAGAGGGAACGAAAGTATATTCTCCTCGAATTTGTAGGGGAGCCCAGCTTGGTCCACCAGCTCTTCCTCTTCCTCCTTAGCCTCTTCCACCATACGGGAGAAGTTGTCACCTTCTCCTACTTCATCTTCTACTGGGGTTTGTTCACCTCAACACCAAGTGCTACTGATTCAAAGTGCTCCAAAGGGACCTTGCAAATGATTCCTAACACCTTTAGGAAGCTTGGTGAGGTAGAAGATGCCTAGGGGTCAAAACCTTAGACTTTTGGGTGAGAATGGTGGGAAAATGATGCTCCCGATGGATGGATTCAGAAGAAATTGTGAAAGGAGGCATTTATAGACCATTTGTGAATTAACTCATGCACGATCTTCTGCGAGTAAAGGACGTGGTCATGTGTTTGGTCATATGTGAAGAAAGAGGTGTCATGACTTTTCGCTAGCCGCAGTCCCATTTTGTGCAGTCATAATATTTTGGCCATAACTTTTGTTATAGAACTCGTATTGTGGAAATTAAAAGTGCTATGGAAATCTAACTTCAAGAAATACAATGTTTATGAAGAAAACATTTACATTTTTTGAAGTTATGCCCATGTATGATAAAAATGCACGATCGTGCGATTTACGTCTGATCAAACACTATTAAGGAGGAATCTCTTGTTGATCCAAACAACATAAGTATGATTGTACGTGAGTAACATGTGCTCGTGCAGGAAGAAATGGCACCTGAACATGCAATATGCAAATAGAGCAACGTCTGCCTGTGCGTGAACAAACACATGACTATGCATCTTCAAAACGCACGAGCAGATGTTGTTATGCCTCCAAATCAATCTTGGACATCCCAGAACCCAACCAAATGATCATAGCACGCGTGTTAATATACAATAAAGCTTAAGTGATCAAATAAATAAGAATGAGAAGGAGAGAAAATCTTGCTCATGCAATAAATGTCTAAAATACAACCTATCTAGCATAGAAGTGCTCACCAGACTACTTTTGGGGATTTTAATGATATGATATGGAAATCAAATAAGAATGAGATATTATAGTATGAAAATAGTGCTAGAAGGGTGCCTAAATCACTATATGAAATTCACTCATCAAACACCCCAGACAGAACGATTGCTCATCCAGAGGAAACCACTCTCCTCATGGGTATTAAATGAGCCTAAACTATCAATTAGAAAGTAAAGGTAGGGAGTATATAGAGAAGTATTAACTCATGATGTAATAAGAAGAAGACTAGAATTAACTTCTATCTATTCTAAATATCTATACTTTTCAAAACTATCACTAGTTATATCCACTTAAGAGTAATAAAATTGGATCGTCCTAGATCTTACGTAGAAAGAAAATAGTGTGGTCGTTGAGCTTATCGTTATCCTCCTAAGAATACGGGGTACCTCCAAAGAAATCCATCAATGTCAATGGACATTAGCTTGCCCGATCACACTCTCTCCATGGAGTTGGCTAAATCTATCTTTACAAATTAATAACACTTAGAATTATGATGAATCATTAGTCTTGGGTTTAAGGTGAGGTGAATAAAAAGATAAACATGATGGTATCAAAATCAGCCTACTAATTAAAATGAATGAGAAGTGACACCCCCAGACTTGGATTTTTGCATATGGGGTTACTTCCACATTGGTCAAACACGAACTCTCCCTTTTTTCAATTTTTTTCTTTTTCTAATTTCAGTTTTTTCTTTTTTTCTTTTCTTTTCCAAATAATATTTCTTTTAAGCTTTTTTCAAAAACACCCAAATTATAAGCTTTTAACCGTTCACCGCATCACAATAATTAAACTTTAAACAACAAGTAGAAAAATCATATTTTGAATTTATGGTCCAATCTAGTGTGAGATTAGGTTGATCATTTTGGCATTGCTAGTTATGAGGTGGGGGTGAAATAAAGGATGCGTGTAAGGACCAAAGAATGTATGCAATGATAGAAATATATAAGCACAGATGCAAAGGCTCAATCTATCCAATGAAAGGCAAAAGTCATATTTGCAAAATAAAACTTGGCTAAGCATATGTTATTGTTGGATCTTTAGGCGCCCTTAGAGGGGGGTGAATAAGGGGTTTTTGAAAACATTAGGATTTTAAAACAATCTTTTAATATTTTTATATGAAGCAAGTTAAATTAAAAGTAAGGGGCAAGAAATCAATTTTATTCAATACGAAGAGACATGATTATGATTTATAAAATTGAGTACAAAACTGGATTTCTATGACGCTAAAAATCAAAGGCGAATATAATAGACTCTATGGTTGTCTATACCGACTCTTCTCACTATGAATTGGTTGGATTTAGCCGATCTATCCCCAGATCTGGCCTCAAGCCGCTCTAGCCCTTCTATCCCCAGAAAGGCCTCAAGCACCCACTAGATCTAACTCCTAGACCTAGTCGCCAACAACTGCGACAAATTCCCCTAAGCCGCGCACGGACCTAGTCGCCAACAACTGCGACAAATTCACTTAAACGATCACAAAAGATAAAGGTACAACAAAATATAAAATGCAAATTAAAAACTCCCTATACAGAATTATGGAGACGATGAAGACTCGCTTAATATCGTCGAAGTCGAAGCGTGTATTCTTCACATTGGGTTAACGTTGATCTGATCCTCCTTCGAATACTTCTATTGAATTTGTGTGGGAGATGGTGGTCTGGAAAATAAGGCCCTCATAGATTTTTAGAAGTGCTGGAATAGGGCTCCTTGGGATGAATAGTTAAGGGATTGAATGCCACCTATTTATAAGAAAGGAAGCTAACGTCCGCGTTAAGGCTAATGTTAGGCGTTGACTCTGTATAGAAATAACTTGATGGCTTGAATCTTCAAAACAAGAAAGAGATTCTTCATCTTTGGACACATTCATTTTAGGCAACCTTAACGCAAGCGTTGAGGCTAACGTTGACGTTAGCCAAATCATTCCCAAAATGTTCCTTCAATCACGACAGCTTTCCTCCATGTCATTTTCATTTTGGTGGGAATGAAAGTCAACGTCGATGTTAAGTCCTAATAACTAGCTAGACCAGATTCATCTTTTCAGTTTATGAGCAAATCACGACCAACAATGTAGCATCCTAGTGTCAATTTTGTTCAAACCTGTATGCTAAAAACACAATGGCAAACTAGATCAAATACAGGTAGGATTTGTTATTCTCAAACCAAAGGGATGCGGAAAACCGTGTTCCAACAATCCCCCCTTTTGATAATAACAAATCCAATTAAGATAAATCAGATTCAAATATAAGAGATGTGTTTTTATAAAAAGGATGTGACACTATGCAACGTTGAAATTTTAATATAAAAATATATTTAGAGATGTGTGCTCCACCTATTTAAGTGCCCCCCTTAGTGTATGCTCTCGTAGACTAGATTTATGCTCCCCCTTAATCTAGTGAATCCTACACCTTAATCATTAAGATTTATCATTTTATTTTTCCCCTTTTGTTATTAGAAAAAGTGGGTGGAGTGAAACAAAACTAGGATAAAGAGCTGAAAGTTGGGACAACTAAGAGAGGATTAGGAGTTTTGTTTAAAATAAAGTAAGTCATGATCGAGCTAAGAGAGAGTAGCACAGTGGAAAAATAATATGATAAGCGTGAGTAATAACATCGCATGTACTTTATCAAGCCATTCAACCACTTGTTAGAAAATAATGAACAAAAGAGTTTGAAAGATAACACTTGATGAAAAAGTGAACAAGAGTTTAAAAGACACAAATGAAGAAGAGACCTTAAAAATAAGCATGATAAATCATGATAAAAATACATGATCAAATCAATAATGCGGAAAAGCAAGGTAACCAAGATAAGCAAAAGAAATTATTTTTATTTTGGTTTGACAATTCCAACAATATTTCTAGACTTTTCACATATAATGAGCATTATCTTTGAAATTTTTTCACAACTAATAGGCAAGCATGATTTAACATATTCAAAAAGATAAGAGCTACAATGTAACTAATTCGTATTTGAAGTAATGAAAACATTGTAGAAATCATGCATTGCAATCTAGTGCTTTTACTTAAATTTTTAGAGAATCTTGTAAATATGCATTAGGATCCAATTCTCATGAGTAGAAGCTTTATTAAAAATAATGATGTGTGCATAAAGTGTTTTGATAAGAGTATACAAGTGATATAATCAAAACGCATGACATATGTAAGTGAATAGTAAAAACAATATTAAGATTGTAACCATAGAGTTACTTTCACACATCCATTCTAGAATAAAATTTCAAAGCACAATAAAATAGTACAACTACCAAGGTGCTTCACCCACACAATGCTCATTAAGACTTATCAGGGAGCGAAGTATTATTTGGGGGATCACATAAGCATTTTTTTATTAATTTTTATTTTGCGTGATCCGGTGTACAAATAGAAGTGATAATGAAAATGTGTTTGCAAAAGACACTTTACAATTCTTTCTAAGGTGCTCAACCACACAATGCTCATTAAGACTTATCAGGAGGGTGAGTAGTGCTTGGCGGAGTTATCTTTGTCATTTTATTTTATATTTTTAATTTTGGGACAAAGGTCTCTGAATTCACTTGTTGTTGCAAACACTAACAATATTGAAATAACACTTCTATATGTGCAAGAAATTTATTATTTGAATGAAGGTGTAGGTAATTTAGACACAACTTAATATGTTAAAATTATTACACTACATAATCATGCCAGACTAAGATTATGAGCATATGTAGATTACCACAATAGTGAGTGGATGAATCATTGATTAACTTAAAACATTACTCATACTTAGAGGCATGCTAGGCAATCTTACACAAATTTTCTATAGACTATTTCATTGCACATAATAACAATAAGGTCAAGTCATGACAAGATAAAATAATGTTTAGGAAACTTGAAATGAAAATTAGATATTGAAGAAAATCTTTAAATGTATGCCTAATCAATTTTGACCATTTGTAATGAAAATACTAAGATGTTTTGTACATGTGAAGTTTTATAATCAAAACATTTTTTTGTAAACATTGAAAACAAAAGGAATGACAAAACATATTTTTCAACATTTTGAATTTTTTTTTGTATTTTGAAATAAAACAACCTAAGAAAAACAAAAATTTCAAATCAGAGAAATAAACAGAAAATATGCAAGAGAAAAATACCAGAAATATTTTAGAAAAAAATAGAATAAAAATTGGGCCAGGGAAGCTACGCCTGGCATTGGCTTCTTAACGCCCAAATAGACCACTAATTCCTTAGTTTTTTGAGAAAAAAAATTATTTGACTTAGAATGTATGTATATAGGCCTTCTTATTGTAGAAATTTCAGAGAATTTAGAGATATTTAGAAGGCTTTTAAGCATATATTTGGTAGTTTTTACAAGATTTATTAATTTTTATTGGATTTTGATTTTTCTAGAAATGAAAAAAGTAACTAAAATGCAAACATAGATGTAAGGATGTATATAAATAGAGAGGCAGAAAGAGAAAATCAAAGTCAGATAAATTTGCTAATGCTGGGCATTATCCATAATGCGTAGCATTAGAACTTTATATTTCAATTTGAATAATTTTGATGAAGGCTGATTCAGGCAATGTACTATGTGATGAGACACAACGGGATTGATAGTTTAGTACAGAAATTTGTTTTGAGGAGAAATAGCTTTTGATGGGTTTCTATTTGATATATCTAAGACTCCTAGTTCTAGCCTAAGCATGTTGAAACGAGCATCCGGGAGAGGTTTTGTAAAGATGATCGCAAGTTGGGTTTCCGTGGCTATGAAGCTAACTCTCACATGATCTTTCTTAATGTGATCTCTAATGAAATGATGACGCACATCTATGTGTTTAGACTGTGAATGATGAACGGGATTGTTGGTTAGATCAATTGCACTTTTGTTGTCACATTTTAATTCAACATTGTTTAGATGCACCCAAAGTCTTCTAGTGTTTGACTCATCCAAAGGGCTTGTGCACAACAACTTCCTAGTGTGACATATTTGGCCTCGGTGGTGGAGAGGGCAATAAAATTTTCTTTCCTACTCGACCAAGCTACTAGTGAGGGGCCTAAGAAGTGACATGTTCCACTTGTGCTTTTACGATCTAGTAAGCAGCCCGCATAATCAGAGTAAGAATATCCATGCAATATAAATGAATCATTATGAGGATATCATAGGCCTAGACTAGATGATCCGATTAAATATCTGAAGATTTGTTTAACCGCTTTTAAATGAGATTCTTTAGTATTAGCTTGAAATCTCGCACATAAGCAAACGAGAAACATGATATCGGGTCTAGACGCACTTATATATAATAATGATCCTATCATTCCACTATATAGTGTTCGATCAATCGAGATTCCAGCTTCATATTTTCCTAATTCTAGAGATGCGCTCATAGGAGTGGTGGCTTGTTTTAAGTTTTCAAATCCAAATATTTTCAACATATCACACACATATTTAGATTGATTTATAAATATTCCATCATATCTTTGTTTGATTTGAAAACCTAGAAAGTATGTGAGTTCTCCAACCAAGCTCATTTTAAATTCTTTTTGAATTACATAAACAACTTCATTACATAATTGTTCATTAGTGGCTCCAAAAATGATGTCATCCACATTAATTTGTAATATAATTAGATCATTACTAACATGTTTGATAAAGAGTGTATTATCGGCCCTTCCCATTACATAATTGTGTTTTAGTAAAAATGAAGTTAATCTATCGTTCCGAGCTCGTGGTGCTTGTTTTAAACCATAAAGCGCTTTATCTAATTTGAAAACTTTATTTGGGAATTTTTCATTTATGAAACCGGGGGGTTGTTCAACATAAACTTCATCCTTAATAATTCCGTTTAAAAAACACTTTTAACATCCATTTGAAATAGTATAAATCTTTTGAAACTTGCAAAGGCAAGAAAAATTTGAATGGATTCTAAGCGAGCAACGGGGGCAAATGTTTCATCAAGATCTACCCCTTCGATTTGCGAATACCCTTGTGCTACTAAGCGAGCTTTTTTCCTAGTAATCCTAGATTCACCATCTAATTTATTTTTGAAAATCCATTTTATGCCAACTACCAGATGATTTGATGGTCTTTCTACAAGATTCCAAACCTTATTGCGTTCAAATTGTTCTAATTCTTCAAGCATAGCTAAATTCCAAAATTCATCATTTAGGGCAGTTGAAATATTTTTTGGTTCAATATTTGAAACAAAACAAAAGTTTGAAAAAGATTCATGTAGGGAAGAACGAGTTGTTACCCCTTTAGATGGCTCTCCAATGACAAGTTCCTTTGGATGATGCTTTGTGAATTTTAGCACGCTAGGAGGTACATAATCCTCTTGATTTACCTCATCTTCCTTGTTCTCCTCTTCATGTGGCTTGTCATCTTAATGCTCTAATGGAGAGAGAGGTTCCTCATCATTTCCTGCAATAATTTTCTCAACACATGGAACAAGCTCATCAAATCTAAGATGAATAGATTCTTCAACTAATGTTGTTCTTTTGTTATAAACTCTATACGCTCTACTAGTTGAGGAATAGCCAAGAAAAATAGCTTCATCATATTTTTCATCAAATTTTCCTAATGAATTCTTTGTATTTAATAAATAACATTTGCAACTGAATACACGAAAATAGGATACATTAGGCTTCTTTTGAAAATACAATTCATAAGGAGTTAATTTTAAAAGGGTTCGAAGCATGACACGGTTAATAACATAACATGATGTGCTAACGACTTCGGCCCAAAACAATCTAGGTAACCCAAATTCAGAGAGCATATTGTGTGCTAATTCTTGAATGGTTCTATTTTTCCTCTCCACATCAACATTTTGTTGTAGGGTGTGTGGACCTGAAAATTCATGCTTAATTCCTAGATCACTAGAAAAAGTGGTAAATTTTTCATTTTCAAATTCTACCCCATGATCCGAGAATATGCATTGAATTTTTAGATCAAGTTCATTTTGAATAAGTTTACATTATTTTGAGAATTCACAAAATGCGTCAGATTTTGCGGTGAGGAAAATTGTCAAACAATATCTAGAGAAATCATCAAATAAAACATAAGTATATTTTTTACCACTTAGACTTGATGTGCTCAATGGACCAAAAAGGTCCATATGGATTAGTTGTAAAGGTCTAATAGTAGAAATTTCATATTTACTTTTAAAAGTTGTTCTAGATAATTTTCCTTTTTGGCAAGTGGACAAAGTGAAGATAAATTCCATTAAGCATAGGTAATCCTTTAATAAATTTATCTTTTGCTTATTTTAATGTGTCCAAGACGCCTATGCCCTAATTCTAATTCATCATTTTTTGAAATAAGACATTTGATTTATGATTTTGAAAGATCATGAAAGACAATCATGTAAACATTATATGTCCTTGGTGCGGTGAGTACAACTTCATTTGTTTTAGGATTAATAATTTTGCAAATATTTGTTGAAGATTCAAATAAGACATTTAGTCCTTTGTCACATAATTGACTAATAGATATTAGATTGTGTTTTAAACCTTCAACATATAAAACATTTGAAATAGAGAAAAAGTCGTTACCCACTACACCACTGCCCATGATCCTTCCCCTGCCATTATCGCCAAACGTCACCATCCCTCCTTTCTTCACCATGAGGCTAAGGAACTTTGCTTTATTGCCTATCATGTGCTTGGAGCAGCTTGAGGCCATGTACCACATGTGTTCCTTGTCCTTAGCCTGCCAACACACCTAAGAAGAAGATGTTAGTAAATATCTGGATACCCAAGAGGTTCCCATGATATAGGTGGAGGCCTTAGGTACCCAGATTTGCATTAAAGCGCGCTTTCCCTTCTTCCTACAAGATTCCGTGGAGTGAACAAAAAACAAACAGTTGGCACAAGCAAGAAAAGGGGTTGAGACCTTTTTCAAAGAATTTTGTTGACTCTTGCTGGTAGAAAGGGTAATAGATGAATTTTAATTAAAAGAATTTTGATTTCTGGAGCTAGAGCTAACGCCGGAGTTAGGGGTTAATGCTGGGCGGTAGCTTCCCGATTCATACCCCAGCCCAAACTTTGCAGAGCCATGGCACTAGTTTCCTAAAACCATGTCCAATGATTTTTGGCCAACCCCAATTTTTTTATTGCCATGTTGAGATGATTGATTCGTTTTTTCATTGATTCGTTTTTTCAAAGAGGTATTTTCGTTAACAAGCATTACACATCGATTTGTAAATTATTTCTTTCCTTCATTAATTTGGAGAAGAGAGGTTTTTAGTTTTCTTTCTAAGTCCCCCTTCTCTTTTACCAGAGTTTTTTGTTCGAAGAGAGCCTTAGAGAGAGTTTCTTCAAGTTCTTGAATTTTTGCCAATGAAAGATCATTATCTTGACAATCTCCATTTTCTTTTCCAAGAGTTTTATTTTTTATTTAGTTTTTTATTTTCTTTTAATAATATTTAATTTTTAATTTTTAGAAGATCAATATCTTTAAGGCTTTTGTCAAAATATTTGCAAGTTTGAAGAGATTCATCATAGAGTTCATCATAAGTGGGAGGAGGTACCTCAGTATCGCTTTGGACACTTCTTTCATCGTCAGTGAGATCGTTGCTCCTACCCATGAGGCACATGTTCGCCTCTTCATCTTCGCTTGAGGAAGATCCACTTGACTCCTCCGAGTAAGAATCATCCCATGTATCCGCCTTTAGAACTTTTTTCTTTTCCTTACCTTTGTGCCTCCTTTCCTTTTGCTCTTTCAGAAATTTTGGGCACTGACTCTGGATGTGTCCGGTCCTTCGGCAATGGTAGCACTCTGGTGGTGGCCGATCATCATCGTCGTCGCTGCCTTTTTTGTAGTAGAGGATGATCCCTTCCTTTTTGCATCGTTCACGAAGTATTTTCAGAAAGAGTTTCTTCTCTCCAGATTGTTCATGAATTTCTTGAAATTCTTTATAAAAAGGCTTTCTTCGTCTTCTTCATTCATCATCATTGACCTCCTTCTTGGACTTTAGAGCTAAGGCCTTCTTCTTTGGCTCCTCATTGTAATCTTCATGTTGAATCTTGAGTTCTACCTCATTGGTTTTAAGATTCCCAATGAGATTCGCAATGTGAAGTTGCCTTAGATCATGAGATTATGATATCACCGTCACCTTCGGGTTGAATCTTGGTTGAAGAGATCTAAGAATCTTCCTGAATAGGTCTCTGTCTGGGAAGGTCTTTCCAAGGATTCTTGATGCGTATACAATTTTTGTAAATCTTGTGTACATGATGTCGATATCCTCGTCAGGTTCCATGCAGAACCTTTCAGACTCCGATTTTAGTTGAAAAAGCTTTGAGTCCTTCACCTGCAAGGTACCTTCATGAGTAATTTCTAATAAATTCCATATATCATATGCAGTTTCACAAGCACAAACAAGGTTAAATTCAGTTCTATCTAATGCACAAAATAATGCGTTCATTGCCTTAGCATTATTTTTACACCTAAGTTTGTCTTGATCATCCCATTTATCTTTAGGTTTTAGAAGTATAACATCTCCCACTACGGTGGTAGGAGGATAATAGCGTTGTTTTAACATTCCCCAAACTTCTTTATCTAAAGTCATTAGAAAACATCGTATCCTAGCTCTCCAGTAGCTATAATCGGACCCGATAAATAGTGGTGGTCTATTAATTCCTTGCCCCTCATACAAAAAGAGATCATGGTGTGCCATTATTCCTGGTGGTGAAACCATTTTGGAATAACCTTGCTGCGAAACCACTTGTTGGATCTTTAGGTGGCCTTAGAGGGGGGGGTGAATAAGGGTTTTTGAAAACATTAGGATTTTAAGACACTCTCTTGATATTTTTATATAAAGCAAGTTAAAACAATTGTAAAGAGCAAGAAATCAATTTTTTCAATACGAAGAGACATGATTATGATTTATAAAATTGAGTACAAAACTGGATTTCTATGACACTAGAAATCAAAGGCGAATATAATAGACTCTTTAGTTTTCTACATCGACTCTTCTCACTAAGAATCGGTTGGCTTAAGCTGATCTATCCCCTGATCCGGCCCCAAGCCGCTCTAGCCCTTCTATCCCCAGAAAGGCCTCAATCACCCCCTCGATCTAACTCCTAGACCTAGTCGCCAAAAACCGAGGCAAATTCCCCCTAAGATACGAACGGACGTAGTCGCCAACAACCGTGGCGAATTCACTTAAATGATCACAAAAGATAAAGGTACAACAAAATATAAAAGATAAATTAAAAACTCCTTATGAAGAATTCTGGAGACAACGAAGATGCACTAAATATCGTCGAAGTTAAAGCATGCGTTCTTCGCGTTGGGTTAGCGTTGATCCGATACTCCTTCAAATTCTTCCCTTGAATTTGTGTGAGAGATGGTGGTTTGTAAAATATGGCCCTCAAAGATATTTTGAAGTGCTGGAATAGGGCTCCTTGGGATCAATAGTTGAAGAGAACGAATGCCACCTATTTATAGGACAGGAAGTTAACGTCGGCGTTAAGACTAATGTCAGGTGTTGACTCTGTATAGAAATAACTTGATGGCTCGAATCTTCAAAATAGGAAGGAGATTCTGCATCTTTGTAAACATTTATTTTAAGCAACCTTAACGCTAGCATTGAGCATAAGGTTGGCATTAAATAAAATCATTCCTAAAATGCTCCTGCAATTGCAGCAGCTTCCCTCCATGTCATTTTCATTTTGGTGGGAACGAAAGTCAATGTCGGCGTTAAGTCCTAATGCCAGGCATTAAGTCCTAACGCCAGGCATTAAGTCCTAACGCCAGGCATTAAGTCCTAACGCCAGGAGCTAGACCAGATTCATCTTTTCAGGTTGTAAGCAAATCCAGATCAATAATACAGCATCCTAGTGTCAATTTTATTCAAACATGCATGCTAAAAACACAATGGCAAACTAGATCAAATAAAAGTAGGATTTGTGATTCACGAAACCAAAGGGATGCGAAATACTGTGTTCCAACAACTATGAGTGTCACAAGGGGCACGTTCTAGACACCGAGAAAGGATACCCTTTAATCAAAGTCAGATAATACCCAACTAGTGGCTTGCTAGACATATTCCTACACTATTCTTCGAACAAACCCATGTTCTAACTAGAAGTTTATATACACCATATATACAAAGTAGAAAAGCATAAATAAGAAGCATATATTGGAATTAAATCTAGAAATAATTCCCAAACATGTGAACAGAACTAGAACACTGCATGAGTAAATATATACTTACATAATCACATTCGAAAAGCAATTCAATCTAATCTTACACCTATAAAGAAGAGTAAGAAAACTAGAAAATAAACAATTGTTCAATTATTAAACATGTGGGGTACTAAAATGAATGCACATGAGCGAGAAAATAAAATAAAATTTGGAGCACATTTTTGAAAAATACAAGCGCGTATGGAATGCAAAATGAGTGCATATATGAGCAATCAGATAAACTATCTACCCCCAGACATAAATTTAGCATTGCCCTAAATGGAAATGAGAATTCTAAATACACATTGGGAGAGAAACAAGTTACCCAATCCCCGAGAATGGGGCATTCCATGGCGAAGTGAAATTTGAATTTGAAACCAAGAATGTGTTCCCAGTCTCAGCTCAGCCAAATAGTTTCCGTGAGCTTAACGGATCCTGTAAGGGGATTAGCGCCAACAAAACAAGGAAAAATGTAAACACTAAAATAAAAATGAAGATAATCATGGGGTGCCTCCCAAGAGTGCTTTGTTTAACATCCTTGAGCTAGACCAAATACCTGTATTAGCAGTTTATAATATTGTCCAAGCATAAATAAAAGAACAAAAGTCCTAATATTCTAATTACTACTAATACAAGGTTATCAAAATGATCAACTATACGCTACTTTGAAATAGTTACCAAAGATAATGGAAAATGGGATGGAGGAACAGTGGCAAGGGTGGATAGGTGGAGGGCTAATCTGCCATCACCAAATCTCTTCCTTTTTCGACTTTTTCTTCTCCTCCCTCATTATATCTTCACAAAAGTAACTCTTGCCCCATGCATCCAATCTTGTAGGGAAAACACAAGTAGTGATGATGGGGTAGAATAAGCAATGCGTTACGCCAGAGCCATATGCTTTCTCTGCTAGAATTGTACTTTAAGATAACCCATGAATAGGTCAGTAAAATCATAATTCTGCAAGAGAGGACAAGAAAATGCGTTAAGAGCGTCGGGATTAGGAAAAGAAAAATTAGGATTAGCAGCAGAAGGGGCAACATAGGCAGGCAATGCATGAAGCTGAACTTTCTCTTATGAGGGAAAATGATCCACCTAAAAAAATAGCGAGCTCTCCTCCATGATTTACAATTCTAGTTCAGCTTCTACTTAAAGAACTTCTGCTAATTCACCATGCACATGATCAACCAAATAAAGGTGATCAGGAAATAAAAGAGGCAAAATACATAATTAATCAGTAATCAGGGGAGTGGTCCCAGTCTCACTCCTAGCAGGTTTCACACATTAATCATTGTCCGTGTCATATGAATCATAGTATGGGCATCCAAAAACTCAAGGGCCTCGATGGTAAGGTCCTCCTCGTACAATGAAGAAGTGCAAACCTCCTCATCTGAAATGATATCCTCCTCATCCAACTTTGGTGCAACATCGGACTCCACATAGTCATACTACTCATCGGAGAGAACATCCTCCATGTCACCCCATTTTGGTGCAGCCTCGGGATCTGAGTCCTCACCTTGCATAATTACTTTAATAGGATCAAGAGAAACATGTGTAGTGGAGATAAGAATAACTGGAAGATAATCAGTACAAGATATAGAATTAGATAAATAAGAATTTTCCACAAGGATTGAATCCAAAGATAGTGACAATGCTATTAAAGAAGGAGGCTCCACTATGTCATCGTGATGATCAATAACTATGCTAATATACATATCCATTACACTCCCAAGAAAACATAGGGGCATAGCATATATGTCCTTAACAAAAGAACGAATAGTACAATGTGTGAGAGACTTAACGATCATATTATCCTCCTCAATTTGCATTTTCATAATTTCACAATCCTTTAACGTGTGATCAACACTCTGACAGTACAACCAGCTCTTCATGATAGGTCTCGGCCTCAAAGAAACCTAAACACCATGTGAAGGTGATGCTTGCATTGGAGAACCAATACTATAATAAGTAGGTTCATTGTATGAAGATCCAAATGATGTAGATTCTCCGAACGATGATCCATACGGATTGTAATCACATTTTCCTATATTACAATCATCACTAGAATGACTAGAGGATGTACACCATTTACATTGTCGATAAGAATCCATATTGATGCAGAGGCTGATTCAAAAATAATAGAAGAATAAAAGAGTATCACTACACACGATTATAAAAATAGACATTAGTGTTGGAACATGCGTTTCATATCCTTTGGTATGAGAATAACAAATGCCGTGATGTATTTGATCTAGTCTTTTGTGTATTTATAGTGTGCAGGTCATACAACTACAAACATATATTGAATGAGGGTAAAAGATGGACGATAAAGCTAATCTCTATATGCTAACTCCAGCGGTAGCGATACCGCCCCAAGGTAGTGATATCATCGTATTGGGAATAGTGCCCAGCAATGTTCCTGATTTGAAGAAGTGCTCAGCTCAATGATAAGTGCAAGTTGTATTTAATATCATATCTAGTTCATGTTTGCAGAGATGAGACAATATGTCCAGTACTTCAACAGCCTGCCTAAGTATAATATCATCGAAAATGGTTGGACATATCGTCGACAAGTACAGTCACATCATTGTGATGATGAGCAAAGCAAACGCTGAGACTTGGTGAGTTCGTCGAACGCAGAATGCATTTCATCGAACACAGAATACAGTTCGTCGAACGCAGAATGAATTTCGTCGAACGCAGAATGAAGTTCATCGAACGAAGAGAAAGGATAGATGCAAACGCCGAGACTTGGCGAGTTCGTCGAACGAAGAATGAAGTTCATCGAACGCAGAGACGGGATAGAAGAATGAAGTTCGTCGAACGCAGAATGTTGTTCGTCAAACGCAGAATGAAGATCATTTAACGCAGAGAAGATATGAAGATATCAAAGTAAGGAATGTCATCGAGAAGATGCAGTATCATCGGCATCAACAGAGTAGCCTTGTCGTCGAGAAGAACATACATCGTTGTAAAGAAGGCATGACGTCGAGAAGACTGAAGAAGGACAGCTGATGACAAGCATAGTCTGTCGACATGATATCGCTCATGTCATCGAAAGAACAAAGTGATTATGACGACAGACTACAAGAAAGAAGATCACGACGACACAGTCAAAGATAGCATATCGTCATATATGCAAAAACGCAAGAAGATCTTGTATCGTCGAGATATCAATGTCAGAGGCAGAAGCTAGAAGTCTTGAAGATCTACCAAGGTCTAAGATATCGACAAAGTCTTATCGTCGAGATATTATTCATCTCATCGTAATGCTGTCAGTATTGTCATGAAGCTGGAAATATCATCGAGACGGAATTCAAATGTTGTGGACGCGCTGTCAGCAATTAATGCCGCCTCCTGATTGTCCAATCAACACGTGCTCTTAAGGAATGGGGCCTCTGACACTTAAGGGACTTTTTCAGAAGACCGTTGGGGGCCTCGCACTCTTATAAAAGAGATAAGAGGATGCCCTAGAATAATTAATCTTGGTGAGAAATGAAAAACAAAAAAGAATCCCGTTGTTACTCTTTAATACAACAGTACATTCTGCAGAGAAGAAGAAGAACAAGTAGAGAACAAAATTCAAGCGTTCTCAGAAGAATCAGTCATCTCCATCGACTGATAAGAAGTCGTTCCTTATCAGGCTAAGAGAAGAGATTGAAGAAGAACTGTGCTTTCAAGATCTGAATCAGAAACATCTTCTTCAACCTCAAGAAGCCGATCTCCATCAGGCTAAGTTGCTGATCTTCATCAGGCAGAAGAAACAGTGTTCATTGCTATAAACCTTTTATTGTTGTAGGCTTGAGGGCTTAAGTGTCTAGCTTGAGGGCTAGAGAGCTATGAGGCTTGAGGGCCAGGGCAGTGGACTTGGAGGTCCGACACCGTCTAGCTTGAGGTCTGGAGAACTGTGGTGCTTGAGGGCTAGGGAAGTGGACTTGCGGGTCCGAATTTGTCAAACTTGAGGGCTTGGGTGCAGTAGGGGCTTGCGGGCCTAGGTTGTAGGCACAGGACTTGCAGGTCTTTGTTGTGTAGGCCTTGAGGGCCTGAGTGTCGAGCTTGCGGGCTCGGGTGCAGTTGGGGCTTGCGGGCCTAGGCTGTAGGACCTACGGGTTCGTGTTGTAAGGCTTGTGGGCCTGAAGATTTGGTGGAGTTTGCAGAGCCTAGAACACTGCTAGGTAGGCGCATAGGGAAAGAGGATTACTCAAGACACCCTGTCTTGAGGAACCTCTATAGATCACTGTGTGCTTTTCTGTGTTGTGCTTTATAATTTATAGATCTACTAATTAGAAATCAAGAATACCTAAAGGGGATAAAATAATTTGCAAATCCTATTCACCCTCCCCCCCCCCCCTCCCCCTCTAGGTGATAAGTTGACACCCAATAAACAACAATTGGTATAAGAGGGAGGTTGTTCAAAGAAAAGCTTAACAGCTTGAACAGGTCTGCCCTTGGGTGTTCATTCATCATAGCTATGGAATCAAAAATAGCTATTTGCTCTAAGGAGAACTTTGCCCTTTGGAAAGTTAGAGCAAGAATATACATGGAGGCTATGGACCCTAGAATGTTCCAAGTTGTTCAAGAAGGGCCTTATGTCCCCAAGACTGTGTCCAAGAAAATGACTGAAGATGAGATCATCCTAGTCAACTTGGATAAGGAAGCCAAAGACATTGTAGTTGGTGCAGTTGACATCTCAACATTTCAGAAAATGGCTCACTGCATTACAGCAAAAGAGATGTGGGACTCTCTAACAGTCCTTATGGAAGGATCAAAAGAAGAAAGAAGCAAGACAGCTAAGAAGAACGTCAGAACATTGAGTGACAGTGACTCAAGCTGTTCAGACTCAGAAGAGAAGATTCAGTTTGGACTGTCTGTCCTATCTGAGTCAGAGGAAGAAATCCAGTATGAAGTCTCACCTGAACAGGTATGCATAAGGGCCCCTCTATCTACCTCAGATTCAGAATCGGAGACAAGCTCATCTAGAAATGATGACTGGTCCAAGTCATACAATGATCTCCTAGAAGATGTCAAGATGCTGTGCAAGGAGCAGGATTCAAAGATCTCCTATCTTCAAGCAAGAAATCTTGATCTCTCAGAGAAAGCAGAAAAACTACCTCTAGAGAACGCAGAGTTTTGTCAACTCAAAAAGGACTTCAAGGCAAGTTCCAACCTTTACTTGATAAGCAAATTTGGGAAGACTCTGAAGGCATTGATTAAGAGCAAGGAGCTGTGCTGCTCACTAACCAGAGAAGTGGTTGTTCTGAAGAAGGACAAAATTCAGCCCAAAGTCCTGAAATCTAAGAATGACAACATCAGAAGGGTAGAGGATAAACTCCCCTTTGTAGTGAAGCCTGTGGAAGCTCTTCCAAACCAGAGACCTCTCCTCCACTGATAAATGGTTGTTTCTCCACTCAAAGAAGGGAGCAGGGAAGCTTCAAGGTAGACAGATCAGGCAGACCCTATGGAATGAAGGCTAGCTTGAGGAAGGTAATCTCACCCTCCAACAAGAATGCTGGGCAATCCAATATAGGGTGTCTCAAGAATGGGAGCTCCACAAGTGGAGCAAAGAACATGCCAAAAATCTCAAGGGTACCTCATGGAAGAATGACCACAAGGAGACATGAAGTTACTGGGTCTACGGAAATAATGAAATCACTAAAGAAGATAGACTCCAGATGGAAAGCCGTGGATGATGATTGTCAACATCATGCTCACAATCAGCACAGATCAAGAAGGAGATACAAAAGGATTGAATATTGGTGCTATGGAAAGATCGGGCACTTTGCAATTGATTGTTAGTACAATCCAACTACTCCAAGGGTAACGAATGTTAAACCTGCAAATTGCCTTGTTCAGTATCACTATGCATACCCTGGAGTAGTTAAATCTAGTATGCTCGTTAAAGCTAACAATTTCCTAGGACCCAAATTTACTTGGGTACCTAAGGGCTTGTAATCTCTTTTTGCAGGTAGTCCAAGAGCCCACCAGAAGCAAATGTGGGCCTTGGACAAGGTGGTTGTTCTGACCCACAGGCAGAACAACAAAATCTATTTACTAACAAACTTAGTGCAGGTCATCCTACTAAAAGGGGCCTAAAAAGCCGACGTTAGTTGAATAAGGCTTGGAATCTATAATCGTCGATACAAAAAGGTGTTACGACGACACAATAGACATTACGACGACAAAGGAGCATGTTGGGAGGATGCGCATCAAAGGATCATTTTGACGACAATAAGTGTAACGTCAAAATATAATGGAGCTATTTATCACGGGATTAGATCGGTCTATCGGAGCCGTTTGATCGCTCTCTTTCCTTCAAATGTACGCGCCTCTTCACTTACCGACACTATAAATAGAGTGAATGCTCGAGAATAAAAATTACGCTATCATTTGCCCTAAACTATTCCATCATCAAACCACCGCTTCGACTCCGACGTACTGCCTTCTCTCTCACTCTGAATCAATGGCTCCCAAAAAGAAGAGGTGACCTCCAGTTGTGAACTCCAGCGAGGGGGTTTCAATGCCTTCTCCGATGAGATAAGGTTAGTAATAGGGTTGCTGGAGGCATCAGGACTAGAATATCTCCTATGAGAACCCTCAGTTCTTCTCCACCGTGAATTAGCAAAATTCTTCACCGAAGCAAGAATCAACCACACTGAATCAAAGATCAAGTCCAATGTGGGAGCTAACGTCTGCAAAAAGCCTAGAAAAAGTGTTGCATCTGCCAAGAATCCAATTGGGAGAGGAATAAGAAGAGCTGACCTCGGAGGATGTCTCCGCAAGCTATACCTGGTGCGGCCACACAGGAAAGACCTACGGGTCCATTAAGAGAACGGAATTTAATCAAAAGGGGAAGCTGCTGGCCGACATTGTTGGCAAAGTTTTGTTGTGCAAGCTGGGTCCCATGACCGAATCTCCAAAGACATGTTCTTTTTCATGGCCCGGATAATCCACTCTAAGAAGACCAACTTGAGTGAGTTCCTCTTCCAGAGAATGAAGAACACCCTGAAGTCCCCTTCCTACAGAAGAATACTGTCCATCTACCTTCAAAACACCCAGAGTGAAGTACTGAATAAGAAAATGGGAGTTCCTCTACACTACTCCAAGAGGCTGGATGCAAAGATGCTAGATCGATGGGATAGGTCTATCCATAAACCGTCATCTAATGTCCAGCCTGCTCCGAAGAAACAAGCATCCCCAACAGTTCACTCAGAAAAAGAGACTTCCACCCAAAGGGATTGTCCAGGAACAGTACCAGAAACTGCTCCCATAGAGGTTATTGAAGAAAGTAGAAACCCCAACTTGGGGAGTGTTCCCGCTGAGGGGGAGTTCCAACTTGGAGGCTCAGCCCAAGGTAATGCACAAGTTAAGGGGGAGACCCAACTAGGGTACTCTACCCCAGAAGATCGAGGCACTATGTCGGAGCCCATATAAGACCTCACTCTCTAAGACTGCCGAGAGTTAGTAGCAGCAAGTAAGATTGTGCTTACATGCCCTTGTGAGACAGTACCAGAAAATGTCAAGGGGTAGGCTAAGGTAACAACACATATCAGTGAAGAATCATCTGCAAGTATCTCTGAAGAAATTCCAATGGAAAGAGAAGAGGAAGATGAACAAGCTGATGAGCCATCTTCGGCTCAGTCAGGTTCTCTTTTCCACATGATGTCAGCTCTACTAATTGCTCAGCGCAAACAACTAGAGCAATTCATAGTAAAGACCGTGGATAATCTAAGGAGAGAGATGAAGGGTGAGATCCAGAAATTGAAGAAAGACATACTCCACCTCAACACTCAGTGCGCTCACTTCTACACTCTAGCAGCTCCGGCCATAGAGAAGATGAGCGAGGAAGTCAACAAAGTGGGAATCAAACCCACACAATCCTGAAAAAGCAAGAAACATTCTCAAACAATGTGTATTATGGTTTTGAGCAGATAGAAACATATGCTACAAATAATAGAAATCAAATTCTGAATAAGGTCAATGAGAAAGCTCATACCTTAGATACCCATCTGCTTGAAATAAACAACAATTGGGATGTGACTAAACAACACCTGCATCAAAAGTTTAATCTAGTCAGAGAAGGACTTGAGGAAAGGGTAATTGAACAAGCCCTAAAGGGGGAGAATGAAATAATAAATGCCAGTTCACATCAAGCGATGTGGATAACAACTCAAATAAAGTAGACAATGCAAAAACCCCCATCATTATATGAGGCTGCCAACCCTTCTGCAAGTACTGAATCAGCTGAGTATGGAATAAAATTTGGAGAATCAGCAACTTCTAGGAAAATAAAGAGAATTCAGAGCATCCAGTATCGGCAAAAGCGACTAAGGGAAGTTGAGCTGGATCCACAATCAGGAAGGTGGAGTCCTGTCTCAAGAGAAATAATAACAGAATCATGGATCCATTTTGGATACCCTCAAGAGGACTATCAGAGGGCATACCAGTCAATTTAATGGAAAAAAACATCTGAAGCAACTGGAAAGGAGGAAGAATCACAAGCTAGCATTCCCACAAGGTCCTCCTCCCTCTCCTAAGAAGATTCCCCCTGCCCATTAACTACTATCAGAGGCAACGGCAGAAAATCAAAGGGGCTAGCAGCAACAGACACTGATGGGGCACCATATTAAAATATTAATGATTCTGTTGGGGCAAATGAATGCTATTGTTTATTCATGAACATCTAATCTAATTATATGTTTGGTATATATTGTGAAGAACATTTAATCTGTGTATGTGATTGCTACTTTATGTGTGATGTTATTATCTGAAATATCTTTTCATGAGTGGCATTTATCATTGAGGTAAGTTAGGGCTTCTTCAAATAGGGGGATATTGTTGGCAACAGTGCCCAGCAATGTTCCTGATTTGAAGAAGTGCTCAGCTCAATGATAAGTGCAAGTTGTATTTAATATCATATCTAGTTCATGTTTGCAGAGATGAGACAATATGTCCAGTACTTCAACAACCTGCCTAAGTATAATATCATCGAAAAAGGCTGGGCATATCATCGACAAGTACAGGCATATCATTTTGATGATGAGCAAAGAAAACAGTGAGACTTGGCGAGTTCGTCGAAAGCAGAATGCAGTTCGTCGAATGCAGAATGCAGTTCGTCGAACGCAGAATGAAGTTCGTCGAATGACGAATGAAGTTCTTCGAACAAAGAGAAAGGACAGAAGTAAATGCTGAGACATGGCGAGTTCGTCGAACGAAGAATGAAGTTCGTCGAACACAGAGACAGGATAGAAGAATGAAGTTCGTCGAACGCAGAATACTGTTCGTTAAACGCATAGTGAAGATCGTCGAACGCAGAGAAGACATGAAGATATCAAAGTAAGGAATATCGTCGAGAAGATGCAGTATCATCAACATCAACAGAGTAGCCTTGTCGTCGAGAAGAACAAACATCGTTGTAAATAAGGCATGACGTCGAGAAGACTGAAGAAGGATAGCTAAAGACAAGCATAGTCTGTCGACATGATATCGCACATGTCATCGAAAGAACAAAGTGAGTACGACGACAGACTACAAGAAAGAAGATCACGATGATACAGTCAGAGATAGCATATCGTTGTATATGCAGAAACGCCAGAAGATCTTATATCGTCGAGATATCAATGTCAGAGGCAGAAGCTATAAGTCTTGAAGATCTACCAAGGTCTAACACATCGACAAAGTCTTATCGTCGAGATATTATTCATATCATCATAATGCTGTCAGTATCGTCATGAAGCTGGAAATATCGTCGAGATGAAATTCAAATGTTGCGGACGCGCTATCAGCAATTAATGTCGCCGCCTGATTGTCCAATCAGTGCGTGCTCTTAAGGAATGGGGCGTCTGACACTTAAGGAACTTTTTCAGAAGACCATTGGGGGCCTCGCACTCTTATAAAAGAGATAAGAGGAGGCCCTAGAATAATTAATCTTGGTGAGAAAAGAAAAACAAAAAAGAATCCCGCCGTTACTCTTCAATACAACAGTACATTCTGCGGAGAAGAAGAAGAACAAGTAGAGAACAAGATTCAAGCATTCTAGGAAGAATCAGTCATCTCCATCGACTGAGAAGAAGCCGTTCCTCATCAGTCTAAGAGAAGAGATTGAAGAAGAACTGTGCTTTCAAGATCTGAATCAGAAACATCTTCTTGAACCTCAAGAAGCCGATCTCCATCAGGCTAAGTTGCTGATCTTCATCAGGCAGAAGAAACAGTGTTTGTTGCTATAAACCTTTTATTATTGTAAGGATTGAGGGCCTAAATGTCTAGCTTGAGGGTTGGAGAGCAGTGAGGCTTGAGGGCCAGGGCAGTGGACTTGCGGGTCCGACACCGTCTAGCTTGAGGGCTGGAGAACTGTGAGGCTTGAGGGCCAGGGCAGTGGACTTGCAGGTCTGAATTTGTCGAGCTTGATGGCTTGGGTGCAGTAGGGGCTTGCGGGCCTAGGCTGTAGGCACAGGACTTGTGGGTATGTGTTGTGTAGGGCTTAGGGCCTGAGTGTCGAGCTTGCGGGCTCGGGTGCAGTAGGGGCTTGCAGGCCTAGCCTGTAGGACTTGCGGCTCTATTTTGTAAGGCTTGCGGGCCTGAAGATTTGGTGGAGTATGCCGAGCCTAGAACACTGCTAGGTAGGCGCAGAGGGAAAGAGGACTACTCGAGACACCCTGTCTTGAGGAACCTCTATTGATCACTGTGTGCTTTTCTGTGTTATGCTTTATAATTTATAGATCTACTAATCAGAAATCAAGAATACCTAAAGGGGATAAAATAATTTGCAAAATTTATTCACCCCCCCTCCCCTCTAGGTGATAAGTTGACACCCAATAAACAACACATCAAAACGTCAAGCCAAAGTTGCGATATATCATCATAACGTCAAGCCAAAACTAATTTATGTGTGCTAATGCTAGTGGTAGAGATATCGCCTAGCACATACTATATCGTAGAGACGTCAAGGCGACACTGTGGCATATCGTCGAGGAATCTATACATAGCAAGTTACTACTGCGACACATTAGCTCTAATGCCCATTAGTAACATAAGTAAAAGTCATCAATCAGCACAAGATCAAGAAGCAAAAGAGGAAGGAGATCAAATTGGAAGAAATTGAATAAAAGTCATATCAACTCAAGTGACCTATTTGTCCTCCTTTCTAGTTTTTATCATTTTAAATCCTTTGCCAATAAATGTCTTATATTATCATTATAAATTGAATATTAAATTTGTTATGTGTTATTATCAAGACTAATGGAATTATTTTCAAAATGGATTTAAATGGGCTATTACTGGTCTTATGCTAAAATATTAAATGCGCAACTTTTTATTCATTGGTCTAATTTCTTTACTGCATATGATAACCCCTATCATGTTAAATCATAATAAAAAAACTTGGAATCGAAAAATCACAAAAATACATGTTTAATTAACGAAAAATCTAGTCTCTGCGAGCTACCGCCCGACGATAACACATATCGTCGGTGGTAGACCATTTTCTTGAAAAATTTTGATTTCTCTAAATATTAATTTTTGAAAATTTATTCTGCTACTTTAGTCATCACTATGTTTGCTTTCAGAAAATTTTATATATGTTTTGGTTAATATTCAAAAATCAAAAAGCAAATTTATAAAAATAACCAAAAAATATTTTATGATTTTATGATTGTATGTACCTCATTATATTTAGACCTTGGAATCAACTTGGTATCAATAAGATAAAATCAAATAGAATTATAATTTTATTCTAGGTCAATTAAAAAATCAATCAATCAAAACTCTATGTTGAATACATGCAAATCAATTATATATTTGTCCATCTTTATATAACATTGCACCTTGTTGCCCTAACTCATCATACTAGCATCATCCCTTACCATAGGTAGAAATCAATTTTCATGCTACTTATATCATGTCATGCTATGCTATAGTAAAATATAATACTAAAATTTGAAAATCATAATATCCATGTAGTTGATTGCATGAATAAAAATTTCTAAATGAATTTAAAATCAACAATCTTCACTATAATTGTAAATCTAAAAAATAATCATGCAATTGTAGCATAGTTCATATATCCATCGGCTAAAATGCTTAACATGTCCATCTTTTGTATGCATATAGGATTAACATACCAACTTATTGCATGTGTGCAACTCCTCAAGCCTATCTGTCACTTAGTACGGGGCTAGAGTGTAGAAATGTAGTTAGGGTATCTTGATCTTAGACATACTCATATTATATACATTACATGAATATTATTTCACTCTTTATGACCATTTCAATAAAGCATTTTTGTTCAAACATGTTATCTTGTGTTTTTCATACTATATGCTCTTTGGGCTTTCATGATTTTGAAAAACATAAGTATTTTGAAAGACTATTTTGACACCTTAAGCCAAAAATCTTTTACCTGCAACTTTTTCATTATCATTCAAAACACTTTGCGGTACTTTGTGTCACTTATCTTAGAAAACATGAATAAAAAAAATCAGAACAAAAAAAATATCAAAAACAGTATTTTCTAAGCAAAAGAAAAATTCTCTGTTGCTAGTGCCGCAAAATAGTACTAGCATCGTCGGTAGCATAAAATTGATTTTTTCCTTTCTTTTTGCATTTTTTCTAGCATAGAAGATCATTAAACTGATGTGCTCTTAATATACTTCTGTGTTTTCTAGAAAACTATGTATTTTTAAATATTTAAAAATCAAATACAAAATTAGAAAACAATTTTAAAGAACAAAAATATGCTTTTCTTATTAATTCTTTATATGTGTTTATTATTTTGTATTTTTTATTAAAAAAATCAAAAATTATAAAAACTGATTGTTATTCATTGTCATTGTCCAGGATGATTAATTATATCAATTAAGATTTAATACAATGTTTAATTTAATTTCCAAGTTTCTTAAAAGCATTGTTTTGTATTTGTCATACCTTGAATACTATCTTGTTATGTGCAATGAAATTTATTATAGAAAACATGCGTAGGAATGCATAGCATGCCTCTAAGTATAAGTAATGTTTTATGTTTGATAATGATACATTCACTCACTTATTTTGATAACCTACATGTGTTGTTAATCTTAGTCTTGCTGGATGGTGTAGTGTAACAACAAAATTTATTAAAATGCGTAAATAAATAACCTACACAACATTGAATTATTTATTGCAATTCCTTGTTTTTCTTGCACATATTCGTTATAGAAAAGTGGTTTAAAAAATTAAAATGATATTGTTTGCAAAATAAGTGCATTCGGAGTCCTTAATTACTAAAATAAAAATCAAATAAAAATTGATAAGGAAAACTCCACCAAGCACTACTCACCCTCCTGATAAGTCTTAATGAGCATTGCGAGGTTTAGCACCTTGGAAAGAATTGTAAAGTGTCTTGTAACTAACAAATTATACATCACTTCTCTTAGTACAACGAATCACAAAAATAAAATTAGAAGTAAAATGAATAAATGTGATCCCCAAGCACTACTTTGCACCCTGATAAGTCTTAATAAGTTGTACACTCTATTCATGTGCATTAAAATATTGTAGAAGTAATATTATTTGTTTTTTTAATGTTGTGTTATTCCATTATATATGTCATGTGTTTTGATTAATTCACTTGTATACTTTATCAAAACACTATTTTGTACACATCATTATCTTTCATAAAACTTCTACTCATGAGAATCGGACCCTAAAGCACATCTACACTATTCTCTACAAACATAAGTAAATGCACTAGATGACACCGCATGACCATTACAATGTTTAATTTTACTTGAAATGCAAATTAATTTACATTGTAGTTCTTCTCTCTTCTTGATATTTTGAAGTAATGCTTGCAATTTTACCTCTAAAATTACAATAAAATAGCATCTCTTGGACTTTAATTGAAAACATCTTCTTTTTAGTCATAAAACTCATTATATTTTATACGATATTATTTTCTAAAAAGATGTTCATTTTAAGAGTGCTTATAATATTTTTTTTGCTTACTACTTGTGCTTAATCATGATTATTTTATCAACAAGTGGTATAATATGTCAAAACAAGTGGTATTGCCTTACACTATACTAGTATATTCAATCATCCATACATTTTTCTCAACAAATGGTAGATTGGTATCTATGAACTTTCTTATTGCATCATAGTTTTTTCTCTACATAAATCTCATTAAGTCCTATTGCATACAATGTCATCTACCCTCTTGTTATCCTACCAATATGGGGGGAAATATCTTGCATAAATCTAAAAATTTAGGGGGAGTACATTGAAATTTCATAGGAAGCATCTATGTAGGCAGAGTATTCATAGGAGGTGCAAACTTTACTCTTTGCTCAATCATGAAAATGCTTCTGTTAATGGACCCAACATAATCTCACAACTATACACTCATCCCTACCCACTTTTGCTAATAACAAAAGGACGAGAATAACTTGAGTAATCTAGTAGAATAGATATTATTTTTAGGGGGGTTAAATATATAGGGAGCACTTATGAAGTGGGGCCTTCAAATAGGAAGTGTATGCATTATTACATTAAACCAATCATGCTACAAACCTATTATTCATGCTTACATTTTACCACACTTATCTATAAACACAAATAAGCTTACACTCACTAATTTATCATACATGTATTAGTTATTATCATAAGAGGGAGTTTGTTGGAACATACATTCCGGATCCCTTGGTTTGAGAATAACAAATACTCTGATGTATTTGATCTAGCCTTTTGTGTGTTTATATTGTGTAGGTCATACAGGTACAAATATAAATTGAACAAGGATAAAATATGGATCACAAAGCTAATCTCTGTATGCTAATGCCAGCGGTAGCAATACCGCCCGGCGGTAGTGATATCGTCGAGATATCAAGCCGAAGTAGCAACATATCGTCGTGGCGTCAAGCCGAAGCTAATCTTTGTGTACTAACGCCAGCGGTAGAGATACCACCCAAATTTTCCTATATCGTCGAGACATCAAGGCGACATTATGGCATATCGTCGAGGAAGCTATACATAGCAAGTTGCTACCACGACGCGTTAGCTCTAACACCCAGTGGTAACATAAGGAAAGGTTGTCAATCAACACGTGATCAAAGAGAAAAAGAGGAAGGACATCCGATGGCGAGGAAAGATATAATGCTAATGTGGGCGATAGTGTTACCGCCCGACAGTAGCGGTCGTGCCCAAATTTGTGGAGCATGACTTCCATATCTGCCATGATCCGCGTGCCACTCTTTCTTAATTTATCTACAGTCCAGCGTTATCACTACTGCCAGTGTTAGCTCTCGAGATCTATTTAAAGAGCGGTTCCTCTCCGTCTAGATTGCTGATGATTATTCCTTTGCCTCCAAAGACAGAAATCCAATTATTTTGAGAGAGGCTCGTCTCCAAACATTGAGAGAAGTTCCTTGGGCGAACACGAAGATCAAAAGTTGAATCTGAAGGAGAAGGGCTAACAGGAATATTCAGTACGAAGGGAGAGCGCATCAAGAACATTGACATCTACATCGCCTTCATCTTCACCATTAGAAATTCTTGAGGAGTTTCTCTTACACTTTATTTATCTTGTAATCCTTTTTGTTTTATCTTGTTGTAACGGGAGTGGAGAAATTGCTCAGGGAGAACGTTGGATTCTGGGAAGGATTCCGTGGGAAATTCACCATGGTTTGTAGCAACCAAGTCTTGCGAGACTTACAAGGAAAATTGTCCAGAGTGGAAGTCAGATTTCCAGGAGGATTCTGTAATTCACCGCATGTCATGGTGACTAGGTCTATGGTAGATCTAGGGGTGGTTTTAGTCCTTATCTGGGAGAGATAGACTAGAATCAACTGGTTCTTGGGAGAAGGGTCGGTATAGAAAATGAAAAATGTTTTTTTATTCATCGCCTCGATCTTAACATCAGAAAGATCGAAGTTTTGTAATCCTTGTGTATTGAAATAAAAAATCATGTCTCCTTTTTGTGCTTTATTATGATTTTATGTCATATGCCTTAACTTACTTTAAATAATATTTTTCTATCAAAGCTTCAACTCAAAGTATATTACAAAAATTACCTTATGTAGAATACACTCTAGGAATTCATTCTCTGTGAGTTAGCGCCAGGCGGTAACACTTACCGCCAGCGATAGTGAAGAAAGATTGAAATCCGATTTCTTTTAAAAATAATCTTCAATATAACTTTTCTGAGATATTAAAATATTTTCCTTTATAAAATATTCCGAAACTTCATTAATAAACTCTAAAATTCTTATTTAAGTTTTAAATTCCATAAAGCCCTTATTCACCCACCTAAGGGCGCATAAAGATCCAACAGTTAGTGAGAAATTGGATTTAGAAATATTTTATAAAGACTTTACAAGGATGAAGAAAATAGGTGTGAAGAAAACCTTAAATTCTAAATTTTCAAAAACTGGAAAAATCAAAAAGTTGTATATCAAGACAATGTGATGTACAAATGAAAAGAGGTTCTTCTCTAATCTTCCTCTCAAGAAAAATCAAACTCATCGTGTTCCCCAATAACGACGCTAAAAACTTTATGCGACTTGACAAGAATATCGATGTCGTACATGTAATAATAAAACGGGAATAAATCCCTGAGTATTGAATCTCACGTACAACACGGCGGGGTGGAGTTACTTTAGAGAAAGACTTGAGATTAAAGTCTTGATCGGTGATTTTAACAGGGGGTTGATTTTGAGTATCGCTAAAACAATACAAAGAAAACTAATTTAACTTACAGGTCATCAGAACCACTTCGCTCCTCTGCAGGTCGCCGACCTCCGCTTCACCCACACTCACACAATGAGGGTTGCCTTTACCTCTTCTCACCTCAATGGATCACACTCATCTACTTCGTACTCATTGCACCTTGCTTTTGCAAAGGCCAACCACTCGCTCTCACTGGCTCGCTTCTATCTCAATGAAGGCGCAACACAACACAACCACAAAATCAAAAACACATTAACACAAGAAGAACAACATTATCATACCAACCAAAATAGATAATATAGCTATGAACATCTACACCCACTGGTCCTGGTGTGTAGATGATTTAGAATACATTTCCAAATATATACAAGAATCATCAAGGAGATAAAACAGATAGAAGTTACTAATCCTTAGTACTGACGAAATGGAAGTCAATTCTCCTCAGATTCGTAGGGGAGCCCCGCTTGGTCCACTAGCTCTTCCTCTTCCTCCTTGGCCTCATCCATGATACATGAGAAGTTATCACCTTCTCGTAACGCGTCTTTTCCCGGGGTTTGTTTTCCTCAACACCAAGTTCTCTTGACTCAAAGAGCTCCAAAGGGACCTTGCAAATGATTTATAGCACCTTTAGGAAGCTTGGGGAGGTAGAAGATGGCTAGGGGTCGAAACCCCAGACTTCTGGGCGAGAATGGAGGGAAAATGACATGATGATCGATGGATTCAGAAGAAATCATGAAAGGAGGTATTTATAGGCCGTCTGTGAATTAACCAATGCTTGATTGTGTGTGAGTAAAGCATGTGGTCGTGCATGATGAAAGAGATGCCCTGACATTTTGCTAGCCGCAGTCCCAATTTTGTGCAGTCATAGTAGTTTGGCCATAACATTTGCAGTAGAACTCAAATTATAGAAATTAAAAATGATATGCAAAGATAATTTTAAGGGAAACAACATTGATAGAGGCAACATTATCATTTTTGGAATGTATGGCCACACACGATCAAAATACACGATCGTGCGATTTATGCAAGATTAAACACTATTAGGGGAAAAATCTCGAGTTGATACAAATAACTCTCGCATGATCATGCATTAGTAGCATGTGCTCATGCATGAAAATATGAAACCTGATCATGCGATGTGCAGATAGAGCAGCATCTGCCTGTGGGTTAACAAACACACGGCTGTGCATCTTCAAAATGCATGAGCAGATGCTGTTATTACTCCAAATAGATCGTGGACATCCCGAAACCCAACCAAATGATCATAGTCGGTGCATAAGTATACAATAAAGCATAAATGATAAAAAAATATGTATGAGAGGAGAGAAAATTTCCGTCATGCAATAACTATCCAAAATACACCGTATCTAGCACAGAAAGGCTCACCAGACTACTTTGGGGGATTTTTAATGATATGAAATGAGCTCAAATAAGAATAAGCTATTATAGTATGAAAATAGTGCTAGAAGGGTGCCTAAATCACTATATGAAATTCACTCATCAGGATCTCGCAAATCAGGCGATAATACTTGAAAGTCAAAGAGAGCAAAGGTTGCGACAAAGACTCCGGAAGAACCATTGCACAAAAAGGATGTGCCTTAACAAAGCGATGAGGCAAGCATTCCAGAATCTACACATGAGGATGGACCCCGTCTCGCGAGGTGAGAACTTCTTTCTTGAACTTACTATTGAAACAAACCTGCATTACTCCCACCATCACCCTTTCCTTCGCTCGGTCTTGCTGGCAAGTATGGGAATGTCTATGACATCCTTACGTCATCCTCATACTGACATGCCTTTGAAGGTTGCTCCTTTGAGATCAGTTGATCCTATCGTGGCCCTGGCCGGGGTGGGAGACAAAGGCACTCACACAACGCAAGTTTCTGTGGGTGGTGAGAAAGGCCGCACCCCAAAAGCTCAGGGGACCAACCCTCTACCAATTACTCTGGTCAGTAGCGTGGCCTCCCTTGTCATGACTATGCTACCTCTTCTGCCTCCTATTTCCATAGGTACTCGTCCATTATCAGTGCCCGCCAAAATTCTTCCTCCCGCTACTCCTCTTGGCATTGGAAATGGGTGATCTTTAGTGCCTACGTGCCCCACTGGAGGGGATATATAGACTTTATGTGACCGCGGGAAGGCGCCCCTGGACCCAGCGGCGAAATTGTCTCCTCAATGACCTAGAACCATGTGTCTACCGTCCCCTCCCCCATATCGGTCTTATCACAGGGGCCAGTTTGATGACAGCAGGAGCTCATCTCGTCAAACTCCCTTGCCTCGCCAATCTCCTCCACCTCGCCGGTCTCCGCTTCAAGAGGCCATAGGCCCTCGCCCAAGTACTGGACTCTTCAATTTAATTATTGTACTCGCGAATAGATTCTCTCTTTCTAAACATGCTCGCAACAGGTCATGCTATTTCGTCGGGCACTACTCTTATAGCTGCAATTGACTTGCCATGAGACGAGTATCAGATGATGGTCGATACTGCCTACCTCGATCTCGAAGTGAGGATTGACTGAATGGCGGCATGTGAGCCAAATTGTTAACTCGCAGCACTGGAGGTGCGAGTATTGAAGGAGGAACAGTTCGAGCACCGACTGGAAGGCGTAGAAGGGAAATATTATGCCTTCAACGTGCTGGAGATTCACGTTGCTGACCTTGAGTATAGGCATGACATCTTTAAATTGACATCCACATCATCCGAGTGAGTATGGGTACTATAGGTATCCTTGCTCGATTGGAGGAACACATTCATCGAAGCGAGGAACACTTGGCGAAGGTGAATGAGGAACATCGACTGGCATGCGAGCTAGGGTGGAGTGGTCACCATGCACAAACCTTGTAGTTGTGTGGAAACATGCCAACTCTCTAAGTCGCATGTTTTCTTTTTCATAAATTCATTTGATGTATTATGTAAAAGCTTAGTGTTAAATTGATGTTCCATTTTTATGTGCGAGTTGAGCCTTTGTGTTTTATTTAGGGTGTTGTTACAAGCAAACCCATTTTTTTAACAAACCATTACTACTAGCAAACCAGAATTTTTGAGAATGGCTAACTGAAAACTATTTTATTACTAGCAATCCACCAAGAATTTTTTTAAAAATGCATTATTTAATTGGATACTTGTTTTTATTCTAAACAAGCAATAAACATATTTTAGCATTACAAATGATAGCAAAAGTCAATTATGAGCTATGTGCCCCAAAACTCTTCACAATGTAGTGCCCCAAAAAAATTCATCTTCTTCCCGCATTAAACTTCAGGCACCACAAAATTTGTTAGATCATCGTCTGCACGAAAAAAATTTAATCATTTGCATAAGTGTTGTGAAAAAATAAAATTGAGATATTAAAAATGTATAAGTAACTGACAATTCATTCCTTTTGGTTGATCATGCATTCCCATGATGTACAACCCCATATTTGTCAAGTGGACCAGCAAAGAGTATGCAAAAGATGACGTTCGGGAAGAGGGAGAGCCACGAATACCCCACCCTGGCTGCTTGCACTCGCCCACCATCTTGGGCGAGTCGCGAGAACTCCAAGCATGCCAGGTGCCCTCCCCCCCCCCCCCCCCCCCACCCCCGCATTCAGTCGTTTAGCCGATATTGGTCTCGCTTCTTGCCGATATTGGACTCGCCTCTAGTCGATATTGTCCTTGCTTCTAGCCGATATTGGACTTGCTTTTAGCCAATATTGGCCTCACTTCTAGCAGATATTGGTTTCTCTTCAAGCCGATATTAGCCTCGCTTCTAGCCGATATTGGTCTCGCTTCTAGCCAATATTGGTCTCACTTCTAGCCAATACTAGTCTCGCTTCTAGCCAATATTGGTCCCATTCCTAGCAAGTCGCGAGTACCCAGCATCGCTGGGCACTCACCGCCCGCAGGCAAACACGCCTAGGGTGGGGTGTGCTCGCCACATAGGGGAAATTCCTTTTCCAGGATATTTCATGTTGGCCTATAGTTAGCCATTACAAACAGCGAGATTCCATTATTGGTAGACCAATTTGGGATACTTTTACTGAAACCAAAAGCCTGGATTCAGCTATTCGCAGACTGTTTTGAGAAAACTATAAATAGACACCCAAGGGCATCTCTGGAGAGGACATCTTCTTGACTTTCTCTCTCCTTAGGCTGTTTCTGAGAACTTCAAAATTCAATTTGTCGTGGCTTCCAGGCTGACAGTCTGATTTTCTCTAGTACCCTCTCGGGTCAGTATAGATTTAGGTGGGGAAGTTCTCTTTTATCTTCCGGGTTTGTGCAGAGACCTCCTCTATGCAGCTCGTGAGGCCTGTTTCTAGTTTTCCACTTTCTTGAGTAAGTTTCTTTACTCTGAGTTTCTGTCCTAGTGACTTTACTCAGTAGAAGTAAAAGCAAACTACACCGGTCTAAACTCCTCTCGAACTGTGGTTTTCGGGTTTAGAGGTTGAACCATGGTTTATGGGTTCAATATTTTAGTGTGGTGAGAATGAATCGTAGCATGTTTGGAAAATTTTGAGTAAAATTTTATGGCCGGAAGTGATGTGCAAGGATGCGATCTTAGGATCTCGTGCCCCTCAGGCGATTTTACTAGGAAGAGCGACTTCGATGAGTTAAGGAAGTTAAGTTTGGAGACTCTGCGCATTGCTCTCTCGCTGTCAGGAGAGTGCTCAACGCTCATGGTTCCAGTTATTGCCTTATAATCCTTAGGCAAGAAGGCACTAGGCAGGCGACCCTGGAAGGAGGTGCTGGCGGGGGAGGACGAGCGAGCCCTCTACACACGGGTGTTGTTCCCCAGCCTACCGGGCACATGTTGTTGGATCTTGTGGCGCCCTTAGAGGGGTGGGGGGTGAATAAGGGCCTTTTTGAATTATGAATTTTTACTTAAGAATTTTTAAAACAAATTTTGCTTTTCTAAACATCACTTATAAAAATTTACAAACTATGAAATTTTTAAATTAGATCAAACACAAATTTCTAAGTTAAAGATTAAACAACCAAATTTGCAATTAAAGAAAAGGCATAATATTTTAATCATAAAATTCTCATACAATAAAAATGATCTTAACAATGCTTAAGATCAAGGCATAAATAAGATAATAAACTTTTGACAATTTTTGTTTACCAATCCTTCTCCCAAGGATCGGAAGGCTATCACTTGTCTTTCCCTAGACCAAGCCCAAGCCTATCCTCTAGATCTTCCCAAGATCTAGACGTAGCACACAAGGCCACGATTTCCTACCAAGCCACGCAAGGACTTGGACGCTCCACACAAGGAAGCGATTTTCCCCTAAGCCACGCAAGGACTTAGACGTCACGCACAAGGAGACGATTTCCCAGAAATACAAAATGAAATGTATATAAATGAAAATACAAAATGAAATGAAGAACTCCCTAGAAATTCAGATCTCTGAAAGGAAGGTTGAAGCCTCGAGATGATCGTTGATGTAGAAGCGCGTCCGATATCGTCATCAATCTCAAACCTTCTAAGCAAAAATGGGAGTTGATGAGGTTCTGGAGCTCTCTGGTTCGTATGCACTCAGGAAGGAACTTAGAATGTTCAAAAGCTTGGAATGCACGAACAAAACGAACCAATTTATATTTTTCACTGTCGCTGGGGCGACATCAGTGTCGGAATTCCGACAGAGCCAAACTGTCATTCGTCGTGCTGTCGTACGAGCGGTTGCTGTAACTTCTGGCATGTCGCCTGGGCGACATCGCTGTCGGAATTCCGACAGCGCCAAACTGCTGCTCATCGTGCTGCCGTGTGGGCAGTTGCTGTAACTTCTGTCCTGTCGCTTGGGCGACAGTAGATGTCGGAAAATTCCGACATCTAAATTCTCCATATAGTCAAATTGAGCTCCAATCACAATTGTGAACATCTCATACCTGTTACCTGTACACCATCAATAAAAGTAGAATCAAATACAAATGAGATTTTGTTATTATCAAACCGGAAGAGTGCGAAACGCATGCTCCAACAATATCCCTCTTTTGATAATAACAAATCCGTATAAAAAGAAATCATGTCTATTTAGGTTGTTGTTTTTAACATATGGTGTGTGCACAAAAATAACATGATATATTTCTCTTAAATGTAAGCTCCTCCTAGATGAATACTCCCCCTAAATGAATGCTCCCCCTAAATGTTATAGTAAAGTGAAATGATGTATTGTTTAGGTGGAAGATTTAGGTGGAATTGTTCTTTGATTTCTTGAATATACTTATAATTCTCCCCCTTTTGGTATTAGCAAAAGTTAATTTGAAATGAATGAGTAGTTCTTAAGGGAAGAGATAGGAAGTAGAAAATAAGAGTAAGCGGAAGCACTTGTGTTGAAAATGATTGAAGGTCTTGAAATAATAGTAATATGTCATAGTATTGAATAAACTCATGAAGTATGGGATAACCATATGAAGTAGTAGAATAAAAAATAACTTAAACATGATTAATGTCATTTTAAAGTATCATAGAAAGACACAATTGTGTATAGAAATTTGGAATCTTTTCGGTCCAATTCTCATGAGATGAAAGTTTATATAACATAATGATGTGTACAAGTGTTGCTTTGATCAAACATATGAAATTATTTAATTGACATGATCATTGGAATAGAAAACATAATATAAGCATATAAAAACAACTTTGACCTAGAAGATATAGCACAATAAGAATAGAATACCATTTTTTCTTTTGCACAAGACACTTTACAATTCTTTCCAAGGTGCTCAACCTCACAATAAATATTAAGACTTATCAGGAGGATAAGTAGTGCTTGGTGGAGTATCCTTGTCCTCAACTTAAACTTTTTGTTGATCACATATTTTGTGATATCTTAACTTTGTAGTTTTAATAGATATTTTTTTTAATTGACCAAGGATCTCCGAATTCACTTGAATCGCAAAAAAATGGTGTATATTTGGTTGTGCTAACAAATCAAGCTTGAAAGTAGTATTTATGAAATGCTATTGTATTATGTGAAAGCAAAGATGATTCATGTATATATTAAATAGAAAGACATATGTATGGATCAAAAGAAGTGAACGTGATAGCTCATTATTATATATAAACAATTTCTCATACTTAGAGGCATGCGAAAACAATTTCCAATAGTCTAAACAACTTAGCAGGAGTGTCAATACGATGATAGAGTGGAAATGAAATCATATAATCATGTAAATAGCCATTTCAAAAAAATAAAAAGTACATGGTTTGGCATCAATTCATGAGTTGTAGCATTAATAATGACATATAACTAGTGTAAAGCATCATAGAGACCAAAATTGAAGATTAAGCAAATTTGGGAGCTGTCGGAATTTTCCGACAGTCACTGTCGCCTGGGCGACAGCTAAAAGTATAAAGACGGCTAAAAACCGAGTCAAACCCGATTGTATCTCATTTTCTAGACTGGAAGGTGAGAGGAAACTGTCGGATTGCGGCGACAACCTTAGATCTATGGTATGTGTGTTTGATTTTTAGGTTTTTGACTCAAATTTTTTTAGAGATTTGAGATTTTGTTAAAGTAGAGAAGAAGAAAAATGTGTATTTCATTTTACTTTGGATGAATGGTTTAGATCTTTGAAGTTTTGTGTATAAAAGTGTAGATCTAGTGTAAATCAAGTGGATCTTGTTGGATCTTGGTGAAATGTGTTTGGATCTTGTGATTTTTGGGGTTTAAGATTTTTATTTTTACATGGTTTAATTTCAAAAATTGAAGATTTTCCTTTTGGAGATGGTTGAAGAAGATGAATAGTAAATGATATGTGAGAAGGTGTAGTTTTGTTCAAGATTTTTTTTTACAGAAATATAGCTTGATTTTGAGTAGATCTGGAAGTCTAGTTGAAAAATCTTATAAAACGTTCACTGCATTACTGTCGGAATTTTCTGGCAGTCAATGTCGCCTGGGCGACATCGTCCCAGTGCACAGAACTTGTTTAACTTAGTTTTGTTATGTTTGCAGAATGGCTTCCAGTTCTAAGGCTCGAAAAAGTACATCTGAAGATGCGCATAGTTCTTATCAAGTATATCCGGGGATTGAGAAAGCAATAATTGGAGTTTCAAAATATGTCTACATTCGTCTTGCTAATGCAGGTATATTATCAGTAATTTCAGTTGATATGTTCTCATCTGTCTTGATCCGAGAGTTTTAAAACCATTTGGAAGACCTGAAATACACTGAATTGGATGGGGGAGTGAGATCGAGAATCCAAGGTCAACAAGTGGAAATAACATATGTTGATCTTAGATATGAATTTGGTCTTCTGATGAGTGATCATATGCCAGACATAGTAGAGAGTTATAGAAAGGACAGAGATTGGACTCTTGTAAATATGAGTTTACATGGAAGTCAAAAGAGGACGCTAATCACGGAAGTCTCTTCACTTACTCCTGATGCCTATTTAGTCCAAGACATATTAAGGAACACGGTCATGCTAAAAAGTGGTGATACAAGGAGTATCACAGCACAGTTGACGTTGTTTACATATTTTATTATGGAGGAGGAACCCTTCGATGTAGCGGACCTCATCCTTGCCCAGATTCGTTATGCGTTTAGATTAAAGCATCCAAAATGGGTGAAGATTCATACTTTGCCAATGGGGGCTATAATTCAACGTATTCTATATAAGAAGTATGAATGGATAGTTCAAGATTCGTACTTAGATGATTGTGTTCCTGAGATATACTATACGGGTACCATGAAAGTGAAGAAGTCTCATAAAAAGCCTCATCCTAGAATAGAGATTAGAGAGCCTACAAATTCTAGAGGAGGATCACTACGAGAGTCTATTGATGATCTTCGTGATTCATTTGAAGAGCACAAGAAAGAAGTGAAGAAAGATCGCAGTAGAATGCAGAAGTTTATGAAATTTCTGGTGAAGGGACTGAAGTTAAAGCCTACTCCTGAAGAAGCGGCCGAATGGGAAGTCCCAGATGAAGAACCGCCACGCCAATCGGTTAGGCAGACTCGACGTGGAAAGGTCGTAAGACGTGGATCTTCAGAAGACTGTCTAGAAAGCAGCGGGGCTGGATATGATGATTCTGAGTAGTTTCCAGCAGGTTGCTGCTTCTGACTGATGTTGGAATTTTCTGACATTAATTGTCGCCTGGGCGACAGTGAACTTGCCCAGATTTCATTTTCTGGTAATGAACTTAATCTTATGTTGATTTCTACTATTTTTCTGGAACAATTTGTATGTAATATTAATGATGTGAGAATTTTTGTTAAGTCATTCAAATTCTATGGTTTGATTTAAAATTGTTTTTCTTTTTAAAATGTATAGGTTTTGTGATATTTTTAATTTTATAGGTCATAAGTAGTGATATAATCATTGTGAAATGTCTAGGATTCCCAATTCTAGCCTAAGCATAGAAAAACGGGAATCCGGTAACGGTTTAGTGAATATATCCGCTAGTTGATTATCCGTGCCTATAAATGAAATTTTAATATGATTATTTTTAATGTGGTCTCTTATAAAATGATGCCTAACGTCAATATGTTTAGACCTTGAGTGATGAACCGGTTTGTAAGTTAAATCAATTGCACTTTTGTTATCGCACCATAGCTCTATTGTTTGTTGTTTAATGTTAAAGTCTTCTAAAGTTTGTTTCATCCAAAGAGCTTGTGCACAACAACTACCAAGTGCGATGTATTCAGCCTCAGTGGTTGAGAGGGCAACAGAATTCTGTTTCATACTCGACCATGAAATGAGTGAAGGGCCTAAAAAGTGACAAGTGCCACTAGTGCTTTTCCTATCTAGTGAACAACCGGCATAATCAGAATCAGAATAGCCAAAAAGAGTTAAATCATCGCTATGAAGATACCACAAACCAAGTTTAGATGTGCCAATTAAATATCTAAAAATTCTTTTTACCGCTTTTAAATGTGATTCTTTAGGATCAGCTTGAAATCTTGCACATAAACAAACTGAAAACATAATATCCGGTCTAGAAGCAGTCAAATATAAAAGTGAACCTATCATGCCTCTATATAAAGTTTGATCTATGGATATTCCACTTTCATCTTTTCCTAATTTTAAAGATACACTCATAGGAGTATTTGCTTGTTTGAGATTTTCAAATCCAAATCGTTTTAAAACATCATGAATATATTTTGATTGGTTAATAAAAAATTCCATCATGTTTTTGAACAATTTGAAATCCTAAGAAATATTTTAGTTCTCCTACCATACTCATCTCAAATTCAATTTCCATCATTTTTACAACATAATTACTCAACTCTTTATTAGTGGCTCCAAAAATAATTTCATCAAAATAAATTTGTAAAACAATTAAACCATCATCAACTTGCTTAATGAAGAGTGTACAATCAACACCACCCATTTTAAAACCATTTTGTAATAAATATATAGTCAATCTATCATACCATGCTCGTGGTGCTTGTTTTAAACCATACAAAGCTTTTAGCAATCTATATACACGATTAGGAAATTTTTCATTTATAAATCCTGGGGGTTGTTCAACATAAACTTCTTCTTTAATCAACCCGTTTAAAAATGTAGTTTTAATATCCATTTGCAATAATTTAAATCTTTTATGACTAGCAAATGCAACAAAAATTCTAACTGCTTCCAATCGTGCTACGGGTGCAAATGTTTCATCAAAATCTACCCCTTCAATTTGATTATATCCTTTCGCTACAAGCCTAGCTTTGTTTCTAGTGACCCTAGAGTCACTATCTAATTTGTTTTTGAAAATCCATTTGACTCCTACCACTGGATGATCACTAGGTCTATCAACAAGAATCCAAACTTTATTTCTTTCAAATTGGTTAAGTTCTTCATTCATAGCTAGAAACCAAGATTCATCATTTAAAGGCTGGCAACATCTTTTGGTTCTATATTTGAGACAAAACATAAATTTGAAAAACTTTCATGTAAACTAGAACGTGTACGTACCCCACTTAATGGTTCTCCAATAACAAATTCTTGCGGATGATCTTTTGAGAACCTTAGCTCGGTTGGAGGTACATATCCTTGTTCTTCTTCTTCTTCACCATCTTTTTCATCTTCTTTCTCAACTTTTTCTTCATCATCATCATTTTTCCTCAGATTTTGTTCCACATCTTCTTCATTTTTCTCATTACCTGCAACTTTAGTATTTTCTACACAAGAATTTTTTTCATCAAATTTTACATGAATAGATTCTTCAACCGCATTAGTACATTTATTATAAACTCTATAGGCCTTGCTAGTTGAAGAATAACCAATGAAAATTCCTTCATCACATTTTTCATCAAATTTGCCTAAGTTATCTTTTGTATTCAAAATAAAGCATTTACAACGAAAAACTTTAAAGTAAGATACATTTGGTTTTCTTTGAAAATAAATTTCATAAGGAGTTAATTGTAATGTAGGATGAATCATGACACGATTAATAATATAGCATGCAGTACTAACCACTTCGGCCCCAAAATATTTTGGCAATTTAAATTCACAAAGCATAGTACATCCTAATTCTTGAAGTGTTTTATTTTTCCTCTCCACTACACCATTTTGTTGTGGTGTGCAATGAGCAGAAAATTCATGTTTTATCCCAAATTCATTACAATATGAAATAAATTTTTCATTATCAAACTCTCCTCCATGATCTGATCTAATGCATTTTACTCTTAAATCAAGTTCATTTTGAATACGTGAAATTAGTTTTACAAATTCATCAAAAGCATCAGATTTTGAATTTAAAAACAATGTCCAACAAAATCTAGAATAATCATCAATAATAACAAACGTATATTTTCTACCTCCTAGACTTTGTGTAGTAATTGGACCAAACAAGTCCATATGTAATAATTGTAGAGGTCTAGTGGTAGAAATAACATTTTTGCTTTTAAAAGATGATTTTGTAAACTTTCCTTTTTGGCATGGTGAACATAATGAAGAAAGCTTTCCATTCAAATTTGGTAAACCTTTTATTATTTTATTTTTAGAAAGCTTTACTATGCGTTTAGCACTAGAATGTCCTAGTCTCCTATGCCATAATTCAAGTTCATCATTCTTTGAAATAAAACATTTAAGTGTAGAATGAGATAAATCATGAAAAGTGATTGTATAGACATTGTTTATTCTTCGTGCAGTAAGTACGATTTCATTTGTTTTAGAATCAATAATTTTGCAAAGGTTTGAGCTAGAGTCAAATAAAACATTTAGATTTTTATCACATAGTTGACTAATAGAAATTTAATTATGTTTCAAACCTTTATCATATAAAACATTTGAAATTTTAAATTCATCGTTACCTACTACTCCAATGCCTTTGACTTTACCCTTGCCATTATCTCCAAGTGTCACTGTTCCACCTTTCTTCATCTCCAGGCTAAGGAACTTTGATTTATCGCCCGTCATGTGTTTTGAACATCTAGAGTCCAAATACCACACGTCTTCCTTGTTCCTAGCCTGCACGCACACCTAAAAAGATGATGAGAGTAAAGATCTGGTTACCCAAGTGGTCGATCCCATGGTATAGGTGGACGCCTTAGGTACCCAGATTTGTTTAACATTAACTTTTCCTTTCTTCCAACATGAGTCCGAGATGTGACCAAATCGATGACATTTGGCACATGCAATGAATGGTGAGGAATCATTTTTCAATGGTTTCTCTGGACTCTTGCTGGAGGAAACATCTTTATGTGTGGACTTAGAAAAATTTTCATTTTGAAAAATAGGTTTTCTGAACCTGGAGCTGTCGCTGGTTCCGACATCAGCTGTCAAAAATTCCCGACAGCTTCCAGAGCTTACAGAAACGTATCCTAGCCCAAATTTTGCTGTCCCATGGTATTGGTTGGCTAAAATCATATCCAAAGATTTTTTTTCCGACACCAAATTTTCTGATTGCCATGTTCAACTCATTTACATTGGACTTTAAAATTGAATTTTCTTTTACTATCATGCCACATCTATTTGCAACATTTTTCTTATAATTCTCTAATTGAGAATGAGAAGTTTTGACCACTTTTTCTAAGTCATTTTTCTCTTTTAGAAGTTGATCAATTTTTTGATCGGACTTAGAAATAGTGTTTTCAAGTTCATTTATCCTTGTCGAAGAGTGACCACACTCTTGACAAATTACCTTCTCTTTCCCAATAGTTTTCAATTCATTTGATAATTTTTTATTCACTTTTAAAAGACCTTTATTTTCAGACTTTAAAAAATCAAATTCCTTTAGGCTTTTATCCAAAAATTTGCAAGTTTTCATAAAGTCAGAATATAAATCTACATAAGATGAAGGAGTTACCTCAGTGTCGCTTTGGACACTGCAATCATCGTCAGATGACGCATTTTCATTCCCCATCAAGCATACATTTGCTTCTTCTTTATCTTCATCGCTTGTTTCACTTGAGCCTTCAGAAGTTGTGTCATCCCAAGTCTCCGCCTTCAGAACCTTCTTTTTGAAATTCTTATCGTGCCTCTTCTCTTTCTGCTCTCTCAGATATTTTGGGCACTTGCTTCTGATATAACCAATCTTCTTGCAATGGTAGCACGCCGGTAGCGGACGCTCCTCTTCATTCTCCAATTTTCCTTTGCCTTTTTGGTAGACAAAATCGTTCTTTTTGAAAAATCTCTTAAATGAATTTCTCCTCTCCGGATTTCTCATAAACTTTTTAAAGTTCCTCACAAATAGTCCTTCCTCATCTTCCTCACTTTCTTTAGCTTCAGTCTCAACTTCCCTTCTTGATTTCAACGCCATGCTCTTCTTTTTGGGCTCCAAATTGTACTCTTGGCTTTGGATTTTCAACTCCACCTCATGAGTTTTCAGATTCCCAATGAGGCTCTCCAATTGTAAGGTCTTAAGATCATGTGACTCAGAGATTGCAATCACTTTAGGATTGAACTTCGGGGGAAGTGATCTTAAGATTTTCCTTACTAAATCTCCATTGGAGAAAACCTTACCCAACACCTTTGAATCGTTCACGATTTTAGTGAATCGTGTGTACATTGTCTCAAATTCTTCATCCACCTCCACTTTGAATCTTTCGAATTTTGACTCCAGTTGAAATAATTTTGAATCCTTTACCTGCGAAGTACCTTCATGAGTAATTTTTAAAAGATTCCAAATTTCATATGCAGTAACACAAGCACAAACTCTATTAAATTCAGTGCGATCTAGTGCGCAAAATAAAGCATTCATGTCTTTTGCATTGTTCTTACATTTTAACTTATCATTGTCATCCCACTTGTCTTTGGGTTTGACCATAGTTACATCTCCTACAACAAATGTTGGGGAAGTATAACTCGTCTCGACCATATTCCAAACTTCCATGTCGAGAGCTATTAGAAAACACCGCATTCGGGTTTTCCAATAGTTATAGTTTGTACCCGTAAAAAGTGGTGGCCTACTAATTCCTTGCCCCTCAACGAACACGTGATCGTTGTGCGCCATTACTCCCGATGGTAAAACCGTTTTGGAGTAACCTCGCTCTAATACCACGTGTTGGATCTTGTGGCGCCCTTAGAGGGGGGGGGGGGTGAATAAGGGCCTTTTTGAATTATGAATTTTTAATTAAGAATTTTCAAAACAAATTTTGCTTTTCTAAAAATCACTTATAAAAATTTACAAACTATGAAATTTTTAAATTAGATGAAACACAAATTTCTAAGTTAAAGATTAAGCAACCAAATTTGCAATTAAAGAAAAGGCATAATATTTTAATCATGAAATTCTCATACAATAAAAATGATCTTAACAATGCTTAAGATCAAGGCTTAAATAAGATAATAAACTTTTGACAATTTTTGTTTACCAATCCTTCCCCAAGGATCGGAAGGCTATCACTTGTCTTTCCCTAGACCAAGCCCAAGCCTATCCTCTAGATCTTCCCAAGATCTAGACGTAGCACACAAGGCCACGATTTCCTACCAAGCCACGCATGGACTTGGACGCTCCGCAAAAGGAAGCGATTTTCACCTAAGCCACGCAAGGACTTAGACGTCACGCACAAGGAAACGATTTCCCTACCAATACAAAATGAAATGTATATAAATAAAAATACAAAATGAAATGAAGAACTCCCTAGAAATTTAGATTTCTGAAAGGAAGGTTGAAGCCTCGAGATGATCGTTGATGTAGAAGCTCGCCCGATCTTGTCTTCAATCTCAAACCTTCTATGCAAAAATGGGAGTTGATGAGGTTCTGGAGCTCTCTGGTTCGTATGCACTCAGGAAGGAACTTAGAATCTTCAAAAGCTTGGAATGCACGAACAAAACGAACCAATTTATATTTTTCACTGTCGCCGGGGCGACATCGCTGTCGGAATTCCGACAGCGCCAAACTGTCGTTCGTCGTGCTGTCGTGCGAGCGGTTTCTGTAACTTCTGGCCTGCCGCCTGGGCGACATCACTGTCGGAATTCCGATAGCGCCAAACTGCTGCTCGTGTGCTGCCGTGTGGGCAGTTGCTGTAACTTATGTTCTGTCGCCTGGGCGACAGTAGATGTCGGAAAATTTTGACATCTAAATTCTTCATATAATCAAATTGAGCTCTAATCACAATTGTGAACATCTCATACATGTTACCTGCACACCATAAATAAAAGTAGAATTAAATACAAACGGGTTTTTGTTATTATCAAACCAGAAGAGTGCGAAACGCATGCTCCAACACACGTTACCCGTCAGCTTGTTAGGCGGGGTCAGGAATCCCGTTCTGTGAGTTGATCGTCTCAGCTCCAGTTCTATAAGGATTTAGAGAGTCCATTGAGTACTACTACACGGGCATGGATGATCTCTTCCAGCACCTTTGGTATGAGGATGTTGCATCCATTTGGCAGATGACGGACGCCTTCAAGTGCATGTTGTTCATCATTGTTCAAAACTTTACCTTCAATGTTTCTGATTTGAAGAAGTCCTCAAGTCAAATATAAATATACTTTGTATTTGACATATTTGTTTTAGATTAATGATTTCAGGTACTTGATAGTGCAAGTCTAACATAGGGCTAGACTTAGTGTCATTAGACATATTTTGCCAATGTAATCCCTCATTGTGCAAAACATCATGTCTGTTCGCCCGAAAGATTGCAACATAAAACTTTTAAGGGAGTCTGCGCGGTCTAAATTTTGAGGCCGCCCGGTTCAGCCATCTTGCATAAGGGAGTGGGCGTCATGGGTTCGAATACCGGTCGTTCCTTCAAGATCGCGCGGTCAGAACTTCTTAACTCTTCCCGGCCACAGCAAGTCAGGTATCTTCTCACCTCAGCTCAGTTATCTGAAATCCCGGGCAGCCCGTAATTTTAAGAGCTACCCATTTGGGTAGCCTACGAGCCAATAAATAGGGGGGTAGGGCTCCCCCAAAAGGGTTTTTTTGGATGGAATCTTGAGCAAATTGCAGAAACAAGCGGTCTTGTTTTTCAGCTTGCTCCTTTTCTTTTTGACCGGTCTGCTTCTAGCTTCCCATAATCTCTAGCCTTTTATCTTTTTCGAGTAGTGCCATCTCGTAACTAGAGTCCCTTCATCACTCCCTACCTGACATATTCAGATCCCTAGTAACCAACGATCCCAAGTTTTCCCCTAGTTAGAGTGTAAGTTGTGGAGGTGCAATTTTTGCATCAACAGAACGAACATGCGACCTTCAGATCGGGATTTGTTGGTGAAGTGCGGCGGTCTGAGATGGAAAATTGAGAGTTGTGGAGTCAAATTGCTGGAGGTCATTCGGATGCGGGTCGCGCGACCTCATAAGATCTAGAAGCATGCTTCGAGGGAGCGATCGAGCAGACCCGTCAAGAGTTCGCTCGAGCTCAGCGTGAGACCGCCCGATAGTTGGAAGCCTTGGGAAAGCTCTGGAAGTGATCTCTCAGCCGCTAGCACCTCAAGTCGCTGAGTTCGCTACACCAGTGGTTGTTTAACCAACTTGCGGTCAGGTTACTGACCGCGCGGACCCTGATCCCGCTGCGCCTCTACGGCCTCAAGGTGTCGTGTTTGCCGCTCGACAGGATTTCTATCAGGCAGCAGCCCGGGGAAGTCCTTCCCGAGCTCTGAACTTTCATGAAGGCATTGCGCCTCTCCCTGTCGATCTTTGGGAAAAGACTTCCACATTCGTAGACCAAGTTAGGTGCGAGCCCATTCCCACTGGTTTCAGAGATCCCCAACTTCCAGTCTATACTGGAAGGGATGATCCAATTTCGCACTTGCAGGCTTTCGAAGCTGCAGTGTCAATGAGAACCTTATCTGAGGCTCTTTGTTGCAAGCTGTTTGTTACTTCCCTCGGAGGTGAAGCAAGGGAATGGTTTTTTAACCTCCTTGCAAGGTCTGTTGCTTGTTTTGCAGATCTCAGGAGAGAGTTCCTTTTGCGGTTTGCAACCTCAAAGAAACGGAAGAGCGGCCCCGCAGCTCTTTTTAAAATCAAGCAAGGTGAAAGAGAGAGTACAACCCATTTCGATGCCCATTTCCAGGAGGAAATACTAGGCGTCCGAGACGTTGGTCCCGTCCTCCTCCAAGTTGTATTCATCAATGCTCTTCGAGAAGGCCCTCTGAAGTTGAAGGTCACTACTAAGGAACCCAGTTCCTACCAGGAATTAATCTCAATCGTGAATAGGTTCATAGAGGGTGAGATTTGTAATCCCGAATATGTCTCATATCTCACAAATATGGCCTATCAAGGTGGAAACAACTCTTCATCTTCAGCACCTCAACAACAGCAAAGGCCAGCTCGACAAGAATACCAACCTCAGGCTCCCAGAGGTATGAATTTCCGTCACCATCGCCCAGCTACTAACCATCAGCAGCTCACCCTGTGGCAGCAACCTGTTCAGGCTCAGCCATTAGCTAACCTCCCTCTCCTAACTTTTCCAACTACCCAGGCAAGACAACCTTTTAATGATTCCCAAGAATGTTTTGCAGATCTCCCCCTAACATCTCAGAGATATTGGAGATCATAGAAAAACAACCCTTTTTTAAGGAGCCAGCTCCAATGAGGACGGATATCAAGCTTAGAAATCCGAGCCTCTTTTGTGAATTCCATAAAGAAAGAGGGCATCAAACTGAAAACTGTCGGGCACTCAGGTTTTTACTAGAGAAGCTCCTCAAGGACGGCAAACTCCTGGACTTGATCAACAAGAACGTTGAAGATCAGTCGAAGAAGTCAAAAACCATCGCTGAAGTCGGTTGGGAGTGTGAGGAAGTGGAGGATGTCGGTCTCTTCGGCAGCCTCCATATTGGTTATGAGTGTGTAGAGGCAGACAACGAAGGGGCAAATGGATTGCTTTTTTGCATCCATGGAGGTGTTGGGCTTGAATCTTCTAAGAAGACCAGCATGGCCAGAGTCTTCAGAGATGAAGTCTCTGCTGCCTCAACCTCAGCTCCAATTCCGGAGGTGGTTATCTTCAGCAAAGAAAATCTTCCACCCCATGGGAATCCTTTCAATGACGCTCTCATCATTAAAGCTATGATAGGGAACTTCACAGTCGAAAGGATCCTAGTGTATGTCGGAAGTTCAATGAATCTGTTGTTCAAGCCGACTTTCAAAGCCCTAAAGACTGGGAAGCCAATGCTTTCTGCCGAAGGGCCCCTCTATGGCTTCTCAGGAGAGAAGAAAGAGGTCGAAGGGAAAGTTTCTCTAATGATAATGATGGGTGGGATCATCAATCAGGCTGAATTCGTAGTAGTAGATGCCCCTAGCAGCTATTATGCGATTTTTGGCAAACCCCTCCTCAACCAGTATAGAGCTGTAGTTTCGACGTTTCATCTCGCCCTCAAGTTTTCCGCTCAGAGGAAGCAGTTTAGGGTTAGAAGTGATCCAAGGTTGGCTCGAGAATGTTATGTCAAAACTGTTAGTTTTGTCGACATAGGATCTCAGTTGGAGGTTGAAAGCAAGGTGTTGGTTCCCTTGAGTTTTGGATAAAGGAATTCTAGTGTCTGGATTTTTTGAGTTTATTGAAACCGATTTCTCGGTCTCTTGTGGAGCTCGGGGCCCTCACCGAAATGAGAGGCAGCTAGCCCTTACCGGTCCCTCGGGAGAGGTAAGGCCGACGATTTGAGCAAAGAACAAAGACCTTAGTCTCAGCGAGGAGGTCCCTCCACTAACCCGGAAGATCGTTGAGCGCTTCCCCTCCCAAGCCAAAGCTAAGACTTGGGCACCTTGGAGAGCTAGAGAGCCCAATCCAAAGCGACCTATGGAGAGAAGGAGGCTCAAGAATCCTGAACCGGTCTCTTCCAAGGTGCCCTTTGAGGTCTATTTATAGATTTTAGTTTTGTGGTCTGTCAATAACCAAATCCCGCTGTCCATTCTCACTATCCGCACACCGGATTGGTCTGCTAACAGCCAAACTCCGCTGTTCGGAGAGGCTAAATGCAGACCACCGGGGGCCTCTTGGTAAAAATCCCTTCCTGGACTTTTACGGGGCGAGCCAGCCCGCTTCGTGACCTCTCTCGCGAGCGGAGCTCGCGAGCCTCTGGGTCGGCGAACCCCAGAGGTATTATCGGCACATTACATGGCTCGCTCGCCTGCACTACCTCGGCGAGTCCCAGGATGACTATCCGCTCTCACTCTAGGCGGGCTCACCTAGCGAACTCCTTCCTCAACTGGTTGGGCTCGCCAATAGCGACCCGGCCAAGCCACAAAATGGCTATCCGCACCCCAAAATGGCTAACTGTACCCCAAGGTTCCGGGCTCGCCTAGCGAAGTCCTTCCTCAACTGGTCGGGCTCGCCTGCACTACCCTTGCCGAGCCTCAAAGGAGCCGGTTACCTTCCCTCCACTGGGCTCGCTCGCCTGCGCAGTCTCTTGCTCTTCCTTGGCCTGCCTCGCCGGAGTTCAGGGTTCGCCCCTCTTGGCTCGCCTCCTTGAGCGCGAGCCGCTGATTTCTTCCTGGCGAACATCGGGATTGTACACAATCCCCGCTCTTCGTGAGGTTGCTCTAAGCTCGCGAAGATACATCCAACCCCTGGTGTTCGCCGATTCTGCTGACGTGGCGGGAATATTTTGGTGGGTCCCCTGCCCGAAACTATAAATACTGTCCACCGTGGCTAGTGATCAAGCCTTCCCTTTTGCTCCTTTCTCGCCGAAATCGTTCTCCCTTCAGAATGTCTACCAAGCAGAGCGCGTTGGAACGACTGAAGGCTTCTAGGGAGATGGCAAAAGCTCGGGCCGCCGAGCGCAACGCCTGGATGTTCAACCCTGCCACCTCTCCCCAGACCAAGAAAGCCAAGACGATTAGGAGGTCGCCGGGGGAGGACGTGACATTGCCTCCTGATTCCCCCCTCCGCCGAATACCATGCTCACACAACAGGTATCCTCAGTCTAAATTCTTTACATCGGCCCCTTGCTCATTTCCTTTCTTCTCGCAGAATCCTCCACCTGAGGACCTCCTGGCGAGCCTTACGCTGACAACTTTCTGTGCTCCGTCCCCCGCGAAGCTGGGATTGCTAGATGCTGGGGTCGGGACTTCATCCCAACAGGCGCCTCTCTCGCAACCTCGTAAGTCACTCGCATCCTACTTTATCTCCGCTTAAGTCTGTGATATCTATACGTTGGTGGCCTATGCAGATACCCCATCGCCGAGTCCCAAGGAGAAAGTCTCCACCCCGGTGAACTCGCCGGTCCCGCCTAAGGTTAACGTGGCGACCCCTGGCTTCGGTCTGATGGGCAGGCGAAGTCCAGGCGACTCGCTTCTCGACGGCGCCCAAGTCGCGGAGAGAGTGGTATACCCTCCTGGTCTGGGGAAACCCCACGTCTCGGGATTCCGCGAAAACTTCCAGGGTCGGCCGGAGTTTTCGCGTAAGCCCCGTCGCGAGTCCCCCTCCTCGCCAGGTTAGCATGTTTTCGCGAGCTCCCATCTCTTGCTCGCCCTCGGATCCTACTAACTCTTCCTTCGTTGAAATCCCAGGAGCCACCCCTGAGTCAGAGCACGGGACGATGGAGATGTCACCACCGCCTTCGCCTAGCTAGATTGAAGATTTCTTGGGTGACCCTGGCGACCCCGTGCGGATGAAGAGTCGGGTGTCCGAGGTGCTTCAGAAGCATGGCATGATGTTACGCGAGTTGGAGGAGCGATATGACGCGCACCGGGCTGCCTTTGACGAGAGATTCGCCGTGTTGGAAGACGCGAATGCGCGCTTGATCGCCAAGGCGGAGCTGGTGCCTCGCGCAGATGTTACCTCGCCCGGCGTGCACATCTCGCGGGGCGAGGATCAAGCGCACCTAATCCTGCGCGAGTTTAAAGCGCTTCGCGAATACCATTATCTGAGAGTGCCGCCGCGTGCGGGCAAGCGGGATCGGGGTCGCTGGAAATGGCTTCCTTACCCCTGAGGCTGCCGCGGGTTTAATTCTACTATTCTTTTGCTTTTATTTCTTTCATGACGTCTGTTGAACAATATCTGGTGTGGTAATATTCGCGAGGCCGTCGCGACTCGCCTTTTATCGTTTTTCCTTTTTAATTTTTTCCCTTTATTTCTCTGGTGTGCATGGGGTTTATTCGGTTCGTCCGCTGTGTTTGATATGATCGCCCTCGCGGAGCGCTTGCGAGCTTCTGTGCAACGCTATGCCCGGATCCCCTTTCCTCGCGGGCCGGCCTTGGGCGGGACTCAATTATCGCGCGACGGCGAGCCCTGGCTCACAAGACTGCAGCCCCTTTGAGTAGAAATTTATTTTATTTTAGCTATCCGCACTCCCGACGCTTCGGTTCCCGTGCCCACCCGAATTTCTTATAAATAGTTCGGATTCACTCTCTTACCCGTTGCATTTATTTCTCCCGTCTTCTCGCGTGTACGCTCATCTCCGTTCTCGCAAGATCGTGTTCGCGTTCGCTGCTTGTAAGTTGACTCTTCCTGACTCGATGCGGACGAATCAGCAAGTGGGAGCGGATGGCGAGAGCGAGGGGCGGTCAAAATGCGCCTCAGCGTTTCAAGCCCACGAGTTCTACTGCGCGAACATCACAGCCGAGGAGTATAAACTCGCGGTGGACCGCTATCTACCGGAGGGTTATTCAGCTCGCTGTCCAAGCGAGAAATCTACCTTAAACGAGACCGAGGCTGACGAGCTCGCGGTCCCCATCGCGCACTTCGAGAATGGGTTGCGACTCCCTCTGTGGCCTGAAATTCGTCAGGTACTTCGCCTGGCCTTCTCGCCGCTTCGTGTTCGCTATCGCAACTTTCTCATCGTTCTTTGTAGGTGTTGCGGTATTATGGGGTATTACCGAGCCAGTTGACCCCAAATGCGATCGCGGATATTGTCGCGTTCGCCAGTTACCTGCGGGAGGAGAGGATCGAGTTCAGCCTCCTCGTCTTCCGCAAGGTATTTTCCTTCCGCGCCTTCCGAGACGGGACTACCTATTTCGCGAGTCAGCACGCCACCGTCTGCGAAACGGTGAACAAGAGTCACTATTGTACCCAGAAGTTCCTCCTGGTGAAGGGACCCTTCGGCAACCTCCACTTCACCCCCCCCCCCCCCCCTCCAGCGGGATGACGCCACTTACCGCCCTCCGAGCTCGCTGAGCGGCGCCGACGCCAAACTCCTCCAATACCTCTCCGGTAAGAACTTCGAAGTCGCCTATCTACGGCGCAACGTCGATTCGTTACTCGCCGTTCCTCAAGCGGAAGGTAGGGCTCGCTCGCGCCCCACTCTCCTTTCCTCTCTTCGTTTTATAACGCTCTTACTTTACAGGCGAGCGTGAGATCCCTGTTAATCCCCCGCACGCGCAAGGCATCACTCTCATGGCGGACACTCTCGCGACCGCAGCGGCAGAGGCTTGCCGCGATCTTCCCGCCGTCGGGTCCGGCAAGAAGCGGCCCCCTTCTGCGAGTCAGACGGGTTCGCGGTCCTCCAAGAAGCTGAAGGGAAAGACCCTCGCTACTAAGGATAGGAGCGCGGTCGTCTATCTAAGCGAGACCGACGGCTCGCCTCCTTCCCCTGCGAAAAAGCCTGACCCCCCGGCGTACCAGGGCGCTGGGAGTTCTTCCGTGACTCCCCAACCCAAAGGCCACAGGAACTTCGGTCTGGGCAAGAAGGTTTCTGACATCCTCGGCGAACCCCTGCTTGCTTGGGACCCTAATGCCAACCGGATTTCTTGCTCCACCCTTCATCCCTCCTGGGTAGAGCTCGGTAAGGCTGGGGAGGAGGCGTTCTCTCTCTCCTTTGGCTTATATGGCCGCGAGGACGCCGCTGCTTATAAAGATATGGGGCCACGGCAACTGGTCTATGAAGAAATGCGAGCCAAGTTCCGTTCAACGGAACTCGCGCATATGGCGGGGCGCCGTTATCTGCAGGCGGATAGGGATATCCGCGCATATAGGGAGGAGCTTAAGAGAGCTCGCGAAGAGATCAAGGGCCTTAAGGAGAGGGAGGAAGTGACGGAAAGCCTTCTCGCCGGGATGCAGGGCAAGATGGTAAGTGACCCTCGGGTCTCTTTTCTTTGCCGTTTGCGACCTCTAGCCTTCTCCTAACTCGTTTGATGCTCAGGATGCCGACGTAGCCACCAAGCTTCTCGCTCGCAACGGCGAGCTGGAGTTGGAGAATACTATGTTGAAGGCTCGAGTGGATGAGCTGGTTCGCAGCGTGCTACCTCCCTCTCCTGGGCGAGTCGGCTCCTAACAGAAGGCTGCCGAAAGTGAGGAGCAGAGGCGGCGAGATGCACAGGAGGTCGCCAACCTTGTCTTCACAACCCTTAAGGATGCGAGCCTGCTGGCCGAGGACGCGATGGAGTTCACAGCGGAAGACGTCTGCCTGGACCTCTTCGCCTTGGCTCCATGGTTGGGGGCTCGCAAAGATGGCGAGGGCCCTCCGGAATGACCTCCCTTTTTCCTTCCCCTCTTCTTGCGAATGTATATTATTCTTTTTGGGCTGGCGAGATCGCCGCCGAACATAGAAGGACCTTGTGATAGTTTTTCTTTTGTTAACATTTATGATCATGCTTGTGTTCATTTCTTTCCTCGCATTGGGTTTCTTTTCAACCTCTCCTAGCTAATTGTTACGCGGTAGTGTTCTCGGAGGGCTCGCGAACAGGCATGTCCGGGCTCGCCTCGCCAAGGTTTTCTTCTCACGGATCACGCGAACCCGGGTTGTCGTTGCCCGCGGACACTGCCCGGTGAACCTAACCTTGGCGAGCATGGACACAGGCATCCCGCGAGCTGAACTTCTCTGACTATAGTATTTCAACCCGCTACCTTAGGCTTCACCTGCCTCGACCCAAACCCTTCTGGCTCTAACACCTCAACCTATTAACATAGCCCTTGCCCCTTGTTAGTAGCCTCTCCAGAGATCAACCAGAACCCCCCGTCTAGGTGAGAGCCCGGGAGCGGAATCGATCTGGGGCGTTTCAGCACCAATATGTCCAACCTTGCCAGCCTCTCCAGAGATCAACCAGAACCCCCCGTCTAGGTGAGAGCCCGGGAGCGGAATCGATCTGGGGCATTCCATCACCAATATGTCCAACCTTGCCAGCCACTCCAGAGATCAACCAGAACCCCCCGTCTAGGTGAGAGCCCGGGAGCGGAATCGATCTGGGGCATTCCAGCACCAATATGTCCAACCTTGCCAGCCTCTCTAGAGATCAACCAGAACCCCCCGTCTAGGTGAGAGCCCGGGAGCGTGTAACACCCCAAAGATCGTGGTTCAGCAAGGTAGGCGGAATGGTGGTGTTGCGCTCGGGATAGGCTCAAGATTCCAGATCAGGTCAATGCGCACGACCATTGTCCTCTTAGCGCACGACCAGTGAGCGTGCGCCAATGATCGTGCATAACCCGCAAAGAATCGGAGTTCTGTCTCGGCGTATGCGCACGACCATTGTCCTCTTCGCGCACGACCAGTGATCGTGCGCCATCGATCGTGCGTTAATTCAGAAGAGAATCGAGTTCTGTCTCGGACAGTGCGCACGACCATTCCCCTCTTCGCGCACGACCACTGACCGTGCACCTGTGATCGTGCGCCCTGTTTATTCTGTTCCGTGATTTTGAGCGGAGAAGAAGATCGGACCGTCCAAATCTTTTGGGATTTGATCCAACGGCTGGGTTTTGTTGCGGGAAACACTTAAGGCTGATGAGAGGGGGTTAAACCTCATATTCTCTAAGCCATTCTCTCTCCAAACCCTAGAGAAAGAAGGAGGAGCCAAGGAAGAAGAAGGGAGATTTCGCCATTGACGGAGCTCCGGAGCTCCGTTTCGCGAACCATTTCCAGATCTGGAGAGTGCAGCCCGGTGCGGTCATTTCCCTCCGTCTAGAATCTCGGATCCATGGAGAAAAAGAACGCTCCTAGGGTAACGATTTCTTCTCCCGTTGTTTGGACTTGTCTTTTGTCCTCCCCTTCGTTTCTCTATGCTTGCATGAGGGATCCCTTTCACCAAATGGGTGAAGTGTAGGATTCTCTCAAGTTCTCCGGAACTCCGGGTCGATTGTGTCCGTCCCCGGCATATTGCATGTAGAAAATCCGGTAGTCGTGCGGATTTAGGCATTTTGTGTGAAGCCTATTCGTGGCCGTGAGCCCGAATCGGTGATGCTTGGATTGCGACGTTGCATTTAGGTTAAGCCTAGAATGCGTGCCGGAGAATGACTCCGTGAAATCATCTATAGTAGTGTGGGATTTAAGTGTAGGCATCTTGTGAAGATCCTAACGAAAGCCCCATGCTTTGAGATTGGATGAAGGCAAACCTTCACCGCGAAATTGGTGCGGAGCGTATTATACCTCCCCTTTTTGAGGATTTGTGAAGCCTAGATCCTTGTGAAGGGATTAGGTGCGTAGCTTATATTTGTGTAGCACTTGAAGGTGCTAAACCCTTACGGGCCGAGGCGAAGCCGTACCCGTGTCGTGCGATAGATCGCGACGATTAGAGCACGGGCAAAGCTAAACCGAACCCGTTTCCATGCAGATCGGTAAGAGGTCCCTACCTCATGTAGCCGTGTGATCATGGGAGAGGTCGTGGAAGGTGGTTTACCTAGACCGACCAAAAGCTCTTTTTCCCACATAAGGCGATGGCCCTTATGGTGGAGTGTTTGTGGAATTGATGTTGTTAACCTCATGCGGTTGTTTAGGCAGTTGCGGGGAACCTTCGGGTGAACCCAACCAACATCATGTGCATACTTAGGTTCCCTCCTTTTTGATGCTCAACCTAGAAGATTGAATGTGCTTGAAACCTCACCTTGTGTAGTTGCACTTTCTTTATTTTAGTACTTGTGCTAGTATGGCTTGCTTGCAGGGTAGAATCTCCGCCACCCCGGGAAAGGGGTGGGGTCATTATAATTTGGTCAGCTGTGCTGACCGTTACCTTGTTTGCCACCGCTTGGTGGAATGTTCTTATGCAGGTGCAGGTGAGCCTAGCGGGAAATAGCGGGCGGTGGCCCCTTTGCTGAGTTGGCCCTCGAAGGCCAGCCTCCTTTTTAGCTTTCTCATGTATTGCCGGCCTGCGTGCCGATGTATGTTTTGGAGATTTTAGTACATTTGCTAAGTGTAAGGCCTTAAGGCCATAACTCTCTCTCTTGGTTACATTCCTATGATAGTGGACAATTCTAATGGAAATGTTAAATCTTTATGCTTCCGCTAGTGTTTAGTATACTCTGTTGTAGTTTCTTTCTGGTTATCACCTTTTAACTCCTAGCTAGTGTGACTTGTATGGCGTGGGGTCCCGGCCGAACCTACTGTTATACTATTCGTACTGGCAGGGTGTTACAGAGCGGAATCGATCTGGGGCATTCCAGCACCAATATGTCCAACCTTGCCAGCCTCTCCAGAGATCAACCAGAACCCCCCGTCTAGGTGAGAGCCCGGGAGCGGAATCGATCTGGGGCATTCCAGCACCAATATGTCCAACCTTGCCAGCCTCTCCAGAGATCAACCAGAACCCCCCGTCTAGGTGAGAGCCCGGGAGCGGAATCGATCTGGGGCATTCCAGCACCAATATGTCCAACCTTGCCAGCCTCTCCAGAGATCAACCAGAACCCCCCGTCTAGGTGAGAGCCCGGGAGCGGAATCGATCTGGGGCATTCCAGCACCAATATGTCCAACCTTGCCAGCCTCTCCAGAGATCAACCAGAACCCCCCGTCTAGGTGAGAGCCCGGGAGCGGAATCGATCTGGGGCATTCCAGCACCAATATGTCCAACCTTTCCAGCCTCTCCAGAGATCAACCAGAACCCCCTGTCTAGGTGAGAGCCCGGGAGCGGAATCAATCTGGGGCATTCCAGCACCAATATGTCCAACCTTGCCAGCCTCTCCAGAGATCAACCAGAACCCCCCGTCTAGGTGAGAGCCCGGGAGCGGAATCGATCTGGGGTATTCCAGCACCAATATGTCCAACCTTGCCAGCCTCTCCAGAGATCAACCAGAACCCCCCGTCTAGGTGAGAGCCCGGGAGCGGAATCGATCTGGGCATTCCAGCACCAATATGTCCAACCTCGGCACCGCAGCAGTCAAAAGCATAACAAACGAAAGTAAGATATTGATTGAATAACATAATAAAGTTTTCAAGGGTAGAATCATTTCAAATCATCCCCACTCCGAGCCCGGTCAAGAGGTATCCCTTCCACATCCTGGAGGTGATACCCCCCCCCCCCCCCCCCGACTTGAGCACCTTGCTTACAATATATGGGCCTTCCCAGTTGGGGTTAAGCTTACCCACTGTGGCCCCTCTGCCGGCCGCATCGACCTTCTTCAGGACTAGGTCTCCTTTCTGAAAGTGCTTGATCCGGATATGTTTGTCAAAATATCGAGCCATCCGCCGCTTGACCTCTTCCTGCCTGATGGTGGCCAAGTCCCGGAGTTCTTCCACCAGGTCCAAGGACAGCCTCTGCTCTGCATTGTTACCTTCTAGCCACTCTTCATCCCCCTCGCTCGCAGCGGTCACCCGGGGGGTCTTTACCTCAAACTCTATGGGGAGAACGGCCTCGGACCCGTGAGAGAGCTTGAATGGAGTTTCCCCGGTGGCGGTATTCGGAGTAGTCCTCATTGCCCAGAGGACGGAGGGTAGCTGTTCCACCCAATTTCCTCGAAGGTTTTCCACCTTCTTTTTTAGTAGGTTGACGATTATTTTGTTCGCCGCCTCCACCTGCCCATTGCTCCTCGGGTGGTGGACCGATGCGAACCTGAGATCAATGCCGAGCTTAGCGAGTTCCTTCACTTCTACCCACTTGGAGAAGTAGTCGATCATGACCAGCAAGAACTTCCTCTGGCCGCTGGCTTGGGGAAAGGGGCCGACCAGGTCCAACCCCCATATGGCGAAGGGCCAGGGGCCGTGATGGTCCGGAGTCTTTGGGCTGGGAGGAGCTGGAGTGGAGCATAGAGCTGGCATTTTGGACATTTCCTCGCGAACTCAGCCGCGTCTTTGCTGAGAGTGGGCCAGAAGTAGCCTTGCCTCAACACCCTCCCTTCCAGGGTCCGACTCCCAGAGTGACTGCCGCACTCCCCGGAGTGGATTTCTTCCAGCACTCTCGGGACCTCCTCCTCGGAGACACAACGGGCCAGGAGTCCCGAGAGAGTCTTTCTATATAGTCCCCCTGCATGCAAAGAGTAGTAGGCGGACTTATACCTGAAGCGTCTCTTGTCCACATCCTCTCCAGGGAACTGCCCGGAGGATAGGAAGGTGATGAACGGATCCATCCATGAGGCTTGTTGATCTACTTCCATCAATTCTCCTTCCTCGATGGAGGGCCGGAAGAGTTCCGAAGTTGTCCCCCCCGCTCGGGGACCGAACTTGGCTAGGAGGTCCGCCTGGGTGCTCTCCTCCCTCGGCACGTGCTTGATTGAGAAGGTGTGGAACTGCCCGATGAATCCCTTAACCTTCTCCAGGTATAGTAGGAGGGTTGGATCCTTTGCTTCAAACTCTCCTTTGATCTGGCATGCTACCACCATGGAGTCCGTGGAGACCTCCACGTCCTGCACACCCAGTTCCCGGGCCAGCCGAAGGCCCGCTATCACTGCTTCGTACTCCGCCTGGTTGTTGGTGATCGGGAAACGGATGTTTAAGGCTTTCTCAATCCGAATCCCCTGAGGACTCACCAGGACTATTCCCCCCCGAAGGAGTATTTTCCCGACGCTCCGTCCACCAACATCTTCCATGCTTCTGGGGGAGGTGGCTCGTGCTCCCCCACTTCGGCCGCGTAGTCGGCCATGAAGTCTGCCACCGCTTGAGCCCTGATGGATGTCCTGGGTACGAAGGTGATATTGAATTCGCTTAACTCCACGGACCACTTCGCCAACCTTCCTGAGTGCTCCACCCCTTCCATGATTTTGCGGAGCGGATGGTCCGTCACTACTTTAATTGAATGGGCTTGAAAGTAAGGACGGAGCCTCCGGGCCGACACCATCAATGCGAAGGCTAACTTTTCTAGGATTGGGTATCGGAGTTCCGCCTTCTTCAGCACTCGGCTGACGTAGTAGATTGGGAACTGTTTCTTCCCCTCCTCCCGGATCAGCACGGAACTTACTGCTTCGGATCCTACCCCTAGGTATAGAGATAGGTCCTCCCCTGGCCTCGGTCCCTGGAGCAGAGGGGTTTGAGTGAGCTGTTCTTTCAGAGCTTGGAAGGCCTTCTCGCATTCCGGGGTCCATTCAAACTTCTTGTTTCCCCGCAGTACTTTGAAAAAAGGTGCGCATTTTTCTCCCGCCTTGGAGAGGAATCTGCTGAGCCCAGCCAATTTCCCTGCAAGGCTCTGGACCTCCTTCGGATTTCTCGGCGACTCCAACTCCATCACCGCTTTAACTTTGTCCGGGTTGGGCTCCACACCTGTGCGGGTGAGCAAATGGCCCAGGAACTTCCCTCGGCTTGCCCCGAAGACACACTTCAAGGGATTGAGCTTCATCTTGTACCGCCGCAGGGTCCCAAATGTCTCTTTGAGGTCTCGGAGGTGGGTCTCGAGGTCTCGGCTCTTAACCATGAGGTTGTCGACATAGACTTCTAAATTTCTTCCTTTCTGCTCGTGGAAGACCCTATCCATCATCCTTTGGTACGTAGCCCCTGCGTTCTTGAGCCCGAAGGGCATCATCTTATAGCAATAACATCCATCCCCCGTGATGAAGGAAACATCCTTGATGTCCGGGGGATGCATGCGGATTTGATGGTAACCTGAAAAAGCATCTAAGAAAGACATTACAGAAAAACTGACGGCTGAGTCAACCAGCGCGTCGATTCTGGGCAGGGGGTAGCAATCTTTCGGGCATGATTTATTAAGAAGTGAAAAGTCGATACACATACGCCACTTACCTCCTCCCTTCTTTACCATAACGACGTTGGAGACCCAGCCTGGATACTGGATCTCCGATACAAACCCGGCCTGCAGGAGTTTGCCCACCTCTTCGCGGATGGGTCCCTCTAGCTTGTCTGCGACGGCCCTCCTCTTCTGACGGATGGGGCGGGCACCGGGGTCGAGGTTGAGGCGATGGCACGCCACATCCGCGTCGATCCCGGGCATTTCCGCGGCGCTCCAAGCGAAGACGTCCACGTTCTTTTGTACGCAAGCCAGAATCTCCGCTTGATCTCCTGGGCTGAGTTCTCCGCTGACCCGGACTTTTTCCACCACCCCCAGCCGGGTGGTGACCTCGAGCTCCACGACCTCGTCCACAGCCTCCAACCGGGACTGCTCTCCCCAAGCCCTTTCCTCTTCGGCATAAGCGGGAGCTGGGGTCTCTTCCTCGACTTCCTTCCCTACCACCATCAGCTCTTCCGCCCTTCCCTCTTGGGCCTTCTCCTCTTCTTCCTTTCCCTCCGCCCGGGGTACCTCAGCTACCCCTTCCTGGGCATGAACTTCATCTCCCTCCTTCTCTTCGGCTACCTCCAAACCTCCGGCTTCGGCCGCCTCCTCCATCACCTTATCCCACTCCTCAGCTTCTCCCATCCAGGAGATGGTGTTGACAGCCGTCACGTAGCACTGTCTTGCCACTTTGGGATCCCCCCTGATCCGCACCTGGACCCCTCCGTCGTTGAACTTGAGGCACTAATGAAAAGTGGAAGGGACGCAGCGGAACGCGCTGATGAGTGGTCGTCCGAATATGGCGCTGTAACTGCTCGGGGCGTCCACTATGACAAAGCGACAGTTCTGAGACTGCCCACCCAGGGTCACATGGAGCCCCACCCCTCCTTCTACTTCCTTCCTCTCCCCCGAAAATCCGAACAGAGGGCCATCTGAGGCCAACACCCTTCTGGGTTCCACCTCCATCTTGTCGAATGCCTTCTTAAAGATGACATTGACCGAACTCCCATTGTCCACTAGGATTCGGGAGACGGTGAAGTTCTCGATCGCCGTCTGGATGACCAGCGCGTCGCAGAACGTGTCCTCGTAGCTCGGCATGTCCTTCTGGGTGAAGATAATTTTTTCGGACGGGGGTGGAGCGGTGGATGTTGACGCTACGCTCCGACGGTAGATGGTATGGAGACTAGCCTTGCGGGTTGCCTCCACCCCTACCCCCCCATGGATCACTCCGATCCCTCCTCTATTCCCCAGATCTGCCCTATCCTCACATCTTTCCTCCTCCTCCTCTCGAGGTTCCACCTCTACGATCCTTAATGGCTGCTGCTGTGGTGGCGCGGGCGCTCTGCCCCTCTTCACCTCCAGGAACTCCGGAAAGGTGTCCGTTGAGTGGCCTCCCACATCGTGGAAGATGCAATATGGCACCGCCACTTCCCTTGCCTCGGTCTCTGCTACCCTGTTCCTTCTTCTCCTAGCGGCCGCCATTTCCGCTTCTCCTCCCCTTCCCCTTCCTCTCCCCCGGCCAATTGTCATGGCCTGTTGAGGTGGGGGAGGTAACTGCATCGGGCCCTGCCTCCACCCCAACTGGGGGGGTCTCCATTGACCTTCGAAACGGTTACCCCTTCCGGGGCCATAACCCCTTCCCTGCCCCTGCATTCCTCCGCCTTGCGGCCTCCATCCCCCCTCCGGGGCCCGGGGCTCTTCCCTTCTTCTGACCTCTTGCTGCCTCATCTCCGGCTCACTGAGCTTTGCTAGCCTCTTGGTGAGCTCTGGGTTGGCTTCTTCGCTTGCTACCTCTTCTGCCACCCTCTCCATCAGCTCCTCATAGGAGACGGGGGCCTTCCTCTTCAACGCCATCTTGAAGAAACTTTCTTTTAACCCGACCGTGAAGGCGAGTTGAAGTGCAAACCCAGGCACCTCCTGAGTGAGCTGCACTTCCTCCTGGAACAGATCCGCATACTGAGCCAACGTCTCCCTGGACTCCTTCTTCACCGCGAAGAGAGAATCAGCGTCCTTCTTCCTCCTTTTTGAAGTTGAAAATCTCAACAAAAAACTTCGGCGCAGGTCCTCGAACGCGTAGATAGAGCCTGCCGGAAGTGAATGAAACCAGTCTCTGGCTTTCTCTTTGAGTGTGACGGCGAAGAGCCGACACTTGAAGGCGTCGGACATCGGCCTGATGGAGACCGAGTCCTCGAAAGACTGCAGATGCTGAACTGGGTCATCTCTGCCATTGTAGTACACTCTATCCCATTCTCCAAATCCCGCCGGAACGGGTGCAGACAACACCAACTCGCAGAAGGGACTTCCCCCTCCTGCCGTCTTTTCTCGCTCGGCTCGCGGACCTAGCTCGCTCGCCAAGCTTGGGATCGCACTCGCGAGGGCGACGCTCGCCTGAACCACCCCGACTGTCGCCGCATCCTCCTGGCGCGCGCTCGCCTGCGCCGCGCTTGCCGGGGCAGAGCTTGTCGGCACCGAACTCGCTGGCGCGGAGCTCGCCAACACCGGGCTCGCCGGACTGGCGAACAGCACTCGCCCTTCCCTGTCATGTCCTGGTTCGACGGCAACTTCTTTTCCAGCCCTTCCTCGTGGTGCCCTCTCGCCGACTGCTGTTGGGGGAGTGGTCGCCTGAGGTGCCGGGGTCGCGAACTCGTTTCGCAAAGCCGTGACCGTGAACCCCAAGGTGTCGAGCACCTCCTTCCTGAAATCCGCGAACATCCTAGCCATTGCTTCCTGAGGGGTCTCGCCGAACTCCTCGCCCTGCTCTTCATCTCCAGCCATAACTCTTCTCTGGGACTTTCTCGAACCAGCCGCGCTCCACGCTCACCGCACCAAAATGTTGAAACCGATTTCTCGGTCTCTTGTGGAGCTCGGGGCCCTCACCGAAATGAGAGGCAGCTAGCCCTTACCGATCCCTCGGGAGAGGTAAGGCCGACGATTTGAGCAAAGAACAAAGACCTTAGTCTCAGCGAGGAGGTCCCTCCACTAACCCGAAAGATCGTTGAGCGCTTCCCCTCCCAAGCCAAAGCTAAGACTTGGGCACCTTGGAGAGCTAGAGAGCCCAATCCAAAGCGACCTATGGAGAGAAGGAGGCTCAAGAATCCTGAACCGGTCTCTTCCAAGGTGCCCTTTGAGGTCTATTTATAGATTTTAGTTTTGTGGTCTGTCAATAACCAAATCCCGCTGTCCATTCTCACTATCCGCACACCGGATTGGTCTGCTAACAGCCAAACTCCGCTGTTCGGAGAGGCTAAATGCAGACCACCGGGGGCCTCTTGGTAAAAATTCCTTCCTGGACTTTTACGGGGCGAGCCAGCCCGCTTCGCGACCTCCCTCGCGAGCGGAGCTCGCGAGCCTCTGGGTCGGCGAACCCCAGAGGTATTATCGGCACATTACATGGCTCGCTCGCCTGCACTACCTCGGCGAGTCCCAGGATGACTATCCGCTCTCACTCTAGGCGGGCTCGCCTAGCGAACTCCTTCCTCAACTGGTTGGGCTCGCCAATAGCGACCCGGCCAAGCCCCAAAATGGCTATCCGCACCCCAAGATGGCTAACTGTACCCCAAGGTTCCGGGCTCGCCTAGCGAACTCCTTCCTCAACTGGTCGGGCTCGCCTGCACTACCCTTGCCGAGCCTCAAAGGATCCGGTTACCTTCCCTCCGCTGGGCTCGCTCGCCTGCGCAGTCTCTTGCTCTTCCTTGGCCTGCCTCGCCGGAGTTCAGGGTTCGCCCCTCTTGGCTCGCCTCCTCGAGCGCGAGTCGCTGATTTCTTCTTGGCGAACATCAGGGTTGTACAGAGTTCGTTTCCAGCTGTTGACATGCTTTCTATTTTTTCTTTTTTGGCTGTTAAACTTCCCTAAGCCATCTCGAGGCTGCTCTTTGTAATTGAATTTGCTTCAATAAGATTTGTTCTTCATCTATCTTCCTTTTTAAAGCAAATATCTACCTCTCTACATGAACTATTTTATGGATATTTATCTGCAATACTATCGGCCACCTTTCTTAGGCCATTTACTCTGTTCTCTCACGCTTATTTTGAATTAACACACACAGGTCAAAACATGGAAGATATGAGAGAATCTGATTTAGAAGATCAGGATGTTGAAATTGAAAATGAAACTGAGGGAACCCACTTAGAACCAGCCCAAGATATACATGCAGTGACAATTAAGGGAGATGAGGGAAAAACACTTTCAATTAACGCAGAACTCTCTGAAAATGAAAAGAGGGAGTTAACAACATGTTTATTCAGAAATCTGGATGTGTTCGCTTGGACAGCAAATGATATGCCAGGAGTAAATCCTGATGTAGCTTGCCATCACCTGAATATAGATCCAGCATACAAACCAATTATTCAGAAAAAACGAGTGAAAACAGCTACCTTAGCTACACCAATTAGAGAAGAAGTTCAAAAGCTACTCGAAGCTGGATTCATCCAAGAGGTTCAATATCCTGACTGGGTTTCAAATGTGGTGATGGTAAAAAATCCTGGAGGAAAGTGGAGGATGTGTGTAGACTTCACAGAACTCAATAAGGCTTGTCCAAAGGATTGCTACCCATTACCCAGGATAGATTCTTTGGTTGATTCAGCATTCGGATTTTCGTGTATGAGCTTTTTGGATGCGTTCTTAGACTATCACCAAATCAGAGTGTATAAGCCAGATATTCCTCACACTTCTTTTATAACGAATGATGGATGTTTTTGCTATAAAGTAATCCCTTTTGGTTTAAAGAATGCAGGTGCCACCTATCAACGGATGATGGATTTCGAATTCAAGAAACAAAAGACTAGGGATCTCGAAGTGTACGTAGACGAACTACTCATCAAGAGTAAACAATTTAGCATACACTTGAAAGATCTAGAAGAGACCTTCTCAAATCTCAGAGCGTTCGACATGAGATTGAATCCATTGAAATGCATATTTGGAGCCAGCAAGGGGAAGTTTTTAGGACATCTTCTAACCCCGGATGGTCTTAAACCCAATCCAGAAAAAGTAAAAGCAATTCTTGAAATGAAACCCCCAAAGACACCAAAAGAAGTTCAACAGCTAGTAGGCTGAATGGCAGGATTGAGCCGATTTATATCTCGATCAGGAGACAAAAGTGCACCTTTCTTCAGGACTCTCAGGAAGGCTTCGAAATTCGAATGGACTAAGGAATGTGATTCAGCATTCGATCAACTAAAAAACAGTTAACTACAACTTCTCTCCTCTAGATCCCTCATGAAGGAGAAGAATTATTCTTATATTTAGGAGTGGGCTCAGATGCGGTTAGTTCAGTCTTGGTTATAGAAGAAAAGAAGAAACAATTCCCAGTCTATTATGTCAGTAGAATTCTAAAGAAGGCAGAGACTAGAAATCCGATGCTAGAAAGACTTGCCTTAGCTCTTATTATCTCAGCCAGGAAACTCAGACCTTATTTTCAGGCTCATTCTATTCAAGTGATCACGGATTTACCTCTGAAAGGTGTGTTAGAGAAGCCGGAGCATTCGGGTAGATTGGCTAAATGGGCTATCGAATTAAGTGAATATAGCATCTCATATATTCCTCGAACAGCGATTAAAGCTCAGGTGTTAGCGGATTTCTTAATTGATATAGCGGGGAGTGAATTAGAAAGTAGTATCAGAAGACCTTTGCCTTGGACAATTTATGTTGATGGAGCCTCAGGAAAAAATTCTTCAGGCGCTGGAGTAATCCTGATTATTCCAAATGGAGTCAAATTAAATCAAGCTCTAAGGTTTCATTTCGCAGTTACCAATAATCAAGCAGAGTATGAAGCTTTATTAGCATGACTTCATTTTGCCAAAGAATTGGGAATTGAAGAAGTTGAAGTAAAAATAGACTCATTGGTTGTGGCATCTCAGGTGAATGACGTCTATGAGACCAGGGAACCAGTCTTGAAAAAATATCAGAAGTTAGTAAAACAAGAAGTTGGGAAGTTCAAGAGTTTTACTATTCAACACATCCCAAGGACAGAAAATTCAGATGCAAATCAATTAGAAAAATTTTGGTTGTTGTCACGAGGAACTACCTCAGATCTGTTTCATCCCGCAGTTGAAGAAGTTTCAGTGATGCAAATAGACCATAAGTCTTCCTGGATGGATCCATTTATCTTGTATCCCTCATCAGGAGAATTTCATGATAGCATTAAAGATAAGAAAAGGTTCAGACTAAAGGCGGCATACTATTATCTAATCTCAGGTATATTGTATCGAAAAACATTTTTAGCTCCTCTATCCAGGTGTATATCAGAGGAAGAAATTCCGGTTGTCCTCCGTGAGATACATTCGGCAGAATGTGGCAGCCATTCAGGTGCAAGGACGCTAGAAAAAAGAATTTTGAGGCAAGGTTATTTCTGGCCCAAGATGAGGAAAGATGCAGCTGATTATGCCAAAAAGTGTATTCAATGTCAAAAATTTGCTCCGCTTCAGCATCAACCAGCTCAGCAGTTAAGGTCTATCATGACTCCCTGGCCATTCGCAGTATGGGGAATGGATCTTCTTAGACCCTTTCCAACTGCAAGTGGGCAAAGATGCTTTATCTTGGTGATCATAGATTATTTTAGCAAATGGATTGAGGCAAAGGCTCTAGCAAAAACAATGACTAAAATGGTAAAGAGTTTCATCTGGGGGGAAGTGATCTATAGGCATGGAGTTCCTATGGCAATAATAACGGATAATGGACCTCAGTTCAATAATTCTGAAATGATCAACTTCTGTGATCAAATAGGAATTGAACTTCGGTTTGCGTCAATCCATCACCCAAGAAGTAATGGCCAGGTAGAAGCGGCTAATAAATGTATCTTAAATCTCCACAAGAAAAAAGTAGAAAATACCAAAGGCAATTGGGCAGAACACCTCCCGGCAGTCCTTTGGACCCTTAGGACCACCCCGACAGGATCAACTGGCGAAACTCCTTTCAAATTGTCACATGGATCAGAAGCTTTAATACCAGTTGAATTTAACGTAAGAAATCCTAAAGTCTTATTGGCAAAACAAAATGAAGACATCTTGATGGAAGGCAATGATGAGGATCTTAAATGCAGTCTTGATCTAATCGAAGAGTTAAGAGATTCAGTTGTAATAAGGTAGGAAGAAGTGAAAAGGAGAATGGAACGATACTATGATAAGAATATAAGAACCAAAGAATTCAACGTCGGAGATTTGGTCCTAAAAAAGGTCGATACAGTATCTAGGTCTAGTTCAGTGGGAAAACTAAACCCAAATTGGGTAGGACCCTATATCGTAAGAGAAGTGCTGAAAAATGGAGCCTATCGACTCAATACATACGATGGAAATGAACTCACTCACACTTGGAGTGGGAATGACTTACAACGCTTCTTTTCTTGATAAGTATTTATTTCTTCCTACCTATACAAACGATGTATTTCTCTTCTTTATAGTTACTTATACAATACAATTACTGACATTATTTTCTATGTGTTTTGTCAGGATACCCATAGGTGGAAATAAGATGCGAACTTAAGTCGCACCAAGGTAGATATCGTCGGATCACACCTGAACCCCCATGAATTGAGGCTGAGCGTAACACCTACATTGACCATGGATTGCGGGGAGATTTCGCTTCCATGTAGTAGTAGCTCACCAATCTCATATGACAGGGTTCTATGTGATATCCCAGATCTTGGACGATACGTGAGCACACCACTGTATCAAAGGAGGTCTTGGTGAATGCCACCTATGTCGTACCTACAAATAGTGGCATCAAGCCTTCATAGCCTGTTACACTCAAACACTACTTGGCTAGTCTTTCCTAAGATAAGTTCTATCTGAGATGGGGGAAGTCTTAAGCTAAGATTGCCCCTTAAGAGAGAAGGAGAGGAGCCCATCTCCTTGAGAGTTCCGACCACTGGAGTCAACTCCCCCTTGAACCCTTATCGAAAAGGTCACTTCGTCTGTCTCTCACTCCATGACCGCTCCTAGGTCATTTCTTCTGTTCTCCAGCACACGACCATAAGGTTGTTTCTTCTTTTCATTCATTCTCATGATCACCTCCTAGATTATACCTCAGAGGTGATGAGTAATTGGTAAGAATCTGTCAATGATCAATCATCCAGGGCTGCGCAATATTTTCTTCATCCCTCTGAGGTCGAGCAGTCTCAAGAATTTTTGAAATACCGAAGGGCGACCTCGAAGTTTAGGTCTTGGTATATAAAATAAGCAGATTCTGGTCAGAGATCGTTGTTACTGTAGCATGCGATATTATCAAATGTTTTTTCCAAAAGTATTTTTGATAAAACAAGTTTCATGCTCGCTGGGCTTTATCCAGAACAGATTCTGAAAATTGACGAAGTCACCAATATCCAGTGAATTCATCAGTAGAGTGTCTCAGCAGGATCGATCTGAAAGCTAGAAATCATTATTCTCCATATTCAACACTCCTCACTGTGAATATATGATCGATTGGCCTTAGAATATGATTCAGAACGTCCGAAAACAAGGAAAATTGGTGCGCGAGAAGTAAGAAAATTGAATTGCAAAGTTAATTCGAAAGATCGCTCGATCTCGTTCCTAGTTCAAAGCAGCCGTTGGAAAAATAATTTATGAGATCGCGTAAATCATATGACAAGAAGCATGAATTCAAATAAGCATAAAGACAAATGTGGTGAATGGCAAAGGTATGCAAAAATTACTTTCACATGTTTAAATTCATTTGAGATATCATTACAGGTTTCTCAAAAGGTGAGTACATAAAAAGAAAGTAAAGTATCTTCCTATGTTTTCTTCTTTTTCTTCTTCTTGGAACTCCCTTCATCTTCGGAAGAGCCGAAATCAGCACTAGATTCATCTGAGGTGGAGGACCCATCAAGAGAGCCAGCGTTAGACTTTGCAGCCGAACTCAGCTCCTCGCCTGGGTCAAAATGACTTCCATTTGGCTCACCTTCACCATAATCGATCGGTACTCTAAAATCCATATTAAGGAAATCATCTAATTCTTCCTGCAAGATCGTTCGATCTTCTTCGAGGTCATCCGGTCTCACCTGTTTTCTGCCCACATCATCTGTTTCAAAATTATTCCTATCTCCATCTTTCTCTTCACCCTCTGCATCTTTGCTCTTATCAAAATCTTCTTCTCCCTCACCTTCCTCTTCTCCTTCTGCTTGAAGAGCAGCAGCTCTAGGAAACATTGTTGAGAAGTTGACATCTTCTGGAATCAGAACGCCGTCGTCTCGTATGTTGGAAATAGTCATCTCGACCGCTTCACTTATCTCCTTTAACATCACCTTTCGGTAAGCTGGATTATCTTCGTTATACATTTCTTCCTTCGTTTTCTGTGAAGTAAAATCATAGGTTGAGTTAAGGAGAAAGGAGGGGTGAAAGCAATGGAAGACCGAGCGAACTGAGTACCTCAAGCTCGGCCTTAATAACCTTGTTCTCTTGCATATACCTACGCAGCAACCTCCCTATATGATGGCAGAAAACCTCATGTCTGAGGCCGGTTTGCGAACACATATCAGGAATAAGACTGTCCTCCCAGCTGTAGACTTCTTTAAAATTCTCCTCGCCATATAAGGCAGCCGAGACCGCGCCAGCATGGCGGGATTGATCACCACCCTAGTTCGGGAGACATGTTGAAACTCCCACGCGCTTACCTTTTTTGTCCCACTTCATCAGCGGTCTTCCCATAACATCAGTCATGGAGCGCCTATAACCGTACAAATTAAAAGATTTATCAGAGTAGTTCGAAGACCCAGTGGTCTGGGTTTGATATCGATCTTGGTCTCTCTTCAGCCTCTTCTCCCTCTGAGTAAGCTCACCATCCGGAGCATAAGGTAAGGTCGGAGGTATCTATAAGATCGCTGCAGAGGAAAAACTTCACTGCAAGAATGAAAGATTTGTCCAGAAGCGGTCTAAACATCGAGGTCGGAAAAACTCACTATGTTTTCGTTTGATAGAAGAAACTTGCGGCCAAAGTACTATGTAGTGTTCAAGATCGTCTTTGCGGTCTTTCAGCATCTCCTTAATTTTATCTTCAACGACAGAGAGAGATTTCGGCTTTTGAAAGATCGATTCATCTCGACACTTGGGATAAGTCCGTAGACCGCCCAACCTTCCCTGAAAAATCTAAAAGCTCTCCGCCCAGTTGGAAACCATATTAGGTAGGTTCACAACTTTCAGACCTCTACAGGTAAAATACAGGAGACCCTTAAAATCTTCTCTTCTTGAACCTTCCTTCAGCATCTTCAAAGTAAAGAGAGATCTAAACAGATCTAGGGTGAATGTCACTTTAACCGATCTCAAATAACAGATATAAGTAAACATCAGCACAATAGAATTGGGCGAAAGCTGTCCAGGAACCAGACCAAAAAACTTGAAAATTTTCTTTACCTCCCACAACAAGGGAAGGTAAAAGTCGTGGTTAAAGTGATCGGTCGGAATAGAGATCTCATCTTTCCCACAATGATTGAGTTCACCTGCGACGGGCAGACGAATCATTATCTGAGAGCTCATTGGGTTCTCCTTCAAAAATTTATGAAACTCAGCTTGAGAAAGGCGGCAAGGCCGCTGCTCACTCAATAAAAATCTTACAAGAACCCGCTCGGGCGGAAACCTTTCCTTAAGAAATTTCAGACCGCCTAAAACGAAGAGTGCTAAAGGAGCATATTAAATGAGTCCAACCGGGTATTTATAGTTCAAAGGGCAATTAAGGCATAATCATTGCAAAATTATGAGCTAAGAGATCGCGGCCTCAGATCGCGCGACTTGAATAAAATCAAAATTTTATAGAGCACATATAACAAACACATGAAAAAATTTAAGTTCAGAGATCGCAGTGAGAATCAAGCGTAATATAAAAATCAGATCGAGCGATCTGATAATAAAAAAAAGTATGCTTAAAAGATTAAATGAATTATAAAAGATCTCAAATCACCAGAATATGGTCTTCAGTTATTAGGGAACTAATGATAGCTGTACCAAAACACACAAAAATTATTATAAGTCATTTCATGTGATCTCTCTTTTTTCTGAGATAAGCAACCCTGTTTTGGAGTTTGTTGACCGCAATAAGTATCTTACAGATGCCTGTATTAACATCAATGGCATATCGCTGAAGATCACCTGCATCCCGCCTCAACTCTTCTCCATTAATAAGTTCTTCCTGGTCTGCGCGATCTTCAAGAGAAGCAGATGATGACCCTGCAAACAAGGGAGCAAGAGGTCCCGACCTCAGTTGGTAAAGGCGGTGTGCAAGGCATCGACCTTCCCTTTGAAGAAAATTGTCTCTTCTTTCGCTTCACAGAGCTTCTCGCGAAGAGCGATATTTTCTTCCTCAAGATTTTTCCTACCATCTCTTTCTCTATGTTCGAACAATCTCCGTTGATCGGGCAATTTTTGTCATACTGAACTGAGATCGCAAGAACTTCTCCAACATCAATCTCTTTCAATGACATGGCCGCCAACAATGCCTCATTTTTCTCCAGCAATCTCCTCTCAAGTTCCCTCTCACGAGTTTGAAAAATGCGGACCACCTGCATAAGCGGGGATGCGAGTACGGTAGGTGGAGGCAGGTCAACCTGAGGAGAGACCAATCCAGCCCCCTCCAGCAACCTCCGAGCCTCCTCATCTTCTCCTACAGACAGAAAAAATACATTAATAAAATGATGATCATAAAAATGAGGGAAACAAATGCCACGACCATACTTGGGAAAGTGGAAATAGAGTAATCAGGGAGGTGATCTTGAGCGACATTGGAAACTATAGATGCGGCGGTCATATTCAGGCGGTCTGAAGGCCTTCGACGTTCAAGGTCAATCTTTTCTAAATACTTTTTCTGAGATTTTTCTCCTTCTTTCCTTTGTCTTTTCAGCTCTTTAAAACTAAGGAGAATGTCGTCAGTCTCAATAAGAAAAATCCCACGTTGACGAGCCGGAGATTGAGGTTTAATATAGATAGGGAGAGAGAGAGGTCAGGAGAAGCGATCAGAGAAAGCTTACCAGACCGAATCGCGACAATTGCGACCGCGCGATATACAACCTATCTCGCCAATTCATTATTTTCATCTTCCTCTTTCTCCCCGTCCTGGTCTTCTTCTTCTCTTTCGCAATCCTCTTTCCCACTTTCTACTATTTCCCCTTCTTCTTTCTTCTCTCGGGCCGAATCTAGAATCATTTCGGTCTCAGTTGAGATCGCAGTAGCCTCCTTAAAAATCTTTCTCTTTTTCCTCCTTTTTCCTTCTTCTGACCCAATTCCAAGAAACCTCCTTCTTTTCTTTTCTTTTCTCTTCTCTCTAGTTCGTTTTAGCTCATTCTCCTCTTCCTTCCCTTCTTCTTCTTCTTTTTCTGCATTCTTACCATCTTCTAACTCTGCGACTTGATTGTTATATCGTGCGACCTCATCTTCAACTAAGGCAGTCTCATTCCCAAGATCCGCATTCTCCCTGCCAGAAATAGCCAGCCCCTCTGGAAGATCCCCTCCTTTTTCTCTCTCAGATTCTTTTTTCTTCTCCTCTTCTTCCTCTCTCTTTTTCTTCTCAGCCTCTCCTTGCCGCTGTATCTCAGTATCGAGAGTGGCCCTAGATTACTTATCTATCTGCTCCATTCTCCGCCTCTCCAGATCAACCCGATCCAGTTGACCCTCAGTCTTAACTATAATAGGGGTAGTTAGAGTGATGTTCCCAGAATCAAGTAGAGAAAGAGAGGCCACATTCTCAAAGGGGTCAAGGAACTGACAAAAAGGAAAGGAAATATTAGCAAAAAGCACTAAAAAGAATCCCTTAGATCGCAACTACCTGTAAGGGAACGATCTCAAGAGGCGCGGCGGTAAATAGAACACTAGCAGGCTTGACCGCGGAAGTTTTGACAAGAAGCTTCTTCTTCGCAAAATCTTGGTCTTTTATATGCTGTCTCATTTTTATAGCTAAAGATACCTACTTTTTGAGACCGATTGAGATCTCTTCAAGAGTCGCTCCAGCTATCTGGACTCGAGCCTCAGTTTTCTTCGAGGAATTATTTATCAGATCTTTCGTTCGATCGAGCTCGTCGGGTTTCTAAGGCGAGTCTGTGATACTCACAAAGCTTGAAGATGATAATAGATGGATCTGCGCCGACGTGTCTCCTACAATGATGTCCTTGGTTACTTTCCGTAAAGGCTCAGTTACGGATGTACTTTTCACAGTTAGTTTGACCGTTTTATCTTTTTTGGGTAATAACTTTCCTGAAGCAGCGGCAGGGACAATTCTTTTCTCAGCCATGACACTCTTTAGTAAAACCAGAATCAATACAGCTGCTGCGAACTTAGAACAGAGACCGCTCAGAAGGGAAATTGATCTCAGGAGAACGAAATGTTTATGTGAATGGAAGATCCCAAGCTCTATTTATAGCCCGAGCAAAAAATATTAAAATATTCGAGGACTTTGCGATCTTCTCGGTCTGAAAATAACATTTCCTAAGCTCCACGGAACTTGGAAATGTGCGGGGTTTATGTTCGCCCGGAAGATCGCAACATAAAACCTTTAAGGGAGTCCGCACGGTCTAAAGTCTGAGGCTTCCCAGTTCAGCCATCTTGCATAAGGGAGTGGGCGTAATGGGTTCGAATACCAGTCTTCCCTTCAAGATTGCGCGGTCAGAACTTCTTAACTCTTCTCGGCCACAGCAAGTCTGGTATATTCTCACCTTAGCTCAGTTATCTGAAATCCCGGGCAGCCCGTAATTTTAAGAGCTACCCGTTTGGAGCCTCCAAGCCTATAAATAGTGGGGTAGGGCTCCCCCAAAAGGGATTTTTTAGATGGAATCTTGAGCAAATTGCAGAAACAAGCGGTCTTGTTTTTCAGCTTGCTCCTTTTCTTTTTGACCGGTCTGCTTCTAGCTTACCATAATCTCTAGCCTTTATCTTTTTCGAGTAGTGCCATCTCGCAACTAGAGTCCCTTCATCACTCCCTACCTGACATATTCAGATCCCTAGTAACCAACGATCCCATGTTTTCCCCTAGTTAGAGTGTAAGTTGTGGAGGTGCAATTTTTGCATCAACAATGTCGACCTATGATCTAGACTATATTAGACTTGACACTAACTCTAAATCATCAAGTATATAAGTCTATCAAGTGAGCTAAAGACAAGAGTTTGAGTGGAGAAGATAATAATTTGCCTAAGAAAAATATCGTGTTGGTAAGCTTCAGTATCGATGAGTAAAGGTCTCGATATTGTCTTGAAGACTCTAAGCTCCAAGACGATATCGTCTTGTAAACTAACATCATTGCTTTTATCATCATGTCTAAGAAGAAGAAGAAGAACGATATCCAAATATTGTCTTGGTTAAATACTCTCGAAGATGATATCTGTTGGATCTGTAGGCTCCCTTAGAGGGGGGGGGGGGGGTGAATAAGGGTTATAAGAACTTTAAACTTTAATAGAAAACTTTTGATATTTTGGTCGAAGTAAGTAAATCAAAAGTAAAGAGATAATAAAATTAGAAATGAAATCAATTTTATTAAACAAGAAAAAACATGATTATCATTTATAAAATTGATTACAAAATCTGATTTCAATGACGCTAGAAATCGAAGCGAATAATATGAAAACCCTTTTTGTTTTATATACCAACTCGTATCCCCACGAACCGGTTGGCATTAGCCGTTCTCTCCCCAGATACGGCACCCCCTAGACCTACTCCCTAGACCTAGTCACCAACACGAGGCGAATTACTCCCTAAGTCCTACCCAGACCTAGTCGCCAACACAAGGCGAATTCACGAACCGATTACAAAGATAAAAGTAAAAGACAAATACAAAATATAAAACTCCCTATGAGGTAATCTGAAGGAGACGTCGAAGAATCGCTGAAGATCGTCGAAGTCCAAGCGTGCGTTCTTCGCGTTGAGTTAGCATGTTGATCCAAGCCTCCCTTGATTCCTCCTTTTGAAATATGAGCGGGAGATGTGTTGATCTGAAATACGGCCCTCATAAAGTTTCTCAAGTGCTGGAATAGGGCTCTTGACAATCAGTAGTCGAAGAAGACAAAATCCTCCGATTTATAGAATTTGAGCTAACGCCGGCGTTAAGTCCTAACTGTTGGAACATGGTCTTCCGCATCTCCTAGGTTTGAGAATAACAAATCCTATGTATATTTGATCTTGTGTGTTTAAGTGTGCAGGATAACAAAGTCCACATGACTCAAGGATTACATAAGAAGGTTGCCCCCAAATTTGAGCCATCAAATCCAACACTCCTTCTAGCGCCGGCGGTATCAACTAATGCCTGACGCTAGCGCTAAGGAACCGCTGAGATGCAGACTGGCACTCAACGAACTGCTTACTCTACCGCGACGCGCTAGTACTAGCGTTGGCGCTAGCGTTCGCTCGATGAACAGTTAGTTGTGCTCGATGAACTGTTAGCTGCGCTCGACGAAATAGATCTTGCGTTCGACGATCTTGCGTTCGACGAATTTCCGTTCGACGAATTTCCGTTCGACGAATGATGAAGCTCGCTCGACGAACTCCGATCGACAAAAATTTGATCGATGAAAAGAATGCTTAAGCGCAATTCCGGGAGCACATATAGAAGGAGATAGAGCCAGGCGGTATCCGATAGCGCAGGCGGTAGCGTGGAGCACAGAAGGCAAGAGAGAATTGTTTCCTCATATTGAAGATTCTGTCGCGCAGAATATGTCCTAAAATAGGATAGCGCCGGCGGTAGCACTAGCACAGGCGTTAGCTCCAAGGCTATAAAAAGGACCCCTTGGCTCCGTCTTCCTCATCCTCTTGAGATCCAAAATTCTAGAGCTTCATGCCACAACATACAGAGGAAGGTTCAGAGAGATACTCCCACAAATCCATAAAGTCTTAAGGAGATCCGTGGAGAAGATTTTAACACGCGTCATCATCGTGAAGAAAGACCGCATCGACTACGATCATACTCTACGGGCCTTCGTCCACTTCTCCAAGAGATCCATATAGGGAGTTTTATATTATTGTCTTTTTATTTCATATCTTTTCTTTTAAATCGTGTAGTAAATTCGCCTCGTGTTGGCGACTAGGTCTGGGTAGGACGTAGGGGAGAAATTCGTCTCGTGTTGGCGACTAGTTCTCGGGTGTAGGTCTAGGGGGTGCTCGAGGACATATCCGGGGAAGGGTTGGCTAGAGCGGCTTGAGGCTGAATCCGGGGAGGATAGGCTAGGGCCACCGGTTCGTGGGGATGCAAGTCGGGATAGAAAACAAAAAGAGTCTACTATTCATCGCCACTTATTTCTAGCGTTATAGAAATCAACTTTTGTAAAACTCTATTTGATATTAATAAAGCATCTCTCTACTTTATTTCAATTGGTTTACTTGACTTCTTATTGTCTTAATCTCGCATTATTTCAAAGCTTTTCGAAATATAATATAAGTTTTTAAAAACCCTTATTCACCCCCCCCCCCTCTAAGGGCGCCTACCGATCCAACAAGTGGTATCAGAGCTAGGTTATTCCAAATCGGCTTAACAACCGGGAATAATGGCGTCTAATAATCTCGCTTCTATTGCTGGTGAAAACTTTTATGGAGAAGAAAAATCTCTTGCACCACCATTATTCGATGGAAGAAATTATAAAGGGTGGAAATTGTTAATGGAAAGGTTTATTAAAACATTAGATATCAACGCTTGGGATATAGAAATAACAAGACCAGCGGACCAATCAAATAAACAAGAGCGTCACCTAAATGCAAAAGCTATGCATTTTATTTTTTGTGCTTTATCTCAAGATATCTTCAAATTAATATATTGTTTTTCCAGTGCATACAAAGTTTGGAAATTTCTTGAAGAAATGTATGATTTTCCTCTTAATGGTATGGAACTAACACAAGAATTGGAGAACATACAAGCTTGCGCAAATTTTCAAGAAAGCTCCCCTCATGACGGATCCATGAAGTGCACATCAAATGGAAAAGAAGAAATCCCATCTCTAGAAGAGGAATGCCAAATAGATGAAGACAACAAAGAAAATTTGTGCTCAAATCTCACAGCATCCAAAAGCGTTGTTGTTGGTGCCAAAAATGGTACCTCCAAAATTCACACTAAAGGGGATGGGAGAAAACTGCGAAGTGCATGTTATTAAGACAGAAGATGCTGGAACAAAGGGAAAACGATCACGAAATGGCGATCACGAAGAAATGAGACCGCTTACACCGGTTGTAAGCTGGAGCCTCGGAGCCAAAGGTCCTTTTTTGGTACCCCTACCCCTCTATTTATAGACGAGGGGGCTGCCCAAACGGGCAGAACTGAAAACTACGGGCTGCCCGGGGTACAGGAGAGCCGGGGCAGGGAAATGGGGTACAAATAACAAAAATAAGAAAAACAACCAGACCGCTTGAGCTGGCGATCTCGCACTGTCTTGACCGCTGGACACTTAGAAAATCTCGGTTGAGGAGGCATCTGACGATCTGGGCGATCACCTAATTTGAGACCGCTGAGACCGGGAAAACTGAACAATAAGAGGAGGTCGCGGGCTTTCTGGGCAAACATAATCCCCGCACATTTTTAAGTTGCACCTGGAACTTCGAAAATGTAAGCTTTGACCGCTGAGACCGCAACCATCATTAATGCGGCTTGGTCTATAAATACCGGCTGAAAACTTCATTTTGCAAGACATTGAGGAACTCCACTATTTGAGCGGTCTTTGATAATTAGGCAGGTGCGATCTTCTTGCAAAGATGACTATGCTCGATCTCTTAAAAGCTCTCCCATCGAAAGTGAACTCTCCTGGAAAAAAGGAAAGTGTAAGCTCAAAGAAAGGAAAGAAGGCACCGAAGATTTTGACGAAAGCGAGCGCTTCAAAGGAGACCGCTCAATCTCCGTTAAAGAAAACTGAGCTTCCTGAGGTTTCAATTGTGCCGGTCTCTGTTGTTTCTGAACCATCTAATACTTCTTCGGACCCAGTATGGAAATTGCCTGAATTTTCCATTTCTTTTAATTGTCAGAAGTCCTTGGAGGCGCTGGATCAAACATCCAAACTTCCTGAGGTCGCCTCTACTGAAACCATTCTGGCCGGTCTGCGCCAGAAACAAGCCGAGGTGGAATCCTTAAGGCAAAAAATTGCTGATCAAGTGGGAGCTGTTAAGAACAAGAAGAGGAAAGATTCAAGCCCCTCTGGTTTGACTTATAAAAGGAGCAGAAGGAATGAGGAAGAAAAAGACGTGATCGCCTCGGAGCTGATCACACTGTCTGAATCTACCGATCTAGAGATTATCGCGAAAACTTCAAAGGTGAGCGTTAAGGGCGATCCCTTCCTCCCTCCTGCGATCTCAGCTTTGTAAAGAGAGGATGATTCCGAATTAATCGCCTATCTTGATGAGGTTTCATCTAACAATTCGTCTTTTTCGTCGTTGCAGGTGTTGGATCCCCTTGAGGATTCAGCTCTTAGAAATGTCGTTGTCGAGAAGGAGATCGCGAACAGGGAGAAGGAGATCGCTGATGCAGCGATCAAGGCGAAAGAGGAGGATGGGAAGAAGAAGAAAGAGGAAGAAGAGAAGAGAGAAGAAGAGGAGAAAGAAAAGAAAGAGAAAGAAGAGACGAAGAAGAAAAAGGCTGATGAGAAGAAGAGGAAGGATAAGGAGAGGGAAAAAATAGAGAAAAAGAAGAAAGAGGAAGAAAGGAAGAAGGAAGTGGCCAAGATCGTTGAGATGGATAAGGAGAAGGAGGCGATCAGAGTCGCTGAGGAGAAAGCAGCTCTGATCGTCGAGGAAGAAAAGAAGAAAGAGGCGGTCAGAGTCGCTGAGGAGAAAGCAGCTCTGATCGTTGAAGAGAGAGAGAAGAATGCGGTCATGCAGACCGCGGAGAACAAAAAAACTGAAGAGGAGATCGCGGAGAAGCTGCAGATCGCTAAGGAGAAAGCTGCACTTTCTAGCGGTCTCCTGGACGATTCTCTTCAGGGAGATCGTTCGAACAAAGCTGCAGCAGATCGTGCGGCGGCGGTCTCGATTTTGCGAGCTGGTAAGGATAAAATGATTCCTCAGTCAGTCAAGTTCCTTCCATTACCTACAGTTCGTTCTGCTTCTCCTGAAAAGAAACACGAGATCGTTTTTATTGAGACCGACGATATCCTTATATGTAACGAAGAATTAAAAAGGAGAAGAAAAGAGGGAGAAAAATCGCAGAAAAGAGATTTGGAAAGAATGGATCTGGAGCGCTTAAGGGGATCAGATCGTCTTTCTCTGACCGCAGATCCCGCGGTCACTAAAGATATCAGAAGAGCTTTACGTGACTGTGGTCTCGACTTCTTTCCAAGTACTCTTTCTGTTTATTTAAAGAGCTTATCTGATCGTATCTCCATGATTGAAATAACCCATATCTTGTGACCGCAGATAATAAAAATGCTGAGATCGAGGAGGGAGAACTTCCTCAGCACATCGAGATCTCCCCTCAGCTAACCAACATCCTTAACCCCATGTTTGAGGATGTTCGCTCTATGCTGATGAGGGAGCGAACTCAGAACGATCAGATCCGCGATCTTGAAGAAAAATTGCGTTCCAATGAGAAGAGGATTCGTGAAGAATGCGATCTGAGGGTTGCCGAGATCGCACGAGCTCTTAAGAAGGCTGAAAGGGAGGCTGAATACTATAGGGGGAAGGCTGCGGCGCTGTCCGCGGAGAATGAGAGGCTGAGGAGCGGTCATGGAAAGATGTTGATGCGACCGGGTACCTCCAGCGATCATCCAGCGGAGAGACCGCAACCTGAAATTGTACTGATCCCCATGGAGCAGGTGGACAAGGAAATGTCAAAAATCCACCGGTCTGCAATGTTGGCCAATCACAGCCTGGTGTCGGTTATGGCCGCAGTGAACGACATGCAAGATGTCGCAGCTCATGTAGGGAGAAATAGGCCTCCTAGGAGATGAACATTTAACTTGAGACCGAGCGGTCTCTGGATTTAAACAATATGTTTTGTAAAATTTTACTGTTTTTTTTCCATATATTTGTGTGGTGTTTTAATTTTAATGTTTTGTGCGGTCTTGATTTGTTAAGTTTAGATCTCTTTATGCCTGGGTTGCTTGTATTGCTGCTGTGTTTTTATTGATTGAGATCGCCAACCATAGTATGCTTTCATATAACTTTGCATAGGTCGAGCGGTCTGAATATGTTTTGGCTGGGCGGTCTTCAAGATGTAATGATTACGAAATGACCCTTCATCTTCTATAAATAGCTATCTTCATGACCCTTGTTTTATGCTTTCTTGAATGCGCCCTAAGCACCGATCTCAGCGATCGCGCGAAATGGTGTCCGCTCGTGCCTCTTCTGCTAACATTTTCCTGAACGCCGATCACAAGAAAAGCCACTTATGAAAGGACGAGTATATTGATTTCATTAAGAAGCACATGATTCAGACACAAATAGTTGTAAGACCGCCAGCTGATCATGAAAGGCTGAACTTCGGAGAGGAGAGAAAGTTTGTCATCCCTGTCGATCACTTCGACCAAGGGTTGAGAATTCCCCTCCCTTGGGAATGGCTAGAGATCTTGGAGTATTATGGATTTGTGCTCGCTCAGTTGCCTCCAAACTCGATCGATCTGATTAATGTCTTCATTAATTATTTGAGATCGGAAAAGGTGACATTTACGATGAACCTGTTCCGCGCAACTTTTACTGCAAAAGATCTAAAGGAAGGCAAGAAGAAAGAAGAGTTTAAAGGGTTGATGTACTTTTCAGCAGAAGGGATAAAGATCTTGAATCTTTCCAATAAAATCTCTTTCTGGACAGAGAGATTTCTTATTTTCGAAGGTGACCTTGGCGGTCTCAGAAGCTCACCCTCTCCGCGACATGACAGCATTTTTAAGAAGATAAAAGCGGTCTCAGAAGAGGAGCTGAAAATTTTGGCTTTCTTGGCGGGCAAGAGGATCGATCTTGTTCACTATCTAGCGATCTGGCCCGAGATCGCTGAGATCGTTCAGGCTGAAAGTAAAAAATTTCTCTTGCGGTCTCGAACAATTTCCTTTTATGTCTTGAATGTTTTTTCTAACTTTTTTTTTCTTTTAGCGACTTTCGCACGTCCCTGCTCAAGATCCCATCTCCCCAGCAGCAGAAGTTCTCACTCAGAGGGAGAGGAGGCTGAAGCGTGAGGCCGACGTGTTCGGCACTACCTCTGAGACCGTCGAGCGAGATTTCCCTTTGATCGGCTTCAAAAGAAGAATGAAGGATATCAAAGGAAAACCCCTCCTTAAATGGGCGGCCAAAGGATGATCTGTGAGGGTGTCCACTGATCTTCCTTTATGGAGCGGGAAAGTGACCTGTCACGCATATGCGGTCACTTCGGCTCTGTTTGGGAGAAAGAATACAAATGAAATACTGAATATAGAGACCGATGCGCTCCCCGACCTCTGTGCCCAAGTGACCGCTAGAAGTACAATCTTAAATCACCATATGGGGCGGTCTCTTCGCAGCGCTCTGGATGAAATAACTGCCTTGCAAGAAGAAAGAAAAGTGAGAATTTTACTTATATTTTATGAACGCGTTACCTATGATTGCGCGGTCTAACATATATCTCTTTTTTGCAGCAATCTGAAAAAGCAGCTTATGACCCTGAAAATCCAGCTTTTCAGAGGGCTATGATGCATCACATTAAAGAGACCGCCGACCAGGTGCTGAACGAGGTTCGAGGCCGAGGTGGATTTACTGAAGAATATAAGGATGTTACGTTTGCCGATCTCTTCCCTGACGTGGCACAGAGGATTGAAGAGCAATCTGCAACTGCTGAAGAGACCGCGGATGTTGCTGATGAGACCGCTGGTCAAGATGAAGATGTCATGATCGAAGACGAAGAAAGCGGAAGCCGCTATACCCTGGGTCTGGGTTCCAGTTCGAGCTCAAGCTCTGGATCTAGAATTCCAGAGAACAGCTTAGAAGAATCTTACGCAGAAACTGATTCTTCCTCTTCAAGCGAGCGGTCTTCTAAGAGATCAAAGAGAGAGTGAATTGTACGCACTTCCCTTTTTCCCTTTCGGAGACCGAGCGGTCTCGTTGTAATTGAAATTTCAGAATATATATAAAAATTAGATTCTGTTATGTTGTCTAAGTGGATGAGTTTGTTTTTGATGCATATATTTACTTGTTCTGAGTTTAAACTCAGCATTCGATCTCAATGCCTTAGGCTTGTCACAATTTTATATCACCATTAAAGAATTTCAGGTGGCGATCTCTTGGAAAAAACACAAAAGACCTTGAAGGAAAGACTGATACTTTGTATAAACAAAATCACCCTACGATCTCGAGATAATCAGATCATTGAAAGACATTCAGCAACTTAACTGTGATCAGAAAATAACCAACTTATTTGCAATAGTCATGCGGTCTCATATTATACAAATCGCAATATAAGGAAACTATAATTTGAAGATGATTTGAACTCATTAAACTTTTGGGTGTTCGGCGCCCAAATGACTGGAAATCCGTCTGATGACCCCTTGATAACCAAGACCATTACTTGAAAAGAAAAACAATAACTCTTCATGAATCTCCAGTTTAGCGATCACATTATATTCAGACCGCCCTTTTGAAGAAAAAACCCAACTCACTTGATGAGAAACAGAGCATCATGATTATTCCATGTAACTTCGAATAACGGGGAATACCAGAATCTCGATCTTACTGAGACCGGGTCGAGCTCTGTCAAGTCGTCATAAGAGCTTTCTGAATAGCGACCTCAATTATCCTGAAAAAGTTATATCCAGCGATCGTAAATGACTCAAATCGCTCTTTGGAGAGTTGGAAAGAAAAACATGCGGTCTCATAAATTGCTGACCGCCCGATCCCAGTACAAAGGGATGAATAAGATTTTCTTTTTGAAGTAAGAAGATATGAAAAAGGGATCTCAAAGAATGATCCAAAAGGATGGTGTGGTCATGCCGCGGAGGCTATACCGACATTGCCTCTTTCTTTTTTTTTAAAAAGGATTACCGAGTTTACTGCAAACATGCCAATCTAAGGTTCAGGCGACGGTCATGGATGTTTCTGACCGCCCCTTACCTAACCACGCTTCAAAGAGTATTCGAGAGTTACGGACCAAAATGATCGGTAGGGCAGGTGTGGTCATGCCCCGGAGGCTATACCGATATTGCTTTCCCTGAAAGATCATTAAGATCGTAACAATGTCCTTCTTAATGCATGACAGAGTTGAGCCAGCCACCTAGACCCCCTTGAAATGCTGAGGTGTGCCAGATGTCGGCAAGGACCCTGTATACTAAACTTTCACCGCTCAAGCTTGGCGAGCTACTGCTACACAGATTCGAAATCTCCCCGACATCTGTGGTCCCGACAGAATTACACGTTGAGCTAACAAGTCAAGGGGGAAGATAGTAGGATCCGTCGATGTCTCACTTGACAGGTTTTTGGCTTTTCAAAAAATAACATTCTTAAAACTTGTCACCCATCACTCATATTGCGAATGCTTTGATAATACCTGCATGACATTTGAGAGGGAAAAAGTGAGAAAAAGAATGAGTGAATCGGATACGAACATTCAAGAAAAGAAGAGTTTGAGATCATCTCCGCTCCATGAATGAGACAATTCTTTTCCTTCATAAGTTTGGAGATGATAAGCACCACTTTTAAGAACGCTCTTTACCACAAACGGCCCCGCCCAATTTGGGTTAAGCTTTCCAACTGAACCAGCTCTTGCTGCTGAATCTATTTTCTTCAGGACTAGATCCCCAACAGTGAACTCTTTGGTTCTTACATTTTTGTTGAATAGCCTCGCCATTCTTCTCTTCACCTCTTCTTGCCTGATGATTGCCGTATCTCTCAACTCCTCAATTAAATCAAGGCTGCATTTTAACTCCTCATCATTTCCTTCCATCCAGTCAATTTGACTCTGTTGCGCCAATAATACTCTTTGGCTTTTTACTTCAAATTCCACCGGAATAAGGGCTTCAGAACCGTGTGATAATTTGAATGGAGTTTCTCCAGTAGCAGAACTTGGAGTTGTCCTCAAGGCCCACAAGACGGAAGGTAGTTGTTCTGCCCAGTTGCCCCTGACATTTTCTACCTTCTTTTTCAAGAGATTTATTATGAGTTTGTTGGCGGCCTCTACCTGCCCATTGCTTCTTGGGTGATGCACAGAAGCGAAACGTAGTTCAATGCCAATTTGCTTACAGTAATTAACAAGAGTTGAATTGTTGAACTGAGAACCGTTATCCGAGATGATTGCCATTGGGATTCCGTGTCGACATACTATCTCTCCCCAAATAAAAGTTTTCACGGCTTGAGTCGTAATTTTGGCCAGTGCTTTTGCCTCTATCCATTTGCTGAAATAGTCAATCATGACTATAATATATCGACGTTGCCCACTTGCCATAGGGAAAGGCCCAATCAAATCCATTCCCCAAACTGCAAACGACCATAGGGTCGCTATCGACTTGAGTTGTTGAGCCGGCTGATTCTGGAGAGGAGCAAACTTCTGGCACTTCACACATTTCTTGGCAAATTTTTCCGCATCCTTCCTCATTTGAGGCCAAAAATAGCCTTATCTCAGAATTCTTTTTTCCAAAGTTCTAGCTCCAGAGTGACTTCCACATTCTCCAGAATGGACCTCCTGAAGGACCGCTGGAATCTCCTTCTCCGAAACACACCGTGCTAATGGTGAAAGGAAAGTTCTTCTATAAAGTACTCCTGCAACAAGATAATAGTTAGCCGTTTTCTGTTTAAACCTTTTCCTATCCTTTATTGATGAATGGAGCTCTCCAGTTGAGAGATATAGAACAAACGGATCCATCCAAGACGGATGTTGATCAATCTCCATGACCTCTCCTTCCTCAATCGCCGGGCAAAACAACTCCGAAGTTGTTCCTCCTGAGAGAAGTCCAAATTTTGCCAACTCATCTGCTTCCACGTTCTCACCTCTTGGAATATGATTGATAGCAAAGCTTTTGAACTTCCCCACCTCAATTTTTACCAGAGTTAGATACTGCTTTAAAATACTATCTCTAGTTTCAAAAGTCCCATTTACTTGAGAAGCCATCACCAAAGAATCTGTGAAAACTTCGACATCATCAATCCCCAGCTCCCTAGCAAACTTGAGACAGGCTAGCAAAGCCTCATATTCCGCCTGATTGTTTGTTACTTGGAAATAGAACTTCAGCGCTTGGTACAGCCTTACTCCATTTGGGTTGATTAAGATAACTCCTGCTCCGGAAGAATTTTTCCCTGAAGCTCCATCCACGAAGATTTTCCAGGCAAGGGGCACTCCGACCCCCTTCTGCGACTCAACTTCTTTGGCATCCACCATGAAGTCTGCTAAGACTTGAGCTTTGATTGCCATCCTTGGAACATAGGATATGTCAAACTCACCGAGCTCTATTGCCCACTTTGCCAACCTGCCTGAATGCTCTGGCTTGTCCAAGACACTCTTTAATGGAAGATCAGTAACGACTAGAACCGAGTGAGCTTGGAAATATGGTCTTAATCTTCTTGCTGAAGTTATAAGCATTAAAGCTAACTTTTCGAGGATAGGATAACGAGTCTCTGCATTCTTCAGGATTCGACTTACGTAATAGACTGGGAATTGCTTCTTTTTCTCCTCTCGGACCAAAACAGAGCTTATGGCATCAGCTCCGACTCCCATATATAGGAAAAGATTTTCTCCCTCTCGCGGGCTTTGGAGAAAAGGAGTTGATGTCAATTGCTTCTTCAGCTGAGTGAAAGCATCATCACATTCCTTTGTCCACTCGAACCTACTCCCTCCCCAGAGGGTTTTAAAGAAAGGTGCACTCTTATCTCCTGAACGGAAGATAAAGCGACTTAAGCCTGCCATCCTCCCTCCCAGCTGCTGAATTTCTTTTGGGAACTTGGGAGGTGGCATTTCCAGAATAGCTTTCACTTTGTCAGGATTGGGTTCCAACCCTTCTGGAGTAAGGAGGTGACCCAGGAATTTTCCTTTACTTTCCCCGAAAACACACTTCAACGGATTCAACCTCATATTAAAAGTTCGAAGGGTTGCAAAAGTTTCCGAGAGGTCTCTAAGATGAGAAGAGAACAGTTTACTTTTTACCAAGAGGTCATCAACATATACCTCAAGGTTTCTTCCTTTTTGACTTCTGAACACTGTATCCATCATTTTCTGATAGGTTGCTCCAGCATTCTTTAGCCCGAAAGGCATTACGAGATAACAGAAGCAACCATCATTTGTGATAAATGAAGTATGAGGTATATCTAGTTTCTGCATTCTGATTTGATGGTAACCTGAAAAAGCATCTAAAAAACTCATAAAAGAATAACCTACCGCAGAATCTACTGAAGAATCTATCCGAGGCAAGGGGTAGCAATCCTTGGGGCAAGCTTTATTGAGTTTGGTAAAGTCAACACACATCCTCCACTTTCCACCCGACTTTTTTACCATTACACCGTTTGACACCCATTCTGGGTATTGGATTGGTTGGACAAACTTTGCCTTCAGGAGCTTCTCTACCTCTTCACGGATAGGCTATGCTAGAGTAGTTGCAACAGACCTCTTCTTCTGCTGGATCGGGATGAAGTTTGGGTCAAGATTGAGATGATGGCAAGCAATATCCGGGTCCACTCCGAGCATGTCATCTGCCGACCAAGCGAAGATATCTAGATTTTGCAGAAGGCAAGAGATGAGTTGACCCTTGTCAGCTTCAGACAATTCAGCGTTGATGGAGAGGCTTCTGCTCTCATCTTCCTCGCTGATCTGAACATCTTGAGTTGCTTGGGCGGGTTCCAAGCGAATTCCATCTCTTACATCCTCCTAAACTTCCTCTGCAGCTTGGACTTGTTCAGGAGCTTCGATTGATTCAGCCATCATGATTTCTTGGGGAGGAGAGGATACAATCGTGTTGACCGTCTTTACGTAACATTCAATAGCTTTCCTTGGGTCGCTCCTGATTCGGTGTTGTTTGTCGTTCAAGGCGAACTTCACCTCTTGATGGTAGGTGGAGACGATGGCTTGATAGGCATTCAAGAAGGGTCTTCCAAAGATGGCGTTGTAGCTACTGGGAGCATCAACGACTATAAATTTGACCAACTTCACTATCCCTCCCAGAATCACAGAAAGAGTGACGAGCCCTTCTACTTCTTTCTTCTCTCCTGAAAACCATAGAGGGGGCCTTCAGTTGAAAGGAGGGTTTTACCTGTCTTCAACGCCTCGAAGGCAGGTTTGAAGAGCACGTTGACTGAGCTTCCCGTGTCTATCAGAATCTTCTCTACTGTATAATTTTCAATTACAGCTTTGATGACGACCGCGTCGTCAAAGGGATTTGTGGTCTGAGGAAGGTCTTCATCACCGAAAGTGACCGTTCCCCGGACCGGGGTTGAAAAGGTGGCAGCAACCTCTGATTGATAAACCCTTTTCAGACTTGCCTTCCTTGAGGATTCCGGACCTGCACCTCCGTGGATGCAGAAGAGATTGCCCAAGGCGCCTTCGTCATCAGCATCCACGCATTCATTGGGAAAGCCGATATTGCCGAGATGGCCAATATCGTCCACTTCTTCGCATTCCCAATGGACTTCCGCTACTTCCTTAGCCTTGGAGGTTGAGGCTTTGGAAGAATCATTCTTCTGGATGAGATCTCGAAGCTTACCCTCCTTCAGAAGCTTCTCTAAGAACAGGCGGAGAGCTCTACAATCCTCTGTCAAATGTCCCCTATCTCTATGGTATTCACAATAGAGAGTTGGGTTTCTGGTTTTCGGGTCAGAATTCAGCGGAGCTGGCCTCTTGAAAAAGGGCTGCTTCTGAAGGACTTGAAGCACTTCACTCATAGAAACGCCAAAGTCCGTGAAGGACTCTTGGGATTCATTGTAAACTAAAGGAATGGGTAGAAGAGGAGGTTGAGCATACTGGATCTGGTGGATGGGGGTGACTTGCGGAGCAGGAGTAGCGGGAGTTTGAAGAAATGAATTTTGAGGTGGGAAAGATTGATTACCTCGGTTGAAGCGGTTGTTGCGGTAATTCTTACCTCTCGGTGCTGGAGGTGGGAGTTCTGGTCGAGATTTTGAGGAAGACGGAGCCGGATAAAATCCCGCGGAGCCTTTCTGAGTGGCCCTGTTTGTCAAATTGCTCACATAGGTGGGGTTGTTGATCTTCCCTTCTATGTAGCGATTGGCAATGCTGATCAGCTCCTGATAGGAGCTAGGCTCCTTGGTTGTGACTTTGAACTTCAGAGGACCCTCCTGTAGACCACTGATCAAAGCCACCATATAGAGCTCGGGATCCATATCCCTAACTCCCAAGATCTCTTTCTGAAAACGGTCAACGAAATGCGCTGCAGTTTCGTTGTCCCCTTGCCTGATCTTGAAGAGGGTCGCAGGACCACTCTTCCTCTTCTTTGCGGTGGCAAATCTTAGAAGCAGCTCTTGCCTTAGGGCAGCAAAGCTTGGGATAGATTGACAAGGCAGCTTATAGAACCATTCCATGGCTGACCCATCGAAGGAGGTGACCATCAGCTTGCACCTCACTCCATCTGAAATGTTCCTGAGAGCCACAACAGACTCAAAGGCTTGAAGATGGCATATTGGGTTGGTTTCTCCTGTATACACTGGAAGGCGAGGTTCTCTGAATCCATGAGGAATCGGATCCCGACGAATCTCATCGGTAAAGGGGGAAGGCTCCCCAAAAACAGAAGGTCCTGGAGGAGGAAGAAAAGAGGCAGGAGGATCTTGAGGGTAAGCAAACCATTCTTCAAAATTCAGGGTTTGAGCCGGAGGCCCCTGGGCTGCGGTTCGAAAAGAATTACGACGGGCGGCGAACTCCTCATGCTGAGACCGCTGAGGAGCTGCGGGCTGAAAAAACGGGGTGATCGCTCGGGTGACCGCCTGCCATGCGGTCTGGAGTGGCGACCTGAGAGGATTGGGGAAGGATCTTCTGGGAGATCGCGGCTAAAACCTGGTTCATAGCCTCAATCTGCTTCGCAGACTCCTGCTGAGCCCGGACGACTTCTTGCCGATCTCGAGCGGCCTCTTGCTGAGACCGCGCGATCTCCTGCTGAACAGAGGTGGCGTCCTGCCTAGCTCGGGCGGCCTCACGGAGAGCTTGTTCAACACGAAGCTCGAAGCGGCGCTCAAGCGCTTCTAACGGATTGTGATCGGAAGGGGGAACGCTGGGAGATCGCAAGGGACGACCTCTATGGCGATCAGCCATCTTGAAAGTCTATGGATTTCACCTGACACTTCAAAATTTGAAGGTCGCGTGTTCGTTCTGTTGGTGCCAAAAATGGTACCTCCAAAATTCACACTAAAGGGGATGGGAGAAAACTGCGAAGTGCAGGTTACTAAGACAGAAGATGCTGGAACAAAGGGAAAACGATCACGAAATGGCAATCACGAAGAAATGAGACCGCTTACACAGGTTGTAAGCTGGAGCCTCGGAGCCAAAGGTCCTTTTTTGGTACCCCTACCCCTCTATTTATAGACGAGGGGGCTGCCCAAATGGGCAGAACTGAAAACTACGGGCTGCCCGGGGTACAGGAGAGTCGGGGCAGGGAAATGGGGTACAAATAACAAAAATAAGAAAAACAACCAGACCGCTTGAGCTGGCGATCTCGCACTGTCTTGACCGCTGGACACTTAGAAAATCTCGGTTGAGGAGGCATCTGACGATCTGGGCGATCACCTAATTTGAGACCGCTGAGACCGGGAAAACTGAACAATAAGAGGAGGTCGCGGGCTTTCTGGGCAAACAGCTGTAAGGAAATCAAATCATCTTATTGTTTGCAATTCTATTTCTACTTTATAATTGCTACAAATTACAAAGCGCAAAATTAAGAAATTAAAAAATGCGAATTGCAAATTACGCTTAGAAAATAAAGATTTAAAAGCAAAAGTTAAAGTAGAATCAAGTTTTGATTAATCTAGCTTTACCCATGTCACTTCAATTGAAAAGACAAAACCTTGTTTTGATTGTAATAATATTAAAGAAAAATTTAAGGAACTTGAAAAGGAAATTATTTGTGTAAAAGAACATAATGAAAATTTATTTTTAGAAAATTCATCTTTGAAAAGTGATTGTGCTACATGCAAAAGTTATAAAATTGAAATTGAAGAAATGGACGAAACATTTGAGGAATACAGAAATGAATATCAAAACCATATTGATTCAATTGTTTCTACTTTTAAAAATAGCACAATTGCATATAATAAAGCTAGACATAATCTTAAAATTAAGAATAATGAATTAGAAGCTAAAATCAACTTGCTTAAGGAAATCATAAAGAAAAATTCTCAAAACATACATTCTCAATATAAAGCAAAATCCAAAAGCAAGTTGAATATGATTTCTCAAAACGTGAATAAGCTAAACTATGGAAATAAAAAACATCAAAAGATTGTAAATAAAATTCCAAACCACTATCATCATCATAATCATTTACAATATCAATCTTCTCCCGACTTAAAATTAAACGCAAGCAAATTTCCTTTAAATAATAAATTCAAAAGTCATTTTTATCCAAACATACAAGAAAATGACTATGGAAATTTGAAAAATAAAAATAGTATTTGTCCAAGGTATGAATGGAGACCCATACTTAAGAATGATGCACTAATGTCAAAAGAAAGGGTCCATGCATCCTTGTCTCCCCAAAAGTCAACACGCTATATTTGGGTACCCAAAGGAACCATCCCACTTGGTCCTCTTTGGATACCTAAATCTCTTATTCATTAGGTATCATCAAATGCATGAAGTAGAAACTTTTCAAAATAAGATATACAAATTTATACTTCATGATGTGCTTTAATGTCCTTTTTATTTTTCTCTTGTTGTTTTCCTTTTGAACTATCATGTCATGGTCATCCTATATAGTATTGAAAATATGATCTTATCTCTTAAAAGCTTAATATGTTTATAAAATCAAATTGATCAAAATTCAAAAGTCATATCTAATTTTGATGACCTATCTATCTCTCTCATATTCATTATCTATAAATATCCTTTATTATCCATATACATCAAATTCTAAATTCACTATAAGATATTTTAAATTAAATCAAATTATTAGGCAATTAAGCTTTTTAGCCTTCACCAATAAGTGGTTTAACGAAATAACATAATCTATAAGAAAGTTCAAGATCTAAATAAAAGCTCAACTTTCAATATGGTTCTCGTTGTTCACAACAAAAAATTATATTGTGTTCACTCCTTGATGTCAAACATGATCTAAACCATCACTATTGTTCACCTATCAAAAATCACATATATATATATTCAAAATTCTTAATTAAAATAAAATCACTAAAATATATTGAAAGAATTGACCGTCATAATAAATATTGAATTCACATGCAGCACCATGATCTATTGATGTCCTTTGCTAAAATTCTCTAACATCATATATCATAAGCCATATCAAAAATCTTCTACAAAAACAATTATTTCTATCACAATTATGTGAATTATAATTGATATATTAATTAATGACAATTGATATTATAATTGCATACCATAGTTAGTGTATTATGCGTGTATTGTGATTTATTTCAAGTTTAGACCTTTTAATCATCTTGATATCAAATCAAATAAAATCATCACTTCATTCTAGGTCTCTAAGTTGAAACACAATCAAACCTTGGTATAACATTAATCTCAAACTTATCATACTAACATTGTCACCTAAAGAATATTTGTGTCGATGTTAGGCTTTATATGTTTACCGAGATATACAAGCTGGGTATTCTCATTTAGGGCTTATCCATGATATTCTCATGCATGAACATTATTTTTAATCACTAAAATCATGCATATTTGATTTGTTCATTCATGTCTTTTCGTGCTTACATTCCCTATCATTTTCAAACTACATTAGATTGATAAATATAAGCCTTAGAAAAATTAAAATGGAGATATAATAAAATATATCTCATGCAAATTTATTTGGTAAAGTCGTATACAAAATCGCTAATGTTTCATGCAAATTGCACTATCTAGACATCTCCTAAAATTTTGAAATTTCAGCATGAAACTACTATTTGGACACTTAATCAAGGTCAAAAATTAAAAATTTCAAAATCCTAAAAAATCGTGTACTGTTTCCCGCGCTAGCGCTAACGCCGGTGCTAGCGTACTTATTTGTTTTTCTGTAATTTTAAAAATTTGAAAAAATCTCAAAAATATATTATTTTATATGAACTATTTATTTTTGCACTTCTGACTTTATTTAATTTTGTGAAAAATCAAAATAAAAAAACATTTGTTTTATTTTTTTGGTCATTTGTTTAATGTCTATTCCTATTTGCAAAAATCAAATACAAAAATATAAAACAAAACAAGTATCAAAAATTATTATTTTGAACTTAACTTTTCTATTTACATGTATCTTGTGAAACGGTGATTTGGGCTATCATCCCATCACATCACCTAGTACCGGGCGAACCCCTCACAGGGTAGACCTCAGGAAGTCCAAGATCAATTTTAAGAGTTCAAACTTAAAAAAATATATATATATCAAAAATACTGTATGGACTTTATTGTAAAAATCAAGCATGATTTAATCTATTATTTAGAACTTCTACAATGTTGCAATTTATCTTTTCAAACTACTTTGAACATTGTTTTCATCGTTCTTTGATATATCTATGAATATGTGCATCAATTGTATTGAAAAAGTTGTGTAGAACTAAGCTTAGCATGCCTCTAAGCATGAGTAAATGTTTTATGTTTGATAATGATCGCTATTCACTCACTTATTTTGGCAGTCTACTTATGTGTTTAATCTAAGAATGCTTGTGTATGTTTTGTAATTGTACAATGAATTAAAATTGTACAAGTATCTTACCTACACTCCTTTATTTGCACTTTTAAAAGTTAAGAAAAGTGGTTGTGTTTTCATAAATTATATTGGTTTGCAAAACAAGTGTATTCGAAGAACTTTGTACAAAACAAAAATCATAAAATAAAGTGACAAAGATAACTCCACCAAGCACTACTTGAACGACCTGAAAAGTCTTAATAAGCATTGTGAGGTTGAGCACCTTGGAAAGAATAGTAAAGTATCTTGTGCAGATCAATTCTTTCTTTCAAAATAAAAACCACATAATCTTAAGTATACCGGATCACTAGTTTCAATATTAAAATAAAATAAAATATGTGATCCCCCAAGCACTACTTTGCACCCTGATAAGTCTTAATGAGCATTGTGTATGCAAAGCACCTTAGTAGTTATACATTTTTTTGTGCATTAAAGAATGTGGAAGTAAAATTATTTGTGTTTTATTGTGCTCTTTACTTGACATATTTCTTGTATTTTTGATTAAAATATTTGTTTACTCTATTAATACACTTATGTGCACATCATTATCTTCCATAACACTTCTTCTTATGAGTATTGGATCCTAATGCTAATTCTAGACTACTCTTTATTTATGAAATGCACTAGATAACCTAGCATGCTTTCTACAATGTTTAGTATGTTTTGAAATTGTGAATTAACATAACATTGTAGTACTCTCTTTTTGGTAACATTATTTCATGCTTGGTTACTTTATTATTGAATTTAAGGAATTTACTTGAACAATGATTTACAAAAACATCTTCTTTTTGAAATTTAACTCATATATCTGTTTATGGATCATCATTGATTACAATAAGATGTTTCTTGTATTTCTATAAGTCTTCCGCATCATAACCATATAATTGTTTTACCTTGCGCTTTCATGCTTACTTAAAGTCTTTTATTTTGTGTGCATCATCACTTGAATCTTAACATTCCTTTCTTTCAACAAGTGGTAGACTTGCTTGGTAAACTTTATATTGGTTGCTTTTAACATGAATTTTTTTTGCTATAAAATTCTGATTTATTTTTATGAAAATATTGTTATATTAAAAACTCTGATTCATTAATGGATTTCAAAATAGCTATGTGAGTGTTTTCATAAACTCAAATAAAAATATAAACTCATAGGCTATGAACTTATCACTAAATCTAAATGCTTAATGGTTCCAATAATTATTATCCATGAATACATATCTCACCATAGCAGGGGCATAGGGTTGTAGACATTAAATAACCTTATCTCTAGTCATGTCTTGTCCTTAACCGGGGAGGGTTCCAGTGGAGCCTTGCTAAGTACTGGGGGGAAAGAGTGCTAGGTTAAGTTTTTTCTAGTGTTTGCATATGGGACTAACACCCCAACCTACGACATGTATACAACTCCTCATGCCAATCCCTCACGTAGTACGGGGCTAGGGTGTAGACATATTTTCTGAGTAGTTTAGTTACTTGGAAATCATTACATTTTTGATGCTTAAAACTCTTATATAAAAAGGGGATGAACCAACATAATAATACTTGAAAATGTTATATTGCTAAGAACTCTGATCTATCTATATAAAAATTATTCTAAAACTCCTTATCATTTCATTCTCTCTAAAAGCTCGATCATGCCTCTATCTTATTATCCAAAATTTTGTGTTTTGCTTCCTTACCCACTTTTGCTAATAATAAAAGCGGGAGAACTAACATGATAAATATAATCCACTATCAAAATAGAAAACAAACATGATTAATTAAGATGATAGCTTACATATTGGTGGAGCATTCACTTAGGGGGAGCATGTATTTAGGGGGAGCAATTCTAAATGTTAAAATCGATAATTATCCTAAGTCATCACTCTCACACACACACAAGTAAGTTTCATCATGCTTATATATTAATGCTCTGATTTATCATTAATGGATTTGTTATTATCAAAAGGGGGAGTTTGTTGGAACATGGTCTTCCGCATCTCCTAGGTTTGAGAATAACAAATCCTATGTGTATTTGATCTTGTGTGTTTAAGTGTGCAGGATAACAAAGTCCACATGACTCAAGGATTACATAAGAAGGTTGCCCCCAAATATGAGCCATCAAATCCAACACTCCTTCTAGCGCCGGCGGTATCAAATAACGCCTAGCGCTAGCGCTAAGGAACCGCTGAGATGCAGACTGGCGCTCAACGAACTACTTACTCAACCGCGGCGGGCAAGTACTAGCACTGGAGCTAGCGTTTGCTCGACGAACTGTTAGCTGCGCTCGACGAAATAGATCTTGCATTCGACGATATTGCGTTCGACGAATTTCCGTTCGATGAATGATGAAGCTCGCTCGATGAACTCCGATCGACAAAAATTCGATCGACGAAAAGAATGCTTAAGCGCAATTCTGGGAGAACATATAAAAGGAGATAGCGCCTAGCGGTACCCGATAGCGCAGGAGGTAGCGCAGAGCACAGAAGGCAAGAGAGAATTGTTTCCTCAGATTGAAGATTCTGCCGCGCAGAATATGTCCTAAAATAGGATAGCGCCGGCGGTAGCACTAGTGCAGGCGTTAGCTCCAAGGCTATAAAAAGGACCCCTTGGCTCCGTCTTCCTCATCCTCTTGAGATCCAAAATTCCAGAGCTTCGTTCCTCAACATACAGAGGAAGGTTCAGAGAGATACTCCCACAAATCCATAAAGGCTTAAGGAGATCCGTGGAGAAGATTTTAACACGCGTCATCATCATGACGAAAGACCGCATCGACTATGATCATACTTTGTGGGCCTTCGTTCACTTCTCCAAGAGATCCATATAGGGAGTTTTATATTATTGTCTTTTTATTTCACATCTTTTCTTTTAAATCGTGTAGTAAATTCGCCTCGTGTTGGCGACTAGGACTGGGTAGGACTTTTGGAAGAAATTTGCCTCGTGTTGGCGACTAGGTCTCGGGTGTAGGTCTAGGGGGTGCTCGAGGCCATATCCGGGGAAGGGTTGGCTAGAGCGGCTTGAGGCCGAATCCGGGGAGGATAGGCTAGGGCCACAGGTTCGTGGGGATGCGAGTCGGGATAGAAAACAAAAAGAGTCTATTATTCATCGCCACTGATTTCTAGCGTTATAGAAATCAACTTTTGTAAAACCCTATTTGATATTAATAAAGCATTTCTCTACTTTATTTCAATTGTTTTACTTGACTTCTTATTGTCTTAATCTCGCATTATTTCAAAGCTTTTCGAAATATAATATAAGTTTTTAAAAACCCTTATTCACCCCCCCCCCACCCGCTCTAAGGGCGCCTACCGATCCAACACTAACGCCTTGCGTTGACCATGTATAGCAATATATTAATGGCTTGGATCTTCAGAAGAGGAAGGAGATTCTGCACTTTAGGAATGTTTTATTTTAGGCAATATCAACGCTGGCGTTAAGGATAACGCGACGCGTTTGGCAAATCATTCCTAATGTTCCTCCTGAAATCACGACTGCTTTCTCCCTGCCAAATTCGTCGACCGGATAGCGCCCAGCGTTATGTCTAACGCCTGGCGTTGAGTTTCATCTGTAATTAGCTGGCGCCCCAATTCGTCGAGCAGATAATTTCGTCAAACTCAATTCGTCGAACTGGCTTCATCTTTCGTCGAACGGAGTTCGTCGAACGAGCTTCATCATTCATCGACCGAAAATTCATCGAATGCAAAGTCGTCGAACGCAAGATCGTCTAATGCAGTTTCAATTTCGTCGAACCCAGCTTCCGTTCTCAGCGGCTTGATTTCGTCGATCGCAGCATCTAGTTCGTCGAACGAAAATTTCATCGAGCACATTTTGTCGAATGCCGTGGTATGCATTTCGTCGAAGGCCGATTTCTTCTAGCGCTAATGCCCAGCGTTAAGCTTAACGCCTGGCATTGAGTAACTTTCAATTCTTCAGCTTGTGGTTAGTGCTAGACCATTGTTGCAGCTACCTGGTGTCAAAACTGTCCATACCTACATGCTAAAAAACAATGGTAACAAGATCAAATACAAGTAGGATTTGTTATTCTCAAATCAAAGGGATGCGGAAAAACGTGTTCCAACAATCTCCCCCTTTGGATAATAACAAATCCAATTAGAGATAAATCAGATTCATAGATAAAGCATTTGTGTTTTAGAAAGGATATATGACACAAGTAATTTATAAGATAATGACAAGAATTATAGTTTCATTGAACATTGTGCTCCCCCTACAAAGATGCTCCCCCATAGTGTATACTCCCATAAACTAGCTGCATGCTCCCCCTTAATCTAGTGAATCCTACTCCATTAATCAATATGATTTAGCATTTTATTCTCCCCCTTTGTTATTAGCAAAAGAGGGTGGAGTGAAACAAAACTAGAATAACGAAGACAAAAGTTGGGACATAACTAAGAGAGGGTTAAGATTTTTGTGTAAACATAAAGTAAGTCATGATCGAGCTAAGGGAGAGAGTAACACAGCGGAAAAATATATGATAAGCGTGAAAGAACATTAATGAAAATAATCACTTGCCCTTTTTTAATTAATTTTAAGAGTGATTCTACTTGTTAAGATAGATGCAAGTTTGTTTGAACAAGAACAAGTGAAAAACAAATCCTTAGAAATAAGCATGAGAACACAAGTACATGATCAAAAGAGAAATGTGGAAAAACAAAAATAAAACAAATAAGAGTAATATTTTTGTTATAATTTGACCTTTCCAACAATATGTCTAGACACTTTACGTTTGAGCATTTAAACGATGAAAATTTTCATAACAAGTAGGCAAGCATGAAATAACATATCCAGAAAGATACTAACTACAATGTAACCAATTCGTATTTCAAGTAAGGAAAACATTGTAGAAATCATGCATTGCAATCTAGTGCGTTTACTTGAGTTTTTAGAGAATTATGTAATGTTTGCATTAAGATCCAATTCTCATGAGTGGAAGCTTTATGAAAAACAATGATGTGTGCATAAGGTGTTTTGATAAAAGTATACAAGTGAAATAATCAAAACACATGACATAGGTAGTGAAATAGTAACAACAACAATAAGATTGTAATCATATAATTACTTTAACACATCACATCTAGAATAAAATTTCAAAGCACATAACATACGTACAGCTACCAAGGTGCTTCGCCGACACAATGCTCATTAAGACTTATCAGGGAGCAAAGTAGTGCTTGGGGGGTCACATAAGCAATTTTATTGATTTTTATTTTTAGTGATCCGGTGTACAAATAGAAGTGATAGAAAGAAATATGTTTGCACAAGACACTTTTCAATTCTTTCCAAGGTTCTCAACCTCACAATGCTCATTAAGACTTATCAGGAGGGTGAGTAGTGCTTGGTGGAGTTATCTTTGGCTTTATATTTTGGATTTTTATTAAGGGCCAAAAGGTCTCCGATTTCACTTGTTGTTGCAAAATTAATATTATTGAAATAACACTTCTATATCCTGCATGAAATTTATTTTTGAAAGACGGTGTAGGTAATTTAGACATACAACTTAATATGTTAAAACTATTACACTACACAATCATGCAAGACTAGGATTATGAGCACATGTAGATTACCAAAATAGTGAGTGTATAATTCATTGATTAACATAAAGCATTACTCATACATAGAGGCGTGCTAGGCAATCATACACAATTATTTATAAACTATTTCATTGCACATAATCAGATTAAGGTCAAGGCATGTCAAAAATAATGTTTAGAAAATTTGAAATTAAAATTGGATATTGAAGAGAATCTTACTGTGTATGTCTAATCAATTTTGACCATTTGAAACAAAATGACTAAGATATATGCTCTTGTGAAGACATATAGTCAAACCATAATTTTGTAAGGAGTAACAAAAACAAACAACAAAAACATATTTTTGATCATTTTAAATTATTTGATTTTTTTTTGTATTTTGAAATAAAAATAACCAAATTAATAATAAAGTAATTTGAAATCAGACACAATACAATAAGGAAAATCATTAGAAAAATACTAGTGAATGCAGAATTTTCATCTGGAGAAAAAGGCTAACGCCTGGCGTTAAGTAGTTAACGCCGAAACAGTACTCAATTTTTGAGGTTTTTGAAAAAAAAAATTCTTTGGCATAGATAGTATGTACATAGACCTTCTTAGGGTAGAAATTTTAGAGAAAGTTGATGTGTTTTGAAGGCTAAATTAAGCATATTTTGATGGTTTTAAAATATTTGTATATTTTATATTATATAATATTTTAGATTTTTTTTTCATGAAACAGTAAATAAGGTGTAGTTATAATGGTACATAGATAGATGACCAGCAGAGAAACATGTAATTATATTAGAAAATAGGATAACGCCGGCGTTGACGTCAACACTAGCGTTGAGTTTGCATTATATAAAAAGCCCAAAATCCGAGTTCTTTTCTTTTCTCATCATTTCAGGTCGTGTCTTCTCCAGGTTTCGCCGCCAGCACTCTCAGATCTAGGTAAAATTGATGTTTTTCTTCTCATATTTTTTGGTTAAATCATTTCTATACCCCCAAATTGAAATCCTTTGAAGTATTGAAGTGTATTATTATGGTATGTGATAGATTTTAGGATTTTGAGATCTAGGGTTTGCAAGTTTTTGAGTTGAGAATGAGGTTTTGAGATTCTTCTTAAAGATGAGTCTTTGCTTTTACCTTCTTTAGTTAGTTTGATTTTTATTGATGACTTTTCATTTATCCTTTTGTTTTTCAACAATTTTATAAGTTACAAGTATTACAGATGGTTGGCATTGTGTACTGGCAGTGATAGAATGTTCCAGAGCATGCGCCGGGCGTTAATTCTAATGCGTGGCATTAAATAAAATCATTTTTGTGCTGATTATTATTGTGTTGAAAGTTCATGCAAGTTATGGCTTCATCTAGTATGCATGGTGTCCATGCCAGAAAGTCATCGCCCCTTTCTCCACATGTGTCTGATCAATCATTTGTGGGGATTGAAAAGGCGACTGTTGGTGTAGGCATGGTGTTGCACATAGATCTTCCATGTCATGCACATATTCAGAATCTCCTAGCAGCATCAGGAGTGTTGTCAGTGATTTCCGACGATTGCTTTTCTATGGACTTTGTTCGGGAGTTTTATAACAAATTGTATGATCCGTCAGAAATAGAGCTTCATGGAGGAGTGAGTTCTATGATCCAGTCTCAAGTTATTCAAGTCACACATGACGATCTTCGAAATGAGTTTGGGTTAATAGAGAATGATTATCGTTTAGATGTGGTAGAAGAGTATAGAGCTGAGCGGGATTGGACACTAGTAAATCTAGTATTGCACGGGAAAGAGACAAAAGATCAGATTACAGATGTTTCTTCACTTAGGGAGGAAGCATTTATAATTCAGGATATTTTACGACATACAATTATGTTGAAGTCTAGAGACACAAAGAAGATTACTGCACAATTGAGCATAGTGGCATATCATATAATGCAGGAAGTACTTTTTGATGTGGCTTATCTTATCCTTTCTTAGATTCATTATACTTATAAGTTAAAGGATCCAAGACGGTCTCGACTCAACACTCTTCCCCTAGGAGGACTTATACAATGGGTGGTGATGGAAAAGTATGACTATATAATTCGAACTAATTATATTAATGATCTTGTCTCTGAGCTTTATTCTACTTCAACCCTTCGAGTCCCTCGACCACGAGATATACCATCATCTTCACAGCCACCCCTACGATGATGTGTTTCACTCCGAGTGATGAATCGGGAGTATCAAGAGTCGTTTGAAGAATTCAAAGAGAATGCGACACGAAGAATGTCACAGATCGAGAAAATGATGGGATACATGATCAGGGCCTTGAATTTGAAACCCACACTGGCAGAAGAAAGGGATTGGGAGGTTCCCGTTGAGGATCCGCCATGTCGCTCGACTCACGGTACTCGAAGGTCAAGGGAACGAGGCAGTTCAACTCTGGAGAATCAGACTCACTTAGTGAAAGTAGACAATTTTAAGGTGGTTTTTTAGTTCTGTAATAACATTACTTAGTATTTGGACAATATTGTCTAACGCCAGGCGTAACTGCTTGCACCCAGCGTTAGACGTTATCATGCTTTTCCTTTTATTTTTGTTTTTATCTATTCTGTGAACTGTTTCTGCGGTGTGTTCTAATATTTATCTTATGAAAAACAATTTATAAACTATGGCTTTTATGTAAGATTAATTTCTCATTATAATTGTTTTAAAAGCACATAGCTATTATGAATTTTAACTTCCAATTTTTCAGATTTTGGTTAAGCATGATAGAAGCAAACAAATGACGCAAATATATTAAGTAGCCTAGCAAAACTTGCGCATTTTATAAATTTAGCCTAATTCCCCTAAATACCTTTTAAATCCATTTTGACAATTATTTCATTTAGTCTTAAAAATATCATACACTGGATTTAGAAGGATAAAAATAAAAATGATAAGTAGATCAATTGAAAAATGATATGATTTTTATTCAATTTGATTTATTTATGGATTTTGGTTTAATATGTGAAAGTCATATCACAAGTTATATAAAGTGATCATATCATGATGGCTCAAAGAAATAAAAGCAAAAGAACAAAAAGGAAATTAAGCAAATCATGAAGTAGAGAATTGATATTTTTGTTAGTTGATTTCTACTTCATGCAAATAGTTGGATACTAATGAATGATAGATTTAGGTATCCAAAGAGGGCCGGGTGTGGAGGTTCCTTTGGGTACCCAAATATATCATGTTTGCTTTTGGGGAGATATGATTGAATGGGCTCTTTTGATTTGAGTTTGTGTTTCATCTTTAGCTTTTGTCCTCCATTCAAATCTTGGTTTAACATTATTTTTAGTTTTCAAATTTCCATGATGATTTTGCAAAACATTATTTTTAGTTTTCAAATTTCCATAATCATTTACTTGAATATTTGGATCAAAAAGGTTTTTGAATTTATAATTTGAAGGAAATTTGTTTGCATTTAATTTTAAGTTGGGAGAAACATGATATTGTAAATTATGGTGATTTTGGTTTTGATTTACAAATCCTTTATGTTCCTTACTCCCATTTTTAAACTTAGGTAAGATATTCATATTCATATTCAACTTGTTTTTAGATATAGTTTGATATTGTGAATTTGTATTTACCATTTACATAAGCAAGTTGATTTTGATTTTAATTCATCATTCTTCAATTTCAAATTATGTCTATCTTTATTATAAGCGATTGTGCTATTTTTAGAGTGGAACAATTGAATCAATATGATTTTGATAGTTATTTCTATATTCATCAAATGTTTCATCCATCTCTTTAATTTCAGTTTTATATTCCTTACACTTAGCACAATCATTTTTCAAGGATGAATTTTCTAGACATAATATTTCATTTTGTTCATTTCTAAAAAGAAGTTCCTTTTCAAGTTCCTTATGTTTTTCTTTTAATTCATTATATTCTACACATGGTGTAGTGTTATCAACTAAGGAACCATGGATAGAACTAGATAAATTTGAATTTGATTGTTCATTAATTTTTGCCATTAATTTTTTTTTCTAAGCGCAAATGTTTATTGGCATCTTTTAATTTCTTAATTTTGCGCTTTGTAGTTTGAAGCAATTATAATGAAGACTTAGAAGTACAAAAAATGGGATTTGATTTCCTTACGTTGCTTTCGGGAGAGGCACAATTTTAACACATAGTTTCTTTGACATCTTTATGGCACTCCTCATCCGAAGATAGTATTTTTTCTTCTCTTTCATTTGATGTGCACTTCATGGATCTGTCATTAGAGGAGCTTTCTTGAAAATTTGTGCAAGCTTGTATGTTCTCCAATTCTTGTGTTTTTTCCATACCTGTAAGAGGAAAATCATACATTTCTTCAAGAAATTGTCATACTTTGTATGCACTAGAAAAATAATATATTAATTTGAAGATATCTTGAGATAAAGCACAAAAAATATAATTCATAGCTTTTGCATTTAGGTGACGCTCTTGATTATTTGATTCGTCCGCTGGTCTTGTTATTGCTATATCCCATGCGTTGATATCTAATGTTTTAATAAGCCTCTCCATTAACAATTTCCACACTTTATAATTTCTTCCTTCGAATAAAGGTGGTGCAAGAGTTTTTTCTTCTTCATAAAAATTTCCCCCATTAATAGAAGCGAGATCATGAGACGCCATTATTTCGGGTTGTTAAGCCGATTTGGAATAACCTACCTCTGATACCAGTTGTTGGATTTGTAGGCGCCCTTAGAGGGGGGGTGAATAAGGGTTTTAAAAACTTTAAACTTTAATAGAAACTTTTGATATTTTGGTCGAAGTAAGTTAAATCAAAAGTAAAGAGATAATGAAATTAGAAATGAAATCACTTTTATTAAACAAGAAAAGACATGATTATCATTTATAAAATTGATTACAAAATCTGATTTCAATGATGCTATAAATCGAAGCGAATAATATGAAAACCCTTTTTGTTTTATATACCGACTCGTATCCCCACGAACCGGTTGACTTTAGTCGATCTCTCTCCAGATACGGCCTCAAGACGCTCTAGCCAATCTATCACCAGAAAGGCCTCGAGCACCCCATAGACTTACTCCCTAGACCTAGTTGCCAACATGAGGCGAATTACTCCCTAAGTCCTACCCAGACCTAGTCGCCAACACGATGTGAATTCACGAACCGATTACAAAGATAAAAGTAAAAGACAAATACAAAATATAAAACTCCCTATGAGGTAATCCGAAGGAGAAGCTGAAGAATCGCTGAAGATCGTTGAAGTTTAAGCGTGCGTTCTTCGCATTGAGTTAGCGTGTTGATCCAAGCCTCCCTTGATTCCTCCTTTTAAAATATGAGCGGGAGATGTGTTGATCTGAAATACGGCCCTCACAAAGTTTTTGAAGTGCTGGAATATGGCTCTTGACAATCAGTAGTCGGAGAAGACAAAATCCTCCAATTTATTGAATTTGAGCTAATGCCAGCATTAAGTCCTAACGCCTGGCGTTGACCATGTATAGCAATATATCAATGGCTCGGATCTTCAGAAGAGGAAGGAGATTCTGCACTTTAGGAATGTTTTATTTTAGGCAATATCAACGCTGGCGTTAAGGCTAACGCGGCGCGTTGGGCAAATCATTCCTAATGTTCCTCCTGAAATCACGGCTACTTTCTCCTTGCAAAATTCGTCGACCGGATAGCGCACAGTATTATGTCTAACGCCTGGTGTTGAGTTTCATCTATAATTAGCTGGCACCCCAATTCGTCGAGTAGATAATTTTTTCGAACTCAATTCGTTGAACTGGCTTCATCTTTCGCAGAACAAAATTTTGTCGAACGGAGTTCGTCGAACGGGCTTCATCATTCGTCGACCGGAAATTCATCAGACGCAAGATCGTCGAACGCAAGATCGTCGAATGCGGTTTCTATTTCGTCGAACCCAGCTTCTGTTCTCAGCGGCTTGATTTCATCGATCGCAGCATCTAGTTCGTCGAACAAAAATTTCTTCGAGCACATTTCGTCGAATGCCGTGGTATGCATTTCGTCGAACGCCAATTTCGTCTAGCGCTAACGCCCATCATTAAGCTTCACGCCTGTCGTTGAGTAACTTTCAATCCTTCAGCTTGTGGTTAGTGCTAGATCATTGTTGCAGCTACCTGGTGTCAAAACTGTCCATACCTACATGCTAAAAACACAATGGTAACAAGATCAAATACAAGTAGTATTTGTTATTCTCAAATCAAAGGGATGCAGAAAAACATGTTCCAACAATATCGTCTTGACATATTCATATACCTTCATATCGTCTTTGAAGTACACTACATACAGTCTAAAGGTTTTATATGAAGAAAGAAATTGACTAGTCAATTATCATCTTGGTCACTCGAAATGTCATCGAGGAACCAAGACGACATTTCATGAATAACAAGATGATTCATTTATAAGAACTCAAATATCATCTTAAAGAGTATGAAGATATATCAAGTCGAATCATGTTGATGATTCTACTTAAAGACGTAAGAAACAAAATACCGTCTTAAAGACTATAAGGAAAGATCAAGTCGAATCGTGTTGAAGATTCAACTGGTAGGATGAAGAAATGAAATATCGTCTTGAAGACTATGAAGAAAGATTAAGTCAATTCATGTAGAAGAATCAACCAGAAGGCTGAAGAAACAAAATAACATCTTGAAGACTATGAAGAAAGATCATGTCAATTCGTGTAGAAGAATTGACAAGAAGGCAAAAGAAATAAAATATCATTTTGTGGAAGTGACAACAAGATGATTCGTGTAGATAAATAGTCAAGAAGAATAAAGCATGAAATATCATCTTGTAGACCTCCAGTCACCAAGACGAATCGTGTAGAAGATTCACCAGAAGAATACACTATGATAAATAATCTTGAAGATAATTAAAGGCATAAAGACAAATCGTGTAGAAGAATTGATGTAAAGCCTTACACAGTGCAGATTCGTACAAAAGAAGTAAAATCGACTAAACATCTAATCGATTGGCTGAAAGGCGTTAATTCAAATTAAAGGGTAATTTTGGAGTCACATCATTTATTGTCGTGGCAAATTAAGCCAATCAATCACGCTTGCTAAGAAAAGAGATCTCTGACATAATGTTAGTACTAGATTCGACCGTTAGACATTCTTGTCTTATAAAAGGGAATGCGACGCTAATGCAAACCCTAATCGATAATCTTCTAATCAGAAAAGCTTTTCCACCGCTAAAAGTGAGATGTATGATTCCCGAGTGGAATCTGAGTTGTAGGGATCTATCTATCCTGTGCGTAGGAGATGTTGTCTCTGAGCTTAGAAGCCATGAGTTCTTCTGAGTTGTAGGATCTTCTGGGATCTGAGGTAAGAGACTTGGTCTCTGAGGTAGGAAGTTAGGCAGGTCTTCTGAGTTGTAGGGTCCTTGGGACCTAAGGTAGGAGACACAGTATCTGAGTTGTAGGATCTGTTGATCTGAGTTTTGGTGGAGATTGCCGAGTCTAGCACACTACTAAATAGGCAAAGGGGGACAGTGGAGTACCCAGTGACATATTGTCTTGGGGAACCACTATAAATTGCATGTGTCTTTGTTGTGATTGATGTGTCGTTGTGGCATTTATATTTATTATTTTGCAAGGTTTTAAAATAGCCAACATCACCTATTCACCCCCCCCCCCCCTCTAGGTGAAGACATCCCTGGACTAACAAGTGATATCAGAGTGAGGTTGCTCAAAAAGAGCCTAATAGCTTGAACAACATCCTCAACAAGGGAATGAGTCTATTCACCATGAATTCTTGAGAGAACTCTAAAGAGATTAGTTTTATGAAGCTGCCTATGTGTAGAAAAGAAGAATGGGACATATGCTATCCGGCAAAAAGAGTGTGCATAAGGGCACCTCTATCATTATCAGACGATAACAGTGACTCTGAAGAAGAAGAGATCTTTCATGGACTGATGACAATGATTGATGAAGAAGAAATGGATAACTCCTGTACTAATAAGGTACATTTAAGAAGCCCACTTTCAATTTTTGGATCAGATAGTGAGATTGATGATGAAACAGAAGCAAGCTCATCAGCTAATGATGAGAGTTATTCTAATTTAGCAGGCCAATTTGATGATCTGATCAGCAAGTATGGCCCTCTTCTAAAAGCACTCAAGAAGAGCAAAGCCTTGTCCAAAGCTTAAGGTAAAGAAATAGAAATTCTTGAGCTTCTCGCATCCTAGGTGGAAGAGAAATCCCTTGAAATAATAAGGTTGACCAATAAGGTTTTTGTACTTCAAAGAAGTATAAAGATCATAGCAACTTGTTAAGTCAAAAGGAAAGAGCTATCAAGGCTATGGAGGAGAAGCTACTTTTAGAAAGAAAGCTTTTAGAAAGAAAGCTTTTAGAAAGCTTCTCAAAGCCTAAAACTATTCTTCCAATTATAGATAGTTTCTCCATTTCTCATAGAGGAGGACTTGGCTATAATAAGGAGAAGGAAGATGTCTCCTTAGCTAAAACCATCTTCCTGAAAGTTGTTTTGCCCTCCAACACATATAATGAAGATCTGACATATGGATTCCTGACCAATGGGTGCTCTACTAGTGGCACTAAACCACAAAATTCATAGAATAGAGAAAACATTGTACTGAGTCATCTAAAGGCACCCCAAGAGGAGATCCAAATAAAGAATCATGGTCCATTTGTACATTGCTCTACATCACCATCAGCAAAAGGAAAGGGAAAGGATTTTCCTCAAAAGCCAGTCCCAAAAGCAAAGCCTATGATTGTGCAGCCAATCTCCAAATCTGTGCACAACCATATGAATACCTCTAAAAGTGCTTGTTGAGAAGCAGCCTGCTCTACTGTTCATTAGCACCAATCTTCCATTCCAAGGATGAATCAGAAGAGAAGGTAAAACATGTTTGATTTTCCCTCCAAAACCAGTTCATAATCAGCGCCCTAGGCACATTTTTCTTCCTCCAAGGGTTGGGGAACATTTCCTAAGCTTCCCACATCATCCAAGAGCTCCAAGGTGAAGATTAAGCATCCATTTTTTCTTCGCAAGCTAGGATCTTTAAATAGAGACGTGGATGGTGCATATAATCGAAAAGAATGGGTGTGACAACTTCAAGGACCCCGAACAACTGCCGACGAGCAAAGAATGTTAAGCTTGATAGTAGGTTTGTAGCCAGACTTCCTGTAGTATATACTAACATGAACCAAGGACCCAAATATGTTTGGGTTCCTAAGGTAAAATAGTTTGTTTTTGCAAGTATGTCAAAGACCAACAACATACCAATATGGTATTTAGACAGTGGGTGTTACAGACACATGACTGAAATAAGAAGCCTCTTGGAGCCAAAGTTTTATTTGGTGGACTTGACAGAGGCATCATCAAGGTCTATGGTACAGATTTGAAGATGAAAGAGATAAGCTTAGAAGAGTCAACATCTCCTAATCTGATCATTGAGAATGAAGAAACAATCGAAGGAGAAACTTAAGATACAACACATGGACAACTGCCAGCTGGTACAACAAATGTTGAAGCTGAAGGAGCACTGCCACCAGCTTGGAGGCACCATAAAGATCATCCAAGCAGTCAAGTGATTAGAGAAATGGGTCAAGAAGATAAAGCAAGAAGAAGTGCTCAAAATGAAGCATTGTATCTGAGCTTCCTCTCACAGATTGAACCAAGAGACTTGAAGAAGCTAGCTCAGATCCATCTTGGATCATGGCTATGCAGGAAGAGCTGAGCCAGTTCGAAAGATGCAATGTGTGGAAGCTAGTTCCTAGTGTTGGATTTGTAGGCGCTCTTAGAGGGGGTGAATAAGGGTTTTAAAAACTTGTATTATATTTTATATGACTTGAAAATCTAAGAGATCAAAAAAGTGAAAAACCAAACAACTCAAGTGAAATAAAATAATGACAAAAGTTTATTAACTTGAAATAATATATTACAAAACTTGAGTTCTTAAGACACTAGAAATCGTAGGCAAAAAAAGAAAAATCTCCTTTTGTTTTCTATCCTGACTCATATCACCACAAACCGGTGGCTTTAATCTATCCTCCCACGGATCTATCCTCAAGCCGCTCTAGACAATCCTCCCCCAGATACGTCCTCGAGCACCCCCTAGATCTAATATAGATCTAGTCGCCAACACGAGGCAAATTCCTTCCTAAGTTACCCAGTCCTAGTTGCCAATACGAGGCAAATTTACCAAGTGATTATAAGAGATATGAATTGAAATAAGCAACAACAATATGAAAAACCCCCTTTAAGAAACTTCTGAAGTCAAAGACGAAAGATCGTTGTAGAATAAGCATGATTGAAGCGATCGCCGGTCGGATGCCGCATGAAGAAGTCCTCCTTCAGAAACTATCAGAACTTTTGGTGGGAGATCAACTCTCGGCAGAATAAGGCTCTGGAATTTAGGCACTAGAACTCTTTCAAGGATGTGTGTCTAAAACGAGAGAAGAGGGCTACTTTTAGAGGAGTGCGAGCTACCGTCTGTGCTATCCCTACCATCAGCGCTATCTCAGATTAGGCAATATTCTACGTGTGAGAATCTTTCATTTCAAGGCAAGCTGAACGTCATTCCTCTTGTGCATCGAGCTACCGCCTGCGCTATCCCTATCGCCGGCGCTATCTCATTTTAGGCTTTATTCTGTGTGTGAGAATCTTTCATTTCAAGGCAAGCTCTATCATTCCTCTTGTGCATCAAGCTACCGTCGGCGCTATCCAATACTGTCGTCGCTTGTGGCCATGTTGGTGTTTTGGCTTCAAACTTGGGCGCAACCTTCTTATGTTATCCTTAAATCATATAGCATTGTTTCCTGCACACTTAAATACGCATGATCAAATTCACATAGGATTTGTTATTCTCAAACCTAGGAGATGCGGAAGACCATGTTCCAACAAACTCCCCCTTTTGATAATAACAAATCCATTAATGATAAATCAGAGCATTAATACATAAAGCGTGATGAATCATATTTGTGAGTGTGTGAGAGATGACTTAGGATAATTTGCATTTTTGGTATTTAGAAGTTCTCCCCCTAAATGCATGCTCCCCCTATGTGAATGCCCCCTTATATGTAGGCTATCATCTTAAGAATTAATCATGTTAGTTCTCCCCCATTTGATAGCGGTTATTATTTATCATGTTAGTTCCCCCCCCCCCCCCCCCCCCCCTTTTGTTATTAGCAAAAGTGGGTTAAGGAAGCAAGAGACATAGAAAGATGCTTTTTGATAAAAAGTTAAGACATGATCGAGCTTTTAGGGGAAATGTAATGGTAAGGAGTTTTTAGCATAAAATTTTTTCACAGAAATAGATCAGAGTTTGATAAAATAGAAAGTAGGCATGTTAGAACAACTAATATAAACTTTACCAAGCAAGTCTACAACTTGTTGAAGAAAAAAGAATTTTGAGATTCAAGATAAATATAAGACTTGAAATAAACATGAAAGCGCAAGGTAAAAGTTATATGGTAATATTGCAAAAGACTTATACAAGAAACACCTTTTTGTAAGCATGATGATGCATAAGAAGAAATTTGAGTTAAATTTCAAAAATAAAATCTTTTGTAAATCATTTTTCATTTAAAATCTTTAACGTTTTACAAATTAACCAGACATGAAAGAAAGATATAAAAAATAGACAACTACAATGTTATTTTAATTCACAAATTCAAGACATACCAAACATTGTAGAGTGCATGCTAGGTTATCTAATGCATTTATATATTAAGAGTAGTATAGAATTAGCATTAGGAACCAATCCTCATGAGAAGAAGTGTTATGGAAGATAATGATGTGCACATAAGTTTATTTTAATGAAAGTAAACAAATGATTTAATCAAGAAATACAAGACATATGGAGAGTAAAGTGCACAATAAAACACAAATAAATTTACTTCCATACACTTCAATGCACAACGAAAAATTGTACAAATACCAAGGTGCTTTGCACACACAATGCATATTAAGACTTATCAGGGTGCAAAGTAGTGCTCGGGGAATCACACATTTTTATTTTTCAATATCGATAATTTTTTTTGTGATCCGTAGTACTTAAGAATAAGTGGTGTAGAAAAACTATGGTTTGCACAAGACACTTTACTATTCATTCCAAGGTGCTCAACCTCACAATGCTTATTAAGTCTTATCAGGAGGTTCAAGTAGTGTTTGGTGGAGATATCTTTGTTAATTTATTTCATGATTTTTTGTTTTGTACAAAGTTCTCCGAATACACTTGTTTTTCAAATCACTGTAATTTTGAAAGCACAACCACTTTTCTTAATTTTTAAGAGTGCAAATAAATGTACTGTAGGTAAGATACTTGTATAATTTTAATTCATTGTACAATTACAATACACAAGCAAGCATTCTTAGATTAAAAGAACATGTAGACTTTCCAAAATAAGTGAGTGAAGAAAAATCATTATCAATCATAAAACATTTACTCATACTTAGAGGCATGCTAAGCTTGGTTCTACAAAAACTTTTTCAATATAATTGATGCACATATATTTAGATCAATCAAAGCATGATAAGAGGCAAAATAATGTTCAAAGTAGTTTGTAAGGATGAATGTCAACATTGTAGAAAGTTCTAAATGATAGATTAAATCATGCTTGAAAATAACAAGAAATTCCATACAGTTTTTTTGATATATTTTAAAAAAAATTAAAGAAAAGATTGAAAGTTGAACTTTTATAATTGATATTGGACTTCACCAGGTCTACCCTGTGAGGGTTTTGCACCAGTACTATGAGATGTGATGGGCTGACTTCCCAAATCTCCCTTTTGCAAGATACATGTAAATAGAAAACATTAAGTTCAAAATTAGTTTTTTTGTAAGTTTTTTTTGTTTATAATTTTGTAGTTGATTTTCTGTATATCAGAGTAGAAATCAAACAAATAAGCGAAGAAAAAAGAATAAAATAATTTTTTGCAATTTGGCTTTTGTAATTTTTTTTTAGTTTTTCAAAAATCAATCAATGGCAAAAATGCAAAAATAAGTGGTACATATAAAAGAACAAATTTTTAGTGATTTTGTAAAATTTTAGAAGCATAGAAAATTGGAGAGTCGAGCTAGCGCTAGCGCGGCAGACAGTGAGCAAAATTTTGGGATTTTGAAAATTTTGTTTTTTGATCTTGATTAAGTGTTCAAAGATTAGTTTCATGCAGAAATTTTAGAAAGTTTGGGGATGTCTAGATAGAATAAAAATTTATGAAACATTTTTGTTTTCGTATGTGACTTAACCTGAGAGTTCTAGGACACCTAATTCTAGTCTTAGCAATTGAAATCTTGCATCGGAAAGAGGTTTAGTGAATATGTCAGCAAGTTTGGATTTCGTACCAATGAAACTTACTTTTTCATGCTCTTTCTTAATATGATCCCTAATGAACTGATGGTGAACGTCTATGTGTTTGGATCTAGAGAGGTGTACCAGATTATTTGTAAGATATATGGCACTTTTTTTGTCACATTTTGAATCAATATTTTTGAGATTAAAACCAAAATCTTCTACAGTTTGGCTCATCCATAAACCTTGTGCACAAAAACTTCAAAGTGCGATGTATTCGGCCTCCGTGGTGGAAAGAGCAACCAAAGATTGTTTCCAACTAGACCATGCAACTAATGAGGGTCCTAAAAAGTGGTAAGTGCGGCTAGTGCATTTTTGATCTAGTAAGCATCTGGCGTAATCTGAATCGGAATATTTGTGTAGTGTAAATGAGTCATTATGCGGGTACCATTATCCTAATCTAGATGACCCAAGTAGATATCTAAAAATATGTTTTACCGCTTTTAAATGAGATTCTTTTGGATTGGCTTAAAAGTGAGCACATAAACATACGACAAACATTATATCTGGTCTAGATGCACTTATGTAAAGAAGAGATCTGATCATACCTCTATATAAAGTTTGATCGATAGAAATTCCAGATTCAGCTTTTCCTAGTTTTAATGAAGCACTCATAGGTGTAGAAGCTTGTTTAAGATTTTCAAATCCAAACCGTTTAAGCATATCATGAACATATTTTATTTGGCAAATAAAAATACCATCATTTCATTGTGAAATTGGAAAACCAAGAAAATACGAAAGTTCTCCTACTAGGCTCATTTCAAATTCATTTTTCGTTTCAAAGACTACTAAATTACACAACTCTTAATTAGTGGCTCCAAAAAATATATCATCAACATATATTTGTAAGAAAATTAAATCTTTATTATTGTTCTTAATGAAGAGTGTGTTGTTGGCACTTCCTATGACATGACCGTGCTTTAACAAAAATGATGTAAGTCTTTCATACCATTCACGGGGCACTTGTTTTAAACCATAAAGTACTTTTTCTAATTTATAAGCATGATTTGGAAATTTCTCATTTATAAAACTGGGGAGTTGTTCTACATAAACTTCTTCTCTTATAATCCCTGAAAGTGGAGGTTAGATCTTAAATTAACTATAGAGGAGGTGAATAGAGTTTTAAAAGCTTTTCCCTTAATTTTATAGCGGAATTGAAAATACTGATATAAGTATATGTGTATAGAGTGAGTGATGAATAAAAACTGAAATAAAATGAATAATGAAAAATAGCACACAGCACAACACAGAAAAGAAATCAAACACGGAAGACACAAGGAACTATAGTAGTTCCCCACTACACTTTGGTACGTCTACTCTTCTACCACCCTTGGTAGGAATCCACTAGGATTTTTGATCAGGTGCCCTCACACCAATGAGCTTTTGATAAGGTGCCCAAAAACCAACTAGATTTTTTGATCAGGTGTGTTGCCACCAATGGGGTAAAATTTTGAAGGGAGTTTTAACCCTGTACAGAATGGGATAGAGATGGGTTTAGTTGTTCTTCTTTGTCAAGATGCTTAGAGAAGACTCTAGTGGATGTTGATGTTGTAGAAAGGCTCCTCTGTCTGATTGAAGATGTTTGACAGTTGAATGGCTGGAGCTTTCTCTGTGAAGAAATGATCATCCTGTAGCAGATAAATCTGGAAGAAAGAGTTCTTTAGATTTTTGTTTCTCTTTTGAAAGATCTGTGCTTGCAGCTAATGACTGAGAGAATAATGTTGATGTTGTTCTCAGTTGAATGAAGTTGCTATTGTTGAGGAAGAAGAAGATGATGTTCTTTTTGTTCTTCTTTCTCTTCTCTTCCTGACGCTTTTCTTCTTTCTTGATCTGATTCTTTGCAGCAAATGACTGAGAGGAGGTGTTGAAGATGTTCTCAGAAAATATGTGCTGCTAGAGGAGGAGGAAGATGAAGATCTGTGTCAAAAATGTTCTTCTGTTCTTCCTGTATATTTCTCTCTTCCTTTTTCTCTGTGTATTATGTACAATAAAAAATGTTCTGTATATTATTCTGTATTGATGCTGTATCTTAATATGCTATATATTATTTCCTTTTCTATTTAAAATCTCTGACAGACATTAATTGCAGATCCCTTATATTAAGGAATAAATATATCTGAGAGAATATTTTGGAAACATAAATCTGTTGCACCGTTTAATTCTTTCCTTTTCCATGAATATGTCCTTTTCCAAGGAAATGTCAACGGCTATAAACTTGGAATAATAAAGGAAATATATTTTCCTTACTTGATTTGATGGAAAGAGCCGTTGCTGTCGTCGATCTGAGTTTAGAGAATGGAATAAGTATAATCCTTCTGAAATTTCTGAGCTTAAACAATAATTCTTCGATCTGAACAAAATTCGTCGAACGCAGATTCGTCGACCTCAATATTTTCGTCGAACATAATATTTACTTCGTCGACCTCAACATTCAATTCACTGTTCTGAACATCTGCTGAATATTCGTCGAACGCAGACTTGAGATCGTCGAATGGAAGGATTCATCGACCGCTGAGCCTGGATAAATTCGTCGACCGCTGAGCTTGAGTAAAAGCATTGAGCCCTGAGCTTGAGTAAAAGCGTCGAGCGCTGAGCTGAGCAAAAGCATCGAGCACTGAGCTTGAGTAAAAGCGTCGAGCACTGAGCTTAGATCTGTTCATCGACCGCTGAACCGCTGAGATGGGATCGTCAAACGCAGAATGTAATTAATCGAGCGCTGCACTTAGAAAATTCTTTGGCTGCTGAGATGGGAGCGTCGAGCGCTGAACCGCTGAGATGGGATCGTCGATCGCTGAGACGAGATCGTCGACCCCTGAGACGGGCTTGAAGCAAGCCGTTCGTCGAATGCAGATATCCATTCGTCGAACGCGGTGTGGAGTTCGTTGAACGCAGAATCTGAATGAATTCACTAGTTCTAACAGCCAAAACTCTTGACCCATAAACTATATATAGGGGTCAACTTTGTCCTTAGTCAACATATAATGATCCTAGCCCAAATCAAAAATAGGGTTGTTCCAACAATCTCCCCTTATTTGGGTTAGGAAACTATTTGACAAAAATTGAAAATAAACAAACCCTAATACAACAAAAATAACAAAGCATATATATATATATATATATATATATATATGATATATTTTAAATATTTTATCAGATATAAAATGAATAGTACTCTGAGTTTTGAAATTAAATTTCAATGAAAAATAAAACTAATAGAAATACAATCAGAACCTTTATTTTCTCTGAATTCTTTCTTTCTGAGTTCTGAAATTGTCTGAACTGTATTGTTCTGAATTTTGATCTGTAACTGAACTGTATCTCTATGTAAATCAGCTTTCTAAAATTGTCTTTAGCTGAGTTTGTCTGAATTCTGATTTTGTCTTTCTCTGATTTGTGAATTCTTATTAGCTGAGATGTAGCAATAACTGATACTGAATATGCTATATACTGAATTTGCTATATACTGAATTTGCTATATCAAAATTCATCTTCTGAACTGTATCTGCATCTAAACTTGATCATGAACTTTTCTGAAACAGAAATTGCAAACAGCAAACTGCTGTGAGCTTTATCAAGCTTCTTCATACAGCAACTCCCCCTGAGAGTGTCTCCCCCTAAGACTGGAGGTTCTTCAGCTTTCTCTGCTTCCCTAGTTTATAGAACAACTCCCCCTGAGCAAAACACTGCATCAAATGGAGCTTGTTCATAAAAACTTCTCCCCCTGCCTAGTCTCAAGAAGGTTGAAGCTAGGCCCCTTGAAGAAGGGACATTTGATGGAGGTAGGGAAGGATGCAAAATTGTCATTGCTATTGTTCCTGCACAATAAAATATAGATCAAGTGCAAAGGGGAACTAGAAAGAGAAACAAATATGTAGGCATTTATATAATAAAAAAACTTAGTTTTATATGATAAGGAATGAGGGGTAAATAGAAAACTTAATTTTTATCATATTGAATCTCCATCTATCATTCCCAACTGATTTATAAAGAATATATGTTTCTTTTTATCCAAGGGCTTGGTGAAAATATCAGCTCTTTGCAAATCAGTAGAGATGAATTGTAGGCAAATTTTGTTTTTATCCACATTATCCCTAAGGAAGTGGTGCCTAATTTCTATGTGTTTAGTCCTACAATGGAGAACTGGATTTTGTGATATAGATATTGCACTAGTATTGTCACAAAATATAATTGAATTATTTAATTTGACACCATAGTTTAGGAGCTGATTTTGTATCCACAATATCTGTGAGCAGCAATTGCCTACAGCTATGTATTCAGCTTCAGCTGTTGATGTAGACACAGATGTTTGTTTCTTACAAAACCAAGACACAAGCCTATCACCAAGAAACTGGCAAGTTCCTGATGTGCTTTTCCTGTCTACTCTGCATCCAGCATAATCTGAATCTGAGAATCCAGTTAATTCAAATTCAGATGCTGTTGGATACCAAAGTCCTAGATTAGGGCAACCCTTTATATATCTCAAAATTCTTTTTAATAAAATTAGGTGAGATTCTTTGGGGTTAACTTGGAACCTAGCATAAATACAAGTAGCAAACATTATATCTGGCCTACTAGCTATTAAATAAAGTAATGAGCCAATAATTGCTCTATATACTTTCTGATCAATAGGTTTCCCTGATTCATCAGTATCAACAACAGCATTAGAGGGCATGGGTGTTTTCATGGTGGAACAATCAGACATATCAAATCTTTTCACTAATTCCTTAGCATACTTAGATTGGGATATGAAGATTCCATTTGGTGTTTGCTTCACTTGAAGACCAAGGAAGTATTATAGTTCACCCATACTACTCATTTCAAATTTAGATTGCATTAGATAAGAAAATCTTTTGCATAAGTTTGAATCAGTAGAGCCAAACATAATGTCATCTACATATATTTGAACTAGTAAAGTTTGATTTTTATGTATCCTGTAAAATAAGGTTTAATCTACAATGCCTCTACAGAATTTATTCTCTAAAAGAAAACTAGCTAAGGTCTCATACCATGCTCTGGGAGCTTGTTTAAGACCATAGAGATCTTTCTTAAGCTTAAATACAAAAGAAGAGTGAGTTGGAGAGATGAAACCTGGTGGTTGTTCCACATAGACTTCTTCTTTGATTTCTCCATTCAAAAATGCACTCTTTACATCCATTTGATAAACCTTGAACTACTTGTATGCAGCAAATGCATGGAAAATTCTTATTGCTTCTAACCTTGCAACTGATCCAAAAGTTTGATCATAGTCTATTCCTTCTTCTTGTGAGTATCCTTGAGCTATTAGTCTAGCTTTGTTTCTCACAATGTTGTCATCTGCATCTAGCTTATTCCTGTAGACCCACTTAGTTCCAATGACTGAATGATTCTTTGGTCTAGGAACCAATTCCCAAACTTTGTTTGTCTCAAACTGATTGAGCTCCTCTTGCCTAGCAATGATCCAGTTCGGATCTTGTTCTGCATCTTGTAGGGATTGAGGTTCAATCTGAGAGAGAAAAAAGTATGCATCATGTTCTGATTTGCTTGATGCCTTGTTTGCACACCAGTTGATATGTCTCCAATTATTTGAGATTTGTGGTGATCTTTAATATTGACATAATCAATAGGTATAGTGGGATCAGCAATGATTTCCACTTGGGGAATATGTTCAGCTGTTATATCCTGTGGAGGATGTTCTGCTGTAATCTGATTTGAACTGTCAGTAAAATCTTCTTCACTTTCTTCAGCATCCTGCTGTTCAGGATTTAGAAATCCTTCTTTATGTAGAGCTAATTGATCTAGCTGCTCACATAATATAGGTACATGTAGATTTTCTATGGTAGAAGAATTCTTCTCCTTGTAAAACATGTTAGTTTCATCAAAGGAAACATGCATAGATTCTTATATTTTAAGAGAAGATTTGTTAAAAATCCTATATGCTTTGCTGATTAATGAATAACCTAAGAAAATTCCTTCATCTGATTTTGGTTCAAATTTTCTAAGGTATTTCTTATCATTATTGTGAATGAAACATTTACAACCAAATGCTCTAAAATAGTTAACTTTAGGTTTCTTCCCTTTAAGTAATTCATAAGGAGTCTTACCCTTAAGTTTGTGTATCAAACTTCTATTCACACATAGTTTGCAGTGCTAACAGCCTCTGCCCAAAAAGATAGGGGCAAATTAGCATCTGCAAGTAATGTTCTTGCTGATTCAATTAGAGTTCTATTTTTCCTTTCAACTACCCCATTTTGTTGAGGAGTTCTAGGAGCTGAGAAGCAATGCCTAATACCTTCCTTCTCACAGAATTCTTGCATAAGAAGAGACTCAAACTCAGTGTCATGATCACGTCTGATCAATGCAATATGAGTAGAGTACTCATTCTTTATGCTCTTAAGAAAGTCTGTAAGAACTTTAAAGTTATCTGACTTTTCTCTCAAAAAGAACACCCAAGTGAATCTAGAGAAGTCATCTACAATAACTAGAGTGTAAGACTTCCCCCCTAAAATCTTTATTGCTATAGGTCCAAAAAGGTCCATATGTAGCAAATATAAGATTCTAGGTGTCACTTTTAGATAATGATTTAAAACTATTTTTAGTTTGCTTGCCTAGTTGACATGCCCTACAAAGACCTTCTTTCTTGTATGAACCTAAGGGTAAACCTCTAACAAGATTGTCCTTAGATAATTTAGCAATAGTCCTATGGTTTACATGTCCTAATCTCTTATGCCAACGTTCACTAGGTTTGCTTAGTTCATTAAATAAACAAATTTCTGATTTAGATGAATTGAAATTAACTAAATAAATATTACATTGCCTAATACCTGATAAAATAATAACATTATTAGAAGATTTAATAAGACATTTCAATTTATTAAAGGTTACCTGATACCCTTCATCACATAATTGACTTATGCTGATGAGGTTGTGCTTCAATCCCTTGACATAAGCTACCTCTTTAAAGATGACTTCTCCAACCTTGACTTTTCCATAGCCTTTGGTCTGTCCACAGTTGGAGTCTCCAAATATAACTTTTGGTCCAAGCTTTGCCTTGTAGTTGTTCAGGATGGCCTTGTTTCCTGTCATATGTTTTGAACAGCCACTGTCCAAATACCATTTTTCACTTATTCTTGGACAGCTGTGTACATGCAAAAACATGAAAACAATCTACTTGTTCCTGATCCAGACTACCTTGGGTCTTTTTGTATTTCCATAAAAATCTGAAATAAAAGACATTTCAGGTTGGTCCTTGTAACCTTGTGGATGATATCTCCTTAGAGGTATAATCCATTCAGTGAAAGGATTCTTAGAATGTGAAGAATAAGAATTGTTCAGATTTGCAGTATAGTTTCTATTCGACGAATTGGGCTGAGTTCGTCGAGCGCCGTTCGAGGAATGACTAAGATTTCGTCGAGCGCCGTTCATATAATTACTATACTGAAAATCTGTCTTCAGAGTTCGTCGAGCTCCGTTCGACGAAGTGGATACATTTCGTCGAGCTCCGTTCGACGAATTCTGCTTTTCTCGACGGTCTTACTTGAAATGTTTTTATTTACTCCTACAATCTCTTTGCTCTTAGCAGAGATGAATTATATAGGTGTAGAGAGTATGTTCTTCTTAATTAGAGGTGTCTCACTTGATGAAGCACCCAAGCCTAGTTTGCTATTAAATCTAGCATTAATTGTGCTTGTAATGTCCATCAGTTTGATGCTTCTCCCATTTAGGGATTCTTCAAACTTCTTGGCTTCAGACAACTTGCTCTCAAGGAGAACAATATGTTCCCTAGAGGCAGCCAAATCTTTTTTAAGATTTACATTCTCTTCACTTATTTTATTCATTTCAGCTAGCTTATTTCTGAGTAAGATTATTTCATTTCTCAAATTTTAGTAAGTCTAAGCAAAGAACCTTGAATTCATCTTGGAATTCAACTGAAGTAAAATCAAAGTTAGATATTACCTGATCTGCATCAACTTCTGCTTCTGATTCTGATTTTTCTTTCTCAGAATTGTTGGCTGAGGCATTGATTACCATCATGCAGAAGTTCTTCTCTTCTTCATTATCTTCATCATCACTGGATGATGATGCATTTCCTAACTCACTGCCTGAGTCATAAATGGCCATCAAGCATTGGTCATTTTCTTTTGTTTCTTCTTCATCATCTGAAGAACTGGATGACTGTTCTGATTCAGTTTCACTCAGGTTTCTGCTACAAATCCTCTTCCCTTCTTTTTGTGCTTGTGGGAGGAAGACTTGCTGGAGTGTCCTCTTTCTTCTTTTTCTTTTCTCTTCTCCTTCTTCTAATTTTCTAGACAATCTGGCAGAATATGTCCAGGTTTCCTGCAACCATAACAAATGATTTATTTAGAATTTGACTTGTCATACCTTGGCTTTTCATGGCTCCTGGATGACTTTTTCCTGAAGTCTTTTCTTGCCATCTTGTAGAATCTTTGGGCAAGTAGACTCATGAATTCCTCATCTCTTGGAGATTTATCTTCTTCTTTAGCTGCTTTGAAAGCAATATTCTTTTCTCTCTTTATTGCTGGAGATGAAGTAGATGATTCAGCTTCCCTGGATTTGATGAGTTGCTCGTAGGATTTGAGCTTGCCTAACAAAGTTTCAGTGGTAATCTCATTGAGGCTTCTGGCTTCCTTGATAGGCCAGATCCTGGAGTCCCATGTGCTGAGGAAGCACATAAGAATCTTATCATTGATCTTAGTGATAGAGATCACTTTATCCAAGGTCTTCAGCTCATTTATTATGAGGCTGAGCCTATTGTACATGTCAGCCACACTTTCAGATTCTCCTTTCTTGAAGATCTCATACTAAGAAATAAGATGTGATCTCCTGTCTTTCCTTTCATCACCAGATCCCTCAACCATGGTGTTGAGAGAAATCCATATTTCTCTTGCTGAGGTGCATTCCACTACTTTCTGAAAAATGTCATCAGACATTGTTTGAGACAGAATGTTCATGGCTTTTGCATCAGCACTCCTTTGCTTTTTCTGAGCTTCTGTCCATTCAGGAGGTGGGACAACATTATTGGTAGTGGTGGTTTCAGTACTTGCTGCTGCTGTAGGTGTTGGAGGCCCTGTAAAAATCACATTAAAAATTACTTCATCAATTGAGTTCATATAAAGCCTAATCCTTGCTTTCCATAGTGCAAACTTACTGAGATTGCACATAGGAGGTCTTGTGCTTGAATACTCTTTGTTTTGTGCCATGAGTTTTTAACAGAAAATAAATAAAATAAAAAACTCTAAAATAATTTAAGATCTAATTGATCTTTATGATTCAGGTGTTAGCCTGTAAAGAATCAACAGCCCTCTGATACCAATTGAAAGTGGAGGTTAGATCTTAAATTAACTCTAGAGGGGGGGGGGGGGGGGGTGAATAGAGTTTTAAAAACTTTTCCCTTAGTTTTATAGCGGAATTGAAAATACTGATATAAGTATATGTGTATAGAGTGAGTGATAAATAAAAACTAAAATAAAATGAATAATGAAAAATAGCACACAACACAACACAGAAAAGAAATCAAACACAGAAGACACCAGGAGCTATAGTAGTTCCCCACTAAACTTAGGTACGTCTACTCTTCTACCACCCTTGGTAGGAATCCACTAGGATTTTTGATCAGGTGCCCTCACACCAATGAGCTTTTGATAAGGTGCCCAAAAACCAACTAGATTTTTTGATCAGGTGTCTTGCCACCAATGGGGTAAACTTTTGAAGGGAGTTTTAACCCTGTACAGAATGGGATAGAGAGGGGTTTAGTTGTTCTTCTCTGTCAAGATGCTTAGAGAAGACTCTAGTGGATGTTGATGTTGTAGAAAGGCTCCTCTGTCTGATTGAAGATGTTTGACAGTTGAATGGCTGGAGCTTTCTCTTTGAAGAAATGATCTTCCTGCAACAGATAAATCTAGAAGAAAGAGTTCTTCAGATTTTTGTTGCTTTTTTGAAAGATCTGTTCTTGCAGCTAATGACTGAGAGAATAATGTTGATGTTGTTTACAGTTGAATGAAGTTGTTGATGTTGAGGAAGAAGAAGATGATGTTCTTTTTGTTCTTCTTTCTCTTCTCTTCCTGAAGCTTTTCTTCTTTCTTGATCTGGTTCTTTGCAGCAAATGACTGAGAGGAGGTGTTGAAGATGTTCTCAGAAAATATGTGCTGCTAGAGGAGGAAGAAGATGAAGATCTGTGTAAAAAATGTTCTTCTGTTCTTCCTGTATATTTCTCTCTTCCTTTATCTCTGTGTATTCTGTACAGCAAAAAATGTTCTGTATATTATTCTGTATTGATGCTGTATCTTAATCTGCTATATCTTCTTTCCTTTTCTTTTTTAAATCTCTGACAGATATTAATTGCAGATCCCTTATATTAAGGAATAAATATATCTGAGAGAATATTTTGGAAACATAAATCTGCTGCGCCGTTTAATTCTTTCCTTTTCAATGAATATGTCCTTTTCCGAGGAAATGTCAACGACAATAAACTTGGAATAATAAAGGAAATATATTTTCCTTACTTGATCTGATGGAAAGGGTTGTTGCTGTCGTCGATCTGACGTCGAACGCAGATTCGTCGACCTCAATATTTTCGTCTAACACAATATTTACTTCGTCGACCTCAACATTTAATTCACTGTTCTGAACATCTGCTGAATATTCGTCGAATGCAGACTTGAGTTCGTCGAATGGAAGGATTCGTCGACCGCTGAGCCTAGATAAATTCGTCGACCGCTGAGCTTGAGTAAAAGCGTCGAGCGATGAGCTTGAGTAAAAGCGTTGAGCGCTGAGCTGAGCAAAAGCATCGAGCGCTGAGCTTGAGTAAAAGTGTCGAGCGCTGAGCTTGGATCTGTTTGTCGACCGCTGAACCGCTGAGATGGGATCGTCGAACGCAGAATGTAATTTGTCGAGCGCTGCACTTAGACAAATTCTTTGGTCGCTGAGATGGGAGCGTCGAGCGCTGAATCGCTGAGATGGGATTGTCGACCGCTGAGATGAGATCGTCGACCGCTGAGACGGGCTTGAAGCAAGTCGTTCGTCGAATGCAGATAGTCGTTCGTCGAACGCAGATAGCCGTTCGTTGAATGGAGTGTGGAGTTCATCGAATGCAGAATCTGAATGAATTCTCTAGTTCTAACAGCCAAAACTCTTGACCCATAAATTATACATTGGGGTCAACTTTGTCCTAGCCCAAATCAAAAATATAGTGATCCTAGCCCAAATCAAAAATAGGGTTGTTCCAACAATCCCGTTTAGAAAAGCACTTTTAAAATTCATTTGAAATAATTTTATTCTTTTAAAACTTATAAAAGCCAGAAAAATTTGTATATATTGTAAGCCGAACCATCCCCTTTTGCCCAGAAATCATGATTGTGTATAACGCACGATCGTGCGTTCTATTGACACACGGACGGCCGCGATCGTGCGCTTTCATCTGGGTAGAAATTGATGTTCTGCCATTGATCATGCGTTTTACGCACGGGCGGATTCGCCCGTGCACGAGTAAAACACACGATCGACCTGTTTAGCCTTGTTTATCGCCAATCTGAATCGTCCGTGCATTTTTACGCACGGGCGGATTTGCCCCTGCGCGAAGGAAACGTACGGGCACTGTTGCTTCTTCCTCAGGTTAGTTTATTCATTAAATAACGCACGGGCAACGCACGGTCGTGCGTTCGCCCGTGCGTGACCAAACTTCTGATTGTTTTCTATAAAAGCTGCAGTTTTCAACCTAATTGGGAGAGCGAACAGACCGTACAGCTCCGCCATTTTCGCCCTTTCCGCAGGGATTCCACCCCTTTTTGGCCTCCTCCATCATCCTCAAGCTCCAAGGAGAGGGATTTAGCCCTACATCCACCAATATCCAAGGAGAAGGAAGCTAGGTCGTGCGTCCGGATCGTGACACGAAGAAGACAGGCCATTGGAAGGTAGTGACAGCCTTCTCTACCCCGGACGCAGTTGAGGACTGAGCTTGGATGCGGATTGACAACCCAGCGATTCCAACTGTGAATCCCAATGAGCCTTCAGATTGGGTCGATTCCTTACTCTCTCTCTCTCTCTCTTTGTATTGGTAGTTGTAAATGTTAGATCTTTTGTATTTTGATGATAAACACTATAAACCTTGCTATATAAAGTTATTTCATGTCTATGTGAAATTATCTTTTATCTATATGTGTGTATCAGGTGCGCCCCCATCCATTTTCCATTCATCCATCGTGTTCGTTCACCGCACTAGCAATTGCTAGTGGCGTGCTTGTCGACGAGGTGCTTGCGACCCTCATTCCGCTAGCCCTTGCGAAGTAGTGCGTTCAAGGCCTACGTAGTTTTCCATCCCGCCTCGCGAAGCATTGCATAGCGGCATTGCATAGGAGTAGTTGTAGTATTTTCTTTTATTTTCCACAAACCAATCCATCGTTTCCGCAATTCATCTGCTCATAAGGACTTCAATCTCAAGTACTTCCTCAATAGTTAACTCCACCTTACTGTGTTTCTTCGAGATTTGATACTCGGGGATTTGCTCCTTGTTTTATATTACTTGAATGATCGGTACACTGCCGTTTCGTGCCGTAGTCTCACTACCGCCTATAGCGGTGTGCGAAATTTGCGCATCAAGTTTTTGGCGCCGTTGCCGGGGAACACAGACGTGTGAGTTTTATGGAGAGGGAGAATCTGAGAGAGAAGCCTTCCATTTGTTTATCGCATCCTTTTTGTTTTATTTCTTTGTATTCGGTTTTCCTGTTTATATTAAGTTGCTCTAGTATTTTTTTGTTAGGTATAGTATTTTGCACAATAGTGTTTTCCATTTGAATCTTGTTATCTTCACACAATGTGGGCATCATTCAATATTCATTGTCGTTGGTGTGGAGATATCTCTCATGCTAGTGATAGATGTCCAATGGGAGATAGTAGCCCTAGCACTCAAGGCCCAGTATATGGAGCACCGACTTCATCTGGTACTCCATATGTTGCGTGGAAGTCCTATGGCTATTTTGCTGCGCCTTTACCGTCATACTTCTTTTCAGCTTCAGCACCTGCTGTGCCAAAGAAGCCCGCAAGGCAGTGCTCGTTTTGTCAGAGCACGGATCATGATTTGAAGGATTGTGCTGCTTATCTTCGCCAATTGGACGAGGATGACTAGCCGGATATCAAGATCATCCCTGGTCCTACTTTTGGCAGCACACCTTCAACATCTGGTTATGTGCCTGTATCACCTTCATGCTTTAAAGGGGATGATGTGGACACAGTCACCAGATATGTGGTTGATCTAGGATCTGACATGGCTGAGCCCATCTCCCCTGTGCATATATCACCATGTGTAGATTCGATTATTTGTGAGGAATCGGCGCTTGACATTTATCCAAGCACTATTCCTCCCCCTGTTGTGTATACTACATTCATCTCTGACGACATTGTTGAGAATGTGTCGCAGGATGAGGCTGGCGATCTATGTATTATGCCTGCTCCTATGGAGGAGGACAACCTTCTAGGTTAAGAGGAGCTTTCCTCAGCACCGGTGGAGGAAGTCCAACTCTTGGGCATGGCCACTGTTGATCCCGCCGAACCTTGTAGCATTGATGACAATGCAAACATTATTTTACTTTCCCAACCTAATGGGAGTGAGACCGGGACCACTCCCCCGATTGATGTTCATTTAAGTTTTTCTTCTTTTTTATTTCCTAACCCCCCTTCTTCATCTGAGCCTGTGCAGGTTGAGTCTTCACAGGTACTTCAGGAGGACTTCGAGCATATGCTCAAGTCAATGATGAGTGCATCCTCTCATGTGAGGAGTTTGATCCCCCCTCCATAGAGGAAGCTTCATTCATTGCCTTCTCCTCCTGCCGCCTCCCTGAAGACGACACCTTGTTGGGCAAGGATTTAGTTTGTGGTGAGATGAGTGAGGACCAGCTCTCCTCCTCTTCTTACTTCCTATTCCCGCTACCTGTGTTTAGCAGGGTGCCTAAGTTTTATAATTTTCCAAGAAGAAATCTTGACATTTAGAACGCTTCCAAATACCTAGATTTGCACGTACTAGAATAGCCTAACTTCTGAAACAACATTCATGACCGGAACCTAGCTCTGATACCACTGTTGGGTTTTTCTACAACCATACATCGTATGTAGGTGCAGCGGAAATAAACAGAATAACCCAAAAGAATTTGGATCGGGCCATGAATATTGAATCAAGAAGTTAACAAAATTGCTAGGTATGAAATTACCTTTGCGGGATTGGATCAAATCCAACCTAGATGCTACACTAGTTGAGTCCTGTCGTCGGCTGTCCGAGTCCTCATGTAGAATAATGTCTATGTCTCTACAGCAGTCCATACGACCTGGGAGAAGAAGACTGCACCTTGCGCTTCCACGGATTGCTAGATCCGCTTCAAGAAGAACAACACCGACGACAATCATCGGAGAGGAGGTCGGCAGAGGCGAACGGGGCGACGGAACTCCTTCCGTCTAGGGTTCGGGCGGAACACCTTCCGTCGGCTAAAGTTTTCGTAAGTTATGAGAACCCTAAAAGAAGATCTATTTATACCCAAAGCATAAACAGGCTTCTAGAAGAATCGCTATCCACAGACCACACAGCAGAATTGGGGTTTCTGTTACAATTCGTCGGGATTCCACGGAACAGCATTCGTTGAGTTTTCACAGGACAATTCGACGAATTCCGACGAATCACATACGACGAATCCCGACGAATCATATCTGAGAAAACCCGACGAATTCTATCCGTGAAAACCCGACGAATTCTATCCGTGTAAACCCGATGAATTCAGACAGCAACATTTGCTGTACCTCCCCCATTCTATATGGTGATTGGTAACCTTTACCAACATAGTCAATCTTCCATCTTCTCCACATGCTCTTATGTGCGACCCTGTAGGATCATATCGCGTTGGCAGTGAGACTACATGTTTGACCACTTCTAGATCATAATGGTAACTCCAACAGGAAACTATTGGGAATTGCTGCTAGAACTCAGGGGGAGGTATTGGAAGAGGAATTGAGTGCCAATTGGCACTCAATCCATGCCTCCTCTTTTGTCCCTTCTCTAATTTGGGGGAAAACCCAAATTTACCCCCTTTGCATGTGGGTTTCTTCCCCATTTCAGAGGGCATACAAAGTAAATGGTATAGGGCTGCAGAGTGGGCCTCAAATTGAGCCCATGCCCCATGGGCATTAGGCTTAATTTCCTCTCGAACCCAATTTAGGCCTATTTGACCAAGTGTTGACCTTTGGGTTGACTTGGTCAAATTAAAGGGTTGGCTGGCCCCACATGCTGGTCATGGGTCTGTGTACACCATCAATGATGTTCAGGGCAATGGTGGGGCCCACATTGGGTCAATTGAACCCATTTAGGCTAATTTTGAGCCAGTTTGGCCTAAAGTTGACTTTGGTCAAAATCATGCATTTTGTTGAACTTCATGGGTCAAAAATGAGCTAATGATCTCCCTTAGTGGCTTGAAGAGTTTGGGTCTGACCAATTTGATCATTTCTAATTGACCCTTAATAGAGATGGTTGACTTATTTCAAGCTAGAGTTGACTTTGGCCAATTTTATCCATTGGGTTGACCCCAATGGGTCATAAATGACCCAAGGGAATCCCTAAGGTCTTTAGAAGAGTTGGTGGGTTCAATTTGTCATTTTGAAGTCTAAATATCAAGTCATAATCCATGGAGTCAAATTTGGCTATTTGCACACCAAGGTGATTTTTCACTTATTCACCTTGGTTCTTAGGGCCATTTTCCTTGTCATGACAAAATGCATCTCAGGGTCCTAGTTGTTCTAGGGATGTTACAAATCCCAATAAAGGAAGAAACAATTTCGTCCCAGAAATTTAGGTTGGGTCTACAGAAGTCAGAGTCCAGAATATACCCGAAAGATTTGATACTTTTTGTGCAACATTACTCCCAACTAATATTGGCAACAGTTAGGTCTAGTTCACATCGCCTCATCCTCAGTTTTCTCCCAAGTGCACTTTTCGTTAAATCTTACTACGTCCATAATCAAGATCTTCTTCCTGAGGGTCCTTAAATATTCATCAGTTTGATGAAGATATACATAGTGGAGGGAGGACATAGGTTGAAGTAATGCTACACATTCACATGGCGAGTGTAGAAATTCGTCGGGTCTTACAATCTATTGTATGATGTCTTCGTAGGTATACAATTCTCGATTTGGAGGGTATACCGTCAATATTCTCGACACCAACATTAACAACTCTTTGGCTCTAAACTCTCCTGCGGTTCACAACCATTGTACACGTGGTGTCATTACTCTTATTTGTTAGGCGTTGGCAATTGGAATTTAGACTTGTCTTCCAAGATCATGATAGGCTTATAGTTCGAGCAATATTAGTCCTCCTAATTTTCATGACATCGTCATTCTTTTCATATTAGATGTCAATGATTTATCATGCTTCTAAAAATCTAAAATGATATGAGTAAATCTAAATATGTTCATGGTCATTTACTGAACTAAAGGATACTCTAGTAATAATCAATGTCAGTTCTGGTACTTAAATTTATGTGAGTCATCAATTCCAAAGCTTACAAAATTCATATGTCATAAATCCTCCAAGATTAATTCTTGAAGTGCACATAATCATGTAAATGTCCTAAAGCCTTGTTCCTGATTTTTATCCCAAATCCATGTTTACTGATGGTCAAATCTATAGTTCTCATTTTTGCTAAACGCAAACCAAGCTCAAATATTGCACGAGACCTATCACCTATGAATCAACTATCGAAAACAAGTCATAATTTGATCTTTAACTCATTTCAGAAGTTTTGTAGGTGGTAATTTTACTGATTTCAACTTTTCATTTAAATATTGTCATATTTTTGGGCCTAATCCTTATTTATTCCATAATTATGGAGTCCACCAATATGTACACAAGGTATCAGTTATCATGGCCCAATAGATTTAACAGAATTTCTAGAGACTAATTATGATCCAAGATAGTGTTCAATAGAAATTCATAGTTTACTCCCTAAATATTCTTCAGAAAATTAATTTATAACCATAGGGGCTAATTATTTACTCGTTATGAAGGAACTACTACAAATTATTAGGGATCAATTATAATAAAATCACTAGGGCATTATTGTGCTCCAATCAAGCCTACTGCCCAAATCTCATGATTTTTCCAAATTTTATTTGACCAGCAATAATAATCAATCTAGTAAAGGAACAAAATATCATCTTGTGAAAGGACCAATGTAAATTCTCAACAAACAATTGTGGACTATAATGCCTCTAAAATTCCAAATAAAGTTTCCAGGGTGTAATTACGCCCTCTAAGATAAATTCCAGATTTCCATAATGATCTAGGGGAACTTAACCCTGGAATTCTCAAAAGTGTTTAATGTCCCAAAAGTTCACAAACCCTAATTTCATATGAAAAACAATCCTCAAAGTCTTTGATTCCCTCAGAGATGAAAGATCTCTTGATAGTAAGAGCATGTTTCAAATTTCAAGATAATTGACCAAGGAAATAATTATTATCCATAAAGCTCTATGTGTCTAACAGCAAGGGCATTGCCCTAAGCTATCTTGGTCTTGTAGGTGGGACCCACCAATATGTATGGGGTCCAAATGGCCTCGAATTTGTCCAGGGACCTTTCTTTCCAAGACCTACCATCCATAAAAGATTTGAGTGGATTGGTCTTCATTAAGCCTTAGGTCCATCACAATCGTATGTAATGAAATTATTTCCAATCTATAGAACTTTATCTCCAAAATTTTGATTTTTGGACTGCATGTGTATCGTACCATGTTTACATGTACGGTGTAAAATTCAGATTATTTGGATAAGTCAGACGATGGGTGCACACAGATTTGGGTCTAGGGTTCACTTTATATACCCTGCACCAAAATAGGTGCTCAGGGAGTTGTATTGCAGAGGCTTTTATGTTTCTAAAATAACCCAAGTTAATATTATAGCGGCCCAATAAATGAAGAAACAAGATTAGCCTCCCGTAAATCTTGTGTTGAGTTTCTTATCTCTGACAATTTGGACATTTCACGCATGTATATAATCCTTATGGATACATAATCCTTGAGATTTGTGTATATGGTAAGGTTCTCTACCCTCAACATGCCATTTGTCGTCACTTTTTCAAGGGTCATGTGCCTATTAAGTGGTCTTTTCTAAGTTGGGATTCTCATTCCACGTTTGTCATCCTTTCCTTGTGATGGTTTTTCGAGGGTGGATGTGTGGAGTATCAGCTTCTAAGCACATAAGTTAAGCCTTACAAGTCTCCTAATAATCCGATAGTACAATCACAAGCACCAAATCCACCTAAGATTGTCCTATTTGTTTGTGTGAGGGGTGTTAATATCACTTAGGAAGTGACGTGGGTATATCGGGGAGTAAGCCCTGAACACTTACACATGTTTTCAACTCCTTCTTTTAGTCACTTTGGGGGTATCCTACTACTTGGTCAAAATATACTTGAGGTTGATGTTGGACTAGGATACCTTATGAGATGTCTTGCTAAGTCAAACTGATACGGTGTACTTGTCAGGTTGGCCTAATCTCATCGTTAAGTGGACACAATTATGTGATTTACCGTATGGGCACACCACTGCTTCCGCTGTTAGTTTGTCCTCAAACTAGCTCGAGCGGGGTGGCCCAGGGTTTGTGGATTTCTTTTACTTGGATCGAAAGTCGGCTAAGCTGATACCAGTTTGTAAGACCCATTTTTCTGCTTCTTTCCCGGGTCTTACCGCCCAGAACCGCCGTCTTGCGAAGACACCATTACTCCCAATGGTCGCCGACACAAGACGTCGATCCTGCCGGCTATTCAGCATCATCCAGGCCAACCATAATCATAGTAATTGAAGTATTAAATGAAACAAGTCCACAAAATTACATTATATATTTATCGTAATACATGATTACAATGTCCACGATGAGAAAAACTAAAAGAATAAGGGCTTACACCCAATACATGTTCAAATATATTACGACAGCAATCTCACTCTACATCTATGCGGAAGCTATCAAACACTGTCTTCATGCATCTATAGCCGGTGCTGTGACGACATATAGTGGCTGCTCAGCTTCATCCCGTCCTCCTGTCCTGTCTCCTGAACGAGGTCCTGCTATTCCGACACATCATCCCTAAAATGATGAGTTCCACCGACCGTCAGTCTATAAGACTCAGCATATTCCTCACCGCCTCCAACCGCGACTCCTAGGTACCGCGCGGGAGGAGGAAGTGGAGGACATCAAAGGGTAAATCAAAAGCAGGTGACAAGCGGGTATTACTAACCTAGCAGTATATATCAATAGATAACAACATGTATATAAAAGCATTTACATCTAGCTATTATATCAATAGCTAACAACATGTATATATACATCAAGCACCTTTCTAGCAAATCAATCATAATAAATCAAGGGGCTACAAAGAAACCGAGTAGTATATAAACGAGCATCAAAGTGAGTATACACACGCAGTTATAAAATATTCTAAGCAGCTAGGAAAGTAAACCAGAGTAGTTATAAAGAAAACTAGAGCAAGTAAATAAACAACTAGAGCAGATATGAAAGTAACCTTAAATTATGTGTATACACACACAAACACATAAGCTAAGGGATCTGGCAAGAAGTAAACTTATCGTATAAAAGAGCTCATACTAATTTATACGATGAGGTCTCTGTTTTATGCAAGTATGCTATGTCATGATGTGCAATGCAATGATGCAACTCACGCACACGACTCTGTACGTACAGACCTTTAGTTCCCACTTTTCGGAGGTAGCTAACCTCTCGGGCACCTCCCGTCGTGGTCAAACGGTGGCAGAAGAGCGGGCTTCTCCTCACCTAGGTGGGTAAGTCACACTACCAAACCTAGGCCCTAACGTACGCTGTGATACCGGTACCCGGTACTCACGAGCTCCTGCGTACTAAACTGAATTGGCCAGGCAGGGTTTAGGGAATCCGTCCCATTGGACGCGCAGTAAGACAACCTGGCCCCAATAAAACCACTAGCACTACCGAGTCAATGAACTGTTGTCGGTGTGACGACTAAGACAGAACCGAAGACCCACCACATCTTATACACAAGCAACATGTATTAACCCTTACTACTGAGCCTCCAGCTCGCAATTCTAAATCAACATTTATAAAGTAGAGCCTACCGCTCGCCAGACTACATCAGTCTTATATTTAAACTACGAGCCTACCATTCGCTAGACTACACCAGTCTTATATTTAAACTACGAGCCTACCGCTCGCTAGACTACACCAGTCCTTTATTTAAACTACGAGCCTACCGCTCGCTAAACTACACCAGTGTTATATTTAAACTACGAGCCTACCGCTCGCTAGACTACACCAGTCTTATATTTAAACTCTGAGCCTACCGCTCGCTAGACTACACCACTCTTATATTTAAACTACGAGCCTACCGCTCGCTAGACTACACCAGTCTTATATTTAAACTACGAGCCTACCGCTCGCTAGACTATCCCAGTCCTTCCTTATACCCCGAGCCTACCGCTCGCAGGACTATCTCAGTCCTTCTTTATAACCCGAGCCTACCGCTCGCAGGACTATCCCAGTCCTTCCTTATAACCCGAGCCTACCGCTCGCAAGACTATCCCAGTCCTTCCTTATAACCCGAGCATACCGCTCGCAGGACTATCTCAGTCCTTCCTTATAACCCGAGCCTACCGCTCGCAGGACTATCCCAGTCCTTATTTTATTCCTTCCCAAATTTGGGAGGGAGATTATGTTTCAAGTTCTCCTACTTACTACTCTTGTCTATTATTAGTTGATCTTAGAAGCATGGGGTGGATCCCAGAATTCCCGCGGGTTACCCGGTGAAGGGCTCGCAACGGTACTAGGGAATGTGATGGTGACTGAAGCCCAAATTCCCCTTTCCAGGATATTTATTTTATTTAGTTGCTACCCATTCTTGTATGCCCATTTGCTCTCTGATTGCTCTAAAATCCTAGGGCGGATTACCATTTGACTTGGGCAGGCATGTGTCGGTATTCTATTGAACACCTAACCATGTCATTCCTAGTGACCGACTATTTTCTTGTGTCATCTCTCAATCACAATTTTCACTTCTTGCTAAGTCATCTTTCGCCTCCCCGAATAGGTCCTTGTCAATTTCTGAATTGCTAGTTTTACTAAACGCACCCCGTCTTTATTTCCAATGACTGCCCTTGGTGATTAGTCCTTCAATCCTAATTGGACATCTGCAATTCTCTTAGAGTTAGTAACCCCTACGGGTGGTGACCATAAGGAAGGGGTTCGAATCTATGTTTTCAGTTTCTGCTGTTCGCAGACCAAGGTGGGATTGATCTAGGTTTGACTCTTAAGACACAACCTTGGTCCTACCAAGCCCTAATGAGATCCAAGTAATATTTATCCATAATATTCATTTAATACAAGTGGTGTGCCAATAAGGGTTTACACTACAACCACCACCTACAGGTCTCAATAAAATCTGATAAAATTATAGAAGTATAATATTGACCTAAAAACAGCAATGCCTATGTTTCATAATTTTCCAAGTAATATTTATCCATAATATTTATTTAATACAAGTGGTGTGCCAATAAGGGTTTACACTACAACCACCACCTACTGGTCTCAATAAAATCTGATAAAATTACAGAAGTATAATTTTGACCTAAAAACTGCAATGCCTAAGTTTCATAATTTTTCATATAATATTTATCCATAATATTCATTTAATACAAGTGGTGTGACAATAAGGGTTTACACTACAACCACCACCAACAGGTCTCAATAAAATCTGATAAAATTACAGAAGTATAATAGTGACCTAAAAACAGCAATGCCTAAGTTTTATAATTTTCCAAGTAATATTTATCCATAATATTCATTTAATACAAGTGGTGTGCCAATAAGAGTTTACACTACAACCACCACCTACATGTCTCAATAAAATCTGATAAAATTACATAAGTATAATTTTGACCTAAAAACAACAATGCCTAAGTTTTATAATTTTCCAAGTAATATTTATCCATAATATTCATTTAATACAAGTGGTGTGCCAATAAGGGTTTACACTACAACCATCACCTACAGGTCTCAATAAAATCTGATAAAATTACAGAAGTATAATTTTGACCTAAAAACAGCAATGCCTAAGTTTCATAATTTTACAAGTTATATTTATCCATAATATTCATTTAATACAAGTGGTGTGCCAATTAGGGTTTACACTACACCACCACCTACAGGTCTCAATAAATCTGATAAAATTACAGAAGTATAATATTGAACTAAAAGCATCAGAGCCTAAGTTTCATGATATTCCAAGTTGATCTTACCCCAAAAATTCCATTAATTTATAGGTGTGACAATTTAAATTAAAATAGAAATACTTAATAATTCTAGCTCTAATGACCTCCAAACTCTCGGGTTTGGATATTTAGGTCACCATACTTGCATGACCAAAGTTTTAGTGACATGCAAGGTGATTCTTCCCTTCAAACCCATTTAAAACCTCCACTAGCCCAAAATGGCTATTAGCACCCCAATTTCCTCTTAAACACAAACTTCATTTTAAAATTTAGAGAAATCCTCTCATGCACATGAGATGAAATTTAAATCAGAGCCCACACATGACCTAAAGAATCCCTCACCAAAATTTGGGAGGCTTTGGGGTCCATGTGACCACCTAATTAAATCTTGCATGCTTTATTTAATTTCCACAAAAACTTATGAAAACGTTTTTCCAAAAATCCCCAAATTTTTGCAGGGGATGTATTTGGGCATGACTCATGCATGCCCAAAATTTCATCTCGTTTGGAGTTGTAGAACTCCCTAAATGAATTTTCTATGGTTCACCTAGCCCATTGTACACACCCCACCATTTTGGTTGCTGAGAGAGCTACAGTTCTCTGATTGACATAAAATTAGTGGCAAATTAAACTTAAGACCAATGCCTACAATTTTTATGTTGGTCACTTCGTTTGATTCTGGGCCTAAGGGGCCTAAATATTTAACTGAAGTTCAGGGTTTATTTGTATCAGATTTTAATAAATATACAACAATTATCACTGTTACTATTCATCATCCCTGCACCGTATAAACAGCAAAAACGTAAATTCTGGAGCATTTTCGGCCATGGATTCCAGACACCACAGGTGGTTTACGGCCAATCCCCCAAGCCACCACCTCCGTCCGAGGTAGGGCTATCGATCGGCGGTGAGAACTCGGCCGGAGGTGGTTGGAGTTGCTCTCCCGTTGTTTTCGTTTTTCAAGCTTGAACAAGGAAAATCAGAAATGGTGGATCACCATTTCTTCGTTGGTTTTGAAAAAGGAAGGAAGGGGAAGCTAGCACAGATGGAGAGGGGAAGGAAACTTGCCTTGAATTGAGCCTGTGGAGGGGAATTTCTGCACTTGCCATGGCCGAATCCAAGCTCCATTTCCTTGCTCGATCTTCCTCCTCAGAGCTTACCTCCTTCTGAAACCATGGTCCTTCTCCTCCTTGGCACCTTCTGAAGCTAATGGGAGGTCTGAAGAGGGTCGGGGTGGCTTATTCCAAGGTTGCCATTAGTGCCACCTCTTGGCCGGCCTATAAGCTCTGAATTGAGCTCCACCTGGCAGCTGGCCGGCCTGGAAACTGTTGGGAATTGCTGCTAGAACTCAGGGGGAGGTATTGGAAGAGGAATTGAGTGCCAATTGGCACTCAATCCATGCCTCCTCTTTTGTCCCTTCTCCAATTTGGGGGAAAACCAAAATTTACCCCTTTGCATGTTGGTTTCTTCCCCATTTCAGAGGGCATCCAAAGTAAATGGTATAGGGCTGCAGAGTGGGCCTCAAATTGAGCCCATGCCCTATGGGCATTAGGCTTAATTTCCTCTCGAACCCAATTTAGGCCTATTTGACCAAGTGTTGACCTTTGGGTTGACATGGCCAAATTAAAGGGTGGGCTGGCCCCACATGCTAGTCATGGGTCTGTGTACACCATCAATGATGTACATGGCAATGGTGGGGACCACATTGGGTCAATTGAACCCATATAGGCTAATTTTGAGCCAGTTTGGCCTAAAGTTGACTTTGGTCAAAATCATGCATTTTGTTGAACTTCATGGGTCAAAAATGACCTAATGATCTCCCTTAGTGGCTTGGAGAGTTTGGGTCTGACCAATTTGATCATTTGAATCCTAATTGACCCTTAATAGAGATGGTTGACTTATTTCAAGCTAGAGTTGACTTTGGCCAATTTGATCCATTGGGTTGACCCCAATGGGTCCTAAATGACCCAAGGGAATCCCTAAGGTGTTTAGAAGAGTTGGTGGGTTCAATTTGTCAATTTGAAGTCTAAATATCAAGTCATAATCCATGGAGTCAAATTTGGCTATTTGCACACCAAGGTGATTTTTCACTTATTCACCTTGGTTCTTAGGGCCATTGTCCTTGTCATGACAAAATGCATCTCAGGGGTCTAGTTGTTCTAGGGATGTTACAGCACGAGAGCAGGAAAGAGAAAATTCGAAAGCGTAATGAATTTGGTGTCTATGTTGCTTAAGAGAAGATGATTCGTTGCAACATAGGGTTTTATCTGAAACACCGCCGACAAAGATTAGTAGTCAATGCAACAAAATGTGTCAAAGCAGCTTCAGAAGTGAAAATGTACGCGCTTGTCATGTCGACGTTATGTCGATTTGAACTCAGCGCACCTTCGAATTTGACAAGCAAGTATTAAATCGATGGATGCGTCGATATGAAGTTGATGTTGCATCGAATGCTATTCAAATTGTCTGATTTAGACGGCTCTCAAAGCTGGCGTCGAATAGAATTAGATGGTACGTCAAACTCTATTCAACGCAACTCAAATTATCTGTTGCATATTACTTTTGAAGCAAGCATCAAGTACAATTAGATGGTACATCGAATTCTATTCGACGCAACTCTGAATAAATAGTTCAATTTTCTTAGAAAATTCTTACTGTTTTTCCCAGCAATATTTTTATTGAAAATAGTATTTATACTATTATTTTCATGAACAAAAGAAGATAATAAGAGGATTCAGAGAAGAGATCACTCCCTTGTTGGATTTAGTTCTTTATTAAGCCATAGTTCTTCCTTCCCCTTCCATTATCTCCTAGGCGGGATCCTACCTAATCATGCATAAGTAGCTCAAACATTAAAAGGAACCCAGGTTACCATGGGCCCTTTGCTTTTACCATTATAAGATTCTATGAAAGAGTAGAAGGGTCTTTCATGATATCCTTTATGATGGCAGAGAATGGGTCTATCAAACCTATGTTTATTATTTTGGTACTTGAAATGTGTATAAAATGTATCCAAATATAATAAATCAGCGGAGTGTCTAATTATTCTACTTTTGGCTTTAGCCTTTTGATTGTTGTTGATTAATTTCTCTGAATTACTCTTGCGTAGAGATTTCTTTTCCTTGTTTGAATTTACTCTATTAAATACAGTTATTTTATCTGGATTATTAATGTCCTGATCCTTAGTTAGTGCACTCCTCTCACTTGGTTGATAATCACTAGGTATAATAAATTAAACTGAATTTTTCCAGGCTGGTCTACTATTGACTTCTGTGTTAGTGCATGGATATGCTGCTAGACCTAGGTGCTTAACTCTCATGGAGATATTTTGTGTAATATCCTTGAGCTTTTGACTCCTCCCATTGATAGAGTCATCAAAGGCTTTTTCCATTATTAGCTCTTCTTTTAGTTTTAAATTTTCATTTCTTATGTTAATTAGTTCTGATTCCATATATTAATTTCATCTACTAAGTCCTGATTTCTCACATATAAATCATCTTTCTTAAAATATTCTAACTCTTCCCTAACTATAGTTATTTCTTTTTTAGATTTGAGATAGTCATTACAGAAAGAATTCTTTAAAACATATTTTAAAATCTTCTGAGTCAAAATCAAAGTTATCAAACAAAGATATCTGTTCTTCTTCATCATCTAAGGAGATCCCTAATGCTATCATACAGGAAGCTTCAGCAACTTCTTCATCACTATCTGATGAGGAGGGGCTTAACTCTGCTTCAGAGTCACTCCAGGTTTCAGCAATGAAACCTTTAGCTTTTTTCTTGTCTGTCCTCCTGAAAGACTTCTTCTTATGCTCATCTTTGTTGTTGATCATGTCCCCTTGTTCTTGTGGGCACTCAGGGACTATGTGCCTTGGTTTGTGGTAGGAGAAGCAGATCACTTCCTACTTTGGATTCTTATCAAATCTGGGCTTTGAGCTCCTTTCTCTTCTTCTTGAGTCTTCTGTCTTGACCCACTTTCTGAATCTCCTTACTAAGAGACTGTCATCTCATCTTCATGAGTGGAGGGCTCTCCTTCAGCAACCTTCAAAGCAAGGATCCTTTGGATAGGAGTTGAGATTGTCTCCTTTGCCTCTGTTTTAGCCCTTCTTTTCAGTAGCATCTCATAAGATTTGAGCATTCTTAGCAAAGCATCAGTAGAGATCTCTCTATGGCATCTAGACTCTCTGATGGCCAGATCCTTGAGTCCCATGAGCTTAGGAAGCACATGAGGATCTTATCATTGATCTCTATCAAGTATATCTCCTTGTCCAGGCTCTTTAGATCATTGATAATGATGCTGAATCTGTCATACATTTCAGCAACATTTTCTTCAGCTTTCTTTTGAAAGTTCTCATATTGGGATATGAGAAGGGACTTCCTATCCTTTCTTTCATCAGAGCTTCCTTCAACAATTCTGGAAAGTGATTCCCGGATCTCTTTTACTGATTGGCAATCATCTACTTTATGTAAAATGTCATCTGACATTGTGGAAACCAAAATGTTCATGGCCTCTGCATCACATGCCTTATGTTTCTTCTCAGCCTCTGTCCACTCATTCCTTGGAACAACTTCTAGTGTTGAAGATCCACTAGCATTTTGTCTAACTGGAGCTGGGGGACTAGAAATTATAACATCAAAAATGTCTTCATCAATAGAGTTCATATATAGCTTTATTTTGGCCTTCCAGAGTGTAAGCTTATTTAGGTTACACAATGATGGTCTTGTTGATGCATAATCCTTAGAACTCATTTTATTTAGAAAATAGTTTTGGTTAACTTAAAGTAAAGAAATGAGAGTGAGGAGATCTTTTGATCAAGGTGTTAACCTTTTAATGATCAACTTGCCTCTGATACCAATTGAAAGTGCACAGTGTGCCTCTGAGTATTCTCTAGAGGGGGTGAATAGAGTTGTAAATATTATCTACCATAATTATTCACACACAATAAAAATACAAAGTATTACGCAATCAGCAATCCAAAAGACCGAATAAAGTAAACACAGATTGCAGAAAATATAAACACAAAAAATAGAAATTGGGATAGCATAGAAAATCAAACACAAAGGACACAGGAATTTTTATAGAGGTTCCCCAAAATGTGGGTACTCCTGTCTTCTACCTCCCTGGAAGGATTGTACAACCTATGCTTGAGTCTTTTGATAAAGAGACTCATAGAACCACTGAGTCTTTTGATAAGGAGACTCTTAGAACCACTGAGTCTTTTGATAAGGATACTCTTAGAATCATTGAATCCTTTCAAAGAGGGATTAATAAAACTCATTTACAGTTGAAGAATAAAGGAGAAGATAGAAAGAAGAGGGAGAATAGAATTCTGCTTTCAGAATTCTTCAGAAGCAATTCCTCATGAACTGCAGCTTCTGTTTTTCACTGGGTCTGAATATGATGAACCCTTGCTTATGATTGTGATGATTGCAAGGGTTATTTGCTTTATCCTAATTATCTAAACACTTCTTGTAAACTAGTTGTTGTGTGATGAAGAAGAAGAAGTAGTTGTATTCTTTTCCTGTGCATGGAGAACACTTGTTTTTCTGTCTTAGGGTTGAAGGAGAAAGAAGAAGAAGCAAGACCCCTTTTAAACAGATGAATAATAATGTAATCAATGTTCTTTGTTTCTTCTCCTCTTCAGCATACTTATTCTGTATATTTGGAATTTGAATTTCTTTCTCCTTTTAGGGTGTCCTGAAAAGGAATTCTTATTGGACAGTTGATTTCCCTCTCTTCTTTTGATCCAGACCCATCCATCAGATTTGAATACCTTCCAAGAATGTAATTGTTGTATCCTATAATACTCCATTCCATCATGGCAATAAATGAGCTGTTGGAGAACTATCTTTAGCTTTGTGGTCATTCTGAAAAGGTGTTAAAAGGTGTAACACCCCAAAGATCGTGGTTCAGCGAGGTAGGCGGAATGGTAGTGTTGCGCTCGGGATAGGCTCAAAATTCCAGATCAGGCCAATGCGCACGACCATTGTCCTCTTCGCGCACGACCAGTGATCGTACGCCAATGATCGTGCGTAACCCGCAAAGAATTGGAGTTCTGTCTCGGCTTATGCGCACGACCATTGTCCTCTTCGCGCACGACCAGTGATCGTGCACCAGCGATCGTGCGTTAATTCAGAAGAAAATCGAGTTCTGTCTCGGACAGTGCGCACGACCATTTCCCTCTTCGCGCACGACCACTGACCGTGCGCCTGTGATCGTGCGCACTGTTTATTCTGTTCCGCGATTTTGAGCGGAGAAGAAGATCCGTCCGTCCAAATCTTTTGGAAATTGATCCAACGGCTAGGTTTAGTTGCGGGAGACCTTTAGGGCTGATGAGAGGGGGTTAAACCTCATATTCTCTAAGCCATTCTCTCTCCAAACCCTAGAGAAAGAAGGAGGAGCCAAGGAAGAAGAAGGTAGATCCCGCCATTGACGGAGCTCCGGAGCTTCGTTTCGCGAGCCGTTTCCAGATTTGGAGAGTGCAGCCCGGTGCGGTCGTTTCTCTCCGTGTAGAATCTCGGATCTATGGCGAAAAAGAACGCTCCTAGGGTAACGATTTCTTCTCCCGTTGTTTGGACTTGTCTTTTATCCTCTCCTTCATTTCTCTATGCTAGCATGAGGAATCCCTTTCACCAAATGGGTGAAGTGTAGGATTTCCTCAAGTTCTTCGGAACTCCGGGTTGATTGTGTCCGTCCTCGGCATATTGCATGTAGAAAATCCGGTAGTCATGCGGATTTAGGCATTGTGTGTGAAGCTTATTCGTGGCCGTGAGCCCGAATCGGTGATGCTTGATTTGCGACGTTGCATTTAGGTTAAGCCTAGAATGCGTGCCGGAGAATGACTCCGTGATATATGCGATAGTATTGCGGGATTTAAGCGTAGGCGTCTTGTGAAGATCCTAACGGAAGCCCCATGCTTTGCGAGTGGTTGAATGCAAACCTTCACCACTAGAATTGTTGAGGAGTGGTATTGTACCTCCTTTTTGGTTACGTGTAAAGCCCTAACGATCCATCATGCCCTCCGACCGAAAGGCGGAGTCGGGTCTTGAGTCGTTACAAAGTAAACTTTTAAGGCTTGGGTGTTGTAACTTATGTTTTGTGTAGCACTAGCGAGTGCTAAACCCTTACGGGCCGAGGTGATGTCATACCCGCATTGTGTGTTCAATCGATGACAAGAGCACGGGAATTGGCTGAACTGAACCCGTTTCCAGGCGCGGCGGTACGGGGATTTATCTCTTGTAAACCCGAACGACCTTGGGAGAGGTTGGGAAGGGCGTCTTGCCTAGACCGACCAAAAGCTCTTTTCTATCTAGAGTTTCCGGACTCATGATGGTGTTGGTGCTCGGGAAGAAGTACCTTTGGTGCATGCCGTGTGAGCATGGAGCGTGCGGTTGTGTGTACCCACGTTTGTGATGAATTGATGTTGTTAGCCTCATGCGGTTGTTTAGGCGGTTGTGGGAACCTTCGGGTGAACCCAACCAACATCATGTGCATACCTAGGTTCCTTTCTTTTGATGCTCAACCTAGAAGATTGATTGTGCTTGAAACCTCACCTTGTGTAGTTGCACTTTCTTTATATTAGTACTTGTGCTAGTATGGCTTGCTTGCAGGGTAGAATCTCCGCCACCCCGGGAAAGGGGTGGGGTCATTATAATTTGGTCAGTTGTGCTGACCGTTACCTTGTTTGCCACCGCTTGGTGGAATGTTCTTATGCAGGTGCAGGTGAGCCTAGCGGGAAATAGCGGGCGGTGGCCCTTTTTGCTGAGTTGGCCCTTGAAGACCAACCTCCTTTTTAGCTTTCTCATGTATTGCCGGCCTGCGTGCCGATGTATGTTTTGAAGTTTTTAGTACATTGGTTAAATGTAAGGCTTTAAGGCCATAACTCTACTTCATGGTTTCATTCCTACGATAGTGGACAATTCTAATTGAAATGTTAAATCTTTATGCTTCCGCTAGTGTTTAGTATACTCTGTTGTAGTTTCTTTCTGTTTATCATCTTTTAACTCCTAGCTAGTGTGGTTAGTATGGCGTGGGGTCCCGGCCGGACCTACTATTATATTATTCGTACTGGCAGGGTGTTACAATTTGGTATCAGACTTAAGGTGTCGATCCGTGGTTTAGCGAATTCGGGACAAATTCCTTTTAAGGGGTGGTGTGCACGGGATGTGCATTCACCCAAAAACGACAAAAACTAATAAGAATGTCCACTTAGGAATGGGAAAACATACTTGTTTGCGGAACCTAAGCGTTCCATGATTGTTGTTTGCTATACTTTCAGTCACTAAATTGTCTCTTACACGATTATAGGTGACTAGGAGTGGTGCGGGGCCGTCTCAACCCCGTAACACTGCTGAAAGTAGTGAGTCATCTGTGGTGACAACGACCACTCCTTCGGCTGAGATGATCAAGTTAGTCGCTGAAGCGGTCTTCGCGATGATCAACACTCAGTCTAGGCAGCTTGCACAGCCTACTACTCCGACTCTGGATGTGGCCCCTGTAACTGTTGCTGTAGTGGAACCTGCGGTAGAGCTGAGGGTGGAACGTCGAGTTGCGCAGGTAGTAGTGGGGCGAGCGCGTGACCAGCAATTAAAGTACTTTCTGAGCCTCAACCCTCCATCCTTCGAGGGGACGGAATCCCCTGGGAGAGCTGCTGAGTGGTTGTCAGAGATAAAGAGGACTTTAATGTCTATGCTTATAAGCAAAGATATGTTGGTAACCTTAACCACCTTCCTACTTATAAGAGAAGCAAGACTTTGGTGGGAAGGAGAGTTGTTGCACAAGTTTGGTGGGAGACAACTTTCCGAAATCTCTTGGGAAAGCTTCCATGAGTCATTCCTTCTAAAGTTTCTACCCCTAACTGAGATTCCTGAACTACAAGATCAGTGTTCACACCTAGAGCAGGGAGAACACTCAGTGGATGAGTACCTGATTGAGTTCATCAGTCTGGGTCGTTGTGAGAGGTCTATGTGGGAAGATGAGGAGACCAAGGTCAACAAGTTCTACAATGGGCTGCGAGATGACCTAAGACTAATGCTTATGGGTCCAAAGTTACTCGGCTTCAACGTCTTAGTGAAAACAGCTAAATCTCTGGAAATAGATATGAAGAGTATGCAGCGCGCGAAAGACTTCAATGTAAAGAAGTCAGAGTTTCATGCGCTGGTCTCTCAGTCCAAGTCCGAGTTCAGAAGAAACAAGAGAAAGTTTAACTCTGTGGAAGCTAAGACTGCACGGTGTTCCTTAAATTGTTTCACTTGTGGAAAGGTGGGACACAAAGCCGCGGTGTGTCGAAGTGGTCCCCCAAAAGCAAAAAGCGGAGAAGTGGACTATGCTCGTGCGATGGGTTCAGCTCCTATGGAGAAAGGCAAAGCGGTGGAGTCTTCGATTCCCCAATATTCTCTAACCCAGCCGAGAGTCTACTCTTATGGCCAGCAAGAGGTCATTCAGAAATGCGATGTTGCCACAGGTATGGATGACCATCTCCTAATATGATTTCTACCCCGTATGTGGATAGAGATAGAAATATGTCCACTGTATTTGTTGACAACAAAATTTTATGTCTTGTATTTGTGTGCAATTAGGCCTTGTCCTAATTATCGACTATTCGTCGAGAGCTCTGTTGGTGTGGGAGCACCGCTCTCCTATTTGTCTAAGGACTTCGTGTTATGAATCAAATTGTCATTTACCTTAGTCAAGGATAGATTGGAGGTAATGCTGCCTAATAGATCTCGAGTGAGCGCGAATAGGAGAAGCCGTGAAAAGGCGCGAAGATGTTCTTCACCTTGTTGAAGGATTCGGGGCCTAAGACCAGTTTTGTGTTGTCCTAGTAGTAGAGGACCAAGCTAACTGAGAGGAACCGTTATCCGATTCCGAGAATCGACGACTTACTTGACCAACAGGTTGGGTCGACGGTATACTCTATGCTTGACTTAAGGTCCGGCTACTATCAGCTTAGTATTAGGGAATGTGATATTCCAAAGTCAGCTTTCAGTACCCGCTTTGGGCACTATGAGTTCACGGTGATGCCGTTCGGTCTGTCTAATGCACCGTCGGTATTCATGGACTTGTTGAATAGGGCATTCCGTGAGTATTTGGATCAATTTGTGATCGTCTTCATCGACGACATTTTGGTATACTCTCAATCGGAAGAGGAGCATGTAGGGCATCTGCACGCAGTTCTGAGCACCTTGAGGAAGAGTCAGCTATATGCCAAGTTCTCCAAGTGCGAGTTTTGGGCTACCGTCAGTAGCATTCCTTGGTCACGTCGTTAGTGGAGATGGAATTGCGGTAGATCCGTCGAAGATAGAAGCAATCCGAGCCTGGCCTTTGTTGAAAAATGTAGCGGAAGTCTGAAGTTTCTTAGGACTTGCCGGCTATTATAGGCGCTTTGTGGAAAACTTCTCGAGGATTGCACTTCCTCTCACTAAATTGACTAGGAAAGATCATAAGTTCGTTTGGTCGCCCGAGTGCGCACGAGCTTTTGAAGAGCTGAAGAGCCGTCTGACCACGGCGCCCATTCTATGCTCGCCATGCGGTATGGAAGGCTATGAAATTTACAGCGACGCCTCAGGGAGTGGTTTGGGTTGTATCCTAGTGCAGTTCGGTAAGGTAATTGCCTACGGCTCCCGGCAGTTGAAGGTTCATGAGAGGAATTACCCGGTCCATGATTTGGAGCTAGCGGCCGTGGTATTTGCTCTTAAGCTTTGGAGGCATTATTTGTATGGCGTGAAGATCGACATCTTTACCGACCACAAGAGCCTCAAGTACTTGCTAGATCAAAGGGAGTTGAATATGCGACAGAGGAGGTGGTTGGAGTTCCTTGGGGACTACACCTTCGACATCAAATATACTCCTGGAAAGGGAAATGTAGTTGCGGACGCGTTGAGTTGTCGGGCTCCCGCTCAAGCAAATTGGATTTTGATGCACGATGAGCGTCTAATCCGTGAGCTGGAAGAAATGGAGATCATTTGCGTTGATCGAAGAGCATCTACTTCAGCATGCTTGAACTGGACGGAGGTTCAATACCACCTTGCCGACCGAGTTCGACAGGCATTGGAGCTGGATGAGAGCATGAAACACTACAAAGCGGAAACCGTTGACGGGTTAAACGCTGATTTCTCTTTCGAAGATGGCCTTATGTGGAAGAATGGCAGATTGTGCGTCCCAAACGTTGGTACTCTACGGGAGGAATTGATGTACGAGGCTCATCATACCAAGTACTCTATCCACCCGGGGAGCACGAAAATGTACATGGACATGAAGAAACTTTTCTGGTGGCCGGGTATGAAGAAAGACATTGCCCTCTACGTGGCCAAGTGCAACACCTGCGCGTTGGTGAAGGTGGAATGTCAACGTCTCGGTGGATTTTTGAAGTCCTTGCCGATTCCGGAATGGAAGTTTGACGATATTTCGATGGATTTCGTGCACGGATTGCCGAGATCGCAGCATGGAAACGATGCCATCTGGGTGATCGTGGACAGACTGACAAAAGTATCGCATTTTATTCCGAACCGGAAGGATGATTCTGTAGAAAAGCTAGCGAAGCTCTATGTCGATAGTATTGTGCGGCTGCACGGTGTCCCTCGTAGCATCGTCAGCGATCGTGACGGGCGTTTCACATCGAAAGATTGGAGGCTTATCCATGAACTGTTGGGCACTAGATTGAAATTTAGCACGACCTTCCACCCGCAAACGGATGGACAGACCGAGAGGACCAACAGGACTATGGAGGATATGCTCCGAATGTGCGCTCTAGATTTTGGAAAGAAGTGGGAAGATCATCTCTATATGATCGAATTCGCCTACAATAATAGCTACCAAGCCAGTATAAGGATGGCTCCTTTCGACGCCCTCTATGGTAAGAAGTGTCGTACGCCGTTGTCTTGGGCAGAAACGGGCGATACTAAGCTATTAAAGCGAAAGGATGTTGAGGAAGCAACTTCGACGATCCGAACTATTCGAGAAAGGCTATTGATTGCCCAGGATAGGCAAGCAAAATATTACAATGCCAAGCATAGGAACCTAGAGTTCGCCGTCGGGGACCGGGTTTACTTGAAGATCAAACCGTTCAAAGGGGTATCAAGGATCCGACGCTTGAAAAAGCTCAGTCCAAGGTACTTAGGACCGTTTGAGATTGTGGAATGTGTTGGTGATGCGGCTTATCGGCTTGCACTATCTGCAGAGCTGAGCGGTCTGCACGATGTGTTTCACATTTCAGTTCTGAGGAAGGCAGTGCAAGAGCCTACTCATATCGTTGCGGTTGGCAAGGTTCCGGTTGATAGTGGGTTGTCGACGAAAGTCAATCCCTTACGCATCAAAGATACCGAAGTAAAGCAGCTGCGGAACAAGTCCATTCGGATGGTAAAAGTCCGGTGGGATAATTGCGGCCGAGAGGAGCTCTCTTGGGAAAGAGAGCAAGCGATGCTTGCGGAGTACCCCGAGCTATTTCTCTCAGGTAAATTTTCTTTAAAAGCTGTAAATTCCTGCTATTACTGTTTTCGAAATTTCGGGACGAAATTCTTTTAAGGGGGGTGGAGTTGTAACACCCCAAAGATCGTGGTTCAGCGAGGTGGGCGGAATGGTAGTGTTGCGCTCGGGATAGGCTCAAAATTCCAGATCAGGCCAATGTGCACGACCATTGTCCTCTTCGCGCACGACCAGTGATCGTGCGCCAATGATCGTGCGTAACCCGCAAAGAATCGGAGTTCTGTCTCGGCTTATGCGCATGACCATTGCCTCTTCGCGCATGACCAGTGATCGTGCGCCAGCGATCGTGCGTTAATTCAGAAGAAAATCGAGTTCTGTCTCGGACAGTGCGCACGACCATTTCCCTCTTCGCGCACGACCATTGACCGTGCGCCTGTGATCGTGCGCACTGTTTATTCTGTTCCGCGATTTTGAGCGGAGAAGAAGATCGGACCGTCCAAATCTTTTGGAAATTGATCCAACGGCTAGGTTTAGTTGCCGGAGACCTTTAGGGCTGATGAGAGGGGGTTAAACCTCATATTCTCTAAGCTATTCTCTCTCCAAACCCTAGAGAAAGAAGGAGGAGCCAAGGAAGAAGAAGGTAGATCCCGCCATTGACGGAGCTCCGGAGCTCCGTTTCGCGAGCTGTTTCCAGATTTGGAGAGTGCAGCCCGGTGCGGTCATTTCTCTCCGTGTAGAATCTCGGATCTATGGCGAAAAAGAACGCTCCTAGGGTAACGATTTCTTCTCCCGTTGTTTGGACTTGTCTTTTATCCTCTCCTTCATTTCTCTATGCTAGCATGAGGAATCCCTTTCACCAAATGGGTGAAGTGTAGGATTTTCTCAAGTTCTTCGGAACTCCGGGTTGATCGTGTCCGTCCCCGGCATATTGCATGTAGAAAATCCGGTAGTCGTGCGGATTTAGGCATTGTGTGTGAAGCTTATTCGTGGCCGTGAGCCCGAATCGGTGATGCTTGATTTGCGACGTTGCATTTAGGTTAAGCCTAGAATGCGTGCCGGAGAATGACTCCGTGATATATGCGATAGTATTGCGGGATTTAAGAGTAGGCGTCTTGTGAAGATCCTAACAGAAGCCCCATGCTTTGCGAGTGGTTGAATGCAAACCTTCACCATCAGAATTGTTGAGGAGTGGTCTTGTACCTCCTTTTTGGTTACGTGTAAAGCCCTAACGATCCATCATGCCCTCCGACCGAAAGGCGGAGTCGGGTCTTGAGTCGTTACAAAGTAAACTTTTAAGGCTTGGGTGTTGTAACTTATGTTTTGTGTAGCACTAGCGAGTGCTAAACCCTTACGGGCCGAGGTGATGTCATACCCGCATCGTGTGTTCAATCGATGACAAGAGCACGGGAATTGGCTGAACTGAACCCATTTCCAGGCGCGGCGGTAGGGGGATTTATCTCTTGTAAACCCGAACGACCTTGGGAGAGGTTGGGAAGGGCGTCTTGCCTAGACCGACCAAAAGCTCTTTTCTATCTAGAGTTTCCAGACTCATGATGGTGTTGGTGCTCGGGAAGAAGTACCTTTGGTGCATGCCGTGTGAGCATGGAGCGTGCGGTTGTGTGTACCCACTTTTGTGATGAATTGATGTTGTTAGCCTCATGCGGTTGTTTAGGCGGTTGTGGGAACCTTCGGGTGAACCCAACCAACATCATGTGCATACCTAGGTTCCTTTCTTTTGATGCTCAACCTAGAAGATTGATTGTGCTTGAAACCTCACCTTGTGTAGTTGCACTTTCTTTATATTAGTACTTATGCTAGTATGGCTTGCTTGCAGGGTAGAATCTCCGCCACCCCGGGAAAGGGGTGGGGTCGTTATAATTTGGTCAGCTGTGCTGACCGTTACCTTGTTTGCCACCGCTTGGTGGAATGTTCTTATGCAGGTGCAGGTGAGCCTAGCGGGAAATAGCGGGCGATAGCCCCTTTTGCTGAGTTGGCCCTTGAAGGCCAGCCTCCTTTTTAGCTTTCTCATGTATTGCCGGCCTACGTGCCGATGTATGTTTTGAAGTTTTTAGTACATTGGTTAAATGTAAGGCCTTAAGGCCATAACTCTACTTCATGGTTTCATTCCTACGATAGTGGACAATTCTAATTGAAATGTTAAATCTTTATGCTTCCGCTAGTGTTTAGTATACTCTGTTGTAGTTTCTTTCTGTTTATCATCTTTTAACTCCTAGCTAGTGTGGTTAGTATGGCGTGGGGTCCCGGCCGGACCTACTGTTATATTATTCGTACTGGCAGGGTGTTACAAAAGGACAGCAGAAAAAGCTTCCTTTTCAGACTTTATTCGACGCTGCGTAGACTTCATCATTCTTCATGTCGACGCACCTCTGAGTTCTTGTAGGAGTAGCATCGAATTCCTTCTTAGCTCTGGCTGAACTCAGATGTCGATGTTGCGTTGATTCCTTATCAACATATCTGTCGAGTTGAAGACTTGGACTTGAACTTTATCTTCTGCGTCAAATTGAAGTTGAAGTTGCGTCGACTTCTAAGATGGATTTGACAAGCTCTTCCTTCTAGGTCGAGTCCCTTTCGATGTTGCTTTGACTTGACTTATACTTCGACTGGATGATTAAGTTGCTTGGACTTCTAGTCAAAGTTGCGTCGACATCAAGTCGAAGTTGCGTCGATTTTCATTTGACGCAAGTCTTAACTTAACTGACTTTGTGATTATCTTGACCTGGCCTTGACACTCCAAGATGAGTGTGACATCTTAAGACATCTAATGACCAATTTACCCTTTCTATACAATTTGGGAAATATAACCTAACTGGTGAAATCACTTTAGATAATTTGTTAGATAAATCACAAGGGTTTTTCCCAACATAATGAATATCCCCTCTCTCACTCTTATTTTGGAAGATGAGGTTGAAATGTCATCAGGGGCACAACCTATGATAGTATGCACTCCTGAGCCAGCTGCAGCTGTACCTAAAGTTGTGAGAGTCTATACTGAGAAAGTGGGGTTGATTGAAAAAGAGAAGATGATCTCCAATGTTGAAGTTGTTCTCCTCTCAGATTCCATTGAGGGAACAGAAGTTATTGAATCTTAGGAGGATGATGTCAGTTAGGGGGAGTCCCAGCTTAGGGACTTTGTCCAAGAAACTTCTACAAAGATTCTTGAACTAGCACCTCCACCAGTGACTGGATATGTCTTCACAGGAAAGGAACATGTTCTGTATAAAGGTAAAGCAGTTGTGTGTGAGTCATCAACATCCAAACCATCTAAGGCAGATACTCCTGACTGCATGTATGTTGATATAGATTTTGGAACATATATACCAAGCCCTCAACCATCTGAAGAAGCACAAAACATCCCATCCAGCCATGTCCATGAATTCTCCTCCACCTCCCCATTCAGTCAAATCCATCTCCTCCTTGACAGCCATAGAAAACACTTTGAAGCTTATGTTGACAACTATGTACAGTCTTTGAGGTTAGAAATGCAGAAGAAATTCAAAGAGTTGCGGGAAGATGTCAGTCATATGAGTACTCAGTCTTACAGGTTCTTTGACAAAGCAGCTGTTGTAGTAGATTACACTACTGAGAAATTACTGGATGTCAATAAGAAGATGGAGGATATAATCCAGAATCAGTACATAACATCTGACAATCTAGAAGGCGCCTTCAAGACTGCTGATGACCATATCCTATAAAACAGATGGATAATTCAAGAAACTATTATTGCAGAGAATCAAGTTTTAGATGCTCATCTCCTAGAGACCAAGAACCATATATCAGATGGAGTCAATTATCTCCATAAGAAGTTATATGCTTGTACAATTGAGATGTGCTCCCACCTCTCTGAAGAAGTCAAAAAGGGGGAGGAAACTCTTGGGATGTTTGGAGCAGACAAAGCTGTATGGGTTGCAAATAAAATGAGGGATGCTATGAATTTACCAGTGTTGAGTTACGAGCCTCAGGCTCATCAGTATCATGATGAAGAAGGATATGCTCCTTCTGAACATTACTTTCTCAACCCTCCCAGAGTGGAAGCAGGTCCTTCTCACAAGAGAAAAGCAATCCCTATTGAAGAAGAGTGGTTGTCTAGACAGAAAAGGAGAGAGGAAATCAAAAATATGCTTGAACATGAAGAGTGGAGTCCCATCTCCAAAGAAATCATTCTTTCCACCTGGTATGATTTTGGGAGCAAAGGCTTACAAATTATCAGGTTTTACAGTACACCTGAAAAAGAAACACCAAGATCAGGAAGTTACAAGAAGGCCGCATTAGAAGAACAGTTCTCAGGACCCAGTTCCTCCCAGATATATACCAAGGCAATGAATTATTTCTATAGGCAGAAGAGGAAGGTTGTTGGTGAGAGGGATTAGAACAGGATTGATGATATGTGGATTTTGTGATTATATTTAAAATCTATCTTAAGCCTTTAAACACCAGCTCTGTAACATCTATTAGAATGCTCATCTTTGGTTCTATATCTATTTGATTTCTCTTTTATTTATAGAGCTTATTATTATGTGAGGTTCTGACTTCTTCAAATATGGAGAGATTGTTGTGAATTTGATCCCCAAGATTCCTGATTTGAAGAAGAGCATTAACATAATAATAAACTTAATGTGTTTGATGCATTCTTGATTATGCTTGAGACAGGTACCTTTAATACATGTCTAGTTAAATATATGAAAATTGCTTGGGGTCACTTAGACCAAGTACATATGATATATGATCTAAAGTATATGATCTATGACAAATTGGCATTTATCTTGAAGTCTCTATTTGGAAAACTCAAGGAGATTTACTGAAATCGGGAAGCAGAGAAAAATAGGTTGCTGGTAAGTTAAAATTGACGGGACGGTCTATCGATCGAACCAAAAGTATCGACTGGAAGATAAGTCGACAGGAACTATATCAATAAGACAGACTATTTATTCTGTATTCACTTATTTTCTCCTAAGGAAAAATTGACTGGATTACTGTCGATCGATGGGATGATCTTCATGTTGACTGGATAGTCTTCAAATCATCCAGATTTCTTCTAAGTGATTGCAGAGCGCGTGTTATTAATACATTTCCAATTTCTTCATGTGAATCTAGGCGCACTTCAAGGGTATACTTATGGAATTCCTGATGAATTAAAACCGTTAGAAGATACTTATGGAAGTCTTTTATGAATTAGCAACCGTTGGAGGGATGCTTATGGAATCATTTACTAAATTATTACCATTGGAGGAATATTCTAATTTAAGTCAAATTCGTGTATTCCTTTTCAGATCAAATTCGAAAACTCAAATTCAGTTTTAATTGTCTCATCCCTTGATTTCTGTCATTTCCTTTTCAAGTATACATCACTATAAAAGGAGAAAGATTTTTCTTGTTGCTGCTAATGATTTGAAGAATAAGAATTCGAGAGTAAATTTCTTAAGTCAATTATTTTATTATCCCTCAAGAGAAATCCTTTACAATAGTTTTCATCTCTCAAGAGTACTACTGATCCTGATCCTAAAGAAGTCTTCAACTTTCAATCAACTGTAAAGGATTTATGTTGCTCATTTCCTTGATCCATATCCGTTCTTACAAGTTTTATACTACCATCAATCAACGAAGAAGAAGCCTGCTGCCAGGTTTCTATTGAAGACTCAAGATCCATGTTTTAATCTTTTTGAGTCTACTCTTGTAAAAATTGTATTTCTATAAACAGTTCTATAAGATCTTGGTGATCTGAGTGTTGGATTCCTGTGTGAATCTGAGATAAGATCTTGGTAATCTGAGTGTAAGATCTTTGTGACCTGAGTGTAATATCTTTGTGATCTGAGGTAGGATCTATTTGTAGATCTGAGTGCAAGTCTTGTACTATAAAAGACTGAGGCAGGAACTCTGTGTGAGTTTTGAGTTTTTGGAGAAGTTTTGTCTTGTCAAGCACACTGCTTGAATGGTGTCAAGAAAGTGGATGTACCCACTGTTTTTGGAGGAGTTTTGTCTTGTCATTTTAGGTCGACATGGTGTTTGACACAATGAGGGATTACATTGGCAAAACTATGTCTGATGACACTAAGTTTAGCCCTATGTTAGGCTTGCACTATCTAATACCTGAAAACAACATACTAAACACATTCATCAAATACAAAATGTGTTTATCCTTGACTTTAGGACTTCTTCAAATCATGAACATTTAGGGCAAAGTACCCAACAGTATATATACGTATACATGTGTGTGTTTGTGTGTGTGTGTGTGTGTGTGTGTGTGTGTGTGTGTGTGCACATATATATTAGAGCAGGTTTTTTAAAATTGAAGAAAAACTCTATAAAATAATTTTACTTTTAAAAATTAAGGAAAGAAAAATTCGAATTAAAAAAATGAAAATTTTGTAATAGAGAGGGGGAAATTTGGAAAGTTGAATGTTGCACAAAAGGGTGTTTTTCATTTTTAATATAATATAGATATAATATATATACATTGTTGATGCCTATATTTAATTTGACGGTGCGACGAATAAACTAGACATGAGGTGAAACCTAGATTCACATATTTGCGCAAAATCAATTATTTTATGTTTGACCAATATTGATCCCACCCAATGTGCGATCAAACTTTCGGAAGTGTAATATTTACGATTAATTAGTTTATTTGAGTCTGAAATACTTATCAAATTTTTTATAAAGTTTTAAAAGGGTCAGCTATTTGTCACATATTTTCTCCATTATTATTCTTACAAGTGATAGACACGGGACTTCGCCCCATCCTTAATTGCAACTCTGATTAGTCTCTGTCCATATGAGAGCATTTTTTTTAATATTGAAAACTTATAAAAATTTGGATTTCTAAAAAAAAGAGGAGTAAAATTAGATAGTTGAATGTTTAAATATGAATTTTTTGTAATTGTGTGGCCTAAAATTAAAAATTTGAATGTTTCATCAAAGGATATTTTTTCCTTTTAATATAGTGCAAGTGAAAGACAAGAGATTTTACCCCTATCCCTAACTACGATCGTGACGGGGCTCTGCCCCTATGAGAGCAAGTTTTTTAGAATTAAAGAAAAAACATATAAAATAATATTAGTTTTTAACATTAAAGACGAACATAGAAATTAAAAATTGGAAATTTTGTAATAGAGATAAGTAAATTGGAAAGCTGAATATTGCACAAAATGATTTTTTTACTATAGTATATAGATATATACATCTTTGATGACTAATTATTTTGATGGTGTGACACATGCATATAGATATGGCACAAAACCTAATTTAGGTATTTACGCAAAATCATATATTTTGCGTGCAAACAATATTAATCCCACTCAATGTTCGGTCAAACTTTTCAGAAGAGTAATACTGATGGTTAATATTTAAGTTAATTGAATTTGGAATGCTTATATAATTTTATGTAAAGTTTTAAAAGGGCCGGCTATTTGTCACATCGTTTCTTCTTCTTCTTTATTATTATTATTATTAGTGATAGTTACGAGACTTTGCCCCTATCCCAAGCTGCGTTCATAAAAGGGCTTTACTCCTATAAGAATATTTTAAGAAAAAACATATAAATTAATTTTAATTTTTTAAAATAAAAACAATATATAAATTAAAATTTTGAAAATTTTGTAAAGCTGAATATTGTAGGAAAGATATTTTTAACTTTCAATATAGTGTTGATTTGGCTCCGCTCAAGATATTCTACTAAGGCTCATGAAGTTTGGAATGGCCTTATATAGTATCTCCAGCGTAGAGCCTATAACCCTTGTGACACGTAACCCGATGGGTCGTTCCGAGTCGGTCTGGGCATGCGCGGACATATATATATTAAAATACCTAACAATCTCCTCCTATGTCCGCGGTAAACCCGACGTCGGAAAGGGGTTGGTGTGTGTAGCATTCAACCAAATTCGACTCAATACACAACCATGTCCACAACACCTGTCATAACATATTGGACTGAAAGAGAAACTGTAATATGTATGCACGCATAAGAATAAACATAAACTCAATAACATCACATCAAAGTCAAAAGTACAATCAGAGATACAGGTACTAGAACATATAGTGTCTCATGACCAACAAAAGAGCAAATAATATAGTCCAAGCAACAGGTAAAAAGAAGAGAGCTGAAATAGTGCTCTAAGCCAAAGAATGAAAAAAAAAAACAAATACTCTAGAGGTCAGCGCTCAGCAGATCATCATGCTCTGGATCCCAAACTGCACATGCTCCTCCAACAGCAGCAGCTCCTGTAATTTCCAACAGAGAACTTCATTCAGAATGAATTCAAGCTTGAAAAATGTACAAATATCTAGTTCTACTATAAGAATGTAGTACTTTAAATTAGCTAAGAGGACACTTATGTATAGTATTTTAGGTTCAACCGCAGAATCTGTAATCTGTTTCCAAACAAAACTATTTCAGACTTCTGGACACCGTGGCCATATTTGTATTCATATATGTGATGTCATGGTTACTGTTCTTCTAAAGTTGATTGAAACTCATCAAATGTGGAATGGAAACAATCAACAGAAGAAGGTCCAAACCAAGTTAGATCATGTTATCGAATGTGGAATAACACTCTCCTCCAAGGTAAGGATGACGAATCCGCTGGAAGATGTTAACATCAAATGTGGAATGAAAACACTTACCAGATCATGCTCAGCAACCAAGTACATGAGCAGAGCACAACATGCATGCTATGACAAAGGAAAGGGAAGCAATCAAAACATTGGAACTAAGGCGGAACTGAATCGCCTAACCTTGAACTAAGGTAGATCTCAAATCGCCTTGAGTTCCATTTCCCCCACTATTTTGATTGATCGATCTTTGGGCATTCCTTTCGTCAAAGGATCAGCTAAATTATCCTTCGATCGCACATCGACCAAAGTGATAATTCCCTGTTCTTTCTGATAATTCAAAAGAGCATGTCTCAGTCATACATGTCGTCTCTTAGTGTTAAAGAGAACATTCTTAACAACTTAGACTGCTTTCTGATTATCACAGTACATGCTTAAAGAATGGACTTGAAGTCTAGACAAGGGAATGTCTAGAATCAAATTCCTGATCCAGTCTGTCTCTTCACCAACTGAAGCTAAGGCAAACAACTCGGCTTACATAGACGACAAGGCTATACAATTCTGTCTTTTGGACTTCCAAGTATCTGCAGCGCAACCCGAGGTGAAAATAAATCCACTGGTGGACTTGCTGCTTCCAACTTCTGAACACCTAGAGACATCAGAGTAACCTTCCAAACTAGGAGAGTGCCTAGTGTAGCACAAAGCGTGATCTTTAGTACCTTTGAGGTACCTCATCAGTTTTTCTAAGGCATCCCAATGCTCTTTGCCTGGATTATTGGTAAAACGGCTCAGCATGCCTATTGAGAAGGTAATGTCTGGTCTAGTGCAACTTGTGGCATACATGAGACTTCCAATGATCTTTGAGTACTTTACTTGATCAACGCTTATCCCTTTATTCAGACTCGGCTTGACATTCGGATCAATTGGTGTTTCAACAGGCCTACAGTCGCTATAACGCCAGGTAGAAAGAATCTGCTTTATGTAGTGATCTTGACTTAGAGTGACATGTACTTTGTCTACTCTAACTTTCATACCTAGTAGGGTATCCACAGGACCAAGGCCCTTCATATCAAATGCCTTTGCGAGGGCGGATTTAGTATCCCTCACGGCAGCAAGGTCTGACCCAAGAATCAACATGTCATCCACATATAGGCATATGATGACTGTTTGGTTTGACATCGAGCGATAATAGAAACACTTGTCTGAAAGACTGGACTGAAATCCAACGCTCTTTACCACTTGATCAAACTTCTTGTTACATATCTTAGGCGCTTGTTTAAGCCCATAGATGGATTTATCTAGTTTGCACACTTTATCCTTTAGATCTCTATGTACATAACCTTCAGGTTGTGCCATGTAGATCTCTTCATTAAGCTCTCCATTTAAGAAGGCGGTCTTTACATCCATCTGATGAACTATAAAGTTCTAGATAAAAGCTAGGGCTAGAAGAATCCTAATAGTGGATAGGTGGCAGACAGGTGAATAGACATCAAAATAGTCAATCCCCCATGTTGTTTATAACCCTTAGCGACTAGACGTGCTTTGTATCTGGCTATAGACCCATCACTGTGCAATTTCTTCTTTAATACCCACTTGCATCCCAGGACTTTAGCTCCTTTTGGTAGGTCCACTAGATGATAAGTGTTATTTTGTAGTACGGGGTTCATCTCATCATCGAAGGCTTCTGCCCACATCAACGCATCTCTAGATCTCATCGCTTCCTGATAGGAGATTGGATCATCCTCTAAGTGGTAGGTGACGAAGTTCTCACCAAAATCCTTAGGGACTCTATCTCTTGTAGATACTCTAAGAGGAACAGGTTCCACCTCTAGAGGTTGGGAAGCCATGCCAGAGGGGCCAGCTTCATGTTCTACAGTAGATTCTGAGATTGTGTCAGTAGATCCAGGGACGGTTAGGCCATGATCTATGATGAATTTATGTTCAAAGAAAATAGAATCTCTAGACTCTATCACTGAATTAGTGGATAGATCCAAAAATCGGTCAGCTGCACTGTCTTCTGCACTTCCTAGATAGACACAGGTTGTCATTCTAGGTCCCACCTAAGGTCTTTTAAGGTGTTGTATTCGCACATAGGCAATACATCCCCAAGTCTTAAGAGTGTCATATCTATAAGGATGACCATTCCATAACTCATATGGAGTAGAACTGAGCTTTGAGTGAGACACTCTATTCATAATGTGATTCGCAGTAAGGACTGCTTCCCCCCAAAAGGTATTAGGCAAGCCAGCGGTGAGGAGCACAGAATTTAACATCCCTATCAAAGTTCTATTCTTACGCTCAGCAATACCATTCGATTGAGGTGACTAAGGAGCTGTAGTTTCAAGGATTATGCCCTCAGAGGCACAAAACTCCCTAAACCCAGTGGCAGTGTATTCTCCTCCTCGATCACTTCTAAGTCTCTTAATCTTTAAATTTAACTGATTTTCTACACGAGATTTGAAGATCTTAAAGGTCTCGAATGTCTCGTCTTTCGATTTCAATAGGTGGACATGACAAAATCTGGAGAAATTGTCGATGAAGGTAATTAGATACTTCCTTCCCCCTCTAGTGGCATGACTATGATAGTCACAGAAGTCGAAATGAATCAACTCCAGATGTTGTGAGCTCCTAGAAACAGTCTTGTAAGGGTTTCTAGTTATTTTGGTCTGGGCACAAACCTTACACCTATCAAATCGAATAGAAAAATCTAACAGAATGTTGTGACACTTAGCTAGATCATGCATCTTCTTATAGTGAACGTGGCCAAGTCTATTATGTAGTAGTTTTGGATCTATCAGAGACAAACTCACTTGATTTATGCACTCGTTTTCTAGGCTAAGTCTATACATTCTATTGATCGGGTAAGCGCAACCAAAGTAGTGTGAATTAACAGTTAGTGTTATTCTACCATTTATGGTTATGAAAGACATTTCGGATTTATCAAGCAAACTCATAGAAATTATATTCTTAGTTAAATTAGGAACTACTTTAACATTTTGTAAAATTAACGTTTTACCTGAAGAGATGACTAACTCTGCTGTCCCAGCATGAGTAATTGTTGTCTCTCCTCCATTGCAGTTATCTACTCTGTCTCAGACTGCTCTGACCTCTGAGAGAAGACCTCTATCATTCGTAACATGACATGTGGCACCGCTATCTATCCACCACTCAAAAGACGCACTGCGGTGACTACTCCCAATAATAGCCACGAAGGACTTGGGATCAGAGTTGTCGACCACCATGTTTGCCACTTGTTGTGGGGCTTCATCCTTCTGCTTCTTTGGACCCTTGCATTCAGTGGCCCAGTGACCCCATTTGCTGCAATTATGGCATTTGCTCGTCTTCCTTTTGAGAGAAGGCTTTGGACCGCCAACTGAGCAGGAGTATCACCCTTAGGTGTTGGGGGCTTCCGAGAAGTCCTGCTGGGCCAAGAAACAAAGTTGACAGCCTGTGAGGGCTGAACAACTTGCTCCGCACTTTTCCCAGCGATGCTATGGTCCTCAATGTGGATGAACATTTTGAGTTCATCCAAAGTGATCTTCTCCTTCCGTCTGCGCATTTCGGTCTTGAAGGTGAGCCACTCTGGAGGCAGCTTGCTCAGAATCAGATAAACAAACAAATTGTCATCCATATTCGACTGATCGTCCTCCAGCTTGTGATGCAGGTTCTCCAGCTCTATGATCTGGGAAGTGATTGGAAAGTTCGCTTTGAGCCGGTAGTTGAAGAACTTCTCTCCAATGAGCGACATTGACAGTACTTCCTCCTTCTGGAAATGCGTGTTGAGACGATCTCAGATCTCCTTTGCAGTTTTGTAGGAATGGTAGGTCAGTGCGAGATGGGGATTGAGGGAGTTCAACAGGTAATCTGTAACATCCCCAATCCTGCTAGACCCATTGGAAATGTTAGGGCATAGTGGTGAGATGAGTGGCCACTAGGGCCTTAGGCTAGGGTAGAAATGGCTAAGTGCACACCAAAGCTCAAAAACCAACCTAGCCCTAAGCCCCTCAACTAGGTCAATTGACCCTCAATTGTCCAAATTGACCTCACATATGTTGCCCTAACCACTCGGGGAGACCAATAGGATGGAAATTGCACTTGGGTGGGACCCAATTGCATGAAATTGACCAAAGTCAAACTTTACCATATTTTGGTCAAATCTACACCCTTTGATTAAATTGAACCATTTGGGGCCCCACCATGGACCAACCAATGTTGGGCGATGTCAAGGGACCCATGACCCCCATGTGGGGTCAATCCACTCAGCTTGTTGACCAAAGTCAACCATGGTCAACATAGCTCATTAAGGTGAATTCTAAGCCTGATTTGAATGGAACCCAACACCCATCAATTAATCAATTATTTATGGACTTAGGGCACACCCTTATCAGCCTTGGACTGAGCCCAAACCATGGGTTTGATTAACAAAATGAGAGGGGGACCAAAAGTAATTAAAAAGGCAAAAGATAAAGATTAAAGCAAACCCCCTCTAACACTCCATCTCCAATCAGTGTTGGACACTCCACCCTTGATTACTAAACCTCATAAGGAGACCAGAAGGCCCAGCAAGGGCATGGGTGCCGGAGGGTGGCAGCAAGGAGCAATCCGAGAAGGCTTGTATTCAAAACCAGCAATAGAAGCCTCCCCACCTCATTCCAGCCACACCATCAGCTTCAGAAGGGAGAGAGCAGTCGGGAACGACACCTGGAGCAAGGCCATAGCCGGAGAATCGAATTCGGGAGTAGGGTTGCCGGAACAAAGCTAAACCATGGTGAACCGCCGCCGGAGCCGCCGCCACGCCCCTATCACGGTTCGTTTCTCCTCCTCTCCCCCTAGGCTAGCTTTCTATAACAAAATGAAGAAGGATCGGGCTCAATTGAGCCCGAATCCATTCCTTAAAACCGAGATTTTCTGCTCGAAACGGGAAGCCTGGGATCGCCGGGAACCGCCGCCACCGGCCTCCAGTCACCGGTAAATGGTAGCCCCGACCACCACGAAGGTGTCGGTGGTGTTGGCCGATGGTGGTAGTGGCTGGATCGCCGGCAATCTCGGTCGCAACTTCACCCAGCACGGCTCGATCTTAGCCATTGGCTAGAGGAGGAAGATGACTCCCAGGCCGCAGGATCTGCGTCAAGATTCGTGCGCGCCTATTTTTTTAAGTTAATTTAATATTTAGGAATCATAGCCCTCTTTTGTTCAGCCTCCTTCTATGATTAATTAGAGGTACTTAATGTCTGAATCAGCAAAAGTGCCCAACATGAAAGTTGTAGGCCTTGACCTTAGCTTTCATTTGGGATTGAGTTCAGGTCATTTGGTGACCCACAGCTCCCTGGGGGGCTATTTTTCTAGGACTGGTCCTACTATAGGACAGCCCACTAAACCTTTTTTTAGCCTAGATCTCTCAAGCTTGGAAGCTGAGATTTTAACCATGGTTAGGTATACCCTAGGGGTACCCTCTGCCCAAAGATCAGTATTTGATGGGAAATTTTGCCTATAGTTTTTGTGGTAATTAAGATAATTAAATATTGTTGATTTTTGTAGCATAAGAAGTCCAAATGACACCAAATTTTGGTCATGCTCTTTAGTTCATAAGTAGTGCCTGCCTAAATTTTCACTCCATTTGGAGTTTATTTGATATGGAAAATGGGAAACACTAATGAGGGCCCTTGAGGGACAAATTAGGGTTTAGGCTACTTTGAGGAGTTGAGTGAGTTGGCCTCCTCCAATCATGATTACTTTGTAGGTAGTGATATATAGATACATGTGACACCCCCTAATGGAGCATTTGGAACCATTAGGGTAGTGTGTCCTAAACCCTAAGGGTAAACCCTTAGGGTTGCAATTTAGGGTTTGTGAAGGGCATAGGACCAAATGTCTTTGCCTTGGCTCAGAACTTGGTAGACATGTTTTTAGGAGCAAGAAATGGCTTAGATAATTTAATGGGAATATTTAGAGTCATTTATGTATTTTTCTCTTATTAAATGAAATTGCCACTATTTTCTTAAATAAATGAAATGCATGGTCAGATGACCTTGTCTGGTTCTGAGATTTTAACTGTGGCTGAATTGGGATGAAGATAGGCTATGGTAATTTTATTATGATTTGTTGAAGTGTTATTCTTTGTGGAGGAATTTTTTTAAGTGCTTACTAGCTTAGAGGAATTTAATTATGAAAAATGTCAAATCACTAGGCAAAATTATGAAACATGGTTATCTGTCATTTTATGTTGATATATGCCCATGATAAATATTTGGAAGTCTGTGGATTTGTATTTCCTGTACATCATGTAGAAATTGGTATTTACTACACTTGGATGTTAAATCATTTTAATTAGTCAAATCATATGGTAATGATATAAATATTTGGCAGAGGACTCTAGACCCCACCTTTGAACTCATGGTAATTTTTGTAGAATTTTCAGATGTGAAATATTATTTTTCCTAATTATAGTGACATTTTGGTAATTATACAACTATGATGATATAGTAGGCCACATGACATCCTAGGGTCATGAAACTCAGTACCACCTTGTTATGGAATATTACCTTACTGATAATTTTCAGGTAGCATGTAGAAGCATATTGAGGATAGATCTTGTGTAATTTGACCTAAGGCCTTAACTACTTTAATTATTAATAAATACCAAATTAATATGGAAAACTATGGAAATTAGAACATACCTTATTAAGGTCAGTGGGAGTCTAGTATAATTATACCATACCCTGGTGAGGAGTTTTTAGAAGGATCCCCTTAAGGTGTTTGAGGTTAGTTCAACTTTGTGGTCTGCGTTTAGTAAAAACCAGAATTATGATTTTAAGACAATTCAGACCCATAAGTAGTGTTTAGAAGTTATGTCCATTCAGTATGTGAGTTATAGTTCACAATGATTCATGGAGGGTCAAACCTAGGATTAACATTGAGATTGTGCTAGGGTTGGTGTATGAGGTGTAGAGGTACGTCCAACCCAATTGGGTGGGACGGGTGTTGAGCTAAGTCACTTTAATTATATGAAATAATGAGGGGTGAACTAAATGTTAATCACCAACTAAAGTAATTGTCTTGAGAAAGAGGATGGTGGGGTTGAGCCCATTGAATCCATAGTACCGTTGGGGGCCCCTTTACGGGGTATACCGCGGGAAGTCCAAGATTCACCTTAAATATAATACTAACTTAATTGTAGGCAAGAGTAGCCTAATTAGGACAACGAACTAGTATGGATCTCCTTCGAGAAGGAGATGGGTTGGAGCAACTTGTGTGTTAGTCCCTGAGCCGGAGGCTCGGGTGGACTTGATGACACCTGTTACTTATGCAATTAGTGGCGAGTCTTTGGTACTAGGCTAGTCGTGTCACCGACGATAGTACGTTGACTCAGGTGAGGGTGAGGTTTAGAGGGCCGGTAAGATTGAGTACCGCGATCTGGAGGACAATCCCTAATAACCCACCCCGACCTTAAAGTCTGGTGGATTCCAGTAAGAGTACGCAGGGGCTCCGCTGTTGTGTTCTTAGCGTTGAGGCGTACGTGAGGTATAGGCTTGGTAGTGAGCATACCTGCCTAGGATGTGGAGTGCCTGATCCACTGCCACCGTGAGCCACGACGGTCGGTACCCGAAAGGTTGGCTTCCTTTCTAACAAAGTGGGAACTATAAAGGTCTGTGCGCATAGAGTCGCGTGGGTGAGTCACATTGCATAAACACATTAAATCATCATAAGCATAGCATAGCATAACATACACATTAGCATACCCCCATCATATAAATTAGTATGGGCTCTTTTATATGATGGGTTACCTGTACATCCTAACTTATATGTCGTATGGGCGTTCATATAAGTTAAGGTACGAATCTGTGATGGTAGATTAGTTTTACTTACTGCACCGCATTTTTTTATTACTGTTTACTTCATGCTCTACTTTACTGTCATTTATTTGCATTATACTGCTAGCTAGTTTTACCGCTTTACCTTCACTTGCTAGAATAGTGCCATGTCACCTCTTTCCTTGTTAACCCCTTGTTGTCCTCCGCTTCTTCCTCCCGCTCGGTACCTAGGAGTCGTGGAGGGAGGCGAGGACAAAACGACTTAGTCTTTATGACTAACAGTCGGATGTGGCCGTAACAGGAGTCCGAGGAGACGAAGTTATCCCGCGCGCAGCTGGACGAGATGGCAGGACCTGAGCAGCGGATGCAGCGCACTACCACGATGACATAGGTTGATGACTAGATAGTTAGATTTCAGCTTTGAGAGTTTGTAGTTTCCGCATGTTGTAGAGAGGGAAAGAGTACTCATTTTGGATATGTATTAGGCTTAAGCCCTTTTTGCTTGTACTGTCTCTTTTTGGACATTTCTGTTTCATTATATATCTATATGATGTTGTGACATGTGGACATGCCTTTACCTCTGTATTTACTTTTGGCATATATTTACTTATGATCGTATAGCCGGCAGAGTCGGTGATGAGTGGTGTTAGAAAACCCGAGTGTTGGTGACACCGCAAGGCAGCAATTCTAGGCAAAGATCCACCTCAACCGTGCGATGCGGGAGAGGTTCGAGTTTTTATGTACCAGAACGGGTTTTGAGAAAATAGATCTTACAAATGGTATCACTGAACGAACGATCATAAGAGAACAGTCCACGACATACTGGGTCACCCCACTCGAGCTTAGTTTGCGGACAAACTAGGCAGCAGAAGCTATGGTGTGCCCATGTTTGGAATCACATAAAACAGTCCAATAATCAATAAGTAAGACCAATTTGTTTTAAATCCCTATCATTTGTAGGCCCCAGTGAGCAGGGAGCCTCAGGTCAGCATCCCTCCCCCTCCGACTACCATTACTTTTCATCAGTCGGAGTTGGGACAGATGTTAGCAGCCATTTTAGAGACCTTCAGGTCCCAGCCCATCCCGAAACCACTGACAAACCCGGGAGCGAACTGGTTGAGCACCTTTAGAGGTCTTTCCCCACCGACCTACCAAGGGACAGAGGATGCAGTGAAGATTGAGGAGGGGTTGGACACCATTCAGGAGATGCTGGCCGGCATCGGTTGCCCGGTCGGCAAGGCAGTATTTTTGGCAGTGTCAGCTCTTGATGCACATGCCAAGAGGTGGTGGAAGTCGCTGCTGGAGACCACTTACAGAGATAGAGAGTACTCAGATATTTCTTGGGAAGAATTTAGTGCCACTTTCCTGGAGCACTTCATATCCAGCACGGATAGAGATGAGTTGGAAGAGAGGTTTCTACACCTCACTCAGGGGACACGCTTAGTGATTGAGTACCAGAGGGAGTTCTCCCATTTAGCCAGATTTGCGAGGTCTTATGCCGCAGATGATCGCACTCTTGCGAAGAAATTCTACAAGGGGCTTCGAGACCCGTTGAGGCAGGCACTCTTATTTGTTTCTGAGGGCAGCCTAACTCAGATTATCGAGACGGCGAAGAAGTTGGAGGCAGATCAGATCAGAGTGCAGGGTGGAGGGAAGAGGCTAGCTGGGGCCATGTACCAGGGGGAGAGCAGCAGAGGCTCGCAGCGGGGCAGACTTATGAGGCACCGGAGGGGTGGGGGACGTCCTCATCCTCAGATTGCACCAGTACAGCAGACCCAGCCCTTACTAGCCCCACAGCCCCTACGTACCTGGGGGCCCCAGAGATTTGATGATCGGGGACGCGCTCCAGCGGTGTGCTTCGAGTGCAACTAGCCAGGTCACATTAGGACCCATTGCCCTCGACGATTCCCTCCACCACCTCCTCCACCACCACCAGCACCTCCGGCAGCCCCTCCAGCACAGCGGGGCCGAGGCCGAGGATGGGGTCGAGGCAGGGGGTATCACGGCAGAGGTAGGCAGCAGGAGCAGGTTTACGCCTTGGATCTTGCACAGCCGAGGAACCCGGAGGAGGTTATCGCAGGTAATTTAATGCTTTTAGTACTTTAATTTATTACTGCTTAAATTTTCCTGCATTTTCAACCTTCTAGATTAGAAATTGAACAAACAATCCACCTTCCCCAGGCATTATAGTGGTGTGTGGCAAGCCCGTCCACACCATATTTGATATTGGTGCCTCACATAACTTTATTTCCGAAGACTTTGTTAAGGGCTTGGACCAAATCCAATAATACACGGGACCCACCAGGAGAGTGCGCCTCCCCAATGGATCAGAGATCGAGGCGACGACAAAGTGCACCTTGAAGGTGACCATCGACGGCCTAACGCTCGATGCTCCAGCTTTGGTGCTGAAGCTCGCCGACTTCGACCGTATCTTGGGCATGACGTGGCTCTCTTGGAACCACGCCCAGATAGACTGCCAAGCAAAGAGAGTGGTGTTGCGGTACGATACCACCTTCGCGACGTTCGAAGGTATTGGACCGATCTCCCACTCTTCTTTATCATCTATTCAGGTAGTCAAAGCCCACGAGCAGGGCGATGAGGTATATCTTGTATGCTTCGAGATGGCGGAGGTGGAGGCCTCCTTATCAGACATTCCCATAGTACGGGACTTCCCCGACGTATTCCCGGAGAAGTTGCCCGGACTGCCCCCGTATCGAGAGGTAGATTTTCAGATTCAGCTGGTGCCAAGAGCGAGGCCCGTGTCTCGGGCACCGTACCGCATGGCACCCAAGGAACTGGCAGAGTTTAGGGTGCAGTTGAAGGAGCTGGTAGATGCAGGTTTAGTCAGGCCGAGCTCTTCACCTTGGGGAGCGCCGGTATTATTTGTGAAGAAGAAGGATGGAACGCTCAGATTATGTATAGATTACCGGGAGCTCAATAGGTTGACGGTACGGAACACCTATCCGTTACTGAGGATTGACGAGCTCTTCGATCAGCTGCAAGGAGCTCGCTGGTTCTCCAAGCTCGACTTGAGATCAGGATACTATCAGCTGCGGATTCGAGAGGAGGACATACCGAAGATAGCTTTCAGTTCCAGGTATGGATTGCATGAGTTCACAGTGATGCCCTTTGGGCTCACTAATGCCCCCTCAGCATTCATGAGCATGATGAACAGGGTGTTCGAGGCCTTTCTCGACATCTTCGTTATTGTGTTCATCGATGATATCCTAGTATATTGCAGGACGGAGGACGAACATGCTGGGCATCTGGCCCTAATATTGAGGAAGCTGAGAGAGCACCAGATGTATGTGAAGTTCTCCAAGTGTTAGTTTTGGCTATGGGAGGTGGCTTTTTTGGGACACATCATCAGTGGAGAAGGACTGGCAGTGGATCCGGCCAAGGTGCAGGCTGTTCAGGAGTAGCCTCGACTGTAGTCAGCTTCAGATGTGCGGAGCTTTCTAGGATTGGCGGGCTATTACCGGAAGTTTGTGGAAGGGTTCGCCAAGATTTCCCTTCCGCTCACTTCTTTGACCAAGAAGGATGCCCCATTCGCCTGTTCTCCGCAGTGTGAGGCGGCCTACTTGGAGCTGAAGGGCCGACTCACCTCTTCCCCCATCCTTGCCCTTCCATCTAGGAAGGAAGGATTTCCGGTTTACACAGATGCATCATTTCAGGGGTTGGGAGCAGTGTTGATGCAGCATGGTCACGTGGTCGCGTACGCTTCCCGTCAGTTGAAGGTACATGAGAGGAAATACCCAGTGCATGACCTCGAGCTCGGAGCGGTCATCTTCGCCTTGAAGACCTGGAGGCACTACCTATATGGGGTTCATTGTGAGATCTTCTGAGACCACAAGAACCTCAAGTATATTGATACGTAGAAGGACTTGAACCTACGTCAGCGGAGGTGGTTAGAGTTCTTGTGCGACTACAGTTACACATTGCATTACCATCCAGGCAAGGCCAACACCGTAGCAGATGCTTTGAGCAGGAGAGGAGGTACACCAGGAGTAGAGAGCCATGTGATGGCTATGGAACTGACTCAGGCATTGGAGGACATGCACATTTCAGTTGTATCCAGGGCCAACCCCGAGACATATACGGAGTATCTAGCGTCCTTGAATATTGTCTGCGATATTCGGGACCGCATTCGAGAGGCACGGTTGCAGGACCCTGCCTTGGAGCTAGTATTCAGATCGTTGGTGGACGGCGTGGCAGGGAACTATTCATTGAGGGAGGATCTTATTCACCATCGAGACCGATTCTACATCCCAGCTGGAGGAGGTATTAGAGAGGAGGTGCTTAGGGAGGCTCATTGCTCCCAGTATTCAGTGCATCCAGGGATCACGAAGATGGCAGCAGACCTTCGGAAGGTCGTGTTTTGGCCGGGGATGAAGAGGGATATTATACAGTATGTGTCATACTGCGAGAGCTGCCAGCGCGTGAAGGTGGAGTGCAGGAGCCCGGGAGGAATGTTACAACCATTACCAGTGCCTAAATGGAAGTTTGAGGACATTTCGATGGACTTCGTGCATGGTCTACCTCGCTCTCGCTCTGGGAATGACACGATATGGGTGATAGTGGACAGGCTGACGAAGGTAGCTCGGTTTATTCCGGTACGGAAGGAGGGGCCGGTCGGTGACCTTGTAAGGGTGTTTATGGAGCAGGTGGTCAGATATCACGGGGTGCCCAAGACGATAGTTTCAGATAGAGACGGACGCTTCACTTCGAGGGAGTGGAAGGCGGTCCAGGCTTACTTGGGATCCCGGTTGACATTCAGCACGGCGTTTAATCCACAGACTGACGGTCAGACTGAGCGTACCAACCGGACTATGGAGAACCTACTGCGTTTGTGCATTTTAGACACCGGCAAGCCCTGGGAGAGACTGTTGCCCTTGATAGAGTTTTCCTATAACAACAGTCACTAGGCTAGCATTGGGATGGCACCTTATGCCGCATTGTATGGGAGGAAGTGTCGCACACCACTTTCCTGGATCCAGAATGAGGACCCGAGGTCTTTAGGTTCAGATTATATTGAGGAGACGGATGCGCAGGTGAGGCTGATCAGGGAGCGGATGCTGGAGGCCCAGAGCAGATAGGCGAAGTACTATGATGCGAGACATCGTATGGTGGAGTTCCAGGTGGGAGAGAGAGTGTTCTTGAAGATCCGGCCTATGCACGGGGTTTCTCGAGTGCGGGGGCACAAGAAGCTCAATCCTCGGTACATGGGGCCTTATTTGATCCTGGAGCAGATCGGTCCATTGGCGTACAGGCTGGAGCTACCGCCAGAGTTGGATAACCTGCATGACGTCTTCCACGTCTCTTCACTTCGGAGAGCCCTGCTTCATCCTGAGCAGCATGTTACATCTACATCAGGCCCGGTGGCACCCGATCGGTCAGTCCTACTAGAGCTACCTTCATAATGAATATTGAATTCACAAGCACCACTATCATCTATTGATGTCCGTTGCTAAAATTCTCTAAAATTATATATCATAACTCATATCAAATATCTTCTAAAAACAACTATTTCTATCACATCCATATGAATAATATGATGGCAATTGATATTATAATTATTTTTACCATGGTTGGTGTATTATGTGTGTATTGTGATTTATTTCTATCACATCCATGATCGGTCGGCGCCCATAGAGGGGGGGTGAATAAGGGTTTTCAAAAACTTTATATTTTATTTAGAAAACTTTGGAATATTGCAATAATAAAACAAGAAGTCAAGTAAAACAAAAAGAGAGACAAGCTTTATTGATATTAAATAAGTTTTACAAAACTTGATCTCAATGGCGCTAGAGATCGGAGGCGAATAATAAAAACTCTTTTTCATTTTCTATACCGACTCGTATCCCCACGAACCGGTTGGCTTTAGCCGATCTCTCCCCAGATACGGCCTCAAGCCGCTCTAGCCAATCTATCCCCAGAAAGGCCTCGAGCACCCCCTAGACCTAGCCTAGATCTAGTCGCCAACACGAGGCGAATTTCAGCCCTAAGTCCTACCCCAGACCTAGTCGCCAACACGAGGCGATTTCACTACCGTTTACAGAAAAGATATGAAATGAAAAGACAATAATATAAAAACTCCCTCAATGTGGATCTCTTGGAGAAGTGGACGAAGGCCCGCAGAGTATGATCGTAGTCGATGCGGCCCTTCGTCACGATGATGACGCATGTTGAAATCTTCTCCACGGATCTCCTTAAGGCTTTATGGAATTGTGGGAGTATCGCTCTGAATCTTCCTCTCTCTGCTGTGGCACGAAGCCCTGGAGTTTGGGATTGGAGGAGGATGAAGAATTCGGAGCCAAAGCATCCAATTTATAGCATTAGCGCTACCACCGGCGCTAGCGCTACCGCCGGCGCTAGCCCGGATTAAGAAACAATTTGCGCGGCAGAATCTCCCATCCGTGGCAACATGCTGCACTATGCCTTATATGCGTCATGCTACCGCCGGCGCTAGTAGCTACCGCCGGCGCTATCCCCGATTAAGAAACTTCTTGCGCGGAAGGATCTTCAATCCGCGGCATCGAGGCTTTCATTCCTTCTGTGTTCACCGATACCGCCGGCGTTATCCGCTACCGCTAGGCGTTAGCGCCTTCCATAACAGCTCCCGGAAACGCGCTCATCATCGCTAGTGCCCGGCGCTAGTTGCTACCGCCGGCGCTAGTGAGCCTCTTCGAATTTTGGCCTCAATTTTGGGGGCAGTCATCATGTGTACTCCTTGAGTCATGTGGACCTAGTAAACCTGCACACTTGAATACACAAGATCAAATACACATAGGATTTGTTATTCTCAAACCTAGGAGATGCGGAAGACCATGTTCCAACAAACTCCCCCTTTTGATAATAACAAATCCATTAATGACAAATCAAAGCATTAATAAATAAGCATGATGAAACTCTACTTGTGTGTGTGTGAGAGTGATGACTTAGGATAATTATTGATTTTAGCATTTAGAATTGCTCCCCCTAAATATATGCTCCCCCTATGTGAATGCTCCCCTAATATGTATGCTATCAACTTAATCAACCATGTTGGGTTTGCATTTTGATAGTGGATTATATATTTATCATGTTAGTTCTCCCCCTTTTGCATTTTATCATGTTAGTTCTCCCCCTTTGTTATTAGCAAAAGTGGGTAGGGAAACAAAGCACTAAAAAATGTGTAAATAAATGAGGAGGCATGATCGAGCTTTTGAAGTAAATGATAAGGAGTTTTAGATTTGTCTTTCATTGAAAATGATCAGAGTTATGACTTATTTTATCCCTTTTGTTTGTAGTTCTCCCTATTTTATATATCAAAGTTTTAGCAAAAAAAATGATTTCCTCTTTAAATAAGAGTTTTAAACCTAAAAACAATCATGATTTCCAAGTAACCAATCTACCCAGACAATATGTCAACACCCTAGCCCCGTACTAAGTGACGGATGGGCATGAGGAGCTGCAAACATGCCATAGGTTGGGGTGTTAATCCCATATGCAAACACTAGACAAAAAATTTAACCTAGCACTCTTTCCCCCCAGTGCCTCGCAAGGCCCCACTGGAACCCTCCCCGGTTAAGGACAAGACATGACTAGAGATAAGGTTATCTAATGTCTACAACCCTACGCCCCCGCTATAGTGAGAAATGAAGTCATGGATAACAATTATTGGAAACATTAAGCATTTAAATCTAATGGGAAATATCATAGCATATGGGTTTATATTTTTATTTGAATTTTTGAAATAAAACTCACATAGCTATATTGAAATTCATGAATGAATCAGAGTTTGAGTATTGCAGAAGATTTCGAAAAAGAAACATCATAATACTAAATAAGAGTTTAAGTTCAAAAAGAGATGTTTTATAAGCACTATTTCACTTGTTGGAGGAGTGTTTAGAATAGAAATAGATCAGAGTTATAAGTAAAAAAAATTCAACCAATATAAAGTTTACCAAGCAAGTCTACCACTTGTTGCAAGAAAGGAATTTGAAGATTCAAGTGATGATGCTTACAAGATGAAAGATTTTAAATAAGTATTAAAGTGCAAGGTAAAACAATTATATGGTTATGATGCGGAAGACATATAGAAGTACAAAAAACATCTTATGGTAATCAATGATGGTTCATAAAAAGATATATGAGTTCAATTTCAAAAAGAAGATGTTTTTGTAAATCATTTTGCATTTAAAATTTTTGTTTTGACAATACAGTAACCAAGCATGAAATAATCTTATCAAAAAGAGATTACTACAATGTTACTTTAATTCACAATTTCAAAACATACCAAACATTGTAGAAAGCATGCTAGGTTATCTAGTGCATTTCATAAATAAAGAGTAGTATAGATTAGCATTAGGATCCAATACTCATGAGAAGAAGTGTTATGGAAGATAATGATGTGCATAAAAGTGTATTTTGAATAGAGTAAACAAATGTTTTAATCAAAAATACAAGTAATATGTAAAGTAAAGAGCACAATAAAACACAAATAATTTTACTTCCACTCACTTCAATGCACAAAGAATAATGTACAACTACCAAGGTGCTCTGCACACACAATGCTCATCAAGACTTATCAGGGTGCAAAGTAGTGCTTGGGGGATCACATATTTTTATTCTTCAAGATTGATTTTTGTTGTGATCCGGTGTACTTAAGAATAAGTGGTTTTTATTTTGAAAGAAAGTTATGGTTTGCACAAGATACTTTATTATTCTTTCCAAGGTGCTCAACCTCACAACGCTTATTAAGACTTATCAGGAGGTTCAAGTAGTGCTTGGTGGAGTTATCTTTGTCACTTTATTTTATGATTTTGTTTTGTACAAAGTTCTCTGAATACACTTGTTTTGCAAACCAATATAATTTATGAAAAAGATAACCACTTTTCTTAACTTTTAAAAGTGCAAATAAAGGTTATGTAGGTAAGATACTTGTGCAATTTTAATTCATTGTACTATTACAAAACATACACAACCATTCTTAGATTAAACACATAAGTAGACAATGCCAAAATAAGTGAGTGAATTGCGATCATTATCAAACATAAAACATTGCTCATACTTAGAGGCATGCTACGCATAGTTCTACACAACTTTTTCAATATAAATTATGCACATATTAATATATGTATCAAAGCATGATGAAGGCAATGTTCAAAGTAGTTTGAAAAGATAAATTGCAACATTATAGAAGTTCTAAATAATAGATTAAATCATGCTTGATTTTCAATGAAGTCCATACAATATTTTTTGATATTTTTGAGGAATAATTTTTATTTAAAGCTTGAACTCATAAAAATTGATCTTGGACTTCCCGAGGACTACCTTGTGAAAGGTTCGCCCGGTACTAGGTGATATGATGGGATGATAGCCCAAATCTACATTTCGCAAGATACATAGAAAAGTTAAGTTCAGAAGAATAATTTTGATACTTATTTTTGTTTTGTTTTATATTTTTGTAGTTGATTTTTACAAATAAAAGCATATTTTTGTAATTTTTGCTTTTGTAATTTTTATATTTGATTTTTGCATACAGATGAACTTTAAATAAAGGAAACAACACAAGCGAAAAAACAAAACATATTTTTTGTAATTTGGTTTTTGTAGTTTTGTAACACCCCAAAACTGGTAGTTCCGCGAAGTAGGCGGAGTGGTAGTGCGGCACGTGAAGCAGGCTAGAATTTTCCCTGTCTGCTCTTAGCGCACGATCAGTGGCCTCATCGCGCACGATCAGTGATCGTGCGCCAGCGATCGTGCGTTAATTCCGAAGAGAATCGAGTTCTGTCTCGGACAGTGCGCACGACCATTTCCCTCTTCGCGCACGACCAGTGATCGTGCGCCAGCGATCGTGCGCTTATTCGCAAGAATTCAGAGTTCTGTCCCGGATAGTGCGCACGACCATTGCCCTCGTCGCGCACGACCACTGACCGTGCGCCTGTGATCGTGCGCCCTGTTTATTCTGTTCCGCGATTTTGAGCGGAGAAGAGGATCCGACCGATCAAATTTCTTGGAATTCGATCCAACGGCTGGGATTTATTGCTGGGGGGTCTTAGGGCTTTGGAGAGGGATTAAACCCTCATATTTTCATAGTGTTTCTCTCTCCTAGGCTAGAGGAAGGAGAAGGGGGGCAAGGAAGAAGAAGAGGAGATTTCGCCATTGACGGAGCTCCGGAGCTCCGTTTCGCGAGCCGTTTCCAGATCCGGAGAGTGCAGCCCGGTGCGGTTCTTTCCCTCCGCGTAGAATCTCGGATCCATGGCGAAGAAGAACACGTCTAGGGTAACGATTCTTCCTCCCGAACTTTGGACTTGTATTTGTCCATTTATTCCTCTTTCTTTGTTTGCATGAGGTATCTCTTTCACCAAATGGGTGAAGTGTAGGATTTCCTCAAGTCCTTCGGGACTCCGGGTAGATTGTGTCCGTCCCCGGCATATTGCATGTAGAAAATCCGGTAGTCGTGCGGATTTAGGCATTGTGTGTGAAACCTATTCGTGGCCATGAGCCCGAATCGGTGATGCTTGATTTGCGACGTTGCATTTAGGTTAGGCCTAGAATGCGTGCCGGAGAATGACTCCGTGAACTCACCTATAGTATTGCGGGAGTTAAGTGTAGGCGTCTTGTGAAGATCCTAACGAAAGCCCCATGCTTTGAGGTTTGAATGAAGGCAAACCTTCACCACGAAATTGTTGCGGAGCGTATGTAGCTCCCTTGTTGAGAATTCGCGAAGCCTAGATCCTTGTGAAGGGGTTAGGTGCGTAGCGTATATTTTGTGTAGCACTTGAAAGTGCTAAACCCTTACGGGCCGAGGTGAAGCCGTACCCGCGTCGTGCGATAGATCGCGATGATTAGAGCACGGGCAAAGCTGAACCGAACCCGTTTCCATGCAGATCGGCGAGAGGTCCCTTCCTCATGAAAGCCGTGTGATCATGGGAGAGGTCGTGGAAGGTGGCATACCTAGACCGACCAAAAGCTCTTGTTTCCCACCTAAGGTTGTGACCCTTAGGGTGGAGTGTTGTGAATTTGATGTTATGTTTAGCCTCATGCGATTGCTTAGGCGGTTGTGGGAAACCTTCGGGTGAACCCAACCAACATTATGTGCATACCTAGGTTCCCTTCTTTTTGATGCTCAACCTAGAAGATTGTTTGTGCTTGAAACCTCACCTTGTGTAGTTGCACCTTCTGTATACTAGTATTTGTGCTAGTATAGCTTGCTTGCAGGGTAGAAGCTCCGCCACCCCGGGAAAGGGGTGGGGTCGTTATAATTTGGTCAGCTGTGCTGACCGTTACTTTGTTTGCCACCGCTTGGTGGAATGTTCTTATGCAGGTACAGGTGAGCCTAGCGGGAAGTAGCGGGCGTTGACCCTTTTGCTGCGTTGGCCCTCGAAGGCCAGCCTTTTTCCTGTTTTCTCACGTATTGCCGGCCTGCGTGCCGATGTATGCCTTTTTGGAGTTTTGTACGTTGATTTGATGTAAGGCCCTAAGGCCGTAACTCTTACTTCTGGACTCATTCCTATGATAGTGGACATGTCTTTTTGAATGGTTTAATTAATGCTTCCGCTTACGTTTTTGTACTCTCGTTTTGTAGTTACTTTTCTGGTTATCACCTTTTAACTCCTAGCTAGTGTGGTTTGTATGGCGTGGGGTCCCGGCCGGACCTGCTGTTATACTTTTTGTACTGGCAGGGTGTTACAAGTTTTGTATTTGATTTTTCAAAAAATAAAGAAACACAGAAGTGCAAAACTAAGTAGAAAATATAGATTTACATATTTTAAGGGATTTTTAGAAATTTAAAAAATACAAAAAAATGAACCTCGACGCTAGCGCGGGAAACAGTAAGTGATTTTTTAGGGTTTTGAAAATTTTGATGCTTGAACTTGATTAGGTGTCCCAATAGTAGTTCCATGCTGAAGTTGCAGATTTTTAGGAGATGTTTTGGATGGTCCAAATTGCATGAAACGTTAGTAATTTCTTATATACATGACAAAATAATCATTGCATGAGATATATTTACTTATGTTTTCATTTTGACTTTTCTAAAGACTTGTGCTTATAACTTGAAAAAAAAATAGGAAATGAAAACCCAAGATATCATTTTTGAATAAATCAAATATGCATGATTTTAGAGATTAACAATAATGTTCATGCACAATCATACTATGGATATGCCCTAGATGAGAATACCCAGCTTGTATATCTTGGTAAACAAATAAAGCCTAACATAGACACAAATATTCTTTAGGTGGCAATGTTAGAATGATAAATTTGAGATTAATGTTATACCAAGTTTTGATTGTGTTTCAACTTAGAGACCTAGAATGGAGTGACAATTCTATTTGATTTGATATCAAAATGATTCAAAGGTCTAAACTAGAAATAATACACACATAATATACCAACCATAGTAAGCAATTATAATACCAATTGTCATTATATAAAATGTGATAGATAATTCTTGATATGAATTATGATTTTAGAAAGTTTTAGCAAAAAATATCAATAGATCATGATGGTGCGTATGGCATTAATATTTATGACAATTAATCTTTCAATATGTCTTATGTGTTTTTCTTTTTAATTTAGATAAGTATCTCATAGCAAATTCAGAATTTTATCCACTTGTTGGTGAAGGCTACAAATCTAATAACCGGATTTAATTTGAAATATCTTATAACAAATTTAGAGTTTGATTCAAAAGGATAATATAAGATATTTAGATGTAATGAATATAATAATAAAAGATAGGTCATCAAAATATGATTTTGAATTTTGATCAATTTGATTTTATAAACATATTGATCTTGTAAGAGATAAGATCATATTTTCAAAATTGTATAGGATGACCATGACATGATAATTCAAAAGAAATAAGAAAAATAAGAAAAATTAAAAGACATGAAAGCATATCATGAAGTAGAAATTTGTGTATTCATTTTAATTGATTTCTACTTCATGCAAATGATGGGATATTAATGAATAAGAGATTTAGGTATCCAAAGAGGACCGGGAGTGACGGTTCCTTTGGGTACCCAAATACATCGTGTTTTCTTTTGGGGAGATATGATTGAATGGGCCCTTTTGATTTGAGTTTGTGTTTCATCTTTAACTTTTGGCCGCCATTCAAACATTGGTTTAATATTATTCTTCTTTATCAAATTTCCATGATGATTTTCTTTCCTTTGAAGATCATAATTTAAATTATCGTTTATAGGAAATTGTGTAATTTCAATTTTAAGTTGGGAGAAACATGATTTTGTAAATAATGATGATTTGGTTTTTGATATGAAAAATCATTTTGTTTCTTACTCCCATTATTAGATTTAGTTAAGATATTTGTATTCAACTTGCTTTTAGATATTGCTTGATTTTCTAAATTTGTATGTTTTGAATTTGTATTTATAATTTTCATAAGCAAGTTGATTTTTTATTTTAATTCATCATTCTTTATCTTTAGATTATGTCTAGCTTTATTATAAGCTGTTGTGCTATTTTTAAGAGTGGAGACAATAGAGTCGATATGATTTTGATACTCATTTCTAAACTCATCAAATGTTTCATCCATCTCTTTTATCTCAATTTCATAGTCCTTACACTTAGCACAATTAATTTTTAAAGATGAATTTTCTAAACATAATTTTTCATTTTGTTCTCTTATAAAAATAATTTCTTTTTCAAGTTTCTTGTGCTTTTCTTTTAATTCATTATATTCTACACAAGTTGTGGTGTTTTCCACTAAGGAGCAATGTGTAGAACTAGATAAATTTGATTCTTCATTAATTTTTGCCTTTAAATTTTTATTTTCTAAGCGCAAATGTTTATTAGCATTTTTTAATTTCTTAATTTTGCGCTTAGTATTTTGTAACAATTGTAATGAAGAGATAGAAGTACAAAAGATAGAATTTGATTTCCTTACATTGCTTTTGGATGAGGGAGGATTTGAACATATTGTTCCTTTGTCTTCTTCTTGGCATTCCTCTTCCAAAAGTAAGATTTCTTCTTCTTTTTCTCTTGGTGTATTGTTCTCCTTTTGTATTTCAATATTCTCCATGGCTTTGCTCCGAGAGAGATCTTCTTGAATGATAATGGATGCTTGTACGTTCTTTTCCTCCTGTGTTTGTTCCACACCTGCGAGAGGAAGATCATACATTTCTTCAAGAAAGCGCCATATTTTATATGCACTAGAAAAGCAATATATGAATTTGAAAATTTCATTAGATAGTGCACAAAATAAATAGTGTTTGGCTTTGGCATTTAGCTGACATTCTTTTTTATTCGATTCATCCGCTCGTCTTATAATTGCTAAGTTCCATACTTTGATATCTAAAGTTTTAATAAATTTTTCCATTAAAATTTTCCATCCTTTATAATTTGTTCCTTCAAACAAAGGTGGTTTATGTGATATTTCATCTTCACAGAAATTTGCCCCACTAGTTGAAGCGAGATCATGAGACGTCATTATTCCCGGTTGTTAAGCCGATTGGAATAAAACCGCTCTGATACCACTTGTTGGATCGGTCGGCGCCCTTAGAGGGGGGTGAATAAGGGTTTTCAAAAACTTTATATTTTATTTAGAAAACTTTGGAATATTGCAATAATAAAACAAGAAGTCAAGTAAAACAAAAAGAGAGACAAGATTTATTGATATTAAATAAGTTTTACAAAACTTGATCTCAATGGCGCTAGAGATCGGAGGCGAATAATAAAAACTCTTTTTCGTTTTCTATACTGACTCGTATCCCCACGAACCGGTTGGCTTTAGCCGATCTCTCCCCAGATACATCCTCAAGCCGCTCTAGCCAATCTATCCCCAGAAAGGCCTCGAGCACCCCCTAGACCTAGCCTAGATCTAGTCGCCAACACGAGGCGAATTTCAGCCCTAAGTCCTACCCCAGACCTAGTCGCCAACACGAGGCGATTTCACTACCATTTACAGAAAAGATATGAAATGAAAAGACAATAATATAAAAACTCCCTCTATGTGGATCTCTTGGAGAAGTGGACGAAGGCCCGCAGAGTATGATCGTAGTCGATGCGGCCCTTCGTCACGATGATGACGCGTGTTGAAATCTTCTCCACGGATCTCCTTAAGGCTTTATGGAATTGTGGGAGTATCGCTCTGAATCTTCCTCTCTCTGCTGTGGCACGAAGCTCTGGAGTTTGGGATTGGAGGAGGATGAACAATTCGGAGCCAAAGCATCCAATTTATAGCATTAGCGCTACCGCTGGCGCTAGCCCGGATTAAGAAACAATTTGCGCGGCAGAATCTCCCATCCGTGGCAACATGCTGCACTATGCCTTATATGCGTCACGCTGTTAAAATTTTTGATTGGACCGTTTAGGAGTAAGCAGGAGTTGTATCAACAAGAGTTATAGCCAAACAACCACAATGCCAAAACAGCAACACAAGAAATCTTTATTGAAATAGAACTGCTTTACAATGCGAGGCATACATGGGGAGACATGATTCATAAGAATCACTGAGATGAGAAGAACAAACACACCAAAAAACAGAAACCAGCGGTCTGCCAGAAAGAGACCGCTCGGACTGCAACAAAGGCTCAGGCCGCCCGGCTTGTTCTGCTGTACTCCCAGACCGCTTGCACAGTCAGACCGCAGAAACACCTTGAGACCGCGCGAACAAAAGCAGACAAACTGCACTGCCAGACCGCAATCCCAGACCGCACGACTGAAGCTTATTGGAACAAAGAACTGAAGCTGTTGCCAGACCGCAACTCAGACCGCCTAACCGCTGAAGGTCGCCTGATCCCTGAGTCCACTGCAAACAGCACAAGAACACAATAACCCAGTTCGCTGACAGACCGCAGACGAACTGTTTATTCAAGCCACCGGAAATCACCAAGGAAGGAGACCGCACCCTGCTGATCGCAAACCTGCGAACACAACAAAGGTTAACTCGCATCCAAGTCGCGCGAACTCAAACTTGAGACCACAAGAAACAATCCGGGCTCTGGTTCTTACAGTTCTTGTTAGGAATGACGGGCCATGCACCCCTATTTATAGGCGGGTGGACGGATGTCGTCACCGCACAAACCGGGATACAGTCACCACCCATCAGATCGCGAGCAGTCTCAAAAGACAGACCGCGCGAACAGACCTCTTGGACGATCACCCGACCAAGACGCAGATCAGCAGACAAGATCGTGCACAGGCCGCGCGAACACGAGACCGCGCACAAGCCATGCGGTCTCAACAACGCTCCTTCCTTAGAACACCAGAAGCAACCAAGGATCATCTGGACGACTTCAGACAAGTCGCCAGATCGCCAAGATAGACCGCCCGGGTAGACGGTCATATAGGAACAACCCGCCCGGTCTCCCAACAAGGGAACCAGGCAAACCAGCAGACCTACTCGGGAACAACCCGCACCTACCAAGAGCAGACCGCCCAGAAGAAGACCGGAAACAACCCGCAACAGGTCGCCAACGACCAAACCACCAGAGCAAGCTAGCTGATGTGTGTCGGCAAGTGCACCGGTCACTGTCAAGTAATAATTGTGAAGAATAGACTCCCCGGATGTCGGTCTCTTGAGGAATGCAGGATGGGTGAACGAATCGCGCAGTGACTATTGTTACACAAACATTTAACAAACACAAAGAGGGGGGCTTTTGGTTGGTTTTCCTAATCTTAGCAACAACAAAAGAGTTGCGGGTCGAAAACACCGCTTCGCGAAGTGAGGTGGATGCAACGTCCACGATGCCGTTCTTCGTTAGGCGGATGGAATGTACTCAAGTGCGAGAGGGTGAGGGTCGCAAACACCTCTTCACAACCATCGTTGGCTCTTGCTAACACGGAACAAACACCTTGCGTGCGCGTGCGAGTGAGTGAGTGGAAAAGGAGTGAATCACAACCGAACCATGAAGAACAACAAAGAAACATTCATTTCAACAAACAACATTACAATACTCAAGTTTACACGGCTCAACGAGTACAATGGAGGAAAGAGGAAAGAAATAACCGATGGTGAAGACTAGCGGCCGTTCACGGCCGGAATGGTAGGTTGTCGGGCTACCTCCGGACTCGGGCGGACAATGCTTCCGGCGTAGAGAGCTGTCACGATCTCCCTACGTAGCTCCGTCGTCTTCGACTTCAGGTTTCTTCTTCTTCTCACCGGGCGGAGTGAGAGAAGGGTTGCTTGGAGGCTTGCGGACGATGGAGAACACTCACGGACAATGGAGGAAGTCTTGGAATGGGTGGAGGAGGCTTCCCCTTGCGTAGAAGATGAAGTGGAGGCGTCCCACGGTGGAGGTCGGCAGCGTATGGCACAGGAACTCCGCTCCCGGCGGCTGATTATGCCCTAAAAATCGCAACAGGCGTTTAAATAGGCGCTGGATTAAATACTGCGCACGATCATTGGCGCACGACCAGTGGTCGTGCGCACTGGAATTCTGCGATCGTGCGCACTGCCTGGGTGGAACCTGCAAGATACGAAATTTATAAAATAAAATGTTCGCACGACCAGTGGCGCACGACCGGTGGTCGTGCGCACTATCGTTGATGGTCGTGCGCAATACAGCAAACAGAACTCAGAATTTTAATGATAAGTGCGCACGAGCAGTGGCGCACGACCGGTGGTCGTGCGCACTGGCGTTTGTGGTCGTGCGCACTGCACCAAACAGAACTCGTGAAAAAGGGTTAAGTGCACACGATCAGTGGCGCACGACCAGTGGTCGTGCGCAATAGAACCGGCGATCGTGCGCAGTGTTCCTGTGCAGAATTGCACCGGGAACACTTGCACGACTCCTATTCCAGCCCAACCATAGATCTAGCCACGGAAAGTGGCACTTGACAGCACATGAATACTACTAATGACAATAAGCACGAAAATCACACCAAAGTGGGCCTAGATGTGCACCTAGCATGGATTATCAAATATAAGCTATAACAAGGCTAAAGTGCGGAGAAATGACTAAATAACGGCCCGGATGAGTCCATAAATGTGTATATGATCAGGACTCATCACACCCCCAGACTTAAATGTTTGCGCGTCCCGAGCAAACGAATCCGGCGGAGCGTGAAAACGATAATTAACATAGAGAATTACACAAAGGAGTACGGTGCGAAGTAACATACGCATGCAAGTAGAGAATTTAGTAGAAGGAGATTCTAACCATGCTATCTAATTTACAAGAGTATTAAAGCGTAATTAAAGATTTAGATGTACTCAGTTGGTGAGTTATGAAGAATTTGACGATCACGCCCGGTAGGAAAGTGACGAGACACTGAGGCGGGTGTTGCAAAAGATCGGGGCTTAGGAATAACTCCGCTGAAATCCATCAACGTCGTGAACCATATGCTTGCCCAGTCACACTCTCTCCACGGCGCTAGCACTCTCGCAAGTCAAATCAGTAGGGCTTTTAGGATTAAGACGGGGCTTAGGTTACGGTATGATATTCAAAGTTAAACACGATGGCTACGCAACCCAAGTGAGCTAAAGAACGCTACACCACTCAAGACCAACAAACAATGCTTGTGTGACACACCCCCAGACTCATCATGAAAACCAGGTGTGCACACGGCCTACTTCACAAATACCAATAGATTTTCTATTTAGCTCGGAAGGATTTTTTCCAAAATACTCTTTTTTTTTCTTTTAACATCTTTTACTTCTTTTATATATCCTCCGGTTGGTTCAAAATCAGCAGATAGACTTTATTTTCCTTTCATGACACAATGATTCCACACACCACATAAGTTGAGACTTATAAGCGCAGTCAAAAACAATTTGGTTGCGGGTGTACGATAGGCTTCAGGCTTTGGTGGATGAAGAGGAGCTGAACAAAGGATTGGTAGGCACAAATTTGGCTTGCAACGGCAAATGAAATGGACATGGAATAACAAAGCTCAAACTAGCCAAAGGGTGGCCTACATCATGTTTAACTCGACAAGTCGCTCTCACCCATGCTTCGAGAGTCGCTTGGGGCAAGTTCTTAGCCCACGAGAAAGGTAAACCTTCCTCCCGACTCGAGCAACACACGACTAGTAATCGCACACACACAACACTGGGTTATCGTTAATTTCATTCAAATTCACCAATTGAGTATAACAAATCTAAATCTACGCAGAAATACTAAACATAAATTAGATGCATAGAGAAAATCCAGTTCTACTCAAATTCTACCATAACATGCGAAGTGACTAGAACACTACATGAGTCAACATCGCACTCCAAATAATAATTCCTACGTTAACAACCTATTTCATATTCCAACCAAGATAGTTTACAACGGAACAACAACAAAAAGATAAGCGCGCACTCAAGTGGGTGAAGTGGTGTGTGAAGCATGAAAACAATGACAACGATAAGGATAAATAAGAAACAGCCTTCTAGTATGCAGTGCAACTCGTGCACAGTGGATAACAACAACCGCTCCCCCAGACTTAAGCTAAACAATATATCTAGAAATTTGAAGCTAAAAGAGGGGAGGAAGCGTTACCCCATGCTCAGAAATGAGCATACCAGACGATTGGCGTTTATGAACAGGAATAGTCCGCAGCATCCGCACCATCGAACACAAAACCTGCAAGCACAAACTCAAAACAACAAATATGTAAAAGCTAAACTAAAAGAAGTTAGATAAAAAACTACAAAATCAGGGAATCTGGGCTGTCTCCCAGTAGCGCTTTCATTTAACGTCCTTAAGCTGGACCAAATACCTGTATTAGCAGTGTTTAAAGAGTGCAAAACTTAAAAAGAGGAGTTCTCAAAAATAGAGTTTCGCAAAAATAAGAAACAAGAAGGGAAAATCAGCTGCCGGTGCTTGTATGATGTCCATCTCCCAATGTCAGCAACTGACACTCCTTGTTTATAGTGGCGCCATCGTATAACTTCAGCCGATGTCCATTGACCTTAAACTTGTCCCCCTTATCTCCAGATATTTCTATGGCACCGAAGGGGGAGACATCGGTCACGGAGAAAGGACCACTCCACCTCGATTTTAACTTCCCTGGGAAGAGGCGGAGACGAGAGTTGTAGAGCAGCACTTGGTCCCCAATTTTGAACTCCTTAGGAATGATATGCCGATCGTGCCATTTCTTCGTTTTCTCCTTGTAGATACGAGCGTTTTCATAAGCGAAATGATGGAGCTCCTCTAACTCGTTGAGTTGGGAACGACGCACCTCGGCCGCGGCTCTAATGTCCATGTTCAACAGTTTGGTTGCCCATAATGCTTTATGCTCCAGCTCCACAGGGAGGTGGCATGCCTTGCCATAGACCAATTGAAATGGAGTCATGCCGATGGGTGTTTTGAACGCAGTCCGGTAAGCCCATAATGCATCGTCGACCTTTTTAGCCCACTCCTTCCTATTTGAGTGTATTGATTTCTCAATTATTCGCTTGAGCTCACGGTTGGAAACTTCGACTTGCCCGCATGTTTGGGGGTGGTATGCCAAAGAAATCTTATGATGGACCCCAAACTTTTTCATTAGCTGCACAAACTGCTTATTGCAAAAATGACTACCGCCGTCGCTGATGATAGTTCTCGGCGTCCCAAACCTGGAGAAGATATTCTTGTGGATAAAATGTAGCACTGTGTTGGCATCATTCGTGGCAACCGCCTCAGCTTCCACCCATTTTGAGACATAATCAACTGCCACAATAATGTAATGCTTACCATGAGACATCGGGAAGGGACCCATGAAGTCTATTCCCCAGACATCAAAGGGTTCGCAGACCAGCATGTTATTAAGGGGCATCTCATCACGCCGGGAAATATTTCCGGTCCTCTGGCATTCGTCGCACTTGGTAACATAGGCATGGGCGTCCCGGAAGAGGGTCGGCCAAAACAATCCACATTGCAGGATTTTTTGTGCTGTTCGAACGGCCCCGAAGTGCCCGCCAGCTTCTCTGTCATAGCAGTGCTGTAATATAGAATGAAACTCAGCTTCCGGAATGCAACGCCTAATAATCCCATCGCTGCACGTGTGGAATAAGAGCGGATCTTCCCAAAAATAGTATTTTGAGTCAGAGGCAAGCTTCCATCTTTGCTGAGGAGACAGACTCGGGGAGAACGTTTTGCAAGCCAAGTAATTAGCAATATCTGCGTACCAAGGTGCGGTTGGGGGGGACGTAGTAATTGCAAATAACTTTTCATCCGGGAAATAGTCGTTCGTTTCCTCCACAACGCTGTTGGGAGTGTCGTACTCCAAACGCGAGAGATGATCAGCAATCACATTCTCCACCCCCTTCTTGTCTTTGATTTCCAGATTGTATTCCTGCAAAAGTAAAATCCAACGAATCAGACGCGATTTGGATTCTTTCTTACTGAAAAGATACCTGAGAGCGGCGTGGTCCGTGTACACGATCACTTCGGAAAGTACCAAATATGAGTGAAACTTTTCAAAGGCGAAGACCACGGCTAGCATTTCTTTCTCCGTGGTGGTATAATTTGCTTGTGCGCTGTTGAGAGTTCGACTGGCATACGCAATAGTGTGAAAGGTCTTATCTTTCTTTTGACCGAGCATAGCACCTACGGCCACATCACTTGCGTCGCACATGATAATAAAAGGTACAGTCCAGTCGGGTGCCACCAAAATTGGGGCTGAGATGAGTTGTCCCCGTAAAGTTTCGAAGGCTTGCATGCATGCTTCGTCGAAGTGGAAGGGGACGTCCTTAACCAGCAGGCGAGATAAGGGCTTTGAAATGGAGGAAAAATCCTTGATGAACCTTCGATAGAAGCCCACATGACCAAGAAAACTTCGAATGCCTTTCACTGACATGGGTGGAGGGAGGTTTCTGATGACACTTACCTTCGCTTGATCTACTTCGAGCCCTTTGCGGGAAACTTTATGCCCCAACACAATTCCTTCGCGCACCATAAAGTGGCATTTCTCCCAGTTCAAGACAAGATTGGTGTCTTCACACCGCTTCAAGTTCTTGGCCAAATTCGCCAGGCAAATGTCGAAGCAACTGCCAAATAGAGTAAAATCATCCATGAAGACTTCGAGGAAGTCCCCCACCATGTCAGCAAAAATAGCGAGCATACAACGTTGGAAGGTTGCGGGGGCATTACACAGTCCGAATGGCATTCTTTTGAACACGAAGGTACCGGAGGGACATGTGAATGTCGTCTTGTCTTGATCAGATGGGTCAATTAAAATCTGATTGTACCCCGAGTACCCATCCAAAAAACAGTAGTAATCCTGCCCCGCTAACTTTTCTAGCATCTGATCAATAAAGGGGAGCGGAAAATGGTCCTTGCGCGTCGCATCGTTCAGCTTGCGATAGTCGATGCAGACTCTCCACCCGGTGATCATTCGGGTCGGTAACAGCTCGTTCTTTTCATTGGCAACGATAGTAATCCCTCCCTTCTTCGGTACCACCTGGACTGGACTGACCCATTTGCTATCGCTGATTGGGTAAATGATGCCAGCGTCTAAAAGCTTTATCACTTCAGCCTTTACTACCTCTTGCATTCTCGGGTTCAGCCGCCTTTGGGGCTGTGCTGTCGGTTTGTACTGATCTTCAAGGAGGATCTTATGCATGCAGACCGTGGGGCTGATTCCCTTAATGTCAGCAAGAGAACGTCCGAAGACCTTGTGGTACCTTCTCAGCACGCCCACTAATGCAGTTTCGTTGGCGGCGGACAGGGCTGCGGAAATAATCACCGGATGTGTGTTTTTTTTCCAAGAAACACGTACTTTAGAGAATCCGGAAGTTGTTTGAGAGCCGGACATGGGTTTGGATTAGCCGAATCGTTGGAGGGCTCTCCGCTTGAATGTGACAAATCAGGGTGATTTGAGTGTGCACCCCCTTCTTCCTCGTCTTCGTGCTGCCAGCACACCTCGCGGTCATCCAACTCCACATCGTTCTGACCATCGAATTCTTCAAGCGCCTCTGCTGGTTCACACTCTGTAATTTCAAAGAGTTGCGACGGGCTGTGGACGTTGAAAGATATAGCATCCTCCCCCAGTCTTAGTGTGAGCTCCCCCTGCTCCACATTAATAATAGCACGAGCAGTAGCGAGAAAGGGCCGCCCCAAGATAATGGGAACATTTGTATCGACCTTCATGTCGAGAATGATAAAATTAGCTGGAAAGGTGAGACCGTTTACAACTATTGTGAGGTCCTCGACGATTCCCGACGGCTTCTTGATCGACCGATCAGCAAGCTGCAGCATTACCTGCGTTGGCTTCAAGATCCCAGCACCAAGTTCACGAAAGATAGAGAGCGGCATCAGGTTGATTGATGCCCCCAAATCACAGAGTGCCTGGATGAAACGGTGATGGACGATCCTGCAGGGAATCGTAAAACTGCCCGGATCCTTGCACTTAGTGGGCATATTGGAAATGATGGCGGAGCACTCCTCGGTGAGGTCGATAGTTTTGAGACCCTCCAACTGCTTCAGCTTTGAGATCAAATCTTTCAAAAATTTGGAGTAGCCCGGCATTTGAGAGATAGCTTCAATCAGTGGTATGCTCACTTGCACTCCTTTCATTATTTCCAAAAATCTGTGGAATTGCTTCTCGGATTTCTCGTTTCGCAGCCTGTGGGGGAATGGGGGGTGAACAGCACTTTTCGAGATTTGTGCCTCGCTCACGGGATGCGGCTCAAAATGAATCTGAGTCAGCTTCTCGGGAGTGTCTTCATTATGCTTGTTAGTGGAACACGCAAGAGGTTCCTGTCGAGGAGGACTGTCTACACTTCTCCCACTTCTCAATCGCATGGTGTTCACTGACTCAGGATGCTGACTTGCAAGCCCAGAAATGACATCGGACAGAGTCCCTATAGTAGAGCGAAGCTGTTGGATTGCGGCCGATTGGTCATTCATTTTGTTCAATACCCCGACCACCAAAGTTGCTAACTGTTCTGGTTGCTCTGGCGGCGAAAAATCCGCTGCTCCTTTGAATGTCACGGCATTAACTGCAGCAGTACTTGGGGAGCGAATGATATGACTCCAGTGCTGACTGGTGTGAGCAACATTCACGACCACTTCCCACGCGTCTTTCCCCGATTTATTAAACAGGGCCCCTCCAGCTGCCATATCAAATAGAAGATGGAAATTATCCCGCACTCCGAAATAAAAAATCTGAATTAAGAAAGCTTCTGAAAGATCTTCACGGTAGCATCCCCTATGCAAGGATTGGAAACGCTCCCAAGCATCAACTAACGTCTCCTCCTTCCCCTGTCCAAAGGTTACAAGTTCCCTGTACTTGTCCAAGGCTTGGGTACGATGTTGAAACTCTTGCAAAAATCTCCCTTCGAATTGTTTCCATGTGATCACCTCTCTTTTCCGGATATCCCAATACCAGCTTCTGGCTTTTTTATGCAAGGAGAATGAAAATGCCAGAATCTTTTGCAGGTCGTTTTCAACTCCACAGAATACACATGTGTAATAGATTGCTAAAAAGTCCTGCATGTGTTGCACCGCGTCTTCATGCTCATCCCCGCTGAACTTGTAGTTCCCAGACATGTACTCAATGACGTCGGGGGAGATCTCGAAGTCATGATTGTTTCTGTTGAGTATTGTGTCCACAATCACCTTGATTTGAAGATGTCCCCTAGTAAACTAAAATGAATTGTATGTGTATTTGATGACTTTTGTTTAGATGTGTTATGACAGGTAGTAATGCTAAGTGCACACCAAAGTCAGGTTGCAATGGATCACCAAACACAGTTCTAGACAATGTAATCCCTCATTGTATAGAACAATGTGTTGGTCCATGTGTAATCTCTCTTTTGGAGTACACTTCATATTCTCATAACTGAAGGTGTTCAAGGTTGAGGTGTGGAGCAGGCTTTCAGAAGAAAAGAAAATTTCTGCTGAGTCAATTCGTCGAGATAACTCGGGTCCTTCCGACGAATCCCGACGAATCCTGACAGAAGACTTTCTGGCTGAGTTATGCAAAATTTTCTGAAGCCAAGTCCATTCGTCGAGATGACTCGGATCATTCCGACGAATCCCGACGAATGCTGACAGAGGTCATTTTGGCCGAGTCATGCAGAATTTTCTGAAGCCAAGTCCATTCGTCGAGATGACTCGGATCATTCCGACGAATTCCGACGAATGCTGACAGAGGTCATTTTGGCTGGGTTGTGAAGAAGTTTCTGAAGCCAAGTCCATTCGTCGAGATGACTCGGATCATTCCGACGAATCCCGACGAATGCTGACAGAGGTCAATCCTGTCTAGGTTCTGAAGAAATCTCTCAGCTAAGTCAATTCGTCGGATGCTCTCGTGTTATCCCGACGAATGACGGACAGACGGATTTCAATTTCTCGTTTCGTTTTTGAAATTTAGGGTTAGCCGACATGAACAGTACACGTGTCGCATCTCCCTTCATTGTCGCAAGAGCCGTTGAAGTCCTCCCTATATATAGATCATTATTTTAGGGCAAAAAAAAACTCTCAAGAATCGATCTAAGACTTTCTTCAGCCGCCAGTTCAGAAAAGAAAAAGCAACAAAAGTCTATCTTCTCCTTCTCTTTGTCTGAACAAGAATTCTGAGATTGAACTCTCTCTGCTCAAGAATCTTTCTCTATTTGTGATTAGAGAGTTCTCAGAAGAAGGCCTTTGATCTCTTTGCTGCTCTCCTTATTGAAGTTTTTCTCAAGCAAGTCAAAGGGCCTATTCAGATCTGGTTAGCCTAGTCTTCTCTCTTCCACTTCTCTCTAGTGCCAAGCTTTCCTTCAAGGTTGAGAAGAAGACTCAGTTTTCAGGATCTGAAGTTAATCTCTTTAGAGGTTAAGAAGAAGTATTTTGTTTCCATTTCTCTTCTTTTGTAGGAGTGTTTCACTCCGAGATTATTTGTAGGAGTTGTTTACTCCGAGGTGTAGGAGTTGTTATACTCCGAGTTGTAGGAGTTTTGACTCCGAGGTGTAAGATTTGTTATAATCTGAGATTGGTGAAGTAGCCGAGTCTAGCCTCGAAGTGCTAGATAGGCGAGGCGGGAAAGAGGACTACCCACATCGGGGAACCTCTATAAAATCCTTGTGTCTGTGCTGTGGTTGGTTGTTTGCTTTTCTGTGTTTATTTTTTTTAATTCCGCTTAAAGACATAGAATCCACCTATTCACCCCCCTCTAGGTGATTTAGGCCGCAACTAGATTCTTTCAATTGGTATCAGAGCAGGTTGTTCGCTATAAGGCTAACACCTTGAACAAGATCTCCTCATCTAGTTGCTAAAGCAATCATGTCTGGAATGGATAAGACCAAGGACTCCGTCAAGTTGCCAGTCTGCACCAAAGAGAACTTTCCTATGTGGAAGGAAAGAGTAAGATTCTATATGGAAGCTGCTGACCCAAGAATATTTCAGATCGTGGAAGAAGGTCCCCATGTTCCGATGAAACCATCTTCAATAAACTCCACCATCATGATCCCAAAGAAGATGTTGGAACTGAATAAAGATGAGATCGCTCTAGTGGCCCTAGACAAGAAAGCAAAAAATATCATAGCAGGTGCAGTTGATGATTCAATGTTGCAAAACCTGCTTCACTGCAAATCTGCTAAAGAGATGTGGGACTCACTAGTCGTTCTGATGGAAGGGACCGAAGAAGTGAGGGATGACCGAAGATCGTTGCTGAACCAAGAATATGAAGCATTCAAGCAAGATCCAAGAGACTCCATTTCTGACACCTACGAGAAGTTCTTCAAGATCGTAAATGGTCTTAGAAACTATGATAGAGAATTCACGACTGGTGAACTAAATGACAAATTTCTGAGATCCCTGACGAAAGAATGGGATACAAAGGTCATAGCCATCAGAGAATTTGGAAAGCTCGGAACCACGGAGCCCCAAATGTTGTTTGGTAAGCTCCTGTCTCATGAGTTGAAGCTGAATTCCCGCAAAGCTGAAGAAGAAGGGGTCAGAGCCTCTGGAAGGGAGAAGTCCTCTGCCCTAAAAGCTGAAAGCTCAAGAAAGTGCAAAGCTCTCCCACCTGTAAGGAGACCATCTTCTGATGAGGATGAGTCTGATGCCAGCCCATCAGGTTCAGATATGTCTGATGGAGAATTTTCTCTTCTCTCCAAACAATTCAAAAGACTTCTGAATAAAAGAAAGCAGAAGAGAGGGCAATCCACTACATTTGATCACAGAAGATCAAAACGTGATGGTGATCATCACAAAAAGGACTACAACAATGAAAGGTATAAATCTAAACCGAACAAATTTGATTCTGCTGACATTATTTGTTATTGCTGCAATAAGCCAGGGCATGTAATAGCCGAGTGCCCGTATAAAAAGAAAGAAGGATCAAGGAAGGAAGAAAAGAGATCATTTAAAGGAAGGAAGAAAGAAAAGAGTCTCCTTGCCAAAAAGGCCAAGACTCTGAGCGACAGCGACTCTGATGCGTCAAGCTCAGATGAAGAAGCCTACTTTGGGCTTATGGCTCATCTAGATGAAGAAGTAGGCGACTCCTCTTATAAGGGGAAGGTAAACTCTCATACCCCTCTATCTGCTTCTGAAGATGAGACTGCATCCGTAGCAAATGAAGGCTACTCCTCGGAGGAGGATTCAAAGTTAATAACTCAGTATGAAGCCCTTGTGAAAGGATTTGACAAGTGCCGCAAGGTTGTCAAATCCAAGTCAAAAGAAATTGAATCTCTCAAGACAGTGGAATTAGCCTTGAGGGAGGAAGTTGAACAATTAACTCCCCTCAAAGATGAAATCCAACTCTTGAAAGACAAACTGAAAAGCTCTACTGAGTTGTTAAAATTAAAGGAGAAAACCATAAGTGAACTAGAAAATAAGTTGAAGGCGGAAAGGAAGCTCGTAGAAAGCTTCTCCAAGCCTAAGACTATTCTTCCATTCATTGATACGTTTTCTGCTCCTGCGAAGGGTAGCGGAATTGGTCATAAGGCTGAAAGTAGTAAGGCTGCTGAGAAGAGAGCTGTGAAGGGAAAGGGAAATGCTAATCAAAGTCAACCTTCATTTAGGAAGGTCATTTTTCCATCAAATCCTTTTGACTTTGATTCATCCTACGGTCATTTTGCTAGGCCAACACATGTTGAACCTAGTAATAGATATCAAGGATGGAGCTTTCCCCGAAACTTTGACAACTCTCCCTTCAAAGCTCCTCATGAAGAAATAACCCTCAAAGATCATGGTCCATTTGTCCACGGATCAGCTCACAAGAAAGCACCGAAAATTAGAACGATTGCATCCAAACCTGTTGAGAAGAAGTTGGAGCCATGTGTGTGCTGTCACCATGAGGCTCCCACTTCTAAGAAGACTTCCTCTATGAAAGTCACTCCTGTTGCACCTCCCGTTCAAAAGGCAAAACAGGAGACAAAGAGAAGGTACAATCTATTCGATTGTTGGTGTTGTGGCAAGATTGGTCATTTTGCCATAGACTGTTGGTTTAATCCGAGAAATGTCTCGACTCCACGGATTAACAATGCAAGAATGACCTCTCGCAATGTTAACATTCCAAGTGGTGGTCATCTAACAAAAAGCCAAGGACCCAAATCGGTTTGGATTCCTAAGGGCAATTGATTATTGATTGCAGGTATGTCCAAAGGCCAATTCAAATCCAATATGGTACTTGGACAGTGGATGTTCACGGCACATGACCGGAACAAGAAGTTTGTTACAAGAGTATACACCCGTGAAAGATGGTCCAAAAGTTATTTTTGGCGGATCTGATCGGGGAATCACAAAAGGCTACGGTATGATCACTAATGGTACAGTCTCTTTCACAGACGTGGCTTATGTTAAAGGATTACAACATAATCTCATTAGCATAAGTCAACTTTGTGACAAAGGCTATATGGTAGAATTCTACAAGGACAAGTGCTTGATAAAGTCGTCTGATACGTCAGAAACTATTTTAACAGGCACTCGGAGTAGAAATATCTTTTGTTTAAATTTTCTTTGCTTAGACTCTTCTACACCAGTATGTCTTTTAGCAAAAGATAGTGCATCTCTCTGTGACCAGTGGCACAAGAGACTAGCACATATTAATTTCAAAACAATAAGCTTGTTATTTTCTCACAACTTAGTTCGTGATGCTCCAGATGTCAAGTGCATTAAAAAGAGACCTTGTCATGCCTGCCAAATGGGCAAGCAGACTCGGGCTACCTTTAAGAGCATTATTGGCAAAGATTCTACCAGATGCTTATATCTGCTCCATATGGACTTGTTTGGTCCCATGCAAATCCGAAGTTTAGGAGGCAAGTCTTATACGCTGGTTATTGTTGATGATTACTCACGCTTTGCTTGGGTTTTCTTTCTGAAACACAAGTCAGACACCTTTGACTCGTTCACCACATTCGTCAAGCAAATTCAGAATGAACTGGAATGTTCTGTGGTCAAAATCAGAAGTGACCATGGTACAGAATTCAAGTCTGGGGCTATGACCGAATTTTGTGAAAGCCTAGGTATCTTTCATGAGTTTTCCTCTCCTCGTACTCCACAACAAAATGGAGTAGCTGAGAGAAAGAATAGAACACTCATAGAGGCTTGCAGAACAATGTTGAGTGACTCTTCTCTCCCAGAATACTTCTGGGCTGAAGGCATCAACACTGCCTGCCACGTGCAAAACAGAGCACTAATCAACAAGAACCATCATAAGACTCCTTATGAACTCCTGAAGGGCAAGAAGCCAACCTTGTCTTATTTTAGAATTTTTGGCAGTAAATGCTTCGTGCTAAATAACGGGAAATATTACAAAACTAAGTTTAGTGAAAAATGTTTTGAAGGTATTTTCGTAGGATATAGTAGCCATAGTAAGGCATATAGGATTTTCAACAAGAAAACCCTGGTTGTAGAAGAAACTTTTAATGTTATATTTGATGAAACTAGTATGCTTCAAAGCAGTTCTTCTAGTGTTTTTGTTGAAGATGCAGATGCAAGGTTCAAGGACATAAACTTGGAAGAAGCTGTAAAGGAAGATGCTCCAAAGTCTATTGAAGTCAACATTCCATCCGCACCTGAGGAAGATGAACCTCAAGAAGATGAAGATGTACCGGAAGTGCAGGAACCCCGTGGAAATCCAAATGCTGGAATGATCCGACACTTAAGGGACCATCCTGCAGAGCAAATTATTGGAGATACCCATGCTGGTGTAAGAACAAGAAGAGGTACAACTAACGAAGTTTTACATTTAAGTTTTCTTTCACAGATTGAGCCAAAGAAGTTTGAAGAAGCAAACTCCGATCCCTCTTGGATCCTTGCTATGCAAGAGGAGCTCAACCAATTCAAAAGATGTAAAGTTTGGAAGTTGGTACCTAGACCCAAAGGACAGAATGTGATTGGAACCAAATGGATTTTCCGGAACAAGCTTGATGAAAAGGGCATCATCACCAAGAACAAATCAAGACTGGTTGCTCAAGGATACAGGCAAGAAGAAGGGATTGACTTTGATCAGACCTTCGCACCCGTAGCAAGACTCGAAGCCATCAGATTATTTCTGGCTTATGCTGCATATAAGGGTTTTAAGGTTTTTCAGATGGACGTAAAGTCCGCTTTTCTGAATGGAGACCTTAAAGAGGAAGTGTATGTAGCTCAGCCTCCAGGTTTTGTCGATCCTAACTTTCCTGATCATGTATTTCATTTACAAAAAGCCTTGTATGGTCTTAAACAGGCACCCCGAGCCTGGTATGAGACATTGTCTAAGTTTCTTCTTGAGAACAAATTTACAAGAGGAACAATAGACAAGACATTGTTTCTTAGGGAAGTTAAAGGCGAGATTTTGCTGGTGCAAATCTATGTCGACGACATTATCTTTGGCTCTACTGACGACAAACTTTGCAAAAAGTTCTCTAACTTGATGCAAGGTAAGTTTGAAATGAGCAGTATGGGAGAGCTGAAATATTTCTTAGGACTCCAGGTGAACCAATCTGAAGATGGAATCTTCATCTCTCAGACGAAGTTCACTAAAGAGCTTCTTAAGAAATTTGGAATGGAGAGTGCAACCTCAATGAGGACTCCAATGGGCTCAAGTATGTCTCTGGACAAGGATGAGAAAGGGAAACCTTTTGATGAAACCAAGTACAGAAGCATAATTGGATCCTTGCTCTATCTCACTGCTACTAGACCTGATATAATGTTCTCAACATGTGTGTGTGCCAGGTATCAAGTGAACTGCAAGGAATCTCATTATGCCGCTGCAAAGAGGATATTGAGATACCTTAAGGGTACACCAAATCTCGGCTTATGGTACTCAAGAAGCAATGATTTTGAACTAATTGGATTTTCAGACGCTGATTTTGCAGGTAGCAAAGATGATAGAAAGAGCACTTCGGGAACTTGCCAGTTCTTGGGAAAAAGGCTCGTTTCATGGAGTAGCAAGAAGCAAAATTGCGTTGCAATCTCAACTGCTGAATCGGAGTATATCTCTGCAGGCAGTTGCTGCGCACAACTTTTGTGGATGAAAAATCAGCTTGAGGACTATAATGTAAAGCTCTCAGAAATCCCCATGTTCTGTGACTCCTCAAGTGCTATTGCCATAGCAAATAATCCCGTCTCTCACAGCAGAACGAAGCATATTGAGCTTCGCTATCACTTCATCCGAGAACATGTCAAAAGTAAGGACATAAATTTATTATATGTTAATACTGACAAACAAATTGCAGATATTTTTACGAAGCCTCTGGACGAAACCAAATTCAATTTCTTCAAAATGGAACTTGGAATGCTCAACAAGGAATCTTGAAGTCGGGACTGTTGAAATTTCACGTATTAACTCAGAAAAGTTCATGACATTTCACGGGTATTCACGGGACAGTTTTTTTTTTGGATATTTATTCCTCTCAAAATTCCTCTTCCGTGGAATAAATTCTCTACAGGTGCGCGCCCTACTTAAAATTTTATATATATATATATATATATATATAAATCAAAAGAAAACATCACGATTTCACGGAAGGATTCGTCTTCTCAAATTCCTCTTCCGTGAAACCCTTCCCGTCCGTTCGTCTTCTCCCTCGCGATTCCCTGTTTCTCTTCCTCGACGTCGACGACATCAATGGCGCCCAAAGCTTCCGGTGGCTTGAACTCAGGGGGAGAGTTGGTGAGAGGCGCCTTCCGCTCTGCTTCTGATGAGTTTCGAAATGTCATCATGATGCTTGATGTCGCCGGGCTAAGTTTCATCTTGGAAGAGCCGACCAAAGTCCTGGAACAGGATGTTCTAGAGTTTTATCAAAATGCTAAAATCTCTGGTCAAGGCAAGAAGATCAAAAGCTCTATTCGATCGTGCAAAGTAATTTTAAAGGCTAGAGGTCTCAATCGATCGTTGAAGATGCCAGATGTCAAATCTGAAGAGCTGTCTGTTGAAGATACTTTCAGAGCCAGAAGATTTTGTGGTATTCTTGATCAGAGCGCCAAAATCAGAAGAAAATTCATGAATGAAGGAGGTAAGCTTCTGTGTGATATTATTGGCAAAGTTTTTTTATGCAAGGTAGGTTCTCACGACTACATATCTGAAGAGGATTTCAAAATTCACACCGCTATAATTTGTCGAAAAAATCTCAATTTTGGAGAAGTCATCTTTGAGAAGATTAAAGAAAGTTTTCTTGCTCCAAATTTTGGAAGGATTCTCAGCCTGCTTCTGCATAGTGGTAATCCAGAGTTTTTCAATACTGGAAGAGGTACCCCCATCCACCACACAAAGAAAATCAATTCCTCCATTTTCACCAAATGGGAAAGGGTAATTCCCAAAGGATTAGGGAATGCTGCTGTAAGGGCTCCTTTGAGTGATGATGAGGCCCCTCTCCCTAATGTACTTAGGTCCACTGAAGCAGGGCAATCCTCCAGGGAGAGTGGACTGGATCCAGCTCCTGCACAGGACAGAGATACACATGTTGAGGGGGAGTTTCCAACCCCAAGAGACATTGGTGCATGCAGTGGTGCTGCAGAGGTTGCTCCTCCTAGTGTTGCTGATCTTGTCTTGGAGGATCAAGAGGTTGCTGCTGTGGTTGTTGAGGCTCCTCAGCTGGAAGATTCAAGGAGATCACCTGCCTTGGTTGATTCTCAGTCTGAAGATCATGATATATTGCCAGCCACTCCTCCTGAGCAATCTGATTCTGGGGAGCAGGGCAGCCTTGGTGCCATGCTGAGGTTGGCTAAGGAGATGTCTCTTCTTGAGGGGGAGAAAGACCAGGAAGATCCCTTCATGGCTGAATCTGTTCCTTCTGAGGTCCTTCCTCCTCTGCTGCTTTTGCCTCCTCCAGAGATTGTTGTGGCTAGGAGCACCTCTCCAAGAGCAACTGTGCTTGACAGCTTAGCACAGTCCTCAAGCTTTGTAGCTGAAAAGCTTTCTCCTGAAGAGGGTGAGACTGGTGATAGCTCTCACTCTTCTTTGCTGAAGTCCATTGCTGGGATGCTACAGGGTCAGACTGATCACTTTGATCAATCTATAAAGCAAGTATATAAGAAGATTGACTCCGTTGATAGTTCTTTGAGGCAAGACATGGCTGAGATCAAGCATGATATGGGCAGATTCAAGACTGATCAAGAAGCCTGGATGCTATCTGCTGGGAAAGCTTTGGATCACACAAATAAGGCTGTTGGGCATGCTCTCCAAAATCTGCATCAGGTCAGTGAAGATGTGTTGCACCTGACTTCTGCTATTTCTTCTCTCAGCTCTGCTCATGATCAAGGAATTTCTTACTTGGATGATCAAGTTGAAACTCAGCTGAAAAGGTTATATACCCTCCTTCATGAAGATGTCATAAAGGGGGAGGAAAGTGTGGTCTCCAAGTTAGAAGACTCTGCAAGCAAATTGGATGAGTTGAATGAAAATGTAGCTTCTCAAATGAAAGATCTCAAGGAAAACATCTTACAGAATGTCAAGGATGTAAATTGGTATACTCATGAAGCCCAAAGCTGGCTGTTCAAGCAAGTGGCTGAAATGCTGGGGTTTACTGTTGTTGACAAAGGGTCAAGTGTTCCCTCCTCTAGTGCTCCAGGTCCCAGGGCTCCTAGTTTCTCTCCACATTCTGCTGAGGACTCTGTGTTTGCTGATGAAGTCTTCCCGGCTTCATCTTATCAGGATATGTGGGATGATCCAGCTCTTGTTCAAGATCCTGACAGCCCCCATTTTGCTGATCCCTCTGAGAAGTCTTTAAAAAGGAAGCTTTTTGATGATAAGCCTCCTGCTAAGAAGTCTAATCCATTTAAGAAGGCCAGAGAGTTCTATGCTAGGCCTCCTCCTAGAAACTTCCAAGAAAGCTGGAGCCCTATCTCCAAAGGTATTATTCTCTCTGCCTTTGATAAAGTCAGCAATCAGAATGAAAAGGTCAGTGACCATTATAGTTCAGAAGAATGGAGCAAGTTTGAGAAAAGAACAACTGAAAGAAGAATTCACTTCAAGAATGGCGGATCTAAAGAGTCTGCTCCTGACAAATACTGGCCTAAGCCAAAGGGATTTTTTGAAAGAATGGATTCAGAACTGAAGAAGAAAACTGAGGCAGTGGTCAGAATGGCTGCAAAGATGAAAGGCAAAGGTCATGATTAAGCTGGGCTTTTCTGGAATCATGATGTTTTCTTTGCTTATATATATATACACTTTTCTTAAACATTTAGTCCTTTCAGCTCTTCATTATATATATTACTGCCTGGGTTCTGTCTTCTTATTTAATATTCTTTCTGTGCAATTCAAGTTAGTGCCTAGGGTTATGACATCTTCAAATAGGGGGAGATTGTTGAGTATTGTGTCCACAATCACCTTGATTTGAAGATGTCCCCTAGTAAACTAAAATGAATTGTATGTGTATTTGATGACTTTTGTTTAGATGTGTTATGACAGGTAGTAATGCTAAGTGCACACCAAAGTCAGGTTGCAATGGATCACCAAACACAGTTCTAGACAATGTAATCCCTCATTGTATAGAACAATGTGTTGGTCCATGTGTAATCTCTCTTTTGGAGTACACTTCATATTCTCATAACTGAAGGTGTTCAAGGTTGAGGTGTGGAGCAGGCTTTCAGAAGAAAAGAAAATTTCTGCTGAGTCAATTCGTCGAGATAACTCGGGTCCTTCCGACGAATCCCGACGAATCCTGACAGAAGACTTTCTGGCTGAGTTATGCAAAATTTTCTGAAGCCAAGTCCATTCGTCGAGATGACTCGGATCATTCCGACGAATCCCGACGAATGCTGACAGAGGTCATTTTGGCCGAGTCATGCAGAATTTTCTGAAGCCAAGTCCATTCGTCGAGATGACTCGGATCATTCCGACGAATTCCGACGAATGCTGACAGAGGTCATTTTGGCTGGGTTGTGAAGAAGTTTCTGAAGCCAAGTCCATTCGTCGAGATGACTCGGATCATTCCGACGAATCCCGACGAATGCTGACAGAGGTCAATCCTGTCTAGGTTCTGAAGAAATCTCTCAGCTAAGTCAATTCGTCGGATGCTCTCGTGTTATCCCGACGAATGACGGACAGACGGATTTCAATTTCTCGTTTCGTTTTTGAAATTTAGGGTTAGCCGACATGAACAGTACACGTGTCGCATCTCCCTTCATTGTCGCAAGAGCCGTTGAAGTCCTCCCTATATATAGATCATTATTTTAGGGCAAAAAAAAACTCTCAAGAATCGATCTAAGACTTTCTTCAGCCGCCAGTTCAGAAAAGAAAAAGCAACAAAAGTCTATCTTCTCCTTCTCTTTGTCTGAACAAGAATTCTGAGATTGAACTCTCTCTGCTCAAGAATCTTTCTCTATTTGTGATTAGAGAGTTCTCAGAAGAAGGCCTTTGATCTCTTTGCTGCTCTCCTTATTGAAGTTTTTCTCAAGCAAGTCAAAGGGCCTATTCAGATCTGGTTAGCCTAGTCTTCTCTCTTCCACTTCTCTCTAGTGCCAAGCTTTCCTTCAAGGTTGAGAAGAAGACTCAGTTTTCAGGATCTGAAGTTAATCTCTTTAGAGGTTAAGAAGAAGTATTTTGTTTCCATTTCTCTTCTTTTGTAGGAGTGTTTCACTCCGAGATTATTTGTAGGAGTTGTTTACTCCGAGGTGTAGGAGTTGTTATACTCCGAGTTGTAGGAGTTTTGACTCCGAGGTGTAAGATTTGTTATAATCTGAGATTGGTGAAGTAGCCGAGTCTAGCCTCGAAGTGCTAGATAGGCGAGGCGGGAAAGAGGACTACCCACATCGGGGAACCTCTATAAAATCCTTGTGTCTGTGCTGTGGTTGGTTGTTTGCTTTTCTGTGTTTATTTTTTTTAATTCCGCTTAAAGACATAGAATCCACCTATTCACCCCCCTCTAGGTGATTTAGGCCGCAACTAGATTCTTTCAGTTTCTTTCTGCTTGATCCCTTAAATCATTTAAGCTTCCCTGATAGATGCATTCCTGAATGGAGGTCATGCTGCGACTACTTGCAAACAAAACGATTAGCGAACGATGGAAAAGGCAAAAGTAATCAGAAGCGCGAATCGAAAAGATACGGAGAGACCAGGGGTGAACAAGAGAGGTGAAAGAAAAGAAAATTCTCGTGCAACAAATCTTCACGCAGACGAATTCATCACGTCTGCATTCCCTGGCAACGGCGCCAAAAACTTGATGCGTGTCGGCAAGTGCACCGGTCGCTGTCAAGTAATAATTGTGGAGAATAGACTCCCCGGATGTCGGTCTCTTGAGGAATGCAGGATGGGTGAACGAATCGCGCAGTGACTATTGTTACACAAACATTTAACAAACACAAAGAGGGGGGCTTTTGGTTGGTTTTCCTAATCTTAGCAACAATAAAAGAGTTGCGGGTCGAAAACACCGCTTCGCGAAGTGAGGTGGATGCAACGGCCGCGATGCCGTGCTTCGTTAGGCGGATGGAATGTACTCAAGTGCGAGAGGGTGAGGGTCGCAAACACCTCTTCACAACCGTCGTTGGCTCTTGCTAACACGGAACAAACACCTTGCGTGCGCGTGCGAGTGAGTGAGTGGAAAAGGAGTGAATCACAACCGAACCATGAAGAACAACAAAGAAACATTCATTTCAACAAACAACATTACAATACTCAAGTTTACACGGCTCAACGAGTACAATGGAGGAGAGAGGAAAGAAATAACCGATGGTGAAGACTAGCGGCCGTTCACGGCCGGAATGGTAGGTTGTCGGGCTACCTCCGGACTCGGGCGGACAATGCTTCCGGCGTAGAGACCTGTCACGATCTCCCTACGTAGCTCCGTCGTCTTCGACTTCAGGTTTCTTCTTCTTCTCACCGGGCGGAGTGAGAGAAGGGTTGCTTGGAGGCTTGCGGACGATGGAGAACACTCACGGACAATGGAGGAAGTCTTGGAATGGGTGGAGGAGGCTTCCCCTTGCGTAGAAGATGAAGTGGAGGCGTCCCACGGTGGAGGTCGGCAGCGTACGGCACAGGAACTCCGCTCCCGGCGGCTGATTATGCCCTAAAAATCGCAACAGGCGTTTAAATAGGCGCTGGATTAAATACTGCGCACGATCATTGGCGCACGACCAGTGGTCGTGCGCACTGGAATTCTGTGATCGTGCGCACTGCTTGGGTGGAATCCTGCAAGATACGAAATTTATAAAATAAAATGTTCGCACGACCAGTGGCGCACGACCGGTGGTCGTGCGCACTATCGTTGATGGTCGTGCGCAATACAGCAAACAGAACTCAGAATTTTAATGATAAGTGCGCACGAGCAGTGGCGCACGACCAGTGGTCGTGCGCACTGGCGTTTGTGGTCGTGCGCACTGCACCAAACAGAACTCGTGAAAAAGGGTTAAGTGCACACGATCAGTGGCGCACGACCAGTGATCGTGCGCAATAGAACCGGCGATCGTGCGCATTGTTCCTGTGCAGAATTGCACCGGGAACACTTGCACGACTCCTATTCCAGCCCAACCACAGATCTAGCCACGGAAAGTGGCACTTGACAGCACATGAATACTACTAATGACAATAAGCAGGAAAATCACACCAAAGTGGGCCTAGATGTGCACCTAGCATGGATTATCAAATATAAGTTATAACAAGGCTAAAGTGCGGAGAAATGACTAAATAACGGCCCGGATGAGTCCATAAATGTGTATATGATCAGGACTCATCACTAGCCGATCTCACCAGATCGCCAGAACCAAACCGCCAGATCACCAGCGCAGACCGCGCGGTCTCTGCGGTCTCTAGCCTTCAAACCGGCCGGACTCCTTTTCACTCCACTTCAACAATTTCAACACTCCCCCTTGAAGTGGGAAGTGGAAACTAGCCCGAGCAACTCCCTTAACCGTGTAAACGGTCCCTTCGCCAGCGGCTTTGTGAAGATGTCTGCGACATTGTCCGCACTCCGAACATGCTCGACCATAAGAGATCCTCCCAACACCTTTTCACGAATGAAATGGTGCTCAATCTCTATATGTTTGGTCCTCGCGTGACAGACTGGATTGTTAACCAGCTTGAGAGCACTCTCATTGTCCCCGCGTAGCATAGTGGGACCTCGAACCTCCTGATGAACGTCCTCTACCAACCTCCTGAGCCAAATAGCTTCCTGAGCAGCTAAGGCCGAAGCCTTGTACTCCGCTTCTGTGGTAGATACAGACGCCGAGTCTTGCTTCTTGCTGCACCAAGAAATAGCTGTGGGACCTGTCATAAAGACAAAACCAGACGTTGATCTCCGATCATCCATGTCTCCCCCATAATCAGCATCCATGAAACCATGCAACTCCAAGCTTGACCCTCTCCTATATAGGAGACCCAAATCAGAGGTCGACTTCACATACTTCAAGATGCCTTTAGCTGCCAGAAGATGAGGTTTCCGTGGTTCCGCCATGTACCGACTCACCTTGCCAACTGCATAAGCAATATCCGGCCTTGTGATCGTCAAGTAGATCAAGCTCCCAACCAGAGCTCGGAACACCAACGGATCAGATAAGACTCTCCCCTCATCCTTTCGAAGCTTATGATGTTGCTCCAAAGGTATAGAGCTGCTTTTTCCTTCCTCCATTCCAAATCGATTCACGATTCGCTCCGCATATCCTTCCTGAGAAATGAGCACTCCGCTCTCCCGCCTCTGGACCTCGAGTCCAAGAAAATGGTGAAGCTCCCCCAGATCCTTCATCTCGAATCTGATAGCAAGCTCAGCCCTGAGTCTTGCAACAGCTTCCTTCGAGTTCCCGGTGACAATCATGTCATCCACGTACAGCAGCACAATCACCCGAAGCACCCCCTCCTTCTTGATGAACAAGCTTGAATCAGAGTCTGAAGCAACGAATCCGCAGAATAAGAGATATTCTGCAATCTTCCCGTACCACGCCCGAGGCGCTTGCTTCAACCCGTACAGGGCCTTCTTCAATTTACAAACATAGTCCGGATACTCCTTCGAGATGAAACCTTGCGGTTGAGTCATGAAGATATCTTTGTCAATCTCGCCGTATAAGAAGGCATTCTTCACGTCGAGTTGCCAAATCTCCCAACCACTCGAAGCCGTCAAGGCAACAACAAATCGAACTGAAGTCATCTTTGCCACTGGACTAAACGTTTCATCATAATCTTCTCCGTACGGCTGTGAGAACCCGCGAGCTACAAGGCGAGCCTTGTAACGCTCGATACTACCGTCAGCTTTCTTCTTCAGCTTGAAGACCCACTTACAAGTGACAGGAGTAGTGCCCTTGGGCTTGGGCACAAGAGACCAGGTCTCATTCTTCTCGAGAGCTGTCATCTCTTCTTGCATAGCAATGTCCCACTCCTTCACACCTCTGGCCTTTTCAAAGCTCGACGGCTCCCTTTCATCTAAGGGACCAGCAAAGAAACATGAAACGAAGTTCACCATGTTTCCTCCTGTATATCGATCTGGTGGTTGAATAGTCCTCTTCGACCTCCTAAGAGGGTGCACCTGACTAACCACCTCCTCAGCCGCTTCTTCTATGCAAGCTCCTTTTCCAGATGAACTTGGAGCATCGCTCCCCCTGCTACCAGAACCTGAAGCCCCCATCTCAGAGCTTGACACAACTGGAGCTCCTGGTGAAACAGGCAGCTCCACTTGAAGACTTCCCGCAGCTTTTCCTCCTTCATCAATCCTGCTCTCTGGTAGTTCAACTCCTGAACTCCCCTTGTAGGAAGTCACTTCATCGAACACCACATCCCGAGAAACAATTGACCTCTGTGTCTCAGGATCCATGCATCTCCATCCCTTCTTCCGCTCATCATACCCAACAAAGACTAGCTTCCTTGCTTTCGCATCTAGCTTTGTTCGAAGAGCATCAGGAATATGCACATAGCAGGTTGACCCGAACACCCGAAGGTGAGCAACACTCGGCTTCTCCTTGAACATTAGTTCGTGAGGGGTCTTCATGTTGATAGGACTTAAAGGCAATCTGTTGATGACATAAGTTGCACAAGACATTCCCTCCGCCCAGAAGGACTTTGGGATATTCTTGGCATGAAGCCAGCATTTGCAAGTTTCCGTCAGATGACGGATCTTCCTTTCGGCAACGCCATTCTGCTGTGGAGTATGGGTTCAGATTATATTGAGGAGACGGATGCGCAGGTGAGGCTGATCAGGGAGCGGATGCTGGAGGCCCAGAGCAGATAGGCGAAGTACTATGATGCGAGACATCGTATGGTGGAGTTCCAGGTGGGAGAGAGAGTGTTCTTGAAGATCCGGCCTATGCACGGGGTTTCTCGAGTGCGGGGGCACAAGAAGCTCAATCCTCGGTACATGGGGCCTTATTTGATCCTGGAGCAGATCGGTCCATTGGCGTACAGGCTGGAGCTACCGCCAGAGTTGGATAACCTGCATGACGTCTTCCACGTCTCTTCACTTCGGAGAGCCCTGCTTCATCCTGAGCAGCATGTTACATCTACATCAGGCCCGGTGGCACCCGATCGGTCAGTCCTACTAGAGCTACCTTCATAATGAATATTGAATTCACAAGCACCACTATCATCTATTGATGTCCGTTGCTAAAATTCTCTAAAATTATATATCATAACTCATATCAAATATCTTCTAAAAACAACTATTTCTATCACATCCATATGAATAATATGATGGCAATTGATATTATAATTATTTTTACCATGGTTGGTGTATTATGTGTGTATTGTGATTTATTTCTATCACATCCATGATCGGTCGGCGCCCTTAGAGGGGGGGGTGAATAAGGGTTTTCAAAAACTTTATATTTTATTTAGAAAACTTTGGAATATTGCAATAATAAAACAAGAAGTCAAGTAAAACAAAAAGAGAGACAAGCTTTATTGATATTAAATAAGTTTTACAAAACTTGATCTCAATGGCGCTAGAGATCGGAGGCGAATAATAAAAACTCTTTTTCGTTTTCTATACCGACTCGTATCCCCACGAACCGGTTGGCTTTAGCCGATCTCTCCCCAGATACGGCCTCAAGCCGCTCTAGCCAATCTATCCCCAGAAAGGCCTCGAGCACCCCCTAGACCTAGCCTAGATCTAGTCGCCAACACGAGGCGAATTTCAGCCCTAAGTCCTACCCCAGACCTAGTCGCCAACACGAGGCGATTTCACTACCGTTTACAGAAAAGATATGAAATGAAAAGACAATAATATAAAAACTCCCTCTATGTGGATCTCTTGGAGAAGTGGACGAAGGCCCGCAGAGTATGATCGTAGTCGATGCGGCCCTTCGTCACGATGATGACGCATGTTGAAATCTTCTCCACGGATCTCCTTAAGGCTTTATGGAATTGTGGGAGTATCACTCTGAATCTTCCTCTCTCTGCTGTGGCACGAAGCCCTGGAGTTTGGGATTGGAGGAGGATGAAGAATTCGGAGCCAAAGCATCCAATTTATAGCATTAGCGCTACCACCGGCGCTAGCGCTACCGCCGGCGCTAGCCCGGATTAAGAAACAATTTGCGCGGCAGAATCTCCCATCCGTGGCAACATGCTGCACTATGCCTTATATGCGTCACGCTACCGCCGGCGCTAGTAGCTACCGCCGGCGCTATCCCCGATTAAGAAACTTCTTGCGCGGAAGGATCTTCAATCCGCGGCATCGAGGCTTTCATTCCTTCTGTGTTCACCGATACCGCCGGCGTTATCCGTTACCGCCAGGCGTTAGCGCCTTCCATAACAGCTCCCGGAAACGCGCTCATCATCGCTAGTGCCCGGCGCTAGTTGCTACCGCCGGCGCTAGTGAGCCTCTTCGAATTTTGGCCTCAATTTTGGGGGCAGTCATCATGTGTACTCCTTGAGTCATGTGGACCTAGTAAACCTGCACACTTGAATACACAAGATCAAATACACATAGGATTTGTTATTCTCAAACCTAGGAGATGCGGAAGACCATGTTCCAACAAACTCCCCCTTTTGATAATAACAAATCCATTAATGACAAATCAAAGCATTAATAAATAAGCATGATGAAACTCTACTTGTGTGTGTGTGTGAGTGATGACTTAGGATAATTATTGATTTTAGCATTTAGAATTGCTCCCCCTAAATATATGCTCCCCCTATGTGAATGCTCCCCTAATATGTATGCTATCAACTTAATCAACCATGTTGGGTTTGCATTTTGATAGTGGATTATATATTTATCATGTTAGTTCTCCCCCTTTTGCATTTTATCATGTTAGTTCTCCCCCTTTGTTATTAGCAAAAGTGGGTAGGGAAACAAAGCACTAAAAAATGTGTAAATAAATGAGGAGGCATGATCGAGCTTTTGAAGTAAATGATAAGGAGTTTTAGATTTGTCTTTCATTGAAAATGATCAGAGTTATGACTTATTTTATCCCTTTTGTTTGTAGTTCTCCCTATTTTATATATCAAAGTTTTAGCAAAAAAAATGATTTCCTCTTTAAATAAGAGTTTTAAACCTAAAAACAATCATGATTTCCAAGTAACCAATCTACCCAGACAATATGTCAACACCCTAGCCCCGTACTAAGTGACGGATGGGCATGAGGAGCTGCAAACATGCCATAGGTTGGGGTGTTAATCCCATATGCAAACACTAGACAAAAAATTTAACCTAGCACTCTTTCCCCCCAGTGCCTCGCAAGGCCCCACTGGAACCCTCCCCGGTTAAGGACAAGACATGACTAGAGATAAGGTTATCTAATGTCTACAACCCTACGCCCCCGCTATAGTGAGAAATGAAGTCATGGATAACAATTATTGGAAACATTAAGCATTTAAATCTAATGGGAAATATCATAGCATATGGGTTTATATTTTTATTTGAATTTTTGAAATAAAACTCACATAGCTATATTGAAATTCATGAATGAATCAGAGTTTGAGTATTGCAGAAGATTTCGAAAAAGAAACATCATAATACTAAATAAGAGTTTAAGTTCAAAAAGAGATGTTTTATAAGCACTATTTCACTTGTTGGAGGAGTGTTTAGAATAGAAATAGATCAGAGTTATAAGTAAAAAAAATTCAACCAATATAAAGTTTACCAAGCAAGTCTACCACTTGTTGCAAGAAAGGAATTTGAAGATTCAAGTGATGATGCTTACAAGATGAAAGATTTTAAATAAGTATTAAAGTGCAAGGTAAAACAATTATATGGTTATGATGCGGAAGACATATAGAAGTACAAAAAACATCTTATGGTAATCAATGATGGTTCATAAAAAGATATATGAGTTCAATTTCAAAAAGAAGATGTTTTTGTAAATCATTTTGCATTTAAAATTTTTGTTTTGACAATACAGTAACCAAGCATGAAATAATCTTATCAAAAAGAGATTACTACAATGTTACTTTAATTCACAATTTCAAAACATACCAAACATTGTAGAAAGCATGCTAGGTTATCTAGTGCATTTCATAAATAAAGAGTAGTATAGATTAGCATTAGGATCCAATACTCATGAGAAGAAGTGTTATGGAAGATAATGATGTGCATAAAAGTGTATTTTGAATAGAGTAAACAAATGTTTTAATCAAAAATACAAGTAATATGTAAAGTAAAGAGCACAATAAAACACAAATAATTTTACTTCCACTCACTTCAATGCACAAAGAATAATGTACAACTACCAAGGTGCTCTGCACACACAATGCTCATCAAGACTTATCAGGGTGCAAAGTAGTGCTTGGGGGATCACATATTTTTATTCTTCAAGATTGATTTTTGTTGTGATCCGGTGTACTTAAGAATAAGTGGTTTTTATTTTGAAAGAAAGTTATGGTTTGCACAAGATACTTTATTATTCTTTCCAAGGTGCTCAACCTCACAACGCTTATTAAGACTTATCAGGAGGTTCAAGTAGTGCTTGGTGGAGTTATCTTTGTCACTTTATTTTATGATTTTGTTTTGTACAAAGTTCTCTGAATACACTTGTTTTGCAAACCAATATAATTTATGAAAAAGATAACCACTTTTCTTAACTTTTAAAAGTGCAAATAAAGGTTATGTAGGTAAGATACTTGTGCAATTTTAATTCATTGTACTATTACAAAACATACACAACCATTCTTAGATTAAACACATAAGTAGACAATGCCAAAATAAGTGAGTGAATTGCGATCATTATCAAACATAAAACATTACTCATACTTAGAGGCATGCTACGCATAGTTCTACACAACTTTTTCAATATAAATTATGCACATATTAATATATGTATCAAAGCATGATGAAGGCAATGTTCAAAGTAGTTTGAAAAGATAAATTGCAACATTATAGAAGTTCTAAATAATAGATTAAATCATGCTTGATTTTCAATGAAGTCCATACAATATTTTTTGATATTTTTGAGGAATAATTTTTATTTAAAGCTTGAACTCATAAAAATTGATCTTGGACTTCCCGAGGACTACCTTGTGAAAGGTTCGCCCGGTACTAGGTGATATGATGGGATGATAGCCCAAATCTACATTTCGCAAGATACATAGAAAAGTTAAGTTCAGAAGAATAATTTTGATACTTGTTTTTGTTTTGTTTTATATTTTTGTAGTTGATTTTTACAAATAAAAGCATATTTTTGTAATTTTTGCTTTTTTAATTTTTATATTTGATTTTTGCATACAGATGAACTTTAAATAAAGGAAACAACACAAGCGAAAAAACAAAACATATTTTTTGTAATTTGGTTTTTGTAGTTTTGTATTTGATTTTTCAAAAAATAAAGAAACACAGAAGTGCAAAACTAAGTAGAAAATATAGATTTACATATTTTAAGGGATTTTTAGAAATTTAAAAAATACAAAAAAATGAACCTCGACGCTAGCGCGGGAAACAGTAAGTGATTTTTTAGGGTTTTGAAAATTTTGATGCTTGAACTTGATTAGGTGTCCCAATAGTAGTTCCATGCTGAAGTTGCAGATTTTTAGGAGATGTTTTGGATGGTCCAAATTGCATGAAACGTTAGTAATTTCTTATATACATGACAAAATAATCATTGCATGAGATATATTTACTTATGTTTTCATTTTGACTTTTCTAAAAACTTGTGCTTATAACTTGAAAAAAAAATAGGAAATGAAAACCCAAGATATCATTTTTGAATAAATCAAATATGCATGATTTTAGAGATTAACAATAATGTTCATGCACAATCATACTATGGATATGCCCTAGATGAGAATACCCAGCTTGTATATCTTGGTAAACAAATAAAGCCTAACATAGACACAAATATTCTTTAGGTGGCAATGTTAGAATGATAAATTTGAGATTAATGTTATACCAAGTTTTGATTGTGTTTCAACTTAGAGACCTAGAATGGAGTGACAATTCTATTTGATTTGATATCAAAATGATTCAAAGGTCTAAACTAGAAATAATACACACATAATATACCAACCATAGTAAGCAATTATAATACCAATTGTCATTATATAAAATGTGATAGATAATTCTTGATATGAATTATGATTTTAGAAAGTTTTAGCAAAAAATATCAATAGATCATGATGGTGCGTATGGCATTAATATTTATGACAATTAATCTTTCAATATGTCTTATGTGTTTTTCTTTTTAATTTAGATAAGTATCTCATAGCAAATTCAGAATTTTATCCACTTGTTGGTGAAGGCTAAAAATCTAATAACCGGATTTAATTTGAAATATCTTATAACAAATTTAGAGTTTGATTCAAAAGGATAATATAAGATATTTAGATGTAATGAATATAATAATAAAAGATAGGTCATCAAAATATGATTTTGAATTTTGATCAATTTGATTTTATAAACATATTGATCTTGTAAGAGATAAGATCATATTTTCAAAATTGTATAGGATGACCATGACATGATAATTCAAAAGAAATAAGAAAAATAAGAAAAATTAAAAGACATGAAAGCATATCATGAAGTAGAAATTTGTGTATTCATTTTAATTGATTTCTACTTCATGCAAATGATGGGATATTAATGAATAAGAGATTTAGGTATCCAAAGAGGACCGGGAGTGACGGTTCCTTTGGGTACCCAAATACATCGTGTTTTCTTTTGGGGAGATATGATTGAATGGGCCCTTTTGATTTGAGTTTGTGTTTCATCTTTAACTTTTGGCCGCCATTCAAACATTGGTTTAATATTATTCTTCTTTATCAAATTTCCATGATGATTTTCTTTCCTTTGAAGATCATAATTTAAATTATCGTTTATAGGAAATTGTGTAATTTCAATTTTAAGTTGGGAGAAACATGATTTTGTAAATAATGATGATTTGGTTTTTGATATGAAAAATCATTTTGTTTCTTATTCCCATTATTAGATTTAGTTAAGATATTTGTATTCAACTTGCTTTTAGATATTGCTTGATTTTCTAAATTTGTATGTTTTGAATTTGTATTTATAATTTTCATAAGCAAGTTGATTTTTTATTTTAATTCATCATTCTTTATCTTTAGATTATGTCTAGCTTTATTATAAGCTGTTGTGCTATTTTTAAGAGTGGAGACAATAGAGTCGATATGATTTTGATACTCATTTCTAAACTCATCAAATGTTTCATCCATCTCTTTTATCTCAATTTCATAGTCCTTACACTTAGCACAATTAATTTTTAAAGATGAATTTTCTAAACATAATTTTTCATTTTGTTCTCTTATAAAAATAATTTCTTTTTCAAGTTTCTTGTGCTTTTCTTTTAATTCATTATATTCTACACAAGTTGTGGTGTTTTCCACTAAGGAGCAATGTGTAGAACTAGATAAATTTGATTCTTCATTAATTTTTGCCTTTAAATTTTTATTTTCTAAGCGCAAATGTTTATTAGCATTTTTTAATTTCTTAATTTTGCGCTTAGTATTTTGTAACAATTGTAATGAAGAGATAGAAGTACAAAAGATAGAATTTGATTTCCTTACATTGCTTTTGGATGAGGGAGGATTTGAACATATTGTTCCTTTGTCTTCTTCTTGGCATTCCTCTTCCAAAAGTAAGATTTCTTCTTCTTTTTCTCTTGGTGTATTGTTCTCCTTTTGTATTTCAATATTCTCCATGGCTTTGCTCCGAGAGAGATCTTCTTGAATGATAATGGATGCTTGTACGTTCTTTTCCTCCTGTGTTTGTTCCACACCTGCGAGAGGAAGATCATACATTTCTTCAAGAAAGCGCCATATTTTATATGCACTAGAAAAGCAATATATGAATTTGAAAATTTCATTAGATAGTGCACAAAATAAATAGTGTTTGGCTTTGGCATTTAGCTGACATTCTTTTTTATTCGATTCATCCGCTCGTCTTATAATTGCTAAGTTCCATACTTTGATATCTAAAGTTTTAATAAATTTTTCCATTAAAATTTTCCATCCTTTATAATTTGTTCCTTCAAACAAAGGTGGTTTATGTGATATTTCATCTTCACAGAAATTTGCCCCACTAGTTGAAGCGAGATCATGAGACGTCATTATTCCCGGTTGTTAAGCCGATTGGAATAAAACCGCTCTGATACCACTTGTTGGATCGGTCGGCGCCCTTAGAGGGGGGTGAATAAGGGTTTTCAAAAACTTTATATTTTATTTAGAAAACTTTGGAATATTGCAATAATAAAACAAGAAGTCAAGTAAAACAAAAAGAGAGACAAGATTTATTGATATTAAATAAGTTTTACAAAACTTGATCTCAATGGCGCTAGAGATCGGAGGCGAATAATAAAAACTCTTTTTCGTTTTCTATACTGACTCGTATCCCCACGAACCGGTTGGCTTTAGCCGATCTCTCCCCAGATACAGCCTCAAGCCGCTCTAGCCAATCTATCCCCAGAAAGGCCTCGAGCACCCCCTAGACCTAGCCTAGATCTAGTCGCCAACACGAGGCGAATTTCAGCCCTAAGTCCTACCCCAGACCTAGTCGCCAACACGAGGCGATTTCACTACCATTTACAGAAAAGATATGAAATGAAAAGACAATAATATAAAAACTCCCTCTATGTGGATCTCTTGGAGAAGTGGACGAAGGCCCGCAGAGTATGATCGTAGTCGATGCGGCCCTTCGTCACGATGATGACGCGTGTTGAAATCTTCTCCACGGATCTCCTTAAGGCTTTATGGAATTGTGGGAGTATCGCTCTGAATCTTCCTCTCTCTGCTGTGGCACGAAGCTCTGGAGTTTGGGATTGGAGGAGGATGAACAATTCGGAGCCAAAGCATCCAATTTATAGCATTAGCGCTACCGCTGGCGCTAGCCCGGATTAAGAAACAATTTGCGCGGCAGAATCTCCCATCCGTGGCAACATGCTGCACTATGCCTTATATGCGTCACGCTGTTAAAATTTTTGATTGGACCGTTTAGGAGTAAGCAGGAGTTGTATCAACAAGAGTTATAGCCAAACAACCACAATGCCAAAACAGCAACACAAGAAATCTTTATTGAAATAGAACTGCTTTACAATGCGAGGCATACATGGGGAGACATGATTCATAAGAATCACTGAGATGAGAAGAACAAACACACCAAAAAACAGAAACCAGCGGTCTGCCAGAAAGAGACCGCTCGGACTGCAACAAAGGCTCAGGCCGCCCGGCTTGTTCTGCTGTACTCCCAGACCGCTTGCACAGTCAGACCGCAGAAACACCTTGAGACCGCGCGAACAAAAGCAGACAAACTGCACTGCCAGACCGCAATCCCAGACCGCACGACTGAAGCTTATTGGAACAAAGAACTGAAGCTGTTGCCAGACCGCAACTCAGACCGCCTAACCGCTGAAGGTCGCCTGATCCCTGAGTCCACTGCAAACAGCACAAGAACACAATAACCCAGTTCGCTGACAGACCGCAGACGAACTGTTTATTCAAGCCACCGGAACACAACAAAGGTTAACTCGCATCCAAGTCGCGCGAACTCAAACTTGAGACCACAAGAAACAATCCGGGATCTGGTTCTTACAGTTCTTGTTAGGAATGACGGGCCATGCACCCCTATTTATAGGCGGGTGGACGGATGTCGTCACCGCACAAACCGGGATACAGTCACCACCCATCAGATCGCGAGCAGTCTCAAAAGACAGACCGCGCGAACAGACCTCTTGGACGATCACCCGACCAAGACGCAGATCAGCAGACAAGATCGCGCACAGGCCGCGCGAACACGAGACCGCGCACAAGCCATGCGGTCTCAACAACGCTCCTTCCTTAGAACACCAGAAGCAACCAAGGATCATCTGGACGACTTCAGACAAGTCGCCAGATCGCCAAGATAGACCGCCCGGGTAGACGGTCATATAGGAACAACCCGCCCGGTCTCCCAACAAGGGAACCAGGCAAACCAGCAGACCTACTCGGGAACAACCCGCACCTACCAAGAGCAGACCGCCCAGAAGAAGACCGGAAACAACCCGCAACAGGTCGCCAACGACCAAACCACCAGAGCAAGCTAGCTGATGTGTGTCGGCAAGTGCACCGGTCGCTGTCAAGTAATAATTGTGGAGAATAGACTCCCCGGATGTCGGTCTCTTGAGGAATGCAGGATGGGTGAACGAATCGCGCAGTGACTATTGTTACACAAACATTTAACAAACACAAAGAGGGGGGCTTTTGGTTGGTTTTCCTAATCTTAGCAACAACAAAAGAGTTGCGGGTCGAAAACACCGCTTCGCGAAGTGAGGTGGATGCAACGTCCACGATGCCGTTCTTCGTTAGGCGGATGGAATGTACTCAAGTGCGAGAGGGTGAGGGTCGCAAACACCTCTTCACAACCATCGTTGGCTCTTGCTAACACGGAACAAACACCTTGCGTGCGCGTGCGAGTGAGTGAGTGGAAAAGGAGTGAATCACAACCGAACCATGAAGAACAACAAAGAAACATTCATTTCAACAAACAACATTACAATACTCAAGTTTACACGGCTCAACGAGTACAATGGAGGAAAGAGGAAAGAAATAACCGATGGTGAAGACTAGCGGCCGTTCACGGCCGGAATGGTAGGTTGTCGGGCTACCTCCGGACTCGGGCGGACAATGCTTCCGGCGTAGAGAGCTGTCACGATCTCCCTACGTAGCTCCGTCGTCTTCGACTTCAGGTTTCTTCTTCTTCTCACCGGGCGGAGTGAGAGAAGGGTTGCTTGGAGGCTTGCGGACGATGGAGAACACTCACGGACAATGGAGGAAGTCTTGGAATGGGTGGAGGAGGCTTCCCCTTGCGTAGAAGATGAAGTGGAGGCGTCCCACGGTGGAGGTCGGCAGCGTATGGCACAGGAACTCCGCTCCCGGCGGCTGATTATGCCCTAAAAATCGCAACAGGCGTTTAAATAGGCGCTGGATTAAATACTGCGCACGATCATTGGCGCACGACCAGTGGTCGTGCGCACTGGAATTCTGCGATCGTGCGCACTGCCTGGGTGGAACCTGCAAGATACGAAATTTATAAAATAAAATGTTCGCACGACCAGTGGCACACGACCGGTGGTCGTGCGCACTATCGTTGATGGTCATGCGCAATACAGCAAACAGAACTCAGAATTTTAATGATAAGTGCGCACGAGCAGTGGCGCACGACCGGTGGTCGTGCGCACTGGCGTTTGTGGTCGTGCGCACTGCACCAAACAGAACTCGTGAAAAAGGGTTAAGTGCACACGATCAGTGGCGCACGACCAGTGGTCGTGCGCAATAGAACCGGCGATCGTGCGCAGTGTTCCTGTGCAGAATTGCACCGGGAACACTTGCACGACTCCTATTCCAGCCCAACCATAGATCTAGCCACGGAAAGTGGCACTTGACAGCACATGAATACTACTAATGACAATAAGCACGAAAATCACACCAAAGTGGGCCTAGATGTGCACCTAGCATGGATTATCAAATATAAGCTATAACAAGGCTAAAGTGCGGAGAAATGACTAAATAACGGCCCGGATGAGTCCATAAATGTGTATATGATCAGGACTCATCACACCCCCAGACTTAAATGTTTGCGCGTCCCGAGCAAACGAATCCGGCGGAGCGTGAAAACGATAATTAACATAGAGAATTACACAAAGGAGTACGGTGCGAAGTAACATACGCATGCAAGTAGAGAATTTAGTAGAAGGAGATTCTAACTATGCTATCTAATTTACAAGAGTATTAAAGCGTAATTAAAGATTTAGATGTACTCAGTTGGTGAGTTATGAAGAATTTGACGATCACGCCCGGTAGGAAAGTGACGAGACACTGAGGCGGGTGTTGCAAAAGATCGGGGCTTAGGAATAACTCCGCTGAAATCCATCAACGTCGTGAACCATATGCTTGCCCAGTCACACTCTCTCCACGGCGCTAGCACTCTCGCAAGTCAAATCAGTAGGGCTTTTAGGATTAAGACGGGGCTTAGGTTACGGTATGATATTCAAAGTTAAACACGATGGCTACGCAACCCAAGTGAGCTAAAGAACGCTACACCACTCAAGACCAACAAACAATGCTTGTGTGACACACCCCCAGACTCATCATGAAAACCAGGTGTGCACACGGCCTACTTCACAAATACCAATAGATTTTCTATTTAGCTCGGAAGGATTTTTTCCAAAATACTCTTTTTTTTTTCTTTTAACATCTTTTACTTCTTTTATATATCCTCCGGTTGGTTCAAAATCAGCAGATAGACTTTATTTTCCTTTCATGACACAATGATTCCACACACCACATAATTTGAGACTTATAAGCGCAGTCAAAAACAATTTGGTTGCGGGTGTACGATAGGCTTCAGGCTTTGGTGGATGAAGAGGAGCTGAACAAAGGATTGGTAGGCACAAATTTGGCTTGCAACGGCAAATGAAATGGACATGGAATAACAAAGCTCAAACTAGCCAAAGGGTGGCCTACATCATGTTTAACTCGACAAGTCGCTCTCACCCATGCTTCGAGAGTCGCTTGGGGCAAGTTCTTAGCCCACGAGAAAGGTAAACCTTCCTCCCGACTCGAGCAACACACGACTAGTAATCGCGCACACACAACACCGGGTTATCGTTAATTTCATTCAAATTCACCAATTGAGTATAACAAATCTAAATCTACGCAGAAATACTAAACATAAATTAGATGCATAGAGAAAATCCAGTTCTACTCAAATTCTACCATAACATGCGAAGTGACTAGAACACTACATGAGTCAACATCGCACTCCAAATAATAATTCCTACGTTAACAACCTATTTCATATTCCAACCAAGATAGTTTACAACGGAACAACAACAAAAAGATAAGCGCGCACTCAAGTGGGTGAAGTGGTGTGTGAAGCATGAAAACAATGACAACGATAAGGATAAATAAGAAACAGCCTTCTAGTATGCAGTGCAACTCGTGCACAGTGGATAACAACAACCGCTCCCCCAGACTTAAGCTAAACAATATATCTAGAAATTTGAAGCTAAAAGAGGGGAGGAAGCGTTACCCCATGCTCAGAAATGAGCATACCAGACGATTGGCGTTTATGAACAGGAATAGTCCGCAGCATCCGCACCATCGAACACAAAACCTGCAAGCACAAACTCAAAACAACAAATATGTAAAAGCTAAACTAAAAGAAGTTAGATAAAAAACTACAAAATCAGGGAATCTGGGCTGTCTCCCAGTAGCGCTTTCATTTAACGTCCTTAAGCTGGACCAAATACCTGTATTATCAGTGTTTAAAGAGTGCAAAACTTAAAAAGAGGAGTTCTCAAAAATAGAGTTTCGCAAAAATAAGAAACAAGAAGGGAAAATCAGCTGCCGGTGCTTGTATGATGTCCATCTCCCAATGTCAGCAACTGACACTCCTTGTTTATAGTGGCGCCATCGTATAACTTCAGCCGATGTCCATTGACCTTAAACTTGTCCCCCTTATCTCCAGATATTTCTATGGCACCGAAGGGGGAGACATCGGTCACGGAGAAAGGACCACTCCACCTCGATTTTAACTTCCCTGGGAAGAGGCGGAGACGAGAGTTGTAGAGCAGCACTTGGTCCTCAATTTTGAACTCCTTAGGAATGATATGCCGATCGTGCCATTTCTTCGTTTTCTCCTTGTAGATACGAGCGTTTTCATAAGCGAAATGATGGAGCTCCTCTAACTCGTTGAGTTGGGAACGACGCACCTCGGCCGCGGCTCTAATGTCCATGTTCAACAGTTTGGTTGCCCATAATGCTTTATGCTCCAGCTCCACAGGGAGGTGGCATGCCTTGCCATAGACCAATTGAAATGGAGTCATGCCGATGGGTGTTTTGAACGCAGTCCGGTAAGCCCATAATGCATCGTCGACCTTTTTAGCCCACTCCTTCCTATTTGAGTGTATTGATTTCTCAATTATTCGCTTGAGCTCACAGTTGGAAACTTCGACTTGCCCGCATGTTTGGGGGTGGTATGCCAAAGAAATCTTATGATGGACCCCAAACTTTTTCATTAGCTGCACAAACTGCTTATTGCAAAAATGACTACCGCCGTCGCTGATGATAGTTCTCGGCGTCCCAAACCTGGAGAAGATATTCTTGTGGATAAAATGTAGCACTGTGTTGGCATCATTCGTGGCAACCGCCTCAGCTTCCACCCATTTTGAGACATAATCAACTGCCACAATAATGTAATGCTTACCATGAGACATCGGGAAGGGACCCATGAAGTCTATTCCCCAGACATCAAAGGGTTCGCAGACCAGCATGTTATTAAGGGGCATCTCATCACGCCGGGAAATATTTCCGGTCCTCTGGCATTCGTCGCACTTGGTAACATAGGCATGGGCGTCCCGGAAGAGGGTCGGCCAAAACAATCCACATTGCAGGATTTTTTGTGCTGTTCGAACGGCCCCGAAGTGCCCGCCAGCTTCTCTGTCATAGCAGTGCTGTAATATAGAATGAAACTCAGCTTCCGGAATGCAACGCCTAATAATCCCATCGCTGCACGTGTGGAATAAGAGCGGATCTTCCCAAAAATAGTATTTTGAGTCAGAGGCAAGCTTCCATCTTTGCTGAGGAGACAGACTCGGGGAGAACGTTTTGCAAGCCAAGTAATTAGCAATATCTGCGTACCAAGGTGCGGTTGGGGGGGACGTAGTAATTGCAAATAACTTTTCATCCGGGAAATAGTCGTCCGTTTCCTCCACAACGCTGTTGGGAGTGTCGTACTCCAAACGCGAGAGATGATCAGCAATCACATTCTCCACCCCCTTCTTGTCTTTGATTTCCAGATTGTATTCCTGCAAAAGTAAAATCCAACGAATCAGACGCGATTTGGATTCTTTCTTACTGAAAAGATACCTGAGAGCGGCGTGGTCCGTGTACACGATCACTTCGGAAAGTACCAAATATGAGTGAAACTTTTCAAAGGCGAAGACCACGGCTAGCATTTCTTTCTCCGTGGTGGTATAATTTGCTTGTGCGCTGTTGAGAGTTCGACTGGCATACGCAATAGTGTGAAAGGTCTTATCTTTCTTTTGACCGAGCACAGCACCTACGGCCACATCACTTGCATCGCACATGATAATAAAAGGTACAGTCCAGTCGGGTGCCACCAAAATTGGGGCTGAGATGAGTTGTCCCCGTAAAGTTTCGAAGGCTTGCATGCATGCTTCGTCGAAGTGGAAGGGGACGTCCTTAACCAGCAGGCGAGATAAGGGCTTTGAAATGGAGGAAAAATCCTTGATGAACCTTCGATAGAAGCCCACATGACCAAGAAAACTTCGAATGCCTTTCACTGACATGGGTGGAGGGAGGTTTCTGATGACACTTACCTTCGCTTGATCTACTTCGAGCCCTTTGCGGGAAACTTTATGCCCCAACACAATTCCTTCGCGCACCATAAAGTGGCATTTCTCCCAGTTCAAGACAAGATTGGTGTCTTCACACCGCTTCAAGTTCTTGGCCAAATTCGCCAGGCAAATGTCGAAGCAACTGCCAAATAGAGTAAAATCATCCATGAAGACTTCGAGGAAGTCCCCCACCATGTCAGCAAAAATAGCGAGCATACAACGTTGGAAGGTTGCGGGGGCATTACACAGTCCGAATGGCATTCTTTTGAACGCGAAGGTACCGGAGGGACATGTGAATGTCGTCTTGTCTTGATCAGATGGGTCAATTAAAATCTGATTGTACCCAGAGTACCCATCCAAAAAACAGTAGTAATCCTGCCCCGCTAACTTTTCTAGCATCTGATCAATAAAGGGGAGCGGAAAATGGTCCTTGCGCGTCGCATCGTTCAGCTTGCGATAGTCGATGCAGACTCTCCACCCGGTGATCATTCGGGTCGGTAACAGCTCGTTCTTTTCATTGGCAACGATAGTAATCCCTCCCTTCTTCGGTACCACCTGGACTGGACTGACCCATTTGCTATCGCTGATTGGGTAAATGATGCCAGCGTCTAAAAGCTTTATCACTTCAGCCTTTACTACCTCTTGCATTCTCGGGTTCAGCCGCCTTTGGGGCTGTGCTGTCGGTTTGTACTGATCTTCAAGGAGGATCTTATGCATGCAGACCGTGGGGCTGATTCCCTTAATGTCAGCAAGAGAACGTCCGAAGACCTTGTGGTACCTTCTCAGCACGCCCACTAATGCAGTTTCATTGGCGGCGGACAGGGCTGCGGAAATAATCACCGGATGTGTGTTTTTTTTCCAAGAAACACGTACTTTAGAGAATCCGGAAGTTGTTTGAGAGCCGGACATGGGTTTGGATTAGCCGAATCGTTGGAGGGCTCTCCGCTTGAATGTGACAAATCAGGGTGATTTGAGTGTGCACCCCCTTCTTCCTCGTCTTCGTGCTGCCAGCACACCTCGCGGTCATCCAACTCCACATCGTTCTGACCATCGAATTCTTCAAGCGCCTCTGCTGGTTCACACTCTGTAATTTCAAAGAGTTGCGACGGGCTGTGGACGTTGAAAGATATAGCATCCTCCCCCAGTCTTAGTGTGAGCTCCCCCTGCTCCACATTAATAATAGCACGAGCAGTAGCGAGAAAGGGCCGCCCCAAGATAATGGGAACATTTGTATCGACCTTCATGTCGAGAATGATAAAATTAGCTGGAAAGGTGAGACCGTTTACAACTATTGTGAGGTCCTCGACGATTCCCGACGGCTTCTTGATCGACCGATCAGCAAGCTGCAGCATTACCTGCGTTGGCTTCAAGATCCCAGCACCAAGTTCACGAAAGATAGAGAGCGGCATCAGGTTGATTGATGCCCCCAAATCACAGAGTGCCTGGCTGAAACGGTGATGGACGATCCTGCAGGGAATCGTAAAACTGCCCGGATCCTTGCACTTAGTGGGCATATTGGAAATGATGGCGGAGCACTCCTCGGTGAGGTCGATAGTTTTGAGACCCTCCAACTGCTTCAGCTTTGAGATCAAATCTTTCAAAAATTTGGAGTAGCCCGGCATTTGAGAGATAGCTTCAATCAGTGGTATGCTCATTTGCACTCCTTTCATTATTTCCAAAAATCTGTGGAATTGCTTCTCGGATTTCTCGTTTCGCAGCCTGTGGGGGAATGGGGGGTGAACAACACTTTTCGAGATTTGTGCCTCGCTCACGGGATGCGGCTCAAAATGAATCTGAGTCAGCTTCTCGGGAGTGTCTTCATTATGCTTGTCAGTGGAACACGCAAGAGGTTCCTGTCGAGGAGGACTGTCTACACTTCTCCCACTTCTCAATCGCATGGTGTTCACTGACTCAGGATGCTGACTTGCAAGCCCAGAAATGACATCGGACAGAGTCCCTATAGTAGAGCGAAGCTGTTGGATTGCGGCCGATTGGTCATTCATTTTGTTCAATACCCCGACCACCAAAGTTGCTAACTGTTCTGGTTGCTCTGGCGGCGAAAAATCCGCTGCTCCTTTGAATGTCACGGCATTAACTGCAGCAGTACTTGGGGAGCGAATGATATGACTCCAGTGCTGACTGGTGTGAGCAACATTCACGACCACTTCCCACGCGTCTTTCCCCGATTTATTAAACAGGGCCCCTCCAGCTGCCATATCAAATAGAAGATGGAAATTATCCCGCACTCCGAAATAAAAAATCTGAATTAAGAAAGCTTCTGAAAGATCTTCACGGTAGCATCCCCTATGCAAGGATTGGAAACGCTCCCAAGCATCAACTAACGTCTCCTCCTTCCCCTGTCCAAAGGTTACAAGTTCCCTGTACTTGTCCAAGGCTTGGGTACGATGTTGAAACTCTTGCAAAAATCTCCCTTCGAATTGTTTCCATGTGATCACCTCTCTTTTCCGGATATCCCAATACCAGCTTCTGGCTTTTTTATGCAAGGAGAATGAAAATGCCAGAATCTTTTGCAGGTCGTTTTCAACTCCACAGAATACACATGTGTAATAGATTGCTAAAAAGTCCTGCATGTGTTGCACCGCGTCTTCATGCTCATCCCCGCTGAACTTGCAGTTCCCAGACATGTACTCAATGACGTCGGGGGAGATCCCGAAGTCATGATTGTTTCTTTCTGCTTGATCCCATAAATCATTTAAGCTTCCCTGATAGATGCATTCCTGAATGGAGGTCATGCTGCGACTACTTGCAAACAAAACGATTAGCGAACGATGGAAAAGGCAAAAGTAATCAGAAGCGCGAATCGAAAAGATACGGAGAGACCAGGGGTGAACAAGAGAGGTGAAAGAAAAGAAAATTCTCGTGCAACAAATCTTCACGCAGACGAATTCATCACGTCTGCATTCCCTGGCAACGACGCCAAAAACTTGATGCGTGTCGGCAAGTGCACCGGTCGCTGTCAAGTAATAATTGTGGAGAATAGACTCCCCGGATGTCGGTCTCTTGAGGAATGCAGGATGGGTGAACGAACCGCGCAGTGACTATTGTTACACAAACATTTAACAAACACAAAGAGGGGGGCTTTTGGTTGGTTTTCCTAATCTTAGCAACAATAAAAGAGTTGCGGGTCGAAAACACCGCTTCAAGAAGTGAGGTGGATGCAACGGCCGCGATGTCGTGCTTCGTTAGGCGGATGGAATGTACTCAAGTGCGAGAGGGTGAGGGTCGCAAACACCTCTTCACAACCGTCGTTGGCTCTTGCTAACACGGAACAAGCACCTTGCGTGCGCGTGCGAGTGAGTGAGTGGAAAAGGAGTGAATCACAACCGAACCATGAAGAACAACAAAGAAACATTCATTTCAACAAACAACATTACAATACTCAAGTTTACACGGCTCAACGAGTACAATGGAGGAGAGAGGAAAGAAATAACCGATGGTGAAGACTAGCGGCCGTTCACGGCCGGAATGGTAGGTTGTCGGGCTACCTCCGGACTCGGGCGGACAATGCTTCCGGCGTAGAGACCTGTCACGATCTCCCTACGTAGCTCCGTCGTCTTCGACTTCAGGTTTCTTCTTCTTCTCACCGGGCGGAGTGAGAGAAGGGTTGCTTGGAGGCTTGCGGACGATGGAGAACACTCACGGACAATGGAGGAAGTCTTGGAATGGGTGGAGGAGGCTTCCCCTTGCGTAGAAGATGAAGTGGAGGCGTCCCACGGTGGAGGTCGGCAGCGTACGGCACAGGAACTCCGCTCCCGGCAGCTGATTATGCCCTAAAAATCGCAACAGGCGTTTAAATAGGCGCTGGATTAAATACTGCGCACGATCATTGGCGCACGACCAGTGGTCGTGCGCACTGGAATTCTGCGATCGTGCGCACTGCTTGGGTGGAATCCTGCAAGATACGAAATTTATAAAATAAAATGTTCGCACGACCAGTGGCGCACGACCGGTGGTCGTGCGCACTATCGTTGATGGTCGTGCGCAATACAGCAAACAGAACTCAGAATTTTAATGATAAGTGCGCACGAGCAGTGGCGCACGACCGGTGGTCGTGCGCACTGGCGTTTGTGGTCGTGCGCACTGCACCAAACAGAACTCGTGAAAAAGGGTTAAGTGCACACGATCAGTGGCGCACGACCAGTGATCGTGCGCAATAGAACCGGCGATCGTGCGCAGTGTTCCTGTGCAGAATTGCACCGGGAACACTTGCACGACTCCTATTCCAGCCCAACCACAGATCTAGCCACGGAAAGTGGCACTTGACAGCACATGAATACTACTAATGACAATAAGCACGAAAATCACACCAAAGTGGGCCTAGATGTGCACCTAGCATGGATTATCAAATATAAGTTATAACAAGGCTAAAGTGCGGAGAAATGACTAAATAACGGCCCGGATGAGTCCATAAATGTGTATATGATCAGGACTCATCACTAGCCGATCTCACCAGATCGCCAGAACCAAACCGCCAGATCACCAGCGCAGACCGCGCGGTCTCTGCGGTCTCTAGCCTTCAAACCGGCCGGACTCCTTTTCACTCCACTTCAACAATTTCAACACTCCCCCTTGAAGTGGGAAGTGGAAACTAGCCCGAGCAACTCCCTTAACCGTGTAAACGGTCCCTTCGCCAGCGGCTTTGTGAAGATGTCTGCGACATTGTCCGCACTCCGAACATGCTCGACCATAAGAGATCCTCCCAACACCTTTTCACGAATGAAATGGTGCTCAATCTCTATATGTTTGGTCCTCGCGTGACAGACTGGATTGTTAACCAGCTTGAGAGCACTCTCATTGTCCCCGCGTAGCATAGTGGGACCTCGAACCTCCTGATGAACGTCCTCTACCAACCTCCTGAGCCAAATAGCTTCCTGAGCAGCTAAGGCCGAAGCCTTGTACTCCGCTTCTGTGGTAGATACAGACACCGAGTCTTGCTTCTTGCTGCACCAAGAAATAGCTGTGGGACCTGTCATAAAGACAAAACCAGACGTTGATCTCCGATCATCCATGTCTCCCCCATAATCAGCATCCATGAAACCATGCAACTCCAAGCTTGACCCTCTCCTATATAGGAGACCCAAATCAGAGGTCGACTTCACATACTTCAAGATGCCTTTAGCTGCCAGAAGATGAGGTTTCCGTGGTTCCGCCATGTACCGACTCACCTTGCCAACTGCATAAGCAATATCCGGCCTTGTGATCGTCAAGTAGATCAAGCTCCCAACCAGAGCTCGGAACACCAACGGATCAGATAAGACTCTCCCCTCATCCTTTCGAAGCTTATGATGTTGCTCCAAAGGTATAGAGCTGCTTTTTCCTTCCTCCATTCCAAATCGATTCACGATTCGCTCCGCATATCCTTCCTGAGAAATGAGCACTCCGCTCTCCCGCCTCTGGACCTCGAGTCCAAGAAAATGGTGAAGCTCCCCCAGATCTTTCATCTCGAATCTGATAGCAAGCTCAGCCCTGAGTCTTGCAACAGCTTCCTTCGAGTTCCCGGTGACAATCATGTCATCCACGTACAGCAGCACAATCACCCGAAGCACCCCCTCCTTCTTGATGAACAAGCTTGAATCATAGTCTGAAGCAACGAATCCGCAGAATAAGAGATATTCTGCAATCTTCCCGTACCACGCCCGAGGCGCTTGCTTCAACCCGTACAGGGCCTTCTTCAATTTACAAACATAGTCCGGATACTCCTTCGAGATGAAACCTTGCGGTTGAGTCATGAAGATATCTTTGTCAATCTCGCCGTATAAGAAGGCATTCTTCACGTCGAGTTGCCAAATCTCCCAACCACTCGAAGCCGTCAAGGCAACAACAAATCGAACTGAAGTCATCTTTGCCACTGGACTAAACGTTTCATCATAATCTTCTCCGTACTGCTGTGAGAACCCGCGAGCTACAAGGCGAGCCTTGTAACGCTCGATACTACCGTCAGCTTTCTTCTTCAGCTTGAAGACCCACTTACAAGTGACAGGAGTAGTGCCCTTGGGCTTGGGCACAAGAGACCAGGTCTCATTCTTCTCGAGAGCTGTCATCTCTTCTTGCATAGCAATGTCCCACTCCTTCACACCTCTGGCCTTTTCAAAGCTCGACGGCTCCCTTTCATCTAAGGGACCAGCAAAGAAACATGAAACGAAGTTCACCATGTTTCCTCCTGTATATCGATCTGGTGGTTGAATAGTCCTCTTCGACCTCCTAAGAGGGTGCACCTGACTAACCACCTCCTCAGCCGCTTCTTCTATGCAAGCTCCTTTTCCAGATGAACTTGGAGCATCGCTCCCCCTGCTACCAGAACCTGAAGCCCCCATCTCAGAGCTTGACACAACTGGAGCTCCTGGTGAAACAGGCAGCTCCACTTGAAGACTTCCCGCAGCTTTTCCTCCTTCATCAATCCTGCTCTCTGGTAGTTCAACTCCTGAACTCCCCTTGTAGGAAGTCACTTCATCGAACACCACATCCCGAGAAACAATTGACCTCCGTGTCTCAGGATCCATGCATCTCCATCCCTTCTTCCGCTCATCATACCCAACAAAGACTAGCTTCCTTGCTTTCGCATCTAGCTTTGTTCGAAGAGCATCAGGAATATGCACATAGCAGGTTGACCCGAACACCCGAAGGTGAGCAACACTCGGCTTCTCCTTGAACATTAGTTCGTGAGGGGTCTTCATGTTGATAGGACTTAAAGGCAATCTGTTGATGACATAAGTTGCACAAGACATTCCCTCCGCCCAGAAGGACTTTGGGATATTCTTGGCATGAAGCCAGCATTTGCAAGTTTCCATCAGATGACGGATCTTCCTTTCGGCAACGCCATTCTGCTGTGGAGTATGGGCACAAGTGAGCTCTCTCCGAACGCCGTGTTTCCTGCAAAAACTTGAGAACTCACCAGAAGTGAACTCCCCACCATTTTCAGTTCTCAATTTTTTTCACCCGCAGGCCTAAACGACCTTCCACCAGCTCCTTGAACTCCACAAACCTTGCAAAGGCTTCTGACTTTTCTTTCAACAAATACACCCAGACATATCTGGTGTAATCGTCAATCAACACCAACATATATCTATTGCCTCCAAGGCTTGGGGTGGCAGTTGGTCCCATCAAATCACCGTGGATGCATTCCAACGGTGCTTTGCACCTTGTTTGCGATTTGTCAAATGGAAGTCGATGAGACTTACCAAACTGACATCCTTCGCAGACATGACCGTCTCCATAGGAGGACAAGCTAGGAAAGCCATTGACAAGGCCCCTTACCGCCATAGCCTTCAATTTGTCCATGCCTACATGCCCCAACCTTTCATGCCAGATGGCAGCACCATCATTTGTCCTCATCTTATCAACATAGGTACTTGTCGATAAAACGAACAAGTCCTTCACCCGCTTGCCGACATGAATAACTTCTCCCTTTATTTCCGGTTTAGTTTTGAGAAACTTCACTTCTGTTGGGCCAAACAGAACGTGATAACCGGCATCGACCGCATTGGTCACAGAAAAGAGATTCTTCTTCATACCAGGCACGTGATAAACACTCCTCAACGTGAGTGGATCCTTATCACTGCTCAGAGAGACGACACCTTCGTGCTCTACTGGATGAATAGAATTATCAGCTATTATGATAGCATTGTTACCTGAGTAAGGTGCCAAAGAAGAGAACTTTGATCCATCCCCGGTGAGATGATGTCCATACCCTGAATCAACAATCCAGTCTTCTTCATAATTGATGGAAGCCAAGGCCTTAACGGGCATCGCCGTTATATTAGACACAAAGGCTCCTCCCCATCCAATCTCACCAGACTTTGGCATCTCCTTCTCCACTGCATTTCCTGGCTGAAGATTCACCCGGCAATCTTTCTTGAAGTGCCCAGTCTTGTTGCATCTAAAGCACCTCGGTCCCTCTCCTTTCTTCTTCCCATCAGACTTAAGAGCGTAGCCCCTATCTTGCTGACCTGAAGTAGAGGGTCCATCATGACCCGGCTTCTTCTTTTCCCATTTCTTTTTTCTCTTCCCAGAGAACATCACATCACTCTCTCCCCCGGAGATAGAAACCCCCGCCATCTGTCTTGCTAAACTTTCTTGCGAAGCAAGAAGGTTCTCCAGCTCCAACAACGACGGCTAATTTGCCCAACCCTGAACTGAAGTTACAAAAGCAAGATACTCCTTCCGCAATCCGCGGATGATATGCCTCTTCAGCTTTGCCTCAGAGATTGGCTCATCAGGGTCCAAAGCGGAAATCTCTGTCGTGAGGTTCTTCATCTTAAGGAAGAAGGTAGAAATAGAAAGATCGCCTTGAGAGGCTCTTGCCAACTCATTTTCAAGAAATTGTAGCCTCGCTATATTCTTCTTATTGAACAATCCATCCAAGGATGTCCAAATCTCAGCAGCAGACTTACATCCGATAATATGATCAAACAGCTCCGGTGAGATAGCCCTTTTGAGAGTGAACTCAGCCTTAGCATTCAACCTCCTCCAAAGTCTCACCTCTGCCATATTATCTCCTGCTAGAAACACCTCTTGTGTGTCTTCTCCGCCAACTACCTCCCAAAGATCCTCGCCAAGCAAGTAACTCTCCATACAAGACTTCCACTTTTTAAAGTTAGTCGATGTGAGGAGTTCAATACCAAGACCTCTTGCGAATCAGCCTTCCATGGCAACCAATGTGGTCTCTTCTTCACAAAGACGATGGCAACTCTAGTTGATCACTGCTTATCCACTCCAGAAACCTGCCTCTGATACCATGTTAAAATTTTTTATTGGACCGTTTAGGAGTAAGCAGGAGTTGTATCAACAAGAGTTATAGCCAAACAACCACAATGCCAAAACAGCAACACAAGAAATCTTTATTGAAATAGAACTGCTTTACAATGCGAGGCATACATGGCGAGACATGATTCATAAGAATCACGGAGATGAGAAGAACAAACACACCAAAAAACAGAAACCAGCAGTCTGCCAGAAAGAGACCGCTCGGACTGCAACAAAGGCTCAGGCCGCCCGGCTTGTTCTGCTGTACTCCCAGACCGCTTGCACAGTCAGACCGCAGAAACACCTTAAGACCGCGCGAACAGAAGCAGACAAACTGCACTGCCAGACCGCAATCCCAGACCGCACGAACTGAAGCTTATTGGAACAAAGAACTGAAGCTGTTGCCAGACCGCAACTCAGACCGCCTAACCGCTGAAGGTCGCCTGATCCCTGAGTCCGCTGCAAACAGCATAAGAACACAATAACCCAGTTCGCTGACAGACCACAGACGAACTGTTTATTCAAGCCACCGGAAATCACCAAGGAAGGAGACCGCACCCTGCTGACCGCAAACCTGCGAACACAACAAAGGTTAACTCGCATCCAAGTCGCGCGAACTCAAACTTGAGACCGCAAGAAATAATCCGGGCTCTGGTTCTTACAGTTCTTGTTAGGAATGACGGGCCATGCACCCCTATTTATAGGCGGGTGGACGGATGTCGTCACCGCACAAACCGGGATATAGTCACCACCCATCAGATCGCGAGCGGTCTCAAAAGACAGACCGCACGAATAGACCTCTTGGACGATCACCCGACCAAGACGCAGATCAGCAGACAAGATCGCGCACAGGCCGCGCGAACACGAGACCGCGCACAAGCCGTGCGGTCTCAACAACACTCCTTCCTTAGAACACCAGAAGCAACCAAGGATCATCTGGACGACTTCAGACAAGTCGCCAGATCGCCAAGATAGACCGCCCGGGTAGACGGTCATATAGGAACAACCCGCCCGATCTCCCAACAAGGGAACCAGGCAAACCAGCAGACCTACTCGGGAACAACCCGCACCTACCAAGAGCAGACCGCCCAGAAGAAGACCGGAAACAACCCGCAACAGGTCGCCAACGACCAAACCACCAGAGCAAGCTAGCCGATCTCACCAGATCGCCAGAACCAAACCGCCAGATCACCAGCGCAGACTGCGCGGTCTCTGCGGTCTCTAGCCTTCAAACCGGCCGGACTCCTTTTCACTCCACTTCAACAATTTCAACACACGCTACCGCCGGCGCTAGTAGCTACCGCCGGCGCTATCCCCGATTAAGAAACTTCTTGCCGGCAGGATCTTCAATCCGCGGCAACGAGGCTTTCATTCCTTCTGTGTTCACCGATACCGCCGGCGTTATCCGCTACCGCCAGGCGTTAGCGCCTTCCATAACAGCTCCCGGAAACGTGCTCATCATCGTTAGCGCCCGGCGCTAGTTGCTACCGCCGGCGCTAGTGAGCCTCTTCGAATTTTGGCCTCAATTTTGGGGGCAGTCATCATGTGTACTCCTTGAGTCATGTGGACCTAGTAAACCTGCACACTTGAACACACAAGATCAAATACACATAGGATTTGTTATTGTCAAACCTAGGAGATGCGGAAGACCATGTTCCAACACATTCTAGGTCTATAAGTTGAAACAGTATCAAACCTTGGTATGACATTAATCTCAAACTTATCATTCTAACATTGCCACCTAAAGAATATTCGTGTCTATGTTAGGCTTTATGTATTTACCAATATATACAGGCTGGGTATTCTCATCTAGGGCTAATCCATGGTATGATTGTGCATGAACATTATTGTTAATCTCTAAAATCATGCATATTTGATTTGTTCATTCATGACCTCTCATGCTTACATTTCATATCATTTTCAAACTACATTGGTAAATATAAGCCTTAAAAATATTAAAATGGAGATATAATGAAATATATCACTTACAAAGTTTAGTTGGTAAAGTCATATACAAAATCGCTAAAGTTTCATGAAATTTGCACTATTTAGACATTTCCTAAAATCTGTAATTTCAGCATGAAACTACTATTATGACACTTAATCAAGATCAACAATTAAAAATTTCAAAATCATCAAAAATCGGGTATTGTTTCCCGCGCTAGCGCTAACGCCGACGCTAGCGCACCTATGTGTTTTTCTGTATTTTTAAAATTTTGAAAAATCCCTAAAAATATATTAATCTATGTGTACTAATCATTTCTGCATTTTTGCTTTTATTACATTTTTGAAAAATCAAATACAAAAATACAAAAGCCAAATTACAAAAAAAATTTATATGTTTTGCCTTTGTGTTTTTGTCATTTGTTTAAATTCTATTTCTATAAGCAAAAATCAAATACAAAAATATAAAACAAAAAAGTTTATCAAAAATTGTTATTTTTGAACTTAACTTTTTACTTGTATCTTGCGAAAGGGTGATTTGGGCTATCATCCCATCATATCACCTAGTACCGGGCGAACCTCTCACAAGGTAGTCCCCGGGAAGTCCAAGATCAATCATATGAGTTCAAACTTTAAATAAAAATTATTCCTCAAAATATCAAAAATACTGTATGGACTTCATTGAAAATCAAGCATGATTTAATCTATTATTTAGAACTTCTATAATGTCGCAATTTATCTTTTCAAACTACTTTGAACATTGCTTTCATCATGCTTTGATATATCTATTAATACGTGCATCAATTATATTGAAAAGGTTGTGTAGAACCAAGCTTAGCATGTCTCTAAGTATGAGTAAATGTTTTATGTTTGATAATGATCTTTATTCACTCACTTATTTTGGCATTGTCTACATATGTGTTTAATCTAAGAATGCTTGTGTATGTTATGTATTAGTACAATGAATTAAAATTGCAAAAGTATCTTACCTACACTCCTTTATTTGCACTTTTAAATGTTAAGAAAAATTGTTATCTTTTTCATAAATTATATTGATTTGCAAAACAAGTGTATTCGGAGAACTTTGTACAAAACAAAAATCATAATATAAAGTGACAAAGATAACTCCACCAAGCACTACTTGAACCTTCTGATAAGTCTTAATAAGCGTTGTGAGGTTGAGCACCTTGGAAAGAATAGTAAAGTATCTTGTGCAAACCATAACTTTCTTTCAAAATAAAAAACCACTTATTCTTAAGTACACCGGATCACAACAAAAAAATCAATCACACAACAACAACAGAACCCATATAGTCCCCAATCATTGGGGGTATGGGCGGGGGAAGATTGGAAACAGACCTAACCTTTGGCACTATGCAAAATAAGTGTACAGATCTTGGTGATTTTCGGGATTGCGCTGATATTTTAAATTTTTTTTTTTACAACAAAAAAATCAATATTAAAATAAAATAAAATATGTGATCCCCCAAGCACTACTTTGCACCCTGATAAGTCTTAATGAGCATTGTGTGTGCAAAGCACCTTGGTAGTTGTATATTTTTTTGTGCATTGAAGTTTGTGGAAGTAAAATTATTTGTGTTTTATTGTGCTCTTTACTTTACATATTACTTGTATTTTTGATTAAAACATTTGTTTACTCTATTCAAAATACACTTTTGTGCACATCATTATCTTCCATAACACTTTTTCTCATGAGTATTGGATCCTAAGGCAAATTCTATACTACTCTTTATTTATGAAATGCACTAGATAACCTAGCATGCAATATACAATATTTGGTATGATTTGAAATTATGAATTAAAATAACATTGTAGTAATTTTTTGATAACATTATTTCATGCTTGGTTACATTATTAAGGATTTTAATTGAACAATGATTTACAAAAACATCTTCTTTATAAAATTTAACTCATATATCTTTTTATGGATCATCATTACAATAAGATGTTTCTTGTATTTCTATAAGTCTTCCGCATCGTCACCATATATTTCTACCTTGCGCTCTCATGCCTATATCAAAGTCTTAAATACCAAAATTCCTTTCTTTAAACAAATAGTAGACTTACTTGGTAGATTTTATATTTGTTACTCTACACATGAATAATTTTTTTCCTAAAAACTCTGATTTATTTCTATGAAAATATTGTAATACTAAAATTCTGATTTATGAATGGATTTCAAAATAGCTATGTGAGTGTTTTCATAAATTCAAATAAAAATATAAATCCATAGGCTATGTCATTAGGTTTAAAAAGCTTAAATGTTTCCAAAATTAATTATTCATGACTTCATTTCTCACCATAGCGGGGGCGCAGGGTTGTAGACTTTAGATAACCCTTATCTCTAGTCATGTTTTGTCCTTAATCCAGGAGGGTTCCAGTGGGGCCTTGCGAGGCACTGGGGGAAAGAGTGCTAGGTTGAGTTGTGTCTAATGTTTGCATATGGGACTAACACCCCAACCTAAGGCATGTATGCAACTCCTCATGCCCATCCGTCACTTAGTACGGGGCTAGGGTGTAGACATATTGTCTGGGTAGTTTAGTTACTTGGAAATCATTACATTTTGTTTATGCTACAAACTCTGATTTATGAAAATGTTGAGATACTCAAACTCTGATCTATTTAAATGAAAAGTATTCTAAAACTCCTTATTATTTCCTTCTCTCTATAAGCTCGATCATGCTTTTAAGTGGTGTCTCCTTACTCACTTTTGCTAATAATAAAAGGGGGAGAACTAACATGATAAATATTAATCTACTATCAAACTATAATGCTTAATTAAGATGATAGCTTACATATTAGGAGAGCATGTATTTAGGGGGAGCAATTCTAAATGCTAAAATTAATAATTATCTTAAGTCATCACTCTCACACACACACAAATATAGTTTCATCATGCTGATTTATTAATGCTCTGATTTATCATTAATGGATTTGTTATTATCAAAAGGGGGAGTTTGTTGGAACATGGTCTTCCGCATCTCCTAGGTTTGAGAATAACAAATCCTATGTGTATTTGATCTTGTGTGTTTAAGTGTGCAGGAAATCAAAGTCTACATGACTCAAGGATGGTTGCCCCAAATTTTGAGCCAGTAATTCCAAGTCTCCCACTAGCGCCGGCAGTAGCACTTAGCGCCTGGCGCTAGCGATGATAGCGCAATTTTGGGAGCACATATGGAAGGCGATAGCGCCTGGCTGTAGTCAATAGCGCAGGCGGTAGTCGATAGCGCAGGTAGTAGCGACGCACACAGTTGGCAAGGAGAAATTGTTTCCTCGGATGGAAGATTCTGCCGCGCAGAATGTGTCCTAATATGGGATAGCACTGGCGTTAGCCGATAGCGCTGGCGATAGTGACGCACACAGTTGGCAAGGAGGAATTGTTTCCTCGGATTGAAGATTCTGCCGCGCAAAACATGTCCTAATATGGGATAGCGCCGGCGGTAGCGCTAGCGTTGAGGCTATATAAAGGACCCATTGGCTTTGTCTTCCTCACTCTTCTATAACCCTAAACTCCAGAGCTTCGTGCCACAGCATATAGAGGAAGGTTCAGAGAGATACTCCCACCAAAAGCTCAGAGAGAATTTTTGAAGGAGGACTTCTTCACGCTTTATCCGACCGGCGACCGCTTCAACAACGCTTACACTATAGCGGTCCAACGTCTCCAACTTCAGAAGTTCTTAGAGGGAGTTTTTATTATTGATGTTTTTATATTCACATCTTTATTCTTGTAATCGTTAGTGAATTCGCCTCGTGATGGCGACTAGGTCTGGGTAGGACTTAGGGCAGAAATTCGCCTCGTCTTGGCGACTAGGTCTCGGGTGTAGGTCTATGGGGTGCTCGAGGCCATATCCGGGGAAGGGTTGGCTAGAGCGGCTTGAGGCCGTATCCGAGGAAGGATCGGCTAAAGCCAACTGGTTCGTGGGGATACGAGTCGGTATAGAAAACAAAAAGAGTCTTTTTATTAGCTTTGATTTCTAGCTTCGATAAGAGATCAAGTTTTGTAATCATGCTTCTCAAGTTAATAAATCATGTCTTTACTTTTACTTTACTTGATTTGTCTTGATCTTCTTTAGTTTAATAATCAAAGTTTTTTCAAAGTTATTCAAAATATATTATAAGTTTTTAAAACCCTTATTCACCCCCCCCCCCCCCTCTAAGGGCGCCTACCGATCCAACAGTGTTGAGCTAAGTCACTTTAATTATATGAAATAATGAGGGGTGAACTAAATGTTAATCACCAACTAAAGTAATTGTCTTGAGAAAGAGGATGGTGGGGTTGAGCCCATTGAGTCCTTAGTACCGTTGGGAGCCCCTTTACGGGGTATACCGCGGGAAGTCCAAGATTCACCTTAAATATAATACTAACTTAATTGTAGGCAAGAGTAGCCTAATTAGGACAGCGAACTAGTATGGATCTCCTTCGGGAAGGAGATGGGTTGGAGAAACTTGTGTGTTAGTCCCTGAGCCGGAGGCTTGGGTGGACTTAATGACACCTGTTACTTATGCAATTAGTGGCGAGTCTTCGGTACTAGGCTAGTCGTGTCACCGACGATAGTACGTTGACTCAGGTGAAGGTGAGGTTTAGAGGGCCGGTAAGATTGAGTACCGCGGTTTGGAGGACAATCCCTAATAACCCACCCCGACCTTAAAGTCTGGTGGATTTCCAGCAAGAGTACGCAGGGGCTCCGCTGTTGTGTTCTTAGTGTTGAGGCGTACGTGAGGTGTAGGATTGGTAGTGAGCATTCCCGCCTAGGATATGGAGTGCCCGATCCACTGCCACCGTGAGCCACGACGGTCGGTACCCGAAAGGTTGGCTTCCTTTCTAACAAAGTGGGAACTATAAAGGTCTGTGTGCATAGAGTCGTGTGGGTGAGTCACATTGCATAAACACATTAAATCATCATAAGCGTAGCATAGCATAACATACACATTAGCATACCCCCATCATATAAATTAGTATGGGCTCTTTTATATGATGGGTTGTTGAAATTGTTGAAGTGGAAGTTTGGAGGGTTTGTGGACCTGGGCGGTTTGGGAGGAGGTCAGGCGGTCTGACGTGACCGCATGACCTGGCGGTCTGCATCTGCGGTTTGGCTGATCTAAGCCTAGCTGCGGTCTCCTGGCTTGATCGCTGGTATGGGTTCAAGGCGGCTAAAGATGGAGGTCGTGCGGCCTGTCTCTGACCGCGTGGCGGGCTGTTCATCTTCAGGTATGCGCGGTCTGTGCGTGACCGCGTGGCGTGCTGTCCTCTTCAAGGTTGTGGTTGTCTGGTGTGACCGCACAGTTTGATCCAGGTTCTCTCCTGAATGCGGTCTGGTAGCTGTCGGGGCTTTCTGGGGGTATTCGCGGACTAAGGGTCTTAGACGCGCGGACTAAGGGTCTTAGACGCGCGGTCTCAGTTCGCTGTCTCAGGAGGAGACTGGTATGCGAGTTGGTTACTGTTCGCGGTCTCAGGAGGAGATCGGCATGCGGACAGGAGTTCGCGGTCTGATGGCGAACTGACTGTGTTCGCGATCTTGTACGAACACAGGTGGTGAATAGCTTCGGGCGGTCTGGCGTGTTCCTTGTGGAGTCGCGGTCTGCTATGAGAGTGGCGGTCTCTCATGGCGACATTGAAGCTGGCGGGTTCACCAAAATTGAAGCAGAAGTAATGTTGCTGATCGCGCAGTGTGACCGGTCAGGTCGCGCGGTCTGGGGGGTGGTGATCCTATCTCATAGGGTGGTGACTGGATCAGGTCCCGCGCCTATAAATAGGAGGCCACTGTTGCAGCAAAGAGACACACCAAGCGTAAGCTAAACTTTCTTCTTTCCTGCGGTCTGAGTTTATGTGACCGGGCGGTCTCCTGATTGAACTTCTCTTGTGCAGCTTCTGCGGATAGTGCGGACAGCAGCGATCACCTCTTCCTCTGAAAGTGTTCGGGCGATCTGCGGCTTGGAGTTGTGGTGCTGGAGTTCGGGAGAATCAGGAGGTCTAAAGAAGTGAGCGGTTTGATCAGCGAGCTGGTGGTGTTCTGTGATCGTCAAGTTGCTGCGGTCTGGCAGTCTTTTGAGATCGCAGGGAGGTCACGCGATCTGAGCGATCTCAAGTTATCTTCAACTTTGTATCTTTCCTTTTGTGTTTGTGTTGGCGAAATCATGTCTCGCCAAGCATGCCTTGCCTTGTAATTTTGAAGATTGTTATCAATAAAGACCAGTTGTTTGCCTCCACTTGTTTCTGGTTGTTTTGGTTTTTTAACTCTAAGTTGACTAGCTTCTGCTCGCTCCATAAAGATTCGAAAAAAATTCACATGGTATCAGAGGCAGGTTGGAGTGGTTGAGCAGTGAGTAACTTAGAGTAGCCATCGCCTTTGTGAAGAAGGAACCAATGGAAGAACAATGGAAGGTGGATTTGCAAAGGGTCTTGGGATTGAGGTGCTTACATCGACTAACTTCAAGAAGTGGAAGTCGTGTATGCAAAGCTCTCTTGTAGGTGAGGACCTCTGGGAAGTTGTTGGAGGAGATCAGACGCAGGAAGTTATTCCGGAAGGGGATAATGGGGCTGAGGTGAGAACTTGGAGGAGGACGAATGCGAAGGCAGAGTTCACTCTGAAGAGGGCAATCTCACCTGACCTATTTGATCACATCTTGGGGTGTGGATCAGCTGCGGAGATCTGGAGAGCCCTGGATGGGCTGTTTAACAAGAAGAATGTAGCGAGGCTGCAGTTCTTGGAGAATGAGCTGGCAAGGTCGGCTCAGGGCGATCTTTCTATCTCTACTTTCTTTCTGAAGCTGAAGAACTTGTGCGCTGAAATCTCAGCATTGGACCCTGATGAGCCTATCTCTGAGGCGAAGCTGAAGAGGCACATCATCCGCGGCCTGCGGAAGGAATATGTTGCTTTTGTGATGTCGGTGCAGGGATGGGCAAATCAGCCGTCTCTGTTGGAGCTGGAGAACTTGCTTGCATCGCAAGAAAGTTTGGCAAGGCAGATGGCGGGGGTGTCAATGGCTGGGGGAGATGGCGAAGTGCACTTCTCGGGAAAGAAGAAGAAGTGGGATAAGAAGAAGAAGACCGCTGGAGGAGGCTATGGGCCTTCAACTTCTGGGCAGCAGGAAAGGGGGTATGCTCCCAAGGCTGACGGGAAGAAGAAGGGTGAAGGTCTGAAGTGCTTCAAGTGTGGCAAGTATGGCCACATCAGGAAGGATTGCAAGGTGGTCACCCAAGCTGGGCATGCTGCGGAGAAGGAGGAAGCTGAGGCCAGGCACATTCAAGGAGGTTGGGGAGGAGCCTTCTCGGCTTCTTTTGGAGCTTCTGCTCCTATCAACTATCTAGAGGACTGGATCGTGGACTCGGGGTGTGGTCATCACCTCACCGGAGACGAAACCAAGCTTTCTTCTGCACAGCCCTATACAGGTAACAATGCAATCATTACTGCTGATAATACTGTACATCCAGTGGAGAAGGTGGGGGTTGTTTCCTTGGGCAGTGATAGAGGGCCACTTACCTTGAAGAGTGTCTATCATGTGCCCAGTATGAGGAAAAATCTCTTCTCCGTGACCAACGCTGTAGACGCTGGGTATCACGTTCTGTTCGGCCCAACAGAAGTGAAGTTTCTACGCAGCTTTGAGGCTGTAAAGGCCGAGGTTGTCCATGTCGGGAGACGGGCAAAGGACTTGTTCGTTTTATCGACAAGTTCCTACGTTGACAAGATGAATACGAATGATGGTGCCGTTATATGGCATGAGAGGTTGGGGCACGTAGGGATGGACAAGCTGAAAGCAATGGCGGTGAGAGGTCTGGTCAAGGGCCTGCCAAGTCTATCCTCCTACGGAGAAGGTCATGTTTGCGAGGGATGTCAGTTCGGCAAGTCTCATCGGCTACCGTTTGACAAGTCGCAGACGAGGAGTAGTGTGCCGTTGGAGTGCATCCACGGTGACTTGATTGGACCTACTTCTACCCCAAGCCTCGGAGGAAGCAGATATATGTTGGTGTTGATCGATGATTATACCAGATATGTCTGGGTATATTTCCTGAAGGAGAAGGCGGAGGCGTTTGCCAAATTTGTGGAGTTCAAGGAGCTTGTGGAGGGCCGGCTTGGCCTGCGGGTGAAGAAGCTGAGAACTGACAATGGAGGGGAGTTCACCTCTGGTGAGTTCTCTAGTTTTTGCAGGAAGGCAGGTATCCGGAGGGAGCTCACTTGTGCACACACTCCACAACAGAACGGAGTTGCAGAGCGGAAGATCCGTCATCTGACGGAGACCTGCAAGTGTTGGCTGCATGCCAAGAGTATCCCAAAGTTCTTCTGGGCAGAGGGAATGTCTTGTGCTGCTTACGTCATCAACTAGATGTCTTTGAGTCCCATCAACATGTTGACTCCGCATGAGATGATGTTCAAAGAGAAGCCAAGCGTGGCACACCTTAGGGTGTTTGGTTCCAGCTGCTACGTGCATGTTCCAGATGCTCTTTGGACGAAGCTAGATGCGAAAGCAAGGAAGCTAGTCTTCGTGGGATACGATGAGCGGAAGAAAGGATGGAAGTGTATGGAACCGGAGATGCGGAGATTTGTGGTATCTCGCGACGTCGTGTTCGATGAGGTGACATCTTACAAGGGGTCCTCTGATGTAGAGCTACCAGAGAGTAGGGTAGAGGTGCCGGAAAAAGCTGTGGAGGATCTTCAGGTGGAGCTACCTGTGTCACCAGGTGGACCATCTCCTTCTAGTTCTGAGACGGAGGCTTCTGGTTCAGGGAGCAGGGGGAGCAATGCTCCCAGCACTTCTGGAAGAGGAGCTAGGGAAGAAGCAGCTGGAGATAATGCGGTTCAGGGGAAGGAGCTGAGGAGGTCGAAGCGAGCAATCGTTGCCCCTGATCGCTATACAGGAGGAAACGCAGTGAGTTTCGTCTCATGTTTCTTCGCTGGTCCCTTGGATGAGAGGGAGCCGTCGAGCTTTGAAAAGGCCAGAGGCGTGAAGGAGTGGGACATTGCTATGCAAGAAGAGATGGCAGCTCTCGAGAAGAATGAGACCTGGTCTCTTGTGCCCAAGCCCGAGGGCATCACTCCTGTGACATGCAAGTGGGTCTACAAGCTCAAGAAGAAAGCTGACGGCAGTATCGAGCGATACAAGGCTCGCCTTGTGGCTCGGGGGTTCTCGCAGCATTACGGTGAAGACTACGAGGAGACTTTTAGTCCGGTGGCAAAAATGACTTCAGTTCGGTTCATCATTGCCTTGGCGGCGTTTAGTGGATGGGAGATTTGGCAGCTCGACGTCAAGAACGCTTTCTTGTACGACGAGATTGACAAGGACATCTTCATGGTCCAGCCACCTGTCTTTGTGTCTGAAGATTTTCCAGAGCATGTCTGCAAGCTGAAGAAGGCCCCGTATGGGTTGAAGCAAGCGCCGAGGGCGTGGTACGGGAAGATCGCAGAATATCTCCTATTCTGTGGGTTTTGTGCTTCAGACTCAGACTCAAGCTTGTTCGTCAAGAAGAGCGGGGAGCTTCAAGTCATCGTGCTGCTATACGTCGACGATATGATCATGACGGGGAACTCGAAGGAGGAAGTAGCACAGCTACGGACCGAGCTGTCTATCAGGTTCGAGATGAAGGACTTAGGTGAGCTTCACCATTTCCTTGGACTCGAGGTGCAGAGGAAGGAAGATGGAGTGCTGGTGACCGAAGCCGGATATGCGGAGCGGATCGTGGAGCGGTTCGGCATGAAGGAAGGGAAGTGCACTTCCACACCCCTGGAGAAGGCTATGAAGCTTCGGAAAGATGAGGGGAGGATTATGCAAGATCCGTTGGTGTTCCGAGCTCTGGTTGGAAGCTTGATTTATCTGACGATCACGAGGCTGGATATTGCATATGCAGTTGGCAGAGTGAGTCGGTATATGGCGGAGCCACGGGTACCTCATCTGCTAGCAGCCAAGAATATTCTGAAGTATGTCAAGGCGACCTCGGACATGGGTCTCCTATATAGGAGAGATGCGGGCTTCAAGGTACACGGGTACATGGATGCTGACTACGGGGGAGATTCGGATGATAGGAAGTCGACGTCTGGATTCGTCTTCATGGCGGGCCCTACAGTTATATCATGGCGCAGCAAGAAGCAGGATTCCGTGTCGGTCTCCACCATGGAAGCGGAATACAAGGCTTCGGCCTTGGCAGCTCAGGAAGCCATCTGGCTTAGGAGGTTGGTGGAAGACGTCCACACGGAGGTTCGGGAGCCGACTCTGCTACGTGGTGACAATGAGAGTGTCCTCAAACTGGTAACCAATCCAGTTTCTCACGCGAGGACCAAGCATATCGAGATCGATCATCACTTCATACGGGAGAAGGTGCTGGAGGGATCTCTTTCGGTCGGGCATGTGCGGAGTGCGGATAATGTCGCGGCCATCTTCACAAAGGCGCTGGCAAAGGGGCCGTTCACACGGCTAAGGAGCCTACTGGGGCTAGTTTCAACTTCCCACTTCAAGGGGGAGTGTTGAAATTATTGAAGTGGAAGTTTGGAGGGTTTGTGGACCTGGGCGGTCTGGGAGGAGGTCGGGCAGTCTGACGTGACCGCACGACCTGGCAGTCTGCATCTGCGGTTTGGCTGATCTAAGCCTAGCTGCGGTCTCCTGGCTTGATCATTGGTATGGGTTCAAGGCGGCTGAAGATGGAGGTCGCGCGGCCTGTCTCTGACCGTGTGGTGGGCTGTTCGTCTTCAGGTATGCGCGGTCTGTGCGTGACCGCGTGGCGTGCTGTCCTCTTCAAGGCTGTGGCGGTCTGGTGTGACCGCACAGTTTGATCCAGGTTCTCTCCTGAATGCGGTCTGGTAGCTGACCGGGCTTTCTGGGGGTATTCGCGGACTAAGGGTCTTAGTCGCGCGGTCTCAGTTCGCGGTCTCAGGAGGAGACTGGTATGCGAGCTGGTTGCTGTTCGCGGTCTCAGGAGGAGATCGGCATGCGGACAGGAGTTCGCGGTCTGATGGCGATCCTATCTCATAGGGTGGTGACTGAATCAGGTCCCGCACCTATAAATAGGAGGCCACTGTTGCAGCGAAGAGGCACACCAAGCGTAAACTAAACTTTCTTCTTTCCTGCGGTCTGAGTTTATGTGACCGGGCGGTCTCCTGATTGAACTTCTCTTGTGCAGCTTCTGCGGATAGTGCGGACAGCAACGATCACCTCTTCCCCTGAAAGTGTTCGGGCAGTCTGCGGCTTGGAGTTGTGGTGCTAGAGTTCGGGAGAATCAGGAGGTCTGAAGAAGTGAGCGGTTTGATCAGCGAGATGGTGGTGTTCTGTGATCGTCAAGTTGCTGCGGTCTGGCAGTCTTTTGAGATCGCAGGGAGGTCGCGCGGTCTGAGCGGTCTCAAGTTATCTTCAACTTTGTATCTTTCCTTTCGTGTTTGTATTGGCGAAATCATGTCTCGCCAAGCATGCCTTGCCTTGTAATTTTGAAGATTGTTATTAATAAAGATCAGTTGTTTACCTCCACTTGTTTCTGGTTGTTTTGGTTTTTTAACTCTAAGTTGACTAGCTCCTGCTCGCTCCATAAAGATTCGAAAAAATTTCACATGGGTTACCTGGACATCTTAACTTATATGTCGTATGGGCGTTCATATAAGTTAAGGTACGAATCTGTGATGGTAGATTAGTTTTACTTACTGCACCGCATTTTTTTTATTACTGTTTACTTCATGCTCTACTTTACTGTCATTTATTTGCACTATACTGCTAGCTAGTTTTACCGCTTTACCTTCACTTGCTAGAATAGTGCCATGTCACCTCTTTCCTTGTTTACCCCTTGTTGTCCTCCGCTTCTTCCTCCCGCTCGGTACCTAGGAGTCGTGGAGGGAGGCGAGGACAAAATGACTTAGTCTTTATGACTAACGGTCAGATGTGGCCGTAACAGGAGTCCGAGGAGACGAAGTTGTCCCGCGCGCAGCTGGACGAGATGGCAGGACTTGAGCAGCGGATGCAGCGCACTACCACGACGCCACAGGTTGATGACTAGATAGTTAGATTTCAGCTTTGAGAGTTTGTAGTTTCCGCATGTTGTAGAGAGGGAAAGAGTACTCATTTTGGATATGTATGGGCTTAAGCCATTTTTGCTTGTACTGTCTCTTTTTGGACATTTTTGTTTCATTATATATCTATATGATGTTGTGACATGTGAACATGCCTTTACCTCTGTATTTACTTTTGGCATATATTTACTTATGATCGTATAGCCGGCAGAGTCGGTGCTGAGCGATGTTAGAAAACCCGAGTGTTGGTGACACCGCAAGGCAGCAATTCTGGGCGAAGATCCACCTCAACCGTGCGATGCGGGAGAGGTTCAAGTTTTCATGTACCCGAACGAGTTTTGAGAAAAGAGATCTTACATAATCATTACAGAAATCCTCATCCTTGTTCCACTAGTATTCGTCCACGCCTTCGTCGATAGAAGCAAAGTCACTCTAAACAGTGTAGAAGATATCGCGCTCCTTCATTCCTAGTTGAACTTGTATTTTCCAACTGAGGAAGTCGGAGGCGTCGAGTGACTGCAATTTGACAGTGTTGAGCGCACTCTTCTTCGACATCGCGCTAGTTTTAAAACAGTAATAAAATTCTAGAACGAAGTCAGCTGAGCCGTGCGGAGACGAGTCGGAGACTACGGATCCAATCAAGAAAAAATTGAGCTTGTTCCTCCAAACAACACAGAGACAATCTTTCGGAGACGGTATCAACCAAAAGAAATCACGACACTTGCAAGGGGCGTCGGCAAGAGTAAATGACAGAGATCTGAACTGCTCTTCTCCCAGCGGCGACCCTTACCCTCTTCCGATCTGCGACAGGAACGAAAAACTCGAGCGGAAAACTTCCGGCGACTTCTTCCCAATCGGCAGATCTACCGAATAGGACAACGTGAGAGCGATCTCCTTCTTCTCCAAACAGGCGGCTCTCCTTGATGAGATCGGCGACAGAAAACTGAGAAGACAAACAGGACCGCAGATCTCCTTCTTGCTATCGGTGATGGGAACAAACGCAGGAATTGCAAGCTTTCTTCCAGAGATCGGGAGCGGCACTGATTCTTATTTCTGCTTCTTCGATTGAACAATCGATCCTTACCAAAAAACAGCGACGGGAGAGAAAACTTCTTGCGAATCTTCCTTACGATCGACGACGGGGAAGGCTTTAGAAAAATCGCGAATCGGGAAAAGAAGCGCAGTTACGAGAGCGGGCGGAAAAAAAACCTAATCGTATCTTGAGAATGTTGATTTGGCTCCGCTCAAGATATTCTACTAAGACTCATCAAGTGTGGAATGGTCTTATATAGTATCTCCAGCGTAAAACCCTTAACCCTAGTGACACGTAACCCGATAGGTCGCTCTGAGTCGGTCCGAACACGCGCGGACATATATATTTTAAAATACCTAACATATAGTATACATAAATATAAATAATAGTGTACAAAGTAAAACAAGGGGTTCGGAATTATCTAATATAAAAAAGTAATGTTAAGTGCAATTCAAGCAAAATTGAAAAAAAAATTTATTTTATTGAATACCAAGTACTTTTTGGTGCAGACCACATGAAATCTCACTTGAAAAGCGATCTCAAGGGGCAGAGCTTAAAGACGAACATGAGGAAGATCAGCTCATTAGGGTTAGAGTTGGAGTTTGGCTTTAGAAGATTCCTGTTTTCACCGATACCACCGCCTTTCTCCGGCGAAGTGGAGGCCATGGGTGCGCTAGGTAAGGGGTAGTCGATTCAGCAAGCATAATTTTACCTTACAGTATCCTTTTACAGTTGCCTTATATAGTGATTATAAGAGCCGGCGAGCAGTAACTGGTAATTTACCTATTAATTTCATATTCGGCAATTAATTGAATCCTATTTTGAATTCTGATTCAAACTTAAAAAAATTAAAATCGAATCAGTTTTTAGAATTATTCGGGAACGATTAGTTCATGAACACCTCTAGGCCGTTTAGAACCTAATGTTTATCTTGTACCATTTTAATTATGTTTTCATAGTACTTGTATATTATATTTATATTTTGGATCAGAATTTAACCACATTAATACGCATGCTATTCCGTTTATAAGTTTTCAATATCAGCATTAATATGTGATATGCATTCATATATGGGCTCTCTAATATATAATCCAAAACCGGGCGACGGTTGCTCACAAACCCCACTTCACCACTAAGGTGAAGAGGGATGAGTGGGAGAGTGGGTCAAACCCATCAACCATCAGTACAAAGACGCGCACAGAACGCGCTGCAGGGCCGCACACAACCGTGCGCGCCAGCACAGCACGCGGCTGTGCCGCGCGCAACCGCAAACGCTACCGCGCGGGGTAGCGGGCGCGCTACCGCCACGACGCGCGTGGCGCTACCGCGATAGCTCGCGCGGTAGCCCCCCCCCCTCCCTCCCTCAAGGGGTGCGGCCTAACCGCACCCCTCTTGGGGTGGGGCCAAGCCGCACCCCATGGTGGTGCGGCCAAGCCGCACCCCTCTTGGGGTGCAGCCTCGCCGCGCCCCCTTGGGGTGCGGCCAAGCCGCCACACCCCTCTTTGGGGTGCGGCCAAGCCGCAGCCCCCTTGGGGTGCAGCCACACCCTGTGCGAGCATGGCCAAACCACACCCCTCTCCTGCAGGGGGTCCTGCAGAGCGACCGACCGAAACACCATCCCTTCTTTGGGGGTACAACTTCCCGTTTCCAACCTCCATGCGCGCTCAGAATGCTTCCCATTCGTATGTGATGCGATAATTTCGGCAAGTGCACCGGTCGCGCAAGTAATAATAGTGGGGAAAATCCCCGAGTGTCGGTCTCTTGAGGAATGCAGGTTGGGCGAACGAAATGCGTTGTGTGACAATTGTTACACAAGCGGGAACAAACACGAAAAGTGGAGTTTTGATTTGGGTTTCCTACTGTTAACAACAATAAAAGAAATGCGGGTCGAAATCACCGCTTCGCAAGGTGAGATGGGTGCAACGGCCGCAATGCCGAGCTTCGTGAGGCGGATGGACGGTGCGCATGCGAATGGAGTGGTCACTAGTGCGGAGAGTGAGGGTCGCAAACACCTCTTCACAAATCACCGTTAACTCTTGTTAACGTGAATCGAACACGATGAGTGCGTGAGTGCGTGAGTGGAGGTGAAAGAGATCACAAGCAAATATTAAAGAACAAGTAGGAAACAACCAAAGCATTTAGACTAAACATCATCATATTCAAGTCAAAATGATTTACTTAGTACAACAAAAGGAGAAAAGAAGAAGACAACCAATGGACGAAGACTAGCGGCCGTTCACGGCCGGAATGGTAGGTTGTCGAGCTACCTCCGGACTCGGGCGGACTGTGCTTCCGGCGTTGAGAGACTGTCACTATCTCTCCACGTGCTCCCGTCGTCTTCTACCTCAGGATTTCTAATCTTCTCACCGGACGGAAATGGAGAACAGCTGCTTGAGTGCTTGCGGGTGGTGGAGAATGCTTCCGGATGATGGAGGAATGTCGAGAATGACCAAAGATGACTTCCCCTTGCGGAGAAGATGAAGGGGAGGTGTCTGGAGAAGGAAAACGGTGGCGTACGGACTGGAGAACCCGCTCCCGAAAGCCCGATCCCGCCCTAATTCGCGAACAGGGTATATATAGGCGCTGAAACGAATATTGCGCACGGTCATTGGCGCACGACCAGTGGTCGTGCGCACTGGAGTTCTGCGATCGTGCGCGTTACCTGGGTGAAGCCTGAAAGGAAAGAAATTTATAAAATACATGATCGCACGACCGATTGCGCACGACCGGTGGTCGTGCGCACTATCGTAAATGGTCGTGCGATAAGCTCAAACAGAACTCATATTTCAGAGGTTAAGTGCACACGATCAGTGGCGCACGACCAGTGGTCGTGCGCAAGAGAACCAGTGATCGTGCGCAGTGTTCCTGTACAGATTTGTACCGGAAGCACCTGCACGACACCTGTTCCAGCACACCCACCAATCCAGCCACTGAAAGTGGCACTTAACAATACATGGCAACTACTAAAAGAGAATAATACGAAACAACACCAAAAATGGGCCTAAAGGTGCACTTAGCATGGGGAATCAAATATGAGTGAAAACGTGTCTAAAGTGAAGTGCAAAGACTAGAAAATCGGCCCAGATAAGTCCAAAAATGTGTATAAAGTTGGGACTCATCACACCCCCAGACTTACCTGTTTGCGCGTCCCGTGCAAACCATCTCTCGCGGCCAGGAAAGACATAAGCTAGCGAAGAAATTATCAAGCGGAGTACCATGCGAAGTCGCATACTCATGTGCGTAGAAACATAGTAGATAAAATTCCTAATTATGCATATTAGTTTATAATTTTCTAGGAGCGTATTTAGTTATTACGTTTACTCAAAAAGTGAATCACGGTGAATCATACGGTCGTGCATAAGAAGAAAGTAAACTGAACGCTGAGGCGAGCATTGCCAAAGATCGGGGCTCGGGACAACTCCATTGAAATCCATCAATGTCGGTGACCATAAGCTTATCCGTTCGCACTCTCTCCACGGCACTGGTTTGACTCAAATGCGTGAATCAATAGGACTTAAGGTTTTATATGAGGTTTGGGCTTAGGTGAGGATAAACAAAGATAAAAACGACGGCTCAAGCACTACCCAAAGAAGCTTATGCAGAAATTATTCTCGTTCACAACACAAACAAACGGGTGCACCACACCCCCAGACTTGGACTTAACAACATGGGTGTGTGCACCGCCTACTCCCAAACATAAATTTCTGCCCAGATTATATATATATATTTCAATAAAGCTCATAACTTCATCTTTTCTTCGGACTTCTCTTCTTTTTCTCTTTTTCTTTTTCTTTTCACAAAATTTCAGCAATTTAAACAATGATGCATAACCACATTTTTCACAAAACAAAACACTACATCAACACCCAATCATGAAAGTAATATACGAGAGCTCAACTTTGGGTGTGCGATTAGGATTGGCTTTTAGGCTGTGGTGAAACAACAGTGGGGCTGAATCAAAGAAGGAGTAGGTACAACAGGGCTAACGAGGGTAAAGCGATAGGAGTGGGCACAAAAGCTCAACCAGGCCAAAATGATGGCCTATATCACATTCACGCACTAGATTAACCGTATACCCATGCTTCAAGAATCGCATAGGACAAGTTCTAGCTTCCGAGAGAGACAATCCTTCCTCCCGACTCGGGTAATACAAGGCTAACGAACGTCTACACACATTCCTATGCTACCATCTGATTCACACCGGATTCACCACTTTTTGAGTAAAGTAAACAATGTCTACGCAAATAGAAAGATATAAACTAAAAGCATAAAGAGAAATTGAATCTACCCAAATTTCTAAACGGGAAATGAGCACTCGACTAGGACACTACAGGAGTCAACATTCTACTCCGCATCATAATCCTAAACTAGCACAATGTTTTTTCCAAATCGCACAAAAAGAAATGAGTTCAGCTCAAGACGTGCCACAGCTAAGTGCGCGCTCATGTGGGTGCTGTGGTGCACAATGAAACTGGAAAACAAATTCAAAAGGCTAAAATACGAGTACTTCTAGCATGCCATGCAAAAGTGCACGTGAGTGGGCACAAAAACAACTCTCCCCCAGACTTAGACTAAACAAACCACAAAATATATGACGTGAAAATCAGCAAGGGCTAGGAGAAGAGAGTACCCAGTGCTCAGAAATGAGCACACCAGAAGATTGGCGTGTAAGCTACACTGGGCCGCAGCCTCCGCCATCCAGAAAAGATACCTGCAAGGAACGCACTAGAGGCAGCGAAAATATATAAAAGCTGAATTAAAACAAGAATTAGAAAAACAGAAATCAGCAAATCTGGGTTGTCTCCCAGCAGCGCTTTTGTTTTATGTCCTTAAGCTGGACCAAATACCTGTATTATAATTGTTCAAAGAGTGCAGAAAGTAAAATAAAAGAGCATCAAAAGAGAGTTTCACAACTAAGAGGCAGAAATCAGCTATAGGCGCTTTTATGGTGCACATCTCCCGTAGCTTGTAGGCGGGAGGTGAAGGATTTAGGGCCAACACTAGTGTCACCCAGTGTCCCCCAAACCTCCGCCCTCTTGCCACGGAGAGCGGCAGAGCGCGCATCGCGCAGGCGCTTCTCTTCTTTAAGCTTAGCAACAGTAGGAGATTGCCAACGTTGAGCATTTTCAGATCCTCCTCTCATAGGAGGGGGAGGCGTCATTTCCGTCGCCGTAGTGACGATCGGATCAGCCCAAGAGATGGAACGCTTAAATTGTTTATTACAAGATTTAATGCAAGAAAATAGTGGGACGTCGTCCCGAATCAAGTTCAGCTCAAAATCTTTAGGACAGCTGTCCTCCTCCCTCTTGAAATCATCGTCTCTCCAAAGATCCACTCTTTCTTCTCCGCTCGACTGGTGTTCTTCCTTTTCTCCTTCAGCTGATCCATCACCTTTCTTATCCCCTGCACAACTTAGTGATTCATCAGAAATAAAGGTAGGAGGGCAAATGGATGTTTCAGTTATAGTCTTGGGACAAGTGGGCAGAGGTATCTTATTGGGTATGAGGACACAACCCGCAGAAAAGTCAAGGGTGGCACCGCTCTCTTTCAAGAATGGTACACCCAAGATGGGGATGGAGTGATTCTCCCGGGGTCCTAACACTTGAAAATCAGCAACCACCACTGTCCCATCAACTATAACTTCCACATTTTTCACTTCCCCTTCTGAGTGTATGACGGTACCGTTTGCGAGCACAAGAGATTTCCGTTCCTCCGCATTAATTTCAAGTTGCAAGTTATCAACGTCTTGCAACGCAATGACGTTGCGGGAGGAGCCAGAATCACACAAGGCCTTAGTCTCTGTTTTATTAATGGAGCAGGAGATCACTAACTCATGCGGATGATCCACTTCCACGTCGCCGAGACTCTTCCCTTGGTCGATTGGGTTTTTTTCAGTGTTACTAGGAAGAGTCCCATGCGACCGCTCGGTTAGCACTTGGGCCAATTGGCCCAGCTGCGTTTCCAAGTTCCGCATTGACGCGGTTTGATTAACCATGTTCGAGTTAGCAACTTGCATGAATTTTTCCATCATCTCCTCCAGGTTACTCTTTTTTTGAGCCCGGGGGCCTTGGTTATATTCCGGATGAGGTGGCCTTGGTTGGCTCCCGGAGGCATAGACATCGTTCTGATGCTGCCCCGGTGCCCATCGTTGGCCAGGTGCGTTGGAGTTCCATGAGTAGTTTGGGTGACTTCTCACTCCCGGATGATATGTGTTATTGAATGGCACCCCCTTAGATTGATTACCAACAAAATTAACCGATTCGTTTAAAGAGAGGTTCGAGAAGTTACCTGATAAATCACTGCCTGAGCATTCATACGCGTGGTGTCCACCGCCTCCACATCCTTCGCATGTAATAACAGCAGCCGGTGCGGATGTAGGTGGAAGCGAGTCGACCACGAAGAGACCACGAGCGCTTCTTGGTGCATTTCTCCCGGCCGTCCAAAATGTACTGTGGGAGGCGGTGTCCCGCAGAATTCGAAGGGCCTCCTCTGGAGTATGGTTCATTAGGGTACCTCCCGCAGCAACATCGATCATTGCCCGGTAGTTGGGCTCGATCGCGAAGTAAAATGTCTCTACTACATTCCACGGTTGGAGCTCGTGGTTCGGGCAACGGCGGAGAAGATCGTTAAGACGCTCCCACGCCTCGGCAAGGGTCTCTTGATCGGCTTGACGAAAGGTGGCGATCTCTCGCCGCAAACTTACAATTTTATCGACGGGGTGAAATTTGGCTAAGAACTTGGATGCAAGAACATCCCAAGTCGCAGCGGTCCCCGGAGGAATATAATGAAGCCACACCTTGGTCTTGTCGCGAAGCGAGAATGGGAACAGTCGCAGCTTGACTGTGTCATCAGGAATCCCAGCGTAGCGGAAAGTTCCGCAGATATCAGAAAACTCAGCCAGGTGCAAGTGTGGATCTTCACTGGCCATCCCGGAGAATTGAGCATTGTTCCGGATGATGTTCAAGATCGCAGGTTTGATCTCGAACTGGTTATTCATAATATTGGGACCGAACCCAGGATAAACACTCCCAGCTGTCGGAGTGGTATAATCTCTCATCGTTCTGGTTCGAGGTCTCACTACCTCTTGCTCATCTCCGGGTTGGTGCTGCCCCACGGCGGGCACTCTTTGTTCAACATTGTCTGGGTCTATGTGGTCACCCATTGCCGCCTGTACGGCTGCTGCGCGCCTTCGTGCGCAAGCGGTCCGTTCGATCTCTGGATCAAAGGGTACAAGTTCCCCCGCGGCTTGTCTCTGCATGCACAGTCACAACAAAAAGAAAACAAAACAAAGGAGATTAAAAACAACTGCTCTTGTAACAAAAGCTCACAACTCAAGACGTTCCACGCCTGAACATTCCCCGGCAACGGCGCCAAAAACTTGATGCGATAATTTCGGCAAGTGCACCGGTCGCGCAAGTAATAATAGTGGGGAAAATCCCCGAGTGTCGGTCTCTTGAGGAATGCAGGTTGGGCGAACGAAATGCATTGTGTGACAATTGTTACACAAGCGGGAACAAACACGAAAAGTGGAGTTTTGATTTGGGTTTCCTACTGTTAACAACAATAAAAGAAATGCGGGTCGAAATCACCGCTTCGCAAGGTGAGATGGGTGCAACGGCCGCAATGCCGAGCTTCGTGAGGCTGATGGACGGTGCGCATGCGAATGGAGTGGTCACTAGTGCGGAGAGTGAGGGTCGCAAACACCTCTTCACAAATCACCGTTAACTCTTGTTAACGTGAATCGAACACGATGAGTGCGTGAGTGCGTGAGTGGAGGTGAAAGGGATCACAAGCAAATATTAAAGAACAAGTAGGAAACAACCAAAGCATTTAGACTAAACATCATCATATTCAAGTCAAAATGATTTACTTAGCACAACAAAAGGAGAAAAGAAGAAGACAACCAATGGACGAAGACTAGCGGTCGTTCACGGCTGGAATGGTAGGTTGTCGAGCTACCTCCGGACTCGGGCAGACTGTGCTTCCGGCGTTGAGAGACTGTCACTATCTCTCCGCGTGCTCCATCGTCTTCTACCTCAGGATTTCTATTCTTCTCACCGGACGGAAATGGAGAACAGCTGCTTGAGTGCTTGCGGGTGGTGGAGAATGCTTCCGGATGATGGAGGAATGTCGAGAATGACCAAAGATGACTTCCCCTTGCGGAGAAGATGAAGGGGAGGTGTCTGGAGAAGGAAAACGGCGGCGTACGGACTGGAGAACCCACTCCCGGAAGCCCGATCCCGCCCTAATTCGCGAACAGGGTATATATAGGCGCTGAAACGAATACTGCGCACGGTCATTGGCGCACGACTAGTGGTCATGCGCACTGGAGTTCTGCGATCGTGCATGTTACCTGGGTGAAGCCTGAAAGGAAAGAAATTTATAAGATACATGATCGCACGACCGATTGCGCACGACCGGTGGTCGTGCGCACTATCGTAAATGGTCGTGCGATAAGCTCAAACAGAACTCATATTTCAGAGGTTAAGTGCACACGATTAGTGGCGCACGACCAGTGGTCGTGCGCAAGAGAACCAGTGATCGTGCGCAGTGTTCCTGTACAGATTTGTACCGGAAGCACCTGCACGACACCTGTTCCAGCACACCCACCAATCCAGCCACTGAAAGTGGCACTTAACAATACATAGCAACTACTAAAAGAGAATAATACGAAACAACACCAAAAATGGGCCTAAAGGTGCACTTAGCATGGGGAATCAAATATGAGTGAAAACGTGTCTAAAGTGAAGTGCAAAGACTAGAAAATCGGCCCAGATGAGTCCAAAAATGTGTATAAAGTTGGGACTCATCAGTATGCGCGCTCAGAACGCTTTTGAGCACGCTCAGAGCACTTTCGGATTCCGAACACACTCACAATTTGTCTTTCCTAATTTCTTAGATTGCAGGACTCGTTTGTCGCATTTTCACCTTCAACAAAGCTGCCCGAATTGCCCGAACTGCCCGAAGGACGAGACGGTCATTTATGAAAAAGGGCGATCCATGTGCTCCAAATCGGCCAGCGTTATTCGCCCGTCAGGTGGTTACAGTTGTTGCGACTGCAAAATTACCGGGCTACCCCTGACCGAAGCTATAAAAGGAGCTCAGAGCCTTCATTTCAGGGGACCTTGCCTTCTGGACCTGAGAGAGCTCTGTAGAAGATTTCCCTTGAGATCTCCTTCGGAGCTCGAAGATCTCCTTCGCAGCTTCGAAGATTTACCTCGTGGACTTGGAGATTTCCCTTCTCCCGAAAGGCGATTGGGCATTCTCACTTTTGTTCTCACCACCGTTCTTAGAAGGAAAAAAGACTTAGTTTTCTAGAGATGGCCTGTCACCTTCGGAGTTCTCTCTCTCTCTATTATTGTAATGAGCGGTCGCCTGTCGCGCTCGAATTCTAAGTGTCTGATTGTAACCACCGAGGATATTGTGCAGTTTGGCCGACCGCGTGATTTTTTACCCTTTTCGAGTTATCCACGTTAAAAAGTCCCAGTGTACTTAACGATTCTCTAATTGACTATTAGCGCTCTTGGTTCGCTTCAGAGATAAGATGATTCAAGTCGACAGGTCTACCAAGAGCACCCAAGCGACCCGTAACAGTTTGGCTCCGTCTGTGGGAACTGTGTTTCTAAATCCTCTGCAAAAGCTTCTTAAAGACAACACTCGCTTCGCCAAAGTTTTCAGGACCGACAGGAATGGATATCCCCAGAAAATTTCAGACGCGTGCAGTTACTCACTTCCTGCAGGCTCGGGAGAAAAGGCACTCATCGCGGCACCCATCCTTCCCCAGTGGCTTGGCTCAGCCAGCCAGCTGTAAGACCCCATTTTTTCGATGCAAAACCAGGTCTTATGCCCAGAACCGTCGTTTTGCTGTAAAACCAACTCTCGGGAAGGTCGCCACTACAAAATGTCGATCCTGCCGGCAATATCGATCACATAATAAGAAAAGTATAAACGAACAAATAGAAGTTCAAGTCCACAATCGCATGCTATATATAATAAATGTCCACATGATATAACTGATATAACAAAGGTTACAATAATAAAGGGCACATGCCCCGTACATCATATCCTCACTACAAAGTCTCCTGCGGAAGCAAACCTAATGGTCACTCACTAATCCTGAAACTGATGCTCCTATGCTAAACTGTCCCGCCTCCATCTACATCGGCTTTTAGTGCTGCCGCATCTCCTCGATCCCCTAAAATGATATGGTCCACCGACCATTAGTCAAAAATACTAAGCCTTATGTTCCCCACCCCTGCCCCAATGGCTCCTAATCATCGTGTGGGAGGATGAAGCGAAGGACAGCAAGGGTTATAAAACAAGAAGGTGGCGTCGGATCTGTCTACAGGAAATGTCTACAACTACACATGTGTATATAGATAAAAGTAGAACAGTAAGTACGACAGTAAAGTAAAGTGAAGTAAAGTGAGGCATAGTTAGTAACAAAAGTAACCGTTGATTTATAGGAGTGCCCATACAAACCTATAGACCAATGAGTCATTTAACAAGTCCTATCGTATAAAAAGTCCCATATCCGATTTATACGATAGGGGTAGGGTTGAAATGCAATGCTTATGCTATGACATGCAGAGTTATGATGTTTATGTTATGTTCACACAAGTGCAACTCACACACTTCGACTCTATGCGCACAAACCTTTAGTTTCCCCTTTTTGGAGCTAGCAAGACTCCCAAGATACTCTCGTAGTGGCAAACGGAAGCGGTGGGTTGGGCCTCGCCCACCTCTAGGTTGGTATTCACACTACCTAGCCTAGTCATATCGTTTGCCTCAACGCAAAACCGCGGAGCATCTGCGTACTCTTACTGGCTGGACCACCAGACTTGTATGGCTAAATGCAAATTCCACACTTGCCGAGTCAACGTATTGACGTCGGTGTGAACAACCGTCCAATGTCGAAGACCCACCACCTTTATGCACATGCAACATGTTTGCCATTCACCTCCAAGCCATAAGTTCCCGGGCTAACCCGCCCGCCACCATAACCTTCCCAGCCACCAGCTCGCCGGACCGACCCGTCCGTACCAACAAGTATTACTGAGTCACAAGTTCACCAGACTAACTAGTCTCCGCTACAACCACCGAGCCTACCGCTCGTAAAATGAAACCAACTAACCTCCCGTGACCATGGGGTGTGGGTGTTTTTATTGTTCAGTTAACCTTGTACAACTTCTTACTCCTACAATTTATGGTTAATTTTGGACTTCCCAAGATCTACACTGTGAGGGGCTCGCAGCGGTACTAGGAGCTATGACGGGATGATAGCCCAAATCTCCTTTTCTAAAGACACTTAATGGTATTGGTAACTACCCATAAGAATACCCTTTTTATCATTACACTTGGATTACCCTACATATTTTATGACCTTCTAAGGGGAAAGACGATCTTTCGTCGGTCCCGAACACAACCTTACCCCTTAGCTTATCGGGTACACTCAACATATAGACCCCTAATGGCGACATCACATCTTCTCTACCAGACTAGGTACACCATCTACCTTCCATTCCCACCTAATGATCCACAAATTACTCAAGTTATGTAATTTACTATACGCGGACCAAATGAGTTATACGAGTTGTGTAAGAGGAGGTACCCCAAATATTCATCCAAGTGACTCAAGATTATTACTGGGAGTCTATCATGATATTATAAGACTAAATCCAGAGTATCATATTTTTCCTTAATTATTTGGCATTTATTATAATTTCTCCAACATTGGCAAGTATGAAATTGAACATGAAGTGTAAGATCTTCTTATGATATGGCCCCCATAAAATTATGGAAAATCTATGAAGTCAAAATAACAGTAAATGCTGAATATCACAATTTTGCTGTAAGGGGATGACCTCTAATTATAATATTGAATAATTACACTAAATTAGAAATTTAAGAAGGAACCACCAAAAATAATTGTCCAAAAATTATGGGAAAAATACAAGACTTTTATATTAATCAGAAAAGTCTACTGACTAAATTTCAGAATTTATCAAAACTAATTAGTCACATAAATTAATGTTCCAAGTAAACCCACACTAGGTAAAATTGTGAAGTGACCTACTGATAAATAATTCCAAAAATTTACAGAGCTCTCTAATTCCCTAAAATATCTTACCACCAAGTTTCATAATTTTCCAAATGATATTTGGCCCTCATTTATGTAACATATTCCTAAGACAAAATAGATGACTTGTGAATGAAGTGCTAATTAAATCAATTCAACAATTACACAAAAATCACCAGAGGTCTATATCATGACTTTATGTAATCTAACAAACTTTCATCAACATCCAAGATAATTTGAGCATGTAAATTCCTTTTATAAGAAGGTTCCCCAAAAAGGTTATGACTTAAATCAGATGGGATAAGTACTCCTAAAATTCTCATAAAATTTCCTAGTCCATATTTACACCCTATCAACTTATCTACCAAGTATCATGACCCTTCAAGGACATATGCCCATATGTCCTTCACAAGGCTAAAAGTGCAACCCTAAGGTTAGAACTAGGGTCCTAGGGCATATCCACCCCAAATCACCCCAAATTACTCATGGGGGTGTCTTATGTGATCCTAAACCAGTTTCCAAAGTTTCACACCACTTTGATGAGATTTGACCACCTAATTCCATCATGTGCACTTTTAACCTGGTTTGACCTAGTTTGACCAAACTTGTGTTAACAAATTACCTAACCAAATTAGTCCCAATTGGGCTGAAATTTTTACCAGGGTCATATAATAACCCTAAGAGGCACCCGCCAAAATTTGGAGGGGTTTGGATGTCATTTTACCCTATATTTAATTATTACATGAATTATTAAATGTTTGCAAAAACCTTTGAAAAAGTTTCTCGAAAAATTCTCATTTTTCGATATGTTAAGGGTGGAGGTACAAATAGCCTATGTTCCAATTTTCCAGTCAATATCATTTCTTAATCAGAAGTTATTCAAGAAATATTGGTTGTCCTACCCTGGGGACCAGTCCCACCAAAATGGCTCTACAGGGAGCTACATTGCTCCTTTTGGCCTGAAACAAATTTTAAATTAAAGTAAACACTAAGGGCTACAACTTTGGTGTTGACCACATTTTCTGTAGAGGGGCCTAAGTATTTTTAATATTTATATTAATGTTCAGCATAAAACATGACAAAAATACGAATTAAATCAATAGCACACATCTTGACGCAAGATTAGAGGGCATCCACTCATCTTCCTCCTCTAGCCGACGGCCCAGATCATCCCGACCTTGAAGGTTTTGTAAGAGGTTTTCCGGCCACCCACGCCCCTCCCCGGCCGGCCAATGCCACCACCACCTTCCTTGAGGTTGTGGCCGGCGATAGGAGGTCTCGGCCGGCCGGTGGTGGCCGGAACCGGCGGTTTAGACAAGAAGAAAAACCTCCCAAAATGGAGATTTCAGCCATTTTTATTGGGGATCAATTGGACCCAATCCTTGCCGATTTTAGATGTAGATCTATCCACTGGATAAGAGGAGAAGAACCAGACCTTCTTGGAGCCCGACGACAATGGCGGCGGTGGTGGGCCATGGCTTTTCCCTTCTCCGGCGAGCTTGCCCGATTTCTCCATTCTCCACCAAAAGCATTGATGTAAGAGTTGATTTCGATTGTCATCCACCTCTTGAAGCTAATGGTGAAGTTAGATTGGAGTGGGGAGGGCTGTATAGGGGAATTTGAGGATGGGAATTTCAGCCATGGCCATTAATGACCATTAAGGGGGAATTTCGGTTTTGCTTGTGGGAGATGAATAGGGCCTTGATTTGGTTGGGAGAAGGCTATAAACTCCTCCTACCCCCAAGAGGATATGAATCCCCATCAATTGGGAGAGCCTTTGGCCTCCCTTGGCCATGAATGCCATTACTCGTCTCTTTCTCTCTCCACCATTTTTGGGGAAAATGATGTTTTCTCTCTCCTGGCCAAATTTCCTGAAATTAAATGATAATTTCAGTAACTACCAACCCCATTAGCTAGTGGAACTCCTCAATTGGGTCTAGCCCAAGTGGATTGGGCTTGATTAGGTCAAAATAGGTCATTTTGACCTAAATTTAGGGTGGAGTTGACTTTGGTCAATATGACCATTTGGGTTGACCCCAATGGGTGGCTAGTGACCCATTGGCCTCTACTAAGGGTTAGGAAGGTCTAGATAGGGTCAATTTGGCAAGGTGGAGGCCAATTGACCCACAATAGAGCAATTTGACGAAGATAGGGCTAGAGTTGACTTAGGTAAAATTGGCCAAATTTGTGGCCCCATGATGGGGCTTTTTGGTCTATTGGGTCCCTAATAACCTTATAAGGGTAGGGGTAAGGTCAATTTGTCATGGTGGAGGTCAATTGACCCTAATTAAGCTACTTTGACCAATTTAAGAATTAAGGTTGACTTTGGTCAACTTGACCTATTTGATTGACCCCAATGGGTCCTTAGTGCTGTCAGGGGACCCCTAAAGGGTTAGGTATGCTATGGTGGGGCCAAAGGGTCAAGGTGAGGCCCTAAAATCCAACCCTAAGCTTGGTAACTAGAAATTGCTATTTGCAAACCAAGGTAGTTTCCTCTTTCCTTCCTAAGCTTTTATGCTCCCTTTGTGCTTCCTATGGTTTTGTCATGCCCTAGTCATGACAAAAACATCATAGGGGTATAGTTGTTTGGGGTATGTTACAAATCCCAATAAACAAAAAAAATAATTTCATCCCCGAAATTTAGGTTAAGCCTACGGGGTTTCTACCGCAAGCGATTGTATGTAACATCCCTTAAGAATTGAAGTTATGTCTGACTCGAAGAGCACCGACTATCTCTGCCACACCAGTTCTAGTGGCTCTCAGGTGTGCTCCTCCTGTCCATAATTTTACCACATGACTTTTACCTACGGAACCTTCTTGCGGCGCAAGACCCGCACCTCGGTGTCGTCTATCTGGACCAGCTCCAGGTGAATAAATCAATTGGAGGTTACCAGGCCGTCTATAGTAGAATCCACTGCTCCATCCATAGTAGAGCTCTCCTAAAGGAGGAGACATGGATGACGATGTGCAATCCCGCTAACTCTGTTGGTAGCTCTAGTCTATAAGCCAATGGACTGATCTACCCCAGGATCCTGTAGATCCCCATTTATCTTAGAATGAGCTTCTTCCGCCTGCGTACCCGCGAGACTCCCTGCATCAGAAATATCTTCAAGAACACCTGGTCTCCAACCTAGAACTCTACTGCACGATGCCGCGCAACATAATACTTGGCCTGCCTGTTCTCGGCCCCAGCATCCTAACTCGAATCAGTCTCACCTAGGCATTTATGTCCTCCACAAATTCCGAGCCGAATGCCTTGGGATCCTCATCCTGGATCCAAGATATTGGAGTCCTGCGCCTCCGTCCCACTAAGGGTGGAAAGCTGTTCTGAATGCCAACCAAGAGCACAGACAAGCCTGGACTGATCTTCACTCTTTGGACGTAAACCGTTCATCCCGATTTGACATGATCATCCTGGTCACACCACGATAACAGACAAACTGCTCAACAAATCCCATCAAACACCAACGGGAGCGTCCTTCTAGCCTGGGGTGACCCTAGCTACCTTGGTCAATCTATCCTCGATGTTCCAAATGAACTTGTGCCCAGAGTGGGGATTTGGTAACCTGTGTATGAAATCCATGATTATATCCTCGAGCTTCCACTCCCTAACATGGGTAGTGAGTGTGGTAGTTCCCCAAAGACTCTTGCACTTGGCCTTCACCAGCTGACAAGCCTCACGGTGCGTCACAAAACTTATGTTGTCTTTCCTCATTCCGGGGAAAATACATGTTTCAGAATACATCATTTTTTGGTGACTAAAGCTTTTGTTTATATGGGTAGACAACGCTTCTATAAAGTTTTCTCCGCATGTTTAGGTTCTTATTCCTTCAAGTACGTCCGAGTGATCAATCATCTCCACTTTACAACTTATCCAGTTCTTACCATTGGTGGGACTGATCGAATCATCAGGCGTCCCAATCATCCTCAAATTTTAAGGTGGTGCACTTGTGAACCTTATGAGTATATGTTAACCAATCTTTATTAGTATTCATGTTTATAAGAAGACTTCCAATCACTTTCTATGTGGAGTTTGATTCATAAGGTATACGGGTAAAATTCTTTTGAAACCCTAAGTATTTTCACAAATCAATTTTATCAAGGAAATATCATCACGTTTATTTCACCAAATTCTTATCACTTCCACATATGCTAGTCTTGATCACTTTCGGATGGTCCAAAGTAAGATAAACTTAGATCGTTCTTATCATAGTAAACTCAAACACTATATTCTAAATCCCATAAGTCATCGTCTAAGATCCTTGGTTATTCATCATCATAGCTCCAGAGGTATAAGGGCTATTATTGTAGTTAAAATTTTCTACCATGATAGGGTGTGATTTTTAACAAATCATAAGTTGATCATTTCTGAATGCCCCAAGCCATAAGAACTTTCGGATATAACTATAACTTGTAAGAACTAATTTCCATCCTCAACTTCTAGAATAGGACATCGGCATCCCTAAGTGATTAATCCTGACATCTTTACATTTCCAATGATTCAACTAAGGTCAAGTTGTTGTTCGATCAACGATGTCTATCCATTATCCTGGTAATACTACATATCATGATTCTAAACATACTGTTATACCGTCTCATCTTCGTCCAAGTAACATTGAATAAGATCATCTTCAAAGTCATCACGTTCATGACTCAACACTTTCTAAATTAGATCTAAGGGATAACCAACTCACTAACCAATTTGCCCAATAAACAAAAGGTAAGCCTCAATAAACAAAAGATAAGCCTCTATTTATTTGGGCAAAGTATCTTCGATATCACCATGTTATATTCGTCCCAAGTATGCAAGCAATCCTTAGGGCACACATCCTTATAGTTGGGGTTCTTTCTTGAGACTTGTTGATATACTACATACTTTAGACTCTTCAAGGTACCCTTTACGACAACCTTATCTGGGTCAACATATGACACAATCCCAAATGGGTATCTTCTGAACTTCAATTCTTATCTGACCCTCGATGTTTGTCATGGTGGTTGTCTTAATGTAATCATGTCACCGATACGAGGGTTGAGTCTATGAGTCTCATACCATTCTGCCTATGTGTCAATCTCCCTAAGGCGGTCCTATCAGTTTGGATAATCCTTTGATAGATAAAGGACATCAGAGTTATGGCTTAGGTGGCCACTCTCATGTTAAGCTCCTCTTTTAATCTCTTTGGGGTATCCTCGTATCTTGACAAAATTCATACCTAGAGTCTATTTCAGGCTAGGGCATGGAATAAATTTTCATGGTAAGACATGTGTCCTAGTGGGGTTGAGTCTAACTTATTGACTAAAGGACTATCTAAAGAGATCTTTGCAGCCTGAGGTATTTCCTGCTGAGGCAGGGTTCGCCGCAGGCTACAAAAGAAAACTTAACACTCGTAAGGGGATTTGGCTAAAAAGATTCAGTTAAAAGTGGACTTTTACATGTGATTTCCCCATATGTGCACACCATTGCTTCTGCTGCTTAGTTTGTCCTCAAACTAAACTCGCGTTGGTTGGCCCAGGGTTTGTGGACTTCTTTTCTTCGGATAAAGGTTTCCTCTGATACCAGTTTGTAAGACCCCATTTTTTCGATGCAAAACCGGGTCTTATGCCCAGAACCGCCACTTTGCGGTGACACCAACTCTCGGTAAGGTCGACACTACAAAACACTGATCATGCCGGCCATATCGATCACAGAAGAAGAAAAGTATAAACGAATAAATAGAAGTTAAAGTCCACAATCACATGATATATATAATAAATGTCCACATGATATAACTAAAATAACAAAGGTTACAATAATAAAGGGCTCATGCCCAGTACATCATATCCTCACTACAAAGTCTCTCGCGGAAGCAAACCTAATGGTCACCCACTGATCCTGAAACTGATGCTCATGTGCTAGACTGTCCCGCCTCCACCTGCATCGGCTTCTAGTGTTGTTGCGTCTCCTCGATCGCCTAAAATGATATAGTCCACCGAACGTTAGTCAAAAAGACTAAGCCTTATGTTCCCCACCCCTCCCCCAATGGCTCCTAGGCACCGTGTGGGAAGATCAAGCGGAGGACAACAAGGGGTATAAAACAAGCAGGTGACGGAGGATTTGTCCACAGGAAATGTCTACAACTACACATGTGTATATAGATAAAAGTAGAACAGTAAGTAAGACAATAAAGTAAAGTGATGCATAGTAAGTAAGAAAAGTAACTGTTGATTTATAGGAGTGACCATACAAACCTATAGACCAAGAGGTCGTTTAGCAAGGCCTATCGTATAAAAAGTCCCAAAACTGATTTATACGATAGGGATAGGGGTTGATATGCAATGCTTATGTTATGACATGCAGAGTTATGTTGTTTTTGTTATGTTCACACAAGTGCAACTCACACATTTCAACTCTATGCGCATAGACCTTTAGTTCCTCTTTCTGGAGCTAGCAAGACTCCCAGGATACTCCCGTAGTGGCAAATGGAAGCGGTGGGTTGGGCCTCGCCCACCTGTAGGTTGGTATTCACACTACCTAGCCTAGACCAATCGTACGCCTCAACGCAAAACTGCGGAACATCTGCGTACTCTTACTGGCTGGACCACCAGACTTTTATGGCTAAGTGCAAATTCCACACTTACTGAGTCAACGTATTGACGTCAGTGTGAACGACCGTCCAATGTAGAAGACACACCACCTTTATGCACATGCAACATGTTTACCATTCACCTCTGATCCATAAGCTCCTCGGGCTAACCCACCCGTCACCATAGCCTTCCGAGCCACCGGCTCGCCGGACCGACCCGTCGATACCAACAAGTATTACTGAGTCACAAGCTCACCGAACTAACTAGTCCGCCGCTATAACCACCGATCCTACCGCTCGTAAAACAAAACCAACCAACTGTTGGAACATGGTCTTCCGCATCTCCTAGGTTTGAGAATAACAAATCCTATGTGTATTTGATCTTGTGTGTTTAAGTGTGCAGGAAACAAAGTCCATATATCTCAAGAATTACTTAAGAAGGTTGCCCCCAAATTTGAGCCAACAAATCCAACATGTCGACTAGCGTCGACGATAAGACCTAGCGCCCGGCGCTAGCGTTGATCAGTGCAATTTTAGAGCATATATAGAAGGATCTGGCACCTGGGGATAGCAGATAGCGCAGGCGGTAGCGCGGAGCACAAAAGGCAAGAGAGAAATGTTTCCTCAGATTGAAGATTCCCCCGCGCAGAATAATGCCTAATCCAGGATAGCCCAGCGATAGCGCTAGCGCTGAGGCTATAAATAAGACCCCTCTTCTCTCGCTTTGCATAGATATCAGAGAGAGAGAGATTGAGTGCTAGAATTCCAGAGGATGATTTGGCCGAAAGTTGATGTCCTACCAAAGCTCTGCGAATTTCTGAAGGAGAAACTCTTCACGCCGGATCCAAACGACGTCCGCTTCTACAACACTTATTCTACAACGGATCTTCGTCTCCAACTTCAGAAGTTCTTCAAGAGGGAGTTTTTATTATTATCATTTAATATTTCTTGTAAATCGTTAGAGAATTCGCCTCGTATTGGCGACTAGGTCTCCGCAGGACTTAGGACAGAAATTTGCCTCGTGTTGGCGACTAAATCTAGGTTAGGTCTAGGGGGCTCAAGGCCATATCCGGCGTTAGATTGGCTAGAGCGGCTTGAGGCCGAATCCAGGGAAGGATAGGCTAAGGCCACCGGTTCGTGGGGATGCGAGTCGGGATAGAAAATAAAAAGAGCTTACTACTATTCGCCCCTGATTTCTAGAGTTATAGAAACCAACTGTTGTAAAACCTTATTTCATATTAATAAAACATGTCTCCACTTTATTTTAATTGCTTTGTTTGATTTCTCACTTTCTTATTCATGCACTATTTCAAAGAAAATCAAAATATAACTTAAGTTTTAAAAACCCTTATTCACCCCCCCCCCCCCTCTAAGGGCGCCTACCGATCCAACAAGTGGTATCAGAGCAGTTTTATTCCAATCGGCTTAACAACCAGGAATAATAGCGTCTCATGATCTCACTTCTATTAGTGGGGTAAATTTTTATGAAGAAGAAAAATCTCTTAAACCACATTTATTCGAAGGGAGAAATTATAAAGGGTGGAAATTTTTAATGAAAAAGTTTATTAGAAATTTAGATATCAATGCATAGGATATAACAATAGTCAGACCAGCGGATGAATCAAATAAACAGGAACATCATCTAAATGCAAAAGCTTTAAATAGTATTTTCTGTGCTTTATCTCACGAAATTTCAAAATTAATATATTATTTTTCTAGTGCATATAGAGTATGGAAATTTCTTGAAGAAATGTATGATTCTCCATCTACAGGTATGGAACAAATGCAAGAAGTGGAGAACATACAAGAGTGCTCAAATGATCAAGAAAGCTCCTCTCATGATGGATCAATGGAGTGCACATCAAATGGAAAAGAAGAAATCCCATCTTTGCAAGAGGAATGCCAAATAGATGAAGATAACAAAGAAAATTTGTGCTCAAATCTCACAACATCCAAAAGCACTGTAAGGAAATCAAATCCTCTTATTGTTTGCAATTCTATTTCTACTTTACAATTGCTACAAATTACAAAGAGCAAAATTAAGTAATAAAAAAATGTGAATTGCAAATTGCGCTTAGAAAATAAAAATTTAAAAGCAAGAGTTAAAGTAAAATCAAATTCTGATTTATCCAGCTTTACCCATGTCACTTCAATTAAAAATACAAAACCTTGTTTTGATTGTAATGATATTAAAGAAAAATTTAAGGAACTTGAAAAAGAAATTATTTGTGTAAAAGAACATAATGAAAAATTATTTTTAGAAAATTCATCTTTGAAAAGTGAATGTGCTACGTGCCAAAATTATAAAACTGAAATCAAAGAGACGGACGAAACATTTGAGGAATTTAGAAATGACTATCAAAATCATATTGACTCTATTATTTCTACTCTTAAAAATAGCACAATAGCTTATAATAAAGCTTGGCATAATTTAAAGATTAAGTATGATGAATTAAAATCGAAAATCAACGTGCTTATGAAGATTATAAATAAAAATTCTCAATATCAATAACTATCTAAAAACATGTTGAATATGAATATGAACATGAATATTTTAACTAAACCAAATAATGGAAATAAGAAACACAACAGATTTGTAAATCAAAGTCAAAATCACCATTATTTCCAAAATCATGTTTTTCCAAACATAACAGCAACATTACACAAATTTCCTAATCATTACAATCATAATCATCAATATAAAGATTATTACAATGGAAATTTGACATATAAGAGTAACATTAAACCAAAGTTTGAATGGAGACCCAAAATTAAAAATGAAACACTAACTTCTCATGAAAGGACCCATTCATCACTAACTACCCACAAACCTACACGTTATATTTGGGTATCCAAAGGAACCACCACACTTGGTCCCCTTCGGATACCTAAATCTCTTATTCATTAAGTATCACCAAATGCATGAAGTAGAATATCTTCAAAAATGAAATATACAAATTTTCTACTTCATGATATGCTTTATTGTTCTTTTATTTTTGTTTTCTTATCTCTTTTTGCTATCATGGTATGGTCATCATATAGACACAAGACATTATCACTTAAAGATTTATAAATTAAATTATCAAATTGTAAAGTCATGCCCTTTGATGCGCAAATCATAGCACACCGCTATAGGCGGTAGCAAGACTGCGGCACGAAACGACAGTGTACCGATCGTTCAAGTAATATAAAATGTGGGAGTGAATCCCCAAGTATCGATCTCGAAGGAACACAGTAAGGTGGAGTTTATTATTGAGGAAGGACTTGAGATTGAAGTCCTTAAGTTGGATGGGTTGCGGAAACGGGGGGTTTTGGTTTGTGGAAATAAAGAGAAAATACAACAACTACTCCTATGCAATGCCACTATTCAATGCTTCACTTGGCGGGATGGAGACTAGGCAGGCCTTGAGCGTGCTGCTTCGAAAGGGCGGATGGACGAGTAGGCAAACAGAATGAGGGTCGCAAGCACCTCGTCGAAAAGCACGCCACTAGCAATTATTAGTGCGACACACGAACATGACGGCGGAACGGAAAATGGATGGCGGCGCACCTCATACACACATATAAACAAAAGATAATTTCACATAGACATGAAATAACTTATATAACAAGGTTTATAGTGCTCATCATCAAAATACAAGAGATCTACTAACTACAACTACCAATACAAAGATAGGGAGAGCAAGAAATTGACCGAATCCTAAGTCTTGTTGAAGATTCACGGTTGGAATCGCTGGGTTGTCAATCCGCGTCCAAGCTCGGTCCTCAACTGCGTCCGGGGTAGAGAAGGCTGTCACAACCCTCCAATGGCCCATCTTCTTCATGCCACGATCCGAAACCGACCTAGCTTCCTTCTCCTTAGATCTTGGTGGATGTAGGGTTGAATCCCTCTCCTTAGAGCTTGAGGATGATGGAGGAGGCCCAAAGGGACGAAACCTCAGTGGAAATGCCGAGAATGGCGCAGGTGTATGGTGTGTATGATCTCTCTCAGTTTAGGTCAAAAGCTGCAACTTTTACAGAAAAAGATCAGAAAATAGGTCACGCACGGTCAAACGCACGACCGTGCGTAGACCGTGCAATATTAATAATAAAGAACAGCGCAGGAAGATGACCTGGAGCGCCCGTGCGATTTACTCACGCACGGGCAAATCCGCTCGTGCATCAAAACGCACGGGGCGTCAAAACGCACGGGTAAATTCAGAAAAGCTAAAAACAAGGCTAAACAGGTTGATCGTGCGATTCCTTCACGCACGGGCACTGCCCGTGCGCAGAGATGCATGATCAGCGACAGACCATCAATTTCCTCCCCAGCAATGGGCGCACGACCACAACCGACCGTGCGCCAACATAACGCACGACCGTGCGATATGCACAGATATGAACTCAGGATAAAATTGATGAAACGTCCACCTGCATTAGTCACAACAAAGCTGGGAATACCCTTCCAGCACAGGAAATAAAGCAAAAAGAGAGTGAGGAGCACGCTGTGCTTACCCCCAACACTAACACGCACAAATGCACACCACAACGGGCATATAAGTGCACTTAGCATAGAATAACAAATATGAATAAAAACATGCCTAAGTGTAGTGCAAAGACTAGATATAAGATGAGCCCATAAATGTATATATAAATGGGACTCATCACACCCCCAGACTTACCTATTTGTGCATCCCGAGCAAACAAATCCGGCGGAGTATGAAAATGGTAGTTGGCGTAGAGAATTGCAAAGAAAGAGTAAGATGCGAAGTATCATACATATGTAAATAAAAATTCTGTAAAAGAAGATTCTAACTATACTAACTAATTTACAATAGTATAAATGCGTAAATAGAGATTTATTTGTACTCAGATGGTGAATCATAAAGAATTTGTGTGATCGTGCCCGGTGTGAAAGTAAACAAGCCACTCAGGAGGGTGTTGCTAAAGACCGGAATTCGGGAATAACTTCGCTGAAATCCATCAACGACGAGAACCATAAGCTTGCCCGGTTACACTCTCTCCACGGCGCTAGCAAACTCACAAGTTAAATCAATAGGACTTTCAGGTTATAATGGGGCTTAGGTTACGGTATGCTATTCAATGATAAACGAGACGGCTACACAACCCAATTGAGTCAAAAGATAATGCTGTACCAAAACAAAACCAAGAATGATGCTAGTGTGACACACCCCCAGACTTAGCTTGAAAACTGGGTGTGCACCCAGCCTACTCCAAATAAATACCAACTGAATTTTTTTCTATTACGCCCAAGGGGATTTCTTTTCATTCCAATTCTTTTCAGATTTTTTTCTTTTAACTTCATTTTTTCTTTTTCTTGTATCCCCCGGTTGGTTTACAACAATGTGTTCAGCACACAATACACTTTTTCTTCACATCACAAAAATTCCATACATCACATCCAAATATGAAATGTAATTTCAGTTAACTGATTTTTTTGGTTGCGAAAATAGGATAAGCTTCAGGCTTTGGTGATTGAAAGAAGAGCTGAAACAAAGGAGTGGTAGGCACAAACTTGGCTTGCAAAGGTAAACGCATAGGTCATGGAAAATAAAGCTCAAACTAGCCGAAAAATGGCCTACATCACGTTTAACAAAATGAGTTGCTCTCGCCCATGCTTCAAGAGTTGCTTGGGGCAAGTTCTTAGCTTACGAGAAAGGTAAACCTTCCTTCCGACTCGAGCAACACACAACTAGCGCTCGCTTACACACAACACCGTGCTACCGCAAATTTCATTCACATTCACCAAAAGAGTATAATAAATCTAAAACTACGCAAAAACACTAATCGTAAATTAAATGCATAGAAACAGTCTAATTTTACTTAAATTTCTACTGGAGCAAGCGGATGCGACTAGAGCACTACAAGAGTCAACATCGCACTCCAATTTATAATTCCTAAGCTATCATCCTATTTTCACATTCCAACCAAAATAAGCATGAACGAAAACACAAAAACAAGTGAGTGCGCTCTCAAGTGGGTGATTTGTGTGCAGACAAAATGAACAAAATAATCTAGATAAAAACTTCTAGCATGCTAAGTGATTTTGCACGTGAGTGGGTACCCAAACAGATCTCCCCGGACTTAAACTATGCATTAATATATTCTAAAACAAAGTTAGGGGAAGAGAGTACCCAATGCTCAGCAAGTAAGCATGCCGGAAGCCTGGAGTGAAGCTCTACGAAGAATCAAAATGATATGATTTTTCGGTTTTGAAATTTAGTGAAGATTTGAGATTTTCTCCAAAACTATATCCGATGAAGGCAAGTGTACCTTATCGTCTATAGTATAGGATATTTAGGAATATCAAGGTCGTATTCCACGGGGCGCGTTGATTACTTCTACTTCGAGGAAAATCGCCATTATCTTATCGACAAAAATTTGATTGGTTTGTTTTTGCTTAACTAAAATTAAAACTAATTGCAAGCTAAATGAAATGATCAAACGAAGACAAAAATACTTAATGCTCAACCATAGTGGAGGGGGAAAAGGAAAGAAAAATCATTGCATGAAAGAAAGAGTGCTTAAGGAAAAAGAGAACATGAAGGAAAGAGAACTTAATTTTATTGAAAACCAAAACGATTACAAGCTTTAATTAAAGAGATTACAAGCTAGGAAGGAAAAGATTACAAGCTTTAACTAACTATTGCATAGAACTAAGAACTAGCACATTACATGAATTAAAAAGGAAGAACATGAAATTGAAAAGCATGAGAAAGCATTGAAAAACTTCACTAACAGCTCTAGCAGCACCTCCCCCACTCCAAAATTCTGAACCCTGGACTCAAGGAGAGCATCTGAATTTATAGGAAAAAATTTCAGATTACACGCCCTCGGTCACGGGCGTGACTTAGGGCGTGACTGCACTATTCACATCGGATCTGACAGCGGCGAGGCTTTCTGGACGGCGCGGTGAAAAGTGACATGTCACGGGCGTGACATGTCGGGTCACGACCGTGACTTTGGACGGCTGCATTAAATGCGGCGTGGGCTGGAATTCGGCGCGGCGGCGAAGAAGAGATCAGGCGGGAAAGTCACGGCCGTGACATGTGGGTCACGGGTGTGACTCAAGTTGACTTCTCGACTGCAGCTCCACGTCTCGATGGCGGATCTATGTGGAAGATTCTAAGATTACACGCCCCCGGTCACGGGCGTGACTTTGGGTCACGGGTGTGACCTGGGGCGTGACTTGGTGTGGACTGGTTCAAACAACATGGCATCGATTCTGGACTGATCTTCAGGTTACATGCCCTTGGTCACGGGCGTGACCGAGGGCGTGACATGCCATTTTTCCCGATTTGTCCCAAAATTCTGCAAATATTGAAATTAAGCTAAGTTAGAATCAAAATTACAAAAAGAAATACTTATAACCTAAAATTGACATAAAAAGGAAAATTCACATTAAATATTTACAAAATTTTCTATTAAAAAGTTATAAAAAATACTACTTATCAAATACCACCATACTTGAGGTTTTACTATTCCAGAGCAAAAGTGTGAGACATAATTTATAAGACATCCTTAAAAATTTTTAATTTAAAACTAAAATTTCATTTAACCAAAAGTTAAGTTAAGAGTAAATTCAAGGGGGAGTTAAGTCCTAAATTATGATGATGATTTGAAAAGAGGGAAAAATGTTTAGGCAAGAACTTCTCAAGAAAATTAAGTAGTTTGACAAAATTGTAGAAATTATAAAACTAAATTAAATTAAAATTATAAGAACTCTATCTTAAAAGAATCTTAAGGAAAAGTAAATTACTAAATATTGCTCTCTCCATAATTTTCAACTAAAACTAGAACAATGATAATTGGCTAAGGGGGATTTCATAAAATTTGGCATAAGAAGAGAAATTTTTGAATGGAGGAAATGGAATTTATCATGAAATTTCCTTTTTTTTCTTTTTTTTTTCTCTTCTAATAAAAACCCAAAATGTATATGGTTTAGGAGTAATGAATTTTATCCTCTTACTCCATGCCATATAATTTTTTCAAATATTTTGGGTGCATATGTTTTAGGGAATAATGAATTTTATCCTCTTATTCCCATGACATATGATCTTTTAAAGTTCATTTTTTATACCACAAAGGGGGTAAAGAAGGGAAAAGAAAATCTAGCTAGCTTTAAATTATATTGAGAGCAAATTCTAGTAACATTAAATTTACTAAGATCTAAAAAGTTAGAAGAAAATAAAATTGAAATCTAAAGAGGTTTAGGAAATTCACTACAAAATGAAGCCATTTAAAAAAATAAAAAGAGAAGTCATGCTAACAAAATTCTCTAATCAATTTAAAATCATAAGATGATTCTTAAATCAAGATTACCTCAAATTTAAAATTAACAAACTATGATAAGCAAAATTTTAGCCAATTAAAAACTTAAACATGCTTATAAACATTCTCAACTAGATTTCTAAGAAATCACAAAAACAACAAGAAGGAGGGATATAAGAATTTTTGGAATTTTTGATATTATCTTTTTTTGAATTTTTGATATTATCTTTTTTTTTTGAATTTTTCTCATTAAAAACTATTTACAAAGAAAGGAAACTAGCTTTAAAACTTAACAATTTTTGTTAAGTCTTGGACTTCCCAAGGGCTACCCAGTGAAGGGTTCGCAAGGTACTAGGAGGTGTGATGGGATGAAATCCCAAACGTCCCTTTCCAAGATTTAAATTTTCGATTTTCTAAAAAAATGTTTTTTTGAGTTTTTGGATTTTACAAGTTTTACAAGTGCTTAAATAAAGGAAAACATAGAAACAAAATTAAAATTTTCTTTTTGTTGTTTTTTTTTTCTTTTCATTTTTTTTTTGAAAATTTTCTTTTTAAAACTATTTACAAATATTTACAAAGGGCTATTTACACCCCCATACTTAAAGTTAAACATTGTCCCCAATGTTTAAAAATAAGTATAAAGTAAGAAAAGGTTAAAAGAAATGCAAAAACGAAAGAAGAGAAGGAAAAAGGGCTTCCCTGATTATTTTTTGAAGCTTTTGTGGGGAAGCCGCGATTACCTGCAAAAGTTGTTAAAGAAGAAAAGAAAAGACAAGAGAAAATAACAAAAGAAAACTTTGGGGTGCCTCCCAAAAAGCGCTTTGTTTAAGGTCGCGTAGCTTGACCCACTTGCGGATCATATTATAGGTTGAAATACAATCGAATCACTCTTTTCATTAGTTAACTCTCCCGGAAGATATAATTTAAGGCGGTGGCCGTTTACTTTGAAGGTACCTTTTTCCGGGTGGGAAATTAAAATTGTCCTATAGGGCCAAACCTCTTTAACAAGAAAGGGTCCGGACCATCGGGATTTTAGTTTTCCCGGAAAAAGGCGAAGGCGGGAATTGCAAAGGAGGACGAGATCGCCCGGCGAAAAAGTTTTTGGAAATTTTATATGCTTATCGTGATAAAACTTCGTTCGCTCCTTATATAATTTATTGCTCTCATACGCATTCGCTCGCCACTCATCTAATTCGTTCATTTGGAATTTTCTTTGTTCTCCCGCTAGAGTGGAATCGAGGTTTAAAAATTTAAGCGCCCAAAATGCGCGGTGTTCTAATTCGACCGGAAGGTGGCAAGCCTTGCCATAAACCATTCGATACGGTGTACAACCGATAGCGGTCTTGTGCGCCGTTCGATAGGCCCATAGCGCGTCATCGAGCTTTATTGCCCAATCCTTCCGATTGATAGAAACTGTTTTTTCTAAAATCCATTTTAATTCTCGATTAACAACTTCGACTTGGCCGCTCGTTTGTGGGTGATATGCGGTGGATAATTTGTGAGTGACACCATATTTCGCTAAATTTTTTGTAAATTGAGTATTGCAAAAATGGGTGCCCCGATCACTCACAATAGCGCGTGGCGTGCCAAATTGAGAAAATAATTTTTTTAAGAAATTAACGATGACTTGCGCATCGTTGGTGGGGAGAGCTTGCGCTTCCGCCAACCTTGATACGTAGTCGACCGCCACTAGAATATATTTATTTGAAAAAGATGGAGGGAGAGGACCAACAAAATCGATACCCCAAAGGTCAAAAATTTTGCATTCTAAGAAAATGTTTTGGGGCATCTCATCCCGGCGAGAGATGTTCCCCGACCGTTGGCAGCTGTCGCAAGTACTCACAAGGGTGTGAGCATCTTTGAAGAGCGAGGGCCAATAAAAGCCCGCCTCCAGCGCCTTCCTCGCGGTTCGGTTTGAATGATAATGACCTCCGGTGGGTCCCTCATGACAATGACATAAAATTTTAAGGCCTTCCTCACTCGAGACGCATCGTCTTACTACCTGGTCTGCGCATACACGGAATAAAAAGGGGTCCTCCCAAAAGTAATTCTTTAAATCAGAAAAGAATTTCTTCTTTTGCTGACTCGAAAATTCTTTTGGCAGGACCCGGGCTACCAAATAGTTAGCCAGATCTGCAAACCAGGGGGTAGACGATGAATTAATATTTTCGAGAGCAAGGAGGCGCTCTTCGGGAAATTTATCATTAATGTCAGATTCTATTAATACGTCCGAGGCGGGGTTTTCTAAACGGGTGAGATGATAGGCCGCCAAGTTTTCGGATCCTCTTTTGTCCCGGATCTCTAAGTCAAACTCCTGCAAGAGGAGGATCCATCGCAAAAGACGAGGCTTGGCGTCCGATTTGCTTAAAAGATATCTAAGTGCGGAGTGATCCGTGAAGACGATGACTTTCGAGAGGGTGATATACGACCTAAACTTATCGAAGGTGAAAACGATTGCTAGAAGTTCCTTCTCGGTCGTGGTGTAATTTGCTTGTGCCGACGCGAGTGTTTTGCTCGCATAATAGATCGAGTGGAAATATTTACTCACTCGTTGGCCTAAAACGGCACCAACCGCAATATCACTTGCATCGCACATGATCTCAAAAGGGAGCGACCAATCTGGGGTGACTAGAATCGGGGAGTTTATAAGTTTCTCTTTGATAAGTTGAAAAGCTAAATGACATTCATCGCTAAAAAGAAAAGATGAATCTTTCTCGAGAAGATGGGTTAACGGCTTTGTAATTTTTGAAAAATTTTGTATAAAGCGCCGATAGAACCCCGCGTGGCCTAGGAAACTCCTAATAGCTTTTGCGTTTGTGGGAGGGGGGAGTTTTTCAATTACTTCAATCTTGGCCCTATCGACCTCGATCCCCTTGCCCGAAATTTTATGGCCAAGGACTACTCCTTCCTTGACCATAAAATGGCATTTTTCCCAATTAAGTGCTAAATTCGTTTCCTCACATCGCTGCAACACGCGCTCGAGATTTTTTAAACAGTTTTCAAATGAACTCCCATACACGGAAAAATCGTCCATAAATACTTCCATCACCTCCTCCACTAACTCGTCAAAAATTGCCAGCATACATCTTTGGAATGTAGCTGGCGCGTTACAAAGACCGAATGGCATCCTTCGATAAGCGAAGGTGCCAAAGGGATAAGTGAAAGTGGTTTTCTCTTGGTCGTCGGGCGAAATCGGAATTTGGAAGTATCCCGATAAACCATCGAGAAAACAGTAGTAGGAGTGACCCGAAAGGCGTTCTAAAATTTGGTCGATAAATGGTAGAGGGAAGTGATCCTTACGGGTGGCATCATTTAATTTCCGATAGTCGATGCACATCCGCCAACCCGTAACAGTACGTGGGATCAATTCGTTATTTTCGTTCGCAACTACCGTGACACCACCTTTCTTTGGCACGACTTGTACTGGGCTAACCCAAGTACTATTCGATATCGGGTAGATGATTCCCGCGTCCAGAAGTTTTATAACTTCGGTCTTAACGACTTCTTTCATGTTAGGGTTTAGCCGTCGTTGAGGCTGGACTGAATTTCGGGAATTATCTTCGAGAAATATTTTATGAGTGCAGAAAGATGGGTTTATACCCTTAATGTCCGATAATTGCCACGCAATTGCGTGGCGGTGCTTTCTTAAGACTATAGTCAACTCAGAAATTTCTGAGTTGCTAAGATCGGATGAAATGATGACGGGTAGCTTAGACTCTTTTTCCAAAAACAAGTATTTAAGGTGAGGGGGGAGTTGTTTCAACTCCAATACGGGTGGTTCTTCATAAGAAGTCTTGATTTTTAATTTTTCTAAAAATAATGGTTCGGGTGGTGTGGGGTGAGAAACTTCTTCTTCATCACAAAAGAGCTCTACGGGCTCGGAATCACTACTCGCCGATGAAACTAACTCGAGGGATGAATCGAACTCACAACACTCTTCTAAGTAAAAACATGAATCGTCATTTTCTAGCATGTTCCGCATCGAGGAATTTATGCCGAAAGTAACTTCATCGTCTCCAACCCGTAGGAGGAGCTTTCCGTTTCTTACGTCGATAATAGTGCGGGAGGTGGCAAGGAAGGCGCGGCCGAGTATGAGGGGTACTTCGGCATTCTCTTCGATGTCAAGAATGACAAAATCCACCGGGAAGATGAATTTGTCAACCTTGACGAGCACGTCCTCCACTATTCCTATCAGATATTTTAAAGAACGATCCGCTAATTGGATACTCATTCGAGTGGGCCTTGGATTTCCTAGACCTAGCTTTTTGAACAAAGAAAACGGCATAAGGTTGATGCTTGCTCCAAGATCCGCTAAGGCGTGTTTTACTAACGAATTGCCAAATAGACATGGGATGGAAAACCGTCCTGGGTCATTTGCTTTTTTTGGCAATTTGTTGAGTACAACCGCGGAGCATTCTACGTTTAAAGAAATATGCGAAATATCTTCTAACTTTTTCTTATTGGAGAGCAACTCCTTAAGATATTTCGCATATTTAGGCATTTGTGAGATAGCCTCGCAGAAAGGTACATTAATATGGATTTGTTTTAAAACATCTAAAAACTTTTTATAATTTTTTTCGGCGCTTTCATTTTTAAATTTCGATGGATACGGAATATTAGAAGTAGGAGCGCGCAGATTTAAAATAGAAGTGTGCGGAGCTATCGTAGCGGGCAAATTCGAAGATGAATTAAAAGTAGGAGGAGGAGAGGAATTTACCTTGGGTTCGTCCTGTTTTTGAACCACCTCCTTCCCGCTTCGGAGTGTAATCGCGTGCGCGCTCTCCTTTGGATTTTGCTCGGTGTTCCCCGGTAGTGCTCCTTGTTGACGCTCAGAAATCATCTTTGCGAGTTGGCCCACTTGATTCTCCAAATTTTTGATCGATCCGGTAAGGTTCCGGATGTTCGTTTCATTTGTAGCAACATATTTTGCAAAAACCTCTTCAATCGGAGAGAGTTTTTGCTGTTGCGGTGGAAAACCGGGTGGATTATAATTTTGAGAAATCAAATTTGGAGGCGGAGTTAAGTTAAGAAGTTGATTAGGGGGAGGTTGATTTAAATTCATAGGACGCTGAGCATTTCCTTGGTTGCTCCATGAGAAATTCGGATGATTCCTATAACCCGCATTGTATGTGTTGTTATACGGAGCGGTGTTGGGGTTATAGGAAGGCCGAGGCGGATTTCCCATGCAGTCAACATGTTCTTCAATTAAAACGTTATTAGCCCAAGGAGGAGTGGCGGAGGAAGCAGACATCTCCGCCACTTGCTTTGTTAAGCGCTCAACTTGTAAAGCCAAATTTGCGTTTGCGTCTATTTCAAAAATTCCGGCCGGCTTATTAGGCCGCGCTCGAGGCATGTTCCATTGATACGCATTTGTGGCAATCTCTTCGAAAAGCTCTTGAGCGGCGATCGGGGTTTTGTTATTTAATGTCCCCCCGGAGGCTGCATCAATCATTTGCCTCGTTTGGAGATTTAAGACATTATAAAATATTTGCACTTGTTGCCAAGTGGCAAGTGCGTGGTGAGGGCATCGACGCAAAAGCTCCTTGAAGCGCTCCCATGTGTCATAGAGAGTCTCCGAGTCGATTTGCATGAATGACGTAATATCCGTGCGCAATTTAGCGGTCTTTGAAGGCGGGAAATATTTATTAAGAAATTTTTCCGCCATTTCGGCCCATGTAGTGATGGATCCCCTAGGTAGGGAGCCCAGCCACTGCTTGGCCTTAGACCGCAAAGAAAAAGGAAAAAGACGTTGTCGAATGGCGTCATCGGTGACGCCATTGATCTTAAAAGTGTCGCAAATTTCAAGAAAGTAAGAGATATGTGAATTTGGATCCTCGTCCGGTTGACCATCAAAGGTCACCGATTGTTGCACCATTTGTATGATGCTGGACTTGATCTCAAAATTATTGTTCGCCACCGTGGGGCGAACAATACTCGATTGTGTGCCTTCCAAATTCGGCCGCGCATAATAGGACATGGTCCGTTGCGCGTCCTCATTAGGATTTGGCTCGTTAAGATTAGGAGGATTAAGATTATGATCCATATTTGCTGCGTTAGTGTCCCCGATCGACTCTTCGGATTCTACTTGATTTCCCTGATCACGAGAACGGCGGTGCCTCAAGAGGGTTCACTCAATCTCCGGATCAAAAGGAAGAATCGAAGTGCTACCTCGGGTCATACACTAAAAAGAGAAGAAGGGAAGAGGAAAAACTGAAATAATTTTTTTTTTCTTTTTGAAATTTAGAAAAAGGAAAATAAAATAAAAAGAAACATGATAAAATTAATAGCTATCCTCTTTTCAAAATATCTACGCAAAGTCCCCAGCAACAGCGCCAAAAACTTGATATGATTTTTCGGTTTTGAAATTTAGTGAAGATTTGAGATTTTCTCCAAAACTATATCCGATGAAGGCAAGTGTACCTTATCGTCTATAGTATAGGATATTTAGGAATATCAAGGTCGTATTCCACGGAGCGCGTTGATTACTTCTACTTCGAGAAAAATCGTCATTATCTTATCGACGAAAATTTGATTGGTTTGTTTTTGCTTAACTAAAATTAAAACTAATTGCAAGCTAAATGAAAGGATTAAATGAAGACAAAAATACTTAATGCTCAACCATAGTGGAGGGGGAAAAGGAAAGAAAAATCATTGCATGAAAGAAAGAATGCTTAAGGAAAAAGAGAACATGAAGGAAAGAGAACTTAATTTTATTGAAAACCAAAACGATTACAAGCTTTAATTAAAGAGATTACAAGCTAGCAAGGAAAAGATTACAAGCTTTAACTAACTATTGCATAGAACTAAGAACTAGCACATTAAATGAATTAAAAAGGAAGAACATGAAATTGAAAAGCATGAGAAAGCATTGAAAAACTTCACTAACAGCTCTAGCAGCACCTCCCCCACTCCAAAATTCTGAACCCTGGACTCAAGGAGAGCCTCGGTCACGGGCGTGACCTAGGGCGTGACTGCACTATTCACATCGGATTCGACAGCGGCGAGGCTTTCTGGACGGCGCGGCGAAAAGTGACATGTCACGGGCGTGACATGTCGGGTCACGGCTGTGACTTTGGACGGCTGCATTAAATGCGGCGTGGGCTGGAATTCAGCACGGCGGCGAAGAAGAGATCACGCGGGAAAGTCACGACCGTGACATGTGGGTCACGCGCGTGACTCAAGTTGACTTCTCGACTGCAGCTCCACGTCTCGACGGCGGCTCTACGTGGAAGATTCTAAGATTACACGCCCCCGGTCACGGGTGTGACTTTGGGTCACGGGCGTGACCTGGGGCGTGACTTGGCGTGGACTGGTTCCAACAGCATGACATCGATTCTGGACTGATCTTTAGGTTACACACCCTTGGTCACGGGCGTGACCGAGGGCGTGACATGCCATTTTTCCCAATTTGTCCCAAAATTCTGCAAATATTGAAATTAAGCTAAGTTAGAATCAAAATTACAAAAAGAACTACTTATAACCTAAAATTGACATAAAAAGGAAAATTCACATTAAATATTTACAAAATTTTCTATTAAAAAGTTATAAAAAAATACTACTTATCACACAACCACCGCCTTCACAAATAGAAAATACCTGCAAGTGGTTGTCTCCGCAAAAGCAAACTAAAATAAAATCTAACTAACTAGTTAGAGTAGACGATAAAATAAAAGACAAGAAAAAGTAAGATAACTACTGGGGTTATTGTCATCCCAGCACGACTTATTTAAAAACATAACAGTTTTAGCTAATGGGCATATGAAAAGAAAAGTGCACAGGTAACTGCTCTAATATGCATGTCGGTAGCGGGTACCGATACGGCGACAAAACAGTTACTCCCCTACCTAAATAAAAATACCTGTTGAACACAGGTAGCGGGAATAGGAAGTAAGAAGAGGAGGAGAGTTGGTCCTCACTCATCTCACCATAAACTAAATCCTTGCCCAGCAAGGTGTCGTCTTCACGGAGGCGGCAGGAGGAGAAGGCAATGAATGAGACTTCCTGTCACAACCCGCATTTTCCCAACATTTAAAATGCTATCAGAGTAGGGAAAGCTACGCGTTGTGATGCCACGTCACGTAGGGGACGCCTACTGACGTTAAGGCAATTCATCCTCCTTCGCAGTTCAAGCAATGTTATTATTAACTCAAAGAGATTCAAATAATATTTAGGCAGAAAAATTTAACAAGCCGCGTCCCTCGGCTTGGTGGATCAACTAGTCCACACTTTTAAAATATAGTTTTACGCAGCGGAAAAATACTTCATTTAATTACTTAGTGGCCTAAGTGTACATGAAGACCAAGTGAGGTGCACCATCCATGATCGAATGTGTGGATTTACTATATATAAAAGTAGATTTATCACGCGCAGAAAGTAGTGAGATTAACATTTCAAAACATGATATGCAATGCAACAATTACCTTAACATATCTAACAAGGGCCATAAAGCCAACCAATATCTAACCATTCCAGAACAAGTGTTCAAAAGTGAACAACAAGTAACAGCAGTAGGGAAACAAAAATCCAACTAAACGGCACCACGGGCGTCACAACCTAACACGAACCCATGGGCCGAAAAGTCCACAAAATACTCTACCTCAAGAGAGTCAGAAGACGGCAACTAAAGAAGCTCCGCACTAACACCTGTTACTGTCCAGAACCTGAGGCATTCAAAGAAAGAACACCTCAGAAGCAAGTACAAGTGGTGCAGAAAATAAGAAAGTAAGCAAACCTCCGCGAGACCGGAGGGAAACAGAAGCTGTCAGGGTCAGTGATGACAAAGCTAGCAGCTAATAATCAACAGGAAAAGAAATAGCAGAAGTATCTAATCATCAGCAGAAAAGGAAACAGCAGAACAACTAAAAATCAGCAGAATATGCTCGCCAAATAAATGTGAGAACACAGGCGATGACAAAACTCGCCATAAGCAAAAGAAAAGAACCATCAACTTTCAAATTATTAATCATGTTACTCTTATTCAGAATTATAGAGACTGATCAGCTCATCAGAAAAAAAGAGAGAAGCCGTGCGGGGATAATACCATCACACATCGTCACGACCCTCAGAGCACCGCACCTGTGGCACCGCCAACATCGTGTACGACCTCCAACAGATTATTCACGTTTTCCTGGTTCTTTCAAGGAACAAGGGCGAAGCCCAACAGATCATAACACATTGTATTGCTAGTAAGAATGGAAAATACAAAGGGAATTTCATGCCAACAAAAATGCCTTCTTCTGGACTGGCAAAATGCCAAGTTCTAAGCAGGTATAATTAGAAGTTATAAAGGAAATTTAACACATCTAGATCAAGGGAGACTGCTTGGAGCTATTATATGGAAAAAAAAGGAAACTAGAGCAAGATCACCACTTGCCTTAGGTTTTGCTGGAAAAACTCTCTGAATCACTCCCCGTTGTAGATCGGGTTAAGAGAAGGTGAGAGGAGTCAAGATCTACAAGAGATCGGGCTAGAAAATGTTAGGGTACAAAAGACCTAACGAAAAAGTTTCACGAAGCGGAAGGAAATTACCGCGAGGACGAAGCTCTCGTCGAGAGCTTTCCGAATCTATGCTCTGCTCGCGATTTCGACCACCGGAGCTCCGTCGGCGGCGTCCGGAAGATTCAAGAAATCGCCACTCCCGTTGCTCGCTTTTCTCTCTGGTTCAGACAGAATGAGGAAGAAGCAGAAGCTGGGTTCGTTTTCTTTTAGGCAACTTCACATAATTTTAATAATAATAATATCATTATTATTATTATTAATAAATGAAGGAAGGGGTCGACGCATGAACGGATGGGTCGACGCATGAACGAAGGGGTCGACGCATGAAGAGCTGCTGAAGGGAGTCGACGCATGGAGGGAGGGAGGTCGACGCATGGGGGGAGGGAGGTCGACGCATACATTTTCATGAATGTATATATATATATACGTTTTGATTATAATAATAATAATAATAATAATAAAATTATTATTATTATTATTTTATAACTAAAAATTAAACGAACGCCGAAACCAACGAAAATTTCGCCTAAGGTGAACGGCGGCGCTACGAATCCAACGGCGAAGTTGGAATCAAAATCCGACGTGCCGTTTTCGAGATATGAATGGCGGAAGTTACATCGAGCTTTAAATATATACAAAACTTCTAAAATGCGCCGAGGCTCCAAAATGGCTCGGATCGCGACGAAACTTGATAGGCAAGTCTAAAATTAAATAATCTAATTTACTAACATAAAATTTTCCAATTCCGGGTCGTCGCAAAATTTGGTCGACTTGACCCAAACGGACGCGAAAACACGCAAACGGCAATGCGCCGCTAACTCGACGTTAGAAGTAACGCCCCGACGTCATTAACACGCCATCACTGAATTAAACAAATACCGGAAAAATCAGGGGCGTTACAGCCACTCCCCCTAAAAGAAAGTTTTGTCCCGAAACTTGACATAAGGGCAGAAAACAACATTAAGATAGGTACATGGTGTAGGAAAGAAGATTTAAGATGAATAATTAATTGGTGCAGGAACAACACTTGGGCAAAATATATGGTACAGGAATATAAATCCATCTGAGCTATTTAAATGAGAAGGTGAAAGGTGCAGGAAGAAGATTTACCTGAGCTAATTAATTGAAAAGGTGAGGATGAGACTCTCGCATTGCTGACTCCAGCTCCCATGTTGCGCTCTCGACGTCATGATTCCGCCAAAGAACTTTCACCATGGGAATAGATTTTCTCCGCAACACCCGCTCTTGGGTCTCCAAAATATGAATAGGCTCCTCAACGTAAGACAAATTGGGTTGAATATGAGGTACCGAATCGAGGACTTGACGATTGCTGCAGACACATTTCCTTAACTGACTCACATGGAACACATAATGGACGCCAGGGAAGGTAGCAGGTAACTCCAATCTATAAGCAGACACTCCGATGCGCTCAACGATCTGAAATGACCCAACAGATCTGGGATCCAACTTGTGGTTCTTCCCAAATCTTTTAACGCCCGGCATCGGAGAGACCTTCAGGAAAACACTGGCCCCAACCGCAAACTCCAGATCCGGGCTTCTTTGATTGGCATACTTTTCATACCGCTCCTGAGCAACGCGGAGCTTCTCCCGAATATTAGTCACCGCCTCTTCCATTTCCATCAAAGCTTCCGGACCTAGCAACGGTCTCTCACCGACTTCGGCCCAAAACAAGGGAGTCCTGCAGCGCCTCCCATACAGCGCTTCAAAAGGGGCCATCTGCAGACTTTCGTGGAAGCTATTATTATATGCAAACTCCATGAGTCTGAGGCGCTCGTCCCAAGCTCCACCATGCTCCAATATGTAACACCTGATCATGTCTTCTACAATCTGATTAACTCGCTCCGTTTGACCATTGGTCTGCGGATGGTATGCGGTCGAAAAACTGAGGTCGGTGCCCAAAGCTCCCTGTAAGCTCTGCCAGAATCGCAACGTAAACCTGGAGTCTCGATCTGACACGATACTCACTGGCACTCCATGCAAATGAATGACCTCATCCAAATATAACTCCGCTATCTTCTTCATAGAATAGCCGACTTTGAAGGGGACGAAATGCGTACACTTCGTCAATCGATCAACTATAACCCAGACTGAATCATGTCCACGAGGGGACCTCGGCAAACCCGTAATAAGGTCCATCGATATACTTTCCCATTTCCACATGGGGATCTCCAAAGGGGTCAGTTTTCCTCCAGGCCTGCCATGATCGGCCTTCACTCGCTTGCACGTGAAGCATTCCGATACAAATTTGGCGACGTCGTTCTTCATGCCCGACCACCACACGATTTGCTTCAGATCTCTATACATCTTGGTGGAACCTGGGTGGTAGGCCACACTAGATCCGTGAGCCTCTCTGCAAATCATAGCTCGAATATCTCCCACCGCCGGAATACAGAATCTACCTCTATACAAGAGGGTACCAAGCCCGTCAATGGAGAAATCAGATAATTCCCCTTTCTCGGACCTTCCTCGGAGATGCTGAAGATCTAGGTCTTCCTTCTGATGTAACCTTGTGAGAGTGATCCACGAAGGCTCTTCTGCCTCCAAACGAGAGCGCTCGCCACAGCTCACCGCCGAAATATCCATCAAAAGAAACTCCTCAACCAAGGCTTGAACAGATAAATTGAAGATCTGCGCCGTCTTCCTACTCAATGCATCGGCCACCACATTGGCCTTACCGGGATGATAAAGGATATCCACTTCATAATTAGCAACATATTCCAACCACCGGCGTTGGCGCAAATTCAGCTCCTTTTGTGTGAATACATACTTCAAGCTTTTATGATCGGTATAAATATTGTACACAGCGCCATATAGTAAGTGTCTCCACAGCTTCAGGGCATAGATCACCGCCGCAAACTCCAAATCATGGGTGGGGTAATTCTTCTCGTGAACCTTCAATTTCCTAGATCCATAGGCGATCACCTTCCCCTCTTGCATCAGAACGCATCCAAGTTTGATGTGGGAAGCATCAACATACACCGCAAACTCCACTCCCTCAATAGGCAGAATGAGAATTGGGGCAGAACACAACCTTCTCTTCAGCTCTTGGAAAGCCTCCTCACACTTATCACTCCAAATGAAGGAGGCATTCTTTTGCGTAAGTCGGGTCATCGGAGCGGACAATGTGGAGAAACCCTCCACAAATCTCCTATAATATCCAGCCAAACCCAAGAAACTCCTGATCTCCTTTGGAGTAGAAGGTCTCTTCCAATCCATCACCGCTGAAATCTTGGCGGGATCAACAGAGATTCCATCCTTGCTCACCACATGTCCTAAGAAAGACACCTGAGGCAGCCAAAACTCGCACTTGCTCAGCTTAGCATACAGTTTATGCTCTCTCAAGACAGACAGAACCTGACGCAAATGATAGGCATGCTCCTCATCACTACGAGAATAGATGAGAACGTCGTCGACGAAGACGACCATAAAATGGTCAAGAAAGTCCTTGAATACCCGGTTCATCAGATCCATGAACGCAGAAGGCGTGTTGGTCAAACCAAAGGAGAACACGAGGAACTTGAAATGCCCGTACCGGGATCTAAAAGCTGTCAGAGGAATGTCTGACTCACAAACCCTCAACTAGTGGTAGCCTGACCGAAGATCAATCTTCGAGAATTTGGTGCACCCATGCAACTGTTCGAATAAATCATCAATCCGCGGCAACGGATATCTATTCTTGATCGTCACTTTGTTCAACTCCCGATAATCGATACACATCCTCATGGAACCGTCCTTCTTCTTCACAAAGAGAACAGGAGCAGCCCATGGAGAAGTGCTCGGTCTAATGAAACCACACTCCAGAAGTTCATCCAACTGAACACGCAATTCTTCTAATTCACGAGGCGCCATGCGGTATGGGTCCTTGGCAATGGGCCGGGTGCCTGGTTCGAGGTCTATGGAAAACTCCACCTCTCTTTCGGGAGGAAGAGCGGAAAGCTTGTCCGGAAAAACATCGGGAAACTCTCGCACCACCGGGATACCCTCCACGGTTGGCTCCACACGAGAAGCATCCATAGCGCAGATAGAAACCAGAAAACCCAAACAACCAGAGGCTAAAGCGCGGTGGGCACGTACCGTAGAAATAATCGGAGAACTCTCCCGAGGGAGACCATAAATGCTCAATGGACGTCCATCGCCCAACTTGAAATCTAGCCGCTTCTCCTTGCACTTGATCACGACATCATATTTGGACAACCAGTCCATCCCGAGAATCACATCGAAATCTGCCAAATCTAGCATCTTCAAATCGGCTAGAACCTGGACACCACCCAAAGAAATGGGGCACTCCCGGATACCTTGATCTGACGTAACCTGATCTCCAGATGGAAACTTAATGGACAGGGCATCATCCAACCGATCAACAGACCATCGATGCCTATCAACCAAACTTCTAGCAACAAAAGAGTGAGACGCTCCCGAATCAAACAGGACACGCGCCCACTTATTCTTCACCTTGAATTCACCCAAATAAGCGTGCATCACTAGACAACTAGTAAGCTAAATTTTAAAAAAAAAGAACAAGTTAGGAGGAAAGAATCTAACCAGATATCACGTGCGCTGAGGTTTGAGCTTCCTCTCTAGTCAGCACAATAAGCTTGCCCTTCCTCTTGTCCATGAACTGAGGGGGCGGCGGCAAGGTCTGTAGGGGAACCGCTGACGTCACGGTCTGAGAGTTCGGGCAGTCGGCCCTACGATGTCCTTTTTGCCCACACAGGAAACAAAAACCGACCTTCTTGTAACACCGGGCCGCCTCATGCCCGGGCTTAGAGCAGAATGAGCACACTGGGACCGCCTTAGGCGCGTCCTGAATTGCACTAACCTTTAACGGCTCCAACGCCTCGAGCCTCTTGAAACACCTTTCGAACGGGTGGCCCCGCTTGCCACAGAAGCTACAGTGCCCCACACCCCTCTTCTTCGAGTCCGAGTGAGATGCCTTGGAACTCTCCCGATCATCCAACTTTCTCTTATCACTCTTTGTCTGCTGCCCATGAATCTTCGTCTTCTCAATAGATTCGGCCTTCAATGCGGCCTCCACCGCTTCAGCATAAGTCTTTGACCCATAGGCGCTAGCCCACTGCTGGACGTCGCCAGTGAGACCACCCAAAACCCCTTCACTCTACCTTCCTCCGATGCCACCAATTCAGGGGCGAATCTGCTCAACTTGCTGAACTCGATCTCGTACTCACTGACGGTGAGCTGTCTCTGCTTCAGATGCAGAAAGTTGTTCATCAATCGGTCGCGCTCAACCGAAGGGAGGAAATTCTTAAGCAACAACCCCTTAAACGTCTCCCAAGAGCACCCCACGGAGAGACCTTCCTTCTCCCTAATCCACCAACCTTTCGCCAAACCCTTCAGTTGATAAGCAGCCACCATCACCTTTGAAGCCTCAGAGACACCTGAATAGGAGAACATCTCCTCCATGCTGATCACCCAATCATCCAGGTCCATGAAGTCTGCCCTACCATCATTGGTAGGAGGTCCCAACCACTGAAAGTGTGAAATGAAGTTCATCTCCGGTGGCAATGCCACTGGAGGCACTAGAGGAGCAGGAACGGCTGGACTCACCACCGGTTCTTGCACAACAGGCTGCTGCACCGAGGCAGCAGACACCAAAGACTGAATCTGAGCCTGCATCACGACCAACTGTCTCGTCAAAGCCTCATTGCTCTGTCGCAGGCTTTCGATCACGGACTCACTCTGTCCACCAGAAGACTCTCCCTCAGGCAGGGGAGTCGATCGTGTCACTCTCCTACGAGACATGTCTACAAGAAGGATGGACATTCAATCAGAAACAGGCTTACAAAGCTTAAGCCAAACAGACTCGGAAAAATTCACGGATCGATTCGGAACAGGAAAGAAAACAACCTGCTATTGCTGTTACCTTGTTCTGGAATTTCATGAAATGATGTCATGATTAACTTAGGATGATGCACCATCATCCTATTGACTCTTGTGCTATGACATGAGTGCATGAACATTTAAATTTCTTTTCAAATCATGTGTGTACATATGTCATCTGGTATTTGGCACGCGTGCTTATGCGATGATATGAATGTATGCAGTGCTATGCATTCTAGAAAGAGGCCTTAATGCATGTTATGAGCGGCGTACACATGTAATGTTATGCATCCCATACTACATAACATTACATGTAACGAAAAAAGAAAACGTGCTAATGGGCATCCATGTAATGGTGGTTATGCATCCCATACTACATAACCGTCACATGTTGCCACATATGGTGGATCCATATACAAACACATATTATGCATCCCATACTACATAATATGCCCCGTATACTTCTTATCATGCTATGAGTGTTGTGTCCATGCTTCGGTCAAGACATATTGATGACATATCAGTGTGTGTATACAATGAAATGGTCTTATGAGGTTCTGCTTAGAATAGCGGTTGTTTGGCTCACACGCCAAACCACCCAACTACCTTTTTCACAGAACCTCCCTCTGATACCAACTGTCACAACCCGCATTTTCCCAACATTTAAAATGCTATCAGAGTAGGGAAAGCTACGCGTTCTGATGCCACGTCACGTAGGGGACGCCTACTGACGTTAAGGCAATTCATCCTCCTTCGCAGTTCAAGCAATGTTATTATTAACTCAAAGAGATTCAAATAAAATTTAGGCAAAAAAATTTAACAAGCCGCGTCCCTCGGCTTGGTGGATCAACTAGTCCACACTTTTAAAATATAGTTTTACGCAGCGGAAAAATACTTGATTTAATTACTTAGTGGCCTAAGTGTACATGAAGACCAAGTGAGGTGCACCATGCATGATCGAATGTGTGGATATACTATATATAAAAGTAGATTTATCACGCGCAGAAAGTAGTGATATTAACATTTCAAAACATGATATGCAATGAAACAATTACCTTAACATATCTAACAAGGGCCATAAAGCCAACCAATATCTAACCATTCCAGAACAAGTGTTCAAAAGTGAACAACAAGTAACAGCAGCAGGGAAACAAAAATCCAACTAAATGGCACCACGGGCGTCAGCACCTGACACGAACCCATGGGCCGACAAGTCCACAGAATACTCTACCTCAAGAGAGTCAGAAGACGGCAACTAAAGAAGCTCCGCACTAACACCTGTTACTGTCCAGAACCTGAGGCATTCAAAGAAAGAACACCTCAGAAGCAAGTACAAGTGGTGCAGAAAATAAGAAAGTAAGCAAACCTCCGCGAGACCGGAGGGAGACAGAAGCTGCCAGGGTCAGTGATGACAAAGCTAGCAGCTAATAATCAACAGGAAAAGAAATAGCAGAAGTATCTAATCATCAGCAGAAAAGGAAACAGCAGAACAACTAAAAATCAGCAGAATATGCTCGCCAAACAAAGGTGAGAACACAGGCGATGACAAAACTCGCCATAAGCAAAAGAAAAGAACCATCAACTTTCAAATTATTAATCATGTTACTCTTATTCAGAATTATAGAGACTGATCAGCTCATCAGAAAATAAGAGAGAAGCCGTGCGGGGATAATACCATCACACATCGTCACGACCCTCAGAGCACCGCACCTGTGGCACCGCAACCATCGTGTACGACCTCCAACAGATTATTCACATTTTCCTGGTTCTTTCAAGGAATAAGGGCGAAGCCCAACATATCATAACACATTGTATTGCAAGTAAGAATGGAAAATACAAAGGGAATTTCATGCCAACAAAAATGCCTTTTTCTGGACTGGCAAAATGTCAAGTTCTAAGCAGGTATAATTAGAAGTTATAAAGGAAATGTAACATAGCTAGATCAAGGGAGACAGCTTGGAGCTATTATATGGAAAAGAAAAAAAAACTAGAGCAAGATCACCACTTGCCTTAGGTTTTGCTGGAAAAACTCTCTGAATCGCTCCCCGTTGTAGATCGGGTTAAGAGAAGGCGAGAGGAGTCAAGATCTACAAGTGATCGGGCTAGAAAAGGTTAGGGTACAAAAGACCTAACGAAAAAGTTTCACGAAGCGGAAGGAAATTACCGCGAGGATGAAGCTCTCATCGAGAGCTTTCCGAATCTATGCTCGGCTCGCGATTTCGACCACCGGAGCTCCGTCGGCGGCGTCCGGAAGATTCAAGAAATTGCCACTCCCGTCGCTCGCATTTCTCTGTGGTTCAGACAGAATGAGGAAGAAGAAGAAGCTGGGTTCGTTTTCTTTTAGGCAACATCACATAATTTTAATAATAATAATATCATTATTATTATTATTATTAAATGAAGGAAGGGGTCGATGCATGAACGGATGGGTCGACGCATGAACGAAGGGGTCGACGCATGAAGAGCTGCTGAAGGGAGTCGACGCATGGAGGGAGGGAGGTCGACGCATGGGGGGAGGGAGGTCGACGCATGCATTTTCATGAATGTATATATATATATATATACGTTTTGATTATTATTATTATTATTATAATAATATTATTATTATTATTTTATCCTTAAAAATTAAACGAACGCCGAAACCAACGAAAATTTCGCCTAAGGTGAACGGCGGCGCTAAAAATCCAACGACGAAGTTGGAATCAAAATTCGATGTGCCGTTTTCGAGATATGAATGGCGGAAGTTACGGCGAGCTTTAAATATATACAAAACTTCTAAAATGCGCCGAGGCTCCAAAATGGCTCGGATCGCGACGAAACTTGATAGGAAAGTCTAAAATTAAATAATCTAATTTCCTAACGTAAAATTTTCCAATTCCGGGTCGTCGCAAAATTTGGTCGACTTGACCCAAACGGACGCAAAAACACGCAAACGGCAACGCGCCGCTAACTCGACGTTAGAAGTAACGCCCCGACGTCATTAACACGCCATCACTGAATTAAACAAATACCAGAAAAATCAGGGGCGTTACACTTCCTCTATGGAAGGGGGATCAACCTTCTCACATGAGAGGATACACTCATCATTGACCTGAGCAGAATGCTCCAAGTCCTCCTGAAGTACCTGTGAAGACTCAACCTACACAGGCTCAGATGAAGAAGGGGGGTTAGGAAATAAAAAAGAAGAAAAACTTAAATGAACATCAATCGGGGGAGTGGTCCCGGTCTCACTCCCAAGAGGTTGGGGAAATAAGATATTGTCGGCATCATCGACAATGATGCAAGGCTCAGTAGGATCATCATTGACCTCCTCCACGATTTGGACTTCCTCCACCGGTGCTGAGGTAGAATCCTCATCACCATGGAAAATATCCTCCTCCATGGGAATAGGCACAACACATAAATCACCTGCCTTATCCTGCGAAACATCCTTAATAATGTCGTCAGAAACAAATGTAGTAAAATGCGCAATAGGGGGAGGAATAATGCTTGGATAAAAGTCAAGCACTGATTCCTCACAAAGAATCGAATCTATACATAGTGATATATGTGCAGGGGAGATGGGCTCAGCCATGTCAGAGCCTAGATCAGCCACACATCTGGTGACTGTGTCCACATCATACCCTTCAAAGCTTGAAGGTGAAATGGGCACATAACCAGATGTTGAAGGTGTGCTGCCAGAAGTAGGAGTCAGGACGATCCGGATATCCGGCTCGTCATCCTCATCCATTTGGCGAAGGAATGCAGCACAATCCTTCAAGGCATGATCCATGCTCCGACAAAACAAGCACTGTTCTGCATTTTTCTTCGGCTCAAATTGAACCGGAGATGAATTCGAAAAGGGCATGTGCGGAGCGGACGAGTAGCCGTAGGACTTACGCACACCATATGGAGTACCAGACGAATTCGGTGCTCCATGTACTGGGCGTTGAGTGCTAGGGTTACTATCTCCTTTTGGACATCTATCACTAGCATGAGATATATCTCCACAAAAGCGGCAACAAATATTAAACGAAGCCCACATAGTGTGAAGATAACAAGATTCAAAAGCTATTGTGCAAAATGCTACACCCAACAATAATTTACTAAGCAACCTAAGTAAAACAAGAAAATGGAATAAAAAGAACTGAAATAAAATAAAGGAAGGATGCAATTTACAAATGGAAGGGCTTCTCTCTCAGATTCTCCCTCTCCAGAAAACTCACACGACTGTGTTCCCCGACAACGACGCCAAAAACTTGATGCGCAAATCTTAGCACACCGCTATAGGCGGTAGCAAGACTGCGACACGAAACGGCAGTGTACCGATCGTTCAAGTAATATAAAATGTGGGAGTGAATCACCAAGTATCGATCTCGAAGGAACACAGTAAGGTGGAGTTTATTATTGAGGAAGGACTTGAGATTGAAGTCCTTAAGTCGGATGGGTTGCGGAAACGGGGGGTTTTGGTTTATGGAAATAAAGAGAAAATACTACAACTACTCCTATGCAATGCCGCTCTGCAATGCTTCGCTTGGCGGGATGGAGACTAGGCAGGCCTTGAGCGCGCTGCTTCGAAAGGGCGGATGGACGAGTTGGCAAACAGAATGAGGGTCGCAAGCACCTCGTCGAAAAGCACGCCACTAGCAATTGCTAGTGCGGCACACGAACATGACGGCGGAACGGAAAATGGATGGCGGCGCACCTCATACACACATATAAACAAAAGATAATTTCACATAGACATGAAATAACTTATATAACAAGGTTTATAGTGCTCATCATCAAAATACAAGAGATCTACTAACTACAACTACCAATACAAAGATAGGGAGAGCAAGAAATTGACCGAATCCGAAGTCTAGTTGAAGATTCACGGTTGGAATCGCTGGGTTGTCAATCCGCGTCCAAGCTCGGTCCTCAACTGCGTCCGGGGTAGAGAAGGCTGTCACAACCCTACAATGGCCCATCTTCTTCGTGCCATGATCCGAAACCGACCTAGCTTCCTTCTCCTTAGATCTTAGTGGATGTAGGGTTGAATCCCTCTCCTTAGAGCTTGAGGATGATGGAGGAGGCCCAAAGGGACGAAACCTCAGTGGAAGTGGCGAGAATGGCGCAGCTGTACGGCGTGTATGGTCTCTCTCGGTTTAGGTCGAAAGCTGCAGCTTTTACAGAAAAAGATCAGAAAATAGGTCACGCACGGTCGAACGCACGACCGTGCGTAGACCGTGCGATATTAATAATAGAGAGCAGCGCAGGAAGACGACCTGGAGCGCCCGTGCGATTTACTCACGCACGGGCAAATCCGCCCGTGCGTCAAAATGCACGGGTAAATTCAGAAAAGCTAAAAATAAGGCTAAACAGGTTGATCGTGCGATTCCTTCATGCACGGGTACTACACGTGCGCAGAGACGCACGATCAACGACAGACCATCAATTTCCTCCTCAGCAAAGGGCACACGACCACAACCGACTGTGCGCCAACATAACGCACGACCGTGCGATATGCACAGATATGAACTCAGGATAAAATTGATGAAATGTCCACCTGCATTAGCCACAACAAAGCTGGGAATACCCTTCCAGCACAGGAAATAAAGCAAAAAGAGAGTGTGGAGCACGCTGTGCTTACCCCAACACTAACACGCACAAATGCACACCACAACGGGCCTAAAAGTGCACTTAGCAGAGAATAACAAATATGAATAAAAACATGCCTAAGTGTAGTGCAAAGACTAGATATACGGCCCAGATGAGACATAAATGTATATATAAATGGGACTCATCACCCTTTTATTTATAAAGACCAATCTATTCTTCCTAAACTCATTATATATCTATATATCATATATCACCAACATAAATTAAATTCAAAATTTTTCTATGTGATAAGATTTCAAACATAAACTACTTCATATGACCTAAAATTTATAAATAAAACGTAAAACAAAACCTTCAAAAACTACCAATGAAGAACCAGATAAAAACAGTCAAACATCCAAAAACAACAAAAGTAAACATTGCAGATAGCGCTAGCGCTAGCTGGTAGCATCGGCGCTAGCTAACAGTAACCAAGAACATAGGTTCAAATTACTGTATTATTACAAAACTGAAAATTTAGTTATCCTCGGGTCCTTCCTCTTCCTCATCTACCTCTTCCACACTTGGACTTGGTGACCGTCGTCCGCGAGTTCTCCGAATAGAATGTCTAGGAGGATCCTGTACTGGGTTGTCCCACTCCCTTTGCTCCGGTGTAGATGGATTTAGCTTTAATGCCTTGATCATGAACTTCACCATCTTCTTTATACCAGAAACATCTTTCTCCACCCTTATCATCCGCTCTCCCATTTATTCTCGAAAAGATTCAAATGAATCCTCTCGAGCCCCTCAGGATGACGCTCCTCGTCAGAGTGGTGGTCGAGTAGATGTTGATGGCTCATCTGGGAGGGATGTAGCTCGTAGGTGTGATGTACTATAGATAGGACGAAAGCAGTCTATCAAGTAAAAACCTACCTCAATAGATGGGTACATCATTTGAATGACCCATTGTATGATGCCACCCAGGGGCAAGTTGTTATATCTCTGGCGGGAAGGCTGTCGCAACTTGTATGAATAACGAATCAAGGAGAGTAATAAGTCCGCCACGTCAAACTTTTCCTCCTCCAAAATGAACTAGGTGGCATAGCTAAGTTGTGTTGTGACCTTCACTGTATCACCCAACTTCAGCATAATTGTGTGGCATAATACATCTTGAACGGCTAGGGCATCTACTATGAGTGTCGACAAAGAGGAGATCAGACTCGTGCTTGCCCTATTATGCAGCACCATGTTCACATTAGTCCAATCTCTATCTACCCTAAACTTCTCAACAATCTCCAACCGATTTGGATGCTGGGTCAATCCAAACACGTCCCTCAGTTGTTCATGGGTGATAGTCACCACTCGTCCCTGCACCTGAGACCGCACTCCACCATCCAGATCAGTTTGTGATGGGTCTTCCAAGTGCGTATAGAAATCTCGTACTAACTCTGAAGAAAACCCATCAGAAAGAAACACATTCAACACTTCGGAGGTTGCAAACAGTTGCATGATGTGGTGATGTCGAGGCATGTCAAACTCCACAAAATATGGTACACCTACTACTGCATCCTCCACGGCCAGCTCTACACTTTTCTTCCCTCTTGAACCAGGAGCCATCTGCAACATTATAATAGAAATTAAAATTATGCAAAATTCACTAGCGCCAGCGCTATCACTAGCGCCCGGCACTAGCACTAGCGCCTGCAGTAGCACCGACGCTAGTTATCTGATCTGAAATGCTAAGATCTCTCTAAAAATAAAATATTTCCAAATCCAAAATTGCTAAATCTAAAATCAAAACTAAAAATCCTTATAAAAAAGCATAAAAATTGTGAAGATCCTCTTTTTAATCTAACCTTATTCTAGATCTATTATAAAAATAAAAAGTTTGTTTTTTGTCTTCATCACAATCAAAAGTTTCTCTTAAATAGGTTCATAAATCTTCATCACAAAAATCAAAATCAAATATTTAGAACAAAAAGCATCAAAATGATGAAGATTTACTCTAGTCTCTCTCTTCAAAAATAAAAAGAATCAAGCATTGTAGATCTAGCATCTAAAACCAATTGATAACTTCAAATATCTCCTTCTTCAACGTCAAAATCAAAGTTTAAAACAAAAATCATAAAAAATGATGAAGATTTACCTTAGATCTATGAGTAGGTTTTGTTGAAACCGGTTTCTCGATCTCTTGTGGAGCTCGGGGCCCTCAACGAATTGAGGGGCGACTAGCCCTTACCGGTCCCTCGGAAGAGATAGGCAGATAACTCGGACAAAGAACAAAGACCCTGGTCTCAGCAAGGAGGTCCCTCCACTAACCCGGAAGATCGTTGAGCGCTTCCCCTCCCAAGCCAAAGCTAAGACTCTGGCACCTTGGAGAGCTAGAGAGCCCAAACCAAAGCGACCTATGGAGAGAAGAAGGCTCAAAGATTCTGAAACCGGTCCCCCTCCAAGGTGCCCTATAAGGTCTATTTATAGATTTTGGTTTTGTGGTATGTCAAAAGCCAACTCCCGCTGTCCATTCTTACTATCCGCACCCCGAATTGGTCTGCTAATAGCCAAACTCCGCTGTTTTGACGGGCTAGCCGTAGACCACCAGGAGCTTTTTAGACCACACCAGGTACTGGCGAACCAGAGACACTTGACCCGTTCCAGCGAACACGGGGCTCGCCAAAATGTCTGGCCGACTCGCCTGCCTAGCGAACTCCTTCGACTGACTGGCTCGCCTGCTTCTAGGACTCGCCTGCCGAACCGCTCTTTAGCGAGTCGAGCTCGCCAAAATGGCTAACTGTACCCCAAAAACGGCTATTTGTACCCCAAGGTCCCGGGCCTTCCTTGCGAACTCCCTCGACCGGCTGGCTCGCCCGCCTCTAGGGCCTCTCGCTCTTCATGGGCTCGCCCTGCTTGGCTCGCCCATCCCTGGCTCGCTCCCCTGGGTATGCGAACCAGGGACCCTTCCAGGCGAACATCGGGGTTGTACACAATCCCCGCTCTTCGCGAGGTTGTCTTGAGCTCGCGAAGAAATGTCCAACCCCTGGTGTTCGCCGATTCGGCTGACGTGGCGGGAATCTTGCGGTGGGTCCCACGTCCAAAACTATAAATACCGTCCGCTGCGGCTAGTGAACGAGCTTTTTCTTCCCCTTCTTCCTCGCAGGAAACAACCTCTCTCGAATGTCTTCTAAGCCGAGCGCGTTGGATCGGCTGAAGGCTTCCAGGGAGATGGCGAAGGCCCAGGCCGCCGGACGCAACGCCTGGATGTTCAACCCCGCCACATCTCCTTCCCCCCAGACTAAGAATGCCAAGATGGTTTGGAGGTCGCAGGGGGAGGACGTGTCGTCACCTCCTGCCTCACCTCCGCTGCTGGATTCCGGGCTCGCGCAATAGGTATTCTTCGTCTAGACTTTTTATTCCGACTCCCTATTCACCCCTTCCCTTCTCGCAGAATCCTCCACCTAAGGAACGCCTGGCGGGCCTCACGCTGACCCCTTCTCACGCCCCGCCCCCAGCGAAGATGGGATCGCTAGATGCTGGGACCGGGACATCAACCCTACAGGCGCCTCTCTCGCAACCCCGTACGTCATAAGTACCTTCCTTCATCTCCGCTTAAGTCTGTGTGATATCCATGCGCTTATGACCCGTGCAGATACCCCACCGCCGAGCCCCAAGAAGAGAGGTTCCACACCGGCGCACTCGCCGATTCTGCCTAAGATTAACGTGGCGACTCCGGGCTTCGATATGGTAGGCAGGCAATGTCCAGGCGGCTCGCTTCTCGACGGCGCCCAGGTCGCGGAGAGGGTGGTGTATCCCCCTGGTCTGGGGAAACCCCACGTCCCAGGGTTCCGCGAAAACTTCCAGGGTCGACCGGAGTCCTCTCGTAAGCCACGCCGTGAGTCCCCTTCTCCCAAGGTTAGTATATTTGTTCTGGCTCGCCTTTTCGCTCGCCCCCTGATCCTACTAGTTCTTCCTTCACAGACATTTCGGAAGCCACGCCTGAGTCAGAGCATAGGAGGGTGGAGATGTCACCGCCGCCCTCGCCGAGCCAGATGGAAGACTTCTTGGGCGACCCAGGCGACCCCGAGCGAATGAAGAGATGGGTGTCAGAGGTGCTTCAGAAGCATGGTATGATGCTGCTCGAGCTGGAGGAGCGATATGACGTGGACCGAGCTTCCTTCAACGAGAGATTTGCCGTGATGGAGGACGCGAATGCGCGCTTGCTCGCCGAGGCAGGGCCGGTGACTCGCGCAGACGTTACCTCGCCCGGCGTGCACATCTCGCGGGGTGAGGATCAAGCACACTTAATCCTGCGCGAGTTCAAAGCACTTCGCGAATACCACTATCCGAGAGTGCCTCCGCATGCGGGGAAGCGAGGCCGGGGTCACTGGAAATGGCTTCCTTACCCCTGAGCCTGCCCCGGGTTTATTTTTACTATCCTCTTGATTTTATTTCTTTCATGACGCTTCTGTTTGAACAATCTCTGTGGTGTGGTAATGCTTGCGAGTCCATCGTGACTCGCCTTTTATCCTTTTTTGTTCTGCCCTTTATTTTTGTGGTGAGTCTGTGGCTTATTCCGTTTGCTCGCCGTGTTTGATACGATTGCCCTCGTGGAGCGCCCGCGAGCTTCTGGGCGACGTTGTGCCCAACATTCCTTCCCTCATCGGCCGGCCTTAGGCGGGGCTTAATTACCGCGCGGTGGCGAGCCCGGGCTCGCAAGACTGTAGTTTAATCGAGTAGAAATCTATTTTATTTTCGCTATCCGCACCCCCGACGCTTCGATTCCCGTGCCCCTCTTAGTTTCCTATAAATAGTTCGGATTCATTTTTCCATCTGTCGCATTTATTTCTCTAATCCTCTCGCGTCTACGCTCATTTCCGTTCTCGCAAGCTCGTGTTCTCATTCGCCGCTTGCAGGCTGCCTCTTCCCGACTCGATGCGAACAAATCAGTCAGTGGGAGCGGATGGTGAGAGTGAGGGGCGGTCAAGATGCGCCTCCGCGTTTCATGCCCATGAATTCTACTGCGCGAACATCACGGCAGAGGAGTACAAACATGCCGTGGATCATTATCTTCCGGAGGGTTATTCGGCTCGCTGTCCAAGCGAGAGATCTACATTGAACGAGACCGAGGCTGACGAACTCGCGATTCCCATTGCTCACTTCAAGAATGGGTTGCGAATCCCTTTATGGCCTGAAATCCGTTAGGTACTTCGCTTAGCCTTCTCGCCGTTCCCTGTTCGCCATCGCGACCTTTTCACCGTTCTTTGCAGGTGCTACGGTATTATGGGGTGCTGCCGAGCCAGCTGACCCCGAATGCGATCGCGGACATTGTCGCGTTCGCCAGTTACATGCGGGAGGAGTGGATCAAGTTCAGCCTCCTCGTCTTCCGCAAGGTGTTTTCCTTTCGCGCCTTCCGGGATGGGACTACCTACTTCGCGATACAGCACGTCACCGTCTGCGAGACGGTGAACAAGAGTCACTACTGGACTCAGAAGTTCATCCTGGTGAAGGGACCCTTCAGTAACCTCCACTTCACCCCTCTTCAACGGGATGACGCCACCTACCGCCCTCCGAGCTCGCTGGGTGGTGCCGACGCCAAACTCCTCCAATACCTCTCCGGAAAAAACTTCGAAGTCGCCCATCTGCGGCGCAACGTCGACTCGCTACTCGTAGTTCCTCAAGGGGACGGTATGGCTCGCTTTCGCCCCTCTCTCCTTTCCTTTTTCTTCGCTGTGTAACGCTTTTACTCTTCAGGCGAGCGCGAGATCCCCGTTAATCCTCCGCACGCGCAAGGCACCGCTCTCACGGCGGACACTCTCGCGACCGCGGTGGCAGAGGCTTGCCGCGATCTTCCTATCACCGGGTCCGGCAAGAAGCGGCCTCCTTCTGCGAGCCAGCCTGGTTCGCAACCCTCCTCTAAGAAGTCGAAGGGGAAAACCCTCGCCGTCAAAGACAGGAGAGCGGTCGTCGATCTGAGCGAGACCGACGGCTCGCCCCCTTCTCCTTTGAAACAGCCGGACCCATTGGCGAGCCAGGGCACCGGGAGCTCTTCCACAACCCCCCAACCCAAGGGCCACAAGAACTTTGGTCTGGGTGAGAAGGTTTCTGATATCCTTGGCGAGCCCCTGCTCGCTTGGGATCCTGACGCCAACCGGATTTCTTGCTCCACCCTTCACCCCTCCTGGGTGGAGCTTGGTAAGGCCGGGGAGGAGGCGTTCTCTATCTCCTTCGGCTTATATGGCCGCGAGGACGCCGCCGCCTATAAAGAGATGGGGCCAAGGCAACTGGTCTATGAAGAAATGCGAGCCCAGTTCCGCTCGACGGAGCTCGCACATATGGCGGGGCGCCGTTATCTGCAGGCGGATAGGGATATCCGCGCGTACATGGAGGAGCTTAAGAGGGCTCGCGAGGAGATCAAGGGCCTTAAGGAGAGAGAGGAAGCGTCGGAAAGCCTCCTCGCCGGGATGCAGGGCAAGATGGTAAGCGGCCCTTGGGCCTCTTTTCTTCGCTGTTCGCGACTTCTGATCTTTGTCTTAACTCGTTTGATGCTGACTCAGGATGCCGATGTAGCAACCAAGCTTCTCGCTCGCAACGGCGAGCTGGAATTGGAGAATACCATGTTGAAGGCTCGGGTGGACGAGCTGGTTCGCAGCGTGCTGCCTCCTTCTCCTGGGCGAGCCAGGTCTCAGCAGAGGGTCGCCGAAAGTGAGGAACAGAGACAGCGAGATGCACAGGAGGTTGCCAACCTCGTCTTCACGACCCTCAAGAACGCGAGTCTGCTAGCGGAAGACGCGATGGAGTTTACAGCCGAAGACGTCTGCCCGGACCTCTTCGACTTGGCGCCATGGTTGGGGGCTCGCAAGAATGGCGAGGGCCCCCCAGAATGAACCCCCTTAGCCTCTCTTTTCTCTCATTGAATTTATATTATTCTTTTTGGGCTGGCGAGATCGTCGCCGAACATAGAAAAATCTTGGGGAATGATAGTTATAATTTTTTCGTTAGTATTTATGCACGTGCTCGCGTTTTCTTTTTCCCCCCGCATTTGATCTCTTTCTTCTGAACTCTCATGACTGGTTATGCGGCAGTGCTTCCGGGTGGGGCTCGCGAATGCGTGTGTCTGGGCTCGCCTCGCCAGGGTTCTCCTCTTGTGGATCTCGCAAACCCGGGCTATCGTCGCCCGCGGATACTGTCCGGCGAACCCGACCTTGGCGAGCTTGAGCCTCGGCATCCTGCGAATCAAAACTCCCCGACTTTAGCATCGCAACCTGCTACCTCAGGCCCTTCCAGCCTCAACCCTTTCGATTTTGCGAACCAAGCCCTTCTGGCTCTAACACCTCAACCTGCTATCTTAGGTCCTGATTTCTATTGCCAGCCTCTCCAGAGAGCAACCTGAACCCCCCGTCTGGGTGAGAGCCCGGGGGCGGAATCGATCTGGGGCATTCCAGCACCAACATATCCAACCTTGCCAGCCTCTCCAGAGATCAACCTGAACCCCCCGTCTAGGTGAGAGCCCGGGAGCGGAATCGATCTGGGGCATTCCAGCACCGACATATCCAACCTTGCCAGCCTCTCCAGAGATCAACCTGAACCCCCCGTCTAGGTGAGAGCCCGGGAGCAGAATCGATCTGGGGCATTCCAGCACCGACATATCCAACCTTGCCAGCCTCTCCAGAGATCAACCTGAACCCCCCGTCTAGGTGAGAGCCCGGGAGAGGAATCGATCTGGGGCATTCCAGCACCGACATATCCAACCTTGCCAGCCTCTCCAGAGATCAACCTGAACCCCCCGTCTAGGTGAGAGCCCGGGAGCGGAATCGATCTGGGGCATTCCAGCACCGACATATCCAACCTTGCCAGCCTCTCCAGAGATCAACCTGAACCCCCCGTCTAGGTGAGAGCCCGGGAGCGGAATCGGTCTGGGGCATTCCAGCACCGACATATCCAACCTTGCCAGCCTCTCCATAGATCAACCTGAACCCCCCGTCTAGGTGAGAGCCCGGGAGCGGAATCGATCTGGGGCATTCCAGCACCGACATATCCAACCTTGCCAGCCTCTCCAGAGATCAACCTGAACCCCCCGTCTAGGTGAGAGCCCGGGAGCGGAATCGATCTGGGGCATTCCAGCACCGACATATTCAACCTTGCCAGCCTCTCCAGAGATCAACCTGAACCCCCCGTCTAGGTGAGAGCCCGGGAGCCGAATCGATCTGGGGCATTCCAGCACCGACATATCCAACCTTGCCAGCCTCTCCAGAGATCAACCTGAACCCCTCGTCTAGGTGAGAGCCCGGGAGTGGAATCGATCTGGGGCATTCCATCACCAATATATCCAGACTGTCATGTCAGCACGGCAGTAGTCATAAGCATTATAAAAAAGGAGTAAGACATTCAGTAAACAATATAATAAAGCTTTTAAGGGTAAAATCGTTTCAAATCATCCCCACTCCTAGCTCGGTCGAGGGGCACCCCCACCACATCCTGGAGGTGATATCCCCCCGACTTGAGCACCCCGCTTACAATATATGGACCCTCCCAGTTGGGGTTAAGCTTACCCACCGCGGCCCCTCTGCCGGCCGCATCGACCTTCTTCAGGACCAGGTCCCCTTTCTGAAAGTGCTTTATCCAGATGTGTTTGTCAAAATATCGAGCCATCCGCCGCTTGACCTCTTCCTGCCTGATGGTGGCCAAGTCCCGGAGTTCTTCCACCAGGTCCAAAGATAGCCTCTACTCTGCATTGTTATCTTCCAGCCACTCTTCATCCCCCTCGCTCGCAACGATCACCCGGGGGGGGGGGGGGGGGGGGGGGGGGGGGGGGTCTTTACCTCGAACTCTATGGGTAGAACGGCCTCGGATCCGTGAGAGAGCTTGAACGGGGTCTCCCCGGTGGCGGTATTCGGGGTGGTCCTCATGGCCCAGAGGACGGAGGGTAGCTGTTCTACCCAGTTTCCTCGGAGGTTTTCTACTTTCTTTTTTAATAGATTAAAGATTATTTTGTTCGCGGCCTCCACCTGCCCATTGCTCCTCGGGTGGTGGACCGACGCGAACCTGAGGTCGATGCCGAGCTGAGTGCAGAAGCCAACAAACTCTTCACTAGCAAACTGCGGCCCATTGTCCGTCACTATTGCTAGAGGTAACCCGTGCCTGCAAATTATCTCTCCCCATACAAAATTCCTTACAACCTGAGAGGTTACCTTAGCGAGTGCTTTCACTTCTACCCACTTGGAGAAGTAGTCAATCATGACCAGCAGGAACTTCCTCTGGCCGCTGGCTTGGGGAAAGGGACCGACCAGGTCCAGCCCCCATATGGCGAAGGGCCAGGGAGCCATGATGGTTCGGAGCCTTTGAGCTGGGAGGAGTTGGAGCGGAGCATAGAGCTGGCACTTCGGACACTTTCTCGCGAACTCTGCCGCATCCTTGCTGAGAGTGGGCCAGAAGTAGCCCTGCCTCAACACCCTCCCTTCCAGGGTCCGACTCCCGGAGTGGCTGCCGCACTCCCCGGAGTGGATTTCTTCTAGGATTCTCGGAACCTCCTCCTCGGAAACACAACGGGCCAGGAGTCCCGAGAGAATTTTCCTATATAGCCCTCCTGCATGCAAGGAGTAATAAGCGGACTTATACATGAAGCGCCTCTTGTCCACGTCCTCTCCAGGGAACTGCCCGGATGATAGGAAGGTGATGAGCGGATCCATCCACGAGGCCCATTGATCCACCTCCATCAACTCTCCTTCCTCGATGGAGGGCCGGAAGAGCTCCAAAGTCGTCCCTCCCGCTCGGGGACCGAACTTGGCTAAGAGGTCCGCCTGGGTGCTCTCCTCCCTCGGCACGTGCTTCATGGAGAAGGTGCGGAACTGCCCGATGACCCCCTTAACCTTCTCCAGGTATAGTAGGAGGGTCGGGTCCTTTGCTTCAAATTCTCCCTTGATCTGGCATGCTACCTGTAACACCCCAAAAATCGTAGTTCAGCGAAGTAGGCGGAGTGGTAGTGCTGCACTTGAAGCAGGCTAAATTTTCCCTTTCTGCTCTTAGCGCACGATCAGTGGCCTCATCGCGCACGACCGGTGATCGTGCGCCAGCGATCGTGCGATAATTCAGAAGAAAATCAAGTTTTGTCTCGGACAGTGCGCACGACCATTTCCCTCTTCGCGCACGACCACTAACCGTGCGCCTGTGATCGTGCGCCCTGTTTATTCTGTTCCGCGATTTTGAGCGGAGAAGAAGATCAGACCGTCCAAATCTCTTGGAAATTGATCGAACGGCTAGGTTTAGTTGCGGGAGACCATTAGGGCTGATGAGAGGGGGTTAAACCTCATATTCTCTAAGCCATTCTCTCTCCAAACCCTAGAGAAAGAAGGAGGAGCCAAGGAAGAAGAAGGTAGATCCCGCCATTGACGGAGCTCCGGAGCTCCGTTTCGCGAGTCGTTTCCAGATTTGGAGAGTGCAGCCCGGTGCGGTCATTTCTCTCCGTGTAGAATCTCGGATCTATGGCGAAAAAGAACGCTCCTAGGGTAACGATTTCTTCTCCCGTTGTTTGGACTTGTCTTTTGTCCTCTCCTTCATTTCTTTATGCTTACATGAGGGATCCCTTTCACCAAATGGGTGAAGTGTAGGATTCCCTCAAGTTCTCCGGAACTCCGGGTCGATTGTGTCCGTCCCCGGCATATTGCATGTAGAAAATCCGGTAGTCGTGCGGATTTAGGCATTTTGTGTGAAGCCTATTCGTGGCCGTGAGCCCGAATCGGTGATGCTTGGATTGCGACGTTGCACTTAGGTTAAGCCTAGAATGCGTGCCAGAGAATGACTCCGTGAAATCATCTATAGTAGTGCGGGATTTATGTGTAGGCGTCTTGTGAAGATCCTAACGAAAACCCCATGCTTTGAGATTGGATGAAGGCAAACCTTCACCGCGAAATTGATGCGGAGCGTATTATACCTCCCCTTTTTGAGTATTTGTGAAGCCTAGATCCTTGTGAAGGGATTAGGTGCGTAGCTTATATTTGTGTAGCACTTGAAGGTGCTAAACCCTTACGGGCCGAGGCGAAGCCGTACCCGCGTCATGCGATAGATCGCGACGATTAGAGCACGGGCAAAGCTAAACCGAACCCGTTTCCATGCAGATCGGTAAGAGGTCCCTACCTCATGTAGCCGTGTGATCATGGGAGAGGTCGTGGAAGGTGGTTTACCTAGACCGACCAAAAGCTCTTTTTCCCACATAAGGCGATGGCCCTTACGGTGGAGTGTTTTGTGGAATTGATGTTGTTAGCCTCATGCGGTTGTTTAGGCGGTTGCGGGGAACCTTCGGGTGAACCCAACCAACATCATGTGCATACCTAGGTTCCCTCCTTTTTGGTGCTCAACCTAGAATATTGAATGTGCTTGAAACCTCACCTTGTGTAGTTGCACCTTCTTTATTTTAGTACTTGTGCTAGTATGGCTTGCTTGCAGGGTAGAATCTCCGCCACCCCGGGAAAGGGGTGGGGTCGTTATAATTTGGTCAGCTGTGCTGACCGTTACTTTGTTTGCCACCGCTTGGTGGAATGTTCTTATGCAGGTGCAGGTGAGCCTAGCGGGAAATAGCGGGCGATGGCCCTTTGCAGTGTTGGCCCTCGAAGGCCAGCCCTTTTCCTGTTTTTCATGTATGGCCGGCCTGCGTGCCGATGTATGCTTTTGGAGTTTTGTGCATTGGGTGAATGTAAGGCCTTAAGGCCGTAACTCTTATTCAGGATACATTCCTATGATAGTGGACAGTTCTATTTGAATGGTTTAGTTAATGCTTCCGCTTACGTTTTGTTCTCTCGTTTAGTTGTTACTTTTCTGGTTATCACCTTTAAACTCCTAGCTAGTGTGGTTTGTATGGCGTGGGGTCCCGGCCGGACCTCCTGTTATACCTTTTGTACTGGCAGGGTGTTACAATTTGGTATCGGACTTAAGGCGTCGATCCGTAGTTTAGCGAATTCGGGATGAATTCCTTTTAAGGGGTGGTGTGCACGGGATGTGCATTCACCTAAAACGACAAAAACTAATACGAATGTCCACTTAGGAATGGGAAAACATACTTGTTTGCGGAACCTGAGCGTTCCATGATTGTTGTTTGCTATGTTTTAGTCACTAAATTGTGTCTTACACGATTATAGGCGACTAGAAGTGGTGCGGGGCCGTCTTAACCCCGTAACACCGCTGAAAGTAGTGGGTCGGCTGAAGTGCCAGCGACCACTCCTCCTGCTGAGATGATCAGGTTAATCGCAGAAGCTGTCTTCGCGATGATCAATGCTCAACCGCAAAGGCTTGCACAGCCTGCTACGCCTAATACAGATGCGGCCCCGGTGATCGAACCTGCAGTGGAACCTGCGGTGGAACCGAGGGTTGAGGCCCCTGTGCCAGTGGATGCAGTAGAACCTGCGGCGGTGCAAATGGTGGAGCGTCCGGTAGAGCATGTAGTTGTTGCGCGAGCGCGTGATCAACAGCTGCAACACTTTCTAAGCTTCCATCCTCCAACTTTCTCAGGGACCGGATCCCCAACGGAGGCGGAGGACTGGCTATCAACGGTTAGGAAGATTCTAAGGGCGACAGCAACAGAAGAAGTTATGATGGTCACTTTAGCCACCTTCCTCCTTAACGGAGAGGCAGAGCGTTGGTGGGCTGAACAGGAAGTGCACAAGTTCGGAGGCAGGGAGATTACCGAGATCACGATAGCGGAGTTCTCAAAGTCTTTTCTTCAAAGGTATATTCCTTCTGCCCAACGCATTGCGTTGCAGAACCAGTTTCTGAAGTTAACTCAAGGCGACAGCTCAGTGGATGAGTACTTGCACGAGTTCACTAAACTGGGTCGTTATGCGGGGCCTATGATGGAAGACGAAGAGACAAAGACGAATAAGTTCTATGAAGGTCTTCGGGACGAGTTGAGGCTGCTCCTGGCAGGCCCAATGACGTTAGGTTTCCAGGTGATGGTCCAAACTGCCAGATCCCTAGAGTTGGACATGAAGAGGGTAAAAGCAAAAGCCGTGGCAAAGAAACCTGAGTTTCATGTGCCGGTCTCTCAGTCTAAGTCAGAATTCAGAAAGAACAAAAGGAAGTTCAAACCGGCGGAGCAAACCCGCTCAAATGTTTCGGGAGCAACGACGGTGCGGAGCCCTATCACGTGTTTCACCTGCGGGAAGGTGGGACACAAGGCCGCAGTGTGTCGAAGTGGTCCCCCGAAGACAGAGAATCGAGCTTTGGACTATGCTCGAGCTGCGGAAAAGGGTAAAGCTGCGGAGTCTTCGGCTTCCCAGCACATTACTCCGACTCAGCCGAGAGTCTACTCGCTTGGCCAGCAAGAAGCCATACGACAAGCTGATGTTGTCACAGGTATGAATTAAAAATTAGCTTTTACATAGCTATTTGTGATTATACTGTTGTGCAACTGTATGTTTTTTTTTTGTGTGCAATTAGGCTTTGTCCTAATTCTTAACTATCCGGCGAGAGCTCTATTTGATACGGGTGCATCGCACTCTTTTCTGTCTGAGGACTTCGTGGTGCGAATCGGAGTGCCATCTACCTTCGTAGAGGATAGATTAGAAGTAGTGCTACCCAATGGATCTCGCATGTCCGCGGATAGGAAGAGCCGTGTGAAGGTGCGGATCGGAAATCAAGATTTCGATTTGGAAGCATCGTTATTACCGTTAGCTGAATTCGATGTGATCTTCGGCATGGACTGGCTCTCGGAGCAGCGTGCATGCATAGATTGCAATTCTAAGGAGATCACTCTGGGAAGGAACGCTGATGGAGAAACCACGTTTGCCGGTATGCGAGGAGCGAGCAAGACGCTGATGTCTGCTCTCCAAGTGGTTAAGGCGGTGAGAAAAGGCGCCGAGTTGTTCTTCACCTTGTTGGAGGCTTCGGAGCCAAAGCCCAGGTTATGTGATGTCCCAGTTGTAGCGGAGTACGCCGACGTGTTTCCTAACGAACTCCCTGGGGCTCCGCCTCAGCGAGAGATCGATTTCTGTATCGAGTTGGTGCCAGGTGCCAAACCTGTGGCCCGCTCACCGTACCGGATAGCGCCAAAGGAATTGGCAGAGCTGAAGGTTCAATTGCAAGAGCTGCTAGAGCAAGGCTACGTACGTCCAAGTTCTTCGCCTTGGAGTGCACCGGTCCTCTTTGTGAAAAAGAAGAACGGGAGCTTGCGTCTATGTATCGATTATCGAGAGATAAACAAGTTGACCGAGAAGAACCGATATCCGATTCCAAGAATCGATGATCTCTTTGACCAGCTGGTTGGGTCGACGGTATACTCCAAACTGGACCTAAGGTCCGATTATTACCAACTGCGGATTAGGGAATGTGACATTCCAAAGACAGCGTTCAGTACCCGCTTTGGGCACTATGAGTTCACGGTGATGCCGTTCGGTCTGTCTAATGCACCGTCGGTATTCATGGACTTAATGAATAGGACATTTCGTGAGTATTTGGATCAATTTGTGATCGTCTTCATCGACGACATTTTGGTATTCTCTCAATCGGAAGAGGAGCATGTAGGGCATCTGCACGCAGTTCTGGGCACCTTGAGGAAGAGTCAGCTTTATGCCAAGTTCTCCAAGTGCGAGTTTTGGCTACCGTCAGTAGCATTCCTTGGTCACGTCTTTAGTGGAGATGGAATTGCGGTTGATCCGTCGAAGATAGAAGCGATCCGAGCCTGGCCTTTGTTGAAAAACGTAGCGGAAGTCCGAAGTTTCTTAGGACTTGCCGGCTATTATAGGCGCTTTGTGGAAAACTTCTCGAGGATTGCACTCCCTCTCACTAAATTGACTAGGAAAGATCATAAGTTCGTTTGGTCGCCCGAGTGCGCACGAGCTTTTGAAGATCTGAAGAGCCGTCTGACCACGGCGCCCATTCTATGCTCGCCATGCAGTACGGAAGGCTACGAAATTTACAGCGACGCCTCAGGGAGTGGTTTGGGTTGTGTCCTAGTGCAGTTCGGTAAGGTAATTGCCTACGGCTCCCGGCAGTTGAAGGTTCATGAGAGGAATTACCCGGTCCATGATTTGGAGCTAGCGGCCGTGGTATTTGCTCTTAAGCTTTGGAGGCATTATTTGTATGGCGTGAAGATCGACATCTTTACCGACCACAAGAGCCTCAAGTACTTGCTAGATCAAAGGGAGTTGAATATGCGACAGAGGAGGTGGTTGGAGTTCCTTGGAGACTACACCTTCGACATCAAATATACTCCTGGAAAGGGAAATGTAGTTGCGGACGCGTTGAGTCGTCGGGCTCCCGCTCAAGCAAATTGGATTTTGATGCACGATGAGCGTCTAATCCGTGAGCTGGAAGAAATGGAGATCATTTGCGTTGATCGAAGAGCGTCTACTTCAGCATGCTTGAACTGGACGGAGGTTCAATACCACCTTGCCGACCGAGTTCGACAGGCATTGGAGCTGGATGAGAGCATGAAACGCTACAAAGCGGAAACCGTTGACGGGTTAAACGTTGATTTCTCTTTCGAAGGTGGCCTTATGTGGAAGAATGGCAGATTGTGCGTCCCAAATGTTGGTACTCTACGGGAGGAATTGATGTACGAGGCTCATCATACCAAGTACTCTATCCACCCGGGGAGCACGAAAATGTACATGGACATGAAGAAACTTTTCTGGTGGCTGGGTATGAAGAAGGACATTGCCCTCTACGTGGCCAAGTGCAACACCTGCGCGTTGGTGAAGGTGGAATGTCAACGTCCCGGTGGATTTTTGAAGTCCTTGCCGATTCCGGAATGGAAGTTTGACGATATTTCGATGGATTTCGTGCACGGATTGCCGAGATCGCAGCATGGAAACGACGCCATCTGGGTGATCGTGGACAGACTGACAAAAGTATCGCATTTTATTCCGAACCGGAAGGATGATTCTGTAGAAAAGCTAGCGAAGCTCTATGTCGATAGTATTGTGCGGCTGCATGGTGTCCCTCGTAGCATCGTCAGCGATCGTGACGGGCGTTTCACATCGAAAGATTGGAGGCTTATCCATGAACTGTTGGGCACTAAATTGAAATTCAGCACGACCTTCCACCCGCAAACGGATGGACAGACCGAGAGGACCAACAGGACTATGGAGGATATGCTCCGAATGTGCGCTCTGGATTTTGGAAAGAAGTGGGAAGATCATCTCTATATGATCGAATTCGCCTACAATAATAGCTACCAAGCCAGTATAAAGATGGCTCCCTTCGAGGCCCTCTATGGTAAGAAGTGTCGTACGCCGTTGTCTTGGGCGGAAACGGGCGATACTAAGCTATTGAAGCGAAAGGATGTTGAGGAAGCAACTTCGACAATCCGGACTATACGTGAAAGGCTATTGGTTGCCCAGGATAGGTAAGCAAAGTATTTCAATGCCAAGCATAGGAACCTAGAGTTCGCCGTCGGTGACCGGGTTTACTTGAAGATCAAACCGTTCAAAGGGGTATCAAGGATCCGACGCTTGAAAAAGCTCAGTCCAAGGTACTTAGGACCGTTTGAGATTGTGGAACGTGTTGGTGATGCGGCTTATCGGCTTGCACTATCTGCAGAGCTGAGCGGTCTGCACGACGTGTTTCACATTTCAGTTCTGAGGAAGGCAGTGCAAGAGCCTACTCATATCGTTGCGGTCGGCAAAGTTCCGGTTGATAGTGGGTTGTCGACGAAAGTCAAGCCCTTACGCATCGAAGATACCGAAGTAAAGCAGCTGCGGAACAAGTCCATTCGGATGGTAAAAGTCCGGTGGAATAATTGCGGCCGAGAGGAGCTCTCTTGGGAAAGAGAGCAAACGATGCTTGCGGAGTACCCCGAGCTATTTCTCTCAGGTAATATATAGCTGTATTTCTTGCTATTTCTGTGTTATAAATTTCGGGACGAAATTCTTGTAAGGAGGGTGGAGTTGTAACACCCCAAAAATCGTAGTTCAGCGAAGTAGGCGGAGTGGTAGTGCTGCACTTGAATTAGGCTAAATTTTCCCTTTCTGCTCTTAGCGCACGATCAGTGGCCTCATCGCGCACGACCGGTGATCGTGCGCCAGCGATCGTGCGATAATTCAGAAGAAAATCGAGTTCTGTCTCGGATAGTGCGCACGACCATTTCCCTCTTCACGCACGACCACTGACCGTGCGCCTGTGATCGTGCACCCTGTTTATTCTGTTCCGCGATTTTGAGCGGAGAAGAAGATCGGACCGTCCAAATCTTTTGGAAATTGATCCAACGGCTAGTTTTAGTTGCGGGAGACCATTAGGGCTGATGAGAGGGGGTTAAACCTCATATTCTCTAAGCCATTCTCTCTCCAAAACCTAGAGAAAGAAGGAGGAGCCAAGGAAGAAGAAGGTAGATCCCGCCATTGACGGAGCTCCGGAGCTCCGTTTCGCGAGCCATTTCCAGATTTGGAGAGTGCAGCCCGGTGCGGTCGTTTCTCTCCGTGTAGAATCTCGGATCAATGGCGAAAAAGAACGCTCCTAGGGTAACGATTTCTTCTCCCGTTGTTTGGACTTGTCTTTTGTCCTCTCCTTCATTTCTCTATGCTTGCATGAGGGATCCCTTTCACCAAATAGGTGAAGTGTAGGATTCCCTCAAGTTCTCCGGAACTCCGGGTCGATTGTGTCCGTCCCCGGCATATTGCATGTAGAAAATCCGGTAGTCGTGCGGATTTAGGCATTTTGTGTGAAGCCTATTCGTGGCCGTGAGCCCGAATCAGTGATGCTTGGATTGCGACGTTGCATTTAGGTTAAGCCTAGAATGCGTGCTGGAGAATGACTCCGTGAAATCATCTACAGTAGTGCGGGATTTAAGTGTAGGCGTCTTGTGAAGATCCTAACGAAAGCCCCATGCTTTGAGATTGGATGAAGGCAAACCTTCATCGCGAAATTGATGCGGAGCGTATTATACCTCCCCTTTTTGAGTATTTGTGAAGCCTACATCCTTGTGAAGGGATTAGGTGCGTAGCTTATATTTGTGTAGCACTTGAAGGTGCTAAACCCTTACGAGCCGAGGCGAAGCCGTACCCGCGTCGTGCGATAGATCGCGACGATTAGAGCACGGGCAATGCTAAACCGAACCCATTTCCATGCAGATCGGTAAGAGGTCCCTACCTCATGTAGCCGTGTGATCATGGGAGAGGTCGTGGAAGGTGGTTTACCTAAACCGACCAAAAGCTCTTTTTCCCACATAAGGCGATGGCCCTTACGGTGGAGTGTTTTGTGGAATTGATGTTGTTAGCCTCATGCGGTTGTTTAGGCGGTTGCGGGGAACCTTCGGGTGAACCCAACCAACATCATGTGCATACCTAGGTTCCCTCCTTTTTGATGCTCAACCTAGAAGATTGAATGATCTTGAAACCTCACCTTGTGTAGTTGCACCTTCTTTATTTTAGTACTTGTGCTAGTATGGCTTGCTTGCAGGGTAGAATCTCCGCCACCCCGGGAAAGGGGTGGGGTCGTTATAATTTGGTCAGCTGTGCTGACCGTTACTTTGTTTGCCACCGCTTGGTGGAATGTTCTTATGCAGGTGCAGGTGAGCCTAGCGGGAAATAATGGGCGATGGCCCTTTGCAGTGTTGGCCCTCGAAGGCCATCCCTTTTCCTGTTTTTCATGTATGGCCGGCCTGCGTGCCGATGTATGCTTTTGGAGTTTTGTGCATTGGGTGAATGTAAAGCCTTAAGGCCGTAACTCTTATTCAGGATACATTCCTATGATAGTGGACAGTTCTATTTGAATGGTTTAGTTAATGCTTCCGCTTACGTTTTGTTCTCTCGTTTAGTTGTTACTTTTCTGGTTATCACCTTTTAACTACTAGCTAGTGTGGTTTGTATGGCGTGGGGTCCCGGCCGGACCTGCTGTTATACCTTTCGTACTGGCAGGGTGTTACACTACCACCATGGAGTCCGTGGAGACCTCCACATCCTGCACACCCAGTTCCCGGGCCAGCCGAAGGCCCGCTATCACTGCTTCGTACTCAGCCTGGTTGTTGGTAATTGGGAAATGGATGTTTAAGGCTTGCTCAATCCGAGTCCCCTGAGGACTTACCAGGACCATTCCCCCTCCATAGGAGTATTTTCCCGACGCTCCGTCCACCAACATATTCCATGCCTCTGGGGGAGGTGGCTCGTGCTCCCCCACTTCGGCTGCATAGTCGGCCATGAAGTCTGCCACCGCCTGAGCCCTGATGGACGTCCTGGGCACGAACGTGATATTGAATTCACTTAGCTCCACGGACCACTTTGCCAACCTCCCTGAGTGCTCCACTCCTTCCATGATTTTACGGAGCGGGTGGTCCGTCACCACCTTGATTGAATGGGCTTGAAAGTAAGGCCGGAGCCTCCGGGCTGACACCACCAATGCGAAGGTCAACTTTTCCAAGATCGGGTACCGGAGCTCTGCCTTCTTCAGCACTCGGCTGACGTAGTACATAGGAAACTGTTTCTTCCCCTCCTCCCGGATCAACACGGAACTTACTGCTTCGGACCCTACCCCCAGGTACAGGGATAGGTCTTCTCCTTGCCTCGGTCCCTGGAGCAGAGGGGTTTTGGTGAGCTGTTCTTTCAGAGCCTGGAAGGCTTCCTAGCACTCCCGGGTCCATTCGAACTTCTTGTTGCCCCGCAGCAGCTTGAAAAAAGGTGCACACTTTTCTCCCGCCTTGGAGAGGAACATGCTGAGCCCAGTCAACTTCCCTGTAAGGCTCTGAACCTCTTTGGATTCTTTGGTGACCCCAACTCCATTACCGCCTTAACCTTGTCCGGGTTGGGCTCCACCCCCGCGGGGGTGAGTAAGTGGCCTAGGAACTTTCCTCGGCTTGCCCTGAAGACACACTTCAAGGGATTGAGTTTCATCTTGTACCGCCGCAGGGTCCCGAACGTCTCCTCAAGGTCTAAGAGGTGAGACCCAAGGTCTCGGCTCTTCACCATGAGGTCGTCAACATAGACTTCTAAATTTCTTCCTTTCTGCTCGCGGAAGACCCTATCCATCATCCTTTGGTACGTAGCCCCTGCGTTCTTGAGCCCGAAGGGCATCATCTTATAGCAATAACATCCATCCCCCGTTATGAAGGAAACATCCTTGATGTCCGGGGGTGCATGCGGATTTGATGGTAACCTCCTCCCTTTTTTACCATAACAACGTTGGAGACCCAGCCTGGGTACTGGATCTCTGATACAAAACCTGCCTGCAGGAGTTTACCCACCTCCTCTCGGATGGGTCCTTCAACCAGGTCGGCGATAGCCCTCCTCTTCTGGCGGATGGGGCGGGTGCCGGGGTCGAGGTTGAGGCGATGGCAAGCCACATCCGCGTCGATCCCGGGCATTTCCGCGGCGCTCCATGCGAAGACGTTTACATTTTTCTGCACGCAGGCCAGGATCTCGGCCTGCTCCTTCGGGTTGAGCTCTCCGCTGATTCAGACCTTTTCCACCACCCCGAGCCGAGTGGTGAATTCAAGTTCCACGACCTCATCCACGGCCTCCAGCCTGGATTGCTCTCCCCAAGCCCTCTCCTCCTCGGCACAAGTGGGAGCCTGGGTTCCCTCCTCGACCTCCTTTTCTACCACCATCTGCTCTTCCGCCCTTCCCTCCTTGGCCTTCTCTTCTTCCTCCTCTCCCTCCGCCCGGGGTCCCTCAACTACCCCTTCCAGGGCATGGACTTCATCTCCCTCCATCTTCCCCTCGGCTACCTTCATACCTCCGGCTTCGGCTGCCTCCTCCATCATCCTATCCCATTCCTCGGCTTCTCCCATCCAGGAGATGGTGTTGACAGCCGTTATGTAGCACTGTCTCGCCACCTTGGGATCCCACCTGATCCGCACCTGAACCCTTCCGTCGTTGAACTTAAGGCATTGGTGAAAGGTGGAAGGGACACAGCGGAACACGCTGATGAGTGGCCGTCCGAAGATGGCGCTGTAACTGCTTGGGGCGTCCACTATGACAAAACGACAGTTCCGGGACTGCCCACCCAGGGTCACATGAAGCCCTACTCCCCCTTCTACTTCCTTCCTCTCCGCCGAGAATCCGAACAGAGGGCCATCTGAGGCCAACAACCTCCTGGGCTCCACCTCCATCTTGTCGAACGCCTTCTTGAAGATGACGTTGACCGAACTTCCGTTGTCCACTAGAATCCGGGAGACGGTGAAGTTCTCGATCGCCGTCTGAATAACCAGCGCGTCGCAGAACGGGTCCTCATAGCCCGGCATGTCTTTCTGGGAGAAAACAATTTTTTCGGCCGGGGGTGGAGTGGTGGATGTCGAAGCCACGCTCTGGCGGTAGATGGTATGGAGGCTAGCCATGCGGGTCGCCTCCACCCCGCACTTTTTGTAACGGTACGGGCTAGCCTGACCCGGGCCCCTAGCCCAGTACCGCCGGCACCGACGGCCCAGGACCGTCAACAGACCTACTAGCACCGCCGGTTCAGCCTCACCCAAACGGGTTAACCACAAGCCTGCAGGCCGTATACCCCAACGCCTCTCTGGCCCTGTTTCTCAGGCGCAGCGCGTTGTTGGAGGGGGGTCTCGAACCCACAACCTCCCTTGATGAGAAACCTTCAACAGTTCTCATCACCAACTGAGCTGCAGCTCAGTTGGTGATGAGAACTGTTGAAGGTTTCTCATCAAGGGAGGTTGTGGGTTCGAGACCCCCCTCCAACAACGCGCTGCGCCTGAGAAACAGGGCCAGAGAGGCGTTGGGGTATACGGCCTGCAGGCTTGTGGTTAACCCGTTTGGGTGAGGCTGAACCGGCGGTGCCAGTAGGTCTGTTGACGGTACTGGGCCGTCGGTGCCGGAGGTACTGGGCTTGTAGGTCATGTGTTGACGGTCCTGGCCAGTACCGTTACAAAAAGCACATGACCTACAAGCCCAGTACCGCCGGCACCGACGGCCCAGTACCGTCAACAGACCTACTGGCACCGCCGGTTCAGCCTCACCCAAACGGGTTAACCACAAGCCTGCAGGTCGTACACCCCAACGCCTCTCTGGCCCTGTTTCTCAGGCGCAGCGCATTGTTGGAGGGGGGTCTCGAACCCACAACCTCCCTTGATAAGAACCTCTTCAAACAGGTCTCATCACCAACTGAGAGCTCAGTTGGTGATGAGACCTGTTTGAAGAGGTTCTTATCAAGGGAGGTTGTGGGTTCGAGACCCCCCTCCAACAATGCGCTGCTCCTGAGAAACAGGGCCAGAGAGGCGTTGGGGTGTACGGCCTGCAGGCTTGTGGTTAACCCGTTTGGGTGAGGCTGAACCGGCGGTGTCAGTAGGTCTGTTGACGGTCCTGGGCCATCGGTGCCGGCGGTACTAGGCTTGTAGGTCATGTGTTGACGGTCCTGGCCAGTACCGTTACCTCTGCCTCTCATTACTTCCAGGAACTCCGGACAGGTGTCCGTCGAGTGACCTTCCACATCATGGAAGATACAATATGGTAATGCCACTTCCCTTGCCTCGGCCTCTGCCACCCTATTCCTTCTCCTCCAAGCGGTTGTCGTTTCCACCTCTCCTCCCCTTGCTCTTCCTCTACCTCTTCCCTGTCCAATTGCCATGGCCTGTTGGGGAGGGGGAGGCATTTGCATCGGACCTTGCCTCCATCCTAACTGGGGGGCCTCCATTGACCTCCGACATGGTTACCCCTTCCTGGGCCGTAACCCCTTCCCTGCCCTTGCATTCCTCCACCTTGCGGCCTCCATTCCCCCTCCGGGGCCCGGGGCTCTTCCCTTCTCCTGACCTCCTGCTGCCTCACCTCCGGCTCACTGAGCTTTGCTAGCCTCTTGGTGAGCTCGGGATTGGCTTCTTCACTCGCGACTTCCTCCGACACCCTCTCCATCAGCTCTTCATAGGAGACGGGGGCTTTTCTCTTCAACGCCATCTTGAAGAAACTCTCTTTCAACCCGACCATGAAGGCGAGTTGGAGTGCAAACCCAGGCATCTCCTGAGTGAGCTGCACATCCTCCTGGAACCGATCGGCATACTGAGCCAGCGACTCCCGGGGTCCCTGCTTCACTGCGAAGAGGGAATCAGCGTCCTTCTTCCTCTTTTTTGAGGTCGAGAACCTCAGCAAAAAACTTCGGCGCAAATCCTCGAACGAGTAGATTGACCCTGCAGGGAGATGGTGGAACCAGTCCCTGGCCTTCTCCTTGAGGGTGACGGCAAAGAGCCGACACTTGAAGGCATCTGACATCGGCCTGATGGAGACTGAGTCTTTTAATCTCTGCAGGTGCTGGACAGGGTCATCTCTACCGTTGTAGTACACCCGGTCCCATTCTCCAAATCCCCCAGGGACGGGTGCGGAAAGCACCAGCTCGCAAAAGTGGCTTCCCCCTCCTGTCGCTTTCCCTGGCTCCACTCGCCCCCCGAGCTCACTCGCCAAACTTGAGCTCGCCGGGACTGTGCTCGCGAGGGCGGTGCTCGCCTGGACCACCCCGACCGTCGCCGCTTCCTCTTGGCGCGTGCTCGCCTGCGTCGCGCTCGCTGGGACGGAGCTCGCCAGCACTGAGCTTGCAGGCACGGAGCTCGCCGGACTGGCGAATAACACTCGCCCTTCCTGGCTCTGACCTAAACCAACGGCAACTTCCTTTCCAGCCCTTCCCCCTAGTGCCTTCTCGCCGACTGCTGTTGGGGGAGGGGTCGCCTGAGGTGCTGGGGTCGCAAACTCACTTCGTAGAGCTGTGACCGTGAACCCCAAGGTGTCGAGCACCTCCTTTCTGAAATCCGTGAGAATCCTGGCCATCGCCTCCTGAGGAGTCTCGCCGAACTCCTCGCCTTGCTCCTCATCTCCCGCCATAACCCTTCTCTGGAACTTTCTTGAACCAGCCACGCTCCACGCTCACCGCACCAAAATGTTGAAACCGGTTTCTCGATCTCTTGTGGATCTCGGGGCCCTCAATGATTTGAGGGGCGACTAGCCCTTACCGGTCCCTCGGAAGAGATAGGCAGATAACTCAGACAAAGAACAAAGACCCTGGTCTCAGCAAGGAGGTCCCTCCACTAACCCGGAAGATCGTTGAGCGCTTCCCCTCCCAAGCCAAAGCTAAGACTCGGGCACCTTGGAGAGCTAGAGAGCCCAAACCAAAGCGACCTATGGAGAGAAGAAGGCTCAAAGATTCTGAAACCGGTCCCCCTCCAAGGTGCCCTTTAAGGTCTATTTATAGATTTTGGTTTTGTGGTCTGTCAATAGCCAACTCCCGCTGTCCATTCTTACTATCCGCACCCCAAATTGGTCTGCTAACAGCCAAACTCCGCTGTTTTGAGGGGCTAGCCGCAGACCACCAGGAGCTTTTTAGACCACCCCAGGTACTAGCGAACCAGAGACCCTTGACCCGTTCCAGCGAACACGGGGCTCGCCAAAATGTTTGGCCGACTCGCCTTCCAAGCGAACTCCTTCGACTGACTGGCTCGCCTGCTTCTAGGACTCGCCTGCCGAACCGCTCTTTAGCGAGTCGAGCTCGCCAAAATGGCTAACTGTACCCCAAAAACGGCTATTTGTACCCCCAAGGTCCCGGGCCTTCCTAGCGAACTCCCTCGACCGGCTGGCTCGCCCGCCTCTAGGGCCTCTCGCTCTTCTTGGGCTCGCCCCGCCTGGCTCGCCCATCCCTGGCTCGCTCCCCTGGGTATGCGAACCAGGGACCCTTCCAGGCGAACATCGGGGTTGTACAGGTTTTTTCGGGAGAGCTTCAATGGCAATGGCCGAAACGACAAAGTAAAGGGGATTTAACTAAAGCAGAGCTAGCGCCAGCGCTATCGCTAACTCCAGCGCTAACCTATCTGTTTTTCTGTATTTTTAAAATTTTGAAAAATTCTTAAAAATATATTAATCTATATGTACTATTTATTTTTGCACTTTTGACTTTATTTCATTTTTGAAAAATCCAAATACAAAATTACAAAAACCAAATTACAAAAAATTTTTTTGTTCATTTGCTTAACTTCTATTTATAAATGCAAAATCAAATACAAAAATATAAAACATCAAAATTATCAAAAAAACTGTATGGACTTTATTGTGAACATCAAACATGATTTAATCTATCATTTAGAACCTCTACATTGTTACAATTTATCTTGTTAAACTACATTTTGAATATTGTTCTTATCATGCTTTGATATATCTACTAATGTGTGCATCAATTCTATTGTAAAAGTAGTGTAGAACCTAGCTTAGCATGCCTCTAAGTATGAGTAAATGTCTTATGGTTGATAATTGTTGGGAATCTTGCCCACATGATTCCTGATTTGAAGAAGTCCCCAAGTCAAGAAAACTTCACTTTGTATTTGATCACTTCTCTAGCTCATAATCTCGGGAAGTTAAAGGAATGTCGTCGAGAAGAATAAGAAATGTCGTCGACAAAGTATGCTTGTCGTCATGATGATGAGCAAAGCAAAAGCTGAGACTTGGTGAGTTTGTCGAACACAGAATGCTGTTCGTCGAACGCAGAATGCTGTTCCTCGAACAAAGAATGAAGTTCGTCGAACGCAAAGACAGGACATAAGCAAATGCTGAGACTTGGCGAGTTCATCGAACGCAGAATGTTGTTCGTCGAACGAAGAATGAAGTTCGTCGAACGCAGAGACAGGACAAAAGAATGAAGTTCGTCGAACGCAGCATGCTGTTCGTCGAACGAAGAATGCAGTTCGTCGAATGCAGAAACTTCTCTACAAATTGACGAATCCATTGAGAAGAGGAAGCTATCTCAACCCAACCGCTGAGACAGATTCAAGAGGAAGCAATGTCATCGATTATATGCAGTATCGTCGACATCATCAAAGAAGCTGTGTCATCGAGGAGATGCAGTATCGTCGACATCATCAAAGTAGCCTTGTCGTCGAGAAGAACAGATATCGTCGTAAAGAAGGCGTGATGTCGAGAAGACTGAAGAAGGTCAGCTGAAGACAAGCAGTTACTAAAGCATAGTCTGTCGACATGATATCGCTTATGTCGTCGAAAGAACAAAGTGATTACGACGACAGACTACAAGGAAGAAGATCACAATGACACAGTTTGAGTTAGCATATCGTTGTATATGCAGAAATGCTAGAATATCTCGTATCGTCGAGACATCAGCGTCAGAGGCAGAAGCTAGAAGACTTGAAGATCTACCAAGGCCTAAGGCATCGACAAAGTCCTGTCGTCGATATATTATCCATATTGTCGTAACAATGGAAATATCGTCGAGACGGAATTCAAATATTACGGACGCGTTGTCAGCAATTAATATCGCAGCCTGATTGTCCAATCAGTGCGTGCTCTTAAGGAATGGGCGTCTGACATTAAAGGACATTATATGTGACCGTTAAGCTGCTCTTTCGTCCTATAAAAGGGAACAGTGATGCCCTTGAGAAAGTGTTCTTAGAAAAGAAAAAGAAAAAGAATCCCGCCGTTGCTTCGAAATACAACAGTGCATTTAGCGGAGAAGAAGAAGAATAAGTAGAGAACAAGAATCAAGTGTTCTCAGAAGAATCAGTCATCTCCATTGACTGATAAGAAGCCGATCAACATCAGGCAAAAGAAGAGGAGGCTGAAGAAGATCCAGTGCTAAAAGCTACAAATCAAGATGCATCTTCTTCAAGTCTAAGAAGCCGATCTCCATCAGGCTAAGTTGCCGATCTTCATCAGGCGGAAGAATCAGTTTTTATTACTGTAAAACCTTTATTGTTGTAAGGCTTGAGGGCCTAAGTGTCTAGCTTGAGGGCTGGAGAGCTGTGAGGCTTGAGGGCTAGGGCAGTGGACTTGCGGGTCCGACACCGTCTAGCTTGAGGGCTGGAGAGCTGTGATACTTGAGGGCCAGGGCAGTGGACTTGCGGGTCCGAATTTGTCGAGCTTGAGGGCTTGGGTGCAGTAAGGTCTTACGGGCCTAGGCTGTAGGCATAGAACTTGCGGGTATGTGTTGTGTAGGGATTGAGGGCCTGAGTGTCGAGCTTGCAGGCTCGGGTGTAGTAGGGGCTTGCGGGCTTAGGCTGTAGGACTTGCGGGTCCGTGTTGTAAGGCTTGAGGGCCTGAAGATTGTCGATCCTAGCACAATGCTAGGTAGGCGCAGAGGGAAAGAGGACTACTCAAGACACCCTATCTTGAGGAACCTCTATAAGTTCTTGTGTGCTTTTCTGTATTGTGCTTTATAAGTTATAGATCTATTAATCAAAAATCAAGAACATCTAAAGGGGTTAAAGTAATTTGAAAAACCTATTCACCCACCCCCCCCCCCCCCCCCCCCTAGGTGATAAGTTGACACCCTATAAACAACAAGTGGTATCAGAGGGAGGTTGTTCAAAGAAAAGCTTAACAGCTTGAACAGATCTTCCAGTGGGTGTTTACTTTCCACAGCTATGGAATCAAGGATAGCTGTATGCTCCAGGGAGAACTTTTCCCTTTGGAAAGTAAGAGTAAGAATATACATGGAGGCAATGGATCCAAGAATGTTTTTAATTGTTCAAGAAGGACCCTCCATGACAATGTTAAAAGATAAAACTCTTCTAGCCATCTTGGACAAAGAAGCCAGAAGTATTCTAGCTGAGTAGATCTAGCAACACACCAGAAGCTGAGTCATTGCACAACATCAAAGGACATGTGGGACTCCCTAGGAATCCTCATGGAAGGGTCAGAGGAAGATTTTGATGATGAAACCCCTCATGAAGAGGTATGCATCAGAGCACCACTGACTACTTCAGACAGTGAATCAGATGATGAAGAATGCTCTGGAATGGGAGAAAGAATAAGAGCACCCTTGACTCTGTCAGACTGTGATTCTGAGGTTGAATAGGTGCATGGGTTGATGGCTCTATCAAATGAAGAAAATCATGATGAATCACATCATGATCAGGAATGCACCTCTCACACACCTTTATTTCTGCTTCATTTAAGAAGACCAAGAGTGCATTAGGTGATTGTCCATCTTCTGAAGATGATGCAAAAGACTGCTCATCATGCAACAATAAGAACCATACTGATCTAATAGACCAGTTTGGTGATCTCTTGGGAGCTTTGAGAAAGAGCAAGAAGCTCGTTGAGAAGCAAGCTAGGGAGCTAGATTCTCTCAGACCCTTTAAGGCTGAGAAGAATAAGGAAATGGGTATGTCCCCCAATGAGGGCACCAACTCCTGTGAGCTCAAGATTATCATAGACAAGCTTTATGATGAAAGAAGCCAAAGGGAAGAACTCGTCAAGAAACTTGAGAGTGACCTTCTTAAGGAAAGAAGCTTCATGGCTCAATTCTCTAAGCCCAAAATTGTATTGCATATCATTGACACCTTCTCCTCCTATGGAAATAGGAGGGGATTGGGTTTCAATGAAGGGGCAATAGATGCTGGGAATGGAGAAAGGGGCAAAACTAAAGCAGAGCCTCATACCACCTTTCAAAAGGTAGTGCTTCCCTCTAACAGGTATGATCAGGACAGTGTCCATAGTCACTAGATGAGTGAAAGCTCCATTAGTCATGGAAAAGCTCCTGACTATGGTAAGAGAAAGGGCATGGGGATGAGTGCATTGAAGGCTCCCTATGAGGAAATCCAAATGGCCCATCATGGACCATTTGTGTATGGTGCCTCAGCCCCCACCTTCAAGGATAAAGGAGCAACACCTTCCCAATGTCCTTTAGATACGAAGCAGGGCTAGTAGCACCAGTATAATCAACTCTCACTTGATCATATCTGATGTCATCAACACTATGTCAGCTACCAAGCTGACATCTGTTGCTGACAAACAGATAAAGTCAAGAAGAAATAATTATACTAGAGCAACTAGTCAGCTCTTGGCTGAGAGAGATAGGAAGAATGTTGTTGCCTTCTCTACTGAACAGAGGCATTGTGATTCTCCACTCATCTCAAAAATAGTTCAGAAAAGAAGGTACAACATCCATGAATGTTGGTGCTATGGTAAAGTGGGACACTTTGCCATTGACTGTTGGCACAACCCTAGTGTGCCTAGTGCAAAGGAGAGACCTCCTGGATGGGTTGAGGTGAGTAGAAGAATTCCCTATTATGCTAACAAGAACCTAGGACCCAAGTCACCTTGGGTTCCTAAGGGATATTAAAATCTATTTTGCAGGGTAGTCCATTTAGCCAATAAAAAGAAAACAAGGGTAATGGACAATAAGTGCTCCAGGCTCAACTCTGGACTAAGAAGAACTCACCACATGCAAAGGTGCACTGATCAAGGGGGAGCTAAAAGTAAAGATAAGTGGACATCCCATCAAGGGGGAGCTATTAGCTCAAGAAGAATTAAAAGCTAGGTGAAGTGCTGGAATCCTCCTGGATCAAGCAAAAGATGGCGCCAAAGAAGGAAGGATTCCTCTTTAAAGGAAGTGGATTGGTGAGGAATGGTTTCGTGGAAGGACCTGAAGTGATTCAATATGCTATCAAGCTATTGGACATCGTCGGTCTGGAATTTGCCCTCTCCGAACCAACAGTGATTCTCAAAAGAGAAGTGTTGGAATTCTACTCGAGTGCTAAGGGTGGCTTAAAAGGAACATCTGTGAAGAGCGTAATCAACGGGATAAAGGTCAAGGTGAATCCCAAGAGATTGAACAGGGCTCTTCAGTTGCAGGACTTTGCCAAGGGGGAGGAAGATGAAAAGGTCACCCAGGAAGACCTCAACAAGGCTCTGGAATGGTGCGGACAGTCCAGCAAGACCTATGGGTCTCTGGAAAAGAAAAGCTTCAATCAACAAGGAAAACTTGTGGAAGATATAGTAGGTAAAGCTCTCCTCTGCAAAGTAGGGTCGCATGATAGGATATCCAATCCCATATTCGAGATAATGGCAAGGATAATCCTAAGTAAAAGGACCTACTGGGGTCAGCAATTCTTCAAGAAGATACAAGAAAGCTTTCAAGCTCCAAATCTGGGAAGAATTCTATCATTATATCTTCTGCTATCCTACCCTGAAAGCTTTAACAAAAAGTATGGAGTAAAAATTCATCAGATGAGAAGGATGGACATCAAGATCCTTGATAAATGGGAGAAAACTCTGATGATGCCTCCCAAGAAGTTGAAGACAACAGAAAATACGAAGAGGAAGGGAGAAAGCTCATTTGAAGGAAGTGAGTCAGGCAACAGCTCACCTCCGTCTGACATTGAAGTACCTATGGAGACAAGGATTATAGACCTCTAGACCTCTGCTCTAAGTCTAAGATCCGGGATAATAGTAACAGCAGGAACAGAGCAAGAGGATGCTGAAACTAAGGGGGAGAAAAACAATGATCTCCCTGCTCAAGTGGAAGAAGTGATCAATAAGATCATAGGGGCTGAGGATGCTGGTCATTCTGAACCAGCAATGCAAGAGGACAACCAAGAGAACCCCGCTGATGAGACTAGCAAAGATCAGCAAAATCCTGAAAAGGAAAATAAGCCAAACCATTCACCCATAAGAGGATCTCCATCTCCAATGGTTGTTGGGAATAAAGGAGAGGAACCAGGACAAGCTAGTTCACCTCCAGAGAATAGGCTAGTAGAGTTCTCCCTACTGCCTTAGATAAGAATGCTTCTGGAAGACCTAAGGCTAAAAATTGAAGGTTATGTTATCTCATCCATCAGAGAGCTGCAGGAAAGAAGTCAGAAAGGGGGATAAATGGCATCAATATGTTCAAGACAAGTTGCTCAAGAAGACCTCAAAGATAGAGGGAGCATAGGAGTAGGGGGAGCCACAAAAGAAGAGACATCAAATTAAGGGGGAGCTACAAGATTGATGTACTCATAAGTTCAGCAAAAGATAAGTAAATTCTTAAATGCTCATGCCTTCCATTTAAGATTATATAATTTATTGTCAAGTGAAAGTTGTCTTGAATTGAGATTCTGACTTCTTCAAATGGCGGGAGATTGTTGGGAATCTTGCCCACATGATTCCTAGTTTGAAGAAGTCACCAAGTCAAGAAAACTTCACTTTGTATTTGATCACTTCTCTACCTCATAATCTCAGGAAGTTAAATGAATGTCGTCGAGAAGAATAGGAGATGTCGTCGACAAATTATGCTTGTCGTCATGATGATGAGCAAAGCAAAAGCTGAGACTTGGCGAGTTCGTCGAATGCAGAATGTTGTTCGTCGAACGCAGAATGCTGTTCGTCGAACGCAGAATGCTGTTCGTCGAACGAAGAATGAAGTTTGTCGAACGCAAAGACAGGATAGAAGCAAACGCTGAGACTTGGCGATTTTGTCGAACGCATAATGCTGTTCATCGAACGAAGAATGAAGTTCGTCGAACGCAGAGACGAGACAGAAGAATGAAGTTCGTCGAATGCAGCATGCTGTTCGTCGAACGAAGAATGCAGCTCGTCGAACGCAGAAACTTCTCTACAGATCGACGAATCCACTGAGAAGAGGAAGCCATCTCAGCCCAACCGCTGAGATAGATTCAAAAGGAAGGAATGTTGTCGAGAAGATGCAGTATCGTCGACATCATAAAGGAAGCCAGGTCATCGAGAAGATGCAGTTTCGTCGACATCATCAAAGTAGCCTTGTCGTCGAGAAGAACAGATATCGTCGTAAAGAAGGCGTGACGTCGAGAAGACAGAAGAAGGTCAGCTGAAGACAAGCAGTTGCTAAAGCATAGTCTGTCGACATGATATCGCTCATGTCGTCGAAAGAACAAAGTAATTACGACAACATACTACAAGGAAGAAGATCACGACGACACAGTTTGAGTTAGCATATCGCTGTATATGCAGAAATGCCAGAATATCTCGTATCGTCGAGACATCAGCGTTAGAGGCAGAAGCTAGAAGACTTGAAGATCTACCAAGGCCTAAGGCATCGACAAAGTACTGTTGTCGAGATATTATCCATATCATCGTAACAATGGAAATATCGTCAAGACGGAATTCAAATATTGTGGACGCGCTGTCAGCAATTAATGTCGCCGCCTGATTGTCCAATCAGTGCGTGCTCTTAAGAAATGGGCATCTGACATTAAAGGACATTATATGTGACCGGTAAGAGGCTCTTCCATCCTATAAAAGGGAACAATGATGCCCTAGAAAAAGTGTTCTTAGAAAAGAAAAAGAAATAGAATCCCGTCGTTGCTTCGAAATACAACAGTGCATTTAGCAGAGAAGAAGAAGAACAAGTAGAGAACAAGAATCAAGTGTTCTCAGAAGAATCAGTCATCTCCATTGACTGATAAGAAGCCAGTCAACATCAGGCAAAAGAAGAGGAGGCTGAAGAAGATCCAGTGCTAAAAGCTACAAATCAAGATGCATCTTCTTCAAGTCTAAGAAGTCGATCTCCATCAGGCTAAGTTGTCGATCTTCATCAGGCAGAAGAATTAATTTTTATTACTGCAAAACCTTTATTGTTGTAAGGCTTGAGGGCCTAAGTGTCTAGCTTAAGGGCTGGAGAGTTGTGAGGCTTGAGGGCCAGGGCAGTGGACTTGTGGGTCTGACACCATCTTGCTTGAGGGCTGGAGAGCTGTGAGGATTGAGGGCCAGGGCAGTGGACTTGCGGGTCCGACACCATCTAGCTTGAGGGCTAGAGAGCTGTAAGGATTGAGGGCCAGGGCAGTGGACTTGCAGGTTCAAATTTGTCGAGCTTGAGGGCTTGGGTGCAGTAAGGGCTTGCAGACCTAGGCTGTAGGCACAGGACTTGCGGGTCTGTGTTGTGTAGGGCTTGAGGGCCTGAGTGTCGAGCTTGCGGGATCGGGTGCAGTAGGGGCTTGCCGGCTTAGGCTGTAGGACTTTCGGGTACTTGTTGTAAGGCTTGAGGGCCTGAAGATTTGGCGGAGTTTTCTGAGCCTAGCACACTGCTAGGTAGGCGCAGAGGGAAAGAGGACTACTCAAGACACCCTGTCTTGAGGAACCTCTATAAGTTCTTGTGTGCTTTTCTGTGTTGTGATTTATAAGTTATAGATCTATTAATCAGAAATCAAGAACATCTAAAGGGGTTAAAGTAATTTGAAAAACCTATTCACCCCCCCCCCCCCCCCCCCCCCCCCCTCTAGGTGATAAGTTGACACCCTATAAACAACAATAATGATATTTCTTCACTCACTTTTTGGCTAAGTCTACTTATGTTTTTAATCTAAAGATGCTTGTTTATGTATTGTACTTGTACAATAAATTAAATTTGCATAAGTATCTTACCTACACTACATTTATTTGCACTATTAAATAAAAGAAAAGTGGTTGTACTTTCAAAATTCATTTGGTTTGCAAAGAAAGTGTAATCGGAGAACTTTGTACAAAACAAAAAAATGAAATAAAGTGACAAAGTTAACTCCACCAAGCACTACTTGAACCTCCTGATAAGTCTTAATAAGCATTGTGAGGTTGAGCACCTTGGAAAGATTATTAAAGTGTCTTGTGCAAACCTTCATTTCTTAAAAAATACCACTTATTCTTAAGTACACCGAATCAAAAACAAAACTGAAATAAAATAAAATTGTGTGATCCCCCAAGCACTACTTTGCACCCTGATAAGTCTTAATAAGCATTGTGTGTGCAAAGCACCTTGGTTGTTGTACATTTTCTTTGTGCATAAAAGTGTGTGGAAATAATCTTATTTGTGTTTTATTATGCACTTTACTCTACATTTGTCTTGTATTTTTTATTATAACTTTTGTTTACTCTTTTCAAAATACACTTTGTGCACATCATTATCTTCCATAACACTTTTTCTCATAAGTATTGGATCCTAATGCTAATTCTATCATAATTTTTATATAAAAAATGCACTAGATAACCTAGCATGCTCTCTCCAATGTTTGGTGTGTTTTTGACTTTATGAATTAGAATAACTTTGTAGTAGTCTCTCTTTCATACATCTCTTTCATGCTTGGTTACTTCATAATAATCTTTTCAAAGGAAAATTGGTACAAAAACATCGTGTTCATTTTATGAATCATCATGTCTTACCAAAAGATGTTTGTTGTATTTTTATTAGTCTTCCGCTACATTACGTTTACCTTGTGTTCTTTTCATGCTTATCTCAAGTTTTCAAACACAAATTTTTTTAAATGATAGACTTGCATGGTAAATGTCATCTCATTTTTTTAAAAAGCTAAAAACTCTGATTTAATTCTATAACAATACTTTTGCTAAAAACTTTGATCTATTTCTATGAAAATTATTCTAAAAACTCCTTATCATTTTCTTCTCTCTCAAAGCTCGATCATGCCTTTATCAAAACTTTTATGTGTTTTGCTTCCTTACTCACTTTTGTTAATAACAAAAGGGTGAGATATTCCATGATAAATAAAAATCCGCTATCAAAATGAAAAACTAACTTGATTAATTAAAGATGATAGCTTACATATTAAGGGAGCATTCACTTAGGGGGAGAATGTATTTTGGGGGAGAAATTCTAAAATTCTACAATCAATATTTATCCTAAGTCATCACTCTCACACACACACACAAGTAGGTTTCATCATGCTTATATATTAATGCTCTGATTTATCATTAATGGATTTGTTATTTTCAAATGGGGGAGTTTGTTGGAACATGGTCTTCTGCATATCCTAGGTTTGAGAATAACAAATCCTATGTGTATTTGATCTTGTTTGTTTAAGTGTGCGGGAAACAAAGTCCATATAACTCAAGGATTACTTTAGAAGGTTGCCCCCAAATTTGAGCCAACAAATCCAACATGTCCACTAGCGCCGGCGGTAGCACCTAGCGCCCGGCGCTAGCGTTGATCAGCTCAATTTCAGATAACATATAGACGGAGCTAGTGCCTGGCGGTAGCGGATAGCGCAGGCGGTAGCGCGGAGCACAGAAGGCAAGAGAGAAATGTTTCCTCGGATTGAAGATTCCCCCTTACAGAATAATGCCTAATTCGGGATAGCGCCGGCGGTAGAGCTAGCGCAGGCGCTATTGCTGAGGCTATAAATAAGACCCCTCTTCTCTCGTTTTGCGTAGAGATTACAGAGAGAGATTGAGTGCTAGAATTCAGAGGCTGATTTGGCCGAAAATTCATGTCCTACCAAAGCTCTGCGAATTTCTGAAGGAGAATCTCTGCACGCCGGATCCAAACGACATCTGCTTATACAACGCTTATTCTACAGCGGATCTTCGTCTCCAACTTCAGAAGTTCTTCAAGAGGGAGTTTTTATTATTATCATTTCATATTTCTTGTAAACCGCTAGAGAATTCGCCTCATGTTGGCGACTAGGTTTGGGTATGACTTAGGGAAGAAATTCGCCTCGTGTTGGCGACTAGATCTAGGTTAGGTCTAGGGGGCTCAAGGCCATATCTGGGGTTGGATTTTCTAAAGCGTCTTGGGCCAAATCCGGGGAAGGATAGGCTAGGCCCACTGGTTCATGGGGATGCGAGTCGAGATAGAAAACAAAAAGAGCTTACTACTATTCGCCCCCGATTTCTAGCGTTATAGAAATCAACTATTGTAAAACCTTATTTCATATTAATAAAACATGTCTCCACTTTATTTTAATTGCTTTGTTTAATTTCTCACTTTCTTATTCACGCACTATTTCAAAGAAAATCAAAATATAACTTAAGTTTTAAAAACCATTATTCACCCCCCCCCCCCCCCCCCCCTCTAAGGGAACCTACCGATCCAACACCAACCTCCTGTGACCATGGGGTGTGGGTGTGTGTATTGTTCAGTTAACCTTGTACAACATCTTACTCCTACAATTTATGGTTAATCTTGGACTTCCCGAGGTCCACCCTGTGAGGATCTCGCAGCGGTAATAGGATCTATGATGGGATGATAGCCCAAAGCTCCTTTTCGCAAGATACTTAATGTTATTGTTAACTACCCATAAGAATACCCTTTTTATCATTACACTTGGATTACCCTACATATTTTATGACCTTCTAAGGGGAAAGTCGATCTTTCATCGGTCCCGAACACAACCTTACCCCTTAACTTATCGGGTACACTCAACATATAGATCCCTAATGGCGACCTCACATCTTCTCTACCAGACTAGGTACACCATCTACCTTCCATTCCCACCTAATGATCCACAAATTACTCAACTTTTACAATTTTACTATACGCAGACCAAATGAGTTATATGAGTTGCGTAAAAGGTGGTACCCCAAATATTCATCCAATTGACTCAAGATTATTACTGGGAGTCTATCATGATATTCTAAGACTAAATATAGAGGATCATATTTTTCCATAATTATTTGGCATTTATTATAATTTCTCCAACATTGGCCAAGTATGAAATTGAACATGAAGTGTAAGATCTTCTTATGATATGGCCCCTATAAAATTATGAAAAATCTATAAAGTCAAAATAACAATAAATGCAGAATATTACAATTTTGCAGTAAGGGGTTGGCCACTAATTATAATATTAAATAATTACCCCAAATTAGAAATTTAAGAAGGAACCACCAAAAATAATTATCAAAAAATTAAGGAAAATTTACCAGACCTTTATATTAATCAGAAAAGTCTACTGAGTAAATTTCAGATTTTATAAGAACTAATTAGTCACATAAATCAATATTTCAAGTAAACCCACACTAGGGAAAATTGTGAAGTAACCTAGTTTGACCTAGTTTGACCAAACTTGGGTTAATAAATTACCCAACCAAATTAGTCCTAATTGGGCTGAAATTTTTACCAGGGTCATATAATAATGCTAAGAGGCACCCACCAAAATTTGGAGGGGTTTGGAGGTCATTTTACTCTATATTTAATTATTACATGAATTATTAAATGTTTGCAAAAACCTTAGAAACAGTTTCTCGAAAAATTCTCATTTTTGGATATGTTAAGTTTGGAGGTACAAATAGCCTATGTTTCAATTTTCAAATCAATATCATTTCTCAATCAAAAGATATTCAGGAAATAGTGGTTGTCTTACCCTAGGGATCACTCCCACCAAAATGGCTCTACAGGAAGCTACCTTGCTCCTTTTGGGTTGAAACAAATTTTAAATTAAAGTACACACCAGGGGCTACAACTTAGGTGTTGACCACCTTTTCTGTAGAGGGGCCTAAGTATTTTTTAATATTTATATTAAGGTTCAGCATAAAAATAGACAGAAATACTAATTAAATCAATAGCACACATCTTGACGCAAGTTTGGAGGGCATCCACTCATCTTCCTCCTCTAGCCGATGCCCAGATCGTCCCAACCTGGAAGTTTTTGTAAGAGGTTTTCCCGGCCACCCACGCCCCAACCCGGCCGGCCAATGCTACCACCACCTTCCTTGAGGTGGTGGCCGGCGATAGGATGTCTCGGCCGGCCGGTGGTGGCCGGAACCGGCGGTTTAGACAAGAAGAAAAACCTCCAAAAGTGGAGATTTCGGCCATATTTATTGGGGACCAATTGGCCCCAATCCTTGCCTATTTTAGATGTAGATCTATCCACTGGAGAAGAGGAGAATAACCAGACCTTCTTGGAGCCCGACGACGATGGCGGCGGTGGTCGACCATGGCTTTTCCCTTCTCCGGCAATCTTGCCCGATTTCTCCATTCTCCACCAAAAGCATTGATGTAATAGTCAATTTCGACAGCCATCCACCTCATGAAGCTAATGGTGATGTTAGATTTGAGTGGGGAGGGTTGTATAGGGGCAATTTGAGGAGGGGAATTTTGGCCATGGCCATTAATGGCCATTAAGGGGGAATTTCGGTTTTGCTCGGGGGAGATGAATAGGGCCTTAATTTGGCCGAGAGAAGGCTGGAAACTCCTCCTCTCCCAAAGAGGAGATGAATCCCCATCAATTGGGAGAGCCTTTGGCCTCCCTTGGCCATGAATGCCATTACTCCTCTCTTTCTCTCTCCGCCATTTTTGGGGAAAATTATATTTTCTCTCTCCTGGCCAAATTTCCTGAAATTAAATGATAATTTCAGTAACTACCAACCCCATTAGCTAGTGGAACTCCTCAATTGGGTCTAGCCCAAGTGGATTGGGCTTGATTTGGTCAAAATAGGTCATTTTGACCTAAATTTATGGTGGAGTTGATTTTGGTCAATTTGACCATTTGGGTTGACACCAATGGGTGTCTAGTGACCCATTGGCTTCTATTAAGGGTTAGGAAGGTCTAGGTAGGGTCAATTTGGCAAGGTGGATGCTAATTGACCCACAATAGGGCAATTTGACCAAAATAGGGCTATAGTTGAATTATGTCAAATTGGCCAAATTGGTGGCCCCATGATGGGGCTTTTTGGTCTATTGGGTCCCTAATAACCTTATAAGGGTAGGGGTAAGGTCAATTTGGCATGGTGGAGGTCAATTGACCATAATTAGGCTACTTTGACCAATTTAAGGTTAGGGTTGACTTTGGTCAACTAGACCTATTTGGTTGACCTCAATGGGTCCTTAGTGCTCTAAGGGGACCCCTAAAGGGTTAGGTATGCTATGGCGGTGTAACACCCCCATCCGTTAAGAAGCATATGACAGAAGGTCCGGCCGGGGCCCCACACCATATACAACAAAACGAACGGGATCGTCACAATAAGGAATATCATTCAACTCTAAACAACGAACCTAACTCAGAGCATTCTATGCAGAAGCAAAAGAGAGAGACAAGGTATATAAACCACAAAACCCGAACCCGGGTATGTCCACTTCTATTACTTGGAATGAAATGTTTTATACAACAAAATTTAGGCACTACGACCTTACAAATTACCAACATCGGCGCGCAGGCCGGCCATACATGAAAACAAGAGAACATCAAAAGGCCTTCAAGGGCCGCAGCAGCGCAGGGGCTTCAGCACGCTATGAGCCCGCTATGTTCCCGCTCGCTCCAGCACCTGTACAACAAGCCCACCAAAAACGGTGGCAAAACAGGGCAACGGTCAGCTACGGCTGACCAAATTATAATGACCCCACCCCTTCGAGGGGGTGGCAGTTTCCCGTCCCTGCAAGAGCATCACAGCATATATATATAACAGAATGAAGCGGCTGACACGGACCACAACAATTCATGCATATGCATCAATCACAAATGTGGGAATGGCCTCCACGTCTCGTGCTCTCAGGCACTCTTTGGTGTACTCCGCCTTCCACCACCATCCACTCTTGATGGTTTGCCCTTCTAGGCTAAAGTCGGTGGCCCGAATACCAGGGCTCTCCCGTGTTTTAATTGTGAACATCCCATAGTCCGAAGAATCTCTCCCAATGCTTCCCGACATGTTGTATGAGACTTACTAATCAGGTGCTGCAATGGTGCGGTTTCAGGTTCGCAAAATGCCCGTTGTTCACAGCTCTCGATGCACAACACGAAAAGCGGGTATGGCGTCCCCTCAGCCCAGGTATTCTCAATTAGCCGGCTCTACGGGCCGCTAAGTCATCCACTAGGACACCCTCACAGGTCGGGCACACAGGCCTCAGGTCCTTTCAACAGGTGGGCACAACAACATCACCAGAACTCAGTCTGGGAGCTATCGCTGGCGTTAACGCTAACGCCTGGCGATAGCGCACAGAAACCCCACTTTGGCTTCTAGCTGTGGGTGCTTCTTCGGGCACACCCCAGGCATTGCTGCACATGCAGTAGCACTCCCACTGCCTCAGAACGCACAAAATCACCAGAACCAAGTCTGGAAGCAACCGCCCGGCGATAACGCTAGCGCCAGCGGTAGTGAATAGAACTCCATTTCTGCTTCTAACTTCGGGTGCTTCCCAGGGCACACCCCCAGGCGTTGCTGCTCATGCAGTAGCACCCTCTAGTCCTACGAAGCAGGATATCAACACAGAGTTTTCCCCGGCACGCATAATATCAAAAAGCATCACCAATCCGGACGAGCCGTCTTGGATGGGCTTCACACAGCGCGCCTACGTCCATTCCACGCATGGACTCTACATGTATGCAAGATCTGACGGGGATAACATGAATCCACCCATCGGAGGTCACGACCTCACCCTCTTGGGTAGGGACCTCAAAGATGCACGGAAAATGGACTAACACATGTCCAAAAGAGGGTAGAAAGGATCGTTACCCTTTGACGTCGCTTCGAGGCCATAGCTTTATTTTTGGCACGGTTGGAAAGGAGCGTTTTGCCCTCCTCTACGCGTAGCCACCAATGGATCGGGATTCGGTGTAGGAAACCTCCACCAAAGATGAGATCTAGGGTTGGAAAACCCTATTCATCATCTTCTCCAAGGCTCTCCCTCTCTCCATATTAATTTCCCTTAAGGCATAAAGGAATCCTAGAGCCTTTAGGCCTCCTAAGGCCACATCCCGGGCACCTCTGTCCAAAACAAGGCCCCAAAGTCAATGTCCCATTAATGCCCACGATTTCAGATCACGGATCTGTATCGCGCGCTAGCGCCGGCGCTAGCGCTAGCGCCTGCGCTAGCTTCCGCTTCGACGCTAGCGGCTGTCGACGCTTAAGGCTTCCGCCTCGACGCTAGCAACCGTCGAGATGGCTAGCGCCAGGCGGTAGAACTACCGCCTGCGCTAGCTCACGTCTCGACGCTAGCAACCATCTCGACGCTAGCAACTGTCGAGATGGCTAGCGCCAGGCGGTAGCACTACCGCCTGCGCTAGCTCCCATCTCGACGCTAGTGGCTTCCATCTCGACGCTAGCAACCGTCGAGATGGCTAGCGCCAGGCGGTAGCACTACCGCCTGCGCTAGCTCCCAGCAGCCCAAATCTGCTTCGAAGTTTTGGGGTGTTACAACTCTCCCCTCCTTATAAAAATTTCGTCCCAAAATTTGTAAAAACAGGCATAAATATATATCCAAAAAGGTCTTTACAAAAAGGGGAAAAAAGAGAGATAAACGTCACCGAAACAGCTCGGGGAACTCCTCCATCATGGTCTGCTCACGCTCCCATGAGAGTTCCTCGCGACCGCAGTTGTCCCAACGGACCATTACCATACAGATTGCCCTGTTCCGCAACTGACGCACCTCAGCATCCTCAATGCTAACAGGCCTGACCGCCGTCTTAAGCCCACTAACCACGGGCACCTGATCCGCCGCGACCATATGCGTAGGCTCTTGCACTGCCTTCCGCAACATGGAGATGTGGAATACATCGTGCAGCCCGCTCTGTTCTGTCGATAGTGCAAGCCTATAAGCCGCCTCGCCGACGCGCTCGATGATCTCAAATGGTCCAAGGTATCTCGGGCTCAGCTTTTTCAAGCGTCGAATCCTGGATACACCCTTGAACGGCCTGATCTTCAAGTAAACCCAATCGCCAACGGCGAACTGGACGTCATGGTGCTTCGCATTATAGTACTACGCCTGCCTATCCTGCGCAACTAAAAGCCTCTCCCGAATCATACGTACCGTCGAAGTCGCCTCTTCGACGTCTTTCCTCTTGAAGAGCTTCGTCTCGCCCGTTGCCACCCAAGCTAAGGGAGTGCGGCACTTCCTGCCATAGAGGGCCTCGAAAGGCGCCATCTGAATACTCGCCTGGTAGCTGTTGTTGTACGCGAACTCAACAAGAAAGAGGTGATCTTTCCACCCCTTGCCGAAATCCAGGACGCACATCTGGAGCATGTCCTCCATCGTCCTATTGGTACGCTCAGTTTGGCCATCCTTCTTAGGATGAAAGGTCGTGCTAAACTGCAGCTTCGTACCCAATAGACGGTTGACTAGCCTCCAGTCGCTCGAAGTAAAGCGTCCATCTCGATCACTGACGATGCTACGGGGCACACCGTGCAGTCGTACTACTGTATCAAAATACAGCGTCGCCAACTTCTCCACCGAGTCATCCCTCCAGTTGGGGATAAAGTGCACCACCTTCATCATCCGGTCTACGACTACCTAGATGGCATCGTTCCCGCGCTGCGAGCTCGGCAGCCCAAGCACGAAATCCATGGAAACGTCATCAGATTCCCACTCCGGCACCGGTAATGACTTCAAAAAGCCACCGGGCTTCTGACATTCCGCCTTCACTAGCGCACAAGTGTGGCACTTGGCCACGTAGTGAGCGATGTCCCTCTTCATACCCAGCCACCAGAAAAGGACCTTCATGTACTTGTACAACTTCGTGCTCCCCGGATGAAATGAATACCTGGTACGATGCGCCTCGTACATCAACTCATCACGCAGCTCACCCACCTTGGGGCGCACAAACGGTCGCCTCTCCACAGCAACCCGTCACGCACCTGAAACTGGGCATCCGACCAACCACCAGCCTCCTCCGCGTAGCGCTTTAAACTCGGATCGAGTTCTAAAGCATGGCGGACTCTATCTGCGAGGTCGTACTGCACCTCAATCCAACTCAAACAGGCACCGGCACTGCTCCTCTTCTCCACGCAAGAAATGTCCAAGGTCTCCAGGTCACGCATCAGGTGCACATCAAGCATCTGAATCCATTTGGCCTGCGCTGGAGCCCTGCTACTAAGCGCGTCCGCGACAACATTCCCCCTTCCCGGGAGTGTAATGAATCTCGAAGGTGTAGTCCCCAAGGAACTCCATCCACCTCTGTTGTAGCATATTCAGCCCCTTCTGCGCCAGAAGGTACTTCAGGCTCTTATGGTCCGTGAAGATGTCGATCTTCACGCCATACACATAATGCCGCCAAAGCTTCAGGGCAAATATCACGGCCGCCAACTTCAAGTCGTGGACCGGATAGTTTCGCTCATGAACCTTCAGCTGGCGAGAGTCGTACGCTATTACCTTGCCATACTGCTGCAGAACACAGCCAAGGCCGCTCCCAGAAGCGTCGCTGAAGATCTCAAAGCCCTCCGTGACGCAAGGCAACCATAAGATCGGAGCCGTGGTTAGCCGCCACTTCAACTCCTCGAAAGCCTGCGCACACGCGGGCATCCAAATAAACTCCTGCATCTTCCATGTCAGCGTCGTAAGAGGCAGCGCGATCCGTGAGAAGTTCTCCACGAAGCGCCTGTAATAGCCGGCCAGCCCGAGAAAGCTACGGATCTCCGCTACAGAAGAAAGAACAGGCCACTCCCTGATGGCCGCAACCTTCACCGGATCGACCGCCACACCTTCTCCACTAACCACATGGCCTAAGAAGGCCACGGAAGGTAGGCGGAACTCGCACTTCGAGAACTTGGCATACAGCTGGTTCCTCCTCAGAACCTCCAAGACTACTCGCAGGTGATCACCATGCTCCTCCTCGGACTGAGAATAGACCAGTATGTCGTCAAGGAAGACGATCACAAACCGGTCGAGGTACTCTCGAAAAGTCCGGTGCATCAAGTCCATAAACACCGAAGGCGCATTAGACAGCCCAAACGGCATCACGGTGAACTCATATTGCCCGTACCTTGTACTGAAGGCAGTCTTCTGGATGTCGCACTCCCTGATCCGCACCTGATAATAGCCGGACTTCAAGTCCAGCTTCGAGTATACTGTCGAACCAACGAGCTGGTCGAACAAGTCGTCTATCCTCGGAAGGGGATACTTGTTCTTCTCGGTCAGCTTGTTCAGCTCCCGATAGTCGATGCAAAGCCGCATGCTACCGTCCTTCTTTTTGACAAAGAGGACCGGTGCACACCAAGGTGAGGAACTCGGACGCACGTAGCCCTGCTCAAACAGCTCCTGCAACTGCAGCTTCAACTCCGCCAACTCCTTCGGAGCCATACGATACGGCGAGCGGGCCACAGGCTTAGCGCCTGGAACCAACTCAATCATGAAATCTATCTCCCGCTGCGGTGGAGCACCGGGGAGATCGCTCGGGAACACATCGGGGAACTCTGAAACTACCGAAACATCCACTAGGCTGGGCCTTGGCGTTGAAGCCTCCACTAGAGCAAAGAACAACTCTGCTCCCTATCGCACTGTCTTGGACACCTGGAGAGCAGACATCAGCATCTTGCTCGATCCACGCATGCCCGCAAAGACCGTCTCACGATTGGCACACTGCCCAAACCTCACCTCCTTGGTGGTGCAATCGATGCACGCACGCTGTTCCGACAGCCAGTCCATACCGAAGATTACATCGAACTCAACTAGGGGGAGTAACGATGCTTTCAGGTCAAATTCCTGGCTTCCAACTAGAACCTTCACGCAGCAACTCCTCTCCACACGCATCGAATATCCATTCGGCAGTAGGACCTCCAGTCCATCTGCAGAAGCAATCGACGGCGCACCAATACGTTGTACGAAGTCCGACGATAAGAAGGAGTGCGAAGCTCATGGCCAGGCTTGCCACAAGTAAAAACAAATAAGAGGGCCACGTCCAGACGACGCGCCCGAAGCAGAGGGAGTTGGCCCAGATAATCGAGCCTTCTTCCAGCGATTCAACCTCCACAACTTCGCCGCACGCGGCTCCTTGCCCTCCGGCACTGCCTCGACCACAGCCACCTTGCCCTTCTCCCTGAGCATGTCCTGCTCAAGCGCTCGGGCTGAACTAACGAGGGTCGTGAAACCCTACGTCAACGGCCCTATCTGAAGGTACCGCAACTCACTACGCAAGCCTCCGAAGAACCTGTTCACCCTTCTCCCCTCGTCATCGAAAGAAGTTCCAGCGTAACGCCCGAGGCAGGTGAACTCATACAGGTAGTCCTCAACCAGTCTATCACCCTGCATCAGAGCCAGGAACTGGTTCTCCATCGCGATCTGCTGCGACAAAGGCACATACCTTGCCAAGAAGATTCTCGAGAACTCTTCCATCGGCACATCAACCAGTCGTCTTCCCGCAGACTGGCGCCTCACTACTTCATCCCACCACCGCCTGGCTTCCTTTTCCAACAAGAAAGTAGCGAATGTCACTTTCTGCGCTTCATCCGACTGTGTCGCTGTCAGAATTCGTTCCATAAGCGACAGCCAGTCCTCGGCCTCAGCTGGGGATTCAACCCCGGTAAATGGAGGAGGTCAAAATCCCAGGAAGTGCTTCAGCTGTTGCTCAGCAGCACGCCTCACGGGGACTTGCTCCACTCTTAGTGGCTCTGGGGCCACTTCCTGCACCGGTGGTTGACCTTGCCTTCCAGGCTGGCCATTCAACGCAGCTAGAACGGCTTCTGTAACTAGCTGAACCATCTCAGCAGACGGAGGTGTAGGAGCCTCAGCAGACCCGCTACTCTCAACCACGTCACGGGGACGCGACGGTCCCGCTGCACTTTGAGTGCCCTACACGAGTGCATCACACAGTTAGGCGACAGCACAGTCGCAACTAACAACAAAAGGAACACTCAGGTTCCAAAATCATGCAATAATTGTTGGTTTGTTGTTATATTTTATTCCTAAGTGGACATTTTTGGGTTTATTTTACGTCTCGACGGTAGCACACACACGTGCTCACCACCCCTTAAAAGAATTCATCCACGAATTCCTTAGAAGGACACAGAACCCTAGAAGCTGATACCAATTTTGTAACACCCCCATCCGTTAAGAAGCATATGACAGAAGGTCCGGCCGGGGCCCCACGCCATATACAACAAAATGAACGGGAACGTCACAATAAGGAAAATCATTCAACTCTAAACAACGAACCTAACTCAGAGCATTCTATGCGGAAGCAAAAGAGAGAGACAAGGTATATAAACCACAAAAGCCGAACCCGGGTATGTCCACTTCTATTACTTGGAAAGAAATGTTTTATACAACAAAATTTAGGCACTACGGCCTTACAAATTACCAACATCGGCGCGCAGGCCGGCCATACATGAAAACAAGAGAACATCAAATGGCCTTCAAGGGCCGCAGCAGCGCAGGGCTTCAGCCAGCTATGAGCCCGCTATGTTCCCGCTTGGTCCAGCACCTGTACAACAAGCCCACCAAAAACGGTGGCAAAACAGGGCAACGGTCAGCTACGGCTGACCAAATTATAACGACCCCACCCCTTCGAAGGGGTGGCAGTTTCCCGTCCCTGCAAGAGCATCACAGCATATATATATAACAGAATGAAGCGGCTGACACGGACCACAACAATTCATACATATGCATCAATCACAAACGTGGGAATGGCCTCCACGTCTCGTGCTCTCAGGCACTCTTTGGTGTACTCCGCCTTCCACCACCATCCACTCTTGATGGTTTGCCCTTCGAGGCTAAAGTCGGTGGCCCGAATACCAGGGCTCTCCCGTGCTTTAATTGTGAACATCCCGTAGTCCGAAGACTCTCTCCCAATGCTTCCCGACATGTTGTACGAGACTTACTAATCAGGTGCTGCAATAGTGCGGTTTCAGGTTCGCCAAATGCCCGTTGTTCACAGCTCTCGATGTACAACACGAAAAGTTGGTATGGCATCCCCTCAGCCCAGGTATTCTCAATTAGCCGACTCTACGGGCCGCTAAGTCATCCACCAGGACACCCTCACAGGTCGGGCACATAGGCCTCAGGACCTTTCAACAGGTGGGCACAACAACATCACCAGAACTCAGTCTGGGAGCTATCGCTGGCGTTAACGCTAATGCCTGGCGATAGCGCACAGAAACCCCACTTTGGCTTCTAGCTGTGGGTGCTTCCCGGGGCACACCCCCAGGTATTGCTGCACATGCAGTAGCACTTCCACTACCTCAGAACGCACAAAATCACCAGAACCAAGTCTGGGAGCTACCGCCCGGCGATAACGCTAGCCCCAGCGGTAGTGAACAGAACTCCATTTCTGCTTCTATCTTCGGGTGCTTCCCAGGGCACACCCCAGGCGTTGTTGCGCATGCAGTAGCACCCTCTAGTCCTACGAAGCAGGATATCAACACAGAGTTTTCCCCGGCACGCATAATATCAAAAAGCATCACCAATCCGGATGAACCATCTCGGATGGGCTTCACACAGCGCGCCTACGTGCATTCCACGCATGGACTCTACATGTATGCAAGATCTGACGGGGATAACACGAATCCACCCGTCGGAGGTCACGACCTCACCCTCTTGGGTAGGGACCTCAAAGATGCACGGAAAATGGACTAACACATGTCCAAAAGAGGGTAGAAAGGATCGTTACCCTTTGACGTCGCTTCGAGGCCATAGCTTGATTTTTGGCACAGTTGGAAAGGAGCGTCTTGCCCTCCTCTACGCGTAGCCACCAACGGATCGGGATTCGGTGTAGGAAACCTCCACCAAAGATGAGCTCTAGGGTTGGAAAACCCTATTCATCATCTTCTCCAAGGCTCTCCCTCTCTCCAAATTAATTTCCCTTAAGGCATAAAGGAATCCTAGAGCCTTTCGGCCTCCTAAGGCCACATCCCGAGCACCTCTGTCCAAAACAAGGCCCCAAAGTCAATGTCCCATTAATGCCCACGATTTCAGATCACGGATCTGTATCGCACGCTAGCGCCGGCGCTAGCGCTAGCGCCTGCGCTAGCTACCGCCTCGACGCTAGCGGCTGTCGATGCTTAAGGTTTTCATCTCGACGCTAGCAACCGTCGAGATGGCTCGCGCCAGGCGGTAGCACTACCGCCTGCGCTAGCTCACGTCTCGACGCTAGCAACCATCTCGACGCTAGCAACCGTCGAGATGGCTATCGCCAGGCAGTAGCACTACCGCCTGCGCTAGCTCCCATCTCGACTCTAGCGGCTTCCGTCTCGACGATAACAACCGTCGAGATGGCTAGAGCTAGGCGGTAGCACTACCTCCTGCGCTAGCTCCCAGCAGCCCAAATCTGCTTTGAAGTCTTGGGGTGTTACAGGCGGTGCCAAAGGGTCAAGGTGAGGCCCTAACATCCAACCCTAAGCTTGGTAACTAGAAATTGCTATTTGCAAACCAAGGTGGTTTCCTCCTTCCTTCCTAAGCTTTTATGCTCCTTTTGTGCTTTCTATGGTTTTGTCATGCCCTAGTCATGACAAAAACATCCTAGGGGTCTAGTTGTTTGGGGGATGTTACACCAGCCGACCCCTCTCGCGGTGAAACCGGATTCGAATGATGTCATATACCAACAAAGACGATCCCCCTGTCAAAATCAATCTTGACATATCCAATCCCATCATGGCTAAAGCTCCCGCACTACAAGGAGTTTCACAGAGTAGACGACCCGTATGGGCACGTTAATCACTTCCTGATAGCGATGCAGATGTTCGGACTCCCCGACCAAATCTGCTGCAAAATCTTCACCGAGACACTGCGCGGAGACGATCTCCGCTAGTATCGATCTCTACCCAAGGGAGCAATCCACAACTTCACCGAGCTATCCCAGCTGTTCGTTGAGTGGAACTAAGCACGCACGTAGAGGACCCAAGAAGAGGAAGTGAAGAGCCCGAGATGGGCAGGTCCCCCCGCCTTGGGGAAGCGGAGAATGGCAAACAGCAAGAAAAGATCTTCATAAGCTTCCGCCAGGGGCGTCCCCGTAAATTGCTGGACTTCGCCTTGGACGCAAGAATAAGTAACCCATCCTGTGAACTAAGGAGAGCGTTGATAACCCATCGCATCTCGTTCAACATCCTATTCATGGCTGTCGTGGTGCAGCTCAAACTCCTAGGTGGGAACCTCAAGCTCAGATTCGGCGATGCGGAACTCCCGGACGGAACGTTGGTACCCACCATAGGAGTCGTCATCCTCCCCATTCAAATAGGAAAGCTCTCAGAACCAGTCCAGTATGACGTTCAGTTCACCAACGCAGAAGTAGACTAGCCCTACGACGCGATATTTTGGAGCCTCTTGCTCGACGCCCTGCATCATGACGTTTCCATTTCCCTGATGCATGGTCAACAAAGGGAAAATCCTCAGGGATTTGATTCTTGGTCTCGACGCGGCCACACTCAGGCTTCCTTGGATCAACTATGACCCGTCGCCAAATCCAAACTTTGAGAAATGCAGCGCACAGAAGGGCCGCGCAACCCCTACATCGGCGAAAAAAGAAAATCTTCCAGCATCATCAAACCCGCAACAACTTAAAGATACATGTCGAAAGAGAAAGGGACAACAACAACAGTTCGTGAAGGTCGTACAACCCATCCAGATCCTCACAATCTACTCCCAAGGGTCGGCGAATCAAAGCTCCCACCTCTACACCCCGTTAAACACCCGCCGTGAGCATATCCTGTCTGTAATCTACAACAACAAAATCATCAACTGGCCCAGACCGCTCTCCCAGCGTAGGGGAGACCAATCCTAGTTTTTCAATTTCCATAAAGGCCTAGGGCACCGTACGGAGCAATGTGTCGGGATGAAAAAATAAATTGAACACCTTCTCCAGTCAGGACACCTTGAGGGTTTTCGCAAAGAAGCACAGAAGGAGGCCACCGAGGGTCGATCACCGGAATGATTAACACCTGGATCGCAACTGCCTACCACGCTGAATAACCAGAAGAGATAGTTCAAGCACAACACAAAGGGAGCTCGACATTACCTTCTCTCTCATCAAATTTGTATAAAAAACTTACTAACTCAGAAGCCGTAAGATTGCACTTGCGCATGTATCAACGTTTATTTTCTAATATGCTATACATGTTCTAAACTATTCTACTACAGGAACATTTGGGGGCCCAGCCCTGGGAACTTTGCGCTGCCGTCGATTGAAGGTTCGCCCTTCTCCTCCGCGATCAAGTCCCGACGTCGTAATGGCCTGCCCCCCTTACGTTCGTCCACGGTTTGAATACCTCTGTTATTCACCGGCCACTTCGGGGCCCAGCCCCGAGGACTTTGCACTGCTATCGATTGAAGGTTCACCCTTCTCCTCTGCGGTCAGGTCCCGACGTCGTAAGGGCCTGCCCCCCTTACGTTCGTCCACGGTTTGAATAGCCCTGCTATTCACCGGCCACGGGGCCCGGCCCTAGGGACTTTGCGCTGTCGTCAATTGAAGGTTCGCTATTCTCCTCCGCGGTCAGATCCCGACGTCGTAAGGGCCTGCCCCCTTACGTTCGTCCATGGTTTGAATACCCCTGCTATTCACCGACCACTTCGTGCCCGGCACCGGGGACTTTGCGCTGCCATCGATTAAAGGTTCGCCCTTCTCCTCCGCAGTCAGGTCCCGGCGTTGTATGTTCTTGCCCCCTTTACGTTCATCCAGGGTTTGAATACCCCTGATATTCACCGCCCACTTCGGGGCCCAGACCCGGGGACTTTGTGCTACCGTCGATTGAAGGTTCGCCTTTCTCCTCTGCGGTTAGGTCCCGACGTCGTAAGGGCCTACCCCCTTACGTTCATCCATGGTTTGGAAACCCCTGCTATTCACCGACCACTTCTGGGCCCGACCCCGGGGACTTTGCACTGCCGTCGATTGAAGGTTCGTCCTTCTCCTCCGCGGTCAGGTCCCGACTTCGTAAGGGCCTGTCCCCCTTACTTTCGTCCATGGTTTGAATACCCCTGCTATTCACAGGCCACTTCAGGGCCTAGCCCCGGGGACTATGCGCTGCCGTCGATTGAAGGTTCGCCCTTCTCCTCCGCGGTCAGGTCCCAGCGTCGTAAGGGCAAGCCCCCCTTATGTTCATCCACAGTTTGAATACTCCCACTATTCACCGTCCACTCTGGGGCATGTCCCCTTAATTGCTACTTCAATAAGAAGCAAGACACTAAAGTCGCAAGTGACTGAGGAAAATGATTGCAATATATATGATGAAGGAATACAACCACACTAGCTCAACGATGCACACAAGTAAAAAAACAAACAGCAATACTGAAAACAGGAAAGTGAAAGGTAACGGGTACAAGTGTCAATCCTCGGCTAAGTTCGAGTGATCTGTTGGGTATTATAGCTACAATCACCTTGATTTGAAGAAGTGTCCCTTGAACTAAGATGAATTGATATTGTATCTGATATAGTCTCTTAGTTGTGTGTGCAGGATTGTAATTACTAAGTACAAACCAATGTCAGGTTTCATTGAGTCATAAACACAGGCCTATGCAATGTAATCCCTCATTGTATAGACCAAAGTGTTGACTCAGGTGAAATCTCTCTATTGGGATGTAATTCATATTCAAGCACTAAGGAGAAGATAGAAATCAATGGTTGCTGTATTCAGGATTAAAAGAAAATCATTCTAAAGAGATTCGTCGAGTAAAGACCTGGGTTCATCGAATAATAGTCGGTTAGTCAAAGAATTCTGAGAATCTTCTTTTGAGGATTTCGTCGAGTAATAAGTCCTTCGTCGAATAAATTGATGTTAGTCGACGATCTCTGAAATTCTCTTTACAAGTCTTTCGTCGGGAAATTTGTTGCCCTCTCGATGAATAAAGCTCTTTCGAAGAATGACGGCAGCGCAGTTTTGTTTTCCGTCTATTGTTTCAAATATATCTTCCATGTGGTTCTCCCTCCTTGTTTTAGGCTTATAGCCGTTGGAATGAAGACTATAAATAGTTAAGGGTTATTTTCCTTTAACCCCAATCGTGCAAAATCAAAGAATAGAATCGGGATTTCCGTCGGCATTTCTCTCGCTCAAAAAAGTCATTCTCGTACCGCCAACAAGCTCTGTGCTCGATTCTTCTGTAAGTTTCTATTCCACAAGATCTCTGTAATTGGATTGCTTCAACTCTCTTCTAAGATCTTGTTGAGTAGATAAGTCTTCAGATCAAAGCATTTAAGAGAAAGAGTTTTCTTCTCCCTCAGTCTAGTTCAGGATTTCAATTTTCAAGGTAGAAGAAGAAGACTTATTTATTTCAGATTTGAAGAAGAAGAATTTCGTGGAGATTCTTAGAGATTGGATTTTTAATCCAAATCCTTTGTAATATCTTTTACATATCCTTGTAGGAAGTCTCATCTTCCAAGATTTTATAGATCCTAGTTTAGAGGATCGAGTGTGTAGGAGAGTTTGTTCTCCGAGTTTGTAGGGGACGTGGTCTCCGAGCTTGTAGGAGTTGTGAACTCCGAGTTGTAATATTTTGAAAAATCTGAGGTTGGTGAAGTAGTCGAATCTAACCTCGGAGTGGTAGATCGGCGAGGCGGGAAAGTGGACTACCCACATCGGGGAACCACTATAAAATTCCTTGTGTTGTGATGTGCTCGTTTTCTGTATGCTTGTTTATTTAAATTTTCAATTCCGCGAAAAGCCATAAATTACACCTATTCACCCCCCTCTAGGTGATTTAGGTTGCGACTAGATACTTTCAATTGGTATTAGAGGTAGGTTGTTCACTAAAGGTTAACACCTTGAACAAGATCTCTTCATCTAGTTGCAAGAGCCAGTATGTCCGGAATGGAAAATCCAAGGATTCCTCCGTCAAGTTGCCTGTGTGCACTAAGGAAAACTTCCCCATGTGGAAGGAAAGGGTTAGATTCTACATGGAAGCTGCAGATCCAAGAATCTTTCAAATAGTGGAAGAAGGTCCCCACGTTGCGACAAAGCCGTCTTCTATAAATTCAACTATTATGATCCCTAAGAAGATGTTGGAACTAACCAAAGATGAGATTGCACTTATCGCCTTGGACAAGAAGGCAAAGAACATCATAGCAGGTGCAGTGGACGACTCTATATTACAAAATCTTATTCACTATAAATCAGCTAAAGAAATGTGGGACTCTCTGGTTGTTCTGATGGAAGGTACGACAGAGGTAAGGGATGACCGAAGATCTTTATTGAATCAAGAGTATGAAGTATTTAAGCAAGATCCGAGAGACTCCATTTCTGAAACTTGTGAAAAAACCTTCAAGATAGTAAACGGTCTAAGAAACTATGGTCGGGAATTCTCCGTTGGTGAACTGAATGACAAGTTCTTGAGATCCTTGACGAAAGAATGGGATACCAAGGCAATAGCGGTCAGAGAATTTGGAAAGTTGGCTCCCATGGAGCCACAAATATTTTTTGGAAAAGCTCTTATCACATGAGCTTAAGCTGAGTATATGACGAGCCAAAGAGGAAGGGAGCAGGACTTCAGGAAGAGACAAGTCTGTTTCCCTCAAGGTAGAGAGTTCAAGAAGAAGCAAGGCTGTGTCACCTATAAGGAGACCACCATCAGATAAAGATGAAGAATCTGAAGCTTGCCCCCTCAAGCTCCGATATGTCTGATGGAGAATTCTCTCTCCTCTCCAAGCAATTCAAAAGATTGCTCAATAAAAGAAGACAAAGACAAAATCAGTCTTCCTCCTACGATCACAGAAGATCAAGGCGTGATGATGATCATCACAAGAAAAGCAGCAAAAATGACAGGTATAACTCTAAACCGAATTAACAGATTTCTTCTGACATTATTTGCTACTGTTGCAATAAGGCAAGGCATGTTATTGCGGAGTGCCCATACAAGAAGAAAGAAGGATCAAAGAAAGAAGAAAAGTGATCCTTCAAGAGTAGGAAGAAAGCAGAGAAGAGCTTTATTGCAAAGAAGCCAAAGACTCTTAGCGATAATGACTCAGATGAGTCAAGCTCGGATGAGGAAGCCTACTTCGAGCTAATGGCACAATCAGATGAGGACGTCTACAACACCCCAAATGAGGGGGAGGTAAACGTTCATATTTCTCTTTCTGCATCTGAAACTGAATCCAATGCAAATGAACGATACTCTTCAGAGGAGGACTCAGAGTTAATGACTCAGTATAAAGCCCTTTTGAAGGGATTTGACAAATGTCGCAAGGTAGTCAAATCTCAGTCAAAATAGATTGAATCTCTCAAGACGTTTGAATCTGAACTGAAAGAGGAAATCGAAAGATTGAATCCTTTCAAAGATGAAGTCCAACTCCTGAAGGATGAATTAAAAAACTCCGCTGAGTTATTAACCCTGAAGGAGAAATTTATAGATGAACTAGAAGAAAAGCTAGTGGTGGAAAGGAAACTCGTAGAAAGCTTCTCAAAGCCAAAAACTGTTCTTCCAATCATCGATAAATTCTCTGCTCCTGCTAAGGGTAGTGGTCTTGGTCATGTGGCTGAGACAAGTAAGGATTCCAAGAGAAGAGTCGTTAAAGGCAAGGGCAAGGCTGATCAAAATCAACCCTCATTCAAAAAGGTAGTGTTTCCCACAAACACATATGATTTTGAATCCATGTACGGTCACTTTACGAGACCAACTCATATTGAGATAAGTAAGAGTAACCAGGGATGGAGCCATCCCCGAAGCCTCAGAACGACTACTTTCAAAGCACCTTACGAAGAAATAGTCCTCAAGGATTATGGTTCATTTGTACATGGATCAGCAGCTAAGAAAGCACCAAAAGTTAAGTCTGTTATGACAAAATCTCATGAAAAGGAGTCATGTGTTTATTGCAACCACGAGGCTTTTACTTCTAAGAAAGTGACTCCTGTTAGACCTCCCATTCAAAAAGTTAAGCAGGAGGGCAAAAGAAGATATAACAGGCTTGACTATTGGTGTTGTGGCAAGGTTGGTCACTTTGCTATAGATTGTTGGTTTAATCCGATAAATGCCAAGACTCCATGGGTTAACAATGCAAGAATGACCCCTTGCAAGGTTAACATTCCTAGTGGCGGTCATCTAACAAAGGGCCCAGGACCCAAATCTGTTTGGGTTCCTAAGGGCAATTGATTATTGACTACAGGTATGCCCAAAGGCCAATAAAACTCCTATATGGTACTTGGACAGTGGATGTTCACGGCATAAGACCGGAACAATAAACCTACTACAGGATTATACCCTTGTGAAAGATGGTCCAAAAGTTATCTGTAGCGGATCTGATCGGGGAATTACCAAAGGCTACAGTATGATTACAAATGGTATAGTCTCTTTCACAGACGTGGCTTATGTTAAAGGATTACAGCATAATCTCATTATCATAAGTCAACTATGTGACAAAGGCTATATGGTAGAATTCTACAAGGACAAGTGCTTGATAAAGTCATCTGATACGTCAGAAACGATTTTAACAGGCACTCGGAGTATAAAAATTTTCTGTTTAAATTTTCTATGTTTAGACTCTTCTACACCAGTGTTCTTTTTAGCAAAAGATATTGCATCTCTTTGTGACCAGCGGCACAAGAGACTAGCCCATATAAATTTCAAAACTATAAATATGTTATTTTCTCACAATTTAGTTCGTGATGCACCTGATGTTAAGTGCATTAAAGAGAGACCTTGTCATGCATGTCAAATGGGCAAGCAGACTAGAGCTACCTTTAAGAGCATAATTGGCAAAGATTCTACCAGATGCTTATATCTGCTTCATATGGATCTATTTGGTCCCATGTCAATCAGAAGTTTAGGAGGTAAAACTTATACTTTGGTTATTGTTGATGACTACTCATGCTTTGCTTGGGTATTCTTTCTAAAACACAAGTCAGATACGTTTGATTCTTTCACTAATTTTGTCAAGCAAATACATAATGAATTAAACTACTCTGTAGTCAAAATCATAAGTGACCATGGAACAGAATTCAAATCTGGTGCTATGACAAAGTTCTGTGAAAGCTTAGGTATCTTTCATGAGTTTTCATCTCCTCGTACTCCACAACAAAATGGAATCGCCGAGAGAAAGAATAGAACACTCGTAGAGGCTTGCAGGATAATGTTGAGTGATTCTTCACTGCCAGAATACTTTTGGGCTGAAGGTATCAACACTGCTTGCCACGTGCAAAACAGAGCACTAATCAACAAAAATCATCATATGACCCCCTATGAACTTCTGAAAGGCAGGAAACCAACTTTGTCTTATTTTAAAATCTTTGGCAGTAAATGCTTCATGCTTAATAACGGGAAGTATTACAAAACTAAATTTAGTGAAAAATGTTTTGAAGGTATTTTGTAGGCTATAGTAGCCATAGTAAGGCATATATGATTTTCAATAAGAAAACCTTGGTTGTAGAAGAAACCTTCAATGTTATTTTTGATGAGACGAGCATGCTTCAAAGCAACCTGATTAGCGTATTTGTTGAAGATGCGGGTGCAAAATTCAAAGAACTTAACTTGGAAGAAGTAGCAAGTGAAAATGCTCCAAAATCTATAGAAGTGAATGTTCCACTTACTCCTGGGGAAGAAGAATCTCAAGAAGAAGAAGAGGCCCCAGAAGTGGAAGCACCCCCTAGTGGCATTAATGCTGGAAGATACCTGATGATTAGACATCAATGTGATCATCCGATTGATCAAATCATTAAAGAGACCAATGTTGGTGTTAGAACAAGAGGTGCAACTAATGAAGCTTTGCACTTAAGCTTTTTGTCACAGGTTGAGCCAAAGAAGTTCGATGAAGCAAAAAGTGATGATTCATGGATCATTGCAATGCAAAAGGAGCTCAATCAGTTTACGAGATGCAAAGTTTGGAAGCTAGTACCAAGACCCAAAGGACAAAATGTCCTAGGAACAAAATGGGTTTTCCGAAACAAGCTGGATAAAGATGGAGTAATCATCAAGAACAAGGCCAGATTTGTTGCTCAAGCCTACAGACAAGAAGAAGGGGTCGACTTCGATCAAACTTTTGCTCCAGTAGCAAGACTCGAAGCGATCAGGTTGTTTCTAGCATATGCTGCTCACAAAGGTTTCAAAGTCTATCAAATGGATGTGAAGTCAGCTTTCCTAAATGGTAATCTAAAGGAAGAAGTATACGTAGAACAACCTCCAGTTTTTGTTGACTCCTCTCTACCTGATCATGTTTACTATTTACGTAAAGCTTTATATGGTCTCAAACAAGATCCTCGAGCTTGGTATGAGACACTATCTAGCTTTCTTCTTGAGAACAAGTTCACAAGAGGAAAAATAGATAAGATATTATTTCTTAGGGAAGTAAAAGGAAAGATTTTGCTAGTACAAATATATGTCGACGACATTATTTTTGGATCTACTGATGATAATCTTTGCAAAAAGTTCTCTAACTTGATGCAAGGAAAATTTAAAATGAGTAGTATGGGTGAGCTGAAGTATTTCTTAGGACTTCAGGTGAAGCAATCTGAAGATGGAATCTTCATCTCTCAGACGAAGTTCACCAAAATGTTAATTAAGAAATTCGGAATGGAGAACGCAACCTCTATGAGGACTCCAATGGGTTCAGCTATGTCTCTGGATAAGGATGAGAAAGGAAAACCTTTTGATGAAACTAAGTACAGAAGCATAATTGGATCCTTGCTCTACCTTACTGTTAGTAGACTGGATATAATGTTCTCCACATGTGTATGTGCTAGATTTCAGGTGAACACTAAGGAATCTCATTATGCCGCTGCAAAGAGGATTCTGAGATATAATGTTCTCCACATGTGTATGTGGAGAACATGATATAATGTTCTCCACATGTGTATGTGTTAAAAAACTTGAGGTCCGGAGATGAAGTAAAATGCAGAACAATTCACAAAACTTTCCACAAGTATAACAACACAATGACAATGGGATGACCGAATAGTGCTATGGTATTAACTATCTCTTTACAATTCAAGGTATACATGGCGAGACATGATTCATAAGAATCACGGAGGAGAGAAGCACAAACACAAAAGACTACAAGTTGCTGGCGACTTGACAACTTGAGACCGCCAGACTGCGCAAACAGACAAGCCGTGCGGTTAACTCCTGAGACCGCGCGAATAGAGCAAACCGCACATGTCAGCCCGCAACCACAGACCGCTCGACCTGCTGCTTATTCCACCGCTGAAAACACTTGAAGAAGATACTGCTTCCTGCAACAGACCGCAACTCAGGACTGCCTGGCCACTTAAGACCGCCTGATCAACTGAGTCTGCTGCACAGTCCAAGAACACCTAAACATAGTCCGCCCAGACTGGTTTATTCAAAGCTTGAAGAAGGGAGAATGCTGACCGCAAACTGCTAGTCGCTAACCTGCGAACAAACAAATCAGTCAGGCAAAACTCAAACCGCGCGATCTAAAATTGAGGCCGGCACAATCAAGCCAACTTTGGATCTTACAGTTCTTCGTTATTAATGATGGGCCCTGCACCCCTATTTATTGGCAAGCAGACGGATGTCATCACCGCACAAACTGGGAAACAATAACCGCCCAGCAGATCGCCAGCGGTCTCATAGGGCACTGCACGAGCTCAGCAAGGCTAACAACTCCCTTATTGAACCATACGGTTATACACAAACCGCCCGGTTACCATGGTCATCAAAACAGACTGCCGGGTTACCATGGTCATCAAAACAGACTGCCCGGTCTTATTGCAAAAGCAAAGAACTTCTTCAGTAACCCAGACTGATAAGAACAAGACGTCAGACCGCCCAGTCACTGCAAGAAGGCATACCTACTTGAACATCTGGCCGACTTGAACAAGTCGCCAGAACAACCTGTGCAAGCCGCCCGGACAATTAGCGGTCTCCCAGATCATACCGCCCAGAACAGATCGCCTGAGGCAAAATTGGCCAGAGCACCAACGCAGACCGCGCGGTCTCTGCGGTCTCCAATCTGCAGACCGCCCAGCATCATTCCACTTCAAAAATTTAACACACTAAGGAATCTCATTATGCCGCTTCAAAGAGGATTCCGAGATATCTTAAAGGCACACCAAATCTTGGCTTATGGTACCCAAGAAGTAATGATTTTGAGCTAACAGGTTTTTCATATGCTGATTTTTCAAGTAGCAGGGATGATAGGAAAAGCACTTCCGAGACTTGTCAATTCCTAGGAAAAAAGCTTATCTCTTGGAGAAGCAAGAAACAGAATTGTGTAGCAACATCGACCACGGAATCAGAGTACATCTCCGCTGGTAGTTTTTGTGAACAATTGCTGTGGATAAGGAATCAGTTGGATGACTATAACTTAAAGATCAAGAATATTCCAATGTTCTGTGATTCGTCAAGTGCTATTGCAATTGCCAACAATCCAGTGTCTCACAACCGGACAAAGCACATAGAAATACATTATCACTTCATCCGAGAGCATGTAGAGCACAAGGACATCACTCTCAGTTATGTCCCGATGGATAAGCAAGTTGCAGATATCTTTACAAAGCCGCTTGACGAGTCAAAGTTCAATTATTTCACAATGGAGCTTGGTATGCTAAACAAAGACTCTTGAAGACTAGCACAAAGGCTAAGTAAAGGAAAAATTTCAGAAATTCTCTTATTTCAAAGACTTAAAAAAATCTCGAAGACTAATGGACAAATTCATTGAATTGGTGTTCGTCGAATTGGTGTTCGTCGAATTGGTATTCGTCGAGTTAGTCAAAATGAAATTCGTCGATATCTTCTTGCTTCATTTCATCGAATAGTATATACCGAATTTCAAATCACTTACTTTATTGGATCCGAAGAGTCATTTCGAATTCCATGGTACGCGCCTCCACCATCTTTAAATGTCAAAATAAATGAATATATATACGTGGCTTTCAATTTAAAAAGCACACACCTCTCCGTCGACGACAGGCCTTTGTTTGACGATTTATCTTCTTCGTCACCCTCGATTCGCCGCCTCGATTCATCGCCTTCGCTTTGTCTTCCTCGCCGATTCCTTATGTTGACACCAGCAATGTCTCGCAAGTGCTCCGGCCTGCTTCAGGTAGGGGGAGAGTTGGTTCGATCGGGATTCGCCAATGCCTCCGATGAATTTCGTAATATAGTTCTTTGTTTGGAAGAAGTTGGGCTTTCCTTCATTCTAGAACATTCGTGTCGAGTTCTTGAATCCGAAGTTCTTGAGTTCTACAAGAATGCCAAGGTAAAACGTAGTGGGAAAGTGATCAAATCATCAGTTAAAGGGAGAGTGATCAAGATGAATCCTTCACGATTGACAAAACTTCTAAGATTGCCAGTCATCGAAGAATCTGACTGTCTGTTTGAGGATGATCATCAAAGATCATTATTATTTTGTGCTATGGCAAGAGGAACATCATCTATTAGGAAAAAGAATATGAATGGAGAAGGGAAGCTGATCTCAGGCATTCTGGGCAAGGTACTGTTATGCAAGGTAGGTTCTCACGACTACCTCTCTAATGAGATGTTCATGCTTGTTGTTGTTGTTATCTGTCGAAAAGAGTGGACTGGGGTCTAGTCCTATTCGAGAGAATTAAGGCACTTCTTATGGTTCCCAACTTTGGGAGAATCATAATTCTCTTTCTAAATCAATTGGACGGAGACTTGTTTGATATGAAGAATGGCAGCCCAATTCGCCATCTCAAGAAGATACTCTTCCATCATGAACAGATGGGAAAGAGTGATTGTTCGCCCCTGGTTGAAGAAACTAGCTGAAGTTACAGTAGAAGATGAAGAAGAACGGCAGGAACCAGAAAGGTAGGAAGCCTCTCCTGATAGGGTACCTTCTCAGACAGCAGACTCTCCAATGCCAGATCCAGTAGTTCCATCAGTTGAAGGGCAGATCTTCATGTCCCCAGAAGCATTATTTCAGCAAGAACCTCCTCCAGACTTATCTCTTCCTCCAGTCTTTTCAGCTCCTCCAAGTATTCAAAGTCACTTTGATACTTGTATTTAAGAAATTGAGAAGAATTTTAATCTAGTTCTAGGTCGCTCTGCAGAGAAGCTTCATGCTATTTGTACCCAGGAATCAGTAAAGTTAGATGTTATTGATGATGTTGCTGAGGATGGTACTCAAGTCCACCAGATCAGTGGTGAAAAGGATGGTGAAAATGTTGCTGGTGAACATGATGCTGCTCTAGCTTCTGCAGGTTCTGAGGGGGAGACAGCCAAAGAGAAAAGTGAGAAGGAAGTTGAGAAAGATAAAGAAGATGTGATTGACCAAGGGAGAGCTCCATCAAATGAATTTATCTTCAATGATGAAAGCTATGGCACCCCCTCTCATCCAATTGTGCTTGCACCTATGCCTTCAACCTCAAACAGTGAGCTGCTTCAGACCATTGAAGCTATGCTCAAGTACCAGGCCAAATATTTTGATTCATCAATGAAGCAGGTGTTTCTAAAGGTAAAAGAAGTTGAATCAAACCTGAATAATGGTCTTGCTGAGGTTAAGCACACCTTATTTAAAATGAAAGGTGATCTAGATGATTATTTCTCTAATGGTGTTAAAGCCATGAGCCACACAAATGAAGAGACGAGGCATGTTTATACCAACTCAACTCAGCTTCTGAAGGGCCAAAAGTCTATTTATGAGCAAAGTGTAGAGATTAGAGTTGGTATAACTGCATATCTGACAGATTTCAAGGATGAACTGCTCCACTCTGTATCTGAAGAAGTCAGAAAGGGGGAGGAGAAAATTCAAGGTCAGTTTTTTGATCTTAGCAGTGAAATAGAAAGGAAGTTCTCGGAAGCAAGTATTGCACATCATCAAGTGTTGAACTGGCTGTATGAATTCTTCATAGGAGTTCTTCAGCAATTTCCATCTTATGAGCAGTTCCAGTCCTCTGAGGGTGTTTTTGAAGATTTTCCTATTATTCCTCCATCTCAATATGACCAGGTATGGTCTTATGCTGAAGAGGTTGTTGAGCCATCAGAGCCTGCTCCTAAGAAGAGAAAATTTGATGCAGGAGCATCTTCTAGCAAACCTAAAAGTCCTTCAAGAAGAAATCCAGGGATAGTGATTAGAGAGCCAACAGATGTCAGAAGAGTTAATCAAGAAGTTTAGAGTCCAACTTCTAAAACAATTATCTTGGATAATTATAATCTTTTGGAGATTGGTAACATTAAACCCGAAGAGTATTACAGTCAAGAAGAATACAACATGTATAAAGCTGCCAAGCTGAAGAGAAAGATCCACTTCAGAAAATATTACAATAATCCTTCTGCACTGCCTCCACCACCAAGATACTATCCAGAGCCAAGGGAGTACTTTGACAGGCAGTCATAGAAGTACAAGAAAGAAAAGGCCAAAATGCCTTAGTTGTGTGCTGTGAATCTTTTGAAATCTGAAAAACATTGATATATATATATTCTGATGTTTTGATATTTCAGTTCATTTTACTTATCATTTCATTTTTTTACTGTGCATACTTTTATAATTATTTTCTGTGCAATTCACCTTAGTCGATAGGGTTCTGACTTCTTCAAAAAGGGGAAGATTGTTGGGTATTGTAGCCACAATCACCTTGATTTGAAGAAGTGTCTCTTGAACTAAGATGAATTGATATTGTATCTGATATAGTCTCTTAGTTGTGTGTGAAGGATTGTAATTACTAAGTACAAAATAATGTCAGGTTTCAGTGAGTCATAAACACAGGCCTATGCAATGTAATCCCTCATTATATAGACCAAAGTGTTGACTCAGGTGAAATCTCTCTATTGGGATGTACTTCATATTCAAGCACTAAGGAGAAGATAAAAAATCAATGGTTGTTGTATTCAGGATTAAAAGAAAAATCGTTCTACAGAGTTTCGTCGAGTAAAGACCTGAGTTCGTCGAATAATAGTCGGTTAGTCGACGAATTCTGAGAATCTTCTTTTGAGGATTTCGTCGAGTAATAAGTCCTTCGTCGAATAAATTCATGTTAGTCGAAGATCTCTGAAATTCTCTTTATAAGTCTTTCGTCAGGAAATTTGTTGCCAACTCGACAAATAAAGCTCTTTCGACGAATGACGGCAGCGCAGTTTTGTTTTCCATCTGCTGTTTCAAATATATCTTCCACGTGGTTATCTCTTCTTATTTTAGGCTTATAGCCATTATTTTCCTTTAACCCCAATCGTGCAAAATCAAAGAATAGAATCAGGATTTCCATCGACATTTCTCTCGCTCGAAAAAGTCATTCTCGTGCTGCCAACAAGCTCTGTGCTCAATTCTTCTGCAAGTTTCTATTCCACAAGATCTCTGTACTTGGATTGCTTCAACTCTCTTCTAAGATCTTGTTGGGTAGATAAGTGTTCAGATCAAATCTTTCAAGAGAAAGAGTTTTCTTCTCCCTCAGTCTAGTTCAGGATTTCATCTTTCAAAGTAGAAGAAGAATATTTATTTATTTCAGATTTGAAGAAGAAGAATTTCGTGGAGATTCTTAGAGATTGGATTTTGAATCCAAAGCCTTTGTAATATCTTTTACATATCCTTGTAGGAAGTCTCATCTTCTGAGTTTTTGTAGATCCTAGTTTAGAGGATAGAGTGTGTAGGAGAGTTTGTTCTCCAAGTTTGTAGGGGACATGGTCTCCGAGCTTGTAGGAGTTGTGAACTCTGAGTTGTAAGATTTTGAAAAATCTGAGATTGGTGAAGTAGCCGAATCTAGCTTCGGAGTGCTAGAAAGGCGAGGCGGGAAAGTGGACTACCCACATCGGGGAACCACTATAAAATTCCTTGTGTGTGATGTGCTCATTTTCTGTATGCTATTTAAATTTTTAATTATTCGAAAAGCCATAGATTTCACCTATTCACCCCCCTCTAGGTGACTTAGGTTGAGACTATATACTTTCATGATCATCCTTAGAAAGGTTCTCAGCTCCAAGACTGGTAATGCCACATCCGAACTTCCTCTCCATCATACGGAGAGTCTTCTGAATGCCTCTCTGAAAGGCAACTTCGCAATCGTCCGCTAACAGTGGATTGACCTCCTTCGTCATAACCTCAGCGCGAATTATTGGAACATGGTTTTCCGTATCTCCTAGGTTTGAGAATAACAAATCCTATGTGTATTTGATCTTATGTGTTTAAGTGTGCAGGAAAACAAGCCCACATGACTCAAGGGTAACATATGAAAGAAGCGCCCAAGTTTGGAGCCAAAACTCAAAACTGGCCGCTAGAGCGGGTGGTAGCTCCTGCGGTAGCTCCAGCGGTAGCTCCGACGGTAGCGCTAGCGCAGAGGCTATAAATTGGACCCCTCTTCTCTCGTTTTGTACACACATGGGAGAGAGAGGTTGAGTGCTAGAATTCTAGAGCCTGATTTGGCCGAAGGTTGTTCTCATACCAAACCTCTGTGAATTTCTGAAGGAGAATCTCTTCACGCCGGATCCAAACGACGTCCGCTTCTACAACGCTTACTCTACAGCGGATCTTTATCTCCAACTTCAGAAGTTCTTCAAGAGGGAGTTTTTATTATTATCTTTTCATATTCCTTGTAAACCATTAGAGAATTCGCCTCGTGTTGGCGACTAGGTCTGGGTAGGACTTAAGGCAGAAATTCGCCTCGTGCTGGCGACTAGGTCTAGGGTGTAGATCTAGGGGGTGCTCGAGGCCATATCAGGGGAAGGATTGACTAGAGCGGCTTGAGGCCGTATCCGGGGAAGGATCGGCTAAAGCCAACCAGTTCGTGGGGATACGAGTCGGTATAGAAAACAAAAAGAGTCTTTCATATTTCGCTTTAATTTCTAGCGTCATTGAAATCGAATTTTGTAATCAATTTTATTAATAATAATCATGTCTCTCTTTGTGTAATAAAATTGATTTGATCTTCATTTCTCTAAATTGTTTATTATCCTCTCCTTCATTATAAAACAATTTAGATCTTTATTCAAAATCACTATTTTGATTTCTTATTATTTCAAGTATTTCAAAATATAATAAAAAATTTTAAAACCCTTATCCCCCCTCTAAGGGCGCCTACCAATCCAACAAGTGGTATCAGAGGGGTTTTATTCCAAATGGCTTAACAATCGGGAATAATGGCGGCTCATGATCTCGCTTGTACTAGTGAGGTAAATTTTTATGAAGAAGAAAAATCACTAGCACCACCTTTATTTAAAGGGACAAATTATAAAGGGTGGAAAATTATAATGGAAAGGTTTATTAAAACATTAGATATCGAAGCATGGAATTTAGCAATAGTAAGACCAGTGGATGAATCAAATAAAAAGGAACGTCATCTAAGTGCAAAAGCCAAACACTATTTATTTTGTGGTCTATCAAATAAAGTTTTCAAATTAATATATTGTTTTTCTAGAGCATACAAAGTATGGAAATTTCTTGAAGAAATGTATGATCTTCCTCTCGCAGGTATGGAACAAACACCGGAGGAGAAGGACATACAAGTGATGCATGTTCGGCAAGTTCACCGGTCGTTGTCAAGTAATAAAATTGGGAATAACTTCCCCGAATATCGTCTCTCAAGGAATGCAGGTTCTGGTGAACGAAACGTGTGGTGAATCGATTGTTATACGAGCGAACAAAGGAAAAACAAGGGCATTAATTTTGGGTTTCCTAAGCTAGTGCAGAAAAGAGAGATGCTGGTCAAAACTCTGCTTCGCAAGGCGAGGTGGATGCAACGGCCGCGATGTCGTGCTTCGGGAGGCGCGTGGATGGAAAGTGACTATGACGGGTGAGGGTCGCACACACATCTTCTCCAAGCATCACCACTAGCAATTGCTAGGGCTTCACACACAACGAATCTCAGAAAATCACAGCAAAGAAAGTGCTATTCTCGCACTACCGCATCATTGCACAAGAACATCACAAAAGATTTATAACATAAAGCTAAATGATAGTTCATTACAACAACACAAGGAAAAGCACCAACATAAAGTTAGAGAAGACCAATAGGAAGAAATCACCGCGTCATGGGTTCTCGGCCGGAATGAGAGGTTGTCGGGCTCTCTTCGGGCTCGGCCCTCAGATGGTGTGCTGATTCGATGGAGACTGTCACCGCTCCAACGACCTACAGCTCGTCTATGGCTTCCCACGACAAGGAATGCTTGAGCACTTGGCGGATGCTTGCTACCACTCCCGAATGGAAGGATAGTGGTGGAAAACGCCGGAAAATGGCCTCTTTGGTGGTGGAGGTGAAGGAGGAGCCCTCAGACCTCAAGAACGGCGGGAAGGACCTAATTTCCCACTCTTCTCCCTGATTTCCCTTCTGCCTGCGATGTAACCTGCATTTTATACTAAAGAGACAGAAAAATGGTCACGCACGGTCGAACGCACGACCGTGCGTGGACCATGCGTTATTAAATGATAAAACTAGACTTGAGGGAGACGTTGCGCCGCCCGTACGATTTACTCACGCACAGGCAAATCCGTCGTGCGTCAAAACGCACGGATAAATTCAGAAATGACAAAAACCAAGAGAACACAGGCCAACCGTGCGTTTTACACACGCACGGGCAAATCTGCCCGTGTGAAAACGCACGAGCAAATTCAGATCGCTCGTTCTCTGCCCAGAAGATATCGCACGAATGCAATCGTCCATGCGCCAAGGAAAATGCACGACCGTGCGTTTCACGCAGTCATGAATTCTGGGAGAAAACTGGATCCAAGATAATCCGGCCACCTGCATACAATATAGAAATAGTTGGGAATACACCTCCAGCACCAGATAAACATAATGAAATGGAAGGGGAGCACCATGTGCTTACCCCCAATAACAAGGAGCGCAAATGCACACCGAAACGGGCCTAATAGTGCACCTAGCGAGGAATAACAAATATGAATGAAATTATGCCTAAAGTGGTGTGCAAAGACTAGATAATCGGCCCAGATGAGTCCATAAATGTGTATATAAATGGGAATCATCACACCCTCAGACTTACCTGTTTGCACGTATCGGGCAAACACTTAATCCTATGGTAGAAAAGTGCACGTTAAAGAAGCAACTGCGCTATAACACCCCAAGAAGTCGTAGTTCAGCGAGTTAGGCGGAGAGGTGGTGTTGCGCTCGGATTAGGCTGGAAATTTCATAGCAACTCTTCGCGCACGACCATTGTTTCTCTTCGCGCACGACCAGTGATCGTGCGTCAGCAATCGTGCATTAATTGCGGTAAGCGCGCACAATCAGTGGAGGTGCTTCGCGCACGACCACTGACCGTGCGCCGATGCTTGTGCGCCCTGTTTATTCTGCTCCACGAATTTGAGCGGAGAAGGAGATCGGGCCGATCGAATCATTAGTGGGGTGCGAATAGCGGTGTTTGGGGTGCGGTTAGGAGCACGGTCTGCGGATAGCAGGGATGGGCTAGGGTTTTAATAAAACCCCTAATACCCCCTCTCCCTCTCATTCCCGATCTCCCTCCCCGGCCTCCCTCTTTCTCATTCTCAGTCTCCCTCACGCGGCTAGGTCGCCCCTCCCCGATCGCGCTCTCTCTCGCCCTCGTTCGCACAGAACGGCCACCAGGAGGAGTGTCGAGCCCTCTCCTTCTCTTCCGTTTCGTCTCTCCCGACGGCAAGGAGTCGAGCCCCTCTCGCGTGGAGAGGCCGGCTGGAGGAACTCCCTCACCCGAGCCCTAACTCCCTCCTCTCTCTCGTTTTAGCCCAGGGAAGCCGAGCCCTTCCCCCTCTCACATCCATCCCGTCGGCTTGGAGCAAGGGCTGCCTCCCTTCTCCCTAGGAGACCTTGTCGAAGAAGCGTGTTGCTGAAATCGCTACAAGAGAGTCGATTCGAAGCTTGGTTCGTCAGGAAGAGTACGGATCTTCAATGAGGGAACCGCTGCGATCGTTCCCATGGTCCAGAAGCGACGTCTAAGGGTAACGATCTCTTCTACCCTCATTTGGACGTGTCCTAGTCCTTTTCTGTGCATCGTTGAGGCCCCTACCCAAAAGGGTGAGGTCGTGGCCTCCGACGGGTCGATTCGTGTTATCCCCGTCAAATCTTGCATACATGTAGAGTCCATGCGTGAAATGGATGTAGGCACGCTGTGTGAAGCCCATCCGAGATGGTTCGTCCGGATTGGTGATGCTTTTTGATATTATGCGTGCCGGGGGAAAACTCCGTGTTGATATCCTGCTTCGTAGGACTAGAGGGTGCTACTGCATGCGCAACAACGCCTAGGGGTGTGCCCCCGGGAGCACACGAAGTTAGAAACAGAAATGGAGTTTCTGTTCACTACCGTCGGCGTTAGCGTTATCGCCGGGCGGTAGCTCCCAGACTTGGTTCTGGTGAATTTGTGCATCCTGAGGCAGTTGGAGTGCTACTGCATGTGCAGCAATGCCTGGGGATGTGCCCCGGGAAGCACCCACAGCTAGGAGCCAAAATAGGGTTTCTGTGCGCTATCGCCAGGCGTTAGCGTTAACGCCGGCGATAGCTCCCAGACTGAGTTCTGGTGATGTTGTTGTGCCCACCTATTGAGAGGACCTGACGCCTGTGTGCCCGACCTGTGAGGGTGTCCTGGTGGATGACTTAGCGGCCCGTAGAGCCGGCTATTTGAGAATACCTGGGCTGAGGGGATGCCATACCCGCTCTTCGTGTTGTACAACGAGAGCTGTGAACAACGTGCATTTGGCGAACCTGAAACCGCACCATCGCAGCACCTGATTAGTAAGTCTCGTACAGCATGTCGGGAAGCAATGGGAAAGAGTCTTCGGACTACGGGATGTTCACAATTAAAGTACGGGAGAGCCCTGGTATTCGGGCCACCGACTTTAGCCTCAAAGGGCAAAGCCATCAAGAATGGATGGTGGTGGAAGGCGGAGTACACCAAAGAGTGCCTGAGGGCACGAGACGTGGAGGCCATTCCCACGTTTGTGATTGTTGCATATGTATGAACTGTTGTGGGCTTTGCTAGTGGCACTCTTATATATATATGCTGCTGAGGTTGTTTTGCAGGGATGGTTAGAACTGCCACCCCCTCGAAGGGGTGGGATCGTTATAATTTGGTCAGCTTTAGCTGACCGTTGCCCTGTTTTGCCACCATTTTTGGTGGGCTTGTTGTACAGGTGTTGGACCGAGCGGGAACATAGCGGGCTCATAGCGGGCTGAAGCCCTTGTGCTGCTGCGGCCCTTGAAGGCCTTTTGATGTTCTTTTGCTTTTCATGTATGGCCGGCTTGCGCACCGATGTTGGTAAATTGTAAGGCCGTCGTGCCTAAATTTTGTGTTGTAAAACATTTATTCCTATTTAGTAAAAGTGGACATACCCGGGTATGGGTTTTGAGGTTTATCTTGTCTCTTTTCAGCTTCCGCATAGAATGCTCTGAGTTAGATTCGTTGTTTAGAGTTGAATGATATCCCTTATTGTGATGTTCCCGTTCGTTTTGTTGTATATGGCGTGGGGCCCCGGCCGGACCTTCTGTCATATGCTTCTTAACGGATGGGGGTGTTACATGCGCAGGCAAAACACGATGGGAAGTACAGAAATAACGATCGTAAAAATAAAGTAGAAAAGATTTTTAAGCAAAGACTATATTTTAAGAACTTCTACAAGTGTAAAATACAAAATACTACTACTCTGAGGTGAATTATTGGTGAATCGAACAGTCGCGCCCTAGGGAAAATAGCGTGAACTGCTGAGGTGAGCGTTGTTCAAATTGGATCTCAAGAAAGAGCTCTCCAAGAAATCCATCAAGGTCGATGGTCATATGCTTGCCCTTTCACACCTTCTCCACTGCATGAGACGATCTTATCAAGAATCAGTAGGGCTTTTAGGCTAGACTTGGGCTTGGGTTGAGGTATGGTAATGAAGTAGAAGAACATAGGCTAAACGCACCCAACCTCCGGTAAATAAACAAATTTCAACCTAACATCTTCACCTTGAAGCACACTCCCCCACACTTCAATTAAGCACTATGGTGTGAGCGAGACTACCATACTTATGGTTCTATTCTTTTTAGAGTTCATTAACTCTCTCTTTTTTTAAAAGATCCATAATAACATAGGTTAGGATCAATCGAAAAAAAATCATTTTTCTTCGCGCACACACCACATCACACCTCCAAATTTTTATTACTCCGCATCGTACAATCATCAACAACATGTATAAATTTCAAAGCTTGACTTTAGTGCGCTTTAGGTTAGGATATGTGGCCCTGGTGAAAGTTTGGTGGAGCTTAACAAATAGGAAAGGTAAGGCTCAACCGGGCTAGCAAGGGATGATATTAGGTGGGGAAATCAAAGCTCAATCGGATCAACAGATGGCCTACGTCATGCTCCCAACAAGATCATTCAACGCACTCGTTTTGAAAATAGCTAGGGGCAAGTTCTTAACCACCGAGCGAGGTCTCCTCTCCTTCCCACTCAAACAACACGAGGCTAACAGCTCTTCTACACTCGACCTAGGGCTACCGCTAGATTCACCAAATTCATCGTTCAAGTAGAGTATTTTACAATTACACTACAGAAGTAATTAAAACTATATTTTTGTAATAAAATCTACTCTACAAGAATTTTTAAGCCACGTTAGCGCTCTACTAGTAGCACCGCACGGGCCACAACTTGTTCTGCCACACAATCCTAAATCAACAAACAAGCTTCCAAACATACCAATTAAGCACTTACACGATAAATGCGCACGAATAACAAGAAAACGAATATGGTGCGTGGTATGCAATGCGACAATACATTTGAAAATTCCTAACATAACATTCTAGCATGTATGTGCGTGTAGCGTAAACAAAGGCCCGCTCCCCCAGACTTGATTTGAAAACACACATCAAATATAACATTTCATAGCAAAATAAAGCTAGGTTAAAGGGTACCTATGCTCATAAGAGCATGCCAGAAGAGCGGTATAATCCTTCTTTTAAAGATCTCCTCCTCTTTATCCAATCGAGTTCGCACATGCATTGTTAGCACCAAAGCAAAAACAAACAAAACATAATAGAAATTAAAGCAAGCAAACGGAACCGGGTGGTTCCCATGGGTTGTCTCCCAAGAAGCCCTTTTGTTTAACGTCCTTAAAGGTCGACCAAATACATATATTAAAGCAGTTTATAAAGTCTAGAAATAAGAAAAAGTCAATAAATCCTAATTATTATTACAAGCTCAAAACAAATCAGCTATAAGCTGATTTGAAGTAGTAACAACAGAATAAGGAAAAAGGTCCGGGGACCTGGTAGTAGGGGTGGAAATTAAGTAGGATGCTCAGCCTCCAAACCCAAATCTCCTCCTTTTTCGCTCTCTTCTTCTCCTCCAGTATTGTGTCTTCAAAGAAAAAACGCTTGCCCCCTTGTAACCAATCCTCAAGGGGAAGCACCAACGATGTTGAGGAAACAAAATGTTCCTTCATTGTACCTTCCTCATCCCGCCAGGCTTTCGGCTCCTCCATGCATAAGGTTTGATCAACCGAAGGAGGGGCATCCTGCATCCTTGTACATAAAGAAAGGGGGTCAGGAAATAAATTAGAAGAAAAACTAAAAGAAATCTCATATGAGGGGATAATCCCGGCTTCATCACCCATGTGGTGTGGCAATGATAAACTGATGAGATCATCGAGGACTTCATTAAACTCAACAGCGCACGTAATGGCCTCCTCTATAACTTGGACTTTCTCGCACTAGACCGAAATGGTTGCTTCAGCACAATCGAGACTGTCCTCCTCCAAGAGAGTTGGCACGACACTGCGCAGGTCTGTAGCATCCTGCAAGTTCGCCTCAATGATAACATTAGAAAAAGATGTGGTTTCGTGTGTAGTGGGAGAAGATGTGCTTCTTAAGAGTTCAGGCTCACTCTCCACACAAGGGCACAAATCCATGCAAAGTGGTACGTGAACCGAAGAGGTATGGGGGGTCGCATCAGAAATAGGGTCATGAGGGACACTGATGCACGTGTCGATTCCAGAGCCTTCAAAAAGTGAAGGTGGAAGTGACACGTAACCAGAGGAAGGAGCTGTGTTCGCCGAATTCGAGGATGGGACGATCCGGATATCCGGCTCATCGTCATCCTCCAGTTGGCAAAGGTAATCAGCACAGTCCTTCAAGGCATGCTCTCTACTTTTGCAAAATAAACATTGCTTCACTGACTTCGTCGGCACCCAAGGTGCGGCAGCCGCGTAAAAGTGCGACAACGGAAGCGCAGTATTGGAGCCAAAAGATTTATGGGACCCGTACGGTTTCTGAACAACACCATACTCTTTGGGACACCTATTGTACAACCCCGATATTCGCCAGGAAGCAACCAAAGCTCGCGCTCATGGAGGCGAGCCAAGAGGGGCGAACCCTGATCTCCGGCGAGGCAGGCCAAGGAAGAGCAAGAGACTGCGCAGGCGAGCGAGCCCAGCGAAGGGAGGGTAACCGGCTCTTTTGAAGCTCGGCGAGGGCAGTACATGCGAGCCCGACCAGCTGAGAAGGGAGCTCGCCAGGCGAGCCCGGAACCTTGGGGTGCAGTTAGCCACTCTTGGGGTACAGTTAGCCATTTTGGGGTGCGGATAGCCATCCTGGGGTTCGCCGACCCAGGGGTTCGCGAGCTCCGATCGCGAGGGCAGTCAGCTTGGCCAGGTCGCTATCAGCGAGCCCAATCGTCCGAGGAAGGAGTCCGCTAGGCGAGCCCGCCTAGAGTGAGTGCTGATAGTACCTCTGGGGTTCGCCGACCCAGAGGCTCGCGAGCTCCACTCGCGAGGAAGGTCGCGAAGCGGGCTGGCTCGCCCCGTAAAAGTCCAGGAAGGGATTTTTACCAAGGAGCCCCTGGTGGTCTGCGTTTAGCCTCTCCAAACAGCGGAGTTTGGCTGTTGACAGACCAATCCGGTGTGCGGATAGTGAGAATGGACAGCGGGATTTGGTTATCGACAGACCACCAAACTAAAATCTATAAATAGACCTCAAAGGGCACCTGGGAAGAGATCGGTTCATTATCTTTGAGCTCTTCTCTCCCTAGGTCGCTTTGGTTTGTGCTCTCTAGCTCTCCAAGGTGCCCGAGTCTTAGCTTTGGCTTGGGAGGGGAAGCGCTCAACGATCTTCCGGGTTAGTGGAGGGACCTCCTCGCTGAGACTAGGGTCTTTGTTCTTTGCTCAAATCGTCGGTCTTACCTCTCCCGAGGGACCGGTAAGGGCTAGCCGCCTCTCATTTCGGTGAGGGCCCCGAGCTCCACTAGAGATCGAGGAATCGGTTTCAACATTTTGGTGCGGTGAGCGTGGAGCGCGGCTGGTTCAAGAAAGTCCCAAGGAAGAGTTATGGCTGGGGATGAAGAGCAGGGCGAGGAGTTCGGCGAGACCCCTCAGGAAGCAATGGCTAGGATGTTCGCGGATTTCAGGAAGGAGGTGCTCGACACCTTGGGATTCACGGTCACGGCTCTGCGAAGTGAGTTCGCGACCCCGGCACCTCAGGCGACCACTCCCCCAACAGCAGTCGGCGAGAGGGCACCAGGAGGAAGGGCTGGAAAAGAAGTTGCCATTGAACCAGGACATGACAGGGAAGGGCGAGTGCTGTTCGCCAGTCCGGCGAGCCCGGTGTTAGCGAGCTCCGCGCCGGCGAATTCGGTGCCGACGAGCTCTGCCCCAGCGAGCGCGCGCCTGGAAGATGCGACGACAGTCGGGGTGGTTCAGGCGAGCGTCGCCCTCGCGAGTGCGATCCCAAGCTTGGCGAGCGAGCTGGGTCCGCGAGCCGAGCGAGAGAAGATGGTAGGAGGGGGAAGCCCCTTCTGCGAATTAGTGTTGTCTGCACCCGTTCCAGCGGGATTCGGAGAATGGGATAGAGTGTACTACAATGGCAGAGATGACCCAGTTCAAGATGCAGTCTTTCGAGGACTCGGTCTCCATCAGGCCGATGTCCGATGCCTTCAAGTGTCGGCTCTTCGCCGTCACTCTCAAGGAGAAGGCCAGGGACTGGTTTCATTCACTTCCGGCAGGCTCCATCTACGCGTTCGAGGACCTGCGCCGAAGTTTCTTGTTGAGATTTTCAACTTCAAAGAGGAGGAAGAAGGACGCTGATTCCCTCTTCGCGGTGAAGCAGGAGTCCAGGGAGACGTTGGCTCAGTACGCAGATCGGTTCCAGGAGGAAGTGCAGCTCACTCAGGAGGTGCCCGGGTTTGCACTTCAACTCGCCTTCACGGTCGGGTTGAAGGAAAGTTTCTTCAAGATGGCATTGAAAAGGAAGGCCCCCGTCTCCTATGAGGAGCTGATGGAGAGGGTGGCGGAGGAAGTAGCAAGCGAAGAAGCCAACCCAGAGCTCACCAAGAGGCTGGCCAAGCTCAGTGAGCCGGAGGTGAGGCAGCAAGAGGTCAGAAGAAGAGAAGAGCCCCGGGCCCCGGAGGGGGGATGGAGGCCGCAGGGTGGAGGAGTGCAGGGGCAAGGAAGGGGTTATGGCCCAGGAAGGGGTAACCGTTTCGAGGGACAATGGAGACCCCCCCAGTTGGGGTGGAGGCAAGGCCCGATGCAGTTGCCTCCCCCACCTCAACAGGCCATGGCAATTGGCCGGGGAAGAGGAAGGGGAAGAGGAGGAGAAGCGGAGGCGGCGGCCGCTAGGAGAAGAAGGAACAGGATAGCAGAGACCGGGGCAAGGGAAGCGGCGGTGCCCTATTGCATCTTCCACGATGTGGAAGGCCACTCCACGGACACCTGTCCGGAGTTCCTGGAGGTGAAGAGGGGCCGAGCACCCGCGCCACTACCGCAGCAGCCATTAAGGATCGTGGAGGTGGAACCTCGGGAGGAGGAGGAGGAAAGATGTGAGGATAGAGCAGATCTGGGGAATAGAGGAGGGATCGGAGTGATCCATGGGGGGGTAGGGGTGGAGGCGACCCGCAAGGCTAGTCTCCATACCATCTACCGCCGGAGCGTAGCGTCAACATCCACCGCTCCACAACCGACCGAAAAAATTATTTTCACCCAAAAGGACATGCCGAGCTACGAAGACCCGTTCTGCGACGCGCTGGTCATCCAGACGGCGATCGAGAACTTCACCGTCTCCCGAATCCTAGTGGACAATGGGAGTTCGGTCAATGTCATCTTCAAGAAGGCATTCGACAAGATGGAGGTGGAGCCCAGAAGGGTGTTGGCCTCGGATGGCCCTCTGTTCGGATTTTCGGGAGAGAGGAAGGAAGTAGAAGGAGGGGTAGGGCTCCATGTGACCCTGGGGGGGCAGTCTCGGAACTGTCGCTTTGTCATAGTGGACGCCCCGAGCAGTTACAGCGCCATCTTCGGACGGCCACTCATCAGCGCGTTCCGTTGCGTCCCCTCCACTTTTCATCAGTGCCTCAAGTTCAACGACGGAGGGGTTCAGGTGCGGGTCAGGGGGGATCCCAAGGTAGCAAGACAGTGCTACGTGACGGCCGTCAACACCATCTCCTGGATGGGAGAAGCCAAGGAGTGGGATATGGTGATGGAGGAGGTAACCGAAGCCGGAGGTCTGGGGGTGGCTGAAGAGAAGAAGGGAGGTGAAGTTCATGCCCAGGAAGGGGTGGCTGAGATACCCCGGGCGGAGAGAAAGGAAGAAGAGGAGAAGGCCCAGGAGGAAAGGGCGGAAGAGCTGATGGTGTTAGGAGAGGGAGTCGAGGAAGAGATACCGGCTCCCGCTTGTGCCGAGGAAGAAAAGGCTGGGGGGAGCAGTCCCGGTTGGAGGCCGTGGACGAGGTCGTGGAGCTCGAGGTCATCACCCGGCTGGGGGTGGTGGAAAAAGTCCGGGTCAGCGGAGGACTCAGCCCAGGAGATCAAGCGGAGATTCTGGCTTGCGTGCAGCAGAACGTGGACGTCTTCGCTTGGAGCGCCGTAGAAATGCCCGGGATCGACGCGGATGTGGCGTGCCATCGCCTCAACCTCGACCCCGGTGCCCGCCCCATCCGCCAGAAGAGGAGGGCCGTCGCAGACAAGCTAGAAGGGCCCATCCGCGAGGAGGTGGGTAAACTCCTGCAGGCCGGATTTGTATCGGAGATCCAGTATCCAGGCTGGGTCTCCAATGTCGTTATGGTGAAGAAGGGTGGAGGTAAGTGGCGTATGTGTATCGATTTTTCACTTCTTAATAAAGCATGCCCGAAAGATTGCTACCCCTTGCCCAGAATCGACGCGCTGGTTGACTCAGCCGTCGGTTTTACTGTAATGTCCTTCTTAGATGCTTTTTCAGGTTACCATCAAATCCGCATGCATCCCCCGGACATTAAGGACGTTTCCTTCATCACGGGGGATGGATGTTATTGCTATAAGATGATGCCCTTCGGGCTCAAGAACGCAGGGGCAACATACCAAAGGATGATGGATAGGGTCTTCCGCGAACAGAAAGGAAGAAATTTAGAGGTCTATGTCGATGACCTCATGGTTAAGAGCCGAGACCTCGGGACCCACCTCCGAGACCTCGAAGAGACATTTGGGACCCTGCGGCGGTACAAGATGAAGCTCAATCCCTTGAAGTGTGTCTTCGGGGCAAGCCGAGGGAAGTTCTTGGGCCATTTGCTCACCCCCACGGGAGTGGAGCCCAACCCGGACAAAGTTAAAGCGGTGATGGAATTAGAGTCGCCGAGGAGCCCGAAGGAGGTCCAGAGCCTCACAGGGAAATTGGCTGGGCTCAGTAGATTCCTCTCCAAGGCGGGAGAAAAATGTGCACCTTTTTTCAAAGTACTGCGGGGAAACAAGAAGTTCGAATGGACCCCGGAATGCGAGAGGGCCTTCCAAGCCCTGAAAGAACAGCTCACTCAAACCCCTCTGCTCCAGGGACCGAGACCAGGAGAGGACCTATCTCTATACCTAGGGGTAGGATCCGAGGCAGTAAGTTCCGTGCTAATCCGGGAGGAGGGGAAGAAACAGTTCCCAATCTACTATGTTAGCCGAGTGCTGAAAAAGGCGGAACTCCGATACCCAATCCTAGAAAAGTTAGCCTTCGCCTTGGTGGTATCGGCCCGTAGGCTCCGACCTTACTTTCAAGCCCATTCAATTAAAGTAGTGACCGACCATCCGCTCCGCAAAATCATGGAAGGGGTGGAACACTTAGGAAGGTTGGCAAAGTGGTCCGTGGAGTTAAGCGAGTTCAATATCACCTTCGTACCCAGGACATCCATCAGGGCTCAAGCAGTGGCAGATTTCATGGCCGACTACGCGGCCGAAGTGGGGGAGCACGAGCCACCTCCCCCGGAAGCATGGAAGATGTTGGTGGACGGAGCGTCGGGAAAACACTCCTTCGGGGGGGGAATAGTCCTGGTGAGTCCTCAGGGGACTCGGATTGAGCAAGCCTTAAACATCCGTTTCCCGATCACCAACAATCAGGCGGAGTACGAAGCAGTAATAGTGGGCCTTCGGCTGGCCCGGGAACTGGGTGTGCAGGACGTGGAGGTCTCCACGGACTCCATGGTGGTGGCATGCCAGATCAAAGGAGAGTTTGAAGCAAAGGATCCAACCCTCCTACTATACCTGGAGAAGGTTAAGGGAGTCATCGGGCAGTTCCGCACCTTCTCAATCAAACATGTGCCGAGGGAGGAGAGCACCCAGGCAGACCTCCTAGCCAAGTTCGGTCCTCGAGCAGGGGGAACGACTTCGGAACTCTTCCGGCCCTCCATCGAGGAGGGAGAGTCGATGGAAGTGGATCAGCAGGCCTCGTGGATGGATCCCTTCATCACCTTCCTATCCTCCGGACAGTTCCCTGGAGAGGATGTGGACAAGAGGCGCTTCAGGTATAAGTCCGCCTATTACTCTTTGCATGCAGGGGGGCTATATAGAAAGACTCTCTCAGGACTCCTGGCTCGTTGTGTCTCCGAGAAAGAGGTCCCGAGGGTGCTGGAAGAAATCCACTCCGGGTAGTGCGGCAGTCACTCCGGGAGTCGGACCCTGGAAGGGAGGGTGTTGAGACAAGGCTACTTCTGGCCCACTCTCAGCAAGGATGCAGCAGAGTTCACAAGAAAGTATCAGAAGTGCCAACTCTATGCTCCGCTCCAACTCCTCCCCGCTCAACGGCTCCGGACCATCACGGCCCCCTGGCCCTTCGCCATATGGGGGTTGGACCTGGTCGGCCCCTTTCCCCAAGCCAGCGGCCAGAGGAAGTTCCTGCTGGTCATGATCGACTACTTCTCCAAGTGGGTAGAGGTGAAGGCACTAGCCAAGGTAACCTCTCAGGTTGTAAGGAATTTTGTGTGGGGGGAAATAATCTGCAGACATGGACTCCCTCTAGCTATAGTAACGGACAATGGGCCACAGTTTGCGAGTGAAGAGTTTGTCGGCTTTTGCACTCAGCTCGGCATTGACCTCAGGTTTGCCTCAGTCCACCACCTGAGGAGCAATGGGCAAGTGGAGGCGGCAAACAAGATAATCGTCAACCTGCTAAAAAAGAAAGTGGAAAACCTACGAGGAAGTTGGGTGGAACAACTACCCTCCATCCTCTGGGCCATGAGGACTACTCCGAACACCGCCACCGGGGAGACTCCATTCAAGCTCTCCCACGGGTCCGAGGCCGTTCTCCCCATAGAGTTCGAGGTAAAGACCCCCCGGGTGACCGCTGCATGCGAGGGGGATGAAGGGTGGCTAGAAGGTAACAATGCCGAGCAGAGGCTATCCTTGGACCTGGTGGAAGAACTCCGGGACCTGGCCACCATCAGGCAGGAAGAGGTCAAGAGGCGGATGGCTCGATATTTTGACAAACATATCCGGATCAAACACTTCCAGAAAGGGGACCTGGTCCTGAAAAAGGTCGATGCGGCCGGCAGGGGGGCCACAGTGGGTAAGCTTAACCCCAACTGGGAAGGCCCGTATATTGTAAGCGAGGTGCTCAAGTCGGGGGGGTATCACCTCCAGGATGTGGAAGGGATGCCCCTTGACCGGGCTCGGAGCGGGGATGATTTGAAACGATTCTACCCTTGAAAACTTTATTTTGTTATCCAATCAACATCTCACTCTCATTCGTTATGCTTTCAACTGCTGCGGTACTAAGGTTGGAAATATTGGTGCTGGATTGCCCCAGATCGATTCCGCTCCCGGGCTCTCACCTAGACGGGGGGTTCTGGTTGATCTCTGGAGAGGCTGGCAAGGTTGGAGATATTGATGCTGGATTGCCCCAGATCGATTCCGCTCTCGGGCTCTCACCTAGACGGGGGGTTCTGGTTGATCTCTGGAGAGGCTGGCAAGGTTGGAAATATTGGTGCTGGATTGCCCCAGATCGATTCCGCTCCCGGGCTCTCACCTAGACGGGGGGTTCTGGTTGATCTCTGGAGAGGCTGGCAAGGTTGGAAATATTGATGCTGGATTGCCCCAGATCGATTCCGCTCCCGGGCTCTCACCTAGACGGGGGGTTCTGGTTGATCTCTGGAGAGGCTGGCAAGGTTGGAAATATTGATGCTGGATTGCCCCAGATCGATTCCGCTCCCGGGCTCTCACCTAGACGGGGGGTTCTGGTTGATCTCTGGAGAGGCTGGCAAGGTTGGAAATATTGGTGCTGGATTGCCCCAGATCGATTCCGCTCCCGGGCTCTCACCTAGACGGGGGGTTCTGGTTGATCTCTGGAGAGGCTGGCAAGGTTGGAAATATTGATGCTGGATTGCCCCAGATCGATTCCGCTCCCGGTCTCTCACCTAGACGGGGGGGTTCTGGTTGATCTCTGGAGAGGCTGGCAAGGTTGGAAATATTGGTGCTGGATTGCCCCAGATCGATTCCGCTCCCGGGCTCTCACCTAGACGGGGGGTTCTGGTTGATCTCTGGAGAGGCTGGCAAGGTTGGAAATATTGATGCTGGATTGCCCCAGATCGATTCCGCTCCCGGGCTCTCACCTAGACGGGGGGTTCTGGTTGATCTCTGGAGAGGCTGGCAAGGTTGGAGATATTGATGCTGGATTGCCCCAGATCGATTCCGCTCCCGGGCTCTCACCTAGACGGGGGGTTCTGGTTGATCTCTGGAGAGGCTGGCAAGGTTGGAAATATTGGTGCTGGATTGCCCCGGATCGATTCCGCTCCCGGGCTCTCACCTAGACGGGGGGTTCTGGTTGATCTCTAGAGAGGCTGGCAAGGTTGGAAATATTGGTGCTGGATTGCCCCAGATCGATTCCGCTCCCGGGCTCTCACCTAGACGGGGGGTTCTGGTTGATCTCTGGAGAGGCTGGCAAGGACAGGTCTTTGCAATGGCCAACTCCTTCTCGCTCGTTGGGCCGGCTCGCTCGACTAAAAAAGGTCGCGTACAATACTATGTGATTGGCGAGGATCCATATCATGCGTCTGGTCCTCGGCAAAAAGGTCGCCGGCACTAGGTAAGGAGGGAGCCCTCGCCAAGGGGAAAAAATCCCTTGCGAAGCCTAGAGAAAATACGTGGGATTAAGCGGGTAATAATCCTAAGGCAACCAACGAAAGGCCAGAGTAGCCAAAGTACCCTACATCTATCTATTCGATAACGCGTGGAGCGAAAACAATCATGGCGAGAATGACCTCCGCGAAGACTGAGGATGAGATAAACGAGGGCGAGACATTCAATGCATGAAAATAACAAGACAGGAAAGGCGAGCAAGATGAGCAAAGCAAAATTTGCATTCAACACTTTATAGTTCGGTTACAATTTGTGGCGACCTCGCCAATCAAAAATTACAAACAAAAAAGGGGATGTAGCAGCGAGATTCAGGAATCGTCCGCGGATCCTTCTTCGTCACTATCCTTCACTGGCGGAAGAGGGAGGAAGAGCTCCGGGACGATGTCTTCTAGAGTCATGTCGGCCGCATCATCCGCCAAAAGGCCGATTGCCTTCGCCACCGAGAAAATGTAGCGAGCCGACTCTATCTATCCCACACGGATTTCTTCGTCTCGCGCTCGCCGGTCTTCTTTCAAACGGCGAGGCGAGGGGGGAACAACGGCGCGGGTAAGGTCGCTGTTTAGGGTCTTCAACCCGGCCACCTCGCTCTCCAAATCCTTGATGCGAGCGCTGGCCCTCCCGGCGACCTCGACATCCTGCGAGCAAGTCCAGTTAGAGAGATGAAAGGGCTAGGGGAAAAAGGAAGTGGGGACTGTAGATGACTCACCACCCTACCCTCCGCGGCGAGCAACTTCTCCTTCAGCTGCGTATTCTCGGCAAGAATTCCCTGGTAGGCCCTTGCGAGCTCCACATTCTGAAGCTCGAGTTGTAAGCAACGCCTCCCCGTCATATGGGCGAGCTCAGAAGAACGCAGTTGGGACCTCGCGCTCTCATAAGCGAGGGTCCTCGCGGTCTCATCCTTGTAAGATCCCGCATCTTCGCGACCATAGAGTGCGAACGAGAAGTCGAAGGCGTGGCCACTGACGGTCTCCTCCACCCAGGAGGGGAGGATAGAAGAGATGTCCACCCTGTTGGTCTCCGGCTTCCAGGTGACGAGGGGCTCGCCAGTCTCGTCCCGATGCCTCTGGCCGAGCCCGAAGTTGTAATGATTCACCGGGATAGGCGGGACCGAGGTCCTGACCACCTCCTGGCCAGGCTCTTCGTCCTCGCCCGCCAAGAGACCGGTGAGGTCAAACTCGTCGAAGGAAGCCTCGCGAGGCTCCTTGCTTTTTGACGGAGCGAGCGAGGCCGCGCTTTTCTTGCTTCTCTTTTTTGGCGGAGACTTTGCGGGGGCACCATGACCGCCGGAACCTCCCTGTCTCTTGCAAGAGGAGGGCTCGGCGGGGGCAACATCGCCTCGGCAGGCTTCCGCCCCCATGGTAGCGAGAGACAGGGTCGCATCGGACTTACGGTTGCTCGCGTAAGGGGGATGGAGGGGAAGATCTCGCTCGCCTATAAACAGATGCGGATGAGTATGACAGGCTAGCGAATTGAGACAAAATGTTAGGCAGGGATCTTTACCTTCTCCGGCGAGGACCGGAAGCAACGAGTCCAGGTTGCGGCGGAGGTAGACGACCTCGAAGTTCTTCTTATTGAGGAACTGATGGAGGAGGGCTTCATGGCCGCCGAGGACGGTGGGCCGATAGGTGGTCTCGCCATGTTGGATCGGCGAGAAGGGAATGTTGCCAAAGTTCCCCCTGACGATGATGAACTTTTGGGCCCAGAAGTGGGCCTTGTTGACGGTCTCAACCACTTTCGGGCCTGTACCCACGAAATAGGCTGTCCCATCCTTGTAGGCGCGGAAGGAGAATACTTTTCTGAAGACGGGGAGGCTGAACTCGATTCGCTCCTCGCGGAGGTAGCAAGCGAAAGCAGTGACCACCGCCATGGCGTTGGGTGTGAGCTGGCCGGGAACCACGCCGTAATGCTTGAGCACCTAACGGGCAGCGAGAACGGGATTAATCCACGCGGTAAGCGAGACTCGAATGGCAAAATAAATGGGAAGTAAGCGAGAACTGTGGTTACCTGGCGAACCTCCGGCCACAATGGAAGGCGCAAGCCAACCGCGAAGTGAGCGATGGGGATGGCCAACTCGTCCACCAACGGATCGTTGATCACGTCGTCCTCGCTAGGGCGGCGTGCCTCGAATGGGGGGGTGACGTAATCAGCAACTGCGCTGAAGTACTCCTCATCGGTTAAGTTACAATTAAAAAAGCCATGCTCGGCGAAGGCCTTCGCAACCCTTCGCCGGCCCTCCGATTCCGCATCACCACCCATTTAGTAAACCTGCGAGAAGTAGAAGAAGGCGAGAACGAGAAACAGCGAGAGCTCTGCAACAGAAGAAGAAGAGGATCGAGAATAAATGCGGTGGTTGGCCCGATAAAGACCGCTTATTTATAGCCAAAATAAAAAAGGCGGGAAGAAGTCCAAGCGTCAGCGAGCGCGCGTATCAACAAAAAACATCACATCATGTCCGCAAGCGGGAAAAGCCTGCGGGGTCAGTATAAACAACACTTTCAAGAGATATATTTGGCGAGAACAGAAGGTCCGCACGCGAACAATATGATACGAAAACAAAGACTTGCTAGCGTCACGCGAGAAATAATAAAAAGCGGGATTGCCAGTAGAAATAAAGCCAACATATGAATGGCAAGTATGCGAGTTGCGAGCCATGGCGAGATTGTCTAAAAAAGCCACACCCGTTAATAATGATTCCACAACAAAACAGTTAGCGAGAATCGTGGGGGAGCCATTTCCACCGGCCGCCACCCCGCGACCCGGACCTCGGCGGTACCCTGGAATTATAGTATTCTTCCGCCAAACGACCCTCTCGATCCGTGAGAAAAGCGTAATCTCTCATCCTCGCTATGTGCACTTCCGGCGTCGTAGCGCTCTCATCTTGATCGCGCTGTCTCGCTTGCCGGAGTCTCGCACATTCCTCCATCAGGACTGCATGTCTATCCTCGGCAGCTTCCCTGTCCCGTCTCGCCTGCATGTTGAGGTCCATCAGCATTCGCCCATGCTTTCGCAAAAGCTCCGCGGCCCGCTGTTTCATCATCTCAAGATCTCGCGGATCCCCTAAGAAGTCCTCCACCTGATCAGGAAGGGGGGACATTTCGTCGTCGCCCAATTCGGAATCGGTGTGCGGGTTCTCGGCAGTATCTGCGAGATCTCCCAAGGTCAGATAGTGAGCGAAAGATCACGTAAGTTGTCGGCGAGGTCATAACACTTACCCAGAGGGGGGCGAGAACCCGAAGGACGACCCTGAAACACGTTTCCATAATGGGGGTAGAGGGATTTGCCCAGTCCGGCAGGATAGACTGCACTGTCGGTCGGGAGAATCTTTGGCGGTGTGGAGCCACCCGTCTCCTCGCTCGTGAGAAGCTGGAACCCGGGCTTCCCTATGATTTTATCTGGAGGAGGCGGAGATGGAGGTCGCGACGACGGGCGGATCGGGGACTTCAATGGCGGAACTGCAAGAAAATAGTAAACAGAGATCATATGTTTAGACATAAATATTACGGCATGTGAGATCCAGATCGTACCAGTGGTGTCTTTTCCAGCGAGATTCATGTCCACCTGCGGGCTTTTCCGAGACCCCTCAGCACGTTCCTCACAAATCTCGCTCGGCAAAGTATCCTACGAGCGAAAATGAATAAAGAGCAATTTGTAGACGTGAATTCGAACAACTCATACCTTCTCAGGGCGGCAATCATCCGGGGAGGAGTCCAGCGCCACGGAGTCGTCCCCAGAGAGGCGAACCGCCTTCGCCTTCTTGGTTTTTGGCGACTGGGCGGGAGGCTGCCGGTTCATCCAGGCGGGTACCCTGGTCGTGGGAGGTAGCCCGCCGGCTCTCATCGCCCTCAGGCGAGCCTCTGCCTCTTCGGAAATCGGCATCTCCCGGCAGCTAGAACGGGAAAGGAAGGAAAAGAAGCGACGCGCACCCATGGGGGTTCGGGATGATATTTATAGCCTGCATGGTGGGTCCCACAAAAGATTCCTGACAGGTCATCCAGGAGCGGTCGAATATCAGGGGTTGGACGATTCTTCGCGAAGACATTAGTCCTCGCGAAGAGCGGGGATTGTGTACAACCCCGATATTCGCCAGGAAGCAACCAAAGCTCGCGCTCAAGGAGGCGAGCCAAGAGGGGCGAACCCTGATCTCCGGCGAGGCAGGCCAAGGAAGAGCAAGAGACTGCGCAGGCGAGCGAGCCCAGCGAAGGGAGGGTAACCGGCTCTTTTGAAGCTCGGCGAGGGCAGTACATGCGAGCCCGACCAGCTGAGAAGGGAGCTCGCCAGGCGAGCCCGGAACCTTGGGGTGCAGTTAGCCACTCTTGGGGTACAGTTAGCCATTTTGGGGTGCGGATAGCCATCCTGGGGTTCGCCGACCCAGGGGTTCGCGAGCTCCGATCGCGAGGGCAGTCAGCTTGGCCAGGTCGCTATCAGCGAGCCCAACCGTCCGAGGAAGGAGTCCGCTAGGCGAGCCCGCCTAGAGTGAGTGCTGATAGTACCTCTGGGGTTCGCCGACCCCGAGGCTCGCGAGCTCCACTCGCGAGGAAGGTCGCGAAGCGGGCTGGCTCGCCCCGTAAAAGTCCAGGAAGGGATTTTTACCAAGGAGCCCCTGGTGGTCTGCGTTTAGCCTCTCCAAACAGCGGAGTTTGGCTGTTGACAGACCAATCCGGTGTGCGGATAGTGAGAATGGACAGCGGGATTTGGTTATCGACAGACCACCAAACTAAAATCTATAAATAGACCTCAAAGAGCACCTGGGAAGAGATCGGTTCATTATCTTTGAGCTCTTCTCTCCCTAGGTCGCTTTGGTTTGTGCTCTCTAGCTCTCCAAGGTGCCCGAGTCTTAGCTTTGGCTTGGGAGGGGAAGCGCTCAACGATCTTCCGGGTTAGTGGAGGGACCTCCTCGCTGAGACTAGGGTCTTTGTTCTTTGCTCAAATCGTCGGTCTTACCTCTCCCGAGGGACCGGTAAGGGCTAGCCGCCTCTCATTTCGGTGAGGGCCCCGAGCTCCACTAGAGATCGAGGAATCGGTTTCAACACCTATCACTAGCGTGGGATGTGTTCCCACACCAACGACATTGGATATTCAAATGTGCCCACATGATATAGAAGAAGAAAATAGCATGAAAAAGAGTAAATAAAAAAAGAATAAAAGACCCAATCGAAAACAATCGATTCATAACCAAAATCTCATCACAGCTGCATTCCCCGGCAACGGAGGCAAACACTTGATGTGTGTTCGGCAAGTGCACCGGTCGCTGTCAAGTAATAAAATTGGGAATAGCTTCCCCGAATATCGTCTCTCAAGGAATGCAGGTTGTGGTGAACGAAACGTGTGGTGAATCGATTGTTATACGAGCGAACAAAGGAAAAACAAGGGCATTGATTTTGGGTTTCCTAAGCTAGTGCAGAAAAGAGAGATGCGGGTCAAAACTCCGCTTTGCAAGGCGAGGTGGATGCAACGGCCGCGATGTCGTACTTCGGGAGGCGCGTGGACGGAAAGTGACTATGACGGGTGAGGGTCGCACACACCTCTTCTCCAAGCATCACCACTAGCAATTGCTAGGGCTTCACACACAAAGAATCTCAGATTCTCCCGCTATAGACTGTAGCAAGACTGCGGCACGAAATGGCAGTGTACCGATCGTTCAAGTAATAAAAAATGTGGGAGTGAATCCCCAAGTATCGATCTCAAAGGAACACGGTAAGGTGGAGCTATCTATCGAGGAAGGACTTGAGATTGAAGTCCTTTAAGTCGGATGGATGCGAAAACGGGGGTTTTGGATTGTGGAAATAAAGAGAAAATATTACAACAACTCCTATGCAATGCCGTTATACAATGCTTCGCTTGGCGGGATGGAGACTAGGCAGGCCTTGAGCGCGCTGCTTCACAAGGGCGGATGGACGAGTAGGCAAGCAGAATCGAACTGTGCATGCCTTGAGCGCACTGCTTCGTTAGGCGAATGGATTACACGGGCCGCTATGCCACGCTTTACTAGGCGGATGGACGAGTAGGCATGTGGAGTGAGGGTCGCAAGCACCTCGTTGACAAGCACGCCACTAGCAATTGCTAGTGCGGCACACGAACCTAGTGGATGGAGTGGTGGATGACGTGGTGGCGCATCTCATATACACAAATAACCAAATGGTTTCATAGAAATATGAAATAAACATTGCAACTAAAGATCATTGTGCATATCATCCAAAAATACCAGAATCTACCCTACAATATCATTACAATTTGAAAGAGAGTAAGAAATCGACCGAATCCGAAGGCTCGTTGGGATTCACGGTTGGAATCGCAAGGTTGTCAATCCGCGTCCAAGCTCAGTCCGCAACTACGTCCGGGGTAGAGGAGGGCTGTCACTACCTCCCAATGGACCCGTCTTCTTCGTGTCACTATCCGCTCGGCTTCAATACATGGCTCCCATGCTTGACGATGAAATCTGGGCGGAGATCCTTCCTTTTGAAGCTTGTGGATGACGGAGATGGCCGAGGTGATCTTCGGGCTCAAGATAGGCGTGAAGATTAGTCCCGGAGCACCTCCTGGTGGTGGAAGATGATGCAAGGGGCGGAAGAGGCGAACAGGGCTCGAAAACGGCGGAGCTGGAATGTCGTCCGACCTAATTTCGCGGGCTGTATATTTATAGAAAACAGGGCGCACGATCAGTGGCGCACGACTAGTGGTCGTGCGCACTGGAAGTTGGTGATCGTGCGCACTGTGCCCAAAAACCTACAAGACAAAACTGCATAAAATTATAAAGCGCACGATCGAACGCACGACCGTGCGTAATAACGCGCGACCAAATTCAGAAAGCAGCTTTGGGCTGCAAATGAACGCGCACGATCGCATCCGACCGTGCGTCAAGAAAACGCGTGACCGTGCGATTCATGCACGCATGGAAACTGGGCAATATGGATGTTCTACCCACCTGCACAACACCAAATAGCAATCACACAACTGGGAAAACACCTCCAGCAACATTATAATATCATAAAAAGAACGGGGAGCACAATGTGCTTACCCCCAACCATAAAGCATGCAATTGCCATCATGTTTAAAATACTAGTTTGCTTTAGCGAGTGCACGCTAAAGTGGGTGTAGTGGTGTGCGGTAAAGATGAACAATACTAAATAACTGAAATTAAAATACTAGTTTGCCAATGATATGTGCACGTGTAGTGGGTAACATATAGCGGCTCTCCCCCAGACTTAATCTAAGCAATAGATACAAATGATGTAATCATGAAAATTGAATAAAAGACCAGGGGAAGAAAAGTTACCCATGCTCAGAAATGAGCATACCAGAAGATGCATGAAAACCAAGACAAAGAGCAGCTTCCGCCATCCCGAAGAAGAACCTGCAGGGGTAAGCTCCGCAAAAACAAAAGAAAATAGACAAACTAAAATGAATACAACTAACTAAACTAAACAAGATGAAATAAGAAATGCAGGAAAAGGTAAGATAACTACTGGGGTTATTGTCATCCCAGCACGACTTATTCAAATTTAAAATAGTTCTAGCTAATGGGTCTATGAAAAGAAAAGTGCACAGGTAACTGTTCTAATATGCGTGTTGGTAGCGGGTACCGATACGGAGACAGAACAGTTACCCCACTACCTACATAAAGATACCTGCTCCTCATAGGTAGAGGGTAGAGAATGTAAGTGGAGGAGGAAATATCCTCACTCAAATCACCAAAAACATCCTTGCCCGACAAGGTATCGTCTTCAGGGAGGCAGCAGGAGGAGAAGGCAATGAATGAGGCTTCCTCTGTGGAGGAGGAATCAACCTCCTCACACAAGAGGATGCGCTCATCATTAACTTGAGCATCATGTTCCAAGTCCTCCTGGGGTACCTGTGAAGTCTCAACCTGCACAGGCTCAAATGATGAAAGGGGGTTAGGAAATAAAAGAGAAGAAAAACTTAAATAAACATCAATCGGGGGAGTGGTCCCGGTCTCACTCTCCAGGAGGATCCAAGCATAGATCACTGTCGGTATCATATGAATCATAACGAGGGGAATCCGAGAGTTCAAGGTCCTCAGTGGTGAGGTGGACCTCCTCATCCAATAAGGAAGTGCAAACCTCCTCATCAGGAAAGGAATCCTCCTCATCCCACCTCGGTGCATCATCGTGTTCCAAGAAGTCACACTCCCCATTGGAGAGAATAACATCCTCGTCCCACTTTGACGCAACCTCAGGCTCTAAATGAACCTCCTGCACAACATCATCAACCAACTCACAAAGAATAGGAGTAGAAAATTCTTGCAAAGAAGGCGGAGGAACAACAGTAATAACATCATCAGAGAAAATATAAACAAGTTCCTCTGGGGGTGAATCCAAAAGAGGACATGGAAGCAAAGGGAGAGGAATCTCCACCACGTCATCACACGGAGCAGTCGAAAGTCTGATGGTAATATCCGCAGAAGTCCCCCATAGACAAGGTGGTACTGCGAACTCATCATCAGAATTAGAAGGAGCAACCAAATGAGAGGTGGATGGAATGACACGGACATCCGGTTCGTCATCCATCTCCATCTGGCTCTAGAATTTTGCACAGTCTTTCAACGCATTCTCGGTGTTATGACAACACAAACATAATTTTCTATTCCTCGTCAGTCCTTGCGGGGCCGGTGAGGAATACAAAAATGATGGAAGTGGCAAAGAAGAGTGACCATAAGACTTGGGTACAGTGTATAAAGTACCATAGGAAGACGGTGCTCCATGCACTGAACCACGAGAGTAATGCCCACCATCTTTAGTGGGGCACTCATCACTATAATGCCTAGCATCCCGACACCATTTGAAACGTATATTCAGATAAGCAAACATGGTGCAAAGGAAGATTTCACCAAACAGAAATATTCTAAGCAAGAATTGACTATACACAAACAATAAAATTGAAAACCTGCTTTTGAAAAATTGCAAATAATGATTAGAAACAAAGAAATTAAAAGATGCTACTTATAAAAAAAATACATAAAATGGTATAAACAAGGAGAAAAGGGTTTCTATCTCTTGTCTCCCTCTCCAGAAAACTCACACGTCTGTGTTCCCCGACAACGATGCCAAAAACTTGATGCGTAAATCTTAGCACACCGCTATAGGCGGTAGCAAGACTGCGGCACAAAACGGCAGTGTACCGATCGTTCAAGTAATATAAAATGTGGGAGTGAATCCCCAAGTATCGATCTCAAAGGAATATGGTAAGGTGGAGCTATCTATCGAGGAAGGACTTGAGATTGAAGTCCTTTAAGTCGGATGGATGCGGAAACAGGGGTTTTGGATTGTGGAAATAAAGAGAAAATATTACAACTACTCCTATGCAATGCTGCTATGCAATGCTTCGCTTGGCGTGATGGAGACTAGGCAGGCCTTGAGCGCGCTGCTTTACAAGGGCGGATGGATGAGTAGGCAAGCAGAATCGAACTGTGCAGGCCTTGAGCGCACTGCTTCGTTAGGCGAATGGATTACACAGGCCGCTATGCCATACTTCACTAGGCAGATGGACGAGTAGGCATGCAGAGTGAGGGTCGCAAGCACCTCGTCGACAAGCACGCCACTAGCAATTGCTAGTGCGGCACACGAACCTAGTTGATGGAGTGGTGGATGAAGTGGTGGCACATCTCATATACACAAATAACCAAATGGTTTCATAGAAATATGAAATAAACATTGCAATTAAAGATCATTGTGCATATCATCCAAAAATACAAGAATCTACCCTACAATATCATTACAATTTGAAAGAGAGTAAGAAATCGACCGAATCTGAAGGTTCGTTGGGATTCACGGTTGGAATCGCAAGGTTGTCAATCCGCGTCCAAGCTCGGTCCGCAACTATGTCCGGGGTAGAGGAGGGTTGTCACTACCTCCCAATGGACCCGTCTTCTTCGTGTCACTATCCGCTCGGCTTCAATACATGGCTCCCAAGCTTGACGATGAAATCTGGGTGGAGATCCTTCCTTTTGAAGCTTGTGGATGATGGAGATGGCCGAGGTGATCTCCGGGCTCAAGATAGGTGTGAAGAATAGTCCTGGAGCACCTCCTGGTGGTGGAAGATGATGCAAGGGGCGGAAGAGGCGAACAGGGCTCGAAAACGGCGGAGCTGGAATGTCGTCTGACCTAATTTTGCGGGCTGTTTATTTATAGAAAACAGGGCGCGCGATCAGTGGCGTACGACTAGTGGTCGTGCGCACTTGAAGTTGGTGATCGTGCGCACTGTGCCCGAAAACCTACAAGACAAAACTACAGAAAATAATAAAGCGCATGATCGAACGTACGACCGTGCGTAATAACGCACAGCCAAATTCAGAAAGCAACTTTGGGCTACAAATGAACACGCACGATGGCATCCGACTGTGCGTCAAGAAAACGCACGACCGTGTGATTCATGCAGGCATGAAAACTGGGCAATATGGATGTTCTACCCACCTGCACAACACCAAATAGCAATCACACAGCTGGGAAAACACCTCCAGCAACATTATAATATCATAAAAAGAATGGGGAGCACAATGTGCTTACCCCCAACCATAAAGCATGCAATTGCACATCGAAACGGGCCTAAAAGTGCACATAGCATGGAATATCAAATATGAACGAAAACATGCCTAAAGTGTAGTGCAAAGACTAGAAATACGGCCCAAATGAGCCCATAAATGTATATATAAATGGGACTCATCAACAAGCATCCACCATTATTCAAAAAGATCTCTCTCGTAGCAAAGCCATGGAGATCATGGAAATTAACTTAGAAAAAGAGAGCAATACATCACGAGAAAAAGAAGATGAAAATTCATCTATGATGGAGGAAGGCCTAAAAGATGACGAAGGAACTTCATGTTCACATTTTGCCTCTTCCAATAGCACTGTAAGAAAGTCTAATTCTTCTTCTTGTGTGATAACTTCTATCTCTAGTTTCAATATACTAAAAATGGCTAAACGTAAGATTAAGAAATTGAAAATTACTAATAAAAATTTACGTTTAGAAAATAAGAGTTTAAAAGCTAATGTTAATTTAGAATCTAAATGTGATGTGGTTTCTCCATCTTGTCCTTCAATTGAAAATACAAAACCTTGTTTTGATTGTAATAATATTAAAGAAAAATTCAAGGAACTTGAAAAAGAACTTATTTTTGTAAAAGAACATAATGAAATATTATCCTTAGAAAATTCATCTTTGAAAAGTGATTGTGCTACATGCCAAAATTATAAAATTGAAATAAAAAAGATGGACGAAACATTTGAGGAATTTAGAAATGACTATCAAAATCATATTGACTCTATTGTCTCTACTCTTAAAAATAGCACAATAGCTTATAATAAAGCTAGGCATAATCTAAAGATCAAGAATGATGAATTAAAATAAAAAATCAACTTGCTTATGAAAATTATAAATACAAATTCTCAATATCAAGCAATATCTAAAAACAAGTTGAATATGAAGATGAATATCTTAAATAAGCCTAATAATGGGAGTGAGAAACACAAAGTGTTTGTAAATCAAAATCAAAATCATCATTATTTACAAAATCATATTCCTCCCAACTCAAAATTAAAATTGCACAAATTTCCTATGAACAATACTTTTAATAATCATTACAATCATAATCATCAATATAAAGATTATCACAATGGAAATTTGACATATAAGAATAGCATTAAACCAAAGTTTGAATGGAGGCCCAAAATTAAAAATGAAACATTAACTTCACATGAAAGGACCCATTCATCACTAACTACCCACAAACATGCACGATATATTTGGATACCCAAAGGAACCACCACACTTGGTCCTCTTTGGATACCTAAATCTCTTATTCATTAGGTATCACCAAATGCATGAACTAGAATATTTCAAAATGAAATATACAATTTTCTACTTCATGATATGCTTTAATGTCTTTTAATTTTTCTTTTTGTTTTCTTATTTTTTAAGCTATCATGTAATGGTCATCTTATATATTATTGGAAATATGATTTTATCTCTTAAAACTTAATGAGTTTATAAATCAAATTGATCAAAATTCATAATCATATTTTTTATTTTGATGACCTATCTCTCTTTCTTATATTCATTGCCTATATATATCATATAGTATTCATATAAATTGAACTATAAATTTGCTATAAGATATTTTAATTAAATCAAGTTATTAGGCTATTAAGCTCTTTAGCCCTCATCAACCAAATTAGAGAATTAACATGATCTAAAAGAAAGATGAAGATCTAAAAGAAAGCTCAATTATCAATATATTTTTGTTTGAATTATACGATGACAATTGATATTATAATTACATACCATGGTTGGTGTATTATGTATGTATTGTGATTTATTTCAAGTTTATACATTAGAATCATCTTGATATCAATAAGGTCAAATCAAATTGAATCTTCATATCATTCTAGGTCTATAAATTGAAACACTATCATACTTTGTCATAACATTAATCTCAAAACATTACCACCTGAAGAATATTAGTATCTATGTTAGGTTTTATATGTTATTATCTAGGGCATATCCATATTACTCTTTGCAAAAATATCATCTCGTACTAATCATTAAAATCATGCATATCTGTTTTGTTCAATCATGTCTTCTTTGTTTGCATATCCTATAATATTAAGTTTAAATGGTTGTGCAAAACTCAAGAATTAAGGTTTAATGAATATGGAGCTTTAATGAATATGGAGCCATGTTCTAAAATTTTAACTTCGACAACTTTTTGCGATTTCTTCTCGTCTCTTCACTTCATTAGACAGGTCTTACATTGCATAAACATTATTAAGCAAAATCGGAAGTGAAATCAAAGAAAATATAGGTTATATGATTAAAATATGCACTCTCTGTGAGCTAACGTAGGAGCTAGGACCTAACGTCGGCGCTAGCTCAAGTGTCTGATTTTCTGTAATTTTAAAATTCTGAAAAATCACTAAAAATATTTTATTTTATATGTACTACTCATTTTTGCATTTCTGCCTATAATTGATTTTTAAAAAATTAAAATACAAAATTACAAAAGCCAAATTACAAAATAATTATTTTTCTTACTTTGGTTATTTGTTGATTTCTATTTCTATATGCAAAAATCAAATACAAAAATATAAAACAAAAACAAGTATCAAAAAGTATTTTTTTTAACTTAAATTTTCTATTTACATGTATCTTGCGAAAGGGAGATTTGGGCTATCATCCCATCACATCTCCTAGTACCGGGCGAACCCCTCACAGGGTAGTCCTCGGAAAGTCCAAGATCAATTTTAAGAGTTCAAACTTTAAATCAAAACTATTTTTTTTTAAATATCAAAAATACTGAAAGTGCACAGTTAACCTCACTAGAATTCTCTAGAGGGGGTGAATAGAGATTTGAAAGTACTTTGTGCAAAGTTAACAAATATATATATATATATATATATGTGTAATAATCTCAGATTTAAGCTTCCCACACACACCAACAAGAATTAAGTAAATAAAGAAAGAAATAGCAAAATGAAAATCACAGCACAACACAAAGAAATATAGTGGTTCCCCAAACTTTGGGTAGTCCACTCTTCTACCCCCTTGGTAGGAATTCACTATCTTGCACTGAGTCTTTTGATAAGGAGACTCTTAGAACCAGCCTGAGTCTTTTGATAAGGAGACTCTTAAAACCAGTACAACTGAATTTTTTGAAGAGATATTCTAAAAACTCTTTTACACAATTTGAAAATGAAATAAGAGTAAGAAGAAGAAGTAGAAAAAGTAATTGAAACAAGAAAGAATCTTCGTCCTAGCAAGAAGATTAGAAGCACAAGAAATAGTGAATGAAATCTCTCTTCTATAGTGAGAAGGAGATTGTAGGCCTTTTTCTCTTTCAATGAGAACTATCAGAGATTGCAACAGTATGGCTTCAGAAAGAGAGGAAGAAGAAGAAGAAGAAGGCTTGTTGTTGGCTTCAGCACACTATCACTTCTCTCAGCTTTTCTCACTTTTCTTTTGGGAGCTTTTCCTCTATTTCAAATGGATGAAGTGGATCACTTCTCTTTTTCTTCTCTGCCGACTTCCCTCTTATTTATAGCTCTGTTTATTCAAAGAATACTATAGGAGAATAATCAATTAGCAGACAGAGAAATAGTAAGAGAGGAAAGATTCCATAAACAATATTTCTGTGGAAGGAAAGAAATTATTCTGATTTCAAATAATATCCATAATAAACTTAATCAATTTAGCCAAGAATCATTTAGAAGGAAAGACTGATTCAAAATGGCTAGAAAAGAATAATATCATAACATAAAGTTCAGATCTACAGATAGAAGGAAAGAGATCTGGCGTGTTTTTGAATTTGACACAGAAATCAACATACGTCGATTACTATTCGACGGAAGCGTCGATTTCAGACTGACTCGACGTCGAGAGGAGAATATGGAAGGTGCGTCGACAAAGGTGCGTCGACTTCACTATATGCGTCGACTAGAAATCAGAGTTACGTCGACATAGGTTACGTCGAATTCTGTTTGGAGTTACTTCGACTCATTCTGAGAGGAACGTCGACTACACTTCGACGTTGCGTCGAATACTATTCGACGCATATTTACTTAGACTAGTTTTTCATTCCTAGAATTTATATTCTACTCATTTTTAGGGGTTAAGATAAATCATTTCCCCAACAATCTCCCCCTATTTGTCTTAACCCTATTCAGGGAGAAATTGTACCAGTTTTTAATCAACACAGTAAGGCATTTTATATAGAAAATAAATATGTTAAGTAATCAAAAGAAAATACAGAAAGAAATCATGTAACATGTAAGTATCTTTCACAAGATTTAAACTAAGAACTTCTTGTTATACATGAAGTTGACAAAGGTAGAGTAAAGTTTCTTGGATAAATTTTCAATAGCTTCAAAAATGTAGGGCCTGGCTTTATCAGGATGCTCCTGAACATTTCTGATAATTGTATGCAGCTTTTTCAGGATCTTTTCAGCATCAGGAAGGGTGTCATTTATGGAATAGCCCTTACTAATGATAATTGTTGTCTTTTCATCAATCATTTCAATTGTAATGCTATGAGGTTTCTTTTGTGTAGATTTGGGCTCAGATGGTCCCTTGTTGTCAACCTTGGGCTTATGTTTTCTCTTCTTCTCTGATTCTTGTTTCTCAGGAATCTCAGACACTTTTCCTTTCCCTTTCCAGGGTGAAATATGACATTTGTCTAATCCAACTGGCTTGTTAGGCCTTTTATAGGGAATGTAGATATCTTCTGAACAGCCTACACCCCTTTTGTTCTTCTGTCCTTTGTCTAGGATAAGCCCTGCCTGAGGATTTTTCTTCTGATATGCTTCAACATCAAACAACTTCTTTGGAAGTTTGATGGAAGATTCAGCAAGAATCTGTTCTCTGGTCATCCCCTTTTTGATCTTTTCCATCCAGATATTCCTCTTATCCTCTGTCTCTTTCATTGCTGCTTCAAATTCCTACAACTCTCTTTCTCTTATTTCTTCATGCCTCTTTTCCATGTCAGGATCATGGTACTCCTTTACAGGACTGTTAGGAGTGATATTAGGCATTCTTTCAAACCTTTTTATCTCCTCAACAGCCTTTTTGTATTTCTTTTCCTTTGCATAGTCTTTCCTTTCTTCTTTGGAGAATTTTTTCTAATGAGGGATGGCCTCTCTTCTTCTTTTCATTTGTCCTCTTGGTCTTTCCCTAGGTAGCATTTGTGGAGGTAAAGGTAGTAGAGGAGGTAGAGAAGGAGGTTGAAGTGGTGGAAGAGGCAGAGGTGGAGATGTAGTTTTCTCTTTAGAAGGAGAAGGTAGAGAAAGAACTTTTGTAGGAGAGGGAATTTGTTCTGTAACAGGAGGCAAAATGTCCTCTGGTAGAGTAGACTGTGCTAAGGACTGTTTCTCTCCTTCAATCTCTTCTGGAGGAATATCCTCAAGTAGGGGTGTTTTGAGTTTGATATAGCTAGCAGAGAAGCCAGGAGAGTGATGCTGATATTCTTCCACACACAAGGGTGCCTCAATCCAGACTTGCCCTTTTAGGTCATCAGAAGTAGCTGTTTCTTCCTCCCCCTGGACTTCTGTAATTTGTACTGCAACAATCTCCCCCTGAATATATGGGTCATATACTCTGAATGCTGAATCCACAACATGGTCTCCTTCTGTATGGTAGGAGGAGGATTCACCAAATTGTTTGTTGAAGGTGTAAATAGGGGGGTTTCTGGAGCAACTCTCCCCCTGGTTTATATCCTGTAGAAAGGATGTAAACCTTTTTGGAGACAAAGGTTATTCTTTAAGAAGAACATGAAGCTCAGGAAGAGAAGCAGACAGGTTGGCCAGTTTGGCTTCACAGGTAGTAAGCATGGCAGCACACTCGTTTGAGAAGTTGTTCAGTCGTGTCTGAAATTCATTCACGAGTTGTTCCAGATCATCGTTTATTGCTTGGATGACGGCAGATTGAACAAGAGTCGGCGCCATTGATGCTGGTAGAAAGGTAGAAGATGAAGTTTTTGGCGGTTTGGGAGAGTAGGAGTTTATGAAATATGAGGTATTATTTAAAGTAGGTGAGGCGTCGAAAAGGAAACAGAAATCGAAGTATATTAGGTAAACCAATCGTCAAAAGAGGAAGGAAAGATTTGTTTCCACTTTTATCATGAAGTCAACGCATGCGTCGATATGGAGTCGACGCTCCGTCGAATTTTTGTCAGCCTAGTGACCTGTCGACGTGTTCGCAGATTTGCATCGATATCAAGTCGACGGTACGTCGAGAAGGGATCGATGTATCTTTGTCTGTTAAGAAATCAATGCTAGCTTTGAGTTCTTTTCGACGGTGCGTCGATAGGTAATCGACGTATCTTCAAGTGCTCTCTTAGTTTTTCTGACTTCTTTTAGATTTGCCCAACAATGATGTTTACAAGCTTCCATCAAGCATTCCTAAGGTGTTGATGAAGTAAGTATGCTTAGTTTCATCCAAGGGTTTGGTGAAGATGTCTGCTCTTTGGCTATCAGTAGGAATATATTCTAAAGTTATCTTGCCTTTTTCCACATTGTCTCTAAGAAAGTGATGTCTGATTTCTATATGTTTGGTTCTACTATGAAGGACTGGGTTGGATGTTATGGATATAGCACTAGAACTATCACAATAGATTTTAGAGTTACTGATTTCCAATTTATAGCCAAGAAGCTGATGTTGCATCCATAGGATTTGTGAACAACAGCTCCCAGCAGCTATATATTCAGCTTCAGCTGTTGAGGTTGAGACTGAGGTTTATTTCTTACTGAACCATGATATTAATCTGTCACCTAGGAATTGGCAAGTACCAAATGTGCTTTTTCTATCAACCCTACAACCAGCATAGTCTGCATCTGAGAAACCTGTTAATTCAAAGTTGGTTTCTGCTGAGTACCATAGACCAAGTTCAGATGTTCCCTTTAGATATCTAAGAATTCTTTTTACGAAGGAGAGATGGGATTCTTTTGGATCAACCTGAAATCTAGCACATATGCAGGTGGCAAACATAATGTCAGGTCTACTAGCTGTTAGATAGAGAAGGGGTCCTATGATTGCCCTATAGGACTTTTGATCTACTGATTTTCCCTTATCATCCTTTTCTTTGATGGCATTAGTTGCCATAGGTGTTTTCATGGTAGATGCTGATTCCATACCAAACTTTTTGATTAACTCTTTAGTGTATTTAGATTGTGAGATAAAGATCCCCTCACTGCTTTGTTTTACTTGTAGCCCTAAGAAATAAGAGAGTTCTCCTATATTACTTATTTCAAATTTAGATTGCATTACATTAGCAAATCTTTTACAGAGTTTGGGATGAGTTGAGCCAAAGATGATGTCATCTACATAGATTTGAACAAGCAGGAGTTTATTCTTGTGGGTTCTAGTAAAAAGTGTTTTATCTACTTTACCTCTTTTAAAATAATTTTCTATCAGGAAGTTGGAGAGAGTTTCATACCAAGCTCTAGGTGCTTGCTTAAGACCACAAAGAGCTTTGTTAAGTTTATAAACAAAGTTAGGAGAGGAGGGATTGATAAAACCTGGTGGTTACTCTACATATACCTCTTCTTGAAGGTCACCATTCAGAAAAGCACTCTTGACATCCATCTGGTAAACTTTCATCTTCATGAAAGCAGCATAGGCAAGAAAGAGTCTGATTGCTTCCAATCTAGCTACTGGAGCAAAGGATTGGTTGTAGTCTATTCCTTCTTCTTGTCTGTATCCTTGTGCTACAAGTCTTGCCTTGTTCCTGACAATTACTCCAGTGGAATCCAGTTTGTTTCTGTATACCCACTTTATACCAATAACTGGGAAGTTTCTTGGTCTCTCAACTAAGTTCCACACTTTGTTTCTCTCAAATTGGCTTAGTTCTTCTTGCATGGCTATGATCCAGTGAGAATCACAATTTGCTTCCTCAAACTTCTTTGGTTCAATTTATGATAAGAAGTATTGGAGCATCATCCCACTGGAGACTTGGTGTCTTGTTCTTACTCCAGTATTGGGGTCTCCAATTACTTGGGATTGAGGATGATTTTTCATATTGATCCCTGTCCTGCTTGGATTTGTTAGATGCTCTTCTTCCTCATTAACAATGGGATCATTGTCCAACTGTTCCTCCTGAACCATGTTCTCTTGTGGGAGTTGGTTTTGATTGCTCTTTTCTGAACCTTCTTCATCTTCTTGTTCAGACTCCTCACTTGGTTCCTGTAGCTGGTTTTCTTTCCCAGTGTCTGTGTTCTTTAGAGTCAGATATTCAAGCTGAGTCTCTATGCTGCTGTTTTCCTGTGGAAAAGGACTGGTAGAAGTTTCCTCCCCCTTAAACAGCATGTTAGTTTCATCAAATATAATGTGCATGGATTCTTCAATTCTGAGAGTTCTCCTGTTATATCACCTATAAGCTTTACTAGATGATGAGTACCCCAGAAATATTCCATCATTAGACTTCTTGTCAAACTTGGCAAGATGATCTTTCCCATTATTTAGGATAAAGCAAGCACATCCAAAATTTTTAAAGTATTTAACAATGGGTGTTTTTCCCTTCAGGAGCTCATATGGAGTTTTTGACTTAGTTTTATGTATGAGGCTTCTATTTAGAACATAGTTTGCAGTGTTGACTGCTTCAGCCCAGAAGGTTTTTGGTAATCCTGATTCTGCAAGCAAGGTCCTTCCTGATTCTATTAAGGTTCTATTCTTTCTTTCAGCAACTCCATTTTGTTGGGGAGTTCTAGGTGCTGAGAAGCTTTGTTTGATACCTACATCCTCACAGAAACTACAGATTAACTGATTTTCAAATTCAGTCCCATGATCACTTCTGATTATGGAAACATGAGTATTGAATTCAGATTGAATCTGTCTTATGAATCTTGAGAGAACCTTATGGGTTTCAGACTTAGCCCTTAGAAAGAATACGCAGCTAAATCTAGAATAATCATCCACAATGACTAAGGTATAAGACTTTCCACCTAAGCTCTGAGTGTATATGGGACCAAAGAGATCCATGTGCAATAAGTAGAGAATCCTGGAGGAGTCATCCTTACCAATTGGTTTGGTCTGTTTTCCTAGTTGGCAAGGTCTACATGGAGAATCCATAGAGTACCTCCCCTTTGGTAGGCCTCTGACTAGGTTATTCTTTGCTAGTTCACTAATGGTTTTGTAGTTTAGATGACCTAGTCTCCTATGCCATAACTCACTTTTATCAATAATATTGTTGAACAAACAAACTTCTGTGGGTGTGGAGCTAAAGTCTACTATATATACTTTCCCTTTTCTAATTCCATTGAGTACTATGGCACCAGTCTTGACATCAATAATATGGCAAAATAGTGTGGTGAATTTTACCTCATACTTACCACTGTCACATATCTGACTTATACTTATCAGATTGTGCTTCAGTCCTTTGACTACTGCAACATTCTTGAAGGTAACTTTCCCTTCTTTGAAATCTCCAAAGCCCCTGGTTTGCCCACAGCTAGAGTCTCCAAAAGTCACTGATGGTCCATGTCTATCTTCAAAGTTGGTTAATAGATTGTTGTACCCTGTCATGTGCATGGAGCATCCACTATCCAAGTACCACACCAGTCTGAATGTGTGATACATCTGCACATAAGATGATAAACATTAGTATGGAACCTGCTAAGCTGGGGTCCCTTCCTCCCAACAGAAAAAGGTTCAATGAAAGAGTAAGTTGGTTTTTTAGAGTACCCTTTCTTCTTTAGGAGTGTTGGCTTATCATACCAACAGTCTTTAGTAATATTGCAGAAATAGTATTCATAATAAAAAGAAATGGATTGAGAAGACTTTTTGGAAAAGAAGATATTTCTGTTAGATTGGTTGCGGCGATATGAATTCGACATATGTTTAACATTGGGTCGAGTCGAAGTCGATGCTTTCTTCATTCTGTGTTCTCTTTTAGTCGAAGCATAGGAGAGATTGCGTTGATTGGGAGTCGACGCACGTCGATACTGATTCGACGCAAGTTTGTTTCTTTTCAGAGGATATTTACCTAGGATTCCTTCATACCTTGTGAAATTATTTTTATTAAAAATAGTAGTTGTTTCTGGATTTTCTTGTGAGTCTTCCCCTATGAGATTATTCTTCCTAGTGAAGTGGATAGGATGTTTCCAGACAAGTTTGTTGGGTGACTGAGGTCTGGTTTCTAAATCAGTATTAAACACTAGTTGTCTAAATCTATCAGTGAGATTTTCAGAGATTTTCTTGAGTTTTTGACTTCTGCCATTTAGGGAATCTTCAAAGGCTTTTGCCTTTGCTAGCTCATTTTTCAGTGTTTGATTTTCAGTATTTATTTTATCTAGTTGCTCCTCTGATCTAGAGAGTTCTTGACTAAGCTCATAGTTTTTATATTGTGTATCCATTTGTTTTAGATTGTTCAATTCATTTCTTAGTTCTTTAATTTCCTTTTCAGATTTGACTTGATCTAAACAACATTGTTTGAAATTATTTTTGAAATCAGTAGAAGAGAAGTCTATATCATCAAATATATTTACCAGAGATTTATCTTCAGGCTTCTCAGTAGCCATCAAACAGATTTCCTCTTGCTTAGCCTCTTCTTGGTCATTTTCAGATGAGGTACTTCCTTCAGATTCTGAATTACTCCATGATTGAGCAATGAATCCTTTCTCTTTCTTCTTTTTCTTTAGATTTATTCTTTTCAGATCTTTCTTATAGCTGAGTTCTTTAGGACATTCAGGTGCAATGTGTCTAGGTTTCCTGCAAGAGTAACATATAATCTCTTTAGTAGGGGTTTTGTTATACCTAGTTTTTGAATCTCTCCTTCTAGACCCTTCTATTTTGATCCACTTTTTGAACCTTCTGGCCAGTAGACTGATCAGCTCCTCATCACTTGTAGAGGGTTCATCTGCAGTGGCCTTCAAGGCAATACTCTTTTCCTTTGAGAGTGAAGGAGTCTTTTCTTTCACTTCTTTCTCAGCTCTTGTTTTCAACAACTGTTCATAGGATCTTAATTTACCCAACAGAACATCTGTTGAGATTTCATTTTGGCTTCTGGAGTCTCTAATTGGCCAAATTCTTGAGTCCCAAGACCTAGGGAAGCAAGTTAGCAATTTGTCATTTATCTCAGTGAGAGATATGTCCTTCTCAAGTGTTCTTAACTCATTTGTTATGAGGCTGAATCTGGCATACATGTCAGCAACACTTTCACTGTCTTTCTTCTGGAAGTTTTCATATTGAGAGATGAGTAATGCCTTTCTATCTTTTCTCTCATCAGCACTCCCTTCTACCATTTTAGTGAGAGCTTCCCATATTTCCTTAGCAGACTCACATTCAGCAATCTTTTGGAAGGTTTCATCTGAGAGGGTTGAGACTAAGATATTCATAGCCTTGGCATCACATGCATGAGCTCTCTTTTCTTTATCTGTCCATTCAGCCTTTGGAGCAAGTGTTTGTGTGACCTTTCCACTTGAGTCCTTCTTGAATGGTTTGGGAGGACCTGTCATAATAACATCAAATAATTCTCCATCAATAGAGTTTAGATAAATTTTAATTCTTGTTTTCCAAAGTGCAAACTTTTCAAGGTTGCAAATTGGTGGTCTGGTGGAAGCATAATCTTTGATTTGTGCCATGTGGAAAATAATTTTTAGAAATATATATATATATATGAGGTAGGATTTTTTTTTTATCAAGAAATCGACGTACGTCGATTACAATTCGACGGAAGCATCGATTTCAGACTGACTGGACGTCGAGAGGAGAATATGGAAGGTGCGTCGACAAAGGTACGTCGACTTCACTATATGCGTCGACTAGAAATCAGAGTTACGTCGACATAGGTTACGTCGAATTCTGTTTGGAGTTACTTCGACTCATTCTGAGAGGAACGTCGACTACACTTCTACATTGCGTCGAATACTATTCGACGCATATTTACTTAGACTAGTTTTTCATTCTTAGAATTTATATTCTACTCATTTTTAGGGGTTAAGATAAATCATTTTCCCAACAAATACTGTATGGACTTTATTGTGAAAATCAAGCATGATTTAATCTATTATTTAAAACTTCTATAATGTTGCAATTCATCGGTTCAAACTACTTTGAACATTGATTTTATCATGCTTTGATATATCTACTCATATGTGCACCAATTATACTAAAAAAGGTTGTGTAGAACCAAGCTTAACATGCCTCTAAGTAAGAGTAAATGTTTTATGATTGATAATGATATTTATTCACTCACATATTTTGGCAAAGTCTACAGGTGTTTTTAATCCAAGAATGATTGCTTGTGTATTGTAATTATACAACAAATTAAATTTGCACAAGTATCTTACTTACACTACATTTATTTGCACTCTTAAAAATTAAGAAAAGTGCTTGTGCTTTCAAAATTACATTGGTTTGCAAAACAAGTGTATTCAGAGAACTTTGTATAAAATATAATCATGAAATAAATTGACAAAGATAACTCCATCAAGCACTACTTGAACCTCCTAATAAGTCTTAATAAGCATTGTGAGGTTGAGCACCTTGGAAAGAATAGTAAAGTGTCTTGTGCAAACCTTCATTTTTACACCACTTATTCTTAAGTACACCGGATCACAAAAATCAATATTGAAAAATAAAGTATGTGATCCTCCAAGCACTACTTTGCACCCTGATAAGTCTTAATGAGAATTATGTGTGCAAAGCACCTTGGTAGTTGTACATTTTCTTTGTGCTTTGAAGTGTGTGGAAGTAAAATTATTTGTGTTTTATTGTGCACTTTACTCTACATATGTCTTGTATTTTTGATTAAATCATTTGTTAAATCTATTCAAAATACACTTATGTGCACAACATTATCTGATAACTCCAATTTTATCTTAGTTTAAATTTAGTTTTCAGTTTAATAATAAATCAATATATGTTTAAATTCTTAAAATAATCTCCCTAATTTACTTATTTTTCTTTTTCAGGCAAATATGGGCTGTTGATAGCATTTTTGGGCCCACTGTATTAATCAGGAAAAAAATGTGTCTGTTTTGGGAAATTGTCAAGAACACGCCCCCATATCACGGGCGTGACCAGGGGGTGTGACCTTAGCCTTGGGGCGTGCCTAATAGCAGCGTTGAAAGTCAAGTCCACGTCAGATTATTATTACACGCCCCACAGTCATGAGCGTGACCTGGGGGCATGTCTTATGTGACGGGTCGTGACTCTCCTGCCATGCAGGGACCTTTGCCGCGTCGGATTATTATTACACGCCCCACAGTCACGGGCGTGACTAAGGGGTGTGACATATTCTTAACCGCCAACTTAACTCCAGCTCAAGCTGTTTCCCGCTGTTTGCATATCAAGCCAAGACACGCCTAGGTCACGGGCGTGACCTAGGAGCATGACCAACAGATTTATGAAGTTTGGCGGTTTTTCTCCCGAACGTTCCCGGGTATTCAGAACACCGTTGCCGCACATTACATGCCCCAGAGTCACGGGCGTGACCTAGGGGCGTGTCTCCCCAACTTTTTCAACTATAAATTGTTGTCATGTTCAGATGCCAAGGGGGAGGATTTTTGGAGTCCAATTTCTATAATTCTGCACTGTTTCATTGTAATTCTCATTTCTATTTTTGCTTTTGAATTTCATTTCAAGTTATAGTTCTCGTTCAAGTATTTTCAATTCAAGAACTTTTCTTTTACCAATCATGTCTCTCTCATTTGCCATATGTATTTTCCCCATCATGATGAGTAGCTAAATTTCAATTAGCACTTGATCATGATGAACTTTGGAATAAAATAAATTTTGCTTTGTTCTTATAAAAATTAGCAAGCTCTCTATATTATTTCGCTTCGATTTATCTTTGATTCTAAATGCTTAGAATTCATATGTCGCTAATATGTTTCTCGATCTAAGATCCGTATGCTAGTGATCGAGAGATCCATGTGAACGAGGAGATCACTCAAAGATAATAAAGAGTTTCATGCACTCCTCGAGAGAGGGTGATATAAATATTCTAGATTGGAATCAAATCCAGTAGAGGGGTTCACCGCCTAAAGCAAGCTTAGGGGTTTCAACTAGCCGAGGGGTCTAAATCGATCAACCTAAGGTTAGTTGATAGTTCTCTCGAGAGAGGTTCTATCATACTTTGGGACCTCCACGGTCAAAGTAAATAATTTAAGAGTTTGTAGTTTAATCTTTTAAGAAGTTTATTTTAGTCCAAAGGGATTCTAGATCAAGTGCTAGCTCTCTAATCATCGATTTTCTCTTTAACCAAGTCGTCTATTTACTTCAATTTTCAAACCAAAAAAATTTATGTTAGATAAAATAACAGCTCTACTTTGTGAGTACAAGTACTCGACAGCCCCGAGTCTAATACGACACTTGATCCTGTACTTTAAAATGATAGGTATACTTGTCTTATCGGTTTATTGTTGGAATTGCGCTTCAGCAAAACACTAAAGAAAATTATCCATCATGTTTTTGGCGCCGTTGCCGGGGATTACTCTATCATTACAAGAAAATAGACTTTTGGCCAGGGCAAATTGCCCTGGCAAAAAGTCCAAAACCGTGGCTAAAGGGCTTTTGCCACGGTCTAGCCACGGAAAAATTCGTGGCTAAAGGTCGCGTGGAGAAAGGTTTTTTGCCACGGATTGGCCGTGGCAAATAGTATTAGCCACAAACAAATAATGTTGTGGCTAATACCTGGACCTTTTGCCACGGTTTTTCCCCCTGGCAAAAGATTCTAAGTAACCGTTAAATGGACTATTTGCTATAGCTTTTAGCCGTAGCAAATAGTAAGACTATTAGCCACGGTTTTAAACCCTGGCTAAAAGTAATTTCGATTTAAAAAAAAAACTATTTGCCACGATTTTAAACCGTGACAAATAATAAATTATGTGTTTTTTAAAAAAATATAGCAGAAATCTTAATTTCTTCTCCCAACATCCATCGACATGAACAATAAATTATGAAACAAAAACCACAGATGTAGATGGCAATTGATGTCCATCATAAATGTAATATTAGTAAGACAAATGGCATTGTAATAGAGGGGGTATATATGATTCCAGATAAACTTTCAATGATTGAAAGCTTCCTGGAATGAGATCCACGTGAAACAGGTCACACTAATTCAATAAAAAAAACACCAAAAATGGATAAACATAATCACAAGCATAAGAATATTTGCTAATTTAATTGGAGAAGAAATGTCAATTCTTTAGAACATAGCATATCCTGCATCATTCAAAATAATTAAACGAATATAATGATTCACAATAATATATGAGTGTGTGCGCGCATGCGCATGTATGTACATATATATCATAGCAAACTATTGATATTCATACTCAAGTATAAAGTAAAACCCAGTTCCTCCCTTGATATATGTAGCTCACATAACCTTATTATGAATATACACATTTGACTCTTGCCAACCCAAAAAAATCTCAATACATTAAAATGGAAAAAGCAAAAAAGAAGTAAAAGTTCTCCATTGATTCTTCCATATGTGAACATATATGTCAAACGACAAAAGAAAAACAGCAAGTATTCAGCACATAACTGATTTTGTTGGAGCGGTTTGGGAGCAGTATTCTGCGCATTTGAGCATTTTTTTGCAATCACACAATCTGTGTTTACATCCTTTCAACCAAGTTCTCGCTCCATCTGCTACTTCCTAGAGCCACAACAAAGCCACCATAAGATAAACAAAGATCAAAGACATTTTTTTCTATGTAAAATAAGAAGAAAACAGAACTGGAGTTCAATTCCTGGAAGAGTTTATGTTAAAATCTCATGATGAGGAGAGCTTGAATGGATTAAGAGAGATGATGTGCAGGTTGAAGAATATTGTGCCCAGTGCTTCATGATCTCAAATTTGAAGATGAATCATAAAAAGGATTTCTACTATAAATTCTTTCATACAATACAGTAGCAGAACTCCACAATTCATTGATTTTTTTTGTTTTACTCTATGAGGTGGACTGAAGATGAGGTAGCAAATCTTACATGGAAAATAGAATATTCAAGTATTTTTGGAATGTTTCCAAGCTTATTTGAGCTAATTATGGTCATGTTTTAAACAATTCAGAGCTAATTATGGTTATATATATAGAAATTGTTTTTGGCTTACTTAATTTTGCAAACTGGAATATAACTCAACCGATTCAATCTCCAAATAGATTCAATTTTTGAACATTTTAAAAAGAACTCAACAATTAATCATGATTAAGAGAATCAGTTTAAACTCACCATTCTATGTGTAGACATTTCTTTCTTACTTAGTTTTGTAAGGTGGAGTAGACTCAACCAGTTATACAATTAAGCAAGATTAAGAGAATCATTTTAAATCAGTTCATGAGCATTTTCACCATTATATATTTAAAAATTAGCAAGTCTATTTCTCACCATTCAATATAAAAATCAGCATTCCCTGAAGTAATAAATAACCATGATAATCAACAAATAAAGTGAACGTGTCATACCTAGTTAGAAGCCTTGATTTCCTACCACTGAAACCAAAGTGTTGTTAGGATGAAGATCTCCTTGTAGAAAGGCTGAACAAATATCAAATATTAAAATGTTTGTGTATTAATGATTATCTTGTAGCATGCCGCGAAATTTAGGGGTGTCGTTGCCAGAATTCGATCAGGATACTTTTCCCTAATTCTAAACCATATGCTAGAAAATCACTGAAAATCAAACAAATGAGCAAACCCAAACCGCATGCTTTGAAGTGTTTAAGAATCTGTGTTTTATTCAGTTTTCTCTTCAACAAAAATAAGCATGATTCCCGCTCTAGTGCGGAACACATCAAATTTTGTTTTCATTGAGTAAACATCTTAAGAGTATCAAAATCAAGAAAATAAGCATGATTCCCGCTCTAGTGCTCCAGTTGTTTGGAAATTGAGAGACAAGCAAGAATGTTTCACATCACCCTAAAGAAATTACCTTTTGTTCAGTTTTCAACACTCCAAATTCGGTTCCCTTCACATAAATTTCATAACTATAAGGGTCTAGAGAGTGTCCATGATCATGAATCCTTGTATCATGTAGTGTTTTCTGAGAAGTAGAATCAAGCGGAGAAGAAGCTGTTTTTTGGAAACCGCTACCAAACATCAGTTTCCAAATCGGCGCCATAGAGAACCTGCAGAGGCCAAAAAAATAGGTCTAACCATTGTTCTATCACCCCTTATTTTGATATACTTTGGTTCAAATTCCTTATTTTGAAATTATTTCTCAGAAGTGGATCAACATTATAGTCTTCAATTTGGGTAGTGCAACATTCATTGAATTTCCGCATCTTCGTGAGCGCTAGTTTCATCCCCAACCAAAAAAAAATTATACATTAGAGATATGTTAAACATGTTAATAAATGAGTAATAAAAAAATACTACTTACTTGTCTAGTGGTAGAAGGTATCGAAGGATATGCTCGGCTTCTAGAAGTGGGTATGAGATGAATAGATTGAAAGAAGAAACTAAATTAACCCAAACTAAAGACAATATGAACAATTTCATTGAATCAGTATAATGGGGAGGTTTATATCTAAAAAACAAAATGCATAGAAAAAAGAACACTACATGAATCTCATCTACAACTACAGTACACTCTTTTTTCAAAGTACTATTCCTATCAATCTCATCTACAGCTACAGTAGGAAGAGGGGAGGGCTGGAGGCACTTTTGGAGGGCAGCTGGGGCAGATTTTTGGCTATCAACTGCTGTATGTGGATGTCCTGGGATGGGAACAACAACCCAGGTGGTGTGGGGAGGTAGTATTAAGTAAACTAGGGAGGGAGAGTGCTGTCCAAGAAGCAGGACAACCAACAAGGCTATGCAGGGACTATTTGGGGCGGCTGACAACAAGATTTCTGATGGCTAATGGATGTGGTTAGCTGTCCAGGACAGGGAGGACATGGGAAAGAATCTTGATTTTGTAGATGGAGTAAGCGACTCCATCAAAAGCTCAATCCCATTTGGCAGCCAATCAAGCTGGTCGGATTGAACTAAAAATAAACAAAGCCGCCATAGGCAACTACAAATTAGTGAAGAAATCCATTGTCCCCATAGGTTATTAGTGTGCAGTAAACATGCAAGATAATGGACGGTCCTATCATACCAGTAAGATGAGGGCCACACCCATTTTAACTGGGAGGGAAGCCACAGGTTATTAGATTTGCTGCTTCCAATTATCAACCTAGGCTTCTACCCATTGTTTTTCACCTGTTGCAAAGCTATGGACAAGACAACGCAATATAAGCTAATTAACATTTTTTGGCATTTCTCAAAAATAAACATATATTGTGCCCATGTAACATGGAAGGAATTCCAAGAAAACAACAATACAGTAGTTTCACGGAAATCAAACAACTATGATTGACATAAAAAAGAAAAAGTTAAGCAATCACATTTATAAACAATATGAATACAAACAAACAAATAAAACTGCAGCAAGAGGATTAGAACCGGTACCGTTATTAGAGATTTGTAGCATAGAAAAAGTCTCTATATAAATTCAGATGACCTACCCAGTCACCTTGCTCTTGAACATGTGCATTTCCATGGACGCTGCTAGGGAAGTACACGTCCACCTAATATATTATGAATAATGGTAAACAAAAAAACAGTAAACTAATATTATAAGAACATAAACTATGAATGCTAATTCTTGTCAATATACGCAAAAAAAGAGGTGGAGTGAATGTATTAAAAAGTTTCTACATATAGTTAAAAGCCCACAAAATATCTGAAAATTGGTCTAGTTCAACTTTTTTAAGGTTTGGTACTATTCCCCTTAGTTATGAATTCTTCTCCAAAGAGTTTGTAGAAAGCGACCATAGTAGAAGTGGAACAATTGAACAATCTCATGAACTTAGTGGCCAAGGTGGAGATTGTGGTACATCTGAATCATCTAATGGAAGAGAAAACCATATAACATCAGAAGAGCAAGGATAACTATAAATAAAAAACACATTATGAGGCCCCAATGTTGGGTGGCTCTATGCTTTGTACATCTGACCACTGCAATGTAAACAAACAATGATAATAGTAGTAATCATATCAGTAGTTGATCAATGGCACATATATAAATTAATTGATGTATACAATCAATTTTCATTGAAGATTCAATCAATTTTCATTGAAGATTCAATCATTTTTTATCATAGATACAATCAATTTTCCATCTTCTTTGTTAGACAATCAAACTTCAAAGCCCAAGATTCCTCAAATTAGATGAAATTTCACGTGTTTGTATAACAAATCCAGATCAAGTCAAATATTTTATGTTTGCAACATAAATAAAAGTAAAACTCAAGCATCCAAGTATTCAATATTTGTTTTGCTTGATGAAGTGAGTAACAACGTAAAATCTTCTATGTTTGCAACACATGTCGTTCCTCTTATCAAAAACTAATTATCTAGAAGAACATAATATGCACACTCAAACTGATATGTCAAGAAAAGTTATAATAATGAGAAAGAAACCATGAGCTTCCATCTTCATTAAATCCTGCAAAAAATAAAAACACAACAATGATAAAAATACATGCCTAGTTTTCCCGCTGCTGCCATCCCAAAAAAAAGCCTTATACTTGATCTTCCTCAATATCTAATAATCATCTCCCACACCCCCATATTTTAAGGATATCCATCAAAGATATGTATTAGTAAATATAGGAAGAATCAAAATGCTTGACTGAAACTGCAAATATTCTCCATTTTATAGGTAGCAATGACAAAATTTAGGTAGAAATCTCATAAATGAAAAAGAACAGAATCTGAGATCGTATCTTTTTCCTGCTTCCATCTAGTAGATTAAAATTACAATAAAAGTAATCATTTCTATCAAAGGTGCTTCTGTATCTGTCGGTTTCAATCTTCTTGATGTCTGCTGGAGAAATCCAGCCAAGAGATGTTGCCATGGTCGTTGAGTCCAGCACTGGCTATAAATACCAACGAGGCTGGAGAGAGTAGACCCCCTTTTGAAGGCACCAAATCACCGTAGGGGCGGGAAAATAGCTATTCGGGGGGGGGGGGGGAGGCCATCCCGCCCAAGAATTCACAGGCAAAACAGAAACCCTAGCTGGTTCGAAGAATACCTGTGTAATCGCTATCGCTGGAGTGTGGAGGAGAAGACTCAGAAGCCCGGTGCGAAGAATACCTGTGTAATCGATCCATCACCCGTTGCTCCGCTCGTCCTCCTCTTAGGGCATCATGTAGCTCGTGCCCTTATCGCTGGAGAGAAGAGGGGATAGATGAAGGAGCTCGGTGAAATGAAGGGGGAAATAGAAAACAAGCGGGGCTCTCGCACGGTTTCTCAAAAAATAGAAAATTGGTCGTGGTTAATACTTAATATTAGCCACGACTTTTGTTTTTCGTAGCTAATACTTAAGTATTAGCCACGCTTTTTTGCAGTCGTGGCTAAAACCTAACTATTAGCCACAGTTTTGCATTCATGGCTAATACTAGAGTATTAGCCACAGTTTTTGAACCCTGGCAAAAAAAGTGTAGCTAATACTCATTTTTCTAGAAGTGTATGTCGATATTTTGAAAGCAAAGTTCTGTTAATTTTATCATTTTTTTATTATTATTTTATTGCTTAAAATTTTCCTTTAAATTTTTATAATTAAAATTTCTTGCGAAAGGGCCGTGCTGGATTCTTATCCCACAAGACCGCCTAGTACCTTACGAACCCGTCATTGGGTAGTTCTTGGGAAATCCGGGAAATTTTATTTTCTAAATTTTTAATTATAAATTTTTTAAGCTTTTTCTCTTTCTTTTTGGTGTATGACCCGAAGGAATCCTTCAGATCTTCTTGAATTGGATCCGGAAATTGAGCAAACCATTCGGTGACGCTTAAGATTCCAAAGACCAAATTCTCAAGATTCGATTGAGGAATCTGTAGGTGACACTTCCTTTCCAAATACTTCTTCTTCTTCTTCTTCTCCCTCCTCTTCTACTTCTTCTAATATGGGTGATCCAAATCAGGATGCGGCTGCAGAACGGACTATGTCCTATTATGCCCGACCTAACCTGGACGATGCCTCTTCTAGTATTGTTCGACCTGCTATAGCGAACAATAATTTTGAATTGAAGCCGAGCATCATTCAGATGGTACAACAATATGTACAATTTGATAGGCTTTAAGATGAGGATCCCAACGCGCATATTTTTAGTTTTCTAGAAATATGCGATACTTTCAAAATTAACGGGGTATCCGATGACGCAATAAAGCTTCGTCTTTTTCCATTCACCTTGCGCAATAAGGCTAAGCAGTGGCTCAATTCTCTTCCAAGAGGATCTATCACCACATGGGCTCGAATGACGGAACAATTTCTTACGAAATATTTTCCGCCCGCTAAATCAGCCCAATTGCATAAGGATATCATTTCTTTCTCCCAGGTTGAATAGGAAACGCTTTATGATACTTGAGAGCGTTTTAAGCAATATATGCGCTGATGCCCCCATCATGCAATTCCCGATTTGTTACAAATTCAGACGTTCTATAATGGCCTAAATCCCCAAACGCGTCAAATGATTGACGCCGCCGCCGGTGGTACCTTGAATAACAAAACACCGGCAGGCGCGCAAGAGCTTTTAGAGGGTATGGCCATGAATACGTATCAATGGAGTAAACCTCAGTCGCGCCCAAATAAACCGGCCGGGATATATGAAGTTGATACGATTTCAAATTTATATGTCCAGGTTGAGCTTTTAAATAGAAAAATAGAAGAGATGACTGCTTCCTCTTCTACACCTTCCTGGGGATCCCCCTCCACCATTGTCGAACATGTGGATTACAAGGGTAATCCGAATCGTCTAACTTTTAATTCCGGTAACACTCATTATGGTAATACATATCACCCGGGTTTTAGGAACCACCCAATTTCTCTTGGAGTAATCCAGGGAATGCGGCACAACCACCTAACACAATTCCACCTGGCTTTCCTCCACCACTAGCTCCAAAAGATCCCTCTATTGAGGAAGCGTTCACCAAATATGCAGCAAGTAACGACGCAAATATCCGAAATCTTACCGGATCTGTTCGCTATTTGGAGAATCAAATTGGGCAAATTGCAAAGATGCTCTCTGATCGACAACAGGGAGCCCTACCGGGAAATACGGAGCCCAACCCAAAGGAGCAAGCAAAGGCTATCACGTTACGGAACGGGAAGGAGGTAACTACCCCTTCAAAATTGGTTGAACCGGAGGTAACAATTTCTCCATCTCTTCCTCCTCAAATTCTAACGCAAAATAAAATTAAGGAATTTCAACCACCACTTCCCTATCCGTCTAAATTAAAGAAAGATCGAATGGATGAGCATTACGAAAAATTTTTAGACATGCTTAAATAGATTCATATTAATCTACCATTTTGCGAAGCTATCGCACAAATGTCGAAGTATGCTAAATACCTCAAGGATCTTTTATCCAATAAAAGGAAACTTGAGGATATTTCTACCATTCAATTGAACGCGGAAAGCTCGGTAGTTTTACTTAATAAGTTGCCTAAGAAATTAACCGATCCGGGTAGTTTCTCAATTCCATGTTTATTTGGCGATTTCTTGGTAAAACATGCGTTGGCCGATCTAGGCGCCTCTATAAATTTGATGTCTTATTCTCTTTTCCAAAAATTGGGTTTAGGAGAATCTAATCCCACGAGAATGAGCATCCAATTGGCGGATCGTTCCATAAAATACCCAATGGGTATTATCGAGCATGTGCTTGTCAAGGTTGATAAATTTATCTTCTTGGTAGATTTTGTCATCCTTGGCATCAAAGAGGACACTGAGGTACCACTCATTCTCGGTCGCCCTTTCCTTGCCACCTCGCGTGCCATAATTAATGTTAGTAATGGTAAACTTCTCCTTAGAGTCGGAGATGAAGAAGTTACCTTTACTATCAATTCTTCTATGAAAAATACGCTCTCAAATGACGACTCTTGTTTTTTCTTGGAGGCTTCACCTGATGAAGACTCCGTTTTATTTTCTGAATAAATTTCACCGTCATCTTTTTATGATGAAGACATTGAAAATCTCGATCTTATTTCTCATGAAATTATTGACGACACGATCACTAACGCACCTATTTTTGAAATTTTAGAATTAGGTAGTGATCGATTAAAAACTTCTTATGAAGAACCTCCCGTGCTAGAATTAAAACAATTGCCTGATAATTTAGAATATTTATTTCTAGCGGAAGATTCTAAGCTTCCCGTAATTGTGTCGGCATTTCTGTCCGATGAAGAAAAATTAAAATTATTAAATGTTTTAAAACTTCATCGCCGCGCAATTGCGTGGAAAATTTCAGATTTAAAAGGGATTAATCCCTCCTTTTGTATGCATAAAATTTTATTAGAAGAAAATTCACGTAAATCTATTCAACCTCAATGCCTCCTAAATCCTAATATGAAGTAGGTGGTTAAGGCGGAGGTAATCAAATTATTAGATGCGGGCATCATCTATCCGATTTCGGATAGCTCTTGGGTCAGTCCGGTCCAAGTGGTGCCAAAGAAAGGAGGATTAACGGTAGTGCCAAATGATAAAAATGAATTAATCCCTACTCGAACCATTACCGGATGGCGGGTTTGTATTGACTATCGCAAATTAAATGATGCGACCCGCAAGGATCATTTTCCTTTATCGTTCATCGAACAAATCCTTGAACGACTATCCGGACACTCGTTTTATTGTTTTCTTGACGGTCTCTCGGGGTATTTCCAAATCCCAATTGCGCCCGAAGAGCAAGAGAAAATAACATTCACTTGTCCGTTTGGCACCTTCGCCTATCGTAGGATGCCATTTGGGTTATGCAATGCGCCGGCTACATTCCAAAGATGTATGCTAGCAATTTTTGACGAATTAGTGGAGGATATTATGGAAATTTTTATGGATGATTTCTCCATTTTCGGAGATTCATTTGATTTGTGTTTGACTAACCTTTCCCGCGTTCTCCAAAGATGTGAGGACACAAATTTAGTGTTAAATTAGGAGAAGTTCCATTTTATGGTACGGGAAGGTTTGGTTTTAGGCCATAAAATATCTAGTAAGGGTATAGAGGTGGATAAAGATAAAATTGAAACAATAGAAAAATTACCTCCCCCTTCAAATGTTAAGGCCGTACGAAGTTTTCTTGGGCATGCCGGGTTCTAACGCCGGTTTATAAATGATTTCTCTAAAATAACCAAGCCCCTCACCCATTTATTAGAAAAAGATGCACCATTTATTTTTGATGAAAATTGTTTGCATTCTTTTTCTATTATTAAAGAAAAATTAATAAACGCACCGTTTATGATAGCTCCCAATTGGGATCTTCCTTTTGATATAATGTGCGACGCTAGTAGTTTTGTCGTCGGTGCAGTCTTAGGACAACACGTCAATAAAAATTTTCATCCTATTTATTATGCGAGCAAGACACTTACCAACGCACAAGAAAATTACACAACAACCGAGAAGGAGCTCTTAGCCATGATTTTCACTTTTGATAAATTCCGTTCATATCTTACTTTATCTAAAGTAATTGTTTTTACTGATCACTCGGCTTTACGTTATTTGCTAACAAAAACTGATGCCAAGCCAAGGTTTATTAGGTGGATCTTACTCTTACAAGAATTTGATTTGGAGATCCGGGACAAAAGGGGAGCGGAAAATTTGGCGGAGAATAATCTTTCTCGGTTGGAGAATCCCAATTCGCAGGAGCTCATAGAGGAAGAAATTAATGATACTTTCCCCGAGGAACGCCTCCTCATTATTCATAAGGTAATAGATCTCCCCACCCCTTGGTTCGCCAATTTCGGAAACTACCTTGTTGCAAGATTTCTCCCAAACGATTTCTCCTATCAAGAAAAGAAGAAATTCTTTTCCGATTTGAAAAATTATTTTTGGGAAGATCCATTCCTTTTTCGAGTTTGTGCGGACCAAGTGGTGCGGAGGTGTGTATCTCATGAGGAAGGCGCTCAAATTCTAAAGCATTGCCACGAGGGACCCGCCGGTGGGCAATATAAAGCAAATCGGATGGCACGGAAGGTAATTGAAGCGGGCTTCAATTGGCCGAGCATCTTCAAAGACGCTCACGCACATGTAAGTCATTGTGAACAATGCCAACGCTCAGGTAATATGTCCCGCCTTGATGAAATGCCTTTAAAATCTATTTTAGAAATTGAGGTTTTTGATTTATGGGGGATCGATTTTATCGGCCCGCTACCAGTTTCTTTTGGAAATCGATATATTTTGGTAGCGGTCGATTACGTGTCTAGGTGGGCGGAGGCGTAAGCCCTTCCCACCAATGATGCCCAAATCGTGACCAAATTCCTCAAAAAACGCTTTTCACGATTTGGAGCACCGAGGGAGATAATTAGCTATAGGGGAACTCATTTTTGTAACGCCCGGTTCACTAAAGTTTTATCCAAATATGGCATCCTAAAGTTTTTCAACCGGGAGACCAAGTTCTCCTCTATAACTCGCGTTTACATCTTTTTTCGGGAAAACTTATGTCCCGTTAGTCTGGCCCTTTTATCGTCAAAGAGGTGTGGCCCTACGGGACCGTTTCAACAAAGCATCCCGAAAAAGGTGAATTTAATGTGAATGGGCCCCGGTTGAAATTATTTTTCTCCGGCGATAATCTTCATGAGCATCGGGAGGAGATTCTCCTTCCAAACACCTAAACCGGCATGCCACCATGGTCGAGCTCAACGACTGTAACCAAAGCGCTCTTGGGAGGCAACCCATATTTTTATTTTTATTTCGTTTAAAAAAAATTTTCTAAAAATTTCTTTTATTTAAGTTTTTTTTTCAAAAAAAAAACATATAAAAATGAAAAAAAAACATAATAAAAAACAAGAAAATATGTTAATATTTTTATTGTTCTATTTTGAGGTTTTTGCGGGTTTGGAGGAGATTTGCGAAATAACGGACGCTCGCACGTACAAGAAACTCCGCACTGCAAGTCGATATTTTATGTTTTTATTTTTACTAACGTGTTTTTATGTTTTGTTTTACAAAAAAAGTATAAAAAAATAATACAACAAAAAAATCACTTGCACGCCCCTAATGTCACGGGCGTGTCTAGGTGGTGTGGCCTGTCTGGATGTCGGTTTCGGCTGATGGGCCCTTCTTGTGAAAGAGGCGGGTCCATCTCCCGCCCTTGTCACGGGCGTGACAATTCCCCTGTCACGGGCGTGACCGGGATGGAACTCCTCCAGCTCGGTTCGGCTGTACGTTTCTGAGTCACGCCTGTGACTTGCTATTATATGCCCCAAAAACACGGGCGTGGCTTTTTGGCAGGTCCCATTCTGGAAGAGAAGAGGACCTCGGATTCCTTCCAGTTGCACGCCCCAGAGTCACGGGCGTGACCCTAGGGCGTGTTACTTTTTTTATCTCCCGACAGTCAATCTCACGGGCCTGCATTTTTTTGTTTTTATTATTACATGCCCCCTAGTCACGGGCATGACAGGGGGGTGTGCCTTTTTTTCCTATTTAAAGGTTTGTTCTTTTTTTTTTCTACACCACTCCTTCTTTCTCTTGTCTATTTCCTTTCTCCCCTTGAGCCAAAATTCTCACAATGCCTCGCCATCATTCTCGTTCCACCGCCTCCTCATCAGAGCACCCCACGGATCCTGCCGCGGTGGAGGATATGCTTATTTTTGATAACCCCACCCAACAAGAATGAAGCAACCGTTTGGCCGCCAAACCCTTTGGCGTCTTCTGTATTCTGAACTGGGGCATCCTTGCAGCCTTCGGCGCTGCGGATTTGGTGAGAAACTTTCTATCCATCCCCGGATGGACTGCTATTTTCTCCATCTCCGAGGCTGCTTACTTCGAACTCACAATTGAGTTCTTAGCCTCTTTTGAGTTTCGGTGGGTTGGGAATGATGACGTCATCGCCTTTCGAATGGGCGGTGTTTCGCATCAACTTTCAATCCGCCAACTAAATTTCTTATGGGTTTTTGCGATGAGGCATTTTCTCTTTCTCCCGCCTACGCCAATCTTTGTGTTGATTTCCCCACCATTTTTAATCTTCTACAATTCTGGTTAAAAATCAGCAACGATATTTCTCCTTACACCCCCCAAAGATTCAAAGGTAGCCACCTCATCTCGCCTGCCTTTCGTATTCTCCACAACCACCTTACCTTCACTCTCACCGGCCGCGACGATAGCCATGGTGTGGTTACCAGACGGGACTTACTATGTCTATATAGTATGCACCATCAGGTACCTCTTAACCTCGGCCAGTTTCTCGCTATCTTCTTTCGACATCAGGCCGAAAACGCGAGGTTGGGAGCTGTCCATGGCGGGCACTTCATCACCCATCTCGCCAAGCAGCTTGGGTTCTGGGATACTCTTCCGCGAATGCGCTCCGTTCAGACACCGATTTCCATTCAATTTCAGAATCTCCAAGTCGTATGCTTAGCACGACGACGCGATGGTGAGTTTGAGGCTCTGCCACCGGAGGTTGGCGGCGGAGCATTTGATCTCGATGCTGATCTCCCTAGTGCTACTCATTCTCCACCCCCACTGCCGCTGCACCTTTCCCCGGCTCCTGGTCCTTCGACTTATTGGGATCGTTAGTTCGGGTCGCTCCGTACTCAGCTTGAGCAGATGGAGACCAATTTTGATGCTCGGTTTGCACATTTTGATAGTCGATTTACAGCACTTGAGCAACGTCAAGATTCTTCAATGGATCACATTTTGAGGGAGTTTGGGGTTTTGCGGACTCACTATCCACCCAGCAGGGATGGCAGTGATGAGGATTAGGCCTCTTTTGTTTTATCTTATTGTATCTGTCTCTGTCTTTATATTTTTCCTGCTTTCATGTCTCTTTATCTTTTTATAAAAAAATATAAAAATTGTGTGTTTTGCTTCATCAGGACTACTTGGTGCGAATTTGGCCTCCACTCAGGGAAGTTTCTTCTCTCTTTACTTACTTGTTTTTCCTTGATTTACAACATTGGGGACACTGTTTTCTTTTAAGTATGGGGGGAGGGTTTTTCACACCAAGTTTACTGCTGGGCAACACCCGAAAAAATAATTTTAAAGAAAATATTAAAACAATAGAAAATATTAAAAAATAGTTTTTATTTTGGGAATCAATATCTCTATATTTACTCATGCAAAATCCTTAGTAGATTTGCTTTTGCATAGTGTTGTAGGGAATTTTTATACTTCATTTGATTTTGAATTTTGGAGTAAAATTGTTGACTCATATAGTATTCCTAGTTAAGCGCACGCGTTTGTAGGATCTCATGTCGAATTAACTATTCAGCATATAATTAAATTAATGTTTTTCTAACTGCGTGAAAATAATTTTTGTTTTACTTTTACCTTGAAACCGATAGAATCCAAAAATAATTTAAGTGAGTATGTAGAAGCTTACTAGAGAATTATTACGCAATTTGAACGGAAGGGTATTCTTTCTCGATGTCTAGAACTTGCCCTCTAGCGACTCTCAAAACATTTGCATAAGTTAAATTCATTAGTATGAATATGATATAGGCATTTCATTGGCCCGTTTGAGCTTCACCCGCACCTAACATTTTATCTTTGTTAAACCCCTTTGAGCCCTTTACATTACTTTTTGTTTCAGCTCCACCAAGCTCTTCACCAAGGCCCAAAAAGCAACCTAATCACACACCTAAGTCTATGCTCGAAATTAGTTATTTGAAAAGATTTTGTGAGTGTTGGTTGTCTTTTATTATTTTGGTGGACATTTTTTTTATGAAAGAAAAAAATGATGATATAAAAAAATCAAATGAAAAAAAAAATTGGGAATTGGCTATATTCTTACAATGCTATGACTGCTTAGATTATTTTATGCACGCTCACTTTAGGTTTGGGTGTGACTGGCCGTCATGTTTATCTTGTTTGTCCTCACCAAAAATAACCTAAGCCCACGTTTCAACCAAATTAAGTCCTATTGATTCATACTTATGAGTTAAACTAGTGCGGTGGCGAGAGTGTGAAAGGGCAAGCCTATGGCCATCGTCATTGATGGATTTCTTTGGAGGTTATCCCAAAATTTGATGTTGTCTAATCTTGATCTTAGTAAACACGCTACCCGCTCCCTAAATAACATTTTAGGATTTATCGGATTTTCAATTTAAAAGTAAAAACAATATGTTGTAATGCATTTTTGAAAAATTATAAGCTAATCTTTATGCTGAATAAGTTTTTCTACTAGGATTTCTACGCACTTAGGCGCAAGACTTCGCATTTTTACTCCTTAGGTTCAAATTTCTTTTCTAGTATTTAAATTTTTCTACTCCTACGAAAAGTTGTTTGCTCGGGACTAACAAATGGGTAAGTATGGGGTATTGATAACTCCAATTTTATCTTAGTTTTTATTTAGTTTTTAGTTTAATAATCAATCAATATATGTTTAAATTCTTAAAATAATCTCCCCAATTTACTTATTTTTCTTTTTCAGGCAAATATGGGCTGCTGATAGCATTTTTGGGCTCACTGTATTAATCAGGAAAAAAAATGTGTCTGTTTTGGGAAATTATCAAGAACATGCCCCCATATCACGGGCGTGACCTGGGGGCGTGACCTTAGCCACGAGGCGTGCCTGATAGCAGCGTTAAAAGTCAAGTCCACGTCAGATTATTATTACATGCCCCAGAGTCACGGGCGTGACCTAGGGGCGTGACTTATGTCACGGGTTGTGACTCTCCTGCCGTGCTGGGACCTTTGTCGCATCAGATTATTATTACACGCCCCCACAGTTATGGGCGTGACTAAGGGGAGTGACATCTTCTTAACTGCCAACTTAACTCTAGCTCAAGCCGTTTCCCGTCGTTTGCAGATCAAGCCAAGACACACCTAGGTCACGGGCGTAACCAACAGATTTATGAAGTATGGCGGTTTTTCTCCCGAACATTCCCGGGTATTCAGGACACCGTTGTCGCACATTATACTCCCCAGAGTCATGGGCGTGACCTAGGGGCGTGTCTCCCTAACTTTTTCAACTATAAATTGTTGCCATATTCAGATGCCAAGGGAGCAATTTTGGGAGTCCAATTTCTATAATTCTGCACTATTTCATTATAATTCTCATTTCTATTTGTTGCATTTGAATTTCGTTTCAAGTTATAGTTCTCGTTCAAGTATTTTCAATTCAAGTACTTTTCTTTTACCAATCATGTCTCTCTCATTTGCCATATGTATTTTCCCCGTCATGATGAGTAGCTAAATTCCAATTAGCACTTGATCATGATGAACTTTGGAATAAAATAAACTTTGTTTTGTTCTTATAAAAATTAGCAAGCTCTCTATATTATTTCGCTTCGATTTATCTTGGATTCTAAATGCTTCGAATTCATATGTCGCGAATATGTTTCTCGATCTAAGATTCGTATGCTAGTGATCGAGAGATCCATGCGAACGAGGAGATCACTCAAAGATAAAAAAGAGTTTCATGCACTCCTCGAGAGAGGGTGATATAAATCTTCCGGACTGGAATCAAATCCAGTAGATGGGTTCACCGCCTAAAGCAAGCTTAGGGGTTTCGACTGGCCGAGGGGTCTTAATCGATCAACCTAAGGTTAGTTGATAGTTCTCTCGATAGAAGTTCTATCATACTTTGGGAACCTCCACTGTCGAAGTAAATAATTTAAGAGTTTGCAGTTTAATCTTTTAAGAAGTTTATTTTAGTCCAAAGGGATTCTAGATCAAGTGTTAGCTCTCTAATCATCGATTTTCTCTTTAGCCCAAGTCGTCTATTTACTTCACTTTTCAAACCAAAAAAATTTCCGTTAGATAAAATAACAGCTCTGCTTTGTGAGTACAAGTACTCGACAGCCCCGAGTCTAATACGACACTTGATCATGTACTTTAAAATGATAGGTATACTTGCCTTATCGGTTTATTGTTGGATTTGCGCTTCAGCAAAACACTAAAGAAAATTATCCATCATTATCTTCCATAACACTTCTTCTCATGAGTATTGGATCCTAATTCTATACTCTCTTTATATATATAAATACACTAGATAACCTAGCATGCTCTCTACAATGTTTTGTATGTTTTGAATTTGTGAATTAAAATAACATTGTAGTAATCTCTTTTTGATAACATTGTTTCATGCTTTGTTACTTTATTATCAATCTTACAGTTTTTAATTAAGAAATGATTTACAAAAACATCTTTCTTCTTGGAATTTAACTCATATATCTTCATGATTACAAAAAGGTGGTTCTTGTATTTCTATAAGTCTTCCGCATCATCACCATGTATTTTTTACCTTGTGCTTTCATGCTTATATCAAAATCTTAAAACTCAAAATTCCTTTTTTCAACAAATGGTAGACCTGCTTGGTAGAAGTTATATTGGGTGTTCTGACACGAATATCAATTTTATGCTAAACACTACTCCAACAAGTGAAATATTGCTTATAAAAACAGCTTCTTGAATTTCAAATCAAATTACGTTTTGATTTCCTAATTGCTAAAAGGATGTTTTTATTTATTCCAAAATGTCGAGTCATCCGCAATATTAAAACTCTGATTTATTAATGGATTAACTATGTGAGCTTTTCTTTAAAAATTCAAATAAAAATATAAACTCATAGGCTATGAACTCATCATTACATTCAAACTCTAAATGTTTCCAATAATTATTATCCCATAACTTCATATCTCACCATAGAGGGGACGTAGGGTTGTAGGCATTAGTAACCTGACCTCTAAGTCATGTCTTGTCCTTAACTGGGGAGGGTTCCAGTGGGGCCTTGCGAGGCAATAGGGGGGAAGAGTGCTAGGTTGAGTTTTGTCTAGTGCTTGCATATGGGACTAACACCCCAACCTACGGCATGTATGCAGCTCCCCATGACCATCCGTCACTTAGTGCGGGGCTAGGGTGTAGACATATTGTCTGGGTAGATTGGTTACTTGGAAATCATTATTAGTTTTTTTGCTTAAAACTCTTATATTAAGGGAAGAACTAACATGATAATGTTGAGTACTTGGTAAATGTCATTTTGTTCATCTTTATGCTAAAACTCTGATTTATTTCTATGAAAATACTTATGCTAAAAACTCTGATTTATTTCTATAAAAATTATTATAAAACTCCTTATCATTTCCTTTCCTCTCAAAAGCTCGATCAGGCCTTATTTTATTATCAAAACTTTTATGTGTTTTGATTCCTTACTCACTTTTGCTAATAACAAAAGGGGGAGAACTAACATGATAAATAAAATCCGCTATCAAAATGGAAAACTAACATGATTAAGTAAAATGATAGCTTACATATTAGGGGAGCATTCACTTAGGGGGAGAATGTATTTAGGGGGGGCAATTCTAAATACTAAAATCAATAATTATCCTAAGTCGTCACTCTCACACACACACACAAGTAGGTTTCATCATGCTTATTTAATTAATGCTCTGATTTATCATTAATGGATTTGTTATTATCAAAATGGAGAGTTTGTTAGAACATGGTCTTCCGCATCTCCTAGGTTTGAGAATAACAAATCCTCTGTGTATTTGATCTTGTGTGTTTAAGTGTGCAGGAAAACAAGTCCACATGACTCAAAGATAACATATGAAAGAAGCACCCGAGTTTGGAGCCAAAACTCAAAACTGGCCGCTAGAGCGGGTGGTAGCTCTGGCGGTAGCTCTGGCGGTAGCTCCGGCGGTAGCTCCGGCGGTAGCGCTAGCCCAGGCGCTAGCACTGAGGCTATAAATAGGACCCCTCTTCTCTCGGTTTGTACACACATGATAGAGAGAGGTTGAGTGCTAGAATTCCAGAGCCTGATTTGGCCGAAGGTTGATCTCATGCCAAACCTCTGCAGATTTCTGAAGGAGAATCTCTTCACGCCGGATCCAAACGGCGTCCGCTTCTACAATGCTTACTCTACAACGGATCTTCGTCTCCAACTTCAGAAGTTCTTCAAGAGAGAGTTTTTATTATTATCTTTTCATATTCCTTGTAAACCGTTAGAGAATTCGCCTCGTGTTGGCGACTAGGTCTGGGTAGGACTTAGGGCAGAAATTTGCCTCGTGTTGGCGACTAGGTTTAGGGTGTAGATCTAGGGGGTGCTCGAGGCCATATCCGGGAAAGGATTGGCTAGAGGGGCTTGAGGCCGTATCCAGGGAAGGATCGGCTAAAGCCAATCGGTGCGTAGGGATACGAGCGGTATAGAAAAGAAAAAGAGTCTTTCATATTTCGCTTTGATTTCTAGCGTCATTGAAATCAAATTTTGTAATCAATTTTATTAATAATAATCATGTCTCTCTTTGTGTAATAAAATTGATTTGATCTTCATTTCTCTAAATTGTTTATTATCCTCTCCTTCATTATGAAATAATTTAGATCTTTATTCAAAATCACTATTTTGATTTCTTATTATTTCAAGTATTTCAAACTATAATAAAAAGTTTTAAAACCCTTATTCACACCCCCCCCCCCCCTCTAAGGGCGCCTACCGATCCAACACAAATCTCCTTCGACATATGGAACCGCTCCTCAACAAAAGACAGAGAATCTTTGTACTCGGCCACTCCCGCCGCCTTGGCCACTTCTATGATGCGCTCTACCGATGACAACCGATCCACCTCGCCCCTCAGGAAGCCCAGCTCCCCCTCTTGGCAGAACATCTCCCCTTGAGCCTCCGACAGCTGACGAAGGGCATCCTGGGCAAGCGCCTTGTCCCCACTGTACTCCGCTCGTAGTTTATCGACCTCCGATCAGGAAGAGGAGATGTCGACCTCCAGCTGCCCGATATGGGCTAGATCATGATCTCTCTTCTTCTGCAAAATAGATAAATCACCTATCGCCACGTGCAGTTCCTCCTAAAGAGTGAAGTAGATGTCCTTGAGGCCCACATAACAATCATTCCAAGTGAGATCAACGCTTGTCAAAACATCGGCATGCGGGCAAAAGTAAACAATTAGCATACATGAGCAATGATGGGGAAGAAGGGTCAAAACTAGAGAAAAAGAACTTACCGTAGAAGTCATCGCCTGAAGAGAGGAGGAAACTCACCTCGTTGGCGGCAAAGGAGGAGGCGGAGGCAAGTCTCCCTGCGAGACCTGGTCGGCGATAGGATATGCCAAAATCTCAATATCTGGATCGGCTGGAGTCGGCTCCACCCTGCGGCTGCTCGGGACAGCCTCGTGATCATGGCTCCTAAGCATTGGCAGGATAAGCCCTTCTCCTCCGCGATTAGGTCCCGATGTCGTAAGGGCCTGCACCCCTTACATTCATCCACGGTTTGAATACTCCTGTTATTCACTGGCCACTTCGGGGCCCATCCCCGGGGACTTTGCGCTGCCGTCGATTGAAGGTTCGCCCTTCTCCTCTGCGGTCAGGTTCCGACATCGTAAGGGTCTGCCACCCTTACATTCGTCAACGGTTTGAATAGCCCTGCTATTCACCGGCCACTTCGGGGCCTGGCCCCGGGGACTTTGCGCTGTCGCGATTGAAGGTTCGCCATTCTCCTCCGCGGTCAGGTCCCGATGTCGTAAAGGCTGGCCCCCTTACGTTCTTCCACGGTTTGAATTCCCCTGCTATTCACCGGCCACTTCGAGGCCCGGCCCCATGGACTTTGCGCTATCGTCGATTGAATGTTCGCCCTTCTCCTCCGCAGTCAGGTCCCGACGTCGTATGTGCCTGCCCCCCTTACGGTCATCCACGGTTTAAATATCCCTGCTATTCACCAGCCACTTCGGGGCCCGGACCCGGGGACTTTGCACTGTCGTCAATTGAAGGTTCGCCCTTCTCCTCTGCGGCTAGGTCCCGACGACATAAGGGCCTCCCCCCCCCCCTTATGTTCATCCATGGTTTCAATACCCCTGCTATTCATCGGCACTTCAGGGCTCGACCCCGGGGAATTTGCGCTGCCGTCGATTGAAGGTTCGTCCTTCTCCTCCGCGATCAAGTCTCGACGTCCTAAGGGCCTGCCTCCCTTAAGTTCGTCCATGGTTTGAATACCCCTGCTATTCACCGGCCACTTCGGGGCTCGACCCCGGGGACTTTGCACTGCCGTCGATTGAAGGTTCGCCCTTCTCCTTCGCGGTCAGGTCCTGATGTCGTAAGGGCATGCCCCCCTTACGTTCTTCCATGGTTTGAATACACCCGCTATTCATCGGCCACTCTGGGGCCTGTCCCCCTAATTGCTACTTCAATAAGAAGCAAGACACTAAAGTCGCAAGTGACACAGGAAAATGAATGCAATATATACGATGAAGGAATACAGCCACACCAGCTCAACGCTGCACACAAGTAAAAAAAACAAATAGCCATACTGAAAATAGGAAAGTGAAAAGTAACAAGTACAAGCGTCAATCCTCGTCTATGTCCGAGTGATCATCCTCAAAAAGGTCCTCAGCTCCAAGACCGGCAATGCCACATCCGAACTTCCTCTCCATCATACGGAGAGTCTTCTGAATTCCTTTCTAAAAGGCAACTTCACACTCGTCCGCTAACAGTGGCTCTACCTCCTTCGTCATAACCTCGGCGCGAATCTCCTCCGACATCTGGAACCGCTCCTCTACAAAATCCAAAGAATCTTTGTACTCGGCAACTCCCGCCGCCTTGGCCTCCTCTATGTTGCGCTCGACCGTTGACAACCGATCCACCTCGCCCCTCAGGAAGCCCAGCTCCCCCTCTTGGCGGAACGTCTCCCCCTGAGCCTCCGACGACTGACAAAGGGCATCCTGGGCAAGCGCCTTGTCCCCACCGTACTCTGTTCATAGTTTCTTGACCTCTGATCGGGAAGAGGAGATGTCGGCCTCCAGCAGCCTGATATGGGCCAGATCATGATCTCTCTTCTTCCGCAAAATAGATAAATCACCTCTCGCCATGTGCAGTTCCTCCTGAAGAGTGAAGTAGATGTCCTTGATGTTGGAGCATGCGTTTCGCACTCTTCCGGTTTGATAATAACAAAATCCCGTTTGTATTTTATTCTATTTTTATTGATGGTGTGCGGGTAACAGGTTTGAGATGTTCACAATTCTAATTGGAGCTCATTTAACTGTATGGAGAATTTCGATGTCGAAATTTTCCGACATCTACTGTCGCCCAGGCGACAGGACAGAAGTTACAGCAGCAGCCTACACGACAGCACGACGAGCAGTAGTTTGGCGCTGTCGGAATTCCGACAGTGATGTCGCCTAGGCGACAGGACAGAAGTTACAGCAGCAGCCCGCACGACAGCACAACGAGCAGCAGTTTGGCGCTGTCGTAATTCCGACAGCGATGTCGCCCAGGCGACAGTGAAAAACTATAAATTGGTTCGTTTTGTTCGTGCATTCTAAGCTTTGAAGATTCTAAGTTCTTTCTTGAGTGCATACGAACCAGAGAGCTCTAGAACCTCATCAACTCCCATTTGTTCTTAGAAGGTTTGAGATTGAAGACGAGATCGGACGCGCTTCTACATCAACGATCATCTCAAGGCTTCAACCTTCCTTTCAGAGATCTGAATTTCTAGGGAGTTCTTCTTTTGATTTTGTATTTTCATTTATATACATTTCACTTTGTATTGTTAGGAAAATCGTCTCCTTGTGCGTGACGTCTAAGTCCTTGCGTGGCTTAGGGGAAAATCGCATCCTTGTGCGGAGCATCCAAGTCCTTGCGTGACTTGGTAGGAAATCGTGGCCTTGTGTGCTACGTCTAGATCTTGGGAAGATCGAGAGGATAGGCTTGGGCTTGGTCTAGGGAGAGACAAGTGATAGCCTTCCGATCCTTGGGAGAAGGATTGGTAAACTCAAATTGTTAAAAGTTTTTTATCATATTTGTGCCTTGATCTTAAGCATTGTTGAGATCATTTGTTGGGAAAATGATTTCTCTTAACCCCTAGAAATAAGTTAAAGAAGAATTCTAAGAATGAATAATAAGGCTAAGTAAATATGCGTCGAATAGTATTCGACGCAACGTCGAAATGTAGTCGACGTTTCCTTCAGATTAAGTCGAAATAACTCTAGGAAGATTTCGATGTATGTGTTGTCGACGTTACTCTGATTTCTAGTCGACGCATCTAATGTAGTCGACGCACCTTTATCGACGCACCTTCCTTATTCTCCTCTCGACGTCCAGACAGGATGTATTCGACGCTTGCGTCGAATAGTAATCGACGCACGTCGATCTTTATGACAGAATTCAAAATCGCCAGATCTCTTTCCTTATCTAATAAGATCTGATCTATATGGAATCAATTTATGTCTTATAGCCGTTCTGAATCTTTCTTTTCCTCTATTAGATTCTTGGCTAATTTGTTAAAATTCATTATGGACATTATTTGAAATTAGAATGAATACTTTCCTTCTATGGATATAACTATTATGGGAATTTCTCTTTCTTTCTAATACTCTGCCTGCTAATTGATTACTCTCCTTTAGTATTATTTGAATGAAACAGAGCTATAAATAAAGAGAAGGTCGGCAGAAGAAGTTGTCAAGTGATTCACCACTTTTACATTTGAAAAGAGGAAAAGCTCCCAAGTGAAAAAGAGAGAATTGAGAAATAGTCCTGCAGCAATATTCAAGCATTCTTCTTCTCTCTGCTTCTGAAGTCACCCTGCTGCAAATTCTGATAGCTCTCACATAAGAGAGAAAAGCTACCAATCTTCTTCTCTCTATAGAAGAAAGATTTAATTCACTTCTTGTGCTTCCAATCTTCTTGCTAGGAAGAAGATTCATTCTTGTTCTTATTTCTTTCTTCTTTCTTATTTTTACTTAAACATTGTACAAGAGTTTTTAGAATCTCTCTTCAAAAAATTCAGTGTACTGGTTCTAAGAGTCTCCTTTTCAAAAGACTCAGTTGGTTCTAAGAGTCTCCTTGTCAAAAGACTCAGGGTGGTTTTAAGAGTCTCCTTATCAAAAGACTCAGTGCAAGATAGTGAATTCCTACCAAGGGGGTAGAAGAGTGGACTACCCAAAGTTTGGGGAACCACTATATTTTCTTGTGTTGTGCTGTGATTTCTTTTCTTGCATTTACTTTCTTTATTTGTTTAATTCTTATTGGTGTGTGGGAAGCTATAATCTGTGATCATACACATATATATATTAACATTGCACAAAATATTTTTTAATCTCTATTCACCCCCCCCCCCCTCTAGAGAATTCTAGTGAGGTTAACTGTGCACTTTCAATTGGTATCAGAGGTAGGTTGATCTAAAAAGGTTTAACTCCTTGATCAAAAAGATCCTACCTCTTGTTTTTATATATATATTTTTTTTTCATGGCATAAATCAAAGATTATGCTTCCACCAGACCACCAATGTGCAATCTTGAAAAGTTTACAGTTTGGAAAACAAGAATCAGAATTTATATGAATTCCATTGATGCTGGCTTGTTTAATATTACTGTGACAGGTCCCCCAAAGCCTTATAGAAAGGATGCAAGTGGCAATGTCACACAAACACTTGTTCCATGATCTGAGTGGACAGAAGATGAGAAGAAGGCAAGAACATATGATCTAAAGGCCATGAACATACTTGTCACAACTCTCTCAGATGACATCTTTCAAAGGGTTGTTGACTGTGAATCATCCAAAGAAATTTGGGATGCTCTTACAAAGATGGTTGAAGGAAGTGCTGATGAAAAGAAAGATAAGAAGGCCCTATTGATCTCCCAATATGAGAACTTCCAAAAGAAGAATGAAGAGAGTATCTCTGAGATGTATGACAGATTCAGTCTAATCATCAACCAATTGAAAAACTTGGATAGAGAGATCTCCCTCACTGAGATTAATGACAAATTGCTAATGAGTCTCCCCAGTTCATGGGACTCAAGAATATGGGCAATAAGAGACACAAGAGGACAAAAGGAAATCTCTACAAATGCTCTCTTAGGAAAGCTCAAATCCTATGAGCAACTACTGAAAACTAGAGAAGAGAAGAAAAGAAGAGAAAACACTCCAATCTCCTCAAAAGACAGGAACATAGCTTTAAAGGCAACAGAAGAAAGGACTCCTGTCACTGAAGAAGAACTATTCAGTTTCCTAGCCAGAAAATTTAAGAAATGGGTCAAGACAGATGGATCAAAAAGTAGGGAGTCAAAACAAAGGTATGACAAAACTCCCACTAAAGAAATTATTTGCTATTCTTGCAGGAAACCTGGACATATTGCCCCAGAATGTCCAGAGAATGCTGAAACAAAGAAAGATCTGAAAAGAAAAGATCTCAAGAAAAAGGGGAAGAAGAAAGAAAGAGGCTTTATTGCAGAAGCCTGGAGTGAAACAGACTCTGAGGACAGTTCATCCTCTAAGAGTGACAATGAAGAATCTAGGCAAGAAGACCTATGCTTGATGACCTTTGAAGGCCCCAAGAATGATGATGGTGCTAAATCTTGGAGTGAGACGGGATCAGAAGAAAGCATATCTTCTGAAGATGAAAAAGAAAATAGCCTTATTCTCATAGAGGAATCTGAGGATAAGGATGAGGTAAGCATCTTTGATGAAATAGATTTTCAAAGTGATAAATTCAGAAATAATTTTATGGGAATGTGTCTAGATCAATTAAAAGCTAAACAAGAAATCAAGGACCTAAAAGAACAAATTCATATGATCAAGAACCAAAGAAATAAAAAAGATATAAGCTCAATAGATCATGTATTAAGGGCCAACATAAGAGAGAAGGAAATAGAAAGGGCTAGAATAGAAAATCAGTTCCTTAAGGATAAGGTTTCTCAGGCAAAGGCCTTTGAAGAATCAATAAAAATGAGAAGCCAAACTCTTAAAGAAATCACTGAAAAACAAACAATAAGACACAAAAATCTTGGGTTAGGGGCTGATCCATCAATCAGCCTAATTCCATCCAACAAGCCTGCTTGGATGAGCCCTGTAAAATTCACTAAACCCATCAAATTAGCAAACCAAGAAAAAGAATCACAACATAAGAAAGAACACTTCTTCAAGGAAATAAAGGAATTTGATGAAACATCATATTATTCAGCTGATGACTCACAAACTTCATCTGAAAAGACAACTAAACCAAAAGAAACAACATTCAAAGGAGTAAAAACAGAAAAAGGTAAAATGAAAATTTATGAAGACACAGTTGCGTCGACTTCATATCAACGCATGAATGATTGTGCGTCGATTTCTACTCGACGTAACCTCTCAGATGCCTCGACCTCTACTCGACGCTTGAATAAAGATACGTCGACATCCAATCAACGCAACTTTCTCCATGCGTCGATACCAGATCAACGCAATCTGAGGAATGCGCCGAATATAAATCGACGCAACTATCAACATACGTCGAATAGATATCGACGCATAAAAACTCAGAGCAACATGAACACCTATATTCCAAAAATCTTCCATCTTAACCCCCATTCAGGACCCATTCATCCTGATCATGATTTCTATCCTAATCAACATTCTAACCAAAATTTCAATCCAAAACTTGATAACCAAAATTCCCATCCTAATCAAACCTTCTATCCTAATTAACACTGGTATTCTAGTCAACACTTCTATCCCCATTTAAACTCAAACTCTCACAAAAGTAAGATACTTAAGTGTTACATATGCAACAAAAATGGCCACCTTGCCAAAAAGTGCTGGTATAATCAATCAAATTGGTCTTAAAACCCAGTCCTAGGCTAACTTAGAAACCTTTAGGATTAAGAAGAGATGAAAAGAAATAAACACCTAGAACTTTTCAGGAAAATTAAAAGTCACGTCGACTTCTAATCGACGCACCATCGATGACTCCGATCAATAGGTACAATCGACGCATGCGTCGACTACTATCGACGCATACGTCGATAAGAAACCCTTGCATCCCAGAACAAACTAAATCGACGCTCACATTGAAGTTCACTCGACGTAACGTCGACCTCATAAAAACGAGAGGCAAGACTAAAATATTTTCGGTCACATCCACTGAAGTATCGAATAAGCCTCGAATTGAGTCCTGTTTCGACGCTTCACCTGACTTAAATAGACTCTTCAGTTAGAAACCTTCACGACTCTGCATCCTTCATCCTTCTTGCTCCTCAGACCAGCCGATTTCTTCCTCTCTCTTTCACTAACCTAAAAATGGCTCCAAAGACCAACTCAGGCTTCGACATTGACCTTGAGTCCTTCCAAGCAGCCGCAGAAAACTACAAGAGCATCATTGCTCTCTTTACTGAAGTAGGACTGGACAAGCTCATCTCCACTAGGTGCAAGCTCCTGGAATCAGAGCTCACAGAGCTAATAACTCATGTTAAGATATCTGAACAAGGAGAAATCCAGGGAACACTATATGAGACACCAGTCTCAATCTCAGCAGAACATATTAGGGCCACCTTTGATCTTCCATCAGGTATATCCTACTATCATCTTTGTTTAAAAGAAATAAGGAAAGAAGATGAGCTTCTAAAAGAATGACTAAATAGGTCTTAACTATTCCCCTATTAGGTGATGAATCCGTTGAACTCACACCTGATGAAATCAAGCATTTACTCATCACTATGAATTTCTCAAAAGATAGGCCAATCCATCTGAAAAAGATAGACTTTTCTGATGAGTACAGATTGCTGGCAGATATAGTAGGGAAGATACTACTATGCAAGATATCAGCCCATGATGCAGTGCCCAAACAACAACTAAACATCATGGGGGGCCTTGTACTAAAGAAGAAAATAAACTGGGCCAGCTGTCTGCTCAAGATGATAGGCTCTAGATATTCTCACAAAGAGAATGCCTACATGAGGATTATGAGTCAAGTACTCTTCCACTCCTTCCCTGACCTCTGTAGGTCAAAAGGAATTCCTATCCCTCCTGGAAAGAGGATGTCCATTGCCCTCTTCTCCAAATGGACCAGGCAAATCCCCAAGCCTGGTTCCATTCCTGAAAGGACTCCCTCTCCTCCTAACTCTCCTCCTCCTCCTCCTCAAGGAGACAATCCTTCTCTACCACCATCATCCACTCAAATAATATCTACTACCCTCACAACTCCTACTCTACCTACCTCTTCTCAAACACCTGCTCAAACAACAGTTTCTCCTTCTTTTCCTCCTCCTATTTCCCCATCTTTTCTACCTCCATTATCACACATACCTGATGTATCAACTCACTTCTCTCCTCCTCTATCACCTCTTCCTCCACCATCACCTTCTCACCTTTCACACCATGAATCATCTGCATCCCCTGAGGCTCTCATCACTCAGTGCATCAAATCAGCAGCTGTAAAATTCCAAGTGATGCTGGATAAGCATTGCTCCCAAATTCATTCCTCCATCCTTCACATGCACACCCAAATAAATGGGGTCAGTGCCTCTGTGCAAGGCCTAAAGACCTATCTCTCTTCCTCTAGAGTGACAAGGTCTTTCTTAACCTCCCTGGCCAAGAAAGTCAAGAAGGGGGAGAATCTAGATGAAGAGCAGCCAAAATCTGATAAAATCCTTGGGAATGAGATAGTACCTGAGCTACACCATGATGAACAAATAATAGAGGTACTCAACATAGCAAGAGATGCTGCAAATCAAATGGCACTACTACAAGGGGAGGGAAGCAGAGCAAACAATGAGGCTGAAAAGGAAGATGGTGAGAAAGAGCTGAATACTACCATAAATCAAGATAGAAATGAACCAGCTGATGTGATGACTCAGGAGTCAGTTGCAACTAGGGCTGGAGATGACAAAGATACTGAAGAAGTAGAAGTAGTAAAAGAAGTTCTATCCCAGTGGGAATTACCTGCTCAGGGGGAGCTACCTGCTCAGGGGGAACTAAATGAACTTCCTACAAATGAGAAAGAAAAACCCTTCTCTCCTAAAACAGTAGTATTCCAGAGAAAGAGAAAGACTCCTCCTACCCCTCCTGAGTAATATTTGAAAACAATGCTGATATATTTTACCCTATAGTTGAATACTAATTGGTATGAACATGAAAATCTGTTCATATGATTCTGAAAAATTTGTTTATCTCTTCTTCTAAAAATTTCACTTTTGATTGAGTGACATATTTCTTATCTTTACAAATGCTGTGCTGGGTTAATTATATGCTAGTACAATTTCCCTCTAAATAGGGTTAAGACAAATATGGGGAGATTGTTGGGAAAATGATTTCTCTTAACCCCTAGAAATAAGTTAAAGAAGAATTCTAAGAATGAATAATAAGGCTAAGTAAATATGCGTCGAATAGTATTCGACGCAACGTCGAAATGTAGTCGACGTTTCCTTCAGATTGAGTCGAAGTAACTCTAGGAAGATTTCAACGTATGTGTTGTCGACGTTACTCTGATTTCTAGTCGACGCATCTAATGTAGTCGACGCACCTTTATCGATGCACCTTCCTTATTCTCCTCTCGACGTCCAGACAGGATGTATTCGACGCTTGCGTCGAATAGTAATCGACGCACGTCGATCTTTATGATAGAATTAGAATTTGCCAGATCTCTTTCCTTATCTTATAAGATCTGATCTATATGGAATCAATTTATGTCTTATAGTCGTTCTGAATCTTTCTTTTCCTCTATTAGATTCTTGGCTAATTTGTTAAAATTCATTATGGACATTATTTGAAATTAGAATGGATACTTTCCTTCTATGGATATAACTATTATGGGAATTTCTCTTTCTTTCTAATACTCTACCTGCTAATTGATTACTCTCCTTTAGTATTATTTGAATGAAATAGAGCTATAAATAAAGAGGAGGTCGGCAGAAGAAGTTGTCAAGTGATTCACCACTTTTACATTTGAAAAGAGGAAAAGCTCCCAAGTGAAAAAGAGAGAATTGAGAAATAGTCCTGCAGCAATATTCAAGCATTCTTCTTCTCTCTGCTTCTGAAGTCACCCTGCTGCAAATTCTGATAGCTCTCACATAAGAGAGAAAAGCTACCAATCTTCTTCTCTCTATAGAAGAAAGATTTAATTCACTTCTTGTGCTTCCAATCTTCTTGCTAGGAAGAAGATTCATTCTTGTTCTTATTTCTTTCTTCTTTCTTATTTTTACTTAAACATTGTAAAAGAGTTTTTAGAATCTCTCTTCAAAAAATTCAGTGTACTAGTTCTAAGAGTCTCCTTTTCAAAAGACTCAGTTGGTTCTAAGAGTCTCCTTGTCAAAAGACTCAGGGTGGTTCTAAGATTCTCCTTATCAAAAGACTCAGTGCAAGATAGTGAATTCCTACCAAGGGGGTAGAAGAGTGGACTACCCAAAGTTTGGGGAACCACTATATTTTCTTGTGTTGTGCTGTGATTTCTTTTCTTGCATTTACTTTCTTTATTTGTTTAATTCTTGTTGGTGTGTGGGAAGCTATAATCTGTGATCATACACATATATATATATATATTAACATTGCACAAAATATTTTTTAATCTCTATTCACCCCCCCTCTAGAGAATTCTAGTGAGGTTAACTGTGCACTTTCATCATTTTTATTGTATGTGAATTTCATGATTAAAAAATTATGACTTTTTCTTTAATTGCAAATTTGGTTGCTTAATCCTTAACTTAAAAATTTGTGTTTGAAATAATTTAAAAATTACATTGGTTTGAAAATTTTTATAAGTGATTTTTAGAAAAGCAAAATTTGTTTTAAAAATTCTTAAGTAAAAAATCATAATTTAAAAAGGCCCTTATTCACCCCCCCCCCTCTAAGGGCGACACAAGATCCAACACGTGGTATCAGAGCTAGGTTACTCCAAAATGGTTTTACCACTGGGAGTAATTGCGCACAACGATCACGCATTCGTTGAGGGGCAAGGAATTAGTAGGCCACCACTTTTACGGGCACAGACTATAACTATTGGAAAATCTGAATGCGGTGTTTTCTAATAGCTCTCGACATGGAAGTTTGGAATATGGTCGAGACGAGTTATACTCCTCAACATTTGTTGTAGGAGATGTAACTATGGTCAAACCCAAAGACAAGTGGGATGACAATGATAAATTAAAATGTAAGAACAATGCAAAAGCCATGAATACTTTATTTTGCGCACTAGATCGCACTGAATTTAATAGAGTTTGTGCTTGTGATACTGCATTTGAAATTTGGAATCTTTTAGAAATTACTCATGAAGGTACTTCGCAGGTAAAGTATTCAAAGTTATTTCAACTGGAGTCAGAGTTCGAAAGATTCAAAATGGAGGTGGATGAAGAAATTGATACAATGTACACACAATTCACTAAAATCGTGAACGATTCAAAGGTGTTGGGTAAGGTTTTCTCCAATGGAGATTTAGTAAGGAAAATCTTAAGATCACTTCCCCCGAAGTTCAATCCTAAAGTGACTGCAATTTCTGAGTCACATGATCTTAAGAACTTACAATTGGAGAGCCTCATTGGGAATCTAAAAACCCATGAAGTGGAGTTGAAGATTCAAAGCCAAGAGTACAATTTGGAGCCCAAAAAGAAGAGCTTGGCATTGAAATCTAAAAAGGAAATTGAAAGTGAGACTGAAGAAAATGAGGAAGATGAAGAAGGACTGTTTGTGAGGAACTTTATGAAGTTTATGAGAAATCCTGAGAGGAGAAACTCATTTAGAAAATTTTTCAAAAAGAAGGATTTTTCCTACAACAAAGGCAAAGGAAAAATGGATGATGAAGAAGAACGTCCGCTACCGGAATGCTATCATTGCAAAAAGATTGGACATATAAGAAGCAAGTGCCCAAAATATCCGAGAGAGCAGAAAGAGAAGAGGCACGATAAGAAGTTCAAAAAGAAGGTTCTGAAGGCGGAGACTTTGGATGACACAACTTCTGAAGGCTCAAGTGAAGCAAGCGATGAAGATAAAGAAGAAGCAAATGTATGCTTGATGGGGAAATAAAATGGGTCATCTGACGACGATAGCAGTGTCCAAAGCGACGCTGAGGTAACTCTTCCATCTTATGATGATTTATATTCTGAACTTATGAAAACTTGCAATTTTTTGGATAAAAGCTTAAAGGAAATCGATTTTTAAAAATGTAAAAATAAAGATCTTTTGAAAGTAAATAAAAAGTTTTCAAATGAGTTGAAATCTATTGAGAACGAGAAGGTAATTTGTCAAGAGTGTGATCACTCTTCGACAAGGATAAAAGAACTTGAAAACACTATTTCTAAGTCCGATCAAAAAATTGATCAACTTCTAAAAGAGAAAAAGGACTTAGAAAAGGTTGTTAAAACTTCTCATTCTCAATTAGAGAATTACAAGAAAAATGTTGCAAATCGATGTGGCATGATAGTAAAAGAAAATTCAATTTTAAAGTCCAAAGTAAATGAATTGAACATGGCAATTGGAAAATTTGGTGTTGGGAAAAAATCTCTGGATATGATTTTAGGCAACCAATGCCATGGGTCAGCAAAATTTGGACTAGGATACGTTTCTGGAAGCACTGGAAGCTGTCGGAAATTTCCAACAGCTGATGTCGGAACCAGGGACAGCGCCAGGTTCAAAAAACCTGTTTCTCAAAATAATATTTCTTCTAAGTGCACATATAAAGATGTTTCCTCCAGCAAGAGTCTAGAGAAACCATTGAAAAATGGTTCCTCACTATTCATTATATGTGCCAAATGTCATCGATTTAGTCACATCTCGGGCTCATGTTGGAAGAAAGAAAAAGTTCACGTTAAACAAATCTGGGTACCTAAGGCGTCCACCTATACCATGGGAGGGACCACTTGGGTAACCAGATCTTTACTCTCATCATCTTTTTAGGTGTGCGTGCAGGCTAGGAATAAGGAAGACGTGTGGTATTTGGACTCTGGATGTTCAAAACACATGACGGGCGATAAATCAAAGTTCCTTAGCCTGGAGATGAAGAAAGGTGGAACAGTGACATTTGGAGATAATGGCAAGGGTAAAGTCAAAGGCATTGGAGTAGTAGGTAACGAAGAATTTAAAATTTCAAATGTTTTATATGTTAAAGGTTTGAAACATAATTTAATTTCTATTAGTCAGCTATGTGATAAAAATCTAAATGTTTTATTTGACTCTAGCTTAAACCTTTGCAAAATTATTGATTCTAAAACAAACGAAATCGTACTTACTGCACCAAGAATAAACAATGTCTATAAAATCACTTTTCATGATTTATCTCATTCTACACTTAAATGTTTTATTTCAAAGAATGATGATCTTAAATTATGGCATAGGAGACTGGGACATTATAGTGCTAAACGCATAGTAAAGCTTTCTAAAAATAAAATAATAAAAGGTTTACCAAATTTGAATGGAAAGCTTTCTTCATTATGTTCACCATGCCAAAAAGGAAAGTCTACAAAATCATCTTTTAAAACCAAAAATGTTATTTCTACTACTAGACCTCTACAATTATAACATATGGACTTGTTTAGTCCAATTACTACACAAAGTCTAGGAGATAGAAAATATACGTTTGTTATTATTGATGATTATTCTAGATTTTGTTGGACATCGTTTTTAAATTCAAAATCTGATGCTTTTGATGAATTTGTAAAACTGATTTCACGTATTCAAAATGAGCTTGATTTAAAAGTAAAATGCATTAGATCAGATCATGGAGGAGAGTTTGATAATGAAAATTTTATTTCATATTGTAATGAATTTGGGATAAAACACGAATTTTCCGCTCCTCACACACCACAGCAAAATGGTGTAGTGGAGAGGAAAAATAAAACACTTCAAGAATTAGCGCGCACTATGCTTTGTGAATTTAAATTGCCAAAATATTTTTGGGCTGAAGCCGTTAGTACTGCATGTTATATTATTAATCGTGTCATGATTCGTCCTACATTACAATTAACTCCTTATGAAATTTATTTTCAAAGAAAACCAAATGTATCTTACTTTAAAGTTTTTGGTTGTAAATGCTTTATTTTGAATACAAAAGATAACTTAGGTAAATTTGATGAAAAATGTGATGAAGGAATTTTCATTGGTTATTCTTCAACTAGTAAGGCTTATAGAGTTTATAATAAACATACAAAAGTAGTTGAAGAAACTATTCATGTAAAATTTGATGAAAACATTTCTTGTGTAAAAAATACTAAAGTTGCAGGTAATGAGAAAAATGAAGATGTGGAACAAAATCTGAGGAAAAATGATGATGATGATGAAGAAAAAGTAGAGAAAGAAGACGAAAAAGATGGTGAAGAAGAAGAAGAACAAGGATATGTACCTCCAACCGAGCTAAGATTCTCAAAAGATCATCCACAAGAATTTGTTATTGGAGAACCATCAAGTGGGGTACGTACACGTTCTAGTTTACATGAAAGTTTTTCAAATTTATGTTTTGTCTCTAATATAGAGCCAAAAGATGTTGCCACCGCTTTAAATGATGAATCTTGGTTTTTAGCTATGAATGAAGAACTTAACCAATTTGAAAGAAATAAAGTTTGGACTCTTGTAGATAGACCTAGTGATCATCCTGTGGTAGGAGTCAAATGGGTTTTTAAAAATAAATTAGATACTGACTTTAGGATCACTAGAAACAAAGCTAGGCTTGTAGCGAAAGGATACAATCAAATTGAAGGGGTAGATTTTGATGAAACTTTTGCACCCGTTGCACGATTGGAAGCAGTTAGAATTTTTGTTGCATTTGCTAGTCATAAAAGATTTAAATTATTGCAAATGGATATTAAAACTGCATTTTTAAACGGGTTGATTAAAGAAGAAGTTTATGTTGAACAACCCCCAGGCTTTATAAATGAAAAATTTCCTAATCGCTTGTATAGATTACTAAAAGCTTTGTATGGTTTAAAACAAGCACCATGAGCATGGTATGATAGATTGACCTTATATTTATTACAAAATGGTTTTAAAATGGGTGGTGTTGATTGTACACTCTTCATTAAGCAAGTTGATGATGATTTAATTGTTTTACAAATTTATGTTGATGATATTATTTTTGGAGCCACTAATGAAGAGTTATGTAATTATTTTGTTAAAATGATGGAAAGTGAATTTGAGATGAGCATGGTAGGAGAACTAAAATATTTCTTAGGATTTCAAATTATTCAAAAACATGATGGAATTTTTATAAACCAATCAAAATATATACATGATGTTTTGAAAAGATTTGGATTTGAAAATCTTAAACAAGCTAGTACTCTTATGAGTGTCTCTTTAAAATTAGGAAAAGATGAAAGTGGAATATCCATAGATCAAACTTTATATAGAGGCATGATAGGTTCACTTTTATACTTAACCGCTTCTAGACCAGATATTATGTTTTCAGTTTGTTTATGTGCTAGATTTCAACCCGATCCCAAAGAATCACATTTAAAAGCGGTAAAAAGAATTTTTCAGATATTTAATTGGCACATCTAAACTTGGTTTGTGGTATCCTCATAGCGATGATTTTACTCTTTTTGGCTATTCTGATTCTGATTATGCCGGTTGTTCACTAGATAGGAAAAGCACTAGTGGCACTTGTCACTTTTTAGGCCCTTCACTCATTTCATGGTCGAGTAGGAAACAGAATTTTGTTGCCCTCTCAACCACCGAGGCCGAATACATCGCACTTGGTAGTTGTTGTGCACAAGCTCTTTGGAGGAAACAAACTTTAGAAGACTTTAACATTAAACAACAAACTATAGAGCTATGGTGCGATAACAAAAGTGCAATTGATTTAACTTACAACCTGGTTCATCACTCTAGTTCTAAACATATTGACGTTAGGCATCATTTTATAAGAGACCACATTAAAAATAATCAGATTAAAATTTCCTTCATAGGAACGGATAATCAACTAGCCGATATATTCACAAAACCATTGTCGGATTCCCGGTTTTCAATGTTAAGGCTTGAATTAGGAATCCTAGATATTTCAAACTAAGCATATCCAATATGATAAATCAAGTTTAATAAGATAAAGAACAATGGAAAAACATCATTTTAAATCAAAACATAGAATTTGAATGACTTAACAAAAATTCTCACATCATTAATAATTCATACAAATTATTCCAGAAAAACACTAGAAATAAACATAAGATTAAGTTCAGTAAACAGAAAATGAAATCTGGGCCCAGGCGACAGTAAGTGTCGGAAAATTCTGACATCAGTCAGAAGCAGCAACTGTTGGAAACTACTCAGAATCATCATATCCAGCCCCGCTACTTTCTGGACAGTCTTCTGAAGATCCACGTCTTACAGCCTTTCCACGTCGAGTCCGCCTAACCAATTAGCGTGGCGGTTCTTCATCTGGGACTTCCCATTCGGCCGCTTCTTCACGAGTAGGCTTTAACTTCAGTCCCTTCACCAGAAATTTCATAAATTTCTGCAGTCTACTGCGAACTTTCTTCACTTCTTTCTTGTGTTCTTCAAATGAATCACGAAGATCATCTATAGACTCTCGTAGTGATCCTCCTCTAGGATTTGTAGGCTCTCTAATCTCTATTCCAGGATGAGGCTTTTTATGAGACTTCTTAACTTTCATGGTACCCGTATAGTATATTTCAGGAATACAATCATCTAAGTATGAATCTTGACTTATCCATTCATACTTCTTATAGAGAATACGTTGAATTATAGCCCCCATTAGCAAAATATGAACCTTCACCCATTTTGGTTGTTTTAAACTAATAGCATAACGAATCTGGGCAAGGATGAGGTCCGCTACATCAAAGGGTTCTTCTCTATAATAAAATATGTAAACAGCGTCAACTGTGCTGTGATACTCCTTGTATCACCACTTTTTAGCATGACTGAGTTTCTCAATATGTCTTGGACTAAATAGGCATCATGAGTGAGTGAAGAGACTTCCGTGATTAGGGTCCTCTTTTTACTTCCATGTAAACTCATGTTTACAAGAGTCCAATCTTTGTCTCTTCTATAGCTTTCTACTATGTCTGGCATATGATCAATCATAAGAAGACTAAATTCATCTCTAAGATCAACATGTGTTATTTCCACTTGTTGGCCTTGGATTCTCGATCGCACTCCCCCATCCAATTCAGTGTGTTTAGGGTCTTCCAAATGATTATAAAACTCTCGGATCAAGACAGATGAGAACATATCTACTAAAATTACTGATAATATACCTGCATTTGCAAGAAGAGTGTAGATATGGTCGTGCTTAGGAGAGTCAAATTCAACATATTTTGAAACTCCAATAATTGTCTTCTCAATCCCCGGATATACTTGATATGAACTATGAGCATCTTCAGATATACTTTTACGAGCCTTAGAACTGGAAGACATTCTGCAAACATAACAAAACTAAATTTAAGTTAATCACTGTTCTGTGCACTAGGACGCTGTCGGAAAATTCCGACATTGATCCAGTGAGCCTTCATCTCATGAGAATTGGACCGAAAAGATTCCAAATTTCTATACACAATTGTGTCTTTCTATGATACTTTAAAATGACATTAATCATGTTTAAGTTATTTTTTTTATTCTACTACTTCATATGGCTATACCATCTCTTCATGAGTTTATTCAGTACTATGGCATATTACTATTATTTCAAGACTTTCAATCATTTTCAACACAAGTGCTTCCGCCTACTCTTATTTTCTACATCCTGTCTCTTCCCTTAAGAACTACTCATTCATTTCAAATTTACTTTTGCTAATACCAAAAGGGGGAGAATTATAAGTATATTCAAGAAATCAAAGAACAATAAGAACAATTCCACCTAAATCTTCCACCTAAACAATACATCATTTCAATTTACTATAACATTTAGGGGGAGCATTCATTTAGGGGGAGCATTCATCTAGGGGGAGCTTACATTTTAGTGGAATATATCATGTTATTTTTGTGCACACACCATATGTTAAAAACAACAACCTAAATAGACATGATTTCTTTTTATACGGATTTGTTATTATCAAAAGGGGGAGATTGTTGGAGCATGCATTTCCCACTCTTCCGGTTTGATAATAACAAAATCCCGTTTGTATTTGGTTCTATTTTTATTGATGGTGTGCAGGTAACAGGTATGAGATGTCCACAATTCTGATTGGAGCTCAATTTAACTGTATGGAGAATTTCGATGTCGGAATTTTTCGACATCTACTGTTGCCCAGGCGACAGGACAGAAGTTACTGCAGCAGCCTACACGACAGCACGACGAGCAGTAGTTTGGCGCTGTCAGAATTCCGACAGTGATGTCGCCCAGGCGACAGGACAGAAGTTACAGCAGTAGCCTGCACGACAGCACGACGAGCAGCAGTTTGGCGATGTCGCAATTCCGACAGCGATGTCGCCCAAGCGACAGTGAAAAACTATAAATTGGTTCGTTTTGTTCGTGCATTCTAAGCTTTGAAGATTCTAAGTCCTTTCCTGAGTGCATACGAACCAGAGAGCTCCAGAACCTCATCAACTCTCATTTGTGCTTAGAAGGTTTGAGATTGAAGACGAGATCGGACGCGCTTCTACATCAACGATCATCTCGAGGCTTCAACCTTCCTTTCAGAGATCTGAATTTCTAGGGAGTTCAACTTTTGATTTTGTATTTTCATTTATATACATTTCACTTTGTATTGGTAGGGAAATCGTCTCCTTGTGCGTGACGTCTAAGTCCTTGCGTGGCTTAGGGGAAAATCGCTTCCTTGTGCGGAGCGTCCAAGTCCTTGCGTGGCTTGGTAGGAAATCGTGGCCTTGTGTGCTACGTCTAGATCTTGGGAAGATCTAAAGGATAGGCTTGGGCTTGGTCTAGGGAGAGACAAGTGATAGCCTTCCGATCCTTGGGAGAAGGATTAGTAAACTCAAATTGTTAAAAGTTTATTATCATATTTGTGCCTTGATCTTAAGCATTGTTAAGATCATTTTTATTGTATGTGAATTTCATGATTAAAAAATTATGACTTTTTCTTTAATTGCAAATTTGGTTGCTTAATCTTTAACTTAGAAATTTGTGTTTGAACAAATTTAAAAATTACATTGGTTTGAAAATTTTTATAAGTGATTTTTAGAAAAGCAAAATTTGTTTTAAAAATTCTTAAGTAAAAAATCATAGTTTCAAAAGGCCCTTATTCACCCCCCCCCCCCCCCCCCCTCTAAGGGCGCCACAAGATCCAACACTTGAGGCCCACATAACAATCATTCCAAGTGAGGGCAACGCTTATCAAAACATCAGCATGCGGACATAAGTAAACAATTAGCATACATGAGCAATGATGGGGAAGAAGGGTCAAAACTAGAGAAGAAGAACTTACCGCAGAAGTCATCGCCTAAAGAGAGGAGGAAACTCGCCTCGCTGGCGGCAAAGGAGGAGGCGGAGGCAAGTCTCCCTGCGGGACCCGGTCGGCGATAGGAGATGCTAAAATCTTAATATCCGGATCGGCTGGAGTCGGCTCCACCCTGCTGCTGCTCGGGCCAGCCTCATGATCATGGCTCCTAGGCACTGGTAGGATAAGCCCTGGGCTGGAACCTCCATTCTTACAGACAACCCTCCTCCTCTTCCCACGAACCAGGGGAACGACGGCCGCATGCTCAGCATCCCAGGAAAGCCCCACCGAGAGCAGACGACTCTCCTCCACACAACTGGGAATGCAATACATGGCCTTCGACAGCCCCTCTCGGCCAGGAAAACTGGAGATAGGAATGAACTCGTCCTCCCACCCCGTCTGCCGACGGCAGCGTCCGAGAAGCGCTCTCCATAACACCGGCAAATCGCACGGTTCTGAACATACCCGTAAAGGGTGTTCCCATGCCGATAATCATTCTTCTCTCCAAAATGAAACCAACTCTTGTTGCTTCGGACTTCAATACGGGCGCCCGAGTCAGTACAAATCTCGCACCAGTCTTTGAACACCTCTAGAGAAAGCCGGGAGCTATGCTCTCGGAAGAATACAATCATCCCCATTATCCTAGCCATCCCGGCCGGGGTAAACTAGGTGATCGGGACGCCGCAAAACCGAAACACCTCGATAGCCTCCTCAGAAGGAGGGAAGCGAAACCCCGACTTCAAGCAACCCTCCGAGAGAGTCATAAAACCTGTAGGAGGATTATGGGCACGCTCTTCCGCCCGAGGAACCTTCACCTCAATGTGCAAGGGCAATCCCAAGCGCTTGCGCCACATGTCAACCCGCACGCCATCAAGAGTGGAACGCAAACGCATTGGCCTCGATTGGTCGTTCCGTTTTGAAGCCTGAAATAAACAAAATATATATACATGAGTGCACTCAATCCGGAGCCGCAATCCGCTAAACAAACGTGCATATGTCAAAATTGCGGGAAAAATGCACGCATTAGTCCAACTCCGCCCAGCGGCACACATGCTTGAACCATGAGCCGACCAGACACCGGACAAAGAGTGCCCATATGAGCATATCCTAGCAATCATCCGCCAAATCGGCCACAAGCACCCCGACTGCACACACAGGCCGCAAGACCGCGCTCCGGTACTAGCCTCGCCCTGGCCGCTTACGCGCAGGCCGCAAGCCCGCCGCCCGCAAGTGCGGAGGTCGGGAGCCCCTCGTCTGGTGTAGGCCAATCACCGACCGCTTGCACCCGGGCCACGCACTGACCAAGCGCATCGGCCGCGCTCTTGGGCAGCCAGGAACGGTCGCGAACCGGCCTCAGAAACGGGCCGCGCGTGCACGGTCGCCGCTGGCCATGCCCGCGTTGGCTGATCGCGCACCATCCGGGCAACGACCGCACCCCCAGCCTGTCGGTCGCCCCTTGGCCCGGCATAGGCCGCGCGCACGCTCCCCCTCTCTCTTTCTCTCTCTTATTGTTTCATACAAAATGGGGAAGTTACTAACATCTAGCATAGTGTGATGCGCCGCGCAAAGACGACAACGATCGAAGCTGCTGCGAGCAAGACAAAACCTTCACACTCCTCCGTATAGGAATTCAGACTCTGAAGGTTTGGGGGGCTTATGATATGCATTCATACATGGGCTCCCATCTATATATCCAAAACCGGACGGCGGTTACTCACAAACCCCACTTCACCACTAAGATGAAGAGGCACAGCCGCGCGCGGTGCTGGCGCGCACAATTGTGGACGCACCCCAAGAGGGCCCCCCACCCCTCAAGGGGTGCGACCAAGTCGTGCCCCTCTTGGGGCGCGGCCTAGCCGCACCCCCCTTGGGGTGCGGCCAGGCCGCCACACCCCGCTTGGGGTGCGGCCAAGCCGCACCTCCCTCGGGGTGCGGTCACAGCCCTTGCGGGCACGGCCAAACCGCACCCCTCTCCTGCAGAGGTTCCTGCGGAGCGACCGGCCGAAACCTCATCCCTTCTTTGGGGGTACGGCTTCCCATTTCCAACCTCCTTGCACGCTCAGAATGCTTTCTGTTCATTGCGCGCTCAGAACGCTCAGAGCACTTTCGGATTCCGAACACGCTCATATTTTGTCTTTCTTAATTTCTTGGATTGCAGGATTCGCTTGTCGTCTTTTCACCTTCAACAAAGCTGCCTGAACTGCCCGATCTGCCTGAAGGGCGAGTCGGTCATTTATGAAAAAGGGCGATCCGTGTGCTCCAAATCGGCCAGCGTGATTCGCCCGTCAGGTGATTACGGTGGTTACGACGACAAATTACAAGACTACCCCCGACCAAAGCTATAAAAGGAGCACAGAGCCTTCATTTCAGGGGACCTTGCCTTCTGGACCTGAGAGAGCTCTGTCGAAGGTTTCCCTTGAGATCTCCTTCGCGCTTCAAAGATCTCCTTCCCAGCTTCGAAGATTTCCCTCGTGGACTTGGAGATTTCCCTTCTCCCGAAAGGCGACTGGGCATTCTCACTTTTGTTCTCACCACCGTTCTCAGAAGGAAAAAGACTTAGTTTTCCGAGAGGTGGTCTGTCACCTTCGGAGTTCTCTCTCTCTCTCTCTCTCTCTCTCTCTCTCTCTCTCTCTCTCTCTCTCTCTCTCTCTCTCTCTCTCTCTCTATTATTGTAACGAGGGGCGGCCTGTCGCGCTCAAATTCTAAGTGTCTGATTGTAACCACCCAGGAGATAGTGGAGTTTGGTCGGCACAGCTCCGACCGCATGGTTTTTACCCTTTCCGGGTTTTCCACATTAAAAAGCATCAGTGTACTTAACGATTCACTAATTGACTGTTAGCGCGCTTGGTTCGCTTCAGAGCTAGGACGGTTCAAGTCAACTGGTCTACCAAGAGCACCCAAACAACCCATATATCCGTGAATTGTGCCACAAAGCCTTTCACAAAATTTGAAAGAATGAATAAGTCTGCACATAATTGTGTGGTCTGCACTTAAATATTAATTATTTTCATATAGCTAAAAATAAATTGTGCTTAACAGGTCTCTATGAAAATCCCCTTAAAATTTACTAATCCGGTCAAAGGGCATAGGAATTGTGAAATACACGTAAAGCCTTTTATTCTAATTTATGCAATTTTTATTCTCATTTAATGGGCCCCATTAGCTAAACGTGTTTATATTAAAAATTGGCCTAAAGGTATTCATTAAATGCTTGCCTTGGAAGTTGCATCGTCCTTTTTTTTCCCTCGAAATTATATTTCTCTCAGGATTGGAAAACACGTTTTTGTAATTAAATAAAAATAAATGTGCATGTCTTCTTGTCCAATGGCAATCAACAAAAATAGAAGGGGATTTGACTTAAAATAATAATAATAATAAAAAGAAATAAATGAAAATAGTAGGCCAAGGTTTCATTCATGTGGGAGAACAATTAATGCAGGCTGGCGCATGCACGTGGCTTGTGGCAATTTTTACGACTTCATAATTTCAACTGATCTTTATTATTTTATCCTAATTTTTATAATCTCTTAGGTTTTAATTTCATGACAGGCCGCACTATGAGACCTCTTTGTCTTCATCAAGGTGTGCATAACTATGCTTGACTTTTGTTGGGCACGATTGCTCTCTCTCTATTATTATTATTATTATTATTATTATTATTATTATTATTATTATTATTATTATTATTATTATTATTAGTGGCAAAATTAGGATTTTCGTGTGCTCCACGCACAAAAAATTTAGGCAAAAATAATTGTTAAAAATATTGCTTAACTTTTAGTCATCTATTTTTACATCAATGCAAATCCAAAATTTAAAGATCAATTCTTTTAATGATGAAAATGAGGTCAAACGCAATCAGAACCACTAAAAATGAACTGGAACCTATTTTAACTTTTATTTACTAACTCATCCATTTTGCCAGTGACATAAAATAAAAGGTTAACTAGAGTAAAGAGAACTCATTACCTCGCTCAAGGAAATATCTTCGTACACCACGCGATCCAACAACACTTCTGCTTCTAGGCCAAATGCAATCAAAACCTATTCACGGAGGAGGATCCTAGATAATCCAGGTTTGATAACATGGTTCATGAAGAATAAGGTATTGGACAAAACTAACATGGAAACAAAATATACAGAAGATGGTTGGATTACAAATAGAGAATTTTAAAGGGAATTTGTATAAGCAGTCCGTGTTTAATTATTGGCAACCCGAAAAAATGGAAAAAAGACATTAAAACCCACTTAGCGCCCTTCTAATAGCAGCCCTAGTCTATTTTTTATCTCCCGTGCACTCCCGAAACCCTTCTCGCCCGCGTCTCGCACGGCGCCGCGCGCCCCGCTCGGAAGCGGCGATTCCCCGCTGCCGGCCGCCGAAAAACGCTGGAGAAGAAGGTTAGGACGCCGGCAAACTCCTTTGGGTGGTCGATTGTTCCCCATTTTGCATTTGGCCGTCCGATTATTCTCCTCAAGAAAATCCCAAATCTTGTATGATATCTACTCAATTTGTTTTTTTTACCTCCTGAATTATAGTTTTCATCTTCCTTATCATTTAGAGAGAAAATGGATGTATTTTTTTGGACTTTTTATCTTCCTCATTTTTGTTGTTTTCATTAACAAATGTTGTTTGCCTTTGATTTTTTTCATGGATTTTTGTAATAGATTTGTTGATGAAGACAACAAAAAACCTAGTGTTTCTATCTGTCATGTATTTTTTCTAGTTTTTTGTGTAATTTGTAAAAAAAATTTACTTTTAGATTGAAATGAGTTCCGAGGGATCAATAAAATTGTTGACTTATAGAGATTCCTCCCAAGAAACTTCAGTCAATATTGGAGAACATTTTATGATAAATAGGACCTTTTGTAGCAAGGAGGAAATGTTTGATTGGAACTAATGAGTTTACAATTTAGTTATGCTTCATTACTAGTCCTTATTCAATTCCCATTTTGGGTGTTTGTATAAGAACAATAGACTGCTTATTTTTAATTGTTAGTTTATTGGGTTAATAGACTTCTTATTTTGGTTTAATGAACTGCTTATTTTGGGTTACATACTAGTCCTTATTAATGTACTGCTTATTTTGTATAAGAACAATGGACTGCAAATATGTTTAATGATTTTTTTGGGTTGTCAATAGCAGTAGTGACAATGGGATTGCAAATAGCGTTTTGTCGGTCTGCCATTATCTTCGAGTTGCCAATAGCCAAACAAAAACTGTTTATATAAATTCCCATTTTAAACCTTACGAATACAAAACAACATGCATTTTTCTATTTAATATTTCGTTCATCTAAAATGCTAAACTCATGCTCAATGCTCTAGCTCCTTATTAATAGAACCATTGAGCATTGAAGTTCGTGTTCTCTTCATCAGATGGAAAAGTTATGGAAAATCACTAATCCAAACATTCGAACTTGATGAGCACCCCTTAGAGGCGCTAACCACACGCAGAGCTATGTTCTAGCTCCTAATTAATAGAACCATTGAGCATTGAAGTTCGTGTTCTCTTCATCAGATGGAAAAGTTATGGAAAATCACTAATCCAAAAATGATGGATAAAGTGATGCTTACTTGATAGTATGCCTCTCTTCATCTAGAATGAAAATCACTAATCCAAACATTCGAACTTGATGAGGACCCCCTTAGAGGTGCTAACCGCACCTCATTCATGGGTGCGGTTATCCAAAGAGTCCCCACTAACAACCTAACTATCAGTGGTATAACCGTCACCGCCATCGCCGTCGTCGTCTCCGCCGCTTAGCCCGGCCGGCGTGCCCAAAACCACTACGCGGAGCTATGACCGCGCGGCCTCCGCCACCACCTCGGAAACGGGCGGCCTTGTTGGGTTTTCTATAAACAACACATCACATGCGCGCAGCGGAATAAAGAAACAAGAACAACCCGAAACAGTTACATGATCTTGCGATTTCATGAATCAAGAAATAAAATAGCAAAACATTGCAATATACCTGAAAGGGATTGAGTCAACACTAATCCAAGATGCTCCAAATCTAGATCCAAAACCCTGTGGCTGAGTTCCAAGCACAAAAATTGTATCCGTGCCTCTATAGCAGTCCACACGAGCAAAGGAGAACCCGGCCCCATGCTTCTTCTCGAACAAGATCTGGGTCGGAGAAGAAGTGCCATCGGCGTCTCCCACGGATTGTTAGATCTGACAAAGGGAAAGGTGATGACGGCTGTCGGGATCTCGCGAAAAACCCTTGTGGAACAGTTCTGCCTCTATCTCCGATAAGATGCCTTAGGGAAAACCTAATCGGTTCTGTATTTATACTCAGGGGCATAAAATTGGATATCTGCAGACCCCAGTCATTAATAGGAGTATTCGATGTGTATCGTCGTGTTCACTGATTATCGTCGAGATGATCTCGATGATATCGTCCTGATGACCTATGTCGTCTTGACAGTCAAGACGACATAGTCTTGATGACCTATATCGTAGAGACGATCTTGACGATATCGTCATGATGACCTGTATCGTCGAGACGATCTCGACGATATCATCTCGATGCCTAAAATATCATCTTGACAATCAAGACGATATCACTTAGCACTCGATGATACATCCTAGGTGATAGTCGGTCATATCGTCATGATCATTTGACGATATTCACAGTATCGTTTTAATGATCCCGACGATATATGCAGTGTCGTCTTAAACACGTGTCAACATGCTCCATACAATATTCATAATATCTGTGGAACATTTAGCCGACTCGACCTAACTCCAATGAGTCATAAGATTGGTCCTTCACTCATATCCAATATGAGTAAGGCCAACACAATCCTTCCTCCAACTTTTCCAAACACTCTTATGTGCAACCCTATAGACTCATATTGCGTTGGCAGTGAGACTAACTGCTTGATTGCTTTGAGATCACCTTGGAAATACCAACAATCTCCCACTTGATCACAAAGTATCAACATAAGTCTCACAAATAATGAGCGGTATCTTACAATACATCATTGCTACCCAAGCAATAAGAGTTCATAACTCAATAAGCATGTCTTGACCAATGTACCAGTGATGTCATGTCCCTTTGTCCCTTACATCTGGATAGAACTAGAGGCATGGACCGTGTCACCCTCATAATTGTTCAATCCTATTTTCTTGATCCAGAATAGACTGTCAAAAATTGGTGAGCTCAATATCATATATTGACTAAACCAAGCATGGTCATGCATTTATCAGTCTCATTCCATCAAGGGGCCCATGGATGTAACTCTTGTCATATTGGAGGACAAATCCCTTATCTGTCCACACACAAACACCATATGAATCATAACATACCCAATAACCACCGTTATCATGAACCTTCTTCAAGGATGACTTTTGATCGCATCAAAGTACACACTTCCTCACTTGATGAATGTTGTGACTTCAGGTCAAAGAACCACAAACACCATTGCCATATAAGATCTACTTGTGACACGTTCATATAACAATCCACAAAGTTGTGTCATGGTGGGTCTGTCCAGTAAAACTTGTTCACTAACAAGTACCCATGTCATGACTTGATATCACAATATCATGACCTATGAGAACCGGTCATCAGTCAACACACATGCTAGTCTAAATATACCATCATTGCCCTTAGCTTCTAAGATGATACATAGACCGGGGACTATTTAAGAATGAAGCTTCTTATAAGCATAGACCCTCACATTCAAGTCATATACTTGAATTCCTATGGAAGCGAATATTCTAAGGGCATTTATTATGCTAATTAATCTATCATATTGAAACAATTGACATAATAAAAGAACTTGCCATAAATGTAAAAAGAAATATAAAGTACTTCAGAAATATAAAGCAACTTAGGCGTCAAATTCATTATGTTTTTGAATTCTCTCTTTCCTCACTTGTGCTCTCCTTCCCTCTAGCCTTCCTACATCTTTCTCTCATCTCTCTCTCTCTCTCTCTTGTCTCTTTTTGCAGGTACTTCAGAATCAATGGCTCCTCCAAAGATAAACTTTGGGTTTGACGTTGATATAGACTCCTTCAACGTAGCATCTGACAACTTCAAGGCCATCCCCAGCTTATTTCATGCTGCCAGTTTGACAAAGTTGATTTCTTCAAGGTGCAAGATTCTTGATACTGAACTGACAGAGTTCAAGGGCAATATGCAAATATGAAATGATGGCTCCCTCAAGGGGAAAGTTTCTGAGATAGAAATATATATAACAGAGGAATTGCTAAATCAAACATACGATCTACCCATTGGCAGTGATTCAGATGAACTGACATGGAAAGAGATCAAAAGGCTCTAGAGATCACGCAGTTCAAGAAAGAGAAGGCCATCAATCTGAAGAAGATTGATCTTCTAGAAGAATATAGATTCCTTGTTGATATAGTAGGGAAGGTGCTCCTATGTATGATATCAGCTCATGATGCTATCACCAAGTAGCACCTGCAAATCATGGGTGTACTAGTCCTTAAGAAGAAGATAAATTGGGGGAGATGCCTCCTGAAAATGATTGGCCACAAATATGCACACAAAGAAAATGCCTATATGAGGATTATGAGCCAGGTGTTTTTCCACCATTACCCAATGGTGTGCAAGTCAAAGGGAGTGCCTATTCCTCTAGGGAAAAGGATGAACATAGGGATATTTTCCAAATGGACCAGGCAAATCCTAAAGCCTGGTCAGGATGTTCCCTCTTCTCCTCCTTCTCCAACTCCTCAGGATCAAGAGACAATTCTACCAGACCTTCCAATACAGGAAAGTCCAGCATCCCAACAAGGTATCATCCCAAATGATACCCCCTTGCAAAATCTCCAGTCCATCACATCTACTACAGCTCCAGAACTTGCACCTCAGGTTCCTCTCCAACCTCAGCAACAACCATCCACCATAATCACAGACAATCAATTTCCTCACCTACCACCATACCATATCTCTCCAGAGGTGTATCAATCTCTCTCCCCTATTCACCAAGATCTTCCAAACATCAATTCAATAACCATTCGTCTAGTTATCCAACCCTCACCAACCATTTGATATTGAGCAAGCAATCTCTAAAGCAGTAGGGATGTCCTCAAGCACATTTGCTGACCGACTGGCCACTCAAGCCAGAAGGTTCAATAAAAAGTACTCATAGATGGAGAGTGAAGTGCTAGAACCAAAAGGGTCTCTCCTGGATCTTAAAGATTGTGTGTCCTCCTTGTTAACAAATGAATTCTTAACCACCCTTGTTAGTAAGGTCAAGAAGGGGGAGAAGATTCAGGAGTATGAAATGCCTAATCTAGAAAAGAATGGCCAGGAGAAGGACAAAGTTGCTGAAGTTCCTGATCATGATAGATTTACTATATTCCAAACAGTAAGGCTAGAAATTCCAGATGCAAATATCCAGGGGGAGCCTCTCACAAGAACTCAAGAATTTCCTATAATAACTCAGGGGGAGATCCCATCAACTCAGGGGGAGATCCTAGAAGATGAACAAATGTTGGATGAGGTTGCATTGATTGCTAAGGAGGTTGTTGTGAATGCTGAACATAATGCACAATCTCAAGGGGAGCCTCCCAAATAAGATCACACTCATCAAGAAGCTAACAGGATCGATGAAGAGGAGAATGAGCCTTTTGTATTTGCTCTAAGAAATATGATACCACAAGTATTCTCAAGGAAGAGGAAAACTCCTGACAAAGAATAGTGATGTTGAGGTATTCTGTGTTCATATGAAACAGTTCTCAATATCAAATGGATACAGTAATTCAGAACAATATGTTTACTTGGAAGTTTACTATATGATCAATCATGTTACTTAATAATGTCTTTATTGTATCTGTATAATAGTTTGTATTAAGATTTATGTCAAAGTTTGTGTAAAATCACTTTAAACAATCTGTAAAATTTGTTAAGATAAATATGAGAGATTGTTGGGAAAAACTCCTTTTGATTTAACTTAACAAATTATCTATTGGTGGTTTTACTTCCTAGGAGTATTAACCTCATTGTATAGAAAGGGTAAATTGGTCAATATGTCTTAGGATGTCACACTCATCTTGTAGCGACAAGGCCAAGTCAAGATAATCACAAAGTGAGTTAAGTTAAGACTTGCGTCGAATAAAAGTTGATGCAACTTCGACTTACTATCGACGCAACTCTGACTAGAAGTCCAAGCAACTTAATCAGCATGTCGAAGTATAAGTCAAGTCGACGCAACATCAAAATGAACTCGACGTAGAAGGAAGAGCTTGTCGAAGCCATCAATGAAGTTGACGCAACTTCTATTTTAACTCGACGCAGAGGATGATGTCCAAGTTTAAGCTTTCAAATCGATGGATACGTTGAGAAGTATTCGACGTAACATTGACATCCGAGTTCATTCAGAGATGAGAACTATTTCGAAGCCACTTCAATAAGAACTCAGAGGTGCGTCGATAAGAAGGAAGTCAATTCGACGCTACGTCAAAATTTGAGTTCAGTCAGAGCTAATAAGGATTTCGAAGCTACTCCTATAAGAACTCAGAGGTGCATCGATAAGAAAGAAATTCTATTCGACGCTGCGTCGAATATAGTCTGAAAAGGAAGCTTTCTCTATTGTCCTTATAACACCTTTTCAAAAGGACCACAAAGCTAAAGACAGTTCTCCAACGGCTCGTTTATTGCCAAGAATGGAATGGAGTATTCCAGGACACAGCAAAATCATTCTTGGAAGGTATTCAAATCTGATGGACGGGTTGGGATCAAAAGAAGAAACGTAAATCAAATGTCCAATAAGAGTTCCTTTTCAGGACAACCTAAAAGGAGAATGAAATTCAAATACCAATCATACAGAATAATTATGCTGAAGAGGAGAAGAAAAATAGGGATTCATTATTATTCATCTGTCGACAAAGGGTTCTCCTTCTTCCTTGAACCCTAAGACATGAAAAACAAGTGCTCTCTCTGACAGGAAAAGAATACAGCTGCTTCCTCTTCTTCATCATACAACAACTAGTTTACAAGAAGTGGATCAAGCAAATAACCCTTGTAATTATCACAATCATAAGCAATGGTTCATCATATACAGATCCAGTGAAAATTAGAAGTTGCAGTTCTTGAGAAATTGCTTCTGAAGAATTCTGAGAACAGAATTCTTTTCTCCCTCTTCTTTCTTTCTTCTCCCTTATTCTTCAAACTGTAAAAGAGTTTTATTAATCCCTCTTTCAAAGATTCAGTGGTTTTAAGAGTCTTCTTATCAAAGCATTCAGTGGTTCTTAAAGTCCCCTTATCAAAAGACTCGGGGGTTCTAAGAGTTTCCTTATCAAAAGAATCAGGCACAGGTTGTACAATCCTACCAAGGAGGTAGAAGAGAGGAGTACCTACATTTTCAGTAACCTCTATAAAAATTCCTGTGTGTTGATTTTCTGTGCTGTCCATACTTTCAGTTTTCTTTGTTTATTTTTCCAGCAATCTGTGTTTACTTTATTCTGTCTTTGGATTGCTGATTGCATAATACTTATTGTGTGTTCATAATTAGGGTAGAAAATATTTAAAACTCTATTCACCCCCCACCCTCTAAAAAATACTCAGAGGCACACTGTGCACTTTCAATTGGTATCAAAGGGAGGTTGATCGTTAAAAGGTTAACACCTTGATTGAAAGATCTCCTCACTCTCAATTCCATATTTTAAATTAGTTAAAACTATTTTTGTAAAGAAAATGAGTACTAAGAATTATGCATCAACAAGACCACTAGTGTGTAACCTAAATAAGTTTACACTCTAGAAGGCCAGAATAAAGCTTTACACAAACTCTATTGATGAAGACATCTTTGATGTTATAATTTTAGGTCCCCCAGCTCCAGTCAGACAAGATTCCAGTGGATCTTCAATACTGGAAGCTGTCCCAAGGAATGAGTGGACAGAGGCTGAGAAGAAGCAGAAGGGATGTGATACCAAGGCTATGAAAATTCTGGTTTCCACAATGTCAGATGACATTTTCCAGAAAGTAGCTGATTGCCAATCAGCAAAAGAGATCTGGGAATCCCTTTCCAGAATTGTTGAAGGAAATTCTGATGAAAGAAACGACAGAAAGTCCCTTCTCATATCCCAATATGAGAACTTTCAAAAGAAAGCTGAAGAAATGAATTCCTGAAATGTATGATAGATTCAGTAATATTATCAATGAGCTAAAGAGTCTGGACAAGGAAATATCCTTGACAGAGATCAATGATAAGATCCTTATTGTTGGAACATGCTTTCTGCATCTCTTGGTTTGACAATAACAAATCCTATTGTATTTGATCATACTTGTTTTGTGTTTATAGTATGCAAGATTCTGTGCTTTCATATCACCATGGTGTTGTGTTGTTGTTGCTACCACGCTGTGTTAACTCTATCGCTGGCGCTAGCATTAACGAACCGCTGAGAAGAAACTGCTGAGAAGGGAAACCACTGAAATGCAAGCTGGCGTTCGACGAAATGGAAGTTGCGTTCGACGAACTGGAGCTCGACGAAATGAAACCTGCGTTCGACGAAATGCATGCTTTACCGTGGCGTGCTAGAACTACCGCTGGCGCTAGCGATCGACGAAATGAAGGTCGACGAAATGAAGGCGGCGTTCGACGAAGATGCGCCCGATGAAGTGCTCTACCGCGGTGCATTACAACTACAACTCATGCTAGTTTCGTTCGACGAAATGAATGCTGCGCTCGATGAAATGTGAGGCCAGCTTGACAAAGATGCGCCCGACGAAATGATCTACCGCGGAGCGCTAGAACTGACGCTGGCATTAGCATATATGGAAACTATTGACAGAAAGGAAACTGTGGAGAAAAGGGAATGTTGACGGGTCGCTATATTTGGCAAGTACTATCGCGGCGCATTAGGTCTAATGCCCAGCGGTAGCTTTTTGGAAACATCCCGCCAGCAGTTGATTGAGGAGCAAATTTGGAAGAAGATTATGGCTGATGGAAGGAGATCTCGCTAACGCGGGGCGTTAGCGGTACCGCGACACGTTAGTGTTTTGGCACTCAGATTGTTGCCTAAACTACCACGATCCGTGTGCTTCATTGCCTTATATGGTTACCGCGGGGAGGTAGTGGCTGAATCTATAAAAAGACGCGCGCCGCCTCCGTTGCTGCTTGCTGTTCTAGAACGATTTGAAGCCATATTTTCAGAGCACTCGTGAGAGCCTTCCCAAGCAGCCCAAAGAACTCCGTCAACATTCGTGAACGCAAAAGAACTTGAAGACCAATACGATCGCATCTACATCGACAGCAAGTTCTACTGTTGAGGGAGTTCTTAGTTTGTGTTTTATTTTATTTTCTAATTGTAACCTTTAAATCTTTTGGTCGGTAGAGGAACTCGCCACACGGCGACTAGGGCCTTGCGGGGACTAGGGGGAATTTGCCACACGACGACTAGGTCTAGGTAGGACTTAGGGAGGAATTCGCCACACGGCGACTAGGTCTAGGGAGTAGATCTAGGGGGTGCTCGAGGCCTTTCTGGTAATAGATTGGCTAGAGCGGCTTGAGGCCGTATCTGGGGAGAGATTGGCTAAAGCAAACCGGTTCGTGGGGATACGAGTCGGTATAGAAAATGAAAAGAGTCTTTCATTATTCGCTTTGATTTCTAGCGTCACTGAAGTCAAATTTTGTAATCAAGTTTATTAATGATAATCATGCCTTTTCATGTTGAATAAAATTGATTTCATTATTCCAATCTCTTTACTCTTGATTTAACTTACTTCAACATAAAATATCAAAAGTTTTCTATTAAAGTTTTAAAACCCTTATTCACCCCCCTCTAAGGGCGCATAAAGATCCAACAAGTGGTATCAGAGCCAGGTTATTCCAAATCGTCTTAACAACCGAGAATAATGGCGTCTCTTAATCATGATCTCGCTTCTACGAGTGGGGTAAATTTTAATATAAATGAAAAAGTATTATCACCACCTTTATTTATGGGCAAAAATTATAAAGGGTGGAAAATATTAATGAAAAATTTTCTTAAGGACAAATGAAAAAGTTTGGAATATTACTATTGAAAAGCCACCTAGCGTACTAACTAGAAACAAAACTATTTTAAATGCAAAATCTATGAATAGTATATTTTGCGCATTAGACCAAAATATTTTCAAACTTATTTATACTCTACCTTCCGCTTATGAGATTTGGAATTTTCTTGAAAGAACTTATGATTCTCCTTCTACAGGTATGAAACAATCGCAAGAACCGGAGAATATGTAAGCTTTCACAAGCCTTCAAGAATGCTCCTCTCATGACGGATCCATGAAGTGCATATCAAGTGAAAGAGAAGAAGAAGTACTATCTTCGGAAGAGGAGTGCCAAAAAGATGTCAAAGAAACTATGTGTTCAAATCATGCCTCTCCCGAAAGTAATATAAGGAAATCAAAATCTCCTATTTTTTGTACTTCTATTTCTATATTAGAATTACTGCAAATTACTAAACGTAAGATTAAGAAACTAAAAATGGATAATGCAAAACTACGTTTAGAAAATAAAACTTTGAAAGCAAATGTGAATGTAGAATCCAAAAATGAAATGTTTGTATCTTCATCATGCTCTTCATTTGAAAACTCTATATATTTTTTCGATTATAATAATATTAAAGAAAAATTCAAGGAACTTGAAAAAGAGTTTACTTTAGTAAAAGAACAAAATAAAAAATTATGTCTAGAAAATTCTTCTCTGAAAAATGATTGTGCTAAGTGTGATGACTATAAAATTGAAATTAAAGAGATGGATGAAACATTTGATGAATATAGAAATAATTATCAAAATCATATTGATTCTATTGTATCCACTCTTAAAAATAGCACAATAGCCTATAATAAAGCTAGACATAATCTTAAAGTTAAGAATTATGAATTGGAAACTAAAGTCAACTTGCTTAAAGAAATTATAAAGAAAATTCTCAACACATAAATCAACAATTTTGAGCAAATTCCAAAAGCATGTTAAATGTGAATTTTCATAATATGTCTAAGCCTAACAAAAGAAATGAAAAATATCAAATGCTTGAAAATGAAATACCAAATCATTATCATTTACAAAATCATGTTTCTCCTAACATAAAATTAAATGTTCACAAATTTCCTATAAACAATGTTTTACAAAATTATCATGGAAATTTGAAAAATAAAAATAATGTTAAACCAAGATTTGAATGGAGACCCAAAGCTAAAGATGAAACACAAACTCAAATCAAAAGAGCCCATTCAATCATATCTCCCCAAAAGCAAACACGTTGTATTTGGGTACCCAAAGGAACCGTCACACCCGGTCCTCTTTGGATACCTAAATCTCTCATTCATTAGTATCAAATCATTTGCATAAAGTAGAAATCAACAAAAATTTAAAATATCAATTATCTACTTCATGATATGCTGAATTTCATTTTTTTTATTTCTTTGAGCCATCATGATATGATCACTTTATATAACATGTGATATGACTTCCACATATTAAACCAAAATTCATAAATAAATCAAATTGAATAAAGTTGAATAATAAGTCATGTCATTTATCAAGTGATCAATTTATCCTTTTTATTTTTGTCCATCTAAATCCATTTCCTAATAGTCTTATAAAAATTGAAAAACTAAATTTGTCATATGATATTAGTAAGACTAAATGAAATAAGTGTCAAAATGGATTTAAAAGGTGTATTTTAGGGGTATTAGGCTAAATTTATAAAATGCGCAAGTTTTGCTTAGGTATTTAATATATTTGCGTCTTTTTGATTACCTCTAGTATGTTTAATCATAATCATGTCAAATTGAAATTGAAAATTGCAAAAATCAAAAATATATAATTCCTAATAAAACAATATATATAAATGTGTGATTTATTTAGGATTTCAAAAATCAAAGAGAAAATTTACAAAACCTTTCTAAATAACCAAAAATATTTTTCTCTTTATTTTTATCTTAAGTTTTCACCTTATAATATTTCTCTCTAATAATTCAAAAAGGATGAATATGAATGTTCTTTAATAATATTTCATTTATATCATCATGAACAATTAATTATGAGTATATAATTCATATGTTAAAATTCATGATCATGTATAATAATCTTGCCAATTCAATAGATCTTTTTAATTCAAATATTAAAAATCTACAAAAGATCCTATTGATTTCATCAAATTGTTTGTGATCATGACCATTATATGAATCAATCATGTTTTGCATGTATCTTATTTATATGAAGATCATAGAATCATCTTTATATCTAAAAGAATAAATTATCTAGTATCATCACTTCATTCTATGTACAAAATTTGAATGACTAGGTTTGTATACATGCAGCATTAATGAAATAGATCTTACGCCAACAAATTGTGATAAAACTCTTCCTTCTAGCATTATCAACTAATCAATACAATCCTTCATGCTAGTGATCTAATGATTCCATAATAAATCAATTTTAAAGAAAAACAATTGAAAGTTAAAACTAATAATAATTATGTTGCTTTAAAATCAAATCTAATAAGAAATTAATCTCGCATAAAAGCCATAGTTTAAAAAAACTTGGTTCAATAAGATTAAGTGCTTAGTATGCCCATGATCATTCAACCACACTATGTGTCTCACTATAGCGAGGACATAGGATTGTGTGCATTAGAAACCTAACCACTATGTCATGTCTTGTCCTTAACCGGGAAGGGTTCCAGTGGGGCCTTGCGAGGCACTGGGGGAAAGAGTGCTAGGGTGAGCGTTGTCTTTTGTATGCATGTGGGATTAACACCCCAACCTATGACATGTGTGCAACTCCTCATGCCCATATTTCACTTAGTACAGGGCTAGGGTGTAGACATGTTAGGGTATCTTGATCTTAGACATACATATGTTATATACATTGCATGAATATTATTTCACTTAGTTACGATCATTTTACTCATGCATATTCGTGCTCAAACATGTTATCTTATGTTTTTCATATTATCTATTTCTGAATTCTCATGCATGTGAAAAACACAAGTATTTTGAAAGTGTATTGTGACACCTTAGGCTAGAATTTGGGGTTTTGGACATAATAGCTTAAACTTGGAAAATTCATATTTTTGTGTATGCATGTGTCTGATTTCATTGCTGAACTTCATTGTCACAAATATGCACAAATATATTCAAAAGAATTTTTTTGAAAAATTTCACGTTTTCCCCAAAATTCTAGTTCTGTCACTACCGCCAGGCGATAGCCGGGTACCGCTGGCGTTAGTGGATAATTCTGAATTTTCTATTTCTTTTTCAGTTTTTATTTTTTCAGTTTATGTTATTTTCTTTTAAAATTCTAAAAACAAAAAAAAAACAGTAGAACAAATCAAAATCCAACCAAAAACATGCTTTGTTTTTTTTCTATATATCAAAACAAACTACAAAATTGAAAAACCAATTAAAAAAAAATCAAAAACATGCTTTTTATTTGTTTTTCTTTTGGTTTTTGAAAACTTAAAATTTATAAAAATGGATGTAAACTTTCAATGTTTCAAGGATGATATAGTTTATCTTGCCAAGCTTAGTACACAATGTTTCATTCTCTAGTTCAAGTATCTTAATAAGATTGTTTTTGTATCATGCCTTGATCATTATCTTATGTGTGCTTTGAAATTGATGATAGAAATCATGTGTAGTATTGCATAGCGTGCCTCTATGTATGAGTAAATGGCTTATATTTGCTAATGATTTTGTTTTCACTCACACTTTTTAACAAACTACATATGAATTTAATCTTCTCTTACATTATTGTGTAGTGTAACATCTTCGTATTATTGTTAGGCATGCTTAGTTTTACCTTCACCACATGTTAAAATCTCTTTCATGCACCTATCTTTGAAGAAGTGTGTCTTTTCAAAAATCTTTTTGTTTGCACATACAAGTGAATTTGGAGACCTTTGTCGTTAAGCAAAAAATTCAAATGAATAATTGACAAAGATAACTCCACCAAGCACTACTCACCCTCCTGATAAGTCTTAATGAGCATTGTGAGGTTGAGCACCTTGGAGAGAATTGTAAAGTGCCTTGTCGCAAACATTTTCTTTCATACTTCTTCTTGTACACCGAATCACAAATAAATAAAATTCAAAATAATAATTGTGATTCCCCAAGCACTACTTTGCACCCTGATAAGTCTTAATAAGCATTGTGTGTGCAGAGCACCTTGGTAGTTGTACTATTTTACTACGTGCATTGAATACTTTATATAGCATTGTGGGAAGACGTAACTCTAAAAATGCTTGTTCAATAATACTGTATTTATTCCATTATTCATGTCATGTGTTTTGATTAACTCGTATTTATACTTTTATTAAAAACACTATTTTGTACACATCATTATCACTTGTAAGCCTTTTACTCATGAGAATTGGAGTCTATTGCATATCTACATGTATTCTCTAAATTCTTAAGTAAATGCACTAGATAACCTTGCATGATCATTACAATGTATAAGTGTACTTGGTTTCTAAATTTAGAACATTGTATTCTTCTATCTTGTCTTGATATCTTATATCATGCTTACATTTTTTTTCCGCTACGCCATGAGAACTCTGTATTGCATACCTTTCAAAACTAGTGTATGGCTATGTTTTAACTGAAATTATTTTGTGTACTTAAAATGCTACAACATCTATTTTGTTATATCCAAAATTCTTAATCATCTACTATGCTTCTCAATTCCTATAAAGATGTTCACATAAAAAATATTTCGTCATGCTTTCCACCTCCTTACTACTTGTATGCTCGATCATGCATATGTTTTCCCAACAAGTGGTTCCTTTATGACAATTTCTTCACATTCTCTTTTCACTCATATCTATTGTATTTTTCCTTAGTGTTTAACTCTTTATCATGCTCATTCCCTGTCTACACAGTAAGTGCACACTTTTTGTTGGCCTTCCTCTCCACCCTCTTTTGATAATACCAAAAGGGGGAGAATAAATTTGAAAGACATTAACATGTTTTGGGGAGTCAAGTTCATAGGAAGTTTTGTTGTAGGGGGAGCATTCACTTAGGGGGAGAATTCATATAGGGGGAGCATATGCACATGTCTCAAATTTCATGCTTATCTCTATTATAAACACAAACTCCTATCAATTGCATTATTTCATTCTAAGGGGATTTGTTATTATCAAAAGGGGGAGTCTGTTGGAACATGCTTTCCGCATCTCTTGGTTTGACAATAACAAATCCTATTGTATTTGATCATGCTTGTTTTGTGTTTATAGTATGCAGGATTCTGTGCTTTCATATCACCATGGTGCTGTGTTGTTGTTGCTACCGCACCGCGTAACTCTACCGCTGGTGCTAGCATTAACGAATCGTTGAGAAGAAACCGCTGAGAAGGGAAACCGCTGAGATGCAAGCTGGCGTTCGATGAAATGGAAGTTGCGTTCGACGAACTGGAGCTCGACGAAATGAAACCTGTGTTCGATGAAATGCATGCTTTACCGCGACGCGCTAGAACTACCGTTGGAGCTAGCGATCGACGAAATGGAGGTCGACAAAATGAAGGCGGCGTTCGCAGAAGATGCGCCCGACGAAGTGCTCCACCACAGTGCATTACAACTACCGCTCACGCTAGTTTCGTTCGACGAAATGAATGTTGCGCTCGACGAAATGTGAGGCCAACTCGACGAAGATGCGCCTGACAAAATGATCTACCGCGGAGCGCTAGCACTGACGCTGACGTTAACATATATGAAAACTATTGACAGAAAGGAAACTGTGGAGAAAAAGGAATGTTGACAGGTCACTATGTTTGGCAAGTACTATCGCGGCGCGTTAGGCCAAACGCCCGACGGTAGCTTTTGGAAACATCCGGTCAGCAGTTGATTGAGGAGCAGATTTGGAAGAAGATTGTGGCTGAAGGAAGGAGATCTCGCTAACGCGGGGCGTTAGCGGTACCGCGGCGTGTTAGTGTTTTGGCGCTCAGATTATTGCCTAAACTACCACGATCCGTGTGCTTCATTGCCTTATATGGTTACCGCGGGTGGTAGTACTACCGCAGGCGGTAGTGGCTGAATCTATAAAAAGACGCGCGCCGCCTCCATTGCTGCTTGCTGTTCCAGAACGATTTGAAGCCATATTTTCATAGCACTCATGAGAGCCTTCCCAAGCAGCCCAAAGAACTCCGTCAACATTCGTGAATGCAAAAGAACTTGAAGACCAATACGATCACATCTACATCGACAGCAAGTTCTACTGTTTAGGGAGTTCTTAGATTGTGTTTTATTTTATTTTCTAATTGTAACCTTTAAATCTTTTGGTCGGTAGAGGAACTCGCCACACGGCGACTAGGGCCTTGCGGGGACTAGGGGAATTCGCCACACGGTGACTAGGTCTAGGTAGGACTTAGGGAGGAATTCGCCACACGGCGACTAGGTCTAGGGAGTAGATCTACGGGGTTCTCGAGGCCTTTCCAGTAATAGATTGGCTAGAGCGGCTTGAGGCCGTATCTGGGGTGAGATAGGCTAAAGCTAACCGGTTTGTGGGGATACGAGTCGGTATAGAAAATGAAAAGAGTCTTTCATTATTCGCTTTGATTTCTAGCGTCACTGAAGTCAAATTTTGTAATCTAGTTTATTAATGATAATCATGCCTTTTCATGTTGAATAAAATTGATTTCATTATTCCAATCTCTTTACTCTTGATTTAACTTACTTCAACATAAAATATCAAAAGTTTTCTATTAAAGTTAAAAGTTTTTAAAACCCTTATTCACCCCCACCCCCCTCTAAGGGCGCTTACAGATCCAACACTTATGTGCTTCCCAAGCTCATGGGACTCAAGGATCTGGGACATCAGAGAGTCCAGATGCCATAAAGAGATCTCTACTGATGCTTTGCCAGGAAAGCTTAAATCATAAGATATACTACTGAAAAGCAGAGCTGAAACAGAGGCAAAGGAGACAGCTTCAATTCCTATCCAAAGGAGCCTTGCCTCGAAAGTTGCTAAAGAAGAGCCCTCCACTCCTGAAGATGAAATGTTCAGTCTCTTAGCAAGGAGATTCAGAAAGTGGGTCAAGATAGAAGACTCAAAGAGAAGAGAGAGGAGCTCAAGGCCCAGATTTGATAAGACTCCAAAGAAGGAGGTGATTTGCTTCTCCTACAACAAGTCAGGGCACATAGCCCTTGATTTCCCATGGAAACAAAGAGATAGGAGCAGCAACAAAGATGAGCATAAGAAGATGTCTTTTAGGAGGAAAGACAAGAAGAAGAGCAAAGGTTTCATTGCTGAAACCTAGAGTGACTCTGAAGCAGAGTCATGCTCCTCTTTATCAAATAGTGATGAAGAAAAAGATGTTGAAGTAGCGTGCTTGATGGCGTTAGGGATATCCTAAGATGATGATGAAGAACAGGTATCTCTGTTTGATAATTTTGATATCAATTCTGATGATTTCAAAAATTGCTTTAAAGAAATTTGCAACAATTTCCTCAAAATACAAAAAGAATTAGAAACAGATAGGGAAGAATTAGAAAATTTAAAGAAAGATGAATTATATTCAATAAATAATGATTTGAAAAATAAAATTCAGGTTAATGAAACATAATTGAGAGAGATAAGAAAGGATAATCTAAAATTAAAAGAAGAGTTAACCATGACAAAATCCTTTGAGGACTCTCTCGATGAGAGAAGTCAAATGCTCAAAGATATTAAACAAAATCTCTCCATGAGATTTAAACACCTTAGTCTAGGAGCAGACCCTTGTATAGGCAATGAAATCACTAGTAGATCAGCCTGGAAAAATCCAGTTAGATTTATTAGACCTAGTGATTTTCAAACAAGTGAGAGGAGTGCACTAACTAAGAATCAAGAAATTAATAATCCAAATAAAATAACTGTGCCTAATAAAGTAATTCTGAATAATGAAAAGAAATCTCTAGGCAAGAGTAATGCAAAGAAATTAACCAACAACAATAAAAAAGGCTAAAGCCAAAAGTAGAATAGTTAAACACTGCTGATCTATTATATTTAGATACATTTTATACACATTTCAAATACCAAAATAACAAATCAAGGTTTGATAGAATCATTCTCTGCCATCCAAAATGATATCATGAAAGACTCTTATATTCTTTCTCAGAACCCTATAATGGTAAAAGCAAAGGGCCCAAGGTAACCTGGGTTCCTTCTAATGTTTGAGCTACTTGTGCAGGATTAGGTAGGATCCCTCCTAGGAGATAATGGATGGGGAAAGAAGAACTATGGATTAATAAAGAACTAAAACCAACAAGGGAGTGATCTCTTCTCTTCTCTGAATACACATTATATTAATAGATTTTCAATACATTCATAAGACATTCCTAAATCACTTATTTAATATGATATACCAAATCAATAGATTCTTCCCAGCACGATCACATATCCACGGTCTACGAGCTCTATGGTATCTTCAATCGCGAAATGCTTCTTCTAGTCATTCGTTGATCACTAACCTCGCATTATAGTAACAATGTTATTGTTCGTCTACTTTATTCCATATATATATATACTTAATTCGCATTATAGTAACATTCGTTGATCACTAATCGCGAAATGCTTATTCCATGTATATATATACTATATTAAGAGGAAAGTGATCTTTGGTGTAACATTCAAAATTGTCAAATATAGCCTTATTGTTTACTTAACAGATATTATAATCTATTACAAAAAATAAAATATAATGTCCATTTAAGTAATTACACCATATTTTCAAATTAAAAGTAATGATGAAAAATCATAAAATTGAAAAGTTTTTAGTAGAGCTCATATACCTACTATGTCAGGATATCATTAGGCATGTCAACTTTATTAAAATTGATTTGAAAAGTAACGATGAAAATAAATTAATTTAATTTATACAAGTAATGATGAAAAATTAATGATATATGAATAATGATGAGTTTTTATAAGAAAAAGAAAAAATGTTGTATAACTATTTTCTGCATTAATTAATAAAGTGTTTATTTTTAACAGCATTAATTAATTGGTAGGGGGCGGAGCCCCGTACCAGCCGTGATCGGGGTACTATCACAAGCGGGATACTATCGCGATTGGTTGTAGAATTACCTTCGCTATCGGGATACTGTCGCGATTGACCATAGGATTATATATATATCAATCACAACCATTCAATGTAATTGAAATCAAATTTAACCGTCTGATTACCTATGACTTTTTTACTAGAGCTCCTACACCTACTATGAAAGGGCTTAGGGTTATATTAAGGTGTATGGTACCCTACAACATGAAATTATAATTTTACCCTTAAATTTATTGAAAAGGGAGGGCCATATGACCAATTTTTAATCTTACAAAAAATATTAATGGTAGGAATTGAACCGAAGTTCACACTATGACAAGCACCGATTCCAATCATCACACCATGTAACTTTTGTTGAATAATCTTCTACTATATAAAGATATTCCCTTATGGTGTAGCCGTTTACCATCAAATCAATCACAAACCATTCAATTTAATTGTTCAATTACCTGTGACTTTTTTGCTATAGCTCCTACACCTACAAAGATAGGGTTTATGGTGTTGGAACCAGTATTTGGCCCAACGAGGAGTTTGGACCCCTATGCAGGGGGGCAGCTAGTGCTTACTGATCCCACGGAGGAACCTAAACGAAGACTTAGAACGAAAGACATGACCCTTGGCAACTGCGTGGAGGTCCCACCACACACCCGGAAGATCTTTTGAGCGCTTCCCCTCCCAAGCCAAGACTGTAGTCGGGCACCTTGGAGAGCCGAAGGAGCTAACCAAAGAGATCCTGAGGATAAGAAAAGATATAGAATGCTCTCCAAAGGTGCCCCAGAGGGTCTATTTATAGCATTTCTAAACTGGTCTGCTAATAGCGAGCTTCCGCCTTTTGGTTTTGCTATACGCACCCCAAATTGGTCTGCTAACAGCCAAACTCCGCTGTTCTGGAGGGCTATTGGCAGCCCACCAAGGGTATCAGGGTAAATTCACCTGCAACCCCTGTCGGGCGAGTGGCCCATGAAGGCCCCACTCGCTAGCCTCCTTGCGATCTGGGCTCACGAGACCTCCTCTCGCGAGTAGGGGCGAGCCCCCACTCGCCTCGCCAGACTGGCACTGCGAAACCTCCCTTGACTCGCTTTGGCTAAATGCACCCCAGAGCGGTCCTTTACAACTCGCTGAGCCATCTCCGCTCACCACCTGCGAGCGAGATCCCTGATCTGCCTCGCCTTGCCCTGGCAGGGTGCTCGCCGTGAATCGGCGAGAACTCCCCAAATCACCTATGATTGATTTCTCTACTGGTCGGCGAACACTGGGTTGTACACAATCCCCGCTCTTCGCGAGATTATGCTAAGCTCATGAAGAAACATCCAATCCTCCGTGTTTGCTGGATGAGGATGAGCTGGCACGAATATTTGGGGGCCCCATCCCCAGCGCTATAAATACCAGCATCTCTGGGTGATGGGGGACCTTCCCTTTCCTTCCATTTCTTCGCTACTCGCAACCACATTTGCCAAAAATGCCTCTCTCGGAGGAAGCTCAAGCCCGCCTGGCCACGTCCCGTGTGAGGGAGCGCGCTGTCGTGAATCGGCTCATCCCTTAGGGCGCCCAGCGGACCCCTCCGCCACTCCCTAACGTAAAGAAGGGGAAGGCGGTGCGATGACACTTTGGGATGGCTGGGTCCTCCCTCTGGGACATGCCGCATGATCATGCACTCGCTGGACAGGTACTCGGACTCGCGTGCCCTTCTCCCCTATTTTTGTGTTAACATATTAATTTTTAGAGTGCGTCTTTGGCGGGAGTCCTCGCGAGCGAGCCCTTGGATGATGCTCGCCTTCATTCTCCCAGGGGAAACAATTCTTCAGTTTCCCACATGGAAGTCCTTGACCTGTCTACCTCACCGTGACCTGGTGAGATTCCAATATTATCCTCTTCGCAAATTCCCTAACTGACTTTTTTGTGCTCCTTGCAGAGGACCTCCCCGCGATGCCCGGGAGGTGTGCCACTCCACCGGGTTCGCCGCCCCCTATGGATTCCCCCCCCGCAAGCCTCGCAGCCTCCACCGGGCTCGCATCCCCTGCATGAATCGCTGCCCCCGCCGAACGGGACAGTCTCCATCCCCGGGTTCAACCTTCTGGGCCATCGAAACTCCGACTTCTCGCCCCCCCTCCCCCCTGCTGACATCTGGGTTGCGAGCAACCCCGCCCCCCACCCCCCCCCCCCCGACATCCCTGTCTTGGGAAAATCCATCACGCTGAAGTACGCAGAGGCCTTCCAGAGGCAACCAAGCTCCTTCCGCCAACGACCTGGTAAAGCGTCCGCGGCCTCGTCAGGTTGGTCGGTTATAATCAACAGATTGCTTCTCGCCCTGTTAGCTAAATCTCTTCTCGCAGGTGTCCAGGAGTCCTCCACCGAGCTGGAGCTTGGAGAGGAGGAGATGTCACTCGTTCCTTCGCCGGACAAGATTGCTGACTTCCTCAGCGATCCCCGGGACCCCGAAGCGATGAAGCGATTAGTCCCTAATGTGCTCCAGAAGCAAGGGTACATGCTATGAGAGATGTACAACCAGGTGCGCGAGGACAGAGTGGCCTCCGAGGAGAGGTTCACCGCAATCGATGATGAGTTAGCGAGAGTCCTCGCCGAGCTGTAAGTTGATGCCTGCCCTGAGGCCACCTCTTTTGGGGTGCACCTCTCGCGGGCGGAGGATCAGATCAACCTGCTGCAATGCGTGCTCTGTGCGTATCACTACCCGTGCGTACCACCGAGCTTAGGAGTACGGGGACGAGGCCGATGGAGGTGGATCCAATATTGATCCTTCCCGCACTCGCCTGGCGAACTAAAAAGTTAATGTCATTTACTTTTATTATTGTTTTCTTCTAGACAATCTGCGAATGATGCTATTAGTTCGATGCTTCCCATGTATTCGCAGGATTTTCTTTTTGTCATTGCTCAGTATGTTATTTCCGTCTATGGTACTCTCTTATTTTTTCATTCAATTCTTTTTTCTCAGGGCTTGAATGGGACTAGTCTTGCCTGGCGGTGAACCATCCTTGCTGAATCGCTGTGAGTGCATGGGGAGTGGGTCGGTTCAAGTACAGAGGCGTATCACCCAGAGATCCTGCTAATCACACCCCACGACTCCTCGATTTCTTCCCACCGCCTTTAGCTTCTTATAAATAGGACTGTCATCAATAGTCAACCACCGCATTCAACTCCCTCAACCTCTGTTGTCTTTGTTCTCCTGGACAGCCATGGGCGGCGATGGCGATATGGAAGGCCGGGCCAAGTGCGCGTTCACCTTCTGCGACCACTCCTTTTTAGTCCACTCACTTATAGAGAGCGAGTACCACTCTACCGTGGCGAACTACATCTCGCCTGCATTTTCTGCTCACCGCCCTGCGAAGACTGAGGCCATCCATGACCTCCACATGGACGAGTGTAACGCCCCTGATTTTCGTTAATTATTTTACGTGCCCGCTGTGACGTAATTTTGGCGTAAGGGTGTTACGTCAGCTCGTCTAGTAGTGTGTTGAGCCTTAGTTTAGTTAAAGTATGTCTTGTAGATCGAGCGTGCGAGATTTCGCATCGTTTCGAGTTAAGGTAAAGATTTTGGGTGGATATCAAGATTTTAGCTTCGGGAGGCTTTAGCCCGAGTTTGGCCCGTCGGAATTGAATTCTGACTTCGCCGTTGGATTTGTAGCGCCGTGTTTCAGTTAAGGTGCGAATTTCGTAGAAATCTGAGGTGATCTAGTTTCCCTCATGGTTTTAAGTGAATGGGGGAATTAATTAATTAATTGATTAATAAATTAGGTTTTTATATAAAGCCTAAAATCTTCTTCCCCTATTCATCTTCTTCCTCCCTCGATCAAATCAGCCGCCGAGCGAAAGGGCGAGTGCGGAGCTTCGAGGAGCGTTCGATCAGCGATTTCTAGGGCTGTAGTAGTCGGAATCGCGTTTGGAGAGTAGATTTAGAAAGCTCTCGGCGAGATCTTCGTTCTAGCGGTAAGATTTTCCCGTTTTATGGAATTTTTGGAGTTAGGGTAGTGACCTAACCCCTTCTTTCGACCCGAAAAGTTTCAGGAATCTGTGCTCGTGTGTTTCCCTAGCCGATCCATAGCTTTCGGAGCAGAGATCTTCGAGTTTGCAAGGTTTAAGGCAAGTGGCTTCCTCCTCCTTCTCATTCGTTTCTTGAAGCATTGTTTCGCTTGTGTCGATTTCATGTCGCACGGTTTAACTTAAGTCTTGGAGTGTTGGTTTGGTAGTAAGCATCCTTGCTTGTTCTTCCTCGCTAAGCATCGGAATAGTTTTTCCCTGGAGAAAACCGTGAACTGGATAAACTCCCATTTTCTTTCTTCTTGCTAATTCCAGATCACTCGAGAAATCATACGCATCTCTCGAGAAATCATTCTCACCTCTCGAGAAATTGCCTTCCTCTCGAGAAATCAATTTTCATCACTCGAGAAATCCTACTCATCTCTCGAGAAATCCCTGCCTTCCTCTCGAGAAATCAAATTCCATCTCTCGAGAAATCCTACTCATCTCTCGAGAAATCCCTGCCTTCCTCTCGAGAAATCAAATTCCATCTCTCGAGAAATCCTTTTATCTCTCGAGAAGTGCGTTGCCCCTTGGACCCCGTTAGGGGCTCTTCTCCTAAGACCCCGCCAGGGGAGCGTCCCCTTGGAACCCCGCCCGGAACGCATGTGATTTCGTTGAGTTTTTGTGTTTGAATCTCGTGTCCCCTCGGGTGTACTTGGATGATTGCCAGTGACCCTTCGGTGCTCCTGATCTCGAATCCCTCTCGTTTGAACCTCTTTTTACTCGTTGTTGTCTGTTAACATTTGAGTTACTCTTATGATTCATATTGATCGATGTGTACTTCGTCTTGACCCTAGTTCTTAGGGCCTTCCTGTGATTATCCTTTCGGGCAGCGTCCCGTGTTTAATTAAAATTTAAGTAATAAGAACTACTGTCTTTAGCCTTACACAGTAGTTGTGTTTGGGGGACAGTGGGGGAAATGTTATAGCCTTGCACGGTAGTCGTGTTTGGGTGGTTGGGTCTAGTGGTACCCCCACCTGGTTTTGGGCTTTGGGTAGTGGAGGTAGTTAACCTCTCCCGTATAATTTGAGCTGATCAGTCTCTTTAATTGATGAAACTAAATAAATGAACGTGTTGTTCCTCTTTTGGTATTTAGTGCACTTGATGCTTGTTGAATCTTTGTTTAGAGCTCTCTTTCGGTAAATTTTGGCTTGGGTTGGTACCCCTTATGCCTTGCTTGTTTTTCTGCTAGTTTTCTGCCACTTGTAATTCCTTGCTGAGGCGTTCCTTGTTTTATTGAATGCCTCAGGTTCAGAGCCGTAACGGCTAGTGGTGTAGCCTGAAGCTCAGAGTTTTAGTAGCTGTTCACCCCGCTGCTGCGAGGTAGTTGTTTTTAGTTTCTTCTTGTGCTCAGACATACTAGTTGGTGCCAATGGGTTAGTGTCATGTAGTTGACGCCCATTGTGCCCCTTTTTGTACTGTATAGTTTATTTGCCAGATTATGCCACTATTTTTAGATCTTGTGTATCTTACCCTCTGGGAATGATTTATGTTAGGTGCACTATAGTTATAAAATGGTTTTTCTTCATCCTCATTGCATTCTTTCTAACTGAAACCCTTAACTTTAAAGTCGCCTAAAGGTATTTTCTACTCTTACAGTACGCCTAGTTATGCGCATATCATTTACGTCATGCTCCGTCGTTTGCATACATGTAGGACTTTAAGTAAACTAAATCAAGTATTTTCCGCTACAATTATATATACTTTCTCGGTGGACTAGTTGATCCACGAACTGAGAGACACAGTTCTTATCTCAAAACCCCTAATAAATGATTTCAAATGAGGACTTATCATATAATCATGTTTGTTTAGTTAAGTAATAGGTTCCCGCCTGAGCGTCTACAGTTGTCTCCTGTATGACGTGGCATCATGACGTGTATTTTCTCTTACTCTGATATTCTTAAATTCGGAGAAAATGCGGGTTGTGACAACGAGCTCGCCTTCTCGGTGGCCCACTTCGAAGTGGGCTTGTGGCTCCCCCTCTCGCCAAAAATCAGCCAGGTAATCGCTCGATCCTTTAACCTTTCTTGCATTTGCTTAAGATTTCTTTCTAATTGCTTTTCGCGAATCCTTCAGCTGCTAAAATATTACGGCGTCATCTCGGGCCAGATGACCCCGAACTCCATCGCGGTCATGGTGGGGTTTGCGTGCTAATTGTGCGAAGAGCGCATCGAGTTCAACTTGCCGGTCTTCCGCAAGATGTTCTCCTTCCGGGTGAATAAGGATGAAACAGCCTTCTTCGCGAGACAGCATGCCAAGGTTCACGAGACGGTGAACAAGAGCCACTATTGGACACAGAAGTTTGTGTTCGTCAAGGGGCCCTTCGACAACATCCCTTTCTCGCCCGTCTAGCAGGATGAGCCTACCTACCATACCCCCAAGCTCGGCGGCCACGAGGCCGAGCTCTTCCAGTACATGTCCACCCACTTCGAGGCCATCTACCTCCGAAGGCATGTGGACTTGCTACTACCCGTGATGCCTGGGACAGGTTTGACTCACGATCTATTCCCATCTCGCGTTATACCCTTATCAATTTTTCCTAACCCACCTTTTGTCATTCGTAGGGGAGCAAGATCTCCCACTCCACCCCCTTACGCGAAGGCCGCAACTGTAACACCCCAAAAATTGTAGTTCAGCGAAGTAGGCGGAGTGGTAGTGCTACCCTCGGAGTAGGCTGAAGTTTCTCTTCCAGGAACTGTGTACGACCAGAGTTACTCTTCGCGCACGACCAGTGATCGTGCGCAAGTGATCATGCGCTCTTATCGAGGTCAGAGGAGTTGTCTGAAAGTTCCCTGTCTGGAATTACGCATGACCATTTCTCCTCTTCGCGCACGACCAGCGATCGTGCGCCAGTGATCGTGCGCCCTGTTTATTCTGCTCCGCAAAAAAGTGCGGAGAAGATGATCCGACCATTCAAAAATGTTGGGGTTTGATCCAACGACTGTGATGGTTTGCTGGGGGGCTTTAGGGCTTTGGAGAGGGGTTAATCCCTCATATTTTCAAGGGCTTTCTCTCTCTTAGGTTGGAGAAAGGAGAAGGGGCAAGGAGGAAAAAGAAGGAGATTCTGCCATTGTTGGAGCTTCGGAGCTCCGTTCGCCGATCCGAGACCGGCAACACGTAGGGGGCGTCGAGGCGCTTCTTCTCCTCCATTTGTTTGCAAGTTTCTCATGGCTAGGAGGAGATCTCAAAAGGTAATTACATTTCTCCTCTCGGTCTTTAGGATGCGTGCATGGCATCCCTTTATTTTCTGCATTTTGGCACCGGATCCGTCGAGTGAGAGGGATCCGGGTCGCCTTGGTTCAAAAGGAACCATCGGGTTGATTGATTCCATCCCCGACATGATTTGCACTAGAGATCCGCTCCGTTAGAGGATTAGGCATTGTGGGTGAAGCCAGATTTGCGACCGTTGGTCCGATTCGGTGATGTTGATTGACGCGCATTTTAGGGGTTTTGTTAGAAATCCGATTACGGCGAACTCGTCGTTGTGATGCCCTTGTAGCTTCGTGTGGTAACGAATGTCGGGTTTTGGGCGGGGAAATAATGTGCAGAATATGGGGCTTGTGATGCCTAGGGTTATGCGAAGGCGCGATTGGTCTTTGGGTCGGCTGGCTATCCCGTGAAGACTGAGATTCACGTGTGGAGAGTGTCCCGGCAAGATTAGTCCCTTCGGTGTTGACTGACGAGAATGTCTGTGCTACGGATGAGTCCGGTAATGGTCGCCAGGCGAGGCAGTCGGTGGACGTTGTCCCGAGTGTAAGTCCAGGGCCTTGGGACATTTTGCTTAAGCCAGAATTCTTAACATCGGGTTTTGTGTGTTGTTGGCGGCCCAAACATGTGAGCTGTTAGACAAGCCTGATGGCATGGTGGGCCAGGCGAGGTGGGTCTCTGCGAGAGCTCTTGGCCTTTGGCTACGATGCCCTTGTGGGGAAATAATGAGTACCCTTGTGTTTGTTATGTGATGATGATGTATGATGAGGTGTTAGATTCATACGCTTTAGGGTGCCTTGGGTGAAACCCGGGTTTGCATTCATTTTGCAATGGTAGGCCCCTTTTATTATCTGCTCAACATAGAAACGTGGATGATGTTTGTGACACTCATGCCTGTATTTATGTTGCTTTTCTTTATGTACATTTGTATACGAAGTGCTGACATGCAGGGTGAAGTAGTTCCCCGGGGTCCGCTAGGACGGACGGGAGGAGGGATGTTGTTACACCGTTTGTGGTCAGCCATAGCTGACCCTCGTTTACCGCTCTTTGTGATTTGGATGCAGGGCAAGGATCGCAGGCTGGACCTAGCTCGTCGGCCAAAAAGGCCTAAAGCCTCATGAAGTGTTTACCTTGTTTTTCATGCACTTCTGCTATTATATTTTGTTGTAACCGGCTTGCATGCCGAGGTAGTTTAGGGAAAATTGTTATTTCCCCTTTTTTTGGGATGTCCTTTTTGTGTTGAATGTTTGGTGATTTGGACTTTGGTTTTGTAAGGCCTTAAGGCCAGTTGGTGTTGGGTATTGTATCCACAATAACCTTGATTTGTATAAAGTCAACTTTGAACCAAGATTGAATTGTTTGTGTATTTGATATATTTTTCTAGTATTGTTCTTGCAGGTTCACATTGCTAAGTGTAGACCAATGTCAGGTCACAATGGGTCAATAAGCACAGTCTCATGCAATGTAATTCTTCATTGTGTGGGGTATGGGGTTGACTCATGTGTGATCTCTCAATTGGGATACACTTTATGATCAAGACATTAAAGATTCAAAGCTTGGTGTGCAGCATTGGTCTAGAGAAAAAGGAAGAAATTTTTCCTAAGTAAATTTTTCGAGATGTAAAGGTACTTTTTGAGAAGTCCTTCTATGCTCTCGAGAAGTCCTTGTTATTTTTCGAGAAGGGTTGTCTCAAAGGTCTTTCTCGAAAAGGTTGAATTTTTCGAGTAGCTATTATCATCTCTCGAGAAATCAATGTTATCTCGAAGAGTTCCCTTAGTTTTCGAGAAAACTTCTTTTTCAGCTGTTTTCGAGAAGTCTATCTCAATGGCAGCTTTCGAGAAATCCTTCCTCTCTCGAGAAGTGCTTTTGTTTTCGAGAAGTCATCGTTTCTTTCGAAAAGCTTTCACTCTAAAGGTTTTTCTCGAAATTGTTTTGGAGTTCACGAGAAGTTTCTTGTGCTCTCGAGAAGTCTTTCATCTCTCGAGAAGCTTTGTCATAATTCTTTGATATTCTCTTCTAAAGTTTTTTTTTGAGAACTAGCCGGTTTCTCTCAAGAAGTCTTGGATCTCTCGAAAAGTCTGGTTCTAGCTTTTCTCGTAAAACCTTGTTTTTCCATTTTGACGACAAGTCTTTTCCGTCAAATTGACGTGACGTCTTTCTTCGTTTTAAGGTTAAATCGTTAGGTCTTCATCTATATAATGATTGCTCCTTAAGAAAGAAATAATGATTCGAAGTAGAAGATCAGAGTTCGTACTTTTCTCCAAAAACCTAATCTGATCCAAGATCGTCGTCTAGTGCCGTGCATCGCCATTGTTGGAGTTCGATCATATGTTATCTGATTTTGTCTCCAAGTGGAAGAAAAAGGTCGATCGATCATCGCCTCACTCGTCCTATTTTCATTGGATCGATCAAGACCTTAGAAGATCTGATTTGTGCCGATTTGATTCTTCTTCTTCAACATCAAGCCGAAGCCATTTCTATCTCAAGAAGGAAGAAGATCATCATCAAATTATTCAGATCTGATCGTGATTCGTTAAGTATTGTTTCAATCTAAATTTACATTTGATTGTAGGAGAGATTGTTCTCCGAGTTGTAGGAGAGGTATTCTCCGAGTTGTAAGAGAGGGTTCTCTCTGAGTTTGTAGGAGATTGATCTCCGAGTTGTAAGAGTTTTGACTCTGAGGATTGTAGGATCGTTCTTGATCCGAGTTTTAGTGAAGTAGTCAAGTCTAGCTGTGGTGCTAGATTGGCGAGGCCGGCAAGTGGAGTACCCAAGAACGGGGAACCACTATAAATTTCTTGCGTCGTCTGTGATTGTGATTTGCATTCTGTGCGTTCTTTATTTTCAAGATTTTCAATTCCGCAAAAGACGCAGTTATCACCTATTCACCCCCTCTAGGTGATTTTGGTTGGCAACTAGATATTACAATTGGTATCAGAGGAGGCTGTTCTTGAAAGGTTACCACCTTGAATAGGATCTCTCCATTCTAATTGCTAACAAATCATGGAAAAGTGCAAGGAATCGTCTTCGTTGAAATTGCCAATATGCACTAAGGCTAACTTTCCTATGTGGAAAGAAAGAGTCAGATTTTATATGGAACCCGCAGATCCAAGAATCTTCCAAGTCGTGGAAGAAGGACCTCATGTGCCTATGACCGCTTCTACTATTGATCCAACCTTAAAAGTACCAAAGAAAATGATGGACTTAACAAAGGATGAGATCACTCTCGTTGCTTTGGACAAAAAGGCAAAGAACATAATTGCCAGTGCAGTGGATGATTCAATGTTGCAGAACTTAATTCACTGTAATTCTGCCAAAGAAATGTGGACGTCTTTAATAGTCCTTATGGAAGGTACTGAAGAAGTAAGAGATGATAGAAGATCTCTTTTGAATCAAGAGTACGAGGCTTTCAAGCAGAATAAAAAGGAGTGCATTGCCGATGCTTTTGAAAGATTCTTCAAGATAGTAAACGGCCTAAGGAATTATGGTCGGGAATTTACTAATGGTGAACTAAATGACAAATTCCTGCGATCCCTAACGAAAGACTGGGATAGCAAGATAGTTTCAATCAGAGAGTTTGGAATGTTACCAAACCTAGACCCACAGAATCTGTTTGGGAAATTATTATCCCATGAACTGCAAATGAACATTCGCAAAACAGAAGAAGATGGGAATAGAATTTCTAACAAGGAAAAGACCTTGGCTATGAAAGTCGAGAGCTCCAGAAAAAGCAGAGCTTTGTCTCCAATTAGAACACAAGAATCTGATGATGAAAAAGAATCTGAAGCCGGCTCCTCCAGTTCTGAAATGTCTGATGGGGAGTTTTCTCTAATCTCTCGTCAGTTTAAGAAACTGCTAAACAAAAGAAGACACATGAAGAATAAGTTTTCCTATGAAAATAGACATTCTCGACGTGATGGTGATCATCACAAAAAGAGCTCTAGCAATCATGACAGGTATAAATCTAAACTTGGTAAACATATTTCTTCTGATATAGTTTGTTATTATTGTAATAAGCCAGGGCACATGATTGCTGAATGCCCCTATAAAAAGAAAGAGGGTGGAAGAAAAGAAGAAAGGAAATCCACCCACGGGAAAAGGAAGACTGAAAAGAGTCTAGTCGCTAAAAAGAACAAAACTTTAAGCGACAGTGACTCGGAGAAATCAAGTAGTGAAGAAGAAGCCTACTTCGGGCTGATGGCTATGACTGATGAAGAAGAAGAACCCATATACCGGGAAGGTAAATTCTCACACAATCTTATCTGATTCTGAATATGCCTCAGCTGAACAAAAGGATTATCTTTCAGATGATGACTCAAACCTCATGACCCAATATACTGAAATGCTTAAAAGCTTTGACAAATGCCGAAAGGTAGTCAAAACACAGGCCAAGGAGATCATGTCTCTCAAAGAAGTGGAATCTAATTTGAGAAAGGAAGTTGAACAACTTTCTTCCTTCAAAGAGGAAAACCAAATCTTGAAAGACAAAATCAAAAGCTCAGATGAGCTCCTTGAACGGAAAGAGAACTCTATCAAAGTTCTGGAAGAACAGCTAGTCGCTGAGAAGAAGCTAGTTGAAAAGTTTTCACAACCGAAAACCATTCTTCCAATCATTGATACTTTCTCTGCTAAAGCAAATAGCAGTGGTTTAGGTCATGTGTCTGGGCCAAGTAATTCTTCTAAGGGCACCCTTGCCAAGAAGAAAAATAAGAATGCTAAGAAAGCTACTATCGAAGAAAAAGGGAAAGCCCATCTAGAACAAGTGGAATTTAAGAAAGTTCTACTTCCCACAAATGCTTATGACATGGAAAGCTCTTATGGTCACTTGACACGACCAATTAATTTTGCGCCTGTCAATGACTATAAGGGGTGGGATCATCCTCAATACCTCGGTCAATGTGCTTTCAAAGCACCTTATGAAGAAGTAAATTTGAGAGATTATGGTCCTTATGTTCATGGTCCAAGTGCTGTTAGATCACCAATAGTAAAGACTGTTGTACCTAAGCCAAAGGAGAAAGCGTTACCCTGTGTATGCTGTACTCATGAAGCATCCTCATCAAGAAGGATTGCTCCTACTAAAATCAACGTTCAAAGAATTAAGCAGGAAAATATTAAGAAAAGATACGACAGGTTTAATTGTTGGTGTTGTGGCAAAATAGGTCACTTTGCCGTAGACTGTTGGTTCAATCTCACCTATTCCAAAAGACCACAAGTTAACAATGCAAGAAAGACCGCTCGCAATGTTAATGTTCCTCGTGGTGCTCAACTAACAAGGGACCAAGGACCCAAAGTTGTTTGGGCTCCTAAGGCAAAATAATTTGTTTTTGCAGGTATGTCCAAAGGCCAACAATAATCCTATCTGGTATTTGGACAGTGGTTGTTCTCGGCATATGACCGGAACAAGAAGTCTTTTGCAAAATTACATTCCAATTGAAAACGGTCCAAAAGTTATTTTTGGCGGATCTGACAGAGGAATAACAAAAGGCTATGGTATGATTTCTAACGGTAATGTATCTTTTTCAGATAGCTTATGTGGAAGGATTAGAACATAATCTGATAAGCATAAGTCAACTTTGTGATAAAGGATACATAGTTGATTTTCATAGAGATAAATGTTTGATAAAATCAGCTGATAATCTAGAAACAATTTTATCAGGCACTCGTTGTAGAAATATGTTCTGTTTAAACTTTCTTTGTTTATCATCTTCTACACCAGTGTGTCTTTTAGCAAAAGATAGTGCATCTCTTGCTGACCAATGACATAAGAGATTAGCACATATAAATTTCAAAACCATAAATAAATTATTTTGTCAAAACTTAGTACGTGATGCGCCGAATATTAAGTGCATTCAAGCTAGACCTTGTCATGCTTGTGTAAAAGGCAAGCAAACAAGAGCTACCTTTAAGAGCATTATAGGCAAAGATTCAACTAGGTGCTTATACCTACTTCATATGGACTTGTTTGGTCCTTTGCAAATTAGAAGTTTAGGAGGTAAGTCTTACACATTAGTTATTGTAGATGATTACTCTCGTTTTGCATGGGTATTCTTTCAAAAACACAAGTCAGATACATTTGACATTTTCACCAAGTTTGTCAAGCAAATCCAGAACGAATTTGAATGTTCGGTGGTCAAAATCAGAAGTGACCATGGAACAGAATTTGAATCTGGGGGCATAACAGAATTTTGTGAAAGTCTAGGTATCTTTCATGAGTTTTCCTCTCCTCGAACTCCACAACAAAATGGGGTAGCTGAGAGAAGGAATAGAACAATCATTGAGGCTTGCAGAACAATGTTGAGTGACACTTCACTACCCGAATACCTTTGGGCTGAAGCAGTCAACACTGCATGCCATGTGCAAAACAGAGCACTCATAAACAAAAACCATGTAAAGACTCCTTATGAACTACTAAAAGGCAAGAGACCAACCATCTCTTATTTTAGAATCTTTGGTTGCAAATGCTTTGTACTTAATAATGGAAAGCATTACAAAACCAAGTTTAGTGAAAAGAGTTTTGAAGGTATTTTTGTAGGCTATAGCAGCCATAGTAGAGCTTATGGAATATTTAATAAGAAAACCCTGGTTGTAGAAGAGTCTATCAATGTTGTATTTGATGAAACGAGCATGCTACATAGCATCTCTTCTAGTACTTCTATTGAAGGTACAGGTTCAAAGACACAAGATATAAGCTTGGATGAGCCAGTCAAAGTTGATGCTCAAACCTTCGTCAAGATCTCTTCCCCAATCACAAATGAAGAAGAAGATCATATTGATGAAGAACCAGTACAAGTGGAAGAAGACATTCAAGTAGCAAATGATGCTCCAAATGTTCAAACTGATGCAAGAAACCTTGAGTTCAGACACATGAGAGACCATCCTATTGATCAAATCATAGGAGATCCTCAAGTCGGAATTAGAACAAGAAGAGGTACTACTAACGAAAATATGCATTTAAGTTTTCTTTCACAGGTTGAACCGAAGAAGTTTCAAGAAGCAAATGAAGACCCCCACTGGATAATTGCAATGGAAGAAGAATTAAATCAATTCAAGCGTTGCAAGGTGTGGACACTAGTTCCAAAACCCAAGGATAAAAATATTATTGGAACAAAGTGGGTTTACAGGAACAAGTTGGATGAGGATGGAAAAATTATAAAGAACAAAGCCAGAATTGTAGCAAAAGGTTACAGACAAGAAGAAGGGATCAACTTCGATCAAACTTATGCTCCGGTAGCTAGACTTGAAGCGATCAGAATGTTCTTAGCCTATGCTGCATTCAAAGGTTTCACCGTATACCAAATGGACGTTAAGTTAGCTTTTCTGAATGGTAACATAAAAGAAGTATACGTTGAACAACCTCCAGGTTTTGTAGATTCTGAACATCCTAATTATGTTTACTTACTACAAAAAGCTTTGTATGGGTTAAAACAAGCTCCTCGAGCTTGGTATGAGATGCTGTCTAATTTTCTTCTTGAGAACAAGTTCACAAGAGGAAAGATAGATAAAACATTATTTCTTAGGGAAGTAAAAGTCAAGATTTTGCTAGTGCAAATCTATGTCGATGACATTATTTTTGGCTCTACAGACGACAATCTTTGCAAAAAGTTTTCAAAACTTATGGAAGGAAAGTTTGAAATGAGCAGTATGGGAGAGCTAAAATATTTCTTAGGATTTCAAGTGAAACAGACGAAATTCACCAAGGAGCTGATTAAGAAATTTGGATTGGAGAGTGCAACCTCTATGAGGACTCCAATGAGCTCAGCTATGTCTCTGGACAAGGATGAGAAAGGGAAACCTTTTGATGAAACTAAGTACAGAAGCATAATTGGTTCTCTGCTCTACCTTACTGCTAGTAGGCCTGATATAATGTTTTCTACATGTGTATGTGCCAGATTTCAAGTGAACTCTAAGGAATCTCACTATACCGCTGCAAAGCGAATTTTGAAATATCTTAAAGGTACACCAAATCTTGGCTTATGGTACCCAAGAAGTAATGATAATGAGCTAATTGGTTATTCAGATGCAGATATTGCAGGTAGTAGAGACGATAGGAAAAGCACTTCCGGAACATGTCAATTTCTCGGAAGAAGGCTTATCTCCTGGAGCAGCAAGAAGCAAAATTGTGTTGCAATTTCAACAGCCGAATTAGAATATATTTCTGCAGGCAGTTGTTGCGCACAACTTCTTTGGATAAGAAATCAGCTTCAAGATTATAACTTGAAGATAAAGAATATTCCAATGTTTTGTGACTCCTCCAGTGCAATTGCTATAGCAAATAATCCAGTCTCACACAGTCGGACAAAGCATATCGAGTTAAGATACATTTCATCCGAGAACATGTGGAGAATGGGGATATCAACTTAAGCTATGTCCCTACGGATAAGCAAATTGCAGATATATTCACGAAGCCTCTGGATGAGACTAAGTTCTCTTTCTTCAAGACAGAACTTGGAATGCTCAACATGGAATAATGGTCAAGCAAAGGAGAAGAGAAGAAGATAAGTGAATTTTCTTAAAATTTTATCTCATTTTATGTTCTAAAATAAATTACAGGTTTATCATTTGCAAAGAAGAAAAATCAAAGAAGAAAAATCCAAGTCATCATTAAACTTCTCGAGAAATGTAGTTAATATCTCGAGAAATGACTTGCTTTTTATGAATATGGATAGAGCTAAGACTTTTCGGAAAACTGAAGACACTTTTCGAAAAATAAGTTTATACTTCTCGAGAAATGGGTTATCCCTCGAGAAATGCTCTTTCGGAAGAAGATCGGCAGAGTTCTGAGACTTCTCGAGAATTTTAACTATCTCTCGAGAAATGTCTTATACTTTTCGAAAACTCTAATTTCAATTTTCGAGAATATGAAGAGCCAGGTACGCGTATATTTCATTTTCTTGAAAGTAATTAAAACCAAATTAATTGTCACATCAAACCAAACTATATATAGAGTCTCGAAATGAATTAAAAGTTCACGCGAGGTTCTTCCATCCCCTCTCGAAAAGCGCCGACGTTTCATCTTCTTCTTTCGCAAAATCAACGTTCCAGTTCGCCTTCAGACGGATCTTCTCTCGTTCTATCTCTCATTTCAAGTACTCCTCTCATTCGATGGCTCCTTCAGGAAAACCTAAGATCGGTGTCGGCAGTGAACTCATGCGAGAAGGTCTCCAATCGATTTCAGATGAGTTTCAAAACCTCTTTTATCTTCTAGACGCAGCTGTCCTGTCTTTCTTACTAGAACATCAATGCCGAATTCTGTTTAAAGAGGTAGAGGATCTGTTTATCAACATAAAAGTGCATAAAAACGGGAAAAAGATGAAATCAAGTGTTGGAAATTTCAAAATCAAGATGAATCCAAAATCTCTTTCCAAGTATTTGAAAGTTCCCTTGATAGAAATTGAGGTTACTCTAAGTAATGAGGATTCGGCTCATGCCCTAATCTTTTGTGGGTTAGATAAAGGAACATCAACTATTCGTAGACAAAAGATGAATGATGTTGGAAAATTGCTAGTGGACAAAATTTCAAAAGTCTTACTATGTCATACTGGCAGCCTGGGTCATGTCTCTTCAGATGTTTTCAGCTTGGTAGCAATTGTGATTTGTGGAAAAAGATTCAGTTGGGCAGGTTTTCTATTCAATAAGATTAAAGAAAGCATTATGAGTCCTAATTTTGCAAGGATCCTGTCACTCTATCTAAATCAGCTTAATCCAGATGTGTTTGACATGTCCAAAGGAGCTATTATACATCATTTGAAGAAGGTAGATGTTGTCACAATGAAGAGGTGGAACATCAGGATTACTAAGCCAACTGCAGATGCAGGTCCCCAGGGGGAACCCATTTCTTCAGCTCAATCAGTTCCAGAGTATGAAGCTCCAGCTCCACCTCCAGCTCAGCAACACAGTCCAGTTCCAGATCCATCCAAGGAGGCGAGGCGTTTTTAGCTTTGTTGGAGACTCACTCCACAAAGTTGGCTATTGGAAAAATTTCGATGGTGGAAGAATTTGAGGATGTATTCCCCGAGGAGCTTCTGGGAGCACCTCCTCAGTGTGAGATCGATTTTTCGATAGAGTTGGTACCGGGTTCGTGGCCGGTGTCGCATCCCCCGTTTAGGATGGCACCGAAGGAACTAGCCGAGCTAAAGGTTCAGTTGCAAGAGTTGTTAGAGCAAGGATACATTAGGCCCAGCTCTTCGGGGTGGAGCGCGCCAGTATTGTTTGTGAAGAAAAAGTACGGAAGTATGCGGTTGTGCATTGACTACCGAGAACTGAATAAGTTGACCGTTAAGAATAAATATCCGAATCCGCGAATCGATGATTTGTTTGACCAATTAGTAGGGTCGGTGGTGTACTCCAAGTTAGACTTGAAGTCGGGGTACTACCAGTTGAAGATTCGAGAAGAGGACATCGCCAAGACAGCGCTTGGGACTCGGTATGGCCACTATGTGTTTTCGGTGATGCCGTTCGGACTGACGAACGCGCCATCTGTGTTCTTGGATCTGATGAACTGGGTTTTTCGACTATTTCTAGATTCGTTTGTGGTGGTGTTTATAGATGACATTTTGGTGTATTCAAAAATGGAGGCAGAACATGAGTCTCACTTGAGGCAAGTATTGTAGACTCTAAGGGAGAATCAGCTTTATGCTAATTCTCGAAGTGTGAGTTTTGGATCGAGAAGGTGGCATTCTTGGGTCACGTGATCAGTGGAGATGGGGTGGCGGTAGATCCAGCGAAGATTGAAGCCATTAGGGATTGGCCTGTATTGAGAACCGTGGCGGAAGTCCGGAGCTTCCTTGGACTAGCCGGTTATTACAGAAGGTTCGTGGAGAACTTTTCGCGGATGGCGTTGCCCCTCACCACTCTCACTCGTAAGGACCAAAGGTTCGTATGGACACCGGAGTGTGCCCGTGCATTTGAGAATTTGAAGGAAAGGTTGATGTCTGCTCCAATCCTTAGTCTTCCTAGTGGGACGGAAGGATTTCAAATTTTCAGCGACGCGTCAGGTTGCGGGTTGGGTTGCGTGCTGGTGCAGCACGGCAAGGTGATCGCTTATGGGTCAAGGCAGTTAAAGACTCATGAGAGGAATTATCCCGTCTATGATCTGGAGTTGGCGGCGGTAATCTTTGCGCTAAAATTGTGGCGGCACACTACGTTTATGGTGCAAAAGTGGAGATCTTCACGGATCACAAAAGCTTGAGGTATCTCCTAGACCAAAAGGATCTGAATATGCGACAGCGTAGGTGAGTCGAGTTCCTTGGGGACTATGACGTGGAGATTCAGTATACGCCGGGTAAAGCCAACGTGGTGGCGGATGCCTTGAGTAGGAAGTACTCCGGGAAAGGTAATTGGATGGAGGCGCGTGACGAGCGTTTGATATGAGACTTGGAGTCTCTTGACATTTCTTGTGTGGCTAGAGGTGAGTATGGCGTGGCTCGGTTGAACTGGATTGAAATGCAGTGTGATATAACGGATCGAATCCGAGAGGCGACTAGCGCAGACGAAGAGTGCCAACAGTTGTTGTTGGAGGCTCAGCAAAGCGAAGGCATGGCTTTGGAGATGGTTGGTGGGATTCTGAAAAGAGACGGAAGGGTTTGTGTTCCGCGCTTTGGCAAGCTTCGCGAGGAGTTAATGTTTGAGGCTCACTTTACGAAGTACTTCGTTCATCCAGGAAGTACAAAGATGTACGCGGATATGAAGAAATCTTTTTGGTGGCCTGGGATGAAGCGGGATGTAGCTGAGTACGTAAGCCGATGTCAGACATGTGCCTTGGTGAAGGCTGAGTGCCAAAGGTCCGGTGGGTTCTTGAAGCCTATTCCTATCCCCGAATGGAAGTTCGATGACATCTCTATGGATTTTGTGCATGGTTTGCCTCGGTCGCGGCAGGGTAACGATACGATTTGGGTGATAGTGGATCGCCTGACCAAGGTGGCTCACTTCATTCCGAATCAGAAGAGCGATGGCGTGGAGAAGCTCGTGGAGCTTTATGTTCGAAACATTGTGCGGTTGCATGGGATTCCGAAGAGCATCGTTAGTGATCGCGATGGGCGGCTCACTTCGAAGGACTGGAGGTTAGTGCAGAAAAGTTTATGCACAAAGCTCAAGTTTAGTACTGCGTTCCATCAGCAGACCGATGGTCAGACAGAGCGAATGAACCGTACATTGGAGGACATGTTGAGGATGTGTGCTCTCGACTTTGGTAAAGGTTGGGAAGACCACCTTTCCATGGTGGAGTTTGCGTATAATAATAGCTTCCAGGCGAGTATCAAGATGGCGCCATACGAAGCTTTGTATGGAAGGAAGTGTCGAACGCCGATGTCTTGGGCAGAGGTGGGAGACACTAAGCTTTTGGGGAAGCAAGTGGTGGAAGATGCTTGCGAGATTGTGCGGACGATTAAGGAACACATGAAGGTTGCTCAGGATCGACAAGCGAAATATTTTAACGCGCTCCACAGAAATGTGGAGTTTGCAGTGGGCGACATGGTCTACTTGAAGATCAAGCCGTTTAAGGGTGTTTCGCGGGTGCGGCGACTCAAGAAGTTGAGTCCGAGATATTTGGGTCCGTTCGAGGTTACGGAGCGTATAGGCGAAGCAGCCTATCGTTTGGCATTATCCGCAGAGCTGAGTGGATTACATGATGTTTTCCATGTCTCTGTGCTGAGGAAAGCTTTGGTGGAGCCGAGCGTCGTGGTCGAGGCGGCGGCGGTGCCGGTGATGGAGGATTTGAGGACGAGGGGTTCGTCCAGTTTGCGTGGAGGATTCGGAAGTCCGGCAGTTGCGTAACAAAGAAGTCAAGCTTGTAAAGGTGCGATGGGATAATTGCGGGCGAGACGAATTCTCTTGGGAAAGAGAGTAGACGATGCTTGCGGAGTACCCCGAGCTATTTCCCTCAGGTAATTGTAACTGTAATTACTGCTACTATGGTTTTCGAAATTTTGGGATGAAATTCTTTTAAGGGAGGTGGAGTTGTAACACCCCAAAAATTGTAGTTCAGCGAAGTAGGCGGAGTGGTAGTGCTGCGCTCGGAGTAGGTTGAAGTTTCTCTGCCAGGCACTGCGCACGACCAGCGTTCCTCTTCGCGCACGACCACTGATCGTGCGCAAGTGATCGTGCGCTCTTGTCGAGGTCAGAGGAGTTGTCTGAAAGTTCCCTGTCTGGCATTACACACGACCATTTCTCCTCTTCGCGCACGACCAGTGATCGTGCGCCAGTGATCGTGCGCCCTGTTTATTCTGCTCCGTGAAAAAGTGCAGAGAAGATGATCCGACCATTCAAAAACATTGGGGTTTGATCCAACGGCTGTGATGGTTTGCTGGGGGGCTTTAGGGCTTTGGAGAGGGGTTAATCCCTCATATTTTCAAGGGCTTTCTCTCTCTTAGGTTGGAGAAAGGAGAAGGGGGCAAGGAGGAAGAAGAAGGAGATTCCGCCAGTGTTGGAGCTTCGGAGCTCCGTTCGCCGATCCAAGACCGGCAACACGTAGGGGGCGTCGAGGCGCTTCTTCTCCTCCGTTTGTGTGCAAGTTTCTCATGGCTAGGAGGAGATCTCAAAAGGTAACGACATTTCTCCTCCCGGTCTTTAGGATGCGTTCATGGCATCCCTTTATTTTCTGCATTTTGGCACCGGATCCGTCGAGTGAGAGGGATCCGGGTCGCCTTGGTTCAAAAGGAACCATCGGGTTGATTGAGTCCGACCCCGACATGATTTGCACTAGAGATCCGCTCCGTTAGCGGATTAGGCATTATGGGTGAAGCCGGATTTGAGACCGTTGGTCCAATTCGGTGATGTTGATTGACGCGCATTTTAAGGGTTTTGTTAGAAATCCGATTACGGCGAACTCGTCGTTGTGATGCCCTTGTAGCTTCGTGTGGTAACGAATGTCGGGTTTTGGGCGGGGAAATAATGTGCGGAATATGGGGCTTGTGATGCCTAGGGTTGTGCGAAGGCGCGATTGGTCTTTGTGGTCGGCTGGCTATCCCGTGAAGACTGAGATTCACGTGTGGAGAGTGTCCCGGCAAGATTAGTCCCTTCTGTGTTGACTGACGAGAATGTCTGTGCTACGGATAAGTCCGGTAACGGTCGCTAGGCGAGGCAGTCGGTGGACGTTGTCCCGAGTGTAAGTCCAGGGCCTTGGGACGTTTTGCTTAAGCCAGAATTCTTAGCATTAGTTTTGTGTGTTGTTGGCGGCCCGAGCATGTGAGCTGTTAGACAAGCCCGATGGCATGGTGGGCCAGGCGAGGTGGGTCTCAGCGAGAGCTCTTGGCTTTGGGCTACGATGCCTTTGTGGGGAAATAATGAGTACCCTTGTGTTTGTGATGTGATGATGATGTATGATGAGGTGTTAGATTTATACGCTTTAGGGTGCCTTGGGTGAAACCCGGGTTTGCATTCATTTTGCATTGGTAGGCCCCTTTTATTATCTGCTCAACATAGAAACATGGATGATGTTTGTGACACTCATGCCTGTATTTATGTTGCTTTTCTTTATGTACATTTGCATACGAAGTGCTGACTTGCAGGGTGAAGTAGTTCCCCGGGGTCCGCTAGGACGGCCGGGAGGAGGGATGTTGTTACACCATTTGTGGTCAGCCATAGCTGACCCTCATTTACCGCTCTTAGTGATTTGGATGCAGGGCAAGGATTGCAGGCTGGACCCAGCTCGCCGGCCAAAAAGGCCTAAAGCCTCATGAAGTGTTTACCTTGTTTTTCATGCACTTCTGCTATTATATTTTGTTGTAACCGGCTTGCATGCCGAGGTAGTTTAGGGAAAACAGTTATTTCCCCTTTTGTTGGGATGTCCTTTTTGTGTTGAATGTTTGGTGATTTGGACTTTGGTTTTGTAAGGCCTTAAGGCCAGTTGGACTCCTATGTACTGTGGACAATCTCTGTGGTTTAAGTTTGTTTCCGCTGTGTTATCTGAGTTTTGAGTTGGGTAGTTAATATCATCTTTTAATAATAAAATCGTGGCGGCTATATGCTGTGGGGTCCCGGCCGGACCCATATTATATGGTTATTACAGGGGAGGTGTTACATTTTGTAACGACCCAGAAGCTGACGTACGGGCTTAGCCCTAGCCTCAACTGGCCTCGTTATGGACTGTAGTCCGTGCCACCCCCAACCCCTCTGCGCGCCTGTTTCTCAGCATCGCTAGGTTGTTGAGGCCGGGATTCGATACCGCGCCCCCTTGATAAGGCACCCTCAACAGTCCTCATCACCAACTGAGCTGCAGCTCAATTGGTGATGAGGAGTGGTTTGAAAACTCCTTATCAAGGAGGTTGCAGGTTCAAGACCCAGCCTCAATAATGCGTCGTTGCTGAAAAATAGTGGCGCGGAGAGGCTTTGGGGTGCTTGGGCTGCAGCCCGTTAGTGGCCTGGCTGGGTCCCGCTGGATCTCGTGTTGACGAGTCGGGCCTGGGTCGTTACAAAAAAGTGCACTTTTTTTGTAACGACCCAGAAGCCGACGTACGGGCTTAGCCCTATCCTCAACTGGCCTCGTTATGGACTGCAGTCCATGCCACCCCCAACCGCTCTGCGCACCTGTTTCTCAGCAGCGCTAGGTTGTTGAGGCCGGGATTCGATCCCGCGCCCCCTTGATAAGGCACCCTCAACAATCCTCATCACCAACTGAGTTCCAGCTCTGTTGGTGATGAGGACTGTTGAGGGTGCCTTATCAAGAGGGTGCGGGATCGAATCCCGGCCTCAACAACATAGCACTGCTGAGAAATAGGTGTGTAGAGGGGTTGGGGGTGGCACGGACTGCAGTCCATAACGAGGCCAGTTGAGGCTAGGGCAAAGCCCGTACGTTAGCGTCTGGGTCGTTACAACAACTTTCACCCCTGGCCTCCATCTCGCTTCTGCCACCATCGATGCCTGCCGCAAGGCCCCCAACACTTTGTCCGCCTCCAAGAAGCGGCATGCACCCACGAGCCCGGGTCGTCCCTCAATCCTCCTCCGCCAAAGAAGCAACGACCCTCGACCCTCGCCAAGGGGAAGGGGCCCATTGAAAGCTTGACCGGGGCTGAACCCCTAGTGGACCTCCCGCCGACAAGGGAGTCAGGGAGACCACCGAGGTGTCCGCTAGTGTGCCGACCGCACCCGCACCGGCGGGCCACCGAAACTTCTGTCTCGGCACCAGGCACCAAGACGCGGCTGACGATCCCGTGTTGGAGTGGGACTCAGACTCCAACATGGTTTCGATCTCCACCCTTACCCCCTCCTGGGTGGAGCAGGAGAACATCGGAGGAGCAGCCTTCGCCTTGTCCTTCTATCTCTATGGGCGGGAGGATGCTGCGGACTTCCACGTCCTCAAATTACTAGCGCTCGCATACGAGAGCGCGTGAGCTTAGCTTCACAGGCTGGAGCTCGCCCATATGGCTGGTCGCCGCTGCCTATCGATGGAGAGGAACTCTGAGGAGCTGAAGTGCGAGCTGCAGGAGGCGAAGTAGGAGCTCGACGATCTAAAGGAAAAATAGGTGGTCTACGAGGGCCTCCTCGAGAGCCTCAAGGATGGGATGGTAAGTCTGCAAGAACTTCGCTTACTTCCTTTTGCAACATTCCTTCTTAACCAATTCGCCTTTCGCAGGACCCCGAGACTGTGAACCAGCTCCTCGCTCGCAAGACGGAGCTAGAGAAGGAGGTCTCCATGTTGAAGTCCTAGAACCAGGATCTCGTCAGGGCCGCCCTTACTCCCTCCCCTCGCAACCCCAAGACCGTGAGGAACCTGAAGTGTGCCGAGGAGGAGATGTTGCAGGACAACACAATTCTGGCGGCTCGTCATATCTTTATCACCCTGAAGGGGGCCAGGCTTCTCACTGCCAACGCGGAGGAGCTCACAGTCAACGAGGTCATCCTAGAGTTGTTCGAGCTGATCCCACCTAGCGCAGATAGCGAGGGCGAGAAGTCAGGGGATGAGTCATGAGAAGTAAACTTTTTATTTTGAAATTTCTTTTGTAAGGAGAGAATCGCGATTCTTGATGTAAACCATTTTTTGTAATGAAATGAAAAATATTTTCTAAGTCTTTCATCTTCTATTTTCGCTTTCCTCGCTGCCAATCGATTACGTGCTTGCGCCTCGATGATACACATCACGCGCGCACCTACGTATCACTTGAGCACCCGCATACTCGCCCCTCTTCGTAGGACTTGCCTGAATTCGTCCTTTGCATTTGTTCCAATAGGTTCTCTCATGCGAGCTCTTCGCCAAGGTGAATGCCCATTCCGGTAGATTCATTCACATACACTAACCGGGCTTCTGATACCACAATTTTTTCCATCTCCTTACTGACGAGTTCTCGCCCAAGTGCTCTTGCCAAGCGAGTGCACATTCTGGCTAGCCTACTCGCAAATCCTAGCCACTAGAGCCTCTTGAAATTCTTTTCTTACCAACGAAACGGCCTCCGGTCCTTCCAGCTAGGTGAGATCCTGGTCAGGAGACTCGTTTGAGACGACTCACCTTGCCCACTTTCACTTGCCTCCCCTATCCAGGAATCAATCCCCCCCCGGCCAGTGAGAGCCGGATGGCGGAGTTGACCTGGGGAAGCTGAGCGCTACCAGAAACCTTACCAGCCTCTCCGGGGATCACCATGACCCACCGACTAATGAGAGCCCAGTAGTAGAATCGATATGGGGCATTCCGGCATGAACTTTCCTTAGCCATCCTCTCCATAGATCAACCTGACCAACCATTTAATGAGAGCCCGACAGCAGAATCGATCTGGGGCATTGCAGCTCAAACCTTTCCTAGCCAGCCTCTCCAGAAATCAGCATGACCCACCGTCTAATGAGAGCCCGACAGCGGAATCGATCGAGGGCATTCCAGCTCAAACCTTTCCTAGCCAGCCTCTCCAGAGATCAACCTGACCCACCATCTAATGAGAGCAAGGAAGCGGAATCGATTTGGGGCATTCTAGCTCAAACCTTTCCTAGCTACCCTTTCTAGAGATCAACCTGACCCACCGTCTAATGCGATCCCGGCAGCGGAATTGATCAGAGGTATTCCAGTTCAAACCTTTCCTAGCCAACCTCTCCAGCAATCAACCTGACCCACCGTTTAATGAGAGCCCAACAACAGAATCGATCTGGGGCATTCCAGCTCACACCTTTCCTAGCCAGCCTCTCCAGAGATCAACCTGACCCACCATCTAATGAGTGCTCGGCAGTGGAATCGATCTGGGTCAATCCAGCTCAAACCTTTCCTAGCCAGCCTCTCTAGAGATCAACCTGACCCACCGTCTAATAAGAGCCCGACAGCAAAATCGATCTGAAGCATTCCAGCTCAACCTTTCCTTAGAGGGACTCTCCAGAGATCAACCTGACCCACCGTCTAATGAGAGCCCGATAGCAGAATCGATCTGGAGCATTCCAGCTAAACCTTTCCTTAGAGGGCCAATGATTAAAAAAGAGAGACATTGAAATCAACATAATAGTGAATCGATCATATAATAAATTAACACAAAAAGTTCAAGGATAGAAACGCTTCAAGTCATCCCCACTCCGAGCTTGGCTGAGAGGTACCCCTTCCACATCTGGAGGTGGTACCCTCCCGACTTGAGCACTTCGCCTACAATGTAAGGCCCCTCCCAGTTGGGGTTGAGCTTTCCCACCACGACGCCTCTCCCCGCCGCATCTACCTTTTTCAAGTCTAAATCCCCCTTCTCGAACTGCTTTACTCTGATATGCTTGTCGAAGTGTCGAGCCATCCGCCGCTTGACCTCCTCCTGCCGGATGGTGGCTAGGTCCTGGAGCTCTTCCACCAGGTCTAAAGACAGCCTTTGCTCCCCTTCATTTTCCACTAGCCATTCTTCATCTCCTTCGCCCGCGACGATCACCCTAGGTGACTTTACCTCGAACTCTATCGGGAGAATGACCTCGGACCCATGAGAGAGCTTGAACGGAGTCTCCCCTGTGGCGGTTTTTGGTGTGGTCCTCAAGGCCCAGAGGACCGAGGGTAGATGTTCTACCCAGTTGCCCCTTAGGTTTTCTACCTTCTTCTTCAGCAAATTCACGAGTATCTTGTTCACCGCCTCCACTTGCCCACTGCTCTTTTGGTGGTGGACCGACGTGAACTGAAGATCTATGCCTAGCTGGGTGCAAAAGCTGACAAACTCATCACTAACAAACTGCTGCCCATTGTCTGTGATGATGGCTAGTGGGAGCCCATGTCGACAGATTATCTCCCTTCATATAAAATTTCTGACTACTTGAGAAGTTATCTTAGTAAGTGCTTTCACCACCAGCCATTTGGAGAAGTAATCGATCATTACTAGCAGGAATTTTCTCTGGCTGCTCCCCTGGTGTATGGGATCCACCATATCCAATCCCCATATTGCGAAAGGCCACGCAGCTGTGATAGTCCGTATCCTTTGGGCTGGAAGGAGTTGGAGGGGAGCATAGAGCTGGCACTTGGAGCATTTCTTGGCGAACTTTGCCGCATATTTGCTGAGGGTGGGCCAGAAGTAGCCCTGCCTCAACACCCTTCCTTCCAACGTCCTGCTCCCCGAGTGGCTTCCACACTCCCCTGAGTGGAAATCCTCTAGGACCCTTGGGACCTCCTCTTCTGACACACAACGGGCTAGGAGTCCCGAGAGGGTCTTTCGATATTGTTCACCTGCATGTAAGGAGTAGTATGCTGATTTGTACCTGAGCCGTCGCTTGTCCACATCCCCTTCGGGGAACTTCCCCGATGTCAGGAAGATGATGATGGGATCTATCCATGATGCTCGTTGATCTATCTCCATCAACTCCCCTTACTCGATGGATGGTGGGAAGAGTTCCGACACCGTCCCCCCTGCTCGGGGACTGAACTTAGCCAGGAGGTCAAATGGGACACTTTCCTCTCTCGGCACGTGTTGGATCGAGAAGGTGCAGAACTGCCCGATGATACCCTTGACCCTCTCGAGATAGCGCTGGAGGGTTGGCTCCTTTTCTTCAAACTCTCCCCTGATCTGACATGCCACCACCATGGAGTCTGTCGAGACCTCCATGTATTGCACTCCCAATTCTCGGGCCAACAGCAGGCCTGCTATTACCGCCTCGTACTCAGCCTGGTTGTTGGTGATCGGGAAGTGAATGTTGATGGCTTGCTCGATCCTTGTCCCTTGGGGACTTACTAGGATGACTCTCCCTCCGAAGGAATGCTTTCCCGATGCTCCATCAACCAACATCTTCCAGGCCACCGACTGGGGTGGCCCGACTTCTCCCACCTCGGTAACATAGTCAGCTAAGAAGTCCACCATCGCTTGCACCTTTATAGATAGCATGGGCATGAATGAGATGTCGAATTTGCTTAGATCTACTGACCACTTAGCCAACCTTCCTGAGTGCTCCACTCCTTCCATGATGTTGCGAAGAGGGTGATCGATCACCACCTTGATTGAGTGCGCCTGGAAGTAAGGTCGAAGCTTCCGGGCCAACACCATGAGAGTGAAGGCCAGTGTATAACCCGTAATTTGTCGAGGTCAAAGAGGATCAAGGGCGGCTTAAAAGATCTCGCCCACCTGGGGAGAGTAGAGAAGATCTCGCAGGGTGCTCGTTAGGAAAAGTCCCAGGCCATCTCAGCAGGGCCCCAAAAGAGAGCAAGGGCTCACCGCCTTGAGGAGAGCGTGGCGCATGGTGGAGGCGGGCCAAGTTGATATCCATGCGAGTGTAATGCGAGAGCAAGGCAGCTATGGGCTCGACACTTTGGGGGTTCATTCGACAATGACGAGGAAAGGAAGGGCTCGCCGCCTAACACAAGCGAGCTAGGCAGGTGTATATGGCACCAGGGGCTAGTGAGCAGTGCCCTCACGGGCTACTCGCAGAAGAGGATCTCGCGAGCCTCGCGAGCCTCGCTCGCGGAAGGACTCGCGAGTGGCGCATGGCGAGGCGAGATAGCATCGCATCGCTCTAGGGTGCATTTAGCCAGAGCGAGTCAAGTGAGGTCTCGCAGCACCGGTCTGGCGAGGCGAGTGGGGGCTCCCCTACTCACAAGAGGAGATCTCGCGAGCCCAGCTCGCAGGGGGAGAGGCTAGTGGCGCCTTCACGGGCCACTCGCCCAGCAAGGGTCTGCTGGTGCATTTACCCTAGTACCCTTGATGGGCAGCCAATAGCCCTCCTGAACTGCGGAGTTTGGTTGTTAGCAGACTATTTTGGGGTGCGTTTAGTAAAACCAAAAGGCGGAATCCCGCAATTAGCAGACCAGACTAGAGAATCTATAAATAGACCTTGAAGGGCACCTTTGGAGAGGATTCCAATTATTGGATTCTTCTTCCCCTGGGTCTTTGGTTAGCCTCTCAAGCTCTCCAAAAGTGCCTAGCTTCAGCTTTGGCTTGCAAGTGTGGACCCGGCGAGTGCCATCCCAGCAGGCGGGATCTTGGCCAGTGGGTTCTCGGAGAGCGGTACCCCCGTGAGAGCGATTCGTCAGGAGCGGGCCCGTCTAGGGATCTCGTGGGGCGAGTGGAGCAGGCCTTTGGGCGAGTGGGGGAAGCCCATTTTGCGAGTTGGTGCTCTCAGCACCGCTCCCCGAGGTGTTCAGGGAGCCGACCATAATGTTGTACACCGGCAAGGACGATCCTATTCAGCACTTGCATTAGTTTGAGGACATGGTCTCCATCAGGCCCATGTCGGGCGCCTTCAGGTGCTGAATCTTTGCCACCACTCTGAATGAGAAAGCTCGGGATTGGTTTCACCAGCTCCCCTTGGGATCGATTTATGCGTTCGAAGACCTGCGCCGTAGCTTTTTGCTTCGCTTCTCGACCTCGAAGAAGAGGAAGAAGGAGGCGGAGGCGCTCTTCAAGATCATGCAAGGGCAAGAGGAGTCGCTAGCCCATTATGTGGATAGGTTCCAGGAAGAGGTCCTGCTCATGCAGGAGGTGCCCGTGTTCACCCTCCAGCTTGCCTTCACGGTGGAGCTGTGGGAGGGATTTTTTAACATAAACCTGAAGCGGAAGGCTCCCTTGTCCTATGAGGAGTTAATGGAAAGGGAGGCAGAAGAGATCGATGGGGAGGCGACCAACCCGGAGTTTGCGAAAAGGTTTGCGAAGCTGAGTGAGCCGGAGACGAGGCAACAGGAAGTCAGGAGGAGGGACGAGCTGAGGGCTCCAGATCTAGGGTGGGGGCAGGGCCCGAGGCCACTCCTCCCCCTGCCTTAGCATGCCATGGCGATTGGCCGGGGAAGAGGGAGGAGAGCCAGTAAAGCAGAAAGAAGTGGAAGATGAGGGGGCAGGGTGGCGTTATCCTACTGTGACATTCACCAGGAGGAAGGTCATGCAACAACCACCTACCCAGAGTTTTTGGAAATGAGGGGGACAAGGGATCCGATGCAGCAATTACAACCACCAGTGAGGATTGAGGAGGTCCATGCCTGGGAGGAGGAGACAATTGAGAGGCAGACTGGATATCCCGAGCTAAGCGATGAGGACGTGAAATATCTCTATCCTTGAATTTTGACAGTAAAGATATGTGCTTTCGAACTATGTTTTTCTTTTATGAATGGGTAGTGTCAATTTATATGATGATGGCGCTTGAAAAATACTTTAGCCCCGATGTAGACCCGCTGACTAGGCTCCCACCAAGCTGGTAGGGTCGTAGGATTGCTCGGTGGCAGGAAGGTTTCAAAAGGTACTTATCCCCGATGCAGACCTGCTGACCAGGATCCCACCAAGTTGGCAGGGTCGTAGGATAGCTCAGTGGCAGGAACGTTTCAAAAGGTACTTAGCCCCGATGCAGACCCACTAAAGAGGCTCCCACCAAGTTGGCAGGGCCATATGATCGCTCGGTAGCAGGAAGGTTTCAAAAGATACTTAGCCCCGATGTAGACCCGCTGACCAGGCTACCACCAAGATGATAGGGTTGTAGGATCGCTCGGTGGCAAGAAGGTTTCAAAAGGTACTTAGCCTCGATGCAGAGCCGCTGACTAGGCTCCCACTAAACTGGAAGGGCCGTAGGATTGCTCGGTGGCAGGAAGGTTTCAAAAGGTACTTAGCCCCGATGCAGACCTGCTGACCAGGCTCCCACCAAGCTGGCAGGGCCATAGGATCGCTCGGTGGCAGGAAGGTTTCAAAAGGTACTTAGCCCCGATGCAGACCCGCTGACTAGGCTCCCACCAAGATGGCAGGTTCGTAGGATCACTCAGTGGCATGAAGGTTTCAAAAGGAACTTAGAACCAATGCAGACCCGCTGACTAGGCTCCCACCAAGCTGGCAGGGTCGTAGGATCGCTGGGTGGTAAGAAGGTTTCAAAAGGTACTTAGCCCCGATGCAGACCCACTGACCAGGCTCCCACTAAGCTGGCAGTTTCGTGGGATCGCTCGATGGCAGAAAGGTTTCAAAAGGTACTTAGTGTTAAAAAACTTGAGGTCTGGAGATGAAGTGAAATAATACGCGGAAAACACTTCACAAAACCTTTCAAAAGTGTAGCACAACAGTGACAATGAGAAGAATGAATAGTACTATGGTATTGACTATCTCTTTACAATGTGAGGAATACATGGCGAGATATGATTCATAAGAATCACGGAGGAGAGAAGCACAAAACACAAGTGTAAAACAAGCCGCAGCGACCTGACAATTGTGATCGCCAGACCGCGCGAACAGACAAGTCGGATGGAAGCCACTAAGACAGCGCGAACAGAGTACAGACCGCACCTGTCAGACCGCAACCCTAGACCTCCAACCCGCTGCTAATTCCTCTGCTGAAAAACAAACAGTCCGCACTTCTTGATCGCCCAGACCGCACGATCTTGATAAAAGAAGGACCCACAAACACTGAACAAGAACTGCAACTTGTGACGGACCGCAACTCAAGACCGCCTGGCCACTTAAGACCGCCTGATCTACTGAGTCCGCTGCACAAACCGCGAACACCTAAACACAGTCTGCCCGGACTGGTTTATTCAAAGATGTATGAAGGAGACAAGCTGACCGCGAGCTGAAAACTGCTTAACCTGCGAACACAGAAACCGGTCAGACAAATATCTCAAACCGCGCGACCTCAAAAAGAGACCAACACAATCAAGCCGACTTTGAGTTCTTATAGTTCTCATTATTAATGACGGGCCCTGCACCCCTATTTATAGGCGGGTAGATAGATGTCGTCACCGCACAACCGGGATACAATAACCGCCCATCAGATCGCGAGCGGTCTCGCAAAGCAGACCGCCCGAGCTCGGCATAACTCACAGCTCCTTTATTAAACCTTGCGGTTTACAATCAAACCGCCCGGTCACTGCGGTCTCAACAAGCAGACCGCCCTGTCTTATTTGCAAAGCAAAGAACTTCTTCAGAAACCATACCGACTAGAATAGTCGTCAGACCGCCCGGTCACTATAAGAAGGTAGACCAAAAACATCTGGCCGACTTAGGACAAGTCGCCAGACAACCCGCGCAAGCCTCCCAGACAGAAGAGGCGGTCTCCCAGATCAGACCGCTCAGACCAAACTGCTGAGACAAACCGACAAAAAACCAGCGCAGACCACGTGGTCTCTGCGGTCTCCAATCTTCAGACCGCCCAGCTCAACTTCACTTCCACTTCAAAAATTTAACACTTAGCCCCGATGCAGACCCACTGACCAGGCTCCCTCCAAGCTGGCAGGGCCGTTGGATCGCTCGGTGGTAGCAAGGTTTCAAAAGGTACTTAGCCCTGATGCAGACCCGCTGACTATGCTCCCATCAAGTTGGCATGGCCGTAGGATCACTCGGTGGCAGGAAGGTTTCAAAAGGTACTTATCCCCAATGTAGACCCGCTGACCAGGCTCCCATCAAGATGGCAGGGTCGTAGGATTGCTCGGTGGTAGGAAGGTTTCAAACGGTACTTAGCCCTGATGCAGACCCGCTGACCAGGCTCCCACCAAGCTGACAGGGCCGTAGGATCGCTCGATGGCAGGAAGGTTTCAAAATATAGTTGGCTTGGTGTAGACCCGACGGTCAGGCTCTCACCAATCTGGCGAAGGAAGGGCAACACTCAGGAATAGGTGAACTTCACTTAGCACAGGAAGGAAGCAAAGGGGGGGGGGGTGAGTGAAGTACCGCGAGCTACTCGCCGACTGAGATCTCGCCCACTCGCCAATATAATACCGCTCGACGAGTGGGAAGCGAGTCCCGCGTGAGTAGTAGTAAGGTCTGCCATTCGATTTAAGGCAAGTTGAGTGATGACTGATATTTTAATCATTATTTTAGGCTAATATCTCATTAGATATTTAATTAAATTATCGCATTTGTTCGTTGTTTTTATAAATTTTAGTAAAAATAATATTGTACGTTATAACTAATATATTTTCTATTTTCGTAGGGATTCGGCAGGTCTGGGAGGAATTTATGAGCGAAATCCCGCTATCGCGTTCAAAACTCGCAAGCTGTCATATATATATATATATATGTTTATATATATATGTATATATATGTTTATTTATATATATATGATTATATAATATACGTTTATATATATTTATATATATATGTTTATATATTATATATATACGTTCATACATATATATTAGAAGATGGCTGCCGATCCTCCACCATACAGAAGCTGCTCCGCCACCCTGCATGAAGTCTCTCCGCCCGCAACCTCCAGCTTCCGAGCCTCCACCATGCAGTTGCCGGCCATCTCCAGCTCCTCTCCATGTCAGCGATCCGAGCTCCTCCACCATGCTCCGGCCACCTACTCCAGCTGTCTTCTGCACCTGCCGCCGTCTCCATGCATGCAACAATCAATTCCGCTTCCTCCACGTCAGTGATCCGAGCTCCTCCATGCGCGCCTCCTCCCCCCAAGCTCCCTTCATCCACGTCAATGATCCGACTCCTCCACGCTGCCGTTAATGGCGTCTGCCATTTCCCATTGATGCCGCCTCCAACTCCGCCTCCAAAGATGCCGCCTCCAGCCCGAGCTCCTCCAATGATGCCGCCTCCAATTATTTTCCATCAACCGCGCACCTCCCGCCCAAGCCCTTTTAAAGATCAGAGCCTATAAGATGCTTGCCTCGGGATGGAGGAAAGGAGATCTTTTTGTAGAGAAGATATATTTTATGGGAAAAGAGAAAAAAAAGGTTGTTTTAAGATTGAATTATTTTAGGTGATTGTTATCCGCACTACAGTTTTGGATATCCGCACTACAGTTTTGGATATCCGCACTTTTTTGTATGAGTTATTACGCGCCTATTGGAAATATGTCTTGTACATGCATTTTTAGGAAAAGTGAACAACACAAAAGTGATGAGATCTACAACTTTTGTGTTGAACAATTTTCCTAAAAATGCACGCACAAGACGTTTTGCCGCCCTGATTGAAATATGAGCGTAACTATAGCGAATTTTTAGAATTACGACTCGTACATGCAATTTTTAGGAAAAGTGTTCAACACAAAAGTTGTAGATATCGTCGAGATCTACAACTTTCGTGTTGAACATTTTTCCTAAAAATGCATGTACAAGATGTATTTTCAAAAGGCGCGTAATAACTCTTTCAAAAAATATGCGGATAGCCAAAACTGTAGTGCGGATAACAATCACCTTATTTTATTATAGATTTTGGTATATTATTATATATTTCCGGTGTTAAGTTTGTTTAACTTTTGACACTTTAATTTAATCGTGTACTTCTCTTCTTTCAATTTAAAAATTTCGTGTAACCTCGCACTTTTATTTCTTGTAATCCTTTTGTCCACTAGTAATAAAATTGTTTTTCTAATTTACTTAAATTATTATTCATATTCTAATTTTGTTTCTTATCATGTTCATTTTTATTCATGATGTCGCATTTTTATAATAATGACTTTCTCCATCTACATGAGTAACTAATTTCCATATTGTTTTCGTTCTTTAGTTAGCCGAGAGGCTCGTAAGATGAATCGATCACTCATCGGTAAAAGGAGTAGAACGCAACCCTCGAGAGAGGACGACGTAACTCTTCCGGATTGGAGTAAAATTCAATAGCGAGGTTCACAACCTAAGACAAGTCTTAAGCGATACGATTTGAGAACGAAAGTTCGGTAGATACACCTAAGCTTAGTTGAACCTAAACCTCGAAAGAGGGGTGTTCATGCTTTGGGAACCTCCACGGTCAAAGCCTCTTCAACAAGAGAATTGCATTCCATTCTCATTTTAATATTCTCTATTTCTGAGGTGATTCAAGATCGGGTGCTAGCTTTTAAACTATCAAATTAATTCTATTAGCCTTTCTAGTTTTTACTATTCGCAACCCAACTCCAAATTTCTATTTGATAAGATAATAACGATTTTTCAAAGTATAGTTACTCGACCTCCCCGAGTCTAATACGACCTTGGTTTTTATAAACCTATACCACTTTCAACACGGTACACTTGCCGTTATCTTTTGCGGATATAGTTTTGCGCATCAAGTTTTTGGCGCCGTTGCCGAGACATTGGTCGATAATTTGAAAAAGAAATAGTTATTAATTTTATCGTCTCCTTTCTTCTCACCCCTCTTTTAAAAAAAAATTTTAAAAAAATGCTATCCCAATTGAAGGCTACTCTTGACGAACTTCAAAATAAATTAACTATATTGAAAGCCACAAGAGAGCAAAATTTTATTTGTGGTGGAAATCATCTTAGTGAGGAATGTTTTAATTTTAGTTCGCAAGAATTTAATCAAAATAAATTTTTCATGGGATATGATTATAATAATTATTCTCAAAATCTCAATCAAAATTTTTTTTGACATAATGATTATTATTTTCAAACTCCTATTTCTCAAAATTTTAATTGTGAAAATAATTTTTATAGTAATTATGAAAATAATTTTTTTGATGAAAATAATTTTTATAATCCTAATGAAAATAATTTTTGTACTTCTTTTGAGAAAAAATTTAATTATGAAAATGTTTCATGTTCTCCAAATTTTCAAAACTTTAATTGTAGAAGTAATTTTCAAAATTCTTACGGAGATAATTTTAATAAATCTTGCGAAAATAATTTTTCCAATTTCTATGAAAATGATTTCCCTAATGATAATCTTAACTCTAATAAATTTTTTGCATCCACCGAGGTAAACTATTTATGGCGGTGTGATCACCCGGACATTCTTCAGTGCGATGAAGAAAATTTATTCATTCAAAGCTTACATTCCTCCACCTTTGTGCCACAAAAATTTCATTCTTCTAATATTGGGAATTTGCCGGATTTCCTTGCTCCAAATTTAGATAACTATTCACATGAACAAGAGATCTGTTTGAACAATGAATCGATATGTATGGAGGTGCCAGACGAAATTGAAGAGGAACATGTTTCTTCTCCATCTTCGCACGATTACACTAAAATTTTCCATGAATTTTATTACACACCAACTGCTATTTTTGAAAATTTAATTCATGAAAATGTTTTGCCACATGAATTTATTCACATTAGTATTCCGTTTGATTTTCCGGGGAGCAATTTAATTTTAGAAAGTAAACAACCGGAACTTAATCTTTTTCTTTCACAAGAGACTCCTCCATGTGAAATTGTTTTTGACACATCTATTTCTTCTTATTCTAACGATTCTCATGCAGTAGATGAGCCATTGCAATTAAGCAACTTCGATGATCCATTTGCCGCTCATCTCCAAATTTCCAAAACACCTCAGGTATGTATAGGTAATTTGGAATTATATTTTCAAGTTAATAGACAACAAAAGAAGAACCAAGGATATAGCGGAGGAGTCACCGGGCAATAGACCCATATCGAGAATTAAGGGAGTTGCCCGTACACTTTCAATTTAAATATTCGTTTAGCTAACCCTTAACCGTCTAGCTCAAAGACGGTAAAAACAAAGCGCTCTTGGGAGGCACCCCTTGCTTATCTCTTTCCTTAAGATATTTTTAAAATAAATTTTAAACAAAAAAAAACATTATTATCATTTGTTTTGTCATATTTTTTTTCCACTTGCATACTTAGTATTAAACATTGGAGACAATGTTTGATTTTAAGTATGGAGGTGAGCCCTTTAATTTCAAAAATAAAAAAAATGTTTTGTTTAATATACTCATGCTTAGCTTTTGTTATTTCCCAAAAACTAGTTTGATTTTATTCATATGCATTTTACTATTTTTAATTTGCTAATCTTCTATTTTATCATGATTTGTTAAATTTAATTTTTATGTGATTTAATTTTAAGAAATATTTTATGATTTTAAATTATTTAGAGTAATTTCTTTAGTAATTTTTCTCTTTAATTCTAATTAGTTTCAATTTTATTGTTCTTTGCTTAACATCCATAGATTTTAATTATTCTCACTCTATGTCTTAGACACTTAGGAAATCTCAATTATTATAGTTGCTCTCTATGTTTTAACTTAATTCTAAAAATTTGTTTAGCCTTTTTTTAAGAAGATAAACTTCCTTATCCCTTGGTAAACATATGTATTTTTTTTCTTTTCCCTTATTGTTAGATCATATGGCATGGGAATAAGGAGATGTTAGTTCATTATTCTTTGGTAAACATATGCAACCCAAAAATAAAATTTTATGAAGAGAGAAAAAATGTTTATATGTCGTGAAAAATGATAGGATAATAGTCTATCATTCTCTGGTACTACATGTACTAATTAAAAAAAAGGGTGAGAGGATAAAATTCATCACTCCAATCAAAGACCTCTTCCTATCCTTTGTTTTCTCAAACCCGTCGTCAGCCAATAAAATTGCCTAGATTTAAATTAAAATTTTATGAGAGCATAAATAGTAGATTGAAATTTTCTTTTAAGTCTCTTTTAAGTAAAGAGTTGATTTAATTCTAATCTAATTATGTTTGCTAAATTACCCAATCTTGCTAGCTGATTATTTAACTTGAGAAATCTTAGCTAAATCTCTTGCTCTTTTTCAATTGAGACTCATAATTTAGGACTTAATTTGTAGATCCATAAATTTTATTTTTAAACTTTCTTTTGATTGAATAAATTTTAGTTTAATTAGATTTTTTATTAATGCTTTATGAATACTCTCATTCTTTTGCTCTGAAATAACAAAAATTTAAGTATGGAGGTGTTTGATGACTGATATTTTAGTCATTATTTTAGGCTAATATCTTATTAGATATTTAATTAAATTATCGCATTTGTTCGTTGTTTTTATAAATTTTTGTAAAAATAATATTGTACGTTATAACTAATATATTTTCTATTTTCGTAGGGATTCGGCTGGCCTGGGAGGAATTTATGAGCGAAGTCCCACTAACGCGTTCAAAACTCGGAAGCTGTCATACATATCTATATATATACATATATATGTTTATATATATATAAATGTTTATATATATATGATTATATAATATACGTTTATATATATATTTATATATATATATATATATATATATATACACGAGTGACAAGCACGGGCCTCCGGCCCTATGTGAGGTCAATCGGGGGGCTTCGCCCGCCCCTCAGCTGCCCCTTTTATTTTTACTAATTATATATATTAAGTAATTATTTTTTTATATTTATTTTTATGTCAGGGCCACCGTTCGTCGAACGCAGGTGGCGCTTGCGTTCGATGAACGCAGGTTCTCCGTTTGACGAACATAGGCGCCCCTGTGTTCGACGAACGCAGGGGTGCCTGCGTTCATCGAACGGTCAGGGCCACCGCTCGTCGATCGCTGGAGGTTCGCCGTTCGTCGAACGCAGGCGCCCCCGTGTTCGAGGAACGCAGCGCCGTTCGTCGATTGCTGGAGGTTCGCCGTTCGTCGAACGCAGGCACGCCTGCGTTCGACGAACACAGGGGCTCCTGCGTTCAACAAACGGTCAGGGCCACCGTTCGTCGATCGCTGGAGGTTCGCCGTTCGTCGAACGACGAACCTGCGTTCGACGAACGGCGGGGCGCCTGCGTTAGACGAACGCAGGGGCTCCTGCGTTCGACGAACGGTCAGGGCCACCGTTCGTCTATCACTGGAGGTTCGCCGTTCGTCGAACGGCGAACCTGCGTTCGACGAATAGCGGAACTCCGTGTTTGACGAACGGCGGCGCCACCGCCGTCGTTGACCCTGCCGGAGCCCCGCCGAAGTACCACCGGCGAACCTGTCCGTGGCCTCACTTCGGCAGCAGACGAAAAGGGGGCGGGAAGGATGGGAGGGAGGGGGCACGAGATTTCGCTGGGTTTGAGGGATTGGGTTTTTGGAAAAATGGCTATTCGCATGCCTTTTTTCTGATTTGCTTTGAGATCCAATGGTTGCGATTTGATTTTGTCTCAATTTCTTTGCCATGGAGTTCCTATTTACCTTGTCATAGACACAAACGATATTTCTTTATAATATATTATAGATATGTTTATATATTATATATATACGTTCATACATATATATTAGAAGATGGACGCCGATCCTTCACCATACAGAAGCTGACTGCTCCGCCACTCTGCATGAAGTCTCTCCGCCGGCCACCTCCAACTTCCGAGCCTCCACGATGCAGTTGCCGGCCATCTCCAGCTCCTCTCCATGTCAGCGATCCGAGCTCCACCACCATGCTCCGGCCACCTCCTCCAGCTGTCTCCTGCACCTGCCGCCGTCTCCATGCATGCAACAATCAATTCTGCTTCCTCCACGTCAGCGATCCGAGCTCCTCCATGCGCGCCTCCTCTCCGCCCAAGCTCCCTTCGTCCATGTCAATGATCCGACTCCTCCACGCTACCGTTAATGGCGTCTGCCATTTCCCATTGATGCCGCCTCCAACTCCACCTCCAAAGATGCCGCCTCCAGCCCAAGCTCCTCCAATGATGCCGCCTTCAATTATTTTCCGTCAACCGCGCACATCCCGCCTGTTGGTGCCAAAAATGGTACCTCCAAAATTCACACTAAGAGGGATGGGAGAAAACTGCGAAGTGCAGGTTACTAAGACAAAAGATGCTGGAACAAAAGGAAAAAACGATCACGGAAATGGCGATCACGAAGAAACGAGACCGCTTACACAGGTTGTAAGCTGGAGCCTCGGAGCAAAAAGTACCTTTCTGGTACCCCTACCCCTCTATTTATAGGCGAGGAGGCTGCCCAAATGGGCAGAGCTAAATAACTATGGGCTGCCCGGGATACAGGAGATCCGGGGCAGGGAAATGGGGTACAAATAACAAAAATAAGAAAAACGGCCAGACCGCCTAGGCTGGCGATCTCGAACTATCTTGACCGCTGGAAACTTAGAAAATCTTGGTTGAAGAAGCGTCTGACGATCTGGACGATCACTTATTTTGAGACCGCTGAGACCGGGAAAATGTACTATGAGAGGAGGTCGCGGGCTTTCCAGGCGAACATAATCCCCGCACATTTTTAAGTTGCACCTGGAACTTCGAAAATGTAAGCTTTGACCGCTGAGACCGCAACCATCATTAATGCGGCTTGGTCTATAAATACCGGCTGATAACTTTATTTTGCAAGATATTGAGGAACTCCACTATTTGAGCGGTCTTTGATAATTAGGCAGGTGCGACCTTACAAAGATGACCATGCTCGATCTTTTAAAAGCTCTCCCATCGAAAGCGAACTCTCCTAGGAAAAAGGAAAGTGTCAGCTCAAAGAAAGGAAAGAAGGCGCCGAAAATCTTAACAAAAGTGAGCACTTCAAAGGAGACCGCCCGATCTCCGCTAAAGAAAACTGAGCTTCCTGAGGGCCCGATTGTGCCGGTCTCTATTGCTTCTGATCTGTCTAATACTTCTTCAGATCCTGTATGGAAATTGCCTGACTTTTCCATTTCTTTTAATTGTCAGAAATCTATGGAGGGACTGGGTCAAACATCTTCCAAGCTTCCTGAGACCGCCTCCACCGAGATCATTCTGGCTGGGCTGCGTCAGAAGGGAGCTGAGGCCGAATCCTTAAGGCAGAAGATCGCTGACCAGGAGATCGCTGCAAAGGACAGGAAAAGAAAAAATACAAGTCCATCTAGTTTAACTTATAAGAGGAGCAGAAGAAATGAGGAAGGAGGAGATGTGACCATCATGGAGGCGACCAGATTTTCTGAATCCATCGATCTGGAAGACTCCACTGATTTTCAGAAGGTGAATGCTAAGGGCGATCTCCCCTTCCTTCCCGCGGTCTCAACCTTACCAAGAGAGGATGATTCTGGATTAATCGCCTACCTTGATGAGGTTTCTTCTAACAATTCATCTTTTTCATCATTGCAGGTGTTGGATCCCTTAGAGGCTTTAGCTCTCAAAAATGCCGCCGTTGATGAGGAGATCGCGGGCAGGGAGAAGGAGATCGCCGACGCAGCGATCAAGGCAAAAGAGGAGGAAAGGAAAAAGATAGAAATGGAAGAGATAGTGAAGAGGAGGAAAGAAAAAGAGGTAGAAGAACAGAGGGAAAAAGAAGAGAAAGAAAAGGAGAAAGAAGAAAAAGATAAGAAAGAAAAGAGGGAGAAAAAAGAGAAGAAAAAGAGGGAGGACGAGGAGAAGAAGAGAGACAAGGAGAAGAAAGATAAGAAGGAAAGGGAAGAAGAGGAGAAGAGGAGAGAGGCGGCTAAGGCCGTCGAGGAAGAGAAGAAGAGAGAGGCGGTCAGAGTTGCTGAGGAGAGAGCGGCTCTGATCGCTGAGGAGAGGAAGAAAGAAGCGGTCAGGGTCGCTGAGGAAAAGGCGGCCCTGATCGCTGAAGAGAGAAAAAAGGTTGAGGTCTTGCAGACTTCGGACAAAAACGGTGAGGAGACCGTGGAGAGGCCGCAGATTGCCAAGGAAAAAACTGTGCTTTTTAGCGGTCTCCCGGATGATTCTCTTCAGGGAGATCGCTCGAACAAGGCTGCAGCAGATCGTGCGGCGGCGGCCTCGATTTCGCGAGCTGGTAAGAATAAAACGATTCTTCAGTCAGCTGAGTTCCCTCCATTACCTACAGTTCGTTTTGCTTCTCCTGAAAGAAAACACGGGATCGTTTTTATTGAGACCGACAATGTCTTCTTAAGTAACGAAGAATTAAAAAGGAGAAGAAAAGAGGGAGAAAAAACGCAGAAAAGAGATTTGGAAAGAACGGATCTGGAGCGCTTAAGGGGATCAGATCGTCTTTCTCTGACCGCAGATCCCGCGGTCACTAAAGATATCGGAAGAGCTTTACGTGACTGCGGTCTCGACTTTTTTCCAAGTACTCTTTCTGTTTATTCAAAAAGCTTATCTGATCTTATGCTTATGATTGAAATAACTCATCTCCTATGGCCACAGATAACAAAAATGCTGAGATCGAGGAGGGAGAACTTCCTCAACCCATCGAGATCACCCCTCAGTTAACCAACATCCTTAACCCAATGTTTGAGGATGTTCGTTCTATGCTGATGAGGGAGCGGACTCAGAACGATCAGATCCGTGATCTTGAAGAAAGATTGCGTTCCAATGAGAAGAGGATTCGTGAAGAATGTGATCTGAGGGTTGCCGAGATCGCGCGGGCTCTTAAGAAGGCTGAAAAAGAGGCTGAATACTATAGGGGAAAAGCTGCAGCGCTGTCCGCGGAAAATGAGAGACTGAGGAGCGGTCACGGAAAGATGCTGATGCGACCGGGTACCTCCAGCAATCATCCAGCGGAGAGACCGCAACCTGAGATTGTACTGATCCCCATGGAGCAGGTGGACAAGGAAATGTCGAAAATTCACCGGTCTGCAATGCTGGCTAACCACAGCCTGGTGTCGGTTATGGCCGCAGTGAACGACATGCAAGATGTCGCAGCTCATGTAGGGAGGAACAGGCCTCCTAGGAGATGAACATTTAACCTGAGACCGAGCGGTCTCCAAATTTAAACTGTGTTTGTAAAATTTCACTGTTATTTCCTCATATATTTGTGGCTGTTTTTGATTTTAATGTTGTGGTCTTGATTTGTTAAATTTTGATCTCTTTATGCCTGGATTGCTTGTATTGCTGCTATATTTTTTATTGATTGAGATCGCCAACCATAGTATGCTTTCATATTACTTTGCATAGGTCGAGCGGTCTGATCATGTTTTAGCTGGGCGGTCTTCAAGATGTAATGATTACGAAATGACCCTTCGTCTTCTATAAATAGCTGTCTTCATGATCTTTATTTTACCCTTTCTTGAATGCGCTCTAAGCACCGATCTCATCGATCGCTAAAAATGGTGTCCACTCGTGCTTCTTCTGCCACCATCTTCCGGAATGCCGATCACAAACAAGGTCGTCTGTCAAAAGATGAATATATTGAGTTCATAAAGAAATACATGATTCAAACTCAGATAGTTGTGAGACCGCCAACTGAACAAGAAAGGTTGAACTTTGCGGAGGAGAAAAAGTTTATTATCCCCATCGATCACTTTGATAATGGGTTGAGGATTCCCCTCCCATGGGAATGGCTAGAGATCTTGGAATATTACGGCTTCGTGCTCGCCCAATTGGCCCCGAACTCGATCGGTCTAGTTAATGTCTTCATTAATTACTTGAGATCGGTAAGAGTGAAGTTTACAATGAATCTGTTTCGTGCAACCTTTACCGCGAAGATCTTGAAGGAAGGCAGAAAAAAGGAAGAGTTCAAAGGGTTGATGTACTTTTCAGCAGACGGAATAAAAATCCTGAATCTTCCAAACAAAATCTCTTTCTGGACAGAAATGTTTCTTGTCTTTGAAGGTGACCTTGGCGGTCTCAAGAACTCACCTTCTCCACGACCTGACAACATCTTTAAGAAGATAAAAGCGGTCTCAGAAGAGGAGCTGAAAATCCTGGCTTTCTTGGCGGGCAAGAGGATCGATCTTGTTCATTATCTAGCGATCTGGCCCGAGATCGCCGAGATTACGCCGGCTGAAAGTAAGCTTTTCTTGCGGTCTCGAATAATTTCCTTTCATACCTTTTGTATGTCTTCCTAACTTTTTCCGGTTTTTTAGCGACCTTTGCGATCCCTGTTCAAGATCCGATCTCCCCGGCTGCAGAGGTTCTTACTCAGAGGGAGAGGAGGCTGAAGCGTGAGGCCGATGTGTTTGGCACCACCTCTGAGACCGCCGAGCGAGATTTTCCATTGATTGGTTTCAAAAGAAAAATGAAAGATATTAAAGGAAAACCTCTCCTCAAATGGGCGGCCAAAGGAAGATCTGTGAAGGTTTCCACCGATCTTCCTTTATGGAGTGGAAAAGTGACCCGCCACGCATATGCGGTCACTGCGGCTCTGTATGGAAAAAAGAATACAAACGAAATATTGAATATAGAGACCGATGCTCTCCCCGACCTCTGTGCCCAGGTGACCGCTAGGAGCGCGATCTTAAATCACCATATGGGGCGATCTCTTCGCGGCGCTCTGGACGAAATAACCGCCTTGCAAGAAGAAAGAAAAGTAAGAACTTCACTTAATATTTTATGAACGCGTTACCTATGATCGCGTGGTCTAACATATATCTCTTTTGCAGCAATCTGAAAATGCAGCTTATGACCCTGAAAATCCGGCTTTTCAGAGGGCTATGATGCATCACATTAAGGAGACCGCCGACCAAGTGCTGAATGAGGTTCGAGTTCGAGGTGGTTTTACTGAAGAGTATAAGGACATTACATTTGCCGATCTCTTCCCTGATGCGGCACAGAGGATTGAAGAGCAATCTGTAACTGCTGAAGAGACCGCGGATTTTGTTGATGAGACCGCGGGTGAAGATGAAGACGTGGTGATCGAAGATGAAGAAAGCGGAAGCCGTTACACTCAAGGCCGGGACTCAAGCTCGGGTTCTAGCTCTGGATCCAGAATTCCTCTTAGTAAATTGGAAGAATCTTCTGCAGACTCTGACTCCACTTCTTCAGATGAGCGATCTCCAAAGAGATCAAAGAAGGAATGAATTGTAGTGATATATTTTTTCCTTTTGGAGACCGATCGGTCTCGTTGTAACAGATTTTAGAGTATATATGAAAATTGGATTTTTGTTAGATTCTGGGTGAACTTGTTTTTGCTGTACATTTATTTGTTCTTCTGAGTTCAAAAATCGGCATTCGATCTCAATGCCTTAGGTTTATCACGTAATTTTTTATCAATATTAAAGAACTACCGATGGCGATCTCTTAAAAATGACATCAAGGACTTTGAAGGAAAAACTGATACTTTTGCATAGATAGAACTACTCTGCGGTCTTGAGATAGTCAACCCACTGAAAGAATATTTAGCAACTTAACTGTGATCAGAAAAATAACCAATTTATTTGCAACAATTATGCGGTCTCATATTACACAGGTCGTGATGTAAGAAAACTATATCTTGAAGATGATTCGAACTCATTTGAACTCGGGGTGATCGACACCCAAATGATAGGAAATCCATTTGATGGCCCCTTGATAACCAAGACCGTAAAAAGAATACCTCTTCATGAATCTCTAGTTTAGCGATCATATTTTATTCAGACCGCCCTTTCAGAAGAAAAAACCCAACTCGACGGGAAACAGAGCATCATGATTATTCCATGTAACTTCGAATAACGGGGAATGCCAGAATCTCGATCTTACTGAGACCGGGTCGAGCTCTGTCAAGTTATCATAAGAGCTTTCTGAATAGCGACCTTAATTATCCTGAAAAAGTCATGTCCGGCAATTATAAATGATTCAAATCACTCTTTGAAGAAAAGTTGGAAAGAAAACATGCGATCTCAAAAACTGCTGACCGCCCGATCCCAGTACAAAGGGATGAATAAGATTTTTCTTTTTGAAGTAAGAAGATATGAAAATAGGATCACTAAGAATGATCCAAAAGGAATGTGTGGTCATGCCGCGGAGGCTATACCGACATTGCCTCTCTTTTTAAACAAAGGATTATTGAGTTTACTGCAAACATGCCAATCTAAGGTTCAGGCGACGGTCATGGATGTTTCTGACCGACCCTTAACTACGCTTCAACGAGTATTCGAAAGTTACGGATCAAAATGATCGGTAGGGCAGGTGTGGTCGTGCCGCAGAGGCTATACCGACATTGCTTTCCCTGAAAGATCATTAGGATCGTAACAATGTCCTTCTTAATGCATGACAGAGCTGAGCCAGCCACCTAGACCCCCTTGAAATGCTGAGGTGTGCCAGATGTCAGCAAGGACCCGGTATCCTAAACTTCCACCGCTCAAGCTTGGCGAGCTACTGCTACACAGATTCGAAATCTCCCCGATATCTGTGGTCCTGGCAGAATTACACGTCGAGCTAATAAGTCGAGGGGGAAGATTGTAGGATCCGTCGATGTCTCACTTGACAGGCTTTTGACTTTTCGAAAAATAACATTCTTAAGACTTGTCACCCATTACTCATATTGCGAATGCTTTGATAATACCTGCACGACATTTGAGAAGGAAAAAGTGAGAAAAAGAATGAGTGAATCGGATACGAACATTTAAGAAAAGAAGAGTTTGAGATCATCTCCGCTCCATGAATGAGACAATTCTTTCCCTTCATAAGTTTGTAGATGATAAGCGCCATTTTTAAGCACGCTCTTCACCACAAACGGCCCCGCCCAATTTGGGTTAAGCTTTCCAACTGAACCAGCTCTTGCTGCTGAATCTACTTTTTTCAGGACTAGATCCCCAATAGCGAACTCTTTGATTCTTACATTTTTGTTGAATAGCCTCGCTATTCTTCTCTTTACCTCTTCTTGCCTGGTGATTGCCGTATCTCTCAATTCCTCAATTAAATCAAGGCTGCATTTTAGTTCTTCATCATTTCCTTCCATCCAATCAATTTGATTCTGTTGTGCTAATAAGACTCTTGGGCTTTTTACTTCAAATTCCACCAGAATAAGGGCTTCGGAACCGTGTGACAATTTGAATGGAGTCTCCCCAGTAGCAGAACTTGGCGTTGTCCTCAAGGCCCATAAGACAGAAGGTAGTTGTTCTGCCCAGTTGCCCCTGACATTTTCTACCTTCTTTTTTAAGAGATTTATGATGAGTTTGTTGGCGGCCTCTACCTGCCCATTGCTTCTTGGATGATGCACGGAAGCGAAACGTAGTTCGACGCCAATTTGCTTACAGAAATTAAAAAGAATTGAATTGCTGAACTGGGAACCGTTTTCCGTGATGATTGCCATCGGGATTCTGTGCCGACATACTATCTCTCCCCAAATAAAATTTTTCACAGCTTGAGTCATAATTTTGGCCAATGCCTTTGCTTCTATCCACTTGCTGAAGTAGTCGATCATAACTATAATATATCGACGTTGCCCGCTTGCCATAGGGAAAGGCCCAATAAAATCCATTCCCCAAACTGCAAACGGCCATGGAGTTGCTATTGACTTGAGTTGTTGGGCCGGCTGATTTTGGAGAGGAGCAAACTTCTGGCACTTTACACATTTCTTAGCAAATTTTTCCGCATCTTTCCTCATTTGAGGCCAAAAATAGCCTTGCCTTAGAATTCTTTTTTCCAACGTTCTGGCTCCAGAGTGACTTCCACATTCTCCAGAATGGACCTCCTGAAGGACCGCTGGAATCTCCTCCTCCGAGACACACCGTGCTAATGGTGAAAGGAAAGTTCTCCTATAAAGCATTCCTGCAACAAGGTAATAATTAGCAGCTTTCCGTTTAAACCTTTTCCTATCCTTTATTGAAGAATGGAACTCTCCAGTTGAAAGATAAAGAACAAACGGATCCATCCAAGACTGATGTTGATCAATCTCCATGACCTCTCCTTCTTCAATCGCCGGGCGAAACAACTCCGAAGTTGTTCCTCCTGAAAGAAGTCCAAATTTTGCCAACTCGTCTGCTTCCACGTTCTCACCTCTTGGAATATGATTAATAGTAAAGCTTTTGAACTTTCCAACTTCAATTTTTACCAGAGTTAAATACTGCTTTAAGATACTATCTCTAGTCTCGAAAGTCCCATTTACTTGAGAAGCCATCACCAAAGAATCTGTGAAAACTTCGACATCATCAATCCCCAGTTCCCTTGCAAACTTGAGACCGGCTAGCAAAGCCTCATATTCCGCTTGATTGTTTGTTACTTGAAAATAGAACTTCAGTGCTTGATCAAGCCTTACTCAATTTGGGTTGATTAAGATAACTCCCGCTCCGGAAGAATTTTTCCCTGAGGCTCCATCCACGAAGATTTTCCAGGCAAGGGGCACTCCGACCCCCTTCTGCGACTCAACTTCTTTAGCATCCACCATGAAGTCCGCTAAGACTTGAGCTTTGATTGCCATTCTTGGAACATAGGATATGTCAAATTCACTGAGCTCTATTGCCCACTTTGCCAATCTGCCTGAATGTTCCGGCTTCTCCAAGACACTCTTTAATAGAAGATCAGTAACGACTAAAATTGAGTGAGCTTGAAAATATGGCCTTAATCTTCTTGCTGAAGTTATAAGCATTAAAGCCAATTTTTCGAGAATTGGATAACGAGTCTCTGCATTCTTCAGGATTCGACTCATGTAATAGACCGGAAATTGCTTCTTTTTCTCCTCTCGAACCAGAACAGAGCTTATGGCGTCGGCTCCGACTCCTAAATACAGAAAAAAGGTTTTCTCCCTCTCGCGGGCTTTGAAGCAAAGGAGTTGATGTCAATTGCTTTTTCTGCTGAGTGAAAGCATCATCACATTCCTTTGTCCACTCAAACCTACTCCCTCCCCGGAGAGTTTTAAAGAAAGGTGCACTCTTATCTCCTGAACGGGAGATAAAGCGACTTAAGCCTGCCATCCTTCCTCCCAGCTGCTGAATTTCTTTTGGGGATTTGGGAGGTGGCATTTCCAGAATAGCTTTTACTTTGTCAGGATTGGGTTCCAACCCTTCTGGAGTAAGGAGATGACCCAGGAATTTTCCTTTACTTGCTCCGAAAACACACTTCAACGGGTTCAACCTCATATTGAAAGTTCGAAGGGTTGCAAAAGTTTCCGAGAGGTCTCTAAGATGAGAAGAGAATAGTTTACTTTTTACCAAGAGATCATCAACATATACCTCGAGGTTTCTTCCTTTTTGACTTCTGAACACTGTGTCCATCATTTTCTGATAGGTCGCTCCAGCATTCTTTAGCCCGAAAGGCATTACGAGATAACAGAAGCAGCCATCATTTGTGATAAATGAAGTATGGGGTATATCTGGCTTATGCATTCTGATTTGATGATAACCTAAAAAAGCATCTAAAAAACTCATAAAAGAATAACCTACCGCAGAATCTACTAAGGAATCTATCCGAGGCAAGGGGTAGCAATCCTTGGGGCAAGCTTTATTGAGTTTAGTAAAGTCGACACACATCCTCCACTTTCCACCCGACTTCTTTACCATTACAACGTTTGACACCCATTCCGGGTATTGAATTGGCTGGATGAACTTTGCCTTCAGGAGCTTCTCTACCTCTTCACGGATAGGCTGTGCCAGAGTAGTTGCAACAGACCTCTTCTTCTGCTGAATCGGGATGAAGTTTGGGTCGAGATTGAGATGATGGCAAGCAACATCTGGGTCCACTCCAGGCATGTCATCTGCCGACCAGGAGAAGATGTCTAGATTTTGCAGAAGACAAGAGATGAGCTGACCCTTGTCAGCTTCGGATAATTCAGCGTTGATGGAGAGGCTCTTGCCCTCATCTTCCTCGCTGATCCGGACCTTCTGAGTTGCTTGGGCAGGTTCCAAGCGAACTCCATCTCTTGCATCCTCCTCAAATTCTTCTGCAACTGGAACTTGTTCAGGAGCTTCGATTGATTCAGCCATCATGATTTCTTGAGGAGAGGATACGATCACGTTGACCATTTTTACATAGCATTCCCTGGACTTCCATGGGTCGCTCCTGATTCGGTGTTGTTTACCGTTCAAGGCGAACTTCACCGCTTGATGGTAGGTGGAGACGATGGCTTGATAGGCATTTAGGAAGGGTCTTCCAAAGATGGCGTTGTAGCTGCTGGGAGCATCAACGACTATAAATTTGACCAACTTCACTATCCCTCCCAGCACCACAGAAAGAGTAACGAGCCCTTCCACTTCTTTCTTTTCTCCTGAAAAACCATAGAGGGGGCCTTCAGTTGAAAGGAGGGTTTTACCTGTCTTTAACGCCTCGAAGGCGGGTTTGAAGAGCACATTGACTGAACTTCCTGTGTCAATCAGAATCTTCTCTACTGTATAATTTTCAATTACAGCTTTGATGACGACCGCGTCGTCAAAAGGATTCGCGGTCTGAGAAAGGTCTTCCTCACCGAAAGTGACCGTTCCCCGGACCGGTGCTGAAGAGGTGGCAGCGACCTCTGATTGATAAACCCTTTTCAGACTTGCCTTTCTCGAGGTCTCCGGGCCTGCACCCCCATGAATGCAGAAGAGGTTGCCCAAGGCACCTTCATCATTAGCGTCCACGCATTCGCTGGGAAAACCGATGTTGCCGAGATGGCCAACATCATCTACCTCCTCGCACTCCCAGTGAACTTCTGCTACCTCCTTGGCCTTGGAGGTTGAAGCTTTGGCAGAATCATTCTTTTGAATGAGATCGCGGAGCTTCCCCTCCTTTAATAATTTCTCTAGAAATAGGCGAAGAGCTCTACAGTCCTCTGTCAAATGCCCCCTTTCTCTGTGATATTCACAATAGAGAGTTGGGTTTCTGGTTTTCGGGTCAGAATTCAGCGGAGCTGGCCTCTTGAAAAAGGGCTGCTTCTGAAGGACTTGAAGCACTTCACGCATAGAAACGCCAAAGTCCGTGAAGGACTCTTGGGACTCATTGTAAGGCGAAGGAATGGGTAGAAGAGGAGGTTGAGCATACTGGATCTGGTGGATGGGGGTGACTTTCGGAGCAGGGGTAACAGGAGTTGGAAGAAATGAATTTTGAAGCGGGAAGGATTGATTACCTCGGTTGAAGCGGTTGTTGCGGTAATTCTTACCTCTCGGAGCCGGAGGTGGGAGCTCTTGTCGGGGCTTAGAGGGCGGAGCCGGATAAAATCCTGCAGAGCCTTTCTGAGTGGCCCTGTTTGTCAAATTGCTCACATAGGTGGGGTTGTTGATCTCCCCTTCTATGTAGCGATTGGCAATGCTGATTAGCTCCTGATAGGAGCTAGGCTCCTTGGTTGTGACTTTGAACTTCAGAGGACCCTCCTGCAGGCCGCTGATCAAAGCCACCATATAGAGCTCGGGATCCATGTCTCTGACCCCCAGGATCTCTTTCTGAAAACGGTCAACGAAATGCGCTGCAGTTTCGTTGTCTCCTTGCCTGATCTTGAAGAGGGTCGCAGGACCACTCTTCCTTTTCTTTGCAGTGGCGAACCTCAGGAGGAGCTCTTGCCTTAGGGCAGCAAAGCTTGGGATAGACTGACAAGGCAGCTTATAGAACCATTCCATGGCTGACCCATCGAAGGAGGTGACCATCAGCTTGCACCTCACTCCATCTGAAATGTTCCTGAGAGCCACATCGGACTCGAAGGCTTGAAGATGACACATGGGATCGGTCTCTCCCGTATACACAGGGATTCGAGGTTCTCTGAATCCGTGAGGAATCAGATCCCGACGAATCTCATCGGTAAAGGGGGAAGGCTCCTCAAAAGCAGAAGGTCCAGGAGGAGGAAGAAAAGGGGCAGGAGGATCTTGAGGGTAAGCAAACCCTTCTTCGAAATTCAGGGTCTGGGCCGGAGGCCCCTGAGCTGCGGCTCGGAAAGAATTACGACGGGCGGCGAACTCCTCATGCTGAGATCGCTGAGGAGCTGCGGGTTGGAAAACGGGATGATCGCTCGGGTGACCGCTTACCATGCGGTCAGGGGTAGCGACCTGAGAGGATTGAGGAAGGATCTTCTGGGAGATCACGGCCAGAACCTGGTTCATGGCCTCAATCTGCTTCGCGGACTCCTGCTGAGTCCGGACAACTTCCTGTCGATCTCGATCGGCCTCCTCCTGAGACCGCGCGATCTCTTGCTGAACAGCGGCAGCGTCCTGCCTAGCTCGGGCGGCCTCGCGAAGAGCCTGCTCTATGCGAAGCTCGAAGCGGCGCTCCATCGCCTCTAACGGATTGTGATCGGAAGGGGGAACACTGGGAGACTGCAAGGGACGACCTCTACGGCGATCAGCCATCTTGAAAGTCTAAAAATCACCTGACACTTCGAATCTGAAGGTCGCGTGTTCGTTCTGTTGGTGCCAAAAATGGTACCTCCAAAATTCACACTAAGAGGGATGGGAGAAAACTGCGAAGTGCAGGTTACTAAGACAAAAGATGCTGGAACAAAAGGAAAAAACGATCACGGAAATGGCGATCACGAAGAAACGAGACCGCTTACACAGGTTGTAAGCTGGATCCTCGGAGCAAAAAGTACCTTTCTGGTACCCCTACCCCTCTATTTATTGGCGAGGAGGCTGCCCAAACGGGCAGAGCTAAATAACTACGGGCTGCCCGGGATACAGGAGAGCCGGGGCAGGGAAATGGGGTACAAATAACAAAAATAAGAAAAACGGCCAGACCGCCTAGGCTGGCGATCTCGAACTATCTTGACCGCTGGAAACTTAGAAAATCTTGGTTGAAGAAGCGTCTGACGATCTGGACGATCACCTATTTTGAGACCGCTGAGACCGGGAAAATGTACTATGAGAGGAGGTCGCGGGCTTTCCGGGCGAACACCGCCCAAGCCATTTTAAAGATCAGATCCTATAAGATGCTTGCCTCGGGAAGGTGGAAAGGAGATCTTTTTTTAGAGAAGAGACCAACGTATATATTTTATGGGAAAAGAGAAAAAAAAGGCTGTTTTAAGATTGAATTATTTTATTAGTGATTTTGGTGTATTATTCGATGTTAAGTTTGTTTAACTTTTGACACTTTAATTTAATCGTGTACTTCTCTTCTTTCAATTTAAAAATTTCGTGTAACCTCGCACTTTTATTTCTTGTAATCATTTTGTCCACTAGCAATAAAATTATGTTTCTAATTTACTTAAATTATTATTCATATTCTAATTTTGTTTCTTATCACGTTCATTTTTATTCATGATGTCGCATTTTTATAATAATGACTTTCTCCATCTACATGAGTAACTAATTTCCATAGTGCTCGATCGAGATGATCCGATGATGAGTTAATATTGTTATATATAACTTATGAAATTGCTTTTCTCTAAATGTTGAACGCTTGCGAATTACCTTTGATCTAAAAAATTATTATGAGGTTATATCATCAATATATAGTCTTCATATTGTTTTCGTTCTTTAGTTAGCCGAGAGGCTCGTAAGACAAATCGATCACTCATCGGTAAAGGAGTAAAACGCAACCCTCGAGAGAGGACGACGTAACTCTTCCGGATTGGAGTAAAATTCAATAGCGAGGTTCACAACCTACGACAAGTTTTAGGCGATGCGATTTGAGAACGAAAGTTCGGTCGATACACCTCAGCTTAGTTGAACCTAAACCTCGAAAGAGGGGTGTTCATGCTTTGGGAACCTCCACGGTCAAAGCCTCTTCAACAAGAGAATTGCATTCCATTCTCATTTTAATATTCTCTATTTCCGAGGTGATTCAAGATCGGGTGCTAGCTTTTAAACCATCAAATTAATTCTATTAGCCTTTCTAGTTTTACCTATTCGCAACCCAACTCCAAATTTCTATTTGATAAGATAATAACGTTTTTTCAAAGTATAGTTACTACACTTTCGACACGGTACACTTATCGTTGTCTTTTGCGGATATAGTTTTGCGCATCATTGAGCAAGGCGGGTGGTCATGGTCTCGGCCCATGCATGGTTATACAAAAATTGGCAGACGAACGAATGAAGCCTCTTAGCCAGCGATAGGTGGCGAGATGCAAAGAAAAGGGGCATACCCCAAAAGATGGAAGGGAAGCAGGCGAGTGCCAGCCCCATTAGGCACTCGCCCGGAGATGAGGGGGAAGCAGGCGAGTGCCAGCTCCATCAGGCGCTCGCCCAGAGGTTCAAGGGAAGCAGGGGAGTGCCGGCTCCATTAGGCACTCGCCCGCAGTGGTATGTGGTCTAGCTCAAATCTCTCAGAACTACGGGTTCTCCATTGTTTTTTTTCAACCTCGTGCCGAGTCCGAAAAAAGTGGGGATTTTGTATAACCCATAATTTGTCGAGGTCAAATAGGATCAAGGGCTGCTTAAAAGACCTCGCCCACCTAGGGTGAGTAGAGAAGATCTCGCAGGGTGCTCATTAGGCAAAGTCCTAGGCCGTCTCAGCTGGGACCCAGAAGCGAGCAAGGGCTCGCCACCTTGCGTCGAGCGGGCCACGAGGTTGAGGCGGGCTAGGTTGATATCCACGCGAGTGTAATGCGAGAGTGAAGCAGCTATGGGATCGGTTCTTTGGGGGTTCATTCGGCAATGACGAGGAAAGGAAGGGCTCGCCTCCTCACGCAAGTGAGCCAGGCAGGTCTGTATGGCACCAGGGGCTAGTGAGCGGTGCCCTTACGGGCCACTCGCAGAATGGGATCTCACGAGCCTTGCTCGCGGAAGGACTCACGAGTGGTGCTTGGCGAGGCGAGACAACCTAACATTGCTCTGGGTTGCGTTTAGCCAGAGCGTGTCATGTGAGGTCTCGCAGCACCGGTCTGGCGAGGCGAGTGGGGGCTCCCCTACTCGCAAGAGGAGATCTCGCGATCCCAGCTCGCAGGGAGAGAGGCGAGTGTCGCCTTCGTAGTCCACTCGCCCAGCAAGAGTCTGCAGGTGTATTTACCCTGGTACCCGTGATGGGCTGCCAATAGCCCTCTAGAATAGTGGAGTTTGGCTGTTGGCAGACCATTTTGAGGTGTGTTTAGTAAAACCAAAATGCGGAATCCCACTATTAGCAGACCAGACTAGAGAATCTATAAATAGACCTTGAAGGGCACCTTTGGAGAGGATTCCAATTCTTGGCTTCTTCCTTTCTTGGGTCTTTGGTTAGCCCCTCAAGCTCTCCAAAGGTCCCTAGCTTTAACTTTATCTTGGGAGGGGAAGCGCTCTACAGATCTTTTGGGTGTGTGGTGGGACCTCCGCGTTGTAGCCAAGGGTCTGTGTCTAGCTCTTAGTCTTCGGTCTGCTCCTTCCGCGGGATCAGTAGGTGCTACCTGCCCCCTCTAAGGGTTCCGATCTCCTCGTTGGGGCCAAGTATTGGTTCCAACAACCAGCTTCTCTAAGATGGGATACCTAAGCTCGACCTTCCTCAGGACCCTGCTGAAATAGTAGATCAGGAGATATTTCTTATCTTCTTCCCGCACCAGCATGGAACTTACCGCTTCGTACCCTACCCCCAAGTATAGGGATAAGCCCTCTCCCTGCCTCGGTCCCTGGAGCAAGGGAGCCTGAGTTAGCTGCTTCTTCAATGCTTGGAAAGCCCCCTTGGACTCCGGGGTCCACTCAAACTTTTGATTCCCCCTTAACACCTTGAAGAATGATGCACATTTCTCTCCTGCCCTGGAGAGAAACCAGCTTAGCCCAGCCAACTTCCCGGTGAGGCACTGGAACTCCTTCACATTCCTCGGTAATCCCAGCTCCAAGATTGCCCTAACATTGTTGGGGTTAGGCTCCACCCCGTCTGGGGTGTGCAAGTGGCCCAGAAATTTCCCTCAGCTAGCCCCAAAGACATACTTATGGGGGTTAAGTTTCATATTAAATTTTTGCAAGGTCCCAAAAGTTTCTTCGAGGTCCCAAAGGTGGGACTCGAGGTCCCGAATCTTGATCATGAGATTGTTGACATAAACTTCCAAGTTCCTGCCCTTCTATTCTCAGAAGACCATGTCCATCATCCGATGATATGTTCCCCTACATTTCTTATCCCAAAGGGCATCATCTTGTAGCAGTATCACCCATCCCCTGTGATGAAAGAGACATCCTTGACGTCAGGAGGATGCATGCGGATCTGATGGTAACCTGAGAAAGCATCTAGAAAACTCATTAGAGAAAAACTGACGGCTGAGTCAACCAGCGAGTCGATTCGAGGCAAAGGGTAACAATCCTTAGGGCATGATTTATTTAGCAAAGAAAAGTCTACACACATTCTCCACCTACCATCCCCACTTTTTACCATCACTACGTTGGAGACCCAGCCTGGGTACTGGATGTAAGACCCTCTTTTTTTTCATTCTTTCCCGGGTCTTACCGCCAAAAACCGCCGTCTTGCGGCGACACCATTACACCCAATGGTCGCCGCGACAAGACGCTGATCCTGCCGGCTATTCATCATCATCCAGGCCAACCATAATTACAGTAATTGAAGTATTAAATGAAACAAGTCCACAAAATCACATTATATATCTATCATAATACAAGATTATAATGTCCACGATGAGAAAGAACTAAAAGAATAAGGGCTTACGCCCGATACATGTTCAAAAATAGTGCAACAACACTCTCACTCTACAACTATGCGGAAGCTATCAACTCTGTCTTTAAGCATCTGTAGCTGCTGCTGCGACGACGTGTAGTGTCTGCTCTGCTTCATACCAACCTTCTGTATGGGGTCCTGCTGTTCTGACGCATCATCCCTAAAATGATGAGGTCCACCGACTGTCAGTCTATAAGACTCAGCATATTCCTCACCGCCTCCACCTGCGACTCCTAGGCACCGTGCGGGAGGAGGAAGCGGAGGACATCAAAGGGTAAATCAAAAGCAGGTGACAATGGCGAGACTAGCAAGTATATAGATACTAAACAAGTAATGAAATCATCTCTACCCTAGTAGGAGTATGTATATAAGCAATAAGTAAAGAGCAGTATAAGTAAAAGAGCAGCTACAATAAATAAGAGCAGCTATAAATGTAACCTTAACTTATATGCACACACAAAAGTACATAAGCTAAGGGATCTGGTACTAAGGTAAACTCATCGTATAAAGGAGACAATACTAGTTTATACGATGAGGTCAATGTTTTATGCAAGAATGCTATGCTATGATATGCAATGCAATGCAATGGTACAACTCACGCACACGACTATGTACGTACAGACCTTTAGTTCCCACTTTTTGGAGGTAGCTAACCTCTCGGGCACCTCCCATCTTGGTCAAACGGTGGCAGAGGAGCGGGCGTCTCCTCACCTAGGTGGGTAAGTCACACTACCAGACCTAGGCCCTAACATACGCTGTGATACCGGTACCCGGTACTCACGAGCTCTTGCGTTCTAAATTGATTTGGCCAGGCAGGGTTTAGGGAATCTGTCCTGTCGGACGCGCAGTAAGACAACCTAGCCCCCATAAAACCACTAGCACTGTCGAGTTAATGAAATGCTGTCGGTGTGACGACTAAGACAGAACCGAAGACCCACCACATCTTATATACGTGCAACATGTATTGGCCCTCTACTACCGAGCCTCCAGCTCGCAATTCTACATCAACATTTATAAAGTAGAGCCTACCGATCGCTAGACTACAACAGTCTTATATTTAAACTACGAGCCTACTGCTCGCTAGAATACACTAGTCTTATATTTAAACTACGAGCCCACCTCTCGCTAGTCTATACCAGTCTTATATTTAAACTACGAGCTTACCGCTCGCTAGACTACACTAGTCTTATATTTAAACTACGAGCCTACTGCTCGCTAGACTACACTAGTCTTATATTCAAACTATGAGCCCACTGCTCGCTAGACTATCCCAGTCCTTCGTTATAACCCGAGCCTACCGCTCGCAGGACTATCCTAGTCCTTCCTTATAACCCGAGCCTACCGCTCACAGGACTATCCCAGTCCTTCCTTATAACCCGAGCCTACCGCTCGCAGGACTATCCCAGTCCTTCCTTATAACCCGAGGATATCGCTCGCAGGACTATTCCAGTCCTTTCTATATTTCTTTCCGGTTCGGATGGAAGTTAACGTGTCGAGTTCTCCTATTTAATTAGTCTTGTCTATAATTTAGTTGGTCTTAGAAGCTTTAGGGTTAGCCTTGGACTTCCGGAGGGTTACCCGGTGAGGGGCTCGCAGCGGTACTAGGAAGTGTGGCAGGCTGACACCCCGAACTTCCTCTTCCCAAGGCACTTAATCTTGTTGGTATCTACCCCTTTTTACTTGATCCCATTTTCCTCTCCAATTACATTAAATCTCTAAGATGAGTTAAACTTGGCACTTAGGAGTGGGGGAGTTCTTTTGAACTCCAACACCACCAACTGTGACCGGGTGCTGACTCTCCCGTCTTCATATTCTAAGCTCGAGTTCCCTTCTTCACCGAGGAACTTCACACATACACTTAGAATTCTCAACCTTACATGGACCCACACTCCTATTCTTCGACATCCTTAACCCAGGGTTTGCCTTAGATGTTTCCCGACTTCACCTTAGCGTTTTACCCTAAGACGGCTGACCCGGCTAAGGGCAGTTCTACTTTCATATAATCACTTAATACCGATGAGTTGTGTGTGGGGCCCTTGATGAGGTCTAACCTCCTTTTCATATCCTGTAAATTCATACACTTATAGCTTGCTAAACGCACCCCAATCCTTATTTCCCATGATGCCCTTAGAGATGTGCTCCCAAATAATCTGAGCCTTCATAATAATCAACGAGTTAATAGTTCTATGTGTGAAGGTTAGTGGTGGTCTAAATCATATAAATCAGTTTTACTAATCGTAGACCAAAATGAGGTTGTGCTAGATTTGACTCCTATGGTGCAATCATGATCCTATCATGTCCTAATGAGTTCCAAGTTCTTACCATAGGTTCACGATGAGTAGTGATCTAACAACCTCAAATCCTAATTTCATAAGTTTTCCCACGGAATCTTTAATCATAGTTTCTATTTAACATGCATGGGGTGCAAATAGTGATTTACACAACAAGTATCATCTACAGATCTTTATAAATTCTGCAAACATCACAATAGCATAATAATCATCTAAAAACTCCAAATCTAAGGTTTCAAAACTTTCCAGGGATTTTACAATCATAATTTCAATTTATAATGATAGGTGTGCAAATAGGGTTTTACACATTAGGTACCATCTAATGATCTCTAAAAATTCTGAGAAAATTATCCTAGCACAATAATCATCTAAAAACACCAAATCCAAGGTTTCAAAATTTTCCAGGAATTTTACAATCATAATTTTGATTTACAATGATAGGTGTGCAAATAGGGTTTTACACACTAGGTACCATCTAATGATCTCTAAAAATTCTGAGAAAATTAACCCAGCATAATAATCATCTAAAACCACCGAATCCAAGGTTTCAAAATTTTCCAGGGATTTTACAATCATAATTTCGATTTACAATGATAGGTGTGCAAATAGGGTTTTACACACTAGGTACCATCTAATGATCTCTAAAAATTCTGAGAAAATTAACCTAGCACAAAAATCATCTAAAAACACCAAATCCAAGGTTTCAAAATTTTCCAGGGATTTTACAATCATAATTTCGATTTACAATGATAGGTGTGCAAATAGAGTTTTTTACATCATGTGCTACATTATGACCTCAATAAATTCTGGAAAAATTAGTAGAGCATGGTAATGCCCTAAAAATACTAATTCCTAAGTTTCATAATATTCCAAAGAATATTTTTCCATAATTACCATTTAATACCATTGGTGTGCCAATAAGGGTTTACACTACAACTACCATTTATATGAAACTATAAATCAAAGGAAAATTACTAGGTAATTATAATGATCTAAAAAGGGCCTATCCAGAATCTCATAATTTTCTTAGTGGATTTTATGCATGTTTGCTACAAGATAAGGAATTTACAAAAATGCCCTTATGCCATAAAAGCCCACCTTTTTCTCCTCCAAAAATTCTAGCAATAATCATGGGGGTTCTAAATACTGAAATAATGAGCCACCTTTAATTTCATAATTTTACATAAAACTATTCTCATTGAATTCATATAAACTTCAAAGGGGCAAAAATGTAATTGGTGCTAACACTAGTATGAAATAAATTTCATAAATTCCCAATAATTCACCAGAGGTCTAACCCAACATTATTGACCTATGACCAGAGATCTAGAATTTTCTAGATTCAAATACCCATTTTTATTTCATTAATTTGAAAGGGGCAACTTTGGATTAAAACATAAAACCCTAAAATTTTAACTCCAAAAATTCTCTAACTTCAGAGGATGATGTATTCCATCCACACCAACTCATAACCAGAGTTTCGAGGCATATAATGGGGCAAATGGGCCAAAATCACCTTTTTCCCCTTTTTGCTAAATGCACCCCAATTTTCCCTTAAGTCCCAAAACTTCAATTTGAATCTCAGAGAAATCCACTCATGCACAAGAGATGAAATTTAAACCAGAGACCATACATGACCTAAAGAAGCCCTAATCAAAATTTGGGGTCAACTTGAGGTGCCTAGCTCCCTAAATCACATTAATTTGATAAATCAAATAATGGACAAAACTATAGGAGAATCTTTTCCTAAAAATCTAAAATTTTTACACAAGGTAGTCCTAGGGGATATACATGCATGGTCCAAATTTCAGCTTCATTGGAGTTTCTATTGGAGAGATATGACCATTTCAAGTTCTGATCTAGTTTAAGACCAGTCCCATGAAAATGGTGCTGATGGAGCTACAGGGACCCAATTGGAGTGAAATCAATTTCTAAATTTTGTTGAGACGTAGATCTACAACTTTTATTTAGGAGACTGTTTCTGAATATGCCCTTAAGAGGCCTAAAAAAAATTATGAATGAGACTGAAATATAAAGGCAGAATTGATTTCTATATAATAATAAATAAATAACAAAAAGGACATCACTGTTCATCTTCTTCCTAAAAGACCCGAAATTTTCAGTCTACAGGGCTGATTTCGGACCCATTATCCCGGACACCTGGGCACTCCTTCATCCGGCATACACCACCATCTCCATCGTGGATGTGGGGGCTATGGATCCCCGGCGACGCCGCCACCGGCGGCAGCCCGTACGGCAGTTTTGAGCTTGGGCTAAAATGCCCCCATTTTTCCGAAAATGAAAGAAGGAATCGTGCTCATTTGAGCTCGATATCAACCCTAGAAGATCTAGGAAGCTAGTACAGATGGAGAGGGGAAGGAAACTTGCCTCAATCGAGCTTGGTGGTGGACTTTTCCCGGAATCGCCGTGGCCGACCATGCTCAAAGCTCTCCCATGCCGATTCCTCATTTATCCATCAAATGCAGTGATCCAAAGCTCGATTTCAGTTGCTTGGCACCTTTTGAAGCTGATGGAGGGGTGTATTGGGGGTGAGGTTGGCTGGTTGTGATGATTTGAAAAGGGGGAGGTCGGCCATGAGCTTTGGATGCTCCTCCTTAGCTCCAAGTGTCCTCCACCCCCGAATTCCTGCTGGGAATTACTGCTGGAGATTAGAATTAAGCTTTGGGAGGGAGATTGAGTGCCAATTGTCACTCAACCCCTAATTCCATGCTTTGGCCATATGTGAAATTGGGGAAAAAAATCCCAAATTCACCCTTGCATGTCACTTTCTTCCAAAATCTAAGGGGCAAGCATGGTAATTGGGTCTTGGGCCTCAAAATGGGCCTCTATTGAGTGCCTTAGTCCATGGGAATTTGGTTTGATTTCATATAAGCTCATTTTAGGCCTATTTGACCAAATGTTGACTTTTGAGTTGACTTGGTCAAATTGGTGAGTGGGCTGGTCCAATGTGTTGGTCTTGAGTCACTTGACACCACCAAATGTTGATTGGGTCATGGTGGTGCCCCAATTGGGTCAATTTTGCCAATATGTGTGATTTTGACCAAAATTTGGAAAAAGTTGACTTTTGTCAAATTGGACCAATTAATAACCAACATATGGGTCTTCTGGGTCCTTTGTAGCCCATCTGGGGTTTGTAATACATTAGTGGGGTTAATTTGATCATTGGGTTGACCTCAATGGGTCCTAAATGACCCAAGGGACTCCCTAAGGGGTTTAGGGAGTGTTAGTGTGGCCCACTTGTAATTTTGAAGCTTTAGATATCAAGCCATAAGCCTTGGGCTCAATTTGACTATTTGCACACCAAGGTGATTTTTACCTATTCACCTTGGTTCTTAGGGCCATTTTGGCCTCTTAGAGCAATGTCATGACCTTATCATGACAAAATGCATCATAGGGGTCTAGTTGTTTTGGGGATGTTACACTGGATCTCCGATACAAAGCTGGCCTTAAGAAGCTTGCTCACCTCCTCCCGGATGGGTCCTTCCAGCTTGTCCGCGGTGGACCTCTGATGCGATAATTTCGGCAAGTGCACCGGTGCGATAATTTCGGCAAGTGCACCGGTCGCGCAAGTAATAATAATGGGGAAAATCCCCGAGTGTCGGTCTCTTGAGGAACACAGTAAGGTGGAGTTAGGTTTCGAGGAAGGACTTGAGATCGAAGTCCTTTAGGTCGAATGGAATGCGGAAACGGGGTGATTGGGCTTTTGGAAAATAAAATAAAAGCTATCAACTACTCCTATGCAATGCCGCTATGCAAAGCTTCGCTCGGCGGGATGGAAGACTACGTAGGCCTTGCACGCGCTACTTCGTAAGGGCGGATGGACGAGTAGGCAAGCGGATCGAACTATGCAGGCCTTGAGCGCGCTGCTTCGTTAGGCGGGATGGAGTACGGGCCGCGATGCCACGCTTCGGTAGGCGGATGGGCGAGTAGGCTAGCGGAATGAGGGTCGCAAGCACCTCTTCAACAAGCACACCACTAACAATTGTTAGGGCGGCACCGGACACGATGGTGGGATGGAGGATGGAATGGGGCGCACCTCAAGCAACTCAAATAACAAGCATTTCACAAATACAAGAAATATATGGAAATACAAATTAGTTCAAGTGCAACTTCATCAAAATATACAAGATCTAACTATTACAACAATCAATAAAAGGAGAACAAGGCAAGAAATCGACCGAATCCGAAGGCTCGTTGAAGATTCACGGTTGGAATCGCCGGGTTGTCAACCCGCGTCCAAGCTCGGTCCGCTACTACGTCCGGGATAGAGAGAGCTGTCACGACTCTCCAATGGACCCGTCTTCTTCGTGTCACGATCCGGTGGAGGTTGCCAACTTCCTCTTGCTCGATGGAGATAGCGGCTAGGTCTTCCTTTGGAGCTCTTGGATGAAGGAGGAGGCCGAGAGGAAACTCCGGCTCAAGATAGGCGTGAAGAGCAAGCCCGGAGCACCTCTATATGGTGGGCGATGGTGGAGGGGCGAAATCGGGCGGAATCAGGCAGAAAACGGCGGCTGGAAGCGATCGATCTGACCTAAATCGCGAGCAGCGGATTTATAGGCGCTGGAATTAAACAGTGCGCACGGTCAGTGGCGCACGACCATTGGTCGTGCGCACTGGAATCCTGTGATCGTGCGCTCTGCCTGGACAGAACCTGCAAAGACAGAAATTACAAAATAACATGTTCGCACGACCAGTGGCGCACGACCGATGGTCGTGCGCACTAGCGTCAGTGGTCGTGCGCAATAGATGAAACAGAACTTAAAGATTAATGGTCAGTGCGCACGAGCAGTGGCGCACGACCGGTGGTCGTGCGCGCTGGAGTTGATGATCGTGCGCATTACACCAAACAGAACTTATGAAAAAAGCGTTAAGTGCACACGATCAGTGGCGCACGACCAGTGGTCGTGCGCAATAGAACCAGTGATCGTGCGCAGTGTTCCTGTGCAGAATTGCACCGGAAACACCTGCACGACTCCTGTTCTAGCGTACAACCACCAATCCGGCCACTAAAAGTGGCACTGAACAATGCATGAAAACTACTAATGAAAATCAACATGAAATCACACCAAAATGGGCCAAAAGGTGCACCTAGCATGGGAAATCAAATATGAACTAAAACAGGGCTAAAGTGCAGTGAAATGACTAACTAAACGGCCCAGATGAGTCCATAAAAGTGTATATGATGAGGACTCATCACACCCCCAGACTTAACTGTTTGCGCGTCCCGAGCAAACAAATTCTAAGCGAACTAGGAAAGAACAGTAGATGGCTTAAAACTACAATACAGAGTACCATGCGAAGTCGCATGCTCACGTGCATAAGAAGAATAGTAGAGAAGATTTCTGATTATATAAACAGTTTATATATTTCTAAAAGAGTAAAAGCATATTACAACTACTCAAAATGGTGAACAACGGTGAATCATTTAGTCTTGCACACGGAGAAAGTAAACTAAACGCTGAGATGAGCATTGCTCAAGATCGGGGTACGGGACAAACTCCACTAAAATCCATCAGTGTCGGTGACCATAAGCTTGCCCGGTCACATTCTCTCCACGACACTAGATTGGTTCATAGCGTGAGTCAGTAGGACTTTAGGTTAGAGATGGGGCTTGGGTTACGGTGAGGTAAACAATGATAAACAGGACGGCTTAAAACACCTAACCCAAATGAGCTTTAAGAATAACTACCCGTGCACCCAAAATCGAATGCAAGTGCACCACACCCCCAGACTTGGACTTTTGCAACATAGGTGTGTGCACCGCCTACTCCCAATACATAATTTTTCTACAAGATTTTCAACAAAACACACCTTTCTTTTTCTCTTTTTCTTTTCATTTTTTTTTTCTTTTTCTTTAAATCTTCTTTTTCTTGTCTTTTTCTTTCAGCAAATTTTCAATTGAGCATATCCACAGGTTCACATAATAAACACCACAATCAACACCCCCCCAAAATGTAAATGAAACTACAACTAAAGCTCAGATTTGGGTGTGCGACTAGGTTAGGCTTTTAGGCTTTGGTGAGAAACATGTGGAGCTGAATCAAGGAAAGGGTAGGCACAAAGGGGCTAGCAAGGGTAGACAATAGGCATGAAATAAAAAGTTCAACCGGGCCAAAATAATGGCCTACGTCATTCTCGCGCACTAGAACTATCCTATGTCAATGCTTCAAGAATCGCTTGGGGCAAGTTCTAGCCACCGAGAAAGATTCTCCTTTCTCCCGACTCAAGCAATACGAATCTAGCGATCGTTTACACACATCCCTATGCTACCGTTTGATTCACACCGGATTCACCATTTGAGTAGAGTAAACAACATTTACACTAATAGAAAAATATAAAACCATAAGCATAAAAAGAAGTATAATCTACACAAATTTCTATGCAACCGAGCACTCGACTAGGAGCACTACTAGAGTCAACATTTTACTCTGCTACATAATTCTAAACCATCACCTAGATTTTCCCAAATAAGCGGAAGAATTAAATTCACAGCAGAGCGAACAAACAGATGAGTACGCGCTCAAGTGGGTGTTGTGGTGTGCAATGAAAATGAACAACAATTTAAATGAAATCTTCTAGTATGCAGTGCGATAGTGCACGTGAGTGGGCACAAAAATTGCTCTCCCCCAGACTTAAACTAAACAATCCACAAAACATATGACATGAAAATCAGAATAGGGCTAGGGGAAGAGAGTACCCAATGCTCAGCAAGTGAGCATACCAGAAGATTGGCGTTTAAACTAAGACAACGCTGCAGCATCCGCCATCCAGAGAAGATACCTGCAGGGGGTCAGCTCCGCAAAAACAGAAGAAAGTAGGAAACTGAAAAGAAAATACTACTGACTAAACATGATTAGATAAAAATAAAAATTGCAGAAAAGGAAGATAACTACTGGGGTTATTGTCATCCCAGCACGACTTATTTGGCATTTGTACAGTTCTAGCTAATGGGCCTATGAAAAGAAAAGTGGACAGGTAACTGTTCTAATATGCGTGTCGGTAGCGGGTACCGATACGGCGAAAGAACAGTCACGCCTCTACCCGAATATAAATAATACCTGCTTGACACAGGTAGAGGGAAAAGAAAGTAAGAAGAGGAGGAGGCCTGGTCCTCACTCATCTCACAAAACACCTCCTTGCCTAGCAAGGTATCGTCAACAGGGGGGCAGCAGGAGGCAAAGGCCACGAGTGGGGCTTCCTCTACGGAGGGAGGATCAACCTCCTCACATGAGAGGATGCTCTCATCATTGACTTGAGCATCATGCTCCAAGTCCTCCTGATGTACCTGTGAAGACTCAACCTGCACAGGCTCAGATGAAGAAGGGGGGTCAGGAAATAAAAAGGAAGAATGACATAAATAATCAACAATCGGGGGAGTGGTCCCGGTCTCACTCCCATTAGGTTGGGGAAGTAAAATAATGTTTGCATTGTCATCAATGCTACAAGATTCGGCGGGATCAACGGTGGCCAGGCTTAGGATTTGGACTTCCTCCACCGGTGCTGAGGAAAATTCCTCTTCACCTAGAAGGTTGTCCTCCTCCATAGGAATAGGCACAACACTCAGATCAACCGCCTCCTCCTGCGACACATCATCAACAATGTCGTCTGAGACGAGTGTAGTATGCACAACAGGGAGAGGAATAGTGCTCGGATAAAAGTCGAGCACCGATTCCTCACAAAGAATCAAATCCACTAGAGGTGGTGGATGCACTGGGAGAATGGGCTCAGCAATGTCGGTGCATAGATCAGCCGCACATCCGGTGACCGTATCCATGCCATACCCTTCAAAATGTGAAGGCGACAAAGACACATAGCCGGATGTTGAAGGTGTGCCGCCAGAGCTAGGAGTTGGGACGATCCGAATATCCGGCTCGTCATCCTCATCCAATTGGCGAAGATAAGCAACACAATCCTTCAGGGCATGATCTGTGCCGCGACAAAACTGGCACTGCCTAGCAGGCTTCTTTGGCACAGCGGGGGCTGGAGCCGAAAAGAAGTATGACGGTAATGGCTCAGCAGAGTAGCCATAAGACTTACGCGCACCATATGGAGTATCAGACGGAGTCGATGCTCTATATGCTGGGCGAGAGGAATTATGCCTACTATTCTCCGTAGGGCATTCAACACTAGAGTGAGAAGTAGCTCCACACCAACGGCAACGGAAATTTAGATGTGCCCACATAGTGTGAAGATAAAACGATTCAAAAAGACAAACACTATTGTGCGAAATACTACACCTAACAAAAATTTACTAAAGCAACCTACTATAAAACAAGAAAATGGAATAAAAAGAACAGAAATAAAATAACAGAAAATGCAATTTCCAAATGGAAGGGCTTTTCTCTCAGGTTCTCCCTCTCCAGAAAACTCACACGACTGTGTTCCCCGGCAACGGCGCCAAAAACTTGATGCGATAATTTCGGCAAGTGCACCGGTCGCGCAAGTAATAATAATGGGGAAAATCCCCGAGTGTCGGTCTCTTGAGGAACACAGTAAGGTGGAGTTAGGTTTCGACGAAGGACTTGAGATCGAAGTCCTTTAGGTCGAATGGAATGCGGAAACGGGGTGATTGGGCTTTTGGAAAATAAAATAAAAGCTATCAACTACTCCTATGCAATGCCGCTATGCAAAGCTTCGCTCGGCGGGATGGAAGACTACGTAGGCCTTGAACGCGCTACTTCGTAAGGGCGGATGGACGAGTAGGCAAGCGGATCGAACTATGCAGGCCTTGAGCGCGCTGCTTCGTTAGGCGGGATGGAGTACGGGCCGCGATGCCACGCTTCGGTAGGCGGATGGGCGAGTAGGCTAGCGGAATGAGGGTCGCAAGCACCTCTTCAACAAGCACACCACTAACAATTGTTAGGGCGGCACCGGACACGATGGTGGGATGGAGGATGGAATGGGGCGCACCTCAAGCAACTCAAATAACAAGCATTTCACAAATACAAGAAATATATGGAAATACAAATTAGTTCAAGTGCAACTTCATCAAAATATACAAGATCTAACTATTACAACAATCAATAAAAGGAGAACAAGGCAAGAAATCGACCGAATCTGAAGGCTCGTTGAAGATTCACGGTTGGAATCGCCGGGTTGTCAACCCGCGTCCAAGCTCGGTCCGCAACTACGTCCGGGGTAGAGAGAGCTGTCACGACTCTCCAATGGACCCGTCTTCTTCGTGTCACGATCCGGTGGAGGTTGCCAACTTCCTCTTGCTCGATGGAGATAGCGGCTAGGTCTTCCTTTGGAGCTCTTGGATGAAGGAGGAGGCCGAGAGGAAACTCCGGCTCAAGATAGGCGTGAAGAGCAAGCCCGGAGCACCTCTATATGGTGGGCGACGGTGGAGGGGCGAAATCGAGCGGAATCGGGCAGAAAACGGCGGCTGGAAGCGATCGATCTGACCTAAATCGCGAGCAGCGGATTTATAGGCGCTGGAATTAAACAGTGCGCACGGTCAGTGGCGCACGACCATTGGTCGTGCGCACTGGAATCCTGTGATCGTGCGCTCTGCCTGGACAGAACCTGCAAAGACAGAAATTACAAAATAACATGTTCGCACGACCAGTGGCGCATGACCGATGGTCGTGCGCACTAGCGTCAGTGGTCGTGCGCAATAGATGAAACAGAACTTAAAGATTAATGGTCAGTGCGCACGAGCAGTGGCGCACGACCGGTGGTCGTGCGCGCTGGAGTTGATGATCGTGCGCATTACACCAAACAGAACTTATGAAAAAAGCGTTAAGTGCACACGATCAGTGGCGCACGACCAGTGGTCGTGCGCAATAGAACCAGTGATCGTGCGCAGTGTTCCTGTGCAGAATTGCACCGGAAACACCTGCACGACTCCTGTTCTAGCGTACAACCACCAATCCGGCCACTAAAAGTGGCACCGAACAATGCATGAAAACTACTAATGAAAATCAACATGAAATCACACCAAAATGGGCCAAAAGGTGCACCTAGCATGGGAAATCAAATATGAACTAAAACAGGGCTAAAGTGCAGTGAAATGACTAACTAAACGGCCCAGATGAGTCCATAAAAGTGTATATGATGAGGACTCATCAACCTCTTCTTCTGACGGATGGAACGGGTTCCGGGGTCGAGGTTGAGGCGGTGGCAGGCCACATCCACATTGATCCCGGACATGTCTGCCGTGCTCCATGCGAAGACGTCCACGTTCTCCAGAACGCAGACCAGGATCTTCTTTTGCTCCTCGGGGCCAAGATCCCCGCTGATCTTTATTTTTTCTATCACTCCGGCCAGGGAAGTGACCTCCAGCTCCATGACCTCATCCACGACCTCCAGCCGGGACTTCTCCCTCCAATCTCCCTCATTCCTTTCGCTGCAAGCAAGCGCTTCGGCCCCTCCTTCCTCCATCTTCTCCTCCCGGACCCACAACAACTAATCCGCCCCTCCTTCCTGGGCTTCCCCTTCTTCTCCCCTTCTCTCCCTCTTCTCCTCCGTGTCCTCCGACCCGGGTTCTCCGACGACCCCCTCCTCTTCCTCTTACCGCTCCATCTCCTGGTCCATCCCCTCTGCCTTAGCTTGCAAGGTGGTGTTGACCGCGGTGATGTAGCACTACCTCGCTACCTTTGGGTCACCCCTCACACGGACCTGGACTCCTCCTACATTGAGCTTGAGACACTAGTGAAAAGTGGAGGGGACGCATCGGAACGTGCTGATGAGGGTTCGTCCAAAGATGGTGTTGTAGCTGCTCAGAGCATCACAATGACGAATTAACAGTTATGGGACTGCCACCCTAAGACGACGTGGAGCCCTACCCCTCCTTCCACTTCCTTTCTCTCCCCTGAGAATCCAAACCACGGTCCATCTGAGGACAACACTCTCCTTGCCTCCACCTTCATCTCATCAAATGCCTTCTTGAAGATGACATTGACTGAGCTCCCGTTGTCCACGAGGATTCGCGAGACGGTGAAGTTCTCAATGGCTGTCTGGCTAACCAACGCATCGCAGAACGGGTCCTCATGACCCTACATATCCTTCTGTGTGAAGGTGATCTTCTCCACTGGGGGTGGGGCTTGAGATGTCGAAGCCATGCTCTAGCGATATATGACATGGAGGCTCGCCTTTCGGGTCGCCTCGATCCCCACACCCCTATGGATCACTCTGATCCCCCAGGGTCCCCACATCGACCCGGTCTTCGCACCTTTCTTTTTCCTCCTCTCAAGGCAGGACCTCCTCGATCCTCACCAGTCATTGCTCCCACTGTGCCGGTACTCTAGCCCCCCCCTCATCTCCAGGAACTCTGGGCAGGTGGTTGTCGCTTGACCTTCCTCCTGGTGGAAGTCACAATAGGGCAGCACCACCCCTTTCCATCGGCCTCCGCGCCATGATTCCTTCTTCTCACTCCTGCTCTTGCTCCGACTCCTCTTCCTCCTCTTCCTCTTCCTCCTCGCCCGATCGCTATAGCCTGCTGAGGTGGGGGAGGCAACGACCTCGGACCCTGCCTCCACCCGAGCTGATGATGTCTTCCTTGACCCCCATGGAAGTTGCCTCCTCCCTGCAACCTCCACCCCAACTCCGGGGCCCTCGGATCTTCCCTTCTCCGAACCTCCTACTACTTAACCTCTGGCTCACTAAGCTTTGCTAGACTCTTCGTGAACTCTGGGTTGGCTGCCTCGCTCTAGATCTCCTCCGCCGCCCTCTCTATCAACTCCTCGAAGAACAAAGGGGCCTTCCGCTTCAGTCTCATTTTGAAGAATCCCTCTCGCAGTCCCACCGTGAAGGCAAGCTGGAGGGTGAATCCTGGCACCTCCTGGATAAGGAGGACCTCTTCCTGGAAATGGTCCACATAATGGGCCAATGACTCCCCGGGCCCCTGCCAGATCTTAAAGAGCACCTCGACGACCTTCTTCCTCTTCTTTGAGGTCGAGAAGCGAAGCAAGAAACTGTGATGCAGGTCCTCAAAAGCATAGATCGATCCCCTCGAGAGCTGGTGAAACTAGTCCCTTGCCTTCTCCTTCAATGTGGTCGCGAAGAGTCGGCAATTGAAGGAGTCCGACAGGGGCCTCAGATAGACCATATATTCGAACCACTGCAGGTGTGGGACGGGGTCGTCCTTGCTGGTATAGTACATCATGTCCCGCTCCCTGAACACCTCAGGGAGTGGTGCGGAGAGCACCAACTCACAGAATGGGATTCCTTTAGTCTCCGTTCTCGCCTTCTCGACTCGCCCCTTGAGCTACCTGACTGGGCTCGCACTCACAAGAGTGGTGCTCGCCGGAACATCGCTCGCTGGAACAGCGCTCATCGGAGCAGCGCTCGCCGGACTCAGAACCAATTCTCGCATCGTGATGTCTCGCCCTGGTGCCTCGCCGACCACTTCTTTGCCGGCTCTCTTCGCTGGGGCATTCTCGCCTTCCCCCGACGGCGAGGATGATAGTCTCGAGCACCTCCCTGCAAAGATCCGCCAGCATCTCTACTATCACTAGCGGGCCAGGTGGTGGCGAACCGCTGAAGCCTCCCTTTCACTCACCCTTTCTGACCATGTTACCACTTAGGGAATTTCTTGCACAAGCTTCTTTCCACGCTCACCACACCAAAAATGTTGGAACCAGTATTTGGCCCAACGAGGAGTTCGTGTTGGACATGTGTGTCACATCCCTTTGTTTGAGAATAAAAAATCCCAAATTATATTTGATCTTGCTTGTCGTGTATTTAGAGTGTGCAAGAACTATAGGTGCAATACTCCACAGGTAGAAAACAGATTGGAGATGACTCTCTGGAAATTGTGTTAACGCTCGCATTAGTTGTTAACGCAAGCGTTAACAACCGCTGAGAAGGAAGCCGCTGAGATGGCGCTCGACGAAACCTGAAGGAACCTGCGTTTGACGAACTCTGAAGGAAACTGCGTTCGACGAACTTGGAGTTCCGTTCGACGAAATTGCCTGTGCTCGACGACATTGCGCCCGACAAATTGTGTTCGACGAACATGGAGTTTCGTTCGACGAAATTGCCTACGCTCGACGAAATTGCGCTCGACAAGCTGAGTTCGACGAACTTGGAGTTCCGTTCGACGAAATTGATTCTGATCGACGAACTTGGTTTCTTCCATGATCCCGGCGGTTTTGCACGATCCTGATGGTTGCGGTTGACGAAATGGGTTTCCGTTCGACGAAGGCGCGTTCGACGAAGGGGCGTTCGACGAAATTAGTCTCGTTCGATGAAATGTTGTTCTGTCATGCTCCCAACGCTTTACACATTCTCAGCAACTGCCATACACGTTCTCAAACGCTGGCGTTAGCTCCAGTGGTGAATAAAAGACCTGATTTCGTTTTTGCTGGTGGCTGGGAGGATTATTGAAGGCTTGATTCCAGAAATCTGAGAGAGCTTCCAGAGAGAATATTTGTGCCAAAACTCCATTGTTGCTACCGAAGAAGGATCTCCCACAAAAAGCTTAAGGAGAATTCTGGAGGAGGACTACGTCACACTACATCTGAAGGACGATCGCTTAGACCTCGGTCATGTTACAGTGATCCTTCATCTCCAACTTCAGAAGATCTAATAGGGAGTTTTTATTATATTTATCTTTATTTTCATTCCATACTTTTTGTAACCGTTTAGAGAATTCGCCTTGTGTTGGCGACTAGGTCTGGGTAGGACTTAGGGGGAAATTCGCCTTGTGTTGGCGACTAGGTCTAGGTGATTAGTTCTAGGGGGTGCTCGAGGCCATATCCGGGGAAGGATTGGCTAGAGCGGCTTGAGGCCATATCCGTGGAAGGATAGGCTAAAGCCAACCGTTTTGTGGGTATACAAGTCAAAATAGAAATGGAAAAGAAAATTTTCATGTGTACGCCTCCGATTTCTAGCGATATTGAAATCAATTTTATGTAAACACCTTTTCATATGAATACAATCATGTCTCTATTTGTGTTTACTTGATTTCTCTCCTTTGGCATAATCTCTAAAATATTGGTTACTAAGTTTTCAATTATAAATACTTTCTCTAAATTGTTTATTTCAATCTCTTGCATCATAAAAATATTTATTACTTATTTCTAAACTTGGTTATTATGATATTCTCTTAATTTAACTAAATTGTTATTTCGTTCTAATATTACTTTAAACAATTTAGTAAATCGTCTAAAAATTTAAAAAGAACTTTATTCCCTTATTCACCACCCCTCTAAGGGCACCTATCGATCCAACAAGTGGTTTCAGAGCTAATTTATTCCAAACGGTTTAAAAACCAGGAATAATGGCGTCTTATGATCTCGCCTCTACTAGTGGGGGAAATTTTCTTATAAATGAAAAATATTTGGCACCACCTTTATTTGAAGGGAAAAATTATAATGGGTGGAAAATTCTTATGGAAAAATTTCTTAAATCTTTGGATATTGAAGTATGGAATATGACAATTAAAATGCCCCCAAGTATTTTAAATAAAAATGAAATGTTTTTAAATGCCAAATCAATGAATAGTATATATTGTGCAATAGATCAAAATATTTTCAAACTTATTTATACACTTCCTACTGATTATGAAGTTTGGAAATTTCTTGAGAATTCTTATTGTCTTCCTTCCACAGATGATGAACAAGAGCAATTCCTTATGGACCCAAGAGAAGAAACTAATGAGGACTTATGCTTGGAGGAAGAAGAATACAACGTCACAATATTGGACTCATTTGTTGGCAACACATCAAGCAAAAGAGAAGACAAAAATTCAACTATGGAAGAGGAATGCGAAGAAGATGTCAAAGGAACCCTTGGTTCAAATCTTGCCTCATCCCATAACAATGTAAGTAAATCAAAAACTTCTCTTTTTGTAACAAATTCTATTTCCACATCTCGTATGCTTAAAATTGCTAAACGTAAAATTTTAAAGTTAAAAATTGCTAATTCCAAATTACTTTTAGAAAATAAATCTTTAAAAGCAAACGAAAACGTAGAATCAAATATTGATGTGTTAAATTCTCTTTCATGCTCTTTAGTTAAAATTCCTATTCCTTGTTTTGATTGCAATCTATTAAAAGAAAAATTCAAGGATATTGAAAAAGGGCTCTTAGTTTCTAAAAGGCATAATGAAAAATTGATAATTGAAAATGATGCTTTAACTTGTAAGTTAAGACAATTAAAATCTTTTATTGAAAAAGTTCTAATTTCTAGTAATGACTTTTATCATAAGATTTTGAATAAAAATAAATCAACTTACAAAATCATTTCTGAAAAGGACCATTTTCATACATCAACTAAAAAGGAGTTTAGTTTCAAAAAGAATTATGACCCTAACAAAATTCTTAAGTGTCACTATTATAAGTCTCAATATATTTTCAATCATGACTCAAATTTAAAAACTCCTTTTCATGAAAATCAAACTATAAAATATTATCCTTCATATTATAAGAGTATGTCCATAAGAAAGAGTGGAAACCAAAATCATCAAAATAAGAATCAATCATTTAAAATTAATTGTAACCCACTCTTTCAACAATCACTTCTAAAGAAAGACAATCACTCTTATAAACTATCAAAGAATCCATATAATAAAATTCATGATGATTATCAACATCAAGCTATTTTGAAAAATAATTTGAATAAACATAAACCCACAATGAATTATTTTACAAACAACTATCATCATATGAAGATGTCACATAATCATTATATGGATTTAAGTGATAAACAACTAACGTATGAATGGAGACCCATAAAGAAAAATGACATATCATCTTTAATTGAAAAAGCCCATTCATCATTTTCTTTCCAAAAGACACCACGATGTATTTGGGTACCCAAAGGAACCATCCCACTTGGTCACCTTTGTTGGATCTTGCGGCGCCCTTAGAGGGGGGGGGGGGGTGAATAAGGGAATAAAATTCTTTGTAAATTCTTTACTAAATTGTTTAGAGAAACTTAGAACAAAAATAACAATTTATCTTAATGAAGGAAAACAATTGTAATTTGCAATTTTATGAATTACGCCAAATGATAGAAATCAAGTAAACACAAAAAGACATGATTATATTATATAAAAAAATGTGTTTACAAAAATTGATTTCAATAGCGCTTGAAATCGGAGGCGAATAAAGTAATACAATTTTTCCTTTTCTATACCGACTTGTATCCCCACAAACCGGTTGGCTTTAGCCTATCCTTCCCCGGATAAGGCCTCAAGCCACTCTAGCCAATACTTCCCCGGATATGGCCTCGAGGCCCCTAGATCTAATCACCTAGAACTAGTCGCCAACACAAGGCGAATTTCCCCCTAAGTCCTACCCAGACCTAGTCGCCAACACAATGCGAATTAACTAAACGATTACAATAGAAATATGAAATGAAAATAAAATTAACAATAATGACACTCCCTATATGAGATCCTTGAAGTTGAGGACGAAGGATCGTTGTAGCATAAGCGAGGTTGAAGCGATCGTTCTTCGGATGCAGCGTGGTGGCTTCCTTCTCCAGAAATCCACTTTGAATTTGAGTGGGAGATGTACTTTCGGCAGAGTAGCAGCTCTGGAAATATGGCACAGGTAATCTCTCTGGAAGCACTTGCTCAAAACAAGAGAGAGCCCATCGTTTTATACAACTTGGAGATAGCGCCTGCGTTAGCTCCTAGTGCCTGCGATAGCATTCGTGTAGAGCAGTTGCGGAACCATCGGCGGCATGGCGCTGTGCACGAATTTGAGATAGCGCCAGGCGGTAGCGCTAGCGCTGGCGGTAGCGAAAACTGTCGGTGGCATGGCAGAACGAACTTTTGTCGAACGGAATTCGTCGAACGAAATTTTTGTCGAGCGGAGGTCGAAGTTCGTCGAATGGAAATGTTTGTCGAACGAAATTTTCTTCGAACGAAAATTTTGTCGAACAAGCTAGCGCTCGGCGTTAGCGATAGAGCTGGCGTTAGTGCTGCTCCTTTCAAAAATTTGATTCCATGCTGCCTTCTACCTGTGGAGTATTGCACCTATAGTTCCTGCACACTATAAACACACTACAAGCAATATCAAATACAATATGGGATTTGTTATTCTCAAACAAAGGGATGTGACACACATGTCCAACAATCTCCCCCTTTTGATAATAACAAATCCTCTAAGCAAGAAATCAACAATAGTGTTTATAGTATATGATAAGCAAGATAATAGTGCAACTATAGTAAATGATAAGCATGATAATGTGCATACTCCCCCTATCTTAATGCTCCCCCTACATAAATGTAATTTATGTTTTACTCCCCCTAAATGATAGATTACATGAATTATTCTCCCCTTAATCTTCTATATTTCTCCTATATAGATTTCTTCAATTAATCTCCCCCTTTTGGTATTATCAAAAGAAGGTGGGGTGAGGGTAGTAAGGAGTCATTTCTTATAAATGATAAAGCATGATCGAGCTTTTGTAATATAGATAATGATAAAGATTTTAAGCATAGTATATATAAAAGATTTCAAAATAAAAAGATAAGAGTTGTAAGCAAGCGGTAGATTATAAGAAACATCTTTTTGTAAGCATGAAAAGCATAAGTAAAAATATGAGTTTTAGTTTAAAAATGAAAGATGTTTTAACCTCATAGAAATCTCAAAGTTTTTCATAAAGATACCAAACATGAAATGAACATATCAAAGAGAGATTATACTACAATGTTACTTAATTTTAAGTTCAAGAGATACTAAAAACATTGTAGAGATCATGTTAGGTTATCTAGTGCATTTCTTATATAAAGAGTAGTATAGATAAAGCATTAGAATCCAATAATCATGAGAAGAAGTGTTATGAATGATAATGATGTGCACATAAGTGTATTTTGGGCAATGTTAACAATTGATTTAAATCAACAAAATACAAGACATATGTAAAGTAAAGTGCACAATAAAACACAAGTAAATTACTTTCACACACTTTTAATGCACATATTTTTTTAACAAAGTGGTGTAATAACTAAGGTTTGCACAAGACACTTTACTATTCTTTTCAAGGAGCTCAACCTCACAATGCTTATGAAGACTTATCAGGAGGTTCAAGTAGTGCTTGGTGGATCGATATTTGTCTACATATATAATTTTTTTTGTTCACTGTTGTGAGATAATATTCTCCGAATACACTTGTTTTGCAAACCCAAATTTTTAACTAAACCACTTTTCTAAATTTTATAAGTGCAATTCAAATGTAGTGTTAGCAATAAACTTATGCAAGTTTTAATTCATTGTACAAATACAATACACAAGCAAGCATTTTAGATTTAAACACACATGTTGATTACCAAAATAAGTGAGTGAAATGTATCATTATCAATCATAAAACATTTACTCATACATAGAGGCATGCTAAGCTTGGTTCTACACATTTTTCAATACAATTGATGCACTTTAAATTGATATATCAAAGCATGATAAACAAAACAATGTTCATAGTAATTTCAAGGAATAGATTTTAACATTGTAAATAATTCTAAATAATAAAATTCATACATGCTTGATATTGGCAATAGAGATCATACAGTTTTTTATGTAGTTTTATCTTTTTTAAAGAAAAAAAACAGAAAAATCACAAAGACATATTTTTGTATTTTGAATTTTTGTAGTTGATTTTTCATAATGCAAATAAAAACAAAAATAAAATAGACAGAAACACAAAAAATAAATTTGTACATATAAACTAACATATTTTTGTTGATTTTTAGAAATTTTAAAAAATAATAAAATCACAAACTCACGCTAGCGCCGACGCTAGTGATAGCGCGACAAACAGTACACGATTTTTTAAGAATTTTAAAATTTTGATTTTTGATATTGATTAGGGGTCTTAAGAGTAGTCTTATGCAGAAATTGTGTAATATTCAGAGATGTCTTGATTGCTCAAATTGCATAAAACATTAGCGTTTTACATGTTATTCATCCTAAGATGTCTAAGACTCCTAATTCCAACCTTAACATTTGAAACCTTGCATCGGGAAGAGGTTTAGTAAATATATCAGCAAGTTGAGAGTCCGTGCCAATGAAACTAATCCTTACATTTTCCTTTTTAATGTGATCCCTTATGAAATGATGACGCACATCTATATGTTTGGATCTAGAGTGGTGTACCGGACTATTTGTGAGATCAATGGCACTTTTGTTGTCACATTTTAATTCAATAAGTTTTAGATGAAAACCAAAGTCCTCTAAAGTTTGGCTCATCCATAGTGCTTGTGCACAACAACTCCCTAATGCAATGTATTTGGCTTCCGTGGTGGAGAGTGCAACCGAATTTTGTTTCCTACTAGACCATGCAACTAATGAAGGTCCTAGAAAATGACAAGTACCACTAGTGCTTTTTCTATCAAGTGAACAACCGGCATAGTCCGAATCGGAGTAGCCGTGAAGTGTAAATGAATTATTGTGGAGGTACCATAGTCCTAATCTAGATGACCCAATGAGATATCTAAAAATTCATTTTACCGCTTTTAGATGAGATTCTTTTGGATTGGCTTGAAATCGAGCACATAAGCATACGATAAACATAATATCGGGTCTTGTTGCACTTAGATAAAGTAGAGATCCTATCATACCTCTATATAAAGTTTGATCTATAGAAATTCCTGATTCATCTTTTCCTAATTTTAGTAATGCACTCATTGGTGTAGAAGCATGTTTAAGGTTTTCAAATCCAAAACGTTTAAGCATATCATGGACATATTTAGTTTGACATACAAAGATACCATCAATTCTTTGTGATATTTGAAAACCAAGGAAATAAGAAAGTTCTCCTACAAGACTCATTTCAAATTCATTTTTCATCACTAAAATAACTTCTTTACACATCTCTTCATCAGTAGATCCAAAAATAATATCATCAACATATATTTGTAAAATAATTATATCATCATTGTTATGCTTAATGAAGAGAGTATTATCCGCACTTCCCATAATATAACCGTGTTTTAATAAAAATGATGTACGTCTTTCATACCATGCACGGGGCGCTTGTTTTAAACCATAAAGCGCTTTCTCTAGTTTATAAACATGATTTGGAAATTTTTCACTAATAAAACCAGGGGGTTGTTCAACATAAACTTCTTCTTTTACAAACCCGTTTAGAAAAGCACTTTTCACATCCATTTGAAATAGTTTTATTCTTTTAAAGCTTGCAAATGCTAGAAAAATTCTTATAGACTCTAATCTAGCAACGGGTGCAAAAGATTCATCAAAATCTATCCCCTCGATTTGAGAATATTCTTGTGCTACTAATCGTGCTTTATTCCTAGAGATTCTTTACTCACCATCTAATTTATTTTTAAAAATCCATTTTACACCTACAACTGGGTGATTAGATGGTCATTCAACTAATTTCCAAACATTATGTCGCTCAAATTATTCTAACTCTTCATTCATAGCCAAAAACCAAAATTCATCATTTAAAGTAGTAGAAACATTTTTTGGTTCTATTTCGGAAACAAAACAAATATTTGAAAATGATTCATGATGAGAAGAGTGAGTTCTTACCCCGATGGATGGTTCACCAATTATAAGTTCCCGTGGATGATCATTTGTGAATTTTAAGATGCTTGGAGGTACATATTCATCTTTCTTGGCCTCCTCTTCTTCTTCTTTGGAAGGTTCTTCATCACCATGCTCCAAAGGAGGTAATAGATCATCCTCTTTGCCTGCGGAAAGTCTTTCTATACAAGGAACAAGCTCATCAAATTTCACATTAATTGATTCTTCAACTTTTCTAGTTCTTTTATTAAAAACTCTATAAGCTTTACTAGTTGAAGAGTATCCAAGAAATGTTCCTTCATCACATTTTTCATCAAACTTTCCCAAGCTATCTTTTGTATTTAAAATAAAGCATTTACAACCAAAAACTTTGAAGTAAGATACATTAGGCTTCTTTTGAAAATAAAGTTCATATGGTGTGAGATTTAAAGATGGGCGAAGAATGATTCTATTTATAACATAACATGATGTGTTCACGGCTTCGGCCCAAAAGGACTTAGATAATTTATATTCACATAACATAGTGCGTGCTACCTCTTGAAGTGTCCTATTCTTTCTTTCTACAACACCATTTTGTTGTGATGTGCGTGGTGCGGAGAACTCATGTTTTATGCCTAACATATCACAATAAGATGTAAATGTTTCATTTTCAAATTCTCCTCCATGATCCGAGCGAATGCATTTAATTTTTAAATCACTTTCATTTTGAATACGAGTACATAATTTTGAAAATTCACAAAATGCTTCGGATTTGGATGAGAGAAATATTGTCCAACAATATCTAGAAAAATCATCTATTAAAACATATGTATATAATCTACCACCAAGACTTGCGGTGCTAACGGGACCAAAAAGATCCATATGAATTAATTGCAAAGGTCTTGTAGTAGAAATAACATTTTTACTTTTGAAAGAGGATCTAGTAATTTTACCTTTTTGACATGGTGAACAAAGTGAAGGTAAATTTCCATTTAATCTAGGCAATCCTCTAATTAAATCTTTTTTGGCAAGTTTTACAATAAGCTTTGTGCTAGCATGTCCTAGCCTTCTATGCCAAAGTTCAAGTTCATCATTTTTGGTAATAAAACATTTTAAAGATGATTTTGAAAGATCATGAAATGAAACTGTATAAACATTGCGTATTCTTGGTGCAGTTAGTAAAATATTGTTTGTAATAGGATTAAATATTTTGCATAGATTAATGGAAGATTCAAATAACACATCTAATCCTTTATCACATAATTGGCTAATAGAAATTAAATTGTGTTTTAATACTTTCACATAAAGAACATTAGATATAGTAAAGGATTTGTTACCAACTGTACCAATTCCCATGATCCTTCCTTTTCCGTTATCACCAAACGTCACGATCCATCCCTTCTTCTTTTCTAGGCTAAGGAACTTTGCTTTATTGCCCGTCATATGCTTGGAGCATCCTGATCCAAGTACCACACGTCTTCATTGTCCTTAGCCTGCCTGCACATCTAGAAAGAAGATGAAAGTAAAGATCCGGATACCCAAGTGGTACCACCCATAGAATAATTGGAAGCCTTAGGTACCCAGATTTGTTTTAAAGCATTTTATTTTATTCTCCTGCAAGAACTAGATGTGTGACCTAACCTATAACAGTTTGCACACGAAATAAAGGGGGTTGAAACCCTTTTCTGGAATATTTTCTTGTTGGAATAAGTTGGATTTACAGAAGAAAAACATTTTGAAAAAGAAAATTCAGGTTTCTGGTATGAGGTGCTAGCGCCGACGTTAGTGGCTAGCGCCGGGCGGTAGCCCTCACCTCGATATCCGAGCCCAAATTTTCTAGAACCATGGCACTGGTTCACTAAGATCATTTCCAGAGATTTTTTGGCCTATTCCAAAATTTTTAATGGCCATGGTGAGATCATGAACTTATGCTTTAAGTGAAGAGTTTTCTTTCACAAGCATGACACACCTATTTTCAAAACCTTTTTTTATTATTTTTGATTTGAAAAAGAGAGGCTTCTAATTTCCTTTCTAATCCCCCTTCTCTTTCGTAAGAGTTTTGGCATGAGAGAGGGCTTTAGAAAGTGACTCTTCAATATCTTTTGCCAATTTTGTGGAGTGATCACATTCTTGGCAAGAAACCTTTCTCTTTTCTAAAACAATTACCTTTTTGGAAAGCTTTTGATTTTCTTTAATAAGAGATTCATTTTCACGATTTAATAAAATACTATCTTTCATATTTTTATCAAAAGCTTTGCAAGTTTCAAGGAATTCATTAAACAATTCATCATAAGTGGGAGGAGTTACCTCAGTGTCACTAGGAACACTGGTGTCGTCGCCGTCGTTTCCATGTCCCAGGAGGCACATATTTGCTTCCTCATCTTCGCTTGATGAAGACCCGCTTGATTCTTAGGAGGAGGAGGAAGAGGAGTCATCCCATGTCTTTGCCTTTAGCACCTTCCTCTTTTCTTTCCCTTTGTGCCGTTTCTCCTTTTCTCCTTCAAGAATTTTGGGCATTGGCTCCTTATGTGCCCCGTCTTCCTACAATGATAGCATTCCGATGGAGGTCTCTCTTCTTCATTGTCGCTCACTTTTTCCTTCTTTGAAGATGACCCTTTCTATCTTTCACCCTTTTGGAAATATTTTTGAAAGGTGTTTCTCCTTTCCGGATTGCGCATGAATTTTCGGAAGTTCTTCACTAAAAGGCTTTCTTCATCTTCATCCTCATCCTCTTGGAACTCTTTCTTTGATTTTAGTGCCAACGCCTTCTTCTTTGGCTCCTTGTTGTATTCATCATGTTGGATTTTAAGTTCTACCTCATGGGTTTTGAGATTCCCAATGAGGCTCTCAACTTGGAGCGTTCTTAAGTTGTGCGACTCCGAAATAGTCGTCACCTTCGGGTTGAATTTTGGAGGAAGAGAATGAAGGATCTTACGGACCAAGTCGTCATTTGAGAAAGTCATTCCAAGAGCTTTTGAGGCATTGACGATCTTGGTGAAGCGCGTGTACATACCATCAACATCTTCGCTTTCATCCATTCAGAATTTTTCATATTCCGACTCTAGTTGGAAAAGCTTAGAATCTTTAACCTGCGATGTACCTTCATGAGTAACTTCCAAATGATTCCAAATTTCATATGAAGCAGTGCATGCGGAAATTCTATTAAATTCATTTCTATCTAACGCATAAAATAGAGCATTCATGGCTTTTGTGTTATTTTTACATTTAAGTTTATCCCGATCATCCCATTTATCTTTGGGTTTTTCTAACATAACCTCTCCAACTACAAATGTAGGAGGAGTGTATTCTTCTTCTACCATGTTCCAAACCTCAATGTCTAGGGTCATTAGAAAACAACGCATCCTATTTTTCCAATAATTATAATCTGACCCAGTAAATTGTGGAGGTCTACTAATTCCCTGACCCTCGGAAAAAGTGAGATCATAAGACGCCATTATTCCTAGTTTTTAAACCGTTTGGAATAACCTGCCCTCTGATACCACTTGTTGGATCTTGCGGGGCCCTTAGAGGGGGGGGGGGGGGGGTGAATAAGGGAATAAAATTCTTTGTAAATTTTTTACTAAATTGTTTAGAGAAACTTAGAACAAAAATAATAATTTATCTTAATGAAGGAAAACAATTGTAATTTGCAATTTAATGAATTACGCCAAATGATAGAAATCAAGTAAACAAAAAAGACATGATTATATTATATAAAAAAAGTGTTTACAAAAATTGATTTCAATAGCGCTTGAAATCGGAGGCGAATAAAGTAATACAATTTTTCCTTTTCTATACTGACTTGTATCCCCACAAACCGGTTGGCTTTAGCCTATCCTTTCCCGGATAAGGCCTCAAGCCGCACTAGCCAATCCTTCCCCGGATATGGCCTCGAGCCCCCTAGATCTAATCACCTAGAACTAGTCGCCAACACAAGGCGAATTTCCCCCTAAGTCCTACCCAGACCTAGTCGCCAACACAAGGCGAATTAACTAAACGATTACAATAGAAATATGAAATGAAAATAAAATTAACAATAATGACACTCCCTATATGAGATCTCTGAAGTTGAGGATGAAGGATCGTTGTAGCAGTAGCATAAGCGAGGTTGAAGCGATCGTTCTTCGGATGCAGCGTGGTGGCTTCCTTCTCCAGAAATCCTCTTTGAATTTGAGTGGGAGATGTACTTTCGGCAGAGTAGCAGCTCTGGAAATATGGCATAGGTAATCTCTCTGGAAGCACTTGCTCAAAACGAGAGAGAGCCCATCATTTTATACAACTTGGAGATAGCGCCTGCGTTAGCTCTTAGCGCCTGCGGTAGCGTTCGTGTGGAGCGGTTGCGGAATCGTCGGCGACGTGGCGCTGTGCACGAATTTGAGATAGCGCCAGGCGGTAGCGCTAGCGCTGGCGGTAGCGAAAACTGTCGGTGGCGTGGCAGAACGAACTATTGTCGAACGGAATTCGTCGAACGAAATTTTCATCGAGCGGAGGTCGAAGTTCGTCGAACGAAAATGTTTGTCGAACGAAATTTTCGTCGAACGCAGCTCGAAGTTCGTCGAATAAGCTAGCGCCCGTCGTTAGCGATAGCGCTGGCGTTAGTGCTGCTCCTTTCAAAAATTTGATTCCATGCTGCCTTCTACCTGTGGAGTATTGCACCTATAGTTCCTGCACACTATAAACACACTACAAGCAATATCAAATACAATATGGGATTTGTTATTCTCAAACAAAGGGATGTGACACACATGTCCAACAACCTTTGTATACCTAAATCTCTTATTCATTAATATCCATTCATTTGCATGAAGTAGAAACAATTAAAAATGAAATATCAATACTCTACTTCATGATGTGCTTTATTTCTTTTTCTTTTGTTTGTTTTGTATTTTTTGATCCAAAATGTTTATGGTCACTTTATATTTCATAATATATGACTTACTCATCTTAAGCCTAATGATTATCAATTCAATTGAATTAAACTTGAACATAAAGTCATATGATTTTAAAAGTGACTAACCTCTCATTTTTTAAAAATTGTTTATATATATATTCTTTTAAATCCCTTACCCATCAATGTCTTGAATTATCATTATAATTTGAATATTGAAATTATCATCAAGACTAATGAATTTATTTTAAAGAATGGATTTAAATGGTTTATTAAAGGGCTTAGGATAAAAATTAAAATACGCAACATTTTTTGATTATTTTCTATTTTGTTTGCTGCATATGTTAGCCCTTATATTGAAAAATATTATCAAATAAAATCGAAAACAAACATTCACAAAACGCATGTTCAATCTTTCAAAAATGCGAGTTTTAGATCAAAACTTTAAACAACCATATCTTTTGATCCGCTTGTCCGATTTTCACGTTTAATATCTTTTCGGAAAGAGCACAGAAATCTCCATCCAACAGAGAACCAAACTTGCCCGTTCAAATTTGTTTGGTGCTGTAAAATTGCCCAAACTCAACTTTATTAAAAAGCTATATTAGTTTTTCTTATTTCGGCAATTTCTGCATCTTTGGATTCTTCATCACATGATATCCTTTGTATATTGTGTGTAATGTGTCACCATTGTTTGCATGTATTTAGACCTTAGAATCATCCTGTTTCATTAAGATCAAATCAAAAGTTTAATTATTTCATTCTTGGTCTTAAGAAAAATAATTTGAATTCTTCTCAAATTACATGCAACATTATCTCCATTAATCCTCTATTATAACATTGCATTAAAACTCATCATCCTAGCATCACTTCTTGTTTTATGCTTAAATTTATATGCTAGGTATAACATTTACAATGTTATTCAAATTTCATGATAACTATGTGATTTATAATAAAATACTAAAATTCCAACAACCACGTAGTTTATGAATTAATTATTAGAATATATATGAATATTGTATCAAGAATCATATATTATCTTGCAAAACCAAAGATCAATAGTTTCAATTATTGAGTGCAATTTTATTATAAATTTCAAAATATTATATATGTGATATTTGTCTTTGATATGATTACATGATCATCATTTTCTAGACTTAAAAATCAAACATGCTTATTCAAAAGAAAATCACCAAATCATTTTGTCATAAATTTAGAAGGAATAGAATTCACATACATCATGATGATCTATCATATATTCTATGCAAAAGCCTCTATAATCATAAATCATAATTCTTGTTTTACCAAGAAATATCTAAAATCAATAAAGTTTATCACCTAGGAATTATGAATCTTATGATAAAAATATGATTAATGTTTTCTTTACATTATTTGATGTATTGGTATGCTTTGCTAGAGATTGCATGTATATATCATATTTGTAGACTCTAGAATCAACTTTGTAATGAAAGTATAAATCAAACTTAATCATCACTTTATTCTAGATCTATAATTTGAAACTCTATTTTGGAATACATGCAATATTAATATTAATCTTATGACATGACATTAAACCCAAAACTCATCATACTAGCTTTATCACTTATTGAATATTAGTAATTGTGCTAGTTATCTCATATCGTCATCTCATAAAAGTAGAAAAACAATGCGGCAATATATAACTCATCACATTAAACAAAACCCATAGTTTATAAATCAACCCATAGTTTAAAAGCATAGGTTGTCCAAATATTATTCACCTATTAGTTCATATCTCACAATAGCGGGGGCGTAGGGTTGTATGCATTAGAGACCTAACCTCTAAGTCATGTCTTGTCCTTAATCGGGGAGGGTTCCACTGGGGCCTTGCGAGGTACTGAGGGGAAAGAGTGCTAGGTTAAGCGTTCTCTAGTGTGTGCATATGGGATTAATACCCCAACCTACGACATGTGTGCAACTCCTCATGCCCATCCGTCACTTAGTACGAGGCTAGGGTGTATACATTTAGTCGGGGTAGTTTTTTTAATCTTAGGACATACTTATATTACTCTTTGCATGATCATATTATTTACTTATCACTCAATTCATGCATATTTTGGGTTATTTAATAAAAAATGTCCTCGTGTTTGCATAATTTATCTTTTTGAGCTTAAATGTTTTTGTAAAACACATGTATTTGAAAAAGCTAAAGTTTTATGCAAATTTGAGCAATCAAGACATCTCCAAAAATTACAAAATTTCTGCATAAGACTACTCTAAGGATTCTTAATAAGTATCAAAAATCAGATTCTTCAAATTCTCAAAAAATCGTGCACTGTTTCCAGCGTTAGCCCTAACGCTAGCGTTAGCGTTGGTGTTGGAATTTTCTGATTTTTAAAGTTTATAAAAATTCTTAAAAATATTTTAGTTTATATTTAATAATTTATTTTTGAATTTCTGACATTTATTATCTTTGTTTTAATTTATATTTTAGAAAATCAACTACAAAAATTCAAAATTCAAAAATACAAAATATGTGTTTGAGATTTGTGTTTTATTTTTATTATGAAAAATCAACTACAAAAGTTCAAAATTCAAAAATACAAAAATATGTTTTTGTGATTTTCTGTTTTTATCTCATTAAAAATGATAAAACAACAAAAAAACTGCAAGATCTTTATCGCTAGTATCAAGCATGAATGAATTCTATTATTTAGAATTATTTACAATGTTAAAATTTATTCCTTCAAATTACTAAGAACATTGTTTTGTTTATTATGCTTTGATATATCTATTTAAAGTACATCAATTGTATTGAAAAATATGTGTAGAACCAAGCTTAGCATGCCTCTAAGTATGAGTAAATGTATTATGATTAATAATGATACCTTTCACTCACTTATTTTGGTAATCAACATGTGTGTTTAAACCTAAAAATGCTTGTTTATGTATTGTATTTGTACAATAAATTAAAATTTGCATAAGTTTATTACCTACACTACATTTGAATTGCACTTATGAAATTTTGAAAAGTGGTTAAGTTTCAAAAATTGTGGGTTTGCAAAACAAGTGTATTCGGAGAATGTTGTCGCACAAATGTGAACAAAAAATTATATATGTAGACAACTATAACTCCACCAAGCACTACTTGAATCTCCTGATAAGTCTTCATAAGCATTATGAGGTTGAGCACCTTGGAAAGAATAGTAAAGTTTCTTGTGCAACCCTTGATTAATACACCACTTTTTATAAACTAGTGTGCATTAAAGTGTATGAAAGTTAATTTACTTGTGTTTTATTGTGCACTTTACTTTACATATGTCTTGTATTTTGTGATTTAAATCAATTGTCAACATTTCCCAAAATACAATTATGTGCACATCGTTATCTTTCAAAACACTTCTTCTCATGAGTATTGGATTCTAATGCTTTATCTATACTACTCTTTATATAAAAAATGCACTAGATAACCTAGCATGATCTCTACAATGTTTTGGTATCTCTTGAACTTAAAATTAAGTAACATTGTAGTATATTCCTTTTGATATGTTCATTTTCATGCTTGGTATCTTTATGTAAAACTATGAGATTTCAAAAAGTTTAAAACATCTTTACATTTTGAACTTAAAACTCATATTTTTTTTACTTATGCTTTTCATGCTTACAAAAAGATGTCTCTTATAATCTTCCGCATGCTTACAACTATTATCTTTTTATTTGAAATCTCTTATATCTACTATGCTTAAAATCTTTATCATTATCTATATTACAAAAGCTCGATCATGCTTTATCATTTATAAGAAATGCCTCCTTACTACCCTCACCCTACCTTCTTTTGATAATACCGAAAGGGGGAGATTAATTGAAGAAATCTATATAGGAGAAATGTAGAAGAATACTGGGAGACTAATTCATGTAATCAATCATTTAGGGGGGAGTAATACATAAATTGCATTTTTGTAGGGGGGCATTAAGCTAGGGGGAGTATGCACATTCTCATGCTTATCAAATACTATAGTTGCACTATTATCTTGCTTATCATATTCTATAAGCACCTTTAATGATTTCTTGCTAAGAGGATTTGTTATTATCAAAAGGGGGAGATTGTTGGACATGTGTGTCACATCCCTTTGTTTGAGAATAACAAATCCCAAATTGTATTCTTGCTTGTCGTGTATATAGAGTGTGCAGGAACTATAGGTGCAATACTCCACAGGTAGAAAATAGATTGGAGATGACTCTCTGGAAATTGTGTTAACACTCGCGTTAGTTATTAATGCCCATCGTTAACAACCACTGAGAAGGAAACTGCTGAGATGGCGCTCGACAAAACCTGAAGGAACCTGCGTTCGACGAACTATGAAGGAAACTGCGTTCGACGAACTTAGAGTTTCGTTCGACGAAATTGCCTGCGCTCGACGACATTGCGCCCGACAAACTGTGTTCGATGAATGTAGAGTTTCGTTCGACAAAATTGCATGCGCTCGACGAAATTGCGCTCGACAAGCTGAGTTCGATGAACTTGGAGTTGCGGTTGACGAAATGGGTTTCCGTTCGACGAAGGCGCGTTCGACGAAGGCGCGTTTGACGAAGGGGCGTTCGATGAAATTAGTCTCGTTCGACAAAATGTGGTTTTGTCATGCTCCCGACACTTTACACATTCTCAGCAACTGCCATACACGTTCTCTAACGCTAGCGTTAACCTTAACGCCACGCGTTAGCTCCAGCGGTGAATAAAGACCTGATTTCATTTTTGATGGTGGCTAGGAGGATTATTGAAGGCTTGATTCCATAAATCTGAGAGAGCTTCCAGAGAGAATATTTGTGCCAAAACTCCATTGTTGCTACCGAAGAAGGATCTCCCACAAAAAGCTTATGGAGAATTCTGGAGGAGGACTACGTCACGCTACATCCGAAGGACGATCGCTTCGACCTCGCTCATCTTACAGCGACCCTTCATCTCCAACTTCAGAAGATCTAATAGGGAGTTTTTATTATTGTTATCTTTATTTTCATTTCATACTTTTTGAAACCGTTTAGAGAATTCGCCTTGTGTTGGCGACTAGGTCTGGGTAGGACTTAGGCGGAAATTTGCCTTGTGTTGGCGACTAGGTCTAGGTGATTAGATCTAGGGGGTGCTCGAGGCCATATCCGGGGAAGGATTGGCTAGAGCGGCTTGAGGCCATATCCGTGGAAGGATAGGCTAAAGCCAACCGTTTTGTGGGGATACAAGTCGGAATAGAAAAGGAAAAGAAATTTTTCATGTGTACGCCTCCGATTTCTAGCGATATTGAAATCAATTTTATGTAAACACCTTTTCATATGAATACAATCATGTTTCTATTTGTGTTTACTTGATTTCTCTCCTTTGGCATAATCTCTAAAATATTGGTTACTAAGTTTTCAATTATAAATACTTTATCTAAATTGTTTATTTCAATCTCTTTCAACATAAAACAATTTAGTACTTGTTTCTAAACTTGGTTATTATGATATTCTCTTAATTTAACTAAATTGTTATTTCGTTCTAATATTACTTTAAACAATTTAGTAAATCGTCTAAAAATTTAAAAAGAACTTTATTCCCTTATTCAGCCCCCTCTAAGGGCGCCCATCGATCCAACAGTTTGGACCCCTATGAAGGGGGGTAGCTAGCGCTTACTGATCCCACGGAGGAACCTGACCGAAGACTTAGAACGAAAGACACGACCCTTGGCAGCATCGTGGAGGTCCCACTACACACCCGGAAGATCTTTTGAGCGCTTTCCCTCCCAAGTCAAGACTGTAGCCGGGCACCTTGGAGAGCCGAAGGAGCTAACCAAAGAGATCCTGAGGAGAAGCAAAGATCTAGAATGCTCTCCAATGGTGTCCCAAATGGTCTACTTATAGCCTTTCTGAACTGGTCTGTTAATAGCGGGCTTCCGCTTTTTGGTTTTGCTCTACACACCCCAAATTGGTCTGCTAACAGCCAAACTCCGATGTTCTGGAGGGCTATTGGCAGCCCACCAAGGGTATAAGGGTAAATGCACCTGTAACCCCTGCCGGGCAAGTGGTCCAGGAAGGCGCCACTCGCTAGCCTCCTTGCGAACTGGGCTCGCGAGACCTTATCTCGCGAGTAGGGGCGAGCCCCCACTCGCCTCGCCAGACTGACACTGCGAAACCTCCCTTTTCTCGCTTTGGTTAAATGCACCCCAGAGCGGTCCTTTACAACTCGCTGAGCTATCTCCGCTCGCTACCTGCGAGCGAGATCCCTGATCCGCCTCGCCTTGCCCTGGCAGGATGCTCGCCGCGAATCGGCGAGGACTCCCCAAATCACATGTAATTGGTTTCTCTGCGGTTCGGTGAACACTGGGTTGTACGTATGGTTATATTAAGGTGTATGGTACCATACATTATGAAATTATATGTTTACCCTTAAATTTATTGAAAAGGGAGCACATATGACCCGATTTTTTATCTCAAAAAATTGTTAATGATAGGAATTGAACTCAGATTCCCACTATATGACAAACAAAGATTACAATCATTACACCATATAATTTTGTTGAACAATATTAAACTATGTTATATATATGTATATAAATATGGGCCGCCCCTAACGAATGTCGCCTCCCCCGCCGAATGTTGCCGCCCCTGAAAAATATCGCCGCCCCCACCGAATGTCGTCTCCCTGGCCGAAAGTTACCGCCCATACCGAATGTCTCTCACCCACCGAAAGTCTCCCCCTCGAATGTTGCCGCTCGCAAGGGGTTCCCTTGCACTGTCACTCGTATATATATTTTAGCAGTCATGCACATGGCTAAGCATGTACATTACTTCTCTTGGCTGCAAACGTGGACCGCTCTTGTGCCCCCAAAGTAGCGACTTACAAGCTTTGACTATGCGGGCTACTTGTCTCTGTTCATTCGACTATTTTGAATAGGAAGAAAAAAAACAATTTATAATAATATTTTAAATATATAAAAAAGTGAGTAAAAAATAAATAAATAAAGAAAACCATATCTGTGAATGATTTGGATGTGCACTAACTGCACCCATGCAAGATATCGTGCTACTCTCATGCGACTAATTTAAAAGGAAGGAAAAAACAATTGCAACACTATTTAAGAGATAAAAAAATTAAGAATAAAGAAAACATAAAAAAGAAAATAAAGAACCACCCAATTAACCAGTCTCCTAACATTTCTCTAGACTTTGACTATTTAAGTAAGTTTTGTTGCGGGTCGCTTAGGGTTCTTGGTAGGCCGGTTTACTTGAACCACCTTAGCTCGGGAGCAAACCAAGCGCGCAAGCAGTCAATTTGAGATTCATTGATTACACTGAGACATTTTAGCGTGGAAACCTGGAAAGGGTAAAAAACCATGTGGCCGGAGCTGTGCCGACCAAATTTACACTATCTTCTGGGGGGGTTACAATTTGAGACTTAGAAGTCGAGCGCGACAGGCAGCTGCTCGTTACAATAATAGAGAGAAAGAGAGAGAGAGAGAGAGGGAATTCCGAAGGTGACAGACCATCTCCAGAAAAACTAAGTTCTTTCTCCTTCTGAGAAAGGCGGAGAACAAAAGTGAGAACGCCCTGGAGAACAAAAGTGAGCGCGCTGAGTCGGCTTTCGGGAAGAAGGAAATCTTCGAGTCTGAAGGAGAATTCCGCGAAAGTCTGCAAGAAGCTCTCCCGGGTCCAGAAGGCCAGGTCCCCCCAAATGAAGCCCTGGGGCTCCTTTTATAGCTTTGGCCGGGGGTAGCCCAGTAATTTTGCTATTGTAACCACCGTAACCACCTGGCGGACGAATCATATTTTCCGGTTCAGAGCACAAGCATCGCCATTTTTCATAATTGACCATCTTGCTCCTCAGGCAGTATGGGCAGTTTTGTTGGAGGCGAAAAAGGCGACAAGCTGTTCCTGAAATCTGAGAAACTGGAAAGACAAAAAGTGAGCATGCTGGGAAGACAAAATGTGAGAAGTCAGAAAAGATAAAAAGTGAGATGAGCGCTCTCAGAAGCGTTCTGAGCGCGCAATGAATGGGGAAGCAATCTAGGCAATTGGGAAGCTATCTGAGAGTGCAATGGATGGGGAAAACGTCCTGGTCTCTTTGTGAGGCGTTCTGAGCATGTTACGAGCGCGGGAGCGCTCCAAGTGAAATCCGGGGCCCAAAGGGCGCACAACGATCCTGGAGAGGGTGGACACCCCCGAACCCCTTCACGGGAAGGGGTCTTGACTGCACCCCACTAGGGGTGCGGCTAGGCCACACCCCTAAAGGGGGTGCAGCTTGGACGCACCCCAAAGGGGGTGCGGCTTGGCCGCACCCCAAGGGGGTGCGGTTGGGCTGGGTAGTTTATATCATCTTTTAATGCTGAAACTGTGGCAGTTATATGCTGTGGGGTCCCGGCCGGACCCATGTTATATGGTCATTACAGGGGAGGTGTTACAAGCATGCTGGGAAGACAAAATGTGAGAAGTCAGAAAAGATAAAAAAGTGAGCTGAGCGCGCTCAGAAGCGTTCTGAGCGCGCAACGAACGGGGAAGCAATCTAGGCAACTGGGGAAGCGATCTAAGAGTGCAATGGATGGGGAAAACGTCCTGGTCGCTTTGTGAGGCATTCTGAGCATGTTACGAGCGCAGGAGTGCTCCAAGTGTAATCCGGGGCCCAAAGGGCGCACAACGAACCTGGAGAGGGCGGACACCCCCGAACCCCTTCACTGGAAGGGGTCTTGACTGCACCCCACTAGGGGTGCAGCCAGGCCGCACCCCAAAAGGGGGTGCGGCTTGGCCGCATCCCACTAGGGGTGCAGTTTGGCCGCACCCCATAGGGGGTGCGTCCTGGCCGCACCCCAACGGGGTGCAACATGGCCGCACCCCACCAAGGGTGTGGCTTAGCCGCACCCCACTAAGGGTGCAGTTTGGCAGCACCCCAAGGGGGTGCGGCTTGGCCGCACCCCACTAGGTGTACGGTTAGGCTGCACCTCCGCGGGGGCGGCCTGCGCGCTACCGCGTGCGCTACCGCGTGCGCTACCGCGCGCACTACTGTGCAGTAGCGTCGCGCGGTAGCGCTTCCGGGCTTGGCCGCACCCCGCTAAGGGTGCGGCTTGGCCACACCCTAAGGCGGTGTGGCTTGGCCGCACCCCACTAGGGGTGCGGTTAGGCTTCGCCCCCGTGGGGGCAGCCTGCACGCTACCGCGCGCGCTATCGTGTGGTAGCGCCGCGCGGTAGCGATTCCGGGTGGTTTCGGGCGGTTTGGCGAAGGCGGTTGGCCATGGAAAGAGTGGACTTGCCCACTCCCCCATTCTCCCCCCATCATGGTAGTGGTCTTGGGGAGTAACTACCTCCTCTTACGCATATAAATGAGCAGGATCCTTGTATGAATACGCATCATAATCCCCCCAAACCTTCGGAGTCCAACCTTTCGTGCGGAGGAGTGCGAAGGTTTTGCCCTTGTTCGCGGGAATTTCGGTTGGGTGCGGGGTGCGTTGGACCATGGTGGAGGTAAGTCATTTTTATTTTCGAAAAAAGAGAGAGGACCGCGTACGTGCGCGAGGGTGGCCGAAGTCCACGTGCGCGGTCGGCAGCTGGGAAAGCGGGCGGTCGGCACCCGTGCTCCCTTCTGCGCGGCCGGGACCATCAGAGTGCCCGCGCGGTCGGCGAGTGTGGGCCCTCTGCGCGGCCATGCTCGGTGGTAGGCACGGGCGGCCGGCGCCCGCGCGTCCCCGCGCGTTCCTGCGGCGGGTTAGAGCCGGCCGAGGGGGGGCGGGCGACCGGCGCCCGCCCGCCCTCGCGTGCGTGGCCTCGGCCGGCCGAGGGTGCGGGCGGCCAGCGCCCGTGGCCAAGGTCGTGCGCGCGGGCGGCTGCTGCCTGCGCATGCTCATGCGCGGAGGAAGCCGGCGCCCGCGCGCCCTCGTGTGCGTGGCCTCAGCCGTCCGTGGGAGCGGGCGACCGACATTGGCGCGCCGGTGCGTGCGGTTGGTGCTGGCTTGTATTTATCGCGTGTCCCTTTGGCCTTTTCGTTACCATGTTCTGACGTTCGTGACTATGTATATCTTTCTTATTTTCGGGGTTCGAAACAGGGAGGCCATTCTAGGTTAATGCGCCTGCGCTCTTCTCTTGACGGCGTGCGGATTGACATATGGCGGAAGCGGTTCGGGTTACCTCCAAATGTCGAGGTGAAGATTCCACGTGTGGAGGAACACGCTCAAAACCCGCCTACTGGTTTTATAACCCTTTCTGAAAGCTGCCTAAAATCCGGGTTTCGTATCCCTCCATCTGAGGAGGTGGTTGAGATACTCCGGTTCTGCGGCGTCCCGATTACCCTGTTTACGCCTGCCGGGATGGCGAACATCATGAGGATGGTGGTGTTTTTTCGGGAACACAGCGCTCACTTTTCACTCGAGATTTTTAAGGATTGGTGCGAGGTTTCTACCGACTCGGGAGGTCGTATTAAAGTTCGGAGCAACAAGAGCTGGTTTCACTTTGGGGAGAAGACCGATTACCGCCACGGGAATACTGTTTATGGTATGCGCGGAATCGATTGGAGCTGCCGGAGCTATGGAGGGCGCTCCCTGGATGCTGCCGCCGGCTGACTGGATGGGAAGACGAGTTCGTTCCTATCCTGGGCTTCCCTGGTCGAGAAGGGCTGTCGAAGGCCTTATTCTGTATTTCTAGCTACGTGGAGGAAAGCCGACTGCTTTTGGTGGGGATTTCCTGGGATGCTGAGCGAGAGGCCGCTGTCCCCTTAGACCGTGGGAGAAAGAGGAGGATTGTTTTCAAAAATGGAGGTCCTAGTTCGTGTTCTACTCCGCCGGCGCCTATGAGTCATGATCGCGAGGCCGGCCCGAGCCATCGCAGGGAAGAGCCGATTTCACTGGATCCGGAGATTGAGGTTTTGGCACCTCCTACTACCGACCGGGTCCCGCAGGGAGACTTGCCTCCACCTCCCCTCCTGCCGACGAGGCGAGTTTCTTCTTCTCTTCAGGCGATGGATTGTGCGGTAAGTGAAGTTTTTCTTCTCTAATCTTGGCTCTTCTTCTCCATTATCGCTTATGTCTGTTGACCGTTTATCTTTTGTTTGCATGCGGAGGCTTTGACTAGTGTTGCTCTTACATGGAACGATCATTATGTAGGCCTCAAGGATAACTACTTCGCTCTTCAGGAGGAGTTACGCGTGGCGAGGAGCGATTTATCCATTTTGCAAAGGGAGAGGGATCGCGACACATCTCATATCAAGCAGTTGGAGGCCGACGTCTGTTCTTCTCGATCTGAAGTCGAGAAGCTGCGGGTGGAGTGCGGTGGTGACAAGGCTCTTGCCCAGGATGCGCTTCGTCAGCTATCAGAAGATCAGGGGGAGATGTTCCGCTTAGAGGGGGAGCTGGGCTTCCTTAGGAGCGAGGTAGACCGATTGTCGTCGATCGAGCGCAGTCTTGAGGAGGCCAAGGCAGTCGGGGTGACTGAGTACAAAGATTCTCTTGCCTTTGTAGAGGAGCAGTTCCAGATGGTGGAGGAGATTCGTGCTGAGGTCATGACGAAGGATGTTGAGCCTATGATAGCAGACGAGCGCGAAGTTTATTTTCAGCGAGGCATTCAGAAGACTCTTCGTATGATGGGGAGGAAGTTTGGATGTGACACTGCTGGCCTTGGAGCTGGGGATCTTTCAGGGGATGATTGTTCGAATGTAGCCGAGGACTGATGTTGGTTGTCTTCCAATTTCCTGCTTTCCGTATTGTTGTTTGTTTGCGTGCAGCGCTGCGCTGATGTGGTTGTATTCCTTTATTGCATTTATTGTACCTATTTCTTTGGGTGATTCTGTTATTCTGGTTATTGATACCTGCGTAGCTTGATGGCATTTCCAAAATTACGGATGAGTTTGCGCGAGTCTGAGCTCGCGGCTTTTACATAATAAATAATTAGTTTGCATGAGTCTGAGCTCGTGGCTTTTACATAATAGAAAATTAGTTTGCGCGAGTCTGTGCTCGCGGCTTTTACATAATAAAAACTTAGTTTGCGCGAGTCTATGCTCGCGGCTTTTACATAATAAAAAATTAGTTTGCGCGAGTCTGTGCTCGCGGCTTTTACAAAATAGAGAATTAGTTTGTGCGAGTCTGTGCTCACGGTTTTTACATAATAAATTTGGCCGGTGAATAGCGGGTGTATTCAAACCAGGGGCGAACATAAGGGGGGCAGGCCCCTACGACGCCGGGAATCGATGGCGGAGGAGAAGGGTGAACCTTCAATCGACGGCGGTGCAAAGTCCCTGGGGCAGGGCCCCAAAGTGGCCGGTGAATAGCGGGTGTATTCAAACCTGGGGCGAACGTAAGGGGGGCAGGCCCCTATAACGTCGGGACTTGACGGCGGAGGAGAAGGGCGAACCTTCAATCGATGGCGGTGCAAAGTCCCCAGGGCAGGGCCCCAAAGTGACCGGTGAATAGCTGGTGTATTCAAACCGGGGGCGAACGTAAGGGGGGCAGGCCCCTACGATGCCGGGACTCGACGGCGGAGGAGAAGGGCGAACCTTCAATCGACGGCGGTGCAAAGTCTCCGGGGCAGGGCCCCAAAGTGCGTTCCTGCAGTATAATAGTTTTGGACAGGTAAAACATAATCAAAAAATGAACATTGGTACATGCGCAAGTGCAATCTTGCGGCTTTTGAGCTGATAAGTTTCTTGATACAAGTTTGACGAGAGAGAAAATGTAACATTGTGCTCCTTTGGTGATGTGCTGCCTCGAACTCTTTTGGTCGTTCAGCATGGCGGACGGCGGTGACCCGGCGACCGACCCTCGGTGGCATCCTTCTGTGCTTCTTCGCGGAAAGCCTCAAGGTGTCCTGACTGGACAAGGCGTTCAATTTCTTCTTTCAACCTGGCACATTGCTTCATACGATGTCCTCGGCCTTTGTGTAAATTGCAAAACTGGGATTGATCTCCCCTGTGCTGGGAGAGGGGCCTGGGCCAGTTGATGATTTTGCTATTGTAGATGACGGACAGTATATGCTCGCGGGGGGCATTTAACGGAGTGTAGGTCTGGGAGCTTTGATTTGCTAGCCCTCGGGAGCAGTCTGCTCGGCTCTGAATGGGCGGTGCGACCTTCTCGAACTATTGCTGCTGTCCCTTTCTCTTGCGACACGTATCCCCAAGTTATAGTGGGTTTGCCGGTGCCGGAAGATTAGTTTTTCCCACCAATATGAGGGTTGCGCGGCACTCTCGCACGCCTTGCCTCTCAGGGTTTGGTTTCGGTGACGGGTCGTAGTAATGAGCAGCGGCCTGTCGAAACCACGAATTGCATCCCTGAGGATTCTCCCTTTGTTGGCCATGCGTCCAGACATGGAAACATCGTGGTCCAAGGCGTCGAGTTGGAGGCTCCCAAATATTGCGTCGTAGGAGGAGTCTGCTTCTGAGATACGAACTGAACGTCGTACTGGACTGGTTCCGAATGTATCCCTATTTGGACGGGTAGGGTGACAACTCCTATGGTGGGCACCATAGTTCCGTCCGGGAGCTCTGCGTCACTGGCCCTGAGCTTAAGGTTCCCTCTTAGGAGTTTGAGCCTCACCACAGCCGCCACGAACAAGATATTGAACGAGATGCGATGGGTTATCAATGCCCTTCTTAGCTCACATGCTGGATTGCCTATGCTTGCGTCTAAGGCGAAGTCCAACCATCCCCGGGGACACTCTTGGTGAAAGCTTGTGTAAATCTTCTGGTGCTTCTTGCCCCGCTCTGCTTCTCCTAGGTGGGACGACTCGTCCTTCTCAGGCTCTTTTTCCCGGATCCTTGGCGTGCGCGCTTCATGCCATTCAACGAACAGTTGGGACAATTCGGTGAAGTTGTGAATTGCTCCGTTTGGCAGGGATTGATACCAGCGGAGGGCGTCCCCGCGCAGTGTCTTGGTGAAGACTTTGCAGCTGATTTGGTCGGGAAGTCCGAACGTCCGCACCGTTATCAAGAAGTGATTAGCGTGCATGTACGGGTCTTCTGCTCCGTGGAAATCCTTGAAGTGCGGGAGCTTTATCCACGACGGTACTGGGTATGCCAAAATTGACTTTGACAGGGGGATCGCCTTTGCTGGTGCGTGATGTCGTTCGGATCCTGCCCCGCTACGAGAGGTCCGGCTTGCTAGTTGATCCAGTCCACAGGGGCTGGATGGGTGCAGCGACGAGTGCTATTTTTGCCAGGCCTTCAGGGATTAAGGAACTGCATGCGTCGGATAGTTCGGGGGATGTGTCCACTCTAGCTGGTTCCGTGAACTCGGGCGAAGCGGGCACTGCGTTCGGAAATCCTTTGCTCGGTAATTGGGAATCCATTCCCACAGACGACGCCAAACTATTGCGTGTCGCTTAGGGCTCTTGGTAGATCGGTTTACTCGAACCACCTTAGCTCGGGAGCGAACCAAGCGCGCAAACAGTCAATTTGAGATTCGTTGATTACACTGAGACTTTTTAGCGTGGAAAACCCTGAATGGGTAAAAAACCACGTGGCCAGAGCTGTGCCGACCAAATTTCCATTATCTTCTGGGGGGTTACAATTTGAGACTTAGAAGTCGAGCGCGACAGGCCGCTGCTCATTACAATAATAGAGAGAAAGAGAGAGAGAGAGGGAATTCCAAAGATGACAGACCACCTCCAGAAAAACTAAGTCCTTTCTCCTTCTGAGAAAGGCGGAGAACAAAAGTGAGAACGCCCTGGAGAACAAAAGTGAGCGCGCTGAGTCGGCTTTCGGGAAGAAGGAAATCTTCGAGTCCGAAGGAGAATTCCGCGAAAGTCTGCAAGAATCTCTCCCAGGTCCCGAAGGCCAGGTCCCCCCAAATGAAGCCCTGGGGCTCCTTTTATAGCTTTGGCCGGGGGTAGCCCGGTAATTTTGTCGTTGTAACCACCATAACCACCTGGCCGACGAATCATATTTTCCGGTTCAGAGCACACGGATCGCCATTTTTCGTAATTGACCATCTTGCCCCTCGGGCAGTTCAGGCAGTTTTGTTGGAGGCGAAAAAGGCGACAAGCTGTTCCTGAAATCTGAGAAACTGGAAAGACAAAAAGTGAGCATTGTAACACCCAATTTTGCTGATCTGAGAATTAACGCCGCGCATTAGGTCTTCCTCGCTGAAAACTGCCGTAATGGCAGATTTTTCTTAAACACACGATCATGCGTTTCCTTGACTAACGATCGATCCGCCCGTGCGTGCTCTTCGGCTGGGAGATTTGGAGTTCTGAATTTACTCATGCATCTTTACGCACAGTCGTGCGTTAGACCGTGCGTTCGCAAAACTGACGGAAACAGATCCGTAAACAGCGAATTTCTGGGCGCCCGTTTGGTTTGATTTCGATCGGACGACTGTGAGGGGTTCGTAGGAGAACCCTAAGTAGGGCTGAGGAGCTCTCCCTACTAATTTTTCTCTTAAGTTGGGTCTTGAGGGTTTGAGAGAGAGGAAGGGTTGGAGGAGGAGGAGAACTAGATCATGCCATTGTTGGAGCTTCGAGGCTCCGTTCGCCGATCCGAGACTGGCAGCGCGTAGGGAGCATCGAGACGCTTCTTCTTCTCCGTTTCTTTTCAAGTTTCCATGGCTAGGAGGAGATCTCAAAAGGTAACGACATTTCTCCTCCCGGTCTTTAGGATGCGTGCTTGGCATCCCTTTATTTTTTGCATTTTGGCACCAGATCCGTCGAGTGAGCGGGATGCGGATTGCCTTGGTTCAAGAGGAACCATCGGGTTGATTGTGTCCATCCCCGACATGATTTGCATTAGAGATCCGCTCCGTTAGCGGATTAGGCATTGTGGGTAAAGCCGGTTTCACGACCGTTGGTCCGATTCGGTGATGATTGATTGACGCACATTTTAGGGGTTTTGTTAGAAATCCGAATACGACGAATTCGTCGTCGTGATGCCCTTGTAGCTTCGTGTGGTAACGAATGTTGGGTTTTGGGCGGGGAAATAATGTGCGGATTATGGGGCTTGTGATGCCTAGTGTTGTGCGAAGGTGCGATTGGTCTTTGTGGTCGGCTGGCTATCCCGTGAAGACTGATATTCACGTGTGGAGAGTGTCCCGACAAGATTAGTCCCTTCGGGGTTAACTGACGAGAATGGCTGTGCTAACGGACGAGCCCGAAATACTCGCCAGGCGAGGCAGTCGGTGGACGTTGTCCCGACGGTAAGACCAGGGCCTTGGGACATTTGTTCGGAGTCTAAGCCAGGGTTCTTAGCATCGGTTGTGTGGTTTGAGGCAAGAATGTGTGAGCTGTTTGACAAGCCCAATGGCTTGAAGAGCCAGGCGAGGTGGGTCTCGGCGTGAGTTCTTGGCCTTGGGCTACGATGCCCTTTGGGGGAAGCATTGAGTACCCCGTGATTGTGCTGATGATGTATGATGTTGTGTTAGACTCATACGCTTTAGGGCGCCTTGGGTGAAACCCGGGTTTGCATTCATATCGCATTTGTAGGCCCCTTTATTACTTGCTCAAAATAGAAACGTGGATGTTGTTTGTGACACTCATGCCTGTTGTTTTATGTTACTTCTTTCCGTATTTTCATGTGCATATGAAGTGCTGACTTGTAGGGTGATGTAGTTCCCCGGAGTCCGCTAGGACGGACGGGAGGAGGGGTTTTGTTACACCATTTGTGGTCAGCCATAGCTGACCCTCATTTACCGCTCTTTGTGATTTGGATGCAGGCCAGGGGTCGCAGGCTGGAACGAGCTCGCAGGCCAAAAAGGTCTAAAGCCTCATGAAGTGTTCACTCTGTTTTCCTGCATTTTGTACTCATCTTTCGATGTTCCAGCTTGCATGTCGAGGTAGCTTAGGGAAGCTAGTTTCCCCCTCTTTTGGGATTTTATATTTGTGATGAGTGTTTCATGACTTGGACTTTGGTTTTGTAAGGCCTTAAGGCCAGTTTCGCTCCTATGTTATTTATGGACAATCTCTGTGGTTTTTAGTTTTGTTTCTGCTGTGTTGTCTAAGTTTTGAGCTGGGTAGTTTATATCATCTTTTAATGCTGAAACTGTGGCGGTTATATGCTGTGGGGTCCCGGCCGGACCCATGTTTTATGGTCATTACAGGGGAGGTGTTACACTTTGGTATCAGAGCGGAGGTTTAGTATTCTTGCATGGTCTAGTGTATTCGGATCGTGTAAAGAGGTTGTCCACATAAGAGTGTTGTGCGGGATCATGAGTATCCCTGCGTTCGAGTCTTGCGAATAGAACTTGATGAGTTTATTTCCTTGCTTATGCTAGGATGTTGGCGACGATGCGGGGACATCTAGAAGGCAAGAGGTGCCTTCGGGAAGCAGTGCTACTGCTCCGGGCCTCATGAGTATGGGCATGTCCCCGGCTGATTTCTGTCGCATGCTAGTGGAAGCAATGGTAGCGGCTCAAGCTGCAGCGATGCCACGGGATCCGACGCCTGTTGTGCAAGTTACGACTCCTATCACTCCGGCGGCTACACCAGCCACACCGGAGGTTGAAGTGAGGTAGGCAGAGCCATTAGCGGAGAGAGCTTTTTTGATGGGCGATCGATTTATGAAGTACTTCTTGAGTTTCCATCCTCCGACGTTCAAGGGAGTTGGCACTCCAACGGATGCCGAAGATTGGCTTTCGAGGATCCAGGAACTTTTGAAGGCAGCAGAGATCCCAGCAGAGAGGCAGTCCCACTTCGCGAGCTTCATGTTAGAGGGCGATGCGAAGCTGTGGTGGGTGAATCACAGTGGTCGCCATTTCCTTGGGCGCGTACCGTCCATGGAGGAGTTTGGGAATGCGTTCCTAAATCGTTATATTCCATCGTCGATAAGGTTAGCACTGCAGCGGCAGTTCTTGCATTTGGTGCAGCGGGAGAAGACAGTGGATGAGTATCTGCAGGAGTTCACTCGGTTGGGTCGTTATGCGGGAACGACTATGGAAGACGATGAAGAGAGGGACAATCTCTTCTATCAAGGCCTAAGAGAGAATTTAAGGCAACCATTAATAGCCTTAAAGAATGCAGAATTTAATGAATTGGTCGAAGCCGCTCGCACATTAGAAAGCGACCTGGAGCGGACCCAGCGACGAAAGGGTTTTGCGACAAAGCAGGGAGAAGGAAAGCCTTCTCAGTCTCAGCCTCAGTGGAAGTCCGAGGGCAACCGATGGACGAAGAAGCCCCGTCCTAACAGGCCTGGAGAGAGAAGTGGCGCATCTTCGGGAGACTTCCGCTCCAAAGGTCCGCTTACGTGTTTCAAGTGTGGCAAGGTGGGCCACATAAGTCGGTTTTGTACCGAGGGCAGAGCTGAGCCAGAGCCGAGGCAGGAAAAATCGGTGCGCTCCGGCCCTAGTGCCGTGGAGAAAGGAAAGGCGACGGAGTCTAGTGCTTCACGGTTCCCTCCGGTGCAGCCTAGAGCGCATAATCATCGGCAGCAAGAAGCGATTCGTCAAACCGACGTGGTGACAGGTACGAAAAGTTTAAGTTTTTGTTCTTACTGTAATGTAGTTTGCGGCTTTTTATGTTTGTTGTGCACATGGTTAGGTTTCGTGCTAGTTTCAGGCTACCCCTCTCGAGTGTTGTTCGACACAGGAGCATCACACTCTTTTCTCGCGGAAATCTTTATCCGGATAATTGGCGCTGAGTCCGTCGAGGTAGAGGTGGAGCTGAGCGTGCACATGCCGAATGGGTCTTTCATGACCACTGTGAGGAAAGGACGCATTGTGTTGCAAATCTGCGATTGTGATTTCGAGTTGGTGGCAGCGATTCTACCACTAGCCGAATTTGACGTTATCTTGGGGATGGACTGTCTTGCAGAGCAGCGAGCTAGTATCGACTGCCAGTTTAAGGTGGTAACCCTGAGAGGAAAAGGTAGAGCAGAGGTCAAGTTCGAAGGCCTAAGCGGAGTGGCTTGCTCCCTGATTTGCGCTATGCAAATGAGGTGTGCGGTAAACCAAGGAGGCGAGGCGTTTATAGCTTTGTTGGAGACTCACTCCACAAGGTTGACTATTGGAGATGTTCCGGTGGTGGAAGGGTTTGAGGATGTATTCCCCGAGGAGCTTCCGGGAGTACCTCCTCAGCGCAAAATCGATTTCTCGATAGAGTTGGTACCGGGTGCGAGGCCGATGTCACATCCTCCATTTAGGATGGCACTGAAGGAACTGGCCGAGCTTAAGGTTCAGTTGCAAGAGTTGTTAGATCAAGGGTACATTAGGCCCAGCTCTTCATCGTGGAGCGCGCCGGTATTGTTCGTAAAGAAAAAGGACGGAAGTATGCGGTTGTGCATTGACTATCGCGAGCTAAATAAGTTGACCGTCAAGAATAAATATCCGATTCCCCGAATCGATGATTTGTTCGACCAGTTAGTGGGGTCGGTGGTGTACTCTAAGTTGGACTTGAAATCAGGGTACTGCCAGTTGAAGATTCGAGAAGAGGACATTGCCAAGACAGCGTTTGGGACTCGGTATGGCCACTATGAGTTTTCAGTGATGCCGTTCGGATTGATGAACGCGCCATCTGTGTTCATGGATTTGATGAACAGGGTTTTTCGGCCATTTTTAGATTCGTTCGTGGTGGTGTTCATAGATGATATTCTGGTTTATTCGAAATCGGAAGCAGATCATTAGTCTCACTTGAGGGTAGTATTGCAAACTCTAAGGGAGAACCAGCTTTATGCTAAGTTCTTGAAGTGCGAGTTTTGGATCGAGAAGGTGGCCTTCTTGGGTCACGTAATCAGTGGAGATGGGGTGGCGGTAGATCCGACGAAGATTGAAGCCATTAGAGATTGGCCTGTATTGAGAATCGTGGCGGAAGTCCGGAGCTTCCTTGGACTAGCAGGTTACTACAGAAGGTTCATGGAGAACTTTTTGCGGATGGCTTTGCCCCTCACCACTCTTACTCGCAAGGACCAGAAGTTCATGTGGACGCCGGAGTGCGCCCGTGCGTTTGAGAATTTGAAGGAAAGGTTGATGTCTACTCCGATCCTTAGTCTTCCTAGTGGGACGGAAGGATTTCAGATTTTCAGTGATGCGTCAGGTTGCGGTTTGGGTTGCGTGCTGGTGCAGCACCGCAAGGTGATAGCGTATGGGTCAAGACAGTTAAAGACTCATGAGAGAAATTACCCCGTCCATGATCTGGAGTTGGCGGCGGTAATCTTTGCGTTAAAATTATGGCGGCACTACGTTTATGGTGCAAAAGTGGAGATATTCAAAGATCATAAAAGCCTGAGGTATCTCCTAGACCAAAAGGATCTGAATATGCGGCAGCGTAGGTGGGTCGAGTTCCTTGGGGACTACGACGTGGAGATTCAGTATACGCCAGGTAAAGCCAACGTGGTGGCGGATGCCTTGAGTAGGAAGTACTCCGGGCAAGGTAATTGGATTGAGGCGCATGACGAGCGTTTGGTGCGAGACTTGGAGTCTCTTGACATTGCTTGTGTGGCTAGAGGTGAGTCTAGCGTGGCTCGGTTGAACTGGATTGAAGTGCAGTGTGATCTAACGGATCGAATCCGAGAGGCGACTAGTGCAGACGAAGAGTGCCAACGGTTTGTGTTGGAAGCTCAGCTAAGCGAAGACAGTGCTTGGGAGATGGTCGGTGGGATTTTGAAGAGAAACAGAAGGGTGTGTGTTCCGCGTTTTGGCAAGCTCCTTGAGGAGTTGATGTTTGAGGCTCACTTTACGAAGTACTCCATTCATCCAGGTAGTACAAAGATGTACTCGGATATGAAGAAATCATTTTGGTGGCCTGGGATGAAGCGGGACGTAGCTGAGTATGTAAGCCGATGTCAGACTTGTGCTTTAGTAAAGGCTGAGTGCCAAAGGCCCGAAGGGTTCTTGAAGCCTCTTCCTATCCCCGAGTGGAAATTCGACGATATCTCCATGGACTTTGTACATAGCTTGCCTCGATCGCAGCAGGGTAACGATGCAATTTGGGTGATAGTGGATCGCCTGACCAAGGTGGCTCACTTCATTCCGAATCAGAAGGGCGATGGTGTAGAGAAGCTCGTGGAGCTTTATGTTCGAAATGTTGTGCGGTTGCACGGGATTCCTAAGAGCATTGTTAGTGATCGCGACGGGCGGTTCACGTCGAAGGACTGGAGGTTAGTGCAGAAAAGTTTAGGCACCAAACTCAAGTTTAGTACCGCGTTCCATCCGCAGACCAACGGTCAGACGGAGCGAACGAACCGTACATTGGAGGATATGTTGAGGATGTGTGCTCTTGACTTTGGTAAGAGTTGGGAGGACCACCTTTTCATGGTGGAGTTCGCTTACAATAATAGCTTCCAGGCAAGTATCAAGATGGCGCCATACGAAGCGTTGTATGGAAGGAGGTGTCGAACGCCAATGTCGTGGGAAGAGGCGGGAGACACTAAGCTTTTGGGAAAGCAAGTGGTGGCAGATTCTTGTGAAATGGTGCGGATGATCCAGAAGCGCATGAGGGTTACTCAGGACCGGCAAGCGAAGTACTTTAACGCGCGCCATAGAAAAGTGGAGTTTGTAGTGGGCGACATGGTCTACTTGAAGATCAAGACGTTCAAGGGTGTTTCGCGTGTGCGGCGACTCAAGAAGTTGAGGTCGAGATATTTGGGCCCGTTCGAGGTTACGGAGCGTGCAGGCGAAGCAGCCTATCGTTTGGCATTGCCCACTAAGCTGAGTGGATTACATGATGTGTTCCACGTCTCTGTACTGAGGAATGCTTTGGTAGAGCCAAGCGTCGTGTTTGAAGCGGCGGCGGTGCTGGTGACAGAGGATTTGAGGACGAGGGTTCGTCCGGTTTGCGTGGAGGACTCGGAATTCCGGCAGTTGTGTAACAAGGAAGTTAGGCTCATGAAGGTGCGATGGGACAATTGCGGGCGAGATGAATTCTCTTGGGAGCGTGAGCAAGGGATGAAGGAGGACTTCCCGGAACTTTTTGCATCAGGTATGCATCGCAATTTTCTGTTTTAGTTTTGAAATTTCGAGGACGAAATTCTTTTAAGGGGGGTGGAGTTGTAACACCCCAGTTTTGCTGATCTGAGAATTAATGCCGCGCATTAGGTCTTCGTCGCTGAAAACTGCCGTAATGGCAGATTTTTCTTAAACGCACGATCGTGCGTTTCCTTGACGCACGATCGATCCGCCCGTGCGTGCTCTTAGGCTGGGAGATTTGGAGTTCTGAATTTACTCGTGCGTCTTTACGCACGGTCGTGCATTCGACCGTGCGTTCGCAAAACTGACGAAAACAGATCCGTAAACAGTGAATTTTTGGGCGCCCGTTTGGTTTGATTTCAATCGGACGGCTGTGAGGGGTTCGTGGGAGAACCCTAAGTAGGGCTGAGGAGCTCTCCCTCCTCATTTTTCTCTTAAGTTGGCTCTTGAGGGTTTGAGAGAGAGGAAGGGTTGGAGGAGGAGGAGAACTAGATCCCGCCATTATTGGAGCTTCGGAGCTCCGTTCGCCGATCCGAGACCGGCAGCGCGTAGGGAGCGTCGAGACGCTTCTTCTTCTCTGTTTCTTTTCAAGTTTCCATGGATAGGAGGAGATCTTAAAAAGTAACGACATTTCTCTTCCCGGTCTTTAGGATGCGTGCTTGGCATCCCTTTATTTTCTGCATTTTGGCACCGGATCCGTCGAGTGAGAGGGATCCGGGTCGCCTTGGTTCTATAGGAACCATCGGCTTGATTGTGTCCATCCCCGACATGATTTGCATTAGAGATCCGCTCCGTTAGCGGATTAGGCATTGTGGGTGAAGCCGGTTTCGCGACCGTTGGTCCGATTCGGTGATGATTGATTGACGCGCATTTTAGGGGTTTTGTTAGAAATCCGAATACGGCGAATTCGTCGTCGTGATGCCCTTGTAGCTTCGTGTGGTAACAAATGTTGGGTTTTGGGTGGGGAAATAATGTGCGGATTATGGGGCTTGTGATGCCTAGTGTTGTGCGAAGGTGCGATTGGTCTTTGCGGTCGGCTGGCTATCCCGTGAAGACTGATATTCACGTGTGGAGAGTGTCCCGACAAGATTAGTCCCATCGGGGTTAACTGACGAGAACGACTGTGCTAACGGACGAGCCCGGAACGGTCGCCAGGCGAGGCGGTCGGTGGACCAACTCCCGACGGTAAGACCAGGGCCTTGGGACGTTTGCTCGGAGTCTAAGCCAAGGTTCTTAGCGTCGGTTGTGTGGTTTGAGGCAAGAACGTGTGAGCTGTTTGACAAGCCCGATGGCTTGGAGAGCCAGGCGAGGTGGGTCTCGGCGTGAGTTCTTGGCCTTGGGCTACGATGCCCTTTGGGGGAAGCGTTGAGTACCCCGTGATTGTGCTGATGATGTATGATGTTGTGTTAGACTCATACGCTTTAGGGCGCCTTGGGTGAAACCCGGGTTTGCATTCATATCGCATTTGTAGGCCCCTATATTACTTGCTCAACATAGAAACGTGGATGTTGTTTGTGACTCTCATGCCTGTTGTTTTATGTTGCTTTTTTCCATATTTTCATGTGCATACGAAGTGCTGACTTGCAGGGTGATGTAGCTCCCAGGGGTCCGCTAGGACGGCCAGGAAGAGGGGTGTTGTTACACCGTTTGTGGTCAGCCATAGCTGACCCTCGTTTACCGCTCTTTGTGATTTGGATGCAGGCCAGGGGGTCGCAGGCTGGAACGTGCTCGCAGGCCAAAAAGGTCTAAAGCCTCATGAAGTGTTCACTCTGTTTTCCTCCATTTTGTACTCATCTTTTGATGTTCCGACTTGCATGCCGAAGTAGCTTAGGGAAGCTAGTTTCCCCCTCTTTTGGGATTTTATATTTGTGATGAGTGTTTGATGACTTGGACTTTGGTTTTGTAAGGCCTTAAGGCCAGTTTCGCTCCTATGTTATTTGTAGACAATCTCTGTGGTTTTTAGTTTTGTTTCCGCTGTGTTGTCTAAGTTTTGAGCTGGGTAGTTTATATCATCTTTTAATGCTGAAACTGTGGCGGTAATATGCTGTGGGGTCCCGGCCGGACCCATGTTATATGGTCATTACAGGGGAGGTGTTACAAGCATGCTGGGAAGACAAAATTTGAGAAGTCAGAAAAGATAAAAAGTGAGCTGAGCGCGCTCAGAAGCGTTCTGAGCGAGCAACGAACGGGGAAGCAATCTAGGCAACCGAGGAAGCGATCTGAGAGTCCAATGGACGGGGAAAATGTCCTGGTCGCTTTGTGAGGCATTCTGAGCATGTTACGAGCGCGGGAGAGCTCCAAGTTGTTGGAACATGGTCTTCCACATCTCCTAGGTTTGAGAATAACAAATCCTATGTGTATTTGATCTTGTGGGCTTAAGTGTGCAGGATAACAAGTTCATATGACTCAAGGATAACATAAGAAGGCTGCGCCAAAATTTGAAGCCAAAATTCCAACATGCCCGCTAGCACCGGCGCTAGCGCTAGCACAGGCGCTATCGCCTGATTGCGCAAAAGTGCGATTTTCCTTCGCGGGTGAGAAGATACATATATAGAAGGAGATAGCGCCTGGCGGTAGCGCTAGCGCAGGCGCTATCGCAGAGCACAAGAGGAATCGTAGATTTTTTCCCACGAACCGAGGATTCTCCCGCGCGGAATAATGCCTAATCAGGGATAGCGCCGGCGGTAGCGATACTACTAGCGCTAGCGTCAAGGCTATAAAATGAACTCCTTGGCTCTGTCTTCTTCATCCTCTAGAGATCCAGAATTCCAGAGCTTCGTGCCACATCATAGAGAGGAAGGTTCAGAGAGATACTCCCACAAATCCATGAAGGCTTAAGGAGATCCGTGGAGAAGATTTCAACACACGTCATCATCGTGACAAAAGACCGCATCGACTACGAAAATACTCTGCGTCTTCGTCTACTTCTCCAAGAGATCCACATAGAGGGAGTTTTTATATTATTGTCTTTTCATTTCATATCTTTTCTGTAATCATTTAGTGAAATTCGCCTCGTGTTGGCGACTAGGTCTGGGTAGGACTTAGGGCTAAAATTCGCCTCGTGTTGGCGACTAGGTCTCGGGTGTAGGTCTAGGGGGTGCTCGAGGCCATATCCGGGGAAGGGTTGGCTAGAGCGGCTTGAGGCCATATCCGGGGAAGGATCGGCTAAAGCCAACCGGTTCGTGGGGATACGAGTCGGTATAGAAAACAAAAAAGTGTCTTTCTATTAGCTTTGATTTCTAGCTTCGATAAGAGATCAAGTTTTGTAATCATGCTTCTCAAGTTAATAAAATCATGTCTTTACTTTTACTTCACTTGATTTGTCTTGATCTTCTCTAGTTTAATAATCAAAGCTTTTTCAAAGTTATTCAAAATATATTATAAGTTTTTAAAACCCTTATTCACCCCCCTCTAAGGGCGCCTACCGATCAAACAAGTGGTATCAGAGCGATTTTATTCCAAATCGGCTTAACAACCGGGAATAATGGCGTCTCATGATCTCGCTTCAACTAGTGGGGGAAATTTTTGTGAAGAGGAAAAATCACTTGCACCACCTTTATTTGAAGGGACAAATTATAAAGGATGGAAAATTTTAATTGAAAATTTCATTAAAACTTTAGACATCGAAGTTTGGAATTTAGCAATAGCAAGACCTGCAAATGAATCAAATAAAAAAGAACTTCAATTAAATGCAAAAGCTAAACACTATTTTTTTTGCGGTCTATCAAATAAAATTTTCAAATTAATATATTGCTTTTCTAGTGCATACAAAGTATGGCAATTTCTTGAAGAAACTTATGATTCTCCATCTACAGGTATGGAACAATCGCAAGAACCGTAGAATATGCAAGCGTGCACAAATCTTCAAGAATGCCCTTCTCATGACGAATCAATGGAGCACACATCAAATGAAAGAGAAGAAGAAATCCTACTTTTGGATGAGGAGTGCCAAGAAAAAGACAAAGAAACAATATGTTCAAATCCTCCCTCATCCAAAAGCAATGTAAGGAAATCAAATTTCATCTTTTGTACTTCTATCTCTTCATTACAATTGCTACAAAATACAAAGCACAAAATTAAGAAATTAAAAAAGGCTAATAAACTTTTGCGCTTATAAAATAAAAATTTAAAGGCAAAAATTAATGAAGACTCAAATTCTAAAGACTCCTTTGTTGAAAACATAACACCTTGTAAAAATTTTAATAATTTAAATGAAAAATGCAAGGAACTTGAAAAGGAACTTATTTGTATAAAAGAACAAAATTTAAGATTTTGTGTAGAAAATTCTTCCTTGAAAAATGATTGTGCTAAGTGCAAAGATTTTAAAATTGAAATTCAAGAGATGGATGAAACATTTGATGAATATAGAAACAACTATCAAAATCATATTGAGTCTATTGTATCCACTCTTAAAAATAGCACAATAGCCTATAACAAAGCAAGACATAATCTTAAGGTTAAGAATTATGAATTGGAAACTAAAGTCAACTTGCTTAAGGAAATAATAATGAAAAATTCTCAACACATAAATCAACAATTTCAAACAAATTCCAAAAGCAAGTTAAATATGAATTTTCATAATATGTCTAAGCCCAACAAAGGAAATAAAAAATATCAAATGCTTGAAAATAAAATTCCAAATCATTATCATTTACAAAATAACCACTCTCCCAACATAAACTTAAAGATAAACAAATTTCCTATAAAGAATGTTTTGCAAAATCATCATGGAAATTTGATAAATAAGAATAATATTAAACCAATGTTTGAATGGCGGCCAAATGTTAAAGATGAAACACAAACTCAAATCAAAAGGGCCCATTCAATCATATCTCCCCAAAAGAAAATACGATGTATTTGGGTACCCAAAGGAACCATCACTGCCGGTCCTCTTTGGATACCTAAATCTATCATTCATTAGTATCCCATCATTTGCATGAAATAGAAACCAACTAAAAATGAAATATCATTATTCTACTTCTTGATTTGCTTATACTTCTTTTTGTTTATTTTCTTTTAAACCATCATGATATGATCACTTTATATATCTTGTGATATGACTTTCATAAATTAAACCATAATTCATAAATGAATCAAATTGAATAAAAGTCATATCATTTTTCTAAGTGATCTACTTATCCTTTTTATTGTTTTTTTCCATTACCTTTTAAATGTCTTGAATTATCATTATTAATTGAATATTGAAATTATTATCAAGACTAATGAAATTATTTTAGAAAGTGGATTTAAATGGTTTAATAAAGGGCTTAGGCTAAAAATTAAAATGCACAATGTGTTGATTATTATCTATCGTGTGTGTTGAATATGATAGCCCTTATATTAAAGAAAATTATAAAAAAAATCGAAAACAAAAATATTCTTCACAAAATGCATGATTAGTCCTTTGTATAACACTGCATTCAAACTCTTCATCCTAGCATCACTTTTTGGTCTATGCTTATGCTTGGTATAATATTTTCAATGTTATTCAAATTTCATGATAACTATGTGATTTAAAATCATAATAGAATACTAAAATTCCATCAAACACATAGTTTATGGATTAATCATTAGAAAATATATCTTAAAATTATACATTATCATGCAAAACCAAAGATCAATGAATTCAACTACTAAATGCAATTCTATTATAAATTCCAAAATGTTATTTATGTGATCTTTGTCTTTGACATGATTACTTGATCATCATTTCTCTAGACCTACAAATCAAACATGCTCATCACGAAATCATATTTTCATAAGTCTAGAAGAAGTAGAATTCACATATATCATGATGATCTATCTTATATCTCATGCAAAATTATTTTGATAAAGTCATATACAAAATCGCTAGTGTTTCATGCAATTTGCACTATCTAAACATCTCCTAAAATTCTGACATTTCAGCATGAAACTACTATTGGGACACCTAATCAAGATCACCAATCAAAAATTTTAAAAAACATAAAAAATCATTCACTGTTTCCGGCTCTAGCGCTACCGCAGGCGCTAGCGTCCATATTCACTTTTCTGTGATTTTAAAATTTTGAAAAATTTCTAAAAATATATTAATCTATATGTACTATTTAGTTTTGCACTTCTGATTATATTTTATTTTTGAAAAATCAAAATACAAAAATATAAAAGCCAAAATACAAAAATTATGTTTTTTTTGTCATTTGCTTAAATTCTATTTTGCTTACAAAAATTAAATACAAAAACCTTTTAAAAAAACAATCAAAAAAACTGATGGATTTTTCTGAAAATCAAGCATGATTTAATCTATTATTTAGAACTTCTATAATGTTACAATTTTTTCTTTCAAATTACTTTGAACATTGTTTTCATCAAGCTTTGATATATCTATTAACATGTGCATCAATTTTATTTTAAAAGGGTGTGTAGAATCAAGCTTAGCATGCCTCTAAGTATGAGTAAATGTTGTATGTTTGATAATGATACTTATTCACTCACTTATTTTGGCATTGTCTACATTTGGTTTAATCTAAGAATGCTTGTGTATGTTATGCATTAGTACAATGAATTAAAATTGGACAAGTGTCTTACCTATACTCCTTTATTTGCACTTTTAAGAGCTAAGAAAAGTGGTTATGTCTTTCATAAATTCTATTGGTTTGCAAAACAAGTGTATTCGGAGAACTTTGTACAAAACAAAAATTATAAAATAAATGACAAAGATAACTCCACCAAGCACTACTTGAACCTCCTGATAAGTCTTAATAAGCGTTGTGAGGTTGAGCACCTTGGAAATAATAGTAAAGTGTCTTGTGCATACCATATCTTTCTTTCAAAATAAAAACAACTTACTCTTATGTACACCGGATCACTAGTCTCAATATTAAAATAAAATCTGTGATCCCCCAAGCACTACTTTGCACCCTTATAAGTCTTAATGAGCATTGTGTGTGCAAAGCACCTTGTAGTTGTACATTTTGGTTGTGCATTTAAGTGTGTGGAAGTAAAATTATTTGTGTTTTATTGTGCTCTTACTTCACATATTTCTTGTATTTTTGATTAAAATATTTGTTTACTCTACTCAAAAACACACTTATGTGCACATCATTATCTTCCATAACACTTCTTCTCATGAGTATTGGATCCTAATGTTAATTCTATACTACTCTTTACTTATGAAATGCACTAGATAACCTAGCATGCTTTCTATAATGTTTGGTATGTTTTGAAATTGTGAATTAAAATAACATTGTAGTACTTCTTTTTGATAACATTATTTCTTGCTTGGTTACTTTATTGACAACTTGAATTGAAAAATGATTTACAAAAATATCTTCTTTTTGAAATTTAACTCATATATTTTTTATGGATCATCATTACAATAAGATGTTTTCTTGTATTTTTATCAGTCTTCCGCATCATCACCATATAACTTTTACCTTGCGCTTTCATGCTCATATCAAGTCTTAAATCTCAATTTTTCTAAAAACAAGTGGTAGACTTGCTTGGTAAAATTTATATTGGTTGTTCTAACACGCATATCATTTTTATGCTAAAAACTCTGATTTATTTCTATATAAACTTTTAAGCTAAACACTTTTCCAACAAGTGAAATATTGCTTATAAAAACATCCTCTTATTATTGAATTTCAAATCAAATTTTATTTTTGTGTTTCTAATTGCTAAAAGGATGTTGTTTTCTTTATTCCAAAATGCTAAGTCTTCCGCCATAACTCTGATTCATTAATGGATTTCAAAATAGCTATGTGAGTATTTTCACAAAATTCAAATAAAATTATAAACCCATAGGCTATGAACCTATCACTAAATTTAAAAGCTTAATGTTTCCAATAATTATTATCCGTGACTTCATATATCACCATAGCGGGGGCGTAGGGTTGTAGACATTAGATAACCTTATCTCTAGTCATGTCTTATCCTTAACCGGGGAGGGTTCCAATGGGGCCTTGCGAGGCACTGGGGGGAAAGAGTGCTAGGTTGAGTTTTGTCTAGTGTTTGCATATGAGACTAACACCCCAACCTACGGCATGTTTGCAGCTCCTCATGCCCATCCGTCACTTAGTACGGGGCTAGGGTGTAGACATATTGTCTGGGTAGATTTGTTACTTGGAAATCATTAGTTTTTTTGTTGTTGTTTAAAACTATTATATAAAGGGGAAATCATCACTTTTGTTTAGGCTAAAAACTCTGATCTATTTTTCTAAAAATTGTTCTAAAACTCCTTATCATTTCCTTCTCACTAAGAAGCTCGATCATGTCTTTATCTTATTATAAAAACTTTTATGTGGTGCCTCCTAACCCACTTTTGCTAATAAAAAAGGGGGAGAACTAACATGATAAAAACAAATCCGCTATCAAAATATAAAACTAACATGCTTAATTAAGATGATAGCACACACTTTAGGGGAGCTTTCACATAGGGGGAGCATGTATTTAGAGGGAGCAATTCTAAATGCTAAAATCGATAATTATCCTAAGTCATTACTTTCACACACACACAAGTATAGTCTCATCATGCTTATTTATTAATGCTCTGATTTATCATTAATGGATTTGTTATTATCAAAAGGGGGAGTTTGTTGGAACATGGTCTTCCGCATCTCCTAGGTTTGAGAATAACAAATCCTATGTGTATTTGATCTTGTGGGTTTAAGTGTGCAGGATAACACGTTCATATGACTCAAGGATAACATAAGAAGGCTGCGCCAAAATTTGAAGCCAATATTCCAACATGCCCGCTAGCACCGACGCTAGCGCTAGCGCAGGCGCTATCGCCTGATTGCGCAAAAGTGCAATTTTTCTTCGCGAGTGGGAAGATACATATATTGAAGGAGATAGCGCCTGGCGGTAGCGCTAGCGCAGGCGCTATCGCAGAGCACAAGAGGAATCAAAGATTTTTCCCACATATCGTGGAATCTCCCACGCAGAATAATGCCTAATCAGGGATAGCGCCGGCGGTAGTGATAGCGCTAGCGCTAGCATCAAGGCTATAAAATGAACCCCTTGGCTCCGTCTTCTTCATCCTCTAGAGATCCAGAATTCCAGAGCTTCGTGCCACATCATAGAGAGGAAGGTTCAGAGAGATACTCCCACAAATCCATGAAGGCTTAAGGAGATCCGTGGAGAAGATTTCAACACGCGTCATCATCGTGACGTAAGACCGCATCAACTACGATCATACTCTGCGTCTTCGTCTACTTCTCCAAGAGATCCACATAGAGGGAGTTTTTATATTATTGTCTTTTCATTTCATATCTTTTCTGTAATCATTTAGTGAAATTCACCTCGTGTTGGCGACTAGGTCTGGGTAGGACTTAGGGCTGAAATTCGCCTCTTGTTGGCGACTAGGTCTCGGGTGTAGGTCTAGGGGGTGCTCGAGGCCATATCCGGGGAAGGGTTGGCTAGAGCGGCTTGAGGACGTATCCGGGGAAGGATCGACTAAAGCTAACCGGTTCGTGGTGATACGAGTCGGTATATAAAACAAAAAGAGTCTTTCTATTAGCTTTGATTTCTAACTTCGATAAGAGATCAAGTTTTGTAATCATGCTTCTCAAGTTAATAAAATCATGTCTTTACTTTTACTTCACTTGATTTGTCTTGATCTTGTCTAGTTTAATAATCAAAGCTTTTTCAAAGTTATTCAAATATATTATAAGTTTTTAAAAGCCTTATTCACCCCCCTCTAAGGGTGCCTACCGATCCAACACAAGTAAAATCCGGGGCCCAAAGGGCGCACAATGAGCCTGGAGAGGGCGGACACCCCCGAACCCCTTCACTGGAAGGGGTCTTGACTAGGGGTGCGGCCAGGCCGCACCCCAAAAGGGGGTGCGGCTTGGATGCACCCCAAGGGGGGTGCGGCCTGGCCGCACCCCAAGGGGGGTGCGGCCTGGCCGCACCCCAAGGGGGGTTTGGCCGCACCCCACTAGTGCGGTTTGGCCGCACCCCACTAGGGGTGCGGTTAGGCTACGCCTCTGTGGGGGCGGCCTGCGCGCTGCCGCGCGCGCTACCGTGCGGTAGAGCCGCGCGGTAGCGCTTCTGGGCTTGGCCGCACCCCACTAGGGGTGCGGTTAGGCTGCGCCCCCGTGGGGGCAGCCTGCACGCTACCACGTGCGCTATCGTGCGGTAGCGCTGCGCGATAGCGCTTCCGGCTGGTTTCGGGCGGTTTGGCGAGGGCGGTTGGCCAAGGAAAGAGTGGACTTGCCCACTCCCCCATTCTCCCCCCATCATGGTAGTGGTCTTGGGGAGTAACTACCTCCTCTTACGCATACAAATGAGCAGGAGCCTTATATGAATACGCATCAAGTTTAAGAGATTTAAGAAAAAAAATTCCTCTCCTATCCTCTTTCTTTTCCTTCTCTCATGTAAGAACGGCCAAGATGAATTTGATGGTCTTAATTAAGAACCATGAGCTTCAGATAAAGAACTTGCATTTTCATGCATCATGGAACTCCACTTGTCATAATTAGGAATGGTGAAACTAGAGTCTATGCCTCCTGTTTCTTTATGCTTCATTGGAAGAAGGCAGAGTGACGGCAGGAAGCACGAGGCCACATGGGTGTAAGCAAGCCATGTATGGATGTTTGAGAACAAACATTCATGAGCTTAGGCATAATTCATTTCGGCGGATATTAATTAGCTTTGGAACGAAGATGCTGTATATTCATTTCAGCGGAAATTAATTAGCTTTTGTAATTTTGAAAATAAGAGGGGTGCTTTCAGTAATTTAGCAAAGTTAGAGGGGAGGTCCCGGTAAATGGAACTTTGCCCGACCCCGGCATGATGTTGTCGGGCAGCCTTCAGCCGCATCTAGGCGGGATTCGCCCGCCTCCACACGGGCTACGCCCCTGCTCGACGCGTCTGCGGGCTGCGCCCGCAACATATACATGTGTGTACTTAAAATGACCATAAAAATATACATCAATATTACTATATTTAAAAAGATTTTTTTCTCTCTCTCACCCTCTCCGCCGCACTCTCTCTCCTTCTCTCTCTCTCTCTCTCTCTCTCTCTCTCTCTCTCTCTCTCTCTCTCTCTCACTCTCTCTCTCTCTCTCTCTCCGATTTTAGCTATCGAGGCCGGTGAATTCAGCGTGAGCGTGAGGGAGAGGGGGTTTTAAAAAGCATGGATTTAAAAAGTCATCTAATATTTCTTTATAAATAGAATATATATATATATAGTATTTAATAGTATTTATACAAGTGACAGTGCACGGGGCCCCCGTGCCCCGCGTGACAGTACCTTGTCCGCCCCCAGCACGCACCCACTTATAAAATATTGTGTATTTTATTTTTAAAATATTTAAAATGTCCGTATTATATAAAATATTGTGTATTTTTTCATTTCTCTCTCTTTCTCTCTCCAATTCCAAGATGTCGCCCTCTTTCTCCCCCCTCTCTCTCTTAATTGTGGGCCCCAGTCCCTCTCTCCTTATCTATTTCTCTCTCTTTCTCTCTCCAATTCCATGATGCTGTCCACTCTCCTCCCTCTCTCTCTTAATTGCGGGCCTCACTCCCTCTCTCCCCTCTCACCCTCTCTCTTTCTCTCTTCTTATCGAACGGTGGATAATAGTTAGCTGGGCAATACACCGATAAGAGGATTTCTTTATATATATATATATGGTGGATTAAGAAATTTCAACAAGGAGGGGAGCTAAGCAAAAAAGTAAAAATAAATAAATTTGATAAATTTCAAAATAAAATACTACTGATGGGGTTCCCAAAAATAGGTTCATATGAACGAAGATTTTTTATCGCGACCTTGATCACCTTGCCGATACAGTTCCAATGGGCCCATTCTCACGAAATTCCGAGTCAGTTTGGTTCTCCAAACGAACGTTGGAGCAAACGCGCGAGCATGTACATACGCCACTGCCGCCCGACAATTCGCACAGCCCCCCGGGCGCACGACAACCAGGCTGCGCTACACCCAGGCCGCCCGGCCACATAGCGCTAGGCCGCACGGCCGCACCCAGGACGCATAGGTCCGTTGCGTGGCGCCAGGCCGCGCGGCTGAACCGACCACCCGACCATGCTACACCCAGTTTGTGGCTCCCATGCTGCGCGGCCGCCCTGGACGTGCGACCCTCCATTGCGTGGATCCTGGCCATGGGGTGACCAGACCGCCCGACCGTGCAGCCACCTTTTGGCTGCATGGGCCGCACCCGGCCGCGCGACACTTGGCCGGGTGGGCCGCACCCGACCGCGTCACACTTGGCCGAGTGCGCCGCACCCGACCGCGCGACACTTGGCCGCACAACCGCTTGCTGGCCGCGCGAGTCCTCTCAGCTACGCGACCCCTCACCGGCAACGCGACCACGAAGCCACGCACCAGCCGGTGACCGGTCACTCGGTCACGCCCGCCGGCGACTGGTCGTCTCCTACCATGCGATCACCGCCGCATGGCCTTACCTCTTGTGCTCCGCTCTACCGCCTACGCTATTCGCTATCGCCTGGCGCTAGCACTTTCTTAAAATGCTGTTGGAATTACACTGATCATGGCTAGCGCCGGGCGCTAGGTGCTACCGCCGACGCTAGTGGGTTTTTTGGATATATTGGCTCAATTTTGGTGGCAACTTTCTTATGTTATCCTTAAGTCATATGGACTTGTTTTCTGCACACTTAAGCACACAAGATCAAATACACATAGGATTTGCAATTCTCAAATTTAGGAGATGCTAAGCTTAGTTCCCTAAATACATGCTTAGTTCCCTAAATACATGTTTCAACAAACTCCCCCTTTTGATAATAACAAATCCATTAATGATAAATCAGAGCATTAATATATAAGCATGATGAAACCTACTTGTGTGTGTGTGAAAGTGATTGATCTCCCCCTTAATACATGCTCCCCCTAAGTGAATGCTCCCATAATATGCATACTATCAATTTTGATAGCTGTGAATATTTATCATGATTGATCTCCCCCTTTTGTTATTAGCGAAAGTGAGTAAGGAAGCAAGAGGCAAAAAAGGATTTTGGATAATAGGATAAGACATGATCGAGCTTTTTTTTAGAGGAAAGGAAATGATAAGGAGTTTTATAATAATTTTCATAGAAATAGATCAGAGTTTTTAGCATAAGTATTTTCATAGAAATAAATCAGAGTTTTTAGCTTATAAGAAATAATATAACATTTACCACGCAAGTCTATCATTTGGTAAAATAAATTCAAGTTTGAAGACTTGAGATAATAAAAAAAAAGATCATAAGGTAAACATAAAGTTGCGGAAGACTTATTAAAATACAACAAACATCTTTTTGCAAGATACGACGATTCATAAGAAGAGATATGAGTGAATGTCCAAAATGAAAAAGAAGTTTTTGTAAATCATTTTTCTTTGAAAATCTTTACAGATTACTATGAAGTAACCAAGCATGAAAGAAGGATATCAAAAATGAACTACTACAATGTTAATGTGATTCACAAATTCAAAACATACCAAACATTGTAGAGAGCATGCTAGGTTATCTAGTTCATTTTATAGATAAAGAGAGTATATAATTTTAGCATTAGGATCCAATACTCATGATAAGAAGTGTTATGGAAGATAATAATGTGCACATAAGTGTATTTTGAAGAGAGTAAACAAATATTTTAATCAAAAATATAAGACATATGTAGAGTAAAGTGCACAATAAAACACAAATAATTTTACTTCCACACCCATTAAAGCACATAGAAAAGTGGTAAAAAAAAGTTTATGGTTTGCACAAGATACTTTACTATTCTTTCCAACGTGCTCAACCTCACAATGCTCATTAAGACTTATTAGGAGGTTCAAGTAGTGCTTGGTGGAGTCATCTTTGTTATTTTATTTTATTCATTTTTGTTTTGTTTTGTACAAAGTTCTCCGAATACACTTGTTTTGCAAACCAATAAAATTTTGAAAGTACAACCACTTTTCTTAATTTTAAGAGTGCAAATAGAAGTAGTGTAGGTAAAATACTTATGCAAATTTAATTTATTGTACAATTACAACACACAAGCAAGCATTCTTAGATTAAGAGCATATATAGACTTTGCCAAAATAAGTGAGTGATATAAGATCATTATCAAACATAAAATATTTACTCATACTTAGAGGCATGCTAAGCTTAGTTCCTCACAACATTTTTTCAATACAATTTATGCAGAAGTGTTTAGATATATCAAAGCATGATAAAAACATTGTTTAAGGTAGTTTGAAAAAAATGAATTTCAACATTGAAGAAGATCTAAATGATAGATTAAATATCATGATTGATTTGTACAATAAAGTCCATACAGTTTTTTTTGATAATTTTTATGTTTTATATTTTTGTTGTTGATTTTTGTATTTAGGAATAGAAATTAAACAAATAAACAAAGAAAAGGAGTAAAAGAAATATTTTTTGTAATTTGGCTTTTGTATTTTTTTTTTGTTTTAATTTTTCCTAAATCAATTCAAAACAGAACTGCAAAACTATGTAGTACATATAATAGAGCATACTTTTAGGTATTTTAAGAAAGTGTAAAAGTACATAAAAGCAGACAGGTGCGCTAGCGCTAGCATGGGAAACAATACACGATTTTTTAGGATTTTATAAAATTTAATTGTTAATATTGGTTAAATGTCCAAAGTTTAGTTTTATGCAGAAATTTCACAGGATTTGAAGATGTTTAGATATGGAAAAATTGCATAAAACTATTGCGTTTAAGAATGCGTTTTAACCCGAAAGATATAGGACACATAATTCAAGTCGTAATAATCGAAATCTTGCATCGGGGAGAGGTTTAGTGAATATGTCAGCAAGTTGGGAGTCCGTACCAACAAAGCTTACTTTTACATGCTCTTTCTTAATATGATCCCTAATGAAATGAGGACGAACATCTATGTGTTTGGATTTAGAGTGGTGTACGGGATTATTTGTAAGGTCTATGACACTTTTGTTGTCACATTTAAGATCAATGTTTTTGAGATGAAAACCAAAATCCTCTAGAGTTTGGCTCATCCACAATGCTTGTGCACAACAACTACCAAGTGCGATGTATTCGGCCTCCGTGGTGGAGAGTGCAACCAAAGATTGTTTCCTACTAGACCATGCAACTAATGAGGGTCCTAAAAAGTGACAAGTACCGCCGTGAAGTGTAAATGAATCATTGTGTGAGTACCATAATCCTAATTTAGATGACCCTATAACGAAAAATATGTTTTACTACTTTTAAATGAGATTCTTTTGGATTGGCTTGAAAGTGAGCACATAGACATACGACAAACATTATATCTGGTCTAGATGCACTTAAGTAAAGAAGAGATCCTATCATTCCTCTATATAAAGTTTGATCAATGGAAATTCCAGATTCATCTTTTCCTAGTTTTAAGGAAGCACTCATAGGAGTAGAAGCTTGTTTAAGGTTTTCAAATCCAAATTGTTTAAGTATATCATGAACATATTTTGTTTGCCAAATAAAGATACCATCATTTCATTGTGAAATTTGAAAACCAAGAAAATACGATAGTTTTCCTATAAGACTCATTTCAAATTCATTTTTCATTATTAAGACTACTTCATTACACAACTCTTTATTAGTGGTTCCAAAAATTATATCATCGACATATATTTGTAAGATAATTAAATCGTAATTATTATGCTTAATGAGGAGTGTGTTGTCGGCACTTCCCATAACATAACCGTGCTTTAATAAAAATGATGTAAGTCAATCATACCATGCACGGGGCGCTTGCTTTAAACAGTAAAGCGCTATTTCTAATTTATAAACATGATTTGGAAATTTTTCGTTTATAAAATGGGGGGTTGTTCTACATATACTTCTTCTTTTATAAACCCATTTAAGAAAGCACTTTTAACATCCATTTGAAATAATTTTATCCTTTTAAAACTCGCATATGCCAAAAATATTCGTATAGATGCTAAGCGAGCAACGGGTGCAAAAGTTCCTTCAAAATCTACCCCCTCAATTTGAGAAAAGCCTTTAGCGACTAAGCGAGCTTAATTTCTTGTAATACTAGATTCACCATCTAATTTATTTTTAAAGATCCATTTTACACCAACAATAAGATGATTAGATGGACGTTCTACTAGGTTCCAGACTTTATTTCTTTCAAATTGATCTAGCTCTTCATTCATAGCCAAAAACCAAAATTCGTCATTTAAAGCGGTGGAAACATTTTTAGGTTCAATTTTGGAAACAAAGCAAATATTTGAAAACGTTTCATGAAGAGAAGATCTAGTTCTTACCCCAATAGATGGTTCCCCAATGACTAGCTCTTTTGGATGAGTTTTGAGAAGTTCAAGATGCTTGGGGGCACATATTCATCTTCCTTGGCCTTCTCCTCCTCTTCTTTGGAAGGTTCCTCTTCGTCGTGCTTCAAAGATGGCAAAGGTTCATCATTTGTACTTGTAGGAAGTCTTTCTACACAAGGAATAAATTCATCAAATTTTACATTAATAGACTCTTCAACCTTACTCGTTCTTTTATTAAATATTCTATAGGCTTTACTAGTTGAAGAGTATCCAAGAAATATTCCTTCACCACATTTTTCATCAAATTTTCCTAAAGAATCTTTTGTATTTAGAATAAAACATTTACAACCAAATACTTTAAAATATGATACGTTAGGTTTCTTTTGATAATATAATTCATATGGTGTGAGATTTAAAGATGGACGAAGCATGACTCTATTCATTACATAACATGATGTGCTTACGACTTCAGCACAAAAGGACTTAGGTAATTTATATTCAGATAGCAAAGTACGTGCTAGTTCTTGGATTATCCTATTCTTTCTTTCTATAACACCGTTTTGTTGAGGTATGCGTGGAGCGGAGAACTCATGCTTAATACCTAACATTTCACAAAAAGATTTAAAATTTTCATTTTCAAAATCTCCTCCATGATCTGAGCGAATGCATTTTATTTTTAAATCTAGTTCATTTTGAATACGAGTACATAATTTTGAGAATTCGCAAAATGCAACAGATTTGGAAGAGAGAAATAAAGTCCAACAATATCTAGAGAAATCATCTATTAGAACGAAAGTATATATTCTACCACCAAGAATTGTGGTGCTAACGGGACCAAAGAGATCCATATGAATTAATTGCAATGGTTTTGAAGTAGAAATTTCATTTTTGCTTTTAAAAGACGATTTTGTAAATTTTCCTTTTTGGCATGGAGAACATAGTGAAGATAAATTTCCATTCAATTTAGGCAATCCTCTAATCAATTCCTTTTTGGCTAGTTTTAAAATGAGCTTTGTACTAGCGTGACTGATGAGTCCCATTTATATACACATTTATGGACTCATCTGCGCCGATTATCTAGTCTATGCACTACACTTTAGGCATGTTTTCATTCATATTGGTTATTCCTTGATAGGTGCACTCTTAGGCCCGTGTCGGTGTGCAGTTGCGCTCCTCGTTATTGGGGGTAAGCACATGGTGCTCCCCTTCCATTTCTCTATGTTTATCTGGTGCTGGAGGTGTATTCCCAGCTATTTTTATCTTGTATGCAGGTGGCCAGATTATCTTGTATCCAGTTTTCTCCCAGAATTCATGACTGTGTGAAACCACGGTCGTGCGTTTTCCTTAACGTACGGGTTGTTGCGGTCGTGCGCTCTGATCTGGGCAGAAGACGATCGATCTGAATTTAGTCGTGCGTTTTACTCACGGGCAGATTTGCCCGTGCGTGAGTAAAATGCACAGTTGTCCTGTGTTCTCCATGTTTTTGGTCATTCTGAATTTACCCGTGCGTTTGTACGCACGGACGGATTTTCCCGTGTGTGGGTAAAACACACGGGCGGAGCTGCGTCTCTCTCAAGCCTGCTTTTATCATATAATAATGCACGGTTCACGCACGATCGTGCGTTCGACCGTGCGTGACCATTTTTTTGCCTGTTTAGTATAAAATGCAGATTACATCGCAGAGCAGTGGGGGAGCGGGGAGGGGAGTGGGAAATTAGGTCCTTCCAGCCATTCCTGAGGTCTGAAGGCTTCTCCTTCACGTCCACCACCAAAGAGGCCATTTTCCGGTGTTTTCCACCACCATCCTTCCATCCGGGAGTGTTAGCAAGCATCCTCCGCCAAGTGCTCAAGCATTCCTCGTCGTGGGAAGCCTTAGAAGAGCTGTAAGTCTTTGGAGCGGTGACAGCCTCCATCAAATCAGCATACCATCTGAGGGCCGAGCCCGGAGAGAGCCCGACAACCTCTTATTCCGGCCGAGAACCCAAGACGCGGTGATTTCTTCCTATTGGTCTTCTCTAAACTTTATGTTTGTGTTTTCCTTGTGATTGTTGTAATGAACTATCATTTAGCTTTATGTTATAAATCTTTTGTGATGTTCATGTGCAATGATGTGGTGGTGCGAGAATAGCACTTTCTTTGCTGTGTTTTACTGAGATTTGTTATGTGTGAAGCCCTAGCAATTGCTAGTGGTGTTGCTTGGAGAAGAGGTGTGTGCGACCCTCACCCATCATAGTTACTTTCCGTCCCCGCGCCTCCCGAAGCACGACATCGCGGCCGTTGCATCCACCTCGCCTTGCGAAGCGGAGTTTTGACCCGCATCTCTCTTTTCTGCATTAGCTTAGGAAACCCAAAATCAATGCCCTTGTTTTTCCTTTATTCGCTCGTATAACGATCGATTCACCACATGTTTCATTCACCAGAATCTGCATTCCTTGAGAGACGATATTCAGGGAAGCTATTCCCAATTTTATTACTTGACTGCGACCGGTGCACTTGCCGAATATGCATCAAGTTTTTGGCGCTGTTGCCCGGGAGTGCAGGCGTGTAACGCTTTGTGTTGTGAATCCTTGTTATAGGAGCAGTTGTTTTTTATTTTTGTTTTTCTTTGTGTTTTCTTTTTGTGTATGCAGAGACAAGCCGGAAGGGAAGTAGTACCCTTCGATCCTGAGATTGAACGTACTGCGCGCGCACTAAGGCGTGCTGCAGTCGTGCAAGCGGCTATGGGAGATAATACGGAACCTGGAGTTGTGCCGAGAGCACCCGCTGATAGAGATGAGGTGAATCCTGGAGTACCCCATGTGGGGAAAAACCATCTAAGGGACGAGCAGGAGGTGGTCAGGCCGAGACCTAGGGCCATGAGAGATTACACCACTCCTACAGCTGGGAGTGTGTATCCAGGATTTGGGCCTAACATCATGAACAATCAGTTCGAAATCAAGCCCGCCATCCTGAACATCATCCGTAACAACGCGCAGTTCGCTGGGATGGCCAGTGAAGACCCACATCTTCACTTGGCAGAGTTCGCAGACATTTGCGGTACCATCAGGTATGCAGGAATCACTGACGAAACAGTCAAGTTGAGACTGTTTCCATTCTCATTGAGGGACAAAGCCAAGGTGTGGCTCCATTTTATCCCTCCAGGAACTGCTGCCACTTGGGATGCGCTTGCGTCCCAATTTCTCGCCAAATTCCACCCGGTGGACAAGATTGTGAGCCTTCGGCGCGAGATCGCCACCTTCCGGCAAGCTGAGCAGGAAACCCTCGCAGAAGCTTGGGAGCGTCTTGGTGACCTCCTGCGCAAATGCCCAAATCATGAGCTCCAGCTGTGGAACATCGTGGAGATCTTCTACTTCACCATCGAGCCCAACCATCGGGCGATGATTGACGCTGCTGCAGGAAGAACCCTGATGAGCCACACGCCCGAAGAAGCTCTCAGAATTCTACAGGACACCATGTCCCACAGCATATTCTGGACTGCGGGGAGAAATGCGCCTAGAAGCGCTCGGGGACTATTCATGGTGGTTTCATTACCTCCCGCTGCTGTGCCCGCGTCTAACATCATGTGTGAAGGATGTGGAGGTGGTGGTCACCACTCATACGAGTGCCCAGGAAGAGGGCTATCATGTGAATTATCTCAGCTTAGTTTAAATGAATCTGTAAATTTCATTGGAAATCAAGCTAAGGGGGCACCCTATGGAAATGCTTATAATCCGGGTGTGAGAAATCACCCCAATTTTACATGGAACCAAAATACTGCAGGCCAACGATGGCAACCGGGCCAGCATCAATACGATGCTCAAGCGTCCGGAAGCCAACCGAGCCCGCCTCAGCCGGGTTATAATCAAGGTGCCCCAGTCCCTAAGAAAAGCAATCTAGAAGAGTTGATGGAGAGGTTTATGCAAGCCACCAACGCTAATATGGCGAACCAAACCGCATCCATGCGTAACTTGGAGACGCAAGTGGGCCAATTGGCTCAAGTGTTAACCGAGTGTGCGCAAGGGACCCTCCCCAGTAATACAGAAAAAAATCCAATTAACCAAGGGAAGAGTCTCTCCGACGTGGGAGTAGGTGAACTAAGTGAGTTGGTGGTCTCATGCTCCATTAATAATATTGAAACGACAGCTCTATGTGATTCCGGTTCATCTCGCAACGTCCTCGCTTTGCAGGATGTTGCTAAACTACAACTTAAAATGGATACGGATGAACGGAAGTCACTAGTGCTTGCTAATGGGACTATAGTTAAGGCTGAGGGAGAAGTCAGGAATGTGGAAGTTACAATCGAAGGGACGGTAGTGGTTGCCAACTTCCAAGTTTTGGGACCAAGTCTGAATCAATCCATTCCCATCTTGGGAGTACCGTTCTTAAAAGAGAGGGGTGCCACCTTAGACTTTCTAAGGGGTGTGTTGTCTTACCCTGTAAGGGACACCCTCCACTTGTCCCAAAATTGTATCTGAAGCAGTAATCCATTCTCACCCTATTTTTACTGAGGAACCATCTAGTGATGCAGAAGCCAAGAAAAGAACAGAATCACTAGAAGGAGCAAAGAAAGAAGAGATGTTGCAAGTTGTGACGGAAGAGGGGAAGAAGGCAAGAGACATCACCGAGACCAGAATATTAAATGACGAGGGAGAAGGCGGAACAAAGCGCCTTATGAAAATTTGTTCAAGTCAAAGTAACAAATGTAAACATTTTAAGCAGGTCCATTGGGCTGATCCGGTTGCCACGGTGGCAACGGAAGTGAAGCCACCCGCCACCAAGGTGGGAAATTCTGCTTGTTATAAACGTTGGCGCTCTCCAACTATGGAGAAGCTGAAGCAAGAAAAATTGCTGCGTGAAGCACGCTCTGTTGCCCTCCGGCGTGAGAAGGAAGAGGTTAGGGGCAAGGGGGAGACATCCTCCTTGGGCCCTAAAGCCTTCACCTCTTTCCCATCTCACGTAGCTAGGGAGAACCACCACAAATCAGCATACAGCTGATGAGTTATGGGGTCACTGGGTGGTGATTGTGCTGTTTCTTCGGTCTGATTTTATGCTCTGTGTCGCTACTTTGCTGTCTTGTTTGTTTTTATTTTAGTTTGGAACAACCTCTTTAACTGCTGCTTTCAAACTTTAATACAGGTATTCGGTCCACCTTTAAGGACGTTAAACAAAAGGGCTTCTTGGGAGACAACCCATTGGAACCAACCGGTTCCGTTTGCTTTTCATTTTTTTATATGTTCTGTATTTCCTTCTTGCTAACAGCGCAAGTTGGAGCTCTCGTGTGGTGGAAAATGGAGAGGATATTTTATTAAAAGAAAAGAGGAATTTCCGCACTTCTGGCATGCTCATTTATGAGCATAGGTCCACTCTACCCCTTTCCTACTTATTTCTGAATTGGTTATTATATTTGGTTTTGATCAAGTCTGGGGGAAAGAGTGATCGGTTCACGTGCACACACTTTGCATGACATGTTAGAATGTGCTGAGTTAGGAATTTTCAAATGTATTGTCGCATTGCATAACACACACCACATTTGTTGTCTTGTTATTCGTGCGCATTTATCATGTAAGTGCTTAATTTGTATGTTTGGAAGCTTGTTTATTGATTTAGGATTGTGTGGCAGAACAAGTTGTGACCCGTGCGGTGCTACTAGTAGAGCGCTAATGTGGCTTAAAAATTCTTGTAGAGTAGATTTTATTACAAAATTATAGTTTTATTTACTTCTGTAGTGTAACTGTAAAATACTCTACTCGAACGGTGAATTTGGTGAATCTAGCGGCAGCCCTAGGTCGAGTGTAGAAGAGTTGTTAGCCTCGTGTTGTTTGAGTTGGAAGGAGAGGAGACCTTGCTCGGTGATTAAGAACTTGCCCCTAGCTATTTTCAAAACGAGTGCGTTGAATGATCTTGTTGGGAGCATGACGTAGGCAATCATTTGATCCGATTGAGCTTTGATTTCCCAACCTAATATCACCCTTTGCTAGCCTCGTTGAGCCTTACCTTTCCAATTTGTTAAACTCCACAAAACTTTCACCAAGACCACATATCCTAACCTAAAATGCACTAGAGTCAAGCTTTGAAATTTATACATTTTGTTGATTATTGTGCGATGCAGAGTAATAAAAATTTTGGGGTGTGATGTGGTGTGTGCGCACAGAAAAATGAAAATTTTTTGATTGATCCAAACTTATGTTATTATGGATCTAAAAAAAAGAGAGTTAATGAACTCTAAAAAGAATGGAACCATAAGTATGGTAGTCTCGCGCACACCATAGTGCTTAATTGAAGTCTGGGGGAGTGTGCTTCAAGGTGAAGATGTTAAGGTTGATTTTTTGTTTATTTATCGGAGGTTGGGTGCGTTTAACCTACGCTCTTCTACTTCATTATCGTACCTCAACCCAAGCCCAAGTCTAGCCTAAAAGCCCTACTGATTCTTGATAAGATCGTCTCATGCAGTGGAGAAGGTGTGAAAGGGCAAGCATATGACCATCGACCTTGATGGATTTCTTGGAGAGCTCTTTCTTGAGATCCAATTTGAACAACGCTCACCTCAGTAGTTCACGCTATTTTCCCTAGGGCGCGACAGTCCGATTCACCAATAATTCACCTCAGAGTAGTAGTATTTTGTATTTTACACTTGTAGAAGTTCTTAAAATATAGTCTTTGTTTTAAAATCTTTTCTACTTTATTTTTACGATCGTTATTTCTTATCTTCCCATCGTGTTTTGCCTGCGCAGTTGCTTCTTTAACGTGCACTTTTCTACCATAGGATTAAGTGTTTGCCCGAGACGTGCAAACGGGTAAGTCTGGGGGTGTGATGAGTCCCATTTATCTACACATTTATGGACTCATCTGGGCCGATTATCTAGTCTATGCACTACACTTTAGGCATGTTTTCATTCATATTGGTTATTCCTTGATAGGTGCACTCTTAGGCCCATTTCGGTGTGCAGTTGCGCTCCTCGTTATTGGGGGTAAGCACATGGTGCTCCCCTTCCATTTCTCTATGTTTATCTGGTGCTGGAGGTGTATTCCCAGCTATTTTTATCTTGTATGCAGGTGGCCGAATTATCTTGTATCCAGCTTTCTCCCAGAATTCATGACTGTGTGAAACCACAGTCGTGCGTTTTCCTTGACGCACGGGCTGTTGCGGTCGTGCGCTCTGATCTGGGCAAAAGCGATCGATATAAATTTAGTCGTGTGTTTTACGCACGGGCGGATTTGCCCGTAATTTTGAGAATTCGCAAAATGCATCAGATTTGGAAGAGAGAAATAAAGTCCAACAATATCTAGAGAAATCATCTATTATAATGAAAGTATATATTCTACCACCAAGACTTGCGGTGCTAACGGGACCAAAGAGATCCATATGAATTAATTGCAATGGTTTTGAAGTAGAAATTTCATTTTTGCTTTTAAAAGACGATTTTGTAAATTTTCCTTTTTGGCATGGAGAACATAGTGAAGATAAATTTCCATTCAACTTATAGGCAATCCTATAATCAATTCCTTTTTGGCTAGTTTTAAAATGAGCTTTGTACTAGCGTGACCTAAACGTATATTTCATAGTTCTAACTCGTCATTTTTAGTTATAAAGCATTTTATAGATGATTTGGAAAGATCATGAAACGAAACTATATAAACGTGGTGAATTCTAGGTGCAGTTAGTAAAACATCTTTTGTGTTAGGATTAAATATTTTGCAAAGATTAGTGGATGATTCAAATAATACATCTAATCCTTTATCACACAATTGACTAATATATATTATGTTATGTTTTAATCCTTTAACATAAAGAACATTAGAGATGAGAAAGGATTCATTACCCACTGTACCTACTCCCATGATCCTTCCTTTACCGTTATCTCCAAACGTTACGATCCCTCCTTTCTTCTTTTCTAGGCTAAGAAACTTTGCTTTGTTGCCCGTCATGTGCTTGTAGCAGCCTGAGTCCAAGTACCACACGTCCTCCATTTCCTTAGCCTTCCTGCAAATCTAGAAAGAAGATGGGAGTAAGGATCCGGATACCCAAGAGGTACCACCCATAGAGTAAGTGGATTCTTAGGTACCCAGATTGGTTTTAAAGATCGTTGTTTTAAATTCCTGCAAGAGCTAGACGTGTGTCCAAACTTAAGACAATTTGCACATGAGATAAAGGGGGTTGAGACCCTTTTCTGAATTTCTACATTGCTCTTGCTGGAAGATGTTTGAATTTTAGAAAAAATAGGAGATTTTTTAACTATTGAGCTACCGTCGACGTTAGTGGCTAGCGCCGGGCGGTAGAGCTCACTTTGATATCCGAGCCCAAACTTTCCAGAACCATAACATTGGTTTTCCAAAATCATATCCAGGGATTTCTGACCTATCCCGAATTTTTTATGGCCATATTGAGGTTATGATTTTGTTTTTTAAGAGATGTATTTTCTTGTACAATCATAACACATTTATTTTCAAAGCCCTTTTTGTTACTTTCAATTTGTAAGAGAGAGGCTTTTAGTTTTCTCTCTAAGTCCTCATTTTCTTTTGCAATAGTTTTGATTTGTGAGAGGGCCTTAGAAAGAGAAACTTCAAGTTCTTTTGCCTTACATAAGGAGTGCTCACACTCTTGACATGAAACTTTTCTCTTTTCAAGGGAAATTAATTATTTAGTAAGCTTATGATTTTCTTTGATGATAAATTCATTTTAACGATTTAAAATATTATTATCTTTTACACTTTTATCATAGGCTTTGCAAGTTTGAACAAATTCATCATAGAGTTCTTCGAAGGTGGGAGGAGTTACCTCAGTGTCGCTAAGAACACTGGTGTCGTCATCGTTGATTTTTTCCATTAAACATAAGTTTGCTTCCTCCTCGCTGCTTGACTCAGATCCGCTTGATTCTTCAGAGGAAGAATCTTCCCAAGTTGCGGCTTTCAATACTTTCTTTTTTCCTCGCTTTGTATCATTCTTTTTGCTCCTTTTGATACTTTGGGCACTGGCTCCGAATGTGCCCGGTCTTTCTGCAGTGGTAGCACTCCGGTGGTTGTCTTTCTTCTTCGTCTTCACTTCCTTTTTCTTTCTTTGATGAGGAGGAAGACCCTTTTCGTCGAGCATCTTTTTGGAAGAACATCCGGAAGGTGTTCCTTCTTTTCGGATTTCTAATGAACTTCCTGAAGTTTTTCACCAGGAGACCTTCTTCATCTTCATCATCATCTTCGATGCTCTTTTTTTTTGACTTTAGTGCCAGCGCCTTTTTCTTTGGCTCCTTGTTGTATTCATCGTGTTGAATCTGAAGTTCTACCTCGTGGGTTTTGAGATTCCCAATAAGGATCTCGATCTGGAGCGTTCTTAGGTTGTGTGACACCGAGATGGCTGTCACCTTTGGATTGAACCTCGGAGGTAGAGAGCGAAGAATTTTTCTGACCAAGTCCCCGTCTAAGTAGATCTTTCCAAGTGCTTTTGAAGCATTCACGATCTTGGTGAAGCGTGTGTACATCGAGTTGATGTCCTCTTCGTCATCCATCTTGAATTTTTCATATTCTGATTCCAGTTGGAATAGCTTTGCATCTTTTACCTGCAAAGTACCTTCATGAGTAACTTCCAATTGATTCCAAATATCATAAGAAGTTACACATGCAGAAATTCTATTAAATTCAGTTCTATTTAAAGGGCAATATAAAGCGTTCATCGCCTTGGCATTATTTTTGCACCTTAGCTTATCATTATCATCCCATTTATCCTTAGGTTTTAGTAACATAGCCTCTCCTACTACATTTGTAAGAGGAGAGTACCGAACTTTTTCCATACTTCTACATCCATGGTCATAAGAAAACACATCATTCAATTTTTCAAGTAGTTGAAATCTGACCCAGAAAAAAGAGGTGGTCGACTAACACCATGACCCTCCGGAAAAGCGAGATCATGAGACGTCATTATTCTTGGTTGTTAAGCCGATTGGAATAAAACCGCTCTGATACAACTTGTTGGATCGGTAGGCGCCCTTAGAGGGGGGGGGGGGGTGAATAAGGGTTCTAAAACTTTTTCTTATATTTTGAATATCTTGAAATAATAAGAGATTAACATGGTGAGAAATCAAACAAACTAAGTGAAATAAAGTAGAGACATGTTATATTAATATGAAATATGGTTTTACAAAAATAGATTTCTATAACGCTAGAAATCGGTGGCGAATAATAATAAACTCATTTTGTTTTCTATCCTAACTCGCATCCCCACGAACCGGTGGCCCTAGCCAATCCTTCCCCGGATAATGCCTCAAGCCTCTCTAGCCAATCCTTCCCCGGATATGGCCTTGAGCACCCCCTAGACCTAACCTAGATCTAGTCGTCAACACGAGGCGAATTTCTGCCCTAAGTCCTACCCAGACCTAGTCGCCAACATGTGGCAAATTCTCTAACGGTTTACAAAAGATATGAAATGATAATAATAAAAACTCCCACTTGAAGAACTTCTGAAGTTGGAGATGAAGATCTGCTGTAGAATAAGCTTTGTTGAAGAGGACGTCATTTGGATCCGGCGTGCAGAAATCCTTCTTCAGAAATTCGCAGAGCTTTGGTGGGCGATCAACTTTCGGCCAAATCAGGCTCTGGAATTCTAGCACTCAACCTCTCTCTCTGATGGGTGTATAAAAAATGTGAGAAGAGGCCTCGTTTAATAGGAGTGAGCGCTAGCGCTACCGCCGACGCTATCCCACATTAGGGAATATTCTCCGCACGCGTATCTTCATTTTAGGGAAACTCCACCGCCTTGCCTCTTGTGCTTTTCGCTACCACCTGCGCTGTCTGCTACCACCTGGTGCTAGCGCTTTCTAAAGATGCTGCCGGAATTGCACTGATCATTGCTAGCGCCGGGCGCTAGGTGCTATCATCGACGCTAGTGGGCTTTTTGGAATTATAGGCTCAATTTTGGGGGCAACCTTCTTATGTTATCCTTGAGTCATATGGACTTATTTCCTGCACACTTAAGCACACAAGATCAAATACACGTAGGATTTGTTATGGTCAAACTTTGGAGATGCGGAAGACCATGTTCAAATAGTGTGCTCTTATCAAAATATATGATTACAATGTGCGTATAGTAGAATTCCTATCATGGATTTGTGTTTAGCGAAATACCCTACCATATGGTGCAAATTGTAATATCCTCTGTCATGGGAGTGCGAGTAGCAAAACCCCCCATCATGGGTATGCGAATAGCAAAATCCCCATCATGGTTGTGCGAGTAGTAAAATCACCACCATGGGTGCAGAACTAAAATCCCCCACCATTGGATGCGAATAGTAAATCCCCCACAATGGGGTGCGAATTGTAAAATCTACCACCATGAGGTGCAAATAGTAAAATCCTACGTCATGGGGTGCGAATAACAAAACCCCCATCATGAGTGTGCTTATAACAAAACCCCCATTATGAGTGTGCGAATAGTAAAATCCCCATATCATGGGTGTGTGAATAGTGAAATCCCCATCATGGGTGTGCAAATATTGAAATCCCACATCATAGGGGTGCACATTGCAAAATCCCCCATCATGGGGGTACGCATAGACAAATATATGGTTACGGGTGTGCGAATAACCGAGCTCTCTAGCCACTTAATTACGGAAGTGATATCCTCGAAATCTATAAAAGGGCCCACATGCCCTCATTTGAACTCATCTTGTCTTTTACGCCCGAGAGAGCCCCAGAGGCGTCCTTCAAAGATCTGCCTGCGAGCTCAAAGAATCCCTTATAATGATCTTCGAAGACCCTCGAAGATCCCTTGAAGATTTCCTGCAAGCATTCGAAGATCCCTTGCAATTGCTCCAATTACATTACGCCGAGCTTATTGCACTAAGCACGCTGCTCCAGGCCCCGCCACTCGCAACCAGAGAATAAGCTACAAACTCCAGACAGTACCGAGCACTTTGCTCCTGCTTCCGAGCACCAGCTGCAAACTCCATACTCCACCGAGCACATTGCTCCTTCTTCCGAGCACTAGTTACAGACTCCAGATTGCATTGAGCACAGCGCTCCCGACTCCAGCAGTCCAAAAATACTTAGCTTTTCGAGCAGTGGCTTGTCACCCTCAAAGCTTCTTCTTCTTATTCATCTACCACTGTAACGAGAGGTGGCATATCGCCCTCGAGTTCTCTACTAATACTTGTAACACACTAGGACATAGTGAAATTTGGCCGACACAGACCCGACCTGTGATTTTTCCCCTTTTCTGGGTTTCTCCACAAAAAAACTCTCTTGCCAGCCCTCAGCTTTCTCTTTGACTGTTTGCGCGCTCGAACGCTCCTGAGCTAGGATGGTTCATTTTCAATCGGTTTAAGAGCACATCGAGTGACCCGCAACAGTTTGGCGCCGTCTCTGGGAAGGTGTTCTCCAAAATATGCAAAAACTCTCTGAAGACAGTATTTGTTTCACAACAATACTCGTGACTAACGGCTATGGAAAGAAGGAGTGCCTGAACCACCGAAGGATCAGTCCCAGGGGGACGCGTCAACCCAGTGCCCTCTCACTCTCTCTTCAACGCACCTCTCGCATAAGAGGCGATGCTGGCCCCATCACTGCATTGGAAGGATGCTTGAGCCAGATGGAAGATCACCAAACTAAGATGCTCACACTCCTAAGGAACATAGGAGTGCCGCGAGATCCTAATACGGACTCCGAGCAAGGCAGCTCGCCTCCGCTAGCTCTGGATCGCTCTCCGGCCAAGCACTTTGCTTGCAAGCACCACATTCCTGAAGAAGAGTTCTCTAATGTAGCCAGCTCAGTACGCTAGCTCAGTACGCCCAGTCTATCCGGCCAGAGAACTTGAAGCTCATCATCACCACCACCGCCCGGAAGCAGCAGGCTTTAGGCATGCAATTGGAAGGCTCACTGGCAAAAATATTCGCAATGTGATCGCCGAAAAATGCAGACAATTTAAGCAACAGTCCGCTTTGGCCAGCCACCCTCTCCAACACTGGTCACTGTTAGCACCTGAGGTCCTGGTACAACCAATCCCGCATGGCTTCAAGCTCCCTAACATCGAGACATTTGACAAAACAGATGATCTCGAGCACGCCAACAATTTTGCCGCCATCATGAGGATTTATAGTGCCCCGATCAACTGCTATGCCAAGTGTTCCCGACAACACTGAAAGGGCAAGCGCGAACCTAGTTTCACTCTCTCAGAGAAGGATCCATCGACAACTTTGTAGATCTGGCTCAATAATCCATAGATCAATTCATTTCCAGCCGCATAATTATTTGGGACCCCTCTCACCTCTCCAGAATTTGCCAGAATCAGGGAGAGACCCTCAAGGATTTCTTCTGACGCTTTACTATTAAGGAACAACAAATTCTAGGAGTGGACCTTGAGTTATACGAGGAGTTTTTCTTGGTGGACTCTGACCCGGTGGTTTCTACTCCGCGCTGATGAGTATAACAGTTTTCAGCTACCCCAACCTTGTTCACCGCGTCGAGGCCCAAATAGCTGCAGACAAAGCAATAAAAGCTCATTGACAACAATTTGAAGGCATCCTAAAAAGAAAGAGGGAACACGATCCACCAAAGATATCTAAGAGGAGTGCCCGCACCATGCTAGAGCCTTGTTAAGGTCTTCCTGGGTGACTTCCTAATTTTCCTCCCCCTTGGCGCAGGTCTGCAGCTGAAGAACCCTGGCCAATCTCTTGGGATTCACCTTGACCCTCATCCCATTGATCAAGCTTTTCACAGATTTTCCTTTTGATCCCCCCTTGGCATTCGAGAAGAATTCCAGCACTTCTCTCTTTAAGAATACTGTTGGCTCTGAGAGAGCAAACTCCAGACCGACGGCGTCTAACAGCTTAATGGCGACCTGAATCTCTTCTGGCCCTTCTAAGAAACCATCCCTCACTACTTCGCTTCCTTCATCGAGAAATCCTTCCTTCTTTGGCTCCATTTTTTACTTGAGCTGAGAGGATTCTATGTTAGAGTTTCTGAGGTGATCTCAAAGCAATCAATAGTTAGTCTTGCTGCCAACGCAATATGAGCCTATAAGGTTGAAAATAAAAGCGTTTGGAGAAATTGGAGAAAGGATTGTGTTGGCCTTACTCATATTGGATATGAGTGGAGGACCAATCCTGTGACTGCTTGGAATTAAGATGAGAATGTCTCAACGGGAAATCGTTTAAAGGGTTTAAACGAATGGGTATTTACTTGACAAATTTGGCTAAAGGGTTTAACCGAATTAGCTTGATTCGCCAATCAAATTCGGCTAAAGTGTTTAGCCGAAATTGTAACAGATTCGACTAAAGGGTTTAGCTGAATCATGTCAGTTCGACGAAATGGTTTCGATGAAATGATATAGCCGAATTTATATAGACGAATTCGTCAAAATGGTTTCGGCGAATCTGAGTCGAATTCGGTTATATTGTTTAGTCAAATTCGGCGAATGTAAATCTGGACAGAAATGTTCTGGTTTTCCTCTGGTCTGCGGATAGCCTGATTTATGCGTTTTAGTATAAAAGGGCATGCGATTTTAGGTTTACGGTGGACTTAATCTTTTTCGCGATTTAGACGAGAACTGCCGACCGGAACTGTTCCGCGCGAGGGCATCTCGATCTTCCCGTCCGCCGATCATTTTTCGCCGCCGCTAGTCGCCGCCTCCCCTGTCTCAGACCTAGCAGTCTATGGGGATGTTGAGAGCTTCCTTCTCCGACCTAGTTCTTGTACGACAAGAAGCTAGTGTTCTCCTTTTGCTTGTGTGGACTTCTATAGAGGGATCGATCCATTTCGATTCTTGAAGAATTCAAAGGCAGATTTCATATTTCTCTTTGGATCACCTTGGTTGAGTGTTGACTCAATCCCGAAAAGGCACTTTGTATTTTGATTTGATTATTCTCTTGAATCATGAAAACCGCAAGATCCGTTAGCCTCTTTTGGGTTGTCCTTGTTATTATTTCCGCTGCGCATATTCGATATGTCATCCCGTTAGGGGTATAGAAAACCCAACATTCTAATGCTGTCGACTCGTTCACTCTTCGAAGGCGTAGAGAGCACGACGTCTTTTTAGGGCTAATGTAGAAAGTGTTTTAACCTTAAGACATCTGATCTTATTTATAGTTTCGGGATTGGAATGCGAAGTGTCATTTCACAAAAGTCTGATTAACTTAGATTGAACGGTTGCAATCGATCAATTTCAGATCTTTTATGTGTTAGATCGACACTTATGTATCGTCATGATCCTACATTGATGTCGAGAAATCATTTCGATGATACCAATCACTATTTCGACGATATCATTTTGTGTTCAAAATGATATTGTTCTTGTTCACTCTTTTGTATGATTATTGCAATGCTTTAGCAGTGCCATACATATGTACTCCTTGAGTGACAACTTTTGCTTACTCAAGTAAAAATTACTTTTACAAAATGATAAAGATGAGGTTATGTATTGAACATTAATATAGTTACCTTCACCTTAGCTTTTATATCTTCTTGAGCTAGTAGCTTCCCCTTGATGTGATGTTTCTTTTATTTTTATTTTTAGCTCCCCCTTGACCAGTGCATCTTGGCATGTGGTGAGGTTTATCTTAGTCCAGAGTTATCCCTGGATCACTCATTGTCCAATAGCCTTGTTTGCTTTTGATTGGCTACATGGACTATCCTGCAAAATAGATTTAATATCCCTTAGGAACCCAAGGTGATTTGGGTCCTAGGTTCTTATTAGCATAGTAAGGAATTCTTCTACTCACCTCAGCCTTTCTAGGAGGGCTCTCCTTTGCACTAGGCACACTAGGGTTGTGCCAACAATCAATGGCAAAGTGTCCCACTTTACCACAGCACCAACATTCATGGATGTTGTACCTTCTATTCTGAACAATTTTTGAGGTGGGTGGAGAATCACAATGCTTATGTTCAGTAGAGAAGGCAACAACATTTTTCCTATCTCTCTCAGCTAAGGGCTGACCAGCTGCTCTAGTATAGTTATTTCTTCTTGACTTTATCTGTTTGTCAGCAACAGATATTAGCTTGGTAGCGACATGGTGTTGATGGAATCAGATATGATCAAGTGAGAGTTAAATATACTGGTGCTACCAGCCTGCTTCTTATCTGGAAGAGATTGGGAAGGTGTTTCTCCTTTACCCTTGAAAGTGGAGGCTGAAGCACCAAACACAAATGGTCCATTTGGATTTCCCCATTGGGAGCCTTCAATGCACTCATCCCCATGCCCTTTCTCCTCACATAGTTAGGAGCATGTCCCAGGCTATAAGAGCTTCCATTCATCCAGTGACCGTGGACACTGTCCTGGTCATACTTGTTAGAGGGAAGCACTACCTTCTGGAAGGTGGTATGAGGCTCTGCTTTAGTTTTGCCCCTTTTTCCATTCCCAACATCTACTGCCCCTTATTGAAACCCAATCCCCTCCTATTTCCATAGGAAGAGAAGGTGTCAATGATGGGCAGTATGGTTTTGGGCTTAGAGAATTGAGCCACTAAGCTTCTTTCCTTAAGAAAATCATTCTCATGTTTCCTAATGAGTTCCTCCCTTTCTTTTCTTTCATCATGAAGCTTGCCTATGATCTTCTTGAGCTAACAGGAATTGGTTCCCTCATTGTGGGACATACCCATTTCCTCATTCATCTCAGCTTTAATGGATCTGAGTGGTTCTAGCTCCTTAGCTTGCTTCCTAACAAGCTTCTTGCTCTTTCTCAGAGTAGCCAAGAGATGACCAAACTATTCTATTAGATCAACATGGTTCTTATTGTTGCATGATGAGCAGTCTTCTTCATCATTTTCAGAAGATGAGCATTCATCTAATGCACTCTTGGTCTTCTTAATTGAAGCAGGTAGTAAAGGTGTTTGAGTGATGCATACCTGATCATAATGTGATTCATCATGATTTTCTTCATCTGATAGAGCCATCAACCCATAGACCTCATCATCCTCAGAGTCAGAGTCACAGTCTGTGAGAGTCAAGGGTGCTCTTATTCTTCTTCTGACTATAGGGCATTCTTTATCTTTAGATTCACTGTCTGAAATAGTCAAGGGTGATCTGATCCCTATACTTCTTTCTTCTTCATCATGAGAAGAGCTCCAGCTGCTTTCACTTAAGGATCTGAACTTCCTGATGTCAGATCTTTTGACTTTCTCCATAGAGTTAGGATATGATAATCAGTTGATTTGATACACCCAAGAGCATATCTGTTCAAGCTATTAAGCTTTTCTTTGAACAACCTGACTCTGATACCACTTGTTATTTATTGGGTGTCGACTTATCACTTAGGGGGGGGGGGGGGGTGAATAGTTTTTTCAAATTGTTTTATTCCCCTTTTGGTGTTCTTGTTTTCTGGTTAATAGATTTAGAGATTGAAAAGCACAACACAGAAAACACACAAAGACTTATATAGGTTCCTCAAGACAGGGTGACTTGAGTAGTTCTCTTTCCCTCTATGCCTACCTAGCAGTATGCTAAGCTCGGTAAACTTTGTCAATGTCTCCGGCCCGCAAGCCTTACAACTTGGACACGCAAGTGCCTGCAACCTAAGCCCGCAAGACCCTTCACTGCACCCGAGCCCGCAAGCTCGGCACTCAGGCCCTCAAGCTCTACACAACACAGACCCACAAGCCTTGCCTCTTAGACCTGCAAGTCCCTGCAGCCTAGGACCGCAAGCCCCTTCACTGCCCGAGCCTGAAAGCTCGACATGTTTGGACCCGCAAGTCCTCTGCCCTGGCCCGCAAGCCTCACAGATCTCAAGAACTCAAGCTTGACACTTAGATCTGAAAACAGATCTTACAGTTTTGGCCCGCAAGCCTTACAAATAAAGATATAGAAGTTTGTTCTTCTGCCTGATTGAGATCGGCTACTTGTCTTGAAGAAGACGCCTCTGAGTTGAATATTGAAAGCACAGATCTTCTTCAAACCTTCTTCTTTTGGCCTGATGTTGACTGGCTTCTTGACTTGAACGATTCTTAACAGTCGATGTGGCTTGACTGCAACTTGGAGAACACAGGACAAGCATTTTTGTTCTCCTCTTCTTATTCTTGATTCTTCTCCGCAGCTTTTACTGTAGTATTGCGCGGCAGGATCCTTTTCGTTTCTTTGTTCTCGTCTTTTTCACACACTTTTCATTAGGGCATCCACTGTTCCCTTTTATAGGACGGATGAGCCGCTTAACGGTCACCTATGATGTTGTTTACTGACAAATGCCCATACCTTAAGAGCACGCGTTGATTGGATAATTTGGCAGCGACATTAAATGCTGATAGCGCATTTGGCAATTCTTGATTATATCTCGACGATATTTCCATGGTTACGACAACATGGACAATATCTCGATGACATGACTTGTCGTTGTCTTGAACTAGGACAGATCTTCAAGTCTCCTTCCCTCTTCTTCAGATAGAGATATCTCGACGACACGGGACATCTCTTCTGCACTTGCACTTAAGACGACATGAAGTTATCTAACTGATATCTACGTAATCTCCTTGTTTGCTTGATATCCTTGTGACCACCTTATCTTGTCGACGACATAATCAATATTACGTCGACAAACTATTCTTCAGCAAATGCCCGTCTTTGTTCGATCTTCCCTAGTCTTTTCGAAGAAAGTCCTTCTTTACGATGATATCATTGACATCAGTCTTACTTAGCCTTTTCAACGACAAGGCTTCTTTACGACGATAGCTATTCTGACTTAGGCTTATCGAAGACATGCCTCTTTTATGACGATACCTGTTCTTCCTTAGCCTTATTGACGTCAAAGCTTCTTTTCGACGATATCGTCGACATGTGTATGCTATCTCGACGATAACTATAGTGGACCTTCTACTTTGCTTCTGCACACCATTTCAACGATATTCCTATTCTTTACGATGATATCTTCTGTCCCTTTCGACGATATTGTACTTGGGCAATTTATTGAAGTACAGGACATATTGTCTGATCTCTGCAAGCATGAACTAAATATGACATTATATACAACTTGTACTTATCATTGAGCTGAGCATTTCTTCAAATCAGGAACACTGCTGGGCACTGTTCCCAACACATAGAAATGTGCATGTGATTTCTAGAATCCTTCTGAACAGCTTTTCCTTTCCCAGATGGTCAACCTTTCTTAGATTGCTCAGCTTCAGCCAGTTTTTGCTTTTGCCTTTCAAAATTGTTATACGATTTAGGGTGATATCTGAGAGGAGCATGGGCAGGCACAAAAGTATCTCCCATCTTGATTTTGTTCCAATAGTCCCTTCTGCCAGCTTCACACATCTCATATTTATGCCATTCTTATGAACTGTAGAATGCGCCCCTATCCTGCTTTCCCTGCTGGAATAGAGTTGAAGCATTTAGGATGATATCCCTTGAGCAAGGGCTCCATTCTTTAAATTTTGGGTTTTCTTTATTTCTTCTATTCTCTTCCTTTTTGCTTCTTGCTCTTCAGAATCACCAGAATGTCTTTTGCTTTTCCTAGATTGCCTACTCCACTGGCAGGCTCATCAACAAAGTACCCTTGATAGCTGTCAGGCTCTTGATATTACTCTGGAGGGACTTCTGGCATTGTACTATGGGAGGGTTCTTCAGGGAGACTGCCTTCTGGAATTGGATGTTGATAGACAATCCCATAGTCAATAGTCCCATGATTCATAGAAAATCTTACTTCATTGGCTAGCCACATGGCATGATGGCTTGACTTTATCTCCCCCTTTTTGGCTTCTGAAAATATGTCTTTAGAGAGAGCTGCCTGGAAGGCCTGAAGTTGTCTAGCTAGAAGATTATTCAGATTTCCAATAGCATCCATATGAGTGCCTTAAGATGCTATTACAGATTAATTGAAGGAATTTGAAAGTTGATCTTGGGTGACTTGAAATTGATGAAGTAAAGTTTCACCAACATTGTCCACTAGCTCTTGAGAGACCTGAGCAGAAGATGATATGTTGGAACACGGTCTTCCGCATCTCCTAGGTTTGAGAATAACAAATCCTATGTGTGTATTTAATCTTGTGTGATCTAAGTGTGCAGGATAACAGGTCAAAATGACTCAAGGTTTACATATGGTGGTTGCCCCCAAAATTGAGCCATCAACTCCAAACTGATCACTAGCGCAGGCGATAGTGGATAGCGCCGGCGCTAGCTCGATGCACAGAAGGCTTGCTGGAATTGTTGCCTCGGATTGAAGATCTTGCCGCGCAAAGAGTTTCTTAACCAGGGATAGCACCGGCAGTAGTGGATAGCGCCGGCGGTAGCATGACTCACTTAAGGCATAGAGCAAGAGGTTGCCGTGGATGGGAGATTCTTCCGCGCAAAACGTTGCCTAATCCGGGCTAGCGCCGGCGGTAGCGCTAGCGCCGACGGTAGCGCATGGGCTATAAAAAGGACCCAAGTCCTCTCGTTTCAGACAACACATCAAAGAGAGATATTGAGTGCCAGAATTCCAGAGGCTATCTTGGCCGAAAGTTGATGTGCTAGCGAAGCTCTGCAAAACTTCTGAAGGAGAATCTCGTCACGCCGAATCAGATCGAAGTCCGCTTCTACAACGCTTATTCAACGGCGGATCTTCGTCTCCAACTTCAAAAGTCCATCTTGAGGGAGTTCTTATTTCTTTATTGTTATTTCATATTCCTCTTTGTAAACGATTAGTTAAATCGCCTCGTGTTGGCGACTAGGTCTGGGTAGGACTTAGGGGGAAAATCGCCTCGTGTTGGCGACTAGATCTAGGCTAGGTCTAGGGGGGCTCGAGGCCACATCCGGGGAGGGATTGGCTAGAGCGGCTTGAGGCCGAATCCGGGGAGGATAAGGCTAGGGCCACCGGTTCGTGGGGAAGCGAGTCGAGATAGAAAACCAAAAGAGTTCTTTGCGATTTTAGCTTTGATTTCTAGCTTTCATAAGAGATCATATTTTGTAATCATGTTTCTCAAGTTAATAAAATCATGTCTCTATTTTTACTTTATTTGATTAGTCTTGATCTTCTTCATTATTATATTCAAAGCTTTTTCTAAAATATTCAAAATATTTATAAAATCTTTAAAACCCTTATTCACCCCCCCTCTAAGGGCGCCTACCGATCCAACAAGTGGTATCAGAGCGGTTTTGTTCCAATCGGCTTAACAACTAGGAACAATGGCGTCTCATGATCTCTCTTTTCCTGAGGGTCAAGGGGTTATTCGACCACCTCTCTTTACTGAGTCAGATTTTAACTACTGGAAAAATCGAATGATGTGTTTTCTTATGACCATGGATGTAGAAGTATGGAACATGGTAGAAGTGCGGTACTCTCCGCCTACAACTGTAGTAGGAGAGGCGACATTAGCAAAACCTAAGGATAAATGGGATGACAACGATAAACTTAAGTGTAAAAATAATGCTAAAACAATGCACGCTTTATATTGTGCTTTAAATAGGACTGAGTTTAATAGAATTTCTGCATGCACTACTGCTTATGATATTTGGAATCAATTAGAAGTAACTCACGAAGGTACATCGCAGGTGAAAGATGCAAAGCTGTTTCAACTGGAATCTGAATACGAGAAATTCAGGATGGACACGGAAGATGACATCAACTCCATGTACACTCGCTTCACAAAGATTGTCAACGCATCAAAGGCACTTGGAAAGACCTACTCCGACGGGGACATGGTGAGGAAAATCCTTCGTTCCTTCCCCCAAGGTTCAACCCGAAGGTGACAGCCATCTCGGAGTCGCACAACTTAAGAACACTCCAGATCGAGAACCTCATTGGGAATCTCAAAACCCATGAGGTAGAACTGCAAATCCAACACGAAGAATACAACAAAGAGCCGAAGAAAAAGGCGTTGGCACTAACATCAAAGAAGGAGTGCACCGAAGAGGACGATGATGATGAAGAAGGACTCCTGGTGAAGAACTTCAAAAAGTTCATCAGGAATCCAGAAAGAAGGAACACATTCAGAAAATTCTTCCAAAAGGACACTCGACGAAAGGGATCTTCCTCTTCATCAAGAAAAGAAAAGGAAGCGATGACGATGAAGAAAGGCCGCCTCCAGAATGCTATCACTGCAGAAAAACCGGGCACATTCGGAGCCAGTGCCCAAAATACCAAAAGGAACGGAAAGAACCAATGAAAGCAAAAGAAAAGAAGAAAGTGCTGAAGGCCGCTACTTGGGATGACTCGTCCTCTGAAGAGTCAAACGGTTCTGAGTCAAGTAGTGAGGAGGAAGCAAACTTGTGCTTGATGGCCAAAAGCGACGACGACAACACCAGTGTTCTTAGCGACACTGAGGTATATCCTCCTACCTTTGAAGAACTTTATGATAAATTTGTTTTATTAAATCATGAAAATGAATCTATTATGAAAGAAAATCATAGGCTCACAAAAAATTTAGTCTATCTTGAAAAAAGAAAAGTTTCATGTCAAGAATGTGAGCACTCATTATTTATGATAAAAGAACTTGAAGTTTCTCTCTCTAATGCCCTTTCACAAAACAAAATCATTACAAAAGAAAAAGGGGACTTAGAGAGAAAATTGAAAACTTCTATATTTCAAATTGAAAAGAACAAAAAAGGTTTTGAAAACAAATGTGTTATGATTGTTCAAGAAAATACATCTCTTAAAAAACAAAATCAAAATCTCAATTTAGCCATAACCAAATTCGGGATTGGTCAAAAATCCCTGGATATGCTTCTGGCTAATCAATGTTTTGGGTCTGGAAAAATCGGACTCGGATATAAAAGTGAACACTACCGCCCGACGGTAACTACTAAAGCAAGCGGTAGCTCTAAAGTTAAAATGCCTTCTAGTTTTTCTTATACACAAACACCATCCAGCAAGGGCAACATAGAAACTCAGAAAAGGGTCTCAACCCCCTTTATTTCGTGTGCAAATTGTCTTAAATTTGGACACACGTCTGGCTCTTGCAGGAATATAATAAATCAACGGTCATTAAAACAAATATGGGTACCTAAATAATCAAATGGATGTTAAAAGTGCTTTTTTAAACGGGTTTATCAAAGAAGAAGTCTATGTAGAACAACCCCCCGGTTTCATAAATGAAAGATTTCCAAATCATGTTTACAAATTAGAAAAAGCGCTTTATGGTTTAAAATAAGCGCCCCGTGCCTGGTATGATCATCTTACGTCGTTTTTGTTAGAGCACGGTTATGTTATGGGAAGTGCAGACAACACACTCTTCATTAAGCATAAAAATAACGAATTAATTATTCTACAAATATATGTTGATGACATCATTTTTGGAGCCACTAATGAAGAGTTGTGTAATGAAGTAGTCTTAATAATGAAAAATGAATTTGAAATGAGTCTTGTAGGAGAACTATCATATTTTCTTGGTTTTCAAATTTCACAACGAACTGATGGTATTTTTCTGTGTCACTCAAAATATGTCCACGATATGCTTAAACGATTTGGATTTGAATATCTTAAACAAGCTTCTACTCCTATGAGTGCTTCTTTAAAACTAGGAAAAGATGAATCTGGAATTTCCATTGATCAAATGCTATATAGAGGAATGATAGGTTCTCTTCTTTATTTAAGTGCATCTAGACCAGATATAATGTTTGCCGTATGTTTATGTGCTCGCTTTCAAGCCAATCCAAAAGAATCTCATTTAAAAGCGGTAAAACGTATTTTTCGCTATCTAATAGGGTCATCTAAACTAGGATTATGGTACCCACATAATGACTCCTTCACACTCCACGGCTATTCCGATTCGGACTACGCCGGGTGCTCACTAGATAGAAAAAGCACTAGCGGTACGTGTCACTTTTTAGGACCCTCTTTAGTTGCTTGGTCTAGTAGAAAACAATCTTCGGTTGCACTCTCCACCACGGAGGCCGAATATATCGCACTTGGTAGTTGTTATGCACAAGAGTTATGGATGAGCCAAACACTAGAGGACATTGGATTTCATCTCAAAAACATAGATCTTAAATGTGACAACAAAAGTGCAATAGACCTCACATATAATCCTGTACACCATTCTAGATCCAAACACATCGACGTTCGTCATCATTTCATTAGGGATCACATTAAGAAAGAAAATGTAAAAGTAAGCTTCATTGGGACAGACTCTCAACTCGCTGACATATTCACTAAACCTCTTCCCGATGCACGATTTTGTTTATTACGACTTGAGTTAGGTGTGCTAGATCTTACAAGTTAAAACACGCTCACAAATACAAACTTCTTCACTTTTAACCATCAAAAACATCTCCTAAAAATCTGCTCTTTCAGCACGAAACTACTATTGGGACACCTAATCAGGATCAACATTCAAAAATTTTAAACACCTCAAAAATCGTGTACTGTATTCTGCGCTAGCGCTAGCGCCGGCGCTAGCGTGACTTTCTGATTTTCTGCATTTTTAAAATTTTGAAAAATTCCAAAAATTATGTTACTAGATATGTACTACTTGTTTTTGCACCACTAATTTTATTTAAATTTTGAAAAATCAAAAACAAAACTATAAAAGACAAAATTCCAAAAATATGTTTTGCTCTTGTTTAAAGCTTTTGTCATTTACCAAAATCAAATATAAAATTACAAAAGACAAAAACCAAAAAATATGTTTTGCTTTTATTTAAAGTTTTTTTTAAATCAAAATACAAAAACATAAAACTTAAAAACAATCCAAAAATTTTGTATTTTTTTAACATCAAGCATGATTTAAATCTATTCTTTAGAGTCTCTATAATGTTACAATTGATTCTTTCAAACTTCTTTAACATTGCTTTTATCATGCTTTGATCTATCTATTCATATGTGCATCAATAATAATTAGAAAAGTTTGTGTAGGACTAAGCTTAGCATGCCTCTAAGTATGAGTAAATGTTTTATGTTTGATAATGATATTATTTCACTCACCTTTTGGCTTAGTCTGCTTGTGCTTCTTAATCTAAGAATGCTTGCTAATATATTGTGATTGTACATAAAATTAAAATTGCACAAGTATCTTACCTACACAACATTTATTTGCACTATTAAATATTAAGAAGAGTGGTTGAATTTCTTCTTTAAAGTGTTTGCAAAACAAGTGTAATCGGAGAACTTTGTTCAAATCAAAACTCATCATAACCTTGACAAAGTCACCTCCACCAAGCACTACTTGAACCTCCTGATAAGTCTTCATAAGCATTGTGGGGTTGAGCACCTTGGATAGATTAGTAAAGTGTCTTGTGCAAACTCTTCATTTTAAAAATAAAACCTCTTCTTCTTAAGTACACCGGATCACAAAAAAAAAAACACAAGAATAAAATTATGTGATCCCCCAAGCACTACTTTGCACCCTGATAAGCCTTTATAAGCATTGTGTTTGCAAAGCACCTTGGTTGTTGTACATTTTATTTTGTGCTTAAAAGTGTGTGGAAGTAAAATTATTTGTGTTTTTATTGTGCACTTTACTCTATATTTGTCTTGTATTTTTGGTTAACACACTTGTTCACTTTATTCAAAATACACTTGTGCACATCATTATCTTCCATAACACTTCTTCTCATGAGTATTGGATCCTAATGCTAATTCTATACTTACTCTTTATTTATAAAATGCACTAGATAACCTAGCATAATTTCTACAATGTTTAGTTTGTTTTTGAAATTATGAACTACCATAACATTGTAGTAATCTCTCTTGTGATAATATTTATTCATGCTTGGTTTCTTCATTGGTGAAATTAACCTCTTGTTTAACCTTTGATGTACAAAACATCTTCTTTCTGAAATAAAAACTCCACTATCTTTTGAATTATCATTTCTTATACAAGATGTTTTCTTTTAAGTCTTCCGCACCTTTGCTTTTATCTTGTGTTTATGATACAAAACTCTGATTTCTGACAATATAGATACTCAAACTCTAATCTAATTCAATAAAAAGATTTCCACAACTCCTTATCATTTCCTTCTCTCAAAGCTCGATCATGCCTATTAACCGTATTAACACAATTGAAAGTGGTGTCTCCTTCCCACTTTTGCTAATAACAAAAGGGGGAGAACTAACATGATAACATCTCTAACATGCTTAATTCTGTTAAGAACATATTAGGAGAGCATTCACTTAGGGGGAGCATGTATTTAGGTATTTAGGGGGAGCAATACTAAAATGCTATAATCATTATTTATCCTAAGTCATACTTGTCACACACACACAAATATGTTTCTTCATGCTTATTTTGATTAATGCTCTGATTTATCATTAATGGATTTGTTATTATCAAAAGGGGGAGTTTGTTGGAACACGGTCTTCCGCATCTCCTAGGTTTGAGAATAACAAATCCTATGTGTGTATTTAATCTTGAGTGATCTAAGTGTGCAGGATAACAGGTCAAAATAACTCAAGGTTTACATATGGTGGTTGCCCCCGAAATTGAGCCATCAACTCCAAACTGATCACTAGCGCAGGCGATAGTGGATAGCGCCGGCGCTAGCTCGATGCACAGAAGGCTTGCTGGAATTGTTGCCTCGGATTGAAGATCTTGCCGCGCAAAGAGTTTCTTAACCAGGGATAGCACCGGCGGTAGTGGATAGCACCGGCGGTAGCATGACTCACTTAAGGAATAGAGCAAGAGGTTGCCGCGGATGGGAGATTCTGCCGCGCAAAACGTTGCCTAATCCGGGCTAGCGCCGGCGGTAGCGCTAGCGCCGGCGGTAGCGCGTGGGCTATAAAAAGGACCCAAGTCCTCTCGTTTCAGACAACACATCAGAGAGAGATATTGAGTGCCAGAATTCCAGAGGCTATCTTGGCCGAAAGTTGATGTGCTAGCGAAGCTCTGCAAAACTTCTGAAGGAGAATCTCGTCATGCCGGATCAGATCGAAGTCCGCTTCTACAACGCTTATTCAATGGCGGATCTTCGTCTCCAACTTCAGAAGTCCATCTTGAGGGAGTTCTTATTTCTTTATTATTATTTCATATTCCTCTTTGTAAACGATTAGTTAAATCGCCTCATGTTGGCGACTAGGTCTGGGTAGGACTTAGGGGGAAAATCGCCTCGTGTTGGCGACTAGATCTAGGCTAGGTCTAGGGGGGCTCGAGGCCACATCCGGGGAGGGATTGGCTAGAGCGGCTTGAGGCCGAATCCGGGGAGGATAAGGCTAGGGCCACCGGTTCGTGGGGAAGCGAGTCGGGATAGAAAACCAAAAGAGTTCTTTTCGATTTTAGCTTTGATTTCTAGCTTTCATAAGAGATCATATTTTGTAATCATGTTTCTCAAGTTAATAAAATCATGTCTCTATTTTTACTTTATTTGATTAGTCTTGATCTTCTTCATTATCATATTCAAAGCTTTTTCTAAAATATTCAAAATATTTATAAAATCTTTAAAACCCTTATTCACCCCCCCCCCCCCCCTCTAAGGGCGCCTACCGATCCAACATGATATTCTTTGAAGTAAGGTATTGATTGCATCTTCAAAGTCAATAAAGGCTGCATCTTGGTTTTGTATGATGGCCTGCTGATTTTCTCTTAGAGTAAACAATCTATCAAGCATAATCTTTAGTTTATGTCCAATGAGATAAGTAGCTTGATTGATGTTGGCTATTTCAGTTCCTGTATTAGCCACAACATTGGCAGCAGTGTGATACACATTGGTGTTTTGATGATTGAGATGTTGGATATCTTCTTGCAATACATCTATTCTGGCAGACAGTTCATTCTTGCAACTGGTAACAACATGATTTACATATGCTTCAAGTTGTTCTCTTTGTCTATTTAATAGAGTTTCCATTTGGGACAAAAATTCAGTTGATGGGACTTTGGGGACTGTGCTGGTTGAAGGATGTTGCTCATCTTCTTTCCTTTGAGGTGAGGGCAGCACTAAGGATTGACATGTAGGCTCCCCCTCTATTGTTGCGGGGATTTTAGAGGGGTGATCATATTCTTCTTCTGAATTTATATGCATGTCATCATTTAAAAATTCATTCAGGGATTTGTCAGATTCCTCTAGTTCTTCACCAACTTCATGACCACCACTTGGATCTTTCTCAGATTCTTCTAATTCCACATTCAAAACAGCTTCTTGATCAGGTAGCTGCTTATGTTCTTGATTCACCTCCTCTCGAGGTGCCGAAGCACTATCCATCATAGTGGTATCTTCTCTCAGAGGCTCCCCCTCAATAGGAGTCAGGGGTTCCTGAGCGGCTACATGAACTAGGGCAGGTTTTTTTTAACCTTTAGCACCTTGAAGTGAAGACTCACCTGCTTCCTTCTTGGTGAACTTCTTGTCCCACCGGCTCACTATCTTTACTTTTATCTTTTTGAGATAGTGGAGAGGTGTAGATTCTGAATCTTTAAGGTGATGAGGGATGCAATTTTTGAGATATAGAGATAAGATTTTGCCAAAGTTTGGAGATCTTTTGTGTTCTGTAATCTTTTCAAACACAAGTTTTCCCCAGTCAGTCCTCTTGTTCAGGATCACTCTGACCATAACTTCAAACATCCCTTTAGATACTCTATCATGTGAGCCTATTTTACACAACAACACTTTCCCAATAATGTCTGTAAGTAATTTTCCTTATCTGTTCATATGCATTCTCTGTAAGCTTCCATAAGGTTTGTTTCGAAACCACACCATCTCAACCCTTCATAGATATCCGCCTCAGTGACTTCTTCTTCTTTCTCATCCTTTTCAAAGTCAGTGAGTTGTAGTCACTTTAATATGTTGTCCAGCCACAACAGTGTGAATTATTCATTTAGATTTATTGAAGTTGGAGTTTTCATAGAACGCAGAGACGACAGAGTTGTAGAGACGGGTTGGCTTAGTTAGGATGTACTCTAACTCAGACATGTACAGAAGGGTTATTACCATATCCAGATCTGCTTCAGTCCTTTCAAAAACACCCTTCAAAAGTTCTCCACCAGATGGAATTTTCTCTTCATTCTTTTTCGGTGCCATTGCTTTAATAGAGAGTCGCCGGGAGGAAGAAGATGAAAGAGAGATTCTAGGGTTTTGTGTGTGCATGATTTCTATGCTTACTTAATGTTTAATATATATAATAATGCATTGGGAAGATAATGAGGCGCGTACCTTTTCAAATCCTCCAGGATCGTTTTGAGAATCCCGGAATTGCGGCGCAATAATGATGGTGTCATGTCCTATGATGTCATTTTGTCGGTTTGTTTGAGTTTTGTCGTCAAGAGTGCCGTCGAGATTTCTTTATCCTTGTCATAAAAATCGCTTCAGCTTTGTCGTTGAGACGCCAATAATGTCGTCGAGACTTAGATTTTGTCGTCGAGACTTCATCAATGTCGTCATTACCATTAAGACGATATTCTTTGTATAAGCTATTTTCCTCAAGACGACTTTATGTTATGCCTTATTTAAGCTTTCTGGTTGTCCTGTCTTCAAAAACTAAAGTTGTCAGATCATTTTAGGGTGCACCTTGTGTGAGATCTAGCCCATTATCAAAATATTTCACATCTACTAACAGAAGATATAATGAATTCAACATGCCCAATTTAAGAACTCAACATCCCCAATTCAATTTTGAATTGATTGAACTTTGATTCATCAAGGGGCTTAGTAAAAATGTTAGCTATCTTCCTTTTGTTTTAACATACTCAAGATAGATGTCCTCCTTTTCTACATGCTCCCTAATAAAATGATAACTAATTTCAATATATTTTGTTCTACTATGTGCCACAGGACTTTTAGCAATGGAGATGACACTTGAGGAATCACAAAAGAGAGGTATTCTCTTTATGTGCATATTGTAATCCTCTAGTTGGTGTTGAATCCAAAGGACTTGTGCACAACAACTACCTGCTGAAATATATTCTGATTCAGCTGTGGAGATATCAATGCTGTTTTGCTTTTTTACTACTCCAGGACACATCCTTCTCCCCAAGAACTGACAAGTTCCTAAAGTTCTTTTTCTGTCTTCTTTGCACCCAGCAAAGTCTGCATCAGAATAGCCACACAACTCAAATTAATCTGACTTAGGATACCAGAGCCCTAGATTTGGTGTACCCTTTAGATATCTCAAAATTCTATTCACAGCTGAGTAATGAGATTCTTTGGGGGTTTACATGATATCTTGCATAGACACATGTAGCAAACATGATGTCTGGCCTACTAGCAGCGAGGTAGAGCAATGCGCCAATTATGCTTCTATACATGAACTCATTATAGGGTTTCCCCTTTTTATCCTTGTCTAGAGACACATTTTAACCCATAGGAGTTCTCATAGGGGTAGAGTTCTCCATACCAAATTTCTTTATGATATCCACGGTAAATTTGGTCTGAGAAATGAAGATTCCTTCCTCAGATTGCTTTACTTGGAGACCTAAGAAATACTTAAGCTCTCCCATACTGCTTATTTTAAATTTACTTTGCATAAGTTTGGCAAATTTTTTGCAAAGACTCCCATCTGTTGATCCAAATATAATGTGATCAACATATATTTGGACCAATAGGATCTGGCCCTTCAACTCTCTCAAGAAAAGAGTCTTATCTATTTTCTCTCTTGAGAACTTGTTTTCAAGGAGAAAGGTAGACAATGTCTCATACCAAGCCCTGGTGCTTGTTTCAACCCATACAAGGCTTTCTTAAGAAAATAAACATGGTCAGGAAAGGTTGGAGAGATAAAACCTGGAGGTTGAGCTACATAGAATTCTTTTAAATCTCCATTTAGGAATGCTGATTTTACATCTATTGGATAGACTTTGAATCCCTTATATGCAACATAAGCTAGAAAGAATCTGATGGCCCGCAATCTAGCAACAGGTGCAAATGTCTGATCAAAATCTATGCCTTCCTCCTGCCTATATCCTTGAGCTACCAACATTGCCTTATTCTTTATAATCACTCCAGCTTCATCCATCTTGTTTTTGTAGACCCACTTTGTCCCAATAATATTGTGCCCTTGTGTACTTGGGACAAGCTTCCATACTTTGCATCTTCTAAATTGATTGAGCTCTTCTTGCATAGCCATAACCCAGAATTGGTCTTTGTTGGCCTCCTCAAATTTCTTTGGCTCAAGTTGTGATAGAAAACTGAGGTGTAAGTTCTCATTTAGAGCATTTCTTCTAGTTCTGACTCCATGAGTGAGCATAATAATTATCTGATTTGCTGGATGACTTCTAAGATGTCTCATAGCAGTAAGCATCACTCTTGAGGGTTCTCCTATTTCAGTAACTTCTTCAGCTCCTGCATCATGATTCTCATTTTGGAGAGTTGGTTCTTCAGTAAACCCTTCTATTATTTCTGGAATAGATTCCAGTGTGGAAGGCTCATTCTTATCAATTGTTTCTTCTTCTATGATTTTGAGGGTCTTTAATCTTTCTTCAATTCCTAGAAGAAGGATTATGCAGCATGCTGCTCTCATAAAAAATAATATGTACAAATTCCTCAATTATAAGAGCATTTTTATTGAAGACTCTGCAGGCTTTGCTATGCTTGCTATATCCTACAAAGACACCTTCATAGCTCTTTTCAGAGAATTTGGTAATGTAGTGCTTATTATTTTTCATCACAGATCATTTACTTCCAAAAGTTTGAAGTAAGCTAGTGTTGGATTCTTACCCTTAATCAGCTCATAAGGAGTCTTATTATGGTTCTTATTATTGAGTGCTCTATTTTGCATATGACATGCAGTGTTGACTGCATCAGCCCAAAGGTATTTTCAGAGTGAGGAGTCACTTAGCATGGTCCTACCAGCTTCAATAAGTGTTCTATTTTTCCTCTCATCCACCCCATTCTGTTGGGGAGTTTTGAGAGAACAAAACTCATGTAAGATACCTTCTTCTTCACAAAATTTGGTCATTGATCCAGACTGAAATTCAATTCCATGATCACTTCTGATTTTGACCACACAATTGTTTATTTCATTCTGAATTTGTTTGACAAAGTTCTAGAATGTACTTAGGGTATCAGACTTGTGTTTTAAGAAGAACACCCAGGAAAATCTAGAGTGATCATCAACAATAACTAGTGTATAAGCCATTCCTCCTAAACTGTGCACTGCCATAGGACCAAATAAGTCCATGTGCAGTAGGTATAAACATCTAGTGGATTCTTTGTCCTGTATGCTTTTGAATGAAGTTCTTGTTTGCTTGCCCATTTGGCAAGCATGACAAGGACTCGTCTCTAAGCAATCCAACTTAGGAGCATCCCTTACCAAGTTTTCTATCATTAATTTCTTGAGAGACTTGTAGTTAATGTGGGCTAGTCTCTTATGCCCCTTTAAACAAGCAGACATTCCATCATTTGCTACAAGACATACATGCTCATTCTTTCTAATGCAAATGAAATTTAAACAAAAAATATTGCCACTCCTAGTGCCTGTTAGGATGGATTCATTCTCAGAATTCTTTATCAAGCGCTTAACCTTGTGGAAAGAAACAACATATCCCAATTCACATAGTTGACTTATGCTTATAAGGTTATGTTGTAATCCTTTAACATAAGCTACTCTTGTGATAATGATACTAGCATTTGTGATCTTACCATAACCCTTGACTACACCTCTATCAGATCCTCCAAATTTAACTTGGGGTCCATCTTCTACAGGTGTAAACTCCTTCAGTAGGCTTCTTGTTCTAGTCATATGCCTGGAACATCCACTATCCAAGTACCACACATGTGTCTTGGTGGTTTTTGGACATACCTGCAAGATAGCTACGCTTCCTTAGGAATCCATTCTTTCTTGGGTCCTATGTGCTTGTTAGAGAATAATTTAGCAGCCTGCTTTCTAGTTTTCATGTGGGAATGATTCTAAACAGTTGGGTTGAACCAACAGTCTAGGGCAAAATGCTCTACTTTTCCACAACACCAACATTTAAATCTATTGTATCTAGATTTTCTTGTAGTGTTTGGTCTGACTCAGTTAGGTTGTTGCTTGATAGCCAGCCTTCCCTTATTGGAGGCTGAAGACTTTTCCCCAACATGATAATTTCTAAAAGCCTTCACTGGAGGATTCTTTTGGGGTGCATATAGTACACTCTTCCCAAGGAAAGTTTGTCTCTTGCTTAGCCCAAAGTTTGGGGTGCACTGTCTATCTTCTGGCTTTCTTTGCATCCAAAGATGCTATTGTGATCATATGAATTTGTGGGTATGATCAATTTTCTAAAGATTGTCTTTCCTTGGGTCGATTTTCCATTGTTTTCACCTTGAGAGTAGCCCAAACCTTGCTTATTTGTTTGTGAAAAGCTATCAATCAAGGGAAGAACTGTTTGTGGCTTGGAATAACTAGCCACAATTTTATTTTCCTTTAAGAACATATCCTCCAGCTCTTTGATTCTAATGTTCTTATGCTTAATAACTTCAGTCAAAGTGCTAGTGCTCAGAGGAGAGAATGATAATTTGGTCTTATCTTGAGCTAGCTGAGTTACTTTCTCAAGCAGGTCATCTAGCTTTTGCTTTCTTAAGAGCATCAAATAGGGCACCAAATTTCTCAATATAATCAGTGTCAACTTCTCTTACTGTTGAAGAGGAGCTAGCATCTGAATCTGTGTCAGATATGGTAGGAGAGGCTTTAGGAATTACCTGTTTATGATGAATTTCATCACAACATTTTTCATCTAAGAAGGCCATGGCTGCTATATGGCTGTCTGATTCTGATGAAGAGCATTCAGTGTCACTGTCACTGAGTGTTTTCAATTTCTTTGCCACAAAGCTTTTCTATGACTTCCTATTCTTTGAGTGTTTTCTTTCTTCACTTTTCTATTGTCTCTTGAATGGACATTCAACAATGACATGTTCAGGTTTTTTGCAGCTACAACAAACAATGTTAGAAGAAGTATGTTTGCTAGATTTGGAGTCATACCTGTCTGATATGTGTTTCCTCCCAAACTTGTCTTCTCTCCTGGAGCTAGAGGGTGAAGCTTCATATCTTCTGTTCCCTCTTCTTCTATTTCTTAGTAGTTTCTTAAACTGCTTGGTGAACAGTGAGAGATCTTCATCAGAGAGTTCTGAGCTGGAGTTGCTTGAGGTCTCTTCCTCCGAGACAAAGGTAGGCTCCACTGTCTTGTGTCTGGAAGCTTCAGCTTTAAAGGCCACTGCCTTTTCTCTATTGTAAGCCTTGGAGTTTTCTTCTGTAGCCTTTCTAGTATTCAGCTGCAGCTCATATGATAGGAGCTTGCCATACAGCTGTCTAGGCTCCATTGCTCTCAGATTGCCAACTTCCCTTATTACACACAGCTTCATGTCCTATTGTTTGTTCAGAGATCTCATGAATTTGTCATTTAACTCATAGTTAGTGAACTCTCTTTCAAAGGTTCTGAGCCCATTGACATTCCTGAAAAACTTCTCATAGCAGACAACTACATCAACCTTCTTGTCTTGCCTGGAGGATTCATATTCCTGATTTAGAAAGGATTTTCTGTCATCCCTGACCTCTTCAATTCCTTCCATGTAAACAACCAAGGAATCCCACATTTCCTTTGTTGTTTTGCAATGAATCAGATTCTGAAATGTTGAATCATCCAAAAGCACAAAAGCCTTTTTCTTCCTCCAAACACTCCTTCTTTCCTTAGCCACCAAAAGCACAAAAGACTTAATGGAATTAGAAAAGAACTCCTCTGTCCTATGTAGGGCTTTAGGACACACTTATCTGAGCCTTTGGATCAAGATCTAAGGAGACCGGACGACCAGAAATTGCTACTTACGGATCTGGTTCCGTAAGCTAGCGCTGGGGATAGCGCTACCGCCTGCGCTAGCGACTCGACGAAAACCCAATCGATGAAGACATCTCGACGTCCAGATGAACTGCTCCACTTGATGAAAGCTATCGCTGGCGCTAGCGCTACCGCCCGTGCTAGCCTCTCGACTAACTCTTTTCGACGAAGCTGTCTTGACGAATCCAACTCGACGCAACCATCGAAACCACTAGGCTACTCGACGAGGCAGCTAACTACTGCGCTAGCACCTAGCGTCACCGATAGATCCCAGGTACAGAGAAGCTTGTACTAGCCTTTGGCATTCTAGCCTCCGCGAAACCCGGGGTGTTACAACTCCACCCCCGTTAAAAGAATTTCGTCCTCGAAATTTAAGACGTTAATGAAAACATACTTAACACACATACCTAACACAAATTAGTTCTGGAAAGTCATCCCGCATTGTTTGCTCGCGCTCTCATGAGAACTCATCTCGTCCGCAATTATTGCAACGCACCTTCACCAGCTTGGCCTCTTAATTCCACAACCGTCGGACTTCAAAATCTTCCACTCAAACCTAATGAAATATCATCCTCAGATCTTCGGCTACAGGAACTATCGAAGAACTGACCACATCTTATGGCTCCACCAATGCTTTCCTCAGCACCGAAATATTGAAAACATCATGCAATCCACTTAGCTTGGCGGACAACGCTAACCGATAGGCTGCTTCGCCTATGCGCTCCGTAACCTCAAAAGGACCCAAATACCTCGGACTCAACTTCTTGAGTTGCCGAATTCAAGAATCGCCTTTGAACGACTTGATCTTCAAGTAGACCATGTCACCCACCACAAATTCCACATTTCTATGACACGCATTAAAATATTTCGCCTGCCGATCTTGAGCAATCTTCATGCGCTCCTGGATCGTTTGCACCAACTCACAAGGGTCTGCCACTACTTCCTTCCCTAAAAGCTGAGTGTCTACCGCCTCTATCCAAGACATCGGCGTTCGACACCGCCTTCCATACAAAGCCTCGTATGGCGCCATCTTGATACTCGCCTGGAAACTATTGTTATAAGCAAACTCTAGCATGAAAAGGCGGTCTTCCCAACTCTTACCAAAATCGAGGGCACACATCCTTAACATGTCCTCCAACGTACGGTTAGTTCTCTCCATTTGACCATCGGTCTGCGGATGTAATGCGATTCTAAATTTCAACTTTGTGCCCAAGCTTCTCTGCACCAACCTTCAGTCCTTGGACGTGAACCGCCCATCACAATCACAAACCATGCTCTTTGGAATTCCGTGCAACCGCATAATATTACGAATACAAAGCTCCACGAGCTTCTCCACGCTACCAACCTTCCGATTTGGAGTGAAGTGGGCCACCTTGGTCAGACGATCCACAATCACCCAAATTACGTCGTTACTTTGCCGCGACCGAGGCAAACCATTCACAAAATCCATGGAGATGTCTTCAAATTTCCACTCGGGTATAGGAAGAGGTTTCAAGAACCCGCCCGACCTTTGGTACTCGGCCTTCACCAAAGCACAAGTCTCACATTGACTTACATACAAAGCTACGTCCCGCTTCATCCCAGGCCACCAAAAGGATTTCTTCAAATCCAAGTACATCTTTGTATTTCCTGAATGAATGGAGTACTTCGTGAAGTGAGCTTCAAACATCGACTCCTCATGGAGTTTTCCAAAGCGAGGGACACACACCCTTCCACTTCTCTTTAAAATTCCACCGACCATCTCCAAAGCACTGCCTTCGCTCCGCTGAGCTTCCAACACCAACCGATGACACTCGACGTCTGCGATGCTCTCCTCTCGGATTTGATTCGCTAAATTACACTGCATCTAAATCCAGTTCAACCGAGCTACGCTGGACTCACCATGAGCCACACACGAAATGTCAAAAGACTCAAACTCTCGCAGTAAATGCTCATCAGACGCTTCAATCCTATTACCTTGCCCGAAATACTTTCTAATCAAGGCGTCAACCACCACATTGGCCTTACCTGGCATATATTGAATCGCTACATCATAGTCCCCAAGGGACTCGACCCACCTACGCTGCCACATATTGAGATCTTTCTAATCCAGAAGATACCTCAGGCTTTTATGGCCCGTGAAGATTTCCACCTTTGCACCATACACGCCACAATTTAACGCAAAAATCACCGCCGCCAATTCCAAGTCAAGGACGGTGTAATTTCTCTCATGAGGCTTTAGCTGCCTTGACCCATAAGCTATCACGCTTCCATGCTGCACCAGCACGCAACCCAAACCGTAACTTGACGCGTCGCTGAAAATCTGAAATCCTTTAGTCCCACTAGGAAGACTTAGTATTGGAGCGGACATCAATCTTTCCTTCAAGGTCTCAAATGCACCGGCACACTCCGAAGTCCACACAAACTTCTAGTCCTTTCGGGTAAGAGAGGTGAGGGGCAAAGACATCCGTGAAAAGTTCTCAACGAACCTTCTGTAATAATCGGCTAGTCCAAGGAAACTCCGGACTTCCGCCATGGTTCTTCATACATGCCAATCTCTAATCGATTCAATCTTCGCTGGATCCACTGCCACCCCATCTCCACTGATCATGTGACCCAGAAATGCCATCTTCCTGATCCATAACTAGCACTTTGATAACTTAGCATAAAGCTGGTTCTCCCTCAGATTCTGCAACACTAATCTCAAATGAAACTCATGTTCCGCCTTTGTCTTCGAATACACTAAGATGTCATCGATGAACACCACCAAGAATGAATCTTGGTATTGCCGAAACACTCTGTTCATTAAATCCATGAACACTGATGGCGCATTCTCCAAACCGAACGACATAACCGAGAACTTAAAATGACCATATCTCGTCCCAAATGTCATCTTGGGAACATCCTCTTCTCCAATCCTCAACTGATAGTAACCCGACTTCAAATCCAATTTGGAGTACACCGTCGACTCCACCAGTTGATTGAACAAATCATCGATTCACAGAATCGGATACTTATTCTTGATGGTCAACTTATTCAACTCACGGTAGTCTATGCACAACTCCATACTACCATCCTTTTTCTTTACAAATAACACAGGCGAACTCCACGACGAAGAGCTGGGTCTAATATACCCATGCTCTAGCAACTCTTGCAACTGCACCTTTAGCTCGGACAGTTCCTTTGGTGCCATCCTAAAGGGAGGACACGACACCAGCCTCGCACCTGACACCAACTCTATTAAGAAATTGATTTCACGTTGAGGAGGTGCTCCCGGAAGCTCCTCGGGGAACACATCCTCGAATTTTTCCACCACTGGCACTTCTCTGATTGCCAACTTTGTGGAGTGAGTCTCCAACAAAGCTAAAAATGCCTCACCTCCTTGATTCACCACTCGCATCAATTGCACATCAAAAATCAGGGAGCAAGCCACTCCGCCTAGGCCCTCGAACTTGACCTCTGCTTTACCTTCACTCTTTAGGGTCATCACCTTCAACAAGCAATCAATACTAGCTCATTGCTCTGCAAGCCAGTCCATCCCTAGGATAATATCAAATTCGGGTTGTGGTAGAATCACTGCTACCAACTCAATGTCACACTCGCTAATTCTCCAAACAATGCGCCATTTCCTTCCGGTGGTCATGAAAGACCCATTCAGCATGCACAAGCTAAGCTCCAACTCCGCCTCAACAGTCTCAACACCAATTCTCCAGATAAAGCTTTCTGCGATAAAAGAGTGTGACGCTCCCGTGTCGAACAACACTCTGCAGGGATAGCCAGAAAATAGCATGAAGCCTAACATGCATACAATAAATTCGAGAGCTCGCAAACAATTTTAAGCTACCGAACGAACGATCTAAACTTTACATACCTGTCACCACATCGGGTTGATGAATCACATCCTATTTCCCACAGTTGTATGCTCGAGGATGCACAGGAGGGAACCATGAAGCACTAGACTCCGCCGCTTTCCCATTCTCCCCAGCATTAGGACCGGAACGCACTGACTACTCTTGCGTCTGCTCTAGCTCAACCCCTCCCTTGGGATAGTTCCGAGCTATGTGGCCCACCATGCCACACTTATAGTTAAGCATGCTCGGGCTGGAGTAGTACTAGGATGGGTGACCTCCTGGGAAGTACCCATGTTACACACTTAACTATCAAGTTTGCCTCATCGAAAGGAGAATGTGGCCACCAACAACCCGCCAGTGGGCTGGATAGGGGTTGGGGTGCTTGTTCTGCAGCCCGATAACGGTTGTCGGGCGAGGCTGTCGGTGGACGTTGTCCCAATGGTAAGTCCGGGGCCTTGGGATGTTACAAGATGTTCATGGGAACATAAGGTCCCTCTTCCACTGCCAAATAGACTCTAGGGTCTGAAACTTCCATGCACAAGTTGATTCTCTGTTTCCAGACTGTGAAGTTCTCTTTGGTGCAGATGGGCAGCTTCATTGAGCTCTTTTCCTTATTATGCTCACCGACCATTCATTTATCACAACCCACTAAACTTGTAGATCTTGTTCTAAGCTGTTAAGCCTTCGAACTCAACCTCACTCTAATACCAATTGAAAGACATGGGTTGTCTATAAACTACACCTAGAGGGGGGGGGGGTGATTAGGCGTTTTCAATATTATTTGCTACTTTAAAATTTAACTATCACAGCACAAGATCAATCACAGAAAACACATAAGAATTATAATGGTTCCCTACAAGACAATGTGTTTAGAGGTAGTCCACTGTCCCTCCACCTATCTAGCAATGAGCTAGACTAGACAACTTCTCCAACTCAGATCTTTTCTCAATAAAAAGATCGTACAACTCAGGTTCACATAGAACCCTACCAAGCTCAGACTTTGTAAGTCTTACAATAACTCAGATCTTCACCAAGATCCTACTAAACTCAGGCTCATAAAGAACCCTACCAATCTCAGGCTCACACAGAACCCTACCAACTCAGATCTGTTACAAGATCCTACAAGCTCAGGTTCACAAAGAACCCTACAGAATAAGAAAGAAAGGTTTGCTGTTGTAGAAGAAAAGACTTAAAGATGAAAGATTTGAAATAGCAGGTCTTCTTCTTCTTCTTGAAACAATAAGCTTAGAGATCTTGTGAATCAATGAATGTTTCTTTAGAATCTTCTCTAGACCTTCACAGCACAGCAGTGAAGTTTTCTTCTTGTTGATTCTTTTCTTTCTCTTTTGGAAGTAAGTATGAGAATAAACTTGAGAGAGAATACTTAAGCAACCGTGTTTTCTGTAGATAAAAATTGTTTCTCTTATACTGCTATGTAATTTTGCATAATGACCCCTATTGATTATTCCATAATCAATTTGCCCGTTTAAAATGTTTGACAGAACTGGCATAATATTTCATCATAAATGACTTGCCGTTCTTGGAACTTGCAGAATATGGAAATAATAATATTCCTCATTAAATATTGTGCAACGGCTATATTCTGTAGAGAATATATCATTTCTTACTCCTTGATTGGTGTGCAAGATAGGCGGCATGCACATTCCCTGAATACCAATTTCCAAGAACGTCGGCGCATTAAATGTGGCTCTGCAACTATCAAGGCAATAATATTCCTTCAAGCCGATACTGTCTTGATCAATGTTAACGACAGATATTCTTCACGACAATATCTTCAACATACTTCCTTCTTCAAGACTTTACTTGATATCTCAACGATATTGCTTCTTTTAGACGATATTGTCGAGATGTTTCTTTTTATAAGACTTAGACTTATTCATCAGGATGACAGTCTTTCTTCAAGACGATATCATATTGATCTTCTAGACGATATGAGGTCTTCAAACCGATGTTTGTCTACATGAACCTTTCTTTATGACTTAATGAGTTATGTATTTTAATCTTCAAGGTTATACCTCTTCTTCAAGATGATATCGTCGAGACATCTGAACTTAGCTTTATCCACGATAAGCTTTCTTCAACCTTCAAGACTATACATCTTCTTCAAGACGATATCATCGAGAAATCTGAACTTAGCTTTATCAACGATAAGCTTTCTTCAAGATGATATCGTCAGAACTGTCTCGATGATATGTTTCCTTTCTCAATGATTCATCTTCTGAGTCTTGAGATGATATTTTATTTAGTTAATTTTCATTACTTTTATCATCTTGATACTAATGATGTAGCTTTGATGCATCTGTCACAACATGAACTTAAACATAACATCAAAAACAACTTAGCTTATCTGTACTTGTGTTCCTTCTTCAAATCTAGAAGTATTGAAGGCATAATACCCAACAAGTTTTAAAAATCCCTCTTCAAACGATTCAGCTGGTTCAAGATCTCCTAATCAAAAGATCTGGTTTGGTTCTAAGAGTCTCCTTATCAAAATACGCAGTCCCTAGTTCTAAGAGTCTTCTTATCAAAAGACTCAGTGGTTCTAAGAATCTCCTTTTCAAAAGACTCAGACACTATGATAGTGTATTCCTACTAAGTTATTAGAAGAGTGGAGTACCCAGATTTTGGGGGACCATCATAGCTTTTGTGTCTTCTACGTTTGTGAATTTTCGGTGCTTGTCTCTTGAGTATTTCTATTATTTTGTGATAGTATTAATTTTTGTTGGAATTTTGGATGCCTAGTAATTAGGATTAATTCTCTATGCACTTCTTAGTAAAAGATTTTTAAATCTCTATTCACCCCCTCTCTAGAGAATTCTCAGGGGAGTTAATGTGCACTTTAAATTAGTTTCAGAGCCAGGTTGATCAGAAAAAGGTTAACCCCTTGATCAAAAGATCCTCTCACTCAAATTTTTGTATTTCAAAAGTATTGTAAGAAAATGAGTTCTAAGGACTATTCATCCACTAGACCATCAATATATAATCTGAACAAGTTTACACTCTGGAAGGCTAGAATAAATTTATACATGAATTCTATTGATGAAGGTATTTTCAACTCTATTTTGACACGCCCACCAATGCCATACAAACAGGATGGTAGTGGGAACTCAAAACCAGAACTTGTTCCCAGGGAAGAATGAACAGAAGGAGAAAATAAAATAAAAGACTGGGATGTCAAGGCAAGGAATATCTTCGTATTAACTATGTCAGCTGACATATTTCAAAAAGTGTCTGAATGCCAATATGCAAAAGAAATATGGGATTCACTATCCAGATTAGTGATGCGCGACTCAACACACCGCTATAGGTAGGAGCGAGACTGCGCCATGAAATGGCAGTGAACCGGTCGTTGTTAAGTAATAATATGAGGAAGTAAATCCCCAAGTATCGAATCTCAAAGGAACACAGTAAGGTGGAGTTTACTATCGTGGAAGGACTTGAGATTGAAGTCCTTTAGGTTGAATGGAGTGCGAAAAAGGGGGGTTTTGGCTTATGGAAAATAAAAGAAAATAACTACAACTACTCCTATGCAGGCCTTGAGCGCACAGCTTTGCTAGGCTGGATGGAAACTACATAGGCATTGCACGCACTACTTCGCAAGGGAGGATGGAAGAGTAGGCAAGCGGATGGAGTGATAAGTGCGGAATCGAACTGTGCAGGCCTTGAGCGCACTGCTTCGTGAGGTGAATGGATTACACGGGCCGCTATGCCACGCTTCGCTAGGTGGATGGAAGAGTAGGCACACGGAATGGGCGAGTAGGATAGCTGAATGAAGTGGAGGGTGGAGTGGATTTGGTGGCGCATCTCAAATACACATATAAACAAATGAGAAATTTCATATAAACATGAAATAATCAATACAAAGCAAGGTTTACATGTGCCACATACTCAAATAATAAGGATTACATTCATTTACATCATCACAAATAAGAGAAAAAGGCAAGAGATACGACCGAATCCGGAGGCTTGTTGTAGATTCTCGGTATGAATCGTCGGGTTGTCAATCCGCGTCCTAGCTCGGTCCCAACTATCGTCCGGGGTAGAGGAGGGCTGTCACTTCCTCCCAATGGACCCGTCTTCTCAGGTAAACTATAATCCGGCCACATCCGATGCGAAGAACTCTTTGCTTGGCGATGAAGATGAGGGTGGAATCCTCTCCTTGAAGCACTTGGACGATGGAGGCGGCCGAGAGGATGCTCCGGCTTTAGATTTGCAAGGAAATGCTGGCCGGAGCTCCTCCTTAAGGTGGGCGGCGATGGAGCGGCGAAAAAGTGCGAAACTGGAGCTCTTGGGCGCGGGAAAGAAAATTGATCCGATTAGGGCGAAAATCTGCGCTTTTAGTGGAAACAAACAGAAATTTGATCACGCACGGTCGAACGCACGGCCGTGCATGAACCGTATGATATTAATCAAGAATAAAGACCAGGAAGACGAAGCAGACACGCCCATGAATTTTACTCATGCACGGTCGAAGCCGACCGTGCGTAAAAATGCACGGGTAAATTCAGAAAGCTCGAAATCCGACAACCAATAGGAGGTCATGCGTTTTGTTCGCGCACGGTTGAGGCCAACTGTGCGTGAAGAAAATGCATGAGCGGGGCAGATCACCATATTGCCCAGCCGATCATTGCGCACGACCGCAGCTGACCATTCGTCAAGTAAACGCACGACCGTGCGATTCATACATGATGAATTCTGGGCACTATGGACGATCTGCCCACTTGCACAACAAATCCAAACGCTGGGAACACACCTCCAGCACAAGTATAAAAGCATAAAAGAATGGGGAGCACATTGTGCTTGCCCCCAACAATAAATTGCGCAATTGAACACCACAACGGGTCTAAATGAGCACTTAAAGTGAAAGCGCAAACAAATAAAATATAAGCAATTACGACCTGAAATTGAAGTGCAAAAGCAGGAAAACTAGCCCAGATGAGTCCATAAGAGTGTATATAAATGGGACTCATCACACCCCCAGACTTAAACGTTTGCTCGTCCCGAGCAAATCATCCCTTAAGCGGACAAGAAAAAGACAAGCTGACATAGAAATTGTAATGGCAAAGTACCATGCGAAGTCGCAGGCTCACACTCATAAAAATTCAGTAGAAGAAATATCTAATTATACATACTAGTCTTTAATTTTCTAGGGGCGTATTTATATATTACATTTACTCAAAAATTGAATCACGGTGAATCATCCGGTCATGCATAGGAAGAAAGTAGACTGAACGCTAAGGTGAGCATTGCCAAAGATCGGGGCTCGGGACAACCTCCATTGAAATCTATCAATGTCGTTGACCATAAGCTTGCCCGTTCGCAGTCTCTCAACGGCACTTGTTTGACTCAAACGCGTGAATCAGTAGGACTTTAGGTTAGAGATGGGGCTTGGGTTTAGGTGAGGTATACAATGATAAACAAGAGGGCTAAAGCACAAAACCCAAATGAGCTAACACAACAAAATTATCCTCAAGCACCACACAAATACACAGGTACATCACACCCCCAGACTTGGACTTGAAAACATGGGTGTGTGCACCGCCTACTCCCAAACAAAAATATAAAAATTAATATTTTTAATTAAGCTCTTCTTCTTTTTCTTTTCACTTTTTTTTCAAAACATCTTCAGCAAATTGAGCAATGAAGCGCATCCACATTTTCACAAAAATATCACAGCATCAACATCCCAAACATGAAAATAAAGTATAAACTTGAGCTCAAATTCAGGTGTGTGATTAGGATTGGCTTTAAGTCTTTGGTGAGATAAAAGTAGGGCTGAATCAAAGAATGGGTAGGCACAACTGGTCTAGCAAGGATAGAGCGATAGGAATGGGCACAAATGCTCAACCGGGCCATAACTAATTGCCTACATTACATTCGTGCGATTGACTAATCGTATACCCATGCTTCAAGAATCGCTTGGGGCAAGTTCTTAGCCACCGAGACAGATTATCCTTCCTCCCGGCTCGAGCAATACGAGGCTAACGAATGTCTACACACATTCCTATGCTACCGTTTGATTCATACCTAATTCACAATTTTTTGAGTTTAGTAAACAATATCTACGCTAATAGAAAGGTATAAACTAATAGCATAACAAGAAATTGACTCTACACAAATTTCTATGCGAGACATGAGCACTCGACTAGGAGCACTACTAGAGTCAACACTTTACTCTGACTCACAGTCCTAAGCCAGCACAACAATTTTCCAAATCATGCACAAGAAATAAATAGAGCTCACGACGTGCTAAGGGTTAAGCACACGCTCATGTGGGTGCTGTGATGTGCGGTGAAAATGAACAACTACAATATTATTGAAATAAAAGCTTCTAGCATGCTATGCAATAGTGCACGTGAGTGGGCACAGAAAATGGCTCTCCCCCACACTTAAACTAAACCATCCAACACAATATATGCTATGAAATTCAAAATAATGCTAAGGGAAGAGAGTACCCAATGCTCAGCAAGTGAGCACACCAGAAGACGCGTGTAAACCAAGACAAAGCTGCAGCATCCGCCATCCAGAAAAAGGACCTGCATGGGTGAGCTCCATCAAAAACAAAAGGAAATATACAAAATAAAATGAAAAACACTAACTAAACTAAACTAAATGAAATAAAAATGCAAGAAAAGGTAAGATAACTACTGGGGTTATTGTCCTCCCAGCATGACTTATTCAAATTTAAAATAGTTCTAGCTAATGGGTCTATGAAAAGAAAAGTGCATAGGTAACTGTTCTAATATCCGTGTTGGTAACGGGTACCGATACGGCGATAAAATAGTTACCCCTCTACCTAAATAATAATACCTGCTCCTCGCAGGTAGAGGGAACAGAATGTAAGAAGAGGAGGAATCCTCACTCTTTTCTCGAAAAATATCCTTGCCCAGCAAGGTGTCGTCTTCAAGAAGGCGGCAGGAGGAGAAGGTAATGATTGAGGCTTCCATTTTGGAGGAGGGGTCAACCTCCTCACATATGAGGATACGCTCATCATTGACTTGAGCATCATGATCCAAGTCCTCTTGAAGTACCTGTGAAGATTCAACCTGCACAGGCTCAGATGAAGAAAGGGGTTCAAGAAATAAAAGAGAGGAATGACTTAAATAATCAAAAATCAGGGGAGTGGTCCCGGTCTCACTCCCAGCAGGATTCAAGCATAGATCAATGTCGATATCATATGAGTCGTAGCGAGGGGAGTCCGAAAGCTCGAGGTCCTCGGTGTTGAGTTGGATCTCCTCATCCAATAAGGAAGTGCAAACTTCCTCATCAGAAAGGGTTCCCTCCTCATCCCACCACGGTGCGTCATCGTGTTCCAAGGAGTCACACTCCCCATCGGAGAGAATAACATCCTCATCCCACTTTGGCGCATCCTCAGGCTTCAAATTAACTTCCTGCCTAACATCATCAACCAGCTGACCAAAAATAGGTATATAGAGTTCTTGCAAAGAAAGCGGAGCAACAGGGGTAATAACATCATCAGAGAAAATGTGCACAGGTTCCACCGGGGGTGAATCCAAAAGGAGTGATGAATGCGCCGGGAGAGAAGTCTCCACCATATCATCACACCGATCAGCAGAAAGTCTGATAGGGATATCTGCAGCAGTCCACCATAGACAAGGTGGTACTGCGAATATATCATCAGAGTCAGAATGAGCACCCAAAGGAGAGGTGGATGGAATGATATGAACATCATTTTTATCATCCTCATCCATCTGGTGCTGAAACACTATGCAATCTTTCAATGCGTGCTCGGTGCTATGACAACACAAACACCGTTTTCCATTACTCCTCGGTCTAGACGGGGACGGAGAGGAATATGAAAACGGTAAATGGGGTAGAGAAGAGCGACCATAAGACTTAGGTACGGTGTATACTGGGCCTCAAGAATTATGCTCACCATCTCCAGTGGGGCATTTATCGCTAGAATGATTATGATTTCCACACCATCTACAACGGATATTGAAAGTCGAATACATGGCGTAGCGGGGGATAATTCACCAACAGAAAAAATTTCTTTGCAAAAATTAACTACACACAAGAAATAATTAAAAATATGAATGTCTGCTTTAGATCAATCACAAAATAGATAAGGAATAAAGAAATTTAAAACTACAAATTCTAAGAACTAAAACAAAGAAGAAAATGGTATAAACAAATGGAAAAGGGCTTCTATCTCTCGACTTCCTCTCCAAAAACTCACACGACAGTGTTCCCAGACAACGGCGCCAAAAACTTGATGCGCGAATCTCAACATACCGCTATAGGCGGGAGCGAGACTGCGGCACGAAATAGCAGTGAACCGGTCGTTGTCAAGTAATAATATGAGGAAGTAAATCCCCAAGTATCGAATCTCAAAGGAAAACAGCAAGGTGGAGTTTACTATCGATGAAGGACTTAAGATTGAAGTCCTTTAGGTTGAATGGAGTGCGGAAAAGGGGGGTTTTGGCTTATGGAAAATAAAAGAAAATAACTACAACTACTCTTATGTAGGCCTTGAGCGCACTTCTTACATAGGCGGGATGGAAACAACGTAGGCCTTGAACGCACTACTTTGCAAGGGCGGATGGAAGAGTAGGAAAGCGGATGGAGTGGTAAGTGCGGAATCGAACTGTGCAGCCCTTGAGCGCACTGCTTCGTGAGGTGAATGGATTACACGGGCCGCTATGCCACGCTTCGCTAGGTGGATGGATGAGTAGGCACACAGAATGGGCGAGTAGACTAGGGTAATGAAGTGGAGGGTGGAGTGGATTTGGTGGCGCACCTCAAATACACATATAAACAAACGAAAATTTTCACATAAACATGAAATAATCAATACAAAGCAAGGTTTACATGTGCCACATCATCAAATAATAAGGATTACATTCATATACATCAACACAAATAAGAGAAAAAGGCAAGAGATACGACCAAATCCGGAGGCTTGTTGTAGATTCTAGGTAAGAATCGTCGGGTTGTCAATCCGCGTCCTAGCCCGGTCCCAACTATCGTCCCGGGTAGAGGAGGGCTGTCACTTCCTCCCAATGGACCCGTCTTCTCCGGTAAACTACAATCCAACCACGTACGATGCGAAGAACTCTTTGCTTGGCGATGAAGATGAGGGTGGAATCCTCTCCTTGAAGCACTTGGATGATGGAGACGGCCGAGAGGATGCTCCGGCTTTAGATTTACAAGGAAATGGTGGCCGGAGCTCCTCCTTAAGGTGGGCGGCGATGGAACGGCGAAAAAGGGCGAAACTGGAGCTCTTGGGCGCGGGAAAGAAAATCTATCCGATTAGGGCAGAAATTTGCGCTTTTATAGGAAACAATCAGAAATTTGATCTTGCACAGTCGAACGCACGACCGGCGTGAACTGTGTGATATTAATCAAGAATAAAGACCAGGAAGACGAAGCAGGTGCGCCCATGCGTTTTGCTCACGCACGGTCGAAGCCGACCGTGCGTAAAACTGCACCGGTAAATTCAGAAAGCTCGAAATCCAGCAACAAATAGGAGGTCGTGCGTTTTGTTCGCTCACGGTTGAGGCCAACCGTGTGTGAAGAAAATGCACGAGCGGGGCAGATCACCATATTGCCCAGCCGATCATTGCGCACGACCGCAGCCAACCGTGCGTCAAGTAAACACACGACCGTGCGATTCATACATGATGAATTCTGGGTACTATGGACGATCTGCCCACTTGCACAACAAATCCAAACGTTGGGAACACACCTCCAGCACAAGTATAAAACCATAAAAAGAATGGGGAGCACATTGTGCTTGCCACCAACAATAAAGCGCACAATTGCACACCACAACGAGTCTAAATAAGCACTTAAAGTGAAAGCGCGAACAAGTAAAATATAAGCAATTACGAACTGAAATTAAAGTGCAAAAGCAAGAAAACTATCACAGATGAGTCCATAAGAGTGTATATAAATGGGAATCATCAATTAGTGGAAGGAAGTTCAGATGAAAGGAAGGACATGAAGTCTCTTCTCATATCCCAATATGAGAACTTTCAGAAGAAGTCTGCAGAAAATGATGCTAAAATGTATGAAAGGTTCAACATTATAATAAATGAGCTCAACGGACTCCAATGAGATCTCATTGACTGATATAAGTGACAAGCTACTCATGTGCATCCCAAGCAATTTGGAATCAAGGATCTGGGCATAAGAAAGTCCATATGACACATGGAGATCTCCACAGATGCCTTATTACTTAAGTCCTATAAGCTGCTGCTAAAAAGTAGAGCTGAGACAGAAGACAAGGAGAAAGTATCAACTCCTAAAGAAAGGGCCATTGAATTAATGGCAGCTGAAGGAGAGCCTTGTACTTATGAAGAAGAAATGTTTAATCTCTTGGACAAAAGGTTCAGAAAGTGGATCAAAATTGAAGACTCTAGAAGAAGGGACAGGAGCTCAAGTAATCACTTATTTGATAAGAATCCCCAATAAGAGGTCATCTGCTTTTCCTGCAGAAAGTCAGAGCACATTGCTCCTGAATGTCCTGAAGAGAAAAAAGACAAAATTAGTAAGGAGTATAAGAAGCAGTCCTTCAGAAAGAAGGACAAGAAGAAAGGAAGAGGTTTCATAGATGAAACCTGGAGTGAATCAGAATCTGATTTAAGTTCCTCATCTGAAAGTGAGGAAGAAGCTGCTGTTGAAGAAGCCTGCCTAATGGCTTTGGAATATTCCTCCGAGGAAGATCAGAAAAGAGCAAATCTTACCAAAAACCAGCAGTGGTACTTGGATAGTGGATGCTCCATGCATAAGACTAGAGCAAAAGATGTGCTGGAAAACTATAAGGCTAAGGAAGGCCCTAAGGTAAAATTTTGTAACTTTTTCTTTGGTCAGACCAGAGGATATTTTGTGGTCACAGTTGGAGAAATCTCCTTCTCTAAGGTATCCTATGTTGAAGGTCTTCAACATAACCTAATTAGCATTAGTGAATTATGTGATGGTGAATACAAGGTTATATTCACTAAATAATTATGCCATATTGTTAGTTCATTAACTAATCAAATATTATTAAATGGCCTTAGAAAAGGTAAAGTGTATGTAGTAGATTTTAATTACTCAAAATCTGAAAGATTACTTGAAGATTACTTGAAGATTTTACTTAGTTTCTGTGAGAACTTGAAAATTTTATTTCCAAAAATCTGAGTATTACAAGAGTATTGCCGCCTTTATATAGACTAGGAGGGAAATAGTAAAATACAAATACACAATGTGGGACTAAATACAAATACAATATACAAAGCAAGCTGGGCGGTCAGGCGGTCTGGAAGAACGAGAACGCAGCGACCTCCACGGTCTGGAGAGAAGACGGGCGGTCACACGACAGGAGGAAGGTCATGTGGCAGAGGAGACCGATTGATGGTGAGACCGCTCTGGCGAACACTCCCCCAAAAGGGAGATACCAGGGGTACTAGACCGCTTCTCTTCACATGAAGCGATCTGGTATACCTGAGGAGAAGCGGAGGTCTGATACTGGGAGACCACACAGACCGCGACTATCAGATTGTTATTTGTTGGAGCTGGAGACCGCTGATCTTCATACGGTGCGATCTCGCACATCTGAGGAGAATTCGCGGTCTGATTCTGGGAGACCACATAGACCGCGATTATCAGATTGTTATTTGATGGAGCTAGATACCACTGATAGTCATATGGCGCAATCTCGCACATCTGAGGAGAAGTCGCGGTCTGATTCTTGGAGACCGTATAGACCGCGGTTATCAGATTATTGTTTGATGGAGCTGGAGACCGCTGATCTTCATACAGCGCAATCTCGCACATCGGAGGAGAAGTCGTGGTCTGATTCTGGGAGACCGCACAGACCATTGGCTCGAGACTGCGCAGCTTCAATTCTTTGAGGTCGCATGGCTTCAACACTCCCCCGCAAGCTGGAGCATATATATCAATTATGCCTAGCGTGTTACACACATCAGAGAAGGTTGAAGATATGGGTTTGGTGAAGATATCAGCCAGCTCTTTATCCGAAGTTACGAAGGGAGTGCATATTTGTTTCTTCAAGATTTTTCCCTGATGAAATGACAGTCCACTTCAATGTGTTTGGTTCTCTCATGAAAGACTGTGTTTTGAGATATATAGATTGTAGCTTTATTGTCACAGAACATTGGCATGGGATGGTTGTAAACTTCTCCAAAGTCTATAAGGAGAGTTCGTAACCACTTCAATTCACATGTAGTTTGGGCCATGCTCCTTTACTCAGCCTCAGCACTTGATCTGGATACTACTGCTTGATTCTTGCTCTTCCAGCTCACAAGATTTCCTCCCACGAATGTACAGAACCCAGACGTGGATGTCATGTCTCCTTTATCATCAGCGTAGCTAGCATCTGAGTAGGCTTCTATCATGAGATGGTTGTTTCTTTGGAACATAAGTCTCTTTCCTGGAGATCCCTTAACATATTCCAATATCTTTAGAGCAGCCTGAAGATGACATTCCCTTGGGGCTTGCATGAATTGGCTGACCTTCCCAACGACATAATAGATATCAGGTCTAGTTACAGTTAGGTATATGAGCTTGCCTACAAGACGACGGTATCATGTGCTATCAGGTAGAAGAGGAGAGTTGTCATTCCAGAGTTTGTCATCTCTTATTGCCATTGGATACTTAGCAGGTTTAGCACCAAGAAGACCTGTTTCTTTTAGAAGTTCAATAACATACTTACATTGTGAGAGGACAACAGAGTTATGCTTTCTTGAGATCACAATGCCCAAAAAATACTTTGGAGTCCCCATGTCTTTGGTTATAAAGTGTTGAAGGAGATGTTTCTTTGTAAGGGCGAGACCTTCAATATCATCACCAGTGAGAAGGATGTCATCAACGTAGACACCCAAAACTACCATTCCATGAGAGGTCTTGCGAATGAAGAGAGAGTGATCCGCAGAGCTGCGGACTAATCCAATTACCTTGATTACTTCGTTAAACTTTTCAAACCAGGCGCGGGGACTTTGCTTGAGACCATAGATAGCCTTCTTTAGCTTACATACACGAGTCTCCCCCGGAGCAACATACCCTGGAGGTTGCTCCATGAAAACAAACTCTTGAAGATCACCATAAAGAAAAGAATTCTTGACGTCTAATTGAGAGAGTTGCCACCCTTTGTTGATGACCACAGAGAAGAGGACCCTGATGGTTGTAAGACGAGCGACAGGGGAGAAAGTGTCAAAGAATTCAACTCCATATGTATGAGTAAAACCTTTGGCAAGCAAGCGAGCCTTGTATTGGTTGATAGAGCCATCGACACGGTATTTGATCACAAAGACCTATATACATCCAACAACATCTATCCCAAGAGGCGGAGGAACAAGAGTCCACGTACTACGGTCCTGAAGAGTGGTTATTTCTTCATCCATGATAGCCTTCCACTGTGGGATAGCAAGAGAATCCTGATAATTAGCTGGAATGATAGTATCTAAAATTGTAATAGCAAACGCCCTGGCAGAGGGGGTGATTTGAGCATAGGTCACAACATCATGAATAGAATGTTGCATACATGAGCGAACTCCCTTTTAAAGGGCAATAGGGAGGTCTTCAGTGGTGATTGTATTAGAAGGAGAGTCGTCATTAAAAGAAGATAGTGCTGGCCCAAGAGTTAGGATAGGAGGCCCCTGAGTAGGAGGACAAGTGGTAGGAGACTCTGTCGGTGGTGGAGTTAAAGGAAGAGGCGGTGGAGTTGGGAGAGTAGGTGGTGTCGGTGGGGAGTAAATGAGAGGTGGTGTTGGATGAGTTGCAGGAGGCAGAGAGGTGGAAGAGTTAGAAAAGTATGGTATAGTCTCAAAGAAGGTAACATCAGCGGAAATATATTGTTTGCGAAGAAGAGGATCATAGCATCGGTAAGCTTTCTGAGTGGGAGAGTAACCAACAAAGATACACTTAACTGCCCGAGGGGAGAGTTTGTCCCGACCTGGTGAAGGAGTGTGGACAAACGCAGTACAACCAAAGACTTTTAGAGGTAACGAGAAAGGTTTTGAGGTAGGATATAGTAGAGAAAAGGGTTTGGAGCCTTGAAGAAGGGTGGAGGGAATGCAATTAACGAGATAGCAGGAGATGAGGATGGCATGACCCCAATAGGTTTTGGGTATATTCATCTGGAAGAGTAAAGTGCAAGCCATGTCGAGGAGGTGACGTTTCTTACGTTCCACTATCCCATTTTGTTGAGAAGTCTAAGGATAACTAGTTTGATGTATAAGGCCACGACTCATGCAAAACTCAGAAAACTGATGAGAAACATATTCTTTAGCATTATCAGTGCGAATAACTTTGATAGACACTCCAAATTGAGTGGAAATTTCATTATAGAAAGTTGAGAAAATAGTAAAACGTTCTGAGCGTTCTTTTAAAAGATACAACCAAGTACATTGAGAAAAGTCATCAATAAACATAACAAAATACAAACTACTCCCACCCACAGTCTTGGTAGGAGAAGGACCCCAGACACCGGAGTGAACGAGATCCAAGGGACGAGTCGAGTTACGACCATGTTTGGCAGGATAGGAAGTCCGATGGTGCTTTCCTAGTTGACAAGCTTCACAGTTGAGAGGAGAGGTATCGTTGGTGAGGTGAGGTCGAAGTTGATACAGCAGCCGAGGTGGAGGGTGACCAAGATGGAGGTGCCATTGATGAAGAGAATCAGAGACTGTGGAAGCAGAGTGAGAAGAAAGAATGTCAAGGAAGTAGAGGCCTCCAATCTAAGTCCCAGTAGCAACTGTCTCCTTCGTGTGAATATCCTGAAAATAACAGTTAGTCAGAGTAAATATAATAGAACATTGTAACTGTTGAGAGAGAGCCTTGACTGATAGTAAGTTGCAAGGAAATGTAGGAATATAAAGAGTGTTCTTAAGAGAGATAGTTAGAATGACTTGAACTATTCCAGTCCCACACATGTGTGAGGGAGAACCATCTGTTGTTAGAACCAGAGGTAAATTCTTGTTTTCTAGTAACTGTGAGAAAAGTTGAGGGTTCCCTGTCATATGATTTGTTGCTCCAAAATCAAAAAGCCACTTACCATAGTAACCACGTGCACGGTACCTGAGGAGGTAGCAATAGAAGCATACGGTTGTGTAGTACTAGGATGAGAAGCCACAGCCGTAGGGCGAAGGCGAGGATGCTTGAGATAGCAGCGATCAATAGTGTGACCCTTCCGAACACAATGAGAACAGATATACCAAGGAGGACCGTGGCCACCAAGAGATCCACCACGGCCACCAAGGTGAACACGATCAGCCCGGTGAGCAAAGCTCTCTGGAGGAGGAGGAGAGGAAAACAAGGGTCATTGGAGAAGGGTAGTAACAGCAGAAACCCGAGCAGCGGTGGCATCAAGTGTTGGAGAGTCAGCTTCCCCAAGAATTTGTTGTCGGATCATATCATAGGACTCAGGAAGACGAAGAAGGTAACACACAACTAGGAGCTCCTGGAAGTGTTTATGCTGCTCTGCAAGGTCAGCAGAGAAGGGACGATGCTGAAGGAGTTCAGCCCCAATGGCCTGAACCTCTTGATATGCTGTGGTGGGATCCATGGTTGGGCGGGCAAAGAGATCAGCATACAAGGTGTAGATGCGGGAGGTTTTGGTGCCTTTGGAGTAAAGGGCAGCAAGTTGGTTCCAAGATGCTTTGACGGTCTCATCATGTCGAATGATAGGAAAACATTCATCAGAGAGACTGTTAGCAAGCCAGGTGCGGACCAGAGCATCGCTAACATCCAAATCATCAAAGGTATCTGACTCTTTGAGAGGAGGATCATTAGTGAGGTGGTGGCGTTTGCATTGAGAGCGTAAGAGGAAGGTGAAAGAGACACTCCAATCGGGATAATTAGAGCCAGTGAGCTTGGAAGAGGTGCCAAGATTGCTAGAAGTAGAGATAGAGGTAGTAGAGGTAGAGGTAGAAATAGCCACAGGAGTGGCGGTGAGGACATTCTCAGAAGGGGTACCCATGAGAAGAGATCTGGAAGAGGAAAGACAGATCGCGTGGTCTCGCGGCTAGAAGTCCAAAAAACTCGGGAGATCGCGCGGTCTGGAGGAAGAGAGACCGGCCGAAGAGAGAGAGCTCACAACACAAGGATCGTTGTTGGCTTTGATACCATGTGAGAACTTGAAAATTTTATTTCCAAAAATATGAGTATTACAAGAGTATTGCCTCCTTTATATAGACTAGGAGGGTAAGAGTAAAATACAAATACACAATGTGGGACTAAATACAAATACAATACACAAAGCAAGCTGGGCGGTCAGGCGGTCAGGGAGAACGAGACCGCAATGACCTCTGCGGTATGGAGAGAAGACGGGCGGTCACACGACATTAGGAAGGTCGTGTGACAGAGGAGACTGATTGATGGTGAGACCGCTCTGGCGAACACTCCCCCGTAAGGGAGATACCCAGGGTACCAGACTGCTTCTCTTCACATGAAGCGATCTGGTATATCTCAGGAGAAGCGGCGGTCTGATACTGGGAGACCGCTCAAACCGCGGTTATCAGATTTTATTTGATGGAGCTGTAGACCGCTGATCTTCATTCGACACGATCTCACACATCTGAGGCGAAGTCGTGGTCTGATTCTGGGAGACCGCACAGACCACGGTTATCAGATTGTTGTTTGATGGAGCTGGAGACCGCTGATCTTCATACGACATGATCTCGCACATCTGAGGAGAAGTCGCGGTCTTATTCTGTAAGACCGCATAGACTGCGGTTATCAGATTGTTGTTTGATGGAGCTGGAGACCGCTGATCTTTATACAGCGCGATCTCGCACATCTGGGGAGAAGTCGCAGTCTGATTCTGGGAGACAACACAGACCACTAGCTCGAGACCGTGCGGCTTCAATTCTTTGAGGTCGCATGGCTTCAACAGTTTCCAACGCTATGCTCTGAGGGGACTTGAAGATCTTACTTGGTCTCCAACATCAAGCTCTGAAAATGACTCGACGACCTCATTTGGTACTCAGCTTTGAGTCGAGAGCTCTAGTTGTTCCGTACGTCATCCCAATAGACTCAAGTCCCGAGTCCAGAACCCTGATTGCTGCATTCAACATTCTAGATTGCTTCCGAGAAAGCTCATCAGCACTCCACTCCAAGCGACCTATGTGGTCTAGAAGAATTATTATAACGAGCGGTGGTCTGTCACCCTTGAGAGATAACTCTTATAACACTCCAAAGAATAGTGCATCTTGGTCGGCACTAATCTGACCTCGTGATTTGTTATACTTTCCGAGGTTTTTCCACGTCAAAAGCCTTGTTGTCAGATGTTAGTCTTCTATGTGACTGTTTGCGCGCTTGACTCATTCTAAAGATGAGATGATTCAATTGGACTGGTCCATAAGAGCATCGAACAACCCTCAACAGTTTGGCTCCATAAGTGGGAATGGTGGTCCCCAAACTCTGATGATCTTCTGAAGACAGTATTGGCTTCACAGAAATACTCGTGACTAGCTACAAATGGCCAGAAGAGGGACCCATACAACTGAATGGTAAATCCATGGAGGGAATGTTGAACCAGCTCACTCCCACTCACACATAAATGAACTGCTCATAGAAGAGGGTATGATCAAACCTGTAGTAACACAGGAAGAGCGCGTGCATCAAATGGAAGAGCACCAACTTGAGATGCTCGCACTCTTAAGAGACATAGGATTGTCGCGAGCTCCTAGTCCTTCCCCACAATGTAATCTGCCTCCCCGGCTCTGGACCGTGCTCCGATCGAGCACACCGCATGCGAGCATCATGTTCAAGAAGAAGAATTCTCCAATGAGGATAGCTCCACATGCCCAATCTGGCCGGCCAGAGAACCAGAAGCTCATCATCATCACCACTACCTCGAAGCAACGTGCTTCCTGTATGTAGTTGGAAGGCTCACTCGTGAAGAAATTCATGATGTAATTGCTGAAATAGTGGACAAGCCAAATGACAGGTCGCTCTCGCCTCCCACCATCTCCATCGCTGCACGCCACTAGCGCCCGAGGTTCTGGCGTATCCAATCGCGCACAACTTGTAGCTCGTTAACATCGAGGCATTTGACGAAACCGATGATCCACTATAGCATATCAACTATTTCACCACCATCATGAGGATCTACAATGCCTGATATCATATACTGTGTCAGGTGTTCCCAGCAATATTGAAAGGGCAAGCGTGATTCTGGTTCCACTCTCTGAGAGGAGCCATCGACAGCTTTGCAGAACTGGCTTAGAAATTCAATGATTAATTCATTGCCAATTGCAGAATCATTTGGGACCCTCCCACCTTTCATGAATGCGTCAGAATGAGGGAGAGACCGTTAAAGATTTCTTCTGCCGCTTCACTATCATGGCATGACAAATCCTAGGGGTGGACCCGAGTTTATACGAGGAGTTTTTCTTGGTGGGATCCACCACAGTGGCTTGTACTCTCCGCTAATGCAGGAGATTGTGCTTAAATATCCCGATCTCGTTCACTAGGTTTAGAATTATATTGCAGCTGATGAGTCAGTTGAAGTGCACCATAGGAGTTCAAAGGAAGCTGTAAGATGTAGCGAGGGCATGAGTCATCACCGCCGCCGATTCCCAATAAGAATGACGAGTGTCACAATAACCCCTGCTGAGATCGAGGACCTCGTCAACATCTAGATTACACTCCCCTGAACACCATTCAAACAGACATGTTCCTTGCCATCAACAATAACATCGCTGTTGGGTATTGTGCCTGCAATGTCTTTAGATTTGAAGAAGGAACACAAGTATAGATAAGCTAAGTTGTCTTTGATGTTGTTTTTAAGTTCATGTTATGACAGATGCATCAAAACTACATCATCAGTATGAAGACGATAAAAATAATAAAAATTAACTAAGTAAAATATCGTCTCAAGACTCAGCAGAAGAATCGTGGAGAGAAGTATCATATCGTCGAGATAGTTTCGACGATATCGTCTTGATGAAGACACATCTTCTTGAAGGTTGTAGAAATCTTTTCTCGGATAAAGCTAAGTCCAGTTTTCGATGACATCATCTTGAAGAAAGCTTATCATGGATAAAGCTAAGTCCAATTATCGACGACATCGTCTTGAAGAAAGCTTATCGTGGATAAAGCTAAGTCCAGTTATCGACGACATAGTCTTGAAGAAAGCTTATCGCAGATAAAGCTAAGATGTCTCTACGATATCGTCTTGATGAAGAAGTTCAACCTTGAAGGCTAAAAGATATAACTACTTGATTCATAAAGAAAGGTTCACATAGACAAACATCGGCTTGAAGACCTCATGTCGTCTAGAAGATCAAGACGATATCATCTTAAGGAAAGACAGTCTGCCTGAAGAATAAGTCTAAGTCTAAATGAAAGTAACATCTTGACGATGTCATTTAGAAGGAGTAACATCGTTCTGATATTAAGTAGAGCCGCGAAGAAGAAAGTATATCGACGATATCGTCGTGAAGTATATATGTCGTATATACTGATCAAGACGATATCGCCTTGAAGGATTAATATCGTCTTGACAAAGTGCAAAGCAACATTTAATGCGTAGACATTCTTGGAAATAAATATTCAGGACATGTGCACGCTGCCTATCTTGCGCACATATCAAGGAGCAGTAAATAATATATTCTCTACAGAATATAGCCATTACACAATATTTAAGAAAGAGATTTTTTATTTCTATATTCTACAAGTTCCAAGAAAGGCTAGTAATTATGGTTGCCATGTCTGCAATATGATTTTCAAATGGGAAATTGATTATGGAATAATCAATAAGGGGCTTTATGCAAAATTGCAGAGCATATAAAATGAGATACTTTTATCTACAGAACACTCGGCTCAGTATTCTCTCTATGTTTAATTCTCACACATATTCCTGAAGAGAGAAAGAAAGGAATCATCGAAAAGAAGAAGTCTTCATTGCTGCTGTGCTGTGAAGGTCAATAGAAGATTCTAAAGAAAAGTTCATTGATCCACAAGGTCTTTGAACATATTGTAACAAGAAGAAGAAGAAGATTTGTGATTCAAGTTCTTATTTCTGAAGTCCTCTCTTCTACAACAACATCTCTGTATTACTTTGTAGGACTCTTTGTGAGTTTGAGCTGTAGGATCTAGTGATAGATCTGAGTTGGTAGGGTTCTTGGTGAACCTGAGTTTGGTAGGATCTTGTTGAAGATCTGAGTTTATAGGACTTGTAAAGTCTGAGCTTTGTAGGGTTTTGTGTGAACCTGAGTTGTAAGATCTGATAATAGTGAAAAGATCTAAGTTGGAGAACTTGCCTAGTCTAGCACACTGTTAGATAGGTGGGAGGGATAGTGGACTACCTGTAGACACATTGTCTAGTTGGGAACCACTATAAATCATTATGTATTTTCTGTGATGCATGTGTGTTGTGATGGATAAACCTTTAAAGTAGCAAAGAAACCGAAAACACATAATCACCCCCCTCTAGGTGTAGTTTACAGACAACCCATTATCTTTCAATTGGTATCAGAGGTAGGTTGATTTCAAAGGCTTAACACCTTAAAACAAGATCTACAAATCTAGTGGGTTGTGGTAAACAAATTGCTGGTGAGCATCATAACGGGATGAGCTCAATGAAGCTACCTATCTGCACCAAGGAGAACTTACCCATCTGGAAGCAAAGAATCAGGTTGTACATGGAAGCCTCAGACCCTAGAGTCTATCTGGCAGTAAAAGAAGGACCCTACATTCCCATGAACATTCCTATGGATCCAATAGTTGTCCCCACACCTATGAAATTGTCTGATTTCACCAATGATGAAGTTGCCCTGGTCACTATGGATAAAAGGGCTAAGAACATCATTGTGAATGCAATTGATGATTCTACCTTTCAAAATCTAATTCATTGCAAAACAACTAAGGAGATCTTGGAGTCCTTAGCTGTCTACATGGAAGGAACTGAGGAAGTCAGGGATGATAGGAAATCCCTCTTGAATTAGGAGTATGAGTCCTTCAGGCAAGTTAAGAAGGATGACATAATTACCTGTTATGAGAAGTTCTCTAGGATTGTCAATGGACTCAAGGATGATAGGAAATCCCTCCTGAATAAGGAGTATGAGTCCTTCAGGAAAGATAAGAAGGATGACATAATTACCTGCTATGAGAAGTTCTCTAGGATTGTCAATGGACTCAGAACTTATGGAAGAGAGTTCACAAACTATGAACTGAATGATAAGTTCCTAAGATCCCTGAACAAAGAATGAGACATAAAGCTGGGTGCAATAAGAGAAGTTGGCAATCTGGGATCTATGGAGCCTAGACTGTTGTATGGCAAGCTCATATCATATGAGCTACAGCTGAATACTAGAAAGGTTAAGGAGGAAAACTCCAAGGCTTACTCTAGATAAAAGGCAATGGACTTTAAAGCTGAAGCCTCCAGAATGCACAAGATAGTGGAGCCTGTCTATGTTTCAGAGGAAGAGATCTCAAGCAACTCCACCTCAGAACTCTCTGATGAAGATCTCTCACTGTTCACCAGGAAATTTAAGAAACTGCTGAGAAACAAAAAAAGAGGGAACAGAAGATATGATGCTTCACCCTCTAGCTCCAGGAGAGAAGACAAGCCTAGAAGAAAACACAGATCAGACAGGTACGATTCCAAAACTTGTAAACATAATTCTTCTAACAATATTTGTTACAGCTGCAACAAGCCTGAACATGTCATTATTGAATGTCCCTCCAAAAGACAAGAGAAGATTGAAGATAGAAAGCACTTAAAGAACATGAAGTCAGAGAAAAGCCTAGTGGCAAAGAAAGTGAAGATACTCAGTGATAGTGACATTGATTGCTCCTCATCAGAATCAGAAAACTACATAGAAGCCATGGCTCTCTCAGATGAAGAATGTTGTGATGAAACTCATCACAAACAGGTAATCCCTAAAGCATCTCCTACCCTATCTGACACAGATTCAGATGCCAGCTCCTCTTCAACAGAAGAAGAAATTGACACTGGATACATAGAGAAATTTGGTGCACTGCTTGATGCCCTTAAGAAAGCAAAAGCCCTCTTTAAGGCACAAGCTGCCCAAATCATCTCCTTGAGTGGGAAGAGAGATGAATACTTGAGAAAGTAACTGAGCTAGCTCAAGATAAAGCCAAATTATCTATCCCTCCATTGAGCACCAGCACTTTGACTGAAGTCATCAAGTACAAGAATTTTTGAATTAAAGAACAGGAGGATATGGTTTGAAAAGAAAGGAAAATTGTGGCTAGTTATTCCAAGCCACAAACAGTTCTTCCCCTGATTGATAGCTTTTCACAAACAAATAAGCAAGGTTTGTGCTACAATCTAGATGAAAACCATGGGAAATCTACCCAAGGGAAGTCTATCTTTAGAAAGGTGATCATACCCACAAATTCATATGATCACAGTAGCATCTAAAGATGCAAAGAAATCTAGAAATTAGACAACAATATTAAGATGCCTTCTACCTAGCTAAGCAAGAGACAAACTCTCCTTGGTAAGAGTGCACTATCTGCACCCCAAAAGAATCCCCCAGTAAAAGCCTGCAAAAGTTGCCATGTTGGAGAAATTTCTTCTGCCTCCAAGAAGGGAAGGTTAGATGTTAAAAAACAACCTAACCTAGTCAGAACAATTACCACAAGAAAATCTAGATTCAATAGATTTGAATATCGGTGTTGTGGAAAAGTAGTGCATTTGGCCTTATACTATTGGTTCAACCCAACTGTTAAGAATCATTCTCACATGACAACAAAAAGGCAAGCTGATAATTCATCATCTAACAAGCACCTAGGACCCAAAAGAGAATGGGTTCCTAAGGAAATATAGTTGGCTTGCAGGTATGTCCAAAAACTACCAAGACTCCTGTGTGGTACTTGGACAGTGGATGTTCCAAGCGAATTACTGGAACAAGAAGCCTATTGAAGGAGTTTGCACCTATAGAAGATGGACCCAAATTTAAATTTGGAGGATCCGACAAAGGTGTAGTCAAGGGCTATGGTAAGATCACAAATGGCAGTATCACTATCACAAGTGTTGAAATAAGAACTTGGTCTCTTATGGAGCTCGGAACCCCAAAGATGAGGGGCAGCTAGCACTTACTGACCCCTTGGAAGGAACAGACTGAAGTCTCAGAACTAAACACAGACCCTTGGTCGCAGCGAGGAGGTCCCACCACACACCCGAAATATCTTTGAGCGCTTCCCCTCCCAAGTGAAAGCTGAGAATGTGCACCTTGGAGAGCCTGAGAGCTAAGCCAAGGTAACCTAGGGAGAAGGAAGCTCAGAGTACTTAGATTGGAATCCTCTCTAAAGGTGCCCTTCAAGGTCTATTTATAATTTTTTACTTATGATCTGCTAATAGCGGGATTCCGCCTTACACTTTTGCTATGCGCAGCCCAAAATGGTCTGCCAATAGCCAAACTCCGCTGTTTGGAGAGGCTAACTGCAGACCACCAAGGGTTTTCAGGTAAAATCACCCCTGGACCCCTGCTGGCGAGCCGCCCACAAGGGCTCCTCTCGCGAACTACGAGGCCTAGCTCGCCCACCTTCCTATGGGCAGCCGACGAAGGCCTGGCCCTCCCGCCTTCCAGTGAGCGGCCGACGAAGGCCTGGCCTGCCCGCCTTCTAGTGAGAAGCCGGCGAGAGCCCGGCTCGCCCGCCTCCTTGTGAGCGGCCTTTGAGAACCTGGCTCGCCCTCCTTCCTACCCTTCTTGCCTATTGAACCCTTAGTCTCCGCTCACCTCTTGGCGAATAACGACGTTGTACATAATCCCCGCTCTTCGCGAGGCAACCTTAGGCTCGTGAAGAAACATCCAACCCCCGGTGTTCGCTGGCCCCTTAATGACGTGGTGAGAATCTTTTGGTGGGCCCCATGCCCAATGCTATAAATACCATTCTCTCTGGCCGGTGCATGAACTTTTTCTCCCTCTTCTCCCTTTCGCTGCTCGTCGCCATATTTATCGAGATGCCAAAAAAGGAAGAGATATTGGCTCGCCTCAAGGACTCACAGGCGATCCAAAAAGCCAAATCTACCGAGCTCGCCCCCTGGATTTCCCAGCAACCTACTCCGCCTCCACCTCAAATAAAAAAGGTGAAGACCATCTGACGGCCATCCGGGGAGGATGAGTCATCACCACTATCCCCGTCCCCCCGCCACGAGCTCACCTCGTAGGTTCTACTGTCAAAGGTTTGATAATCCAAGTAGTATTCAACTAATTTTGTTCCTTTGCTCGCAGAACCCTCTTGCTGGGGAAAATCTCATCGGGCAATCGCCAATGGGGTATCGCCTCCCGTCCCCTGGGAGGACTGACCTCCTGATGAGTCCCATTTATATACAATTTTATGGACTCATCCGGGCTAGTTTTCACTCTTGTGCATGTCTTTTTCGAGCTATTATTGCTTATATTTCTCTTATGCACACTTGCGTGCACTTACATGCTTTGTGCTCTATTTAGGCCCATTTTGGTGTGCGTTTGCGCTCCATGTTGTTGGGGGTAAGCACATGGTGTTACCAATCCTTTTTTTATGATTAATTGGTGCTGGAAGTGTAATCCCAATTGGATTGCTATTCTTGCAGGTGGTTGGATCATCCCATTTGTCCAGAAATCATGATTGTTTATATCGCACGGTCATGCGTTTTCCTTGACGCACGAACGGCTGCGGTCGTGCGCCTTCTTCTGGGTAGCAAAATGGTGATGTGACTTTGTTCGTGAGTTTTTACGCACGGGAAGTTTCCCATGCGCGAAGGAAACGCACGATCGCCTGTTTCTCCTGGTTTTTAGCCAATCTGGATTAGGTCGTGCATTTTCACGCACAGGCGGCTTCGACGGTGCGTGAGTAAAATGCACGGGCGCTGCTGCTTCTTCCTCAAGGCATTTCTTTTCTTTTGAATAATGCATGGGAAATGCACGGTTGTGCGTTCGACCGTGCGTGACTAAATTTCTGCCATTTTAGTATTTAATGCAGGAAATCTGCTGCTGAAGGGAAAAACCCCGCGGGAAAAACTCTGCAAGCCCGCCATTTCCACCCATTTTCACCTCTCCACCACCGCTTGACCTAGGAGGAGCTCCGACAACCTTTGTCCTGCAAATCTTCTGCCAAAGCTCCCTCCTTGGCCTCCTCCATCATCTACGAGTTCAAGAACGCCGTCGAAGGAAGATTTATACTACATTCAAGGGATCTGCAACTAGAGTTGCTGAATCTAGACCATGAAGAAGACGGGTAAAATAGTGGAAGGTGACAACTCCTCTGTACCCCGGATGCAACTGAAGATCGAGAATGGACGAGGCTTGACAACCCTGCGATTTCGGTCGTGAATCTTCAGCATAGTCTTCGAGCTTCGGTGACCTCTTTCCCTTTTTTGTATAGTTTAGGATTTATTCATGGTATGATGTACTTTCCTACGGATGATGTTCATAACTATGTTTAAGTTATTGTGATTTCATTTTGGTGAAATGTGTTGTGGTTTATGAGATTTAAGAGCGCCCTAGTCCGCCATCCACTCCACCGCTCTGTAGTGCGCCACACTAGCAATTACTAGTTGCGTGTTCCGCGACGAGGTGCCTACGACCCTCATTCCGCTGGTTACAAAACATCCATCCGCTAGTCTTCTCGTCCACCTGCTCATCGAAGCACAACATTACGCCCTGCATTCCATCCCGAGCAGCAAAGCGGAGCTCTAGGCCCGCATTTTCTTTCACTATTGCTAATCTAGGAAAACCAAAATCAAAACCCCCTTTTTTATTAATTACATAAGAATCTATATAAGTAATTCCCTAACAAGAATTCTTACAACCCAACTTGCAGTCCTCTGAGAACGATATTCAGGGAGTCTCTCCCAATTTTACTATTTGAACGACCGGTGCACTTGCCGTAATCACATCAATTTTTTGGCGCCGTTGCCGGGGACTGCGAGCGTTTTATGAATTTTTCTTCCAGGAATCTACTATAAAGATTCTTTGTTGTTTTTGATTTTTTTGTTGTTTTTCTTTGTTGTGTGTAAGTTAGTTTATGTAGGGGCAAGGCCCTGAAGAGTTCGTGGAATACGACCCTGAGATTGAGAGGATGCTGCACGCACATCACTGTGCTGCTGCGGCCATGGATCTCAACATCAACAGGAATGAGATTAACCCCGGGGGTGAGACTGCACCCGCTGTGGGTAATGTAGCTGATGAGAACGAGGTGGCCTAGGCGAGGCCTAGAACGATGCGGGTTATACCACTCCCACTGTGTGGAGTGTGTATCCCGTCTTTGGCCCAGCCATCACGAACAATCATTTTGAGATCAAGCCGGCGATCCTGAACATTATCCGCAACAATGCCCAGTTCTCTAGGATGGCAAGTGAAGACCCCCATCTTCACTTGGCAGAATTCTCAGAGATCCGCGGAACATTTCGGTACGCCGGTATTGCGGACGACACGGTGAAATTAAGATTATTCCCGTTCTCCCTTCATGACAGGGCAAAGGAGTGGCTCCATACAATTCCGCTGGGCACAGCTACCACCTGGGATGCGCTGCAAGGAAAATTTCTCTCCAAGTTCCACCCGGTTGATAAAATTGTGAGCATGAGAAGGGAAATCGAAACTTTCCGGCAGAATGATCAGGAGACCCTGGCAGAAGCATGGGAAAGATTCATGGACCTTCTGCGGAAATGCTCCCATCATGAATTTCAACCATGGAATTTGGTGGAGAACTTCTATTTCGCAATCGAGCACAACTATAGGGCTATGATTGATGTTGCTGCCAGTGGACCCTTTTGAATCACACTCCTGAAGAAGCACTGTGGATTCTATAAGAGACCGCGACTCACAGCTCATTCTGGGCGGCAGGACGAAACACCCCAAGGAACGTGAGAGGACTATTTGAAGTATGCACATCTGGAGCACCAGCTGGGAGCATCACATTGCTGAAGAAGCCTGCTTCTTCATCCACTCCAGTGATGGCCATTTCTTATCTCGGGTGTGGGAACCCCAGACATCATGCATATGAATGTCCCTCAGGTGAAATCTCTTCTGAACTCTCTAATCTCAATTTAGAAGAGAGTGTTAATTTTGTCCCAAATCAAAACCGCACTGCACCTTTCTCTAACACGTATAATTCGGGTGTGAGAAATCACCCCAATTTTTCTTGGAATCAAAACACTGCAGGGCAACGATGGAAACCATGCCAACATTAATATGATGCTAAAGCGTCCAGAAGCCAACCGAGGCCGCCTCATCCGGGTTATAACCAAGGAGCTGCGATGCAAAGGAAGAGTACATTAGAAGAGATGATGGAAATGTTTGTAGATATGGCCCAAACAAATATGGCCAATCAATCGGCCTCGATGAGAAACTTGGAAATGCAAGTGGGCCAATTGGCTCAAGTGCTTTCCAAGCGCACTCAAGGTGTTCTTCCCAGCACAACGGAGAAGAATCCCAGTGAGCAAGGAAAGAGCATAACCGAGACTGATGAAGGGCATGAGGGCGAGTTAATTGTGAAATGTCAAATTAACAGCATTGAAACTACCGCTTTGTACGACAACGGATCATCGCGCAATGTGCTTGTATTGTAAGACATTGAAAATTTGAATTTAAAAATCAATAACGATGATCGGAAGTCACTTACCCTAGCTAATGGAATGGTGGTAGAGACGGAAGGAGAAGTTAGAGACGTCAAGGTAATCATAGATGGAACTTTGGTTATCACGAACTTCCAAGTCTTGGGGCCCATGGAAAATAACTCCATTCCTATTTTGGTTGCCCCATTCTTGAAGGAGAGTGGTGCCAGCATTCACATCCCTAGTGGGTGTGTAACCTTGTCACCCATGGTGACAAACCACACTCACCCATCTATGACAACCAACGACATCAAATTATTACCTGTTATTACTAATAAATCTGCTAATGAGTTGAGTTTAGCTGTGGAACAACAAGGTGAAGAAGTGAATGCTGAGGAAAAGCATGAGAAACAAAAGATGGTGAAGAAGGAGCTGAGGTGTGAAGAAGAAACTGAGAACAAGAGCGGCGAGGCCACAAAGTCTGAAGTCACCATAGCCGGCATGGCTAAAAACATTTTGATTAACTCTATGAAAACTAAAGATAAATGTAAACATTTAAAACAGGTTAGTTGGGCAGATCTATCACCCATAGGGGGTGGGGAAATGACCCCCTTGGCTGTTCCAAAGCTGCAGAACAATGAATTTGATCAAGCTCCTATTGCTCGATGGCGCTCTCCCACTGTAAAGAGATTAAAGCAGGTCGGATTATTACATGCAGCGCGCTTTCCAGCCCTCTGACACGAGAAGGAAGAGGTTAGGGGCAGGGTAGAGAAATCTCCCTTGAGCCCTAAAGCCTTCACCTCCTTCCCATCTCGTGTGGCTAGGGAGAATAATCACAAATCATCCTACAGCTGAGTCGTGATGAAGTCTCAGGGGTTTCTGTTTCGGCGGCTTCCTTTATGCTTAATTTTATTCTCTTTGCCTTTGTTTGTGTGTTTTATTTCTATGGTATTCTGGACAATTGCTAAGAATTATACTTAAACGACCGTTGCACTTGCCGTAATCGCATCAAGCTAAGAATTATGCTTGAACTCTATTGCTACAATGTTAATACATGTATTTGGTCCACCTTAAGGACGGTAAACAAAAGGGCTTATGGGAGACGACCCAATTTTGCTGTTTTTGCTTTTGTTTCTGCGTGTGTGGAGATGTCATTTTGCAGGTATGGCGACATCGATGGCGGATACATTGAAGCTGAATTAAAGATTAACGCCAATCTTCCGGTATGCTCATTTCTGAGCATGGGGTAACCTCTCCTCCCAATTCTTCTTATGAATCTAGCATTATAATCTGTGGTGGTTAGATTTAAGTCCGGGGGAGAGTAGTTGTTGTTACCCACTTGCAGATGCACATAAGCACATCATACTAGAAGTTACAATATTACTGTTATTTTTCTTTCTCATAGCACACCACAACACCTACTAGAGAGCGCACTTAATCATAGGCGCATAACGAGTCTAGATCGTTTCTTTTGTAGGATTGGGAATATTGTTGTGCTGGCTCAGGGTTATAAGACAGAGTAAAATGTTGACTCCCGTAGTGCTTTAGTCGAGTACTCACGTCTTGCATAAATTTGTGTGTAGAATAAATTTTTCTTTATGCTTATAGTTTTTTAATTTTTCTAATTGCGTAATAATTATTTATTCTACTCAAAAATGGTGAATCCTGTGTGAATCCGACAGTAGCGTAGGAATGTGTGTAGACGGTTGTTAGGTTTGTATTGCTCTAGTCGGGTGGAAGAATTATTTTTCTTGGTGGCTAAGAACTTGCCCCAAGCGACTCTCGAAGCATTGGTATAAGTTAGTTCAATGTGTGAGCATGTTGTAGGCCTTCGCTTTGGCCAGGCTGAGCTTTGTATACCGACCCTATCATTATCCTTACTAGCCCCTTTGTGCCTACCCCATCCTTTGATTCAGCTCCACGTATATTTCACCAAGGCCTGCAAGCTAATCCTAGTCGCGCTCCCAATCCGAGCTTGAGTGTTGTATCAATTTTAATTGAGGGTGTTGATGCAGTGAAAATTTTTGTGAAACTGTGGTTCGCGCTTCCTTGGATTATTTGCTGAAAAAAAGAGGGTTATGAGAAAAAAAAAAGAAATTAGAAAAAGAAAAAGAAAAAAGAAAAGAAAAATTGCTTGGTTAAGAAAAAAGCCAAATTGAAAATCTTTTTAGGAATTATTTTGGGAGTAGGCGGTGCGCACACCTATATTTTCAGGTTTAAGTCTGGGTGTGTGGTGCACTCGTGTTTTTTTTTTGGTGCTTGGATAATTTCTTTGACGCAAGCTCTTTTGGATTAGGTGCGGAAACCTTCATGTTTATCATTGTAAACCCTACCGAATCCCAAGCCCCGTATTTATCCTAAAGTCCTATTGACTCACGCATTGAATCGAACTAGTGTCATGGAGAGAGTGTGACCGGGTGAGCTTATGGCCACCGATGTTGATGGATTTCAATGGAGGTTGCTCCGAGCTCCGATCTTGAGTAATTGTAGCCTTAGTGATCTGTTTACTTTCTTCCTACGCGAGACCGGACAATTCACCGTGATTCAACTTTTGAGTAGAGATAATATATATGTACACTCTTAGATTATTACAAAGTGTTTGTATAATTAAAAATTTCTTCTACTGTGTTGGAACAACCATATTTCTGATTTGGGCTAGGATCACTATATGTTGACTAAGGACAAAGTTGACCCCAATGTATAGTTTATGGGTCAAGAGTTTTAGCTGTTAGATCTAGAGAATTCATTCAGATTCTGCGTTCGACGAACTCCACACTGCGTTCGATGAACGGCTAGCTGCGTTCGACGAACGACAAGCTCTCTGCGTTCAAAGAATGGCAAGCTCTCTGCGCTCGACGAAAAGGCTTATATTCTACGTTCAATGAACGACTATCTGCGTTCGACGAACGGCGTGCTTCAAGCCCATCTCAGCGGTCGACGAACAGAACCTGGCTCAGCGCTGGACGCTTTTACTCAAGCTCAGTGGTCGATGAATTTATCCAGGCTCAGCGGTCAACGAATCTTTCCGTTCGACGAACTCAAGTCTGCATTCGACGAATATCCAGCAGATGTTCAGAACAGTGAATTAAATGTTGAGGTCGATTAAGTAAATGTTGTGTTCGACGAAAACCTTGAGGTCGACGAATCTGCGTTCGACGAATATTGTTCAGATCAAAGAATTGTTATTTAAGCTCAGAAATTTCAGAATGATTATACTTATTTCATTCTCTGATCTCAGATCGAAGACAGTAACGGCTCTTTCCATCAGATCAAGTAAGGAAAATATATTTCCTTTATTATTTAAGTTTATAGCCGTTGACACCTCCTCGAAAAAGGACATTTCGTGGAAAAGGAGAGAGATAAAACGGCGCAGCAGATTTATGTTTCCAAAAATATCTCTTCAGAATAATTTATTCCTCAAGATAAGGGATTTGCATTTAATTCTGTCAGAGATTTTCAAAAGAAAAGGAAAGAAGATATTACAAAATAATTATACAGCTCACACGACAACATTAACAATACAGATAATATACAGAACAGATTTTCGAATTGCAGTACAAAATACACAGATACAAGGAAAGAAAAGAAAAGAAGACAGGAAGAACAAGAAGAACATATAGCCAACAGATCTTCTTCTTCCTCCTCCAACAGCTCTTACATACTGAGAACATCTTTAACACCTTCTCTCAGTATTTCTGCAATAGGAAAAGAAAGAAAGAAAAGAATTAGAGAAGAAGAAGAACAACAAGCACAGACAGAGAAAACATTTTCCAGTCTTCTTCTTCCTCAATGCAGTACCTTCATTCATTTATATACGCTTTCCAGTCTTCTTCTTCTTCTTCTTCTTCCCGCCCCCTCTAGAGTTAATTTAAGATCTAACCTCCACTTTCATACTGCATTTCTACGCGCGCGAGCATGCGACTTCGCATGGTACTCCGCTTCTATAATTGTTAATCCCGCTAATCAATTTTTTCGCCCGCATAAGGATTGATTTTCTCGTGACTAGCAAATGGTTAAGTCTGGGGGTGTGATGAGTCCCATTTATATACGCTTTTATGGAATCATCCCGGATAGTTTTCACTCTTGTGCACGTCTTTTTCGAGCAATTATTGCTTATATTTCTCTTATGCACACTTGCGCGCACTTACGTGCTTTGTGCTCTATTTAGGCCCGTTTTGGTGTGTGTTTGCACTCCATGTTGTTGGGGGTAAGCACATGGTGCTCCCCAATCATTTCTCTATGATTAATTTGTGCTGGAAGTGTATTCCCATCTGGATTGCTATTCTTGCAGGTGGTTGGATCATCCCATTTTATCCAGAAATCATGATTGTTTATATCGCATGGTCGTGCATTTTCCTTGACGCACGGATGGCAGCGGTCGTGCGCCTTCTTCTGGGTAGCAAAATGGTGATATGGCTTTGTTCGTGCATGTTTACGCACGGGCAGTTGCCCGTGCGCGAAGGAAACGCACAATCGCCTGTTTCACCTGGTTTTTAGCCAATCTGGATAGGTCGTGCATTTTTACGCACGGGCGGCTTCGACCGTGCGTGAGTAAAACGCACGGGCACTGCTGATTCTTCCTCAAGGCATTTCTTTTCGTTGAATAATGCACGGGAAACGCACGTTCGTGCGTTCGACCGTGCGTGACTAAATTTCTGCCATTTTAGTATTTAAAGCAGGAAATCTGCTGCTGAAGGGAAAAACCCCACGGGAAAAACTCTGCAAGCCCGCCATTTCCGCCCATTTTCGCCTCTCCACCACCGCTTGACCTAGGAGGAGCTCCGGCAACCTTTGTCCTGCAAATCTTCTGCCAAAGCTCCATCCTTTGCCTCCTCCATCATCTACGAGTTCAAGAACGCCATCGACGTAAGATTTTTACAACATTCAAGGGATCTCCAACTAGAGTAGCTGAAGCTAGACCACGAAGAAGACGGGTAAAGTAGAGGAAGGTGACAACTCCTCTGTACCCCGAACGCAACTGAAGACTGATCACGGTCGAGGCTTGACAACCGTGCAATTCTGTCCGCGAATCTTCAACATAGTCTTCGAGCTTCAGTGACCTCTTTCCCTTTTGTGTATAGTTTAGGATTTCTTCATGGTATGATGTACTTTCCTACGGATGATGTTCATAATTGTGTTTAAGTTATTGTGATTTCATTTCGGTGAAATGTGTTATGGTTTATGAGATTTGAGGAGTGCCCTAGTCCGCCATCCACTCCACCGCTCTGTAGTGCGCTGCACTAGCAATTGCTAGTTGCGTGTTCCACGACGAGGTGCCTTCAACCCTCATTCCGATGGTTACAAAACATCCATCCGCTAGTCTTCTCGTCCACTCGCTCATCGAAGCACGACATCGCGGCCTGCATTCCATCCCGGCAAGCGAAGCAGAGCTCTAGGCCCGCATTTTCTTTCACTGTTGCTAATCTAGGAACACCAAAATCAAAACCCCTTTATTTTATTAATTACATAAGAATCTATATAAGTAATTCCCTAACAAGAATTCATACAACCCATCTTGTAGTCCTCTGAGAACGATATTCGGGGAGTCTCTCCCAATTTTACTACTTGAACGACCGGTGCACATGCCGTAATCGCATCACCTCCCCCCAGGAGGTGGGGACCTCCGGCCTGCGAGGCTCATCCTCGCGTCCTGGTACGTTGTTCGCCTCGCCATCTCTTGTATGTCTTTGTCTGCTGAATCCGCATTATTCCTTTCATGCAGTGACCCCTCTCGCGACTCCGGAGAGGCAAACCACCTCTCCGGTGGGCTCCCTAGCCCCACCTAAAATGACCATCATCACCCTGGGGTTTGGCGCTGTAGGCCAACGGAGGATGGGTGGGTCGCTACTTTCTGACCCCGGGGTCGTAGACAACTCGACGCACCGCCAGGGCTTGGGTAAATCTATTACTCTTGCCTTCACTAAAGCCTTCAAGGGCCAGCCGTGCTCTTCTCGTCAGCGAGCCCGTACCATCCTCATCTCGCCAGGTTAAATAATTTCTATTGAATACCTCTTTCCTCTCCTTATTGATGATTTCTTCCTCGCAGGTGTTCCCCCGACCCCGCTTGCCGAGTCGGAGTACGGAGAGGAGGAGATATCGCCCCCACAGAACTAGGTCGCGGACTTCTTGGGGGACACCGACAATCCTGAGCAAATGAAGAGGCGGGTCACCGATCTTTTCCATAAGTATGGCCTCATACTGCGAGACCTATATGATCAGAACTGGGTGGACATGATAGCTTACGAGGAGAGGTTCACCGTGATGGAGGATGCGAACACACGAGTCCTCGCCGAGATGCGCCAGTTTGCTCGCGGCGAGGTCACCTCGCCTGGGTGCACCTCATGCAAATCGAGGATCAAATGTGCCTAATGCAGTGTGAAGTCCAGTCGGTTCACGAGTACCACTACCCGAAGGTGCACCCGCGATCTGGGGTGCGAGGCCATGACCGCTGGAAGTGGATTAACTATTGAACAATTGTTTTTTTGCAATTTGTTGCTCCACCTACTACCCTCCCCCTTTGGGGGGTTTCGAACAGTATGAATTTGTAATAAGGATGTTCCTGCTCGTTCGCGAGCTTTCTCTTTCGCTTTGCATTACTTATACCGTTATGTTAATTGTGCTCGCACGTCGCTTATTTTCTATTTTGATACGAATGCCTCGTTTTATACTCCCCAGTTATTGCCTCATCTTCGTGACTTTTACTTCGTTCTCTGCAGCTTGGCTCGCCTATGGCGATCTAGAGAGTGTCGCCAGGACGCAAGCCCACCCAGAGCGGATAAGGCCCAAGAAGTTGAAACGTCGCCGCGCGGTCCAGCTATCCGCACCCCCTGGCGTTTCACCTTCTTCACACCCTTTTCATTCTTAATAATGGCCATCAGTTTTTACTTTCTAACCACCGCATTAACTGTCTTCAACCCTTTTCCTTTCTACCAGGCTCTCTGGCAACCCAAGGCTCGCACTCACGATCCCTCCGACTTGCTATTATAAAAAGCCATGGATGCTTACGGAGACTCCGAAGGGCAGGCCAGGTGCGCCAGGGCCTACCGCAACCATCCTTTCTTCTGCGCCTCGCTCACCGACGAGGAGTTCCTTGCCACGGTGGACAGATACATCCCCTCAGGGTTTGTAGCTCGCCGCCCGGCAAACACCGTCGCCATCAATGAGTCGTCCCCTAAAGAGATCGTGATGCAGGCCCATGGTTTTCAGACAATTGGCACATCAAATTAAAACTAAGCGCGAACATTCATAGTCCCAAACAGAGAAAATCCTGACTAAGATTGTGATTTAATATAAAATCCCAAACCAATTCCCGAAATTGATTAATACGAGGGTATACCAAATCACTTGAACTCGAGGAGAAATCAAAGGAGACGAACCCGATTTTTTCTAGTGTTCACGAGATCTACCCGATCCAATTATACGACAAAATTCGGAAAATTAATGCTTGAAATTTAGATTTAAATTAAGCACTAATTCAATATAAATCAGGACTAAACACTTGCCTTATGTTTCCACCAAATCTCACAATATTCCAGAAAGAATCACACGAGATATGGTATAGAAAATCGTTACCCAAAATCCCAAGAGAATTCCGTCCACGAGATGGGTGGAGGACGCGCACACGACGGTGGTCGATTATATTCCTCGCGACTCCACGGTTTCGCGTCGGTCGGTGAAAACACAAGCCGAGTTCCTTCGCAAAAACCCTAGAAGAGGGAGTTCCTTGAAAATCCTATATATGTAGGTAAGGAGAGAGAATAGGTGGTGGCCGAAATATTTCTCAAAAGGAGAAGAGGGGTGGCGGGTTGAAGATTGTTGGATCGGTCGGCGCCCTTAGAGGGGGGGGGGGTGAATAAGGGTTTTCAAAAACTTTATATTTTATTTAGAAAACTTTGGAATATTGCAATATTAAAACAAGAAGACAAGTAAAACAAAAAGAGAGACAAGCTTTATTGATATTAAATCAGTTTTACAAAACTTGATCTCGATGTCGCTAGAGATCAGAGGCAAATAATAAAATCTCTTTTTGTTTTCTATCCCGACTCGCTTCCCCACGAACCGGTGGCCCTAGCCTCCTCCTTCCCGGATTCGGCCTCAAGCCGCTCTAGCCAATCCTTCCCCGGATGTGGCCTCAAGCACCCCCTAGACCTAACCTAGATCTAGTCGCTAACACGAGGCAATTTTCAGCCCTAAGTCCTACCCCATACCTAGTCGCCAACACAAGGCGATATCACTACCGTTTACAAAGAAAGACAAATAAAATAATAAAAACTTCCCTTAAGATGAACTTCTGAATATGGAGGCGAAGATCCACTGTAGAATCTGCGTTTGTCGAAGCGGACTTCATTTGGCTTCGGCGTGATGGAATCCTCCTTCAGAAGTTGGCAGAGCTACGCCGGGACCTCAAATTTCGGCCAAGATAGGCCTCTGGAATTCTAGTACTCTCTCTCTGAGGTGTATGCAATTGGTGTACGAAAACAAGAGGAGAGGGGGTCCTTTTATAGCCCAAGCGCTACCCCCGGCGCTAGCGCTACCGCCGGCGCTAGCCCGGATTAAGAAACAATTTGCGCGGTAGAATCTCCCATCCGCGGCAACATATTGCTCCATGCCTCTTGTGCTCCATGCTACCGCCAGCGCTAGTAGCTACCGTCGGTGCTATCCCTGATTAAGAAACTTCTTGCGCGGCAGGATCTCCAATCCGCGGCAACGAGGCTTTCATTCCTTCTGTGTTCACCGATACCGCCGGCGTTATTCGCTACCGCCAGGCGTTGGTGCCTTCCATAACAGCTCCCAGAAAAGCGCTCATCAACGCTAGCGCCCGACGCTAGTTGCTACCGCCGGCGCTAGTGAGCCTCTTCGAATTTTGGCCTCAATTTTGGGGGCAGTCATCATGTGTACTCCTTGAGTCATGTGGACCTAGTAAACCTGCACACTTGAACACACAAGATCAAATACACATAGGATTTGTTATTCTCAAATCTAGGAGATGCGGAAGACCATGTTCCAACAAACTCCCCTTTTGATAATAACAAATCCATTAATGATAAATCAAAGCATTAATAAATAAGCATGATGATACTATACTTGTGTGTGTGAGAGAGTGATGACTTAGGATAATAATTGATTCTAGCATGTTAGACTTGCTCCCCCTAAATACATGCTCCCATTAAGTGAATGCTCCCCTAATATTTAAGCTATTAACATGATTTGTCATGTTGGGTTTATGATAGCGGGTTACATTTATCATTGTTAGTTCTCCCCCTTTTGCATTTTATCATGTTAGTTCTCCCCCTTTGTTATTAGCAAAAGTGGGTAGGGAAACAGAGCACTAAAAATGTGTAAATAAAATAGAAGGCATGACTTGTCTTTCATTGAAAATGATCAGAGTTATGACTTATTTTATCCCTTTTGTTTGTAGTTCTCCCCCTTTTATAAATCAGAGTTTAGCAAAAAAGATAATGATTTTCCCTTTAAATAAGAGTTTTAAGCCAAAAAAATCATGATTTCCAAGTAACCAATCTACCCAGACAATATGTCAACACCCTAGCCCCGTACTAAGTGACGGATGGGCATGAGGAGCTGTAAACATGCCGTAGGTTGGGGTGTTAATCCCATATGCAAACACTAGACAAAAAACTTAACCTAGCACTCTTTCCCCCCCAGTGCCTCGCAAGGCCCCACTGGAACCCTCCCCAGTTAAGGACAAGACATGACTAGAGATAAGGTTATCTAATGTCTACAACCCTACGCCCCCGCTATGGTGAGAAATGAAGTCATGGATAACAATTATTGGAAACATTAAGCATTTAAATCTAATGGGAAATATCATATCATATGTGTTTATATTTTTATTTGAATTTTTGAAATAAAACTCACATAGCTATATTGAAATTCATGAATGAATCAGAGTTTGAGTATTGCGGAAGATTTTGAAAAAGAAACACCATAATACTAAATAAGAGTTTAAGTTAAAAAAGAGATGTTTTATAAGCAATATTTCACTTGTTGGAGGAGTGTTTAGAATAGAAATAGATCAGAGTTATAAGCAAAAAAAAATTCAACCAATATAAAGTTTACCAAACAAGTCTACCACTTGTTGCAAGAAAGGAATTTGAAGATTCAAGTGATGATGCACACAAGATAAAAGATTTTAAATAAGTATTAAAGTGCAAGGTAAAACAATTATATGGTTATGATGCGGAAGACATACAGAAGTACAGAAAACATCTTATGGTAATCAATGATGGTTCATAAAAAGATATTTGAGTTCAATTTCAAAAAGAAGATGTTTTTGCAAATCATTTTGCATTTAAAATTTTTGTTTTGACAATACAGTAACCAAGCATGAAATAATCTTATCAAAAAGAGATTACTACAATGTTACTTTAATTCACAATTTCAAAACATACCAAACATTGTAGAAAGCATGCTAGGTTATCTAGTGCATTTCATAAATAAAGAGTAGTATAGAATTAGCATTAGGATCCAATACTCATGAGAAGAAGTGTTATGGAAGATAATGATGTGCATAAAAGTGTATTTTGAATAGAGTAAACAAATGTTTTAATCAAAAATACAAGTAATATGTAAAGTAAAGAGCACAATAAAACACAAATAATTTTACTTCTACTCACTTCAATGCATAAAGAAAAATGTACAACTACAAAGGTGCTCTGCACACACAACGCTCACCAAGACATATCAGGGTGCAAAGTAGTGCTTGGGGGATCACATAGTTTTATTCTTCAAGATTGATTTTTATTGTGATCCGGTGTACTTAAGAATAAGTGGTTTTTATTTTGAAAGAAAGTTATGGTTTGCACAAGATACTTTATTATTCTTTCCAAGGTGCTCAACCTCACAACGCTTATTAAGACTTATCAGGAGGTTCAAGTAGTGCTTGGTGGAGTTATCTTTGTCACTTTATTTTATGATTTTGCTTTGTACAAAGTTCTCCGAATACACTTGTTTTGCAAACCAATATAATTTATGAAAAAGATAACCACTTTTCTTAACTTTTAAAAGTGCAAATAAAGGTTGTGTAGGTAAGATACTTGTGCAATTTTAATTCATTGTACTATTACAGAACATACACACACATTCTTAGATTAAACACATAAGTAGACAATGCCAAAATAAGTGAGTGAATTGCGATCATTATCAAACATAAAACATTACTCATACTTAGAGGCATGCTACGCATAGTTCTACACAACTTTTTCAATATAAATTATGCACATATTAATAGATGTATAAAAAGCATGATGAAGGCAATGTTCAAAGTAGTTTGAAAAGATAAATTACAACATTATAAAAGTTCTAAATAATAGATTAAATCATGCTTGATTTTCAATGAAGTTCATACAATATTTTTGATATTTTTAAAGAGTAATTTTTATTTAAAGTTTGAACTCATAAAATTGATCTTGGACTTCCCGTGGGCTACCTTGTGAGAGGTTCGCCCGGTACTAGGTGATATGATGGGATGATAGCCCAAATCACCCTTTCGCAAGATACATAGAAAAGTTAAGAAGAAGAATTTTGATACTTGTATTTATTTTGTTTTATATTTTTGTAGTTGATTTTAACAAATAAAAACATATTTTTGTAATTTTTGCTTTTGCAATTTTTGTATTTGATTTTTGCATAAAGATGAACTTTAAACAAAGGAAACAACACAAGCAAAAAAACATATTTTTTGTAATTTGGTTTTTGTAGTTTTGTATTTGATTTTTCAAAAAATAAAGAAACACATAAGTGCAAAACTAAGTAGAAAATATAGATTTATATATTTTAAGGGATTTTTAGAAATTTAAAAAATATAGAAAAATGAACCTCGACGCTAGCGCCGGCGCTAGCGCTAGCGCGGGAAACAGTAAGTGATTTTTTAGGGTTTTGAAAATTTTGATGCTTGAACTTGATTAAGTGTCCCAATAGTAGTTCCATGCTGAAGTTGCAGATTTTTAGGAGATGTTTTGGATGGTCCAAATTGCATGAAACGTTAGCGATTTCTTATATACTTGACAAAATAATTATTGCATGAGATATATTTACATATGTTTTCATTTTGACTTTTCTAGAGACTTGTGATTATAATAGGAAATGAAAACCCAAGATATAATGTTTGAACAAATCAAATATGCATGATTTTAGAGATTAACAATAATGTTCATGCACAATCATACTATGGATAAGCCCTAGATGAGAATACCCATCCTGTATATCTTGGTAAACAAATAAAGCCTAACATAGACACAAATATTCTTTAGGTGGCAATGATAAATTTGAGATTAATGTTATACCAAGTTTTGATTGTGTTTCAACTTAGAGACCTAGAATGGAGTGACAATTCTATTTGATTTGATATCAAAATGATTCAAAGGTCTAAACTAGAAATAAATCACAATACACACATAATATACCAACCATAGTAAGCAATTATAATACCAATTGTCATTATATAAAATGTGATAGAGAATTATGATTTTAGAAAGTTTTAGCAAAAGATATCAATAGATCATGGTGGTGCGTATGGCATCAATATTTATGACAATTAATCTTTCAATATGTCTTATGTGTTTTTCTTTTTAATTTAGATAAATATCTCATAGCAAATTCATAATTTTATCCACTTGTTGGTGATGGCTAAAAAATCTAGTAACAGGATTTAATTTGAAATATCTTATAGCAAATTTAGAGTTTGATTCATATGGATAATATAAAATATTTAGAAGCAATGAATATAATAATAAAAGATAGGTCATCAAAATATGATTTTGAATTTTGATCAATTTGTTTTATAAAACCATATTAAACTTTTAAGAGATAAAATCATATTTTCAATATTGTATAGGATGACCATGACATGATAGTTTAAAAGAAACACAAAAAGAAAAAGATAGAAAAGACATTAAAGCACATCATAAAGTAGAAATTTGTGTATTTCATTTTAATTGATTTCTACTTCATGCAAATGATGGGATACTAATGAATAAGAGATTTGGGTATCCAAAGAGGACCGGGAGTGACGGTTCCTTTGGGTACCCAAATACATCGTGTTTACTTTTGGGGATATATGATTGAATGGGCCCTTTTGATTTGAGTTTGTGTTTCATCTTTAACTTTTGGCCGCCATTCAAACATTGGTTTAATATTATTCTTATTTATCAAATTTCCATGATGATTTTCTTTCCTTTGAAGATCATAATTTAAATTATCGTTTATAGGAAATTTGTGTAATTTCAATTTTAAGTTGGGAGAAACATGATTTTGTAAATAATGATGATTTGGTTTTTGATATGAAAAATCATTTTATTTCTTATTCCCATTATTAGGTTTAGTTAAGATATTTGTATTCAACTTGCCTTTAGATATTGCTTGATTTTCTAAATTTGTATGTTTTGAATTTGTATTTATAATTTTCATAAGCAAGTTGATTTTTTGATTTTAGTTCATCATTCTTGATTTTTAAATTATGTCTAGCTTTATTATAATTTATTGTGCTATTTTTGAGAGTGGTAACAATTGAGTCAATATGTTTTTCATATTTATCCCTATACTCATCAAATGTTTCATCCATCTCTTTTATTTCAATTTCATAGTCCTTACACTTAGCACAATTAATTTTTAACGATGAATTTTCTAAACATAATTTTTCATTTTGTTCTCTTATAAAAATAATTTCTTTTTCAAGTTCCTTAAATTTTTCTTTAATATTATTACAATCAAGACAAGGTTTTGTATTTTCAATTGAAGTGACATGAGTAAAGCTAGATAAATCAGATTTTGATATTACTTTAACTTTTGCTTTTAAATTTTTATTTTCTAAGCGCAATAGTTTATTAGCATTCTTTAATTTCTCAATTTTGCGCCTAGTATTTTGTAACAATTGTAATGAAGAGATAGAAGTACAAAAGATAGAATTTGATTTCCTTACATTGCTTTTGGATGAGGGAGGATTTGAACATATTGTTCCTTTGTCTTCTTCTTGGCATTCCTCTTCCAAAAGTAAGATTTCTTCTTATTTTTCTCTTGGTGTATTGTTCTCCTTTTCAATTTCAATATTCTTCATGGCTTCGCTCCGAGAGAGATCTTCTTGAATGATAATGGATGCTTGTACGTTCTTTTCCTCCTGTGTTTGTTCCACACCTGCGAGAGGAAGATCATACATTTCTTCAAGAAAGCGCCATATTTTGTATGCACTAGAAAAGCAATATATGAATTTGAAAATTTCATTAGAAAGTGCACAAAATAAATAGTGTTTGGCTTTGGCATTTAGCTGACGTTCTTTTTTATTCGATTCATCCACTCGTCTTATAATTGTTAAGTTCCATACTTTGATGTCTAAAGTTTTAATAAATTTTTCCATTAAAATTTTCCATCCTTTATAATTTGTTCCTTCAAATAAAGGTGGTGCAAGTGATTTTTCCTCTTCACAAAAATCTCCCCCACTAGTAGAAGCGAGATCATGAGACGCCATTATTCCCGGTTGTTAAGCCGATTGGAATAAAACCGCTCTGATACAACTTGTTGGATCGGTCGGCGCCCTTAGAGGGGGGGGGGGGGTGAATAAGGGTTTTCAAAAACTTTATATTTTATTTAGAAAACTTTGGAATATTGCAATATTAAAACAAGAAGACAAGTAAAACAAAAAGAGAGACAAGCTTTATTGATATTAAATCAGTTTTACAAAACTTGATCTCAATGTTGCTAGAGATCGGAGGCGAATAATAAAATCTCTTTTCGTTTTCTATCCCGACTCGCTTCCCCACGAACCGGTGGCCCTAGCCTCCTCCTTCCCGGATTCGGCCTCAAGCCGCTCTAGCCAATCCTTCCCCGGATGTGGCCTCAAGCACCCCCTAGACCTAACCTAGATCTAGTGGCTAACACGAGGCAATTTTCATCCCTAAGTCCTACCCCATACCTAGTCGCCAACACGAGGCGATATCACTACCGTTTACAAAGAAAGACAAATAAAATAATAAAAACTTCCCTTAAGATGAGTTTCTGAATATGAAGGCGAAGATCCGCTGTAGAATCAGCGTTTGTCGAAGCGGACTTCATTTGGCTTCGGCGTGATGGAATCCTCCTTCAGAAGTTGGCAGAGCTTCGCCGGGACCTCAAATTTCGGCCAAGATAAGCCTCTGGAATTCTAGTACTCTCTCTCTGAGGTGTATGCAATTGGTGTACGAAAACAAGAGGAGAGGGGGTCCTTTTATAGCCCATGCGCTACCCCCAGCGCTAGCGCTACCGCCGGCGCTAGCCCGGATTAAGAAACAATTTGCGCGGCAGAATCTCCCATCTGCGGCAACATATTGCTCCATGCCTCTTGTGCTCCATGCTACCGCCAGCGCTAGTAGCTACCGCCGGCGCTATCCCTGATTAAGAAACTTCTTGCGCGATAGGATCTCCAATCCGTGGCAACGAGGCTTTCATTCCTTCTGTGTTCACCGATACCGCCGACGTTATCCGCTACCGCCAGGCGTTAGCGCCTTCCATAACAGCTCCCGGAAACCCGCTCATCAACGCTAGCGCCCGACGCTAGTTGCTACCGCCGGCGCTAGTGAGCCTCTTTGAATTTTGGCCTCAATTTTGGGGGCAGTCATCATATGTACTCCTTGAGTCATGTGGACCTAGTAAACCAGCACACTTGAACACACAAGATCAAATACACATAGGATTTGTTATTCTCAAACCTAGGAGATGCGGAAGACCATGTTCCAACAAAGATGGTCGAACTCCATGGGGGGGGGGGGGGGGGGGGGGGGAGGAGGGCGGCGGCTAAGAGATGACCGACCAAGGAGGGAAAGGAGGCTAGCCTATTTCGGCTATTGAGAGGAGAAGTAAAGAGAGAGGATGACGTAGGCCGAGATAAATAGAGAGGGAGGGGGAGAAGGTGACCGGCGGCCAAGAAGAGGAAGAGGAAGAGGGATGGCCGAAATTTGCCTAGGGCGGGGAGGAAAAATCACAATTGATTTTTAGGTTTCAAATTCTTATTCATCTTTTTTTGAAATCAACTACAAGCATGGCTATATATAGCCTTACGCCACTCAATCTCCTCCATACAAAATTTAGAATGAAATAAAAATAATACCAAAAGTTAACTGCATGAAAATAGAAACAAATATTATGATGGTTATATGCAGCCATCATAATAAAAATACAATTGCTTTAAATAAAACATGCTTAAATTGAAATTGCTAAAAATAGAAATTGTTTGAAATGATAAGTAATAAAATATATAATTATAATTATTTAATTTATAATTATATATTTTATTTAAAATGGTGACGGCGGACGTCGTGCAAAATGTGTAGCGGTGTTGGCGAAGAACGTCGCAGCGTTGGCGTAGAACATCGCGGCGAAGGCGAAGAAATGACGTGTCTTCGAACTTGCAGCAACGACCGTCCCAATCCACGAACTCTCTATGTCGGGGATCAATAGCCGCATCAGCAAAGTCGCCATCAGATCGCCATCCCCATTGCTCACTTTGAGAATGGGTTGCGAATCCCCCTATGGCCAGAAGTGCGCTAGGTAACTTACTCAACTGTTACATTTCTTGCTCGCTTCACAAAGAGCACGCTAACCATTCTTTGGATAATTTCCCAGGTACTAAAGTATTATGGCTCTCCAAGGTGCCAAGTCTCAGCTTTGGCTTGGGAGGGGAAGCGCTCATAGATCTTTCGGGTGCATGGTGGGACCTCCTCGCTGCGACCAAGGGTCTGTGTCTAGTTCTGAGACTTCGGTCTGTTCCTTCCATGGGGTCAGTAAGTGCTAGTTGCCCCTCATCTTTGGGGGCCCGAGCTACACAAGAGACCAAGTTCTGGTTTCAACAATCACGGAGATGTCTTTATTCTTGTCGTCGAGACATGGTTGTTGTCGTCGAGACTTTATCAATGTCGTCATCATCAATTAAGACGATATTCTTTATGAATCTGATTTCCGAGAGTACTTGAAGTTTAAGCTTTTTGGTATTCCTGTCTTCAAAACTAAGATTGTCAAATCACTTTAGGGTGGACCTTGTTTGAGATCCAACCCATTATCAAGATAATGTGCACCATAAAAATATAATAGATTCAACAGACCCAAATCAAGAACTCAACATGGTCAATTCAATTTTGAATTGATTGAACTTATACTCTTCAAGGGGTTTAGTGAAAATGACAGTTATCTACCTCTTAGTATTAACATACTCAAGGCAGATGTCCTCCTTTTCAACATGCTCCCTAATAAAATGATATCTAATTTCAATATGCTTTGTTCTACTGTGTGCCACAGGGTTTTTGGCAATAGAAATGGCACTTGAGGAATCCTCTAATTGGTGTGCAAATTGCAATCCTCTAATTGGTGTGCAAATTGTAATCCTCTAATTGGTGTTGAATCCACAGGAGTTGTGCAAAGCAAATTCTAGATGAAATGTATTCTGATTCAGCTGTGGAGATAGCAATGCTATTTTTCTTTTTACTACTCCAGGGCACAAGTCTTCTCCCCAAGAACTGACAAGTTCCTGAAGTGCTCTTTCTGTCCTCTTTGCACCCAGCAAAGTCAGCATTAGAATGTCCATACAACTTAAAATCATCTGACTTAGGATACCAGAGACCCGGATTTGTAGTACCCTTCAGATATCTCAGAATTCTTTTTACAGTTGAGTAATGAGATTCTTTGGGGTTCACTTGATATCTTGTACAAACACATGTAGCAAACATGATGGCTGGCCTACTAGTAGTGAGGTTGAGCAATGAGCCAATTAGGCTTCTATACATGGGCTCGCTATAAGGTTTCCCTTTTTCATCCTAGTCTAAAGACACAATTGAACCCATAGGAGTTCTCATAGGTGTAGAGTTCTCTATACCAATTTTCTTTATGATATCCAAGGTAAATTTGGTCTCAGAAATAAAAATTCCTTCCTCAGATTGCTTTACTTGGAGACCTAAGAAATACTTTAGCTCTCCCATACTGCTCATTTCAAATTTACTTTGCATAAGTTTAGCAAACCTTTTGCAAAGGCTCCCATCTATTGATCTATATATAATGTCATCAACATATATCTGGACCAAAAGAATCCGACCCTTCAACTCTCTCAAGAAAAGAGTCTTATTTATTTTCCCTCTTGAGAATTTGTTTTCAAGGAGAAATGTAGATAGTGTCTCATACCAGGCCCTTGGAGCTTGCTTTAGACCATATAAGGCTTTCTTGAGGAAATATACATGATCAGGAAAGTTTGGATAAATAAAACCTGGTGGTTGAGCTACATAGACTTCCTCTTTTAGATTTCCATTTAGGAATGCTGATTTGACATCCATTTGATAGACTTTGAACCCCTTGTATGCAGCATAGGCTAGAAAGAGTCTGATGGCCTCTAATCTACCAACATGTGCAAATGTCTGATCAAAGTCTATGCCTTCCTCCTAACTGTATCCTTGAGCTAGTAGCCTTGCCTTGTTCTTTACAATCAATCCAGCTTCATCCATCTTATTTATGTAGACCCACTTTGTCCCAATGATATTGTGCCCTTGTGGCCTTGGGACAAGTTTCCATACCTTGCACCTTTTGAATTAATTTAGCTCTTCTTGCATAGCCATTACCCAAAATTAGTCTTTGTTGGCCTCCTCAAATTTCATGGGCTCAAGTTGGGATAGAAAGCTAAGATGCAAGTTTTCATTTAGTGCATTTCTTCTGGTTTTCACTCCTTCAGTGCGCTCACCAATTATCTAATTTGCTGGATGATTTCTATGATGTCTCATAGCAGTAGGTATTATTCTTGTTGGTTCTCTGATTTCAGCAACTTCTTCAGCTCCTACTTCATGATTCTCATTTATGGGATTTGGCTATTCAGTAAACTCTTCTACTGATTCTGGAATTGAGTCCATTGTGGAGGACCTATTCTTCTCAACTGGTTCTTCTTCTCTGATTTTGAGGCTCTCTAATCTTTCTGCATTGGATGAACTAGAAGAAGAAGGATTATGCAACATGCTGCTCTCATCAAAAATAATATGAATAGATTCCTCAATTGTAAGAGCATTCTTATTGAAGACTCTGTAGGCCTTGCTATGCTTGTTATACCCTAAAAAGACATCTTCATAGCTCTTTTCAGAGATTTTGGTAATCTAGTGCTTATTGTTTTTCAGGACATAGCATTTACTTCCAAAGATTTTGAAATAAGCTAGTGTTGGCTTCTTACCCTTAATTAGCTCATAAGGAGTCTTATTATGGTTCTTATTGATGAGTAGTGCTCTATTTTGCACATGACATGCAATATTAACTGCCTCAGCCCAATGGTATTCTGGGAGTGAGGAATCGCTTAGCTTGGTCCTACCAGCTTCAATGAGTGTTCTATTTTTCCTCTCAGCCACCCCGTTCTGTTGGGGAGTTCTGGGAGAAGAAAACTCTTGTAGGATACCTTCTTCTTCACAGAATTTGGTCATTGACCCAGACTGAAATTAAGTTCCATGATCACTTCTGATTTTTGCCACAGATCTGTTTACTTCATTCTGAATTTGTTTGACAAAATTCTTGAATAAACATAGGGTATCAGACTTGTGTTTCAAAAAGAACACCCAGGCAAATCTAGAATGATCATCAACAATAACCAACATATAAACCATTCCTCCTAGGATGTGCACTTCCATAGAACCAAATAAGTTCATGTGCAGTAGGTATAAGCACCTAGTGGATTCTTTGCCCTGTATGCTTCTAAATGAGGTTCTTGTTTGCTTGCCCATTTGACATGCATGACAAGCACTAATCTCTAAGCAATCCAGCTTAGGAGCATCTCTTACCAAGTTCTCTGTTGTTAACTTCTTAAGAGACTTGTAGTTTATGTGGGCTAGTCTCTTATGCCACTTTACACAAGCAGACACTCCATCATTTGCTACAAGACATACATGCTCATTTTTCCTAATGCAAATGAAATTTAGACATTAAATATTTCCAGTCCTAGTGCCTATTAGAATGGATTCATTCTCACAGTTCTTGATCAGACACTTATCCTTGTGGAAAGAAACAACATATCCCAAGTCACATAGCTGACTTATGCTTATAAGGTTATGTTGTAACCCTTCCACATAAGCAACTCTTATTGTTGAAACCCGAACTTGGTCTCTTGTGGAGCTCGGGCCTCCAAAGATGAGGGACATCTAGCACTTACTGACCCTTTGGAAGGAACAGAGTGAAGTCTCAGAATTAGAAACAGACCCTTGGTCGCATCGAGGAGATCCCACCACACACCCGAAAGATCATTGAGCGCTTCCCCTCCCAAGCCAAAGCTGAGACTGGGCACCTTGGAGAGCCTGAGAGCTAAGCCAAGGTAACCTAGGGAGAAGGAAGCTCAGAGTACTGAGATTGGAATCCTCTCCAAAGGTGCCCTTCAAGGTCTATTTATAGTTTTTTACTTACGGTCTGCTAATAGCGGGATTCCGCCTTACACTTTTGCTATGCGCAACCCAAAATGGTCTGCCAACATCCAAACTCCACTGTTTGGAGAGGCTAATTGCAGACTACCAAGGGGTTTCAGGTAAAATCACCCCTGGACCCCTTCTGGCGAGCCGCCCACAAGGGCTCCTCTCGCGAACTGCGAGGCTTGGCTCGCCCGCCTTCCTGCGGGCAGCCGACGAAGGCCCGGCCTAGCCACCTTCCTATGAGCGGCCGACGAGGGCCCGACCGTCATGCCTTCTAGTGAGCAGCCGATGAGAGCCCTGCTCGCCCGCCTCCCTGCGAGCGGCCTTTGAGAACCTGGCTCGCCCTCCTTCCTAATCTTCTTGCCTTTTGAACCCCCAGTCTCCTCTCACCTCTTGGCGAATACCGGGGTTGTACAGTGATAATCTTGACGATATAGATACTCTCGATGACACTCCACACTGACACCATCATGATTGCACCGCAATTTCAAGAATCTCAAAATTATTCAGAAGGATTTGAATATGTACGCGCCTCTTTGCCTTCCTAATGCATTACACTATATAATAGACATTAGGTCAGCATAGAAATAAGGCACACACAAAACCCTAGAATCCATCCTTCTTTTACCTCCTTACGACAACCCTCTAAAATGGAATGGCGCCGAAGAAGAGCGATGAGAAAATCCCTTCCGGAGGAGAACTTCTGAAAGGTGGGTTTGAGAAGATTGAAGAGGACCTAGATATGGTCATAACCCTACTATATGCATCTGAGTTAGAATACCTCCTCACAGAGCCAACCCGTATCTACCATTCCGCCGTCTCAGCATTCTTTGAAAATGCTGAATTTCACAAATCAGAAAGGGAAATTCGAACTATTATGGCTGGGAAACATATTCAGATGACTGCTGAAAGTCTATCCAACATTCTATAACTTACTGCCTTTGAAAAGGATGATATTGAAGAAGACATCACAGATGCAGATATCTACGAAGGATTGAAGTGGTGCGGTTTTGAAACCAAGCCCTATGGCAGCTTGCAGAGAATGCAGATGAACAAACAAGGTAAACTACTAACAAACATCATTGGAAAGGTACTGCTTTGTAAGACAGGCTTACATGATCAAGTCTTAAAAGGCATGTTTGAGATAATGGTCAGAGTTATCTTACACAAAAGAACTGATTGGGGAACATTACTGTTCGACATGATTACAGAAAACATCAATTCTCCAAAATTTGGAAGAATCCTATCCCTTTATCTTAAGAATACTATCCCTCACCTCCTCAAAGCTTCAGAAATAATTCCTCTCCACTACCTCAAGAAGATTGATGTCAGAACCGTGAGCAGGTGGGAGAAGAGGTTCACAAAGAAAGATGTAGGTGAACCTTTTGCTCAAGGCTCAACAACCCCTGTCACAGCAACTCAAGTTCCTTAATAACCTCTGACTCCTATTGAGGGGGAGCCTATTGGAGAAGAATCCATAGGATGCATAGTTCTCCTACACCTCAAGTGGAAGTGGATCCAACTCATCTGGGGCTGCCTGTAAGAAAACTAAGTAGTCCTACAACAGATGAAGACCATGATCATTCTGATAGGCCTTTAAATGACTTCCTCAATGATGAACTGCACACATTCTCAGAAGGAGAAGATAATGAGCACCACTCAGAAACCCCTGCACCAATGGAGGGGGAGCATACAGGTCATTAAACAATGCAAACCTCACCTCCAATAATAGAAGTTGACCCACATCCTCTGCCCAACACAACTCCCACAGTTCCATTACCTGATTTAATGTCCCACATGGAAGGCCTGTTGAACAGATAAAGAGAACAATTTGAAGCCTATGTAAATCAGGCTGTCACATGCTGCAGAAATGATCTTTCTGTCAGGATAGATGCCCTCCAAGAAGATATCAACCACATAAATCACCAAAACTCCAATGTATATCAGACTGCTGCAAATGCTATGGAAAATACTAGGTCTAAAATAACCCATATAAATCAAGCTACCCATCTAATTGGTCAATAACTAAACATTGTGCTCGATAGATTGTATACCCTAAAAGATAATCAGCAGTCCATCATACTGAACCAAGATGTAACTTTTAATGATTTTGAATATGCCATCAACACTGTCCTTCAAAGAATATCCTCCTCTGCTCAAGTAACTTAGGAGCTTATGGACAATGTAGGTGAAACATTGCTGCACTAGTTTCAAGTAACCCAAGATCATCTGTCAAATTCTTTCCATCAAACTGTAAGGGCATCTTAGGGAACTCTGGTGGATGCCATTGGCCATATAAATAACCTCCGGGCCAGACAAATTCAAACTTTTCAGACATACATCTCTAAAGAAATATTTTCAGAAGCCAGAAAGGGGGATATAATGTCAAGCCACCATGCCATGTGGCTAGCAAATGAAGTTAGGTTCTCCATGGAGCTAAACCCTATTGACTATGGGATTGCGCATCAACATCCAATTCCTGAAGGCAATCTCCCTGCAGAATCTCCTTAAAGTGCAATGCCGGAAGCCCCTGAAGAACAATATCAAGAGCCTGAGAGCTACCAAGAGTATTTTGTTGATGAGACTGCAGGTGGAAGTAGGCAAAATCAGGAAAAGGAAAAGGCACTATGTTGACCCTGAAGAGCAAGAAGCTAAAAGGAGGAAAATGGAAGAGATAAAAAGAAATCCAAACTTTAAAGAATGGATCCCCTGCTCTAGAGATATCATTCTAAACACCTGGAACCTGTTTCAACAAGCATGACAGGGGCACCTTCTACATCTCAGAAGAATGGCAAAAATATGAAATGTGTGAAGCTGGTAAAAGGGATTATTGGAACAAGATCAAAAGGGGATATACATCAGTACCTGCACATGCACCTCTAAGATATCACCCCAAGCCCTATTACTACTTTGAAAGACAAAATCAGAAATAGGCTGAAGCTGAGCAGTCAAAGAAAGCAAGACATTCTGGAAAAGGCTAGGATGTTCAAAAGGATTGAAAAGAAGAAGGATTCTAGAAATCACCTGCACACCCCTATGCTTTATATTTTGTATCCGATATATATTGTTAATGTATTGGCTTGTTATTAATATGTAGTGATAAAATACCAAATTTATTGTCAATCATTGCATTTGTTAGTAAGGCTTATCTATACTTATAAGTTCTGGCTTCTTCAAATATGGGGAGATTGTTGGGTATTGTGCCTACAATCTCTTTAGATTTGAAGAAGGAACACAAGTATAGATAAGCTAAGTTGTCTTTGATGTTGTGTTTAAGTTCATGTTATGACAAATGAATCAAAGCTACATCATCAGTATAAAGATGATAAAAATAATAAAAATTAACTAAGTAAAATATCGTCTCAAGACGCAGCAGAAGAATAATGGAGAGAAATATCATATCGTTGAAATAATTTCGAAGATATCGTCTTGATAAAGACACATCGTCTTGAAGTTTGTAGAAAGCTTGTCGTGGATAAAGCTAAGTCCAGTTATCGACAACATCATCTTGAAGAAAGCTTATCGTGGATAAAGCTAAGTTTGTTTATCAACGACATCATCTTGAAGATACCTTATCGTGGATAAAGCTAAGTCCAGTTATCGACGACATCGTCTTGAAGAAAGCTTATCACAGATAAAGCTAAGATGTCTCTACGATATTGTCTTGATGAAGAAGTTCAACCTTGAAGGCTAAAAGATATATCTACTCGATTCATAAAGAAAGGTTCGCTTGGACGGACATCATCTTGAATACCTCATGTCGTCTAGAAGATCAAGACGATATCGTCTTAAAGAAAGACAGTCAGCCTGAAGAATAAGTCTAAGTCCAAATGAAAGTAACATCTCGACGATGTCGTCTAGAAGGAGTAATATCATTCTGATATTAAGTAGAGTCGTGAAGAAGAAATCATATCGACGATATCGTCGTGAAGTATATATGTCGTATTTACTGATCAAGACGATATCGTCTTGAAGGATTAATATCGTCTTGACAAAGTGCAAAGCAGCATTTAGTGCGCATACATTCATGGAAATGAATATTCAGGACATGTGCATATCACCTATCTTGCGCATAAGTCAAAGAGTAATAAATGATATATTCTCTACAGAATATTACTGTTACACAGTATTTTAGAAAGAGATTTATTGTTTCTATATTCTGCAAGTTCCAAGGCTAGTAATTATGATTGTCAACTCTCCAGTACGATTTTCAAATGGGAAATTGATTACGGAATAATCAATAAGGGGTTTTATGCAAAATTGCAGAGCATATAAAAGGAGATACATTTATCTACAGAACACTCGACTCAGTATTCTCTCTAAGTTTAATTCTCACACATATTCCTGAAGAGAGAAAGGAAATAATCATCGAAAAGAAGAAGTCTTCATTGCTGCTATGCTGTGAAGGTCAACAGAAGATTCTGAAGAAAAGTTCCTTGATCCACAAGGTCTTTGAGCTTATTGTTACAAGAAGAAGAAGAAGATCTGTGATTCAAGTTCTTATTTCTAAAGTCTTCTCTTCTACAACAACATCTCTGTATTACTTTGTAGGACTCTTTGTGAGTCTGAGCTGTAGGATCTAGTGATAGATCTGAGTTGGTAGGGTTCTTGGTGAACCAGAGTTTGGTAGTATCTTGCTGAAGATCTGAGTTTGTAGGACTTGTAAAGTCCGAGCTTTCTAGGGTTCTGGGTGAAGCTGAGTTGTAAGATCTGATAATAGTGAAAATATCTAAGTTGGAGAAGTTGCCTAGTCTAGCACACTACTAGATAGGCGGGAGGGACAGTGGAGTACCTCTAGACACATTATCTAGTTGGGAACCACTATAAATCGTTGTGTGTTTTATGTGATGCTTGTGTGTTGTGATTGATAAACCTTTAAAGTAGCAAAGAAACTGAAAACACCTAATCACCCCCCTCTAGGTGTAGTTTACAAACAACCCATAATCTTTCATATGCACTTCGCAGGCCGGAGCTGCTCACACAAAATAGGGGAAATTAGCCTCAATACTGTAACTTCCATCGCGGACATGACCACAGTATTGAATGTTGCAACTGGTTGAAGTTGTAGATCGAGCACCTCACTCAATAAGGTCTTCTTAGCAGAATTTTACTGAACCAAGTCCCAAACCAGCACGCACCACAATCCAACAATCCAGTAGAGGGCAATGTCATACCCTGACGTGGATAAGCCAAAGGTACTAGGAAGGGGAACTATCACCCAAATAGAGCGTGCACACTATGTGCCTCATTTATCAGCAATTTCCATTATTTACAACTTCCAATATTTTGCTTTAAAATAGTAAGCCGCAAGACTATACTTGCACACATGTATCCGTTGCATTTTTAAGATTACTGTAGCTGCTTTCTGGCTACATTTGCGATACAGGTCTCCTGAAGTAATGCTCCAAAAGTTAAGGCTACGACCTTCGGTACTGACACCAAGCAGCAAACTCGCCAACATGTTCATGACAAAATGTCTGCCCAAAAGACAATCTCGCCTCAATGCTACTTGGGTATCTCTCCACCACGTTTCATGGGCATCTCCCCATCACACTACTTGGGCATCTCACCAATGCGCTGCTTTGGCATTATGCGACCGCGCTACTTGGACATCATGCCACCGCACTGCTTGAGCGTCTTACCACCGCGCTGCTTAGTCATCTCTTCACCCCGTTGCTTGGGTATCTCGCCACCACGTTGCTTGGGCATCATGACACAGCGTTGGTTGGGCATATCGCCACCACACTACTTAGGCATCTCACCACCATGCTACTTGGGCGTCTCGCCATCGCGCTGCTAGGGCGTCTTGCTACTGCGTTGCTTGGGCATCTCTCCACCGTGCTTCTTGGGCATATCGCAACCGCGCTGCTTTGTAATCTCACCACCGCATTGCGTGGGCATCTTTCCAGCACACTGCTTTGGCATCTCGCCACTGCGCTGCCTGGGCATCTCGCCACCACGCTTCCTGGGCATCTCGCCAACGTGCTGCTTGAGCATCTCGCCACCGCGCTGCTTGTACATCTCACCACCATGCTTCCTGGGCATCTCGCCACTACGCTGCCTCGGCATCTCTCCAGCGTGCTGTCTGGGCATCTACCCATCGCGCTACTTGGGCATCTCATCACCGTGCTCCTTGGGCATCTCGCCATAACACTGCTTCGGCATATCACCATAGCACTACTTTGACATATCTCCACCACCCTGCTTCTGCATATCACCCCCGCATTGTTTGAGCACCCTGCTCTCATAATGCTTAAGCTTTCCTTTTGCGTGATTTTGAGCACCCTGCACCCTTTCTGCGTAAGCATCCCTCTCGCGCGTTGTCCGAGCCTCCCACTCTAGCGACGATTCTACCAAAAACAATCCTTTGAGAAAACAAACTCAGCAACCCCCGGTGAGGGAGGACACATGTACCTCAATGACAAGCGTCAAGCACACGACAACATCCGACACTAATGCCATGTGACTAGCACATGATGATCTCTGATACTAACACCGAGCGGTAGGCTCACAACGATCTCCGATGCTAATGCTGAGCAGTATGCTTTCAATGATATCAAATAATGACATAGAGAAATAATTCCTAGTGCATAAGTAGAACGACAAGCTTATGGTCATGTAAGTTAAGACAGTTTACCCAAACGAGCACGCACACTCGAAAATACACGTATGAAAAATTTTTGGGTTCATTTTCTAACAAAAAATGACCTTTGAAACTTCGGGGGGGGGGGCATTTGATGGGGTTCCCCAAAATAGGTTTGGTCAAACCAAAGATTTTTTTTGCGCGACCTTGACAAACTCGCTGATATAATTCTAATGGGCCAATTCTAGCACAATTCCGGATCTGTTTGGTCTTATAAATGGGCGTCAGAGCATATATGTGCTCGTATGCAAGAGCTGCCTTCCAGCCAATTATGGGGAAGAGGTTAAGTGCACCACCATCATAGGGGTGTGGGTATCCTCCTCCCATGGGCCGGAACAGCGCCGACTCGCGACCTCTGCTTGGTCGGAGGTCGTGTAGGCCATGCATGTCATGCAGAGCACATGAGAAATCTGCCGCTTTGGCGATGCGTACTCTACCACATGGCCAGAGTTACGCAGGCGCACAGCCTCCGACCGGTTGGTGGCTGCGCAAGCCTTGCATGTCACACAGAGAATGCATGACATCTGCTGCACCAGCCATTTGGCCTTTAACGTGCAGTCGGAGGCTGTGCGGGACATGCAAGCCGCACAGTACTCGCATGGGGGTGAATAGGTCTCTTTGATTTTTTTCTTTATTACTAGCAGTTGTTAGATAAAAGTAAATAAAAAAAGCACAACTCAAAAAGCACATAGTATTTTATAGTGGCTCCCCAAGATAGTGTGTGTATGTGTTGTCCACTCTCTCTCTCTACACCTTTCTAACAGTGTGTTAGATAAGGAAACCTCCTCCAAACTCATCTCTAAGAGCTTACAACACAAATCCCTCGGGATCTCTCAAGGTTGCTCCAAACCCTACCTCCGGCTAAATAGCCCTACCTCTGGCTCAACCAACCCTACTTCTCAGAGTGCTCCAACTCCTACAACTCAAAGATCCACTGATCTCCTGCCTCAGAACTATCAAGAAGCCCTACCTCAGATCTCCCCAGAGATCCGACACTCAAGCTGGGAGTTCGGATTTACTTCTCAGGATCAACAACCTTAAACACTCAGGCTCTACAGCCTTACTACTCAGGCTCAACAACCCCACAACTCAGGCAAAATGCCCTAAAAACGCAGAACACAAGTGTTCTTACAGAGGTTATAATTTATTCTTACAACAGATGTCAGTTAAGATGTATCCTTCAACTTTTGTCTTCTGTTGTTGATTCACTGCTCGTGCTGACCTGAAGCAGAACTAAAAGGCAATAACTTCAGACCTTGCTCCTAACTGATCTTTCTCTTTAGTTGATGAGGAAGGATCCACTTACTCTTCTTGATTGAATTAGGAAGAACTATCTTCTCTCCTTGTACCTCCTTGTATATTCAGGAAGCAGGAAGAGATCACTTGAGGAAGCCGTCAATAGAACAATATATTTTTTTCAACTTCTCAGCACCCCTTCCATAATGCCCTAACTTGTTCTTTTATACACTTTTCCATCTGTAACGACTCTAAGGAGGGCCCTGACATAATATAGAGGGGAATATAATACTTTATCTTTTTTTACAGCTGCTTGCGCCAAAAGAAAATCCCGCCAAAGCTTTATTCAAATATGAATTTGTCTCAGCGGTTGGGCTGAGACAGTCTTCAGTTTCAGCGGCTGAATCTATCTTCTTCTTAGCGGATCTGTTGAGACAGATAGTCTTCTCAGCAAATTCTTTCTAAATGCAGCTCAGCTGAGGCAGATCCCTTCTCAGCGGCTCCTATCCTTGTCTCAACAGTTCAGCTGAGATAGAGATGTCGTCTCAGTGGTTTTGTCAGTAAAACCACATAATAACCTAACCCTACATGTACATAATCTAGAATAAGGTTTATCAAATAGAATATGTACTTAGCATTGAGTGTGAAGCCTTTTCAATTCAAGGGAATATTGAGGGAAATCTTCCCAACAATCTCACCCTATTTGAAGAAGGCAGAACATACACCAAATGCTAAGATACATATCCACAAAAAGAACTATCATTGTTGAAACCGGCATCCGGCTAATTGAGTTCGGACCCATTGGGGGGTGTAGCCCGCACCTACTTATCTCTCACTTATGCTCTTGATTGTGGATGAAGAACTAGGAATAGACCCAAGGTTGTAGTGAGGAGGTCCCGCAACACACCTGGAAAATCTTAGAGAGCTTCTCCTCCCGAACCAATGCTTAACTGGGCACCCTGGAGGGCTCTAACAGCCAACCCAAACTATCCTAGGAGGAGAGGTCCCAAAAAAAATATGTCCCCTCAAGGTGCCCTTAAGGGTCTATTTATAGCCTTCCTGAACTGATTTGCTAATAGCGCAATCCCGCCTTTTGGTTTTGCTATATGCACCCCAAATTGGTTTGCCAACAGCCAAACTCCGCTGTTCTGGAGGGCTATTGGCAACCAGGGGTGTCAGGGTAAATTCACCTGCAGACTTCTGCTGGCCGAGTGATCCAAGAGGACACCACTCGTGGGACTTCTCGCATGCCTTGGACTTCTTTGATCCGGGCGAGTGAATGGTCCGTGAGGGAACCACCCACTGCCTCCTGATATCCCAAGCGAAAGAGGCTCCGACCTTCATTCGCCTGCCTAACCGCACACCAGGACTCCCTTATAGGCAAATGCTATTCTGACCTGTTGGGCGAATATCCCTCAGGGCCTATATGGATGCGGGAGCGCTCAACTCTTGAGTTCTTGACCTTCCCGGGTCTGAGGGGCCCACTCGGCGAATACAAGGTTGTACACAATCCCCTCCCTTTGCGAGCGAGTTTTATGCTCGAAAAGATGAGTCCAACCCGGTATTCGGTGAGTGCTTGCTGACCTGGACAAAATCTTTTCGTGGGCCCCACCACAGTGCTATATATATACCACTGATCTGAACCTTTTCTTCAGAGTGCTTCCTTTCCTCTAGCAGAATTTTCTCCTCCGCTCTGAGCTTCCGCCACCTTGAATGACTTCTGCGAGACAAACCCCGAAGCCGACCTCGCAAGAGATGCAGGATTGTCTGGCCGCGGCCCAGGAAAAGAATGCCTCTAAAGTCACCAGATTTGCCCCTGGCTTTCTTCGAAAAGGGACTCCAACTCTCCTTACCATTCGAGGATTGCTAAGATGTTTCGACGGGACCTGGGGGAGGGAGAGTCTGCGTCGGAATCACCCCATCCGGCAAACAATCCCCCCGATATTCAGATGCAGGTACTCAAAAATTTTTCCCGACTTATCGTTAACTCTTAAGACATGGCCCTCCTGAGGGTCCTAACCACTCGCAGGTGGAATCGGTACCTGAGGATGGCTGCGAGACTGCCTTGACGAACACTACGATGCTCCCGCATGCGGACACGATACCTCGGCTGGTTCAGGATCTCGTTCCTCTGGTTACTCTAGGCGAGACACTGCATCAACTTGGTAAGCTATGAGTAGCGTAATCACTATCCATATTGCATGGTTCTAATCGTTACTTCTCGCAGCCCTTGATCCCGGTACCATGGGACAGTTCTCTACCTCTCACAATTCTCCCCTTCGTCAGGGCACTCCCACTTCTGCGAATGAGCAAGGGGGTTCACCTGGAAGGGACTTCAGCCGTACTCGTCCTGCCACTAATCAAGCTGCAACTCCTGCTGTCAACCCGGAACCGTTCCGCCCCGGGAGGGGAAAACCCTAAGCATAAGTCAACTATGTGACTTAGCTTTTATCATTGAATTCCATAATGACAAGTGCTTGATCAAAAAGTCAAATGACTTAGAGACCATTCTCTCAGGCACTAGGAGTGGTAATATTTATTGTTTAGATTTTATATGCAATAATTCTTTATCTTCTATGTGTCTCATGGCTAATGAAAGTGAGTCTCTTTGTGTTCAATGGCACAAGAGACTTGCCCACATTAACTACAAGACAATATATTGACTATTCTCTAAAAACCTTGTTAGGAATAGTCCAAACTTGAAATGTATTAAAAGTGGTCCCTGTCATGCTTGCCAAATAGGTAAGCAAATAAGGGCCACCTTTAAAAGTATTGGATCCAAAGACACTGAAATATGTCTATATCTATTGCACATGGACTTGTTTGGTCATTTGCCAATTCAGAGCCTAGGTGGGAAGTTGTATACTTTGGTGATTGTTGATGACACTCAAAATATACATTGGTATTCTTCCTCAAGAAGAAATTTGATTCTTTAGATGTCTTTATAAACCATGTCAAGGCACTTCAGAATGACTTACAATGTAATGTGGTTAGGACTAGGACTGACCATGGCACAGAGTTTCAATCTGATTCCATGACGAGGTATGGTCAAGAATTTGGTATCACCCAAGAGTTCTCCTCCCCAAGGACTCCACAACAAAATGGTGTGGCTGAGAGGAGGAATAGGACCTTGATAGAAGCTGGGAGAACATTGCTTAGTGACTCCTCACCCCAAGAGTATTTCTGGGCTGAGGTAGACAACACTGCTTGTTATGTTCTCAATAGAGCTTCCATCAATAAGGTTCATGGAATTACCCCCTATGAGATTTTGAAAGGCAAACAACCAACAATTTCATACTTTAGAATCTTTTGTTCAAAATGTTACATTTTAAACAATGGAAAATCTTAATTAACAAAGTTTGCAGAAAAATTCAATATGGGGGTTCTTGTTGGCTACAGCTCACATAGCAGAGCCTATAGAGTTTATAACAAGAAAACTCATGTTGTAGAAGAGTATATGCATGTAGTGTTTGATGAGACCAGCCTACTCAATAAGGGTTATTAGAACATGATCTTCCGCATCTCCTAGGTTTGAGAGTAACAAATCCTATGTGTATTAGATCTTGTGTGTTTAAGTGTGTAGGATAAAAAGTCCACATGACTCAAGGATAACATAAGAATGCTGCACCAAAATTTGAAGTCAAAATTCCAACATGCCCTCTAGCACCGGCGCTAGCGCTAGCGTGGACTTGAGAAAATCTCGGAAACAATTTTAGAAGGTGCTAGCGCCAGGCGATAACAGCTAACACAGGCGGTAGCAGCTAGCGCAGGCGGTATCTACTAGCGGTAGCGGTAGCGCGGAGCACAAGAGGAATGGCGAAATTGTTTCCCCGAATAAAAGATTCGCACACATAGAATATTGCCTAATCTGAGATAACGGCGGCGGTAGCGATAGCGCTAGCGCTAGCTCAAAACACAAGAGGAATCTCAGCAGAGTTGCCACAGATTGAAGATTCTGCCGCGCAGAATATGTCCTAAAATGGGATAGGGCTGGCGGTAGCACTAGCGCAGGCGCTAGCGCTGAGGCTATAAAAAGGACCCATTGGCTCCGTCTTCCTTACACTTCCATAACCCTAAACTCCAGAGCTTCGTGCCACAGCATATAGAGGAAGGTTCAGAGAGATACTCCCACCCAAAGCTTAGAGAGAATTTCTGAAGGAGGACTTCTTCATGCTTCATTCGACCGACGACCGCTTCAACAACGCTTATACTACAGCGGTCCAACATCTCCAACTTTAGAAGTTCTTAGAGGGAGTTTTTATTATTGATGTTTTTATATTCATATCTTTATTCTTGTAATCGTTAGTGAATTCTCCTTGTGTTGGCGACTAGGTCTGGGTAGGACTTAGGGCAGAAATTCGCCTCGTGTTGGCGACTAGGTCTCGGGTGTAGGTCTAGGGGGTGCTCGAGGCCATATTCGGGGAAGGGTTGGCTAGAGCGGCTTGAGGCCATATCCGGGGAATGATCGGCTAAAGCCAACTGGTTCGTGGGGATACGAGTCGGTATAGAAAACAAAAAGAGTCTTTCTATTAGCTTTGATTTCTAGCTTCGATAAGAGATCAAGTTTTGTAATCATGCTTCTTAAGTTAATAAAATCATGTCTTTACTTTTACTTCACTTGATTTGTCTTGATCTTCTCTAGTTTAATAATCAAAGTTTTTTTTCTAAAATATTCAAAAGATATCAAAAGTTTTTAAAACCCTTATTCACCCCCCCTCTAAGGGCGCCTACCGATCCAACAAGTGGTATCAGAGCTAGGTTATTTCAAATTGGCTTAACAACCGGGAATAATGGCGTCTCATGATCTCGCTTCTACTAGTGGGGTAAATTTTTATGAAGAAGAAAAATCTCCTAAACCACCCTTATTCGAAGGGAGAAATTATAAAGGGTGGAAATTATTAATGGAAAGATTTATTATAAGTTTAGATATCAATGCATGGGTTATAACAATAGTTAGAACAGCGGACGAATCAAATAAACAAGAGCGTCACCTAAATGCAAAAGCTATGCATTATATTTTTTGTGCTTTATCTCAAGATATTTTTAAATTAATATATTGTTTTTCCAGTGCATACAAAATATGGAAATTTCTTGAAGAAATGTATGATTCTCCTTCTACAGGTATGGAGCAATCACAAGAACAGGAGAATATGCAAGCTTGCACAAGTCTTTAAGAATGCTCCTCTCATGACGGATCAATGGAGCAAACATTAAATGGAGAAGAAGAAGAAGTACTGTCTTCGGAAGAGGAGTGCCAAAAAGATGTAAAAGAAACGATATGCTCAAATCATGCCTCTCCCGAAAGTAATGTAAGGAAATCAAATCCCATATTCTGTACTTCTATTTCTACATTACAATTGTTTCAAACTACAAAGCGCAAAATTAAGAAATTAAAAAATGCTAATAAACATTTGCACTTAGAAAATAAAAATTTAAAGGCAAAAAATTAATGAACAATCAAATTCAAATTTATCTAGTTCTATCCATGATTCCTTTGTTGAAAAAACTACACCTTGTATGGAATTTGATGACTTAAAAGAAAAATGCAAGGAACTTGAAAAGTAACTTCTTTTGATAAAAGAACAAAATAAAAAATTATGTTTAGAAAATTCATCTTTGGAAAATGATTGTGCTAAGTGTAAAGAATATAAAATTGAAATTAAAGAGATGGCTGAAACATTTGATGAATATAGAAATAACTATCAAGATCATATAGATTCAATTGTTTCAACTCTTAAAAATAGCACAATCGCCTATAATAAAGCTAGACATAATTTAAAGATTAAAAATGATGAATTAAAATCAAAAATCAACTTGCTTATGAAAATTGTAAGTACAAATTCACAATATCAAACTATATCTAAAAACAAGTTGAAAATGAATATGAACATCTTAACTAAGTTTAATAATGGGAGTAAGGAACATAAAGGATTTGCAAATCAAAATCAAAATCACCATTATTTACAAAATCGTGTTTCTCCCAACTTAAAAATAAAACTACACAAATTTCCTATGAACAACACTTTTAATAATCATTACAATCATAATCATCAATATAAAGATAATCTCAATGGAAATTTGATGAATAAGAATAACATTAAACCAAGGTTTTAATGGAGGCCTAAAATTAAAAATGAAACATTCACTTCACATGAAAGGACTCATTCATCTTTGTCTTCACAAAAATCATCACGATGCATTTGGGTACCCAAAGGAACCATCACACATGGTCAACTTTGGATACCTAAATCTATTATCTACTAGTATCATCCAAATGCATGAAGTAGAATATTTTCAAAATGAAATATACAAATTTCTACTTCATGATATGCCTTAATGTCTTTTTCTTTTTCTTTTTGTTTTCTTATTTTTAAGCTATCATGTTATGGTCATCTTATATATTATTGGAAATATGATTTTATCTTATAAAACTTTATGAGTTTATAAAACAAATTGATCAAAATTCAAAATCATATTTTTATTTTGATGACCTATCTATCTTTCTCAAATTCATTGCCTATAAATATCTTATATTATCAATATAAATCAAACTCTAAATTTGTTATGAGATATTTATCTAAATTAATGAAATCATGAACTTCAATTTGGAACTTAGAATTCATGATAACTAGGAAGTTTTATATTATCATAATTTATAAATTATTATTAAATCTAAATGCTTTGTATGCCCATGATCTAAACCATCACTATTGCTCACCTATCAAAAATCACATATATATATTCAAAATTCATAACTAAAAAGAAAATCGCCAAAAGGTATTGAAAGAATTTACCATCATAATGAATATTGAATTCACATGCACCACCATGATGTATTGATATCCTTTGTTAAAATTCTCTAAAATCATATATCATAAATTCATATCAAGAATCATCTAAAAATAAATATTTCTATCACATTTATGTGAATTATATTTGATATATTAATTGATGACAATTGATAGTATAATGGTTGGTGTATATTGTGATTTATTTCTAGTTTAGACCTTTGAATCATCTTGATATCAAATCAAATAGAATTGTCACTCCATTCTAGGTCTATAAGTTGAAACACTCTCAAACCTTGGTATAACATTAATCTCAAACTTATCATTCTGACATTGCCACCTAAATAATATTCGTGTCTATGTTAGGCTTTATATGTTTACCAAGATATACAGGCTGGGTATTCTCATCTAGGGCTTATCCAAGATATTCTTGTGCATGAACATTATTTTTAATCACTAAAATCATGCATATTTGATTTGTTCATTCGTGTCTTCTCGTGCTTACATTTCCTATCATTGTCAAACTACATTAGATTGATAAATACAAGCCTTTGAAAAATTAAAATGGAGATATAATACTTTATATCTCATGCTAAGTGTATTTGATAAAGTAATATACAAAATCGCTAATGTTTCATGAAATTTGCACTATCTAGACATTCCCTAAAATTCTGAAATTTCAGCATGAAACTACTATTGGGACACTTAATCAATACCAACAAACAAAAATTTCAAAATCATCAAAAATCATTTAGTGCTTCTCGCGCTAGCGCTAACGCCGGCGCTAGTGCACCTATGTGTTTTTCTGTATTTTTAAAATTTTGAAAAATCCCTAAAAATATATTAATCTATGTGTACTATTCATTTCTGCATTTTTGCTTTTATTATATTTTTGAAAAATCAAATACAAAAATGCAAAAGCTAAATTACAAAAAAAAATTATATGTTTTGCCTTTGTGTTTTTTGTCATTTGTTTAAATTCTATTTCTAAAAGCAAAAAATCAAATACAAAAATATAAAACAAAAGAATTATCAAAAATTGTTATTTTTGAACTTAACTTTTTTACTTGTATCTTGCGAAAGGGTGATTTGGGCTATCATCCCATCATATCACCTAGTACCGGGCGAACCTCTCACAAGGTAGTCCTCAGGAAGTCCAAGATAAATTTTATAAGTTCAAACTTTAAATAAAAATTATTCTTCAAAAATATCAAAAATATTGTATGGACTTCATTGAAAATCAAGCATGATTTAATCTATTATTTTGAACTTCTATAATGTTGCAATTTATCTTTTCAAACTACTTTGAACATTGCTTTCATCATGCTTTGATATATCTATTAATATGTGCATCAATTATTATGAAAAAGTTGTGTAGAACTAAGCTTAGCATGCCTCTGAGTATGAGTAAATGTTTTATGTTTGATAATGATCGCTATTCACTCACTTATTTTGGCATTGTCTACATATGTGTTTAATCTAAAAATGCTTGTGTATGTTTTGTAATAGTACAATGAATTAAAATTGCACAAGTATCTTACCTACACAACCTTTATTTGCACTATTAAAAGTTAAGAAAAGTGGTTATGTTTTTCATAAATTATATTGGTTTGCAAAACAAGTGTATTCAGAGAACTTTGTACAAAACAAAAATCATAAAATAATATGACAAAGATAACTCCATCAAGCACTACATGAACCTACTGATAAGCCTTAATAAGCGTTGTGAGGTTGAGCACCTTGGAAAGAATAGTAAAGTTTCTTGTGCAAACCATATCTTTCTTTCAAAATTAAAACCACTTATTCTTAAGTACACCGGATCACAATAAAAAAAATCAATATTGAAGAATAAAATTATGTGATCCCCCAAGCACTACTTTGCACCCTGATAAGTCTTAATGAGCATTGTGTGTGCAAAGCACTTTGGTAGTTGTACATTTTCTGTGCATTGAAGTGCGTGGAAGTAAAATTATTTGTGTTTTATTGTGCACTTTACTTCACATATTACTTGTATTTTTGATTAAAACATTTGTTTACTCTACTCAAAATACACTTTTGTGCACATCATTATCTTCCATAACACTTCTTCTCATGAGTATTGGATCATAATGCTAATTCTATACTACTCTTTACTTATGAAATGCACAAGATAACCTAGCATGCTTTCTACAATGTTTGTTATGTTTTGAAATTGTGAATTAAAGTAACATTGTAGTAATCTCTTTTTTGATAACATTATTTCATGCTTGGTTACTTCATTATCAAACTTAAAGATTTTAATTGAAAAATGATTTACAAAAACATTTTCTTTTTGAAATTTAACTCATATATCTTTCTATGGATCATCATTGATTACAATAAGATGTTTCTTGTCTTTCTATAAGTCTTCCGCATCATCACCATATAATTGTTTTACCTTACACTTTCATGTTTATTTAAAGTCTTTCATTTTGTATGCATCATCACTTGAATCTTCAAATTCCTTTCTTGCAACAAGTGGTAGACTTGCTTGGTAAACTTTATATTGGTTGCCTTTAACATGGATTTTTTTTTAAAACTCTGATTTATTTCTATGCAAATATTATTACGCTAAAAATTCTGATTTATGAATGGATTTCAAAATAACTATATGAGTGGTTTCATAAATTCAAATAAAAATATAAATCCATAGGCTATGTCATTAGATTTAAAATGCTTATATGTTTCCAATAATTATTATTATCCATGACTTCATTTCTCACCATAGCGGGGGCGTAGGGTTGTAGACATTAGATAACCTTTATCTATAGTCATGTCTTGTCCTTAACCGGGGAGGGTTAGAGTGGGGCCTTACGAGGCACTGGGGGGAAAGAGTGCTAGGTTAAGTTGTGTCTAGTGTTTGCATATGGGACTAACACCCCAACCTACGGCATGTTTACAGCCCCTCATGCCCATCCGTCACTTAGTACGGGGCTAGGGTGTAGACATATTGTCTGGGTAGTTTAGTTACTTGGAAATCATTACATTTTGGTTATACTCAAACTCTTATCTATTTAAATGAAAAGTATTCTAAAACTCCTTATCATTTCCTTCTCTACAAGCTCGATCATGCTTTTATCTTCTTCGCAACTTTTCAGTGATGTCTCCTTACCCGCTTTTGCTAATAACAAAAGGGGGAGAACGAACATGATAAATATAATCTGCTATCAAAATATATAACTAACATGCTTAATTAAGTTGATAGCTTACATATTAGGAGAGCATTAACTTAGGGGGAGCATGCATTTTGGGGGAGCAATTCTATATGCTAAAATCGACAATTATCCTAAGTCATCACTCTCACACACACACACAAGTATGTTTTCTTCATGCTTATATATATTAATGCTTTGATTTATCATTAATGGATTTGTTATTATCAAAAGGTGGAGTTTGTTGGAACATGGTCTTCCGCATCTCCTAGGTTTGAGAATAACAAATCCTATGTGTATTTGATCTTGTGTGTTTAAGTGTGCAGGATAACAAGTCCACATGACTCAAGGATAACATAAGAATGCTGCGCCAAAATTTGAAGTCAAAATTCCAACATGCCCGCTAGCACCGGCGCTAGCGCTAGCGCTAGCGTGGACTTGAGAAAATCTCAGAAACAATTTTAGAAGGTGCTAGCGCAAGGCGATAGCAGCTAACGCAGGCGGTAGCAGCTAGTGCATGCGGTATCTACTAACGGTAGCGGTAGCGCGGAGCACAAGAAGAATGGAGAAATTGTTTCCCCGAATAAAAGATTCGCACACATAGAATATTGCCTAATCTGAGATAGCGCCGGCGCTAGCGATAGTGCTAGCTCAAAACACAAGAGGAATCTCAGCAGAGTTGCCACGGATTGAAGATTCTGCCGCGCAGAATATGTCCTAAAATGGGATAGCGTCGGCGGTAGCACTAGCGCAGGCGCTAGCGCAGGCGCTAGCGCTGAGGCTATAAAAAGGACCCATTGGCTCCATCTTCCTTACACTTCCATAACCCTAAACTCCAGAGCTTCGTGCCACAGCATATAGAGGAAGGTTCAGAGAGATACTCCCACCAAAGCTTAGAGAGAATTTCTGAAGGAGGACTTCTTCACGCATCATTCGACCGGCGACCGCTTCAACAACGCTTATACTACAGCGGTCCAACATCTCCAACTTCAGAAGTTCTTAGAGGGAGTTTTTATTATTGATGTTTTTATATTCACATCTTTATTCTTGTAATCGTTAGTGAATTTGCCTCGTGTTGGCGACTAGGTCTGGGTAGGACATAGGGTAGAAATTCGCCTCGTGTTGGCGACTAGGTCTCGGGTGTAGGTCTAGGGGGTGCTCGAGGCCATATTCGGGGAAGGGTTGGCTAGAGCGGCTTGAGGCCGTATCCGGGGAAGGATCGGCTAAAGCCAACCGGTTCGTGGGGATACGAGTCGGTATAGAAAACAAAAAGAGACTTTCTATTAGCTTTGATTTCTATCTTCGATAAGAGATCAAGTTTTGTAATCATGCTTCTCAAGTTAATAAAATCATGTCTTTACTTTTACTTCACTTGATTTGTCTTGATCTTCTCTAGTTTAATAATCAAAGTTTTTTTTCTAAAATATTCAAAAGATATCAAAAGTTTATAAAACCCTTATTCACCCCCCTCTAAGGGCTCCTACCGATATAACAAGGGCTAGTCTATTTCTTCTGCTGTAACAGGAAATGAAAAGGCAATGGAAAATATGTTTGTACAAGACATATCCAGCATCAGCAATATCTATACAGATGCTGCAATTCCTAAAGATGAATAGGTACAGGATGCTGAAGATACTGCTGAACTAGTAGATGAAATACATCAAATAGAGGATAGGCTGCCTGTAGCAATAAGACACTTAAGGGATCATCCAAGAGAACAAATCATTAGAGACCAGAACCAAGGTGCACTAACCAGAAGCAGGGCTCACAATAAAGCTCTATTCCTGAGCATCCTGTCACAAATGTAGCCCAAGAAGTTTGAAGAGGCCAATCAAGTTACATTCTGGATTCAAGCCATGCAAGAAGTGCTTCCTCAATTCAGGAGATGCAAAGTATGGAAGTTGGTGCTAAAACCACAAGGACACAACATCATTGGCGCCAAATGGATATACAGAAACAAGTTGGATGAAAATGAAATCATCATCAAGAACAAGGCTAGATTAGTAGCCAAGGGCTATAGACAAGAAGAGGGTATATAATTTGATCAAACCTTTGCCCCAGTTGCAAGGTTAGAAGCAATTAGACTATTCCTTGCCTATGCTGCCCACAAGGGGTTCGAAGTATACCAGATGGATGTCAAATCAACCTTCCTCAATGGTGACTTGAAGGAAGAGGTATACGTTGAACAACCATCTGGTTTTGTGCATCCAACCCTCTCTTCTCATGTTTATTTACTTAGGAAAGCACTATATGGTCTAAAGCAAGCCGCTAGGGCTTGGTATGAGACTTTGTTTAGCTTTCTAATCAAGAACAAGTTCTTGAGTGGAAAGATAGATAGTACATTATTTTTTAGGGAAACAAAGGGCAAGTGCTTCCTAGTCCAAATTTATGTTGATGACATAATCTTTTGGTCAACTGATGACAACCTTTACAAAAGGTTTGCCAACCTTATGCATGTGAAGTTTAAGATGAGCAGTATGGGAGAGCTCAAGTACTTTTTAGGTCTCCAATTGAAACAGTCGGATGAGGGGATATTCATCTCTCTGATGAGTGATTTATTTACTCATCTTTTAGTATAAGTTTATTATAATTTTAATATGAAATTATGTTATTTATATAAATTATATCATATAAATCTTTCCTATTTTAATTTCATAAGCTAACTTAAGTTTATTTTGTGTTTTCAGGTTTTCTGGACATTTGGAGCAAAAAGTACATTTACACACCCCAGGTCACGGGCGTGACCAATGGGCGTGTAACATGCGCGGTGTTCCAGACCTGTTTCTGCCACCCCGGGGTCGTTCCATGAAGAATTTGCCAAGTACACGTCCCAGGTCACGGGCATGACCAAGGGCGTGACCGAATGTCATGGTCGCGACCCGCTGTGATCGACGAACTGCTCTGCTGCTGCGTTTGACGAAAACTCAGGAGATCGACGAACTGCTCCGCTGCTGCGTTCGACGAAAACTCAGGAGATCGACGAACTACTCGGCTGCTGCGTTCGATGAAAATTCATGAGATCGACGAACTGCTCCGCTGCTGCATTCGACGAATATTCAGGAAATCGATGAGCTGTGCCCGGCTGCTGCGTTCGACGAAAGCGCTGAGATCGACGAATGTTCAACAACGCTCTTTCCCGCCGAAGTTTCCCGCCAAAAGCCAGATTTTAAGATTACACGCCCAAGGTCACGGGCGTGACCTAGGGTTTGACACGTCTGAAACGCTCGCATTTACGCCAGATCGCGCCCTCTCCGCCAGCACCGATCACGCCCCTACACGCCCCCTATACGCCCCTTGGTCACGGGCGTGACCAAGGGCGTGTAACCCAAAATTTCCAGCTATAAAAAGGCAGCTCCTCCAGATGATCAAGACACCTTGTATTGGAGTCCAAGCCTCCATTTTCTTGCTTATTTCTGTGTTTTTAAGTATTCTAGCTTACTTTTTCTTGCACATGTAATTTCTCTTTCAATAGTTGTAATCCCTTTTCCTGAATTAATAAAATTTGTTGTTTTTATTCATCCATTCTTCTATTTTGTCCACCTCTCTTTTCATTAGTTATAATCTTCTAGTCGGGTTACTTTTCTTATTGCAACCAAATCAAAGTACTTTTTGATAGAACAATAGAGATCGTCTTGAGTAAGAGTAATCAACACGCTCGGATTTTTATACGACCTTGGTTTTTATAAAGCCTATAATACATCCGACACGGTACACTTGCCGTTGTCGTTTGCAAGCATAGTTCTGCTCATCAAGTTTTTGGCTCCATTGCCGGGGATCTGAGTTGATATTTCGAAAGAGAACATCTATTGGCTTTATCATTTCCTTTCTTCTCTTATTTTTTTTTAAATTTTACTAGGTGCAACTAAATTCCTGGAAAGGACGCTTTGGGCTTGAATTCCCATCAAAGCCTCTAGTACCTTGCGTGCCCTTCACCAGGTTGACCTTGGGAAGTCCAGGACTAATCATAAATCACCTAATTAAAAATATATATATATCTATAATAGATTCTTAATAATAAAAAATTATATTAAATATATTTATCTAAAATTTTACTTTTTTCGCCTCTCTTTCCCTTTCCTCTTCTTTTTGGTTAATGACCCGACACAACTCTCCAGCTAATTTTGAATTTGGTTTTGATCTAGAAATTGAGCGCACCTTGCGGTGAAGTCTCCGATTTAGTGATCTACCATAATTCGCGAAGAGTCAATCAAAGAGACTAAGGAAGGTTTAATGGATAACTCCGACCATAATGAGGCCCCGCTACGGACCATGCCCTTTTATGCGAGGCCAAATTGGGAGGGAACACAATCTAGTATTATTCGCCCGACGATGGCGAATAATAATTTTGAAATTAAAACTAGTATCATTCAGATGGTACATCAAATCGTCGTTTTTGATGGTTTACCGGATGAAGATCCTAATTTATATTTGTTAAATTTTTTGGAAATTTGCAATACATTTAAGATAAATGGCGTCACCGATGACGCCATTCATTTGCGTTTATTTCCTTTTTCTTTGCGGACTAAGGCCAAGTAATGGTTGGGCTCTCTTCCTAAAGGTTCCATCACTACGTGGGCCGAGATGACGGAGAAATTCTTAACGAAATATTTTCCTCCGGCAAAGTCTGCTATATTACGTACAGACATTCTCTCGTTCATGAAAATAGAATCGGAGTCTCTCTATGACACATGGGAGCGCTTCAAAGAACCTTTGCGGAGATGTCCTCACCATGCCCTTCCCGTATGGCAACAAGTTCAGACTTTCTATAATGGTTTGACTCTCCAAACGAGGCAGATGATTGATGCAGCCGCGGGGGGGGGGGGGGACCCTTAATAACAAAACCCCCGAAGCTGATCAAGAGCTTTTTGAGGAGATGGCCATGAATGCCTATCAGTTGAATGCGCCACGGTCGCACCCTAATAAGCCGACCAGACTTTTTGAAGTTGAGGCCACCCCTAACTTAGCGCATCAAGTAGAAATGCTCACAAAACATTATGTGGCGGAGATGACTGCTTCCTCCGCCACCAATTGGGCTAATAATAATAATTTTAATAATTTTAATAATAAATTCATTCATGAGCAAGTTGATTATATGGGGAACTCTTATCACCCTCCTTATAACCCGAATAATAATCTTCCGTTTAACAATAGTTATAATCCGGGTTTAAGGAATCACCCAAACTTTTCATGGAGCAACCCCAATAACGGTCAACGACCACCACAAGTGAATCCTCTCGGATTCGCTCCTCCACCACCACCACAAAAGCCCTCTCCGGTTGAAGAGGTCTTCACTAAGTACATTGCCTCCAATGAGTCCAATATCCGGAATCTCACCGGATCGGTCAAAAATTTGAAAAATCAAATTGGACAGCTCGCCAAAATGTTCTCCGAATGCCACCAAGGAGCACTTCCGGGCAACACTGAGCCAAATCTGCGGGAGAGCGCCAACGCAATCACACTCCGCAGTGGAAAGGAGGTAACCTCTTCAAATTTGGTCGAGCCCAAGGTAAACGTTTCATCTTCTCCCCCGCAAGTTCTTTCTTCACCTGCTTTACCGTCTACTACTTTAGCTCCGCGCATTATTAAAAATCCTTCTATTCCTTATCCTTCAAAATTTAAAGATGAGCGCAATGAGGAGCAATATAAAAAATTTATTGAAATTTTAAAACAAATCCAAATAAATGTGCCATTCTGCGAAGCAATTGCTCAAATGCCAAAGTACGCAAAATATCTAAAGGAATTACTTTCGAACAAAACGAAACTTGAAAATTTTTCGCGTATTTCTTTAAACGCAGAGTGTTCGGCAGCTTTATTAAATAAATTATCACCAAAATTAAATGACCAGGGATGGTTCTCCATCCCGTGTATGTTTGGTAATTTATCAATCAAGAACGCCTTGGCCGATCTAGGCGCTAGCATAAATTTAATGCCTTTTGCGTTATTTAAAAAGCTTGGTTTGGGCAACCCAAGCCCTACTAACATAAGCATCCAACTAGCGGATCGGTCAATTAAAAACCCAATAGGGGTCATTGATGATGTGCTAGTGAAGGTTGATAAGTTTATCTTCCCGGTAGACTTTGTCATCCTCGATATTGAAGAAGATGCCGAAGTACCCCTAATACTTGGCCGACCTTTCCTAGCCACCGCTCGAGCTATAATAGATGTAAGTAACGGAAAACTTCTCCTACGAGTTGGAGAGGAAGAAGTTATTTTCAAGGTTAATCAATCAATGAGAAATGTTCTTACTAACGACGATTCTTGTTTTATTTTAGAATCAAATTTTGAAGAAGAATTATCAACTGTTGCGGAAATAATTTCCCCTCTTTATGAAAATCCGGAGTTACAAACTTTATTATGTCCTGAATAAACGACCCGACAGGCAAATTTTGAACAAACAAATTTAAATATTTTTAAAATCAAAACAACTTATGAAGAGCCACCGAGTCTAGAATTAAAACAACTACCGGATCATCTAAAATATGTTTTTTAGAAAAAAATTCAAAATTAACCGTGATTATTTCTTCTACGCTTAATGATTCGGAAATTTCCGAATTAATTAAAATTTTAAATAACCACCATCACGCAATTGCGTGGCAAATCTCTGATATAAAGGGTATAAATCCCTCATCCTGCACGCATAAAATAAATCTAGAAAATAATTCTCGCGGCACTATTCAGCCTCAACGACGCCTTAACCCCAATATGAAGGACGTCGTTAAGGCCGAAATTATAAAATTACTGGACGCGAGGATTCTTTACCCAATTTCTGATAGCACTTGGGTTAGCCCGGTGCAAGTCGTGCCTAAGAAGGGCAAAATTACAGTAATTGAAAATGAAAATAACGAGTTGATTCCAACCCGTACTGTTACGGGTTGGCAGGTGTGTATTAATTACAGGAAATTAAATGATGCTACCCGCAAAGATCATTTTCCGTTGCCCTTCATTGACCAAATTTTAGAACGCTTATCCGGTCATTCGCACTATTGTTTTCTTGATAGTCTTTTGGGATATTTTCAAATCTCAATCGCACCCGAAGACAAAGAAAAAAGCACTTTCACTTGCACCTTCGACACCTTCGCCTATCGGAGGATGCCGTTTGGTCTTTGTAACGCGCCAGCTACATTTCAAATGTGTATGCTGGCAATTTTTAATGAATTAGTTGAGAACGTCATGGAAGTTTTCATGGACAATTTTTCAGTGTATGGCGATTCCTTTAAAAATGTCAAAAAAACTTGATAGTGTTCTTCAATGCTGCAAAGACACAAATCTGACACTCAACTGGGAGAAGTGCCACTTTATGGTCCGTGAGGGATTAGTCCTCGTACATAAGGTTTCTAGTAAAGGGATCGAGGTCGATAGGGCCAAGATCGAAGTTATAGAAAAACTCCCTCCGCCTACTAATATTAAATCTATTAGGAGATTTTTAGGACATGCAAGTTTCTATAGGCGGTTCATTAAAGATTTTTCGAAAATTACAAAACCGTTAACGCATCTTTTATAAAAAGAAAACACGTTTATCTTTGATGAAGAATGTTCTAAGGCGTTCATAAAAATTAAAAATGAACTTATAAAATCGCCTATTTTAATTTCGCCAGATTGGTCTCTTCTGTTCGAAATCATGTGCGATGCATGCAATTTTGCCGTAGGTGCGGACTTGGGCCAAAGGGTGAATAATTACTTTCACCCAATTTATTACGCAAGCAAAATGCTTAGATCCGCCCAAGCTAATTATACAATGACAGAAAAAGAACTTCTAGCGATTGTTTTTGCCTTTGATAAATTTCGTTCTTACATAACGCTATCAAAAATTATTGTATTTACAGATCACTCTGCCCTCCGGTACTTGCTTGATAAAGGGGACGCCAAACCCCAACTGTTGAGATGGATCCTACTCTTGCAAGAATTTGATTTGGAGATCCGAGACAAGAAAGGAGCGAAGAACTTGGCGGCCGACCACCTCTCAAGATTAGAGAATCCGGCTGCAGGAGCGCTTGTGGAGGCCGAAATTGACGACAAATTCCCTGAAGAGCGCCTCCTCGCTATCGAAAAGGTAACGACTTCTTCCACCCCTTGGTATGCGGATTTGGCCAACTATTTAGTGGCCCGGGTCCTACCAAAAGATTTTTCAAGACAGCAAAAGAAGAAATTCTTTTCGGACTTGAAAAATTATTTTTGGGAGGATCCATTTTTATTTCGTGTCTGCGCGGACCAAGTGGTAAGAAGGTGTATTTCGGACGAGGAAGGTGAAGAAATTTTGCAGCACTACCACGAAGGTCCAACCGGTGGACACTACCAAGCAAACCAGACCACAAGAAAGCTGCTAGAGGCGGGCTTCTACTGGCCCACCTTATTCAAAGATGCTCACACCATTTCGAGTAAATGCGATAGCTGTCAACGGTCAGGTAATATTTCAAACCAGGATGAAATGCCCCAAAATATATTTTTAGAATGCAAAATTTTTGATTTATGTGGAATTGATTTTGTAGGTCCTTTACCCTCCTCCTTCAATAGAAAATATATTCTTGTTGTGGTAGATTACATGTCAAGGTGGGCGGAAGCACAAGCTTTTCCCACCAACGACGCGAGAGTCATCGTACATTTTTAAAAAAAATTATTTTCACAATTTGGCACACCTCGAGCACTAATTAGTGATAGGGGCACGCACTTTTGTAACAACCAGCTTGCTAAAATTTTAGCAAAGTATGGAGTTACACACAAAATTTCTACTGCCTATCACCCATAAGCAAATGGACAAGTAGAGGTAGTAAATCGTGAGTTAAAAAGAATTTTAGAAAAAACTGTATCCGTTAAAAGGAAGAATTGGTCGTTAAAATTAGACGACGCACTATGGGCTTATCGGACAGCGTAAAAAACCACCATCGGATGTACACCGTACCGATTAGTCTATGAAAAAACGTGTCATTTACCAGTGGAATTAGAGCACCGCGCATTCTGGGCGCTTAAATTTTTAAATCTAGATTTAAACTTAGCCTCCGATCAATTAAAGTTTCAAATTAATGAATTAGACGAATGATGCGCAAACGCCTATGAAAATACAATATTTTACAAGGAGCGCACTAAGTTTTACCATGATAAAAAAATAAAATTCCCAAAATCTTTTTCACTGGAAGACTTAGTCCTTCTATATAACTCTAGATTAAAACTTTTTTCGGGCAAATTAAAATCCCGATGGTCTAGCCCTTTTGTTGTAAAAGAGGTTTGACCATATGGGACCGTGCTAATAGAACACCCGAATCAAGGCCCTTTGAAAGTTAACGGGCACCGTTTAAAATTATATCATTCCGGCGACCCAGCGCCCGGCAAAATTGAAACGCTTAACCTCACCATCTTTTAGAACGTCACTCAATCAAGCTACGCGACGGTAAACAAAGCTCTTTTGGGAGGCAACCCAATGTTTTTCTTTTGTTTTCTTTGTTTTGTTTAACATAATTTTGCAGGTTCTATTTTCTGTCCGGCAACCTCGTCTACCGATCAGGGAAGCCCTCTTCACCCTTTAGTCACTTATTTAATTTTCTTTATTTTTGTTATTTAATTTACTTCAGTTTCCTATTTATTTCTTAAAAAAATAATAGAATAAAATAAAAGGTGTAATTCTTATTTTTATCTTCTTACTTAGTTTTAAACATTGGGGACAATGTTTAATTTTAAGTATGGGGGTGTAGCATTGCTTTCTTTGAATTTCTATTTAGTTGAAAAAATATATATATATATATATATATATATTCTATCTAACAAAAATAAATTCTTGGAAATGATGCTTTGGGCTTTAATTCCCATCACAGCCTCTAGTACCTAGCGAGCCCTTCAGGTTGACCTTGGGAAGTCCAAGAAAAAATAAAAATAAAAAATAAAAAAGTAAAAAATATCTTTATTTTTAGGCAAAGCTTTTATACTTACTTATTTGCAAAATCCTTAGTAGATTTGCTCTTGTATAGTGTCGTAGGGAATTTTTATACTTCATTAGATTTTGAATTTTGGAATAAAATTGTTGACTCATGCAGTGTTCCTAGTTAAGCGCACGCGTTTGTAGAATTCTATGTCAAATTAACTATTCAGCATAAAATTAGATTTATGATTTTCTAACTGCGAGAAAACAATCTTTATTTTACTCTTACATTGAATCCGAAAGAGTCTCCGAATAATTCAAGTGAGTATGTAGAAGCTTACTAGAGAAATATTACACATTTTGAATGGAAGGGTATTCTTTCTCGATGGCTAAAACTTGCCTCTAGCGATTCTCGAAGCATTTGCATAGGTTTGTCATAGTTTTTAGAAATGATTTAGGCCATCTTTTGATCGTTTGTGCCTGTTTGCCCACCTTTAAATTTTTTTCATTGTTTAAACACTTTGGGCCTTTTCTTATTTCATTTGCTACCTCCACCTTTCATTTTCACCAAAGCCAAAACACCCACCCCATGATCACACTTAATATTTGAGATTTATTTTGCAATGGGTTCTATTGTGAAAATGAGGAAATTGCAACCTCTTATTTGAAGCTATAATAATAAAAAAAATGTGAAAAATTATTTTGTTGGCCAATTGTGAAAAATAAAGAAAATTATTCATGGCCTTATGTTTGGAAAATATGAGAATTTTTGTATGTCTTGCTTCATGACAACTCTTATGCAAGGTTTAAATTTTGATAATTTTGGGAAACTCTCACCTTTGTTTAGTGTGATCCTTAGCCGTCATGTTTATCTCTTTGATTTCCAATTCCAAATCATATACCTAAGCCAAGCTTCACTCCTAATGAAATCCCTTTTGATCTTTAAGCTATGACATTATACTTGTGTAGTGGAGAGAGTGCGATCGGGAAAGCCTATGGCCATCGTCATTGATGGATTTCTTTGGAGGCTATCCTAAAACTCAATTTTGGGTAATATTGATCTTAGAAAACACGCTACCCGCTCCCTGAATAGCATTCCAGAATTTACCGAGCTTTCAACTTAAAAGTAAAAGCAATATGTTAAATCGCATTTTTGAAAATTATAAGCTAGTCATTATGCTGAATAGGTTTTTCAACTAGGATCTCTACACGTAGGCGTAAGACTTCGCATTTTTATTCCTTCAGTTCAAATTTCTTTTTCTAGTATTTAAATTTTTCTACTACTATGAAAAGTTGTTTGCTCGGGACTAGCAAACGAGTAAGTATGGGGGTGTTTGATGAGTGATTTAGTTACTCATCTTTTAGTATAAGATTATTATAATTTTAATATGAAATTGTGTTATTTATATAAATTATATCATATAAATCTTTCCAATTTTAATTTCATAAGCTAACTTAAGTTTATTTTGTGTTTTCAGGTTTTCTGGACATTTGGAGCAATCATTTACACGCCCCAGGTCATGGGCGTGACCAATGGGCGTGTAACCTGCGCGGTGTTCCAGACCTGTTTCTGCCACCTCGGGGTAATTCCGTGAAGAATTCGCCAAGTACACGTACCAGGTCACGGGCGTGACCAAGGGCGTGACCCAATGTCACGGTCACGACCCGCTGCGATCGACAAACTATTCCACTGCTGCGTTCAACGAAAACTTAGTAGATCGACGAACTGCTCCGCTGCTGCGTCCGAAGAAAACTTAAGAGATCGACGAACTGCTCGGCTGCTGCGTTCGACGAAAATTCATGAGATCGACGAACTGCTCCGCTGCTGCGTTCGACGAATATTCAAGAGATCGACGAACTACACCCGACTGCTACGTTCGACGAAAGCGCTAAGATCGACGAATGATCAACAACGCTCTTTCCCGTCGAAGTATCCCGCCAAAAGCTAGATTTTTAGATTACACGCCCCAGGTCACGGGCGTGACCTAGGGTGTGACATGGCTGAAATGCTCGCATTTACACCAGATCGCGCCCTCTCCGCCAGCACCGATCACACCCCCTACACGCCCCTTGGTCACAGGCGTGACCAAGGGTTTGTAACCCAAAATTTCTAGCTATAAAAAGGCAGCTCCTCCAGATGATCAAGACACCTTGTATTGGAGTCCAAGCCGCCATTTTCTTGCTTATTTCCGTGTTTTTAAGTATTTTAGCTTACTTTTTCTTGCACTTGTAATTTCTCTTTCAATAGTTGTAATCCCTTTTCTTGAATTAATAAAATTTGTTGTTTTTATTCATCCATTCTTCTATTTTGTCCACCTCTCTTTTCATTAGTTATAATCTTCTAGTCGAGTTACTTTTCTTATTGCAACCAAATCAAAGTATTTTTTGATAGAACAATAGAGATCGTCTTGAGTAAGAGTAATCAACACGCCCAGATTTTTATACGACCTTGGTTTTTATAAAGCCTATACAACATTCGACACGGTACACTTGCCATTGTCGTTTGCAAGCATAGTTCTGCTCATCACTCTCAGACTAAGTACACTAGGGATCTTATCAAGAAGTTTGGGATGGAATCAGCATCCATCATGAAAACTCCCATAGGGTCCAACATTTCCCTGGACAAGGATGAGAAGGGCAAGGCCTTTGAAGAATCTATGTACAGGTGCATTATTGATCCCTATTATATCTAACTGCTAGTAGACCAGATATTATGTATGCTACATATGTTTGTGCTAGGTACCAGGCATGCCCTAAGGAATCTCATAACTCAGTTGCAAATAGGATTTTGAGATTCCTTAAAGGCAGCCTGTATCTTGGCCTTTGGTACCCTAAGAACAATGATTTTGACCTGACTGGATTTTCAGATGCAGATTTTGCAGAATGCAAAGAACACAGGAAAAGCACAAGTGGAACTTGTCACTTCCTAGGAAGGAGGTTCATATCTTGGAGCAGCAAGAAGCAGACTGTACAACCCCGGAGTCCGCTAGAGGGTGAGTAGAAGCGAAGGAACCATCAGGCGAAGGGAGTAGGAAGGCTAGCGAGCCAAAGTTCCAGGCGAGTCAGGCTCTTGCCGGTCGCTCGCGGGAGAGCGAGCAGGCTAGGGGCTCATCGGTTACTCGCAGGGAGGCGAGCGAGCTGAGCCACTCGATTTACGAGAGAGACTCTTGTGGATGGCTCGCCCAATCCTGGATTCATGATCATTTTACCTAATACTCCAGGTGGCTTGCAGTTAGCCACTCCAAATAGCGGAGTTTGGCTGTTGGCAGACCATTTTGGGCTGCGTATAGCAAAAGAGTAAGGCGGAATACCGCTATTAGCAGACCATACTTGAAAAACTATAAATAGACCTTGAAGGGCACCTTGGGAGAGCATTCTAATATCAGTTTTTTGAGCTTCTTCCTCCCTAGGTGATCTTGGCTTAGCTCTCAGGCTCTTCAAGGTGCCTAGTCTCAGCTTGAGCTTGGGAGGGGAAGTGCTCAAAGATCTTCCGGGTGTGTGGCGGGACCTCCTCGCTGCGACTGATGAGTCCCATTTATATACACATTTATGGACTCATCTGGGCCGTATTTCTAGTCGATGCACCACACTTTAGGCAAGTTTACGATCATATTTGTTATTCCCTGCTAGGTGCACTCTTAGGCCCATTTCGGTGTGCATTTGCGCTCCTTGTTATTGGGGATATGCACATGGTGCTCCCCGATCCTTTTTCTGTGTTTATTTAGTGCTGGAGGTGTATTCCCAGCTGGTATGTCTTATGTGCAGGTGGCCGGACGTCCCATTTTCCCCCAAAATTTATGTCTGTGCATATCACACGGTCGTGCGTTTCCTTGACGCACGGACGGTTGCGATCGTGCGTCTGTATCTGGGCAGAAAACGGACAATCTGAGGTTAGTCGTGCGTTTTTACGCATGGCCGGATTTGCCCGTGCGTGAGTAAAACGCACAGACGACCTGTTTCCTCCTATTTTTAGTCATTCTGAATTTACCCGTGCATTTTTATGCATGGGCGGATTTGCCCGTGCATGAGTAAAACGCACGGGCGGCGCAACGTCTCCCTCAAGTCAGAATTTATCATTTAATAACACACGGTTCACGCACGGTCGTGCGTTCGACCGTGCTTGACCATTTTTCTGCCTGTTTAGTATGTAAAGAAGGATAAGCCGCAGTCAACGAGAGAGCCCTCTGGGGAGCGGGAAATCAGGTCCTTCCCACCGTTTCTGAGGTCTGAAGGCTTCTCCTTCACCTCCACCACCAAGGAGACCATTTTCCGGCGATTTCCACCACCATTCTTCCATCGTGGAGCGTTAACAAGCATTATCTGCCATTAGTTCAAGCATTCCTCATCATGGGAAGCCATAGAAGTGATGCAGATCATTGGAGCGGTGACAGCCTCCATCGAGTCCACACACCATCTGAGGGCCGAGCCCGGAGAGAGTCCGACAACCTCTCATTCCGGCCGAGAACCCAAGATGCGGTGACATCTTCCTATTGGTCCTCTCTAAACTTGATGCTTGTATTTTCTTTGTGTTGTTGTAATGAACTATTTATTAGCTTAATGTCATAGATCTTTTATGATGTTCATGTGCAATGATGCGGTGGTGTGAGAATAGCATTTTCCTTGTTGTGATTTTTTGAGTTTGTTATGTGTGAAGCCCTAGCAATTGCTAGTGGTGATGCTTGGAGAAGAGGTGTGTGCGACCCTCACCCATCACAGTTACCTTCCGTGCACGCGCCACCTGAAGCACGACATCGCAGCTGTTGCATCCATCCCGCCTTGTGAAGCGGAGTTTTGACCCGCATCTCTCTTTTTCGCACTAGCTTAGGAAACCAATCACAAAGTCCTTGTTGTTATTTTCTTCGCTCGTATAACAATCGATTCACCACGCGTTTCGTTCACCAGAACCTGTATTCCTTGAGAGACGATATTCGGGGAAGCGATTCCCAAATTTATTACTTGACAGCGACCGGTGCACTTGCCGAATATGCATCAATGACCAAGGGTTTGTGCTGAGTTCCGAGTCTCCGGTCGGTTCCTTCCAAGGAATTAGTAAGTGCCAGCTGCACCTCAACTTATTGAGGGCCTGAGATCTACAAAGAAGCCAAGTCCTGGTTTCAACATTTTTGGTGCGGTGAGCGTGGAGTGAAGCTAGTTCAAGAAAGCTCCAAGGAAGAGATGGTAGGAGACAACGAGCGAGAGGAGAACTTCGGCGGCTCACCGCCACCCGGCGCGCCAACGACGGTGGAGATGTGCTGGCTGACCTTAAGCGGGATGTGCTCGGGGAATTCTAGTGTGCCCTCGCCACAGCCCTTGGGGGTCTCGCAACCCCTGCGCCCCAAGTGGCCCCCTAGCCAGAGTAGGCGAGCACGCCTCGGGGCAGAGGCTAGGGAAGGAGGCAATGTCCCTTGTGCCGGAGCGAGATCTAACGGGGTGGGAGCTCTTCCCCAGCCCGACGAGTGAGAGTAGGGTCTAGGAGAGTGCCATCCCAGGAGGAGGGATCCCGGCCAGTGGGATCCCAGCGAGTGGCCCCTCGAAGAGTGCGAGACCGGGAGCCGTTTTGCTCGGAGAGCTTGCGGGGCAAGCGGAGCAGGTCAGGAGTGTGAACGGTGGAAGTCCCTTCTGCGAGTTGGTGCTATCGACACCACTCCCCGAGGGGTTCAGCGAGCCAGCCATGACTCAGTATACCGGCAAGGATGACCCCACTCAGCATCTGTAGTGGTTCGAAGACATGTTCTCTATCAGACCTATGTCAGACGCTTTCAAGTGCCAACTCTTCGCCACCACCCTGAAGGAGAAAGCGAGGGACTGGTTCCACCAGTTGCCCTCCGGATCGATATATGCTTTTGAGGGTTTGCGTCGTGGCTTCCTGCTACGCTTCTCAACCTCGAAGAAGAGTAAGAGGACCCCGAGGCACTCTTCAACATCAAGCAGAGGCAGGGGGAGTCACTAGCTCACTATGTGGATCGGTTCTAGGAGGAAGCCCTCCTCATCCAGGAGGTGCCAGTGTACACTCTCCAGCTCACCTTCATAGTTGGGCTGCAAGAGGGGTTCTTCAAGATGGACCTCAAGAGGAGTGCTCCTCTATCCTTCGTGGAGCTGATGAAGCGACCGGTGGAGGAGATAGATGGGGAGGCAGCAAACCCCGAGTTCACAAAGAGGTTAGCACCGCTAAGCAAGCCGGAGGTCAGGCATCCGAAGGTAAGGAGAAGAGAGGAGGCGAGGGCCCCGGAGGTGGGGTGGAGTCAACAGGAAGGGGGAGGGAAGGCCCGAGAAGGGGTTTCCACCAGGGAGGGAGCAACTTCCCAGTAGGCCCAGGAAAACCCCATCAGCTAGGGTGGAGGCAGGGCTCGAGGCCACCTCATCCTCACCCGCCTCAACAAGCAATGGCGGTCGGTTGGGGGAGAACCAGCAGGGGAAGGGGAGCCGGAGCTGGGGGAGCCTCTCCTAGGAGGAGGAATAAAGAGGGAGATGCCGAGAGGAGGGGGCGGCGGCCCTATTGTGACTTCCACAGGGAGGAAGGTCATGCAACGACCACCTGCCCAGAGTTCCTGGAGATGAAGGAGGCCAGAGCACTGGCGCCGCAGGAGACATGGGTGGTGAGGATTGAGGAGGTCCTGTCTCAGGATGAGGAGGATGAGAGGTGTGAAGACCGGGCCGATGTGGGGACCCGAGGAGGGATCCGGGCGATCCATGAGGGGGTAGGGATTGAAGCGACCCAGAAGGCAATACTCCATACCATCTATCATCGTACCATAGCCTCGACGTCCCTTGCCCCGCCCCCTACAGAGAAGATCTCATTCACTCAGAAGGACATGTCGGGTCACGAAGACCCTTTCTGCGATGCGCTGATCATTTAGACAGCGATCGAGAACTTCACCGTCTCCCAGATCATTGTGGATAATGGGAGCTCGATCAACGTCATCTTAAAGAAGGCATTTGATGAGATGGATGTGTAGAACAGGAGGGTGTTGGCCTCGGATGGCCTACTGTTTGGGTTCTCCGGTGAGAGGAAGGAGGTAGAAGGTGGAGTGGGACTCCATGTGGTCTTGGGAGGGCAGTCCAGGAATTGTCATTTCGTCATAGGGGATGCCCTCAGCAGCTACAGTTCCATCATAGGACGACCAATTATCAGTGCGTTCCACTGCGTCCCCTCCACTTTCCACCAGTGCCTCAAGTTCATTGCAGGAGGAGTTCAAGTCCGGATAAGGGGAGATCCAAAGGTAGCCCGACAGTTCTGTGTGACTGTCGTGAACACCATCTCCTGGATGGTCGAGGCACAAGAGTGGGATCGGGTGATGGGTGAGCCGACAGGGATCGAAGAGGAGAAGGAGAGGGAAGAGGAGGAAGGAGAAGCCGAGGAGGAAGGGGTGGAAGAATTGTGGAGGTTCGGGAAAAGAGGAAGGAGGAGGAGGCCAAAGTGCTGGCTCGGGGCGAGGACAAAGAAGGTGTTTGGGGGAGCAGTCCCGGCTGGAGGCCATGGATGAGGTTATGGAGCTCGGGATCACCACCCGAGCAGGGGAGGTGAAGAAAGTCAAGATCAGCGGAGAGCTCAGCCCAGAGGAGCAGAAGCAAATCTTGGCCTGTGTGCAGGAAAATGTGGATGTGTTCGCCTGGAGCGCGGCTGAGATGCCCGGGATAGATGCGGATGTGGCTTTCCACTGCCTCAACCTCAATCCCATCACTCGACCTATCCGAAAGAAGAAGAGGGCCATATATGACAAGCTGGAAGGTCCCATCTGAGAGGAGATGGGCAAGCTCCTCCAAGCAGGGTTTGTATCGGAGATCCAGTATCTAGGCTGGGTCTCCAATATGGTTATGGTGAAGAAGGGGGAAGGTAAGTGAAGAATGTATGTTGAATTTTCATTGCTTAATAAATCATGCCCCAAGGATTGCTACCCCTTTCCTCGAATCGACGCGCAGGTTGACTCAGTCGTCGGTTTTTCTGTGATGTCTTTTTAGATGCTTTTTTAGGTTATCATCAAATCTGCATGCACCCCTCCCCCCCATTTTAAGGATGACTCGTTCATCACGGGGATGGGTGCTATTGCTACAAAATGATGCCCTTTGGGCTCAAGAATGCGGGAGAGGACTTGTCCCTATACTTGGGAGTAGGTCCCGAGGCAGTAAGTTCAGTGCTGATCGGGGAAGAAGGTAGAAGGCAACTCCCAATTTACTATGTTAGCCGAGTCCTAAGGAAGGCGGAGCTTCGATACCCATCTTGGAGAAGTTGGCCTTTGCCTTGGTAGTGTCAACCCAGAAGCTTCGGCCCTACTTCCAAGCGCATTCGATGAAGGTGGTGACCGACCATCCCCTTCGCAACATCATGGAAGGGGTGGAGAACTTAGGGAGATTTGCGAAGTGGTCGGTAGAGTTGAGTGAATTTGATATTTCATATGTGCCCTGGTTGTTAATAAAGGCCTAAGCGGTGGTGGACTTTTTGGCAGATTATGTGACCAAGGTGTAATAGTGTGAGCTGCCCAGCTCAGTGGCTTGGAGGATGTTGGTGTACAGGACCTCGGGAAGGCATTCCTTCCGGGGAGGGGTGGTTTTGGTATACCCCCATGGGACGTGGATCGAGCAGTCCATCAATATTAATTTTCCTCTCACCAACAACCAGGTGGAGTATGAGGCGGTAGTAGAGGGCCTGCGGCTGGCCCTCGAGTTGGGAGTTCAAGATGTGGAGGACTCGACAGACTCCATGGTGGTGGATTGCCAAGTCAAGGGGAGTTCGAGGTAAAGGAGTCGACTCTTCAGCGATACCTGGAAAATGTCAAGGGACTCATAGGACAGTTCTAGACCTTCTCAATCCGTCACGTGCCAAGGGAGGAGAGTGTCGTGGCGGACTTCCTACCAAGTTCAGTCCCATGGCAGGGGGGGGGGGCGGTTTCGGACCTTTTCTGACCATCCATCGTGGAGGGTGAGCTAATGGAGGTGGTCCAGCGACCATCATGGATGGATCCCTTCGTAACCTTCCTGACATCAGGAAAGTTCCCTGAAGGGGAGGTGGATAAGCGGTGCTACAAGTATAAATCGGCATATTATTCATTGCATGCAGGAGGACTATACATGAAAACACTTTTGGGACTCCTAGCCCGATGCGTATCAGAGGAGGGGGTCCCAAAGGTCCTGAAGGAGATCCACTCAGGAGAGTGTGTCAGCCACTCCGGAAGCCAAACCTTGGAGGGGAGAGTGTTGAGGCAAGGCTACTTCTATCCTACACTCGGCAAGGATGCAGCGGAGTTTGCAAGGAAGTGTTCAAAGTGCCAGTTGTTTGCTCCTCTCCAGCTTCAGCCAGCCCAAAGGCTTCGGTCCATCACAACCCCTTGGCCCTTTGCTATATGGGGTTTGGACCTGGTAGGTCCTTTCCCGCAAGCGAGTGGCCATAGTAGGTTCTTGTTAGTGATGATTGATTATTTCTCCAAGTGGCTGTAGGTGAAGGCGCTGGCCAAGGTAACATCCCAAGTAGTTAAAAATTTCATATGGGGTGAGGTAATATGCAGGCATGGGCTCTCACTAGCCATAGTTACAGACAACGGGCCACAGTTTGCTAGTGATGAGTTCGTTAGCTTCTGTACCTAGCTCGACATTGATGTTCAGTTTGCGTCAGTCCACCACCAGAGGATCAATGGGCAGGTGGAGGCGGCAAACAAAATTATAGTGAACTTGCTGAAGAAGAAGGTCGAGAACCTCAAGGGGAACTAGTTAGAACAGTTACCCTCGGTCCTCTAGGTCCTGAGGACCACTCTGAATACTGCCACGGGAGAGACTCCATTCGAGCTTTCAAACGGGTCTGAGGTCGTTCTCCCAGTGGAGTTCGAAGTAAAGTCCCCCAGGGTGGTCGCCGCGGGCGTGGGGGATGAAGAATGGCTAGTGAAAAATGGGGAAGAGCAAAGGCTATCTCTAGACCTGGTGGAGGAGCTCCGGGACTTAGCCACCGTCCGGCAAGAAGAGGTCAAGTGGCGGATGGCTTGGTACTTCAACAAGCACATCCGAGTAAAACAGTTCAAGAAAGGAGACCTGGTGCTAAAGAAGGTCGACGTGGCCAGGAGAGGAGCCGCGGTAGGAATGCTCAATCCTAACTGGGAGGGGCTGTATATTGTAGACGAGGCGCTCAAGTCAGGAGGGTACCACCTTCGGGATGTGGATGGGGTACTCCTTGGCCTGGCCAGGAGCGGGGATGGCATACAATGATTCTATCCTTGAAGTTTTCTGCAATTGACTTGTTATATGTTCTACTCTCGTTATATTGGTTTGGAAGTTTTTTCTAAGCAGGAGTCCCCAAGTTTTTGGTGCTGGAGTGCCCCAGATCGATTCCGCTACTGGGTTCTCATAGACGGTGGGTTAGGTTGATCTCTGGAGAGGCTGGCAAGGCAGAAAGTTTTTGGTGCTGGAGTGCTCTAGATTGATTCCGCTGCCAAGCTCTCATAGACAGTGGGTCAGGTTGATCTCTGGAGAGGCTGGCTAGGTGGAATGTTTTTGGTGCTGGAGTGCCCCAGATCGATTCTGCTGCTAGGCTCTCAAAGACGGTGGGTCAGGTTGATATTTGTAGAGGCTGGCAAGGTGAAAAGTTATTGGTGGTGGAGTGCCCCAGATCGATTCCACTGCCAGGCTCTCATAGACGGTTGTTCAGGTTGATCTATGGAGAGGCTGGCAAGGCAGAATGGTTTTGGTACTGGAGTGCCCCAGATCGATTCCGCTGTCGGGATCTCATAGACGGTGGGTCAGGTTGATCTCTGGAGAGGCTGGCAAGGTGGAATGTCTTTGGTGCTTGAGTGCCCTAGATCGATTCTGCTGCCGGGCTCTAATAGACGGTGGGTTAGGTTGATCTCTGGAGAGGCTGGCAAGGTGGAAAGTTTTTGGTGCTGGAGTGCCCCAGATCGATTCCGCTGTCGGGCTCTCATAGATGTTGGGCAGGTTGATCTATGGAGAGGCTGGCAAGGTGGAAAGGTTTTGGTGCTAGAGTACCCCAAATCGATTCCGCTGCCGGGCTCTCATAGACGGTGGGTCAGGTTGATCTTTGGAAAGGCTGGCAAGGTGGAAAGTGTTTGGTGCTGGAGTGCTCGAGATCGATTCCGCTGCCGGGCTCTCATAGACGGTGGGTCAGGTTGATCTCTGGAGAGGCTGGCAAGGTGGAAAGTTTTTGGTGCTGGAATGTCCCAGATTGATTCCGCTGCCGGGCTCTCATAGACGGTGGGTCAGGTTGATCTCTAGAGAAGCTGGCAAGTAAGCCATTCATGTTAAGGGGTTCGGTTAGCCGAACCTCTAAAGACCTTGATAGGGGGAGCCCTAGGGCTTGCTCACAAGAAATATGAAACCGCCATTGATGTAAGACACGACCAAGGGTAACTACGAGAGGGTTAGATGCGGTGGCCGCACGACTCATCGGGCCAGGTCCCATCTCGGATGAGAGGCCTGGAGAATTCATATGCAATGCCTAAAACTAGCGAACTGGGGGGGGGGGGGGGGGTCCGCCGGCGCGGTGGATAACGAGCAAGGCTTGTCGCTCGTAGTGGGCTTGCGAGCGAGGCAGGGTAATGTCGATCCCACTCGCAAGGGACCCCGCTGGGCGAGCCAAAGGTGCAAAGCGGGCCACATTTAGCGCAAGAGAAAACAGATGGCCCATCTAACGAAACTCCTAAGCAGGAGAAGCTATGAGAAGCAGGGTAGCGAGACCAATGGAAAATACTATGAAATGGCAAACCTTGCTACAATCACCCGGTAGTAAGGGTGCGAACGTGAGAATAAATAATAGAGTTGAAGGTGCGAGCGCGGATAAAAGTAAGAGAACAAGCATATTACAAATGTATTCACGTGAGCATAGAAAATCATAGTTGTGCGAGCAAGATAGAAAGACAATTACAAGATAGAAAAATGTTTCAGGTTTTCTTTTCTCAAAAGTGTTATAAAATAACGGTGAACTCGCCGGGTGAAAACCAAAATTTTACATTGGAAATTAAAAGAGCTAATGCGGGTCGCTGGACAGCTCTTCCTCGCTCCCGTAGTCGTCGAGCTCTGAGATCGGCGCAAATAGGTCCGGGACGACGTCCTTGATGCCGAGCTCCAGGGTATCCGGGGAAAGCAGACCCGCACCCTTGAGGGTCTCGAAAACGAGGGTGGCTACTCCCATGGAAATTTTGCGGGTCGCCTCCTGTTCGCCTCGAGATACCTTGCGAGCCCAGCGCACGGAGGGGATGGAGGGAGCACGGCCCTGGTCAGCTCACAGACGTGTGCTTTGAGGAACGCGACCTCTGCTTCTAGGTCAGCATTCCGCTAGAGCAGCTGGCTCGCGGTGTCGGCATCCTGAAGAAGAAAAATGTAAGTTAAGCGAAATATCTACAGCGTGCGAGATGGGAGTTGAGTGGAGAACATACCATTCCACCCTGAAGGCTGGCAAGAAGACCCTCCAAGATGGACTCTCTCCCTTTGAGGCTTGCAACCTTGTCGGTTGCCATCTTGAGCTCGCGCTAGAGCTCTTTGGAATCCCTTTCCACGGTGAGATATCGTCGAGCCGTCATGTGGGACAGCTCCAAGGAACGAAAATGGGCTCGCATGGATTCGTTGACAAGCAGACGGGACCGCAAGGCACCAAAATTGGCGGCATCCTCGCGTCCATAAAGCCCGAAGGCGAGGGAGAACGCCTTGCCTCCCACCTTATCTCTCTCAACCCAGGAGGGGAGCAGCGACGACCAAGAGATCCTATTGAGATGAGGATCCCATGCAAGCACCGGCTCGCCCAGGGCGTCTGGGAGTTTGGTGCCCAGGCTGATGTTTTTGTGGCTGATAGGCTTGGGCCCACCAGGAGAGTCCTTTAGTTCGCCGGCCTCCTGGGCAGATTTTTGGCTCGCAGAGTGGGTGAGCAGAATCTACACCTCGCTGAGTTCCATGGCCTCTTTCGCCTAGGATGCGGAAGGGGTGCCCTTGTTCTTTTTCTTGGCGGGGGGCTTCACGGCAAGCTGACTCGCAGGCGGCGACCGCTTTTTGCCAGAAGTCGAGCTGAGAGGTTCTCAACACGCTTTGGCGGCCGCGAGGGTGAGGGAGTCAGAGGAGAGGACTGCGCTCCTCGAATACGGGGGATGGATGGGGAGATTGTTTGATCGGTAGGTGCCAGTAGAGGGGGGGGGGGTGAATAAGGGTTATAATAAAACTGTCTTATATTTTGATATATTTGAAATAATAAGAGATTAAAATAGTAGTTTTAATAAAGATCTAAATTGTTTTATGATGAAGGAGATGATAATAAACAATTTAGATGAAAAATCAATTTTATTACACAAAGAGAGACATGATTAAAATTGATTACAAAAACTGGATTTCAATAACGCTAGAAATCTGAGGCGACTAATAAAAACTCTTTTTTGTTTTCTATACCGACTTGTATCCCCACAAACCGGTGGCACTAGCCTATCCTTCCCCGGATTTGGCCTCAAACCGCTCTAGCCAATGCCTCCCCGGATATGGCCTCAAGCACCCTCTATACCTAACCTAGATCTAGTCGCCAACACGATGTGAATTTCAGCCCTAAGTCCTACCTAGACCTAGTTGCCAACACGAGGCGAGTTCATAAAACGATTACAGAAAAGATGTGAAATAAAATGACAACAATATAAAAACTTCCTATATGGATCTCTTAGAGAAGTAGATGAAGACCCGCAGAGTATGATTGTAGTCGATGTGGTCTTTTGTCACAATGATGATGCGTGTTGAAATCTTCTCCACGGATCTCCTTAAGCCTTCATGGATTTATGGGAGTATCTCTTTGAACCTTCCTTTATATGAAGTGGCACGAAGCTCTGGAATTTGGGAGTGGGAGAGGATGAAGAAGACGGATCCAAGGGGTCCTTTTTATAGCCTCAGCGCTAGCTTCTGCATTAGCGCTACTGCCGACGCTATCCAGGATAAGGCATTATTCTGCGCGGGGGAATCTTCAATCCGAGGAAACATTTCCGTTTTGCCTCATGTGCTCCGCGCTACCACCTGCGCTATCCGCAACCTCCAGGCGCTAGCTCCTTCTATATGTGCTCCGGAATTGCGCTAATCAACGTTAGCGCCGGGTACTAGGTGCTTCCGCCGGCGCTAGTGGGCATGTTGGAATTATTGGCCCAATTTTGGGGGCAACCTTCTTATGTTATCCTTGAGGCATATGGACTTTGTTTCCTGCACACTTAAACACACAAGATCAAATACACATAGGATTTGTTATTCTCAAACCTAGGAGATGCGGAAGACCATGTTCTAACAAACTCCCCTTTTTTATAATAACAAATTGATTAATGATAAATCAGAGCATTAATATATAAGCATGATGAAACCTACTTGTGTGTGTGAGAGAGTGATGACTTAGGATAATTGTCAATTTTAGTATTTATAATTGCTCCCCCTAAATACATGCTCCACCTAAGTGAATGCTCCACTTATATGTAAGCTATCATCTTTATTAATCATGTTAGTGTTCATTTGGATAGCGGAATTTATTTATCATGTTAGTACGTTCTCCCCCTTTTGTTATTAGCAAAAGTGGGTAGGGAAGCAAAACACATAAAAGTTTTGTTTGGAAGTTAAAGGCATGATCGAGCTTTCACAGAGAATGAAATGATAGGGAGTTTTAGAATAATTTTTATAGAAATAGATCAAAGTTTTTAGCATAAGTATGTTCATAGAAATAAATCAGAGTTTTTAGCTTTAAGATGAGCAATATAACATTTGCCAATTAATCAATATTATCATGTTACTTTTCCCTTTTTATATAATAGTTTTAAGCATAAAAAGGTAATGATTTCCAAGTAACCATTCTACCCAGACACAATATTTACACCCTAGCCCCATACTAAGTGATGAATGGTCATGAGAAGCTGCATACATGTCGTAGGTTGGGGTGTTAGTCCCATATGCAAACACTAGACAAAACTCAACCTAGCACTCTTTCCCCCAGTGCCTCACATGGCCCCACTGGAACCCTCCCCGGTTAAGGACAAGACATGACTTAGAGGTCAGGTAATCTAATGTCTACAACCCTACACCCCCACTACGGTGATATATGTAATCATGGGATAATAATAATTGGAAACATTTAGCGTTTGAGTCTAATGATGTGTTTATAGCCTATGGGTTTATATTATTATTTGAATTTTTAGAGAAAAGGTCACATAGCTTATTTGAAATCCATTAATAAATCAGAGTTTTAGCATTATAATATTTTCATGTTTAGAGCAACCAATATAAAGTTTACAAAGCAAGTCTGCCACTTGTTGAAAGAAAGGAATTTTAAGATTCAAGTGATGATGTACACACAAGAAAAGACTTTAAATAAGCATGAAAGCGCAAGGTAAAAACAATTATATGTTTATGATGTGGAAGACTTATAGAAATACAAGAAAACATCTTTTATAAACATGACGATTCATAGGAAGATATATGAGCTAAATTCCAACAATGAAGATGTTTTTGTAAATCAATTTGCAATTAAAATCTTTAAGTTTAACAATAAAGTAACCAAGAATGAAATAATGTTTTCAAAAAGAAATTACTACAACGTTATATTAATTCACAAATTCAAAACTTACAAAACATTGTAGAGAGCATGCTAGGTTATCTAGTGCATTTATATATAAAGAGTAGTATAAAATTAGCATTAGGATCCAATACTCATGAGAAGAAGTGTTATGGAAGATAATGATGTGCACATAAGTGTATTTTGAATAGAGTAAACAAATGATTTAATCAAAAATACAAGACATATGTAGAGTAAGGTGCACAATAAAACACAAATAATTTTACTTCCACACACTTCAATGCACAAAGAAAATGTACAACTACCAAGGTGATTTGCACACACAATGCTCATTAAGACTTATCAGGGTGAAAAGTAATGCTTGGGGGATCACACAGTTTATTTTTCAATATATATATTTTTAGTGATCCGGTGTACTAAAGAATAAGTGGTGTAAAAATGAAAGGTTTGCACAAGACACTACAATTCTTTCCAAGGTGCTCAACCTCACAACGCTTAATAAGACATATCAGGAGGTTCAAGTAGTGCTTGGTGGAGTTATCTTTGTCAATTTATTTCATGATTATTTTTTGTACAAAGTTCTCCGAATACACTAGTTTAGCAAACCAATGTAATTTTGAAAGCACAACCACTTTTCTTAAATATTAGGAGTGCAAATAAAGGTGGTGTCGGTAAGATACTTGTGCAAAGTTTAATTCATTGTACAGTTATAATACACAAGCATGCATTCTTAGATTAAAAGCACATGTAGACTTTGCCAAAATAAGTAAGTGAATAAAAATCATTTTCAACCATAAAATATTTACTCATACTTAGAGGCATGCTAAGTTTGGTTCTACACAACCGTTTCATTATAATTGGTGCATATATGAGTAGATATATCAACGCATGATAAAAACAATGTTCAAAGTAGTTTGAAAAGATGAATTGTAACATTGTAGAAGGTCTAAATGATGGGTTAAATCATGCTTGATTTTTAATGAAGTCCATACAGTATTTTTGATATTTTGAAGAATAATTTTGATTTAAAGTTTGAATGCATAAGTTTGATCTTGGACTTCCTGAGGTCTACCCTATGAGGGGTTCGCCCGATACTAGGAGATGTGATGGGATGATAGCACAAATCTCCCTTTCGCAAGATACATGTAAACAAAAAATTATAAGTTCAAAAAAAAAAACTTTTTGATACTTGTTTTTGTTATATATTTTTGTATTTGATTTTTGCATATATAAATATAAATCAAACAAATAACCAAAGTAAGAAAAATATTTTTTGTAATTTGGCTTTTGTAATTTGGTATTTTAATTTTTCAAAAATCAATTATCGGTAGAAATGCAAAAATGAGTAGTACATATAAAATAAATTTTTTTTAGTGATATTTCAGAATTTTAAAATTCCAGAAAATCTGACACTTGATCTAGCGCCGACGTTAGGTCCTAGCGCCTGCGTTAGCTCACAAAGAGTGCTTATTTTAATCATATGACCTAGATTTTCTTCGATTTCACTTCCGATTTTGCTCAATTATGTTTGTGCAATGTAAGACCTATCTAATGAAGTGAAGAGACGAGAAGAAATTGCAAAAAGTTGCGGAAGTTAAAATTTTAGAACATGAGTTTCATATTCATTACAGCTCCATATTCATTAAACCTTAATTCTTAAGTTTTGCACAACCATTTAAGCTTAATATTATAGGATATGCAAACAAAGAAGATATGATTGAACAAAATAGATATGCATGATTTTATTGATAATAGATTAGTCATTTATAAATGAAAAACTGACTTTTACTTTTGATTTAATTTGATTTGCAAACTTCATTAAGGCTTTTAGTGGACAAAATCAAATTTCAAATATTATATTAGATGACCATGCCATGATATATATTTTCTTATATCTTTATTTTGATTTTTTTAATATAATGTATGTTAAAAATGATAGGAAGTGTAAGCACAAGATATTAGTTCGAATAAAGCATTATTTGAAGTATTAGTACGAGATGATGTTTTTGCAGAGAATATTATGGATAAGCCTTATATACAGATACCCAACCTATATATCTTGGTAAACATATACAGCCTAACATAAACGAAAATATTCTTTAGGTGACAATGTTAGTATGATAAGTTTGAGATTAATGTTATGCCAAAGTTTTATAGTGTTTCAACTTATAGACCTAGAATGAAGTGAAGATTCTATTTGATTTGATCTTATTGATATCAAGATGATTCTAAGGTCTAAACTTGAAATAAATCACAATACACACATAATACTCCAACCATGGTAAACTATTATAATATCAATTGTCATCATATAATTCAAATAAAAACCTATTGATAATTGAGCTTTCTTTTAGATCTTGATCATTCTTTTAGATCATGTTATTTCTCGAATTTGTTTGATGAGGGCTAAAGAGCTTAATAGCCTAATAACTTTATTTAATTAGCATATCTTATAGCAAATTTATAGTTTAATTTATATGAATACTATATGATATATATAGACAATGAATATAAGAGAGAGATAGGTTATCAAAATAAAAAATATGATTATGAATTTTGATTAATTTGATTTATAAACTCATTAAGTTTTAATAGATAAAATCATATTTCTAATAATATATAAGATGACCATTACATGATAGCTTAAAAAATAAGAAAACAAAAAGAAAAATTAAAAGACATTAACGCATATCATGAAGTAGAAAATTGTATATTTCATTTTGAAAATATTCTACTTCATGCATTTGGTGATACCTAATGAATTTGAGATTTAGGTATCCAAAGGGGACCAAGTATGGTGGTTCCTTTGGGTACCCAAATATAATGTGTAGGTTTGTGGGCAGTTAGTGATGAATGGGTCCTTCAATGTGATGTTAATGTTTCATTTTAAAGTTTGGGCCTCCATTCAAACTTTGACTTTGTGTTATTCTTATATGTGAAATTTCCATTGTGATAATCTTTATATTGATGATTATGATTGTAATGATTATTCAAAGTGTTGTTCATAGGAAATTTGTGTAGTTTTATTTTTAAGTTGAGAGAAACATGATTTTGTAAGTTATGGTGATTTTGATTTATAAATCCTCTGTGTTCCTTACTCCCATTATTAAACTTAGTTAAGATGTTCATATTCATATTCAACTTATTTGTAGATATAGTTTGATATTGTGAATTTGTATTTACAATTTTCATAAGCAAGTTGATTTTTGATTAATTCATCATTCTTGATCTTTAGATTATGCCTAGCTTTATTATAAGCTATTGTGCTATTTTTAAGAGTAGAAACAATAGAGTCAATATGATTTTGATAGTTATTTATAAATTCTTCAAATGTTTCATCCATCTCGATCTCCAACTGGAAGACATATCTGCATGAGACATAAAAATTAACATAAATTAAAAAAAAAAAATCAAACAACAACAAAATGGACCTATCGGATATCTGATACCCCTCTGTCGGATATCCGATAGCTAAAATTTTTATGCTTCCGAAAAGTTTTTTTTTTCTTTCACAAAAAATCTTCCTATCACAAATCCACACAGTTTTCACACAGAAAATATTCTTCAACATTTATATAATTTTTAAGACATCAAAATTTGGGGGAAAGTCACTATTCATCATCTTCTTCCTATAACACCTCAAAATGGTTTTGTTGGTCATCATCTTTTTCCTATAAAGCTAATACCTATGAACTTCTAGATCTCCACACAAACAACAAAAAAGAAAGGAAAATCATGTTTCAACATGAAAATACAACAAAAATTTCTCATTTTACTTCACAATCACATGAACTAAATCTCTTATAAACACCAAGATCTAAAATGTCTAGATCTACTAAACATTCTACAAATTATCTTCACAAAACTCCATGAAAACCAAGAGGATTATCAAAATCACAAAACTATTGGAGAAATTTTAAACAAAACTTGCAAAATCCACATATCTCACCTTAGATCTGAAGTTTTCCGTCACCTGGAGCTCTAGATCTCGAATTTTTTCCTAAAACTGAAGTGAGGTGTCGGTCAAATGATGAAACGCGCCCTTTTATCTTTTCCGAGCTGTCGGATGGCGACATCTAGCTATCGGAAATCCAATAGCTCCCAAAAAATTAAAAACTTATTTTTCCCTGATTTCTTCATTACCTGTTTCTATAAATGTTCAAATGGGAATTTTTTTTTAATCTGGCATAAATGCTTCTTCATGTGTTATTTTCCCTAACAATAGCTTAACACATGCTTATGATGTTCAAGCTTAAGTTATGATTGTAATGACACTTTCATATAAGAATTACGAATTGTTTTCGCATGCCTCTAAGTATAAGAAATCTTTTATCTATGACAATGCGCAATCACAAACACTTACTTTGTCATTACATATAAATAAAATTTATTTTATACATACATCATGATTGCTCGCACATAACAAAATACATTCATAAATGCTACCTTCAACTTTGCTACTTTGCACTTACTCAAATTATACCATTTTTGCATGCAAGTGAATTCAGAGATCCTTTACATATATGCATACTCAAAAAATGGAGGCAAATTCAAATGCAAAACATACATTTTGCCAAAAATTATGCAAGAAATAAAAAAGAAAAGAAAAAGGATCCACCACCAAGCACTACTTAGCCTCCTGATAAGTCTTAATGAGCATTGTGAGGTTAAGCACCTTGGAAAGAATTGTAAAGTGTCTTGTTATGGAAAACCAAAATGGTCCTTTTATGTATACTTGCAAAGTTTCCATAAGTTCATAAGCTTGGCTTTATGAATATTTATGTTATGTTTAACAATTACATGATCATGTATATTTTAAATATATTCATATGTATTCTTCTCAAAGTATCACTACTACACTTCATTGTTATTTATAAAATTTCTTCTTATGAGAATTGGACCGAAATGATTCAATATTCTATATTCTCATGTGTCTTTCTCTGATAATTGAAATTGAGTCTCCTCATGGTTAAGTATATTTGCTTCTATACATTATAACACATTGTTAGAATGCTTAGCCTAATCTCTACGGTTTCCTCTCTCATATCACATCTCTTACAAGGCTTCCGCTGGTGCACTCCACCTTTCACTATACTCTTTCTTATTTTTCTTCCATATCTCTATAATACTCCTTTCTCGTCTCTATTCATTGCTTTTGATAATATCAAAGGGGGAGAAGATAATAAGAAATCATAAGTAATCACTTAAATCACATAAATCACTTAAAATACTTAATTAATTAAGTGAGCCTTCATGTAGGGGGAGTTTATATGTCGGGGGAGAATATTTTGGGAACTCATATCATATTAAGGGGGAGATCATGAAGATCAAAAGTTCACACTTGTACACATATGATATACTTTTCAATATCTCTATAGGATTTATTCAATTTCTTTTTATAAGGATTTGTTATTATCAAAAGGGGGAGATTGTTGGAGCATGCATTCCGCACTCGTCCGGTTTGAGAATAACAAATCCCGAATGTATTTGATCCTATTTTTGATTAATGGTGTGCAGATAACAGGTGCAAGGATAACACGTTTGCAATTGGAGCAAAATACCGATTTCCAGAAATTGGAGCTATCGGATTTCCGACAGCTAGCTAACGGATTTCCGACAGCGCGTGATTTCTTCCCAACGGTTGAGAGTTAATGGATTTCTGAGGGCGCGAGATTCCTTCCCAGCGGTTTGGAGCTATCGGATTTCCGATAGTGATATCGGATATCCGACAGCCCACGATTTTCCCGCAACAATACGACGTGCAGCAGTTACGCAAGCAAACGGATTTTTGATAGTGATATCGGATATCCGACAGCCCACGTCTCAACCACGACCTCAACTCCGCGCAGAAACGTCGAATTAGTGGGACACGTGGCAGCCTCTGGAGATATCGGATTCTGGCGATACCTAGCTAACGGACGACGATAGATCTTTTTTATTAAAAGGGTGCAGAACTTCGTGGATTTCATTCCTTTAGACTTTCAAGCCTTCTTCCTGAGTGTTATCGTCCAGAGAGCTCCAGAGAATGAAAATCCCTATCCTTGAAGAAGAAAAGAGAGAGCGAAGCCGAAGATTGTACACGCGTTCCAAGGAGACTTTCTCAAGGGTTCTTCGTTGCTTTGGTCTAGAAATTCTAAAGGGGGTTTTTATTTTGTATTTCATTTATATTTACATTCATCTTGTAATCGTTGTAGAAATCGTCGTCTTGCGTACGACGTCTAAGTCCGTGTGAGGCTTAGGGGAAATCATCACCTTATGTGTGGTGTTAGATCCTTGTGTGGTCTAGGGTAAATCATCGTCTTGTTTGCGATGTCAAGTCCTTGTGTGGCTTTGGAGAAAATCGCCGCCGTGTGTGCTACGTTTAGATCAAGATTTGATTTAGGGAGAGGCTAGTGTCTTTATCTGGGAGATATAGGCTATAGCCAACCGGTCCTTAGGAGAAGGACCGGTGAAAAGAGACAAGAGATTTTATTAATTGTAAGCCTTTGATTCCAAGCTTTATTGGAATTATTTCTACTCATTATCCTTGATGAAATAAAATCTTGTTTTTAAATTCAATTATTTATCTCTATATTCATGTATTGCTTCGTTTGTTACAAAAAGTATCAAAGTATTAAATTACCCTTATTCACCCCCCCCCCCTCTAAGGGCGCCACAAGATTCAACAGATCATACATTTCTTCAAGAAATTTCCATACTTTCTATGCACTAGAAAAGCAATATATCAATTTGAAAACTTCATTTGATAGACCACAAAATAAATAGTGTTTGGCTTTTGCATTTAGATGACGTTCCTTTTTATTTGATTTATCCGCTGGTCTTACTATTGCTAAATTCCATGCTTCGATATCTAAAGTTTTAATAAACCTTTCCATTAAAAATTTCCACCCTTTATAATTTGTCCCTTTAAATAAAGGTGGTGCTAGTGATTTTTGTTCTTCATAAAAATTTGCCTCACTAATAGAGGCGAGATCAGGTGACGCCATTATTCCCGGTTGTTAAGCCAATTGGAATAAAACCCCTCTGATACCACTTGTTGGATCGGTAGGCGCCCTTAGAGGGGGGGGGGGGGGGTGAATAAGGGTTTAAAAACTTTTTCTTATATTTTGATATATTTGAAATAATAAGAGATTAAAATAGTAGTTTTAATAAAGATCTAAATTGTTTTATAATGAAGGAGATGATAATAAACAATTTAGAAGAAAAATCAATTTTATTACACAAAGAGGGACATGATTAAAATTGATTACAAAAACTGGATTTCTATAACGCTAGAAATCTAAGGCAACTAATAAAAACTCTTTTTCATTTTCTATCCCAACTCGAATCCCCACGAACCGGTGGCCCTATCCTATCCTTCCCCATATTCGGCCTCAAGCCGCTTTAGTCAATCCCTCCACGGATACAGCCTCGAGCACCCCCTAGACCTTACCTAGATCTAGTCGCCAACACGAGGTGAATTTCAGCCCTAAGTCCTACCCAGACATAATCGCCAACACGAGGCAAGTTCACTAAACGATTACAGAAAAGATGTGAAATAAAATGACAATAATATAAAAACTCCCTATATGGATCTCTTGGAGAAGTAGACGAAGACCAGCAGAGTATGATCGTAGTCGATGTGGTCTTTTGTCATGATGATGATGCATATTGAAATCTTCTCCACGGATCTCCTTAAGCCTTCATGGATTTGTCGGATTATCTCTCTTAACCTTCCATTATATGATCTGGCACAAAGCTATGGAATTTGGGATCGGAGAGGATGAAGAAGACGGATCCAAGGGGTCCTTTTATAGCCTCAGTGCTAGCGCCTGCGCTAGAACTCATGCTGATTCTATCCCGGATTAGGAATTATTCTGCGCGGGGGAATCTTCAATCCGAGGAAACATTTCCGTCTTGCCTCATGTGCTCCGCGCTACTGCCTGCGCTATCTGCTATCGCCAGGCGCTAGCTCCTTCTATATGTGCTCTGGAATTGCTCTAATCAATGCTAGCGCTGGGCACTAGGTGCTACCGCCGACGCTAGTGGGCATGTTGGAATTATTGGCCCAATTTTGGGGGCAACCTTCTTATGTTATCCTTGAGTCATATGGACTTTGTTTCCTGCACACTTAAATACACGAGATCAAATACACATAGGATTTATTATTCTCAAACCTAGGAGATGTGGAAGATCATGTTCCAATAGAGATCCCGCTCACCTGCAAAGGCAATGAATGCCTTAGTGATTAGAATGAGAAAAGGTTGTGGGAGCTTGCGAGTGCGAGCTGAACCTTCCCCTTACGGGACCGGCAGCGATGAGTCCACCCTTTGTCGGAGGTAGATGACTTCAAAGTTCTTTCCATCCAGGTACTGGTAGAGCCTCGTGTCGTTGCCGCCGAGCGAGGCAGGAGGGCGGTAGGTCTCATCGTCCCTTTGGAGGGGTGAGAAGGGGATGTTACCAAATGGTCCTTTCACCAGGATGAATGTTTGGTGCCAGTAGTGGGCTTTATTCACCATCTCGTAGATGGTGACATACTGGCTCGCAAAGTGGGTCGTCCCATCCTTGCACGCGTGGAAGGAAAAGACTTTGCGGAAGATGAGCAGGCTGAACTTGATCTTCTCCTCCAGCAGGTAGCATGCAAACGCGACCACCACTACGATCGCATTCGGCATCCGCTGGCTAAGTAGGACGCCGTAGTACATGAGTACCTAAAGAGTTCACCAAGGAAAGGTTATCATGCTCCCTAAGAGGTGAGCAAGAACTGTGAGGGTCGAGTAAATTACCTGGCGTACTTCTAGAAAGAGTGGGGGTCATAACCCATTCTCGAAATGAGCAATGGGGATGGCGAGCTCGTCGGTGGACGGATCATTAAGGGTGGCGGTGTTCAGCGGGCGGCGAGCTACATACCTCGAAAGGGATGTACTTGTCCAACATGGCGAGGAACTCGTCACCAGTGAGCGAAGCGGAGAAGAATATGTGGTCATGGAAAGCCCCGATGCGCGCACCTGGCTTGCCCTTCTGATTCCCCCTCGACAACCATGGTGGTAGTACTTGCGAGCCGGGAAAGGATCGAGTGTGAGATGGAGTTAGCGAGATGGCCTGGAATAGAGAAGAGAAGCTAGAAAATAGTTAATGTGGTAGTTAGAAAGTAAAAGATGGCGACTATTTATATAAATGAAAAGGGCGGGAAGGAATATGAAGCGCCGGGGGGGGGGGGTTCGGATAGCGGAATCACACGGTGATTTTTTGGCACCCTGGGGACTTATCCACTCCAAGCGGGTTGACGTCCTGGCGAAGTCCGCTGGCTCGCCGCCGGCGAGCCAAAACTACAGAAAGGAAAAGCAAAGGCCGCCAGGGCGAGGCGATGTCTCATAAGCCAGACATATTTTAAGCAAAAACAAACAAGGCGCGTGCATTATTAGCATAGCGATACAAAACATACGAAGCAAGAAAGAATGCCCGCGAGCGAGTGGGAATGTCCTTATTATAATGTTCTTAAATGTTCAGCACCACCCCAGAGGCGGGGGGAAATAGTGGCGAGTGAAAGAAACAAATAACAATAATGTATAACTATTCAGTAATTATGCCATTTCTAGCGGCCACGACCTCGCACACCGGAGCGCGGCGGAATTCTCGGATAGTGGTACTCGCGGACCGACTGGACCTCGCATTGCGTCAGCCGCATGTAGTCCTCGATTCGCATGAGGTGCACCCCTGGAGAGGTGACCTCGCCGCGAGCGACCTGCTGCACCTCGGCGAGGACACGGGCATTCGCATCCTCCATGGAAGAAAATCTCTCCTCGTAAGCGGCCCTATTCATCCGGTCCTGGTCATATAGCTCTCGCAGCATCAAGGTGTGCTTCTGGAATATCTCGACGACTCACATCATCATCCGTTCTGGGTCGCTGGGGTCCCCTAGGAAATCCGCGACCTGTCTCAGCGAGGGCGGGGGCTATATCTCCACCTCCCCGTGCTCTGACTCGGTAATCGGGGTCGGAGGAGCAACTGTGATTGATAGAGAGACAGCATAAGGGGCAGTGATGAGTCTCATTTATATAGCATTTTATAGACTCATCCAGGTATGTTTTCCTTGATAAACACTTCACTTTCATCATGCATTTACTCATATTTCTCTAAATCACATTTCTTCATGAAGTGCACATTTATGCCCATTTTGGTGTGCAATTGCTTTTTTATTTGTTGGGGGTAAGCACATGGTGCTCCCCAACCCTTTTTCTGTATTTGGATTGAGCTGGAAGGGTATTCCCAGCTGTGTGATTGTTGTTTGGTGCTTTGCAGGTGGGTAGATCATCCATTATGCCCAGATTTCATGTCTGCATAAATCGCACGGTCATGCGTTTAATTGACGCACGATGGCGCCGACCGTGCGCGTTCATTTATGGCCCAAAAATGACATTTTGGATTAGGTCGTGCGTTCTTACGCACGGTCGGTTTTGATCGTGCGTGAGTAAAATGCACGAGCCCCTCTTTTGTCTAAAAAATATTACGTTTTATTTTGTTCACGCACGGTCGTGCGTTTCTAAAACGCACGGCCGTGCATGAAAAAAATTCTGCAACTTTTCTATTTAAGCTGCGATTTTTAGGTTTTCAGACCCACGACCAGTTCCGCCTTTTTCCACCGCAAAGGGAGTTCCAGCTCCATTTTTCTCTCCTTCTTCCTCCACCTTTTGCCCAAGGCCACCTCCATCATCCAAGTGCTTTAAGGAGAGGAGGCTACACTCATCTTCATCACTAAGCTAGGAGTTCTTCGCAGCTGACGTGGCCGGATTGCAGTTTACCGGAGAAGATGGGTCCATTGGGAGGAAGTGACAGCCCTCATATACCCCGAAAGATAGCTGGGACCGAGTTAGGACGCGGATTGACAACCCGACGATTCCTACTGAGAATCTACAACAAGCCTTCGGATTCGGTCGTATCTCTTACATTTTTCTCTTCTTAGGTTATTGTTGCTTGCAGTGTAATCTTCTATTTTATGATGACGTTTGTACTCTGCACTTGATTTGATCTTTATTTCATTGTTATGCAATGATATTATTTGTGTATGAGTGCTTGAGGTGAGCTCTTGTTGTGATTATGGTGTGAGCGATTTGGGTTAGATACACTAGCAATTGCTCAGTGTGAGCTTTGTGATGAGGTGCTTGTGACCCTCATTCCGCCGGTGCGATTCACTCTATCCGCAAACCTTCTTGTCCATCCACCTTGTGAAGTAGCGCGCTCAAGGCCTGCCTAGTTTCCATCTCGCCAAGCGAAGCATTGCATAGTGGCATTGCATAGGAGTAGTTGTAGTTATTTTCTTTTATTTGCCATAAACCAAAACATTCGACCGAAAGAACTTCAATCTCAAGTTCTACCTCAAAAGTAAACTCTACCTTACTGTGTTCCTTCGAGATCGATACTCGGGGATTCACTCCTCATTTTATATTACTTGAACGATCGGTACACTGCCGTTTCGTGCCGCAGTCTTGCTACCGCCTATAGCGGTGTGCTAGATTTGAGCATCAGACAGTGAGAGAGATAAGCGACAGAAATTATCTAACCCGACAAGATGAGAATGGTACGGGGTCGTGGGCTAGAAGAGCTCGACTGGCCCTTGAAGGCCTCAAAAAAGGATGGGGTGATAGACTTTCCCAAGCCAGGGTGGTGCGTCGTCCCGCCATTAGCCCGGGGTTCGGCAAGTAGCGAACCGCCCGGGCTCTGTGGGACCAAAGTGCCAAACCCGGGAGTAATGTTGTTTGTTTTCAGTGGGGCCGGCGAACCCACCAGAGTGGGGACTCGCTTTTCTGAGTTTGCGAGAGGAGACTTTACAAAAAGAAATGAGGTGGGTCAGCGACCAAAGAGGAGAGAGAGGATAAGACAGACGGATTACCAGGACGTGAGGGTGAGGCTCGCAGGCCAGAGGTCCTCGCATCAGGGGGGATCAGTCCTCCCAGGGGACAGGGGGAGAGACCCCGTTGGAGATGGCCTATTAAGATTCTTCTCTGCAGGAGGGTCCTGCGAACAAGGAAACAGAGTTAAGCGAACACTATTTGGGATATCGAGTCCTTTTTTAATAGAACCTGCGAGGCGAGCTCTTGGAGGGGAGAGGGAGACAGCGGAGATGACTCATCCTCCCCGGATGGCCGTCAGAAGGTCTTAGCCCTCTTAACCTAAGGTGGGGGAGGGGCTGGTTGCGAAGAGATCTAGGGGGCGAGCTCGGTAGCTTTAGCCTTCTGGACCGTCTGCGAGGCCTTAAGGCGAGAGAGTATCTCCTCCTTTTTTGACATCGCACAGGGAGCAGTGGCGAGCGGGAAGAGAAGTGAGAGGGAAAGAAAGAGTTTAGGCAACAGCCGGAAGGAAGGGTATTTATAGTAGTGTGTGTGGGACCCACAAAAAAGATTCTCACCACATCACCAAGGGATCGGCAAACACCGGGGGTTAGATGTTTCTTCGCGAGCCTAAAATAGCCTCACGAAGAGCGGGGATTGTGTTCAACCCCGGTGTCTGCCAGAGGGTGAGTACAAGCGAAGGAACCATCAGGCGAAAGGAATAGGAAGGCTAGCGAGCCAAAGTGAGGGCGAGCCGGGCTCTCGCCAATCGCTCGTGGTAGGGCGACCGGTCCAGGGGTTTCATCGGTTACTCACAGGAAGGCGAGCAAGCCGAGCCACTCGGTTCACGACAGAGACTCTTGTGGATGGCTCGCCCAGTCCTGGATTCATGATCATTTTACCTAAATACCCCCAGGTGGCCTGCAGTTAGCCACTCCAAACAGCAGAGTTTGGCAGTTGGCAGACCATTTTGGGCTGCGTATAGCAAAAGAGTAAGGCAGAATCCCGCTATTAGCTGATCAGACTTGAAAAACTATAAATAGACCTTGAAGGGCACCAAAGGGAGAGCATTCCAATCTCAGTTTTCTGAGCTTCTTCCTCCCTAGGTGATCTTAGTTTAGCTCTCAGACTCTCCAAGGTGCCCAATCTCATCTTTGTCTTGGGAGGGGAAGTGCTCAAATATCTTCCGGGTGTGTGGTGGGACCTCCTCGCTGCGACCAAGGGTCTGTGCTTAGTTCCGAGTCTCCGATCGGTTCCTTCCAAGGAATCAGTAAGTGCCAGCTGCCCCTCAACATGTTGAGGGCCCGAGCTCCACAAAGAAGCCAAGTCCTGGTTTCAACACAGACCAGTGTGGAAATATCCACTGCTGAGTCTGAATATATTGATGTAGGTAGTTGTTGTGCACAACTCTTGTGGATACAACATCAGTTAGAGGACTGCAAACTCAAGGTAAGTGAGTCTCCTATATATTGTGACTCATCCAATGCTATCTCTATTGCTATGAATCCTGTCTCTCATAGCAGGACTAATCACATAGAGATAAGATATCATTTTATTAGAGAGCATGTTGAAAGTAAAGATATCTGCATTGAATTTGTCACCGCTGACAACCAAGTTGCAGATATCTTTACCAAGCCATTGGATGAGGCTAAATTTAAAGCTTTTAAGATTGAACTAGGTATGTTAAATATTAAATTGTGACTAATTTTTCCTTCTATCAGTCATCTATGATATTATGAATGTTATGTTATGACTTAAAATATTGTCACATCAATACTCTTAGTGACATGGTTAGGACATCAAATAATCAAATCTCAAATGGATTAATGATTAGACAGTAAGGTCAGGTAAAATAGAAGAGATTTCTTTAGCTGAGCCGCTGAGACAGCTGGGAAAATCCCAGCTGAACCGCTGAGACAGCTAAATTGTCCCAGCGGCTAACAGTGCTCTGTCCTAGCGGTTTAGGTCACGGTCTCAGCGGTTCCGCTGAGACGGGCTAGTTCAATTACAGTATGTCCAAATACAACTCAAATGATCTAAATTCCATTAAAATAATAAGTTCACTAAACTTTAATCATTGGGGGTAATCAAAACCTAAATCAAGGCTATATAAATAGACCATTTTTGATTAAGGAGAGTCACAAAACCCTTACTTCCTAGCCGCCGAGACGAATCAAATTCCCTTCCATCTCAGCTTCTCCTTCTACGGAAATAATGACGCCAAAGAATTCAAAGGATCTTCTGGAGGGCTATGAATATGTCAGGAATGGATTGCCCATGCTCCAGAAAAGATAAAGGAAGTGATTCAACTCCTGGAAGCCCAAGGTCTGGAGTATGTTCTGTCTAAGCCAACTGTCATTCTCAGAACTGAAGTTCTGGAATGGTTCAGTAATGTAAAGCTGTCTCCTTCTAAGTCAACATTAAAATCTAAGATAGGATGAGAAAGAGTGAAAATAACTTCAGCAAAAATAGAGAAAGCCTTACAAATTCCCTCATGCAGTCAAGATGAGGCGGAAGAAATCTCTGAAAAAGATAAGAAAAAGGCTCTGAAGTGGTCTGAATACAATGATGTTAAGAAAGGATCATTGAAAAGGAAATTCTTCAATCAAAAAGGCTAACATCTGTCAGACATAGTGGGAAAAGCAATTCTTTGTAAGCCTGGGTCTCATGACACAATCTCCCAATACATGTTTGACCTTATGACTAGAATCATCCTGAAAAAGAAAACTTCTTGAGGAGAAGTAATATTTCAAAAAATTAAGGAATGTCTGTAGGCACCTAATCTGGGTAGGATGCTCTCCCTTTATCTGATCCAAACTTATCCAGAGAAGTTTGAGAGCTCAAAAGGATCAAATATCCATAACCTGAAGAGGATGGACATAAAGACTCTAGATAGGTTCACAAGGGTGCTCCCCATGAGCCAACCCTCTGAGGCAAAGGAGAAGGAAAAAAGAAATCAAAAGCAACAAAGAAGACGAGAATGATTATTTCAAGTTCTGAGTTAGAACACTCTGATAAGAATAAGGATGGTGATGCTGATCTTGGATCTCACAGCAATCCAGAAAAGGATTCTCTTCTGGAAGACAAGACTGAGAATACTTCATGTGATAAAGATGCTACATATGCACCACATATGCCTGCTGATACTGTCCATCAAAATGACATGGAGAAAAATAGCACCCATGATAATTAATCCCTCAACCTCACATTACTAATAATGCCATATAATCTTAACCAGTCAATTAGTTAAACACTAATGACTCCTCAATAATATGAACTTCAGATCATCAAGGCCAGTTGGATGCCCTATCTAGGGGGGGGGGGGCAACAACAAGAACCATTTGGAATGGATGTTGCTAATGATAATAATGATGGTGAAGCAGTCTCTAACAAGATTGATGAGGACAAAGTGCCTTCTCCTGAGGATATGTAAAGTAAGATTGACACTATAATCATGAACCTTGAAAGAAGAATTTCAGTAAATATTGATGAATCCCCAGCTCTATGGGATTTACAAGCACAAGGACAAACTAATGCCCAATCTGAGAGGGAGAAGCTAAAAGTGTCATCTGTTGGTAAAGATGATGTACTAGATTTCTTGGATTCATCAGATCAAGACATATCTGCTGTTGATGATGAGGATGATAATAATTTTGAAACTACAAGAAAACTGACATTTAGTGACGAAAACATAGTGACGAAATATATTTCGTCACTAAAAACACCAATGTAGTGAAGAAATATAGTTCATCACTAAAGACTACGTCTTTAGTGACAAAATAAATATTTGATCACTAAAAACATATCTTTAGTGACGAAATATAAATTTTGTCACTAAAGTAAATTTTATTTCATTTAGACAAAATGAACAACCAAATAAGAGTTTAGAGTTTAATCTAAATTTTATAGTCTCCTCCCGATCTCATCACATTCCTTTCATCTCGTCCGGTCCCACTCCGAGGGCATCTTCCTCGCGCGCAATTTTTCCTACGACTCCATTTACAAGAAGGCCTTCATTTCGGCTAGGGCTCCTGCGCGTTCCTCTTACTCTCCATCATGCCGCGCTCACCATAGCCTCTCGATACCTCTTCCCATCACCGTAACCACGGGAAATCTGTCACTGCTTTCTCTAATTTGAGCCTAACGGACTATGGCGTTCGTCTTTGGTAGCTCTGCTACTTCCAAAGGTCTGGTATTCTCTTCCCCGAACACTAACATCTCTACATTTCCAGATAACTGATTTCTCTAGTATCTCATATTTCTATCTGGTATTCTTATTCCCTAGCATTTTTACGAAGAGATGGTCCTCGTATACATCGTAGTGGTTATCAAATCTACCTTTGTGAAGGAGGATTTGCACATCTTCTCCATTGAAATGTCCATCGAACAACAGTACCATAGAGTGAAGGCTTCTGGATATCATTGTCTTCCGTCTGAAGTTGAAGTCCAGACAGGTATGCAATTCCTTTCCCTTTGCTTCTCCATCTGTTGATGATGTTATTCCCCTTTGTTTCTCTTTTTGGTTATTTTCCTTCTCCAGATCCCCCTCTGTAATGTCCACCTCCGCATATGCTTGGGAATCCTAACTCCTCTCGATTCAAAAATCATCAACTCCGCCCAAATATGTTGTACCTTCAGTTCATCAGGCACATCAACTCTTCATTTTACACTACGATATCTACATTCAAGATGTATGATAAAATGTTTCATAGAAGATTAAAACTAAGTTTTATTATTTCTACTGGTTCGGAAGCATAAATCCTTGGAATGTTCATGGACGATGGCTTGGCCTCTGTCGATTTCAGGTTTGTCCATTTTTATCTATATAGTGCAGTCAATGAAATTCTAATTTTGTGACATAATTATCTAATCATATTTATCTAAACCACTCTCATGTTTTTTTATTGTTATTGAGAGTTAAACTTGATTGAATGTCGCATTAAAGAGTATTTCAATAAGAAATGGTTGAGGAATGAAGTGAAGTTAATTAGTGTTAAAAGTTTTTTTAACTTTTAGCTGTTTTAATATAGTGTGTGATTAGACAAGCAATAAGATAATATTTTTCAATCACTTCTTCATTGTGTGTGTATTGTGAGTGTTAATTAGCTCTCTACTTCTAAAAATGCAATAATTTACTGTGATCACCACTTAAATCCTTTATCAAATGAATAAGATTTAATATTATATTTGCACGCAAATCATTGAGTGAATATGTACCCCAAAGGATTTGATAAACTTCTTTTGTGCATAAAGAAAAGATACAACAACAATCCTATTTATATCACTAAAAATGGTGCATGCTTTGTAGATTGATCTCTATGCATGTTGTTGGGTTAATTAGGGCCTCAAATGTAGAATTTATGGCATATATGTACCCTTAATTATGATTTTGCATGTAGGAGTTCTCAAGTATAATAAGAGTAACAAACTGAACCAAGAGGAGGCAATAAAACTACCACCGCCGATGGACAACACATTCCAGTCTGAGTACCACACCTCTCACCTTCACGCTCTCTAGGATGCTTTGAGGTGATTTAGTGATTAATAACATCTATGTTGATAAAAGGCTTTTACCTTAATGAAATTAATAAGAAGGTTTCTTTTCCTCGCCTTATATAAATTAATAAGATTCTAGGAAGTAGTACCCTAAATTTTGTATTTATAAATTATATTCCTTCTGCTTGACAATTTCAAGGATTGTTTATTTGTGTTCTCAATTGTGACTATTGGATAATTTGGAGTATATATATGGTCTCTAATTCATGGAAACTACATTCATGGTGGTATTTGAAACAAATATCCACAACAATGCATCTACATTCAGTTGGAATGTGCTTGCAGTTAAAGGAACCAGCCAGGATGTAGAGAAACGTTATCTACATTTTACATTGGCTCCTGATCCTACAACTGTAATTTTTTAATAATTGAATGTTCATTCAAGCATAGTTATAACATTTGGTTCCAATTTAGAGGTTTAAATACAGAGATTATATTTACATCAGAGATTCCAAATCATGCAGGTAAGACCTGAAGAAATTTTAGAGAAAGCTTTGTATATGGTTCAAACATCACAGAAGAATTATCTTTACAAATGCGTTCAACTTAAGTCCATGCGTCAAGATTTAACTGTGTAAAGGATACAAAATGAGGTAAATGTCAAGGTTTTATTATAATCTCGTCCCTTAGAAATTCAGTTATTTGACCCGCGAGACTCACATCTCAAATCTGTTTTCTTTTTTATTGGAGTTTTAGTTGTCTATTTTATGGTGTGATGCGGAGCTGCTGTTTTATTAATTCTGAAATTTCGATGGATGAAACTTTATTGTCCATTTCTTTTTCGTAGGTGTATGAAACCAATGGATGGTTGGCTTTAGAAGCCTGTGATTTGCCAGAGTTTAATCAGGTTCATTATTATTGCTAGTTTTATATCATCGGGCTTGCTAAATTTCTTGGGAGTTAAAAATTTTGACTGATTTAACCTATTTTCTTTTTATTGGAGTTTTAGTTGTCTATTTTTCAGTTATTATTACTGGTTCATTAAATTTATTTTCCTTAAATGTTCAATTTCTACCTTAAAATGTTCCGTTTCTACTTATAATCATTTTCTAGAATCTATAATGACTCGTAGATTTTCATGAATATCATTCCTTGTTGTTTTTAAAAACAGGTTTTGGTACAGTTTTTGCATTAATCAAATAACACTTTTATTTATGAAGACACCTATTTGTTTGACTCAACATCTATTTGTATGACTCAGAATTTTTTGAATATCTGCATGCCATAGTAGGAGAACATTGTTGAGATTTAGATGTCTGAGCCGAAGGAAATATATGAGAACATCATGACGGAATACGAGGAGGTCAAAGCATAATTTACAAATATGGCGGGGAATAGTTGTCAGTTTTGGAAAGTGGAGAGAATTGAAACATAGGCCATGACAGCCCTTGGAATCATCTCAACTACGGTGTTATAATTAGTTCATGGTTTAGTTGCCGTTTAGGTATTCAAGGTTTAGTTGTCATGTCAAACTTGAATCATCTCAAACATAAATTGAAGCGATGGAGTTTAGTGGTACTCAAGGTTTAATTGTCGTTTAGGTATTCCTTCTTAACTATGGTGTTATAATTAGTTCTCTAATTTTACTCTCACAATTTGCAGGTTGAGAGGAAGCTTAGCGGAAAACAATTGGCATCTCTTTTAAGTGAGAAGGCAGTAAATGAGTACAGGTTGTAAACCTAAGAAAATTTAGTTTTATATCATATTGTTTTATTTATTTCTTACATGTTCTTATTTAATTGTTTTATAGGAGAAAGACAGGTCAAAAGTAAAGGAAAAACTCAACAAGTGCAATTTGGTAGGGAAGATCTTCTAGGTATGAAATTATCCTCTCAGTCGCTGGAATAAACAATGGACTGTGAATAAACAAAGAAAAATAACAACATTATCCTCTCAGTCGTTGATTCTATTTATATGCGTATTAAATTCTCTATCTTGTTAACATTTCAATTCACAGTAAGACCACTCCATGAAGGGAAACCAATGAAATCTTGATCCATCCTCAGCTGTTTATCTTTCACTACCCCATCAAATGAGTTTATGTAATTGTTGTCGGTGATTTGGTAGGGTTGATGTCATTTTCTTCTTAAGGTTTCTCTATCAGATCGATAGATCTCTGATTTCTCTATTTCTCCAGTTGTTTGAGGCATTAGAAAATGAAGGGTTCATTCAACTTCAGCCATGGATCTAGATTCTGAACACAATGTTTAGCTTTTGGGGAATTGATCTGGTTTTCTTTTCTTCGAGAATTTCTTTTCGGAAACCGCAGTTACCGATTGAACTCGTTCGAACAATGTATCTTAGTTCTTTAATGGTTTATTGCTCTTTTAGAAAAAAAACTAGGGTTCATTCATCTTCATCTATGACTTGGTAGTCAAGTTTGAGTATGTTACTGGAATTCAGCTATATATGATAATTTCAAGAAACATTTATTCCCATTTGAACTATTTTACATGTTACGCATATGCAATGATATGTTGATTCTTATATGACTAATATATAGCAAATTGTATCAGGTCTTGTATGACACAAACGGCTACTTGGAGAAGAACAAAGATCTAATTTACTCAGATGCGGTCCAACTCCATCAATCTGTAGTTGCAAACTTCTTTAGTCATTTGCAGAGGGGAAGAGAGGAGTGCAAGTCTTCTTCTTTCCACATCACTACTTGTTTGTGAAGAAAAAGTGAGATGGTTCCATAAGCAGCATTTATTTAGGCATTATGTCTTTTGCATATAACACTCTTTTTCAATGTATTGACTTTAATAGAGAGATAAAAGTTTCATTGGTCTGTATAGAAGGGTTTGGGCTATCTCCCACCTTCCTTTTTTATTAATAAAATTAAAATTAAAATTCTTCTTACAATAAGAGTCTTTTAGCAATTTGAAACTCTATTATTGTGTATGATATTGTGCATAAATAATAACTAAATTAATTTGGTTACAAAAAGTATTATTTCAGCAACAAATAATGTTTTGGGCAATAAATATGTTTAGTGACAATTTTTGTTGGTCACTAAATACATTTAGTGACGGATATTAGTTGTCACAAAAAATTTGCATTTAGTGACCAAAGATATTTTGGCTACTAAATATATTTAGTGACTGATTATTTTGGTCACAAAAAATATTTAGTGACGGAGAATAATTGTCAATGAAAGTATACATTTAGTGACGAAGGAAATCTTAGTTGCTAAAAATAAGTAGTGACGGAAATTATTTCGTCACTAAAAATATACATTTAGTGACGAAAATTATTTTGATCACTAAATACATTCTGTGACGGTGCTTTTGCAACCACCTTGTGACGGACTAAATTCGGTCACTAAATGTCTTTAGTGACCAACCCGCAATATTTTGTGACCAAATTTTTTGTCACTAAAAGCCAGACTTCTTGTAGTGTGATGATGGTGATAATATGATGATGATGCTGATGATGATGACGATGGAGTCCATCCTGACCACATTTATCATATAGCAAAATTTGCTGAAGTAGAGGATCATCATGCTGAGGGGGAGCTTCCAACAATTGGCATTCAGTATAAACCAGACATTAACACCCCTGCAGCTGAGTCTTCCACTCCATTTGAGTGTGACAATCAAGGATTACCTATAAACAGTACACCAACAGTGGTATCTATAATTCCCTTAAGTCTACCTGATAAGGCTAAACAACCACTAGTCATTGAACAGAAAGATTCAACCTCCACCTCCTCATAATCCAAAGAGAGCATTCTCAGTGCCATTCAAATCATGTTAGATACTCATCTAACATATATGAAGGATTATGTAGACATGCCAGCTTCTACAGTAAGAGAATATATAGATCAGTCTGTCTCCACTGTGAAATCTGAGGTAATGGCTGAACTGAAAACCATCAAAGATGAAACTGTCTATCTAAATAAGCAAATGACCAAGTGGCTTGTCATGCCAGAAAAGACTGTAAACTCTCAATCCAATATATTCAAATCTATTAACAATGATCTTAAAATGGCTGAGTCTGACATGAGATATGTCAAGGATTATGTAAGTAAAGCGGATGGGGTACTTAAGGATACAACAAATCATATAGAAGAATATGTGCACTCCTCTGCTATGCAAATGAATGGTGAGGCTGATAGGAACACGGATGAGCTGAAGGATAATATTGAAAATGTTTTCCAAACCATTTCTGGCACAAAAAACTGCTGCTCAACATGACATAAATCAAAGAATATTTGAAGAAGCTAGAAAGGGGGAGGATACCAATGCTATCACCAACTCTGAGCTAGCCCTCAAGGTTCTACAAGGAACAAGGCTAGCCTTAAACCTTCCCCCACTGGACAGGCATAGAGCAGAAGATTATGACTTCTCTAAACAAGAAGAAATTGCTCAGAATGACAGATTGGCAAAGAGAAGAGAGAGAGAACCCACAATGCTAGATGTAGAATTTATCGCTAAGTAGAGGGATAAGCAGACCAAAGACCCAGATTTTTAATACTGGAGTGAAGACTCCATGTGCATAATTCTAAATGCATGGCTAAGCCATGGAAAAGTCTGCAAAAACATTTATAAAATCTATCCCTCTGAAGAATGGATAAAGCATTTGGAAAGAAACACAAAAAGGGATAGAATATTTAAGGAAAATCTGGTAAGTATGGGTAATCCAAGATGGATGCCCTCAAGGTAAATTCCAAAGCCATATCTGTACTTCAGAAGGCAAGAAAACAGGAAGAAGATAGCTGAAATAGAAGCAACAAATGCTGAAAAAGACACTGCCACTTATCCTGCTGAAAACATAGATGATGCTACTGAAGAGAAAGAAGCCTCAGCCAAAGGGAAAGAAGCTATTGCAGACATTGTTGAATGCTCAACATCATCTAAGAGGATAAGAACTTAAATTTATGCAGTTAATTTTTAGCTTGAAAATCAAAATGTAAGGTAAAATAATGTCTCAACATTTTGACTAGAATGAAAGTCAAATTTTGGCTAAATCAATTGTTTATGACTAATCTTAGTCTAAGCTTAGTAATAGTAAGTATCTTTGCTATAAAGATTCTGTGATATCAGAACATAATGAATTAACAATGCTATTCTTTTAACATTGTTATTATGATTATCAAAAATGTAATCTGTATTGACATGATGTGTAATACCTAAATTATGTCAACTGTTATATGATATGAATTCATAAATGCTACATAATTCATTGCATGTTAAGTTTCTATTGTTATGTACCTTAGCATTGGGGATGTTCTGCCTTCTTCAAATAGGGGGAGATTGTTGGGAATATTACCCTCAATGTTCCCTTGATTTGAAGAAGCATCACACACAATGCTAAGTACAATTTGTATTTGATAAAACCTATTTTACATCATGACTATGCAGGGTTAGGTTCTTCCAAGATGTGGAATAAGTTCAGTGGTTTACTGCTAAAACTGCTGAGATGAGTTCACAGTCTCATATGATCCGCTGAGACAAGGCAGGAGCCCCTGAGAAGGAGTCTGGGTCTGCTGAGCTGCAGATAGAGGAAAAACACTGAGACAATTGTCTGTCTCAGTGGATCCACTGAGACGGAGACAGAAGTAGCCGCTGAGACTGGAAGCTGTCTCTGACCAACTACTGAGACATATTCAAATGTGCTGGTGGGTTTTGCTTTTGGCGCAATATATAGTAAAGCAAGTTAAGGTGTTCTAATCACCTCAATACTGTGTCAGGGGTCGTCTGATAGACGTTGAAGACCGAAGGATTATAAAAGAACAACTTAGGGCTTTGTAGAAGCTTTTTTTGAAAAAAACAAATTACACCTACTGTTCCATTGACGGCTGCCCAAGAAGATTTCTCTTCCTGCTTTCTGAAGCTGCAAGGATAGAAAGTTTGTTCTTCTTGAGTGAATCAAGAAGTGCAAGTTGATCCTTATTCATCTACTAAGGAGAATGATCAGAAAGGGGAAGGATTGAGGCTACTGAATTCTTCCCTGTTTCAAGACTGCAACTGCAGTAAATCAGCAACAGAAGACCAAAGACTTAAAAGTTTTATATTTTTTATCTTCTGTTGTAAGCATCACTTATAACTTCTGTAGGAACATATTTGTTATGAGCTTGTAGGGCATTTTGCCCAAGGGTGTAGGGTTGTTGGGCCTAAGTGTAGAGCTTAGAGTTCAGCTTGAGTGTAGGATCTCAGTGGAGATCTGAGGTAGGACTTCTTGATAGGTCTGAGTTGGTAGGGCTACTGTGCCTGAGTTAGGGTTGTTGAGCCTGAGGTAGGGTTTGGAGAAAAGCTGAGAGATCCTGAGGGATCTGAGTTGCAATATCTTGGAGTTGAGATTGGAGGAGTTGGCCTTGTCTAACTCATTGTTAGAAAGGTTAAGGGGGAAAGAGGACTACTCAAGACACCCTGTCTTGAGGAACCTTTATATATGCTTGTGTGTTTTCTGTGTGCTTGATTTATAACTGACATAAACTCCAAAAATAGCTTGGCATAAGCTTAGAAATAAAAGATACTTATTCCCCCCCTCTAGGTGTTCAAGACTACATCCTAATAAACTATCAGACACCATAAATGTTTGAGGGCCTTCTTTGGTTAAAATAACCTATGGTAATTTATTTAGCCACCCATAGTCGCTAAATAAATTTCAAATATAGCAAGAATATATTAAAAATTTCCAAACTTTTATAGAGGGTGTGAACCAGCATCCAAACCATCCCACAAATTGTAAGATCCCTTCCCCGCACTAGTGAGTTCCCAGATATTATGCCCAGAACAGCCGCCTTACGGTGACACCACCCCCCAAGTAAGATGCCTCTGCAAGACGTTGATCCTTCCGACAAGAACGATCAACCATGCCAACATGAGATAAGAAGTAAGCTAATAAGGCAAGTCCACAATCACACACACACACACACACACACATATATATATAACAAAAAGATTGTAAGTACAATAATGAGTACAATAATCTGAAAGAGAGTAAGGGTTTATGTCTGATACATGTCTACAATAAAGCAAAACACACTCTCTCACTCTACATCTATGCGGAAGCTAGCAAACTCTCATCGACCTGTCGTCGGGTACCAGTGCTGCGTGGTAACTGCTCCTCAGGTCTTATCATCATATCCTGCTGGTTGTGCTGGTGCTCAGGCTCCTGATGAGTCCCATTTATATACACATTTATGGGCTTATCTGGGCCGATTATCTAGTATATGCACTACACTTTAGGGATGTTTTTATTCATATTCATTATTCCATGCTAAGTGCACTCTTAGGCCCGTTTTGGTGTTCGTATGCGCTCCATGTTATTGGGAGTAAGCACATGGTGCTCCCCAATCCTTTTTCTTTGTTTGACTGGCGCTGGAGGTGTATTCCGAGCTGGATTGATGTGCTTGCAGGTGGTTGGATCATCTCCTTTTTGCCCAGAATTCATGAATATGTATATCGCACGGTCGTGCATTTTCTTGACGCACGGACAGCTGCAGTCGTGCGCTTTCATCTGGGGAGAAAACCGGTGATCTGAATTTGATCGTGCATTTTACGCACGGGCGGATTCGCCCGTGCGCGAAGGAATCGCACGATCACCCTGTTTATCCATTTTTTTAGCCAATCTGAATTTGTCCGTGCGTTTTTACGCACGGGCGGGTTTGCCCATGCGTGAGTAAAACACACGGGCGTGGCTGCTTCTTCCTCAAGTCTATTTTTATCGTAAATAACATACGGGCGGTGCACGGTCGTGCGTTCTCCCGTGCATGACTAAAATTCTGCCTGTTCAGTATTTAAAGCAGGAAATCTACTTCATTACGGAGGATTTCCCCTCGCGGGAAAAACGGGAGAAGCCCGCCATTTTCACCTTTTCCAACCTAGGAGACCACATCTAGTGATCTCCTCCACCATACTTCCATCTGGGATCGTATGCAAGCTTTCTCCACCACAAATTCAAGCATTCTTCATCTTGGAGACCATAGAAGTGTTGTAGATCGCTGGAGAAGTGACAGCCTCCTTTGAGTCCGCACACTGATGAGTCCCATTTATATACACATTTTTGGACTCATCTGGGCCGTATTTCTAGTCGATGCACCACACTTTAGGCATGTTTACGATCATATTTGTTATTCCCTGCTAGGTGCACTCATAGGCCTGTTTCGGTGTGCATTTGCGCTCCTTGTTATTGGGGGTAAGCACATGGTGCTCCCCAATCCTTTTTCTATGTTTATTTGGTGCTGGAGGTGTATTCGCAGCTGGTATGTCTTATGTGCAGGTAGCCAGATCATCCCGTTTCCCCCATAAATTTATGTCTGTGCATAATACACGGTCATGCGTTTCCTTGACGCACGGATGGTTGCAATCGTGCGTCTGTATCTGGGCAGAAAATGGACAATCTGAGTTTAGTCGTGCGTTTTTATGCACGGGCGGATTTGCTTGTGCGTGAGTAAAATGCACGGTTGACCTGTTTCCTCATGTTTTTTGTCATTCTGAATTTACCCGTGCCTTTTTACGCACGGGCGGATTTGCCCGTGCGTGAATAAAACGAACGGGCGGCGCAGCGTCTCCCTCAAGTTAGAAATTATCATTTAATAATGCACGGTTCACGCATGGTCGTGCGTTCGACCGTGCATGACCATTTTTCTGCATGTTTAGTATATAAAGCAGGATAAGCCGCAGTCAACGAGAGAGCTCTCCAGGGGAGCGAGAAATCAAGTCCTTCCCGCCTTTTCTGAGATCTAAAGGCTTCTCCTTCACCTCCACCACCAAGGAGACAATTTTCCAGCGATTTCCACCACCATTCTTCCATTCGGGAGCGTTAGCAAGCATTCTCCACCAAGTGTTCAAGCATTCCTCGTCGTGGGAGGCCATAGAAGTGTTGTAGGTCGTTGGAGCGGTGACAACCTCCATCGAGTCTGCACACCATCTGAGGGCCGAGCCCGGAGAGAGCCCGACAACCTCTCATTCCGGCAGAGAACCCAAGATTCGGTGACATCTTCCTATTGGTCCTCTCTAAACTTGATGCTTGTGTTTTCTTTGTGTTGTTGTAATGAACTATTGATTTGATTAATGTCATAGATCTTTTATGATGTTCATGTGCAATGATGTGGTGGTATGAGAATAGCATTTTCCTTGTTGTGATTTTCTGAGTTCGTTGTGTGTGAAGCCCTAGCAATTGCTAGTGGTGATGCTTGGAGAAGAGGTGTGTGCGACCCTCACCCGTCACAGTTACTTTCCATCCACGCGCCTCCCGAAGCACGACATCACGGCCATTGCATCCATCCCACCTTGCGAAGCAGAGTTTTGACCCGCATCTCTCTTTTCCGCATTAGCTTAGGAACCAAATCACAATGCCCTTGTTTTTACTTTATTCGCTAGTGTAACGATCGATCCACCACGCGTTTCATTCACCAGAACCTGCATTCCTTGAGAGACGATATTCGGGGAAGCTAATCCCAATTTTATTACTTGACAGCGACCAGTGCACTTGCCGAATACCGATCAAGTTTTTGGTGCCGTTGTCGGGGAATGCAGGCGTAATGAGATTTTGCTTGTGAATTGATTGTTTGCGATTGAGTCTTTTAATCCTTTTTAATTTCCTCTTTTTCATGCTATTTTCTTCTTCTGTGTCATGTGGGCGCATTTGAATATCCGATGTCGTTGGTGTGGGGACACATCCCACGCTAGTGATAGGTGTCCCAAAGAGTATGGTGTTGTTCAAAAACCGTACTGGTCCCATAAATCTTTTGGCTCCTCTACTGCGCCTCCAATATCGCACTATTACGCAGATACCGCACCTTGGGTGCCTGCAAAGCTGGTAAAACAGTGTTTATTTTGCAAAAGTAGAGAGCACGCCTTGAAGGACTGTGTGGATTATCTTCGCTAATTGGTGGATGACGATGAGCCGGATATCCGGATCGTCCCATCGTCGAATTCAGCGAACACAGCTCCTTCCTCTAGTTACGTGTCCCTTCCACCTTCACTGCTTGAAGTTTCTGGAATCGTCACGTGCATTAGTGCCCCTCATGACTCTGTTTCTGATGCGACCCCCCATACCTCTTCGGTTCACGTACCACTTTGCGTGTATTTGTGCCCTTGTGTGGAGAGTGAGCCCGAACTCTCAAGTGGCACATCTTCTCCCACTACACACGAATCTACATCTATTTTTGATATTGTCATTGAGGTCAATTTGCATGATGTTGCAGACCTGCGCAGTGTCGTGCCCACTCTCATGGAGGAGGATAGTCTCGATTGTGCTGAAGCAACCATTTCGGTTCAGTGCGAGGAAGTCCAAGTTATAGAGGAGGCCATTGCATGCGCTGTTGAGTCTAGGGAAATCTTCGATGATATCATCAGTTTGTCATTGCCGCACCCTATGGGGGATGAGGTCGGGATTATCCCCTCAGATGAGATTTCTTTTAGTTTTTCTTCCAATTTATTTCCTGACCCCCTTTCTTTATGTACAAGGATGCAGGATGCCCCTCCTCCGATTGATCAGACATTATGCATGGAAGGGCCGAAAGCCTGGCGGGATGAGGAAGGTACTGTGAAGAAACATCTTATTTCCTCATCATCGTTGGTGCTTCCCTTTGAGGATTGGTTACAAGGGGGCAAGCGGTTTTTCTTTGAAGACATAATACTGGAGGAGAAGAAGAGAGCGAAAAAGGAGGAGATTTGGGGTTGGAGGCTGAGCATCCTACTTAATTTCCACCCCTACAACCAGGTCCCCGAACCTTATTCTTTCATCAGTTGTTACTACTTCAAATCAGCTTATAGGTGATTTGTGTTGAGCTTGTAATAATAGTTAGGATTTATTGACTTTTGCTTATTCCTAGACTTCATAAACTGCTTAATACAGGTATTTGGTCCACCTCAAGGAAGTTAAACAAAAGGGCTTCTTGGGAGACAACCCATGGGAACCACCCGGTTCCATTTGCTTGCTTTAATTTCTACTATGTTTTGTTTGTTTTTGCTTTGGTGCTAACAATGCAGATGTGAACTCGATTGGATGAAGAGGAGGAGATCTATAAAGAAGGATTATACCGCACTTCTGGCATGCTCTTATGAGCATAGGTACTCCTAACCTAGCTTTATCTTTGCTATGAAATGTTATATTTGATTTGTTTTTCAAATCAAGTCTGGGGGGAGCGGGCCTTTGCTTACGCTACACGGACATACATGCTAGAATGTTGTGTTAGGAAATTTATATTGATTGTCTCATTGCATAAAACACACCACACGTGTTTTATTTTTTACTCGTGCGCAATTATCGTGTAAGTGCTTGATGTATATGTTCAGAAGTTTGATTGTTAGTTTAGGATTGTGTGGCTGAACAGGATGTGACCCGTGCGGTGCTACTAGTAGAGCGCTCACGCGGCATAAAAATTCACGTAGAATAGATTTAATCACAAAGTTATAGTTTTATTTACTTTATCTGTGTAATTACTTAATACTCTACTCAAACGGTGAATTTGGTGAATCTAGCTGTAGCCCTAGGTCGAGTGTAGAAGAGCTGTTAGCCTCGTGTTGTTTGAGTTGGAAGGAGAGGAGAACTCGCTTGGTGGTTAAGAACTTGCCCCAAGCTATTTCCAAAACGAGTGCGTTGAATGATCTTGTTGGGAGCATGACGTAGGCCATCATTTGGTCCGGTTGAGCTTTGATTTCCCAACCAAACGTCATCCTTTGCTAGCCTCGTTGAGCCTTACCTCTCCTATTTGTTATACTCCACTAAACTTTCACCAAGGCCACATATCCTAACCTAAAGCGCACTTGAGTCAAGCTTTGAAATATATACATATTTATGATGATTGTGCGGTGCGAAAAAAAACTGAGAATGAGTTAAAATTTTGATTGATCCTAACTTATGTTTCTATGGATCTTAAAAAAGAAAAAAAAGTAAAAGAACTCTAAAAATAATCTAACCACAAGTGTGGTAGTCTCGCGCACATCATCGTTCTTAAATGAAGTCTGGGGGAGTGTGCTTCAAGGTGAAGATGTTGAGGTTAAAATTTGTTATTTACCAGAGGGTTAGTGCGTTTAACATACGTTCTTCTACTTCATTACCATACCTCAACCCAAGCCCTATGTCTAGCCTAAAAGCCCTACTGATTCTTGATAAGATCGTCTCATGAAGTGGAGAAGGTGCAAAAGGGCAAGAGTATGATCACCGACCTTGATGGATTTCTTGGAGAGCTCTTCCTTGAGATCCAATTTGAGCAACGCTCACCTCAGCAGTTCACGCTATTTTCCCTAGGGCGCGACTGTTCGATTCACCAGTGATTCTCCTCAGAGTAGTTGTATTTTGTATTTTACACTTGTAGAAGTTCTTAAAATATAGTCTTTGTTTTAAAATCTTTTCTACTTTATTTTTACGCTCGTTAGTTCTTTACTTCCCATCATGTTTTGCCTGCACAGTTGCTTCTTTAACATCAATTTTTCTATCATGGGATTGAGTGTTTGCCCGAGACGTGTAAACGAGTAAGTCTGGGGGTGTGATGAGTCCCATTTATATACACATTTTTGAACTCATCTGGGCCGTATTTCTAGTCGATGCACCAGACTTTAGGCATGTTTATGATCATATTTGTTATTCCCTGCTAGGTGCACTCTTAGGCCCGTTTCGGTGTGCATTTGCACTCCTTGTTATTGGGGGTATGCACATGGTGCTCCCCGATCCTTTTTCTGTGTTTATTTAGTGCTGGAGGTGTATTCCCAGCTGGTATGTCTTATGTGCAGGTGGTCGGACGTCCCGTTTTCCCCCAAAATTTATGTCTGTGCATATCACACGGTCGTGTGTTTCCTTGACGCACGGACGGTTGCGATCGTGCGTCTGTATCTGGGCAGAAAATGGACAATCTGAGTTTAGTTGTTCGTTTTTACGCAGGGGCGGATTTGCCCGTGCTGAGTAAAATGCACGGTCGACCTGTTTCCTCTTGTTTTTAGTCATTCTGAATTAACCCGTGCGATTTTATGCACGGGCGGATTTGCCCGTGCGTGAGTAAAATGCATGGGCGGCGCAGTGTCTCCCTCAAGTCAGAATTTATCATTTAATAACGCACGGTTCACGCACGGTTCACGCACGGTCGTGCGTTCGGCCGTGAGTGACCATTTTTCTGCCTGTTTAGTATATAAAGCAGGATAAGCCGCAGTCAACGAAAGAGCTCTTCGGGGGAGCGGGAAATCAGGTCCTTCCCGCCGTTTCTAAGGTCTGAAGGCTTCTCCTTCACCTCCACCACCAAGGAGACCATTTTCTGGCGATTTCCACCACCATTCTTCCATTCGGGAGCGTTAGCAAGCATTCTCCACCAAGTGTTCAAGCATTCCTCGTCGTGGGAGGCCATAAAAGTGCTTTCGTTGGAGCAGTGCCGCCTCCATCGAGTCCGCACACCATCTGAGGGCCGAGCCCGACAACCTCTCATTCCGGCCGAGAACCCAAGATGCAGTGACATCTTCCTATTGGTCCTCTCTAAACATGATGCTTGTGTTTTCTTTGTGTTGTTGTAATGAACTATTGATTAGCTTAATGTCATAGATCTTTTATGATGTTCATGTGCAATGATGCGGTGGTGTGAGAATAGCATTTTCCTTGTTGTGATTTTCTGAGTTCGTTGTGTATGAAGCCTTAGCAATTGCTAGTGGTGATGCTTGTAGAAGAGGTGTGTGCGACCCTCACCCGTCACAGTTACTTTCCATCCACGCGCCTCCCGAAGCACGTCATCGCGGCCGTTGCATCCATCCCGCCTTGCGAAGCGGTGTTTTGACCCGCATCTCTCTTTTCTGCATTAGCTTAGGAACCAAATCACATTGCCCTTGTTTTTACTTTATTCGCTCGTGTAACGATCGATTGACCACGCATTTCGTTCACCAGAACCTGTATTCCTTGAGAGACGATATTCAGGGAAGTTATTCCCAATTTTATTACTTGACAGCGACCGGTGCACTTGCTGAATACGCATCACACACCATCTGAGGGCCGAGCCCGGAGAGAGCCCGACAACCTCTCATTCCGGCTGAGAACCTAGGATACGGTGACATCTTCTTTTGTGTCCTTTCTAAACCTTGAGCTTGTGCTTCTTTTAGTGTTGTTGTAATGAACTCCTGTTAGAGTAATGTTATAGATCCTTTGTTTGATGTTCATGTGCAATGATGCTATGGTTGTGAGAATCGCTTTTCTTTTCGTTGTGATATTCTGAGTTGATTGCATGAGAAGCCATCTATCAATTGCTAGTGGTGATGTTGGCGAAGAGGTGAATACGACCCTCACAAAACCCCGCTCTGTGGTCATTTCACCCGCTTACCGAAGCGCTGCATCGCGGTCGCTGCACTCACCCCCACTTTGGGAAGCGGTGCTTTTGACCCGCATTTATTTCATTTCTGCAATAGCTTAGGACACCAATCACAATGCCCTTTGTTCTTACTTTGTTCGCTCGCGTAACAATTGACAAACAACGCAATTCATTCACCATATCCTGCATTCCTCAAGAGATCGACATTTGGGGAAACTATTCCCATAATTATTACTTGACAGCGACCAGTGCACATGCCAAACACGCATCAAGTTTTTGGCGCCGTTGCCGGGGAATGCAGGCGTGATGAGATTTTGGTTGTGAATCGATTATTTTCGATTGAGTCTTTAATTCTTTTTAATTTATTCTTTATCATGCTATTTTCTTCTTCTGGATCATGTGGGCACATTTGAATATCCAATGTCGTTGGTGTGGGGACACATCCCACGCTAGTGATAGGTGTCCCAAAGAGTATGGTGTTGTTCAGAAACCATACAGAGCCCATAAATCTTTTGGCTCCTCTACTGCGCCTCTGTTGTCGCACTTTTACGCGGTTGCCGCACCTTTAGTGCCAGCGAAGTCGGTAAAGCAGTGTTTATTTTGCAAAAGTAGAGAGCATGCCTTGAAGGACTGTGCAGACTATCTTCACGAATTGGCGGATGATGATGAGCCGGATATCCGGATCGTCCCATCCTCGAATTCCGCGAACACAGCTACTTCCTCTGGTTACGTGTCCCTTCCACCTTCACTTCTTGAAGTCTCTGGAATCGACGCGTGCATCTGTGTCCCTCATGACTCTATTTCTGATGCGACCCCCCATACCTCTTTGGTTCATGTACCACTTTGCGTGGGTTTGTGCCCTTGTGTGGAGAGTGATCCCGAACTCATAAGAAGCACGTCTTCTCCCACTACACATGAAATTACTTCTATTTCTGATGTTATCATTGAGGTCAATTTGCAGGATGTTGCAGACCCGTGCAATGTCGTGCCCACTATCCTGGAGGAGGACAGTCTCGATTGTGCTGAAACAACCATTTCGGTCTAGTGTGAGGAAGTCCAAGTTATAGAGGAGGCCATTGAGTGTGTTGTTGAGTATAGTGAAATCTTTGATGATATCATCAGTTCATCATTGCCGCACCCTATGGGGGATGAAGCCGGGATCATCCCCTCAGATGAGTTTTCTTTTAGTCATTCTTCTAATTTGTTTCATTATCCCGCGCTCGCGTTCGATTCATTATAGGCATCCGCATTGGATCTGATTCAGGAAGTTGTCGAGCCCGCTATGCAAACCGACGACAGAATAAATCAGCTGCGCATGAAGACAGACATTGAGACATCTTCTTTGTAATTCTTACCCCTGCCCAACGTTCAGTGCAGGTATAGTTACTCAGGTATGGGGGTAACTGTTTTTTCGCCGTATCGGTACCCGCTACCGACACGAATAATTAACCAGTTACCTGCACACTTTGCTTTTCATAGACCAATTAGCTAGAGCTGTGATTAGTGCTAAATAAGTCATGCTGGGATGACAGAAAACCCAGTAGTTATCTAGGCATAGGAGTAGTTAATTTAAATTTTATCATTAGTTTAGTTTTCCCCTCTATTTGCATTTTTTTGCAAGTGTTATCTCGTGTTGTTGTGCCGCGCGCCCTGTGGAGTTAGTAGCTAAGCTTTTTTGTCATCGTGTTCTCCCCTGTTCTCCCCGTTCCTGTTGAAGCGTCGGGCTGCTCATTCCGATGTTGCCGAGCCTAGCACCTCGGCTGGGACGAGTAGTGAGCCCCCTGATGTCCCCCATTCCGCTTATCCTGCTGCTCAATGGAGCGCCCCGCGACAAAGCATTGAGCAACAGTTTCCTGACTTTTACGATAGTTTGTACGCATGGAGGATGTTATGGCCATGCAGTACGAGCTTTCTTCATAGATTGGCACTCATTTAGGAGTCGAGCCTCCTGTTGTTCCTGCCCGGGCCTCTACATCGCGATCTAGGCGGATGCGTACTCCTCCGCCTCCTTTGCACTCTCCTCCGTCATCTCCTCAGTGATCGTTCCATTGCGCCCTCCATGGTGTTGCATTTTCTTTTAATTAGCTCTATTTGTTTTAAATTATCTTGAGGTGTACTTTATTCTGATCTTATTTCTGACATTATTCTGCTAGGGCATCGTCCCTAGGGTGTGGTTCAGGACATCTTTTGTTTTTTTTATGATATATCATTCTATCATTGTTGTTTTGTGTGTCAATGCCGCATAACTCTTTTCTTGATGAATATTCCTGCCGACAGTTTTGCTTTTGTTTCTGCGTGTGTGGAGATGTCATTCTGCAGGTATGTCGACATCTTTGGCGGGCCCTTTGATGCTAAACTCAAGTAGCAAACACCGCACTTCTGGCATGCTCATTCGTGAGCATAGGTCCACTCTACCCCTATTATCTTTACTCATGAATTCTCTATTTTATTTGGTTTTGATCAAGTCTGGGGGAGAGATCAGTTATGCACGTGCATGCACTTTGCATAGCATGTTAGAATGTGCTGAGTTAGGATTTTTAATTTTGTTGCACACTTTTGCACCTAGTTCACGCGTACTTGATCACACGCGCTTATTGGGTCTTGCTGCGAGGTTCCCCGGTCATAATAATTGGATTGTTACAGTAGGAGTGAAGGGTGGAGAAAAATGTCGACTCGAGTAGTGCTCTAGTCGAGTGCTCCCGTCTCACCTAGAAATTCAATTAGAGTAGAATAAAATTCAATGTTATAATTTAATTATTTCTATTATAGTAGCTGCAATTTATTTTACTTTAGTGGTGAATCCGGTGAATCCAACGGTAGCATAGGCTCGAGTGTAGCAAGATTAGTAGTAGCTTATTACTAGGATCGCAAGGACGGATAACCTTTCTTGGTGGCTAGAACTTACACCAGGCGACTCTTGAAACGATTGCGTTGAATAACTCGTTATAAAGCATGATGTAGGTCGTTCCTTGATCCGTTTGTTCTTTTGAAATCCTAACCAATGTAATCACCTTTGCAACCCCACTTGAGCCCACCTATCCTTCTTGCTTAGCTCCAGTTAAATTTCACCAAAGCCATACAACCAAACCTATATTCACACCAACATTTGTGTTTGAATGAAATTTATAAATCAATCACGTTTGGTGTTATCTTTGATGTGTATGATAGCTTTGAGAAAGCTAAAGGAGAAGTTTATATTGTGCCTTAAAATTTTTGTTTGTCGAGTAGAGAAAAAAGAAAAAAAAAGGGAAGAAAAAGAAAAAAAAAAGGGAAGAAAAAGAAAAAAAAAATTGGTACAAAAAGAACTTTCAAATGCAATCTCTCGACAAAACAATGTATGATCCGCTTAGCATACACCTAGTGTCCAGTTGTAGTCTGGGGGTGTTGTGTGGTTCATAATTTTCCTGTTTTGGTGAGTTTACACTCTTGAGTATTCAGGCTATGTTGAGTGCGATGCCGTCGTTCTTCTACTTATCTAACCTGAACTCAACCTAAGCCAAATCCTAACCTATAAGTCCTATTGATTTTAGCTATGAGTCATCTCATGCAGTAGAGAGAGTGCGAACATGCAAGCCTATGGACACCGATTTTGATGGATTTCTTAGGAGATTGTCCCGAGCTTTGATTCGAGTAATACTCCACTCATTAGTCACACTATTTTCCCTTGTGCGCGACCGAAAGATTCACCGGGATTCACCATACGAGTAAACTAGATTTCGAATTACTATTCTAGAAATAGTTAAATATAATCTTGAGTTAAATTCTATTCTAACGTATTTCTACGCACGTGAGCTTGTGACTTCGCATGGGTCTCCACCGCTCAAACTCACTCTAACACCCAATTGTATAGACGGAGAGCTGAGTAGTTCTCCCGAGACGTGCAAATGGTTAAGTCTGGGGGTGTGATGGTCTCATTTATATACACATTTATGGGCTCATCTGGGCCGATTATCTAGTTTATGCACTACACTTTAGGGATGTTTTTATTCATATTCGTTATTCCATGCTAAGTGCACTCTTAGGCCCATTTTGTTGTGCGTATGCGCTCCATGTTATTGGGGGTAAGCACATGGTGCTCCCCAATCCTTTTTCTATGTTTGATTGGCGCTGGAGGTGTATTCCCAGCTGGATTGCTGTGCTTGCAGGTGGTTGGATCATCTCCTTTTTTCCCAGAATTCATGAATGTGTATATCGCACGGTCGTTTGTTTTCTTGACGCACGGACGGCTACGGTCGTGCTCTTTCATCTGGGGAGAAAATAGGTGATCTGAATTTAATCGTTCGTTTTACGCACGGGTGGATTCGCCCGTGCGCGAAGGAATCGCACGATCACCCTGTTTAGCCGTGTTTTTAGCCAATCTGAATTTGTCCGTGCGTTTTTACGCACGGGCGGGTTTGCCCGTGCGTGAGTAAAACGCACGGGCGTGGCTGCTTCTTCGTCGAGTCAATTTTTATCGTAAATAACGCACGTGGAGCACACAAAGGTATTTAAAGCAGGAAATCTGCTAGGGAGGATTTCCCCTCGCGGGAAAAATGGGAGAAGCCCGCCATTTTCACCTTTTCCACCCTAGGAGACCACATCTAGTGATCTCCTCCACCATACTTCCATCTGGGATCGTATGCAAGCTTTCTCCACCATAAGTTCAAGCATTCTTCATCTTGGAGACCATAAAAGTGTTGTAGATCGCTGGAGAAGTGACAGCCTCCTTCCAGTCCGCACACCATCTGAGGGCCGAGCCCGGAGAGAGCCCGACAACCTCTCATTCCGGCCGAGAACCCAGGATACGGTGACATCTTCTATTGGGTCCTTTCTAAACCTTGAGCTTGTGCTTCTTTTAGTGTTGTTGTAATGAACTCCTGTTAGATTAATGTTATATATCCTTTGTTTGATGTTCATGTGTAATGATGTTATGGTTGTGAGAATCGCTTTGCTTTTCGTTGTGATATTCTGAGTTGCTTGCGTGTGAAGCCAGTTAGCAATTGCTAGTGGTGATGTTGGCGAAGAGGTGAATACGACCCTCACAACACCCCGCTATGTGATCATTTCACCCGCTTACCGAAGCGCGGCATCGCGACCGCTGCACTCACCCCCACTTTGCGAAGCGGTGCTTTCGACCCGCATTTATTTCATTTCTGCAATAGCTTAGGACACCAATCACAAAGCCCTTTGTTCTTACTTTCTTCGCTCCCGTAATAATTGACTCACAACGCAATTCATTCACCATATCCTGCATTCCTCAAGAGATCGACATTCGTGGAAACTATTCCCATAATTATTACTTGACAGCGACCGGTGCACTTGCCGCACACGCATCAGCTCCTCATACACCTGGTGTTACAGCCACATCCCACCGTTAGTCAAAAATACTAAGCTAATTTTGTCCTCGCTCCTCCACACAACTCCTAGGCACCGGGCGAGAGGGCTAAGCGGAGGATAACAGGGGGTAAAAACAATGCATGTGACATGGAACTAACTAGTAAGCATGTGCATATATAAACCATTATAATCGATCTACTATATGAGCTAAACTATCAGTTCTATAAATAACTCAAGCAGTGTAAGAGAACTAAGTAAAGTATGACAAGCAGTAAGGTAAGAGCAGCTACAAAAGTAACCTTAACTTATATGAATGCCCATACAAACATATAAGTTAAGGGATCTGGCGCAAAGGTAAACTCCTCGTATAAAAGACCCCATACTAATTTATACGGTGATGTCTTGTTTATGAAATGAGCCACGCCATGCTGTGCAATGCAATGATGCAACTCACCCACACGACTCTGCACGTACAAACCTTTAGTTCCCACTTTTTGGAGGTAGATAACCTCTCGGGCACCCCGCCTTGGTCCAACTACCAAACCTAGGACCTCTTGTATGCTAATGTACCTTACCCTGGTACTCATGAGCTCCCTGTGTACTCTTGCTGGACCCAAAGGAACCAGACCTTTATTTGGCCAGGTAGGGTTTAGGGAATCCGTCCCGTCAGATGCACAGTAAAATAACCTGGTCGTTGAACCTCTAGCACTGCTGAGTCAACGAACTTTTGTCGGCGTGATGACTAAGCCAAAATTGAAGACCCACCACATTCTATGCACATGCATTAATGTATTATCTCTCTCATTTGAGCCGCCATCTCGTCGTACTAATCTGTCATGTCTACTTACTCACCGAGTCTATTACTCGCAGGACCAACCCATCCTCCGTACACGTCTCCATCCATACATATAGTTTGTTGCTAATCATTTTCTATTACCAACTTAATTATATTAATCTTTATCTTGTGGTTTAGTTATACTTAACAGTTTAAGGTGAATCTTGGACTTCCCGAGGTCTACTCGGCGAAGGGCTCACAGCGGTACTAGGAGGTATGATGGGGTGACATCCCAAACCTCCTTTTCTCAAGATATTTGATCAGGTGGCTACCCATTCTTACATACCCGCATCCTCTCTAGTTACTCTAACTTCATAAAGTGGTTTACAATTACTGGGACAAAAGGAGACGATGCTCAATTGAACATCAATCCTTGCCCCTTTCTTAGTGACAAACTATGCCCTCACGTCATCACTCAATCCCTACCTAATGGTTCCAGATTCTGATATTAATCATAACACAAGTTGCTGGTGGATCTCCCTTCATACCCCTTAGCATATCGTTATAAAAACCACATATTGAAAATTTTACCAAACACACCCCAAACCGAAACATTAATTATTGACACAAATTGGTTGATCTACCAATCAATATATGATATGCCAAATGTTCCAAAAATTAATAATTCAGTGTGATTAGATCAAATGGGGTCTAGATCAAATATTTCATTTTTATTATCCGCAGACCAAATTGTCCCCAAGCATGATACATGACCTAAAAAGAACTACATGGTCCTCATAGCTAATATACATTCAAATATGGTTTCAGAAGTTATACAAATGATAAGTTACTAATTTCCATCCTCTTTACTCTATTATGAATATGTTTGGGCCTAATAATCCAACTTCTTAATATTTAGGGAAAATCATCAATTTGTACATGAAGTGTCAACTAGCATGGCCCAATGGGTCTAATAAAATTTACCGAGTTATGTTATAATTCGAAACAATGTCCAGCAGATATTCATAATTTTCTCCCTAATAAAATTCCAGAAAATTAATTAAATAATTAAGGGTACTATTCCTAACATTGTGAAGGGTCTAGTACAATTATTCATCCAATTGGTGTAAAACTTTTTTCCATGTATTTGTATAACTATATAAAGCACATCAACATGATTTGGTATTTCTCTCATAGTAAGTAATCATCAAATAAATATCATAAAATTCCCAGAGTCTACTAATGATTGCAAAGGTCTAACTACCAAGTTTCATAATTTGCCAGATTAGTTTGACCAACATTTATAATTAATTAAGGGAAACCTTAAACATTTTTTTTGTGAAAGAACCACTGTATATACTCATCTATACATTCTAAATAAATTCCCGGAGGCTAATAATGATCTCTAAAGTTTACATATCTAGCTTCATACAATTTAGAGTTCATATACTCATACATAAGTGTGATAGAATAAATGTAGGCAACTCAACTAATTATACTTAATGATCTATTATATCTATAAAAATCTCCATAAAATTTACAGAGTGTAATTACACCCTCCAAAGGTGAATTCCAGATTTTTGTAGCATTTTAGAATGTTTTGACCCTAAAATTGTCATTTAGGCTCAATGTGACAAAATCACATAAACCCTAATTTACTAGGTAATTCAACACCAAAGTTCATGATTTTCCCTGAGATGTAATATTTCATGATATCAAGCGCATGTTTTGAATTTTATAAGAATTGACAAAGGGAATACCATCAATTCACAAAACATCAAACTTGACTAAGTGCACACCAAGTCTCTTACACTATATGTACACATGCATGTGTAATACACCATCAAGCATAGGTCCAAATGACCTTAAATTTTGTTCAAAGACTAGTCATAATCAAATAATCTATGCGCCCAAAATTTGGGTTATTTTGAGTTGATTTAACCATGTAAATCTAGTACTACATTATAGTGCTATAAGCACACCAATTTCCCTTTTTCATGAATGTGGAATACAACATCATGCAGAGGTCAAAATGACCTTAACTTTTTCAAGTGACTATTTATGATCTAATTTACATGCCACCCAAGATTTGGGTAAATTTGATTTAGCCAAGTCACTTTAATTTCATTCATATGAAAAATCATATTTTGACAAAACTATAAAATAATATCTTCCAAAAATTCTGATTTTTGGATGGTAGGTCCATATAGGTACTACTCATACATGGCCAAACATTTAGGTCCATGCAAACAACCTAGGAAAAGTTATTCACAAAATATGGTCTAGGGAACCTTTAGGACACTCCTCAATAAAACTAAGATTTTGGGGGTTGTAGGGTACCAAATCAAGCAATTCAAAGTTCATTAGGAAGGTAAGACAAAGGGCTACAAATTTTATGTTGATCACTTAACCTGAATTTGACCGAATCATGCCTGAACAGTGGCTTAAACATGACGGGGCAGAAAGGCAATGGGCTGTACTTAGCTGATTTGCATAGATCTTGAAGCAGATCAGACTGCTCCTGGTCATCATTAACCTACAGCCAGTGGCTGTGATTTGCCCGACCTGTAGCTCATATTTTGGCCTCCCTACAACAACCCAAGCAACTACATGACCAATCAACCCCACCACCTCCTTCCTATTGGCAAGGGCCATCGATGGGTGGTGGTCCGGCGACTTGGGGTGGCCGGAGTGGTGTTTTCTGGCGAGATTTAAAAATCATAAATCTCCATGGACTCCCAATGGAATCAAGTTCAATTGAGCTCGATTCTATCCTAATTGATCTAAGAAGCTAGCACAAAGGGAAGGGAGGAGAAACCAGACCTTAATGGAACTTGTTGATGGGTATTCCTCCGGCCGGCGATGCATTTTTCTTTCTCCGGCGAGCTTGCTCAAAACATCAATCCATTACCATTAGTAGTCATCCAAGGCTTGATTTCATATGCTCTCCTATAAGACCCCCTCCTCCTAACCGGCGAGTTCCTGGATCTTATGCCCAAAACTGCCATCTTACGGTGACCCAACTCACGGGTTAGCATTCACCACTCAAAGTTGATCCTGCTGGCTAATTCGATCATATCATAGGACAATTTTGCAAGATGTAATAAATACAAATAGGACAAGTCCACAACCACAGCACATACACACACACACATATATATATATATATATAAGTGTGTATATAGTTCACAATGAGAATAAAACTAAAAGAGTGTAAGGGCTTAAGCCCGATATAGATCCAAAAGGATACTAATAATGAAAAGCCACTCTCTCACTCTACACTATGTGGAAGCAACACAAAATACTCTCCACACTTATCGCCATGTGAAAGTAGTGATGCACGACATCTGCTCCTCATGGTCTATCGGCATGTCCTGTCTAACATAATGTGGCTCATGTTCCTCGATCTCCTAGTGTTACGACCACATCCGACTGTTAGTCAAAAAGACTAAGCCAATTTTTTGTCCTCTCCTCACTCCACGACTCCTAGGTACCAAGCGGGAGGATGAAGCGAAGCACAACAAGGGGTTAAAGGAAAATCAGGTGACATGGGTTATAATAACAGTATACTGAATAAGCGAGCAGTAAGTATAATAGCAATAGGTAATATTCAAGCAGTAAATATGACAACAGTAGGTAATAAACGAGTAGTAAATAAGTAAATGCAGTGCAAGTAAAGTAATAAGAAAACTACCACACTATCATCTAGAGTACCTTAACTTATATGAATGCCCAAACAAACTTATAAGTTTAGATTTCTGAAAATTGTAACTTATCGTATAAAAGAGCTCAAACTAATTTATATAAGGGTCTGCAAATATATATGTCTATAGGATGTAGGAATGTTATGCCATGCTATGATATGTTCATACAGTGTAACTCACTCATACGACTCTGCGTGTACATATTCTGGTTAGTCTAAGCACCACCTCAAGTTTTTGCTATTCGCAGTCCAACTCAGGCATTGAACTAGATTGATATCTATGATGTGAACTTTACTATAACTTGGTCATATGCCCTAAAATTTATACCATAAGTTAATCATGAAGAAATTAAGAGATGGTCAGAAATTCATAATTTTCCTAATTATTTTGACTATTTATAAAAATACTTCAAGGATACTACACCTCTCTTTACACATGAAGTATTAGTTTCAGAGGTCAAAGTACTGCCAATATTTTTTAAATGGAATATAATGGTGAAATATCATGACTTACTGAATTTCATAATTTTCTAAAGCATTGAGGACCACTATTTTAATATTTGAATATTTGGATCAATTGGCCACATTACATAGTAAGTACATCAATAACTCAATCAAAAATTCTGGAAATATTACCATAGATTTATAATGATCTAAAATTGTCTAGCCCATTTTTCATAATTTTCCAGATATTATTAACCGTATAACCTTCATTAATACATAAGTGTAAAAAAAGGACATTTTTGGTAATTTACATTGTAAATGACTTCCAAAAATCCAACCAAATTTTCTGAGAAATATTTCAATGTAAAACATTATATGACAGAATATTGGATTTTTCTCTAGATTTACATGATGTTTATTTCATTTATGTACTCATGTGACAAAATCAGTTATGCTCAAATAACTAGGGAAATCAACTCCAAAAATCCCAATAATTTTTCCAGAGGTATATAATATTCTAAAACATCATGTGACAGGAAATCAAATTTATCCTAAGTCATTTGACCACTTTTATTTGACTAATACATTTATGAGACATTGATGTTATTAATTAAATTCTTAAAATTTTTCATTCCAAAAATCTTAACTTTCCTAGGGGTAGTACCCTCGATCATAATAGGTGTATTGCCCAAATATCATGAGCATACAAGAAGTCATTTGTGATAAATTCACAAAATACCAAAAGGTGCTATATTCGCACCACGTTTCCATACATCTCATTCCTATGTATGTGAAATTCATTTTCTGCAGTGGTCTAAATGACCTTAACTTTTTTACATGTGACTAAATATGACCTAACAATTATGTCACCCATGATTTGGGTCATTTTTATATCTATAAAGCCATATTTATTTCATTAATATGAAAAATCATATTTACCCCAAAACTTTAGAAAAATGTTGCCCAAAAATTTTGATTTTTGGTCAGGGGGTGTATCTAAGTCATTTACACTTATGTACAAAATATTAGACCAATCCAAGCAACTATGTGAACTAGATCTACAAAATAAGGACTGGTCACCCTTTAGGACTCACCTCGGGAGAATGGCACTACAAGGAGATGTAGGCCACTAAACCTGGTGGTTCAAAGCCCTATAGATAGTATAGCTCAAGGGATACAAAAGTTGTCTCAGGCATTTTTGTCTAAAATGGCGTCTAAGAATCCTAGATAATTTATCTAAACTTTAGTATAAAGTGTGACAAAATGATTTCATCATATTAATACGGTCTACGTATAAAAGTCAACTTAAATCAGACGAGTATGCTTCATCGTCCTCGATAGGCTGACGACCAGGATTCAACATTCATGGAGCCTCTTCCTCTTGAAATTGTCGGCCATCTGAGGGCCACCACTGCCGGCCACCACCACCACCTCTGTTGAGGTGGTGGCTTTTGATTGGCAGCGACATGTCCACTGGAGGAAATGTCTCTGACAAACCCAACTGGGGTGAAGAGCTCAGCAAAATTGCACCTATATCACATGGATAGTGGCTCAATTGAGCCCAATTTCTCAGCATAATGATCTAGAGAGCTAGCACAGAGGGAAAGGAGGAGAAACATACCATAATTGTTGGTCGGCGTGACTAAAATTCTGCCTATTCAGTATTTAAAGCAGGAAATCTGCTAGGGAGGATTTCCCCTCACGTGAAAAACGGGAGAAGCCCGCCATTTTCACCTTTTCCGCCCTAGGAGACCACATCTAGTGATCTCCTCCACCATACTTCCATCTGGGATCGTATGCAAGCTTTCTCCACCACAATTTCAAGCATTCTTCATCTTGGAGACCATAAAAGTGTTGCAGATCGCTGGAGAAGTGACAGCCTCCTTCGAGTCCTCACACCATCTGAGGGACTAGCCCGGAGAGAGCCTGACAACCTCTCATTCCGGTCGAGAACCCAAGATACGGTGACATCTTCTATTGGGTCCTTTCTAAGCCTTGAGCTTGTGCTTCTTTTAGTGTTCTTGTAATGAACTCCTGTTAGATTAATGTTATAGATCCTTTGTTTGATGTTCATGTGTAATGATGATGTGGTTGTGAGAATCGCTTTGCTTTTCGTTGTGACATTTTGAGTTTCTTGCGTGTGAAGCCAGTTAGCAATTGCTAGTGGTGATGTTGGCGAAGAGGTGAATACGACCCTCACAAAACCCCGCTATGTGGTCATTTCACCCGCTTACTGAAGCGCGGCATCGCGGCCGCTGCACTCACCCCCACTTTGCGAAGCAGTGCTTTCGACCCACATTTATTTCATTTCTGCAATAGCTAAGGACACCAATCACAAAGCCCTTTGTTCTTACTTTCTTCGCTCGCGTAACAATTGACTCAAAACGCAATTCATTAACCATATCTTGCATTCCTCAAGAGATCGACATTCGGGGAAACTATTCCCATAATTATTACTTGACAGCGACCGGTGCACTTGCCGAACACGCTTCAGCTCCTCATACACCTGGTGTTACAGCCACATCCCACCGTTAGTCAAAAATACTAAGCTAATTTTGTCCTCGCTCCTCCACGCGACTCCTAGGCACCGGGCGGGAGGGCTAAGCGGAGGATAACAGAGGGTAAAAACAATGCATGTGACATGGAACTTACTAGTAAGCATGAGCATATATTAACCATTATAATCGATCTACTATATGAGCTAAACTATCAGTTCTATAAATAACTCAAGCAGTGTAAGAGAAATAAGTAAAGTATGACAAGCAGTAAGGTAAGAGCAGCTACAAAAGTAACCTTAACTTATATGAATGCCCATACAAACATATAAGTTAAGGGATCTGGCACAAAGGTAAACTCCTCGTATAAAAGATCCCATACTAATTTATACGATGATGTCTTTTTTATGAAATGATGCCACGCCATGTTGTGCAATGCAATGATGCAACTCACCCACACGACTCTGCACGTACAAACCTTTAGTTCCCACATTTTGGAGGTAGATAACCTCTCGGGAACCCCGCCTTGGTCCAACTACCAAACTTAGGACCTCTTGTACCCTAATGTACCTTACCCTGGTACTCATGAGCTCCCTGTGTACTCTTATTGGGCCCAAAGGAACCAGACCTTTATTTGGCCAGGTAGGGTTTAGGGAATCCGTCCCGTCAGATGCACAGTAAAATAACCTGGCCGATGAACCTCTAGCACTGCCGAGTCAACGAACTTTTGTCGCCGTGACGACTAAGCCAAAATTGAAGACCCACCACATTCTATGTACATGCATTTATGTATTATCTCTCTCATTTGAGATGCCATCTCGTCGTACTAATCTGTCATGTCTACTTACTCAACGAGTCTATTACTCGCAATACCAACCCATGCTCCATACACGTCTCCATCCATACATATAGTTTGTTGCTAATCATTTTCTATTAACAACTTAATTATATTAATCTTTATCTTGTGGTTTAGTTATACTTAACAGTTTAAGGTGAATCTTGGACTTCCTGAGGTCTACTCGGCGAAGGGCTCGCAGCAGTACTAGGAGGTATGATGGGGTGACATCCAAACCTCCTTTTCTCAAGATATTTGATCTTATTGGTGGCTACCCATTCTTACATACCCACATCCTCTCTAGTTACTCGAACTTCATAAAGTGGTTTACAATTACTGGGAAAAAAGGAGACGATGCTCAATTGAACATCAATCCTTGCCCCTTTCTAAGTGACTAACTATGCCCTCACGTCATCCCTCAATCCCTACCTAATGGTTCCAGATTCTGATATTGATCATAACTCAAGTTGCTGGTGGATCTCCCTTTATACCCCTTAGCATATCGTTATAAAAACCACATATTGAAAATTTTACCAAACACACCCCAAACCGAAACATTAAGTATTGACACAAATTGATTGATCTACCAATCAATCTATGATATGCCAAATGTTCCAAAAATTAATAATTCAGTGTGATTAGATCAAATGGGGTCTAGATCAAATATTTCAATTTTATTATCCGCAGACCAAATTGTCCCCAAGCATGATACATGACCTAAAAGGAACTACATGGTCCTCATAACTAATATACATTCAAATATGGTTTCAGAAGTTATACAAATGATAAGTTACTAGTTTCCATCCTCTTTACTCTATTATGAATATGTTTGGGCCTAATAATCCAACTTCTTAATATTTAGGGAAAATCATCAATTTGTACATGAAGTGTCAACTAGCATGGCCCAATGGGTCTAATCAAATTTACCGAGTTATGTTATGATTCGAAACAATATCCAGCAGATATCCATAATTTTCTCCCTAATAAAATTCCAGAAAATTAATTAAATAATCAAGGGTACTATTCCTAACAGTGTGAAGGGTCTAGTACAATTATTCATCCAATTGCTGTAAATAAATTTTCCAGGTATTTGTATAACTATATAAAGCACATCAACATGATTTGGTATTTCTCCCATAGTAAGTAATCATCAAATAAATATCATAAAATTCCCAGAGTCTACTAACGATTGCAAAGGTCTAACAACCAAGTTTCATAATTTGCTCGATTAGTTTGACCAGCATTTATAATTAATTAAGGGAAACCTTAAACATTTTTTTTGTGAAAGAACCACTGTATATACTCATCAATACATTCTAAATAAATTCCCAGAGGCTAATAATGATCTCTAAAGTTTACATATCCAGTTTCATACAATTTAGAGTTCATATACTCATAACATAAGTGTGATAGAATAAATGTAGGCAACTCAACTATTTATACTTAATGATCTTCTATATCTATAAAAATTTCCATAAAATTTCCATAGTGTAATTACACCCTCCAACGGTGAATTCCAGATTTTTGTTGCATTTTAGAATGTTTTGACCCTAAAATTGTCATTTAGGCTCAATGTGACAAAATCACATAAACCCTAATTTACTAGGTAATTCAACCCCAAAGTTCATGATTTTCCCTGAGATGTAATATTTCATGATATCAAGAGCATGTTTTGAATTTTATAAGAATTGAGAAAGGGAATACCATCAATTCACAAAACATCAAACTTGGCTAAGTGCACACCAAGTCTCTTTCACTATAAGTACACATGCATGTGTAATACACCATCATGCATAGGTCCAAATGACCTTAAATTTTGTTCAGAGACTAGTCATAATCAAATTATCTATGCGCCCAAAATTTGGGTTATTTTGAGTTGATTTAACCATGTAAATCGAGTACTACATTATAGTGCTATAAGCACACCAATTTCCCTTTTTCATGAATGTGGAATACAACATCATGCAGAGGTCAAAATGACCTTAATTTTTTCTAGTGACTAGTTATGATCTAATTAACATGCCACCCAAGATTTGGGTAAATTTGATTTAGCCAAGTCACTTTAATTTCATTCATATGAAAAATCATATTTTGACAAAACTATAAAATAATATCTTCCAAAAATATTGATTTTTGGATGGTAGGTCCATATAGGTACTACTCATACATGGCCAAACATTTAGGTCCATGCAAACAACCTAGGAAAAGTTATTCACAAAATATGGTCTAGGGCACCTTTAGGACACTCCTCAATAAAACTAAGATTTTGGGGGTTGTAGGGTACCAAATCAAGTAATTCAAAGTTCATTAGGAAGGTAAGACAAAGGGCTACAAATTTTATGTTGATCACTTAACCTGAATTTGACCGAATCATGCCTGAACAGTGGCTTAAACATGATGGGGCAGAAAGGCAATGGGCTGTACTTAGCTGATTTGCACAGATCTTGAAGCAGATCAGACTGCTCCTGGTCATCTTTAACCTACAGCCAGTGGCTGTGATTTGCCCGACCTGGAGCTCATATTTTGGCCTCCCTACAACAACCCAAGCATATACATGACCAATCAACCCCACCACCTCCTTCCTATTGGCAAGGGACATCGATGGGTGGAGGTCCGGCGACTTTGGTGGCCAGAGTGGTGTTTTCTGGCGAGATTTAAAAATCATAAATCTCCATGGACACCCAATGGAATCAAGTTCAATTGAGCTCGATTCTATCCTAATTGATCTAAGAAGCTAGCACAAAGGGAGGCGAGGAGAAACCAGACCTTAATGGATCTTGTCGATGGGTATTCCTCCGGCCGGCCATGGATTTTGCTTTCTCCGGCGAGCTTGCTCAAAACTCAATCCATTACCATTAGTAGTCATCCAAGGCTTGATTTCATATGCTCTCCTGTAAGACCACCTCCTCCTAACCGGCGAGTTCCCAGATCTTATGCCCAAAACTGCCATCTTACGGTGACCCAACTCACGGGTTAGAATTCACCACTAAAAGCCGATCCTGCTGGCTAATTCGATCATATCATAGGACAATTATGCAAGATGTAATAAATACAAATAGGACAAGTCCACAACCACAGCACACACACACACACACATATATATATATATATATATAAGAGTGTAGATAGTCCACAATGAGAATAAAACTAAAAGAGTGTAAGGGCTTAAGCCCGATATAGATCCAAAAGGAAACTAATAATGAAAAGGCACTCTCTCACTCTACACTATGTGGAATCAACACAATATACTCTCCAACTTATCGCCATGTGGAAGTAGTGATGCGCGACATCTGCTCCTCATGGTCTATCGGCATATCCTGTCTGACGTAATGTGGCTCATGCTCCTCGATCTCCTAGTGTTACGGCCACATCCGACTGTTAGTCAAAAAGACTAAGCCAATTTTTGTCCTCTCCTCACTCCACGACTCCTAGGTACCAAGCGGGAGGATGAAGCGAAGCACAACAAGGGGTTAAAGGAAAAGCAGGTGACATGGGTTATAATAACAGTATACTTAATAAGCGAGCAGTAAGTATAATAACAATGGGTAATATTCAAGCAGTAAATATGACAATAGTAGGTAATAAAGGAGTAGTAAATAAGTAAATGCAGTGCAAGTAAAGTAATAAGAAAACTACCACACTATCATCTAGAGTACCTTAACTTATATGAATGCCCAAACAAACTTATAAGTTTAGATTTCTGAAAATTGTAACTTATCATATAAAAGAGCTCAAACTAATTTATATAAGGGTCTGCAAATATATATGTCTATAGGATGTAGGAATGTTATGCCATGCTATGATATGTTCATACAGTGCAACTCACTCACACGACTCTGCGTGTACAGACTATTAGTTCCCGCTTTTCGGAGGTAGCAAGCCTCTCAGGTATTTCCGCCAAGGCAACGAAATCAGTGGATGGGGCACTCCACATCTAGGTGGGTATACACACTACCAGACCTAGACTTTATGTACGTTATTGTATACGTCCTAGGTGCACTTTCGTGAGGTTTTGCGTACTCTTGCTGGCATCATGCCAGTCTTCTATGGTCGGGGGTGGGTTACTAGGGATGATCTGCTGGACCGCAATAAAATAACCTACTTTCCTCTAACTCACCACAGCCTGCAAAAGTCAACGTACTACCATTAGTGTGACAAATGGAACCGTACAAAATACCTGCCACTAGTTTATGCACATGCAAGATTTATCACACTACCCTAGCCTCCAGATTGAAGGACTTACTATTCTAGAACCATTCTGTCATCTCCAATAGGACAAGGTTTACTTTTCTCAACTTTCCTCATTTTGGGTTACTCTTGTTTGTTACTTAGGCGATCATAGTGATTTAAGGTGAATTCTGGACTTCCCGAGGTCTACCCAGTGATGGGCTCGCAACGGTACTAGATGGTATTCTAGGGTGACATCCCAAACCTTCCTTTCTCAGAATAATTACTTTTATTGGTAACTACCCATTGTTAAAGTTATCCTCATGGTTGCTCTAGATTACTTAAGAATGACTTAGAATTCTTTTAGGAAACTTGACGATCTTCTTGCGGTACATTATGCAAACTCTTAGATATTCATCTATATGTCCAACTCTAACCTTAAAATGCATCATTATCATATTAACATTCAGAATGTTACTATACGTGCTTAGGGTAGGGAACTCCCAAAATGCTTCAATTAATCACCGTGACACGCTTCTAGTTTAGTATTCACTATAGGACTGGAGTACTCTAGTGAGGCCACAACTTATAGGGGCTGATGTTATGTATGCCCTCTCTTTGTGTTCCAAATTTCATTCCATTTCTACATATTATGGTTAGTCTAAGCACCACCACAAGTTTTTGCTATTCGTGGTCCAACTCAGGCATTGAACTAGATTGATATCTATGATGTGAACTTTACTATAACTTGGTCATATTCCCTAAAATTTATACCATAAGTTAATCATGAAGAAATTAAGAGATGATCAGAAATTCATAATTTTCCTAATTATTTTGACTATTTATAAAAATACTTCAAGGATACTGCACACCTCTCTTTACACATGAAGTATTAGTTTCAGAGGTCAAAGTACTGGCAATATTTTTTCAATGGAATATAATGGTGAAATATCATGACTTATTGAATTTCATAATTTTCCAAAGCATTTAGGACCACTATTTTAATATTTGAATATTTGGATCAATTGGCCACATTACATAGTAAGTACATCAATAACTCAATCACAAATTCTGGAAATATTACCATAGATTTATAATCATCTAAAATTGTCTAGCCCATTTTTCATAATTTTCCAGATAATATTAACCGTATAACCTTCATTAATACATAAGTGTAAAAAAGGACATTTTTGGTAATTTACATTGTAAATGACTTCCAAAAATCCTACCAAATTTTCTGAGATATATTTCAATGTAAAACATCATATGACAGAATATTGGATTTTTCTCTAGATTTACATGATGTTTATTTCATTTATATACTTATGTGACAAAATCAGTTATGCTTAAATAACTAGGGAAATCGACTCCAAAAATCCCAATAAATTTTCTAGAGGTATATAATACTCTAAAACATCATGTGACAGGAAATCACATTTATCCTAAGTCATTTGACCACTTTTATTTGACTAATACATTTATGAGACATTAATGATATTAATTAAATTCTTAGAATTTTTCATTCCAAAAATCTTAACTTTCCTAGGGGTAGTACCCTCGATCATAATAGGTGTATTGCCCAAATATCATGAGCATACAACAAGACATTAGTGATAAATTCACAAAATACCAAAAGGTGTTATATTCGCACCACGTTTCCATACATTTCATTCCTATGTATGTGAAATTCATTTTCTGCAGTGGTCCAAATGACCTTAACTTTTTTACATGTGACTAAATATGACCTAACAATTATGTCACCCATGATTTGGGTCATTTTTATATCTATAAAGCCACATTTATTTCATTAATATGAAAAATCATATTTACCACAAAACATTAGAAAAATGTTGCCCAAAAATTTTGATTTTTGGGCAGGGGGTGTATCTAAGTCATTTACACTTATGTACAAGATATTAGACCAATCCAAGCAACTATGTGAACAAGATCTACAAAATAAGGACTGGTCACCCTTTAGGACTCACCTCAGAAGAATGGCCCTACAAGGAGATGTAGGCCACTAAACCTGGTGGTTCAAAGCCCTATAGATAGTATACCTCAAGGGCTACAAAAGTTGTCTCAGGCATTTTTGTCTAAAATGGCCTCTAAGTATCCTAGATAATTAATCTAAACTTTAGTATAAATTGTGACAAAATGATTTCATCATATTAATATGGTCTACGTATAAACATCAGCTTAAATCAGACGACTATGCTTCATCGTCCTCGATAGGCTGACGACCAGGATTCAACATTCATGGAGCCTCTTCCTCTTGAAATTGTCTGCCATCTGAGGGCCACCACTGTCGGCCACCACCACCACCACCTCGGTTGAGGTGGTGGCTTTTGATTGGCAGCGACATGTCTACCGGAGGAGGTTTCTCTGACAAACCCAACTGGGGTGAAGAGCTCAGCAAAATTGCACCTATATCACATGGATAGTGGCTCAATTGAGCCCAATTTCTCAGCATAATGATCTAGAGAGCTAGCACAGAGGGAGAGGAGGAGAAACATACCATAATTGTTGGTCGGCGTGACTAAAATTCTGCCTATTCAGTATTTAAAGCAGGAAATCTGCTAGGGAGGATTTCCCCTCACGTGAAAAATGGGAGAAGCCCGCCATTTTCACCTTTTCCACCCTAGGAGACCACATCTAGTGATCTCCTCCACCATACTTCCATCTGGGATCGTATGCAAGCTTTCTCCACCACAAGTTCAATCATTCTTCATCTTGGAGACCATAAAAGTGTTGTAGATCACTGGAGAAGTGACAGCCTCCTTCGAGTCCGCACACCATCTGAGGGCCGAGCCCGGAGAGAGCCCGACAACCTCTCATTCTGGCCGAGAACACAGGATACGGTGACATCTTCTATTGGGTCCTTTCTAAACCTTGAGCTTGTGCTTCTTTTAGTGTTGTTGTAATGAACTCCTGTTAGATTAATGTTATAGATCCTTTGTTTGATGTTCATGTGTAATAATGCTATGGTTGTGAGAATCGCTTTGCTTTTCGTTGTGATATTCTGAGTTGCTTGCGTGTGAAGCCAGTTAGCCATTGCTAGTGGTGATGATGACGAAGAGGTGAATATGACACTCACAAAACCCCGCTATGTGGTCATTTCACATGCTTACCGAAGCGCAGCATCGCGGCCGCTGCACTCACCCCCACTTTGCGAAGCGGTGCTTTCGACCCGCATTTATTTCATTTCAGCAATAGCTTAGGACACCAATCACAAAGCCCTTTGTTCTTACTTTCTTCGCTCGCGTAACAATTTACTCACAACGCAATTCATTCACCATATCCTGCATTCCTCAAGAGATCGACATTCGGGGAAACAATTCCCATAATTATTACTTGACAGCGACCGGTGCACTTGCCGAACACGCATCAGCTCCTCATACACCTGGTGTTACAACCACATCCCACCGTTAGTCAAAAATACTAAGCTAATTTTGTCCTCGCTCCTCCACGCGACTCCTAGGCACCGGGCGGGAGGGCTAAGCAGAGGATAACAGGGGGTAAAAACAATGCATGTGACATGGAACTAACTAGTAAGCATGTGCATATATAAACCATTATAATCGATCCACTATATGAGCTAAACTATCAGTTCTATAAATAACTCAAGCAGTGTAAGAGAAATAAGTAAAGTATGACAAGCAGTAAGGTAAGACCAGCTACAACAGTAACCTTAACTTATATGAATGCTCATACAAATATATAAGTTAAGGGATCTGGCACAAAGGTAAACTCCTCGTATAAAAGGGCCCATACTAATTTATACGATGATGTATTGTTTTTGAAATGATGCCACGCCATGTTGTGCAATGCAATGATGCAACTCACCCGCACGACTCTGCACGTACAAACCTTTAGTTCCCACTTTTTGGAGGTAGATAACCTCTCGGGCACCCCGCCTTGGTCCAACTACCAAACCTAGGACCTCTTGTACGCTAATGTACCTTACCCTGGTACTCATGAGCTCCCTGTGTACTCTTGCTGGGCCCAAAGGAAACAGACCTTTATTTGGCCAGGTAGGGTTTAGGGAATCCATCCCGTTAGATGCACAGTAAAATAACCTGGCCGTTGAACCTCTAGCACTGCCGAGTCAACGAACTTTTGTCGGCGTGACGACTAAGCAAAAATTGAAGACCCACCACATTTTATGCATATGCATTTATGTATTATCTCTCTCATTTGAGCCGCCATCTCGTCGTACTAATCTGTCATGTCTACTTACTCACCGAGTCTATTACTCGCAGGACCAACCCATGCTCCGTACACGTCTCCATCCATACATATAGTTTGTTGCTAATCATTTTCTATTACCAACTTAATTATATTAATCTTTATCTTGTGGTTTAGTTATACTTAACAGTTTAAGGTGAATCTTGGATTTCCCGAGGTCTACTCGGCGAAGGTCTCGCCGCGGTACTAGGAGGTATGATGGGGTGACATCCAAACCTCCTTTTCTCAAGATATTTGATCTTATTGGTGGCTACCCATTCTTACATACCCACATCCTCTCTAGTTACTCTAACTTCATAAAGTGGTTTACAATTACTGGGACAAAAGGAGACGATGCTCAATTGAACATCAATCCTTGCCCCTTTCTTAGTGACTAACTATGCCCTCACGTTATCACTCAATCCCTACCTAATGGTTCCAGATTCTGATATTAATCATAACTCAAGTTGCTGGTGGATCTCCCTTCATACCCCTTAGCATATCGTTTTAAAAACCACATTGAAAATTTTACCAAACACACCCCACACCAAAACATTAAGTATTGACACAAATTGATCGATCTACCAATCAATCTATGATATGCCAAATGGTCCAAAAATTAATAATTCAGTGTGATTAAATCAAATGGGGTCTAGATCAAATATTTCAATTTTATTATCCGCAGACCAAATTGTCCCCAAGCATGATACATGACCTAAAAGGAACTACATGGTCCTCATAGCTAATATACATTCAAATATGGTTTCAGAAGTTATACAAATGATAAGTTACTAATTTCCATCCTCTTTACTCTATTATGAATATGTTTGGGCCTAATAATCCGACTTCTTAATATTTAGGGAAAATCATCAATTTGTACATGAAGTGTCAACTAGCTTTGCCCAATGGGTCTATTAAAATTTACCGAGTTATGTTATGATTCGAAACAATGTCCAGCAGATATTCATAATTTTCTCCCTAATAAAATTCCAGAAAATTAATTAAATAATCAAGGGTACTATTCCTAACATTGTGAAGGGTCTAGTACAATTATTCATCCAATTGCTGTAAATAAATTTTCCAGGTATTTGTATAACTATATAAAGCACATCAACATGATTTGGTATTTCTCCCATAGTAAGTAATCATCAAATAAATATCATAAAATTCCCAGAGTCTACTAATGATTGCAAAGGTCTAACTACCAAGTTTCATAATTTGCCAGATTAGTTCGACCAGCATTTATAATTAATTAAGGGAAACCTTAAACATTTTTTGTGTGAAAGAACCACTGTATATACTCATCAATACGTTCTAAATAAATTCCCAGAGGCTAATAATGATCTCTAAAGTTTACATATCCAGTTTCATACAATTTAGAGTTCATATACTCATACATAAGTGTGATAGAATAAATGTAGGCAACTCAACTAACTATACTTAATGATCTATTATATCTATAAAAATCTCCATAAAATTTACAGAGTGTAATTACACCCTCCAAAGGTGAATTCCAGATTTTTTTAGCATTTTAGAATGTTTTGACCCTAAAATTGTCATTTAGGCTCAATGTGACAAAATCACATAAACCCTAATTTACTAGGTAATTCAACCCCAAAGTTCATGATTTTCCCTGAGATGTAATATTTCATGATATCAAGCGCATGTTTTGAATTTTATAAGAATTGACAAAGGGAATACCATCAATTCACAAAACATCAAACTTGACTAAGTGCACACCAAGTCTCTTACACTATATGTACACATGCATGTGTAATACACCATCATGCATAGGTCCAAATGACCTTAAATTTTGTTTAGAGACTAGTCATAATCAAATTATCTATGCGCCCAAAATTTGGGTTATTTTGAGTTGATTTAACCATGTAAACCAAGTACTACATTATAGTGCTATAAGCACACCAATTTCCCTTTTTCATGAATGTGGAATACAACGTCATGCAGAGGTCAAAATGACCTTAACTTTTTCTAGTGACTATTTATGATCTAATTAACATGCCACCCAAGATTTGGGTAAATTTGATTTAGCCAAGTCACTTTAATTTCATTCATATAAAAATCATATTTTGACAAAACTATAAAATAATATCTTCCAAAAATTCTGATTTTTGGATGGTAGGTCCAATTAGGTACTACTCATACATGGCCAAACATTTAGGTCCATGCAAACAACCTAGGAAAAGTTATTCACAAAATATGGTCTAGGGCACCTTTAGGGCACTCCTCAATAAAACTAAGATTTTGGGGGTTGTAGGGTACCAAATCAAGTAATTCAAAGTTCATTAGGAAGGTAAGACAAAGGGCTACAAATTTTATGTTGATCACTTAACCTGAATTTGACCGAATCATGCCTGAACAGTGGCTTAAACATGACGGGGCAGAAAGGCAATGGGCTGTACTTAGCTGATTTGCACAGATCTTGAAGCAGATCAGACTGCTCCTCGTCATCTTTAACCTACAGCCAGTGGCTGTGATTTGCCCGACCTGGAGCTGATATTTTGGCCTCCCTACAAAAATCCAAGCATATACATGACCAATCAACCCCACCACCTCCTTCCTATTGGCAAGGGCCATCGATGGGTGGTGGTCCGGCGACTTGGGGTGGCCGGAGTGGTGTTTTCTGGCGAGATTTAAAAATTATAAATCTCCATGGACTCCCAATGGAATCAAGTTCAATTGAACTCGATTCTATCCTAATTGATCTAAGAAGCTAGTACAAAGGGAGGGGAGGAGAAACCAGACCTTAATGGAGCTTGTCGATGGGTATTCCTCCGGCCGGCCATGGATTTTGCTTTCTCCGGCGAGCTTGCTCAAAACTTCAATCCATTACCATTAGTAGTCATCCAAGGCTTGATTTCATATGCTCTCCTATAAGACCCCCTCCTCCTAACCGGCGAGTTCCCGGATCTTATGCCCAAAACTGCCATCTTACGGTGACCCAACTCACGGGTTAGCATTCACCACTCAAAGCCGATCCTGCTGGCTAATTCGATCATATCATAGGACAATTTTGCCAGATGTAATAAATACAAATAGGACAAGTCCACAACCACATCACACACACACACACACACACACACACACACACATATATATATATATATAAGAGTGTAGATAGTCCACAATGAGAATAAAACTAAAAGAGTGTAAGGGCTTAAGCCTGATATAGATCCAAAAGGAAACTAATAATGAAAAGGCACTCTCTCACTCTACACTATGTGGAAGCAACACAAAATACTCTCCAACTTATCGCCATGTGGAAGTAGTGATGCGTGACATCTGCTCCTCATGGTCTATCGGCATGTCCTGTCTGACGTAATGTGGCTCATGCTCCTCAATCTCCTAGTGTTACGGCCACATCCGACTGTTAGTCAAAAAGACTAAGCCAATTTTTTGTCCTCTCCTCACTCCACGACTCCTAGGTACCAAGCGGGAGGATGAAGCGAAGCACAACAAGGGGTTAAAGGAAAAGCAGGTGACATGGGTTATAATAACAGTATACTGAATAAGCGAGCAGTAAGTATAATAGCAATAGGTAATATTCAAGCAGTAAATATGACAACAGTAGGTAATAAACGAGTAGTAAATAAGTAAATGCAGTGCAAGTAAAGTAATAAGAAAACTACCACACTATCATCTAGAGTACCTTAACTTATATGAATGCCCAAACAAACTTATAAGTTTAGATTTCTGAAAATTGTAACTTATCATATAAAAGAGCTCAAACTAATTTATATAAGGGTCTCCAAATATATATGTCTATAGGATGTAGGAATGTTATGCCATGCTATGAAATGTTCATACAGTGCAACTCACTCACACGACTCTGCGTGTACAGACTATTAGTTCCCGCTTTTCGGAGGTAGCAAGCCTCTCAGGTATTTCCGCCAAGGTAACGAAATCAGTGGATCAGGCACTCCACATCTAGGTGGGTATACACACTACCAGACCTAGACTTTACGTACGTTATTGTATACGTCCTAGGTGCACTTTCGTGAGCTTTTGCGTACTCTTGCTGGCATCATGCCAGTCTTCTATGGTCGGGGGTGGGTTACTAGGGATGATCTGCTGGACCGCAATAAAATAACCTACTTTCCCTCTAACTCACCACACCCTGCCAAAGTCAACGTATTGCCATTAGTGTGACAAATGGACCCGTACAAAATACCTGCCACTAGTTTATGCACATGCAAGATTTATCACACTACCCTAGCCTCCAGATTGAAGGACTTACTATTCTAGAACCATTCTGTCATCTCCAATAGGACAAGGTTTACTTTTCTCAACTTTCCTCATTTTGGGTTACTCTTGTTTGTTACATAGGCGATCATAGTGATTTAAGGTGAATTCTGGACTTCCCGAGGTCTACCTGGTGATGGGCTCGCAACGGTACTAGATGGTATTCTGGGGTGACATCCCAAACCTTCCTTTCTCAGAATAATTACTTTTATTGGTAACTACCCATTGTTAAAGTTATCCTCATGGTTGCTCTAGATTTCTTAAGAATGACTTAGAATTCTTTTAGGCAACTTGACGATCTTCTTACGGTACATTATGCAAACTCTTAGATATTCATCTATATGTCCAACTCTAACCTTAAAATGCATCATTATCATATTAACATTCAGAATGTTACTATACGTGCTTAGGGTAGGGAACTCCCAAAATGCTTCAATTAATCATCGTGACACGCTTCTAGTTTAGTATTCACTATAGGACTGGAGTACTCTAGTGAGGCCACAACTTATAGGGGCTGATGTTATGTATGCCCTCTCTTTGTGTTCCAAATTTCATTCCATTTCTACATATTCTGGTTAGTCTAAGCACCACCTCAAGTTTTTGCTATTCGCAGTCCAACTCGGGCATTGAACTAGATTGATATCTATGATGTGAACTTTACTATAACTTGGTCATATGCCCTAAAATTTATACCATAAGTTAATCATGAAGAAATTAAGAGATGGTCAGAAATTCATAATTTTCCTAATTATTTTGACTATTTATAAAAATACTTCAAGGATACTACACACCTCTCTTTACACATGAAGTATTAATTTCAGAGGTCAAAGTACTGCCAATATTTTTTCAATGGAATATAATGGTGAAATATCATGACTTACTGAATTTCATAATTTTCCAAAGAATTTAGGACCACTATTTTAATATTTGAATATTTGGATCAATTGGCCACATTACATAGTAAGTTCATCAATAACTCAATCAAAAATTCTGGAAATATTACCATAGATTTATAATGATCTAAAATTGTCTAGCCCATTTTTCATAATTTTTCAGATAATATTAACCGTATTACCTTCATTAATACATAAGTGTAAAAAAAGGACATTTTTGGTAATTTACATTGTAAATGACTTCCAAAAATTCTACCGAATTTCCTGAGATATAATTCAATGTAAAACTTCATATGACAGAATATTGGATTTTTCTCTAGATTTACATGATGTTTATTTCATTTATATACTTATGTGACAAAATCAGTTATGCTCAAATAACTAGGGAAATCAACTCCAAAAATCCCAATAAATTTTCTAGAGGTATATAATACTCTAAAACATCATGTGACAGGAAATCACATTTATCCTAAGTCATTTGACCACTTTTATTTGACTAATACATTTATGAGACATTAATGTTATTAATTAAATTCTTAGAATTTTTCATTCCAAAATCCTTAACTTTCCTAGGGGTAGTACCCTCGATCATAATAGGTGTATTGCCCAAATATCATGAGCATACAACAAGTCATTAGTGATAAATTAACAAAATACCAAAAGGTGCTATACGCGCACCACGTTTCCATACATCTCATTCTTATGTATGTGAAATTCATTTTTTGTAGTGGTCCAAATGACCTTAACTTTTTTACATGTGACTAAATATGACCTAACAATTATGTCACCCATGATTTGGGTCATTTTTATATCTATAAAGCCACATTTATTTCATTAATATGAAAAATCATATTTACCACAAAACTTTAGAAAAATGTTGCCCAAAAATTTTGATTTTTGGGCAGGGGGTGTATCTAAGTCATTTACACTTATGTACAAAATATTATACCAATCCAAGAAACTATGTGAACTAGATCTACAAAATAAGGATTGGTCACCCATTAGGGCTCACCTCAGGAGAATCACCCTACAAGGAGATGTAGGCCACTAAACCTGGTGGTACAAAGCCCTATAGATAGTATACCTCAAGGGCTACAAAAGTTGTCTCAGGCATTTTTGTCTAAAATGGCCTCTAGGTGTCCTAGATAATTAATCTAAACTTTAGTATAAAGTGTGACAAAATGATTTCATCATATTAATATGGTCTATGTATAAACATCAGCTTAAATCAGACGACTATGCTTCATCGTCCTCGATAGGCTGACGACCAGGATTCAACATTCATGGAGCCTATTCCTCTTGAAATTGTCGGCCATCTGAGGGCCACCACTGCCGGCCACCACCACCACCACCTCTATTGAGGTGGTGGCTTTTGATTGGCAGCGACAAGTCCACCGGAGGAGGTGTCTCTGACAAACCCAACTGGGGTGAAGAGCTCAGCAAAATTGCACCTATATCACATGGATAGTGGCTCAATTGATCCCGATTTCTCAGCTTAATGATCTAGAGAGCTAGCACAGAGGGAGAGGAGGAGAAACATACCATAATTGTTGGTCGGCGGCAGGTGCTCTGACGGGAGGCCATGGATCTCCCCGTCTACGATGAGCTTGCTCGATCTGTGAATTGACCACCAAATGCTCTGCTCTAAGAGGCTGGCTCGACTGCAAAGGACCCTCTGAAGCTAATGAAAAGGTCATATTGATGTGGTGATAGCTGTATGGGGAGGATGGAGTGTGGGGTGTATCAGCAATGTCTTGTACACCCTCCACTCAGCAACTGAGCGGCTGCCATGCTCTGAAAAGACTTTTCACAATCTGAGGGAGGCGGATGAGGGCTTGGGCAAGGTGGTAAGGGACCATGGAAGCTCCATACTCAAAGCACCTTTTTACCTTAAAGGGAAAAGTACCATTTTTGTCGTCAAGCACCTTCTCTCTCTCCAATTTTAGGTGTGGAATGCCAATAGGCTTGTGTCATGCTGGTTATGCATGGGCTGGGTCCTTGGTTCACTTGCATATCACTTGGTCTTTGATTTCTTCCTTTAAGGCTTTGTGTTGCCCATGGTTGACTTTTGAGTTGACTTGGTTAAATTGATGGGCTAGTTATCCCCACATGTTGGGCATGGGTCATATGACCTTGCCCAAAGTCCATTGGACCATGGTGTGGCTCCAATTTGGTTAATTGATCCATATGGTGTGAGTTTGACCCAAATTAGCCTAAGTTTTACTTTAGTAAAATTGGAGGGATTGGTTGACCACTTGATGGGGGATTTTGGGTCCAATAGATCCGTAATGGAGTTAGAAGGTTAGGGGTGAAGTCAATTTTACCAATTGAAGGTCATGTGGTCCTTGATTGGGTTGATTTGGGCTATGTTGACAAAAATTTGACGTTGGTCAATACCTTGTAATTGGGTGGAACCATTTAGTTATTATTAACCAAATGACCTTTCTTAGTGGTTAGGGAACATACGTAAGGTCAATTTGAGGTATTGAAGGTCAATTGAATCTATTTGTGTAGAATAGGGCTATGTTGACTTAAGTTTGACTTTGGTCAATTTGGCCTATTTGATTGACCAATTGTTGGGGTTCTTGGTCAAGTGAGTCTCTATTAGGGTTAGGAACATATTGGTGAGGCGAATTAGTGTTTATAAGTTCACTTTGGCTAATTTGACCTTAGTTTTCTTGTGCTCACTTGTGAGCACTATGTGAGTTCACCCCAACTTAGTGAACTCTAAGGTCATCTCCTTGCCTCCACTCACCCTTATCTGCTCATGTCATGCCCTAACACCCCTCATGGGGTCTTGTAGGATTAGGGATATTACAAATCCCAAGAAGCAAAAAAATATATCGTCCGCAAAATTTATGTTCCGGTCTATGGGATTCCATGCAAGATGAGAATAAAGAATGTAAACTCATGTTTAGGGTATACCTGAGGTGATTAGTCACGGATACTATTGTTGTATGAGGACCCTTGGTTTCCATGTGTGCTCCTCTCATCCATTATTGGACCAGTCCACCGTAACGAGGGGAACCTTCTTCCTTCGCAGAACTCGGGCGGTTGTATCGTCGATGCGGATGGGATCAAGGACGACTAATCTGTCGGATGCTATCGGGCATGCTGTAGTCATAACATGCTGCTCTGGCCAAAGTAAGGCTCTCCGAAGTGAGGAGAGTTGGAAGACGTCGTGCAGGTTTGCCAACTCCTGGGGCAACTCCATCCGATAAGCCAAGGGGCCAATCCACTTCAAGATCATATAAGGCCCCATAAAGCGAGGGATGAGCTTCTTCAGTCCTCGCACCCACGAGACACCAAGCACCGGTCATATCTTCAAGAAAACCATGTATTCTACTTAGAACTCTACCTTTCTATGCCTCGCATTGTAATACTTGGACTGCCATCTCTGAGCCTCCAGCAATCGGTCACAGATCGTCCATACTAAAGCATCTGTAACATCTATATACTCTGATCCAAGTGCCCTTAGATCTTCATCCTGGACCCATGACAATTGCGTCGGACACTTCCTCCCATACAGAGCCTCATATGGTGCCATCCCAATGTTGGCCTAGTGGTTGTTATTGTAGGAAAACTCTATCAGTGGTAACAGCCTCTCCCAGGGTTTCCCCATATCCAGAATGCATAAACGCAGCAAGTACTCCATCATCTTGTTGGTGCTCTTTGTCTGGGTGTCAGTATGTGGATGGAAAGCAGTGCTGAAGGTGAGTCGAGACTCTATATATGCCTGCACTGCCTCCACTCCCTCAAAGTGAAGTGACAATACCTATCTGAAATAATCATCCTGGGTACGTCATGGTACCTGACGAACTGTTCCACAAATAATCTAACTAATACAGTAGATGGAGCGTCCTTCCGTACTGGAATGAATATGGACACCATGGTCAATCTGTCCACTATGACCCAGATTGAATCAAGCCCAGAATGGGACTGCGGTAGCCCATACACAAAATCAATGGTGATGTCCTTGAACTTCCACTCTGGAACTGGTACCGGCTATAGCAAACCCCCAGGGCTCTTGCACTCGACCTTCACCCGATGGCAAGTCTCACAGTGCAACACCCAAGCTATGATCTCCCTCTTCATCAGAGGCTAGTACATAGTCTTCCACAGGTTCGTCGTCATCTTGGTGATCCCGTGGTACACTGAGTGTCGAGTGTAGTGCGCCTCTTTGAGTATGTCCTCCAGGATCCCACCTCCTGCGGGTATGTATATATGGCCCCGAAAATGAATGAGGTCGTCCCGTAATGAGTAGTCTCCTGAGTTGCACCCTTTTATGGCTCTGAATACCGGCTCCAGTGATGCATCCAATCTCTGCTTTTCCCTGATGCAGTCTCGGATATCACAAGTAATGCTCAAGGCAGCTAGGTACTCCTCGTAGGCCTCAGGCTTGGCCCTAGATACCAATGTGTTCTTCATGTCCTCTAACATCTTCCCCAGCTCCATAGCCATCACTCAGGGCTCTAATCCAGATGTGTCGGCTCTACTACTAAAGGCTTCTACCACCGTGTTTGCCTTCCCTAAATAATAGTGCATGGTGTAGTTATAATCACATAGGAACTCTAGCCACCTCCGATGTTGTAGGTTTAGGTCCTTTTGAGTATCTATATACTTGAGGTTCTTATGATCTGATAAGATATCACAATGAACCCCATAAAGATAATGCCTCTAAATCTTCAAGGTGAAGAGCACAACCCCGAGCTCTAAATCATGTACTAGGTAGTTCTGCTCGTGCTTCTTCAGCTACCTCGATGTATATGCTATGATGTGCTCGTGCTGCATCAATACTATACCCATCACCTCATAAAATGTGCCAGTGTAGATTTGGAGTCCTTCCTTCCCAGATGTTAGGGCAAGGATCAGGGCTTAGGTGAGACTGCTCCTCAGCTCCTGGAATGCTGCCTCTGTAAGGCCCCAGTTTTTAGGTGCAACAAGTTCACAGAGTTCTAAGCTAAGGACCTAGCGCTAGCACTAGGGTTAGAGCCGCCAGTATCTCATATCGTCGAATTGGGTGAGTTTTGACGAAAGGACTTATGTGTATCATTGAAAACGTCAAGATGAATCGTCGAGTGCTAGCGCCAGCGGTAGCGGTAGTGCCGAAGGTAGTTGTCTCGATGAATTTGTGTCTCGGCAAAAGTGTTCTGACAAATCATGTGGAGTAATCGTGAATTCAATTTGATGAGCGCTAGCGCAAACGGCAGCGCTAGCGCTAATGGTAACATTCTCGATGAATCCTTAAGCGGCTATGGATATGTTCGGCCTGGGCTAGCGCCTGTGTTAGGCGGTAGCGCCGACGATAGCATTTTCTATATATAGCCGCCAAATTAGTGGATTTTTCTTAGTTTCTCACTTGGACTTTCTCCAAAGGCAAAGATAGAGGTCAGGGAGAGGAAGGAGGTCAGTTTTGTCTAGAACAAGTCCGGGTAGGAGATCTCCTGCGTGCTTGTGCCATCACTGGATCCGTGTAGAAGAAGCTTAACCCTATGGCACCAAAACGATCACCAAGGGTAACGATTCTCCTCCTTAATCTCTGGATACGGTAGTCCTAGGATTTGCATAGTAGCAGGAAGATTTCCACTAATTAGTGGCTAGGTTTCTTCCGACGGGTCGATATGGAATATCCCCGTTGAAATTGCATATAGATTCTGGATGGCTGTACGGACATAAGCATACTGTGTGAAGCCCATATGGACAAGTTGGCCTAGATTGGTGATGTTTATTGTGCTCCCGAGAAGACTCCGAGTATGTATGCTTGTTTTAAGGTTCTGGGTGCTTGATGTGTTGTAGGGAGTTGTGGAGGTGATCTCCAGAAAATACCCGAAGGAGCTGGTAGAATTGCATTCTATTAGCTAGTGCCAGCGCCGGCGCTAGTGCCACTGATATGATATCACGTGGCATTCTTTGTTGATGGCCCGGAGGAGGTCGTCTATGAGATTGGGAATAGGTGAAAGTTTACCCGCATCGTGCTGCGATGATTGACCCGGGTCTAGCTGGATCTGAAACCGGCCTTGTTGGTTGGGACGAGGGGTCCCCTCGTTGCCTTCTTATGGTAGAGAGCTGGAAAACGTCTGTGTGTACGGCTTAGCTCAAATGACCATCCAAGTTGAAAAATGACTTGTGGATGGAGTGTGCCTTGAGAGCACAATACGTGCAACCTAGAGTCGACGTATATGGTGATTATTTCTATGCGGTGCTTATACTTACCTGTGAAATATATGATGTTATTGCTTGTTTTCAGGGAAGGAGTACTACCGGCCCAGGGATGGGGTGGGGTCATTATAATCTTTGTCAGCTAAAGATGATCGGATACCTATTTTCCCAACTGCTGTGCGTAGCTGACCCTCGATGGCCCAAGTGTTTTTTTACTGCTTTTCATATATGGCTGTCCTGCGAGCCGATGTTTGGAAGCCACTTTTGTTGTAAACAAGTCTAGTAAATAACTTTATGTATATTCATTACTAGTGAACAAGTGGAAAACTAATGTAATCTGGTTTTACCTTAAATAAATGCTTCCGGTGTTTATGACTCTGTTTGTGCTGAGATAGTTTTATTTGAAACTATTTAACTGCTAATTATGTAACGCTCTTTACTGTTCATTTAATATGGCGTGGGGTCCCGGCCGGACCTACAGTTATATTCTATGTGACGGGGCGAGTGTTACAAATTGGTATCAGCTACGGGTATCAATCCCTTTCCATCCATATTTGTGGTCGAATTCTTTTAATGGGTGGTGAGCGCATGTGTGCGTCACCGTTAACTCATTTAATTAACCAGACATTATCCACTTTAGGAATGAAATACATGTGTATGGTAGCAGCATGTTGGAACCTGAGTGTTCCTTAGTTGATTCTTGCAACATATTCGACGCTAATTGTGTTCTTGTGCATATGTATAGACGACTAAGAGTGGAGTAGGGCAGCCTCGACCCATGCGCTCTATTGCGAGTTGTGCACCAACTGATATGGCTACTCCTCCTTCTGTTGAGACAATGTGGTTAATAGCCGAGGCGATATTCACTATGTACAATGCACAACCCGGAAGGCTTGTACCTGTACAGCATCCAACCCTCGGGGTGTCCCCGGTGCCGGTTGTTGCATTTGAACCGGTGGTCGAAAGACCAGTGCCAGTGAGAGCAAGACGAGCTTCGGATCAACAACTGTAGCATTTTCTGAGTTTCCACCCTCCGATGTTTACGGTAACAAGAACCCCAACTCAGGCTGAGGACTGGCCTCGAGAATTAGAAAAACCTTGACAACCATGGAAACAGAGGAAGGACAGAAAGTCATCTTAACAACCTTCCTTCTAGATAGGGAGGCACATCTTTGGTGGGAGGAGTTAGAGTTGCACCAGTTGGAGGGAAGGCAACTGGCTGATGTCTCGTTTGAGAAAACCAGTTAAACCGATTGACTCAAGGCGATCATTTGGTGGATGACTATCTACACGATTTTACGAGGTTGGGACGTTATGTAGGCGCCACATTTGTAGATGAAGAACGTAAGACCAATCAGTTTTATGAGGGTCTGCTGGATGACCTGCAGTTGCTTCTATATGGGCCAATAACGCAAGGTTTTATGACCTTGGTCAACGCTGCTCATTCCTTGGAGAAGGTTATGAAGTGAGTACAAAGTAAGAAGGACTTGCCGGTACAGAAGACAGAGTTCAAAGTACCGGACTCTGCAAAGTCTGGGCAGTGTAAGTGGAGAAAAAGAGCTAGACCTTCGGGGCCAGCTCAGTCGCCCGTGAAAGGAATGACTACTGGACGAGGTCCAGTCACGTGTTATAGTTGTGGCAAAGTGGGCCAATATGCTCGGGAGTATCGCAGTAGCAAGAATGCAGTTGCAGCATATGCAGCAGAGAAAGGGAAGGCGGTGGAATCGACTGCATCCCATCATGCTCCAGCTCAGCCCCGAATATACGATCTTGGCCAGCAGGAGGCCATTAAGCAAATTGATGTGGTGATAGGTATGTGTTAGCTTTTGTTGCTTTCTATGATTCATACCTTGTTCATTGCTTGTTAAATCTGTGTGTATTAGGCTTTGTCCTAATCTTTAACTGCCCGGCGAGAGCATTGTTTGATACTGGAGCCTCACATTCCTTTCCCTCAGAGGCCTTGATACAATGAATTGTAGTGCCTTTGTCTTTGTCAAAGGAAAGGATGGATGTGGTGTTACTGAATGGGTGCTCAATGCGTGCAGATCGAGTTTGTGTTGTTAAGGTGCAGATCGGAAGTCAGGACTTTGATTTGGAAGCATCGATACTGCCGATCTCAGAGTTTGATGTAATCTTTGGAATGGACTGGCTGTCGGAGCAGCATGCATACATTGATTGCACTTTGAAGGAGGTCACACTGGGGCATAATACTAAACGTGCAATGACTTTTGTTGGTTTGCGTGGATCGATCAAGATGTTGATATCTGCGGTTCAAGTAGTCAAAGAAGTTTGGCAGGTCGCAGACTTGTGCTTCGTGCTAGTGGGGGCTACAAAGCCTCAACCCAGTTTAAGTGACATTCCTGTCATATTGGAGTATTCGGATGTGTTTCCAAAAGACCTCCCTTGGGCGCCACCTCAACGAGAGATTGACTTCATGATAGAGCTTGTGCTAGGTGCCAAGCTTGTGACACACTCCCCGTACAGAATAGCTATAAAGGAGATGGTAGAGTTGCAGGTTTAATAGCAAGAGTTGATAGAGTAAGACTATATACGCTCAAGTTCATCCCCTTGGGGTGCACCAGGCCTTTTCGTGAAGAAGAAGGATGGAAGCCTACGTCTGTATATCGACTACCGTGAACTGAACAAGTTAACAGAAAAGAACAAGTATCCGATTCCATGAATCGATGACCTGTTCGATCAGTTGGTCGGATCAACTGTGTATTCAAAATTGGATTTGAAATCCGGGTATTACCAGTTACGGATTCTAGAATGTGATATTCCCAAGATGGAGTTTAGTACCCGTTATGGGCACTATTAGTTCACTATGATGTCGTTTGGCTTGATGAATGTGCCATCGGTATTCATGGATTTGATGAACAGAACTTTTAGAGAGTGCATCGACCGATTTGTGATCGTCTTTATTGACGATATATTGGTGTACTTGCAGTCTGAAGAAGAGCACGCGATTCATTTGCGCATAGTTATGAAAACCCTGCGAAAGAGTCAGCTCTCTGCAAAATTCTCCAAATGTGAATTTTGGCTAGCCTCTGTGGCATTCCTTGGTCATGTAGTTAGTGGAGAAGGTGTTGCAGTAGATCCGGTAAAGATAAAGGCAATCCAGCAGTGGTCTATTTTGGCGATAGTTGCGGAAGTCAGGAGTTTCCTTGGACTTGCCGGCTACTATCTGCACTTCGTGGAGAACTTTTCGTGGAAGGATCAGAATTTCATATGGTCACCAGCGTGTGCACGAGCTTTTGAGGAGTTAAAGAGTTGTCTGACCACAGAACCAATCTTGTGTTTGCCATGTGGTACGAAAGGCTATGAAATCTACAGTGATGCGTCAGGGAGTGGCTTAGGCTGCGTTGTGCTTCAGTATGGTTCAGTGATTGCTTATGGATCGCGCCAGTTGAAAGTGCATGAGAGGATCTATTCGGTCTACGACTTGGAGTTAGCGACCGTGATATTCGCACTGAAATTATGGCGACACTACTTATATGGTGTGAAGGTCGATATCTTTACTGACCACAAGAGCCTGAAGTATCTGTTAAATTAGAAGGAGCTAAATATGCGACAACGAAGGTGGATGGAGTTCCTGGGGGACTACACTTTCGAAATTCATTATACGCCCGGGAAGGGAAATGTAGTCGCAAATGCTTTGAGCCGGAGGACTTCTGCATAAGCCAGTCGCAAATGCTTAATCAGTGACTTGGAAGCCTTGGAAATCTCCTGTGTGGATAGAAGCGCTAGCACGAGTGCGTGCTTGAACTGGACGGAGGTGTAATATGACCTCGCGGATAGAATAGGACAAGCCCTGGAGCTTGATGCAATTATGAAGCACTACTTGGCGGAGACTGAGTCTGGGTCTGCTGCCGAGTTTGTGTTGGACGATGGCCTTTTGTGGAAAGACAGCTGGTTGTGCGTCCCAAATGTTGGCAAGTATAAAAATGGCGCCCTTTGAGTCACTTTATGGTAAAAAGTGTTGGACTCCCTTGGAGTGGGCGGAGACGCGCGAAACTAAGCTGTTTAAGCGAAAGGAAGTCGAAGATGCCAATTCGACTATTCAAACAATCCGGAAGAGATTGTTTGTTGCGCAAGATAGATAGGCAAAATACTACAACGCCAAGCAAAAAAATGTTTAGTTCGCCGTGGGCAAATGGGTTTATCTCAAAATCAAACCGTTCAAGGGTGTGTCCAGGATTCGGCGCCTGAAAAGCTGAGTCCAAGAAACCTTGGACCATTTGAGATATTAGAACGTGTGGGTGAAGCTGCCTATCGGCTCGATCTTTCGACAAAGTTGAGCGGATTACACATTGTGTTTCACATATTTATGCTAAAGAAGGCTATGCCAGAGCCTAGCCAAATTCTTGTGGCGAATCAAGTGCCAATCAATATTGGGCTAAAGGCAAGGGTCATGCCTATTCGCATCGAGGACACTGAGGTCAAGCAGTTGCAGAATAAAATGATTAAGATGGTCAAAGTCCGCTGGGATAATTGTGGTCGTGATGAGCTTTCATGGGAAAGTGAGCATACTCTGCGTGACGAGTTCCCCGAGTTGTTCCGTTGAGGTACAAGTTACATTTTTGTATCATTGTAATTATTTGCACTATTTGAATTTCGGGACAAAATTCTATTTAAGGGGGGGGGGGGATTGTAAGGCCCCAGTTTTCAGGTGCAACAAGTTCACAAAGTTCTAATCTAAGGAGCTAGCGCTAGTGTAAGGGTGTCACAAACCGCATTTTTCCCACGAATTTAATAAATATTATCAGAGCAAAGGGAAAATACGTGCTATGATGCCACGTCAAGCAGGGGACAACTACAGACGCTCAGGCAAACACTCCTTACGATTATTTTATAAAAGACATAAATGTACCTGGATTAAAAAGATAATTTTACATTTTAGCTTAAAGCCGTGTCCCTCGGTCCGGTGGATCATCTAGTCCACAAGTAGAAAACTATACATACGCAGCGAAAAATAGGTTCATTTTAGCCTACATGAGCATGAAGATCAACATCACAGAAATAGTATGCACATATCTATGTTTAGTATAGTAAGAAAGGATTTTTCTACGATCTTCAAGCATGGGTTAATTACTTAAAATCATGATATGCAAGAATGTCATTTTTTATATTAATAAAGTAACTAATGCATCCTAGTATAAAGCTTCCCAGAGAGCAAGTAGGTAAACAACCTGAAAGTAACAACTAACAAGTAAACTAGCACAAGAAGACTAGAGCTAAGGGCGTCAACAACTGACACGAGCCCATAGAAAAGAAGTAAAACACCCAAAAGGGGGCAACAACTAAAGAACTGCCCCTTACCTAGGAGAGAGGAAGGGCCTCGACAGGAAAACTGAACGACACCGCTCAAACTTCTGCGACAGCTAAAGACCTGAACCTGAGACATTCATAAGAAAAGAATGCCTCAGCCCAAAGGGGGCAAGAAAACCAAGATTAGCAGCAATCAGAAATAAAAGACTGCAGAAAGGAGAACTAAGCAGATAAACATCAATAATCTTACAACAACTCGAGCCATCTCAAACGAGTGAACTCGGTAAGAGGAAAAGCCTGCACCAGAAGGTAATAGCCAAAGCAATCAAAGTCAACCACGTGTCCGAAATTGCGGCTCAGAGGTGGTGGTTATACATATAATATCATAATACACATATATAAGCCTGTAAATTTACAAGCACTTGAGATTGATCAGCTCGAGGGAAGAGAGTCCTCCAAAAGAAGGCACTGCAACGGTGGTATCTTCCACTAACGCCCGCAGCCCAAAAACCATACAGGAGTGCTGCGGCGGTGGCTCCAATCCACCCAAACCAACATCCCAAAAGAGGCACTGTGGCAGTTACCTTTAGCTCACTCACTCAACAGACTCACACATAGCACCAAGAGCAGGGGTGCATAATCATATATATCAGTATATGTATATATATATAAGTATATAAATAAACCACAGTGCAGTTCACCAGAGAACATTCAGAACATTAGACAACGAAGATCATAGAGATAAAGAACCACTCACCAAAACTATCTTGGAGAATTAGACAACATAGCATACTTGGCTCATAAATCCAACATAGCAAACAGAGGAGTGCCAAATGGGAAAACATGATTTCAGGTAGTTGTAACCATAACTCAAGACGAGAGGATCAGTAAGCACCAGGTTCAGCAATTAAGCAATATATCAACATTCAACTTTCAACAAGGTCGAAGATTTCAGAAAGACGACACCATGCAAGGCTTAGTGTCGGAACAAGACGAAGGTAAACTTAACACAAAGACCAAACACCAGAACAACACTCAAAGGTCAAAAGAAAACACTTGGTGAGTCCAAACTTGACTCCCAATGAATTCTCGTAATAGTACGATGAATAAGGCACGACAAGACACCACAATGAACACTAACCAAAAACAGGGCAACTCAAAGAATAGAGCATAGCTTCATCAAAAGTCTCAACAACGGGGCTTAAAATGCTTGATAACATCACTCAAGATGCCCGGGAACACCGGACAAAGGAACATAAAAATATTTGAGGAAACAATTCAGAATAAGCGATGAAGTTGACAGAAAACTTATCAAAAGTTGACAGAAAAACTTAACAAAAGTTGACGGGAAAAGACTTATATCAAAGTCGACGAGAAGGACTTAACAAAAGCCGACGAGAAAGACTTAACAAAAGTCGATAGGAAAGTCTTTACCAAAGTCGACAAGAAAATCTTAATCAAAATTGACTGGAGGACTTTATGTCAAAGTCGACGGGAAAGGTCGATAAACTCGGCGGGAAAATACACAAGAAAGTCGACTACACATAAAACTTGAGGGTTCTGGATAGAGACTCTGGACGGAAAGGCTAATAAGTTCAGGACAGCAGTTCTAATAAATTCTGGACGAAAAGGCTAGAGAATTCTATAACTACACAGAGAGAACATCTAAACAAGTCCATGGTATAAAGAGGAATCAAAATGCACAAGAAGAAACTTGATTTCCGAGAATACACTGAAAATGACTTTTCTGAGAGAATCTATCAGAATAACAAGGAAGATCACAAACAGAACTTCACTTGCAGAAAAGGGGGAGAAACAATCATTAAAGGGGAAGAGGAGCAAAACCAGGAAAAATGGTTGAAAGAGAAGGGTTGGATAGAGACCTCAACAGCTAGGCTACTAGCGTGAGACTATGAGTGAATCAATAATTTAACCAACATCTAAATATAGATGTCGAACATGCCAACCATATCCTCTTATACCCAGGGTCATAAAACCAAGCAGTTGAAGGCCAAATAACTAGAATAAGCTTGAGCTAAGAGCCGATTACGAAATTTGAATTATCGAGACTTGCAACCTGATGGCGGCAAACCAGTCATAGAACAATAATTGAGCATAATATCGAAGATAGAATTAGATATGGCGACCCCCATATAGTTCTAAAAATAGAACTATATATATAGCTAATAGAAACTACGCATAGCGGTCCCAAACAAAATAATCCGACTGGAACAACATATGGCAGCCCCCAACTGGTACTACCTAGAGCAGCCCCAAAATAAAACCAACATGAATGGATATATAGAAGCTTCTTAATCAGGGTTATACAAACCAACCCCAATATAAACCAACAAGAGTGATGCAAAGCAGCCCGAAAATTTAGATAATAAATAGCAGCCCCCAATTAGACTATAAATAAGAAACAACCCCAAACAGGTTGCTACAAGGCAGCCCCCCATAATAATAAATGTTGGAATGGACAATAAATTTTGAAAAGCAGCCCCCCCCCCCAAATGAAATTCTAACACGCAGCCTCAGATTTAAAAATCCCAACTTAAAATGAATAGCTGATAGGCTCAACCTTCCCCAAAAGAACAAAATCTCTAGCATATTGCCCAGAAAATTTAACTAAGCATATGCCCAAGAAAAATCCTAGCATATAGATGAAGAATTTCATAATCGAGAGTTTAATTTAGGGTGAAACAAGGGGAATGCACATAGCTGCTAGTATAAGGCCAAGGAAGTTCACCAAATCCCCCACTAAATCAATAACTGTTACCACGAGTCAAAAATAAATTTATCAAACTCCCCTCTTAATCCATGGCAGCTAGCAATAGGCCAACAAAATAAATTCACCAAGCCTCCCCTCCTCATAAACCATGGCAGCTAGTAATAAGCCCAAAAAATAAATTCACCAACCCCCCCTCAACATGAACCATGGCAGCTAGTGCAAACAGGAAACAAAAAAAAATTTTTAACAAGGGAGCCATGGATAATTCGGGCAGCAGGGAGGGCAAACATACGCCCTTTAACAAGCCTAAAGGCAATACAGAATCAAAGAGAGGTGAAGAAGAAGTGTTTCCTTGCCTCAAATCAATCGGTGACCAGCCGGATCGCGTCGAGTAGAACGAAAAAGTCGCCCGGAACCCTAGCCCCGGCGACGCAACGACCCTCGGCAACACCGACCAAGCAATAGCGACGGCCTTCGCCTCTAACAACCGGCACTACCGGCGAAAATCCAAAGCCGGCCGCTCACTCTCTCTCAAGAAAGCTCGAACCACCGGGGGGGGGGGGGGGGGGGGGGGGGGGGGGAGAAAGCAAAAACCACGGCAGCCCCTTTACAGGAAGTAAGGAAGGATCGGGAAACCCTTAATAACCATGCTTTAAGCAAAGGCTGAATTACACATATATATATACAAATGAAAATTTTCATATATATATATATATATTCATATATATTTACAAAAAGAAAAAGTTTTGTTTTATTCCTTTTTTATATAAATGTAAGCATATATGAATCTATTTGCTTATATCTTTCATACATATCAACCCCCCTAAGAAACCATATTGCACATAGCTACATATACAAACATAAGTCGTCACATATGGACACACCTATGTATATATTCGCATACATCTGCCCACGAACCTCTAGATGTGACTATATGTGTATACATCCGCATATATGACTCAATCTAAAATTTACTCGCCGGCCGACGCCGCCGCCGACAACGACAAAACGGTAACGCCCTCTTGCATTAACACACGCATGACAACTTTCAAATTTAGACTTTCAACGATACCGCAGCCCTACTTAGAAGACTAAGAAAAATTCTAGGGCGTTACAGTCACCCCACCAAGAAGGAAGTTTTGTCCCGAAACTTAGAACCGAAACTTAGAAAACAGTGAATGAATAAAAGAGCAAAGGGAGAGGTAAGCTCACACTCACCTGACAGAAACGCTAACCAAAGAGGGCTAGGAAAACAGATGCCGATAAGATTACCCAAAAGGAAAAGGACATTACCAAGAACTCAAAATGTCCAAGCCGAGAACAAAAAGCAGATCGCGGAACATCTGACTCGCGGATCCCCAACTAAAGGAAGCCCAAACGAAGATCAGCCTTCGAAAACACCGAACTACCACGAAACTGATCAAGCAAAACATCAATCGACACCCAATCTCACCGAACTAACTTTCTTCTTTACGAACAAGATGAGAGCACTCCAGGGCAAGGAACTAGGCCAGGAAAAAGCCACACTGCAACCAATCATCTAACTGAATGCGCAACTCTCGCAACACACGCGGGGCCAAAGGTTACGGTGCCTTAGCAATAGGACCGGTACCCGACTCAAGGTCAAAAACAAACTCCTCAACTCTCACAGGAAGAAAAACCAGGGGGATTAACTGGGAAGACATCAGGAAACTCCCGCGCCACAGGAGAAACCTCAATACAAGGCAAACTGATAATGGTTTCTAGCAAAGAAATGAGGTAAGCAAACCCACTGGGAACTAAAAGGTTACGAGCACACGCTGCGGAAGGAATCGGAGGGAAAACCTAGCGCGAAAAGCCAACGCGCTCAAGGAAAGACCGATGTCCAGCTAATGGACCAAACGCTTTACCTTGCGCGCACCCGAAGACTCTCCCTCTAACTGGGGAGCCGACTCCGACGCACTAGACTCTGGAGTCAACGACTGCAACTTCGAACAAACACCTCACTACACCTAGCTTAAGACACAACAGCTAGGAACTAGAATTTCCTAACTCGATACAGATCAGAAAAGTGTAGATACTTGCTCTTGCTGTTACCTTGCTCTGGGAATTCATGAAATGATGTTATGCTTAACTTAGAATGATATACCATCATCCTATCAACTTATGTGCATATAATATAAATTCATGAATGCCAAATTTTTATTTCAAATCATGTGTGTACGAGCATCATCATGTATGTCTTTAACTTGGCACGTGTGCTAATGTTATGTTATGATGTGCATGCAGTGTTATGCAATCTAAAAAGGCCTTATTGCATGCTATAAGCGGCGTACACATGCGATCTTATGCATCCCATACTACATATTATCGCATGTAACTAAAAAGAAAATGAGCTAATGGACACGCATGCGACCTACGTTATGCATCCCATACTACATAACAGTCGTATGTTGTCACCTATGAGGATCCATATACAATCACATATTATGCATCCCATACTACATAATATGCACCCTATACTTCTTATCATGCTATGAGTGTAGTGTTCGTGCTTCAGCCAAGAAATACTGATGACACTTTGGTGTGTGTATGCAATGAATAACGATTCTCACCAGGCGGTTAACCGGGCCAACCAGACTATCCCAGCAACCCGGCTAACTTAGCTTTGATACCAACTGTCACAACCCGCATTTTTCCCACGACTTTAATAAATATTATCAGAGCAAAGGAAAAATACACGCTATGATGCCACGTCAAGCAGGGGATGTAACACCCCAAAGATCGTGGTTCAGCGAGGTAGGCGGAATGGTAGTGTTGCGTTCGGGATAGGCTCAAAATTCCAGATCAGGCCAATGCGCACGACCATTGTCATCTTCGCGCACGACCAGTGATCGTGCGCCAATGATCGTGCGTAACCCGCAAAGAATCGGAGTTCTGTCTCGGCTTATGCGCACGACCATTGTCCTCTTTGCGCACGACCAGTGATCGTGCGCCAGCGATCGTGCGCCAGCGATCGTGCGTTAATTCAGAAGAAAATCTAGTTCTGTCTCGGACAGTGCGCACGACCATTTCCCTCTTCGCGCACGACCACTGACCGTGCGCCTGTGATCGTGCGCCCTGTTTATTCTGTTCTGTGATTTTGAGTGGAGAAGAAGATCGGACCGTCCAAATCTTTTGGAAATTGATCCAACGGCTAGGTTTAGTTGCGGGAGACCTTTAGGGCTGATGAGAGGGGGTTAAACCTCATATTCTCTAAGCCATTCTCTCTCCAAACCCTAGAGAAAGAAGGAGGAGCCAAGGAAGAAGAAGGTAGATCCCGCCATTGACGGAGCTCCGGAGCTCCGTTTCGTGAGCCATTTCCAGATTTGGAGAGTGCAGCCCGGTGCAGTCGTTTCTCTCCGTGTAGAATCTCGGATCTATGGAGAAAAAGAACGCTCCTAGGGTAACGATTTCTTCTCCCGTTGTTTGGACTTGTCTTTTGTCCTCTCCTTCATATCTCTATGCTTGCATGAGGGATCCCTTTCACCAAATGGGTGAAGTGTAGGATTCCCTCAAGTTCTTCGGAACTCTGGGTCGATTGTGTCCGTCCCCGGCATATTGCATGTAGAAAATCCGGTAGTCATGCGGATTTAGGCATTTTGTGTGAAGCCTATTCGTGGTCGTGAGCCCGAATCGGTGATGCTTGGATTGCGACGTTGCATTTAGGTTAAGCCTAGAATGCGTGCCGGAGAATGACTCTGTGAAATCATCTATAGTAGTGCGGGATTTAAGTGTAGGCGTCTTGTGAAGATCCTAACGAAAGCCCCATGCTTTGAGATTGGATGAAGGCAAACCTTCACCGCGAAATTGATGCGGAGCGTATTATACCTCCCCTTTTTGAGTATTTGTGAAGCCTAGATCCTTGTGAAGGGATTAGGTGCGTAGCTTATATTTGTGTAGCACTTGAAGGTGCTAAACCCTTACGGGCCGAGGGGAAGCCGTACCCGCGTCGTGCGATAGATCGCGACGATTAGAGCATGGGCAAAGCTAAACCGAACCCGTTTCCATGCAGATCGGTAAGAGGTCCCTACCTCATGTAGCCGTGTGATCATGGGAGAGGTCGTGGAAGGTGGTTTACCTAGACCGACCAAAAGCTCTTTTTCCCACATAAGGCGATGGCCCTTACGGTGGAGTGTTTTGTGGAATTGATGTTGTTAGCCTCATGCGGTTGTTTAGGCGGTTGCGGGGAACCTTGGTGTGAACCCAACCAACATCATGTGCATACCTAGGTTCCCTCCTTTTTGATGCTCAACCTAGAAGATTGAATGTGCTTGAAACCTCACCTTGTGTAGTTGCACCTTCTTTATTTTAGTACTTGTGCTAGTATGGCTTGCTTGCAGGGTAGAATCTCCGCCACCCCGGGAAAGGGGTGGGGTCGTTATAATTTGGTCAGCTGTGCTGACCGTTACTTTGTTTGCCACCGCTTGGTGGAATGTTCTTATGCAGGTGCAGGTGAGCCTAGCGGGAAATAGCGGGCGATGGCCCTTTGCAGTGTTGGCCCTCGAAGGCCAGCCCCTTTTCCTGTTTTTCATGTATGGCCGGCCTGCGTGCCGATGTATGCTTTTGGAGTTTTGTGCATTGGGTGAATGTAAGGCCTTAAGGCCGTAACTCTTATTCAGGTTACATTCCTATGATAGTGGACAGTTCACTTTGAATGGTTTAATTAATGCTTCCGCTTACGTTTTGTACTCTCGTTTAGTTGTTACTTTTCTGGTTATCACCTTTTAACTCCTAGCTAGTGTGGTTTGTATGGCGTGGGGTCCCGGCCGGACCTGCTGTTATACCTTTCGTACTGGCAGGGTGTTACAATTTGGTATCGGACTTAAGGCATCGATCCGTAGTTTAGCGAATTCGGGACGAATTCCTTTTAAGGGGTGGTGTGCACGGGATGTGCATTCACCTAAAACGACAAAAACTAATAAGAATGTCCACTTAGGAATGGGAAAACATACTTGTTTGCGGAACCTGAGCGTTCCATGATTGTTGTTTGCTATGTTTTCAGTCACTAAATTGTGTCTTACATGATTATAGGCGACTAGAAGTGGTGCGGGGCCGTCTCAACCCCGTAACACCGCTGAAAGTAGTGGGTCGGCTGAAGTGCCAGCGACCACTCCTCCTGCTGAGATGATCAGGTTAATCGCAGAAGCTGTCTTCGCGATGATCAATGCTCAACCGCAAAGGCTTGCACAGCCTGCTACGCCTAATACAGATGCGGCCCCGGTGATCGAACCTGCAGTGGAACCTGCGGTGGAACCGAGGGTTGAGACCCCTGTGCCAGTGGCTGCAATGGAACCTGCGGTGGTGCAAAGGGTGGAGCGTCCTGTAGAGTGTGGAGTTGTTGCGCGAGCGCGTGATCAACAACTGAAACACTTTCTAAGCTTCCATCCTCCAACTTTCTCGGGGACCGGATCCCCAACGGAGGCGGAGGACTGGTTGTCAACGGTTAGGAAGATTCTAAGGGCGACAGCAACAGAAGAAGTTATGATGGTCACTTTAGCCACCTTCCTCCTTAACGGAGAGGCAGAGCGTTGGTGGGCTGAACAGGAAGTGCACAAGTTCGGAGGCAGGGAGATTACCGAGATCACGATAGCGGAGTTCTCAAAGTCTTTTCTTCAAAGGTATATTCCTTCTGCCCAACGCATTGCGTTGCAGAACCAGTTTCTGAAGTTAACTCAAGGCGATAGCTCAGTGGATGAGTACTTGCACGAGTTCACTAAACTGGGTCGTTATGCGGGGCCTATGATGTAAGACGAAGAGACAAAGATGAACAAGTTCTATGAAGGTCTTCAGGATGAGTTGAGGCTGCTCCTGGCAGGCCCAATGACGTTAGGTTTCCAGGTGATGGTCCAAACTGCCAGATCCCTAGAGTTGGACATGAAGAGGGTACAAGCAAAATCCATGGCAAAGAAACCTGAGTTTCATGTGCCGGTCTCTCAGTCTAAGTCAGAATTCAGAAAGAACAAAAGGAAGTTCAAACCGGCGGAGCAAACCCGCTCAAATGTTTCGGGAGCAACGACGGTGCGGAGCCCTATCACATGTTTCACCTGCGGGAAGGTGGGACACAAGGCCGCAGTGTGTCGAAGTGGTCCCCCGAAGACAGAGAATCGAGCTTTGGACTATGCTCGAGCTGCGGAAAAGGGTAAAGCTGCGGAGTCTTCGGCTTCCCAGCACATTACTCCGACTCAGCCGAGAGTCTACTCGCTTGGCCAGCAAGAAGCCATACGACAAGCTGATGTTGTCACAGGTATGAATTAAAAATTAGCTTTTACATAGCTATTTGTGATTATACCGTTGTGCAACTGTATGTTTTTTTTTTGTGTGCAATTAGGCTTTGTCCTAATTCTCAACTATCCGGCGAGAGCTCTATTTGATACGGGTGAATCGCACTCTTTTCTGTCTGAGGACTTCGTGGTGCGAATCAGAGTGCCATCTACCTTCGTAGAGGATAGATTAGAAGTAGTGCTACCCAATGGATCTCGCATGTCTGCAGATAGGAAGAGTCGTGTGAAGGTGCGGATCGGAAATCAAGATTTCGATTTGGAAGCATCGTTATTACCGTTAGCTGAATTCGATGTGATCTTCGGCATGGACTGGCTCTCGGAGCAGCGTGCATGCATAGATTGCAATTCTAAGGAGATCACTCTGGGAAGGAACGCCGATGGAGAAACCTCGTTTGTCGGTATGCGAGGAGCGAGCAAGACGCTGATGTCTGCTCTCCAAGTGGTTAAGGCGGTGAGAAAAGGCGCCGAGTTGTTCTTCACCTTGTTGGAGGCTTCAGAGCCAAAGCCCAAGTTATGTGATGTCCCAGTTGTAGCGGAGTACGCCGACGTGTTTCCTAACGAACTCCCTGGGGCCCCGCCTCATCGGGAGATTGATTTCTGTATCGAGTTGGTGCCAGGTGCCAAACCTGTGGCCCGCTCACCGTACCGGATAGCGCCGAAGGAATTGGCAGAGCTGAAGGTCCAATTGCAAGAGCTGCTAGAGCAAGGCTACGTACGTCCAAGTTCATCGCCTTGGAGTGCACCGGTCCTCTTTGTGAAAAAGAAGGACGGTAGCTTGCGTCTATGTATCGATTATCGAGAGCTAAACAAGTTGACCGAGAAGAACCGATATCCGATTCCAAGAATCGACGATCTATTTGACCAGCTGGTTGGGTCGACGGTATATTCCAAACTGGACCTAAGGTCCGGCTATTACCAACTGCGGATTAGGGAATGTGACATTCCAAAGACAGCGTTCAGTACCCGCTTTGGGCGCTATGAGTTCACGGTGATGCCGTTCGGTCTGTCTAATGCACCGTCGGTATTCATGGACTTAATGAATAGGACGTTCCGTGAGTATTTGGATCAATTTGTGATCGTCTTTATCGATGACATTTTAGTATACTCTCAATCAGAAGAGGAGCATGTAGGGCATCTGCACGCAGTTCTGAGCACCTTGAGGAAGAGTCAGCTATATGCCAAGTTCTCCAAGTGCAAGTTTTGGCTACCGTCAGTAGCATTCCTTGGTCACGTCGTTAGTGGAGATGGAATTGCGGTTGATCCGTCGAAGATAGAAGCGATCCGAGCCTGGCCTTTGTTGAAAAACGTAGCGGAAGTCTGAAGTTTCTTAGGACTTGCCAGCTATTATAGGCGCTTTGTGGAAAACTTCTCGAGGATTGCACTTCCTCTCACTAAATTGACTAGGAAAGATCAAAAGTTCGTTTGGTCGCCCGAGTGCGCACGAGCTTTTGAAGAACTGAAGAGCCATCTGACCACGGCGCCCATTCTATGCTCGCCATGTGGTACGGAAGGCTACAAAATTTACAGCGACGCCTCAGGGAGTGGTTTGGGTTGTGTCCTAGTGCAGTTCGGTAAGGTAATTGCCTACGGCTCCCGGCAGTTGAAGGTTCATGAGAGGAATTACCCGGTCCATGATTTGGAGCTAGCGGCCGTGGTATTTGCACTTAAGCTTTGGAGGCATTATTTGTATGGCGTGAAGATCGACATCTTTACCGACCACAAGAGCCTCAAGTACTTGCTAGATCAAAGGGAGTTGAATATGCGACAGAGGAGGTGGTTGGAGTTCCTTGGGGACTACACCTTCGACATCAAATATACTCCTGGAAAGGGAAATGTAGTTGCGGACGCGTTGAGTCGTCGGGCTCCCGCACAAGCAAATTGGATTTTGATGCACGATGAGCGTCTAATCCGTGAGCTGGAAGAAATGGAGATCATTTGCGTTGATCGAAGAGCGTCTACTTCAGCATGCTTGAACTGGACGGAGGTTCAATACCACCTTGCCGACCGAGTTCGACAGGCATTGGAGCTGGATGAGAGCATGAAACGCTACAAAGCGGAAACCGTTGACGGGTTAAACGCTGATTTCTCTTTCGAAGATGGCCTTATGTGGAAGAATGGCAGATTGTGCGTCCCAAACGTTGGTACTCTACGGGAGGAATTGATGTACGAGGCTCATCATACCAAGTACTCTATCCACCCGGGGAGCACGAAAATGTACATGGACATGAAGAAACTTTTCTGGTGGCCGGGTATGAAGAAAGACATTGCCCTCTACGTGGCCAAGTGCAACACCTGCGCGTTGGTGAAGGTGGAATGTCAACGTCCCGGTGGATTTTTGAAGTCCTTGCCGATTCCGGAATGGAAATTTGATGATATTTCGATGGATTTCGTGCACGGATTGCCGAGATCGCAGCATGGAAACGACGCCATCTGGGTGATCGTGGACAGACTGACAAAAGTATCGCATTTTATTCCGAACCAGAAGGATGATTCTGTAGAAAAGCTAGCGAAGCTCTATGTCGATAGTATTGTGCGGCTGCACGGTGTCCCTCGTAGCATCGTCAGCGATCGTGACGGGCGTTTCACATCGAAAGATTGGAGGCTTATCCATGAACTATTGGGCACTAAATTGAAATTCAGCACGACCTTCCACCCGCAAACGGACGGACAGACCGAGAGGACCAACAGGACTATGGAGGATATGCTCCGAATGTGCGCTCTAGATTTTGGAAAGAAGTGGGAAGATCATCTCTATATGATCGAATTCGCCTACAATAATTGCTACCAAGCCAGTATAAAGATGGCTCCTTTCGAGGCCCTCTATGGTAAGAAGTGTCGTACGCCGTTGTCTTGGGCAGAAACGGGCGATACTAAGCTATTAAAGCGAAAGGATGTTGAGGAAGCAACTTCGACGATCCGAACTATTCGAGAAAGGCTATTGATTGCCCAGGATAGGCAAGCAAAGTATTACAACGCCAAGCATAGGAACCTAGAGTTCGCCGTCGGTGACCGGGTTTACTTGAAGATCAAACCGTTCAAAGGTGTATCAAGGATCCGATGCTTGAAAAAGCTCAGTCCAAGGTACTTAGGACCGTTTGAGATTGTGGAACGTGTTGGTGATGCGGCTTATCGGCTTGCACTATCTGCAGAGCTGAGCGGTCTGCACGACGTGTTTCACATTTCAGTTCTGAGGAAGGCAGTGCAGGAGCCTACTCATATCGTTGCGGTTGGCAAAGTGTCGGTGGATAGTGGGTTGTCGACGAAAGTCAAACCCTTACGCATCGAGGATACCGAGGTAAAGCAGTTGCGGAACAAGTCCATTCGGATGATAAAGGTCCGGTGGGATAATTGCGGCCGAGAGGAGCTAACTTGGGAGAGAGAGCAAGCGATGCTTGCGGAGTACCCCGAGCTATTTCTCTCAGGTAAATTTTCTTTAAAAACTGTAAATTCCTGCTATTACTGTTTTCGAAATTTCGGGACGAAATTCTTTTAAGGGGGGTGGAGTTGTAACACCCCAAAGATCGTGGTTCAGCGAGGTAGGCGGAATGGTAGTGTTGCGCTCGGGATAGGCTCAAAATTCCAAATCAGGCCAATGCGCACGACCATTGTCCTCTTCGCGCACGACCAGTGATCGTGCGCCAATGATCGTGCGTAACCCGCAAAGAATCGGAGTTCTGTCTCGGCTTATGCGCACGACCATTGTCCTCTTCGCGCATGACCAGTGATCGTGCGCCAGCGATCGTGCATTAATTTAGAAGAAAATCGAGTTCTGTCTCGGACAGTGCGCACGACCATTTCCCTCTTCGCGCACGACCACTGACCGTGCGCCTGTGATCGCGCGCCCTGTTTATTCTGTTCCGCGATTTTGAGCGGAGAAGAAGATCGGACCGTCCAAATCTTTTGGAAATTGATCCAACGGCTAGGTTTAGTTGCGGGAAACCTTTAGGGCTGATGAGAGGGGGTTAAACCTCATATTCTCTAAGCCATTCTCTCTCCAAACCCTAGAGAAAGAAGGAGGAGCCAAGGAAGAAGAAGGTAGATCCCGCCATTGACGGAGCTCCGGAGCTCCGTTTCGCGAGCCGTTTCCAGATTTGGAGAGTGCAGCCCGGTGCGGTCGTTTCTCTCCGTGTAGAATCTCGGATCTATGGCGAAAAAGAACGCTCCTAGGGTAACGATTTCTTCTCCCGTTGTTTGGACTTGTCTTTTGTCCTCTCCTTCATTTCTCTATGCTTGCATGAGGGATCCCTTTCACCAAATGGGTGAAGTGTAGGATTCCCTCAAGTTCTCTGGAACTCCGGGTCGATTGTGTCCGTCCCCGGCATATTGCATGTAGAAAATCCGGTAGTCGTGCGGATTTAGGCATTTTGTGTGAAGCCTATTCGTGGTCGTGATCCCGAATCGGTGATGCTTGGATTGCGACGTTGCATTTAGGTTAAGCCTAGAATGCGTGCCGGAGAATGACTCCGTGAAATCATCTATAGTAATGCGGGATTTAAGTGTAGGCGTCTGTGAAGATCCTAACGAAAGCCCCATGCTTTGAGATTGGATGAAGGCAAACCTTCACCGCGAAATTGATGCGGAGCGTATTATACCTCCCCTTTTTGAGTATTTGTGAAGCCTAGATCCTTGTGAAGGGATTAGGTGCGTAGCTTATATTTGTGTAGCACTTGAAGGTGCTAAACCCTTACGGGCCGAGGGGAAGCCGTACCCGCGTCGTGCGATAGATCGCGACGATTAGAGCACGGGCAAAGCTAAACCGAACCCGTTTCCATGCAGATCGGTAAGAGGTCCCTACCTCATGTAGCCGTGTGATCATGGGAGAGGTCGTGGAAGGTGGTTTACCTAGACCGACCAAAAGCTCTTTTTCCCACATAAGGCGATGGCCCTTACGGTGGAGTGTTTTGTGGAATTGATGTTGTTAGCCTCATGCGGTTGTTTAGGCGGTTGCGGGGAACCTTGGGGTGAACCCAACCAACATCATGTGCATACCTAGGTTCCCTCCTTTTTGATGCTCAACCTAGAAGATTGAATGCGCTTGAAACCTCACCTTGTGTAGTTGCACCTTCTTTATTTTAGTACTTGTGCTAGTATGGCTTGCTTGCAGGGTAGAATCTCCGCCACCCCGGGAAAGGGGTGGGGTCGTTATAATTTGGTCAGTTGTGCTGACCGTTACTTTGTTTGCCACCGCTTGGTGGAATGTTCTTATGCAGGTGCAGGTGAGCCTAGCGGGAAATAGCGGGCGATGGCCCTTTGCAGTGTTGGCCCTCGAAGGCCAGCCCCTTTTCCTGTTTTTCATGTATGGCCGGCCTGCGTGCCGATGTATGCTTTTGGAGTTTTGTGCATTGGGTGAATGTAAGGCCTTAAGGCCGTAACTCTTATTCAGGTTACATTCCTATGATAGTGGACAGTTCACTTTGAATGGTTTAATTAATGCTTCCGCTTATGTTTTGTACTCTCGTCTAGTTGTTACTTTTCTGGTTATCACCTTTTAACTCCTAGCTAGTGTGGTTTGTATGGCGTGGGGTCCCGGCCGGACCTGCTGTTATACCTTTCGTACTGGCAGGGTGTTACAGGGGACAACTACCGACGCTCAGGTAAACACTCCTTACTATTATTTTATGAAAGACATAAATGTACCTGGATTAAAAAGAGAATTTTACATTTTAGCTTAAGACAGGGTCCCTCGGTCGGGTGGATCATCTAATCCACAAGTAGAAAACTATACATACGCAGCGAAAAATAGGTTCATTTTAGCCTACATGAGCATGAAGATCAACATCCCAGAAATGGTATGCACATATCTATGTTCAGTATAGTAAGAAAGGATTTTTCTACGATCTTCAAGCATGCGATAATTACTTAAAATCATGATATGCAAGAATGTCATTTTTTATATTAATAAAGTAACTAATGCATCCTAGCATAATGCTTCCCAGAGAGAAAGTAGGTAAACAACCTGAAAGTAACAGCAAAACAACTAATAAGTAAACTAGCACAAGAAGACTTGATCTAAGGGCGTCAACAACTGACACGAGCCCATAAAAAAGAAGGAAAACACCCAAAAGGGGGCAACAACTAAAGAACTGCCCCTTACCTAGGAGAGAAGAAGGGCCTCGATAGGAAAACTTGATGACGCCGCTCTAACTCCCGCGACAGCTAAAGACCTGAACCTGAGACATTCATAAGAAAAGAATGCCTCAGCCCAAAAGGTGCAAGAAAACCAAGATTAGCAACAATCAGAAATAAAAGATTGCAGAAAGGAGAACTAAGCAGATAACCATCAATAATCTTACAATAACTCAAGCCAGCTCAAACGAGTGCACTCGGTAAGAGGAAAAGCCTGCACCAGAAGGTAATAGCCAAAGCAATCAAAGTCAACCACGTGTCCGCCATTGCGGCTCAGAGGTGGTGGTTATACATATAATATCATAATACACATATATAAGCATGTAAATTTACAAGCACTTGAGACTGATCAACTCGAGGGAAGAGCGTCCCCCAAAAGAAGGCACTACGACGGTGGTATCTTCCACTAACGCCCACAGCCCAAAAACCATACAGGACTGCTGCGGCGGTGGCTCCAATCCACCCAAACCAACAGCCCAAAAGAGGCACTATCGCGGTGACCTTTAGCTCACTCACTCAGCAGACTCACACATAGCACCAGGAGCAGGGGTGCATAATCATATATATCATTATATGTATATATTTATAAGTATATAAGTAAACCACAGTGCAGTTCACCAGAGAACACTCAGAACATTAGACAACGAAGATCATAGAGATCAAGAACCACTCACCAAAACTATCTCGGAGAATTAGACAACATAGCATACTTGGCTCATAAATCCAACATAGCAAACAGAGGAGTGCCAGACGGGAAAACAGGATTTCTGGTAGTTGTAACCACAACTCAAGACGAGAGGATCAGTAAGCACCAGGTTCAGCAATTAATCAATATATCAACATTCAACTTACAACAAGGTCGAAGATTTCAGAAAGACGACACCATGCAAGGCTTGGTGTCGGAACAAGACGAAGGTAAACTTAACACAAAGGCCAAACACCAGAACAACACTCAAAGGTCAAAAGAAAACACTTGGTGAGTCCAAACTTGACTACCAACGAACTTATCGTAATAGTACGATGAATAAGGCACGACAAGACACCACAATGAACACTAACCAAAAACAGGGCAACTCAAAGAATAGAGCATAGCTTAATCAAAAGTCTCAACAATGAGGCTTAAAATGCTTGATAACATCGCTCAAGATACCCGGGAACACCCGACAAAGGAACATAAAAATATATGAGGAAACAATTCAGAATAAGTGATGAAGTCGACAGAAAACTTATCAAAAGTTGACAGAAAAACTTCACAAAAGTTGACGGGAAAAGACTTACATCAAAGTCGACGAGAAGGACTTAACAAAAGTCGACGAGAAAGACTTAACAAAAGTCGATAGGAAAGACGTTACCAAAGTCGAAAAGAAAATCTTAATCAAAATTGACTGGAGGACTTCATGTCAAAGTCGGCGGGAAAGGTCGATAAACTCGACGGGAAAAACACAAGAAAGTCGACTACACATACAACTTGAGGGTTCTGGACAGAGACTCTGGACGGAAAGACTAATAAGTTCAGGATAGCAGTTCTAATAAATTCTGGATGAAAAGGCTAGAGAATTCTATAACTACACAGAGAGAACATCTAAACAAGTCCATGGTATAAAGAGGAATCAAAATGCACAAGAAGAAATATGATTTCCGAGAATACACTAAAAATGACTTTTCCGAGAGAATCTATCAGAACAACAAGGAAGACCAGAAACAGAACTTCACTTGCAGAAAAGGGGGAGAAACAATCATTAAAGGGGAAGAGGAGCAAAACCAGGAAAAAAGGTTGAAAGAGAAGGGAAACGGCAAATAGAGACCTCAACAGCTAGGCTACTAGCGTGAGACTATGAGTGAATTAATAATTTAACCAACATCTAAATATAGATGCCGAACATGCCAAACATATCCTCTTATACCCAGGGTCATAAAACCAAGCAGTTGAAGGCCAAATAACAAGAATAAGCTTGAGCTAAGAGCCGATTACGAAATTTGAATTATCGAGACTTGCAACCTGAAGGCGGCCCACCAGTCATATAGCAACAATTGAGCATAATATCGAAGATAGAATTAGATATGTCGACCCCCATATAGTTCTAAAAATAGAACTATATATATAGCTAATAGAAACTACGCATAGTGGACCCAAACAAAATAATCTGACTGGAACAACATATGGCAGCCCCCAACTGGTACTACATAGAGCATCCCCAAAATAAAACCAACAGGAATGGATATATAGCAGCCTCTTAATCGGGGCTATACAAACCAACCCCAATATAAACCAACAAGAGTGATGCAAAGCAGCCCCAAAATTTAGATAATAAATAGCAGCCCCCAATTAGACTATAAATAAGAAACAGCCCCAAACAGGTTGCTACAAGGCAGCCCCCCATAATAATAAATGTTGGAATGGACAATAAATTTTGAAAAGCAGCCCCCCCCCCCCCCCCCCCCCCCGCCCCCCCAAATGAAATTCTAGCACGCAGCCTCAAAATTAAAAATCCCAACTTAAAACGAATAGCTGATAGGCTCAACCTTCCCAAAAAGAACAAAATCTCTAGCATATTGCCCAGAAAATTTAACTAAGCATATACCCAAGAAAAATCCTAGCATATAGATGCAGAATTTCATAATCGAGAGTTTAATTTAGGGTGAAACAAGGGGAATGCACATAGCTGCTAATATAAGGCCAAGGAAGTTCACCAAACCCCCCACTAAATTAATAACTGTTAGCACGAGTCAAAAATAAATTTATCAAACTCCCCTCTTAATCCATGGCAGCTAGCAATAGGCCAACAAAATAAATTGACCAAGCCTCCCCTCATCATAAACCATGGCAGCTAGTAATAAGCCCAGAAAATAAATTCACCAACCCCCCCTCAACATGAACCATGGCAGCTAGTGCAAACAGGAAACCAAAAAAAAAGATTTTAACAAGGGAGCCATGGATAATTCGGGCAGCAGGGAGGGCAAACATACGCCCTTTAACAAGCCTAAAGGCAGTAAAGAATCAAAGAGAGGTGAAGAAGAAGTGTTTCCTTGCCTCAAATCAACTGGCGACCAGCCAGATCGCGTCGAGTAGAACGAAAAAGTCGTCCGGAACCCTAGCCCCGACGATGCAACAACCCTCAGTAACACCGCCCAAGCTTTAGCGACGTCCTTCGCCTCTGACAACCGGCACTATCGGAGAAAATCCAAAGCCGGCCTCTCACTCTCTCTCAAGAAAGCTCGAACCATCGTGGGGGAGGAAGCGAAAACCACGGCAGCCCCTTCACAGGAAGTAAGGAAGGATCGGGAAACCCTTAATAACCATGCTTTAAGCAAAGGATGGATTACACATATATATATATATATATATATATATATATATACAAATGAAATTTTTCATATATATATTCATATATATTTACAAAAAGAAAAAGTTTTGTTTAATTCTTTTTTTATATAAATGTAAGCATATATGAATCTATTTGCTTATATCTTCCATACATATCAACCCCCCTAAGAAACCATATTGCACATAGCTACGTATGAAAACATAAGCCGTCACATATGGACACACCTATGTATATATTCGCATACGTCTGTCCACGAACCCCTAGATGTGAATATATGTGTATACATCCGCATATATGACTCGATCTAAAATTTACTCGTCGGCCGACGATGCCGCCGACGATGATGAAACGGTAATGCCCTCTCGCATTAACACACGCATGACAACTTTCAAATTTAGACTTTCAACGATAACACAGCCCTACTTAGAAGACTAAGAAAAAAATCTGGGGCGTTACAAAGGGCTAGCGCCATCGGTAGCTCATATCATCGAATTGGGTGAGTTTTGAAGAAAGGACTTGTGTGTATCGTCAAAAACGTTAAGACAAACCGTCGAGTGCTAGCGCTAGCAGTAGCGGTAGTGCCGACGGTAGCTGTCTAGACGAATTCATGTCCCTAAAAATGTGTTCTGACGAATCATGTCAAGCAATTGTGAATTTGATTTGATGAGCACTAGCACAGGCGGTAGTGCTAGCGGTAACTTTCTCGACGAAGTCTTAAGCGGCTATGGATATGTTCGTCCTGGGTTAGCGCATGCGTTAGGCGGTAGTGCCGACGATAGCATTTTCTATATATAGTGGCCAAATTCATGGATTTTCCTTAGTTTCACACTTGCACTCTCTCCAAAGGCAAATGCAGAGGTCAGGGAGAGGAAGGAGGTTAGTTTTGGCTAGAACAAGTATGGGTAGGAGATCTCTTGCCCGCTTGTGCCATCATTGGATCCATGGAGAGGAAGATTAACCCTATGAAACTAAAATAAGCACCAAGGGTAACGATTCTCCTCCTTAATTTATGGACACGCTAGTCCTTGGATTTGTATAGTAGCAGGAAGATTTCCACTAATTAGTTGATAGGTTTCTTCCAACGGGTCGATATGGAATATCCCCGTAGAAATTGTATATAGAGTCCGGATCGATGTACGAACATAAGCATACTGTGTGAAGCCCATATGGATAGGTTGATCTGGATTGGTGTTGTTTATTATGCTTCAGAGAATACTCCAAGTATGTATGGTTGTTTTCGGGTTCTGGGTGTTGTGATGTGTTGTAGGGAGTTCTGGAGGCAATCTCTGGAAAATACCTGAAGGAGCTGGCAGAATTGCATTCTGTTAGCTAGTGCTAGCGCCGGCACTAGTGCCAGTGATATGTTGTCACATGGCATGCTGTGTTGATGGACTGGAGGAGCTCTTCTATGAGATCAGGATGAGGTGGAAGTTTACCCGCATCGTGCTGCGATGATTGAGACGGGTCGAGCTGGATCTAAAACCGACCATATTAGTTAGGACGAGGGGGGCCCTCGTTGCCTTCTTATGGTGGAGAGCCGGAAAGCGTCAATGTGTACGGCTTAGCTTAAATGACCATCCAAGTTGAAAAAGAACTTGTGGATGGAGTGTGCCTTGAGAGCACAATACGTGCGGCCTAGAGTCAACATATATGGTGATTGTTTCTATGCGGTGCTTAGATGAACCAATGAAATATATGTTGTTATTGCTTGTTTTTAGGGAAGGAGCACCACCGCCCCGGGTATGGGGGTCGTTATAATCTTGGTCAGCTAAAGCTGACCGGTTACCTATTTTCCCACTGCTTGGTGGCTTGTGTTTTATTGGTCCTGGCGAGACAAGTAGGAAATAGCAGGTTGGAGTCCCATCCGTCGTTCTTAGCTGGCACTCAAAGGCCCAAGTGTTTTGTTTAATACTTTTCATGTGTGGACGGCCTGCATGCTGATGTTTGGAAGCCACTTTTGATGTAAACAAGTCTAGTAAATAACTTTATGTATATTCATTACTAGTGAACAAGTGGACAACTTATGTAATCTGGTCTTACATTAAATAAATGCTTCCGTTGTTTATGACTCTGTGTATGCTGAGATGGTTTTATTTGAAACTATTTAACTACTAATTACGTAACCCTCTTTACTGTTCATTTAATATGGCGTGGGGTCCCAGTCGGACCTATTGTTATATTCTATGTGATGGGGAGGGTGTTACAGCCTAGCACTATACTGTCCAAATAAATGTAGCATCTTTCTTCGTCAAAGATGTAAGCGGGAGGGCAACCTTTGAGAACCCCTATACAAACTTGCAGTAATAGCCCGCTAGTCAGAGAAAGCTACAGACATCCGATGCCAATCTCAGTTGCGGCCACTCCCTAACTGCTTGCACCTTGGCCGGGTCTACCGCCAACCCAGCTCCGCTGATAGTGTGCCCCATGAATGCTACCTCCAGCATCCAGAGCTGGCACTTTATAAATATGGCATACATCTGATGTTCCCTCAGCATCCCCAACACCATTGTCAAGTGTTGGGTATGGCCTCCCTTGTCCTGGAGTAGATCAAGATGTCATCGATGAAAACTATGATGAAGATGTCTAAGTAGGCTTTGAAAAAATGGTTCATCAGACACATGAATGCAGATGGTGCATTAGTGAGCCCGAAGGGAATCACCGTGAACTCATATAAGCCATAGCGCGAGCTAAACGCTGTCTTCGGTATATCCTCCTCTTGGATCCTTAGCTGGTGATATCCTGACCTTAGATCGAGCTTGGAGAACCAGTGGGCCACTTGAAGATGATCAAACTATTCGTCGATCCTCAGTAGCGGATAAGTATTCCGCACCGTCAGCCGGTTCAGCTCCCAGTATTCGATGTAGAGTCGAAGCGACCCGTCCTTCTTCTTCACAAATAGAGTCGGATCTCCCCATGGTGATGAGCTCGACCTAACAAATCCTGACTCCACTAACTACTGGAGCTGCGTGCAGAACTCAACCAACTCTTTGGCTGCAATCTGGTATGCTGCCTGAGACACGGGCCTGGCTCCGGGAAGTAGCTAAATCTGAAAGTCCATGTCTCATCGTGGAGGTAGTCTGGGCAAGTTTTCTGAAAATACATAAGAAAAGTCCTGAACCACGGGGATGTTGATAATGGAGGCCTCCGCCTCTACCATCCAAAAATTGACCAGATACACCTCGTATCCTTGATGAAGGGCTTTGACATCCTGAATAGAGGATAATAAAATATGTGAGACGGTTCTAATACCTTCTATTAGCACCTTGGAGTCTTCATGTCTCAGTACAATCTTCTTTGTCGGGCAGTCGATCCTAACATGGTTCCAATGTAGCCAATTCATGCCCAAGATCAAATCAAAATCCGGCATTTTCAGGTGTGTCGCTGGTGCCTTAAATGACTGTCGCCCAATCTCCACCACCATGTTGCACTTGGCGCACGTCTCTATCTCTGACTCGTTCGGTAGACGCACCTTCCTGTGGATGCCTTCGAAGTGCTGAACTTGGTCCAGATCATCTACGAACTCCTCCGAGTCGAATGAATACGAAGCACCCATGTCGAATAATGTGAATGCAGGTTTCCCATAGACAAACACTATACCTAGGGTGGTTTTGTTGTTCGGGTTATAAGTCTCAGCAAAATTAAGGTTTGTGCAAGGTACTATGTAATTGTAAAGAAAACAATAAAGTACCTGTGATGAATTCCTCGGGGTTCCTCTCCTGAGCTAAATCCAGAGCATACACCTACTTCGGCCTTGGGCCTCTACAATGATGTCTCCAACCACAGCCTTGTCTCTGCCTCAGCACCGATGTGCTGGTGCTGGAGGGGCTGGTGGAGGGCGAGGAGGACAGTTGGATGGAATAGCTGGGGGCAATTGGCTCTGATGTGTCCTGACTGGTGGCATCTGAAGCATACTACTGGGAAGAATCCACAATCATTGTGCCTCGGTGGCTCCTAGATCTGCACTCATAGCGGAACTGGTACTGCAAGAGGCTACTGCTTTGGCCTGAAGTAAGGACAAGGGTGTCCTCCGCCTCTCCTAGGGTGACCTCCGCCTCTCCCGTGCCTCATAATCCTGCACCACTGCGGTCACCTGCTATTCTCCCCAAAGTGAATCCCATCCACTGGTCTCTTCCTCATATTGTGCACCATCAGATAATCTGCTTCCAGTTTCTTCATCGTCTCTAGAATCTTGGCTAAGCTGCAATCGACCACGAACAATAGTGCCTGCCTTAGTGGGTCTCTGAGTCCCTGGTAGAAAATCTTGGCGTAACCTCTGTCATCCAATGAGTGCATCCCCACAAAGCTAGCCATATGGGAGAACTCCCTCTAATACTCTATCACTGACCAACTCCCCAGTCTGAGGTTCAAAAACCTCTCCTCCAACTCGGCCCTGTCCGTCACTGTCACAAAGTGCTCCAGAAAAGTGGAACTGAACTCCTACCAAGTAATCTCCGAGTAATCCTGTTCCACATAAGTGGAATCCATCAAGGAAATCCACCATCTCTTGGCATGGTCATCCAAAGAAGTAGTCGCCAAAGAGACTGTCGTGCAAACCGGGCAGTTGATGCCTGCGAGCATCTCCTATATAGTGTCCAGCCATTCCTCCATCTTGACCGCATTCTTTGTCTCGTGGTACATCGGAGGGGAAAAGCTCTTGAATGCACCTCTGATACACTTTGTGGAAGCAACACAAAATACTCTCCAACCTGTCGCCATGTGGAAGTAGTGATGCACGACATCTGCTCCTCAGGGTCTACCATCACGTCCTGCCTGATGTACTGTTGCTCCTGCTCCTCAATCTTTTGGTGTTACGTCCACATCCGACTGTTAGTCAAAAAGACTAAACTAATTTTGTGCTCACCTCCCTCCACGACTCCTAGGTACCGAGCGGTAGGATGAAGCGAATGACAAAAAGGCGTTACAAGAAAAGCAGGTGACATGGATTATACTAATAGTATAATGAATAAGCGAACAGTAAGTAAAATAGCAATAGGTAATATGCGAATAGTAAATATGACAACAGTAGGTAATTAATAAGTAGTAAATAAGTAAAGCCTGTAAAGTAATAAGAAAACTACCACACTATCATCTAGAGTACCTTAACTTATATGAATGCTCATACCAACTTATAAGTTAAGATTTCCGAAATTGTAACTTATCATATAAAAGAGCCCATACTATTTTATATGATAAGGGTATGCAAATGTATATGTCCATAGGATGTATGAATGTTATGCCATGTTATGTCATGTTCAAACAGAGCAACTCGCTCACACGACTCTGCATGCACAAACCTTTAGTTCCTGCTTTTCGGAGGTAGCAAGCCCCTTAGGTATTTCTACCATGGCAACAGAATCAGTGGATCCGGCACTCCACTTCTAGGTCGCTATACACACTACCAGACCTAGACCTTACATACTATAAGATCCCTCTCCTACACCAGAGAGTTCCCGGATTGTATGCCCAGAACCGCCATCTTATGATGACACCAACACACGAGTTAGTTGCCTCGGCAAGATGCCAATCTTGCCGGCAAGAACGATCAACCAGACCAACATGAGATAAGAAGTAAACTAGGTAAATAAGTCCACAATCACCCATTTATATATATCTAAAAGAATACAAGTCCAATAATGAGTACAATAATCTGAAAGAGAGTAGGGGCTTATGCCCCGGTATATGTCCAAAATAAAGTAAATAAACTTTTTCTCACTCTACATCTATGCGGAAGCTATCAAACTCTCGTCAATCTATTGTAGGGTAGTGGTGATGTGCGACAACTGCTCCTCATGTCTTGCCATCACATCCTGCTGATCGTACTTCTACTTCAGCTCCTCGAACCCCTGGTGTTACGACCACATCCGATCGTTAGTCAAAAAGACTAAGCCAATTATGTCATCGCCTCCCCCCACAACTCCTAGGCACCAAGTGGGAGGACGAAGCAGAGGTCATCAAGGGGTAAAAGCAAAGCAGGTGGCGGCGGATATACTAACAATAGTATATGACCAAATACTAATAGGTCACACTAGCAGTTCTATTATATAGCATTATGAAGAATTTCTGAAATATTAATAATGAGCAGTAAGTAGTACTAGCAGAAAAAGTAGCTGAGTAAATGTACTGGAAGCTGAGCAATTAGATCTAAGAGCATCTATAAAAGTAACCCTAACGTACATGTATGCCCATACAAACTTATAAGTTAGGGGATCTGGAACTACTCTAAACTCATTGTATAAAAGAACCCAAACTAATTTATACGATGAGGTCTTTTTTATGAAATGATGTTATGGTCTGCTGTACAATGCAATGATGCAACTCACACCACTGGACTCTATACGTAAAGACTTTTTTGTTAGTTCCCTCTGTTCAAGTGTGTCAACTCAGGTACCCCATTGAGGCAAACATGGTTATGGATCAGGCATGTCCACTTCTAGGCACCTTTCAATATCTCACAGCCTAGACGTTATGTACGCCCCCAAGAACACACATGTATCCGCATATTATTCGGTAAGCACCACCTCTATCCCACTTTTCGCATCTCCTCTTAGGTACACCCTGTCAAGGCAAACATGGGCAGTGGATCAGGTCCTCCACTCTTAGGCTAGTATGACACCTCCCAACCTAGACCTTACATACACCCCTAAGAACACATAGGGTATCCACGTACTATCTAGTAAGTGATGCCTCTTAGTAATATTTCCCCCGAGTTTCCATCTCTATTGACTATCCAGTCCTCCTTATATAACACTGAGCCTACTGCTCGCAGGACAGCCCGTCTTTATATCATAATTTCTCGATCCTCCAGCTCGCAGGACTATCAATCCTTGTACCATTCCATCCCAAATTTTGGAAGAGGTTTACCTTATCAAGTTCTCATACTTAAACTACTCTTGACTATTAATTAGTTGTACTTAGAAGCTTAGGGTGAATCATGGACTCCCCGGGGGCTACCCGGTGAAGGGCTCGCTGTGGTACTAAGGAATACAATAGGGTGAAGCCCAAATCTCCTTTTCTAGGATATTTACTATTATTGGTGGATACCCATCCTTTTATAACCACTTCCTCTCTAGTTACTATAAAATCCTAAGGTGGATTACTAATAGACCAGACAGATGAGTGTCGATGTTCAATTGAACATCGAACACTACCTTTCCTAGTGATCAGCTATTCTTTCGTGTCATCACTCAATCCTTATTTAATGGATCCATATTCAGTCATTGGACATAACTCCTACCTGGTAGTGGATCACTTCCTATATCTCTTATCATAACAAAATTCTATTCTGTATCGTTAAATTTACTAAACGCACCCAATCTCAACCACTAAGCATAACACTAGTGGGTTATTTTACTAATCCATTTATGATGTACACAATGTTCCATGTATTAATATTTATGTGTCTAAAGATCAAATAGGGATTCAAATTCAACTAATCCACTCTTACTATTCGCAGACCAAATCGTACTAAGTTATGATATATGGCCTAAGAGGGAGCTACATGATCCTCCTAGCTAATGTGTACTCAAATAAGATTTTAGAAGTTGTTTAGATGAAAAACTTCAGATTTTTCATTCTTTTCCTTTAATTAAATTATATTGAGCCTATAATTTAACTCCTTATATTTAAGACATTCATTAACTTGCATATGAAGTGTCAATTATCATGGCCCAAAGGGTCCAATAAATTTTCCAGGTAATTGCGTCACTCTAAAATGATCATCAGCAAAGTTTGGTATTTTTCTAACAGTGATACGTTAATAATATTAAATAAATAATATAAGCCCAACGTTCCATTTAATGAAGGACCTACTATTAACAATCATAGAATAATTACCACAAAATTTACAGGGCATTATGGTGGTAACATAATACTACTGGCTAAGTTTCAAAATTTTCTAAGTCAATTGTCCAGCAATACCAATTAATCAAGGAAAATATTAAATTCCCACTTTGTGAAAGAACTACTATAATTCCTCAGAGATTAAATATGACAAAATTATCTAGACATTATTGTGGACAAATGAGCATATTGACCAAGTTTCATAATTTCTGAAATCAAATTGACCAGCAAAAAGAATTAATCAAGGAGACCATCAATATTTAATTTGTGAAGAAACATAATAAAATATTCCACCATAAATTTTGATAAAACTCCCAGACCATAATATTGATCTCAAAAGCTTAATTACCCAATTTCATGCAATAATTAATTCATTCACCCATCTAAATGTAAGACAAGCTAATTGGGGTTAATTTGGGTATATGTACTATAGTGAATTATAATATCACTAAAAATTCCAAGTAAATTTCCCTGAGTGTAATTTCACTTCCTATAGTGAATTCCATAGTTTCATTACATTCCAGAGCCCTTTGACCCTAGATTTATCATTTATGTCAAATGTAACATAAGTACCCAAACTCTACTTTCCTAGGGAAATCAACTCAAAGGTTATAGGGTTTTCTTGAGATTATAGATCTCATAAATCAATATGCATGTTCCAAATTTGGTGGACATTGACCAAGGGAATAAATTTATATCAACAAAATGCAAGTGTATAATTCACACTCATTTTTCCCAAGTCACCTTGGTCTTGCATGTGGCTTTCCCTCGCATGCATGAACCCAAATGGGTTCAAACTTTTAATAGTGACTATTTATGGTCTAATTAACATGCCACCAAAGTTTTGGGTCAAGTTTAGTTAACTAAACCATGTAGATTTAGATCTACATTTTGTGCTATATGCACACCAAAAATTTCCCCATTGTATGCATGTGGAATTCCTTCACATGCACAAAGCCAATTGGTCCCAAATTTTTACCAGAGACTTATAGGGACCTACACTAATATCTATCAAAATATGGGGTGACTTGGTGTTGTCTAGCCATGTATACTACAAATACATGATTTATCAAATTACTGTAAAAACTATGGGAAGATGTTTCCCAAAAGTTATGATTTTTGGAAAGAGGGTAAAAATAGGTAATATATATGTATGGTTAAAATCTCAGCTCTATTCACCCAATAATTGGAGAGAGATACTTAAAATACTCTCTGTGCTATATTCACACCATTTCATGTACTAGACAAAACTTGCATGTTGAAAATATCAACATTCATAGCTCCAAATGGTCCAAAATTTTGTGAATGTACTTTTAATGTCCTAATTAATCTTCTAGAGAAGATTCGATGGATTTTGAGTTCATGAAACTCAAAAAATCAACACAGGATATTTTATAAAACTATAGAAAAATGTTGTCCAAAAATTCTTATTTTTGGACAGGAATTGTATATAGGGTACATGCATGCACAAAATGTTAACCTCATACCATTAACCATTTAAAAGTTATGCCAATAATATGGGTTGTCCCCTCCTAGGGACCAGTCCCACTAAAACTGCCATATATATTGATCTATATGGCAACAAATCAAGTCATTCAAAGTTCATTAGGAATTTAAGACAATTATCTACAACTTTTATACTTTACACGTTTCCTAATTATGCCCCTAAGGTGCTCAAAAAGAGCATGAAACTACTGTATAACATGTGACAAAAATCATTTTAATTCAATATTATAAGATATCATCTATCACACATCTTAAAGCAAGATCCGATGATCCTGGGTTATCTTCTTCCTCTAGCAGATGGGAATGATGACATATAATCCTATTTTGGCCAAAAATCCTTCCATACTCCACCATTTTGCATGAGATAAGTTCATATAGCTTTGTTTTAAAGAGAGGAGTTGATTGTGACCTATTTCATGGCAAATAATGCCCTAGAAAAGAAGTTCAAACATTGACATTTTTAACCTAAATCTCCATTAATGTCCATGGATAGAGCTGACTTAAGCTTGGTTTTCACCTCCTAAGGGTCTAAGAAGCTATCATAGAGGCAGGGGAAGAGAATCCGAACCTTAATGGTGCTTGTCATTGGGTATTCCTCCGGTCGGCCATTGATTTTGCTTTCTGCGATGAGCATGCTCAAAATCTCAATCCTCCACCATTTGTAGTGTTCCAAGGCTCGATTTCATATGCTCTCCACCTTATGAAGCTAATGGTATGCTCAATTTGAGCTGGGAAGGAGAGTATACGGAGTTGCCATTGGGACAAGGTCGACCAAGCCTTGGATGCTTCACCCAGGCTACCATTTGGCATCCACTCTACTGGATTTCAGTTGGGAATAACTGAGGGAGTTAAGTGGAGTGTATTGGGAGAGGAATGGGAGCCAAGTGGCACCCAATCCATGATTTCCCCCTTTGTCCTCTCTTGATTTTGGGGAAAAGTCTAAATTGCACCTATGCATTTCTCCCCCTTTCAAATTCAGAGGGAATAGGCTTGCGCTTTCATTTCCCCTCTTTGGGCTTAGGTTTGACCATGGTTGACTTTGGGGTTGACTTGTTCAAATTGATGGGTTGACTAGTCCAAAGTGTCGGTCTTGAGACCCTTGAGACCACCCAATGTTGATTGTGTCATGGTGATGCCCTAATTGGACCAATTTAGCCAATATGTGTGATTTTGACCAATTTTGGGGGAATTTAACTTTGGTCAAATTGGGCCAATTGATGACCACTTGATGTGGCTTTTGGATCCATTGGGTCCCCTATGATGTTATAAGACTAGGGGATGTCAATTGCATGTTTTGCTGGTCAATTAGACCTATTGGCGAAGGATTATCCTATGTTGACCTAAAGTTGACTTAGGTCATTGTGGACCAATTGGTGACCTCATGAAGGGTCTTTTGATTCACTTGGGTCTCTCTTAGGGTTAGGGATCTATTGGTAAGCTCAATTTGAGTTGGTGAGTCCAATTTTAAGTAAATTGGCTAAGGTTGACTTGTGCACTTTTAGGGTGATTATAATAATTTTCCCAAGTTAAAGTTAACCTAGGGTCATACCATGATCTCTACTCACCACTCAAGCAATATCCCTAATACAAGTGGGTATACAATGAATATGGATGTTACACATACGCTGTTGTACTCGTCCTAGGTGCACTTCCGTGAGCTTTTGCATACTCTTGCTAGCATCCTCCCAGTCTTCTATGGCCAGGGGTGGGTTACTAGTGATTGTCTGTTATTCTGTAGTAAAATAACCTACAGACCCTCTAACTCACCACACCCCGCCAAAGTCAACGTACTACCATTGGTGTGAAAATTTACCCATATCGAAGACCCACCACTAGTTTATGTACATGCAAGGTTTATCACACCACCCGAACCTCCAGCTCGCAGGACTAAATATTCTTGAACCATTCTGTCCTCTCCAATAGGACGAGGTTTACTTCTCTCAACTTTCCTCATTTAGGGTTACACTTGTTTTTTACTTAGGAGATCATAGTGATTTAAGGTGAATTCTGGACTTCCCGAGGTATAACCGGTGAAGGGCTCGCATCGGTACTGGATGCTATTCTGGGTGACATCTCATACCTTCCTTTCTCGGAATATTTACTTTTATTGGTAACTACCCATTGTTAAGGTTATCCTCATTGTTACTCTACATTAGTTTAGAATAACCTAGAATTCTTTTAGGCAACTTGACAACCTTCTTATGGTGCGTGGTGAAAACTCTTAGATATTCATTTATATGTCCAACTCTAACCTTGAAATGCATCATGATCATATTAACATTCTAAATGTCACTATAAGTGCATAGGGTAGGAAACTCCCAAAATGCTTCAATTATTCACAGTGACGCGCTTCTAGTTTACTATTCACTATAGGATTAGAGTCCACTAGTGAGGCCACAACTTATAGGGGCTGATGTTATGTATGCCCTCTCTTTGTGTTCAAAATTTCATTCCATTTCTAGATATTCTGGTTAGTCTAAGCACCACCTCAAGTTTTTGATATTCACAATCCTACTCAAGCAATGAACTAGATTGATCTCTATGATGTGAACTTCACTATAACTTTGCCATATGATCTAAAATTTATTCCATAGGTTAATCATGACTAAATTAAGATATGGTCATAAATTCATAATTTTCCTAATTATTTTTTGACTATTTATTAAAATACTTCAAGGATACTGCACACCTCTCTTTACACATGAAGTACTAGTTTCTGAGGTCAAAGTAGTGCTAATATTTTGTCAATGGAATATAATGGTGAAATATCATGATTTACTGAATTTCATAATTTTCCAAAGCATTTATGACCTGTATTTTATTATTTGAATATTTAGATCAATTCGCCACATTACACAGTAAGTACAATAATAACTCAATCAAAATTTCTGGAAATATTACCATAGATTTCTAATTATCTAGAAACAGCCTAGCCAAATTTTCATAATTTTCCATATAATATTAACCACATATATTTCATTAATATATAAGTGTAACAAAGAACATTTTTGGTAATTTACACTGTAATTAACTTCCAAAAATCCTACCAAAATTTCTAGAGATATATTTCAAAGTAAAACATCATATTACAGAATATTGGATTTTTCTCTAGAATTTAGATGAAGTTTATTTCATTTATATACTTATGTGACAAAATCAATTATGCTCAAATAACAAGGGAAATCAACTCCAAAAATCCCAATAAAATTCCAGAGGTATATCATACTCTAAAACATCATGTTACAAGATATAAAATTTATCCTGAGTCATGTGACCACTTTTATTTGACCAATACATTTATGTGACATTAATGTTATTAATTAAATACTTAGGATTTTACATTCCAAAAATCCTAACTTTCCTAGGGGTAGTACCCTCCATCATAATAAGTGTATTTCCCAAATATCATGAGCATACAATAAGTCATTAGTGATAAATTCACAAAATACCCAAAGGTGCTATATGCACACCACCCTTCCATACATCTCATTCCTATGTATGTGAAATATAATGTTCTACGTTGGTCCAAATGAACTTAACTTTTTTACATGTGACTAAATATGACCTAACAATTATGTCACCTAAGATTTGGGTCATTTTGCATCTATAAAGCCACATTTATTTCATTAATATGAAAAATCATATTAACCACAAAACTTTAGAAAAATGTTGCCCAAAAATTATGATTTTTGGAAAGGGGTTGTATCTAAGTCATTTACACTTATGTACAAAATATTAGAACAATCCAAGCAACAATGTGAACTTCATCTACAAAATAATGACTGGTCACCCTTTAGGACACACCTCAGGAGAATGGCCCTACATGGAGTTGTAGGCCACCAAACCTGGTAGTTCAAAGCATTATAGATAGTAGACCTTAAGGGCTATAAAGGTTGTGTTAGGCACTTTTTTTTCTATAAAGTCCTCTAAGTAGCCTAAATAATTAATCTAAACTTCAGAATAAAGTGTGACAAAATGATCCCATCATATTAATATGGCCTGCGTATAAATATCTGCTTAAATCAGATGTCTGTGGTTCATCGTCCCCGATAGGCTGATGGCCAGGATTCAACATTCCTGGAGCCTCTTCCTCATACAATTGTCGGCCGCCTGAGGGACACCACTGCCGGCCACCACCACCACCTCCATTGAAGTGGTGGCTATCGATTGGAGGTGACACGGTGAACGGAGGAGGTGTCTCCAGTAATCCCGAGTGGGGTGAAGAGTTCAGCTAAACCTCACCTATCTAACATGGATCGCGGCTAAATTGAGCATGATTTCTCAGCCTAATGATCTAGAGAGCTTGCACAGAGGGAGAGGAGGAGACACATACCTCAATTGTGGCTAGGCGGGTGCTCCGACGGGTGGCCATGGATATCTCCGTCTTTGGCGAGCTTGTTCGATCTGTGGATTCTGCACCAAATGCTCTGTTATAAGAGGTTGGATCGACTACTTAGGACCCTTTAAAGCTAATGGAATGGTCAAATGGAGGTGGTGATGGATATATAGGGAGGATGGAGTGTGGGGTGTTTCGGCCATGGCTTATGCTGCCTCCCCTTACCAGCTGAGCGGCTGCTATGCTTTGAAAAGACTGTTCACAGTCTGAGGGAGGCGGATGACGGCTTGGGCAAGGTGGTAAGGGGACATGGAAGCTCCCTTACTCAAATTAGCTTTTTACCTTAAGAGGGAAATGCCATTTTTTCCCCCATGCACCTTCTCTCTCTCCAATTTTAGATGTGGGGTGCCAATAGGCTTATGACATGCTGGTTAGGCATGGGGTGGGGCCTTGGTTCACATGGATTTTACTTAGTCTTTAATTTCTTCCTTTAAGTTCTTATGTTGACCATGGTTGACTTTTGGGTAGACTTGGTCAAATTGATAGGTGGGTTAGCCCCATTTGATGGTCATGGGTCATATGACCTTGCCCAAAGTCCATTGGACCATGGTGTGGCTCCAATTTCGTTAATTGATCCATATGGTGTGAGTTTGACCCAAATTAGCCTAAGTTTTACTTTGGTCACTTTTGTGTCCAATAGATCCCTAATGGGGTTAGAAGGTTAAGGGTGAAGTCAATTTGACCAATTGAAGGCCAAGTGGTCCTTGATTCGGTTGATTTGGTCTATGTTGACCAAAAGTAACTTTGGTCAATACTTTGAAATTGTGTGGAACCAATTAGTGATTATTGACCAGATGACCTTACTTAGTGGTTAGGGGAAGATAGGTAAGGTCAATTTGATGTATTGAGGGTCAATTGAGTCTATTTGTGTTGAATAGGGCTATGTTGACCTATGTTTTACTTTAGTCAATTTGGTTAATTTGATTGACCAATTGGTGATGTTCTTGGTCAAGTGAGTCACTATTAGGGTTAGGAACACCTTGATGAGGTCTATTAGTGTTTGCGAGTTCAATTTGGCTAATTTGACTTAAGTTGTCTTGTGCTCACTTGTGAGCACTATGTGAGTTCACCCCAATTTAATGAACTCTAAGGTCATCTCCTTTCCTCCACTCACCCTTCTATCCTCATGTCATGCCCTAACACCCCCCATTGGGTCTAGTAGGATTAGGGATGTTACAAATCCCAATAAATAAAAAAATAATTTTGTCCTTAAAATTTAAGTACGGGTCTACTGGATTTTATGCAAGATGAGAAAAAGGAATTGTAACGCCCCGGAATTTCCAGGATTTATTTTAATCCTTCTTTGGCATCATTTTTGACGTAAGGGCGTTACGTTAGTGCAAAGTTAGCGGTGTGCCGCCGTTTGCGCATTTTTGCGTTCTTTCGGTCATGTCAACCAAATTTTGGAGTGTGCCGAAATTGGAAAATTTTGCATTAGGAAATTAAATTATTTAATTTTAGAGAGGCTCTTCGAAGTTTCGTTGCAATCCTAGCGTTTTTAGAGCCCCGGAGATTTTTCAAAGATTTGTTTAATTATCGTCGCCGCAATCTTCATAAATTTATATCTTGAGTTTGGCTTGTCGGATTTTGTTTCCGCCTTCTCCGTTGGATTCGTAGCGCCTACATTTGTCTTCGGCGCGATTTTTGTTGGAATCAGCGACCGTTGGTTCGTCCATTCTTTTCTTCTTCTTCTTCTTATTATTAATATCATTATTATTATGGCTTTTTTTTACTGTCATCCATTTCCTCAATCTCTCTGTTTATATATATATATTATATATATAAATATCTTCTTCCATCTCTTTATAAATTTACATATATATATATATTATATTATATTATAATATTTCTCTTCTTTATTTCTTCTTCCTCCCTGGTTTCCCGATCCAGGGATTTCGAGAGAGAGAAAGAGAGAGAAGTGAGCTTCCGAATGCCGCCGACGGAGCTCCGGTGCTCAAAATCTTCAATGAAACATAGATTTGGAAAGCTCTCGTCGTGCTCATCATGTGCGTGGTAAGTTTCATTCATTTCGTAGATTTTTTGCTCTAGGGTTAGCGGCCCTAACCCTCTTTTTGTTTGATTTTCATAGATTCTTCGTGCGTAGGGCTGTGTTTGAGCCGATCTGTGGCGTGGAGGGCTTGAGAGGCTGTTTTTCGTCGATTCAAGTAAATGCAAGTGGTGGTTTGTTGTCTTTTCCCCTTGGAATTTTTCCTCCAGATTCTTTCCTTCCCTGTTTGTATCTTTTTTATGTTAGTATGAAATTTTTGATTTGTTTATTTCAGCTTATAGTGTTGTTAATTTGAGTGTTCTGTTTGTCCAGTTGATGGTTTTTGTGTGTTGAAGATGAGTTCTGTTTGATTGAAATAGAGTTAGAAAATCTGTTTGTTAATTTACCTGTTTGTTAATTTCTATGTAAATTCCTTATTTAGTTTTCCCGATTTCCTTAGTTTTCTGGAATTGTCCATATAAGGGTTTGTCCAGTCGAATTTTTACTTAGTTCTTTTCCTGAAAATTTCTGTTTTAAAGACTTCCCGTCGATCGGCACCCCGTCCCGTCGATTGATAGGAGAGGGCAGAGTTTTCTGTTCTGTCGAGTTTTCTAAGTGAAAATCGATAGGACACCCATCGATCAGGCTCCCATCCCATCGATCGGGCTCCCGTCCCGTCAATTGGGCATCTTCTAACCTTCCAGTCGATTTAGACTAAGTGTTCTCGTCGATTATGTTATAATCTGCTTGTCGATTTTAAGTTTATATTTCCCGTCGACTCTTCCCGTCGATTATGTTGAAACCTTCCCGTCGATCAAAGACTTTAGCTTTCCCGTCGATTTTGCCTTAGCTGAGTTCTTTGGTTGTCTTCTGCCAATCGTCAGGTCATTCTGTGGATCGAAGGGACCGCCATCCGATCAACGGGACAGCCAATCAGTTATGTTTTAACCTCTTTTTTCCCGTCGATTAAGCCTTTAGCTTTTCGTTGACTTGATTATATATCTTCCCGTCGATGTACAACCCTGTATTCGCCGAGTGGGTCCCCGGGGTCCAGGGTTTCCTTTGGCCCGGTATTTTTAGGCACTGCCCCGGGCAAGGAGGGGGGCAGGAGAATTTTTAGGCGGACCCAATAGTGGGGGAGAGCGGTGGAGGCGGGCAGCCTCCCGCTCGCCCAGCCCAAGAGGAGAGGAGGGGGGGGGGGGGGGCGACAACCCCCTCTCGCCCAGCCCCAGTAGGGGGCGAGAGGGATGGGAGGCCTGCCCTCTCTCGACAATCCCCCGTGAAAGTGGAGGTTAGATCTTAAGTTACTCAAGAGGGGGGGGGGTGAATAGAGTGTTAAAAACTTTTCCTTAGTTTTTATAGCTGAATTAAAATAGTTTTATATATATGTGTATGCAGTGTGAGATAAACATATAAGTAAAAAAACTGAATAAATAAAAGCACATAGCACAGCACAAAGAAAATAAGCAAACACAGAGGACACAAGGAATTTATAGTGGTTCCCCAATAAATCTGGGTAGTCCACTCTTCTACCACCCTTGGTAGGAGTCCACTAGGAGGGTTGATCAGGTACCCTAACACCAAGGTGATTTTGATCAGGTGTCCACACACCACAGAGCTTTTGATCAGGTGCTCAAAACCAACAGGATTTTTTGATCAGGTGTCTTGCCACCAAAAAGGTACACTTTTGAAGGGAGTATTAACCCTGTACAAGAGTGGTGAGAAAAGGTTTATAGTGTTCTTCACTGTCAAGATGCTGAGAGAAGACTCTAGTGGACTTATTGTAAAGCTCCCTTGTCTGATTGAAGTATTTGACAGATGTTGGAGAAGCTTTCTCTTGAAGACACAAATCTTCTGTAGCAGATTGATCTGGAAGAAGGATTCTTCAGATTCTTTGTTGCTCTTTTAGAAGACTTGAACTTGCAGCAGATGTCTGAGAGATTGAACTTTGAAGATGTTCTCAGAGAAGTAGAGATTGCTGCTTGAGGAGGAAGAAGAAGATTGATAATCTTTTGCTGAGAGTTCTTCTTCTTCTTTTCAATATGTTCTTGTTATTGTCTCTCTGTATTCAGTAAGTATATTTTTTTGAATTCTGTCGAGTGCTGAGACAATAAAGTCTGTCTTGATATATTCTATTTTTGGAAATAGAATAATCAGCTTTTAATCCTTTCTTGGAATAACAACAAAAACCAAACGACTTTGGCAGGTCCTTGAATAAGGAAAGAAGGAATATATTCAAAGAATATAATATCCTTACTTATCTGATTTGAATACGTCCAAATATATTGATTATATCCGTTAGAGTCGTCGATCTGTGTTCAGAGAGTTGATAAATAACTGATCTTTAAGAATTAAATACTCTGTAATATGTATTTGTCGATCTGAGCTTCAGTAAAGAATTTGTCGAGCTCTGGCTGGAATCTGTCGAGCGCTGGCTGGGAATCTGTCGAGCGCTGGCAGGAATTCATCGAGTGCTGACAGCCATTTGTGGAGTGCAGAGATGGCTGGATTTCGTCGACCGCTTCCTTGAAATTTCGTCGATCGCCGTCCGACGAATGCTGAGTGTCGTTCGACGAATGCTGAGCGTCGTTCGACAAATGCTGAGCCTTAGTGAAATTTCTAGTTCTAACAGCGAAATTTCTTCCTAAGCTCTTGACCCATAAACTATACATTGGGGTCAACTTGTCCTTAGTTAACATCTAGTGATCCTAGCCCAAATCACAAATATGGTTGTTCCAACAATCTCCCCATATTTGGGTTAGGACACTATTTGACAAATATTGAAAATAAACAAATGCTAAAACATCAAAATCAATAGAGTATGAATATATCTGATATATTTAAATATTTTATCAGATATGAAGTGAAAAGTACTCTGAGTTTTGAAAAATACATTTCAATAAGAATAAAACTGAAAATACAATCAGAACCTTGATTTTTCTGAATTCTGCATTTTTGACATCTGAAATTCTGATTTTGTCTGATCTGTGTTGTTCTGAATTCAGAACTGAACTGAACTGTATTGTTCTGAAATCTGAATTGAATATTTACCTGATTTCTGAATGTGTTAACTGCTACTCCTTTTGATCAGCTTTATAATCTTAATTAGTTATGCTGTAGTAATAACTGATATTGAATTTGCTATATAAAAGTTCTTTTTCTGAGCTGTATCTACATCTGAATTACAGAATACTTTTCTGAAACATTAAACTGTAATCAACAAACTGCTGTTAGCTTTATCAAGCTTTTCTTCAAACAGTAACTCCCCCTGAGAGTGTCTCCCCCTGAGACTGGAGGTTCTTCAGCTGTCTCCCTTGCTTAGTTCATAGAACAACTCCCCCTGAGCAAAACAGTGCTTCAAATGGAGCTTGTTCATAAAACTTCTCCCCATGCCTAGTTTCAGGAAAGGCCTGAAGCTAGGCCCCTTGAAGAAGCGACATTTTATGGAGGTAGGGAAGGATGCAAGATTTATATTGCTGTTGTTCAATTTCATTTGCATTCTTTGTCTTGAGAGTTTAAACCCTTTCTTTTATTTCTGCAACTGATAGTTTGTCCCCAATTGAAAGTGCAATTGAGTATCTATGTTCTGCTTTGATAACAATTTAAAGTCCTCTAATATCAGTTGAGATCTCTGATAGTTTGATGTTAATTGAATGCCAATTGAAAGTTACTTCTGGTACCTGCACAATGTTTTTGGTAGAGGTAGTGTTCCTCTCCTCATTTAATAGGTTAGTTCCAACAATGCATGGACTCTTCTATTTTAAGAGAGGATTTGTTATAAACCCTATATGCTTGTTGATTAGTGAATAGCCTAAGAAAATTCCTTCATCAGATTTTTGTTCAAATTTTCTAAGATATTTCTTATCATTATTATGAACATAAAACATTTACAGCCAAATGCTCTAAAATAGTTAACTTTAGGTTTCTTCCCTTAAAGTAATTCATAAGGAGTCATTCCCTTAATTTTGTGTATCAATCTTCTATTCAGAACATAATTTGCTGTGCTAATAGCCTCTGTCCAAAAAGATAGGGGCAAATTAGCATCTACAAGCAATGTTCTTGCTGATTCAATTAGAGTTCTATTTTTCCTTTCAACTACCCCATTTTGTTGAGGAGTTCTACGAGCTGAGAAACAATGCCTGATACCTTCCATCTCATAGAATTCTTTCATAAGAAGAGACTCAAACTCAGTACCATGATCACTTCTGATCAATGCAACTACAGTAGAGTACTCAATCTGTATGCTCTTAAGAAAGTCTGTAAGAACTTTAAAGTTATCTGACTTTTCTTTCAAAAAGAACACCTAAGTGAATCTAGAGAAGTCATCTACAATAACTAGTGTGTAAGACTTCCCCCTAAACTCTTTGTTGCTATTGGTACAAAAAGGTCCATATGTAGCAAATATAAGATTCTAGGTGAATCACTTTTAGATAATGATTTAAAGCTATTCTTAGTTTGCTTGCCTAGTTGACATGCCCTACAAAGACCTTCTTTCTTATATGAACCTAAGGGTAAACCTCTAACAAGATTGTCCTTAGATAATTTAGCAATGGTCCTAAGGTTTACATGTCCTAATCTCTTATGCCAAAGTTCACTAGGTTTGCTTAAATCACTAAATAAACAAACTTCTGAAGTGGATGAATTAAAATTCACAAAATATATATTACCTTGCCTAATACCTGATAAAACAATAATATCATCAGTAGATTTAATAAGGAAATTCAATTTATTAAAGGTTACCTGATAACCTTCCTCACATTACTGACTTATGCTGATGAGGTTGTGCTTTAGTCCCTTGACATAAGCTACTTCTTTGAAGGTGACTTCTCCAACCTTGACTTTTCCATAGCCTTTGGTCTGTCCACAGTTGGAGTCTCCAAATATAACTTTTGGTCCAAGCTTTGCCTTGTAGTTGTTCAGGTTGGCCTTGTTCCCTATCATATGTTTTGAATAGCCACTATCCAAATAACATTTCTCATTTATTCTTGGACAGCTGTGTACCTGCAAAAACAAAAACAAAAAGAACTATTTGTTCCTGACCTAGACTACCTTGGGTCTTTTTGTATTTCCACAAAAATATAAAATAAAAGACATTTCAGGTTGGTCCTTGTAACCTTGGGGATGATATCTCCTTGGAGGTATAATCCATTCAGTGAAAGGATTCTTAGAATGTGAAGAATATGAATTGTTCAGATTTGCTGTATTGTTTCTGTTATATGAACTGGGCTGAGTTCGTCGAGCTCTATTCGACAAATGACTGACATTTCGTCGAGCCCCGTTCATATAATAACTATATTGAAAATCTGTTTTTAGAGTTCGTCGAGCTCTGTTCGACAAATTTGATGCATTTTGTCGACCATCGTTCGTTGAAATCTGCTGAATTCTGCTATTCTCGACAGTCTTACTTGAAATGTTTTTATTTATACCTATAACCTCTTTGCTCTTAGCAGAGATGAATTTTATAGGTGTAGATAACATGTTATTCTTAATTAGAGGTGGCTCACTTGATGAAGCACCCAAGCCTAGTTTGCTATTAAGTCTAGCATTTACTATGCTTGTGATATCCATCAGTTTGATGCTTCTCCCATTTAGGGATTCTTCAACTTTCTTGGCCTCAGAAAGTTTATTCTCAAGGAGAATAGTTTGTTCTCTAGAGGCAGCCAAATCTTTCTTAAGATTTACATTTTCTTCACTTTTATTTTTCATTTCAGCTAGCTTATGTCTGAGTGAGATTATTTCTTTCTCAGATTTAATGAAGTCTAAGCAAAGAAACTTGAATTCATCTTTGAATTCAACTGAAGTAAAATCAAATGTAGATAATACCTGATCTGCATCATTTCAGCTTCAGATTCTGATTCTTCATCTGAATTGCTTGCTGAGGCATTGATAGCCATCATATAGAGACTTCTTTCTTCTTCATTATCTTCATCATCAGAAGAGCTGGATGATGAATCTGATTTCCAAGTTTCAGCTACAAATCCTCTTCCCTTCTTTTTGTGTTTGTGGGAGGAAGATTTGCTGGAGTTTCTTCTTTCTTCCTTTTCTTTTCTCTTTTCCTTCTTGTCCTTCTTGTTTTGATTTTCTGGACAATCGGGTGCTATGTGTCCTGGTTTCCTGCAACCAAAACATATAATTTCTTTAGAATTGTTTTTATCATACCTTGGCTTTTCCCTTGATCTGGAGTCCTTCTTTCTGAAGTATTTCTTAGCTATTTTGTAGAATCTCTTGGCTATAAGGCTCATGAACTCCTCATTTTCAAGAGTCTTTCCTTCTTCTTCTGTAGCTTTGAAGGCAATGTTCTTGTCCTTCTTTGTTGAAGAGGAGGTGCTGACTTGTTCAGCTTCCCTTGTCTTGATGAGTTGCTCATAGGATTTGAGCTTTCCTAGCAGTGTCTCAGTACTAATCTCATTGAGGCTTCTGGCTTCCTTGATATGCCAGATCCTAGAGTCCCAAGTGCTGGGGAAGCACATTAGGATTTTGTCATTGATCTCAGTTAATGAGATTTCCTTATCCAGTGTTCTGAATTCACTTATGATTACACGTAATCTAGTGTACATATCTGCAACTGATTCTTCTTCATCCTTTTTGAAGTTCTCATACTAAGAGATCAAGTGTGATCTTTTATCTTTCCTTTCATCTACAGAACCTGCAACCATATTGTTTAGTGAGATCCAAATCTCTCTAGCTGAGGTGCAGTCCACCACTTTCTGAAAGATGTCATCAGACATTATTTGAGCCAGAATATTCATGGCTTTTACATCAGCACTCCTTTGCTTCTTTTGTGCTTCTGTCCACTCAGGAGGTGGGACAGCATGGTTGTTTGTTATTGCTTCAGTACTAGTTGATGCTGAGGGAGCAGGAGGTCCTGTCAATATGACATTAAAGATTTCTTCATCAATAGAGCTCATATAAAGCCTAATCCTTGCTTTCCACAGTGCAAACTTACTGAGAATGCGCATAGGAGGTCTTATGCTTGAATACTCTTTGTTTTGTTCCATGAGTTTTTAACAGAAAATAAAAATAATAAAAACTCCAAAATAATTTAAGATCTAATTGATCTTTGTGATCCAGGTGTTAGCCTGTAAATAAGATCAACCAACCTCTGATACCAATTGAAAGTGGAGGTTAGATCTTAAGTTACTCTAGAGGGGGGGGGGGGGTGAATAGAGTGTTAAAAACTTTTCCTTAGTTTTTATAGGTGAATTAAAATAGTTATATATATATGTGTGAGTAGTGTGAGATAAACATATAAGTAGAAAAACTGAATAAATAAAAGCACACAGCACAGCACAAAGAAAATAAGCAAACACAGAGGACACCCTTGGTAGGAGTCCACTAGGAGGGTTGATCAGGTGCCCTAACACCAAGGTGATTTTGATCAGGTGTCCACACACCACAGAGCTTTTGATCAGGTGCTCAAAACCAACAAGATTTTTTGATCAGGTGTCTTGCCACCAAGGAGGTACACTTTTGAAGGGAGTATTAACCCTGTACAAGAGAGGTGAGAAAAGGTTTATAGTGTTCTTCTCTGTTAAGATGCTCAGAGAAGACTCTAGTGGACTTGTTGTAAAGCACCCCATATCTGATTGAAGTATTTGACAGATGATGGAGAAGCTTTCTCTTGAAGACACAAATCTTCTGTAGCATATTGATCTGGAAGAAGGATTCTTCAGATTCCTTGTTGCTCTTTTAGAAGACTTGAACTTGCAGCAGATGTCTGAGAGATTGAACTTTGAAGATGTTCTCAGAGAAGTAGAGATTGCTACTTGAGGAGGAAGAAGAAGACCGATAATCTTTTGCTGAGAGTTCTTCTTCTTCTTTTCACTATGTTCTTGTTATTGTCTCTCTGTATTCAGTAAGTATATTTTCTTGAATTCTGTCGAGTGCTGAGACAATAAAGTCTGTCTTGATATATTCTATTTTTGGAAAAGAATAATCAGCTTTTAATCCTTTCTTGGAATAACAACAAAAACAAACGACTTTGGCAGGTCCTTGAATAAGGAAAGAAGGAATATATTCAAAGAATAAAATATCTTTACTTATCTGATTTGAATATGTCCAAATATATTGATTATATCCGTTAGAGTCGTCGATCTGTGTTCAGAGAATTGATAAATAACTGATCTTTAAGAATTAAATACTCTGGAATCTGTATTTGTCGATCTGAGCTTCAGTAAAGAATTTTTCGAGCTCTGGCTGGAATTTGTCGAGCGCTGTCTGAGATCTGTCGAGCACTGGCTGAGATCTGTCGAGTGCTGGCAGCCATTTGTCGAGCGCTGGCTGGGAATCTGTCGAGCGCTGGCAGGAATTCGTCGAGCGCTGACAGCCATTTGTCGAGCGCAGAGATGGCTGGATTTCGTCGACCGCTTCCTTGATATTTCGTCGATCGCCGTCCGACGAATGCTGAGCATCGTTCGACGAATGCTTAGCACCGTTCGACAAATGCTGAGCCTTAGTGAAATTTCTAGTTCTAACAGCCAAATTTCTTCCTAAGCTCTTGACCCATAAACTATACATTGGGGTCAACATGTACTTAGTTAACATATAGTGATGCTAGCCCAAATCACAAATAGGGTTGTTCCAACACCCCGCTTGCCCAGCACCTTTGGTAGGCGATCTGGGGAGGCGGGCGGCCTCCCGCTCGCTCAGCCCTTAGGAGGCTGAGCGGTGGAGGTGGGCGGCCTCCCGCTCGCCCAACCCTTAGGCGGGCGAGCAGTGGAGGCGGGAGGCCTCCTGCTCGCCCAGCCCTTAGGCGAGCGAGCTGGGGAGGCGGGAGGCGGGAGGCCTCATGCTCTCTTAGCCCTTAGGCGGGTGAGCGGTGGAGGCTGGTGGCCTCCCACACGCCCAGCCCTTAGGCGGGCGAGCTGGGGAGGCGGGCAGCCTCCAGCTCAACCATCCCTTAGGCAGGCGAGCTGGGAAGGTGGGCGGCCTCCCGCTCGCCCAGCCCTTAGGCGGGCAAGCGGTAGAGGTGGGGAGCCTCCCGCTCGCCCAGCCCTTAGGTAGGCGAGTGGTGGAGGCGGGCAGCCTCCTGCTGGCCCACCCCTTAAGCAGGCGAGCTGGGGAGGCGGGCGACCTCCCGCTTGCCCAGCCCTTAGGAGGGCAAACTGGGGGGGGGGGGAGGCCTCCCACTTACCCAGCCATTAGGCGGGCGAGCTGGGTAGGAAGGCGGCCTCTTGCTCGCCCAACCCTTTAGGCGGGCAAGCTGGGGAGGGAGGCCGCCTCCCCACTCGCCCCAATGGGTCTGGGCGATTGGGGGCAGGCCGCCTCCCCACTCCCCCCCCCTTTTGGAGTCCAGGCGAGTAGGGAGGCAGCCTGCCCCCACTCGCCCAGCCATAAAAAGGGCAAGTGAGGAGTCATCCGGCCCCCACTCGCCCCGTCCCAAAGGGGGTCGAGCAGATACGGGTGGAAGAGTCGGGGGGGGGGGGGGGGATGTCCCTTTTGCGAGTTGGTCCTCTCGGCCCCGGTTCTGGAGGGATTCATGGGGCCGGAGATGTCTTACTACTCCGGCAAGGATGACCCAGTCCTGCACCTGCAGTGGTCGAGGACATGGTCTTTGTCAGGCCTATGTCAGATGCCTTCCAGTGTCGGCTCTTTGCCACCACCCTGAAGGATATGGCAAGGGACCCGTTGGGTCTATCTGGGCCTTCGAGACTTTGCGTTGAGGTTTCCTCCTGCGCTTCTCGACGTCGAAGAAGAGGAAGAAGGATGTTGAGGTACTCTTCAAGATGAGGCAAGAGCCAAGGGAGTCGCTAGCTCGTTATGTAGACAGGTTCCTGGAAGAGGTCCTGCAAGTCTAGGAGGTGCCAGGGTTCACCCTCCAGCTCGCCTTCATAGTGGGGTTGCGGGAGGGGTTCTTCAAGAAGAGCTTAAATCAGAAGACCCCCATATCCTTCGAAGAATTGATGGAAAGGGTGGCGGAAGAAATTGAGGGTGAGAAGGCCAACCCCGAGTTCGCAAAAAGGCTGGCCAAGATGAGTGAGCCGGAGGCAAGGCAGCAGAGAGGGGGCTTGGAGGATCCCGAAAGAAAGTTTGACCTAGGAGAGGGCAGCTTCCATGGGAGGGACCCGACCCCCCAAGGTGGAGGCAGGGACCAAAGGCACACCTACCACCACCTCAGCAAACCATGGCACTTGGTTGGGGAAGAAGGAAGAGATCCAAGAAAGCAGAAAGAAGAGGAAGAGGAGGTGATAGGGTGTCGTTACCCTACTGCGACTTCCACGAGGAGGAAGGTCGCACGACATCCACCTGCCTTAAGTTTTTGGAAATGAGGGAGGAAGGGGTCCAAAGCAGCAACATCGTTAACCATAGGGGGTCGAGGAAGACCAGGCCTGGGAGTAGGAGACCATGTTTTGGTATCCATACTTAGTTTTTTTCTTTATGCCCCTGTAGTACGATGTTTTACTTTCATACTTAGTTTTTTCTCACATGTAATATGATGAATAATATGATAAAAGATTTTCAAAGTACTTAGCCCCGATGCTGGCCTGCTAACCAGGCTCCCACCAATCTGGAAGGGCCGGGAAAACTGCTCAGTGGCCGGAGGTTTTCAAAGTACATAGCCCCGATGCTGGACCGCTAACCAGGCTCCCATCAAGCTGGCAGGACCGGGAACCGCTCGGTGCCCAGAGGTTTTCAAAGTACAAAGACCTGATGCTGGCCTACTGACTAGGTTCCCACCATGCTGGCAGGGCTGGAAACCGCATGGTGGCCAGAGGTTTTCAAAGTACTTAGCCCCGATGCTGGCCCGCTGACCAGGCTCCCATCAAGCTGGCAGGGCCATGAACCTCTCGGTGGCCGGAGGTTTTCAAAGTACTTCGCCCCGATGATGGCCCACTGACCAGGCTCCCATCAAGCTGGTAGGGCCGACAACTGCTCGGTGGCCGGAGGTTTCAAAGTACTTAGCCCCGATGCTGGCCCACTAACCAGGCTCCCATCAAGCTGGCAGGGCCGGGAACTGATCGGTTGCCGGAGGTTTTCAAAGTACTTAGCCCCGATGCTAGCCCACTGACCTTGCTCCCATTAAGCTGGCAGGGCCGGGAACCACTCAATGGCCGGAGGTTTTAAAAGTACTTAGCCCCGATGCTGTCCCACTGACCAGGCTCCCATCAAGCTGGCAGGGCCTGGAACCACGCGGTGGACGGAGGTTTTCAAAGTACATAGCCCCCCATGCTGGCCTGCTGACAAGGCTCCCACCAAGCTGATATGGCCGGGAACCGCTCAGAGACTGGAGGATTTCAAATTACTTAGCCCCGATGCTGGCGCCCTGACCAGGCTCCCACTAAGATGGCAGGGCCGGGAACCGCTCGGTGGCAGGAGGTTTTCAAAGTGGTTTTTTCCCCGAGATGGCTCCACTAGCCGGCCTCTCACTAGCCGGCAGGTTTGGATGACCTCTTGGGGAGGCTAAGTGGTTTTTCCCCATAGATGGCTCTGCTAGTCAGGCTCTCACTTACCAGTAGGGTAGGATGACGTCTCGGGGAGGCTAGGTGGTTTTTCCCTTGAGATGGCTCCGCTAGCCGGGCTCTTACTAGCCGGCAGGGCAGGATGACCTCTCAGGGTGGCTAAGTGGTTATTCCCCCTAGATGGCTCCGCTAGCTGGGCTCTCACTAGCCGATAGGGCAGGATGACCTCTCGGCCAGGCTAAGTGGTTTTTCCCCCGAGATGGCTCTGCTAGCCGGGCTATCACTAGCCGGCAGGGCAGGATGACCACTCGAGGAGGCTAAGTGGGTTTTCCCCCGAGATGGCTCCGCTAGCTGACAGGGAAGAATTGGCCTCTCTGGGAAGCTTAAGTAAACTTTTTTCCCGGGACTATGTGGAGTCTTCTCAACCTCACTCAGTGCCACTCACCGAATATGCAGGGTTGGACTTTTCTTTCCGAGCATGTAACCCGCTCGAAAAGAGCGGGGATTGTGTACAACCCCTATTTTCACCGAATGGGTTCCTGGGGTCCAGGGTGACTTTAGGCCTGGTATTTTTTGGCATTGCCCCGGGCAAGGAGGGGGGAAAGAGAATTTCTAGGCAGGCCCAAAAGGGGGGGGGGGGGGAAGCGGGGGTGGCGGGAGGCCTTCCGCTTGCCTAGCCCAAGAGGAGAGAGGGGGGGGGGGGGGGGGCAGCCCCCTCTCGCCCTGCCCCAGTAGGGTGCGAGAGGGGTGGGCGGCCAACCCCCTCTCGCCCGGCCCCCGTAAGAGGGGGAGCCACGGAGGCGGGCGGCCTCTCGCGTGCCCATCCCTTAGGCTGGCGAGTGGGGGAGGCAAGAAGACTCCTGCTCGCCCAGCCCATAGGCGGGCGAGCTGGGGAGGCAGGTGGCCTCCCGCTCGCCCAGCCTTAAGACAGGGGAGTGGGGGAGCAGTGGAGGCAGGGGCCTTCCGCTCGTCCAGCCCTTAGGTAGGCGGTGGAGGCAGGCGACCTCCCCCTCTCCCAGCCCTTAGGTGTTTGAGCGGTGGAGGTGGGCGGCCTCCCGCTCGCCCAGCCCTTAGGCAAGCGTACTGGGAATGCGGGTGGTCTCCCGCTCGCACAGCCCTTAGGCAGACGAGAGGTGGAGGCGGGCGGCCTCCCGTTCGCCCATCCCTTAGGCGGGCGAGTGGTGGAGGCGGGCTTCCTCCCGCTCGCCCAGCCCTTAGGCGGGCGAGATGGGGAGGCAGGCGGCATCACGCTCGCCCAACACTTATGCGGGCGAGCTGGGGGGCGGGCGGCCTCCCACTCGCCCTACCATTAGGCGGGCGAGTTGTGGAGGCGGGCGGCCTCCCGCTCGCCCAGCCCTTAGGCGGGCGAGCAAGGGAGGTGGCCTGCCCCCTCTCATCCAGCCCCGAGAGGAGGAGTCGGTCTTCATTTAGCGCCTCAGAATGGTGGGATTTGGTTGTTGGCAGGCCAAACCTGGGGGTATTTTCATAATCTCGTAGGACAGAATCTGGCTATTGGCAGACCAAGTCCAGAAATCTATAAATAGGACCAAGGGTGCACCATTTGGAGGGACTTCTCTTTTGGCTACTCTCTCCCCAAGTTTCTTTGGTGGGTGAAGAGTGCCTCTAAAGGTGCCCAAGCTTAGCATTGGCTTGAGAGGGGAAGCGCTCTAAGATCTTCCGGGTGTGTGGTGGGACCTCCTCGCTGAGCCCTCGGTCCTTTTCCTAGTTTCCTAAGCCTTCAACCTAGCGCTCTCCCTTGGGAGAAGTAAGTGTGAGGTCATCCCCCAACTTGTTGAGGGCCCGAACTCCACAAGAGACCAAGTCTTGGTTTCAACAGTCGACTTGTCTTAGCTCTTCCCATCGACTTGTCTTAGCTCTTCCCGTCGACTTTCTTGTGTTTTTCCCATCAATTTTATCGACCTTTCCTGTCGACTTTGACATAAAGTCTTCCAGTCAATTTTGATTAAGTTTTTCTCGTCGACCTTTGATATAAGTCTTTCTCATTGACTTTGATATAAGTCTTTTCCCGTCGACTCTTGTTGAGTTTTCCTGTCGACTTTTGATAAGTTTTACTGTCGATTTCATCGCATATCCTGAATTGTTTTCAGTATATTTTTATGTTCTTTCGGCGGGTGTTCCCGGGTATCTTAAGCGATGTATTCAGGTATTTTAAGTCCTTCTGTTGAGACCTTTAGATGAAGCTATGCTTTATTCGCTAAGTTGTCCTATAATTGTTAAGTGATCATTTATGGTGTCTATTGTGGCTTTCGTTGTATTAGTTTTGAGACGATCGTTAGGAGTCAAGTTAGACTCACCGAGTGTTTTCTAATAACTGTTGAGTACTATTTTGGTGTTTGGCCTTCTTGTTAAGCTTATCTTCATCTTGTTCCGACACCAAGCCTTGCACGACATCGTCTTGCTGGAATATTTAGCTTGTTGGTAAGTTGATTATTGATCTTAGGTTTAAATGTTGAATCTCGTGGTTGTTGATTCTCTCGTCTTGAGTTGTGGTTAAAACCATCCGAACGAACTCATATTTTTCCTGCCTAGTACTCTTTTGTTTGGCCTGTTAGATTTGAAGACCGATATTTGCACTGTTGGATATTTGGAGCCAGGTATGCTCCGTTGGGGTCTGTTGGTTGTGTGAGCAAAGATTCACTGCCACAATGCCTTTGTTGGGATGTTGGTATGTGTGGACTGGAGTCACCGCCACAACACCCCTGGTTTCGTTTATTTTGGGATAAGGTTTGTAGTGGATAAAGGACCGCAACCACAGTGCCCGTTTGTGGATCATACACTTGAGGCCTTGTGTTTTGCCCGACGTTAAATGATGCCTCTTCTTGATGAAAGGAGGTTTTAGTTCTTAAATTAAAAGCTCTTTGTTTAAGGTTTATTTCAAAATAGTGATATGTACAAATATATGCGGTGTTGAGTGTGTAATAACAATAAACACTAAGAAGGCACAGCAAGAAAATAAAGCATAAAACAAAGCACATCACAGATGACACACGATATATAGTAGTTCCCCAATCAACCAGAGTACATCTACTCTTCTACCCACTGGTAGGAATCCACTAGGATTTTTGATCAGGTGCCCTAACACCAAGGGGTTTTTGATAAGGCGTCCACACACCAATGGAGGTTTGATCAGGTGCCCAAATCACGATTAAGCTTTTGATAAGGTGCTTAAAAACCAAAAAGGATTTTTTGGTCAGGTGTCTTGCCACCAAGAGGTAAACTTTTGAAGGGAGTTTTAACCCTGTACAAGAGGGGAATAAAGAAGGGGAAAAGATATATTGTTCTTCTCTTTTGCTGAGAAGACTCTTGAAGATCCTGATGAGTTGTTGAGGTTGGATCTTTGATGATGTTGAAGAGCTCCCCCTGTCTGATATGAATTGATGACAGCTTGTGGAGGCTTCTTCTCCAGATTCTAATAACTCTTTTCTTCTTCTGCAATTTGATCCTGAGCAAATAATCTTGATTGGTGTCTCAGGATAAATATAATCTGCAAAGAAGAGTTAGAAAAAAGAAGATAAATAAAATGTTAGATCTGCTTCTTCTTTTTGCTTCTCTATTTTTCTCTTTCTGTTTTTCCTGGTTCAGGTTCAGGTTCTATGTTATATTTATTTCCTTCTCTTTGTGTGTATTTATTCTGGAGAGCTGATCATCTGATTTGAATCCTTGCCGCCAGAAAGGAAAGAAATAAAGTCTCTTTAATTCTGATTCCTCGAGCAGAACAATTTTCGTCTTTGTCTTTTCTGCAACGGCTATATTATTTATTGTCTGCAATGGCTAATTCAAACAAAGGAAAGACAACAATATGTAATTTGAAACTATTCCAAATATTGCTCTGTCAGCATATATAATATTAGTCGAACTGAGAATGATATTAAAATAATGCTGAAGATATTTCATCGAGCTCAGCTTCACGTTCGTCGATCTGATCATTTAGTTTGTCGTTCTGAGCTTCTATTGAAGATTCGTCGAACGCAGACTTGAGTTCGTTGAACGGAAGGATTCATTGACCGCTGAGCCTCGATGATTTCGTCGATCGCTGAAATATTGATCTGTTCGTCGAACGCAGACTTGAGTTCGTCGAATGCATATTTTTGTCGACCGCTGAGACGGTCTGGATTGTTGACCGCTGAGATGGCCTATTCGTCGACCATTGAACCGCTGAGATGGGATCGTCGAACGCTGAACCGCTGAGATGGGATCGTCGACCGCTGAGATAGCTGGATTTCGTCGAGCGTAGAATGAACATCTTTCATCGACCGCAGAGCGTCGTTCATCGAACGCAGATAGCTGTTCGTCGAACGCAGAGTGAATATCATTCATCGAGCGCAGAGCGCCGTTCGTCGAACGCAGATGGACGTTCGTCGAACGCAGAGAACACATGTTATTTTCTTATATTAGTTCTTCCGATTCGATCAAATCATATTTGTATCATTTTCTTATATTGTTTTCTTAGTCTTCTGACTTAAGGTAATCTGATCAATGTTATAGGATGTGTTATGATAGAAACTTAAATCATAGAGATGGATCCTAACTCAAATCAAAACTAAGGTTCCAACAATCTCCCCCTATTTGAGTTGGGATCCTAAGCCAAATTAAAACTGGATGTTCTAACAATCTCCCCCTATTTGGTTTAGGATACAGATTTATAGTCTCCCCCTAAAATTAACAGGGATCAAACCTAGTGGTCTGGTAATCTTCCCATATTTGGTTTTGGGATGCTAAATTTTCATCTTCTTTTAATTTCTCTTCTTTTAACTCATCTTCTTTTAATTCCATTTACTTTAACTTCTACAGCGTTTGATGGATTCTGATTTCTTAGATTTTGATTCCATTAAAATCTTGAATTGCTACAGCTGTTAATGAATTCTAAGGAAAAAAAAATTTAGGAACATTGCCTGATATCTTCCTTCTTCCAGAATCTCCTTATCAGAAGAGACCCACACTCAGTGCTATGATTATTTCTAATCAATGCAGCTTGAGTAGAATGTTCAAACATGATTTTTGGAGAAAGATCTGTAAGAACATGAAGTTATCTGGCACTGCTTTTAAAATAGAAAAATTTATTAAATCATAGAATTTAAATCTGTTTGATTAGGAATGGAGTTTAATGGTGAAAAACAAGTTAAGCCTTATAATTTGATATTTTGGCCTTTTTATCTCATTAAAATATAAATTTGAAAATTTATTTTGATTTTGCTGAACATAAAATATTTCTTTTTCTTTAAAAGTTTGTTTAAACTTATTAGCCTTAATTAATTTATTTTTTAAAGAGATAATTTGTTCTTCTGATATTTTCAAATTTTCTTCAATTTTATCAGAAGTTAATTTGATTATTGTTAGCTCTTTTCTGATTCTATTTTTAGATTTTATTAAGCCTATACATGAAATTTTAGAATCTGATTTGATTTGTCCTGAAGTAAAATTAGGAGTTGAAGTTACCTCAGTTATCTTTTCTGATTCAGATTCAGATTCTGCATCTGAGTAGTGGTTTGAGCCATATATGGCCAACATGCAGAATCTTCTGGCCTTTTGTTCTTCTTCTTCTTCTTCTTCTTCTTCACTTAAATTGGATGATGGCTCTGCATCAAAAATACAGTCAGTGGAAGAAGTAGAAGTGGATTCACTTACCATCCTTGAGAGGGAGTTCTAGATGGCCCTTGCTGAAGTGCAATCAGCCACTCTTTGAAGAATGTCTTTTAACATTGATTGAGCCAATATGTTCATGGCCTTTGCATCAGCACTTATCAACTTCTCTTGATCTTTTGTTGAAGAAGTTGAAGATGGAGGGCCTGTCAAAATGGAGTTATAAATTTCTTCATCTATGGCATTCATAAATAATTTAATTCTAACATGCCATAAAGAAAATCTGTCCAAATTATAGATTGATGGATTTGAAAATTCTACTTGTGCCATTAGATTTTAGAAAAACCTTAAAAAAGAACTAAATGATCTTTAAGATTCAGGTGTTAGCCTGTATATAAAATCAACAACCCTCTTTGATACCAATTGAAAGGAGGTTTTAGTTCTTAAATTAAAAGCTCTTTGTTTATGGTTTATTTCAAAATAGTGATATGTACAAATATATGTGGTGCTGAGTGTGTAATAACAACAATCACTAAGAAGTCACAACAAGAAAATAAAACATAAAACAAAGCACGTCACAGATGACACAAGATATATAGTAGTTCCCAAATCAACCTGGGTACATCTACTCTTCTACCCACTGGTAGGAATCCACTAGGATTTTTGATCAGGTGCCCTAACACCAAGGGTTTTTTGATAAGGTGTCCACACACCAATGGAGGTTTGATTAGGTGCCCAAATCACCAATAAGCTTTTGATAAGGTGCTTAAAACCAAATAGGATTTTTTGGTCAGCTGTCTTGCCACAAAGAGGTAAACTTTTAAAGGGATTTTTAACCTTGTACAAGAGGGGAATAAAGAAGGGGAAAAAATATATTGTTGTTCTTTTGCTGAGAAGACTCTTGAAGATCCTGATGGGTTGTTGAGATTGGATCTTTGATGATGTTGAAGAGCTCCCCCTATATGATATGAATTGATGACAGCTTATGGAGGCTTCTTCTCCAGATTCTAATAACTCTTTTCTTCTTCTGCAATTTGATCCTGAGCAAATAATCTTGATTTGCGTCTCAGGATAAATATAATCTGCAGAGAAGAGTTAGCAAAAATAAGATAAATAAAATGTTAGATCTGCTTCTTCTTTTTGCTTCTCTATTTTTATCTTTCTGTTTTTCCTGGTTAAGGTTCAGGTTCTATGTTATATTTCTTTCCTTCTCTTTGTGTGTATTTATTCTGGAGAGCTGATCGACTGATTTGAATTCTTGCCGACCAAAAAGAAAGAGATAAATTCTCTTTAATTCTGATTCCTCGAGCAGAACAATTTCCGTCTTTGTCTTTTCTACAACGACTATATTATTTAATGTCTGCAACGGCTAATTCAAACAAAGGAAAGGCAGCAATATATGATTTGAAATTATTCAAAATATTGCTCTGTCAGCATATATAATATTAGTCGAACTGAGAATGATATTAAAATAATGCTGAAGATATTTCGTCGAGCTCAGCTTCACGTTCGTCAATCTGATCATTTAATTCGTCGTTTTGAGCTTCTGTTGAAGATTCGTCGAACGCAGACTTGAGTTCGTCGAACGGAAGGATTCGTCGACCGCTGAGCCTGGATGATTTCGTCGACTGCTGAAATATTGAGATGTTTGTCGAACGCAGACTTGAGTTCGTCGAATGCATCTTTTCGTCGACCGCTGAGATGGGCAGGATCGTCGACCGCTGATATGATCTGTTCGTCGACCGCTGAACCGCTGAGACGGGATTGTCGAACGCTGAACCGCTGAGACGGGATCATCGACCGCTGAGATAGCTGGATTTCATCGAGCGCAGAATAAACATCTTTCGTCGACCGCAGAGCGCCGTTCGTCGAATGCAGATAGCCATTTGTCAAACGCAGAGTGAATATCATTTGTCGAGCGCAGAGCGCCGTTTGTCGAACGCAGATGGACGTTCGTCGAACGCAGATGGACGTTCGTCGAACGCAGAGAACATATGTTATTTTCTTATATTAGTTCTTCTGATTTGATCACATCATATTTGTATCATTTTCTTATATTGTTTTCTTAGTCTTCTGACTTAAGATAATTTGATCTAAGTTATAGGATGTGTTATGATAGAAACTTAAATCATAGAGATGGATCGTAACTCAAATCAAAACTAAGTTTCCAACACTTGAGCTGATCAGTCTCCATTACTTTAGCATGTGTACTTATATATGTGTATTATTGTATTATATGACCATCACCTATGAGCCGCAGGGACGGACACGTGGTTGGCTTTGATTAGTTTGGTTATTACTGTTGAAAATATTGAAGTGATGTAGAGGTCGGGCGGTCTGTTCTTGAGACCGCGCGGGTTGCCTACCCGCAGAAGGTCGAGCGGTCAATTCTTGAGACCACGCGGGTTTCCTACCCACAACGGGCTGGCGGTCTGCCAGTCCGGCTTATTCTTGGACTTGGTCTGCTTCAAGTCCTGCTGCTCTGCCAGATCGGTATGGCTTGTCTTTAAGTTGCACGGTTATGTTTCTACCCACTGTCGAGTTGAGGCGGTTATTCTATCTCTATGGGCGGTTACCACACTCCACCTTGCGCCTATAAATAGGACCTCTCACCAGATCTTACACAGTGAACAGTAAGCGAGAGCTCGCAAGTATTTCATGCGGTAAGACTTTTCTAGTCGCTCGGGATGAGATTGACTCTGTTGTGTTCAAAGGTTGCGTGGCTTGTGTGTGGTTCTGACTTGGTCAGAGGATACCACAGCGGTTAAGCAGGTGGCAGTCAGCGGCGGGTAGCAGCATGTGGTCGCGGTTTGCGGCTTCTCTCTTCAGCTTGCATATCTGCTTTCAATAAATTCAGACTGTGCGGTTAGGCGGCTTTCCTTGCCGGTCTGTTTTCTGTTCAGCTAGTCCGCTGTAGTGTTCGCGGTTAGGAGCGACTAAGTGACTGCGGTCAGGCGGCCTTGCTCGGGCGGACAGTTTTCAGCATTGGAATAACGGGTAGTTTGCGTGTTGAGTTGTGGTTTGGCGACTAGGCAGTTCGCGCGGACAGCCTTGTTAAGTCGGGCAGCTTACTAGTCGGGCGGCTTGGGCGGTTTCTGTTTGTCTTGTTGTTACTCTCGTTTGATTGTATAGGTGAAGCATGTCTTGCCATGCATACCTCAAGTTGTAAAGAAGAGTTTTGAATACTATTCCTTGTGTTCCTTCTTTGTTTCTGGTTTATTGTGCTCAGAAAGGTTGAGAGTGTTCCTGCGACCTAGTTCCCATTTTTCCGCTAATTATTGAAATAAGAAATTTTCACATGGTATCAGAGAGACAGAGGTTTGAGCAGTGAATCAGCCGCAGTTATCTTTCTTGGCTTTCTGGAGCACAAGTAAATCAGTATTACTGCAATGGAAGGTGGAATTGCAAGAGGTCTTGGTATTGAGCTTCTTACACAGACTAACTTTAAGAAGTGGAAGTCTTGTATGGAAAGATATCTTCTTGGTGAGGATCTCTGGGAGGTTGTCGGAGGAGATGCGAGACAAGCAGTTGCCTCTATTGAAGGAAATGCTGAACTGGTGAAAGCTTGGGAGAAAACAAATGTGAAAGATGAGTTTACTCTCAAGCGGGCAATTTCATTAGAGCTATTTGATCACATCATTGGATGTCGATCTACATCTGAGATTTGGACTTCTCTTGATGGGTTGTTCAATAAAAAAAATGTAGCGCGGCTACAGTTCTTAGAAAAAGAGTTGGCGAAAGCCACTCAAGGTGATCTTTCTGTCTCTACTTTCTCTTAAAGATGAAGAACCTCTGTGCAGAGATTTCTGCTTTGGATCTGGATGAGCCCATTTATGAGGAAAAGCTGAAGAGGCACATTATTCGCGGATTGCGAAGAGAATATGTGGCCTTTGTCACTTCTGTCCAAGGATGGGCCAATCAGCCGTCGTTGCTTGAGCTGGAGAATTTGCTTGCTTCGCAGGAAAGTTTGGCAAAGCAGATGGCTGGGATGTCTGTTTCCGGGGGAGATAATGAGGTGCTCTTCTCTAGGAAGAAGAAGAAGTGGGACAAGAAGAAAAAGTCATCTTGAAGTAATGGTCCTTCTACTTCAGGTCAGCAGGAGAGGATCTATACTCCTAAGTCTGATGGAAAGAAGAAGGAAGGACTTCGGTGCTTCAAGTGTAATCAGCTTGGTCACTTTAAGACGGATTGCTGATTGAATCTTCAGGATGGGCATGTTGCTGGCAAGAAGGAAGTTGGATCCAGGAATGATGAAGTTGAATTGGGAGGAGATGGAGCCTTTACGACAAATTTGACGGCGGCGTCCGTTGATGTTCTTTCTTCTATCAACTACAAGGAGGACTGGATTGTTGACTCAGGGTGTAGTCATCATCTCACCGGAGATGGGTCAAAGCTTTCTTATGCGCAGCCCTATTCAGGTAATGATGCTATTATTACCGCTGATGATTCTATTCATGCAGTCAAACAAGAGGGGGTGGTTTCTTTAGGCAGTGTTAAAGGTCCACTAAAATTACGGAGTGTTTATCACGTGCCGGGTATGAAGAAAAAATCTCTTTTCTGTGACTAACGTTGTAGATGCCGGATATCACGTTCTGTTTGGTCCAACATAAGTGAGGTTCCTTAAGAATGTGTCATCGGTGCAAGATAACACAGTTCATGTTGGGAGAAGGGTAAAGGACTTGTTTGTTTTATCAACAAGTTCCTATGTTGATAAGATGCAGACAAATGATAGCGCGGCTATCTGGCATGAAAGGCTAGGGCATGTTGGCATAGCGAAGCTGAAGGCTATGGCTGAAAAAGGCATTGTGAAAGGCTTGCCTAGTTTATCGTCCACGGGAGAGGGTCATGTCTGCGCAGGGTGTTAGTATAACAAGTCTCATCGAATTCAATTTGACAAGTCACAGAGAAGGTGCAAGAAGTCGTTGGAGTTGATTCACGGTGATCTTTTTGGCCCAACCAACACAACTAGTCTTGGAGGCAACCGGTATATGCTGGTTTTGATTGATGATTACACCAGATATACCTGGGTGTATTTTATGAAGGAGAAGTCAGAAGCGTTTGGGAAGTTTGTGGAGTTCAAGGAGCTTGTGGAGGGTCATCTTGGATTGCGGATTAAAAAACTGAGAACTGACAATGGAGGTGAGTTTACCTCAGGAGAGTTCTTTAGTTTTTGCAGGAAGCATGACATTCGGAGAGAGCTCTCTTGTGCGCATACTCCACAACAGAACGGAGTTGCTGATCGGAAAATCCGTCATTTGACGGAGACCGTGAAGTGCTGGCTTCATGCCAAGAATATTCCAAAGTCCTTCTAGGCGGAGGGTATGTCTTGTGCTGCTTCTGTCATCAATCGGATGCCTCATAGTCCGATCAACATGAGGACTCCACATGAGCTGATGTTTAAGGAGAAGCCCAGTGTGGGACACTTACGGGTGTTTGGTTCAACTTGTTATGTGCACGTTTGTTAGGGATGGAACGTTCACCTAGGGGGGGGGGGGGGGGTTAGGTGATCTTGGTACTTTTTGAATTATTAGCGTGAGTTATAAATATTCAAGTAATGCACAAAATTAACACACAAATAGATCACACCAGACGACACAAGATCTATAGAGGTTCCTCAAGACCGGGTGACTTGAGTAGTCCTCTTTCCCTCTATGCCTAACCAGCAGTGTGCTAGGCTCGACAAACTCCGCCAAAAGCTTCAGGCCCTCAAGCCTTACAACTCAAACCCGCAAGTCCCCAACATCCTAGGCCCGAAAGACCCTACTGCCCCCGATCCGGCAAGCTCGACACTCAGGCCCTCAAGCCTTACCACACAGACCCGCAAGTCCCATAAGCCTAGGCCTGCAAGCCCCTACTGCCCCCAAGCCCGCAAGCTCGACAAGACGCACCCGCAAGTGCACTGCTCTGGCCCTCAAGCCTCACAGCTCTCCAGCCCTCAAGCTAGACGGTTTGGCCCGCAAGCCTTACAATATATTATAGTAAGAAAAAATGTTACTTCTGCAGGATGAAGATCGGTAACTTTAGCCTGTTGAAGATAGGCTGCTTGAGAATGAAGAAGATGCTTTTGAATCCGACCTTGAGCGCACGATTCTTCTTTAAATTTTTTCTTAGCCTGATCAAGATTGGTACCTTAATAGTCGATGAAGATGACTGGTTCTTCTTTTTCTTTCTTTCTTTCTTTCTTTCTAATCGATTGATTCATATTAGGGAAACATCTTATCTCTTTTATAAGACTGCAAGGTCCCCAACAGTCTTCTGAAAAAGTGTCTTAAGTGTCAGATGCTCCTTTACTTAAGAGCACGCGCTGATTAGACAATTAGGCGGCGACATTAATTGCTGACATCACGTCCGTAAGATTTGAATTCTGTCTTGAAGATACTTGCATCATTACAACGACAAGCTATCTCTGACTATGTTGTCGCGATCTTCCTTCTTCCATCATGTCGTCGTGATCACATTGTTCTCTCGACGACATGCGTTCTTTACGACGATGTTTGTACTTTCTCGACGACACAGCCACTTTGGTGAAGTCGACGATACTGTGTCTTCATCGCGTTTGACGATCTTGCTTCTGCGTTCGACGAACATGCCAAATCTTAGTGGTCGTCGATCTTCGTTCTGAGCTCGACCATCTTCCTTCTGCGATCGACGAATAGCATTCTACGATCGACGAACTTGCCATCCTTCGTTCGACGATCGGCATTCTTCGTTCGATGATCTTGCTATCTCTCGGTGATCGACGAACACGCTACTTCTCAGCGGTTGCTTTGCTCATCATCACAATGACAAGCATACTTTGTCGACGATGTCTCCTATTCTTCTCGATGACATTTCTTTAATTCCCTGAGACTTTAAGCTAGAGAAGTAATCAAATACAGAGTGAAGTAGTCCTGACTTGGTGACTTCTTCAAATCAGGAATCATGTGGGCAAGATTCCCAACAATCTCCCCCTATTTGAAGAAGTCAGAATATCAATTCAAGACTACTTTCACTAGACAATAAATATTATGATTTTAACTTTGAGCATGTAAGATTGTACTTATCTTTGCGGAACTTTCTGAACACATCATCAAGCTTGTAGCTCCCCCTAGATTGGATGTCTCTTCTTTTATGGCTCCCCTTACTTCTTTGCTCCCCCTATCTTTGAGGTCGTCTTCTTGAACATTTGATGCCCTTTCTCCCCCTTTCTGACTTCTTTTCTCGAGCACGTCTTTTAGGAGACAGTAGTTCAAGGCTCCCCCTTTCTCGGTTATAATTTATCCAAATCCTGAAAGGTTGTCCAACCAATCATCTAGAAGGGGATTAGTGAAAAATAAGTAGAGAATTATTCTAAGTTCAATATTCCCAGTTGGAATTTGAAGAAGTTGAACTTAGCTTCATCTAGGGACTTTGTAAATATATCAGCCACTTATTTATCGGTTGGGACAAACTCAAGGGTGATATCTGCATTTTCAACATGCTCCTTGATGAAGTGATACCTAATCTCAATATGCTTAGTCCTGCTATGAGAGACATGGTTCTTAGCAATTGAGATTGTGCTTGAAGAGTCACAAAACAAGGGTGTTTTGGTCATCTTTAGGTTGTAATCTTCAAGTTGATGTTTGATCCATAGTAGTTGGGCACAGCAGCTTCCAGCCGAGATATATTCTGGTTCTGCTGTTGAGATTGCCACACTTGTCTGCTTCTTACTGCTCCAAGAGATCAGTCTTCCACCAAGGAATTGACATGTCCCTGATGTATTTTTCCTGTCTTCCTTGCACCCTGCATAATCTGCATCTGAATAGCCATTTAGTTCACAGCCATTGTTCCTAGGGTACCATAGGCCAAGATTTGATGTACCCTTCAGGTATCTTAAGATTCTCTTGACAGAGACATGATGAGATTCCTTAGGATTCACCTGATATCTAGCACATACACATGTAGCAAACATTATGTCAGGCCTACTTGCAGTTAGATAGAGCAAGGATCCAATCATGTATCTGTACTTAGTTTCATCAAAGTGTATACCCTTCTCATCCTTGTCCAGAGACACATTGGTTACCATTAGAGTTTTCATTGAAGAAGCATTCTCCAATCCAAATTTCTTGACTAGCTCCCTAGTGAATTTGGTCTGAGAGATGAAGATCCCATCTTCAGATTATTTCACTTGGAGACCTAGGAAGTATTTGAGCTCACCCATGTTGCTCATCTCAAACTTTCCCTGCATCAAGTTGGCAAACTCTATGCATAGATTGTTATCTGTAGAGCAAAAGATGATGCCATCTACATAGATTTGCACTAGCAAGATCTTTCCCTTCACTTCCCTTAGGAACAATGTCTTATCAATCTTTCCCCTTGAGAACTTGTTCTCAATTAGAAAGCTTGATAGAGTCTCATACCAGGCCCTAGGTGCCTGCTTTAAGCCATAAAGTGCCTTTCTAAGGAAGTAAACATAATCAGGATGAGTAGAGTCGACAAAACCTGAAGGCTGCTCTACATATACTTCCTCTTTGAGGTCACCATTTTGGAAGGCTGACTTCACATCCATTTGGTAGACCTTGAAACCTTTGTATGCTACATAGGCTAGGAACAGTCTTATTGCTTCCAGTCTGGCTACTGGAGCGAATGTCTGATCAAAATCTATCCCCTCCTCTTGTCTGTATCCTTTTGCCACAAGTCTTGCTTTATTCTTGGTGATGATTCCATTTTCATCCAACTTGATCCTGTAGACCCATTTGGTTCCTATGATGTTGTGTCCTTGGGGTCTTGGAACCAACTTCCACACTTTGCATCTTTTAAATTGGTTCAGTTCCTTCTGCATTGCAGCAATCCAAAATGGATCCTGATTTGCTTCCTCAAATTTCTTGGGTTCAATTTGAGAGAGAAAACTCAGGTACAATGCTTGATTGGCAGCTCTACTCCTTGTCAGCATGCCTTGGTTGACATTTCCTATTATCTGCTCTTGGGGATGATCTCTTACTTGTCTCAAGGCAGTTGGTAGTGTACTGGGTATTTCTGTATGAGCTACTTCTTCAGGCTGTACTTCTTCAGCCATTTTTGTATCGTCTGCAGGTTTTATCTCTATTTCAACCATCACAGGCAGATTCTTGTTGTTGAGTGAGGTGTCAGCCTTGTCTTCAATGGATAGCTTCTCTAATCTTTCCACTATACCTACATTCACTAGAGAATTAGACCAGCCCTTATGGATAAGGCTAGTCTCATCAAATACAACATGAACAGATTCTTCCACTGTTTGGTTATTGAGGTTGTATACTCTATATGCCCTGCTGTGGGAGCTGTATACAACAAAAATACCTTCACAGCTTTTCTCAGCAAACTTACTTAGTTTGGATTTCCCATTATTAAGGACATAGCATTTGCTACCAAAGATCCTAAAGTAGGATAGAGTTGGTTTTCTGCCCTTCATTAGCTCATAGGGAGTTTTCTAGTGGTTTTTGATGATTGAGGCCCTGTTTATCACATGACAAGTAGTGTTGACAGCCTCTGCCCAGAAGTATTCTGGTAACGAGGAGTTACTTAGCATTGTCCTGCTGGCCTCTATCAAGGTTCTGTTCTTCCTTTCAGATCCCCATTCTGTTGAGGAGTTCTGGGGGAGGAGAATTCTTGGGAGATACCTAGGTCTTGGCAGAATTCTGTCATGGCCCCTGACTGAAATTCTATCCCATGGTCACTTCTGAATTTGATCACAGTACAGTTCATCTCATTCTGGATCTGTCTGACAAAATTTTTCAAGATATCTAGGGTATCTGATTTCTTTTTGAGGAATAATACCCAAGTGAACCTTGAGTAGTCATCAACAACTACAAGGGTGTAGGCCTTCCCTCCTAAGCTATGAACTGACATGGGACCAAATAGATCCATGTGCAGTAGAAATAAGCATCTTGTGGACTCTTTGTTAGAAATTCTTTTAAAGCTAGTCCTAGTCTGCTTTCCAAGTTGGCAGGCTTGACAGGGACCATCTCTGATGCACTTAATGTCAGGTCCATTTCTGACCAGGTTTTGTGAGAAAAGCTTGCCTATTGTCTTAAAATTGTTGTGTGCAAGTCTCATGTGCGATTGTACACATAAAGCCTCTTTGCCATCAGCAACAAGACATATGGGCGTTTAAGAATTTATATTGAGGAAATTCAAACAATAAATGTTCCCACTCTGAGTCCTAGTTAAGGTAGTCTCAGAATCTGAGAACTTCTTAATTAGGCACTTGTCCTTGTGGAAAGTAATAACAAAGCCTAGATCACAAAGCTGACTTATGCTTATGAGGTTGTGTCTCAACCCCTCCACATAAGCTACCTTTGTGATGGTAACTAACCCATTAGTGATGTTGTCGTAGCCCCTAGTCAATCCCTTTTCTGAAACTCCAAAGATAATAGTCGGTCCATTCTCCACAGGGATGAATTCTTTCAAATACTTTCTGACTCCAGTCATGTGCCTGGAGCAGCCATTGTCCAAATACCAAATTGGAGATTGGTTGGCATTTGGACCTAAGTGCAAAACAAATCACTTCCCCTTAGGTTCCCAATAAGGATTGGGTCCTTGGTTTCTGTTAGGGTGATAGAATGGAATTGCAAACCTCGGAGGGTTCTGCACTCTCCTTGCATTGAGCCCTGTCGGGTTGAACCAACAGTCCAGTGCAAAGTGGCCTACTTTCCCACAACACCAACACTCATATCTGTTATATCTTCTCTTCTGCTCCATCATCTGTGTAGGACAGTGCTGATGAGCAGGAGAGAAGGCTTCTTGTCTAACAGATCTAGGGTGAACCTCATGTGTGTGAGCCGGGGGAGGAATTGGCTTCACCACTCTTTGGTTCACCTTCTTGGGAGCAGGCTTTGTTAGAACAGCCTTTCCCATTCTCTTAACTGTTGTTGCTGCAGGTATGTGGGCTGAAGGACTTGCTGTCAGCACCTTCTTATAAGAAGGTCTGGCTTCAGGATCTTTGCCCATGACTGGCTCCTGATTGAAACTGATACCAGCTTTGAACTGTCCAGAGAAGGCATCAGATATTGGCAGGATAGTTTTGGGCATTGATAAGCTGGAAGCAAGTTTCTTCTCAGCCAACAACATTTCCTCATGGTCCCTAATGACCTTGTTTTTCTGCCCGAACTCAACATTCTTAAGCCTTATAGCTTCCTTAAGTTTGTCCACTTCTTTGCTCATAGAAGTTAGCTTTTCAACTGTCTACTGGAGCTTGGATTGGACAGGCTTCAAGGAATCTAACTCCTTGGTTTGCACCTTGAGGAGTTTCTTACTGCCTATGAAGGCTTTCCATAAGGCTTTATATTGCCTTATTAGTTCAGATTCAACTTCATACTGGGATCTTGAGGTTGTGATGTTGGCTGCAGATACCTCCTCATCATCATGCAAAGAATCTGCCATTGATCCAGAATCAGAGGCAGATAAAGAAGTTCTGTGTTTTACCTTTCCAGGAGACTTGTCATCCTGGTTGCCTTCATTGACGACCATCAGTCCAATACGTGCCTCATCCTCAGTCCCAGAGGATCTTGAGTCAGAGTCACTCAATGTTTTGGTCTTCTTTGCCACGAACCCCTTCTCAGAGGTTCTCTTGCTTTTAGATCTTCTTCTCTCTTCCTGGTTCCTTGACTCCCTATTCTTGGAGGGGCAATCGGCAGCCATGTGACCTGTTTTGCTGCAAGAATAACAAATAGTATTATTTAAATCATGTTTACTGGAGTTGGATCTATACCTGTCCTCCCTGGGATCCCTGGATCTGTCCCGATAGTCAGATCTTCTGGATCTTGATGAGGAGCTTCTGCTGTTGTCCCTCCTTCTTCTTTGTAGCAGCTTTCTGAATTGTTTTGAGAGGAGGGCCACCTCTCTATCAGTGTCATCAGAGTCAGAGGAGCTGGCTTCTGATTCCTCACTGTTCTCAGTTCTGCTCTGAGAAGCAGAGGTCTTGCCCTTGAATCTTCTGGTTCTCTCAGCCTTTAGAGCCACAGATCTTTCTCTTGAGCTCACCTTTTAGCTTTCTTCTTCTTCAGCCTTTCTTGTATTAAGCTAAAGTTCATGAGATAGCAGCTTCCCGTATAGGTTCTTGGGATCCATGTTGCCCAGTTGGCCCATCTCTCCGATGGCACATATCTTGATATCCCATTCCTTTGTGAGGGATCTGAGAAACTTGTCATTTAGATCAGAGTTTGTGAACTCTCTCTCGTAGTTTCTCAGACCATTCACGATCTTGAAAAATCTCTCATAGCAGTTGGAGATAGTTTTATTCTTGCCTTGTTTGAAGGCTTCATATTCCTGGTTGAGGAGGGATTTCCTGTCATCCCTTACCTCTTCAGTACCCTCCATGTATATGATCATGGAGTCCCACATCTCCTTGGCCGTTTTGCAGTGAATTAGGTTCTGGAGGGTTGAATCATCTACAGCGCTTACAATAACATTTTGTGCCCTTTAATCCAGGCCTGCCAAGGCCAGCTAGTACTTGGTCATGTCTTCATATTTCATTATTACCTTCCGCGTCGGATCATTGGTGGAAGGGGTTGTGGGGATAATAGGACCCTGTTGGACTGTCAGATAGATTCTTGGATCGCCCGCTTCCATGAACAGCCTAACTCTTTCCTTCCAAATGGGATAGTTCTCCTTGGTGCAGATCGGAAGTTTCATAGATCTCATCTCCCGATTTTGATCTCCACCGGCCATGGTGAATCGTTCCTGATCTAGATCAGACTGTTAAGTCTTCTTTTGATCAACCTCCCTCTGATACCACTTGTTAGGGATGGAACATTCACCTAGGCGGGGGCGGGGGGGGGGGGGGGGGGGGGGGGGGGGGTTAGGTGATCTTGGTACTTTTTGAATTATTAGCGCGAGTTATCAATATTCAAGTAATGCACAAAATTAACACACAAATAGATCACACCAGACGAAACAAGATCTATAGAGGTTCCTCATGATCGGGTGTCTTGAATAGGCCTCTTTCCCTCTACGCCTACCCAGCAGTGTGCTAGGCTCAGAAAACTTTGCCAAAAGCTTCAGGCCCTCAAGCCTTACAACTTGAAACCGCAAGTCCCCAACAGCCTAGGCCCGCAAGCCCCTACTGCCCCCGAGCCGGCAAGCTCGACACTTAGGCCCTCAAGCCTTACCACACGGACCCGCAAGTCCCAACAACCTAGGCCCGCAAGCCCTTACTGCCCCCGATCCCGCAAGCTCAACAAGACGCACCCACAAGTGCACTTCCCTGGCCCTCAAGCCTCACAGCTCTCCAGCCATCAAGCTAGACGGTTTGGCCCGCAAGCCTTAAAATAAATTACAGTAAGAAAAATGGTTACTTCTGCCGGATGAAGATCGACAACTTTAGCCTGTTGAATATAGTCTCCTTGAGATTGAAGAAGATGCTTTTGAATTAGACCTTGCGTGCACGATTCTTCTTCAAATCTTTTCTTAGCCTGATCAAGATTGGTACCTTAACAGTCGATGAAGATGACTGCTTCTTCTTTTTCTTTCTTTCTTTCTTTCTATTCGATTGATTCGTATTAGGGCAACATCTTATCTCTTTTATAAAACTGCGAGGTCCCCAATGTTCTTCTGAAATAGTGCCTTAAGTGTCAGACGCTCCTTTTCTTAAGGGCACGCGCTGATTAGAGAATCAGGCAGTGGCATTAACTGCTGATATCACGTACGTAAGATTTGAATTTTGTCTTGAAGATACTTGCATCATTACAACGACAAGTTATCTCTAACTATGTCGTCACGATCTTCCTTCTTGCATCATGTCGTCGTATCACATTGTTCTCTCGATGACATGCGTTCTTTACGACGATGTTTGTACTTTCTCGACGACACGACCACTTTGGTGAAGTCGACGATACTGTGTCTTCTTCGCGTTCGACGATCTTGCTTCTGCGTTCGACGAACATGACAAATCTCAACGGTCGTCGATCTTCCTTCTGAGCTCGACGATCTTCCTTCTGCGATCGACGAATAGCATTCTGCGATCGACAAACTTGCCATCCATCGTTCGGCGATCGACATTCTTCGTTTGACGATCTTGCTATGTCTCAGCGATCGACGAACACGCTACTTCTCAGTGGTTGCTTTGCTCATCATCACGATTACAAGCATACTTTGTCGATGATGTCTCCTATTCTTCTCGACGACATTTCTTTAATTCCCTGAGACTATAAGCTAGAGAAGTAATCAAATACAGAGTGAAGTAGTCTTGATTTGGTGACTTCTTCAAATCAGGAATCATGTGGGCAAGATTCCCAACAACATTCCTGATGCCCATAGAACAAAACTAGACGCGAAGGCGAGGAAACAAGTGTTTGTTAGGTATGACGACCGAAAGAAGGGTTGGAAGTGCATGGATCCCCAGACGCGGAGATTTGTAGTTTCTCGCGATGTGGTGTTTGATGAGCTGACGTCATACCAGGGGAGTTCTGGTATAGAACTATCAGATAGCAAGGTTGAAATGCAAAAGGAAGCTGTAAAAGGTCTTCAGGAGGAGTTGTCTGTTTCACCAAGGGCTCCAGTTGTGTCAAGCTCTGGGGTAGATGCTTCAGGTTCTGGAAGCAGGGGGAACAATTCTCCAAGTACGTCTGAGAACAGAGTTGATTCTAAAGAAGCAGTGGAAGTGGTTAGTCCAGTTCCGACCATGAGAAGGTCAAAAAGGACTATAATTACACCAGCTCGTTATACAGGAGGAAACATGGTGAGTTTTGTTTCATGTATCTTTGCTGGCCCTCTGGACGAGCGAGAGTCTTCAAGATTTGAGCAATCCACTGGAGTCAAGGAGTGGGAAGATGCCATGGATGAGGAGATGGCTGCCCTCAGGAAGAACAAAACCTAGGATCTTTTTCCCAAGGTTGATGGCATAACTCCTGTAACTTGCAAGTGGGTGTTCAAATTAAAGAAGAAGGCGGATGATAGTATCGAGAAGTAAAAGGCTCGCCTTGTTGCTCGAGGGTTCTCACAACAGTAAGGGGAGGATTATGAAGAGACGTTCAGTCCAGTGGCCAAGATGACTTCGGTGTGGGTGGTGATTGCGTTGGCAGCTTGCCAAGGATGGAAGATCTGGCAACTTGACATAAAGAATGCTTTCTTATACGGCGAGATTGACAGGGACATCCTCATGGTTCAGCCACCTGGGTATGTATCGGATGTTCATGCAGGACACGTCTGCAAGTTGAAGAAGGCCCTTTATGGGTTGAAGCAAGCGCCTAGGGCGTGGTATGGGAAGATCGCATAATATCTCCATTTCTGCGGATACTTTGCTTCAGACTCATATTCTAGCTTGTTTATCAATAAGAAGGGAGAGCTTCAGGTCCTCGTGCTGTTGTATGTGGATGACATGATTGTCACCGGGAACTCAGAGGAGGAGGTAGCAAGGCTAAGGGATGAGCTTGCTATCAGATTTGAGATGAAGGATCTAGGTGAGCTCCACCAATTCCTTGGACTCGAGGTTGAGAGGCAGAAGAATGGAGTGCTCATTCCCAGAAGGGCTATGTGGAGCGAATCGTTAAGAGATTCGGCATGCAGGAAGGGAAGAGTAGTTCGACTCCTCTTGAGGTTGGTCTAAAGCTTCGGCGGGATGAGGGACAGATTCTTTCTGATCCATTGTTGTTTCGGGCCCTTGTTGGGAGTCTGATATATTTGATGATTACCAGGCCGGATATTGCATATGCGGTTGGCAGGGTGAGTCGATATATGGTGGAGCCACGGAAGCGTCATTTGGTGGTGGCCAGGAGTATCCATAAGTATGTGAAGTCGACCTCTGATTTGGTTCTCTGTTATAGGAGAGATATGTGCTTTAAACTGCATGGTTACATGGATGCTGATTATGGGGGAGATTCAGATGATTGGAAGTCGACGTCTGGATACGTCTTTTTGGGAGGCCCTGCAGCTATATCATGGTGCAGCAAGAAGCAAGATTCGGTATCCATTTCTACCACTGAAGCGGAATACAAAGCTTCGACTCTGGCAGCTCAGGAAGCCATCTGGCTGAGGAGGTTGGTAGAAGACATCCATGAGGAGGTGCGATGTCCTACTCTGCTACGCGGTGACAATGAGACTGCCCTCAAACTGGTTAATAATCCAGTTTGTCACGCGCGGACCAAGCACATCGAGATCGAGCATCATTTTATTCGGGAAAAGGTGCTGGAGGGATCCCTGATGCTTGAGCATGTGTGGAGCGAGGACAATGTCGCTGACATCTTCACGAAGCCGCTAGCGAAGGGACCATTCACTCGGTTACGAGGTTTACTCGGGTTGACTTCCACTTCTCACTTCAAGGGGGAGTTTTGAAATATTGAAGTGAAGTGGAGGTCGGGCGGTCTGTTCTTGAGACCGCCCGGGTTGCCTACCTACAGAAGGTCGGGCGGTCTGTTCTTGACACCGTGAGGGTTGCCTACCCGCAGCGGGCTGGCAGTCTCCCAGTCCGGCTTATTCTTGGACTTGGTCTGCTTCAAGTCCTAGTGCACTGCTAGACCGGTACTGCTTGTCTTTAAGTCGCACGGTTTGGTATCTACCCACTGCCGAGTTGAGGTGGTTATCCTATCTCTATGGGCGGTTACCACACTCCACCTCGTGCCTATAAATAGGACCTTTCCCTCAGATATTACACAGTGAACAGTAAGCGAGAGCTCGCAAGTCTTTCGTGCGGTTAGACTTTTCTAGTCGCTCGGGTTGAGATTGACTTTATTGTGTTCGCATGTTGCGCGGCTTATGTGTGGTTCTTGTTGAAACCGAGACTTGCGAACAAGACTTAGTCTCTGTGGAGTTCGGGGCTCTCAGCTAGCCGAGGGGCGACCAATCCTTACTCCTCCCAAGGGAGAGCTCTAGGTTGAAGGTGTTGGAACTAGGAACTGGACCAAGGGCTTAGTGGTAAGGTCCCGCCACATACCCGGAAGCCCCTTAGGAACTTCCCCTCCCAAGCCACTACTAAGCTTGAGCACCGCTTGAGGCTCTCCTCACCCACTAGAGAGAGAAAGTGGGGGGAGAGAGAGGGAGAGAGCTAGCCTAGAATGAGATCCTCTCAAATGGTGCCCCCTTGGTCCTATTTATAGGATTTCTGAAGTTGGGCTGCGAATAACCAAAAACCGGTCCGTGGAATTACCAAAATACCCCGGACTTGGCCTGCGAATAGCCAAATCCCGCCGTTCCACGGTGCTAAACGCAGACCGAATGCCCTCCTGGGCTCGTCCCCTACTGAGCGTGGGGGCGAGAGAAGCTCGCCCCTTCCTTGGACGCAGGGGGCGAGAGGGGGGCTCGCCCCTCCTCCTCTCGCCCCTTAATGTTGGGGGGCGGGGGCGAGATCACCGGGCGATGGCCCGGTCTCGCCCCCTTGCTGGGAGCGGGGGGTTAGCCCCTGGGCAGCAGCCCGGGCTCGCCCCCCCCCCCCCCCCCCCCCCCCCCCCCCCCCCCTTGGTGGGAGCGGGGCCGAGCCCCCGGGCGGCAGCCTGGGCTCGCCCCCCTAGCTGGGAGCGCGCGAGCCCCTGGGCAGCTGCCCGGGCTCGCCCCCCTTGGTGGGAGCGGGGGAGAGCCCCCAGGCGGCAGCCCGGACTCCCCCCCCTTGGTGGGAGCGGGGGCGAGCACCCGGGCGGCAGCCCGGGATCGCCCCCCTAGCTGGGAGCGGGGGCGAGCCCTTGGGCAGCAGCCCGGGCTCGCCCCCCTTGGTGGGAGTGGGGGAGAGCCCCCGGGCGGCAGCCCGGGCTCGCCCTCCTAGCTGGGAGCGGGGGCGAGCCCCTGGGCAGCAGCCCGGGCTCACCACCCTTGGTGGGAGCGGGGGCGAGCCCCCGGGCGACAGCACGGTCTCGCCCCCCTAGCTGGGAGCGGGGGCGAGCCCCTGGGCAGTAGCCCGGGCTCGCCCCCCTTGGTGGGAGCGGGGGCGAGCCCCCGGGCGGTAGCCCGGGCTCGCCCCCCTAGCTGGGAGTGGGGGCGAGCCCGGGGCAGCAGCCCGGGCTCGCCCCCCTTGGTGGGAGCGCGGGCGAGCCCCCGGGCGGCAGCCCGGGCTCGCCCCCCTAGCTGGGAGCGGGGGCGAGCCCCTGGGCAGCAGCCCGGGCTTGCCCCCCCCCCCCCCCCCCCCCCCCCCTTGGGGGTGGGGTCTTATCCCTCCACCTCTCGCTCCCCTATGTAGGCCGGGCAAGCGGGAGGCTTCCTCCCTCACCGCTCGTCCCCCTTGACTCTACCTCCCTTCCTGCTTGGGTCGATGCTACCATGATGCTCCAATGAGCCTTAGGGAGTATACTCGGCGAATATCGGGGTTGTACAGTTCTGACTTGGTCAGAGGAGACCACAGCGGTTCAGCCGGTGGCAGTCAGCAGCGGGTAGCAGCAGGTGGTCGCAGTTTGCAGCTTCTCTCTTCAGCTTGCATCTCTGCTTTCAATAAATTAAGACCGTGCAGTTAGGCGGCTTGCCTTGTCGGTCCGTTTTCTGTTCAGCTAGTCCGCAATAGTGTTCGCGGTTAGGAGCGGCTAAGTGACTGCGGTCAGGCGGCCTTGCTCGGGCGGACAGTTTTCAACATTGGAATAACGGGTAGTCTGCGTGTTGAGTTGCGGTTTGGCGACTTGGCAGTTCGCGTGGACAATCTTGTTAAGTTGGGCAGCTTGCTAGTCGGGCGACTTGGGCGGTTTCTGTTTGTCTTGTTGTTACTTTCTTTTGATTTTATTGGTGAAGCATGTCTCACCATGTATACCTCAAGTTGTAAAAAAGAGTTTTGAATACTATTCCTTGTGTTCCTTCTTTGTTTCTGGTTTATTGTGCTCAGAAAGGTTGAGAGTGTTCCTGCGACCTAGTTCCCATTTTTCCGCTAATTATCGAAACGAGAAAATTTTCACAATTACGTTGGTGCAGGCATTTCTCTAACTGAGTGCACTCCTTTGAGCTGGCTCGGGTTGTTGTAAGCTAATAAATACATATCTTTTTAGTTCTCTTTTCTGCAATTTATTGTTTTGATTGCTGCTAACCCTTGTGTAGAAATCTTGGTTTTGTTTGCTGCCACTTGCACTTTCTTGCTGAGGCATTCTTTTCTTTCGAATGTCTCAGGCTCGGAGCTGTAGCGATTCAGGTAGTTTAGTTGGTGTTTTGTGGAGCTGCGGATAGTTGTAGTTGTCCGTTTCCCCCTCACGGTTGTGAGGTAGTCGTTTCATTTGTTTCAGCGTAGTCTTATATCTTGTTTTCTATGGGCTCATGTCAGTTGTTTACGCCAATAGCTTTATTTTTCTAGTGTTAGATTACTTGTTAGCTTTTCTGCTGTTACTTGCTAGTCAGTTTATATACTTGCTATCTGGGAAGTTTTTTGTTAGGATGCTTGAGTTATTTTAAGTACAGAAAATGGCATTCTTGCATATCATGATATTAAGTAAATAACACCTATTTTGAAAATTGTATAGAATCATTTCCTTACGTATACTAAACTTAGTTATGTGCATATCATTTCTAGAATGTTGATTTACATGCTCATGTAGGCTAAAATGAACCAATTTTTCCGCCGCGTATATATTGAAAGGAGAGTTTTAGTTCTTATTCTTATTATTAAAACTCTTGTTTAACTTTGCTTTAAAGATAAGTGATATATATAAATATATATATGTTTGCTGATTGAGTAATAAACACAAACAATGAAAGGGCATATAAAAATCAGCACAGCAAATATGAAATAAAGCAAAGCAAACAAGCACATCTAGATGACACAAAGAAATATAGTAGTTCCCCAAAACCCGGGTACATCTACTCTTCTACCCACTGGTAGGAATCCACTGGAGGTTGTTGATAAGGTGCCCTCACACCAAGGTGATTTTGATAAGGTGTCCACACACCAATGGGAGTTTTGATCAGGTGCCCAATTCACCTATAAGCTTTTGATAAGGTGCTTATAATCCAAGTTGCAGGTTCTTGCTAAGGTGCCCTGTCACCGGGAGTAAACTTTTGAAGGGAGTTTTAAACCTTTACAAGATGGGAAGGAGAAAGGGAAAAGATATTTTGTTCTTCTCTTTTTGCTGAGAAGACTCTTGATGATCCTGATGAGATGTTGTGTTTGGATCTTGATGATGATGTTGAAGAGCTCCCCCTGTCTGATATAGTTTGTTGATAGTTTGTGGAGGCCTCTTCTCTTGATTGTAAAAACTCCTTTCTTCTTATGCAGTAATGATCCTGAGCAATTGATTATGATTGGTGTCTCAGGATGAATGTGATCTGCAAGAAGGAGTTAGCAAAAAGAAGATAAATAATAGAAGATCTGCTTCTTCTTTTGCCTCCTGTATTTCTTCTTCCTGTTCTTTTCTTCTTCTTTTTCTCTTATTCCTGTACAGCAAGATGTAATATATATTCTGTCTATCTATGTTAGATCTGTACAGCAATACATATTCTGTATATATATATGTTAAGAGAGAACAACTGTAATATATTATGTTTAAATCCTTGCCGACCAAAGAGGAATATAATAAATATATCTTTCATTTCCCAGATCCTTGAGCAGATAACTTGCCGTGTTTGTCTTGCTGCAATGGCTAAATTAATTAATGCTTTTGCCAAACGGCTACAACATTAAATGCTTGCATGCTGTAATGTCAGAACAACAAAGTATATAGCAATAAATAAAATTGAATAAAGAAATATTGCTTTAATAAAGTCTGACAGCATATTTAAATAAGAAATATAATTCTGCATAAATTTCGTCGAGCTGAGCTCCACTTTCGTCGAGCTCAAAACATTTGATTCGTCGACCTCATTATTTGATTTACTGTTTCTGAACATCTGTTGGAATTTGTCGACCGTTGTTCGTCATTCGTCGATCGCTGTTCCACGTTCGTTGACCGCAGCTTTCCTTGCTGTAATCTGTCGAGCGCTGCTGTAATAATATCTGTTCGCCGATCGCCGTCAGATGAATGAAGAGCGTCGTTCGACGTTTGTCGAACGTAGCTAATATATGAAATATATTATTTCTCTTATATTCTCTTATATTAATTTCTTTTATAATATTTTCTCTTATATTATTTTCTCTTATATTATTTTCTCTTATATTAATTAGCCTATTATTATATATTTTTTTTCTTAGTATATTATTTATATATATATTATTTTCAGCCTTTTATTTATATGTCTATTTGCAGCCTTCTTTCTTAATAATAATTAATCTAAGTTATAATATGAGTTATGACATAAACTAAGATACTTAAGGTGGATCCTAACTCAAATCAAAACTAAGGTTCCAACATATATAGTTTTCTACTGTGGACTAGTTGATCCACTAGACCGAGGGACACGATCTTAAGCTAAAATGTAAATTCTTTTTATTTAACTCAATCATATAAAATTCTTTTATAAAGATTCGCAATGAGTGTTTGCCTGAGTGTCTGTTGTTGTCCCCTGCAGGATGTGGCAACATAACGCATATTTTCCCCTGGCTCTGATAATATTTATTAAATTCATGGGAAAATGCGGGTTGTGACAGGAATGTAAACTCATGTTTAGGGTATACCTGAGGTGAATTGTCCTGGATACTGCTATTGTATGAGGTCCCTTGGTTCCCATTTGTGCTCCTCTCGTCCATGAATTGACCACAACACCTTGATGAGGGGAACCTTCTTCCTTCGTAGAACATGGACGGTTGTATCGTCGATGCGGATGGGATCCAAGCGGACAAATCTATCAGATGCTATCAGGCCTGCTGTAGTCGTAACATGCTGCTCTTGCCGAAGTAAGGCTCTCTGAAGTGAGGAGACGTGGAAGATGTTGTGCAGGTTTGCCAACTCCAAGGCAGCTCCAGCCTATAAGGCAAGGGGATGATCTGCTCCAGGATCATATAAGGCCTCATAAATTGAGGTCTGAGCTTCTTCTATCCTCGAACCCGCGAGACACCATGTACCGGTCGTATCTTCAAGAAAACCATATCTCCTACTTGGAACTCTACCTTTCGATGCCTCGCATCGTAATACTTAGCATGGGCCTAATAATCCAACTTCTTAATATTTAGGGAAAACCATCAATTTGTACATGAAGTGTCAACTAGCATGGCCTAATGGGTCTAATTAAATTTACTGAGTTATGTTATGACCCAAAACAATGTCCAACAGATATTCATAATTTTTTCCTGAATAAAATTCCAGAAAATTAATTAAATAATCAAGGGTATTATTCCTAACATTATGAAGGGTCTACTATAATTATTCATCCAATTGCTATACATAAATTTTACAGGTATTTGTATAACTATATAATGCTCATCAACATGATTTGGCATTTTTCTAATAGTACTTTATCATCTAAATTAAATTAATAATATAATCCCATTATTTCCACTTTGTGAAATAACTACTGTAAATCATCATGAAATAATTACAACAACAATATCAGGGCATTATGGTGATGTAACAAGTCCTCTGGCTAAGTCTCATAAATTTCTAGTTCTATTTAACAAGCAATAACAATTATTAATGGAAAATTATAAAACTCCACTTTATGAAGGAACTATTGTGAATCATCAGAGAATAAATGTGACAATATTATCAGAACATTATTATGATCTAAGAAGTCTGGTGACCAAGTTTCATAATTTTCCTAATTAATTTGACCAGCAATATTAATTATTCTATGAGACAAACAAATTCCAACTTGTGAAGAAACCATGGTAAATAATCATAAAATAAAAATCATAAAATTGCCAGTGTCTCCTAATGATCTCAAAGGTCTAACTACCGAGTTTTATAATTTTCTTGATTAGTTTGACCAGCATTTATAATTAATTAAGGGAGACATTAAAATTTCACTTTGTGAAAGAACTACTGTATAAACTTATCAATAAAATATAAATAAATTCCCAGAGGCTAATAATGATCTCTATAGATTACATATCCAGTTTCAGACAATTGTAAGTACATATACTCATACACAAGTGTGATAGAATAAATGAGGGTAACTCAACTAATTACTACTTAATGATCTATTATATCTCTAAAAATATACATAAAATTTATAGAGTGTAATTACACTCTCCAAAGGTGAATTCCAGAGTTTTGTAGCAATTTAGAATGTTTGACCCTAATTTGGAACCGAGATTCGGCCAAACGAGGAGTTTGGGCCCCTATGAGGGGACAACTAGCACTTACTAATCTCGCGGAAGAACCTGACTAAAGAATTAAAACTAAACACCGACCCTTGGCTGCAGCATGGAGGTCCCACCACACACCCGAAAGATCTTAGAGTGCTTCCCCTCCTAAGGCAAAACTGAAGTCAGGGACCTCAGAGATCCTGAGGAACTAACCAAAGATGTCCTAAGGAGGAGGAAGCCAAAGAATGGGATCCTCTCCAAAGGTGCCCTTTAGGGTCTATATATTGTTTTTCTCTTCTAGTCTGCTAATAGTGTAACTCCGCCTTTTAGTTTTACTAATCGCACCCCAAACTGGTCTGTTAACAGCCAAACTCTGCTGTTCTAAAGGGCTAATGAAAACCCACAAAGGGTATCTAGCTAAATGCACCTCTAGACCCCACTGGGTGTGTGGTCCGTGAAAGCACCGCTCGCCAGCCTTCCCACAATCCGGGTTCGCATTATCTTACTATGCGAGTGGTTCGTGAAGGCTCCACTCGCTATACCCCTGGCCTCCCGGGCGAGTGGGGCTCTGCCCATCATTCTCCTAGAGGCCCGCGAATCCAAAAGCCTAGGCGGGCGAGTGCTTGATGAAGAATGCGCTCACACCCCTCTACTATCTTGAGTTGCTTACGCAGAGCGGTGATCCCTGCTCGCCCAGCTATTACTAAGTGCACCCCAAATCGAAAAGCATTCCCTAGCCTCGCCCTTGCACTTCATTCCTCACAAGGAGGTGAGTCTGGCTTGCCCTTCCCCCGCAACCCGTTCATCACAAGGCGGCGAGCCCTGACTCGCTTCGCCTATACATGATTTCAATTTTATCCCATGGCGAACACGGGGTTGTACATGTTCCCCACTCTTTGCGAGATTATCCTAGGCTCGTACAGAAACATCCGACCATTGGTGTTCGTCGTCCTGTTGCTGAAAAGGCTGGAATCTTTTGGGGGGCCCCATCACCAACGCTAGAAATACCACCAATCATAAGCAATGGGTAACCCCTTCACGCTTTGTCTTCTTTTGTCATCTGTTATGGTAGCTGCCAAAATGCCTCTTTCGGAAGAATCCCAAGATTGTCTGGATGAGTCACGGGCGAGAAAATGGTCATTCGCCATCGAACTCGCACCTTGGCTTTGCTAGAGGGCCCCCGCGGCTTTCCCAAAGATTAAAAAAGTGAAGACAGTCCTACGACATCCAGGGGAAGATGCGTCCTCAATCCCGAATCTATCACCTGACACCGAGCTTGCCCAGCAGGTATTTGAGTTGATAGGTCTTGAAATCCCATGAAAATAGGCTAATCATCATTCTCTTGCTCACAGGATGTGCTTCTCAAAGGAGTCACTATGGGCAAGGTTTTGACGGGCACTTGCCCTCTGACCTGTGGGAGGTTCGGTTCGGCGGCCAAGGACAATGTCGACCTGCTCGACTCCTCGCCATGACCTGGTGAGATGCCTGTCGTCATCCCTGCTTACTGGATTCCCTCGGCCATTAACTTTCCTGCATTGTCGCCTTTTGTAGAGACACTCCTCAAGACCCTTGGGAAGCGCACCACTCCAACGGGTTCACTGACTCCACCAAGCGAGACCATCCCCACCCCAGGATTTGGTCTCCTAGGCCAAAAGAGCCCTGGCGGCTCGCTACCCACCATCATCCGAATTGCCAGCAACGCGCCGCACCCCCTGGCTTGGGCAAATCTGTCACGCTGGCCTACACTGAGGCCCTCCAGAGATGGTCGTGCTCCTCCCACCAGTGCCCCGGTAAAGTGACCATGGCCTCGCCAGGTTGGTCAACATTAGCAATTATTTGCACCTTGCTTTCGCCGTCTGATTTCTTTTTGTTAGGTGCCCGCGAGCGCTCCCCTGCTGATCTTGACCTTGGGGAAGAGGAGACGTCCCCCCTCTCCCCTACACTCGCAAGATAAAAATGCTGACTTCCTGGGTGACCCCCGAGACCTCGAGGTGCTGAATAGGGGGACCACCGAGGTGCTCCAGAAGTTTGGCCACATGGTGCGGGATCTGCACAACCAGGCATAGGAGGGCAGCATGACTTTCGAGGAGCAGCTCAAAATCTTCGAGGATGACTACCAGCAGCTCCTTGCCGAGCTACGACTGGATGCTCACAGCGAGGTCACTTCCCTAGGGGTGCACCTCTCGTTAGTGGAGGATCAGGTGCGTTTGCTGTAGCAGGAGATTTGTGTCGTATGCGCTTACCATTATCCTCGAGTAACACTGAGCTCGGGGGTGCGGGGCTGAGGATGATGGAGGTGGATCAAGTATTGATACTTCTCACGCTAGCACCCACTCAGCGAACCTTGTGTCGTAACCTTTATTAACTTAAAACATTCTGCGAACTCTATTATTATTAGCTTGATACTTCTCTCCCTCCATTGGACTTTCTTTTATTTACTCGCACAATGATATTACTGCTTTTGACATATTCATTTGTTTTTATTTTTATTTCTTAATGTTCTTGCACGTGACTTATATTGGGCTCGCCTCGCTTGCAGCGAGCTGGCTTTGTCTGCTAACATGTGATGGATCTTGAGGCGCCCTCAGAGGGGCGGGTGAATAAGGGTTTTACAACTTTTGTTATATTTTAAAATACTTGAAATGATAAGAGATTAAACTAACGATAAAACCACACAAAAAGAGGAGATTAAGTAATATAAACGAAAGACATGATTTTATTAACTTGAAATATATGATTACCTAATGATTTCTCATGAGGCTAGAAATCGTAGGCGATAAAGTAAAATATTCTTTTTGTTTTCTATACCAACTCTTCTCACCAAGAACCGGTTGGCTTTAGCTGATCTCTCCCCAGATACAGCCTCAAGCCGCTCTAGCCCTTCTATCCCCAGAAAAGCCTCGAGCACCCCCTTAGACCTACTCCCTAGACCTAGTCTCCAACACGATGCAATTTCCTTCCTAAGTCCTACCCAGACCTAGTCGTCAACAAAAGGTGAATTTAATTCACGATTATGATAAGAAGGTTACAAATAAAATACATAAGACAAATCAAAACTCCCAATGAATAATTCTGAAGATGGCGAAGGCTCGCTGAATATTTCGTAGTCGAAGAGTGCGTTCTTCGCGTTGAGTAAGTGTGGATCCGGTCCTCCTTAAATTCTTCTCTTGAATTTGTTTGGGAGATGATGTTCTAGAAAATACAACCCTCTCTGAGTTTCTGTAATGCTGGAATAGGGATCTCTTCAATTAGTAATTGGAGAAGATGAAATCCACCAATTTATAGCACTGAAAGCTAACACTAGCGTTAAGGCTAACGCCTGACGTTGACCCAGTATGGAATTATTTTGATGGCTCATATCTTCAAAACGGGAAGGAGATTCTGCACTTTAGGAAACATTCATTTTAGGCAACCTTAATGCTTGCATTAAGGAAACGCTGGCGTTAGGTCAGATAATTCCTAAAGTGCTCCTTCAATCACGGTTCCTTCCCTCCTTTCCATAATCATCGAGAGTTAATGCCCAGCGTTAAAACCTAATGCCTGGCGTTAAACCTCTTTAATTTTCTCAGCGGCAAGCCATCTCATCGATCATCTCAGCGGCAAGCCATCTCGTCGATCATCAATTCCCATCATTAAGTCTTAACGCCTGGCGTTAGACAACAATCATAATTTCTGATTGTGGGCAGTTCTAGACAATTAATGCAGCAATCTAGTATCATATCAGTTCAAACTTGCATGCTAAAACACAATGGCAAACAAGATCAAATATAAGTAGGATTTGTTATTCTCAAATCAAAGGTATGCGGAAAACCATGTTCCAACAATCTCCCCCTTTTGATAATAACAAATGCAATATTGATAAATCAGATTCATATATAAGGGAAGTTTTTTTTAGAAGGATATATGACACTAAGCAATATAGAGACAATAATTAGAATTATAGATTGTGTAAGTTTTTCTCCCCTACTTATGTGCTCCCCCTTAATCTAGTGAATCATACTCCTTTAATCATTAAGATTTATCATTTTATTCTCCCCCTTTTGTTATTACCAAAAGTGGGTGGAGGTGAAACAAAACTAGATGAGGGAAGACAAAAGTTAGGACATAACTAAGAGAGGTTTAAGAGTTTTATTTAAACATAAGGTAAGTTGTGATCGAGCTAAGGGAGAGAGTAGCACAGCGGAAAAATATATGATAAGCGTGAAAGAGCAATATTCCATGATTTTACAAATGGAATTCTACCACTTTCTTTGCAAATTAAGAAGTAAGCATGATAGTTTGACAAGCACAAGTGAAGAAAGACCTAAGAAGTAAGCATGATAAACCATGGTAAACGAAATACATGACCAAAAGAGAAATGTGGAAAACAAAAATAAAACAATTAAGAGTAGTATTTTTGTTATAGTTTAACCATTCCAACAATATGTCCAGCCTCTTCACATTTGAGCATTTAACTTTGAAAATTTTCATAACTAATAGGCAAGCATGATTTAACATATTCAAAAATATAGTAACTATAATGTAACCAATTCATATTTCAAGTAAAGAAAACATTGTAGAAATCTTGCATTGCAATCTAGTGCTTTTAGTTAAGTTTTTAGAGAATTATGTAGTTTTGCATTAGGATCCAATTCTCATGAGTAGAAGCTTTATGAAAAACAATGATGTGTGGATATGGTGTTTTGATAAAAAGTATACTAGTGAAATAATCAAAACACATGACATATATAATGAAATAGTAACAACAACATTAAGATTGTAATCTTATAATTACTTTCACACATCAAATCTAGAATAAAATATCAAAGCACATAAAAAGAGTACAACTACCAAGGTGCTTAGCCCACACAAAGCTCGTTAAGACTTATCAGGGAGCGAAGTATTGCTTGGGGGATCACATAAGCATTTTTATAAATTTTTTATTTTTAGTGATCCCGTGAATAAATGGAAGTGATAAAAAGGAATGTCTTTGCACCAGACACTTTACAATTCTATCCAAGGTGCTCAACCTCACAATGCTCATTAAGACTTATCAGGGGGGTGAGTAGTGCTTGGTGCAGTTATCTTTGGATTTTTATTTCATTGTATTTTTTTTTTAAATTTGGGCCAAAGGTCTCCGAATTCACTTGTTGATTAAAACATTAGCAATTTTGAAATAACACTTTGCAAGAAATTTATTATTTGAAAGATTGTGTAGGTGATTAATACAACTTAATATGTTAAAAACTATTACACTAAACAATCATGCAAGACTAAGATTATATGCACATGTAGATTACCAAAATAGTGAGTGAATGTATCATTGATTAGCATAAAACATTACTCATACTTAGTGGCAGGCTAGGAAATCATACACCATTTTCTATAGACTATCTCATTGTACATAATCAGGTTAAGGTCAAGGCATGACAAAATAAAACAATGTTTAGGAAATTTGAAATTAAAATTAGACATTGAAGAAAACCTTTGTGAGTATGCCAAAAACAAATTTGACCATTCGACATAAAAATGACAAAGATGTTTGCTCTTGTGACGACATATAGACAAACCATAATTTTGTAAATATTTCAGAAAAGCAAATGACAAAACATATATTTGTGATCATTTTGAATTTTTTAATTTTTTTTGTGTATTTTGGAATACAATTAAGAAATTAAGAGCAAAATAATTTTGAAATCAGAGAAAATAAACTGAGAAAAATCAGTAGAAATTTACCAGAGAAAACATAATTTCAATATGGCAAAAGGAGGTAACGCCTGACATTAACTACTTAATGCCCAAACAGAACACTATTTTTTAAGATTTTTGAAATTTCTTTCTTTGAAATAGGTAGTATGTATATAGATCTTCTTAGTGTAGAAATTTCAGAGAATTTGGAAATGATTAGAAGGCTATATAAGCATATTTTTGGTGGTTTTAAAATGTTTTTATCTTTTATATTTTGATTTTTGAATTTTCTGTAAATGAAGGAGTAAATAAGGTGTAAACATATATATAATGGTATACCAATAGATAGGCAACAAAGAAATTGCATTTATAGAGAAAAAGAGGAGCTAACGCCTAGCATTATACTCAACACCGGCATTGAGTCCAATTTATATACAAGACCCAAATCTGAGTTCTTTTCTTATTCTCTCCATTTCAAACCATTTATCTTCCAGTTTCGCCGACTCCCCTTCTCAAATCTAGGTAAATTTTTTTCCTTCTTAAATTTTGTGATTAAAGCATTTCTCTACTCCTAAATTGTAATCCTTTGAAGTATTGAAGTGTTTATTATGGTATATGATAAATTTAGGATTTTAGGGTTTCAATTTTTGAGTTGTAGAATGGGTTTTTTGAGATTCTTCTCAAAGATGAGTTTTTGCTTTACCTTTTTAGTTGTTTTGAGTTAATTGGTGATTTCCCATTTATTCCTTACTTTTTACAAAATTTTGAGTAATATGTGTTAATGAAGGTCAGCATTGTGTACTGGAGGTGATTGGAAGTTTCAAAGCATGCGCCTGGCGTTAACAATAATGATGGGCGTTGATTAAATAAAATTTTTTTTGTTGATTTTCTGTTGTGTCAAAATGTGCAGGTTATGGCTTCTTCCAGTGCACATGGGGTTCATGCCAGAAAGTCTTCGGCCCGTACACCACAAGAGTCTTATCAATCTTATGTGGGGATTGAAAAACGTTTGTTGGCATAGGAATGGTGTTGCAAATTGACCTCCCTCGTCATGCCCCTATTAATAACCTCCTGGCTGCATCAGGAGTGTTATTAGTGATTACTGACGACTGTTTTTCTACAGATTTTGTTCGGGAATTCTATAATAATTTGTTTGATCCTTCAGAGACAGAACTATATGGAGGAGTGAAGTCTATGATGCAGTTTGAAGTTGTCCAAATTACACATGAAGATTTAAGGAATCATTTTGGGTTAATAGAGAGTGAGAATCGTCTGGATATGGTTGAGAATTATAGGGCTGAGTGAGACTAGACACCAATGAATCTAGTTTTGCATGGGAAGGAGACTAGAGAGCACATTACGGATGTTACTTCACTTAGGGAAGAAGCATTCATAATTCACGATATTTTGCGACACAATATAATGTTGAAGTCCAGAGATACAAAGAAGATCACTGCACAACTGAGTGTTGTTACTAATCATATATTATATAAAAAGAAATATTTGATGTGGCAAATCTTTTACTTTCACAGATTCGATAAACATTTAAGTTGAAGGATCGAAGACGGTCTCGACTCAACACACTTCCCGTAGGAGGACTTATACAACGGGTGGTGATGGAGACGTATGCATACATTGTCAGAAGTAACTATATTAATGATCTTGTCCCAGAGCTTTATTCTACTTCAACCATTTGAGGTCCTCGGTCACGAGATATACCATCATCTTCTCGACCACCCCTACGTTGAGGAGTTTCACTCTGTGAGAAAAATCAGGAGCATCATGAGTCGTTTGAGGAATTCAAGGAGAACGCAAAACACCGAATGTCACGGATCGAGAAGATGGTGCGATATATGATCAGGGCCCTAAAGTTAAAACTGACACCTGCAGAGAAGAGGGATTGGGATGTTCCCATGATGGATCCGCCATGCCAATCAACACGTCATACTCATAGGTCAAGAGATCCAGGAAGTTCAAGTACAGAGGGGTCAAATTCTATTAGTGAGAGTAGAGAGTTTTAGGGTGCATACTATTATGCAATAATAGTTTTTGTCATTCAGACAATTTAGTCTAACGCCTGGCGTTACCACTTGCGCCCAATGTTAGTTGTTATCATGCTTTTTACCTTTTTTTATTTTTATCTATTTTGTGAACTATTTTTGTGTCGTGTTCTAGTTTTTATTCAGGATTTCATAGTTATAAATTTGAAGCTTTAAAAAAAGGTTTTCACTTAATCTTTGGTGGATTTTATAATGTAAAAACTATCTATAATCTTTTTATAGACATTGGATCAGAATAATGGCCTATTTAAAGATGTAATAGCATAACACTTTAGTTTTATAGTTATTCAATGAATTGTAAAGATAAGTGTTGGTTTGACATTTTATTTTATTAAAATCTTTTTTAAATACAAACCATGAATATGCATACTTTTTCTGTAAGGCAAGATATGATAGTTTCCTTTGTCAGATATTTGCAATGATGCACATGAGTCTATAGTTTATCTTTGAGTGACATTAGTTGGACTTAGCAATATTGAGTGAATCTTGGACTTCCCGAGGTCTACCCTGTGAAGGGTTCGCACTGGTACTAGGAGATATGATGGGGTGACATCCCAAATCTCCCTTTCATAAGATACATGAAAATAAAAAAATTAAGTTAAAATTTTTTTTTTGATAAGTTTATTATTTTATAATTTTATATTTGATTTTTCAAAGATCACACAAAGGCATTCAGATAAAGATAGGTAGTATATAAAATTTTTTTTTTTTGAGATTTTCAAAATTTTAAACAACACAGAATATTGGACATTCGATCTAACGCTGGCGTTAGGTCTTAGCTCCCGCGTTAGCTCACAGAGAGTGAATATTTTACTCGTATAACCTAGATTTTCCTCGATTTTACTTCTAATTTTGCTCAATTATGTTTGTGCAATGTAAGACCTGTCTAATGAAGTGAAAAAAATAGAAGAAATCACAAAAGGTGCGGAAGTTAAAATTGTAGATCATTGTCTCCAACAACAACCTTAATTCTTGAGTTTTGCACAATCATTTAAGCTTAATATTATAGGATATGCTAGAAAAAAATGATTGAGCAAGACAAATATGCATGATTTTAGTGATAATAGATTGGCCATTTATAAATGAAAACTTGACTTTTACTTTTGATTTAATTTAATTTGTAAACTTCATTTAGGCTTTAAGGGACAAAGTCAAATTTCATGTATTATATTAGATGACCATGACATGATGGATAAAAAAATGTTAAAGCATATCTTGAAGTAGAAATTTGTATATTCTATTTTGAACAGATTCTACTTCATGATTATGATGATTCCTAATGAATTTGAGATTTAGGTATCCAAAGAGGACCAAGTGGGATGGTTGCTTTGGGTACCCAAATACATCGTGCATGCTTTTGGGAAGACAAGGATGAGTGGACCCATTCAATTGACTTTATGTGTCATTCTTATGTATGGGTCTCCATTCATACCTTGGAAGAACGTTCTTTTTATTTTTCAAAATTCCATTGTCATTTGCTTGAATGTTTGGATAAAAATGACTTTTGAATTTATTATTTAAGGGAAATTTGTTTGCGTTTAATTTTATGTTGGGAGAGGATTGATATTGTAAATGATAGTGATGATAATGTTTTGGAATTTCATTTACAATTATTTGATGTTTCTCATTTCCTATGTTTGGCTTAGTCAAATGAAGAAAGTTCATATTTAACTTGCTTTTGAATTTTTCTTGAGATTGTGAATGTAAGTTTTGAGAATTTTTCTTTATGATTTTTTAAGCAAGTTGATTTTAGTTTCTAATTCATTATTCTTAATTTTGAGATTATGTCTAGCTTTATTATAATCAGTTGTGCTATTTTTAAGAGTGGTGACAATTGATTCAATGTGAGTTTAAAAGTCATTTCTTAATTCCTCAAATGTTTCATCCATCTCTTTAATTTCAATTTTATAGTTTTTACACATAGCACAATTACTTTTTAGAGACGAGTTTTCTAAACATAATTTTTCATTTTGTTCTTTTGCAAAAATATTTCTTTTTCAAGTTCCTTGTAATTATCTTTTAAATCATTACAAGAGTTACCAGGTGAAGCAATTTTAACTAAAGAACAAGAGTGAGTACTAAGTAATTCCAAATTTGATTTTACAATAACATTAGCTTTTAACCTTTTATTTTCTAATCGTAATTTCTTATTAGCAATTTTCAATTTCTTCATTTTAGATTTGGCAATTTGTAGCATATGTAATGTGTAAACGGAATTTGTCACAAAAAGAGAAGACTTTGATTTCCTTACATTGCTATCAGAAGAGGCAAGATTTGAACAAATAGTTCCTTTGACAACTTTTTGACATTCCTCTTTAAAAGATAGGATTTCTTCTTCTCTTCCTCTTGATTTGCACTACATCGATTCATCATGAGAGGAGCATTGTTGACCATTTGTGCAAGCTTGTATGTTCTCCACTTCTTGCGTTTGTTCCGTACCCGTGAGAGGAAGATCATACATTTCTTCAAGAAATTTCCATACTTTGTATGCACTAGAGAAACAATATATCAATTTGAAAATTTCTTGAGATAAAGCACAAAAAATAATATTTAAAGCCTTTGCATTTAGGTGACGTTCCCTTTTAATTGTTTCATCCGCTGGTCTTACAATTGCAATATTCCAGGCTTCGATATCTAAAGCTTTAATAAAATTTTCCATTAAAAACTTCCACCCTTTATAATTTCTCCCTTCGAATAAAGGTGGTACAAGAGATTTTTCTTCTTCATAAAAATTTCCCCCACTAATAGAAGCGAGATCATGAGATACCATTATTCCCGGTTGTTAAGTCGATTTGGAATAACCTAGCTTTGATACCACTTATTGGATCTTGAGGCGCCCTTAGAGGGGGGTGAATAAGGGTTTTAAAACTTTTGTTATATTTTAAAATACTTGAAATGATAAGAGATTAAACTAATGATAAAACCACACAAAAAGAGGAGATTAAGTAAAATAAATGAAGGACATGATTTAATTAACTTGAAATATAAGATTACAAAATTTGATTTCTTATGATGCTAGAAATCGTAGGCGATAAAGTAAAATATTCTTTTTGTTTTATATACCAACTCTTCTCACCAAGAACCGGTTGGCTTTAACCGATCTCTCCCCAGATACGGCCTCAAGCTGTCTAGCCCTTCTATCCCGAGAAAGGCCTCGAGCACCCCTAGATCTACTCCCTAGACCCAGTCGCCAACACGAGGCAATTTCCTCCTGAAGTCCTACCCAAGCCTAGTCGCCATCACAAGGCAAATTTAATTCACAATTATAATAAAAAGGTTACAAATAAAATACACAACACAAATCAAAACTCCATATGAAGAATTCTGGAGATGGCGAAGGCTCGCTGAATATTCTCGAAGTCGAAGCATGCGTTATTCAAGTTGAGTAAGCATTGATCCGGTCCTCCTTGAATTCTTCTCTCGAATTTGTGTGGGAGATGATAGTCTGGAAAATATGGCCCTCTCTGAGTTTCTGTAGTGCTGGAATAGGGCTCTCTTCAATCAGCAATTGGAGAAGATGAAATTCACCAATTTATAGCACTAAAGGCTAACACTGGCGTTAAGGCTAACGCCTGGCGTTGACCTAGTAAGGAATTGTTTTGGTGGCTAGGATCTTCAAAATGGGAAGGAGATTCTGCACATTAGGAAACATTCATTTTAGGCAACCCTAACGCTGGCGTTGAGGCTAACACTGTGGTAGTTATTGGGTGTCGATTTAACACCTAGAGGGGGGTGAATAGGTTTTTCAAATTGTTTAATTCCCCTTTTGGTGTTCTTTTTTTCTAGTTAATAGATTTAGAGATTGAAAAGCACATCACAGAAAACACACAATGATTTATAGAGGTTCCTCAAGACAGGGTGTCTTGAGTAGTCCTCTTTCCCTCTGCGTCTACCTAGCAGTGTGCTAGGCTAGGCAAACTCTGCCAATGTCTTCGACAATCATGAAGTCATCTAAATAATGTCGACGTGATCTTCTTGTCTGCTCGATATCGATGTAACCACCTTATCTTGTCGACGACATAATTGATATCATGTCGATAGACAATTCTTCAGCAACTACCTATATTCATATGACCTTCTTTAGTCTCCTCGACGTCACGCCTTCTTTACAACGATGTCATCGGCATCAGTCTTACTTAGCCTTTCCAATGACAAGGCTTCTTAACGATGATACATGTCTTGTTCAGCCTTATCAACGACATGCCTCTTTTACGACGATATCTGTTCTTCCTTAGCCTTATCGACGTCAAGGCTTCTTTTCGACGATATCGTCGACATCTTATCTTGTATTGTGCTTGAGTCTTCTTCTTCATCTCGGCTTTCTGATATCGTTGTTAGGTGATGTAGTGTTGATGTCACAATGATATTATCATACACATGTTGTCTCGATGATAGCCAATATGATCACTCTGCTTTGCTCTGCATATCATTTCAACAACATGCATATACTTATTGACGATACTTCCAGTCCTTTTCGATGATATTGTACATTAGAAAATTATTGAAGTACTGGACATATTGTCTGATCTCTGCAAGCATGAACTAGATATGACATTAAATGCAACTTGTACTTATCATTGAGCCGAGCACTTCTTCAAATCAGGAACACTTTTGGGCACTGTTCCCAACAATCTCCCCCTATTTTAAGAAGTCATAACCCACTCAATGATAAAGTACATCTTAAGCAAATAAGCATATAATAATGACATTGCTGCTATTTTTGAGTGAACACAAAATTTGACAAATATCACTTCATTTATAAATAATGACAAATATTTTAAAGTTGTTGACATTTCTATATTTTGCCCCTAAAGATTTAGCCATTTATTTCTCTGCTGACCTCATAGCAGCTTCATTCTTTGCTTTCTTGGCACTAGCTTCCTGTTCTTTTCAGCTTGTCTGGTGAAGTATTCAAATGGCTTGGGATGATACTTGAGAGGCTCGGGAGCATCAGCTGGGATTCTACCTGCATGCTTGTCTCTTCTGTGACCTCTTCTTGACTCTTCTTGATCTTCATATTTAGCCAATTCTTGAGTATTGTATACATTGTATCTTTCACCTTTATTAACTTTCACTCACTCATATGATTTTAGAATGATGGATCTGGATTTGGGACTCCATCTTTCATAGTAATCCTTTTTCTCCATTTCCTCCCTGTGCTTTCTCTTCCTCATTTTTACTTCTTCTTCCTCCAGTATTTCGATCTCTTTAACCTGATCATCAGTAGCATCAGCATTGTCAACATGTTGATCAGGAAGGTCAACATTTGAGTCTTCAGCAGGGTATTCTTCAGCAGGCTCATCACAGTATAGAGGAGGAAGATTCATTGCTTCCCTGATGGTATTGGTGGTCCAGATGGCATGCTCACAACTGACCTTTATCATTGATCTCTCCCCCTTTATGACTTCTCTTGACATCTCCCTTTGGAGGTTTTCCTGAAGTACTACTATCTTTTCTTTCAGCATATAAATCCCTTTCTCCAAATGGTTCTTTGTCGCTAGCAGATGACTGTCTAGCTCTTTGCTGTAATGATCCAGTTTATCCTGGATATTTGTCTTGTGTTCAACCATCCACTTTCTGGTTGCTATGTAAGCCTTCTCTGTGCTGTTGCTGAGCATTATCTGATTATCACCTGAATTAGATAGACCCTGGTGATTAAGTATTATCTCTTTGGCAGTATAATCTTATAGATTATTCACATCATTTCTCAGGCTTGCAGTTTTAGCAGATAGTTCTCTTCTTAGATCATTGATGGCTGAGTTAACATGACATTCAATTTTCAGCCTTTTCTCTTCCAGGAGCATTCTTATTTTAGGCAATAGTGAGGACTCCACTATCCTATTATTTGGAGGTGAACTGGCTTGTCCTGGTTCTTCTTCTTTATTCCCATGAAACCATTGGAGATGGAGATTTTCTGATGGGTGACTAGTTTGACTCATTTCTGTTTCAGGACTTGGCAGATCTCTGCTAGTCTCATCAGCAGGATTCTCGTGGTTGCCTTCTTGGGGATATTTACTTGGGTCCTATTGGTCTACTAATCCAGAATGGACAGCATCCCCAGCCATAATGATCTTATTGATCACTTCTTCCACTTGAGCAGGGATCTCATTATTCTTCTCCCCCTCAGACTCAGCATCCTCTTGCTCTGTTCCTGGTGTTACCATTGTCCCGGATCCCAGACTTTGGGTAGAGGTCTGGAGGGAGACATTCCTTTTCTCTACAGGCACTTCAAAGTCAGACGAGTCTGAGCTGTTGCCTGATTCACTTCCTTTAGATGAGCTTTGTCCCTTCCTCTTCACATCCTCTACAGTCTTCAACTTCTTGGGAGACTTAGTCAAAACTTTCTCCCACCTTTCCAGTATACTAATATCCATCCTTCTCATATGATGGATTTTTACACCATACTTCTTGTCAAAGCTTTTAGGGTAAGATATAAGTAGAAATAGAGATAGTATTCTTCCCAGATTTGGAACTTGAAAGTTTCTTGAATTCTCTTGAAGATGATCTGACCCCTGTTGGTCTTCTTACTTAGGATTATCCTTGACATAATCTCGAACATTGGCTTGGATATCCTATCATGCGATGCTACTTTACAGAGGAGGGCTTTTCCTACAATATCAGCCATGAGTTTCCCTTGTTGATTAAAATTCTTTCTTTCCAGAGAGCCATAGGTCTTGCTGGAGTGTCCGCACCATGCCAGAGCCCTGCTAAGGTCTTCCTGGGTGACCTTCTCATTTTCCTCCCCCTTGGTGAAGGTCGGCAGCTGAAGAACCCTGGCCAACCTCTTAGGATTCACCTAAACTTTCATCCCGTTGATCGAGCTTTTCACAGATGTTTCTTTTGAGCCACCTTTATCATTTGAAAAGAACTCTATCACTTCTCTCTTTAATATCACTGTGGCTTAGAGAGGGCAAACTACAGACCGACGACGTCCAATAGCTTTATAGTGTCTTGAATCTCTTCTGTCCCTTCTGCGAAACCATTCCTCACCACTTCACTTCCTTCATAGAGAAATCCTTCCTTATTTGGCGCCATGTCTTACTTGAGCTGAGAGGATTCTAGTACTGTCGACTCGTTCACTCTTCGAAGGCGTAGAGAGCATGACATTTTTTTAGAGCTAATGTAGAAAGTGTCTAAACCTTAAGACATCTGATCTTATTTATGGTTTCGGGATTGGAATGCGAAGTGTCATTTGACAAAGGTCTGATTTGTTGGAACATGGTTTTCTGCATCCCTTTGATTTTAGAATAACAAATCCTACTTGAATTTGATCTTGTTTGCCATTGTGTTTTTAGTATACAGGTTTGAACAGATATGACACCTGGTTGCTGGAATATTGATCTGGTACTATCCATAAGCAGAAAGATTGAAATATGTCTACAGCCAAGCGTTAGGTCTTAATGCTGAGGGTTAGCGATCGATGGGATGATCTGCCGATCGACGGGATGGCTTGCCGACTGAATAGAAAGAGAATGAAGCTTAACGCCAGGCGTTAGGACTTAATGTTGGCATTAACGATCGACGATTATGGCAAGAAGGAATGCATCCATGATTGAAGGAGCAATTTAGGAATGATTTGACTCAATGCCCGGCGTTAACTCTTAACGCCGACGTTAACTTTTGTTCCCGCCAATATGCAAAATGAATGGAGGGAAGCTGCCATGATTGCTAGAGCATTTTGGGAATGACTTGACTCAACTTTCAATGTTAGAGTCAATGTCAGCGTTAAGGTTGCCTAAAATGAAAGTTTCTGATGGAGCAAAACAATGCTTGTAAACGACAACGGCAAGTGTACCGTATCGAATGTAGTATAGGTTGTTAAAACAAGGTCATATTAGACTCGGGGTGGTTGAGTACTCTTACTTCAAGAAAATATCTATTATTTTATCAATTAAGACTTGAGGTTGGTTTTGCAAATGGGAAATAAAAATAAGATTAAAAAGAAGAGTAAAAGGGTAACACTCGATCTTTGAATCACCGTGGAATAAAGAATAAGAAGAAGAAATAAAATCGTGATTTCTTACTAAAATAACTTTGACTGTGGGGATTCCCGAAATATGAACGTACCTTGGGTCGAGGATATGCCCAACTAAGATTAGGAAGATATACTGAATTTTCATTCAATAATCGATAACACAATACTTGCTTTACGAGACGAATCCCACTATTGGATTTGACTCCAATCTGGGAGATTTATGTCATCCTCATTCGAGGGTTGCATGCAACTCTCTTTATCCTTGAATGATCGATTCGCCTTACGAGCTTGTTCGGCTAACTAAAGAACGAAAACAAGAACGAGAATTATATATCGAAAATATAATCTCATTTCATTAGGATCAAGGATAAATCTTAAGCATTTTTAAAAAAAGAGAAAGAGCAATTACTTCAAAACCAATATTATTCCTTGGATCATCTCGACCGAGTACTAATAATAATTTAGCTACTCATGGAGATGGAGGAATCGAAAGAAATAAAAGAGTACATATTGAAAAAGAGAATAGAATAAGAGAAATAGGAACTAATTTTATTGATTTGCAAAAGAAAGTACAAGCTATGAAATTGAGAATTACAACTATTGAAATGAAATTACAATTGCAGAAAGAAAGAAGAAGCATAAGAACTACTAAAACATGAAAATAAAACATAAAAAGAAGAGTCTAAGTCATAAAAATTTGTCCTTGAAGTTCTGGAGAAGCTCCCCTTAAATAGGCAGAAATTTGATGTTACACGCTCTTGGTCACGCCCGTGACCAAGGGCGTGTAAGGAGCGTGATCGATGCTGGTGAGGTGAGGGCGCGTTCTGGATTCAATGCAGGCGTTTCGGGCGCGTCACGCCCTAGGTCACGCCCGTGACCTGGGGTGTGTAATCTCCAAATCTTACAGCTGGCGGGAAACTTTGGCGGGAAGAATCACGGGCCGAGACACGCCCGCGACTGGATATCATGCCCTCGGTCACGCCCGTGATCGAGGGCGTGTAACTTTAATTGACGTGGCAGGCGTGTTCTGGGAGATGGAGTCGAGTCGCGGCCGTGACAATGGGTCACGCCCTTGGTCACGTCCGTGAACTTGGGCGTGTACTTGGCGAATTCTTCACAGAACGACCCCGGGATGGCAAAAGCAGGTCTGGAACACCGCGCAGGTTACACGCCCCTGACCTAGGGCGTGTAAATGTACTTTTTGCTCCAAATGTCCAGAAAACCTGAAAATACAAAATAAACTTAAGTTAGCTTATGAAATTAAAATAGGAAAGATTTATATGATATAATTTAGATAAAAGATATAATTCATATTAAAATAATAATAAAACTATACTAAAAGATGAGTAAATAAATTACTCATCAAACACCCCCATACTTACTCGTTTGGTAGTCCCGAGCAAACAACTTTTCATAGGTGTAGAGAAATTTAAATACTAGAAAAGAAATTTGAGCTCAAGGAATAAAAATGCGAAGTCTTACGCCTACGTGTAGAGATCCTAGTTGAAAGACCTATTTAGCATAACGATTAGCTTATAATTTTCAAAAATGTGAAACATATTGTTTTTACTTTTAAGTTGAAAGCTCGGTAAATTCTCGAATGCTATTCAGGGAGCGGGTAGCGTGTTTCTAAGATCAATATTACCCAAAATCGAGTTCCGGGATAGCCTCCAAAGAAATCCATCAATGACGATGGCCATAGGCTTGCCCGGTCGCACTCTCTCCACTACACAAGTATAATGTCATAGTTTAAAGAACAAAAGGGCTTTCATTAGGAGTGAAACTTGGTTTAGGTATATGATTTGGAATTGGAAATAAAAGAGATAGAATATGATGGCTAAGGATCACACTTAACCAAGGTGAGGGTATCCCAAAATTATCAAAATTTAAACCTTGCATAAGAGTTGTCATGAAGCAAAACATACAAAAACTCTCATTATTTTTCAAGCATAAGGCCATGAATAATTTTCTTTATTTTTCATAATTGGCCAACAAAATAATTTTTCATATTTTTTATAGCTCCAAATAAGAAGTTGCAACTTCCTAATTTTCACAATAGAACCCATTGCAAAATTGTAATAAATCTTAAATTTTTAGTGTGATCATGGGGTGGATCTTTTGGCTTAGGTGAAAATGAAAGGTGGAGGTAGCAAAGGAAATAAGGAAAGGCCCAAAGTGTTTAAACAATGAAATTTTTTTGGAAAGGTGGGCAAACAGGCACAAACGATCAAAAGATGGCCTAAATCACTTCTAAAAACTATGACAAACCTATGCAAATGCTTCGAGAATCGCTAGAGGCAAGTTCTAGCCATCGAGAAAGAATACCCTTCCGTTCAAAATGTGTAATATTTCTCTAGTAAACTTCTACATACTCACTTGAATTATTCTCAAATTCTACCGGATTCAAGGTAAGAGTAAAACAAAATTATATTCTCGCAGTTAGAAAAACATAAATCTAATTTTATGCTGAATAGTTAATTTGACATAGAATTCTACAAACGCGTGAGCTTAACTAGGAACACTGCACGAGTCAACAATTTTATTCCAAAATTCAAAATCTAATGAAGTATAAAAATTCCCTACGACACTATACAAAAGCAAATCTACTAAGGATTTTGCAAATAAGTCAGTATAAAAGTTCAAGAAAAACAAAAAAATTTAATTATTTTTTTTTTCTTCTTGGACTTCCCAAGGTCAACCCGGTGAAGGGTTCGCAAGGTACTAGAGGCTGTGATGGGAATTCAAGCCCAAAGCGTCCTTTCCAAGAAATTTTATTTTTGTTAGATAGAAAATATTTATGTATTTTTTTTTATTTATTTTTTTCAAATAAATAGAAATACAAAGAAAGCAATGCACACCCCCATACTTAAAATTAAACATTGTCCCCAATGTTTAAAACTAAGTATGAAGAATACTTGAAAGAAAATAAACTTTAAAAGGAAAATACACAAAAATAAAGATAAGCAAGGGGTGCCTCCCAAGAGCGCTTTCTTTTTCCCGTCTTTAAGCTAGACGGTTAGTGTTAGGAAAAAGGAAATCTAAAAGAGAGGTGGACAGGCAACTCCCTTAATTCGCGCTGAGGTGAATGTGCCGGCGTCAGTTGCACGACAACTCCTCCGTTTATCTTGTGATTCTCCTCTTGTCCTTGAATTTGAATATATAAATCCAAATCACCTATACATACCTGAGGTTATTTGGAAAAATAAAGATGAGCGGCATATGGATCATTGATTATTTGGGGTGGCAACGGCTCATCCTTAACCTGAAAATTATTAGAAATAAGATAATCACAAATAAACGAGTCAGAAAATTTTTCGCAAGGAGGAGGCTCTTGCGAAAATATATGATTAAGCTCCGGTTGTTCCTTTTCTATAATAAAATTTTCATTAGAAAAATCTACTGCATTACCAAGCAGATTAAAATTTTCGGACACAAAATTTTCATCAATTTTTGGTTTGATAGAAGAAATTTGCGAATATTCATGACAAAGAAAATAAAATCCGGGTGGAGTAGGGGAAGAAACTTGTTCTTCTTCTACTTCATCTTGGGTGCCCATAACCTTAAGAAATTCTTGGTAAAGTAATTTTTCTTCATCTTCGGTAAAAGAAGTTATGGGATTTCATGAAACCACATGTTCCTCCATAACTAAATTGTCCAAAGATGGAGAAAAAATACTAGAAGAAATAAAATTTTCCTTTAAATTTTGGGGGGAAGTATCTATTTGAATCGGCGGACATTCCCCAAAATTAGAGTACGAAGGTAATTGCGGCGCAAAAGAAGAAGAACGAAAATTCATATCTAAAGATACATCTTCATCGCCCCGAAAACTATCCGGGTGACCTTGCCACCAAGAATAATCTACTTCGAGGCTAGAAGACAAATTCGTAGGACCCGAAAAATTATTCTCATGAAAATTAGAAAAAAAAAATTCCTCTAAATTTTTGGGGGTAGTATCTAATTGAATCTGCAGAATTTCCCCCAAATTAGAGAACGAAAACTGCGGTGTATAAGAAGAAAAACAAAGATTCGGATCTAAAGATTTATCTTCATTGCTCTGAGAACTATCCGGGTGAGCTTGCCACGAGGAATAATAAACTTTGGAGCTAGAAGAACAATTATTAAACGCCGAAAATTATTCTCATTAAAATTAGAAAAATTATTTTCATCAAAGTTTGAAAAATTATTTTCATTAAAGGATGAAAAATTATGATCGTAATTATTATCAAAATTATTTGCATAATATTGAGGAAAATTATTTTCATAATAATTATTTTGATAATAAGAATGTAAATAACATTCCTCACTTTGATGAGGCGCACCACAATAATGACAACTAAATTGGCATTCTCGTGCGGCTTGTAAGAGAAAAAGTTGGTTTCGAAGCTCGGCAACCTTAACGGCCAATTCAGATTCTTTCATAATAAAAATAAAAAAGAAGGGAACAACCTTTACTCAAATGAATGGAATTTTATAAATATTTTTATTATATATATATATATATTTTTTTTTTGAAAAAGCTGGTTAAATTAGTCCGGGACTTCCCAAGATCTACCCGGTGAAGGGTTTGCAAGGTACTAGAGGCTATGATGGGAATTCAAGCCCAAAGCGTCCTTTCCGAGAATTTAGATTGCGCTTTTTAAGGTTTTTTTTATAAAAAAATTAAAGAGAAGGGGGAGAAGAAAGAGAATGATAAAATTAATAAATATTTCTTTTTTCAAAATATCAATCGTGTCCCCCGCAACGGCGCCAAAAACTTGGCGGGAAGAATCGTGAGCCGAGTCACGCCCATGACTGGATGCCACGCCCTTGGTCACGCCCGTGATCGAGGACATGTAACTTTAATTGACGTGGCAGGCGTGTTCTGGGAGCTGGAGTCGAGTCGCGGCCGTGACATTGGGTCACGCCCTTGGTCACGCCCGTGAACTTGGGCGTGTACTTGGCAAATTCTTCACGGAATGACCCCGGGGTGGCAGAAGCAGGTCTGGAACACCGCGCAGGTTATACGCCCATGGGTCATGCCCGTGACCTAGGGCATGTAAATGTATTTTTTGCTCCAAATGTCCAGAAAACCTGAAAATACAAAATAAACTTAAGTTAGCTTATGAAATTAAAATAGGAAAGATTTATATGATATAATTTAGATAAAAGAAATAATTCATATTAAAATAATAATAAAACTATACTTAAAGATGAGTAAATAAATTACTCATCAGTTTCCAAAGATGCAGAATCTTCTTCCTGTTTTGAAGATCCAAGCCATCAAGTTATTTCTATACAGAGCCAACGCCCGACGTTAACTCTTAACACCAGCGTTAGCTTCCAGTCCTATAAAAAGGTGGATTTCATCTTCTCCAGCTGCCGATTGCAAAGAGCCCTATTCCAGCACTTCATAAAATCCGAGAGGGCCGTATTTCCAGACCAACACATCTCCCACTCAATTTCAAAAGGAGGAATCGAAGGAGGCTTGGATCAACACGCTAACTCAACATGAAGAACGCACGCTTGGACTTCAACGATCTTCAGTGATTCTTCGGAGTCTCCTTTAGATTACCTCATAGGGAGTTTCATATTTGTCTTTTGTATTTGTATTTTTTATTTTATCGTTGTAATCGGTTTGTGAATTCGCCTCGTGTTGGCGACTAGGTCTGGGTAGGACTTAGGGAGGAATTTGCCTCGTGTTGGCGACTAGGTCTAGGGAGTAGATCTAGGGGGTGCTCGAGGCCTTTCTGGGATAGGAAGGCTAGAGTGGCTTGAGGCCGTATCTTGGGAGAGATCGGCTAAAGCCAACCGGTTTGTGGGGATACGAGTCAGTATAGAAAACAAAAAGAGATATTACATTATCGCCTACTATTTCTAGCGTCATAAGAAATCAAGTTTTGTAATCTTATATTTCAAGTTAATAAAATCATGTCTCTCATTTTTATTACTTAATTTCTTCTTTAAATTAATCTCTTATCTTTTCTAATATTTCAAAATATAACATAAGTTTTTAAAACCCTTATTCACCCTCCCCCCCCCCCCCCCCCTCTAAGGGCGCCTCAAGATCCAACAAGTGGTATCAGAGTGAGGTTATTCCAAATCAGCTTAACAACCGAGAATAATGGCGTCTCTTGATTATAATCTCGCTTCTACTAGTGGGGAAAATTTTAATATAAATGAAAAAGTATTATCACCACCTTTATTTATGGGCAAAAATTATAAAGGGTGGAAAATATTAATGAAAAATTTCCTTAAAGCTTTAGATGAAGAAGTCGGGAATATTACAATTGAAAAGCCACCTAGCGTACTAACTAGAAACGATATTATTTTAAATGCAAAATCTATAAATAGTTTATTTTGTGCGTTAGATCAAAATATTTTCAAACTTATTTATAATTTGCCTACCGCTTATGAGATTTGGAATTTTCTTGAAAGAACTTATGATTCTCCTTCTGTAGGTATGGAACAAACACAAGTATTGGAGAACATACATGCTTGCACAAATATTCAAGAAAGCTACTCAAATAATGGATCCATAGAATGCTCATCAAGCGGAAAGGATGAAGGAAACTCGTGTTTGGAAGAGGGAGATGAAGAAGACAAAGGAACAATATGTTCAAATCTTCGATCATCCAAAAGCAAAGTAAGGAAATCAAATTCTCTCATTGTTTACAATTCTATTTTTACATTACAATTGCTACAAATTACAAAGCGCAAAATTAAGAAATTGAAAAATGCTAATTGCAAATTGCGCTTAGAAAATAAAGCTTTAAAAGCAAAAGTTAATGAAGAATCAAATTTTGAGTTATCTAGGTCTACCCATGGCTCCTTAGTTGAAAACATTACACCTTGTGTAGAATATAATGAATTACAAGAAAAACACAAGAAACTTGACAAGGAGTTTATTTTTGTAAAAGAACAAAATGAAAGATTATGTTTAGAAAATTCATCCTTGAAAAATTATTGTGCTAAGTGTAAAGACTATAAAATTGAAATTAAAGATATGGATGAAACATTTGAGGAATATAGAAATAACTATCAAAATCATATTTATTCAATTGTTTCCACTCTTAAAAATAGCACAATTGCATATAATAAAGCGAGACATAATCTTAAGATCAAGAATGATGAATTAAAAACAAAAATCAACTTGCTTATGAAAATTATGAATATTACAAAATCATTCTTCTCCCAACTTAAAAATAGAAGTGCAGAAATTTCCTATGAAAACTATTTTCAATCATCATTACATTTAAACTCTTCAAAATAAAAATAATCATAATGGAAATTTGATGCATAAAAATAATATTAAACCAAGGTTTGAATGGAGACCCAAAGTTAAAGATGAAACACAAACTCCACTCAAAAGGGCGCATTCATTTCCATCTCCCCAAAATCAAACACATTGTATTTGGGTACCCAAAGGAACCACCACACTTGGTCCCCTTTGGATACCTAAAACTCTTATTCATTAAGCATCATACAAATGCATGACGTAGAAATAATTAAATATGAAATATCATCAACTCTACTTCATGATATGCTTAAATTTTTTTTGTTTGTATTCTTTTTTTTAACCATCATGCTATGGTCATTTTGTATAACATGTGATATGACTTTCACACATTAAGCCACAAATTCATTAATGAATCAAATTGCATGAAATTGAATAAAAGTCATATCATCTCTCAAGTGACCTATCTATCCTTTTTATTTTTAACCCTCTAAATCCATTACCTTTAAAAGTAGTATATCATCATTATAAATTAAATGCTAAATGCTTATATGATATTATCAAGACGAATAAGATAATTGTCAAAAAAGGATTTAAAAGAAAATTATGGGGTATTAGGCGAAATGTATAAAATGCTCAAGTGGTTGATTATTTATTTAATATCCTTGTGTCATTTGATAGTCTCTAATTTGTTTACTCATAATCATTAAAAATCGAAATTGAAAAATTGCAAAAATCACATGTTTTTTAAACAAAAAAACAAAATTAAAATTACAAAATTATGCGAGATTTTGATGCAAACTTCAAACAATCATAACTTTTGAACCGCTTGTCTGATTATCGCCCATAATAACTCTTCAGAACGAGGACGCAAAGATCTATACAATGGCAAACAAGCAATCCTCGTTTGAGTTCATTTGGACCCTCAGAATTGCAAAAATTCAACTTTGTTTAGAAGTTATATCAGTTTTTCTTTTTTTGTAATTTTTTTTGTCTACGGATTTTATGTCACAGGCCCCTATGTCCCCTTCCAACAAATCATATGCTTGTAATCTTTACATAACCTTGCACCTTATTACCATAAATTTTTCATTCTAGCATCATCAATTAGTATAAGAAGAAATCAATATCTATGCTAGATATGCCATATTATGCTAAAGAAAAATAGAATAATGAAAAGTAAAAGTCAAGAAAATTATATATATATGTTTTTGTTTAATATTCAAAAACCAAAGAGAAAATTTATAAAACCTTTCAAGAATAACAAAAAAAAATTGTTTCTCATTGTATTCATTCTTCACCGTACAATCTTTCTCTTAAATATTTTGAAAGGGTTGAATATGAATTGTTTTATATATTTCACTTACAATAATTAATTATGAGTATCAAAATTTCTATGTGATAAAATTAATAATCATAATTATATTATGTAATATAAAAAGATCTTTTAATTCAAACATTACACATAACTACAAAAGATCCTTTTGGTTCTATCATATGATTGGTGATCATGATAATTATATGAATAAATTATGTATTGTGGTTGCATGTATCATACTATTTCTAGACCTTAGAATCACCGTGATATCAATAACGTCAAATCAAATCATCACTTAATTCTAGGTCTATAAATTGAATTTCTATCAATTTAAAAGACATGCATTATTTTATGGCATAATATGAACTCATCATACTAGCATTATCAACTAATAAATATTATCATTCAAGCTAGTTATCAAATAATACCATAATGAATCCATCTTAAAGTAGAAAAATTGAAAGATAAAATAACTATGCGACTTTAAATTGTTTCCGTAGGACAAAATGCTTAGGATGTCCATGATCATTCTCCCATATTATGTGTCTCACAATAGCGAGGGCATAGGATTGTATGCATTAGAAGACCTAACCTCTAAGTCATGTCTTGTCCTTAACCGGGGAGGGTTCCAGTTGGGCCTTGCGAGGCACTGGGGGAAAGAGTGCAAGGTTGAGCGTTCTCTAGTGTGTACATATGGGATTAACACCCTAACCTACGACATGTGTGCAGCTCCTCATGCCCATCCGTCACTTAGTACGGGGCTAGTGTGTAGGTTAGGGTATTATAATTTAGGACATTCCTATATCGTATATTTTGCATGGACTTTTTATGATTATATTATTCATGCATTCTTATTTTGATCGAACATGCTTATGTTATGTTTTGCATATCTTATCATTTTTGAGCTCTAATGATCTTGTAAAACACAAATATATGAAAACCAAATAAAAATATAAAAACCTTTTTTGAACAAATAAAGCATGCTTAAATAGCCTTCTAATCATATGCAACTTCTTTGAAATTTCTACACTAAGGTCTATATACATACTACCCATTCCAAAGAATTTATTTTTTAAATCTCAAAAAAACAGAGTACTGTTTGGGCGTTAACTAGTTAGCGCCAGGCGTTAGCCTTTTTTAACCAAATTTTAATTCTGCTTTCTCTAGCATATTTCTGGTATTTTTCTATTGATTTTCCTCAGTTTATTTTGTTTGATTTTAAATTATTTTGGTATTAATTTTGTTATTTTATTCCAAAATACAAAAAAGTTCAAATAATTCAAAATGTTCAAAAATATGTTTTTGTTATTTGTTTTGCTTTAACTCTTTACAAAATTATGGTTTGACTATAAAACTTCACAAGAGCAAACATCTTTGTTATTTTGTTTCCAATGGTCAAAATTGATTCTGGTATACTGATGAGTCCCATTTATATACCCTTTTATGGACTCATCTGGGCCAATTTTCTAGTCAAATCACTACACTTTAGACTTGTTTTCGTTCATATTTGATAGTCATCTATTATTCCACTCTTAGTGCACATTTATGCCCATTTTGGTGTGATTCCTTGTATTCTAGTGGTCCTGGATATTTTCATGCAGGTTCAAGGGTCGTGCGATGCTCGGAGTTTGATTGGAGGCAATTTCTGCCTAAAAAGCCATTGATCATGCGTTTTCCTTCGCGCACGATCAGTCACATGACCACTGGTCGTGCGTTAATTCCCCTTACCAAATAGAGAACTTCGCACGATCACTGACCTTCTTTGCGCACGACCACTGGTCGTGTGCCACTGACCGTGCGCAATTTTTGCAGTTCAGGACATTGGGTCACGGGCGTGACTTTGGGTGACTTCTCAACGACAACTTCTCGTCTCGACGGCAGCTCCACGCGGCAGATTCTAATATTACACGCCCATGGTCACGGGCGTGACTTTGGGTCACGGGCGTGACCTGGGGCGTGACTGGGTGTGGACTAGCTCAACAGCACGGCATCGACCTGGACTGGTCTACAAGTTACACGTCCATGGTCACGGGCCTGACCGAGGGCGTGTAATGCAATATTTTCCCAATTTGTCCAAAAATCTGCAAATATTAAAATTAGGCTAAGTTAGAATCAAAATTACAAAAAGAACTACTTATAACCTAAATTTGACATAAAATAGAGAATTCATATTAAATATTTACAAGATTTTCTATTAAAAAGTTATAAAAATACTACTTATCAAATACCACCATACTTGAGGTTTTGCTATTCCAGAGCAAAAGTGTGAGACATTATTTATAAGACATCCTTAAAAAAATTTTAATTTAAAACTAAAATTTCATTTAACCAAAAGTTAAGTTAAGAGTAAATTCAAGGGGGAGTTAAGTCCTAAATTATGATGATGATTTGAAAAGAGGGAAAAATGTTTAGGCAATAACTTCTCAAGAAAATTAAGTAGTTTGACAAAATTGTAGAAATTATAAAACTAAATTAAATTAAAATTATAAGAACTCTATCTTAAAAGAATCTTAAGGAAAAGTAAATTACTAAATATTGCTCTCTCCCTAATTTTCAACTAAAACTAGAACAATGATAATTGGCTAAGGGGGATTTCATAAAATTTGGCATAAGAAGAGAAATTTTTGAATGGAGGAAATGAAATTTATCATGAAATTTCCTTCTCTTTTTTTTTTTACTCTTTTTTTTTCTCTTCTAATAAAAAACCCAAAATGTATATGGTTTAGGAGTAATGAATTTTATCCTCTTACTCCATGCCATATAATCTTTTCAAATATTTTGGGTGCATATGTTTTAGGAAATAATGAATTTTATCCTCTTATTCCCATGACATATGATCTTTTAATACATTTTTTTATGCCATCAAAGGGGGTATGGTAGGGCAAATAAATCTAGCTAGCTTTAAATCATATTGAGAGCAAATTCTAGTAAAATTAAAATTCCTAAGATCTAAGAAGTTAGAAGAAAATATAATTGAAATCTAAAGAGGTTTAGGAAATTTACTACAAAATGAAGCCATTTAAAAATAAAAAGAGAAGTCATGCTAACAAAATTCTCTAATCAATTTAAAATCATAAGATGATTCTTAAATCAAGATTACCTCAAATTTAAAATTAACAAACTATGATAAGCAAAATTTTAGCCAATTAAAAACTTAAACATGCTTATAAACATTCTCAACTAGATTTCTAAGAAATCACAAAAACAACAAGAAGGAGGGATATAAGAAGAATTTGGAATTTTTGATATTATCTTTTTTTGAATTTTTCTCATTCAAAACTATTTACAAAGAAAGGGAACTAGCTTTAAAATTTTAAAAAAAATTTTTGCAAGTCTTGGACTTCCCAAGGGCTACCCGGTGAAGGGTTCGCAAGGTACTAGGAGGTGTGATGGGATAAAATCCCAAACGTCCCTTTCCAAGATTTAAATTTTTCTGTTTTTTTTTTTTTTTTTTTTAGTTTTTGGGTTTTACAAGTGCTAAAATAGAAGAAGACATAAGAAAAAATATAAATATTTTTTTTTGTTTTGAAAATTTTCTGAATTAACAATTATTTAAAAAAAACTATTTACACCCCCATACTTAAAGTTAAACATTGTCCCCAATGTTTAAAACTAAGTATGAAGTAAAGGAAAAAAAAGAAGTGCAAAACAAAATAAAAAGGAAATGCATGATAAAAGAGAAGGAAGAAAGAGAAGGGGCTTCCCTGATTTTTGAAGTTTGCGCGGGGAAGCGACGATTACCTACAAAATATATTAAAGAACAAGAGAAGACAATAAAAAGATATTTTTGAAGTTTGCCCGGCGAAAAAGTTTTTGGAAATTTTATATGCTTATCGTGATAAAACTTTGTTCGCTCCTTATATAATTTGTTACTCTCATACGCATTCGCTCTCCACTCATCTAATTCGTTCATTTGAAATTTTCTTTGTTCTCCCGCTAGAGTGGAATCGAGGTTTAAAAATTTAAGCGCCCAAAATGCGCGATGTTCTAATTCGACCGGAAGGTGGCAAGCCATGCCATAAACCATTGAATACGGTGTACAACCGATAGCGGTCTTGTACGCCATTCGATAGGCCCATAGCGCGTCATCGAGCTTTATTGCCCAATCCTTCCGATTAATAGAAACCGTTTTTTCTAAGATCCATTTTAATTCTCGATTAACAACTTCAACTTGGCCGCTCGTTTGTGGGTGATATGCAGTGGATAATTTGTGCGTGACACCATATTTTGCTAAGATTTTTGTGAATTGAGTATTGCAAAAATGGGTGCCCCGATCACTCACAATAGCGCGCGGAGTGCCAAATCGAGAGAATAATTTTTTTAAAAAGTTAACGACGACTCGCGCATCGTTGGTGGGGAGAGCTTGCGCTTCCGCCCACCTCGACACGTAGTCGACCGCTACTAGAATATACTTATTTGAAAACGAAGGAGGGAGAGGACCAACGAAATCAATGCCCCAAAGATCGAAAATTTCGCATTCTAAGAAAATATTTTGGGGCATCTCATCCCGGCGAGAGATGTTGCCCGACCGCTGGCAGCTGTCGCAAGTACTCACAAGGGTGTGAGCATCTTTGAAGAGCGAGGGCCAATAAAAGCCCGCCTCCAGCGCCTTCCTCGCGGTTCGGTTTGAATGATAATGGCCACCGGATGGTCCCTCGTGACAATGTCGTAAAATTTTAAGACCCTCCTCACTCGAGACGCATCGTCTCACCACTTGGTCTGCGCATACACGGAATAAAAAGGGGTCCTCCCAAAAGTAATTCTTTAAATCAGAAAAGAATTTCTTCTTTTGCTGACTCGAGAATTCTTTCGGCAGGACCCGGGCTACTAAATAGTTAGCCAGATCTGCAAACCAGGGGGTAGACGATGAATTAATATTTTCGAGAGCGAGGAGGCGCTCTTCGGGAAATTTATCATCGATGTCAGATTCTATCAATACTTCCGAGGAGGGATTTTCTAAACGAGAAAGGTGATCGGCCGCCAAGTTTTCGGCTCCTCTTTTGTCCCGGATCTCTAAGTCAAACTCCTGCAAGAGGAGGATCCATCGCAAAAGACGAGGCTTGGCGTCCGATTTGCTTAAAAGATACCTAAGTGCGGAGTGATCCGTGAAGATGATAACTTTCGAGAGGGTGATATATGACCTAAACTTATCGAAGGAAAAAATGATCGCTAGAAGCTCTTTTTCGGTAGTGGTGTAATTCGCTTGTGCCGACGTGAGTGTTTTGCTCGCATAATAAATAGGGTGGAAATATTTACTCACCCGTTGGCCTAAAACGGCACCAACCGCAATGTCACTCGCATCGCACATGATTTCAAAAGGGAGCGACCAATCCGGCGCGACTAGAATCGGGGAGTTTATAAGTTTTTCTTTAATAAGTTTAAAAGCCGAATGACATTCATTGCTAAAAATAAATGAGGATTCCTTTTCAAGAAGATGGGTTAACGGCTTTGTGATTTTGGAAAAATTTTGTATAAAGCGCCGATAGAACCCCGCGTGGCCTAGGAAACTCCTAATAGCTTTTACGTTTGTGGGAGGGGGGAGTTTTTCAATTACTTCAATCTTGGCCCTGTCGACCTCGATCCCCTTGCCCGAAATTTTATGGCCAAGGACTAGTCCTTCCTTGACCATAAAATGGCATTTTTTCCCAATTAAGCGCTAAATTTGTTTCCTCACATCGCTGCAACACGCGCTCGAGATTTTTTAAACAATTTTCAAAAGAACTCCCGTATACGGAAAAATCGTCCATAAATACTTCCATCACCTCCTCCACTAACTCGTCAAAAATTGCCAGCATACATCTTTGGAATGTAGCTGGCGCGTTACAAAGACCGAATGGCATCCTTCGATAAGCGAAGGTGCCAAAGGGACAAGTGAAAGTGGTTTTCTCTTGGTCGTCGGGCGAAATCGGAATTTGGAAGTATCCCGACAAACCATCGAGAAAACAGTAGTAGGAGTGACCCGAAAGGCGTTCTAAAATTTGGTCGATAAATGGTAGAGGGAAATGATCCTTACGGGTGGCATCATTTAATTTCCGATAGTCGATGCACATCCGCCAACCCGTAACAGTACGGGTTGGGATCAATTCGTTATTTTCGTTCGCAACTACCGTAACACCACCTTTCTTTGGCACGACTTGTACTGGGCTAACCCAAGTACTGTCCGATATCGGGTAGATGATTCCCGCATCCAGAAGTTTTATAACTTCGGCCTTAACGACTTCTTTCATGTTAGGGTTTAGCCGTCGTTGAGGCTGGACTGAATTTCGGGAATTATCTTCGAGAAATATTTTATGAGTGCAGAAAGATGGGTTTATACCCTTAATGTCCGATAATTGCCACGCAATTGCGTGGCGGTGCTTTCTTAAGACTATAGTCAACTCAGAAATTTCTGAGTTGCTAAGATCGGATGAAATGATGACGGGTAGCTTAGACTCTTTTTCCAAAAACAAGTATTTAAGGTGAGGGGGGAGTTGTTTCAACTCTAATTCGGGTGGTTCTTCATAAGAAGTCTTGATTTTTAATTTTTCTAAAAATAATGGTTCGGGTGGTGTGGGGTGAGAGACTTCTTTTTCATCGCAAAAGAGCTCTACGGGCTCAGAATCACTATTCGCCGATGAAACAAACTCGAGGGATGAATCGAACTCACAACACTCTTCTAAGTAAAAACATGAATCGTCATTTTCTAGCGTGTTCCGCATCGAGGAATTTATGCCGAAAGTGACTTCATCGTCTCCAACCCGTAGGAGGAGCTTTCCGTTACTTACGTCGATAATAGCGCGGGAGGTGGCAAGGAAGGGGCGGCCGAGTATGAGGGGTACTTCGGCATCCTCTTCGATGTCAAGAATGACAAAATCCACCGGGAAGATGAATTTGTCAACCTTGACGAGCACGTCCTCCACTATTCCTATCGGATATTTTAAAGAACGATCCGCTAATTGGATACTCATTCGAGTGGGCCTTGGATTTCCTAGACCTAACTTTTTGAACAAAGAAAATGGCATAAGGTTGATGCTTGCTCCAAGATCCGCTAAGGCGTGTTTTACTAACGAATTGCCAAAAAGACATGGGATGGAAAACCGTCCCGGGTCATTTGCTTTTTTCGGCAATTTGTTGAGTACAACCGCGGAGCATTCTGCGTTTAAAGAAATATGCGAAATATCTTCTAACTTTTTTTATTAGAGAGCAACTCCTTAAGATATTTCGCATATTTAGGCATTTGTGAGATAGCCTCGCAGAAAGGAACATTAATATGGATTTGTTTTAAAACATCTAAAAACTTTTTATAATTTTTTTCGGCGCTTTCATTTTTAAATTTCGATGGATACGGAATATTAGAAGTAGGAGCGCACGGATTTAAAATAGAAGAGTGCGGAGCTATCGTAGCGAGCAAATTCGAAGATGAATTAAAAGTAGGAGGAGGAGAGGAAATTACCTTGGGTTCGTCCTGTTTTTGAACCACCTCCTTCCCGCTTCGGAGTGTAATCGCGTGCGCGCTCTCCTTTGGATTTTGCTCGGTGTTCCCCGGTAGTGCTCCTTGTTGACGCTCAGAAATCATCTTTGCGAGTTGGCCCACTTGATTCTCTAAATTTTTGATTGATCCGGTAAGGTTCTGGATGGTCGTTTCATTTGTAGCAACATATTTTGCAAAAACCTCTTCAATCGGAGAGAGTTTTTGCTGTTGCGGTGGAAAACCGGGTGGATTATAATTTTGAGAAATCAAATTTTGAGGCGGAGTTAAGTTAAGAAGTTGATTAGGGGGAGGTTGATTTAAATTCATAGGACGCTGAGCATTTCCTTGGTTGCTCCATGAGAAATTCGGATGATTCCTATAGCCCGCATTGTAGGTGTTATTATACGGAGCGGTGTTCGGGTTATAGGAAGGCCGAGGTGGATTTCCCATGTAGTCAACATGTTCTTCAATTAAAACGTTATTGGCCCAAGGAGGAGTGGCGGAGGAAGCAGACATCTCCGCCACTTGCTTTGTTAAGCGCTCAACTTGTAAAGCCAAATTTGCGTTTGCGTCTATTTCAAAAATTCCGGTCGGCTTATTAGGCTGCGCTCGGGGCATGTTCCATTGATACGCATTTGTGGCCATCTCTTCGAAAAGCTCTTGAGCGGCGATCGGGGTTTTATTATTTAATGTCCCCCCGGCGGCCGCATCAATCATTTGCCTCGTTTGGAGATTTAAGCCATTATAAAAAACTTGCACTTGTTGCCAAGTGGCAAGTGCATGGTGAGGGCATCGACGCAAAAGCTCCTTGAAGCGCTCCCATGTGTCATGGAGAGTCTCCGAGTCGATTTGCATGAACGATGCAATATCCGTGCGCAATTTAGCGGTCTTTGAAGGCGGGAAATATTTATTAAGAAATTTTTCCGCCATTTCTGCCCATGTAGTGATGGATCCCCTAGGTAGGGAGCCCAGCCACTGCTTGGCCTTAGACCGCAAAGAAAAAGGAGAAAGACGTAATCGAATGGCATCATCGGTGACGCCATTGATCTTAAAAGTGTCGCAAATTTCAAGAAAGTAAGAGATATGTGAATTTGGATCCTCGTCCGGTTGACCATCAAAGGTCACCGATTGTTGCACCATTTGTATGATGCTGGACTTGATCTCAAAATTATTGTTCGCCACCGTGGGGCGAACAATACTCGATTGTGTGCCTTCCAAATTCGGCCGCGCATAATAGGACATGGTCCGTTGCGCGTCCTCATTAGGATTTGGCTCGTTAAGATTAGGAGGATTAAGATTATGATCCATATTTGCTGCGTTAGTGTCCCCGATCGACTCTTCGGATTCTATTTGATTTCCCTGATCACGAGAACGGCGGTGCCTCAAAAGGGTTCGCTCGATCTCCGGATCAAAAGGAAGAATCGAAGTGCTACCTCGGGTCATACACTAGAAAGAGAAGAAAGGAAGAAGAAAAACTAAAAATATTTTTTTTTCTTTTTGAAAGTTAGAAAAAGCAAATTAAAATAGAAAGAAGCATGATAAAATTAATCGCTATCCTCTTTTCAAAATATCTACGCAAAGTCCCCGGCAACAGCGCCAAAAACTTGATATTTAATTTGGTAGGTTTCGAAATTTAGTAAACGGTTAAGATTTTCTCCAAAACTATATCCGATAAAGGCAAATGTACCTTATCGTCTATAGTATAGGATATTTAGGAATATCAAGGTCGTATTCCACGAGGCGCGTTGATTACTTCTACTTCGAGGAGAATCACTATTATTTTATCGATGAAAATTTGAGGTGGTTTGTTTTCGCTTAACTAAAATTTAAAACTAAATGAAAAGCTTGAACATTGCATGAAAAGAAAGAGCAATTGACATTGCATAAAAAAAAGAGAACATTACTAAGGAGAGAAAAATTTAACCTTGCATGAAAAGGAAGAAATTACTTAAGGAGAAAAAGAACATGAAAGAGAAAACTAATTTTATTGAAAATCAAAGAACTATTACAAGCCTTAAATTAAGAGTGCAAGGCTAAGGAAAATGAAAGTTGCAAGCTTAAGAAAACTAGTACACGAAAGTTACACTACAACATTGCATGAAAAAGGGAAAGAGGAGAACATGAAAGCCTTAAGAAACATGAACATTAACTTGAAAAACTCACTCTCAGCTCTAACAGCACCTCCCCATCTCCAAATTTCTGAACCCTGGACTCAAGGAGAGCCTCTGAATTCATAGGAAAAATTTTCAAGTTACACGCCCTCGGTCACGGGCGTGTCCAAGGGCGTGTAATCACTGTAACATTGGATCCGGCAGCGGCGTGGGCTTAGCGTGACGGCAGGAGAAAATCGGACATGTCACGGGCGTGACATATCGGTCACGGGCGTGACTCAGGACGGCTTCATTTAATGCGGCATGGGCTAGGCAGACCGCGCGGCGGCGTGCTTGGATCACGCGGGAAGGTCACGGGCGTGACATTGGGTCACGGGCGTGATATTGGGTCACGGGCGTGACTTTGGGTGACTTCTCAACGGCAACTTCTCGTCTCGACGGCAGCTCCACGCGGCAGATTCTAATATTACACGCCCATGGTCACGGGCGTGACTTTGGGTCACGGGCGTGACCTGGGGCGTGACTGGGTGTGGACTAGCTTAACAGCATGGCATCGACCTGGACTGGTCTACAAGTTACACGTCCTTGGTCACGGGCGTGACCGAGGGCGTGTAATGCAATATTTTCCCAATTTGTCCAAAAATCTGCAAATATTAAAATTAGGCTAAGTTAGAATCAAAATTACAAAAAGAACTACTTATAACCTAAATTTGACATAAAATAGAGAATTCATATTAAATATTTACAAGATTTTCTATAAAAAAGTTATAAAAATACTACTTATCACCTTGCATTCTCCCCTTTTATTTTGATGATTGTAAAAGCTAGATTTCTTATATTTTGATGATGTGCACTATAAACTCTAATTTGTAATGTTATTTCATGTCTATGTGAAGTTTCCTTTAAGTTTATATGTGTGTATAAGGTGCACCACCAAATCCACTCTACCCTCCACTTCATTCCACTAGCCTACTCGCCCATTCTGCGTGCCTACTCTTCCATCAGCCAAGCTAAGCGGTGCTAACGGCCCGTGTAATCCACCTCGACTCTGCAGGTGCGACTCACTCCATCTGTGTGCCTACTCTTCCATCCGCCTAGCGAAGCATGGCATAGCGGGCCGTGTAATCCATTCACCTAACGTATCAGCGCGCTCAAGGCCTGCACAGTTCGATTCCATACTAATCCAGCTCATTTGCTTGCTTACTCGTCCATTTGACTAGAGAAGTAGTGCGTTCAAGGCCTACGTAGTTTTCCATCCCGCCAAGCGAAGAAGTGCACTCAAGGCCTGCATAGGAGTTGTTGATTTAGCTCTTTTACTTTATTTTCCACAAACCAAATCACCCCCTTTCGCATCCATCTGACCTAAAGGACTTTTATCTCAAGTCCTTCCTCAATAGTTAACTCCACCTTACTGTGTTCCTTAGAGATTCGATACTTGGGGATTTGCTCCTCGTTTTATACTACTTGAACGATTGGTACACTGCCGTTTTGTGCCGCAGTCTCGCTACCGCCTATAGCGATGTGCTAGATTTGCGCATCACATACTCACAAGGATTTTCTTCAATGTCTAATTTTAATTTCATATTTTCTAGACATTGTTTTTGTAATGCCTTGATCTTAATCTGATTATGTGCAATGAAATTGTCTATAGATAATTGTGTATGATTGCCTAGCATGCGTCTTAGTATTAGTAATGTTTTATGTTAATCAATGATTCATACACTCATTATTTTGGTAATCTACATGTGATCATAATCTTAGTCTTGCATGATTGTGTAGTGTAATAGTTTTAACACATTAATTTGTATGTCTAAATTACCTACACCATCTTTTAAGAAATAAATTTCATGCACACATAGAAGTGTTATTTCAATAATATTAATGTTTGCAACAATAAGTGAATTCGTAGACCTTTTGGCCCAAAATAAATATCCGAAATAAAAAGCCAAAGATAACTCCACCAAGCACTACTCACCCTCCTGATAAGTCTTAATGAGTATTGTGAGGTTGAGCACCTTGGAAAGAATTGTAAAGTGTCTTGTACAAACACATTTTTATTATCACTTCTATTTGTAAACCGGATCATAATATATATATATATATATAACAAAGCTAATGTGATCCCCCAAACACTACTTCTCTCCCTGATAAGTCTTAATGAGCATTGTGTGGGCGAAGCATCTTGGTAGTTGTACTTATGTTTTGTGCTTTGAAATTTTATTATAGATGTGATGTGTGAAGGTAATTATAAGATTACAATCTTAAAATTATTGTTACTATTTCATTACATATGTCATGTGTTTTGATTATTTCACTTGTATACTTTTATCAAAACACCTTATGCACACATCATTGTTTTTTCATAAAGCTTCTACTCATGAGAATTGGATCCTAATGCAAAATTACATAATTCTCTAAAACCTTAAGTAAAAGCACTAGATTGCAATGCATGATTTCTACAATGTTTTCTTTACTTGAAACATGAATTGGTTACATTGTAGCTATTATCTTTTTGAATATGTTAAATCATGCTTGCCTATTAGTTATGAAAATTTTCAAAGTTAAAATGCTCAAATGTGAAAAGTCTAGATATATATTTTGTTGAAATAGTCAAACTGTTACAAAAAATATTAATCTTATTAACTTTGTTTTATCTTTCTGCATTCTTATTTGATCATGTATCCTTATACTATGTGTTCTCATGCTTATTTCTACATTTTGTTTTCACTTGTGCTTTGTCAAACAAAATTGCATCTCTCTTAACATGTAGTATCACTCTTAAAATAAATTTAAAAAGCAAGTGATTGCATTCCTTTGGTATAATCTTTGAATGATGTTCTTTTATGCTTATCATATAATTTTTCCGCTGTTCTACTCTCTCATTTAGCTCGATCATGACACACTTTATGCTTACACAAAACTCTTAATCCTCTCTTAGTTATGTCCAAACTTTTTTCTTCTTTATTCTAGTTTTCTTTCACTCCACCCTCTTTTGCTAATAACAAAAAGGGGAGAATAAATTGATAAATCACAACGAGTAGGATTCACTAGATTAAGGGGGATCATGAATCTAGTCTATGGGTGCATATAATAAGGGGGAGCACTTAAGTAGGTGGAGCACAATGTTCAATGAACTATAACTTTTATTATTATCTTTATGATTGTTTTGTGTCATATATCCTTCTAAAAACACATATCTTATATATGAATATGATTTATCTCTATTGGATTTGTTATTATTAAAAGGGGGAGATTGTTGGAACATGGTTTTCCGCATCCCTTTGATTTGAGAATAACAAATACTACTTGTATTTGATCTTGTTTGCCATTATGTTTTTAGTATGCAGGTTTGAACAGATGTGACACCAGGTTGCTGCAATATTGGTCTGGTACTATCCATAAGAAGAAGATTGAAAGATGTCTAAAGCCAAGTGTTAGGTCTTAACGCTGGGCGTTAGCGATCGATGGGATGGTCTGCAGATTGACGGGATGAGTTGCCGATCGATGGGATGGCTTGCCGACTGAATAAAAAGAGAAAGAAGCTTAACGATAGGCGTTATGACTTAACGATGGCGTTAACGATCGACGATTATGGCAAGGAGGAATGCAGCCGAGATTGAAGGAGAAATTTAGGAATGATTTGACTCAACGCCCGACGTTAACTCTTAACGCCGGCGTTAAATTTTGTTCCCTCCAAGATGCAAAATGAATGGAGGGAAGGTGCCGTGATTGCTGGAGCATTTTGGGAATTATTTGACTCAACGCCCGACGTTAGAGTCAACGCCAGCATTAAAGTTGCCTAAAATGGAAGTTTCCAAAGATGCAGAATCTCCTTCTTGTTTTGAAGATCCGATCCATCAAGTTATTTATATACTGAGTCAACGCGCTGCGTTAACTCTTAGCGTTGGTGTTAGCTTCCCGTCCTATAAAAAGGTGGATTTCATCTTCTCCAACTGCTGATTGCAAAGAGCCCTATTCCAGCACTTCATAAACTCTGAGAGGGCCGTATTTCCAGACCAACACATATCCCACTCAATTTTAAAGGGAGGAATCGAAGGAGGCTTGGATCAACACGCTAACTCAATGCGAAGAACGCATGCTTGGACTTCAACAATCTTCAGCAATTCTTTGGCGTCTCCTTCAGATTACCTCATAGGGAGTTTCATATTTGTCTTTTGTATTTGTATTTTATATTTTATCATTGTAATCGGTTTGTGAATTTCCCTCGTGTTGGCGACTAAGTCTGGGTAGGACTTAGGGGCGAATTCGCCTCGTGTTGGCGACTAGGTTTAGGGAGTAGATCTAGGGGGTGCTCGAGGCCTTTCTGGGAATAGGAAGGCTAGAGCGGCTTAAGGCCGTATCTGGGGAGAGATCGGCTAAAGCCAACCGGTTTGTGGGGATACGAGTCGGTATAGAAAACAAAAAGAGATCTTACTTTATTGCCTATGATTTCTAGCGTCATAAGAAATCATGTTTTGTAATCTTATATCTCAGGTTAATAAAATCATGTCTCTCATTTATATTACTTGATTTTTTTTCTTTAAATTAGTCTCTTATCATTTCTAATATTTCAAAATATAACATAAGTTTTTAAACCCCTTATTCACCCCCCCCCCCCTCTAAGGGCGCCTCAAGATCCAACATGATTAACTTAGATTGAACGGTTGCGATCGATTAACTTCAGATCATTTAAGTGTTAGATCGACACTTAGGTATCATCATGATCCTACATTGATGTCGAGAAATCATTTCGACTATACTAATCACTATTTCGATGATATTGTTTTGTGTTCAAAATGATATTGTTCTTGTTCACTCTTTTGTACGATTAGTGCAATGCTTTAGCCGTGCCATACATATGTGCCCCTTGAGTGACAACTTTTGCTAACTCAAGTAAAAATTACTTTTACAAAATGATAAAGATGAGGTTATGCATTGAATATTAATATAGTTACCTTCACCTTAGCTTTTATATCCTCTTGAGCTATTAGCTCCCCCTTGATGTGATGTTTCTTTTATTATTATTTTTAGCTCCACCTTAACCAGTGCATCTTGGCATGCGGTGAGGTTTTTCTTAGTCCAGAGTTAAGCATGTATCACTTATTGTCCATTAGCCTTGTTTGCTTTTGATTGGCTACATGGACTTCCCTGCAAGACAGATTTAATATCCCTTAGGAACCCAAGGCGATTTGGGTCCAAGGTTCTTGTTAGCATAATAAGTGTACAACCCCGTATTCGTCGAGTGGGTCCCCAGGGACTAAAATGTCTTTAAGACCAGCTATTTTTTAGCGCTAACCCCAGGCAAGAAGAAGGGGGCGAGCAATGGAGGCAGAGGCCTCCAGCTCGCCCAACTCATAAGAGGGGCGATGTGGAGGCGTGCGGCCTCCTAGGCTCACCCCCGCTCCAGTTAGGGGGCGAGTGGGGGAGCCGCAGGACCCTCTCACCCTGTCCCAGCTAGGGTGCGAGGGGAGGAGTCGCAGGCCCCTCTCGCCCAGCCCTAGCTAGGAGGCGAGGGCAGGATCCGCCAGGCCCCTCTCGCCCCGTCCAAGCTAGGGGGCGAGGGGAGGAGCCGTAGGCCCCTCTCGCCCCATCCCAGCTAGGGGAAAAGGGGAGGAGCCACATGCCTCTCTCGCCCCATCACAGCTAGGGGGCGAGGGGACGAGTCGCAGGCCCCTCTCGCCCCGTCCCAGATAGGGGGCGAGGGGAGGAGCCGCAGGTTCCTCTCGCCCTGCCCCAGCTAGGGGGAGAGGGAAGGAGCCGCAGGCCCCTCTCACCATGTCCAAGCTAGGGGCGAGCGGGGGTTCCGCAGGCTCCTCTCGCTCCGCCCCTGTTCAGGGGGCGAGACCCGCGGCATGAGGCCTCCTGGTCTCTCCCCCACCCCAACAAGGAGGTGAGCTCAGGAGGGAGGCACCCTCCCGGCTCGCCCAACCCAGTGAGGGGGGTGATCAAGGGAGGAGGTCAGCCCCCTCTTGCCCGGCCCTGGCAAAGTGTTCTTGACTATGTTTAGCGCCTCCGAACAGCGGGATTTGGCTATTCGCAGGCCAAATCCGGGGGTATTTTCGTAATCTCGCAAGTCAGAATGTGGATATCAGCAGACCAAGTTCAAAATCCTATAAATAGGACAAAGGGGGAGTGGGAACCTTTGAAGGGGTTCTCCATCTATCTCTCTACTTCTCTCTTTTGGCCTCCTCTCCCCCTATGTTCCTTTGTTGGGTGGAGAGAGCCTTCAAGGGTGCCCAAGCTTTGCATTGGCTTGGGAGGGGAAGCGCTCTAAGATCTTCTGGGTGTGTGGTGGGACCTCCTCGCTAAGCCCTTGCCCTTGTTCCTAGTTCCTTAGTGATTGGTTATTTTACTAACAACTCAAAAAGGCAAGTACACCTATCGAATCGTAGTATAGAAAAATGTCGTATTAGACCTAGGCTGTCAATTACTTCAACTCACGCCGTTACTATTATCTTACCGAACGAAAGTTGATTTTGGTTTTTGAAATTGAAAATTGCAAGTACGAAGAATTAACGAAAGAGAAATTCACAATTTTAAAAAGACTTAGCACTTGATTGAGCGTTCTTGGGAATTCGATTATAAAAGAGGCGCTCTAATTCTTAAAAATTCTATTTCGATTGGAGGATAGAGAAATACGATAGAGGATCGCTAGAGACAACTACCGCCTAATTTTAATAGTACTTCAAACATAATCTCTTAAAAAATGAAATAAATTAAAATTTCATGAACGTTAATCCCAAATCCAAAAGCAGCGATATTTTCAATTATCAAAGAAAATACAACAAACCCATTATTTCTGAGAGATCTAAAGCATCCACGAGCCTCTCGTCCAACTAGAATACCAAATCGGATAGCGAAATTTATATACTAGCAATATAAACTCGCAACCAAAATTTAATCGGAAATAAATCGAAACGAAAAAAATCTAAGAATTAGAGATGATAAATTATAAATTACTCTTCATCCCAATACTAACCAATCAAGCACTAAGAGAAAATTTAGCTACTCATAGTAAGAAAAGAGACAACAATAAAAGAGCTAAGATTGCATTTTCATTAAAAGAGAATAATAAAAGTGCACAACTATATTAAGCAAAATGGAAACAAAAGCATATAAGAAACAACATGAAATTAAACTCTCATGCAAGGTAGAACTCTCTTGACTTTCTCTCTTCTCCAACTCTTGAACTTTTCCAACCTCCCAAAGCTTTGGACTCATGCTCCTTTTATAGCCACAAGAGAGGAATCTAGAAGTAAAGATGAAATGGAGGGACATAAAGGAGGGGGGGGGGGGGTGCGGCCACATCAATGGAGATCTTAATTTAGGAGCATTAATGTGATTGATTTTAAGAGGTGAGAGGTGAAGAATTGGAAGGGTTGCAAGCATTGATTTTAATAATGAAGGAGAAAAAAAAACAAAAGAAGAGAGAGGGATGTGGTCGACCACATGAAAAAAAGAGGAATGATAGAAATATCCTCAAGTTTCTTTTTATTGGATACAAGATCCTTGAGGTATTTAGCATACTTCGGCATTTGTGCGACGGCTTCGCAATACGGTAGATTAATATGGATCTGCTTAAGCATGTCTAAAAATTTTCCGTAATGCTCATCCATTCGATCTTTCTTTAATTTAGACGGATTGGGAAGTGGTGGTTGAAATTCCTTAATTTTATTTTGCGTTAGAATTTGAGGAGGAGGAGAAGATGGAGAAATTGTTACCTCTGGTTCAACCAATTTTGCAGGGGTAGTTACCTCCTTCCCGTTCCGTAACATGATAGCCTTTGCTTTCTCCTTTGGGTTGGGCTCCGTGTTGCCCGGTAGTGCTCCCTGTTGTCGATCGGAGCGCATCTTTGCAATTTGCCCAATTTGATTCTCCAAATTGCGAACAGATCCGGTAAGATTCCGGATATTTGCGTCGTTAGTTGCTGCATATTTGGTGAACACTTCCTCAATAGAGGGAGCTTTTGGATGTAGTGGTGGAGGAAAGCCAGGTGGAATTGTGTTGGGTGGTTGTGCTGCATTCCCTGGATTACTCCAAGAGAAATTTGGGTGGTTCCTAAAACCCGGGTGATATGTATTACCATAGTGAGTGTTACCCGAATTAAAGGTTGGCTGATTCGGATTACCCATGTAATCCACATGTTCGGCAATGGTGGAGGGTGATCCCCAGGTAGGTGTAGAAGAGGAAGCATTCATCTCTTCTATTTTTCTATTTAAAAGCTCAACCTGGACAGATAAATTAGAAATCGTATCAACTTCATATATCCCGACCGGTTTATTTGGGCATGACCGAGGTGTACTCCATTGATACGTATTCATGGCCATACCCTCTAAAAGCTCTTGCGAGCCTGCCAGTGTTTTGTTATTCAAAGTACCACCGGCGGCGGAGTCAATCATTTGACGCGTTTGGGAATTTAGGCCGTTATAGAATGTCTGAATTTGCAACCAATCGGGGATTGCATGATGGGGGCATCAGCGAAAATATTCCTTAAACTGCTCCCAAGTATCATAAAGCATTTCCGATTCAACTTGGGAGAAAGAAATGATATCCTTACGCAATTGGGCCGATTTAGCGGGCGGAAAATATTTCGTAAGAAATTGTTCCGTCATTTGAGCCCATGTGGTGATAGATCCTCTTGGAAGAGAAATCAGCCACTGCTTATCCTTATTGTGCAAGGTGAAAGGAAAGAGCCGAAGCATTATTACGTCATCGGATACCCCATTAATTTTGAAAGTATAGCATATTTCTAGAAAACTAAAAATATGCGCATTGGGATCCTCATCTTGAAGCCCATCAAATTGTACATATTGTTGTACCATTTGAATGATGCTCGGCTTCAATTCAAAATTATTGTTCGCTATAGCAGGTCGAACAATACTAGAAGTGGTATCCTCCAGATTAGGCCGGGCATATTAGGACATAGTCCGTTGCGCGTCCACATCCGGATTTGGATCACCCATATTAGAAGAAGTAGAAGAGGAGGGAGAAGAAGAAGAAGAAGAAGAAAGAGTATTCGGAAAGGAAGTGTCACCTACGGATTCCTCAATCGGATCTTGAGAATTTGGTCGTTGGAATCTTAAGCGTCGCCGAATGGTTTGCTTGATTTCTGGATCCAATTCAAGAAGATCTGACGGATTCCTTCGGGTCATAAACCAAAAAGAAAACGTGAAAACATAAAAATTTTATAATTAAAAATTTATAAAATTAAATTTCCCAGATTTCCCAAGGACTACCCAATGACGGGCTCGCAAGGTACTATGCGGTCTTGTGGGATAAGAACCCAGCACGACCCTTTCGCAAGAAATTTTAATTATAAAAATTTAAAGTAAAATTTTACGTAATAAAATAGAAATAAAAATGATAAAATTAACAGAACTTTGCTTTCAAAATATCGACATAAAATGTCCCCGGCAACGGCGCCAAAAACTTGATGGATAATTTCTTTATATTATTTTGCTGAAGCGCAATTCCAACAATAAACCGATAAGGCAAGTATACCAATCGTTTTAAAGTATAGGATCAAGTGTCGTATTAGACTCGGGGCTGTCGAGTACTTGTACTCACAAAGTAGAGCTGTTATTTTATCTAACGGAAATTTTTGGTTTGAGTAGTGAAGTAAAAAGACGACTTGGACTAAAGAGAAAATTGATGATTAGAGAGCTAGCACTTGATCTAGAATCCCCTTGGACTAAAATAAACTTCGTAAATGATTAAACTGCAAACTTCTAAATTATATACTTCGGTTGTGGAGGTTCCCAAAGTATGATAGAACCTCGCTCGAGATAACTATCAACTAACCTTAGGTTGATCGATTAAGACCTCTCGGCCAGTCGAAACCACTAAGCTTGCTTTAGGCGATGAACCCCCCTACTGGATTTGATTCCAGTCCGGAAGATTTATATCACCCTCTCTCGAGGAGTGCATGAAACTCTTTTTATATTGAGTGATCTCCTCGTTCGCATGGATCTCTCGATCACTAGCATAAGGATCTTAGATCGGAAAACATATTTGCGATATATGAATTCGAAACAGTTAGAATCAAAGATAAATCGAAGCGAAATAATATAGAGAGCTTGCTAATTTTTATAAAAACAAAACAAAGTTTATTTTATTCCAAAGTTCATCATGATCAAGTGCTAATTGGAATTTTGCTACTCATCATGATGGGGAAAATACATATGACAAATGAGAGAGACATGATTGGTAAAATAAAAGTACTTGAATGGAAAATACTTGAACGAGAATTATAACTTGAAACGAAATTCAAAAGCAACAACTAGAAATTACAATAAGACAGTGCAGAATAACAGAAATTGGACTCCAAAATCCCCTCCCCTGGCATCTGGACAAAGCACCAATATATAGTTGAGAAAGTTGGGGAGACACGCCCCTAGGTCATGCCCGTGACCTAGGGCATGTATAGTACGAAAACGGTGTCTTGAATACACCGGAACGCTCGGGAGAAAAACCGTCAATCTTCATAAATCTGTTGGTCACACCCAAGGTCACCCCGTGACCTAGGCGTGTTTTGGCTTGATCTACAAATGGCGGGAAAGGGCTTGAGCTTGAGTTAATTTGGCAGTTTAGAAGAAGTCACGCCCATTGGTCACGCCCGTGACTGTTGGGCGTGTAATAATAATCCGACGTAGCAAATTTCCCGGCATGGTAGGAGAGTCACGACCCGTGTCAAAGGTCACGCCCCTTGTCACGCCCGTGACTAAGGGGCGTGTAATATTAATCTGACGTGGACTTGATCCTGGCGTTCTCAGCGGTCACGGCCCGTGGCTGGGGTCACGCCCCAAGGTCACGCCCGGGACTAGGGGCGTGTACTTAACAAGTTCCAAAAAAGCCACAAATTTTCTTCTGTTTAAAACGGTTAGCCCAAAAATGCTATTAGCAGCCCAGATTTACCTGAAAAGGAAAACTAAATAAATTAAGGAAAATATTTTAATAATTAAGACAAATAATGATTGATTATTAAATTAAAAACTAACTAAAAACTAAGATAAAAATAGAGTTATCAACCACCCAGGGAGGGTAAGTTTTTTTCCCCTCGGATGGTTCCGCTGACCGGGCTCTCTCTAGCCGGCAGGGCAGGTTGATCTCCCAGGGAGGTTAAGTATTTTTCCCCTCGGATGGTTCCGCTGACCGGGCTCTCTCTAGCCCGCAGGGCAGGTTGACCTCCCAGGGAGGGTATGGATTTTTCCCCTCGGATGGTTCCACTGACCAGACTCTATCTAGCCGGCAGGGCAGGTTGACCTCCCAGGGAGGGTAAGTATTTCTCCCCTCGGATGGTTTCACTGACCGGGCTCTCTCTAGCAGGCAGGGCAGGTTGACCTCCCAGGGAGGGTAAGTATTTTTCCCCTCGGATGGTTCCACTGACCGGGCTCTCACTATCCGGCAGGGCAGGTTGACCTCCGAGGGAGGTTAAGTATTTTTCCCCTCGGATGGTTCCGCTGACCGGGCTCTCTCTAGCCGGCAGGGCAGGTTGACCTCCCAGGGAGGGTAAGGATTTTTTCTCTCGGATGGTTCTACTGACCGGGCTCTCTCTAGCCGGCAGGGCAGGTTGACCTCCTAGGGAGGGAAAGTATTTTTTGCCTCGGATGGTTCCGCTGACTGTGATCTCTCTAGCCGGCAGGGCAAGTTGACCTCCCAAGGAGGGTAAGTATTTTTCCCCTCGAATGGTTCCACTGACCGGGCTCTCTCTAGGTGGCAGGGCAGGTTAACCTCCCAGGGAGGGTAAGGATTTTTCCCCTCGGATGGTTCCACTGACTAGGCTCTCTCTAGCCGGCAGGGCAGGTTGACCTCCCAGGGAGGGTAATTATTTCTACCCTCGGATGGTTTCGCTGACTGGGCTCTCTCTAGCAGGCAGGGCAGGTTGACCTCCCAAGGAGGGTAAGTATTTTTCCCCTCGGATGGTTCCGCTGACCGGGCTCTCTCTAGCCGGCAGGGCAGGTTGACCTCCCAGGGAGGTTAAGTATTTTTCCCCTCGGATAGTTCCGCTGACCGGGCTCTCTCTAGCCGGCAGGGCAGGTTGACCTCCCAGGGAGGGTTAGGATATTTCCATTCGGATGGTTCCACTGACCGGGATCTCTCTAGCCGGCAGGGCAGGTTGACCTCCCAGGGAGGGAAAGTATTTTTTGCCTCGGATGGTTCCGCTGACCGGGATCTCTCTAGCCGTCAGGGCAGGTTGACCTCCGAGGGAGGGTAAGTATTTTTTCCCTCGGATGGTTCCGCTGACCGGGCTCTCTCTAGTCGGCAGGGCAGGTTGACCACCCAGGGAGGGTAAGTTTTTTTCCCCTCGGATGGTTCCGCTGACCGGGCTCTCTCTAGCCGGCAGGGCAGGTTGACCTCCCAGGGAGGGTAAGGATTTTTCCCCTCGGATGGTTCCCCTGACCGGGCTCTCTCTAGCCAGCAGGGCAGGTTGACCTCACAGGGAGGGAAAGTATTTTTCGCCTCGAATGGTTTCGCTGACTGGGATCTCTCTAGCCGGCAGGGCAGGTTGACCTCCTAGGGAGGGTAAGTATTTTTCCCCTCAGATGGTTTCGCTGATCGGGCTCTCTCTAACCGGCAGGGCAGGTTGACCTCCCAGGGAGGGTAAGTATTTTTCCCCTCGGATGGTTCCGCTGACCGGGCTCTCTCTAGCTGGCGGGGCAGGTTGACCTCCCAGGGAGGGTAAGTATTTTTATCCTCAGATGGTTTCACTGACCGGGCTCTCTCTAGCTGGCAGGGCAGGTTGAACTCCTAGGGAGGGTAAGTATTTTTCACCTCGAGTGGTTCCGCTGACCGGGCTCTCTCTAGACGGCAGGGCAGGTTGACCTCCCAGGGAGGGTAAGTATTTTTCCCATCGGATGGTTTCGCTGACCGGGCTCTCTCTAGCTGGCAGGGCAGGTTGACCTCCCAGGGAGGGTAAGGATTTTTCCCCTCGGATGGTTCCGCTTACCGGGCTCTCTCTAGCCGGCAGGGCAGGTTGACCTCCTAGGGAGGGTAAGTATTTTTTCACCTCGGATGGTTCTGCTGACCTGGCTCTCTCTAGCCGATAGGGCAGGTTGACCTCCCAGGAAGGGTAAGTATTTTTCCCCTCGGATGGTTCCGCTGACCGGGCTCTCTCTAGCCTGCAGGGCAGGTTGACCTTCCCAGGGAGGGTAAGTATTTTTCCCCTCGGATGGTTCTGCTGACCGGGCTGTCTCTAGCCGGCAGGGAAGGTTGACCTCCCAAGGAGGGTAAGTATTTTTCCTCTCGGATGGTTCCGCTGACCGGGCTCTCTCTAGTCGGTAGGCCAGGTTGACCTCCCAGGCAGGGTAAGTATTTTCCCCCTCGGATGGTTCCGCTGACGTGGCTCTCACTACCCGGCAGGGCAGGTCGACTTCCCAGGGAGGTTAAGTATTTTTCCGCTCGGATGGTTCCACTGACCGGGCTCTCTCTAGCCGGCAGGGCAGGTTGACCTCAAATGGAGGGTAAGGATTTTTCCCCTCGGATGGTTTCGCTGACCGGGCTCTCTCTAGCCGGTAGGGCAGGTTGACTTCCCAGGGAGGGTATGTATTTTTTCCCTCGGATAGTTCCGCTGACCGGGCTCTCTCTAGCCGGTAGGGCAGGTTGACCTCCCAGGGAGGGTAAGTATTTTCCCCTCTGATGGTTCCGCTGACCGGGCATTCTCTAGCCGACAGGGCAGGTTGACCTCTCAGGGAGGGTAAGTATTTTTCCCCTCGGATTGTTCCGCTGACCGGGCTCTCTCTAGCTGGCAGGGCAGGTTGACCTCCCAGGGTGGGTAAGTATTTTTCCCCTCGGATGGTTCCGCTGACCGGGCATTCTCTAGCCGGCAGGGCAGGTTGACCTCCCCGGGAGGGTAAGTATTTTTCCACTCGGATTGTTCCGCTGACCGGGCTCTCTCTAGCTAGCAGGGCAGGTTGACCTCCCAGGGAGGGTAAGTATTTTTCCCCTCGGATGGTTCCGCTTACCGGGATCTCTCTAGCCAGCAGGGCAGGTTGACCTCCTAGGGAGGGCAAGGATTTTTCCCCTCGGATGAATCCGCTGACCGGGATCTCTCTAGCCGGCAGGGCAGGTTTACCTCCCAGGGAGGTTAAGTATTTTTCCCCCCGGATGGTTCCGCTGACCGAGCTCTCTCTAGCCAGCAGGGCAGGTTGACCTCCTAGGGGGGCTAAGTGTTCTTCCCCGAAGTGGCTCCGCTAATGGTGCAGTTTTCATCACCACTCGCCGAACATGTGGGGTTGGACTTTTCATTCCGAGCTTGTATCTTGCTCGAAAAGAGAGGGGATTGTGTACAACCCCGTATTCGCCGAGTGGGTCCCCGGGGCCTAAAATGTCTTTAAGCCCAACAGTTTTTTATCGCTGACCCCAGGCAAGAAGAAGGGGGCGAGCGGTGGAGGCGGAGGCCTCCCACTCGCCCAGCCCGTAAGACGGGCTCCTCCCCCACCCTAGTTAGGGGGCGAGAGGGGGAGCCACAGGCCCCTCTAGCCCCGTCCCAGCTTGGGGGCGAGGGGAGGAGCCGCAGTCCCCACTTGCCCGGCCCCAGCTAGGGGGTGAGGGGAGGAGCCGCAGGCTCCTCTCGCCCCTCCCCAGCTAGGGGGCAAGGGGAGGAGCCGCAGGACCCTCTCGCCCCGCCCCAGCTAGGGGGGAAGGGGAGGAGTCGTAGGCCTCTCTCAGCCCATCCCAGCTAGGGGGCGAGGGGCGAGCCGCAGGCCCCTCTCGCCCTATCCCAGCTAGGGGGCAAGAGGAGGAGTCGCAGGCCCCTCTCAACCCGCTCTAGCTAGGGGGCCAGGGGAGGAGCCGCAGGCCCCTCTCGCCACGTCCCAGCTACGGGGCGAGAGGGGGAGCCGCAGACTCCTCTGGTCCCGCCCTAGTTAGGGGGATGAGACCCGATGTATGCGGCCTCCTGGTCTTGCCCCCACCCTAGCAAGGAGGTGAGCTCAGGAGGGAGGCGCCCTCCCGGCTCGCCCAGCCCAATGAGGGGGGCGAGCAAGGGAGGAGGTCAGCCCCCTCTTGCCCTGCCCAGAGAAAGTGTTCTGGACTGAGTTTAGTGCCTCCAAATAGCGGGATTTGGCTATTTGCATGCCAAATCCGGGGGTATTTTCATAATCTCGCAGGTCAGATTGTGTCTATCATCAGACCAAGTTCAAAATCCAATAAATAGGACCAAGGGGGGCACCTTTGAATGGGATATTTATCTATCTCTCTACTTCTCTCTTTTGGCCTCCTCTCCCCCTAAGTTCCTTTGTTGGGTGGAGAGAGCCTCCAAGGGTGCCCAAGCTTAGCATTGTCTTGGGAGGGGAAGTGCTCTAAGATCTTCCCGGTGTGTGGTGGGACCTCCTCGCTAAGCCCTTGGCCTTGTTCCTAGTTCCTTAGCCTCTTAGCCTAGAGCTCTTCCTTGGGAGGAGTAAGTGTTGGTCACCCCTCAACTTGTTGAGGGCTCGAACTCCTCGAGAGACCAAGTTATTAGTTTCAACAATAAGGAATTCTTCTACTCACCTCATCCTTTACAGGAGGTCTCTCCTTTGTACTAGGCACACTAGGGTTGTGCCAACAGTCAATGGAAAAGTGTCCCACTTTACCACAGCACCATAATTCATGGATGTTGGACCTTCTTTTCTGAACAATTTTTGAGGTGGGTGGAGAATCACAATGCTTATGTTCAGTAGAGAAGGCATCAACATTCTTCCTATCTCTCTCAGCTAAGGGCTGACTAGCTGCTCTAATATAATTATTTCTTTTTGACTTTATCTGTTTGTCAGCAACAGAGGTCAGCTTGGTAGCTGACATGGTGTTGATGGCATCAGATATGGTCAAGTGAGAGTTGATTATACTGGTGCTACCAGCCTACTTCTTATCTAGAAGAGATTTGGAAGGTGTTGCACCTTTACCCTTGAAGGTGGGGGTTGAGGCACCAAACACAAATGGTCCATGATGGGCCATTTGGATTTCCTTATGGGGATCCTTCAATGCACTCATCCCCATGCCCTTTCTCCTCCCATAGCTAGGAGCATTTCCCAAGCTATTTGAGCTTCCATTCATTTAATGACCATGGACACTGTCCTGGTCATACTTGTTAGAAGGAAGCACTACCTTCTGAAAGGTGGTATGAGGCTCAGCTTTAGCTTTGCCCCTTTCTCCATTCCCAACATCTACTACCCCTTCATTGAAACCCAATCCCCTCCTATTTCCATTGGAGGAGAAGGTGTCAATGATGGGCAGTATAGTTTTGGGCTTAGAGAATTGAGCCACTAAGCTTCTTTCCTTAAGAAGATCATTCGCAAGTTTCCTAATGAATTCTTCCCTTTGGTATCTTTCATCATGAAGCTTGCCTATGATCTTCTTGAGCTCACATGAATTGGAGCCCTCATTGTGGGACATACCCATTTCCTCAATCATCTCAGCCTTAATGGGTCTGAGTGATTCTAGCTCCTTAGCTTGCTTCCTAACAAGCTTCTTGCTCTTTCTCAGAGCAGCCAAGAGAACACCAAACTGTTCTATTAGATCAACATGGTTCTTATTGTTGCATGATGAGCAGCCTTCTGCATCATTTTCAGAAGATGAGCAATCATCTGATGCACTCTTGTTCTTCTTAATTGAAGCAGTGAGTAAAGCTGTGTGAGTGATGCATACCTTATCATAATGTGATTCCTCATGATTTTCTTCATATGATAGTGCCATCAACCCATAGACCTCCTCATCCTCAGAGTTACAGTCTGTGAGTGTCAAGGGTGCTCTTATTATTCTTCTAACTACAGAGCATTCTTCATCTTCAGATTCACTGTCAGAAATAGTCAAGGGTGATCTGATCCCTATGGAACTGATCCTTATACTTCTTTCTTCTTTAATATGAAAAGAGCTCCAGCTTCTTTCACTTAAGGATCTGAACTTCCTGATGTCAGATCTTTTGACTTTCTCCATAGAGTTAGGATATGATAATTAGTTGATTTGATACACCCAAGAGCAGATCTGTTCAAGCTGTTAAGCTTTTCTTTGAACAACCTAGCTTTGATAGCACTTGTTAGTTATTGGGTGTCGACTTATCACCTAGTGGGGGGGGGGGGGGGGGGGGGGGATGAATAGGTTGTTCAAGTTGTTTTATTCCACTTTTGGCGTTCTTGTTTTCTGGTTAATTGATTTAGAGATTGAAAAGCACATCACAGAAAAAACACAGACTTAAAGAGGTTCCTCAAGACAGGGTGTCTTGAGTAGTCCTCTTTCCCTCTGTGCCTACCTAGCAGTGTGCTAGGCTCGGCAAACTCCGCCAATGTCTCCGTCCCACAAGCCTTACAACTCGGACCCACAAGTCCCTACAGCTTAGCGCCCGAGCTCGCAAGATCGACACTCAGGCCCTCAAGCCCTACACAGCACAGACCCACAATCTTGCCTGCAGACTAGGCCCTCAAGCCCCTTCACTGCACCCGAGCTCGCAAGCTCGAGACTCAGGCCCTCAAGCCCTACATAGCACAGACCCGCATGTCTTGCCTGCAGCCTAGGCCCGCAAGCCCCTTCACTACACCCAAGCCTGCAAGCTCAACACGTTTGGACCCATAAGTCCCTCTGCCCTAGCCCTCAAGCCTCATAGGATCTCAAGACCTCAAGCTCGACACTTAGATCTAAAACCAGATCTTACAGATTTGGCCCGCAAGCCTCAGAGATAAAGATATACAATAAGTTCTTCTGCCTGGTGTAGATTGTTGGAACACGGTCTTCCGCATCTCCTAGGTTTGAGAATAACAAATCCTATGTGTGTATTTAATCTTGTGTGATCTAAGTGTGCAGGATAACAGGTCAAAATGACTCAAGGTATACATATGGTGGTTGCCCCCGAAATTGAGCCATCAACTCTAAACTGATCACTAGCGCAGGCGATAGTGGATAGCGCCGGCGCTAGCTCGATGCACAGAAGGCTTGCTGGAATTGTTGCCTCAGATTGAAGATCTTGCCGTGCAAAGAGTTTCTTAACCAGGGATAGCGCCGGCGGTAGTGGATAGCGCCAGCGGTAGCATGACTCACTTAAGGCATAGAGAAAGAGGTTGCCGCGGATGGGAGATTCTGCCGCGCAAAACGTTGCCTAATCCGGGCTAGCGCCCGCGGTAGCGCTAGCGCCCGCGGTAGCGCGTGGGCTATAAAAAGGACCCAAGTCCTCTCGTTTCAGACAACACATCAGAGAGAGATATTGAGTACCAGAATTCCAGAGGCTATCTTGGCCGAAAGTTGATGTGCTAGCGAAGCTCTACAAAACTTCTGAAGGAGGATCTCGTCACGCCGGATCAGATCGAAGTCCGCTTCTACAATGCTTATTCAACGGCGGATCTTCGTCTCCAACTTCAGAAGTCCATCTTGAGGGAGTTCTTATTTCTTTATTGTTATTTCATATTCCTCTTTGTAAACGATTAGTTAAATCGCCTCGTGTTGGCGACTAGGTCTGGGTAGGACTTAGGGGGAAAATCGCCTCGTGTTGGCGACTAGATCTAGGCTAGGTCTAGGGGGGCTCGAGGCCACATCCGGGGAGGGATTGGCTAGAGTGGCTTGAGGCCGAATCCGGGGAGGATAAGGCTAGGGCCACTGGTTCGTGGGGAAGCGAGTCGGGATAAAAAACCAAAAGAGTTCTTTTCGATTTTAGCTTTGATGTCTAGCTTTCATAAGAGATCATATTTTGTAATCATGTTTCTCAAGTTAATAAAATCATGTCTCTAATTTTACTTTATTTGATTAGTCTTGATCTTCTTCATTATCATATTCAAAGCTTTTTCTAAAATATTCAAAATATTTATAACACAGGAGGAAAAGAACGTACAAGTATCCATTATCATTCAAAAGGATCTATCTCGGAGCGAAGCCAAGGAGAATATTGAAATAGAAAAGGAGAACAATACACCAAGAGAAAAAGAAGAAGAAATCTTACTTTTGGAAGAGGAGTGCCTAGAAGAAGACAAAGGAACAATATGTTCAAATCCTCCCTCAACCAAAAGCGCTGTAAGAAAGTCAAAATCTTCTTCTTGTGTGATAACTTCCATTTCTAGTTTCAACATACTAAAAACTGCTAAACGTAAGATCAAGAAATTGAAAATCACTATTAAAAATTTACAGTTAGAAAATAAGAGATTAAAAGCTAATGTTAATTTAGGATCATGTTGTGATATGATTTCACCATCTTGTTCTTTACTTGAAAACACAAAACCTTGTTTAAATTGTGATATTATTAAGGAAAGACTTAAGGAACTTGAAAAATAAATTAGTTGTATAAAAGAACAAAATGAAAAATTATGTTTAGAAAATTCATCTTTGATAAATGATTGTGCTAAGTGTAAGGACTACGAAATAGAAATTAAAGAGATGGATGAAACATTTGATGAATATAGGGATAAATATGAAAAACATATTGAATCAATTGTTACAATTCTTAAAAATAGCACAATCAATTATAATAAAGCTAGACATAGTTTAAAAATAAAGAATGATGAATTAAATGCCAAAATTATCTTGCTTAGGGAAATCATAAAGAAAAACAATCAAAACATTCATTCACAATATAAAGATGTATCCAAAAGCAAGTTGAATATAATTCCTCAAAATATTAACAAATCAAACAATGGAAATAAAAGACATCAACAAATTGTAAATCAAATTCCAAAACACTGTTATCATCATCATTTTCGGAACATACTCTTTCATACCTTGCTCAATCAAAATTTTTATATCCACACAAATTAAAACCAAAATCCAAAATCAAATATTGTGAAGAAAACCAAACTTTGTGAATCTAGTCTCCAAATCAAAAGAAAATGTAAAAATGTTGTCTCAAAAATCAAAACCATTAAGTCTCAAAATCAAAACCAAGAAGAAAATCAAACATTGTGGATCTAATCCCTAAATCAACATAAAAACCCCAAACATCATCATCTCCATCATCACAATCAAGGATAAAAGCAAAAATCAAAAGAAATGGTGATGATTTACCTCAGATCTATGCAGGGGAGGACTCGTCTTCTAGGTTTTTCCTGGGAGAAATTGGGTGGAAATGGCAGATCTGGAGATAGATCTCGGTTTTACCAAAAGCCGCGGTAGCGCCAGCGCTATCACTAGCGCCGACGATATCGCGCCTTTTCTGATCCTTTATTCAAATAAAAATCTATAAATCTCCTAAAATTAATCCCCCCTATTTTGAATTATCTGGTAATGCAGGATTTCATCATTTTTCTTGTGTTGGGTGTCCACTATTTGCACACCTTTAACACCTAATATTTGCAATGTTTAACCATCCAATACACCTGCTACAAATCCAAAATTTCAGCATGAAACTACTATTGGGACACCTAATCAGGATCAACATTCAAAAATTTTAAACACCTCAAAAATCGTGTACTATATTCCGCGCTAGCGCTAGCGCCGGCACTAGCGTGACTTTCTGATTTTCTGCATTTTTAAAATTTTGAAAAATTCCAAAAATTATGTTACTAGATATGTACTACTTGTTTTTGCACCACTAATTTTATTTAAATTTTGAAAAATCAAAAACAAAACTATAAAAGAAAAAATTCCAAAAATATGTTTTGCTCTTGTTTAAAGCTTTTGTCATTTACCAAAATCAAATATAAAATTACAAAAGACAAAAACCAAAAAATATGTTTTGCTTTTATTTAAAGTTTTTTTTAAATCAAAATACAAAAACATAAAACTTAAAAACAATCCAAAAATTTTGTATTTTTTAACATCAAGCATGATTTAAATCTATTCTTTAGAGTCTCTATAATGTTACAATTGATTCTTTCAAACTTCTTTAACATTGCTTTTATCATGCTTTGATCTATCTATTCATATGTGCATCAATAATAATTAGAAAAGTTTGTGTAGGACTAAGCTTAGCATGCCTCTAAGTATGAGTAAATGTTTTATGTTTGATAATGATATTATTTCACTCACCTTTTGGCTTAGTCTGCTTGTGCTTCTTAATCTAAGAATGCTTGCTAATATATTGTGATTGTACATAAAATTAAAATTGCACAAGTATCTTACCTACACAACATTTATTTGCACTATTAAATATTAAGAAGAGTGGTTGAATTTCTTCTTTAAAGTGTTTGCAAAACAAGTGTAATCGGAGAACTTGTTCAAATCAAAACTCATCATAACCTTGAACAAGTCACCTCCACCAAGCACTACTTGAACCTCCTGATAAGTCTTCATAAGCATTGTGGGGTTGAGCACCTTGGATAGATTAGTAAAGTGTCTTGTGCAAACTCTTCATTTTAAAAATAAAACCTCTTCTTCTTAAGTACACCGGATCACAAAAAAAAAAAAAAAACACAAGAATAAAATTATGTGATCCCCCAAGCACTACTTTGCACTCTGATAAGCCTTCATAAGCATTGTGTGTGCAAAGCACCTTGGTTGTTGTACATTTTATTTTGTGCATAAAAGTGTGTGGACGTAAAATTATTTGTGTTTTTATTGTGCACTTTACTCTATATTTGTCTTGTATTTTTGGTTAACACACTTATTCACTTTACTCTATATTTGACTTGACTGCTACTTGAAGAACACAGGATGATCATTTTGTTCTTCCCTTCTTTCTTTCTTCTTCACCGCAGCTTGTACTATTGTATTCAAAATGATCAGCGGGATATTTTTTTTCGTTCCTCCGTTCTTCCTTTCTCTAGGGCATCACTGTTTCCTTTTATAGGACAGATGAGCCGCTTAATGGTCACCTATGATTTCCTTTACTGACAGATGCCCATCCCTCAAGAGCACGCACTGATTGGATAATCAGGCGGCAGCATTAAATGCTGACAGTGCATCCGGCTACTTTTGAATCTGTCTCAACGATATTTCCATTGTTACGACAACATGGACAAAATCTCAACAACATGACTTGTCGTTGTCTTGAACTAGGACAGATATTCAAATCTCCTTCCCTCTTCTTTAGATAGAGATATCTCGACGACACGGGACATCCCTTCTACACTTGCACTTAAGACAATCATGAAGTCATCTAACTGATGTTGGCGTGATCTTCTTTTCTGCTCGATATCGCTAACAATCATGAAGTCATCTAACTGATGTTGGCGTGATCTTCTTGTCTGCTCGATATTGCTGTAACCACCTTATCTTGTCGATGACATAATTGATATCATGTTGACAGACTATTATTCAGCAACTGCCTGTCTTCATGTGACCTTCTTTAGTCTTCTCGATGTCACACCTTCTTTACAATGATGTCATTGGCATCAGTCTTACTTAGCCTTTCCAACGACAAGGCTTCTTTACGACGATACCTGTCTTGTTCATCCTTATCGATGACATGCCTCTTTTATGACGGTATTTGTTCTTCCTTAGACTTATCGACGTCAAGGCTTCTTTTCGACGATATCGTCGGCATCTTGTCCTGTGTTGTGCTTGAGTCTTCTTCTTCATCTCGGCTTTCAGATATCATTGTTAGGTGATGTAGTGTTGATGTAACAATGATGTTATCATACGCATGTTGTCTCGACGATAGCCGATATGATCACTCTGCTTTGCTCTGCATATCATTTCAACGACATGCATATACTTATCGACGATATGTCTAGTCCTTTTCGACGATATTGTACTTGGGCAAGTTATTGAAGTACTGGACATATTGTCTGATCTTCGTAAGCATGAACTAGATATGACATTAAATACAACTTGTACTTATCATTGAGCTGAGCACTTCTTCAAATCAGGAACACTGTTGGGCACTGTTCCGACATGCTGGCGTTAGGTCAGATCATTCCTAAAGTGGCCCTTCAATCCCGGTTGCTTCCCTCCTTTCCATAATCATCGAGAGTTAACGCCCAGCATTAAAACCTAATGCTTGGCGTTAAACCTCTTTCATTTTCTCAACGGCAAGCCATCTCGTCGATCATCTCAGCAGCAAGCGATCTCATCGATCGTCAACACCAATGTTAAGTCGTAACGCCTGGCGTTAGACAACAATCATAATTTCTGCTTGTGGGAAGTTCCATGCCAACAATGCAGCAACCTAGTATCAAATTAGTTTAAACCTTCATGCAAAAACACAATGACAAACAAGATCAAATACAAGTAGGATTTGTTTTTCTCAAATCAAAGGGATGCGGAAAACCATGTTCCAACAGCATGCTCGTGCTTCCTTAATGTTGCGAGTGGGTGAGGAAGAGGGGTTGGCTCGAGGATCGAGGCGTATCGTAGTGAGATCCTGCTAACAGCAACCATCGACGCTTCCACTCCTTCCCGCCTTTTCTGTTTTTCTATAAATAGATCATGCCGCCAAGCCCAACTACCTCATTTATCATCCTAGCCCTTTGCTTCCTTCAATCTCGAGATCTCGCACCTTCCTTCTCACAATCACTTCTTTATCTCTCCAATGACTTTCAAAATGGGTCGTGATGGTGGTGATGCCGAGGGCCGAGCAAAGTGTACTTGGATTGTTTCAGATCATTTATTCTTCAACTGCTCGCTTACCGAGAGTGACTACCCATCGCGGTCGCCAACTATATCTCTCCCGGGTTCACAGCTCGCCAGCCAGTGAAGACCGAGTCTAGCAATGAGCTCTCGGTGGACGATCTCTTCATCCCCATAGACCACTTTGATGTCGGCCTGCTGCTCCCCTTATGGCCAAAAATTCGCCAGGTACTTATTCGCTTTGTGATATTTCATCTCGCATTTGCGTAAGGCTTCTAACCCTATGGCCATGGATTCGCCAGGTATTCAAATACTTTTGCGTGATACCGGGCTAGATTACACCCAACTCTATCGCCGTCGTGGTAGCCTTCACCTACTACCTGAGGGAGGAGCGGATCGAGTTCAGCTTGTCGGTCTTCCCCAAGCTCTTCTCCTTCCGGGTTTACAAGTATGAGACCGCATATTTTGCGAGCTAGCACACCAAGGTTTGCGAGATGGTAAATAAGAGCCACTACTTTCTCGAAAATTTGTTTTTTTTGAAAGGGCCTTTCAGCAACATCCCCTTCTCGCCCATTCAACAAGACGAGGCGACCTACCGTCCTCACACTCTTGGCGGTCACGAAGATGATCTCTTCAAGTTCTTGGCGACGAAGAACTTCAAGGTCGTCAACATTCGACGAAACGTCAACTCGCAACTCCCTGTGCCGCCTGGAGTAGGTTCAACTTGCGTTGGCTCCCTACTTTGTATTCCGCTTTTCTTTCACTGGCTAACCTCTGTCCGCTATATCATTCGCAGGGGAGCGAGTCCTTCCACTTAAACCTCCTTACGTGAGGGCCGGGACTATCTTGTCTAGCCTCGCGCTCGCTACCTCGACTGTCGCCGCATGCCATGATACTCCCATCAATTCTGCTCCCTCTGGCAAGAAGTGGCCCGCGCGTGCGAGTAGAGGGACGCCTTCCTTGCCTCCGCCACCAAAGAAGAAGAAAACCTTGACTCCAGCTAAAGAGAAAGGGTTCCTCGAGGACCTGCCAGGAGCAGACCCTTTGGAGAGCATGCTTGCAGATAAGGAGACCATCGAGGTCGATGAAGGGGTCACCGGTATATCGGGCGTTCCCGCGCCAGTGAACCACCAGAATTTGTCTCGGCATGAAGCACTGAGATGAGGCTGACGAGAGTCTCCTGGACTGTGATCCGGAGGCCAACAGGGCATCTGTGTCAACCCTCCTTCCCTCTTGGCTAAAGCAAGAGACCATTGTAGGCCACGCCTTTGCCTTCTCCTTCGGGCTTTACGACCGGGAGGATGCCGAAGACTTCGATGAGCTGACGTCCTGGGCGCTCACTTATGTGAGCGTGTGAGCCTAACTCCGCACCCTGGAGCTCACCCACATAATGGGTCAGTGATGCCTCCAGGTGGATAGTAATTCTGAAGAGGTCAAGCGTGAGCTGAAGGCCGCTACGGAAGAGATCGCGAGCCTTAAAGAAAAGCAGGTGATTTCCAATGGCCTCCTCGCCAACCTACAGGGCTGGATGGTAAGTTGTTGAAGGATTTCCCACCTATCCTCTCTATTTATTTTGACTAACTCGCCTTCTCTTTGGTAGGATGCCGAAACCGCCAGTTAGCTTCTTTCCCGTACCTCCGAGCTGGAGAAGGAAATCCTCGGGCTGAAGGCTCGGAATTGCGAGCTGACCCGAGCCATCCTTCCTCTGTCTCCTCGCAGCAGCAAAACTTAAACATACTTAGAGCGCAAGCTAAAGGAGATGTTGCAGAAGAACGCGATAGATGTGGTGAAGCATATCTTCCGCACCATGAATGGGGCATACCTTCTCTCTGGCGAGGCGGCGCCGCTAACCATCGAGGATGTGGTACTAAAGCTATTCTTACCATTGTCGGAGTCTGGGTACAGCTAGAGCGAGCGGTCTGAGGACTGCCCTTAGATTTTGAGATATTTTGATTTCTGATTTTTGGCTGGCGAGATCGCCACGACGTCTGTAATAGAACCTTTTTTATGAAATGAATTGAAATTTTGTTCAGTTCTTTTTCTTGTCAATCTCTTATTTTCGCCTCGTCGCAATGTACTCGCGCACCCTTCATGTGGCACTCGCATAACCTTCACTCGTAGATAGTCAACACGTGTTCGGTTACCCCCTCCGGAAGCTCACGAGCGTCGCTGCTCCTTCACCGCATTGGGTACCAAAATTATGGTGATTTTCTCATCTGTCTGACACATCTCGCTTCTGCGTCAGACCCGGCTCGCCCTCAGATACTGAGACTGAGGCTCCCCCACACTATCTTGTGCGTACTACTTACCTTGACCGATTCATTTTGATCTTCCCAATCATCTCTGCGAGCCCCTGACTCGTTCATCTAGGTGTACTGTCATTTTCCCTTGCTTAAGTACCTACAAGCGAGGCCCTCCCCCACGTGAGGCCTTGTATCTCAGGTTTGTTCTGCCAACCTCTCGCTAGGCGAGCCTTGTTTTGCTTCGCCCTCTGAGAGGCTTATCGAACCTGCCTTCTAGTGGGAGCCCTACAGCGGTATTCCCGGGTCATGTTATAACTTTTACCTTGCCACCCTCTCCAGAGATCAACATGACCCACGGTCTAGTGAGAGCCTGACATCGGAATTGATCTGGGGCACTCCAGCTCAATATTACATTTGATGTAGGCTACGCTCTCCGACACGTTCGCTACGAACAAACTCGAATTTTCTCTCTACGATCCAATTCTACGTCCGCACAAATAATTAATCACATCAAACATGTTATGCAATATTATCATTCAAAAGCTAACGAACGGGTCGGCAACACCCTTAGAGATCGAATATTGACTATAGGCCAATATTCTTTCAAGCCAAATGGACCCACCCGATTCGGTCGAGCTAGTGTTGTACCAAAAGAGATCCACTAAAAAACAACGATTTCGGAAATGGTAGATCTCTCCCAACAAAAAGAAAACGAGGTTCGCCAATCCTCACGAACATAAATGAAATCAAGATAGACAACAAGATCGAGAGAAGAAAACCATGATAAAATCAACACCGTCCAAATCAACGCAAAAATATTCCACCACAAGATTTATCTAGAGAGAATCACAAAAAGGTAGAAATTTTGTTACCCTGCTTGAGATGAGATTTTCTCAAGCATATAAATGCTCAAATCGCTCTACACCGATTCCACCGGATTCATGCCGGATGGAGAGAAACTCGTCCGCCTTCTTCGCTTCACGCCGGAGAAGAGGTTTGCCAGAACCACGGGGGGCCTTGCCTTGGCCAAAATTTTCAAGGAATAGGGGTTGTTTTGCACTCGTAAAGGGTGGAGGAGATTGGTCGACTATGGAGATGAGAGCAAGAGAGGGGGGGGGGCTATGGAGAGGGAATCCAAGGGGGCGGCTAAGAAGGGAGAGAACAATAGAGGGGTTCACCCTTGTGGCCGAAATTCTCAAGTGGAGGAGGAAAGAGATATTTGGAGAATAGAAGAGAATAAGGGCGGAGGGAGATTCCAACTATGGATTTTTAATTTCAAATATTATTCGTCATTCCAAATCCTTCTACAACATGGCCTTTTATAGGCTTACAACACTTATGGCTAAATGTAGCCAAAATAAGAATAAAATATTACACTAGAATATGAAACATTTAAACAAGATATAACAATTAAAACATGATAATATTTAATCAATAATTATAATTGAATAATTATAATTATTAATCAATTAAAATATGATAATAGAATAATTATAATTATAATAGAATAAATATAATTATTAACCAATAATTATAATAGAATAATTATAATTATTAATTATTTATTCTTGCGCCTCAGGCGGAGGTTGTAGCGGCTATGGCGTCGGAAATCTTTGGTTGGAGAGACTCCATCATCCGTCAGCGCACCGGTACCATCATCTTCATGTTGAGGGATGTCGTCTCCATCAATCCTCCCCCTCTCAAAATAACTCATCACCGATGAGTTGGCTTTAGTGTACCGTTGCAGAAGAGGATCATCCCGAAAAGCAACCTCCGAGTCATGTAGCCAAGAGTCGTCAAAGGGCGGACGATCCAGTAGTGGCTAGGGTCACCCTTTGGAGACGGAAGCACATTATCTCTGAAGATTCTGTCAAACAAAAAGGCGGTCTTGGGGAACCTTGGAAAAGCATTAGTCAAAGAAGGAAGAAAAGTTTCTACATCAACATTCAACGTACCTCCAGTGAAAATCGATGGATAGAGTGATCCAGTGACAAGCTCACCCTCCAACCCATTAGAATACTTAGTGGAAATAAACGGAAAGGCAGATATTTCAAGTGGTGCAGAAACATATGGCGCTAAATCCGAAACATTGAAAATAAGGGATATACCCCAATCAGTGGATAAGTCCAAAAGATATGTGTTTTCTCCTAATTTCCTTGGAATTCGTTAAGGGTCGGCTCGCCGATTCGCCAACTTTTTTATGGTGCCCGAAGGCCTCCGTTCAGGGATGAGACGCACCAATACTAAATCATCAATATTAAAGTGAGATGCTCTTCTATGTAAATTAGCATGAGATTGATAAGATGCATATTGTGTGTGTAACGCTTCAGTAATGTGTTTATAAAAATTGTGAACATGAGAGGAAAACTCTTGTGCAAAGTGACTTGACTTATAGGATGGAGGTAATAGAGTCAAGTCAAGTGGCACGGGTGCCTTATTGCCGTGCACTAGTTTGGTGCCCATACGATTCCAAAGGGTCTTCCAAAAATAATGATTAAATTTTGTACCCCTGTCAATTACTATTGTTATGGGGACGCACCCATGTCCAATAACCTCTTCAAAATATAATTTGGCAATTTTAAAAAACCGGTCTACCACTACCCAAATGGAATCGTGATGCCTAATGGTAATTGGGAGACCCAAAATAAATTCCACTCCAACATCTTCCCATTGAATAGAAGGAATCGGGAGTGTGGTAGATAGGCCCGCATTCGTCTTATTACCCTTAAATAGTTGGCACACACTACCTATTCCCCCAAATTTGTTAACCGTTGGCTTATGGCAGGGCCAATGGAACTTATCCCCCCACGAATGTAATGGTTTTATCACTACTAACAGGACCACCAACATTGCTGCAAAGCAACTCCCAAACGATGACATGGCGTAGGGAAGGTCGAGGGATACGTAGCTTCCAATGCTTCAATAAATAACCATCATGGACATAAGGAGCAGAGATGGTAGTGGGTGAGTCACCTTGAGAGGAATAATCTATTTCCTTGACATCTAGACAATGGATATGTTCATCCGTAATCCTTTCGACCCCAATGACCTTCACTTCTAGCATGGACAATAATATGGAGACATGAATAAGGTCGTTCGAAATTAGATTTTGCAATTCAGGATGGGCGGAGGGGTTAAGTCGATAATGGGGGAGATTGGGCAAAGAGGAACCAGGAGCGAATTCAATCTCATATTGAATTTCCCGCATGGGGGGTAACTTAAGTGGGAACTTATCCGGGTATACATCTTTAAATTCTCCTAATAGTTTCCTTAACGCTAGTGGTAATTTCTGAAAAGAGGTCACATCTTCCTTAACGTGCAAACATTCTAACGCATATTTGAAACCTTCCATAAATGTTTCACAATCAAACTATTTCTTACCTATCAAACTTAACGTTTTCTTCTCTACCAGAATAATCGTGTCCTTAGAAGGGACCGAACGGTCTTTAGGTGGAGTGGCTTTAGAGATAATAGTCTTGACATTAAATTTGAACTCATAAGTGTAAGCTCGCCCCGAGTGAGCAACATCGTGATCGTAAAGCCATGGGCGTCCTAACAAAACATGACATGCATCCATGAGGATGACATCACACCAAACCTTTTCAGTGTAAGCCTTGATTGTAAGGGGAACCAAACAACGCTTCGTAATCGGAAGGGTTAACTTATTTACCCAAGCAACCTTATAGGGGTGTGGGTGCGGTTCAGTGGTTAACTTCATCCGGATCACCGCATTTTCAGAAATGTCATTCGTACTACTACCACCATCGATAATCAATTTACACCACTTGTCTCCGCTCTTAAAATTTAATGAGAAAATATTCGTCCTATTCCAATCATCCATAACACGCGGTGTAGCCAACATGCATCTCATAAACATCATATGGGCATTATCCTCATCTGCCATATGGTAGGAATATGGGGTATACTCCGTGCCTAGTTTAGTGCGCATAAACCGACAGATAGTTGATTCTGAATAAATTACGAAAGATAATTTAGTTCCCGCTTAATAACTAGGGTAGTAAAATATTTTTTTTATTTTCTTGCTGAGAAAATAATGGAGAATTTCTAGAAATTGTTTTTTGATTTTTTTTTTTGCAGAAAAGTGAGGATTTTAGGCGGTTATTTGCAGACCAGAAATTTAGATCACGCCAAAATTTTACCAAAGATAATTTTATTCCCGCTTAATAACTAAGGTAAGTAAAATATTTTTTTTATTTTCTTACTGAGAAAAATATGGAGAATGTCCAAAATTTATTTTTTTGATTTTCACAGAAAAATAAAAATTTTAGACCGTTATTCACAGACCGACGAAATTTTATTTTTAAATTTTGAACACAAAATAGTGTGAAGATTGTGAGTGTCGGCATTCTAAGAAAACTTTAGGAATGCGTCAATTAAGAAATCGACACGAACCTATCTCTGATACCATATTGATGTAGGCTACGCTCTCCAACACGTTCGCTACGAACAAACTCAAATTTTCTCTCTACGTCCGCACAAATAATTAATCGCAGCAAACACGTTATGCAATATTATCATTCAAAGGCTAACGAACGGGTCGGCAACACCCTTAGAGATCGAATATTGACTAAAGGACAATATTCTTTCAAGCCAAATGGACCCACCCGATCCGGTCGAGCTAGTGTTGTATCAAAAGAGATCCACCAAAAAACATCGATTTCGGAAATGGTAGATCTCTCCAACAAAAAGAAAACGAGTGTAGAACTCCGATATTTTCCAGGTAAGGAAATCGAGCGAGACGGGAGTGGCGAGATCCAGACCTCGCCGAGATCGGCCCCCAGCCGATGAGACCTCGGCAGACCACCAAAATAGGCAGCGAAGTCCTAGCGAGGCGACCCTCTAAAAGAGACGCCGCGGGCAGTATTTCGCGAGAGGACCCGCGAGAACTCCTTCAGCAAGGTTCTCGCAAGGCGATCCCCCGGAAGAGATATCGCAGACAGGACCCGCGAGAAGGCCTGCGAGAGCTCCGACAGTAAGGTCATCGCAACCCCTTATCCATAAATCATTAGGGTCAACTTACCATTTTACCCTTGGTGGTCTGCCCTTAGCCTCTCCAAACAGCGGAGCTTGGCTATTAGCAGACCCATTTGGGGTGCGGATAGTAAAATCTAAAGGCGGAATCCTGTTATTTGCAGACCAGATCAGAAAATCTATAAATAGGACCTTAAGGGCACCTTTGGAGGGGATCTCACTTCAGCTTCCCTCTCCTTAGGCTTTCTTTGGTTAGCATTTCCAGAGCTCTCCAAGGTGCCCAAGTCTCAGCTTTGGCTTGCGAGGGGAAGCGCTCAACGATCTTCTGGATTAGTGGAGGGACCTCCTCGCTGTGACTAAGGTCTTAGTCAATTTCTTAATCTTCCGTTTACCCTCCTCGAGGGATCAGTAGGGGCTAGCCGCCCCTCATTTCGGTGAGGGCCCCGAGCTCTACGAGAGACTGAGAAATCGGTTTCAACATTTTGGTGCGGTGAGCGTGGAGCGTTGCTGGTTCAAGAAAGTTCCAGAGAAGGGTTATGGCGGGAGATGAGGAGCAGGGCGAGGAGTTCGGCGAGACTCCTCAGGAGGCGATGGCCAGGATGCTCGCGGATTTCAGAAAGGAGGTGCTCGACACCTTGGGGTTCACGGTCACAACTCTGCGAAGTGAGTTTGCGACCCCAGCACCTCAGGCGACCCCTCCCCCAACAGCAGTCGGCGAGAAGGCACCAGGGGGAAGGGCTGGAAAGGAAGTTGTCGTTGGTTTAGGTCAGAGCCAGGAAGGGAGAGTGTTGTTCGCCAGTCCGGCGAGCTCCGTGCCTACAAGCTCAGTGCTGGCGAGCTCCGTCCCAGCGAGCGTGACGCAGGCGAGTGTGCGCCAAGAGGAAGCGGCGACGGTCGGGGTGGTTCAGGCGAGCACCGCCCTCGCGAGCGTAGTCCCGGTGAGCTCAAGTTTGGCGAGGGAGCTCGGGGGACGAGTGGAGCCAGGAAGAGTGACAGGAGGGGGAAGCCCCTTTTGCGAGTTGGTGCTTTCCGCACCCGTCCCGGGGGGATTTGGAGAATGGGTCCGGGTGTACTACAACGGTAGAGATGACCCTGTCCAGCAGCTGCAGAGTTTTGAAGACTAGGTCTCCATCAGTCCGATGCCAGATGCCTTCAATTGTCGGCTCTTTGCCGTCACCCTCAAGGAGAAGGCCAGGGACTGGTTCCATCATCTCCCTGCAGGGTCAATCTACTCCTTCGAGGATTTGCGCCGAAGTTTTTTGCTGAGGTTCTCGACCTCAAAAAAGAGGAAGAAGGACGCTGATTCCCTCTTCGCAGTGAAGCAGGGACCCAGGGAGTCGCTGGCTCAGTACGCCGATCGGTTCCAGGAGGAAGTACAGCTCACTCAGGAGATGCCTGGGTTTGCACTCCAACTCGCCTTCACGGTCGGGTTGAAAGAGAGTTTCTTCAAGATGGCGTTGAAGAGGAAAGCCCCCATCTCCTTTGAAGAGCTGATGGAGAGGGTGTCGGAGGAAGTCGCGAGTGAGGAAGCCAATCCAGAGCTCACCAAGAGGCTAGCAAAGCTCAGTGAGCCGGAGGTGAGGCAGCAGGAGGTCAGGAGAAGGGAAGAGCCCCGGGCTCCGGAGGGGGAATGGAGGCCGCAAGGTGGAGGAATGCAAGGGCAGGGAAGGGGTTACGCCCCAGGAAGGGGTAACCATGTCGGAGGTCAATGGAGGCCCCCCCCCCCCCCCCCCAGTTAGGGTGGAGGCAAGGTCCGATGCAAATGCCTCCCCCTCCCCAACAGGCCATGGCAATTGGAAGAGGAAGAGGAAGAGGAAGGGGAGGAGAGGTGGAAACGGCAGCCGCTAGGAGGAGAAGGAATAGGGTGGCAGAGGACGATGAAGGGGAAGTGACGTTGCCATATTGTATCTTTCATGATGTGGAAGGTCACTCGACAGACACCTGTCCGGAGTTCCTGGAAGTAAAGAGGGGCAGAGCTCCCGCTCCACCGCAGCAGCAGCCAGTAAGGATCGTGGAGGTCGAACCTCGAGAGGAGGATGAGGAAAGGTGTGAGGATAGAGCCGATATGGGAAGTAGAGGAGGGATCAGGGTGATCCATGGGGGGGTAGGGGTAGAGGCGACCCGCAAGGCAAGCCTCCATACCATCTACCGCCGGAGCGTGGCTTCGACCTCCACCACTCCGCCCCCGGCCGAAAAAATCATTTTCACCCAAAAAGACATGTCGGGCTACGAGGACCCGTTCTGCGACGCGCTGGTTATTCAAACGGCGATCGAGAACTTCACCGTCTCCCGAATCCTGGTGGACAACGGGAGTTCGATCAACGTCATCTTCAAGAAGGCGTTTGACAAGATGGAGGTGGAACCCAGAAGGGTGTTGGCCTCGGATGGCCCTCTGTTTGGATTCTCGGGGGAGAGGAAAGAAGTAGAAGGGGGAGTAGGACTTCATGTCACCCTGGGTGGGCAGTCCAGAAACTGCCGTTTTGTCATAGTGGACGCCCCAAGCAGCTACAGCGCCATCTTCGGACGGTCGCTCATCAGCGCGTTCCGCTGTGTCCCCTCCACCTTTCATCAATGCCTTAAGTTCAACGACGGAGGGGTGATCCCAAGGTGGCAAGACAGTGCTACGTAATGGCTGTCAACACCATCTCCTGGATGGGAGAAGCTGAGGAGTGGGATAGGATGATGGAGGAGGCGGCCGAAGCCAGAAGTATGGAGGTAGCCGAGGAGAAGATGGAGGGAGTTGAAGTCCATGCCCAAGAAGGGGTAGCTGAGGGACCCCGAGCAGAAGGAGAGGAAGAAGAAGAGAAGGCCCAGGAGGGAAGGGAGGAAGAGCTGATGGTGGTAGAGAAGGAAGTCGAGGAGGAAACCCAGGCTCCCACTTGTGCCGAAGAGGAGAGGGCTTGGGGAGAGCAGTCCCGGTTGGAGGCTGTGGACGAGGTCGTAGAGCTCGAGGTCACCACCCGGCTGGGGGTGGTGGAAAAAGTCTGGGTCAGCGGAGGACTCAACCCGGAAGATCAAGCGGAGATTCTGGCTTGCGTACAGAAGAACGTAGACATCTTCGCTTGGAGCACCGCGGAAATGCCCAGGATCGACGCGGATGTGGCTTGCCATCGCCTCGACCCCGGCGCCCGCCCCATCCGCCAGAAGAGGAAGGCCGTCGCAGACAAGCTGGAAGGGCCCATCCGCGAGGAGGTGGGCAAGCTCCTGCAGGCAGGCTTTGTATAGGAGATCCAGTATCCAGGCTGGGTCTCCAACGTCGTTATGGTGAAAAAAGGGGGAGGTAAGTGGAGGATGTGTATCGACTTTTCCTTGCTTAATAAATCATGCCCTAAGGATTGTTACCCCCTGCCTAGAATCGACGCGCTGATTGACTCAGCCGTCAGTTTTCCTGTAATGTCTTTCTTAGATGCTTTTTCAGGTTACCATCAAATCCGCATGCATCCCCCAGACATCAAAGATGTCTCCTTCATCACGGGGGATGGATGCTACTGTTATAAAATGATGACGTTTGGGCTCAAGAATGCAGGTGCCACAAACCAAAGGATGATGGACAGGGTCTTCCGCGAGCAAAAGGGAAGAAACTTAGAGGTTTATGTAGATGACCTCATGGTAAAGAGCCGGGACCTCGGGTCTCACCTCCGAGACCTTGAAGGGACGTTCGGGACCCTGCGGCGGTACAAGATGAAACTCAATCCCTTGAAGTGTGTCTTCGGGGCGAGCCGAGGAAAGTTCCTGGGCCACTTGCTCACCCCCGCGAGAGTGGAACCTAACCCAGACAAGGTTAAAGCGGTGATGGAGTTGGGGTCGCCGAGAAATCCGAAGGAGGTTTAGAGCCTTTCAGGGAAGTTGGCTGGGCTCAGCAGGTTCCTCTCCAAGGCGGGAGAAAAGTGTGCACCTTTTTTCAAGGTTCTGCGGGGAAACAAGAAGTTTGAATGGACCCCGGAGTGCGAGAAGGCCTTCCAGGCTCTGAAAGAACAGCTCACCTAAACCCCTCTGCTCCAGGGACCGAGGCCAGGAGAAGACCTATCCCTGTACCTGGGGGTAGGGTCCGAAGCAGTAAGTTCCGTGTTGATCCGGGAGGAGGGGAAGAAACAGTTCCCTATCTACTACGTCAGCCGAGTGCTGAAGAAGGCAGAGCTCCGGTACCCGATCTTGTAAAAGTTGGCCTTCGCATTGGTGGTGTCAGCCCGGAGGCTCCGGCCTTTCAAGCCCATTCAATCAAGGTAGTGACGGACCACCCGCTCCGTAAAATCATGGAAGGGGTGGAGCACTCAGGAATGTTGGCAAAGTGGTCCGTGGAGTTAAGTGAATTCAATATCACGTTCGTGCCCAGGACGTCCATCAGGGCTCAGGTGGTGGCAGACTTCATGGCCGACTATGCGGCCGAAGTGGGGGAGCACGAGCCACCTCCCCCAGAGGCAGGGAAGATGTTGGTGGACGGAGCATCGGGAAAATACTCCTATGGAGGGGGAATAGTCCTGGTAAGTCCTCAGGGGACTCGGATTGAGCAAGCCTTAAACATAGATTTCCCAATTACCAACAACCAGGCCGAGTACGAGGCAGTGATAGCGGGCCTTCGTCTGGCCTGGGAACTAGGAGTGCAGGAAGTGGAGGTCTCCACGGACTCCATGGTGGTAGCATGCCAGATCAAGGGAGAGTTTGAAGCGAAGGACCCGACCCTCCTACTATACCTGGAGAAGGTCAAGGGGATCATCAGGCAGTTCCGCACCTTCTCCATCAAGCACGTGTCGAGGAAGGAGAGCATCCAGGCGGACCTCTTAGCTAAGTTCGGTCCCCGAGCGGGAGGGACGGATTCGGAACTCTTCCGGCCCTCCATCGAAGAAGGGGAGTTGATGGAGGTGGACCGACGAGCCTCGTGGATGGATCCATTCATTACCTTCTTGTCCTCCGGGAGGTTCCCTGGAGAGGACGTGGACAAGAGACGCTTCAAGTATAAGTCCTCCTATTACTCCTTGCATGCAGGAGGGCTATATAGAAAGACCCTCTCGGGACTCCTGGCCCATTGTGTCTCCGAGGAGGAGGTTCCGAGAGTGCTGGAAGAAATCCACTCCGGGGAGTGCGGCAGTCACTCCGGGAGTCAGACCCTGGAAGGGAGGGTGTTGAGGCAAGGCTACTTCTGGCCCACTCTCAGCAAGGATGCGGCAGAGTTCGCGAGAAAGTGTCTGAAGTGCCAGCTCTATGCTCCGCTCAAACTCCTCCCAGCTCAAAGGCTCCGGACCATCACGGCCCCCTGGCCCTTCGCCATATGGGGGCTGGACCTGGTCGGTCCCTTTCCCCAAGACAGCGGCCAAAGGAAGTTCCTGCTGGTCATGATCGACTACTTCTCCAAGTGGGTAGAAGTGAAAGCACTTGCTAAGGTAACCTCTCAGGTTGTAAGGAATTTTGTGTGGGGGTAGAGAGATTTGCCCAGGCCGGCGGGATAAGCTGTGCTATTGGTCGGGGGAATCTTTGGCGGTGCGGAGCCACCGGTCTCCTCGCTCGTCAGGAGCTGGAACCCGGGCATATCTATGATTTTACCTGGAGGAGGCGGAGACGGCGGCCGCGACGATGGGCGGGCCGGGGACTTCAGGGGCAAGACTGTAAGAAAAGAGTAACGGAGGTCATATACGGTTGACAGAAGTATTACGGTATGCGAGATTAAGATCATACCGGTGACATCTTTCCCAGCAAGGTTCAGATCCGCCTGTGGACTCTTGCGAGACCTCTCAGCGGGTTCTCCAATGTTCTCGCTCGGCAAAGCATCCTGCGAGTAGAAATTAGTGAGGAGCGATTTATTGACGTGAATTCGAGTAGCTCATACCTCCTCGGGGCGGCGATCATCCGGGGAGGAGTCCAGCATCACAGAGTCGTCGCCAGAGCGACGAGCCGCCATAGCCTTCTTGACTTTCGGCGATTGAACGGGGGGCGGCCGGTTCATCCCGGCGGGGACCTTGGTCGTGGAAGGAAGCCCGCCAGCTCTCATCGCCCTCAGGCGAGCCTCTGCTTCTTCGGAGATCGGCATCTCCAGGCAGCTAAAATAAGAAAGGGAAGAAAAGAAACGGTGCGCGCCAATAGGGGTTCGGGACGATATTTATAGCCTACGGGGTGGGTCCCACCAAAGATTCCTGACAGGTCATCCGGGAGCGGTCGAATATCAGGGGTTGGACGATTCTTCGCGAGGACATTAGTCCTCGTGAAGAGCGGGGATTGTGTACAACCCCGATATTCGCCAGGTAAGGAAATCGAGCGAGACGGGATTGGCGAGATCCAGACCTCGCCGAGATCGGCCCCCAGCCGATGAGACCTCGGCAGACCACCAAAATAGGCAGCGAGGTCCTCGCGAGGCGACCCTCTAAAAGAGACGCCGCGGGAAGTATTCGCGAGAGGACCCGCGAGAACTCCTTCAACAAGGTTCTCGCAAGGCGATCCCCCGGAAGAGATATCGCTGACAGGACCCGCGAGAAGGCCTGCGAGAGCTCCGACAGTAAGGTCATCGCAACCCCTTATCCATAAATCATTAGGGTCAACTTACCATATTACCCTTGGTGGTCTGCCCTTAGCCTCTCCAAACAGCGGAGCTTGGCTGTTAGCAGACCCATTTGGGGTGCGGATAGTAAAATCTAAAGGCGGAATCCTGTTATTTGCAGACCAGATCAGAAAATCTATAAATAGGACCTTAAGGGCACCTTTGGAGGGGATCTCACTTCAGCTGCCCTCTCCTTAGGCTTTCTTTGGTTAGCATTTCCAGAGCTCTCCAAGGTGCCCAAGTCTCAGCTTTGGCTTGGGAGGGGAAACGCTCAACGATCTTCCGGGTTAGTGGAGGGACCTCCTCGCTGTGACTAAGGTCTTAGTCAATTTCTTAATCTTCCGTTTACCCTCCTCGAGGGATCAGTAAGGGCTAGCCGCCCCTCATTTCGGTGAGGGCCCTGAGCTCTACGAGAGACCGAGAAATCGGTTTCAACAACGAGGTTCGCCAATCCTCATGAACTTAAATAAAATCAAGATAGACAACAAGATCGAGAGAAGAAAACCAAGATAAAATCACGGCTGTCGAAATCAACGCAAAAATATTCCACCACAGGATTTATCTAGAGAGAATCATAAAAAGGTAGAAATTTCGTTACCCTGCTTGAGATGAGATTTTCTCAAGCATATAACCGCTCAAATTGCTCTACACAGATTCCACCAGATTCACGTCGGATGGAGAGAAACGCGTCCGCATTCTTCGCTTCACGCCGGAGATGATGTTTGCCAGAACCACGGGGGGCCTTGCCTTGGCCAAAATTTTCAAGGGAATTGGGGCTGTTTTGCACTCGTAAAGGGTGGATGAGATTGGTCGACTATGGAGATGAGAGCCAGAGAGGGGGGCTATGGAGAGGGAATCCAAGGGGGCTGCCATGAAGAGGAGAGAACAATAGAGGGGTTCACCCTTGTGGCCGAAATTCTCAAGTGGAGGAGGAAAGAGATATTTGGAGAATAGAAGAGAATAAGGGAGGAGGGAGATTCCAACTATGGATTCTTAATTTCAAATATTATTCATCATTCCAAATCCTTCTACAACATGGCCTTTTATAGGCTTACAACACTTATGACTACATGTAGCCTAAATAAGAATAAAATATTACACTAGAATAAGAAACATTTAAACAAGATATAACAATTAAAACATGATAATAATTAATCAATAATTATAATTGAATATTTATAATTATTAATCAATTAAAATATGATAATAGAATAATTATAATTATAATATAATAAATATAAATATTAACCTATAATTATAATAGAATAATTATAATTATTAATTATTTATTCTTGCGCCTCGGGCGGAGGTTGTAGTGGCTATGGCGTCGGAAATCTTTGGTTGGAGAGACGCCATCATCCGTAAGCGCACCAGTACCATCATCTTCATGTTGAGGGCCATCGTCTCCATCAACATTGCCAGCCTCTCCAGATATCAACCTGACCCACCGTCTAATGAGAGCCAGACAGCAGAATCGATATGGGGCACTCCAGCTCAACATTACCTTGCCAGCCTCTCTAGAGATCAACCAGACCCATCGTCTATTAAGAGGCCGGCAGTGGAATCGATCTAGGGAACTCCAGCTTAATATTACCTTGCCAGCCTCTCGAGAGATCAACCCGACCCACCGTCTAGTGAGAGCCTGGCAGTAGAATCGATCTGGGGCACTCCAGCTCAACATTTCCTTGCCAGCCTCTTCAGAGAGCAACCTGACACACCGTCTAGTGAGAGCCCAACAACGGAATCGATCTGGGGCACTACAACTCAACATTACCTTGCCAGCCTCTTCAGAGAAAGACCTGACCCACCGTCTAGTAAGAGTCTGACAGCGGAATTGATCTGGCACTCAAGCTCAACATTACCTTTCTATCCTCTCTAGAGATCAACCTGACCCACCGTCTAGAGAGAGCCCGGCAGTGGAATTAATATGGGGAACTCCAACTCAACATTACCCTGCCAGCCTCTCCAGAGATCAACCTAACCCACCATCTAGTGAGAGCCCGATAGCGGAATTGATCTGGGCCACTCCAACTAAACATTACCTTGCCACCCTCTCCAGAGGTCATCCTGACCCACCGTCTAGTGAGAGTCCCAAAACGGAATCAATTTGGGGCAATCTAGCTCATGTGTATTGTATGAACCTATAATGGGAAAAGTCAACAATATCAATTTATATCAACTCAACATAAGAGTTTAAGGGTAGAAATATTTCAAGTCATCCCTGCTCCATGTTCAGCTGAGGAGTACCCCTTCCACATCCCGAAGGTGATACCCCCCGACTTGAGTGGTACATTTACAATATAAGGACATTTGATAGTTTAAATAGTAGTTGTGTAATTCACCTAGAGGGGGGGGGGGGGGAATAGGTTTCTTTGAATTTTCTTAGTTATAGCTAGGTGTTGTTAGAGATTATATAAAGTAAATGCATTACACAGAAAACACGGCTGTTTATAGTGGTTCCCCAAGACAGCGTGTCTATGGGTAGTCCACTTTCCCTCTACACATTTCTAAAAGTGTGTTAGACAAGGAAAAATCCTCCAAAAACTCAGCTCCAAGAGCTTACTACTCAGATCCCTCAGGATCTCTCAGGTTTGCTCCAAACCTTACCTCAGGCTCTACAGCCCTACCTCAGGCTCAACAGTCCTACCACTCAGAGTGCTCCAACTCATACAACTCAGAAATCCTCCCAATTTCCTACCTCAGGCCTATCAAGAAACTCTACCTCAGATCTCCTCAAAAATCCTACACCTCAAGCGGGGAGTATAAATCTACAAGCTTAGGATGAACAACCCTACACACTCAGGCTCAAAAGCCCTACAAACTCAGGCACAAGACCCTACACACTCAGAACAATAATGTTCTTACAGAGATAGTATTGTTTTCATTTACAATAGAGGACTGTAAAGATTTAACCTTCAGCTTTAGTCTTATGTTGTTGATGCACAACAGGTGCAGTCTTGAAGTAGAGATAAATGGCAGTAGCTTCAGTCCTTGCTTCTATCAGATCTTCTTCTTCAATTGATGAATAAAGAACCACTTGTTCTTCTAGATAGAATCAACAAGAACTATCTTATCTCAGATGCTTGCTTGCAGCTTCAGGAAGCAGGCTAAGATATCTGTGGAAGCCGTCAATAACACAGTAGCTCTCTTTCAGATTATTTTCCACTCCTTCAATAATGCCCTAACATCTTCTTTTTTACTCCCTCCAATCTGCAACGGCTCTGAAGAGTACCCTGTCACAGCATGGAAAGAACTAGAAAATGTTATCTTTGCTCTCCAGCCACCTGCGCCAAAAGTAGATCCCGCTAGGCCTTTATTCAAATATGAATCTGACTCAGCAGTTGGGCTGAGAAAGTCTTCAGTCTCAGCGGCTAAGCTCCAGTCTCAGTGGCAGAATCTATCAGCATCTCAGCAGATTCGCTGAGATAGTTAGTCTTTGATGCGCGGATCTAGCACACCGCTATAGGCGGTAGCAAGACTGCGACACAAAAGGCAGTGTACCGATCATTCAAGTAATATTAAACGAGGAGTGAATCCCCGAGTATCGATCTCGAAGGAACACAGTAAGGTGGAGTTTACTTTTGAGGTCAGACTTGTGATTGAAGTCCTTTCGGTCTAATGGATTGTGGAAAAGGGGGGTTTTGGTTTATGGAAAATAAAAGAAAAACAACTACAACTACTCCTATGCAATGCCGCTATGCAATGCTTCGCTTGGCAAGATGGAAACTATGTAGGCCTTGAACGCACTGCTTCACAAGGGCGGATGAAAGCGGATGGAGTGGTAAGTGCGGAATCGAACTATATAGGCCTTGAGCGCACTGCTTCGTGAGGCGAATGGATTACACGGGCCTCTATGCCACGCTTCACTAGGCGGATGGAAGAGTAGGCACACGGAATGGGCGAGTAGGCTAGCGGAATGAAGTGGAGGGTGGAGTGTATTTGGTGGCGCACCTCAAATACACATATCAACGAAAGAGAAAATTCACATAAACATGAAATAAACACTATAAATCAAGGTTCATATGTGCTACATAATCTAATAATAAGGATTACACTCATTTACATCAAGCACAAATAAGAGAGAAAGGCAAGAGATACGACCGAATTCGGAGGCTTGTTGTAGATTCTCGGTAGGAATCGTCGGGTTGTCAATCCGCGTCCTAGCTCGGTCCCAACTATCATCCGGGGTAGAGGAGAGTTGTCACTTCCTCCCAATGGAGCCGTCTTCTCCGATAAACAACAATCCGGCCACGTCTACTGCAAAGAACTCTTTTCTTGGCGATGAAGATGAGGCTAGAACCCTCTCCGTGAAGCACATGGATGATGGAGGCGGCCGAGAGGATGCTCCGACTTTAGATTTGTAAGGAAATGGTGGTCGGAGCTCCTCCTTAAGGTGGGCGGCGATGGAGCGGCAAAAAAGGGCGAAACTGGAACTCTTGGGAGCAGGAAAGAAGATCGATCAGATTAGGGTGGATTCTGCAGCTTAAATAAAAAACTGGTAAAAAATTGGTCAAGCACGGTCGAACGCACGACCGTGCATGAACCGTGCGATATTAATTAACAATAATACCCAGGAAGATGACCCAGAGCGCCCGTGCATTTTACTCACGCACGGTCAAAGCCGACCATGCGTAAAAACGCACGGGCAAATTCAGATAGCTAAAAACAAAGCCAAATAGGTCGATCGTGCGATTCCATCACTCACGGGCAACTGCCCGTGCATAGAGACGCACGATCAACGACAGAACATCGTTTTCCACCACAGAAGAGAACGCACGAACACATACAACCGTGCGTCAAGGAAAACGCATGACCGTGCGATATACACAGACATGAATTCTGGATAAAAAATGGATGAACCGTCCACCTGCATCATCCACAACACAGCTGGGAATACCCCTCCAGCTCAAGCATAATTGCATAAAAAGAATGGGGAGCACATTGTGCTTGCCCCCAACAATAAAGCATGCAATTGCACACCACAATGGGCCAATACATTGCACTTTGTGAGGAAATGTGAACCGGTGAAATATAAACAATAATGAGCTAACCGTGAAGTGCAAATGCAGGAAAACTAGCCCAGATGAGTCCATAAAAGTGTATACAAATGGGACTCATCACACCCCCAGACTTACCTGTTTGCGCGTCCCGAGAAAACCATCTCTTACGCGGACAAGAAAAACATAAGCTAACATAGAAATTGTAAAGCGGAGTACCATGCGAAGTCGCATGCTCATGCGCATAGAAATACAGTAGACAAAATTAGTAATTATACATCTTAGTTTATACTTTTCTAGGGGCGTATTTATATATTACATTTACTCAAAAAGTGAATCACGGTGAATCATAAGGTCGTACATAGGAAGAAAGTAAACTGAACGTTGAGGCAAGCATTGCCAAAGATCGGGGCTCGAGACAACCTCCATTGAAATCCATCAATGTCGGTGACCATAAGCTTGCCCGTTCACACTCTCTCCACGACACAGGTTTGACTCAAATGGGTGAATCAATAGTACTTTGGGTTTTAGATGAGGCTTGGGTTTAGGTGAGGTATACAATGATAAAAATGACGGCTCAAACACTAAACCCAAATGAGCTAGCACAGAAAACTATCCTCAAGCAGCACAAAAAGACACGCGGGTACACCACACCCCCGGACTTGGACTTGACTACATGGGTGTGTGCACCGCCTACTCCCAATCATAAATCTATAAAAAATTTCAATTAAGCACTTCTTCTTTTTTTCTTTTCTTTTTGCTTTTTCTTTTTTCTCATTTTTTTTTCTTTTCTTTTCTTTTCAAAACATTATCAGCAAGATGAGCAATGAAGAGCATCCACATTTTCACAAAAATATCACAACATCAACACCCCAATCATGAAAATAATAAACAACTAAAGCTCAAATTTGGGTGTGCGACTAGGATTGGCTTTTAGGATTTGGTGAGATAAAAGTGGGGCTGAATCAAAGAACGGGTAGGCACAACTGGGCTAACGAGGATAGAGTGATACGAATGGGCACAAAATCTCAACCGGTCCAAAATGATGGCCTATATCACATTCACGTGATTGACTAACCATATACCCATGCATCAAGAGTCGCTTGGGGCAAGTTCTTAGCCACCGAGAAAGATAATCCTTTCTCCCGACTCGGGCAATACGAGGCTAACGAACGTCTACACACATTCCTATGCTACCATTTGATTCAGACCGGATTCACCAATTTCTGAGTAAAGTAAACAATATCTACGCTAATAGAAAAATATAATCTAAAAGCATAAAAAGAAATTGAATCTACACGAATTTCTATGCGAGACATGAGCACTTGACTAGGAGCACTATAGAAGTCGACATTTTACTCTGACTCACAATCCTAAGCCAGCACAATGATTTTCCCATCACACAAAAGAAACGAGTTAGACTCGTTGCGCGCCTATGGTTAAGTGTGCGATCAAGTGGGTGTAGTGGTGTGTGGTGCATATGAAACAACACTTATAAAACTGAACTAAAATGTACTTCTAGTATGCTATGTCATGTGCACGTGCATGGGCACACATAACTACTCTCCCCCAGACTTAAACTAGACAATACAGACAATATATATCTATGAAATTCAAAAAAGAGCTAGAGGAAGAGAGTACCCAATGCTCAGAAATGAGCATACCAGAAGATTGGCATTTAAATATAGATCTAGCTGCAGCATCCATCCAGAAGAATACCTGCAGGGGTGAGCTCCGCAAAAACAAAAGAAAATATACAAAAATAAAATAAAATACAGCTAACTAAACTAAACAAGCTGAAATAAGAAATGCAGGAAAAGTAAGATAACTACTGGGGTTATTGTCATCCCATCACGACTTATTTAAAAACATAATAGTTCTAGCTAATGGGCGTATAAAAAAGGAAATGAACAGGTAAATGTTCTAATATGCGTGTCGGTAGCGGATACCGATACGACGATAAAACAGTTACGCCTCTACCCGAATATAAATAATACATGCTCGTCACAGGTAGAGGGAATAAAAAGTAAGAAGAGGAGGAATCCTCACTCAACTCACCAAAACTATCCTTTCCCAGCAAGGCGTCGTCTTCATGGAGGTGGCAGGAGGAAAAGGTAATGAGTGGGGTTTCCACTATGGAGGAGGGGTCAACCTCCTCACATATGAGGTCACGCTCCACATTGACTTGAGCATCATGCTCCAAGTCCTCCTGGGGTACCTGTGAAGACTCAACCTGCACAGGCTCAGATAGAGGAAGGGGATGAAGACATAAAGAAGAAGAAGAACATAAATGGAAATCAATCGGGGGAGTGGTCCCGGTCTCACTCCCATTAGGTTGGGGAAGTAAAATACGGCTGGCATTGTCATCAATGCTGCAGGATTCGGCGGGATCAACAGTGGCCAATCCTATGATATGGACTTCCTCCACCAGTGCTGAGGTAAAATCCTCATCACCTAGAAGTTTGTCCTCCTCCATCGGCGTATGCACAATACTTAGATCGCCAGCCTCATCCTCCGACATATCATCAACAATGTCGTCAGAGACGAGCGTATTAGTATGCACAAGAGGGGGAGGAATAATGCTTAGATAAATGTCAAGCACCGATTCCTCACAAAGAATCGACTCCACGCACGGTGATACATGCACATGGGAGATGGGCTCAACCATGTTAGAGCCTAGATCATCCACACATCTGGTTGCTGTGTCCACGTCATCCCCTTCAAAGCATGAAGGTCATACGGGCACATAACCAGATGTTGAAGGTGTGATGCCAGAGGTAGGAGTTGGGACGATCCGGATATCCGGCTCATCATCCTCGTCCAATTGGCGAAGATACTCGGCACAATCCTTCAGGGCGTGATCTATGCTTTGGAAAAATAAGCACCGCTTTATATTACTCCTTGGTCCTTGAGGGGCCGGAGAGGAATATAAAAATGGTGTGTGCGGCGAGGACGAGTGTCCATAAGACTTGGGCACGGGGTATGAAGGACCGTAGGAAAACGATGCTCCATACTCTGGTCCACGAGAATTATGCCCATCATCTCCAGTAGGGCATCTATCACTAGCGTGGGAGATATCCCCACACCAACGACAACCAATATTGAATGCAGCCCACATTGCATGAAGATAACAAGGTTCAACAGAAAAACACAATTGTGCAAAATACTACACCTAACAATAAATTACTAAGCAACCTAAATTAAAACAAGAAAATGGAATAAGAAGAACTGAAATAAAATAAAGGATGCAATTTACAAATGGAAGGGCTTCTCTATCAGAATCTCCCTCTCCAGAAAACTCACACGTCTGTGCTCCCCGGCAACGGCTCCAAAAACTTGATGCGCGGATCTAGCACACCGCTGTACGCGGTAGAAAGACTACGGCACGAAACGACAGTGTACCGATCGTTCAAGTAATATAAAATGAGGAGTGAATCCCCGAGTATCGATATCGAAGGAACACAGTAAGGTGGAGTTTACTTTTGAGGTAGGACTTGAGATTGAAGTCCTTTCGGTCGAATGGATTGCGGAAAAGGGGGGTTTTGGCATATGGAAAATAAAAGAAAATCAACTACAACTACTCCTATGCAATGCCGCTATGCAATGCTTCGCTTGGCGAGATGGAAACTACGTAGGCCTTGAACGCACTACATTGCAAGGGCGGATGGAAGAGTAGGCAAGCGGATGGAGTGGTAAGTGCGGAATCGAACTGTGCAGGCCTTGAGCGCACTACTTCGTGAGGCGGGATTACACGGGCCGCTATGCCACACTTCACTAGGCGGATGGAAGAGTAAGCACACAGAATGGGCGAGTAGGCTAGCGGAATGAAGTGGAGGGTGGAGTGGATTTGTTGGCGCACCTCAAATACACATATAAACGAAAGAGAAATTTCACATAAATTTGAAATAAACACTATAAATCAAGGTTCATATGTGCTACATCATCTAATAATAAGGATTACACTCATTTACATCAAGCACAAATAAGAGAGAAAGGCAAGAGATACGACCGAATCCGGAGGCTTGTTGTAGATTCTCGGTAGGAATCGTCGGGTTGTCAATCTGCGTCCTAGCTCGGTCCCAACTATCGTCCGGGGTAGAGGAGGGCTGTCACTTCCTCCCAATGGACCTGTCTTCTCCGATAAACTACACTCTGACCACGTATGCTGCGAAGAACTCTTTGCTTGGCGATGAAGATGAGGCTGGAATCTTCTCCGTGAAGCACTTGGATGTTGGAGGCGGCCGAGAGGATGCTCCGGCTTTAGATTTGCAAGGAAATGGTGGTCGGAGCTCCTCCTTAAGGTGGGCGGCGATGGAGTGGCTAAAAAGGGTGAAACTGGAGCTCTTGGGCGCAGGAAAGAAGATCGATCAGATTAGGGCGAATTCTGCAGCTTAAATAGAAACTGGTCAAAAAATGGTCACGCACGGTCGAACGCACAACCGTGCGTGAACTGTGCGATATTAATTAAGAATAATACCCAAGAAGATGACCCAGAGCGCCCGTGCATTTTACTCATGCACGGTCAAAGCCGACCGTGCGTAAAACACACGGGCAAATTCAGAAAGCCAAAAACAAAGCTAAATAGGTCGATCGTGAGATTCCTTCACGTACGGGTAACTGCCCGTGCGTAGAGACGCACGATCAACGACAGAACATCATTTTCCACCACAAAAGAGAATGCACAATCACATACAACCGTGCGTCAAAGAAAACGCTTGACCGTGCGATATACACAGACATGAATTTTGGATAGAAAATGGATGAACCGTCCACCTGCATCATCCACAACACAACTGGGAATACCCCTCCATCTCAAGCATAAACGCATAAAAAGAATGGGGAGCACATTGTGCTTGCCCCCAACAATAAAGCGCACAATTGCACACCACAATGGGCCAAGACATTGCACTTTGTGAGGAAATGTGAACCGGTGAAATATAAACAATAATGAGCTAAAAGTGAAGTGCAAAAGTAGGAAAACTAGCCCAGATGAGTCCATAAAAGTGTATACAAATGGGACTCATCAGTATTCTCAGTAGTTTCTATCTAAATGCATCTCCGCTGAGACAAACTCCTTCTCAGCGGCTCTGGCTGCATCTCATCGGTTCAGCTGAGACCATGTTGTCGTCTCTGCAGTTTTGACGGTAAAACCACATAACTATTCCAATGATTGGAATAACATAACCCTGCATAGACATGATCCAGAAAAGTGGGTTTATCAAATACAATATGTACTTAGCATTGAATGTGATGCCTCTTCAAATCTAGGGAACATTGAGGGCAGTATTCCCAACAATCTCCCCTATTTAAAGAAGGCAGGACATACACCAATGCTAAAATACATAACCACAAATAACCATATCATGACAAATAATGAATAACATTCATGAAAACATAACAATAACATTGTTAACTTAATATAGTCATCAAAGAAGATATCATGACAAATTATGAAAAACGGTCATGACAACATAACAATAACATTGTTAACTAAATATAAGCACCACAGTATATATTAAGCATTAATATAGAACAATATTAAGCTTGACTATATTGGCCTATTAACACAAGATATTATTTCAATCATAAGAATCAATTTCATTAGTGATAAAATGTCATTTAAACTTTCAGTTTATAATTGATTCAAATGAAATTCTAAATACATTATTTCATATTTTTCTTCTCTTTGCTGCACTTGAGCATTCTGCACCTCCATCATCAGCCTCTTATTTAGAGCAACATCTTTCATCATAGCTATCTTCCCCTTGTTCTCTTACCTCTTAAAATAAAGATATGGCTTAGGAATATATCTTGAAGGCATTCTCTTTGAGTTGCTCTTCCTTACAAGATTCTCTTTGAAGACCATTTCCCTCTGGGAGTTCCTCTCAAGGTGCTTGATCCATTTCTCTACAGGATATATTCTGTCAATATCTTTGTAGATATGGCCATGGTTCAGCCAAGCACTCAGTATTATACTTTTCGAGTCGTCACTCCAATGATCATGGTCAGGGTCCTTGGCTTGCTCAATTATATTATTGGCCGTGAATTCTTCAGCTAGCAAGACACCGTCTCTCTTCCTTCTTGCTGTAAGCTGAGCATCTTGAGCTATCTTGGTTTGACCCTCAAAGTCAAAATCTTCTTTTCTTAGATTATCCAGCAGAGGTAGGTTCAGTTATATCCTTGATCCTTGCAGAACTTTGAGGGCCAACTTAAAATTTATCTCAGCATTGGTCTCCTCCCCCTTTATGTCTTCTTTAAATACATTTTGTTCTAGACTTTGGGAGGCAGCTGCTATAGATCTAGATAGTGTTTGGAAGGTATTCTCTAGATCAGATTTCATTTCATCCTTCATCTTCTCAGCCTCTCCAATCATTGTAGTTGCAGTAGACCATATATATTCTTCAATATGGTTTGAGGCCTTCTCTATTACCTCATCAGTCTTGCTCACATAATTTTTTACATAGCTCATGTCTTGATCTGAGAGTTGCAGACTCTTATCCATTGATCTTAGTATTAAATTCTGAGCAAGTACTTATTTTTCAGCAAGATCAAACCATTTTGTCATTTTCCTATTAAGGTAAGATGTTTCTTCCTTTTTCACTAGAATTTCAGACATCACTTCACTCTTGACTTAAGAGACAAACCAATCAATATTCCTTTATTGATGTCATATGACCATCAAGAAGTGTACTGATGGAACTTAGGATAAGTTAATTTGAGATTGTAGAGATGGAGGATTGTACTTCAACTACCACAGTGTGCTTTTCTCTTGTAGGGCTTGATTATCACACTCATTTAGAGTGGATGGCTCCTTTGCATGCTCTTCATGCTCCTCCTCAGCCAGAGCATGGATCTGCTCCCCCTCAGCCTCTGCAGATGGATATGTATGATCTACAGTAATTCCATCATCATGGTTAATATTGACATCTTCATCACCTAATAGGTTCTCTTGCTCCTCCCCCTGAGATAGGGCATCCATCCTTTCTAGATGAGTTGAATCCAAGAAATATGGGGAGTTATCAGGGATTAGACTTATCCTTCTTTCAAGATTAATAATAATTGTGTCAATCTTACTTTGTAAATCACCAGGAGAGTTTGATTGCTCCTCATCATTTCTTGCAGAATCTTGAGGATTAGGAGAATCACTTTGAGTATGATCTCCTTCATTGCCAACAAATTTCTCTTCAGCAGCAGCAACATCCTCATTTTCCTCATGCTCTACGGCAGCAGCAGCATCCTCATGTACTTCATTGTCATGCTCTTCATGAACATCTTTGTTTAGACTGTTGTCAGATCCTTGTTCATCATCAGTAGGGACATCCTCTTCAGCTTCTGAATTTGAATCAGAACATACTATTTTGGCCTTCTTTAGTCCTTTGACTAGCCTTCTTTTCTACTCCTTTATCTCAGAAGGCTGACTCATTGGGATCACCCTTGAGAACCTATCCAATGTCCTTAGATGCATTCTTTTAAGGCAGTGAATGTTTGATCCTTTGGAGCTATCAAATTTTTCAGGATGGGAGTTCAGAAGGTAGAGAGAAAGAATTCTGCCCATGTTAGGATCCGACAGACATCCTTTTATCCTTTGGAAGTCTACAACAACCCATGAGGTCTTTTTCTCCAAGACCACTCTTGTCAAAAACTCAAACATGTACTTTGAGATTGTATCATGTGACCCATATTTGCAAAGTAATGCTTTGGATACTATATCTGATAATAGTTTCCCTCTTTGTTGGGAAAATGATTTCTCTTAACCCCTGAAAATAAGTTGAATATGAATTCTAAGAAAGAAAAATCAAGGTTAAGTAAATATGCGTCGAATAGTATTCGACGCAACGTCGAAGTAGTATCGACTTTTTTTTCAGAATGAGTCGAAGTACCTTTAAGAAGAATTCGACGTATCCTATGTCGACGTAGCTCTGACTTCTAGTCGACGCATCTTGAGAAGTCGACGCACCTTAGTTGAAGGACCTTCCTTATTCTCCTCTCTACGTCCAGCCAGGACGAATTCGATGCTTATGTCGAATAGTAATCGACTCACGTCGATTTCTATGATTAATTCAAAAATCGCCAGATCTCGTTCCTTCTTTCATAGATCTGATTTATATGGAATCATATTATTCTTTATAGCCATTCTGATTTATTCTTTCCTCTAATGAATTCTTGGCTAATTTGATTAAATCCATTATGGACACTATTTGAAATCAAAATGAATACTTTCCTTCTATGGATATAATTGTTATGGAAATTTCTCCTTCTTTCTAATACTCTGCCTGCTAATTGATTACTTTCCTATAGTGTTATTTTAATGAACAGAGCTATAAAAAACAAAGTGGTCGGCAGAGAGCAAGACAGAAGTGATCCACCATTTTACATTTGAAAAAGAGGAAGAGCTCCCAAGTGAAAAGAGAAAATTGAGAAATAGTGCTGCAGCAAAGATCAAGCTTCCTTCTCCTTCTCACTCTGAAGCCATACTGCTGCAAACTCTGATAGCTCTCACAAAAGAGAGAAAAGGCCTACAATCTCCTTCTCACTATAGAAGAGAGATTTCATTCACTACTTCTTGTGCTTCCAATCTTCTTGCTAAGAAGAAGATTCTTTCTTGTCTTAAATACTTCTTCTCCTTTTCTTATTTTAACTTTTATATATTGTAAAAGAGTTTTTAGAAACTCTCTTCAAAAAATTCAGTTGTACTGGTTCTAAGAGTCTCCTTTTCAAAAGACTCAGTTGGGTCTAAGAGTCTCCTTATCAAAAGACTCAGGGTGGTTCTAAGAGTCTCCTTATCAAAAGACTCAGTGCAAGATAGTGAATTTCCTACCAAGGGGGTAGAAGAGTGGACTACCCAAAGTTTGGGGAACCACTATATTTCCTTGTGTTGTGCTGTGATTTCTTTTCTTGCATTTACTTTCTTTACTTACTTAATTCTTGTTGGTGTGTGGGAAGCCTTAATCTGTGATCACCACATATAAATATATATAATTGCACAAAATATTATAAATCTCTATTCACCCCCCTCTAGAGAATTCTAGTGAGGTTAACTGTGCACTTTCAATTGGTATCAGAGGGAGGTTGATTTAAAAAGGTTAACTCCTTGATCAAAGAAATCCTACCTCTTATTTATATATATATATTTTTCTAACAATTATTTTTCACATGGCACAAATCAAAGATTATGCTTCCACCAGACCACCAATGTGCAATCTTAAAAAGTTTGCAGTTTGGAAAACAAGAATTAGGATTTATATGAATTCTATTGATGAAGATTTATTTAATGTTATCTTGACAGGTCCTCCCAAGCCTTATAGAAAAGACTCAAGTGGTGAAGTGACTCAAACACTTGTCCCAAAGGCTGAGTGGACAGTTGAAGAGAAAAAGGCAGGAACATGTGATGCAAAAGCTGTAAATATTCTAGTTTCAACCCTCTCTGATGAAATCTTTCAAAGGGTTGTTGATTGTGAATCAGCCAAAGAAATTTGGGAGGATCTCATAAAGATGGTAGAAAGAAGTGCTGATGAAAGAAAAGATAGGAAGGCTCTATTGATCTCTCAATATGAGAACTTCCAAAAGAAGAATGAAGAAAGCATCTCTGAGATGTATGACAGATTCAGTCTGATCATCAATCAACTAAGGGACTTGGATAGAGAAATCTCTCTCACAGAGATCAATGACAAATTGCTGATGAGTCTCCCAAGTTCATGGGACTCAAGGATATGGGCAATAAGAGACACAAGAGGACAAAGGGAAATTTCAACAGATGCTATCTTAGGAAAACTCAGATCCTATGAGCAACTGCTGAAAACCAGAGAAGAGAAGAAGAGAAGAGAAAACACTCCAACTTCTTCAAAAGACAGGAACATTGCATTAAAAGCAACAAAAGAAGGAAGCTCTATCACTGAAGAAGAACTATTCAGTTTCCTAGCCAGAAAATTCAAGAAATGGGTCAGGATAGATGGATTAAGAAGGAGAGAGTCAAAACCAAGGTATGACAAAACTCCTGCTAAAGAAATTATTTGTTATTCTTGCAGGAAACCTGGACATATTGCCCCAGAATGTCCAGAAAATGCTGAGACAAAGAAAGATCTGAAAAAGAAAGATCTCAAGAAAAAGGGGAAGAAGAAAGAAAGAGGCTTTATAGCAGAAGCCTGGAGTGATACAGACTCTGAGGACAGCTCCTCTTCTAAGAGTGACAATGAAGAGCCTAACAAGAAGATCTGTGCTTAATGGCCCTTGAAGGCTCAAAGAATGATGATGGTGCTAAATCATAGAGTGAGACAGGATCAGAAGAAAGCATATCTTTTGAAGATGAAAAAGAAGATAGCCTTATTCTCATAGAGGAATCTGAGGATAAGGATGAGGTAAGCATTTTTGATGAAATAGATTTTCAAAGTGATAATTTCAGAAATGATTTTATGGGAATGTGTCTAGATCAACTAAAAGCTACACAAGAAATTAAAGATCTAAAAGAACAAATCAATGTGGCTAAAAACCAGAGAAATAGAGAAGTTAAATGCTCTAAAAATTATGAATTAAGGGCTAACATCATAGAAAAGGAGGTAGAAAGGGCTAGAATAGAAAATCAGCTCCTTAAGGATAAGGTATCCCAGGCAAAAGCTTTTGAAGAATCAATAAAAATGAGAAGCCAAACTCTCAAGGAAATCACTGAACAACAAACAAGGAGACATAAAAATCTTGGTCTAGGGGCTGATCCCTCAACCAGCCAAGTTCCATCCAACAAACCTGCTTGGATGATCCCTATAAAATTCACAAAACCCATCAAATCAAACCAAGAAAAAGACTCACTAAATAAGGAAGAAGACTACCTCAAGGAAATAAAACAATTTGATGAAACATCATATTATTCAGCTGATGACTCTCAAACTTCATTTGAAGAAGCAACTAAGCCAAAAGAAACAATACATAAAAGAACAAAATCAGAAAAAGGGAAAAAGAAAATGTATGAAGATACAGTTGCGTCGACTTTATATCGACGCATGAATGATAGTGCGTCGACTTTTACTCAACGCAACCTCTCAGATGCCTCGAACTCTACTCGACACTTGAATAAAAGTACGTCAACTTCCAATTGACGCAACTTTTTCCATGCGTCTATATCAGATCAACGCTATCGGGAGAAAGCGTCGAATATAAATCGAAGCAACTATCAACATGCGTCGAATAGATATCGACGCACAAAAATTCAGAGCAACTTAAATTCCTATCCTCCAAAAACCTTCTATAATTCCCATTTAGGATCCATTCATCCTAACCATGATTTCCATCCTAATCAACACCTCTATCCTAACCAAAATTTCTACCCTAAACCTGGTAACCAAAATTCCCATCCTAATCAAACTTTCTATCCTAATCAACTCTTCTATCCTTCTCTAAACTCAAATTATCATAAGAATAAGATAATCAAGTGCCATATATGTAACAAAACTGGCCACCTTGCCAAACAATGTTGGCACAACCAATCAAACTATCTGTAAAAAAAAATTAGTCCAAAACTGACTTAGAACTAGGAAGAGATAAAAAGAAATAAACACCTAAAATTCTTCAGGAAAATCAAAAGTCACGTCGACTTCTAATCGACGCACCGTCAATAACTCAACTCAATAAGTGAAATCGACGCATACGTCGACTCCAATCGACTCAGACGTCGATAGGAAACCCTATCATCCCAAATCAGACTATATCGACGCTCACGTCGAACTCCACTCATCATAACGTCGACTTCATAAAAACGAGCGTCAATACTAAAATATTTTTGGTCACATCCACTGAAGTACCGAATAAGCCTCGAATTGAGTCCCGTTTCGACGCTTCACCTAACTTAAAAAGACTCTTCAGTTAGAAACCTTCACTACTCTGCATCCTTCATCTTTCTTGCTCCTTAGTCCAGCCGTTTCCTCCTCTCTTTCACTGACCTAAAATGGTTCCCAAGATAAACTCTGGTTTCGACATTGAACTCGACTCCTTCCAAGCCGCTGCAGAAAATTATAAGAACATCATAGCTTTCTTCACTGAAGCTGGATTGGACAAACTCATCTCCACAAGATGCAAGCTCCTGGAAACAGAGCTCACAGAGCTGATGACTCATGTTCAGATATCTGAACAAGGAGAAATCCAGGGAACAATCTATGAGACACCAGTCTCAATCTCTGCAGAACATATTAAGACTGTTGAAATTGTTGAAGTGGAAGATTGGAGGGCCTCTGGACCTGGGCGGTCTGGGAGGAGGTCGGGCGGTCTGGTGTTACCGCACGACCTGGCGGTCTGCTGCTGCGGTCTGGCTGGTCTTAGCCTAGCTGCGGTCTCCTGGTTTGATCACTGGTTTGGGTCCAAGGCGGCTGAAGGTGAAGGCCGCGCGGTCTGTCTCTGATCACGTAGCGGGCTGTTCGTCTTCAGGTGTGCGCAGTCTGTGTTTGATCGCGTGGCGTGCTGTCCTCTTCAAGGCTGTGGCGGTCTGGTGTGACCGCACAGCTTGATCCAGGTTTTCTCCAGAATGCGGTCTGGTGGCTGACCGGGCTTTCTGGTGGTATTCGCGGACTAAGGGTCTTAATCGCACGGTCTCAGTTCGCGGTCTCAGGAGGAGACTGGTATGCGAGCTGGTCGCTGTTTGCGGTCTCAGGAGGAGACCGGCATGCGGACAGGAGTTTGCGGTCTGTTAGCGAACTGGCTGTGTTCGTGGTCTCGGACGAACACAGGAGGTGAACAACTTCGGGCGGTCTGGCGATCTTCTTTGGAGTCGCGATCTGCTGTGAGAGTGGCGGTCTCTCATAGTCGATGTTGAAGCTGGCGGGTTCACTAAAAATGAAGCAGGAGTACTGTTGCTGATCGCGAGGTGTGACCGATCAGGTCGCGCGGTCTGGAGGGTGGTGACTGAATCAGGTCTGACGCCTATAAATAGGACCCATCGGCAGTAATAATTAACACACACCAAGTGTAAGCTCAACTTTCTTCTTTCCTGCGGTCTGAGATTATCTGACCGGGCGGTCTGCTGATTGAACTCTTCTTGTGCAGCTTCTGCGGATAGTGCGGGCAGCAGCGATCACCTCTTCCTCTGAAAGTGTTCGGGCGGTCTGCGGCTTGGAGTTGTGGTGCTAGAGTTCGGGAGAATCAGGAGTTCGAAAGGAAGGGTGCGGACTGATCAGCGGTCTGGTGTTGTTCTGAGGTCGGCTGCGGTCTGCGGGTTGGCGAGTTGCTGAGGTCGCAAGGGGAGACCGCGCGGTCTCGTGTTATCTTCAACTTTGTATTTTTTTCTCTTTGGTGTTTGTGCTGGCGAAATCATGTCTCGCCAAGCATGCCTTGCCTTGTAATTTGAAGTTGCTTTCAATAAAGATCAGTTGTTTGCCTCCATTTGCTTCTGGTTGTTTGGCTTGTAACTCTAAGTTGACAAACTCCTGCTCACTTCATAATGATTCGAAAAATTTCACAAAGACCACCTTTGATCTTCCATCAGGTATATCCTAATATTATCTTTGTTCAAATAAAATAGGGAAAGGAAATCAATTTCTAAAGAGTAACCTCATAAGTCTTCATCATTCCCTTATCAGGTGATGAATCTGTAGACCTCACACCTGATGAAATCAAGCATCTGCTAACCACCATGAAGTTTTCAAAGGATAAACCAATCCATCTAAAGAAAATAGACTTTTCTGAGGAGTACAGACTGCTAGCAGATATAGTAGGAAAGATACTACTATGCAAAATTTCAGCCCATGATGCAGTACCCAAGCAGCAATTGAACATCATGGGGTCCCTTGTGCTGAAGAAGAAGGTGGACTGGGCCACATGCTTGCTCAAGATGATAGGCTCCAAATACTCACACAAAGAAAATGCATATATGAGGATTATGAGTCAAGTACTCTTCCACTCCTTCCCTGACCTCTGTAGGTCAAAAGGAATCCCCATTCCTCCAGGGAAAAGAATGTCAATAGCTCTATTCTCTAAGTGGACCAGGCAAATCCCTAAGCCTTGTTCCATTCCTGAAAGGACTCCCTCTCCTCCTAACTCTCCTGTTCATCCATCTCCTCCTCCTCCTCCTCCTCCTCAAAGAGACAATCCTTCTCTACCACCATCATCCACTCCAATAGTCTCTACCACCCTCATAACTCCTACTCTACCTACCTCTTCTCAAACACCTGCTCCTCAAACAGCAGTTTCTCCATCTCCTCCTCCTCATACTTTCTCATCCTCTTCACCTCCATTATCACCAATACCTCATACATCAACTAACCTTTCTCCACCCTCATCACCACCTCCACCACTCTCTCCTCATCACCAACCACAACATGAACCATCTGCATCCACTGAAGCCCTCCTTACTCGGTGCATTGCATCAGCAGCTCAAACATTCCAAGCAATGCTGGATGAGCACTGCTCCAAGATTCATTCCTCCATCCTTCACATGCACACCAAAATAGATGGGGTCAGTGCCTCTGTGCAAAATCTGAAGACCTCTCACTCTTCCTCTAGAGTAACCAAGTCTTTCTTAACCTCCCTGGCCAGGAAGGTCAAGAAGGGGGAGAATCTAGATGAAGAGCAGCTCTCCAATCCTAAATCTCTCTCTCACAAGTCCCCTCCTTCCTCAAAAGATGATAGTCTTGCACTTCTCAAGACAATTGGAAATGAAGTTGTACCTGAGCTACACTCTGAAGAACAAACAATAGAGGTACTTAATATAGCAAGAGAGGCTGCAAATCAAGTGGTACTACTACAAGGGGAGGCAAGCAGAGCAGACAATGAAGCTGAAAAGGAAAATGTGGCAGATGGTAAGAAAAATAACGAAACTGAAACTCAGGGGGAGCTGGATACTGTTATGAATGAAGCTGAAAATGAAAAAGGACAGCCAGATGCTGTGTTGGCTGAAGTAGGAGCTAAGGAGCCAGATACAGCTGAAGCTGAAGATGATAAAGAAATTGAAGAAGTAGAAGGATCAAAGGAAGTTCCATCCCAGGGGGAGAAATCTGCTCAGGGGGAGCTAGGTGAACTTCCTGCAACTGAGAAGGAGAAACCCCCTCTCCTAAAACAGTAGTATTCAAGAGAAAGAGAAAGACTCCTACTACCCCTCCTGAGTAATGTTTGAAAATAATACTGATATACTTTACCCTATAGTTAAATACTAATTGGTATGAACATGAAGTCTGTTTATATAATTCTGGAAAATTTGGTTATATGATCTCTCTTTCTAATTTCTTTTCTGCTTGATTGACATATTTCTTTTCTCTACAAATGCTGTGATTTTCCTCTAAATAGGGTTAAGACAAATAGGGGGAGATTGTTGGGAAAATGATTTCTCTTAACCCCTGAAAATAAGTTGAATATGAATTCTAAGAAAGAAAAATCAAGATTAAGTAAATATGCGTCGAATAGTATTCGACGCAACGTCAAAGTAGTATTGACGTTTCTTTCAGAATGAGTCGAAGTACCTTTAAGAAGAATTCGACGTATCCTATGTCGACGTAGCTCTGACTTCTAGTCGACGCATCTTGAGAAGTTGACACACCTTAGTCGACGCACCTTCCTTATTCTCCTCTCGACGTCCAGCCAGGACGAATTCGATGCTTACGTCGAATAGTAATCGACGCACGTCGATTTCTATGATTAATTCAAAAATTGCCAGATCTCTTTCCTTCTTTCATAGATCTGATTTATATGGAATCAAATTATTCTTTATAGCCGTTCTGATTTATTCTTTCCTCTAATGAATTCTTGGCTAATTTGATTAAATCCATTATGGACACTATTTGAAATCAAAATGAATACTTTCCTTCTATGGATATAATTGTTATGGAAATTTCTCCTTCTTTCTAATACTCTGCCTGCTAATTGATTACTTTCCTATAGTGTTATTTTAATGAACAGAGCTATAAATAACTATGTGGTCGACAGAGAGCAAGACAGAAGTGATCCACCATTTTACATTTGAAAAAGAGGAAGAGCTCCCAAGTGAAAAGAGAAAATTGAGAAATAGTGCTGCAGCAAAGATCAAGCTTCCTTCTACTTCTCACTCTGAAGCCATACTGCTGCAAACTCTGATAGCTCTCACAAAAGAGAGAAAAGGCCTACAATCTCTTTCTCACTATAGAAGAGAGATTTCATTCACTACTTCTTGTGCTTCCAATCTTCTTGCTAGGAAGAAGATTCTTTCTTGTCTTAAATACTTCTTCTCCTTTTTCTTATTTTCACTTTTATTTATTGTAAAAGAGTTTTTAGAATCTCTCTTCAAAAAATTTAGTTGTACTGGTTCTAAGAGTCTCCTTTTCAAAATACTCAGTTGGTTCTAAGAGTCTCCTTATCAAAAGACTCAGGGTGGTTCTAAGAGTCTCCTTATCAAAAGACTCAGTGCAAGATAGTGAATTTCCTACCAAGGGGGTAGAAGAGTGGACTACCCAAAGTTTGGGGAACCACTATATTTCCTTGTGTTGTGCTGTGGTTTCTTTTCTTGCATTTACTTTCTTTACTTACTTAATTCTTGTTGGTGTGTGGGAAGCCTTAGTCTGTGATCACCACATATAAATATATATAATTGCACAAAATATTTTAAATCTCTTTTCACCCCCCCCCCCTCTAGAGAATTCTAGTGAGGTTAACTGTGCACTTTCACTCTTTGATTAAAATGTTTCCTCTTCAGTGAGCCAGTCTTGGCATCACTGTACTCACACTATTTGAGGGCTTTCTCTTTGTATTTTTCAGACACATAGTCTTCCTCATTATTGCTGCATAATGGCATTTGAAATGGTTTCTCTAGCTTCCTTGCAGATATCTTAATCTTAAAGCTTCCAAGTTTGGACTTTATAGAGGACATGAAAGATGATAGCCTTGCATTACTATATAGTTCCAGATCTTCAATTCTGAGAATCACTGATGGCTTTGACATCAGATATTCCAACCCGTGTTCTTCTGGGAGTTGAATTAGTTCTTTAATTTCTGGTTCAGCTTGCTGAAAGCCATTTCTTATTATCTCATAGCCTTCCAGAAGATCCTTTGAACTCTTTGGCGCCATTCTTGAAGAAAATGACTTTGAGTCGGCGGGAAAGGAAGGGTCTTCTCGACTGCTAGATAGGGTTTAGTGTGTGAAAAAGTGATTTATTCAATATAGCACTATTTGTAGGTGTATTACAAGTTAATCTTAAAGTGAGATGTTGATTAGACTTATTAATTAGTTGTCATAATTAAGCAATCCCATCTCAGAGGATCCGATGAGACGGAAAGCTTAACCGCTAGGGCAAGGAAAACTTAACCTCTGAGACGACTTTGTTGTCTCAGTGGTTCAGCTGAGACTGTCTCAGCTGAACTCACTGCCTAACAGTGGCCCCTATTAAATTGGATTGTCTTTCCCCTACTCATGTCACTAAAAGTTTTGAAGCAATACCATTTTTTAGCAAAGCTTAGGAAATATAATAACAAACATGATAGACAATATGAAATGTTGAAGCCTATTCTAAGTTCAACATTCCTAGCTCAATTTTGAATGCATTAAAATTAGCACCATTCAATGTATTTGTAAATATATCTGCAACTTAATTGTTAGTGGGGATATGTTCAAGGCAAATATCTTTACATTCTACATGTTCTCTAATAAAATGGTACCTTATCTCTATATGCTTATTAATTCTATGAGAGATAGGATTCTTAGTAATAGAGATAAGAGTAGATGAGTCACAAAACAGTGGAGAATTACATACCTTAAGGTTGTGGTCCTCCAGCTGATGCTGTATACACAGTAATTATGCACAGCAGCTCCCTGCAGCAATGTATTCAGACTCAGCTGTGGATATTGCCACACTAGTGTGCTTCTTGCTACTCCAAAAGATCAGCCTCCTTCCTAGGAATTTACAAGTTCCACTTGTACTTTTCTTATCTTCTTTGCTTCCTGCAAAATCTGCATCTGAAAATCCATTTAGTTCAAATCATTGTTCTTAGTGTACCAATGGCCAAGATGTTGGCTGCCTTTAAGGTATCTCAAAATTCTCTTTGCAGCTGAGTAGTGAGATTCCTTAGGGCATGCTTGATACATAGCACAAACACTTGTTGGATACATAATGTCTGGTCTACTAGCAGTAAAAAACAACAGGGATCTAATAATACAACTGTATATTGATTCATCAAAGGGTTTTCCCTTCTCATCCTTGTCCTGGGAAATATTTGACCCCATGGGAGTTTTCATGGTGGAAGCAGATTCTATCCCAAACATCTTGATAAGCTCCCTAGTGTACTTGGTCAGAGAGATGAATATCCCCTCATCAAACTGTTTCACTTGGAGGCCTAAAAATTACTTGAGATCTCTAATACTGCTCATCTCAAACTCCCCCTGCATAAGGTTGGCAAACCTTTTGCAAAGGTTGTCATCAGTAGACCCAAAAATTATGTCATCAATATAAATTTGGACTAGGAGACATTTTTCCTTTGTTTCCCTAAGAAACAATGTATTATCTATCTCTCCCATCAAGAACACGTTCTGGATGAGAAAGCTAGACAAGGTCTCATACTAAGCCCTAGGGGATTGCTTTAGACCATATAATGCTTTCCTAAGAAAATAAACATGGGAGGTAAGAGTTGGATGTACAAAAGCTGATGGTTGTTCCACATATACCTCCTCTTTCAAATCCCCATTTAGAAAGGTTGTACTTGACATCCATCTAGTATACTTTGAACCCCTTATGGTCAGCATAGGCAAGGAATAACTTTATTGCCTCTAACCTTGCAACTGGGGAAAAGGATTGATCAAAGTCATTACCTTCTTCTTGCATGTATCCCTTGGCTACCAGTCTAGCCTTATTCTTGATGATGATGCCATTCTTATTTAGCTTGTTTCTATAGATCCATTTGGTGCCAATTATGTTTTGTCCTTGAGGTTTTGGCACCAACTTCAATACTTTGCACCTTTTGAAATGTAGAAGCACTTTTCGCATGGCTTGAATCCAGAAGGTATCTTGATTAACTTCTTCAAAGTTCTTGGGATCTAACTAAGACAGAAAGCTCAAGAATAGAGCTTTATTATGAGCCCTGCTTCTGGTGATCAACCCTTGGTTCTTATCTCCAATTATCTGGTTCCTTGGATGATCCCTCTAATGACTGGTTGTCGCAGGCAATCTGACAACATTCTACAGCTCTTCTTCTGGTGCTGCAGGATCTTCAGCAGCCTGCTGATCTTCATCTTCAGGAACAACAGTCTCTGAATAGATTCTGCTGGTGCTGGGTATGTCTTGGATAGATATTTCTTGCATCTTATTTTTATTACCTATCAGAACAGGAGAACTGGACCAGCCCTTATAAAGTAGGCTAGTCTCATCAAATACAACATGCATAGTCTCTTCTACAACATGAGTCTTCTTGTTGAATACTCTATAGGATCTACTATGTGAGCTATATCCAACAAGAACCCCAACATTGCATTTTTCAGCAAACTTTGATAGTTGGGATTTTCCATTATATAAAATATAGCATTTGCAGCCAAAGATTCTAAAATATGAAATTGTTGGTTTCTGCCTTTCAGAATCTCATAGGGGGTTATTCCAAGGGCCTTATCGATGGAAGCTCTATTGAGAACTGATGAGTAGTATTTATGTGTATTTTAATTATAGTATTTAGGTTAGTTTTAATATATTTTTGTAAATATTATTTATATTTAAGTTTAAAATCACTTCTTTTATAATTTCTGTTCTAAATGTAGTTTTACTTTTATTTTTGCAGAATTTTGGGAAAAATTGGATAAAATCACAAGTCACGCCCTCAGTCACGCCCGTGACCAAGGGCGTGTGAGCTAAAGATCTGCGTTCGACGAAAACCGAGCTGAGTTCGACAAAATCTCTCTACCACTGCGTTCGATGAAATTGGAGCTGAGTTCGACGAAAGCTCTCTGCCCCTGCGTTCAACGAAATTGGAGCTGAGTTCGACGAACGCGCTCTGCCCCTGCGTTCGATGAAATTGGAGCTGAGTTCGACGAGCGCTCTCTGCCCCTGAGTTCGGCGAAGCCTGAGTTGAGTTAGACGAATGCGCTCTGCCGCTGAGTTCGACGAACGCTCTCTGCCAGCCAGCCCATGCTGCGTTTATTGAAGCCGCCCAGGTACACGCCCGTGACCTGATTTGTCATGCCCGTTACTTTCCCGCGTGATCCCTGCACGTCGCTGAGCCGCAAGCCAGCCCATTCTGCATTTAATGAAGCCGTCCAAAGTCACGCCCGTGACCCAAGTTACACGGGCATGTAATGTCCGAATGTCTCCCGCCGTCACGCAAAGTCCACGCCACTGTCGGATCCGATGTCAGTAATGTTTACACGCCGTAGGTCACGCCCGTGACGAGGGCGTGTAACTTGAAATTTTTTGCTATAAATTCAGATGCTCTCCTTGAGTCCAGGGTTCAGAATTTTAGAGATGGGGAGGTGCTGCTAGAGCTGTTAGGGAGTTTTTCATGTTCTTGTTTTTCCTTAAGCTTTCATGTTCTCTTTTTCATGTAATGTACTAGTTTTTATTTCTTTCACGCACTAGTTAATTAAAGCTTGTAACCTTAATTTCCTAGTTTTGTAATCTCTTTTTAAGCTTGTAATAGTTTTGGTTTTCAATAAAATTAAGTTTGCTCTCTTTCATGTTCTCTTTCTCCTTATTAATTTCTTTTTCATGCAATTTTAATTTTTCTCTCCTTAGTAATTTCTCTTTTATGCAATGTTAATTTTTCTTTCCTTTCATGCAATGTTTAATCTTTTCATTTAGCTTGCAATTTGTCTTTTTTTAGTTAAGTAAAACAACCCTCAAAAAATCGTTGGATAAGATAATGGTGATTTTCCTCGAAGTAGAAGTAATCAACGTGCCCCGTGGAATACGACCTTGGTATTTCTAAATAACCTATACTATAGACGATAAGGTACACTTGCTTTAATCAGATATAGTTTTGTAGAAAATCTTCAAACCTTCGCTTAATTGCAAAACACGAAATTTCTATATCAAGTTTTTGGCACCGTTGCCGGGGAACTTGCGTAGATATTTTGAAAAGAGGATAGCTATTAATTTTATCATGCTTCTTTTTATTTTATTTTGCTTTTTCTAAATTTCAAAAGAAAAAAACTTTAGTTTTTCCTTTTCCTTTCTTTTCTTTCTAGTGTATGACCCGAGGTAGCGCTTCGAATATTCCTTTTGATCCAGAGATCGAGCGAACCCTTTTTAGGCGGCGCCGTTCTCGTGATAAGGATAATCAATTAGAATTCGAAGAGTCGATCAGGGGCACTAACACAACGAATATGGATCCTGATCTTAATCCTCCTAATCCTAATGCTCTAAATCATAATGAGGCCGCGCAACGGACCATGTCCTATTATGCATTGTTCACCCCACGGTGGTTAACAATAATTTTGAGATCAAGTCCAACATCATACAAATGGTGCAACAATCGGTGACCTTCGATGGTCAACCGGACGAAGATCCAAATTCGCATATTTCTTACTTTCTTGAAATTTGTGATACTTTTAAAATCAATGGCGTCACCGATGACACCATTCAATTGCGTCTTTTTCCTTTTTCTTTGCGGTCTAAGGCCAAGCAGTGGTTGGGCTCCCTACATAGGGGATCCATCACTACATGGGACGAAATGGCGGAAAAATTTCTAAATAAATATTTCCCGCCTTCAAAGACCGCTAAATTGCGTACGGATATTGCGTCGTTCATGCAAATCGACTCGTAGACTCTCTATAACACATGGGAGCGCTTCAAGGAGCTTTTGTGTCGATGCCCTCACCACGCACTTGCCACTTAGCAACAAGTGCAAATATTTTATAATGTCTTAAATCTCCAAACGAGGCAAATGATTGATGCGGCCGCCGGGGGGACGTTAAATAACAAAACCCCAGACCCCGCTCAAGAGCTTTTCGAAGAGATGGCCACGAATGCGTACCAATGGAACATGCCCCAAGCGCGGCCTAATAAACCAGCCGAAATTTTTGAAATAGACGCAAACGCAAATTTGGCTTTACAAGTTGAGCGCTTAACAAAGCAAGTGGCGGAGATGTCTGCTTCCTCCGCCACTCCTCCTTGGGCCAATAACGTTTTAATTGAAGAACAATTCGACTACATGGGAAATCCGCCTCGGCCTTCCAATAACCCAAACTCTGCTCCATATAACAACACATACAATGCGGGTTATAGGAATCATCCGAATTTCCCGTGGAGCAACCAATGAAATGCTAAGCGCCCTATGGATCTAAATCAACCCCCCCCCCCCCCCCCCCCCCTAATCAACTTATTAACTTAACTCCGCCTCTAAATTTGATTTCTCAAAATTATAATCCAACTAGTTTTCCACCGCACCAGCACAAGCCCTCTTCGCTTGAAGAGGTCTTTGCAAAATATGTTGCTACAAATGAATCGAACATACGGAACCTCACCGGGTCGATAAAAAATTTAGAGAATCAAGTGGGCCAGCTCGCAAAGTTGATTTCTGAGCGTCAGCAAGGAGCACTACAGGGAAATACAGAGCAAAATCCAAAGGAGAGCGCGCACGAGATTACACTCCGAAGCGGGAAGGAGGTGGTTTCAAAAAAAGACGAACCCAAGGTAACTTCCTCTCCTCCTCCTCCTACTCTTAATTTATCTTTGAATTTGTCAGCTACGTTAGCTCCGCGCGCTTCTACTTCTAATATTCTGTATCCGTCTAAGCTTAAAAGCGAGTGCGCCAAAAAAAATTATAAAACGTTTTTAAACATTTTAAAGCAAATTCATATTAATGTACCCTTCTGCGAGGCTATCTCTCAAATGCCTAAATATGCGAAATATCTTAAGGAGTTACTCTCCAATAAGAAAAAATTAGAAGATATTTCGCATATTTTTATAAACACAGAATGCTCCGCGGTTGTACTCAACAAATTGCCTCAAAAAGCAAATGACCCGGGATGGTTTTTCATCCCGTGTTTATTTGGCAATTTGTTAGTAAAACACGCCTTAGCGGATCTTGGAGCAAGCATCAATCTCACGCCGTTTTCATTATTCAAAAAGCTAGGCCTAGGAAATCCTAGCCCCACTCGAATGAGTATTCAATTAGCGGATCGTTCTTTAAAATATCTGGTAGGAATAGTGGAGGACGTGCTCGTCAAGGTTGACAAATTCATCTTCCCCGTGGATTTTGTCATTCTTGACATCGAAGAGGATGCTGAAGTACCCCTTATACTCGGCCGCCCCTTCCACGCCACCTCCCACGCTATTATAGATGTAAGTAATGGAAAGGTCCTCCTACGGGTTGGAGACGATGAAGTTACTTTCGACATAAATTCCTCGATGCGGAATACTTTATAAAACGACGATTCGTGTTTTTACCTGGAAGAGTGTTGTGAGTTCGATTCCTCCCCCGAGTTAGTCTCATCGGCAAGTAGTGATTCCGAGCTCATCGAGCTCTTTTATCTTGAAGAAGAAGACTCTCACCCCACACCACCCGAACCATTACTTTGAGAAAAATTAAAAATTAAAACTTCTTATGAAGAGCCACCCATATTAGAGTTAAAATAACTCCCCCCTCACCTCCAATATTTATTTTTAGAAAAAGAGTCTAAGCTACCCGTCATCATTTCATCCGATCTTAGCAACTCAGAAATTTCTGAGTTGTCTATAGTCTTAAGAAAGCACCGCCACGCAATTGCGTGGAAAATATCGGATATTAAGGGTATATACCCTTCCTTCTGCACTCATAAAATCTTTCTCGAAGATAATTCCCGCAACTCAGTCCAGCGCTTTATACAAAATTTTTCCAAAATCACAAAGCCGTTAACCCATCTTCTCGAAAAAGAATCCTCCTTTATTTTTAACGATGAATGCCATTTGGCCTTTAAACTTATCAAAGAGAAACTTATAAACTCCCTGATTCTAGTCGCCCAGATTGGTCGCTCCCTTTTGAAATCAAGTGCGACGCGAGTGATATTGCGGTTGGTGCCGTTTTAGGCCAACGGGTGAGTAAGTATTTCCACCCGATTTATTATGTGAGCAAAATCTCATGTCATCACAAGCAAACTACACCACTACCGGGAAGGAACTTCTAGCAATCGTTTTCGCTTTTGATAAGTTTAGGTCGTATATCACGCTTTCCAAAGTTATCGTCTTCATAGATCACTCCGCGCTTAGGTATCTCTTAAGTAAATCGGACGCCAAGCCTCGTCTTGTGCGATGGATCCTCCTCTTGCAGGAGTTTGCTTTAGAGATCCGTGATAAAAGGGGAGCCAAAAACTTGGCGGCCGATCATCTTTCTCGATTAAAAAATCCCTCCTCGGAAGCATTAATAGAAGCCGACATTAACGATAAATTTCCCGAAGAGCGCCTCCTTGCTCTCGAAAATATTAATTCATCTTCTATCCCCTGGTTTGTGGATTTGGCTAACTATTTAGTAGCCCGGGTCCTGCCAAAAGAATTCTCGAGTCAGCAAAAGAAGAAATTCTTTTCTGATTTAAGGAATTATTTTTGGGAGGACCCCTTTTTATTCCGTGTTTGCGCAGACTAGGTGGTGAGAAGATGTGTCTCAAGTGAGGAAGGCCTTAAAATTTTACGTCAATGTCACGAGGGACCAACCGGTTTCCCTTATCAAGCAAACCGAACCGCGAGGAAGGTGCTAGAGGTGGGATTTTATTGTCCCACGCTCTTCAAAGATGCTCACACCCTTCTGAGTACTTGCGGCAGCTGCTAGCGGTCGGGGAACATCTCCCGCCGGGATGAGATGCCCCAAAATATTTTCTTAGAATGCGAAATTTTCGATCTTTGGGGTATTGATTTTGTTGGTCCTCTCCCTTCCTCTTATTCAAACAAAAATATTCTCGTTGCGGTCGAATACATGTCAAGGTGGGAGGAAGCGCAAGCTATCCCCACCAACGATGCACGAGTCGTCGATAATTTCTTAAAAAATTTATTTTCTCAATTTGGCACGCCGCGCGCTATAGTGAGTGATTGGGGCACCCATTTTTGCAATAGTCAATTTACAAAAATCTTAGTAAAATATGGTGGCATGCACAAATTATCCACTGCATATCACCCACAAACGAGTGGACAAGTCGAAGTTGTTAATCGAGAATTATAGCGGATTTTAGAAAAACCGGTTTCTATTAATCGGAAGGATTAGGCAATAAAGCTCGATGACGTGCTATGGGCCGATCGATCGGCGTACAAGACTGCTATCGGTTGTACACCGTATCGAATGGTTTATGGCAAGGCTTGCCACCTTCCGGTCGAACTAGAACACCGCGCATTTTGGGCACTTAAATTTTAAATCTCGATTCCACTTTAGCGGGCGATCAAAGAAAATTTCAAATGAACGAATTAGTTGAATGGCGAGCAAATGCGTATGAGAGCAATAAATTATATAAGGAGCGAACAAAGTTTTATCACGATAAACACATTAAATTTCTGAAAACTTTTTCGCCGGGCGACCTCGTCCTCCTTTATAATTCTCGCCTTCGCCCTTTTCCGGGAAAACTAAAATCCCGATGGACCGGACCTTTTATTGTTAAAGAGGTTTGGTCCTATTAGACTATCCTAATTTCCCACCCGGAAAAAAGTTCCTTCAAAGTTAACAGGCACCGCCTTAAGTTATATCTTCCGGGAAAGTTATATAACGAAAAGAGTGATTAGATTTTACTTCCTCCTATAATATGATCGACAAGTGGGTCAAGCTACGCGACCTTAAACAAAGCGCTTTTGGGAGGCACCCCAAAGTTATCTTTTTATTGTTTTTCTTTTTTTAACATGTTTTGTAGGTAACCGACGCTTCCCCCGCATCTTCATAACCAGGGAAGCCCTCTTAACCTCTCCTTCGTTTCTATTATTATTTTTGTTTTGGCTTGCATTTTTTTTCTTTTACTTCATACTTAGTTTTAAACATTGGGGACAATGTTTAACTTTAAGTATGGGGTGTAAATAGTTCTTTGTAAATAGTTGTTAAATTAGAAAATTTTCAAAAAAAATAATATTATTTTCTTATGTTTTCTTCTATTTTAGCACTTGTAAAACCCAAAAACTCAAAAAAAAAATTTAGAAAATCGAAAAATTTAAATCTTGGAAAGGGACGTTTGGGACCTCACCCCATCTCACCTTCTAGTATCGTGAGAACCCTTCACGGGGTATACCTCGGGAAGTCCAAGAATTAACAAAAAAATGTAAGCTTTTTAGTATATGTTTTTATTGTTTATTTCTTATAAAAAAAAGATAATATAAAAAAATAAAAAAAAATTAATATCAAAATTAAAAAATATGGAAAACTTAAAATACAAAAAATATAAAAATCTTATACCTCTCCTGTTTGTTGTTTTTGTGAGTTCTTAGAAATCTAGTTGAGAATGATTATAAGCATGTTTAGGTTTTTAATTAGCTAAAATTTTGCTTATCATAGTTTGTTAATTTTAAATTTGATGTAATTTTGCTCTAAGAATCATCTTATGATTTTAACTTGATTAGAGAATTTTTGTTAGCATGACTTCTCTTTTTATTTCTAAATGGCTTCATTTTGTAGTGAATTTGCTAAACCTCTTTAGATTCCAATTATATTTTCTTCTAACTTTTTAGATCTTAGGAAATTTAATTTTAATAGAATTTGATCTCAATATAATTTAAAGCTAGCTAGATTTAATTTCCTTCCCTACCCCTTTTGTTGGCATAAAAAAAATGAAGTTTAAAAGATCATATGTCATGGGAATAAGAGGATAAAATTCATTATTCCCTAAACATATGCACCCAAAATCATTTAAAAGATTATATGACATGGAGTAAGAGGATAAAATTCATTACTCCTAAACATATACATTTTGGGTTTTTATTAGAAGAGAAAAAAATATTCATGATGAGGATAAATTCCATTACCTCCATTCAAAAAAATTTCTTCTTTTGCCAAATTTTATGAAATCCCCCTTAGACAATTATCATTGTTCTAGATTTAGTTTAAGATTATGGAGAGAGCAATATTTAGAAAGTTACTTTTCCTTAAGTTTCTTTTAAGATAGAGTTCTTATAATTTTAATTTAATCTCGTTTTATTATTTCTACAATATTGTTAAACCAATTAATTTTCTTGAGAAGTCCTTGCCTAAACATTTTCCCCTCTTTTCAAATCATCATCATAATTTAGGACTTAACTCCTCCTTGAATTTACTCTTAACTTAACTTTTGGTTTAAATGAAATTTTAGTTTAAAATTAAATTTTTTAAGAATGTCTTATAAATTAGGTCTCACACTTTTGCTCTGGAATAGCAAAACCTCAAGTATGAGGGTATTGGATGAGTAGTATTTATTTGTATTTTAATTATAGTATTTAGGTTAGTTTTAATATAATTTTGTAAATATTATTTATATTTTAGTTTAAAATCACTTCTTTTATAATTTCTGTTCTAAATGTAGTTTTACTTTTTTTTTGCAGAATTTTGGGAAAAATTGGAGAAAATCACAAGTCACGCCCTCAGTCACGCCTGTGACCAAGGGCGTGTGACCTAAAGATCTGCGTTTGACGAAAACCAAGCTAAGTTCGATGAAAGCTATCTGCCCCTGCGTTCGACGAAATTGGAGCTGAGTTCGACGAAAGCTCTCTGCTCCCGCGTTCGACGAAATTGGAGCTGAGTTCAACGAACACGCTCTGCCCCTACATTTGACGAAATTGGAGCTGAGTTTGACGAGTGCTCACGGCCCCTGAGTTCGGCGAAGCCTGAGCTGAGTTCGACGAACGCGCTTTGCCGCTGAGTTCGACGAACGCTCTCTGCCAGCCAGCCCATGCTGCATTTATTGAAGCCGGCCAGGTACATGCCCGTGACCCGATTTGTCACACCTGTGACTTTCCCGCATGATCCCTGCACGCCGCCGAGCCGCAAGCCAGCCCATGCTGCATTTAATGAAGCCGTCCAAAGTCATGCCCGTGACCCAAGATACACGGGCGTGTAATGTCCGAATGTCTCCCGCCGTCACGCAAAGTCCATGCCACTGTCGGATCCGATGTCAGTAATGTTTACACGCCCTAGGTCACGCCCGTGACCGAGGGCTTGTAACTTGAAATTTTTTGCTATAAATTCAGAGGCTCTCCTTGAGTCCAGGGTTCAAAATTTGGAGATGGGGAGGTGCTGCTAGGGCTGTTAGGGAGTTTTTCATGTTCATTTTCATGTTTTTTCTTAAGCTTTCATGTTCTCTTTTTCATGTAATGTACTAGATTTTATTTCTTTCATGCACTAGTTAATTAAAGCTTGTAACCTTAATTTCCAAGTTTTGTATCTCTTTTTAAGCTTGTAATAGTTTTGTTTTTCAATAAAATTAAGTTTGCTCTCTTTCATGTTCTCTTTCTCCTTAGTAATTTCTTTTTTCATGCAATGTTAATTTTTCTCTCCTTAGTAATTTCTCTTTTATGCAATGTTAATTTTTCTTTCCTTTCATGCAATGTTTAATCTTTTCATTTAGCTTGCAATTTGTCTTTTTTTTAGTTAAGTAAAACAACCCTCAAAAAATCGTTCGATAAGATAATGGTGATTTTCCTCGAAGTAGAAGTAATCAACGTGCCCCGTGGAATACGACCTTGGTATTTATAAATATCCTATACTATAGACAATAAGGTACACTTTCCTTAATCGGATATAGTTTTGGAGAAAATCATCAAACCTTCGCTTAATTTCAAAACACGAAATTTCTACATCAAGAACATAACAAGCATTATTGACTGCCTCAGCCCAAAAATATTCTGGGAGAGTCACTAATTAATGTTCTCCCAGCTTCTATCAAGGTTCTATTCCTCCTCTCAGCCACACCATTTTGATGCGGAGTCCATGGGGAGGAAAACTCTTGGGTGATACCAAATTCTTGACAAAACTTTATCTTGGCCACAGATTGAAATTCTGTACAATGGTCTGTTCTAGTTTTGACAAGAATACATTGTAGTTCATTCTAGATTGCCTTGACATGGTTTATGAAGATATCTAAATAATCAGATTTCTTCTTAAGGAAGAATACCCATGTATATTTTGAGTTATCATCAACAATCACTAAAGTATACAACTTTCCACCTAGGCTCTGAATGGGAAAAGGACCAAACAAGTCCATATTCAACAGATATAGAAATCTTTCAGTGTCTTTGGAGGCAATGCTTTTAAAGGTGGCCCTAGTTTGCTTGCCCATTTGGCATGCATGATAGGGACCACTTTTAATACATTTCAAATTTGGACTATTCCTAACAAGGTTTTTAGAAAATATTCTATACATGTTCTTGTAGTTAATATGGGCATGTCTCCTGTATCATTGAACACAAAGAGATTCACTTTCATTATCTACAAGACATACAAGAGATAAAGAATTATTGCAAATAAAATCTAAGCAATAAACATTCCCACTCCTAGTGCCTGAGAGAATGATCTCTAAGTCAATTGACTTTTTGATCAAGCACTTGTCATTATGGAATTCAATGACATAACCCAACTCACATAGTTGACTTATGCTTACAAGGTTGTGTTGCAACCCTTCAACATAAGCTACCCTTGTTATTGAAACTATGTCATTTGAGATCATACCATATCCTTTGGTGACTCCTTTTTCAGAACCTCCAAAGATATCTTTAGGTCCATTCTTTACAGGAGTGTAATCCAACAGAAGACTCCTTGTTCCTATCATATGCCTTGAGCACCCACTATACATGTACCATATTTCCCTTAGGCTGTTACTTAAACTATCCTGCAAAATGCAATTCATTTTCCCTTAGGAGCCCAATTGTTATTGGGTCCTCGTTCCTATTAGCATAAACAACCACTCTTTCACTCACTGCAACCTTTGCAGGAAAGCTCCTCTTTGCATTAGGCACACTAGTGTTGTGCCAACAATCTATAGAAAAGTGTCCCACTTTACCACAACACCAATATTCATGGATGTTACACCTTCTTTTCTGAACATTCTTTGAGGTGGAAGGAGCATCAAAATTCTTATGTTTAAAGGAGAAGGTAGCAACATTCTTCCTATTCCTATTAGCAATAACCTGGCTGGTTGACTGTCTATAGTTAGACTTGACAGACTTTATCTGAGTGACATCAGCTGGTCTTAGCTTGGTAGCCAAACAAGAGTTGATGGCATCAGATACTGTGCTGTTTGACTTGATTATATGCTTGAAAACAACCATGTGTTTTGCTAAGTGGGATTTGGAAGAACCAGCTTCCTTATCCTAGAATGAAGGGGATGAAGTACCAAATACAAATGGTCTAGAATGGTCCATTTGAATTTTCCCATGAGAAGCTTTCAAAGAACTCCTCCCAATGCCCTTTCTCCTGCTATAGTAAGGAGTATTTTCCTTCCTATAGTAACTTCCATTCTTCCAGTGACCATACGTGCTGTCCTGGTCATACCTGTTGGAAGGAAGCAACACCTTTCGAAAGGTGGTATGAGGCTTAGATTTAGCCTGGCCCTTTCCTCCATTCTCAGCACCTACTTCCAGCTTATTGAAACCGAGCCCTCTCCTATTAGTTTGGGAGGAGAAGGTGTCAATGATGGGTAGTATAGATTTGGGTTTGGAGATTTGAGCCACTAAGATCTTCTCTTTGAGAAGCTTCTCCTCAAGGTCCTTAATGACCTTGTTATTTTGGCTAATGGTGCTTAATTTGAATATTGTTATTCCCTTCAACTGACTTATTTCTCTACTCATCTGAGCCATCTGGTTAGATGAATCAGTGCAGTCAGGCTTTGCTTGTTGAAGGGAAGCAATTTCATGAGCTTGCCTCTTGGCTAGCTTCTTGCTCTTTATTAGAGCTTCCAATATAGCACCAGACTTGTCAATCAATTAATTGACATCCACTTTAGATCCTAAACCACTTTCATCATTAGATGAGCATGCTTCAGATTCTGGAACTGACTCATAATCAGAAGAGGTATGGGGAGGAGTTGATACCTGATCAGGATGATCCTGATTTTCTTCATCATCTGCTATGTCCATTAAGCCATAACATTCTTTGTAATCTTCATCCTCCTCAATGTCACTCTTTGAATGTGATATAGGGGCCCTGATGCCAACCTTAGTAGCGGGATAATCTTCATCCTCTTCAGCTGCAAACAACCCTATGTAGGCTTGCTCTTCTTCTTCTTTTTCAGAATCTGAGGATGAAGACTCAGATTCACTCTAGCTCTTCTCCTTCTTTGCTAGAAAGGATTTTTCGACTTTCCTTCCCTTCTGGTGATGAGGCTTCTTATCACCTCTTTCTTTTATCTTGACTGGACAGTCAGCTATGACATGTGCAGGATTGCTACAACAACAACAACATATAATATTATTTGAAATATGTTTAACATGTTTAGGTTCCTACTTGTCAGCCTTGGGGTGCAGCCTTTCTGATCCGTTGTGTTCCTTCTTATGATGTGAGGAGGAGGAAAGTTTGTTCTTCCACTACTTCCTCCTCATCAGATTCTTGACGTGCTTTGAGAAGGCAGCAAACTCCTCTTTTGATGAGTTGCTGTCTGATGTGCCGGGCTCAGAGTTTTCGGAGTCAGCAAACCTACATGGTGGAGAAGGCATTCTTGCATTGCTCTTTTTAGATCTTTCATCTTTGAGAGCCACATCTCTCTCCCTTGCATGAGGCCTGGTGGATGTGTCCTCCTCCTTCCTTATAATTAGCTGCATCTCATCAGAGAGTAGCTTTCCAAACAGTGTATGGGGAGGAGTCTCACCCAGCTTTTCCACTTCTCTGATGGGACATATTTTGGTATCCCAATCTCTATTTAGAGATCTTAGGAATTTATCATTCAGCTCATAATGGCTGAAGACGCTTCCATAGGTCCTCAGCTCATTCACCACTCTGAAGAACCTCTCATAGCAATCAGCTATGCTTTCTAGGCTATGTTGCCTGAAGGCTTCATATTCTTGGTTTAGGAGGGATTTCTTATCATCCCTCACTTCTTCAGTACCTTCCATATACACAATAAGTGTATCCCACATGTCCTTGGCAGTCTCACAGTGCACTAAGTTCTGGAAGTTGGAATCATCAATTGCATTTACTTTTATGTTTTGTGCTCTCTTGTCCATGGTAGCAAGTGCAATCTCATCCTTAGTCATTTCAGCATATGACTTGGCCACTTGCCTTGTTGGATCTATAGTGGAGTGCTTTGTGAAGACAAAAGGACCCTCCTTGACAGTTATGTATATCCTAGGGTCTGAGGCTTCCATGAACAACCTTGCCCATTGCTTCCATATGCCAATAGACTACTTCCTACATATGGGCAACTTCATAGAACCCATCTCCGTCTGACCTCCAGTGGAAGCCATTGGATTCAGACTAGACTACTCCTTGTAGGATCTGGTCAGACTGTTAAGTCCTTAATGACAAACCTCCCTCTGATACCACTTACAAAAACTCCCTCTGGTACCACTTCATAGTTTAACTGTTAGTAGTCTAATTCACCTAGATGGGGGGGGGGGGGGGGGGATGAATAGGTTATTTTGAATTTTTTAGTTACAGCTAGCTGTTATTAGAGATTATATAAAGTAAATGCACAACACAGATAACACACATCTATTTATAGTGGTTCCCCAAGATAGTGTGTCTATATGTAGTCCACTTTCCCTCTACACCGTTCTAATAGTGTCTTAGACAAGGCAAACTCCTCCAAAAACTCAGTTCCAAGAGCTTACAACTTAGATCCCTTAGGATCTCTCAGGTTTGCTTCAAACCTTACCTCAGGCTCTACAACCCTACCTCAGGCTCAACAGCCCTACTACTCAGAGTGCTCCAACTCCAACAACTCAGAAATCCTCCTGATTTCCTACCTCAGGCCTATCAAGAAGCCCTACCTTAGATCTCCTAAAAAATCCTACACCTCAAGCTGGGAGTACAACTCTACAAGCTCAGACTCAACAACCCTACACACTCAGGCTCAAAAGCCCTATAAACTCAGGCACAAGGCCCTACACACTCAAAACAATAATGTTCTTACAGAGATAGTATTGTTTGCTTTTACAACAGAGGACTCTAAAGATTTAAGCTTCAGCTTTGTTCTTCTGTTGTTGATGCACAACAGGTGCAGTCTTGAAGCAGGGTTGAATGGCAGGAGCTTCAGTCCTTGTTTCTATCAAATCTTCTTTTTCATTTGATGAAGAAAGATCCACTTGTTCTTCTGGATTGAATCAGCAAGAACTATCTTATCTCAGCTGCTTGCTTGTAGCTTCAGGAAGCAGGCAGAGATATCCATGGAAGCTATCAATAGCACAGTAGCTCTCTTTCAGATTGTTTTCCACTCCTTCTATAATGCCCTAACATCATCTTTTATACTCCCACCAATCTGCAACGGCTCTGAAGAGTGTCCTATCACAATATGGACAGAAATAGAAAATGTTATCTTCGCTTTCCAACCACTTGCGTCAAAAGTAGATCCCGCCAGGCCTTTATTCAAATATGAATCTGTCTCAGCGGTTGGGCTGGATAGGCTTCAGTCTCAGCGTCTAAGCTGCAGTCTCAGCGAAATAATCTGTATGCGTCTCAGCGGATCAGCTGAGACAGTTAGTCTTCTCTGCTTTTTCTATCTAAATGCAGCTCAGCTGAGATAGACTCCTTCTCAACTGCTCTGGGTGCGTCTCATCGGTTCAGCTGAGACCATGCTGTCGTCTCAGCAGTTTTTATAGTAAAACCAGAGAACTATTCTAATGAATGGAATAACCTAACCCTGCATAGACATGATGCAAAAGAGGGTTTATCAAATACAATATGTACTTAGCATTGAGTGTGATGCATCTTCAAATCTAGGGAACATTGAGGACAATATTCCCAACAACCTTCCCAATTCGGATTGATTTTTTTAACCGCGACTCACCTCCCCGCTGCGTCAACCTTTTTTAGGACCAAGACCCCTTTCTCGAACTATTTTACTCGGATGTTCTTGTCAAAGTATCGCGCCATCCGCCGCTTAACCTCTTTTTGTGTGACGGTAGCCAGGTCCCGGAGCTCTTCTACCAGGTCTAGAGATTGTTTTTGCACTTCTTCATTCTCCATTCACCACTCCTTGTCTCCTTCGCCTGCTGTGAACACCCTGGGTGATTTTACCTCGAACTCGATCGGGAGCACGACCTCAAATCTGTGGGAGTGATTGAATAGGGTCTCCCTTGTGGCTGTGTTTGGCGTGATTCGCAAGGCCCACAGGACTGAGGGGAGCTATTCTACCTAGCTACCTCCCAGTTTCTCAACTTTCTTGCTTAGTAAATTCATAATTATCTTATTTACCTCCTCCACCTACCCACTTCTCCTAGGGTGGTGGATCGATGCAAAGCAAAGATATATGGCTAGCTAGCTGCAGTAGCCGATGAACTCGTCACTGGCAAACTGTGGCTCATTATTTGTGACGATGGCTAATGGGAGCCCATGTTGACAGACTATTTCCCCCCAAACCAAATATTTTTACAACTTGAGATGTTACCTTAGCTAGCGCCTTCACCTCCAGCCACTTGGCGAAAAAATCGATCAACACTAGCAGGAAATTCCTTTGGCCACTAGCTTGGGGAAAAGGGTCCACCAAGTCCAGCCCCCATATTGCGAACGACCATGGAGGTATTATGGACCGAATCCTTTAGGATGGTAGTAGTTGGAGGGTGTGTACAGCTGGCACTTAGAACACTTCTTCGCAAACTCTGCCGCATACTTGCTGAGGGTAGGCCAGAAGTTGCCTTGCCTCAACACCCTTCCCTCCAGGGTCCTCCTCCCAGAGTGGATGCCACATTCCCTCGAGTGGATCTGTTCCAGGACCCTTGGGCCCTCCTCTTCCTACACGCAATGGGCTAGGAGACCCGAGAGGGTCTTTCGGTATAACCCTCCTCCACACAAATAATAGTATGCTGATTTGTACCAGAATAGCCGCTTATATATGTCCTCTCCTGGGAACTGCCCCAACGTTAGGAAGGTGAAGAAGGTGTCCTTCCACGATGCTTGCTGGTCTACCTCCATCAACTCTCCTTCCTCGACGGATGGTCAGAAGAGTTCTAACACATTCCCCCCTCGCCCGAGGACTGAATTTGGATAGGAGATCCGCCGGGGAGCTCCCGTCCCTCGGTACATACCGAATTGAGAAGGTGTAGAATAGTCCGATGAGTCCCTTGACCTTCTACAAGTTTTGCTGGAGAGTGGTAAATGTATGCTCCCTTGCCTCAAACTCTCCTTAAACTTGGCAAGCCACCACCATGGAGTCCGTCAAGACCTCCACGTCCTACACCCCCAGCTCCCTGGCCAGGCGGAGCCCTGCGAGCACGGCCTCATACTCGGCCTGGTTGTTGGTGAGTGGGAAATGTATGATGATTGCCTGCTGGATCTTCATTCCCTGAAGGCTCAACAGGATCACTCCCCCTCCAAAGGAATGCTTACCCGATGCCCCCATCGACCAACATCCTTCATGCCATCAAGTGGGGTAGCTCAGGATCTTCTACCTCGGTTATGTAGTCAGCCAAGAAATCTGCCACTGGTTGCGCCTTCATTGATAGCCTAGGAATAAATGAGATATCAAACTCGCTTAGCTCCACCGACCATTTATCCAACCTTCATGAGTGCTCTATGTTGGGTTTTGTATACATCAAATTAAGAGCATATCATATATGCCCAGCGGAAATAACAAACAAGAACAACCCAAGAGAGTTCAAGGATCTTATGATTTCATGAGACAAGAAATAAGAAAGGTAACAACAATGAGGTACCTTAAGGGAATTGAGTCAACACTCAAACAAGTTGCTCCAAGAAGAAATCTGGAAGACAAACTCAGAGTTCCAAGCGCATAAATTGATCGGCGCCTCTATAGAAGTCCACACGAGTGAAGGAGAACCCCACTACTCTTGTCTAATAAGACCTGGAATGGAGAAAGAATGCTCTCTATGTCTCCCACGGACTGCTAGATTTGACGACGGGGAGAGGCGGCGGCAACGTACGGGAAGAAAGGCTTATCAGAACCCTTCCGTCGGTTTGCGGAATGCTTTTATCTCTCTTCAGAAGTCGCAAAAGGAGATTAATCATCTAGGGCATAAAATTGTGGTTTATTTATACCCAGAAGAAGAAGAGGCTATCCGCACACCCGAGATTAGTATTGGAGTAAACACAGAATTTCGTCGAGCTGACCAAATTCGTCGAGATAATTAGACGAATTCGTCAAGTAGAATATAATCGTTGATACAATTTGATGATTCAACATGACGAATCAATACGTGTTCCGTCGAGACAATCTCGACGATTCGTCGATTATATCTAATTCGTCGAGACATTTCGACGAATTTTGACGAATTTTGACAAGACAAATTAACATATATTTCGTCGAGACAATTCGACAATTTGTCGAGTACAACTATATTCGTCAAGACACTCTCGACGATTCGTCATGTACTTCCCTTCTCAGCGAGACATTATCGACGCAACTCCAATCTGTCATAAGATCAGTTCTCCACTCATATCCAATATGAGTAAGACCAACACAATCCTTCATCTAACTTCTCCAACACTATTATGTGCGACCCTATAGGCTCAAATTGCGTTGATAGTAAGACTAACTATTTGATTACTTTGAGATCACAACGAAAACACCAACACTCCACCCCCTCTATTATGTTGTGAAGGGGATGGTCGGTCACCACCTTGTTAGAAAGTGCTTGAAAGTATGATCGGAGCTTTCGGGCTGACACCACCAGGGCGAAGGATAGCTTCTCCAGGATGGGATACCCGAGCTCTGTCTTTCTCAGCACCATACTAATGTAGTAGATTGGGAGTTGCTTCTTCCCCTCCTCCCAGACCAAAACATAACTCACCGCCTCGCCCCTACCTCCAGGTATAGGGATAGGGACTCCCCCTGCGTTGGTCCATGGAGCAGCGGGGCCTGGTTTAATTGTTCCTCTAGTGCTTGGAATTCCCCCTCGCACTCGAGGGTCCATTCGAACTTCTGGATCCCTCGTAGCACCTTGAAAAATGATGAGAATTTCTCCCCTGCCCCGGAGAGAAACATGCTTAGCCTGGCCAGCTTTCCAGTGAGGCGTTGGATCTCCTTTGCATTCTTTGACGACCCTAGCTCTATGATTGCTTTCACCTTGTCAGGGTTAGGTTCTACCCCAGTAGGGGGTGAGCAAATGGCCCAAGAACTTTCCCCTGCTTGCCCCAAAAACACATTTTTGGGGGTTCAGCCTTATTTTGAATTTCCTTAGGTTATCGAAGGTCTCTTCATGGTCCCGGAAGTGGAACTCGAGTTCCCAGCTCTTGATCATGATGTCATCCACATAAACCTCCAGTTCCTCCCCTTCTACTCACGGAAGACCCTGTCCATCGTCCGTTGGTATGCTGCACCTGCATTCTTATGCCCAAAGGGCATCATCTTGTAGCAATAGCACCCATCCCCATTGATGAATGAGACGTCCTTAATGTCGGGGGGGGGGGGGGGGGGGGGGGGTGCATGCGAATATGATGATAACCTGAAAAGGCATCTAGAATACTCATTAGAGAAAAACTGACGGCTAAGTCAACCAACGCGTCGATTCGAGGCATGGGGTAGCAATCATTAGGGCATGATTTATTTAATAAAAAGAAATCCACACACATCCTCCACCTTCCATCTCCCTTCCTTACCATTACTATGTTGGAGACCCAGCATGGATACTGGATCTCTGATTTAAATCCTCCTTTGAGTAGCTTGTCCAACTCCTCCCAAATGGGCTCCACTAGCTTGTCAGCGATAAACCTCTTCTTTTGCTGGATGGTGCGAGTGTCGGGGTCAAGGTTGACGCGATGGGAAGCCACATTTGCATCTATCCCCAGCATTTTTGCAGCGCTCAAAGCGAAGACGTCCACATTCTCCTGGACGCAGGCTAGGATACTCCCCTGATCTTCGGAGCTGAGCTACACATAGATCTTCACCATCTCCATCGCTCCCGACAGATAGACGACCTCCATCTCCACGACCTCCTCCATGGCCTCCAACCAAGATTGTTCCCCCCAGTCACCTTCCTTCTTTCCTCCGCAAGCAAGTGCTTCGGTATCTACTTCCTCCATACTCTCCTCCGGAACATCCAACAGCTCCTTCACCCCTTTCTCCTGGGCCTGGTCCTCTTCTCCACTTCCCTCTCCCGACTCCTCTGCATAGGGCCCTTCAACGGCCTCTTTCACCACATCCTGCTTCTCCATCTTCCGGTCCATCTCCTCCGCCTCTCCTTGCCAGGTGATGGTATTGACTGCGGCAACGTAGCATTTCTTTGCTACCTTTGGGTCTTCCCTCACCCGGATCTGGACTCCGCCCATACTGAACTTGAGGCATTGGTGGAATGAATAAGGGACACATCAGAATGTAATAATGAGGGGTTGTCCGAAGATGGCTTTGTAGCTGGTCGGAGCATCAACTATGATGAACCGACAGTTGCGTGACAGTCCCCTCAAGATGACATGGATCCCTACTCCTCCTTCCACCTCCTTTCTTTCCCCTAAGAACCCAAATAGTGGGCCATTCGTGGCTAACACCCTCTTTGCCTCCACCTTCATCTCGTCGAACGCCTTCTTGAAGATGACGTTGATTGAGCTACCTTTGTCGGCGAGGATCCGAGAGACGGTGAATTTCTCGATGGCCGCCTGGATCACCAGCGCATCGCAGAACGGGTCTTTGTGGTTTTGCATATCCTTCCGAGAGAAGGTAATCTTCTCTTCCGGGTGAGTGGTTTGAGAAGTCGAAGCCACGCTCCGATGGTACAAGGTGTGGAGGCTTGCCTTTCGGGTCACCTCATTTCCCACTCCTCCGTGGATCAACCCAATTCCTTCCCGGCTCCCCGCGTCAACCTTATCCACACACTTATCCTCCTCCTCCGCCTCCCCGGTCACTTAATATATCCTTACTGGTGGTTGTTGCTCCCTAGGGCCTCTCTCCCTCCTGATTTCCAAGAACTCTGGGTAGGTGGTCGTTGCGTGACCTTCCGCTTGGTGGAAGTCACAATACGATAATGCCATCCCCCCTCCCTCAGCCTCCATCGTACGGTTTCTCCTCCTTGCTCCTGCACCTACATCTACTCCTCCTCCCGCTCCTACTCTCCTTCCCCTTCCTCATCCGATCGCCATGGACTGCTGAGGAGGAGGAGGGAGTGGCCTCGGGCCCAGCCTCCACCCTGGGTGGTTGGGTCTTCCTCGACCTCCCTGTAAGTTGCCCCCTTCATGGGTGAAGCCTCTTCCCGGGATGTGCATGCCCCCTCCCTGCTGCATCCACCCAAACTCTGGGGCACTCCTCTCTTCTCATCTCCTAACCTCCTCTTGTTTGACCTCCGACTCACTCAGCTTCGCCAGCCTTCTGGTGAACTCCAGGTTGGCCGCTTCCCCTTTGATTTCCTCGGCCTCCCTCTCCATCAGCTCTTCGAAGGACAGGGTGGTCTTACACTTTAGGTTCATCTTAAAGAACCCCTTCTGCAGCCCCACTATGAAGGCAAGCTGGAGAGTGAACTCGGACACCTCCTGGATGAGAAGGACCTCCTCCTAGAATCGGTCTACATTGTGGACTAGTGACTACCCCGGCCCCTCTTGATCTTGAAGAGCACCTCAACATCCTTCTTCCTCTTCTTCGAGGTCGAGAAGCGCAGCTAAAAGCTATAATGCAGATCCTTGAATGCAAAGATCGACCCCACTAGGAGTTGTTGAAACCAGTCTCGCGCCTTCTCCTTCAAATTAATGAAAAAAAGTCGACATTTAAAAGCATCTGACATAGGCCTAATGAAGATATTGTCCTCAAACCATTGAAGGTGTTTGACGGGGTCATCCTTGCCATTGTAGAATACCATATCCGGCTCCCTAAAACCTTCTGGAATGTGTGAGAAAAGTAGTAGCTCACAGAACAGTCTTCCTTTGCTCGTTGTCCTTGCCTGCCCCACTCGCCTTACAAATTCACCCATCGGGCTAGCGCTCCCTAGGCTGGGGAACAACTCTAGCTCGGCTAAATCTCGCCCCAGTGCCTCACCAACCTACTCCTTGTCGAGCCTCTGCCCCGGGGAATTCTCGGCTACCCCCAGCAGCGGGATGACCTAGGCCGCTAGGGTTACGAGCTTGCCAAGCGCCATAGCGAAGGCGAGGTTGATCGTCTCGAGCACCTCCCTTCTATTGAAAACAAGCAGTCTAACCTTGGCGGTCTCAAGTCTGCGGTCTCTGCGGTCTCATACTATGTCGAACTGCGGTCTTGTATCCTCAAGCTCTGATCAGCGGTCATCCACTTCATCTCAGACATGCCAGTCCACTTCTAGTGAAGTTCAGCGGTCTCTAGCTCCATCAAACAACAGACCGTTAACCTCGGTCGCTGCGGTCTCCCAGCAGCAGACCGCCACGTCTCCTCAAATGTACCAGATCGCTTCTTTGGATGATAAGCGATCTGATAGCCTCGTTCTCCCCTTTACGAGGGAGTGTTTGCCAGCACGGTATCGCGGTCAGGTTGCTCACCACCAACAGAATTGTCTACTGGTGGTCTCCTCTTTCACACAACCTACTTCATGTTGTGTGACCGCTAGTCTCCTCTCCAAATCGGCGAGGTCGCTGCGGTCTGGTTCTTCGTGACCTCCTGACCGCCCCCGTTTCTTATTGTATAGTATTTTTGTATTTAATCCCACACTGTGTATTTGTATTTATCTCTTTCCCTCCTTGTCTATATACAGGAAGCAATACTCTTGTAATTCTTAGTTTTTTGGAAATAAAAATTCTGTTATTTTCAAATTCTCACATGGTATCAAAGCGAGGTTCGGTCCTTTTGTTGTGAGCTCCTCCTCGGCCGGTCTCCCTTTCTCCAGACTGCGCGATCTCCTTCTCTTTCAGTCTCTGTTCGCGAGATCGCGCGATCTGTTCCTTTTTTCTCCTACTTCTGTATCATGGGTACACCATCTGTGAGTGTCCCTGTCTCCTCTCCTGTGGATGTTTCAACCTCTACTTCTACCACTGTTTCTGGCAACCTTGGCACCGCCTCCAAGCTCACTGGCCTGAATTATCCAGATTGGAGTGTCTCCTTCACCTTCCTCTAACGGTTTCAACGCAAACGCCACCACCTCACCGACGATCCTCCTCCCAAAGGGTCTGCCACCTTTGATGATTGGGATGCTAGCGATGCTCTGGTTCGCACCTGGCTAGCTAACAGCCTCTCTGATGAGTGTATTCCTATCATCTGTCATGATGAGACCGTCAAAGCTGCTTGGAACCATCTAACTGCCCTTTACTCCAAAGGTGCCAAAACCTCCCGCATCTACACCTTATATGCTGACCTCTTTGCACGCCCAATCATGAATCCCACCACCGCATATCAAGAGGTTCAGGCACTTGGGGCTGAAATTCTTTAGCATCGCCCATTCTCTGCTGATCTCGCGGAGCAGCATAAACACTTCCAAGAGCTCGTGGTTGTGTGTTACCTTCTCCGTCTTCCTGACTCCTATGATATGATCCGACAGCAAATTCTTGGGGAAGCTGACTCTCCTACTCTCTATGCAACCGATGCTCGTGTCTCCACGGTCTCATCTCTTCTTCAACGACCACTATTGTCTCCTCCTCCTCCAGAAAGCTTTGCTCACCGAGCTGATCGTGGTCACATAGGTGGCCGTGGTGGATCTCTTGGTGGCCGAGGACCTCCCCGGTACATCTGTTCTCACTGTGGTCAGAAGGTTCATAGCATTGATCGTTGCTATCTCAAATATCCTCACCTTCACCCACTGGCTGCTACTACACCACCGTCTGCCTCTGTTGCTACCTCCTCAGGTAGTGTGCACTTGGTTACTAAAGGTAAGTGGCTTATTGATTATGGCGCAACCAGTCATATGACAGGAAACCCTTAACTTTTCTCAAAGTTACTAGAGCACTAGAATTCTCCTCCGGTCCTGACAGCTGATGGTTCTCCCTCAAATGTGTGTGGGACTGGGGTAGTTCAAGTCACTCCGACTATCTCTCTAGAGAACACTCTTTATATGTGAAAGTATCTAGTTGCGGCCTAAATCACCTAGAGGGGGGTGAATAGGTGGATTCTATGTCTTAAAGCGGAATTAAAAAAATTAACACAGAAAAGCAAACAAACAACCACAGCACAGACACAAGGATTTATAGACACAATACCCAACAATATGCCTACTTTTCCTTGCAACTTACTCTCTGTCAAGGCTCTCTCTCAACAATTACAATGCTCTATTATGTTTACTCAAACTAATTGTTATTTTCAGGATCTTCACACGAAGGAGATGGTTGCTACTGGGACTGAGAGTGGAGGCCTCTACTTCCTTGATGCTCTTGCTGCTCATTCTGCTTCCACAACATCTGATTCTCTCCATAAGTGGCACCTCCGTCTTGGTCACCCACCACCTCGGCTACTCTATCAACTTCTACTGCACCTCTCCATAGATACCTCTCCTCTCAACTGTGAAGCCTGTCAGTTGGGAAAGCATCATCGAGCTTCCTATCCTGTCAAGCATGGTCGCAGCTCTACTAGTCCAATGATTTTGTTCACTCTGACGTCTGGGGTCCTTCTCCTACCAAGACTGTTGGTGGGAGTAGTTTGTATTTTGTTACATTCATTGATGACTTTTCTAGATGTACTTGGGTGTATCTTGTAACAGAACGCTCAGAACTTTTTTCTGTTTTTTCAACCTTCTATAATGAAGTTTACACTCAGTTTGGAGTGTTTATCAAAGCTATTCGCACTGATAATGCTAAAGAATATGTTTCTTATCAGTTTTCTTAGTTTTGCATGAATCATGATTTTGTACATCAAATTAGTTGTCCTTACACCTCTCAACAAAATGGAATAGCTGAACGTAAGAATCGCCATCTCCTCGACATGGCTCGCACCTTACTCTTCCAGATGAATATGCCTAAAACCTATTGGGGTCATGCCGTCTTCATCTCCTGCTATCTCATTAACCGCATTCCCTCCACCATCCTTCACGGCTCCACACCATTTTCTCTCCTATACCCAACCTCAAAACCTTTCTCCCTACCTCCAAAGGTCTTCGGTTGTACTGCATTTGTCCATACTCCTTCACCAGGTCAGGACAAACTCTCACCTAGGGTAGTTAAGTGTATCTTTGTTGGTTACTCTCCAACTCACAAAGGTTATAGGTGTTATGATCCTCTTCTTCCCAAACAATATGTCTCAGCTGATGTCACCTTCTTTGAGACTGTTTCTCTAACTCCTCCAAATCTCTGACTCCTGAACCTCAACCTTCACCACTTCTCATTTCTGCCCCACCACCTCCACCAACCTATACTATAACTCCACTACCCACCCAACCTCCTCTTCCTCTTCCGTTACCTCCACCACCTACATAGTCTCCTACCACCTATCCTCCTACTCTGGGGCCTCTTCTCCCAGATCTAGGGCCAGCTCTATCTTCTTCAGATGTGGAATCTCCTGCAAATACAGACACCACAGATGATCTTCCTATTGCTCTTCGAAAGAGAGTTCACTCTTGTACGCAACACTCTATTCATGATGTTGTGACCTATGCTCAACTCACTCCTTCTGCTAGGGCTTTTGCTATTGCTATTTCAGATACAGTCACTCTAGCAAATTATCAGGAAGCTCTTGCTATACCTCAGTGGAAGGCCGCCATGGATGAAGAAATCTCCATCCTTCAAGAACGTGGCACTTGGACACTTGTTCCTCCTCCTCTTGGAATAGATGTTGTTGGGTATAGATGGGTCTTTGTTATCAAATACCTTGTCGATGGATCTATCGACCGCTACAAAGCTCCCTTAGTTGCCAAAGGATTTACTCAGACATACAGAGTTGACTTCTTTGACACTTTCTCACATGTTGCTCGTCTTACCACCATCCGAGTTCTCTTATCTGTAGCCATCAATATGGGTTGGAAACTTTCTCAATTAGACGTCAAGAATGCCTTTCTCTATGGTGACCTTCAAGAGGTTGTTTTCATAGAGCAACATCCAGGGTATGTTGCTCCAAGGGAGACTCATGTATGTAAGCTAAAGAAGGCTATCTATGGTCTCAAACAAAGTCCTCGCGCATGGTTTGAAAAGTTTAATGAAGTAATAAAGATCATTGGCTTCATCTGCAGCTCTGCAGATCACTCTTTCTTCATACGCAACACTCATCATGGGATGGTGGTTCTGGCTATCTATATTGATGACATCCTTCTCACTGGTGATGATATTGAAGGTGTCACTCTTACAAAGGAACATCTTCTTCAACACTTTGTGACCAAAGATATGGGAACTCCCAAGTACTTTCTGGGCATTGAGGTCTCAAGGAAACATAACTCCATGGTTCTCTCACAACGTAAGTATGCTATTGACATTCTGAAGGAAACAGGTCTTCTTGGTGCTTAACCTGCAAAGTACCCAATGGCAGTAGGAGACGACAAACTCTGGAATGACAACTCCCCTCCTCTGCCTGATAGCACTAGATATCGTCGTCTTGTAGGCAAGCTCATCTACCTAACTATAACAAGACCTGACATTTGCTATGCAGTTGGAAAGGTTAGCCAATTTATGCAAGCTCCAAGGGAATGCCATCTTCAAGCTGCTCTTAAAATATTGGAATACGTTAAGGGGTCCCCAGGGAAGGGACTTCTATTCCAAAGAAACAATCATCTCAACATAGAAGCCTATTCAGATGCTAGCTACGCTGATGATAAAGGAGATAGGAAGTCGACATCTTGGTTTTGTACCTTCGTAGGAGGAAATCTGGTGAGCTGGAAGAGCAAGAAATAAGCAGTGGTATCTAGATCAAGTGCGGAGGCCGAGTACAGAAGCATGGCCCAACCTACATGTGAATTAAAGTGGTTACGAACTCTCCTACTAGACTTTGGAAAAGATTACAATCATCCCTTACCAATGTTCTGTGACAACAAAGCTGCAATATACATATCACAAAATCCAGTTTTTCATGAGAGAACCAAACACATTGAAGTGGACTGTCATTTCATCAGGGAAGAAATCTTGAAGAAACAAATCTGTACTCCCTTCGTGACTTCAGACAAAGAGCAGGATGATATCTTCACCAAACCCATATCCTCATCCTTCTTCGATGTGTGTAACAAGCTAGGCATGATTGATATATATGCTCCAGCTTGCGGGGGAGTGTTAAAACCAAGCGGCCTCACCTTGGCGGTCTCAAGTCCGCGGTCTCTGCGGTCTCAAACTCTATCGAACAATGGTCTTGTATCTGTGATCTCAGCGATCTCCGATCAACGGTCATCCACTTCATCTCAGACATGCCAGTCCACTTCTAGTGAAGTTCAGGGGTACCTAGGTCCATCAAACAACAGACCATTAACCTCGGTCGCTGCGGTCTCCCAGCATTAGACTGCCACGTCTCCTCAAATGTACCAGATCGCTTCTTGGGATGGTAAGAGATCTGGTAGCCTCGATCTCCCCTTTACGGGGGAGTGTTCGCCAGCACGATATCGCGGTCATCTTGCTTACCACCAACAGAATTGTCTACTGGTGGTTTTCTCTTTCACACAACCTACTTCCTGTTGTGTGACCGCTAGTCTCCTCTCCAGACCGGTGAGGTCACTGCGGTCTAGTTCTTCATGACTGCCTAACCACCCAGTTTCTTATTGTATAGTATTTTTGTATTTAGTCCCACACTGTGTATTCGTATATATCTCTTTCCCTTCTGGTGTATATAAAGGAGGCAATACTCTTGTAATACCTAGTTTTTTAGAAATAAAAATTCTGTTATTTTCAAATTCTCACACCTTCGAAAGTCTGCTAACATCCCTACCATTACTGGCGAGCCAGATGGTGCTGAACCGCCATAGCTAGCATCTCACTGATCCTCTACAGCCTTGTGACTCCTTGGGAATTTCTTATACTAGCTGCGGTCCACGCACACCGCACAAAATCTTGGAACCATGATTCGGCCCAACGAGGAGTTAGGACCCCTATGAGGGGGCAGCTAGCACTTACTGATCCTGCGGAAGAACTTGACTAAAGAATTTGAACTAAATAGTGACCCTTGGCTGCAGTTTGGGAGTCCCACCACACCTAGAAGATCTTAGAGCCCTTCCCCTCTTAAGCCAAAACTAAAGCTGGGCAACTTGGAGAGCCTGAGGAACTAACCATAGATGTCCTAAGGAGGAGAAAGCCAAAGAATGGGATCCTCTCCAAAGGTTCCCATCAGGGTCAATATATAATTTTTCTCTTCTGGTCTGCTTATAGCATAACTCCGCCTTCTAGTTTTACTAATCACACCCCAAACTGGTCTGTTAATAGCCAAACTCCGCTATTCTGAAGGGCTATTGGCAGCCCACAAATGGTATCTAGGTAAATTTACCTCTAGACCCCACTGGGTGTGTGGTCCGTGAAGGCACCGCTCTCCAATCTTCCTGCGAGTTGGGTTCGCGAGATCTTACTATTCGAGTGATCTGTGAAGGCACCACTCGCTAGACCCCTGGCCTCCCAGGCGAGTGGGGATCCGCCCCTCATTGGCCTGGTGGCCCGCACATCCAAAAGCCTGGGCGAGCGAGTGCTTGATGAGGAATGCGCTCGCCCCCCTCTACTAGCCTGAGTCGCTTACGCAGAGTGGCGAGCCCCGCTCACCCAGATGTTAAAAAGTGCACCCCAAAGCAGCAGCTGTTAAAAAGTGCACCCCAGAGCATGCACTAGCCTCGCCCTCACACTCCGTTCCTCACAAGGAGGTGAGCCTAGCTCTCCCCGCCCCCCCCCCCCCCCCCCCCCCCCCCCCCCCCCCCCCCCCCCCCCCCCCCCCCCGTGACCCACTCGTCGGAAGGCGACGGACCTCACTCACTTCGCCTATGCTCAAATTTAAATTTTATCCCATGGCGAACATAGGTTTATACACCTAAAATACTCATTTAAGCTCAATGTGACAAAATCACCTAAACCCTAATTTCCTAGGAAATTCAACCCGAAGTTCATGATTTTCCCTGAGATGTAATATCTCATGATATCAAGTGCATGTTTTGAATTTCATAAGAATTAACTAAGGGAATACCCATCAATTCACAAAACATCAAACATGGCTAAGTGCGCACCAAGTCTCTTACACTATATGTACATATGCATGTGTAATACACCATCATGCATAGGTCCAAATGACCTTAAATTTTGGTCAGAGACTAAGCATAATCAAATTATCAATGTGCCCAAAATTTGGGTAATTTTGAGTTGATTTAACCATGCAAATCTAGTACTACATTATAGTGGTATATGCACACCAAATTCCCTTTTCATGCATGTGGAATACAACAACATGCAAAGTTCCAAATGACCTTAGATTTTTACCAGTGACTATTTATGATCTAATTAACATGCCACCCAAGATTTGGGTAAATTTGACTAAGTCTAGTCACTTTAATTTCATTTATAAGAAAAATTATATTTTTGACAAAACTATAGAAATATGTCATCCCAAAATTATGATTTTTGGATGGTAGGTCCACCTTGGTACCACTCATGCATGGCCAAAAATTTAGGTCCATGCAAACAACCTAGAAAAAGTTATTCACAAAATATGGTCTAGGGCACCTTTAGGACACCCCTCAGTCAAACTGAGATTCTGGGGGCTGTACGACACTAAATGAAGTGATTCAAAGTTCATTAGGAAGGTAAGACAAAGGGCTACAAATTTTCTGTTGATCACATAAGCTAAATCGGAATGGATCATGACTAAACAATTTCTTGAACATGACTAGGCAGAAAGGCAATGAGCTGTACTTTGCTGATTTGCACAGATCTTGAATCAGATCAGACTGCTCCTGGTCCTCTTCAACCTCCAGCCAGTGACTGTTATTTGCCCGACCTGGAGCTCATATTTTTGCCTCCCTATAGCAACCCAATCACATACATGACCAATCAACCCCAGCATCTCCTTCCTCTCGAGAAGGGGAAACGATGGGTGGTGGTCCGGCGACTTGGGGGGGGGGACAGAGTGGTGTTTTCCAGCGAGATTTAAAAATCTGAAATATCCATGGATTCCCAATGGAATCAAGCTCAATTGAGCTCGATTATCTTCCTAATTGATCTAAGAAGCTAGCACAAAGGGATGGGAGGAGAAACCGGACCTTAATGGAGCTTGTCATTGGGTATTCCTCCGGCCGGCCGGCCATGGATTTTGCTTTCTCCGACGAGCTTGCTGAAAAATTGAATCCTCCACCATTTGCAGTGATCCAAGGCTCGATTTCATATGCTCTCCACCTTCTGAAGCTAATGGTGAAGTCGATTTGGGCTAAGGGTGGCTTAATTTATGACAGCCATTAAGGCGATTTCGGCGAAGCATAGGATGCTCCTCCTTACTGCCATTTGTCACCCCACTGCTGGAATTCGTCTGGGCATCACAGCTGGAGCTTAGTGGATGGATTGGGAAGAGGAATAGAGGGCCAAGTGGCCTCCTTTCCTCAAATTCCTCCTTGCCTTCTCTTGATTTTGTGGGGAAACCCAAAATTACCTCCATGCATGTCATTGCATGTTGAATTTAGTGGGTAGGGGAGGTAATTATGCCCATGGGTTGTAGGATGGGCTGACCATAAGGCCTTAGCCCATTGAAATTTGTTTGGACTCTCATTTCCCCTACTTGGGCTTAATTTGAATAATGTTGACTATGAGGTTGACTTGGTCAATTTTATGGGTTGACTGGTCCAATGTGTTGGACTTGAGTCCCTTGACACCGCCCAATGTTGATTGGGTCATGGTGATGCCCTAATTGGGCTAATTTAGCTAATAGGTGTGATTTTGACCAAAAATGGGGAAAGTTTGACTTTGGTCATATTGGTCCAATTGATGACCACTTGATGGGGCTTTGGGTCAATTGAACCTCTTTGAGGGTTTGACATGTAGTGATGGGGTCAATTTGGCCATATGAAGTCTAATTGAGCCAATTTGGGTTGAGTTGGGTATGTTGACCTAAGTTTGACTTTGGTCAATTTGGCCAATTTGATTGACCAACTATTGGGGCTTTTGGTCAATTGGACCTCTTTGAGGGTTTGTCATGTAGTGGTTGGGTCAATTTTGCCATATGAATTCTAATTGAACCAATTTAGGTTGAATTGGGCTATGTTAACCTAAGTTTGACTTTGGACAATTTGGTAAAGTTGGTTGACCAATTGATGGGGTTTTTGGTCAATTGGGTCTCCTTTAGGGTTAGGGACATATTTGTAAGCTCAATTTGAGTTGGTGAGTCCAATTTGAAGTAAATTGGCCTAGTTTGACTTGTGCACTTTTAAGGTGCTTATTACCAATTTTGGGTCATACCATGACCTCTACTCACAACTCAAGTCCTAACCCAAACCCAAGGGGGTCTAGAAGGAATAGGGATGTTACACAAATTATGGAGGAGTTTTGACTGAGTGGTAAATTTCCTAATAATTTAAAACAAAGATTCTAACCAAATTTTAATTGCTTTAAATAGTAAACCTCCTCCAAATATTATGAAATAATTATTGTGGGTGTAGATCTGTATTTAAAATCTCCCCCAATCCAATAGGAATTTATCCTCAATTTTAAGGCCCTCTGATTTTTAACACTAAAAATAGTTTAAATATTAGAAATAGTAAATGATCCCTTAAAATTCTCATATTGTTTTTGAAGATAGCCCATACTATAGTCTACAACTTCTATGTTCAAAGTTTATGTATCTGAGCCCTGTAATGTCCTAAAAAAATCAAAATAATACTTCCTTGAACAAAATGAGCTTGCACAAATCTTAAAACAGGTCCTGGGCTGAGATAGAGCCATACAGGAAGAACACATTTGCTCCACAGTGGATAATCTACAGATTCACTGTAGTGGGGCAATGGTTGATTTGATTTCTGTAATGAAACCAGGGCCATTGGATTTCTTGGGAGAGATCCAATTACACATGTACAGTGCTATGGCCGAAGCCTTTAGAACGCCGATCACCGCAGGCCAACTGTCGGGCCGGTGTGCCATCGTCTTTAACCGACTCACCAGATGCAGATGCTCTTTCTTGCTGTGGTCCGACAGCCTAACGCCTTTGCTGACTTCCAAAAGGAGGTATTGTAGAGGATTATACCTCATAAGCTCGTCAGAGCTTCTCCCTGCATCGGAGCCACCACTAGAGTCTTCCAGGAGAGGGTCACCGACCCTTATCCGGCGAAGTGGGTTTCACAAGTGGTGTTTGTCACAACCCGCATTTTCTCCAAATTTAGGAATATCAGAGTAAGAGAAAATACGCGTCATGATGCCACGCCATGCAGGAGACAACTGCAGATGCTCAGGCAAAAACCTATTACTTACTTAATCAAAACATGATAGATCATCGTTTGAAATAATTTATTAGAGTTTGGGGTAAGAACTATGTCTCTCAGTTCGTGGATCAATTAGTCCACCGAGAAAATATATTTAATTATAGCGGAAAGTAATCAATTTAGTTCACTTAAGGTCCTAAATGCACGTGATGACAGGACATAAAGTAAATGATATGCACATATCTAGGCGTAGTATAAGTATAGAAAATATCTTTTAGGCGACTTTAAAGATAAGGATTCTGTTAAAAAGGATGCAATGAGGATGAAAGAAAAACCATTTTATAACTATAATGCACCTAGACATAAATCATTCCCAGAGAGCAAGTTACACAAGATCTAAAATAAGTAGTAGCAATTAACTGGCAATTGAACTATAAAGTATCAAAAGGGCACAATAGGCGTCAACAACCTGACACTAACCCGTTGGCTCCAAACTAGCATGTCTGAACACAAGAAGAAAACTAACCACAACTACCTCGCAACAGCGGGGTAAACAACAACTAAAACTCCCGGTGACCCGGGCTACACCACTAGCAGCTAAGGCTCTGAACCTGAGGCATTCAATAAAACAAAGAACGCCTCAGCAAGGGATTACAAGTGGCAGAACACAACAAGCAGAAAAGTAAATGAGGCACAAGGGGTACCAACCCAATCCAGATTTACCGAAAGAAAAGCTCCAAACAAAGAACTAAACAGAGAACCAAGTGCACCAAAATGCCATAAAGAGGAACAAACAAAGTTCATTTATCTTGTTAAATTTAATTAAAGAGACTGATCAGCTCAAATTAAACGGGAGCGGTTACTTACCTCCGCTACCCAAGCCCAAAACTGGGTGGGGGTGTCACTAGACCCAACCACCCAAACACGACTACCGTGTAAGGCTATAGAATTCCCCCACTATCCCCCAAACACGACTACTGTGCAAGGCTAAAGACAATGGTTCTTATTAATTAAATTCTTATTTAAAACATGGGGCGCAGCCTGAGAAATAATCACCAGGATACCCTAAGGATAGGGTCACAAATAATGTAAGCAAGCGAAGACATAAATTATTTAACCACAACGGGTATGAGGTTTCAAAGAATAGAAGTAATCAGAGGCATAACTCAAGTATTAAGAAGTAGAGGGAATTTCTCGAGAATTTAAAGGATAAGAACCTAGCCCTCGAAAAATCAAGGAGTGGGGTCATAAAGTCCTAGGGAAAGCCAAGGGAAAAAATAAATTTTGTTCTCGAGAGAAAGTAAAGGCAGAGAACAAGGAGTTCTCGAGAAATTTAAAGGAAAGGAACAAATAATGCTGCTCTCGAGAAATTAAATGGGGAAAAATAACAGTTCTCGAGAAATTAAAGCAGGGTCTAAGCTTCTTGAGATCAAGGCTCTCTAGAATTGAAATGCAGGAGAAAAGGATGCTCTCGAGAAATGAGAGCAGGAAAGAAAGGTTCTCGGGAAATAAATGAAGCAGGGATCAAACCAGGAATTTCGTCGAACGCGCCGGGCCATTCGATGAATTCCAGGTCGTTCGTCTAACGGGCCGTTTGACGAACGTGGACCGTTTGACGAATGCCTAGCCGCGCATCGAATGCCCAAGCGGCAGAATCTGAGTCGTTCGACGAACTCCAAGCAGTTCGTCGAATGCTCGGATCGACGAATTCCAGGTTGTTCGTCGAACGGGCCGTTCGACAAATGCGGACCATTCGACGAACGACTAGCCGCGTGTCGAACGCCCAAGCGGCATAATCTGAGCCATTCGACGAACTCCAAGCAGTTCGTCGAACGCTCAGATCGACGAATTTCAACCCATTCGAAGACCTTTAAGGCGTTCGACGAACTTCAAGGAGAAATCTGATTTCTCGGGAATATTAAATGCAGGGCTGCTCTTGAGAAATTAAATGCAGGATGGCAGGAACAACAGACTTCTCAAAAAATTAAAGGAATCAGGCAGCCCTTCTCGAGAGATTAAAACAAATAGCAGGAAGAAGTTAAGGCCGAAGGAGGAAATTGTTGACTGTCCAGCAAACACTCGAACAAACATGCCAAAAGCACAACCAGAATCCATAAACAAGGAAAAACAGTGCTTCAAGAAAATAAGAAGGAAGGAGGAGAAAGCCACTTGCCTTAAACCTTGCTAAACTCGAAGACCACCGCTCCAAAAGCTATGGATCGGCTAAGAACTCAACCGAGCACGAAATCCTGAAACTTTTTGGGTCGAAAAGAGGAATTAGGTCACTACCATAACTCCAAAAATTCCACGAAACGGGAAGCACTTACCACTAGAACGAAGATCTCGCCGAGAGCTTTCCAAATCTATACTCCAAACGCGATTCCGACCACTATGGCCTTCGAATCACCGACCGGAAGCTCCAAGACACTCCACTCCCGCCTCTCTCGCTCGGCGGCTGGTTTGGTTCGACAAAGGAAGAAGAAGAATAGGGAGAGAATTTTAGGTATTTATATAACCCTAAATTCCATATTTAAATTATTAAATAATTCTCGCATTTTTACTCAAACAGCGAGGACGAGCAAAACACCTTGGATTTTCATTAAAATCGCACCTAAACTGAAAATCGGCGCTACGAATCCAACGACGAAGTTAGAATTCAATTCCAACGGGCCAAACTCGGGATAAAGCTTCCAGAAGCTAAAGTCTTGATAACTACACGAAATCCTCTCTACAACTCGAAATAACGCGAAAACTCGCACGCTCGATCTATATTACACACTTTAACTAGGCTACGACCCAAAACTAACCCTAACGAGCTGACGTAACGCCCTTGCACCAAAATTAAGCCACAGCGGCCACGTAAATAATTAACAAAAAATCAGGGGCGTTACAGTCACTCCCCCTAAAAAGAAGTTTCGTCCCGAAACTTGAAATCACAATGATCAAGAAAGATACAGAATCAAATTCAAAGGTTATCCAACGAAAGATTTACCCGAAATCTAAGAGAAGAGGCTAGGATGAGTCTCTCTCATGGCAGAATCTGGCTCCCATGTTGCGCTTTCGACACCCTGATTCTTCTAAAGAACCTTAACCATCCGGATCGTCTTCCTCCGCAACACACCCTCCGGAGTCTCCAAGATTCGGACAGGCTCTTCAACATACGAAAGATTGGGCTGCAATACGGGCACCGAATTAAGAACAAGCCGATCACTACGCAAACACTTTCTCAACTGGCTCACATGAAATACATCGTGAACATTTGGGAAGGAAGCAGGTAAGTCCAATCTATAAGCTGACGCTCCGATGCGCTCAAATACCTGGAAAGTTCCCACATACCGGGGGTCCAACTTGTGGTTCCTTCCAAATCTCTTAACGCCTGGGATCGGAGAAACTTTCAAGAACACTAAGTCTCTAACGGAAAACTCTAGATCCACCCTCCTCCGATTGGCATACTTCTCATACCGCTCCTGAGCAATACGAAGCTTCTCGCGGATATGAGTCACAACAATGCTCATCTCTTCCAAAGCTTCTGGGCCTAACAACATGCTCTCACCAACCTCGACCCAAAACAAGGGAGTTCGGCAATGCCTCCCATACAAAGCCTCAAAGGGGGCCATTTGCAAGTTTCCTGATAACTGTTATTGTAGGCAAATTCCATCAATCCAAGACGCTTATCCCAAGCTCCTCCATGATCTAAAATATAGCACCTGACCATATCTTCCAAAATTTGATTTACTCTTTCTGTCTGACCATTGGTCTGAGGATGGTAAGCGGTAGAGTATCTAAGGTCAGTGCCCAAAGCTCCATGCAAACTCTGCCAGAAATGAGACATATACTTGGAATCCCGATCTGACACAATACTCACGGGCACGCCGTGCAATCTGATGACCTCATCCAAGTAAAGCTCTGCTATTTTCTCCATGGAATAGCCGGTCTTGAAAGGCACAAAGTGAGCACACTTTGTCAGTCTGCCAACTATAACCCACACAGAATCATGCCCTCCAGGAGATCTCGGCAAACCAGTAATGAAGTCCATTGAAATACTCTCCCACTTCCATCTTGGAACATCCAACGGGTTCAACTTACCTCCAGGCCTCTTATGATCCGCCTTCATGCACTGACAAGTTAAACATTCAGAAATATACCTCGCTATATCATTCTTCACACCTGACCACCAAACGATATGCTTCAGGTCCTTGTACATTTTCGTGGAACCAGGATGATAGGAAACACTAGAGTCATGCGCTTCCCTACATATCCTTGCCAGAATATCATCCAACACGGGGATACAATATCTACCTCGATACATCATGGTATCTTTATCATCGATCAAAAAATTAGGTAATTCTCCTTTTTCAGTCCTACCTCGAAGATGCTGCAAGTCAGGATATTCCTTCTGGTGAAATCTCGTAAGGGTAATCCAAGAAGGCTCTTCAGCCTCTACGCTCGAAGGCGCGGTACAACTACCGATTGAAATATCCATCAACATAAACTCTTCTACCAAGGACTGCACTGAAAGGTTGAAGACATGCGCAGTCTTTCAGCTCAGGGCATCAGCCTCCACATTAGCCTTACCCGAATGATACAGGATATCAACCTCATAATTCGCAACATCCTCCAACCACATACGTTGGCGTAAATTCAGCTCTTTCTGGATGAAGACATACTTCAGACTGTTGTGATCCGTATAAATCTTGCATGACACTCCATAAAGAAGATGTCTCCAAAGCTTTAAGGCATAAATCACTGCAGCGAATTCTAATTCATGCATAGGGTTATTCCTTTCATGGACTTTCAATTTTCTAGACCCATAAGCAATCACCTTTCCTTCTTGCATCAAAACACATCCTAACCTAATGTGAAATGCATCCACAAAAATTGCCTACTCTATTCCTTCGATCGGCAAGGCCAACACAGGTGCACTGCACAGACGCCTCTTTAATTCCTGAAAGGCTTCTTGGCAACTATCGCTCCAAACAAAAGCGGTATTTTTCTGGGTAAGCTTAGTTAAAGGTGCCGACAGCACTGAGAATCCTTGAAAAAATCTCCCGTAGTACCCAGCCAAACCCAAGAAACTCCTCATTTCCTTAGGCGATGAAGGCGTCCTCCAAGCCAACACAACAGAAATCTTAGCAGGGTCTACAGTAATTCTATCCTTGTTCACCACATGACCCAGAAAGGATACCTGAGGAAGACAGAACTCGCACTTACTCAGCTTCGCATACAACTTGTGCTCTCTAAGAGTAGACAATACTAAGCGCAAGTGCGTAGCATGCTCCTCAACACTTCTAGAATAAAACAGCACATCATCGATGAATACCACAACAAAATGATCTAGAAAATCCTTGAACACGCGGTTCATCATGTCCATAAACGCAGAGGGTGCATTCGTCAAACCAAAAGACATAACCAGAAACTCAAAATGACCATAACGGGAATGAAAGGCAGTCTAGGGAACATCCGACTCACGGATCCTCAACTGATGGTAGCCTAATCGAAGGTCAATCTTCGAAAACACCGTGCTATCACACAACTGATCAAACAGATCATCTATTCTCGGCAACGGTGTTGGAACCTTAGTTTTGATTTGAGTTAGGATCCACCTTTAGTATCTATGTTTATATCATAACTCATATTATAACTTAGATTAATTATCATTAAGAAGGCTGCAAATAGACATATAAATAATAGGCAGAAAATAAGAAGAGAAATGAATATATTTCATTTAGTTCACTGGCGTTCGACGAATGTCGAACGACGCTCAACATTTGTCAGACGGCGCCCGACGAATATATAAGCAGTGCTCGACAGATTATAGCAGGGAAGCAGCGGTCGACGAATGATGAACGGCGGTCGACGAAATCCCAGCAGCGCTCGACAAAAGTCCTCTGCAGTTAATCAAATGTTCAGAATATCATTTGGAAAGCTCAGCCCGACGAATGACAAGCTGAGGTCGACGAATTTCTGCAGCATTATTTTTATATCATTAAATATTAATTATATGCTGTCAGACTTTATTAGAGCAATATTTTATTTATCCTATTTAGATATTGCTATATATATATATTGTTGATTTAACAATACAGCTATTGCAGTATTAATTAATATAGCCATTGGCTAAAGTATTAAATGCTGTAGCCGTTGCAGCAAGCCAAAGACGGCAAGTTATCTTCTCAACGATCTGGGAATGAAAGAGATATTTATTATATTCGGCAAGGATTCAAACAGAATATATTACAGCAATTAATATATATCAGGATATATATAGCTGTTATCTCTCGACAACAACAGAGAACATATAGAACAAAATACATTTAACACTTGCTGTATAAGAAAACGAAGAAGAAGAGAAACAGAGGAGCAAAAAGAAGATCAAATCAAATACATTATTATATCTTTTTTTTGCCTAACTTCTTTCTTGCAGTTCATATTCATCCTGAGACACCAAGCACAATCAATTGCTCAGGATCATTACTGCATAAGAAGAAAGGAGTTTGTACAATCAAGAGAAGAGGCCTCCATAAACTGTCAATAATTATATCACACAGGGGGAGATCTTCAACATCATCATCAAGATCCAACTCAACTACCAATTAGGATCATCAAGAGTCTTCTCAGCACAATGAGAAGAACAATTAATCTTTTCCCTTTCTCCTTCACCTCTCTTGTACAGGGTTAATACACCCTTCAAAAGTGTAACCCCTTGGTGGCAAGACACCTGAACAAAAAATTTAGTTGGTTTATAAGCACCTGGTCAAAAGCTTATAGGTGAATTGGGCACCTGATCAAACCTCCATTAGTGTGTGGACACTTGATCAAAAACACCTAGTGGATTCCTACCAGTGGGTAGAAGAGTAGGTGTACCCAGGTTTTCGGGAACTACTATATTTCTTTGTGTCATCTGGATGTGCTTGTTTGTTTTGCTTTATTTCTTTTGCTGTATTTTATTTATGCACTCTAACTGTTTGTGCTTATTACTCTTACAGCAAAATCATATATATATTTATATATATCACTTATTTTTAAAGCAAACTTAAACAAGAGTTTTAACAAATAAATAAGAACTAAAGCTCTCCTTTCAATTGGTATCAAAGCAGGTTGATTTTATCAATCACCCTCATCAGAGGATATCAATTGTCCCTTTCAATTGGCATCAAAGCGGGTTGATTTTATCAATCACCCTCATCAGAGCATATCAATTGTCTCCTTTCAATTGGTATCAGAGGGAGGTTGATTTTATTTTTTCAATTTCTTGCACCTGATACTCAATTGAACCCCTTTCAATTGGTATCAGAGGAAGTTGATTTTTCACACAGGCTAACACCTGAAATCACAAAGATCACCTTAGTTCTTATTTTGTTTTGTTGTAAAAAGATTTTTTTTAAATTTGATGGCACTATCAGATTTTTCTATTTCAGATCCACCTTCTTGTAATTTGGATAGTTTTGATTTATGGCAAAGTAGAATTAAATTATTTATGAATGACATAGATGAAGATATATATAAATCTATTTTGACAGGAACTATATCTTCAACCTCTTCATCTGATGATCAAGAAAAGTTGATCAGTGCTGATGCCATAGCCATGGAGATATTGGCTAAATCAATGTCCGATGACATTTTTCAAAAAGTGGCTGATTGCACTTCTGCAAAGGGCATTTGGAACTCCCTCTCAAGGATGGTAAATGAATCCATTTCTTCTTCTTCTACTAACATCATTTTTGATGCAGAACCATCAGTTACTCTAACTGAAGAAGAAAACAAGGAAGAACAAAAAGCCAAAGCCTTTTGTATGATGGCAATATATGGTTCAGATTACATATCAGAATCTGAATCAGATGCTAATTTTACCTCTGATTTCACATCTGTTTTCAACTCACCATCTACATATTTGATAAATTCTGAATCAGAATCAGAAACAGTAATTATATCAGATTTTGAGTTAATATATACAAATGTGATAAATTCTGAAACTGAAATAAAAAAAGCAATATCAGATAACTTCACTATCTTACAGATTTTCTCCAAAATCAGCTTGAGCATTCCACCCAAGTAGCATGGATCAGAAATGATCAGAGCTCTGAGTGTGAGTCTCTTCCGATGATGGGGATTCTATAGAAAGAAGCTATCAGATATTGTCTTTCTAATTATAAAAATTCTTAGAATCTGTTAATAGCTAGGAATTCATTTCATTTAAATTCCTACTTAAATCAAGATTTAGGAAATCAGAATTGCTTAGTCTTTCAAAAGTAATTTAAAAATAATCTCTGTCCCTTAAGCAACTCAAGACTTTTTATGCTTAGGAATCCTAAACCAAATAGGGGGAGATTGTTAGAACATAGTTTATTTGGATTAGGATCCCAACTCAAATAGGGGGAGATTGTTGGAACCTTAGTTTTGATTTGAGTTAGGATCCACCTTTAGTATCTATGTTTATATCATAACTCATATTATAACTTAGATTAATTATAATTAAGAAGGTTGCAAATAGACATATAAATAATAGGCAGAAAATTAGAAGAGAAATGAATATATTTCATTTAGTTCACTGGCGTTCGACGAATGCCGAACGTCGCTCAGCATTTGTCGGACGGCGCCCGACGAATATATAAGCAGCGCTCGACAGATTATAGCAGGGAAGCAGCGGTCGACGAATGACAAATGGAGGTCGACGAAATCCCAGCAGCGCTCGACAAAAGTCCTCTGCAGTTAATCAAATGTTCAGAATATCATTTGGCGAACTCAGCCCGACGAATGATGAGCTGAGGTCGATGAATTTCTGCAGCATTATTTTTATATCATTAAATATTACTTATATGCTGTCAGATTTTATTAGAGCAATATTTTATTTATCCTATTTATATATTGCTATGTATATATTGTTGATTTAACAATACAGCTGTTGTAGTATTAATTAATATAGCCGTTGGAAAAAGTATTAAATGCTGTAGCCGTTGCAGCAAGCCAAAGATGGCAAGTTAACTTCTCAAGGATCTGGGAAATGAAAGAGATGTTTATTATATTCGGCAAGGATTCAAACAGAATATATTACAGCAATTAATATATATCAGGATATATATATAGCTGTTATCTCTCGACAGCAACAAAGAACATATAGAACAGAATACATTTAACACTTGATGTATAGGAAAAGGAAGAAGAAGAGAAACAGAGGAGCAAAAAGAAGATCAGATCAAATACATTATTATATCTTCTTTTTGCCTAACTTCTTTCTTGCAGATCACATTCATCCTGAGACACCAAGCACAATCAATTGCTCAGGATCATTACTGCATAAGAAGAAAGGAGTTTGTACAATCAAGAGAAGAGGCCTCCATAAACTGTCAACAATTATATCAGACAGGGGGAGCTCTTCAACATCTTCATCAAGATCCAACTCAACTACCAATCAGGATCATCAAGAGTCTTCTCAGCACAAAGAGAAGAACAATTAATCTTTTCCCTTTCCCCTTCACCTCTCTTGTACATGGTTAATACTCCCTTCAAAAGTGTAACCCCTTGGTGGCAAGACACCTGAACAAAAAATCTAGTTGGTTTATAAGCACCTGGTCAAAATCTTAAAGGTGAATTGGGCACCTGATCAAACCTCCATTGGTGTGTGGACACCTGATCAAAAACACCTAGTGGATTCCTACCAGTGGGTAGAAGAGTAGATGTACCCAGGTTTTGGGGAACTACTATATTTCTTTGTGTCATCTGGATGTGCTTGTTTGTTTTGCTTTATTTCTTTTGCTGTATTTTATTTATGCACTCTAACTGTTTGTGCTTATTACTCTTACAACAAACTCATATATATATTTATATATATCACTTATTTTTAAAGCAAACTTAAACAAGAGTTTTAACAGATAAATAAGAACTAAAACTCTCCTTTCAAACAGATACCTATTCTTGATGGTCACTTTGTTTAATTCTCAATAATCTATGCACAACCTCATAGACCCGTCCTTCTTTTTCACGAACAGAACTGGAGCACCCCAGGGTGAAGAACTTGGCCTAATAAAACCACACTGCAATAGCTCATCTAACTGAGTTCACAACTCTTATAACTCGTGATGTGCCATACGGTATGGTGCCTTAGCGATAGGGCGAGTACCAGGCTTAAGATCAATAACGAACTCCACATCTCTAACAGGCGGAAGATCAGGAAGACTGACAGGGAAGACATCAGGAAACTCTCGCTCCATCGGAACATCCTCAATACATGGCGATCCAGCAACAATTTCTACTACAGAAACAAGGTAAGCCAAACAACCGGAAATTAATAGTTTCCAAGCACATACCGCAAAAATTATCGGTGAATACTGGTACAGAGAACCAAAAACGCTCATGGGATGACCGTTGTCCATCACAAAGTCCAGACGCTTTTCCTTGCATCGGATAACCGCATCATAACTGGACAACCAGTCCATACCCAATATCACGTCAAAGTCTTCTAAGTCCAACACTTTGACATCAGCAACAACCAAGAAATCTCCTAAGAGAATGGGGCAACTTCGGATGCACTGGTTCGAGGATACCAAATCACCAGAAGGGAACTGAACGAGGAACGAATCGTTTCCCGACTTAGGGGTGAAACAGTGATGCTCGACGAAAGCCCTTGCTAGCAACCGAATCGAACAGAACACGCGCCCAATGATTCATTACCCTAAATCTCCCTATAAGCGCGAAAAAGAAACTAGTCTAATACAGCGAAGACTGCGCTTGCTCCTGGGTTAACACGTTCAGCTTTCCTCTTCCTTTATCCTGATGCTGCGGCGGTGGCAAGGTTCGAAGCAGAACTGGCAGCAACGGGGCTTGAAATCGCGAGCATTGAAACTTCATGTGGCCCTTCTGTTTGCACTTGAAGCAGACTTTATCTTTGGTCCAACACTGGGCCACATCATGCCCTTTCTGCTTGCACAACTGGCAGAGCACCTCACCCTTCGGAGCACCCTGGATTGCCAGCAATCGCTGCTGCTTCTGAACTCCTTTCCTCTTGAAACACCTTTCAAACGGATGGCCAGAGAGGCCACAGAAACTGCAGACCACACCACCTTCTTTCTTCAAGACGAAGGCAGGCGCACCAGAATTTCCTTCTTCTCCAGCCTTTCTCTTTCCCTTCCTCATCAATGAACCTCGGTTCTTGGCATTATCAATTGCCTCAACCTTCAGTGCTGCATCTACTACCTCGGCGTACTTCTTCGACCTGTACGCACTGGCCAGTTGCTGGATATCACTGCGGAAACCACCCATATATCTCTTTACTCTTCCTTCTTCTTAGGCTACTAGGGCCGGAGCAAACCTGCTCATCTTGCAAAATTCAATCTCATACTCGCTCACCGTGAGCTGTCTCTGCTTCAGATGCAGGAAATCATTCATCAACCGGTCTTGCTCTAATGACGACAGAAATTTTCTTAGCAGCATTCCTTTGAAGGTTTCCCATGAACATCCTTCGGAAAGGTCTTCCTATTCCCTCCACCACCAACTCTTTGCGAGACCCTTAAGCTGGTACGTGGAAATCATCACCTTCTGATCCACGGTTATTCCTGAATAAGAGAACATCTCTTCAATGGCTATAAGCCAATCATCCAAGGCCACGAAATCAGCTCGTCCGTCATACGCTGGAGGTCCCAACCTTTGAAAGTGCGAAATGAAATTCATTTCCAAAGGTATCGCTACTGGGGGTAATAAGGGAGCAGGAGGAGTAGGTACAGTCTGTCCTACTACGGGGGCCTGCACTATGGGTTGCTGCCTAGCACTGGCAGACAACAACGCCTCAACTTGCGACTGCATCACAACCATCTACCTAGTCATAGCCTCATTCCTCTGGCGCAGACTCTCGATCAAAGCTTCACTCTGCGCTTCGGATGACTCGCCCTCCGACTGAGGAGTCGACCTAGTCACGACTCGCTTGCGCGCCATCTCTACTAAAATGCATAAACCTATAATTAAAACTTAACCTTACACTAGAACTACACTGCTTGGTTCAGAACATACATGTACAGATACTTGCCATTGCTACCACCTTGCTCTGAGATTTTCTTGATGTTATGCTAAATTTGGGGATGATACTACATCGCCCCTCTTGACTCAAGTGCAAGGGTCATGAATGCATGAATTTTCTGTTCATTTTGAAATCATGGGTGTACATGTGTCATCATATAAGTCTTTAACTTTGCACGTGTGCTTATGTAATGCTATGTAATGTATGTTGTGCTATGCATTCTAATAAAGGCCTTAATGCATGTTTTGAGCGGCGTGCATATGAAATATTGTGCATCCCATACTACATAATATTGCAAGTAACGAAAAAGAAAACATGCTAATGGGCATCCATGTGATGATGGTTTTGCATCCCATACTACATAACTGTCAAATGTTGCCACCTATGGTGGATCCATATAAAAACACATATTATGCATCCCATACTACATAATATGCCCCGTATACTTCTTATCATGCTAAGAGTGTAGTGCTCATGCTTCGGCCAAGACGTACTGATTACGCATCGGTGTGTGTATGCAATGAAACCAAAATAACTACTATATCATAATTTGTTGCCTGACCGACTTGTCGAACAACCTACCTCTGATATCAACTGTCACAACCCGCATTTTCTCCGAATTTAGGAATATTAGAGTAAGAGAAAATACGTGTAATGATGCCACGCCATGCATGAGAGAACGGCAGACGCTCAGGCAAAAACCTATTACTTACTTAATCAAAACATGATAGATCATCGTTTGAAATAATTTATTAGAGTTTGGGGTAAGAACTGTGTCTCTCAGTTCGTGGATCAACTAGTCCACCGAGAAATTAAATATAATTGCAGCGGAAAGTAATCGATTTAGTTCACTTAAGATCCTAAATGCACGTGATGACAGGACATAAATTAAATGATATGCACATATCTAGGCGTAGTATAAGTATAGAAAATATCTTTTAGGCGACTTTAAAGATAAGGATTCTGTTAAAAAGGATGCAATGAGGATGAAAGAAAAACCTTTTTTTATAACTATAATGCACCTAGACATAAATCATTCCCAGAGAGCAAGTTACACAAGATCTAAAAAAAGTAGTAGCAATTAACTGGTAGGTGAACTATAAAGTATCAAAAGGGCACAACGGGCGTCAACAACCTGACACTAACCCGTTGGCTCCAAACTAGCATGTCTGAATACAAGAAGAAAACTAACCACAACTACCTCGCAGCAGCGGGGTAATCAGCAACTAAAACTCCCGGTGACCCGAGCTACACCAATAGCAGCTAAGGCTATGAACCTGAGGCATTTAATAAAACAAAGAATGCCTCAGCAAGGGATTACAAGTGGTAGAAAACAACAAGCAGAAAAGTAAATGAGGCACAAGGGGTACCAACCCAGCCAGATTTACCGAAAGAAAAGCTCCAAACAAAGAACTAAACTGAGCACCAAGTGCACCAAAATGACATAAAGAGGAATAAACAAAGTTCATTTATCTTGTTAAATTTAATAAAAGAGACTGATCAGCTCAAATTAAACGGGAGCGGTTACTTACCTCTGCCACCCAAGCCCAAAACCGGGTGGGGGTGTCACTAGACCCAACCACCCAAACACGACTCTCGTGCAAGGCTATAACATTCCCCCACTATCCCCCAAACACGACTACCATGCAAGGCTAAAGACAATGGTTCATATTAATTAATTTCTTATTTAATACACGGGGCGCAGCCCGAGAAATAATCACAAGGATACCCTCAGGATAGGGTCACAAATAAAGTAAACAAGAGAAGACATAAATTATTTAACCACAACGGGTACGAGGTTTCAAAGAATAGAAGTAATCAGATGCATAACTCAAGTATTAAGAAGTAGAGGGCATTTCTCGAGAATTTAAAGGATAAGAACCTAGCCCTCGAGAAATCAAGGAGTGGGGTCATAAAGTCCTAGGGAAAGCCAAGGGAAAAAACAAATTTAGTTCTCGAGAGAAATAATGGCAGAGAACAAGGAGTTCTCGAGAAATTTAAAGGCAGGGAAAAAATAATGCTGCTCTCGAGAAATTAAATAGGGAAAAATAACTGTTCTCGAGAAATTGAAGCAGGGTCTAAGCTTATTGAGATCAAGGCTCTCCAGAATTGAAATGCAGGAGAAAAGGCTGCTCTCGAGAAATGAGAGCAGGAAAGAAAGGTTCTCGGGAAATAAAAGAAGCAGGGATCAAACCGAGAATTTCGTCGAACGCGCTGGGCCGTTCGACGAATTCCAGGCCATTCGTCGAACGCGCCGTTCGACGAACGCGGACCGTTCGATGAATGCCTAGACGCGCGTCGAACACCCAAGCGGCAGAATCCGAGCCGTTCGACGAAATCCAAGCAGTTCGTCGAACACTCAGATTGACGAATTCCAGGCCATTTGTCGAATGGGCCGTTCGACGAACGCGGACCATTCGATGAATGCCTAGCCGCACGTCGAACGCCCAAGCGGAAGAATCTGAGCCGTTCGACGAACTCCAAGCAGTTCGTCGAACGCTCAGATCAACGAATTTCAACCCGTTTGACGAACTTTAAGGCGTTCGATGAACTTCAAGGAGAAATCTGATTTCTCGGGAATATTAAATGCAGGACTGCTCTCGAGAAAATAAATGCAGGAAGACAGGAGCAATGAACTTCTCGAAAAATTAAAGGAATCAGGCAGTCCTTCTCGAGAGATTAAAACAAACAGTAGCAAGAAGTTAAGGCAGAAGGAGGAAAATGTTAACTGTCCAGCAAACACTCAAAAAACATGCCAAAAGCACAACCAGAATTCATAAACAAGGAAAAATAGTGCTTCAAGAAAATAAGAAGGAAGGAGGAGAAAGCCACTTGCCTTAAACCTTGCTAAACTCGAAGAACGCTGCTCCAAAAGCTATGGATCGGCCAAGAACTCAACCGAGCACGAAATCCTGAAACTTTTCGGGTCGAATTGAGGAATTAGGTCACTATCATAACTCCAAAAATTCCATGAAACGGGAAGCACTTACCACTAGAACGAAGATCTCGCTGAGAGCTTTAAAAATCTATACTCCAAACGCGATCTCGACCACTACGACCTTGGAATCGCCGACCGGAAGCTCCAAGACACTCCGCTCTCGCCTCTCTCGCTCGACGACTGGTTTGGTTTGACAAAGGAAGAAGAAGAATAGGGAGAGAATTTTAGGTATTTATATAACCATAAATTCTATATTTAAATAATTAAATAATTCTCCCATTTTTACTCAAACAGCGAGGACGAGCAAAACACCTCGGATTTTCATGAAAATAGCACCTAAACTGAAACTCGGCGCTACGAATCCAACGGCGAAGTCAAAATTCAATTCCGACGAGCCAAACTTGAGATAAAGCTTCCCGAAGCTAAAGTCTTAATAACTACACGAAATCCTCTCTATAACTCGAAACGACGTGAAAACTCGCACGCTTGATCTATATTACAAACTTTAACTAGGCTACGACCCAAAACTAACCCTAACGAGCTGACGTAATGCCCCTGTGCCAAAATTATGGCACAGCGGCCATGAAATAATTAACGAAAAATCAGGGGCGTTACAGTCACTCCCCCTAAAAAGAAGTTTCGTCCCAAAACTTGAAATCACAAAGATCAAGAAAGATACAGAATCAAATCCAAAGGTTATCTGACGAAAGATTTACCCGAAATCCAAGAGAAGAGGCTAGGATGAGTCTCTCTCATGGCAGACTCGAGCTCCCATGTTGCGCTTTCGACACCCTGATTCTTCTAAAGAACCTTAATCATCCAGATCGTCTTCCTCCGCAACACACGCTCCTGAGTCTCCAAGATTCGGACAGGCTCTTCAACATACGAAAGATTGGGCTACAATACGGGCACCGAATCAAGAACAAGCCGATCACTACGCAAACACTTTGTTGGGGGAATGATTTCTCTTAACCCCTAGAAATAAGTTGAATATGAATTCTAAGAAAGAAAAACAAGGTTAAGTAAATATGCGTCGAATACTATTCGACGCAACGTCGAAATGAACTCGACGTTTCCTTCAGATTGAGTCGAAGTAACTTTAGGAAGATTTCGACGTATGTGTTGTCGACGCTACTCTGATTTCTAGTCGACGCATATGGAGAAGTCGACGCACCTTAGTCGATGCACCTTCCTTATTTTCCTCTCGATGTCCAGCCAAGAAGAACTCGACGTTTACGTCGAGTGGTAATCGACGCATGTCGATTTATATGACAGATTTAAATATGCGCCAGATCTCTTTCCTTCTTTCAGTAGATCTGATTTGTATGGAATAAATGTCAATATTTTATAGCCGTTCTGAATCATTCTTTCCTTATATCTGATTCTTGGCTAATTTGATTAAACTTATTTGGACATTATTTGAAATCAGAATTAGTTCTTTCCTTCTACAGAAATAAATATTATGGAAACATTTTCATCTTTCTATTTCTCTGATTGATAATTGATTATCCTCCTATAGTATTATTTTGAATTAACAGAGCTATAAATAAAGAGGAGGTCTGCAGAAAAATGACAACAAGTGATCTACCACATACATTTGAAATAGAGGAAAAGCTCCCAAAAGAATAGAGAGATAAGCTGAGAAAAGTGATAGTGTGCTGCAGAGACAAAGCCTTCATCTTCTCCTTCTTCTTCTGAAGCCACTCTGCTGCAAATTCTGATAGCTCTCACATTAGAGAGAAAAGCTACAAATCTTCTTCTCTCTATAGAAGAAAGATTTAATTCACTTCTTGTGCTTCCAATCTTCTTGCTAGGAAGAAGATTCATTCTTGTTCTTATTTCTTTCTTCTTTCTTATTCTTACTTAAATATTGTAAAAGAGTTTTTAGAATCTCTCTTCAAAAAATTCAGTGTACTGGTTCTAAGAGTCTCCTTGTCAAAAGACTCAGGGTGGTTCTAAGAGTCTCCTTGTCAAAAGACTCAGTGTGGTTCTAAGAGTCTCATTATCAAAAGACTCAGTGCAAGATAGTGAATTCCTACCAAGGGGGTAGAAGAGTGGACTACCCAAAGTTTGGGGAACCACTATATTTTCTTGTGTTGTGCTGTGATTTCTTTTCTTGCATTTACTTTCTTTACTTGTTTAATTCTTGTTGGTGTGTGGGAAGCTATAATCTGTGATCATACACATATATATATTAACTTTGCACAAAATAATTTCTAATCTCTATTCACCCCCCTCTAGAGAATTCTAGTGAGGTAAACTGTGCAATTTCAATTGGTATCAGAGCTAGGTTGATCTAAAAAGGGTAACTCCTTGATCAAAAAGATCCTACCTCTTATTTATATATATATATACTTTTCTAACAATCAATTTTCACATGGCACAAATCAAAGATTATGCTTCCACCAGACCACCAATGTGCAATCTTGAAAAGTTTGCAGTTTGGAAAACAAGAATCAGAATTTATATGAACTCCATTGATGCTGACTTGTTTAATATTACTGTGACAGGTCCCCCAAAGCCCTATAGAAAGGATGCAAGTGGCAATGTCAGACAAACACTTGTTCCAAGATCTGAGTGGACAGAAGATGAGAAGAAGGCTAGAACATATGATCTAAAGGCCATGAACATACTTGTCTCAACTCTCTCGGATGACATCTTTCATAGGGTTGTTGACTGTGAATCATCCAAAGAAATTTGGGATGCTCTTACAAAGATGGTGGAAGGAAGTGCTGATGAAAAGAAAGATAAGAAGGCCCTATTGATCTCCCAATATGAGAACTTCCAAAAGAAGAATGAAGAGAGTATCTCTGAGATGTATGACAGATTCAGCCTAATCATCAACCAATTGAAAAACTTGGATAGAAAGATCTCCCTCACTGAGATTAATGACAAATTGCTAGTGAGCCTCCCCAGTTCATGGGACTCAAGAATATAGGCAATAAGAGACACAAGAGGACAAAAGGAAATCTCTACAGATGCTCTCTTAGGAAAACTCAAATCCTATGAGCAACTACTAAAAACTAGAGAAGAGAAGAAAAGAAGAGAAAACACTCCAATCTCCTCAAAAGAGAGGAACATAGCTTTAAAGGCAACAGAAGAAAGGACTCCTGTCACTGAAGAAGAACTACTCAGTTTCCTAGACAGAAGATTTAAGAAATGGGTCAAGACAGATGGATCAAAAAGTAGGGAGTCAAAACCAAGGTATGACAAAACTCCCACTAAAGAAATTATTTGCTATTCTTGCAGGAAACCTGGACATATTGCCCCAGAATGTCCAGAGAATGCTGAAACAAAGGAAGATCTGAAAAGAAAGGATCTCACAAAAAAAGGGGAAGATGAAAGAAAGAGGCTTTATTGCAGAAGCCTGGAGTGAAACAGACTCTGAGGACAGTTCATCCTCTGAGAGTGACAATGAAGAATCTAGGCAAGAAGACCTATGCTTGATGGCCTTTGAAGGCCCCAAGAATGATGATGGTGCTAAATCTTGGAGTGAGACAGGATCAGAAAAAAGCATATCTTCTGAAGATGAAAAAGAAAATAGCCTTATTCTCATAGAGGAATCTGAGGATAAGTGATAAGTAGTATTTTTATAACTTTTTATAGAAAATTTTTCATGTAATGTACTAGTTTTTATTTATTGCTTGCACTAGTTAATTAAAGCTTGTAACTTTACTTTCCTAGCTTTGTAATCTCTCTTTAAGCTTGTAATCGTTTTTTATTTTCAATAAAAAAAAATTAGCTTGCTCTCTTTCATTTGCTCTTTCTTCTTAAGTACTTCTCCTTTCATGCAACGTTAAGTTTTCTTTCCTTTTTCCCCTCCACTATGTTGAGCATTAAGTCTTTTTATTATCGTTTTAATCATTCACTAAGTTTGCAAAATGTTTCTTTTTAACTAAGTAATCAAAACCTCCAAAATATCATTAGATAAGATAATAGTGATTTTCCTCGAAGTAGAAGTAATCAAGGCGCCCCGTGGAATACGACCTTGGTATTTCCAAATATCCTATACTATAGACGATAAGGTACACTTGCCTTTATCGGATATAGTTTTGGAGAAAATCTCAACCTTTCACTAAATTTCAAAACCGAGAAATCTATATCAAGTTTTTGGCGCCGTTGCCGGGGACTTTGCGTAGAAATTTTGAAAAGAGGATAGCTATTAATTTTATCATGTTTCTTTTTATTTTATTTTCCTTTTTCTAAATTTCAAAAAGAAAAAAAAAATTTTATTTCAGTTTTTCCTCTTCCCTTCTTCTCTTTTTAGTGTATGACCCGAGGTAGCACTTCGATTCTTCCTTTTGATCCGGAGATCGAGCGAACCCTCTTGAGGCACCGCCGTTCTCGTGATCAGGGAAATCAAGTAGAATCCGAAGAGTCGATCGGGGACACTAACGCAGCAAATATGGATCATAATCTTAATCCTCCTAATCTTAACGAGCCAAATCCTAATGAGGACGCGCAACGGACCATGTCCTATTATGCGCGGCCGAATTTGGAAGGCACGCAATCGAGTATTGTTCGCCCCACGGTGGCGAACAATAATTTTGAAATCAAGTCCAGCATCATACAAATGGTGCAACAATCGGTAACCTTTGATGGTCAACCGGACGAGGATCCAAATTCACATATCTCTTACTTTCTTGAAATTAGCGACACTTTTAAGATTAATGGCGTCACCGATGACGCCATTCGGCTACGTCTTTTTCCTTTTTCTTTGCGGTCTAAGGCCAAGCAGTGGCTGGGCTTCCTACCAAGGGGATCCATCACTACATGGGCCGAAATGGCAGAAAAATTTCTTAATAAATATTTCCCGCCTTCAAAGAGCGCTAAATTGCGCACGGATATTGCATCTTTCATGCAAATCGACTCGGAGACTCTCTATGACACATGGGAGCGCTTCAAGGTGCTTTTGCGTCGATGCCCTCACCACGCACTTGCCACTTGGCAACAAGTGCAAATATTTTATAATGGCTTAAATCTCCAAACGAGGCAAATGATTAATGCGGCCGCCGGGGGGACATTAAATAATAAAACCCCGATCGCCGCTCAAGAGCTTTTCGAAGAGATGGCCACAAATGCGTACCAATGGAACATGCCCCGAGCACGGCCTAATAAGCCGGCCGAAATTTTTGAAATAGATGCAAACGCAAATTTAGCTTTACAAGTTGAGCGCTTAACAAAGCAAGTGGCGGAGATGTCTGCTTCCTCCGCCACTCCTCCTTGGGCTAATAACGTTTTAATTGAAGAACATGTTGAATACATGGGAAATCCACCTCGACCTTCCTAAAACCCGAACACCGCTCCGTATAATAACACCTACAATGTGGGTTATAGGAATCATCCGAATTTCTCATGGAGCAACCAAGTAAATGCTCAGCGTCCTATGAATTTAAATCAACCTCCCCCTAATCAACTTCTTAACTTAACTCAGCCTCCAAATTTGATTTCTCAAAATTATAATGCACCCGGTTTTCCACTACAACAGCAAAAACTCTCTCCGATTGAAGAGGTTTTTGCAAAATATGTTGCTACAAATGAAACGAACATCTGAAACCTTACCGGATCGATCAAAAATTTAGAGAATCAAGTGGGCCAACTCGCAAAGATGATTTCTGAGCGTCAACAAGGAGCACTACCGGGGAACACCGAGCAAAATCCAAAGGAGAGCGCGCACACGATTACACTCCGAAGCAGGAAGGAGGTGGTTCAAAAACAGGACGAACCCAAGGTAATTTCCTCTCCTCCTCCTCCTACTTTTAATTCATCTTCGAATTTGCCCGCTACGATAGCTCCGCACACTTCTATTTTAAATCCACGCGCTCCTACTTCTAATATTCCGTATCCATCAAAATTTAAAAATGAAAGCGCCGAAAAAATTTATAAAAAGTTTTTAGATGTTTTAAAACAAATCCATATTAATGTACCTTTCTGCGAGGCTATCTCACAAATGCCTAAATATGCGAAATATCTTAAGGAGTTGCTCTCCAATAAGAAAAAGTTAGAAGATATTTCGCATATTTCTTTAAACGCAGAATGCTCCGCGGTTGTACTCAACAAATTGCCGAAAAATGCAAATGACCCGGGACGGTTTTCCATCCCATGTCTATTTGGCAATTCGTTAGTAAAACACGCCTTAGCGGATCTTGCAGCAAGCATCAACCTTATGCCGTTTTCTTTGTTCAAAAAGTTAGGTCTAGGAAATCCAAGGCCCACTCGAATGAGTATCCAATTAGCGGATCGTTCTTTAAAATATCCGATAGGAATAGTGGAGGACGTGCTCGTCAAGGTTGACAAATTCATCTTCCCGGTGGATTTTGTCATTCTTGACATCGAAGAGGATGCCGAAGTACCCCTCATACTCGGTCGCCCCTTCCTTACCACCTCCCGTGCTATTATCGACGTAAGTAACGGAAAGCTCCTCCTACTGGTTGGAGACGATGAAGTTACTTTCGGCATAAATTCCTCGATGCGAAACATGCTAGAAAATGACGATTCATGTTTTTACTTAGAAGAGTGTTGTGAGTTCGATTCATCCCTCGAGTTAGTTTCATCGGCGAGTAGTGATTCCGAGCACGTGGAGCTCTTTTGTGATGAAGAAGAAGTTTCTCACCCCACACCACCCGAACCATTATTTTTAGAAAAATTAAAAATCAAGACTTCTTATGAAGAACCACCCGTATTGGAGTTGAAACAACTCCCCCCTCACCTTAAATACTTGTTTTTGGAAAAAGAGACTAAGCTACCCGTCATCATTTCATCCGATCTTAGCAACTCAGAAATTTCTGAGTTGACTATAGTCTTAAGAAAGCACCGCCACGCAATTGCGTGGCAATTATCGGACATTAAGGGTATAAACCCATCTTTCTGTACTCATAAAATATTTCTCGAAGATAATTCCCGAAATTCAGTCCAGCCTCAACGATGACTAAACCCTAACATGAAAGAAGTCGTTAAGACCGAAGTTATAAAACTTCTGGACGCGGGAATCATCTACCCGATATCGGACAGTACTTGGGTTAGCCCAGTACAAGTCGTGCCAAAGAAAGGTGGTGTCACGGTAGTTGCGAACGAAAATAACGAATTGATCCCAACCCGTATTGTTACGGGTTGGCGGATGTGCATCGACTATCGAAAATTAAATGATGCCACCCGTAAGGATCACTTCCCTCTACCATTTATCGACCAAATTTTAGAATGCCTTTCGGGTCACTCCTACTACTGTTTTCTAGATGGTTTGTCGGGATACTTCCAAATTCCGATTTCGCCCGACGACCAAGAGAAAACCACATTCACTTGTCCCTTTGGCACCTTCGCTTATCGAAGGATGCCATTTGGTCTTTGTAACGCGCCAGCTACATTCCAAAGATGTATGCTGGCAATTTTTGACGAGTTAGTGGAGGAGGTGATGGAAGTATTTATGGACGATTTTTCCGTGTACGGGAGTTCATTTGAAAACTGTTTAAAAAATCTCGAGCGCGTGTTGCAGCGATGTGAGGAAACGAATTTAGCGCTTAATTGGGAAAAATGCCATTTTATGGTCAAGGAAGGACTAGTCCTTGGCCATAAAATTTCGGGCAAGGGGATCGAGGTCGATAGGGCCAAGATTGAAGTAATTGAAAAACTTCCCCCTCCCACAAACGTAAAAGCTATTAGGAGTTTCCTAGGCCACGCAGGGTTCTATCGGCGCTTTATACAAAATTTTTCCAAAATCACAAAGCCGTTACCCATCTTCTTGAAAAGGAATCCTCATTTATTTTTAGCGATGAATGCCATTTGGCCTTTAAACTTATCAAAGAAAAACTTATAAACTCCCCGATTCTAGTCGCGCCGGATTGGTCGCTCCCTTTTGAAATCATGTGCGACGCGAGTGACATTGCGGTTGGTGCCGTTTTAGGCCAACGGGTGAGTAAGTAATTCCACCCTATTTATTATGCGAGCAAAACACTCACGTCGGCACAAGCGAATTACACCACTACCGAAAAAGAGCTTCTAGCGATCGTTTTTGCCTTCGATAAGTTTAGGTCATACATCACCCTCTCGAAAGTTATCGTCTTCACGGATCACTCCGCACTTAGGTATTTTTTAAGCAAATCGGACGCCAAGCCTCGTCTTTTGCGATGGATCCTCCTCTTGCAGGAGTATGACTTAGAGATCCGGGACAAAAGGGGAGCCGAAAACTTGGCGGCCGATAACCTCTCCCGTTTAGAAAACCCCGCCTCGGATGTATTAATAGAATCTGACATTAATGATAAATTTCCCGAAGAGCGCCTCCTTACTCTCAAAAATATTAATTCATCGTCTACCCCCTGGTTTGCAGATCTGGCTAACTATTTAGTAGCCCGGGTCCTGCCAAAAGAATTCTCGAGTCAGCAAAAGAAGAAATTCTTTTCTGATTTAAAGAATTACTTTTGGGAGGACCCCTTTTTATTCCGTGTATGCGCAGACCAGGTAGTAATACGATGCGTCTCGAGTGAGGAAGGCCTTAAAATTTTACGTCATTGTCATGAGGGACCCACCAGAGGTCATTATCATTCAAACCGAACCGCAAGAAAGGCGCTGGAGGCGGGCTTTTATTGGCCCTCGCTCTCTAAAGATGCTCACACCCTTGTGAGTACTTGCGACAGCAGCCAGTGGTTGGGGAACATCTCCCGCCGGGATGAGATGCCCCAAAACTTTTCTTAGAATGCAAAATTTTCGACCTCTGGGGTATCGATTTTGTTGGTCCTCTCCCTCCATCTTTTTCAAATAAATATATTCTAGTGGCGGTCGACTACGTATCGAGGTGGGCGGAAGCGCAAGCTCTCCCCACGAATGATGCGCGAGTCGTCGTTAATTTCTTAAAAAAATTATTTTCTCGATTTGGCACGCCGCGCGCTATTGTGAGTGGTCGGGGCACCCATTTTTGCAATACTCAATTTACAAAAATCTTAGCGAAATATGGTGTCACTCACAAATTATCCACAACATATCACCCACAAACGAGCGGCCAAGTCGAAGTTGTTAATCGAGAATTAAAACGGATTTTAGAAAAAATAGTTTCTATCAATCGGAAGGATTGGGCAATAAAGCTCGATGACGCGCTATGGGCCTATCGAACGGCGTACAAGACCGCTATCAGTTGTACACCGTATTGAATGGTTTATGGCAAGGCTTTCCACCTTCCGGTCGAATTAGAACACAGCGCATTTTGGGCGCTTAAATTTTTAAACCTCGATTCCACTCTAGCGGGAGAACAAAGAAAATTCCAAATGAACGAATTAGATGAGTGGCGAGCGAATGCGTATCAGAGCAATAAATTATATAAGGAGCGAACGAAGTTTTATCACGATAAGCATATAAAATTTCCAAAAACTTTTTCGCCGGGCGATCTCGTCCTCCTTTATAATTCCCTCCTTCGCCTTTTTCCGGGAAAACTAAAATCCCGATGGTCCGGACCCTTTATTATTAAAGAGGTTTGGTCCTATGGGACAATTTTAATTTCCCACCCGGAAAAAGGTACCATCAAATTAAACGGCCACCGCCTTATATTATATCTTCCGGGAGAGTTAACTAATGAAAAGAGTGATTCGATTGTATTTCAACCTATAATATGATCGGCAAGTGGGTCAAGCTACGCGACCTTAAACAAAGCGCTGTTGGGAGGCACCCCAAAGTTCTTTTGTTATTTTCTCTTGTATTTTCTTTTCTTCTTTAACAACTTTTGTAGGTAATCGCGGCTTCCCCACAAAAGCTTCAAAAAAATCAGGGAAGCCCTTTTTCCTTCTCTTCTTTCGTTTTTGCATTTCTTTTTACCTTTTCTTACTTCATACATATTTTTAAACATTGGGGACAATGTTTAACTTTAAGTATGGGGGTGTAAATAGCCCTTTGTAAATATTTGTAAATAGTTTTAAAAAGAAAATTTTCAAAAAAAAACAACAAAAAGAAAATTTTAATTTTGTTTCTATGATTTCCTTTATTTAAGCACTTGAAAAATCCAAAAACTCAAAAAAAATTTAGAAAATCGAAAATTTAAATCTTGGAAAGGGACGTTTGGGATTTCATCCCATCACACCTCCTAGTACCTTGCGAATCCTTCACCGGGTAGCCCTTAGGAAGTCCAAGACTTACAAAAATTGTTAAGTTTTAAAGCTAGTTTCCTTTCTTTGTAAATAGTTTTTAATGAGAAAAATTCAAAAATTAAAAAAAAAGATAATATCAAAAATTCAAAAAAAAAAAGATAATATCAAAAATTAAAAAAAAAAGATAATATCAAAAATTCCAAAAATTCTTATATCCCTCCTTCTTGTTGTTTTTGTGATTTCTTAGAAATCTAGTTGAGAATGTTTATAAGCATGTTTAAATTTTTAATTGGCTAAAATTTTGCTTATCATAGTTTGTTAATTTTAAATTTGAGGTAATCTTGATTTAAGAATCATCTTATGATTTTAAATTGATTAGAGAATTTTGTTAGCATGACTTCTCTTTTTATTTTTAAATGGCTTCATTTTGTAGTGAATTTCCTAAACCTCTTTAGATTTCAATTATATTTTCTTCTAACTTTTTAGATCTTAGGAAATTTAATGTTACTAGAATTTGCTCTCAATATAATTTAAAGCTAGCTAGATTTATTTCCCTTCCTTACCCCCTTTGTGGCATATAAAAAAATGAACTTTAAAAGATCATATGTCATGGGAATAAGAGGATAAAATTCATTATTCCCTAAAACATATGCACCCAAAATATTTGAAAAGATTATATGGCATGGAGTAAGAGGATAAAATTCATTACTCCTAAACATATACATTTTGGGTTTTTATTAGAAGAGAAAAAAAAGAAAAAAAAAGAGGAAATTTCATGATAAATTCCATTTCCTCCATTCAAAAATTTCTCTTCTTATGCCAAATTTTATGAAATCCCCCTTAGCCAATTATCATTGTTCTAGTTTTAGTTGAAAATTATGGAGAGAGCAATATTTAGTAATTTACTTTTCCTTAAGATTCTTTTAAGATAGAGTTCTTATAATTTTAATTTAATTTAGTTTTATAATTTCTACAATTTTGTCAAACTACTTAATTTTCTTGAGAAGTTCTTGCCTAAACATTTTTCCCTCTTTTCAAATCATCATCATAATCTAGGACTTAACTCCCCCTTGAATTTACTCTTAACTTAACTTTTGGTTAAATGAAATTTTAGTTTTAAATTAAAAAATTTTTTAAGGATGTCTTATAAATTATGCCTCACACTTTTGCTCTGGAATAGCAAAACCTCAAGTATGGGGGTATTTGATAAGTAGTATTTTTATAACTTTTTAATAGAAAATTTTGTAAATATTTAATATGAATTTTCCTTTTTAAGACAATTTTAGGTTATAAGTAGTTCTTTTTGTAATTTTGATTCTAACTTAGCTTAATTTCAATATTTGCAGAATTTTGGGACAAATCGGGAAAAATGGCATGTCACACCCTCGGTCACGCCCATGACCAAGGGCGTGTAACCTAAAGATCAGTCCAGAATGATGTCGCGCTGTCTGAGCTAGCCCACACCAAGTCACGCCCCAGGTCACGCCCGTGACCCAATGTCACGCCCGTGACCAAGGGCGTGTAAACTTAGAATCTTCCACGTGGAGCCGCCGTTGAGACGTGGAGATTCTGTCGAGAAGTCAACCTAAGTCACGCCCGTGACCCACATGTCACGGCCGTGACTTTGCAGCGTGAACTCTGCTTTGCCACCGCTCCAAATTCCAGCCCACGCCGCATTTAATGCAGCCGTCCAAAGTCACGGCCGTGACCCGACATGTCATGCCTGTGACATGTCACTTTTCGCCGCGCCGAATTCGAGCCCACGCCGCTGTCGGATCTGATGTGAATAGTCTAGTCACGCCCTTGGTCACGCCCGTGACCGAGGGCGTGTAATCTGAAATTTTTTCCTATAAATTCAGAGGTTCTCCTTGAGTCCAGGGTTCAGAATTTTGGAGTGGGGAAGGTGCTGCTAGAGCTGATAGTGAGCCTTTCATGTTCATGTTCATGTTCTTCCTTAAGCTTTCATGTTCTCTTTTTCATGTAATGTACTAGTTTTTATTTATTGCTTGCACTAGTTAATTAAAGCTTGTAACTTTACTTTCCTAGCTTTGTAATCTCTCTTTAAGCTTGTAATCGTTTTTGATTTTCAATAAAAAAAATTAGCTTGCTCTCTTTCATTTGCTCTTTCTCCTTAAGTACTTCTCCTTTCATGCAACGTTAAGTTTTCTTTCCTTTTTCCCCTCCACTATGTTAAGCATTAAGTCTTTTTATTATCGTTTTAATCATTCACTAAGTTTGCAAAATGTCTCTTTTTAACTAAGTAATCAAAACCTCCAAAATATCATTAGATAAGATAATAGTGATTTTCCTCGAAGTAGAAGTAATCAACGCGCCCCGTGGAATACGACCTTGGTATTTCCAAATATCCTATACTATAGATGATAAGGTACACTTGCCTTTATCGGATATAGTTTTGGAGAAAATCTCAACATTTCACTAAATTTCAAAACCGAGAAATCTATATCAATAAGGATGAGGTAAGCATCTTTGATGAAATAGATTTTCAAAGTGATAAATTCAGAAATGATTTTATGGGAATGTGTCTAGATCAATTAAAAGCTAAACAAGAAATCAATGACCTAAAAGAACAAATTCATATGGTCAAGAACCAAAGAAATAAAAAGGATATAAGCTCAATAGATCATGTATTAAGGGCTAACATAAGAGAGAAGGAAATAGAAAGGGCTAGAATAGAAAATCAGTTCCTTAAGGATAAGGTTTCTCAGGCAAAGGCTTTTGAAGAATCAATAAAAATGAGAAGCCAAACTCTTAAAGAAATCACTGAAAAACAAACAATAAGACACATAAATCTTGGGCTAGGGGCTGATACATTAATCAGCCTAATTCCATCCAACAAGCCTGCATGGATGAGCCCTGTAAAATTCACTAAACCCATCCAATCAGCAAACCAAGAAAAAGAATCACAACATAAGAAAGAACACTTCTTCATGGAAATAAAGGAATTTGATGAAACATCATATTATTCAGCTGATGACTCACAAACTTCATCTGAAGAGACCACTAAACCAAAAGAAACAACATACAAAGGTGTAAAAACAGAAAAAGATAAAATGAAAATTTATGAAGACACAGTCGCGTCGACTTCATATCGACGCATGAATGATAATGCGTCGACTTCTACTCGACGTACCCTCGTAGATGCCTCGACCTCTACTCGACGCTTGAATAAAGATACGTCGACATCCAATCGACGCAACTTCCTCCATGCGTCGATACCAAATCAACGCAATCTAAGGAATGCGCCGAATATAAATCGACGCAACTATCAACATGCATCGAATAGATATCAACGCACAAAAGTTCAGAGCAACTTAAGTACCTTTCCTCCAAAAGCCTTTCATCCTAACCCATATTCAGGACCGATTCATCCCAATCATGATTTCTATCCTAATCAACACCTCTATCATGATTTCTATCCTAAACATGGTAACCAAAATTCCCATTTTAACCAAAATTTCTATCCTAACCAAAATAAAACTTTCTATCCTGATCAACCCTTTTATTCTTCTCTAAACTCAAATTATCATAATAATAAGATAATCAAGTGCCATATATGTAACAAAACTGGTCACCTTGCCAAACAATGCTGGTACAACCAATCAAACAATCTGTAAAAATTAGTCCAAGGCTGACTTAGAACTAGGTAGAGATAAACACCTAGAATTCTTCAGGAAAATTAAAAGTCACGTCGATCTCTAATCAACGCACCGTCGATAACTCAAATCTATAAGTAAAATCGACGCATGCGTCGACTCCACTCGACGCATACGTCGATAGGAAATCCTATCATCCCAAGTCAGACTATATCGACGCTCACGTCGAATTCCTCTCGACGTAACGTCGACTTCATGAAAACGAGCTGCAATACCAAAATATTTTCGGTCACATCCACGGAAGTACTGAATAAGCCTCGACTTGAGCCCACTTTCGACGCTTCACCTGACTTAAATAGTCTCTTCAGTTAGAAGCCTTCACTTCTCTGCATCTTTCATCCTTCTTGCTCCTCAGACCAGCCGACTTCTTCCTCTCTCTTTCACTAACCTAAAATGGCTCCAAAGACCAACTCAGGCTTCGACATTAACCTTGAGTCCTTCCAAGCAGCCGCAGAAAACTACAAGAGCATCATTACTCTCTTTACTGAAGCTGGCCTGAACAAACTTATCTCCACAAGAAGTAAGCTCCTGGAAACAGAACTCACAGAGCTGACAACTAATGTTCAAATATCTGAACAAGGAGAAATTCAAGGAACAATCTATGAGATACCTGTCTCAATCTCAGCAGAACATATTAGGGCCACCTTTGATCTACCATCAGGTATATCCTAATATCATCTTTGTTTAAATGAAATAAGGAAAGAAAAAGAGCCTCTAAAAAGAATGACTAAACAAGTCTTAATTATTTCCCTATTAGGTGATGAATCCATTGAACTCACACCTGATGAAATCAAGCACTTGCTCACCACCATGAATTTCTCAAAAGATAGGCCAATCCATCTGAAAAAGATAGACTTTTCTGATGAGTACAGATTGCTGGCAGACATAGTAGGGAAGATACTACTATGCAAGATATCAGCCCATGATGCAGTACCCAAGCTACAACTGAACATCATGGGGGCCCTTGTGCTGAAGAAGAAGGTGGACTGGGCCAGCTGTCTTCTCAAAATGATAGCTTCCAAATACTCTCACAAGGAAAATGCCTACATGAGAATCTTGAGCCAAGTACTCTTCCACTCCTTCCCTGACCTATGTAGGTCAAAAGGAATCCCCATTCCTCCAGGGAAGAGGATGTCAATTGCTCTCTTTTCTAAGTGGACCAGGCAAATTCCTAAGCCTGGTTCCATCCCTGAAAGAACTCCTTCTCCTCTTTCTCCTCCTCCTCCTCAAAGAGACAACCCTTCTCTACCACCATCATCCACTCAAATACTCTCTACTACCCTCACAACTCCTACTCTACCTATCTCTTCTCAAACACCTGCTCAAACAGAAGTTTCTCCTTCTCTTCCTCCTCCAAATTTCCCATCTTCTCTACCTCCATTATCACCCTTACTTCATGAATCAACTCACTTCTCTCCTCCTCTGTCACCTCTTCCTCCTCCATCACCTCCTCACCTTTCACACCATGAAACATCTTCATCCACTGAGGCTCTCATCACTCAGTGCATCAAATCAGCAGCTGAAAAATTCCAAGTGATGCTGGATGAGCATTGCACCCAAATTCATTCCACCATCCTTCACATGCACACCCAAATAGATGGGGTCAGTGCCTCTGTGCAAGGCCTAAAGACCTCTCTCTCTTCCTCTAGAGTGACAAGGTCTTTCTTAACCTCCCTGGCCAAGAAGATCAAGAAGGGGGAGAATCTAGATGAAGAGCAGCCCTCCAATCCTAAATCCCTCTCTCACAAGTCCCCTCCTTCTTCAAAATCTAACAAAATCCTTGGGAATGAGATAGTACCTAAGCTACACAATGATGAACAAACTATACAGGTACTTCATATAGCAAGAGAGGCTGCAAGTCAAGTAGTACTATTACAAGGGGAGGCAAGCAGAGAAGAAACTGAAAAGGAAGATATAGCAGTTGGGAAGAAAGATAAAGAAACTACAAATCAGGGGGAGCTGGATACTGATATGAATGAAGCTGGAGATAATAGTGGAGCTGGAACTGGAGCTGGAGAAAGATTAAAGGAGGTTCCATCCCAGGGGGAGCAATCTGCTCAGGCGGAGCTAGGTGCACTTCCTACAAATGAGAAAGAGAAACCCTCCTCTCCTAAAACAGTAGTATTCAAGAGAAAGAGAAAGACCCCTCCTACCCCTCCTGAGTAATATTTGAAAACAATGCTGATATATCTTACCCTATAGTTGAATACTACTTGGTATGAACATGAAAATCTGTTTATATGATTCTGAAAATTTGTTCATATTTCTTTTCTATACAAATGCTGTGCTGGATTGATTTTATGCTAATACAATTTCTCTCTAAGTAGGGTTAAGACAAATAGGGGGAGATTGTTGAGGGAATGATTTCTCTTAACCCCTAGAAATAAGTTGAATATGAATTCTAAGAAAGAAAAACAAGGTTAAGTAAATATGCGTCGAATACTATTCGACGCAACGTCGAAATGAACTCGACGTTTCCTTCAGATTGAGTTGAAGTAACTTTAGGAAGATTTCGACGTATGTGTTGTCGACGCTACTCTGATTTCTAGTCGACGCATATGGATTAGTCGACGCACCTTCCTTATTCTCCTCTCGACGTCCAGCCAAGAAGAACTCGACGTTTACGTCGAGTGGTAATCGACGCATGTCAATTTATATGACAGATTTAAATATGCGCCAGATCTCTTTCCTACTTTTAGTAGATCTGATTTGTATGGAATAAATGTCAATATTTTATAGCCGTTCTGAATCATTCTTTCCTTATATCTGATTCTTGGCTAATTTGATTAAACTTATTTGGACATTATTTGAAATCAGAATTAGTTCTTTCCTTCTACAGAAATAAATATTATGGAAACATTTTCATCTTTCTATTTCTCTGACTGATAATTAATTATCCTCCTATAGTATTATTTTGAATTAACAGAGCTATAAATAAAGAGGATGTCGGCAGAAAAATGACAACAAGTGATCTACCACATACATTTGAAATAGAGGAAAAGCTCCCAAAAGAATAGAGAGATAAGCTGAGAAAAGTGATAGTGTGCTGCAGAGACAAAGCCTTCATCTTCTCCTTCTTCTTCTGAAGCCACTCTGCTGCAAATTCTTATAGCTCTCACATAAGAGAGAAAAGCTACAAATCTTCTTCTCTCTATAGAAGAAAGATTTAATTCACTTCTTGTGCTTCCAATCTTCTTGATAGAAAGAAGATTCATTCTTGTTCTTATTTCTTTCTTCTTTCTTAATCTTACTTAAATATTGTAAAAGAGTTTTTAGAATCTCTCTTCAAAAAATTTAGTGTACTGGTTCTAAGAGTCTCCTTGTCAAAAGACTCAGGGTGGTTCTAAGAGTCTCCTTGTCAAAAGACTCAGGGTGGTTCTAAGAGTCTCCTTGTCAAAAGACTCAGTGCAAGATAGTGAATTCCTACCAAGGGGGTAGAAGAGTGGACTACCCAAAGTTTGGGGAACCACTATATTTTCTTATGTTGTGCTGTGATTTCTTTTCTTGTATTTACTTTCTTTACTTGTTTAATTCTTATTGGTGTGTGGGAAGCTATAATCTGTGATCATACACATATATATATTAACTTTGCACAAAATAATTTCTAATCTCTATTCACCCCCCTCTAGAGAATTCTAGTGAGGTAAACTGTGCAATTTCACACTTCCTCAACTGGCTCACATGAAACACATCGTGAACATTTGGGAAGGAAGCAGGCAAATCCAATCTATAAGTTGACGCTCTGATGTGCTCAACAACCTGGAAAGGTCCCACATACCGGGGGTCCAACTTATGGTTCCTTCCAAATCTCTTAGCGCCTGGCATCGGAGAAACTTTCAAGAACACTAAGTCTCCAACGGAAAAGTCTAGATCCACCCTCTTCCGATTGGCATACTTCTCATACCACTCCTGAGGAATACGAAGCTTCTTGCGGATATGAGTCACAGCAACGCTCATCTCTTCCAAAGCTTCTGGGCCTAACAACAGGCTCTCACCAACCTCGGCCCAAAACAAGGGAGTTCGACAACGCCTCCCATACAATGCCTCAAAGGGGGCCATTTGCAAGCTTTCCTGATAACTATTATTGTAGGCAAATTCCATCAATCCAAGACGCTTATCCCAAACTCCTCCATGATATAAAATATAGCACCTGATCATATCTTCCAAAATTTGATTTACTCTTTCTGTGTGACCATTGGTCTGAGGATGGTAAGCAGTAGAGTATCTAAGGTCAGTGCCCAAAGTTTCCTACAAACTCTGCCAGAAACGAGACATATACCTGGAATCCCAATCTGACACGATACTCACGGGCACGCCGTGCAATCTGATGACCTCATCCAAGTAAAGCTCTGCTATTTGCTCCATGGAATAGCCGGTCTTGAAAGGCACAAAGTGAGCACACTTTGTCAGTCTGTCAACTATAACCCACACAGAATCATGCCCTCCAGGAGATCTCGGCAAACCAGTAATGAAGTCCATTGAAATACTCTCCCACTTCCAGCTTACAACATCCAACGGTTCAACTTACCTCCAGGCCTCTTATGATCCGCCTTCATGCGCTGACAAGTTAAACATTCAGAAACATACCTCGCTATATCATTCTTCATACCTGACCACCAAATGATCTACTTCAGGTCCTTGTACATTTTCGTGGAACCAAGATGATAGGAAACACTAGAGTCATGCGCTTCACTACAGATCCTTGCCCGAATATCATCCAACGCGGGGATACAATATCTACCTTGATACATCAGGGTATCTTTAACATCGATCAAAAAATCAGGTAATTATCCTTTTTCAGTCCTATCTCGAAGATGCTGCAAGTCAGGATATTCCATCTAGTGAAATCTCGTAAGGGTAATCCAAGAAGGTTCTTCAGTCTCTAAGATCGAAGGCGCGGTACAACTACCAATTGAAATATCCATCAACATAAACTCTTCTACCAAGGACTGCACTGAAAGGTTGAAGACATGCGGAGTCTTTCTGCTCAGGGCATCGGCCACCACATTAGCCTTACCTGGATGATACAGGATATCAACCTCATAATCCGCAACAAACACCAACCACCTACGCTGGCGTAAATTCAGCTCTTTCTGGGGGAAGACATACTTCAGACTCTTGTGATCCGTATAAATCTTGCATGACACTCCATAAAGAAGATGTCTCTAAAGCTGTAAGGCATAAATCACTACAGCGAATTCTAAGTCATGCGTTGGGTAATTCCTTTCATGGACTTTTAGTTGTCTAGACCCATAAGCAATCACCTTTCCTTCTTGCATCAAAACACATCCTAACCCAATGTGAGATGCATCCACAAAAACAACGTACTCTATTCCTTCGATCGGCAAGGCCAACACAGGTGCACTGCACAAATGCCTCTTTAATTCCTGAAAGGCTTCTTCGCAACTATCACTCCAAACAAAAGCGGTATTTTTCTGGGTAAGCTTAGTTAAAGGCGCCGACAGCACTGAGAATCCTTGAACAAATCTCCTGTAGTACCCAGCCAAACCCAAGAAACTCCTTATTTCCTTAGGCGATGAAGGCGTCTTCCAATCCAACACAGCATAAATCTTAGCAGGGTCTATAGTAATTCCGTCCTTGTTCACAACATGACCCAGAAAGGATACCTGAGGAAGCCAGAACTCACACTTACTCAGCTTCACAAATAACTTGTGCCCTCTAAGAGTAGACAATACTAAGCGCAAGTGCGTAGCATGCTCCTCAACACTTCTAGAATAAACCAGCACATCATCGATGAATACCACAACGAAATGATCTAGAAAATCCTTGAACACACGGTTCATCATGTCCATAAACGCAGAGGGTGCATTCGTCAAACCAAAAGACATAACCAGAAACTCAAAATGACCATAACGGGAATGAAAGGTAGTCCGGGGAACGTCCGACTCACGGATCCTCAACTGATGGTAGCCTGATCGAAGGTCAATCTTCGAAAACACCATCCTACCACACAACTGATCAAACAGATCATCTATTCTCAGCAACGGATACCGGTTCTTGATGGCCACTTTGTTTAATTCTCTATAATCTATGCACGACCTCATGGACCAGTCCTTCTTTTCCACGAACAGAACTGGAGCAACCCAGGGCAAAGAACTTGGCCTAATAAAACAACACTGCAACAACTCATCTAACTGAGTTCACAACTCTTCTAACTCGCGTGGGGCCATACAGTATGGTGCCTTAGCGATAGGGAGAGTACCAGGCTCAAGATCAATAATGAACTCCACATCTCTAACAGGCGAAAGACCAGGAAGACTGACAGGGAAGACATCAGGAAACTCTCGCACCACTGGAACATCCTCAATACATGGCGATCCAGCAACAGTTTCTACTACAGAAACAAGGTAAGCCAAAAAACCAAAAATTAACAGTTTTCGAGCACATACCGCAGAAATTATCGGTGAAAACTGGTACGGAGAACCAAAAACGCTCATGGGATGACCGATGTCCAGCACAAAGTCCAGATGCTTTTCCTTGCATCGGATGACCGCATCATAACTGGACAACCATTCCATACCCAATATCACGTCAAAGTCTTCTAAGTCCAACACTTTGAGATCAGCAACAACCAAGAAATCTCCTAAGAGAAGGGGGCAACTTCGGACGCACTGGTTCGAGGATACCAAATCACCAGAAGGGAACTTAATGAGGAACGAATCGTTGCCCGGCTCAGGGGTCAAACAGTGACGCTCGATGAAAGCCCTTGATACGAACGAATGGTTAGTACCCGAATCGAACAGAACACGCGCCCAACGATTCTTTACCCTAAATCTCCCTATAAGTGCGAAAAAGAAACTAGTCTAATACAGCAAAGCCAAAAAGAATATAGACTAAACAGATGGCTTAAGGTCTAACCTGCGATCACTTGGGTCGAAGACTGTGCTTGCTCCTTGTTTAACACGTTCAGCTTTCCTCTTCCTTTATCCTGATGCTGCGGCGGCGGAAAGGTTCGAAGCAGAACTGGCTGCAACGGGGCTTGAACTCACGGGCATTGAAACTTCATGTGCCCCTTCTGTTTGCACTGGAAGCAGACTTTATCTTTGGTCCAACACTGGGCCACATCAAGCCCCTTCTGCTTGCACAACTGGCAGAGCACCTCACCCTTCGAAGCACCCTGGATTGCCAGCACTCGCTGCTGCTTCTAAAATCCTTTCCTCTTGACAAACCTTTCAAACGGATTGCCAGAGCGGCCACAGAAACTGCAGACCTCACCACCTTCTTTCTTCAAGACCAAGGCAGGCGCACCAGAATTTCCTTCTTCTCCAGCCTTTCTCTTTCCCTTCCTCATCAATGATCCTCGGTTCTTGGCATTATCGATTTCCTCAACCTTCAGCGCTACCTCTACTACCTCTGCGTACTTCTCCGACCTGTACGCACAGTCTAGTTGCTGGATATCACTGTGGAGACCACCCAGAAATCTCTTTACTCTTCCTTCTTCCGAGGATACCAGGGTCGGAGCAAACCTGCTCAGCTTGCAAAATTCAATCTCATACTCGCTCACCGTGAGCTGTCTCTGCATCAGATGCAGGAAATCATTCATCAACCGGTCTTGCTCTACCGACGACAGAAACTTTCTTAGCAGCATTCCTTTGAAGGTTTCCCACGAACATCCTTCGGAAAGGTCTTCCTTCTCCCTCAACCACCTACTCTTTGCGAGACCATTAAGCTGGTATGCGACAATCATCACCTTCTGATCCACGGTGATTCCTGAATAAGAGAACATCTCTTCAATGGCTATAAGCCAATCATCCAAGGCCACGAAATCAGCTCGTCCATCATACGATGGAGAACCCAACCTTTGAAAGTGCGAAATGAAATTCATTTCCGGAGGTATCTCTACTGGGTTTACCAACAGAGCAGGAGTAGGTACTGTCTGTCCTACTACGGGTGCCTGCACTACGGGTTGCTGCCTAGCACTGGCAGACAACAACGCCTCAACATGCGACTGCATCGCAACCATCTGCCTAGTCATAGCCTAATTGCTCTGGCGCAGACTCTCGATCAAAGCTTCACTCTGCACTCCGGATGACTCACCCTCTGACTGAGGAGTCAACCTAGTCGCGACTCGCTTGCGCGCTATCTCTGCTAAAATGCATAAATAATTAAAACTTAACCTTACACTAGAACTACACTGCTTGGTTCAGAACAAACATGTACAGATACTTGCCATTGCTACCACCTTGCTCTGGGTTTTTCTTGATGTTATGCTAAATTTGGGGATGATACTACATCGCCCCTCTTGACTCAAGTGCAAGGGTCGTGAATGCATGAATTTTCTGTTCATTTTGAAATCATGGGTGTACATGTGTCATCATATAAGTCTTTAACTTCGCACGTGTGCTTATGTAATGCTATGTAATGTATGTTGTGTTATGCATTCTAATAAAGGCCTTAATGCATGTTATGAGCAGCGTACACATGAAATATTATGCATCACATACTACATAATATTGCATGTAACGAAAAAGATAACGTGCTAATGGGAATCCATGTGATGATGGTTATGCATCCCATACTACATAACTGTCACATGTTGCCACCTATGGTGGATCCATATACAAACACATATTATGCATCCCATACTACATAATATGCCCCGTATACTTCTTATCATGCTATGAGTGTAGTGCTCATGCTTCGGCCAAGATGTACTGATGACACATCGCTGTGTGTATGCAATGAAACCAAAACAACTACTATATCAGAATTTGTTGCCCGACCGACTTGTCGAACAACCTACCTCTGATACAAACTGTCACAACCCACATTTTCTCCGAATTTAGGAATATCAGAGTAAGAGAAAATACGCGTCATGATGCCACGCCATGCAGGAGACAACTGCAGACGCTCAGGCGAAAACCTATTACTTACTTAATCAAAACATGATAGATCATCGTATGAAATAATTTAATAGAGTTTGGGGTAAGAACTGTGTCTCTCAGTTCGTGGATCAACTAGTCCACCGAGATAATATATGTAATTGCAGTGGAAAGTAATCGATTTAAGGTCCAAAATGCACGTGATGACAGGACATAAAGTAAATGATATGAACATATCTAGGCATAGTATAAGTATAGAAAATATCTTTTAGGCGACTTTAAAGATAAGGATTCTGTTAAAAAGGATGCAATGAGGATGAAAGAAAAACCATTTTTTTATTACTATAATGTGCCTAGAGATAAATCATTCCCAGAGAGCAAGTTACACAAGATCTACAAAAAGTAGTAGCAATTAACTGGCAAGTGAACTATAAAGTATCAAATGGGCACAACGGGCGTCAACAACTTGACACTAACCCGTTGGCTCCAAACTAGCATGTCTGAACACAAGAAGAAAACAAACCACAACTACCTCGCAGCAGCGGGGTAAACAGCAACTAAAACTCCCAGTGACCCAGGCTACACCACTAGCAGCTAAGGCTCTGAACCTGAGGCATTCAATAAAACAAAGAACGCCTCAGCAAGGGATTACAAGTGGCAGTAAACAACAAGCAGAAAAGTAAATGAGGAATAAGGGGTACCAACCCAAGCCAGATTTACCGAAAGAAAAGCTCCAAACAAAGAACTAAATAGAGCACCAAGTGCACCAAAATGCCATAAAGAGGAACAAACAAAGTTCATTTATCTTGTTAAATTTAATTAAAGAGATTGATCAGCTCAAATTAAACGGGAGCGGTTACTTACCTCTGCCACCCAAGCCCAAAACTGGTTGGGGGTGTCACTAGACCCAACCACCCAAACACAACTACCGTGCAAGGCTATAACATTCCCCCACTGTCCCCCAAACACGACTACCGTGCAAGGCTAAAGATAATGGTTCTTATTAATTAAATTCTTATTTAAAACACGGGGTGCAACCTGAGAAATAATCACCCGGATACCTTAAGGATAGGGTCACAAATAATGTAAACAAGCGAAGACATAAATTTTTTAACCACAACGGGTACGAGGTTTCAAAGAATAGAAGTAATCGGAGGCATAACTCAAGTATTAAGAAGTAGAGGGCATTTCTCGAGAATTTAAAGGCTAAGAACCTAGCCCTCGAGAAATCAAGGAGTGGGGTCATAAAGTCCTAGGGAAAGCCAGGGGAAAAAATAAATTTAGTTCTCGAGAGAAAGTAAAGGCAATGAACAAGGAGTTCTCGAGAAATTTAAAGGCAGGGAAAAAATAATGCTACTCTCGAGAAATTAAATGGGGAAAAATAACTGTTCTCGAGAAATTGAAGCTGGGTCTAAGCTTCTTGAGATCAAGGCTCTCGAGAATTGAAATGCAGGAGAAAAGGCTGCTCTCGAGAAATGAGAGCAGGAAAGAAAGGTTCTCGGGAAATAAAAGAAGCAGGGATCAAACCGGGAATTTCGTTGAACGCGCCGGGCCGTTTGATGAACTCCAGGCCGTTCGTCGAATGGGCCGTTCGACGAACGTGGACCATTCGATGAATGCCTAGCCACGCGTTGAACGCCCAAGCGGCAGAATCTGAGCCGTTCGACGAACTCCAAGCAGTTCGTCGAACGCTCAGATCGACGAATTTCAACCCGTTTGACGAACATTAAGGCGTTCGATGAACTTCAAGGAGAAATCTGATTTCTCGGGAATATTAAATGCAGGACTGCTCTCGAGAAATTAAATGCAGGAAGACAGGAGGAACAAACTTCTCGAAAAATTAAAGGAATCAGGCAGCCCTTCTCGAGAGATTAAAACAAACAGTAGCAAGAAGTTAAGGCAGAAGGAGGAAATTGTTAACTGTCCAGCAAACACTCAAAAAATCATGCCAAAAGCACAACCAGAATTCATAAACCAGGAAAAATAGCGCTTCAAGAAAATAAGAAGGAAGGAGGAGAAAGCCACTTGCCTTAAACCTTGCTAAACTCGAAGAACGCCGCTCCAAAAGCTATGGATCGGCCAAGAACTCAACCGAGCACGAAATCCTGAAACTTTTCGGGTCGAATAGAGGAAATAGGTCACTACCATAACTCCAAAAATTCCATGAAATGGGAAGCACTTACCACTAGAACGAAGATCTCGCCGAGAGCTTTGCAAATCTATACTCCAAACGCGATTTCGACCACTACGACCTTGGAATCGCCGACCGGAAGCTCCAAGACACTCTGCTCTCGCCTCTCTCGCTCGGCGGCTGGTTTGGTTCGACAAAGGAAGAAGAAGAATAGGGAGAGAATTTTAGGTATTTATATAACCCTAAATTTCATATTTAAATAATTAAATAATTCTCCCATTTTTACTCAAACAGCGAGGACGAGCAAAACACCTCGGATTTTCATGAAAATCGCACCTAAACTGAAACTCGGCGCTACAAATCCAACGACGAAGTCAGAATTCAATTCCGACGAGCCAAACTTGAGATAAAGCTTCCCGAAGCTAAAGTCTTGATAACTACACGAAATCCTCTCTACAACTCAAAACGACGCAAAAACTCGCACGCTCGATCTATATTACACACTTTAACTAGGCTAGGGCCCAAAACTAACCCTAACGAGCTGACGTAACACCCTTGTGCCAAAATTACACCACAGCGGCCACGTAAATAATTAACAAAAAATCAGGGGCGTTACAATCACTCCCCCCTAAAAAGAAGTTTCGTCCTGAAACTTGAAATCACAAAGATCAAGAAAGATATAGAATCAAATCCAACGGTTATCCGACGAAAGATTTACCCAAAATCTAAGAGAAGAGGTTAGGATGAGTCTCTCTCGTGGCAGACTCCAGCTCCCATGTTGCGTTTTCGACACCCTCATTCTTCCAAGGAACCTTAACCATCCGGATCGTCTTCCTCCGCAACACACGCACCTGAGTCTCCAACATTCGGACAGGCTCTTCAACATACAAAAGATTGGGCTGCAATATGGGCACCGAATCAAGAACAAGCCGATCACTACGCAAACACTTCCTCAACTGTCTCATATGAAACACATCGTGAAAATTTGGGAAGGAAGCAGGAAAATCCAATCTATATGCTCACGCTCCGATGCGCTCAACAACCTGGAAAGGTCCCACTTACTGGGGGTCCAACTTGTGGTTCCTTCCAAATCTCTGTACGCCTGGCATTGGAGAAACTTTCAAGAACACTAAGTCTCCAACGAAAAACTCTAGATCCACCCTCCTTCGATTGGCATACTTCTCATACCGCTCCTGAGCAATACAAAGCTTCTCGCAGATATAAGTCACAGCAATGCTCATCTCTTCCAAAGCTTCTGGGCCTAACAACGGGCTCTCACCAACCTCGGCCCAAAACAAGGGAGTTCGGCAATGCCTCCCATACAAAGCCTCAAAGGGGGCCATTTGCAAGCTTTCCTGATAACTATTATTGTAGGCAAATTCCATCAATCCAAGACGCTTATCCCAAGCTCCTCCATGATCTAAAATATAGCACCTGATCGTATCTTCCAAATTTGATTTACACTTTCTGTCTGACCATTGGTCTGATGATGGTAAGCGGTAGAGTATCTAAGGTCAGTGCCCAAAGCTCCCTGCAAACTCTGCCAGAAATGAGACATATACCTAGAATCCCGATCTGTCACAATACTCGCGGGCACACCGTGCAATCTGATGACCTCATCCAAGTAAAGCTCTGCTATTTTCTCCATGGAATAGCCGGTCTTGAAAGGCACAAAGTGAGCACACTTTCTCAGTCTGTCAACTATAACCCACACAGAATCATGCCCTCCAGGAGATATCGGCAAACCAGTAATAAAGTCCATTGAAATACTTCCCACTTCCAGCTTGGAACATCCAGTGGGTTCAACTTACCTCCAGGCCTCTTATGATCCGCCTTCACGCACTAACAAGTTAAACATTCAGAAACATACCTCGATATATCATTCTTCATACCTGACCACCAAACGATCTGCTTCAGGTCCTTGTACATTTTCATGGAACCAGGATGATAGGAAAAACTAGAGTCATGCGCTTCACTACAGATCCTTGCCCGAATATCAACCAACGCAGGGATACAATATCTACCTCGATACATCAGGGTATCTTTATCATCCATCGAAAAATCAGGTAATTCTCTTTTTTCAGTCTTACCTCGAAGATGCTTCAAGTCAGGATCTTCCTTCTGGTGAAATCTTGTTAGGGTAATCCAAGAAAGCTCTTCAGCCTCTAAGCTCGAAGGCGCGGTACAACTACCGATTAAAATATACATCAACATAAACTCTTCTACCAAGGACTGCACTGAAAGGTTGAAGACATGCGTAGTCTTTCTGCTCAGGGCATCGGCCACCACATTATCCTTACCCGGATGATACAGGATATCAACCTCATAATCCGCAACATACTCCAACCACCTACGCTGGCGTAAATTCAGCTCTTTCTGTGTGAAGACATACTTCAGCCTCTTGTGATCCGTATAAATCTTGCATGACACTCCATAAAGAAGATGTCTCCAAAGCTTTAAGGCATAAATCACTGCAGCGAATTCTAAGTCATGCGTAGGGTAATTCCTTTCATGGACTTTCAATGGTCTAGACCCATAAGCGATCACCTTTCCTTCTTGCATCAAAACACATCCTAACCCAATTTGAGATGCATCCACATAAATAGCGTACTCTATTCCTTCGATCAGCAAGGCCAACACAGGTGCATTGCACAGACGCCTCTTTAATTCCTGAAAGGCTTCTTCGCAACTATCGCTCCAAACAAAAGCAGGATTTTTTTGGGTAAGCTTAGTTAAAGGTGCCGACAGCACTGAGAATCCTTGAAGAAATCTCCTGTAGTACCCAGCCAAACCCAAGAAACTCCTTATTTCCTTAGACGATGAAGGCGTCTTCCAATCCAACATAGCAGAAAATCTTAGCAGGGTCTACAGTAATTCCGTCCTTGTTCACCACATGACCCAGAAAGGATACCTGAGGAAGACAGAACTCGCACTTACTCAGCTTCGCATACAACTTGTGCTCTCTAAGAGTAGACAATACTAAGCGCAAGTGTGTTGCATGCTCCTCAGCACTTCTATAATAAACCAGCACATCATCAATGAATACCACAACGAAATGATCTAGAAAATCCTTGAACACGCGGTTCATCATGTCCATAAACGCAGAGGGTGCATTCGTCAAACCAAAAGATATAACCAGAAACTCAAAATGACCATAACAGGAATGAAAGGCAGTCCGTGGAACGTCCAACTCACGGATCCTCAACTGATGGTAGCCTGATCGAAGGTCAGTCTTTGAAAACACCGTGCTACCACACAACTGATCAAACAGATCATCTATTCTCGACAACGGATACCTGTTCTTGATGGTCACTTTGTTTAATTCTCTATAATCTATACACAACCACATGGACCCGTCCTTCTTTTTCACGAACAGAACTGGAGCACCCCAGGGCGAAGAACTTGGCCTAATAAAACCACACTGCAACAGCTCATCTAACTGAGTTCGCAACTCTTCTAACTCGCGCGGGGCCATACGGTATAGTTCCTTAGCGATAGGGCGAGTACCCGGCTCAAGATCAATAACGAACTCCACATCCCTATCAGGCAGACGACCAGGAAGATTGACAGGGAAGACATCAGGAAACTCTCGCACCACCGGAACATCCTCAATACGCAGCGATCCAGCAATAGTTTCTACTACAGAAACAAGGTAAGCCAAACAACCGGAAATTAACAGTTTCCGAGCACATACCGCAGAAATTATCGGTGAACACTGGTACGGAGAACCAAAAATGCTCATGGGATGACCGTTGTCCATCACAAAGTCCAGACGCTTTTCCTTGCATCGGATGACCGCATCATAACTGGACAACCAGTCCATACACAATATCACGTCAAAGTCTTCTAAGTCCAACACTTTGAGATCAGCAACAACCAAGAAATCTCCTAAGAGAACGACGCAACTTTGGACGCATTGGTTTGAGGATACCAAATCACCAGAAGGGAACTTAACAAGGAATGAATCGTTGCCCGGCTCAGGGGTGAAATGGTGACGCTCGACGAAATCCCTTGCTACGAATGAATGGGTAGCACCCGAATCATACAGAATACGCGCCCAACGATTCTTTACCCTAAATCTTCCTATAAGGGCGAAAAAGAAACTAGTCTAATACAGCGAAGCTAAAAAGAATCAAGACTAAACAGATGGCTTAAGGTCTAACCTGCGATCACTTGGCTCGAAGACTGCGCTTGCTCCTGGGTTAACACGTTCAGCTTTCCTCTTACTTTATCCTGATGCTGCGGTGACGGCAAGGTTCAAAGCGGAACTGGCTACAACGGGGCTTAAACTCGCGGGCATTGAAACTTCATGTGCCCCTTCTGTTTGCACTAGAAGCAGACTTTATCTTTGGTCCAACACTTGGCCACATCATGCTCCTTCTGCTTGCACAACTGACAGAGCACCTCACCCTTCGAAGCACCCTGGATTGCCAGCACTCGCTGCTGCTTCTGAACTCCTTTCCGCTTGAAACACCTTTCAAATGGATGGCCAGAGTGGCCACAGAAACTGCAGACCTCACCACCTTTTTTCTTCAAGACCAAGGCAGGCGCACCAGAATTTCCTTCTTCTCCAGCCTTTCTCTTTCCCTTCCTCATCAATGATCCTCGATTCTTGGCATTATCGATTGCCTCAACCTTCAGCGTTGTCTATACTACCTCGGTGTACTTCTCCGACCTGTACGCATTGGCCAGTTGCTGGATATCACTGCGGAGACCACCCAGAAATCTCTTTACTCTTCCTTCTTCCGAGGCTACCAGGGCTGGAGTAAACCTGCTCAGCTTGCAAAATTCAGTCTCATACTTGCTCACCGTGAGCTATCTCTGCTTCAGATGCAGGAAGTCATTCATCAACCGGTCTTGCTTTACCGACGGCAGAAACATTCTTAGCAGCATTCCTTTGAAGGTTTCCCACGAACATCCTTCGGAAAGGTCTTTCTTCTCCCTCAACCACCAACTCTTTGCGAGACCCTTAAGCTGGTACGCGACAATCATCACCTTCTGATCCACGGTGATTCCTGAATAAGAGAACATCTCTTCAATGGCTATAAGCCAATCATCCAAGGCCATGAAATCAGCTCGTCTGTCATACGATGGAGGACCCAACCTTTGAAAGTGCGAAATGAAATTCATTTCTGGAGGTATCGCTACTGGGGGTACCAAGGGAGAAGGAGGAGTAGGTACTGTCTGTCATACTATGGGGGCCTGCACTACGGGTTGCTTCCAATCACTGGCAGACAACAATGCATCAACTTGCGGCTGCATCGCAACCATCTGCCTAGTCAGAGCCTCATTGCTCTGGCGCAGACTCTCGATCAAAGCTTCACTCTGCGCTCCGGATGACTCGCCCTCTGATTGAGGAGTCGACCTAATCGCGACTCACTTACGCGCCATCTCTGCTAAAACACATAAACCTATAATTAAAACTTAACCTTACACTAGAACTACACTGCTTGGTTCAGAACATACATGTACAGATACTTGCCATTGCTACCACCTTGTTGTGGGATTTTCTAGATGTTATGCTAAATTTGGGGATGATACTACATCGCCCCTCTTGACTCAAGTGCAAGGGTCAGGAATGCATGAATTTTCTGTTCATTTTGAAATCATGGGTGTACATGTGTCATCATATAAGTCTTTAACTTCTCACGTGTGCTTATGTAATGCTATATAATGTATGTTGTGCTATGCATTCTAATAAAGGCCTTAATGCATGTTATGAGCGGCGTACACATGAAATATTATGCATCCCATACTACATAATATTGCATGTAACGAAAAAGAAAACGTGCTAATGGGAATCCATGTGATGAGGGTTATGCATCCCATACTACATAACCGTCACATGTTCCCACCTATGGTGGATCCATATACAAACACATATTATGCGTCACATACTACATAATATGCCCTGTATACTTCTTATCATGCTATGAGTGTAGTCCTCATGATTCGTCCAAGATGTACTGATGACACATCTGCGTGTGTATGCAATGAAACCAAAACAACTACTATATCAGAATTTATTGCCCGACCGACTTGTCGAACAACCTACCTCTGATACCAACTGTCACAACCCGCATTTTCTCTGAATTTAGGAATATTAGAGTATGAGAAAATACGCGTCATGATGCCACGCCATGCAGGAGACAACTGCAGACGCTCAGGTAAAAACCTATTACTTACTTAATCAAAACATGATAGATCATCGTTTGAAATAATTTATTAGAGTTTGGGGTAAGAACTGTGTCTCCCAGTTCGTGGATCAACTAGTCTACCGAGAAAATATATGCAATTGCAGCGGAAAGTAATCGATTTAGTTCACTTAAGGTCCTAAATGCACGTGATGACAGGACATAAAGCAAATGATATGCACATATCTAAGCGTAGTATAAGTATAGAAAATATCTTTTAGGCGACTTTAAAGATAAGGATTCTGTTAAAAAGGATGCAATGAGGATGAAAGAAAAACCATTTTTAATAACTATAATGTAACTAGACATAAATTATTCCCAGAGAGCAAGTTACATAAGATCTAAAAAAGGTAGTAGCAATTAACTGGCAAGTGAACTATAAAGTATCAAAAGGGTACAACGGGTGTCAACAACCTGACACTAACCCGTTGGCTCCAAACTAGCATGTCTGAACACAAGAAGAAAACTAACCACAACTACTTCGCAGCAGCGGGGTAAACAGCAACTCAAACTCCCGGTGACCCGGGCGACACCACTAGCAGCTAAGGCTCTGAACCTGAGGCATTCAATAAAACAAAGAATGCCTCAGCAAGGGATTACAAGTGGCAGAAAACAACAAGCAGAAAAGTAAATGAGGCACAAGGGGTACCAACCCAAGCCAGAATTATCGAAAGAAAAGCTCCAAACAAAGAACTAAATAGAGCACCAAGTGCACTAAAATGCCATAAAGAGGAACAAACAAAGTTCATTTATCTTGTTAAATTTAATTAAAGAGACTGATCAGCTCAAATTAAACGGGAGCGGTTACTTACCTCTGCCACCCAAGCCCAAAACCGGGTGGGGGTGTCACTAGACCCAACCACCCAAACACGACTACCGTACAAGGCTATAACATTCCCCCACTATCCCCCAAACACGACTACCGTGCAAGGCTAAAGACAATGGTTCTTATTAATTAAATTCTTATTTAAAACACGGGGCGCAGCCCGAGAAATAATCACCAGGATACCCTAAGGATAGGGTCACAAATAATGTAAACAAGTGAAGACAAAAATTATTTAACCACAACGGGTACGAGGTTTCAAAGAATAGAAGTAATCGGAGGCATAACTCAAGTATTAAGAAGTAGAGGGCATTACTCGAGAATTTAAAGGATAAGAACCTAGCCCTCGAGAAATCAAGGAGTTGGGTCATAAAGTCCTAGGGAAAGCCAAGGGAAAAAATAAATTTAGTTCTCGAGAGAAAGTAAAGGCAGAGAACAAGGAGTTCTCGAGAAATTTAAAGGCAGGGAAAAAATGATGCTGCTCTCGAGAAATTAAATGGGGAAAATAACTACTCTCGAGAAATTGAAGCAGGGTCTAAGCTTCTTGAGATCAAGGCTCTCAAGAATTGAAATGCAGGAGAAAAGGCTGCTCTCGAGAAATGAGAGCAGGAAAGAAAGGTTCTCGGGAAATAAAAGAAGCAGGGAACAAACTGGGAATTTCGTCGAATGTGTCGGGCCGTTCGACGAATTCCAGGCCGTTCGTCAAACGCGCCGTTCGACGGACGCGGACCGTTCAACGAACGCCTAGCCGCATGTCGAACGCCCAAGTGGCAGAATCCGAGCATTTCGACGAACTCCAAGAAGTTCGTCGAACTCTCAGATCGATGAATTCCAGGCCATTCGTCGATCGGGCCATTCGACGAACGCGGACTATTCGGCAAACGCCTAGCTGCGCGTCGAATGCCCAAGCGGCAAAATTCGAGCCATCCAACGAACTCCAAGCAATTCGTCGAACGCTCGGATCGATGAATTTCAACCTGTTCGACGAACTTTAAGGCGTTCGATGAACTTCAAGGAGAAATCTGATTTCTCAGGAATATTAAATGCAGGACTGCTCTCGAGCAATTAAATGCAGGAAGGCAGGAACAGCAGACTTCTCAAAAAATTAAAGGAATCAGGCAGCCCTTCTCGAGAGATTAAAACAAACAGCAGGAAGAAGTTAAGGCAGAAGGAGGAAATTGTTGACTGTCCGCAAACACTCGAACAAACATGCCAAAAGCACAGCCAGAATCCATAAACAAGGAAAAATAGTGCTTCTAGAAAATAAGAAGGAAGGAGGAGAAAGCCACTTGCCTTAAACCTTGTTAAACTCGAAGACAACCGCTCCAAAAGCTATGGATCAGCCAAGAACTCAACCGAGCACGAAATCCTGAAAGTTTTCGGGTCGAAAAGCGGAATTAGGTCACTACCATAACTCCAAAAATTCCCCGAAACGGGAAGCACTTACCACTAGAACGAAGATCTCGCCGAGAGATCTCCAAATCTATACTCCCAACGCGATTCCGAGCACTACGGCCTTCGAATCGCCGACCGGAAGCTCCAAGCCACTCCGCTCTCGCCTCTCTCACTCGGCGGCTGGTTTGGTTTGACAAAGGAAGAAGAAGAATAGGGAGAGAATTTTAGGTATTTATATAACCCTAAATTCCATATTTAAATAATTAAATAATTCTCCCCTTTTTACTCAAACAGTGAGGATGAGCAAAACACCTCAGATTTTCATGAAAATCGCACCTAAACTGAAAATCGGCGCTACGAATCCAACGACGAAGTCAGAATTCAATTCTGATGAGCCAAACTCAGGATAAAGCTTCCCGAAGCTAAAGTCTTGATAACTACATGAAATCCTCTCTACAACTCGAAATGACATGAAAACTTGCATGCTCGATCTATATTACACACTTTAACTAGGCTATGGCCCAAAAATTACCCTGACAAGCTGACGTAATGCCCTTGCACCAAAATTATGCCACAGTGGCCACGTAAATATTTAACAAAAAATCAGGGGCATTATAGTGTTAGGGAAGCCTGTGAAGCCTTTCCAGTGCGTGGTCGAAGTGGAAGTAGGTGGTGGCACTCTAACCTTCTCTTTCATGTCCGGTAAAGGATACAAGGGATGGAGCTGGTCTCTTTTCTGGGCAATAGGGTCGGGGGGGGGGGGGGGGGGGGGAGGGTGTGGAACTCCCCTTTTTCATGGTTTGGGAGCTATTATATATCCAGTCGAGCCCCCTCATACCCTTCTTCCTTCTTACCTGAGTGGAGGTGGGTTGAGTTGTCGACAACTCCAGTTGGGCTGTGGGAGGGCAGTTGTCCATGTTTAAGTGGAAGCCTATACTTGCTTGGGTTGGCCAATCGACGATCACCACATGGATTGTGTGTTTTGGTTTGAGTGGATGAGTGGGGAGGGTTAGGGTTAGGTTTGGCCTAACCTTAGGTTTAACCCCCATGGTTAGAAAATATCCCAACCCACTTCCTAATTATGCTTTGTGATTAGTGCTCATCTCAGCACAAAGAAATAAGGTGGATTTGGTGAGTTGGGGGCTTGGGTGGAGAGGATTTACAAATAAGAATTCTAAAATAACTTCTTATAAGAGGGTTGACCAAAGTAAACCAAATGTGGGCCCCCATACATGTCAAAGTCACCATGGGTCCTCTTTGCCCAGTGTCGAGTCATCATTGATGTGACAGTGTTGAAATCAAGCTTTCATGTATCTCAAGGTGTCATATAATTTATGAGCTTTATTTTTATTTACTTGACTAAATGACGCCGGAATTAAGCGAGATGAATTATGTTACACTCGTATCAGCTATATATGAGCCTAATGCACTTGGAAGAATTCAATTCAGAGCTCGTTTGCTTACTAAGCTATTTTGGCATCTTTTCGACTCTCGATGTTACTTAAAATAGTCGTTTTATCTGAATGACCTTAGATCAAAACGAAACGAGTTCCATTGTACTCGTATCAACTATACAAGTTTCACACAACTGACGGAAGTTAATTCGGAGAATGTATGCTCAATATAATAGATTGGCATCGTCGTGACGCCCTATGATACTCAAAATGGTCACTTTCTCCAAATGTCCTCGGATTATAACGAAATGAGTTATGTTGCACTCGTATAGACTATATGAGTCTAATGCAGCTGACGTAAGTCGACTCAGAGCATGCATGCTTAATATACTAAATCAACTTCGTCGTGATGCGCTACAATAGTCAAAATGGTCACTTTCACCAAATGACCTCAGATTGGAACGAAATGGGCTCCGTTGCACTTGTATCAACTATACAAGTCTAATGCAACTGATGTAAGTCGATTCAGAGCACATATGCTCAATATATTAAATTGGCATCGTCGTGATGCATTAGGATACTCAAAATGGTCAATTTCATCAAATGATCTAAGAATGAAATGAAACGAGTTTTGCTGTCGTCATATCGATAAGATGAGTCTAATGCCACTAACCGAACTCAATTCGGAGCTAGTTTGCTCAATATTCTACGATAGGGTCGGTACATAGCTTGATCCGACCTGGATTATCCAACTCTGTTGTTTCATATCGGAATGAGGCTCAGTTGGCTTTGTTGAATTTATTTTGATCTTATAAACAGTATCACTGGCTGAGATCAGCTTCATATTGATTTACTTAACTGATTATATTACACCGCCATTCCATAAACTGACACCATAATGTGGTGGAGGTCAGGTTGTGGTTTATTATGACCCGGTTCAAACTCCTTCAAGGGTTCAATTGAACTGAATAGACCCCATTATCAAAGGTGGGATGGTACACCCTTCTCTCTAAGAGCTAGTTAGTTGTAGACTATTTCTCCCTAGATAAGCATCGGGCTACCTCCTAGACCTACATCCTAGATCAAGTCTCCTAACAGATGAGGCTAATTTTTCCTTATGTCTCACACAGACCCAGTCACCAACCATGGTTAAATTCCCCCTAAGTTGCTCACAGACATAGTTGCCTACCACTGGGCAAAATCCTCAACCATTACAAAAAGGGTAACCAAAGGAAAATACAAATACAAAAGATGAAAGATATGAAATATTCAGTAGAACTCCCTCTGTAGATCTTTTGAAGGTGAAGATAAAGGCACAAGCAAAATCGTTGTTGTTGATGTGCAGCCTTCTAGTAGAATCATCGTTGATGTGCATCCCCTTCAAGTTATCCTCTCAATATTTGTAATGGCCCAAGGGAGCGCTCAGGAGTTCTGAGATGATGCTTTGGAAATAATTCGGAGTGGTGGTGCTATATACGTTCGTCGTACTTGTGGAATGAGCAAAGCTGCCTTTATATGAACTCTAAGAGCTACCGATGATGGTAAGTCCTACCTCCGTGCGGTATCCCTTTAGGAACCCTTTGTCGCTATGAGTCAAGCAGACATGGTAAGTTTATTTCTTCATTTTAGGAAACACATACCACGCCGCACTAGAGTTATCGTGTCGCGCTATCTTCTTTCCATATTTTCTCCTTTGCTCTCGCTTGTATTTTTGTTTGAATGCATTTTGGAGCTCATCCCATAATTGAACGCTATTGCCAGCTGTAGGTGCTTCCGCACCAGGGTAGGATGCAAAGATTAGAGTGTTGGTCCAATTCATCGGTTCGTTCAATTTATCGCTTCAGTTTGTCATACCTGTCAATTCCTTCACACTATAAATGCAAAACAAACATGATCAAATACATGATGAGATTTGTTATTCTCAAACCAAAGAGATGCGGAATGCATGTTCCAAAATGTGCCCCCTAGAAAGCTATAAAAGTGGCCTTAGGCCTTCATTTATAGGGACAAAGAAAAAAAGGAGAACACAAATATCTCAGTTTTTTTGGCGATGACCTGGCTCTCTGTTTATCCTCATGCTTAGCGTGCAATTAAATTTTGACTTTTCCGCTCTGTCGACTGCTCTCACGAGCACAACTCAAGATTTAGTTTTTCTCAAGACGTTTGTAAAGGAGCAGTGGCCTATCACCTTCCTAAAACTCCAACTCCTGTATTCAACTATAATTAGTGGATTTTGTTAGAACTGGACCTGACCCTGTGGTTTTTTCCTTTTCTGGGTTTTCCAAATATAAATCTTACTAAATGTTGTTGGTTTTACATTTTGACTATCCGTGCGATTGATCCACTCTCGAGCTAAGATGACCCAATTCCTCTGGTCCGTGGGTGCGCTAAGAAACCCACAATGATATATATATATATGAATGAATGAATGATATCTTTGTGGGAGAGAGAATAGATGATGTGATATTTTGGTATATAATACTCATTTATCTAAGAGGAATATAAAAAAAAAGCTCATTTAGAGCTTTTATATAATTTACATGTAAACATAAAGTTCTATTTAAAACTAATAATATGAACGATCATTAGTTTGCAAGAAGACAATAGGGAGAAAAATGACAGTAATATAAAATAGAACCAATACAACTCTCCAAATGTGAGATGGTTAACCACAGAGTTTGCGGAGAAATTTTTTGATATGATACATCAGATAATTATTAAAGTGATCTAGGATAAGCTTTTGTTATATGTAGAAAGACTGTGTTTCATAAATTCTTGTTGAAGGCCAAGTACTTTATCATATTTAGAAGTTGATGTAGAATCATCTACTTTAGATAGCCATGTATCGAAGTGAGTTCGATGTACAACTTGATTTGCATTAAAATCTATTTCAAAATGAAGGAGCGCCTACGTTCAGTTATTAAAGGTTTTATTTTATTTTTACTCGGAGTATATAAGGCAATTCATTAACTATGTCGGTGATATAACTGCACATCAAACACCAATCAGATGTTTAAATATGTGAAGATAAATAAGGCAAGTTATTCTGAGGATGTTTACTATTTCAACGATCAGTGTTCATCTATTGGGCATTTGCCAATCGGAGACCCGATTGTAGACTAAAGTTATAAATTTGATGAGATTTTAAGATAAAGTCATTGTTGATTGAAATAGATGGTGGTACTTTCTTATAAGATAGTCATGGAAGTAGATTTCTCTGTTGAGGAAAAAGATTTCTGATTAAAGGTCTTACCTTTTCAGTAAATTGTGATTAAGAATTTTTCTCATATACCTTTATGGAGATATTATATTCTGAAGAATGTTCCATTGCCTTTTTTAAAGAAAAAAAATTAAATTCGGATATAAAAGGACACAGAAGGGGACAAAAATGAACTACTAATACTTTATACTCTCATATGAATTTAGAATGTCTTGTTTTTCTACTTCTTCCTTCTTCACTCTCCCTAAAAAAATCTCTTCAGTTCCTCCCCTCTACTCTCTGAAGAATAAGAAGGGATCATTGTTGATTGAATCCAAAGAAAATTGAACACAAGCAACAATATAAACATGCAGAGTATTGTTTCTTATTATGGAAAAAGAAAGATTATTTCAATATATTGTAAAAGAGCTTATAGAAACACTCACCAATGTATTCAACATTTAATTCTAAGAGTTGTTAGAGCCTATGTTCTGCATCTCTTAGTTTGAGAATAAGAAATACTGTGTTGTATTTGATCTTGTATTTTATGTGTTTATAGTGTGCAGGTTGTACAGGAACTAGCTACACATCCCTATGAGTAGTATGCTGATTGGAGACAATTCTCTGGAAAGAGAGATAATGCCCCACTATAAGAGTTAACGTCCCACTTTAAGAGTTAACGCCATGCATTAACTCTTAGCACCCCGCTTAAACTCTTAACGCCCAGAGTTAGCATTAATGCCCCACGTTAACTTTTTCGTCGATAAGGGATGTCGAAGAGGGAATGACGTCGAGAAGAAGTACCGTCGAGTACCAAGAGACAACGCCAGCGTTGACTCTTAACGCTCGTGTTGAGTCCACAATCTCTACCACATTCTCGATGGTTGTGCAATTTCAGCCACGACTGTACATGATCACAAACGCTGACGTTAACTCTTAACGCCAAGCGTTAGCTCCCGTGCCTATTTAAAGAGAAGCCCCTCTCATTATTTGATTGATGATTCCATAATTCTGATTCTTTTGAGAGAGGCTCGTCTACAACAATTAAGAGATCTCCCTTGCGCTAACATGAAGATCTAAAGAAGATTTTGAAGGAGAATGTCTACAACGCATATTCTATACGAAGGACGAACGCTTCAAGAATGCCAACGTCTACATTGCCTTCGTCTTCACCTTCATAATTTCTTGGTGAGTTTTTCTTACTTTATCTTGTAATCTTTTAATTTATTCCTTTTTGTAATTGGTGTGGAGAAATTGTTCGGGGAGAATTAGAATTCCGTGAAGGATTCCGTGGGTAAATTCGCAGCGGTTGTTGACGACTAGGTCCTTGTGCGACTTAGGGGGTAATTCTCTACCTTGTGCATAGCGACTAGGTCGAGGTTAGATCTAGGGGGTGTCTAGAGGCCTTATCTGGGATTATATAGGCTATAGCCAATCGGTCCCTGGGAGAAGGACCGGTGAATCAACAAATAGTGTTTTTTTAAATTATCGCCTTAATTTCTAGCGTTATAGAAATCAGACATTTGTATAATCAAGTTCTTATGAAATAAAATCTTGTCCTTTAATGTTTTCATTCAATTGATTTTATTTCCTCTTTGGGAATGCGTTAAATTATATTTTCATCAAAACATTAAAATAAACATTTGTGTAATTATCTTTGTAATACAATATTCGTTTTCATTATCTCTGATTTTCTGGAATTGTATTTCATTAAAGTTTTCATAAGTAAAATCTCCTTGACAAAATTCTAAGCAGCTTAATTTTTGAAGAGCTAATGCCCAGTGTTAACACATAATGCCAGGCGTTATCAATAGTAAGGAAAAAGTTCTGTTAACCTTATCTGAGATATTAAAATATATTTTCCTATAAAATATTCTGAAACTTCAGTCACAAACTCTGATATTTTTAATTAAGATTTAAATTCCATAAAACACTTATTCACCCCCCTCTAAGGGCACCGTAAGATCCAACATGTGGTATCAGAGCGTAGGTTATTCCAATACAGCTTCACAACGGGGAATAATGGCGCTTCATGATCTCGCATCCACTAGAAGTGAAAAATTTTGTGAAAATGAAAAATCATTATCACCACCATTATTTATGGGTGAAAATTATAATGGGTGGAAAACTCTTATTGAAAAATTTCTTAAATCTTTGGATATTAAAGTTTGGAATATTACTATTAAAATGCCCCCAAGTATTCTTAATAAAAATGAAATGTTTTTAAATACCAAATCTATGAATATTCTATATTGTGCACTTGATCAAAATATTTTCAAACATATTTATACGCTTCCTACTACTTTTGAAGTTTGGAAATTTCTTGAGAATACTTATAGTTTTCCTTCCACGGATAATAAACAAGAGCAATTCCTTATGGATCCAAGAGAAGAAACCGATGAGGACTCATGCTCGGAGGAAGATCTATCAAAGAGAGAAGAATGCAACGTCACAATATTGGACTCAAATGATGGCAAAACATCAAGCAAAAGAGAAGACAAAATTCAACTATGGATGAGGAATGCGAAGAAGATGTCAAAGAAACCTTTGGTTCAAATCTTGCTTCATCCCATAGCAATGTAAGAAAATCAAAATCTTCTTTTTTGTAAAAAATTCTATTTCTACATTCCGTGTGCTTAAATTCGCTAAATGCAAAATTTCAAAGTTGAAACATGCTAATTTCAAACTACGTTTAGAAAATAAAACTTTAAAAGCAAATGCTAAAGTAGAATCAAGTATTGATGTGTTAAATTCTCATTCATGCTCTTTAATTGAAAATGCTAAACCTTGTTTTGATTGTAGTACTTTTAAAAAGGAACTCAAGGTTTTAGAAAAAGGTCTTTTAAATTCAAAATAGCATAATGAAAAATTGATTAAAGAAACTGATGCTTTAATGGATAAACTTGAATCATTAAAAATGATTATTCAAAAGTTTTCAAGTATTAAAAAATCTCTTATTTCTAGTTTATCAAATCATCAAAAGTCCAAAAATTTAACTCCGCATTATAAAAGTAGGTCTATAAGAAAGAGTGGAATTGAAAATCAACAAGTAAATAAGAACTTTTTATCAAATGCTCAAAATCACTCACTCTTTCAACATTCAATTATTAAGAATGACCATCACCTTTATAAACTATCTAAGAATGATTATTCTAAAACTCTTTATGATTATCGAAATCATCTATTTTTAAAAATAATATCAATAAACATAATTCTAAAATGAATTATTTTTCAACCAACTATCACTACAAAAAGACGACATATAATTATAATATGAATTTGAAAGAAAATCACCCAAAGTATGAATGGAGTCCCAAAATTAAAAATGAAACTCTAACTTCACTTGTAAGGTCTTATTCATCACTATCTCTCCAAAAGCCAACACGATGTATTTGGCTACCCAAAGGAACCATCCCACTTGGACCCCTTTGGATACCTAAATCTCTCATTAATTAGTATCCAATCATTTGCATGAAGTAGAAATAAATCAAAATGGAATACACAATACTCTACTTCATGATGTGCCTTATTGTCTTTTTCTTTTGTTTATTTTCTATTTTTGAGCCAACACACTATGATTATTTTATATTTCATGAGATATGACTTTCACATTTTAAGCCTCATGTTTAACAAATCAAATTAAATATAAAGTTATAAAGTTTTTAAGTGATCTATCTTTTCTTTTTTATATATTTTTTATCTTTGTTAAATCCACTGCCTATAAATGTCTTATATTATCATTATAAATCGAATGCTAAATTTGCTAAATGATATTATCAAGAATAATGAAATTACTTTCAAAATTGGATTTAAATGGACTTTTAGGTGTCTTATGCTAAAAAATTAAATGCACAACTTGTTGCATATTTGTCTATTTCCTTGCTGCATATAATAACCCCTATAATGGAAAATCATAATCTAGAAAAATCAGAATTGAAAAACTACAAAAATGATGAATATGGTTTCATAATAACAACCATGATCTATTGATATCCTATGCTAATATTCACTATAGTCATATATCATAATTCATGAAATATATATCAAGACCTATCTTAAATCGACTAATTCTATCAACCTTAGGAATTGTGAAATATATGATTGCGATTGGTATTATAGTTTCATATCTTATTTAGTGTGTGTAATGTGCATCTCTATTGTTTGCATGAATCTCATCATATTTAGACCTTAAAATTAACTTGACATTAACAAGATGAAATCAAATAGAATTGCCTCTTCATTCTAGGTCTATAAAATTTCAAAACTCTATAATTGATTACATGCAAACCAATTATAAATATAGCATATTTTGCATAACATCCAAATTCATTATCCTAGCTGCACCTCTTGGTATATGCTCAATTTAGTGTCTATGCTAGGATTATCAATATAGCGACATGCTAAAGGTAGAGAAATTTGAACTTTAAAATTCATGAGTACAATGTGGTTTCAAAATCCACTATATGTTCTAAAACTAAAACAAACTCATGTTTTATGAATCAATCCTTAGACTAAAACATTTTGTATATCCATAATCATTAACCCATGACTTGTGTCTCACAATAGCGAGGGCGTAGGATTGTGTGCATTAGAGACCTAACCTCTAAGTCATGTCTTGTCCTTAACCGCGAAGGGTTCTAGTAGGGCCTTGCGAGGCACTAGGGGAAAGAGTGCTAGGTTGAGCATCGTCTTTTGTATGTATATGGGATTAACACCCTAACCTACGGTAAACGTGCAGCTCCTCATGTCCATCCGTCTCTTAAAACAGGGATATAGTGTGTAGACATATAGTTAGGGTATATTATTCTTGGGTATACTCATATTATATTCATTGCATGAACATTATCTCACTCTTTATACTTAAATCATGCATATTTGTTTTTGTTCTAACATTGCATCTTGTGTTTGCATATTTTATTATTTTGACCTTTAATGATTTTAAAAAACACAAGTATTTGAAAAATCACCAAAAACATGCTAAAAGAACCTTCAAATCTAATCAATATGCTCTAAAATTTCAACTAAAGGAAGGTCTCTTTATAATACAAATGAATCATGAAAAATGTTTTTCAAAACATCAAAATTTGCAGTTCTGTCTCAGCGTTAAGAAGCTAACGCTTGGCATTAGCCCCTTTGCTCCAATTTTTTTTTCTGTTTTGAAGAATTTCTGGTATTATTTAAATGCAGTGTGTGTTTTTTATTTCTCTGTTTTTAAAAGTTTTTATCTTTTTTTTCCTTTAAAACAAAATTTTTATTTCTTAAAAAAGAAATTATGTATTTTCTCATGCATTATTTTGGTTTTATTTTTCTGGCATAGAATATCATTTACTGAAATGACTATTAAAGACTTCTATATTTTCCAGAAAATATAGATGCAAAAATACAAAATTACAAAACAATTTCAAAGAACAAAAATATGTTTTTTTTCCTTTATGTGTGTTTATTGTTGTGTGCATATATAAAAATTCAAAAAATTTTACAAACTGATTGTTATTCATTGTCATTATCAAGGATGATTAATTATGTAAATTCAAGATTAAATACAATGTTTAATTTAAATTTCAAGTTTCTTAATAACATTGTTTTGTTTTTGTCATACCTTGAAAATTATCTTTTTATGTGCAATGAAATTGCTTGTAGATAAACATGTGTTGAAATGCTTAGCATGCCTCTAAGTATGAGTAATGTATTATGTTTGATAATGATTCATTCACTCACTTATTTTTGGTAACCTTCATGTGTTTACAACATTATTCTTGCATGATTGTATAGTGTAATTGTTGGAACATGGTCTTCCGCATCTCCTAGGTTTGAGAATAACAAATCCTATGTGTATTTGATCTTGTGTGTTTAAGTGTGCAGGATAACAAAGTCCACATGACTCAAGGATTACATAAGAAGGTTGCCCCCAAAGTTGAGCCATTAAATCCAAATCTCTTACTAGCGCTGGCGGTAGTCCTAGCGCAGGCGCTAGCTGTCGTTCGACGAACTATTAGCGGCGCTCGCCAAAATGCTCATAACTGCGTTCGATGAAAATTCGATCGACAAAATCTTAGCTACGTTCGACGAAATTTCGATCGACGAAATGTTTGCTGAAGCGCAATTGCCGGGAGAACTTATAGAAGGAGATAGCGCCAGGCGATATCCGATAGTGCAGGCGATAGCGAGGAGCACAGTAGGCAAGAGAGAAAAGTTTCCTCTGATTGAAGATTCTGCCGCACAGAATATGTCCTAATATGGGATAGCGCCGACGGTAGCACTAGTGATGGCGCTAGCGCTAAGTCTATAAAAAGGACCTCTTGGCTCCGTCTTCCTCATCCTCGAGAGATCAAAAATTCCAGAGCTTCGTTCCACAACATAGAGAGGAAGATTCAGAGATACTCCTATAAATCCATAAAGGCTTAAGGAGATCCATGGAGAAGATTTCAACACGCATCATCATCGTGACGAAAGACCGCATCGACTACGATCATACTCTGCGTCTTCGTATATATCTCCAAAAGATCCACATAGAGGGAGTTTTTATATTATTGTCCTTTTATTTCACACCTTTTCTTGTAATCGTGTAGTAAATTCGCCTCGTGTTGGTGACTAGGTCTGGGTAGGACTTAGGGCTGAAATTCACCTCGTGTTGGCGACTAGATCTATGTTAGGTCTACGGGGTGCTCGAGGCCATATCCGGGGAAGGGTTGGCTAGAGCGGCTTGAGGTCATATCCGGGGAAGGATCGGCTAATGCCAATAGGTTCGTGGGGATATGAGTCGGTATAGAAAACAAAAAGAGTCTTTCATATTTCGCTTTGATTTCTAGCGTCATTGAAATCAAAATTTTGTAATCAATTTTATTAATAATAATCATGTCTCTCTTTGTGTAATAAAATTGATGTGTTCTTCATTTCTCTAAATTGGTTATTATCCACTCCTTTATTATATAACAATTTAGATCTTTAAACAAAATCACTATTTTGACTTCTTATCATAAGCAAGCATTTCAAAATATAATATAAGTTTTTAAAACCCTTATTCACCCCCCTCTAAGGGCGCCTACCGATCCAACAAGTGGTATAAGAGCCAGGTTCTATTCCAATCGGCTTAACAACCAGGAATAATGGTGTCTCATGATCTTGCTTCTATTAGTGGGGTATGTTTTTATAAAGAAGAAAAATCTCTTAAACCACCTTTATTCGAAGGGAGAAATTATAAAGGGTGGAAATTTTTAATGGAAAATTTTATTAAAAATTTAGATATCAATGCATGGGATATAACAATAGTTAGACCAGCGAATGAATCAAATAAACAGGAATGTCATCTAAATGCAAAAGCTTTAAATAGTATTTTCTGTGCTTTATCCCAAGATATTTTCAAATTAATATATTGTTTTTCTAGTGCATACAAAGTATGGAAATTTCTTGAAGAAATGTATGATTCTCCTTCGATAGGTATGGAACAATCACAAGAACCGGAGAATATGCAATCTTGCACAAGTCTTCAAGAATGCTCCTCTCATGACGGATTAATGGAGCACACATCAAATGGAAAAGAAGAAGAAGTACTGTCTTCGGAAGAGGAGTGCCAAAAAGATTTCAAAGAAACTATGTGTTCAAATCATGCCTCTCCCGAAAGCAACGTAAGGAAATCAAATCCCATTTTTTGTACTTCTATCTCTTCATTACAATTGCTTCAAACTACAAAGCGCAAAATTAAGAAATTAAAAGATGCTAATAAACATTTGCGCTTAGAAAATAAAAATTTAAAAAGGCAAAAATTAATGAACAATCAAATTCAAATTTATCTAGTTCTATCCATGGTTCCTTAGTTGACAACACTACACCTTGTGTAGAATATAATGAATTAAAAGAAAAACACAAGGAACTTGAAAAGGAACTTATTTTTATAAAAGAACAAAATGAAAGATTATGTCTAGAAAATTCATCCTTGAAAAATGATCGTGCTAAGTGTAAGGACTATAAAATCGAAATTAAAGAAATGGATGAAACATTTGATGAATATAGAAATAACTATCAAGATCATATAGATTCAAGTGTTTCCACTCTTAAAAATAGCATAATAGCTTATAATAAAGCTAGACATAATCTTAAAATCAAGAATGATGAATTAAAATCAGAAATCAATTTGCTTATGAAAATTATAAATAAAAATTCACAATATCAACAAATATCTAAAAGCAAGTTGAATATGAATATGAATATCGTAACTAAGTCTAATAATGGGAGTTAGAAACAGAAAGGATTTGTAAATCAAAATCAAAATCATCATGATTTACAAAATTGTATATCTCCTAAATTAAATTCAAATATGCAAAAATTTCCTATGAAAAATGAGTTCAAATGTAAACATTATTTTAAGCCTAAATTTAATGAATATGGAAATTTAATGCAAAACTATAATATTAAACCTAAGTATGAGTGGAGACCCAAAATTAAAGATGGAACATTAACTTCACATGAAAGGACCCATTCATCACTAACTACCCACAAACATACATGATATATTTGGGTACCCAAAGGAACCACCACACTTGGTCCCCTTTGGATACCTAAATCTCTTAGTCATTAGTATCCAATCATTTGCATGATGTACAAATCAACTCAAAATAAAATATCAATTTTCTACTTCATGATATGCTTAATTTCCTTTTTTTGTTTTGCTTTTTATTTTTGTTGAACCATCATGATATGATCACTTTATATAACTTGTGATAAGACTTTCTCATATTAAACCAAAATTCATAAATAAATCAAATTGTATGAAAGTTGAATAAAAAGTCACGTCATTTTTCAAGTGATCTACTTATCCTTTTTCTTTTTATCCTTCTAAATCCATTTCCTAAAAGTCTTATAAAATTTGAAAAAAAAACTAAATTTGTCATATGATATTATTAAGACTAAATGAAATAAGTGTCATAATGGATTTAAAAGGTATTTTAGGGGTATTAAGCTAAATTCATAAAATGCGCAAGTTGTGCTTAGGTAGTTAATATATTTGCTTCATTTTCAATTACCCCTAGTACGTTTAATCATAATCATGTCAAATCGAAATTGAAAAAAAAATGCATGAATATTATTTCACTTATTTATGATCATTTCACCCATTCATATGTTGTGCAAAACTCAAGAATTAAGGTCTAATGAATATGGAGCTTTAATGAATATGAAAAACATGTACTAAAATTTTAACTTCCGCAACTTTTTGCGATTTCTTCTCATCTCATCACTTCATTAGACAGGCCTTACATTGCACAAACATAATTAAGAAAAATCAGATGCAAGATCGAAGAAAATCTAGGCTATATGATCAAAATAAGCACTCTCTGTGAGCTAACGCAGACGCTAAGACCTAACGTCGGTGCTAGCTCAAGTATCCGATTTTCTAAAATTTTAAAATTCTGAAAAATCAATAAAAATATATTATTTTATATGTATTACTCATTTTTGCAATTCTGCCTGTACTTGTTTTTTGAAAAATTAAAATACAAAATTACAAAAGACAAATTACAAAAAAATATTTTGTTTTGTCTTTGGATATTTGCTTGAATTCTATTCCTATATGCAAAAAACAAATATAAAATATAAAACAAAAACATGTATAAAAAATTATTGTTTTGAACTTAACTTTTCGATTTACATGTATCTTGCGAAAGGGTGATTTGGGCTATCATCCGATCATATCACCTAGTACCGGGCGAACCTCTCACAAGATAGTCCTCGGGAAGTCCAAGATCAATCTTATGAGTTCAAACTTTATATCAAAATTATTTTTCAAAAATGTCAAAAATACTGTATAGACTTCATTGAGAAAATCAAGCATGATTTAATCTATTATTTAGAACTTCTATAATGTTGCAATTTATCTTTTCAAACTACTTTGAACATTGCTTTCATCATGCTTTGATATATCTATTAATATGTGCATCAATTATATTGAAAAAGATGTGTAGAACTAAGCTTAGCATGCCTCTAAGTATGAGTAAATGTTTTATGTTTGATAATGATCGCTATTCACTCACTTATTTTGGCATTGTCTACATATGTGTTTAATCTAAGAATGCTTGTGTATGTTTTGTAATAGTACAATGAATTATAATTGCACAAGTATCTTACCTACACAACCTTTGTTTGCACTTTAAAAGTTAAGAAAAGTGGTTATGTTTTTATAAATTATATTGGTTTGCAAAACAAGTGTATTCGGAGAACTTTGTACAAAACAAAAATCATAAAATAAAGGGACAAAGATAACTCCACCAAACACTACTTGAACCTCCTGATAAGTCTTAATAAACGTTGTGAGGTTGAGCACCTTGGAAAGAATAGTAAAGTTTCTTGTGCAAACCATAACTTTCTTTCAAAATAAAAATCCACTTATTCCTAAGTACACCGGATCACTAGTTTCAATATTAAAATAAAATAAAATATGTGATCCCCCAAACACTACTTTGCACCCTGATAAGTTTTAATGAGCATTGTGTGTGCAAAACACCTTGGTAGTTGTACATTTTTTTGTGCATTGAAGTGTGTGGAAGTAAAATTATTTGTGTTTTATTGTGCTCTTACTTTACATATTACTTGTATTTTTGATTAAAACATTTGTTTACTCTAATCAAAAATACACTTATGTGCACATCATTATCTTCCGTAACACTTCTTCTCATGAGTATTGGATCCTAATGCAAATTCTATACTACTCTTTATTTATGAAATGCACAAGATAACCTAGCATGCTTTCTACAATGTTTAGTATGTTTTGAAATTGTGAATTAACATAACATTGTAGTAATCTCTTTTTGATAACATTATTTCATGCTTGGTTACTTTATTATTAAACTTAAAAGATTTTACTTGAACAATGATTTACAAAAACATCTTCTTTATGAAATTTAACTCATATATTTTTTTTGGATCATCATTAATTACAATAACATGTTTATTGTATTTCTATAAGTCTTCTGCATCATCACCATATATTTCTACCTTGCACTTTCATGCTTATATCAAAGTCTTAAATACCAAAATTCCTTTTTTCCACAAATGGTAGACTTACTTGGTAGAATTTATATTGGTTATTCTAAATATTGTAATGCTAAAACTCTGATTCATTAATGGATTTCTAAATAGCTACATGAGTTGTTTGTTTAAAAAATTCAATAAAAATATAAATCCAGAGGCCTTGTTACTAGATTTAATACGCTTAATGTTTCCAATAATTATTATCCATGACTTCGTTTCTCACCATACCGGGGGCGTAGGTTTGTATACATTAGATAACCTTTATCTCTAGTCATGTCTTGTCCTTAACCGGGGAGGGTTCCAGTGGGGTCGTGCGAGGCACTGGGGGGAAAGAGTGCTAGGTTGAGTTGTGTCTAGTGTTTGCATATGGGACTAACACCCCCAACCTATGACATGTATGCACCTCCTCATGCCCATCCATCACTTAGTATGGGGCTAAGGTGTAGACATATTGTCTGGGTAGTTTAGTTACTTGGAAATCATTACATTTGTTTATGCTACAAACTCTGATTTATGAAAATATTGTGATACTCAAACTCTGATCTATTTCCATGAACAGTATTCTAAAATTTCTTATCATTTCCTTCTCTACAAGCTCGATCATGCCTTTATCTTATTTTCAACTTTTAAGTGGTGTCTCCTTACCCGCTTTTGCTAATAACAAAAGGCGAAGAACTAACATGATAAATATAATCTGCTATCAAAATATAAAACTAACATGCTTAATTAAGATGATAGCTTACATATTAGGGGAGCATTCACTTAGGGGGAGCATGTATTTAGTGGGAGCAATTCTAAATACTAAAATCGATAATTATCCTAGGTCATCACTCTCACACACACACAAGTATGTTTCTTCATGCTTATATATTAATGCTCTGATTTATCATTAATGCATTTGTTATTATCAATAGGGGGAGTTTGTTGGAACATGGTCTTCCACATCTCCTAGGTTTGAGAATAACAAATCCTATGTGTATATTATCTTGTGTGTTTAAGTGTGCAGGATAACAAAGTCCACATGACTCAAGGATTACATGAGAAGGTTGCCTCCAAAGTTGAGCCATCAAATACAAATCTCCTACTAGCGCTGGCGGCAGTCCTAGCGCAGGCGCTAGCTGTCGTTCGATGAACTATTAGCGGTGCTCGACAAAATGCTCATAACTGCGTTCGACGAAAATTCGATCGACGAACTCTTTTCTACGTTCGACGAAATTTCGATCAACTAAATGTTTGCTTAAGCGCAATTGCCGGGAGAACTTATAGAAGGAGATAGCACCAGGCTATATCCGATAGCGCAGGCGATAGCGAGGAGCACAGTAGGCAAGAGAGAAAAGTTTCCTCCGATTGAAGATTCTGCCGCGCAGAATATGTCCTAATATGGGATAGCGCCGGCGGTAGTACTAGCGCAGGCGCTAGCGCTAAGTCTATAAAAAGGACCTCTTGGCTCCGTCTTCCTCATCCTCAAGAGATCAAAAATTCCAGAGCTTCATGCCACATCATAGAGAGGAAGATTCAGAGATACTCCCACAAATCCATAAAGGCTTAAGGAGATCCGTGGAGAAGATTTCAACACGCATTATCATCATGATGAAAGACCGCATCGACTACGATCATACTCTGCGTCTTTGTCTACTTCTCCAAGAGATCCACATAGAGGGAGTTTTTATATTATTGTCCTTTTATTTCACACTTTTTCTTGTAATCATGTAGTAAATTCGCCTCGTGTTGGCGACTAGGTCTGGGTAGGACTTAGGGCTGAAATTTGCCTCGTGTTGGCGACTAGATCTAGGTTAGGTCTAGGGGGTGCTCGAGGCCATATCCAGGGAAGGGTTGGCTAGAGAGGCTTGAGATCGTATCTGGGGAAGGATCGGCTAAAGCCAACCGGTTTGTGGGGATACGAGTCAGTATAGAAAACAAAAAGAGTCTTTCATATTTCGCTTTGATTTCTAGCGTCATTGAAATCAAAATTTTGTAATCAATTTTATTAATAATAATCATGTCTCTCTTTGTATAATAAAATTGATGTGTTCTTCATTTATCTAAATTGGTTAATATCCTCTCCTTTATAATATAACAATTTAGATCTTTAAACAAAATCACTATTTTGACTTCTTATCATATGCAAGCATTTCAAAATATAATATAAGTTTTTAAAACCCTTATTCACCCCCCCCCCCCCTCTAAGGGCGCCTACTGATCCTACAGTAATAACATAAGTAATTAAAATGCTTAAATAGATTACCTACACAACATTGAATTGGTTATTACAATTCTTTGTCTTTCATGCACTTATTCTTTATAGAAATGTGGTTTCAAATTCATAAGCTATGTTTGCAAAATAAGTGAATTCTACTCATGAGAATTGGATCCTAATGCTCATATACACTATTCTCTACAAACTTAAGTAAATGCACTTGATAACAAAGCATGATCGGTACAATGTTTATGTTTACTTGAAATGCAAATTTAATTACATGGTAGTTTTTGTATCTTTTCTTGATATTATAAAATCATGCATGCAATTTTATCTTAATGGAATAGCATCTATTGAATCTTTAACTCAAAGATCAACATTTAAAAATTAAAACTCATTATCCTTTGTATGATTTTACCTTCTAAATTTATGTTTATGTTTATGAGTGCTTATTATATTCTTCTACTATGTTTACCACTTATGCTCATTCATGTCTATTATTTTTGTTAACACCGTGGTATTCTTTAATCAACAATTTGTTATCTTAAAATAAGAATGCTTACTTTATCATTTCAGCTATGCTGCTTAATACTTTATGTTCCATCATGCTAATATTTTTCTCAACAAGGAGTATTTGACAAGCTTTATATTGCATCCTATTTTTCTTTTCAACATAAATCATTTAAATTTTTATTGCCTACTATCAGCTAAACCCTTTTTGATACTACCAAAAGGGGAGATTAAATTGCATAAATCAAACATTTGGGGGAGTACATTAAAAATTCATAAGAAGTATTTATGTAGGGGGAGTAATCATATAGGAGGTGCATTCTTTATCCTGTGCTCAATCATGACAATCCTTCAATAAGTGATTCCTAACCACTTAGTAGATATACACTCATCCATACCCTCTTTTGCTAATAACAAAGGGTGAGAAGAAATTGAGAAATCTAGTAAAATAGATATTTAGGAGGACTTAATTATAAGTGAACACTTATGTAGGGGAGGACATGATATAGAAAGAGTATGAATTATCGCTTTCAATTCTATCACGCTCTTAATATGTTATTCATGCATATCTTATTACCGCACTTATCTATAAACACAAATTGACTTAATCTCACTAATTTCTCATTCAGGTATTTGTTATTATCAAAAGGGGGAGATTGTTGGAGCCTATGTTCCACATTTCTTGGTTTGAGAATAACAAATATCATGTTGTATTTTGTGTGTTTATAGTGTGCAGGTTGTACAGGAACTATAGCTACACATTCCTATGAGTAGTATGTTGATTGGAGACTATTCTCTGGAAAGAGAGCTAATGCCCCGCTTTAACTCTTAACACCCCGCTTTAACTCTTAACACCCTGCTTTAAGATTTAACGCCATGCATTAACTCTTAGCACCCCGCTTTAACTCTTAATGCCCAACGTTAGCGTTAACGCCCCACGTTAACTTTTTCGTCGATAAGGGATGTCGAAGAGGGAATGACATCGAGAAGAAGTACCGTCGAGTACCAAGAGACAACGCCAGCATTGACTCTTAACGCCCGCGTTGAGTCTATAATCTCTGCCACGTTCTCGACGGTTGTGCAATTTCAGCCACAACTATACATGATCACTAATGCTGGCGTTAACTCTTAACGCCGGACATTAGCTCCTGTGCCTATTTAATGAGTAGCCCCTCTCATTATTTGATTGATGATTCCATAATTCTGATTCTTTTGAGAGAGGCTCATCTACAACAATTAAGAGATCCCCCTTGGGCTAACATGAAGATCTAAAGAAGATTTTGAAGGAGAAGGTCTACAATGCATATTCTATACGAAGGACGAACGCTTCAAGAATGTCAACGTCTACATCGCCTTCATCTTCACCTTCAGAATTTTTTGGGGAGTTTTTCTTACTTTATCTTGTAATCTTTTATTTTGTTCCTTTTTGTAATTGGTGTGGAGAAATCGTTCGGGGAGAACGTCGGATTCCAGGAAGGATTCCGTGGGTAAATTCGCCACGGTTGTTGTCGTCTAGGTCCTTGTGCGGCTTAGGAGCTAATTTGCCGCCTTGTGCGTGGTGACTGTAAATAAATAGGGTGTGCCGAGACGAGAAATTTGAAAGAAAAATTCACAAGGATGACAGATCAATCACAGAAGACACACAGATATACAGAGGTTCACCCCAAACCGGGTTACGTCCCCTCTCCCCTTCCTCTTCTCTTTGTTCTATTCACCAAGACGGATTACAGCTTACAAGGTTACAAGGATCAGAACCGATCCTACCTCACTTAACCCTCTTCAGACAAGAACAGAGGAACCGCCGCCAAGAACAACCGCTCAAAACACTGTTGCACTCTTGCTAGGCTTAATGACCCTTAACCCTAAACCATGGTTATGCACCCTTTAAATAGGGCGCCAAATCAGGCTCAGACCAAACATCCACTGAGATGGTTCAATAACATCCGCTGAGTCGGAACCTGCTGAGATGGCATGTACGTAGGTTTCGAGCCTCGAACGCAGGCGTCGAGCCTCGTGCGCAGGCGTCGAACGTTGAACGCAGGCGTCGAGCATCGAACGCAGGAATCGAGCATCGAACGCAGGCTTCTCCCATTCGACGAGCCACTGAGATGGGAGTAATTAAGGACCCGTTCGTCGAATGCAGGCGGAGTTCGACGAACTATTCTCCGTTCGTCGAATGCCGTTCGACGAACCCTGACCAGAAGTGTTCCCCAACTCCAACATTCTCCCACTTAGTGAACATCTTCCTCCGATGAGAGATTCTCCTCCAACCTTCCTCTTCAACCCTACGGCCGTTGCACACCACTGAAATTTGGCAACAGGAACCGCCTTGGTAAGAAAAGCAGAGCTGTTCTCCATCGTGTCCACCTTCTCCAGTCGAACTACCTTCTTCTCCACCCTCTCCCGAATGAAATGATACTGGATGTCAATGTGTTTGGTTCGTGCGTGGAAGGCTAGATTCTTGGCTAGCTGAATAGCCCCTTGGCTGTCACACCACAGCTTTACTGGCCCCTGCTCAAACCCGAGCTCCAAACATAGCCTCCGCAGCCATATGGCCTCCTTGCTTGCATGAGTAAGAGTCATGTACTCCGCCTCCGTCGACGAGAGTGCCTCCACACATTGCCTTCGACTCATCCAACTGATAGCACCTCCAAACAGTGTGAACACGTACCCAATGGTGGATCCCCTGCTATCCAGATCACCTCCCCAATCCGAGTCCACGTGCCCAACCACGTCCAGGACTCCTCCTTCACCAGCTCCTTAAAAACATAGGGAGTAATTTGAAGTGCCTTGGAGATACCTGAACACACGCTTCACAACGTTCCAGTGTTCCTTTCCTGGTGTATCCATATACCGGCTCAACACTGCCACTGCTTGAGCAATGTCAGGGCGAGTGCAGACCATAACGTACATCAAGCTTCCCATAGCACTAGCATAAGGGACCTTCGCCATGTCCTCGACCTCATCATGTGTCTTTGGGCTCAAATCTGCAGATAACTTGCACCCAACTGGCATAGGTGCTCCCACTGGCTTGCAGTCTGTCATATTGAACTTCTTCAACATCTCCTCGACGTACCTCTGCTGCCCCAACCAAAGCTTCTTTTTGCTTTGATCCCTGGAAATCTGCATTCCCAAGGTGACACTTGGTGGCCCCAAATCCTTCATCTCGAATTTGGCTGAGAGCAGCTTCTTCACTTGTTGGATCATCCTGACACTATTGCCCACTAGTAGCATATCATCTACATAAAGTGTCAGGAAGATGAACTGCTCTCTCGTTCTATGGATGTACACACAGTGGTCCAAATTTGATCTTTCAAAACCTAACTCCAGCATGTAGGTGTCGAATTTCTGGTACCACAACCTCGGAGATTGTTTTAGTCCATACAGGGACTTCTTCAGCCTGCAAACCTGATTCTCCTTGCCCTTGGCTTCGAATCCTTCCGGCTGCTTCATGTATATCTCCTCCTCCAGATCGTCGTGAAGAAACGATGTCTTCACATCCATCTGCTCGATCTCTAAATCATGCGCTGCCGTAATAGAGAGTACCAGTCTGATCGATGTCATCTTGGCTACCGGTGAGAAGATCTCATCATAATCAACACCTTCAACCTCGGAGAATCCCTTTGCAACCAACCTTGCCTTGTATTTCTCCACAATTCCATCACCCTTCACCTTCTGTTTGAAAACCCATTTGCTTCCAATGACCTTCCTCCCCTTTTGAATCTTACACAGACACCAAGTCTGATTCTTCCTCAGAGACTCCATTTCATCCACCATGGCTAGCTCCCACTGATTTGAATCAGCCCTTGATCTAGCATCTCTAGCAGAGATTGGATCTTCACCAAGCATACTCAGGCAACATTGTGCAGCCACTGCACATTGTGGATATCTCACTAGTGCCCATCTTTCCCTTGTCGATCTCCTCAGAAGTGGAATTTCCTCAGCTTCATCTTCTGACTCATCAACACTTCTCACCACCTCCAAATCATCTGATTCAGAATCAGATTCAGCCCCAACAATGGTAGTTCCTTTCTCAAAACTTCCTTCCACCACTACTGCCTCTATCTCTGCTTCATTAGCCTTCTCAGCTTGTGTGACTGCCTGTGGACTGGTTTCATGAAACACCACATCCTTGTTGAATGTTATAGTCCTGGTCACAGGGTTCTAAAGCTTGTACCCTTTTATGCCTTCTTTGTAACCCACAAAGATGCACTTATCAGATTTAACATCAAGCTTCCCCCTCTTCTCCTTTGGAATGTGAACATATGCATCACACCCAAACACACGAGCATAGGCCAAATTTGGCTTTCTCTTGAAGATGGCTTCAAAGGGTGTACATCCCTCCACAGCAGATGTAGGGGACCTGTTCTTTAGGTAATTTGCAGCCGCTACTGCTTCAGCCCAGAACTCCTTCCCCAAGCCTGCCCAATTGAGCATGCACCTGGCCTTCTCCATCAAGGTTCTGTTCAGCCTCTCCGACACTCCATTCTGCTCTGGAGTGTATGGCGTGGTATTCTGTCGTGCAATCCCCTGCTCAGTACAGTACCGCTCAAAAGCATCAGAGTAGTACTCACCTCCATTGTCAGAACGGAGGACCTTCACCATTCTCTCCAACTGGTTCTCCACTAGGTTCTTAAATTCCTTCAACCTATCCAGAACCTCTGACTTGGACCTGAGAAAATGTTGGGTTTTTCTAGAACCATACATCACATGTAGGCGCAGCGGAATAAAAGAGAAACAACCCAAAAAGACTTGGATCGTCCATGAATATTGAATCAAGAAGTAAATCAAAACTAGGTATGAAATTACCTTTGCGGGATTGGATCAAATCCAACCAAGATGCTCCAAGAAGAAGATTCCTTTCAGCGGCTATGCGAGTCCTCACATAGAATAATGTCTACGTCTCTACAGCAGTCCACACGAGCTGGGAGAACACCAAGTCACGTCGCTCGCAACTCGGAAGGGAGAACAACTACACCTTGCACTTCCACGAACTGCTAGGTTCGCTCCAGGAAGAACAATCACGACGACGATCACCGGAGAGGAGGTCGGCGGAGGCGAACTGGGCGGCGGAACGCTTTCCGTCTAGGGTTCGAGCGAGAGCGGAACACTTTGGTCGGCTAAACCCTTTTTTTTAAGTTATGAGAACCCTAAAAGAAGATCTATTTATACCCAAAGCATAAATAGGCTTCTAGAAGAATTGCTATCCGCAGACCACACAACAGAATTGGCGTTTCTGTTACAATTTGTCGGGATTTCACGAATCAGCATTCGTCGAGTTTACACGGGACAATCCGACGAATTCCGACGAATCCAAATAGACGGCAACATTTGCCCAGTGAAGGGTCTCTGTGACAATTCGTCGGGATTCCACGGAATGATCCTACGAATCCGACGAATCTGACAAGTCATATCCGACGAATTCAGACAGCAACAATTGCTGGACTTCCCCATTCTTTATGATGATTGGTAACCTTTACCAACACAGTCAATCTTCCAAATTCTCCACATGCTCTTATGTGCGACCCTGCAGGCTCATATCGCGTTGGCAGTGACATTACATGTTTGACCACTTCTAGATCACAATGGTAACTCCAACAGTCTCCCACTTGATCTTGAAAGTATCAAACAAAAACCTCACAAACAATGAGCGGCATCTAGCAATGCATCATTGCTCCCCAAGCAATAAGAGTTCATAACTCATAAGCCTTTATGACCAATGTTCCAGCATTGTCTTTGTCCCTTACATCCGGAAAGAACTAGAGGCATGGACCGTGTCACCCTCATAATAGCTCAATCCAAGTTTCTTGATCTAGAACGGACTTCAGAGAATGGTGAGCTCAATATCACATATTGACTCAACCAAGCATGGCCATGCATTTCCCAGTCCAATTCCATCAAGGGGCCCATGGATGCAACTCCTGTTATATAGGAGGACAAATCCCATATCTGCTCACACCCAAACACCCAAATGATTCGTAACGTACCCAACGACCACCCTTATCATCAACCTTCTTCAAGAAAGACTTTAGATGACATCAAAGCACGCTCTTCCTCACTTGATGAATGCTGTGACTTCAGGTCAAAGGACCACAACACCATTGTCAAATGAGACCTACTTGTGACACATTTAAGTAACAATCCACAAAGTAGTCTCAGGTTGGGTCTGTCCTGTACAACTTGTTCACTAACAAGTACCCACGTGATGACTTGATATCACAATATCATGACCTGTGAGAACCGATCATCAGTCAACACACATGCTAGTCTTAATGTATCATCATCACCCTTAGCTTCTACGATGATACCTCGACCAGGGATCTTTTAAGAATGAAGCTTCGAAATCATAGGCTCTCACATTCAAGTCACGTACTTGATGTCCTATGGAAGCGAACATTCTAAGGGTATTTATCAGGAATTTTATTCTATCATATAGAAACAGTATATCGTAATAAAAGAACTTGCCATTAATTGTAAAAGGAAATCATTGGTACACAATTCATCATATGAATAAATATTAAATAGCCAACAGAATATATATTTTACATGCAACCCACAAGACTCTCACTAGAGTTGATCACTCAGGTATTGTATACCCATTGATCTAGTATGACCATCATGCTTTCTCTGCGCGAGAGGCTTTGTCAGTGGATCTGCAATATTCTCCTCAGTCGGCACTCTGCAAATGTTCACATCTCCTCGTTCGACAATCTCACGAATAAGATGGAACCGCCGAAGTATGTGCTTGGAGCGCTGATGGGATCTAGGTTCCTTAGATTGTGCAATTGCACCATTGTTATCACAGTAGAGAACTACAGGACCAACAATGCTAGGAACTACATCTATCTCGCCGATGAATTTCCTAATCCATACAGCCTCCTTCGCTGCATTTGCCGCAACGATATACTCGGCCTCAGTTGTAGAATCAGCAACTATCTCTTTCTTGGAACTCTTCCAGCTCACAGCTCCTCCATTCAGGCAAAACACAAACCCTGACTGAGACTTCGAATCATCCCTATCAGTTTGGAAGCTGGCATCCGTGTAACCACTTACAACGAGCTCTTCCTCTCCACCATATACCAAGAATACATCCTTAGTCCTTCTCAAGTACTTCAGGATATTCTTTACGGCTATCCAGTGACATTCACCAGGATCAGACTGATACCTGCTAGTCATGCTCAAAGCAAAAGAGACATCGGGTCGAGTACATAACATTGCATACATGATTGACCCAATTGCCAAAGCATATGGAATCAACTTCATGCGGTCCTTATCTTCGCAAGATTTTGGACACTGGTCCTTAGAGAGATTTACACCATGAAACATGGGCAAAAATCCTTTCTTGGACTCAAGCATGTTGAACCGCTTCAACACCTTCTCAATGTACATACTCTGGGTCAAACCCAGCAACTTCTTCGATCTATCTTTATAGATCTTAATACCGAGTATGTAAGTCGCTTCACCCAAGTCCTTCATAGAAAAGCAGTTCCCTAGGTTGTTCTTAACAACTTTCAAGGTAGGTATGTCATTCCCGATCAACAGTATGTCATCTACATACAATATTAGGAAGACAACAATGCTCCCACTGATTCGCTTGTAAACACACGGTTCATCTTCATTCTTGACAAAACCAAACTCTTTGATCTTCTCATCAAAACAAAGATTCCAACTTCTAGAGGCTTGTTTCAATCCATAGATGGACCTATTCAGCTTGCATATTTTAGTGGCTTCATTTGGGGATACAAAACCCTCGGGTTGTGTCATGTACACTTCCTCAAGGAGGTTTCCATTTAGGAAAGCCATTTTGACATCCATCTGCCAGATCTCGTAGTCATAATACACAGCAATAGCAAGCAATATCCTAATGGACTTTACCATGGCAACAGGGGAAAAGGTCTCATCATAGTCAACACCATGAATTTGCTTGAAACCTTTAGCCACCAGTCGCCCTTTGAATGTCTGTACATTCCCATCCATGTCAGTCTTCTTCTTGAAGAACCACTTGCACCCTATGGGTCGTACCCCTTCAGGTGGTTCCACCAAGTTCCAAACTTGGTTTGTATACATGGAGTCCATTTCAGATTTCATAGCCTCAAGCCATTTGTCGGAGTCCGGTCCATTCATAGCCTCTTGGTAGGTCGCTGGTTCATCATCATGATCCATAAGCAACACATTACCTATTTGAGACACGAGAAATCCATATCTCTCAGGCTCAAATCTTGGTCTACCATATCTACGTAGTAGGACTTGTGTCTCTTGAGCAGGTTCTCCAGCTACAACATCTTGTAGTCCTGGCTCAGAATCCAACTCTGGTTCATTCACTACTTGTGGTTCTTGAACTTCTTCAAGTTCTACCTTTTGCATCTTTCTTGACAAGAACTCTTTCTCCAAGAAGACACCCGTCCTTGCGACAAACACTTTGCCCTCAGACGGTAGGCAAAAGTAATATCCTTTCGTTTCCTTAGGATATCCCACCAGATAACACTTATCTGATTTGGGTTCTAGCTTGTCAGGCATTTGACGTCGTACGTATGCCTCACAGCCCCAAATTTTAATGAATGACATACTAGGACGTTTCCCAGTCCATATCTCATATGGTGTCTTTAGAACCGTTTTCATTGGAGCGCGATTCAGTGTTATTACAGCAGTCTCTAAAGCAAATCCCCAAAAAGAAACAGGCAAGTCTGCATGACTCATCATTGACTGTACCATGTCTAACAGAGTACGATTTCTCCTCTCAGACACACCATTATGCTGCGGTGTCCTAGGTGGAGTGAGCTGTGATACAATACCACACTCTTTCAGATGATCACGGAACTCATGACTCAGGTATTCGCCACCTCGATCAGATCGGAGTGCTTTAACCTTTTTACCCAATTGGTTCTCCACTTCATTCTTAAACTCTTTGAACTTTTCAAAAGTTTCGGATTTGCACTTCATAAGATACACGTATCCGTATCTACTGAAATCGTCAGTAAATGTAACGAAGTAGAAATACCCACCTCTAGCCATAGAACTCATGAGTCCGCATACATCACTATGTACAACACCCAAGAGATCCTCAGCCCTCTCAGTATAACCAGTGAAAGGGGCTTTAGTCATCTTGCCTAACAAACAAGACTCGCATCGCTCGAATGATTCATAATCAAATGAGTCTAATAGTCCATCTTTATGGAGCTTGGATATGCGCTTCTCGTTTATATGGCCCAAACGACAATACCAGAGATATGTAGGATTTGAGTCATTTGTTCTTAGTCTTTTATTATTATCTACATTATAGATCGGATGGTCTAGGTTCAAAACATAAAGACCATTAAACAATTGAGCTACATCATAACAAACATCATTCTTAAATATAGAACAACAATTGTTCTTAATTATAAAAGAAAATCCAATCATGTCTAAGCATGAAATGGATATAATGTTTCTAGTTATGGCCGGAACATAATAACAATTATCAAGTTCTATTACAAGCCCACTGGGCAAAGAAAGACGGTAAACCCCTACAGCTACAGCAACAACTCTTGCTCCATTGCCGACGCGCAGGTCCACCTCTCCTTTACTCAGCAATCTCCTCCTTCCCAGTTCCTGCAAATTTGTACAAATGTGAGAACCACATCCGTTATCCAATACCCAAGATGAAGGAGCAGAAAGGTTTATCTCTATAACGTAAATATTCGAAGCGGAAGTCATACCTCCCTTCATTTTCCGCAGACCGTCAATGTACAAAGGACAATTCCTCCTCCAATGACCAGCCTTGCCACAGTGGTGGCATTTCCCTTCCTTCACGGTGCTCTTCTTTTTCAGCGCAGAAGATTTGGGCTCAAGATGTGACTTAGGTCCCACCTTCGTCTTCTTGAAGCCCTTGGCCTTACCCTTGCCTTTATGTACCATCAATATGGGACTAGCAGGCTTGGACTTCTTCATGTTTATCTCGGCAGTTCGCAACATGCCTAGGAGCTCGGGCAGTGTCTTGTCTATTTCATTCATGTTGTAGTTCAAGATGAACTACTCATAACTATCCGACAACGATTGCAGGATAAGATCTGTGGCCAACTCTTGACCCAGTGGAAAACCCAGTCTCTCCAGGTTCTCTATATACCCAATCATCTTGAGTACATGAGTACCAACCGAGTCTCGAGCTCCCATTTTGCACTGAAATAATGCCTTCGTGACATCGAACCTCTCTTGACGAGCTTGCCCTTGAAACATTTTCTTTAGGTGCTCGTCAATCTCCTTGCACACCATGTTCTCGTGTTGCTTCTGAAGCTCAGATTTCATGGTGGCAAGCATAAGGCACTCGACGTCTAAGGCGTCATCGGTATACTTCTTATAAGCATCCTTATCATCACGGGACGAGTTCCCGGTCGGTACCTCGGGGGCTTCTTCTTCCAAGACGTAGAGCTTTCGCTCTTGCCTGAGAACAATTCTCAGGTTCCTATACCAGTCCATATAGTTCGTTCCACTAAGCTTGTCCTTCTCAAGGATAGCTCTCAGGGACAAGGTGGAATGTGAACCACTTGCCATGGAATTCTAGATGAAATCATGCATAATTTAATCAGTACCTTGATTTCAAAATACAATTTATTTTAATTTTGACTTCAATTAAATACTCCCACTATTTTATTCAAATTGATAGCCCTCACTATCAATTCGGAGAGTCCATGCGAGCTACTCTCTTAGTGGACAAGATCCGTATTTCACCAACACCACGAGTCCGCTTTGGCGTTCCTCTCATAATGCAGTTATTTAGGTAGGCAACGCTTGCCAATTGCATCCTCATGCAACTCTTGTATGGTGGTGAATAACTCCTTATTCACATCCATCATATGGTGCATGCCAACCCTATGCCTCTAGGCACTCAACCTTTGAGGTCACTTAGTTAAGTTAGACCCGATGTCGACAGTGGGATATCACAATTATTTGCTCGCACCCTTACCAAGATAGATTAATGCACCTTGCTTTGGCAAGCCCACACTTCATCGATCGAGGCAGGAAGAGTGTCATCCATCGGAAGGCATCCGAACACTTAATATTTGATGAAGGGATTTTAATTTTAAATAATAGGTTAACACTTAACCATGATCAACATTTGATCAAAGTGCACACCCACAGAAAAACAAGCATTCTAAAATCCACATGCATCCCTTATGTGCACAACATAAGACTATCAACCTTTGATTGACGAAAGGGCTAAATCTGGACATTTAGAACTCTTCCAAATCTTCAAATTTACATGCATTGGACAAAGGCAAAGGCAACTCGACTTAAAGCAGTAGACAAGCTCGTCTCTCATTGTTGGATTCAAAATCCAAAACAATACAAGGGTTCATTAACCACTTGAGGGACGGTTACTGCTAAGGAGACAACAATTTCTAACAATTAGAAATAACCACGAAATCCCAGACGTTCCTGGCGGGGTTCCAAGGGGCCGCGCCCCTGGCGGGGTCTTAGGGCCAGATCCCTTAATGGGGTCCAAGGGGCAGCGCCCCTGGCGGTGGTCTCGCTGACCGATCAGCGAGTGGGGTCAAGGGGGAGAGCCCTTGCGGGGTGCAGGGCAGAGCCCCGACCAAATTTTTTTTTTGAAATCCCACCACCAGAAACCACACAAAATCACATCAAATGTGATATTCCAAGAAGAAATCTTGACATTTAGAATGCTTCCAAATACCTAGATTTGCACGTACTGGAATAACCTAACTTCTGAAACAACATTCATGATCGGAACCTAGCTCTGATAACACTGTTGGGTTTTTCTAGAACCATACATCACATGTAGGCGCAGCGGAATAAAAGAGAAACAACCCAAAAAGACTTGGATCGGCCATGAATATTGAATCAAGAAGTAAATCAAAACTAGGTATGAAATTACCTTTGCGGGATTGGATCAAATCCAACCAAGATGCTCCAAGAAGAAGATTCCTTTCAGCGGCTATGCGAGTCCTCACGTAGAATAATGTCTACGTCTCTACAGAAGTCCACACAAGCCGGGAGAACACCAAGTCACGTCGCACGCAACTCGGAAGGGAGAACAACTGCACCTTGCACTTCCACGAACTGCTAGGTTCGCTCCACGAAGAACAATCACGACGACGATCGCCGGAGAGGAGGTCGGCAAAGGCGAACTGGGCGGCGGAACGCTTTCCGTCTATGGTTCGAGCGAGAGCAGAACACTTCCGTCGGCTAAACCCTTTTTTGTAAGTTATGAGAACCCTAAAAGAAGATCTATTTATACCCAAAGCATAAACAGGCTTCTAGAAGAATTGCTATCCGCAGACCACACAGCAGAATTGGGGTTTTTGTTACAATTCGTCCGGATTTCACGGAATGATCCGACGAATCCGACGAATCCGACAAGTCATATCCGACGAATTCAGACAGCAACAATTGCTGGACTTCCCCATTCTTTATGATGATTGGTAACCTTTACCAACACAGTCAATCTTCCAACTTCTCCACATGCTCTTATGTGCGACCCTGCAGACTCATATCGCGTTGGCAGTGACATTACATGTTTGACCACTTCTAGATCACAATGGTAACTCCAACAGAAAATAGATCCAGGAGTAACGTGAGAGGTCATCAGTAAAGGACACATAGTACCTTGCGCCGCCAAGAGATGGAGCTGGAGTTGGCCCAAACACGTCACTATGTATCAACTCTAGCACTTCAGTTGCCCTCGTGCCTGTCCCACGAAAGCTTACTGATGAGTCCCAATTATATACACATATATGGACTCATCTGGGCCGATTTTCTAGTCTATGCACTGCACTTTAGCCCTGTTTTAGCTCATATTTGTTATTCCATGCTATGTGCACTTCTAGGCCCGTTTTGGTGTGATTTCCTGTTTATCTTAGCTATTAGTTTTCATGCATTGTTAAGTGTCACCTTCAGTGGCTAGACTGGTGTTGTATGCTGGATCAGGAGTCGTGCGGGTGTTCCCGGCACAATTCTGTATAGGAACACTGCGCACGATCACTGGCTCTATCGCGCACGACCACTGGTCGTACGACACTGATCGTGCGCACTTAACGCCCATTTTATGAGTTCTGTCTTGCTTATCGCACGACCACTTACGATAGTGTGCACGACCACTGGTCGTGCGCCACTGGTCATGCGAACTTGTATTCTATAATTTTCTTATCCTTTAGGCTCCGTCCAGGCAGGCGCACGATCACAGGATGCTAGTGCGCACGACCACTGGTCGTGCGCCAATGACCATGCGCACTGTTTATTCCAGCGCCTATAAATTGTCCTGCTCGCGATTTAGGTCGGGATTGACGCATTCCTTCCGCCCAGCTCCGCCGTTTTCACCCCTTTCGCATGTTCTCCGCCCCCCTAGGCCTCCTCCATCATCCTTGAGCTCCAAGGAGAGGTTTCTAGCCCAAAGATCACCAACATCAAACAAGGAGATCGCGTATCGGAGGAGATTGGATCGGGACACGAAGAAGATGAGCCATTGGGAGGAAGTGACAGCCCTCCTCTACCTCGGACGCAGTTGAAGACCGAGCTTGGACACAGATTGACAACCCAGCGATTACAACCGTGAATCTTCGGCAAGGCTTCGGATGTGGTCGACTCCTTTACTCTCTTTTTCCTTCCTTATGTTATTGATTGTATAAACTAGTTTCCTCTATATATTGATGATGTGTGCTATGAACAATATTGCTTAATGTTTATTTCATTTATTTGGAATCATTTAGTTCATATGTGCTTATTGAGGTGCGCCCCCATCTAATTTCCATTCCACCATTGTGTTCGGTGCCGCACTAGCAATTGCTAGTGGCGTGCTTGTCGACGAGGTGCTCGCGACCCTCACTCCGTTAGCCTACTCATCCATCCGCCTACCGAAGCATGGCATCGCGGCCCGTACTCCATCCCGCCTAACGAAGCAACGCTCTCAAGGCCTACATAGTTCGATTCCGCTAGCCTACTCGCCCATCTGCCCAACGAAGTAGTGCGTCAAGGCCTACGTAGTTTTCCATTCCGCCAAGTGAAGCATTGCATAGCGGCATTGCATAGGAGTAGTCGATAGCTTTTATTTTACTTTGCAAAACCAATCCACCCACCTTCGTGAACATCGACCTAAGGACTTCAATCTCAAGTCCTTCCTCGATAATAAACTCCACCTTACTGTGTTCCTTTGAGATTCGATACTCGGGGATTACTCCTCATTTTATATTACTTGAACGATCGGTACACTGCCGTTTCGTGTCGCAGTCGAGCCACCGCCTATAGCGGTGTGTGAGATTCGCGCCATCAAGTTTTTGGCGTCGTTGCCGGGGAACACAGTCATGTGAGTTTTCTGGAGAGGGAGAACCTGAGAGAGAAGCCCTTCCATTTGTAAATTGCATTTCTTTGTTTTATTTCTTTTTATTCCATTTTCCTATTTTAATTAGGTTGCTTTAGTAATTTTTGTTAGGTGTAGTATTTTGCACAATAGCATTTTTATTTTGAATCGTATTATCTTCACACTATGTTGGCACATCTTAATTTCCGTTGCTGTTGGTGTGGAGCTACCTCCCACTCTAGTGATGAATGTCCTACGGAGAATAGTAGGCATAAGTCTTATAGCCCAGCATATGGAGCACCGACTTCGTCTGATACTCCATATGGTGCGCGTAAGTCTTATGGCTACTCTGCTGAGCCATTACTGTCTTACTTCTTTTCGGCTTCAGCACCCGCTATGCCAAAGAAGCCCGCTAGGTAGTGCCGGTTTTGTCGGAGCACTGATCATGTCTTGAAGGACTGTGCCGAGTATCTTCGCCAATTGGATGAGGATGACGAGCCGGATATCCGGATCGTCCCACCTCCTAACTCTGGCGGCACACCTTCAACATCCGGTTTGGTGTCTTTGCCACCTTCACATCTTGAAGGGTATGGCGTTGACACAGTCACCAGATGTGTGGCCGATCTGGGAACCGACATTGCTGAGCCTATTCTCCCAGTGCATCCACCACCCCTAGTGGATTCGATTCTTTGTGAGGAATCAGTGCTCGACTTTTATCCGAGCACTACTCCTCCCCCTATTGTGCATACTACTTTCATCTCTGACGACATTGTTGAGGATGTGTCGCGGGATGAGGCTGGCGATTTATGTGTTATGCCTGCTCCAATGGAGGAGGACAACCTTCTAGGTGAAGAGGAGCTTTTCTCAACACTGGTGGAGGAAGTCCAAATCTTGGGCATGGCCACTGTCGATCCCGCTGAACCTTGCGGCATTGATAACAATGCCAACATTATTTTACTTACCCAACCTAATGGGAGTGAGACCGGGATCACTCCCCCGATTGATGTTTATTTATGTTCTTCGTCTTCTTTATTTCTTGATCCCCTTCCTTCATCTGAGTCTGTGCAGGTTGAATCTTCACTGGTACTTCAGGAGGACTTGGAGCTTTTTGCTCAAGTCAATGATGAGAGCATCCTCTCATGTGAGGAGGTTTATTCCCCCTCCGTAGAGAAAGCTCCACTCATTGCCTTCGCCTCCTGCTGCCTCCCTGTGGACGATACCTTGCTGGGCAAGGATAGTTTTGGTGAGATGAGTGAGGACCATGCCTCCTCCTCTTCTTACTTTCTTTTCCCTCTACCTGTGATGGGCAGGTTTTATTTATATTCGGGTAGAGGCGTGACTGTTCTTTCTCTGTATAGGTACCCGCTATCGAAACGGATATTGGGCCAGTTACCTGTCCACTTCTCCTTCCATACTCCCATTAGCTAGATATTATAAAGTTTTGAATAAGTCGTGCTGGGATGACAATAATCCCAGTAGTTATCATAATTTTTCCTGCATTTTCATTTCTTTTCTAATTTTATTTAGTTAATTGCACTTTATTTCAGTTCTCTATTTTCTTTTGTTTCTGCGGAGCTGACCCTTGCAGGTCCTTCTTCTGGATGGCGGATGCTGTAGTTTTTTTCATGGTTTACACGCGTCTTCTGGTATGCTCACTTGCTGAGCATCGGGTACTCTCTTTCCCTAGCTATATTCTGAATTCTATAGTCATATTCTGCATTAGATTGTTTCGTTTAAGTCTGGGGGAGAGCAGTTTTTGTGCCCGCTCACGTGCACGATTGCATAGCATGCTAGAAGTACTTTTATTTTTTAGTTTATTGAAAATTGTTGTTCACTCTCTTTGCACACCACAACACCCACTTGAGCGCGTACTCGTCTGTATGCGAGCTCTGTAGTGAATTTAATTCTTCTGCTTATGTGGGAAAGTCTAGGTGATGGCTTAGGACTATGTAGCAGAGTAAAATGTTGACTCCAGTAGTGCTCCTAGTCGAGTCCTCGGTTGCATAGAAATTTGTGTAGATTAGATTTCTCTTTATACTTATGGTTTTATATTTTTCTCTATTAGTGTAAATATTGTTTACTCTACTCAAATGGTGAATCCGGTGGAATCAAACCGTAGCGTAGGGATGTGTGTAAACGATCGCTAGACTCGTATTGCTTGAGTCGGGAGAAAGGAGAATCTTTCTCGGTGGCTAGAACTTGCCCCAAGCGATTCTTGAAGCATTGGCATAGGATAGTTCTAGTGCATGAGAATGACGTAGGCCATTATTTTGGCCCGGTTGAGCTTTTTATTTCATGCCTATCATCTACCCTTGCTAGCCCCTTTGTGCCTACCCCTTCCTCTTGATTCAGCCCCACTTTTATCACACCAAAGCCTAAAAGCCTAACCTAGTCGCACACCCAAATCTGAGCTTTAGTTATAGTTATATTTACATTTTGGGGGGTGTTGATGTGGTAATTTTTATAGTGGAAATTATGGGTGTTTTCATTGATATTTTTGCTGAAAAAAAAAAGAAAAAGAAAAAAGAAGAATGAAGTAGAGAAAGAAAAAAAAAAGGGGATTGTTATGAAAAAAAAATTGAATTGAAAATTTTGAAATTTTGGTATTGGGAGCGGGCGGTGCACACACCTATATTGCAAAAGTCCAAGTCTGGGGGTGTGGTGCATTTGTTTATTATCGTCGTGCGGGTAGCTCTATCTTGTGCTCATGTTGGGTTAGGTGTGCTAAGCCCTCTTGTTTATCATTGTTTACCTCACCGTAACCCAAGCCTCAATTAAAACCTAAAAGTCCTACCGACTCATGCTATGGACCAATCTAGTGTCGTGGAGAGAATGTGACCGGGTGAGCCTATGGTCGCCGACACCGATGGACTTCGGTGGAGTTTGTCCGGCACCCCAATCTTGAGCAATGCTCATCTCAGCGCTTAGTTTACTTTCTCCGTATGCATGATCGGATGATTCACCGTAGTTCACCATTTTGAGTGGTTGTAATATGCCTTTACTCTTTTAGAAATATATAAACTGTTTGTGTATAATGAGAAATCTTCTCTACTATTTTTCTTATGCACGTGAGCATGCGACTTCGCATGGTACTCTGTATTGTAATTTTAAGCCATCTACTTTTCTTTCCTCGTTCGCGTAGAATTTGTTTGCTCGGGGCACAAACAGGTAAGTCTGGGGGTGTGATGAGTCCCAATTATATACACATATATGGACTCATCTGGGCCGATTTTCTAGTCTATGCACTGGACTTTAGCCCTGTTTTAGCTCATATTTGTTATTACATGCTATGTGCACTTCTAGGCCCGTTTTGGTGTTATTTCCTGTTTATCTTAGCTATTAGTTTTCATGCATTGTTAAGTGCCACCTTCAGTGGCTAGACTGGTGTTGTATGCTGGATCAGGAGTCGTGCAGGTGTTCCCGGCACAATTCTGTATAGGAACACTGCGCACGATCACTGGCTCTATCGTGCACGACCACTGGTCGTGCGCCACTGATCGTGCACACTTAACGCCCATTTTATGAGTTCTATCTTGCTTATCGCACGACCACTTACGATAGTGCGCACGACCACTGGTCGTGCGCCACTGGTCGTGCGAACTTGTATTCTATAATTTTCTTATCCTTCAGGCTCCGTCGAGGCAGGCGCACGATCACAGGATGCTAGTGTGCACGACCACTGGTCGTGCGCCAATGACCGTGCACACTGTTTATTCCAGCGCCTATAAATTGTCCTGCTCGCGATTTAGGTCGGGATCAACGCATTCCTTCCGCCCAGCTCCGCCGTTTTCGCCCCTTTCGCAGATTCTCCGCCCCCTAGGCCTCCTCCATCATCCTTGAGCTCCAAGGAGAGGTTTCTAGACCAAAGATCGCCAACATCGAGCAAGGAGATCGCGTATCGGAGGAGATTGGATCGTGACACGAAGAAGATGAGCCATTGGGAGGAAGTGACAGCCCTCCTCTACCTCGGACGCAGTTGAAGACCGAGCTTGGACGCGGATTGACAACCCAGCGATTCCAACCGTGAATCTTCGGCAAGGCTTCGGATGTGGTCGACTCCTTTACTCTCTTTTTCCTTCCTTATGTTGTTGATTGTATAAACTAGTTTCCTCTATATATTGATGATGTGTGCTATGAACAATATTGCTTAATGTTTATTTCATTTATTTGGAATCATTTAGTTCATATGTGCTTATTGAGGTGCGCCCCCATCTAATTTCCATTCCACCATTGTGTTCGGTGCCGCACTAGCAATTGCTAGTGGCATGCTTGTCGACGAGGTGCTCGCGACCCTCACTCCGTTAGCCAACTCATCCATCCACCTACCGAAGCGTGGCATCGCGGCCCATACTCCATCCCGCCTAACGAAGCAGCGCGCTCAAGGCCTGCATAGTTCGATTCCGCTAGCCTACTCGCCCATCCGCCCAACGAAGTAGTGCGTCAAGGCCTACGTAGTTTTCCATTCCGCCAAGCGAAGCATTACATAGCGGCATTGCATAGGAGTAGTCGATAGTTTTATTTTACTTTGCAAAACCAATCCACCCACCTTCGTGAACATCGACCTAAGGACTTCAATCTCAAGTCCTTCCTCGATAATAAACTCTACCTTACTGTGTTCCTTTGAGATTCGATACTCGGGGATTACTCCTCGTTTTATATTACTTGAACGATCGGTACACTGCCGTTTCGTGTCGCAGTCGAGCCACCGCCTATAGCGGTGTGTGAGATTCGCGCCATCACTTACTCTGGTTTGTTTGTCAAGCAGGCAATGTTCACAGAACCCAAGGCTTGTGGAGCACTCTGGACGACATCCCCTTCTCACTGATATGCCCAAGCCGATGATGCCACAGCCTGGACACCTCCTCCTGGCTCTCAAAGATAAGAGCCGCACTTGGAACCACTGTATCAACAAGCAGAGTATACAGTGTTCCATGTCTCACTCCACTGGCAATCACCATTGCCCCTCTTATCATCTTGCAAGATTGCTTGTCACAGCTGAAGTGCACTCCTGCATCCGCCATGGAACCCACCGAGATTAAATTCCTGCTCATCCCTGGAATGTGCATCACATTGGGAAGAGACCTTGTGATGCCATTAAACCACTTCAACATCACCTTGCCACGCCCAATAATCTGCACAGCAGAATCATCACCCAACATGACATCTCCACCATCAAAACTCTCATACTCACAGAACCAGTGCCTATGAGGGGTCATGTGGTATGATGCTCCAGTGTCTACATACCACATATCAGAATCTCTCTAAGCAACGCACGCGACAGCGATGTACATGTCACCTCCGTCGCCCTCCTTCTTCGACCAGAAGTTGTTGGTGTCTCCTTGTTCTGAATGGCCTTGTTCGGACATTGAGACTTCACATGACCAGTCTCATTGCACTTCCAGCACCAAATGGGCTTCTTACTCTTCTCCCTCTCCTGGCTCTTGGATCTACCTCGATACTTATCTCGATATCCACCATGCTTGTTCTCCCTTCATTGAGGACGGGATCTAGATACACTCAAAGCACCTTTGCTTGTCACCTCAGAGCCTCCTCTCCTGGTCTCCTCAGATAAAAGAGCTGCACATACAGTATCATATGATAGTTCCTTGTCTCCACTCCCCCCAATCACGAGAATCAGATTGTCCCATGAATCTGGCAGCGAGCACAACAAGGTGATGGCTCTATCCTCATCCAAGATCTTCTCACCAATCGAGATTAACTGACTCACAATGGTATTGAATTGAGTCAGGTGCTCTGAAAATGAATCGCCCACAAGCATCCGATGTTTATACCATTTCTTCCTCAAGAGCAATTTGTTTACCAGGGACTTGCTCTGGTAGATGGATTCCATCTTATGCCACAGACTTCGTGCTGAAGTCTCCTCCATATGTTAGTCAAGATTGAATCTGCTAGGAATAACCGGATCAGGCCCTTAGCCTTCCGATCGGTTTTCGTCCAGGCCGCAACCTCCGCTGCAACATCTGTAGTCGCCTCGGCAGATTTTCCCTTAGATGCGCCCACATCCTTCTCTACAACCTTGGCAACGGGAGGATCATCTTCGATCACAGACCATAGATCTCGATCAATCAACATATCTTCCATCTTCATCTTCCATAGATCGAATTGACTTCCGTCAAACTTCTCGATCTCGATCTGCATGCCGCCAGAACCCATTTCCGAGGATCAAGAACCTCGCTTTGATACCAAATGTAAAGAAACAGGGTGTGCCGAGATGAGAAATTCGAAAGAAAAATTCATAAGGATGACAGATCAATCACAGAAGACACACATATATACAGAGGTTCACCCCAAACCGGGCTACGTCCCGTCTCCCCTTCCTCTTCTCTTTGTTCTATTCACCAAGACGGATTACAACTTACAAGGTTACAAGGATCAGAACCGATCCTACCTCACTTAACCCTCTTCAGACAAGAATAGAGGAACCGCCGCCAAGAACAACCGCTCAAAACACTGTTGCACTCTTGCTAGGCTTAATGACCCTTAACCCTAAACCAGGGTTATGCACCCTTTAAATTGGGCGCCAAACCAGGCTCAGACCAAACATCCGCTGAGATGGTTCAATAACATCCGCTGAGACGGAACCTGCTGAGATGGCATGTACGCAGGCGTCGAGCCTCGAATGTAGGTGTTGAGCCTCGAGCGCAGGCGTTGAACGTCAAACGCAGGCGTCGAGCATCGAACGCAGGCGTCGAGCATCGAACGCAGGCGTCGAGCATCGAACGCAGGCGTCGAGCATCGAACGCAGGCATCGAGCGTCGAACGCAGGCTTCTCCCATTCGACGAGCTACTGAGATGGGAGTAATAAAGGACCCGTTCGTCGAATGCAGGCGGAGTTCAACGAACTCTTCTCCGTTCGTCAAACGCCATTCGACGAACCCTGACCAGAAGTGTTCCCCAACTCCAACAGTGACTAGGTCCAGGTTAGATCTAGGATGTGACTAGAGGCCTTATCTGTGGTTAGATAGGCAATAGCCAACTGAACTTTGGGAGAAGGGCCGATGAATCAACAAAAAGTGCTTTTTATATTCTCGCCTTTATTTCTAGCGTTATAGAAATCAAACATTTGTATAATCAAGTTCTTATGAAATAAAATCTTGTCTTTTAATGTTTTCATTCAATTGATTTTATTTCCTCTTTAGGAATGCTTTAAATTATATTTTCATCAAAGCATTAAAACAAACATTTGTCTAATTATCTTTGTAATACAATATTCATTTTCATTATCTCTGATTTTCTGGAATTGTATTTCACTAAAGTTTTCATAAGTAAAATCTCCTTGACATAATTCTAAGCAGCTTAATTTTCTGAAGAGCTAACGCTCAGCGTTAACACTTAACACCAGACGTTAGCAACAGTAAGGAAAAAGTTCTGTTAACCTTATCTGAAATACTAAAATATATTTTCCTATAAAATATTCTGAAACTTCAGTCACAAACTCTGATATTTTTAATTAAGATTTAAATTCCATAAAACCCTTATTCACCCCCCCCCCCCCCCCTCTAAGGGCGCCGTAAGAGCCAACACGTGGTATCAGAGCGTAGGTTACTCCAATACGGCTTAACAACTGGGAATAATGGCGCTTCATGATATCGCATCCACTAGAAGGGAAAAATTTTATGAAATTGAAAAATCATTATCACCACCATTATTTATGGGTGAAAATTATAATGGGTGGAAAACTCTTATGGAAAATTTTCTTAAATCTTTGGATATTGAAGTTTGGAATATTACTATTAAAATGCCCCAAAGTATTCTTAATAATAATGAAATATTTTTAAATACCAAATCTATGAATAGTCTATATTGTGCACTTGATCAAAATATTTTCAAACTTATTTATACGTTTCCTACTGCTTTTGAAGTTTCGAAATTTCTTGAGAATACTTATAGTCTTCCTTCCATAGATAATGAACAAGAGCAATTCCTTATGGATCCAAGAGAAGAAACTGATGCGTGAATTCCCACACCGCTTATAGGAGGGAGCAAAACGCGGTCTAAACGGTAGTGTACCGGTTGTTGTCAAGTAATAATATGAGGAAGTAAATCCCCAAGTATCGAATCTCTCAAGGAACACAGTAATGTGGAGTTAACAAATCAAGGAGGACTTGAGATCGAAGTCCTTGTGGCAAATGGAATATGGACGAAAAGGATTTTGGTTTTAAATAAAATAAAATAAATACAACTACTCCTATGCAATGCCGCTATAAAATGCTTCGCTTGGCGAGATGGAAACTAGGCAGGCCTTGAGCACACTACTTCGCAAGGCGGATGGTTGGCAGGCAAGTGAATGAGGTGAATAAGTGCAGAATCAAACTGTGCGGGCCTTGAGCGCACTGCTTCGTGAGGCGAATGGATTACACGGGCCGCTATGCCACGCTTCGCTAGGAGGATGAATGGAGAGCTTGCGAATGGGGTGGATAATTGTGGAATGAGGGTAACAAGCACCTCATCACTAAGCACGCCACTAGCAATTGCTAGTGCGGAACACGAATGTTGTGGGTGGAGTGGTGGATGAAGTGGTGGCGCATCTCATACACGCATATAAACAAAAGAGTAATTTCACATAGACATGAAATAAACACTACATATCAAGGTTTACATGGGCCACATCATCAAATAATAAGGATTACATTCATATACATTAACACAAATAAGAGAAAAAGGTAAGAGATACGACCAAATCCGTAGGCTTGTTGTGGATTCTCGGTAGGAATCACCGGGTTCTCAATCCGCATCCTAGCTCAGTCCCAACTATCGTCCGGGGTAGAAGAGGGCTGTCACTTCCTCCCAATAGACTCGTCTTCTCTGGTAAACTACAATCCGCTCACGTCTTCTACGAAGAACTCTTGCTTGGTGATGAAGATGGAGGTGGAATCCTCTCCTTGAAGCACATGGATGATGGAGATGGCCGAGATGATCTCGGGCTTAAGATAGGTGTGAAGACTAGTCCCGGAGCACCTCCCGGTGGTGGAAGATGATGAATGAGGCGAAAGAGGCGAACATGGTTCAAAAATGCCGGAGATAAGGTGTCATTCGACCTAATTTTGCGGACTGCGTATTTATAGAAAATAGGTCGCACGATCAGCGGCGCACAATCAGTGGTCATGCGCACTAGAAGTTGGTGGTCGTGTGCACTGTGCCAGAAAACCTGCAAGATAAACATTACAGAAAATAATAATGCGCACGACTTGTGGCGCACGATCAGTGATCGTGCGCACTATCGTCAGTGGTCGTGTGTTTGGCCAAGCAGACCATGAAACTCTAGGGTTAAGTGTGCACGATCAGAGGTTCATGACCAGTGGTCATGCACAATATGTCCAGTGATCGTGCGGAGTGTTTCTATACAGATTTGCACCGAGAACACCTGAACGGTCCCTATTCCAGCAGAAACGCATATCACTCCACCGAAAGTGGCACTCAACATTGCATGATAACGTATAAATAGGAAAAAACATGATATTACACCAAAATGGGCCTAGAAGTGCACTTTGTTGGAACTTGGTCTTCCGCATCTCCTAGGTTTGAGAATAACAAATCCTATGTGTATTTGATTTTGTGTGTTTAAGTGTGCAGGATAACAAAGTCGACATGACTCAAGGATTACATAAGAAGGTTGCCCCCAAAGTTGAGCCAACAAATCTAAAACATCTACTAGCGCTGGCGGTAGTACTAGCGCAGGCTCTAGCTGCCGTTCGATGAACTATTAACGACGCTCGACGAAATGCTCATAATGGCGTTCAACGAAAATTTCGTTCGACAAACTCCTAGCGGTGTTCGACGAATTCTCGTTCGATGAAATTGTCGTTCGACAAACTCTTAGCGTCGTTCGACGAATTCTCGCTCGACGAAATATTGGATTAAGCGTAATTGCCGGGAGAACTTATAGAAGGAGATAGCGCCAGGCGATATCCGATAGCGCTTGCGATAGCGAGGAGCACAGTTGGCAAGGAAAATTGTTTCCTCCGATTGAAGATTCTACCGCACAGAATATGTCCTAATATAGGATAGCGCAGGCGCTAGCGCTAAGTCTATAAAAAGGACATCTTGGATCCGACTACCTAAGCCTCTTGAGATCCAGAATTCCAGAGCTTCGTTCCACAACATAGTGAGGAAGTTTCAGAGAGATACTCCCACAAATCCATAAAGACTAAAGGAGATCCGTGGAGAAGATTTCAACACGCGTCATCATCGTGATGAAAGACCCCATCAACTATGATCATACTTTGCGTCTTCGTCTACTTCTCCAAGAGATCCACATAGAGGGAGTTTTATATTATTTTCTTTTCATTTCATATCTTTTTTGTAATCGTCTAGTGAAATCGCCTCATGTTGGAGACTAGGTCTGGGTAGGACTTAGGGGGAAACTCACCTCGTGTTGGCGACTAGATCTAGGCTAGGTCTAGGGGGTGCTCGAGGCCATATCCGGGGAAGGATTGGCTAGAGCGGCTTGAGGCCAAATCTGGGGAGGATAGGCTAAAGCCAACCGGTTCGTGGGGATACGAGTCGGTATAGAAAACAAAAAGAGTCTTTCTATTAGCTTTGATTTCTAGCTTCGATAAGAGATCAAGTTTTGTAATTATGCTTCTCAAGTTAATAAAATCATGTCTTTACTTTTACTTCACTTGATTTGTCTTGATCCTCTCTAGTTTAATAATCAAAGCTTTTTCAAAGTCATACAAAATATAATATAATTTTTACAACCCTTATTCACCCCCCCCCCCTCTAAGGGCGCTTACCGATCCAACAAGTAGTATCAGAGCGAGGTTATTCCAAATCGGCTTAACAACCCGGAATAATGGCGTCTCATGATCTCGCTTCTACTAGTGGGGTAAATTTTTATGAACAAGAAAAATCTCCTAAACCACCTTTATTTGAAGGAACAAATTATAAAGGATGAAAAATTTTAATTGAAAAATTTATTAAGACTTTAGATGTCGAAGTATGGAATTTAGCCATTGCAAGACCTGCGGATGAATCAAATAAAAAAGAACGTCAACTAAATGCAAAAGCCAAACATTATTTATTTTGTGCTCTATCAAATGAAATTTTCAAATTAATATATTGTTTTTCTAGTGCATACAAAATTTGGCAATTTCTTGAAGAAATGTATGATTTTCCTCTCGCAGGTATAGAATAAACACAGGAGGAGAAGGACATACAAGCATCCACAGTTATTCAAGAAGATCTCTCTCATAGCAAAACCATGGAGATCATAGAAATCAACGTAGAAAAAGAGAGCAATACATTAAGAGAAAAAGAAGATGAAAATGCATCAATGGAAGAGGAGTGCCAAAAGGATGTCAAAGGAACTATTTGTTCAAATCTTGCCTCTTCTAATTGCACTGTAAGGAAATCAAATCTCGTATTGTTTGTAATTCTATTTCTACTTTACATTTACTACAAATTACTAAGTGCAAAATGAAGAAATTGAAAAATGTAAATTGTAAATTGTGCTTAGAAAATAAAAGTTTAAAAACAAAAGTTAAAGAAGAATCAAATGCAAATTCATCTAGTTTTACCCATGTCTCTTTAAATGAAACTATTACACCTTGTTTAGAATTTAATAATCTAAAAGAAAAATACAAGGGACTTGAGAAGGAAATTCATATTGTAAAAGAACAAAATGAAAAATTATGTTTAGGAAATTCATCTTTGATAAATGATTGTGCTAAGTGCAAAGACTATAAAATTGAAATTAAAGAGATGGATGAAACATTTGATGAATATAGAAATAACTATCAAGATCATATAGATTCAATTGTTTCAACTCTTAAAAATAGCACAATAGCTTATAATAAAGCTAGACATAATCTAAAGATCAAATATGAATTAAAATCAAAAATCAACTTGCTTATGAAAATTATAAATACAAATTCACAATATCAAGAAATATCTAAAAGCAAGTTAAATATAAATATGAACATCTTAACTAAGTCTAATAATGGGAGCAAGAATCACAAAGTGTTTTTAAATCAAAATCAAAATCATCATTATTTACAAAATTATGTTTCTCCCAACCTAAAATTAAATGCAAACAAATTTCCTTCGAATTATAAATTCAAAAACCTTTTTGATCCAAATGTTCTAGTAAATGATTATGGAAATTTAAAAACTAAAAATAATGTTGAACCAAGATTTGAATGGAGACCCAAAGTTAAAGATGAAACACAAACTCCACTCAAAAGGGCTCATTCACTTCCATCTCCTCAAAAGCAAACATGATGTATTTTGGTACCCAAAAGAACCCTCACACCCGGTCCTCTTTGGATACCTAAATCTCTTATTCATTAGGTATCATCAATTGCATGAAGTAGAATACTTTCAAAATGAAATATACAAATTTCTACCTCATGATGTGCTTTAATGTCTTTTTTATTGTTGTTTTCCTTTTGAACTATCATGTCATGGTCATCCTATATAGTATTGAAAATATGATCCTATCTCTTAAAAGCATAAAATGTTTATAAAATTAAATTGATCAAAATTCAAAAGTCATATCTAATTTTGATGACCTATCTATCTTTCTAATATTCACTGCTTATAAATATCTTATATTATCCATGTGAATTAAACTCTAAATTTGTTATGAGATATTTATCTAAATTATAAAGAAAATCACAAAAGACATATTAAAAGATTAATTGTCTTAAATACTAAGGCCACACGCACAACCATGATCTAGTGTTATCCTTTTGATAAAATTCTCTAAAATCGTATATCATTATTCATATAAAAAAAATCATAAAAAAAAAACAACTATCTCTATCACATGTATATGAATTATATGACAACAATTGGCATTATAATTGTTTACCATGGTTGGTGTTATGGTGTATTATATGTGTATTGTGATTTATTTCTAGTTTAGACCTTTGAATCATTTTAATATCAAATCAAATAGAATTGTCACTCCATTCTAGGTCTCTAAGTTGAAACACAATCAAAACTTGGTATAACATTAATCTCAAACTTATCATTCTATCATTGCCACCTAAAGAATATTTGTGTCTATGTTAGGCTTTATTTGTTTACCAAGATATACAGGCTGGGTATTCTCATATAGGGCTTATCCATGGTATGATTATGCATGAACATTATTGTTAATCTCTAAAATCATGCATATTTGACTTGTTCATTCATGTCCAATCATGCTTACATTTCCTATCATTTTCAACTACATTGGTATAAATATAAGCCTTAAAAATATTAAAATGGAGATATAATGAAATATATCACTTGCAAAGTTTATTTGGAAAAGTCATATACAAAATCGATAATGTTTCATGCAATTTGGACTATCTAGACATCTCCTAAAATTCTGAAATTTCTGCATGAAACTACTATTGGGACACTTAATCAAGATCAACAATTAAAAATTTAAAAAATCATAAAAAATTATGTACTGTTTCCCGCGCTAGTGCTAACGCCGGCGCTAGCACACCTATGTGTTTTTCTGTATGTTTAAAATTTTGAAAAATCAATAAATATATATTATTTTATATGTAAAACTCATTTTTTGCAATTCTGCCTATACTTATTTTGAAAAATTAAAATACAAAATTGCAAAAGCCAAATTACAAAAAATATTTTGTTTTGTCTTTGGTTATTGGTTTGATTTCTATTCCTATATGCAAAAATCAAATACAAAAATATAAAACAAAACAAGTATCAAAAATTATTATTTTGAACTTAACTTTTCTGTTTACATGTATCTTGCGAAAGGGTGATTTGGGCTATCATCCCATCATATAAACTAGTACCCGGGCGAACCCCTCAGAAGGTAGTCCTCGGGAAGTCCAAGATCAATCTTATGAGTTCAAACTTTATATAAAAAATAAAAATTATTCTTCAAAAATATCAAAAATACTGTATGGACTTCATTGAAAATCAAGCATGATTTAATCTATAATTTAGAACTTCTATAATGTTGCAATTTATCTTTTCAAACTACTTTGAACATTGCTTTCATCATGCTTTGATATATCTATTAATATGTGCATCAATTATATTGAAAGTTGTGTAGAACTATGTGTAGCATGCCTCTAAGTATGAGTAAATGTTTTATGTTTGATAATGATCGCTATTCACTCACTTATTTTGGCATTGTCTACTTATGTGTTTAATCTAAGAATGCTTGTGTATGTTTTGTATTAATACAATGAATTAATATTGCACAAGTATCTTACCTACACTACCTTTATTTGCACTTTTAAAAGTTAAGAAAAGTGGTTATGTTTTCATAAATTATATTGGTTTGCAAAACAAGTGTATTCAGAGAACTTTGTACAAAACAAAGATCATAAAATAAAGTGACAAAGATAACTCCACCAAGCACTACTTGAACCTCTTGATAAGTCTTAATAAGCGTTGTGAGGTTGAGCACCTTGGAAAGAATAGTAAAGTATCTTGTGCAAACCATAACTTTCTTTCAAAATAAAAACCACTTATTCTTAAGTACACCGGATCACAATAAAAAATCAATATTGAAGAATAAAATTATGTGATCCCCCAAGCACTACTTTGCACCCTGATAAGTCTTAATGAGCATTGTGTATGCAAAGCACCTTGGTAGTTGTACATTTTTGTTTGTGCATTGAAGTGTGTGGAAGTTAAATTATTTGTGTTTTATTGTGCTCTTTACTTTACATATCTCTTATATATTTGATTAAAACATTTGTTTACTCTATTCAAAATACACTTATGTGCACATCATTATCTTCCGTAACACTTCTTCTCATGAGTATTGGATCCTAATGCTAATTCTATACTACTCCTTACTTATGAAATGCACTAGATAACCTAGCATGCTTTCTACAATGTTTGGTATGTTTTGAAATTGTGAATTAATGTAACATTGTAGTAATCTCTTTTTGATAACATCATTTCATGCTTGGTTACTTTATTATCAAAGTTAAAGATTTTAATTGAAAAATGATTTACAAAAACATCTTCTTTTTGAAATTTAACTCATATATCTTTGTATGGATCATCATTGATTACAATAAGATGTTTCTTGTATTTCTATGAGTCTTCCGCATCATCACCATATAATTGTTTTACCTTGCGCTTTCATGCTTATTTACAATCATTCATTTTGAATGCATCATCACTTGAATCTTCAAATTCTTATCTTGCAACAAGTGGTAGACTTGCTTGGTAAACTTTATATTGGTTGCTTTTAACATGGATTTTTTTTATATAAAACTCTGATTTATTTCTATGAAAATATTATTACGCTAAAAACTCTGATTCATTAATTGATTTCAAAATAGCTATGTGAGTGGTTTCATAAATTCAAATAAAAATATAAATCCATAGGCTATGTCATTAGATTTAAAATGCTTATATGTTTCCAATAATTATTATCCATGACTTCATTTCTCACCATAGCGGGGGCGTAGGGTTATAGACATTAGATAACCTTTATCTCTAGTCATGTCTTGTCCTTAACTGGGGAGGGTTCCAGTGGGGCCTTGCGAGGCACTGGGGGGAAAGAGTGCTAGGTTGAGTTGTGTCTAGTGTTTGCATATGGGACTAACACCCCAACCTACGGCATGTTTGCAGCTCCTCATGCCCATCCGTCACTTAGTACGGGGCTAGGGTGTAGATATATTGTCTGGGTAGTTTAGTTACGTGGAAATCATTACATTTTGTTTATGCTACAAACTCCGGTTTATGAAAATATTGTAATACTCAGACTCCGATCTATTTAAATGAAAAGTATTCTAAAACTCCTTATCATTTCCTTCTCTACAAGCTCGATCAAGCTTGTATCTTATTATCAATTTTTAAGTGGTGTCTCCTTACCCGCTTTTGCTAATAAAAAAAGGGGGAGAACTAACATGATAAATATTAATTTGCTATCAAAATATAATGCTTAATTAAGATGATAGCTTACATATTAGGTGAGCATTCACTTAGGGGGAGCATGCATTTAGGGGGAGGAATTCTAAATGCTAAATGCTAAAATTATCCTAAGTTATCACTCTCTCACACACATAAGTATGTTTCTTCATGCTTATATATTAATGCTCTGATTTATCATTAATGGATTTGTTATTATCAAAAGGGGGAGTTTGTTGGAACATGGTCTTCCGCATCTCCTAGGTTTGAGAATAACAAATCCTATGTGTATTTGATCTTGTGTGTTTAAGTGTGCAGGATAACAAAGTCCACATGACTCAAGGATTACATAAGAAGGTTGCCCTCAAAGTTGAGCAAACAAATCCAAAACATCTACTAGCGATAGCGGTAGTACTAGCGCAGGCGCTAGCTGCCGTTCAACGAACTGTTAGCGGCGCTCGACGAAATGCTCATAACGGCGTTCGACGAAAATTTTGTTCAACAAACTCCTAGCGGCGTTCGACGAATTCTCGTTCGATGAAATTTTTGTTGGACAAACTCTTAGCGTCGTTCGACGAATTCTCGCTCGACGAAATATTAGATTAAGCGCAATTGCCGGGAGAACTTATAGAAGGAGATAGCGCCAGGCGATATCCGATAGAGCTGGCGATAGCGAGGAGCATAGTTGGCAAGGAAAATTATTTCCTCCGATTGAAGATTCTGCCGCGGAGAATATGTCCTAATATAGGATAGCGTCGGCGGTAGCACTAGCGCAGGCGATATCGCTAAGTATATAAAAAGGATATCTTGTCTCCGACTTCCTAAGCCTCTTGAGATCCAGAATTCCAGAGCTTCGTGCCACAGCATAGAGAGGAAGTTTCAGAGAGATACTCCCACAAATCCATAAAGACTAAAGGAGATCCGCGGAGAAGATTTCAACACGCGTCGCCATCATGATGAAAGACCGCATCGACTACGATCATACTCTGCGTCTTTGTCTACTTCACCAAGAGATCCACATAGAGGGAGTTTTATATTATTGTCTTTTCATTTCATATCTTTGCTTTAATCGTTTAGTGAAATCGCCTCAAGTTGGCGACTAGGTCTGGGTAGGACTTAGGGGGAACTCGCCTCGTGTTGACGACTAGATCTAGGCTAGGTCTAGGGGGTGCTCGTGGCCATATCCGGGGAAGGATTGGCTAGAGCGGCTTGAGGCCGAATCCGGGGAGGATAGGCTAAAGCCATCCGGTTCGTGGTGATACGAGTCGGTATAGAAAACAAAAAGAGTCTTTCTATTAGTTTTGATTTCTAGCTTCGATAAGAGATCAAGTTTTGTAATCATGCTTCTCAAGTTAATAAAATCTTGTCTTTACTTTTACTTCACTTGATTTGTCTTGATCTTCTCTAGTTTAATAATCAAAGCTTTTTCAAAGTCATACAAAATATAATATAATTTTTACAACCCTTATTCACCCCCCCCCCCCCCCCCCTCTAAGGGCGCCTACCGATCCAACACACTTTACATGGAATAATAGATAGAAATCAAATATGAATGATAATAACTCTAATGTGTAGTGCTTTGACTAGATTATCGACCTAGATGAGTCAATAAAAGGGTATATAACTGAGACTCATCACACCCCCAGACTTACCTGTTTGTGCGTCCCGAGCAAACAAAATCTAAGCAAACGGGGAAAGAAAAGTAGATGGCTTAAAATTATAATACAGAGTACCATGCGAAGTCGCATGCTCATGTGCATAAGAAAAATAAAATAGAAGATTTCTCATTATACAAACAGTTTATAGATTTTTAAGAGAGTAAAAGCATATTACGACTACTCAAAATGGTGAACTATGGTGAATCATCTGGTCACGCATATGGAGAAAGTAAACTAAGCCCTGAGATGAGCATTGCTCAAGGTTGGGGTGCAGGACAAACTCCACCGAAATCCATCGGTGTCGATGACCATAAGCTCACCCGGTCACATTCTTTCCACGAAACTAGATTGGTTCAAGGCGTGAGTCACTAAGACTTTAGGTTAGAGATGGGGCTTGGGTTACAGTGAGGTAAACAAAGATAAACATGGAGGCTAAGCACACCTAACCCAACATGAGCATAAGTTAGAGCTACCCTCACGACTATAAATAAACAAGTGCACCACACCCCCAGACTTGAACTTTTAGAACATAAGTGTGTGCACCGCCTACTCCCAATACATAATTTTTTTGAACGATTTTTAATAAAACTCATTTTTCTTTTTCTCTTTTTAGGGTCAGTTTGGTTGGGCTGTTGCTGATGAAAAGCTGCTGATCAGAAATGGAGTTTTGAAAAAGACCTGTTTCTGAGAAATGGAGTTTTGTTAGAAAACTGTTTGGGTGAAATGGAGTTTTCAGTGCTTATTGAAATTGAGTTTTATAAATTTTGTTTGGGTCAAATGGAGTTTTTGAAAAAAAAATTTCGATACACATCAAATACAAAATCTTGATAATAGTTACTATAATAGATAAATATACCAACAATTCTTCTCACCATCTAAGATCTAGAAGTGTCCAATTATTGCGCTATATTTTCACGCAACGTGATCATCTCATCTACCCTGCCTGCTGTATCAGGACAAACTACTTGATGCCCTTGTGTGCTCCCCCCTCATCACCACCTCCCTGCTCGACGTAATTGAAATAAATATCCCTCCGCGATGGGTGCCGCCGAATAAAATTATGCAGTGCCATAGTCGTCATCACAATATCGGTTTATTTGGCGAAGCTGTTGTCCGTCGGTTACCAAGCTCTATCTCATGAATGCATATGTCGCAAAAAACCAGGATATCATTTGAATCCCATATAGCAGAGACACCACCGTCTTTCGGCTTACCTATCTTAAAAATGTAAACATATGTAAACCTATTAACATAAAAAAAACATACACATACACACACATAAACATACAGACATACACATACACATACAAACACACACATAAACATACACACACACATAAACATACACACACACACACATACACATATTTACACATACATAAACATAAACATACACACATATTTACACATACATAAACACACACATAAACATAAAAATGCACACATATTTACACATATAAATACATACATAAACACACACACACATATATATATACATACATACACACACACACACATAAACATAAACATAAATACACACATACATATAAACATAAACACACACACATATTTACACATACATAAACACATACATAAACACACACAAAAACATAAACACACACACACACACACATATAAATTTAAACCCAGACAAACACACACCTAAACATACACACACCTAAACATACAAACACATACACACATACAAACACACACACACACATACATACATACACATACAAACACACACACATACACACACACACACACTCATACATATAAACACACACACACACACACTTAAACACACACTCATACATATATATATAAACATAAACATATAAACACACACACACACACACACACACACACACTCATACACACATAAACATAAACACACACACACACACACTCACACACATATAACATACAACACACACATACACACACAAACACACACACACATACAACACACACACACACACACTCACACACACACATATACACATATATAACACACACACATATAACATACAACACACACACACATATAAAATACACACACACAAACACATATAATACACACACATATATATAACACAAACACAAAAATTAATTACACACACAAACAAACACACATTCACCACCATCATCACACCACACACACAAACACATTCATCAAAAAAAAATTAACAAACAAATAATGATTTCTACCTGAAATTCGGCGGAGGAAGCTGGAGCGGGCGAGCACTGGATAGGCTTAGGAGGAGGAGGAAGCTGGATCGGTTGATTCCGGTGGAGGAGGAAACTGGAATGTCTGATTTCGGTGGCGTCGAGAGATACCAATGAGGAGCGGCGGCGTGAGGAGCGGCGACGTCGACAAAGACCGGGGATGGTGTCGTCAACTGGAGCGGGTGAAGGAGATCGGGGGAGAGGAAACCCTAGAACTGCGGTTCGGGCGCAGCTGAACTGGGGATAAAAACATCGGCAGAGGTTAACAAAGAAACCGAGGTTATTAATAACCTCCGTTTCGAACGATAAGCCGCGCCAAATAGTGCCTTTGCCTATTTCTTCATTACGTTTCTGCCGCACCAGAGGAAATAAGCCGCGCCAAACGGACCCTTAATCATTTTTTTCTATCTCTCTTTTTCTTGTCTTTTTCTTTCAGCAAATTTTTCAAATGAGCATATCCACAAATTCACAAATTAAACACCACAATCAACACTCCCCAAAATGTAAATAAAACTATAACTAAAGCTTAGATTTGGGTGTGCGACTAGGTTAGGCTTTTAGGTTTTGGTGAGATATATGCGGAGCTGAATCAATGAAAGGGTAGGAACAAAGAGTCTAGCAAGGGTAGACGATAGGCATGAAATAAAAAGTTCAACTGGGCCAAAATAATGGCCTACGTCATTCTCACGCACTAGAACTATCATATGCCAATGCTTCAAGAATCGCTTGGGGCAAGTTCTAGCCATCGAGAAAGATTCTCCTTTCTCCCGACTCAAGCAATACGAGTCTAGCGGTCATTTACACACATCCTTATGCTACCGTTTGATTCACACCGGATTCACCATTTGAGTAAGGAAACAACATTTACACTAATAGAAAAATATAAAACCATAAGTATAAAAAGAAGTCTAATCAACACAAATTTCTATGCAACCGAGCACTCGACTAGGAGCGCTACTGGAGTCAACATTTTACTCCGATACATAGTCCTAAGACATCACCTAGACTTTCCCAAATAAGCAGAAGAATTAAATTCAACTCAGAGCACGCATACAGATGAGTACACGCTCAAGTGGGTGATGTGGTGCGCAAAGAGAATGAACAACAATTTTCAATAAAATAAAATAAAAGTACTTCTAGCATGCTATGCAATAGTGCACGTGAGTGGGCATACAGAACTATTATCTCCCAGACATAAACTAGACAATACACACAATATATAGCTATGAAATTCAGAAAAGAGCTAAGGGAAGAGAGTACCCAATGCTCATAAATGAGCATACCAGAAGATTGGCATTTAAATCTAGACCTAGCTGTAGCATCCATCCAGAAGAATACCTGCAGGGGTGAGTTCCGCCAAAAACAAAAGGAAATATACAAAATAAAATGAATAACACAAACTAAACTAAACTAGATGAAATAAAAATGCAAGAAAAGACAAGATAAATACTAGGGTTATTGTCCTCCCAGCATGAATTATCCAAATTTAAAACAGTTCTAGCTAATGGGTCTATGAAAAGAAAAGTGCATAGGTAACTGTTCTAATATTTGTGTCGGTAATGGGTACCAATACGGCGATAAAACAGTTACCCCTCTACCTAAATAAAAATACTTGCTCTTCACAGGTAGAGGAAGCAGAAAGTAAGAAGTGGAGGAGGAGTCCTCCTCACTATTCTAACCAAAATATATATCCTTGCCTAGCAAGGTGTCGTCTTCTTCAGGATGAATGTAGAAGGACAAGGAAATGAGTGGAGCTCCCTCTAGGGAGGTGGGATCAACCTCCTCACATAAGTGGATTCTCATCTCATTTGCATGAGAAACATGCTCCAAGTCCTTCTAGAGTCCCTGTGAAGAATCAAATTACACAAGCTTAGACACTAAAGAAGGGGAGTCAGGAAATAAAGGAGAAGAATGACATAAACAATCAAAAATCGGGGGAGTGGTCCCGGTCTCACTCTAGATAGGTTGAAGCAAAAGGATACTGTCGGCATCGTCGACAATGCTGCAGGGATCGGTAGGATCATCTGTGGGCTCCTCAATGATTTGGGCTTCCTCCACCAGTGCTGAGGTAGAATCCTCGTCACCTTGGAAAATATCCTCCTCTATAGGGATAGGCACAACACATAAATCACATGCCTTATCATGCAAAATATCCTCAATAATGTCATCAGAGACAAATGTAGTAGTATGCACAATATTGGGAGGAATAATGCTTGGATAAAAATCAAGCACCGATTCCTCACAAAGAATCGGCTCCACGCACGGTAATATATGCATAGTGGAGATGGGCTCAGCTATGTCAGAACATACATGTGCCACAACATTGATGAGCATGTCTGCATCATTCCCTTCAAAACTTGAAGGTGACACAGCTACATAATCAGAGGTAGAAGGTGTGCTGTCAGAGTTAGGAGTCGGGACGATCCGGATACCCAGCTCATCATCCTCATCCAATTGGCGAAGATAAGCAGCATAATCCTTCAAGGCATGATCTGTGCTCCGACAAAATAAGCACTACCTTGCTGGCTTCTTTGGCGCAACAGGTGCTGAAGATGCAAAGAAGTATGCTGATAAAGGCTCAGAAGAATAGCCATAGGACTTACGTGCACCATATGGAGTGCTAGACAAAGTCGATGCTCCATATACTGGCATTGAGTGATAGGGCTATTATCTCCCTTTGGACATCTATCACTAGCATGAGAGATATCTCCACACCAACAACAATGAATATTGAATGAGGCCCATATTTTGTGAAGATAACCAGATTAAAAAAAACACTAATATGCAAAATACTACACCAAACAATAATTTATTAAAGCAACCTATATTTACAGAAAGAAAAATAGAATACGAAAAAAACTAAAACAAAAAGGATGCAATTTACAAATGGAAGAACTTCTACCTCTCAGCACTCCATCTCCAGAAACTCACACGACTGTGTTCCCCAGCAACGACACCAAAAACTTGATGCGTGAATTCCTACACCGCTATAGGCGTTCATATACATCAACACAAATAAGATAAAAAGGTAAGAGATACAATCGAGTCTGGAGGCTTGTTGTAGATTCTCGGTAGGAATCATTGGGTTGTCAATCCGCATCCTAGCTCGGTCCAAACTATCATCCAGGGTAGAAGAGGGCTGTCACATCCTCCCAATGGATTCATCTTCTTAGGTAAACTACAATCTGGTCTCATTTGTTGCGAAGAACTCTTGCTTGGCAATGAAGAAGGAGGTGGAATCTTCTCCATGAAGCACATGGATGATGAAGATGGCCAAGAAGATCTCCAGGCTCGGGATAGGCGTGAAGACTAGTCCCGAAGCACCTCCCGGTGGTGGAAGATGATGGAGGGGGCAGAAGAGGCGAACAGGGCTAAAAACGGCGGAGATAAGTTGTCGTCCGACCTAATTTCGCGGGCTGCATATTTATAGAAACCAGGTCGCATGATCAGTGGCGCACAACCAGTGGTCGTGGGCACTAGAAGTTGGTGGTCGTGCGCACTAGAAGTTGGTGGTCGTGCGCACTGTGCCAGAAAACCTGCAAGATAAACATTACAGAAAATAATAATGCGCATGACCAGTGGTGCACGATCAGTGATCGTGCACACGACCAGTGGTGCACGATCAGTGATCGTACGTACTATCATCAGTGGTCGTGTGTTTGGCCAAATGGACCATGAAACTCCAAGGTTAAGTGCGCACGATCAGAGGCGCACGATTAGTGGTCGTGCGTAATATGTCCAATGATCGTGCGTAGTGTTCCTTTACAGATTTGCACTGGGAACACCTGCACGGTCCCTGTTCCAGCAGAAACACATATCACTCCACTGAAAGTGGCACTAAATATTGCATGATAACGTATAAATAGGAAAAACATGATGTTACACCAAAATAGGCCTAGAAGTGAACTTAGAATGGAATAATAGATAACAATCAAATATGAATGATAATATGTCTAATGTGTAGTGCTTTGACTACATTATCGGCCCAGATGAGTCCATAAAATGGTATATAATTGGGACTCATCAGAAACCGATGAGGACTCATGCTTAGAGGAAGATCTATCTAAGAGATAAGAATAAAACGTCACAATATTGGACTCAAATGATGGCAAAACATCAAGCAAAAGAGAAGAAAAAAATTTAACTATGGAAGAAGAATGCGAAGAAGATTTCAAAGGAACCTTTGGTTCAAATCTTGCCTCATCCCATAGCAATGTAAGAATATTAAAATCTTCTCTTTTTGTAACAAATTCTATTTCTACATTTTGTGTGCTTAAATTTGCTAAACTTAAAATTTCAAAGTTGAAACATACTAATTTCAAACTACGTTTAGAAAATAAAACTTTTAAAGCAAATGCTAAAGTAGAATCAAGTATTGATGTGTTAAATTCTCGTTCATGCTCTTTAATTTAAAATGTTAAACCTTGATTTGATTGTAATACTCTTAAAAAGGAACTAAGGTTTTAGAAAAATGTCTTTTAAATTCAAAAGAGCATAATGAAAAATTGATTAAAGAAAATGATGCTTTAATGGATAAACTAGAATCATTAAAAATGATTATTCAAAAGTTTTCAAGTATTAAAAAATCTCTTATTTCTAGTTTATGAAATTAACAAAAGTCCAAAAATTTAAATCCACATTATAAAAGTAGGTCTATAAGAATGAGTGGAAATGAAAATCAACAAGTAAATAAGAACTTTTTATCAAATGCTCATAATCACTCACTCTTTTAACATTCAATTCTTAAGAATAACCATCACTTTTATAAACTATCTAAGAATGATTAATCTAAAACTCTTTATGATTATCAACATCAATCTATTTTGAAAAATAATATCAATAATCATAAATCTCAAACGAATTGTTTTTCAACCAACTATCACTACAAAAAGATGTCATATAATCATAATATGAATTTGAAAGAAAATCAGCCAAAGTATGAATGGAGGGAGGCCAAAAATTAAAAATGAAACTCTAACTTCACTTGTAAGATCGCATTCATCACTATCTCTCCAAAAGCCAACACGATGTATTTGGGTACCCAAAGGAACCATCCCACTTGGACCCCTTTGGATTCCTAAATCTCTCATTAATTAGTATCCAATCATTTGCATGAAGTACAAATAAATCAAAATGGAATACACAATACTCTACTTCATGACGTGTCTTATTGTCTTTTTATTTTGTTTATTTTCTATTTTTGAGCCAACACACTATGATCACTTTATATTTCATGAAATATGACTTTCATATTTTAAGCCTAATGTTTAACAAATCAACTTAAATATAAAGTCATAAAGTTTTCAAGTGATCTATCTTTTCTTTTTTATATGAGTTATCCTTGTTAAATCCATTGCCTATAAATGTCTTATATTATCACTATAAATTGAATGCTAAATTTGTTAAATGATATTATCAAGACTAATGAACTTACGTTCAAAATTGGATTTAAATGGACTTTTAGGGGTCTTAGGCTAAAAAATTAGATGCACAACTTGTTGCATATTTGTCTATTTTCCTTGCTGCATGTAATAGCCCCTATAATGGAAAATCATAATCTAGAAAAATCAGAATTGAAAAACTACAAAAATGTTGAATATCATTTCACAATCACCACCATGATCTATTGATATCCAATGCTAAAATTCACTATAATCATATTTCATAATTCATGATCTATCAAGACCTATCTTAAATCAACTAATTCTATGAACCTTAGGAATTATGAAATATATGATTGCGATTGGTATTATAGTTTCATATCTTGTTTAGTGTGTGTGATGTGCATCTCTATTGTTTGCATGAATCTCATCATATTTAGACCTTAAAATTAACTTGACATAAGATGAAATCAAATAGAATTGCCTCTTCATTCTAGGTCTATAAAAATTCAAAACTCTATAATTGATTACATGCAAACCAATTATGTATATTTAGCATATTTTGCTTAACATCCAAATTCATTATCCTAGCTGCACCTCTTGGTATATGCTCAATTTAGTGTCTATGCTAGGATTATCAATATAATGACATGCTAAAGGTAGAGAAATTTGAACTTTAACAATCATGAGTACAATGTGGTTTCAAAATCCACTAAATGTTCTAAAACTAAACAAAACTCATGTTTTATGAATCAATCCTTAGACTAAAATGCTTAGTATATCCATAATCATTAACCCATGACTTGTGTCTCACAATAGCGAGGGCGTAGGATTGTGTGCATTAGATACCTAACCTCTAATTCATGTCTTGTCTTTAACCGGGGAGGGTTCTAGTAGGGCCTTGCGAGGCACTAGGGGGAAAGTGTGCCAGGTTGAGCGTCGTCTCTTATATCCATATGGGTTTAACACACCAACCTATGACATGCGTGCAACTCCTCATGTCCATCCATCTCTTAGTACGGGGCTATAGTGTGTAGACATATAGTTTGGGTATATTATTCTTGGGTATACTCATATTATATTAATTGCATGAACATTATCTCACTCTTTATACTTAAATCATGCATATTTGTTTTTGTTCTAACATTGCATCTTGTGTTTGCATATTTTATTATTTTGAGCTTTAATGATTTTACAAAACATAAGTATTTGAAAAGTCACCAAAACATGCTAAAAGAGCCTTCATATCTAATCAATATACTCTGAAATTTCAATTGAAGGAAGGTCTCTTTATAATACAAATGAATTGTAAAAAAATGCTGTTCAAAACATCAAAATTTGCAGTTCTGTCTCAGCGTTAAGAAGCTAACTCCTGTCGTTAGCCCCTTTGCTCCAATTTTTTTCTATTTTGAAGAATTTCTATTATTATTTTAATGCAGTGTGTGTTTTTTTATTTCTCTATCTTTAAAAGTTTTTTTTATCTTTTTATTTCCTTTAAAACAAATTTTTTATTTCTTTTAAAAATATTTTATGTATTTTCTCATGCATTATTTTGGGTTTATTTCTCTGGCATAGAATATCATTTACTGAAAGGGCTATTAAAGACTTCTATGTTTTCCATAAAATATAGATAAAAATACAAAATTACAATTCAATTTCAAAGAACAAAAATATGTTTTCTTTTTCTTTTTGTGTTTATTAATTTGTGCATATATAAGAATTCAAAACTTTATAAAAACTGATTGTTATTCATTGCCATTGTCAAGGATGATTAATTATATCAATTAAAGATTAAATACAATGTTTAATTTAACCTTCAAGTTTCTTGAAAACATTATTTTGTTTTTGTCATGCCTTGAAAATTATCTTGTTATGTGCAATGAAATTGCTTGTAGATAAATATGTATAGAAATGCTTTACATGCCTCTAAGTATGAGTAATGTATTATGTTTGATAATGATTCATTCACTCAATTATTTTTGATAACCTTCATGTGTTTACAATCTGATTATTGTATGATTGTATAGTGTAATAACATAAGTAATTAAAATGCTAAAATAGATTACCTACACAACATTGAATTGGTTATTACAATTCTTTGTCTTCCATGCACTTATTCTTTAGAGAAATGTTATTACAAATTCAAATGCTATGTTTCCAAAACAAGTGAATTCGAAGTCCTTGGTCATAAAAATCAAAATTAAATAAAAATAGATGACAAGGAAAACTCCACCTAAGAATTATAAAGTGTCTTGCAGCAAACAATTTTTACACCACTTCTCTTAGTACACCGGATCAAAAAATATAAATCTAAAAACTATAAAAGTGATCCCCAAGCACTACATTGCACCCTGATAAGTCTTAATAAGCATTGTGTGTGCAGAACACCTTGGTAGTTGTACTTTTTATTTATGTGCATCAAAATATTGTGGAAGTAATATTATTTATGTATTTTAATGTTGTGTTATTTCATTATATATGTCATGTGTTTTTTATTGATTCACATGTATACATTATCAAAAAACTATTTTGTACACATCATTATCTTTCATAAAACTTCTACTCATGAGAATTGGATCCTAATGCTCATCTACACTATTCTCTACAAACTTAAGTAAATGCACTAGATAACAAAGCATGATCGTTACAATGTTTATGTTTACTTAAAATGTTGTATCTTTTCTTGATATTATAAAATCATGCCTGCAATTTTATCTTAATGGAATAGCATCTCTTGAATCTTTAACTCAAACATCAACTTTTCAAAATTAAACTCAGTATCCTTTGTATGATTTTACCTTCTTAAATAATGTTTATGTTTAAGAGTGCTTATTATATACTTCTGCTAAGATTAACACTTATGATCATTCACGTCTATTATTTTTTAACACCGTGGTATTCTTTTATCAACAAGTTTGTATCTTAAAATAATAATGCTTACTTTATCATTTCAGCTATGTTGCTTACTACTCTATGTTCCATCATGCTTATATTTTTCTCAACAAGGAGTATTTAACAAGCATTATATTGCATCCTATTTTTCTTCTCAACATAAATCATTTAAATTTTTATTGCATACTATCACCTAAACCCTCTTTTGATACTACCAAAAGGGGAGATTAAATTGCATAAATCTAACATTTATGGGGAGTACATTAAAAATTCATAAGAAGTATTTACGTAGGGGGAGTAATCATATAGGAGGTGCATTCTTTATCCGGTGCTCGATCATGACAATCCTTCAATAAGTGATTCCTAACCACTTAGTAGATATACACACATCCCTACCCGCTTTTGCTAATAACAAAGGGGGAGAAGAAATTGAGAAATCTTGTAAAATAGATATTTAGGGGGAGTTAATTATAAGTGAAAACTTATGTGGGGGAGGACATGTTATAGAAAGAGTATGCATTATCGCTTTCAATTCTATCACGCTCTTAATATGTTATTCATGCATATCTTATTACCGCAATTATCTATAAACACAAATTGTCTTAACACTACACCATATCAGGCATATGGTAGCGCTCAAAAACCGCTACTATATATGAAAAAAACACTACTATAGGGCTACGGTAGCGGTTGCACCTGTGTTACATCTGCCGACGTGGTCGTAGGGTATGGTAGCGGTTACTTAATGTATTGTGGCATCCTTGAAACTGCTACCATAGGTACATCTATTGTAGCATTTATGGTTTTCAATGATAGCGGTTATAGAGCGCTACCATTATACAACAACGACTATGATAATCCATCGCATGACGTTTATTCTTATATTTGGCCACATTTATGATTTTCTATGGTAGCGGTTATCCTTTTAATAATGCACAAAATGAATTTTAATGAATTTATTTATTTCCTATTAAATTGAATAAAAATAAGCATATGAGACAATAATAATAGAGATAATATCTATTTTGTAAAAGAATTCAAATAATTTTCTTATTAATAGTACAAAGAAGGTGGGAGATAGCCCAAACCCTTCAATACAATCAATATATAGATCACTTACACTACTAGAAAATTGACTTTTAGCCAGGGCAAATTACCGTGGCTAAAAGTCCAAAAATCGTGGCAAAAGACATTTAGCCACGAACTACCGTGGCAAATGGGCGTGGCCAATACGAGCGTGGCAAAAAAGTATTTGCCATGCTCTTTCTGTGGCAAATACCCTTTTTCTATGACTTGTAGCCACGATTTTAGACTTTTAGCCACGATAATTTACCTGTTTGCCACGGAAAATGGCCGTGGGCAATACGAGCGTGGCTAAAAGTCAATTTTCTAGTAGTGTTAATTGTCTTTATTAAACACAATACATGAAAAAACATTTACAATTAATAAATAATATGCTCGATCATGAAAATTATTCTCTTTCTTCTTCACGGGCTCATCCTCTTCTTTGCCTTCTTCCTTCTTCGAAGTCTCCTTTAACTGCACACTCTATACTAGATGTCTTTTTCTTCTTAATTAGGGGTAGACCTGAATGAAATATGAAAATTTTGAAATATGGTAATTCCAAATAGAAAAGAATAACTACCATAAACTATGAAAATTCCATTGATGAAAGAACAACCACCATATAGTTAGCGGAAATGTGATATAATGAGTAAAAATTCAGGATTCACATCACACACTCATAAACAGAGAAGATGCTACAGTTGCTCATGTAAATATGTTAGTATCTTGTGTCAGTGAATTGAAATTAGAAGAAGGCAACCTTTCAAAAGCAACTAAACAGGAAGTGATACTGTGTATGAGATGGTAAAGCGCATGGCATTAGCGCACATGAACTATCATTAAAGGACAAATACTGTTTAGCATAAATTTTTATCTCCTCATCAACATATCTCAAGTACAAAGCAAGTGATTCTAATAGTTTTTTGAAAGCAAAATGGCAGAAATAAAGTGTAATAAATTAATAAAAATCTGATCATATTTATGAGATGATAAAGCACATGGCATTAACACATTTTTTTAAGAACAAAAAATAAAAAACAACTAACTGGGGAGAAACCATGCATGAGCGTGTGAGTGTGTGCGTGAAGGATGGAGATCCTCTCCATTTGGGGCCCTCTGGTTCATTTTATGGTGATGATGAATTCTCATTTATCTAAAGGTGCAATTTTTTTGATTATTTGGAAAATAAACAAAAAAGGATAAGATTACATAACCCGTGTCGGATTAAGGAAGAATCAATCAGAGCCGTGAAATGGATAGTATCCTAATTCGTGCGTGTGTGTGTGTGCAGTTAAGAGTTTAAGCAATAAGTAGGATGGTAGGAATGAATGTGCGTGTTGAAAGATTGTGTTGAAAATCAAGAAAAGATTTGCGCAATTACTCCCTAATCATCTACAATTATTATTTGGGCCACTTTTGACAAGAATTATCTTCAGTAAAATACATGCAATCCAAGTTCTTTTTTTCAAACCGATTTCAAAAGGCATGAAGAATCTACGACACAACATAAGTGTTGAAAAATGACAAAAATTGCACGAGAAAACAGCCAACTTTAGAAGATGCCAGAACCACGATGATGTTCATGTCAGCTTTGTTGGGAGGAAGACGAATACGAAGGGGATAGAGCTTCCCATTCACAGGGTTCCTTGAGCAAACTATTATGTGATGGAGCTCTGTTTCTTTCTCCAGTTTCTGCGTCAGTTCTTCAACACACTTCCTGTGAAAGCTGAAGTAGAACTCCTCTGCACCATCTTCAACATATCCATCACTATTTGCGATCGTTTAGTGAATAATCCTGGTGTCTGTAATGTAAGGAAAAGTGTTAGAGGCGGAAGAGAGAGTCTTCTGAGGCGAACTGCTGCTGGAGGATGAGAAAGACTGCAATTTCAAGGAAAAGTGTAGAGAAAATCTTACAATCAGCAGATGATAATAGTACACCATGATTATATGATGAAATTTCAACAACAACAACAACAACAAAATTTTGTGAATCAAAAGAAAAAGAAGATTATAAAAAAATGGCTTAATGGATGATGCCAGACTCTGGTTTTGTGAACCGTTATGAAAACTTTATTCTAAAAGTAGCCTTTTTGAAAACATTTAAAAAAATAGCACGGCCATCAGTCTCAAAAGATCTGAACTTGCTTTAGTGTATATTTAAGTAATTAAAAATGAATAAAATGATAATTAAGTGGATACTAGAAAAATATTTCAAGTTACTTGGTGATGGATCATGGAAGTAAAGAGGAGTCAGAAAAATGAAGACATGGGCTCCGTTTGGTGTGACGGTGGTGGTCACGAAAGCGATTGTTATGAACTGTGGTTCTTGAATAGCTGAATGAGTCATGAAATGATCGTGTAATTACTTTTAAATGTTTTTTAATGATTTTTTTCACAAATATCCTCAGAAATCCAACAAATCAGCAAGTCCGAACTAGCAAACAACCTCTTGTTTTGAAAAACTCGCCGAAGACTCCACAGGCTCGGCTGACTCGGAGTGCCTGGAAAATCTAGTACTTGATGAAGACATTCCTCTCGGCTACTGAAAGTTATTCAACAAAATGTCATAGAACCAAATGTGTGCTCCAGAAAAGTCAACCAATTGAAGGCCTCAAAGTGAACTATAGTGCACGGTTTCTAACTTTCAAAAGGAATGTGAAAACATTCAACTCTAGGACAATAAAGCATATTCTAACTGTTTTGAAAACAAAGCATATATGCAAATCACAGAATAATTTCTGGTGTAGCATAAATGTATTGAAACAGAGACATTGCGATCACAGAATATATTACTCAATATGGTCCTTATAAGTGGGAGAAATCAATATATATTGGGGGTTATAGTCTAGCAAATGTACATCACAGGGACATTAACATCCTAAGAAGTATTGCTTGAAGTTATTTTGGTGTAGCATATGGAGAATTGAAAATAACTAAAATAGAACATAAAAAAACTGAAACTAAAATAGAATGTAAAATAATTGACTTGATTTGCATAGGAAGAAATGAAAGTAATATATTAGCTCAGTTAGCTTCACAGAGAAATGTTGATATAATAATAGAATATGTTGAAAGTGCAGTGAATTGTAGTTTGAACAGATTTCTCTTGGGCAATCGATCAAACAGAATGCGTGCACTTTATTTTCTTAGAATTTACAAATTATTTAGGCTACATATATGGCAAACTCAGCAGAAAGATCATCTTAGATGTCGTACCTGTAGGAGAATAATAAAATTTAATCCAAGTCCAAGCAAAATATTTCACGGCCAAGGCAGGACAACAATTACCCAAATGTAGATGGCCAACACTTGAATGTATTCAAGGCAGCTTACTGCCAAAATAGACAGAAAACAGGGACTAAAAGCTAAAGATTTCAGCAAAATAAATCTAGAACAAAAGATTTTAATCCAAACTTTTACCAAGCAAAAAAATCACCATATGATTATGTTATTTCGTATAACCAAAAAAGAGCAACTTAATTTCATCAAAATGATGATCCATAAACACCAAAGAGGCACTCCTTATAGGGCAAGAAGTTGCTTCACCTCCTCATCATGGGGCAAGAAGCTGCTCCACCTCCTCATGGGGCAAGAAGCTGCTTCACCTCCTCATCACCGTTGGTTGGACGGAGAATGCATCGCCGATCAATAGCATCAGAGATACAAAGCTGTGGAGGGAGATGGGGGAGTACCAGGCGATTTGGTTGGCGAGGCGAAGGGGAGGGCGCGGGAGGCGTGATGGTAAACGGTAATGGTGAACTTGGTTTCAGCGAGGATGCTAGGGAGGCAGAACAAATGGCTCTCGAGGATAATGTGTCTAGGGGTCTCGAGGACGATGCGACTAGGGCTTGAGAGGAGGAAGACGCAACTAGGGCTTGAAATGAGGAAGATGTGACTAGGGCTGGAGAGGAGGAAGACACATCCAGCGCTCGAGAGGAGGAAGACGCAATTAGGGCTTGAGAGGAGTAAGACATATCAAGCGCTCGACAGGAGGAAGATGCGTCCATCGACCGAAGAGGGAAAATGGTGGAGGCATGATCGAGGTGATAGGGTTTTCACCGAAGAAAATGCGATAGGAGTTTTATGAATCAAAATTTAATGGTTATTAAAATAAACTGCGGCACTTTAAAAAATGCCACATAAAAATGTCGTTGTAGGTCTTAAATGTTGTAGTGTATTCTCACAAATTTCTCATATGGGTATTTGTTATTATCAAAAGGGGGAGATTGTTGGAGCATATGTTCCACATCTCTTGGTTTGAGAATAAAAAATACCGTGTTGTATTTGATCTTGTATTTTGTGTGTTTATATTGTGCAGGTTGTACAGGAACTATAGCTACACATCCCCATGAGTAGTATCCTGATTGGAGATGATTCTCTTGAAAGAGAGATAACGCCCCTCTTTAAGAGTTAATTCCCCACTTTAACTCTTAACGCCCCGCTTTATTAGTTAACGCCCCAGTTTAACTCTTAACACCCATCATTAGCGTTAACGCCCTGCATTATCTTTTTTGTTGATGAGGGATGTTGAAGAGGGAATGGCGTTGAGAAGAAGTACCATCGAGTACCAAGAGACAACGCTAGCATTGATTCATAATGCCCGCGTTGAGTCCACAATCTCTGCCACGTTCTCAACGGTTGTGCAATTTCAGCCACGACTATACATGATCACTAATGCTGGCGTTAACTCTTAACGGCATGCGTTAGCTCCTGTGCCTATTTAAAGAGCAGCCCCTCTCATTATTTGATTGATGATTCCAGAATTCTGATTCTATTGAAAGAGGCTCGTCTACAACAATTAAGATTTCTCCCTTGGGCTAACATGAATATCTCAAGAAGATTTTGAAGGAGAAGGTCTACAACGCATATTCTATACGAAGGATGAACGCTTCAAGAATGTCAATGTCTGCATGGCCTTCGTCTTCACCTTCAGAATTTCTTGGGGAGTTTTTCTTACTTTATCTTGTAATCTTTTATTTTATTCCTTTTTGTAATTGGTGTGGATAAATCATTCGGGGAGATCGTCGGATTCCGGGAAGGATTCAGTGGTTAATTTGCAATGGTTGTTGGCAACTAGGTCCTTGTGCGGCTTAGGGGGTAATTCGCCACCTTGTACATGGCGACTAGGTTGAGTTTAGATTTAGGGGGTGGCTAGAGGCCTTATCTGGGGTTAGATAGGCTATAGCCAACCGGTCCTTCGGAGAAAGACCGATGAATCAACAAAAAGTGTTTTTTTATATTCTTGCCTTTATTTCTAGTGTTATAGAAATTAAACATTTGTATAATCAATTTCTTATGAAATAAAATCTTGTACTTTAATGTTTTCATTCAATTGATTTTATTTCCTTTATAGGAATTCGTTAAATTATATTTTCATCAAAGCATTAAAACAAACGTTTGTGTAATTATCTTTGTAATACAATATTCGTTTTCATTATCTCTGATTTTCTGGAATTGTATTTCATTAAAGTTTTCATAAGTAAAAACTCCTTGACATAATTCTAAGCATCTTAATTTTCTGAAGAGCTAACGCCCAGTGTTTTAACATCAGGCGTTAGCAACAGCAAGGAAAAAGTTTTGTTAACCTTATCTGAGATATTAAAATATATTTTCTTATAAAATATTCCGAAACTTCAATCACAAACTCTGATAATTTTAATTAATATTTAAATTCCATAAAACCCCACCCCCCCCCCCTCTAAGGGCGCTGTAAGATCCAATAAGAGTCTCCTTATCAAAAGACTTAACACTTGATTCTCATAGTCTCCTTATCAAAATCCTAAGCGCTTGGTTCTCAAAGTCTCTTTATCAAAAGAATTAATCTATCGAATTGGGAGTGGATTCCTACCCTGTGGTAGAAGTGAGGAGTACCCAATTTTAGGGTAACCTCTATAATTTCTTGTGAGATAAATCTCTCTATATTCTCTTAGATTTTTTGTACTTTATTCAACCTCACCCCTCTAGAGTAATCTATTTTGATATTCTTAGAACTTTCTAGATTTTGAATTGGCATTAGAATGAGGTCGAACATTAAAAGACTAACACGTTGATTGATCAAAATCCTATACTCTGAGAACATTAATGTAATGCCCATGATTTTTGTTAATTATTTTATTTAGCTGCTGTGATGTATTTTTGGCATAAGGGCGTTACGTCAGCCCATCAGGTTTAGATTTGGGCCTTACCCTAGTTAAAGTATGTAATTTAGATCGATCGTGCAAAATTTCGCGACATTTCGAGTTAAAGGGAATATTTTGGATAATTATCAAGATTTTAGCTTCAGGAAGCTTTATCTCGAGTTTGGCTCGCCGGAATGGAATTCTGACTCCGCCGTTGGATTCATAGCGCCGATTTTCAATTTAGGTGCGATTTTCATGAAAGTCCAAGGTGTTTTGGTCGCCCTCGCAGTTTAAGTAGAAGGGAGAATTATTTAATTAATTAAATTTGGAAATTAGGGTTTATATAAATACCTAAAATTCTCTCCCTATTCTTCTTCTTCCTTCGTCGATCCAAACCAACTGCCGAGCGAGAGAGCGAGAGTGGAGTGTCGTAGAGCTTCCGGCCAGCGATTCAATGGCTATAGTAGTCGGAATCGTGTTTGGTGAGTGGATTCGGAAAGCTCTCGGTGAGATCTTCGTTCTAGTGGTGAGCTATTCCCGTTTCGTGGAATTTTTGGAGTTAAGGTAGTGACCTAACTCCTTCTTTTTGATCCGGAAAGCTTTAGGTTTTCGTGCTCGAGTATTTTCTTGGAGTTTGGAGCGAAGAAGTTCGAGTTTTCGCAAGGTTAAGACAAGTTACTATTTTCCTCCTTCCTTCTTGTTTGTTGAAGAACTCTTCTTTTCCTTGAGTTATGGCTGTGTATTTAGCTCGTACCTTGAGCGCATGTATGATAGTCAGCATATCTAATGTTTTCCCTGGACAACCTACAGTTGCCCTTGTTTCTTTTGCCTGCAGCCTTGGTTTCTTTTTTTTGCCTGCAGCCGTGGATTTCTTGGGAAATCATTTGCCCTGGTTTCTTTTGCCTGCAGCCTTGGATTTCTCAAGAAATCAGTTCCTTCCTGCTAGCCGCTACTCAAGATTATTTTTGCCTGGCGTTCGTCGAACGAATTATTTTTGCCTGGCGTTCGTCGAACGAATTCTTTTTGGCCGACGTTCGTCGAGCGGATTCCTTTTGCCCCGGATTCTTTTTGCCTGGCGTTCATCGAACGGTTTCTTTTTGCTCAAGATTATTTTTGCCTAGCGTTTGTCGAACGGTTTATTTTTGCCTGGCGTTCGTCGAACGAATTCTTTTTGCCTGACATTCGTCGAGCGGATTCCTTTTGCCTTGGATTCTTTTTGCCTGGCGTTCGTTGAATGGCGCGTTCAATGAACGGCCTAGCGTTCGTCGAACGGTCTGACATTCATCGAACGGCGCGTTCGACGAATGGCCTTGCATTGATGCCTGCCCTTTAATTTCTCTAGAAACAGTTTATCCCTGCCCCTTCTTTTTTTCGAGAAATAGCTGATCCCTTTACTTTCACTTCTCGAGAAACATAACCCCTGCCTTTCAATTCTCGAGAAGCAGCTTGTTCCCTGCATCTAATTTCTCGAGAAATTATAGCTCCTGCTTGGGATTGCTCGAGAAAAGTTTATTTCCATTGGATTTCTCTAGAATCTCTTGTTCTCAATCCTTGACTTCTCTAGAACCCTTGTATATTGCCCTTGGATTCCCGAGAAATACCTGTCCATTCCTTAGTCTTTTAGTTATGTCTCAGACCTCTTCTCTCTCTTGGAGCTGTAAATCTTCTAAAGTGTGTAGGGGTGTTGTCTACATCTATTTTGTGCCCTTGATCATGATTACTTCTCTTCTTTGCAATCTCATACCCGCTGTGGTTAAATAACTTATGTCTTCTCTTATGAATCGTCTTATGCAGTGTTTACTTCATTTGTGACCCTATCCTTGGGGTATCCTGGTGATTGTTTTCTCGGGCTTTGTCCCATGCAATAATTAAAGAAATTAATTAATAAGAACCATTGCCTTTGTCCTTACATGATGGGTCGTGTTTTGGGGGGAGGGGGCAGTGGGGAATTGTTGTAGCCTTGCACGGTGGCCATTTTAGTGGTGAACCGTAGTCTTGGCCTGTGGTCCCGTGGGCCGTGTTTGGGTGGTTGGGGAAAGAAACCCCACCCGTTTTTGTTTTGGGTGGCAGTGGATAAAGGACTGCCCCCATTTAATTTGAGTTGATCAGTCTCTTTAAATAAATTTAATAAGATACATTATCTTTGCTTGTTCCTCTTTTTGGTATTTGGTGCACATGGTGCATTGTTTAGTTCTGTGCATGGAGCTTCCTTTCTTGTAAGTGTTGGGCTTGGGTTGGTACCGCTTATGCCTTATTTACCTTGTTTTTCTTTGTTTTCTGCCACTTGTAAATTCCTTGCTGAGGCGTTCTTTATTTTATTGAATGCCTCACGTTCAGAGCCTTAGCGGCTAGTGGTGTAGCCCGGAGTCTTCGAGAGTTTTATTTGTTGTTTTACCTCGACGATGCGAGGTAGTTGTTGTTAGTTTTATTCTTGTGTTCAGACATGCTAGTTTGGAGCCAATGGGTTAATGTCAGGTTGTTGACGCCCGTTGTGCCCTTTGGATACTTTATAGCTTACTTGCCAGTTAAATGCCACTGCTTTTAAGATCTTGTGTATCTTGCTCTCTGGGAATGATTTATGTCTAGGTGCATTATAGTTATAAAATGGCTTTTCTTTCATCCTCATTGCATACCTTTTAACTGAAATCCTTATCTTTAAAGTCCCCTAAAGATATTTTTTATACCTATACTACGCCTAGATATGTGCATATCATTTACCTAATATCCTATCATCATGTGCATTTAGTACCTTAAGTGAACAAAATCAAGTACTTTCCACAGCAATTACATATATTTTCTCGGTGGACTAGTTGATCCACAAACCGAGGGATACAGTTCTTACCCTAAACACTAATAAATGATTTCAAATGATGACCTATCATGTAAACATGTTTTGATTAATTAAGTAATAGGTTCCTGCATGAGCGCCTGCAGTTGTCTCCTGTGTGGCATGGCATCATGACGCGTATTTTCTCTTACTCTAATATTCCTAAAATCGGAGAAAATGTGGGTTGTGACAGTTGGTATCAAAGCTAGGTTGTTCGACAAGTCGGTCGGGCAACAAATTCTGATATAGTATAGTTGTTTTGGTTTCATTGCATACACACACACACACACCGATGTGTCATCAGTACGTCTTGGCCGAAGCATGAACACTACACTCATAGCATGATAAGATGTATACGGGGCATATTATGTAGTACGGGATGCATAATATGTGTTTGTATATGGATCCACCATAGGTGGAAACATGTGGCGGTTATGTAGTATGGGATGCATAACCATCATCACATGGATGCCCATTAGCACATTTTTCATTTTCGTTACATGCAATATTATGTAGTATGGGATGCATGATATTTCATGTGTACGCCGCTCATGGCATGCATCAAGGCCTTTATTAGAATGCATAGCACAACATTCATTACATAGCATTGTATAAGCACACCTGTGAAGTTAAAGACTTATATGATGACACACGTACACCCATGATTTCAAAACAAATAGAAAATTCATGCATTCATGACCTTTGCACATGAGTCGAGAGGGATGATGTAGTATCTTTCCCCCAAATTTAGCATAGCATCATGGAAATATCCCAGAGAAAGGTAGTGGAAATGTCCAGTATCTGTACAAGTATGTTCTGAACAAAGCAGTGTAGTTCTAGTGTAAGGTTAAGTTTTAATTATAGGTTTATGCGTATTAGCAGAGATGGTGCGTAAGCTAGTAGCGACTAGATCGACTCCTCAGTCGGAGGGTGAGTCATCCGGAGAGCAGAGTGAAGCTTTGATCGAGAGTCTGCGCCAGAACAATGAAGCTCTGACAAGGCAGATGGTTGTGATGCAATCGCAAGTTGAGGCATTGTTGTCTGCCAATACTAGGCAGCAATCCATAGTGTAGGCCCCTGCTTTAGAGCAGACCTTGCCTACCCCTCCTACTCCCCTGGTAGCCCCAGTAGCGATACCTCCAAAAATGAATTTCATTTTGCACTTTCAAAGGTTGGGTTCTCCATCGTATGACGGTCGAGCCGACTTCGTGGCCTTAGACGATTGGCTTATAGCCATTGAGGAGATGTTCTCTTATTCAGGAATCACCGTAGATCAGAAGGTGATGGTTGTCGCGTACCATCTTAAGGGTCTCGCAAAGAGTTGGTGGTTGATGAGAATGAAGGCCTTTCTGAAGGATGTTCGTGGGAAACCTTCAAAAGAATGTTGTTAAGAAAGTCTCTGCCGTCGATAGAGCAAGATTGATTGATGAATGATTACCTGCATCTGAAGCATAGGCACCTCTCGGTGAGCGAGTATGAGATTGAGTTTTGCAAGTTGAGCAAGTTTGCTCCGACCCTGGTAGCCTTGAAAGAAGGAAGAGGAAAGATGAATGTGATAACCAAGGAGCAAGCGCAGTCTTCGACCCAAGTGATCACAGGTTAGACCTTAAGCCAGCTGTTAAGTCTTGATTCCTTTTAGTTTCGCTGTATTAGACTAGTTCCTTTTTCGCGCTTGTAGGGAGATTTAAGGTAAAGAATCGCTGGGCGCATGTCCTTTTTGATTTGGGTGCTACCCATTCGTTCGTAGCAAGGGCTTTCATCGAGCGTCACCGTTTGACCCCTGAGTTGGGCAATGATTCGTTCCTCGTTATGTTCCCTTCTGGTGATTTGGTATCCTCGAACCATTGCATCCGAAGTTGCCCCTTTCTCTTAGGAGATTTCTTGGTTGTTACTGATCTCAAGGTGTTGGACCTAAAAGACTTTGACATGATTTTGGGTATGGATTGGTTGTCCAGTTATAATGCTGTCATCCGATGCAAGGAAAAGCGTCTGGACTTTGTGATGGACAACGGTCATCCCATGAGCATTTTTGGATCTCCATGCCAGGGTTCCCCGATAATTTCTGCGGTAGCTGTACGGAAATTATTAAGTTCTGGTTGCTTGGCTTACCTGGTTTCGGTGTTAGAAACGATTAGTGGTTTGCCGTGTATTGAGGGTGTGTCGGTGGTACGAGAGTTTCCTGATGTCTTTCCTGTCAATATTCCGGGTCTCCCGCCTGATAGAGATGTGGAGTTCATTGTTGATTTTGAGCCTGGTACTCGTCCTATCGCTAAGGCACCATACCGTATGGCCCCACGTGAGCTAGAAGAGTTGCGAACTCAGTTAGATGAAGTATTGCATTGTGGATTCATTAGACCATGTTCTTTGCCCTGGGGTGCTCCAGTTTTGTTCGTGAAAAAGAAGGACGGTTCCATGAGGTTGTGCATAGATTATAGAGAGTTAAACAAAGTGACCATCAAGAACAGGTATCCATTGCCGAGGATAGATGATTTGTTTGATCAGTTGCGTGGCAGCACGGTGTTTTCGAAGATTGACCTTCGATCAGGCTACCATCAGTTGAGGATCCGTGAGTCGGACGTTCCCCGGACTGTCTTTCGTTCTCGTTATGGTCATTTTGAGTTTCTGGTTATGTCTTTTGGTTTGACGAATGCACCCTCTGCATTTATGGACCTGATGAACTGATGAGTCCCAATTATATACACATTTATGGACTCATTTTGGTCGATTGTCTAGTCTATGCACTACACATTAGGCAAGTTTTGGTTCATATTTAATAGCCACTGATTATTCCATGCTAAGTGCACTCCTAGGCCCATTTTGGTGTGAAATTGCAAGTTTATTGTTAGGGGCAAGCACAATGTGCTCCCCATTCTTTTTATGATGTTATACTTGTGCTGGAGGTGTGTTCCCAGCATTTGGATTTGTTGTGCAGGTGGGCAGATCGTCCATATTGCCCAGAATTCATCATGTATGAATCGGACGGTCGTGCGTTCACTTGACGCACGGTCGGCTGCGGCCGTGCGAAATGATTGGCTGGTTAATATGGTGATCTGCCCCGCTCGTGCATTTTCTTCACGCACGGTTGGCCTTAACCGTGCGCGAAGAAAATGCATGACCTCCTGTTGTTTTCCAGAATTCGAGGTTTCTGAATTTGCTCGTGCATTTTATGCACTGTCGGCTTCGACCGTGCGTGAGTAAAATGCATGGGCGCTCTGGGTCGTCTTCCTTGCATTTCTTCTTAATTAATATCGCACGGTTCACGCACGGTCATGCGTTCGACCATGCGTGACCAAATTTCTGATTATTTTTTATAAAAGCTGCAGCTCTTGCCCTATTCCAGATCGACCTTCTTTCCCGCGCCCAAGAGCTCCTGTTTCACCCTTTTTCGCCGCTCCATCGCCTCCCACCTTCGGGTGGAGCTCCGACCGCCAATCTCATGCAAATCTCTAGCCGGAGCATCCTCTAGGCCTCCTCCATTGTTCGTGCACCTCCAAAGCTCCTTTTTGAGGGATTTTTTGTTGCATATATGAAGTTCTCCGGTGAGATCGTGGCTAAGGAAGATTGACGGAGAAGATGGGTATAATAGAAGAAGGTGACAGCTCTTCCGGACCCCGGACGGCAGTTGGAGCCCGAGCTCGGACAAGGATTGACAAACATAGATTCCGGCCGTGAACCTCAAATGAGTCTCCGTGCTTTGGTTGTAATCTAAACCCCCTTCATATTGTAGTACCATTTTTCTTCTATTATTTGTGTGCATGGATAATGTATGCTCAATCTTGCTATGCCATTTAGTACATTTTATGTCTATGTGAAATATCTTTGTGGTCTATTTTAGTGAGGAGCGCCCCATTCCATCTTCCATCCCGCCATCACAGTCGTATGTCGCACTAGCAATTTCTAGTGGCGTGCCTGTCTTCGAGGTACTTGCGACCCTCATTCCGCCGGTGCGACTCATTCCATTCTGTGTGCCTATTCTTCCATCCTCCTTGTTAAGCGTGGCATAGCGGCCCGTGTAATCCATCCCGCCTAGCTAAGAGGTGCTAACGACCATCAAACTTTCCGCCAGTGAGCACCACCTCATCTGCTTGCCTACTCGTCCATCCGCCCTTGGGATGTAGCACGTTCAAGGCCTACGTAGTCTCCATCCCGCATCGCGAAGCATTGCATAGAAGCATTGCATAGGATTAGTTGTAGTATTTTCTCTTTATTTCCACCAACCAAAACCCCCGTTTCCGCAACCCATCCGACATAAAGGACTTCAATCTCAAGTCCTTCCTCAATAGTAAACTCCACCTTACTATGTTCCTTTGAGATCGATACTTGGGGATTTGCTCCTCGTTTTATATTACTTGAACGATCAGTACACTGCCGTTTCGTGCCGCAGTCTTGCTACCGCCTATAGCGGTGTGCTAGATTTGCGCATCAAGTTTTTTGCGTCGTTGCCGGGGAACACAGAAGTGTGAGTTTTCTGGAGAGGGAGAGCTGTGAGATAAAAGTTCTTTTCCATTTGTGCAATGCATTCTTTGTTTTATTTCTTCTTATTCCGTTTTCCTGTTTTATATTAGGTTGCTTTAGTAATTATTATTAGGTGTAGTATTTTGCACAATAGTATTTTCCTTTTGAATCTAGTTATCTTCACACAATGTGGGCTTCATTTAATATTCGATGTCGTTGGTGTGGAGATATTTCTCATGATAGTGATAGATGCCCATCGGGAGATAATAGCCCTAGCACTAAATGCCCAGTATATGGAGCACCGACTTCGTCTGGTACTCCATATGGTGCGCATAAGTCCTATGGCTATTCTGCTGTGCCTTTACCGTCATACTTATTTTCGGCTTCAGCACCTGCTGTGCCAAAGAAGCCCGCAAGGCAGTGCTTGTTTTGTCAGAGCACGGATCATGCTTTGAAGGATTGTGCTGCTTATCGTTGCCAATTGGACGGGGATAATGAACCAGATATCCGGATCGTCCCGACTCCTACTTCTGGCAGCACACCTTCAACATCTGGTTATGTGCCTGTATCACCTTCATGCTTTGAAGGGGATGATGTGGAAACAGTCACCAGATGTATGGCTGATCTAGGAACTGACATGGCTGAGCCCATCTCCCCTATGCATATATCACCGAGTATGGATTAATTCTTTGTGAGGAATCAGTGCTTGATTTTTATCCAAGCACTATTCCTCCCTTTGTTGTGCATACTACATTCGTATCTGACGACATTGTTGAGGATGTGTCACAGGATGAGGATGGCAATCTATGTGTTATGCCTACTCCTATGGAGGAGGACAACCTTCTAGGTGAAGAAGAGCTATCCTCAGCACCGGTGGAGGAGGTCCAAATCATGGGCATGGCCATTGTTGATCCCGCCGAACCTTGTAGCATCGATGACAATGCAAACATTATTTTACTTCCCCAACCTGATGGGAGTGAGACCGGGATCACTCCCCCGATTGATTTTTATTCATGTTCTTCTTCTTATTTATTTCTTGATCCCCTTTCTATATCTGAGCCTGTATAGGTTGAGTCTTCACAGGTACCCCAGGAGGACTTGGAGAATGATGCTCAAGTCAATGATGAGTGTATCCTCTCATGTGAGGAGGTTGATCCCTCCTCCATAAAGGAAGCCTCATTCATTGCCTTCTCTTCCTGCCACCTCCATGAAGACGACACCTTGCTGGGCAAGGATAGTTTTGGTGAGTTGAGTGAGGATTCCTCCTCTTCTTACTTTATATTCCCTCTACCTGTGACGAGTAGGTATTATTTATATTCGGGTAGAGGCATAACTGTTTTATCACCGTATCGATACCCGCTACTGACACGCATATTAGAACAGTTACCTGTGCATTTTTCTTTCCATAGACCCATTAGCTAGAACTCTTAAAGTTTTGAATAAGTGGTGTTGCGAAGATAATAACCCCAGTAGTTATCTTACCTTTCTTGCAATGTTAGTTTATCTTGTTTGTTTAGTTAGTTTTACTTTATTTTAGTTTGTATATTTTCTTTTATTTGCGGAGCTCACTCATGCAGGTTCTTTTTCTGGTTGGGGAAGCTGCAGCTTTGTCTTGATTCATACGCCAAACTTCTGGTATGCTCACTTGCTGAGCATTGGGTACTCTCTTCCCCTAGCTCTATTTTTTATTTTCATAGTTACATATTGTGTTGGATTGTTTAGTTTAAGTCTGGGGGAGAGCTATTTTCTGTACCCGCTCACGTGCACTATTGCATAGCATACTAGAAGCTTCTTTTTAAAGTGTTGTTCATTCTTTTTGTGCACCACATAACCCACTTGAGCGTGCACTCACTTGTGTGTGTGTTTCCGTTCATGCTTATTTTGGTTGGAATGTGAAATAGGATGTTAGCTTAGGAATTGCAAATCAGAGTGCGATGTTGACTCTTGTAGTGCTCTAATCGCATCTGCATGCTCCAGTAGAATTTGAGTAAAATTAGATTATTTCTATGCATTTAATTTACGATTAGTGTTTTTGCGTAGTTTTAGATTTATTATACTCAATTGGTGAATGTGAATGAAATTGGCGGTAGCACGGTGTTGTGTGTAGGCAAGCGCTAGTTGTGTGCTGCTCGAGTCGGAAGGAAGGTTTACCTTTCTCGTGGGCTAAGAACTTGCCCCAAGCGACTCTTGAAGCATGGGCGAGAGCAACTCATATTGTTAAACGTGATGTAAGCCATTTTTTGGCTAGTCTGAGCCTTGTTTTCCATGACCTATGCATTTTCCTTTGCCAGCCAAGTTTGTGCCTACCCCTCCTTTGTTTCAGCTCTTCTTTCAATCACCAAAGCCTGAAGCTTATCCTATTTTCGCAACCAAGTAGCGAGTTAACTGAAATCATATTTCTTGATTTGGTGTGATGTATGGAACCTTTGTGATGTGAAAGAAAAATCTGTATTATTTGTTGAGCTCATTATTGTGAACCAACCGGGGGATAAAAGGAAAAGAAAAAGAAAAAAAATGAATAAAGTTAAAAGAAAAATCTGAAAAGAATTGGAATGAAAAGAAATCCTTTGAGCGTAATAGAAAATTCAGTTGGTATTTGTTGGAGTAGGCTGTGTGCACACCCATTTTTCAAGCTAAGTCTGGGGGTGTGTCACACTAGCATCGTTCTTGGTCTTGTTTTGGTACAGCATTATCTTTTGAATCAATTGGGTTGCGTAGCCGTCTCATTTATCATTGAATATCATACCGTAACCTAAGCCCCATTATAACCTGAAAGTCCTATTGATTTAACATGTGAGTTTGCTAGCGCCATGGAGAGAGGGTAACTGGCAAGCTTATGGTTCTCGTCGTTGATGGATTTCAGCGGAGTTATCCCCGAATTCCGATCTTTAGCAACACCCTCCTGAGTGGCTTGCGTACTTTCACACCGGGCACGACCGCACAAGTTCTTCATGATTCACCAGTTGAGTATCAATAAATCTGTATTTACGCTTTAACACTTTTGTAAATTAGTTAGAATAGTTAGAATCTCCTTTTACTGAATTTCTATTTGCATGCGTATGATACTTCGCACCGTACTCTTATTTTGCAATTCCCTTCACTAACTACCATTTTCATACTCCGCCGGATTTGTTTGCTCGGGACGCGCAAACAGGTAAGTCTGGGGGTGTGATGAGTCCCAATTATATACACATTTATGGACTCATCTGGGCCGATTATCTAGTCTATGCACTACACTTTAGGCATGTTTTCATTCATATTTGATAGCCATTGATTATTCTATGCTATGTGCACTCCTAGGCCCGTTTTGGTGTGCAATACTTGTGTTGGAGGTGTGTTCCCAGCATTTGGATTTGTTATGCAGGTGGGCAGATCGTCCATATTGCCCAGAATTCATCCTGTATCAATCGCACGGTCGTGCGTTCACTTGACGCACGGTCGGCTGCGGTCGTGCAAAATGATCAGCTGGTCAATATGGTGATCTGCCCCGCTCGTGCATTTTCTTCACGCACGGTTGGCCTTAACCGTGCGCGAACAAAACGCACGACCTCCTATTATTTGTCAGAATTCGAGGTTTCTGAATTTGCTCGTGTGTTTTTATGCACGGTCGGCTTCAACCATGCGTGAGTCAAACGCACAGGCGTTCTGGGTCGTCTTCCTGGCATTTCTTCTTAATTAATGTCACACGGTTCACGCACGGTCGTGCGTTCGACCGTGCGTGACCAAATTTCTGATTATTTTGTATAAAAGCTGCAGCTCTTGCCCTAATCCGGATCGACCTTCTTTCCCGCGCCCAAGAGCTCTAGTTTTTCCCTTTTTTGCCGCTCCATCGCCGCCCATCTTCGATAGGAGCTCTGGCCACAATTCGCTTGTAAATCTCTAGACGGAGCATCCTCTAGGCCTCCTCCATTGTTCGTGCACCTCCAAAGCTCCATTTTGATGGATTTTCTGCTGCATATATGAAGTTCTCCGGTGAGATCATGGCCAAGGAAGATTGACGGAGAAGACGGGTATAATAGAAGAAGGTGACAGCTCTTCTGGACCCGAGACGGCAGTTGGAGCCCGAGCTCGGACAAGGATTGACAACCCTAGATTCCGGTCGTGAACCTCTGATGAGTCTCCGTGCTTTGGTTGTAATCTAAACCCCCCATTCATATTGTAGTACTATTTTTCTTCTATTATTTATGTGCATGGATAATGTATGCTAAATCTTGCTATGCCATTTAGTATATTTTATGTTTATGTGAAATATCTCTGTGGTCTATTTTAGTGAGGAGCGCCCCATTCCATCTTCCATCTCGCTGTCACGTTCGTGTGCCGCACTAGCAATTGCTACTGGCGTGCCTGTCGACGAGGTGCTTGCGACCCTCATTCCGCCGGTGCGACTCATTCCATTCTGTGTGCTTATTCTTCCATCCGCCTAGTGAAGCGTGGCATAGCGGCCCGTGTAATCCATCCCACCTAGCTAAGAGGTGCTAACTGCCCTCAACCTTTCCGCTAGTGCGCACCACCTCATCCGCTTGCCTACTCGTCCATCCGCCCTTGCGAAGTAGCATGTTCAAGGCCTACGTAGTCTCCATCCCGCCTCGCGAAGCATTGCATAGCATCATTGCATAGGAGTAGTAGCAATATTTTCTCTTTATTTCCACCAACCAAAACCCCTGTTTACGCAACCCATCCGACATAAAGGACTTCAATCTCAAGTCCTTCCTCAATAGTAAACTTCACCTTACTGTGTTCCTTCGAGATCGATACTCGGGGATTTGCTCCTCGTGTTATATTACTTGAACGATCGGTACACTGCCGTTTCGTGCCGCAGTCTTTCTATCGCCTATAGCGGTGTGCTAGATTTGCGCATCATGAACCGCGTGTTCAAGGATTTTTTGGATCACTTTGTAGTGGTATTCATCGATGATGTGTTGGTGTATTCCATAAGTGCTGAGGAGCATGCTATGCATTTGCGCTTAGTATTGTCTACTCTTAGAGAGCACAAGTTGTATGCAAAGGTGAGCAAGTGTGAGTTCTGGCTTCCTCAGGTATCCTTTCTGGGTCATGTGGTGAACAAGGATGGAATTACTGTAGACCCCACTAAGATTTCTGCTGTGTTGGATTGGAAGACGCCTTCAACGCCTAAGGAGATAATGAGTTTCTTAGGGTTGGCTGGGTACTACAGGAGGTTTGTTCAAGGGTTCTCAGTGCTGTCGGCACCTTTAACTAAGCTTACCCAGAAGAATACCGCTTTTGTTTGGAGCTCTAAGTGCGAAGAAACCTTTCAAGAATTAAAGAGGCGTTTGTGCAGTGCCCCTGTGTTGGCCTTGCCGATCGAAGGAATAGAGTATGCTATTTTTGTGGACGCATCTCATATTGTTCAAGGGTGTATTTTGATGCAAGAAGGAAAAGTGATTGCTTATGGGTCTAGACAATTGAAAGTTCATGAAAGTAATTACCCTACGCATGACTTAGAATTTGTGGCAGTGATTTATGCTTTAAATCTTTGGAGACACCTTCTTTATGGAGTGTCATGCAAGATTTATACGGATCACAAGAGTCTGAAGTATGTCTTCACCCATAAAGAGCTGAATTTGTGCCAGCGTATACGGTTGGAGTATGTTGCGGATTATGTGGTTGACATCCTCTATCATCCGGGTAAGGCTAATGTGGTGGCCGATGCCATGAGCAGAATGATCGCGCATGTCTTCAACCTTTCTGTGTAGTCCTTGGTAGAGGAGTTTATGTTGATGGATATCTCAGTCAGTAGTAGTACCGCACCTTCGAGTCTTGATTCTGAAGAGCCTTTTTGGATTTCCCTTACGAGACTACATCAGAAGGAAGATCCTGACTTGCCGCATCTTCGAAGCAGGACTGAAAAAAGAGAATTACCAGACTTTTCAATCGATGATAAAGGTACGCTGATGTATCGAGGTAGATATTGTATTCCCGCATCGGAAGATATTCGAGCAAAGATCTGTAGTGAAGCGCATGACTCAAGTGTTTCCTATCATCCTGGTTCCACGAAAATGTACAAAGACCTGAAGCAGATCGTTTGGTGGTCAGGTATGAAGAGCGATATAGCTAAGTATGTTTCAAAATGTTTTACTTGTCAGCGCGTTAAGGCAGATCATAAGAGGCCTGGAGGTAAACTGAACTCTTTGGATATCCCAAGCTGGAAGTGGGAGAGTATTTCAATGGACTTCATTACTGGTTTACCGAGATCTCCCGAAGGACACGATTCGGTATGGGTCATAGTTGACAGATTAACAAAGTGTGCTCATAGTGTGCCTTTTAAGATCGACTATTCTATGGAGAAGATAACAGAGCTTTATTTGAATGAAGTCATCAGATTTCATGGTGTGCCCGTGAGCATTGTGTCGGATCGGGATATATTTCTTGTTTCTGACGAAGCTTGCAAGGAGCCTTGGGCACTGACCTTAGATACTCTACCTCTTACCTCCCTCAGACCAATGGTCAACCAGAAAGAGTGAATCAAGTTTTGGAAGACATGATTAGGTGCTATATTTCGGATCATGGAGGAGCTTGGGATAAGCATCTTGGATTGATGGAATTTTCCTACAATAACAGTTATCATGAAATCTTGATGATGGCCCCCTTTGAGGCTCTGTATGGGAGGCATTGCCGAACTACATTGTTTTGGGCCGAGGTTGGCGAGAGGCCATTGTTAGGCCCAGAGGTTTTGGAAGAGATGAGCGTTGCCGTGACTCATATCCGCGAGAAGCTTCTCTTTGCTCAGGAGTGATATGAGAAGTATGCTAATCTGAGAAGGGTGGATCTTGAGTTTGCCATCGGAGACTTAGTGTTCTTGAAAGTTTCTCCGATGTGGGGCGTTAAGAGATTTGGAAGGAACCACAAGTTGGATCCCAGGTATATGGAACCTTTCCAGATTGTTGAACGGATCGGAGCGTCAGCTTATAGATTGGATTTGCCTGCTTCCTTCCCTAATGTTCACGATGTGTTTCATGTGAGCAAGCTGAGGAAGTGTTTGCGTACAGGTCGGCCTGTTCTTGATTCGGTGCACATTTTGCAGCCCAATCTTTCGTATGTTGAAGAGCCTGTCTGAATCTTGGAGACTCAGGAGCGTGTGTTGCGGAGGAAGACGATCTCGATGGTTAAGGTTCTTTGGAAGAATCAGGGTGTCGAAAGCACAACATGGGAACAGGAGTCTGCCATGAGAGAGACTCATCCTAGCCTCTTCTCTTAGATTTCAGGTAATTCTTCTGTCAGGTAACCTTTGGATTTGATTCTGTATCTTTCTTGATCTTTGGATTTCAAGTTTTGTGACGAAACTTCTTTTTAGGGGGAGTGACTGTAACGCCCCTGATTTTCGTTAATTATTTTGTCTTGTCGCTGTGACGTAATTTTGGCATAAGGGCTTTACGTCAGCCCATCAGGTTTAGTTTTGGGCCTTACCCAAGTTAAAGTATGTAATTTAGATCGATCGTGCAAAATTTCACGACGTTTCGAGTTAAAGGGAATATTTTGGGTAGTTATCAATATTTTAGCTTCGGGAAGATTTATCTCGAGTTTGGCTCGTCGGAATGGAATTCTGATTCCGCCGTTGGATTAGTAGCGCTGATTTTCAGTTTAGGTCCGATTTTCATGAAAGTCCGAGGTGTTTTGGTCGCCCTCGCAATTTAAGTAGAAGGGATAATTATTTAATTAATTAAATATGGAAATTAGGGTTTATATAAATACCTAAAATTCTCTCCCTATTCTTCTTCTTCCTCCGTCAATCCAAATCAGCCGCCGAGAGATAGAGCGAGAGCGGAGTGTCGTGGAGCTTCCCGCCGGCGATTCGAAGGCTGTAGTAGTCGGAATCATGTTTGGTGATTGGATTCGGAAAGCTCTCGGCGAGATCTTCGTTCTAGTGGTGAGCTTTTCCCATTTTATGGAATTTTTGGAGTTAAGGTAGTGACCTAACTCCTCCTTTTTGATCCGGAAAGCTTCAGGTTTTCGTGCTCGAGTATTTCCTTGGCTTTTGGAGCGGAGAAGTTCGAGTTTTCGCAAGGTCAAGGCAAGTGGCTATTTTCCTCCTTCCTTCTTGTTTGTTGAAGCACTCTTCTTTTCCTTGAGTTATGGCTGTATTTTTAGATCGTACCTTGAGCGCATGTATAATAGTCAGCATATCTGGAGTTTTCCCTGGACAACCTACGATTGACCTGGTTTCTTTTGCCTGCATCCTTGGTTTCTTTTTTTTTGCCTGCAGCTGTGGATTTCTCGGGAAATCATTTGCCCTAGTTTCTTTTGCCTGCAGCCTTGGATTTCTCGAGAAATCAGTTCCTTCCTGCTAGCCGCTACTCAAGATTATTTTTGCCTGGCATTTGTCGAATGGATTATTTTTGCCTGGCGTTCGTCGAACGAATTCTTTTTGCCCGACGTTCGTCGAGCGGATTCCTTTTGCCCCGGATTCTTTTTGCCTGGCATTCGTCGAACAGATTCTTTTTCCTCAAGATTATTTTTGCCTGGCGTTCGTCAAACAGATTATTTTTGCCTGGCGTTCGTCGAACGAATTCTTTTTGCCCGACGTTCGTCGAGCGGATTCTTTTTGCCCTGAATTCTTTTTGCCTGGCGTTCGTTGAACGGCGCGTTCGACGAACGGCCTGGCGTTTGTCGAACGGTCCGACGTTCGTCGAACGGCCTGGCTTTGATCCATGCCCTTTTATTTCTCGAGAAATAGTTTATCCCTGCCCCTTCTTTTTTTCGAGAAATAGCCGATCCCTGTCCTTTCACTTCTCGAGAAACTTAACCCCTGCCTTTCAATTCTCGAGAAGCAGCTTATTACCTGCATCTAATTTCTCGAGAAATCATAGCCCCTGCTTGGGATTGCTCGAGAAAAGTTTATTTCCCTTGGATTACTCTAGAACCTCTTGTTCTCTGTCCTTGACTTCTGTAGAACCCTTGTATATTTTCCTTGGATTCCCGAGAAACGCCTGTCCATATTCCTTAGTCTTTGAGCTATGTCTCAGACCTCTTCTCTCTCTTGGAACTTTATATCTTCTAATGTGTGTAGGGGTGTTGTCTATGTCTATTTTGTGCGCTTGATCATGACTACTTCTCCTCTTTGAAATCTCGTACCCATTGTGGTTAAATAACTTATGTCTTCTCTTATGAATCGTCTTATGCACTGTTTACTTCATTTGTGACCCTATCCTTGGGGTATCCTGGTGATTGTTTTCTCGGGCTTCGTCCCGTGCCATAATTAATGAAATTAATTAATAAGAACAATTGCCTTTGTTCTTACACGGTGGGTCGTGTTTTGGGAGGTAGTGGGGAATTGTTGTAGCCTTGCACGGTGTCCATTTTAGTGGTGAACCGCAGGCTTTGCCTGTGGTCCCGTGGGCCGTGTTTGGGTGGTTGGGGATAGAAACCCCCACCCATTTTTGGCTTTGGGTGGCTGTGGATAAAGGACCGCCCCCATTTAATTTGAGCTGATCAATATCTTCAAATAAATTTAACAAGATAAATGAACTTTGCTTGTTCCTCTTTTTGGTATTTGGTGCACTTGGTGCATTGTTTAGTTCTGTGCATGGAGCTTCCTTTCCTGTAAGGGTTGGGCTTGGGTTGGTACCCCTTATGCCTTGTTTACCTTGTTTTTCTTTGTTTTCTACCACTTGTAAATTCCTTGCTTAGGCGTTCTTTATTTTATTAAATGCCTCAGGTTCAGAGCCTTAGCGGCTAGTGGTGTAGCCCGGAGTCTTCGGGAGTTTTAGATGCTGTTTTACCCCGCTGCTGCGAGGTAGTTGTTGTTAATTTTCTTCTTGTGTTCAGACATGCTAGTTTGGAGCCAACGGGTTAGTGTCAGGTTGTTGACGCCCATTGTGCCCTTTGATACTTTATAGCTTACTTGCCAATTAAATGCCACTGCTTTTAAGATCTTGTGTATCTTGCTCTTTGGGAATGATTTATGTCTATGTGCGTTATAGTTATAAAATGGGTTTTCTTTCATCCTCATTGCATACCTTTTAACTGAAATCCTTATCTTTAAAGTCACCTAAAGATATTTCTATACCAATACTACACCTAGATATGTGCATATCATTTACTTTATGTCCTGTCATCACGTGCATTTAGGACCTTAGGTGAACTAAATCAAGTATTTTCCGTTGCAATTACATATATTTTCTCAGTGGACTAGTTGATCCACTAACTGATGGACACAGTTCTTACCCTAAACCCTAATAAATGATTTCAAATGATGACCTATCATGTAAACATGTTTTGATTAATTAAGTAATAGGTTCCCGCCTGAGCGTCTGCATTTGTCTCATGTGTGGCGTGGCTTCATGATGCATATTTTCTCTTACTCTGATATTCCTAAATTTGGAGAAAATGCGGGTTGTGACAATTAATGTGATCACCAATTAATCATAAATACATCACAAATCAGATATTTTGCCACTACCAGGTCTTCGATGCGCAACGTGGGGAATTTTTCAATTTGGAAGTCTAGGATTAAATTGTACTGGTCTCTATTGATGAAAACATCTTTGATTCTATTGTAATAAGTTTATATATACTAATAAGACCAAATGTAAATGGAAAATATCTCCCCAAGGACAAAATTTAGTGGTGTGAAGGGGACAAGAAGGCAAGATCATGTGATGGACAGACAATAAATTTATTGGTGTCAACCATGATTGATGAGATTTATCATTGAGTGGCAGATTGCCAATTAGCCAAAGAAATTTTGGACTCCCTCATAAGAATTGTTAAAAGGATTGCATAAGAAAGAAAAGATAAAGGATCTCTTCTTATCTCACAATATAAAAATTTCAAGAAAGACCTTGGAGAAATGTCTCAGATATTAGAGGTTTAACCTGATTGTAAGTAAGCCAAGGTGCTTGGACGAAGTGATTTCTTTACAACTAAAATCAATAATAAACTGCTGATGTGTTTTATATGTTCTTATAATTCAAGAATCTAGACTATCAGATGGTCCATATACCAAAAGGAGATATCTACTAATACTCTCCTAGGAAAGCTAAAGTTCTGCCTTCTCAAAACCATATAAGAGAATGTCCAAAAAGAGAAGATAACGACTACACTAAAATAAAAGTAATTTCCTCTTAATGCAACGAATAAGGAAGCATTCAACCCAGATGATGAATTAATCCATCTAATGGAAATGAGATTTTAGAAGTGGACCAACCGTGGAGATTTCAAGAAGAAGCATAATAAATCCAAACAAAAGCCAAGATATAACAATGTTGGGTTATTAGGCTTTCCATAAGGGATGAATAAGGATTAAGATAAAATATTGATTTTCGTTACCAAATACTATAGAGATGCACATCGGAAATAAAATTATCAAGGTTGTTAAAACATCATCATGAACAAAAATATAATATTTATCATTTTTAAATTAATATGAGGACATACAAATGTAAACATCTTTTGACGCAAAGATCTAAGTCGATTAAGAGTATAAATTTTGTTTTTATACAGACTCACTCCTAGAACTGGTTGGCCATATCAAATCCACCCTATATTTGCCTCAAGCCTCTCCAACCATAGAACACAATAAACCTAAACCCAATACCTAGTCGCCACACTCGAGGCAATTTTTCTCCCATAAGCAAGGCGAATTCCACTGCTTACAAAAAGCAGTGATTCAATCAAAGCAAAAGATAAAATATTATATATATTCAAGGAGCGATGGAAAAGATACTTGTATCAAGTGTACAATGAAGGAAAAGACAATGAAGTAAACTTCGGTAAGTTAAGTCAATTTGAGGAATATAGAAACATAACTTTTTATCATAAAATTCAAGCATCAGAGATAGATGGCGCTCTAAAGAAGATGAAAAATGGAAAGGCGATTGGGCCAGATACCCATTGAAGTATGAAAATGCTTAGGGATGAAGGAATTTTATGGCTTACAAGTTTCTTCAGTAAGATACTAAAGACAATGAGGATGCCAACCCAATGGAGAGAGAATTTTGGTACCTTTGTATAAGAACAAAGGAGATATACAAAATTTTGTCAATTACAGTGGAATTAAATTAATGAGTCATACTATGAAACTATGGGAATGAGTAATAGAGAGAAGAGTTAGACGAGAGAATAACATCTCAAAGAATCAATTTGGATTCATGCCAGGGAGGTCAACCATGGAAGCTATACATCTCTTGAGAAGACTCATTGATATATATTGGGAAAGACAAACAGATTTGCATATGCTATTTATCGATCTGAAGAAGGCTTATGATAGGGTTTCAAGAGAGGTCTTGTGGAGAGTAATAGAAAAGAAAAGCTGTAAATGTATCATACATTGACGTAATCAAAGATATGTATACAAATTCAGTGACCAGGGTGAAGACATCTGGAGGATTAACACAGGAATTCATTATCGTTGTTGGCTTACATCAAGGCCTAGCTTTAAGTCCTTATATCTTTACCTTTATCTTAGATGACCTCATCGGGCGTATCCAACAAGCAATACCTTGGTGCATATTATTTGCAGATGATGTTGTTTTGGTCGATGAGATGCGCGAGGGTGTAAACACAAAACTTGCTTGGCGAGTTACTTTAGAAAAGAAGGGCTTTAGGTTGAGCAGGATAAATACAGAGTATATAGAGCTTAAATTTAGTAGTACAAGAAGGTCGGATGACTCCATCATTAAATTTGTTGACCAGGATATTTCCCGCAGTGAGTGCTTTGAATATCTGGAATCGATAATTCAAAAAGATGGAGGTATAGATAAAGATGCGATACATAAAATCAAAGCAGGTTGGCTGAAGTGGAGAGGCGCATCTGAGATCTTATGTGATCGTAAAGTACCATTAAAACTTAAAGGCATTTTTTACCGTGCTGTAATTAGGCCAGCAATGCTATACGGTTCTGAGTGTTGTGCAGTGAACGGTGTACATGAGCTAAAAATGGGAGTTGCGGAGATGAGAATACTTAGGTGGATGTGTGGTCAATGAGACTGGATGAAATTAGGAATGAATGTATATGGGATAAGATAGGAGTGACCCACTTGTAGAGAAGATGCAATAAGCTCATTTAATCTTGTTCAGACATGTATATACGAGACCATTAGAGACACCTGTTAAGAATTATGAGAGTTTAGTCACTAGACAAGTTAAATGGGGGAGGGGTAGACAAAAAGAATTGGAATGAAATTATAAGGAAAGATATGTTGTACTTAGGCATTAGTGAGGCTATGAGTAAAGATATCGAGCAATGATGACAAAGGATCCATGTAGCCGACCCCAGTATGGTGGGATAAAGGCTTGAGTGTTGTTGTTGTTGTGTGTGTGTATATATATATATATTAAGATATGGAGAAACTCCCTCAAAACAAAAGATGTAGGAAAAAGATGAAGTCTTTCTTATGAGCGTTCTTTGCAAAACCTTCCCTTGATGAACTTGAAGGATTGAGTCATCCTTTTGGATCATTTGTAATGTGAGGGAGGGAGTACATCAGTGATCTAAGTCAACTATAGAGAACTTCTTCATGAATAAATTGATAGTTAAGAAGTCGTCCCACACATATAAATAAAGTTTCTTATTTTCTGGGAGCTACTGCCTGTGTTAGCAGCTATTGCTTGGTGGTAGCATTGAATTTTGCATTTCCTATGCTCTGAATCCTCCTCTGTGCTAAGGGGGTTTCTATATGGAGAAATAGCTAGCAGCTAGCATCAACTAATACCATCGAGCGATATAGTACAATTTTTTGGTCCGCAAAACTCAATATTTTTTTATGTCGCGACACACTAATTGATACCACTGGGTGGTAGAGTGACACTCCGACGTTCATCCAAGTTGATTTAAAACCTTCTAGGAACTACTTAGCAAATATTAATGAGCTACATCTATTAGTCATTAGCGCTACCGCTATCAGTAGTGTCTATCTTGCAAATTCTTATAGTCAGTCCAAAATTCAACCAAGTCCATAGCCGATCATCGACATAAAATTGATGTACATTAAATGCTACCACCTAGAAGTATCCGCTACATGCTGTCCAAAATTCATCCAATTCAATTCTTGATATTATAGTACCTTTTACTGCATATATATTTGTACTCACGCACTGTGAACAACTTGCAATTCAATATTATTGACTATCACATATTCTTTATTCTCAAATCAAGAGATAATCTACCATGTTCCAACAAACTCCCTATTTTGATAATAATAAATCTGGATGATTGAAAAACACAAGAAATTAGTGTTCATAGTGGCATATAAGTAAATTGCGAGTATGCATGAAGGAATGATGAAAAGATATGCAATGTCCTAATAAATGATTGCTCCACCTAAAAATATTATCTCCCCCTAAATCAACTATCTCCTAATAAATATGATATTTCTGAATTTTAGAATCCCCCCATTACTATTAGCAAAAGATGATGATCATAATAATATAAGGAAAACACTAATGAAGAATTGTCATGATAAATAACAAATGAAGGATAGAAGATAATCATGACAACATTGAGGTGTAAAAAATAATCTTGAGAAGTGTCATAGGGAAGTATGAAAGATAGAGTAACCTATGGAGCTTGCAATTGCATAAATACTTATGACTAACACCATAATGTATATAATGACATGTGATTAAAACTTACAATATTAAGAGATTTTGCAAGATAAACATGAACATTGTAAATATCATAACAAGTAAGACAATACTTTAAATACAGTGTTGGAATGTGTAATGAAGCTTAAAGTAAAACTTTTATTCGCGGAAGTGCTATATGAGACAATGAGGTGTACATTTATGAAAAACATTAAGATTTATATTACAAAAAATAAAAAAGACTACACATCAAAATTTAATGAATTGTACACTAACATCATCACTAAGCAAAATAAAATCACTTCCTCAACTTTTATTCACATCAATACAACTACCAAGATGATTTGTGCATACAATGATCATTCAGACTTATCAAATACACAAAGTAGTGTTTGGTGGATCATATATCATAAGAAAAGTTTTCTACGCAACTTCGTAAAAAGTTGGTGATCTAGTGTACCAAAGAAAAGACAACATGGTAATTAATTTTTTTTTGCACAAGGTCCATAAGATACGTACTAAGATGCTCAACATTAAAATGCTTATTAATACATACCAGGAGGACAAGTATTGCTTGGGGGGTGACCTTATCATTATTCATTTTTTTTCATTTTATGTAAGCGATCAAGGGCTCCGAATAAATCAAAATTTGCCACACAGATAGATACACTTTCACTTGTATACAAATATGAATAAAACCACACTTATCTTGATTTAAGGTTAAAAATATCCATGAAATGCATGAAGGCAATCGATGGAGTAGATAAGATTTATCCGTGCATAATAAATAGTTGTGACATAGATGCTACACATGTATGTAATCAAGATTATTAACAATAATAGCTTGCATGATGAGTGATATGTGCGTAATAATATTATTCTATTTAAATCCTCATATATATATAGAGAGAGAGTGGAACACATAAGAGACATGTCAGTTTGTCATATACTATATTTGTAAGTTACATGAAGGACTACATAACATTAATAACATATAAAATGTATGATATGGCTAAGTAATAGATTTAAATATAAAAAATAATCACATGAATTCCGATGCACTTATGGCAAGTGTGTCGGCCACACAAGTAATATAAAATGGTGGAGTAAATTCCCAAGTATCGATTTCAAGGAACGCTGATTGGGGTGAGTGATTTTATCGTCAAGAAAACTAATTATAGAGATTTCTATAATTTCAAGGGGGATTTGATTGTTTTGAAAGACAAATAAAGAAAACTAATTTAACTATTGCGGGCCGAATGCATCTCTTCGCTTGGTGGATGGACTAATTCAGGACGCAATGCAAACTTTGGCTAGCGGGTGGACACGCAAGTTAACGGATGGAGAATTCAAAACCAGCAGAGTGAGGGTCGAAAGCAACTCATCACTAGGCATGCAACTAGGAATTTCTAGTGAGGCAACGTGACCCAAGGGTGGAATGGTAGATGGAATGGGAGCGCTCCTCAACTCACATTACTTAATAATAACATTTCAAAGACATGAAAATATAAATAAAATCAACAAGGGTTTATGGATCATCATTCATACATCACAATAAACCACAAGAAATAACTACAGCATTATAGAGGAGGAAAGAGTAAACCAAAGCACAAAGACTCGCTGAAAATTCACGGCCAAAATCGCAGGTTTATCACGCCTCATCCGTGCTCTGTCTTCAGTTGATGTCCGGGGTCCAGAGGAGCTATCACCTTCCTCTACGTTACCCATCTTCTTCAGATAGCAGCTTCAATCTAGCTCTAGTCGGAGAACTCTTGGATGTAGAAGGAAATCACTTCGAATGGAGCTCTTGAGCTTATGAATGATGGAGGAGGTAGATGAGGAATCTCTAGCTCTTGATTCTCAAGGAAACTGTGCCCGGAGCTTCTCCTAAAATTGGGCGGTGGTGGAGTAACAAAGTGGAGCGAAACCTGGATGCTTGGCGCAAAAATGGAAAGCTGGTCGTCGATCTTTGGAATAGGGCAAAGTCCTAGGATTTTATAGTAAATAGTCAGAAATATGGTCACGCACGGTCAAACGCATGACCATGCATGGACCGTGCGATATTGAACCATCAGGATGCCCAAGAAAACAAAGAAGAAGCGCCCGTGCGATTTTACTCATGCATGGTCAAAATTGACCGTGCGAGAACAAAAAGCATGGGTATAAATAGTCGCTTAAAAATAGTCTATCACAGGCAGATCATGTGTAAGACCATCTTTTTTTACATTCTTTTTCGGGTCTTACAGCTCGAACTGCCGTCTTGCGGTGGCACCAACTCACAGGATGTTCTCCACCACAATACGCCGATTTCTCCTGCTAATCAATATCATTTAGGCCAACCACAATTCATAGTAATAGAAGAGTTAAAAGAAACAAGTCCACAAATCACACACACAATATATATATATATATGATAATATAATCATCCACGATGAGAAAGTACTAAAATAGATAAGGGCTTTTGCCTAGTACATCAATTCCTCACTACAAGTCTCTCATGCTCATTCGAAAGTATCAAAAGCATCTACACTCACATCTACTATGGCTACTGCTGGTATGGGCTTCTCTCTCCTATCACGCTCTCTTGTCCTGGTCTCCTGTATGGGGTCCTGCTGCTTCAGAATAATGACTCCTAAAATGATGTGGTCCATTGACCATTAGTCAAAAGACTAATCCAAATTCCCCATCCCCTCCCCCGGTGACTCCTAGGTACCGAGCGGGAGGAAGAAGAGGAGGAAAACTAGGGGTAACATATTGTTGAAAATGTTGAAGTGGAAGTTTATGAAGTTGGCAGTCTGGGGGGGGAGACCGCGCCGTCTAGTCTGACCGCTAGGTCTTGCGGTCTCCTCTGGCAGTCTGACCTATCTGGTCTACCGGCGGGCTTCTCGGCGTGACCTCCATTCTACTGTCCAAGGGTGCCGAGGTATGGCCGCGCGGTCTGGTCGTGTGACCGCGTGGCGGGGCAGGTTTCTGCCTGGTAAGGGCGGCGCGCGGTCTGGTGCTTGTGACCGCGTGGTATGGAAAGCCGGGTCTGGTTGATGTCCGGGTTCTTTGTAGTGCACATGGACTAAGGTCTTCTTAGTCGCGCGGTCTCCGGTTTTGTGTTCGCATGGCTAGTCTTTTGGCGATCAGCTGGCATATGCAGTCACAGGTGTTTGATCGACTTGGCGGGCTGTTGCCCTAGCCGGTCTGGTGTGTTCGCAGTCTCTGGAGGAGGTCGGGTGGTGAACACAGGTGGTGAGCGTCATGACCGGGCGAGTTGTCATGATCGCGCAGCTTCTGCTGAAGTCGGCGAGCTAACTAAGTAGGAGGATCTTTTGCTGATCGCGCGGGTTGACCGATCTGGTCGCGCGATCAAGGGTTGATGATCCAATCTCATAGGGTGGTGACTGGAGCGGGTCTCATGCCTATAAATAGGAGCCACTGTAGCAGCAAAAATATCGCACCAAGTGTAAGCTGAGCTCGCGTTCTGTTCTTGTAGTCTATTTTCTGTGATCGGCCGGTTAGCTGATCAAACTTGTTTTGTGCAGCTTCTGCGGATTGTGCGGGTAGCAGCGGTCACCTCCTCTTCTGAAGGTGTTCGGGCGGTCTCGCGGCTTGCAGTGCGGGTTGCTGGAGTTTGGGAGGATCAGTGGAGTCCGAGAGTTTGCGTGCTTCTCAGTTGGTGTTGTTCAAGGCGCAGGCAGGCAGTTCAGGCGATCTGGTTTTCTAGCCGGGCGGACTGTCAGTTCGAGCGGTCAGGCGGTCTCAGTTAGTCAGACCACTGGTTTTCCTTTCTGCTGCTTTTCTCTTCTATTTTGTCTACTGGCGAAATCATGTCTCGCCATGTATTCCTCGCCCTGTAATGAAGAATTTTGCTTATCAATAAAGATTGTGTTTGCTTCATGTGCTTCTGGTTGTTTGGCTTGAACTTTTAGTTATACAATTCCTGCTCACTCCTAGATCTACGGAAAATTTAACATGGTATCAAAGCAAGGTTGGAGTGGATAGAGCAGTGAATAACTCAAAGTTGCCATCGCCTTTGTGAAAAAGGAAGCAGTGGTAGAGCCATGAAAGCAAGGTGTCTTGGAATTGAGATGCTCAACTCGACCAACTTTAAGAAGTAGAGGTCTTGTATGCAGAGTTACCTTCTGGGTGAGGACCTCTGGGAGGTTGTTGGAGGAGAAAGCACGGAGGAAGTTATTCTGCTTGGGGATAATGGTCATGAGGTGAGGAACTGGAGGCGAATTAATGCCAAAGTAGAGTTTGCCCTGAAGAGGGCAATATCACCTGATTTGTTTGATCACATCATGGGGTGTGGATCGGCAGCAGAGATCTGGAGAGCCCTGGATGGGCTGTTTAACAAGAAGAATATAGCAAGGCTACAGTTTCTGGAGAATGAGCTGGCCAGATCGGCTCAAGGAGATCTTTCTACTAAATGTTCTTCTTGAAGATGAAGAACTTGTGCGCTAAGATTTCAGCACTGGATCCTGATGAGCCAATTTCTGAGGCGAAGCTGAAGAGGCACATCATCCGTGGCTTGCGGAAGGAATATGTTGCCTTTGTGACGTCGGTGCAGGGTTGGGCAAATCAGCCGTCTCTGCTGGAGCTAGAAAAATTGCTTGCTTTGCAGGAGAGTCTGGCAAGGCAGATGGCGGGGGTGTCAGTGTCTGGGGGAGATGGCGAGGTTCTCTTCATAGTGAAGAAGAAGAAGTGGGATAAGAAGAAGACCGCTGGAGGAGGCAATGGGCCTTCAACTTCTGAACAGCAGGAGAGGGGCTATGCTCCTAAGGCTGAAGGGAGGAAGAAGGGAGAAGGTCCCAAGTGCTTCAGGTGTGGGAAGCATGGTCACATCAGGAAGGATTGTCGGGTGAATATTCAACCCGGGCATGCTGCTGCAGGAAAGGAGGAAGTTGATGCCAGGCAGATTGATCGAGGATGGGGAGGAGCCTTCTCGGCTTCTGTTGGAGCTTCGGCTTCTGTTGGAGCTTCGGCTCCTATCAACTATTAGGAGGACTGGATCATGGACTCGGGGTGTGGTCATCACCTCACCGGGGAAGAGTCGAAGCTTACTACAGCGCAGCCCTACTCAGGTAATGATGCCATTATTACTGTTGATAATACCGTGCATAGTGTCGAGAAGGTGGGGTTTGTTTCCTTGGGCAGTGATAGAGGGCCGCTTACATTGAGGAGTGTCTATCATGTGCCTGGAATGAGGAAGAACCTCTTCTCCGTGACCAACGCTGTAGACGCTGGGTATCACGTTCTGTTTGGCCCAATAGAAGTGAGGTTTCTTCGAAATGTTGAAGCAGTGAAGGCGGAGGTCATTCATGTGGGGAGGAGAGCTAAAGACTTGTTCGTTTTATCGACAAGTTCTTATGTTGACAAGATGCGGACGAATGATAGTGTTGTCATATGGAACGAGAGGTTGGGGCACGTAGGGATGGACAAGCTGAAAGCTATGGCGGTAAAAGGTCTGGTCAAGGGCCTGACTAGTCTATCTTCCTACGGAGATGGTCATGTGTGCGTGGGATGTCAGTTCGGCAAGTCTCATTGACTACCGTTTGACAAGTCGTAGACAAGGAGTACTGTGCCATTGGAGTGCATCCACGGTGACTTGATGGGACCGACAGCTACCCCAAGCCTCGGAGGCAGCAGATATATGCAGGTGCTGATCGATGATTACACCAGATATGTCTGGGTATATTTCTTGAAGGAGAAGGCGGAGGCGTTTGCCAAGTTTGTGGAGTTCAAGGAGCTCGTGGAGGGTCGGCTTGGTCTGCGGGTTTAAAAGCTGAGGACTGACAACGGAGGGGAGTTCACCTCTGGTGAGTTCTCTACTTTTTGCAGGAAGGCAGGCATCCAGAGGGAGCTTACTTGTGCACATACTCCACAACAAAACGGAGTTGCAGAGTGGAAGATCCGTCATCTGATGGAGACCTGCAAGTGTTGGCTGCATGCCAAGAGTATCCTAAAGTCCTTCTGGGCGGAGGGAATGTCTTCTGCTGTCTACGTCATCAACAGGATGCCTCTAAGTCCGATCAATATGAAGACCCCGCATGAATTGATGTTCAAGGAAAAGCCAAGCGTGGCATACCTTCGGGTGTTTGGTTCCACCTGCTATGTGCACATTCCAGATGCGCTTCGGACGAAACTAGATGCGAAAGCAAGGAAGCTAGTCTTTGTGGGTTATGATGATCGGAAGAAGGGTTGGAAGTGCATGGATCCGGGGACGCGGAGATTTGTTGTATCTCGCGACATCGTGTTTGACGAGGTGACGTCTTACAAGGGAAGTTCTGGTGTTGAGCTACCCGAAAGCAGGGTGGAGGAGCCAGAGAAAGCTGTGGAAAATCTTCAGGTGCAGCTTCCTGTGTCACCAGGTGGTCCATCAATATCTAGCTCTGAGGCGGAGGCTTCTGGATCAGGAAGCAGGGGGAGCGATGCCCCGAGTATGTCTGAAAGGGGAGTTAGAGAATAAGCAAATGAAGATACCGCGAGTCATGGGAAGGCATTGCGGAGATCGAAGCGAACAATCATTGCCCCTGATCGCTATACAAGAGGAAACATGGTGAGCTTCATCTCATATTTCTTTGCTGGTCCCTTGGATGAGAGGGAGCCGTCGAGTTTTGAAAAGGCCAAAGGCGTGGAACAGTGGGATTCAGCTATGCAGGAAGAGATGAGTGCTCTTGCGAAGAATGAGACTTGGTCTCTGGTGCCCAGGCCCAAGGGTATCACCCCTGTGACATGCAAGTGTGTCTACAAGCTCAAGAAGAAGGCAGACGGCAGTATCGAGCGATATAAGGCTCTCCTTGTGGCTCGGGGGTTCTCAGAGCAATACGGTGAAGACTATGAAGAGACTTTCAGTCCGGTGGCAAAAATGACTTCAGTCTCCCCCGTAATCGGCATCCATGTACCCATGCACCTCGAAGCCCGCATCCCTTTTGTAAAGAAGACCCATATCCGAGGTCGCCTTGACATACTTCAATATATTCTTGGCCGCCAGAAGATGAGGCATCCGTGGTTCCGCCATACAACGGCTCACCCCTGCCAACTGCATATGCAATATCCGGCCTGGTAATCGTCAGATAGATCAAGCTCCCAACCAGAGCCCAGAACACATGTGGATCTTCCAGAATCCTCCCCTCATCCTTGCGAAGTTTCATGGCCTTCTCCAGAGGTGTGGAAATGCACTTCCCTTTCTTCATGCCAAACCGCTCCATGATTCACTCCGCATATCCAGCCTGGGACACCAGCACTCCACTTCCCTTCCTCTGCACTTCGAGTCCAAGGAAATGGTGAAGCTCACCTATGTCCTTCATCTCAAACCTGATAGATAGCTCAGCCCGAAGCCTTGCTACTTCCTCCTTCGAATTCCCCATCACGATCATATCGTCGACGTAAAGCAGCACGATGACTTGAAGCTCACCACACTTCTTGACGAACAAGCTTGAGTCTGAGTCTGAAGCACCAAACCCGCAGAATAAGAGATACTCTGCAATCTTTCCATACCACGCCCTCGGTGCTTGCTTCAACCCATAGAAGGCCTTCTTCAACTTACAGACATGGTCAGGAAAATCTTCAGATACGAAGCCTGGCGGCTAAACCATGAAGATGTCTTTGCCAATCTCGTCGTACAAGAATGCATTCTTTACGTCGAGCTGCCAAATCTCCCACCCCCAACATGCCGCCAAGGCAATCAGATGATCGGAAGTCGACGTCTGGATACATCTTCATGGCGGGCCCCACGGCTATATCATGGTGCAGTAAGAAGCAGGATTCCGTATCGGTCTCAACTATGGAAGCAGAATACCAGGCTTCGGCATTGGCTGCTCAAGAGGCCATCTGGCTTAGGAGGTTGGTGGGAGACGTCCATAAGGAGGTTCGGGGTCCAACTCTGCTCCGCGGCGACAACGAGAGTACTCTCAAACTTGTTACTAATCCAGTTTGTCATGCGAGGACCAAGCATATCGAGATTGAGCATCATTTCATTCGTGAAAAGGTGCTGGAGGGGTCTCTTTCGTTCGAGCATGTTCAGAGTCAGGACAACATTGCTGACATCTTCATAAAGGCGCTGGCGAAGGGGCCGTTTACTCGGCTAAGGAGTTTACTTGGGCTGTTTTCAACTTCCCACTTCAAGGGGGAGTGTTGAAAATGTTGAAGTGGAAGTTTGTGAAGTTGGCGGTCTGGGGGGGTTGGGGGGGAGACCGCGTAGTCTGGTCTGACCTCTCGGTCTTGCGGTCTCCTCTAGCGGTCTGACCTTTCTGGTCTAGCTGCAGGCTTCTCGGCGTGACCGCCATTCTTCTATCCAATGGTGTCGAGGTATGGTCGTGCGGTTTGGTCGTGTGACCGCGTGGCGGGGCAGGTTTCTGCCTGGTAAGGGCGGCGCGCGGTCTGGTGCTTGTGACCGTGTGGTGTTGGCAGCCCGGTCTGGTTACTGTCAGGGTTCTTTGTGGTGCGCGTGGACTAAGGTCTTCTTAGTCTTGCGGTCTCCGGTATTGTGTTCGCATAGCTGGTCTTTCGGCGATCAGCTGTCATATGCGGTCACATGTGTTTGATCGACTTGGTGGGCTGTTGCCCTAGTCGGTCTGGTGTGTTTGCGGTCTCTGGAGGAGGTCGGGGCGAACACAGGTGGTGAGCGTCATGACCGGGCGAGTTGTCATGATCGCGCGACTTCTGCTGAAGTCGGCGAGCTCACTAAGCAAGAGGATCTTTTGCTGATCGCATGGGTTGACCGGTCTGCTCGCGCATTCAAGGGGTGGTGATCCTATCTCATATGGTGGTGACTGGATCAGGTCTCACGCCTATAAATAGGAGCCACTATAACAGCAAAAATATTGCACCAAGTGTAAGCTGAGCTCACGTTTTGTTCTTGTGGTCTGTTTTCTGTGACCGGTCGGTTAGCTGATCGAACTTGTTTTGTGCAGCTTCTGCGAATTGTGCGGGTAGCAGCGGTCACCTCCTCTTCTGAAGGTGTTCGGGCGGTCTCGCGGGTTGCAGTGCGGTTTGCTGGAGTTCGGGAGGATCAGTGGAGTCCGGGAAGTCGCGTGGTTCTCTGTTGGTGTTGTTCAAGGCGCAGGCAGGCAGTTCCGGCGATCTGGTTTTCTAGCCAGGCGGACTGTCTGGTCGAGCGGTCAGGCGGTCTCAGTTAGTCAGACCGCTAGTTTTCCTTTCTGCTTCTTTTCTCTTCTATTTTGTCTACTGGCGAAATCATGTCTCGCCATGTATTCCTCGCCCTATAATGAAGAATTTTGCTTATCAATAAAGATTGTGTTTGCTTCATATGCTTCTGGTTGTTTGGCTTGAACTTTTAGTTATACAATTCCTGCTCACTTTAGAATAATGACTCCTAAAATGATGTGGTCCATTGACCATTAGTCAAAAGACTAATCCAAATTCCACATACCCTCCCCCAGTGACTCCTAGGCACCGAGCGGGAGGAAGAAAAGGAGGAAAACTAGGGGTAACATATATCCACCAGATGATAGTGAATCTAGCTAGTAGTTCTACCATGTATAAAATAAGTGTTACTATGGAACCGAGCAGTATACAAACGAGCGTCAAGTGAGTATATGCACGTAGTTATAAAAGAAGTATGCAGCTAGAAAAGTAAACCAGAGAAGTTATAAAGTAAACTCGAGCAAGCAAAGAAACAACTAGAGCAACTTTGAAAATAACCCTAACTTATAAGTCAAGTGATCTAGCACTATGCTAAACCCATCATTTTAAAAGAGCCAATACTAATTTATACGATGGGGTCTTATTATGAATGATGTATTCTATGTTATGTAATGCAATGATGCAATACATGCACTCAACTCTGTATGTACAGACCTTTTGTTAGTTCCCTTTGTTCGAGTTTGCCAACTCAGGTACATGGTTGAGGCAAGCAGGGCAGTGGATCGGGCTTGTCCACTTCTAGGCTTATGTCACACATCTCCTAGCCTAGACCTTACATACTCCCCTATGAACACACAGGGTATCCGCATACTATCTGGTAAGCACCACCTCTATCCTAGTTTTCTAGTCTCCTCTCAGGTACACCCCATTGAGGCAAAGAGGGGCAGTGGATCGTGTTCTCCACTCCTAGGCCAATATGACACCTCCCAGCCTAGACCTTACATACACCCTTATGAATACACAGGGTATCCACATACAACTTGATACAATAATGCCTCTATGTGAAACACCGAGCCTACCGCTCACAGGACTAACCCATCCTTATAATATACTGAGCCAACTGCTCATAGGACATAGCCCATCCTTCTAATATTCAGAGCCTACCGCTCGCAGCACATAAACCATCATTCTGATATACTGAGCCTACCGCTTGGAGGACTTGACCCGTCCTTCTTCTATACCGAGCCTACCGCTCACAGGACTTAACTCGTCCTTCTACTATACCGAGTCTACCGCTCGTAGGACTTAACCCGTTCTTCTATTATACCGAGCCTACCGCTCAGAGCACTTAACCCATCCTTCTACTATACTGAGCCCACTGCTCTTAGGACTTAACCCTTCCTTACTTGGTCAATACTAATCCATCCCAAATTTGGGACGGGGATTGTCCTATCTAGTTCTCATATTTAAACTACTCTTGTCTACCTTTTAGTTATGTCTAGAAGTGTAGGGTGAATCCTGGACTTCACGAGAGTTACCAGAGAGGGCCTCCCAGTGGTACCAGGGGATGCGATGGTGGCTGAAGCCCAAATCCCCCATTTCCAGGATATTTACTCTTATTGGTGGCTACCCTTTTCCTCATATGACCACTTGCTCTCCAATTGCTCTAAAATTCTAAGATGGATTACCAATTGACACGGGGAGACAAGTGTTGGTGTTCAATTGAGCACTGTACCCTGCCTTACCTAGTGGCCGGATATTTCTTTGTGTTTTCTCTCAATCACAACTTGTAACTCCTGTTGGGTCACTCCTCACCTCTCCCAATAGGCCATTGTCAATTCCTGAACTGAAAGTTTTACTAAATGCACCCCAGTCTTTACTTTCGATGACTGCCCTTGGTGATTAACCTTTCAACCCGACTAGGCATATGCAAATCTCTGAGAGTTAATAACTCTAGGGGTGGTGACCATAAGGGAGAGGTCTAAATCCAAGTTTTCATTTTTACTATTTGCAGATCGGAGACCTGTAATCGAATCATCATGTCCTAGAGGAGTGACTATATGAATCCCAAATCAGGATGAGTCAATTCTAGTTCCATATTTTCATAATGATATTATAAGTTTATGTACAGTTTCCTAGGGTATTACAATGTCAATAATTCAAGATATGGATATTCTAAAATATAACTCCAAGGTTTACATTGTGAATGAAGAATGAAATATATTCACTTATTAATTCCAACAAAATTTCCAAAACTTCATAATGATGTAAAAGATCTATATACAAAATTCTATAACAATCCAACAACTATAATTCATGGTATGAATTTCTCAAGTTGTAAGCTCAAATTCAACTTTGTGAAGGAAGTATGTGATTTACTCAGTGATTAATTCTAACAAAATTCCCAGAGCTTCCTACTGATATGAGAAGTCTATATACAAAATTTTATAATAGACCAGCAACTATATTTCATGGTATGAATTTCTGAAATTATAAGCACAAATTTTACTTTGTGAAGAAAGTATGTCATTTACTCAATGATTAATTCTAAATAATTTCCAGAGCTTCAAACTGATATGAAACGTTTATATACAAAATTCTATAACAATCCAGAAAATATAGATCATGGTATGAATTTCTTAAGTTATAAGCTCAAATTCTACTTTGTGAAGGAAGTATGTCATTTACCCAATGATTAATTCTACCAAAATGTCCAGAGCTTCCTACTTATATGAAAAGTCTATATAAAAAATTCTATGACAAACCAGCAACTATATTTCATTGTATGACTTTCTCAAGTTATAAACTCTAATTGTACTTTGTGAAGGAAGCATGTCATGTACTCAATGATAAATTCTACCAAAATTCCCAGAGCTTCCTACTGATATGAAAAGTCTATATACAAAATTCTATAACAATCCAGGAAATATATTTCATGGTATGAATTTCTCAAGTTATAAACACAAATTATACTTTATGAAGGAAGCATGTCATTTACTTAATGATAAATTCTAACAAAATTCCCAGAGCTTCCTACAGATATAAAAAGTCTATGTACAAAATTTCATAACTTTTAAGAAAGCTTTGACCTTATAATTACTCACTTGGAGTCAATGTGACCAAATCATGTGAGGTCAACTTTTTGAAGGAAAATAACCCAAAGGTTGATGATTTTCACTATAGAGTATTGTCCAATGATCCTAAAGACAAGTTTTAACTTTCATTAAGGTTGACCAAGGGAAGACCCCTTAATTCTCATGTAATTCTAATGCTACGTGGTTATGTTATTTGAACACCAAATTTTCCTTGCACTTGCATGTGAAATAAACTAACATGCAGAGGTCCAAAAGACCTAAGATTTTAACAAGAGCCTATTACATGCATGACCAACCTCCCAAAGGAGATTTGTAGTGATTTGAGTCCAAATCACCCATATTATACACCTTATGTGATCTATTAAATTACTATTAAAACTTTAGGAAATTTGCACCAAAAATTCTGATTTTTTGTGTACATAGTAGGTCTAGAGTGCATACACACATGGTTAAATTTTCAGCCTTATACCCTTTACTATATAAAAGTTATTCATATTGTAAGGTTTTTCCTTCACTAGGACTAGCCTTACTAAATCTTCCCTACAGAGAGTGTTAGGGATCTAAATGGTGTGATATTACTTCCTACTAATAGTAGACACAAAGGAATATAAAATTTGTCTCTACCTACTTTTCATTTTAAGTCCTCTAAGGGCCTCAAATTTTGTGTGCAAGATGTCTACTTCACTAGGGCAAGAACAACATTTAGTGTGACCTAAATGAAGGTTTTTCTACGGCTCATCAAAACATGGATCTACTAAAACACAAGAGTATAATTGAGCCAAGAATTTCATGAGTGACTTATACACTCAAAAGCAACCTCCCAAAGGAGATTTGGAGTTGTTTGAGTCAAAATAACCTATAATATGCACCATACATGATTTATTTAATTTCTATAAAATCTTAGAAAAATGTGCCCCCAAAATTCTAATTTTTGGGTTAGGTGATGTATTATATCATCATAAAGGTGTGGCTAAAATTTCAGAGACTAAAACCAAGTCAAGGATCTAAGGATCACAAAACACTCATTTGGGCTATATGCACACCACACCTTAACCAAGTCAAGACATGCAAGTGAGTTAGCCCATCATGATGTGGTCCAAATGACCTTAAATATCTACCATAGACTATATTTGGCCTGATCTACCATCCAGAGAAAATTTGAGTGGATTTGGAGCGTTATAACCCTAGATCTAGGCTATACAAGAAAAATGAAATGTTGAACAAAATCCTAGAAAAATTATTCCCAAAAATCCCCAATTTTTGGCAGGTGGTACTTTAGGACTTGACTCATGCATGCCCAAAATTTCATCCTATTTGGATATGTAGAACTCCAAAATTCACTCAATTTTCAAGTTGGGGGCTATATGCACAACATTTCCCATACACTACACCTACATGCTTATGGAAATTCCCAAACATGCACATGTCAATTTGGTCTAAAATATTTACCATACCCTTATCATGATAAGGCTTTGCCTTCAGCCAAGATTTGAGGTAATTAGGAGTTATTAGCCTCCATAATTATCACATGCAAACTTAATTGAATTCACAAATAAACTTTAAGAAAACTAATTCTAAAAATTCTCAAATTTATTCCAAAGGTGTAAAAGGGCAACACTCATGCATGCCCAAAAATTCAATCTATTTAGATTGTAGAACTCCATAAATAAATTCCCAAAGATTTGGAGCACTCTATGTACACGCTACACTAAAATGGATGCCCAGGGAGCTATAATGCTCTAAATTGAGTGAAATCAATTTATAAAATTATTAGAGACCTTGGGCTTCATTTTTATAAAATCATGGACATTATTTTTCTATATTTAATTCTAAGTTCAAAAGATTTAGAGCACTTAAATAAATTTAATGAATTTAAAATAGTGGTCTGCGACTACTCGATCCGCGCGATCGGACGGCTACGGGGTCGTCTTCCCTAATAAGCTAACGGTCCCGATTACGCCTCCTTGGGTCGATATTTCGAGCCTGATTCTGGTGATTCCAGGAGGATTCTGGCGAAACCCTCCCGCCACCACCATCATCTGACCTAGGCTTTCATTTGGCGGTGGCCATTTGGCCTGAGGAGGCCGGAGCAACCCTCCGACACCTTTCATTTTTCAGCTTGGGAACATCAAAATTAGAAATGGAGTTACACCATTGCAGCCATTGATTTCAAGAGGAAGATTAGGGGATACTAGCACTGGAGGAGGGATTAAGGAAAACATGCCTGATTGGAGCTTTGGGAGCCTATTTCATTTGGTGCCATGGCCGACCACTCCATTAGAGAAGCTTGCTGATATCCCCCATCCCGTGCACTATTCCTATAAGAAAGTTGGGGCTTCTTCTTCTCTCGAGTCTCTGAAGGTAAAGGGGGCTCAAATTGGAGCTGGGGAGGTCTTTAATTGAGGTTTCCATTATTGCATCTCTCGGCCACCCAATGATATTCAAATTCCCCCACCACCTGGCATCCTTTCCCTGCCATTTCGGCTGGACTCTACTATGGCAGCTAAGAGGAGCCATGGGGAAGAGGAATTGAGTGCCAATTGGCACTCATTCCATGCTTTCCTCCTTGTAGCTTCTTTTGAATTTAGGATAAATCCTAAATTCAGCTTTAATCCCCCTCCATTTTCTAATATCTGAAATTATTTAGAGAGTATACTTATGGGCTTGGTGATTGGGCCAAAATATTGGGCTAAACCCAATGGATTTGAGGTTTGGGCTCATTTGGCCCAAATAAGTCAATTTGGGGCTTTTGAGTTTGGGATTGACCCAAGCTCACCCAACAAATTTGGTTGACCCACATTGGTTCCTTAGACCCTATGGACCTATTCCAAGGGGAATTATGTCATGGTGGGGTCATATGGGGCTTATTTGCACATAATTGCTTATATGGGCAATTTGGGCATTTTGGTGATTTTGCCCTAATCCCGCAAAATTGAATGTACAACTTATCTCATTTAGGTCTCATATACTTTCTTTAGGGTTTAGTAAGGGTTGTGCTAGGTCAATTTGGCCAATTGATGATCAATTGAACCATAAAGTGCATAAATTGTAATTTGGGGCAATTTGGTAATTTTGCCTAATTTGCCAAAATTAGCTTGTCCCAAGGGTCCAATGTGGACCCATTAGACTACTTAAGTATTCTTGGAGAGTTAGGGGTGATCAATTTGATCACATTGAGTCAATTGAAGGTTCATTGAGGAGATTAGTTCATTTAGACCAAATTGGGGCTTTTTTGGTGATTGGCCAAATTTCCCAAAATTGGACCACCCCAATGGGTCAATGTTGCCTCACTAATATCTCCTAATGGTCATAGAGGGTTTAGTGTGATCAATTTTGTCATATTGGGCCAATTGAAGGTCAATTGTGAGGATTGGTTCATTTAGGTCAAGTTGGGGCTTTTTGGGTAATTGCCCTAATTTCCCAAAATTGGCAAATTCCAAAAGGTCCATTTTGTCTCCTTAGTCCACCCTAGTGTTTAGGGAGGATGTGGGGTGGTCAATTTCATTTTGAAGTTTAGATATCAAGCATTAAGCCTTGGAGTCAAGTTTGGCTATTTGCACACCAAAGTGATCTTCACCTATTCACCTTGGTTCTTAAGGCCATTTTGGTCTCTTAGAGTGAAAGGGACAATTGATATCCTCTGATGAGGGTGATTGATAAAATCAACCTACTTTGATACCAATTGAAAGGAGAATTTAGTTCTTAATTATCTGTTTAAACTCTTGTTTAAGTTTTACTTCCAAAATAATGAAATATATATAGGTGTGTTGTATGAGTAATAAGTAGGCATATATAAACAGCACAGCAAAACAGAAATAATAACAAAAAACAAAGCAAACCAAAGCACATCCAGATGACACAAGAAAATATAGTAGTTCCCCAATAAATCTGGGTACGTCTACTCTTCTACTCACTGGTAGGAATCCATTGGAGGTTGTTGATAAGGTGCCCTCACACCAAGGTGTTTTTGATAAGGTGCCCACACACCAATGGAGGTTTGATCAGGTGCCCAATTCACCTATAAGCTTTTGATCAGGTGCTTATAAACTAAGATGCAGGTTTTTGCTAAGGTGGCCTGTCACCGGGAGTAACTTTTGAAGGGAGTTGTAACCCTTTACAAGATGGGAAGGAATAAACGAAAACAAAAGATATGTTGTTCTTCTCTTGGCTGAGAAGACACTTGATGAAGATGTTGAAGAGAGCTCCCCCTGTCTGATTTAAGTTGATGACAGCTTGTGGATGGAGCTCCTTCTCTTGATTGCAATAACACTTCTTTTTCTTCTTGCAGTTTTGATCCTGAGCAAGTAATATTGGTTTGGTGTCTCGGGATATGGATGATCTGCAAAAGAAGAGTTAAGCAAAAAGAAGATATAATATATTGATCAGCTTTTTCTTTTTGCTCCTCAGTTTCTCTTCTTCTTCTTCTTCTCTTTTTCCTGTACAGCAAATATATTATCTTCTATGTTGCTGTTTCTGCCGCTAGCTATTATATCATCTTCTGCTGCTAGCTACTGTTCTCTATTATCTGTACAGCAATGTTAATATATTCTGTATATATATAGAAAGAAAACAGCTGTATATAACATGTTATATATATAATGATCTGCTGCATATTATCTGTTGTATAAAGAGATGACTTCTGCTGTCGTATAAAGCTTTTGTCTTCTTTCGGCTAATTTGAATTCTTGCCGACCAAAGAGGAAAGGAGTAATGTCTCTTTCATTTCCCAGATCCTTGAGAACATAACTTGCCGTCTTTGACTTGCTACAACGGCTACAATATTAAATGCTTTGCTGCCAAGCGGCTATAACATTAAATGCTTCATGTTGTAATGTCAGATCAATAATATATAACAATATATAAATAGAATAAATAATAAATATTTCTATAATAAAGTCTGACAGCATATAAGTAATATTTAATGATATAAAAATAATGCTGCAGAAATTCGTCGAGCTGTGGTCCAAATTCGTCGAGCTCATCATTTGATTCGTCGACCGGAACATGTGATTTACTGTTTTTGAACATCTGCTGAAATTCGTCGAGTGCCTCACTGAAGGTTCGCCGATCTCCTCTTTTCGTCGACCGATGATCTTAGAATTCGTCGACCGCTGTTCTGGTTGGAATTCGTCGACCGCTGTTCTGGTTGGAATTCGTCGACCGCTGCTTTCTTGATATTTCGTCGAACGCAGCTTCCTTGATAATTTGTCAAGCACTTCTACAATGTAATCTGTTCGTCGAGCGCCGTCCGACGAATGCTGAGCGCCATTCGACGTTCGTCGAATGCAGTGAATATATGAAATATATTTCTTCTCTTATTTTTCTCTTATATTAATTATATATATTATTTCTTAGCTTTCTTATCTTAATAGGATTTGATTGATTAGACATTAAAGATGGATCCTAACTCAAATCAAAACTAAGGTTCCAACAATCTCCCCCTATTTGAGTTGGGATCCTAATCCAAATTAACTAGGTTCTAACAATCTCCCCCTATTTGGTTTAGGATTCCTAAGCATAAAAAGTCTTGAGCTGCATAAGGGTTAGAGATTATTTTCTAAATTTCTTTTTAAAACTAAGTAATTTCAGATTTCCTAATTCTTGATTTAAATTGGAATTTTAATAAAATAAATTGCTTGCTGTTAATGGATTCTAGGAATTTTAAAATAAAAAATACAATGTCTGATAGCATCTTTCTATAGAATCCCCTTAATCAGAAGAGACTCGCACTTAGTGCTTTGATCATTTCTGATCTATGCAATCTGAGTAGAATGCTCAATCATGATTTTGGAGAAAATCTGGAAGAATATGAAGTTATCTGACTTGTTTTTAAGATAACAAAATTCAAAAATCTTAAAACTGCTGTTTAATTATAATCTGAGTTAAAATATTAAAAAGTTTAAATATTTGCCTGATAGATAGATATTTTGGCCTTTTTATTTCATTAAAGTATAAATTTGACAATTTATTTTGATTTTGCTGAACATACATAATTTCTTTTTCTTTAAAGTTCTGTTTTAACTTATCAGCTTTAAATATCTTATTTTTTAAAAAGATAGTTTGATCTACAAAAATTTTGAAAGGAGTTAAATTAATTATTTTTGTTAACTCTTTTCTGATTTCATCGTCAGATTTGTAATTTTCAGATGTTATTAAATCTGTACATAAAGAATTGAAAACAGATTTAAAATCAGATTTTATTAAATCTGTAAATGAAGAAGTGAAAACAGATCTAAATATATCAAAGGTAAAAATTGGAATTGAAGTTACCTCTTTTACCTTAGTTACCATTTCTGTTTCAGATTTAGCATCTGATTTGTAGTTTGAGCCATAAATAGCCATCATGCAAAAAGCTCTGGCTTTTTGTTCTTCTTTTTCTTCTTCTTCACTAAGAGTAAAAGCTGGTTCTGCGTCAAATAAAGAGTTAGTGGAAGAAGTAGGAATGGATTCATTTACCATCCTAGAGAGGGCATTCCAGATGGCCTTTGCTGAAGTGCAATCAGCCACTTTGAGAAGAATGTCTGTTGACATTGATTTAGCCAATATCTCCATGGCCATGGCATCAACACTTTTCAGCCTTACTTGATCATCAGATGAAGAGATTAAAGATGGAATTCCTGTCAAAATGGAATTATAAATATTTTCATCTATTGCATTCATATATAACTTAATTCTAAATTGCCATAACTCAAATCTATCCAAATTACATAAAGGTGGATCTGAAATTAAAAAATCTGAATGTGTCATTTGGAAAAACCTTTATAAAAACAAAATAAGAACTAAGTGATCTTTGTGATTTCAGGTGTTAGCCTGTGTGAAAAATCAACTTCCTCTAATACCAATTGAAAGGGACAATTGATATCCTCTGATGAGGGTGATTCATAAAATCAACCTACTTTGATACCAATTGAAAGGAGAATTTAGTTCTTAATTATCTGTTGAAATTCTTATTTAAGTTTTACTTCCAAAATAATGATATATATATATAGGTGTGCTGTATAAGTAATTAGAGCAAACACTAAGTAGGCATAAATAAACATCACAGCAAAACAGAAATAAAAACATAAAACGAAGTAAACTAAAGCACATCCAGATGACACAAGAAAATATAGTAGTTCCCCAATAAATCGGGGTACGTCTACTCTTCTACCCACTGGTAGGAATCCACTGGAGGTTGTTGATAAGGTGCCCTCACACCAAGGTGTTTTTGATAAGGTGCCCACACACCAATGGAGGTTTGATCAGGTGCCCAATTCACCTATAAGCTTTTGATCAGGTGTTATTAACCAAGATGCAGGTTTTTGTTAAGGTGGCCTGTCATCGGGAGTAAACTTTTGAAGGGTGTTTTAACCCTTAACAAGATGTGAAGGAATAAATGAAAACAAAAGATATGTTGTTCTTCTCTTTGCTGAGAAGACACTTGATGAAGATGTTGAAGAGAGCTCCCCCTGTCTGATTTAAGTTGATGACAGCTTGTGGATGGAGCTCCTTCTCTTAATTACAATAACACTTCTTCTTCTTCTTGCAGTTTTGATCCTGAGCAAGTAATATTGGTTTGGTGTCTCAGGATACGGATGACTGCAAAAGAAGAGTTAAGCAAAAAGAAGATATAATATATTGATCAGCTTCTTCTTTTTGCTCCTCTGTTTCTCTTCTTCATCTTCTCTTTTTCCTGTACAGCAAATATATTATCTTCTATGTTGTTGTTTCTGCCGCTAGCTATTATACCATCTTCTGCTGCTAGCTATTGTTCTCTCTTATCTGTATAGCAATGTTAATATTATATATATATATATAGAAAGAAAATAGCTATATATAATATGCTATATATATAATGATCTGCTGCATATTATCTACTGTATAAAGAGATGACTTCTGCTATCGTATAAAGCTATTGTCTTCTTTCGGCTAATTTGAATTCTTGTCGACTAAAGGGGAAAGGAGTAATGTCTCTTTCATTTCCCAGATCCTTGAGAACATAATTTTCCGTCTTTGACTTGCTGCAACGGCTACAGTATTAAATGCTTTGCTGTCAAATGGCTATACATTAAATGCTTCACGCTGTAATGTCAGATCAGTAATATATAGCAATATATAAATAGAATAAATAATAAATATTTCTATAATAAAGTCTGACAGCATATAAGTAATATTTAATGATATAAAAATAATGCTGCAGAAATTCGTCGAGCTGTGGTCCAAATTCGTCGAGCTCATCATTTGATTCGTCGACCGGAACATGTGATTTACTGTTTTTGAACATCTGCTGAAATTCGTCGAGCGCCTCACTGAAGGTTCGCCGATCTCCTCTTTTCGTCGACCGATGATCTTAGAATTCGTCGACCGCTGTTCTGGTTGGAATTCATCGACCGCTGTTCTGGTTGGAATTCGTCGACCGCTGCTTTCTTGATATTTCGTTGAACGCAACTTCCTTGATATTTTGTCGAGTGCTGCTATAATGTAATCTGTTCGTCGAGCACCATCCGACGAATGTTGAGCGTCGTTCGACGTTCGTCGAACGCAGTGAATATATGAAATATATTCTTCTCTTATTTTCTCTTATATTAATTATATATATTATTTCTTAGCTTTCTTATCTTAATAGGATTTTATTGATTAGAGATTAAAGATGGATCCTAACTCAAATCAAAACTAAGGTTCCAACATATAGCAAAGTCATGCCTTGTCATGACAATAATGCATCTTAGGAGTCTAGTTGTTCTGGGGATATTACATCATGTGTTTCCTTCGCGCACGATTGAGTCCAATCGTGCGTAAAGAAAACAAACGGGCAATATTTTCATAAATATTTGGACACAAAGAGAGGCTCATGCGATTTTACTCACGCACGAGCAAAACTGCCCGTGCGTGGACCAAACACATGAGTGGGGGTAGATCACCATTTTGGGCCACAGATGAAAGCGTACGATCAGAGAGATTGTGCATCAAGGAAATGCACAATTGTGCGATTAATGTAGACATGAAATCTGGGAAAAATGGATGATCTACCCACCTGCACAGCAAAACACACAACATACCACACATGGGAATACCCTTCCAGCTCAAACCAAACACAAAAACTGATGGGGAGCACCATGTTCTTACCCCCAACAACATAGTGCGCAATTGCACACCAAAATGGGCCTAAATATTTCACTTAGAGTGAAAGTGAATATGAGTGAAATACAAGCAATTAAGGCTTGAAAGTGGAGAGCACAAAAGTGAAAACAAGCCCGTATGAGTCCGTAAAATACTATAAATTTCGGTCTCATCACACTCCCAGACTTACCCATTTTCTTGTCCGGAGTAAACTATCCCTTATGCGTATGAGAAAAATGAGCTGGCTTAGTAATTGCTTAGGCGGAGTACAATGCGAAGTTGCATACTCACATGCATAGAAATACAGTAGAACAAATTTTTAGTTATACAAAATAGTTTATATATATCTAAGAGTGTAATTATATATTATTTCTACTCAAAAGTCGAATCATGGTGAATCACCTGGTCATGCATAGGAAGAAAGTAGACTGATCGCTGAGGCGAGCATTGCCCAAGATCGGTGCTCGAAACAACCTCCATTGAAATCTGTCAATGTCGGTGTCCATAAGCTAACCCATTTACACTCTCTCCAAGACACACATTTGATTCATTGCGTGAGTCAGTATGACTTTTGGTTAGAGATGGGGCTTAGGTTACGGTAGGGTATACAATGATAAACATAAAGGCTCAAACACTAAACCCAATTGAGCTAATGCAACAAAGCTAACCAAGCATCCACAATATGTGCAGGTGCACCACACCCCCAGACTTGAACGTGAAAGGATGGGTGTGTGCACCACCTACTCCAAATACAAATCTCAAACAGATTTTCAATTAGCTCTTTCTCAATTTTTCTTTTTCTTTTTCAATTCTTTTCTTTTTCATATTTTCCTTTTCTTTTCTTTTCAACTCATTTTCAGCAAATATTCAAAGGAAGCACATCCACATTTTCACAAAAATATCTTCTCATCAACACCCTCAAACTGAAATTAATAGAACATTCAAACTCGGGTTTGGTTGTGCGAGTAGGATCAGCTTTTGGCTTTGGTGAAATGTAAGTGGAGCTGAATCAAGAGGATGGTAGACACAAAGGGGCTAGCGAAGATTAGATGATAGGAGCGGTACGAAAAGCTCAAACTGGCCAAAATGATGGCCTACGTCATGCTCACACACTGAACTAACTTATACCAATGCTTTAAGAGTTGCTTGGGGCAAGTTCTTAGCCACCAAGAAAGATAATCCTTCCTCCTGACTCAAGCAATACGAGCCTAACAACCGTCTACACACATCTCTATGCTACCGTCAGATTCACACTGAATTCAACACTTTTGAGTAGAATAAACAATAATTACGGAAATAAAAAATATAAAACTATAAGCATAAATTAAAATTTATTCTACACAAATTTCTATGCGAGACGTGAGTACTAGACTAGAACACTATAGGAGTCAACATCTTACTCCGTCTCATAATCCTAAGCTAGAACATTAATTTTTCAAATCACACAAAAGAAATGAGTTAGATTCGTTGCGCGCCAAAGACTAAGTGCGCTCTCAAATGGGTGTTGTGGTGTGTGATGAAGATGAATAACTACTAAACATAACTAAAATAAAATACTTCTAGTATATATGCAATGTACGCATGCGCTGGGTAACTAAAATTAGCTCTCCCCCAAACTTAAATCTAAGCAATACGCAATATATCAATAGAGATTAAAAATAGGAGCTGGGAGAAGAGGTTACCAATGCTCAGAAATGAGCATACTGGAAGATTGCATTAAAACTGAGAATCCACTCCCAAATCCAGCACCAAAAGTCACCACACCTATAAAGAGGGAAACTCCAACAAAGCAGATCGAGTTGCGAAACAATTCATTAGAAGCCAAAATAAACAAAACATCAAACTTGGGTTGTCTCCCATAAGCCCTTTTATTTACCGTCCTTATGGTGGACCAAATACATGCATTATCATTTAGATAACAAAGTTCTTGAAGTTGTCTACTAAACAAGCTCAAAAAAACACAAAACTAGTTCAACTAAACAAGGCAAAATAAAACAATCCAAACAACAGCACCAACAGCCCGGAGAATCATCGCAAATCAGCTATACTCCGACTTGTGGTGGTTTTCCCCAGCCAAGCAAGATGGGTAGGAGGCGAAGGCTTTAGAGCCCAAAGGAGATGTCTCTCCATTGCCTCTAACCTCCTCTTTCTCGCACCGGAGGATGGAAAATTGCGCATCGCGCAATAATCTTTCCTTTGTAACTTTATCTACCATAGGAGAGCACCATCGAGCACAATGTATTCGATCAAAAGCATTGTCTTTCTCTCTAGGGACAGAAGGGGGCCTCATTTCATCACCCACTGTGGGTGACAGGTCTGCCCATCGAACATATTTTAATTGTTTACAAGTCAATTCAGATTTAATAAAAGTGTTTGTAGAATTCTCGTCCATGCTTGCCCCGGTAACTTTCAACTTCGCGGCCTCGTCGCCTTCATTCTTCATATCCTCTTCATCTATCATTTCCTTCCTCACTCGCTCATCTCCTTCCTCTTCTGAATTATCATTTGCTTGAACTCTCAGTTTCTCTACAATCCCCGTCAGCACATATCCCTTGGTCCTGCATACTAACTCTCTCACAAACTAATCAGAAATAACCAAAAAGTACTGAGATCATTGGTTATTGTTGATGGAAAAGTATGGTGTGTCACTTTGGGTGGCAAAGTGACACAACCATTGGTGATGTGAAGAGTGGCACGACTCCCTTTCAAGAAAGGGACACCCAAAATAGGCATGGAATTGTTTTTCATGGGGCCCAAAACTTGAAAGATCATGATGACCGATGTTCCATCCAAAGTAACCTCAACCTCCTTAATCTATCCTTCAGTTTCCACCACTGTACCATTTGCGAGGACAACATATGTCCTAGCATTTGGTGACAAATCCTATCATGAAGCCCAAAGGAGAAGTCTCTTTCAAGAAAGGGACTTCAACGTCTTGCAATGCAAGAACATTGCACGATGATCTAGTGTCACTTAATGCGGTGGTTTCAACGTTATTTATCATACAATTCACTATCAAATCGCCCTTGTGCAAACCATTCGACTCGACTAGGCTTTTTCCTTACACGTGAGAATTCATTTCCATCGTGCTGGGGAGAGCACCTTGAGCTCGCTCGAAGAGCACTTGAGCCAATTGGCCCAATTTCATCTCCATGTTTCTCATCGAGGTGGTCTGGTTGGCCATATTGGATTGGGCCACATCAACTAACTTCTCCATCATCTCTTCAACCGTACTTTCTTTTACCAGGGGCGCCTTGAGTAATATCCAGATGAGGCGGACTCGGATGGCTTCTGGAAGCCTGAGGATCAAAGTGTTATTGGCCCGATTTCCATCGTTGGCATGCAGTATTTTGGTTCCACGACAAGTTTGGGTGATTTCTCACACCAGGGTTGTATTTATTTGACAAAGGCGTTATACGATCTTTATTATTAACATAATGAACACTCTCCTCAAAATTTAAATTAGAAAAATCTATAGTAAGCTCACTTGATGGGCACTCGTAAGCATAGTGCCCAGGATTCTGACATCCTTGACATGTTATGGCCATCACCTGAGTGGAGAAAGAGGTGGGCCTCTTCAGCAAGGCTATATTCTCATATGGTGATGGTGCTGCCTCATCTGGTGATCCCGAAGTGCTCACTTCAAACAGTCCGCCTATGTTCCTTGGGGTGTTCCTTCCTACAGTCCAGAATGAGCTGTGCGTAGCGGTGTCCTGTAGGATTCACAGTGCTTCCTTAGGAGTGTGGTTCAACAAAGTCCCATCGGCAACAACATCGATCATGGACCTGTAGTTGGGCTCTATCGCAAAATAGAAATACTCCACCAAGATCCAGGGTTGTCATCATGATGAGGGCATTTCCAGATGAGTTCCATAAACCTTTCCCATGCCTCCGCAAGGGTCTGTTGATCGTTTTGATGGAAAGTAGCGATTTCTCGCCTCATGTTTAGGATTTTGTCCACTAGATTGAATTTAGCCAGGAACTTGGATGACAACACCTCCCACATGGTAGCAGTACTCGGTGGAATGGTGTGGAGCCACACCTTTGCCTTGTCCCATAGAGATAATGGAAATAGTCTTAACTTTACTGATGAGATAAATTTGCGCTGCGCAAAATTAAAATATTATCCACGTATAATTCGATAAGTCAAGTGTACCTATCGCTTTATAGTATAGGATTTAGAAAATCAAGTGTCGTATTTTTCCGGGCTTGTTGAGTACTTCTACTCACAAAGAAGAGCTATTATTTTATCGATCGAAAGTTGGGTTTGTTTTGGAAAAACAATTTGGAGAAAATTAACTACGAAGAAAGATTATGATTAAAAGGATTGGCACCTGGTCTTGAATCCCTTTGGAATAAAATATAATTTTATAAAATATGAAACCGCAAACTCTTATTGAAATATCCTCGACCGTGGAGGTTCCCAAAAATATGGTAGAGCCTCTCTCGAGAGAACTACCACCTAACCTTAGGTTGATCGATTAAGACCCCTCGGCCAGTCGAAACCCCCTAAGCTTGCTTTAAGCGGTGAACCCCACTATTGGATTTGACTCAAATCCGAAAGATTTGTGTCACCCTCTCTCGAGGAATGCATACCACTCTTTTTATCTTTGAGTGATCTCCTCGTTCGCATGGATCTCTCGATCACTAGCAAACGAATCATAGATTGAAAGTCATATTCCAGACATATGAAATCAAAACAAAATAATTCAAAGATAAATCGAAGATAAACAAAACGAGAGTTTGCTAATTAGAAAGATTCAAAACATATTTTATTTTATTCCAAAGTTCATCATGACCAAGTGCTAAAGGAAATTTAGCTACTCATCATAGTGATGGGAATACAAGTAGAAGAGGAAAAAGACATGATTAAGAAAACAACAATACTTGAATTAAAATAGCAATAATAAAAACTTACAACTTTAGGAAAAGCAGCTAGAACATAAAAAACAGTAAACTAAAGCTGAAAGTAAACTCCAAAATCCAACCCCTTGACTTCTGGAGATTCTGCCTTTTATAGTTGAAAAATCGGGGAGTCACGCCCTTGGTCACGCCCGTGACCAAGGGCGTGTAAGCTGCGTAATTGCTGTCATGAAAGCCCGGGACGTTGGGGAAGAGAAACCGGCAGAAATCAATTGCATGGCGGGTCACGGCCTCGGTCACGCCCGTGACAGAGGGCGTGTCTTGAACGGGTCTGGAAACGGCGGGAAACGCCGCGATCAGGAGTTAATCTGGTGGTTGCAGAAGAGTCACGGCCTTGGTCACGCCCGTGACCGAGGGCGTGTAAGCTAGAAACGGCGGGAATTGATTGCTGGCTGAATTGAATGCATTCCGGGCGTGTCACGCCCGTGACACTTTAGGTCACGCCCTCTGTCACGCCCGTGACAGAGGGCGTGTAATTTTAATCTGACGTGGTGGCTGACTTTTTTCAACTGGAATGCGCGGGGTTGGATCACGGCCGTGACAAAATGTCACGCCCTAGGTCACGCCCATGACCGAGGGCGTGTACTTTGCGATTTCGGCAGAAATACTCCAAATATTCTCCTGATTAGTCTTATGAGCTTGAAATTGCTATTGGCAGCCCAAATTACCTGAAAATACAAAAAGAAGATAAATTAGTGATAAATTAACTAAAACTAAGGAATTAAATTAAATTAATTATTAATAAAATATTATGTGAAAATAACTATAAATAACGTATCATTAATTCCTTTAGATAAAAAGAAGATAATTCCTCGGGAAAAGTATCATTAATTTCTTCCTCTATGAGCTCCTCCGAATTGGGATTCTCCAACCGAGAAAGATGAACCGCCGCCAAATTTTCCGCTCCCCTTTTGTCCCGGATCTCCAAATCAAATTCTTATAAAAGTAAGATCCACCTAATCAACCTTGGCTTGGCATCCGTTTTGGTTAGTAAATAACGTAAAGCCGAGTGATCAGTAAAAACAATTACTTTAGATAAAGTAAGATAAGAGCGAAATTTATCAAAAGCAAAAATCACGGCTAAAAGCTCTTTCTCGGTTGTTGTGTAATTCTCTTGTGCGTCGATAAGTGTCTTGCTCGCATAATAAATAGGATGAAAATTTTTATTTATGCGTTGTCCTAGGACTGCACCAACGGCAAAACTACTAGCGTCGCACATAATCTCAAAAGGAAGATCCCAATTGGGAGCTATCATAATAGGAGCGTTTATTAATTTTTCTTTAATAATAGAAAAAGAATGCAAACAATTTTCATCAAAAATAAACGGTGCATCTTTTTCTAATAAGTGAGTGAGGGGCTTGGTTATTTTAGAAAAGTCTTTTATAAACCGGCGATAGAAACCGGCATGCCCAAGAAAACTACGTACGGCCTTAACATTTGAAGGGGGAGGTAATTTTTCTATAGTTTCAATTTTAGCTTTATCTACCTCTATACCCTTACTAGATATTTTATGGCCTAAAACTATACCTTCCCGTACCATAAAATGGCACTTCTCCTAATTTAACACTAAATTTGTCTCCTCACATCTTTGGAGAACGCGGGAAAGGTTAGTCAAACATAAATCAAATGAATCTCCGAAAATGGAGAAATCATCCATAAAAACTTCCATAATATCCTCCACTAGCTCGTCAAAAATTGCTAGCATACATCTTTGGAATGTAGCCGGCGCATTGCATAACCCAAATGGCATCCTACGATAGGCGAAGGTGCCAAACGGACAAGTGAAGGTTGTTTTCTCTTGGTCCTCGGGCGCAATTGGGATTTGAAAATACCCCGAGAGACCGTCAAGAAAACAATAAAACGAGTGTCCGGATAATCGTTCAAGGATTTGGTCGATGAACGGTAAAGGAAAATGATCCTTACGGGTCGCATCATTTATTTGCGATAATCAATACAAACCCGCCATCCGGTAACGGTTCTAGTTGGGATTAATTCATTTTTATCGTTTGGCACTACCGTTAATCCTCCTTTCTTTGGCACCACTTGGACCGGACTAACCCAAGAGCTATCCGAAATTGGATAGATGATGCCCGCATCTAATAATTTAATTACCTCCACCTTAACCACCTCCTTCATATTAGGATTTAGGCGGCGTTGAGGTTGAATAGATTTATGTGAATTTTCTTCTAATAAAATTTTATGCGTACAAAAGGAGGGATTAATCCCTTTTAAATCCGGAATTTTCCACGCAATTGCGCGGCGATGAAGTTTTAATACATTTAATAATTTAAAATTTTCTTCATCGGACAGAAACGCCGACACAATTACGGGAAGCTTAGAATCCTCTGCTAGAAATAAATATTCTAAATGATTAGGCAATTGTTTTAATTCTACTACGGGAGGTTCCTCATAAGAAGTTTTTAATCGATCACTACCTAATTCTAAAATTTCAAAAATAGGTTCATGAGTGATCGTGCCGTCAATAATTTCATGATAAATAAGATCGAGATTTTCAAATTCTTTATCATAGAAAGACGACGGTGAAATATATTCAGAAAATAAAATTGAGTCTTCATGAGGTGAAGCCTCCAAGAAAAAACAAGAGTCGTCATTTGAGAGCGTATTTTTCATAGAAGAATTTATAGTAAAGGTAACTTCCTCATCTCCGACTCTAAGGAGAAGTTTACCGTTACTAACATCAATTATGACGCGCGAGGTGGCAAGAAAAGGGCGACCGAGAATGAGTGGTACCTCGGCGTCCTCATCTATGTCAAGGATGACAAAATCTACCGGAAAGATAAATTTATCAACCTTGACAAGCACATCCTCGATAATACCCATTGGGTATTTTATGGAACGATCCGCCAATTGGATGCTCATTCTCGTGGGATTAGGTTCTCCTAAACCCAATTTTTGGAAAAGAGAATAAGGCATCAAATTTATAGAGGCGCCTAGATCGGCCAACGCATGTTTTACTAAGAAATCGCCAAATAAACATGGAATTGAGAAACTACCCGGATCGGTTAATTTCTTAGGCAATTTATTAAGTAAAACTGCTGAGCATTCATCGTTCAATTGAACGGTAGAAATATCCTCAAGTTTCTTCTTATTAGACAAAAGATCCTTGAGGTATTTAGCATACTTCGGCATTTGCGCGATAGCTTCGCAAAATGGTAGATTAATTTGATCCTTTTTTAGTTTAGACGGATAGGGAAGTGGTGGTTGAAATTCCTTAATTTTATTTTGCGTTGAAACTTGAGGAGGAGGAGAAGATGAAGAAATTGTTACCTCTGGTTCAACCAATTTGATCCTTTTTTAATTTAGACGGATAGGGAAGTGGTGGTTGAAATTCCTTAATTTTATTTTGCGTTGAAACTTGAGGAGGAGGAGAAGATGAAGAAATTGTTACCTCTGGTTCAACCAATTGTGAAGGGGTAGTTACCTCCTTCCCGCTCCGTAGCGTGATAGCCTTTGCTTGCTCCTTTGGGTTGGGCTCCGTATTGCCTGGAAGTGCTCCCTGCTGGCGATCGGAGAGCATCTTCGCGATTTTCCCAATTTGATTCTCCAAATTGCGAACAGATCCGGTAAGATTCCGAATATTTGCATCGTTATTTGCTGCATATTTGGTGAAAACCTCCTCAAGGGAGGGAGATTTTGGAGCTTGTGGTGGAGGAAAACCTGGTGGAATTGTGTTTGGGGGTTGTGCCGCATTCCCTGGATTACTCCAAGAGAAATTTGGGTGGTTACGGAAACCCGGGTGATATGTGTTACCATAATTAGTGTTACCCGAATTAAAGTTTGGCCGATTCGGATTACCCATGTAATCCACATGTTCGGCAATGGTGGAGGGGGATCCCCAGGTAGGTGTAGAAGAGGAAGCAGTCATCTCTTCTATTTTTCTATTTAAAAGCTCAACCTGGACAGATAAATTTGAAATTGTATCAACTTCATACAAACCGGCCGGTTTATTTGAGCGCGACCGAGGTGTACTCCATTGATACGTATTCATGTCCATACTCTCTAAAAGCTCTTGCGCTCCTGCCGGTGTTTTGTTATTCAAGGTACCACCGGCGGCGGCATCAATCATTTGACGCGTTTGAGAATTGAGGCCATTATAGAATGTCTGAATTTGCAACCAATCGGGGATTGCATGATGGGGGCATCGGCGCAAATATTCCTTAAACCGCTCCCAAGTATCATAAAGCGTTTCCGATTCAACTTGGGAGAAAGAAATGATATCCTTACGCAATTGAGCCGATTTAGCGGGCAGAAAATATTTCGTGAGAAATTGTTCCGTCATTTGGGCCCATGTGGTGATAGATCCTCTTGGAAGAGAACTGAGCCACTGCTTAGCTTTATTGCGCAAGGAGAAAGGAAAAAGCCGAAGCCTTATTGCGTCATCGGATACCCCGTTAATTTTGAAAGTATCGCATATTTCTAGAAAACTAAAAATATGCGCGTTGGAATCCTCATCTTGAAGCCCATCAAATTGTACATATTGTTGTACCATTTGAATGATGCTCGGCTTTAATTCAAAATTATTGTTCGCTATAGCAGGTCGAACAATACTAGAAGTGGTATCCTCCAGATTAGGCCGGGCATAATAGGACATAGTCCGTTGCGCGACCTCATCCGGATTTGGATCACCCATATTAGAAGAGGTAAAACAGGAGGGGAAGAAGAAGAAGATGAAGAAGAAAGAGTATTCGAAAAGGAAATGTCACCTACGGATTCCTCAATCGGATCTTGAGAACTTGGTCATTGGAATCTTAAGCGTCGCCGAATGGTTTGCTCGATTTCCGGATCCAATTCAAGAAGATCGGACGGATTCCTTCGGGTCATACACCAAAAAGAAAAACGTAGAAAAGAGAGAAGAAAGAAAAAAAAATGATAAAATTAATAGAACTAAGCTTTCAAAATATCAACAATTCTTCCCCGGCAACGGCGCCAAAAACTTGATGAGATAAATTCGCGCTGCGCAAAATTAAAATATTATCCACGTATAATTCGATAAGGCAAGTGTACCAATCGCTTTATAGTATAGGATTTAGAAAATCAAGTGTCATATTTTTCCGAGCTTGTTGAGTACTTCTACTCACAAAGAAGAGCTATTATTTTATCGATCGAAAGTTGGGTTTGTTTTGGAAAAACAATTTGGAGAAAATTAACTACGAAGAAAGATTATGATTAAAAGGATTGGCACCTGGTCTTGAATCCCTTTGGAATAAAATATAATTTTATAAAAGATGAAACCGCAAACTCTTATTGAAATATCCTCGACCGTGGAGGTTCCCAAAATATGGTAGAGCCTCTCTCGAGAGAACTACCACCTAACCTTAGGTTGATCGATTAAGACCCCTCGGCCAGTCGAAACCCCCTAAGCTTGCTTTAAGCGGTGAACCCCACTATTGGATTTGACTCCAATCCGAAAGATTTGTGTCACCCTCTCTCGAGGAATGCATACAACTCTTTTTATCTTTGAGTGATCTCCTCGTTCGCATGGATCTCTCGATCACTAGCAAACGAATCATAGATTGAAAGTCATATTCCGGACATATGAAATCAAAACAAAATAATTCAAAGATAAATCGAAGATAAACAAAACGAGAGTTTGCTAATTAGAAAGATTCAAAACATATTTTATTTTATTCCAAAGTTCATCATGACCAAGTGCTAAAGGAAATTTAGCTACTCATCATAGTGATGGGAATACAAGTAGAAGAGGAAAAAGACATGATTAAGAAAACAACAATACTTGAATTAAAATAGCAATAATAAAAACTTACAACTTTAGGAAAAGTAGCTAGAACATAAAAAACAGTAAACTAAAGCTGAAAGTAAACTCCAAAATCCAACCCCTTGACTTCTGGAGATTGCTGCCTTTTATAGTTGAAAAATCGGGGAGTCACGCCCTTGGTCACGCCCGTGACCAAGGGCGTGTAAGCTGCGTAATTGCTGTCATGAAAGCCCGGGACGTTGGGGAAGAGAAACCGGCAGAAATCAATTGCATGGCGGGTCACGGCCTCGGTCACGCCCGTGACAGAGGGCGTGTCTTGAACGGGTCTGGAAACGGCGGGAAACGCCGCGATCAGGAGTTAATCTGGCGGTTGCAGAAGAGTCACGGCCTTGGTCACGCCCGTGACCGAGGGCGTGTAAGCTAGAAATGGCGGGAATTGATTGTTGGCTGAATTGAATGCATTCCGGGCGTGTCACGCCCGTGACACTTTAGGTCACGCCCTCTGTCACGCCCGTGACAGAGGGCGTGTAATTTTAATCTGACGTGGTGGCTGACTTTTTTCAACTGGAATGCGCGGGGTTGGGTCACGGCCGTGACAAAATGTCACGCCCTAGGTCACGCCCGTGACCGAGGGCGTGTACTTTGCGATTTCGGCAGAAATACTCCAAATATTCTCCTGATTAGTCTTATGAGCTTGAAATTGCTATTGGCAGCCCAAATTACCTGAAAATACAAAAAGAAGATAAATTAGTGATAAATTAACTAAAACTAAATTAAATTAAATTAATTATTAATAAAATATTATGTGAAAATAACTATAAATATAGCATTATCATTTACTGTGTCATCAAAGATGTCGGCATACCGGAATGTTCCACAGATTTAAGAGAATTCAGCCAAGTGAAGATGGGGATCTTCACTTCTTGCCATCCCAGAGAACTGGGCATTGTTGGGGAAGATGTTCAGGATGGCAGGCTTAATCTCGAAATGGTTATTGGTGATGGCCCGGCCAAATACCAGATACACACTCCCAACAGTGGGAGTGGTGTAATCACGCATGGTTCAGGGCCTTGGCCGGGCCACCTCTTGTTCATCTACAGCCCGACCAACATTGGGAACATTCTCTGCCCTGAGTTCAACCCCATTATTTTGGTTAAAGTCCATGACAACAGCAACATTGCGGTGCGCATGCATCGTTTGCTCTATTTCTGGATCATATTCAACCAAATACTTAGGGCCTCGCCCCTGCATACAACTCACAACAAAGACAAAAATAAACAAACAACAAATCTTTATAACAACTTCCTCACATAAAAAAATCAAACAATGCCTACATTCCCCGACAACTGCGCCAAAAACTTAATGCACTTACAACAACTATACCGGTCGCACAAGTAATATAAAATGGGGGAGAAAATCCTCAAGTATCAATCTCAAGGAACGCAGGTTGAGGTGAGTGATTTCATCATCGAGAAAACTCATTATAGAGATTTCTATTATTTTAAAAGGGGGATTTGATTATTTTGAAAGATAGAAGGAAAACTAAATTAACTACTGTGGGTCGAATGCACCGCTTCGCTTGGAGTATGTAGTAATGCGGGACGTAATGCTCTGCTTCGTCTAACGGGTGGACGAGTAAGTTAGTGGATGGAGGATTCATAACCAGCGGAGTGAGGGTCGTAAGCACCTCGTCACTAGGCATGCCACTAGCAATTGTTAGTGCGACAACTCGACTTAATGGTGGAATGGTAGATGGAATGGGGGCGCTCCTAAACTCATATAACCCAATAATAACATTACAAAGACATGAAAATATCTTTAAAATCAACAAGGGTTTATGGTTCATCATTCATACATCACAATATACTTAAGAAATAAATACATCATTATAGAGGAGGAAAGAGTAAACTAAAGCACGAAGACTCGTTGAAGATTCGCAGTAGGAATCACATGATTGTCACGCCTCATCCATGCTCGGTCTTCAGTTGATGTCCGAGGTCCAGAGGAGCTGTCGCCTTCCTCTACATTACCTGTCTTCTTTGGATAGCAGCTTCAATGTAACTCTAGCTGGAGAACTCTTAGATGCGGCAGGAAATCACTTGGAATAGAGCTCTTGAGCTTACATATGATGGAGGAGGCCGAGGAGGAAGCTCTACCTCTTGATTAACAAGGAAATGGTGCCCGGAGCTTCTCCTAAAAGTGGGCAGTGGTGGTGCCATAGAGTGGAGCGAAACCTGGAAGCTTGGCGCAAAAATGGTGGGCTGGTCATCGATCTATGGAATTAGGAGAAGTCTTGGGCTTCTATAGTAAACAATAAGAAATTTGGTCATGCCCGGTCGAATGCATGACCGTGCGTGGACCGTGCGATATTAAGCCATAGGGAGGCCCAAGAGAACGAAGAAGAAGCGCCCATGTGATTTTACTTACGCACGGTACTGACCGTTCGAGAACAAAATGCAGAGCTATTTACAGATCGCTTAAAAACAGGCTATCACATGCAGATCGTGTGTTTCCTTCGCGCACGGTTGAGTCCAACCCTGTATGAAGAAAATGCATGGGCGATAATTTTATAAATATTTGGACAAAAATAGAGGCTCGTGCAATTTTACTCACGCACGAGCAAAATTGCCCGTAAGCAAACAAAATGCATGAGGCGGGGTGGATCAACATTTTGGGCCACAGATGAAAGCACATGGTCAGAGAGATCGTGCGTCAAGAAAATGCATGACTGTGCGATTCATGCAGACATGAAATCTAGGCAAAATGGATGATCTACCCACCTGCACAGCAAAACACACATCAGACCCCAGCTGGGAATACCCTTCCATCTCAATCCAAGCACATAAAAAGGATGGGGAGCACCATGTGCTTACCCCCAGAAACAGTGCGCAAATGCATACCAAAATTGGCCTAAATAGTGCACTTAGAGTGAAAGTGAATATGAGTGAAATACAAGCAATTAAGGCTTGAAAGGGGAGTGCACAAGAGTGAAAACTAGCCCGGATGAGTGTGTAAACCACTATAAATATCATTCTCATCAAATTCATGTAAATCATGCTAACACATGATCCCGCATTATCCTACTTTTTGAACATGCCATACACATATTTGATTTAGCATATAAAGATGCCATCTTGCATTGAAAGATTTGGAATCAAAGGAAGTATGTAAGTTCACTTACTAAGCTAATTTCAAATTCAACTTGCACCACTTTCACAACTTAATTGCTTAATATTTCATTAGCAAAAACAAAAATAATATCATCAACAAAACTTTGCAAAATAGTCCAGTCATGATTGATATGTTTGATGAAGAGCATTGTATCGACTTCACATACTGTAAAACCATGTTTAATAAGAAAGGAGTGAGTCATTCATACCGATGATGAGGTGCTTGTTTTATACCATAAAGAGCCTTTTTCTAGTTTGTAGCATGGTTTGAAAAATCACTATTAATAAAGCTCGTGAGTTGTTTATTATTAATTTCTTGTTTAATGTCACCTTTTAAAATTGTACTTTTCACATTCATTTGAAATAATTTAAAGTGTATATGACTAGTAAATACAAGAAATTTTTTATAGGTTCTAAACGTTCAACAAGTGCTCAAGTTATTTTAAAATTAACCCATTATATTTATAAAAATTCTTGTACGACTAACCTAACCTTGTTTCTAGTTATCATAAACTAACCATCCAATTTATTTTTAAAAATTTATTAAACCCCTATAACTAGATGATTAGAAGGGCGTTTAACTAAATTACAAACTTTATTACATTCAAATTGGCAAAGTTATTCACTAATATCTATAAATCAATATTCATCATCTAAGGCGGCAGACACATTTTAGGCCCAAAATCATAAATAAAGCATAAATTAGTGATTCATGTAAGGAAGAGTGTGTTGTTACCCCTTTTGATGATTCACTAAGCACAAGTGCTTGTGGGTGATTCTTGGAGATTTTCAAGATTTAGGTGGTAGATACCCATGTTCTTTTTCCACCTATTAAGCATCACTTTCATTACCATGTTCATTCTCCAAATTTTCCAATTTCTCATGAACTTTACTTGTATATGTACTAGAACTACACAATATGCATATTTGTCAAACTTAACATGAATGATTCTTCAGCTGTTTCAATTCTTTTGTTAAAAAATTCTATATACACAACTAGTTGAAGAATAACCCCAAAATATACTTTCATCAAAATTTTCAAAAAATTTAAATAGATTGTCTTTTGTGTCTAATACATTGAATTTGTATCCAAAAAATTTAAAATAAGAAACATTATGTTTCCTATGATACTAAAGATCAAAAAGAGTGATTCTTAGTATTAGGTAAAACATAACTCTATTCATAACATAACAAACAATATTAACAGCTTCAACCCAATGATGTTTAGGTAACCCATATTCAGATAACATAGTGTGTGCAGGTTCTTCTAGGATTCTAATTTTCTATTTCAATACCCCCATTAGATTGATGTGTACGCGGAGCAAAATACTCATGCTTAATACCTAAACTATTAATATAGTCAGTAAATTTTTCATTCTCAAATTCTCCTCCATGATCTGACATAATGCAATTAATATTTAAATCATACTCATTTTGTATTTTTATACATAGTGTAGAAAATATAAAAAACATTATATTTGGATGTTACAATAATTGCCTAACAAAAATGCAAGTAATCGTCAATAAAAACAAAAAAGTATATATTTTTACCACCAATAGAGTGGTGTTAACTAGACAAAAGAGATCCATGTGAATTAATCACAATGATCTAGTAATGGAAATTTCAGTTTTACTCTTAAATGAAGAACACGTAAATTTACCCTTTTGGCAAGGTTCCATAATGAAGCTCAACTACACTTAATTTAGGAAAGAACATATTAAATTCTTTTTAGATAATTTCAAAATTAACTTTGTACCACTGTGACCTAGCTGTATCTTCCATAATTTGAGTTCTTAATTATTTATCATTAAACATTTTAATAATGGAGTATAAATATTAGTAAAGATAATAATATAGACTTTATGAGTTATAAGTTCAATAAATAAAACATCATGGGTACTAACATCAATGATTTTACATGTGTTAATAGATTATTTAAATAATAAATTAGGACATTTATCATATGATTGACCAATAGAAATTAAATTATGTTTTAGTCCATATACAAATAAAACATTTGAAATAGAGAAAGAAGAATTACCAACAATATAGATTCCTTTGATTCTTCCTTTATATTTGTATCTGAAGGACATATGCCCACCTTTCTTTTTATTCGGGCTAAAGAACTTTATTTTTTCTCATAATGTGCTTATAGAACCTAGAGGTTCAAGTGTTGCATGTGTTCTATGTCCTTAGAATGTCAGTACCCATAAAACAGAGAAGAATAAAGATCCAGATAACGAGATTGTTTCACACATAACATAAGTTGTGGCTTTAGGTACCCAGGTTTGCTTCATGGAATGAGGACACTTTTTCCTCAAGCATGAGCTACATGAATGTCCAAATTTAGAGCACTTAGAAAATAAGATAAAGTTAGTAGAAATCGACCATTGAGTCATATGTGGTCTCATGCAAGGTGATGAAGCCTAATTATATATGATTAATTTTATACTTTATCATTGTTATTGACATTAAATTGAATAAAACTCGGTTTATATGGTGTTTTGTATTCTAAGTGTTTGTTTATACGTGCAGAGCAAGTATACGTGAATTTACACAAATTGGGAGATTTTTGGTCATATTTGGATAGAAACAACAAGTGGATCAACATCAATCATGACCAATGGGTGGATTGGATTTCTATCCTAACACATGTATGATAGTTTGAAGGAAAAAGGTGCACTTTTTGAAACATACAGTCAATCCACGCTGTCGTTTGTCGCGAGCGTCTGGTAGTTTATTGCGTTTAATGATAGTTTTGAATGCGCTGGAGTGAAATGATGTGCCTTTTAAAGCACACAACCGAGACACACGCCAATGTACCAAGGGCATGAGAACTCCAAGTTTTTCCAACATAACCCATGTTGGATCTTAAGCCGCCCTTAGAGGGAGAGGGGTGAATAAATGTTTTATAAATCTTTATATTTTAAAAGAAAACTTTTGATATTTTATAAGAATGAGATTAGATCATAAGTAAATTGCAAGAAATGAAAACAAAATCAAATTTATTGAACAAATAGAGACATGATTATTAATGATAAAATTGATTACAAAAGAGGATTTCTAAAATGCTAGAAATCGAGGAGGGAATATGAAAATATCTTTTTTATTTTCTATACCGACTCTTCTCCCTAAGAACCAGTTGGATTTAGCTGATCTATTCCCTATTCAGGCCTCAAGCCGCTCTAGCATTTTTACACACTCGCTCCGTATAGTAGTAAACTGGTCATTGTCAAATAATAATAAAATGGGAATAAATCTTAGAGAATTGAATCTCATGTGGAACACGGCAGGGTGGATTGATCATTTCAGGAGAGACTTGAGATTGAAGTCTCTTACGTCGGGGTTTAACGGTGGGTTTTGGATTAAAGCTAATGCGATACAAGGAAACTACAACTATGCGGGTTGCCTAAACCGCTTCGCACTTCCGTGGGTCACAAACCTCCGCTTCGCATATTGCACCTAGCAAATGCTCAGGTCAACCTCTCTCTAAAAATTCAACACAAACTCTCAAATGGAATGTAAAGCATACAAGAGGTTAGACCTCCTAAGCATCTCAAATGAATATGGAAAATACTAAATCAGAAAAATTAACACTTAAATGAAACAATGTTCACAACCATCATCAAAAATAGTGGAGATAACCATTCAACTACCTAATGTGCAGAAATTTAAGAGAAGATACAAACAGTGCTTGACACTACTCGGTGGACGCGGAGTAAACTCTAGAGGAACACTCCTATGTTGCTCCGATCATCGGCTGTCGTCTGGGGTCCTTGAAGTTGTCATAACTTCTAGCCTGACTTCTCGAGGGAATGCACCGTCCACGTCTCCACCTCAGGATCTAATATTGCAGAGAGGAAATAGAAGCTTTGTCTTCACTTGGATTCTCTTAGATGATGGGGAGAGCTTAGGGGATGATCCCTAACCCTTGGAGGAAGAAAAATTGCCTCTAGGGTGTTGACTGCGGAACTGGTTTGGAGGGAAAATTGCGAATTCCATCATTCCGGTCAAATCTTGTATTTATAGGCATCAGAAATAAAGGACGTGCATGAGTAGGCGCACGACCACTGGTCGTGCGCTAAGGAAAGTCCTATACTCATGCGCCAAGGAACATGTGCCAAAAGTGTCAGAAAGATAAGAGTGCAAGAGTAGGCGCACGATTAATGGTCATTTTCTAAGGGGAGTCCTTTACTCGTGCGCAAAGAAACATGCATCGGCAAGGGCTGGTGGGAGGCAAAAATGATGAGAAGAATTTTAATACACGACCACTGGTAGTGCATGAAGAAACCCATACTCGTGCGAGAAGAAGGGCCAGTACTCGTGCAATCATCTGGAAAATTTTGTCCAAATAGCGTGCATGACCACTGGTCGTGCGTGAAGAGTCCACTGGTCATGCATGAAGTAAAATGCACAATTAGTGGACAACAATGCGAAATGGGGTCGAAACTCCCTGGAAATTCAACACAAGTTTGTACCTGCATGAAAAATAACCAAACCCACCAGAAATCACAACGATAGATACATTCCATGCAATCAAAATGTATATTGACACAAAGTAAGGAAGGGAATGCATGAAAATAACACAAACAAGCTCTATTTAGCCAAAACCCGATCAAATTAACGAAAGTAAGATTTAGAGAGATTTTATACTCGAAACATAAAGAAGAAGAGCGAAACCAATGAAAACCAGGCTAAACTAGAGAATAAAATACTACACAAAGAATGCTCATCAAATACACCCAGACTTGAATTATTGCTCACCTCGAGCAATTCAACTACCTAAGGGGAGTGCGTTATACTAATTACAAATTGAAAATCAAATTAGGAAAGTTCACCGAGAAGTCTCGTGCCCCGAGAAAAATAAAAGTAGAGTAGAAGAAATCTCTAAACCTAAAATCAAACACAATGCAACTACACAAACTATTCTAAGGCTATATCCAATCTTTTTCAAAAGAATTAAGTGATCCGTCATACACATCGTGCAAGCAAAAGTAGTGACGCTGAGTGTTGTGTTATAGACTCAAAACTACTGGGGTGGCCTACAAATAAATCCATCAATGACGATGGCCATAGGCTCTCCCGATGACACTTTCTCCACTACATTCGACACTAACTAACTCTAAGGATCCTTAGGACATAAGTAGGAGAATTATTTGGCTTAGGTTTAAGGTATGGATATCAAATAAGTAGAGAGTGATGGATAGAGTGGCCAACCTTAGAGGGGTGTGAATAAGGTTGTTAAACAATTCTTAGAGTTTTAAACAGAATACTGCAGGAATGCGCGCATTGGAGCTAGTATTGAGCGGTAACCCTACTGCGCAGTGTTAGCAATGGAAATAGCAGCCTTACTGCAGGATAATGTTTCGGGAATAGCACTGCACCAATCAATATTTCACCAAGAAAAGAACACAATAGGTTATAATATAAAATGATCAAACATCATATCATTGCATTAAAATATTGTTTATACAAATACACTTAGATCTCCATGACGCCGGAGATCGGAGGCAGCGAATATTAAATCTTTGGTTTTCTATACCGACCCTAATCCAAGGACTGGTTGGCTTTCTACCTTTCCTCCACGGAAAAGTTTTCGAGCCGGCTCTTCACCTTTCTTCCAGAAGGGGTCTTAGAGCCCATGAGATCTCCCATATCTCGCCGCCCTCCCAGGACAATTTATAATAGAATCCTCCTCGGATTCTGACGACCTCCCCAGTCGATTTTAATGGATTCCAAACCAGATTTCGACATCCACACTGGATGATTTCACACACCAAAATGTAAAATAATAAAAGAGAAGAAGTAGAAGAGATGATAAGAAGATGTGCTCCCTCATGGTATATCTGTGGTTGCGGTGAGCGAACGACGCTTTTGATCTTTGTTTATTATGCGCACGTTGATGCTCTGATTCACGTTCTTAATGAGCACTCCGATGAACTTCTTTGTTATTACATGAGGCAAAGTGTTCTTCGCTTCTGGTAGTGGCTCCTTGGTGCAGAAACAACGAAATAGCTGACTTCTTCTTTTAGGTTTCGACAGCCACACATTAGGAAAAGAAAAAAACGCTTATATAATGATTCTTTAATTTACCATCGACAGTAGGGTTACAGCACGACGGAAGTATCATTATGCGCTTTTGCCAGCTGTCCAACACCAAATCAGGAAGGTGCCTGGAAACATTCTCTTGCCGTCATTGGATAGCGCGGCGCGGTAGCCTTATCGCTTTGCGGTTGTATTCACGTAGAATCCTTCTCGACAATAGCAGATTATCAAGTCAACGTAATCTTCTCGTCGATAGAGCTAGTGCGCGACAGTAGTCTTCTCAATGAATCTATCGAGATAAAAAGTCTTCTTGACGACACTGTTGAGATGATATGGCATTCTTCTCAATGCAATGGTTAGCGCTCGCGGTAGGTTATCGCACGGCGTTAGTCTTCTCGATAATATCATATCAACGAACAAGTGTTCAGGTTGATATTTGCCTTCACATCGATAGAAAGTCCCGTCGATATGCTAGAGTCGGCGGTAGGACTAGCGCCCAGCAGTAGGTCAAAAAGAGTGGAATTCTCGACATCTTCACACCTGTAAACCTGCACACTATACCCAAGACATGTATGATTAAATACAGTATGAGATTTGATATTGTCAAACTAATGAGATACAGAACGCACGTTTCAACAGAGAGTGGCTAAATCACACTTGAGATAAAAGAAGAGCTCACACATCAGAAATAGACTACGACAAACAAGATTGGGTGAGTAACACCCCCAGACTTAGTTTTTAACAAATGCGGTTACTCGCCGCTCGCTAGACAACTCAATCAAGAATATTTTCCTTGTTCTTTTTTTATTCTCTTTTTTTTTTCTTTTACAAAAGATTTTAGCAACGCAACGTTTTCAAAATTTTCCTTTCTTATAAATGATTGCTAAAAATGCACTCTAATGATATAATGAAGATTTTCACTGACTAATGGAATTAGAATCACCACCAAATATTAGCAAAAGCTCATGATAAGCGTGATGAAGATTTTGGCAATTTGGCTTTGGTGTTAGTGAGGTGGAGGTGATCAAAGGAGAGGTGTAGGCACAATTATGGCTCGCAACGGTATTGAGAATTAGGTTAGTCATGAAGTCTCAAACTATCCAAGTGAAGGCCTAAGTAATATCCCTAGATTTAATTAGTGCTAAGTGCATATGCTTCGAAGGTCGCTAGGGGCGAGTTCTAGACTGTGAGAAAGGACACCACCTTATTGTGAGTCTATAATACGACACTAACAGTACTACACATAACTCTACACAAGCATCAGACTCGATCACGTTCTAATGAAGAATAGATATAAAAGCCTACAATAGTAAGTAAAATTACATTGTATTTAACCTCAGCAAGTGATTAACTCTAATTCTATTTCTATATGAGAACATGGGCTCTCAATTAGGAGTACTGCATGAGTCTACGGTTCACTACCCAATTTTGATTTTTACGATTATAAATTAGTATAACCTACAGTCCTGAGAAAATTGAACTAAATGAGACTAACAAAAATTAAAGCTTAATCTAAGCGGGTGCAGTGAATACGATACTTAAAGCGATAAAATGTGAGAAATTTTGAAAAATTTGGAGCAAAAGAGTTTTTTATAAGAAAAACCAATGCTTATCGAAAAGCGTAAAGAAAGTGCTTACACACATGTGAACGAAACTACCCCCCCCCCCAGAATTAAATGGATCATTGCCCTCAAAGTGAGTAAATCACTTAATTAAAAGAGAGGCAATCAAAAATTAAAAAGGAGGAGGAATGGATTCATTCCATGCCAGAGAATGGGGCATTTCAAAAGACGTTAAGTTTGAATTTGGCTCACACTATTGCTCTTGATTTTGGGTTGGTAAAATGCAGCTGCCTAAAAATCTGATTCCTGTGGAGATTAGAAGAAACAAGAAACACATACTATATAATATTATAGCAATTAAATAAAACTGAAAGTAAAGCATGGATAACATTGGGGTTCTTCCCAAGAGCATTTTGTTTAACGTCCTTGAGATGGACCAACTACCTGTATTAATAGTTATATATATTGTCTATGTAGGAATTAAAAGAGCAGAAGTATGAAAATTCAAATTATTACTAATACAAGCTCATCAAAAACATCAACTATATGCTGATTTGAAGTAGTAAATAAAAATAAATGAAAAGGGTCCAGAGACCAAGCAGTCGGGGTGGATAGGATGGATGGTACTCCTCCATCCCCAAGTCTCCACCTTCTTCATCTTCTTCATCTCCTCCAACGATCGGTCATCAATGAAAATTCTCTTGCCTCCCTGCCCCCAATCCTTGAGCAGTGCTGAAGAAGTGGGATAAGCAATGTGTTTCGACACTGCCATATGATTTCCCTACCAAGACTGCGTCTCACGATCACCCAAAAATGGATCCATAAACGAATAGTCATGCAGGGGATACAAGAAATAACATTAAATGCATCAGAAGGAAAAATAGGAAGAATTAATTAGTAATTTCAGTGTTAAAAGAAGAGTTCAAGAAAAAAATTAGAAGAAGAACTAGAAGAATCAATAAAAGCAGGAATGGCGGGAGATGGTGGCTCCACATCATTGTCCTTTGGAATACAAATAAGGATGTTATCATAAATCAGATTCTCCCCAGGTAGCAATTCTGTCGTGATAACATAAAGGGGGTGGAAGAAACTTCCCCCATTACAGGAGCATCCTAATTAGGAGGTGGAGCAAGGGTGGGCTTCCACAAGTGAAGAGGAGGGTGCCTCTTCAATGGAGACTGCTTCTTCTTACACCTCACCTGATAAAGCAGGGAAATCCTGCAACTAGGTGGTTTCCAAGATAGGCATGGTAGAAGAATTTTTTTTGAAATGGGTAATGGAGGATGGTTCAGAGGTGTAACCCAAAGTACTAAAGGTGGGGCAAGAAGGAGCTTCCATAAGTAAAGATGGAGATCCTTCTTCAACATTGGCTACTTCTTCATGTATGGCCAAAGGGGTAGTGGAATGTGCTTTAATGTGCAAATCCCACTCAAACGAACAGAGTTTGGGGGATCTCACATTTTTCAGTTTGCTCCACTGCACAATATGTACTAGATGGAGGCTCACCGAAATGAATATGATCGAATCCAAAACTCATGTTCAATCGAGCTAGTTTGTTCATTTGGCACAATGCAGCAATATGCCCTTAACTCCCGCAATTAGCGCAAATTAGAGGGGGCAATTCCTCATCTGGATCATACAATGCATCTATATATACAAACTTACTGGAGTTCGAAGAAGGAATAGAATTAATTTTGGCTTAGCACCCAGATCTACAGTGGTTGTTTCACAATAATGTGAGAGAGTAGGATGATAGAAGCTCACCACGGTATCAATACAATGATCAACAAGTTCACTCGTCGAGGTTTCTACTAAATACCCAAGGGGACTTGGGGGCCAAATAACTACATCATCGGCGACTGAAGGTGATACACAAAAATGAAAAGGAGGGAAGGTCATAAGCACATTCTTCTCTTCCTGTTCCAATTGTAATTTCCTGATTTTGCAATCCTTCACCTCATGATCGGTGCCCTGACAAAATAGACACCACATGCACACTGAATGTCTTGGAAATTGAAGGGGTCAAGACTTTAGATTGTGGTAATGCCTGTTGTGGGGTTCCATTCGTGTATGCATTATAATTCTCTTTCTCGCATACCTCACTCCCATGATAAATACTGCTGCACCATTTGCATTTTTGTGGAGTATAATACATGATAAGGAGGGTGAACCACGCACACTTCTATGAAAATCGGTGAGCAAAAATCTAAACAATTAAAGCAAAATTGCTCCAAGCATAAACAAGGGAGAACTGATGATTGAAGGAAGGAAATGAAATTAAAAAAAAGAATTGAAACTTAAACTTTAAAAGAAAATGAAATAGATAGATTGAATAGAATTCAATCTCCTGACTTCTTCAAATGAAAAATCACACGTGTTGTGTTCCCTGACAATGATGGCAAAAACCTGATGCGCTGTTCCACCGCACCGCTACAAGTCGGAGTGAGACTGCGGTCCAAACTACAGTGAACCAATCGTTATCAAGTAATAATAAAACAGGAATAAATCCCCGAGTATCGAATCTCACATGGAACATGGCAGCATGGATTGATCATTTGAGGAGAGACTTGAGATTGAAGTCTCTTACGTTGGGATTTAACGGGGGGAGCGGGTTGGTTTTGGATTAAAGCTAATACGAGACAAGGAAACTATAAATATGCGGGTCGCCTACACCGCTTTGCACTTTTGCAGGTCACAAACCTCCGCTTCGCACATTGCACCTAGAAAATGCTCAGATTAGCCTCTCTCTAAACATTCAACAGAAACTCTCAAATGGAAAGTAAAGCACGCAAGAGGTTAGACCTCCTAAGCATCACAAATGAACATGGAAAATACTAAATCAGAAAGATTAATGCTTAAACGAAACCATGTTCACAGCCATCATCAAAAATAGAGGAGACAACCATTCAACTACCTAATGTGCGGAAATAGAAGAGAAGATACAAATAGTGCTCGAGGCAACTCTGTGGATGCGGAGGAAACTCCGGAGGAACACTCCTTTGTAGCTCCGATCATCGGCTGTCATCCGGGGTCCTTTAAGTTGTCACACCTTCGAACACGTCTTCTCGAAGGAATACACCGTTCACATCTCCACCTCAAGATCCTAGCTCGTGAAGAGGAAATGGAAGCTTTATCTTCCCTTGGATGCTCTTGGATGATGAAGAGAGCTCAGTGGATGATCCCTAACCCTTGGAGGAAGAAAAATTGCCTCTAGGTCATTGACTGCGGAACTGGTTTGGAGGGAAAATCATGGATTCTGTCATTCCCATCAAATCCTATATTTATAGGCAACAAAAATAAAGAACGTGCATGAGTAGGCGCACGACCACTGGTCGTGTGCTAAGGAAAGTCCTATACTCGTTCGCCAAGGAACTTGTACCAAAAGTGTCTGAAAGATAAGATTGCATGAGTAGGCGCACGCCCACTGGTCGTGCTATAAGGGGAGTCCTTTACTCGTGCAGAAAGAAACAAGCATCGACAAGAGCTATTGGGAGGCAAAAACTTGGAAAGAATTTTAAGACACGACCACTGCTCATGCGCGAAGAAACCCATACTCATGCGCGATGAAAGGAAAGTACTTGTGCGATCGTCAGGAAAATTTTGGCCAAATAGCGCGCACGACCACTGGTTGTGCGCGAAGTGTCCACTGGTTGTGCACGAAGTGTCCACTGGTTGTGCGTGAAGTGTCCACTGGTCATGCGTTAAGTAAAATGCACGATCAGTGGACAACAATGCAAAATGGGGCCAAAACTCCCTGAAAATTCAACACAAGTCTGTACCTGCATGAAAAATAGCTAAACCAACCTGAAATCACAATGATAGATAAATTTCATGCAATCAAAATGTATATAGACACAAAGTAAGAAAGGGAATGCATGAAAAGAACAAAACATGCTCTATTTAGCCAAAACCCTCTCAAATGATCGAAAGTAAGATTATATACTAGAAACATTAAGAAGAAGAGCTAAACCTATGAAAACCAGGCTAAAGTAGAGCATAAAATACTACTCAAAGAACACTCATTACCTTTCTAACCCCGGAGTGGCCTCGAGCACCCCTAGATCTAAACCATAGACCAAGTCGCCAACACATGCGATGAATTCCGCCTAAGCCACACATAGACCTAGTTACCAACAACTGCGGTGAGTTCTGCACTAAACAATCACAAAGATGAAATTGAAAAGAATTACAAAATATGAAATTAAAATGAAAACTCCTTATGAAGTAATCAGAAGGATGTTGAAACACGGTTTTCCGCATCCCTTTGGTTTGAGAATAACAAATCCTACTTGTACTTGATCATTTTTTTCCATTGTGTTCTTATTTTGCAGGATTGAACAAGGATGACAATAGGAAGCTATGTTTTGGTCTAGACTAGCTCAATGTGCTAAAAGAAAAGAAACTGCCCTAACGCCAGGCATTAGAGTTGACGCCGATGTTGTCCCTCGATCCTGCCAATGTGAAATTGCTACAGAGGGAAGATGTCGTGATTGTGGGAGCTGTTTTGGAATAACTTAGTCTAGCGCAAGGCATTAGCCTTAACACTAGCGTGAGGGTTACATAAATAAGAGCTTTCCAAACATGCAATATCTCCTTCCTGGAATGAGGATACGTGCCATAAATCATTACTAAACTGAGTCAACGCCTGGCGTTAGGTCTAACGCTAACATTAGCTTCCTCTCCTATAAAAGTATGGCATTCATTCTCTTTAATTTTTATAACTCAAGGAGACTTAATCCACCTCTATGAAATCTCTGTGACGACCATATTTCCAGACCACCAAAGATCTCCCATTCAAATTCAAGAGAAGGAATCAAAGGAGTATTGGATCAATGCAAACCTAATGCGAAGAACACATGCTTTGACTTCGATTATCTTCAACGGTTCCTCGTCATCTCCTTCATATTTCTTCATAGGGAGTTTTCAATTTGAACTTCATATTTTGTAATACCTTTTTATCTTTGTGACGGTTTAGTGGAGAAATTTGCTTCTTGTGTTGACGACTAGGTCAATGGATTAGATTTAGGGGATGCTCGAGGCATTTCTGGTGATAGAGAGTCTAGAGCCGCTTGAGGCCGTATCTGGGGAAAGATCAGCTAAAGACAACCAGTTCTTAGGGAGAAAGTCGGTATAAAAAACAAAAAGAGTTTTACATATTCAAGCCTCAATTTCTAGCGTTATAAAAATCCTCTTTTGTAATCAATTTTATCAATAATAATCATGTCTCTATTTGTTCAATAAAATTTATTTGGTTTTCAATTCTAGCAATTTACTGTTGATCTGATCTTTTTCTTATAAACTATCAAAAGTTTTCTTTAAAAAATATAAGGATTTCTAAAACCCTTATTCACCCCCACTAAGGGCGCCTTAAGATCCAACAATTGGTATCAGAGCAGGTTATTCCAAAATGGTTTAACCACTAGGAATAATAGTGCACCATGATCTCGCTTTCTATGATGGGCAATGAATTAGTAGAGCACTACTATTTACTGGGTCCGATTATAACTATTGGAGAACTACGATGCTTGTTTCCTAATGACTTTAGATATATAAGTTTAGGCAATGATGGAACAACGTTATTCTCCTCCTACCACTATAGTAAGAGAAGCTACTCTTGAAAAACCCAAAGATAAGTGGGGTGATCAAGATAAATTTAAATGCAAAAATAATGCTAAAGCAATGAATTCATTATTTTGTGCTTTAGATAGAACTGAATTTAATCGTGTTTGTGATTGTGTGACTGCATATGATATATGAAATTTATTAGAAATTACTCATGAACGCACTTCACGGGTGAAGGATTCAAAGCATTTCCAACTAGAATCGGAGTACGTAAAGTTTCACATGGAATAAGATGAGGATATCGACATCATGTATACAATATTCACAAAGACCATAAATGCATCAAAATTCTAGGAAAGACCTTCTCGAATGGAGACTTGGTGAGGAAGATTCTCAGATCTCTCCCACCAAAATTTAATCCAAAGGTGATAGCCATATCAGAGTCTCATGATCTAAGGCAACTCCAAATTGAGAGCCTCATTGGGAATCTAAAAACCCATGAGGTGGAACTCAAAATTAAACATGAAGAGTATCATGTAGAGCCAAAGAAGAAGGCCTTATCGCTAAAATACAAGAAGGTGGCCAATGATGATGAAGAGGACGAAGGAAGCCTGCTTGTAAAGAATTTCAAGAAATTCATGAAGAATATGGAGAGAAGAAACTCTTTTTAGAAATACTTCATGAAATATACAAAAAGGAAGGGAACATCCTATACAAAAGAAAAATCTAGTGACGACGATGACGAGCAGCCACCGCCGGAGTGCTACTACTATCAAAAGATTGGTCACATCCGGAGCCAGTAAATATCTCATCAATGATAAGAAGAAGGTTCTAATGGCAGCTACATGGGTTGACTCCTCCTCTGAGGAATCAAGTGGATCTTCTTTAAGCGATGATGAAGAGGAAAGTGACATTGAGGTGCCTCCTCTTACTTATGATGATCTCTATGATGAATTTCTTCAAACTTGCAAATATTTTGAAAAAATCTTAAGAATATTGATCTCTTAGAAACTGAAAATAAGATTCTATTAAAAGAAAATAAAAAACTAACTAAACAAATAAAAGTTTGTGGAAAAGAATATGTAGATTGACAAGATAGTGATATTTCATTGGCAAAAATTCATGAACTTGAAAAAAAACTCTATAAGGCCCTCTCCGAACATAATTCTCTTGTGAAAGAGAAGGAGGGCTTAGAGAGAAAGCAAAAAACATATGTTCTTCAAATAGAAGATGAAAAGAAACATTTGCAAATTGATGTGTGATCCTAGTTGGTGAAAACACATCTTTAAAGCCCAAATTAATGATCTAAATATGGATATAGAAAAATTCAGTGTTGGCCAAAAATGACTGGACATGATTTTGGCCAACTAGTGCCATTGTTCTGCAAATTTTGGGCTGGGGTATGGTTCGGGAGTCTACCGCTCAACATTAACTCCTAATGCTGGCGTTAGCCCTATTTCTAGAAAACAAAATTCCTCTTATAAAAAATTATCAATCATCCCTACTACATCCCTGCCTAGCATAATAGTCAACAAAATTTTTGGAGAAAGGTTTCAACCCCTTTTATTATGTGTGCCAATTGTTTGATTTTTGGTCATACCACGGACTCTTGTAAGAAGAAGGAAAAACACACTTTAATGCAAATCTGGGTACCTAAGGTCTCCACCTATACTATGGGAGGAACCTCTTGGGTATCCAGATCTTTACTCCCATCCTCTTTTAGGTGTGTTGGCAGGCTAAGGATAAAGAAGACATGTGGTGCTCGGACTCTAGATGCTCCAAGCACATGACGGGCAATAAAGCAAAGTTCCTTAGCCTCATGATGAAGAAAGGAGGGATGGTGACTTTTGGTGACAATGGCAAGGGAAGGATCAGGGGCATTGGTATAGTGGGTAACGACTATTTCTTTTATTTCAAATGTTTTATATGTTTAAGGTTTGAAACACAATCTAATATCTATTAGTCAATTATGTGATAAAGATTTAAATGTCCTATTTGAATCTTCTATAAAGCATTGCAAAATTATAAATCCCAAAACAAATAAAGTTGTACTCACCGCGCCAAGAACTCAAAATGTTTACATGATCTTTCACATTCATTTATCAAATGTCTTAATTCAAAAAATGATGAATTAGAATTGTGGCATATGGGTCTTGGTCACACTAACACTAAACTCATTTTAAAACTAGCCAAAGATAAATTATTTAGAGGATTACCTATGTTTAATGGAAATTTATCTTCACTTTGCCCCCTTTCCAAAAAGGAAAATTATCTAGATCATATTTTAAAAGTAAAAAATGAAATATCTACTACTAGATCCTTACAATTAATTCATATTGATCTTTTTGGTTCAATAAGCACCGCCAGTCTGAGTGGTAGAGAATATACTTGTGTTTTCATTGATGATTTTTCAATATTTTGTAAGCGTATTCAAAATGAGATTGATTTAAAAATTCAATGCTTTTGCTCGAATCATTTAGCTGGAGAATTTGAAAATGAAAATTTTACCACTTTTTTAGTGATCTAGGAATTAAGCATGAATTTTCCGCTTCACGCACCCACAACAAAATAGTGTTATGGAGAGGAAAAAAGAATCCTTCAAGAATTAGCACGCACCATGCTTTCTGAATTTGGGTTGCCTAAATCATTTTGGGACAAAGCCGTTAGCATATCATGTTATGTTATTAATCATGTCATGCTTTGACTCTTCTTAAAATTTGTTAAATTTTTGAAGTTGAAGTGGAAGGGTGCTAGGCGGTCTGGAGATTGGAGACCGAAGAGACCGCGCGGTCTGCGCCGATGCTCTGGTCGGTTCTACCTCTATTGATCTGGGTGGTCTGATCTGGGAGACCACCTATTGTCCGGGCAACTTGCGCGGGTTGATCTGGCGACATGTTCAAGTCGGCCAGATGTTCAAGTTGGTCTGCCTTCTTGCAGTGATTAGGAGGTCTGACGACTGTTCTAGTCGGTCTTGTTTACTGAAGAAGTTCTTTGCCTTTGCAATAAAGACCGGGCGGTCTATTTTAGGGAGACCGTAGTAACTGGGTGGTTTGTACATAACTGTATGGTTAATAAGGAAGCTGTTCAGTGATGCTGAGCTCGGGCGGTCTATTTTGTGAGACCGCTCGCGATCTGATGGGCGGTTATTTTATCCCGGTTTGTGCGGTGATGACATCTGTCTGTTCTCCTATAAATAGGGGTGTAGGGCCCATCATTAATAACGAAGAACTTAAGAACCAAAGTTGGCTTGATTGTGCCGGTCTCAATTTGAGGTCGCGCGGTCTGAGATTTTGACTGACCGATTTGTGTTGTTCGGAGGTTAGTGACTAGCAGCTCGCGGTCATCTTTTCTCCCTTCTTCCAGCTTTGAATAAACCAGTCTGGGTGGACTGTGTTTAGGTGTTCTTGGACTGTGCAGCGAACTCAGTTGATCAGGCAGTCTTAAGTGGCTAGGCGATCTTGAGTTGCGGTCTACATCAGGAAGCAGTTTTCGTTGGCAAGTGTTCATGGGTTCTTCTGTGATTAAGACCGTGCGGTCTGGGCGATCAAGGAGTGCGAACTGGTTGTCTTTCAGCAGTTGAATAAAGCAGCAGGTTGGACGGTCTGTGGTTGCGGTCTGACAGGTGCGGCTTGTACTCTGTTCGCGCGTTCTCAGAGGTTATCCGTCTGGACTTGTCTGTTCGCGCGGTCTGGCGGTCTGAAGTGGTCAAGTCGCCAGCAGTTTGTTTCCTTTTGAGTTTTGTGCTTCTCTCCTCTGTGATTCTTAGGAATCATGTCTCGCCATGTATACCTCGAATTGTAAAGAGATAGTTAATACCATAGCACTATTCAATCTTCCCATTGTCATTGTTGTGCTACACTTATGGAAATTTTTGTGAAGTGTTCCGCATTTTACTTCACCTCCGGACCTCAAGTTTTTCAACATGGTATCAGAGGGAGGTTGTTGAGTAGTAGTTGCTGATACTTCTCTCGGGTTTCTCAAGTTGGAGTGGGATAGCAATGGAAGGAGGATATGCTAGAGGTCTCGGTATTGAGCTCCTTATGCAGACTAACTTCATGAAGTGGAAGTATTGCATGGAGAGCTATATTCTTGGCGAGGATTTGTGGGAGGTTGTAGGAGGAGAAGCAAGACATGCTTTTATTCCTGCTGAAGGGAATGCTGAGCTCATGAAGGCTTGGGGGAGAACGAATGCAAAGGCGGAGTTCACTCTCAAGAGAGCTATCATTCCGGAGATGTTTGATCACATCATCGGATATAGATCAGCTGCTGAAATTTGGACAGCCTTGGATGGCTTGTTCAATAAGAAGAATGTAGCTAGGCTACAATTCTTGGAGAATGAGTTGGCTAAAGCAACTTAGGGAGATTTGTCTATCTCTACGTTCTTCTTGAAAATGAAGAACCTCTGTGGAGAGATATCGGCATTGGACCCGGATAAGCCTATCTCAGAAGCTAAGTTGAAGAGGCACATAATCCGCGGCTTGCGGAGGGAGTATGTGGCCTTTGTGACTTCTTTTCAGGGCTGGGCCAATCAGCCTTCGTTGCTGGAGCTGGAGAACTTACTTGCTTCGCAAGAAAGTTTGGCTAAGCAAATGGCTGGGATGTCTGTCTCTGGGTGAGAAGGCGAGGTTCTCTTCTCTGACAAGAAGAAGAGATGGGACAAGAAGAAGAAGACATCTGGAGATGATGGTCCGTCTACTTCATATCAGTAGGGGAAGAGCTATGCTCCTAAGCGTGATGGGAAGAAATAGGAAGGACCTAGATCCTTCAGGTGCAACAAGCTTGGTCATTTCAAAAGAGACTGCAAGGTCAATCTTCAGCCAGGGCATGCTGCAGGGAAGGAGGAGGCTGGTTCCAAATCTGAAGGTAGTTGGGGTGGTGGAGGTGCATTCATGACGGGCAAATGTGTTCGGGCCATGGCTTCCATCAACTATCCAGATGATTGGATAGTGGACTCTGGGTCTGGTCATCACCTCACCAGGGATGAGTCAAAGTTCTCCTCATTGCAGGCATATAAAGGTAATGAAGCTATCATTATGGCTGATGATACTATTCATGCAGTTGAGAAGGAGGGTGTGGTTTCTGTGAACGATGATAAAGGTACTCTTACGTTGAAGAGTGACTATCATGTTCCGGGGATGAAGAAGAACCTCTTCTCTGCGACAAATGCGGTGGATGTTGGCTATCACGTTCTGTTCGGTCCAACAGAAGTGAAATTTCTCCGAAATGTTTCAGCTGTGAAAGTTGAGGTCAGTCATGTAGGGAGACGGGTGAAGGACTTGTTTGTTCTTTCAACAAGTTCTTATGTTGATAAGATGAGGGCTAACGACAGCGCCGCTATCTGGCACGAAAGACTTGGGCATGTTGGGATGGATAAGTTGAAAGCTATGGCGGGAAGAGGCCTGGCGAAAGGTCTGCCTAGCTTGTCATCTTTCGGGGAAGGTAATGTTTGTGCAGGTTGTCAGTTTGGTAAGGCTTAACGTCTTCCATTTGACAAATCACAAAATTGATGTAAAAGACCATTGGAGTGTATACATGGTGATCTGTTTGGACCTACCAACACTGCCAGTCTTGTAGGTAGCAGGTATATGCTGATCTTGGTTGATGACTTCACCAGATATACTTGGGTATATTTTTTGAAGGAGAAGTCGGAGGCGTTCGAGAGATTTGTGGAGTTCAAGGAGCTGGTGGAAGGTTGGCTTAACCTGCGGGTCAAGAGGTTCAGAACTAACAATGGAGGGGAGTTTACCTCCAAGGCATTCTTCAACTTCTGCAGGAAGCATGGCATCCAAAGGGAGTTTTCTTGTGCTCACACTCCACAACAGAACGAAGTTGCAGAGCGGAAGATCTGTCATCTGACGGAGACCTGCAAATGTTTGCTTCATGCCAAGAGTATCCCAAAGTCCTTCTAGGCAGAGGGAATGTCTTGTGTAGCCTATGTCATCAACCGGATGGCTCTCAGTCCATCAACATGAAGACCCCTCATGTGTTGATTGAAGGAAAAGCCAAGCGTGGAACACTTTTGAGTGTTTGGTTCTGTTGGGAAAATTGCCCTCAATGTTCCTTTGATTTGAAGAGGTATCACTCACAATGCTAAGTACAATATGTATTTGATAAAGCCATATTTTTGTAAGATATACAAGCTCAGGTAACTCAATAGAAAGGGCCAACCATGCCCTTAGATCAGGAGAAATCAACTCCTAAGGGATGAAGAGTTGTCTCAGCTGAACCGCTGAGACGAGGATAAGTGCCGCTGAGAAAGTCTTACTGTCTCAGCTAAACCGCTGAGACAAGACCAGGAACGCTGATAAGGCATCTGGTCAAGCTGAGCTACAGATAGAAGAAACTGCTGAGATGACTGTCTGTCTCAGCAGATCCGCTGAGATGGGAAAGAAGCATCAAAAATCCGCTGAGACTTGGGAAGTTCGTCGAACGCTGAGACTTGGTGCGTTCGTCGAATGAAGAATGCAGTTCGTCGAACGAATAATGAAGTTTGTCGAACGCTGAGATGAGACAGAAACAAACGCTTAGACTTGGCGTGTTTATCAAACGCAGAAATCAGTTCGTCGAATGCAGAGATGGGACAGAAGCAAGCGCTGAGACTTGGCATGAACGTCGAACAAAGAATGAAGTTCGTCGAACGCAGAGACGGGACAGAAGCAAGCACTGAGACTTGGCGTGTTCGTTGAACGAATAATGATGTTCATCGAACGTAGAATGTTGTTCGTTGAACATAGAATGTTGTTCGTCGAACGCTGAAACTTCTCTACAGATCGACGAAATTCGCTGAGAAGAGGAAGCCATCTCAGCCCAACCGCTGACACAGTTCAAATGAGACATGGAGGGTTCTGCCCTTGGCGCAAGCTGCAGAAAAGCATTATGGAGTCCACCAGTCACTCCTATATCTGTCAAAAGGACGGCTGAGAGTCGTTGAAGATCAGGGATGTATAAAAGGGATAAATTAGTGTTGAGAAAGAAATTCTGCCATCAATCTTTCTCTCGAGCACACAAAGAAGCGGAAGCGTACTGTTCCATTTTCGGCAGCCAAGAACTATGCTAACACAAGGATGCAAGGAAGAGATAGCTCATCTTGATTCATCTCAAGATAGAGCAAGTAGATCCAGTCCTTCATCTGAAGTGCTGATCAAGTAAAATCAAGATTGGAGCTGTACCACTCCTCCCTGATTCAAGTCTGCAAAAGCAGCTGAAAAGAAGAAGAAGAACAGGATTGATCTTTTCTTCTTTCATTCTGTAAACCTCATTATATCTTCTGTAGGAGCCTTTGGGTTCTGAGTTTGTAGGGCCATTTGTCCTGAGGTTGTAGGACCAGCAGGTGGTCTGAGTTGTAGGAGGTGGGTTCCTCTAAGGTAGGATTTGTGTGATCTGAGGTATGACCAGGAGGTGGTCTGAACTGTAGGAGGTGGATTCCTCTGAGGTAGGATCTGTGTGATCTGAGGTAGGACTAGGAGGTGGTCTGAGCTGTAGGAGGTGGTTTCCTCTGGGGTAGGGCTGCTGTGCCTGAGGTAGGGTTTGGGAAAACCTGAGAGATCCTGAGGGATCTGTGTTGTAAGATCTTGGAGCTGTGTTTGGAGGAGTTGTCCCTGTCTAACACACTATTAGAAGGGTGAAGAGCGAAAGTGGACTACCCATAGACACACTGTCTCGGGGAACCACTATAAACACTTGTGTGTTTTCTGGGTGTCCTTGATTTCTTCCTTAGAATAATTTTAAATATATATATCAAACAACTAGAACTCAAAAGACCTATTCACCCCCCCCCCCCCCCCCCCCCCCCTCTATGTGAATTAGATCATGTACCTATATAATCTTTCAAGTGGTATCAGAGGGAGGTTGGTCATAAAGGGCTTAACTGCCTGACCAGATCCTACATAGGTATTATTAAATCTAAATCCAATGGCTTCAAGTGGAGTTTAGAAGGAAATGGGTTCAATGAAACTCCCTAAATGCAAAAAGGAAACCTTTGGCATCTACAAACAAAGGGTTAGGCTGTTCATGGAAGCTTCAGACCCTAGAATCTATATCACTGTTCAGGAAGGCCCCTTCCTTATCACAAATCCCTCCGCCATTGATCCTACTAGGTAGGTAGGTAAGTCTTACACTGAAACGACAAGGGATGAGATAACATTGGCTAGCATGGATAAAAGGGCTCAAAATATTATTGTCAATTCTATTGATCATTCAACTTTCCAAAACCTGGTGCATTATGAGACTGCAAAGGAGATGTGGGATACATTGATTGTGTACATGGAAGGGACTGAAGAAGTGAGGAATGATAGGAAATCCCTCCTCAATCAGGAGTATGAAGCCTTTAGGCAAGAAAATCAGGAATGCATAGCTGACTGCTATGAAAGATTGTTCAGAATAGTAAATAAGTTGAGGACCTATGAAAGGACCTTCACTCATTATGAGTTGAATGATAAATTCCTAAGATCTCTAACTAAAGACTGGGATACCAAAATCTGTGCCATCAGGAAAGTGGCAAAGCTGAGTGAAACTCCTCCTCACACTCTGTTTGGAAAGTTGCTCTCATATGAGATGCAACAATTTGCTAGAAAGGAAGAGGGCACTTCCTCCAGGCCTCATGCTAGGGAGAAGTCTGTGGCCCTCAGTGTTGAAGGGTCCAAGAAGAGCTAGACAAGAATTCCTATCCCTCTAAGAAGAGCTGCTGACTCAGACAATTCAGATCACTGCTCATCTAAAAACAGCTCTTCCGATGAGGAATTTGCTGCCTTCTTAAGGCAATTCAAAAAGATGATGAGAACGAAGCAGTGCAAAAATAAGCCTTCCTCCTCCTCACATCCTAGGAAGGATTCAAGCAGGGCAGACATGCAGCACCCCAAAGGGGACAGGTATGACTCTAAACATGTTAAAAATGGTTTAACTAATGTAATTTGTTATTGCTACAGTAATCCTAGACATGTCATTGCTGACTGTCCAGTCAAAAGAAAGGATAAGGGTGATAACGAGCCTTATCACAAGAAGGGAAGAAAAGGTGAGAAATCCTTCCTAGCCAAGAAGGACAAAAGCTGGAGTAAATCTGAGTCATCATCATCAAATTCAGATGATGAGGAAGAGGCCTATATTGGGCTATTTGCTGCTGAGGAAGTTGAGGACTTTCCTGCAGCAAATGTGGGCATCAGGGCCCCTCTATCACATTCAGACAGTGATATGGAGGTGGATGAAAATGTTGAAGAATATGTTGGCCTAATGGACATATCTTCAGATGATGAAGATTTTCAGGACACACCTGACCAGGTACCTACTCCCCTCTCTTCCTCTAAGTATGAATCAATTCCACAATCTGATGCACACTCATCAACTGATGATTATGATTCAGAATCTAAAGTGGGTGTAAATCAATTGATTGACAAATATGATGCTCTAGTTATTGCTCTGAAAGAGAGCAAGAAGCTTGTCAAAAGCCAAGCCCTAGAGATTAACTCACTCAAAATGGCTGAAATAAATTGTTCTGAGTCTCCTACTTTGGTGGCTCAGATGAGTAGAGAAATAAGCAAACTCAAGGGGATAACAATTGTCCATTTGAGCTCTATTTCTCTAAAGAATAAGATCTTCAAGGATCTTGAGGAGAAGCTTGTGAAAGAAAGAAGCCTAGTGGCTCAATTCTCCAAGCCTAAATATGTGCTTCCTATTATTGTCTCCTCTTCTCAATCCAATAGAAGAGGACTAGGATTCAATAAAATGGAAGCAGAAGAAGGGAGTGGAGAAAAGAGCAGGGTAAGGCTAAGCCTCAAACCACCTTTCAAAAGGTATTACTTCCTTCCAATAGGTATCACCATGAAAGCATGTATGGTCACTGGAAGAATGGAAGTAACTATAGGAAGGAAAACAGTCCTTCCCATAATGGAAGAAATGGAATGGGATTGAGTGCCATGAAGGCTCCCCATAAGGAAATTCAAATGGCCCAACCTGGACCTTTTGTATTTGGTACTTCAGCCCCCTCATTCAAGAATCAGGGTGCAAGCTCTTCTAAATTTATTTCAGCAAAGAAAATTTATGCTGTCAAATCTATTGACAAGACTTGCTGCTCAGTGTCTGATTCCATCGGATCTTGTATGGCTACCAAGCTAAAGCAAGCTAATGTCATTAAAAAAAAGAGAATCAAGACAACGCATAGATTAACATTCAGTCAAATCATTGCTGAGAGAAATAGGAAGATTGCTGTTGTCTCCTCTCCTGAACTAAGGCACAGTAATGTTGTTTCCTTAGGAAATGTTCAGAAGAGGAGATACAACATTCATGAATGTTGGTGTTGTGGTAAAGTGGGACACTTTGCCATAGATTGTTGGTACAATCCCAATTGTCCAAATGCAAAGAAGAGTCTTCATGCAAAGAGTGCATCTAGTGTGAGGTTGTCTTATCAGACTAACAAGAACCTAGGACCCAAAATCACTTGGGCTCGTAAGTGTAATTAAATTCCATCATGCAGGTTAGTTCAAATACCAGCCTTGGGCAGATTTTGTATTTGGATAGTGGGTGCTCAAGACATATGACAGGCACCAAGGGTTTACTGCAGGAATACAAAGCAGTGAAGAATGGACCCAAAGTCATCTTTGGGGGTTCAGAAAAGGGATTCACCAGAGGTTATGGTATGATCACAAATGGCATAGTCTCCATCACTAAAGTGTCTTATGTTGAAGTGTTGCAACACAACCTTGTTAGCATAAGCCAACCGTGTGATCTTGGCTATGTCATTGAATTCCACAATGATAAGTGCCTAATCAAAAAGTCTAATGACTTGGAAACCATACTTTCAAGCACTAGGAGTGGAAATGTTAATTCTTTAGATTTTATTTGCAAATCATCTTCCTCTCATGCGTGTCTTGTGGAAAATGAGAGTGAGTCTCTATGTGTTCAATGGCACAAGAGACTTGCCCACATCAACTACAAGGCAATGCATAGACTATTCTCTAAGAACTTGGTTAGAAATAGTCCTAATTTAAAATGTGTTAAAAATTGCCCATGTCATGCTTGCCAAATGGGCAAGCAAACAAGGGCCACTTTTAAATGTATTGGCTCCAAAGACACTAAAAGATGCCTTTATTTATTGTGCATGGACTTGTTTGGTCCTATGCCAATTCAGAGCTTAGGAGGGAAGCTGTATACCTTAATGATTGTTGATGATTACTCAAGATATACAGAGGAATTTTTCCTTAAAAAGAAATCAGATACTCTAAATGTCTTTATAAGCCATGTCAAGGCCATTCATAATGATTTGCAATGTTCCGTGGTCAGAACTAGGTTTGACCATGTCACAGAGTTTCAATCTGAATCCAAGATAAGGTTCTGTCAAGAACTAGGTATCATCCAAGAGTTTCCCTCCCCAAGGACCCCACAACAAAATGGGGTGGCTGAGAGGAGGAATAGAACCTTGATAGAACCTGGGAGAACATTGTTTAGTGACTCTTCACTCCCAGAATATTTCTGGGCTAAAGCAGTCAATACTGCCTATTATGTTCTCAATAGAGCTTCCATCAATAAAGTTCATGGAATTACCCCCTATGAGATTCTGAAAGGCAAACAGCCAACAATTTCATACTTTAGGATCTTTGGATCTAATTGCTACATTTTAAACAATGGAAAATCTCAATTAACCAAGTTTGCTGAAAAATGCTACTTGGGGGTTCTTGTTGGCTATAGCTCACATACTAGAGCCTATAGAGCATATAACAAGAAAACCCTTGTTGTTGAAGAGTCCATGCATGTGGTGTTTGATGAGACCAGCCAAATTTATAAGGGCTGGTCCAGTTCTTCTGTTTTGACAGGAAGTGAAAGGGCCATGGAAGAACTATCTATACAAGAACCATCTAGCAGCAGTAAATCACATACTGATGTAGCAATTCCAGAAGAAGTAGAGGTGCAGGATGCTGAAGAAGATGCTGACCCAGTGGAAGAAATTCATCATGTAGAGGACAAACTCCCTACAGCTACAAGACATCTAAGGGATCATCCCTTGGAGAAGATTATTAGGAATGTTCAACAAGGTGTGACAACTAAGAGCAGGGCTCACAATGAGGCCTTGTTCCTCAGTTTCCTGTCACAGGTAGAGCCTAAAAAGTTTGAAGAGGCCAACTTGGATCCATTCTGGATTCAGGCAATGCAGGAAGAACTTTTGCAATTCAAGAGATGCAAAGTATGGAAGTTGGTGCCAAGACCACAGGGACACAACATCATTGGCAGCAAATGGATCTTCAGAAACAAGATGGATGAAAATGGGACAATCATCAAGAACAAGGCTAGGCTGTTTCCAAAAGGGTATAGACAAGAGGAAGGAATTGACTTTGACCAAACCTTTGCCCTAGTTGCAAGGTTGGAGGCCATAAGGATATTCCTTGCATATGTAGCCCATAAAGGCTTCAAAGTGTACCAGATGGATGTCAAATCAGCATTCCTAAATGGAAATCTGAAAGAGGAAGTATATGTAGAGCAGCCATCAGGTTTTGTCCATCCTACTCTTACATCTCATGTTTATCTACTTAGGAAAGCTCTATATAGTCTTATGCAAGCCCACAGGGCTTGGTATGAGACATTGTCCAGCTATCTCATCAAGAACAAGTTCTTGAGGGGAAGATAGATAGCACATTGTTTCTTAGGGAAACAAGGGGCAAGTGTCTCCTAGTCCAAATCTATGTTGATGACATAATATTTGGGTCTACTGATGACAACCTCTGCAAGAGATTTGCCAATCTAATGCAAGGGGAGTTTGAGATGAGCAGTATGGGTGAACATAAATATTTCCTTGGGCTCCAAGTGAAACAGTCTGATGATGGAATTTTCATTTCCCAGACTAAGTACACCAAGGAGCTCATCAACAAATTTGGGATGGAGTCAGCCTCCACCATGAGAACACCCATGGGATCTAATGTTTCACTAGACAAGGATGAAAAGGGGAAGGAATTTGATGAATCTATGTACAGGTGTATCATTGGATCCTTGTTGTACTTGACTGCTAGTAGGCCAGACATTATGTATTCTACATGTGTTTGTGCTAGGTATCAGGCTTGTCCTAGGGAATCTCACTACACCTGTCAAGAGGATCTTGAGATACCTTAAGGGTAGCCTAAATCTTGGCCTTTGGTACCCTAGGAATAATGACTTTGAACTGATAGGCTATTCAGATGCAGATTTTGTAAGGTGCAAATAAGATAGAAAAGCACAAGTGGCGTTTGTCAATTCCTAGGGAGGAGGATGATCTCTTGGAGCAGCAAAAAAGCAAACGAGTGTGGCCATATCGACAGCTGAGTCAATGTACATTATTGCAGGCAGCTGTTGTGCTCAACTTCTGTGGATCCAACATCAATTGGAGGATTACAACATCAAGGTTAGTCAATCTCCCCTGCTGTGTGACTCATCCAGTGCTATTTCTATTACCAAAAATCCTGTCTCCCATAGCAGGACCAAGCACATAGAAATTAGGTATCATTTTATTAGAGAGCACATAGAAATTAGGTATCCTTCTCCTGCTCTCTTCCACATAAAAGACTCAATAAATCTCTATACTGGACATTACATAGAAGGCTTCTTCTTCTTACTTTTTCTAAAAGAAGCATAGAAAATATACAGAGATCATCATCAGGATCAGAGTTATCACAATCCTTGCATCTCTCTCTCTGAAGCAAGGATTCATTCACTAAACAAAGATCCAAAAAACACTAAGTGCCAATATTCCTCATCGATTGTTGCAAGAGGATTAATCTAGAGAAGAACAATCTCCATCTTCTTCTTCTTCTTTCTTTACACTATCTTCTACTTCTATAAAATTGAGTAATGAGTCCTAAGAATCCCTCATCAAAGGATTTAATGGTTCAATATCTCCTTAACAAAAGATCTAGTACTGGTTTAAGATCTCCTTATTAGAAGATCAAGTTTTGGTTCAAGATCTCCTTATCAAAAGATTTAGTTTTAGTTCAAGATCTCCTTATCAAAAGATCTAGCTTGGTTCTAAGAGTTTCCTTAACAAAAGACTCAGATGTAAGTTTTAAGAGTCTCTTTATCAAAAGGCGCATGCACTAGATAGTCTATTCCTACTAAGGTAGTCGAAGAGTGGAGTACCCATAATTTGGGGAACCACTAAAGATCTTTTATCATCTATACTGTGAATTTTTTATGTTGTCCCATATTTATTTTATTATTCTGTGTTTAATTTATTCTTGTTGGAATTCTGAATACATAATTGTTAGAAGTATTATTGTTTTATGCATATTTAATAGAAAAGTTTTAAAACTCTATTCACCCCCTCTAGAGAATACTCAGAGGAGTCACTGTGCACTTTTAATTGGTATCAGAGCGAGGTTGATCAGAAAAAAGATTAACACCTTGATTAAATATCCTCTCACTTAAACTATTATATTCTAAAATTATTTTCAGAAAATTAGTTCTAAAGACTGCATCCACAAGACCACCAATGTTTAATCTAAATAAGTTTACACTCTAGAAGGTCAGAATAAAGTTGTATAAAAATTCTATTGACGAGGACATCTTTGATGTTATTTTGTCAGGTTCTCTAATCACGTACAGAAAAGATGCAAGTGGGACTGCGACACAAGAAATTGTCCCAAGAGCTGAATGAACTGATGCTGAGAAGAAGGTGAAAGCCTTTAATGCAAAGACCATGAACATCATGGTGTCAACTATGTCAGATGACTAATTTCAAAAGGTGGCTGATTATAACTCAGCAAAGGAAATCAGGGAATCAATGTCTAGACTAGTTGAAGGGAGCTCAGATGAAAGAAAGGACAGGAAGTCCCTTCTCATATCCAAATGTGAGAACTTTCAAAAGAAATCTGAAGAAAATGTTGCTGAGATAAATGAAAGATTCATCATCATCGTCAATATGCTTAAGGGTCTAGATAAAGAGATCTCATTAACTAAAATCAATGACATGATTCTCATGTGCTTCCCAAGCACTTAAGACTCAAGGATCTACTCCATTAGTGAGTCCAGATGCCACAGAGAAATCCCTAAAGATTCCTTACTTGGTAAGCTCAAATCCTATGAGCTACTGCTGAAAAGTAGAGCAGAGACTGAGGAAAAGGAGAAGACCTCAACTTCAAAAGAAAGGAATATAGCACTGAAGGTAGCTAAAGGAGAGCCTTCTACTTTTGAAGAAGAGATGTTCAATGTTTTATCTAAAATATTTAGAAGATAGGTCAAGATGGAAGATCAAGAAAGATGGAAAGGAGCTCAAACAAACCAAGGTTTTATAAGACTCCAAAGCAGGAAATAATCTGCTTTTCATGCAAAAAGACAGGGCAATTTCCTCTGAATGTCCTGAAAAGCAAAAAGACAAAAGAAGCAAGAAAGAGCAAAAGGACAAGAAGAAAGGAAAATGTTTCATAGTTGATTCCTGGAGTGACTCAGAATCTGAGTCAAGCACTTCATTTGAAAGTGATGTAGACTCTGCTGCTGAAGAATTCTGTCTAATGGCTTTGGAAAATTCCACTATAGAAGATCTGGTATCTCTTTTTAATGAATTTGATTTTAGCTCAGCAGATTTTAATATTTTTTAAAAGAATTCTATCAAGATTATTTTATGGTTCAAAAAGAAATTAAATTAGTTAGGGAAGAACTAAAAGATATTCAGAAAGAAAATATGTACTCTGTTAACTACGAGTTAAGAAACCAGATATATAAAAAGGAAACAGAGATAACTAAATTAATTAATGAAAATTCAACTCTAAAAGAAGAGCTTACAAAGGGAAAGGCCTTTGAATACTCACTCAATGGGAGGAGTCAAAAGTTCAAGGATATCATATAGAATCTCTTTATGAGGTTTAGATATCTAGGTTTAGGAGCAGATCCATCCACCAGCACAGTAACCTCTAGTAAGCCTAGGAAAATCCTATAGTATTCATTAGACCTAGTGAAAATCCATCTAATGACAACATAAAATCTTATGAATAATTGAATAACAACCCTAATAAGATCATTTTATTCTGTAACACCTCCCCTTTAATGACTGTATAATATAGGTCCGGTTAGGACCCCTCAACATATAATCACCACAACTTTAGTATTAAAAGATAATATAGATTCTACCCAACTCAAAACACAGAACAAATACAGCAGAAACATTAACTAAATCACAGAAGTTGTCCACATCTAAATAAGAGTACAAGGCCAAAAGGACTTACAAAACAACTGCCCAAGACATCATTTAAACAACACCAAAATATCCGAAATCTAATTTCTTTCTTATGCTACCTTGACATGCAAGCCAGAACAAAACAATGAAACATAAACATTCAGAAAAATCAGGAGAGGGTACATTTCATAAGGCTTATGCCTTTTTGGCTGGCGAGCTAGCTCCAGCTTGCGATCCTTGCCCTACATCCATTACATAAAAAATGGTGTAATGAGGGTCAGCTTTGGCTGCCAACAACGGTGTAACAACACCCCTCCTCCCAGCCGTCTAAGTGGACCCCGAGGAACTACATCACCATAAAATTCAGCACTTTGTATGGAAATGTAATTAAACAACATAATCATAAAAACAACAGGTATGAGTGTCACAAACATCATCCATGTTTCTATGTTGAACAAATAAAGTAAGGGGCCTACCAATGCAGCATGTATGCAAACCTGGGTTTCACCCAAGGCACCGTATGTCATGTATGCTTCTAACATAACAACACACATCAACATTTCAAAACAAAAAAAGCATACTCATCATTTTCCATAAAGGCTCACAAGCCCGAGGCCAAGAAGTCTTGCTGATACCTCATCCGCACATTGCCCTCAATGCCATTGGGATTATCCATCAGCTCACCCGATCTCGCCACATTCACAATAACAAGCACAACCAATGCTAAGAACTCTTTCCTAGACCCCACCCACACATGGCCCATAATGCCACCGGGCTTGTCCATCAGCACAGACGTTAACGTCAGTTAACACAAAAGGGGACTTGTCTTGCTGGGACACTCTCCACACATGAATTTCAACATTCACAGGATAGCCAGCCAACCACAAAGACCAAGCCATGCCTTCACAAACAAATGACATCACTAGCCATTCACCACACATAATATTTCCCATCCCAAGCCAACGTTCATTCTTACACGAAGCATAAAAGGTCATCACAATGACATTTTTTGCCGTAAATGGATTTATAGCAAAAATCCCTAAATTGCACGCTAAGCAACATCACCGAATCAGACCACCGATCACAATTTTGGCTTCACCCACAATGCCTAATCCATTAGTGGAGCGGATCTCTAATGCAAAATCATGTTGGGGATGGACTCAATCAACTTGATGGTTCCTCTTGACCAAGGAGACCCAAACCCCTCTCATTTGAGAGATCCGGTGGCAAGAAGTTCAAAAAAGAGAAGCCAAAATAAGATATGCCATGCAGGCATCCTAAAACTGGGAGGAGAGATGTCGTTGACCTTTGACCACTCTTCCTCGCTATGGATCGGTTGAAAAGCACGGATAGAAATGAGTTCCGTCAAACCCTCTCCACAAAGCTGGTCTCGGATCGACGAACGGAGCTCCGAAGCTCCTATAATGGAGGATCTTGCTATCCTTCTTCATCCAATCTCTCCCTATCACCATAGCCCCAAAAATCACAAAAGAATTGAGAATAAGAGAAGAGAACCTCTCTGCCCTTCTTTGGGCTTTCAGACGTACTAATTTGAGCCCTTAGATGAGATCTAAGAAGATCGGACGCTCAGAAAATGCATCTTATGGATCTTGTCCCGTATGTTACCGCGCGGCTGTAGCGCTACCACGCCGTGCTAACTTTGCGTTCATAGCATAGGATAATATTAAATAAATATCAAGTGTTGTATTCAACGGGTCTGTTGATTACTTCTACTCCAGCAAATTAATATTATTTAATCAGAAATAACAATTGGTTTAATGAAAATAATAATAAAAAGAAGGAAAGAAATATTTGATCAAGAATCCTTCTTAAGTAAAATATTTCATAAATCTAGAATTCATAGGGAATTGATTTAGACAAACTTGACCATGGAGGTTCCCAAAATATGATAGAGCCTCTCTCGAGAGAACTACCCCCTAACCTTAGGTTGATCGATTAAGACCCCTCGGCCAGTCGAAACCCCTAAGCTTTATTTATGCGGTGAACCCTACTATTGAATTTTACTCCAATCCGGAAGATTTATGCCGTCCTCACTCGAGGAGTGCATGCAACTCCTTCTACCGTTAAGCGATCTACAAGTATTCACGGATCTCTCGATCAACTAAGATATGGATCGAAGCTTGATCATCATACCCTAGAGATATGAAATCAAAAATTGCAAATCAACGGTAAATCCTAGTTTTCCAAATCCAAACTATGAGTAAGAGATTATGAAATAAAAAAGCTTAGGAAATCATCTGATAAAATGCTATAAAATTAGCTAAACATAATTGAAGGAAAGATGATTTTATAACTATGAAAAGAGAATTACAATTGTGAGAAATGGATATTCTAAACTATGAATTGAAATTGCAAAACATAAAGTAAATTCCATAAAGGAAATACAATAAGAAAATGCAGTACAACTATTCGAAAATTAACCCAATCTAAGCATGGACTGGATCCATATCTCTTTGACAGCAGCTGTATTTTATAGGCAGAAAAATGTTGATTCACGCCCTTGGTCACGCCCGTGACCAAGGGCGTGTAAGGTGCATAACTGTGACTTGAAAGCCCGGGAATGTTGGGGAAGAGAAACTGCCAAAAATCAATAGCACGGTGGGTCACGGCCTAGGTCACGCCCGTGACCTAGGGCGTTTCTTGACCGAATCTGAAAATGGCGAGAAATGGCGTGATCATGAGTTAATCTGGTAGTTACGGATAGGTTACGGCCTCAGTCACACCTGTGACCAAGGGCATGTAACTTAAAATGGTGTAATTTGGAAATTGACTGCATTGAAAGCTTTGACGGGCGAGCCACGCCCGTGACCTTGAGGTGACGCCCTCTGTCACACCCGTGACAGAGGGCTTGTAATTTTAATCCGATATGGCAGCGTGATTTGCCAACTGGAAGATGGCTGGGCTGGTTCACGATCGTGACTTAGAGTCATGCCAATGGTCACACCCGTGACCGAGGGCGTGTACTAGGGATTTTTGCTGAAATGTTCCAAAATTTCCCCTTAACACGGCTGTGGGCTTGAAATTGCCATTGACAGCCCCAGATGACCTGAAAACACAAAACAAATTAAACTAGATATATATTAAACTAAAATTTTATAAAAACAACATAATTATTATTAAAATATTATATAAAAACAACTATAAATAATGTACTATCAAATACCCCCATACTTAAGCTTCTGCTATTCCAAAGAAAAACCAATTTATAAATATGAGAAGAATCTATAGGACAATTCAAAAAGAATCTCCTAATCATGCACTCTAAATATTATATGATCTACATCAAAACAAGTCAAAAATAAAATTTAGATGTATAAGAAAGAACTTATAATTCATAAATTGAATTGAGTAGAATAAATACTTTTTTTAAAATTCTCTAACTAAATTTTCATAATCAAAATTGTATTAAATTAAGCAAAATAATCTAAGATTAAAATTATAGAAATTTTAAACTTCATAAGAAACTTTTTAGAAAACTTTAAAATAGTATCTAAGCTCTCTCATATTAAACTTGGATGACAATTGATATTGGATAAAAAGGGTAAGAAAATTGGCATAGACGAAGTTTCATTATTTGGGAAATGATGAATTTTATCCTCTCATTTCCATCTTTTATTAATTTTCTTCTTCTTTTTAATATCCCAAATGTTATGTTTAGGAGTGATGAATTTTATCCTCTCAACTCCATGCCATATAATCTTTTACAAATTTTGGTGCATATGTTTAGGAATGATGAATTTTATCCTCTCATTCCATTACATGTGATCTTTTATAAAAAAATTTACATTGCCAATCAATGGGTTAAACAAAAGGTAAGGGAAGGGTTATGGTTTAAAGGCTATAAAATTACAAAGGAAAATATCTTGAGAGCATAGAAATATTTTTGAGCAATCTTAAGCATCCATGAGCTAAAATTAATATATGTAAAATCTAAAGATATTAAGCAAAATTTCTACAAAATTGAATTATGATATTTTAAAAAGAGAAAGTAAGACAAAAAAAAATATTCTAACCAAACCATAGTAATGAAAAATTCATCAAATCAAATTTATCTAAAAATTAATTCTAACAAAGTTTGAAGAGACATAAAATGAAGAAATGGAGGAAAAGAAGACTCTTTAAAAAGCCTATAAAGAAAACTCAAAATTAAAATCATTTTTGTCTAAATGAAGTTTGGAGAAATTTAATATTACAAAATTTACTTTATTAGAAACTTTTTTTAATTAAGTTTTATATAAAAATAAAACATGATTTTTTTTTAATTCTTGGACTTCCCAAGGGCTACCCAACGACGGGCTCGCAAGGTACTAGACAGTTTTATGGGATGAAAGCCCAACACGTCCCTTTCGCAAGAAATTAGGTTTTTAAATTTTTATAATTTTCTTAGGTATTTTAAGTTGCATACGAAGAAAATTAGATACAAAGACAACAAAAAAGAAAAAAAACAATTTTTTGTATTTTGTAAATTTTTATAACAAAATTGAAAATAAAGAGAAGAAAAACATTATTTTCTTAATGATTTTTTGGGAATTTTTAATAAAAATAGAATATAAGAGGATATACCCCCATACTTAAAAATTAACATTGTCCACAATGTTTAAAAGCCAAGTAGGAGGGGGAAAAGAAACAAGAAAGAAAAAAGGATGAAAAAGGAAAGTACAATAAAAATAAGATAACCATGGGGTGCCTCCCAAGAGAGCTTTGTTTAACGTCTTTGAGCTAGATATTAAGAGTTAGCTAAAATGATATTCAATTTTAAAATGCACAGGCTACTCCCTTAATTCACGCATAGGTGAATGTGCCGAAGTCGGTCGCCCGGATACCCTCCGCTTAATATGTGATCCTACTGTTGTACTTGAGCTAGAATACGCAATTCCAAATCACCTATACATACCTGAGGTGATTTGGAAATATAAAGAACAGCAGCATATGGATCAGCAAATATTTGTGGTGGCATCGACTCATTGTCAAGCTGAAAATTATTAGTATAAACAGGATCACAAATAAATAAGTCAGAAAATTTTTCGCAAGGAGGAGGCGTTTCGAAAATATATGATCAAACTCTGGTTGTTCATTCTCTAAACTAAATTTTTCTTGAGAAAAATCTAGTGCATTGCAAAGCGAAAGAAAATTTTTGGACACAAAGTTCCTATGAATGTCATGGACAACGAAAATAGAAGAATTTTGTGAAAATTCATGACAAACAAAAGAAGATCAGGGTGGAAGGAGGGGAAGAAATTTGTTCTTCTTCTACTTCATTCGGTGTGCCTATAATATTAAGAAATTATTGGAACAATTTTTTTCTGTATTTTTGGCGAAAGAAACTATAGGATTATATGAAAAATCATGTTCCTCCATAACTAAATTATCCAAAGACGGAGAAAAAGCACTAGAAAAAATAATATTCTCACCTAAATTTTGGGGAGGGGGATCAAATTGAAAATGTGAAATTTCCCCAAAATTAGAGTATGAGACTGGCAGAGCAAAAGAAGAAGAACAAACATCGGGATCTAAAAGCCGATCATCATTTTTCCGAAAGCTATCCGGGTGAGCTTGCCACCATGAATAATCTATTTCAGAGCTAGAAGAAAAATTATTAGAAACTAAAAATTTATTCTCGTGAAAATTGGAAAAAATATTTTCATCAATGTGAGAATAATTATTATCATCAAACGAGGAAAAATTATGATCGTAATTTTTTTCAAAATTAACGCATAAGATTGAGAAAAATCATTTTGATAATATAAATTTCGAGAACAGGAATAAAAAGAACATCCATCACTTTGATGAGGCGCACCACAATAATTACAACAAATTCAGCGCTTTCGTGCTGCTTCCAAAAGATGTACTTTGCTGTGAAGCTCGGCAACTTTTGCAGCCAATAGAGATAACATTATGTTTTAGAAAAAAAAATAGACAACCGTTACTTTAGAGAATGAAATTTTAACAGAAAAATGAAAAAGAGAAATGGGGACAGAGAAAGAAAATGATAAAAGTAATACAATTTACGCTTTCAAAATATCAATAAAAATAAGTCCCTGGCAACGGTGCAAAAACTTGATACGAAAATTTAGGATAAATAATTTCTCCAAATTCTATGAACTATAGGCAGGAGCACCTATCGTTCATAGCATAGGAAATTTATAAATAAATATCAAGTGTCATATTCCACGGGTCTGTTGATTACTTATACTCACGCAAATTAATATTATTTTATCAGAAATAATAATTGGTTTAATGAAAAGAATAATAAAAAGAAGGAAAGAAACATTTGAGCGAGAATCTTTCTTAAGTAAAATATTTCATAAATCTAGAATTCATAGGAAATTGATTTAGACAAACTTGACTGTGGAGTTTCCCAAAATATGATCGAGCCTCTTTCGAGAGAACTACCACCTAACCATAGGTTGATCGATTAAGACCCCTCGGCCTATCGATACCCCTAAGCTTGTTTTATGCGATAAACCCCACTATTGGATTTGACTCCAATCCGGAAGATTTATGTTGTCCTCTCTCAAGGAGTGCATGTAACTCCTTCTACCGATGAGCGACCTAGACGTATTTACGGATCTCTCGATCAAATAAAATACAGATCAAAGCTTGATCATCATACCCTAATAATATGAAACAAAAAATTGCAAATCAACGGTAAATCCTAGTTTTCCAAATCCAAAGTATGAGTAAGAGATTACGAAATACAAAAGCTTAGGAAATCATCTGATCAAATGCTATAAAATTAGCTAAACATAATTGAAGGAAAGATGATTTTATAACTATGAAAAGAGAATTACAATTGCAAGAAATGGAAATTCTAAACTATGAATTGAAATTGCAAAACATAAAGTAAATTGCATAAAGGAAATACATTAAGAAAATGCAGTAAAACTATTATAAAATTGACCCAATCTAAATATGTACTAGATCCACATCTAGTTAGTAGCAACTAGCTTTTATAGGCAGAAAAATGTAGATTCACGACCTTGGTCACGCCCTTGACCAAGGGCATGTAAGGTGCGTAAATACGACTTGAAATCCCGGGAACGTTGGGGAAGAGAAACTGCCAAAAATAAATAGCACGGCGGGTTAAGGCCTAGGTCACGCCCGTGACCTAGGGCGTGTCTTGACCGAGTCAAAAAACTATTGGAAACGGCGCGATCAGGAGTTAATCTTGCAATTGCGCATAGATCACGACCTTGATCACGCCTGTGACTGAGGGTGTGTATCTTAAAATGGTGTAATCTAGAAACTTACTACATTGAAAGCTTTGACGGGTGAGTCGCGCCCATGACCTTGAGGTCACGCCCTTTGTCACGCCCGTGATAGAGGGCTTATAATTTTAATCTGACGTGGCAGTGTGTCCTGGCAGCTGGAAGATGGATGGGATGGTTCATGGACGTGACTTGGAGTCATGCCCGTGACCGAGGGCGTGTATCGTGGATTTTGGCTAAAATGTTCCAAAATTTCCCCTAAATATGGTTGTGGGCTTGAACTTGCTATTGACAACCCCAGATGACCTGAAAACACAAAACAAAGTAAAATAGATATATATTAAAATAAATTTATATAAAAAACCTAATTATTATTAAAATATTATAGAAAAACAACTATAAATAATGTACTATCATAGGGTCTCGTCGATACCCTCTCGACGACACTAAGACTCACATCTAATAGAAGACCTATCGCTGGCGGTATCACTACAGCGCCGCTCTAGCAACTTAACGTTACCCTCTTAACGAATCCCTCTCGATGATACTTCTTGATGAATCCCTCTCGATGACACTACTCGATACACCTACTACCGCCAGCGCTAGCACCTACCGCTCAGCACTAGCAACAGGGCGCCTATTTTCATAGCATTATGAAAATTGGGGTGTTACAACTCCACGCCCCTTAAAAGAATTTCGTCCTCAAAATTTAAAATGCTAAAATCGGCCTTAACATATACCCTCCATAAATAGTCTAGGAAAGTCTTCCCGCGTTGCTTGCTCGAGCTCCCATGAGAACATGTCTCGTCCGCAATTTTTCCAACACACTTTCACTAGTTTGACCTCTTTATTTTGGAAACTTCAGACTTCTGAATCCTCGACATAAACCAGATGAACTATTGTCCTCAGATCTTCGTCTACTGGTACCGCCGTAGACCCAACTGTGTTATCCGGCTCCACAAGAGCTTTGCTCAGCACCAAAACATGGAAAACATCGAGCTTTTTGCCCAGACTTCTCTGCACTAACCTCCAGTCCTTGGATTTTAACCGTCCATCGCGAACACTAACAATGCTTTTTGGAATCCCGTGCAACCACACAATATTTTGAATATAATGCTCCACGAGCTTTTCCACCCTATCCTCCTTCTGATTTGGAATGAAGTGGGCTACCTTTGTCAGGCCATCCACAATCACTCAAATCGCATCGTTAACTTTCTACGACCGATGCAAACCATGCACAAAATCCATGGAGCCATCGTCAAATTTCCACTCGGGGATAGGAAAAGGTTTCAAGAACCCACCCAGCCTTTGGCACTCGGCCTTCACTATGGCACAAGTCTGACATTGGCTTACATACAAAGCTATATCCTGCTTCATCCCAGGCTACCAAAATGATTTCTTCAAATGTAAGTACATCTTTGTACTTCCTGGATGAATGGTGTACTTCGTGAAGTGAGCCTCCAACATAAACTCCTCATGAAGCTTGCCAAAACGTGAGGCACACACCCTTCCATTTCTCTTCAAGAGTCCACCGGCCATCTCTAGAGCAGTACCTTTGCTCTGCTGAGCTACCAACACCAACTGTTGAACCTCTTTGTATGCACAGGTCGTCTCTCAGATTTGATCTGCTAAGTCACACTGCATCTTTATCTAGTTCAACCAAGCTGTGCTATACTCACCTCTAGACACCCAAGCAATGTCAAGAGACTCAAACTCTCGCACAAAATGCTCGTCATGCACTTCAATCCAATTTCCTTTACTGGAATACTTTCTACTCAAGGAGTCAGGCACCATGCTGGCCTTGTTTGGAAAACACTGAATCGCTACGTCGTAGTCCCCAAGGAACTCGACCTGCCTACGCTATCTCATATTTAGATATTTCTGATCCACGAGATACTTATGACCTTTTGGTCCATGAAGATTTCTACCATTGCACCATACACGTAGTGCTGCCATTACTTCAACGCTAAGATCACTGCCGCCAACTCCAAGTCGTGGATGGGGTAATTTCTTTAATGAAGCTTTAGCTGCCTCGACCCATAAGATATCATATTGCCATGCCGCACCAGCATGCAACCCAACCCGAACCCTAAAGCGTCGCTAAAAATCTGAAACCTTTCAGTCCCACGAGGAAGACTTAGGATTGGAGCGAACATCAATCTTTCCTTCAAGTTCTCAAATCCACGGGCATGCTCCGATGTCCACACAAACTTCTGGTCCTTGCGGGTTAGAGAGGTGAGGGGGCAAATCCATTTTTGAAAAGTTTTCAACGAACCTTCTGTAATAACCAGCTAGTTCAAGGAAACTCCAGACTTCTGCCACAGTTAACAATACAGGCCATTCTATAATGGCTTCAATCTTTGTTGGATTCACTGCCACCCCATCTCCATTGATCATGTGACACAAAAATGCAACTTTCCAGATCCAAAACACGCATTTTGAGAACTTAGCATCAAGTTGATTATCCCTTAGAGTCTGCAAAACCAACTTCAAGTGAGACTCATGCTCCGCCTTCGACTTCGAATACACCAAAATGTCATCGATGAACACCACCACGAACGAATCTAGATATTGCCAAAACACTATGTTCATCAAATCTATGAACACTGACGACGCATTTGTAAAACCAAACAACATCACCGAAACTCAAAATCACCATACCTCATTGCAAATGTTGTCTTGGTAATATCCTCTTCTCGAATCCTCAACTGGTAGTATCCCGACTTCAAGTCCAACTTTGAATACATCAACGACCCCACCAGCTGGTCAAATAAACCATCGATTCATGGAATTGGATACTTATTCTTAATGATCAACTTATTCAACTCACAGTAGTCTGTGCACAACTGCATACTACCATCCTTCTTCTTTAAGAACAACACAGGATTGCACCACGGCGAAGAGCAGGGTCTAATGTACCCTTGCACTAACAACTCTTGCAACTGAACCTATAGCTTGGTAAGTTCTGTTAGTGCTATCCTAAATGGAGGACACAAAACCGGACTCACACCCGACACTAACTCTATCAAAAAGTCGATTTAACGCTAAGGAGGTGCTCCCGAAAGCTCCTCGGGGAACTCATCCTCGAACTCTTCCACCACTAGTACTTCTCTTATTACCAACTTTGTGGAGTGAACCTCCAACAAAGCTATAAATATATCACCTCCTTGATTCACCGCACGCATCATTTGCACGATGAAAATCAGGGAGCATGCCACTCCACCTAGTCCCTCGAACTTGAACTCTGCTCTACCTTCACTCCTCAGGGTAACTACCTTCATCATGCATTCAACACTATCTCGCTGCTCTACAAGCCAGTCCATCCCCAAGATAATGTCAAATTATACTAGTGGTAGAATTGATGCTACCAAATCGAAGTCACACTGGCATATTCTTAAACTAATGCGTCATTTCCTACCGGTGGTCATGAAAGACCCATTCGGCAGGAGCACACTAAGCTCCACCTCTACCTCGACATTCTCTACACCGATCCTCCAGATAAAGCTTTTCGCGAGAAAAGAGTGTGACTTTCCTGTGTCGAATATCACTCCAGAGGGGTAGCCAGAAACTAGCACGAAGCCTAAACATGCACATATCAAAATGAAAGGTCGCGGCAGTTGTAAGTTATCGAATGATAGCTTAAGCTATTCATACCTGTCACCACATTGGGTTGATTAATTATTTCCTGCTGCCCAAGGTTGTATGCTCTAGGCTACACAGGGAGGAATTGTGAAGCACTTGACTCTGTCGCTTTCCCTTTCTCCCCAGAGCTAGGGGCAGAATGCACCGACTACTTCTACTCTGGCTCAACTCCACCCTCAAAATAGAAACGAGCTATGCGGCCCACCTTTCCACACTTAAAGCACGCCAAGGTTCCCATAGAAAAGAACTCCTAGAAGCTGCACCATTTCTCTCACTAGTCCTAAAAGGATGGGTCTTTTTCTTCCATCGGCATCCCTCAGAATTCCCTTGAGACTGAGAAGGTTTACCTTCTCCTTACTATGCTACAAAGCACTTATGACACTGGGTTCGCTTCATGTTGCTCTCCAATGTATGAGCAGCTTCGACTAGCTCATTAATTTCTGCATTCATCAAGGCTATCGTTGGTTTCCTTAAATTTTCTCTCAGACCTTGATGGAAGAGGTTATCCCTCTCCTCATCGTCTGTCATGGTCATCCCCGCGTTATAACCCAAACTAGTAAACACTTGCAGGTACTCATCTTCCGACTTCTCGCATTGCATCAAGTGCAAGAACTACCACTTAAGTGTTAACTGCATCGAATAGGGGATATAATGTTATAAGAAGGCATTCCCAAACTCTTCCATGGTCGGGGCACGTCCAGGGAAATGACGACAGCTATGATTCACCCACCACAGCTTGGCATCACCTTCTAACATAAATGTTGTGAACTAGGACTGCTTGTCCTCTGGGGTCTCTGCACCTTTTTGGAGTTCTTGAAACCTCGCCAACCAATCTTCGACATTCGTCGGACTCCTTTGAATGCCGGAGGATGGAAACTCAGAAAATACTTCATCTGACTTTCTCCTTGCCCAACCGCTCTCTTAGCTAACCACTCTACTTGCCTTACTCCCACCTCCGGTGTAGCATTAGCCGGGGTAATAAGAGTAATATCATGTACAACAGGTGTTGCAATCGGTGGCATCGCCGCAGCTTGGGTCGCTATCATCGCCTATGCTAGCATATTACAGAAGTATGTTGAGGACACACCCATATTCATCAGGGATGGAGCAGTTACACTGCTTGTGGAAGTCTCCTCTTGTCGCCTCGACGTCCCCACATCGCCGCCTCCATCCTAGCATAAGCAAGGAAAAAAACAAATCAAACTCTATTCGTAGTACTCGAGCACAAGTACAGTCATGCTACCACAAAGTACTCCTATGTGGACAACCTCTTTACGCGATCCGATTACACAAAATCTCACCAAAAATGCTAACCTACCTCTGATACCAAATTGGAACATTTCCCTATAATGACCATATAATATAACTCCGTCCAGGACCCCATAACATACAATCGCCACAACTTTGGTATTAAAAGATTATATTGATTCTACCCAAATCAAAACTCAGAACAAACACAACAGAGACATTTACAAAAGCACAGAAGCTGTCTATATCTATATAAGAGTACCAGGCCTTAAGGCCATACAAAACAACTACCCAAGTAATCATTTAAACAACACCAAAATATCTGAAAGCTAATAGCATTCCTATGCTACCTCGACATGCAAGCCGGAATAAAACAATGAAACATAAACATTCAGAAACTCCAGGAGGGGGTACACTTCACGAGGCTTGGGAATTTTTGGTCGGCGAACTAGCTCGAGCTTATGTTCCTTGCCATGCATCCATTACACAAAAAGCGGTATAATGAGGGTCAGCTTTGGCTGACCTACAATGGTGTAACAACACCCCTCCTCCCGTTCGTCCTAGTGGACCCTGGGGAACTACATCACCCTGCAAGTCAACACTTCATATGCAAATGTAATTAAACATCATAATCATAAAAATAATAGTTATGAGTGTCACAAGCATCATCCAAGTTTCTATTTTGAGCAAATAAAGTAAGGGGCTTACCAATGCATGTATGCAAACCTCAGTTTCACCCAAGGCACCATATGGCGTGTACGCTTCTAACATAACATCACACATCAATATTTCATAACAAACAATGGGTACTCATCATTTCCCCCAAAGGCTCATAAGCACAGGCCAAGAACTCCTGCTGAGACCCCACTCGCACATGGCATTGGTGAGCCCCTCTGCACTTCTTAGGTCTTTTGGATGCACTAACCTGAGCCCTTAGTTCAAGATCTAAGAAGATCAGACGCCCAAAAAACACCACTTAAGGATCTGGTCCCATAAGTTACCGAGCGGAGGTACGTAACGCTATAGCGCCACGCTAACTATGTGTTGAACCTCTCGCAGTGTCTCATCGATACCCTATCGATGACACTACGACACATGTTGAATAGAATACCTACCATTTGCGATATCACTACCGTGCCACGCTAGCGTCTTGATGATACCCTCTCCATGAATCCCTCTTGACCATACTTCTCGACAAATCCCTCTCGACGATACTACTCGACGCACTTGCTACTGCTAACGGTAGCACCTACCGCTCGACGCTAGCAATAGGATGCCCACTTTCACATCATTGTGAAAATTGGGGTGTTACATATTCAATAGGGTAAACATTGTTGATCAAAAAGGAATTCTAGGCAAACACCCCTTAGAAAATTCAATCAATAACAACCAAATTGTTAATAAAAAGAATTATGCGTCGAATATAACTCAACGCAACTTTAAAGATGTGTCAAATGTAACTCAACGGAATTCTGCATGTGCTTCAACATCAACTTGAAGCAGGTATGAAGGTGCGTTGAATTACACTCAACGCAACCAATATTCTGCATCAACTTATTATCGACGCAACTATGTAGACACGTTGAATTCCATTTGACGCAACTCTAGAGATGCGTCGATTTCTTCTCGACACATGCTTCCAGCAAAAGGTTCATAAACATCTAGAACTCCATCTCTCATTTCTAACTACAATTCTAAATGCTTTTATTGTTCTAAGATGAGAAACAAGGACAAACATTACTGGGATAATAAACCAACACTTCTTCAGCTTAAGGGGTATCCTAAAAGACCAACTTATTCTTGCATAACTCCGTATGATGGTAGAAGAAAGAGACCCCAGCAAGTGAGGGTCTATACTAATGTTTAAATTTATATGCAGAAAGAAGGATGTTCTACAACAAACCAGCAGTGGTACCTGGATAGTGGATGCTCCATGCATATGAATGGAGCAAAAGATGTGCTAGAAAACTACAAGGCTAAGGAAAGCCATAAGGTACTCTTTGGTAACTCTCACCCTGGACAGACCAGTAGATATGGTGTGCTTACAGTTGGAGATATCTCCTTTTCTAAGGTAGCTTATGTTGAAGGACTTCAACATAACCTAATCACTATTAGCCAATTATGTGATGGTGAATACAAAGTTGTATTCACTAAGTCTATATGTCATATTATTAGTTCAGTAACTAATCAAAGAGTATTGGTTGGACTTAGAAAAGGTAAGGTATATGTACTAGGTTTTGATTACACTAAGTCTGAAGTTTGTTTGTTTAATTCTAACCTAGAAAATAATAAATTACAGCATGGGAGACTTAGCCATTTGAATTTTAAAACCATAGATAAGCTATCCAAGAATAACCTAGTAAGAGGCTTACCAAATGGTACCTTTAAGAAAGACCATCCTTGCAGAGCCTGCCAACTAGGAAAACAAACCAAATCTGCATTCAAAACAATTGGTAAGAATGATTCCCCTAGAACCCTCTCTCTATTACACATGGATCTATTTGCCCTATCACCACTCAAAGCTTAGTAGGCAAGTATTATGCATTACTTATTGTAGATGACTTTTCTAGATTCAGCCGGGTGTTTTTTCTAAAAGATAAGTTAGAAACCTCCAAGATCCTCTCAAGATTCATTAGACAGAATCAACAATACTCAGGTTGCTATGATCAGGAGTGGTCATGGTACTGAGTTTGAGAATAAGTTAATCTATAGATTCAATGTGGATGAAGGGATAAGACAAAGCTTTCAGCTCCTAGAACAACCCAACAAAATGGGTGGCTTAATGGAAAAATAGAATCCTATATAAATCAGGAAGGACATTATTGGCTGAATCCAATTTGCCATAGTCTTTCTGGCTGAGGCGGTGAATACATCCAACTATGTTCTAAGTAGGAGTCTCATCCACAAATCTAAGTTAAAGACTCTCAATGAGCAATTGAAAGGAAATACACCTATAATCACTTACTTTAGGATTTTTGGGTGTACTTGCTACATTCTAAACAATGGAAAGAACCAACTTGCCAAATTTGATAAGAAGACTGATGATGGGATATTCATGGGATACTCCTGATCAAGCAAGGCCTATAAGTGTTATAATAAAATCTCTCTCAAAATTGAGGATTCAATGCATGTGATATTTGATGAGACTAACATGTTCTCCAAGGGGAAGGAAACTTCCACTAGTGTTACATTGCAGTAAGAAGATCAACTTGCAGATTAAGTTGAAAGGCTTAGTATCATAAATCACTTCCCAGGCTGTCAGGATGAAGGAAAACAACAAACTGATAATGAATCAGATGAAGACTCTGTTGAAGATGATGATGCCATTAAAGCACCTGCTCTAGCAGAAACATAGATTATTCAACAGGAAAAAATGGTGTTCCCACAACCAATGAAGATGACAAAATCCACGAGGATGTGAATCCACACAATAGTTTAACTAGAACTACGATAACCCTAAAGGATCACCCTCCATCTTAAGTTATAGTAGATATGACAATGGGAGTGAAGACAAGAAATCAGATCACAAATGAGGCTATGATGCAGTGTTTCCTCTCTCAATATGAGCCAATGAAGTTTGAAGAAGCATATAGTGATCCTCACTAGATAGTTGTCATGCAAGAGGAGCTTGCATAGTTTAAAAGAAACAAAGTCTAGACTTTAGTTGAAAGACCAAGAAATTATCCAATCATTAGAACAAAATGGGTATAAAAAACAATATAGACTCACATGGAGTCATAGTAAGAAACAAAGCCAGACTTGTTTCTCAAGGATACATGCAAGAGGAGGGAATTGACTATAATCTAACATTTGCTCCAGTGGATGCACTGGAAGCAATCGGTATGTTTTTTGCCTATGATGCCCATATGAAGATAAAGGTATATCAGATGGATGTGAGGAGTGCATTCTTAAATGGAACTCTTCAAGAAGAAATATATGTGGAGCAAACCCCAGGTTTTGTCAATCCATCTCATCCCTCCTTTGTTTATAGATTAGATAAACCACTATATGGTCTCAAGCAAACTCCAAGAGCTTAGTGTGAGGCTCAATCCACCTTTCTTCTAGAACACTCCTTTGTAAGAGGTAAGGTGGATAAAACACTTTTCACTAGAGTACATAAAATCAGCTACTCCTAGTACAAATATATGTAGATATAACATTTGGTTCAACAGACCAAAGACTTTGCAAAAGGTTTGCTTATCTAATGCAGTCTAAGTTTGAGATGAGTAGAATGGGGGAACTATCTTACTTTTTTGGCCTCCAAGTAAAGCAAAGTGCAGATTTCATTTTCATATCCCAATCCAAGTACTCCAAAGAGCTTATCAAGAGATTTGGGATGGAAAATGCCTCTATCATGAATCCCCCAAGGCTACCAATACTGTACTTGATAGAGATGAAAAAGGTAAGTCATTTGATCAAAAGACTTATAGAGCAGCCATTGGATCACTCCTCTATCTTACAGCTAGCAGGCCAGATATCATATTTGCTACACATATAGGTGCTAGATTTCAGGTTGACCCCAAGGAATCCCACATGAGTTCTATAAAATGAATACTCAAATATCTAAAGGCTGCACCTGAACTTGGCTTATGGTATCCGACAAAATTTGGATATGATCTAGTAGGTTACTTAGATACAGATCATGTTGGATGTAGACTTGATAGAAAAATCACCTTAGGAACTTGTCAATTCCTGGGTGCTAGACTGATTTCCTGGTTTAGTAAAAAGCAAACCTCAGTATGCACTTCTACAACTGAAGCTGAGTATATAGCTGCAGGATTTCGCTGCTCACAAATATTATGGATGCATAATCAGTTATTAGATTAACACTTAATCTTGAGAACTCCACAATATTCTGTTATAGTTCTAGTGTTATTTCTATAGCTTCCAATATTGTACTCCACAGTAGAACAAAGCACATAGAGATAAGACATCACTTTCTCAGGGATAATGTAGAGAAGGGTTAGATCAATCTTCACTACATTCCCACTGATAATCAAAGGGCTGACATTTTGGAAAGTGCACAATGTGCTTCTGAGTATTCTTTAGGGGGGTGAATAGAGTTTAAAATATTTTCTACCCTAATTATGCACACACAATAAAAAATGTTAAGTATTATGCACCCAGCAAAACCAAAGATAGAATAAAGTTTAAACAGATTGCTGAAAATAAAACACAAATAAACTCAAGTGTGGACAGCACAGAAAATCACACACAATGACACAAAAAATATAGAGATTCCCCAATGAGTGGGTAGTCCTCTCTTCTACATCCCTGGTAGGATTGCACAACATGTGCCTAAGTCCTTTGATAAGGAGACTCTTAGAACCACTGAGTCTTTTGATAAGGGGACTCTTAGAACCACTGTGTCATTTGATAAGGAGACTCTTAGAACCACTGAATCCTTTGGAAGAGGTCATAATAAAAATCTTTTACAGTTGAAGAAAAAGTGAGAAGAAAGAAAGAAGAAAGAAAGAAGATGAATATAAGAATTATGTTTTCAAAATTCTTCAGAAGCAATTTCTCAAGAACTTCAGCTTCTGTTTTTCTTTCACTGGATCTGTTGGTGATGAACCCTTGCTTATGATTGTGATGATTTGTAAGGGTTATTTTCAGATCCTTTTCTCTGAGTGCTTCTTGTAATCTACTTGTTGTATGTTGATGATGAAAGTGTAGTTGTCTGTCTTTTCTATGTCGAGAGAGCACTTGAGTTTTATGTCTTAGGGTTAGAGAAAAGTGGAGAAGAAGCGCCTTATTCGACAGAATGAATAATGTTATCAATCTCTCATATTTCTTCTCTTCTCCTCCTTACATATTTTGTATGATTGGTATCTGAATTTCTTTCTCCATTTAGATTGTCCTAAAAAGGAATTCTTATTGGACCTTGATTTTTCTTTGCTCTTTTAATCATGACCCATCCATCAGCTATGAATAACTTCCAAGAATGCTTTTGATGTGTCCTGGTGTACTCCATTCCATTCTTAGAAATAATCGAGCCATTGGAGAACTATCTTTTGCTTGGTGGTCCTTCTAAAAAGGTGTTATAAGGACATCAGAGAAAGTTTCCTTTTACAGACTGTATTCGACGTAGCGTCGAATTAAATTTCTTTCTTATCGATGCACCTCTGAGTTCTTATCGGAGTAGGATTCGAATTCCTTCTTAGCTCTGGCTAAACTCAGATGTCGATGTAGCATCGAATACTTTTCGACGTATCTGTAGGGTTGATGGCTTGAACTTGGACATCACCTCCTACGTCGAGTTGACGTCGTAGTTGCGTCGACTTCACTAATGGCTTCAACAAGCTCTTCCTTCTACGTCGAGTCCCTTTTGACCTTGCGTCGACTTGACTTATACTTTGACAGACTGATCAAGTTGCTTGGACTTCTAGTCAGAGTTGCGTCGACATCAAGTCAAAGTTGCGTCGACATTCATTCGACGCAAGTCTTAACTTAACTGATTTTATGATTGTCTTGACTTTGCCTTGACACTCTAATGTGAGAATGACAACCTAAGACATCTAATGACCAATTTTCCCTTACTACACAATGAGGGTGATACACCTAGGAAGTAAAATCATCAATAGATAAATTGTTAAGTTAAATCAAAAGGAGTTTTTCCAAACAATCTCACCATATTTATCTTAACAAATTTTACAGATTGTTTAAGGTGATTTTACACATACTATGACATAAACACAAGTACAAACAAAACAAACATAGACAATAAAATCCTTTGGAATGAAATCACAGACCATTTCATACATTGTCAAGTAATTATATTGTTCAACATAGTTGTTTGCTCTAGATACTATAATATAGAGTATTCATATTAACAGAATACCTGTGATTCAATGTTCCTTCTCATGAGTTTTCCTTTTCCATGAGAATACTTTTGGTATCACCTTCCTTGCAGCAAATGCAAGAGGTTCATTCTCTTATTCAGGATTACTATAGCTTCTTCATTGATTTCATCTTCTACGGGAGTCTCCCCCTGAGATTGTGCATCATGTTCAGCTTTTAGTGCAACCTCCTTTGCCACCATTGCCACCTCATTCATTTTCTATTCATCTTCTAGGAACCCCCCCTGAGTTGATGGGAGCTCCCCTGGGTTACTAAAGCTGGCTCCCATTGAATTGATGTAGAGTTTGTTGGAGGATTCACAACTTGTTCCATATGAACTGTTCCTATTTGGAAAATAGTTAGCTTATTTGGATTAGTATCTGGAGCAATTTCTTCTGCACAACTCTTGGCCTTTTCCTGTACACTCTCAATTCCTTGGATAAGTATTCCCTCATCCTAAATCTTGTCCCCCTTCTTAACCTTGCTGACATGAGAGGTTAAGAAATCTGTAGTGACCATGGAGGAGGATACAACTATCTTGAGAGACAAGAGTGGCTCTTTTGATTCATGGATTTCTGACTCCATCTAGGAGTATTTCTTATTAAATTTTCTGGCCTGACTGGCCTGTAGGTCAGCAAATGTGCTAGAGGCCAACCCTGCTGCCTTAGAGATGGCTTATCCAATATCAAAAGATGGAGTATGGAAGGTAGAGTTAGGTGGAGGTGTGTGTATGATTACAGGAGGGATTGTAGTGGAGCTCTCATTGAGGCATGTGAAATCTTAATGGATAGGGGAGTGGCACTGATATACTTCTGGAGAGATATGAACTGGTGGTGAGGGAGCAGACTAATTGTCTGTGAATATGGTGAATGGTTGTTGCTGAGGCAGGAGAGGAACCTGAGATGTAGGTTTTGTGGCAAGGATGGATGGACTGGTGTGGTTGAACTGGATTGGTTCAGCATCTGGAACAACATCCTGTTGAGTTACAGTGTCCTGAGGAGGAGAGTTATCCCTAGGGGGATCTGGTGGACTTGGCTCTGTATTTTGTGGAGGTGGATGATGAGTCCCATTTATATACACTTTTTAGGACTCATCCGGGCTAGTTTTCACTCTTGTGCACATCCGTTTTGAGCTATTATTGCTTATATTTCTATTATGCACACTTGCACGCACTTACGTTCTTTGTGCTCTATTTAGGCCAATTTTGGTGTGCGTTTGCGCTCCATGTTATTGGGGGTAAGCACATGGTGCTCCCCAATCATGATTGTTTATATCGCACGGTCGTGCGTTTTCCTTGACGCATGGACGGCTACGGTCGTGCGCCTTCTTCTAGGTAGCAAAATGGTGATCTGACTTTGTTCATGCATTTTTACGCACGGGCGGTCGCCCGTGCGCAAAGGAAACACACGATCACCCGTTCCGCCTATTTTTAGACAATATGGATTTGGTCGCCCATTTTTACGCACGGGCGGCTTCGACCATGCGTGAGTAAAACGCACAGGCACTGCTTCTTCTTCCTCAAGGAATTTTTTTCGTTAAATAACGCACGGGAAATGCACGGTCGTGTGTTCGATCATGCGTGACTAAATTTCTGCCATTTTAGTATTTAAAGCAGGAAATCTGCTGCTGAAGGGGAGACACGCGGGAAAAACTCTGCAAGCCAGCCATTTCCGCCCATTTCGCCTCTCACCCACTGCCTGACCTAGGAGGAGCTCTGACAACCTTTGTCCTGCAAATCTTCTGCAAAAGCTCCCTCCATGGCCTCCTCCGTTATCTATGAGTTCAAGAATGCCATCAACGGAAGATTTCTGCAACATTCAAGGGATCTCCAACAAGAGTAGCTGGAGCTAGACCACGAAGAAGATGGGTAAAGTAGAGGAAGGTGACAACTCCTCTGTACCCCGGACGCAACTGAAGACTGAGAACAGACGAGGCTTGACAACCCTGTGATTCTGGCCGCGAATCTTCAACATAGTCTTCAAGCTTCGGTGACCTCTTTCCCTTTTGTGTATAGTTTAGGATTTCTTCATGGTGTAATGTACTTTCCTACAGATGATGTTCATAACCGTGTTTAAGTGATTGTGATTTCAGTTCTGTGAAATGTGTTATGGTTTATGAGATTTGTTGAGCGCCCTAGTCCGCCATCCACTCCAGCGCTCTGTAATGCGCCACCCTAGCAATTGCTAGTTGCGTGTTGCTCGACGAGGTGCCTACGACCCTCATTCCGCTGGTTACAAAACATCCATCTGCTAGCCTTCTCGTCCACCCGCTCACCAAAGCACGGCATCACGGCCTGCAATCCATCCCGATAAGCAAAGTGGAGCTCTAGGCCCGCATTTTCTTTCATTGTTGCTAATCTAGAAAAACCAAAATCAAAACCCCCCTTTTTATTAATTACATAAGAATCTATATAAGTAATTCCCTACCAAGAATTCATACAACCCAACTTGCAGTCCTCTGAGAATGATATTCGGGGAGTCTCTCCCAATTTTACTACTTGAATGACTGGTGCACTTGCCGTAATCACATGAAGTTTTTGGCACCGTTGCCGGGGACTGCGAGTGTTTTATGAATTTTTCTTCCAGGAAGCTACTATAAAGATTCTTTATTGTTTTTGATTTTTTCTATTTTTCTTTCTTGTGTGTAAGTTAGTTTATGCAGGGGCAAGGCCCTGAAGAGTTCATGGAATATGACCTTGAGATTGAGAGGACATTGCACGTGTGTCGCCGTGCTGCTGCGGACATGGATATCAACATCAACAGGAATGAGATTAACCCCGGGGGTGAGAATGCACCCATTGTGGGTCATGCGGCTGATGAGAACGAGGTGGCCCGGGCGAGGCCTAGAACGATGCTGGATTATACCACTCCCACTGTGGGGAGTGTGTATCCCGTCTTTGGCCCATCAATCATGAATAATCATTTTGAGCTCAAGCCGACGATCCTGAGCATTATCCGCAACAATGCCCAGTTCTATGGGATGGCAAGTGAAGACCCCCATCTTCACTTGGAAGAATTCTCAGAGATCTGCGGAATGTTCTGGTACGCCGGTATTGCGGGCGACACGGTGAAATTAAGATTATTCCCGTTCTCCCTTCGTGACAGGGCAAAGGCATGGCTCCATATAATTCTGCCGGGCACAGCTACCACTTGGGATGCGCTGCAAGGAAAATTTCTCTCCAAGTTCCACCCGGTTGATAAAATTGTGAGCATGAGAAGAGAAATTGCATCCTTCCGACAGAATGATCAGGAGACCCTGGCAGAAGCTTGGGAAAGATTCATGGACCTTCTGCAGAAATGCCCCCATCATGAACTTCAACCATGGAATTTGGTGGAGAACTTCTATTTCGCAATTAAGCCCAACTGTAGGGCTATGATTGATGCTGCTGCCGGTGGAACCCTTCTGAATCACACTCCTGAAGAAGCACTGCGGATTATACAAGACACCACAACTCACAGCTCATTCTGGTTTACAGGACGAAACACCCCAAGGAACGCGAGAGGACTAATTGAAGTACGCACATCTAGAGCACCAGCTGAGAGCACCACATTGCTGAAGAAGCCTGCTTCTTCATCCGCTCTAGTGATGTCCATTTCTTGTCTCGGGTGTGGGAACCCCGTATAGCATGCACATGAATGTCCCTCAGGTGAAATCTCTTCTGAACTCTCTAATCTCAATTTATAAGAGAGTGTTAATTTTGTCCAAAATCAAAACCGCACTGCACCTTTCTCTAACACGTATAATCCGGGTGTGACAAATCACCCTAATTATTCTTGGAATCAAAACACTGCAGGCCAACGATGGCAACCGGGCCATCATCAAAATGATGCTCAAGCGTTTGGAAGCCAACCGAGGCCGCCTCATCCGGGCTATAACCAAGGTGCTGTGATGCAAAGGAAGAGTATATTAGAAGAGATGATGGAAAAGTTTGTAGATATGGCCCAAACAAATATGCCCAACCAATCGGCCTCGATGAGAAACTTGGAAATGCAAGTGGGCCAATTGGCTCAAGTGTTTTCTGAGCGTACTCAAGGTGCTCTTCCTAGCACAACGGAGAAGAATCCCCATGAGCAAGGAAAGAGCATAACCGAGACGGATGAAGGGCATGAGGGCGAGTTAATTGTGAAATGTCAAATTAACAGCATTTAAACCACCGCTCTGTACGACACCGGATCATCGCGTAACGTGCTTTCATTGCAAGACGTTCAAAATCTAAATTTAAAAATCAATAACGATGATCAGAAGTCACTTACCCTAGCTAATGTAATGGTGGTGGAGACGTAAGGAGAAGTTAGAGATGTCGAGGTAATCATAGATGGAACTTCAGTTATCACGAACTTCTGAGTCTTGGGCCCTATGGAAAATAACTCCATTCCTACTCTAGGTGCCCCATTCTTGAAGGAGAGTGGTGCCAACATTCACATACCTAGTGGGTGTATAGCCTTATCACCCATGGTGACACACCACACTGACCCATCTATGACAACCAATGACATCATATTATTACCTGTTATTACTAATAAATCTATTAATGAGTTGAGTTTAGATGTGGAAAAGCAAGGTGAAGAAGTGAATGCTGAGGAAAAGGAGGAGGAACAGAAGATGGTGAAGAAGGAGCTGAGGAGTGAAGAAGAAACTGAGAACAAGAGCGGCGAGGCCGCGAAGTCTGAAGTCATCATAGCTAGCATGGCTAAAAACATTTTGATTAACTCTTTGAAAACTAAAGATAAATGTAAACATTTAAAACAGGTTAGTTGGGCAGATCTATCACCCATAGTGGGTGGAGAAATGATGCCCTTGGCTGCTCCAAAGCTGCTGAATAATGAATTTGATCGAGCTCATATTGCTCGATGGCGCTCTCCCACTGTAAAGAGATTAAAGCAGGTCAGATTATTACATGCCTCGCGCTTTCCAGCCCTCCGGCACGAGAAGGAAGAGGTTTGGGGCAGGGTAGAGAAATCTCCCTTGAGCCCTAAAGCCTTCACCTCCTTCCCATCTCGTGTGGCTAGGGAGAATCATCACAAATCAGCCTACAGCTGAGTCATGATGAAGTCTCAGGGGTTTATGTTTCGGCGGCTTCTCTTATGCTTAATTTTATCTCTTTCTCTTTGTTTGTGTGTTTTATTTCTATGGTATTCTGCACAATTGCTAAGAATTATGCTTGAACTCTATTGCTACACTGTAAATACAGGTATTTGGTCCACCTTAACGACGGTAAACAAAAGGGCTTATGGGAGACAACCTAATTTTGCTATTTTTTCTTTTGTTTCTGTGTGTGTGGAGATGTCGGTTTGCAGGTATGGAGACATCGATGGCGGACACATTGAAGATGAATTCAAGATTAACGCCAATCTTCCGGTATGCTCATTTCTGAACATGGGGTAACCTATCCTCCCACTTCTTTTTATGATTCTAGTATTGCAATATGTGATGTTTAGATTTAAGTCTGGGGGAGAGTAGCTTGTCATTACTCACTTGCACATGCACATAAGAACAACATACTAGAAGTTACAATATTATTGTTATTTTTCATTCTCATAGCACATCACAACATCCACTAGAGAGCGCACTTAATCATAAGCCCGTAACGAGTCTAGCTCGTTTCTTTTGTAGGATTGGGAAAATTGTTGTGCTGGCTTAGGGTTGTAAGATAGAGTAAAATTTTGACTCCCGTAGTGCTCTAGACGAGTGCTCGCATCTTGCATAGAATTGCGTGTAGAATAAATTTTTCTTTATGCTTATAGTTTTGTAATTTTTCTATTTGCGTAATAATTGTTTATTCTACTCAAAAGTGGTGAATCCGGTGTGAATCCAACAGTAGCGTAGGAATGTGTGTAGACGGTTGTTAGGTTTGCATTGGTCGAGTCGGGAGGAAGAATTATCTTTCTCGGTGGCTAAGAACTTGCACCAAGCTACTCTCGAAGCATTGGTATAAGTTAGTTCAATGCGTGAGCATGATGTAGGCCTTTGTTTTGGCCAGTTTGAGCTTTGTGTACCGACCCTATCATTATCCTTGCTAGCCCCGTTGTGCCTACCCGTCCCTTGATTCATCTCCACTTTTAGTTCACCAAAGCCCGCAAGCTATTCCTAGTCGAACTCCCAATCCGAGCTTGAGTGTTGTATCAATTATTATTGAGGGTGTTGATGCAGTGAAAATTTTTGTGAAACTGTGGTTTGTGTTTCCTCAGATTATTTGCTGAAAAAAAAGGGTTATGAGAAAAGAAAAAAAAAGAAATTAGAACAAGAAAAGAAAAGAAAGAAAAATGCTTGGTTAAGAAAAGAGCCAAATTGAAAATCTTTTTAAGAATTGTTTTGAGAGTAGGCGGTGCACACAGCCATATTTTCAGGTTTAAGTCTGGGGGTGTGGTGCACTCGTGTTTTTATTTTTTTTGGTGCTTGGATAATTTCTTTGATGCAAGCTCTTTTGGATTAGGTGTCGAAACCTTCATGTTTATCATTATAAACCATACTTAATCCCAATCCCCGTATTTATCCTAAAGTCCTATTGACTCACGCATTTAATCGAACTAGTGTCGTGGAGAGAGTGTGACCGGGTGAGCTTATGGCCACCAACATTGATGGATTTCAATGGAGGTTGTTCCGAACACCGATCTTGAGTAATACTAGCCTCAGCGATCAGTTTACTTTCTTCCTAAGCGAGACCGGATGATTCACCGTGATTCAAGTTTTGAGTAGAGATAATATATATGTACGCTCTTAGATTATTACAAAGTGTTTGTGTAACTAAAAATTTCTTCTATTGCATTTCTTTGTGCGCAAGCTTGCGACTTCGCATGGTACTCCGCTTCTACAATTGTTAAGCCAGCTAATCAATTTTTCCGTCCGCATAAGGGATGATTTTCTCAGGACGAGGAAATGGTTAAGTCTGGGGGTGTGATGAGTCCTATTTATATACGCTTTTATGGACTCATCCGGTCTAGTTTTCACTCTTGTGCACATCCATTTTGAGCTATTATTGATTATGTTTCTCTTATGCACACTTGCGTGAACTTACTTGCTTTGTGCTCTATTTAGGCCCGCTTTGGTGTGCGTTTGCGCTCCATGTTGTTGGGGGTAAGTATACGTTGCTCCCCAATCCTTTTTCTATGATTTATTGGCGATGGAAGTGTATTCCCAGCTGGATTGCAATTCCTGCAGGTGGTTGGATCATCCCATTTTGCCCAGAAATCATGATTGTTTATATCGCACGGTCATGCATTTTCCTTGATGCACAGACGGCTGCGGTGGTGCAACTTCTTCTAGGTAGAAAAATGGTGATCTGACATTGTTTGTGCATTTTTACGCACGGGCAGTTGCCCGTGCGCGAAGGAAACGCACGATCGCCTGTTTCGTCTGTTTTTAAGCCAATCTGGATTTGATCATGCATTTTTACGCACTGGCGGCTTTGACCGTGCGTGAGTAAAATGCATGGGCGCTGCTGCTTCTTCCTCAAGGCATTTCTTTTCATTAAATAATGCACGGGAAACGCACGATCGTGCGTTCGACCGTGCGTGACAAAATTTCTGCTGTTTTAGTATTTAAAGCAGGAAATCTGCTGCTGAAGGGGAGACCCGTGGGAAAAACTCTGCAAGCCTGCCATTTCCGCCCATTTCACCTCTCACCCACCGCCTGACCTAGGAGGAGCTCCGGCAACCTTTATCCTGCAAAATTTCAACCAAAGCTCCCTCCTTGGCCTCCTCCATCATCTACGAGTTCAAGAACGCCATCGACCGAAGATTTCTGCTACATTCTAGAGATCTCCAACAAGAGTAGCTGGAGCTAGACCACGAAGAAGATAGGTAAAGTAAAGGAAGGTGGCAACTCCTCTGTACCCCAGACGCAACTGAAGACCGAGCACGGACGAGGCTTGACAACCCTGCAATTTCGGTCGCGAATCTTCATCATTGTCTTCGAGCTTCGGTGACCTCTTTCCCTTTTGTGTATAGTTTAGGATTTCTTCATGGTAAGATGTACTTTCCTAGGGATGAAGTTTACAACTGTCTTTAAGTTATTGTGATTTCATTTCAGTGAAATGTGTTGTGGTTTATGAGATTTGAGGAGCGCGCTAGTCCGCCATCCACTCCACCGCTCTATAGTGCGCCGCACTAGCTATTGCTGGTTGCATGTTCCGCGATGAGGTGCCTACGACCCTCATTTCGCTAGTTATAAAACATCCATCCGCTAGCCTTCTCGTCCACCCGCTCACTGAATTACGGCATCGCGACCTGCATTCCATCCCGGCAAGCGAAGCGGAGCTCTAGGCCTATATTTTCTTTCACTGTTGCTAATCTAGGAAAACCAAAATCAAAACTGTTGGATCTTACGACGCCCTTAGAGGGGGGGGGGGGGGTAAATAAGGGCTTTATGGAATTTAAATCTTAATTAAAAATATTAGAATTTGCAACTGAAGTTTGAGAATATTTTATAAGAAAATATATTTAAATATTCCAGATAAGATTATATTGAAGATTCCTTTTTAAATTATTGAAACAAACTTTTTGTTAACTGTTGCTAACGCCTGGCGTTAAGTCTTAACGCTGGGCGTTAGCTCTCCAGAGAATATTCTTTAGAACAAAAAGATTGTCACAGTGATTTTACTAATGAAATCTTAAATGAAATACAATTTCAAAACATCAGAGATAATGAAAATTATTATTGTATTTCAAAGATAATTATACAAATGTTAAATTTAATACTTTGATGGAAATAGAAATTAAAACATTCTCAAAGAGGAAATAAAATTAATTGAATAGAACATTAAGAGACATGATTTTATTTCATAATAAATTGAATACACAAATGTTTAATTTCTATAACGCTAGAAATCAAGGCGAAAATATGTAAAAACACTTTTTGATGTTTCACCGGTCCTTCTCCCAAGGATCGGTTGGCTATAGCCTATCTATCCCCAGATAAGGCCTCTAGCCACCCCTAGATCTACCCTCGACCTAGTCGCCATGCACAAGGCATCAAATTACCCCGTAAGCCTCACAAGGACCTAGTCGCCAACACAAGGCGAATTTACCCACAAAATCCTTCCCGAAATCCGACGTTCTCACCGAACGATTTCTCCACACAAAATACAAAAAGAAAATAAAAGATTACAAGATAAGTAAGGAGATACTCCCCAAGAAATTCTGACGGTGAAGACAAAGTCGATGTAGATGTTGGCGTTCTTGAAACGATCGTCCTTCGTATGGAATATGCATTGTAGACCTTCTCCTTCAAAATCTTCTTTAGATCTTCATGTTAGCCGAAGGGAGATCTCTTAATTGCTGTACATGAACCTCTCTCCAAATATCAGAATTCTGGAATCATCTCTTGTCCCATTTGAATGAGAGGAGCTGTACTTTTCAATAGCCTCGGAAGCTAACGTGTGCGTTAAGGTTAACGCCCGACGTTAGTGAATCGTGTACGGCAGTTGCTGACATTGTGCATAAAGTCAGGAGTGTGACAGAACCAATTTCGTCGAACAGAACTAATTTCGTCGAACTCGCCTTCATCGAATGGAAAAACCACCGCCATCAGGATCGTGCAAACCGCCAGGAATGTGACAGAACAAACTTTTGTCGAACAGAACAATTTTGTCGAATGGAAACACTTTCGTTGAACGGAGCTTCAAATTCATCGAACGACCTCAAATTCATCGAACGCAATATTGTTGTGTAGGAGCTCAGTTCGTCGAACTCCAATTCGTCGAGCGGCCTTCACATTTCGTCGAATGGAATATTCATCGAACAAAATTTTTGTCGAACGCAGGAAAATTCGTCGAACGGAACTCCAAGTTCGTCGAACACAAATTCGTCGACCTCAACTCGATGGCATTCCTCCTCTTATTAACGCGAGGTGTTAACAGTTACCGCAAGCGTTAGCTCTCTTTCGTCGACTGCAGCTCGACGGCTTTGTTCTCGACGACATTCCTTCTCAGCGGTTTTCTTCTCAGTGGTTGATAACGCTGGGCGTTAACTACTAACGCGAGTGTTAGTTATCATTCCAGAGAGTCATTTCAAATCAGCAAACTATTCATAGGGATGTGTAGCTATAGTTCCTGTACAACCTGCATACTATAAACACACAAATACAAGATCAAATACAACACGGTATTTGTTATTCCCAAACCAAGAGATGCGGAACATAGGCTCCAACATCTCCCCCTTTTGATAATAACAAATACCTATATGAGAAATTAGTGAACTTAAAACCATTTGTGTTTATAGATAAGTGAGGTAATAATATATGCATGAATAACATGTTAAGATCGTGATAGAATTGATAGTGATAATGAATACTTTTTCTTTACGAAGTCCCCCCCCCCTACATAAGTGTTCTCTTATTATTTACTCCCCCTAAATATCTATTTTACTAGATTTCTCAATTTCTTCTCCCCCTTTGTTATTAACAAAAGTGGGTAGGGATGAGTGTATTTCTTTTAAGATAGATAATGAACCACTTATTGAAGGATTTTCATGATCGAGCATATGATAGTGTATGCACCTCCTATATGAATACTCCCCCTACAAATATACCCCTTTTTTTAGTTTAATATCATCGTAATGCACCCCCCTAAATATTAGATTTATGCAATTTAATCTCCCCTTTTGGTAGTGTCAAAAGAGGGTTTAGGTGAGAGTATGCAATAAGGAGTAATATGTTCTATGTCGAGAAGAAAGATAAGCTGCAATCAAAAGTTTGTTAAATACTACTTGTGGGAAAAATATAAGCATGATGTAACATAAAGTAGTAAGCAACATAACTAACATGATAAAGTAAGCATTCTATATTAAGTTACCACTTGCTGAAAGGAAAACACCGTGTTAAAAATAATAAGCACTCTTAAACATAAACATCATTTTAGAAGATAAAACCATATAAAGGATAATGAGTTTTAAATTTGAAAAGTTGATGTTTGAGTTAAGGATTGAAGAGATGCTATTCCATTATGATAATATTGCAAGCATGATTTCATAATATCAAGAAAAGATACACAAACTATAATGTAATAAAATTTGCATTTCAAGTAAACATAAACATTGTAGCGATCATGCTTTGCTATCTAGTGCATTTACTTAAGTTTGTAGAGAATAGTATAGATGAGCATTAGGATCCAATTCTCATGAGTAGAAGTTTTATGAAGGATAATGATGTGTACAAATTTGCATTTAGTGTTTTGATAAAACATACATATGAATCAATCAAAAACACATGACATATATAATGAAATAACACAACATTAAAATACACAAATACTATTACTTCCACAATATTTCAATGTACATGAATAAATAGTACAACTACCAAGGTGCTCTGCACAAACAATGCTTATTAAGACTTATCAGAGTGCAAAGTAGTGCTTGGGGGATCACTTTTATACTTTTAGCTTTATTTTCAATTTTTTATGATCCGGTGTACTAAGAGAAGTGGTGTTTAAATTGTTTGCTACAAGACACTTTACAATTCTTAGCCAGGGTGCTCAACCTCACAATGCTCATTAAGACTTATCAGGAGGGTGAGTAGTGCTTGGTGGAGTTTTCCTTGTCATTTATTATTTGATTTTTAGTTTAGTGACTAAGGACTCCGAATTCACTTGATTTACAAACATAGAATTTTTTTAAACCACATTTCTCTAAAGAATAAGTGCATGGAAGACAAAGAATTGTAATAACCAATTCAATGTTGTGTAGGTAATCTATTTAAGCATTTTAATTATTTATGTTATTACACTACACAATCATGTAAGAATAAGATTGTAAACACATGTAGGTTATCAAAAATAAGTGAATGAATGAATCATTATCAAACATAATACACTACTCATACTTAGAGGCATGCTAAGCGTTTCTACACATGTTTATCTACAATCAATTTCATTGCACATAACAAGATAATATTCAAGGCATGATAAATACAAAACAATGTCTTTTAAGAAACATGAAAGTTAAATTAAACATTGTATTTAATCTTTAATTGATATAATTAATCATCCTTGATAATGGCAATGAATAACAATCAGTTTTTATAAATTTTTGATTTTTTTATATATGCACAAAACAATAAACACACATAAACACATTTTTGTTCTTTGAAATTGTTTTGTAATTTTGTATTTGTTTTTTTATATATATTCTCTGGAAATCATAGAAGTCTTTAATAGCCCTTTTAGTAAATGATATTCTATGCCAGAGAAATAATGCATAAGAAAATACATATAATATTTTTTTTTAAATAAAATTTTGTTTTAAAGGAAATAAAAAGATAGAAAACTTTTTACAAACAGAGAAATAAAACACACAAAATATTAAAATAATACCAGAAATAATTCAAAACAAAAAAAAAAATTTTGGAGCAAAGGAGCTAACGCCAGGCGTTAACTTCTTAACGACAAAACAGAACTGCATTTCTTGAATTTTTGAAAAATGTTTTTCGAAATTCATTTGTATTATAAAGATGCCTTCCTTTAGTTGAAATTTCAGAGTATATTGATTAGATTTGAAGGCTCTTTTAGCATGTTTTTGGTGATTTTTCAAGTACTTGTGTTTTGTAAAATCATTAAAGCTCAAAATAATAAAATATGCAAACACAAGATGTAATGTTAGAACAAAAACAAATATGCATGATTTATGTATACATAGTGAGATAATGTTCATGCAATGAATATAATATAAGTATATCTAAGATCAAGATACCTCAACAGCATGACTACACTCTAGCCCCGTACTAAGTGATGGATGGGCATGAGGAGCTACACGCATGCCGTAGGTTGGGGAGTTAATCCCATATACATACAAAAGACGACGCTCAACCTAGCACTCTTTCCCCTAGTACCTCGCAAGGCCCCACTGGAACCCTCCCCAGTTAAGGACAAGACATGACTTAGAGGTTAGGTCTCTAATGCACATAATCCTACGCCCTCGCTATTGTGAGACACAAGTCATAGGTTTAATGATTATGGATATACTAAGCGTGTTAGCCTTAAATATATAAACTATATTATAATTGCATGATTAGTTTTGGATTTACAATTTTATCGAAGATTGTTGATTTTAAATACATTTAGAAAAGTTTTATTCATGCAAATAACTATAAAGGAAAATATGATTTTTAGATTTTAATGATATAATTTACTTTAGCATTGCAAGATATAACTAGCATGAATATTGATTTCTATCTATGGTACGTGATAATGCTAGTGTGATGAATTAGGATGACATGGTGCAAAGCTAAGTAAAGATGGAGAAATATAAGATTGAGTTGCGTGTATTCAAATATAGAGTTTTGAATTTTCATAGACCTAGAAAGAAGTGATAATTCTATTTGATTTCATCTTGTTGATATCAAGTTAATTCATAGGTCTAATGATAATGAGATTCATGCAAACAATAAAGATGCACATCACACACACAAAACAAGATATGAAACTATAATACCAATTGCAATCATATATTTCATTATTCCTAAGGTTGATAGAATTAGTTGATTTAAGATAGGTCTTGATGGATCATGAATTATGATATGTGATAATAGTAAATTTTAGCATAGGATATTAATAGGTCATGGTGGTGTGTGTATAGTTCATATTCATCCTCTTAAAGAGACAAACAAAATTGTTTTGGTTATCTGAAAGTAGAAGACAATGATACTTAACACAGCAAAATAATTTTTCAGAAAATAATAAATAAAGAAATCAGAATTTTTAGGAAAATATGATACCGCCAGCGTTAGTGATAATGCCTTGCGTTAGCAACAGAGTTACTATATTTGATTTAAAACACATTGTTTTTTATATTATTTGATTCTGATTTTTCTCGATTATGATTTTCAATATAGGGTCTATTATATGCAGCAACGAAAAATAGACAAATATGCAATAAGTTGTGCATTTAATATTTTAGCCTAAGACCCCTAAAAGTCCATTTAAATCCAATTTTGAAAATAATTGTATTAGTCTTGATAATATCATTTAACAAATTTAGCATTCAATTTATAATGATAATATAAGACATTTATAGGCAATGGATTTAAAAAGGATAAAATATATAAAAGAAAAGATAGATCACAAAAAATTAAGACTTTATGTTAATTTTAATTCAATTTTGATTTGATAAACATTAGTCTTAAAATGTAAAAGTCATATTTCATAATATATCTAAGTGACCTTAGCATGTTGGCTCAAAAATAAGAAAACAAACAAAAGAAAAAGCAATTAAGCATATCATGAAGTAGAGTAATGATATTTCAGTTTTAATTTATTTCTACTTCATGCAATACGATGATTCCTAGTGAATGAGAGATTTAGGTATCCAAAGGGGACCAAGTGTGATGGTTCCTTTGGGTACCCAAATACATCGTGTTGGCTTTTGGAGAGAAAATGATGAATGGGCCTTTACATGTGGAGTTAGTGTTTCATTTTTAATTTTGGGCCTCCATTCATACTTTGGTTGTTTTTCTTTTAAATTCATATTATGATTATTTGACATCTTTTTGGAATGATAGTTGTTTGAAAAATAATTCATATGGGATTTATGTTTATTCAAATTATTTTTCAAAATACATTGTTGTTGATAATCATAATGAATTTTATTATATAGATTCTTTGAAAGTTTATAAGAGTGATTGTCTTTCTTTAGAAGTGATTGTTGAAAGAGTGGGTTACAATAAATTTTAAATGATTGATTCTTATTTTGATGATTTTCATTTCCAGTCTTTCTTATAGACATACTCTTATAATATGAAGTTAAGCTTTTAGACTTTTGATAATTTGATAAACTAGAAATAAAGGATGTTTTATTATATGAAAAGTTTTGAATAAACATTTTTAATGATTCTAGTTTATCATTTTCTTTTATCAATTTTTCATTATGCTTTTTTGAAGTTAAAAGACATTTTTCCAAAACCTTGAGTTCTTCTTTAAAAGTATTATAATCAAAACAAGGTTTAGCATTTTTAATTAAAGAGCATGAATCAGAATTTGAAACATCAATATAATTAAGATTCTACTTTAGCGTTTGCTTTTAAAATTTTATTTTCTAAACGTAATTTAGAATTAGCATGTTTCAACTTTGAAATTTTACGTTTAGCAAATTTAAGCACACGAAATGTAGAAATAGAATTTCTTACAAAAAGAGAAGTTTTAGATTTTCTGACCTTGCTATAGTTTTCGTCTTCTCTTTTGCTAGAAGTTTTGCCATCAATTGAGTTCAATATTGTTTCTCTCTTAGATTGATCTTCCTCCAAGAATGAGTCCTCGTCGATTTCTTCTCTTGGATCTATAAGGAATTCCTCTTGTTCATCATCTGTGGAAGGAAGACTGTAAGTATTCTCAAGATATTTCCAAACATCAAAAGCAGTAGGAAGCGTATAAATAAGTTTGAAAATATTTTGATCTAGAGCACAATATAAACTATTCATAGATTTGGCATTTAAAAACATTTCATTTTTATTTAAAATACTTGGGGGGCATTTTAATTGTAATATTCCAAACTTCAATATCCAAAGTTTTAAGAAATTTTTCCATAAGTGTTTTCCACCCATTATAATTTTCGCCCATAAATAATGGTGGACATAAATATTTTTCCTTTTCATAGAAATTATCCCCTCTAGAAGATGCGAGATCATGAAGCGCCATTATTCCCGGTTGTGAAGCCGTATTGGAATAACCTACCCTCTGATACCACGTGTTGGATCTTACGACGCCCTTAGAGGGGGGGGGGGTGAATAAGGGTTTTATGTAATTTAAATCTTAGTTAAAAATATTAGAGTTTGCAACTGAAGTTTCAGAATATTTTATAAGAAAATATATTTAAATATTCCAGATAAGATTATATTGAAGATTCCTTTTTAAATTATTGAAACAAACTTTTTGTTAACTGTTGCTAACGCCTGGCGTTAAGTCTTAACGCTGGGCGTTAGCTCTCCAAAGAATATTCTTCAGAACAAAAAGATTGCCACACTGATTTTACTTATGAAATCTTAAATGAAATACAATTTCAAAACATCAGAGATAATGAAAATTATTATTGTATTTCAAAGATAATTATACAAATGTTAAATTTAATACTTTGATGGAAATAGAAATTAAAACATTCTCAAAGAGGAAATAAAATCAATTGAATAGAACATTAAGAGACATGATTTTATTTCATAATAAATTGAATACACAAATGTTTAATTTCTATAATGCTAGAAATCAAGGCGAAAATATGTAAAAACACTTTTTGATGTTTCACGGGTCTTCTCCCAAGGATCGGTTGGCTATAGCCTATCTATCCCCAGATAAGGCCTCTAGCCACCCCTAGATCTACCCTCGACCTAGTCGCCACGCACAAGGCATCAAATTACCCCCTAAGCCTCACAAGGACCTAGTCGCCAACACAAGGCGAATTTACCCACAGAATCCTTCCCGGAATCCGACGTTCTCACCGAACGATTTCTCCACACAAAATACAAAAAGAAAATAAAAGATTACAAGATTAGTAAAGAGATACTCCCCAAGAAATTCTGACGGTGAAGACGAAGTCGATGTAGATGTTGGCGTTCTTAAAACGATCGTCCTTCGTATGGAATATGCATTGTAGACCTTCTCCTTCAAAATCTTCTTTAGATCTTCATGTTAGCCGAAGGGAGATCTCTTAATTGCTGTACACGAACCTCTCTCCAAATATCAGAATTCTGGAATCATCTCTTGTCCAATTTGAATGAGAGGAGCTGTACTTTTAAAAAGCCTCGGAAGCTAACGTGTGCGTTAAGGTTAACGCCCGACGTTAGTGAATCGTGTACGGCAGTTGCTGACATCGTGCATAAAGTCGGGAGTGTGACAGAACCAATTTCATCGAACGGAGCTGATTTCGTCGAACTCGCCTTCGTCGATCACACCCTTTCGTCGAACGGAAAAACAGCCACCATCACGATCGTGCAAACCGCCAGGAACGTGAAAGAACAAACTTTCGTCGAATGGAACAATTTCATCGAACGGAAACACTTTCGTCAAATGGAGCTTTAAATTCGTTGAAGGGCCTCAAATTCGTCGAACGCAATATTGTTGTGCAGGAGCTTAGTTCGTCGAACTCAAATTCGTCAAGCGGCCTTCACATATCGTCGAACGGAATATTCGTCGAACGGAATTTTCGTCGAACGCAGGCAAATTCATCGAATAGAACTCCAAGTTTGTCGAACGCAGATTCGTCGACCTCAACTCGACGTCATTCCTCCTCTTGTTAACGCGGGGCGTTAACAGTTACCGCGAGCGTTAGTTCTCTTTTGTTGACCGCAGCTCGATGGCTTTGTTCTCGACGGCATTCCTTCTCAGCGGTTTTCTTCTCAGCAGTTGATAAGGCTGGGCGTTAACTACTAACGCGAGCGTTAGGTATCTTTCCAGAGAGTCATTTCCAATCAGCAAACTATTCATAGGGATATGTAGCTATAGTTCCTGTACAACCTGCATACTATAAACACACAAAATACAAGATCAAATACAACACGGTATTTGTTATTCTCAAACCAAGAGATGCGGAACATAGGCTCCAACAAAAACCACCTTATTTATTAATTACATAAGAATCTATATAAGTAATTCCCTAACAAGAATTCATACAACCCAACTTGCTTTCCTCTGAGAATGATATTCGGGGAGTCTCTCCCAATTTTACTACTTGAACGACTGGTGCACTTGCCGTAATCGCCTCAGTGGAGAAGGAGGAGGTGAGGTTGGAGCTTGACTTGGCTTCAAATTTGCATGGTCCACTTTGAGAAGATTCTTATATTAATTCTTTTAACGGGTGGAATTAGTACCCCTTTTGATTTGCAGACTATTAGGTAATGATGGAGCAGGACTTGGCTCATCATTCTCATATAAGCACTCTCCTTATGTGAGTATTTATGGGCAATCATCTTAAGGAGGCACCTCCCCCAGTTTATTTTCTTGTTGAGAACTAGAACACCCATAATCTGCAGCTGCTGCCTAGGAATAACAACATGTGCTGAGATATTGCATAACATCACCTTCCCCACAATATCTGCACCACAATATCTGCCAAGAACCTGTACTCTTTAGATACATCATTCTTCTTCAAATTTATTGCCTTCTCTTTGTGAAATTTCATAAACTATAATGCCTTGATGGTCTCTTCTACTGACAGTTCATCAGGATCACTACCAGCTGGTAGATCAAAGGTTTGACATAACATTTCCTCTGTAATGTTGATATCATTCCCTGAGATTCTCCCATTAAGAGATCCATCATCTCCACTGTGGATATTATCTCTCAGTTCAGTTAACTCGATATCATAGATCTTGTATCTAGTAGAGATTAGCTTTGTCAACCCAGCAGTTTGGAATAGACGAAGAATGGCCTTGAAGTTTTCAGATTCTGCATTGAAGGAGTTGACATCCACATAAACCTGGAGTTGACCTTTGGAGGTGCCATATAATCTGTAGTACCTGCAGAGGAAATAAAGGGAGAAAGATAGAAAGAGAACGAGACGAGAAAAATGTAGGAGAGCTTGGGAGAAGAGGAGCAAGCGCAGGAATGAAAGAATTCAAAAGCGTAATGGATTCGACGCCAATGGTGCTTAAAAAAGATGATTCATCGCACCTTAGGGTTTTATTCGAAGCACTGTCGATAAGGATTAATAGACAGCGCACCAAAATGTGTCGAAGCAGCTTCTAGAAGTGAAACTATGCGCACTAGTCATGTCGACGTTGCATTGATTAAAACTCGACTCAACTTCGAATTTGGCGATCAACTATTAATTTGACGTATCCGTCGATATGAAATCGAGATTGCGTCGAATGCTATTAGAGTTATCTAATTTGGATGGATCTCGAAGCTAGCGTCAAATAGAATTAGACCGTACGTCGAATTCTATTTGACACAACTCTGAATTAGTAGTTGCATATTGCTTTTAGAGCAGGCGTCGAGTAGAATTAGACAGTACATCGAATTCTATTCGACGTAACTCTGAATGAATAGTTCTATTTTCTTAGCAAGTTCTTGCTATTTTTCCCAGTAATGAATTTTATTGAAAATAGTATTTATACTATTATTTTCATAAACCTAAGAAGATAATATGAAGATTTAAAGTAGAAATCACTCCCATGTTGGATTTGGGTCCTTATTAGACCATAATTCTTCCTTCCCCTTCCATTATCTCCTAGGAGGGATCCTACTTACTCCTGCACAAATAGCTTAAACATTAGAAGGAACTCGGATTACCTTGGGCCCTTTGTTTTTACCATTATAAGGTTCTATGAAAGAGTAGAAGGGTCTTTCATGATATCCTTTAGGATGGTATAGAATGAGTTTATCAAGCCTTGATTTATTATGTTGGTACTTGAAATGTCAATAAAATGTATCTACATATAATAAATCATTAGTGTTTTATTATTCTATTTTTGTCTTTAGCCTTTTGATTATTATTGGTTAATTTCTCTGTCTTACTCTTGCCTAGAGATTTCTTTTCACTGTTTAGGCTTACTTCATTAAGCACAGTTATTTTATTTGGATTATTAATATCATTATCCTTGGTTGGTGCACTCCTCTCACTTATTTGAAAATCACTAGGCGTAATAAATCTGACTGGATTTTTCCCGGCTAGTCTACTAGTGATTTTTGTGCTAGTGCAAGGGTCTGCTCCTAGACCTAGGTGTTTAAATCTCATGGAGAGATTTTGTATGATGTCTTTGAGCTTTTGATTCCTCCCATTGAGAGAGTCCTCAAAGGATTTTGCCTTTGTTAGCTCTTCTTTTAATTTTAGATTTTCATTTCTTATGCCTATCAATTCTGTTTCTTTTTCTTGAATTTCATTTCTCAGATCATTATTGATTGAATATAATTCATCTTTCTTAAAATGTTCTAATGCTTCCCTATTTGTTTCTAATTATTTTTGTATACTGAGGAAATCATGACAAAACTCTTTAATGCAATTTTTAAATTCATCAGAATTGAAATCAAAATCATCAAACAGAGATACCTATCTTCTTCATCATCTGAAGATATCCCCAATGCTATCATGCTGGCTGCTACAACATCTTTTTCTTCATCACTCTCTGATGAATAGGAGCTTGACTCTGCTTTAGAGTCACTCCAGGTTTCAGTAATGAAACCTTTGGCTTTCTTCTTGTCTTTCCTCCTGAATGTCTTCTTCTTTCTGCTCATCTATGTTGATGTTCCTGTCCCTTTGTTCCTGTGGGAAATCAGGGGCTATGTGCCCTGGCTTGTTGCAGGAGAAGCAAATCACCTCCTTCATTGGAGTCTTATCATATCTTGGCTTTGAGCTCCTCTCTCTTCTCCTTGAGCCTTCTGTCTTGACCCACTTTCTGAATCTCCTTGCTAGGAGACTAAACATTTCATCTTTAGGAGTGGAGGTCTCTCCTTCAACACCTTTCAGAATAAGGCTCCTTTGGATAGGATTTGGAGTTGTCTTCTTTGCCTCTGTTTCAACTCTGCTTTTTAGTAGCGTCTCATATGACTTAAGCTTTCCTAGCAAAGCATCAATAGAGATTTCTCTATGGAATCTGGACTCTTGATGGCCCAGATCCTTGAGTCCTATGAGCTTGGGAAGCACATGAGGATCTTATCATTGATCTCTGTCAAAGATATTTCCTTGTCCAGACTACTTAGCTCATTGATAATGATGTTGAATCTGTCATACATTTCAGCAATACTTTTACCAGTTTTCTTTTGAAAGTTCTCATATTGGGATATAAGAAGGGGCTTCTTGTCCTTTCATTCATCAGAACTCCCTTCTATCATTCTTGTAAGAGATTCCCAGATCTCTTTTGCTGATTGGCAGTTATCTACTTTCTGGAAAATGACATCTGACATTGTGGAAACAAGAATGTTCATAGCCTTGGCATCACATGGCTTCTGCTTCTTCTCAGTCTCTGTCCACTCATTTCTTGGGACAGCTTCCAGTGTTGAAGATCCACTGGCATCTTATCTGACTAGATCTGGGGACCTGAAAGTATAACATTAAAGATGTCTTCATCAATTGAGTTCATGTACAACTTTATTCTAGCCTTCCAAAGTGTAAACTTATTCATATTACACATTGCTGGTCTTGCTGATGTATAGTCCTTAGAACTCATTTTCTTTTAATAATAGTTTTAACTGATTTATAATAAAGAAATGCGAGGAGGAGATCTTTTGATCAAGGTGTTAACCTTTTAATTTTCAACCTAGCTCTGATACTAATTGAAAGTGCACAATTTGCCTCTGAGTATTCTCTAGAGGGGGGATAGAGTTTAAAATATTTTCTACCCAAATTATGCACACACAATAAAACTTTAAGTATTATGCACCCAGCAAAACCAAAGACAGAATAAAGTATAAATAGATTGCTGAAAATAAAACACAGAAAAACTAAAGTATGGACAGAACAAAAAATCACACACAAAGACAGAAGAATTTTATAGAGGTTCCCCAAAATGTGGGTAGTCCTCTCTTCTACCTCCCTGTTAGGATTGCACAACTTGTGCCTGAGTCTTTTGATAAGGAGACTCTTAGAACCAATGAGTCTTTTAATAAGGAGACTCTTAGAACCACTGAGTCTTTTGATGAGGAGACTCTTAGAACCACTGAATCCTTTGGAAGAGGTATTAATAAAACTCATTTACAATTGAAGGAAATGTGAGAAGAAAGTAAGAAGAAAGAAAGAAGATGAGGATAAAAAATTCTATTCTCAGAATTCTTCAGAAGCAATTTCTCAAGAACTTCAGCTTCTGTTTTTCTTTCACTAGATCTGTTGATGATGAACCCTTGCTTATGATTGTGAAGATTTGCAAGGGTTATTTTATGATTGTTTTCTTTGAGTGCTAGTTGTAATCTAGCTGATGTATGACGATGATGAAGGAGCAACTATCTATCTTTTCTGTGTAGACATAACACTTGACTCTTCTTTCTTAGGGTTAGAGAGAAATGGAGAAGAAGCGCCCTATTTGACAGAATGAATAATGTTATCAATCTCTCATATTTCTTCTCTTCTCCTCCTTACTTATTTTGTATGATTGGTATTTAAATTTCTTTCTCCATTTAGATTGTCCTGAAAAGGAATTCTTATTGGACCTTGATTTTCCATTTATCTTTTGATCTCGACCCTCCATCAGCTATGAATATCTTCCAAGAATGCTTTTGCTATATCCTGGTGTACTCCATTCCATTCTTGGAAATAATTGAGCAGTTGGAGAACTGTATATTGCTTGGTTGTCCTTCTAAAAATGAGTTATAAGGACAACAAAGAAAGCTTCCTTTTTCAGACTGTATTCGACGTATTATCGAATTAAATTTCTTTCTTATCGTCGCACCACTGAGTTCTTATCAGAGTAGGCATCGAATTCATTCTTAGCTCTGGATGAACTCAGATGTCAACGTAACGTCGAATACTTCTCGACGTATCCGTTGAGTTGAAGGCTTGTACATGGACATCATATTCTGCATCGAGTTAAAGTCGAAGTTGCATCAACTTCACCGATGGCTTTGACAAGCTCTTCCTTCTATGCTGAGTGCCTTTTGACATTGTATCGACTTGATGTTACTTGGACTTCTAGTCAGAGTTGAGTCGTTATCAAGTTGAAGTTGCATCAACTTTCATTCGATTGAAGTCTTAACTTAACCAATTTTGTGATTGTCTTGACTTGGCCTTGGCTATCTAATGTGAGTGTGACAACATAAGACATCTAATGACCAATTTACCCTTAGTATACAATGAGAGTAATACACCTAGGAAGTAAAATCACATATAGATAATTTATTAAGTTAAATCAAAAGAAATATTTCCCAACAATATTCATTAAGCCACTTGATGAAAGCAAGCACAATTTCTTGATCAATGCATTGGGAATGATTGTTGGAGCTCTTTATGTCACATCAATTATGTAATATAACTTTTTATATAGAACGGTATTGCTCGGAAAAATAACAATTTTTTTGAGAAAAATATAACTATTTATTTAGATTTGCATCGAATAGAAATCGACGCACCATTTATTTCTACTCAACGCCATCTTTGAGAGATGACTGGGAAAGTTCATTTAAATCGCACTCAATACAACATTGAATTCCTATTGACGCATGCACTGACTCAATAGTTGCCGCTTCTATTCGAAGCCACGTCAATTTCCACTCGACGTAATGTTGACTTTTCAAGCGCACACAGACCTTGGTTTTAAAAGCTATTTCGACATATTTTGGCACGCTGAATCTAGCTATTTTGACGTTGCTTCGAGAATAACTCTAAGTTACGATGAATCGTCTTCTAAAAGCAACACGGTCATTATACTTTATTGTGCTTTTGAATCCTCTCCCTCTCGCTCTCCTTTTTTACGCCTCTCTACTTCTATCTTCTTTCTTCTTTGCAGGTACACGACGATAATCAATGGATTCTAAGAGAGACATTCAGGATGCAATTGATTTGGCTTTAGATACATTGTTGTCTCAGTTCTCTTCTCAATACCTGGATTTCTCAGAAGATTGCTATAGCATGTTTTGGGCACAACATCACAGGTTAAGGTACCTCACTGCCCAGATGAAAGTGGTCGAAAAGGAGGTGAAATCATCGATGCTGCCTGCTGAAGTCTTTATATCTTTCTTCAAAGATATAAAGTCGGGGGATAAGGGTGACAGTAGTCCCCTCCTGATTCAGTGTATACTGCCATTGAGCACCAGTATCAACATTCTTCTTAAGTTTTAGAAGGAGAACCAACAATCACCTCTCAATTCTCCCTAGCACCTGCACCATCTTCTCCACACAGATTCCTGCCTTCAATCTAGGGGGAGTCATCAATTCAGGGGGAGTTTGATCTTTTCTCCAATGATGAGGACTATTAGGCAAGTTTGAAGGAGTTTTTAGTATGTGTTGTTCTCCATCTGTACTCTGCTTATTTTTCAATATGATTGAAATCACATAAAAATTCTGTAAAATTTGTTAAGATAAATAGAAGTGATTGTTGGGAAAAACATCATCTTGATTTATCTTACAAATTATGTAAAAGTGGTTTTATCATTTAAGATTCATTACCCATGTTGTATAGTAAGGGTAAATGGTTATTAGATATCCTAGGATGCCTCACTCTTATTAGAGTGTCAAAGTCCAGTCAAAAAGCGTGCAAAAACCAATTGAGTTAATTCTGCGTCAAAAAGAAGTCAACGCAGCTTCGACTGCAAGTCGAAGTAACTTCGAATAGAAGTTAAGATAACTCGGACTGGGAGTCAATGCATTATTGGAAGTCGACGCAATGTCAAATTGTATTCGACTCAGAAGCTTGAGTCAATCAAAGAAACATTTGAAGTCGACGCAACTTCAAATTATGTTCGACAAAGAAATCAGAGTTTAAAGTCTATGTCTTCATCTCGACTTATGCGTAGATAAGGAATCGACTCAACATTGATAGCAGAGCTCAACTCAAAGCTGAGAAAAATTTCGAAGCTGCTTCTATTAGAACTCAGAGGTGCATCGATATGAAGGCAAAGTTATTCTACGCAACATCGAATACACAAACAGATTTAGATTACTTTCTAAAATCGATTCTGAAGCTTATTCAGATGATATATATGGAAATTATTTGAATTCTAACTGGTCATACATGTACAAGAAGGGAAAGAAGAACTTCAGATATTCAATAATAATATATTTGGAAGTTATTCAAAAGGAGTATGACAAGCTGTCAACACAAATAGATAGAGAGCAATACTACATCTTGGAAATTCCAACTAGCGAAACAACAGAAGAGGAAAGACATTCATCTCTATTTGATAGAAGATTAAGTATGTAGAATTCAAAAGAGAACAACAACAATTATTCTACCTCTCCTTCTTCTGCTCTTTTCCACAGAAAAGACTCAACGGATCTATGTACTGGACTTTACACACAAGGCTTCTTCTTCTTACTTTTTCTAAAAGAAGCATATAATATATATAGAGATCATCATCAGGATTAGAGCTATCACAATCCTTGTATCTCTCTCTCAAGCAAGGATTCATTCATTGAACAATGATCCAGAAAACACTAAGTGCCAATAATCCCCTTTGATTGTTGCAAGAGGATTAATCCAGAGAAGAATAATCTCCATCTTCTTCTTCTTTCTTTACTCTATCTTCTACTTTTATAAAACTGAGTAAAGATTCCTAAGAATCCCTCTTCAAAGGATTCAGTGGTTTAAGATCTCTATAACAAAAAATCTAGTACTAGTTCAAGATCTCCTTATCAAAAGATCTAGTTTTGGTTCAAGATCTCCTTATCAAAGATCTAGCTTGGTTCTATGAGTTTCCTTAACAAAAGACTCATATCCTAGTTCTAAGAGTCTCCTTATCAAAAGACTCGGGCACTGGATAGTGTATTCCTACCAAGGTGGTTGAAGAGTAGAGTACCCATACCACTATATATCTTGTTTTATCTATGCTGTGAATTTTCTGTGTTGTCCCATATTTATTTTATTATTCTATGTTTAATTTATTCTAGTTGGAATTCTAAATGAATAGTAGTTGAAACTATTATTATTTTGTGCACATTTAATAGAAATGTTTAAAACTCTATTCACACCCCTCTAGAGAATACTCAGAGGAGTCAATGTGCACTTTCGGGTTGCAAATGCTTTTTATTAAACACATGATTCATTTGGAAAATTTGATAAAAAAATATGATGAAGGAATTTTTCTTGGGTATTCTTCAACTAGTAGATCCTATTGAGTATATAACAAAAGAACAAAATAGTTGAAGAATCTATTCATGTTAGAGTTGATGAGCTTGTTCCACATGTAGAGAAAATTATTGCAAGAAATGAAGAGGAATCCCTCTCCCCATTAGAGCATGAGGATGACGAGTCGCCAGAAGAGGAGAACAAGGATGGGGAGAACAAAGAAGAGGAGGACAAGCAAGATGAGTATGTGCGTCCTAGCATGCTAAAATTCACAAAACATCATTTAAGGGAGCTTATCATTGGGGAGCCATTGAAAGGGGTAATGTCTCGCTCTTCCCTACAAGAATCTTTTTCAAACCTTTGCTTTGTTTCCGAAATCGAACAAAAAAATGTTTCAACCGCTTCAAATGATGAATTTTGGTATTTAGCTGTGAATGAAGAATTAGAACAATTTGAATGAAATAAGGTTTGGAATCAGATAGAAAGACCATCTAATCAACCGGTAGTAGGGTTAAAAGGGATTTTCAAAAATAAATTAGATGGTGAATCTAGGATTACTAGGAACAAAGCTCGCTTGGTAGCACAAGGATATTCTTAAATCGAGGGGGTAGAATTTGATGAAACAATTACACTTGTTGCTCGCTTAGAATCCACTAGAATTTTTCTTGCATTTGCGAGTTTCAAAAGATATATATTGTTTCAAATGGATGTTAAAAGTGCCTTTTTAAATGGGATTATTAAGGAGGAGGTTTATGTTGAAAAAAACCCTCGGTTTTATAAATGGAAATTTTCCAAATCATGTATTCAAACAAGATAAAGCACTTTATGGTTTAAGTCAAGCGCCATATGCTTGGTATGAAAGATTAACTTCATTTTTATTAAAGCACGGTTATGCAATGGGAAGCGTCGATAACACACTCTTCATTAAGCGTGTTAATAATAATTTGATCATATTACAAATTTATGTAGATATCATAATTTTTGGAGCCACTAATGAAGAGTTGTAGTGTTATGAAGTTGTACTAGTAATGCAAAAAGAATTTGAAATAAACATGGTAGGAGAACTCACATAATTTCTAGGTTTTCAAATCAAACAAAGATATGATGGAATATTGATTAGTCAATCTAAATATGTTCATGATATGTTGAAAAGAATTGGGTTTGAAAATTAAAAACAAGCCTCTACTCCTATGAGTTCATTTTGAAATTTAGGAAAAGATGAAGACGGAATCTCTATTGATCAAACATTATACAAAGGAATGATAAGATCATTATTGTATCTAAGTCCTTTTAGACCCGATATTATGTTTGTTGTTTGCTTAGGTGTTAGATTTTAAGATAATCCTAAAGAATCTCATTTAATAGCGGTTAAATGAATCTGTAGATATTTAAACGGATCATCTAGTCCAGGCTTATGGTATCCTTATAATGATTCGTTTATATTGCATGGTTATTCTGACTCATATTATGTGGGTTCTTCGTTGTAAGAGCACAAGTGACACATGCCACTTCTAAGTCCTGTCACTTGTAGCATGTTTGAATAGGAAACATAATTATGTTTCCCTCTCACCACCAAGGACGAATATGTCGCACTAGGAAGTTATTGTGGACAAGCCCTTTGGATGCATTAAATACTAGAAGACTTTGGGGTTCATCTAAATAATATTGAATTAAAATGTGATAACAAAAGTGCAATCGATCTAACTAACAATCTCGTTCATCATTCAAGGTCTAAACACATAGATGTGGGTCCTCACTTCATTAGGGATCACAATAAGAAAGAACATATGAAAATTAGCTTCACAGGCATGGATTCCCAACATGTATACATCTTTACCAAACCTCTCCCTGAAGCTCATTTTAGCATGTTTAGGTAAAATTTGTGTGTCTTAGATATATCCAAATAAAATCTATAAAAAGCTACTTCTCCTCAAAACAAATTTCTCTGTTAATCTCTCATGCTTATTGTGTCTCATCATATCTTGAAATGCCTGAATTTTTAGTCAATAAAAATCTTAAAATTTGAATTATAGTGCTAACGGACCATGTAGTGTCTAACCCGCGGTGTTAGACTATTTTCCTAACATTGCAATTTTCTTTATGCCTTTATCTTTGTATGTCTCTTTCTATCTCTACTTACATCATATTTTTATATTAATTTCTCGAAAAACCAAAAACTAATAAAAATTGTAAAAACCATTTTAAACAATTAAAAACATGGTTAAAGAGCCTTCTGATCATCTCTATAATGTCTGAAATTTCTACACTGAGAAGGTCTCTATATAATAACTCTAAATCAATGAATTTGTTTTCAAAAATATAAGAAATCGTGTACTGTTTCGCCGTTAATAGTTAATGCCCAACATTAGTGGTCAACGCCAGTGTTATGAGTCAATGCCTGACATTAGCCCTTTAAGTCAAATTTCCATTTTATTATTTTTGAAATATCTCTTGTAATTTCTCATGAATATTTTCAAGTCGTTTCTCTGTTTTGAAAGTTTTTTAATCTTTATTTTCTATTATTCAAATAATAAAAAAAAATTAAAAATATGTTTTGTCATGCTATTATTTTATTATTTGACTATAGGATTTCACATGAGCAAAAATCTTGTTATTTTCTTCTCCAATGGTCAAAAGTGACTAAGCATTGATGTTTAAAATTGGTGTTTGGAAAAAGCAAAGCAATGGGGTTTTGTAATGATATTCTCCAAACCTACTGTAATGTCCCAAGGCCCTGGACTTAACATCGGGACAACATCCGACAGCCTCACTTGGCAACTATTACCGGGCTGCAGCCCAAGCACCTCAACCCCTCTCCATCCCACAGGCGGGTTGTTAGTGGCCACAACCTCCCTTTGGTGAGAAGTGATCCTGTTAAGTGCCTCTACGGGGTCTTCCCAGGAGTTCGCCCACAACTCAATTGGTGATGAGAAGTGAAGGAACTCTATAGTTAAGCGTGCTCGGGCTAGAGTAGTACTGGGATGGGTGACCTCCTGGAAAGGCCCCATAGAGGCACTTAACTGGATCACTACTCACCAAAGGGAGGCTGTGGCCACCAACAACCCGCTTGTGGGCTGGAGAGGGGTTGGGATGCTTGGGATGTACCCCGATAACGGTCGCCAGGCGAGGCTGTCGGTGGATGTTGTCCCGATGGTAAGTCCAGGGCCTTGGGACGTTACAATAAAAAGTGCACTTTTTATTGTAAGGCCCTGGACGTTACAAAAAAAGTGCACTTTTTATTGTAACGTCCCAAGGCCGTGGACTTACCATCGGGACAACGTCAACCGACAGCCTTGCCTGGCGACCGTAACCGGGCTGCTGCCCAAGCACCCCAACCCCTCTCCAGCCCACAGGAGGGTTGTTGGTGGCCACAACCTCCCTTTGGTGAGAAGTGATCCAGCTATGTACCTCTACGGGGCCTTCCCAGGAGGTAACCCATCCCAGTACTACTCCAGCCGGAGCACGCTTAACTATATAGTTCTTTCACTTCTCATCAACAATTGAGTTGTAACTCAATTGGTGATGAGATGTGAAAGAACTATATAGTTAAGCGTGCTCGGGCTGGAGTTGTACTGGTTTGAGTGACCTCCTGGTAAGGCCCCGTAGAGGCGCGTAACTGGATCACTTCTCACCAAAGGGAGGTTGTGGCCACCAACAACCCGCCTGTGGATTGGAGAGGGGTTGGGGTGCTTGGGCTGCAGCCCGATAATGGTCGCTAGGCGAGGTTGTCTATGGACGCTGTCCCGATGGTAAGTCCAGGTCCTTGGTATGTTACACCTATATCCATTGAAGGTTAGTGTACCTTATCATTTATCGAATAGAATATTTTATAAATACCAAGGTTATATTCCTCGAGGCGCATTGATTACTTCTACTTTGAGAAGGAAACTATTATCATATCAATTAGTTTTTAGGGTTTGTTTTACTTAGCTAAAAAGAGACAAAATGCAATTAAGGAAACGCTTTGACAATGATTAAAAAGAATAGTGCACAATCTAAATTCACCTCGGCATGAGAATAATCAAAAGTGGATAAAAATAATTCTAATTCTTTGTAAGTAAACTACTTGACCATGGAGGTTCCCAAAGCTTGAACATGCCTCTCTCGAGGAAAATGCCCAACTAGATTTAGGAAAATTTGATCGAACTCTCGTGTGGGGACTCGACGCAACCAACTTGACCAAAAGTCCGGACTGTTGGTGAAGGGGCTACCTATCCTTTATAGAGTTGGTCACCCTAGCAGGATCCACGGGGCAGCCAGTTAGGGCCACATGGGACACACCCTTCTGCTTCGACTAGTGCCACAACACCGGAGGCATTGCTGCACCCAACAATGACCCAGGGTTTCGAACCCGCGACCCCCTTTGATACCACTTGTGGGTACTCGGCGCAACCAACTCGACCAAAATCCCGGACTGTTGGTGAAGGCGCTACCTATCCTCTATAGAGTTGGTCACCCAAGCAGGATCCACGGGGCAGCCAGTTAGGCCCGCAGGGGACACACCCTTCTGCTTCGACTAGTGCCACAACACCAGAGGCATTGCTGCACCCAACATCTCGTTCTATATTCGATTGCCTAAAACTTGCTTTACGTAGTGAACCCCACTATTGGACTTGACTCTAATCTGGGAGATTTACATCATCCTTTCTCGAGGGGTGTGTGCAACTCTCTTTACCCTTGAGTGATCGATTCATACTTTGAGCCTATCGGCTAACTAATTATATAAACCTAAGTGAAAACCATATATCAAAAATATGTTCTCACTAAATAAAAATCAAGGGCAAATCAAAAGTGTTTACGTAAATGGAAAAAGAGAGCTAAATTTCATAATTTGATTATCTCATCATCGTATCATCTCGATCGAGCACTAATGAGAGTTTAGTTAATCATGGTGGAGGGGAAAAAAGAACATGAAGTATAATTGCATGAAAATTTACTAAAGCAGAAAGAGGAATGAAGAAGAGCAAGCTATTTTTTTTTTGGAAAATAAAAGAGATTACGCGCCTTAAGGAATATTACAACACTAGAAAAAGGAAGATTACAAGCTAAAAGAACTATTGCATGAAAGAAATCTAGAAAAACTTTACTTGGGAAGAAGAGAGAGAAAGAACATAAAGGAAAAAAGCATGAAAACAACAACTATGAGCTCTAGCACCACCTCCCCCTCTCCAAAATTTTGAACCCTGGACTCAAGGAGACCTCTAGAATTTATAGGAAAAAATTTCAGGTTACACGCCCTCGGTCAAGCCGATGACCCAGGGCATGTAATTTACTGTTCTGCTCAGCTGGGATGGCGGTGTTGGGCTTGTGTGATGATGCGGCAAACATAAAAATTTACATGCCTGTGATTTGGAGGTCACAGTCGTGTACTTGGGCAGCTTCATTAAATGCAATGTGTGCATGACTGGTGGCGTGGAGGAAGTCAGAGATTACACGGGCTGAGTCACGGCCGTGACATGTAGGAATACGGGCGTGACTGAAGTAAATTCTGCACAGAATCTCCACCTGGACACAACAGTAGTTGGGAGTGATCTTTAAGTTGACACGCCCTTGGTCATTGGCGTGCATTATCGAGGGCGTGTAATTGAACACGGGCATGACTTGGGGGGAATGAGCTCAAATCGCGCGACAGCAACTTTAGGCGTCCCAAAAATCTATAAAAATAGAAATATGCTAAATTAGATTTAAATTACAGAAAAGAACAATTTACAAACTAAAATTGACATAACAATGAAAAATTCATATTAAATAAATATTAAAATTCATATAAAAACTACTTATTAAATACCCCCATACTTGAGGTTTTGTTATTCTAGAGCAAATGTATGAGACATATTTTATAAGACATTAAGATAATTTTTAATTGAAACTAAAATTTCATTTAGACCAAAAGATAAGTTAAGAATAAATTCAAGGAGGAGTTAAGCCCTAAATTATGATGATAATTTGAAAAGGGGAAAATGCTTATCTAAGGACTTCTCAAGATAACGAACTAGCTAACAAAATTGTAGAAATTATCAAACTAAATTAGATTAAAATTGTAAGAACTCTAACTTACAAGAAAACTTAAGGAAAGGTAACCTACTAAATATTGCTCTCTCCATAACTTAAATTAGATCTAGATCAATGATATTGGTTAAGGGGGTTCACAAAATTTGGCATAAGAAGAGATCTAAGAATAGAGGTGATGGATTTTATCCTCTAACTTCACTCATTTTTTTCTAAATGTATATGTTTAGGAAAATGGTAAATTTTATCCCCTCATTTTCCATGCCATATAATATATAAAATAATTCTCTTCTAATAAAAATGATGCGCAAAACTATATCCGCAAACGATGACGGCATGTGTACCGTATCAAATGTAGTATAGGTTGTAAAAACCAAGGTCGTATTAGACTCGGGGCAGTTGAATACTCTTACATCAAGAAAATCTCTATTATTCTATCAACAATACTTTGGGGTTGGTTTTGCAAGAAAGAGAGATAACTTATTTTAAAATCTATGAATTAAAAGACTAGTACTCAACCTTGAATCACCTTGGAAAATAAATATAATAAATAAAACTTCTAATTCTCTTAAAGAAATTACTTGACCGTGGAGGTTCCCGAATTATAAACGTACCTCTCTCCAAGATACGCTCAACTGAGTTTAGGTTGATCAATCAAACTTTCGCTCTAGAATCAAAACCCCAAAAACTCGTCTTATCGTAGTGAACCCCTCTATTGGATTTGACTCCAATCTGGGAGAATTATGTCATCCTATCTCGAGGAGTGCATTCAACTCTCTTTATCCTTGAAATAATCAATTCGAAATCAGAACCTCTCGGTTATTAGACTACAAAAACAAGAATGAGAATTATATATCGATAATATAATCTCAAATCCAATAAAGTTCAAGGATAAATCTAAAGCATTCTAATGAAGAGAAAGAGAAGCTAAAAATTAACTCATGAATTATATTTTCCTTGGATCATCTCAGTCGAGTACTAATAGAAATTTAGCTACTCATAGAGATGGAGGAATTAACAAAAATAGAGGAGTGCATGATGAAAAAGAGACTAGAATAATTAAAAAAGAACTATTTTATTGAATTGCAAAAAGGTTACAATTAAGGAATTGAAAATTACAAGCCTTGAAATAAAAGTACAAGTTAAGAAGAAAGAAGAGTACAAGCTTGAGAATAAGAAAATAGTGCAAAAACTAAAGCTAGAACTCCAAGAATTCGTCCTTGATCATCTGGAGAGGCTCCCTTTAAATTGATAAACAATTTGTGTTACACGCCCTTGGGTCACGCCCGTGACCCTGGGGCGTGTAAAGGGGCGCGATCTGCTGGGTGCGGGAAGGATGCCGACTGGCTTTAATACAGGCGTTAAGTGCATGTCACGCCCCTAAGTCAGGCCCGTGACCTGGGGGCGTGTAACTTTAAAATTTGCTGCAGGCGGGAAGGAGCGTGGGATGAGTGACGCCCGTGTACTGGACGACATGCCCCCTGGTCACGGGCCTGACCTGGGGCATGTAACTTTAATTGACGTGGCAGGCTATCTGGATGCTTGTGGCAGGTCGCGGCCGTGACATTGGGTCACGCCCCTTAGTCACGCCCATGACCTGGGGCATGTACTTGGCGAATTCATCACGGAACGACCCCGGGGTGGCAGAAGCAGGTCTGGAACACCTCGTAGGTTACACGCCCGCTAGTCACGACCGTAACCCGTGGCGTGCAAATGTGCTTTTTGCTCAAAATGCCCAAAAAACCTGAAAACATAAAATAAACTTAAGTTAGCTTATGAAATCAAAAAAGGGAAAATTTATATGATATAATTCATATAATTAACATAATTTCATATTAAAATTATAATAAACCTATACTAAAAGATGAGTAAATAAATTACTCATCAAACGCCCCCATACTTGCTCATTGCTCATCCCGAGCAAATAATTCTTCATAAGGGTAGGAAAAACTAATGCTAGAAAGAATCATGAAAACTAGAGAGTAAAATGCGAAGTATTATGCCGGCATGCGAAGATATTTTAGTAACAAGACTTTCTTGGCATAAATACTAATTTATGAAGTAATTCAAAATGCATTTTAATTATTTATTATCGCTTTTAAAATGAGTCGACGGTAAATCAAAAAGTTTTGTAGAGGGAGAAAATAGCGTGATTGCTGAGATTTAAATTACTAGACGTTGACCCTTGGGGTGGCCTGCAAAGAAATCCATCAATGTCGACGGCCATAGGCTTGCCCGTTTGCACCTTCTCCACTGCACTTCATACTAAATCAACACTATGGATCTTTAGGATTTAAATAGGATGAAATTTTAAGGCTTGGGTTTAAGGGTGAGGTAAACTGTAAGACCCCTCCTCCCAGTTTCCGAGGGGGACCAGGGTCTTACCGCCCAGAACCGCCGCATTGCGGTGTAACATCCCAGAAGCTACTAGACCCCCAATGTGAATTTTGTCATGGCTAAGGTCCTGGTGTAACCCAGAGTCACTTTCAGAGCCTAATACTAGATGAAAGGGGCCTTGGTCTACAAATAACAATTTTGATGATCTAGATCAATTCACATCAACTTGAGTTCACCAACTCAAATTGCTCGTGCCAATAGGTCCCTAACCCCAAAGAGACCTAATTGGCACAAAAGCCCCATCATAGGGTCCCCAATTTTGGTAAAATGACCAAAATGCCCTTTAGGCCTAAATTGGGCTTAAATTGAAATTAAACCCAATCTAATTCGGCTTAGACTTTGAGCCAAGGCCCATCCTACATCCTGTAACACCCTGCCAGTACAAAAAGTATAACAGCAGGTCCGGCCGGGACCCCACGCCATACAAACCACACTAGCTAGGAGTTAAAAGGTGATAACCAGAAAAGTAACAACTAACGAGAGTACAAAACGTAAGCGGAAGCATTAATTAAACCATTCAAATAGACATGTCCACTATCATAGGAATGAATCCAGAAATAAGAGTTACGGCCTTAGGGCCTTACATCAAATCAATGTACAAAACTCCAAAAAGCATACATCGGCACGCAGGCCGGCAATACATGAGAAAACAGGAAAAAGGCTGGCCTTCGAGGGCCAACTCAGCAAAAGGACAGCAAAAGGACCAACGCCCGCTATTTCCCGCTAGGCTCACCTGCACCTGCATAAGGACATTCCACCAAGCGGTGGCAAATAAAGCAACGGTCAGCACAGCTGACCAAATTATAACGACCCCACCCCTTTCCCGGGGTGGCGGAGATTCTACCCTGCAAGTAAGCCATACTAGCACAAGTACTAATCTAAAGAGAGTGCAACTACACAAGGTGAGGTTTCAAGCACAATCAATCTTCTAGGTTGAGCATCAAAAAGAAGGGAACCTAGGTATGCACATGATGTTGGTTGGGTTCACCCGAAGGTTTCCCACAACCGCCTAAGCAAATCGCATGAGGCTAAACATAACATCAAATTCACAACACTCCACCCTAAGGGTCACAACCTTAGGTGGGAAACAAGAGCTTTTGGTCGGTCTAGGTATGACACCTTCCACGACCTCTCCCATGATCACACGGCTTTCATGAGGAAGGGACCTCTCGCCGATCTGCATGGAAACGGGTTCGGTTCAGCTTTGCCCGTGCTCTAATCGTCGCGATCTATCGCACGACGCGGGTACGGCTTCACCTCGGCCCGTAAGGGTTTAGCACTTTCAAGTGCTACACAAAAATATACGCTACGCACCTAACCCCTTCACAAGGATCTAGGCTTCGCGAATTCTCAACAAGGGAGGTACATACGCTCCGCATCAAAAACGTGGTGAAGGTTTGCCTTCATCCAAAACTCAAAGCATGGGGCTTTCGTAGGGATCTTCACAAGACGCCTACACTTAACTCCCGCAATACTATAGGTGAGTCCACGGAGTCATTCTCCGGCACGCATTCTAGGTCTAACCTAAATGCAACGTCGCAAATCAAGCATCACCGATTCGGGCTCACGGCCACGAATAGGCTTCACACAAAATGCCTAAATCCGCACGACTACCGGATTTTCTACATGCAATATGCCGGGGACGGACACAATCTACCCGGAGTCCCGAAGGACTTGAGGAAATCCTACACTTCACCCATTTGGTGAAAGAGATACCTCATGCAAGCAAAGAAAGAGGAATAAATGGACAAATACAAGTCCAAAGTTCGGGAGGAAGAATCGTTACCCTAGACGTGTTCCTCTTCTCCATGGATCCGAGATTCTACGCGGAGGGAAAGAACCGCACCGGGCTGCACTCTCCGGATCTGGAAACGGCTCGCGAAACGGAGCTCCGGAGCTCCGTCAATGGCGAAATCTCCTCTTCTTCTTCCTTGCCCCCTTCTTCTTCCTCTAGCCTAGGAGAGAGAAACACTATGAAATAATGAGGGTTTAATCCCTCTCCAAAGCCCTAAGACCCCCCAGCAACAAATCCCAGCCGTTGGATCGAATTCCAAGAAATTTGATCGGTCGGATCTTCTTCTCCGCTCAAAATCGCGGAACAGAATAAACAGGGCGCACGATCACAGGCGCACGGTCAGTGGTCGTGCGCGACGAGGGCAATGGTCGTGCGCACTATCCGGGACAGAACTCTGAATTCTTGCGAATAAGCGCACGATCGCTGGCGCACGATCACTGGTCGTGCGCGAAGAGGGAAATGGTCGTGCGCACTGTCCGAGACAGAACTCGATTCTCTTCTGAATTAACGCACGATCGCTGGCACACGATCACTGGTCGTGCGCGATGAGGCCACTGATCGTGCGCTAAGAGCAGACAGGGAAAATTCTAGCCTGCTTCACGTGCCGCACTACCACTCCGCCTACTTCGCGGAACTACCAGAATTGGGGTGTTACACATCCCATGTGTCAAATGATCTGGGTTGCCCTCTGAAATTGGATGGAGATGCATGCAAGGGGGCATTTTGGGAAAACCCCCCAATTTCCACTAGAATCCAAGAAAAAGCTCATGGATTGGATGCCACATGGCTCCCAATTCCCCTCCCCATGCAGCTCAATGAATTCCCCTAGAGATTTCCATCTAAAACCAAGCATGGGGAGTGCCAAATGGCAACCTTGGTGAAGCATCCAAGGCTTGGCCGAAAATGCTATAATGGCAACCCATTAATCTCCCTTCCCCACTAAAATCTAAGGCCACCATCAGCTTCAAAAGGAGGAGGGCAGTGGAAATCGAGTTTTGAAATGGAGTTTTTGGTGGAGAGGAGCAAAATCGGGCATGGGCTTGGAGCTTCAAATTCGGCCATGGCAATTCGATTACCAACCTATAATCAACCACCCTAAGGTCGGATTCCCCTTCTCTCCTCCCATGCTAGATCTTTGAATCATTTTCCCTCTAATTCTTTAAACCTTCATGGAATATTCATGGCCGAAATCCACCATTTTGGCCGAAAAATATCCATGCTAGAAACAAAGATATAGGCCACAGTTTACTACAATACTCATGCCAATCAATAGCTTGTCTCAAAACGAAGCTTTAGGAACTAATTTCGTGAAAATCCATCAAGTATTGAGGGAGTATTGAGCGAAATAACCCTAAAAACTGCTACCCGTCGGTTTTGGGGAAGAAGATGAACAGTAGTTTTAATTATTTTTTTTGAAGATTTATAATTAATGCTTTGTCTCATTATTTCATTCCACTTCCACCAATTATTAAAAATAGTAAACGGCCTCAAAATGAAAAGTGTCGAATACAAAAGTTGTAGCCCATTCTACCAGCTACCTACAGTAAAAATTTCGTAATTTTTGGAGCAATGTAGTTGCCTGTATGAATTTTCTCCTAATTTATGATTAGGAGACTAATATAGGGCTGGGACCCTAAATTAAATATAGAAAATTATAGACTTTGAATCAGATGTACTGCCCAACATGAATGTTGTAGCTAAGAACCCAAGGAACTCATAGAAATTTACTTTGCTCAATTTGGAGTTCTACAACTCAAGATATGATTTTTTCTATTGTAGACCATAAATACCCTTATTGCATGCAAGTTGTAGGAATTTGTAATAAAGTACAAATTAAGTTTGTGATGTCATCAATTTGAAACATGTGTGTCCAGTCCCTTACCAACTCAGGAAATTTATTTTTGGGCTATATTGAGCCTTGTAGCCCCTTGAATCTATTTTAGATTAATGGGTGTATTTTGGTAGCTTGACTCTTACAAAAACTAGTTTGATCGTTATATACACCCGTGTGCTCTGAAATTTGGGGCATGATGAATTCATGCCCCCACCATGGTGCTGCCAAAAGCCTAGATTGGTTGGAGCACATGCTCCTTGGTTTTTAGTAAAATGTGACTTTTACCTAATAATGAACTTAAGTGGTTTAAATGATCCAAACTACCCCAAATTTGAGGTGGACTCCTTATAGCTTAGGGAGGCTTTGGTTAAAATTTCAACTCATGTGCATGAGTGGATTCCTCTGAACTTCAAAATGAAGTTTGGGTCTTAGGGGTGAAATTTGGGTGCTAATAGTCTTTTTGGCTTTTTGGAGTTTTTGATGGATTTGAAGGTGGAAGTCACCTTGCATGCCTCTAAAACCTTGTGGTTTTTGTATGTCATGAGGATATAAATCATTGACATAAGTTTCATGATTTTTGGAAGTTATTTTCCTAAAGTTTTTCTATTTAATTTAAATTGTCACATTTACGTATTAATGGAATTTTTGGGATAAGATAAATTTGGAAAATTATGAAACTTAGGCATTGCTGTTTTTAGGTCATTATTATACTTCTGTAATTTTATCAGATTTTATTGAGACCTGTAGGTGGTGGTTGTAGTGTAAACCCTTATCGGCACACCACTTATATTAAATGAATATTGTGGATAAATATTACCTTGAAAATTATGAAACCTTGGATTTGGTGTTTTTAGATGATTATTATGCTAGGTTAATTTTCTTAGAATTTTTGAAATTCATATTTTAGTACTTGGTGTGTAAAGTCACATTTTCATCTTTTTCATGATAAATAGAAATTATGATTATAAATTTGCTGGAAATATATGATCTTCTAGAATTGATGTTTTTATGTCATTATAGTACCACTGTAATTTTCTCAGAATTTTAGGAAGTCAAGATCTAGTACTTATTGTACAAAATCATTTTAGCACCCATTTTATGATAAATAGAGATTGTGGGTTTAAGTTTACTGGAAAATTATGATCTTCTGGAATTAATGATTTCATGTCATTATAGTGCCACTGTAATTTTATCAGAATTTAGGAAGTCAAAATCTTATACTTCATGTGTAAATTTATACTTTCAATCATTTATTGAAAATTGGAAATCATGATTGGATAACTTCTGGAAAATTATGAAACCTTGGGAATCTTATTATTATGTCATATATCACCTCTGGAAGAATATTTAGCAAGGTTGAACTCACTAGCATGATACATCCTTTGTATTTTAGTTGAAGAAAATTGGTTAATGAATTTTTATAGAGGTCAAAATTGTATGAAATAAACTTAATCTCTGGTCAACTCTTATTTTACCCATTATGAATATATGATAAAAAATTGGAAGTCATTTGGAAGTGTTTTGACCAAGAATTCATCATAGGAATCAAAAATTAGTTATATGTCGTGGTCTGCGAATAGTGAAAATTGGATATGATGATTAAATCAGCAAACCACATAGAAAATCAGTGAGAGTTGGATTATAATAGTACACTAGTATATACCACTTAGAGGATGAAGAATCTTGAGAGTTGAGCACCATTCAAGAGAATGGATGCTTAGAAATGGGGGAAACATAAATCATGAAAACACCTAAATCATAAAGAGTAATAAGAGGGCGGATATTAGGTCAGGGTAGGTCACCAATAATAATAATTGCCTGGAAAGGGGTTGGGAATCACCCCATTACATACCCTAGTACCTTGCGAACCCTTCACCGGGTAGCCCTCGGGAAGTCCAGGATTCACGTAAGCTCTTAAGTATGAAAATAGACAAGAGTGGTCTAATTAGGAGAATTAAGAGACATGGCAGACTTCATCCCGAGTTGGGGATGGGAGATTGTATATCAGGACGGGTTAGTCCTGCGAGCTGGAGGCTCGGGTTGTGATAATTGCATGTGCATAGAAACATTTAGTGGCGGGTCTTCGGTACAGGCCGGTCGTCACACCGACGGCAGTACGTTGACTTAGGAGGGTGTGAGGTTGAGGGGCCAGTAGGTTATTTATACTGCGGTCTGGAGGATGAACCCCAAAAGGACGCACACCCGGCCTTTAAGACTGGTAGGTTCCAGAAAAGAGTACGCAAGACTCTAGAGTGCACCTAGGCGTGTACAGAGGCGTATGGGAGGTCTAGGCCTGGTAGTGTGTATACCCGCCTAGGGGTGGAGACGCCCGCTCCACCGCTGCCGTAGCCACAACGGAGGTACCTGAGAGTTTAGCTAACTCCGAAAAGTGGGAACTAAAGGACTGTGATCACAGAGTCATGTGCGTGTGTTGCACTTGCATGATTGCATAAGCATGACATATCAAGCATACATTGAGCATATCATACCCTCTATCATATGAATTATTTATGGGGTTTTTCATATGATTAGGACGTTGAGGCGGACCCCTTAACTTATATGTCTACTAGTGATATTCATATAAGTTAAGGTTCAATTCTTTTATGGCATTATTAGCTCCTTAGTTACTTGTTATAACTTACATTTAAACTTGACACCCCATCGTATAAACTAGTTTGGGATAACTTATACGATGGGAGCTCTGCAAAACGATCCCTTAACTTATAAATTTGTATGGCACTTTTATAAGTTAAGGTTAATTTCTCTGTGATAGTAGATGCGTACAATTCATTACTGGTGTATGCTTACCTTTATAGTACCTCTTTTACTTACTGTGAATATGTTTACATATTGCTTATAGTTACTACATGTAGGTAGGTACTACTATACACACACCAGTTATTAGGTAAGCCTACCTAGTCACGATATGTTCCTTCCCAACGATAATGTAGGCCCCTATTACACATATACATGTACAACAACTTTTAAATAGGCCCTTGTCACCTGCTTGACTACACTCCTGTTTTGTTATCCTTCCACTTCCTTCCTCCCGCCGGGTGCCCAGGAGTCGTGGGGGGAGGGGTGGAAGAATCCGCTGAGTCTTTTTAGACTGACGGTCGGTTGTAACCATATCATTTTAGGAGAAGCCAGCAAAAGACCAGGAGTAGATACGGCTACAACGTCTGATGGACCAGCTTTATTGGAGGATAGTGCGCAAGGAGGAGACCCAGTCCAAGGAATAGTAGCGGTAGAAGACTTGCAACATCTCCAGTTTTAGAGAGGTTACTTTTATGAGTGACTTTGTAGTGAGGACTTGATGTAAAGGGGCGTGGACCCTCTTATATTAAATTTTGTATATCTCATTGTGGACATTAGATCTATTATTGGTTTGTATTGATATGATTCTGTGGACTTGTGATGCGCATTATACTCTTTGGTACTTGTGATGTGCTTTATACTTCTTTGTACTTGTCGTATTGGTTGGCCTGGTTGATGTTGATAAGCCGGCAGAATCGGCGTAGTGTGGTGGCGACTAATCTGTACGTCGGTGTCACCGCAATGCGGCGGTTCTGGGCGGTAAGACCCTGGTCCCCCTAGGAAACTGGGAGGAGGGGTCTTACATGTGGTGACACCGACGTATAGATCAGTCGCCACCACACTACGCCGATTCTGCCGGCTTATCAACATCAACCAGGCCAACCCATACGACAAGTACAAAGAAGTATAAAGCACATCACAAGTACCAAAGAGTATAATGCGCATCACAAGTCCACAAAATCACATCAATACAAACAAATAATAAATCTAATGTCCACAATGTGATATCCTATCTTTCTGTCTTAGTGTCATGCTCCCTTTGGTGCTCTGGTCATAGTCACTTCATTTCTTGATGGTTGCGTCTACGCTACCATTTGACTGCAAGGATCAATTTTACGGGTTCCAGAAGCACCTAATAAACTCATCTCGGTTCGACCAAACTTCAAAAGTAGGGTGATTTGGGGAAACGATTTCGTAACCTAAAAGCCAGAGTTTGTCTAAGGTTACTTGAGGAGAGATAGTTTACTAATGGGTTGACCTAAAGATCTCATTGCTAGTGGACAGATTGAGTGATTTCCCCCAAGGGCACACCACACTTCCGCTGCTCTGTTAAGCCAGCCTAACGCGTTACCCAACCGTTTCAGGAGATGCTTGGGCCAAACCTACATCGGGCTCAGTCAACTCACTACCCTGTTTGGATACGGGCGGGTCACGTTTTTATTGAGTACCCGAACCCGACAATGACACACCAAGATACCAATATCTTAATGCAGCTCAATTGGTGATGAGAAGTGAAAGTACTCCATAATTAAGCATGCTCGGGCTAGAGCAATTCTGGGATGGGTGACCTCCTGGGAAGTCCACGCGCTGCCGCTTAACTGGCTCAATTCTCATCAAAGGGGGAGTACGGTCTCCAACAATCCACTGTGCCCTGTGGTGGGACAGAGAGGGGTTGGGGTGCATGGTCTGCAAACCATCTGGTTAGGTTGAACCCTTCCGGTGCCAGCTGGGTCCTGTGTTGGCGGGCCTGGGCCGGGAGGGTGCTGGCGGTCCAGCTGGGTCCTGTGTTGGCGGGCCTGGATCATTACATAAACTATGATAGACATGAAGGAGCAGACCACTTAAATAAGAAGTTTTGATCTAACATATCAATTTCTTTTCTTCGCACTTATCATTAGAATTTGTTTTTCATAGCTACCCTACATCTCTGCCATTTCTTTTCTCTCCTTTTTTTTTCTTACATCAATACCAACATATTTTTTTCCTTCATAGTTGGAATCATTCCATGTATGCATATTCATACCTAGGCCGCATATCACTATGAATGTTTTTCTTTTTAAAACAACACCCAAATATTTTTTTTTATAAATTAGCTCAAAATTTCAAGTGTTCATTTGGGTTTTTTTTTTGGTGATGAAATGGTGAGGGTGGTTCAAATAAAGGTGCAACATGTCCACTAGCGCTGGCGGTAGCACCTAGCGCGGTAGCTAGAACTGATTAGGCAAGTTAAGGCGGCAAGTATAGAAGGCGATAGCGCCAGGCAGTAGCGGATAGCGCAGATGCTAGCGCAGAGCACAAGAGGATTTTTAGAAAGATTTCCTTGGAATGAAGATACGCACGTGGAGAAGGTTCCCTAATCCGGGATAGCGCCGGCGGTAGCGCTAGCGCAGGCGCTAGCTCCAAGGCTATAAAAAGGACCCCTTGGCTCCGTATTTTTTATCAGTTCCCACCCCTAAATTCCAGAGCTTCGTGCCACATCATATAGAGGAAGGTTTAGAGAGATACTCCCACAAATCCATGAAGGATTAAGGAGATCCATGGAGAAGATTTCAACACGCTTCATCATCGTGACGAAAGACCGCATCGACTATGATCATACTCTGTGGGTCTTCGTCTACTTATTCAGAGATCCACATAGAGGGAGCTTTTCATATCATTGTTGTCTCTATATTATTGTAATCGTGTAGAATTTTGCCTCATATTGGTGACTAGGTCTGGGTAGGACTTAGGGTCGAAATTCGCCTCATGTTGGCAAATAGGTCTAGGGTGTAGATCTAGGGGGTGCTCGAGGTCGTATCCATGGGAGGATTGGCTAGAGCGTCTTGAGGCCGTATCTAGGGGAGGATAGGCTAAATCCACCGGTTCGTGGGATACAAGTGGGGTTAGAAAATGAAAAAGTCTTTTTACTATTTGCCTCGATTTTTAGCGTTATACAAATCTATTTTTGTAATCAATTTTATTAATAGTAATCATGTCTCTCTTTGTGTAATAAAATTGATTTGTTCTTCATTTCTCTAAATTTTTTATTATCTTCTCTTTAATTATAAATCAATTTAGATCATTATTCAAAATCACTATTTTAATCTTTTATTTATTCAAGTCATTCAAAATATATTCAAAGTTTTAAAACCCTTATTCACCCCCCCCCACCCCCTCTAAGGGCGCCTACAGATCCAACAAGTGGTATCAGAGCAGTTTATTCCAAATAGTCTAACAATCAGGAATAAAGGCATCTCATGATCTCGCTTCTATTAGTGGGGGAAATTTTTATGAAGAAGAAAAATCCATTGCACCACCTTTATTCGAAGGGAGAAATTATAAAGGGTGGAAATTTTTAATGGAAAAATTTATTTAAACTTTAGATATCGAAGCATAGAATATAGCAATAATTCGACTAGCGGATGAAATAAATAAAAAAGAACGTCACCTAAATGCAAAAGCTTTGAATAGTATCTTTTGTGCTTTATCTCAATAAATTTTCAAATTAATATATTGTTTTTCTAGTGCTACAAAGTATGGAAATTTCTTGAAAAAATGTATGATTTTCCTGTCACAGGTATGGAACAAACGAAAGAAGTGGAGAATGTACAAGCTTGCACAAATGGTCAAGAAAGCTCCTATCATGATTAATCAATAGAGTGCACATCATGTGGGAGAGAAGAAGAAACCTTATCCTTGAAAGAGGAGTGCCAAAAAGATGAAGATAACAAAGGAACTCTATGCTCAAATCTCACAGCATGCAAAAGGACTGTAAGGAAATCAAATTCTCTAATTCTTTGCAATTCTATTTCTATTTTACAATTGCTACAAATTACAAAGCGCAAAAATAGGAAATTGAAAAATGCGAATTGCAAATTACGCTTAGAAAACAAAGGTTTAAAAACAAAAGTTAAAGTAGAATCAAATTCTGATTTATCTAATTTTACCCATGAAAATATAAAATCTTGTTTTGATTGTAATGATATTAAAGAAAAATTCAAGGAACTTGAAAAAGAAATTATTTTTGTAAAAGAACATAATGAAAAATTATCTTCAAAAAATTCATCTTTGAAAAGTGATTGTGCTACGTGCCAAAATTATAAAATTGAAATCAAGGAGAAGGACGAAACATATGAGGAATTTAGAAATAACTATTGAACTCATATTGACTCTATTGTTTCCATTTTTAGAAATATCACAATAGCTTATAATAAAGCTAGGCATAATCTTAAGATCAAGAATGATGAATTAAAATCAAAAATCAACCTGCTTATGAAAATTATGAATAAAAATTCACAATATTAAGAAATATCTAAAGGCAAGTTGAATATGAATATGAATATCTTAACTAAGCCTAATAATGGGAGTAAGAAACACAAATGTTTTTAAATCAAAATCCAAATCATCATTATTTACAAAATCGCGCTTCTCCCAACTTGAAATTAGAATTACACAAATTTCCTATGAACAAAACTTTCAATAATCATTACAATTATAACCTTCAAAATAAAGATAATCATTATGGAAATTTGATTCATAAGAATAACATTAAACCAATGTTTGAATGGAGGCCCAAAGCTAAAAATGAAATATAAACTTCACATGAATGGACCCTTTCATCATTATCTCCCCACAGGCCAACACGTTATATTTGGGTACCCAAAGGAACCACCACACTTGGTCCCCTTTGGATACCTAAAACTCTTATTCATCAGGTATCATCAAATGCATGAAGTAGAATCATTTCAAAATGAAATATACAAATTTCTACTTTATGATATGCTTTAATGTCTTTTTATTCTTTTCATATTTTTTAAGCTATCATGTCATGGTCATCCAATATATTATTAGAAATTAAATATCATATCTTTTAAAGCTTAATAAGTTATTAAATCAAATTATTAAAATTCAAAGTCATATTTTTATGACCTATATATTTTTATCTTTTATAAATATCACATATCATCCACATAAATAGAATTTAAAATTTGTTATGTGATATTGAAATTTCAAATCATAAAGAATCCACCAACATATGATTGGATACCAAAATTGCTTAAACATCTCTCCACTTCATGTAATTTCAAAATGTGTAGTTAAGAACATAAGACAATTTTTTTCTTAACTACTAAATGAGAGTATAAGAACTAGATGAAGAGATCCATAATTCCAAAAACATTAAAATTAAACATAACAGATAGTGTCGACACTATCAGGTAGGGCCGGCAGTAGTGGAAAATGTTCAAAAGATGTCAACTCTTGTATTATTACAAAACTCATATATCAGTAACCCTCGGGACACTCCTCTTCCTCTACTCCATCTCATCTACCTCCTCCACACTAAGACTTGGTGACCGCCGTCTGCGACTCATCCGAATCGAATGTCATGGCGGATCATTTGTTGGGCTATCCCATTCCCTCCGCTCTGGTGATGATGGATTCAACTTTAAGTCCTTTATCATAAACTTCATCATCTTCTTTATGCCGGAGACATCCTCCTTTACCTCCGACACAAACTCCTCCACTCGTGTCATCTGCTCCCCCATATCTACTCGAAAACATTTAAATGAATCATCTTGAGTCTCCCGGGCTGATGCTCCTCGCCAGAGTGGTGGTCAAGTGGACAAAGATGGCTCTTCCAAGATTGAGGTCGCTCAAAGGTACGCGGTGCTGTAGATGGAAGGAATGCAATCCTTTAAATAAAAACAAATCTCAATAGAAGGGTACCTATATAGAATAACCCTCTAGATAATTCCACTAAGCGGGAGGTTGTTGGATCGCTGATGAGATGGATCCTGCAACTTGTTTGTGTATCGAATTAATGAAAGCAATAAGTCTGCCACATCGAATCTCTCCTCCTCGAGAATGAAATACAAGAAAAGGCTGAGCTGTGCTGTAATCTTCGTTGTATCGCCCAATTTTAGCAAGATGGTATGACGTAATTCATCCTATACCGCAAGGGCATCCACTATAAGCATTGCCACTGATGAGATCAAACTCATGCATGCCCTTTGGTAGAGTACCAAATTCAGTTGTGTCCAATCCCTGTCTGTCCAAAATTTCTCAATAGCATCCAACCTATTTGGGTACTCTGTCAACCGAAACACCTCTCTCAAATCATTATGGGTTATAGTAACCATTTTTCCCTGCATATGGGACTGTACACCTCCATCCAGACCTGCCTGAGATGGATCTTCCAAATGCCTATAGAACTCTCGAACAAGCTTCGAGGAAAATGAATCCAAAAGAAACACATTTGACACCTCAGATGTTGCAAACAATTGCATTATATGGTGGTGTCTCAGCAGGGCAAATTCCACAAAATAGGTCACACCAACTGTTTCTGTCTCGACTGTCAGTCCAACACTGTTCTTCCCCTTAGACTAGTGTCATCTGCCATATTTAATAAGAAAAATTAAAAGATAAACTACTAGCACCAACGCTAGCACTAGCGCCAGCACTGTCAATAGCGCCTAGACTGGCATCGGCGCTAGCATTCTGTCAAAATCCTTACATACTATTCATTTCTCGAATCCTAACTTTCTCAAACATTTAGATCCATGAATTTCATATGTTCTAGGCTAAAAATAAAAACTAGAAAGCTTCATAAAATTCAAAGTTTAAATCAAAAAATCATAAAAATGATGGAGATCTACCTTTGATCCAACCTTTTTGTAGATCCATCATCTAAATCACTAAAAATCTCAAATATGTTTATAAATCCTCATCATAAACATCAAAATCAAAATTTTAAAACAAGAATCATAAAAATGATGGAGATTTATCCTAGTTCCTCTCTTCAAAAATCAAAAAGATCAAACTTTTAGATCTATCTTCTAAACCACTAGATAAGTTCAAAAATCTTCATCTCAAACATCAAAATTAAAGTTTAAAACAAAAATCATAAGAAATGATGAATATTTACCTTAGATCTATTCGTGGGATGCGCTATATGATAGGGTTTTTCGGGAGAGCTGGTGTTGCAATGTCCAAATTGACAAGGAGAAGGGGATTTATTACTAGCACTAGCGGGGGCGGTATCGCTTGGTTTTAAATTTCTGTGTTTTTTATTTTTTGAAAAATCCCTAAAAATATGCTTTTTTATTTGTACTACTTATTTTTGTATTTCTGCCATTAATTGATTTTTGAAAAATTATAATACAAAATTACAAAAGCCAAATTACAAAAAATATTTGTTTTCTGTTCCTTTCTTTGTTTATTTGTCTGATTCTTTTTCTATATGCAAAAATCAAATACAAAATATAAAACAAAGAATTATTACAAATTATTTTTGGAACTTAATTTTTCTATTTACATGTATCTTATGAAAGGAAGATTTGGGATGTCACCCCATCACATCTCCTAGTACCGGAATGAACCCCTAATAGGGTAGACCTCAGGAAGTACAAGATCAATTTTAAGAGTTCAAATTTTAAGCAAAATTATTTTTCAAAATATAAAAAAAAACTTTATGGACTTTATTATGAAAATCAAGCATGGTTTAATCTATCATTTAGACGTTATACAATATTACAATTCATCTTTTCAAACTACTTTGAACATTGTCTTTAACATGCCTTGATATATCTACTCACATGTGTATCAATTATAATGAAAAGGTTGTGTAGAATCAAGCTTAGCATGCCTCTAAGTATGAGTAAATGTTTTATGGTTGATAATGATATTTCTTCACTCACTTATTTTGGCAAAGTCGACATATGCTTTCAATCTAAAAATGCTTGCTTGTGTATTGTAATTATACAATGAATTAAATTTACACAAGTATATTACCTACACTACTTTCATTTGCATTATTAAAAATTAAGAAAAGTGGTCGTGCTTTCAAAATTACATTAGTTTACAAAACAATTGTATTTGGAGAACTTTATTCAAAACAAAAAATCAGACAAAGATAACTACACCAAGCTCTAATTGAACCTCCTAATAAGTCTTAATGAGCATTGTGAGGTTGAGCACCTTGGAAAGAATAGTAAAGTGTTTTGTGCAAACCCTAGTTTCTTTTTTACACCACTTATTCTTATGTACACCGGATCAAAAAAAAATATTAATATTGAATAATAAAGTGTGTGATCCCCCAAGCAATACTTTGCACCATGATAAGTATTCATGAGCATTGTGTGTGCAAAGCACCTTGGTAGTTGTACTTTTTTTATGTGCATTGAAGTGTGTGGAAGTAAAATTATTTGTGTTTTATTATGCTCTTTACTCTATATATGTCGTGTATTTTTGATTAAATCATTTGTTTACTCTATTCAAAATACACTTATGTGCACATCATTATCTTCCATAACACTTCTTCTCATGAGTATTGGATCCTAATGTTAATTCTATACTACTCTTCATATATATATATATGCACTAGATGACCTAGCATGCTCTCTACAATGTTTAATATGTTTTGAATTTTGTGAATAATAATAACATTGCAGAAGTCTCTTTTTGATATATTTCTTTCATGCTTGGTTACTTTATTGTCAAACTTAAAGATTTTAAATGAATAATGATTTACAAAAACATCTTCCTTTTTGGAACTAAAACTCACATTTTTTTTCTTATGAATCGTCATGATTACCAAAAGATGTTTCTTGTATTTCTATAAGTCTTCCGCTTCATTACCATATATTTTATCTTGCGCTTTCATGCTTATTTAAAGTCTTCATTTTCTGTGTGCATCATCACTTGAATCTTAAAATTCCTTTCCTTCAACAAGTGATAGACTTTCTTGTTAAAATTTATATTGGTTGCTCTAAACATAAATATTATTTTTATGCTAAACACTCTGATTTAATTCTATGAAACATCTTATGATAAAAACTCCTTATCATTTCATTTCCTCTAAGAAGCTAGATCATGTCTTATCTTTTTTATCAAAAAACCTCTTTTTATGTGATGAATAATAGAATACATGTATTTTAATATTGTTTTTTACATTGTTTTATGTAATATTATACATATTTCATGTATAATATTAATTTAAAATGGCTTGTTTTATCTAATGTATATAAATGTATATCAATATGAAAAAGGAGCTATTTAAGTATGAAATAATATAGAAAAATATGTAAGAATATTCTTTGTAAATATATTTATCTAAGTAAAAAAGTTTATAATAATAAATAAAAATGCATTATATAAGTAAAAATAATATATATGTAAATATAATAAATATATATATATAGCATACTAAATATATGTAAATATATATGTAAAATAATTATTAATAAAAAGCTATATGTATATATATGTAAATATAAACTATAAATAAATAATAAATTTTCTTTTAACTTGTTTTTTTATATAACTTCAGTCCCATCGATCGGCATCCCATCTCGTCGATCGACAGGACGGTATGACGATCCTTTTCCAGCCAATTTATACTTAACCTTCCATCGACATCCCTTCCCGTCGATCGATGAGACAGGATGTTGATTTTACCTTCTCGTCGATCGACATCCCTTCCCATCGATCGACGGGACGGGATGTCGATTTTACCTTCCCGTCGATATTAACTTATCTTTTTACTTGAAACAGTCCATCGATATTACCTTCTCGTCGATCGACATCCCTTCCCGTCGATCGACGGGATGGGATGTCGATTTTCCCTTTCGGTCTATTTTATACTCTTTTTATTATCATATTATAATATATAAATATATGTTCTTGTCTCTACAGATTGGCGTAGTTGCTCTAGTGGACTTGATTCGGCTAGCCTCTCTATTTGGCGCGGGATCAAATCCATGAAGCTCAATTTTTGCTGGATTAAATCCAGGTATCCGAAATCCAACCCGCCAGCTGATATTCACACCCGAACCCGCCAGCTCTCCTTCCAACAAGTTGTCCATCACACTCTCCTTCTAGAACCTCTAGCTGCTTCCCATTAGCTCCTTTAAAAATCTAGTTTTTGTTAGTTGCACCCCTCTTTTTTTTCTATAAATATTGGGGCTCCTCCCTTGTAAAAAAGGTTCAGAAAACTAGAACCTAAGTTTGAGTATTTTTGTGAGTTTTATTTGAGTGTTTTTTGTGAGTTTTATTTGAGTGTTTTTGTGAGTTTTGTTTGAGTGTTTGTGAGTTAAGTTTGTTTGCTTTCTAAGCCCTAGTTTGGGCTCTTTTTGTCATCCAAGTTTAAAATTTCTTTAAAAAGTTGTAATCTCTATTATACATATATATCAAAGTTCTTCTTTGTTCTTGAATTGTTCTCTCTTTTTCATTTTGTTGGTGTGTATGTGTTTGAGAGTAATTTGCTTTTTTTCTTTTAAATTAGATTCTTTTATGTTATCTTTTTCTTTTTTAATTAGTTTCATTCAAGTAAGTGTGTGTGTGTGTGTGTGTGTGTGTATGAGACTAAAATGTTCTTTCTCTTTTTAGATTAGTTTTCTTTAAATTGTGCGTGGGGTGTATGAGTATAGATTTTTGTTTCTTTTCTTTTATTTTTGTTCTTATTTTCCTTTATGTATGTGTGTGTGTGTGTAGGTGAATAACTTTTGTTTTTATTTTTGTAACTTAGATTTCAATTTAATAGCTTAGTTTTATTTTATTGCACTGCATTTATTTCCCGTCAACCCATTTGGGTAGAACTTGCACAACATTTATTTCTCCTCTACCTATTTGGGTAGAGATTGCACTTATGTTATTTCAATTTTGTAGAGTGCGTGTGTTTTAAATTTAGTGCGTCCTTTTCTTTTCTATGGATTTTCTTGGTTTTTGCTAAATGCACACCAAGCCCGCGATTATATTCATTTCTGATTCATAATTATCGAAAATCACATCTTTTATTCTCGGTAAAATAATAGTGCGTTCTCAAAGTAAAAATAATCAACCCGTTCTTGGAAAAATACGACCTTGATAATTTTCTAAAAAATTATCCTATACAATATGCGATAAGGTGTGCTTGCCTTCGTCGAAAGATTAGTTTGGATAAACAATTACAAAAACTTGCAAAACTCTCCTTTTCTATTTACATATTTAGAGAATTCGGCATCGTAGCCGAGGCATAATCGTCGATACTTCGAAAAAAGAAAAGACTGTTATTTCTATTCCTCAAAATAGGATAACGTTTAGTTTCTCGAAGTAGGAGTACTCGTGAAACTCCTCGAAAATGCCCGCCTAATTCGAATCACATCACAAGAAAGCTTTTGTAAAGCTTTTAAATTTTAAATCATCAAGTTTTTGGCGATGATGCTGGGGACTTATTGTAATTTTGAAAAAGAATCGCTATTAATTTTATAGTTTACTTCTTCCTCCCCTTTTTCTCTCGTACATATATTTTCTAAACAAAAAAAACCAAAAAAAATTAGAAAAAGCCAAAAATAATTTAAATAAATTTTTATATCACCTCATCTATATATATTTTCATCAGAAAAGGTTCCAGAAAATTAATTAAAAAGCTCTTTTTTTTCTTATATCAATTTTCTACGCAAAACCCCAAAAAAATAGAAAAAGCTCGAAAAACTCCAAAAAATATATATTTCAAAACTCGAATCATCTATATATATTTTCATCTAAAAAATCAAAAAAATTAATTAAAAAGCTCTTTCTTTCTTTTACTTATATTATCATCAAAGTGCGCACAAAATCAAATCAAAATATTTTAAAAGCTCTTTCTCTCTTTTCCTCTTAAATTTATTATCTTCAAAAAACTAGAAATCAAAACAAATTTTTGTCTAAAAAAGTCCTTTCTCTTTCTCTTTCTCTTGTATTTATTTCTCTACAAAAAACCCAAAAATCAGAGTTCTGGTCAAGGTCGACAAGTTTATCTTCCCGGTAGACTTCATCATCCTCGACATCGAGGAGGACACCGAGTTACCAATTATCCTCGGTCGCCCTTTTCCTCGCGACCTCCCGAGCGTTAATTTATGTAAGTAAGTGTCACCTCCACCTTCGGGTCAGAGATGATGAAGTTATGCTTCACATTAATCCCTAGATGCAGAACACTGTATCGAATGATGATTCCTATTTTAATTTGGAATCCGCATTCGAGGATGAGTGTTCTTCATTTTTTAAATTACTTTCCTTAACACTAGACGATTTGGATTTAGCGAATCTCCCTCCTTTAGATGAATTGCCGCCAAATTTGCCCTTCGAACATTTTAATTCAAAAGATTTAAAAATCACCACATCTTATAAATAACCCACAGTCTTAGAGCTTAAACAACACCCTGACCATTTAAAATACACTTTTCTAGCCAAAAATTCAAAACTTCCCATTATTATTTCTTCCACTTTAAGCAATTCAGAAATCTCTGAATTGGTGGTCTTGTCTAAGCATCGTCATGCAATTGCATGGCAGATTTCAGATATTAGGGGGATAAACCCCTCTTTTTGCATGCACAAAATATTTTTAGATGATAATTCCCGCAAAACCATCCAGCCTCAACGACGACTTATCCCGAATATGTGGGATGATGTAAAGGCTGAAGTCATAAAAATCATGGATGCGGGGATTATCTACCTTATTTTAGACAGTACGTGGGTTAGCCCCATGCATGTCGTGCCAAAGAAGGGTGGTTTAACGGTAGTGGCCAATCAAAATAATGAATTAATCCCAACCTGTACTGTTACGGGTTGGCGGGTGTGCATCGACTATCAAAAGTTAAATGATGCCACCCAAAAGGACCACTTTTTGTTACCATTTATCGATCAAATTTTGGAGCGACTTTTAGGTCATCCATATTATTTCTTTCTCGATGGTCTATCAGGGTTTTTCCAAATTCCTATCTCCCCCAAAGACCAGGAGAAAACAACTTTTACGTGTCCCTTCGGCACATTCCCATATCGAAGGATGCTGTTTGGCCTCTACAATGCGCCAGCTACATTCCAACGATGTATGCTAGCGATCTTTGGGGAGCTCATAGAAGACATAATGGAAGTCTTTATGGATGACTTCTCCATATTCAGGAGCTCCGTTTCTAGTTGCTTGCAAAATATAGATCGAGTCCTCCACTGATGCGAAGACACAAACTGGTTTTGAATTGGGAAAAGTGTAATTTTATGGTCCAAGAAGGTTTAGTTCTCGGCCAAAAAATTTCCTCTAAAGGGATGGAGGTCGATAAGGCTATGGTCGAAATCATCGAAAAACTCCCAACACCTGCAAATATAAAATCAATTAGGAGTTTTCTTGGCCTCGCGGGTTTTTACAGGAGGTTTATTCAAAAAATTTAAAAATAATGAAACCGCTAACCCACCTCCTGGAGAAGGAATCTCCATTTATTTTTGATAATGCGTGCATAGAGGCGTTTAATATTATTAAAGAAAAACTTATCAATTCTCCCATTCTGGTGGCGCCAGATTAGTCCCTTTCGTTTGAAATTATGTGCGATGCGAGCGATATCGCGGTGGGAGCCATACTAGGCCAACGTGTTAATAATTATTTTCATCCAATCTATTATGATTCTCGAATGCTCACAGTCGCACATGCTAATTACACGACAACGGAAACGGAACTTCTCGCCATCATCTTTTCAATCGATAAGTTTAGGCCCTACGTTACGCTTTCTAAAACTATCATTTTTACCGACCACTCTGCCCTCCAATTTTTATTATCAAAAGTAGATGCCAAACCCCGCTTGCTTCGATGGATCCTCCTTTTACATGAATTTGACTTAGAGATCCGGGACAAGAAGGGGGCTGAAACTTTAGCGGCCGACCACCTCTCTCATTTAGACCGCCCCATCATGGAAGCACTCGTCGAACCAGACATAGATGGTAGATTTCCTAAGGAGCGCCTCTTAATTATTAATAATTTAAACAAAACTTCTCCCCCTCCATGGTTCACGGATTACGCCAACTATTTAGTTGTGCGGGTCCTTCCCAAACAATTTTCAAAATAGCAAAAAAAGAAATTCTTTTCTGATTTGAAAAATTATTACTTTTGGGAAGAACCCTTTCTCTTTCGCGTTTGCGCGGACCATGTGGTATGGAGATGCCTTTCATGCGAGGAAGGTGCGCAAATATTACCGCACTGCCACGAGGGGCCGATCGGCATTATCAAGCCAACCAGACTGCGCGAAAAGCGCTAGAGGCGGGCTTTTTTTGGCCCACTCTCTTTAAAGATGCTCACAATTTTGCTAGTAAGTGCGATAGCTGTCAGCGATCGGGTAACATCTTGCGTCGTGACGAGATGCCCCAAAATTTTTATATAGAATGCGAAATCTTCGATTTAAGGGGCATATACTTCGCAGGCCCCCTACCTCCCTCTTATACTAATCGATATATTTTAGTGGCGGTCGACTACGTATCAAGGTGGGCGGAAGCGCAAGCTCTCCCCACTAATGATGCGAGAGTCATCGTCAAATTTCTAAAAAAATTATATTCTCGCTTCGGTACGCTCACGCGATAGTAAGTGATAGGGGTACACACTTTTGCAGCTCCTTGTTTGCAAAAACATTATCTAAATACAGCATTACGCACAAGCTCGCCACCGCCTATCACCCTCAAACCAGCGGCCAAGTAAAGGTAGTTAATCGAGAGATTAAGCAAATATTAGAAAAAACCATTTCGACGAATAAGAAAGATTGGTCTTTAAAACTCGATGATACGCTGTGGGCATATCGTATGGCATACAAGACCGCTATCGGTTGTACACCCTATCGATTAGTCTACGGCAAGGCATGCCATTTACCCGTAGAGTTAGAGCACCGCACTTTTTGGGCTTTAAAATTTTTAAACCTCGATCTAGACTTTGCCTCCGAGAGTAGAAAATTCCAATTAAACGAACTCGATGAATGGCGGTGTGCAAACGCTTACGAGAGTAATACATGTTATAAGGAGCATTCTAAGTTCTACCATGCTCGAAAAATCAAATTTCCAAAATCATTTGCATCGGGCGATCTTGTCCATTTATAATTCACGCCTTCGTCTTTTTCTAGGAAAACTAAAATCCAGATGGTCCAGCCCCTTTGATTTCAAAGAGGTTTGACCATATGGGACCGTTCTTATCTCCCTCCCTGAAAAAGGCGAGTTTATAGTCAATGGTCACCGCTTAAAACTTTAATTAGCGGGCGATCCGGTGGACGGTAAACTCAAATTTATTCCCCTTCCTAACCTTTAAAAGAAAAGTTAAACGCCAAATGCGTCAAGCCACGCAACGGTAAACAAAGCGCTCGTGGGAGGCACCCCATATTTATCTAATATTTTCTAACTTTTTTGTTTTTGCAGGGTTTATTTATTTTCTCGTTCTTTATTTTTGTACAAATTGCCATTTTATTTTCCCTCCTTCATACTTAAGTTACAACATTGGGGACAATGTTGGGTTTTAAGTATGGGGGTATCTTTTTCCGTTCTTCAAAACTTTGTAAATATATTAGAAAAATCCAAAAAAAATCCAAAAAAAACTAAAAAATCCAAAAAAAAATTTCAAAACTTTGTAAATAAATTAGAAATATCCAAATAAAAATTCCAAAAAACCCAAAAATCCAATAAAAAATTTCAAATCTTTGTAAATAAATTAGAAAAATCCAATAAAAAAATTCCAAAAAAACCCAAAAATAAAAAAAAATATTTCATACTTTGTAAACAAATTAAAAAAATTCTAAAAAAACCCCAAAATACAAAAAATAAAATTAAACCCCTACTTAGTTCTTTTTAACTAGTTTGAGTTTATTTATAAGAATTTTCATTATATTTGATTTGCCAAAACTCTTATTTGTATCATAGTTTGTAAGATTTAGATCTTTGGAATTTTAGTTGTAAAGAACACATTGCAATTTTAATTTAATTAGAGAACAAACTTTTTAGCACTACTTCAAGTTTACCCTAAATAGCTTCTTGTTGTATTATTTTGGCAGACCATCTTTAGACTTTAATTATTCCTACATCAAACTTGCGAAACTTTAGGAATGTTCTAAATCTACTAAAAATTGATCTCAAAAATTTTCTTTATTTATAAACTCTAGAAATTTCTAAACCCCTTACCTCTTATCCCTTTCACTTGGTAATTCTGTTAAAAGATCTTATGTTAATGGGAATAAGATTTCATTCCGTAAACATAGGCACCCAATTAGAATTTAAAAAGATCTTATGTCAATGGGAATAAGAATTCGTTCCGTAAACATAAGCATTGGTTATTTGTGAAAACAACAACAATAGTAATAATAATAATAATAATAATGGGAACAAGATTTCATTCCCTACTCTATCCAAAAGAAAAAAAATTTAGTGGGGTGAGAGGATAAAATTCATCACCCCCAAATCAAAAATCTCTTCACTTACCAAGCTTCCCCCTACCGCTTAGCCAATAAAATTGAAAACTAGATATAAATAAATATTTTTTAAGAGAGCAGTAAGTTTTAATTATTCTTAAAATTTTTTATTAAAAAGTTAAAGTTCTTATAATTTTATTCTAATCATGGTGCTATTTATTACAATTATTTAGGTCGCTACTTAGCTAACTTTAGAAGTCTTGTTGACTAAAACTTTTTCGATCCTTAAATCATTATCACGATGCAGGACTTACCTCTTTAAAATTCCTAAATTTATTTCAAGCTTACTTTCGAATAAATAAATTTTGGTAAATTAGAAATTCTATTAATGTCTTATAGATATCTCTCTGACTTTTGCTCTGGAATAGCAAAAGCTTAAGTATGGGGGTATTTGATGAATAGTAGAATATATGTATTTTAATATAGTTTTTAACATTGTTTTAGGTAATATTATACATATTTCATTTATTATATTAATTTAAAATGGCATGTTTTATCTAATGTATATAAATGTATATCAATATGAAAAAGGAGCTATTTAAGTATGAATCAATATAGAAAAATATGTAAGAATATTCTTTGTAAATATATTTATCTAAGTATAAAATTTTATAATAATAAATAAAAATGCATAATAAAAGTAAAAATAATATATATGTAAATATAATAAATAAATAATATATATATAGCATACTAAATATATGTAAATGTATATGTAAAATAATTATTAAATAAAAAGCTATATGTATATATATATATATATATGTAAATATAAACTATAAATAAATAATTAATTTTCTTTTAATTTTTTTTTTATATAACTTCAGTCTCGTCGATCGACATCCCATCCCGTCGATCGACGGGACGGTATGACGATTCTTTTCCAACCAATTTATACATAACCTTCCGTCGACATCCCGTCCCATTGATCGACGGGATGGGATGTCGATTTTACCTTCCCGTCGTTCAATATACCTTCCCGTCGATCGACGGGGCGAGATGTCGATTTTACCTTCCCATCAATATTAACTTGTCTTTTTCCTTGAAACAGTCCATCGATATTACCTTCCCGTCGATCAACATCCCTTCCTGTCGATCAATGGGACGGGATGTCGATTTTCCCTTCCCGTCTATTTTATACTCATATTATAATATATATATATATATTCTTGTCTCTATAGATTGTCGCGGTTGCTCTAGTTGACTTGATTTGGCTAGCCTCTCTGTAACACCCCCAGTTTTCCAAAACAGGAAGTATACTTCTCGAGAAATTAAAAGGCTGAAGTATACTTCTCGAGAAATTAAACGGCTGAGGTTATACTTCTCGAGAAATCAAAAAGGGCAGGCAGTGCCAGTTCTAGGGAAGAAAAAATGACATTTCTCGGCCGTTTGTCGAACGCATGCAGCTGTTCGTCGAACGCAAGCAGCCGTTCGTCAAACACAGCTTATTAGCCGTTCGTCGAACGCAGGCAGTCGTTTGTTGAATGCAGTTTATTAGTCATTTGTCGAACGCATGTTTATAGCTGTTCATCGAACGCTGCTTTATAGCATTCGTCGAACGTAGCTTTACTGCCATTCGTCGAACGCAATCTTAAAGCTGTTCGTCAAACGCAATTATAGTTCGGCGATTTGCGAAATAACAGACGTGTGACATCTTGATCATAGCCGTTAGATCCACGGCTTTAAATCCAAGGGTTGGGATTTATTTCTGGGTTATCTTAGGGTTTGTCTAGAGGGTTATATATATTCACCTTAACTTATAATCTTTGTCTTCATCAAGCGTCTAAAAGACGAAAGCTGGGGAAAAACAACGACAGCGAGAAAGAAGATCGAGGCTTCTTCTGCCATTGCCGGAGCTTCGGAGCTCCGAATTGCGAGTCGTTTTCAGATCTGGAAAGAGCAGCCCGTTGCGGTTCTTTCTCTCCGAGTGACATCTCAGATCTATGGCGGGGAAGAAAGCTCCAAGGGTAACGATCCTTCCTCCCGATCTTAGGACATGTTTTGTCCTCTCATTCCTTTTTCTATGCTTGCATGAGGAACCCCTTTCACCAAATGGGTGAAGTGTAGGATTTCCTCTAGTTCTTCGGAACTCCTGGTCGATTGTGTCCGTCCCCGGCATATTGCATTTAGAAATCCGATAGTCATGCAGATTTAGGCATTTTGTGTGAAGCCTATTCGTGGTCGTGACCCCGGATCTGTGATGCTTGGATTGCGACGTTGCATTTAGGTTAAGCCTAGAATGCGTGTCGGAGAATGTCTCCGTGAGATTTTCTATTGTGTTGTGGGACTTGAGTTTTAGGTGCCTTTTGAGAGCCTAACGGGAGCCCCTTGCTTGGGTGGTTGAATGCAAACCTTCACCACTAGATTTGAAGAGGAGTGGTCTTCTACCTTCTTCTTATTTGTTATTTGTGAAGTCTAAGTCCACGTGAAAGGATTGGATGCGTAGCTTATTTATGTGGGCACTTGTTGTGCTAAACCCTTAAGGGCCGAGGTGAAGCTGTACCCGCGTCGTGCAATTGATCGCGATGGTTAGAGCACGGGCAAAGCTGAACTGAACTTGTTTCCATGCAGATCAGTAAGAGGTCCCTATCTCATGTAAGTCGTGTGATCATGGTATAGTGTTGGAACATTAGTTTTGATTTGAGTTAGGATCCACCTTTATTATCTAAGTTTATTTCAAAATATATCTTATAACTTAGAACAAATCCTATTAAGAAAGAAACCTGAAAATAGATATATTCAATAGGCTGAATAGAATATATATATATAAATAATATACTAAGAAATATAGATATATATAATAGGCTGAAATATACATATATTTAATAGGCTGAAATATATATATATATTTAATAGCCAGAAAATAAGAGAAGAATTAAATTTACATATATTCTCTGCGTTCGACGAACGGCGATCTGCGTTCGACGAACGACACTCTGCGATCGACGAAAAGGTTCAAAGTTGCGTTCGACAAAATCCAAGCAGCGCTCGATGATCCTGTTGGAACATGGTATTCCACATCTCCTAGGTTTGAGAATAATAAATCCTATGTGTATTTGATCTTGTGTGTTCAAGTGTGCAGGTTTACTAGGTCTACATGACTCAAGGAGTACACATGATGACTGCCCCCAATATTGAGGCCAAAATTCGAACAAGCTCACTATCGCCGGCGGTAGCGATAACGCCCGGTGATAGCGTTGATTAGCGCCATTCCGGAAGCAATTTAAGAAGAATGCTAGCGCCTGGCGGTAGCGGATAGCGCCGGCGGTAGCGTGACGCACATAAGGCATAGAGCAAGAGGTTGCCGCGGATGGGAGATTCTGCCGCGCAAAACGTTGCCTAATCCGGGCTAGCGCCGGCGGTAGTGCTAGCGCCGGCGGTAGCACTTGGGCTATATAAAGGACCCCTCACCTCTCGTTTCAAGGTAACATTAGGGAGAGAGAGGCAGTGCTACAACTCCAGAGGCCATCTTGGCCGAAACTTGAAGCCCTAGCGAAGCTCTGCAAATTTCTGAAGGAGGATTACGTCACGCCAGATCCAAACGAAGTCCGCTTCTACAAACGCTGATTCTACAGCGGATTTTCGCCTCCATCTTCAGAAGTTCATCTTAAGGGAAGTTTTATTATTTTATTTATCTGTCTTTGTAAACGGTAGTGAAATCGCCTCGTGTTGGCGACTAGGTCTGGGGTAGGACTTAGGGCTGAAATTTGCCTCATGTTGGCGACTAGATCTAGGCTAGGTCTAGGGGGTGCTCGAGGCCTTTCTGGGGATAGATTGGCTAGAGCGGCTTAAGGTTGTATCTTGGGAGAGATCGGCTAAAGCCAACCAGTTCGTGGGGATACGAGTCGGTATAGAAAACAAAAAAGGATTTTTATTAGTCGCCTCCGATTTCCAGTGTCATAGAAATCAAGTTTTGTAAAACATTATTTGATATTAATAAAGCATGTCTCTTCATTATTATTTTACTTGATTTCTCATTGTATTAATCTTGCAATATTTCAAAGTTATCTAAATATAATCTTAAGTTTTTGAAAATCCTTATTCACCCCCCCCTTTAAGGGCGCCGACCGATCCAACAAGTGGTATCAGAGGGGTTTTATTCCAATCGGCTTAACAATCGGGAATAATGGCGTTTCATGATCTCGCTTCTACTAGTGGGGAAAAATTTTGTGAAGAAGAAAAATCACTTGCACCACCTTTATTTGAAGGGACAAATTCTAAAGGATGGAAAATCATAATTGAAAAATTTATTAAAACTTTAGACATCGAAGTTTGGAATTTAGCAATAGCAAGACCTGCAAATGAATCAAATAAAAAAGAACTTCAATTAAATGCAAAAGCTAAACATTATTTGTTTTGCGGTCTATCTAATGAAATTTTCAAATTAATATATTGCTTTTCAAGTGCATATAAAGTATGGCAATGTCTTGAAGAAATGTACGATTCTCCATCTACAGGTATAGAACAATCGCAAGAATCGAAGAATATGCAAGCGTGCACAAATCATCAAGAATGCCATCCTCATGACGAATCAATGGAGCACACATCAAAGGAAAGAGAAGAAGAAATCTTACTTTTGGAAGAGAAGTGCCAAGAAGAAGACAAAGGAACATTATGTTCAAATCCTCCCTCATCCAAAAGCAATGTAAGGAAATCAAACTTCATCACTTGTACTTCTATCTCTTCATTACAATTACTACAGAATACAAAGCGCAAAATAAAGAAATTAAAAAATGCTAATAAACTCTTGCACTTAGAAAATAAAAATTTAAAAGCAAAAATTAATGAAGAATTAAATTCTAATTTATCTAGTTCTACCCATGGCTCCTTAGTCAAAAACATTACATCTTGTTAAGAATATAATGAATTAAAAGAAAAACACAAGAAACTTGAAAAGGAGCATATCTTACTAAAAGAACAAAAAGAAAATTTGTGTTTAAAAAATTCTTCTTTAAAAATTAAATGTGCTAAGTGTAAAGATTATAAAAATGAGATCAAAGAGATGGACCAAACATTTGATGAGTTTAGAAATGAGTATCAAAATCATATTGACTCTATCGTCTCTACTCTTAAAAATAGCACAATAGCTTATAATAAATCTAGGCATAATCTAAAGATAAAGAATGATGAATTAAAATCAAAAATCAACTTGCTTATGAAAATTGTAAATACAAATTCACAACATACAAATTTAGAATATCAAGCAATATCTAAAAGCAAGTTGAATACAAATATAAATAATGGGAATAAGAAACAAAAAGTTTTTGAAAAACCAAATCATCATTATTTACAAAATCATGTTTCTCCAAACTTAAAATTGAAATTACACAAATTTCCTATAAATGATAATTTCAATTATAATCTTCAAAGGAAAGAAAATCATCGTGGATATTTGATAAATAAGACTAATATTAAACCAATGTTTGAATGGCGGCCAAAAGTTAAAAATGAAACACAAACTCAAATCAAAAGTGCCCATTCGATCATATCTCCCCAAAAGAAAACACGATGTATTTGGGTACCCAAAAGAACCGTCACTCCCGGTCCTCTTTGGATACCTAAATCTCTTATTCATTAGTATCCCATCATTTGCATGAAGTAGAAACCTAATAAAAATGAAATATCATTATTCTACTTCATGATTTGCTTAAATTTCTTTTTGTTTATTCTCTTTTGTTTCTTCTTAAACTATCATGCTATGATCACTCTATTTATCTTGAAAAGTCATATCATTTTGTTTAGTGATCTACTTATCCATTTTATTTTTACCTTTTAAATCCATTACCCTTAAATGTCTTGAACTATCATTATTAATTAAATATTGAAACTATTATCAAGACTAATGCAATTATTTTAAATGGATTAAAATAATAAAGGGCTTAGGCAAACAAAAAAAAATTAAAATGCACAATGTGTTGATTATTATCTATCTTGTGTGATGAATATGATAGCCCTTATATTTGAGAAAATTTATAATAACTCTTCAAACTAACCAAAAATAGCTTCTCACTTCTTTCATATTCACTATTCACCTCACAATCTTTCATTAAAATATTCTGAAAAATGTTAAATATGACTTGTGCTACATGCTTCACCATCATAATTATGTAATATCAAAAGATCTTTAAATTCAAACATTACAACAGATCCACTTAGTTCTAACATTTGATTGGTGATCATAATAAGTACATGAATAAATTAATGAAGTATGACTTGCGCGTATCTCATTTGATTATAAACCATAGAATCAACTTTATATTAATAAATCAAATGAAATCATAAATTCATTCCATATAAAAAATATTAAATCACGTTCTTGAATTCATGCTAGTTATCTCATATTACCATAATGAATTAATTATGAAGTAAAATAAAATAAAATTTAACGATAAAATAACTATGTGACTTTAAATTGTTTCCATTGGACTAAAATGCTTATGAATGTGCATGATATTCTTTTGCATGAACATTATTTTCTAAATCACTAAAATTATGCATATTTGTTCCTTCATGTCTTCTCGTGCTTACATTTCCTATCATTCTTCAAACTACATTAGATTGATAAAAGTCTAGAAAAATTTGAATTCAAATACATTATGATAATCTATCTTATAGCTCATGCAAGATCTCATTTGTTATGACTTGAGATAGGTGCCCTAGATCTTTCATGTTAAAACATGCTTACAAATGCAATTTTCTTCATTTTTAACCATAAAAAACATTTCCAAAAATTCTTCAAATACAGCATGAAACTACTAATGGGACACCTAATCAAGTTCAAGCATCAAAATTTTCAAAACCCTAAAAAATCACTTACTATTTCCCGCGCTAGCGCTAGCGCCGGCGCTAGCGTCGAGGTCCGTTTTTCTGTAATTTTAAAATTTTGAAAAATCCCTAAAAATATATTAATCTATGGGTACTATTCATTTCTGCATTTTTGCTTTTATTATATTTTTGAAAAATCAAATACAAAAATAGAAAATTCAAATTACAAAAAATATATATAGGACATCTTGGCCGAAACTTGAAGCCGAAACTTGAAGCCCTAGCGAAGCTCTGCAAATTTCTGAAGGAGGATTACATCACGCTGCATCCAAACGAAGTCCGCTTCTACAAACGCTGATTCTACAGCGGATCGTCTCCATCTTCAGAAGTTCATCTTAAGGGAAGTTTTATTATTTTATTTATCTTTCTTTGTAAACGGTAGGGAAATCGCCTCGTGTTGGCGACTAGGTCTGGGGTAGGACTTAGGGCTGAAATTCGCCTCGTGTTGGCGACTAGATCTAGGCTAGGTCTAGGGGGTGCTCGAGGCCTTTCTGGGGATAGATTGGCTAGAGCGGCTTGAGGCTGTATCTGGGGAGAGATCGGCCAAAGCCAACCGGTTCGTGGGGATACGAGTCGGTATAGAAAACGAAAAAGGATTTTTATTAGTCGCCTCCGATTTCCAGCGTCATAGAAATCAAGTTTTTGTAAAACATTATTTGATATTAATAAAGCATGTCTCTTCATTATTGTTTTACTTGATTTCTCATTGTATTAATCTTGCAATATTTCAAAGTTATCTAAATATAATCTTAAGTTTTTGAAAATCCTTATTCACCCCCCCCCCCCCCTCTAAGGGCGCCGACCGATCTAACAGATCCTGCCTCAGCTCAGCGATCGACGAACAGATTGGTTCAGTGGTTGACAAATAGATTATCTCAGCGGTCGACGAACAGACCTCAGCTCAGCAGTCGACAAAATCCTGCATTCGACGAATGACCATCTGCGTTCGATGAACAGCTCAATACTTCAGCGGTCGACGAAATCATCCATGCTCAGCGGTCGACGAATCCTTCCATTTGACGAACTCAAGTCTGCGTTCGATGAATATTCAGCAGAAGTTCGGAACAGTGAATTTAATGATCAGGTCGACGAGTCAATTGATGAGCTCAACGAACTTGAACCTCAGCTCGACGAATTTCTTCAGTATTATTTTATATCAACAAATATTATATATATGCTGACAGAGTTATTTATAAAGCAATAATTTATTTATTCTATTTTATATATTGCTATATATATATTGCTGATTTAACCTTGCAGCCGTGAAGCATTAAATGTTATAGCCGTTGACAGCAAAGCATTAAATGTTGTAGCCGTTGCAGCAAGCTAAAGAAAGAAATTGTTCTGCTCAAGGTTCTGGAAAAAGAAAGAGATATTACTCTTTTCCCCTTTGGTCGGCAAGGATTCAAAATAGCCCAGGAAAAGAGGACAGCTCTTTTACACGATAGCATGAGACATCTTTATATACAGCATATTATTTATACAGCAGATCATTTATATAGCATATTATATACTGCTGTCTCTTTGGACAGATCACATATATATCAATATTGTTGTACATATAAGATAGACAGATTTACATAGACAGAATACATATTACATTTTCTGTACAGGAAAAAGAGGAGAAGAAGAAGAAGATAAAAAGAAGAACAGGGGCAAAAACAGAGAACAACTCTATTACTCTATCTTGTTCTGTTTTTGCTAACTCTTCCTTGCAGATCATATACAACCTCAGACACCAAATCAAATATCATTTGCTCAGGGATCTAAACTGCAAGAACAAAAGAGGAGTATTGTAATCTAGAGAAGGAGCTTCATCCACAAGCTGTCATCAAACTAAATCAGACAGGGGGAGCTTTCTTCAACATCATCTTCATCAAGTGTCTTCTCAGCCAAGAGAAGGACAATAAACCTTTTTCTATTTTCTTTTATTCCTCCCATATTGTAAAGGGTTAAAACTCCCTTCAAACATTTACTCCCGGTGACAGGCCACATTAGCAAAAACCTGCATCTTGGTTTATAAGCACTTTATCAAAAGCTTGAGTGAATTGGGCACCTGATCAAACCTCTATTGGTGTGTGGACACTTGAACAAAATCACCTTGGTGTGAGGGCACCTGATCAACAACCTCCAGTGGATTCTTACCAGTGGGTAAAAGAGTAGATGTACCCAGTTGAGGGGAACTACTATATTTTCTTGTGTCATCTGGACGTGCTGTGCCTTGTTTGTTTAATTTCTTATTTTATGTACTGTGTTTTTTTATACAATCTTACTGTTTGTTATCTCTCAATCAGCACTCATCTATATATATATATATCACATATTTTGAAGATAAACTTAAACAAGATCTTTTAAAATATAATAAGAACTAACCTCTCCTTTCAATTGGTATCAAAGCAGGTTGATTTTTCACACAGGCTAACACCTGAAATCACAAAGATCACTTAGTTCTTATTTTGTTTTAAAAAAAAAGGTTTTTCCAAATTGCGCTAGCAGATTTTTTAATTTCAGATCCGCCAATTTGTAATTTGGATAGATTTGAGTTATGACAAGTTAGATTTAAGTTATATATGAAAGCCATAGATGAAAATATTTACAAATCTGTTTTGACAGGACTTCCATCCTCAATTTCCTCAATAGAAGAAGAAGAAAAGCTGAAATGTGCTGATGCCATGGATATGAAAATATTGGCTACATCCATGTCAAAAGACATTCTTCAAAAAATGGCTGATTGCACTTCAGCAAAGAGCATCTGGAACTCCCTCTCAAGGCTGGTAAATGAATCCATTCCTACTTCTTCCACTAACATGATTTTTGATGCAGAACCATCTTCAACTCTAAGTGAAGAAGAAGAAGAAGAACAAAAAGCCAGAAATTTCTGCATGTTGGCAATATATGGCTCAAACTACAAATCTGAATCTGAAACAGAAAAGGTAAAAGAGGTATCTTCAAATTTTATTTTTACCTCTGATACATTTAGATCTGTTTTCAACTCACCATGTACAAGTTTAATAAATTTTGAAAACAGAATCAGTAAAGAGCTAATAATAAACAAATTGATTTCTGATAAAATTAAAGAAGATTTAAAATCATCAGCAGAACACATTATCTGTTTAAAAAATAAGTTCATTAAGGTTAATAAATTTGAACAACCTGTTAAGAAGAAAATTCTTTATGTTTAGCAAAACCAATTTAAAAATTCAAATTTATATTTCAATGAAATAAAAAGGCCAACTTATTTATTTATAAGGCAATTTTATAAACTGATTAATATTTTTCAAATCATTTATAATTAAACAGCAATTTTAAGATTCTTTGAATTTTTTTATTTAAAAGCAATATCAGATAACTTCACATTCTTCCAGATTTTCTCCAAAAATCTAGTTGAGCATTCTACTCAGATTGCATAGATCAAAAATGATCAAAGCACTAAGTGTGAGTCTCTTCTGATTAAGGGGATTCTATAGACAGAAGCTATCAGGCATTTTATTTCTGAATTTAAAATTCCTAGAATCCAATAACTGCTAGCAATTCATTTTATTAAAATCCTATTTAAATCAAAATTTAGGAAAATCAGAATTGCCCAAATATTTTTTAATGAAGAAGAAATTATGATTGAATATTTCCAAATAGAACAATAAATTCTAAAATGATCTCTGACCCTTAAAAGCCCTAAGTTATTTAAAAACTTTTTATGCTCAGGTATCCTAAACCAAATAGGGGGAGATTGTTAGAACCTAGTCTTAATTTGGATTAGGATCCCAACTCAAATAGTGGGAGATTGTTGGAACCTTAGTTTTGATTTGAGTTAGGATCCACCTTTATTATCTAAGTTTATTTCATAATATATCTTATAACTTAGAACAAATCCTATTAAGAAAGAAAGCTGAAAATACATATATTCAATAGGCTGAAAAGAATATATATATATATATATATATATATAAATAATATACTAAGAAATATATATATATATATATATATATAATAGGCTGAAATATACATATATTTAATAGGATGAAATATATATATTTAATAGGCAGAAAATAAGAGAAGAATGAAATTTACATATATTATATGCGTTTGACGAACGGCGATCTGCGTTCGACGAACGGCGCTCTGCGATAGACGAAAAGGTTCAAAGCTGCATTCGACGAAATCCAAGCAGCGCTCGACGATCCCGCCTCAGCTAAGTGGTCAACGAACAGAATCGTTCAGCGGTCGACGAACAGATTATCTCAGTGGTCGACGAACAGACCTCAACTCAGCGGTCGACAAAATCCTGCGTTCGATGAACGGCCATCTGCGTTCGACGAACAACTCAATACTTCAGTGGTCGACGAAATCATCCAAGATCAGCGGTCGACGAATCCTTCCATTCGACGAACTCAAGTCTTCGTTCGATGAATATTCAGAAGAAGTTCAGAATAGTGAATTTAATGATCAGGTTGATGAATCAAATGATGAGCTCGGCGAACTTGAACCTCAGCTCGACGAATTTCTTCAGTATTAATTTATATCATTAAATATTATATATATGCTGACAGAGTTATTTATAAAGTAATATTTTATTTATTCTATTTTATATATTTCAATATATATATTGCTGATTTAACCTTACAGCCATGAAGCATTAAATGTTATAGCCGTTGGCAGCAAAGCATTAAATGTTGTAGCCATTGCAGCAAGCTAAAGAAAGAAATTGTTTTGCTCGAGGTTATGGAAAAAGAAAGAGATATTACTCCTTTCCCCTTTGGTCGGCAAGGATTCAAAACAAAATAAGAACTAAGTGATCTTTGTGATTTCAGGTGTTAGCCTGTGTGAAAAATCAACCTGCTTTGATACCAATTGAAAGGAGAGGTTAGTTCTTATTATATTTTAAAAGTTGTTGTTTATGTTTATCTTCAAAATAAGTGATATATATATAGATGAGTGCTGATTGAGAAATAACAAACAGTAAGATTGCATAAAAAAACACAACACCTAAAATAAGAAATAAAACAAACAAGGCACAACACATCCAGATGACACAAGAAAATATAGTAGTTCCCCTCAACTGGGTACATCTACTCTTCTACCCACTGTTAGGAATCCACTGGAGGTGGTTGATCAGGTTCCCTCAAACCAAGGTGTTTTTGTTCAGGTGTCCACACAGCAATGGAGGTTTGATCAGGTGCCCAATTCACCTATAATCTTTTGATCAGGTGCTTATAAACCAAGATGCAGGTTTTTGCTAAGGTGGCCTGTCTCCGGGAGTACACTTTTTAAGGGAGTTTTAACCCTTTACAAGATGGGAGGAATAAAAGAAAATAGAAAAAGGTTTGTTGTTCTTCTCTTGGCTGAGAAGACACTTGATGAAGATGGTGTTGAAGAAAGCTCCCCCTGTCTGATTTAGTTTGATGACAGCTTGTGGATGAAGCTCCTTCTCTAGATTGCAATACTCCTCTTTTCTTCTTGCAGTTTAGATCCCTGAGCAAATGATATTTGATTTGGTGTCTCAGGTTGTATATGATCTGCAAGGAAGAGTTAGCAAAAATAGAACAAGATAGAGTAATAGAGTTATTCTCTATTTTTGCCCATGTTCTTCTTTTTCTCTTCTTCTTCTTCTTTTTTTTCCTGTACAGAAAATGTAATATGTATTCTGTCTATGTAAATCTGTCTATCTTATATGTACAGTAATATTGATATATATGTGATCTGTCCAGAGAGACAGCAGTATATAATATGCTATATAAATGATCTGCTGTATAAATAATCTGATGTATATAAAGATGTCTCCTGCTGTCGTGTAAAAGAGTTGTCCTCTTTTCCTGAGCTGTCTTCATGTAAGCCGTGTGATCATGGGAGAGGTCGTGGAAGGTGTCTTACCTAGACCGACCAAAAGCTCTTTTTCCCCACCTAAGGCTATGTCCTTAAGGTGGAGTGTTTGTGATGAATTGATGTTATGTTAGCCTCATGCGGTTGCTTAGGCGGTTGTGGGGAACCTTCGGGTAAACCCAACCAACATCATGTGCATATCTAGGTTCCCTTTTACTTGATGCTCAACCTAGAAGATTGATTATGCTTGAAACCTCACCTTGTGTAGTGTAGTCTGCACTTTCTTTATATTATTACATGTTGCATGTACGGCTTGCTTGCAGGTTAGTGGTGACACGACACTGAGCTGGCTAGATGGTCGGGGGGTAGGATCATTACGCGGTTTGTGGTCAGCTCATAGTTGACTCTCGTTTACCTCTTATTGGATGTTGGTTGCAGGTGCAGGTGAGCCTAGCGGGAAATAGCGAGCGGTGTGTCACGGACTAGTCCCCCAAAGATGAGGAGATCGTAACAGGTGCCCCTTTTGATGTGTTGGCCCTCGAAGGCCAGCCTCTTTTCTACTTTTCATGTATTTCCGACCTGCGTGCCGATGTATGTTTTGAGTTTCTATACATTTGTTAAATGTAAGGCCTTAAGGCCGTTACTCTATTTGTTTCATTCCTGGGATAGTGGACAATTCTAAAAGATGTTTAACCCAAATTCTTCCGCTTACGCTTTTTATACTCTCGTGTAGTTGTTGATCTTTTCTGATTATCACCTTATAATGCCTACCTAGTGTGTATAGTATGGCGTGGGGTCCCGGACAGAACTACTGTTATATTATTTGTACTGGCAGGGTGTTACACACTCTATTTGGCGCGAGATCGAATCCAGGAAGCTCAATTTTTGCTGGATTAAATCCAGCTATCCGCACTCTAACCCGCCAGCTGCTATTCGCACCCCAACCCGCCAGCTCTCCTTCCAGCAAGATGTCCAGCACACTCTCCTTCTAGAACCTCCAGCTTCTTCCCACTAGCTCCTTTAAAAATCTAGTTTTTGCTAGTTGCACCCCCTCTTTTTTGTCAATAAATATTGGGGATCCTCCCTTGTAAAAAAGGTTCAGAAAACTAGAACCTATGTTTCAGTGTTTTTTGTGAGTTTTATTTGAGTGTTTTTGTGAGTTTTATTTGAGTGTTTTTGTGAGTTTTGTTTGAGTGTTTGTGAGTTAAGTTTGTGTGCTTTCTAAGCCCTTGTTTGGGCTCTTTTTGTCATCCAAGTTTAGATTTTCTTTAAAAAGTTATAATCTCTATTATACATATATATGAAAGTTCTTCCTTTTTCTTGAATTGTTCTATCTTTTTCATTTTGTTGGTGTGTATGTGTTTGAGAGTAATTTGCTTTTTCTCTTTTTAAATTAGATTCCTTTATGTTTTCTTTTTCTTATTAAATTAGTTTCATTCAAGTAAGTGTGTGTGTGTGTATGAGACTAAAATGTTCTTTCTCTTTTTAGATTAGTTTTCTTTAAGTTGTGTGTGTGGGTGTATGAGTATAGATTTTTGTTTCTTTTCTTTTATTTTTGTTCTTCTTTTCCTTTATGTAAGTGTGTGTGTGTAGGTGAATAGCTTTTGTTTTTATTTTTGTAACAGAGATTTCAATTTAATAGCATAGTTTTATTTTATTGCACTGCATTTATTTCACATCAACCCATTTGGGTAGAACTTGCACCACATTTATTTCTCCTCTACCTATTTGGGTAGAGATTGCACTTAAGTTATTTCAATTCCGTAGAGTGCGTGTGTTTTAAATTTAGTGCGTCCTTTTCTTTTCTATCGCTTTACTTGGTTTTTGATAAATGCACAACAAGCCCGCGATTATACTCATTTCCGCTTCTTAATTATCGCAAATCACATCTTTTATTCTCAGTAAAATAATAGTGCGTTCTCAAAGTAAAAATAATCAACACGTTCTTGGAAAAATATGACCTTTGTTATTTTCTAAAAAAATATCCTATACACTACGCGATAAGGTGCGCTTGCCTTCATCAAAAGATTAGTTTGGATAAATAATTACAAGAACTTGCAAAACTCTCCTTTTCTATTTACATATTTAGAGAATTTGGCGCCTTAACCGAGGCGTAATCGTCGATATTTCGAAAGAAGAAAAGACCGTTACTTCTATTCCTCGAAATAGGATAACGGTTAGTTTCTCGAAGTAGGAGTACTCGCGAAACTCCTCTAAAACGCCCGCCTAATTCTTATCACATCATAAGAAAGGTTTTGTCAAGCTTTTAAATTTTAAATCATCACTATGTCTCTTGTTACCTTGCCCACGTTTGCTAATAACAAAAGGGGGAGAACTAACATGATAAATTATAATTGCTATCAAAAGGGAAAACTAACATGATTAAAGATTAAGAAGATAGTTTATATATAAAGGGAGCATTAACATTGCAGGAGCATGTTTTTAGGGGGAGCAATTCTAAACACTAAAAACGACAATTATCCTAAGTCATCACTCTCACACATACACAAGTAGGTTTCATCATGCTTATATATTAATGCTCTGAATTATCATTAATGGATTTGTTATTATCAAAAGGGGGAGTTTGTTGGAACATTGTCTTCCGCATCTCCTAGGTTTGAGAATAACAAATCCTATGCGTATTTGATCTTGTGTGTTTAAGTGTGTAGGAAATCAAGCCATATGACTCAAGAATAACATAAGAAGGTTGCCCCCAAGTTTGAAGCCAGAATTCCAACATGTCCACTAGCACCGGGGGTAGCACCTAGCGCGGGCTCTAGCTCTGATTAGGCATGTCCAGGCTGCAAGTATAGAAGGTGATAGCACCAGGCAGTAGCGGATAGGGAAGGCGCTAGTGCAGAGAACAAGAGGATTTTTAGAAAGGTTTCCTTGGAATAAAGATACCCATGCGGAGAAGGTTTCCTAATCCAGGATAGCACTAGCGCAGGTGCTAGCTCCAAGGCTATACAAAGGACCCCTTGGATTCGTATTTTTTATCATCTCCCACCACTAAATTCCAGAGCTTCATGTCATATCATATAGAGGAATGTTTAGAGAGATACACCTACAAATCCTTGAAGGCTTAAGGAGATCCGTGGAGAAGATTTCAGCATGCTTCATCATCATGACTAAAGACCGCATCGACAACGATCATACTCTATGGGTCTTCATCTACTTCTTTAGAGATCCACATAGAGGGAGTTTTTTATATCGTTGTTGTCTATTTATTATTGTAATTGCATAGAAATTTGCCTCGTGCTGGAGACTAGGTCTGGGTAGGACTTAGGGAAGATATTCGTCTCGTATTGGCAACTAGCTCTAGGGTGTAGATCTAGGGGGTTCTCGAGGCCGTATCTGGGGGAGGATTGGATAGAGAGGCTTGAGGCCGTATCTGGGGGATTATAGGATAATGCCACCGGTTCGTGGGGATACGAGTCGGGAAAGAAAATGAAAAAGTCTTTTTACCTGGTCCGCATAGACATAGAATAGAAATGGGTCTTTCCAAAAATAATTTTTTAAATTAGAAAGGAATTTCTTCTTTTGCTGACTCGAGAATTCTTTTGGTAGGACCTGGGCTACTAGTTAGTTAGCCAAATCTGCGAACCAGGGGATGGAAGATATCATTACATTTTTAGAGCAAGGAGGCGCTCTTTAGGGAATTTATCATTAATATCGGCATCCATTAATGCTTCTGAAGCGGGATTTTCTAAATGGGAAAGTTGATCGGCCGCCAAGTTTTTAGCTACACTCTTCTCCCGGATCTCTAAATCAAACTCCCGCAAGAGGTGGATCCATGATAATAAATGGTGATTGGCGTCTGTCTTACTTAAAAGATACCTAAGATCAGAGTGATCTATGAAGATAATTAATTTGGAGAGAGTGATATACGACCTAAACTTATCGAAGGCAAAAATAATAGCCAAAATCTTCTTCTCGGTAGTGGTTTAATTTGCTTGTGTAGACATGAGTGTCTTGCTCGCATAATAAATTGGGTGGAAATACTTGTTTACCTGTTGGCCTAATATAATGCCTACCACAATATAACTCGCGTCGCACATAATTTCAAAGGGGAGTGACCAATTCAGTGCGACTAGAATTGGGGAATTAATAAGTTTTTCTTTTATAAGTTTAAAGGCTAAAAGACATTCATTATTGAAAATGAAGGAAGCCTCTTTTTCGAGAAGATGGATTAACGACTTCGTGATTTTAGAAAAGTTTTGTATAAAACGCCGATTAAACCCTGCGTGGCCTAGGAAACTTCTAAATGCTTTAATATTTGTTGGAGGGGGGAGTTTCATCGATAACTTCGATCGTGGCCCTATCGACCTCGATCCCTTTGCCTGATATTTTATGGCCGAGGATTAAACCTTCTTTAACCATAAAATGACATTTCTCCCAATTGAGAGAGAAATTCATTTCCTTACAACGCTAAAGCACACACTCGAGATTTCTTATACAACTTGGGAAAGAATTTCCTAAAACTAAGAAGTCATCCATGAAGACTTCCATTACATCCTCTACTAGCTCATCAAAGATTTCCATCATACAACTTTGGAATGTAGTCGGTGCGTTACAAATGACAAATGTCATCCTTCGATAAGCATAGGTACCGAAGGGACAAGTCTCTTGGTCGTCAGGCGAAATTGGGATTTGGAAGTATCCCGACAATCCATCGAGGAAACAAAAGTAGGAGTGTCCTGAAAGGCGTTCTAAGATTTGATCGATAAAAGGCAGTGGGAAGTGATCCTTACTGGTGGCATCATTTAGTTTCACATAATCTATAAACATCCACCCACCTGTAACAGTATGGGTTGGGATCAATTCATTATTTTCATTTGCAACTACCATTACACCACCTTTCTTTCAAATGACTTGTACTGGGCTAACCCAAGTACTATTCAAGATCGGGTAGATGATTCACGCTCATAAAAGTTTGATAACCTTAGCCTTAATGACTTCCTTTATATTCAGGTTGAGCCTGTTGGATCTGTAGGCGCCCTTAGAGGGGGTGAATAAGGCTTTTAAAACATTTAATATATTTTGATATACTTGAACTAATAAGAGATTAAAATAGAGAGAAATCAAGTAAAACAATTGAAATCAAATAGAGACATAATTTTATTAATATGAAATGAAGGATTACAAAACTTGATTTCTTATAATGCAAGAAATCGAAGGCGAATAATAAAATGACTTTTAATATTCTATACCGACTTGTATCCCAACAAACCGGTGGCTTTAGCCTATCCTCCCCCGGATACGGCCTCAAGCCGCTCTAGCCAATCCTCCCCTGGATACGGCCTCGAGCACCCCATAGATCTACACCCTAGACCTAGTCGCCAACACGAAGCGAATTTGTGCCCTAAGTCCTACCCAGACCTAGTCGCCAACACAAGGTGTATTTCTACGCGATTACAATAATAAAGAGACAATAACAATATGAAAAAACCCTCTATATGGATCCCTGAAGAAGTATACAAAGACCCGCAGAGTATGAACGTAGTCGATGCGGTCTTTCATCACAATGATGAAGGGTGTTGAAATCTTCTCCACGAATCTCAGTAAGCCTTCATGGATTTGTGGGAGTATCTCTTTGAAACTTCCTCTATATGATGTGACACGAAGCTCTGGAATTTAGGGGTGTGAGAGGATGAAGAATACAGAGCAAAGGGGTCCTTTTTATAGCCTAGGAGCTAGCGCTTGTGCTAGCGCTACCGTCGGCGCTATCCCAGATTAGGAAACATTCTCCGCGTGTGTATCTTCATTCCAAGGAAACCTTTCCAAAAATCCTCTTGTGCTCCGCAATACCGCATGTGCTATCCGCTATCGCCTGGCACTATCGCCTTCTATACTTCCAGCTTGAACTTTCCTAATCAGAGCTAGCGCCCGCTCTAGGTGCTACCGCTGGCGCTAGTGGACATGTTAGAATTTTGGATTCAAACATGTGGGCAACCTTCTTATGTTATCCTTGAGTCATGTGGCATTGTCTCCTGTACAATTAAACACACAAGATCAAATACACATAGGATTTGTTATTCTCAAACCTTGGAGATGCGAAAGACCATGTTCCAACAAACTCCTGCTTTTGATAATAACAAATCCATTAATGATAAATCAGAGAATTAATACATATAGCATGATGAAATCTACTTGTGTGTGTGAGGGTGTAAGTGTAATGACTTAGGATAATTGTCGATTTTGGTATTTAGAATTGCTCCCCCTAAATGCATGCTACCCCTATGTGAATGCTCCCTTTATATGTAAGCAATCATCTTAAAACTTAATCATGTTGGTTTTCCCATTGGATAGCAATTATTACTTATCTTGTTAGTTCTCCCCCCTTTTGTTATTAACAGGAGTGGGCTAAGGAAGCAATAAACATAAAAAATAGGATTTTTTGAGTAAAAAATAAGGCATGATCGAGCTTTTTAGAGGAAATGAAATGATAAGGATTTTGTAGCATAAAAATTTTCATAGAATAAATTTTTTAGCATACAAATAATATTCATGTTTACAACAACCAATGTAAAGTTTACCAAGCAAATCTACCACTTATTGGAGGAAAGGAATTTTAAGATTCAAGTGATGATACACACAAAGGAAAAGACTTTAAATAAGCATGAAACGCAAGGTAAAAATTAATGGTAATTATGCGGAATACTTATAGAAATACAAGAAATATCTTTTTGTAAGCATGAAAATCATAAAAGTAAATATGAGTTTAAGTCCAAACATAAGAAGATGTTTTTGAAGTTCAAAATTTTAAGAATTATAGCATAAGCAGAAATGTTATAAAATTGTTTATCCAAAGAAAACATCTTTTTGGAAGTTCAAAGATCATAATAGAAATAAGAGATGTTCTGCAATAAAAGTGATGTTATTTGGATAAAACCCATATTTTTAAGAAATAATTTTTCGTAAGCAAGTGAGATTTTTTACAAAAAAGTTTTCATGACAATAGGCAAGGAGTTCTATTTTTCAAATAATAGTAAGGCAAGCATGATTGCACATATTCTAGAAGATAGTAACTACAATGTTATTAATTTGGATTTCAAGTTATGAAAACATTGTAGAGATCATGCATTGCAATGTAGTGCTTTTACTAAAGCTTTCTAGAGAATTTATGTAATGAAGCATTTGAGTCCAATTCTCATGAATAGAAGCTTTATGAGAGATAATGATGTGTATAAAAAGTGTTTTGATAAAAGTATACAAGTGATATAATCCAAAACACATGACTTATATAGTGAAGTATAAACATTTTTAAGAATGAAATCTATTTAACTACTTCTACACAACAATTCTAGATTTGACATAAAGCACATAAAAAGTATAACTACCAAGGTGCTTCACCAACACAATGCTCATTAAGACTTATCAGGGAGTGAAGTAGTACTTGGGAATCACAAATTTTTTTCAGTAAGAGTTTTTTTGATCCGGTGTTCAAAATAGAAGTGTATTAAAGTAGTTTGCACAAGACACTTTACAGTTCTTTCCAGACTTCTCAACCTCACAATGCTTATGAAGACTTATCAGGAGGTTCAAGTAGTGCTTGGTGGAGTTATCTTTGTCATTTTATTATTAATTTTTTTAGAAAGACAAAGTTCTCCGAATTCACTTATTTTTTCAAACACTTATAATTTTGTAATTTCACTTCTATATGTGCAACAAAGTTTTGAATAATGTGTAGATAATAGAGATAGATGCACAACCCCGATATTCGCCAGGCCAGGAGGCATGGTTTAAGATGGCAACAGGATGAAAAAAGTAATAAGAGAGGGAGGCCTTAGGGCCAAAGACCTCGCAAGAGGGACCTTGGGAAAGTCTCTCTCGCAGGGCTCGCTAAGACGCGAGCGAGAAGGGTTGGCGGCAAAATCAACGCTCATAGGCAATTTGAAGAAGTTTCCTGAGTTCGACGAAAAGAGTACTGCGTTCGACGAACTCTCCCGAGTTCGTCGAGCCCGCCTGTGGTCGTCGAGCTCACCACTGTTCGGCGAAATCATCAGAGGTCGACGGTGTTCTATGCTCATTAAAGCCAAAGGGGAGGTCTCGCAAGAGTAGTCGCGAGATCCAGACCTCGGCAAATATCTCCAAAAGACTGGGTCGAGCGAGGGCTGGCAAATCAATACCTCGCAGGCTGCTGGCAGAAGAGACCTATGTTCAGTAAAGAGATGTCCAGCCAAATGTGTTTGGTGCGCGGCAAAGTCAATGAGCGATCTCGCGGGAAGGCTCGCAAGTTTAGAGCCTCAGCATCCGGCGAGCTCAATTCGGCGTTCGACGAATGTCGAACGGAGCTCAGCATTCGTCTGACGGTGCTCGACAAATTACAGCTGGGAAGCAGCGGTCGGCAAACCGCCCTTCTCAGCAGTCAACGAACAATTCAATGTTCTGCATTCGTCGAGCTCATCTGTGATTGATGAAGCGCTCTGCGTTCGACGAAGGGTGTGTTGGACTCGACGGAGTCAAGTGGTGGTCTCGCAGGAAGGCTCGCGAGACCGGACCTCGGCAGATACCGCCAGAATTGGCCGGCGAGGTCCTCGCAGGGCGATCACCTAGGAGAGGCATCGCGAACAGGACTCGCGAGAAGACCCGCGAGAGCTTCAACAGTAATGTTCTCGCAGTTCCTTGCCCATAAGTTGATAAGGCCAAATTATCCTTTTACCCTTGGTGGTCTGCTTTTAGCCTCTCGAAACAGCGGAGTTTGGCTGTTAGCAGACACATTTGGGTGCGGATAGTAAAATCAGAAGGCGGGATCCTGCTATTTGCAGGACAGATCAGAAAACCTATAAATAAGACCTCAAGGTCACCTTTGGAGAGGACTTGACTCTAGCTTCTCTCTCCTTAGGCTCTCCTTGGCTAGCATTTCCAGAGCTCTCCAAGGTGACAAAGTCTTAGCTTTGGCTTGGGAGGGGAAGCGCTCAACGATCTTCCGGGTTAGTGGAGGGACCTCCTCGCTGTTACTAAGGTCTTTGTAATTTTTTCTGGTCTTCGGTCTACCTTCTCCGAGGGATCAGTAAGGGCTAGCCGCCCCTCATTTTGGTGAGGGCCCCGAGCTCCACAAGAGGCCGAGAAATCGGTTTCAACATTTTGGTGCGGTGAGCGTGCAGCGTGGTTGGTCCAAGAAAGTTCCAAGGAGCAGATATGACAGGAGGTGATGATCAAGGCGAGGATCAAGGCGAGGAGTTCAACGAGTCACCGCAGGTGGTGACGCCGAGGATGTTCATAGATTTCAAGAGGGAGGTGCTTGACACCATCGGGCTCACGGTCGCAGCGTTGCGAAGTAAGTTTGCGACCCCAGCACCCCAGGTAACCCCTCCCCCAGCAGCGGTTGGCGAGAACGCCCCAGGGGGAAGGGGCGGAAAGGAAGACGCCGGAGGTTCAGCGCAAGACCTGGAGGGGCGAATGATGTTCGCCAGTCTAGCGAGCTATGTGCTGGCGAGCTCTGTGCCGGCGAGCGCGGCGCAGGGGAGTGCGCGCCCGGGGGATGTAGCGACTGTGGGGGTGGTTTAGGCGAGCGCCGCTCTCGCGAGCGTGGTCCCTGCGAGCCCAAGTCTGGCGAGAGAACTCGGGGGGCGGGTGGAGCGAGAAAGGATGGAAGAAGGGGGAAGTCCCTTCTGTGAGCTAGTACTTTCTGCACCTGTCCCGGCAGGGTTCGGAGAATGGGACAGGGTGTACTACAACGGCAGGGATGACCCTGTCCAACATCTCCAGTCTTTTGAAGACTCGGTCTCTATCAGGCCGATGTCAGATGATTTCAAGTGTCGGCTCTTCGTCGTCACCCTTAAGAAAAGGCCAGGGACTAGTTCCATCAACTCCCTACAGGGTCAATCTACGCCTTTGAAGATTTGCGCCGAAGATTTCTGTTGTGGTTCTCAACTTTAAAGAAAAGGAAGAAGGACGCCGAGTCTCTCTTCAAAGTGAAGCAGGAGCCGAATGAGTCGTTGGCTCGCTACGCGGATAAGTTCCAGGAAGAAGTGCTGCTCACTCAGGAGATGCCTGGGTTCGCGCTCTAGCTCGCCTTCACGGTCGGGCTAAGGGAAAGTTTCTTCAAAATGGCTCTGAAGAGGAAGGCCCCCGTCTCCTACGAGGAGCTGATGGAGAGGGTGGCGGAAGAAATCAAAAGTGAAGAGGCCAACCCAGAACTCACCAAGAGGCTAGCAAAGCTCAGTGAGCCGGAGGTCAAGCAGCAAGAGGTGAGGAGAAGGGAAGAGCCCAGGGCCCCGGAGGGGGAGTGGAGGCATCATGGCGGAGGAATTCAAGGACAGGGAAGGGGTTACGCCCCGTGAGGGGTAACTTCAATGGGGGTCAAGTAAGACCCCATCAGCTGGGATGGAGGTAGGGTCCGAGTCCGATGCTTCCTCCACCACAGCAAGCCATGACAATCAGGCGGGGAAGAGGAGGAAGAGGAAGGAGAGAAGAGGTGAGAGAAGAAGCGGGAGCAGGAAGAAGGAGAAGAAATAGGATGGCAGAGGGCGAGGCGGGAGAGGTGACGCTGCCGTATTGTGACTTCCATGATGAGGAAGGTCACGCGACGGCCACCTGCCCAGAATTCCTAGAGACAAAGAGGGCCCGAGTGCCCGTGCCGCGACAACAGCAACCGGTAAGGATTTAGGAGGTTGGACCTCAAGAGGAGGAGGAAATGTGTGAGGACCGAGCCGACTTGGGGTCCCGAGGGGGGATCAGAGTGATCCACAGGGGGGAGGGGGAGGGTAGGGATTGAGGCAACCCGAAAGGCGAGCCTCCATACTATCTACCGTCGTAGCGTGGCTTCGACATCCCTGGCCCCGCCCCCAGCAGAGAATATTTCCTTCACCCAGAAGGACATGCCAGGATTTGAGGACCCATTCTGCGATGCGTTGGTCATTCAGACCGCGATCGAGAACTTCACTGTTTCCAGAATCCTGGTGGATAACGGGAGTTAGGTCAATGTCATTTTCAAAAAGGCATTTGATGGGATGGTGGTGGAGGCGCAAAGGGTGTTGGCCTCGGATGGTCCATTGTTCGAATTCTCCTGGGAGAGAAAAGAAGTAGAATGGGGAGTAGGAATCCACATGGTCTTGGGGGGGGGGGGGGGGGGCAGTCCAGGAATTGCCGCTTTGTCATAGTGGATGCTCCCAGCAGCTATAGCGCCATCTTCGGAAGTCCGCTCATCAGCGCATTCCGCTGTGTCCCCTCCACATTCCACCAGTGCTTTAAGTTCAACGACGGAGGAGTCCAAGTCCGAATCAGAGGAGACCCGAAGGTAGCGAGGCAATGCTATGTGACGGCGGTCAACACCATCTCTTGGATGGGAGAGGCCGAGAGATGGGACCAGGAGGTGGGTGAGCCGGCAGGGCTTGAAGGAGAAGGTTGGAAGGAGGAGATGGAGCAGAAGTCAGAGGAGCAGATGGAAGAAGAAGGGGCGACAGAAGAGTTGATGGTGGTCAGAGAAGAAGGAAAGGAGAGGGAGGTCTAAGCACACGCTAGTGGCGAAGAGAAGGAAGGAGATTGGGGAGAAAAGTCCCGGTTGGAGGCCGTGGAGGAGGTCATGGAGCTCGAAGTCACCACCCAAGCTGGGGTGGTGGAGAAAGTCAGGATCAGCGGGGAGCTCGGCCTGGAGGAGCAAAAGAAGATCCTAGCATGCATTCAGGAGAATGTGGATGTCATCGCTTGGAGCGCCACGGAGATGCCCGGGATCGATGCGGATGTGGCTTTCCACTGCCTCAATCTCATCCCCGGCACCCATCCCATCCGTCAAAAGAGGAGGGCCATAGCAGACAAGCTGGAAGGACCCATCCGGGAGGAGGTGGGAAAGCTCATTCAGGCACGGTTTGTATCAGAGATCCAGTATCCAGGTTGGGTCTCTAACGTGGTCATGGTGAAGAAGGGGGGAGGTAAGTAGAGAATGTGTATCGACTTTTCCTTACTTAATAAATCATGCCCCAAGGATTGCTACCCTCTGCCTAGAATCGACGCGCTGGTTGACTCAGTCGTCGGTTTCCCTATAATGTCTTTTCTAGATGCTTTTTCAGGTTATCATCAGATTCGCATGCATCCCTCGGACATCAAGGACGTCTCCTTCATCACGGGGGATGGGTGTTATTGTTATAAGATGTTGCCCTTCGAGCTCAACAATGCAGTTGCCACATACCAGAGAATGATGGACAGGGTCTTCCGAGAACAAAAAGGGAGAAACTTGGAGGTCTACGTCGATGACCTCATGGTAAAGAGTCGGGACCTTGGATCCCACCTCCGAGACCTTGAAGAGACCTTTAAGACTTTGCGGAAGTATAAGATGAAACTCAACCCCTTGAAGTGTGTCTTCGGGGCTAGCCGAGGGAAATTCCTAGGCCATTTGCTCACCCCGGTGGGAGTGGGGCCAAACCCGGACAAGGTCAAAGCAATAATGGAGTTGGGATCGCCCAGGAACTCGAAGGAGGTTCAGAGCCTCACTGGAAAGCTGGCCAGACTCAGTAGGTTCCTCTCCAAGGCCGGAGACAAGTGTGCCCCTTTTTTAATGGTGTTGAGGGGAAACAGAAAATTTGAATGGACCTCGGAGTGTGAGGAGGCTTTCCAGGCCTTGAAAGAACAACTCACTCAAACCCCTCTACTTAAAGGGACAAGACCGGGAGAGGACCTATCCCTATACTTGGGGGTAGGTTCCAAGGCAGTAAGCTCAGTACTGATCCGGGAAGAAGGAAGAAAATAGTTCCCCATCTACTACGTCAGCCGAGTGCTGAGGAAGGCGAAGCTCCGGTACCCGATTCTGGAAAAGTTGGCCTTCACATTGTTGGTAGCGGCCCGGAGGCTCCGACCTTACTTTCAGGCACAATCAATCAAGGTAGTAACTGATCATCCACTTTGCAAAGTCATGGAAGGGGTGGAGCACTCGGGAAGATTGGCAAAGTTGTCTGTGGAGCTAAGTGAGTTCAATGTTACGTTCATGCCCAGGGCGTCGATCAAGGCCCAAGCAGTGGCCAACATATGGCTGATTACACAACCGAAGTGGGGGAGCATGAACCACCTCCCCCAGTGGTGTGGAAGTTGTTGGTGGATGGTGCGTCAGGAAGACACTCCTATGGAGGGGAATCATCTTGGTGAGCCCCCAAGGGACCAAGATTGAGCAAGCATTGAACATCCACTTCCTGATTACCAATAACCAAGCGGAGTACGAGGCGGTGATAGCGGGTCTGTGGTTAGCTCGGGAAATGGGGGTGCAAGATGTGGAGGTCTCGACGGACTCCATGGTGGTAGCATGCCAAGTCAGGGGAGAGTTTGAGGCAAAGGACCCGACCCTCCTGCGGTACTTAGAAAAGGTCAAGGGGGTCATCGGGCATTTCCGCACTTTCTCCATCAAGCACGTGCCAAGGGAAGAGAGCACCCCCGCAGACCTCTTGGCCAAATTCGGTCCCCGAGCAGGGGAACAGTTTCAGAGCTCTTCTGACCCACCATCGAGGAATGAGAATTGATGGAGGTGGATCAGCAGGTCTCGTGGATGGATCCCTTCGTCACTTTCCTATCATTAGGTAAGTTCCCTGAAGGAGACATAGACAGACGATGCTTCAGGTATAAGTCAATTTATTACTCCTTGCATGCAGGAGGGCTATATAGGAAGACACTCTCGGGACTCCTGGCACGCTGCATCTCCGAGGAGGAGGTTCCGAGAGTCCTAGAAGAAATCCACTCCGGGGAGTGTGGCAGTCATTCAGGGAGCTGAACCCTGGAGGGGAGGGTGTTGAGGCAAGGCTACTTCTGGCCCACCCTCAGCAAAGATGCGGCGGAGTTCGCAAGAAGGTGCCCAAAATGCCAACTCTATGCTCCACTCCAACTCCTCCCAGCCCAGAGACTCCTGACCATCACAGCTCCCTGGCCCTTCGCCATATGGGGGATGGACCTAGTTGTCCCTTTCCCTCAAGCTAGTGGCCAAAGCAGATTCTTACTGGTCATGCTCGACTACTTCTCCAAATGGGTAGAAGTAAAGGCGCTCGCCAAGGTAACATCTCAGGTTGTGAGAAATTTTGTGTGGGGGGAAATAATTTGTAGGCACGACCTCCCCATGGCTATAGTGATGGACAATGGGCCCCAAATTGCTAGCGAAGAATTTGTTAGTTTCTGCACCCAGCTCGGCATCGACCTCAGGTTCGCATCGGTTCACCACCCAAGAAGCAACAGTCAGGTGGAGACGGCAAACAAAGTAATCGTCAACCTACTAAAGAAGAAGATGGAGAACCTCCGGGGGAACTGGGTAGAGCAGCTACCATCCATCCTCTGGGCCCTGAGGACTACTCCAAACACCGCCACCGGGAGACCCCGTTCAAACTTTCTCATGGGTCCGAAGTAGTCCTTCCCATAGAATTTGAAGTAAAGACCCCAGGGTGATCGCCGCAGGTGAGGGGGACGAAGAGTGGCTAGTGGCTAATGATGAGGAACAAAGGCTATCTTTAGACCTGGTGGAGGAACTCGGGACCAGGCCACCATCAGGCAGGAGGAAATCAAGCGACGAATGGCCCGATATTTTCACAAGCACATCCGAGTAAAACATTTTCAGAAGGGAGATCTGGTATTGAAGAAGGTCGACGCGGCCGGAAGAGGGGCCACGGTGGGTAAACTCAACTCCAATTGGGAGGGTCCATACATTGTAAGTGAAGTGCTGAAGTCGGGGGGGGGGGGGGTATTACCTCCGAGATGTGGAAGGGGTACCTCTCGGCCGAGCCATAAGTGGAAATGATTTGAAGCGGTTCTACCCTTGATAGTTTTATTATGATATTAGTTGAATATTTTACTTCTTCACCTAATAGTTACAACTGTTATGCGAGGAAAAGCAAGGTGACAAGTATTGGTGCTGAAATGCCCCAGATCGATTCCGCTCCCGGGATCTCACTAGACGGGGGGTTTCAGGTTGATCTTTGGAGAGGCTGGCAAGGTGACAAGTATGGGTGCTGGAATGCCCCAGATCGATTCCGCTCCTGGGCTCTCACTAGACGGGGGGTTTCAGGTTGATCTCTGGAGAGGATGGAAAGGTGACAAGTTTTGGTGCTAGAATGTCCCATATCGATTCCGCTCCTGGGCTCTCACTAGATGGGGGGTTTTAGGTTGATCTATGGAGAGGCTGGCAAGGTGATAAGTGTTGGTGCTGGAATGCCCCAGATCGATTCCGCTCCTGGGCTCTCACTAGACGGGGGGTTTCAGGTTGATCTCTGGAGAGGCTGGCAGGGTGACGAGTGTTGGTGCTGGAATTCCCCATATCGATTCCGCTCCCGGGCTCTCACTAGACGGAGGGTTTCATGTTGATCTCTAGAGAGGCTGGCAAGGTGACAAGTATTGGTGCTGGAATGCCCCAGATCAATTCCGCTCCCGGGCTCTCACTAGATGGGGGGTTTCAGGTTGATCTCTGGAGAGGCTGGCAAGGTGACAAGTATTGGTGCTGGAATGCCCCAGATCGATTCTGCTCCCGGGCTCTCACTAGACGGGGTGTTTCAGGTTGATCTCTGGAGAGGCTGGCAAGGTGACAAGTGTTGGTGCTGGAATGCCCCAGATCGATTCCGCTCCAGGGCTCTCACTAGACGGGGGGTTTCAGATTGATCTCTGGAGAGGCTGGCAGGGTGACAAGTGTTGGTGCTGGAATGCCCCAGATCGATTCCTCTCCCGATCTCTCACTAGACCAGGGGTTTCAGGTTGATCTCTGGAGAGGCTGGCAGGGTGACAAGTGTTGGTGCTGGAATGCCCCAGATCGATTCCGCTCCTGGTCTCTCACTAGACGGGGGGTTTCAGGTTGATCTCTGGAGAGGCTGGCAGGGTGACAAGTATTGGTGCTGGAATGCCCCAGATCGATTCCGCTCCCGGGCTTTCACTAGACGGGGGATTTCAGGTTGATCTCTGGAGAGGCTGGCAAGGTAACAAATATCAATACTGGAGTGCATCAGGTCCATTCCGCTCACAGGCTCTCACTATACGGGAGATGCATGTTGATCACTGGGGAAGTTGGCAAGGAGATGAGTTCTTCATAAGGTCTGGATGATATGCCTCAGGTTGGAGAGCCTTCGGCGCTGACCCGGTCCTTCTCGCTCGGTGAGCCTACTCACTCGGCAAGGAGAAAGATTTCGCACGATAGTATGCGAGTGACGAGAATCAACCCTAAGCAATCTGGGGTATCCGGTGCTCGGCAGAGAAGTCGTCGGCACAGGGTAGGAGGCGAGCTCTCGCCAAGAAGGAAAGTACCCTATGAAACTTAGAGGAAGGTGCATACCTAAAGGGTAATAATCCTAAGGCAAACGGCGAAAGGTCGGAGCAGCCAAAAACGTCCTATGACTCAATTCGATAACATAATATGCGAGAACGAACGTCGCGAGAATAACTTTCGCGAAGACGAATATAGAGGTAAGAGAGAACGGGATATCAAAATACAGAAATAACAAAATAGAAAAGGCAAGCACAATGAACAAAGCAAAATCTGCATTTACATTCCACTGTTTGGTTACAATTTGCGGCGATCTCGCCGATCAAAAGTTACAAAAGCGGGAATGGCGGCAAGCTTCAGGAATCACTCGCGAACCATTCCTCGTCATCGCTGCTCTTTACTGGCGGAAGCGGGATAAAGATCTCCGGGACGAGCTATTCCAGAGTCATGTCGGCCCCATCGTCGGCTAGGAGGCCAGCCTCCTTCATCGTCTGGAAGATGTAGCGAGCTGACTCGATGGACTCCAAGCGGATGTCCTCGTCTCGCGCTCGCCTCTCTTCCTTCAGACGGCGGGGGGAAGGCGGAACGACGGCACGGGAGAGCTCACAGTTTCGAGCTTTTAGCCTGGCCACCTCGCCCTCCAGGTCCTGGATGCGAGCATCGGCTCTTCCGGCGGCCTCGACATCCTGCAAGTAAGATAAATTTAGGGAACGAAATGGCCGAAAGAAATGACGGTGACGAGGTCAAGGTAACTCACCACACTACCCTTCACGACAAGCAGCTTTTCCTTCAGCTACGCGTTCTTGGCAAGAATCCCCTGATAGGCCCTTGCGAGCTCCATGTTCTGAAGCTCCAGTTGCAAGCAGCACCACCCCGTCATGTGGGCGAGCTCGGCAGAGTGCAACTGGGACCTCGCGCTTTCAAAAGCGAGATTCCTCACCGTCTCGTCTTTATAAGCCCCCGCGTCCTCGCGTCCATAGAGGACGAACGAGAAATCGAAGGCGTGGCTGCTAACGGTAACCTTCTCCACCCCGGTAGGGAGGATTGTGGAGATGTCCGCCCAGTTCGTCTCCGGCTTCCAATTCACCAAGAGCTCGCCGATCTCATCTCGGCGCCTCTAGCCGAGACCGAAGTTATAATGGTTGACGGGGATGGGCGGAGCAGAGGTTCTGGCAACCTCCTGGCTGGGCTCGTCGTCCTCACCTCCAGCGGAGAGGCCGGTGAGGTCGAACTCATCGAAAGCGGCCTCGTGAGGCTCCTTCCCCTTCGAGGAGGCGAGCGAGACCCTGCTCTTCTTACTCTTTTTCTTCGGCGGAGATTTTGGGGGAAGGGCATGGCTGCAAGAAGCCCCCGGTCTCTTCCGAGAGGAGCGCTCACCTGGTGTGACGGCTCCACGACAAGCCTCCGCCCCCATTGTCGCGAGAGCAAGGGTAGCGTCGGTCTTCCGGTTGCTCGCGTAGGGGGGATGGATAGGAAGATCCCGCTCGCCTAAAAAAGCGTTGAAATTTCAATAAATACGGAGTTACAGGGAATAAAGTTGTAGTTGTTAAGCGAGATATTTACCTTCCCCAGCGAGCACTGGAGGCAGCGAGTCAAAGTTGCGGCGGAGATGAACAACCTCAAAGTTCTTCTTACAGAAGAACTGATAAAGGAGGGCGTCATGTCCTCCAAGGGCAGTGGGCCGGTAGGTGGTCTCGCCGTGCTGGACTGGCGAGATCGGGATATTGCCGAAGTTCCCCTTGATGAAGAGGAACTTCTGGGCCAAGAAGTGGGCCTTGTTGACGGTTTCGTCGACCATAGGACCCGAGCCCATGATGTAGGCAGTCCCGTCCTTGTAGGGGCGGAAGGAGAACAGCTTCCGAAAGGCCAGAAGGCTGAACTCGATACGCTCCTCGCATAGGTAGTAGGCGAAAGCGGTGACCACCGCCATAGCGTTAGGGGTGAGCTGACCCGGAACAACGCCATAATGCTTGAGCACCTGGCGAGCGACGAGAAAACCAGGATTTGTTTTATACAATGAGCGAGTCTCTACCTGCAAAGAGTAAGAAATGAGCGAGAGCGATTAGTACCTGGCGAACTTCCGGCCACAAGGGGAGGCGCAGCCGACCGCAAAATGAGCGGTGGAGATGGCCAACTCGTCGACAAGTGGCGCGTTGATCACGTCGTTCTCGCTAGGATGACGCTCCACGAATGGAGGGGTGACGTAGTCGGCGACTGCGGTGAAGTATTCCTCATCTGTCAGGTTGCAATGGAAGAAGCTATGCTCGGCGAATGCCTTAGCAATCTTTTGCCGACCCTCCGACTCGTTAGCATCACCGCCCATTTCAAAAAAAAACCTGCGAGAAAGAAAGTAGAGCGAGAACGGGAAGGAGCGAGAGCTCTGAAGCAGAGGAGGAAGAGAGGTGACAGTAAATGTTGTGGTTGACTCAGCTAGGACAGCCTATTTATAGCAAAAGTAAAAGGGCAGGAAGATGCCCAAGCGCCGGCGAGCGCGGTTAGCCAAAAACATCACATCACGACCGCGGGTGAGAAAGGCCTGCAAGGTTAGTATAAGCAATATCTTTGCGAGAATAGCGCAAGCAAACATAATAGCGTAAAAAGGGGGGAGCCTCCACGAGATACATTCAGCAAGAACGGAGACTCCCGTGAACACAACATAGCATGAAAATGAAACGGATATATTAGCAGCGAGGGAGAACTAATAAAAAGCTAGTAGTAATTACCACTAGACGAGATAAAACTAGTATATGAATTGCAAACCTTTGCGAGATTGTCCGAATTAGCGGCACTCAATAACAAGTAATAAGAGTTCGCGACAACATAAGAGTTAGCGAGAATCATGGGGCAACCATTTCCACCTGCCCCCACCTCGCGACCCGGACTTCGGCGGTACACTAGAATTATAATAAACCTCGGCTGCGAGGCCCTCCCGGTCCATGAGGAAAGCGTAATCCCTCATCCTCGTTATATGCACCTCCGACGTCATAATGTTCTCATCGTGATCGCGTTATCTTGCTGCCCGGAGCCTCGCACACTCTTCCATCAAGACAGCATGCCTATACTCCGCGGCTTCTCTGTCCCGCCTCGCCTGCATGTTGAGGTCCATCAGCATCCGACCATGTTTTCTCAGCAACTCTGCAGATCGTTGTTTCATCATCTCAGGATCTCGCGGATCCCCTAAGAAGTCTTCCACCTGGTCAGGAAGTGGGGACTTCTCGTCATCGCCCAACTAAGAATTGGTAGGTGGATTTTCAGGATTCTCTGTGAAATATTACGAGAAGGTTAGATAGCGCGCTTGAGTTCGCGCAGGGCAGGGGGGTCATCGGAATGCTTACCCAGAGGGGGCGAGAGGTCCCAGGGCGGCCCTGAAAGACGTTGCCATAGTGGGGATAGAGAGATTTGCCCAGACCAGAAGGGTAGGCAGCGCTGTTGATCGGAGGGATCTTTGGCGGCACAGAGGCGCCATTCTCCTCGCTCGTCAGAAGTTGGAACCCCGGCCTATCCACAGTTTTGTCGGGAGGAGGCCGAGACGGAGGATGCAATGTCGGGCGAGCCGGAGACTTCAGGGGCGAGACTGTAAGAATCAGGGAATGAAGGTCAGTTGACAAAAGGAGGACTGGCATGCGAGCTTAAGGGCGTACCCGCGACACTTTTCCCAGCAAGATTCCTATCCGCCGGCGGACTTCTACGAGACCCACCAGCAGGTTCGCCAGCATCCTCGTTCGGCAAGGCATCCTACGAGTAGGCATGAATCACAGGCAAACTTATTGACTTAAGATAGAGGGGTAGCTCATACCTTCTCGTGGAGACGGCTATCTGGGGAGGAGTCCAGCAGCACGGAGCCATCCCCGGTTCGGCAAGCCGCCATCGCCTTCTTAGTATTCGACGATGGAGCGGGAGGCGGCCGATTCATCCAGGCGGGGACCCTGGTCGTGGAGGGTAGCCCACCTGCTTTCACAGCACTCAGGCGAGCCTCAACTTCTTCGGAAATCGACATCTCCTGGCAGCTACAGTACGAGGCAAGAAGAGAGAAAAGGAAGTGGTGGCACACGCCACTGAGGACTTGGGACGATAATTATAGCCCTCAGGGTGGGCCCTACCAAAGATTCCCGACAGATCATGAAGGGGCTGGCGAATATCAGGGGTTGGATGTTTCTTCGCGAGCCTAAATAGCCTCGTGAAGAGCGGGGATTGTGTACAACCCCGATATTCGCCAGGCCAGGAGGCGTGGTTTAAGAGGGCAACAGGATGAAAGAAGTAATAAGAGAGGGAGGCCTTAGGGCCAAAGACCTCGCAAGAGGGACCTTGGGGAAGTCTCTCTCGCAGGGCTCGCTAAGAGGCTAGCTAGATGGGTCGGCGGCGAAATCAACGCTCGCAGGCAATTTGAAGAAGTTTCCTTAGTTCGACGAAAGGAGTACTGAGTTCGACGAACTCTACCGAGTTCGTCGAGCCCGCCTGTGGTTGTCGAGCTCACCCCTGTTCGGCGAAATCATCAGAGGTCGACGGTGTTCTATGCTCATTAAAGCCAAAGGGGCGGTCTCGCAAGAGGAGTCGCGAGATCCAGACCTCGGCAGATATCTCCAAAAGACTGGTCCGAGCGAGGGCTGGCAAATCAATACCTCGCAAGCCGCTGGGAGAAGAGACCTATGTTCAGTAAAGAGATGTCCAGCGAAATGTGTTCGGTGCGCGGCAAAGTCAATGGGCGATCTCGCAGGAAGGCTCGCAAGTTTAGAGCCCCATCGTCCGGCGAGCTCAATTCGGCGTTCGATGAATGTCGAACGGAGCTCAGCATTTGTCGGACGGCGCTCGACAAATTACAGCAGGGAAGCAGCGGTCGGCGAACCGCCCATCTCAGCAGTCAACGAACAATTCAACGATCTGCTTTCGTCGAGCTCATCTGTGATCGACGAAGCGCTCTGCGTTCGACGAAGGGTGTGTTGGACTCGACGGAGTAAAGAGGCGGTCTCGCAGGAAGGCTCGCGAGACCAGACCTCGGCAGATACCGCCAGAATTGGCCGGCGAGGTCCTCGCAGGGCGATCACCTAGGAGAGGCTTCGCGAGCAGGACTCGCAAGAAGGCCAGCGAGAGCTTCAGCAGTAATGTTCTCGCAGTTCCTTGCCCATAAGTTGATAGGGCCAAATTATCCTTGTACCCTTGGTGGTCTTCCTTTAGCCTCTCCAAACAGCGGAGTTTGGCTATTAGCAGACCCATTTGGGGTGCGGATAGTAAAATCAGAAGGCGGGATCCTACTATTTGCAGGCCAGATTAGAAAACCTATAAATAAGACCTCAAGGGCACCTTTGGAGAGGACTTGACTCCAGCTTCTCTCTCCTTAGGCTCTCCTTGGCTAGCATTTCCAGAGCTCTCCAAGGTGCTCGAGTCTCAGCTTTGGCTTGGGAGGGGAAGCGCTCAACGATCTTCCAGGTTAGTGGAGGGACCTCCTCGCTGTGACTAATGTCTTAGTCATTTTTTCTGTTCTTCGGTCTACCTTCTCTGAGGGATCAGTAAGGGCTAGCCGCCCCTCATTTCGGTGAGAGCCCCGAGCTCCACAAGAGGCAGAGAAATCGGTTTCAACAATAGACATCTTTATATTGTAATATACTACACTACACAATCATGTAGGGTTATGAAATATAGGCACATGTAGTCTACCAAAAGTGTGAGTGTAAATAGATCATTATCAAACATAACACATTACTCATACTTAGAGGCATACAAATGCAATCCTACACAATTCACTATAGACTTTTTCATTGCCCATAACAAGAATAAAATATAAGCATGACAAGCCAAAACAATGTTTAGAAAACTTGAGATTTTAAATTATTTTAGCCAAATCTAAAAGAACATGCTTGTCATTTTTTCCAAAGTAATGAAACATAGAAATCTTTGTTATTTTAATAAAACCTTGAGAATAAAAATATGCAAAGACATATTTTTTGCATTTTTGCATTTTTAAATTTTATATTTGATTTTTTAATCATCACACAATGGCATAAAGATAAAAATAGGTAGTACATATAAAAGAACATATTTTTATTATTTTTCAAAATTTTAAAAATACAGAAAATTGGACACTCGAGCTAGAGCTAGCATGATAAACAGTACACTATTTTTTAAGATTTTAAAAATTCTAATTATTGATCTTGATTAAGTGTCCCAAGAGTAGTTTCATGCAGAAATTTCATAATTTTTGGAGATATCTAGATAGTGCAAATTGCATGAAACGATAGCAATTTCTTATATGACTTTACAAAATCAACATCGCATGAGATATATTTTCTTATGTACTCATTTTCACATTTTTAAGGCTTGTGTTTATCAAAATAATGTAACCTGAAAAAGATAGGAACTGTAAACACAAGATATCATGTTTGAATATGCTAAATAAGCATGACTTAAACGGTTATAGTATGAAATGATGTTCATGCAAAGAATAAAAATAAGTATGCCCTAGATAAAAATACCCAGAGTATATGTCTACACTCTAGCCCCGTACTAAGTGACGGGTGGCCATGAGGAGCTGCACACATGTCGTAGGTTAGGGTTTTACTCCCATATACATAAACTAGAGAATGCTCAACCTAGCACTCTTTCCCACCAGTGCCTCGCAAGGCCCCACTAGAACCCTCCCCGATTAAGGACAAGACATGACTTAGAGGTTAGGTCTCTAATGCATCTAATCCTATGCCCCCGCTATTGTGAGACATACACTATTGGTATATGATCATGGACATATAAAATGATTAGGTTTAAATTATGAGCTTATTTGAATTTTTAGAATGATAATATATTCGATCAATATGACTTTTGTGATTTTATTTTCAATCATGAATTATGAATATATATACATTTCTGAAATGCAAGATAATGATAGTTTTTTCTTTTTCGATTATTGCAAGAGTATGCATGAGTCTATAATTAATTTGATCTTTACTAAACTTTAGTTGGACTTAGTAATTTAAAGTGGATCTTTGACTTCCCGAGGTCTACCTTGTGAAGGGTTCGCACCGGTACTAGGAGATGTGATGGGATGTCATCCAAAATCTACCTTTCTTAAGTTAATTAAGTATTATTGGTTGCTACCCATACTTAATATTTAAAATCTATAGACTCAAAATTTTTGAAAGAGAAAAAATGAAGTTCATGATTTATTCATTTAAATAAATATCTCATAACAAATTTAGAATTTGATTTATATGGATAATATAAGATATTTATAGGCAATGAATTCAAGAAAGATAGATTGGTCATCAAAATAAAATATGACTTTGAATTTTGATCAATTTGATTTATAAACTTACTAAGCTTTAAGAGATAAAATCATATTTCTAAAAATGTATAAGATGACCATGACATGATAGCTTAAAAAAATTAGAAAAGAAGAAAAATATAAAGACATTAAAGCATATCATGAAGTAGAAATTTCAATATTTCAGTTTGAAAAGATTCTACTTCATGCATTTGATGATACCTAACGAATAAGAGTTTTAGGTATCCAAAGAGGACCAAGTGTGGTGGTTCCTTTGGTTACCCAAATATAACATGTTGGCTTGTGGGGAGATAATGATGAATGGGTCCTTTCATGTGAAGTTAATATTTCATTTTTAACTTTGGGCCTCAATTCAAACTTTGGTTTAGTGTTATTCTTTTGCATCAAATTTCCATTATGATTATCTTTATATTGAAGGTTATATTTATAATGATTATTGAAAGTTCTATTCATAGGAAATTTGTGTAATTCTAATTTCAAGTTGGGAGAAACATGATTTTGTAAATAATGATGATTTGGATTTTGATTTACAAAAACTTTGTGTTTCTTACTCCCATTATTAGGCTTAGTCAAGATATTCATATTCATATTCAACTTGCTTTTAGATATTGCTTGATATTGTGAATTTGTGTGTTGAGAATTTTTATTCATAGTTTTCATAAGCAAGTTGATTTTTGATTTTGATTCATCATTTTTGCTCATAAGATTATGTCTAGCTTTATTATAAGCAATTGTGCTATTTTTAAGAGTGGAAGCAATAGAGTCAATATGAGTTTGATAGTTATTTCTAGATTCTTCAAATGTTTTATCCATCTCTTTAATTTCAATTTTATAACTTTTACACATGGCACAATTATGTTTAAAAGATGAATTTTCTGAAGATAATTTTTCATTATGTTCTTTTGAATTTCTTAATTTTACATTTAGTAATTTGTAGCAATTGTAAAGTAGAAATAGAATTGCAAACAATAAGTGAATTTAATTTCCTTATAGTGCTTTTGGATGAAGTGAGATTTGAGCATAGAGTTTCTTTGTTATCTTCATCTTTTTGGCACTTCTCCTCCAAAGATAAGATTTCTTCTTCTCTTCCACTTGATGTGCACTCCGTTGATCCATCATAAGAGGATCTTTCTTGAACATCTGTGCAAGCTTATATGTTCTCCAATTCTTGTATTTGTTCCATACCTGTAGATGGAGAATCATAAGTTATGTCTAGAAATTTCCACATCTTATATGCACTAGGAAAAGTATAATTAAGTTTGGAAATATTTTGATTAAGTGCACAAAATAGGCAATTCATTGATTTAGCATTTAAGACACACTCTTCCCTACTCAACTTATTTGGTGGCTTCCTAATGGTAATATTCCATATTTTAATATCTAATGACTTAAGAAAATTTTCCATTAATATCTTCCACCCTATAAAATTTTTTCCTTCAAATAACGGTGGTGACAAAGACTTTCCATATATTTAAGTTTTTCTCTCACTAGTAGAAGTGAGATGATGACTACAAAGCGACATTATTCCCAATTGTTAAGCCGATTTGGAATAACCTGCTCTGATACCACTTGTTGGATCTGTAGGTTCCCTTAGAGGGCGGGGGGGGGGGGGGGGGGGGGAATAAGGGTTCTAATACTTTTAATATATTTTGATATACTTGAAATAATAAGAGATTAAAATAGAGAGAAATCAAGTAAAACAATTGAAATCAAATAGAGACAAGATTTTATTAATATGAAATGAAGGATTGCAAAACTAGATTTCTTATAATAATATAAATCAAAGGCGAATAATAAAATGACTTTTTCATTTTCTATCCTGACTCGTATCCCCACGAACCAACGATATTAACCTATCCTCCCTCGGATACAGCCTCAAGCCGCTCTAGCCAATCCTGCCTCAGATAAGTCCTCGAGCACCCCCTAGATCTACACCCTACACCTAATCGCCAACATGAGGCGAATTTCTGCCCTAAGTCCTACCCTGACCTAGTCGCCAACATGAGGCAAATTTCTACGCGATTACAATAATAAAGAGACAATAAGAATATGAAAACTCCCTCTATCTGGATCCCTGAATAAGTTGACGTAGACCCGCAGAGTATGATCGTTGTCGATGCGGTCTTTCATCATGATGATGAAGCGTGTAGAAATCATCTCCACGGATCTCCTTAAGCCTTCATGGATTTATGGGAGTATCTCTCTGAACCTTCATCTATATGATGGGTCATGAAGCTTTGTAATTTAGGCATGTGAGAGGATGAAGAATGTTAAATTTTTTGAAGTGGAAGTGGAGTGCCCGGGAGGTCTGATATTAGAGACCGCAGAGACCGCGCGAGCTCTTGTGTGGCGATCTGGCTGGAGAACGTGCGTCTCTAGTCTCGGCGATCTGTTTCTGTACGTCAGTTTGCCTAAGTGTTCCTATTCAGGTTGCGACCGGGCGGTCTAATACTAGAAGTCACTTCGGCGGTCTTGCACTTTGGTCTACTTGAGATCGCTCTTGCGGTCTGCTGTGGTTTCAATCTGATGGGAAACCAGACGGGTTGTATGAGCCTAGTTCTGGCAGTGTGTTCAAGATCTGGTCAGATGATTATATGGTTCTTCTGCTATAAGAGATCGGGCGGTCTGTCGGTTTATAATAAGCGTGTTGTCTTCATTAGATAGTTGCATAAGTGCAATAAGGTCTTATTGAGACCGCACGGTCTGGTTCTAGAGACCGCGTGTTCCCAATAAGGAAGGTGACTGGAACCCTCGTGGGTGGTGATGACTGATGAGTCCCAATTATATACACATTTTTGGACTCATCTAGGCCGATTATCTAGTCTATGCACTACACTTTTTACATGTTTTCATTCATATTAAATAGTCGTCTATTATTCCACGCTAAGTGCACTTCTAGGCCCGATGTGGTGTATTCTCATGTTCTTCATTCTTATTATCTTTCATGCTGTGTTTTGTGCCACTTTCAGTGATTTTGATTTGTGTTTATGCTGGAACAGGGGTCGTGCAGGTGTTCCCGGTACAAATCTATATAGGAACACTGCACACGATCACTGGTTATACTGTGCACGACCACTGATTGCGCGCCGCTGATCGTGTGCATTCATTTGCAGCCCAAAGTTGCTTTTTGAATTTGGTCATGCGGTGTTACGCATGGTCGTGCGCTCGATCGTGCGCTTTATTATTTTCTGCAGTTTTGTCTTGCAGGTTTTCAGGCACAGTGCGCACGATCACCAACTTCCAGTGCGCACGACCACTGATCGTGCGCCACTGATCGTGCGCTCTATTTTCTATAAATATACATCCCACGATATTAGGTCGGACGACATTCCAGCTCCGCCGTTTTCGAGCCCTGTTCGCCTCTTCCGCCCCCTGCATCATCCTCCACCACCAGGAGGTGCTCTGGGACTATTCTTCACGCCTATCTTGAGCCCTAGTATCCTCTCGGCCTCCTCCATCATTCAGAAGCTTCCAAGCTCCATTTCAACAGATTTTGCACTATATCCTTGGAGTTCTCCGACAAGATCGTGGCTGAAGGCTATTGACGAAGAAGCGGGTCCATTTGGAGGAAGTGACAGCCCTCTTCTACCCCGAACGACAGTGGAAGACCGATCCCGGACGTGGATTGACAACCCTAGATTCTGTCCGTGAATCTACGATGAGTCTTCATGCTTCGGTTGTAATTTTACCTCCTCTTTGTTATTTATTTTGCTTCTATTTGATGTGTGTGGTTGTATTTTTCTATATGAATGATGTCCATAAACCCTAAATAATATTAGTGTAATTTTCCAAGGTTTTGTGGTTATGTTTGTGGTTTATGTGATTTGAGGAGCGCCCCATTCCATCCTCCATCCCACCGTCACGTTCGTGTGCCGCACTAGCAATTGCTAGTGGCGTGCTTGTCGATGAGGTGCTTGCGATCCTCATTCCGCTTGCCTACTCGTCCATCCGCCCTTGTGAAGCAGCGCGCTCAAGGCCTGCCTAGTCTCCATCCCGCCAAGCGAAGCATTGCATAGCGGCATTGCATAGGAGTAGTTTAGTTATTTCCTTTTATTTTCCACAACCAAATCAACCCCCCTCCGCATTCCATCCGACCAAAGGAATTCGATCTCAAGTCCTTGCTCAAACGTTAACTCCACCTTACTATGTTCCTTGAGAGATTCGATACTTGGGGATTTACCTCCTCATATTATTACTTGAAAACGACCAGTTCACTGCCGTTTTGTGCTGCAGTCTTGCTACCGCCTATAATGGTGTGTAAGATTTGCGCATCAAGTTTTTGGCGCCGTTGCCGGGGATCACAGTCGTGTGAGTTTTCTGGAGAGGGAGAATCTGAGATTAAAGCCCTTCCATTTCTGTATTGCATCCTTTCTTTATTTTATTTCTTGTTATTCCTTTTTCCTGTTTTATATTAAGTTGCTCTAGTAAATTTTTGTTAGGTGTAGTATTTTGCGCAATAGTGTTTTTATTTTGAATCATTTTATCTTCACACTATGTGGGCTTCATTTAATATTCATTGTTGTTGGTGTGGAGATATTTCTCATGCTAGTGATAGATGCCTGATGAATCCAGTTTATATAGTGAATTCCGGACTCATCTGGGCTAGTTTTCATGCACATGCACTTCACTTTAGGCCTATATTCAATTCTATTTGATCACGTTGCCCATTTCATTGCTTAGTGCACATTTATGCCCATCTTGGTGTGATTTCATGTATTTATGTGGTCTAGTATATTTTCATGCAGGTCCAAGGGTTGTGCGACACTCAGGATGGGTTCTGGGGGATTTTCGGTCAAAAAAGCCACTGGTCGTGCGTTTTCCTTCTCGCACGACCAGGCACACGACCATTGGTCGTGCGTTAATTCCCGTCCCTGATTGAGCCCTGATTGAGCGACAGTGCACGATCATTGGCCTTCTTCGCGCACGACCACTGGTCGTGCGCCACTGACCGTGCAATTTTGTGCAGATCTGGCTATGCTACAGGTTCTTCGCGCACGATCAGAGGCATTTCTTCGCGCACGACCATTGGTCGTGCGCCGTTGACCGTGCGCGTTGTTTATTTCTGCTCCGTCTATAAATAGAAAGACGCGATTTTAGGTCGGGGATCACTGCCAGACCGCCGTTTTCTGCCTATTTCGGGGGGTTCCGACTCCTCCAGCGCCGCCCACCTTAGGGAGGATCTCCGGGCAAGCTTTCAACGCCTAATCTTCGTCGGAGCTTCCTCTCGGCCATCTCCTTCATCCAAGAGCTTCAAGAAGGGAGTCAACCTAGCCTTCTTCTTCAAGATTGGAGCAGCTTGTGATCATTCCTCCGGTTCGTGACACGAAGAAGACGGGTCCATTGGAAGGTAGTGACAGCCTTCTCTACCCCGGACGCAGTTGAGGACCGAGCTTGGACGCGGATTGACAACCCGATGATTCCTTCCGTGAATCCTCAACAAGACTTCGGAGTCGGTCGATTTCACACACTCACCTCCTCTTGTAGTTGATAGTTTAGTTGGATTTCTTATATGTTTGATGAAGTATACTTTTATTTGTTAATATTAGTATGAAATCATGTCTATGTGATTGAGTAATCTTGTTATATTTTCATTTGAGGTGTGCTCTGTGGTGTGGATTGTTTGTTGTGTTGTGCCGCCCTAACAATTGTTTGTGGTGTGCTTTGCGAAGAGGTGCTTGCGACCCTCATTCCGCCGCTCTCTCCTCCCCATCCGCTAGCCTACTCATCCATCCGCCTAGCGATTCGGTGCATTGCGGCCCGTGTAGCATTCCATCCCGCCTGGCGAACCAGTGCGCTCAAGTCTTGCATAGGAGTAGTCGTAGCTATTTTATTTTGTTTTCCGCAATCCAAACCAAGCCTCCCGCAATCCATCTGACCTTAAGGATTTCAATCTCAAGTCCTCCTCATTAGTCAACCCCACCTTACTGTGTTCCTTCCGAGATCGATACTTGGGGATTCATTCCCATTTTATATTACTTGAACGATCGGTATACTGCCGTTTCGTGCCGCAGTCGAGCTACCGCCTATAGCGGTGTGCGAGATTTGTGCATCAAGTTTTTGGCGCCGTTGTCGGGGAACACAGACGTGTGAGTTTTCTGGAGAGGGAGACGAGAGGTAGAAGCCCTCCCATTTGTAAATTACATCGTTTATTTTTATTTCAGTTCTTTTTATTCTATTTTCCTGTTTTTAAATAGGTTGTTTAGTAAATTACTGTTAGGTGTAACAGTTTGCACGATAGTGTCTTTATTGTGAAGCTTGCTATCTCCATATAATGTGGGCTGCATTTAATATTCGTTGCCGTTTATGTGGAGATATTTCTCACGCTAGTGATAGATGCCCTACGGAAGATGGTGGGCATAATTCTCGTGGCCCGGTGTACGGAGCACCATTTTCCTATGGGTCTTCATGCCCTGTGCCCAAGTCTTATGGCCACTCGTCCTCGCCGCATACACCATTTTTATATTCCTCCCCGACCCCTTAAGGACCAAGGAGTAATATAAAACGGTGCTTGTTCTGTCAAAGCATGGATCACGCCCTGAAGGACTGCGCCGAGTATCTTCGCCAATTGGACGAGGATGATGAGCCGGATATCCGGATCGTCCCGAGTCCTACTTCCGGCAGCACACCTTCAACATCCGGTTATGTGTCTGTGTCACCTTCATCTTGTGAAGGGTATGATGTGGACACAGTCACCAGATGCGTGGCTGATCTAGGCTCTGACATGGCCGAGCCTATCTCCCCTGTGCATCCATCATATAACGTAGATTTGATTCTTTGTGAGGAATCAGTGCTTGACTTTCATCCAAGCACCATTCCTTCCCCTGTTGTGCATTCTACTACGCTCGTCTCCGACGACATTGTTGATGATGTGTCACAAGATGAGGCTGGCGATCTATGTATTGTGCCTACTCCTATGGAGGAGGACAACCTTCTAGGTGAAGAGGAGCTTTCCTCAGCACCGGTGGAGGAAGTCCAAATCCCAGGCATGGCCCTTGTTGATCCCGCCGAGCCTTGTAGCATTGATGACAATGCAAACATTATTTTACTTTCTCAACCTATTGGGAGGGAGTACGGGACCACTCCTCCGCTTGATTGTTATTTATGTTCTTCTTCTCTTTTATTTCTTGACCCCCTTTCTTCTATATTTGAGCCTGTGCAGGTTGAGTTTTCGCAGGTACTTCAGGAGGACTTGGAGCATTCTGCTCAAGTCAATGATGAGTGTATCCTCTCATGTGAGGAGGTTGACCCCCCCTCCATAGAGGAAGCCTCATTCATTGCCTTTTCCTCCTACTGTCGCCCTGAAGACGATAACTTGCTAGGCAAGGATTTATTTTGTGGTGAGATGAGTGAGGACCAGGCCTCCTCTTCTTCTTATTTCCTATTTCCTCTACCTGTGCTGCGCAGGTATTATTATCCAGGTAGAGGGGTAACTGTTTTATCGCCGTATCAGTACCGGCCATCGAAACGGATAATGGAACAGTTACCTGTGCACTTTTTATTCCATAGGCCTATAAGCTAGAACTGTACAAATGCCAAATAAGTCGTGCTGGGAAGACAATAACCCCAGTACTTATCTTAATTTTCTTGCATTGTATTTTTCGTTAAGTGGAATAGTTAGTTAAATTTCAATTCAGTTTTAGCTTTTCTATTTTCTTTTTGTTTTTGCGGAGCTTACCCCTGCAGGACATTCCTATGGAAGGCGGTGGTCGTGATTCTTCGTATGGAGGAGGTGCGACCTGGTCATACGCGTCTTTTGGTATGCTCACTTGCTGAGCATTGGGTACCCTCTTCCCCTAACTTTGTTTTAGAATATCTTAATGCATAGTTTAAGTCCGGGGGAGAGTAGTTGTGTTTACCCGCTCACGTGCACACTGCATATGCATACTCGAAGCTTTTATTGATTTATTTTGTTCAGATCATTGCAACACACACCACTTGCACCCACTTGAGCGTATGCTTAGCTATTTGCGTGTCGCAAGTTAAACTCACTTCGTTAGTAAGGTTCGGGCAAATCATTGTGCTGGCCTTTAAATTATATAGTGAAGTAATATGTTGACTCCGGTGTTCCTAGTCTAATGCTTTTGTGAGCATGGAGATTTGTGTAGATTAGATTCCTTTTTATACTATTACTCTTATACATTTCTATTAGTGTAAATAATGTTTGCTCTACTCAAATGGTGAATCCGATTAGAATCAAAAGGTAGTATATGGGTGTGTGTAAATTATCGCTAGACGTGTATTGCTTGTGCCGGGAGGAAGGATAACCTTTCTCGGTGACTAAGAACTCGCCCCAAGCGATTCTTGAAACATTGGCATTGGATAATTCTGTTGCGCAAGAATGACGTAGGCCATCATTTTGGCCCGGTTGAGCTTTTGTGCCAATCCTGATATCTTATCCTCGTTAGCCCATTTGTGCCTACCCCATCCCTTTGATTCAGCCCCACATTTTATTCCACCCAAAACCAAAAAGCCGATCCTAGTCACATACCCAAAGCTGAGCTTTAGCTATTTTCAAATTTGTATTTTGGAATGTTGCTGTGGTGATGTTAAACTTGGAGATGTGGTTGTACTCCCTTGAACATTTGCTGAATTTAAAAATATATATAATTAGAAAAAGAAATGAAAAAAAAAGAAAAAAATGAGAAGGAGTTTAATTGAAAATCTCTTTGAGATATGTATTTTGGAGTAGGCGGTGCACATACCCATGCGTTCAAATCCAAGTCTGGGGGTGTGGTGCATCCGCGTGTTTTTGTTGCTGCGGGGATAGAGTTATTGTTTAAGCTCATTTGGGTTAGGTGCTTTAAGCCGTCCTTTTTATCATTGTTTACCTCACCGTAACCCAAGCCCCATGAAAAACCTGAAGTCCAACCGACTCACGCTCCGAACTAATCTAGTGCTGTGGAGAGAATGTGACCGGGCGAGCATATGGTCTCCGACACCGATGGATTTCGGTGGAGTTTTTCCCAAACCCCAGCTTGGGCAATGCTCATCTCAGCGTGTATTTTACTTTCTCCGTATGCGTGACCGATTGACTCACCGTGATTCACCTTTATGAGTAGTAGTAATATTTATTTACTCCATTAGAAATATATAAACTATGTGAATAATTTGAAACCCTATCTACTATTTCTCTATGCACTTGAGCATGCGACTTCGCATGGTACTCCTCGATGTAATTTTAAGCTAGCTATTTATTTTTCCCTGCCTGCTTAGGATGTGTTTGCTCGGGACGTGCAAACAGGTAAGTCTGGGGGTGTGATGAGTCCAGTTTATATAGTGAATTCCGGACTCATCTGGGATAGTTTTCATGCACATGCACTTCACTTTAGGCCTATATTCAATTCTATTTCATCACGTTGCCCATTTCATTGCTTAGTGCACATTTATGCCCATCTTGGTGTGATTTCATGTATTTCTGTGGTCTAGTATATTTTCATGCAGGTCCAAGGGTTGTGCGACACTCGGGATGGGTTCTGGGGGATTTTCGGTCGAAAAATCCACTGGTCGTGCGTTTTCCTTCTCGCACGACAGGCGCACGACCATTGGTCGTGCGTTAATTCCCGTCCCTGATTGAGCCCTGATTGAGCGACAGACACGATCATTGGCCTTCTTCGCGCACGACCACTGGTCGTGCGCCACTGACCGTGCGATTTTGTGCAGATCTGGCTATGCTACAGGTTCTTCGCGCACGATCAGAGGCATTTCTTCGCGCACGACCATTGGTCGTGCGCCGTTGACCGTGCGCGTTGTTTATTTCTGCTCCGTCTATAAATAGAAGGACACGATTTTAGGTCGGGGATCACTTCCAGACCGCCGTTTTCCGCCTATTTCGGGGGGTTCCGACTCCTCCAGCGCCGCCAACCTTAGGGAGGATCTCCGGGCAAGTTTTCAACGCCAAATCTTCGCCGGAGCTTCCTCTCGGCCATCTCCTTCATCCAAGAGCTTCAAGAAGGGAGTCAACCTAGCCTTCTTCTTCAAGATTGGAGCAGCTTGTGATCATTCCTCCGGTTCGTGACACGAAGAAGACGGATCCACTGGAAGGTAGTGACTGCCTTCTCTACCCCGGACGCAGTTGAGGACCGAGCTTGGACGCGGATTGACAACCAGACGATTCCTTCCGTGAATCCTCAACAAGACTTCAGAGTCGGTCGATTTCGCACACTCACCTCCTCTTGTAGTTGATAGTTTAGTTGGATTTCTTATATGTTTGATGAAGTATACTTTTATTTGTTAACATTAGTATGAAATCATGTCTATGTGATTGAGTAATCTTGTTATATTTTCATTTGAGGTGTGCCCTGTGGTGTGGATTGTTTGTTGTGTTGTGCCGCCCAAACAATTGTTAGTGGTGTGCTTTGCGAAGAGGTGCTTGCGACCCTCATTCCGCCGCTCTCTCCACCCCATCCGCTAGCCTACTCGTCCATCCGCCTAGCGATTCGGTGCATTGCGGCCCGTGTAGCCTTCCATCCCGCCTGGCGAAGCAGTGCGCTCAAGGCCTGCATAGGAGTAGTCGTAGATATTTTATTTTTTTTCCGCAATCCAAACCAAGCCTCCCGCAATCCATCCGACCTTAAGGATTTCAATCTCAAGTCCTCCTCATTAGTCAACCCCACCTTACTGTGTTCCTTCCGAGATCGATACTTGGGGATTCATTCCCATTTTATATTACTTGAACGATCAGAACATTGCCATTTCGTGCCGCAGTCGAGCTACCTCCTATAGCGATGTGCGAGATTTGTGCATCAATGGCCATCGGGAGATAATAGCCCTAGCACTCAAGGCCCATCATATGGAGCACCGACTTTGTCTGGTACTCCATATGGTGCGCGTAAGTTCTATGGCTATTTTGCCGAGCCTTTACCGTCACACTTATTTTCGGCTTCAGCTCCTGCTGTGCCAAAGAAGACCGCAAGGCAGTGCCTATTTTGTCAGAACATGGATCATGCCTTGAAGGATTGTGCTGCATTCCTTCGCCAATTGGACGAGGATGATGAGCCGGTTATCCGGATCGTCCCGACTCCTACTTCTGCCACCACACCTTCAACATCTGGTTATGTGCCCGTATCACCTTCATGCTTTGAAGGGTATGGCATGGACACAGGCAACAGATGTGTGGATGATCTAGGCTCTGACATGACTGAGCCCATCTTCCCTGTTCATATATCACCATGCATGAACTTGATTATTTGTGAGGAATCGGTGCTCGACTTTTATCCAAGAACTATTCCTCCCTCTGTTGTGCATACTACATTCATCGCTGACGACATTGTTGAGGATGTGCCGTAGGATGAGGCTGGCGATCTATGTGTTATGCATGCTCCTATGGAGGAGGACAACCTTCTAGGTGAGGAGGAGCTTTCCTCAGCACCGGTGGAGGAAGTCCAAATCTTGGGCATGGCTACGGTTGATCCCGCCGAACCTTGGAGCATTGATGACAATGCAAACATTATTTTACTTCCCCAACCTGATGGGAGTGAGACCGGGATCACTCCCCCGATTGATTTTTATTCATGTTCTTCTTCTTGTTTATTTTTTGATCTCCTTTCTCTATCTAAGCCTGTGCAGGTTGAGTCTTCACAGGTGCTTCAAGAGGACTTGGAGCATTCCGCTCAAGTCAATGATGAGTGTATCCTCTCATGTGAGGAGGTTGATTCCCCCTCCATAGAGGAAGCCTCATTCATTGCCTTCTCCTCCTGCCGCATCCCTGAAGACGACACCTTGCTAGGCAAGGATTTATTTTGTGGTGAGATGAGTGAGGACCAGCCTTCCTCCTCTTCTTACTTCCTATTTCCTCTACCTATGTTAAGCAGGTATTATTATTTAGGTAGAGGACTAACTGTTATGTCGTCGTATCGGTACCCGCTATCGACACGCATATTAGAACAGTTACCTGTTCATTTCCTTTTTCATACGACCATTAGCTAGAACTCTTTTAAATTTGAATAAGTTATGCTGGGATGACATTAACCCCAGTAGTTATCTTACCTTTTCCTGCATTTTTATTTTCATCTAGTTTAGTTTAGTTAGTTGTATTTCATTTTGCTTTGTACATTTTCTTTTGTTTTTGCGGAGCTCACCCCTGCAGGTCCTTCTTCTAGCTGGCGGATGTTGTAGCTTTTTCTTGGTTTACACGCCAATCTTCTGGTATGCTCACTTATGAGCATTGGGTGCTCTCTTTCCCTAGACTTCATTTTGAATTTCATGGTTTTATCTTATGTTTGATTGCTTAGATTAAGTCTGGGGGTGAGCTACTTTTTGTTACCCATTGTGCACACACATGTTGCATTGCATACTAGAAGTAACTTTATCGCCTTTATTTAGTATTATTCATCATTTCCGCACACCACATCACCCACTTGAGCGAGTACTCATCTGTATGCAAGCTCTGAGTTGAATTTAATTCTTCTGCATATTTGGGAAAGGCTAGGTGATGGCTTATGACTATGTAGCGGAGTAAAATGTTGACTCCAGTAGTGCTCCTAGTCGAGTGCTTGGTTGCATAGAAATTTGTGTAGATTAGACTTCTTTTTATACTTATGGTTTTATATTTTTCTATTAGTGTAAATGTTGTTTACTCTACTCAAATGGTGAACGCGGTGCGAATCAAACTGTAGCATAGGGATGTGTGTAAACAATTGTTAGACTCGTATTGCTTGAGTCGGGAGAAAGGAGAATCTTTCTTGTGGCTAGAACATGCCCCAAGCGATTATTGAAACATTGGAATAGGATAGTTCTAGTGCGTGAGAGTGATGTAGGCCATATTTTGGCCCGGTTGAGCTTTTGTGCCATTCCTAATATTGTCTACCCTTGCTAGCCCCTTTGTGCCTACCCCATTCTTTTGGTTCATCTCCACTATTGTTCACCAAAGCCTAAACTCCAATCCTAATCGCACACCCAGATGCAAACACGTTGTCTAAATTTTAAATTGGTGGTGTTGATTGTGGAAATACAATGTGAAAGTATGGATGTGCATCTTTGAAAATTTGCTGAAATCACTGAAGAAAGAAAAAAAGAAAAAAATATAAGAAAAAGATTTGAAAAAAAAAAGAAAAATGAAAGAGTTTAATTGAAAATCTTTGTGAGATATATTTTGGGAGTAGGCGGTGCACACACACATGTTTTCAAGTTCAAGTCTGGGGGTGTGGTGCACCCGCGCGTATTGTGGCTGCTTGGATAGTGCTTTGCACTTGCTCATTTGGGTTTAGGTGTGTGCAGCCTTCGTGTTTATCTTTGTTTAGCTCACCGTAACCCAAGCCCCATCTCGTACCTAAAGTCCTACCGACTCACGCTATGAACCAATCTAGTGTCGTGGAGAGAATGTGACCGGGCGAGCTTATGGTCACCAACACCGATGGATTTCGGTGGAGTTTGTCCTGCATCCCAATCATGAGCAATGCTCATCTCAGCGCTTAGTTTTCTTTCTCCGTATGCGTGACCGGATGATTCACTGTAGTTCACCATTTTGAGTAGTTGTAATATGCTTTCACTCTTTTAGAAATCTATAAATTATTTGTATAATGAGAAAACTTCTCTATTATTTTTCTTATGCACGTGAGCATGCGACTTCGCATGCTACTCTGTATTGTAATTTTAAGCCATCTACTTTTCTTTCCCCGTTTGCTTAGAATTTGTTTGCTCGGGACGCGCAAACAGGTATGTCTGGGGGTGTGATGAGTCCCAATTATATACACATTTTTGGACTCATCTAGGCCGATTATCTAGTCTATGCACTACACTTTTTACATGTTTTCGTTCATATTAAATAGCCATCTATTATTCCACGCTAAGTGCACTTCTAGGCCCGATGTGGTGTATTCTCATGTTCTTCATTCCTATTATCTTTCATGCTGTGTTTTGTGCCACATTCAGTGGTTTTGATTTGTGTTTATGCTGGAACAGGGGTCGTGCAGGTGTTCCCGATACAAATCTGTACAGGAACACTGTGCACGATCACTGGTTATACGGCGCACGACCACTGATCGTGCGCCGCTGATCGTGCGCATTTATTTGCAGCCCAAAGTTGCATTCTGAATTTGGTCGTGCGTTGTTACGCACGGTCGTGCGCTCGATCGTGCGCTCGATCGTGCGCTTTATTATTTTCTGCAGTTTTGTCTTGCAGGTTTTCGGGCACAGTGTGCACGATCACCAACTTCCAGTGCGCACGACCACTGGTCGTGCGCCACTGATCGTGCGCCCTATTTTCTATAAATATACAGCCCGCGAAATTAGGTCGGACGACATTCCAGCTCCGCCGTTTTTGAGGCCTGTTCGCCTCTTCCGCCCCCTGCATCATCCTCCACCACCAGGAGGTGCTCCGGGACTATTCTTCACGCCTATCTTGAGCCCGAATATCCTATCGGCCTCCTCCATCATTCAGAAGCTTCCAAGCTCCATTTCAACGGATTTTGCACTATATCCTTGGAGTTCTCCGACAAGATTGTGGCTGAAGGCTATTGACGAAGAAGACGGGTCCATTGGGAGGTAGTGACAGCCCTCTTCTACCCCGGACGACAGTTGAAGACCGAGCCCGGACGAGTATTGACAACCCTAGATTTTGGCCGTGAATCTCCGACGAGTCTTCATGCTTCGGTTGTAATCTTACCTCCTCCTTGTTATTTTTGCTGCTTCTATTTGATGTGTGTGGTTGTATGATTCTATATGAATGATGTCCATAAACCCTAAATACTATTAGTGTAATTTTCCATGGTTTTGTGGTTATGTTTGTGGTTTATGTGATTTGAGGAGCGCCCCATTCCCTCCTCCATCCCACCGTCACATTCGTGTGCCGCACTAGCAATTGCTAGTGGCGTGCTTGTCGACGAGGTGCTTGCGACCCTCATTCCGCTTGCCTACTCGTCCATCCGCCCTTGCGAAGCAGCACGCTCAAGGCCTGCCTAGTCTCCATCCCGCCAAGCGAAGCATTGCATAGCGGCATTGCATAGGAGTAGTTTAGTTTTTTCCTTTTATTTTCCACAACCAAATCAACCCCCCTCCGCATTCCATCCGACCAAAGGAATTCGATCTCAAGTCCTTCCACAAACGTTAACTCCACCTTACCGTGTTTCTTGAGAGATTCGATACTTGGGGATTTACTTCCTCATATTATTACTTGATAACCACCGGTTCACTACCGTTTCGTGCCGCAGTCTTGCTACCGCCTATAGCGGTGTGTAAGATTTGCGCATCAATGACATCCATTCATTTTCCTATAAATAGAGGGGCATGGGTAGCCATTCGTAAGAAAGAACTGTAAGAACCTAGTGTGGATTGATTTTGCAAGTCTCATTTTTTTTTTAGGTCGGGCGGTCAGAAGGTTGTTAACCGTTTGTTGTGTTTGCAGGTCTTGTGTGCGGTCTTACAGAAGTTAGCAGTTCTTCTTCAAGTGTTCGCGGGATACCTCTGTGATCTTGAGATCATGTGGTCTGGGTGATCAAGAAGTGCGAACAGTTTGTTTTCAGAAGTTGCAATAAAGTGCAGTTCGTGTAGTCTTAGTTTTTAGTGAGGTCTGGCAGTTCATAAGTCGGCGACCTATTCTGCTCGCACGGTCTTAGGGAAGCCGAAGATTTTGCTAAGTTCGAGCGGTCTCAATTTTCTGGTCGCTAGATATTTGTGTTTCTTGTTCTCATCTATGTTTGCTTTTATAAATCATGTCTCACCATTGATGCAAAGCATTATAATAAGATAGTAGTCAATTGAGATTCTCTTGCCTTCATTGTCACTGGTTAACTGTTGTGAATTGGAATTGAAGTCTTTCGCTATTGTATTTGATCCATACCTGAAATTTTAACATGGTATCAGAGGTAGGATTGAGGCAGTGATCAGCCACAGAATCTTGCTTCAATCTCTAAAAAGTTGTTAACCAGTGTGATAGCAATGGAAGGAGTTCATACAAGAGATCTTGGAATTGAGCTCCTTACGCAGACTAACTTCAAGAAGTGGAAGTCATTCATTGAGAGCAATCTTCATGGCGAAGATTTATGGGAGGTAGTCGGAAGAGATGCTAGACAAGCAGTTGTACCTGCTAAAGGGAATGCTGAGCAAGTGAAGGCTTGGATGAGAATAAATGCTAAGGCAGTTTTCACTCTCAAGCGTGTTATCATTCCAGAGCTGTTTGGCCACATAATTAAATATCGGTTAGCTGCTGAAATTTGGACAGCCTTGGATGGCTTGTTCAACAAGAAGAACGTAGCTCGGCTATAGTTTCTTGAAAATGAGTTGGCGAAAGCAACTCTGGGAGATTTGTCCATTACAACTTTCTTCTTGAAGATGAAGAACCTCTGCGCGGACATATCAGCTTTGGACCCGAATGAACCTATTTCTAAAGCAAGGTTCAAGAGGCACATATCTACGGCTTGTGGAGGGAGTATGTGGCCTTTGTTACTTCTGTTCAAGGTTGGGCCAATCAGCCGACATTGCTAGAGCTGGAGAACTTGGTTGCTTCGCAAGAGAGCTTGGCAAAGCAGATGTCTGGGATATTTGTCTCTGGGGGAGAGAGCGAGGTTCTATATTCAGGCAAAAAGAAAAGATGGGACAAGAAGAAGAAGTCATATGGAGATGATGGTCCATCTACTTCATATCAGCAGGAGAGGAGCCATGCTCCTAAGCGTGATGGGATGAAGAAGGAAGGACCAAGATGCTTTAGGTGCAATCAGCTTGGTCATTTCAAAAGAGACTGTAGAGTCAATTGATGAGTAATTTATTTACTCATCTTTTAGTTTAGGTTTATTATGTTTTCTATATAAAATTATGTTATTTTTAGGAATTATTTCATATAAATCCTTCCATTGCTATTTCATAAGCTAACTTAAGGTTATTTTGTGTTTACAGGGTTTCTGGGCTGTTTCGAGCAAAAAGTTAAAATTACACGCCCCAGGTCACGGGCGTGACCATGGGCGTGTAACCTACGAAGTACTCCGGACCTGCTTCTGCCGCTCCGGGGACGCTCCGTGAAGATTTCACCAAGTACACGCCCCAGGTCACGGGCGTGACCAAGGGCGTGACCCAATGTCACGGCCACGACCCGCCACAAGCATCCGGAGCACGCTGCCACGTCAATTAAAATTACACGCCCTCAGTCACGGGCGTGACCGAGTGCGTGACATCAGGTCACGGGCGTGACTTGGCCCGCGCTTCTTCCCGCCAGAGTTTCCCGCCAGCAGCCAGATTTCAGGATTACACGCCCCAGGTCACGGGCGTGACCTAGGGCGTGACACGGCCGAAACGCTCGCAATTACTCAAGAAGGCGCCTTCTCCGCTGCCGCTTCGATCACGCCCCTTACACGCCCCAGGTCACGGGCGTGACCAAGGGCGTGTAACACCAAAAATTCAGCTATTTAAATGGAGCTTTTCCAGATGTTTGGGGACGAATTTTTGGGAGTTCTAAGTTATTTTCTTGCACTGCTTTCATTATTCTTAAGCTTGTAATCTTCTTCCTTAGCTTGCACTTTCATTTCAGGTTTGTAATCTCTTGTTTCCTAGTTGTAATTTTCCCTTCCGATTAATAAAATAGCACTTTTACTCTTATTCTGCTCTCAATCTTCATTATGCACCTCTTGTATTTCATCAATTCCTCCATCTCCATGAGTAGCTAAATTTCATTAGTACTCGGCCGAGATGATCCAAGGAAAATATAATCCATAATTCAGTTTAGAAATTCTTTTTCTCTTATTTAGATCGCTTAAGATTTATCCTTGAACTTATATTGATTGAGATTATATTATCGATATTTAATCTCATTCTTGTTTTCGTAGTCAATAATCGAGAGGCTTTGAGTTCGAATCAATCACTTTAAGGATAAAGAGATTTGAATGCACTCCTCGAGAGAGGACGACATAAATCTCCCGGATTGGAGTTATATCCAATAGAGGGGTTCACTTCGATAAAGCGAGCTTTAGGGGTTTCAATTCTAGAACGAGAGTTCGATTGATCAACCTAAACTCAGTTTGGCGTATCCTCGAGAGAGGTACATTCATAAATCAGGAACCTCCACGGTCAAGCATTTCTTTTAAGAGGATTAGAAGTTCTATTTCTTTATTTATTTATTTATTTTTCCAAGGTGATTCAAGGTTGAGCACTAACTTTTAATTCATTAATTTAAATAAACTATTTCTCATTTTTCGCAACCAACCAACCACAAATCCCATTCGATAAAATAATAGAGATTTTCCGAAGTAAGAGTATTCAACCGCCCCGAGTCTAATACGACCTTGTTTTAATAACCTATACTACATTCGATACGGTACACTTGCCGTTATCGTTTGCAAGCATAGTTTTGCCCATCAAGTTTTTGGCGCCGTTGCCGGGGACACGGTTGATATTTTGAAAACCGAAATATCTATTAATTTTATCTTTTTCCCTTTTCTTAATTTTAAGGCGCAATTAAATTCCTGGAAAGGACGCTTTGGGTTTGAATTCCCATCATAGCCTCTAGTACCTTGCAAACCCTTCACCGGGTAGATCTTGGGAAGTCCAGGACTAATTTTAAATCACCTAATAAAATAAAATAAAATAAAAATCAATCAAAAAAATTTAATAAAATAAAAATTAACTTTTTTATCTAACAATCTTATTTTTCCCTTTTACTTTTTCCGCTTCCTCTCTTTTCTTTTTGGTTTATGACCCGAGGAAACTCTTCAATTGATTTTGAATTTGGTTTTGATCCGGAAATCGAGCGCACCCTGCGGCGACGTCTCCGATTTAGTGATCTACCAATAATTCGCGAAGAGTCAGTCGGAGAGACTAACGAAGATATAATGGGTGACCCCGACCATAATGAGGCTCCGCTACGGACTATGTCCTATTATGCTAGGCCAAATTGGGAGGGAACATAATCAAGTATTATTCGCCCAGCAGTGGCAAATAATAATTTTGAAATCAAAACGAGTATCATTCAAATGGTACAACAAACCGTCATCTTTGACGGGTTACCGGATGAAGATCCAAATTTACATTTATTGAATTTTTTGGAAATTTGCGATACGTTTAAAATTAATGGCGTCACCGATGACGCCATTCGCTTGCGTTTATTTCCATTTTCTTTGCGGACTAAGGCCAAGCAATGGTTGGGATCTCTTCCTAGAGGTTCCATCACTACATGGGCCGAGATGACGGAGAAATTTTTGACTAAATATTTTCCTCCGGCGAAGTCCGCTAAATTACGTACGGACATTCTCTCGTTTACGCAAATAGACTCGGAGTCTCTCTATGACACATGGGAGCGCTTCAAGGAATTATTGCGGAGATGTCCTCACCACGCCCTTCCCTTATGGCAACAAGTTCAAACATTCTACAATGGTTTGAATCTCCAAACGAGGCAGATGATTGACGCAGCAGCTGGGGGAACTCTAAATAATAAAACCCCAGATGCCGCTCAAGAGCTTTTTGAGGAGATGGCCATGAATGCTTATTAGTGGAATGCGCCACGGTCGCGTCCTAACAAACCGACCGGACTCTTTGAAGTCGAGGCCACACCGAATTTAGCACATCAAGTAGAATGGCTTACTAAGCAATTGGCGGAGATGTCTGCTTCCTCCGCCATTAACGGGGCTAATAATAATAACAATTATAATAATAATTATAATCAATAACAAGTAGACTATATGGGAAACTCTTATCGTCCTCCTTATAACCCAAATAATATTCCTAATAGTTATAATCCGGGTTTAAGGAACCACCCAAATTTTTCATGGAGCAACCCCAATAATGCTCAACGCCCCCCACTAGTGAATCCTCCCGGATTCGCTCAACCACAACCACCAAAGCCCCCTTCGCTTGAAGAGGTCTTCACCAAATACGTTGCCACTACTGACTCCAATATCCGGAACCTTTCCGGATCTATCAAAAGTCTAGAAAATCAAATTGGACAGCTCGCCAAGATGTTCTCCGAACGCCAGCAGGGAGCTCTACCGGGCAATACTGAGCCCAACCCTCGGGAGAGCGCCAACGCAGTTACCCTCCGTAGCGGAAAGGAGGTAACTTCTTCAAAATTGGTCGAGCCAGAGTTAAACATTTCAACTTCATCACTTTCCGTTACCCTTTATTGACCAAATTTTAGAACGCTTATCCGGTCACTCACACTATTGTTTTCTCGATGGTCTTTCGGGATATTTTCAAATCCCAATTGCGCCCGAAGATCAAGAGAAAACCACATTCACCTGTCCGTTCGGCACCTTCGCATATCGAAGAATGCCGTTTGGTCTTTGCAACGCGCCGGCTACATTTCAACGATGTATGCTGGCAATTTTTAATGAACTTGTAGAAGACGTCATGGAAATTTTCATGGACGATTTTTCTGTTTTTGGCGATTCATTTAAAAATTGTTTAAATAATCTTGATCGTGTTCTTCAACGCTGCGAAGACACGAATTTGGCACTCAACTGGGAGAAGTGCCACTTTATGGTCCAAGAGGGATTAGTCCTTGGGCATAAAATTTCTAATAAGGGGATCGAGGTCGATAGGGCCAAGATCGAGGTCATAGAAAAACTTTCCCCTCCTACCAATATAAAATCTATTAGAAGTTTTCTAGGACATGCGGGTTTTTATAGACGGTTTATAAAAGATTTCTCAAAAATTTCGAAACCGCTAACTCATCTTTTGGAAAAAGAATCCGCGTTTAATTTTGATGACGAGTGTTTAAAAGCGTTTAACAAAATCAAAAATGAACTAATAAATTCCCCTATTTTAATCGCGCCAAACTGGTCTCTTCCGTTTGAAATCATGTGCGATGCGAGCGATTTTGCTGTAGGCGCAGTTTTAGGCCAACGGGTGAATAAACATTTTCACCCAATCTATTACGCAAGCAAAACGCTAACATCCGCACAAACAAATTATACAACAACGGAGAAAGAATTTTTGGCAATAATTTTTGCATTTGACAAATTTCGATCTTATTTAACGCTTTCAAAAGTTATTGTTTTTACAGATCACTCCGCTCTCCGGTATTTACTACAAAAAGGAGATGCAAAGCCTCGACTGCTAAGGTGGATCCTCCTACTACAAGAATTCGATTTGGAGATCCAAGACAAAAGGGGAGCGGAGAATGTTGCGGCCGACCACCTCTCACGGTTGGAGAATCCAGCTGCAGGAGCACTAGTGGAATCCGCAATTGACGACAAATTCCCTGAAGAGTGCCTCCTTGCTATCGAAAAGGTAACGACTCCTTCCACCCCTTGGTACGCGGATTTGGCCAACTATTTAGTGGCCCGGGTCCTACCAAAAGATTTTTCAAGTCAACAAAAGAAGAAATTCTTTTCAGATTTGAAAAATTATTTTTGGGAGGACCCCTTTTTATTTCGTGTCTGCGCGGACCAAGTGGTAAGAAGGTGTATTTCGGGCGAGGAAGGCGCCCAAATTCTGCGGCACTGCCACGAAGGGCCAACCGGTGGCCATTATCAAGCGAACCGGGCCGCAAGAAAGGCGCTAGAGTCGGGCTTCTATTGGCCCACCTTATTCAAAGATGCTCACAATTTCGTGAGTAATTGTGATCGGTGCCAACGGTCAGGTAACATTTCTAACCGGGACGAAATGCCCCAAAATATTTTTTTAGAATGCGAAATTTTTGATCTTTGGGGAATAGATTTCATAGGTCCTTTACCCTCCTCTTTTAATAATAAATATATCCTTGTTGCGGTCGATTACGTGTCAAGGTGGGCGGAAGCACAAGCTTTTCCCACTAATGACGCGAGAGTCGTCGTTAAATTTTTAAAAAAATTATTTTCACGATTTGGCACACCCCGAGAACTAATTAGTGATCGGGGCACACATTTTTGTAACAACCAACTTGCTAAAATTTTAGCAAAGTATGGAGTTACCCACAAGCTATCTACCGCCTACCACCCACAAGCAAATGGCCAAGTGGAGGTGGTGAACCGTGAACTTAAAAGAATTTTAGAAAAAACTGTGTCCGTTAATAGGAAGGATTGGTCGCTAAAATTAGACGACGCTCTATGGGCATATCGGACAGCGTACAAAACCGCCATCGGATGTACACCGTACCGATTAGTCTACGGAAAAGCTTGTCATCTACTGGTGGAATTAGAACATCGCGCCTTTTGGGCGCTAAAATTTTTAAATTTGGATTTAAACTTAGCCTCCGAGCACAGAAAACTACAATTAAATGAATTAGACGAGTGGCGCGCAAACGCTTACGAAAATAATAAGATTTATAAGGAGCGCACAAAATTTTATCATGATAAAAAAATCAAAAATCCAAAAACTTTTTCACCAGGAGACTTAGTCCTATTATTTAATTCAAGACTTAGGCTTTTTCCGGGTAAATTAAAATCACGATGGTCCGGTCCCTTCATAATTTAAGAAGTTTGGCCATACGGAACGGTGCTAATAGAGCACCCGGAAAAAGGCTCTTTCAAAGTCAATGGACAACGCTTAAAATTATATCACCCGGGCGACCCAGCGCCCGGAAACATCGAAACCATTCACTTCCAAAATCTTTAAAATTACCACTTAGTCAAGCTACGCGACGGTAAACAAAGCGCTCCTGGGAGGCAACCCAATGTTAACCTCTTTATTTTTCTTTTCTTGTTTGTTTTTTTTTCTAATTTAACTCTGCAGGTGTTCGACCGGCAACCCCGACTATCATTCAGGGAAGCCCTCCTTACACTTTAGTAATTTCTCTTGATTTTTCTTGACATTTTTTTTTTTTTTTTATCTTTCATACTTAGTTTTAAACATTGGGGACAATGTTTAATTTTTAGTATGAGGGTATAGCATAGCTTTCTTTGTAGTTTTTCTTGAAAAATAAAAAAATATAATAATAAAAAAAATGCAATTAAATTTCTTGGAAAGGACGCTTTGGGCTTGAATTCCCATCATAGCCTCTAGTACCTTGCAAACCCTTCACCGGGCAGATCTTGGGAAGTCCAAGAACAAAAAAAAAAAAAAAAAAAAATCTATTAGAAAATGTTTTTTTTTATTCATCAAAACTCTCACTTGCTAAATTGTAAGTTCTAAGTAGACTGTTTTTCATATGAACTAAAAATAATTTTGTGCTAGAATAGTTTTTGAAACTTTTGAGTAAAATTGTTGACTCATGTAGTGGTCCTAGTCTTATGCTTGTCTTAAGTAGTTTTGGTGTAAAATTAAATTCTTGGCATAGATCTAAAATTATGTTTTATTAATTTGCGTAATAATAATTTATTTTACTTTTAAATTCGAATCCGGTCTTATCCAAAAGTAGTTTTGGTGAGTGTGTAGAAGATTGTTAGAAAGTTATTACTCGAATTGAACAAAAGGGTGTCCTTTCTCGATGTCTAGAACTTGCCCCAAGCTATTTTCAAAACATTTGCACTTTAGACAAATTAACTTTACAGAAATGATTTAGGCCTTTCTTTGGATAGTTTGAGCCTTTGCACCCAACCTAGATTTACCACCATTGTTCACACAAATTTGAGCCTTACACCTTTATTTGATCCACCCTCCTCATTTCGGCACCAAAGCTAAAAAGCCCAAAACCCAAATAAACACTTTGAGATTTTGAGCTAAAATGAAAAAATTTTGGGTACGATTCCATGAAAAAAAAGACAATTATGGGTATCAATTCAAAAAAAAATGTTTAAATCTCAAAAAGTAATAATCTCATAATGATATGTGGCCTAGGTATGTACATGCATACTTGGAATGATCCCAATTATGAAGATTCATGATTTAAATAAGTGAGTATGAGAGTGTTTCCCCTTTGAAAAAATACAAGTATGGGGGTAAAGCTTCATTATTTTATGGTGACAATCATTTTCTTTTAGCTCAAAAATTTTGTTTAAGTGGAATGCGCCTTCATGTTTATCATTGTTACCTCACCCTTAAACCCAAGCCTTAAAATGTGCCATATTTAAGTCCTAAAGATCCATAGAGTCGATTTTGTTCGAAGTGTAGTGGAGAAAGTGCAAACGGGCAAGCCTATGGCCGTCGACATTGATGGATTTCTTTGGAGGCCACCCCGAATGTTTACATCTAGTAATTTAAATCTCAGCAATCACGCTATTTTTTCCCTTCACATAACTTTTTGATTGACCGTCGACTCATTTTTAAAATAATGATAAATAATTATAACGCATTTTTGAAGTATTTCATAAATTAGCATTTATGCCAAGAACATCTTTTTACTAAAATATCTACACATGCCAGCATAATACTTCGCATTTTACTCTCTAGTCTTCACAATCTATCTTGCATTAATTTTTCTCACCCTTGTGAAAAATGGATTGCTCGGGACGAGCAATGAGCAAGTATGGGGGTATTTGATGAGTAATTTATTTACTCATCTTTTAGTTTAGGTTTATTATGTTTTCTATATAAAATTATGTTATTTTTAGGAATTATTTCATATAAATCCTTCCATTGCTATTTCATAAGCTAACTTAAGGTTATTTTGTGTTTACAGGGTTTCTGGGCTGTTTCGAGCAAAAAGTTAAAATTACACGCCCCAGGTCACGGGCGTGACCATGGGCGTGTAACCTACGAAGTACTCCGGACCTGCTTCTGCCGCTCCGGGGACGCTCCGTGAAGATTTCACCAAGTACACGCCCCAGGTCACGGGCGTGACCAAGGGCGTGACCCAATGTCACGGCCACGACCCGCCACAAGCATCCGGAGCACGCTGCCACGTCAATTAAAATTACACGCCCTCAGTCACGGGCGTGACCGAGGGCGTGACATCAGGTCACGGGCGTGACTTGGCCCGCGCTTCTTCCCGCCAGAGTTTCCCGCCAGCAGCCAGATTTCAGGATTACACGCCCCAGGTCACGGGCGTGACCTAGGGCGTGACACGGCCGAAACGCTCGCAATTACTCAAGAAGGCGCCTTCTCCGCTGCCGCTTCGATCACGCCCCTTACACGCCCCAGGTCACGGGCGTGACCAAGGGCGTGTAACACCAAAAATTCAGCTATTTAAATGGAGCTTTTCCAGATGTTTGGGGACGAATTTTTGGGAGTTCTAAGTTATCTTCTTGCACTGCTTTCATTATTCTTAAGCTTGTAATCTTCTTCCTTAGCTTGCACTTTCATTTCAGGTTTGTAATCTCTTGTTTCCTAGTTGTAATTTTCCCTTCCGATTAATAAAATAGCACTTTTACTCTTATTCTGCTCTCAATCTTCATTATGCACCTCTTGTATTTCATCAATTCCTCCATCTCCATGAGTAGCTAAATTTCATTAGTACTCGGCCGAGATGATCCAAGGAAAATATAATCCATAATTCAGTTTAGAAATTCTTTTTCTCTTATTTAGATCGCTTAAGATTTATCCTTGAACTTATATTGATTGAGATTATATTATCGATATTTAATCTCATTCTTGTTTTCGTAGTCAATAATCGAGAGGTTTTGAGTTCGAATCAATCACTTTAAGGATAAAGAGATTTGAATGCACTCCTCGAGAGAGGACGACATAAATCTCCCGGATTGGAGTTATATCCAATAGAGGGGTTCACTTCGATAAAGCGAGCTTTAGGGGTTTCAATTCTAGAACGAGAGTTCGATTGATCAACCTAAACTCAATTTGGCGTATCCTCGAGAGAGGTACATTCATAAATCAGGAACCTCCACGGTCAAGCATTTCTTTTAAGAGGATTAGAAGTTCTATTTCTTTATTTATTTATTTTTCCAAGGTGATTCAAGGTTGAGCACTAACTTTTAATTCATTAATTTAAATAAACTATTTCTCATTTTTCGCAACCAACCACAAATCCCATTCGATAAAATAATAGAGATTTTCCGAAGTAAGAGTATTCAACCGCCCCGAGTCTAATACGACCTTGTTTTAATAACCTATACTACATTCGATACGGTACACTTGCCGTTATCGTTTGCAAGCATAGTTTTGCCCATCATCAATCTTCAGTCGGGGCATGCTGTAGGAAAAGAAGAAGTTGTTTCCAATACAGGTGGTAGATGGGGTGATGGAGCCTTTATGATGGGCACGTGTGTTCGGGCTTTGGCTTCCATCAACTATCAGGATGATTGGATTGTGGACTCGTGTTGTGGTCATCACCTAACCGGAGACGAGCCAATTTTTTCTTCTTTTCAGGCATACTCAGGTAATGATGTTATCATTACTGTTGATGATACTATAAATATAGTTGAGAAGGAGGGTGTAATTTTGTTAAATGTTGAAAGAGGTCCACTCACATTGAAGAGTGTCTATCATGTTCCGGGGATGATGAAAAACCTCTTCTCGATGACCGACGCTGTTGATGCTGGCTATCATGTTCTGTTTGGTCCAACATAAGTGAAGGTTCTTCGGAATGTGTCTGCGGTGAAGGCAGATGTCACTCATGTTGGAAAAAGGGTGAAGGACTTGTTTGTGCCATCTACAAGTTCCTATATTGATAAGATGAGGACTAATGATAGTGTTGCTATCTGGCATGAAAGACTTGTACATGTTGGGAAGGAGAAGTTGAAAGTTATGGCGGGAAGAGGCCTTGTAAAAGGTCTGCCTAGCTTGTTTTCTTTTGGTGAAGGTCATGTTTGTGCAGGTTATCAATATGGTAATGCTCAACGTCTTCTATTAGGCAAATCACAAAGCAGATGCAAAGCACCATTGGAGTGTATTCATGGTGATCTGTTTGGACCTACCGCAACAGTTAGCCTTTGAGGTAGCAGGTATATGCTAGTCTTGATTGATGACTTCTCTAGATATACTTGGGTATATTTTCTGAAAAAGAAGTCAGAAGCCTTTGAAAAGTTTGTGGAGTTCAAGAAGCTGGTGGAAGGTCGGCTTAACCTACGGATCAAGAAGTTCAGAACCGACAATGGAGGGGAGTTCACCTCAAATGCGTTCTTTAACTTCTGCAGAAAGCATCACATCCGGAGAGAGCTCTCTTGTGCTCACACTCCACAACAGAACGAAGTTTCAGAGAGGAAGATTCGTCATCTGACGGAGACCTGCAAATGTTGGCTTCATGCCAAGAGTATCCCAAAGTCTTTCTGGGCAGAGGGAATGTCTTGTGCAACTTATGTCATCAATTGGATGCCTCTTAGTCCCATCAACATGAAGACCCCTCATGAGATGATGTTCAAGGTAAAGCCTATGGTGGAACAACTTCGAGTGTTTGGATCTACTTGCTATGTGCATGTTCCTGATGCCCTCAGAACAAAGCTAGATGTGAAAGCAAGGAAGCTAGTCTTCGTCGATTATGATGACCGGAAGAAGGGTTGGAGATGCATGGATCTAGAGACACGGAGAGCTATGGTCTCAAGGGATGTGGTATTTGATGAGTTGACGTCATACCAGGATAGCTCTTCTATTGAACTACAAGGAATCAGGTCAGATGGTGGACTTGAAGAAGCTACCAAGGAGGTTCTGGTGGAGTTGCCTATTTCTCCAGGTGCTCCAGGTGTTTCTAGCACTGGGTCAGGTGCTTTAGGTTCTGGAAGCAGGGGCAGCAATGCTCCAAGCATGCCTACAAGGAGAGCTGGTTCAGAATAGGTAGTTGAAAGAGGTGTATCAGAGTAAAACTCTGAGGAGGTCTAAGAGGAGTATCATTCCACTAGATCGGTATACAGGAGGAGCTTGGTGAGCTTCGTCTCATGTTTCTTTGCAGGTCCCCTGGATGAGAGAGAGTCATCTTGCTTTGAGAATGTCGTTGGAGTCAAGGAGTGGGAAGAGTCTGTGGATGAAGAGATGGCTGCCCTCAGGAATAATGAGACTTGGGACTTGGTGCCTAAGGTTGAGGGTGTTACTCATGTGACTTGCAAGTGGGTTTTCAAGCTGAAGAAGAAGGCTGATGATAGCATTGAGCGGTACAAGGCTCGCCTTGTAGCTCGAGGTTTCTCTCAGAAGTATAGGGAAAATTATGAATAAACCTTTAGCCTTGTTGCCAAGATGACTTCGGTATGGGTGGTGATAGCGTTGGAAGCTTGCCAAAGATGGAAGATTTGGCAACTCGATGTAAAGAATGCTTTCTTATACGACGAGATTGACAAAGATATCTTCATGGATCAACCACCTAGATATGTTTCCGAAGGACACCCAAGACATGTGTGCAAGCTCAAGAAGGCTCTTTACGGCTTGAAACAGGTGCCTCGGGCATGGTAAGGCAAGATTGCAGAATACCTCCAGTTCTGGGGATACATTGCTTCTGATTCTGATTCAAGCTTATTCATAAAGAAGACGGGGGAGCTTCAAGTCTTGGTGCTGATATATAGTGACAATATGATCGTCACGGGAAATTTTGAAGTGGAGGTAGCTACACTTCATGCTAAGTTAGCTCTCAGATTTGTTATGAAGGACTTGGGTGAGCTCCACCATTTCCTGGGACTCAAAGTGGAGAGGAAAGAGGGCAGTATGCTTGTTTCCTAGAAGGGCTATGCAGATCGAATTGTGAAGCAATTCGGCATGGAAGGCGAGAAGAGCAGCTTTACTCCACTGGAGGATGGTGCAATACTTTGACGTGATGAGGTGAAGGTTCTTTCTGATCCTTTGGTGTTCTGGGCTTTGGTCGGAAGTCTGATATACTTAACGATCACAAGGCCAGATATCTCTTACGTAGTTGGCCGTGTGAGTGGGTTTATGGCAGAGCCTCAGAAACCTCATCTTATGGCGGCTAGGAGCATTCTAAAGTACGTAAAGTCCACCTCAGATTTGGGTCTCTTCTATGGGAAGAACTCAAGCTTTTTGATGAGTCCCAATTATATACACAATTTTGGACTCATTTGGGCTTGTTTTCATGCATTTGCACTTCACTTTTAGTATGTTATTGCTTATATTTCATTGCTATACAATTCTCACATGGAATGCACATTTTGGTCCATTGTGGTGTGCAATTGCGCACTATTCTGCTGGGGGTAAGCACATGGTGCTCCACATATCTTTATTTTGTTGTTTTCAAGATCGCACGGTCGTGCGTTTATCCTTCATGCACGATTTGATTGATCGTGCATTTTCATTTCGCTCAAAATATCATGAAAATCTGCCGTCGGATTCTGCAAGTGCATTTTCTTCATGCACGAGCCCAGCCCGTGCGTGAATAAAACGCACGAGCAGATGCTGTTTTCTAAAATATTACATATTTTTCTGCGCCTGTGCGATTCCTTCGCGCACGGTTGACTCCGAACGTGCGTTTGGTCGAGCGTGAAGGATTTTCTGACATGTTTTCTATTTAAGTCCCGATTTTTTAGGTCATTTGGGCCGATTCAGCTCCGCCATTTCCGCCGCAAGGAGAGCTCCAACTCCGTTTTCTTCCACCCTTCCATGAGGGCTTTGCCCTAGGCCACCTCCATCATCTTCAAGCTTCCAAGGAGGGGATTCTAGCCCTACACTCATCATTAAGAGAGGAAAGCTTCGCACCAGAGTAGATCGGGTCGTGAGACGAAGAAGACGGGTCCATTGGGAGGAAGTGACAGCCCTCCTCTACCCCGGACGTAGTTGCGGACCGAGCTAGGAAGCGGATTGACAACCCGACGATTCCTACCGTGAATCCCAATGAGGCTTCAGATGTGGTCGATTCTCTTGCACTCTTTCCTTTTGTTTTGATGAATGTAATTAGATTTCTCATATTTAGATGATGTGCACTATGAATCTTGCTTTGTAATGTTGATTTCATGTTTATGAGATTATATTTTGTTCATATGTGTATTCGAGGTGCGCCACAAAATCCATTCCGCCCCACTCCATTCCACTTTGCCAACCCGCCATTCCATTCCGTGTGCCTACTCTTCCATTCCGCTTGACTACTCTTCCACTACGTGAGCCTACTCTTCCATCCGCCAAGCTAAGCGGTGCTAATGGCCCGTGTAAACCATTCGCCTTACGAAGCAGCGCGCTCAAAGCCTGCACAGTTCGATTCCGCTTGCCTTCTCGTCCATCCACCCTTGCGAAGCAGCGCGTACAAGGCCTGCCTAGTTTCCATCCTGCCCAGCGAAGCAGTGCGCTCAAGGCCTTCATAGGAGTTGTTGTTAGCTTTTTATTTTATTCTGTCATCAAACAAATCCATCCTCCCTGTATAATTCCAACCATTGGACTTCAATCTCAAGTCCTGCCTCGAAAGATAACTCCACCTTGCCGTGTTCCTTGAGAGATCGATACTTGGGGATAACTTCCCATTTTTATTACTTGTGAACGACCGGTACACTTGTCGTGAGTGCATCAAGTTTTTGGCGCCGTTGCCGGGGAACATAGTCGTGTGAGTTACTTGAGAGAGAGCGACAAGAGATAAAGTCATTTCCATTTGTTTATCGCATTTGTTTTAATTTAGTGTTTGTAAATTCTCTTATTATCTTTTTAAGTATTTCAAAAATCAGGTTCCTGTTGATTTAATTTTTCCCTTCGTGCATACTGAGTTATTTTTCAGCTTATATTATTAGTGAATCCTTCTTTGCACCAATATGTCTGCTTATCAACAATGTAGGTGGTGTAGAGCGTCTAGTCACTCTAGTGATGAGTGCCATTTAAGAAGCCATAATTATAATCCGTGTAGTTCATACTATGGACCTACGTATTATAAGTATGCGTCCCCATCGCGACCATCGCCTTCACCGGGTGGTTTGTCTTTTCTACAGTCAAAACCTACCAGGAAGCGCTGCTTGTGTTGTCAGAGTCTTCATCACGTGCTGAAGGACTGTGAGCAATGGAAATTGCAATTGGGAGAGGATGATGAGCCAGCACTTATCACCATTCCACTCCCTTCCTATGCCGCCGCTCCTTCCATCGCTGATGACACATACGTTAGGCCCCTGAGTCATCTTGGGAGCACAACGAATGCGTCGATCAGCGTCGCTGTTGATCACTACGATGACATTTTGGAGTTTTCTTCCTCTTTGGTGCCATCCTTTCCTGTGGATTCTGTATCTGAGGATATTTCTTCAATCCTATCTGACTCTATCTTGAGTCCTATTTCTACTCAGATATTTTCTTGTATTAGTACGCATGTATCTTCTGCTCTTATTGTCGAGTTTTTAGATGTGCAGGATAAGCCTATGGAGCCTGAAGCTATGCTAAGTTGCACTGAGGAGGACATTTTCCTTAGTGATGAGGTTTCTACCTCATCACCGGAGGAGAAGGTCCAACTCATCATCGAAGTTCCTAGCTGCTCATATCCTTCCTGCAGTGCTCTTAATGCGGTCGACAATGAGCCTTTTGTGGAACCTGCCAGGAGTGAAACCGGGGCCACTCCTCCTTTATTTGAACCTTTTAGTTCTTCATCTATTTTATTTCCTAATCATCATTCTTTTAATGCTAATATCGATAAATTCATCCTTCCTGCTTCCTCACCTACCTTATTGTCTGATATTTCATTTATCCCTTTGCAGGTGCATGAATATCTAGACCCATTTTTGGGCGATCCTGTGTGGCAGTCTTGGAAGGAAAAGCAACCGGCAATGATGAAATCCATCGTCTATTCCACCTTATCATCATTGCCTGCGTTTTCCTTGAAAGAATGGGTGCAGGGTGGTAAACGCTACTTCATCCATGACCGCCGATTGGAGGAGAGGAAGAGGATGAAGAAAGATGAAATCTGGAGATGGAAAGCTCCTGATCTTCTGGACTGCTGTTGTTGGGTCTTCGGACCCATTTCTTTTATTTGCAGTTACTACTTTAAATCAACTTACAGTTGATCTTTAAGGAATGGTTGTAATAATTAGGATATTTTAGTTTTCTCTTTTATGCTTAGACTTTCATTAAAACTGCATAATACAGGTATTAAGTCCAGCTTAAGGACGGTAAACAAAAGCGCTGCTGGGAGACAACCCAAGTTTTTGTTGCTTTTATTCCTTTCTAATCCGCTAATGCCTTAATATATCATTTTTATTATTGCTTGGTGCGTCCTTTTTGTAGGGTGGTGATCTTTTGGTGGCGGACTTGGATTTCCATTGCAGTATTATCGCCAATCTTCTAGTATGCTCACTTGCTGAGCATGGGGTAACTTCTCTCCTAGCCGCTATTTTTATTGCTACTGTCATATCATATGATGTATTGCTTAGATTAAGTCTGGGGGGAGAACCGCGCTTCATTACCCACTCACGTTCACACATCTTTTGCATGCTAGAAGCTTTTATTATGATATTTGGTTTTGTTCATTTGCGTCGCACACCACATTACCCACTTGAGCACGTGCTTAAATTTTTGCACGTGCCGAGCTTGTTTATCACCTGTGCGCAAGGCGAAGAATTCTGCGTTGGCTTAGTATTATATGGCGGAGTAAAATGTTGACTCCAAGAGTGTTCCTAGTCGTACACTCATGTTCACTTAGAGTTTGTGTAGATTAAAATTCTTTATATGCTTTTAGTTTTTATTTTTCTATTAGCGTAAATTTTGTTTACTATACTCTAGTTGTGAATCCGGTCATGAATCAAACGGTGGCGTAGAATTGTGTAGCGTTCAGTAGCCTCGTATTGCTCGAGTCTGGAGGAAGGTTGATCTTTCTCGGTGGCTAAGAACTTGCCCCAAGCGACTCTCGAAGCATGGGTATACGGTTAGTCAAGCGCGCAAATGTGATGTAGGCCCTCATTTTGGCCCGGTTGAGCCTTGTACCCGTTCCTACCACATTACCCTCGCTAGCCCAGTTGTGCCTACCCCTCCTTTTGATTCAGCTCCACTTATATCTCACCAAAGCCAAATAGCCTATCCTAGTCGCACACCCAGTCGAGTTTAGTTCTTTTTATGGTATCATGTGGTGGTGTTGTTGTAGTGTTCATTTTTGCAGATGCGTGGATGTGTTCATTATATATATATATATATGTTAAAAAAAATGAAAATGAAAATGTTGAAAAAGAAATGAAGTAAAAAAGGCAAATTGAATTGAAAACTTTATGAGCTTTGTATATTGGAGTAGGCGGTGCACACACCACATTGTAAAAGCCAAGTTTGGTGGTGTGGTGCACCCGCGCTTTCATGTTGTGGTGTTAGCTGATTTCTTGTACTTGCTCATTTGGGTTGGGCGTGCTTAGCCTTCATGTTTACCGTTGTTTTCCGCACCTGAACCTAAGCCATGCTATACACCTACAAGTCCTATTGATTTGTGCGCTTGAGTTAAACCAGTGCCGTGGAGAGAGTGTGAACGGGCAAGCGTATGGTCATCGACATTGGTGGATTCCTTTGGAGATCCGCCCGAGACTCGATCTTTGGCAATGCTCACCTCATTGTCCGTCTAATTTCGTTCAACGCGTAACCGGATGATTCACTGTGATTCACAGTAGGAGTACAAGTAATATCTTCTTTACGCTTATAGAAAATAGAAATTATTGGGTATACTTAGAATTGTTTTCTGCTATTTCTCCTTGTGCATGAGGATGCGACTTCGCATGGTACTTCGTTCGTACAATTGCTTAGCCAACTAGCTTTCTTCCTCTTTGCCTTGAGATGATTTGCTTGGGACGAGCAAACGTTTAAGTCTGGGGGTGTGATGAGTCCCAATTATATACACAATTTTGGACTCATTTGGGCTTATTTTCATGCATTTGCACTTCACTTTTAGTATGTTATTGCTTATATTTCATTGCTATACAATTCTCACATGGAATGCACATTTTGGTCCATTGTGGTGTGCAATTGCGCACCATTCTGCTGGGGGTAAGCACATGGTGCTCCACATATCTTTATTTTGTTGTTTTCAAGATCGCACGGCCGTGTGTTTATCCTTCATGCACGATTTGATTGATCGTGCGTTTTCATTTCGCTCAAAATATCATGAAAATCTGTCGTCGGATTCTGCCAGTGCGTTTTCTTCATGCACGAGCCCAGCCCGTGCGTGAGTAAAACGCACGAGCAGATGTTGTTTTCTAAAATATTACATTTTTTTCTGCGCTTGTGCGATTCCTTCGCGCACGGTTGAATCCGAACGTGCGTTTGGTCGTGTGTGAAGGATTTTTTGACATGTTTTCTATTTAAGTCCCGATTTTTAGGTCATTTGGGTCGATTCAGCTCCGCCATTTCCGCCGCAAGGAGAGCTCGAACTATGTTTTCTTCCACCCTTCCATGAATACGGGTCCATTGGGAGGAAGTGACAGCCCTCCTCTACCCCAGACGTAGTTGCGGACCGAGTGATGGCGCAAATCTCACACACCGCTATAGGCGGTAGCTCGACTGCGGCACGAAACGGCAGTGTACCGATCGTTCAAGTAATATAAAACGAGGAGTAATCCCCGAGTATCGAATCTCTCAAGGAACACAGTAAGGTGGAGTTAACGTTCGAGGTAGGACTTGAGATTGAAGTCCTTAACGTCGGATGGAATGCGGGGGAGTTGGGTTGGCTTTTGGAAAATAAAATAAAAGCTATCAACTACTCCTATGCAATGCCGCTATGCAATGCTTCGCTTGGCGGGATGGAGACTAGGCAGGCCTTGAGCGCGCTGCGTCGCAAGGGCGGATGGACGAGTAGGCAAACGGATCGAACTATGCAGGCCTTGAGCGCGCTGCTTCGTTAGGCGGGATGGAATACGGGCCGCGATGCCACGCTTCGGTAGGCGGGTGGACGAGAAGGCAAGCGGAATGAGGGTCGCAAGCACCTCTTCGACAAGCACGCCACTAGCAATTGCTAGTGCGGCACCGGAAAACCAACAATCCACACCACAAGGCACACCTCAAAATAATAAGCAAGAATACTCAAATCACATAGACATAATCAAGTATAAATGCTAATAATCAAGCACGCTTCATCATAATGTTAGATCTAACTACATAAACATCAATAAGAGAAGAATAGAGCAAGAAATCGACCGAATCCGAAGGCTCGTTGTAGATTCACGGTTGGAATCGCCGGGTTGTCAATCCGCGTCCAAGCTCGGTCCACAACTACGTCCGGGGTAGAGAGAGCTGTCACGACTCTCCAATGGACCCGTCTTCTTCGTGTCACGATCCGGTAGAGGTTGCAAACTTCCTCTTGCTCGATGGAGATAGCGGCTAGGTCTTCCTTTGGAGCTCTTGGATGAAGGAGGAGGCCGAGAGGAAACTCCGGCGAAGATTTGGCGTTGAAAGCTTGCCCGGAGATCCTCCCTAAGGTGGGCGGCGATGGAGGAGCGAAACCAGGCGGACGGGAGCAGAAAACGGCGGAGTCGGGCGAGCGATCTGACCTAAATCGCGAGCAGCGGATTTATAGGCGCTGGAATTAAACAGTGCGCACGATCAGTGGCGCACGACCAGTGGTCGTGCGCACTAGAATCCTGTGATCGTGCGCTCTGCCTAGACAGAACCTGCAAAGACAGAAATTATGAAATAAAATGTTCGCACGACCAGTGGCGCACGACCGGTGGTCGTGCGCACTAGCGTCGGTGGTCGTGCGCAATACAGCAAACAGAACTCAGAATTTTAATGATAAGTGCGCACGAGCAGTGGCGCACGACCGGTGATCGTGCGCACTAGCATCGATGGTTGTGCGCACTATACTAAACAGAACTCATACAAAGGTGTTAAGTGCGCACGATCAGTGGCGCACGACCAGTGGTCGTGCGCAATAGAACCTGTGATCGTGCGCAGTGTTCCTGTGCAGAATTGCACCGGGAACACCTGCACGACTACTGTTCCAGCGTACAACACTAATCTAGCCACTGAAAGTGACACTTAACAGTGCATGAAAACTACTAATGAAGATAGATATGAAATCACACCAAAATAGGCCTAAAAGTGCACCTAGCATGAAATATCAAATATGAACTATAACAGGGCTAAAGTGCAGTGAAATGTCTAAATAAACGGCCCAGATGAGTCCATAAATATGTATATGATCAGGACTCATCACACCCCCAGACTTAACTGTTTGCGCGTCCCGAGCAAACCAATTCTAAGCGAACGGGGAAAGAAAAGTAGATGGCTTACGATTACAATATAGAGTACCATGCGAAGTCGCATGCTCACGTGCATAAGAAAAAGTGTAGAAAAGATTTCTGATTATAAAAACAGTCTATATATTTCTAAAAGAGTAAAAGCATATTACAACTACTCAAAATGGTGAACAACGGTGAATCATTTAGTCTTGCACATGGAGAAAGTAAACTAAACGCTGAGATGAGCATTGCTCAAGATCGGGGTACGGGACAAACTCCACTGAAATCCATCAGTGTCGGTGACCATAAGCTTGCCCGGTCACATTCTCTCCACGACACTAGATTGGTTCATAACGTGAGTCAGTAGGACTTTAGGTTAGAGATGGGGCTTGGGTTACGGTGAGGTAAACAATGATAAACAGGACGGCTTAAAACACCTAACCCAAATGAGCTTTAAGAATAACTACCCGTGCACCAAAATCGAATGCAAGTGCACCACACCCCCAGACTTGGACTTTTGCAACATAGGTGTGTGCACCGCCTACTCCCAATACATAATTTTTCTACAAGATTTTCAATAAAACACACCTTTCTTTTTCTCTTTTTCTTTTCATTTTTTTTTCTTTTTCTTTAAATCTTCTTTTTCTTGTCTTTTTCTTTCAGCAAAATTTCAATTGAGCATATCCACAGGTTCACATAATAAACACCACAATCAACACCCCCCAAAATGTAAATGAAACTACAACTAAAGCTCAGATTTGGGTGTGCGACTAGGTTAGGCTTTTAGGCTTTGGCGAGAAAGATGTGGAGCTGAATCAAGAAAAGGATAGGCACAAAGGGGCTAGCAAGGGTAAACAATAGGCATGAAATAAAAAGTTCAACCGGGCCAAAATAATGGCCTACGTCATTCTCACGCACTAGAACTATCCTATGCCAATGCTTCAAGAATCGCTTGGGGCAAGTTCTAGCCACCGAGAAAGATTCTCCTTTCTCACGACTCAAGCAATACGAGTCTAACGATCGTTTACACACATCCCTATGCTACCGTTTGATTCACACCGGATTCACCATTTGAGTAGAGTAAACAACATTTACACTAATAGAAAAAATACAAAACCATAAGTATAAAAAGAAGTCTAATCTACACAAATTTCTATGCAACCGAGCACTCGACTAGGAGCACTACGGGAGTCAACATTTTACTCTGCTACATAGTCCTAAGCCATCACCTAGACTTTCCCAAATAAGCAGAAGAATTAAATTCACAACAGAGCGAGCAAATAGATGAGTACGCGCTCAAGTGGGTGCTGTGGTGTGCAATGAAAATGAACAAAACATTTTAAATGAAATCTTCATAGTATGCAGTGCAATAGTGCACGTGAGCGGGTAAACAAAACTTCTCTCCCCCAGACTTAAACTAAACAATCCACAAAACATATGATATGAAAATTAGAAAAGAGCTAGGGGAAGAGAGTACCCAATGCTCAGCAAGTGAGCATACCAGAAGATTGGCGTGTAAGCTGAAATGAGCGCAGCATCCGCCATCCAGAATAAGATACCTGCAGGGGTCAGCTCCGCAAAAAGAAAATAGAAAACTGAAAAAGAAATACTACCAACTAAACATGATCAGATAAAATAAAAATGCAGAAAAGAAAGATAACTACTGGGGTTATTGTCATCCCAGCACGACTTATTTAAAAACTAAAGGTTCTAACTAATGGGCCTATGGAAGGAGAAGTGGACAGGTAACTGGCCTAATATCCGTGTCGGTAGCGGGTACCGATACGGTGATAGAACAGTCACCCCTCTACCTAAATATAGATACCTGCTCCTCACAGGTAGAGGGTAGAGAATGTAAGAGGAGGAGGAGGCCTGGTCCTCACTCAACTCACACAGCACATCCTTGCCTAGCAAGGTATCGTCCACAGCAAGTCCGCAGGAGGAGAAAGCAACGAATGAAGCTTCCCTAATGGAGGAGTGGTCAACCTCCTCGCATAAGAGGATACACTCATCGTTGACTTGAGCATCATGCTCCAAGTCCTCCTGAAGTACCCGTGAGGATTCAACCTGCACAGACTCAGATGAAGGAAGGGGATCAAGAAATAAAGAAGATGAAGAACATAAATAAACATCAGTCGGGGGAGTGATCCCGGACTCACTCCCATTAGGTTGGGGAAGTAAAATAATGCTAGCATTATCATCAATGCTACAAGAGTCGGCAGGATCAACGGTGGCCAGGCTTAGGATTTGGGCTTCCTCCACCAGTGTTGAGGAAAACTCCTCTTCACCTAGAAGGTTGTCCTCCTCCAAAGGAATAGGCACAACACTAAGATCACCAACCTCCTCAAGCGACACATCATCAACAATGTCGTCGGAGACGAGTGTAGTATGCACAACAGGGGAAAGAATCGAATCCACTAGAAGTGGTGGATGCACAGGGAGAGCAGGCTCAGCAATGTCGGTGCGTAGATCAGCCGCACATCCGGTGACCGTATCCATGCCATACCCTTCAAAATGTGAAGGTGACAAAGACACACAGCCGGATGTCGAAGGTGTGCTGCCAGAGTTAGGAGTTGGGACGATCCGGATATCCGGCTCGTCATCCTCATCCAATTGGCCACGAAAAGCAGCACAATCCTTCAGGGCATGGTCTGTGCTCCGACAAAACTGGCACTGCCTAGCGGGCTTCTTTGGCACAGCGGGGGCTGGAGCCGAAAAGAAGTATGACGGTAAAGGCTCAGCAGAGTAGCCATAAGACTTACGCGCACCATATGGAGTACCAGACGAAGTCGGTGCTCCATATGCTGGGCTATAAGAATTATGCCTACTATTCTCCGTAGGGCATTCATCACTAGAGTGGGAGGTAGCTCCACACCAACGGCAACGGAAATTGAGATGTGCCCACATAGTGCGAAGATAATATGATTCAGAATAAAAGTGCTATTGTGCAAAATACTACACCTGACAAAAATTTACTAAAGCAGCCTACTAAAAAAAAAAAAACAAGAAAATGGAATAAAGAGAACAGAAATAAAACAAAAGATGCGATAAACAAATGGAAGGGCTTCTCTCTCAGATTCTCCCTCTCCAGAAAACTCACACCACTGTGTTCCCCGGCAATGGCGCCAAAAACTTGATGGCGCAAATCTCACACACCGCTATAGGCGGTAGCTCGACTGCGGCACGAAACGGCAGTGTACCGATCGTTCAAGTAATATAAAACGAGGAGTAATCCCCGAGTATCGAATCTCTCAAGGAACACAGTAAGGTGGAGTTAACGTTCGAGGTAGGACTTGAGATTGAAGTCCTTAACGTCGGATGGAATGCGGGGGAGTTGGGTTGGCTTTTGGAAAATAAAATAAAAGCTATCAACTACTCCTATGCAATGCCGCTATGCAATGCTTCGCTTGGCGGGATGGAGACTAGGCAGGCCTTGAGCGCGCTGCGTCGCAAGGGCGGATGGACGAGTAGGCAAACGGATCGAACTATGCAGGCCTTGAGCGCGCTGCTTCGTTAGGCGGGATGGAATACGGGCCGCGATGCCACGCTTCGGTAGGCGGGTGGACGAGAAGGCAAGCGGAATGAGGGTCGCAAGCACCTCTTCGACAAGCACGCCACTAGCAATTGCTAGTGCGGCACCGGACAACCAACAATCCACACCACAAGGCACACCTCAAAATAATAAGCAAGAATACTCAAATCACATAGACATAATCAAGTATAAATGCTAATAATCAAGCACGCTTCATCATAATGTTAGATCTAACTACATAAACATCAATAAGAGAAGAATAGAGCAAGAAATCGACCGAATCCGAAGGCTCGTTGTAGATTCACGGTTGGAATCGCCGGGTTGTCAATCCGCGTCCAAGCTCGGTCCACAACTACGTCCGGGGTAGAGAGAGCTGTCACGACTCTCCAATGGACCCGTCTTCTTCGTGTCACGATCCGGTAGAGGTTGCAAACTTCCTCTTGCTCGATGGAGATAGCGGCTAGGTCTTCCTTTGGAGCTCTTGGATGAAGGAGGAGGCCGAGAGGAAACTCCGGCGAAGATTTGGCGTTGAAAGCTTGCCCGGAGATCCTCCCTAAGGTGGGCGGCGATGGAGGAGCGAAACCAGGCGGACGGGAGCAGAAAACGGCGGAGTCGGGCGAGCGATCTGACCTAAATCGCGAGCAGCGGATTTATAGGCGCTGGAATTAAACAGTGCGCACGATCAGTGGCGCACGACCAGTGGTCGTGCGCACTAGAATCCTGTGATCGTGCGCTCTGCCTAGACAGAACCTGCAAAGACAGAAATTATGAAATAAAATGTTCGCACGACCAGTGGCGCACGACCGGTGGTCGTGCGCACTAGCGTCGGTGGTCGTGCGCAATACAGCAAACAGAACTCAGAATTTTAATGATAAGTGCGCACGAGCAGTGGCGCACGACCGGTGATCGTGCGCACTAGCATCGATGGTCGTGCGCACTATACTAAACAGAACTCATAAAAAGGTGTTAAGTGCGCACGATCAGTGGCGCACGACCAGTGGTCGTGCGCAATAGAACCTGTGATCGTGCGCAGTGTTCCTGTGCAGAATTGCACCGGGAACACCTGCACGACTACTGTTCCAGCGTACAACACTAATCTAGCCACTGAAAGTGACACTTAACAGTGCATGAAAACTACTAATGAAGATAGATATGAAATCACACCAAAATAGGCCTAAAAGTGCACCTAGCATGAAATATCAAATATGAACTATAACAGGGCTAAAGTGCAGTGAAATGTCTAAATAAACGGCCCAGATGAGTCCATAAATATGTATATGATCAGGACTCATCACCGAGCTAGGACGCGGATTGACAACCCAGCGATTCCTACCGTGAATCCCAATGAGGCTTCGGATGTGGTCGATTCTCTTGCACTCATTCCTTTTATTTTGATGAATGTAATTAGATTTCTCATATTTAGATGATGTGCACTATGAATCTTGCTTTGTAATGTTGATTTCATGTTTATGAGATCATATTTTGTTCATATGTGTATTCGAGGTGCGCCACCAAATCCATTCCGCCCCCCTCCATTCCACTTTGCCAACCCGCCATTCCATTTCGTGTGCCTACTCTTTCATTCCACTTGACTACTCTTCCACTACATGAGCCTACTCTTCCATCCGCCAAGCTAAGCGGTGCTAACGGCCCGTGTAAACCATTCGCCTTACGAAGCACCGCACTCAAGGCCTGCACAGTTCGATTCCGCTTGCCTTCTCATCCATCCACCCTTGCGAAGCAGCGCTTACAAGGCCTGGCTAGTTTCCATCCCACCCAACGAAGCAGTGCGCTCAAGGCCTGCACAGGAGTAGTTGTTAGCTTTTTATTTTATTTTGTCATTTAACAAAGCCATCCTCCCTGCATAATTCCAACCATTGGACTTCAATCTCAAGTCCTGCCTCGAAGGATAACTCCACCTTGCCGTGTTCCTTGAGAGATCAATACTTGGGAATAACCTCCCATTTTTATTACTTATGAACGACCGGTACACTTACCGTGAGTGCATCACTTTTGCTTGCATGGATACATGGATGCTGATTATGGAGGAGATTAAGATGATAGGAGATCGACTTTTGGATATGTCTTTATTAAAGGCTCTACAGTTATATCATGGTGCAGCAAGAAGGAGGATTTTGTTTCTGTCTCTACCACGGAAGCGGAGTACACAACTTCATCTTTGGCAGCTCAGGAAGCCATCTGGCTTAGGAGGCTTGTGGAGGACATTCATAGGGAGGTGCGAGGTCCTACTCTGCTCTTGGGGTGACAATGAGAGTGCCCTCAAACTGGTGAACTATACAGTTTGTCATGCGCAAACTAAGCACATAGAGATTCAAAATCATTTCATTCGGGAGAAGGTGTTGGAGGGGTCTCTTTGATTGAGCATGTGCAGAGCAATGGTAATGTCGCAGACATCTTTATGAAGTCATTGTCGAAGGGACAATTTGATCGGTTGAGGAGTCTACTTGGGTTGACTTCTACTTCCCACTTCAAGGGGGGGTGTTAAATTTTTTGAAGTGGAAGTGGAGTGTCCGGGCGGTCTAATATTGGAGACCGCAGAGACCGCGCGAGCTCCTGTATGGCGATCTGGCTGGAGAACATGCATCTCTGGTGTTGGTAATCTATTTCTGTTCGTTGGTTTTCCCAAGTGTTCCTGTTCGGGTTGCGATCGGGCGGTCTAGTATTGGAGGTCGGTTCAACGGTTTTGTACTTCAGTCTGCTTGAGATCGCTCTTGCGGTCTTCTGTGGTTCTGATCTTATGGGTGACCGGACGGGTTGTATGAGCCTGGTTCTAGCGATCTGTTCACAATCTGGTCAGATTCTCATATGGTTCTTCTCCTATAAGAGACCAGGCGGTCTGCCAGTTTATAATAAGTGTGATGTCTTCATTGGACAGTTGCTTAAGTGCAGTAAGGTCTTATTGAGACTGCGCGGTCTGGTTCTAGAGATCGTGAGTTCCCAATAAGGAAGGTGACTGGATCCCTCATGGGAGGTGACGACATCCGTTCATTTGCCTATAAATAGAGGGGCAGGAGTAGCTATTCATAAGCAAGAACTGTAAGAACCTAGTGTGGATTGATTTTGGCGGTCTCATTTTTTTTGAGGTCGCACAGTCTGAAGGTTGTTGACCATTTGTTATGATTGCAGGTTATGAGGCCAACAAGTTCCATCAGCATTCTTCATATCTTTCCAGCTTTGAATAAACTAGCTCGCCAGCGGTCTGTCTGGGCAAACTGTGTTTGGAGGTTCTTGGTCTTTTTGCAGCGGACTCAGTTGATCAGGCGACCTTAAGCAGTCAGGCGGTCTTAAGTGCGGTCTTGTAGTAGTGAGCAGTTCTTCTTCAAGTGTTCATGGTATACCTCTGTGATCTTGAGACCGTGCGGTCTGGCCGATCAAGAAGTGCGAACATTTTGCTTTCAGCAGTTGCAATAAAGTGCAGTTCGTGCGTTCTGAGTTTTTAGTGCGGTCTGGCAGTTCACTGGTCGGCGACCTGTCGTATTATCGCGGTCTCGGGGAAGCCGGCGATCTTGCTACGTTTGGGCGGTCTCAGTTTTCTGGTCGCCAGATATTTGTGTTGCTTTTTCTCATCTATGTTTGCTCTTATAAATCATGTCTCGCCATGTATGCAACGCATTGTAATAAGATAGTAGTCAATTTAGATTCTCTTGCCTTCATTGTCACTGGTTAACTGTTGTAAATCTGAATTGAAGTCTTCTGTTGTTGTCTTCGATCCATACTCCGAAATTTTCACTAAGAATACGTAGCCAAGGGGTCCTTTTTATAGCCTTGGAGCTAGCACTACTGCTGGCGCTATCCCAGATTAGGAAACATTCTCCGTGGGCATATCTTCATTCCAAGGAAACCTTTCCAAAAATCCTCTTGTGCTCTGCACTACCGCCTCTGCTATCCACTACCGTATGGCGCTATCACCTTATATACTTGCTGCATGAACTTGCCTAATCAGAGCTAGCGCCCGTACTAGGTGCTACCGCCGGTGCTAGTAGACATGTTGGAATTTTGGTTTCAAACTTGGGGGCAACCTTCTTATGTTATCCTTGAGTCATGTGGCATTGTTTACTATATACATAAACACACAAGATGAAATACGCATAGGATTTGTTATTCTTAAACCTAGGAGATGCGGAAGTCCATGTTCCAACAGAGCCGTTGTTGAGGATGGACTGTATTGCGGGAGTTATCTTCGAAGAAAATTTTGTGAGTGCAGAAGGAGTGGTTAATCCCTATGATATTAGATATTTGTCACGCAATTCATGGCGATGATTGCTTAAAAGTAGTGTCAATTCAGAAAATTCTTAATCGCTCAGCTCGGATGATACGATAATGGCTAGTTTACAATTTTTTTCTAAAAATAAATATTTTAGAGGAGGGGGAGTTGCTTTAATTCTAAATCTGGTGGTTCTTCATATGAAGTTTTAATTTTTAGTTTTTCTCAGTGCAGTGGCTCGGGTGGTGTGGAGCAAGAAACTTATTCTAAACAAAAGAGATCGGCGAGCTCGGAATCGCTACACGATGAGGAGACTAACTCGGGAAGTGAAGAAAACCCATTCTCAAAACATTTTTCTAGGTAGAAACATGAATCATCATTTTCTAAGGTATTTTACATTGAGGGATTTTCGCTAAAATTAACATCATCATCTCCAACCAATAGGAGGAGCTTTCCGTTACTTATGTCGATAATCACGCGGGAGGTGGCGAGGAAAGGGATGTTGAGTATGAGGGGTACGTCAGCATCCTCTTCAATATCAAGAATGACAATGTCCACCAAAATGATGAACTTGTTAACCATAATGAGCACATCCTCCACTATCCCTACTGGATATTTTATTGATCGATTTGCGAGTTGGATACTCATTCAGGTGGGGATAGGATTTTCTAAACCTAAGTTTTTAAATAATGAGAAAGACATAAGGTTTATATTTGCTCCAAGATCGTCTAAGGCATGTTTTACTAACGAATTGCCAAATATACATGGGATGGAGAACCATCACGGGTTATTTGCTTTTTGGGGCAATTTGTTAAGTATAATCGCGGTGCATTCTGCGTTTAGCAAAATATGCGAGATATCTCTAACTTTCTTTTTATTGGATAGCAACTCCTTGAGATATTTCGCATACTTCGGCATTTGAGAGATAGCCTCGCAGAATGGAACATTAATACGAATTTGTTTTAAAATTTCTAAAAACTTTTTGTAATTTTTCTCGGCTCACTCAGTCCAAAGCTTAGACGGATACATAATATTTGAACTAAAAGCATACATAGACAACGTAGTGGGAAAATTCGAAGATAAAACAGGAGGAGGAGGAGAGATAAGTACCTTGAGTTCGTCGTGTTTTGAAACCACCTACTTTCTGTTGCGGAAGGTAATCACATTCGCGCTCTCCCTTGGATTCGGTTCAGTATTTCCTGGTAGAGCTCCTTGCTGACGATCAGAGAACATTTTTGCTAGTTGCCCCTCTTGATTCTCTAAACTTTTGATCGATCTGGTGAGGTTCTGGATGTTCGTCTCATTTGTAGCAACATATTTTGCAAAGACCTCTTCAAGTGGATAGGGCTTTTGTTGTTGCGGTGGAAAACCTGGTGGATTAAAATTTGGAGGGGGAGTTATGTTTAGAGGTTGATTAAGAGGTTGATTAAGATTTAGAGGGCACTGAGCATTTCCTTGGTTGCTCCCCGAGAAATTCAGATGCTTCCTATAACCCACATTATAAGTGTTGTTGTATGGAGTGGTGTTCGGTTTTTAGGAAGGCCGAGGTAGATTTCCCATGTAGTCAACCTGCTCTTCGATTATATCATTATTAGCCCAAGGAGGAGTGGTGGAGGAAGCAGGCATCTCCATAACTTGCTTAGTTAACCGCTCAATTTGTAAACCCAAATTTGAAGTAGCGTCTAATTCAAATCCACTAGCCGGCTTGTTAGGCCGCGCTTGGGGCATGTTTCATTGATACGCATTCATGGCCATTTCCTCAAAAAGCTCTTGAGCGGCCTCCGGGGGCTTCTTATTCAAAGTTCCCTCGGCGACTGCATCAATCATCTGCCTTGTTTGGAAATTCAAGCCATTAAAAAAATTGGTACTTGTTGCAAAGTTGGAAATGCATGGTGAGGGCATCTACGCAAAAGCTCCTTGAAGCACTCCTATGTATCATAGAGAGTCTCTTCGTCATTTTTCATAAATGAGGAAATATTTGTGCTCATTTTGGCCGTCTTTGCAGTCAAAAAATACTTAGTAAGAATTTTTTTGCCATATCGGGCCATGTAGTGATAGACTACTTAGGAAGGGAGCCCAGCTAGTTCTTGGCCTTAGACCGCAAAGAAAAAGGAAAAATAAGTAATCGAATGGCTTCATCAGTGACGCCATTTATTTTGAAAGTGTCAAAAATTTCGAGAAAATTAGAGATGTGGGAGTTTGGATCTTTGTCCGATAGACCATCGAAGGTCACTGATTGTTGCATCATTTGTATGATGCTAGTCTTCATCTCAATGTTATTGTTCTCCACCACGGGGCGAACAATACTTGATTGTGTGCCTTCCAGATTCATTCGTGCATAATAGGACATGGTCCTTTGATGCGGCTCATTAGGATTGGGCATGTTAGGCTCCATATTTTCTATGGTAGTGTTCCTTATTAACTCTTCGAATTCTAAGTGTGTATCCTGATCACAAGAACGACAGTGCCACAAAAGCGTTCACTCGATCTCTAGATCAAAAGGAATATTCGAAGAGCTACCTCAGGTCATACACTAGAAAGTGAAAAGGGGAGAGAAGAAAAAAAAAGAATGAGAAATAGAATTAAGAGAGAATAATAAAATAAAACAAAAGAAATAGAAAAACTTAATTATTATATTTTTTTCTTTGTAGGAGGATTAAGTTAGTCATGAACTTCCCAAGGTATACCCCATGAAGGGTTCTCACTGGTATTATGAGGTGTGCGGGGATGATAACTCAATCTTCTCTTTAAAGATTTAAATTACACCTTTAATATTTTTTTGAAACTAGAAAAAAAGAAAGAAAAAGAAAACTATAAAATTAATAGTTATCCTCTTTTCAAAATATAAACCCAAGTCCCTGGCAACGGCGCCAAAAACTTGATGTTTAAAATTAGTGTTTTGAAAAAGCAAAACGATGGGGGGGGGGGGGGGGGGGTTATGATGATATTCTCCAAACCTATATCCGATGAAGGCAAGTGTACCTTATCATTTATAGAATATGATATTTTATAAATACCAATGTCGTATTTCTCGGGGCGCGTTGACTACTTCTACTTTGAGGAGGAAACTATTATCTTATCAATTTGTTTTTAGGGTTTATTTTACTTAGCTAAAAAGAGATAAAATATAATTAAGGAAAGGCTTAGACAATGATTAATAGAATTAGTGCTCAATGTAAAATCACCTCGGCATGAGAATAATCAAAAGTGGATAAAAGTAATTCTAATTCCTTTTAAGTAAAATACTTGACCGTGGAGGTTCTCGAAGCTTGAACATGCCTCTCTCGTGGTAAATTCCCAACTAAGTTTAGGAAGATTCGACCAAACTCTCGTTCTATACTCGAATGCCTAAAACTTGCATTACGCGGTGAACCCCACTATTGTATTTGACTCCAATCTGGGAGATTTACCTCATCCTCTCTTGAGGGATGCGTGCAACTCTCTTTACCCTTGAGTGATAGATTGATTCTTTGAGCCTCTCGGCTAACTAAGTACGAAAACCTAACTGAAAACCATATATCAAAAATATGGTCTCACTAAATAAAAATCAAGGGTAAATCAACAGTGTTTACGTAGATGGAAAAAAGTGAGCTAAAGTTCATTACTTGATTATCACATCTTCGAATAATCTCGATTGAGCACTAATGAGAGTGTAGTTACTCATGGTGGAGGGGAAAAATAAGAACATGAAGTAAAATTGCATGAAAATTTACTAAAGTAGAAAGAGTAATGAAGAAAAGCAAGATAAAATTTTATTGAAAATAAAAGAGATTACAAGCCTTAAGGAAAATTGCAACACTAGAAAAAGGAAGATTACAAGATTAAACAATAATTGCATGAAAGAAATCTAGAAAAACTTTACTTGGAAAGGGGGGAGAGAGAGAACATAAAGAAAAAAAGCATGAAAACAGCAACTAAGAGCTCTAGCAACACCTCCCCCTCTTCAAAATTCTGAACCCTATACTCACGGAGACCTCTGGAATTTATAGGAAAAATTTTCAAGTTACACGCCCTCAGTGACACCCGTGACCAAGGGCGTGTAATTACTGTTCTGGTCAGCTAAGACAGCGGCATGGGGCTTACATGATGGCGCGGCGAAAATCAGAAATTACACGCCTGTGACTTGGATGTCACAGCCATGTACTTGGGTGGCTTCATTAAATAATGCATGGGCATGACTGGCAGTGTGGCGGAAGTCAGAGATCACGTGGTCTGAGACATGCCCTTGACATGTAGGAACACAGGCGTGACTAAAGTCAAATCTGCACAGAATCTCCACATGGACACGATAACAGCTGGGAGTGATCTTTAAGTTTACACTACCTTGGTCACGGGCGTGACCGAGGGCTTGTAATTGAACACGGGTGTGACTTAGGGGTAATGAGCTCAAATTGCGTGGATCAACTCTGGATGTGCATTATGATTACACGCCCTCTGTCATGGGCGTGACCGAGAACGTGACTTGCAAATTTGACCCAAATTGTCCCAAAAATCTATAAAAATAGAAGTATACTAAATTAGATTTAAATTGTAGAAAAGAACTATTTACAAACTATAATTAACATAAATAAGAAAAATTCATATTAAATAAATACTAAAATTTAAACTAAAAATATAAAACTACTTATCAAGCATACTCTTACAGATTATCTCGAATGTTTAATTTTATTTTCAAGTTTCCTAAAAATTGTTTTAGCTTTGTCATGCCTTGACCTAAATCTTGTTATGTGCAATGAAATAGACTATAGAAAATTGTGTATGACTGTCTAGCATACCTCTATGTGTGAGTAATGTTTTATATGAAATAATGATTCATTCACTCACTTTTTGTTAATCTACATGTGATAATAATCTTAATTTTGTATGATTGTGTAGTATAATAGTTTAACATGTTAATTTATATTTCTAAATTACCTACACCTTCTTTTCAAAAATAAATTTATTGCACACATAGAAGTGTGATTTCAAACTTTTTGTTGTTTGTAAAAAAAATAACTAAATTCGAAGACCTTTGTCCTAAATTAAAAATATGAATGAAATGACAAAGATAACTCTACCAAGCACTACTCGGCCTCAGGTAAGTCTTAATGAGTATTGTGAGGTTGAGCACCTTGGAAAGAATTGTAAAGTATTTTGTGCAAACACCTCTTTTTATCACTTTTATTCGTACACTAGATCACCCAAATAAAAAATAATGATATAAAAATACTTATGTGATACCCCAAGCAATACTTCGCTCTCTGATAAGTCTTAATGAGCATTGTGTGGGCGAAGCACCTCAGTAGTTGAACTATTTTATGTTCTTTGAGATATAAATCTAGAATTGGTGTGTGGAAGTAATTCTAAGATTACAAACTTAATATTGTTTTACTACTTCATTACATATGCCATGTGTTTTTATTATATCACTTGTATACTATTATCAAAACATTATTTGCACACATCATTATCTTTCATAAAGCTTCTACTCATGAGAATTGGATTCTAATGTATATCTACATAATTCTCTAAACACCTTAAGTAAAAGCACTAGATTGCAATGCATGATCTCTATAATATTTTCTTTACTTGAAATATAAATTTTTTACATTGTAGCTATTATCTTTTTGAATATGACAAATCATGCTTTCCTTTAGTTGTTGAAATTTTTCCAAGGTTAATGCTCCTTACATGTGAAAATTCTACAAAATTGTTTGCATTTGTTTTTCAATATCAAAACTAAAAATAAAAAAAATTCTCTACTAATTAAAATGATTATATTGGTTACTTTGTTTTCCGAACTATTGATATGATCATGTATTTTTATCATTCTTTAGCATGCTTATCTCAAGTCATCATTTTGAAGTTTTTTCATCACTTGTCTTTCAAAACTCTTTTTCACTTTCTCCTTTGTTCAACAAGTGGTAGATTTTCTTGGTAAAATACAAGGGATTTTTCTTACATGTATATCATATTTTTTCTGTTTCACTAATCCTTCTAAGCTCGATCATAACTTCCTCTATTTACAACAAACTCTTAAACCGTCTCTAAGTAGTCCTCACTTTCACTTTTGTACCTTATTCTATCCTAGTTTTATTTCATTCCACTCACTTTTGCTAATAACAAAAGGGGAGATTAAAATGAATAATAATAATGATTAAGGAGTAGGATTCACTAATGTAAGGGGGAGAATAAATTTATTTTATGGGAGTATACACTAAGGGGAGCACTTAAATAGGAGGAGCACATATCTTTAAATATATTTCTCACAGAAATCTCAAAGTAGCATAATGTCGTATCTTTTTATAAAAAAACATCATTTACCTTTTTAAACTAATTTATCTTAATTGGATTTATTATTATCAAAATGGAGAGATTGTTGGAACACAGTTTTCCGCATCCCTTTGGGTTGAGAATAACAAATCCTACTTATATTTGATCAAGGTTTGTCATTGTATTTTTAGTATGCAAGATTGAACAGGGATGACACTAGAACACTATTTTTTGGTCTAGACTAGCTCAATGTTCTAAAAGAAAAGAAACTGGTCTACTGCCATGTGTTAGAGCTAATGCTGGCGTGCCCTCGATCCCTCCAATGTGAAATTGATATGGAGGGAAGCTGTCGTGATTGTTGGAGCAGTTTTGGAATAACTTATCTAAAAGGTGGCATTCATTATCTTCAATTTTTATAACTCAAGGAGCCCTAATCTACCTCTCTAATATCTCTATGAGTGCCATATTTCTAGACCACCAAAGATCTCTCATTCAAAATCAAGAGAAGGAATCAAGGGAGGAATGGATCAACTCAAACCCAACGCGAAGAATGCACGCTTCGACTTCGATTATCTTCAGCAGTTCTTTATCATCCCCTTCAGATTTCTTCATAGGGAGTTTACAATTTGAACTTCATATTTGGTAATAACTTTTTATCTCTGTGATCTCTTAGAGGAGAATTCATTGTGTGTGGTGGCGACTAGGTCTAGGGCTATGATCTAGGGGGTGCTCGAGGCCTTTCTGGGGATAGAGAGGCTAAAGCGGTTTGAGGCCGTATCTGGGGATAGATCAGCTAAAGTAAACAGGTTCTTAGGGAGAAAATTCTGTATAGAAAACAAAGTGAGTTTTACATATTCACGTCTTGATTTCTGGCATTATAGAAAAACTCTTTTGTAATCTATTTCATCAATAATAATCATGTCTCTATTTGTTCAATAAAATTGATTTGATTTTCAATTCTAGCAATTTACTTTTGATCTAATCTCTTTTGTTTACCCAGAAATCAGTGATCCCCCTTGAGCTAGCTTTTTGCAGGTAACCGAAGCAATCCACACCCTCTCCCGGCAGTCTAGGTTTTTTTTTCGCAGAAGATCCAAACCCTGGCGGTCCCTCATCGTCCGGGTGGTCTCTCCTTTCGTCTCCTAGAGGTCACGCCTCGCATGATTCCTCCCTCGAGAGGTCGCCCCTTCGGGGTGACCTCGGCCTGAGACAGGTCGCCCCAGCTGGGGCGATCTCAGCCTGAGGTCGCCCTCTGGGCAACCTCGCCAGGTCGTCCCTCCTGGGGCGACCTCGGCCTGAGGCAGATCGCCCCAACTGGGGCGATCTCGGCCTGAGGTCGCCCTCTGGGCGACCTCGCCAGGTTGTCCCTCCTGGGGCGACCTCAGCCTGAGGCAGATCGCCCCAGCTGGGGCGATCTCGGCCTGAGGTCGCCCTCTGGGCGACCTCGCCAGGTCGTCCCTCCTGGGGTGACCTCGGCCTGAGGCAGATTGCCCCAGCTGGGGCGATCTCACCCTGAGGTCGCCCTCTAGGCGACCTCGCCAGGTCGTCCCTCCTTGGGCGACCTCGGTCTGAGGCAGATCGCCCCAGCTGGGGCGATCTTGGCCTGAGGTCACCCTCTGGGCGACCTCGCCAGGTCGTCCCTCCTGGGGCGACCTCGGCCTGAGGCAGATCGCCCCAGCTGGGGCGATCTCAGCCTGAGGTTGCCCTCTGGGTGACCTCGCCAGGTCGTCCCTCCTGGGGCGACCTCAGCCTGAGGAAGATCGCCCAAGCTGGGGCGATCTCCGCTTGAGGTCTCCCTCTGGGCGACCTCGCCAGGTCGTCCCCCCTGGGCGACCTCGGCCTGAGGCAGATCGCCCCAGCTGGGGCGATCTCGATGAGGGCGACCTCGCCAGGTCGTCCCTCCTGGGGCGACCTCGGCCTGGGAGATCTCGGCTCCAGGCAGCCTGTTCCTTCCTGACCTTCCCGTTTGGGCAGGCCCTCCCGCCTATAAATAGGGGGGTAGGGGCTTTGGTTTCAGGATCTAGGGGGTTTTCCAGCCCTTGTCTTTGACATGAGCAGTCTCACTTTTGAGACCATCGAACCCCTTTTCACCAGCTGGAGCGGTCTCATTTCTAAGATCGTCATGACCTCTTTTCGGCAGCTAGAGATATCTCATTTCTGAGACCTCGTTACCTCTTTTTCAGCAGATTTCTGCTACCTCCTCCTTGGAGACCCTCGACATCTCTTTTTCTCCTCCCTCTTGTCTTCCATCATAGCTCAAAGTAACCAACCATCTAACAGTTTTCTTCCTCCACCTCTTTTCAGCTTGAGCGAGTGTGGACCTGGAGCATTTTTGGCTCAAACGTAACACGCGACCTTCAGATCGGAATGGTTGATGAATAGCAGCTGCGGTGAAGATATGAGATTTTGCCGAGCATAACACCAATTCTTAAAACGGCCATAACTTTTGATCCGGGTGTCGGAATTCAGAAATTCAAAGCTTGTCGCGACCGGATCGACCAGAACTTCTCTTGAAATTTGCTACCTCAAGGAAGCGAAAGAGACGCCCAACAGCTCTTTTTCGAATCAAGCAAGGAGTTAATGAAACTATCACTCACTTCATCGATAGATTCCAGAGAGAGCTTCTTGAGGTTGTTAATGTTGATCAAGAGATGTATAAATGTGCCTTCATTCATGGACTTCAAGAAGGCCCTCTCAAATATAAAGTCAGCATAAAAGAGCCAAAGTCTTATGAGCATCTCATCGAAATAGCAAATCAGTTTATTGAAGGTGAAGCGATGAATCCTAACTATGTGCATTCTCAGAACCATAAGATTCAGCAACATCAGAGAAAATTCTATCACAATCGCTCATCTTCAACACAGAGCCCTCCATAAGTTGAGCAGTTTGAGTCTTATTCTCTTGCTCAGAATATATCATCTCCATACTTGGAAGTCTCTCCCATTCCGTCTTATGATCCTACAACACTTGAATATGAAAATCACCCAGAAGGATCTACTAAGTTGAATCTCTCCTTGGAAGAGATCCTAACAAATATTCAAGATATGCCAGAGTATAGAAGACCTCATCTTATAAAGTCTAAGGTTGAAAATCGCAATCAAGAGCACTTCTGCGCATATCATTCAGATATTGGTCATGATACAGAAGACTGTCGTGCTTTCCGAAAATTAATAGACCAACTGTTGAAGGCAGGAAAATTACAAGACTATGTTGCTTGGTTATGAAGATTGTCTTTCTTCTAGCAGAGACAACTTTACAAAGCAGAGAAAATTTTCCTCAATAACAGAAGTGCATAGAACAGAAAGGGATAGAATAACATTTTATTCCGTATTTTGTATGACTCCCACTTGTTCGGATCTTTTTTCGTATCTTTTCTTTTTCTTTTTTAGTTTTACTTGTAATAAGTATGACAGTGACTGGGATTCTATCAGCATCTATCATCACGAAGATCTTCTCAGCAGTCAGATACATCAAACGTCATATCCATATTCACTCTCGTATCCTTCATTGCAAGCATTTATCCTTTTTATGTGTTAAGCTTTTTTCATTACTCTACTTCCTGCTATTTACATCAATACCTCTAAACATTGTGTGGTTGCAAATGGTAGAAATACTACCTCTGATTTGGGTGAGGGTCGTAAAACCCACTGCGACCACATCTCGCTTGAAGCACTTGCAGATGTGTAGTGGTAGCCCAGCCTCTTTTCCTCTCTATTTCTTTCTCTATAATGATTGTCATTGATTGCCATGACATCTCATCAAGTTAATCAACTTGCTTTGCTTGTAAACATATAATTACATCTGATAGCAGATCGGTTATGATAAAATGCTAACAACTCATGTTAGGATTAACATACGTTGGCAAGAAAAACATACTGACTTTAGTATGTACTACAATGACTACCAAATAATTATGCAAATTATTTGTTGGCTACCAATTTTTCAGGTACTATGGACTTCATATATATATATATATATATATCATGTCGGATTTTCTAGATTTCCGGACTTTGGGATTTCATGATTAATCTATTTATCATTTCTGGATTTCGCAAAATCATACGCTGGTTTGGGCATCAACTAACACAACCTCAATAAAAATATTATATCAACAAGTCAGAATCAGCCAGCTATATGGATTTCACACTCACTAATCTGGAATATGTAAATGTGATGATACTAGAATGTTAGTTTATCTCTCCATAGACATGAGTACTATCTCTTCCCCTCACACAAATATTATTTCATCAACATCAAAGCAAAGTGATTGTGAATAAACACTCATATACTCTATATAAATGGGATAATCTCTCTCATATACTTCAAGTATGAATAAAAAGAAATGGTACGGTGACATACTTTAGATCTTCATTACCCACTTCTCATATCTTTTGCGGAGATATACAGGTGCTTGCGAGTTCCCTTCAGGTACTCAAATACTAAATTTTTTATATACATTTGTTTTTATATCTTTTGCAGAGATAAAAACAGGTGCTTGCGAGTTCCCTTCAGGTACTCACATACTAGATTTTTCATATACCTGTTCTTATATCCTTTGCGGATAAAAAACAGGTGCTTGCAAGTTCTCTTCAGGTACTCGCGTACTGAATTTTTTATATACCAGTTCTTGTACCTTTTTTAAGATGGAAGCAGGTGTTCGCGAGTCCTTATTCAGAAATATGTACGTACTCACGAGCGAGTTCTCTTCAGGCATTGACATATCCTTATAGGTATTTACATTTTTTATATACGCATATTCTGTCCTCACAAGAGAGGTGGATCTTGATTTGCATGGGTAAGTTCTATTTTTTTCAAGCTTCTCAAAACTTGAAAAAATGTGGGGATTATGTTTACCCAGAAATCAGCGATCCCCCTTGAGCTAGCTTTTTGCAGGTAACCGAAGCAATCCACACCCTCTCCCGGTAGTCTAGGTTTTTTTTTCGCCGAAGATCCAAACCCTGGCAGTCCCTCATCGTCCGGGTGGTCTCGCCTTTCGTCTCCTAGAGGTCACGCCTCGCGTGATTCCTCCCTCGAGAGGTCGCTTCTTCGGGGTGACCTCGGCCTGAGGCAGGTTGCCCCAGCTGGGGCGATCTCGGCCTGAGGTCGCCCTCTGGGCGACCTCGCCAGGTCGTCCCTCCTAGGGCGACCTCGGCTTGAGGCAGATCGCCCCAGCTGGGGCGATCTCGGCCTGAGGTCGCCCTCTGGTAGACCTCGCCAGGTCGTCCCTCCTGGGGCGACCTCAGCCTGAGGCAGATCGCCCCAGCTGGGGCGATCTCGTCCTGAGGTCGCCCTCCGGGCGACCTCGCCAGGTCGTCCCTCCTGGGGAGACCTCGGCCTGAGGAAGATCGCCCCAGCTGGGGCAATCTCGGCCTGAGGTCGCCCTCTGGGAGACCTCGGCAGGTTGTCCCTCCTGGGGCGACCTCGGCCTGAGGTAGATCACCCCAGCTGGGGCGATATCGGCCTGAGGTCGCCCTCTGGGCGACCTCGCTAGGTCGTCCCTCCTGGGGCGACCTCGGCCTGAGGCAGATCGCCCCAGCTGGGGCGATCTCAGCCTGAGGTCGCCCTCTGGGCGACCTCGCCAGGTCGTCCCTCCTAGGGCGACCTCGGCCTGAGGCAGATCGCCCCAGCTGGGGCGATCTCGGCCTGAGGTCACCCTTTGGGCGACCTCGCCAGGTCGTCCCCCCTGGGCGACCTCGGCTTGAGGCAGATCGCCCCAGCTGGGGCGATCTCGGCCTGAGGTCGCCCTCTGGGCGACCTCGCCAGGTCGTCCCTCCTGGGGCGACCTCGGCCTGGGAGATCTCGGCTCCGGGCAGCCCGTTCCTTCCTGACCTGCAAATTTGGGCAGGCCCTCCCGCCTATAAATAGGGGGGGTAGGGGCTTTGGTTTCAGGATCTAGCGGGTTTTCCAGCCCTTGTCTTTGACATAAGCGGTCTCACTTTTGAGACCATCGAACCCCTTTTCACCAGCTGGAGCGGTCTCATTTCTGAGATCGTCATGACCTCTTTTCGGCATCTAGAGCCATCTCATTTATGAGACCTCGTTACCTCTTTTTCAGCAGATTTCTGTTACCTCCTCCCAGGAGACCCTCGACATCTCTTTTTCTCCTCCCTCTTGTCTTCCATCATAGCTCAAAGTAACCAACCATCTAACAGTTTTCTTCCTCCACCTCTTTTCAGCTTGAGCGAGTGTGGACCTGGAGCATTTTTGGCTCGAACATAACACGCGACCTTCAGATTGGAGCGGTCTCATTTCTGAGATCGTCATGACCTCTTTTCGGCAGCTAGAGCTATCTCATTTCTGAGACCTCGTTACCTCTTTTTCAGCAGATTTCTGCTACCTCCTCCCAGGAGACCCTCGACATCTCTTTTTCTCCTCCCTCTTGTAAAATATCAAAAGTTTTCATAAAAAATATGATAATTTCTACAACCCTTATCCCCCCCCCCCCCCCCCTCTAAGGGCGCCTTAAGATCCAACAAAGGAGACAACAAAGAACCACCGAAGATTGCCGAAGTGTGCATTCTTCGCATTACATTTGTGTTGATCTGATCCTCCTTTGATTCATTCTGTTGAATATGAATGTGAGAACTTCGGTGGTCTAGAAATATGATTCTCACGGAGATTTCAGAGTTGTGGATTAGGGATCCAGGAGTTGTAAAGTTGAAGAGAATGAAATCCACCCTTTTATAGGAGATTAGCTAACGCTGTCCTTAGATCTAACTTCAGGCATTGTCTCTTTTTGGTAATGCTTGATGGTGTGTATGCTTATTCTGGGAAGGAGATAGTGCATGGAAGGTTCTTATTTTTGGCAACCCTAATGCTGGCATTAGGTCTAACGCTGACATATGCACATGTTTTTTCCAAAATGCTCCAACAATTACGACAGCTTCCCTCCATAGCATTTTCATATTGTCGGGATCGAGTGTCAACACCGGTGTTATCTCTAATGCCTGGCGTTAGACAAATTTCTTCTATTTTAGTAACTTGAGCTAGTCCATACCAAAATATAGCATCCTAGTGTCATCCTTGTGCAATCTTGCATAATAAAAACACAATGGTAAACTTGATCAAATACAGGTAGGATTTATTATTCTAAAACCAAAGAGATGCGGAAAACCATGTTCCAACAATCTCCTCTTTTTGATAATAACAAATCCAATTAAGATAAATCATATTACAAAGTAAAGGATGTGTTTTTATAAATAGATATGACACTATTAAATTTAGAGTCTTTCTACAATAAAGACTAGTCCAATATATATGCTCCCTCTATTTAGGTGCTCCCCACTTAATCTAGTGAATCCTATTCCTTCATCATTAAGATTTATCATTTTATTATCCCCCTTTTGTTATTAGCAAAAGTGGGTGGAGTGAAACAAAAACTAGGCTAGAATAAGGTAAATAGGTGAATGTTTGGATTACTAAGAGAGGGTTAAGAGTTTTGTTGTAAATAAAAGAAGTCATGATCAAGCTTAGAGTAATTAGCACAACAAAAAAATATGATAAGCATGTAAGAAAATCCATTGTATTTTACCAAGCAAGTCTACCACTTGTTGAAAAGAGAAAGAGGAGTGAAACACAAGTGAAGAAAAATTTCATAATAATTGAAAGTGCACAGTGTTCCTCTGAGTATTCTCTAGAGGGGGCGTGAATAGAGTATTAAATATTTTCTTCCCTAATTATGCACACACAATAAAAACTCTAAGTATAATGTAATCAACAATCTAATAGACAGAATAAAGAAAACACAATTTGCAGGAAATCAAAACACAGAAAAACTAAAGTAGGGACAGCACAGAAAATCATCAAACAGAGGACACGGGAATTTTTATAGAGGTTCAACAAAATGTGGGTACTCCTCTCTTCTACCTCCCTGGTAGGATTGCACAATTTGTGCATGAGTCTTTTGTAAAGGATACTCTTAGAACCACAGAGTCTTTTGATAAGGAGACTCTTAGAACCACTGAGTCTTTTGATAAGGAGACACCTAGAACCACTAAATCCTTTGAAAGAGAGATTAATAAAACTCTTTTATAGTTGAAATATAAAGGAGAAGAAAGAAAGAAGAGGGAGAATAGAATTTTGTTCTCAGAATTCTTCAGAAGCAATTTCTCAAGAACTTTAGCTTCTGATTTTCACTGGATCTATATGATGAATGCTTGCTTATGATTGAGATGATTACAAGGGTTATTTGCTTGATCCACTTCTTGTAAACTAGTTGTTGTGTGATGAAGAAGAGGGAGCAGCTGTATTCTTTTCATGTGCAGAGAGAGCACTTAATATCTGTCTTAGGGTTGAAGGAGGAAAAAAAGATGAACCCTTTTTCGACAGATGAATAATAATGATCAATCTCTTGATTTTCCTCTCCTCTTCAGCATACTTATTATGTATGATTGGTATTTGAATTTCTTTCTCCTTTTAGGCTGCCCTGAAAAGGAAATCTTATTGGACATTTGATTTACCTTTCTTCTTTTGATCCTGACCCGTCCATCAGACTTGAATACCTTCCAAGAATGTTTTTGTTCTTTACTGGAATACTCCATTCCATTCTTGGAAACAAACGAGCCGTTGGAGAACTATCTTTAGCTTTTTGGTTCTTCTGAAAAGGTGTTATAAGGACTGCAGAGAAAGCTTCATTTTCAGACTGTATTCGACAAAACGTCGAATAGAATTTCTTTCTTATCGACTCACCTCTGAGTTCTTATAGAAGTAGCTTCAAAATCCTTCTTAGCTCTGGCTGAACTCATATGTAGATGTAGCGTTGAATTGACTTCCTTTTTATCGACGCACCTCTGAGTTTTTATTGAAGTGGCTTCGAAACAGTTCTCAGCACTGAATGAACTCAGATATCAACATTACGTTGAATACTTCTCAATGTATCCGTCGAGTTGGGAACTTGAACTTGGACTTCACCTTCTACGTCGAGTTGAAATAGATGTTACATCGACTTCACTAATGGATTCGACAAGCTCTTCCTTCTACATCCAGTCCCTTTTGATGTTGCGTCAACTTGACTTATACTTCGACATGCTGATTAAGTTGCTTAGACTTCTAGTCAGAGTTGAGTCGACATCAGGTTGAAGTTGCATCAACTACTATTTGACGCAGGTTTTAACTCAATTGATTTTATGATTGTCCTGACCTAGTCTTGACACTCTAAAGTTAGTGAGACATCCTAAGACATCTAATGACCAATTTACCCTTTCTATACAATGTGGATAATAATCCTAAGGAGTGAAATCACCTATAGATAATTTGTTAAGTTAAATCAAAAGGAATGTTTTCCAACAATATCCCCCTATTTATCTGAACAAATTTTACATATTGTTTAAAGTGATTTTACACATACTTTGACATAAAATCTTAATACAAATAATTGTACAAATACAATTCAAACATTATTAAATAACAGCATAGATCATATAGTAAACTTCCAAGTAATCATATTGTTCTGAAATATTGTATCAATTTGATAATGAGAATTGTTTCAAATGTATACATAATACCTGAACATCACTTATCTTCATCAGCAGTTTTGTTAAATTTTTGAAGTGGAAGTGGAATGGTGCTGGGTGGTCTGCAAATTGGAGACCGTAGAGACCGCGCAGTCTGCATTGGTGCTTTGGTCGGTTCTGTCTCAGGCGATCTATTTTGGGCGGTCTGATCTAGGAGACCGCAAAGTGTCCTGGAGGCTTGCGCGGGTAGTTCTGATGACTTGTTCAAGTCGGCCAGTTCAAGTAGGTCTATCTTCTTGCAGTGAATGGGCAGTCTGACATCTTGTTCTTGTCGGTCTGGGTTATTGAAGAAGTTCTTTGCTTTTGTAATAAAGACCGGGCGATCTGTTTTGGTGACCGCGGTGACCGGGCAGTTTGTATATAATCGGTGGTCTCATAAGGGAGCTGTTAGCCTTGCTGAGCTCGGGCGGTCTGTCTTGTGAGACCGCTTGCAATCTGATGGGTGGTTATTGTATCCCGGTTTGTGCGGTGACGACATTCGTCTACTCGCATATAAATAAGGGTGTAGGGCCCGTCATTTATAACGAAGAACTATAAGAACCAAAGTTGGCTTGATTGTGCCGGTCTTAATTTGAGGTCGAGCGGTCTGAGTTTTTTGTCTGACCGGTTTGTTTGTTCATAGGTTAGCGACTTGCAGATGGTCAGCATTCTCCCTTCTTCCAGCCTTGAATAAACCAGTCCGCCAGTGGTCTGTCTGGGCAGACTCTGTTTAGGTGTTCTTGGACTGTGCAGCAGACTTAGTTGATCAGGTGATCTTAAGAGACCAGGCGGTCTTGAGTGTAGTCTACAGTAGGAAGCAATTTCTTCTTCTAGTGTTTAAAGCAGTTGAATAAGCAGCAGGTCGAGCGGTCTGTGGTTGCGGGTTGACAGGTGTGGTCTGCTCTGTTGCGCCATCTCAGGGGTTAACCTCACGGCTTGTCTGTTCGCGCGGTCTGGCGATCTCTATCTGTCAGGTCGTCTGCAGCTTGTAGTTTTGTGTTTTGTGCTTCTCTCCTCCGTGATTCTTATGAATCATGTCTCTCCATGTATACCTTAAATTGTAATGAGATAGTTAATGCCAAAGCACTATTCGGTCTTCCCATTGTCATTGTGTTGCTACTCTTGTGGAAAGTTTGTGAAGTGTTCCGCATATTTTACTTCAACTCCGGACCTCAAATTTTTTAACATGGTATCAGAGCGATGTTGCTGAGTAGTAGTTGTTGTTACTTCTCTCGGGTTCCTTAAGGTGGTTAGGAACCAGTGGGATAGCAATAGAAGGAGTATATGCTAGAGGTCTTGGTATTGAGCTCCTTACGCAGACTAACTTTAAGAAGTGGAATTCTTGCATGAAGAGCTATCTTCTTCGCGAGGATTTGTGGGAGGTTGTAGGAGGAGAAGCAAGACAACCTGTTATTCCTACTGAAGGGAATGCTGAGCTCATGAAGGCTTGGAAGAGATCGAGTGCTAAGGTGGAGTTCACTCTCAGGAGAGCTATCATTCTGGAGATGTTTGATCACATCATCGGATGCAGGGCAGCTACTAAAATTTGGACAGCCTTGGATTGCTTGTTCAATAAGAAGAATGTAGCTAGGCTACAGTTCTTGGAGGATAAGTTGGCGAAAGCAAATCAGGGAGATTTGTCTATCTAAATGTTCTTCTTGAAGATGAAGAACCTTTGCGTAGAGATATCGGCATTGGACCCGGATGAGCCTATCTCAGAAGCAAAGCTGAAGAGGCACATAATCTGTGGCTTGCGGAGGGAGTATGTGGCCGTTGTACTTATTTTAAAGTCATGGCCAATCAGCCATTAATATTGCTGGTGCTGGAGAACTTACTTTCTTCATAAGAGAGTTTGTCTAAGCAAATGGCTGGGATGTCAGTCTCTGGGGGAGAAGGTGAGGTTCTCTTCTCCGGCAAGAAGAAGAGATGGGACAAGAAGAAGAAGACATCTGGAGATGATGGTCCGTCTACTTCATATCAGCAGGAGAGGAGCTTTGCTCCTAAGCGTGATGGGAAGAAGAAGGAAGGACCTAGATGCTTCAGGTGCAACAAGCTTTGTCACTTCAAGAGAGACTGCCAAGTCAATCTTTAGCCAGGGCATGCTGCAGGAAAGGAGGAGGCTGGTTCTAATTCTGAAGGTAGTTGGGGTGGTGGAGGTGCATTCATGACGGGAACATGTGTTCGGGCTATGGTTTCGATCAACTATCGGGATGATTAGATAGTGGACTCTGGGTGTGGTCATCACCTCACTGAGGATGAGTCGAAGTTCTCCTCATTGCTAGCATATAAAGGTAATGACGTTATCATTACGGTTGATGATACTATACATGCAGTTGAGAAGGAGGGTATGGTTTCTTTGAACGATGATAGAGGTACTCTTACTTTGAAGAGTGTCTATCATGTTCCAGGATTGAAGAAAAACCTCTTCTCAGTGACCAATGCTGTGGATGCTAGCTATCACATTTTGTTCGGTCCAACAGAAGTTAAATTTCTCTGAAATGTTTCAGCCGTGAAAGCTGAGGTCACTCATGTAGGAAGATGGGTGAAGGACTTGTTTGTTCTTTCAACAAGTTCTTATGTTGATGAGATGAGGGATAACGACAACGCCGCTATCTGGCACGAAATACTTGGGCATGTTGGGATGGATAAGTTGAAAGCTATGGCGGGAAGAGGCCTGGTGAATGGTCTGCCTAGCTTGTCATCTTTCGTAGATGGTCAAGTTTGAGCAGGTTGTCAGTTTGGTAAGGCTCAACGTCTTCCACTTGACAAATCACAAAGCAGATGCATAGCACCATTGGAGTATGCACATGGTGATCTGTTTGAACCTACCAACGCTGCCAGTCTTGGAGGTAGTAGGTATATGCTGATTTTGGTTGATGACTTCACCAAATATACTTGGGTATATTTTCTGAAGGAGAAGTCAGAGGCGTTCAAGAGGATTGTGTAGTTCAAGGAGCTGGTGGAAGGTCGGCTCAACCTGTGGGTCAAGAGGTTCAGAACTGACAATGGAGGGGAGTTCACCTCCATGGCGTTCTTTAACTTTTGCAGGAAGCATGACATCCAAAGAGAGATTTCTTGTGATCACACTCCACAATAGAACAGCGTTGCATAGCAGAACATCCGTCATCTTACGGAGACCTGCAAATGATGGCTTCATGCCAAGAGTATCCCAAAGTCCTTCTGGGCAGATGGAATGTCTTGTGCGGCCTATGTTATCAACCGGATGCCTCTCAGTCCCATCAACATGAAGACCCCTCATGAGTTGATGTTCAAGGAGAAGCCAAGCGTGGAACACTTTCGAGTTTTTGATTCTACCTGCTACATGCATGTTCCGGATGCCCTTCGAAAGAAGCTAAATGCAAAAGCAAGGAAACTAGTCTTCATCGGTTATGATGACCGGAAGAAAGGGTGGAGATGCATGGATCTCGAGACACAAAGATATGTGGTCTGTTAAATTTTTTGAAGTGGAAGTGAAGTTGAGTCGGGCGGTCTGAAGATTGGAGACCGCAGAGACCGCGAAGTCTACGCTGGTTTTCTGGTCGGTTGCATCTCAGGCGATTTGTTCTGAGCGGTCTGATCTGGGAGACTGCCTCTTCTGTCCGGGCGACTTGCGCAGGTTGGTCTGGCGACTTCTCCTAAGTCGGCCAGATGTTCTTGGTCTGTCTTCTTGCATTGACCGGGCGGTCTGACGACTATTCTAGTCGGTCTGGTTTCCGAAGAAGTTCTTTGCTTTGCAATAAGACCGGGTGGTCTGCTTGTTGAGACCGTAGTGACCGGGCTGTTTGGTTTTAAACCGCAAGGTTTAATAAAGGAGCTGTGAGCTTTGCCGAGTTTGGGCGGTCTGCTTTGCGAGACCGCTCGCGATCTGATGTGCGGTTATTGTATCCCGATTATGCTATGATGACATTCGTCTACCCGCCTATAAATAGGGATGCAGGGCCAGTCATTAATAACGAGAACTGTAAGAACTCAAAGTTGGCTTGATTGTGCCAGTCTGATTTTGAGGTCGCGCGGTTTGAGATATTTGTCTGACCGGTTTCTGTGCTCGCAGGTTAAGTAGTTTGCAGCACATGGTCAGCTTGTCTCCTTTCTTCCAGCGTTGAATAAACCAGTCTGGGCGGCCTGTGTTTAGGTGTTCGCGGTCTGTGCAACAGACTCAATTGATCAGGAGGTCTTAAGTTACCAGGCATCCTTGAGTTGTGGTCTGTCACAGGAAGTAGTTCTTGTTCAGTGTTCGCGGGTTCTTCTTTGATCAAGACCTTGCGGTCTCGGCGATCAAGAAGTGCGAACTGGTTGTTTTTCAGCAGAGGAATAAGCAGCGAGTTGGCGGTCTGGGGTTGCAGTCTGATAGGTGCGGTCTGTACTCTGTTCGCGCAGTCTCAGCGGCTTCAGTCCGACTTGTCTGTTCGCGCGGTCTGGCGGTCTCAAGTGTCAGGTCGCTGTGGCTTGTTTTACACTTGTGTTTTGTGCTTCTCTTCTCCAAGATTCTTATGAATCTTGTCTCGCCATGTATACCTCGCATTGTAAAGAGATAGTCAATACTATAGTACTATTCGTTCTTCTCATTGTCACTGTTGTGCTACACTTTTGAAAGGTTTTGTGAAGTGTGTTCCGCGTATTATTTCACTTCATCTCCGGACCTCAAGTTTTTTAACATGGTATCATAGCTAGGTTGTCGAGGTTGCTAAGGTTGTGAAGCTGATAGTGTTGATACTTCTCTCGGGTTTCTCAAGTGGTTAGCAATCAGTGGGATAGCAATGGAAGGAGGATATGTTAGAGGTCTTGGTATTGGGCTCCTTACGCGGACTAACTTTAAGAAGTGGAAGTCTTGCATGGAGAGCTATCTTCTTGGCGAGGACTTATGGGAGGTAGTTGGAGGAGAAGCTAGACAAGCTATGGTTCCTGCCGATGGGAATGTTGGGCTCGTGAAGGCTTGGAGAAGAACGAATGCTAAGGCGAAGTTCACTCTCAAGAGAGCTATCATTCCGGATTTGTTTGATCACATTATTGGGTGTGGATCAACTGCTGAAATTTGGACAGCCTTGGATGGCTTATTCAATAAGAAGAATGTAGCGAGGCTACAGTACTTGGAGAATGAGTTGGCGAAAGCAACTCAAGGAGATTTGTCCATTTCAACGTTCTTCTTGAAGATGAAGAACCTATGTGCAGAGATATCGTCTTTGGAACCGGATGAGCCTATCTCAGAAGCTATGCTGAAGAGGCACATAATCCGCGGCTTGCAGAGGGAGTATGTTTCCTTTGTTACTTCTGTTCAAGGCTGGGCCAATCAGCCTTCGTTGTTGGAGCTGGATAACTTACTTGCTTCGCAGGAAAGTTTGTCTAAGCAAATGGCTGGGATGTCGGTCTCTGGGGGAGAAGTCAAGGTTCTCTTCTCTGGAAAGAAGAAGAAATGGGACAAGAAGAAGAAGAAGTCATCTGGAGATGATGGTCTGTCTACTTCATATCAGCAAGAGAGGAGCTATTCTCCTAAGCATGATGGGAAGAAGCAGGAAGGACCTAGATACTTCATGTGCAATAAGCATGGTCATTTCAAGAGGGACTGCAAGGTCAATCTTCAGCCGGGGCATACTGCATGAGAGGAGGAGGCTGGTTCCAATGCTAAAGGTAGTTGGGGTGGTGGAGGAGCATTCATGACAGACACTTGTGTTTGGGCCATGACTTCCATCAACTATCAGGACGATTGGATTGTGGAATCTAGGTGTGGTCATCACCTCACTGGGGATGATTCGAAGTTCTCCTCGTTGCAGACATATACAGGTAATGATGCTATCATTACGGATGATGATACTATTCATGCAGTTGAGAAGGAAGGTGTGGTTTCATTGAACGATGATAGAGGTACTCTTACGTTGAAGAGTGTCTATCATGTTCCAGGGATGAAAAAGAACCTCTTCTCAGTGACCAATGCGGTGGATGCTGGCAATCACGTTCTGTTTGGTCCAACATAAGTGAAATTTCTCCGAAACTTTTCAGCGGTGAAAGCTGAGGTCACTCATGTTGGGAGACGGGTGAAGGATTTGTTTGTTCTTTCAACAAATTCTTATGTTGATAAAATGAGGGCTAATGATAGCGATGCTATCTGGCATGAAAGGCTTGGGCATGTTGGTATGGATAAGCTGAAAGCTATAGCGGGTAGAGGCCTGGTGAAAGGTCTTCCTAGCTTGTCATCTTTTGGGGATGGTCATGTTTGTGCAGGTTGTCAGTTTGGTAAAGCGCAGCGCTTTCCATATGACAAATCACAAAGCATATGTAAAAGACCATTGGAGTACATCCATGGTGATCTGTTTGGACCTACCAACACTACCATTCTTGGAGGTAGCAGGTATATGCTAATCTTGGTTGATGACTTCACCAGATATACTTGGGTGTTTTTTCTGAAGGAGAACTCAAAGGCGTTCGAGAAGTTTGTGGAGTTCAAGGAGCTGGTGGAGGTCGGCTAAACCTACGGGTGAAGAAGTTCAGAATAGACAATAGAGGGGAGTTCACCTCCAAGGAGTTCTTTAACTTTTGCAGGAAGCAGGGCATCCAAAGGGAGCTTTCTTGTGCTCACACTCCACAACAGAACAGAGTTGCAGAGCAGAAGATCCATCACCTGACAGAGACCTGCAAATGTTGGATTCATGCCAAGAATATTCCAAAGTCCTTTTGGGCAGAGGGTATGTCTTGTGCAGCTTCTGTTATCAACTGGATGCCTCTCAGCCCCATCAACATGAAGACCCCTCATGAGTTGATGTTCAAGGAGAAGCCAAGCATGGAACACTTTTGAGTGTTCGATTCTACCTGCTATGTGCATGTTCTGGATGCCCTTCGAACGAAGCTAGATGCTAAGTCAAGTAATCTAGTCTTCGTCAGTTATGATGACCGGAAGAAAGGGTGGAGATGCATGGATCCTGAGACATAGAGATATGTGGTCTCAAGGGATGTGGTATTCGACGAGCTGACGTCATACCAAGGTAACTCTTCTGTTGAGTTACAAGGAAGCAGGGGAGATGGTGGACTAGTGGAAGCTGCACCAGAAGTTCTGGTGGAGTTACCTTTTTCTCCAGGTGCTCATTATATTACTAGCTCAAGATCAGGTGCTTCGGGTTCTGGAAACAGGGGGAGTGAGGATCGATGTTTACCTAAGAGGAGAGCTAGCCCAGAAGCTACAGTGGAAGAGGTGGTTTAGAGTCAAGCTCGGAGGAGGTCTAAGAGGACCATTATTCCACCTGATCGGTATACGGGTGGGAACTTGATGAGCTTCGTCTCTTATTTCTTCGCAGGTCCCCTGGATGAGAGAGAGACATCTTGTTATGAAAATGAGGTTAGAGTCAAGGAGTGTGAAGGAGCCATGGATGAAGAGATGGCTACCCTCAGGAAGAATGAGACTTGGGACATGGTGCCTAAGGTGTAGGGGGTTACTCCGATGACTTGCAAGTGGGTTTTCAAGATGAAGAAGAAGGCTGACGGAAGTATTGAGCGGTACAAGGCTCGCCTTGTAGCTCGAGGTTTCTCTCAGAAGTATGGGGAGGATTATGAAGAAACATTTATCCCCATTGCCAAGATGACTTCGGTCTGGGTGGTGATCGCTTTGGCAGCTTGCCAAGGGTGGAAGATTTGGCAACTCGACGTGAAGAACGCTTTCTTATATGGCGAGATTGACAAGGATATCTTCATGGATCAACCACCTGGGTATGTTGAAAATGTTGAAGTGGAATGTTGTGGAATTTGGCGGTCTGGGGGGGAGGTCACGCGGTCTGGCAAACCGCGTGGTCTTGCGGTCTCCATCTGCGGTCTGATCTCTTCGGTCTAGCCGCAGGTTTATTCGGCGTGACTGCCGTTCTTTTGTCCAAGGTTGCTGAAGTGAGGCCGTGCGGTCTGGTTCTGTGACCGTGTGGCGGGTTGCTACTTCAGGACTAGGCCAGTCATGCTGTGAACGCACAGGGTTGGTTACGGTATCCGGAAGTCTAGTCTGGCGTCTGTCCGGGTTCCTGGTTGTGCTCGCCGACTAAGGCTTCTTAGTCACGCAGTCTCTGTTCGCGGTCTCTGGTGGAGGCTGGCAATGCGAACAGGTTGTGTTCGCCGTCATTGGCAAATAGGTTGTGGTTGCGGTCTCGTTGGTGAACACTGGTGGTGGGCGGCTTCTGGGAGGAGTGGTGATCTCCTTGTCTATGTTGAAGCTGGCGAGCTCACTAAGCAGGATGATCTTTTGCTGATCACGCGGGTTGACTGGTCTGGTTGTACGATCAAGGGTGGTGAACCTATCTCATAGGGTGGTGACTGGATCAGGTCTCACGCCTATAAATAGGAGCCACTGTAGCAGCAAATTATCGCACCAAGTGTAAGCAGAGCTCGCGGCTTGTTTCTGCAGTCTCATTTCTTGTGACCGGACGGTTTTGCTGATTGAACTTCTTTTGTGCAGCTTCTGCGGATTGTGCAGGCAGCAACGGTCACCTCCTCTTCTGAAGGTGTTCGAGCAGTCTTGCGGCTTGCAGTGCGGGTTGCTGGAGTTCGGGAGGATCAGTGGCAGTTCGCGGGGTTCTCAGTTGGTGTTGTTCAAGTTGCAGGCAGGCAGTTCGGGCGGTCTCATTTCCTAGTCACGCGAACTCGCAGGTCGGGCGTTCAGGCGGTCTCAGGAAATAAGACCATTGGTTATCTTTCAGCATTGTATTTTCTCCTGTTTTTTTGTACTGGCGAAACCATGTCTCGCCATGTATACCTCGCTTTGTAATTAAGTTTTCTGCTAGCATCAATAAAGATTGAAGTTGTTTTTCATGTGCTTCTGGTTGTTGGCTTGGACTTTGAGTTATACTATTCTTGCTCACTCCTAGATCTATGGAAAATTTCACATGGTATCAGAGCGAGGTTGGAGTGGATAGAGCAGTGAATAACTCAAAGTTTCCATCGCCTTTGTGAAGAAGGAACCAGTGGTAGAGCCATGGAAGCAAGAGGTCTTGGGATTGAGATGCTCAACTCGACTAACTTGAAGAAGTGGAAGTCATGTATGCAGAGTTATCTTCTGGGTGAGGACCTCTGCGAGGTTATTGGAGGAGATAGCACGAAGGAAGTTATCCTAGTTGGAGACAATGGTCATGAGGTGAGGAACTGGAGGCGGATCAATGCCAAAGCAGAGTTCGCTCTGAAAAGGGAAATATCACCTGACCTATACGATCACATCTTGGGGTGTGGATCGGCTGTGGAGATCTGGAGAGCCCTGGATGGGTTTTTTAACAAGAAGAATGTAGCGAGGCTACAGTTTCTGGAAAATGAGCTGGTTAGGTCGGCTCAGGGTGATCTTTCTATCTCTGCGTTCTTCTTGAAGATGAAGAACCTGTGCGCTGAGATTTCAGCACTGGATCCTGATGAGCCAATTTCTGAGGCGAAGCTGAAGAGGCACATCATCCGTGGCTTGCGGAAGGAGTATGTGGTCTTTGTGACGTCTGTGCAGGGTTGGGCAAATCAGCCATCTCTGTTGGTGCTAGAGAATCTGCTTGCGTCGTAGGAGAGTCTGGCAAGGCAGATGGCGGGGGTGTCAGTGTCTAGGGGAGAAGGCGAAGTTCTCTTCACAGGGAAGAAGAAGAAGTGGGATAAGAAGAAGACAGCTGGAGGCAATGGGCCTTCAACTTCTGGACAACAGGAGAGGGGCTATGCTCCTAAGGCTGAAGGGAAGAAGAAGGGAGAAGGACCCAAGGGATGCAGATGCGGGAAGCTTGGTCACATAAGGAAGGATTGTCGGGTGAATCTTCAGTCGGGGCATGCTGCTGCAGGGAAGGAGGAAGTTGTGGCCAGGCAGAATGATGGAGGATGGGGAGGAGCCTTCTTGGCTTCTGTCGGAGCTGCGACTCCTATCAACTATCAGGAGGACTGGATCGTGGACTCGGGGTGTGGTCATCACCTCACCGGGGATGAGTCGAAGCTTACTTCAGTGCAACCTTACTCAGGTAACGATGCCATCATAACTGCTGATAATACCGTGCATAGTTTCGAGATGGTTGGGGTTGTCTCCTTGGGCAGTGATAGAGGGCCACTAACATTGAAGAGTGTCTATCATGTGCCCGGAATGAAAAAAACCTCTTCTCCATGACAAACGATGTAGACGCTGGGTATCACGTTCTGTTCGGCCCAACAGAAGTGAAGTTTCTTCGAAACATTGAGGCGGTGAAGGCCGAGGTCGTTCATGTGGGGAGAAGGGCAAAAGACTTATTTATTTTATCGACAAGTTCTTATGTTGACAAGATGAGGAACAATGACAGTGCCGTCATATGGCACGAGAGGTTGTGACATGTAGGTATGGATAAGCTGAAGGCTATGGCGGTGAAAGGTCTTGTCAAGGGCCTGCCTAGTCTATCTTCCTACGGAGATGGTCATGTTTGCGCGGGATGTCAGTTCGGCAAGTCTCATCGACTGCCGTTTGATAAGTCACAGACAAGGAGTAGTGTGCCGTTGGAGTGCATCCACGGTGACTTAATGGGACTGACTGCTACCCCAAGCCTCGGAAGCAACAAGTATATGCTGGTGTTGATCGACGACCACACCAGATATGTCTGGGTTTATTTCCTGAAGGAGAAGGCGGAGGCGCTTGCCAAGTTTGTGGAGTTCAAGGAGCTTGTGGAGGGTCAGCTATGCCTGCAGGTTAAGAAGCTGAGGACTGACAATGGGGGGGAGTTCACCTCTGGCGAGTTCTCTAGTTTTTGCAGGAAGGCAGGCATCCGGAGGGAGCTTACTTGTGCGCATACTACACAGCAAAACGGAGTTGCAGAGCGGAAGACCCGTCATCTGACGGAGACCTGCAAGTGTTGGCTACATGCCAAGAGTGTCCCAAGGTCCTTCTGGGCGGAGGGAATGTCTTGTGCTGCCTACGTCATCAACAGGATGCCTCTCAGTCCCATCAACATGTTGACCCCGCATGAGATGATGTTCAAAGAAAAGCCAAGCGTGGCACACCTTCGGGTGTTTGGTTCCACCTTCTATGTGCACGTTCCAGATGCGCTTCAGACGAAGCTAGATGCGAAAGCAAGGAAGCTAGTCTTCGTGGGATATGATGATCGGAAGAAGGGCTAGAAGTGCATGGACCCGGAGACGTGGAGATTTGTTGTATCTCGCGACGTCGTGTTTGACGAGGTGGCGTATTACAAGGGTAGTTCTGGTGTTGAGTGTTGGAAATTGCATTCACAATTACCTTGATTTGTGAGAAGTCACCCTTAAACTAAGATTGAATTGCTTTTGTATTTGATATGCTTTTCTAGTATTGTCTTGCAGATTATCATGGCTAAGTGTAAGCCAATGTCAGGTCACAATGGGTCTGCAAACACAGTTTCATAAAATGTAATCCCTCATTATATGAAACATGGTGATGACTCATGTGTGATCTCACTATTGGGGTACACTTCTTTTTCAAGACTATTGAAGACTTTGGAGTGCGGCTGCTGCATGTGTTCAAGAGAAGAAAAGAAATTCTTGTGAAAAAAATTTTTCCTAAGGATATGTCTCGAGAGATCAGACATGTCTCGAGAGATCGTGTTTGTCTCGAGAGATCTTAAGTCTGAAATTTTTTGTAATGTCTCGAGAGATCATTTAGTTCTCGAGACATCTCTTTCCTGCTTTCTCCGTTTCATGTCTCGAGAGATCCCTTATGTCTCGAGAGATCCCTCATGTCTCGAGACATCTGTCCGTAAATTTCTAATTTTGTTTTCTCTGTTCTGACGGATCGTGATCGCCCCTCTTCGTTTCTAACGGCTATTTTGAGTACGCTTAAGACCGATTTAACCTAAATCGCTCCTCTCCATATATAGAGTTGCTCTTGGGTTATTTAAAAAGAAGTTTTTGAGAATCGTTCTAACCCTAATCTCTCTCCCGATCAAAAAGAACATGAAAAACGCCGCTCGCCGTCGTCTACAATTGGAGATCGTTCTTCTCATTGGAGTAGGCGATTTCTATCAAGAAGGGTTCGATTGATCCATACTCAGGTTCTACAATCTCTATTGGATCGTTTCGGATTGCCAAAGACAGATTTGAAGGATCGTTGTTCTTCCTCATCGTTCTCAAAAGCCATTCAAGAAGAAGGAAGAAAACGCCTCTGTTATTCAGATCTGGTTTAGTATTGTTCAAACCCTTTTCAATCTATTATAGGAGTTGTTATCTCCGAGTTGTAGGAGTTGTTATCTCCGAGTTGTAGGAGAGGTTGTTCTCCGAGTTGTAGGAGAAGTTTTCTCCGAGTTGTAAGAGAGGTTCTCTCTGAGTTTGTAGGAGTTTGACTCCGAGACTGTAGGATCGCTCTTGATCCGAGATTTAGTGAGTAGTCAAGTCTAGCTGTGGTGCTAGATTGGCGAGGCCGGCAGTGGAGTACCCAAGTACGGGGAACCACTATAAATTCCTGGTGTTATCTGTGGCTGTGATTAATTTTGTGTGCTGTGCTTTACGTTTATTTTTAATTCCGCAAAAGACGTAGAGATCACCTATTCACCCCCCTCTAGGTGATTTAGGTAGGCAACTAGATACTTCAATTGGTATCAGAGGGTCACTGTTCGTTGCTAGGCTAACACCTTGAACAGGATCCATCCTTCTAGTTGCTAGCAAGCCATGGATAGAGTCAAGGAATCCTCTCTGAAATTGCCCATCTACACTAAGGCCAACTTTCCTATGTGGAAGGAAAGAGTCCGTTTTTATATGGAAGCTGCAGATCCCAGAATCTTCCAAGTCGTGGAAGAAGGTCCCCATGTGCCAATGACTGCTTCGTCAACAAATCCTACTGTTCAGATACCTAAGAAAATGATGGATTTGACTAAGGATGAGATAGCTCTTGTTGCTCTTGACAAGAAGGCTAAAAACATAATTGCAAGTGCAGTGGACGATTCCATGTTGCAAAACTTAATCCACTGCAAATCAGCCAAAGAGATGTGGACATCCTTAATTGTTCTAATGGAAGGTACTGACGAGGTAAGAGAAGATAGAAGGTCTCTACTTAATCAAGAGTACGAGGCGTTCAAGCAGAATAAGAAGGAGTGCATTGCTGATGCGTACGAAAGATTCTTCAAGATAGTCAATGGTTTGAGGAACTACGACAGGGAATTCCCAAACGGTGAACTAAATGACAAATTCTTGCGTTCCCTAACGAAAGACTGGGATAGCAAAATTATTGCTATTAGAGAGTTTGGAAAGCTGCCAAGTCTAGAACCTCAAAATCTGTTCGGGAAGCTGTTGTCTCATGAATTACAAATGAACATCCGAAAGTCTGAAGAGGATGTAAATCGAGCTTCAAGCAAAGAAAGAATCTTAGCTTTGAAGGCAGAGAATTCAAAGAAGAGCAAAGCAGTGATACCGATCAGAGAAAAGGAATCTGATATTGAAGAAGAATCGGAAGCCAGCTCCTCCTGTTCCGAACTGTCTGATGGGGAGTTCTCTTTAATTTCCCGTCAGTTTAAGAAACTGCTGAACAAGAGAAGGCACATGAACAACAAGCCGTCTTCCTCGGATCATAAATATTCTCGTCGTGATGGCGAATATCACGGGAAGGGCTCAAGCAATAATGACAGGTATAAATCCAAACAAAACAAACACATTTCTTCTGACATTATTTGCTATTGTTGTAATAAGCCAGGGCACATGATTGCTGAGTGTCCCTATAAGAAGAAAGAAGGTGGAAGAAAAGAAGACAAGAAATCCACTCATGGAAAGAAGAAATCAGATAGAAGCTTCGTCGCTAAGAACGCCAAAACTCTGAGTGACAGTGACTCCGATGAGTCAAGTGATGAAGAAGAAGCTTACTTCGGTCTGATGGCTATGTCTGATGATGAAGAAGCACCCCCGTACACCGGAAAGGTAAATGATCACACTATCCTATCTGATTCTGATTATGCTTCGGCTGAACAAAAGGATAACCTCTCAGACGATGAATCTGAGCTCATGTCTCAATATACCAAAATGCTCCAAAGCTTTGACAAGTGCCGAAAGGTTGTCAAAACTCAGGGTAAGGAGATCATGGCTCTCAAGGAGGTGGAATCTAACTTGAGAAAAGAAGTTGAAGAACTTTCTTCTCTCAAAGAGGAAGTCCAAGCCTTGAAAGACAAGATCAAAAGCTCGGAAGAGACTCTTGCCTTGAGAGATAATTCGATAAAAGTCTTGGAGGAACAGCTTGCGGCTGAGAAGAAGTTGGTTGAAGCATTCTCTCAACCTAAAACTGTTCTGCCAATTATTGGTACTTTTACCACTAAGGCAAAAGGAAGCGGTATAGGGCATGAAGCTAGTACTAGCAATTCTTCAAAAAATACAATTGCTAAGAAGAATGGTCTGGTTGCTAAGAAAGCTACCGCCAAAGAAAAAGGGAAAGCTCATCAAGAGCCTGTAGCATTCAAGAAAGTCATATTCCCTACGAATGCTTATGATATGGAGAGTTCCTATGGTCATTTCACACGACCAATTCCTTTTTCACCTGTGAATGATCATAAGGAATGGGCTCCTCCCCGAAACTTTGGTGATAGTGCTTTTCAAGCACCCTATCAAGAGATTAATCGGAAAGGGTACGGTCCATTTGTTCATGGTTCGAGTGCTAAGAAAGCACCAAAAGTGAATGCTTTTGCACCAAAGCCGAAGAGGACAGTACCACCTTGTGTGTGTTGCCCCCATGAGGCATCCTCATCAAAAAGGGCTACTCCTGCAAGAGCTAACGTTCAAAAAGTTAAGCAGGAGAGTGTAAAGAGAAGGTACAACAGATTCGACTGTTGGTGCTGCGGTAAAATTGGTCACTTTGCCGTTGATTGTTGGTTTAATACAACGTATACTAGGAGACCACAAGTGAACGTTGCAAGGCAGACCACTCGCAATGTTAGCATTTATCGTGGTGCTCAACTGACACGGGACCAAGGACCCAAATCTGTTTGGGCTCCTAAGGCGAAATGATTTGTTTTTGCAGGTATGTCCAAAGGCCAATAAAAATCCAATCTGGTACTTGGACAGTGGATGCTCTCGGCATATGACCGGGACAAGAATCCTTTTGCAAAACTACATTCCAGTTGCGAACGGTCCAAAAGATATTTTTGGCGGTTCAAACAGAGGAATAACTAAACGCTATGGTATGATTTCTAATGGAAATGTATCTTTTTCCGATGTAGCTTATGTGGAAGGATTACAACATAATCTGATAAGCATAAGTCAACTTTGTGATAAAGGATACATTGTTGATTTTCATAAAGATAAATGTTTGATAAAGTCGGCTGAAAATCATGAAACGATTTTATCAGGCATTCGCTGTAGAAACATATTTTGTTTAAATTTTCTTTGTATATCATCTTCTACACCAGTATGTCTTTTGGCAAAAGATAGTGCATCTCTTGTTGACCAATGGCACAAGAGATTAGCACATATAAATCTCACAACTATTAATAAATTGTTTTCTCAAAACTTAGTGCGAGATGCACCAGATGTTAAGTGCATTAAAGATAGACCTTGTCATGCATGTGTAAAAGGCAAGCAAACAAGAGCTACCTTTAAGAGCATTATTGGCAAAGATTCAACCAGGTGTTTATACCTACTTCATATGGATTTGTTTGGTCCTTTGCAAATTAGAAGTTTAGGAGGAAAATCCTACACACTGGTTATTGTAGATGACTACTCTCGTTTTGCCTGGGTATTCTTTCTGAAACATAAGTCAGATACCTTTGACACTTTCACTAGTTTTGTCAGGCAGGTCCAGAATGAATTTAACTGTTCGGTGGTCAAAATCAGAAGTGACCATGGTACAGAATTTGAATCTGGAGCCATGACAGAATTCTGTGAAAGCCTCGGTATCTTTCATGAGTTTTCCTCTCCTCGAACTCCACAACAAAATGGAGTAGCTGAGAGAAAGAATAGAACACTTATTGAGGCTTGCAGAACCATGTTGAGTGACTCTTCACTACCTGAATATTTCTGGGCTGAAGCTGTCAATACTGCATGCCATGTGCAAAACAGAGCACTCATAAACAAAAACCATGAAAAGACTCCTTATGAACTTCTAAAAGGCAAGAAACCGACCATTTCTTACTTTCGAATCTTTGGTAGTAAATGCTTTGTGCTAAACAATGGAAAGCATTACAAAACTAAGTTTAGTGAAAAGAGCTTTGAAGGTATTTTTGTAGGATAGAGTGGCCATAGTAGGGCATATAGAGTTTTTAATAAGAAAACCCTGGTGGTAGAAGAATCTATTAATGTTGTATTTGATGAGACGAGCATGCTTCAAAGCAGCTCCTCTAGCATTTCTTCTGTAGACACAGGTTCAAAGCTGCAGGACTTAAGTTTGGATCAGCCAGTTGAAGAAAATTCTCAAAACTTCATCAAGTTTCCCCCAATAACAATCTATGAAGAAGATCATCCTGATGAAGAGCCACTCCAAGTGGAGGAAAATACTCCAACAGCAGAAGAAACTCCTATTGGTCCAAATCATGCAAGAAACCTCGGGCTACGACACATGAGGGATCATCCAGTTGATCAAATCATAGGAGATCCTCATGACGGGATAAGAACAAGACGAGGTACCATTAACGAAAATATGCATTTAAGTTTTCTTTCGCAGGTCGAACCAAAGAAATTCCAAGAGGCAAATGAAGATCCATCCTGGATAATTGCTATGGAAGAAGAATTGAATCAGTTCAAACGATGTAAAGTATGGACACTTGTTCCAAAACCAAAAGACAAAAATGTCATTGGAACAAAGTGGGTGCTTAGAAACAAGCTGGATGAAGAAGGAACAATCATAAAGAACAAAGCCAGACTTGTAGCTAAAGGATACAGACAAGAGGAAGGCATCGACTTCGATCAGACGTACGCTCCAGTAGCAAGGCTCGAAGCGATCAGACTCTTCCTTGCTTATGCTGCTTTCAAGGGTTTCACCGTATATCAAATGGATGTCAAATCCGCGTTCCTAAACGGAGACATTAAAGAGGAAGTATACGTTGAACAACCCCCAGGTTTTGTTAATCCTGATCATCCCAATCATGTTTATTTATTACAAAAAGCTTTATATGGTTTGAAACAAGCTCCTCGAGCTTGGTATGAGACGCTGTCTAACTTTCTTCTTGAGAACAAGTTCACAAGAGGAAAGATAGATAAGACATTATTTCTTAGGGAAGTAAAAGGCAAGATTTTGCTAGTGCAAATCTATGTCGATGACATCATATTTGGCTCTACGGATGATAACCTCTGCAAAAAGTTTTCTAAACTTATGCAAGGGAAATTTGAAATGAGCAGTATGGGTGAGCTGAAATATTTCTTAGGACTTCAAGTGAAACAGTCTGAAGATAGAATCTTCATTTCTCAGACAAAGTTCACTAAGGAGTTGATTAAGAAATTTGGAATGGAGAGTGCAACCTCTATAAGGACTCCAATGAGCTCAGCTACGTCTCTGGACAAGGATGAGAAAGGGAAACCTTTTGATGAAACCAAGTACAGAAGCATAATTGGCTCATTGCTCTACCTTACTGCCATTAGACCTGATATAATGTTCTCTACATGTGTATGTGCTAGATATCAGGTGAACTCTAAGGAATCCCACTATACTGCTGCAAAGCGAATCTTGAGATACCTTAAAGGCACACCAAATCTTGGCTTATGGTACCCAAGAAGTAATGATAGTGAACTAATTGGTTTTTCAGATGCAGACTTTGCAGGTAGCAAAGACGACAGGAAAAGCACTTCTGGGACGTGTCAATTTCTCGGAAGGAGACTTATTTCCTGGAGTAGCAAGAAGCAGAATTGTGTTGCAATATCAATCGCCGAGTCGGAATACATTTCTGCTGGCAGTTGTTGCGCACAACTTCTCTGGATAAGAAATCAACTTCAAGACTACAACATGAAGCTCAAAGACATTCCTATGTTTTGCGACTCTTCCAGTGCAATCGCTATCGCAAATAATCCAGTCTCTCACAGTTGGACAAAGCACATCGAGCTACGATATCACTTTATCCGGGAGCATGTGGAGAAGGGTGACATAAATTTGAGTTATGTCCCCACGGATAAGCAAGTTGCAGACATCTTCACGAAGCCACTGGATGAGACCAAGTTCTCTTTCTTCAAGACGGAACTTGGAATGCTCAACATGGAGTAATGGTCAAGTCAATCAAGACCTTGGCGACAGGAAGTTCTCTTTTGACAGGTCATGTCTCGAGACATAGGTCATCACTCGAGACAAGAAGCAGATTTTGAAATAAAGTGATGTCTCGAGACACGGTGTATCTCTCGAGACATAGGTTATTTTTTTTGGAATCCAACCATCAGGTACGCGCTATTTCCCTTTTATAATTTTCGAATTTCCGTAAAATCAAAAATATATATATATACGAAATCGGAAAACTTGATGTTCACGCGAGTCATCTCCCGAGACCTCCTCGACCTTTCGTCTCCCTCTCGAGCGACGATCGTCTGCGACCGGTCTCTGTGCTGCGGTGATTCTCGGTGATTCTTCGTTCAACATTCCTCCCTCCATCTTGCTGCAATGGCTCCCTCTCCTCATCCGAAAATTGGAGTCGGCAACGAGGTAATTCGGTTAGGTCTTGCGAGTTTATCCGATGAGTTCCATACTCTGTTTTGTATGCTTGATACCGCTGGTCTCACTTTCGTTCTTGAGCATCCTTGCCGGATACTGTTTGAAGAGGTTGAAGAATTCTTCATCAATGTGAAGCCAATCAAGGAAGGAAGTATGTTGATCTCCTTCGTTAAGGGTATCAAAATCAAAGTCTCTCCAGAGACTCTCGCTAAGTATTTGCAGTTGTCTGAAGTGGAAGCTGAAGAAGAGCTAGTTGACACTGATTGGTTGACTACAACAAGGTTCTGTGGTCTAGATTCAGATTTCTCTACAGTTAAGAGGAATAAGTTGAATGATGTAGGGAAGCTCCTGCTGGACATTATCTCAAAGGCACTTTTCTGCAAGACAGGCTCTCAAGGACATGTGTCTGAAGAGATGTTTCTGTTGATGATTGGCATTGTTACTGGAAAGAAGAGAGATTGGGCCTCAATCTTATTCTCAAATATCAAAGCTTGCATAAACACTCCTAACTTTGCCCGGATTATCTCACTGTTTCTAAATCAGTTTAACCCTGCTATTTTCAACATGTCCAAAGGTACAGTTATCCATCACCTTAAGAAGATAGATGTCAGCTCCTTGCAGAGATGGGACATTCGTATCAAGAAGCCGGAAATGGCTGGTGCTCCTTCTGAGGGGGAGACTCTTAAATCTGCAGTTGCAAGAGAAGCAGAAACTCCAGCTCCTTCTTCTGAAGATCAAGCACCCTTTGTACCATCATTGCCACTTTCCTCTCGAACTCGCTCTAAAGCTTCAGGTCGTGCCAAGCTGCCAATCCGTTCAAAAGCCAAAGGTAAATCCTCATCAGCTCCAACAGAATCCCTTCCAGTATCTGAAGAGCACAGTCCCAGTGGCCAACAGGCAGGGTCTGGTGCTGATTTTGTTTTTAACATAGATGATGATGATGTCATGTCAGTTCATGAATTGTCACCTCCCCTAGTACATGTTGAGGGGGAGTCAGAGTTTGACACAACCAAGAATGCTCCAGATGAGCTAGATTGTGCAGAAGATTCTCTTCTAGGAAAGATTGAAGCACTGCTCAAGAAGCAGAGTGCACAGTTTGAAAATTCTTTGACAACTGTTCACAGGAAAATTGCCTCAGTTGAAAGTGAACTAGGCAGAGAGTTAGCTAAGATAAAATCCAATTATGAAAATCTCTCTGATTTGATGAGCCTAGGGAGCAAGCAAATTGATCATGCAATTGAAGGTGTAGGCACAGTATTGACTCAGACTGTTATACTGACAAAGCTTCAAGAATCAGTGTCTGACAAGGCTGAAGCCAATACGTTCAGAATTGTTGATGAAGTCGGAAAGTTCAAAGATGATACTCTCCAAACCCTATCTGTAGAAGTCAGAAAGGGGGAGGAAAATATAGTAGCTAAAATGACAGACTTGATTGAAAGCTCTGTTTCTGCTCTTCAAAGCTCATGGAATTCTCAGTTTGAGCAGTTCTCTTCCAGGATGTTGAAGCAAGTTGCTGATATTAATGCTTATTCATTCAAAACAGCAACGTGGCTTCATAATCAGATTTTTCCTGAGTTGGCGATTGATCCAGATGTTCCTGTTCCTCAGTTTTCTCCCAGGCCAGAAGAACTACTTGGGAAGGCTCCTATTGTTGAAGAACAATCAGATAGGGCTGGGACCAAAGGAAAAAGAAAATTTGGTGAAGGTTCTTCTGCCAGTCGATCAGTTCCTAGTTCTAGCTCTACAGGTCAGTGCAAAGCTAAGGCTGAGAAAAGTTATCCAGAAATCTGGAGCCCCGTCTCAAAAGACATTATTCTTGAAACCTACAAGCTAGTTCATGAAGGAAAAATGAACAGATCTGAATGCTACAGCTCTCAAGAATGGGAAAAACATGAGACAGCTCAAAGGAAGCGAAGGATTCATTTCAGATCATTTGGTTATAATAATGCTGATGCTCCGGAACCTCCTCCGTTTTACCATCCCAAGCCTCATGCCTTTTTCTCCAGACAAGAAGAAAAGAGGAAAAGGAGGTCTTGAAGGATGATGATGATGATGCTGACAAGACATATTTTGTTTTCATTATGATATAGTGAACATCAAGTCTTCTGAACAATTCAAATTTAGATATATATATATATATATATTTGATGTTTTGATGTTCTTTACTTTTTCATTTCTATATCTTTGTGTAGTGTAGCATATTTATTCTTTAACTGCTGTAATTCAACTTAGTGTACAGGGTTCTGACATCTACAAATAGGGGGAGATTGTTGGAAATTGCATTCACAATTACCTTGATTTGTGAGAAGTCACCCTTAAACTAAGATTGAATTGCTTTTGTATTTGATATGCTTTTCTAGTATTGTCTTGCAGATTATCATGGCTAAGTGTAAGCCAATGTCAGGTCACAATGGGTCTGCAAACACAGTTTCATAAAATGTAATCCCTCATTATATGAAACATGGTGATGACTCATGTGTGATCTCACTATTGGGGTACACTTCTTTTTCAAGACTATTGAAGACTTTGGAGTGCGGCTGCTGCATGTGTTCAAGAGAAGAAAAGAAATTCTTGTGAAAAAAAAGTTTCCTAAGGATATGTCTCGAGAGATCAGACATGTCTCGAGAGATCGTGTTTGTCTCGAGAGATCTTAAGTCTGAAATTTTTTGTAATGTCTCGAGAGATCATTTAGTTCTCGAGTCATCTCTTTCCTGCTTTCTCCGTTTCATGTCTCGAGAGATCCCTTATGTCTCGAGAGATCCCTCATGTCTCGAGACATCTGTCCGTAAATTTCTAATTTCGTTTTCTCTGTTCTGACGGATCGTGATCGCCCCTCTTCGTTTCTAACGGCTATTTTGAGTACGCTTAAGACCGATTTAACCTAAATCGCTCCTCTCCATATATAGAGTTGCTCTTGGGTTATTTAAAAAGAAGTTTTTGAGAATCGTTCTAACCCTAATCTCTCTCCCGATCAAAAAGAACGTGAAAAATGCCGCTCGCCGTCGTCTACGATTGGAGATCGTTCTTCTCATTGGAGCAGGCGATTTCTATCAAGAAGGGTTCGATTGATCCATACTCAGGTTCTACAATCTCTATTGGATCGTTTCGGATTGCCAAAGACAGATTTGAAGGATCGTTGTTCTTCCTCATCGTTCTCAAAAGCCATTCAAGAAGAAGGAAGAAAACGCCTCTGTTATTCAGATCTGGTTTAGTATTGTTCAAACCCTTTTCAATCTATTGTAGGAGTTGTTATCTCCGAGTTGTAGGAGTTGTTATCTCCGAGTTGTAGGAGAGGTTGTTCTCCGAGTTGTAGGAGAAGTTTTCTCCGAGTTGTAAGAGAGGTTCTCTCTGAGTTTGTAGGAGTTTGACTCCGAGACTGTAGGATCGCTCTTGATCCGAGATTTAGTGAGTAGTCAAGTCTAGCTGTGGTGCTAGATTGGCGAGGCCGGCAGTGGAGTACCCAAGTACGGGGAACCACTATAAATTCCTGGTGTTATCTGTGGCTGTGATTAATTTTGTGTGCTGTGCTTTACATTTATTTTTAATTCCGCAAAAGACGTAGAGATCACCTATTCACCCCCCTCTAGGTGATTTAGGTAGGCAACTAGATACTTCATTGAGTTACCAGAAAGTAGGGTGGAGGAGCCAGTGAGAGCTGTGGAAAATCTTCAGGTGGAGCTGCCTGTGTCACCAGGTGGTCCATCTACTTCTAGTTCTTGCACGGAGGCTTCTAGATCAGGATGTAGGGGGAGCGATGCTCCTAGTACGTCTGGAAGGGGAGCTAGGGAAGAAGCAGCTAAGGATCTTGCGAGTCAGGGGAGGGAGCTGAGGAGATCGAAGCAAACGATCATTGCCCCTGATCGCTATACAGGAGGAAACATGGTGAGCTTTGTCTCATGTTTCTTTGCTGATCCCTTGGATGAGCGGGAACCAGTGAGCTTTGAGAAGGCCAAAGGCGTGGAACAGTGGAATTCAGCTATGCGGGAAGAGATGAGTGCTCTTGAGAAAAATGAGACTTGGTCTCTGGTGCCCAAGCCCAAGGGCATCACCCCTGTGACATGCAAGTGGCTCTACAAGCTCAAGAAGAAGGCAGACGGCAGTATCGAGCGATATAAGGCTCGCCTTGTGGCTCAGGGTTTCTCGCAACAATACGGTGAAGACTATGAAGAGATATTCAGTCCGGTGGCAAAAATGACTTCAGTTCGGTTTGTGATTGCCATGGCGGCGTTTTGGGGGTGGGAGATTTGGCAGCTCGACATAAAGAATGCATTCTTGTACGGCGAGATTGACAAGTACATCTTCATGGTCCAGCCGTCAGGATTCGTATCTGAAGATTTTCCTGACTACGTCTGCAAGTTGAAGAATGCCATGTATGGGTTGAAGCAAGCGCCAAGGGCGTGGTACGAAAAGATAGCAGGATATCTCCTATTCTGTGGTTTTGGTGCTTCAGACTCAGACTCAAGCTTGTTCATCAAGAAGAGCAGGGAGCTTCAAGTTATCGTGCTGCTTTACGTCGACGACATGATCTTGACGGGGAATTCGAAGGAGGAGGTAACAAAGCTTCGGGATGAGCTATCTATCAGGTTTGAGATGAAGGACTTGGGTGAGCTTCACCATTTCCTTGGACTCGAAGTGCAGAGGAAGGAAAGTGGAGTGCTGGTGTCCCATGCTGGATATGCGGAGCGAATCGTGGAGCGGTTCGGCATGAAGGAAGGGAAGTGCATTTCCACACCTCTGGAGAAGGCCATGAAACTTCGCAAGGATGAGGGGAGGATTCTGGAAGATCCGATCGTGTTCGGAGCTCTGGTTGGGAGCCTGATTTATCTGACGATCACTAGGCCGGATATTGCGTATGCAGTTGGAAGGGTGAGCCATTATATGGCAGAACCACGGATGCCTCATCTTCTAGCGGCCAAGAATTTTTTGAAGTATATCAAGGCGACTTCAGATATGGGTCTCCTTTACAGGAGGGATGCGAGCTTCAAGGTGCATGGGTACATGGATGCTGATTACGGGGGAGATTCAGATGATCGGAAGTCGACGTCTGGATTCGTCTTCATGGCGGGCCCTACGGCTATATCATGGTGCAGGAAGAAGCAGGATTCCGTGTCTGTATCTACCACGAAAGCGGAGAACAAGGCTTCGGCCTTGGCAGCTCAAGAAGCCATCTGGCTTAGGAGGTTGGTAGGAGACGTCCATAAGGAGGTTCAGGGTCCGACTCTGCTCCGCGGCGACAATGAGAGTGCTCTCAAACTGGTTACTAATCCAATTTGTCATGCGAGGACCAAGCATATCGAGATCGAGCATCATTTCATTCGTGAGAAGGGGTTGGAGGGGTCTCTTTCGGTCGAGCATGTTTGGAGTCAGGACAACATTGCTGACATATTCACAAAGGCACTGGCGAAGGGGCCGTTCACTCAGCTACGGAGTTTACTTGAGCTGTTTTCAACTTCCCACTTCAAGGGGGTGTTGAAAATGTTGAAGTGGAAGGTTGTGGAAGTTGGCAGTCTGGGGGGAGGTCGGCCGGTCTGGCAAACCGCGCGGTCTTTCGGTCTCCATCTGCGGTCTGATCTCTTCGGTCTAGCCGCAGGTCTATTCGGCATGACCGTCGTTCTTTTGTCCAAGGCTGCTGAAGTGAGGCCGCGTGGTCTGGTTCTATGACCGTGTGGTGCGTTGCTACTTCAGGACTGTGCCAGTCAAGCTGTGACCGCACAGGGTTGGTTCAGGTATCCGGAAGTCCGGTCTGGAGTCTGTCCGGGTTCCTGGTTGTGCTCGCCGACTAAGGCTTCTTAGTCACGCGGTCTCTGGTGGAGGCTGGCATTGCAAATAGGTTGTGTTCGTCGTCATTGGCAAATAGGTTGTGGTTGCGGTCTCGTTGGCAAACACTGGTGGTGGGCAGTTTCTTGGAGGAGTGGCGATTTCCTTGTCTATGTTGAAGCTTGCGAGCTCACTAAGCAGAATGATCTTTTGCTGATCGAGTGGGTTGACCGGTCTGGTCGCGCGATCAAGTGTGGTAACCCTATCTCATAGGGTGGTGACTGGATCAGGTCTCACGCCTATAAATAGGAGCCACTGTAGCAGCAAATTATTGCACCAAGTGTAAGCAGAGCTCGCGGCTTGTTCCTGCGGTCTCACTTCTTGTGACCGGACGGTTTTGCTGATTGAACTTCTTTTGTGCAACTTCTACGGATTGTGCGGGAAGCAGCGGTCACCTCTTGTTCTGGAGGTGTTCGAGCAATCTCGCAGCTTGCAGAGCGGGTTGCTGGAGTTCAGGAGGATCAGTGGCAGTTCGCGGGGTTCTCAGTTGGTGTTGTTCTAGTCGTAGGCAGGCAGTTCGGGCGGTCTCGTTTCCTAGTCGTGCAAACTCGTAGGTCGGGCGATCAGGCGGTCTCAGGAAATCAGACCGCTTGTTATCTTTCAGCATTGTATTTTCTCCTGTTTTTTGTGTACTGGCGAAATCATGTCTCGCCATGTATACCTCGCCTTGTAATGAAGTTTTCTACTAGCATCAATAAAGATTGAAGTTGTTTTTCATGTGCTTCTGGTTGTTGGCTTGAACTTTGAGTTATACTATTCCTGCTCACACCTAGATCTACAAAAAATTTCACAGGGTATGTATCTGAAGAGCACCCAAGATATGTTTGCAAGCTTAAGAAGGCTCCTTACGGCTTGAAGCAAGTGCCTCAGGCGTGGTACGAGAAGATCGCAGAATACCTCCAGTTCTGTGGGTACTTTGCTTCTAATTCTGATTCGAGCTTGTTTATTAAGAAGACGGGGGAGCTTCAGGTCTTGGTGCTACTGTACGTTGACGATATGATCGTCATGGGGAATTCTGAGATGGAGGAAGCTAGGCCTCGTGCTGAGCTAGCTATCAGATTTGAGATGAAGGATTTGGGAGAGCTTCACCATTTCCTTAGGCTCGAGGTGGAGAGGAGAGAGAGAGCGGTATGCTCATTTATCAGAAGGGCTATGCGGATCGAATCGTGAAGAGATTCGGCATGGAAGGAGGGAAGAGCATCTCGACTCCACTAGAGGTTGGAGTTCATCTTCATCGAGATGAAGGGAAGGTTCTTACCGATCCTTTGGTGTTCCGGGCATTGGTCGGAAGCTTGATATACTTGATGATCACGAGGCCAGATATTGCTTATGCAGTTGGCAGGGTGAGTCGGTTTATGGCAGAGCCTCAGAAGCCTCATCTTGTGGCCGCTAGGAGTATATTGAAGTATGTCAAATCCACCTCGGATTTGGGTCTCTTCGGGAGAGATTCGGGCTTTTGCTTGCACGGGTACAAGGACGCTGATTATGGAGGAGATTCGGATGATCGGAGATCGATGTCTAGATACGTCTTTATGACGGGCTCTACAGCTATATCATGGTGCAGCAAGAAGCAGGATTCTGTGTTTATCTCTACCACAGAAGCGGAGTACCAAGCATCGGCTTTGGCAGCTCAGGAAGCCATCTGGCTTAGGAGGTTGGTGGAGGACATTCATAGGGAGGTGAGAGGTCCTACTCTGCTACGTGGTGATAATGAGAGTGCTCTCAAACTGGTGAACAATCTAGTTTGTCACGCGCGTACGATGCGCATAGAGATTCATCACCATTTAATTCGTGAGAAGGTGTTGGAGGGATCTCTGATTGTGGAGCTTGTACAGAGCAAGGAGAACATTGCTGACATATTCTATAAGCCGCTGGCGAAGGGACCTTTTGGTCGATTGCGAAGTTTGCTTGGGCTGACTTCCACTTCCCACTTCAAGGGGGAGTGTTTAATTTTTTGAAGTGGAAGTGAAGTTGAGTCGGGCGGTCTGAAGATTGGAGACCGCAGAGACCGCGCGGTCTGCGCTAGTTTTCTGGCTGGTTGTGTCTTAGGCGGTTTATTCTGAGCGGTCTGATCTGGGAGACCGCCTCTTCTGTCTGGGCAACTTGCGCGGGTTGGTCTGGTGACTTGTCCTAAGTTGGCCAGATGTTCTTGGTCTATATTCTTGCAGTGACCGGGCGGTCTGACGACTATTCTAGTCGGTCTGGTTTCTGAAGAAGTTCTTTGCTTTGCAATAAGACCGGGAGGTCTGCTTGTTGAGACCGCAGTGACTGGGCAGTTTGGTTGTAAACCGCAAGGTTTAATAAAGGAGCTGTGAGCTTTGCTGAGTTCGGGCGGTCTGCTTTGCGAGACCGCTCGTGATCTGATGGGCGGTTATTGTATCCCGGTTGTACGGTGACGACATCCGTCTACCCACCTATAAATAGGGATGCATGGCCCATCATTAATAACGAGAACTGTAAGAACTCAAAGTTGGTTTGATTGTGCCGGTCTCATTTTGAGGTCGCGCGGTCTGAGATATTTGTCTGGCCGGTTTCTGTGCTCGCAGGTTAAGAGGTTTGCAGCTCGCGGTCAGCTTGTCTCCTTTCTTCCATCTTTGAATAAACCAGTCCGGGCGGACTGTGTTTAGGTGTTCGCGGTCTGTGCAATGGACTCAATTGATCAGGCGGTCTTGAGTTGCCGTCTGCCACAGGAAGCAGTTCTTGTTCAGTGTTCCCGGGTTCTTCTTTGATCAAGACCGTGCGGTCTGGGCGATCATGAAGTGCGAACTGATTGTTTTTCAGCAGAGGAATAAGCAGCGAGTTGGCGGTCTGGGGTTGCGGTCTGACAGGTGCGGTCTGTACTCTATTCGCGCGGTCTCAGCGGCTTCCGTCCGACTTGTCTGTTCGCACGGTCTGGCGGTCTCAAGTGTCAGGTTGCTGCAGCTTATTTTACACTTGTGTTTTATGCTTCTCTTCTCCGTGATTCTTATGACCATAGTACTATTCGTTCTTCTCATTGTCACTGTTGTGCTACACTTTTGAATGGTTTTTTGAAGTGTGTTTCACGTATTATATCACTTCATCTTCGGACCTCAAGTTTTTTAACATGGTCTCTAGGGATGTGGTATTTGACGAGCTGACGTCATACCAAGGTAACTCTTCTGTATAGTTACAAGGAAGCAGGGTAGATGATGGACCAGAGGAAGCTGCAAGGGAAGTTCTAGTGGAGTTGCCTGTTTCTCCAGGTGCTCTAGGTATTTCTAGCTCTGGGACAGGTGCTTCAGGTTCTGGAAGCAGGTGGAGCGTTGCTCCATGCTTACCTGAAAGGAGAGCTAGTCCAGAAATTGCAATTGAAGATGTGGTTCAGTGTCAAGCTCTGAGGAGGTCCAAGAGGACCATTATTCCACCAGATTGGTATATGGGTGGAAACTTGGTGAGCTTTGTCTCATGTTTCTTCGCAGGTCCCCTGGATGAGAGAGAGCCATCTTGTTATGAAAATGCCTTTGGATTCAAGGAGTGGGAAGGAGCCATGGATGAAGAGATGGCTGCCCTCAGGAAGAATGAGAATTGGGACTTGGTGCCTAAGGTTGAGGGAGTTACTCCGGTGACTTGCAAGTGGGTTTTCAAACTTAAGAAGAAGGCTGATGGTAGTATTGAGCGGTATAAGGCTCACCTTGTAGCTCGAGGTTTCTCTCAGAAGTATGGGGACGATTATGAAGAGACGTTTAGCCCCGTTTTCAAGATGACTTCGGTCTGGGTGGTGATCGCATTGGCAGCTTGCCAAGGGTGGAAGATTTGGCAACTCGATGTGAAGAACGCTTTCTTATATGGCGAGATTGATAAGGATATCTTCTTGGATCAGCCACCTGGTTATATATCCGAAGAGCACCCAAGATATGTTTGTAAGCTCAAGAAGGCTCTTTATGGCTTGAAGCAAGCGCCTCGGCCGTGGTATGGGAAGATCGCAGAATACCTCCAGTTCTATAGATACTTTGCTTCTGATTCAGATTCAAGCTTATTCGTAAAGAAGACGGGGGAGCTTCAGGTCTTGGTGCTGCTGTACATTGACGATATGATCAGTATGGGGAATTCTGAAGTGGAGGTAGCTAGGCTTCGTGCTGAGCTAGCTATCAGATTCGAGATGAAGGATTTGGGTGAGATCCACCATTTCCTTGGGCTCGAAGTGGAGAGGAAAGAGAGTGGTATGCTTGTTTCCCAAAAAGGCTATACAGATCGAATCGTGAAGAGGTTCGGCATGGAAGGGGGGAAGAGCAGCTCTACTCCTCTGGAGGTTGGAGTTCATCTTCGACGAGATGAAGGGAAGGTTCTTACCGATCCTTTGGTGTTCCGGGCTTTGGTTGGAAGGTTGATATACTTGACGATCACGAGGCCAGATATTGCTTATGCAGTTGGCAGGGTGAGTCAGTTTATGGCAGAGCCTCGGAAGCCTCATCTTGTGGCGGCTAGGAGTATCTTGAAGTATGTCAAATCCACCTCGGATTTGGGTCTCTTCTACCGGAGAGATTCGGGATTTTGCTTGCATGGGTACATGGGTGCTGATTATGTAGGATATTCGGATGATCGGCGATCGACGTCTGGATATGTCTTTATGACAGGCTCTACATCCATATCATGGTGCAGCAAGAAGCAGGATTCTGTGTCTATCTCTACCACAGAAGCGGAATACAAAGCTTCGGCTTTGGTAGCTCAGGAAGCTATCTGTCTTAGGAGTCTTGTGGAGGACATTCATAGGGAGGTGCGAGGTCCTACTCTGCTACGTGGTGACAATGAGAGTGCTCTCAAACTGGGGAACAATCTAGTTTGTCACGCGCGTACGAAGCACATAGAGATTCATCACCATTTCATTCGGGAGAAGGTGGTGGAGAGATCTCTGACTGTGCAGAATGTGCAGAGCAAGGAGAATGTTGCTGACATATTCACTAAGCTGCTGTAGAATAGACCATTTGGTCGGTTGCGGAGCTTGCTTGGGCTGACTTCCACTTCCCACTTCAAGGGGGAGTGTCAAATTTTTGAAGTGGAAGTGGAATGGTGCTGGGCGGTCTGTAGATTGGAGACCGCGGAGACCACACGGTCTGCGTTGGTACTCTGGCCGGTTCTGTCTCAGGCGATCTATTCTGGGCGTTCTGATATGGGAGACCGCAAAGTGCCCGGGAGGCTTGCGCGGGTAGTTCTGACGACTTGTTCAAGTCGGCCAGTTTAAGTAGGTCTGTATTCTTGTAGTGACCGGACGGTCTGACGTCTTGTTCTTGTCGGTCTGGGTTGTTGGACATGTGTGTCACATCCCTTTGTTTGAGAATAAAAAATCCCATATTGTATTTGATATTGCTGGTAGTGTGTTTATAGTGTGCAGGAACTATAGGTGCAATACTCCACAGGTAGAAGGCAGCATGGAATCAAACTTTCTGAAAGGAGCACTACCGCCAGCGCTAGAGGTTAACGCAGGCGCTAGAGCTACCGCCAGTGCTAGCTCTAACGCCAGGCATTAGCTCAAGATTATGTCAGCGGTTTTGTCTCAGCGGTTCCGTCTCAGCAGTTCCATAACGCTACCGCCAGCGCTAGCGATACCGCAAGCGCTAGCTCAAGATCGTGCCCAGCGCCACGCCGCCGACTGTTCTGCAACCGCTCCACACGAATGCTACCGTAGGTGCTATCAGCTACCGCATGCGCTAGCTCCAAGATTTATAAAAAGATGTGTTCTCTCTCGTTTTGTGTTAGAACTTCTAGAGACATTACTTGTTCCCAAACTCTCGTGCTGCTACTCTACCGAAACATTATCTCCCACTCAAAGCCAAAGAAGAAATTCTGGAGAAGGAAGCCATCACGCTGCATCCGAAGAACGATCGCTTCGACCTCGCTTATGCTTCAGCGATCCTTCATCCTCATCTCCAGAAATCTCAAGAGGGAGTTTGCTTGTTATTTACTTCACTTCATTATTTGTATCTTGTAGTGAAATCGCCTTGTTTTTGGTGACTAGGTCCTTGCGCGGCTTAGGGGGAATTCACCGCGTAAGTTGGCGACTAGGTCTAGGGGATTAGATCTAGGGGGTGCTCGAGGCCATATCCGAGTTTGGGTTGGCTAGAGCGATTTGAGGCTTTATCCGGGGAAGGATAGGCTAAAGCCAACCGGTTTGTGGGGATACAAGTCGGTATAGAAAAGGAAAAGAAATTCACTTTTGTACACCTCCGATTTCTAGCGATATTGAAATCAAATTTTGTAAACACCCTTTTTTATAATGCAATCATGAATATATTTGTGTTTATTTGATTTCTCTCAATTGGCGTAAAATTTCATTATTGCAAAATTGTTATTACTAAATTGTCATCTTATTTCCTATTAATCAAAAACAACTTAGTAATTATCATAAAAAATATAAAAAGAATTTTATTCCCTTATTCACCCCCCCCCCCCTCTAAGGGCGCCGTAAGATCCAACAAGTGGTATCAGAGCGCAGGTTATTCCAAATGGCTTAAAAACCAGGAATAATGGCGTCTTATGATCTCGCTTTTTCCGAGGGTCAGGGAATTAGTAGACCTCCACTATATACTGGGTCAGATTATAATTATTGGAAAAATAGGATGCGTTGTTTTCTAATGACCCTAGATATTGAGGTTTGGAACATGGTAGAAGAAGAATACACTCCTCCTACATTTGTAGTTGGAGAGGTTATGTTAGAAAAACACAAAGATAAATGGGATGATTTGGATAAACTCAAATGTAAAAATAACGCAAAAGCCATGAATGCTCTATTTTGTGCGTTAGATAGAAATGAATTTAATAGAATTTCTGCATGTACTACTGCTTATGAAATTTGGAATCATTTGGAAGTTACTCATGAAGGTACATCGCAGGTTAAAGATTCCAAGCTTTTTCAACTGGAGTCGGAATATGAAAAATTCTGAATGGATGAATGAGAAGATGTTGATGGTATGTACACGCGCTTCACCAAGATCGTCAATGCCTCAAAAGCACTTGGAAAGACTTTCTCAAATGGAGACTTGGTCCGTAAGATCCTTCGTTCTCTTCCTCCAAAACTCAATCCGAAGGTGACGGCTATTTCGGAGTCGCACAACTTAAGGACACTCCAAGTTGAGAGCTTCATTGGGAATCTCAAAACCCATGAGGTAGAACTCAAAATCCAACATGATGAATACAATAAGGAGCCAAAGAAGAAGGCGTTGGCATTCAAATCAAAGAAGGAGTGCCAAGAGGATGAGGATGAAGATGAAGAAAGTTTTTTGGTGAAGAACTTCCAAAAGTTCATGCGAAATCCGGAAAGGCGAAACACTTTCCGGAAATTTGTCCAAAAAGGTGAAAGATGGAAAGGGTCATCTTCAAAGAAGGAAAAAGAGAGCGACAATGAAGAAGAGAGACCTCCACCGGAATGCTATCATTGTAGGAAGACGGGGCACATACGGAGCCAATGCCCAAAATTCTTTAAGGAGAAAAAGGAGAAACAGCACAAAGGGAAAGAAAAGAGGAAGGTGCTAAAGGCAAAGACATGGGATGACTCCTCTTCCTCCTCCTCTGAAGAATCAAGCGGGTCTTCATCAAGCAAAGATGAGGAAGCAAACATGTGCCTCATGGGACGTGGAAACGACGGCGACGACACCATTGTTCCTAGTGACACTGAGGTAACTCCTCCCACTTATGATGAATTGTTTAATGAATTTCTTGAAACTTGCAAAGCTTTTGATAAAAATATGAAAGATAGTATTTTATTAAATCGTGAAAATGAATCTCTTATTAAAGAAAATCAAAAGCTTTCCAAAAAGGTAATTGGTTTAGAAAAGAGAAAGGTTTCTTGCCAAGAATGTGATCACTCCACTAAATTGGCAAAAGATATAGAAGAGTCACTTTCTAAAGCCCTCTCTCATGCCAAAACTCTTACAAAAGAGAAGGGGGAATTAGAAAGGAAATTAGAAGCCTCTCTTTTGCAAATCAAAAATAATAAAAAAGGTTTTGAAAATAGGTGTGTCATGCTTGTGAAAGAAAATTCTTTACTTAAAGCACAAGTTCATGATCTCACCATGGCTATTAAAAAATTTGGAATAGGACAAAAATCACTGGACATGATTTTAGGAAACCAGTGCCATGGTTCTGGAAAGTTTGGGCTCGGATATTGAGGTGAGGGCTACCGCCCGGCGCTAGCCACTAACGCCGGCGCTAGCACCTCATACCAGAAACCTGAAATTTCTTTTTCAAAATGCTTTCCTTCTGTAAATCAAATTTATTCCAGCAAGAAAATCTTCCAGAAAAGGCTCTCAACCCCCTTTATTTCGTGTGCAAACTGTTATAGGTTGGGTCACACAACTAGTTCCTGCTGGAAAATAAAATAAAATACTTTAAAGCAAATCTGGGTACCTAAGGCTTCCACTTATTCTATGGGAGGTTCTACTTGGGTATCCGGATCTTTACTCTCATCTTCTTTCTAGATGTGCAGGCAGGCTAAGGACAATGAAGACATATGGTACTTGGATTCAGGATGCTCCAAGCACATGACGGGCAATAAAGCTAAGTTCCTTAGCCTAGAAAAGAAGAAGGGAGAGATCGTGACGTTTGGTGACAACGAAAAAGGAAGGATCATGGCAATTGGTACAGTTGGTAACGAATCCTTCACTATATCAAATGTTCTTTATGTAAAAGGGCTAAAACATAATCTTATTTCAATTAGCCAATTATGTGATAAAGGATTAGATGTTTTATTTGAATCTTCTACTAATCTATGCAAAATATCTAATCTTATTACAAACAATATTTTACTAACTGCACCAAGAATACACAATGTTTATATAGTTTCATTTCATGATCTTTCAAAATCATCATTAAAATGTTTTATTACCAAAAATGATGAACTTGAACTTTGGCATAGAAGGCTAGGACATGCTAGCACAAAGCTTATTGTAAATCTTGCCAAAAGAGATTTAATTAGAGGATTGCCTAGATTAAATGGAAATTTACCTTCACTTTGTTCACCATGTCAAAAAGGTAAAATTACTAGATCCTCTTTCAAGAGTAAAAATGTTATTTCTACTACAAGACCTTTGCAATTAATTCATATGGATCTTTTTGGTCCCGTTAGCACCACAAGTCTTGGTGGTAGATTATATACATATGTTTTAATAGATGATTTTTCTAGATATTGTTGGACAATATTTCTCTCATCCAAATCTGAAGCATATTGTGAATTTTCAAAACTATGTACTCATATTCAGAATGAAAGTGATTTAAAAATTAAATGCATTCGCTCGGATCATGAAGGAGAATTTGAAAATGAAAAATTTACATCTTATTGTGATATGTTAGGCATAAAACATGAGTTCTCCGCACCACGCACACGACAACAAAATGGTGTTGTAGAAAGAAAGAATAGGACACTTCAAGAGCTAGCACGCACTATGTTATGTGAATATAAATTACCTAAGTCCTTTTGGGCCGAAGCTGTAAACACGTCATGTTATGTTATAAATAGAATCATGCTTCGCCCATCTTTAAATCTCACACCATATGAACTTTATTTTCAAAAGAAGCCTAAAGTATCTTACTTCAAAGTTTTCGTTTGTAAATGCTTTATTTTAAATACAAAAGATAGCTTGGGAAAGTTTGATGAAAAATGTGATGAAGGAACATTTCTTGGATACTCTTCAACTAGTAAAGCTTATAGAGTTTTTAATAAAAGAACTAGCAAGTTGAAGAGTCAATTAATGTGAAATTTGATGAGCTTGCTCCTTGTATAGAAAGACTTTCCGCATGCAAAGAGGATGATCTATTACCTCCTTTGGAGCATGGTGATGAAGAACCTTCCAAAGAAGAAGAAGAGGAGGTCAAGAAAGATGAATATGTACCTCCAAGCGTCTTAAAATTCACAAAGGATCATCCACGAGAACTTATAATTAGAGAACCATCCATCGGGGTAAGAACTCGCTCTTCTCTTCATGAATCTTATTCAAATGTTTGTTTTGTTTCCGAAATAGAACCAAAAAACGTTTCTACTGCTTTAAGCGATGAATTTTGGTATTTGGCTATGAATGAAGAGTTAGAACAATTTGAGCGACATAATGTTTGGAAATTAGTAGAAAGACCATTTAATCACCCGGTTGTAGGTGTAAAATGGATTTTCAAAAATAAATTAGATGGTGAGTCTAGAATATCTAGAAATAAAGCACGCTTAGTAGCACAAGGATATTCACAAATCGAGGGGATAGATTTTGATGAATCTTTTGCACCCGTTGCTAGATTGGAGTCTATAAGAATTTTTCTAGCATTCGCAAGCTTTAAAAGAATAAAACTATTTCAAATGGATGTGAAAAGTGCGTTTCTAAATGGGTTTGTAAAAGAAGAAGTTTATGTTGAACAACCCCCCAGTTTTATTAATGAAAAATTTCCAAATCATGTTTATAAACTAGAAAAGCGCTTTATGGTTTAAAACAAGCGCCCCGTGCATGGTATGAAAGACTTACATCATTTTTATTAAAGCACGGTTATATTATGGGAAGTGCGGATAATACTCTCTTCATTAAGCACAATAATGATGATATAATTATTTTACAAATATATGTTGATGATATTAGTTTTGGATCTACTAATGAAGAGATGTGTAAAGAAGTTATTTTAGTGATGAAAAATGAATTTGAAATGAATCTTGTAGGAGAACTTTCTTATTTCCTTGGTTTTCAAATATCACAAAAAATTGATGGTATTTTTGTATGTCAAACTAAATATGTCCATGATATGCTTAAACGTTTTGGATTTGAAAACCTTAAACATGCTTCTACACCAATGAGTGCGTCAATTAAATTAGGAAAAGGTGAATAGGGAATTTCAATTGATCAAACCTTATATAGAGGTATGATAGGATCCCTACTTTATCTTAGTGCAACTAGACCCGATATTATGTTTGTCGTATGCTTATGTGCTCGATTTCAAGCCAATCCAAAAGAATCTCATTTAAAAGCGGTAAAATGAATTTTTAGATATCTCATTGGGTCATCTAGATTAGGATTATGGTAGCCACATAATGATTCATTTACATTGCATGGCTATTCCGATTCGGATTATGCCGGTTGTTCACTTGATAGAAAAAGCACTAGCGGTACTTGTCATTTTCTAGGACCCTCATTAGTTGCATGGTCTAGTAGGAAACAAAATTCGGTTTCACTCTCCACCACGGAGGCCGAATACATTGCATTAGGGAGTTGTTGTGCACAAGCTCTATGGATGAGCCAAACTTTATAGGACTTTGGATTTCATCTAAAACTTATTGAATTAAAATGTGACAACAAAAGTGCCATTGATCTCACAAATAATCCGGTTCACCACTCTAGATCCAAACATATAGATGTGCGTCATCATTTCATAAGGGATCAAAATAAAAAAGGAAAATGTAACGATTAGTTTCATTGGCATGGACTCTCAACTTGCTTATATATTTACTAAACCTCTTCCTGATGTAAGGTTTCAAATGTTAAGATAGGAATTACGAGTCTTAGACATCTTAGGATGAAAAACATGTAAAACGCTAATATTTTATGCAATTTGAGCAATCAAAACATCTCTGAATATTATACAATTTCTGCATAAGACTGCACTTAAGACCCCTAATCACTATCAAAAATCAAAAATTTAAAATTCCTAAAAAATCGTGAACTGTTTGCCGCGCTATCACTAGCGCCGGCGCTAGCGTGGGTTTTGGAATTTTCTGATTTTCAAAATTTCTAAAAATCACTAAAAATATTTCAGTCTATATGTACTACTTTGTTTGTATTTCTGACATTTGTTATTTTTGTTTTATTCATATTATGAAAAATCAACTACAAAAATTCAAAATTCAAAAAATATAAAAATATGTTTTTGTGATTTTCTGTTTGATTTAAAAATGATAAAACAAAAAAACTGTATGATCTTTATTACCAATATCAAGCATGTATGAATTATATTATTTTGAATTATTTACAATGTTAAAACTTATTCCTTCAAATTACTATGAACATTGTTTTGCTTATCATGCTTTGATATATCTATTTAAAGTGCATCAATTGTATTGAAAAATGTGTAGAACCAAGCTTAGCATGCCTCTAAGTATGAGTAAATGTTTTATGATTGATAATGATACATTTCACTCACTTATTTTGGTAATCAACATGTGTGTCTAAATCTAAAAATGCTTGCTTGTGTATTGTATTTGTACAATGAATTAAAACTTGCATAAGTTTATTGCCTACACTACATTTGAATTGCACTTATGAAATTTAGAAAATTGGTTAAGTTAAAAATTTTGGTTTGCAAAACTAGTGTATTCAGAGAATGTTGTCTCACAAATATGAACAAAAATTGTATATGTAGACAAATATAACTCCACCAAGCACTACTTAAACCTCCTGATAAGTCTTCATAAGCATTGTGAGGTTGAGCACCGTGGAAAGAATAGTAAAGTGTCTTGTGCAAACTTTGATTATTACACCACATTGTTAAAAATTATGAGCATTAAAAGTGTGTGAAAGTAATTTACTTGTGTTTTATTGTGCACTTTACTTTACATATGTCTTGTATTTTAATGATTTAAATCCATTGTTAACATTGCCCAAAATACACTTATGTGCATATCATTATCTTTCATAACACTTCTTCTCATGAGTATTGGATTCTAATGCTTTATTTATACTACTCTTTATATAAGAAATGCACTAGATAACCTAGCATGATCTCTACAATGTTTTGGTATTTCTTGAATTTACAATTAAGTAACATTGTAGTATAATGTCTCTATGATATGTTCATTTCATGCTTGATATCTTTATAAAAACTTTGAGATTTCAAAAGGTTAAAACATCTTTCAATTTCGAACTAAAACTCAAATTTTTACTTATGCTTTTAATGCTTACAAAAAGATGTTTCTTATAATCTTCCGCTATGCTAAAACTCTTATCTCTTTATTTGAAATCTCTTCAATACTATACTTAAATTCTTTATCTTTGTCTATATTACAAAAGCTCGATCATGATTTATCTTCTTAAAATGCCTCCTTACTACCCTCACCCCACCTTCTTTTGATAATACCAAAAGGGGGAGATTAATTGATGAAATCTATATAAGAGAAATTAAATAAGGGGAGTAACACATAAATTCATGAAATCTATCATTTAGGGGGGGGGGGGGGGGTAACACATAAATTGCATTTATATAGGGGGAGCATTTAGATAGGGGGAGTATGCACATTATCATGCATATCATTTACTATAGTTGCACTTTTATCTTTCTTATCTTATCTATAAACACAATTGTTGATTTCTTGCTTAGAGGATTTGTTATTATCAAAAGGGGGAGATTGTTGGACATGTGTGTCACATCCCTTTGTTTGAGAATAACAAATCCCATATTGTATTTGATATTGCTTGTAGTGTGTTTATAGTGTGCAGGAACTATAGGCGCAATACTCCACAGGTAGAAGGCAGCATGGAATCAAACTTTCTGAAAAGAGCACTACCACCAGCGCTAGAGGTTAACGCAGGCGCTAGCGCTACCGCCAGCGCTAGCTCTAACGCCAGGCGTTAGCTCAAGATCATGTCAGCGGTTTTGTCTCAGCGGTTCCATAACACTACCGCCAGCGCTAGCGATACTGCAGGCGCTAGCTCAAGATCTTGCCAAGCGCCATGCCCCGACCGTTCTACAATCGCTCCACACGAATGCTACCGCAGGCGCTATCAGCTACCGCAGGTGATAGCTCCAGGATTTATAAAACGATGTGTTCTCTCTCGTTTTGTGTTAGAACTTCTAGAGACATTACTTGTGCCCAAACTCTCGTGCTACTACTCTGCCGAAACATCATCTCCCACTCAAAGACAAAGAAGAAATTCTGGAGAAGGAAGCCATCATGCTGCATCCAAAGAACGATCGCTTCGACCTCGCTTATGCTTCAACGATCCTTCATCCTCATCTCCAGAAATCTCAAGAGGGAGTCTGCTTATTATTTACTTCACTTCTTTATTTGTATCTTGTAGTGAAATCGCCTTGTTTTTGGCGACTAGGTCCTTGCGCGGCTTAGGGGGAATTCGCCGCGTAAGTTGGCGACTAGGTCTAGGAGATTAGATCTAGGGGGTGCTCGAGGCCATATCCGAGTTTGGGTTGGCTAGAGCGGCTTGAGGCTTTATCTGAGGAAGGATAGGCTAAAGCCAACCGGTTTGTGGGCATACAAGTCGGTATAGAAAAGGAAAAGAAATTCACTTTTGTACGCCTCCGATTTCTAGCGATATTGAAATCAAATTTTGTAAACACCCTTTTTTATAATGCAAACATGATTATATTTATGTTTATTTGTTTTCTCTCAATTGGCGTAAAATTTCATTATTACAAAATTGTTATTACTAAATTGTCATCTTATTTCCTACTAATCAAAAACAACTTAGTAATTATCATAAAAATTATAAAAAGAATTTTATTCCCTTATTCACCCCCCCCCCCTCTAAGGGCGCCGTAAGATCCAACAAGGGTTACTGAAGAAGTTCTTTGCTTTTTCAGTAAAGACCGGGCAGTCTATTTTGGTGACCACAGTGACCGTGCAGTTTGTATATAACTGGTGGTCTCATAAGGGAGCTATTAGCCTTGCTGAGATCGGGCGGTCTGTCTTGTGAGACCGTTAGTGATCTGATGGGCAGTTATTGTATACCATTTTGTGCGGTGATGACATTCGTCTACTCGCCTATAAATAGGGGTGCAGGGCCCGTCATTCATAACAAAGAACTGTAAGAACCAAAGTTGGCTTGATTGTGCCGGTCTCAATTTGAGGTCGAGCGGTCTGTGTTTTTTGTCTGACTGGTTTGTTTGTTCGCAGGTTAGCAACTTGCAATTCGCGGTCAGCATTCTCCCTTCTTCCATCCTTGAATAAACCAGTCTGCCAGCGGTCTATCTGGGCACACTGTGTTTAGGTGTTCTTGGACTGTGCAGCGGACTCAGTTGATCAGGCAATCTTAAGAGACCAGGCGGTCTTGAGTGCGGTCTGCAGCAGGAAGCAGTTTCTTCTTTTAGTGTTTTTAGCAGTTGAATAAGTAGCAGGTCGAGCCGTCTATGGTTGCAGGCTGACAGGTGTGCTTTTCTCTGTTCACAAGATCTCAGGGGTTAACTGCACGGCTTGTTTGTTCGCGCCATCTGGCAATCTCTATCTGTCAGGTCGTCTGCAGCTTATTGTTTTGTGTTTTGTGCTTCTCTCCTTCGTGATTCTTATGGATCATGTCTCGCCATGTATACCTCAAATTGTAAAGAGATAGTTAATGCCAAAGCACTATTCGGTCTTCCCATTGTCATTATGTTGCTACGCTTGTGGAAAGTTTGTGAAGTGTTCCGCATTTTTTACTTCAACTCCAGACCTCAAATTTTTTAACAAGTTTCCTCTTTATCGAGAATACATGTGGTATCACCTTTCTTGGAGCAAATACAAGAGGCATATTCTCCTCTTCATCAGTCTTGTTAGCTTCTTGATGAATGTGATCATCTTTGGGAGGCTCCCATTGAGATTGTGCATTCTGTTCAGCATTCACAGCAGCCTCCTTAGCAATCAATGCAACCTAATCCAATATTTGTTCATCTTCTAGGATCTCCCCCTGAGTTGATGGGAGCTCCCCCTGGGTTACTACATGAAATTTTGCAACAGGTTACTGATCTATTATTAGAAGCTCCCCCTGATTTTGTACAAGAATATCTTGAGGGCTTGTAAGATTCCCCCCGCCCCCACTTGTTATTTGAATCTAGAATTTATTGCCTTAATGTTTAGAATACAGTAAGTCTATCATGATCTGGAACTTCATTTGGTTCCCCCTGGATATTTGCATCTGGAATTTCTAGCCTTACTGTTTGGAATATAGTAAGTCTATCATGATCAGGAACTTCAGCATGGAGGAGGATACAATTGTTTTGAGTGATAGGAGGGACTCTTTGATTCTTGTATCTTTGACTCCATCTAGGAGAACTTCTTATTGAATTTTCTGGCTTGACTTGCCAGTAGGTCAGCAAAGGTGCTTGAGGCCAACCCTATTTCTTTAAATATTGCTTGCTCAATATCAAAAGAAGGAGTAGAATGTGTGATAGAGACAAGTGATGTAGGAGGAGTTGGTGTAGATAGGATTACTGGAGGGATTGAAGTGAAGTTCTCATTGAGGTCTTGATGATCTTGATGGATGGGGGAGTTGGATTGATACAGTTCTGGAGATATATGATATGTTGGTATGGGATTAGATTGATTGTCTGTGATTATGGTGGATGGTTGTTGCTATGGTTGGAGAGGAACCTGAGGTGCAGGTTCTGGGGCAAGAATGGATGGAATGGTCTGGTTGAACTTCGTTTGATTAGCCTCTGGATCAGCCTCTGGATTAGTATCTTGTTGAGGTGTTGGGGTGTCCAATAGAAGAGAATCATACCTTGGAGGATCTTGTAGTATGTCTTGTGGAGGTGTAGAAGGAGGAGGTGAAGGTGCAGATTGACCAGGCTTCAGAATCTGCCTGGTGCACTTGGAAAATATCCCTATATTCATCCTTTTCCTAGGAGGGATGGGCACTCCTTTTGACTTGCACACAATTGGATGGTGGTGGAAGAGCACCTGGCTTATGATTCTCATTTATGCATTTTCTTTCTGAGCATATTTGTGCCCAATCATTTTCAGGAGGCATCTCCCCCAATTTATCTTCTTCCTAAGGACTAGAACACCCATGATCTGTAGTTGCTGCTTGGGCATAGCTTCATGAGTTGAGATTTTGCATAGGAGCACCTTCCCTACTATATCAGCAAGGAATCTATATTCTTCTGCAAGATCAATCTTCTTCAGATTAATGGCCTTCTCTTTCTTGAACTACAAGATCTCTATAACCTTTTTTATCTCTTCCACTTTCAGTTCATCTGAATCACTGCCAGTTGTAAGATCAAATGTTTTATTTAGCAATTCCTCTGTAATACGTATATCTGTCTCAGAAACTTTCCCATAGAGGGAGCCATCATCTCCTGTTTGCAGATTGTCCTTGAACTCTGTCAGTTCAGCATCAATTATCTTGCACCTTGAAGAAATCAACTTTGTCAGACATGTAGCATGAAATAAGCCGAGGATGGCCTTGAAATTATCAGATGCTGCAGTGAAGGAGTCTATATCAACATGAAAGCCAGAGTTTATCTTTGGAGGAGCATTTGATTCTGAAGTACATACAAAAAGAGACAAGAGAAAGAGAGAGAGAGAGAGAGTGACGAGAGAAAGATGCAGCAAAGCAGGAGGAAAGGAGAGCACGAGAGGGAAAAGAGAGAATTTGAAAGCGTAATGAATTTGACACCTAAGTTGCTTAAAAGAAGATGATTCGTCGCAACTTAGGGTTGTAGTCGATGCACCATCGATAAAATTAATATTCATCGTGCCAAAACCTGTCGAGGCAGCTTCTAGAAGCGACTCTGTGCATGCTTGTCATGTCGACGTTGAGTCGATTAGAACTCGACGCACCATCAAATTTGACAAGCAACTATTAAATCGACGTTTTCGTAGATATGAAGTCGACGTTGCCTCGAATACTATTTGAATTGTCTGATTTAGACTGCTCTCGAGGCTGGCATCGAATAGAATTAGATGGTACGTCGAATTCTATTCGACGCAACACAAATTATCTATTGCATATTGCTTTCGAAGCAAGCGTCGAGTAGAATTAGATGGTACGTCGAATTCAATTCGATGCAACTCTGAATAAATAGTTCTATTTTCTTATAAAGTTCTTGTTGTTTTTCCCAACAATATTTTTATTGAAAATAGTATTTATACTATTATTTTCATGAACTAATAAAGATAATAAGAGGATCCAGAGAAGAGATCACTCCCTTGTTGGATTTAGTTCTTTATTATGCCATAGTTCTTCCTTCCCCTTCTATTATCTCCTATGAGGGATCCTACCAAATCTTGCATAAGTAACTCAAACATTAGAAGGAACCCAGGTTACCTTGGGCCCTTTGCATTTACCATTATAGGGTTCTATAAAAGAATAGAAGGGTCTTTCATGGTATCCTTTTGGATGGCAGAGAATGAGTTTTTCAAATCTAGGTTTATTATATTGATACTTGAAGTGTGTATAGAATATATCAAAGTGTAATAAATCTGTAGAGTGCCTAACAATTTTCTCTTTTATAACACCCTTTTTACATAGATTCATTGGTTTGTTTGAATTGATTTTCCCTAGAGATTTCTTTTCACGATTAGATTTTGCTTTATTAAATACAATGATTTTATCAGGATTATTAATATCCTGATCCTTAGATATTGCACTCTTATAACTTGTTTGATAATCACTAGGTCTAACAAATCTAACTAGATTTTTCTAGGCTGGTCTACTAGTGAATTCAGTGCTAGTGCAAGGGTCTGCTCCTAGACCTAGGTGCTTAAATCTCATGGAGAGATTTTGTGTAATATCTTTGAGCTGTTGACTCCTCCCATTGAGAGAGTCCTCAAAGGCCTTTGCCTTTGTTAGCACTTCTTTTAATTTTAGATTATCATTTCTTATCTATATCAATTCTGTTTCTTTACCCTAAATTTTATTTCTCAAATCATTATTTATTGAATATAATTCATCTTTCTTGAGGTTTTCTAATTCCTCCCTATCGGTTTCTAATTCTTTTTGTATTTTGAGAAAATCATTGCAAAATTCTTTAAAATAATTTTTAAAATCATCAGAACTAAAATCAAAATCCCCAAACAGTGATACCTATTCTTCTTCATCATCTGAGGATATTCCTAATGCCATCAGGCAGGCTGCTTCAACATCCTTTTCTTCATCACTGTCTGACGAAGAGGAGCTTAACTCTGCTTCAGAGTCACTCCAGGTTTCAGCAATGAAACCTTTGCCCTTCTTCTTGTCTTTCTTCCTGAAAGACTTCTTCTTCTGCTTCTCTTTGTTGCAGCTCCTGTCCCATTGTTCTTGTGGGCACTCAGGGGCTATGTGCCCTGGTTTATTGCAAGAGAAGCATATCACATCCTTCTTTGGATTCTTATCAAATTTGGGTTTTTGAGCTCCACTATTTTCTTCTTGAGTCTTCTGTCTTGACCCACTTACTGAAACTTCTTGTCAAGAGACTGAACATATCATCTTTAGGAGTGGAAGGTTCTCCTTCAACAACCTTCAAGGCAAGACTCCTTTGGATGGGAGTTGGGGTTGTTTCCTTTGCCTCTGTTTCAAGCTTGCTTTTTAGTAGCATCTCATAAGACTTGTGATTTCCTAGCAAAACATCTGCAGAGATCTCTCTGTGGCATCTGGACTCTATGATGGCCCAAATCCTTGAGTCGCATGAGCTTGGGAAGCACATAAGGATCTTATCATTGATCTCTATTAAGGATGTCTCCTTGACCAAACTCTTTAGCTTATGGATAATGTTGTTGAATCTCTCATACATTTCAGCAATACTTTTTTCAGCTTTCTTTTGAAAGTTCTCATATTGGGATATGAGAAGGGACTTCCTGTCCTTTCTTTCATCAGAACTTCCTTCAACAATTATGGAAAGGGATTCCTAGATCTCTTTTGTTGTTTGGCAGTCAGCTACTTTCGAAAAATTGTCATCTGACATTGTGGAAACCAGAATGTTCATTGCTTTGGCATCACATGCCATCTGCTTCTTCTCAGCCTCTGTCCACTCTTTCCTTGGGACAACTTCCAGTGTTGAAGATCCACTGGCATATTGTCTTATTGGAGCGGGGGGACCTGAAATTATAACATAAAAGATGTCTTGATCAATAGAGTTCCTATAAAAGATGTCTTGTTGATGCATAATCCTTAGAACTCATTTTCTTTAGAAAATAGTTTAAACTAATTTACAGTAAAGAAATGAGAGGAGGAGATCTTCTGATCAAGGTGTTAACCTTTTAATGATCAACCTCCCTCTGTTACTAATTGAAAGTGCACAGCGTGTCTCTAAGTATTCTCTAGAGGGGGTGAATAGAGTTTTAAATATTTTCTACCCTAATTATGCACACACAATAAAAACTCTAGTATTATGCAATCAGCAATCCAATAGACAGAATAAAGAAAACACAGATAGCAGGAAATCAAAACACAGAAAAACTAAAGTAGGGACAGCACAGAAAAACAACACACATAGGACACAGGAATTTTTATAGAGGTTCCGCAGAATGTGTGTACTCCTCTCTTCTACCTCCCTGCTAGGATTGCACAACCTGTGCCTGAGTCTTTTGATAAAGAGACTCTTAGAACCACCGAGTATTTTGATAAGGAGACTCTTAAAACCACTGAGTCTTTTGATAAGGAGACTCTTAGAACTACTGAATCCTTTGAAAGAGGGATTAATTAAACTCTTTTACAGTTGAAGAATAAAGGAGAAGAAAGAAAGAAGAGGGAGAATAGAATTCTGTTCTCAGAATTCTTCAAAAGCAATTTCTTAAGAACTGCAGCGTCTGATTTTTTATAGATTTGTATATGATAAACCCTTGCTTATGATCGAGATGATTGCAAGGGTTATTTGCTTTATCCACTTCTTCTAAACTAGCTGATGTGTGATGAAGAAGAGGGAGTAGCTGTATTATTTTCCTGTGCAGAGAGAACACTTGTTTTCTGTCTTAGGGTTGAAGGAGGAAGAAAAAGAAGAAGAACCCTTTTTCAATAGATGAATAATAATGATCAATCTCTTGATTTTCCTCTCCTCTTCAGCAAACTTATTTTGTATGATTGGTATTTGAATTTCTTTCTCCTTTTAGGCTGTCCTGAAAAGGAACTCTTATTGGACATTTGATTTACCTTTCTTCTTTTGATCCCGACCCGTCCATCAGACTTGAATACCTTCCTATAATGTTTTTGATCTGTCATGGAATACTCCATTCCATTCCTAGCAATAAATGAGCTGTTGGAGAACTGTCTTTAGCTTTGCGGTCCTTCTAAAAAGGTGTTAAAAGGACAGCAGAGAAAGCTTCCTTTTCAAACTATATTCGACGTAACATCGAATAGAATTTCATTCTTATCGACGCACCTCTGAGTTCTTATAGAAGTAGCTCTGTAACACCTGCCCCGTCACATAGAATATGACAGTAGGTCCGGCCGGGACCCCACGCCATATTAAATGGACAGTAACATGAGTTACTTTATCAGTAGTTAAACAATTTCAAATAAAACCATCTCAGCATACACAAAGTCGTACACAATGGAAGCATTTATTTAAATTAAAACCAGATTACATTGTTTGTCCACTTGTTCACTAGGAATAACAATACATAAAGTTACATGAAATGTGTACATCAACAGTGGCTTCCAAACATCGGCACACAGGCCGACCACACATGAAAAGTAGTAAACAAAACATTTGGGCCTTCAAGGGCCAGCAAAGCTCAACAGCCAGGGATCCAGCTCGCTATTTCCCGCTAGTCTCGCCAGGACCTGTCATACACAATCCACCAAGTAGTGGGAAAACAGGTAACCGGTCAGATTATGCTGACCCAGATTTATAACGACCCCACCCCATGCCCGGGGCGGTGGTACTCCTTCCCATCAAACAAGCAATAACCGCATATATTTCATAGGTTCGTCTATACGACGCATAGAAACAATCACCATATACGTCGACTCAAGGCGTATTGTGCTCTCAAGACACACTCCAACCATAAGTCCTTTCTGCTTGGATGGCCAATTTGAGCTAAGCCATACATACTGACGTTTTCTGACTTTCTACCATAAGAAGGCAATGAAGGGCCCCCTCGCCCCAACAAATATGGCCGGTTTTAGATCCAGCTAGACCCGGCTCAATCTTCATAACACGATGCTGGTAAACTTTCACCTCATCCCGTTCACATAGACAACTTCACAGGGTCATCGCCTCAACCCCCAGAGACACTCGCATTAACGACGGCACTAGCACTAGCGCTAGTGCTAGCTACAGAACTCCGTTCTATCAGCTATTTCAGGTATTTTCTGGAGATCACCTCCGGAACTCCCTGCAGCACATCACAGCACCCAGAAGCCAAAAACAATCATACATACTCGGACCTTCTCCGGAGTGCAATATAGCATATCAACATCACCAATCCAGACCATCCTATCTACATGGGCTTCACACAGTATGCATATGTCCGTACAGTGATTTGGACTCTATATGCAATTTTCTACGGGGACGATCCATATCGACCCGTCAGAAGAACCCTATCCACTAATTAGTGGAAATTTTCTTGCTACTATGCAAATCTAAGGACTAGCATGTCCAGATATTAAGGAGGAGAATCGATACCCTCGGTGCTCGTTTTGGTGCCATAAGGTTCAGCTTGCTCTCCATGGATCCAATGATGGCAAAAGCGCACAAGAGATATCCTACCCAGACTTTCTCTAGCCAAAATGGACCTCCTACCTCTTCCTGACCTCTACCTTTGAATTGGAGAGAGTCTAAGTCAGACCTTTGAGAAGAATCCTTAAGTTTGAAGGTATATATATAAAACTGCTACCACCGACAATAGCCACATGCGCCTGGCGCTAGCCTAGAGGCGGTACGACTTAGCCATTTAAGGATTCATCAAGAAATACCACCGCTATCTCTAGCGCTACTGCCTGCGCTATCTTTCATCAACAAATTCACTTGTTCAACATGATTCATCGAAATATATTCTTCGGGACACATTCGTCCAGAAAGCTACCTCTAGCGCTAGCACTACGGCCACCGCCGATGCTAGCACTTGACGATGCGTCTAGTTGCTTTCGACGATACATAAGTCCTTTTGTCAAAATGCAACCATTTTGATGACAAGAGCTACTGTCGGCACTAGCCCTAGTGCCCGATGCTAGCTCCTTAGCTCAGAATTCTGCAAAATCGTTGCACCTGAAAACTGGGACCTTACAATCCTCCCCACCCCCTAAACAGAATTTCGTCCTGAAATTCAAACAGTGCAACAATCAACAAAGATACAAAATGTAACTTGTACCTCAAGGGAACAATTTGGGGAACTCGCCACGCATGGTCTGCTCACGCTCCCATGAAAGCTCCACACGACCGCACTTGTCACAGTGGACTTTGACCATCTTGATTAGTTTATTATGCAACTTCTTAACATCTGTGTCCTCGACGCGAATAGGGACGACCTTTGCCTTTAGCCCTTCATCAACTGGCACTTGATTCGCCCCTAGCACTTGGCTAAGCTCTGGCACAGACTTCTTTAGCACAGATATGTGAAACACATCGTGCAAGCCGCTCAATTTTGCTGAAAGAGCCAGCCGATAGGCAGATTCACCAACATGTTCCCGTGTCTCAAATGGTCCAAGGTATCTTGGACTCAACTTTTCAGGCGTCGAATCCTGGACACACCCTTGAACGGTTTAATTTTGAGATAAATCCAGTCGCCCATGACAAACTCAACGTTTCTATGCTTGGCATTATAGTATTTTTCCTGCCTATCTTGCGCAACCAACAATCTCTCTCGGATTGTTCGAATAGTCAAATTGGCATCATCAACTTTTTTTTGCTTAAACAGCTTAGTTTCGCCTGTCTCCGCCCACGCTAAGGGAGTACGACACTTTCTACCATAAAGTGCCTCAAAGGGCTCCATTTTTTTACTTTCCTGGTAGCTGTTTTTATAAGCAAACTCAATCATAAAGAGATAATCTTCCCACCTCTTTTCGAAATCCATGGCGCACATTCGGAGCATATCCTCTAATGTCCTATTGGTCCATTCAGTCTTCCCATCCGTTGGAGGGTGGAAGGCAGTGCTAAATTTTAGATTAGTACCCAATAGTTGGTGGATTAACCTCAAGTCTTTCGATGTGATGCGCATATCTCGGTCACTTACGATGCTACAAGACACACCGTGCAATCGTACAATGCTACTACATATAGTTTTTCTAACTTCTCCATTGAATCGTCCTTCTGGTTTGGAATAAAGTGGGATACCTTTGTCAAGCGATCCACTATCACCCAAACAACATCATTTATGCTTTGCGATCTCGGCAAACCATGCACGAAATCCATAGATATGTCATCAAATTTCCATTCTGGAACAAGCAAAGACTTTAGGAACCCACCAGGTTTCTGACACGTAAAGGGCTATGTCCATCTTTAAACCTGGACACCAAAATAACTTTTTCATGTCTTGGTACATTTCTATGCTCCCCGAGTGGATTGAGTACTTGGAAAGTGTGCTTCATGCATCAATTCTTCCCAAAATTCGCCAACATTTGGGATGCACAACCGAATGTCTTTCCACAAAAGACCATCGTCCAACACAAACTCTGTAGCAGACCCATCACCGTTCTCCGCCAAGTAGCGCTTCATACAACATCAAGCTCGAAGGCTTATTGTATTCCATCCAATTCAAGCATGTACTCGCGCTAGCACTTCTATTCACACAGGAAATTTCCAAGTCTTCTAAGTCGCTGATCAGACACGGATCATGAATCTGAATCCAGATGGCTTATGTAGAAGCCCTCCGGCTCAAAGCATCTACGACACTGCACAACCCCGATATTCGCCAGGCGAAGAGGCCCAGTTTAAGAAGACAACAGGATGAAAGAAGTAATAACAGGTTTCAGGACTTAGGGCCAAAGACCTCGCGAGGGAGACTTTGGAGAAGTCTCTCTCGAAGGGCTCGTTGAGAGGCGAGCGAGAAGGGTCAGCGAGACAAACACTCGCAGGCAGTTTGAGGAAGTTTTCTGAGTTCGACGAAAGGGGTACTGCGTTTGACGAACTCTCCCGTGTTCGTCGAGCTCACCTGAGTTCGTCGAGCTCACACCTGTTCGGAGAAATCATCGGAAGACGCCGAAGTGTTCTATGCTCATTAAAGCCAAAGGGACGGTCTCACAATAGGAGTTGCGAGATCCAGACCTCAGCAGATATTTTCAGAAGACTGGGCCATGCGAGGGCTGACAAACCAATGCCTTGCAGGCCGCTGGCAGAAGAGACCTTTGATCAGTAAAGAGGTGTTCAGCGAAACGTGTTCAGTGCGCGGCAAAGTTAGTAGGCGATCTCGCAGGAAGGCTCGCGAGCTTAGAGCCTCAGCTTCCAGCGAGCTCAATTCTACGTTCGACAAATGTCGAATGGAGCTCAGCATTCGTCGGACGGCGGCCGACGAACAAAATATGTTCTATAGCAGCGGTCGACGAACCGCCCGTCTCAGCAGTCATCGAATAACTTGATGTTCTGTATTTTGTCGAGCTCGTCTGTGATCGGCGAAGTGCCCTGTGTTCGACGAAAGGTGTGTTGAGCTTGACGAAGTCAAGAGGCGGTCTCGCAGGAAGGCTCGCGAGACCGGACCTCGGCAGATACTGCCAGAATGGGCCAGCGAGGTCCTCGCAGGGTGATCGCCTAGGAGAGGCACCACGAGAAGGGCTCGTGGGAAGGCCCGCGAGAGCTTCGGCAGTAAGGTTCTTGCAGTTCCTTGCCCATAGGTTGATAGGGCCAAATTACCCTTTTACCCTTGGTGGTCTGCCTTTAGCCTCTCCAAACAGCGGAGTTTGGCTGTTAGCAGACCCATTTGGGGTGCGGAGAGTAAAATCAAAAGGCGGAATCCTGCTATTTGCAGGCCAGACTAGAAAACCTATAAATAAGACCTCAAGGGCACCTTGGAGAGGACTTCACTTCAGCTTCTCTCTCCTCAGGCTTTCTTTGGTTAGCATTTCCAGAGCTCTACAAGGTCCCCGAGTGTCAGCTTTGGCTTGGGAGGGGAAGCACTCAACGATCTTCCGGGTTAGTGGAGGCACCTCCTCGCTGTGACTAAGGTCTTAGTCATTTTTCTAGTCTCTAGTCTACCTTCTCCGAGGGATCAGTAAGGGTTAGTTGCCCCTCATTTCGGTGAGGGTCCCGAGCTCCACAAGAGACCGAGAAATCGGTTTCAACATTTTGGTGCGGTGAGCGTGGAGCATGGTTGGTCCAAGAAAGTTCCAAGGAGCAGATATGACAGGAGGCGAGGATCAAGGCGAGGGGTTCAGCGAGTCACCGCAGGTAGTGACGCTGAGGATGTTCGCGAATTTCAGGAGGTAGGTGCTCGACACCTTCGGGCTCACGATCGCGGCGCTGCGGAGTGAGTTTGCGACCCCAGCACCTCAGGCGACCCATCCCCCAGTAGCGGTTGGCGAGAATGCCCCGGGGGAAGGGCCGGAAAGGAAGTCGCAGGAAGTTCAGTTTAAGTCTTAGAAGGGCAAGTGCTGTTCGCCAGCCCGGCGAGCTTCGTGCCGGCGAGCTCCGTGTCGGCGAGCTCTGTTTCGATGAGCGCGGCGCAGGCGAGCGCGCGCTCGGAAGACATGGCTACTGTGGGAGTGGTCCAGGCGAATACCGTTCTCACGAGCGCAGTCCCCGCGAGCCCGAGTCTGGCGAGAGAGCTTGGGGGTCGTGTGGAGCGAGAAAGGGTAGCAGAAGGGGGAAGTCCCTTCTGCGAGTTGGTACTTTCTGCACCTGTCCCGGCAGGGTTCGGAGAGTGGTACAGTGTGTACTACAATGGCAAGGATGACCCTATCCAACATCTCCAGTCTTTTGAGGACTCGGTCTCCATCAGGCCGATGTCGGATGCTTTCAAGTGTCGGCTCTTCGCCATCACTGTTAAATAAAAGGCCAGGGACTGGTTCCATCAACTCCTTACAGGGTCGATCTACGCATTCGAGGATTTGCGCCAGAGCTTTTTGTTGCGATTCTCAAGTTCAAAGAAGAGGAAGAAGGACGCCGAGTCCCTCTTCAAAGTGAAGCAGGAGCCAAAGGAGTCGTTGGCTTGCAATGCAGATCGGTTCTAGGAAGAAGTGCTACTCACTGAGGAGATGCCTGGGTTTGCACTCCAGCTCGCCTTCATGGTTGGGCTGAGGGAAAGTTTCTTTAAGATGGCTTTGAAGAGGAAAGCCCCCGTCTCCTACGAGGAGTTGATGGAGACGGTGGCGGAAGAGATTGAGAGTGAGGAGGCCAACCCGTGTTGAAATTGTTGAAGTGAAGTGGAAGGGAGTCCGGCCGGTCTGAAGGCTGGAGACCGCAGAGACCGCGCGGCCTGCACTGGTGCTCTGGCGGTTTGGTTCTGCGATCTCTCCCTGCTGTTCTGGCGATCTGCTGTGATCGGCCAGCTTGCTTCTTGGTTTGGTCGTTGGTTCTGGCGACTTGTTGCGAGTTCTTCCGGTCTTGTTCTGGGCGGCCTGTTCTTGGTTGACCGCCATGACCGGGCGGCTTGTTTGGGCTATTCTGGCGACTTGGCTCAAGTCGGTAAGATGTTCATCCTTGTCTTGGCGATCTCAGGAAGGGTGGTCGTTGTATCCGCGCGGCTTGTGCGAGGCTTGCTGCTGTCTTCGGTCTTGGACTAAATATTGTCCAAGTGTTGTGTTCGCGCGGTCTGCCTTTTGAGACCGTTCGCGATCTGATGGATGGTGACTGTATCCCGGTTTGTGCGGTGACGACATCCGTCCACCCGCCTATAAATAGGGGTGCATGGCCCGTCATTCCTAACAAGAATTGTAAGAACAAGAGCCCAGATTGTTTCTTGCGGTCACAAGTTTGAAGTCGCGTGATCTCGGAAGTGAGCTAACTGGTTGTTGTGTTCGCAGGTTTACGGTCAGCAGGTTGCGGTCTCCTTCCTTGGTGATTTCCGGTGGCTTGAATAAACAGTTCGTTTGCGGTCTGTCAGCGAACTGGTTTATTGTGTTCTTGTGCTGTTCGCAGCTAGCTCATTGATCAGGCGACCTTCAGCGGTTAGGCGATCAGAGTTGCAGTCTGGCGACAACTTCAGTTCTTTGTTTAATTCAATAAGCTTCAGTTCGTGCGGTCTGGGATTGCGGTCTAGCAGTGCAGGTTGTCTGCTTCTGTTCGCGTGGTCTCAAGGTGTTTCTGCGGTCTGACTGTGCAAGCGGTTTGGGAGTACAGCAGAGCAAGCCGGGCGACCTGAGCCTTTTTGCGGTCTGTGCGATCTCTGCTTTGGCAGACCGCCAGTTTCAGTTTTGGTGTGTTTGTTCTTCTCATCTCCGTGATTCTTATGAATCATGTCTCGCCATGTATACCTCGTAGTGTAAAGCAGTTCTGTTTCAATAAAGATTTCTTGTGTTGCTGTTTTGGCATTGTGGTTGTTTGGCTATAACTCTTTTTGATACAACTCCTGCTTACTCCTAAACGGTCTTTCAAAAAATTTTAACATGGTATCAGAGCCAGGTTTCTGGAGTGGATAAGCAGTGATCAACTAGAGTTGCCATCGTCTTTATGAAGAAGAGACCACAAAGATTGCCATGGAAGGTGGATACGCAAGAGGTCTTGGTATTGAACTCCTCACATCGACTAACTTTAAAAAATGGAAGTCATGTATGGAGAGTTACTTTCTTGGAGAGGATCTATGGGAGGTAGTTGGCGGAGAAGACACACAAGAGGTGTTTCTAGCAGGAGATAATATGGCAGAGGTGAGACTTTGGAGGAGGACGAATGCTAAGGCAGAGTTCACTCTCAAAAGGACTATCTCACCAGAGCTGTATCACATCATTGGATGTAAATCTGCTGCTGAGATTTGGACATCCTTGGATGGGTTGTTCAATAAGAAGAATGTAGCGAGGCTACAATATCTTGAAAATGAGTTGGCGAAAGCCTATCAAGGTGATCTTTCTATTTCCTCCTTCTTTCTCAAAATGAAGAACCTCACGGCAGAGATTTCTGTGTTGGACCCTGATGAGCCTATCTCTGAGGCAAAACTGAAGAGGCATATCATCCGCAGGTTGCGGAAGGAGTATCTTGCCTTTGTGACTTCAGTTAAGGGTTGGGCAAATCAACCGTCGTTGTTGGAGCTGGAGAACCTTCTTGCTTCGCAAGAAAGTTTAGCAAGACAGATGGCGGGGGTTTCTATCTCCGGGAGAGAAAGTGATGTGATGTTCTCTGGGAAGAAGAAGAAGAAATGGGAGAAGAAGAAGCCGGGTCATGATGGACCCTCCACTTCATGTCAGCAAGATAGAGGATATGCCCCGAAGTCTGATGGGAAGAAGAAAGGAGAGGGACCGAGGTGCTTTAGATGCAATAAGACCGGGCACTTCAAGAAAGATTGCCGGGTGAATCTTCAGGCGGGACATGCAGTGGAGAAGGAGATGCCAAAGTCTGATGAAGTTGGATGGGGAGGAGCCTTTGTGTCTAATATAACGGCGATGCCCGTTAAGGCCTTGGCTTCCATCAACTATGATGAGGACTGGATTGTTGATTCAGGGTGTGGGCATCACCTCACCGGGGATGGATCAAAGTTCTCCTCTTTGGCACCTTACTCAGGTAACAATGCTATCATTACGGCTGATAATTCTATTCGTCCAGTAGAACACGAAGGTGTTGTCTCACTGAGCAGTAATAAGGGTCCACTCATGTTGAGGAGTGTTTATCACGTGCCTGGTATGAAGAAAAATCTCTTCTCTGTGACCAATGCGGTCGACGCCGGTTATCACGTTCTGTTTGGTCCAATAGAAGAGAAGTTTCTCAAAACTCAACCGAAGATAAAGGGAGATGTTATTCATGTCGGCAAGGGGTGAAGGACTTGTTTGTTTTATCGACAAGTACCTATGTTGATAAGATGAGGACCAATGATGGCGCGGCTATCTGGCATGAAAGGTTGGGGCATGTAGGCATGGACAAATTGAAGGCTATGGCGGTTAGGGGCCTTGTCAATGGCTTGCCAAGCTTTTCCTCCTATGGAGACGGTCATGTCTGCGAAGGATGTCAGTTTGGTAAGTCTCATCGACTTCCATTTGACTAATCGCAAACAAGTTGCAAAGTGCCGTTGGAGTGCATCCACGGTGATTTGATGGGACCGACTGCCACCCCGAGCCTTGGAGGCAACAGATATATGTTGGTGTTGATTGACGATTACACCAGATATGTCTGGGTGTATTTTTTGAAGGAGAAGTCGGATGCTTTTGCAAAATTTGTGGAGTTCAAGGAGCTGGTTGAAGGCCGGCTAGGCCTGCGGGTTAAAAAACTTAGAACTGACAATGGTGGGGAGTTCACCTCTGGTGAGTTCTCAAGTTTTTGCAGGAAGCATGGCATCAGGAGAGAGCTTACTTGTGCCCATACTCCACAACAGAATGGCGTTGCCGAGAGGAAGAACCGTCATCTGACGGAAACTTGCAAATGCTGGCTTCATGCTAAGAGTATCCCAAAGTCCTTCTGGGCGGAGGGAATGTCTTGTGCAGCTTATGTCATCAACAGGTTGCCTTTAAGTCCTATCAACATGAAGACCCCTCACGAATTGATGTTCAAGGAGAAGCCGAGAGTTGCACACCTTCGGGTGTTCGGGTCAACCTGCTATGTGCATATTCCTGAAGCTCTTCGGACAAAGCTAAACGCGAAAGCAAGGAAGCTAGTCTTTGTTGGGTATGATGAGCAGAAGAAGGGATGGAGATGCATGGATCCTGAGACACGGAGATCTGTGGTATCTCGGGATGTGGTGTTCGATGAAGTGACTTCCTACAAGGGGAGTTCAGGAGTTGAACTACCAGAGAGCAGGGTTGATAAAGAAGGGAAAGCTGTGGGAAGTCTTCAAGTGTAGTTGCATGTTTCACCAGGAGCTCCAGCTGTGTCAAGCTCTGAGATGGAGGATTCAGTTTCTGGAAGCAGGGGGAGCGATGCTCCTAGTTCATCTGGAAGAGGAGCTTGCACAGAAGAAGCAGGTGAGGAGGTGGTTAGTCAGGAGCAACCTCTTAGGAGGTCGAAGAGGACTATTCAACCACCAGATCGATACACGGGAGGGAACATGGTGAACTTTGTTTCATGCTTCTTCGCTGGTCCCTTGGATGAGAGGGAGCCATCGAGCTTTGAGAAGGCCAGAGGCGTGAAGGAGTGGGACGTTGCTATGCAAGAAGAGATGGCAGCTCTCGAGAAGAATGAGACCTGGTCTCTTGTGCCCAAGCCCAAGGCACCACTCCTGTCACTTGCAAGTGGGTCTTCAAGCTGAAGAAGAAAGCTGACGGTAGTATCGAGCGTTACAAGGCTCGCCTTATAGCTCGCGGGTTCTCACAGCAGTATGGAGAAGATTATGATGAGACGTTCAGTTTAGTGGCAAAAATGACTTCGGTTCGATTTGTTATTGCCTTGGCAGCTTCAAGTGGTTGGGAGATTTGGCAACTCGATGTGAAGAATGCCTTCTTATACGGCGAGATTGACAAGGATATCTTCATGATCCAACTGCAAGGCTTCATCTCGAAGGAGTATCTGGACTACGTCTGTACGTTGAAGAAGGCCCTATATGGGTTGAAGCAAGCGCCTCGAGCGTGGTACGGGAAGATTGTAGAGTATCTCTTATTCTACGGATTCTTTGCTTCAGACTCTGATTCTAGCTTGTTTCATCAAGAAGGAGGGGGTGCTTCGGGTGATTGTGCTGTTGTATGTGGATGACATGATTGTCACCGGGAACTCGAAGGAAGCTGTTGCAAGACTCAGGGCTGACCTTGCTATCAGATTTGAGATGAAGGATCTGGGGGAGCTCCACCATTTCCTTGGACTCGAGGTGCAGAGGCGGGAGAGCAGAGTGCTCATTTCTCAGGCTGGCTATGCGGAGCGGATTGTTCAGCGATTTGGCATGTAGGAAGGGAAGAGCAGCTCTATACCTCTGGAGCAACATCATAAACTTCGGAAGGATGAGGGAAGAGTTCTATCTGAACCGTTGGTTTTCCGAGCTCTGGTTGGGAGCTTGATCTACCTGACGATCACAAGGCCAGATATTGCTTATGCAGTAGGCAAGGTGAGTCGGTATATGGCGGAACCACGGAAGCCTCATCTTCTGGCGGCAAAAGGCATCTTGAAGTATGTGAAGTCGACCTCTGATTTGAGTCTCCTATATAGGAGGGGGTCAAGCTTGGAGTTGCATGGATACATGGATGCTGATTATGGGGGAGACGTGGATGATCGGAGGTCAACGTCTGGGTATGTCTTTATGATGGGCCCCACAGCTATCTCTTGGTGTAGCAAGAAGTAAGACTCGGTGTCTGTATCTACCACAGAAGCGGAGTACAAGGCTTCGACCTTGGCAGCTCAGGAAACCGTTTGGCTCAGGAGGTTGGTAGAGGACGTTCATCAGAAGGTTCGAGGTCCCACTATGCTGCGCGGGGACAATGAGAGTGCTCTCAAGCTGGTCAACAATCTAGTCTGTCATGCGAGGACCAAATATATAGAGATTGTGCACCATTTCATTCGTGAAAAGGTGTTGGGAGGATCTCTTATGGTCGAGCATGTTCGGAGTGCGGACAATGTTTACAGACATCTTTACAAAGCCGCTGGCAAAGGGACCGTTTGCACGGTTAAGGGGGTTGCTCGGTCTAGTTTCCACTTCCCACTTCAAGGGGGAGTGTTGAAATTGTTGAAGTGAAGTGGAAGGGAGTCCGGCCGGTCTGAAGGCTGGAGACTGCAGAGACCGCGCGGCCTGCGCTGGTGCTCTGGCGGTTTGGTTCTGCGATCTCTCCCTGCTGTTCTGGTGATCTGGTGTGATTGGCCAGCTTGCTTCTTGGTTTGGTCGTTGGTTCTGACGACTTGTTGCGAGTTCTTCCGGTCTTGTTCTGGGCGGTCTGTTCTTGGTTGACCGCCGTGACCGAGCGGCTTATTTGGGCTGTTCTGGCGACTTGGCTCAAGTTGGTCAGATGTTCGTCCTTGTCTTGGCGATCTCAGGAAGGGTGGTCGCTGTATCCGCACGGCTTGTGCGCGGCTTGCTGCTGACTTCGGTCTTGGACTGAATATTGTCCAAGTGTTGTGTTCGCGCGGTCTGCCTTTTGAGACCGTTCGCGATCTGATGGGTGGTGACTGTATCCCAGTTTGTGCGGTGAAGACATCCATCCAACTGCCTATAAATAGGGGTGCATGGCCCGTCATTCCTAGCAAGAATTGTAAGAACAAGAGCCCGGATTGTTTCTTGCGGTCTCAAGTTGAAGTCGCGCGATCTCGGAAGTGAGCTAACCGGTTGTTGTGTTCGCAAGTTTGCGGTCAGCAGGTTGCGGTCTCCTTTCTTGGTGATTTCCGGTGGCTTGAATAAACAGTTCGTCTGCGGTCTGTCAGCGAACGGTTTTATTGTGTTCTTGTGCTGTTCGCAGCTAGCTCAGCGATCAGGCGACCTTCAGCGGTTAGGCGATCAGAGTTGCAGTCTGGCGACAGCTTCAGTTCTTTGTTCAATTCAATAAGCTTCAATTCGTGCAGTCTGGGATTGCGGTCTGGCAGTGCAGGTTGTCTTCTTCTATTCGCGCGGTCTCAAGGTGTTTTTGCGGTCTGACTGTGCAAGCGGTCTGGTAGTACAGCAGAGCAAGCCGGGTGACCTTAGCCTTTTTGCGGTCTGTGCGGTCTCTGCTTTGGCAGACCGCGAGTTTCAGTTTTGGTGTGTTTGTTCTTCTCATCTCCATGATTCTTATGAATCATGTCTCGCCATGTATACCTCGAAGTGTAAAGCAGTTCTATTTCAATAAAGATTTCTTGTGTTGCTGTTTTGGCATTGTGGTTGTTTGGCTATAACTCTTTTTGATACAACTCCTGCTTACTCCTAAACGGTCTTTCAAAAAAATTTAACAACCCGGAGCTCACCAAGAGGCTAGCGAAGCTCAGTGAGCCGGAGGTCAGGCAGCAGGAGGTAAGGAGAAGGGAAGAACCCAGGGCCCCGGAGGGGGAGGGGAGGCAACGTGCCGAAGGAATGCAGGGTCATGGAAGGGGTTACGGCCCGGGAAGGGGTAACTTCTATGGAGGACAAGGAAGACCCCACAAGTTTGTGTGGAGGTAGGGTCCGAGGCAATTGCCTCCCCCACCTCAGCAAGCCATGGCGATCAGGCGGGGAAGAGGAGGAAGAGGAAGAAGAGAAGAGGCTAGAGTGGAAGCAGGGGCAGGGAGAAGGAGGATGAATAGGATGGCGGAAGGCAAAACAGGGGAGGTGACGCTGCCGTATTGTGACTTCCATGATGAGGAAGGTCACGCGACGGCCACCTGCCCAGAGTTCCTAGAGACAAAGAGGGCCCGAGTGCCCGTACCAAGGCAACAACAACAGGTGAGAATCGAGGAGGTCGAGCCTCGAGAGGAAGAGGAAGAAAGGTGTGAAGAGAGAGTTGACGTGGGGAGTAGAGGAGAGATCCGGGTGATCCATGGGGGAGTAGGGGTGGAGGCAACCCGCAAGGCTAGCCTCCATGCCATCTATCGGCGGAGCATGGCCTCAACATCCACTGCTCCACCCCCAGCGGAGAAGATTACTTTCTCCCAGAAGGACATGCCAGGACATGAAGATCCGTTCTGCGATGCGCTGGACATCCAGACCGCCATCGAGAACTTCACCGTCTCACGGATTTAAGTAGATAACGGTAGTTCGGTCAATGGCATCTTCAAGAAGGCATTTGACGAGATGAAGGTGGAGGCGCCGAGGGGTGTTGGCCTCGGATGGTCCCCTATTTGGTTTTTTGGGAGAAAGGAAGGAAGTAGAGGGTGGAGTGGGACTCCACGTGACCATCGGAGGACAGTCCCAGAATTGCCGCTTCGTGATAGTGGATCACCCTAGAAGCTACAACGTCATCTTCGGCCAGCCTCTCATCAGCGCGTTTCGATGCATCCCTTCAACTTTCATCAGTGCCTCAAATTCAGCACGGGTGGAATCCAGGTCCGGGTCCGGGGAGACCCCAAAGTTGCGAGACAGTGTTATGTGATGGCTTTCAACACCATTGCCTGGATGGGAGAAGCGGAGGAGTGGGACAAAGTGATGGAGGAAGCGGCAGAGGCCAGAGGTGAGGAGAAAGAAGAGGGTGCCCAGGAAGTAGGGGTGGAGGAGTTGATGATGGTAGGGGAGGAAGAGACGGAGGAAGGAGCCCAAGCGCTCGCTCGCGGCGGAGAGAAGGAAAGTGCTTGGGGAGAGCAATCTAGGCTGGAGGCCGGGGATGAGGTCATGGAGCTTGAGGTCACCACTCGGCTTGGGATGGTGGAGAAGGTCTGAGTCAGCGGAGAGCTCAGTTCGGAGGAGCAGGCTGAGATCCTAGCCTACGTGCAGAATAATGTGGATGTCTTCGCTTGGAGCGCCGCGGAGATGCCCGGGATCAATGCGGATGTGGCTTGCCACCGCCTCAACCTCGACCCCGGCACCCGCCCCATCCGCCAAAAGAAGAGGGCCACGACGGACAAGTTGGAGGGACCAATCCAGGAGGAGGTGAAAAAGCTCATACAAGCAGGTTTTGTGTCGGAGATCCAGTATCCAGGCTGGGTCTCCAATGTAGTCATGGTAAAAAAGGGGGGAGGTAAGTGGCGCATGTGTATCGACTTTTCACTACTCATTAAATCATGCCCGAAAGATTGCTACCCCCTGCCTAGAATCGACGCGCTGGTTGACTCAGCCGTTGGTTTCTCTGTAATGTCTTTCTTAGATGCTTTTTCAGGTTATCATCAAATCCGCATGCACCCACCCGAACATCAAAGATGTCTCCTTCATCATGGGGGATGGATGCTACTGTTATAAGATGATGCCCTTTGGGCTCAAGAATGCAGGTGCCACATTTCAAAGGATGATGGATCGGGTCTTTCATGAACAAAGCGGAAGAAACTTGGAGGTCTATGTCGATGATCTCATGGTAAAGAGCTGGGACCTTGGGTCTCACCTCCGAGACCTTGAAGAGACGTTTGGGACCCTACAGAAGTATAAGATGAAACTCAACCCCTTGAAGTGTGTCTTCGGGGCTAGCTGAGGGAAGTTCCTAGGCCACTTGCTCACCCCGGCAGGGGTGGAACCTAACCCAGACAAGGTCAACGCGATAATGGAGTTGGGGTCGCCGAGAAGCCCGAAGGAGGTTCAAAGCCTCACGGGGAAGCTGGCCGACTTAGCAGGTTCCTCTCCAAGGCGGGAGAGAAGTGTGCGCCCTTCTTCAAGGTGCTGAGGGGCAATAAAAAATTCGAATGGACCCTGGAGTGTGAGGAAGCTTTTCAGGCTTTGAAAGGGCAACTCACCCAAACCCCCTACTTCAAGGGCCGAGATCGGGAGAAGACCTATCCCTATACCTGGGAGTAGGACTTGAAGTGGTAAGTTCAGTATTAATCCATGAGGAAGGAAGAAAGCAGTTCCCTATCTACTATGTCAGCCGAGTGCTGAAGAAGGCGGAGCTCCGGTACCCAATCTTGGAGAAGTTGGCTTTCGCATTGGTGGTGGCGGCTCGGGGGCTCTGGCCCTACTTCCAGGCACATTCAATCAAAGTGGTAACAGATCACCCACTTCACAAAGTCATGGAAGGGGTGGAACACTCTGGAAGATTGGCAAAGTGGTCCGTGGATCTGAGTGAGTTCAACATTACGTTTGTCCCTATGGCGTCAATCAAGGCCCAGGCAGTGGCAGACTTCATGGCTGACTACACATCCGAAGTGGGGGAACATGAACCGCCTCCCCTAGTGGCGTGGAAGATGTTGGTAGATGGTGCATCAGGAAGACACTCCTATGGAGGGGGAATCATCTTGGTGAGCCCCCAAGGGAACAAGATCGAGCAAGCTTTGAACATCCACTTCCCGATTACCAACAACCAAGCGGAGTACGAGGCGGTGATAGCGGGACTGCGGTTGGCTCGGGAATTGGGGGTGCAAGATATGGAGGTCTCAACGGACTCCATGGTGGTAGCATGCCAAGTCAGGGGGGAGTTTGAGGCGAAGGACTCGACTCTCCTGCGGTACTTAGAAAATGTCAAGGGGGTCATCGGGCATTTCCAGACTTTCTCCATCAAGCACGTGCCAAGGGAAGAGAGCACCCCCGCAGACCTCTTGGCCAGATTCGGTCCCCGAGCAGGGGGAACAGTTTCAGAGCTCTTCTGACCCACCATCGAGGAAGGAGAGTTGATGGAGGTGGATCATCGGGTCTCGTGGATGGATCCTTTCGTCACTTTCCTATCACCAGGGAAGTTCCCTGAAGGAGACCTAGACAGATGATGCTTCAGGTATAAGTCAGCTTATTACTCCTTGCATGCAGGAGGGATATATAGGAAGACGCTTTCGAGACTCCTGGCCCGTTGTGTCTCCGAGGAGGAGGTCCCGAGAGTCCTGGAAGAAATCCACTCCGGGGAGTGTGGCAGTCATTCCGGGAGCCGAACCCTGGAGGGGAGGGTGTTGAGGCAAGGCTATTTCTGGCCCACCCTCAGCAAAGATGCGGCGGAGTTCGCAAGGAGGTGTTCAAAGTGCCAACTCTATGCTCCACTCCAACTCCTCCCTGCCCAAAGACTTCGGACCATCACAGCTCCCTGGCCCTTCGCCATATGTGGGTTGGACCTAGTTGGCCCTTTCCCTCAAGCTAGTGGCCAAAGAAGATTCTTACTGGTCATGATCGACTACTTCTCCAAATGGGTGGAAGTAAAGGCCCTAGCCAAGGTAACATCTCAAGTTGTGAAAAATTTTTTGTGGGGAGAAATAATCTGCAGGCAGGGCCTCCCCCTGGCTATAGTGACGGACAATGGGCCTCAATTTGCTAGCGAAGAATTTGTTAGTTTCTGCACCCAGCTTGGCATCGACCTCAGGTTCGCATCGGTTCACCACCCGAGAAGCAACGGCCAGGTGGAGGCGAAAAACAAAGTAATCGTCAACCTACTAAAGAAGAAGGAGGAGAATCTCCAGGGAAACTGGGTAGAGCAGCTACCATCCGTCCTTTGGGCCCTGAGGACTACCCCTAACACCGCCACTGGAGATACCCCGTTTAAACTTTCTCATGGGTCTGAAGTTGTCCTTCCCATAGAATTCGAAGTAAAGACCCCCAGGGTGGTCGCCGCAGGTGAAGGGAATGAAGAGTGGCTAGTGGCCAATGACGAGGAACAAAGTCTATCCTTGGACCTGATGGAGGAACTCTGGGACCAGCCCACCATCAGGCAGGAAGAAATCAAGCGGCGAATGGCCCGATATTTTGACAAGCACATCCGAGTAAAACATTTTTAGAAATGAGATCTGGTCTTAAAAAAGGTCGACACGGCCGAAAGAGGGGCCTCGGTAGGTAAGCTCAACCCCAATTGGGAGGGTCTATATATTGTAAGCGAAGTGCTCAAGTCGGGGGGGGGGGGGGTATCACCTCCAAGATGTGGAAGTGGTACCTCTCGGCTGAGCAAGAAGTGGAGACGATTTGAAGCGATTCTACCCTTGAAAGTTTTATTACAATGTTAGTTCAATACTCTACTTCTTCACTTGAAAGTTATAATTGTTATGTGAAGGCTGGCAATAGGACAAGTTCTTATGCTGGAATGCCCCAGATCGATTCTGCTCCCGGGCTCTCACTAGACGGGGGGTTTCAGGTTGATCTCTGGAGAGGCTGGCAAGGTGAGAAGTTTTTATGCTGGAATGCCCCAGATCGATTCCGCTCTCGGGCTATCACTAGACGGGGGGTTTCAGGTTGATCTCTGGAGAGGCTGGCAAGGTGACAAGTTTTTATGCTGGAATGCCCCAGATCGATTCTGCTCCCGGGCTCTCACTAGACGGGGGGTTTCAGGTTGATCTCTGGAGAGGCTGGCAAGGTGACAAGTTTTTATGCTGGAATGCCCCAGATCGATTCCGCTCCCGGGCAGTCACTAGACGGTGGGTTTCAGGTTGATCTCTGGAGAGGCTGGCAAGGTGACAAGTTTTTATGCTGGAATGCCCCAGATCGATTCCGCTCCCGGGCTCTCACTAGACGGGGGGTTTCAGGTTGATCTCTGGAGAGGCTGGCAAGGTGACAAGTTCTTATGCTGGAATGCCCCAGATCGATTCCGCTCCCGGACTCTCACTAGACGAGGGGTTTCAGGTTGATCTCTGGAGAGGCTGGCAAGGTGACAAGTTTTTATGCTGGAATGCCCCATATCGATTCCGCTCCCGGGCTCTCACTAGATGGGGGGTTTCAGGTTGATCTCTGGAGAAGCTGGCAAGGTGACAAGTTTTTATGCTGGAATGCCCCAGATCGATTCCGCTCCCGGGCTCTCACTAGATGGGGGGTTTCAGGTTGATCTCTGGAGAGGCTGGCAAGGTAACAAATATTGATGCTGGAAGGCATCAGGTCCATTCCGGTCCCGGGCTCTCACTAAATGGGAGGTGCAAGTTGATCATTGGGGAAGTTGGCAAGGAAATGAGTTCTTTATAAGGTCAGGATGAAATGCATCAGGATTACGAGCCTTCGGCGCTGACCCGATCCTTCTTGCTCGGCAGGCCTGCTCGCTCGGCGAGGAGAAAGATTTTGCACGATAGTATGCGATTGACGAGAATCAACCCTATGCACTCCGAGGTATCCGGTGCTCGGCAGAAAGGTCGCCGGCACAGGGTAAGAGGCGAGCTCTCGCCGAGAAGGAAAGTAACTCGCAAGACCTAGAGAAAAATGCACACCTAAAGGGTAATAACCTTAAGGTAAATAATGAAAGGCCAGAGAAGCCAAAAAGGTCCTATGCCTATCTATTCGATAACGTAAGATGCGAGAATGATTATCGTGAGAATAGCCAACGTAAAAATGAACATCGAGATAAGCGAGAGAGATACCAACAAAAAAGACAAAATAGCAGAAAGGGCGAACACAATACAAGGCTAAAAAATAAGAGTTCTAACCAAGGTGATATATATAAATATATATGTGTGTTTGCTGATTGAGTAATAAACTCAAACAGTATAAGTGCATAGAAACAAACACAGCATAGGAAATAAAACAATAAACAAAAAGCAATCCAGATGACACAGAGAAATATAGTAGTTCCCCTCAACTGGGTACGTCTACTCTTCTAACCACTGGTAGGAATACACTAGGAGGTTGTTGATAAGGTGCCCTCTCACCAAGGTGATTTTGATAAGGTGTCCACACACCAGGTGATTTTGATAAGGTGTCACACACCAGGTGAGCTGTTGATAAGGTGCTCTAACCAAGATGCAGGTTTTTGCTAAGGTGCCCTATCACCGAGAGTTAACTTTTGAAGGAGTTATAACCCTATACAAGATGGGAGAAATAAAGGAAAACAAAAACAGATGTTGGTCTTCTTTTTCTAAGAAGACACTTGATGAATATGTTGAAGAGAACTCCCCCTGTCTGATGTAGTTTGATGACAGCTTGTGGAGGCTCCTTCTATTGATTTCAAAACCTCTGTTCTTCTTCTTCTTGTAGTTTTAGATCCCTGAGCAAGTGATAGTGTTTGATGTCTCAGGTTGTATATGATCTGCAAGAGAATAGTTTAGCAAAAACAGAACGAGATAAAGTAATAAAGTTGTTCTCTGTTTTTGCCCCTATTCTTCTTTTTCTCTTCTTCTTCTTCTTCTTCTTCTATTTTTCCTGTACAGGAGGTGTAAAATATATATTCTATCTCTGCCTTCATCTAATCTGTACAGCAATATGATATGTATATATAATCAGTCATAAGAGAGAGCAAAATATATTCTGCTATATAAAATAATCTGTTGCATATCTTTTTCTGTATAAAATCTGATGTTGTATAAAAGCTGTTGTCCTTTTTCCTTCTTTTGCTTGCTACAACGGCTATAGCAATTAATGCTTCTGCCAAATGGCTATAACATTTAATGCTTGCAAGCTGTAATGTCAAAACAATAATATATATAGCAATATATAAAATATAATAAAGAAATATTGCTTTAAATAAAGTCTGACAGCAAAATAGATTAGGAAATGTAATTCTGCCTAAATTTAGTCGAGCTGAGCTCAACTTTCGTCGACCTCAATATTAATATCACTGTTCTGAATAGCTATTGGATTTCGTCGAGCGCCGTTCGTCATTCGTCGACCTCTGCTCCACGTTCGTCGAGCGCAGCTTCCTTGCTATAAACTGTCGAGCGCTGCTTATATAAGCTCTGTTCGCCGATCGTCGTTCGACGTTTGCCGAGCGCCGTTCGACGAAATGTCGAACTGAAACTAATATATGAAATATTTTATTTCTCTTATATTTTCTTTATATTAATTTCTCTTATATTAATTAGCCCATTATATATATATATATATATATATATATATATATATATTTCTTAGTATATTATTTATATATATTTTATTTTTAGCCTTTTAATTATATGTCTATTTGCAGCCTTCTTTCTTAATGATAATTAATCTAAGTTAAGATATATTACGATATATACTTAGATACTAAAGGTGGATCCTAACTCAAATCAAACCTAAGGTTCCAACAATCTCCCCCTATTTGAGTTGGGATCCTAATCCAAATTAACTAGGTTCTAACAATCTCCCCCTATTTGGTTTAGGATTCCTAAGCATAAAAAGTCTTGACCTGCTTAAGGGTTAGAGATTATTTTTAAATTTTTTTATAACTAAGCAATTTCTAATTTCCTGAATTATGATTTAAATAGGATTTTTTAAATGAAATGAATTGCTAGCTGTTTAACAGATTCTAAGAATTTTTATAATCAGAAAGACAATATCTGATAGCTTCTTTCTATAGAATCCCCTTAATCAGAAGAGACTCACACTCAGAGCTCTGATCATTTCTGATCCATGCTACTTGAGTAGAATGCTCAAACTGATTTTGGAGAAAATCTTTAAGATAGTGAAGTTATCTGATATTGCTTTTAAAATAGAAAAATTCAACAGAATCATTAAAAACTGCTGTTTAAATTTAATTATAATTTAAGTAAAAAAATGCCTTATAGATAGATAAGTTGGCTTTTTTATTTCATTGAAATATAAATTTGAAAGTTTATTTTTATTTTGCTGAATATAAGAAATTTCTTTTTCTTTAAAATTCTGTTTAAGGTTATCAGCTATAATTAACTTGTTTTCTAACCAACTAATTTGTTTTTCTGTTATTTTAAAATCCTTTTTAGGTTTGTTATAATCAGAAGTCAAAATAGTTATTTTTAACTCTTTTCTAATTTTATTTTCAGAATTGTAATTTTCAGCAATTATGAAATCTGTACATAATGAATTGAAGACAGATTTATCATCAGAGGTAGAAATAAAATGTAAAGATACCACTTTTACCTTTTCTATTTTATATTAAGATTCTGATGTGTAATCTGAACCATATATAGCCAACATGCAGAAATTTGTGGCTTTTTGTTCTTCCTTTTCTTCTTCTTCACTTAGAGTAAGTGATGGTTCTGCATCAAAAATAATGTTAGTGGAAGAGGAAGAAGATGGTTCATTTACCATCCTTGAGAGGGAGTTCCAAATGCTCCTTGCTGAAGTGCAAACATTAACTCTTTGATAAATGTCATTTGACAGTGATTGAGTTAATATCTCCATGGCCTTTGCATCAGTACTGACCAACTTTTCTTGATCATCAGATGAAGAGAAGGAAGATTGAGTTCCTGTCAAAACAGATTTGTAGATATCTTCATCTATTGCATTCATATATAATTTAATTCTAATTTGCATGTTCATCCAAGAGATCGCGATGCCGAACTTTTTTGGGTTAGCAAGGTCGCGCGGTCAGCTTTAGAGATCGCGCGGTACGTGAGGTCGCGCGGTCTGAATCCCCTTCTTCACATAATAAACACTTTGTCTCTTCTTTACCTAAAAGCTTCGGGCAACCCGTATTCTCTGGAAGCTACCCGTTCGGGCAGCCCTCACGCCTATAAATAGGGGGGGGGGGGGGGTGTCCTCAAGAAGAGGACAGTGGAAGGCTTTTCAAAACAGATTGATTAATCAAGCGGTCTCAATTCCAGCTTGGATTTCCACTCTTAATCCAGTTTGTTCTCCAACCACTTTTTGTATTCTAATCATTTTCTATCAAGCGAATATTTCTTGCAGCCAAGCGTCAAAAGCGATAACAATCGGCAGGAATCCCATAACAATAGTCTTCACTGATAGTTCGATAACATCACTCCCGATATTCACAGGGGACCAAGTAACTGGAAATCCACAGTTCGCTCATCTTCATAACCCAACTAACGAAGAGGGCATTTTTTGCATCAACAGAACGAAACACGTGACCTTCAGATTTGGATTTACAGTGAAGTCTAGCGGTCAACAATGTCAGACCGGGAGTTGCGGAATCAACCCGGAGGAAGTCACCCTGATGCAGGCCGTGCGGCATCAGAAAATCTAGAAATCCATTTTGAACAAGCCCTCGAACAAACTCGACAAGAGTTCGCTCGAGCACAGCACGAGACCGCTCAACAGATGGAGGCAATGGGAAAAGCTCTAGAAATATTTTCCCAGCATTTAGCTCCACGTGCCGCTGATATCGCCACACCACAGTTGCACAAGCAACTTACGAACAAGTTTCAGACCGTGCGGTCCTCGAACCTGCCGCACCTCCGCGATCACAAGGGGACGAGCTTGCCGCTCGACAAGAGTTTTTTCAAGCTGCTGCCCGGGGAAGTCCGGCCCGAGTATTAAACTTCCAGGAGGGTGTTGTTTCCCGCCCCGCTGAATTGTCGGAAGAATCATCCCCATTCATAGAACAAGTTAGGTGGGAGCCTGTTCCGATGGGTTTCAGAGAACCTAGACTCCCAGTATATATCGGAAGGGATGATCCGATTTCACATTTGCAAGATTTTGAAGCCGCCGTCTCGATGAGAACCTTGTCGGAGGCTCTTCGTTGTAAATTGTTTGTGACTTCTCTCGGAGAAGAGGCTAGAGAATGGTTTTTCAGCCTCCCGTCAAGATCTGTTGCTAACTTTGCAGACCTAAGGAGAGAGTTTCTCATAAGGTTTGCTACCTCAAGAAAATGGAAGAGTGGACCCGCAGCTCTCTTCAAGATCAAACAAGGGGAAAATGAAACGATAGCTCATTTTGTCGCTCGATTTCAAGAGGAAATATTAAACATCCGAGATGTCGGTCCCATCCTCCATCAAGTTGCATTCATAAATGCCTTGCGCGAAGGCCCCCTAAAATTAAAAGTTACCACCAAGGAACCTAATTCCTATCAGGAGCTGATCATAATTGTGAATAGATTTATTGAGGGTGAAATTTGTAATCCAGAATATGTCTCATATCTCTCCAGTATGGCTTACCAAGGGGGAAACAACTCTTCTTCTTCGAACCCGCAACATCATCAAAAGACAACCCGCTAAGAATATCAACCTCCCGTTTTCCGGGGGAAAAATTTCCGTCATCATCGCCCACACAACAACCCTCAACAATTCACCCAATGGCAACAACCAGCCCAGACTCAGCCAATAACCAGTTTCCCTCTCTTACCCCTTCAAAATAACCCACCTAAACAATCTTTTAACAATTCACAAGAATGTTTTGCAGATCTTCCCCTTCCAATTTCAGAAATTTTGGAAATCATTGAAAGGCAGCCCTTCTTCAAGAGGCCAGCCCCAATGAAATCTGACGTTAAATTCAGAAATCAAAGCCTCTATTGTTAGTTCCACAAAGAAAGAGGACATCAAACTGAAAACTGCAGAGCGCTCAGATTTTTAATCGAAAAACTCCTCAAGGAAGGGAAGCTTCAAGATCTAATCAACAAAAAAGTGGAAGATCAAACAAAGAAGACAAAGACCGTCGCTGAGGTCGGTTGGGAATGCCAGGAGGTAGAAGATGCTGGGCTCTTTGGTAGCATTCATATCGGTTGTGAATGCGTAGAGGCGGATGACGAAGGAGAAAATGGTATGCTTTTTTGCATCCATGGTGGTGCTGGACTTGAATCCTCCAAAAAGTCTAGTATGGCTAGAATCTTCAGGGAAGAAGTCTCTGTCGCCACTACCTCCACTCCAGCTCCCGAGGTAGTCATCTTCAGGAAAGAAGATCTTCCACCCCACGGGAATCCCTTTAATGATGCTCTTGTAATCAAAGCTGTGATAGAAAATTTCACAGTCGAAAGGGTCCTGGTGGATACTGGCAGCTCGGTGAATCTACTATTCAAATCAACCTTCGAGGCTTTAAAAACCGGGAAGAAGATGCTTCCTACTGAAGGGCCTCTTTATGGTTTCTCGGGGGAGAAATAAGAAGTCGAAGGAAGAGTATCACTGACCGTGATGATGGGAGGAATTATCAAGCAAGCTGAATTCATCATAGTAGACGCTCCTAGTAGCTACTAGGCTATTTTTGGCAGACCCCTCCTTAATCAATATAGAGCGATAGTATCTACCTTCCACCTCGCGCTAAAATTCTCTGCCCAGGGAAAGCAGTTCAGGATTAGGAGCAACCCCAAGCTGGATCGAGAATGTTACGTCAGAACAGTCAGTTTCATCGACATAAGTGCTCAGCTGGGAATCAAAGAGAAAGTAATGATGCCTCTGAGTTCAGAATAAGGGGATTGCGATGCTTAACTTTGAATTTGCCTATTAACAAATAAAGATTCTGTTGTTTTCAAAAAATAAACCTCCTTAGATTTCTTCAAAACTTAAAGTTTGTAACCAAACGTGTCCTGATAAAATGCATCCTTTCTCCATTTCGTTTATTCGCTATTACTTCATTTAACCTAAACTAATTTCTAGACCACTGTTTATTTTAATACTGTTTTTTACAAAAAGGCATTGGCTACTTTTTTTTACATAAATATCGTCAGGACAGAAATGACAGCTTCGGAAGAATTCATTCTAGAAGATCATGAAGACGAGATCAAAAATAGAGCTGAGGGAACTCATTTAGAACCTGCCCAAGGTATCCAGCTTGTTCCGCTTGAAGAAGATAAGGACAAGGAACTCTCAATTAATGCAGAACTTTCTGAAATAGAGAAAGGAGAATTGATAACTTGTCTATTCCGAAATCTCGATATATTCGCTTGGTCCGCAAATGATATGCCAGGGATGGACCCTGATATAGCCTGTCATCACTTAAATATAGATCCAGCTTTTAAACCGGTCGTACAGAGAAAACGAGCAGTAGCGGATACTCTAGCTGAACCAATTAGAGAAGAAGTTCAAAAACTTCTCAAAGCTGGTTTCATCCAAGAAGTACAATATCCAGATTGGGTTTCAAATGTAGTTATGGTAAAAAAGCCTGGAGGCAAGTGGAGGATGTGTGTAGATTTCACCAAGCTAAATAAAGCATGTCCAAAGGATTGCTATCCTTTACCTCGAATAGATTCTTTGGTTGATTCCGCAGTCGGATTTCCCTACATGAGTTTTCTGGACGCCTTCTCAGGATATCATCAAATCAGAATGCATAAGCCAGATATTCCTCATACCTCTTTTATAATGAACGACGGGTGTTTTTGTTATAAAGTAATGCCTTTTGGTTTAAAGAATGCAGGAGCAACCTATCAGAGAATGATGGATTTCATATTCAAAAAGCAAAAAGGCAGAAATCTTGAAGTATACGTAGACGACCTTCTCATCAAAAGTAAACAGTTTTTGTCTCATTTAGAAGATCTCGAGGAAACCTTCTCAACACTCCGAGTATTCAATATGAGGCTAAATCCGTTAAAATGTGTATTTGGAGCCAACAAGGGTAAGTTTTTAGGTCATCTGCTGACTCCGGACGGCCTTGAACCTAATCCAGATAAGATAAAGGCAATTCTTGATATGGCACCTCCGAGAACACCAAAAGAGGTTCAACAGTTGGAGGCAGAATGGCAGGATTAAGTCGATTAATATCTCGATCGGGAGATAAGAGTGCTCCTTTTTTCAGAATTCTCCGGAAAGCCTCTAAGTTCGAATGGACAGAAGAATGTGACTTAGCATTCAGTCAATTAAAGAAACAATTAACATCAATTCCTCTTCTCCAAAGCCCCCATGAGGGTGAAAGCTTATTTTTATATTTAGGTGTCGGAGTGGACGCAATCAGCTCAGTTTTGGTTAGGGAAGAAAAGAAGAAGCAATTTCCAGTCTACTATGTTAGTAGAGTCCTGAAAAACGTAGAAACAGATATCCGATACTAGAAAAGCTCGCTCTAGCACTCATCATTTCAGCCAGAAAACTCAGACCATATTTTCAAGCCCATTCAATTCAAGTAGTAACAGATTTACCCCTAAAAAATGTGCTAGAAAGGCCAGAACACTCAGGCAGGTTGGCTAAATGGGCTATCGAGTTAAGTGAATTCAATATCTCATATGTCCCGCGAACGGCCATCAAAGCACAAGTATTAGCCGATTTCTTAATAAATACAGCAGGTAATGAACCTAAAAATGATGTAAAAGAATCTATACCTTGGACAATTTATGTTGATGGAGCTTCAGGAAAAAATTCCTCAGGAGCAGGAGTCATCTTGATCAATCCGAAAGGAGTTAAATTAAATCAAGCTTTCAAATTTCATTTTTTGGTTACCAATAATCAGGCAGAATACGAGGCTCTCTTGGCAGGACTTCATTTTTCCAGAGAATTAAACATCGAAGATGTTGATGTCAAAATAGATTCATTAGTCATGGCGTCCCAAGTAAACAACACATACGAGACTAAAGAGCCAATTCTGAAGAAATATCTAAAAGTAGTAAAACAAGAGATCGGGAAGTTCAAAAGTTTCACTATCCAACATATCCCAAGGTCGGAAAATTCAGATGCGGATCATCTAGCTAAATTTGGGTTATTATCAGGAGGAACCACTTCAGATCTTTTCCATCCAGCAATTAATGAAGATTCAGTAATGCAGGATGACCATAAAAGTTCCTGGATGGACCCTTTCATCTTATATCTCTCATCAGGGAAATTCCACGATAGTATAAAAGACAAGAGGAGATTCAAATTAAAGGCAGCCTACTATTATCTAATTTCAGGTATCCTATATCGAAAAACCTTTTTGGCTCCTTTATCTAGGTGTATATCAGAAGAAGTTCTGATAGTCCTCCGAGAGGTACACTCCGGAGAGTGTGGCAGTCATTCAGGGGCACGAACTCTAGAGAAGAGGATTCTAAGGCAGGGATACTTTTGGCCTAGAATAAGGAAAGATGCAGCGGACTATGCTAAGAAATGTATCCAGTGTCAAAAATTTGCTCCACTACAGTATCAGCCCGCCCAACAACTAAAATCCATCATGACCCCCTGGCCATTTGCAGTATGGCTAATGGATCTACTTGGGCCTTTTCCTACGGCAAGCGGACAAAGGCGTTTTATCCTGGTTATGATAGATTATTTTAGCAAATGGATTGAAGCTAAAGCTTTAGCCAAAACAACCACCCAGATAGTAAAAAACTTTATTTGGGGAGAAATTATCTGTAGGCATGGAATTCCTATGGCCATAATCACAGACAATGGGCCTCAATTTAACAACTTAGAAGTGATTAACTTCTGCGACGATACAGGAATAGAGCTTCGATTTGCATCAGTTCATCATCCAAGGAGTAATGGGCAGGTAGAAGCGGCTAATAAATGTATCCTGAACCTTCTTAAGAAAAATGTAGAGAATATCAGAGGCAATTGGGCAGAACAGCTTCCAGCAGTTCTCTGGGCCCTAAGAACTACCCCAACAGGAGCAACTGGTGAAACCCCTTTTAAACTATCTCATGGGTCAGAAGCCTTAATTCCAATCGAATTTGAGGTAAAGAGCCCCAGGGTTCTGTTAGCTCAACAAAATCAAGATACCTGGATAGAGGAAAATGATGAAGATCTCAAACTTAGCCTCGACTTAATTGAGGAATTAAGAGACGAAGCTCTAATAAGGCTAGAAGAAGTAAAAAGAAGAATGGCTAGATATTTCGATAAAAATATAAGGATCAAAGAATTCATTACTGGAGACTTGGTTCTAAAAAAGGTCGATGCAGTAGCAAGATCCAGCTCAGTCGGAAAATTGAATCCAAATTGGGCAGCTCCCTATATAATCAAAGAAGTCCTGAAGAATGGAGCCTACCGCCTCAACACTTATGACGGGAATGAAATAGCAAAACTTGGAATGGAGATGATCTAAAACGTTTCTTCTCTTGAAAAACAGGCTTCTCATCATTATTCTAGCAATGTATTCATACCCAGAAAACAGTTACCAATAGAATTATGGACATTCCATATTCTTATTTCAAAAACTCCTTTTTTATGAAATTTTATACAGATAAACTCAACAAAACACCAAAGCAGACATCGCCGGATCATACATGAACCCCCATGAATTGAAGCTGAGCATAACACCTGCATCGACCACGGATTGCGGGGAGATTTCGCTTCCGTGTAGCAGTAGCTCACCAATCTCATTTGAGAGGGTTCAAGATGATATCCCGGATCTTGGACGATATGTGAGCACACCACTGCATCAAGGGAGGTCTTGGTGAATGCCATCTATGTCGTACCTTCAGATAGTGGCAACAGGCCATCGCAGCCTGCTACACTCGAATACTATTTGGTTGTTCTTCCTTAAAAACTATTTAGAATGTATACAAAGAAATAATGGTGCGGCAAACATGGATAGCTTTCTCTCTTTAGCCCTGACTAAAAGGTTATCTCACATATAAACATATATATATATATATATATATCCTGCCTACGATCTTACTAATATCATCTCGTCTATTTGACTTTTCTTTTTTTTTTCTTTGAAACCATAAGGTCATCTCACTTTTTCTCCCTCTATAAATTACCTATCAAAAACTTCATAACTTATGATGCATATAACTATCTTTTCCTGCGATTACCATTTTGACATCAGGTCGGGCGATCTCAGAGCTCAGATCGCTTCAGAAGGATCTTGAAATATCCCGAACAAGTCCCAGAACTCCCCAGACCCCGGCATCCAGAATAATTACCATCTAAAAATACTAATTCCAAGAACGATCAGCAATATGAAGATCGCTACATCTCATTCAATATTCAATTAAAACTGAGCATGGAATAAAACTGGAAATAATATCAAGACCGTTCGGTCATAATACAGGATCGACTAAACATTGAAGAAATAATTTGCAAAAATATTTTTCTACCTCTCATACCACAGCAGAAGACAGAAAGAGAAAAATACACAAAGGCAAAACGACACAACCAGATACAGGTATGCATGGAAAAAATTAACTTCTATTTTAACTACTGCTCATTCAAAAGTTTTCATTACATCAGCAATAATTTAGGCTGCCATATCAGCGGTCAGATACATTAGAATAAGCAAAAATTTTAAAAAAAATATATATTCCTTCTACTTCTTCTTCTTCTTCTTCTTAGAGGATAGGTCTTCATCTTCAGTTGAAGCGGAATCAGCACTGGGTTCGCTCGAGCTGGAAGACTTTTCCAGAGAACCAACATCGGATTTCGTTGCCGAGCTCAGCTCATCATTTGGGTCGAACTGACTTCCGCTTTGCTCATCATCATTCCTGACCAATGGCATGCTAAAATCAGTGTTCAGAAAATCGTCTATATTCTCAAAGTCGAGTTCGTCAAACTTTTCTTGTGTAACCATTCGACCTCCTAAAAAATCATCCTCATTCATCTCATCAACGTCAACTCCAAGATCATTTCTGTTCTTCCCTACCTCACCTCTTTCCACTTCATCTTCCTCACTTAAAATTTCCACTTCTTCCTCTTCCTCTCCCTCCTTATCTTTCACCTCCGTCTCTTCATCCAGTTTTTCTTCCTCTTCCATCATATTATCTTCCTCCACTTGAGAAGCAGCGGCCTCAGGAAACAAAGATGAAAAATCAGTGTCTTCAGGGATCTGAACACCATTATCTCGTAACTTACAAAGAGTCATTTCAACTGCTTCATTTATCTCCTCCAACATCACCTTTCGATAAGCATGATTATTTCCGTCATACATTTCTTTCTTTGTTCTCTGCAAAAACAGTAATACGGAAAGGTCAATATCACTCAAGGTAAGACCAACAAGAACAAAGAAACTAGACCGCGCGGTCTTAATTACCTCCAGCTCAGCCTTAACAGCCTTATTCTCCTGCATATACCTTCGAAGCAGCCTTCCCATATGATGACAGTAAACCTGATGTCTGAGACCAGTCTGGGCACACATATCTGGAATAAGATAATCCTCCCAGCTATAAACATCCTTAAAATTTTCTTCACCATAGAGGGAAGCTGAGACCGCGCTAGCATGGCGAGAAAGCCCACCGCCCCAGTTCGGAAGGGATGTGGAAACTCCCACGCATTTTCCCTTAGCATCCCATTTTAGAAGAGGTCTCCCTTGCAGATCGGTCATCGAACTCCTATAACCATACAGGTCAAAGGATTTGTCAGAATACTCTGAAGGCCCGGCGGTTTGACATCAATATCGATCCTGGTCCCTCTCCAGTCTTTTTTCTCTCTGAGTAAGTTCGCCCGCAGGAGCGTAAGGTAAGGAAGAAAGAACTTGCAAGACGGCTGCAAGACAAAAGAGAATTTCAAATGAAATCGAGACTTTAGGTCGGGCTGTCAGAAAAACTAAGGTCGCGACAACTCACTATCTTTCCTTCTAATAGAGGAAACCTGTGGCCAAAGTCCTAGATATTGATCTAGATCGGCCCTGCGATCCTTCAGCAAATCCTTTATCTGCTTCTCCACCTCAGACAAACCTTTTGGTTTTCGAAAAAATGATTCATCTCGAAACTTTGGATAAGTTCGCAGACCACCCAGCCTTCCCTGGAAAATCAAATATCTTTCCGCCCAGTTCGGGACCTTGTTAGGAAGGTTAATAACCTTCAGACCGCTGCAGGTGAAATATAACAGCCCTTTGAAATCTTCTTTTCTCGAACCCTCTTTTAAAACTTTTAGGGTAAAAAGCGATCTGAATAAATCAAGGGTGAACTCGACTTTAACTGACCGTAGATAAACTATATAAGTAAAAATCAATGCAATCGAGTTTGGAGGAAGCTGCCCAGGAACAACACCATAATGTCTAAGAATTTGTTTCATCTCCCACGGAAGGGGGAGGCAAATACCATGCAAGAAATGGTCTATGGGCACCGCGATCTCATTCTCTCCACACAAATTAAGACGTTCACCTACAACGGGCAGGCGAATCATTATTTGCGAGCTCATTGGATAATCTCTCAGGAAATATAAATATTCAGCTTGGGAAAGATGGCAAGGACGCTGCTCGGACTTGAGGAAGATCTTACAAGCACCAGCCCGCGCGGACACCATCCTTCAGAAAATTCCAGACCGCCTAAACCAAAAACTTTAGAAAAGTACATTTAATAGGGCCACCGACCGGATATATATAGTAACGCAGGCAATCAAGATATAATCATTACTAAATCCAGGATCTTGAAGACCGCTGGTCCAGACCGCATTAACTCAAATAAACCTTTCATGATCATCACAAATAAGTCATATTACAATAAATTTTCAAGTCACACGATCTCGGAGCATATCGAAATATATTCTGAGATATGTTGCAAAGCTAAAAAGGTTGAAAAAATAATCCAAAATCAAAACACAAAATATAGATACTCCATCTTAAATATATCCAAAAGTAACCTGGCCAAGTCTCTCAATAACTAGAAGCATAAAAGTCAAATAAAAATCATTTTGAAAGATCCTTCTTCTTCCCAAGGAAGGCCACTCTATTCTGAAGTTTATTGACTGCCGAAAGCGTCATGCAAATACCGGTGTTAGCATCAACATCATATCGTTGAAGATCGCCGGCATCTCATTTCAACTCTTCCCAAGAAATATTTTCCTCTTGGTTCGCGCGATCATCTATGGCGACATTTGAAGAGCTCGCGAGCGAAGAAATAGGATAACCCATTCTCAGTTGAGCAAACGCGGTGTGTAAAGCATCCGCTTTCCCCTTAAAGAAAATTGTTTCCTCCTTAGCTTCGCGAAGCATTTTTCGTAAATCGTCCACCTCCTCCTCCAATTTTCTTTTACCATCTCTTTCTCTCTGCTCAAATAACTTCCGCTGATCAATTAGTTTCTGCTAATTTGTTACCAAGGCCGCGTGAAGTGATTTTACAACATTCCTTTCAGCCAACAAAATCCCATCCTTCTCCAACATTTTCTTCTCAAAATCTCTCTCTCGACATTGAAAGGTATGGATCACTTGCATAAAGGCCGAAGCAAGTGTTGGAAGCGGAGGTAGATTGGTCTGATCAGCGGTTAGCTGAATCTTGTCTAACAATCTTCGGGCCTCCCTATCTTCTCCTACAAGCAAAAAAGAAGTTCAATCATCTACAACCCAGAAAGAAAAGTTGTTAAGCATACTATTTCATACTTGGAGGAATAGAAACAGGGTAGGCAGAAAGATCATCCCGAGCAGTCTCAGAGACCGAAAGAGCAGGGTTTAAAGTAGGGCGAAGAGAGCGTTTTCGGCGTTCAAGATATATCTTTTCTAACTGTCTTTTTTGAGATAGGTCTCCTTCTTTCCTTCGTCGTTTCAATTCTGAGAAACTAAGAAGAATGTCGTTGGTCTCAATAAGGACAAGCTCACGAAACCGGGCCGGAGATTGCGTCCTAATATAGATTGGCAGAGAGATGTCAAGTGAAGCGGTCTGAAAAGGCTTATCATCCCGAATCGAGGAAATAGCGGTCGCGCGGTCTTCAGCCTGTTTCGTCGTCGTAGCGTCATCCTGGTGAGGTAAGGTTTCTTCAGCAGAAGGAATTTCTTTTTCTCCTAGTATCTGAGCTTCAGAAGCAAGCCGATCCTCTTGCTCTCCTTCAGTATTAACATCTTTCTCCTCATTATTCCTCGGGATGACATCCAAGATCGTTTCAGTCTCTTTCGAGACTGCGTCAACTCCCTCAAGATCATCTCTTCTTTTCTTTCTTTTTTTCTCAGAACCATTCCTTTTGGTCATCTTCTCTTCCTCTCTTTCTACTCTTTTTCTTTTTCTCTACATTTTCCTCTTCCTTTTCTTCATCTTTCTTTTCCTTTTCTTCACCCTCATCTTCATTATCAAGATATCGCGCGGTCTCGATATCAGATGTCTCAACCATACCTTCAGGGGCAATAGATTTATTTATAGAAGCCGCAAGGACTTTCTTCGAATCCCTCTCCAAATCTTCCTCTAAGTCCTTCTTCTCTGTCTCTCCTTCTCTCTTTTTTCTTCTCTCCTCATCCATCTCTTCATCTTCTTTTCTTTTTCTTTCTGCTTCCTCCTTTTGACATTGAATATCCGCATCCAAGGAAGCCCTATGCTGTTTCGATACCAGTTCCATTCGCTTTTTCTCCAAAGCAGCTTTATCCAGTTGGCCCTCAGTTTTTACAACAACAAGGGCATCCGGTGTATAACTCCCAGGATTTGACAAAGCTCGAGTCCGCTCATTCTCGAAAGGATCAAGCGACTGCAAAAGAAGAAGGTAAAAAAATCGTTAATAAAAAATACCAAAAAAGAGTCTTAAGACCGCAGCTACCTGTAGAGGAGCGATCTCAAGTGGGTTATCAGGACAAGCATCAGCAGGTTTATTCGCAAGGGTCTTGCCAAGAAGCTTCGATTTGTCCCTTTTATTCTCAACCTCCTGGTCTATAATTTGTTGTCTCATCTTTTTAGCCAAGGATGCCGTCTCTTTGAGACTGACCGAGATATCCTGGAAACATTTTTTTAGCAGAAGGGTCCAAAGCTTCTGGTTCCTTTTTTGAGGCGGAAGGTAAGTCTGAAGACCGATCGGCCTCTTTAGCTTTTATAGGAGAATCTGCAAAAGTCAAGACATTTGAGGCCGGCATATCAGAAGCTTTACTTGGTTCTTTCCCTGGAAGATTCTTCAAAGGGGACATAACCGCTTTTCCTCTTTTAAGAGTTGACTTCTTCAAAATTACAGGAGGAATGACTCCTTTCTCAGCAACAATACTTTTTAACAAACCCATCATCAACAGAATGAAATTAAAAGCGAACTCAGAATTCAGACTGCTGGTAAGTTTCTACCTCACGATTTTCAATTTTTTGTAAAAATAAAAGAGCCCACAGGTCTATTTATAGTTGGAAGAAAAAGGATTTTAATATTCCAAGCCATCGCAATCTTCACGGTCTGAAAGGTTACCATTTTTGAAGCACCTCAGAGCTTGAAAATGTGCGGAGATTATGTTCATCCAAAAGATCGCGATGCCGAACTTTTTTGGGTTAGCAAGGTCGCGCGGTCAGCTTTAGAGATCGCGCGGTACGTGAGGTCGCGCGGTCTGAATCCCCTTCTTCACATAATAAACACTTTGTCTCTTCTTTACCTAAAAGCTTCGGGCAGCCCGTATTCTCCGGAAGCTACCCGTTCGGGCAGCCCTCACGCCTATAAATAGGGGGTGGTGTCCTCAAGAAGAGGACAGTGGAAGGCTTTTCAAAACAGATTGATTAATCAAGCGGTCTCAATTCCAGCTTGGATTTCCACTCTTAATCTGGTTTGTTCTCCAACCACTTTTTGTATTCTAATCATTTTCTATCAAGCGAATATTTCTTGCAGCCAAGCGTCAAAAGCGATAACAATCAGCAGGAATCCCATAACAATTGTCTTCACTGATCGTTCGATAACATCACTCCCGATATTCACAGGGGACCAAGTAACTGGAAATCCACAGTTCGCTCATCTTCATAACCCAACTAACGAAGAGGGCATTTTTTGCATCAACATTGCCATAAATCAAAACTATCCAATTTACAAAAAGGTGGATCTGGAAAATAGAAGTCTGCTAGTGCCATTTAAAAAAAATCTTTTTTTTAAAACAAAATAAGAACTAAAGTGATCTTTGTGATTTCAGGTGTTAGCCTGTGTGAAAAATCAACACCCTCTGATACCAATTGAAAGGGGTTCAATTGATATACTCTGATGAGGGTGATTGATAAAATCAACCTCGCTTTGATACCAATTGAAAGGAGAGTTTTAGTTCTTATTTATCTGTTAAAACTCTTGTTTAAGTTTGCTTTCAAAATAAGTGATATATATAAATATATATGTGTGTTTGCTGATTGAGTAATAAACACAAACACTAGAAGTGCATAGAAACAAACACAGCATAGGAAATAAAACAATAAACAAGAAGCAATCCAGATGACACGGAGAAATATAGTAGTTCCCCTCAACTGGGTACGTCTACTCTTCTACCCACTGGTAGGAATCCACTAGGAGGTTGTTGATAAGCTTCCCTCACACCAAGGTGATTTTGATAAGGTGTCCACACACCAGGAGATTTTGATAAGGTGTCCACACACCAGGTGAGTTGTTGATAAGGTGCTCTAACCAAGATGCAGGTTTTTGCTAAGGTGCCCTGTCACCGGGAGTTAACTTTTGAAGGGAGTTATAACCCTGTACAAGATGGGAGAAATAAAGGAAAACAAAAACAGATGTTGTTCTTCTTTTTCTAAGGAGACACTTGATGAATATGTTGAAGAGAGCTCCCCCTGTATGATGGAGTTTGATGACAGCTTGTGGAGGCTCCTTCTCTTGATTTCAAAACCTCTGTTCTTCTTCTTCTTGCAGTTTTAGATCCCTGAGCAAGTGATAGTGTTTGATATCTCAGGTTGTATATGATCTGTAAGAGAAGAGTTTAGCAAAAACAGAATGAGATAAAGTAATAAAGTTGTTCTCTGTTTTTGCCCATGTTCTTCTTTTTCTCTTCTTCTTCTTCTTCTTCTTCTTCTATTTTTCCTGTATAGAAGGTGTAAAATATATATTTGATCTCTGCCTTCATCTAATCTATACAGCAATATGATATGTATATATAATCTGTCATAAGAGAGAGCAGAATATATTCTGCTATATAAAATAATCTGTTGCATATCTTTTTCTGTATAAAATCTGCTGTTGTATAAAAGCTGTTGTCCTTTTTCCTTCTTTTGCTTGCTGCAACGGCTATAACAATTAATGCTTCTGCCAAACGGCTATAACATTTAATGCTTGCAAGATGTAATGTCAGAACAACAATATATATAGCAATATATAAAATAGAATAAAGAATTATTGCTTTAAATAAAGTCTGACAGCAAAATAGATTAGGAAATGTAATTCTGCCTAAATTTAGTCGAGCTGAGCTCAACTTTCGTCGACCTCAATATTAATATCACTGTTTCTAAATAGCTGTTGGATTTCATCGAGCGCCATTTGTCATTCGTCGACCTCTGCTCCACGTTCGTCGAGCACAGCTTCCTTGCTATAAACTGTTGAGCGCTGCTTGTATAAGCTCTGTTCGCCGATCGCCGTTCAACGTTTGCCGAGCGCCGTTCGACGAAATGTCGAACTGAAACTAATATATGAAATATTTTATTTCTCTTATATTTTCTTTATATTAATTTCTCTTATATTAATTAGCCCATTATTATATATATATATATTTCTTAGTATATTATTTATATATTTTTTATTTTTAGCCTTTTAATTATATGTCTATTTGCAGCCTTCTTTCTTAATGATAATTAATCTAAGTTAAGATATATAATGATATATACTTAGATACTAAAGGTGGATCCTAACTCAAATCAAACCTAAGGTTCCAACAATATGCATCCATGCATTTCACAGTTTAAATTACAGAAGGCATCGATCTCGCCAGCCCAAAACAAAACAGAAAAGGAAATAAAAAACTATTAAGCATCATGAATCGCTCGCGGACCCTTCCTCGTCATCGCTGCTCTTCACTGGCGGAAGCGGGATAAAGAGCTCTGGGACGATGTCCTCCAGGGTCATATCGGCCGCGTCGGCGGCTAGGAGGCTGGCCGCCTTCATCGTCTGGAAGATGTAGCGAGCTGACTCGGTAGACTCCAAGAGGACTTCCTCGTCTCGCGCTCGCCGTTCTTCCTTCAGGCGGCGTGGAGAAGGGGGAACGACGACGCGGGTGAGGTCGCAGTTTAGGGCTTTCAGCCCGGCCACCTCGCCCTTTAATTCCTGAATGCGAGCGTCGGCTCTTCCAGCGTCCTCGACATCCTGCAAGGAAAATAAGTTAGGGAAGCAAAATGTCTGAAGGAGAGGAGGGTGACGAGGTCTAGGTAACTCACCACACTGCCCTCTGTGGCGAGCAGCTTCTCCTTCAGTTGCGCGTTCTCGGCAAGAAGACCCTAATAGGCCCTCGCGAGATCCACGTTCTGAAGCTCCAGTTGTAAGCAGCGCCTCCCCGACATATGGGCGAGCTCAGCAGAGCGCAACTGGGACCTCGCGCTCTCGAAAGCGAGAGTTCTCGTAGTCTCATCTTTATAAGAGCCCGCGTCCTCGCGCCCATAGAGGACGAATGAGAGATCGAAGGCGTGGCTGCTGATGATCTCCTTCTCCACCCAGGAAGGAAGGATGGTGGAGATGTCCACCCGGTTCATCTCCGGCTTCCAGTTTACCAAGAGCTCGCCGGTTTCATCCCGGCGCATCTGGCCGAGACCGAAGTTGTAGTGGTTGACGGGGATAGGCGGGACAGAGGTTCTGGAAGCCTCCTGGCAGGGCTACCAGACGGCGAGGTCGAACTCGTCGAGAGCGGTCTCGCGAGGCTCCTTCCCCTTCGAGGAGCCGAGCGAGACCCCGCTCTTCTTACTCTTCTCCTTCGGCGGAGATTTTGGGGGAATGGCATGGATACCAGAAGCCCCCGGTCTCTTGCGAGAGGAGGGCTCACCTGGTGTAATGGCCCCTCGGCAAGCATCCGCCCCCATGGTCGCGAGAGCCAAGGTAGCGTCGGTCTTCCGATTGCTTGCATAGGGGGGATGGATGGGAAGATCCCGCTCGCCTAAAAAAGGGTTGAAATTTCAATAAACACGAGGTTACTAGGAAAAAAGTGTAGTGATAGAGCGAGATCCTCACCTTCCCCAGCGAGCACTGGAAGCAGCTTGTCGAGGTTGCGGCGAAGGTGAATAACCTCAAAGTTCTTCTTACAGAAGAACTGATAGAGGAGAGCATCGTGTCCTCTGAGGGCATCGGGCCGGTAGGTGGTCTCGCCGTGCTGGATAGGCGAGATCGGGATATTACCAAAGTTCCCCTTGACGAAAAGGAACTTTTGGGCCTAGAAGTTAGCTTTGTTGACGGTCTCATCAACCTTAGGACCTGAGCCCGCGAAGTAGGCGGTCCCGTCCCTGTAGGTGCGGAACGAGAATAATTTTCGAAAGGCCGGGAGGCTAAACTCGATGCGCTCCTCGCGAAGGTAGCAGGCGAAGGCTGTGACCACCGCCATGGCGTTGGGGGTAAGCTGGCCCAGAACAACGCCATAATGCTTGAGCACCTGGCGAGCAGCAAGAACAAGATTAGTTCACATAATGAGCGAGAGTTGACCTGCAGAGAATAAGAAGCGAGCGAGAGCGATTATTACCTGGCGAACTTCCGGCCACAGGGGGAGATGCAAGCCGACCGTGAAATGAGCTGTGGGGCTGGCAAGCTCATCGACAAGCGACGCGTTGATCACGTCGTTCTCGCTGGGACGGCGTGCCTCGAACGGCTGGGGGGTGATGTAGTCGGCGACCGCGCTGAAGTACTCCTCGTCGGTCAGATTGCAATGGAAGAGGTTGTGCTCGGCAAAAGCCTTAGCGATCTTTTGCCGACCCTCCGACTCATTAGCGTCGCCGCCCATTTCAAAAACCTGCGAGAAAGAAAGTAGAGCGAGAATGAGAAGGAGTGAGAGCTCTGAAGCGGAGGAGGAAGAAGGATAACAGTAAATGCGGTGGTTGAGTCAGTTATGGGCGCCTATTTATAGCCAGAGTAAAAGGGCGGGAAGAAGTCCAAGCGTCGGCGAGCGCAGTTAGCCAAAAGCATCACATCACGACCGCGGGCGAGAAGGGGCTGCGAGGTTAGTATAAGCATTATCTCCGCGAGAACAGCGCAAACAAACATAATGGCGTAAGAAGTGGGGCGGAGAGCTGCCGCGAGTTACGTTCAACGAGGTCGGAGACCCCCGCGAACACAATGTAGCGTGAAAATGAAATGAACATATTAGCAGCGAGCGAGAACTAATAAAAAGCTAGTAATTATTATCAGACGAGATAAAACTAGTATATAAGTCAAAGACCATTGCGAGATTGTCTAAAATAAAAGTGCTCATTAATAGGTAATATTAGTTTGCGACAACGTAAGAGTTAGCGAGAGTCGTGGGGCAACCATTTCCACCTACCCCCACCTCGCGACCCGGAACGCGGCGGTACCCTAGAATTATAGTAATCCTCGACCGCGCGGCCCTCCCGGTCAATGAGGAAGGCGTAATCCCTCATTCTCGCTATATGCGCCTCCGGCGTCGTGACGTTCTCATCATTATCGCGTTGTCTCGCGGCCCAGAGCCTCGCACATTCTTCCATCAAAATGGCATGCCTGTCCTCGGTGGCTTCTCTGTCCCGTCTCCCCTGCATGTTAAGGTCCATCAGCATCCCACCATGTTTTCTCAGCAACTCCACGACTCATTGTTTCATCATCTCTGGATCTCGCGGATCACCTAAGAAGTCGTCCACTTGGTCAGGAAGGGGGGAAATCTCGTCGTCGCCCAACTCGGAATCAGTAGGAGGAATTTCATTATTCTCTGCGAAGTATTACGGAAAGGTCAGATAACGCGCTTGAGCTCGCGCAGGGCAAGGGACCGTCGGAACGCTTACCCAGAGGGGGACGAGAAGTCTCAGGGCGGCCCTGGAATAGGTTACCGTAGTAGGGGTAGAGATATTTACCCAGACCAGGAGGGTGGGCTGCGCTATTGGTTGGAGGGATCTTTGGCGGCACAGAGCCGCCGGTCTCTTCGCTCGTCAGGAGTCGGAACCCTGGCATATCAATAGTCTTATCAGGAGGAGGCGGAGACGGAGTCCGCGATGCCCGGCGATCCGGGGACTTCTGGGGTGAGACTGTAAGAAGCAGGGAATGAAGGTCAAATGGTTGATAAAAGGAGGGCTGGCATGCGAGATTAAGGGCGTACCTGCGACATTTTTCCCAGCAAGATTTGTATCCACCGGCGAACTTTTGCGAGACCCACCAGCAGATTCGCCAGCATCCTCGTTCGACAAAGCATCCCACGAGCAGGCATGAATCACGGGCAAACTTGTTGACTTAAGCTGGAAGGGTAGCTCATACCTTCTCGTAGGTACGGTTATCCGGGGAGGAGTCCAGCAGCACGGATCCGTCCCCGGTTCGACAAACCGCCTTCGCCGTCTTGGTCTTCAGCGACTGAGCGGGAGGCGGCCGGTTCATCCAGGCGGGGACCCTGGTCGTGGAGGGTAGCCCGCCGGCCCTCACCGCCCTCAGGCGAGCCTCGACTTCTTTGGAAAGAGGCATCTCCAGGCAGCTACAATACGGGGAAAAAGAAAAGGAAAGGAAGTGGCGGCGCGCGCCACTAAGGGTTCGGGATGATATTTATAGCCCTCGGGGTGGGCCCCACCAAAGATTCTTGACAGATCATCAAGGGGCTGGAGAATACCAGGGGTTGGATGTTTCTTCGCGAGCATAAATATCCTCGCGAAGAGCGGGGATTATGTACAACCCCGATATTCGCCAGGCGAAGAGGCCCGGTTTAAGAAGGCAACATGATGAATGAAGTAATAAGAGGTTTCAGGCCTTAGGGACAAAGACCTCGCGAGGGAGACCTCGCGAGGGAGACCTCGCGAGGGAGACCTTGGAGAAGTATCTCTCGAAGGGCTCGCTGAGAGGTGAGCGAGAAGGGTCGGCGAGACAAACGCTCGCAGGCAGTTTGAGGAAGTTTTCTAAGTTCGACGAAAGGGGTACTGCGTTCGACGAACTCTACCATGTTCGTCGAGCCTACTTGACTTCGTCGAGCTCACCCCTGTTCGGCGAAATCATCGGAAGTCGACGAAGTGTTCTATGCTCATTAAAGCCAAAGGGGCGGTCTCGCAATAGGAGTTGCGAGATCCAGACCTCGACAGATATTTTCAGAAGACTGGGCCAAGCGAGGGCTGACAAACAAATGCCTCGCAGGCCGCTGACAGAAGAGACCTTTGATCAGTAAAGAGGTGTTCAGCGAAACGTGTTCAGTGCGCGGTAAAGTTAGTAGGCGATCTCGCAGGAAGGCTCGCGAGCTTAGAGCCACAGCTTCCAGCGAGCTCAATTCTACGCTCGACAAATGTCGAATGGAGCTCAACATTCGTCGGACGCCGCCCGATGAACAAAATATGTTTTATAGCAGCGGTCGACGAACCGCCCGTCTCAGCGGTCATCGAATAACTTGACGTTCTGTATTTCGTCAAGCTCGTCTGTGATCGGCGAAGTGCCCTGCGTTCGACGAAAGGTGTGTTGAGCTCGACGAAGTCAGGAGGCGGTCTCGCAGAAAGGCTCGCAAGACCGGACCTTGGCAGATACCGCCAGAATGGGCCAGCGAGGTCCTCGCAGGGTGATCGCCTAGGAGAGGCACCACGAGCAGGGCTCGCGGGAAGGCCCGCGAGAGCTTCGGCAGTAAGGTTCTCACAGTTCCTTGCCCATAGGTTGATAGGGCCAAATTACCCTTTTACCCTTCGTGGTCTGCCTTTAGCCTCTCCAAACAGCGGAGTTTGGCTGTTAGCAGACCCATTTGGGGTGCGGATAGTAAAATCAAAAGGCGGAATCCTGCTATTTGCAGGCCAGACTAGAAAACCTATAAATAAGACCTCAAGGGCACCTTTGGAGAGTACTTCACTTCAACTTCTCTCTTCTCAGGCTTTCTTTGGTTAGCATTTCCAGAGCTCTCCAAGGTGCCCGCGTCTCAGCTTTGGCTTGGGAGGGGAAGCGCTCAATGATCTTCCGGGTTGGTGGAGGGACCTCCTCACTGTGACTAAGGTCTTAGTCATTTTTCTAGTCTCCAGTCTACCTTCTCCGAGGGATTAGTAAGGGCTAGCTGCCCCTCATTTCGGTGAGGGTGCCGAGCTCCACAAGAGACCGAGAAATTGGTTTCAACAGATACATTTCCCTTCCCGGGAGTATAGTGAATTTCGAAAGTGTAGTCCCCTAGGAACTCCATCCACCTTCGTTGTCGCATATTTAGCTCCTTCTGATTTAACAAATACTTCAGGCTCTTATGGTCAGTAAAGATATCAACCTTCACACCATATAAATAATGCCACCATAATTTCAGTGTGAATATCATGGCCGCCAACTCCAAGTCGTGGACCAGATAGTTCCTCTTATGTACTTTCAGCTGGCGCGAGCCATTAGCAATCACTGAATCATGTTGAAGCAGAATGCAGCCTAAGCCGCTCCCTAAAGCATCACTGTATATTTCGTAGCCTTCCATACCACATGGTAAAAACAAGATTGGTGTTGTGGTCAGACGACTCTTTAACTCCTCAAAATCTCGTGCACACGTTGGTGACCATTCTAACTTCTGATCCATCCTTGTCAAAGTTGTGAGAGGAAGAGCGATCCGCGAAAAGTTCTCCACAAAGCAACGATAGTAGCCGGCAAGTCCAAGGAAACTCCTGACTTCTACTACTATTGCCAAAATAGGCCACTCCTGGATTGCCTTTATATTTGTTGGATCTACTGCAACACCTTCTCCACTATCTACATGACCAAGGAACTCCACCCAGGCTAGCCAAAATTCACACTTGGAGAACTTGGCATACAGCTGACTCTTTCGCAGGGTTTCCATAACTACGCGCAAATGAGATCTCCTACCTAGACTTGCTCTATCCAAAAAGGACCTCCTTCCTCTTCCTGACCTCTACCTTTGTGTTGGAGAGAGACTAAGTCAGACCTTTGAGAAGAATCCTCGAGTTTGAAGGTATATATATAAAACCGCTACCACCGGCAGTAGCTACTAGTGCCTGGCGCTAGCCCAGAGGCGGTACAGCTTAGTCGCTTAAGGATTCGTCGAGAAAAGCTACTGCTAGCACTAGAGCTACCGCCTGTGCTATCTTTCATCGATGAATTCACTTGTTCAACACGATTCGTCGGAATATGTTCATCGGGATACATTTGTCGAGAAGGCTACTGCTAGCAATAACGCTACCACCAATGCTAGCACTCGACGATGTGTCTAGATGCTTTCGACGATACACAAGTCCATTCATCGAAACGCAACCCTTTAGATGAGAAGATCTACCATTGTTGCTAGCCCTAGCGCCCGACGCTAGCTCCTTAGCTCAGAATTCTGTGAACTCGTTGCACCTGAAAATTGGGACCTTACAAGCTTCGAAATCTTTCTTAGCTCTAACAGAACTCAGATGTCGACGTAGCATCGAATTGGCTTCCTTCTTATCGATGCACCTCTGAGTTCTTATTGAAGTGGTTTTGAAATAGTTCTCAGCTCTGAATGAACTCAAATGTCAACGTTACGTCGAATACTTCTCGACGTATCCGTCGAGTTGGGAGCTTCAACTTGGACTTCATCTTCTGCGTCTAGTTGAAATAGAAGTTGCGTTGACTTAATTGATGGCTTCGACAAGCTCTTCCTTCTACGTCGATTTCCTTTCGACGTTGCGTCAACTTGACTTATACTTCGACATGCTGATTAAGTTTCTTGGACTTCTAGTCAGAGTTGCGTCGACATCAAGTTAAAGTTGTGTCGACTTCTATTCGACGCAGGTTTTAACTCAACTAAATTTATTCTTTTCCTGACCTAGTCTTGACACTCTAAGTTGAGTGAGACATCCTAAGACATCTAATGACCAATTTATCCTTTCTATACAATGTGGGAAATAATCTTAGGGAGTAAAATCACATATAGATAATTTGTTAAGTTAAATCAAAAGCAGTTTTTTCCAACAATATTACTTGAGATAGACATGATAAAGCTTGGTAAAAATACATGATCATATCAATAGTGCGGAAAACAAAGTAACCAAGATAGTCATTTGAAAAAAAATTAAACAAATTTTTTATTTATTTTGTAGATAATACATTTTAAAGAAATTTCACATGTAAGGAATAATAACCTTGACTTTTTTTCCAAGAACTAAAGGAAAGCATGATTTGTGATGAGTCCGAGAATTACACTATTTTCGGGACTCATCTTGGCTATTTTTCATGCTTGTGCACTACACTTTTAGCTACTTTTCGTTCATATTGATCTATATAGGATTTCACGCATGAGTGCACTATTTTGCCAAGTGTTTGCAGGTTATTAATAATTTCCTATGTTTTAACTGTAGAATGCCTAATTTCTGAGATCCTTGGGAGTTTTCATTGTAGCCTGGAGGCATTTGGGAGAGATCGGTCCTTTTCGGGCACTTCTGAGCAAACGCACTGTCCTGCATTTTCGAACGCACGGTTTGCCGACCGTGCGCGAAGTAGGGCTCAGAATCGGGGGGGGGGGGGGGGCTGTCTTTACTTGTGCATTTTAGTTCACGCACGGGCACCTGCCCGTGCGTGAAGGAAAACGCCCGTGCGTTTTTGACATTTCTCTTCTTATAAATAGGGGCTCGCCCTAATGTCGCAAGAATAATCCATCTCCGCCCCATAGCCGCCAAGCCACGGATATTTGGGAGTTTTTCTCCCCCCATTCGCCTCCCTTCGTCCATCCATCCTCCGTTCAAGATCCGGGCATTGATTCATCATCCAAACGCTCCGCATCCTCCATTCTGGCGAGTTCTCAACCAAGCAATGCTATTCCGGTGAAAAGACGAAGAAGATGCAGAGATCCGGTACAAATTTCAGAGGTTCAAGTGAAGAAGATGGGACGTTAGCGGAGGATTTACAACCCTTCGAGTATCCCGGATGTTAGCCGAAGCCGAGCCCCGATCCGGATTGACAACCCGGAATTCCGGCCGAGAACGACGGCGAGTCTTCATCCTTTGGTGACGAAACCTCTATCTCTCATTTTCATATTATTATTCGTTGTGTAATTTCTGAGATATTGATGTATTGAACAATTAGTTGTGATAATATAATCGTGTCTCATTATGTTATTGGTTGATGATCTTATTGTGACAATCGTTCCATTTCATTCACGTTCACAATCCACACTATAGCAAAAGTGTTATTAGCATTTGCGAAGAGGTGCTTTCGACCCTCAACACTTCCGCCTTTGCGATCGCCCATCCACGTGCCTTCTCGTCCATGCGCTTTCCGAAGCATGGCATCGCGGCCGTTGCATCCATCCCGCCTTGCGAAGCGGAGTTTTGACCCGCATTTCATTTTTGTGTAGTAATTTAGGAAACCAAAATCAAAGCCCCTATTTTTCCTTTAATTTACTCTTGTAACTATTTTCTCCATCCGAAGAGTCAAACTAACCAAGCGCATTCCTTGAGAGACGATATTCGGGGACGTACTCCCAACTTTATTGCTTATGCGACCGGTGCACTTGCCGAACGCGCATCAGGCAGTCCGGTCTGGTAGCTGTCCGGGTTCTTGGTGGTGCGCGCGGACTAAGGTATTCTTAGTCGTGCGGTCTCCGGTTTGTGTTCGCATAGCTGGTCCTTCGGTGATCTGCTGGTATATGCTGTCACTGGTGTTTGGTCAACTTGGCGGGCTGTTGCCCTAGTCGGTCTGGCAGTGTACACGGTCTCTGGAGGAGATCTAGTATATGCGAACACTGGTGGTGAGTGTAATGACCGGGCAGGTTGTCATGATCGCGCGTCTTTCTGAACGAGTGGCGATCTCCTGGTCAAGGCTGAAGTCGGCGAGCTCACAAAGCGCAGAGCGATCTTCTGCTGATCGCGCGGGTTGACCGGTCTTGGTCGCGCGATCAGGGGCGGTGACTCTATCTCATAGGGTGGTGACTGGATCAGGTCGCACGCCTATAAATAGGAGTCACTGTAGTAGCAAAATCAATCGCACCAAGTGTAAGCTGAGCTCGCACCTATTTCTTGCGGTCTTGTTTTTGTGACCGGCCGGTTAGTTGATTGAATTTCCTTGTGTAGCTTCTGCGGATTGTGCGGGCAGCAGCGGTCACCTCTTATTCTAAGGTGTTCGGGCGGTCTCGCGGCTTGCAGTGCGAGTTGCTGGAGTTCGGGAGAATCAGTGGAGTTCGGGAGGTTGCGGAGTTCTCAGTTGGTGTTGTTCAAGTCGCAGGCAGGCAGTTCGGGCGGTCTCATTTTCTAGTCGCACGAACTTGCAGGTCGGGCGGTCAGGCGGTCTCAGTGTTCAGACCGCTGGTTATCTTTCCTTCAGCATTTTAATTTCGTTTTGGTTTTGTGTACTCGTGAAATCATGTCTCGCCATGTATACCTCGCTATGTAATGAAGACTTTTGCTATTATCAATAAAGATTGTGTTGCTTCATGTGCTTCTGGTTGTTGTCTATAGCTTTGCGTTGTATAATTCCTGCTCACTCCAAGATCTATGGAAAATTTCACATGGAATCAAAGCTAAGTTGGAGTGGATAGAGCAGTGAATAACTCAAAGTTGTCATCGCCTTTGTGAAGAAGGAACCAGTGGTAGAGCCATGGAAGCAAGAGGTCTTGGAACTGAGATGCTCAACTCGACTAACTTCAAGAAGTGGAAGTCGTGCATGCAGAGTTATCTTCTAGGCGAGGACCTCTGGGAGGTGGTTGGAGGAGACAGTACAGAGGCAGTTGTCCCAGTTGGGGATAATGGTCATGAGGTGAGGAATTGGAAGAGAATTAATGCGAAAGCGGAGTTCACTCTAAAGAGGGCAATATCACCTGACCTATTCAATCACATCTTGGGGTGTGGATCAGCTGCAGAGATCTAGAGAGCCCTGGATGGGCTGTTTAACAAGAAGAATATAGCTAGGCTACAGTTTTTGGAAAATGAGCTGGCTAGGTCGGCTTAGGGTGATCATTCTATCTCTACGTTCTTCCTGAAGATGAAGAACCTGTGCGCTGAGATTTCAGCACTGGATCCTGATGAGCCAATTTCTGAGGCGAAGCTGAAGAGGCACATAATTTGTGGCTTGCGGAAGGAGTATGTGGCCTTTGTGACGTCGGTGCAGGGTTGGGCAAATCAGCCGTCTCTGCTGGAGGACGTGCTCGTCAAGGTTGACAAATTCATCTTCCCAGTGGATTTTGTCATTCTTGACATCGAAGAGGATGCCGAAGTACCCCTCATACTTGGCCGCCCCTTCCTTGCCACCTCCGGCGCTATTATCGACGTAAGTAACGGAAAGCTCCTCCTACGGGTTGGAGACGATGAAGTTACTTTCGGCATAAATTCCTCGATGCGGAACATGCTAGAAAATGACGATTCATGTTTTACTTAGAAGAGTGTTGTGAGTTCGATTCATCCCTCGAGTTAGTTTCATCGGCGAGTAGTGATTCCGAGCCCGTAGAGCTCTTTTGTGATGAAGAAGAAGTTTCTCACCCCACACCACCCGAACCATTATTTTTAGAAAAATTAAAAATCAAGACTTCTTATGAAGAACCACCCGTATTGGAGTTGAAACAACTCCCCCCTCACCTTAAATACTTGTTTTTGGAAAAAGAGTCTAAGCTACCCGTCATCATTTCATCTGATCTTAGCAACTCAGAAATTTCTGAGTTGACTATAGTCTTAAGAAAGCACCGCCACGCAATTGCGTGGCAATTATCGGACACTAAGGGTATAAACCCATCTTTCTGCACTCATAAAATATTTCTCGAAGATAATTCCCGAAATTCAGTCCAGCCTCAACGACGACTAAACCCTAACATGAAAGAAGTTGTTAAGACCGAAGTTATAAAACTTCTGGACGCGGGAATCATCTACCTGATATCGGACAGTACTTGGGTTAGCCCAGTACAAGTCGTGCCAAAGAAAGGTGGTGTCACGGTAGTTGCGAACGAAAATAACGAATTGATCCCAACCCGTACTGTTACGGGTTGGCGGATGTGCATCGACTATCGGAAATTAAATGATGCCACCCGTAAGGATCACTTCCCTCTACCATTTATCGACCAAATTTTTGAACGCCGTTCTGGTCACTCCTACTACTGTTTTCTAGATGGTTTGTCGGGATACTTCCAAATTCCGATTTCGCCCGACGTCCAAGAGAAAACCACTTTCACTTGTCCCTTTGGCACCTTCGCTTATCGAAGGATGCCATTTGGTCTTTGTAATGCGCCAGCTACATTCCAAAGATGTATGCTGGCAATTTTTGACGAGTTAGTGGAGGAGGTGATGGAAGTATTTATGGACGATTTTTCCGTGTACGGGAGTTCATTTGAAAACTGTTTAAAAAATCTCGAGCGTGTGTTGCAGCGATGTGAGGAAACGAATTTAGCGCTTAATTGGGAAAAATGCCATTTTATGGTCAAGGAAGGACTAGTCCTTGGCCATAAAATTTCGGGCAAGGGGATCGAGGTCGATAGGGCCAAGATTGAAGTAATTGAAAAACTTCCCCCTCCCACAAACGTAAAAGCTATTAGGAGTTTCCTAGGCCACGCGGGGTTCTATCAGCGCTTTATACAAAATTTTTCCAAAATCACAAAGCCGTTAACCCATCTTCTTGAAAAGGAATCCTCATTTATTTTTAGCGATGAATGTCATTTGGCCTTTAAACTTATCAAAGAAAAAACTTATAAACTCCCCGATTCTAGTCGCGCCGGATTGGTCGCTCCCTTTTGAAATCATGTGCGACGCGAGTGACATTGCGGTTGGTGCCATTTTAGGCCAACAGGTGAGTAAGTATTTCCACCCTATCTATTATGCGAGCAAAACACTCACGTCGGCACAAGCAAATTACACCACGACCGAGAAGGAACTTCTAGCAATCGTTTTTGCCTTCGATAAGTTTAGGTCGTATATCACCCTCTCGAAAGTTATCATCTTCACGGATCACTCTGCACATAGGTATCTTTTAAGCAAATCGGACGCAAAGCCTCGTCTTTTGCGATGGATCCTCCTCTTGCAGGAGTTTGACTTAGAGATCCGGGACAAAAGAGGAGCCAAAAACTTGGCGGCCGATCACCTTTCTCGTTTAGAAAATCCCTCCTCGGAAGCATTAATAGAGGCCGACATCAACGATAAATTTCCCGAAGAGCGCCTCCTAGCTCTCGAAAATTTTAATTCATCTTCTACCCCATGGTTTGCGGATTTGGCTAACTATTTAGTAGCCCGGGTCCTGCCAAAAGAATTCTCGAGTCAGCTAAAGAAGAAATTCTTTTCTGATTGAAAGAATTACTTTTGGGAGGACCCCTTTTTATTCCGAGTATGCGCAGACCAGATTGTGAGAAGATGTGTTTCAAGTGAGGAAGGCCTTAAAATTTTACGTCATTGTCATGAGGGACCCACCGGTGGTCATTATCATTCGAACCGAACCGCGAGGAAGGCGTTGGAGGCGGGCTTTTATTGGCCCACGCTCTTCAAAGATGCTCACACCCTTGTGAGTACCTGCGACAGCTGCCAGCGGTCGGGGAACATCTCTCGCCGGGATGAGATGCCCCAAAACATTTTCTTAGAATGCGAAATTTTCGACCTTTGGGGTATCGATTTTGTTGGTCCTCTCCCTCCATCTTTTTCAAATAAATATATTCTAGTGGCGGTCGACTACGTATCAAGGTGGGCGGAAGCGCAAGCTCTCCCCACCAATGATGCGCGAGTTGTCGTTAATTTCTTAAAAAAATTATTTTCTCAATTTGGCACGCCGTGCGCTATTGTGAGTGATCGGGGCACCCATTTTTGCAATACTCAATTCACAAAAATCTTAGCAAAATATGGTGTCACACACAAATTATCCACCGCATATCACCCACAAACGAGCGGCCAAGTCGAAGTTGTTAATCGAGAATTGAAACGGATTTTAGAAAAAACAGTTTCTATCAATCGGAAGGATTGGGCAATAAAGCTCGATGACGCGCTATGGGCCTATCGAACGGCGTACAAGACCGCTATCGGTTGTACACCGTATCGAATGGTTTATGGCAAGGCTTGCCACCTTCCGGTCGAATTAGAACACCGCGCATTTTGGGCGCTTAAATTTTTAAACCTCGATTCCACTCTAGCGGGAGAACAAAGAAAATTCCAAATGAACGAATTAGATGAGTGGCGAGCGAATGCGTATGAGAGCAATAAATTATATAAGGAGCGAACGAAGTTTTATCACGATAAGCATATAAAATTTCCAAAAACTTTTTCGCCGGGCGATCTCGTCCTCCTTTATAATTCCCGCCTTCGCCTTTTTCTGGGAAAACTAAAATCCCGATGGTCCGGACCCTTTATTGTTAAAGAGGTTTGGTCCTATGGGACAATTTTAATTTCCCACCCGGAAAAAGGTACCTTCAAAGTAAACGGCCACCGACTTAAATTATATCTTCCGGGAGAATTAACTAATGAAAAGAGTGATTCGATTGTATTTCAACCAATAATATGATCGGCAAGTGGGTCAAGCTACGCGACCTTAAACAAAGCGCTTTTGGGAGGCGCCCCAAAGTTATCTTTTGTTATTTTCTCTTGTATTTTCTTTTCTTCTTTAACAACTTTTGCAGGTAATCGCGGCTTCCCCACAAAAGCTTCAAAAAAATCAGGGAAGCCCTTTTTCCTTCTCTTCTTTCGTTTTTGCATTTCTTTTTACCTTTTCTTACTTCATACTTATTTTTAAACATTGGGGACAATGTTTAACTTTAAGTATGGGGGTGTAAATAGCCCTTTGTAAATATTTGTAAATAGTTTTAAAAAGAAAATTTTCAAAAAAAAAAATGAAAAGAAAAAAAAACAACAAAAAGAAAATTTTAATTTTGTTTCTATGATTTCCTTTATTTAAGCACTTGTAAAATCCAAAATTTCAAAAAAAAAATTTAGAAAATCGAAAATTTAAATCTTGGAAAGGGACGTTTGGGATTTCATCCAATCACACCTCCTAGTACCTTGCGAACCCTTCACCGGGTAGCCCTTGGGAAGTCCAAGACTTACAAAAATTGTTAAATTTTAAAGCTAGTTTCCTTTCTTTGTAAATAGTTTTTAATGAGAAAAATTCAAAAATAAAAAAAAAAGATAATATCAAAAATTCAAAAAAAAAGATAATATAAAAAATTCAAAAAAAAGATAATATCAAAAATTCCAAAAATTCTTATATCCCTCCTTGTTGTTTTTGTGATTTCTTAGAAATCTAGTTGAGAATGTTTATAAGCATGTTTAAGTTTTTAATTGGCTAATATTTTGCTTATCATAGTTTGTTAATTTTAAATTTGAGGTAATCTTGATTTAAGAATCATCTTATGATTTTAAATTGATTAGAGAATATTGTTAGCATGACTTCTCTTTTTATTTTTAAATGGCTTCATTTTGTAGTAAATTTCCTAAACCTCTTTAGATTTCAATTATATTTTCTTCTAACTTCTTAGATCTTAGGAATTTTAATTTTATTAGAATTTGCTCTCAATATGATTTAAAGCTAGCTAGATTTATTTTCCCCTACCATACCCCCTTTGATGGCATAAAAAAAATGTATTAAAAGATCATATGTCATGGGAATAAGAGGATAAAATTCATTATTCCCTAAAACATATGCACCCAAAATATTTGAAAAGATTATATGGCATGGAGTAAGAGGATAAAATTCATTACTCCTAAACCATATACATTTTGGGTTTTTATTATAAGAGAAAAAAAAGAGAAAGAATGAAAAAAAAAGGAAATTTCATGATAAATTCCATTTCCTCCATTCAAAAATTTCTCTTCTTATGCCAAATTTTATGAAATCCCCCTTAGCCAATTATCATTGTTCTAGTTTTAGTTAAAAATTATGGAGAGAGCAATATTTAGTAATTTACTTTTCCTTAAGATTCTTTTAAGATAGAGTTCTTATAATTTTAATTTAATTTAGTTTTATAATTTCTACAATTTTGTCAAACTACTTAATTTTCTTGAGAAGTTCTTGCCTAAACATTTTCCCTCTTTTCAAATCATCATCATAATCTAGGACTTAACTCCCCCTTGAATTTACTCTTAACTTAACTTTTGGTTAAATGAAATTTTAGTTTTAAATTAAAATTTTTTTTAAGGATGTCTTATAAATTATGCCTCACACTTTTGCTCTGGAATAACAAAACCTCAAGTATGGGGGTATTTGATAAGTAGTATTTTTATAACTTTTTAATAGAAAATTTTGTAAATATTTAATATGATTTTTCCTTTTTATGACAATTTTTGGTTTTAAGTAGTTCTTTTTGTAATTTTGATTCTAACTTAGCTTAATTTCAATATTTGCAGAATTTTGGGACAAATCGGGAAAAATGGCATGTCACGCCCTCGGTCACGCCCGTGACCAAGGGCGTGTAACCTAAAGATCAGTCCAGAATGATGCCGCGCTGTCTGAGCTAGCCCACACCAAGTCACGCCCCAGGTCACGCCCGTGACCCAAAGTCACGCCCGTGACCAAGGGCGTGTAAACTTAGAATCTTCCACGTGGAGCCGCCGTCGAGACGTGGAGATGCTGTCGAGAAGTCAACCTAAGTCACGCCCGTGACCCACATGTCACGGCCGTGACTTTACAGCGTGATCTCTACTTCGCCACCGTGCCGAATTCCAGCCCACGCCGCATTTAATGCAACCGTCCAAAGTCACGGACGTGACCCGACATGTCACGCCCGTGACATGTCACTTTTCGCCGCGGCGAATTCAAGCCCACGCCGCTGTCGGATCTGATGTGAATAGTGCAGTCACGCCCTTGGTCACGCCCGTGACCGAGGGCGTGTAATCTGAATTTTTTTCCTATAAATTCAGAGGTTCTCCTTGAGTCCAGGTTTCAGAATTTTGGAGTGGGGGAGGTGCTGCTAGAGCTGTTAGTGAGTTCTTCAATGCAATTGTTCATGTCTTTAAGCTTTCATGTCTTCCTTTTCAATTCATGCAATGTTTTAGTTTAACTTTCATGTACTAGCTCTTTTTTAAGCTTGTAATCTTCATTTTCCTAGCTTTGTAATCTCTCTTTAAGATTGTAATAGTTTTGATTTTCAATAAAAATTAGCTTGCTCTCTTTCATTTGCTCTTTCTCCTTAAGTACTTCTCCTTTCATGCAACGTTAAGTTTTCTTTCCTTTTTCCCCTCCACTATGTTGAGCATTAAGTCTTTTTATTATCGTTTTAATCATTCAATAAGTTTGCAAAATGTCTCTTTTTAACTAAGTAATCAAAACCTCCAAAATATCATTAGATAAGATAATAGTGGTTTTCCTCGAAGTAGAAGTAATCAACGCGCCCCGTGGAATACGACCTTGGTATTTCCAAATATCCTATACTATAGACGATAAGGTACACTTGCCTTTATCGTATATAGTTTTGGAGAAAATCTCAACCTTTCACTAAATTTCAAAACCGCAAAAATTAAATATCAGCCGTTATATGGCATGAGAGGTTGGGGCATGTAGGGATAGACAAGCTAAAGGCTATGGCGGTAAAAGGTCTGGTCAAGGGCCTGCGTAGTCTATCTTCCTATGGTGATGGTCATGTTTGCGCGGGATGTCAGTTCGGCAAGTCTCATCAACTGCCTTTTGATAAGTCGCAGACTAGGAGTAGTGTGCCATTGGAATGCATCCACGGTGACTTGATGGGACCAACTGCTACCCCAAGCCTCGGCGGAAGCAGGTATATGTTGGTGTTGATCGACGATTACACCAGATATGTCTGGGTTTATGTTGGGTATTGTATCCACAATCACCTGGATTTGAAGGTGTCCCCAAGTGAACTAAATTGAATTGAGTATGTATTTGATGAACTCTCTTTAGATGTATTGTGACAGGTCATAATGCTAAGTGCACACCAAAGTCAGGTTGCAATGGATCAGCAAACACAGTTCTAGACAATGTAATCCCTCATTGTGTAGAACAAAGTGTTAGTTCATGTGTAATCTCTCTTTTCGGGTGCACTTCATATTCTCACAACTGAAGGCTTTCAAGGTTGAGGAGTGGAGCAGGTTTTCAGAAGAAAAGGAATTTTTGATAAGTCAATTCGTCGAGATGTCACGTGAAGTCCCGATGACTCCGGACGAATCCTGACAGAAGCCAATTTTCCATTTTGAAGAAGAAAGTTCTGCGACCAAGTCCATTCGTCGGATGTTCTTGTGAACTCCCGATGAATGTCGACGAATGCTGACAGAAGTCAAAAAGGCAGCTTTGTGAAGGAATCTGTGCGGCTAAGTCAATTCGTCAAAAGTTCTCGAGAACTCCCGACGAATTCTGACGAATGTAAACAGAGATGGTTTTCAAGCTTTTGCTCAGTCTTTTTAATTACTAAGTCAATTCGTCGAGTGTTCACGTAAAGTCTCGACGAATGACGTACAGACGGATTTCAAAAATATGTTTCGTTTTTGAAAATTAGGGTTGGCCGCCATGTGCAGCACACGTGTTGATCATTCCTTGTCTGTCTCCCTAGCCGTTGGAGTTCTTCTTATAAATAGTCTTTTATTTTAGGGAAACAACAATATTATTCAACTCGATAGAAAGAGAAGAACCCAGTCGTCTTCCTCCTTGCTCGCTGAACAAGTTTTTCTGAGATCTAACTTCTGCGCCCTCAAGACTCGTTCTTCAATGCTGTTCGAGATTTCTCAGATAAGAAGGCTTTTGATTTATTTGCTGCTCCATATTTTTGAAGATCTTTTCAAGAAAATCAAAAGGCCTATTCAGATCAGGTTTGTCGAGTTTCCTTTCTTCCAAATCTTTGAAGATCCAAGCTTTCGTTATCAAGGAAGAAGAAGACTCAGTTTTTCCAAGATCTGAAGTTAATCTCTGTCGAAATTTTATGGAAGCATTTTATTTCAAACACTATTTGATTCCTGTAGGAGATTCTTCTCCGAGTTATTTTGTAGGAGTTGTTTACTCCGAGTTGTAGGAGTTGTTCTCCGAGTTTGTAGGAGTCGTTGACTCCGAGTGTAGGATTTGCTGATAAATCCGAGTTTTGGTGAAGTTGCCGACGCTATCCCGAAGTGCTAGATAGGCGAAGCGGGAGAGAGGAGTACCCACCTTGGGGAACCTCTATAAATCTTGTGTCTCTGTGCTGTGATTTTTCTTGTTGAGTGTGCACTTAATTTTTATTCCGCAAGCGCAGTAGAGATCACCTATTCACCCCCCCCCCCCCCCTTTTAGGTGATTTAGTTAGACAACGACTTCTTCCAATTGGTATCAAAGCGAGGTTATCTTTAAGAGGTTAACACCTAGATTAAAGATCCCTCCTCGTTGTCAAGATCTCTCTCTATGGACAGAGGCATGGAAAGATTTTCCTCCAAGGTCCCAGTTTGCACTAAGGAAAATTTCCCCATGTGGAAGGAAAGAGTTATCTTCTACATGGAAGCAAATGATCCCCGTATCTCCCAGATAGTTAAGGAAGGTCCCGTCATTCCTACAGTTGCTTCTACCATTGATCCTACCAAAAAGGCACCAAAGAAACTAATGGATATGACAAAGGATGAAATTGCACTTGTAACTGTGGATAAGAAAGCGAAGCACATCATAGTAGGTGCAATTGATGATTCTATGCTACAAAATCTGATTCACTGCAAGTCTGCAAAAGAAATGTGGGATTCTATTGTGGTTTTGATGGAAGGTACTGAAGAAGTTCGAGATGACAGGAAGTCTTTACTAAACCAAGAATATGAAGCCTTCATGCAACAAGGCAAAGACACAATTTCTGATACCTACGAGAAATTCTTCAAGATTGTAAACGGGTTGAGAAACTATGGAAGAGAATTCACCACGGGTGAACTAAACGATAAATTCCTTTGATCCCTCTCTAAGGAATGGGACCCCAAAGTGATAGCTATCAGAGAGTATGGTAAGTTGGCTACTACTGAGCCACAGATTCTATATGGGAAGCTGCTTTCCCATGAGCTGAAATTGAATATCAGGAAGACAGAAGAGGAAAGCAGTAGGAGCTCTGGCAAGGAAAAGCCCATTGCTCTAAAGGCTGAAAGCTCCTGGAGAAGTAGGGCCCTGTCCCCTGTGAGGGATGAATCTTCTGAGGATAAAGCTGAAAACACTTCTGAATAATCAGAACTATCTGAAGGAGAATTCTCCCTCCTTTCCAATCAATTCAAAAAGTTGCTTAACAAGAGGAGACAAACGAGAAAAGGCGCATATTCCTCAAGAGATCACAGGAGATCACACCGTGACAGAAACGACAGGTATTGTTCTAAACCGAACAAACATGATTTTACTGAACCCGTTTGTTATTGTTGTAAAAAGCCAGGCACATGATAGCTGATTGCCCAGACAAGAAGAAGGAATCTTCAAGAAAAGAAGAAAAGAAGTCCTTCAAAGGAAAGAAGAAAGAGGAGAAGAGTTTTGTTGCCAAGAAGTTCAAGACTCTGAGTGATAGTGACTCAAATGAGTCTAACTCAGATGAAGAGGCATTCTTTGGACTAATGGCCATGTCAGATGATGACAAAGATGTTGTTCCTTTCACCGGTCAGGTATTATCTTCTAAACCTCTTTCATGTTCAGAAACGACATCTGATGCAAATGAAAGCTACTATTCGGAAGAGGATTCTGAGTTGACTGCTAAGTATGAGGAAATGTTGAAGGGTTTTAATAAGTGTCGAAAGCTTGTTAAAACTCAATCAAAGGAGATTCAATCCCTAAAGGATCAAGAATCAAACCTGAAAAAGGAGATTGAAGAATCTAACCTACTCAGGGATGAAATCTTATCCTTGAAGATTGCTCTCTCCGAGGCCACTTCAGCAGGCATTCAGAAGAGTGTAATTATCAATGATTTGACGAAACAGCTTGAGGCTGAAACGAAGATCACTATGAACTTCTCTAAGCCCAAGACAGTTCTGCCTATCATAGACACTTTCAATGCTGGTTCTGGTAGTAGTGGTTTGGACCATGTTGCTGAAAAGAGTCTAAGTAAGTCAGCCAAAAGAAGAGCTGCTAAAGCACAGGGTAAAGGTCCACAGTGTGCTCCAAATTTCAAGAAGGTGATTTTTCCTATGAACACCTATGATTTTGAGAGCATGTATGGTCACTTCAGCAGACCAACTCATGTTGAGCCTTCCAAGGTGAACTCAGTGTGGACCAGCCCCAAAAACTTTGGATCTAGCTCCCTCAAGGCTCCTTATGAAGAAGTTCAATTAAAGCATCATGGACCATTCGTTCATGGATCAAATGCTAAGAAAGCACCGCAGGTCAAGCCTATTGTGCCTAAGAATTGTGTATGTTGCACCAACGAGGCTTCTACCTCCAAGGTTGCTCCTCCTGCAAAGCCACCCGTTCAAAAGGCTCAGTAGAACACAAAGAGGAGATACAATAGATTTGAATGCTGGTGGTGTGGCAAAATTGGTCATTTTGCCATAGATTGTTGGTTCAATCATACTGTGCCAAGAACTCCACGAGTTAACTGTGCAAGACCGACCACTTGCAAAGTTAATGTTCCAAGTGGTGTTCCAGTAACAAGGAACCAAGGGCCCAAAAATGTTTGGGTTCCTAAGGGGTATTGATCATGTGTGCAGGAATGTCCAAAGGCCAACGAAATTCCCATCTGGTACTTGGACAGTGGTTGCTCTCGGCATATGACCGGGAGAAGAAGACTACTTCAGGATTATGTTCCAGTTGAGAACGGGCCTAAAGTAAAGTTTGGCGGATCTGAACGAGGTATTATAATTGGTTATGGTTCAATAACCAACGGCTCAGTCGTTTTCACACGCGTAGCTCATGTGAAAGGATTGAAATACAATCTGATTAGCATAAGCCAACTGTGTGACAAATGCTATACCGTTGAGTTCTTTAGAGATAGATGCCTGATAAAGATGTCCGTGTCTGCGGAAACTATTTTAACAGGCTCTAGAAGTAGTGGTATTTACTGTTTAGACTTTAGATGCTTACAGTCTTCTACCCCAGTGTGTTTTGTGGCCAAAGATAGTGCATCTCTCTGTGACCAATGACACAAGAGATTAGCACATATTAATTTCAAAACTATATCTATATTATTTTCTCACAACTTGGTAAGGGATGCCCCCAAAGTTAAATGCATTAAAGAAAGCCCTTGCCATGCATGCCAAATGGGTAAGCAAATGAAGGCTAGCTTTAAGAGCATAATTGACAATAATTCTACCAGATGTCTCCATCAGATGCATATGGATTTATTTGGTCTAATGTCAGTTAGAAGCTTAGGTGGGAAAGCTTACACCTTGGTTATTGTTGATGATTACTCCCGGTTTGCATGGGTATTCTTTCTAAAACTTAAGTCGAAAACCTTCGGCATATTCACTAATTTTGTCAAGCTCATTCAGAATGAACTTGACTGTTCAGTGGTCAAAATCAGAAGTGACCATGGAACAGAATTTCAGTCTGGGTCCATGACAGAGTTTTGTGAAAGTCAAGGTATCTCCCATGAGTTTTCCTCTCCTCGTACTCCACAGCAAAATGGAGTAGCCGAGAGAAAGAATAGAACCCTCATAGAAGCTGGCAGATCTATGTTGAGTGATTCTGCTCTTCCAGAATATTTCTGGGCAGAAGCTATCAACACAGCTTGCCATGTGCAAAACAAAGCACTCATCAATAAGAACCATCGTAAGACCCCAAATGAGATTCTAAAGGGCAGAAAACCAAAGATTTCATATTTTAGAATTTTTGGCAGTAAATGTGTAACACCCTGCCAGTACGAATAATATAACAGTAGGTCCGGCCGGGACCCCACGCCATACTAACCACACTAGTTAGGAGTTAAAAGGTGATAAACAGAAAGAAATTACAACAGAGTATACTAAACACTAGCGGAAGCATAAAGATTTAACATTTCAATTAGAATTGTCCACTATCGTAGGAATGAAACCATGAAGTAGAGTTATGGCCTTAAGGCCTTACATTTAACAAATGTACTAAAACTCCAAAACATACATCGGCACGCGGGACGGCAATACATGAGAAAGCTAAAAAGGGAGGCTGGCCTTCAAGGGCCAACTCAGCAAAAGGGGCCACCGCCCGCTATTTCCCGCTAGGCTCACCTGCACCTGCATAAGAACATTCCACCAAGCGGTGGCAAACAAAGTAACGGTCAGCACAGCTGACCAAATTATAACGACCCCACCCCTTTCCCGGGGTGGCGGAGATTCTACCCTGCAAGCAAGCCATACTAGCACAAGTACTAAAATAAAGAAAGTGCAACTACACAAGGTGAGGTTTGAAGCACATTCAATCTTCTAGGTTGAGCATCAAAAATGAGGGAACCTAGGTATGCACATGATGTTAGTTGGGTTCACCCGAAGGTTCCCCACAACCGCCTAAACAACCGCATGAGGCTAACAACATCAATTGCACAAACACTCCACCGTAAGGGCCATCGCCTTAGGTGGGAAAAAGAGCTTTTGGTCGGTCTAGGTAAACCACCTTCCACGACCTCTCCCATGATAACACAGCTACATGAGGTAGGGACCTCTTACCGATCTGCATGGAAACGGGTTCGGTTCAGCTTTGCCCGTGCTCTAATCATCGCGATCTATCGCACGACGCGGGTACGGCTTCGCCTCGGCCCATAAGGGTTTAGCACTTTCAAGTGCTACACAAATATAAGCTACGCACCTAATCCCTTCACAAGGATCTAGGCTTCACAAATACTCAAAAAGGGAGGTATAAAACGCTCCGCATCAATTTCGTGGTGAAGGCTTGCCTTCATCCAATCTCAAAGCATGGGGCTTTCGTTAGGATCTTCACAAGACGCCTACACTTAAATCCCGCACTACTATAGACGATTTCACGGAGTCATTCTCCGGTACGCATTCTAGGCTTAACCTAAATGCAACGTCGCAATCCAAGCATCACCGATTCGGGCTCACGGCCACGAATAGGCTTCACACAAAATGCCTAAATCCGCACGACTATCGGATTTTCTACAAGCAATATGCCGGGGACAGACACAATCGACCCGGAGTTCCGAAGAACTTGAGGGAATCCTACACTTCACCCATTTGGTGAAAGGGATCCCTCATGCAAGCATAGAGAAATGAAGGAGAGGACAAAAGACAAGTCCAAACAACGGGAGAAGGAATCGTTACCCTAGGAGCGTTCTTTTTCACCATGGATCCGAGATTCTAGACGGAGGGAAATGACCGCACCGGGCTGCACTCTCCAGATCTGGAAACGGCTCGCGAAACGGAGCTCCGGAGCTCCGTCAATGGCGGAATCCACCTTCTTCTTCCTTGCCTCCTTCTTCTTCCTCTAGGTTTGGAGAGAGAAAAGCCTCAAAAGAATGAGGGTTAATCTCCTCTCACAAGCCCTAAGACCCTCCAGCAACTAATCCTAGCCATTGGATCGAATTCAAAAGGATTTGGACGGCCGGATCGTCTCCTCCGCTCAAAATCGCGGAGCAGATAAACAGCGCGCACGATCACAGGCGCACGATCACAGGCGCACGATCACTGGTCGTGCGCGAGAGGAGAATGGTCGTGCGATAAGCCGAGACAGAACTCCGATTCCTTGCGGGTTACGCACGATCATTGGCGCACGATCACTGGTCGTGCGCGAAGAGAACAATGGTCGTGCACATTGACCTGATGTGGAATTTTCAGCCTATCCCGAGCACATCACTACCACTCCGCCTACCTCGCTGAACTACAATCTTTGGGGTGTTATAACTCCACCCTCCTTAAAAGAATTTCGTCCCGAAATTTCGAAAACAGTAATAGCAGGAATTTACAGTTTTTAAAGAAAATTTACCTGAGAGAAATAGCTCGGGGTACTCCGCAAGCATCGCTTGCTCTCTCTCCCAAGATAGCTCCTCTCGGCCGCAATTATCCCACCGGACTTTTACCATCCGAATGGACTTGTTCCGCAACTGCTTTACCTCGGTATCCTCGATGCGTAAGGGCTTGACTTTCGTCGACAACCCACTATCAACCGGCACTTTGCCAACCGCAACGATATGAGTAGGCTCTTGCACTGCCTTCCTCAGAACTGAAATGTGAAACACGTCGTGGAGACTGCTCAGCTCTGCAGATAGTGCAAGCCGATAAGCCGCATCACCAATACGTTCCACAATCTCAAACGGTCCTAAGTACCTTGGACTGAGCTTTTTCAAGCGTCGGATCCTTGATACCCCTTTGAACGGTTTGATCTTCAAGTAAACCCGGTCACCGACGGCGAACTCTAGGTTCCTATGCTTGGCGTTGTAATATTTTGCTTGCCTATCCTGGGCAATCAATAGCCTTTCACGAATTGTTCGGATCGTCGAAGTTGCTTCCCCAACATCCTTTCGCTTTAATAGCTTAGTATCGCCCGTTTCCGCCCAAGACAACGGCGTACGACACTTCTCACCATAGAGGGCCTCGAAGGGAGCCATCTTTATACTGGCTTGGTAGCTATTATTGTAGGCGAATTCGATCATATAGAGATGATCTTCCCACTTCTTTCCAAAATCCAGAGCGCACATTCGGAGCATATCCTCCATAGTCCTGTTGGTCCTCTCGGTCTGTCCATCAGTTTGCGGGTGGAAGGCCGTGCTGAATTTCAATTTAGTGCCCAACAGTTCATGGATAAGCCTCCAATCTTTCGATGTGAAACGCCCGTCACGATCGCTGACGATGCTACGAGGGACACCGTGCAGCCGCACAATACTATCGACATAGAGCTTCGCTAGCTTTTCTACAGAATCATCCTTCCGGTTCGGAATAAAATGCGATACTTTTGTCAGTCTGTCCATGATCACCCAGATGGCGTCGTTTCCATGCTGCGATCTCGACAATCCGTGCACGAAATCCATCGAAATATCGTCAAACTTCCATTCCGGAATCGGCAAGGACTTCAAAAATCCACCGGGACGCTGACATTCCACCTTCACCAACGCACAAGTGTTACACTTGGCTACGTAGAGGGCAATGTCTTTCTTCATACCCGGCCACCAGAAAAGTTTCTTCATGTCCATGTACATTTTCGTGCTCCCTGGGTGGATAGAGTACTTGGTATGATGAGCCTCGTACATCAACTCCGCCCGTAGAGTACCAACGTTTGGGACGCACAATCTGCTATTCTTCCACATAAGGCCATCTTCGAAGGAGAAATCAGCGTTTAACCCATCAACGGTTTCCACTTTAAAGCGTTTCATGCTCTCATCCAGCTCCAATGCCTGTCGAACTCGGTCGGCAAGGTGGTATTGAACTTCCATCCAGTTCAAGCATGCTGAAGTAGACGCTCTTCGATCAACGCAAATGATCTCCATTTCTTCCAGCTCAAGGATTAGACGCTCATCGTGCATCAAAATCCAATTTGCTTGAGCGGGAGCCCGACGACTCAACGCGTCCGCAACTACATTTCCCTTTCCAGGAGTATATTTGATGTCGAAGGTGTAGTCCCCAAGGAACTCCAACCACCTCCTTTGACGCATATTCAACTCCCTTTGATCCAGCAAGTACTTGAGGCTCTTGTGGTCGGTAAAGATGTCGATCTTCACGCCATACAAATAATGCCTCCAAAGCTTAAGGGCAAATACCACGGCCGCTAGCTCCAAATCATGGACCGGGTAATTCCTCTCATGAACCTTCAACTGCCGGGATCCATAGGCAATTACCTTACCGAACTGCACTAGGACACATCCCAAACCACTCCCTGAGGCGTCGCTATAAATTTCGTAGCCTTCCGTACCACATGGCGAGCATAGAATGGGCGCCGTGGTCAGACGGCTCTTCAGCTCTTCAAAAGCTCGTGCGCACTCGGGCGACCAAACGAACTTATTATCTTTCCTAGTCAATTTAGTGAGAGGAAGTGCAATCCTCGAGAAGTTTTCCACAAAGCGCCTATAATAGCCGGCAAGTCCTAAGAAACTTCGGACTTTCGCTACGTTTTTCAACAAAGGCCAGGCTCGGATCGCTTCTATCTTCGACGGATCAACCGCAATTCCATCTCCACTAACGACATGACCAAGGAATGCTACTGACGGTAGCCAAAACTCGCACTTGGAGAACTTGGCATATAGTTGACTCCTCCTTAAGGTGCTCAGAACGGCGTGCAGATGCCCTACATGCTCCTCTTCCGATTGAGAGTATACCAAAATGTCGTCGATAAAGACGATCACAAATTGATCCAAATACTCACGGAACGTCCTATTCATTAAGTCCATGAATACCGACGGTGCATTAGACAGACCGAACGGCATCACCGTGAACTCATAGTGCCCAAAGCGGGTACTAAACACTGTCTTTGGAATGTCACATTCCCTTATCCGCAGTTGGTAATAGTCGGACCTTAGGTCCAGTTTGGAGTATACCGTCGACCCAACCAGCTGGTCGAATAGATCATCGATTCTTGGAATCGGATATCGGTTCTTCTCGGTCAACTTGTTTAGCTCTCGGTAATCGATACATAGACGCAAGCTCCCGTCCTTCTTTTTCACAAAGAGGACCGGTGCACTCCAAGGCGAGGAACTTGGACGTACATAGCCTTGCTCTAGCAGCTCTTGCAATTGGACCTTCAGCTCTACCAATTCCTTCGGCGCTATCCGGTACGGTGAGCGGGAAACAGGTTTGGCACCTGGCACCAACTCGATACAGAAATCAATCTCCCGATGAGGCGGGGCCCCAGGGAGTTCGTTAGGAAACACGTCGGCGTACTCCGCTACGACTGGGACATCACATAACCTGGGCTTTGGCTCCGAAGCCTCCAACAAGGTGAAGAACAACTCGGCGCCTTTTCTCACCGCCTTAACCACTTGGAGAGCAGACATCAACGTCTTGCTCGCTCCTCGCATACCGGCAAATGTGGTTTCTCCATCGGTGTTCCTTCCCAGAGTGATCTCCTTAGAATTGCAATCTATGCATGCACGCTGCTCCGAGAGACAGTCCATGCCGAAGATCACATCGAATTCAGCTAACGGTAATAACGATGCTTCCAAATCGAAATCCTGATTTCCGATCCGCACCTTCACCCGGCTCTTCCTATCCGCAGACATGCGAGATCCATTGGGTAGCACTACTTCTAATCTATCCTCTACGAAGGTAGATGGCACTCCGATTCGCACCACGAAGTCCTCAGACAGAAAAGAGTGCGATGCACCCGTATCAAATAGAGCTCTCGCCGGATAGTTGAAAATTAGGACAAAGCCTAATTGCACACGAATAAAACATACAGTTGCACAACAGTATAATCACAAATAGCTATGCAAAAGCTAATTTTTAATTCATACCTGTGACAACATCAGCTTGTCGTATGGCTTCTTGCTGGCCAAGCGAGTAGACTCTCGGCTGAGTCGGAGTAATGTGCTGGGAAGCCGAAGACTCCGCAGCTTTACCCTTTTCGGCAGCTCGAGCATAGTCCAATGCTCAATTTTCTGCCTTCGGGGGACCACTTCGACACACTGCGGCCTTGTGTCCCACCTTCCCGCAGGTGAAACACGTGATAGGACTCCGCACAGTCGTTGCTCCCGAAACATTTGAGCGGGTTTGCTCCGCCGATTTGAACTTCCTTTTGTTCTTTCTGAACTCTGACTTGGACTGAGAGACCGGCACATGAAACTCAGGTTTCTTTGCCACAGCTTTTGCTTGTACCCTCTTCATGTCCAACTCTAGGGATCTGGCAGTTTGGACCATCACCTGGAAACCTAACGTCATAGGGCCTGCAAGGAGCAGCCTCAACTCGTCCCGAAGACCTTCATAGAACTTGTTCGTCTTTGTCTCTTCGTCTTCCATCATAGGCCCCGCATATCGACCCAGTTTAGTGAACTCGTGCAAGTACTCATCCACTGAGCTGTCGCCTTGAGTTAACTTCAGAAACTGGTTCTGTAACGCAATGCGTTGGGCAGAAGGAATATACCTTTGAAGAAAAGACTTTGAGAACTCCGCTATCGTGATCTCGGTAATCTCCCTGCCTCCGAACTTGTGCACTTCCTGTTCAGCCCACCAACGCTCTGCCTCTCCGTTAAGGAGGAAGGTGGCTAAAGTGACCATCATAACTTCTTCTGTTGCTGTCGCCCTTAGAATCTTCCTAACCGTTGACAGCCAGTCCTCCGCCTCCGTTGGGGATCCGGTCCCCGAGAAAGTTGGAGGATGGAAGCTTAGAAAGTGTTTCAGTTGTTGATCACGCGCTCGCGCAACAACTCCACACTCTACAGGACGCTCCACCCTTTGCACCACCGCAGGTTCCATTGCAGCCACTGGCACAGGGGTCTCAACCCTCGGTTCCACCGCAGGTTCCACTGCAGGTTCGATCACCGGGGCCGCATCTGTATTAGGCGTAGCAGGCTGTGCAAGCCTTTGCGGTTGAGCATTGATCATCGCGAAGACAGCTTCTGCGATTAACCTGATCATCTCAGCAGGAGGAGTGGTCGCTGGCACTTCAGCCGACCCACTACTTTCAGCAGTGTTACGGGGTTGAGACGGCCCCGCACCACTTCTAGTCTCCTATAATCGTGTAAGACACAATTTAGTGACTGAAAACATAGCAAACAACAATCATGGAACGCTCAGGTTCCGCAAACAAGTATGTTTTCCCATTCCTAAGTGGACATTCTTATTAGTTTTTGTCGTTTTAGGTGAATGCACATCCCGTGCACACCACCCCTTAAAAGGAATTCGTCCCGAATTCGCTAAACTACGGATCGACGCCTTAAGTCTGATACCAAATTGTAACACCCTGCCAGTACGAATAATATAACAGTAGGTCCGGTCGGGACCCCACGCAATACTAACCACACTAGTTAGGAGTTAAAAGGTGATAAACAGAAAGAAATTACAACAGAGTATACTAAACACTAGCGGAAGCATAAAGATTTAACATTTCAATTAGAATTGTCCACTATCGTAGGAATGAAACCATGAAGTAGAGTTATGGCCTTAAGGCCTTACATTTAACAAATGTACTAAAACTCCAAAACATACATCGGCACGCAGGCCGGCAATACATGAGAAAGCTAAAAAGGGAGGCTGGCCTTCAAGGGCCAACTCAGCAAAAGGGGCCACCGCCCGCTATTTCCCGCTAGGCTCACCTGCACCTGCATAAGAAAATTCCACCAAGCGGTGGCAAACAAAGTAACGGTCAGCACAGCTGACTAAATTATAATGACCCCACCCCTTTCCCGGGGTGGCGGAGATTCTACCCTGCAAGCAAGCCATACTAGCACAAGTACTAAAATAAAGAAAGTGCAACTACACAAGGTGAGGTTTCAAGCACATTCAATCTTCTAGGTTGAGCATCAAAAATGAGGGAACCTAGGTATGCACATGATGTTAGTTGGGTTCACCCGAAGGTTCCCCACAACCGCCTAAACAACCGCATGAGGCTAACAACATCAATTCCACAAACACTCCACCGTAAGGGCCATCTCCTTAGGTGGGAAAAAGAGCTTTTGGTCGGTCTATGTAAACCACCTTCCACGACCTCTCCCATGATCACACGGCTACATGAGGTAGGGACCTCTTACCGATCTGCATGGAAACGGGTTCGGTTCAGCTTTGCCCGTGCTCTAATCATCGCGATCTATCGCACGACGCGGGTACTGCTTCGCCTCGGCCCGTAAGGGTTTAGCACTTTCAAGTGCTACACAAATATAAGCTACGCACCTAATCCCTTCACAAGGATTTAGGCTTCACAAATACTCAAAAAGGGAGGTATAAAACGCTCCGCATCAATTTCGTGGTGAAGGCTTGCCTTCATCCAATCTCAAAGCATGGGGCTTTCGTTAGGATCTTCACAAGACGCCTACACTTAAATCCCGCACTACTATAGACGATTTCACGGAGTCATTCTCCGGTACGCATTCTAGGCTTAACCTAAATGCAACGTCGCAATCCAAGCATCACCGATTCGGCTCACGGCCACGAATAGGCTTCACACAAAATGCCTAAATCCGCACGACTATCGGATTTTCTACAAGCAATATGCCGGGGACGGACACAATCGACCCGGAGTTCCGAAGAACTTGAGGGAATCCTACACTTCACCCATTTGGTGAAAGGGATCCCTCATGCAAGCATAGAGAAATGAAGGAGAGGACAAAAGACAAGTCCAAACAACGGGAGAAGGAATCGTTACCCTAGGAGCGTTCTTTTTCGCCATGGATCCGAGATTCTAGACGGAGGGAAATGACCGCACCGGGCTGCACTCTCCAGATCTGGAAACGGCTCGCGAAACGGAGCTCCGGAGCTCCGTCAATGGCGGAATCCCCCTTCTTCTTCCTTGCCTCCTTCTTCTTCCTTTTGGTTTGGAGAGAGAAAAGCCTCAAAAGAATGAGGGTTAATCTCCTCTCACAAGCCCTAAGACCCTCCAGCAACTAATCCTAGCCATTGGATCGAATTCCAAAGGATTTGGACGGCCGGATCGTCTCCTCCGCTCAAAATCGCGGAGCAGATAAATAGCGTGCACGATCACAGGCGCACGATCACTGGTCGTGCGCGAGAGGAGAATGGTCGTGCGATAAGCCGAGACAGAACTCCGATTCCTTGCGGGTTATGCAAGATTATTGGCGCACGATCACTGGTCGTGCGCGAAGAGAACAATGGTCGTGCGCATTGACCTGATGTGGAATTTTCAGCCTATCCCGAGCACAGCACTACCACTCCGCCTACCTCGCTGAACTACGTTCTTTGGGGTGTTACAAAATGCTATGTACTTAACAATGGGAAACATCCTACAACCAAGTTTAGTGAAAAATGTTTTGAAGGTATTTTCGTAGGATATAGTAGCCATAGTAAGGCATATAGGATTTTCAATAAGAAAACTCTGGTGGTAGAGGAAACAGTCCATGTTGTATTTGATGAGACGAGCCTGCTGCATAGCAACTCGTCTAGTGTGTTCATTGAAGATGCAGGTGAAAAGCTAAAGGAACTCTCTATGCATAATGGAGTAAAAACCACAGATGATGCTCCAAAGTTAGCAGAAGAGATCTCGGATCACTCAGAAGATGAACAAGAAGTTCATGAAGAAGAAGATATTTCAGAGGTGGCTGAACCTCAAGTTGCTCCTGAAAATGCAAATAACTTGGGAGTCAGATATTCAAGAGATCATCCAGCTGATCAGATTATCGGAGATCCTTCAAGCAAAGTTCTTTCGAGAAGAGGTACAACTAACGAAGTTTTACATTTAAGTTTTCTTTCACAGATTGAGCCGAAGAAATTTGAAGAAGCAAACACCGATCCATCCTGGATCCTTGCTATGCAAGAGGAGCTCAACCAATTCAAGAGATGTAAAGTTTGGGAGTTAGTACCAAGACCCAAAGGACAAAATGTAATTGGAACCAAATGGGTCTACCGGAACAAGCTTGATGAAAAGGGCATCATTACAAAGAACAAAGCAAGACTGGTTGCACAAGGATACATGCAAGAAGAAGGAATTGATTTTGATCAGACTTTTGCACCAGTAGCAAGACTTGAAGCCATCAGATTATTTCTGGCTTATGCTGCATATAAGGACTTTATGGTTTTCCAGATGGATGTGAAGTCAGCCTTCCTGAACGGAGACCTTAAAGAGGAAGTATATGTAGCTCAACCTCCAGGTTTTATAGATTCTAACTTTCCTGATCATGTATATTATTTACATAAGGCTTTGTATGGTCTCAAACAGGCACCCCGAGCCTGGTATGAGACATTGTCTAGGTTCCTTCTTGAGAACAAATTCACAAGAGGAACAATAGATAAGACATTGTTTCTTAGGGAAGTAAAAGGCGAGATTTTGCTAGTGCAAATCTATGTCGATGATATTATATTTGGTTCTACAGATGACAAACTTTGCAAAAAGTTTTCCAACTTGATGCAAGGTAAGTTTGAAATGAGCAGCATGGGAGAGTTGAAATATTTCTTAGGACTCCAGGTGCACCAATCTGAAGATGGAATTTTCATCTCTCAGACGAAGTTCACCAAAGAGCTCCTTAAGAAATTTGGAATGGAGAGTGCAACCTCTATGAGGACTCCAATGGGCTCAAGTATGTCTCTGGACAAGGATGAGAAAGGGAAACCTTTTGATGAAACCAAGTACAGAAGCATAATTGGGTCCTTGCTCTACCTTACTGCCAGTAGGCCCGATATAATGTTCTCAACATGTGTTTGTGCCAGGTATCAGGTGAACTGTAAGGAATCTCATTATGCCGCTGCAAAGAGGATTTTGAGATACCTTAAGGGTACACCAAATCTCGGCTTATGGTACCCGAGAAGCAATGATTTTGAACTAATTGGTTTTTCAGATGCTGATTTTGCAGGTAGCAAAGATGATAGAAAGAGTACTTCAGGAACTTGCCAATTCTTGGGAAAAAGGCTTGTGTCATGGAGTAGCAAGAAGCAAAATTGTGTTGCAATATCAACTGCTGAATCGGAGTATATCTCTGCCGGCAGTTGCTCTGCACAACTTTTGTGGATAAAGAATCAGCTTGAGGACTATAATTTAAAGCTCGCAGAAATCCCCATGTTCTGTGACTCCTCAAGTGCTATTGCTATAGCAAATAATCCAGTCTCTCACAGCAGAACGAAGCACATCGAGCTTCGCTACCACTTCATCTGAGAACATGTTGAGAGTAAGGATATTAATTTTTTATATGTTAATACTGAGAAACAAAATGCAGATATTTTTACAAAGCCTCTAGACGAGACCAAGTTCAATTTCTTCAAAATGGAACTTGGAATGCTTAACAAGGAATCATGAGGAAAAGAATATTGGAATTTCACGAAATTACACGGGATTTCACAGGATAAAAACAGAAAATTTCATGAAGTTTCACCGGATTTCACATGTCAATATATCTCTCTTCTCGGACACGTTTCTCGTGAACCCTCATTATTAAATACAATTTATTGGATCCGAAGAGCCATCCGTAAAATCAGTTACGCGCCTAAATTTACTTTATATACATATATAAAAACAAAGAAAGCACGTGATTCCACGCATTCTTCCTTGAAATCCTTCTCGTCTCTTCGTCTCCCTCGATTCTTCCGTGAAACACTGTTTCTCTTCCCCGATTCTGTCAAGCTCGATGGCGCCCAAAGCCGCTGGAGGTCTGCATTCAGGTGGAGAGCTAGTACGAGGTAGCTTTCGAACAGCTTCAGATGAGTTCAGAAATATCATTTTGATGCTTGAGGTCGCCGGGCTCAGCTATGTCTTGGAAGAGCCGGCTAAAATTCTCGAACTGGACGTTCTTGAGTTCTACAGAAATGCAAAAATCTCTGGTCAAGGCAAGAAGATAAAGAGCAGCATCAGGTCTTGCAAAATCGTTTTGAAGGCTAGTGGCATTGACAGGATTTTGAGGATGCCTGAAGTCGAATCAGATGAAGTGTTTGCTGAAGATTTTCTCCAGGCTAAAAGATTCTGTGGCATTCTTGATGAAGGTTCAAAGATAAGAAGAAAATTCATGAATGAAGGAGGTAAGCTTCTGTGTGATATTTTAGGAAAAGTCTTATTGTGCAAGGTAGGTTCACATGACTACCTATCTGAAGATGCCTTTAAAATTCACACAGCTATTATTTGTAGAAAGAATTTTAATTTTGGTGAAGTTCTTTTTGAGAAAATTAAAGACAGCTTTCATGCCCCAAATTTTGGTAGAATTATTAGTTTGTTGCTGAATGGTAGTAATCCAAATTTTTTTAATCTTGGAAGAGGTATACCCATCCATCACACTAAGAAAATCAACTCCTCTATTTTCTCCAAATGGGAAAGGGTCATTCCAAAAGGTGGAGTCAAGATTGTTGTTAGTGCTGATGAGGACCCTGTGCAGAATGAGAATAGGACTCATGAAGAAGGTCATCCATCAAGGGGTAGTGGACCCAGTACAGCTCCTGAACAAGGCAGAGGTGAACATGTTGAGGGGGAGCTTCCAACCCCAAGAGACATTGCTGAAAGTAGTGCTGCTTCAAAGGAAATTCCTCCCAGTGAAACTGATCCAGTGTATGTTGATCCAGTCAGTCCTGCTGTCCCTGATACTGTTCCAGACCTAGAAGGTCCAGGGAAATCTGCTGCTGAAGATAAAGCTGCTATGTTAGAAGACTCCAGAAGATCCCCTGCAAAGTTTGCTTATAATTCAGAACATAGTGAAGACTTGGCAGATCATGAATCTGTTCCTTCTGAGAAATCAGACTCTATGGAGATGGGCAGTCTTGGTGCTCAGTTGGAGCTAGCAAAGAAGATGTCTTTAACTGAGGGGGAGAAAGAACAGGAAGACATATTTCTGGGTGAATCTGCAGTCCCTCCGGTGATGCTCTTGCCCCCTCCAGAGAGTACTTTGAGAAAATCTCCAAGAGTAACTATGCTTGATAAGCAAGCACAGTCTACTAGTTTTGTAGCTGATAGAGTCTCTCCTGATGATTTTGAAACTGGAGAGAGCTCTCACTCTTCCTTGCTCAAGTCAATTTCAACCTTGCTGCAAGCTCAAACAGAGCATTTTGATCAGTCCATCAAATCAGTCTATCAGAAAATAGATAAAGTTGATAGTGCTTTCAGGCAGGAAATGGCTGAGATAAGACATGAAATGGGCAAATTCAAGAATGATCAAGAAGCTTGGATGACAAAAGCAGGAAAAGCTTTGGACCACACCAATCAAGGAGTTGGGCATGCCTTAAAGAACCTACATCAGGTTGGTGAAGATGTTGTAAATCTGAATACTGCTCAAACAATTCTCAACACTGCTCATGATCAAGGGATTACTTTTCTGGATAATCAAGTTGAGAGTCAACTGAACAAACTCTATACCCTCCTAAATGAAGATGTCATAAAGGGGGAGGAGAGTATTGTATCTAAAATAGAAGAAAGTGCTGGTAGAATGAATGACTTGGATGGAAATGTATTTTCCAAGATGCAATAGCTTACCGAGAACATATTACAAAATGTTGTATATGTGAATTGGTACACTCATGAATCTACAAGCTGGCTGTTCAAAGAAGTTGCAGGCATGCTTGGACTCACTGTGGTGGACAAGATGCCAGATGCTCCTTCTTCAAGTGTTCCAGGTCCAAGTGCTCCAAACTCTTCTCATTTTCCTATTGAGGATCCTGATTTTGATATAGCAGACATCCCAATTTCCTCCTATCAAGAATTCTGGGATGATCCAATGCTTGAAAGCTCCAAAGCTCCTGAATCTTCTGAAAATCTTTGAAAAGGAAGATCTTTGGTGACAAACCTTCTGCAAAAAGGTCTAATCCTCACAAGAAGATCAGAGAATTCTATGATATGCCTCCTCCAAGAAATTTCCAAGAAAGTTGGAGTCCCTCTTCAAAGGATATCATTCTTACAGCTTTCAACTTAGTCAGTAGGCAAAATGAAAGTGTCAGTAAACATTACAGTCAGGAGGAATGTGATAAGTTCAAGAAAAGGATAACTGAAAGGAGAATTCATTTCAATATAGGTGGATCTAAAGAGACTGCTCCTGATAGATATTGGCCCAAGCCAAAGGCATTCTTTGACAGAATGGAATCTGAACAGAGAAAGAGAGCTGAGGCAGTGGACAGAATTTTTGGAAAGATGAAAGGCAAGGACCAAGCATGAGCTGAGCTGTTCTGGAATCATGCTGTTTTTCTTTGTTTATATATATATACATGTGTTTGGATAAAACATTGATTCTCTCTTTAAATTATCACTGCCTGGTTGTGCTGTTTTAATTCAATTATACTTTCTGTGCAATTCAACTTAGTGCATAGGGTTATGACATCTTCAAATAGGGGGAGATTGTTGGGTATTGTATCCATAATCACCTGGATTTGAAGGTGTCCCCTAGTGAACTAAATTGAATTGAGTATGTATTTGATGAACTCTCTTTAGATGTATTGTGACAGGTCATAATGCTAAGTGCACACCAAAGTCAGGTTGCAATGGATCACCAAACACAGTTCTAGACAATGTAATCCCTCATTGTGTAGAACAAAGTGTTGGTTCATGTGTAATCTCTCTTTTGGGGTGCACTTCATATTCTCACAACTGAAGGCTTTCAAGGTTGAGGAGTGGAGCAGGTTTTCAGAAGAAAAGGAATTTTTGCTAAGTCAATTCGTCGAGATGTCACGTGAAGTCCCGATGACTCCCGACGAATCCTGACAGAAGCCAATTTTCCATTTTGAAGAAGAAATTTCTGCGGCCAAGTCCATTCATCGGATGTTCTCATGAACTCCCGACGAATGTCGACGAATGCTGACAGAAGTAAAAAAAGGCAGCTTTGTGAAGGTATCTGTGCGGCTAAGTCAATTCGTCGAAAGTTCTCGAGAACTCCCGACGAATTCCGACGAATGTAAACAGAGATGGTTTTCAAGCTTTTGCTCAGTCTTTTTAATGACTAAGTCAATTCGTCGAGTGTTCACGTGAAGTCTCGACGAATGACGGACAGGCGGATTTCAAAAATATGTTTCGTTTTTGAAAATTAGGGTTGGCCGCCATGTGCAGCACACATGTCGATCATTCCTTGTCTGTTGCCTTAGCCGTTGGAGTTCTTCTTATAAATAGTCTTTTATTTTAGGGCAAACAACAATATTATTTAACTTAATAGAAAGAGAAGAACCCAGCCGTCTTCCTCCTTGCTCGCTGAACATGTTTTTCTGAGATCTAACTTTTGCGCCCTCAAGACTCGTTCTTCAGTGGTGTTTGAGATTTCTCAGATAAGAAGGCTTTTGATTTATTTGCTGCTCCATATTTTTGAAGATCTTTTCGAGAAAATCAAAAGGCCTATTCAGATCAGTTTTGCCGAGTTTCCTTTCTTCCAAATCTTTGAAGATCCAAGCTTTCGTTATCAAGGAAGAAGAAGACTCAGTTTTTCCATGATCTGAAGTTAATCTCTGTCGAGATTTTATAGAAGCATTTTATTTCAAACTCTATTTGATTCCTGTAGGAGATTCTTCTCTGAGTTATTTTGTAGGAGTTGTTTACTCCGAGTTGTAGGAGTTGTTCTCCGAGTTTGTAGGAGCCGTTGTCTCCGAGTGTAGGATTTGCTGATAAATCCGAGTTTTGGTGAAGTTGCCGACGCTAGCCCGAAGTGCTAGATAGGAAAAGCAGGAGAGAGGAGTACCCACCTTGGGGAACCTCTATAAATCTTGTGTCTCTGTGCTGTGATTTTTCTTGTTGAGTGTGCACTTAATTTTTATTCCGCAATCGCAGTAGAGATCACCTATTCACCCCCCCCCACCCTTTAGGTGATTTAGTTAGACAACGACTTCTTTCAGTTTATTTCTTGAAGGAGAAGGCAGAGGCATTTGCCAAGTATGTGGAGTTCAAGGAGCTTATGGAGGGTCGGCTAGGCCTGCGAGTAAAGAAGCTAAGAGCTGACAATGGTGGGGGAGTTCACCTCTTGTGAGTTCTCTAGTTTTTGTAGCAAGGCGGGCATCCAGAGAGAGCTTACTTGTGCGCATACACCACAACAAAATGGAGTTGCAGAGCGGAAGATCCATCATCTGACGGAGACCTGCAAGTGTTGGCTGCATGCCAAGAGTATTCCAAGGTCTTTTTGGGCAGAGGGAATGTCTTGTGCTGCCTACGTCATCAACAGGATGCCTCTCAGTCCCATCAACATGTTGACCCCGCATGAGATGATGTTTAAAGAAAAGCCAAGGGTGGCACACCTTCGGGTGTTTGGTTCCACCTGCTATGTGCATGTTCCAGATGCGCTTCAGACGAAGCTAAATGCAAAAGCTAGGAAGCTAGTCTTCGTGGGATATGATGATCAGAAGCAGGGCTGGAAGTGCATGGACCCGGAGATGCGGAGATTTGTTGTATCTCGTGAGGTCATGTACGATGAGGTGACATCGTACAAGGTAAGTTCTGGTGTTGAGTTACCAGAAAGCAGGGTGGAGGAGCAGGAGAGAGATGTGGAAAATCTTCAGGTGGAGCTGCCTTTGTCACCAGGTGGTCCATCCATTACTAGTTCTGTGAAGGAGGCTTCTGGATCAGGAAGCAGGGGGAGCGATGCTCCTAGTACGTCTGGAAGAGGAGCTAGGGAAGAATTAGCTGAGGATGATGCGAGTCAGGGGAAGGAGCTGAGGAGATTGAAGCGAACGATCATTGCCCCTGATCGCTATACAGGAGGAAACATGGTGAGTTGTTCCGAGCTCTGGTTGGGAGCTTGATTTATCTGACGATCACTAGGCCGGATATTGCATATGCAGTTGGCAGGGTGAGCTGTTATATGGCGGAACCACAGATGCCTCATCTACTAGCGGCCAAGAATATTTTGAAGTATGTTAAGGAAACTTTAGATTTGGGTCTCCTATACATGAGAGATGCGGGCTTCGAGGTGCATGGGTACATGGATGCTGATTACAGGGGAGATTCAGATGATCAGAAGTCGACGTCTGGATACGTCTTCATGGAGGGCCCTACGGCTATATAATGGTGCAGCAAGAAGCAGGACTCGGTATCTGTCTCTACCACGGAAGCGGAATACAAGGCTTCGGCCTTGGCAGCTCAAGAATCCATCTGGCTTAGGAGGTTGGTGGGAGACATCCATAAGGAGGTTCGGGGTCCGACTCTGCTCCGCGGCGACAATGAGAGTGCACTCAAACTAGTTACTAATCCAGTGTGTTACGCGAGGACCAAACATATCGAGATCGAGCATCACTTCATTCGTGAGAAGGTGCTGGAGGGGTCTCTTTCGGTCGAGCATGTTCGGAGTCAAGACAACGTTGCTAACATATTCACAAAGGCGCTGGCGAAGGGGCCGTTCACTCGGCTAAGGAGTTTACTTGGGCTATTTTCAACTTCCCACTTCAAGGGGGAGTGTTGAAAATGTTGAAGTGGAAGTTGGCGGTCTGGGAGGAGACTGCGCGGTCTGCTCTAACCGCGCAAGCTTGCGGTCTCCTTTCTGCGGTCTGACCTATTCAATCTAGCCGCTGGCTTATTCGGTATGACCGTCGTTCCTTATCCAAGATTGTCGAGGTGAGGCCTCGCGGTCTGGTTTGTGAGACCGCGTGGCGAGCTATTCTGAACTGTGTGGGTTAAGCTGTTGACCGCACAGGGAGTTTGTTCTGGAAGGGGCAGTCTGGTCTGGTGGTTGTCTGGGTTCTTGGTAGTGCGCGCGGACTAAGGTATTCTTAGTCACGCGGTCTCCGGTTTGTGTTTGCATAGCTGGTCCTTCAGTGATCTGCTGGTATATGCGGTCAATGGTGTTTGGTCGACTTGGCGGGCTGTTTCCCTAGTCGGCCTGGCAGTGTTCGCAGTCTCTCGAGGAGATCTCGTATATAAAAACACTGGTGGTAGGTGTCATGACTGGGAGGGTTGTCATGATCGCGCTGCTTTCTGAAGGAGTGGCGATCTCCTGGTCAAGGTTGAAGTCGGCGAGCTCACAAAGTGCAGAGCGATCTTCTGCTGATCGTGCGGGTTGACCGGTCTTGGTCGCGCGATCAGGGGCGGTGACTCTATCTCATAGGGTGGTGACTTGATCATGTCGCACGCCTATAAATAGGAGTCACTGTAGCAGCAAAATCAATCGCACCAAGTGTAAGCTGATCTCGCGCCTATTTCCTGCGGTCTCGTTTTTGTGACCGACCGGTTAGCTGATTGAATTTCCTTGTGCAACTTCTGCGGATTGTGCGGGCAGTAGCGGTCACCTCTTCTTCTAAGGTGTTCGGGCGGTCTCGCGGCTTGCAGTGCGGGTTGCTGGAGTTCGGGAGAATCAGTGGAGTTTGGGAGGCTGCGGAGTTCTCGGTTGGTGTTGTTCAAGTCGCAGGCAGGCAGTTCGGGCGGTCTCATTTTCTAGTCGCGCGAACTCGAAGGTCAGGCAGTCAGGCGGTCTCAGTGTTCAGACCGCTGGTTATCTTTCCTTCAGCATTGTAGTTTCATTTTTGTTTTGTGTACTGGCGAAATCATGTCCGACCATGTATACCTCGCTATGCAATGAAGACTTTTGCTATTATCAATAAAGATTATGTTGCTTCATGTGCTTCTGGTTGTTGGCTATAGCTTTGAGTTGTACAATTCCTGCTCACTCCTAGATCTACGGAAAATTTCACAGGTTCCCCCGAACCACTTTTGTGCCTGATAGGATCCTCAAAGATGAAGTGCTATCCTCTCCTAGTGGTGACAGTCGTCGCTACTTGATTTGTTGGCATAATTGTCCGGCCTCCGATGACTCATGGATTCTAGAATCAGAGGTGGCTCTGTTGGATGATGCTCTTCTACGCCGCTACCTTCAGGACAACTCATCGGTTCTAAGTATTATTGAGCGGGGGAGGATTCATGGCGACGACGGCCCTTAACATGAAGATGTTGGTATCGGCGCGCTTACAGATGATGGCGCCTCTCCAATCAAAGACCTACATCATGAAGAACGCCATCATCGTTACAACCTTTGTCCACGACGAAAGATTAATAATTAATAATTATAATTATTTTATTATAATTATTAATTAATATTTTATCAAGCTTTGTCTTTTATTTTGGGCTTTGTTTATGTCCATGTTTTATTTTAATTTTGGCCTGCGTTTAGCCATGATCATGTTTTATTTTAATTTTGGATATCGTTTAGCCATGTTTGTTGGCTATCCTATAAAAGGTCATCTTGTATTAGATTTATGGATGATTGAATGAAAAGAATTTTGAAACCCTAAAACCTCCTCCCTCTCTCTAGCCGAAATCCCTCCTTCCACCCTCATGAAATTTCAGCCACCTCTCTCCTCCTCCTCTTGGCCGCCCCCTCTCCCTCCTCTCCTTCCCTCCCTTCTCCTCTACAAAGGTTCGGCCAACCCCCTTATCAGCCCCGCCCTTTCATCCTACTCCTACTATGGAAATTCCGCCAAGGAGAAACAAGGTGGTGATCTCGTGGAACCAAAATCTGGTGTGAAGCAATCAAGGCGAACGAGTTTCTCTCCATTCGACGCGGTTCCGGTGGATCCATTGAAGAATGAATCGGGTGAGTGCATGCTTTAGGATAATCCCATATCAAGCGGGATAACGAAATTTCTACTTATGAGATTTTCCCTCTTGTTAATTTCCTGTGGTGGTAATTTTTGTGTGATCTTCGAATCACTTGAAAAATCGTGGTTTTCTTCGATCGATTTGTGCACTCTTCTTATTTCTTTTAGTTTTCGAAGAGGATTGGTGAACCTCGACTTTTTGTTGGGAGAGATCTACCCTTTTGAAATCGTAATTTTTGGTGGATCTCTTTTGGTAAAACTCAAGCTCGTTCGGACCGGATGGGTCCTTTTAGTCGCGAAGAATTTTGGCCTATAGCCATCTATTCTACCTCTAGCGGTGTGACTACTCGTACGTTAGCATCTAATTGATAAATATTATGTTGCATGTACATTGCGAGTAATTTTGTGCGAGCGTAAAATTTGGGAGCGTTGAGAGGGAACGTGTGCGTGTTCATATCGATCGCGTCGGAGAGCGAAGCCTGCATCACATTCTCTTCAATTTTTATAACTCAAGGAGACTTAATCCACCACTCGAAAATCTCTATGATGGTCGTATTTCTAGACCACCAAAGATCTCACATTCAAATTCAAGAGAAAGAATCAAAGGAGTATTTGATCAACGCAAACCCAATGCAAAGAACGCATGCTTCGACTTCAATTATCTTCAATGGTTCTACGTCGTCTCCTTCATATTTCTTCATAGGGAGATTTCAATTTGAACTTCATATTTTGTAATACCTTATTATCTTTGTGATCGTTTAGTGGAGAATTTGCCGCTTGTGTTGACGACTAGGTCTAAGGCTTAGATTTAGGGGATGCACGAGGCCTTTCTAGGGATAGAGAGGCTGGAGCGGCTTGAGGCCGTATCTGAGGATAGATCTGCTAAAGCCAACCGGTTCTTAGGGAGAAAAGTCGGTATAAAAACAAAAAGAGTTTTACATATTCAAGCCTCAAATTTTAGCGTTATAAAAATCCTCTTTTGTAATCAATTTTATCAATAATAATCATGTCCCTATTTGTTCAATAAAATTTATTTGGTTTTCAATTCTAGCAATTTACTTTTTATCTATTCTCTTTCTTATAAACTATCAAAAGTTTTCTTTAAAAATTATAAAGATTTCTAAAACCCTTATTCACCCCCTCTAAGGGCACCTTACGACCCAACAATTGGTATCAGAGCAGGTTATTCCAAAACAGTTTAACCACCGAGAATAATAGTGCACCATGATCTCACTTTCTATGAGGGGCAAGGAATTAGTAGACCACTACTATTTACTGGGTAGATTATATCTACTGGAGAACTAAGATGCATTGTTTTCTAATGACTTTAGATATATAAGTTTGGGTAATGATGGAACAACATTATTCTCCCCCTACAACAGTAGTAAGAGAAGCTACTCTTGAAAATCCAAAGATAAGTGGGGTAATCAAGATAAACTTAAATGTAAAAATAATGCTAAAGCAATGAATGCATTATTTTGTGCTTTAGATAGAACTGAATTTAATCGTGTTTGTGATTGTGTGATTGCATATGATATGTGAAATTTATTGGAAATTACTCATGAAGGTACTTCACAGGTGAAGGATTCAAAGCTTTTCCAACTAGAATCGGAGTACATAAAGTTTCACATGGAATGAGACGAGGATATCGACGCCATGTATACAAGATTCACAAAGATCATAAATGCATCAAAATTCTCGGAAAGACCTTCTCGAATGGAGACTTGGTGAGGAAGATTCTCAGATCTCTCCCACCAAAATTCAATCCAAAGGTGATAACCATATCAGAGTCTCATGATCTAAGGCAGATCCAAATTGAGAGCCACATTGGGAATCAAAAAACCCATGAGGTGGAACTCAATATTCAACATGAAGAGTACCATGCAGAGCCAAAGAAGATGGCCTTGGAGCTAAAATTATAGAAGGAGGCCAATGATGATGAATAGAATGAATGAAGCCTCATTGTAAAGAATTTCAAGAAATTCATGAAGAATACGGAGAGAAGAAACTCTTTTTGGAAATACTTCATGAAAGATGCAAAAAGGAAGGAAACATCCTCTATAAAAGAAAAAGGTAGCGATGACGATGACGAGCAGCCACCGCCGGAGCGCTACCACTACCAAAAGACTGGTCACATCCGGAGCCATTGCCTAAGATATTTGAAAGAGCGAAATGAAAGGAGGCATAAAGGAAAAGAAAATAAGAAGGTTCTAAAGGGGGCTACATGGGATGACTCCTCCTCCGAGGAATCAAGTGGATCTTCTTCAAGCGATGATGAAGAGGCAAACATATGCCTCATGTGCTGGAGCAAAGATCTCATCGACGATAAAACCAGTGTCCAAAGCGACAATGAGGTACCTCCTCTTACTTATGATGATCTCTACGATGAATTTCTTCAAACTTGAAAATATTTTGAAAAAAGTCTTAAGAATATTGATCTCTTAAAAACAGAAAATAAGATTCTATTAAAAGAAAATAAAAAACTAACTAAGAAAATAAAAGCTTATGCAAAAGAATAGGTAGATTGCCAAGATAGTGATATTTCATTAGAAAAAATTCATGAACTTGAAAAAACACTCTGTAAGGCTATCTCGGAACATAATTCTCTTGTGAAAGAGAAGGGGGACATAGAGAGAAAGCTAAAAACATCTCTTCTTCAAATAGAAGATGGAAAGAAATTATTTGCAAATCGATGTGTGATGCTAGTTACCGAAAACACCTCTTTGCAAGCCCAAATTCATGATCTAAATATGGCTATAGAAAAATTCAGTGTTGGCAAAAAATGACTGGACATGATTTTGGCCAACCAATGCCATGGTTCTGCAAATTTTGGGCTGGGGTATGGTTCGGGAGGCTAACGCACAACATTAACTCCTAATGCCGGCGTTAGCCCTATTTCTAGAAAACAAAATTCTTCTTATAAAAAATTATCAATCATCCCTACTACATTCCTGCCTAGTACAAGAGTCAACAAAATATTCGGAGAAAGGTCTCAACCCTTTTTATTATGTGTGCCAATTGTTTTATTTTTGGTCATATCACGGACTCTTGTAAGAAGAAGGAAAAATGCACTTTAAAGCAAATCTGGGTACCTAAGGTCTCCACTTAAACTATGGGAGGAACCTCTTGGGTATTCAGATCTTTACTCCCATCCTCTTTTAGGTGTGTTGGTAGGCTAAGGATAAGTAAGACATGTGGTACTTGGACTCAGGATGCTCCAAGCACGTGACGGGCAATAAAGCAAAGTTCCTTAGCCTCCTGATGAAGAAAGGAGGGATGGTGACTTTTGGTGACAATGGCAAGGGAAGGATCATGGGCATTGGTATAGTGGGTAACAATTCTTTTTTATTTCAAATGTTTTATATGTTTAAGGTTTGAAACACAATCTAATATCTATTAGTCAATTATATGATAATGATCAAAATGTCCTATTTGAATCTTCTACAAAGCATTGTGATAAATTAAATTAAGAGATTATTCGCCACAGGAAAAGCTTTTGTTGATGATGATAGAATTCGGCAGGCGCTCTCAAGGCATCTGGTGAGTACTCCTACTTCGAGAAACTAACCATTATCCTACTTCGATGAATAGAAGTAATGGTCTTTCCTTCTTTCGGAATATCGACGATTACGCCGCGGCGGCGGCGCCGAAAACTTTATAAAAAAAGAAATAAAACATAAGAAATTGGAGAGGAAAAGCTTCCTGCGGAGTTTTTGTACCATTTATCCAAACTACTCATTCGATAAAGGCAAGTATACCTTATCGCGTGTAGTATAAGATATTTTTAGAAAAATATTAAGGTCGTAAAGTTCCACGGATCTCATCGAGTACTGCTACTTCGAGAATACGCCTATTGTTTTATCGGATAAAAACGTGATGATTTAAAACTAACTAAAACGTAAAGTAATAAAAGAAGAAAATACAAGAAAGGAGAGCTCACTTCGAAATGGAAAGAAACGATCTAATTAAATTTCATACCAGAACAAAGCTAATGAAGGCAAGAAAATGCGGGAAATAAAATTGAAGAAATTAAGAATGAAAATTGCAGGACAGAATTGAAATTGCAGAAAGTGAACTAAGCTAGGAATAAAAATTAACGAGAACGAATAATTTCGAATCAAAGGGAAAAATGGGAAAAACAAAGCTTTAATCGAAAATAAACGGAAACATAATATTCGACTCTATCGATTCCATGTCAAGGAAGAAAAAGAGCGAAAGTTACGAAGACGAATAAAATTGAATTAAAGAGAAAATAAAGATAACCAAAATTTGAATTAAAGCAAAAAATAAACGCAAACGTAATATTCGGCTCAATCGATTCCGTGTCAAGGAAGAAAATGAGCGAAAGTTACCAAGACGATTAAATTTGAATCAAAATGAAAACCAAAATTACGGTAATAAATAAATTGCTAACCAAAGCGAGAAAAAAATGCAGAAAATGCATGAATTGAAATTTCATAATTGAAGTGCGGATATGAAACTAAGTTATGAATTGAAATGACAGGACATAAATAAAACTAAGTTATGAATTAAAATTGCAGTGCAGAAAGGAAATTGCAGAATTGAAACTACGCTACGAATTGAAATGACAGAATTGAAAATGCACGAAATAAAAACATTACATTTAAAAGAAAATTACAAGAAAAAGATAATACAAAAGAGTGGGAAAGATGGTGGAAGATCACCCCAAAATAGGCAATCTAAGAGAGAGAAATAGTGAGGGGGCAACCTCTATTTATAGATAAAATTGGGCTGCATTTAGCAAAAAAAACTTGAGCTGGAAGGTTGAAAGGACAGCTGGCGGGTTGACTTGCTGGAAGCTGCGGGGGTGCGGATAGACGGGTAGCAGCTGGCGGGTTGGAGTGCAGCTGGCGGGTTGGGGGGGTGCAGCTGGCGATTTGGAGGGTAGCTGTCAGGTTGGGGTGCGGATAGCTGGATTTAATCCAGCAAAAATCGTGCTGGCTTGAATTCGATCCATCCCCCTCCCCTTGCTGAAGTTATCCAGAGCCTTCTCCACTTGACCAAACGCGCTTATCTGTAAATACAAGAACACACACACACATATATATATATATATATAAATATATATATATATATATTATAATATGTTTATAAAATAGAATAACTATATGTATTATATAGATGAGAAGGGAAAATCAACATCCCGTCCCGTCGATCGATAGGTAGAATCGACATCCCATCCCGTCGATCGACGGGAAGAAAGTCGATCGACAGGAAGGGAGGAAATTTTGTAAAAAAAACAAGGAAAAATCTTTACATACTTACTTATTTATGTTTTATATTTACATATATAGATAACTTATATATTTAACTTATTTAAGGTTTATATATATATAGTTTTTATTTAATAAATATTTTACATATATATTTACATACTTACTTTTATAGTTTCATATATAAATATATACTTAAATAGTTCATGTTTTCATATAAATATATATAAATCAAAATTAGTAAAAACAAATCATTTATTCAATAATGTTCAAGAAATATGTACAATATTACTTAAAACTATGCTAAAAACTATACTAAAATACGTATAATTTACTATTCATCACATTGCAAAATTATTACGCCCAAAACGAATGAAGTTGTACTTGTCGCGCCAAGAACTCAAAATGTTTACATGATCTTTCACATTCATCTATCAAATGTCTTAATTCAAAAAATGATGAATTAGAACTGTGGCATATGCGTCTTGGTCACAGTAGCACTAAACTTATTTTAAAGCTAGCCAAAGATAAATTAATTAGAGGATTACCTATTCAAAACGAGCTTGATCTAAAAATTCAATGCATTTGCTCGGATCATGGAGGAGAATTTGAAAATGAAAATTTTACCACTTTTTGTAGTGATCTAAGATTTAAGCATGAATTTTCTACTTCACGCACCCACAACAAAATAGTGTTGTGGAGAGAAAAAAAAAGAATCCTTCAAGAATTAGCACACACCATGCTTTCTGAATTTGGGTTGCCTAAATCATTTTGGGCTGAAGCCGTTAGCATATCATGTTATGTTATTAATCGTGTCATGCTTCGACTCTTCTTAAAATTAACCCCTTATGAACTGTATTTTCAAAAGAAGCCTAATGTATCTTATTTTTGTGTATTTGGTTGTGTTGGGAAAAACATTCCTCTTGATTTATCTTATAAATTATGTAAAAGTGATTTCATCATCTACAATTCATTACTCATGATGTATAGTGAGGTTAAAATGGTCAATAGATGTCCTAGGATGTCTCACTCTTATTATAGTGTCAAAGTCCTGTCAAAAAGAGCGCAAAATCCAATTGAGTTAATTCTGCATCGAAAAGAATTCGATACAGCTTCGGCTGCAAGTCGAAGTAACTTTGAATAGAAGTAAAGATAACTCGGACTGAGAGTCAATGCATTATTGGAAGTCGACGCAACATCAAATTATATTCGACGCAAATGCTTGAGTCAGTCAAAGAAACATTTGAACTCAACGCAACTTCGAATTATATTGAACGCAAAAATCAGAGTTTAAAGTTTATGTCTTCATCTCGACGGATACGTCGATAAGGAATTGATGCAACATCGATAGCAAAGTTATTCGGCGCAATGTCAAATACAGACAAAAAATTAGAATACTTCCTTGAATCGATTTTGAAGCTTATTCAGATGATATACATGAAGTAATTTGAATTCTAACGGGTCGTACATGTACAAGAAGGGAAAGAAGAACTTCTGAGATACAATAATGATATATTTGGAAGTTATTCAAAAGGAGTTTGATCGGATGTCAACACAAATTGAAATATAACATTACTACATCTTGGACCCTCCAACTAGGGAGACAACAAAAGGGGAGAGTCATTTATCTCTATTCGATAGAAGAATAAGTATGCAGAATTTAAAAGAGTACAATAACAACTATTCTACCTCTCCTTCTCCTGCTCGCTTATACAGAAAAGACTCAACAAATCTTTGTACTGGACATTACCTAGAAGGCTTCTTCTTCTTACACTTTCTGAAAGAAGCATACAAAAAATACAGAGATCATCATCAGGCTCAAAGTTAACACAATCCTTGCATCTCTCTCTCTCTCTCTCTCAAGCAAGGATTCATTCACTGAAAAAAGATCCAAAAAATACTAAGTGTCAATAATCCTCATTGATTGCTGCAAGAGGATTAATCTAGAGAAGAACAATCTCCATCTTCTTCTTCTTTCTTTACTATATCTTTTACTTCTGTAAAATTGAGTAAAGAGACCTAAAAATCCCCCTTCAAAGGATTTAGTGGTTCAAGATCTCCTTAATAAAAGATCTAGTACTGGTTCAAGATCTCCTTATCAAAAGATCTAGTTTTGGTTCAAGATATCCTTATCAAAAGATCTAGTTTTGTTTCTAGATCTCCTTATCAAAAGATCTAGCTTGGTTCTAAGAGTCTCCTTAACAAAAGAATCAGATGGTGGTTTTAAGTGTCTCCTGATCAAAAGGCGCATGCACTGGATAGTCTATTTGAAAGTGCACAGTGCGCCTCTGAGAATCCTCTAGAGGGGAGGGGGAATAGAGATTTAAATTTATTTTTATCATAACTGTGAAAACAATAAACTTAACTAAGGATTTATGTTGAATAAGAACACAGGCAGATTAAGGTGCAAGAAATAATAGAAAGAACTTGGGACAACACAGAAATTTGACAACCAGAAGACACACAAATTTCTATAGAGGTTCCCCAAAATGTGGGTACTCCGCTCTTCTACCACCTGGTAGGGATGCACCACAGTGCCTGAGTCTTTTGATAAGGAGACTCTTAGAACCACTGATCTTTTGACAAGGAGATCATGAACCACTAGATCTTTTGATAAGGAGATCTTGAACCACTGTATCCTTTGAAGAGGGATTAATAAAACACTTTTACAGAATGAGAAAGAAGGAGAAGAATTGTAGGAATTCTGTTCTCAGAATTCTTGAGAGGACTGTATGAAAAACAACCTATTATGTTCCACAGAATCTGCTCTTGATTAGCCCTTAATTTAGATAGGGATGAATTGCATGTGCTTTGAATGTCAGATCCTCTGTGCTTCTGATGATTGAGATCTGACTGCTATGAGATTGTGATGATGAGCAACTTTCAGATCCTCTGTTCTATTAGATGAAGATCAGCAGAGCATTTCTTTTCTTTTCTCTTTTCTGTGTTAGGGTTCCTGAGAGAGAAGAGGAAGCCTCAACAAGAAGAAAGAACAGCCGATTGTGATTAATGCTCTATTTGTTTCTGTCTTCTCTTCTCCTTTTATTCTCTCTATGCAATTTCAAATTTCTTTCCCTTTCTGGTATGCCTTGAAAAGGTAATCTTCTGATTACATTCTCTTTCTTTCCTCTTTAATTCTCGGCTCGTTCACCTACAAGGAATATGGTTCCAAGAAACCTTTTGTGTCCTTCTTTAATGCTTTTTTCTATTTCAGGCAATTATTGAGCCATTGGGGAACGGTCTTGAAGGATGTGGGACATGAAAGAAGGATCAGAGAGACAACTGAATAAGATATACTTTTACAGACTGTATTCGACGTAGCATCGAATTCATTTCTTCTCTTATCGACGTAACTTCAAGTTCTTGTAGAAGTAGCTTCGATTTCATCTCTGCTCTTATTGAACTCTGCAAGTAGACGTTACGTCGACATCTTATCGATGAGTACATCGAGTTGATCTGCCTAGCTCTGAACTTCATCTTCTGCGTGGAGATGAAGTCGACGTTGTGTCGACTTTAGATGGCTTTGATAGAGGACATCTTCTGCGTCAAGTTGAATAGAAGCTGTGTCGACTTCACTAGTTACTCCGACAAGTCCCTAACCTCTACGTCGATTTCTATTCGATGTAACGTCGACTTGAGTCACTTCGACATAAGGGTTGGCCCACTTGGACTTCTAGTCAGAGCAGCGTCGATATGGACTCGATGTTGCATCGAATTCTATTCGAGGCAAATATTAACTTAGCCCAATTTTGCTTCCCTTGATCTGGTCCTGATACCCTATGTTGAGTATGACATCCTAAGACATCTAATGACCAAATTACCCTCACTATACAATGGGTAATTTACTCCTAGAGGATAAAATCAATTTTAGTTAATTTGTTAAGTTAAATCAAGGGTTTTTCCCAACAATCTCCCCTATTTTTCTTAACAAATTTTACAGATTGAATAAAGTGATTTTACATATTCTTTTGTATAAACAACAGTACATTCATTACAACATAGACATAACATAGGACAGACTGAAATCATATGACAGACTGAAATCATATGCAGTTTTATTTACTTGACAGGCTGTAAAGTTGTATAACATTTGTTCTTCCCAAAATATATGTGTTCAAAATGAATAATCATAGAATACCTTAATAAGAAAAAATTTAGGAATCCTTCTCAGGAGTCTTCCTTTTTCTTGAGAAGACTACTGGGGTGAATTTTCTTTGAGCTATCTTAAGAGGCTCATCTTCATCAAAGGAAAATGCTGAATTTTCAGCAACATTGGCTTCGTCATGCTCCCCCTGTGCTTGTGCATTCTGCTCAGCATCCACAACAGCTTCCTTGGCAATCTTGGATACCTCATCTAATAGATTCTCATCTTGAGGCTTCCCCTGATCCCCTGCTGTGCTTACAGCTTCCAATTCCATATTTAGATTCCTCTGAATATCTGGAGCCGGCTCCCCTTGAATTATTGCATCTATTTGTTCATCATTTACTTTTTCTGGGAACTCCCCCTGATCTACAAGCTCCCCCTGGATTTGTGCTCCTTGGAAGGTAGTCACTTTGTCAGGGGCAGGCTCCTCATTAATTTTTTTTATTTTGTCCTCCCAACTGCAAGACAGGTCTCTCTTCCTCCAAAATATTCTCCCCGCTTCTTGACCTTGCTGACAAGTGAGGTTAAGAAATCCTATGACACCATGGAGGAAGATATAAATTCTTTGAGGCTCTGAAATGATTTTTGAAACTTTAATAACTCACCCTCTATCTGTGAGTGTTTTCTGTCAAATTTTCTAGCCTGAGATGCAACTTGATCAGCAAATGTGGAGGAGGCAATGGCCACACCTTGGAGATGATTTGCTCAAGATCAACTGTGGGTGTATAAGATGTAGATGGATGAGGTGATGGAGGGACATATTCTTGGATGGGAGAGAGAGAATGATACACCTCTGGTGAGAAGTGAATTGATGAAGGTGGAGGTGGAGCAGGATGATAATCTGGAATTATAGTGGTTGGAACTAGATGCGTTTGTAGAGGAAATGGCTCAGGTAATGAAGTGGATTGAAACTGTTGTTGTTGTTGCAGCTGTTGAGAAGAGTGTTGAGCTAGGATATCTTCCTGATGGGGCTCTAGAACAGTGTCCATTGATCGAAGAACATCCCTTGGGAGATCTTGTATCTCCTTGTTTGGCTCTAGAGGAGGAGGAGATGGGGGAGGAGATGATGGAGGACATGTTGCACCTTGACCAGGCTTTAAAATCTGCCTGGTCCATTTTGAGAATATCCCTATGTTGATCCTTTTTCCAGGAGGAATGGGCACTCCTTTTGATTTACAGACATTTGGGTAATGCTGGAAGAGTACCTGGCTCATTATCCTCATGTATGCATTCTCCTTGTGGGAGTACTTATGCCCAATCATCTTTAGTAGGCATCTTCCCCAATTGATATTCTTTTAAAGGATAAGAGCTCCCATAATCTGCAGCTGTTGCTTTGGAATAACATCATTTGCAGAGATCTTACACAACAGAACCTTTCCTACTATATCTGCTAGGAATCTATATTCTTCTCCAAGATCCATTTTCTTCAGATTGATTTGCTTGTCCTTTTTGAACTGCATTAGTTCTAGGGCCCTCTTAGCCTCATCCCCTGTTAGTTCATCTGTCTCATTTCCAGTAACAAGATCATATGTTCGGTTCAAGATATCCTTTGTTATCATGATGTTTGTGTCATTAATTTTCCCTTTGAGGGAACCATCCTCTCCTATCTGATTGTTGTCTCTGAGTTCAGTCAACTCAGCATCAAGGATCTTGCATCCTTTTGAGATAAGCTTGGTCAGACCAGCTTCTTGATACAATCCAAGAATGGCATTGAAACTTTCTGCCGCTGCGCTGAAGGAGTCCACGTCCACATCAAACCCAGAGTTAATCTTAAGAGGGGCCATTGATTGGATGTACCTGCACAGAAGGAGAAAATGAGAGAAAGAGAGAGAGACACACAGAAGATCTAGAGAGCAAGAAGGCAAGAGAGCAAGAGAGAGAATTTGAAGGCGTATATGTTTCGACGCAGGAATTCTTTAAAAGTAGATGAATCATCGCTACTTAGGGTTTAAATCGACGCACCGTCGATATTACTTATTATTTGGCGCGCAAAGTTGTGTCAAGATTGCTTCTAGAAGCAATTATGCGCGTGGTGATATATCGATGTTGCGTCGACTATTACTCGACGTAGCTTTGAGATTATTCAGAGACCCTAAGTCGATGTAGTCCTGTCGAAGTTACGTCGAATTCCAATCGACGTGACTTTGAACTAAATCAATAATTGTTAAACAATGTATGCGTCAATAAGAACTTGGACCTGCGTCGAATTCTATTTGAATTGCCTGCTCTACATGCTTCTCGACGCTGGCGTCGAATAGAAGTCAATGGTACGTCGACTTCTATTCGACACATTTCTTAATAAACATATCTATTTCTTTTAGAAGATTCTTGCTGTTTTTCCCAGCAATTTTATTTATTGAAAACAAATCATAATATGATGTTATAAGTGTTAAGGAGGATTCAAGATAGAAATTACTCCTTGAATGATTCTTGTTCCTTATTCATGACCTACATCATTCTTCCCACTCAATTTTCTCCTGAGTGGGATCCTTCCTAACCCTGCACAAGTAATTCAAACATTAGAAGGAACTCAGGTTAACTTGGGCCCTTTGCTTTTACCATTGTAGGGTTCAATGAAAGAATTGGAGGGTCTTTCATGATACCCTTTGGGATGATAAGGAATGGTTCTCCCAAACCTTTTGTTTTGATGCTTTAGATGAGTATAGAATATATCTAAATGCAATAGATCAGCATAGTGTCTTATTATCTTAGATTTTGTTTTTACTTTTAGGTGATTGTCATTTGACTTCTCAAAATTGTTCTTTCCTAAAGGTTCTTCTTTCTTATTCAGATGGATTTTGTTGGGTTTATTTAACCTATCTGAATAACTAGCAGCCTTGCCCTTAATTGATGCACTCTTCTCACTGGGTTGATGATCACTAGGTCTTACAAAGGAAACTGGATTTTTCCAAGCAGGTTTCCTAGGTGCTTCTGAGCTAGTGGAGGGCTCTTCTCCTAACCCTAAGTGGTTAAATCTCATAGAGAGATTTTCAGTGATGTCTTTGAGCTTCTGACTCCTCCCATTGAGTGAGTCCTCAAAGGCCTTTGCCTTTGCTAGCTCTTCTTTTAAATTTGTATATTCTTCTTTACGTTTAATCAATTCTAGCTCTTTAATTTCATTTGTTAGTTTTTGATTTATTACATGCATTTCATCTTTCTTAAGGTTCTCTAGTTCAGTTCTAGCTATATTTAATTCTTTTTCCACCCTAAGATGTTCAATGCAGAAATCTTTAAAACAAGTTTTGAAATCATCAGAAGTGAAGTCAAATTCATCAAAAACTGATACCTGGTCATCTTCATCATCTAATGCCATACCAAGAGCCATCATGGAGGCTGTTATTGCTTCTTCTTCATCATCACTCTCAGATGATGATGAGCTCTCTTCCACTTCTGAATCACTCCAGGTTTCAGCAATGAAACCCTTTGCTTTCTTCTTGTCCTTCCCTCTGGAGGACTTCTTCTTCTTCTTCTCACCTTTAGTGCTGCTCCTGTTCCTTTTCTCTTGAGGGAACTCATGAGCAATGTGCCCTGGCTTGTTGTAGGTAAAGCAGATGATCTCCTTCCTTGGAGTCTTATCATATCTAGGCTTTGAGTCTCTATCCCTTCTCTTTGAGTTTTCAGTCTTGACCCACTTCTTGAATCTCCTTCCTAGGAGATTGAACATCTCATCTTCTGGAGTAGAGGGCTCTCCTTCAGTATCTTTCAGAGCTAAGTTCCTTTGGACAAGAGTTGGAGTAGTTTCCCTCTTTTCTGACTCAGCCCTGCTCTTCAGTAGCATCTCATAGGACTTAAGATTTCCTAGCAAAGCTTTAATAGAGATCTCTCTATGGCATCTGGATTCTCTGATTGCCCAGGTTCTTGAATCCCATGAGCTAGGGAAGCACATAAGGATTTTATCATTGATCTCAGTTAGAGATATCTCCTTGCCTAAGCCTCTAAGCTCATTAATAATGATGTTGAATCTGTCATACATAGCAGTAACCGATTCTTCAGCCTTTTTTTAAAAGTTCTCATACTGGGATATGAGAAGGGACTTTCTGTCCTTCCTTTCATCAGCACTTACTTCAAACATTGTGGTGAGGTAATCCCAGATTTATTTTGCTGATTGGCATTCAACAACCTTCTGGAAAATGTCATCTGACAATGGTGAAACCAGAATGTTCATGGCCTCGGCATGACATGCCTTGACCTTCTTCTCAGCCTCTGTCCATTCCTTTCATGGGACAACCTCAGTTGTTGAGGTTTCTCCTTCCTTTTGTCTGACTGGAGCAGGAGGACCTGTGAGAAGAACATTATCTATGTCTTCATCAATTGAATTCATAAATAGCTTTATCCTGGCCTTCCAGCATGTGAACTTATTTAAGTTACACACTGGGGGTCTTGTGGAAGCATAATCCTTAGTACTCATTTTCTTTATAAAATATTTTTATAGCAAAGAAAAAAGAGTAGGAGGCCTTTTTGATCAAGGTGTTAACCTCTTAATGATCAACCTCCCTCTGACACTAATTGAAAATGCACAGTGTGCCTCTGAGAATCCTCTAGAGGGGGGGGGGGGGGGTGAATAGAGATTTAAATTTATTTCTATCCTAACTGTGAAAACAATAAACTTTACTAAGGATTTATGTTGAACAAAAACACATGCAGATTAAGGTGCAAGAAATAATAGAAAGAACTTGGGACAACACAGAAAATTGACAACCAAAAGACACACAAATTTTTATAGAGGTTCCCCAAAATGTGGGTACTCCCCTCTTCTACCACTTGGTAGGGAAGCACCAAAGTGCCTGAGTCTTTTGATAAGGAGACTCTTAGAACCACTAATCTTTTGACAAGGACATCATGAACCACCAGATCTTTTGATAAGGAGATCTTGAACCACTGAATCCTTTGAAGAGGGATTAATAAAACCCTTTTACAGAATGAGAAAGAAGGAGAAGAAAGAAGGTTGTAGGAATTCTGTTCTCAAAAATCTTGAGAGGATTATGTGAAGAACAACCAATTATGTTCCACAGAATCTTCTCTTGATTAGCCCCTGCTTTAGATAGTGATGAATTGCAGGTGCTTTGTATGTCAGATCCTTTGTTCTTCTGCTGATTGAGATCTGGCTGCTATAAGATTGTGATGATGAGCATCTTTCAAATCCTCTGTTCTATTAGATGAAGGTCAGCAGAGCTTTTCTTTTCTTTTCTCTTTTCTGTGTTAGGGTTCCTGAGAGTGAAGAGGAAGCCCCAGCAAGAAGAAAGAACAGCCGATTGTGATTAATGTTCTATTTGTTTCTGTCTTCTCTTCTCCTTTTATTCTCTCTATGCAATTTCAAATTTCTTCCCTTTCTGGTATGCCTTGAAAAGGTAATCTTCTGATGACATTCTCTTTCTTTCCTCTTTAATTCTCGGTATGTTCACCTACAAGGAATATTGTTCCAAGAAACCTTTTGTGTCCTTCTTTAATGCTCCTTTCTATTTCTGGCAATTATTGAGCCGTTGGGGAACGGTCTTGAAGGATGTGGGCCATGAAAGAAGGATCAAAGAGACAGCTGAAAAAATATACTTTTACAGACTGTATTCGACGTAGCGTCAAATTCATTTCTTCTCCTATCGACGCAACTTCGAGTTCTTGTAGTAATAGCTTCGATTTCATCTCTACTCTGATTAAACTATGCTAGCCGGCGTTACATTGACATCTTATCGACGAGTACGTCGAATTGATATGACTGGCTCTGAACTTTGTCTTCTGCGTCGAGATGAAGTCGACGTTGCGTCGACTTTAGATGGCTTCGACAGATGGCATCTTCTGCGTCGAGTTGAAGTAGAAGCTGCTTCGACTTCACTAAGTACTCCGACAAGTCCCTTACCTCTATCTCGATATCTATTCAACATAATATCTACTTGAGTCACTTCAACAGAAGGGTTGACCCACTTGGACTTCTAGTCAGAGCAGCGCCGATATGGACTCGATGTTGCGTCGAATTCTATTCGACACAAATATTAACTTAGCCAATTTTGCTTCCCTTGATCTGGTCATGATACCTTATGTTGAGTATAAAATCACCTAGAGGATAAAATCACTTTTAGTTAATTTGTTAAGTTAAATCAAGGGTTTTTACCAACACTATTCCTACTAAGGTAGTAGAAGAGTGGAGTACCCATATTTTGGGGAACCACTATAGATCTTATCTCATCTGTGCTATGAATTTTCTGTGATGTCCCATATTTATTTTATTATTCTGTGTTTAATTTATTCTGGATGGAATTCTAAATGCATAGTTGTTAGAACTATTATTATTTTGTACACATTTAATAGAAGAGTATTAAAACTCTATTCACCCCTCTAGAGAATACTCAGAGGAGTCACTGTGCACTTTCAATTGGTATTAGAGGGAGGTTGATCAGAAAAAAGTTAACACCTTGATCAAATGATACTCTCACTTAAATTTTTATATTCTAAAACTATTTTCAGCAAATTTGTTCTAAAGACTATGCATCCACAAGACCACCAGTATTTAATCTAAATAATTTTACACTCTAGAAGGTCAGAAAAAAGCTGTATTTAAATTCTATTGATGAGGACATCTTTGATGTTATTTTATAGGGTCCTCAAATCACATACATAAAAGATGCAAGTGGGACTGTGACACAAGAACTTGTCCCTAGATCTGAATGAACGGATGCTGAGAAGAAGGTGAAAGACTGTGATGTAAAGACCATGAGCATCTTGGTGTCAACTATTTCAGATGACAAATTTTAAAAGGTGGCTGATTGTAACTCAGCAAAGGAAATTTGGGAATCACTGTCTAGACTAGTTGAAGGGAGCTCAGATGAAAGAAAGGAGAGGAAGTCCCTTTTCATATCCAAATATGAGAACTTTCAAAAGAAATCTGAAGAAAATGTTGCTGAGATAAATGAAAGATTCATCATCAATGAGCTTAAGTGCCTAGATAAAGAGATCGCATTAACTCAGAACAATGACAAGATTCTCATGTGCTTCCCAGGCACTTGAGACTCAAGGATCTACTCCATTAGTGAGTCCAGATGCCACAGAGAAATCTCTAAAGATGCCTTACTTGGCAAGCTCAAATCCTATGAGCGACTGCTGAAAAGTACAGCTGAGACTGAGGAAAAGGAGAAGGTCTCAAATCCAAAAGAAAGGGATATAGGACTGAAGGCAGGTGAAGGGGAGCCTTCTACTTATGAAGAAGAGATGTTCAATATTTTCTCCAGCAAATTTAGAAGCTAGGTCAAGATTGAAGATTCAAGAAGGAAGGAAAGGAGCTTAAACAAACCAAGGTTTGATAAGACTCTATAGCAGGAAATAATCTAATTTTCATGCAAAAAGATAGGGCAATTGCCTCTGAATGTCCTGAAGAGCAAATGGACAAAAGCATCAAGAAAGAGCAAAAGGACAAAAGCAGGCATAAGGACAAGAAGAAAGGAAAATGTTTCATAGCTGATTCCTGGAGTGACTCAGAATCTAAGTCATGCTCTTCATCTGAAAGAGCTCTTCATCTGAAAGAGATGAAGAGTCTGCTGCTGAAGAAACCTATCTAATGGCTTTGGAAGATTCCAATAAAGAAAATTAGGTATCTCTTTTTAATGAATTTAATTTTACCTCAGAAGATTTTAAGTTTTTTTAAAGAATTCTATCAAAATTATCTTATGGTTCAAAAAGAAATTAAAAACAGTTAGGGTCCGTTCGGCGCGCAGTTAATGGCTCTCTGGAACTGGCTTTAGCCAGAAAACCAATATCTGCAGGAATTGGTTCTGCGCATAAAATCAATTCCGCTGTTCGGTTGCAAGATGGAATTCAGTGAACAGAATTGGAATTGATATCTGTAAGTTGTTCGGCTGCACAATGGAATTGGCTTTCTGGAATTGAAATTTTTAAAATTCAATTTTTTAAAAGCGCGCTCGGGCGAAAAGCGCGCGCCCGGGCTAAAATATCGCGTCAGGGCAAAAAAATGCGGCCGGCGAAAAAATTGTGCACGAGCGAAAAAATTGAGCCCAGCCGAAATAAATGCGCCTGGGCGAAAAAATCGCGCCCGGGCGAAAAAAATCGCGTCCGACCGAAATAAAACGTGCCCAGGAGAAATAAAATGTGCCCGGGCGAAATAAACGCGCACGTGCGAAAAAATCGCGCCCGGGCGAAAATATGAGCCCGGGTGAAATAAACGCGCCCGGATGAAAAAATCGCGCACGTGCGAAAAAATTCCTCCCCGGACGAAAAAATCGCGCTCGGGCGAAAAAATCGCGCACGGGCGAAAAAATCACGCCCGGGCGAAAAAAATCGCGCCGTAGGTGAAAAAATCACGCCCGGGCGAAAAAACCACGCCCGACCGAAATACACGTGCCCGGGTGAAAAAATCGCGCCCCAGGCGAAAAAATCGTGCCCGGGCGAAAAAAACACGCCCGACCGAAATAAACGTGCCCAGGAGAAATAAAATGCGCCCGGGAGAAATAAACGCGCACGGGCGAAAAAATAGCGCACGGGCGAAAAAATAGCGCCCGGGCGAAAAAATCGCGCCCGGGCGAAAATATGCGCCCGGGTGAAATTATTGCGCCCGGACGAAAAAATCAGCGCCCGGGCGAAAAAAACCCTGCACTGGCGAAAAAATCGCGCCCGGGCAAAAAAATCGCGCCCGACCGAAATAAACGCGCTCGGGAGAAATAAAACGAGCCCGGGCGAAATAAACGCTCCCGGGCGAAAAAAATCGCTCCCGGGCAAAAATATGCGCCCGGGTGAAAAAACGCCCGCCTGGGAGAAAAATGAACGTCCGGTCGAAAAGCACGCGCCCGACCGAAAACTCGCGCCCGACTGAAAAACACACCCTGCAGGAAAACGCACACTCGGGCGAAAAACCTGCGTGTAGGTCGAAAAACTCTAGCGTAAACATTTGATTATGCGGAAAACCTATGGGCGGAGGTAAGAATTGCTATTTGATTTTTTAGTTCATAGTAAAAGTCATGGGTTTTCACATGAAAGCCAATATCCGCTTAAATTTCGTTTAGCCGAACACTAGAATTGGATTTCTAATCTCCAATGTCAATTCCAGAAAGCCAATTCCGTCCAAACGAACGGACCCTTAGGGAAGAACTAGAAGATCTTAAGAAAGAAAATATGTACTCTACTAACTACGAGTTAAGAAACTAGATATATAAAAAGGAAACAGAGATAACTGAATTAATTAATAAAAATTCAACTCTAAAAGAAGAGGTTACAAAGGAAAGGCCTTTGAATACTCAATCAATGGGAGTAAAAGTTCAAGGATATCACACAGAATCTCTCTATGAGGTTTAGATATCTTGGTTTACGAGGAGATCCATCCACCAGCACAGTAACCTCTAGCAAATGTGCCTAGAAAAATCCTATATTATTCATTAGACCTAGTGAAAATCAATCTAATGACAACATAAAATCTTGTGAAGAATTGAATAACAACCCTAATAAGATCACTGTATTATGTAACACCTCCCCTGTAATGACCATATAATATAGGTACGGTCAGGACCCACAACATATATTCACCACAACTTTGGTATTAAAAGATAATATAGATTCTACCCAACTCAAAACTCAGAACAAACACAGCGGAAACATTAACAAAAGCACAGAAGTTGTCCACATCTATATAATAGTACCATGCCTTAAGGACTTACAAAACAACTGCCCAAGACATCATTTAAACAACACCAAAATACCTGAAAGCTAATAGAATTCCTATGCTACCACGACATGCAAGCCAGAACAAAACAATGAAACATCAACATTCAGAAAAATCAGGAGAGGGTACACTTCATGAGGCTTAGGACTTTTTGGCCAGCGAGCTAGCTCAATCTTGCGATCCTTGTCTTGCATCCATTATATATAAAAAGCGGTATAACGAGGGTCAGCTTTGACTGACCAACAACGGTGTAACAACACCCCTCCTCCCGGCCATCCAAGCGGACCCCGGGGAACTACATCACCATAGAAGTCAGCACTTTGTATGGAAATGTAATTATACAGCATAATCTAAAAAAAAACAGGTATGAGTGTCACAAACATCATCAACGTTTCTATGTTGAGCAAATAAAGTAAGGGGCCTACCAATGCAGCATGTATGCAAACTATGGTTTCACCCAAGGCACCGTATGGCATGTATGCTTCTAACATAACAACACACATCAACATTTCAGAACAAGAAAAGGGTACTCATCATTTCCCCTTAAGGCTCGCAAGCCCGAGGCTAAGAACTCCTGCTGAGACGCCACCCGGACATGGCCATCAATGCCATAGGGATTGTCCAGCAGCTCACCCTTTCTCGCCATAATCACCAAACCAAACACAACTAATGCTAAGAACTCTTTCCTAGACCCCACCCGCAAATGGCCCACAATGCCATCGGGCTTATCAATCAGCACAGACGTTATCGTCAGTTATCACAAAAGGGGACTTGTCTTTTTGGGACACTCTCCACACATGAATTTCAACATGCACGGGCTAGCCAGCCGACCACTGATGAGTCCCAAATATATACACATTTATAGACTCATCTGGGCCGATTTTCTAGTCAATGCACTTCACTTTAGACATGTTTTCACTCATATTTGACACTCCATGCTAAGTGCACCTCTAGGCCCGTTTTTGGTGTTATTTCATGTTCTTCATTTTTAGTAGTTTTCATGGATTGTTAAGTGCCACTTTCAGTGGCTGGATTCGTGGTTGTGCTGGAACAGGAGTCGTGCGGGTGTTCCCGGTACAATTATGTACAGGAACACTGCGCACGATCACTGTTTCTATTGCGCATGACCACTGATCGTGCGCCTCTGATCGTGTGCACTTAACCCTATTTTATGAGTTCTGTCTCGGACAGTGCGCACGACCACCTACGATAGTGCGCACGACCACCGGTCGTGCGCCACTGGTCGTGCGAACATTATATTTTATAAATTTCTTACAGTGCAGGCTCCGCCCAGGAAGGCGCACGATCACAGGATTCTAGTGCGCACGACCACTGGTCGTGCGCCAATGACCGTGCGCACTATTTATTCCAGCGCCTATAAATATTCCTGCTCGCGATTTAGGTCGGAGCTCCGCATTTCCTCCGCCCAGCTCCGCCGTTTTCCGCCCTTTTTGTAGGGTTTCGCCTCCTTCTTCACCGCCCATCTTAGGGAGGAGCTCCGAGCAAACTTTCAACCCCAAATCCTCGCTGGAGCTTCCTCTCGGCCATCTCCTTCATCCAAGAGCTTCAAGAAGGGAATCAACCTAGCCTTCTTCTTCAAGATCGGAGCAGCTTGTGTGATCATTCCACCGGTTCGTGACACGAAGAAGACGGGTCCATTGGAGAGTAGTGACAGCTCTCTCTACCCCGGACGCAGTTGAGGACTGAGCTTGGACGCGGATTGACAACCCGACGATTCCTTCCGTGAACCCTCAATAAGACTTCGGAGTTGGTCGATTTCGCACACTCACCTCCCCTTGTAGTGATAGCTTAGTTGGATTTCTTATATGTTTGATGAAGTGTGTTTTGATTATTAGCATTTATACTTGATTATGTCTATGTGATTTGGGTATTCTTGCTTATCATTTTGATGTGTGCCTGGTGGTGTGGATTGTTGGTTGTGTTGTGCCGCCCTAACAATTGTTAGTGGTGTGCTTTGCGAAGAGGTGCTTGCGACCCTCATTCCGCCGTTCTCTCCATTCCATTCGTATGCCTACTCTTCCATCCGCCTAGCGAAGCGTGGCATAGCGGACCGTGTAATCCATTCCGACTCCGCCTGTGCGAACCATTCCATCCGCTTGCCTACTCTTCCATCCGCCTAGCGAAGCGTGGCATAGCGGCCCGTATAATCCATTCGCCCTACGAACAGTGCGCTCAAGGCCTGCACAGTTCGATTCCGCTTGCCTACTCGTCCATCCTCCCTTGCGACGCATCGCGCTCAAGGCCTGCCTAGTCTCCATCCCGCCAAGCGAAGCACTGCATAGCGGCATTTCATAGGAGTAGTTGTAGTTGTTTTCTTTTATTTTCCAAAAGCCAAATCCCCCATTTCCGCATCCATCCGCTCGAAAGGACTTCAATCTCAAGTCCTTCCTCGATAATAAACTCCACCTTACTGTGTTCCTTTGAGATCGATACTTGGGGATTCATTCCCATTTTATATTACTTGAACGATCGGTACACTGCCGTTTCGTGCCGCAGTCTTACTACCGCCTATAGCGGTGTGCTAAGATTTGCGCCATCAAGTTTTTGGCGCCGTTGTCGGGGAACACAGACGTGTGAGTTTTCTTGAGAGGGAGAGCTGAGAGAGAGAAGTTTCTTCCAGTGTGTATAGCCGCCTTATTATTTTTGTTTGCTTTTACTTATTTACCGCTTGTTATTATTTCTTTCCCTCTTATTTTAAAGTTTTAGGCAAGTCTAATCCAAGAATTTTTATTAGTTTGTGTAAATTTTCTTGCAAAGAATTTCAGTCTCGTTATATCTGCTTTAATTGTCAAATATGTCATCATGGGACATTTCTCCTAGCACTTACGACAAGATGGTCTATTATATAGACCAAATGAATGAGTTAAATGTTAGGCAGTGTAGGAACGTTGTTTGCTTGTTGTGTCGAGGAGAGGGTCATGAATTGAAGGACTGCCCTAGTCTTTTCAATCCTGACCGCCGCTCCTCCACTCATGACAACATTGTCCCTATCACTCATTCTTTACCCATGGAGGCAATCGTGCCATCTGCCCCCGATCTTATTTCATGCATGGACTCCTCACTCCCTATGTATGGCTTCACTCCTAGTGATGATGATCACTCATCTGTTGGCCAACAAGGAGAGGAATGGGAGCTCCTAGATGCTCCTGAGTGGGATTTGGAAAGTATTCTTTCCATCGGGGAGGCATTAGCAGATCTTTTTGCGGAGGAACCTGATATTCTTCTTTCTGATTCTGATGTTCCTCCATTTTCTTTGCAGGATTTTTCTACACACATTCTTTATGATCCTATCGAAGTGAAGGAGTGGGGTGATGCTTCTGACTCGGATGATGCTCCAAAGTGGGATGAGGAGTTTGTTTTCCCCGAGGGGGAGAATGAATACTTTGAACACGATGGTGCACCTCGGTGGGATGAGGAGGATACTCTCTCTGATGAGGAGGTTTGCACTTCTTCATGGGACGAGGAGGTCCAACTCACCACCGAGGCCCTTGAGTTCTTAGGTTCCCCTCGCCATGATACTTACGATGATGATAGCGATCTATCCTTGGATCTTGCCGGTAGTGAGACCGGGATCACTCCCCCAATTGATTTTTATTCATGTTCTTCTACTTTTTTATCTCTTAATCCCCTTTCTCTATCTAAGCCTGTGCAGGTTGAGTCTTCACAGGTACTTCAGGAGGACTTGGAGCATTCTGCTCAAGACAATGATGAGTGTATCCTCTCACGTGAGGAGGTTGATCCCTCCTCCGTAGAGGAAGCCCCACTCATTGCCTTCTCCTCCTACTGCCTCCCTGGAGATGATACCTTGCTGGGCAAGGATAGTTTTGGTGAGATGAGTGAGGACCAGGCCTCCTCATCTTCTTACTATCTTTTCCCTCTACCTGTGAGGAGCAGGTATTTATATTCGGGTAGAGGCGTGACTGTTCTTTCTCCGTATAGGTACCCGCTACCTACTCGCATATTAGAACAATTACCTGTCCACTTTTCTTTTCATAGGCCTATAAGCTAGAACTGTATAAAATCCGAATAAGTCATGTTGGGATGACAATAACCCCAGTAGTTATCTTACTTTTATTGCATTTTCATTTTCCTAGTTAGAGTAGTTAGTTAATTTCTGTTCAGTTTTAGCATTTCTGCTTTCTTCTGTTTTTGTGGAGCTCACCCCTGCAGGTACTTATTGCAAATTCTGAATGGCGGGTTTGCTTCAGTTTTTCACGCGTCTTCTGGTATGCTCACTTCTGAGCATTGGGTAATCTCTTTCCCTAGACTTCATTTTCAATTTTCATGGTTACATCATTTATGTCTATTGCTTAGATTTAGTCTGGGGGAGAGCCGCTATATGTTACCCACTGCACGTGCACATCTCATTTGCATACTAGAAATATTTTAATTTCAGATATTTAGTTATGTTCAATTGCACCGCACACCACTACACCCACTCGAGCGTGCACTTAGCTGTTGGCACATCTTGAGCTGAACTCATTTCTTTTTGTGTGATTTGGAAAATCATTGAGCTGGCTTAGGATTGTGAGTCGGAGTAAAATGTCGACTTCGATAGTGCTCCTAGTCAAGTGCTCATGTCTCGCATAGAAATTTGTGTAGATTCAATTTCTTTTCATGCTTTTAATTTATATTTTTCTATTAGCGTAAATATTGTTTACTACACTCAAAAAAATTGGTGAATCCGGTGTGAATCAAACGGTAGCATAGGGATATGTGTAGACGTTCGTTAGCCTCGTATTGCCCGAGTCGGGAGAAAGGATTATCTTTCTCGGTGGCTATGAACTTGCCCCAAGCGATTCTTGAAGCATGGGTATACAGTAAGTCAATTGCGTGAATGTGATATAGGCCATCATTTTGGCCCGGTTGAGCCTTTGTGCCATGCCTATCATCATTTCCTCGCTAGCCCAGTTGTGCCTACCCCATTCTTTTGGTTCAGCTCCACTATTGTTCACCAAAACCTAAACTCCAATCCTAGTCGCACACCCAAAATGCAAGCATTTTGTTTAAATTTTAAATTGGTGGTGTTGATTGTGGAAGTACAATGTGAAAATGTGTATTTGCATCTTTGAAAATTTGTTGAAATTGCTAAAGAAAGAAAAAGAAAAGAAGAAAAGGATTTGAAAAGAAAAAGAAGAATGAAAAGTTTAATTGAAAAAATCTGTTTGAGATTTATATTTGGGAGCAGGCGGTGCACACACCCATGCGTCTAAGTCTAAGTCTGGGGGTGTGGTGCATCCGCGTGTTTTATGGCTACTTGGATAGTGTTATGCATTTGCTCATTTGGGTTTTTGTGTTCTAAGCCTTCATGTTTATATTTGTTTACCTCACCTAAACCCAAGCCTCATCTAAAACCTTAAGTCCTATTGATTCACGCATTTGAGTCAAACCAGTGTCGTGGAGAGAGTGCGAACGGGCAAGCTTATGGTCACCGACATTAATGGATTTCAATGGAGGTTGTCTCGAGCCCCGATCTTTGGCAATGCTCGCCTCAGCGTTCAGTTCACTTTCTTCCTATGTACGACCTTATGATTCACCGTGATTTACTTTTTGAGTAAATGTAATATATAAATACGCCCCTAGAAAAGTATAAACTAATATGTACAATTAGAAATTTTGTCTACTGTATTTCTACGCGCATGAGCATGCTACTTCGCATGATACTCCGCTTTACAATTTCTATGCCAGCTGTGTATTTTTCTCAGCCGCTTGAGGAATTCGTTTGCTCGGGACGCGCAAATACGTAAGTCTGGGGGTGTGATGAGTCCCAAATATATACACATTTATAGACTCATCTGGGCCGATTTTCTAGTCTATGCACTTCACTTTAGACATGTTTTCACTCATATTTGACACTCCATGCTAAGTGCACCTCTAGGCCCGTTTTTGGTGTTATTTCATGTTCTTCATTTTTAGTAGTTTTCATGGATTGTTAAGTGCCACTTTCAGTGGCTGGATTCGTGGTTGTGCTAGAACAGGAGTCGTGCGGGTGTTCCCAGTACAATTCTGTACAGGAACACTGCGCACGATCACTGTTTCTATTGCGCACGACCACTGGTCGTGCGCCTCTAATCGTGTGCACTTAACCCTATTTTATGAGTTCTGTCTCGGACAGTGCGCACGACCACCTACGATAGTGCGCACGACCACCGGTCGTGCGCCACTGGTCGTGCGAACATTATATTTTATAAATTTCTTACAGTGCAGGCTCCGCCCAGGCAGGGGCACGATCACAGGATTCTAGTGCGCACGACCACTGGTCGTGCGCCAATGACCGTGCGCACTGTTTATTCCAGCGCCTATAAATATTCCTGCTCGCGATTTAGGTCGGAGCTCCGCATTTCCTCCGCCCAGCTCTGCCGTTTTCCGCCCTTTTTGCAGGGTTTCGCCTCCTTCTTCACCGCCCACCTTAGGGAGGAGCTCCGGGCAAACTTTCAACGCCGAATCCTCGCCGGAGCTTCCTCTCGGCCATCTCCTTCATCCAAGAGCTTCAAGAAGGGAATCAACCTAGCCTTCTTCTTCAAGATCGGAGCAGCTTGTGTGATCATTCCACCGGTTCGTGACACGAAGAAGACGGGTCCATTGGAGAGTAGTGACAGCTCTCTACCCCGGACGCAGTTGAGGACCGAGCTTGGACGCGGATTGACAACCCGACGATTCCTTCCGTGAACCCTCAACAAGACTTCGGAGTCGGTCGGTTTCACACACTCACCTCCCCTTGTAGTGATAGCTTAGTTGGGTTTCTTATATGTTTGATGAAGTGTGTTTTGATTATTAGCATTAATACTTGATTATGTCTATGTGATTTGGGTATTCTTGCTTATCATTTTGAGGTGTGCCTGGTGGTGTGGATTGTTGGTTGTGTTGTGCCGCCCTAACAATTGTTAGTGGTGTGCTTTGCGAAGAGGTGCTTGCGACCCTCATTCCGCCGTTCTCTCCATTCCATTCGTATGCCTACTCTTCCATCCGCCTAGCGAAGCGTGGCATAGCGTCCCGTGTAATCCATTCCGACTCCGCCGGTGCGAACCATTCCATCCGCTTTCCTACTCTTCTATCCGCCTAGCGAAGCGTGGCATAGCGGCCTGTGTAATCCATTCGCCCTACGAAGCAGTGCGCTCAAGGCCTGCACAGTTCGATTCCGCTTGCCTACTCGTCCATCCGCCCTTGCGACGCAGCGCGCTCAAGGCCTGCCTAGTCTCCATCCCGCCAAGCGAAGCACTGCATAGCGGCATTGCATAGGAGTAGTTGTAGTTGTTTTCTTTTATTTTCCAAAAGCCAAATCCCCCATTTCCACATCCATCCGCTCGAAAGGACTTCAATCTCAAGTCCTTCCTCGATAATAAACTCCACCTTACTGTGTTCCTTTGAGATCGATACTTGGGGATTCATTCCCATTTTATATTACTTGAACGATCGGTACACTGCCGTTTCGTGCCGCAGTCTTACTACCGCCTATAGCGGTGTGCTAAGATTTGCGCCATCAACCACAAAGACCAAGCCACGCCTTCACAAACAAACAGCATCACAAGCCATTCACCACACACAATATTTCCCTCCCCAAGCCAATGTTCGTTCTAACACGAAACATAAAAGGGCATCACAACGACGTTTTCACCGTAATCGGATTTCTAGCAAAAATCCCTAAAATGCATGCTAAGCAACATCACCGAATCGGACCACCTGTCACGATTTTGGCTTCACCCATAATGCCCAATCTGCTAGTGGAGCAGAACTCTAATGCAAAATTATGTCGGGGATGTCCTCTTGACAATGGCGACCCAAAGCCCTCTCATTTGAGAGATCCGTTGCCAAAAAGTTTGGAAAAAGAGAAGGCAAAACAAGAGATGCCATGCACGCAAACTAAAACAGGGAGGAGAGATGTTGTTACCCTTTGAACACTCTTCCTCGCTATGGATCGGTTGAAAAGCATGGATAGAAAAGAGTTCCTTCGAACCCTCTCCGCAAAGCCGATCTCGGTTCGACGAACGGAGCTTCGAAGCTCAAACAATGGAGGATCTTGTTGTCGTTCTTTCTCCAAGCTCTCCCTCTCACCTTAGCCAACAAAATCACAAAAGACTTGAGAATAAGACAAGAGAACCTCTCTGCCCTTCTTAGGGCTTTCAGACGTACTAACCTGAGCCCTTATATCAAGATCTAAGAAGATTGGACGCCCAGAAAAAGCTACTTACGGATCTTGTCCCATAAGTTACTATGCGGCAGTAGCGCTACCGCGTTGTGCTAACTTTGCGTTGAACCTCTCGCAGCGTCTCATCGATACCCTCTCGATGACACTATGACTCACGTCGAATAGAAGACCTATCATTAGTGGTATCGCTATTGCGCCGCTCTAGCATCCCGACGATTCCCTCTTGACGAATCCCTCTCGACAATATTTCTCGATGAATCCCTCTCGACGATTCTACTCGATACAACAACTACCTCCAGCACTAGCACCTACCGCTCGGTGCAAGCAACGGGGCGCCCACTTTCACAGCATTTTTAAAATTGGGGTGTTACAACTCTACCCCCCTTAAAAGAATTTCGTCGTCAAAATTTAAAATTCTAAAATTAGCCTTACACATACCCTACACAAATAGTCTCGGAAAGTCTTCCCGCATTATTTGCTCGCGCTCCCACGAGAACTTGTCTCATCCACAATTTTACAAACACACTTTCACTAGCTTGACCTCTTTATTTCACAAACGTCAGACTTCGGAATCGTCTACACAATCTGGATGATCTATCGTCCTCAGATCTTCGACTACTGGTACCTCCATAGACCCAACTATGTCATCTGGCTCCACCAGATCATTCCTCAGCGCCGAAAAATGGAAAACATAAGATAACCCACTTAGCTCTATGAACAATGACAACCGATAGTCTGATTTGCATATGCGCTTTGTAACCTCGAACGGACCCAAATACCTCAGACTCAACTTCTTGAGTAACTGAACTCACGAAATGCCTTTGAATGACTTGATCCTCAAGTAGACCATGTCGCCCAATACAAATTCCACATTTCTATAGTTGCATTAAAATACTTGGCATGTCGATCCTGAGCAACCTTCATGCGCTCCTGGATAATTCACACCAACTCACAAGCATCGGTCACCACCTCCCACTACTAGAAAATTCACTTTTAGCCAGGGCAAATTACCGTGGCTAAAAGTCTAAATTCATGGCAAAAGACTTTTAGCCACGGGATGTCGTGGCCAATGGGCGTGGGCAATACGAGCGTGGCAAAAAAGTATTTGTCATGCACTTTCTGTGGCAAATACCTTTTTTTATGACATTTAACCACGATTTTAGACTTTTAGCCAAGATAATTTGACTGTTTACCACGACAAATGACCGTGGGCAATACGAGCGTGGCTAAAAGTCAATTTTCTAGTAGTGTCCATTCCTAAAAGAAAGGTGTCTCCCGCCTCTATCCAGGACATCGGCGTTCGATACCGCCTTCCATACAATGCCTCATATGGAACTATTTGTTAAAAATTTTGAGAGGGTTGGAGGTGAAGCAAATTAAGTGGAATGCTTCGCAACTTTCCACAAGTGTAGCAATACAATGACAATGGGAAGACAGGATAATGCACTTGAAAATTGACTATAGTTCTCTCTTTACAATGCGAGGTATACATGGAGAGACATGATTCATAAAAATCACGAAGGAGAGAAGCACAAGACAACAAAAACAACAAGTCTCGGTGAACTGTCAAATAGAAGCCGCCAGAAACCGCAGCACCACCAGACCGCATGGCGAACTCCTGAGACCGCACGAATAGAAGCAGACAAGATGACCTGTGAGCTGCCAGACCGCAAACCCAGACCGCACAGACTGCTGCTTTATTCCACTGTTGAAAACAGAACCTGTCCGCACTTCAGACCGCCGGACCAAGAGGTCTCCCGATCACTAAAGCTACCCGCGAATAGAACCAAAAATCCTGCTCTAGCTGTCGCATACCCGCAACTCGTGATCACCTGAATGTTGAGGTCGCCTGATCACAGAGCTTGTTGCAGAGAGCACAAGAACTATAACAATCTAGAGCGTAGATGGAGACCGCTGACGAACTAATTATTCAAGCCGCTGGAAGGTCACCAAGGAAACAAACTGCTCATTGCTGGTCGCAGACCTGCGAACACAACAAAAGGTCAAACCTCTTCCAAGACAGCACGACCTCAAATTGAGACCAGCACAAACAATCCAGGCTCTACTTCTTACAGATCTCAGTTAGATGTGACGGGCCCTGCACCACTATTTATAGGCAAGAGGATGGATGTCGTCACCACCCCAAGGGATACGGTCACCTTCCTTATTGAAGCATGCGGTCTTCAGAAACAGACCGCGCGATCTCTTCAAGACCATATTGCACTAAGGCATAACTGTCCAAGAAGGACAGCTCGTTAAGACAACCCGGCAGACTGCCCGATCTCTGATAAGAGTAGACATGAGCATCTGATCGACTAGAACAGACCATCAGGATAAGCTCATGCAACCCGCAGATGAGACCGCCTGGTCTAAATAAGAACTAGGATACTTGGGCAAAACCAGCAAACAAAACATAGGCCGCCAATACCAGCGACGCGCGACCCCACCAGCCAGGCCGCCATACCCAGCTCGCGGATTCCAGAGGCAAACTGCCAAATAGGCCGCGCATGTCTCTGCGGTCTCCAAAAGCATACCTCCCAGACTCAACCACTTCTACTCCAAAAATTAACACTCTCCCTTGAAGTGGGAAGTGGAAGTCATCCCAAGTAACCTCCTCAACTGTGTAAATGGTTCCTTCGACAATGGCATCATAAATATGTCTGTGACATTTTCCTTGCTCTGCACATGCTCAACCACAAGAGATCCCTCCAACACCTTCTCCCGAATGAAATGATGTTGAATCTCTATATGCTTGGTTCCCACATGACAAACTTGATTGTTTACTAGTTTGAGGTCACTCTCATTGTCACCTCGTAGCAGAGTAGGATCATGCACCTCCCTATGAATGTCCTCCACAATCCTCCTAAGCCAGATGGCTTCCTGAGCTGCCAAAGCCAAAGCTTTGTATTCTGCTTCCGTGGTAGAGACAGACATAGAATCCTGCTTCTTGTTGCACCATAATATAGCTATAGAGCCTATCATAAAGACGTATACAGATGTCGATCTCCGATCATCTGAATCTCTTCCATAATCAGCATCCATGTATCCGTGCAAGCAAAAGCCCAAGTCCTTCCCGTAGAAGAGACGCAAATCAGAGGTGGTCTTGACATACTTCTAATTGCTCCTCACCGCCACTAGATGAGGCTTTCATGGCTCTTCCCTATACCGACTCACCCGGCCAACCACATAAGCAATATCTGGCCTCGTGATCGTCAAATATATAAGACTTCCGACCAAAGCCCGGAACACCAAAGGATCAGAAAGAACCTTTCCCTCATCACGTCGAAGATGAATACCAACCTCCAGTGGAGTAGAGCTGCTCTCCCCCTTCCATGCCGAATCACGTCACAATTCGTTTTGCATACCACTTTTGGGAAACAAGCACACCGCTCTTTTTCCTCCCCACCTAGAGTCCAAGAAAATGGTGGAGCTCACCCAAATCCTTCATCTCAAATCTAATAGCTAGCACAGCACGAATCTAGCTACCTCCACTTCAGAATTCCCCATGACGATCATATCGTCAATGTATAGCAGCACCAAGACGTGAAGCTCCCCCATCTTCTTTATGAATAAGTTCGTATCTGAATCAGAAGCAAAATATCCGCAGAACTGGAGGTATTCTTTGATCTTTCCATACCACGCCCGAGGCGCCTGCTTCAAGCCGTAAAGAGCCTTTTTGAGCTTGCAAACATGTCTTGGGTATTCTTCGGAAACATAACCAGGTGGTTGATCCATGAAGATATCCTTGTAAATCTCGTCGTATAAGAAAGCATTTTTCACGTCGAGTTGCCAAATCTTCCACCCTTGTCAAGCTTCCAACGCGATCACCACCCGAACCGAAGACATCTTGGCAATGAGGCTAAATATCTCTTCATAACCCTCCCCATACTTCTGAGAGAAAGCTCGAGCTACAAGGCGAGCCTTGTACCGCTCAATACTTCCATCAGCCTTCTTCTTCAGTTTGAAAACCCACTTGCAAGTCACCGGAGTAACACCCTCAACCTTAGGCACCAAGTCCCAAGTCTCATTCTTCCTTAGGGCAGCCATTTCATCATCCATGGCTCCTTCCCATTCCTTGAATCCAATGGCGTTTTCATAACATGATGTCTCTCTCTCATCCAGGGGACCTGCGAAGAAACATGAGACGAAGCTCACTAGATTTCACCATATATACCGAGCTGTTGGAATAATAGTCCTCTTAGACCTCCTCAGAGTTTTACTCGGATCCACCTCTTCAGCTACCTGTTCTAAACTAGCTCTCTTTTCAGGCACACTTGGAGCATCGCCCCCCCCTGCTTCCTAAACCAGAAGCACCTGACCCAGAGCTAGAAGAATTTGGAGCACCCGGAGAAATAGGAAATTCCACCAAAACTTCCATTGTAGATTCCTTTGTCCCTCATCCAACCTGCTCTCGTGTAGCTCCACGGATGAGCTACCCTGGTATGACTTCAACCTATCAAATACCACATCCCTTGAGACCACAGTTCTCTGTGTCTCTGGATCCATGCATCTCCAACCCTTCTTCTGGTCATCATTACCGACGAAGACTAGCTTCCTTCCTTTTGCATCTAGCTTCATTCTGAGGGCATCAGGAACATGCACATAGCAGGTAGATCCGAACACTCAAAAGTGTTCCATAGAAGGCTTCTCCTTAAACATCAGCTCATGTGGAGTCTTCATGTTGATAGGACTAAGGGCATCTTCTGATGACAGAAGCTGCACAAGACATACCCTCCGCCTGAAAGGACTTAGGAATATTCTTGGCATGAAGCCAGCACTTCACGGTATCAGTCAAGTGACGGATCTTCCGCTCAGCAACTCTGTTATGTTGTGGAGTGTGAGCACAAGTAAGCTGTCTCTAGATGTCATGCTTCCTGCAAAAGTTGAAGAAAACACTAGAGGTGAACTCCCCTCCATTGTCCATTCTCAACTTCTTGATCCGCAGGTTAAGCCGACCCTGCACTAGCTCCTTGAACTCCACAAATTTTTTGAACGCTTCTAACTTCTCCTTCAAAACGTATACCCATGGATACCTAGTGAAATCATCAACCAAGATCAACATATACCTGCTACCCCCAAGACTGACATTCTCCGTTGGTCCACATAGATCACCATGGATGCAATCCAATGGCACTCTACATCTGCTTGGTGACTTGTCAAATGGAAGACGATGAGATTTTCCATATTGACATCCAGTACAAACATGACCATCTCCCATGGATGAAAGACTAGGCAGGCCTCTCACCAGACCTCTCATCGCCATAGCCTTCAGCTTATAAATTCCAACATGCCCAAGTCTTTCATGCCAGATAGCAGCGCTATCATTTGTCCGCATCTTATCAACATAGTAACTTGTTGACAAAACAAACAAGTCCTTCACCCTTTTTCCAACATGAGTGATATCGGCCTTCACTGCTGATATGTTCTGAAGGAACTTCACTTCTGTTGGATGAACAAAACGTGATAACCAGCATCTACATCATTAGTCACAGAGAAGAGGTTTTTCTTCATTCCCGGCACATGATAGACACTCCTCAACATGAGTGGACCTCTATCACTACCCAATGAAACTACACCCTCCTTCTCAGCTGCATGTATAGTATCGTCAGCTGTAATGATAAAATCATTACCTGAGTATGCATGCAACAAAGGGAACTTTGACTCATCCTCGGTGAGGTGATGACCACACCCAGAGTCTAGGATCCAATCATCCTTGTAGTTAATTGAGGCCATGGCCTGAACAAACATTCCCGTCATGAAGGCTCCATCTTGCCAACTACAATCAACATTTGAATCCATCTCTCCCTTTCCTGCAGCATGACCTGGCTGAAGATTAACCCTGCAGTCTATTTTGAAGTGACCAGGCTGATTGCACCTGTAGCATCTTGGCCCTTCCTTCTTCTTCCCATCACGCTTAGGAGCCTTGCACCTCTCTTGCTGATATGAAGTTGAAAGCCCATCACTATAAGTCCACTTCTTCTTCTTGTCCCATCTCTTCTTCTTCCCAGAAAAGAGAACCTCACTATCTCCTCCAGAGACAATCATCCCAGCCATTTGCTTTTTTAAGCACTCCTGCGAAGCAAGCAAGTTCACCAGCTCAAGTAACGATGGCTGATTGGCCCAGCCTTGGACAGAAGTAACGAAGGCAACATATTCCCTCCGCAAGCCGCGGATTATGTGCCTCTTCAGCTTCGCTTCTGAGATAGGCTCATCCTGGTCCAATGCTGAAATTTTAGCGCATATGTTCTTCATCTTTAAGAAGAACGAAGAGATAGACAAATCTCCTTGAGTTGCTTTCTCCAAATCATTTTCCAAGAACTATAGCCTTGCTACATTCTTCTTTTTGAACAAGACATCCAAGGCTGCCCAAATCTCAGCAGCAGACCTACATCCAATGATGTGGTCGAACAACTCTGCAATGATAGCTCTCTTGAGAGTGAACTCTGCCTTAGCATTTGTTCTCTCCCAAGCATTTACGAGCTCAACATTCCCCTCAGCAGGAACAATAGGGTGTCTTGCTTCTCCTCCAACCACCTCCCAAAGATCCTCACCAAGAAGATAACTCTCCATGCAAGACTTCCACTTCTTAAAGTTAGTCTGCGTCAGGAGTTCAATTCCAAGACCTCTCACATAACCTCCTTCCATTGCTATCACACTGATTGCTAACCACCTTGAGGACCTGAGTGAAGTAACAACGACAACAGCTCAGCAACCTTCCTCTGATACCTTGTTAAAAATTTTAAGAGGGTTGGAGGTGAGGAAAATTAAGCGGAATGCTTCGCAACTTTCCACAAGTGTAGCAACACAATGACAATGGGAAGACAGGATAATGCACTTGAAATTTGACTACAGTTCCCTCTTTACAATGCGAGGTATATATGGCGAGACATGATTAATAAGAATCGCGAAGGAGAGAAGCACAAGACAAAAAAAACAACAAGTCCCGGCGAACTGTCAAATAGAATCCGCCAAAGGCCACAGCACCACAAGACCGCACGGCGAACTCCTGAGACCGCGCGAATAGAAGCAGGCGAGATGACTTGTGAGCTTCCAGACCGCAAACACAGACCACACAGACTACTTCTTTATTCCACTGCTGAAAATAGAACATGTTCGCACTTCAGATCGCCAGACCAATAGGTCGCCCGATCAATGAAGCTACCCGCGAACAGAACCAAAAAACCTGCTATAGCTGTCGCCAACCCGCAACTCGAGATCACCTGACTGTTGAGGTTTCCTGATCACAGAGCTTGCTGCGAATAGCACAAGAACTATAACAATCCAGATCGTAGACGGAGACCACTGACGAACTGATTATTCAAGCCGCTGGAAGGTAACCAAGAAAACAAACCGCTCTCTGTTGTCCGCAGACCTGCGAACACAACAAAAGGTCAAACCGCTTCCAAGACCGCACGACCTCTAATTGAGACCGGCACACAAAATCCAGGCTCTAGTTCTTACAGATCTTAGTTAGATGTGACTGGCCCTGCACTCTATTTATAGGCAAGAGGACGGATGTCATCACCACCCCAAGGGATACGGTCACCTTCCTTATTGAAGCACGCGGTCTCCAGAAACAGACCGCGCATTCTCTTCAAGACCTTATTGCACTAAGGCATAACTGTCCAAGAAGGTCAACTCGCCAAGACAACCCGGCAAACTGCCCGGTCTTTGATAAGAACAGACATGAGCATCTGACCGACTAGAACAGACCGTCAGGATAGGCTCATGCAACCCGCAGATGAGACTGCCCGGTCTAAACCAAAACAAGGTTATTTGGGCAAAACCAGCAGACCAAACACAGGCCGCCAACACTAGAGATGCACGACCTCACCAGCTAGGCCGCCACACCCAGCTCGCGGATTCCAGAGGCAAATCGCCAAATAGGCTGCGTGGTCTCTGGGGTCTCCAAAAACAGACCGCCCGAACTCAACCACTTCTACTTCAAAATTTAACACTATCTTGATACTCACCTAGAAGTTATTGTTATAGGCAAACTCCACCATGAAGAGGTGGTCTTCCCAACTCCAACCAAAGTTGAGAGAACACATCCTCAAACTGTCCATCAAAGTACGGTTCAGTCTCTTCGTTTGACCATTGGTCTGCGGATGAAATACGGTACTATACTTAAGCTTTGCGCTCAGACTTCTCTACACTAACCTCCAGTCCTTGGATGTGAACTATCCATCACGATCACTAACAATGCTTTTTGGAATCTCGTGCAACTGCACATTATTTCGAATATAATGCTCCACGAGCTTCTCCACTCTATCCTCCTTCCGATTTGGAATGAAGTGGGCTACATTTCTCAGGAGATCCAAAATCACCCAAATCGCATCATTAACTTGCTGCGATCGAGGCAAACTATACACAAAATCCATGGAGCCATCGTCAAATTTAAACTCGGGGATAAGAATAGGTTTCAAGAGCCCACCGGCCTTTGGCACTCGGCCTTCACTAAGGCGCAAGTCTGACATCGGCTTTCATACAAAGCTACATCCTGCTTCATCCCAGGATACCAAAATGATTTCTTCAAATCTATGTACATCTTTGTACTTCCTGGATGAATGGAGTACTTCATGAAGTGAGCCTCAAACATCAACTCCTCATGAAGCTTGCCAAAATGCGGGGCATATACCCTTCCATTTCTCTTCAAGAGTCCACCAGCCATCTCTAGAGCATTGCCTTCGCTCTGCTGAGCTTCCAACACCAACTGTTAACACTCTTTGTTTGCACTGGTCGCCTCTCAGATTTGATCCGCTAAGTCACACTGCATCTTGATCTAGTTCAACCGAGTTGCGCCAGACACACCTCTAGCCACACAAGCAATGACAAGAGACTCAAACTCTCACAAAACCCTCGTAATGCGCTTCAATCCAATTTCCTTTCCAGGAATACTTTCTACTCAAGGCGTCAGCCACAACGTTGGCCTTATCTGGCAAATAATGAATTGCTACGTCGTAGTCCCCAAGGAACTTGACCCACCTACGTTGTCTCATATTTAGATCTATCTGATCCAGGAGATACTTAAGACCTTTATGGTCCATGGAGATTTCCACCTTTGCACCATACAGATTGTCCCGCCATAACTTCAACGCTAAGATCACTGCTGCCAACTCCAAGTCTTGGACGGGGTAATTTCTCAAATGAGGCTATAGCCGCCTCGACCCATAAGCTATCACATCGTCATGACGTACCAGCATGCAACCCAACCCGCAAATTGACGCATCGCTGAAAATCTAAAACCCTTCAGTCCCACTAAGAAGACTTAGGATTGGAGCGGACTTCAATCTTTCATTCAAGTTCTCAAATGCACGGGCACGCTCTGACGTCCACATGAACTTCTGGTCCTTGCGAGTAAGAGAGGTGAGGGGGAAATTTCATTTGCAATAAGTTCTCAATGAACATTTTGTAATAACTGGCTAGTCCAAGGAAACTCCAGATTTCCGCCACAGTTCATAATACAGGACAATCTCTAATGGCTTCAATCTTTGTCGGATTCACTGCCACCCCATCTCCACTGATCACGTGACACAAAAATTCAACTTTCCCGATCCAAAACACGCTCTTTGAGAACTAAGAATAAAGTTGGTTCTCCCTCAGAGTCTGCAATACCAACTTTAGGTGAGACTCATACTGCGCCTTTGACTTTCAAATAAACCAAGATGTCATCTATGAACACCACCATGAACGAATCCAGGTATTACCAAAACACTATATTCATCAAATCTATGAACACTGACAACGCATTCGTAAAACCGAACGACATCACCGAGAACTCAAAATGACCATACCTCATCCCAAATGATGTCTTGGGAATATCCTCTTCTCGAATCCTCAACTGGTAGTATCCCGACATCAAGTCCAACTTGGAATACACCGTCGACCCCACCAACTGGTCGAATAAATCATCGATTTGCAGAATTGGATACTTATTCTTGATGATCAACTTATTCAACTCACAGTAGTCTATGCATAACTGCATACTACCATCCTTCTTCTTTATGAACAACACAAGCGCGCACCACAGAAAAGAGCAGGGTCTAATGTACCCTTGCACTAACAACTCTTGCAACTGAACCTTTATCTCGGTCAGTTCTTTCGGTGCCATCCCAAACGGAGGACAGGAAACCGACCTCACACCCGACACCAACTCTATCAAAAGGTCGATTTCATGCTAAGGAGGTGCTCCCGAAAGCTCCTCGGGGAACACATCCTTGAACTCTTCCACTACTAGCACTTCTCTGATTGCCAACTTTGTGGAGTGAATCTCCAACAAAGCTATAAATGCATCACATCCTTGATTCACCGCACGCATCATTTACACGGTGGAAATCAGGGAGCAAGCCACTCTAACTAGGACCTCGAACTTGACCTCTGCTCTACCTTCACTCCTTAGGGTAACCACCTTCATCAGGAAGTCAATACTATCTCGTTGCTCTACAAGCCAGTCCATCCCCAAGATAATGTCAAATTCTGCTAGTGGTAGAATTAATGCTACCAAATCGAAGACACACTGGCATATTCTTAAACTAATGCGTCCTTTCCTTCCGGTGGTCATGAAAGACCCATTCGGCATGTGCACACTAAGCTCCACCTCAGCCTCGATAGTCTCAACACTGATCCTCCGGATAAAGATTTTTGCGAGAAAAGAGTGTGACGCTCATGTGTCATATATCACTCTAGAGGGGTAGGCAAAAACTAGCACGAAGCCTAAACACGCACATATCAAAATGAAAGGTCGCAGCAGTTTTAAGTTACCGAATGAAAGCTTAAGCTTTTCATACCTGTCACCACATCGGGTTGACGAATCGCTTCCTACTACCCAAGGTTGTACGCTCTGGGCTGCACAAGGATGAAATGTGAATCACTTGACTCTGTCGCTTTCCCTTTCTCCCATTAGATAGAGCCAGAATGCACCGACTATCCTGCTTATGCTCTGGCTCAGGTCCACCCTCAGAATAGAATCAAGCTATATGGCCCACCTTGTCACACATAAAGCACGTCACGACTCCCTTAGAACGGAACTCCTCAGAAGCTGCACTATTTCTCTCACCAGTCCTAAAGGGATGGAGATTTTTTTTCCATCGGCTTCCCTCAGACATCCCTTGAGACTGAGAAGGTTTACCTTCTCCTTGCTTTGCTTTAAAGCCCTTACGATACTGGGTTTGCTCCATATCGCTCTCCAACGTACGCGCCGCTTTGACTAGCTCATTAAATCCAGCATTCTTTAAGGCTATCAGTGGTTTCCGTAAATTTTCTCTCAGTCCTTGATAGAAGAGGTTATCCCTCTACTCATCGTCTGTCATGGTCATCCCCGCGTAATGACCCAAATGAGTAAACTCTTGTAGGTACTCATCTACCGACTTCTTGCACTGCACGAAGTCCAAGAACTACCTTTGAAGTGCTAACCTCATCGAAGAGGGGATATTATGCTTCAAGAAGGCATTCCCAAACTCTTCCATGGACGGGGCACGTCCAGGGAAATGACGACAGCTATGATTCACCCACCAAGGCTTGGCGTCACCTTCTAACATAAATGTTGTGAACTAGGACTGCTTGTCCTCTAGGGTCTCTGCCGCTTTCAGAAGTTTTTGATTCCACGCCGACTAATCCTCAGCATCCGTCGGAGTGCCGACTCCCTTGAATGTTGGAGGATGGAAGCTCAGAAAATACTTCATCTGATGGTCTCCTTGTCCAACCTCTCTCTCAGCTAACGGCTCTACCTGCCTCACTCCCACCTCCGGTGTAACGGTAACCAGGGTAACAGGAGTCATAGCCTGCACAACAAGTGTTGCAATTGGTGGCATCATCATAGCTTGGGTCGCTATCATCGCCTCTGCTAGAATATGACAGAAGTATGCTGGGGACACACCCGTATTCTTCAGGGCGGGAGCCGTTGCACTGCTTTCCGAAGGCTCCTCTTATCGCCTCGACATCCCTGCATCATCGTCTCCATCCTAGCATAGCAAGGAAAACAACAAATCAAACTCTATTCGTAGGACTCAAACACAGGTACACTTATGGTACCGCAAAGTACTCAGATGTGGACAAGCTCTTTACGGGATCCGATTACACTAAATCTCAACAAAAATGCTAACCTACCTCTGATACCAAATTGTAACATCTCCCTGTAATGACCATATAATATAAGTCCGACCGAGACCCCACAGCATACAATCGCTACAACTTTGGTATTAAAAGATGAAATTGATTCTACCCAACTCAAAACTCAAAACAAACACAACAGAAATATTAACAAAAGCACAGAAGTTGACCACATATACATAAGAGTACCAGCCCTTATGGCCTTACAAAACAACTGCCCAAGACATCATTTAAACAACACCAGAATATCCGAAAGCTAATAGCATTCCTATGCTACCTCGACATGCAAGCCAAAACAAAACAATGAAACATAAACCTTTAGAAAAATCAGGAGGGGTAAACTTCGCGAGGCTTAGGCCTTTTTGGCCGGCGAGCTAGCTCCAATTTGTGATCCTTGCCCTGCATACATTACACAAAAAATGGTATAATGAGTGTCAGCTTAGGCTGACCTACAACGGTGTAACAACACCCCTCCTCCCGGCTGTCCTAGCGGACCCCGGGGAACTACATCACCCTGGAAGTCACCACTTCATATGCAAATATAATTAAACATCATAATCTTAAAAACAATAGGTATGAGTGCCACAAGCATCATCCAAGTTTGAGCAAATAAAGTAAGGGGCTTACCAATGCAACATGTATGCAAACCTGGGTTTCACCCAAGGCACCCTATGTTGTGTACGCTTCTAACATAACATCACACATCAACATTTCATAACAAACAAAGGGTACTCATCATTTCCCCCAAAGGCTCACAAGCTGAGACCCCACCCGCACATGGACATCAATACCATCGGGCTTGTCCATCATCTCACCCATTCTCGCAATAATCACCACACCAAGCACACTCGAGGCTAAGAACTCTTGCCTAGACCCCACCAGCACATGGCCCACAATGCCATCAGGCTTGTCCATCAGCACAGACGTTCTCATCAGTTATCACAAAAGGGGACTTATCTTGCCGGGACACTCTCCACACATGAATTTCAACAATCACAGGCTAGCCAGCCGGCCTCAAAGACCAAGCCACGCCTTCACAAATAAATGACATCACAATCCATTCACCAAACATAATATTTCCCGCTACAAGCCAACGCTCATTCTCACATGAAACATGGTAGGGCATCACAATGACATTTTCGCCGTAATCGAATTTCTAGCAAAAATCCCGATGGTAGTGGATCTCTAATGCGTAGTGGATCTCTAATGCAAAATCATTTTGGGGATGGACTCAATCAACCCGATGGTTCCTCTTGAACCAAGACGACCCAAATTCCTCTCATCTGAGAGATCCAGAGCAAAAAATTTCAGAAAAAAGAGAAGGCAAAACAACAGATTCCATACGCGCATCCTAAAACTTGTAGGAGAGATGTCGTTACTCTTTGAACTCTCTTCCTCGCCATAGATCAGTTGAAAAGCATAGATATAAAAGAGCGCCTTCAAACCCTCTCCCTAAAACCGGTCTCGGATCGACGAACGGAGCTCTGAAGCTCCAAACAATGGCGGATCCTGGTCTCCTTCTTCCTCCAAGCATTTCCTCTCACCTTAGCCCCCAAAATCACAAAAGACTTGAGAATAATTGAAGAGAACCTATCTGCCCTTCTTAGGTCTTTTGGATGCACTAACCTGATCCCATAGATCAAGATATAATAAGATAGGACGACCAGAAAACACTACTTAGGGATCTGGTCCTGTAAGTTACCGTGCGGTGGTAGCGCTACCGCGCCATGCTAACTTTGCGCTGAACCTCCTGCAGTGTCTCATCGATACCCTCTCGACGATACTATGACACACGTCAAATAGAAGACCTACCGCTTACAGTATCGCTACCATGCCAAGCAATCATCTAGACGATACCCTCTCAGCGAATCCCTCTCGACCATACTTCCCTACGAATCCCTCTCAATGATACTACTCGACGTACCTGCGACCGCCAACAGTAGCACCTACCGCTCTATGCTAGCAACAGGACGCCCACTTTCACATCATTGTAAAAACTGGGGTGTTACCTATTCAATAGGGTAAACATTGTTGATCAAAAAAGAATTCTAGGAAAGCACCCCTTTGAAAATTCAATCAATAACAACCAAATTTCTAATAAAAAGAATTATGCGTTGAATAGAACTAAATGCAACTCTAAAGATGCGTCGAATGCAACTCAACAGAGTTCTGCATGTGCTTCGACATCAACTCGAAGAAGGTATTAAGGTGCGTCAAATTACACTCGACGCTACCAATATTCTACATCGACTTATTATCAACGCAACTATGTAGACACGTCAAATTCCATTCTACGCAACTCTAGAGATGTGTCGATTTCTTCTCGACACATGTTTTCAGCAAAAGGTTCTAAAACATCTAGAACTCCATCTCTCAATTCTAACTACAATTCTAAATGCTTTTATTGTTCTAAGATGGGACACAAGGACAAACATTGCTGGCATAATAAACCAGCACTTCTTCAGCTTATGGGGTATCCTGAAAGACCAACTTATTCTTCCATATCTCCTTATGATGGTAGAAGAAAGGGACCCCAGCAAGTGAGGGTCTATACTTATATTTAAATTTATATGCAGAAAGAAGGATGTTCTACCTCTAACCAGCAATGGTACCTAGACAGTGGATGCTCCATGCATATGACTGGAGCAAAGGATGTGCTGGAAAACTACAAGGCTAATGAAGTCCCTAAGGTAGTCTTTGGTAACTCTCACCTTGGACAGACCAATAGATACGGTGTGCTTAGAGTTGGAGATATCCACTTTTCTAACGTAGCTTATGTTGAAGGTCTTCAACATAACCTAATCACTACTAGACAATTATGTGATGGTGAATACAAAGTTGTATTCACTAAGTCTGTATGTCATATTGATAGTTCAGTAACTAATCAAATAGTATTGGACGGACTTAGAAAAGGTAAGGTATATGTACTAGATTTTGATTACACTAAGTCTAAAGATTCTGTGTTTAATTCTAACCTAGAAAATAATGAATTACGGCATAGGAGACTTAGCCATTTAAATTTTAAAATGATAGATAAGCTATCCAAGCATAACCTAGTAAGACGCTTACCAAATAATAAGTTTAAGAAAGACCATCCTTGTAGAGCCTGCCAACTAGGAAAACAAACCAAATCTTCATTCAAACCAATTGGTAAGAACGATTCCCCTAGAACCCTCTATCTATTGCAGATGAATCTATTTGGCCCTATCTCCACTCAAAGCTTAGCAGGCAAGTCTTATACATTATTTATTGCAGATGACTTTTCTAGATTCAGTTGGGTGTTTTTTCTAAAAGATAAGTTAAAAACCTTCAAGATGCTCGCAAGATTCATTAGAAAGATTCAATATAAATTCAATACTCATGTTGCTATGATCAGGAGTGATCATGGTACTAAGTTTGAGAATTAGTTAATCTGTAGAATCTGTGAGGATGAAGGGATAAGGCAAAGCTTTCGGCTCCTAGAACACCCCAACAAAATGGGGTGGCTGAAAGGAAAAATAGAATCCTAATTGAATCAGGAAGGACATTATTGGTTGAATCCAATTTGCCAGTCTTTTTGGGTTGAGGCGGTGAATACATCCAACTATGTTCTGAGTAGGAGTCTCATCCACAAAACTAAGTTAAATACTCTCAATGAGCTATTGAAAGGAAAGACACCTATAATCACAAAATTTAGGATTTTGGGGTGTACTTGCTTCATTCTAAACAAAGGAAAGTGCCAACTTGCCAAATTTGACAAGAAGGTTGATGATGGGATATTCATGGGATACTCCTGATCAAGCAAGGCCTATAAGTGTTATAATAAATGTTCTCTCAAAATTGAGGAGTCAATGCATGTAGTATTTGATGAGACTAACATGTTCTTCAAGGGGAAGGAAACATCCACCAATGTTACATTGCAGGAAGAAGATCAACTGCAGATCAAGTTGAAAGGCTTAGTATCATAAATCACTTATCAGGCTGTCAGGATGAAGGAAAACATCAAACTGATAATGAATCAGATGAAGATTCTGTTGAAGATGATGATGTCATTAAAGCACCTGCTCTAATAGAAACATAGAATATTCAACGAGAAAAAATTGTGTTCCCACAGTCAATGAAGAAGAAGAAACCCATGACGATGTGAATCCACTCAGTAGTTCAGCTAGAACTAGGATAACCCTAAAGGATCACCCTCCATCTCAAGTTATAGGAGATATGACAATTGGAGTGAAGACAAGAAATCAGATCATAAATGAGGCTATGATGTAGTGTTTCCTCTCTCAATATAAGCCAAAGAAGTTTGAAGAAGCATATAGTGATCGTAACTAGATAGCTATCATGCATGAGGAGCTTGCATAGTTTAAAAGAAACAATGTCTGGACTCTAGTTGAAAGACCAAGAAATTACCCAATCATTAGAACAAAATGGGTATATAAAAACAAGATAGACTCAAATGCAGTCATATTAAGAAATAAAGCAAGACTTGTTGCTCAAGGATACATGCAAGAAGAGGAAAATTGGCTATAATCTAACATTTGCTCCAGTGGATGGACTGGAAGCAATTAGTATATTTTTTGCCTATGTTGCCCATATGAAGATAAAGGTATATCAAATGGATGTGAGGATTGCATTCTTAAATGGAACTCTTCAAGAAGAAATATATGTGGAGCAACCCCCAGGTTTTGTCAATCCATCTCATCCCTCCTTTGTTTATATATTATATAAACCACTATATAGTCTCAAGCAAGCTCCAAGAGCTTGGTAGGAGACTTAATCCACCTTTCTTCTAGAACACTCCTTTGTAAGCGGTAAGGTGGATAAAACACTTTTCACTAGAGCACATAAAAATCAGCTACTCCTATACAAATATATGTAGAAGATATAATATTTGGTTCAACAGACAAAAGACTTTGCAAAAGGTTTACTGATCTAATTCAGTCTAAGTTTGAGATGAGTAGAATGGGGGAATTATCCGACTTGCTTGTCCTCCAAGTAAAGCAAAGTGCATATGACATTTTCATATCCTAATCTAAGTACTCCAAAGAGCTTATCAAGAGATTTGGGATGGAAAATGCCTCTATCATGAATCCCCCCATCCCTACCAATACTATACTTGATATAGATGAAAAAGGTAATTCATTTGATCAAAAGACTTACAGAGCAGCCATTGGCTCACTCCTCTATCTTACAGCTAGCAGGCCAGATATCATATTTGTTACTCATATATGTGCTAGATTTCAGGTTGACCCCAAGGAATCCCATATGAGTTCTATAAAAAGAATACTCAAATATCTAAAGGGTACACCTAAACTTAGCTTATGGTATCCCACCGAATTTGGATATGATCTGTAGGTTACTTAGATGCAGATTATGCTGGAAGCAGACTTGATAAAAAAGCACCTTAGGAATTTGTCAATTCTTGGGTGCTAGACTGATTTCCTGATTTAGTAAAAAGCAAACCTCAGTATCCACTTCTATAGCTGAAGCTGCGTATATAGCTGTAGGAAGCCGCTGCTCACAAATATTGTGGATGTAGAATCAGTTGTTAGATTACAACTTAATCTTAAGAACTCCACAATATTCTGTTATAGTTCTAGTGTTATTTCTATAGCTTCCAATACTGTACTCCACAGTCGAACTAAGCACATAGAGAGAAGGCATCACATTATCAGGGATAATGTAGAGAAGGGTAAGATCAATCTTCAATATATTCCCACTGATAATCAAAAAGATGACATATTTGAAAGTGCACAGTGTGCCTCTAAGTATTCTCTAGAGGGGGTGAATAGAGTTTAAAATATTTTCTACCCTAATTATGCACACACAATAAAAACTTTAAGTATTATGCACCCAGCAAAACCAAAGACAGAATAAAGTATAAACATATTGCTAAAAATAAAACACAGAAAAACTAAAGTATGGACAACATTGAAAATCACACACAAAGACACAGGAATTTTATAGAGGTTCTCCAAAATATGGGTAGTCCTATCTTCTACCTCCCTGGTAGGATTGCACAACCTATGACTGAGTCTTTTTATAAGGAGACTCTTAGAACCACTGTGTCTTTTGATAAGGAGACTCTTAGAACCATTGAGTCTTTTGATAAGGAGACTCATAGAACCACTGAATCCTTTAGAAGAGGTATTAATAAAAATCTTTTACAGTTGAAGGAAAAGTGAGAAGAAAGTAAGAAGAAAGAAAGGAGATGAAAAAGAAGGGTTTATAATGATCGAACTTTTAGTCCCTTCACCTGCTGTGCCGACTCCTCCTTCTGATCCTATCTTATCATCTTCTGCTCCAACTCATACTTCACATCCTCCTATCCCTTATTCTATCAGTTCCAGCATCAGATCCAAGACAAAGGAACACATTCAGAGGAAGAAAGACATTCAGAGGAAGGCAGTATGGGAGAAAAATACTTATCTGGGAGAGGTATACTAAGGAAAAGAGAAAACAGATAAACAAATAGGTTATATAATAAAACTTATGAAAAAGTTCAAATACCTAAAATCAGCTGAAGGTGTGCAATGATCGAACTTTTTACAAAGCCTTAGATGAAATAAGAGACAGAGAGCAATTTATTGAAAGACATAAGAAAGGGAAAGATGCAGTGGAAGAAGAGCAAATAAAAGAAGCAATACAAATTCCAAGTAAACTATTTAAGTCTTCAAAATATGTTGCTAAGAACCATCAAGCTAAAATACTGAAAGATAAAGGATAACTTCATTAAAAGTGTCTTGGATGCAATTAAGATGTAGAAGATCAGCCATACCAAATGAATAAAAAGATTGTTGTTAAGATAACTCCAACTCCTGACATCACATAGTCAACATTCATAGTGTCATATCAAGACTCAAATGAGCTTGATCTAATTGAAATAAATGAACTAACTGCTAAAATCATCAACCTTAGATTCAAGATAAATGATGTCTACCCTGATGCAAAAGTTGACTTGGAAAAACAATCCAAAGAGCATGACAGAATTCAGAAGAATCCAGAGAAGACCAAACCAGCTAATTTCAAATTGGTGATTAATTTTCGATCAATCCGAAAAGGCAAGTGTTCCTATCAAACCGTTGTACCAAGGTTGTATTTAAAACACGAGGTTGTCAAGTATTACTACTCACGCTTCCAACTATTATCCTACCGTATGATTGTTGTGGTTTGACAATTTGAAGACAAACTAATGAAAATTGAAAATGATAAATTTAGATTTAAAAAGATAGCATTAGATCAATGATTCACCATGAAAAGAGAGAAGATGAATAAAAATAAAGTTTTAAGATTGCATAATTAATCTTGACCGTGGCGGATCAAAAATAAGAAATAATCTCGCCAGAACATTAAATCTCCTAACTTCTAGTCAATTTGACCGAAATATCTTTACAAATCAAAAGGGCTAAAGTTGCATTATCGAAGTGAGCCGCACTATTGGATTTGACTCCAATGCGGAGGATTTACGTCGTCCTATCTATAGGATTGCATGCAACTCCTTCCTTCTTCAAGTGATCTTTCAAATTAACGAGTCTCTCAACTACTATAAAATGAGATCAAATATCTACTACCGTATACCGAAAACACGGAGTCGATGCAAGATAAATCGAAGAGGGATCGAGAGAAAAATTTAGCAAAAATAAAACTTAGAAACGAAGCACAATCTCATCTCAAATCATGGATCCTCAACATCGAATGCTAATAAAAATTAGCTACGCATATTAATTAAAGAAACAACAATAGAATAAAAAGATCACATTTTCATTAATATAGAAAAAGAGAAGGGAACAAACTAAAAGCAACTACGATATTAGAGAAAAAGAAAACATACATATAAACAGAAACTTCTAAAATTAACTCTCAAACATGTAGCACTCATACAAAATTGAAATTCTCTCTAACTCTCTTAAAAATGTGGACTCGATGCCTTCCTTCCACACCCTATGCCTTGGAGCCTTCCCCTTTTATAACCAAATGGAAGGATCTAAAAAAGAGAAGAAAATGAAGAACCAAGGGGTGTCCGGCCACATGAATTAATTGGAAGAATTAATTGGGGTGGAGGGGAGAGGAAATGAAGAGTTCGAAGGTGAAATGGATCGGCTGCTTTGAAGAATTAAAGGGTTGCTGAATTAATTATAGAATGGGGAGGGTTGAACGCATGAATGGAGAAGAATTGAAATGATAGCATTGGTTGGAGGGAGGTGGACGACAACTCTTGGAGAGAAGCTCACGGTGAAGGGCTGCTTTGATGAAATTAATTGGAGGAAATGAAGCTAATTGTTTCATGAGGAATAAAAAAAATGTGAACCGGCTTCTTTAATTGGTGGAGATATTTAATGGCTGCATTGTAGTGGAGGAGAACCGAATGGCAGCATGGTAGTTGATGAGTCCTGATCATATACACTTTTATGGACTCATCTGGGCCGTTTTTCTAGTCATTCCACTGTACTTTAGCCTTGTTTTAGCTTATATTTGTTATCACTTGCTATGTGCACTTCTAAGCCCGTTTTGGTGTTATTTCTTGTTTATCTTCATCATTAGCTTTCATGTATTGTTAAGTGCCACCTTCAGTGGCTAGATTGGTGGTTGTGCTGGAATGGGAGTCGTGCAGGTGTTCCCGGTGCAATTCTGCACAGGAACACTGCGCACGATCACCGGTTCTATTGCGCACGACCACTGGTCGTGCGCCACTGATCGTGTGCACTTAACCCTTTTTCACGAGTTCTGTTTGGTGCAGTGCGCATGACCATCTACGCTAGTGCGCACGACCACCGGTCGTGCGCTACTGCTCGTGCGCACTTACCATTTAATTTCTGAGTTCTGTTTGTTGTAGTGCGCACGACCATCAACTACAGTGCGCACGACCACCGGTCGTGCGCCACTGGTCGTGCGAACATGTTATTTTATAATTTCTATCTTTGCAGGTTCCGTCCAGGCAGAGCGCACGATCACAGGATTCTAGTGCGCACGACCACTGGTCGTGCGCCAATGACCGTGCGCACTGTTTAATTCCAGCGCCTATAAATTCCGCTGCTCGCGATTTAGGTCGGGGAGCCCGCCGTATTCCGCCGTTTTCGGCTCCAGTTCGTCCGACTTCGCCCCTCCATCGCTGCCCACCATCTAGAGGTGCTCCGGGCTTGCTCTTCACGCCAATCTTGAGCCGGAGTTTCCTCTCGGCCTCCTCCTTCATCCAAGAGCTTCAAAGAGAGATCTAGCCGCCATCTCCATCGAGCAAGAGGAAGTTTGCAACCTCTACCGGATCGTGACACGAAGAAGACGGGCCCATTGGAGAGTCGTGACAGCTCTCTCTACCCCGGACGTAGTTGCGGACCGAGCTTGGACGCGGATTGACAACCCGACGATTCCAACCGTGAATCTCCAACGAGCCTTCGGATTCGGTCGATTTCTTGCCTTATTCTTCTCTTATTGATGTGTATATGTTTTAGATCTCATTATTATGATGAAGTGGCACTTGAATTAGTTATATTTACATATATATTTCATGTCTATGTGATTGTGTAATTTATCTATTTGAGTTGCTTGAGGTGCGCCGCCGTCCATTTCCATTCCGCCGTCACGTTCATGTGCCGCACTAGCAATTGCTAGTGGCGTGCTTGTCGAAGAGGTGCTTGCGACCCTCATTCCGTTAGCCTACTCGTCCATCCGCCTACCGAAGAGTGGCATCGCGGCCCGTGTATTCCATCCCGCCTAACGAAGCAGTGCGCTCAAGGCCTGCATAGTTTGATTCCGCTTGCCTACTCGTCCATCCGCCCTTTCGACGCAGCGCGCTCAAGGCCTGCCTAGTCTCCATCTCGCCAAGCGAAGCATTGCATAGCGGCATTGCATAGGAGTAGTTGATAGCTTTTATTTTATTTTCCAAAAGCCAACCCAACTCCCCCGCATTCCATCCGATTTAAGGACTTCAATCTCAAGTCCTTCCTCGAAACCTAACTCCACCTTACTGTGTTCCTCAAGAGACCGACACTCGGGGATTTTCCCCATTATTATTACTTGCGCGACCGGTGCACTTGCCGAAACATCGCATCAGTAGTGCATCCAAACAGATGGGCTGCTCCATGGAATATGAATGGATGCATGGTAGTTTAATGAAATGACTAATTGGATTTTATTAAATATTATAACCAGCTATATTGGGGAAAGAGGAAGGGTTTGATAATAATAAAGTTGAATTTAATTGATATCCACGTGAAAGCTTCATGCATGGGAGGAGTTGAATGGATGGAATAATTTGGAGGAGAGAGGAAAGGTTTGAATATTGAGTGGAATTTGAACAGGTTGCATTGGATTAAAACCAGTTAAATGCTTAAGTGGGGATAATGAAAGGCTGCATGCATATGATTAAAGTGGGTTGGCCTATGAATGTGTACTAATTTATTGCATGTAAGGTGATGTGGTTGCATGAGTTTGCATGTGGAAATGGCTCAGCCATATTACAATCTTTGAAAATGAATGGCACCGATGGCGTCGCGGCGAGTGTAGCTTTGATGAGGCGTGCGACTAAGTTGCATGGATTGGTGAAGATGGCGAGGCGAAGCAGACATTAATTTCTTGGACTGGTGTATCTTGGAATATGGCGCGGCGAAGCGGACGTTGCGGCGACATGAAATTATTTGGATAAGTGCGGCAATGGCGCGACATCATGCCTACAAAATAGAAATAAAGATACATAAGTGAACAAAATATAAAATAAAAGGATTTATAATTGAAAACACTAAATATATTTTATATTAAATATCCCCCAGACCTATCATAAAATAATAATAATAATAATAACGTTAGCATAAATTTTGCGAGAAAAAAAAATTATCTTTAAAACCAATTTTTAATAGGCGAGATGATATATTTTTATCAAAATATTTAATATTTTTATGTTATAATTTAGGATTAATAGTGCATTATCAAATTCCCCCATGCTTAAGTATTTGCTTGCCCTCAAGCAAATTGAATTATAATTGGAAGGATAAATGACAAACAACTTGGAGTTTCAAATAATAAGAAAATCAAAACATGAAAAATTAAACTATCCTAACTTCTATGCTAGCAACTAGTAGGGTGAGAAGTCCAAAAATAAAAAAACTTGAAAATGAAAATCTAAAAATATTATTAGAACATAAAGAAGGTTTACGAATTTCAAAAATCTTAAAACAAAGCATCCAAAAATTAAGAAGGTAAGAAATACAATAGTAGAGATTCTAAATAAACGGTGCATTGAACAAACTACTAGGTTGCTAAAATAACAATTATCCCATAATCACGTCAAGATAACCTCCAAAGAAATCCATTAATGATGGTGTCCATAGGCTTGCCCGTTCACACTCTCTCCACTACACAAGTTGGCGAAACGTTCAAAAGATCAAAAGGATTTTTATAGGTAATTTAACTTGGCTTAGGTAAAGGATTAGGATATGGAATAGCAAAAGATAAACGTGGCGGCCAAAATCACACTAAACCAAGGATGAGCTTAAAAAAATGATAAACATAGGATTTTTTCATGATGCTTCCAAACAAAAGAAAAAAGTCAAATGAGATGATTTCATCTTTTTGAATAGGCCATCACCATAATCTTTTTCAACAATATTTATATATTTTTTGAACTTGGCCAACAAGAAATTTTCTTTTCTTTGTAACATGTTCTCAATTTTTCTCCAAATTTTTCAATATTTTTTTCTTCCTTTTCACCAAAATATGCAAGAAAAACAAGTCACCTAAACACAGGAAAATCGTATCACAAATGAAATTTTAGCTCAAAAATTTAGGTGAAATTTGGTGGAGGTGAACAAAAGGAACGGAAAAATGGCCAAAATTGTTTAAGCAACGGTAAAATTTTTGGGTGGGCAAATAAGCTCAAAGCGGGTCAAAAGGTGGTCTAAATCATTTCTAAAGTTCGTGAAGAACTGCACAAATGCTTCGAGAGTCGCTTGAGGAAAGTACTAGACATCAAGAAAGAATTACCCCTTATTGAAAATAGATAATATTATCTATCAACCATTCATACGCAACTAAGCCGAATAAAAAGAAAAACCCCAAATTGCTAAGTTAGAACGTAAAAACGGATGCCTATATTTATGAATTACAATATAGTAAAACTAAAATATGTAAAAATAATAGATTTAGAAAACCGTTTCAAAGAAATTCTACTTAAAACTAATGTACCACTCGGGCACGCACACCACTAAAAGATGCATAGAAATAATGATAGGAAATAATTTTTGATTTTCAAAATAGATTTTAAATTTTTCATTATGTTTTTTGGATTTTTTATTTTAGATTTTTTTATAAGTGCGAGAAAGAAAAAGAGAAAGAGATTCAAAAACATGATAAGAAAAGAGCGAGACCCTCCCCCATGCTTAAAGTTTTCATTGCCCTTAATGAAAAAGAAGAAAATAACGAGAAATAGAAGGCAAGAAGAAGAAGAAGAAGAAGAGGGAGAGGGGATGGAGTAAAAAAAGGATAATGAAAAAATAGGACTTACCTGGATTTGTGAGGCCGAATGTTGATGTCGCTCCCCCATGCTTAAGCTTTAAACCACTTGATTATCAGTAGGCTTGACTTAATCCATCATGAAATCAACAACGCTGGAGCGGCGATCATGATCTTGGATTTAATTGGCCACCGGGAGGAAGAACAAAATACCAACAGAAAAGAAAAATAGGAAAAACCTTGGGCAGCCTCCCAAGAGTGTTCTTTATTCAACATTATTAAGTTCGAAGACAATAAAAGTTCAATAATAAAGAGTTCCACAGTAAAAAAAAGTTCCAAATAAAAATAAATATTAAGAGTAAAATAAAAATTGTTCCGTAGCAGAAGGCACCCAATCATTAGAAAAATATAATTTCAATCTATGACCATTAACCTTGAATTCACCCTTTTTCTAGGTGCGTTAACAACACAGTGCCATACGGAAAAACTTGTTTGACCGTAAACTATCCAGACCATCGGGACATGAGTTTCCCAGGAAAGAGACGCAAACGAGAATTAAAAAGAAGAACCTGATCGCCTTTTTTAAACGTCTTATGGCGGCGCAGGTTCTTGTCGTGATAATATTTCATTCGCTCTTTATATATTTTATTATTCTCATAAGCGCTGGCTCGCCACTCGTCGAGTTCGTTCAATTGAATTTTTCTGTGCTCACCGACCGAGTGCGGATCGAAATTTAAAAAATTTAGTGCCCAATATGCACGGTGTTCTACTTCTACCGGGAGATGACACGATTTTCCATAGACCAATCGGAAAGGGGTACAACCGATAGCGGTATTGTATGCAATCCGATAGGCCCAAAGAGCATCGTCTAACTTTAATGACCAATCCTTATGAAAATTAGAGACGGTTTTTTCCAAAATTCTTTTAATTTCGCGATTGACTACTTCGACCTGACCATTAGTTTAGGGGTGATAAGCGGAGGATAGTTTATGCGTAACGCCATATTTAGCTAAAACTTTAGCGAGCTAAGTGTTGTAAAAATGAGTTCACCTGTCACTAACGATCGCCCAAGGAATGTTAAATTTTTGAAGTGGAAGTGAAGTTGAGCTGGGCGGTCTGAAGATTGGAGACCGCAGAGACCGCACAGTTTGCGCTGATTTTTTGTCGGTTTGTCTCAACGGTTTGTTCTGAGCAGTTTGATCTGGGAGACCGCCTCTTATATCCGGGCGAATTGCGTGGGTTGGTCTGCCGACTTGTCCTAAGTCGCCCAGAAGTTCTTGGTCTACCTTCTTGCAGTAACCGGGCGGTCTGACGACTATTCTAGTCGGTCTGGTTTCTGTAGAAGTTCTTTGCTTTGCAATAAGACCAGGCGGTCTGCTTGTTGAGACCGCAGTGTCCAGGCGGTTTGGTTGTTAACCGCAAGGTTTAATAAAGGAGCTGTGAGCTATGCCGAGCTTGGGCGGTCTGCTTTGCGAGACTGCTCGCGATCTGATGGGAGGTTATTGTATCCCAGTTGTGCGGTGACGACATCCGTCTACTCGCCTATAAATAGGGGTGCAGGGCCCATCATTAATAACGAGAACTGTAAGAACTCAAAGTTGGCTGGACTGTGCCGGTCTCATTTTGAGGTCGCGCGGTTTGAGATATTTGTCTGACTGGTTTCTGTGTTCGCAGGTTAAGCGGTTTACAACTCGCGGTCAGCTTGTCTCCTTCATCCAGCTTTGAAAAACCAGTCCGGGCGGACTATGTTTAGGTGTTCGCGGTCTGCGCAGTAGACTCAGTTGATCAGGCGGTCTTAAGTAGCCAGGCGATCTTGAGTTACGGTCTGTCAGGTTGTAGTTCTTGTTTAGTGTTCGCGGGTTCTTCTTTGATCAAGACCGTGCGGTCTGGGCGATCAAGAAGTGCGAACTATTTGTTTTTCAGCAGAGGAATAAGTAGCTAGTTGTCGGTCTGGGGTTGCGGTCTGATAGGTGCGGTCTGTATTCTGTTCGCGCGGTCTCAGCGGCTTCCGTCCAACTTGTCTGTTCGCGCGGTCTGGCGGTCTCAAGTGTTAGGTCGCTGGGGCTTGTGTTACACTTGTGTTTTGTGCTTCTCTCCTTCGTGATTCTTATGAATCATGTCTCGCCATGTATACCTTGCATTGTAAAGAGATAGTCAATACCATTATACTATTCATTCTTCTCATTGTCACTGTTGTGCTACACTTTTGAAAGGTTTTGTGAAGTGTGTTCCGCATATTATTTCACTTCATCTCTGGACCTCAAGTTTTTTTAACATGGTATCAGAGGGAGGTTGCTGAGATTGTGAAGCTGATATTGCTGGTACTTCTCTCGGGTTGCTCAAGTGTATAGCAATCAGTGGGATAGCAATGGAAGGAGGATATGCTAGAGGTCTCTGTATTGAGCTCCTTACGCAGACTAACTTTAAGAAGTGGAAGTCTTGCATGGAGAGCTATCTTCTTGGCGAGGAATTATGGGAGGTAGTTGGAGGAGAAACAAGACAAGTTGTGGTTCCTGCTGATGGGAATGTTGAGCTCGTGAAGGCTTGGAGAAGAACAAATGCTAAGGCAGAGTTCACTCTCAAGAGAGATATCATTCAGGAATTGTTTCATCACATTATTGGGTGTGGATCAACTGCTCAGATTTGGACAGCCTTGGATGGCTTGTTCAATAAGAAGAATGTAGCGAGGCTACATTTCTTGGAAAATGAGTTGGCGAATGCAACTCAAGGAGATTTGTCCATTTCAACGTTCTTCTTGAAGATGAAGAACCTCTGCTTAGAGATATCGGCTTTGGACCTGGATGAGCTTATCTCAGAAGCTAAGCTGAAGAGGCATATAATCCGCGGCTTGCGGAGGGAGTATGTTGCCTTTGTTACTTTTGTTCAAGGCTAGGCCAATCAGCCTTCGTTGCTGGAGCTGGAGAACTTACTTGCTTCGCAAGAAATTTTGGCAAAGAAAATGGCTGGGATGTCGGTCTCTGAGGGAGAAGGCGAGGTTCTCTTCTCTGGCAAGAAGAAGAGATGGGACAAGAAGATGAAGAAGTCATCTGGAGATGATGGTCCGTCTACTTCATATCAGCAAGAGAGGAGCTATGCTCCTAAGCATGATGGGAAGAAGCATGAAAGACCTAGATGCTTCATGTGCAATAAGCTTGGTCATTTCAAGATGGACTGCAAAGTCAATCTTCAGCCGGGGCATGCTGCAGGAAAGGAGGAGGCTAGTTCCAATGCTGAAGGTAGTTGGGGTGGTGGAGGAGCATTCATGACGGGCACTTGTGTTTGGGCCATGACTTCCATCAACTATCAGGACGATTGGATTGTGGACTCTGGGTGTGTTCATCACCTCACTGGGGATGAGTCAAAGTTCTCCTCGTTGCAGACATATACAAGTAATGATGTTATCATTACAGCTGATGATACTGTTCATGTAGTTGAGAAGGAGGGTGTGGTTTCATTGAATGATGATAGAGGTACTCTTACGTTGAAGAGTGTCTATCATGTTTCGGGGATGAAAAAGAACCTCTTCTCGGTGACCTATGCGGTGGATGTTGGCTATCATGTTATGTTTGGTCCAACATAAGTGAAATTTCTCTGAAATGTTTCAGCGGTGAAAGCTGAGGTCACTCATGTTGGGAGACGGATGAAGGATTTGTTTGTTCTTTCAACAAATTCTTATGTTGATAAGATGAGGGCTAATAATAGCGTTGCTATCTGGCATGAATGGATTGGGCATGTTTATGGATAAGTTGAACGCTATGGCGGGTAGAGGCCTGGTGAAAGGTCTGCCTAGCTTGTCATCTTTTGGGGATGGTCACGTTTGTGCTGGTTGTCAGTTTGGTAGCGCTTTCCATTTGACAAATCACAAATCAGATGTAAAAGACCATTGGAGTGCATCCATGGTGATCTGTTTGGATCTACCCACACTGCCAGTCTTGGAGGTAGCAGGTATATGCTAATCTTGGTTGATGACTTCACCAGATATACTTGGGTGTATTTTCTGAAGGAGAATTTAGAGGCGTTCGAGAACTTTGTGGAGTTCAAAGAGTTGGTGGAAGGTCGGCTAAACATGCGGGTGAAGAAGTTCAGAACAGACAATGGTGGTGAGTTCACCTCCAAGGAGTTCTTTAACTTTTGCAAGAAGCATGACATCCAAAGGGAGCTCTCTTGTGCTCACACTCCACAATAGAATGGAGTTGCAGATCGGAATATCTGTCACCTGACGGAGACCTGCAAATGTTGGCTTCATGCCAAGAATATTCCAAAGTCCTTTTGGGCAGAGGGTATGTCTTGTGCTGCTTCTATTATCAACCGGATGCCTCTCAGCCCCATCAACATGAAGACCCCTCATGAGTTGATGTTTAAGGAGAAGCCAAGCGTGGAACACTTTCGAGTGTTTGGTTCTACCTGCTATGTGCATGTTCCGGATGCCCTTCGAACAAACCTAGATGCTAAGGAAAGGAAGCTAGTCTTTGTCGGTTATGATGACCGGAAGAAAGGGTGGAGATGCATGGATCCTGAGATACGGAGATATGTGGTCTCAAGGGATGTGGTATTCGACGAGCTGACGTCATACCAAGGTAACTCTTATGTTGAGTTACAAAGAAGCAGGGTAGAAGCTGGACCAGTGGAAGCTGCACAGGATGTTCTGGTTGAGTTACCTGTTTCTCCAGGTGCTCCTTGTATTACTAGCTCAGGATCAGGTGCTTCGTGTTCTGGAAGCAGGGAGAGCGAGGATCCATGTTTACCTGAGAGGAGAGCTAGTCCAGAAGCTGTAGTGGAAGAGGTGGTTCGGAGTCAAGATCTGAGGAGGTCCAAGAGGACCATTATTCCACCTGATCGGTATACGGGCAGGAACTTGGTGAGCTTTGTCTCATGTTTCTTCGCAGGTCCCCTAGATGAGAGAGAGACATCTTGTTATGAAAATGCCGTTGGAGTCAAGGAGTGTTAAGGATCCATGGATGAAGACATGGCTTCCCTCAAGAAGAATGAGCCTTGGGACTTGGTGCCTAAGGTTGAGGGAGTTACTCCGGTGACTTGCAAGTGGGTTTTCAAGCTGAAGAAGAAGGCTGACAGATGTATTGATCGGTACAAGGCTCGCCTTGTAGATCGAGGTTTCTCTCAGAAGTATGTGGAGGATTATGAAGAAACATTTAGCCCCGTTGCCAAGATGACTTCGGTCCGGGTGGTGATCGCATTGGCAGCTTGCCAAGGGTGGAAGATTTGGCAAGTCGACGTGAAGAACGCTTTCTTATATGGCTAGATTAACAAGGATATCTTCATGGATCAGCCACCTGGGTTTGTATCCGAAGAGCACCCAAGATATGTTTGCAAGCTCAAGAAGGCTCTTTACGACTTGAAGCAAGCGCCTCGGGCGTGGTACGGGAAGATCGCAGAATACCTCCAGTTCTGCGGGTACTTTGCTTCTGATTCTGATTCGAGCTTGTTTGTTAAGAATACGGGGGAGCTTCAGGTCTTGGTGCTGCTGTACGTGGACGATATTATCGTCACGGGGAATTCTTAGATGGAGGTAGCTAGGATTCGTGCTGAGCTAGCTATCAGATTCGAGATGAAGGATTTGGGCGAGCTCCACCATTTCCTTGGGCTCGAAGTGGAGAGGAAAGAGAGTTGTATGCTCGTTTCCCAGAAGGGCTATGCAGATCAAATCAAGAAGAGATTCGGCATGGAAGGAGGGAAGAGCAGCTCTACTCCACTAGAGGTTGGAGTTCATCTTTGTCGAGATGAAGGGCAGGTTCTTACCAATCCTTTGGTGTTCCGGGCTTTGGTCGGAAGTTTGATATACTTAACGATCACGAGGCCAGATATTGCTTATGCAGTTGGCAGGGTGAGTCGGTTTATGGCAGAGCCTCGGAAGCCTCATCTTGTGGCGGCTATGAGTATATTGAAGTATGTCAAATCCACCTCGGATTTGGGTCTCTTCTACGGGAGAGATTCAGGCTTTTGCTTGCATGAGTACATGGACGCTGATTATGGAGGAGATTCGGATGATCATAGATCAATGTCTGGATACGTCTTTATGACGGGCTCTACAACTATATCATGGTGTAGCAAGAAGCAGGATTATGTGTCTGTCTCTACCACAGAAGCGGAGTACAAAGCTTCGGCTTTGGCGGCTCAGGAAGCCATCTGGCTTAGGAGGTTGCTGTAGGACATTCATAGGGAGGTGAGAGGTCCTACTCTATTATGTGGTGACAACGAGAGTGCTCTCAAACTGGTGAACAATCCTGTTTGTCATGCGCGTATGAAACACATAGAGATTCATCACCATTTCATTCGTGAGAAGGTGTTGGAGGGATCTATGATTGTGGAGCATGTGCAGAGTAAGGACAACATTGCTGACATATTCACTAAGCTGCTGGCGAAGGGACCATTTGGTCGGTTGCGAAGTTTGCTTGCGCTGACTTCCACTTCCCACTTCAAGGGGGAGTGTTCAAATTTTTAAGTGGAAGTGAAGTTGAGCTGGGTGATCTAAAGATTGGAGACCGCAGAGACCGCGCGTTCTGCGTTGGTTTTCTGTCGGTTTGTCTCAGCAGTTTGTTCTAAGCGGTCTGATATGGGAGACCGCCTCTTCTGTCTGGGCGACTTGCGTGGGTTGGTCTGGTGACTTGTCCTAAGTCGTCCAGATGTTCTTGGTCTGCCTTCTTGCAGTAACCGGGCGGTTTGACGACTATTCTAGTCAGTCTGGTTTCTATAGAAGTTCTTTGCTTTGCAATAAGACCGAGCGGTCTGCTTGTTGAGACCGCAGTGTCCGTGCGGTTTGGTTGTTAACCGCAAGGTTAAATAAATGAGTTGTGAGCTATGCCGAGCTCGGATGGTCTGATTTGCGTGACCGCTCGTGATCTGATGGGCGGTTATTGTATCCCGATTGTGCGGTGACCACATCTGTCTACCCGCCTATAAATAGGGGTGCAGGGCAAGTTATTAATAACGAGAACTTTAAGAACTCAAAGTTGGATTGATTGTGTCGGTCTCATTTTGAGGTCGCGCGGTTTGAGATATTTGTCTGACCGGTTTCTGTGTTCGCAGGTTAAGCGGTTTACAGCTTGCGGTCAGCTTCTCTCCTTCATCCAGCTTTGAATAAACCAGTCTGGGCGGACTGTGTTTAGGTGTTCGCAGTCTGTGCAGCGGACTCAGTTGATCAGGCGGTCTTAAGTGGCCAGGCGGTCTTGAGTTGCGGTCTGTCAGGTTGTAGTTCGTGTTCAGTGTTTGCAGGTTCTTCTTTGATCAAGATTGTGTGGTCTGGGCGATCAAGAAGTGCGAACTGTTTGTTTTTCTGTTCGCGCGGTCTCAGCGACTTCCGTCCAACTTGTCTGTTCGCGCGGTCTGTCGGTCTCAAGTGTCAGATCGCTGCGGCTTGTTTTACACTTGTGTCTTGTGCTTCTCTCCTCCGTGATTCTTATGAATCACGTCTCTCCATTTATACCTCACATTGTAAAGAGATAGTCAATACCATAGTACTATTCGTTCTTCTCATTGTTACTGTTGTGCTACAGTTTAGAAAGGTTTTGTGAAGTGTGTTCTGCGTATTATTTCACTTCATCTCCGGACCTCAAGTTTTTTTAACAAGGAAAACAAAAACGAGAAAATTATTTTTTAAGAAATGAAATCACCACGCGAGAATCGTTAGTGGGTAAAGCTTGGGCCTCCGCCCACCTAGAAACATAATCTACTGCGACTAGAATATACTTATTTCCTAAACTAGAGGGAAATGGACCTACAAAATCAATACCCCACAAATCAAAAACCTCGCATTCGAGAAAATAATTTTGTTCCATTTCATTTTTATAAGAGTTGTTTCCGGTCCGCTGACACCGGTCACACCCACTCACAAAATGTTGCGCGTCTTTAAATATGCTTGGCCAATAAAAACCAGCACTAAGCACTTTGTGAGCACTGCTATTTGCTTGATAGTGCCCACCAGTCAGAACTTCATGAACATGCTTTAAAATTTGATAACCTTCTTCCCGGGAAACGGATCTTCTTACCACCTGGTCTGCGCAAATACAAAATAAAAATGAGTCCTCCCAAAAATAGTACTTCAACTCAGAAAAGAATTTCTTCTTTTGGTGAGAAGAGAACTCTTTAGGGAGGACATGGGCCACAAGATAATTGGCCAGATTTGCAAACCAGGGGGTAGAAGAAGAAACATTTAAAATTTGCTCATCCGGAAAAGAATCATTCAGAAAATTTTCATTTAAAATGCCGATTGCAGGATTTTCGAGTCGAGAAAGATGATCAGCCGATAGATTTTCCGCTCCTTTCTTATCCCGGATCTCCAAGTCGAATTCTTGAAGTAAGAGGATCCAGCGAATAAGACGCGGCTTGGCGTCCGGTTTAGAAAGGAGGTACTTCAAAGCGGAATGATCCGTGAAAATGATAACTTTAGAAAGAGTAGTATACGGTCTGAATTTATCAAACGCGAAAATAACGCCTAAAAGTTCATTTTCAGTTATTGTGTAATTTTCTTGAGCTGAATAAATCGGATGAAAGTTTTTAGCTATTCGTTGTCCGAGAACCGCACCGACCACATAACTACTCGCATCGCACATAATTTCAACGCATAAATCCCAGACCGGAGCGATCATAATTGGAGCATTTATAAGTTTAGATTTAATTATTTCAATTGCAGCTAAACATGAATCATCGAAAATAAAAGGAGCGTCTTTTTCTAAAAGTTGTGTTAGAGGTTTGGGGATTTTAGAAAAATCTTTGATAAAACGCCTATAAAAGCCTGCGTGGCCTAAAAAACTCCTAATCACTTTTACGTTCGTAGGCGGCGACAGCTTCTCAATCACCTCGATCTTAGCTCGATCGACCTTGATTCCCTTGACAGATATTTTATTACCCAAAACTAACCCTTCTCTCACCATACAATGACATATTCCCAGTTTAAAACCAGGTTTGTTTCCTCGCATCATTCTAACACCTTAGCTAGGTTTTGTAAACACAAAGAGAAAGAATCACCAAAAATCGAAAAGTCGTCCATAAAGACTTCCATTATATTTTCTAAATACTTATCGAAAATTGCTATCACACAATATTGAAATGTAGCTGGTGCGTTGCAAACGCCGAAAGGCATTCTACGATAGAAAAAAGTTTCGAAGGGGCAAGTGAATGTTGTCTTCTCTTGATCCTCGGGTGCGATAGGGATTTGGAAATATCCCGTGAGACCGTCGATAAAACAATAAAAACTATGCCCGGATAAACGTTCTAAAATTTGATCGATAAAGGGAAGGGGGAAGTGATCTTTACGAGTGGCATCATTTATTTTACGGTAGTCGATGCACATCCTCCCTCCCGTTACCATCCTAGTTGTAATCAAATCGTTATTCTCATTTGCTACTACCGTAATCCCACCTTTCTTAGGCACTGCCTGGACTGGACTCACCCACTATCCGAGATTGGATAAATTATCCACGCATCTAATAACTTAAGCACCTCTCCCTTTACGACCTCTTTCATGTTTGGATTAAGACAACATTGAGGTTGGACTTCACTTTTAGAATTCTCTTCGCAAAATATTTATGCGTGCAAAAGGAAGGGCTTATGCTAGAAATATCGGATATTTGCCACGTTATAGCTCGGCGATGCCTTTGTAGAACTTCGATCAATTGATCATTTTCAGATTGAGAAAGAAATGTCAAGACTATAATGGGAAAATTAGAATTTTTTTTGAGAAAAGCATATTTTAGATGTTCGGGGAGCGGTTTTAATTCAAGATTGGGTGGTTCATCATAAGAGTTTTTTAAAACCTTTTCTTTTTCAAAAACAATATATTCAAATTTTTTTAATCATGAAAGATGATCATTATCAAAAACAGCTTGCATGGACATAGCCGTGTCTTCATAAAAATTAGTAGAGTTTTCGGAAAAATGAAGAGGAAAAATCATTTGCAGACACATTTGAAAGAGAAAAATCAGAATCGTCATTTAAAACATCTAGAAAAAAACAAGAGTCATCATTTTTTAAAGAATTTTTCATGGATTGATTTATTGAAAAAGTGACTTCGTCATTTCCGACACGGGGCAAAAGCTTTTCGTTACTCACAAATATAACCGCACGTGACATAGCAAGGAAGGGGTGACCAAGGATCAGAGGAACCTCGACATCTTTGTCGATATTAAGAATGACAAAATCCACCGGGAAGATGAATTTGTCAACCTTCACGAGCACGTCTTCTACAATTCCTAGCGGATATTTAATCGATCGATCAGCTAACTGAATACTCATACGCGTAGGGCTGAGAGTACCCAACCCTAACTTCTTAAATAAAGTAAAAGGCATCAAATTGATGCTCGCACCTAAATCAGCTAACGCATACTTCACAAAAAGATCACCAAAAATGCAGGGGATAGAAAAGCAACCCGGATCGTTTATTTTTCTAGGTAGATTATTATTATTAATTAACCACCGCCGAGCACTCTTCATTCAACGTTACTTGAGATAAATTTTCTAATTTCTTTTTGATTGTTAATAAATCTTCTAATTTCTTTTTGTTTGTTAATAAATCTTTCAAATATTTTGCCTACTTAGGCATTTGAGCAATCGCTTCATGAAATGGTAAATTTATATGAATTTGTTTAAACATTTCAATAAAGCGGTGATATTGATCGTCTAATTTTTTTTTCCTAAGTTGAGCAGGATAAGGAGGAGGTGGTAATTCTTTTAAAAATTCTGGAGCATTCTTTTGAAAATCAATTTTTTCTTTTTCTAAAACACGATTCTCTTTTTCAAAATCATTTTTATCAGTTTCCAAAATTATAGTTTGTTTAGCAGCAGGAGAGGCGATCACCTCTGGCTCTTCCCTTGTGGTGGGCTGGTGAATTACTTTACCGCTTCGCAAGGTAATCGCATTCGCGTGCTCCCTTGGTTTGGGTTCAGTATTTGAGGGAAGAGTCCCAGGTGGCCTTTCATACATAATCTTGGCGAGTTGCCCGACCGTATTTTCTAGATTTTTCATTGACCCCGTTAGATTTTAATAGGCGCCTCGTTTGCGATAATATATCTTGAAAATATATCCTCCAAGGATGGAGGTTTTTGAAAACATAGATTTTGATTTTGATGTGGTGGTGCGAAATCGTGTGGTGGACGCATGGCAATTGAGGGGTTAATCCAAGAAAAGTTTGGATGGTTACGCCATCCAGGATTATACGAGTTCGGTAAATTATTAAAACCAGGGGGAGAAGAAAAAGCAAAAAAAATTATTAAGTGCAAGCCTGGGTGTGCTCCCCAGATAATCCATCTGCTCGGCGGCAGCATTTGCAGTTTCCCATAAATGAGGGGCGGAGGTAGCAGACATCTCCGATACTTTCTTGTTCAGCATCTCTACTTGAAGCGCCAGTTGGGACACGGAGTCCACTTCGTACATACCTGCAGGTTTATTTGGGCGAGACCTAGGCATATTCCACTGATAGGTGTTCATCGCCATGTCCTTGATAAGCTCAAGAGCGTCCTTCGGAATTTTTCGGTTCAAAGAACCACCGGATGCGGCGTCTATCATTTGCTTGGTTGCTTGATTTAGCCCATTATAAAATGTCTGGACCTGTAATCATACAGGCAGAGCATGATGAGGGAAGCGTCTCAAAAGTTCCTTGAACCTCTCCCAAGTGTCATAGAGGGTCTCATAATCAATTTGAGAGTAACAAGAAATATCATTTCGAAGTTTAGCAGTTTTTGCGGGAGGAAAATACTTAGCAAAACCTTTTTCTGTTAACATTTTCAAAGTATTAATTGATCCTCTTGGGAGTGAATTCAACCACTGTTTGGCTTTAGTTCTTAAAGAGAAGGGGAAGAGTCATAGTCTAATCGCATCGCCCGTGACACCATTAATTTTGAAGGTATCACAGATCTCGAGAAAATTAGCAATATGCATGTTCGGGTCTTCATCTTGTAATCCGTCGAACTGCACATATTATTGCACCATTTGAATGATGATAGGCTTAAGCTCAAAATTATTGTTCGCTACAGCAGGGTGAACAATACTTGATTATGTACCCTCCAGGTTGGGTCGAGCATAATAGGACAAGGTCCGTTGCTGGACTTCATCTGGATTGGGTTCTCCCATAATAGAATTTAAATCAAAATCAGAATCTCCAATGGAATCCTCAACCGAAACTTGAGAAATGGAACGTTGAAGTTGTAAATTTCTCTGAACAGAGCGTTCGACTTCGGGGTCCAAATCGAGAAGTGTCGACGGATTATCGTGGGTCATGCACTAGGGAGAAACTAAAAGAAATAAATACTAAAAGAAGAAAAATACTAAAAAGAGAAAATTAGGAAATAAATAGAAAAAATATGTATATATATTTTTAGGTTTGCTCCCAAACTTCCCGAGTGCTACCAAGTGACGGGTTCGCAAGGTACTAGGTGTTGAGATGGGAATTCAAGCACAAACCTTCCTTTTTGAGAGAATTTAGGTGGGGTAGAAAAACGATGATGTGGGTTAATTATAATATATAATAATATCAATAATTTTTTTTTTGGATTTTTGTAGAAGTAATAGCGACGACATTTTCTTAATATCGACAAAATCTCCCCGGCAACGGCGCCATAAGCTTGGTGATTAATTAACGATCAATCCGAAAAGGCAAGTGTACCTATCGAACCATAGTACCAAGGTCGTACTTAAAATACGGGGCTATCAAGTATTACTACTCACGCTTCCAACTATTATCCTACCGTACGATTGTTGTGGTTTGACAATTTGAAGACGAACTAATGAAAATTGAAAATGATAAATTTAGATTTAAAAAGATAGCATTCGATCAATAATTCACCATGAAAAGAGAGAAGACGAATAAAAATAAAGTTTTAAGATTGCATAATTAATCTTGATCGTGGCGGATCAAAAATAAGAAATAATCTCGCTAGAGCATTAAATCTCTTATCTTCTAGACAATTTGACCGAAATCTCTTTACGAATCAAAAGGGCTAAAGTTGCATTATCGAAGTGAGCCGCACTATTGGATTTGACTCCAATCCGGAGGATTTACGTCATCCTATCTCTAGGATTGCGTGCAACTCCTTCCTTTTTCAAGTGATCTTTCAAATTAACGAGTCTCTCGACTACTATAAAATGAGATCAAATATCTACTACGTATACCGGAAACACGGAGTCTATGTAAGATAAATCGAAGAGGGATCGAGAGAAAAATTTAGCAAAAATAAAACTTAGAAACGAAGCACAATCTCATCTCAAATCATGGATCCTCACGATCCAACGCTAAAGAAAATTAGCTACGCATATTAATTAAAGAAACAACAATAGAATAAGAAGATCGCATTTTCATTAATATGGAAAAAGAGAAGGGAACAAACTAAAAGCAACTACGATATTAGAGAAAATGAAAACATACATATAAAAAGAAACTTCTAAAATTAACTCTCAAACCTGTAGCACTCATACAAAATTGAAATTTTCTCTAACAATCTTAAAAACGTGGACTCGATGCCTTCCTTCCACACCCTATGCCTTGGAGCCTTCCCCTTTTATAACCAAATGGAAGGATCTAAATAAAGAGAAGAAAATGAAGAACCAAGGGGTGGCCGGCCACATGAATTAATTGGAAGAATTAATTGGGGTGGAGGGGAGAGGAAATGAAGAGTTGGAAGGTGAAATGGACTGGCTGCTTTGAAGAATTAAAGGGTTGCTGAATTAATTCTGTAATGGGGAGGGCTGAACGCATGAATGGAGAAGAATTGAAATGATAGCATTGGTTGGAGGGAGGTGGACGACAGCTCTTGGAGAGGAGCACACGGTGAAGGGCTGCTTTGATGAAATTAATTGAAGGAAATGAAGCTAATGGTTTCATGAGGGAAAAAAAGTGAACCGACTGCTTTAATTGGTGGGGATATTAAATGGCTGCATTTAAGTGGAGGAGAACCGAATGGCAGCATGGTAGTGGATCCAAACGGATGGGCTGCTCCACGAAATATGAATGGATGCATGGTAGTTTAATGAAATGAGTAATTGGATTTTATAAAATATTATAACCGGCTATATTGGGGGAAAGAGGAAGGGTTTGATAATAATAAAGTTGAATTTAATTGATATCCACGTGAAAGCTTCATGCATGGGAGGAGTTGAACGGATGGAATAATTTGGAGGAGAGAGGAAAGGTTTGAATATTGAGTGGAATTTGAAGAGGTTGCATGGGATTAAAATCGATTAAATGCTTAAGTGGGAATAATAAAAGGCTGCATGCATAGCCGTGAACATAGAGCCCGATCGGGCCGGCCTGGACCGGGCCCGATCAGGCTTTTTCGTACATCGGGCCGGGCCGGCCCGGTCCTTCCCTAGAATCGGGCCAGCCCGGGCCGGGCAGGCATCACTTATGTGCTGCCTGCTCTGGCCCTTCAGGCCGGGCCGGGCAGGACCGGGCCGGTCTCGGGCCCGATCCGGGCCGGCCCAGTTTTTTTACTTTTTTAATTTAAAATTTAAATTTTTTAATTTTTATTTTTATAAATAATTAAATATTGAAATTTTGAACAAAAAATTTAAAAAAATTGAAAAAAATTTAAGGTTAGAATTAGATTGTATTAATATTGAACAATTGGAACGAAAAATTTGGAATAAAAAATTTTATTAATATTGAAAATTTGGAACAAAAAATTTAAAATATTACAAAATTTAAGTCGTACAATTGTACAAATTACAAAATTGAAAATACAAACCTATGAAGGCTATGATTCTTATAAAATTTAATTAAAAAACTTTACATATATAAAAAAAATACATTTAGAGTGCTCGATTTAATCATCTTGTAGATTCAACGCGTCCATTTCGTCTTCTATCTCCTCCGAGCTATCCTCCAATGTTGTTATGTGTTGCTTCCTCTTTAAACTGTCCAAGTAGTCCTTGTAGCATATGCAAATCTCCAGCGAATCTTCGTTAAGCCGGCCCCTCCGCTCGTTCAAAACCCTGCCACTAAGAGAAAAAGCCTTGGACAGTTAATAAATCACGGGCCATACAGGCCAAAACAGGATAGGTATTAGCTTTACCATTCCACAAATTTAAGAGATCGAAGTTTTCGATCTAGTCCGAACTCATAAAATCGCTAAATTGAGTTTTTGTGTATAATCCTAATTCATCTAAACTACCAGATGTGCGCGCTTTTTTCCTAGAAGCTAAATCTAAAATTTTATTTTTAAGACTATCCTTCATTTTGGGTTGCGTTATTTCTTCGCGGGGTCGTGACCCGTATAAGTTATTGTAATAATTATAACTTTGCGTAAAAAAAGTAGTAAAACTTGTAGTACTAACGGGGTCATCCTCATCAAAATTTATATTTAAGGTTAGATTTGTATTGATTTCGTCGAACAAATTTTCTACGCCTTCTACGTTAAGTAGCGGATTTAAAGCGGCAGCGCACGAAAACATAAGCGGTATTTCTCTATAATATTTTAAAAAATTTTCTTCCATTATTTTAATTAAAGGAGCCCAACCTTGGTGTTGCCTATAATAACTAAATCTTTCTGTGATATGTATGAAATGTTCAATTACTAATGCGCTCGTTGGATAATACACTCCAGATAAAGAAACGGTGGCCCTATAAAAACACTTTAGTAAATCTATATAATGTTCTATAATATTCCAATCAGTTTCACCTAAACCTTGTTCAATATTAAGCAAACTATAATATTCCATTAGAAGATCTTTTTGTAGAACGGCTCTTTTTAACATTTTATACGTTGAGTTCCATCTAATAGGCATATCTAATTGTGGTTTCAAATATTTCTGATTTTGTGCTTTACAAAATTTTCTAAAATCTTGAGCTCGTTGTTTAGTACAATAAATTGTTTTTAACATGTCGCAAATTTTATTAATATATTGTGACATTGCCTTTAAACTATCCTGTACCACTAAATTTAGGACGTGACAAACACATCTAGTATGAAAAAATGCGTCGTTGAGAAATGGTTTTAAATCTCGTTTTAACAATTCAATTGCGGCGCCATTATTGGAGGCGTTATCAAGAGAAAAACTAAGTATTTTATCGTTAATTTTAAATTCCCGCGCACATTTCATAATAACTTTATATAAAGCTATAGCCGTGTGCGAGAATTCAAAACCTGTAAAACATATTACGCGTTTATTTTGCTCCCACGAAATGGGATCAATCCAATGACAAATGATGCAAAGATAAGCTAATCCTAAATTTAAATTACTCGTACAAACGTCGCTCGTTAGACTCACACGTCCTTCGAAATTTTCAAAATACCTAATTAATTCTTGTTTTGCTTCTAAATATAACCTAATCGTGTCGCGCCTTAAAGTAATTCTACTAACATTTTGGTATTTGGGCTGAAGCCCCCCATGTATGTAATCTGTGCCATTGTCATTGTTGAAGACGCTGAATGGCAGCCCACGTTTGATGACGATCTTCGCCTGCAGCTCTCGCTGTCACATTTGATCGTACGTCCAAATCTGTCCGGCTCCAGAAATTTGGGCTTGACTTGACTCGGGAGGAGCTTATTTCAACTCGCATGACTTCTGGTGTCTAACGAGCGTCGAGTTGCCGCTGATGGATAGCAACTTCGAGCACATCTTGCAGCGCGTTTTTCTTTCGGTCCCGACTAGGACCATCTCGAAATGCTCCCAAATACTCGCTCTACGGTTGTGCTCCACCACCGAAGTCGTACTTTGGGAAGATGACGCTGGAGTTGTGGAGGACGACGCCATTGGGAGAGCTGAGAGAGAGAGAGAGAGAGGGGTGGGGTGTGAGAAAATAGAGAGGGGAGGGGGGTATTTATAGATTTTTTTTTAATTTTTTAATAAAAAATAATTAAAAATAAAATAAAAATAATAATAAAAAAAATAGCAGCCAACGGCTCTCTTGAGAGCCGTTGGCTGCTGCCGCTGCTCTCATGGAAGCATGGCTGCCACGTGGCAGCCATGCTGCCATGAGGATGAGCCTAACGGCTCTTAAAAAGAGCCGTTAGGCTCAATCGGGCCTAGCCCGATACTGGATCGGGCTATGGCCGGCCCGGTCTCGGGCTAGCCCGATGTTCGGGCTTTACCCGGCCCGGACTGGGCCGGGTACCGGGCCGGGTATCAGCTCCAAACCGGGGCCCTTTCAGGGCCCCGGGTAAGGGCTCGGCCCGGTTCGGGCCTGAACCGGGCTGGGCTTGACCAGGCCTTGACCAGGCCGGGCTCGGGCCGGCCCGTCAGGCCCGGTTTTTTTGTTCACCATTACGCAAGCATATGATTAAAGTGGGTTGGCCTATGCATGTATAATAATATATTTCATGTAAGGTGACGTGGCTACATGAGTTTGCATGTGGAAATGGCTCAGCCATATTGCAATCTTTAAAATGAATGGCACCGATGGCGTCGCTGCGAGTGTAGCTTTGACGAGGCATGCGACTATGTTGTATGGATTGGGGAAGATGGCGCGGCAAAGCAGACATTAATTTCTTGGACTGGTGTAGCTTGGAAGATGGCGCGGTGAAGCGGATGTTGCGGCGACATGAAATTATTTGGACGAGTGCGGCAATGGTGCGACATCATGGCTACAAAATAGAAATAAAGATACATAAGTGAACAAAATATAAAATAAAAGGATTTATAATTGAAAACAGTAAATATATTTTATATTAAATATTATACTCAATTAATCCCGAGACCTCTCATAAAATAATAATAATAATAACGTAAGCATAAATTTTGCGAGAAAAATAAATTATCTTTAAAACCAATTTTTTAATATGCGAGATGATATATTTTTATCAAAATATTTAATATTTTTATGTTATAATTTAGGATTAATAGTGCATTATCACAAATATATAGAAACAAAGTCAAGAAGGTTTATGAAGCTCTATCTACATTTCTTAGATAGAAAAAGTAGAATACTTCTTTGGGTAACTAATTCTGATGAACACTCATTTCTATTAATCAGAAGTTTTAGTTTATGCTATCATTCAGTTATAATATGTTTTTATGTGCTCAGCTTTATTTTTCAATAGGAATGAAATCACATAAAAATTCTGTAAAATTTGTTCAGATAAATATGGGAGATTGTTGGGAAAAATATCATCTTGATTTATCTTACAAATTATGTAAAAGTGGTTTCATCATCTAGGATTCATTACCCTTGTTGTATAGTGAGGGTAAAATGGTCATTAGATATTCTAGGATGCCTAACTCTTATTAGAGTGTCAAAGTCCAGTCAAAAGAGTGCAAAATCCAATTGAGTTAATTCTGCGTCGAAAAGAAGTCGACGCAGCTTTTACTGCAAGTCGAAGTAACTTTGAATAGAAGTAAAGATAAGTCAGACTGGGAGTCGATGCATTATTGGAAGTCGACGCAATGTCGAATTATATTTGACGCAAAAGCTTGAGTCAGTCAAAGATACATTTGAAGTCGACGCAACTTCGAATTAAATTCGACAAAGAAATCAGAGTTTAAAGTCTATGTCTTCATCTCGACATATTCATCAATAAGGAGTCGACGCAACATCGATAGCAGAGCTCAACTCAAAGCTGAGGAAGATTTTGAAGCTGCTTTTATTAGAACTCAGAGGTGCATCGATAAGAAGGCAAAGTTATTTGACGCAACATCGAATACAGACATAGATTTAGAGTACTTGCTAGAATCGATTATGATGCATATTCAGATGATATATAAGGAAGTTATTTGAATTCTAACGGGTCATACATGTACAAGAAGCGAAAGAAGAACTTCAAAGATTTAATAATGATATATTTCAAAGTGATTCAAAAGGAGTTTGACAAGCTGTCAACACAAATAAAAAGAGAGCAATACTACCTCTTGGACATTCCAACTAGGGAAACAACAGAAGAGGAAAGTCATTCATCTCTATTCGATAGAAGAATAAGTAAGTAGAATTCAAAAGAGAACAACAACAAATATTCTGCCTCTCCTTCTCCTACTTTCTTCTACAGAAAAGACTCAACAGATCTTTGTACTGGACATTACACAGAAGGCTTCTTCTTCTTACCCTTTCTAAAAGAAGCAGACAATATATACAGAGATCATCATCAGGATTAGAGCTATCGCAATCCTTGTATCTCTTTCTCAACCAAGGATTCATTCACTGAACAAAGATACAAAAAACACTAAGTGCCAATAATCCCCATTGATTGTTGCAGGAGGATTAATCCAAAGAAGAACAATCTCCATCTACTTCTTCTTTCTTTACTCTATCTTATACTTCTATAAAACTGAGTAAAGATTCCTAAGAATCCCTCTTCAAAGGATTCAGTGATTTAAGATCTTTATAACAAAAGATCTAGTACTAGTTCAAGATCTCCTTATCAAATGATCTAGTTTTGGTTCAAGATCTCCTTATCAAAAGATCTAGCTTGGTTCTAAGAATTTCCTTAACAAAAGACTCATATCCTGGTTCTAAGAGTCTCCTTATCAAAAGATTCAGGCACTAGATAGTGTATTCCTACCAAGGTGGTTGAAGAGTGGACTACCCATATTTATGGGAACCACTATAGATCTTGTCTTATCTGTGCTGTGAATTTTATGGGTTGTCCCATATTTATTTTATTATTCTATGTTTAATTTATTCTTTTTGGAACTATTATTATTTTGTACACATTTAATAGAAAAGTTTTTAAAACTCTATTCACACCCCTCTAGAGAATACTCAGAGGAGTCAATGTGCACATTCAGGTTACAGATGCTTTTAATTAAACACAAAGGATTCATTTGGAAAATTTGATAAAAATATGAAGGAATTTTTCTTGGGTATTCTTCAACTAGTAGAGCCTATTGAGTATATAACAAAAGAAAAAAAAATAGTTGAAGAATTTATTCATGTTAGATTTGATGAGCTTGTTCCTCGTGTAGAGAAAATTATTGCAGGAAATGAAGAGGAATCCCTCTCCCCATTAGAGCATGAGGATGACGAGTCACCGGAAGAGGAGAACAAGGAAGAGGACAAGCAAGAGGAGTATGATCCTCCTAGAAAGCTAATGTTCACAAAACATCATCTAGAGGAGCTTATCATTGGAGAGCCATCAAAAGGGGTAACATCTCGTTCTTCCCTACAGGAATCTTTTTCAAACCTTTGTTTTGTTTCCGAAATCGAACCAAAAACTGTTTCAACCGCTTTAAATGATGAAATTTGGTACTTAGCTATGAATGAAGAATTAGAACAATTTGAATGAAATAAGGTTTGGAATCTTATAGAAAGACCATCTAATCAACCGATAGTAGGGTTAAAAGGGATTTTCAAAAATAAATTAGATGGTGAATCTAGGATTACTAGGAACAAAGCTCGCTTGGTAGCACAAGGATATTCTCAAATCGAGGGGGTAGAATTTGATCAAACATTTGCACCTGTTGCTGCTTAGAATCCATTAGAATTTTTCTTGCATTTGCGAGTTTGAAAAGATTTAAATTGTTTCAAATGGATGTTAAAAGTGCCTTTTTAAATGGGATTATTAAGGAAGAGCTTTATGTTAAATAACCCCTCGGTTTTATAAATGAAAATTTTCCAAATCATGTATTCAAACAAGATAAAGCGTTCTATGGTTTATGTCAAGCGCCATATGCTTGGTATGAAAGATTAACTTCATTTTTATTAAAGCACGGTTATGCAATTGGAAGTGTCGATAACACAATCCTCATTAAGCATGTTAATAATGATTTGATCATATTATAAATTTATGTAGATATCATAATTTTTGGAGCCATTAATGAAGAGTTGTGTTATGAAGTTGTACTAGTAATCCAAAAAAAATTTGAAATAAGCTTGGTAGGAGAACTCACATAATTTATAGGTTTTCAAATCAAACAAAGAAATGATGGAATATTTATTATTTAATCTAAATATGTTCATGATATGTTGAAAGGAATTGGGTTTGAAAATTTAAAACAAGCCTCTACTCTTATGAGTGCATTTCTAATTTTAGAAAAAGATGAGGATGGAATCTCTATTGATCAAACATTATACAAAGGAATGATAGGATCATTATTGTATCTAAGTGCTTCTAGACCGGATATTATGTTTGTTGTTTGCTTAGGTGCAAGATTTCAAGATAATCCTAAAGAATCTCATTTAAAAGCGGTTAAATGAATCTTTAGATATTTAATCGGATCATCTAGTCTAAGCTTATGGTATCCTTATAATGATTCGTTTATATTGCATGGTTATTCTGACTCATATTATGCGGGTTGTTCATCGAAAGAGAGCAAGTGACACATGACACTTCTTAGGCCCGTCACTTGTAGCATGGTTGAGTAGGAAACATAATTCTATTGCCCTCTCCACCACCAAGGCCGAATATGTCATACTAGGAAATTGTTGTGCACAAGCCCTTTGGATGCATCAAACACTAGAAGAATTTGGGGTTCATCTAAATAATATTGAATTAAAATGTGTTAACAAAAGTGCAATCGATCTAACTAACAATCACGTTCATTATTCAAGGTCTAAACAGATAGATGTGTGTCCTCACTTCATTAGTGATCACAATAAGAAAGAACATATGAGAGTTAGCTTCAAAGGCATGGAGTCCCAACATGCATACATCTTTACCAAACCTCTCCCCGATGCTCATTTCAACATGCTTAGGTAAGAATTGGGTGTCTTAGATATATCCCATTAAAATTTATAAAAAGCTACTTCTCCTCAAAACAAATTTCTCTGTTATTCTCTCATGCTTATTGTGTCTCATTATATCTTGAAATGCCTGAATCTTTAGTCAACAAATATCCTCAAGTTTGAATTATAGTGCTTACGGACCACGTTGTGTCTAACGCGCGGCGTTAGACTGTTTTCTTATAATTTGTATTTTCTTTATGCCTTTCTCTTTGTGTGTCTCTTTCTATCTCTACTTGCATCTTATTTTTATATTAATTTCTCAAAAAACCAAAACCTAATAAAAGTGTAAAAACCATTTTAAACAAATAAAAACATGCTTAAAGAGGCTTCTAATCATGTCTGTAATATCTGAAATTTCTACACTGAGAAGATCTCTATATAATAACTCTAAATCAAACAATTTGTTTTCAAAAATATAAGAAATCGTGTACTGTTTAGGCGTTAAGAGTCAATGCCCATCGTTAGTGGTCAATGCCAGCATTATGAGTCAACGCCTGACATTTGCCCTTTTAGTCAAATTTTTATTTTGTTATTTTTAAAAAATCTCTGGTAATTTCTCATGCATATTTTCTAGTCGTTTCTCTATTTTTGACAGTTTTTTAATCTTTGTCTTCCATTAATCTAATAATAAAAAAAATTCAAAAATATGTTTTGTCATGCTTTTATTTTATTATTTGACTATAGGATTTCACATGAGCAATAATCTTGTTATTTTCTTCTCCAATGGTCAAAAGTGACTAAGCATTGTTGTTTAAAATTGGCATTTTGGAAAAAGCAAAGCGATGGGGTTTTGTTATGATATTCTCCAAACCTATATCCGATGAAGGTAAATGTACCTTATCGTTTATAGAATAGAATATTTTATAAATACCAAAGTCATATTCTTAGGGGCGCATTGATTACTTCTACTTTGAGAAGGAAATTATTATCATATCAATTAGTTTTTAGGTTTTGTTTTACTTAGCTAAAAAGAGACAAAATGCAATTAAGAAAAGGCTTTGACAATGATTAAAATGATTAGTGCTCAATCTAAAATCACCTCGGCATAAGAATAATCAAAAGTGGATAAAAATAATTTTATTTCCTTTTAAGTAAACTACTTAACCGTGGAGGTTCTCGAAACTTGAACATGCCTCTCTCGAGGAAAATGCCCAAGTAAATTTAGGAAAATTTGACCGAACGCTCGTTCTATATTCGAATGCCTAAAACTTGCTTTACGCAGTGAACCCCACTATTGGATTTGACTCTAATCTGGGAGATTTACGTCATCCTCTCTCGAGGGGTGCGTGCAACTCTCTTTACCCTTGAGTGATCGATTCATACATTGATCCTCTTGGCTAACTAATTATGAAAAATTAAGTGAAAACCATATATCGAAAATATGGTCTCACTAAATAAAAATCAAGAGTAAATCAAAAGTATTTACGTAGATGGAAAAAGAGAGCTAAAGTTCATAACTCTATTATCTCATCCTCAGATCATCTCGATCGAGCACTAATAAGAGTTTAGTTAATCATGGTGGAGGGGAAAAAGAAGAACATAAAGTAAAATTGCATGAAAAATTAAAAAGTAGAAAGAGGAATGAAGAAAAGCAAGATAAAATTTTATTGAAAATAAAAGAGATTACATGCCTTAAGGAAGATTACAACACTAGAAAAAGGAAGATTACAAGCTTAAAGAACTATTGCATGAAAGAAATCTAGAAAAACTTTACTTGGAAAGAAGAGAGAGAGATAGAGAGAGAGAGAGCATAAAGGAAAAAAGCATGAAAACAGCAACTAAGAGCTGTAGCAGCACCTCCCCCTCTCCAAAATTCTGAACCCTGGACTCAAGGAGACCTCTGGAATTTATAGGAAAAAATTTCAAGTTATACGCCCCCGGTCATGCCAGCGACCCAGGGCGTGTAATTACTGTTCTGCTCAGCTGGGACGGCGTCGTTGGGCTTGTGTGACGATGCGGCGAAAATCAAAATTTACATGCCCGTGACTTGGAGGCCACAATGGTGTACTTGGGCAGCTTCATTAAATGCGATGTGGGCTTGACTGGTGGCATGGAGGAAGTCAGAGATCATATGGGCTGAGTCAAGGTCGTGACATGTAGGAACACGGGAGTGACTGAAGTCAAATCTACTCAGAATCTCCACCTGGACACGGCAGCGATTGGGAGTGGTCTTTAAGTTGACACGCCCTTGGTCACGGGCATGACCGGGGGAGTGTAATTGAAGAAGGACATGACTTGGGGGGAATGAGCTCAAATCATGCGGCAGTACCTCTACTCGTACTTTAGGATTACACGCCCTTGGTCACGGGCGTGACCGAAGGCGTGACATGCAAAATTGACCCAAATTAACCCAAAAATCTGTAAAAATAGAAATATGCTAAATTAGATTGAAATTACATAAAAGAACTATTTACAAACTAAAATTGACATAAATATGATAAAATCATATTAAATAAATACTAAAATTAGTACTAAAAATTCATATAAAAACTACTTATCAAATACCCTCATACTTTAGGTTTTGCTATTCTAGAGCAAAAGTATGAGACATATTTTATAAGACATTAAGATAATTTTTAAGTGAAACTAAAATTTCATTTAGACCAAAAGTTAAGTTAAGAATAAATTCTAGGAGGAGTTAAGCCTTAAATTATGATGATAATTTGAAAAGAGGAAAAATGCTTAGCTAAGGACTTCTCAAGATAACTAACTAGCTAACAAAATTGTAGAAATTATTAAACTAAATTAGATTAAAACAATAAGAACTCTAACTTAAAAGAATCTTAAGGAAAGGTAATTGTACAACCCCGAATTCGCCGAGTGGGTCCCAAAGGCACAAAAGGCAGGCAATATAGGTCAAGAAGGGCACTGGCCCAGGTCAGGAGAGGCAGGGGAGCCTCAGGGAGAGTGCGAGCCTCTTCCATAAAACACTCGCTGACTTAGGAGTGTCAATCCGCTGAAGGTCAGGCGAGTGAGGGTGGAACCCCACTCGCCCAGCAGGTCAGGTATCAGGCGAGTGGTGCCCCCACGGACCACTCGCCCAGTGGAATCTAGTGTGTGAGAGGTCTGGTGAGTGGTGCTTTCACGGACCACTCTCCTAGAAGGCTTTAGTGGGGAAATTACCTAGATACCCTTCATGGGCTACCAATAGCCCTTCAGAACAACGGAGTTAGGCTGTTAGCAAACCAATTTGGGGTGCGGTTAATAAAACTAAAAGGCGGATTAGAAAACCTATAAATAGACCCTTAAGGGCACCTTGGAGGAGATCCGATCTTTTGATCTCTCTCCTCCAAGATAGTTTTAGGGTTGGCAGTTAGTGCCCTTCAAGGTGCCCGTCTGAGCATTGGTTTGGGAGGGGAAGCTCTCTAAGATCTTCTGGGTGTGTGGCGAGACCTCATCGCTACACCCTTGGGTCTGTTCTAAGTTTTCCATCAACTGTCAAGTGGGCTTGTGAGAGAGAAGTAGGTGCGGGCTACACCCTCCAGTGGGTCTGAACTCAAGAGACCAGTTGCCGATTTCATCATTTTTGGTACGGTGAGCATGGACCGTAGCCTGTGCAAGAAAATCTCAAGCTGCGCTCCATGGATGGAAATGGATCTGACCCAGGCCACTCGCAGTTGCCTGTGAGTGTGGTGACGGTGGGAATGTTCGAAGACTTCAGGAGAGAGGTCCTGCAGACCTTGCAGCTAGCTTTCACCATGAGAGGCGAAGGAGAGACACTCGCAGTTCCAGTGGTCCTGCCCCAGTAGATTGGCAAGAATGCTCCCGGCTAGTGGCCCGGGAAGGAGGTGGCGGTGGAAGCCAGGGCGCAAGATCTCCCCGGGCGGCAGCTATTCAGTAGCCTGGCGAGTGCGGAAGTCTGCGAGCTAACTCCGCGAGAGAAGACCACTCGCCGAGCAGGGGAGGGGAGTCCCTTTTGTGAGTTGATCCTCTCGGCCCCGGTTCCAAAGGGCTTTAATGGACCGTAGATGGCTTACTATACCGGCAAGGCTGACCAGTCCTGCACCTGCAGTGGTTCGAGGACATGGTCTCAATCCTACCTATGTCGGGTTCCTTCCAGTGTCGGCTCTTTGCCATCACCCTGAAGGAGAAGGCAAGGGACTGGTTCCACCAGCTCCCTGTGGGTTCCATTTAAGCGTTCGAGGATCTACGACGGAGCTTCTGGCTGCGCTTCTCAATGTCAAAGAAGAGGAAGAAGGACGCAGAGGCGCTCTTCATGATTAAGCAAGGGATAGGGGAGTTGCTGGCCCATTATGTGGACAGGTTTTAGGAAGAGGTCCTGCTCATCTAGGAGGTGCCAGGGTTTACCCTCCAGCTGGCCTTCATAGTGTGGATGCGGCAGGGGTTCCTCAAAATTAACCTGAAGTGAAAGGCACACCTATCCTTCGCGGAATTGATGGAGAGGGCGGCGGAAGAGATTGAAGGGGAGGCTGCTAACCCAAATTTTGCAAAAAGGTTGGCAAGGTTGAGTGATCCAGAGGCGAGGCAACAAGAGGGGAGAAGAAGAGATGAATCCAGAGGTCAGGGGTTTCAGGGCCAGCAACGGGATTGGGGGTATCAGGAGTCCAATAACTGGCAAGCCTGGAGACCCCAGGAGGGACCAGTGCGAGGACAAGAAAGAGGTTACCAGGGGAGGAGCAAGGTGTTGGATCTGTAGGCGCACTTAGAGGGGGGTGAATAAGGGTTTTAAACTTTTTATGATTATTAAAGAAAATAATTTTCTATTGCTACCGCAAGCGGTAGTGTTACCGCTCGGCGTTAGTGACAGAGAAAATACGTTTAGGTTAAACAAATGAAAATCAGAGAGCACGAATCAGAGATGAAGAAAAAAACATATTTTCATTAATATTAGATTGAAATAGTTATGATTATAAAAAAACTTTTCCCAATGACGCTTGGAAAGAGGCGACAATGAAAACTCTTTTGGTTTTCTATACCGACCCTTCTCCCAAGGATCGGTTGGCTTTAGCCTATCTCTCCCAAGATAAGGCCTCAAGCCGCTCTAGCCTCTCTTTCCCCAAAAAGGCCTCGAGCACCCCCTAGATCTACTCCATAGACCTAGTCGCTGTGCGGCAAATTCCTTCCTAAGCCCCCCAAGACCTAGTCGCCAATGCGAGACAAATTTCCCCTAGTCCCCACAAGTCCCTAGTCACCGTGTGGCGAGTTCCTCTACTGAACAAAAGATGTAAAGGTTATAATTAGAAACTAAAACAAAACACAAACTAAAAACTCCCTCAAAAGTAGAACTTGATGTTGATGTAGATGCGATCGGATTGGTCCTCAAGTTCTTTGCTTTCACGAATGTTGACGGAGTTCTTCGGGCTACTTGGAGAAGGCTCTCACGAGTCCTCTGAATATATGGCTTCAATTCATTCTGTATCAGCAAGCAACAACGAAGGGGGCGCGCATCCTTAAATACAATCAGCCTCTACCGCCCGCGGTAGTACTACCGCCCCGAGGTAGCCACATTAGGCAATGTTCAAGCACACCGATCATAGCAACTTAGGAAACTTTTGAGCGCCAAACTTTGAGCTCTTCCTAGCGTGCCGCGGTAACGCTAATGCACCGCGATGGCGAGATAACCTTCCTTCAGCCAATATCTCCTTCCATATTTGCTCCTCGATCACATGCAGACGGGAGGATTCCAAAAGCTACCGTGGGGCGGTAGACATGCCAAGCAAGTCTGCCAATATACTGTTTTTAGATTTAAGCATTTTAAATCTAATTAGAATTTCATAGCCAATGGGTTTATATTTTTATTTGAATATTAAAATAAAGTCACAGAGCTAATTTGAAATCCATTAATAAATCAGAGTTTTATTATAATATTTTCATGTTTAGAGCAACCAATATAAAGTTTACCAAACAAGTCTGCCACTTATTGAAAGAAAGGAATTTTAAGATTCAAGTGACGATGCTCACACAAGAAAAGGCTTTAAATAAGCATGAAAGCGCAAGGTAAAAACAATTATATGGTTATGATGCGGAAGACTTATAGAAATACAAGAGAACATCTTTTTATAAACATGACGATTCATAACAAGATATGTGAGTTAAATTCCAAAAATGAAGATATTTTTGTAAATCAATTTGCATTTAAAATCTTTAAGTTAGACAATAAAGTAACCTAGCATGAAATAATGTTTTCAAAAAGAGATTACTACAATGTTATATTAATTCACAAATTCAAAACATACAAAACATTGTAGAGAGCATGATTGGTTATCTAGTGCATTTATATAAATAAAGAGAGTAGAGAATTTTAGAATTAGGATCCAATACTCATGAGAAGAAGTGTTATGGAAGATAATGATGTGCACATAAGTGTATTTTAAATTGAGTAAACAAATGATTTAATAAAAAATACAAGACAAATGTAGAGTAAAGTGCACAATAAAACACAAATGATTTTACTTCCACACATTTTAATGCACAAAGAAAATATACAACTACCAAGGTGCTTTGCACACACAATGCTCATTAAGACTTATCAGGGTGCAAAGTAGTGCTTGGGGGATCACACAATTTATTTTTCAATATATATTTTTTTTGTGATCCAGTGTACTAAAGAATAAGTTGTGTAAAAATGAGGGTTTGCACAAGACACTTTACTAATCTTTTCAAGGTGCTCAACCTCACAATGCTTATTAAGACTTATCAGGAGGTTCAAGTAGTGCTTGGTGGAGTTATCTTTGTCAATTTATTTCATGATTTTTTTTTGTGTACAAAGTTCTCCGATTACACTTGCTTTGCAAACCAATTGAATTATGAAAGTACAACCACTTTTCTTAATTTTTAAGAGTGCATGTAATTGTAGTGTAGATAAAATACTTGTGCAAATTTTAATTCATTGTACAATTACAATACACAAGCAAGCATTCTTAGATTAAAAACATATGTAAACTTTGCCAAAATAAGTGAGTGAATGAGTATATTATCAACCATAAAACATTTACTCATACTTAGAGGCATACTATGCTTAGTTCTACATAACTTTTACAATGCAATTTTATGCACAAATGAGTAGATATATCAAAGCATGATAAAAAACAATGCTCAACGTAGTTTGAAGGAATGAATTGTAACATTATAGAAGGTCTAAATGATGGGTTAAATCATGCTTGATTTTCAATGAAGTCCATACAGTATTTTTGATATTTTGAAGAATAATTTTGATTTAAAGTTTGAACTCATAAGATTGATTTTGGTTTTCCCGAGGACAACCATGTGAGGGGTTTGCCCGGTACTAGGAGATGGATGGGATGATAGCCCAAATCTCCCTTTCGCAAGATACATGTAAATAGAAAATGTAAGTTCAAAAAATACTTGTTCATACTTGTTTTTGTTTTGTATTTGATTTTTGCATATAGAAATAGAAATCAAACAACTAACCAAAGAAAGGAAGTAAGAAAAAAATATTTTTTGAAATTTGGCTTTTGTAATTTTGTATTTTAATTTTTCAAAAAATCAATTATAGGCATAGATGCAAAAATTAGTAGTACATATAAAATAATATATTTTAGTGATTTTTAAGAATTTTAAAATTCCAGAAAATCGGATACTTGAGCTAGCGCCGGCGTTAGGTCCTAGCGCCTGCGTTAGCTCACAAATAGTGCTTATTTTAATCATATAGCCTAAATTTTCTTCGATTTTGCTTCCAATTTTTCATAATTATGTTTGTGCAATGTAAGGCCTGTCTAATGAAGTGAAGAGACGAGAAGAAATCGCAAAAAGTTGCGGAAGTTAAAAGCTTAGTACATTGGTTTCATATTCATTAAAGCTCCATATTCATTAAACCTTAATTCTTGAGGTTTGCATAACCATTTAAGCTTAATATTATAGGATATGCAAACAAAGAAGATATGATTGAACAAAACAGATATGCATGATTTTATTGATAAGTACGTTATGATGTTTTTGCAAATAGTAACATGGATATGCCCTTAACATATAAAACCTAACATAGATATTAATATTCTTTAGGTGACAATGTTAGTATAATAAATTTGAGATTAATGTTATGCCAAAGTTTGATAGTGTTTCAACTTATAGACCTAGAATGAAGTGAAGATTCTATTTGATTTGATCTTCTTGATATCAAGATAATTCTAAGGTCTAAACTTGACATAAATCACAATACATACATAATACACCAACCATGATAAGTAATCATATAATTCAAGCAAAAACATATTGATAATTGAGCTTTCTTTTAGATCTTGTTATTTCTCTAATTTGATTGACGTGGGCTATAGAGCTTAATAGCCTAATCTTGATTAACATATCTTATAGCAAATTTATAGTTCAATTTTATATGAATACTATATGATATATATATAGGTAATGAATATAAGAATAATAGATAGGCCATCAAAATAAAATATGATTTTGAATTTTGATTAATTTGATTTATAAACTCATTAAGTTTTAAGAAATAAAATCATATTTCATGTAATATATAAGATGACCATAACATGATAGCTTAAGAAATAAGAAAACAAAAAGAAAAATAGAAAGACATAAAAGCATATCATGAAGTAGAAAATTATATATATCATTTTGAAAATATTCTAGTCCATGCATTTGGTGATATCTAATGAATAAGAGTTTTATGTATCCAAAGAGGACCATGTGGGATGGTTCCTATGGGTACCCAAATATAACATGTGGACTTTTGGGGAGATAAGGATGGATGGACCCTTTCTTTTGACATTAGTACGTCATTCTTAAGTATGGGTCTCCATTCATACCTTGGACAAACATTATTTTTAGTTTTCAAATTTCCATAATCATTTACTTGAATATTGATGAGTCTCATTTATATACACATATTTGGACTCATTTGGGCTTATTTTCATGCATATGTACTTCACTTTTAGTCCTTAATTGCTTATATTTCACTTGATCACATTTCTTCATGAAGTGCACATTTATGCACGTTGTGGTGTGCAATTGCGCACTCTTTTGTTGGGGGCAAGCACATTGTGCTCCCCATTCTTTTTATGCTTTTATACTTGTGCTGGAGGTGTGTTCACAGCGTTTGGGTATGTTGTGCATGTGGGCAGATCGTCCATATTGCCAAGAATTCATCCTGTATGAATCGCACGGTCGTGCATTTTCTTGACGCACGGTCGGCTGCGATCGTGCGTTATGATCGGCTGGTCAATATGGTGATCTGCCCCGCTCGTGCATTTTCTTCACGCACAGTTGGCCTCAATCGTGCGCGAACAAAACGCACGACCTCCTATTGGTTGCCGGATTTCGAGTTTTCTGAATTTGCCCGTGCATTTTTACGCACGGTCGGCTTCTACTGTGCGTGAGTAAAACGCACGGGCACACTTGCTTCATCTTCCTGGCCTTCATGCTCGTTAAATATTGCATGGTTCATGCACGGTCGTGCGTTCGACCGTGCGTGACCAATTTTGGACTATTTTTCTATAAAATCGCAGATTTCCGCCCTAATGAGGGTCAACTTTTTTCCTCGCGCCCAGAGCTCTAGTTCCGCGCCATTTTTGCCGCTCCATCGCCGCCACCTTCGGGAGGAGCTCCGGCCGCCATTCTCTTGCAAATCTCAAGCCAGAGTGTCCTCTAGGCCTCCTCCATTGTTCATGCACCTCCAAAGCTCCATTGTGAGGGATTTTATGTTGCATATATGTAGTTCTCCGGTGAGATCATCGCCAAAGAAGATTGACGGAGAAGACGGGTATAATAGAAGAAGGTGACAGCTCTTCCGGACCCCAGAAGGCAGTTAGGGCCCGAGCTCGGACAAGGATTGACAACCCTAGATTCCGTCTGTGAACCTCCGATGAGTCTCCGTGCTTTGGTTGTAATCTAAACCTCCTTTATATTGTAGTGTGTTATTCCTTAACTATTTGGGTGTATGAACAATGTTTGTTAAACCTTGTTTTGTCATTTAATGTTTCATGTCTATGTGAAATCGTAATGTGCGGTTTATGCAAGTGAGGTGCGCCCCATTCCATCCTCCATCCCACCGTCATGTTTGTGTGTCGCACTAACGATTACTAGTGGCGTGCTTATTGACGAGGTGCTTGCGACCCTCATTCCGCATTCCTACTCGCCCATCTGCCTAGTGAAGCGTGGCATAGCAGCCCGTGTAATCCATTCGCCTAACGAAGCAGCGTGCTCAAGGCCTGCACAGTTCAATTTCGCTTGCCTACTTGTCCATCCGCCCTTGCGAAGCAGCGCGCTCAAGGCCTGTCTAGTCTCCATCCCGCCAAGCAAAGCATTGCATTGCGGCATTGCATAGGAGTAGTTGTAGTTACTTTTCCTTTATTTCCACAAACCAAATCACCCCCTTTGGCACACATCGGACCTAAAGGACTTCAATCTCAAGTCCTTCCTTGATAGTTAACTCCACCTTACTGTGTTCCTTTTAGATTTGATACTTGGGGATCACTTTCACATTTTATATTACTTGAACGATCGGTACACTGCCGTTTCATGCCGCATTCTTGCTACTGCCTATAACGGTGTGCTAAGATTTGCGCATCAAATATTTGGATAAAAATGATTTTTGAATTTATAATTTGAAGGAAATTTGATTGCATTTAATTTTAGGTTGGGAGAATAATTATGTTGTAAATGATAATGATGATAAAGTTTTGGAATTTCATTTAGAAGCTTTTGTTGCTTTTCATTTCCTATGTTTTGCTTGGATAAATTATGAAAAATCATATTTAACTTGCCTTTGGATTTTGCATGGTAATTTGAATTTATGTGTTGAGAATTTTTCCTTATAATTTCCTTAAGCAAGTTAATTTTATTTTCTAATTCGTAGTTTTTAACTTTGAGATTGTGTCTAGCATTATTATAAGCAATTGTGCTATTCTTAAGAGTGGAAACAATAGAGTCAATATGATTTTGATAGTTATTTCTAAATTCTTCAAATGTTTCATCCATCTCTTTAATTTCAATCTAATAACTTGTACACATAGCACAATCATTTTTCAAAGTTGAATTTTCTAAGGAAAATTTTCATTGTGTTCTTTTACACAAATAAATTCCTTTTGAAGTTCCTTGTATTTTTCTTTAATATCATTACAATCAAAACACGATATAGAGTTCTCAAATGAAGAGCATGATGGAGATACAAACATTTCATTTTTGGATTCAACATTCACATTTGCTTTCATAGTTTTATTTTCTAAACATAGTTTTGCATTAGCCATTTTTAGTTTCTTAATCTAACGTTTAGTAGTTTGTAGTAATTGTAATGTAGAAATAGAAGTAAAAAAATGGAATTTGATTTCCTTACATTGCTTTCGGGAGAGGCACGATTTGAACATATAGTTTCTTTGACATCTTTTTGGCCCTCCTCCTCCGAAGGCAGTATTTCTTCTTCTCTTCCATTTGATGTGTGTTCCATTGATCCGTCATTAGAGAAGCATTCTTGAAGACTTGTGCAAGCTTGCATATTCTCCGGTTCTTGCGATTGTTCCATACCTGTAGAAGGAGAATCTTAGGTTCTTTCAAGAAAATTCCAAATCTCATATGTGGTAGGTAAAATATAAATAAGTTTGAAAATATTTTGGTCTAACGCACAAAATATACTATTCATAGATTTTGCATTTAAAACAATTTCGTTTCTAGTTAGTACGCTAGGTGGCTTTTCAATAGTAATATTCCAAACTTTTTCATCTAAGGCCTTAAGAAAATTTTTCATTAATATTTTCCACCCTTTATAATTTTTGCCCATAAATAAAGGTGGTGATAATACTTTTTCATTTATATTAAAAGTTTCCCCACTAGTAGAAGCGACATCATGATCAAGAGACGCCATTATTCCCGGTTGTTAAGCCGATTTGGTATAACCTGCCTCTGATACCACTTGTTGGATCTGTAGGTGCCCTTAGAGGGGGGTGAATAAGGGTTTTAAACTTTTTATGATTATTAATGAAAATAATTCTCTCTTGCTACCGCCAGCGGTAGTGTTACCGCTTGGTGTTAGTGACAGAGAAAATACGTTTAGGTTAAACCAATGAAAATCAGAGAGCATGAATCAGAGATGAAGAAACAAACATATTTTCATTAATATTAGATTGAAATAGTTATGATTACAAAAAAACTTTTCCCAATGACGCTTGGAAAGAGGCGACCAATGAAAACTCTTTTGGTTTTCTATACCGACCCTTCTCCCAAGGACCGGTTGGCTTTAGCCTATCTCTCCCTAGATAAGACCTCAAGCCGCTCTAGCCTTTCTCTCCCCAGAAAGGCCTCGAGCACCCCCTAGATCTACTCCATAGACCTGGTCGCCATGTGGCGAATTCCTCCCTAAGCCCCACAAGACCTAGTCGCCAACGCGAGGTGAATTTCCCCTAGTCCCCGCAAGGCCCTAGTCGCCGTGTCGTGAGTTCCCCTACTGAACAAAAGATATAAAAGTTACAATTAGAGACTAAAACAAAACACAAACTAAAAACTCACTCAAAAGTAGAACATGATGTTGATGTAGATGCGATCAGATTGGTCCTCAAATTCTTTACGTTCACGAATGTTGACGAAGTTCGTCGGGCTGCTTGGAGAAGGCTCTCACGAGTCCTCTGAATATATGGCTTCAATTCGTTCTGTATCAGCAAGAAACAATGGAGGAGGTGCGTGTCTTTAAATAGAATCAGCCGCTACCTCCTGCGGTAGTACTACCACCTCGTGGTAGCCACATTAGGCAATGATCAAGCACACGGATTGTGGCAACTTAGGCAACTTTTGAGCACCAAACTTTGAGCTCCGCCTAGCGCGCTGCGGTAACGCTAACGCTCCGCGATAGCGAGATAACCTTCCTTCAGCCAATATCTCCTTCCATATTTGCTCCTCAATCGCATGCAGACGGGAGGATTCCAAATGCTACCGCCGAGCGGTAGACATGCCGCGCCGCGGTAGAGCATGCTAAATATGCATCCCGCCAATCATTCATTTTTCTCCACTATTTCCTTCCCAGCAATTGTTTCCATTTATGCTAGCGCCAGCGGTAGTGCTAACGCTCCGCGGTAGAGCACATATCTTTTCGTCGATCGCATCTTCGTCGAACGGCCTCACATTTCATCGAATGCTGCTTTAATTTCGTCGAACTCAATTTCGTCGAACACCAGTTTGTCGAACGCCATCTATTTTCTTCGAACACCATTTCGTCGATTCGCTAGCGCCAGCGGTAGTGCAAATGCACTGCGGTAGAGTACATCTCTTTTCGTCGAACGCATCTTCGTCGAATGGCCTCACATTTCGTCGAATGCTGTTTTCATTTTGTCGAACCGCTAGCGCCAGCGGTAGTGTTACCATGTCGCGGTATCAACAGAGAATCATCCTGATGTTTCTTTGACGTCTTTCTTTTTCACACTCCTTTGGGGATTAAATGTTGAAGATTCTACACACTATAAACACAATGCAAGTATGATCAAATACAATAGGATTTGTTATTGTCAAACCAAGAGATGCGGAAAGCATGTTCCAACACAAGGGAGGGTCAATCATTTGGGATGGAGGCAAGGTTCCAGACCCCCTCATCCTCCTCAGGAGAAAACCATGGCAGTAAGGCAAGGAAGAGGAGGAAGAGGAAATGGAAGAGGGGGGAAGGGGAGGCAGAGTGGCGTTGTCCTATTGTGACTTCCACCAGGAGGAAGGCCAGGTGACGGCCACCTTCCCAGAGTCTCTGTAGATGAGGACAAGAGGTCAGCAACAGCAATGACCAGTGAGGATCGAGGAAGTGCTACCCGGAGAGGGGGAGGATAGGTGTGAAGACAGGGAAGATGTGGGAGCCAGGGGGGATCGGAGTGATCCATGGCGGGGTCGGGATTGAGGCAACTCGCAAGAAGAGCTTCCAGGAGATGTTTAGGAGGTGCGTCGCGTAGACCTCCCAAACCCCACCCCCATCGGAGAAGCTCACCTTCTCGTCAGAAGACATACCAGACTATGAAGACCAGTTCTGTGATGCCTTGGTGGTCCAGACGGCAATCAAGAACTTCACGGTCTCCCTGATCTTGGTCGACAACGGGAGCTCCGTGATTGTAATTGTCAAGAAGGCCTTCGACGCAATGGATGTAGAAGTGAAGAGGGACCCTACCTAGGATGGGCCATTGTTTGGGTTCTCAGGGTAGAGGAAGGAGGTCGAGAAGGAGTCAGCCTTCAGGTTACGTTGGGGGGTCCCGAGGAACTGTCGGTTCGTCATTGTCGACGCTCCGAGCAGCTATATTGTGATTTTTGGATGCCCTCTCATCAACACCTTCCGATGCGTTCCCTCATCTTTCCACCAGTGCTTGAAGTTCCACAGTGGAGGAGTCCAGGTCCGAACCTGAGGGGATGCAAAGGTGGCGATGTAGTGCTATGTGACTATCGTCAACACCATATCCTGGATGGCGGATGCTGAGAAGGTGGATAGAGAGATGAGGGGGCTGGAGGGGCCAAGAGAAGAGAAGAAGGCAGAAGAAGAAGGAGAGAACAGCATGAAAGTGAGGTATTAGATCTTAGATTTACTCTAGAGTGGGGGGTGAATAGAGTATTAAAAGTTTTAACTTATTTTATAGCGGTTAAAATAGTGATATATATATGTGTAGCAGAGTGAGTATAAAAACAAAATAAAATAAACAACACAGCACAGCACAATACAGTAAATCACACAAACACAGAAGACACAAGGATCTATAGTAGTTCCCCAATCAAACTGGGTACATCTACTCTTCTACTACCCTTGGTAAGAATCCACTAGGTTTTTGATCAGGTGCCCTATCACCACTAGGATTTTTGATCAGGTGCCCAAACACCCTGAGCTTTTGATCAGGTGCTCAAACCAAAACACAAGTTTTTGATCAGGTGCCCTGCCACCAAAGATTTAACTTTTGAAGGGAGTTAGAACCCTGTACAAGATGGGATAAAAGGGGTAAACAAAAAGGTTATGAAATTCTTCTCTGTCAATAAGCTGAGAGAAGACTAGTGGATTGTTGATGTAAAGCTCCCCCTGTCTGATAGAAAGTCTTAACAGTTGAAGGATGGAGCTTTCTCTTGAATATAGAAAATCTTCCTTTATAGCAGATGAATCTGAGAGACAATGTTTCTCAGATTGTTGTTGCTCTTTTAAGATTAAGAATTAGCAGCAGAAAACTGAAAGAAGAATGTTAATGTTCTCAAAGAATGTGAAATGCTGCTGTTGAGGATGAAGATTTCAGTATCTCTGAGTATTTTTCAAGTATCTTCTATATCTTCTCTGTTCTCTATTGAATCCACTGGTATATCTCTTTTATTTCTCTATACCTTGATATATCTCCTTGATATCTTCTATATCTCTTTCTTCTTAGATATATCTGACTGATTTGAAATTCAAATCTTCTAATTAAGGAATTAAATAATCTGAAATGATCATTCTTGGACCTGCAATTTGATTCAGCAATTAACTTTAATCCTTTTTCCTTTTCCATGAAAGTATCCTTTTCCAATATATGTCAACGGCTACTTTCTCAAAAGAAGAGAATGGAAAGGAATAATAAAAGGAAAGATCAAATCTTAACTTATCTGATAAGTGAATAAGTCCAAATAATAGAATAGATCCGTTGCTGATTTGTCGATCTGAACTCAGAGAAAATAGATAACTGATGCATCAGAAATTTGTCAAGCTGGAGAGAAAATTCGTCAAGCTAAAAGCTGAGTTCGTCGAACTGAAAGTTGAGTTCGTCAAACTGAATTAATTCGTCGAGCTAAAAGTTGAGTTCGTCGAACTGAATTAATTCGTCGAACTGAAAGTTGAGTTCATCAAACTGAATTAATTCGTAGAACACAATCTGGAGTTTGTCGAACTGAATATGGAGTTCATCGAACTGAGATGAAATCTGCTAAACTGGCTTGAGGATTGAATTCGTCGAGCTGAGAGGAAAGTTCGTCGAACTGAAATACGACGTTCGTCGAACCCAGGAAGGAGTTTGTCGAACGCAGAATGGAGTTCGTCTAACGCAGAAACTTGGAATTTTTCTTAAGTTCTTTCTAACTCAGACAACTTAGACCTTGACCCTAGGCTATACAATGGGGTCAACTTGAGTCCTAATCAACAGATAGTGATCCTAGCCCAAATCAGTAATAGGGTTGTTCCATCAATCTCCCCCTATTTTGGTTAGGATACTATTTGAAAAAATCAAATAATAAAAACAAACAACAAACATAGAGCATATATATCTGACAGAAATTAAATATAGTACTATAAGTTTAAAAGACTTTACACTGGAAACAGAAATAACAAAACCAAATAATCAAGAGCTTTACTCTGACTATAAAGATGGCTTGAAAATAATTTGCCTGTTTGGATTCTCAGATTCTCTTTTACTCATGTAGAGGTCATTAGCTCCCAGCAGTATTTGAGATGATGCTTGAGGAACCACTGCTGCTGGGTGCAACCTTAAGTAATCTTCAGCATTGAAAAGGTTTCTTGAGCTATACCTTTCAAATTCTTGTCTTCTGAATTCAGACATTGTAGAATACTGAGAATAGTCTTTACCTTCTGCTTTTTATCTATTTATCTGAGCTGTAGCAATGGTCTCTTTGTATATAGCCATGTAGGCATTCTTTTCTGATTCTGGATTTATTGGATAAGGAGGCCTTTCATCAATTTCACTGGGGCCTAATAAGAAGGTTGGTAATCTTAAGGATACCTTTTCCCGTGAAATGAACCATCTGATATGTGATACTTGTACACTGAAGAAATAGGTCTGGTAGATCTGAAGGAGCTCTGGCTGATCTTGAACTATAAGAGCCACTTGATATTCTTTGACTATCTCCTGGTTTCCTTGAATGCTGAGGGTTAGATCTCTGAGAAGAAGACATGCTAGTTGAGCCTGCTACTGGAGGAGGAGGAGGAGGATTAAACTTGACAGGTTTGTCATAGTAGAATCTTGATTTTTTCATGTTCTTTCTCTTGTTATTCTCATTTCTGGAGAATCTCATCCAAGCAGGGGAATCCTTTGTAAGAGTAATATTGTTCAGAATATAATAAGGAGTATCAATTGTTGAGGAAGGAGGCTTAGGGATAGCCTTTGATTTACTCCTAGACTTTCTTTTCTTTGAAAATTTATCATCTGAATCATCACTATCATCATTATCATCATCACAAAATTGAGTAGGATTATCATACTGATCATCAATATCTTTAAGAGCAATATCCAAAACTTGCTCGACATCCTCTGGAAGAGGGGAATCATCATATACAAAAGTAGGAGGGGATAGAGGTGATTCATCAAAAACAAAAGTTGGAGGTGACTTCACCAAATCAACTTCTTCTGATACTTCAACTGTAACTGGAATCTGAACTAGAACTGGAACTGAACTTGAAAACTTTTGATAATCTTCTTTAGCAAAGAAGAATCTACTGGATCTGTATAAGGAATTATAGCTTTGGAATAATCTTGGAACTTTGGCAAACTGCTGAAAACTGAATTGAATTTTGATAACAAAGAATTAATATCTATTGAAGGGTTAATAGATATATTATTCATAGAATCTATCACTGCAACTTCTTCATCAATAACTGGAGCTGCTTCTATATCAAAAACCATAACTGAATCTGCATTATCTGGAGCAATAACTGCATCAGAAATTGCATCAAAAGGAGCTTCTTAATCAAGCATCTCACCCTGCCTAGTTTCAGGAAGACCTGAATCTAGGCCCCTAGAAGAAGGGACATAGGAAGAGGAGGCTGGGAAGGATGCAATATTAGAAGAAAGGTCAGAAATAGCTTGAAGAATAGGAGCTAGTTTTTCATCAAGAAGAGCATTTAGCTTTGGAGAGATATGAGAGAATATCTGGTGAGCAATAGAAGAAAAATCAACATATACAAAATCTGAAGTATGTTGAGAAGAAGAGGGTGCTGGAATAGAAGGTGAGCGAAAGGAAGTGTGATCTTGGTTGGTGCACACTGATGGAAGGAAAATGTTGGTTGCATCAGATATGGGTGGATGAATATTTGCATCTAGGATAGGAGAATGAGGTGGAGAGTGTTGAGGGGATAGGAGGTCAAATGATGGAAGAGAATCATGAGGGGGAAGAGAATCAACATCTGGATGAGATGATGATGGAATATCTGCATACAGATTTATTTGGATAGGAGAAGAAGAAGGCAATGGAGAAGAAATGTCTATGGGAGAGATAGAGGGAAGAACTTCTTCAGTAGTGTTCTGAAGAGGTTGAGAGGGAAGAGGAGAAGATTTAGAAGGTGGAACTGCTGGTAGGGGTGAGGGAGTGGTTGTATCAGCCCTGGTGCTTTTAGAAGTGTTTATGGAAGATCCTGCCCTTGATGTCTTCTTGGGAATCTCTCTTTCCCACTTTCCAATGAGTGCTGAGGTCAGCCTCTCGCTTGCATTGATGAACACTATTGGAGACACCAATAGTTCTGGGCATTTGGCCTGAAGAACAATACGTAATATTCTGCCATAGCAAACATTTAATTTGCCTAGCTTCTTCTTTATTGACTCAAAAAGAATCAATCCCCAATTTATTTGCTTTTTCTCAACTAAGGCCACCATCAAAAGAAATTGGTGCCTAGTGATGTAGTGTTGAGCTGAAGTTTTTCCTAACAAAACTTTTCCAACAATATCTGCTAAAAACTTGTATTCAATGGACAAGTTCTTTTTCAACAGATGATTAGGGTTTCCAGAGGAGTGACGCATTTTAACCAATTCATCATTAAATTCATAAGAACTGATATCCAATTCATCATTTCCATTCAACAAACCAAAAACATCAGATAATATTTCTGGTGAAAGAGAAACCTGATTTCCTGAGATACTTCCTGTGAGAGTTGTTGCATCCACTGATTGAACAGTATAAACCCATTCTTTTATTTCTGCTACTGGTAACTTGATCCTTGTGGTCATAAACTTCTTTAGTTGTTGATCTTCAAAAAGTTGAAGAATATCTTGAAATGCTTGGTTAGAACGAGCAAAAGAATCCATATCAATGTCAAGGCCCGTGTCAAACTTCATCAAAGAGATTACTGCTTGAGAGATTGCCATTGTACCTGCAAAATAAAAAGATCAAGTGCAAGGGAATTGGAGGCAAGAGCAGGTTCTGTAGGCGCAAAGACAAAAAGGAATCAAAAATTTGATTATAAAGAAAGATCGGAGAAGGATCAAACGTTCGTAGAACGGGGTTCAGCTAACCCTAATAAAATCAGAAGTCGAAAAGCCTTAAGCTTCGTCAAACTGCGTTCGACGAAAAATAAATTTTCGTCGATCTCCGTTCGAGGATCAAGTTGGTTCGTCGATCTTTAGATCTAATAGGATTCGTCGATCTCCATTCGACGAAAGACTCAATTTCGTCGATCTCCGTTCGACGGAATGATGGGATAAGTAGAAAATTTAATTTTTAATTTATTGAATCTCCATCTATCATTCCTAGCTGATTTATAAAGAAGATATGCTTCTTTTCATCCAATAGTTTGGTGAAAATATCAGCTTTTTGTAAGTCAGTAGGAATAAATTGTAGGCAAATTTTATTTTTATCCACATTATCTCTGATAAAGTGGTGCCTAATTTCTATTTGTTTAGTCCTACTATGGAGTACTGGATTTTGTGTTATAGATATTGCACTAGTATTATCACAAAATATAATTGACTTATTTAGATTGATACCATAGTCTAGAAGTTGATTTTGTATCCATAATATCTGTGAGCAGCAACTGCCAGCAGCAATATATTCTGCTTCAGCTGCTGATGTAGACACGGATGTTTGTTTCTTACAAAACCAAGACACTAGCTTATCACCAAGGAACTGGAAAGTTCCTGATGTACTTTTCTTGTCTACTCTGCATCCAGCAAAATCAGAATCTGAGAATCCAGTTAATTCAAATTCTGATGTTGTTGGATACCAGAGTCCTAGATTTGGAAAACCCTTTATATATCTCAAAATTTGTTTTGGTAAAATAAGGTGAGATTCTTTGGGGCTAACATGGAACCTAGCACAAATACATATAGCAAACATTATGTCTGGTCTACTAGCTGTTAAGTAAAGTAATGAGTCAACAATTGCTCTATATACTTTTTGATCAATTGGTTTCCCTGATTCATCATTGTCTACAACAGCATTGGAGGCATGGGTGTTTTCATAGTGGAAGCATCAAACATACCAAATCTTTTCACTAATTCCTTAGCATACTTGGATTGTGATATGAATATGCCATTTGGAGTTTGCTTCACTTGAAGGCCAAGGATGTAAGATAACTCACCCATACTTCTCATTTTAAATTTAGATGCATTAGGTTAGAAAACCTTTTGCATAGATTTGAATCAGTGGAGCCAAAAATAATGTCATCTACATAAATTTGAATAGTAAGGTTTGTTTTTTATGTATCCTGAAAAATAAGGTTTTATCAACAATGCCTCTATAGAACTTGTTCTCTAAAAGAAAATTAGCTAGGGTCTCATACCATGCTCTGGGAGCTTGCTTGAGACCATAGAGAGCTTTATTAAGCTTAAAGACATAAGAAGAGTGAGTTGGAGAGATAAAACCTAGTAGTTGTTCCATATAAACTTCTTCTTTGATATCTCCATTTAAGAATGCACTCTTCACATCCATCTGATATACTTTGAATTTCTTGAAGGCAGCAAAGGCAAGAAATATCCTTATAGCTTCAAGTATAGCAACAGGAGCAAAGGTTTGATCATAATCAATTCCTTCTTACTGAGAATATCCTTGGGCTACCAATCTTGCATAATTTCTGATTATGAAGCCTTGATCATCTAGCTTGTTCCTGAAGACCCATTTAGTGACAATGCCTGGATGGCCTTTTGGTCTTGGAACCAAATCTCAAACCTTGTTCCTCTCAAATTGATTGAGTTCCTCTTGCATTGCAAGAATCCAGTTTGGATCTGGTTCTGCATCTTTTATGGATTGAGGTTATTTCTGTGATAGAAGACAAGTATGCATCTGATTTTGGTGTAGTTGATGCCTTGTTTGAACACCTGCTGAGATATCTCCAATGACTTGAGATTTTGGATGATCTCTAACTGTGATGTGATCAACAGTTGGAGTGGGTTCAGCAATAGTTTCCTCTTAAGGGATTTGTTCAGCTGTCACTTAATTTGAATTATCAGCAAGATCTTCTGGAATATCTTCTTCTTCACTGTCTTAAATAGTTTGAGATGATGGAAGTAGAGACTCTTCATTCTGTAGATTTAATCCATTGAGCTCTTCACATAGAGCTGGTACCTGCAAAATGCCTCTAGTAGAGGTGGTGTTCATCTCCTCATTTAGCATATTAGTTTCATCAAAAGACACATGCATGGACTCTTCTATCTTAAGAGTTGATTTGTTGTAAACTCTATATGCTTTACCTTCAACAGCTTTTGCTTCAAATTTCCTTAGATATTTCTTATCATTGTTATGCACATAGCATTTACAGCCAAAAATCTTAAAGTAGTTAACCTTAGGCTTTTTATTCTTAAGTAATTCATAGGGTGTTTTACCCTTAAGTTTATGTATCAGGCTTCTGTTCAACACATAATTTGTTGTGTTCACTTCCTCTGCCCAAAAGGAGAGTGGCAAGTGAGCATCAGTAAGCAATGTAGTTGCTGATTCAATTAGTGTTCTATTTTTCCTTTCAGCTACCCCATTTTGTTGAGGAGTTCTAGGAGTAGAGAAACATTACTTGATCCCTTCTTTTCCACAGAATTCTCTCATCAGAAGAGATTCAAACTCAGTGCCATGATCACTTCTGATCAATGCAACTAGAGTAGAGTACTCAATCTTGATGGACCTGAGAAAGTCTGTCAGAACACTGAAGGTGTCAAACATGTTCCTAAGAAAGAACACCCAAGTGAATCTTGAGAAGTCATCTACAATAACTAAAGTGTAATGCTTCCCTCCTAAGCTCTGTATTGCAGTGGGTCCAAAGAGATCCAAATGCAGTAAGTACATAATCCTAAGTGAATCACTCTTGGATACAGATTTGAAACTACTCTTGGTCTACTTTCCTAATTGACAAGCCCTACAGAGTCCTTCCTTCTTGTATGAACCAGAAGGCAGTCCTCTTACCAGATTATCCTTGGATAGCTTAGAGATAGTTCTAAGGTTATTATGTCCTAGCCTTTTATGCCATAACTCATTTGTTTTACTCATTGAATTAAATAAACAAATGTCTGAATTGGTAGAGTCAAAATTGACTAAATAAATATTTTCATGTCTAATACCAGATAACACATTGATGTTTTTATTATTGGTAATAAGACATAAGTATTGATTAAAAGTTACCTGATAACCTTCATCACATATATGGCTTATGCTAATGAGATTATGCTTGAGACCCTTGACGTATGCTACCTCTTTGAAGGTAACTGCTCCAACTTTGATTTGTCCATATCCTTTGGTTTGTCCACAGTTAGAGTAAAATCACTTTGGGTCCAAGGTTTGCCTTGTAATTGCTTAAGTTTGCATTGTTTCCTGTCATGTGCTTAGAACACCCACTATCCAAATACCAACATTTCTTTATGTGTGGATAGCTTTGTACCTGCACAACAGAAAAATAAAGTAGTTGTTCTTGACCCAGACTACCTTGGGTCCTTTTGCCTTACCACAAAATTCTGAAATGTAAGAAATCTCAGGCTGATCCTTATGGCCTTGTGGATGATATCTCCTAGGAGGAATAATCCACTTAGTATGTTGAGAATGAGAATTCTTCAGATATGCAGTATACATTTCGTTCGATGAATTTGGCTGAGTTCGTCGATCGTCGTTCAACGAGTTGATGTGATTTCGTCGAGCATCATTCGAAGAATAGCTATACTGAAAGTCTGTCTTCAGATTTCGTCGACCTCCGTTCGATGAATTTACGTGATTTCGTCGAACTCCATTCGATGAATTCTTTTGAATTCCATTATTCTTAACAGCCTTGCTTGAGATTTTCTTACCTACTTCTACTGCCTCTTTACTCTTGGCAGAAATGAACTTTACTGGAGTAGATGGGATGTCATTCTTAAGAAGATATGGCTGACTTGATGATGCACCCAAGCTCAGTTTGCCATTGAGTCTGGCATTTACAGTGCTTGTGATATCCATCAGTTTGATGCTTCTCCCATTGAGGGATTCTACAAACTTTTTAGCCTCAGATAATTTGTTCTCAATGAGAACAATATGTTCTTTGGAGGCAGCAAGTTCTTTCTTAAGATTGGCATTATCTTCAGCCAGTTGATTCATTTTAACCAACTTATTTCTGAGGGAAATTATTTCCTTCTCAGATTTAAATAAATCTAAACAAAGAGTTTTGAATTCATTTTTAAAATCATTTGAATTAAAATCAAAGGTAGAGATTACCTGATCACTGCCATTGTCAGATTCTGATTCATCTAAATTATTTGTTGATGCATTGATAGTCATCATGCAAAAATTTCTTTCATCTGCATCGTCTTCATCATCACTAGAACTGGATGATGATGCATGTTCTGAATCATGGCATAAGTCATAAATAGCCATCATGCATAGATCCTTTTACTTTGGATCATCTTCATCTTCAGAGGAGCTGGAAGATGACTCTGACTCAGTATCACTCCATGTCTCAGCTACAAAGCCTCTACCCTTGTGTTTATGTTTGTGGGAGGATGGCCTACTGGAGTGTTTCTTTTCGTCTTTATCTTTTCTCTTCTCCTTCTTTTGGTTTTCTGGACACTCAGGTAGGATGTGTCCAGGCTTCCTGCAACCAAAGCAAATAATTTCTTTAGAATTTGATTTGTCATACCTTGGTTTTATATGGATCTGGAAACCTTCTTTCTGAAGTCCTTTCTAGACATTTTGTAGAACCTTTTGGCTCGCAGGATCATAAACTCCATTTCTCTTAGAGCTTTTTCTTCCTCTTCTGTTGCTTGAAAATCAATGCTTCTCTCCTTTTTGATGGATGGAGAGGAGGTAGACAGTTCAGCTTCTCTTATTTTGATAAGCTGCTCATTGGATTTTAGTTTGCCTAGTAAGGTCTCAGTAGAGATCTCATTTAGGCTTATAGCTTCCTTGATTGGCCAGATCCTTGAGTCCCAAGTGCTGGGGAAGCGCATTAGGATCTTATCATTCAATTCAGTGATTGAGATCACTTTATCCAAAGACTTCAGTTCATAGATTATGAGACTGAGTCTGTTGCACATGTCTACTACTGTTTCAGTTTCTCCCTTCTTGAAGTTTTCATATTGAGAGATGAGATGAGATCTTATGTCCTTTCTCTCATCTGCAGAACCTTCAACCATGTTGTTGTTGAGGGAATTCCAGATATCCCTACCTCAAATACTTGGTTGCGAAAGTGGGATAAGCTTCAGACTTTGGTGCTTGACGGAAAAGCTGAAACAAAGGATGGGTAGGCACAAATTGGCTTGCAAAGGTAAGCACATAGGTTACGAAAATCAAAGCTCAAACTAGCCAACAAGATGGCCTACGTCACGCTCAACTTATTGAGTCACTCTCACCCATGCTTCAAGAGTCCCTTGGGGCAAGTGATGCGCAAATCTCGCACACCACTATAGGCGGTAGCTCGACTGCGACACAAAACGGCAGTGTACCGATCGCTCAAGTAATTTCCATGGGAAGTTATCCCCAAGTATCGATCTCTCAGGGACTACAAGTTGGGTAGTACGATTTGCTCTAAACAGGTAATCAGTTAAAAGGAATGATAAGTAACCACGGGGGGGGGGGGGGGGGGGGGGGGGGTTGATTTGGTTTCCTACGCTATTGCAGAATGAAGAAAGATGCGGGTCTAAACTCCGCTTCGCACGGCGAGATGGGTGCAACGGCCGCGATGTCGTGCTTCGAAAGGCGCGTGGGCGGAATATCACTATGACGGTTGAGGGTCGCACACACCTCTTCTCAAAACATCACCTCTAGCTTTTGCTAGCGGCTTCAACCACAATGTAACACAGAAAATAGCAAGAAACAAAGGGGATATTCATGCCACCACAACAACATTGCATATGAAAACAAGCAGTAATCCATAAGATCTACTTAACACGCATTCATAAAGCAACTGCAAACGAGTTCAAGCAACAAAGGTTAGAGAGGACCACAACGAAGAAATCACGTCTTGGGTTCACGGCCGGAATGAGAGGTTGTCGGGCTCTCTCCGGACTCGGCCCTCAGATGGTGAGCTTGACTCGAAGGATGCTGTCACCGCTCCTACGATCTTCAGCGCTTCCTTGGTCTCCTTGGCGAGGAATGCTTGACCTAATGGTGGATGAAGCTTCCTAGTGCTCCTCGATGGAAGGATGAAGGTGGAAAGTCACCGAAAATGGCCTTGATGGTGGAGGAGATGAAGGGGAAGCCTTCAACCCTCAAGAGCAGCAGGAAGGAAGAGATTTCCCACTCTCTAAATCGCTCCAGCTCGTGCCCTGGTCGTCCCCTCCCGGTCCTCCTTTCTGATTGCCTCGATTCCTGCTTTTTATAGGAAACAGGCTGAAAAGTGGTCACGCACGGTCGAACGCACGATCGTGCGCAGACCGTGCGATATTAAAGGATGAAATATGGCTTGAAGAATAAGTTGCGCCGCCCGTGTGATTTGTTCATGCATGACCAACGCCGCCCGTGCGTTCAAATGCACGGGTAAAATCTGACGCTCAAAGATCACAAAGATACAGGTCGACCGTGCGTTTTACTCACGCACGGGAGGATTCGCCTGTGCGTTAAAACGCACGAGTAAACCCCGACGCTCCATTTTCTTCCCAGACACAAAATCACGACCGCGCAGACCGTGCGTCAAGGAAACGCACGACCGTGCGATATGCACAGAAATTACATTTGGGGGAAAACGGAACGATCAGGTCATACATAAAAGAAGGGAAGGGGAGCACAATGTGCTTACCCCCAACAACGAGGAATGCAATTGCACACCGAAATGGGCTTAATGGTGCACCTAGCATGGAATAGTATATGTAAATGAAAACGTGACTAAAATGTGGTGCAAACACTAGAATATCAGCCCAAATGAGTCCAAAAATATATATATAAATGGGACTCATCAGCAAGTTCTTAGCCCACGAGAAAGATAAACGTTCCTTCCGTCTCGAGCAATGTACAACTAGCGCTCTCTTACACACAACACCGTGCTACTGTAAATTTCAGCCACATTCACCAAATGAGTAAAATAAATCAAAAACTACGCAAAAATACTAATTGTAAATTAAAGGCATAGAGATAATCTAATTTTACTCAAATTCCTATGGGAGCAATCAGATATGACTAAAGCACTATAAGAGTCAACATCGCACTCCGATTTGCAATTCCTAAGCTAACATCCTATTTCAGAATCCAAACCAAGATAAGCATGAATGAAGACACACAAACAAGTGAGTGCGCGCTTGTGCGGGTGAGTTGGTGCATGATATGGTATGACATAAATGAAAAAATACTTCTGGTATGCTAAAACATGTACATGTGTAGTGAATACTCAGCACACTCTCACCCCAGACTTGAATTGGAACAAACACTAGAATTTTTTACAATGAAAATAAGAGAAAGCTAAGGAAGAGGGTACATATGCTCAGAAATAAGCATACCTGGAGATTGGCATTAGTCCTTGGAAATCCAGGTTCGCTGCCCAATGAAAAATCACTACTCCTGCGAATAAATCACACCAACGACAAAAATAGAAAGAAAACGGAAGCAAAAGCAGAATACACCAAAAATTTGGGAACCGAAGGGTCCACCAGTGGGTTGTCTCCCAAGAGTCCTTTTGTTTACCGTCCTTAAGGTGGACCAAATACCTGTATTAAGTAGTTTAAAGAGTTCAAGAGATTAAAACAAGTTCACAAATAAACAATCAACCAAAGTTCTTAGTCACACATTCACAGTTCAAGGAAAAAGAAAAGTAAGCTCAGTTATACGCACTCTTGTATTTTGCTTCTCTGGTGGCTTGAAGACAGGAGGTGAAAGCTTTAGGGCCAAAATTGGTGTTACCCAATTTTCAACTAGCCTCCGCCTTCTCTCCAGGGAGAGTAGCAAAGAGTGCATCACATAAGAGCCTCTCCTATTTTAGCTTCTCCACCGTTGGAGAGCGCAAGCGTTCATAGTTTTCAGAATTTCCCACCTTTGTGGTGAGTGGCCTCATTTCCGTCACTACAGTGGCGATCGTATCAGCCCAAGAGACAGACCGTTTGATGGAGTTATTACAAAAGTTATTGTCAAATAAGAATGGGACACTGTCCCGGGTTGAGTCATTCTCAATAGGTTCAGAACTGAAGTTCCTCTCCCTCTCGGAGTCATTCCTTTTTTTGACATCAACCTCTTCCTCTTCTTCAGTCAACAGATCCTCTTTTTTCCCTCTCCAACTGGTTCTTCTTCTTTTTTGTATGCTGCATTACTGAACAAGTCATTAATAATAAAATTGGCAGAGCAATCAAATGTTTCGATCGTAATCTTGGGGTGACTAGGAGGTGTCACTTTACTAGGTAAAATATCACAACCCATAGAGAAATCCAGTGTAGCGCCATTCTCTTTCAAGAATGGCACTCCCAAGATAGGAATGGATCGATTTTCCTGGGGTCCCAACACTTGGAAGTCGGACACCACTGTTGTCCCCTCGATTAAAACTTCAACATTTTTCACTTCTCCCTCTGCCTGAATAATCGTCCCGTTGGCAAGCACGAGAGACTTCCGATCATCCGTATTCATTTTTAGTTGCATTTTAGCAACGTCTTGCAATGCAAGAACGTTGCGGGAATATCTGGAGTCGCATAAGGCAGTCTTCTCAACATTATTGATGGAGCAGGTTACTACCAACTCAATCGGGCTGCACACTACCGCTTTGGCAAGACTCTTCCCCTGATCTATAGGATTTTTTCAGTATTGCTGGGGAGAGTCCTGTGCGACCACTCGGTAAGCACTTGAGCCAATTGGCCCAATTGCGTTTCCAAGTTCTGCATGGAAGCGGTTTGATTTGCCATGTTGGATTGGGCAGCCTCCATAAACCTTTCCATCAATTCCTCTAAATTGTTTTTTCCCGGGAGTTGGGGCACCTTGATTGTAACCCGGTAGAGGTGGCCACGGTTGACTTCCGGAGACATAAGAATCATTTTGATGCTGCCCCGGTTTCCATCGTTGGCCAGCCGCATTTTGGTTCCATGAGAAATTGGGATGATTTCTCACTCCCGGATTATATGCATTTCCATAGGGTGCCCCCTTAGCTTGATTCCCTACATAATTAACAGACTCATTTAAACTAAACTGGGCGAATTCACGTGACAGCCCACCTCCTGGGCATTCGTAAGCATGGTGACCACCATCTCCGCACCCTTCGCAGGCGATGGTTGTAGAGGGCGCAATTGCAGAAGGTATACAGTCCACTGCGAAAAGACTCTGAGTGCCCCTAGGTGCGTTCCTCCCAGCTGTCCAGAAAGTGCTTTGCAAAGCAGTGTCTTGCATTATTCTCAAGGCATCCTCCGGGGTGTGGTTCATTAAGGTGCCTCCAGCAGCGGCATCAACCATGGCTCGATAGTTGGGCTCTATCGCGAAGTAGAAGTTCTCCACTAGCTCCCACAGTTGGTGCCCATGGCTGGGGCACTTGCGAAGAAGTTCATTGAATCTCTCCCAAGCCTCAGCGAGAGTCTCCTGATCCTCCTGACGGAAAGTAGCTATATCCCGCAGAAGGCTCACAATCTTGTCCATCGAATGGAACTTAGCGAGGAACATGGACGTGAGGGCGTCCCATGTTGCAGCTATACCTGGAGGTATTGTATGGAGCCAGACCTTGGCTTTGTCACGCAGAGAGAATGGAAACAGTCTCAGCTTGACTGTTTCATCCGGGATTCCCGCATGGTGGAACGTTACGCAAATTTCAGCAAACTCCGCCAGGTGAAGATTTGGGTCTTCACTAGGCACCCCAGAAAACTTAGTGTTGTTGCAGATAATATTCAGAATGGACGGCTTGATTTCAAACTGGTTGTTCATGATATATGGCCCGAATCACGGATACCCACTCCCAACAGTTTGGGTGGTGTAATCCCTCATTATTCGTGGCCTTGGTCGAGCCGCCTCCTGCTCTTCCACCATAATATTCTGCCCCTCGTCGGGCACTCTCGGGTTGCCTCCTTGGTTCAGATTATCTCACATTTGCGCTCGTGCGGCTGCAGCACGCCTCAATGCACGAGCAGTCCGTTCGATTTCTGGATCAAAGGGTGCAAGATCCCTTGAGGCTTGCCCCTGCATACACAAACAAAAGACAAAAAGTAACAAAAATAAAAAACACCCGCTTCTATAACGAGGGTTCCAAACAAAAAACACTTCACACCTGCACTCCCCGGCAACGGCGCCAAAAACTTGATGTGATTTCGAGAAGTGCACCAGTCGCTATCAAGTAATAATGGGAATAGCTTCCCCGAATGTCGATCTCTTGAGGAATGTAGGTTGTGGTGACGTGAGTCGTGTCATGAACGATGGTTACAGCGAGCGAAATAAGTAAAACAGAGGGGGTTTGGTTGGTTGGTCTAAACTAACAAACATGAAAATAACGATGTGGGTCGAAATCACCGCTTCACTTGGCGAGATGAATGCGTCGGCCGCTATGTCGGGCTTTGTTAGGTGAGTGGACGGAAAGCACGTGTGGAATGTGGGGTTCGCAATCACCTCTTCGCTAATCACCGTTAGCCTTTGCTAACGTGAATCTCAAGTACATGAATGGAGTGGATGCAGGTTAGTGGTTATGAAGCGCAACACAACACACATTCCTAGGTTAAGAAAATCAAGAAGTAATTTCATTCATAGACAAATGAGAGTAATCAAGTTCATTACAAACTAATACATACACAAAAGGCAGAAGGGTAAAATAAACCAATAGAGAAGACTGGCCGTCGATCACGGCCGAAATAGTGGGTTGTCAAACTACTTTCGGGCTCGGTCGATGTATGCTTCTGGGACCAAGAGACTGACACTATCTCTGATCTTGCTCCGTCGTCTTCATTCATTTGGTCTTCTTCTTTCCTCTTTCGAGTAGAGGATGCACAACTCGACAATGGTGTTGTTTATGGCCGGGAATGCTTCCAAACTCCTGGAATCTGTTAGGGTTTCAACAGAGAATGGTTCTCGGATGAAGGAGATGAGTAGAGATGGAGGTGGAGCAAAAACGGCACTGGTGGAGCTTGAAATCCCAACCTAGAAGTCCTTCCTCCCGTCACACCCTCTAATCCGCCGATTTCCTGGCTTATAAACAAAAACTTCAGAAATTAAGTCACGCACGGTCGAATGGACGACCGTGCGTAGACCGTGCAATATTAGCGAAGGCGCAGTGGCTTGTGGAAGAAGCAGCAGTGCCCATGCGTTTTACTCATGCACTGTCGAAGGCGACCGTGCGTAACAATGCATGGGCAAATTCTGAAAGCATAAAAATAGGCCAACAGAGGGGCTCGTGCAATTTTACTCACGCACGATCGAAACTAATCGTGCGTGAACAAAATGCACGGGCAAATCCAGATCACCATTTTAGCCCGGAGATGCATGCGCACGGTCGGAGCGATCGTGCATCAAGGAAACGAACCGTGCGATTCCTGCAGACATGAGTTCTGGGCAAAATGGAGATCTGCCCACATGCACAGCCAAATCAAATGCTGGGAGCACACCTCCAGCACAAGCATAATAGTAGAAATAAAGTGGGGAGCCCTATGTGCTTAACCCCATCAAAATAGTGCGCGATTGCATACCACAACGGGCCTAAATAGTGCACTAATAGTGAAAGTGCGTCCAAGTGAGATATAAGCAATTCAGGACTAAAAGTGTAGTGCAAAAGCAAGAAAACAAGCCCAGATGAGTCTGAAAAGTGTATATAAATGGGACTCATCACTAGTCCAGGCAAAAATATAGCATCCTAGTGTCATCCTTGTTCAATCCTACATACTAAAAACACAATAACAAACTTGATCAAATAAAAGCAGGATTTATTATTCTCAAACCAAAGAGATGCAGAAAATCGTGTCCCAACAACCCACTCTATAAGTAGAAGACTTCAGCTTGAAGAATGCATGCCTGATTTGATCCAGAAATGAGAGACATTCCAGATTAGTGAAGAACACCCTGAAGAGAAGGGGAGAAGAAGAAAGGAGTCCACTCTAATAGGTTGCCTGATATGTTTTTATTCTTCCTCCCCTCTCTCTCTGTATGTATTTTGTGCATGTGTATTTATGTAATCACGTACTTGTAAGTATTTAAGTAATTTATACTTTACTTTGTTTATTAAAATCATAAATCATCTTTTACTACTCTACTTCCTACAATTTATCTGGGTTTATAAGAGAATGATTTAGTAGTTCTAGGATACCGATTTCATACAAGTTATGAGCAACTCATGTCATATGATTTTGGGTATTGATGCTACATTGGATCACACACAAATAAAGAGATTTGATTGGTCCCTAAAATTATAAGGAACCATAATTCTCCAGCATAGGGCGTGAAACCTAGCATTGGGGTTCACAGAATAATAAGGCGATCTTTAAGGCCCCTAATCATGGAACAAATCTCAGGTAAGCCTACCTAAAATAAAAGCTCCGTCTACCCTTATGATGTTGGGACTGGAGTGGTGTGGAGCCCCTGTGGTCTAGATAAAATGAGAGTAAGAGAGACGATTCCTTATTTTAAATAATGAAATATATATTTAATTATATTAAGAAAACACTTACTTTTCATAGAACAAAACCACTATTTGTTATCTCTATGGATTATATATAAATTTGTTCTATTAGTACATCAAAATTATCTTAGTCTAGGACAATAATATCCTAGATTAGGAATTTGTCCGAATAAAAGACAGTGATAATAAAATAAAGACTGAAGAAAGGTATTTATAAAGGCTATGCGGAATACAACCTTGACATAAATGAATCAACTACTACATATGATAGGTGCACTTGCCTACAAATACACATTATATCTAAAAATATAAATCGTAACATGAATCATGTGTAATCAAGTTTTTGGCGTCTTCGCCAGAAAACTAACTTTGTATATGATATCTGAAAAATTCTATGTTTTATTAATCATTTAAAAAAATAATTAAAAAATATATGTTGTATGTCCGTTACATCAAATCCAAGTGGGTTAGTTGAAGTGGAGAGGCACGTCTGGGATCTTATATGATTGTAAAGTACCATTGAAACTTAAAGGCAAGTTTTGACATACTGCAATTAGGCCAGCAATTCTCTACTGTTCTGAGTGTTGGGTATTACATGGTGTACATAAGCAAAAAATTGGAGTTGCGAAGATGAGAATGCTTAGGTGGATTTGTGGTCACACGAGACTGGATAAAATTTGCAATGAATGTATCAGGGATAAGACAGGAGTGGTGTCAATAGTACTGAAGATGCGAGAAGCTTGTTTAAGATGGTTCAGACATGTACATCGGAGACCATTAGAGGCACTTGTTAGGCGTTGTGAGAGTTTAGTCACAAGACATGTTAAATGGGGGATGGGTAGACCAAAAAGGACTTGGAATGAAACAATAAGGAAAGATATAATGTACTTAGGCATTAGTGAGGCTATGATTAAAGATAGTCGCAATGACGACAAAGGATCCATATAGCCGACCCCACTATGGTGGGATAAAGGCTTGAGTGTTGTATGTTGTATGTCCGTGTGTTTGTTTATTTATTTCGTATAATTTGGATAGTCTTCACTTGATTTGTTGTTGGATATAGAAGAAACCGTGTTTGGAAAATATTGGGAGAAAGATGTTCCTTATTTTCCGCATCCACTTTTGGAAGAAGGAGAAGAAGAATGTCTCCTCCCTTTGATCACAAAAAGTTTGCAAAAGCGATTGGATGGAGCCAAAGTGATCATATTGCAACATGAGATGCAGTTGAAGAAATTGAGGAAACCAGATTGGGCTTATTGAAGGAAGTCGGTCAAAAAAAAGCAAAATACTTCATGAAGAAAAATCTACTATGGGGTCTAAACAGCTTACTATTAACAATTGATCGTGAAAGTGCACAGTGTGCCTCTGAGAATCCTCTAGAGGGGGGTGAATAGAGATTTAAATTATTTCTATCCTAACTGTGTATACAATAAAATAAACTAAGGAATTATGATCAAACTAAATCACAGGCAGAATAATATAGTGCAGGAAATAAAATGCGGAAGAAAAGAATTGGGACAGCACTGAAAAGCACAACACAAACACAAGAGATTTTATAGAGGTTCCCCTAAATATGGGTTGTCCTCTCTTCTACCACCTGGAAGAAATGCACCACCTGTGCCTGAGTCTTTTGATAAGGAGACTATTGAACCAAAGATCTTTTGATAAGGAGATCTTGAACCAAAGATCTTTTGCTAAGGAGATCCTGAACCACAGATCTTTTTATAAGGAGATCTTGAACCACTGAATCATTTGAAAGAGGGATTCTAAAAACTCTTTTATAGTTGAGAATGAGAAGGAGAAAGAAGAAGGAGGTGGAAGAAGAATTCTATTCTTAGAATTCTTTTGAAGCATGTCTCAAGATCAGCTTCTATATTCTTTCACTGGATCTGCTGATGATGAACTTCTGCTTATGTTTGTGATGATTTGCAGGAGCTATGATTGTCAGATCCTTTCTCTTCCCTCTGATTGAAATCTGGCTACTGTGTGATATTGATGAAGAGCATCCTTCAGTTGTTCTGTTCTAAGGGAGAGAGAGTAGTTCTTGTTTTTCACTGTATTTTTCTCTATTAGGGTTCCATGAGGAAGAAGAAGGAGAGTGCCCTAGATGACAGCCGTTAGAAAATGTAATGAATATTGTGTGTTTCTCTATGCAATCTTCTTATTTATTATCCCTCTATTTGGTTTGAATTCCTTTCCTCTTCTAGAATGTCCTGAAAAGGCAAATCATTGGGCAATAGCTCTTCCTTTCCTCTTTTAATTCTCGACCCATCCACCAACTATAATGTCCCATTCCAAGAAACCTTTTATGTCTTCTTGAATGCTCCTTTCCATTTGAGGCAATAATTAAGTCATTGGAAACGGTCTTGAGCACTGTGGGCCATGAGAGAGAGATCCAAAATGATAGCTAAAAAGGTTTTCTTTTTCAGACTGTATTCGACATAGCGTCGAGTTCTCTTTCTCTCTAATCGACGCACCTTCGAGTTTATGTAAGAGCAGCTTCGAATTCATTCTTGCTCTGATTGAACTCTGCTTGTCGATGTTGTGTCTAAACCTTATCTACGTAATCATCGAGTTGAAGGCTTGACTCAAGAACCTTATTATCTGCGTCAAAATGTAGTTGACGTTGCATCGACTTTAGATGGCTTCGACAAATACTTCCTTCTTTGTTGAGTTGAAGTAGAAGCTGCGTCGACTTTTCATAATACTTTGACATGACCATGGTCTCTACGTCGATATCCTTTCGACATAGCGTCGACTTGAATTACTCTGACAGAAGGTTGAGTTGCTTGGACTGCTAGTCTAAGTAGCGTCAACATCCATTTGATGCTGCGTCGATTTCTATTCGACGCAAAAGATAACTTAACCCAAATACTGCTTGTCTTGAACTTGTCTTGTCACCCTAAGTTGAGAGATATCCTAAGATATATAATGACCACACTACCCTCACTATACAATGGGTAATTCAACCTAAGAGATAAAATCACTTTTAGATAATTTGTTAAGTTAAATCAAAGGAGTTTTTCCCAACAATCTCCCCATATTTATCTTAACAAATTTTACAGTTTGATTAAAGTAATTTTACACATTCCTTTTACACAAACAAAAAATACAGACAAGATAATATAGACATAGAATAAATAACTGGACTAAACTAGTAAACAGAAATGCATGTGATTACTTGTCACAGGAGTTTATCAGAGATTACCCAAGAATACATCTACTTCCTTCCTTTCAGAAAAGTAGTTAAGTCCTCATAGACCATTCTGAATTTTCTTTCCACATACTTGAAGTTTGCAGGAATTGCCTTCTCTGAATTCTTTTGGATTCTTTCATGACCTTTGAACAGCTTCTCCGGGTAACTTTCTGTTTCAGGGGAAACATCTTTTACAGTGAAACTCAGACCAAGAACTTTTGCTGTCAACAGGTTTTTGACTTCCAGCTCTAGATCATCTGACTCTGAGTCCCCATCAGGATTTGGTACAAGAAAGGTTGATTGAGGTTTACCAGAGACTGAAGCAGTCTTGAACACTATCTTCTTCTTCTTCACAGCACGTTGTTCTCCTTTATTTTTCTTCTGAGGTGGCTCCTCTGTATCCTCTAGAATACATCCAACACCCCTTCTGTGAAGTTGGCCTATTTCTTCCAACATCTTAGCTTGAAGATTTTTTGTAATATACTCAGTGGGGTCAAACAAGGAGGTTTTGATGGGGATTGCTTTTGCCAGCTCCTCTTGTTCAACAACTTCTTTTCCTCTTTGCAGAATATCAATAAACCTTTTTAATTTTTTTCCTCAATTTCCTTTTGAGCTGCTTCATACTCATATCTGTCTCTATCCCCAATGTCCTTTAAAGCTTTGTAGAGATTTGGATCAGTGTTGGTTTTCATTGTATTCTCTGGGAATTCAATCCTCTCATGTTTTTTGTGATAGGATTTATTTTTCTTGTATTCCTTTCTTTCCTCTTTTGAATATCTTTCCCAAATAGGTAGCTTCCCTCTGCCCCCACTTCCTCTCCCACTATATGGAGGTCTTCCCCTGAAGACAGGTGTTGGAAGAATTGGTTTGAGAATTGGAGCAGGTGGAGATGGAAGCTGAGCTGGAGGTGGAAACTGAGCTGAAGGTGACAACTGATCTGGAGCTTGCTCATCCACCTTGACTAGAGAAGGTGTTGTTGAGGAATCTTCAGAAGACACCATGAATGCAAGTGCATCAGGGATGGGTCTTTCAGTGTCTACCTGGAACTCCTGTAGAGTCTTTAAGTAAACCCGATCATCTGAGATTAAAGGGATCTCCCCCTGAATTGAGGACTCCCCCTGTGCTGGTGGAAGGATCTTAAAAGGATTGACTCCTCCAATGTTGCAGAATCTTGAAGCTGTAGCTTGGAAGAAACAGTTGGCTCCCCTTCAGAAATAAAGGAAAGAGGAATTGTTGTTGTGTACACTGGGTCTTCAGGAAGCTGTCTGTTGATACATTTCTCCCCCTGCTTTATATCATTGAAAAAAGATATAAAGACATCTGCAGGAACAACAACTAGTCTCAATTCTGCATCAATGGCCATGATTTCTGATGAAAGATCTTGCAACCTTCTGTGTTGGTCGCGCAGTTTGCAATAACATTCCTTAGAGAGATCAAGATATAGAGAGCTAAACTTTGATAACACTATTTCGAGAGCAAGATTGACTGCTAAAAGATTATATAGGTATATGATCTAGTTCACCTAGAGGGGGGGGGGGGGGGGGGGGGAATAGGTCTTTTGATTTTTACTTGATTTATTTAGATAGTAAAAACTATTCTATGCAAGAAATCAAACACACCCAGAAAGCATACAATTGTTTATAGTGGTTCCCCAAGACAGTGTGTCTATGGGTAGTCCACTTTCCACCTTCACCCTTCTAACAATGTGTTAGACAGGGCCAACTCCTCCAATCTCTGCTAAAATAGCTTAAAAAGAGATCCCTCAGGATCTCTCAAGTTTTCCCAACCCTACCTCAGGCACAGCAGCCCTACCTCAGATCAGACACTGATCCTACAACTCAGACAACAACAGGTCCTACAATCTCACTCTAACAAGCCTTACCTCAGAGGAATCCACCTCCTACAACTCAGACCTCTTCCAGGTCCTACCTCACAGGAATACTCCTCCTTCAGCTCAGGAAATAAAGCCCTACAACTCAGGCAAAGCAGCCTTACAAACTCAGGCCTTCAACCCTACAAACTCAGGCAAAAGCCCTACAGTAAAATTTTAGTTGGAGCTTACTACAGCAGACAGCAGAAGAAGTCCCATATAGTTCCTACACACCTGGTGCTTCCTTGTAGCTGGAGATGTTGATGACAACTACTCAATGATCTTCCTCTTCAGATGAAGGATGGAAGATCACCTTGCTCCTTGAAGAGGAGCTTTCTTTTTCTCTCTTCTTCTTCTTGCTTGTTCAGTGAGAAGCAGGAGAAAGACGGGAGCTCTAGTCGTCAATGGAATAGTGTATTTATTTAAGCACTCGACCAATTTCTTTCCAAAGAGCCCTAACATCTTCTTTTATACATCCACGACCTTCAACGGCTCTCAGCCGTCCTTCTGAGAAGTATGTGTTGGGAAAATGATTTCTCTTAACTCCTGAAAATGAGTTAAATATGAATTCCAAGAAAGGAAAATCAAGGTAAGTAAATATGCGCCGAATAGTATTTGACGCAACGTCGAACTTGTATCAACGTTCCTTTCAGAATGTGTCAAAGTACCTTTAAGAAGAATTCGACGTATCCTATGTCGACGTAGCTCTGACTTTTAGTCGACGCATCTTGAGAAGTCGACGCACCGTAGTCGACGCACCTTCCTTATTCTCTTCTCGACGTCCAGCCAGGATGAATTCGACGCTTACATCGAATAGTAATCGACGCATGTCGATTACTATGATTAATTCAAAAATCGCCAGATCTCTTTCCTTCTTTTATAGATCTGATTTATATGGAATCAATTTATTCTTTATAGCCGTTCTGAATCATTCTTTCCTTTAATAGATTCTTGGCTAAATTGATTAAATCCTTTATGGACATTATTTGAAATCAGTTTGAATACTTTCCTTCTATGGATATAATTGTTATGGAAATTTCTCTTTCTTTCTAATACTCTGCCTGCTAATTGATTACTCTCCTATAGTGTTATTTTAATAAACATAGCTATAAATAACCAAGGAGGTCGGCAGAGATAAAGAAGAAGTGATCCACCATTTTACATTTGAAAAAGAGGAAAAGCTCCCAAGTGAAAAGAGAAAATTGAGAGATAGTGCTGCAGCAAAGATCAAGCTTCCATCTTCTCCTGCTTCTAAAGCCACTCTGTTGCATACTCTGATAGCTCTCACAAAAGAGAGAAAAGGGGTACAATCTCCTTCTCACAATAGAAGAGAGATTTTATTCACTACTTCTTGTGCTTCCAATCTTCTTGCCAGGAAGAAGATTCTTTCTTGTCTTTTTATTATCTCTCTTTCTTCTTTATCTTATTTTCACTTTCAAATATTGTAAAAGAGTTTTTAGAATCTCTCTTCAAAAAATTCAGTTGTACTGGTTCTAAGAGTCTCCTTTTCAAAAGACTCAGTTTGTTCTAAGAGTCTCCTTATCAAAAGACTCAGGGTGGTTCTAAGAGTCTCCTTATCAAAAGACTCAGTGCAAGATAGTGAATTTCCTACCAAGGGGGTAGAAGAGTGGACTACCCAAAGTTTGGGGAACCACTATATTTCTTTGTGTTGTGCTGTGATTTCTTTTCTTGCATTTATTTTCTTTACTTGTTTAATTCTTGTTGGTGTGTGGGAAGCCTTAATCTGTGATCACCACATATAAATATATATAATTGCACAAAATATTTTAAATCTCTATTCAACCCCCCTCTAGAGAATTCTAGTGAGGTTAACTGTGCACTTTCAATTGGTATCAAAGCGAGGTTGATCTAAAAAGGTTAACTCCTTGATCAAAAAGATCCTACCTCTTATTTATTTATATATATTTTTCTAACAATTATTTTTCACATGGCACAAATCAAAGATTATGCTTCCACCAGACCACCAATTTGCAACCTTGAAAAGTTTGCACTTTGGAAAACAAGAATTAGAATTTATTTAAACTCTATTGATGATTAATTGTTTAATGTTATCTTGACAGGTCCCCCCAAGCCATTCAAAAAGGACTCAAGTGGAAAAGTGACTGAGACACTTGCTCCAAAAGCTGAGTGGACGGAGGAAGAAAAGAAAGCCCAAGGATATGATGCCAAGGCTATGAATATCCTAGTCTCAACCCTCTCAGATGAAATCTTCCAAGAGATTGCTGATTGTGAGTCAGCTAAGGAAGTATGGTAAGCTCTCACCAAAATGGTAGAGGGAAGTGCTGATGAGAAAAAGTATAGAAAGGCACTACTCATCTCTCAATATGAAAACTTTCAGAAGAAAGAAGGTGAAAGTGTTGCTGACATGTATGCCAGATTCAGCCTCATAGTGAATGAGTTGAGAACACTTGAAAAGAACATATCTCTCACTGAGATAAATGACAAACTGCTAACTTGCTTCCCTAGCTCTTGGGATTCAAGAATCTGGCCAATTAGAGACTCCAGAAGTCAAAGAGAAATTTCAACAGATGTCCTGTTGGGCAAATTAAAATCTTATGAACATCTGTTGAAGACAAGAGCTGAGAAAGAAGAGAAAGAAAAGGCTCCTTCACTCTCAAAAGAAAAGAGTATTGCATTGAAGGCTGTTGAAGGTGAACCCTCTACAAGTGATGAGGAGCTGATCAGCCTACTGGCCAGAAGGTTCAAGAAGTGGATCAAAACAGAAGGATCCAGAGGAAGAGACTCAAAAACCAGGTATAATAAAACACCTACTAAAGAGATTATATGTTACTCTTGCAGGAAACCTAGACATATTGCACCTGAATGTCCTAAGGAGATCGGCAAAAAGAAAGATCTGAAAAGAACAGATCTACAGAAGAAAAAGAAGAAAGAGAAAGGTCTCATTGCTCAATCATGGAGTGATTCAGATCTGAAGAAAGCACCTCATCTGACAATGATCAAGAAGAGGCCAAGATGGAGGAAACCTGTTTGATGGCCACTGAGAAGCCTAATGATACATCTATGGTAAATATACTTGATGATATAGATTTCTCTTCCACTGATTTCAAAAACAATTTCAAAGAACTCTGTTTAAATCTAATCTAATCTAAAAAAAGAAATTAAAGAACTAAGAAATGAATTAAACAATCTCAAACAAGTAAATACACATTATAATAACTATGAGCTTAGCCTAAAGGAATTAGACAAAATCTTTACAGAAAATCTAACACTGAAAAATGAGCTAGCAAAGGCAAAGGTCTTTGAAGACTCTCTAAATGGGAGAAGTCAGAAGCTCAAAAACATCTCTAGAAATCTTACTGAAAGACTTAGACAACTAGGAGATAATACTAACTTAGAACCAAAAACTCAATCACCTAAAAAATCTGTTTGGAGACATCCCATTCACTTCACTAGGGAAGGTCATTTGACAGGAGAAAGATCACAGGAAAATCCAGAAACAACCACTGTCTTTAATAAAACTAATCCCATTACATATGAAGGAATCCTAGGAAAATATCCTCAGAAAAGAGTCAAACATGCGTCGATTTCTAATCAACGCTTTCACCAAAGTGTGCCGACTCCTACTCGACGCAACCTCTCTCATGCTTCGACTGAAAATAAACGCAGAATGGAGAAGGAAGCGTCGATTTCATATCGACGCAACCATAAACCTACGTCGAATCCATATCGACGCAACCAATCAGACAGAAATTTCTCTTCTTCCAAACAGGTCTCTCAATCCATTTACTTTTACTATGACCACTATTTCTGTAACATCACCAAAGAAAATTGGTATGATAAACCAATACCCCTAAAGGAGGAAGGATATTCAGAAAAACCTACTTATTCTTTCATTAATTCTTTCACTGATGGGAGGAAGGGACCCCAGCTCAGCAGGGTCCAAACTAATGTGTAAAACTTCATGTGCAGATGTATCACATCTCCAGGCTGGTGTGGTACTTGGACAGTGGATGCTCCATGCACATGACAGGATGCAAAAACTTATTAATCAACTTTGAGGATAGACTTGGACCATCAGTGACCTTTGGAGACTCTAGTTGTGGCCAAACCAAGGGCTTTGGAGATTTCAAAGAAGGGAAAGTCACCTTCAAAAATGTGGCAGTAGTCAAAGGACTGAAGCACAATCAGATAAGTATAAGTCAGATATGTGAAAATGGTAAGTATGAGGTAAAATTCACCACACTATTCTGCCATATTATTGATATCAAGACTGGTGCCACAGTACTCAATGGAATTAGAAAAGGAAAAGTATATGTAGTGGACTTTAGCTCCTCACCCACAGAAGTCTGTTTATTCAACAATATTATTGATAAAAGTGAATTATGGCATAGGAGACTAGTCATCTAAACTACAAAACAATTAGTAAACTAGCAAAGAATAACCTAGTCAGAGGCTTACCAAAGGGTAGGTACTCTAAGGATTCTCCATGCAGACCTTGCCAACTAGGAAAACAAACCAAATCATCCTTCAAACCAATTGGTAAGGATGACTCTCCCAGGGTCCTTTACTTACTACACATGGATCTCTTTGGTCCCATAACCACTCAGAGCTTAGGTGGAAAATCCTATACCCTAGTCATTGTGGATGACTATTCCAGATTCAGCTGGGTATTCTTTCTAAGGGCTAAGTCTGAAACCCACAAGACTCTCTCAAGATTCATAAAACAAATTCAATCTGAACTCAATAGTCAGGTTTCCATAATCAGAAGTGATCATGGGACTGAATTTGAAAATCAGTTTATGAGTAGTTTCTGTGAAGATATAGGTATCAAACAAAGTTTTTCAGCCCCTAGAACCCCTCAGCAAAATGGTGTTGCTGAAAGAAAAAATAGAACTTTAATAGAATCAGGAAGGACCTTACTAGTAGAATCAGGTTTACCAAAAACTTTCTGGGCTGAAGCAGTCAACACTGCCAACTATATTCTAAATAGAAGCCTAATACACAAAACTAAATCAAAAACTCCATATGAGCTTCTGAAAGGAAAAACACCCATAGTTAAATATTTTAAGATCTTTGGATGTGCTTGTTTTATCCTAAATAATGGAAAAGATCATCTTGCCAAGTTTGACAAGAAATCTGATGATGGAATATTTCTGGGATGCTCAGCATCTAGTAAAGCCAATAGGGTCTATAACAAGAGAACTCTTAAAATTGAAGAGTCTATGCACATTATATTTGATGAAACTAACATGCTGTTTAAGGGGGGGGGAACTCCCACCAGCTCTTTTCTACAGGAAAGCAGCAGCATAGAAACACAGCTTGAACAACTGGTTCTAGAGAACACAGATAATGGAAAAGAAAACAAGATAAAGGAATCAAGTGTGGAATCTAAACAAGAACATGAAGAAGATTCAGAAAAGAACATTCAAAACCAACTCCCACAAGAGAACATGGTTCAGGAAGGCCAGGTGGACAATGATCCTATCACCAATGAGGAAGAAGAACATCTGACAAGTCCAGGCAGGACAAGGGTCAATTTGAAAGATCATCCACAAACTCAAGTAATTGGAGACCCCAATACAGGAGTAAGAACAAGACACCAGGTCTCCAGTGGGATGATGCTCCAATGCTTCCTATCACAAGTTGAACCAAAGAAGTTTGAGGAAGCAAATTGTGATCCTCACTGGATTATGGCCATGCAAGAAGAACTAGGCCAATTTGAGAGAAACAAAGTGTGGAACCTAGTTGAAAGACCAAGAAACTACCCTGTGATTGGTACAAAATGGGTATACAGGAACAAACTAGATTCCACTGGAGTAATTGTCAGGAACAAGGCAAGACTTGTAGCACAAGGATATAGACAAGAAGAAGGGATATACTACAACCAGACCTTTGCTCCAGTAGCCAGATTAGAGGCAATCAGGCTCTTTCTTGCCTATGCAGCCTTCATGAAGATGAAAGTCTACCAAATGGATGTCAAGAGTGCTTTTCTGAATGGTGATCTTCAAGAAGAGGTATATGTGGAGCAACCACCAGGTTTTGTTAATCCCTCTTCTCCTAACTTTGTTTATAGACTTAACAAAGCACTATATGGTCTTAAGCAAACACCTAGAGCTTGGTATGAAACTCTCTCTAATTTCCTTTTAGAAAATTCCTTTGAAAGAGGAAAAGTAGACAAGACACTCTTTACTAGAACCCATAAAAACCAACTCCTCCTTGTTCAAATATATGTAGATGACATCATCTTTAGCTCAACTCATCCTAAACTGTGTAAAAGATTTGCTAATCTAATGCAATCTAAATTTGAAATGAGTAGTATGGGAGAACTCTCATATTTCTTAGGATTACAAGTAAAACAAAGTAGTGAGGGAATCTTCATCTCACAATCCAAATATACTAAAGAGCTAATCAAAAAGTTTGGTATGGAATCAGCATCTACCATGAAAACACCCATGGCAACCAATGCCATTATAGAAAAAGATGATAAAGGAAAATCAGTAGATCAAAAGACTTATAGGGCCATCATAGGATCCCTTCTATATCTAACAGCTAGCAGACCTGACATCATGTCTGCCACTTGCATATGTGCTAGATTTCAGGTTGATCCAAAGGAATCCCATCTCACCTCTGTAAAAAGGATTCTTAGATACCTGAAGGGAACCCCTGAACTAGGTCTATGGTACTCAGCAGAAACCAATTTTGAATTAATAGGTTTCTCAGATGCAGATTATGCTGGATGTAAGGTTGATAGAAAAAGCACATCTGGCACCTGCCAATTCCTAGGTGACAGATTGATATCATGGTTTAGTAAGAAACAAACCTCAGTCTCAACCTCAACAGCTGAAGCTGAATACATAGCTGCTGGGAGCTGTTGTTCACAAATCCTGTGGATGCAAAATTAGCTTCTTGACTACAAATTGGAAATACAAAACTCTAAGATCTATTGTGATAGCTCTAGTGCTATATCCATAGCATCCAACCCAGTCCTTCATAGTAGGACCAAACATATAGAAATCAGACATCACTTCCTTATAGACAATGTAGAAAAAGGTAAGATAACCCTAGAATATATTCCCACGGACAATCAAAGAGCAGACATCTTCACAAAACCCTTGGATGAAACTAAGCATAATTATTTCATCAACACCTTAGGAATGCTTGATGGTAGTCTGTAACCACCATTGTTGGGAAATCTAAAAGAAATCAGGAAATCTAAGACAGTATTTGAAGATGCGTCGAATACATATCGACGCACCGTCAAAACGAACTCGACGCTGGCGTTGATTTCTTCCGGGCAAAGTTACGTTGATAACGTATCGACGCACCGTCGAACTTATTTCGATGCAGGGCTATGAATACGTCGACAGAACAGTAAGTGGACATATCTCCACGGAGCGTCGACTCCATATCGACGCATATGTCGACATCAATTCGACGTAACGTCGACATCTGGTTACAATTAGAATCAAATCCTTACTTCCTCTTTTGACGATTGGATTACCGTGATTTCTGTTTCCTTTCTCGACGTTTCATCTTCTTTAAATAATACCTCCTATTTCATAACATATACTCTCCTCAACCGCCAAAACTTCGTCTTCTACCTCTCTCTCTCTCTCTCTCTCTCTCTCTCTCTGCATCAATGGCACCAACCTCTGATCAATCGGCCCTCATCAAAGAGATGAACGATGCTCTCGAAAACCTCGTAAATGACTTCCAGATTCGATTGAATCACTTCGCCAATGAATGTGCTGCCATGATCAACACCTGTGCAGCTAAATTGGCAACCCTCTCTGCTTCTCTTCCTGAGCTTCATGCTCTCATTCAAGAACGGCCTCTGTCGCCAGAAAGTTTTAAATCCTTTATGCAGAATATAAACCAGGGGGAGAATGGCTCCAGAAACCCACCTTGTCAGGTTCTCTATCTCTCTTAAAAGCTCAGGATTAATTTCCTTTTCAACTCTAAACATTATCTCTAAAGAATTACACCAACCTCTTCTCTTATAATAGGCTCCAATCCTCTCCAATCACTCTGACTACACATTCAACAAATACTTTGGAGAGACCTCCTCTTATCACACTGAAGGAGATCATGCTGTGGATTCAGCATTTAAAACTGATGCCCCATATACTCAGGGGGAGATTCCTATGGTAAAGAACTCAGGAGTTCAGGGGGAGGAAGAAGCAGCCACCTCTGATGACTGGAAGGGACAAATGTGGACTGATGCACCCTTATGTGAAGAAGAATTTCAGCATCACTCTCCTGCCTTCTCTGCCAGTTACATCAAACTGAAGACACCTCTACTTGAGGACATCCCTTCAGAAGAGCCTGGAAGAGACAAAACTCCCTCAGCAGAGATTACTCTACCAGAGGTCATTCTGCCTTCTATTGCAGAACAAACTCTTTTTCTTGAGAAAGTTCCTTCTCCACCTAAAGAGAAAACTCCATCTCCCTCTCCTTCTCTACCTCTACCTCCACCTCAACTTCCTTCTCTACCTTCATCTCGACTTCTACCTCTACCTCCACCTCAACCTTCTTCTCTACCTCCACTGTTACCTTTACCTCCTCCAATAGCAAAACTCACTAAGCAGATTCTACCTAGGAGAAGTCCAGAAGGACAAATAAAAAGGAAAAGAGAAGCCATCCCTCACTGGCAAAACTTCTCCAAAGAAGAAAGGAAAGAGTATGCTAAAGAAAAGAAGTATAGAAAAGCCTGTGAGGAGATAAAAATGTTTGAAAAAATGCCTGTCAGCATTCCTACCAGCCCTGTAAAGGAATACCATGACCCTGACATGGAAAAGAGGCATGAGGAAATAAGAGAAAGAGAGCTGTATGAATATGAAGCAGCTAGGAAGGAAGTAGAAGATAAGAGGAATGCCTGGATGGAAAAGATCAACAGGGGAATGACCAAGGAACAAATTCTTGCTGAATATTCTGTCAAAATTCCAAAGAAGTTGTTTGATATTGAAGCTTATCAAAATAAAAACCCTCAGGCAGGGGTCATCCTAGAGAAAGGCCAAAAGCACAAGAGGGGTGTATGGTGTACAGAAGATACTTACATTCCCTACAAGAAGCCCAACAGACCTATAAAATTAGACAAGTGGCATGCCTCACCCTGGAAAGGGAAAGGAAAAATGGCTGAGATTCCTGAGAAGCAGCAATCAGAAAAGAAAACAAAATATAGGCCCAAGGTTGATAGCAAGGGACCACCTGAGATCAAGCCTACTGAAAAGAAAATTCAATACATTATAATTGAGATGATTGATGAAAAGGCAGCAATCATCATCAACAAAGGCTACTCCATAAATGACACTATCCCTGATGGTGATAAACTCTTGGAAAAACTGCATACAATCATCAGGAATGTCCAGGAACGACCTGATAGAGCCAGGGGCTACATTTTTGATGCTATTGAAAACTTATCTAGGAAACTTTATTCTACTTTTGTCAAATTAATGTACAAAAAGAAGTTTCTGGTTTAATTCTTGTGAAAGACAAATGCTTGCCATATGCTTTCTCTTTCTAATTTCTCTTCTGATTGTTTGACATATTTCTGTTCTATATAATTGCCTTGCTGAGTAGATTAAATGCTAGTACAATTTCCCTCTAAATAGGGTTAAGACAAATAGGGGGAGATTGTTGGGAAAATGATTTCTCTTAACCCCTGAAAAATGAGTTAAATATGAATTCCAAGAAAGGAAAATCAAGGTAAGTAAATATGCGTCGAATAGTATTCGACGCAACGTCGAAGTTGTATCGACGTTCCTTTCAAAATGTGTCGAAGTACCTTTAAGAAGAATTCGACGTATCCTATGTCGACGTAGCTCTGACTTCTAGTCGATGCATCTTGAGAAGTCGACGCACCGTAGTCGACGCACCTTCCTTATTCTCCTCTCGACGTCCAGCCAGGATGAATTCGACGCTTACGTCGAATAGTAATCGACGCACGTCGATTACTATGATTAATTCAAAAATCGCAAGATCTCTTTCCTTCTTTTATAGATCTGATTTATATGGAATCAATTTATTCTTTATAGCCGTTCTGAATCATTCTTTCCTTTAATAGATTCTTGGCTAAATTGATTAAATCCTTTATGGACATTATTTGAAATCAGATTGAATACTTTCCTTCTTTGGATATAATTGTTATGGAAATTTCGCTTTCTTTCTAATACTCTGCCTGCTAATTGATTACTCTCTTATAGTGTTATTTTAATAAACAGAGCTATAAATAACCAAGGAGGTCGGCAGAGATAAAGAAGAAGTGATCCACCAATTTACATTTGAAAAAGAGGAAAAGCTCCCAAGTGAAAAGTGAAAATTGAGAGATAGTGCTGCAGCAAAGATCAAGCTTCCATCTTCTCCTGCTTCTGAAGCCACTCTGCTGCATACTCTGATAGCTCTCACAAAAGAGAGAAAAGGGCTACAATCTCCTTCTCACAATAGAAGAGAGATTTTATTCACCACTTCTTGTGCTTCCAATCTTCTTGCGAGGAAGAAGATTCTTTCTTGTCTTTTTATTATCTCTCTTTCTTCTTTATCTTATTTTCACTTTCAAATATTGTAAAAGAGTTTTTAGAATCTCTCTTCAAAAAATTCCGTTGTACTGGTTCTAAGAGTCTCCTTTTCAAAAGACTCAGTTTGTTCTAAGAGTCTCCTTATCAAAAGACTCAGGGTGGTTCTAAGAGTCTCCTTATCAAAAGACTCAGTGCAAGATAGTGAATTTCCTACCAAGGGGGTAGAAGAGTGGACTACCCAAAGTTTGGGGAACCACTATATTTGTTTGTGTTGTGCTGTGATTTCTTTTCTTGCATTTATTTTTTTTACTTGTTTAATTCTTGTTGGTGTGTGGGAAGCCTTAATCTGTGATCACCACATATAAATATATATAATTGCACAAAATATTTTAAATCTCTATTCACCCCCCCCCCCCCTCTAGAGAATTCTAGTGAGGTTAACTGTGCACATTCAGTATGGGAGAGACTGGTGTACACCACACTACCTTTCTGCAGCTTGCGCCATAGGCAGAACTCGCAATCTACATTCGACGAACTCGCCATTCTAGTTTCGACGAACATGCCCAACTCTCTGTTCGACGAACCCGCCAAGCTCTGTGTTCGACGAACTCACCAAACTCTGCGCTCAACGAACTCATCATGCTCTGTGTTCGATGAACTATGTTCTGAGTTCGACGAACACGCCAAGTCTCAGCGCTTGCTTCTGTTCTGTCTCTGTGTTCGACGAACTGTGTTCTGAGTTCGACGAACTTGCCAAATCTCTGCGCTTACTTCTGTTCTGTCTCTGTGTTCGACGAACTGTGTTCTGATTTCCATGAACATGCCAAATCTCTGTGCTTGCTTCTATTCTGTCTCTGTGTTCGATGAACTGTGTTCTGAGTTCGACGAAAATGCCAAATTTGTATTTCTTGCACAAATATAGCTTTATCAAATACACCTTTGTACTTAGCATTGAGAGTGATGCCTCTTCAAATCAAAGGAATATTGAGGGCAATATTCCCAACAATCTCCCCCTATTTGAAGAAGGCAGAACATTCCCAATGCTAAGGTACATAGCCAACAAAAACATATCATACAAATACTTTATTTAGCATTCATGATATCATTGCTTCTAGAAAATAACATTGCTTAAGCATTAACATTGTTTAAGCATGCTTTGATACCCCATGACAGATTAGGTTAAGCTATGACTAGCTCATAGGTTATCTCCCCCTTTCTAACTCAGATTATATAGCATATTTATAATAACTAACTCTAATAACTTTATCAGAGGGCTAACTCTGATTTGGTCATAGCATTGGCCATCTCCCCCTTTCTGGTTTCTTCAACTATGTTTCCCTTTATATAATTAGGAGGGAACATCTACATCATTTGCCAACTCCCCCTCAATCTGAGCAGGAACTTGCTCCCCCTCAATTTGAGAACTATTATATTTAATAGCTGATCTTGTTCATTTTGAACAACCCTTTCTAGCTCCCCCTCATTTGGAGCATATCTACTGATCTTATGATTAAAGGGTGAATAAAATTACATTCTATTCCTGAGTTCGTCGAACTCAGACTGGAGTTCGTCGAACTCAGACTGGAGTTCGTCGAACTCAGGGCTTAGTTCATCTGAACTCATCATAGAGTTGAGTTCGTCAAACTCAGAGTTGAGATCGTCGAACACAAGCTCGACGTTCGTCGAACCTAGGAAAGAGTTCGTCGAACCAAGAATTTTACCAGCTGATTAAGGGTAACCAGAAGCTCAGCTGATTAAGATTTTTCTGATTCAGCTGATCATTCTACATAATATTGTTGTACATTTAACATTTTAGGGAGATTATCTACCCTATCATGTGGACTATGCCTACTATAAAGTTGATCAATTCAGATTTCAGTTTATCATACAGTACATAATGTGAGAATTGTGCAGATGAGAACATAAGCATTTTAACAATGGATATTGATTCATAAATGAACTCATTCTAAATTCAACATTCCTAATTCAATTTTGAAAGAATTTAACTTGGCCTCATCAAGTGGCTTGGTGAAGATATCAGCTACTTGATTGTCTGTGGGGACATATTCAAGTTTGATGTCTTCACACTGTATATGCTCTATAATAAAATGGTACCTTATTTCTATGTGCTTGGTCCTGCTATGAGTGAGACATGATTTTTGGCAATAGAAATAGCACAGGATGAGTCATACAGCAGGGGAGATTGTCTAACCTTTATGTTGTAATCCTCCAATTGATGTTGGATCCACAGAAGTTGAGCACAACAACTACCTGCACAACAACTACCTGCAGCAATGTACTCTGACTCAGCTGTGGATATGGCCACACTGGTTTGCTTTTTGCTACTCCAAGAGATCAGCCTCCTTCCTAGGAATTGACAAGTACCACTTGTGCTTTTCCTGTCTTCTTTGCACCCTGCAAAATCTGCATCTGAATAGCCTATTAGTTCAAATTCATTGTTCCAAGGTACCAAAGGCCAAGATTTAGTCTACCCTTGAGGTATCTCAAAATCCTCTTGACAGAGGTGTAGTGAGGTTCCTTAGGACAAGCCTGATACCTAGCACAAACACATATAGAATACATAATGTCTGGCCTACTAGCAGTCAAGTACAACAGGGATCCAATGATACACCTATACATGGACTCATCAAAGGCCTTCCCCTTTTCATCCTTGTCTATTTATACATTAGATCCCATGGGTGTTCTCATGGTGGAGGTTGATTCCATCCTGAATTTCGTGATGAGCTCCTTGGTGTACTTAGTCTGGGAAATGAAGATTCCATCATCAGACTATTTCACTTGGAGCCCAAGGAAATATTTAAGTTCACCCATACTACTCATCTCAAACTCCCCCTGCATTAGATTGGCAAATCTCTTGCAGAGGTTGTCATCAGTAGACCCAAATATTATGTCATCAACATAGATTTGGACTAAGAGACACTTGCCCCTTGTTTCCCTAAGAAACAATGTGATATCTATCTTTCCCCTCAAGAATTTGTTCTTGATGAGAAAGCTAGTCAATGTCTCGTACCAAGCCCTGGGGGCTTGCTTAAGACCATATAGAGCTTTCCTAAGTAGATAAACATGAGATGAGAGAGTAGGATGGACAAAACCTGATGGCTGCTCTACCTAAACTTCCTCTTTCAGATTTCCATTCAGGAATGCTGATTTGACATCCATCTGGTACACCTTGAAGCCTTTGTGGGCTACATATGCAAGGAATAGCCTTATGGCCTCCAACGTTGCAACTGGGGCAAAGGTTTGGTCAAAGTCTATCCCTTCCTCTTGCCTATACCCCTTTGCAACCAGTCTTGCCTTGTTCTTGATGATTGTTCCATTCTCATCCATCTTATTTCTGAAGATCCATTTGGTGCCAATTATGTTGTGTCCCTGTGGTCTTGGCACCAACTTCCATACTTTGCATCTCTTAAATTGCAACAGTTCTTCCTGCATTGCCTAAATCCAGAATGGATCCAAGTTGGCCTCTTCAAATTTCTTAGGCTCTACCTGTGACAGGAAACTGAGGAAGAAGGCCTCATTGTGAGCCTTGCTCCTAGTTGTCACACCTTGTTGAATATTCCTAATAATCTTCTCCAAGGGATGATCCCTTAGATGTCTTGTAGCTATAGGCACCCTCTCCTCTACATGTTGAATTTCTCCCACTAGGTCAGCAGCTTCTTCAACATCCTGCTACTCTACTTCTTCTGGAATTGCTGCATCAGTATGAACTTTACTGCTGCATGGTGTGTCTTGTATAGACATCCTTTCCAAATCTTGTCCATTTCCTATCAAAACAGAAGATCTAGACCAGCCATTATTTATTAGGCTAGTCTCATCAAATACTAGATGCATAGACTCATCTACAATATTAGTTTTCTTGTTGTACACTCTATAAGCTCTACTATGAGAGCTACAGCCAACAAGAACACATACATTGCATTTCTCTGCAAACTTTATTAATTTAGATTTTCCATTGTTTAATATGTAGCATTTTGAACCAAAGATTCTAAAATATGAAATTGTAGGTTGTTTTCCTTTCAGAATCTCATAGGGAGTTATTCCATGAACCTTATTGATGGAAGTTCTATTGAGAACATGACAGGCAGTATTGACTGCCTCAGCCCAGAAGTATTCTGGGAGTGAGGAGTCACTTAGTAGTGTTCTCCCAGCTTCTATCAAGGTCCTATTCCTCCTCTCAGCCACACCATTTTGTTGTGGAGTCCTTGGGGAGGAGAACTCTTGGGCGATACCATATTCTTGGCAAAACCATGTCATAGCATCAGATTGAAATTCTGTGCCATGGTCAGTTCTAATTCTGACCACATCACATTGCAAGTTATTCTGAATTGCTTTGACATGAGTTATAAAGATATTTAGAGTATCAGACTTCTTCTTTAGGAAGAATACCCATGTATATTTTGAGTGATCATCAACAATCACCAAAGTATACAACTTCTCACCTAAGCTTTGAATTGGCATGGGACCAAACAAGTCCATATGCAAGAGATAAAGACATCTTGCAGTGTCTTTGGTGCCAATACTTTAAAAGGCGGCCCTTGTTTGCTTACCCATTTGGCAAGCATGACAAGGACCATCTTTAATATATTTTAAATTAGGACTATTCCTAACAAGGTCTATAGAGAAAAGTCTATACATTGTCTTGTAGTTAATATGAGCAAGTCTCTTGTGCCATTGAACACAGAGAGACTCATTCTCATTAGCTACAAGACAAACAGATGTAAGAGAATTACTGCAAATAAAATCTAAGCAATAAACATTCCCACTCCTAGTGCCTGAGAGTATTGTCTCTAAGTCCTTAGACTTTTTAATCAATCACTTGTCAATGTGGAATTCAATGACATAGCCTAGGTCACACAGTTGACTTATGCTTACAAGGTTGTGTTGCAACCCTTCAACATAAGCTACCCTTGTGATGGAAACTATGCCATTGGATATCATACCATATCCTTTGGTGATTCCTTTTTCAGATCCCCCAAATATAACTTTGGGTCCATTCTTCACAGGCTTGTAGTCCTGTAGGAGACTCCTTGTTCCTTTCATGTGCCTTGAACACCCACTGTCCAAGTACCAAATTTGGTTTAGGCTGGTACTTGAACTAACCTGCAAGAAGAAGTTTAGTTATTCTTAGGAGCCCAAAAACCTTTGGGTCCTAGGTGCTTGTTAGTCTAATGAGAGAATCTCACCCTAGCTGCACTCCTAGCAGGAAGGCTCTTCTTTGCATTAGGTACAATGGGATTGTACCAATAATCTATGGCAAAATGTCCCACTTTACCACACCACCAACATTCATGAATATTGTATCTCCTCTTTTGAACACTTCTTGAGGGAAGTGCAGCACTGTGCACATGTTCAGGAGGAGAGACAACTGCATTCTTCCTATTTCTCTCAGTAATGATTTGACTGAAAGTCAATCTAGGTGCTTTCTTGATGCTCTTTGACCTGATGTCATCAGCCTGCTTTGGCTTGGCAGCCATACAAGATCTGATGGCATCTGACATTGAGCTACAAGGCTGATCAACAGTTTTGACATCAGTTTTGCTCTTTGCTGAAGCAGATTTGAAAGAGCTTGCACCCTTATTCTTGACTGGAGGGGCTGAAGTACCAAATACAAAAGGTTCAGGTTGGACCAATTGAATTTCTTCATGGGGAGCCTTCATAAAACTCAATCCCATGCCCTTTCTTCCACTATAGGAAGGAGTATTTTCCTTCCTATAGAAACTCCCATTCTTCCAGTGACCATAAATGCTTTCATGGTTATACCTGTTGGAAGGAAGTAACACCTTTTGAAAGGTGGTTTGAGGCTTAGCCCTCCCCTTGCTCTTCTATCCACTCCCTTCTCCTACTTCAATTTTATTGAATCCTAGTCCTCTCCTATTGGTTTGATAGGAGAAGGTGTCAATAATAGGGAGCACATATTTGGGCTTGGAGAATTGAGCCACCAGGCTCTTCTCTTTCACAAGCTTTTCCTCAAGGTCCTTGATGACCTTGTTCTTCAGGGAAATAGTGCATAATTGCACAGTTGTTAACCCCTGTAAATGGCTTATTTGTCTACTCATTTGAGCCACCAGGGAGGTAGGTTCAGTGTAGACATTCTTAGTCATTTTAAGGGAAGCAATTTCCTGGGCTTGCCTCTTGGCAAGCTTCTTGCTCTTCTTCAGAGCTTCCAAAAGAACACCATACTTGTCAATCAATTGATTGACTTCTTCCTCAACATCTGAACCACTTCCACCAATTGATGAAGGTGCTTCAGATTCTGGACCAGTCTCATAATCAGAAGAAGATATGGAATGAACTAATACTTGCTCATATTCTGAATTTTTGTGGCTGTCCTCATCTTCAGTTAGAGCCATCAGTGTTGAAAATGTTGAAATGGAAGTTTGTGGATTTTTTGGATCTGGGCGGTCTGGGAGGAGGTCGGGTGGTCTGGTGAGACCGCACGACCTGGCGATCTATTATGCGGTCTGGTTTGTCTTAGCCTAGCCGTAGTCTCCTGGCATGACCGTTGGTATCTGTCCAAGGCGGCTGAAGGTGAGGCCGCGCGGTCTGTTTGTGACCGCGTGGCGGGTTGGCCTCTTCAGGTCGCGCGGTCTGTCTGTGACCGCATGGCGGGCTGGCTTCTTCAGGACTGTGTTGGTCTGGCGTGACCGCACAGGTTGGTCCAGGTTTCCAGAATTCTGGTCTGGTGGCTGTCCGGGTTTTCTGGTGGTATTCGCGGACTAAGGATGTTAGTCGCGCGGTCTCTATTTGCGGTCTCAGGAGGAGGCCGGAATGCGAACAGGTCTCTGTTCTCGCTCTCAGGAGGAGGCCGGCATGCGAACATGTGTTCGTGGTCTTGTGGCTAACAGACAATGTTTGCGGTCTCGGGCAAACACTGATGGTGGGCGTCTTCTTGGAGGTCTGGCGATCTCCTTGTGGAGTCGCGATCTGACAGAGGGAGTGGCAATCACCCGTGTTCTGGAGTGAAGCCGGCGAGCTCATCAAATGAAGCAGAAAGGATTGTTGCTGATCGCGCGGGTTGACCGGTCTGGTCGCGCGGTCTGGGGGTGGTGATCCTATCTCATAGGGCGGTGACTGGATTAGGTCCCACGCCTATAAATAGGAGCCATTGTAGCGGCAAAATAGACACACCAACTGTAAGCTGAGTTGTTCGTTTTTTCTTCGGTCTGTATTATTGTGACCGGGCGGTCTGCTGATTGAATTTCCTTGTGCAGCTTCTGCGGATCGTGCGGTCTGCAACGATCACCTCTTCCTCTGAAAGTGTTCGGGTGGTCTGCGGCTTGTAGTGTGGGTTGCTGGAGTTTGGGAGAATCAGTGGAGTTCGTAAGGAGGGTGCGGTCTGCTCAGCGGTCTGAGGTGGTGTTCTGTAATCGGCAGTGTTGTGCGGTTAGGCTGATTGCCGAGATCGACAAGGAGACCGCGCGGTCTGGAGCGGTCTCAGTTATCTTCCTTTAAGTTGTGTATTTTTCTCTTTGGTTTTGTGTGCTGGCGAAATCATGTCTCGCCGAGCATACCTCATCTTGTAATGAAGTTTATGCTATCAATAAAGATTACTTGTTTGCCTCCATTTGCTTCTGGTTGTTTATCTTGAATCTCTAAGTTGCATGTTTCCTGCTCACTCCATAAAGGTCTACGAAAAAATTTTCACATGGTATCAGAGGGAGGTTGGAGTGGATAGAGCAGTGAGCAACTTAGAGTAGTCATCGCCTTTGTGAAGAAGGAACCAGTGGTAGAGCAATGGAAGGTGGTTTTGCAAGAGGTCTTGGAATTGAGATGCTTACATCGACTAACTTCAAGAAGTGGAAGTCGTGTATGCAAAGCTATCTTCTGGGTGAGGAATTCTGGGAGGTGGTTGGAGGAGAGAGTACGGAGGAAGTCTTTCTGGTTGGAGATAACCATCAAGAGGTGAGGAACTGGAGGCGGCTCAATGCCAAAGCAGAGTTCACTATGAAGACAGCAATATCACCTAATCTGTTTGATCACATCTTGGGGTGTGCATCAGCTGCGGAGATCTGGAGAGCCCTGGATGGGCTGTTTAACAAAAAGAATGTGGCAAGACTTCAATTCCTAGAGAATGAGCTGGCCAGATCGGCTCAAGGTGACCTTTCTATCTCTACGTTCTTTTTGAAGATGAAGAACTTGTGCGCTGAGATTTCAGTGCTGGATCCTGATGATCCAATTTCTGAGGCGAAGCTGAAGAGGCACATCATTCGTGGCTTACGGAAGGGATATGTTGCCTTTGTGACGTTAGTGCAGGGTTGGGCAAATCATCCGTCTCTGCTGGAGCTGGAAAATCTGCTTGCTTCGCAGGAGAGTCTGGCAAGGCAGATGGCGGGGGTGTCAGTGCCAGGGGGAGATGGCGAAGTTCTCTTCAAGGGAAAGAAGAAGAAGTGGGATAAGAAGAAGACCGCTAGAGAGGCAATGGGCCTTCAACTTCTGGACAGCAGTAGAGGGGCTATGCCTCTAATGCTGAAAGGAAGAAGAAGGGGGAAGGTCCCAAGTGCTTCAGGTGCGGAAAGGTTGGTCACATCAGGAAGGATTGCCGGGTGAACCTTCAGCCGAGGCATGCTGCTGCAGGAAAGGGGGAAGCTGAAGCCAGGCAGGTTGATGGAGGATGGGGAGGAGCCTTCTCGTCTTCTGTTGGAGCTGAGGCTCCTATCAACTATCAAGAGGACTGGATCGTGGACTTGGGGTGTGGTCATCACCTCACCGGGGACGAGTCGAAGCTTTCTTCAGCGCAGCCTTATTCAGGTAATGATGCCATTATTACTGCTGATAATACCATGCATGCTGTAGATAAGGTGGAGGTTGTTTCCTTGGGCAGTGATAGAGGGCCACTAACTTTTAAGAGTGTCTATCATGTGCCCGGAATGAGGAAAAACCTCTTCTCCGTGTCCAACGCTGTAGACGCTGGGTATCACGTTCTGTTTGGCCCAACAGAAGTGGGGTTTCTTCGGAATGTGGAGGCGGTGAAGGCTGAGGTAGTTCATGTGGGGAGGAGAGCTAAAGACTTGTTCATTTTATCGACAAGTTCTTATGTTGACAAGATGAGGACAAATGACAGTGTTGTCATATGGCACGAGAGGTTGGGGCACGTAGGGATGGATAAGCTGAAAGCTATGGCGGTGAAAGGTCTGGTCAAGGGCCTGCCTAGTATATCTTCCTACGGAGATGGTCATGTGTGTGTGGGATGTCAGTTTGGCAAGTCTCATCGACTACCGTTTGACAAGTCGCAGACAAGGAGTAGTGTGCCGTTGGAGTGCATCCACGGTGACTTGATGGGACCGACTGCTGCCCCAAGCCTCGGAGGCAGCAGATATATGCTGTTGTTGATCGATGATTACACCAGATATGTCTGGGTATATTTCTTGAAGGAGAAGGCAGAGGCGTTTGCCAAGTTCGTGGAGTTCAAGGAGCTTGTGGAGGGTCGGCTTGGCCTGCGGGTTAAGAAGCTGAGGACTAACAACGGAGGGGAGTTCACCTCTGGTGAATTCTCTACTTTTTGCAGGAAGGCGGGCATCCGGAGGGAGCTTACTTGTGCGCATACTCCACAGTAAAATAGAGTTGCAGAGCGGAAGATCCATCATCTGACGGAGACCTGCATGTATTGGCTGCATGCCAAGAGTATCCCAAAGTCCTTCTGGGCGGAGGGAATGTCTTATGTTGCCTACGTCATCAACATGATGCCTCTGAGTCCCATCAATATGAAGACCCCGCATGAACTGATGTTCAAGGAAAAGCCAAGTGTGGCGCACCTTCGGGTGTTTGGTTCCACCTGCTATGTTCACGTTCCAGATGCGCTTCGGACGAAGCTAGATGTGAAAGCAAGGAAGCTAGTCTTGGTGGGGTATGATGACCGGAAGAAGGGCTGGAAGTGTATGGATCCGGAGACGTGGAGATTTGTTGTATCTCACGACGTCGTGTTCGACGATGTGACGTCGTACAAGGGGGGGCTTTGGTGTTGAGCTACCAGAATGCAGGGTGGAGGAGCCAGAGAAAGCTGTGGAAAATCTTCAGGTGGAGCCACCTGTGTCACCAGGTGGTCCATCAATATCTAGTTCTGAGGCGGAGGCTTCTGGTTCAGGAAGCAGGGGGAGCGATGCTCCGAGTACGTCTGGAAGAGGAGCTAGGGAAGAAGCAACCGAAGATACTGCGAGTCAGGGGAAGGCATTGCGGAGATCGAAGCGAACTATCATTGCCCCTGATCTCTATACAGGAGGAAACATGGTGAGCCTTGTCTCATGTTTCTTTGCTGGTCCCTTAGATGAGAGGGAGCCATCGAGCTTTGAGAAGGCCAGAGGCGTGAAGGAGTGGGATATTGCGATGGAAGAAGAGATGGTAGCTCTCGAGAAGAATGAGACCTGGTCTCTGGTGCCCGGGCCCAAGGGCACCACTCCTGTTACATGCAAGTGGGTCTACAAGCTGAAGAAGAAGGCTGACGGCAGTATTGAGCGGTACAAGGCTCGCCTTGTGGCTCGAGGGTTCTCGCTGCAATACAGTGAAGACTATGAAGAGACATTCAGTCCGGTGGAAAAAATGACTTCAGTTCGGGTTGTGATTGGCTTGGCGGCGTGTTGGGGGTGGAAGATCTGGCATCTCGACGTAAAGAATGCTTTCTTGTACGACGAGATTGACAAGGACATCTTCATGGTCCAACCGCCAGGCTTCGTATCTGAAGATTTTCCGGATCATGTCTGCATGTTGAAGAAGGCCATGTATGGGTTGAAGCAAGCGCCGAGGCCGTGGTATGGAAAGATTGCAGAGTATCTCTTATTCTGCAGATTTGGTGCATCAGACTCAGACTCAAGCTTGTTCGTCAAGAAGAGTGGGGAGCTTCAAGTCATCGTGCTGCTATACGTCGATGATATGATCGTGATGGGGAATTCGAAGGAGGAGGTAGCAAAGCTTGCGGTGGAGCTATCTATCAGGTTTGAGATGAAGGATCTGAGTGAGCTTCACCATTTCCTTGGACTCGAGGTGCAGAGGAAGGAGAGTGGAGTGCTGGTGTCCCAGGCTGGATATACGGAGCGAATCGTGGAGCGGTTCAGCATGAAGGAAGGGAAGTGCATATCCACACCTATGGAGAAGGCTATGAAGCTTCGGAAGGATGAGGGAAGGATTCTGCAAGATCCGTTGGTGTTTCGAGCTCTGGTCGGGAGCTTGATCTATCTGACGATCACTAGGCCGGATATTGCATATGCAGTTGGCAGATTGAGTCGGTACATGGCGGAGCCACGGATGCCTCATCTGCTAGCAGCCAAGAATAATCTGAAGTATGCCAAGGCGACCTCGGATATGGGTCTCCTTTACAGGAGGGATGCGGGCTTCGAGGTGCATGGATACATGGATGCTGATTACGGGGTAGATTCAGATGATCGGAAGTCGACGTCTGGATACATCTTCATGGCGGTCCCTACGGCTATATCATGGTGCAGCAAGAAGCAGGATTCCATGTCGGTCTCAACAACCGAAGCGGAATACAAGGCTTCATCCTTGGCAGCTCAGGAAGCCATCTGGCTTAGGAGGTTGGTTGGAGATGTCCATAAGGAGGTTCAGGAGCCGACTCTGCTCCGCGGTGATAATGAGAGTGCTCTCAAACTGGTGACCAATCCAGTTTATGACGCGAGGAACAAGCATATCGAGATCGAGCATCATTTCATTCGTGAGAAGGTGCTGGAGGGGTCTCTTTCGGTCGAGCATGTTTGGAGTCAGGACAACATTGATGACATCTTCACAAAGGCACTGGCAAAGGGGTCGTTCACACAGCTAAGGAGCTTACTGGGGCTGTTTTCAACTTCCCACTTCAAGGGGGAGTGTTGAAAATGTTGAAGTGGAAGTTTGTGGATTTTTTGGATCTGGGCGGTCTGGGAGGAGGTCGGGCGGTCTGGTAAGACCGCACGACCTGGCGATCTATTCTACGGTCTGGTTTGTCTTAGCCTAGCCGTAGTCTCCTGGCATGACCGTTGGTATCTGTCCAAGGCGGCTGAAGGTGAGGCCGCGCGGTCTGTCTGTGACCGCGTGGCGGGTTGGCATCTTTAGGTCGCGCGGTCTGTCTGTGACCATGTGGCGGGCTGGCTTCTTCAGGACTGTGCCAGTCTGGCATGACCGCATAGGTTGGTCCAGGTTTCCAGAATTCCGGTCTGGTGGCTGTCCGGGTTTTTTGTTGGTATTCGCGGACTAAAGCTCTTAATCGCGCGGTCTCTGTTTGCGGTCTCAGGAGGAGGCTGGTATGCGAACAGGTCTCTGTTCTCGGTCTCAGGATGAGGCCAGCATGCGAACAGGTGTTCGTGGTCTTGTGGCGAACAGACAGTGTTTGCGGTCTCGGGCAAACACTGGTGGTTGGCGGCTTCTTGGCGGTCTGGCGATCTCCTTGTGGAGTCGCGATCTGACTGAGGGAGTGGCGATCTCCCTTGGTCTGGAGTGAAGCCGACGAGCTCATCAATTGAAGCAGAAACGATTGTTGCTGATCGCGTGGGTTGACTGGTCTGGTCGTGCGGTCTGGGGGTGGTGATCCTATCTCATAGGGCGGTGACTGGATCAGGTCCCACGCCTATAAATAGGAGCCACTGTAGCGGCAAAATAGCCACACCAAGTGTAAGCTGAGTTGTTCCTTTTTCTGCGGTCTGTATTATTGTGACCGGGTGGTCTGCTGATTGAATTTCCTTGTGCAGCTTCTGCGGATAGTGCGGTCTGCAGCGATCACCTCTTCCTCTGAAAGTGTTCGGGCGGTCTGCGGCTTGCAGTGTGGGTTGCTGGAGTTCGGGAGAATCAGTGGAGTTCATAAGGAGGGTGCGGTCTGCTCAGCGGTTTGAGGTGGTGTTCTGTAACCGACAGTGTTGTGCGGTTAGGCAGCTTGCTGAGATTGGCAAGGAGACCGCGCGGTCTGGAGCGGTCTCAGTTATCTTCCTTCAAATTGTGTATTTTTCTCTTTGGTTTTGTGTGCTGGCGAAATCATGTCTCACCGAGCATACCTCATCTTGTAATGAAGTCTATGCTATCAATAAAGATTACTTGTTTGCCTCCATTTGCTTCTGGTTATTTGGCTTGAATCTCTAAGTTGTACGTTTCCTGCTCACTCCATAAAGGTTTACGAAAAAAATTTCACAATCAGTCCATGGTCATCTTCAATGACTTCATCCTCCTCTACATCACTATCTGAATGTGATAGAAGGGCCCTAATTCCTGTCCTGGCAGCAGGATAGTCCTCTTCTTCCTGTGTAGCAAATAGCCTTATGTAGGCTTCCTCTTCTCCATCTGAATTTGAAGATGAAGATTCAGACTCACTCCAGCTCTTTCCATTCTTGGCTAGAAAGGATTTTTCTCCCTTCCTCTCCTTCTGGTGATGGGTCTTCTTGTCATCTTTTTCTTTTCTCTTGACTAGACAGACAGCAATGACATGTCCAGGCTTACTACAACAATAACAAATGATGTTATTTGAAACATGTTTACTAGATTTAGAATCATATTTGTCCCCTTTGGCGTGCTGCCTTTCAAATCTATGGTGATCCTTCCTGGGATGAGAGGAGGAGGAAGGTTTGTTCTTCCAATGTTTCCTCCTTATCATCTTCTTGAATTGCCTAGTGAAGGCAGCAAACTCCTCATCAGAAGAGCTGTTTTCAAATTAGCAGTGATCTGAATTGTCTGAGTCAGCAGCCCTTCTTGGAGGGGTAGGAATTCTTGTCTTGCTCTTCTTGGAACCTTCAGCCTTGAGGGCCACAGACTTCTCCCTAGCATGAGGCCTGGAGGAGGTGTCTTCTTCCTTTCTTGCAGATAGTTGCATCTCACATGAGAGCAACTTTCCAAACAGAGTGTGAGGAGGAGTTTCACTCAGCTTTGCCACTTCTTTGATGGCACAGATTTTGGTATCCCAGTCTCTAGTTAGAGATCTTAGGAATTTATCATTCAACTCATAATGAGTGAAGATCCTTTCATAGGCCCTCAACTCATTAACTATCCTGAAAAATCGTTCATAGCAATCAACTATGCATTCCTGATTTTGTTGCCTAAAAGTTTCATACTCCTGATTGAGGAGGGATTTCCTATCATTCCTCACTTCCTCAGTCCCTTCCATGTACACAATTAATGTATCCCACATTTCCTTTGTAGTATCACAGTGCACCAAGTTTTGGAATGTTGAATCATCAATAGCATTGACAATGATATTTTGATCCCTTTTATCCATTGTAGCCAATGTTATCTCATCCCTTGTCATTTCAGTGTAAGGCTTGCCTACCATCCTAGTAGGATCAATGGTGGAGGGATTTGTGATAATGAAGGGGCCTTCCTGAACAGTGATAAAGATTCTAGGATCTGAAGATTCCATGAACAGCCTAACCCTTTGTTTCCAGATGCCAAAGGTTTCCTTTTTGCATATAAGGAGCTTCATTGAACCCATTTCCTTCTGAACTCCATTTGAAGCCATTGGATTCAGATTTAATAATAACTATGTAGGATCTGGTTAGGCAGTTAAGCCCTTAATGACCAACCTAGCTCTGATTCCACTTGAAAGATTATATAGGTATATGATCTAGTTCACCTAGAGGAGGGGGTGAATAGGTCTTTTGATTTTTACTTGATTTATTTAGATAGTTAAAACTATTCTATGCAAGAAATCAAACACACCCAGAAAGCACACAATTGTTTATAGTGGTTCCACAAGACAGTGTGTCTATGGGTAGTCCACTTTCCCCCTTCACCCTTCTAACAGTGTGTTAGACAGGGCTAACTCCTCCAATCTCAGGTAAAATAGCTTACAACACAGATCCCTCAGGATCTCTCAGGTTTTCCCAACCCTACCTCAGGCACACCAGCCCTACCTTAGATCAGACACTGATCCTACAACTCAGACCACATCAGGTCCTACAATCTCAGGCTAACAAGCCCTACCTCAGAGGAATCCACCTCCTACAACTCAGACCTCTTCCAGGTCCTACCTCATAGGAATACTCCTCCTTCAGCTCAGGCAATAAAGCCCTACAACTCAGGCAAAAGCAGCCTTATAAACTCAGGCCTTCAACCCTACAAACTCAGGCAAAAGCCCTATAGTAAAAGTTTAGTTGGAGATTACTATAGCAGACAGCAGAAGAAGTCCCATGTAGTTCCTGCACACCTGGTGCTTCCTTATAACTGGAGATGTTGATGGCAGCTACTCACTGATCTTCCTCTTCATATGAAGGATGGAAGATCACCTTGCTCCTTGAAGAGGAGCTTTCTTTTTCTCTCTTCTTCTTCTTGCTTGTTCAATGAGCAGCAGGAGAAAGACGAGAGCTCTTGCCGTCAATGGAATAGTGTATTTCTTTAATCACTCAACCAATTTCTTTCCAAAGAGCCCTAACATCTTCTTTTATACATCCCCGACCTTCTACGGCTCTCAGCCATCCTTCTGAGAAGTATGGGAGAGATTGGTGGATCCCACACTGCCTTTCTGCATCTTGCGCCACGGGCAAAACTCACAATCTGCGTTCGATGAACTCGCCATTCTGAGTTCGACGAACTTGCCCAACTATGTGTTCGACGAACATGCCAAGATCTGTGTTCGACGAACTCACCATACTCTGCGCTCAACGAAATCGTCATGCTCTGTGTTCGACGAACTGTTTTCTGTGTTCTACGAACATGCCAAGTCTCAGCGCTTGCTTCTGTTCTATCTCTGTGTTCGACAAACTGTGTTCTGAGTTCGATGAACTTGCCAAATCTCTGCGCTTGCTTCTATTCTGTCTCTGTGCTCGACGAACTGTGTTCTGTGTTTGACGAACTATGTTCTGAGTTCGACGAACATGCCAAATCTCTGTGCTTGCTTCTGCTCTGTCTCTGTGTTCGACGAACTGTGTTCTGAGTTCAATGAACATGCCAAATCTGTATTTCTTGCACAAATATAGCTTTATCAAATACACCTTTGTACTTAGCATTGAGAGTGATGCCTCTTCAAATCAATGGAATATTGAGGGCAATATTCCCAACAACTGCTTCATTAACATCTTGTCGAAGCGACAGAGATGCCTTTGAGATCTTGAGGGTACCTGCACTGAAACAAGAGAGAGACGAAGAGAGGAAAATGGAAGAGAGCAATAGGGAGAGAATTCCAAAAGCACAATAGAATCAAGTGCATAAGTTGCTTTGAGTAGATGAATCGTCGCAACTTAGGGTTTTATTCAAAGCAACGTCAAAAAGAGCAGAATTTAGCACGCCAAAACATGTCAATGCGCGCGATCTGTCAGATCGACGGAGCGTCGAGTTGAAGTCGACGTTGCTTCAAAATATAATCATCTATGATGATGTCGATGTAAGCGTCGATAAGAATTTTATGTTACGTCGAGTGCCATGCGAATGATCCATCCCAGAGAGCTCTCGAAGATGACGTCAAGTGGAAGTCGATGGTACATTAATTTGAATTCGACGCAACTCTGAATAAACAGTTATGATGTTCTTTAAAATCCTTGTTGTTTTTCCCAGCAATAATTTTCTATAGAAAATAGGTCTTTATACATAATAAGGGGGACCTAAAAAGCTCCATCAAGCATACCCAGTGCATTGATGAAGAACTTGTGCTTACTTTCATCAAGAGGCTTAGTGAAGATGTCAGCCCTTTGAGTGTCAGTAGATATGTATTGAAGGTTGATCTTCCCCTTCTCTACATTATCTCTGAGAAAGTGGTGTTTTATCTCTATGTGCTTAGTTCTGCTGTGAAGAACAGGATTGGAAGCAATTGAAATGGCACTAGAACTGTCACAATAGATTGTGGAATGGTCAAAGGAACAGTTGTAAACCACAACTGATTTTGCATCCACAAAATTTTTGAACAATAGCTTCCTGCATCTATATACTCAGCTTCAGCTGTAGAAGTGGAGACTGTGGTTTGCTTCTTGCTAAACCATGAGACCAGTCTAGCACCCAAAAACTGACATGTTCCTGAAGTGCTTTTTCTATCCAGCATGCATCCAGCATAGTCTGCATCTGAATAACCAACTAATTCAAATCCAGATTCTGCTGGATACCATAAACCAAGCTCAGGAGTACCCTTTAGATATCTGAGAATTCTTTTGACAGAACTCATGTGGGATTCCTTTGGGTCAACCTGAAATCTTGCACAGATATAGGTAGCAAACATTATATCAGGTCTGCTAGCTGTTAGGTAGAGAAGAGAGGCAATGGATGCTCTGTAAGTCTTTTGATCAAAGGACTTACCTTTTTCATCTCTATCCAAAATAGCATTGGTATCCATGGGGATTTTCATGACAGAGGCATTTTCCATCCCAAATCTCTTGATGAGTTCGTTGGTATATTTGGATTGAGATATGAAAATGTCATCTGCATTTTGTCTTACTTAAAGACCAAGAAAATAGAATAATTCTCTCATGCTACTCATTTCAAATCTTAGCTGCATTAGGTAGGCAAACCATTTGCAGAGAGATTGATCAGTAGATCCAAATATGATGTCATCTACATATATTTGTACAAGTAATAGCTGATTTTTATGTGCTCTTGTGAAAAGGGTTTTATCCACTTTCCCTCTTTCAAAGGAGTGTTCCAGGAGAAAAGTGGATAAGGTCTCATACCAAGCTCTTGGAGCTTGCTTGAGGCCATATAGTACTTTATCTAGCCCATACACATAAGAAGGAAAATTTGGATTGACAAAAACTGGTGGCTGCTCTACATACACTTCTTCTTGAATAGTTCCATTGCGGAAAGCACTCTTTACATCCATCTGATAGACTTTGATCTTCATATGGGCAGCATATGCCAGGAATATTCTAATGGCCTCTAGCCTTGCTACTGGAGCAAATGTTTGGTTAAAGTCAATTCCCTCCTCTTATATGTACCCTTGAGCCACTAGTCTGGCCTTATTCCTGATTATGACTCCTCTTAAGTCCATTTTATTTTTGAATACTCACTTGGTTCTAATGACTGGGTAATTCCTTGGTCTTTCAACCAATGTACAGACATTGTTCCATTCAAACTATGTCATTTCCTCTTGCATAACAGATATCCAGTGAGAGTCATTATCTGCTTCTTCAAACTTTTTAGGTTCATATTGTGACAGGAAACATTGCAGCATTGTCTCACTTGAAATTTGTTTCCTTGTCTTGACTCCTTCTGTCAAGTCTCATATTACTTGAGTTGGAGGATGATCACTTTGAGTCATCCTGGATCTTGTTGAGTGATCTAGGAGATTCTATTCTTCCTGAGCTATCACTTTCTCAGTGACAGTGGGAGCTTCATCCTTATTTATTGGAATGATGTTTGTGGCCCGTAACCCAGGTGCTGTAGTTTCCTCTTCATCTGCTATAGAATCTTCACCTGAGTTAGTGTCAATCTCCTTTTGTCCCTTTTCCTAACATACAGATGGATGGTCCACTAAGATCATCCTTTCAACTTGATCTGCTAGCTGGTCTTCTTCCTGCAGAATAGGAATGGTGGAAGTTTCCTTCCCCTTGTAAAACATGTTAGTTTCATCAAAGACCACATGCACAGACTCCTTAATTTTGAGAGAGCTTTTATTGAAGCACCTATAGGCCTTGCTTGATGAGGAATATCCCAAGAATATCCCATCATCATCCTTCTTGTCAAATTTGGCAAGATGACTTTTCCCATTATTGATGACAAAGCAAGTACACCCAACGATTCTAAAGTAAGTGACTATAGGTGCCTTTCCCTTCAATAACTCATAGGGAATCTTCAACTTAGTCTTGTGAATGAGACTCCTATTCAGAACATAGTTGGCAGTATTTACTGCCTCAGCCCAAAAGGACTTAGGCAAGTTTGATTCAGACAATAATGTCCTTCCTGATTCAATTAGGGTTCTATTTTTCCTTTCAGCCACCCCATTTTGTTGGGGGGTTCTAGGAGCTGGAAAGCTTTGTCTTATCCCTTCATCTTCACAGAATTTACACATTAACTGATTTTTAAACTCAGTGTCATGATCACTTTTGATCACAGCAACTTGAGTGTTGAACTCATATTTAATCTGTCTAATGAATCTTGAGAGGATCTTAAAGGTGTCAGACTTAGCTTTTAGAAAGAACACCTAGCTAAACCTAGAAAAATCATAAACAATGATTAGAGTGTAAGCCTTACCTTCTAAGCTTTGAGTGGAGATAGGACCAAATAGGTCCATGTGCAATAGGTATAGGATTCTAGGGGAATCATTCTTACCAATTGGTTTGAATGAAACTTTAATCTGCTTTCCTAGTTGGCAGGCTCTACAGGGGTGGTCTTTATTGAATTTACCAGTTGATAAACCCCTGACTAGGTTGAGTTTGGAAAGTTTGGCAATGGTCTTAAAATTAAGCTGACTAAGCTTCCTATGCCACAAGTCACTATTTTCTAATTGGGAATTAAACAAGTAGATCACAGACTTTGTGTACTCAATGTCTACAACATAGACCTTACCTTTTCTGAGACCAGTCAAAACTATTTGATCAGTCTTAGAGCTAACTATATGACACAAATACTTAGTGAATATAACTTTGTATTCACCATCACACAACTGGCTAATGCTAATCAGATTATGTTGAAGTCCTTTAACATAAGCTACCTTAGAAAAGGAGATTTCTTAAATCCTGAGCAAACCATATCCTTTGGTTTGACCAGAGTGAGAGTTCCCAAAAATTACCTTAGGCCCTTCCTTGGCCTTGAAATTCTCAAGCAAATCTTTTGCTCCAGTCATATGCATGGAGCAGCCACTGTCCAGATACCACTGCTAGTTTGTGGTTGAACAGTCTTCCCTCTGCACATTGAATTAAACATTAGTATAGACCCTCTCATTTTGGGTCCCTTTCTTTTATCATCATATGGAGGCATGAAAGAATGAGATGGTCTTCCATTGTTCCACCTTAGGTGAAGAAGTGATGCATTATTATGCCAGCAATGTTTGGCAATATGTACTAGTTTAGAGCAGAAAAAACATCTAGGAATAGAAGTAGAAAGAGTTTTTAGGTTTGGTAATTTTGTGCAGAAAATATGCGTCGAGAGGAAATCGACGCATTTTTAGAGTTGTGTCGAATGGAATTTGGCATACCCGCATTGTCCTGTCGATAATCATTCGAGGCATAGTATTGGTTGCTTGAGTGTAATTCGACGCACCCACATAGTTGCTTCGAAATGATGTCGACGCATATGCTGGATTCGGTCGAGTTGCATTCGATGCATTCTTAAAATTGCATCGAGTTCAATTTGACGTATGATTCTTATCATTAAGATTTTCATTTGATTCTTCTAAGGGATGTATGCCTAAGATTCCTAGTTGATCACTAATGTTCACACTATTAAATATGGTGATTTTATTAGGGTTATTATGATCTTCACATGATTCTAAAATATTATTAGGTCTAGACCTAAATGATGCTACAGGTTTTTCCCAAGCATGTTTGCTAGGGATCTGGGTGCTGGTGGATGGTTGTGATTCCTGTTCAAGATGATCAAATCTCTTGGAGAGATTTTGGAGATATCTTTGATCTTTTTACTCCTTCCATTTAGGGAGTCCTTAAAGGCTTTTGCCTTTGAGAGTTCTTCTGAATTTTCTATATCTAATAAGTATATTTCTTTTTCTTTTCTAAATAATTCACCTCTTAAAGCATAATTGATTGTGAATAAACATTCTTGCTTATGGTCTTATAGTTTTGTTCTGATAATATTAAGTTCCTTTTGGTTGTTAATGTAGTCTTGACAAAATTTCTTGAAACATTCTTTAAAATCTTCTGAAGAAAAGTCAAAGTCTTCAAAGATGCTTACCTCAGTTTCATCAGTGGAATTTTCCAGAGCCATTAAGCAGGCTTCTTATGGTCCACCTTCTTATCATCATTAGATGAGGAGGAGCTTGATTCAGATTTTAAATCACTCCAGGTTTCAGCAATGAAACCTTTTCCTCTCTTCTTGTCCTTCCACCTGAAGGATTGCTTCTTGAGCTTCTTCCTCTGCTTGATGTTCTTGTTATTTTCTTCCTCGGGACACTTAGTAGAGAGGTGTCCTTGTTTACTGCAATAGAAATAGTAAATCTCCTATTTAGGAGTTTTGTCATACCTTTGTTTGCTGGAACTCCTTTCTTTCCTTCTCGAGTCTTCTGTTTTAACCCACCTTTTGAATCTCTTTGCCAAGAGGTTGAACATTTCTTCTTCAGCGATGGAGGACTCTACTTCCACCGTCTTTAATGCAAGAGTCCTTTCTTTATGAGTAGATATTCACTTCTTAACCTCTGACTCAGCCCTACTTTTCAGTAGGAGCTCATAGGACTTGAGCTTTCCCAGTAGAGCATCAGTTGAAATTTCTCTGAGGCATCTAAAATCTCTAATAGCCCAGATTTTAGAGTCGCGTGTGCTTGGGAAGCACATGAGGAGCTTGTCATTAATTTCAGTCAGGGAAATTTCTTTGCCAAGCCCTCTTAGCTCATTTATGATGAGGCTAAATCTGTTATGATTTCTTCAGCCTTTTTCTTGAAGTTCTCATATTAGGATATGAGAAGTGACTTTTTGTCCTTCCTTTCATCTGAGCTCCCCTCAACTAGACTGGTCAGAGATTCCCAGATCTCCTTGGCAGAGTTGTAGTCAGCAACTTTTTGGAATATGTCATCAGACATGGTTGAGACCAGAATGTTCATGGCCTTGGCATCACATGTCTTGACCTTCTTCTCGTCATCAGTCCCCAGTATATTGAAATTTTCCTCATCAATAGAATTCATATACAGTTTTATTCTAGCCTTCCAGTGTGTGAACTTATTTAAGTTACACACTGGAGGTCTTGTGAGGCATAATCCTTAGAACTCATTATCTTAATAAAATATATTTGAAATAAAGAGATAAGAGTAGGAGGTCTTTTTGATCAAAGTGTTAACCTTTTAATGATCAACTTACCTCTGATACCAATTGAAAGTCCGCAGTGTGCCTCTGAGAATCCTCTAGAGGGGGGTGAATAGAGATTTAAAATATTTTTATCTTAACTGTGTATACAATAAAACAAACTAAGGAATTATGCTCAAACAAAATCACTGGCAGAATAATATAGTGCAGGAAATAAAATGCTGAAGACAAGAATTGGGACAGCACCAAAAAGCACAACACAAACACAAGAGATTTTATAGAGGTTCCCCTAAATGTGGGTAGTCCTCTCTTCTACCACCTGGTAGGAATGCACCACCTGTGCCAGAGTCTTTTGATAAGGAGACTCTTGAACTAAAGATCTTTTGATAAGGAGATCTTGAACCATAGATCTTTTGATAAGGAGATCTTGAACCACAGATCTTTTGATAAGGAGATCTTGAACCACTAAATCCTTTGAAAGATGGATTCTAAAAACTCTTTTACATTTGAGAATGAGAAGGAGAAAGAAGAAGGAGGAGGAGGAAGAAGAATTCTGTTCTCAGAATTCTTTTGAAGCCTCTCTCAAGATCAGCATCTATATTCTTTCACTGGATCTGCTGATGATGAACTCTTGCTTATGATTGTGATGATATGCAGGAGCTATGATTGTCAGGTCCTTTCTCTTCCTTCTGATTGAAATATGGCTGCTATGTGATATTGATGAAGAGCAACCTTCAGTTGTTCTGTTCTAAGGGAGATAGAGTAGTTCTTGTTTTTCACTGTATTTTTCTCTATTAGGGTTCTAGGAGGAAGAAGAAGGAGAGAGCGCTAGATGACGGCCGTTAGAAAATGTAATGAATGTTGTGTGTTTCTCTCTGCAATCTTCTTATTTATTGTCCCTCTATTTGGTTTGAATTCCTTTCCTCTTCTGGAATGTCCTGAAAAAGCAAATCATTGGACAATAGCTCTTCCTTTCCTCTTTTAATTCTCGACCCATCCACCAATTGTAATGTCCCATTCCAAGAAACCTTTTCTATCTTCTTGAATGCTCCTTTCCATTTGAGGCAATAATTAAGTCGTTGGAGAACGGTCTTGAGCACTGTGGTCCATGAGAGAGAGATCCAAAATGACAGCTGAAAAGGTTTCCTTTGTCAGACTGTATTCGACGTAGCGTTAAGTTCTCTTTCTCTCTTATCGACGCACCTTCGAGTTTATGTAAGAGCAGCTTCGAATTCATTCTTGCTCTGATTGAACTCTACTTGTCGAAGATGCATCGAAACCTTATCGACGTAACAGTCGAATTGAAGGCTTGACTCAGAACCTCATTATCTGCGTCAAAATGTAGTTGACATTGCGTCGACTTTAGATGGCTTCGACAAATACTTCCTTCTATGTTGAGTTGAAGTAGAAGCTGCGTCGACTTCTCATAATACTTCGACATGACCATGGTCTCTACGTCTATATCCTTTCGACATAGCGTCCACTTGAATTACTCCGACAGAAGGTTGAGTTGCTTGGACTGCTAGTCTAAGTAGCGTCGACATCCATTCGATGCTGCGTCGATTTCTATTCGACGCAAGAGATAACTTAACCCAAATACTGCTTGTCTTGAACTTGTCTTGTCACTCTAAGTTGAGAAAGATATCCTAAGACTTCTAATGACAACATTACCCTCACTATACAATGAGTAATTCAACCTAAGAGATAAAATCACTTTTTAGATAATTTGTTAAGTTAAATCAAAGAAGTTTTTCCCAACAGATCATGTATCAATGTATCCTTTAATTAATCATTTCCTTTAAATAGTGTGCAACCTATTCATCATGCAGAATTCATCAAAGAACTAGTTAGTAACATTGCAAGGCTCGTACATGAGAAATTTCTTATGTTGGGTAACATTAGTTCAAAAAAATAGGCATCTAAAACTAAACTAGTATTGCCATGGAAAAGAATTTTTCTATGCATTTTACCGTCTCAATGAAAATATTTTGGGTATAAATTATATAGATCAAACTCATATTTTTAATATAATGACTTTTAACATATTCAGATTATTAAATTTAAATATTCTTGATCCCACTGATGTTGTTGTAGAACTTTTTGATAGGACGAGTTGTCTTGCTAAGGGAATAGTAAAGAATGTATTGATTGATATTAATGATATAATATTCCCTACATATTTTATAGTCCTTGATATAGAAAGTGATTGGAGAACACCTATAGATAGACCTTTATTACTTAATTACATAAGTATATAAAACATTAAGAAAGCGTCATTGACACATAACATATGTGGGGACAAAAGCAGTATTAAATTACAACAGGTCATTAGACAATCTTCAGAATTTGATGATCTCAAGTTTTCAATTGGTATGATTGATGACTTAGACTTCGTTTGGCATGGCTTATTTTCTCCGGTGACTTTGGTCAAAAACACCATTATCAAAGAATGTATGTTTGCCAAGACAAACGTTATGACCGCTACCCAAGAAAAGGAATTAGTTTTGAGCATAAAAAGCATGAATTGTTTTAGGTGAGTTCGAGCGTTCACGAACAATGGTTCTTGACCACCACGTTCACGACCACCACCACCGGGCCAAACAAAGTCTTAGTCTCGTCAGTTCTACTTGAATTTTTATGTAGTAATCCTTTACAATTATCTTTTTCCAGAAATATTTCACCAAATATTTTGTGTAAAGAAGTTTTTGATCAATTAAACTTTTTAGATCAATATGATTTTGAACCTCGCAATACAAAGTTTACATCACTGAATTTAAATTCAATTACTTATCTTAAGAACTATATTAAAGAACCACCTACATTGGAAATGAAGAAACTTTCCAAATATTTAGAGTATGCTTACTTAGAAGGAGACTGAAAATTACTTATAATTATATCTTCGTGACTTTTTGAATACGAGAAATTGAACGAGGTTTTGAGTACCCACAAAAACGGTATAGCCTGAAAGATAACAGATATTAAGGGCATTAATTCTACCTTATGTACTCACAAAATCTTGTTGGAGAATAATTCACTCACATATCTAACCTTAACATCGACTGAATTCTAATATAAAAAATGGTTGTAAAGCCGAAATTATTAAATTGATGGATGCATGGTATAGTTCATGGATCAGTTCAGTATAAGTTGTCCCTAAAAAAAGGTGGATTAACGATTATAACGAATGAGAAGAATGAGCTTATTCCTTAAAGGACAGTCACAGGGTGGCGAGTCTGTATTAATTATAGAAAGCTCAATGATGTTACTCGCAAAGACCATTTTCCCTTCTTTTCATTGATCACATTTGGAGAGATTCTCTGGGCATGAATATTACTGCTTTCTTGGTGGATTATCGAGATATTTCTGAATATCCATTGCTCCAGAAGACCAAGAAAAGACCACTTTTATTTGTCATTTTGGTACATTCGCTTATCGGCGAATGTCATTTGGATTATGTAATGCATTTGTGACTTTTCAAAGGTGTATGTTGGATATTTTTAATAAGCTTGTAGAAGATATCAAAGAAGTTTTTATGAATGATTTTTGGTATTCGGTGATTCATTAAATCTTTGCTTGAAAAATTTAAGTCGAGTCATGGTTAGGCGTGAAAAACTAATTTGGTTCTAAAATGGGAGAAATGTCATATTATGGTTCGAGAAAGATTAGTATTAGGGCATAAAGGATCAAATAGAGGAATCAAAGTTGATAAGACAAAAATAGAAACTATTGAAAAAAAAAAATCATCTCCTACAAATGTTAAAGTCATTCAAAGTTTTCTCAGCCGTGCCTGTGTCTATAGGCATTTCATTAAGGATTTCACGATAATCTCAAAAGACATAACTAAACTTCTAGAAAAAGATTCAATATTTAATTTCGATTCTGAATGTCTTCATGCATTTAAATTTCTCAAAACGGAGCTAATAAACACGCCAATAATGATAGCTTCTAACTTTACCTTATCTTTTGAACTAATGTGTGATGCTACTAGTTGTGTTGTGTGAAAGTAGAGGTTAGATCTTAAGTTAACTCTAGAGGGGGGGGGGGGGTGAATAGAGTTTAAAACTTTTTCCCTTAGTTTTATTTGCGGAAATAAAAATAGTGTTATATATATGTGTAAGCAGAGTGATTAACAAAAATAGAATAAATAAAATCACACAGCACAGCACAAAGAAATAAGCAATCACAGAGGACACAAGGAATTTATAGTAGTTCCCCAAAAACCTTGGTACGTCTACTCTTCTACCACACTTGGTAGGATCCACTAGGAGGTTTGATCAGGTGCCCTCACACCAAGAGATTTTTGATAAGGAGTCCACACACCAATGGGAGTTTGATTAGGTGCCCAAATCACAGTTAAGCTTTTGATAAGGTGCTTAAAAACCACACAAGGATTTTTTGATAAGGTGTCTTGCCACCAGTAGGTTACACTTTTGAAGGGAGTATTAACCCTGTACAGAATGGAATGGAGAGGGGTTAGATGTTCTTCTCTGTCAAGATGTATAGAGAAGACACTAGTGGATTTGATGTAGAAAAGAACTCCTCTGTCTGATTGAAGTTGTTTGACAGTTGAAATTGCTGGAGCTTTCTCTTTGTAAAACTTGATCCTCCTGTAGCTAATTAATCAGAGAGAAGTATTTCTTCAGGTTATAGTTGCTCTGTTGAAGATCTGTGTTTGCAGCAAAAGACTGGGAGAAGGTGTTGAAGTTGTTCTCAGAAAACTGCTGCTACTCGAGAAGGAGGAAGAAGATGAAAGTTCTGTTCTCTGAATGATGCTATGAAGGAAGAAGAAGAAGATCTATTATTTTATTCTTCTATTCTTCCTGTAAATCTCTCTCTTCCTTCTCTGTCGATTTCCTGTACAGCAAATATGTAAAGTATTCTATATTTGATCTATCGTGAAGGCTTGTATATAATCTGCTATATATCTTCTGCCTTTTCAAATTTTCTGACAGCTATTAAATGCAAATCCCTTATATTAAGAAATATAATATATCTGAGAGCATATTTCTGGGAACTGTAACTGATACGCCGTAATTTCTTTCCTTTTTCATAATTTGTCCTTTTCTGCTGGAAGTGTCAACGGCTATAACTTAAATAATGAAGGAAATATATTTCCTTACTTGATCTGAAGAAAAGTGTCGTTGCTGTCGTCGATCTGAGTTCAGAGAATGAATAAATATAATACTCTGAAATTAAATCTGCACTTTAAATAATACTTCTTCGATCTGAACAAAATTCGTCGAACTCAGATTCGTCGACCTCAATATTTTCCTCGAACACAACATTAACTTCGTCGACCTGAACATGTGATTTACTGTTCTGAACATTTGCTGGATATTCGTCGAACGCAGACTTGAGTTCGTTGAACAGAAGGATTCGTCGACCGCTGAGCCTGGATAAATTCGTCGACCGCTGAGCTTGAGTAAAAACGTCGAGCGCTGAGCTTAGACAAATTCTTTGACCGCTGAGATGGGTTCGTCGACCGCTGAGATGGGTTCGTCGACCGCTGAGAACAAGCCTGTTCGTCGAACGCAGAGAGCTTGCCGATCATCGAACGAAGATAGCCGTTCGTCGAACGTAGATAGCCGTTCATCGAACGTAGAATCTGAATGAAATTTCTAGTTCTAACAGCCAAATCTCTTGACCCATAAACTATACATTGGGGTCAACTTTGTCCTTAGTCAACATATAGTGATCCTAGCCCAAATCAGAAATAGGGTTGTTCCAACAATCTCCCCCTATTTGGGTTAGGACACTATTTGACAAAATTTGTAAATAAACAAATACAAAAACATCAAAAACAACAGAGCATGAATATATCTGATATATTTTAAATATTTTATCAGATATAAGGTGAAAAGTACTCTGAGTTTTGAAAATACATTAAAAAAAACAGAAATGAAAATACAAACAGAACCTTGATTTTTCTGAATTCTGCTGCTTCTGAATTCTGAAATTCTGATTTAGTCTGATCTGTGTTGTTCTGAATAATGAATTGAATCTTTATCTGATTTCTGAATGTGTTATATGCATCTTTTAAAACCACAACAGCATTCTGAAAACAGCATATAAATATATTCTGAATTCTGAATCTGCAATCTGCTTTCTAATTTTTGATTAGCTTTATAATTTTGATTAGCTATGCTGTAGCAATAACTGATATTGAATTTGATATATAAAAGTTCTTCTTTTGAGCTGTATCTGCATCTGAATTACAGAATACTTTTCTGAAACAGCAAACTGTAATCAGCAAGCTGTTATAAGCTTTATCAACCTTTTCTTCAAACAGCAATTCCCCCTGAGAGTGTCTCCCCTGAGTTCTGGAGGTTCTTCAGCTTTCTGTCCTTTTGCCTAGTTCATAGAACAACTCCCCCTGAGCAAAACAATGCATCAAATGGAGCTTGTTCATACAAACTTCTCCCCCTCCCTAGTTTCAGGAAAGGCCTGAAGCTAGGCCCCTTGAAGAAGGGACATTTGATGGAGATAGGGAAGGATGCAAGATTTATATTGCTATTGTTCCTGCACAATAAAATAGAGATCAAGTGCAAAGGGAACTAGAAAGAGAAGCAATTCTGTGGATATTCAGCTATAATAAAAAAAAAATTAATGATGACAGGCTGAAATAAGAAGCTTCAAATCAATGAAGAGATGGGTAAGTAGAAAACTTAATTTTTAACAGATTGAATCTCCATCTATCATACCTAGCTGATTTATAAAGAAGATATGTTTATTTTCATCCAAGGGCTTGGTGAAAATATATGCTCTTTGCAAATCAGTAGAGATGAACTGTAGGAAGATTTTGTTTTTATCCACATTATCCCTAAGGAAGTGGTGCCTAATTTCTATGTGTTTAGTCCTACTATGGAGAACTGGATTTTGTGCTATAGATATTGCACTAGTATTGTCACAAAATATAATTGAATTATTTAAGTTGACACCATAGTCTAGGAGCTGATTTTGTATCCACAATATATGTGAGCAGCAACTGCCTGCAGCTATGTATTCAGATTCAGCTGTTGAAGTAGACACAGATGTGTTTACCCAAAAGACCACTTATGAGTAACCCTTCTCGCAGACCGGGCGGCCTGAGGATGAAGGTCGCCCAGTCCAGGTTCAGCAAAGGTCCATCAGCATAAACCAGCCAAACTGGGCGGTCTGACATAATTCAGATTGCCTCCAGAGATTGAAGATCACCAAGGCAAAGTCCAGAAGGCAACCCGCGGTCTCAAGATGGAGACCGCTCGGGTTGCGCCATGAAGGCTATCAGGGTCCAAGTCCAGAAGGCAACCCGCGGTCTCAAGATGGAGACCGCTCGGGTTGCGCCATCAAGGCTATCAGGGTCCAAGTCCAGAAGGCAACCCGCAGTCTCAAGATGGAGACCGCTCGGGTTGCGCCATCAAGGCTATCAGGGTCCAAGTCCAGAAGGAAACCCGCGGTCTCAAGATGGACACCACTCGGGTTGCGCCCTGAAGGCTATCAGGGTCCAAGTCCAGAAGGCAACCCGCGGTCTCAAGATGGAGACCGCTCGGGTTGCGCCATGAAGGCTATCAGGGTCCATGTCCAGAAGGCAACCCGTGGTCTCAAGATGGAGACCGCTCGGTTTGCGTCATAAAGGTTATCAAGGCTCAAGTCCAGGAGACAGGCCGCGGTCTTAAGACAGAGACCGCCCGGGCTGCATCATCGCCTTGACCGCAGCATCTTCAGTCTCCGGCTAGGGCATACCTAGAGCTCAAGCCGCCAAGCCGCACGGCTTTTTCATTTCTTCTCTCTGTATCCCGTCACCGCCTGCCCGATTCTCCTGTACCCGGGCAGGCGGTTATTTTATCCCTGCCCGTTCGGGCAGGCTCCCGAGCCTATAAATAGTGGGTGGCGACATTCCCAAGGGACGCACACTCGAATCCAGGAGCTCGCTTGTCTGAGCTGCGGTCTCGAGTTTCCTGTCTTGCGATCTGTCTAACCGACCGGCTTCTTCTTTCCTGCATCTGTAACCCGCTTTAATCTCTTTACTTCAATCAAAGGAAAGCCTGTCACAGGAGTGGCATTCGCCGTGATGGGCGAAGTCTGGCCTTGACCGCTGCCAACGGTCTCGTTTTCTCTACCTATTAAGTAACCGGCAGCCCACAGCCTCCGACTTCCTTCGGAGGTGCAATTTTGGATTCAACAGAAACACGCGACCTTCAGATCGCAGATTGTCGGTGAAATCCTTGCTACAATGTCAGACCGTCAGTTCCCTCTTGTAGACCGCTCCGATCACAGTGAAGACTCTTTGTGGGAAGCCTTGGATCAATCCAGAAGAAAAGCAGAGCGGGCTTAGAAGGCGACTGATCAGCGTTTGGACGCAATCAGTCAGACTTTAGATCTATTAACCGAGCGGTTAGTTCCACAGCAAGCCGCGGTTTATCAGGCGGTGACTCCGATCCCTCCTCCGCGTCCTCCTTACCCGCTACCACAAGCCGCCATCTTCCAACCCCCTGCAAGAATGTTTTGCGACCAGGCAAAACTTCTACCAGGAAGCCGCGCACAGCATGCCAGCCCGAGTCCTTGATTTCCAAGGGGCGGCTTCTCACGCTGCCCGCCTTTCTTACCCACAAGAGGGCAAGGCCCATCTCTCCTACCCGCCTGAGGTTGCTGTTCATCACTCCTACCTTCCAGAAGTTGTTGTCCGGTCCACCTACCAGGCGGTTTGTCCGCGAGTAGCCGCAGCTCCGGCGGCTTACTATCCTGCTCCTCTATATGAAGATGTTGAAGAAACATCTCCCTTCGTGGATGAAGTCCGAGGGGAACCAGCCCCGAATAATTTCAGAGAGCCTCGTCTGCCAGCTTTCAACGGAGAAACAGATCCCACTGTTCATCTGCAAGCCTTCGAGTCAGCCATTGCCTTGAGGACACTCTCGGATGCAACTAAGTGTAAGCTCCTTGTAACATCCTTCGAAGGACAAGCAAGGGAGTGGTTTTACGGGTTCCACCCCAGATCAATAAGCTGTTTTGCTGAGCTGTGCAGAGAATTTCTGTTGAGATTCTCTACTTCAAGGAAGAGGAAAAGTGGCCCGGCGGACCTTTTCGAAATAAAGCAGCGGGAAGACGAAACGTGGGCCCGTTTCGTAGACCGCTTCCAGAAGGAGGTCATGGAAGTTCAGAACGTGGATACAGAGCTATACAGAGTTGCCCTCATTCATGGCTTAAGGAAGGGCCCCCTAAAATTTGAAGCAAATATAAGGGAGCCAAGAACTTATCAGGAATTGATAAATTTGGCAAACATGTTCATCAGAGGAGAAAAGAGTAACCCAGGCTACGTCGTGAAGTTAGTAAGAGACAAGGAGCAGTCTAATCCATCCTTTCATCATCCACCATCAAACCAACCCCACTTTGAACCTCATTCTCAGAGGGGAAGAAATTACAAAAATAAACAACCCTTTATTGGCCACCAACGGTTTCAGAATCAGAAACCGCCGTTGGCCATCGCATCCGCTCCATTCGTTCCTCTTCCGCAAATAATGACAGTATACTTGCCACAATATACCGCGTAGCCACCTCCAGTCATTCCATCCACTCAATATGATGACTCGCAAGAGTCGTTTACCTCCTTTAAATGTTACCATGGACGAAGTGGTCCAAATCCTCCAAAAGAGGCCAGATTTCAAAAGGCCTGCTCCTCTGAAGTCGGATATTCGCAATCGAAATCTGAATCCTTATTGTGAATATCATAAAGAGGGAGGGCATCTGACCGAATACTGTCGGGCCCTTCGCTTGCTGATAGAGAGGCTCTTGGGAGAAGTAAAGCTCCGGGGCCTAGTTCGGAAGGAGGCAACTGCTGAGCCGGCCACTGAGAATAAAAAAGAAATAGTGGAGGTAACCTGGGAATGCGCCGACATTGAAGATGCCGGCTGCTATGGAGACATCCATCCTTCCGCTGAATGCATCGAAGTCAATGATATGGTCCCCTTGGTGGACATCTATTGTATTCATGGAGTGGATTGAGCAGAGTCGTCTCGCAAATCCAGCATCGCTAGAGTTCTGAAGCAAGAAGTGGTAGCAACTACAAGTTCTCCCCCTGAAAGCACCATTGTCATCTTTGGTCAGGACGAACTTCCTCCAAATGCCCATCCCTTCGACGATGCTGTGGTCATCAAAGCCGTCATCGAGAATTATACTGTTCACAAGATCTTGATTGACACAGGCAGCTCTGTCAATCTCCTATTTCGCCCAACCTTTGAAGCCCTAAAAACTAGAAAGCCTCTGCTTTCCACCGATGGGCCCCTCTACATTTTTTCTGGGGAGAAGAAAGAAGTAGAGGGTTCAGTGAAGCTCCTGGTCTCTCTTGGTGGAGTAATAAAGCTGATCAACTTCGTGGTGGTGGATGCCCCAAGCAACTACTGCACCATCTTTGGGAGGCCAATTCTTAATGCCTACAGGGCAGTAGTATCCACCTTCCACCTTGCTCTTAAGTTTGCTGCTGAGGGAAGGTATTATCGGGTCAGAAGTAACCGAAAGGTAGCTCGGGAGTGTTACGTGCGAACTGTCAACATGATCACCAACATCCCATTTCCTGAGGCTACGGCTGAAGTTCTGAAAATTGCTGAATCCTCAAAGGCTGCTGAGGAGAGGGAAGATCGAGAAGGGGCTCACCTAGAATCGGCCCAGGCGACCCAAGAAGTCCCTATTGCTGAAGGGGAAGACAAGAAGCTGGTCATCAATGTTGAATTGCTGGAGGAGGAAAAAGTGGAGCTGATCTCCTGTCTTTTGGAGAACCTGGATATCTTCGCCTGGCCAGCGGAGGATATGCCAGGAGTGGATCCGGACGTGGCTTGTCATCACCTGAACATATCTCCTGAGTTCAAGCCAGTCCAACAAAAGAAAAGAGAAGTGGCGACCAAGCTGGCGGTGCCCATCAGAGAGGAGATTGCCAAACTCCTGAAAGCGGGCTTTATTTCTGAAATTCAGTATCCCACGTGGATGTCGAATGTTGTAATGGTTAAAAAATCCGGTGGAAAGTGGCGCATGTGCGTGGACTTTACTAAACTTAATAAAGCATGTCCCAAAGATTGCTACCCTCTGCCTCGGATAGATGTCTTTGTAGATTCCGTGGTTGGGTATGATTTTATGAGCTTTCTCGATGCTTTCTCTGGGTACCATCAAATTAAAATGCACAAACCCGATATCCCGCACACCTCATTTATCACCAACGATGGGTGTTATTGCTATCTCATAATGCCCTTTGGTCTTAAAAGAATGATGGATACCGTCTTTAAGCATCAAAATGGCAGGAACGTCGAAGTTTACATTGATGATCTCCTTCTGAAAAGTAAAACGTTTTCAATACATTTGAAAGACCTCGTAGAGACATTCACTACTATACAGAGGTTCAAATTAAAATTGAACCCGTTGAAATGTGTGTTTGGGGCAAACAAGGGAAAGTTTCTCGGGCATCCCTTAACTCCTAATGGCCTTGCACCGAACCCAGATAAGGTGAAGGCCATCCTTGATATGACCCCTCCTCGTAGTACCAAGGAATTTCAGTAACTTGGAGGAAGGTTGGCAGGATTGAACAGGTTTATTTCCAAATCAGGAGACAAAAGTACCCCATTCTTCAAAATACTGCGGGGAGGATCAAAGTTTGAATGGAACGAAGAATGCACCAAGGCTTTTGAACAGTTAAAAGAGTAGTTGACTTTAACCCCTCTACTTCAAAGTCCTCGAGAGGGGGAGATATTGTTCGTATACTTGGGGGTCGGCCCAGATGCAGTGAGTTCCGTCCTTGTTCGGGAACAAAAGAAGAAACAGTTTCCAATCTACTATGTCAGCCATATCCTCAAGGATGCGGATACCAGATATACGATCTTGGAAAAGCTAGCTTTGGCTTTGGTTATGTCATTGCGAAGGCTCCGCCCTTACTTTCAGGCTCATCCTATTCAAATAATTACAGATAATCCTTTGAGAAGCATTCTTGAAAAACTAGATCATTCAGGGAGGCTGGCTAAATAGGCTATTGAATTAAGCGAGTTCGAAATATCCCATGTTCCGAGCACAGCGATCAAAGCACAGGTCTTGGCAGATTTCCTGGTTGACATAGCAGAATCTAGTCCAGAACAGGTGGTGAAATCCCCTTTGGCTTGGGTCATTTATGTGGATGGGGCTTCTGGTAAAAACTCTGTGGGAGCCGGGGTAGTTTTAATCAGTCCAAATGGCATCAAGCTGGAGCAATCTATCAAATTCTTCTTTCCAGTTAAAAATAATCAAGCAGAATATGAGGCACTTCTGGCTGGGCTGAGGCTTGCAAAAGAGTTGCGCATAGAACACGTACAAGTTAAAACTGATTCATTAGTAATGGCCTCTCAGGTCTTGGGGAATTATGAGACAAGGGAGCAGATTCTGAGGAAGTATCTATTATTAGCCAAAAAGGAAATCGAAAGATTCAAGTCGTTCATTATCGAGCATATTTCAAGAACGCAAAATGAGGAAGCAGATGAGTTGTCAAAGTTCGGTCTTGCAACAGGGGGAGTGACCTTTGAACTTTTCCATCCGGCAACAGATGAGGCGGAACTTATGCAAATTGATCAGAATCCTTCGTGGAAGGACCCTTATGAGATGTTTTTGTCAAAAGGAGAGTTCCATTATTCCATCAAAGATAGAAGAAGATTTAGAAGGAAAGCGGTATATTATTATCTGATAGCGGGAGTTCTCTACAGGAAGACTTTGATCTCTCCCTAAGCACGGTGTGTTTCCGAGGACGAAATTCCAACCCTACTTCAGGAAGTTCATTCCGGGGAATGTGGTAGCCATTCAGGAGCAAAGAATTTGGAGAAGAGAATCTTAAGGCAGGGATATTTCTGGCCAACCATGAGGAAGTGTTGGAACAACCCTATTACTGATTTGGGCTAGGATCACTATGTTTTAACTAAGGATCAAGTTGACCCCATTGTATAGTTTAAGGGTAAAGTTTTTAGGCTGTTAGAGTAGCTAGAACTTAAGGAAAATTAAAGATCTCTGTGTTCGACAAATGACTATCGGTGTTCGACAAATGGCGAGTGGCGTTCGACAAATGTCTAGCATCGTTCGACGAATTATTCTCAGCAGACTGAAGTATTAGAGCCAGTCCCAACGCTCGACATTCTCTGAGCAGTCCTAGACGAATTCTAGGCAGTGTTCGACAAATTCCAGCCAGAGCTCGACAAATTCTGTATTAAAGCTCAGTTCGACAAATACAGTCCAGATTATTTAATATCAGTTATTTGTTAGTACTCTGAACACAGATCGACGACTCTAACGGATATATTCAATATGTTTGGACATATTCAAGAAAGCTAAAGAAGGATATTATATTCTTTGAATATATTCCTTTCTTTCCTTTATTCCAAGGCAAAGATAGTCGTTGACACTTAATGCAAATGAGTATTTCACGACTAAGGAATTAAAGGACCTGACAAAGTCGTTTTGTCTTTGTTGTTATTCCAAGAAAGAATTAAAGGCTGATTATTCTATTTCCAAAAATAGAATATATCAAAGACAAACATTATTGTCTCTTCACTCTCGACAGAATTAAAAAATATTCTTACAGAATACAGAGAGAGAACAACAACAAGAATAGAGAAAGAAAAAGCAGAACACTCAGTCAATATTCTCAGTCTTCTTCTTCCTCAAGCAACAATCATCTTTTGTCTGAGAACATCTTCTTCAAGATCCATCTCTCAGATATCTGCTGCAAGTTCAAGTCTTCTAAAAGAGCAACAAGGAATTTGAAGAACCTTCTCTTCCAGATCAATCTGCTACAGAAGATTTGTGTTTTCAAGAGAAAGCTTCTCCATCATCTGTCAAATACTTCAATCAGACAGGGGGTTTTACAACAAGTCCACTAGAGTCTTCTCTCAACATCTTGACAGAGAAGAACACTATAACCTCTTTCTCACCTCTCTTTTACAGGGTTAATACTCCCTTCAAAAGTGTAACTCCTCGGTGGCAAGACACCTGATCAAAAAATCTAGTTGGTTTTGAGCACCTGAACAAAAGCTCTGTGGTGTGTGGACACCTGATCAAAATCACCTTGGTGTTAGGGCACCTGATCAACCCTCCTAGTGGACTCCTACCAAGGGTGGTAGAAGAGTGGACTACCCAGATTTATTGGGGAACCACTATAAATTCCTTGTGTCTTCTATGTGTGTTTATTTCTTTGTGCTGTGCTGTGTGCTTTTATTTATTTAGTTTTCTGCTTATTTATATATATCTCACACTGCTTACACATATATATAACACTATTTTAATTCTGTTATAAAAACTAAGGAAAAGTTTTTAATACTCTATTCACCCCCCCCCCCTCTAGAGTAACTTAAGATCTAACCTCCACTTTCAATTGGTATCAGAGGTAGGTTGATTCTTTACAGGCTAACACCTGAATCACAAAGATCAATTAGATCTTAAATTAATTTAGAGTTTTTATTTTGTCTATTTTCTGTTAAAAACTCATGGCACAAAACAAGGAGTATTCAAGCACAAGACCTGCTATGTGCAATCTTAGCAAGTTTGCACTTTGGAAAGCAAGGATTAGGCTTTATATGAACTCTATTGATGAAGAGATTTTCAATGTTATTCTGACAGGGACTCCAACACCTACAGCATCAACAAGAACTGAAGCTACAACAGACAATCATGCTGTCCCACCTCCTGAGTGGACAGAAACTCAAAAGAAGCAAAGAAATGCAGATGCTAAAGCCATGAACATTCTGGCTCAAACAATGTCTGATGACATATTTCAAAAAGTTGTTGAATGTACTTCAGCTAGAGAGATTTGGATCTCACTAAATAATATGGTTGTAGGTTCTGCAGATGAAAGAAAAGACAGAAGATCACACTTGATCTCCCTGTATGAAAACTTCAAGAAAGGAGAAACAGAGACAGTTGTTGATATGTATAACAAACTCAGTCTCATAATCAATGAGCTGAAATCTCTGGACAAAGAGATATCTATCACTGAAGTCAATGATAAGATCCTAATGTGCTTCCCCAGCACATGGGATTCTAGAATCTGGCCAATCAAGGAAGCCAGAAGTCTCAATGAGATTACCACTGAAGCTTTGTTGGGCAAACTCAAATCTTATGAGCACCTCATCAAATCCAGGGAAGCTGAATCATCCACTTCGTCTCCAGCATCAAAGAAAGAAAAGAGCATAGCTTTCAAAGCAACTGATGCAGAAGAAGAAAAGACTCCAAAAGATGAGGAGTTTATGAGTATCATAGCCAAGAGATTTTACAAAATGGCTAAGAAGGACTTCAGAAAGAAGGAGTCCAGATCAAGAGAAAAGCAAAGGTATGACAAATCAACTCCTAAAGAAGTTATTTGTTATGGTTGCAGGAAAGCTGGACACTATCTGACAGAATGTCCAGAAGAGCAAAAGAAAGAAAAGAAAAAGGAAAAAAGAAGAGAAAAGAAGCTCCAGCAAATCATCCTCCCACAAGCACAAAAAGAAGGGAAGAGGATTTATTGCAGAATCCTGGAGTGAAACTGAATCTAAATCATCATCCAGTTCATCTGATGATGATGATGATGAAGAAAAATCAAGGAAAAGTGACCAATGTCTGATGGCATTATATGACTCAAGCAGTGAGTCAGAATATGCTTCCTCATCCAGCTCCAATGACGATGAAGAAGAAAGAACATTCTGCATGATGGCTATCAATGCCTCGGGACATAATTCTGATAAGGAAAAATCAGAATCTGAAGCAGAAGATGATGCAGATCAGGTATTATCTCATTTTGATTTTACTTCAGTTGAATTCAAGGCTGAATTCAAAGTTCTTTGCTTAGACTTACTAAAATCTGAGAAAGAAATAATCTCACTCAGAAGTAAGCTAGTTGATATGAAAATTATAATTGAAGAAAATATTAACCTTAAAAAGGATTTGGCTGCCTCCAGGGAACATATTGTTCTCATTGAGAGCAAGTTGTCTGAAGCAAAGAAGTTTGAAGAAACCCTAAATGGGAGAAGCATCAAACTGATGGACATAACAAGCACAGTTAATGATAGACTTAATAGCAAACTGGGCTTGGGTGCCTCATCAAGTGAGCCACATCTGGTTAAGAAGAATATATTATCTACACCTATAAAATTTATATCTGCTAAAAGCAAAGAGGTTGTAGAAGCAAATAATTATGTTTCAAGCAAGAATGTTAAGAATAAAAGAATTCAGAAGAATTCGTCGAACAAAGCTCGACGAAAAGATTCAAATTTGTCGAACGGAGATCGACGAAAACTGAAAACAAATTTTCAGTATAGTTATCATATGAACAGTGCTCGACGAAATCATGCACATTCGTCGAACCGCGATCGACGAATTTACCCAAATTTGTCGAACAGATACAATACACAGAATTTCAGGAATTCTAATTCTAAACACACTAAAAATACTTTTACTGAATGGATTATACCTCCAAGGAGATATCATCCACAAGGCTATAAGGATCAGCCTGAAATGTCCTTTATTTCTGAGTATTGTGGTATGACAAAAGGACCCAAGGTAGTCTGGGTCAAAAATAACTAGTTTATTTTTCTGTATTTGCAGGTACATAGCTATCCAAAGATAAAAGAATATTGGTACTTCGATAGTGGATGCTCAAAGCATATGACAGGAAACAAGGCCAACCTAAGCAATTATAAGGCAAAGCTTGGACCCAAAGTTATCTTTGGAGACTCCAACTGTGGACAGACAAAAGGATATGGACAAGTCAAAGTTTGAACAGTCACCTTCAAAGAAGTATCATATGTCAAAGGTCTCAAGCACAACCTCATCAACATAAGGCAGTTATGTGATGAAGGTTATCAGGTAACCTTTACCCCTTTCCAATGTCTTATTACCAATAATAAAAATAAAAATGTATTATCTAGTATTAGACAAGGAAATATTTATCTAGTCAATTTTGACTCTGCCAATATAGACATCTGTCTATTTAATTCAATAAGTAAGACAAATGAATTATGGCATAAAAGGCTTGGACACATTAACCTTAGGACTATCTCTAGGCTTTCTAAGTACAATCTTGTCAGAGGACTACCTTCTAGTTCATACAAGAAGAAAGGACTTGGTAGAGCTTGTCAGTTAGGTAAGCAGACTAGAAGTAGTTTCAAATCTTTATCCAAGTGTGATTCACCTAGGATTCTGTATTTATTACATTTAGATCTTTTTGGACCTACTGCTATACAGAGCTTAGGAGGGAATCATTATTTTCTAGTTATTCTAGATGACTTCTCTAGATTCACTTGGGTGTTCTTTCTTAGGAACAAGTCTGACACTTTCAAAGTTCTAACAGACTTTCTCAGGTCCATCAAGACTGAGTACTCTACTGTAGTTGCATTGATCAGAAGTGATCATGGCACTGAGTTTGAGTTTCTTCTGATGAGAGAATTCTGTGGAAAAGAAGAGATCAGGCAGTGTTTCTCTGCTCCTAGAAGCCCTCAACAAAATGGGGTAGCTGAAAGGAAAAATAGAACACTAATTGAATCAGCAACTACGTTGCTTGCTGATGCTCATTTGCCACTCTCCTTTTGGGCAGAGGCAATGAACACAGCAAATTATGTGTTGAATAGATGCCTGATACATAAACTTAAGGGTAAAACTCCCTATGAACTACTCAAGAATAAAAAGCCTAAGGATAGCTATTTTAAGATTTTTGGTTGTAAATGATATGTGCATAACAATGATAAGAAATATCTAAGGAAGTTTGAAGCTAAGGCAGTTGAAGGCATATTCCTTGGATACTCTCTATCTAGTAAGGAATATAGAGTCTACAACAAATCTACTCTTAAGATAGAGGAGTCCATGCATGTTTCTTTTGATGAAACTAACTTGTTAAATGAGTAGAGGAATACCACCTCTACCATAAATACTTTGCAGTTACCAGACCTATGTGAAGATCTCAATGAGTTGAATCTACAGAAGAGAGATTCTTTACTTCCAACAACTCAAGCACTTGAATATAGTGAAGAAGAAGATCAACCAGAAGATCTTGCTGACAAATCAACTCAAGTGACAGCAGAACATCTTCCACAGAATATCACAGCTGAACAAATTCCCCAAGTGGATACAATTGCTGAACCAACTCCAACTGTTGACCACATCACAGTTAGAGATCATCCAATATCACAAGTAATTGGAGATATTTCAGCAGGTGTTCAAACAAGGCAGCAACTACACCAAAATCAGATGCATACTTGTTTCCTATCACAAGTTGAACCTCAAACTATAACAGATGCAGAACAAGATCCAAAATGGATTCTTGCAATGCCTGAGGAGCTCAACCAATTTGAAATGAACAAGGTTTGGGATTTGGTTCCAAGACCAAAGGGCCATCGAGTCATTGACATTAAATGGGTCTTCAGGAATAAGCTAGATGAAAAAGGCAACATTGTGAGAAATAAAGCAAGACTGGTAGCTCAAGGATATTCACAGGAAGAAAGCATTGATTATGATCAGACCTTTGCTCCTGTTGCAAGACTTGAAACAATCAGAATCTTTCTTGCATTTGTTGCATACAAGAAATTCAAAGTATATCAAATGGATGTAAAGAGTGAATTCTTAAATGGAGAAATCAAAGAAGAAGTCTATGTGGAACAACCACCAGGTTTCATCTCTCCAACTCAACCCTCTTTTGTATTTAAGCATAAGAAAGCTCTTTATGGTCTTAAACAAGCTCCTAGAGCATGGTATGAGACTTTAGCTAGTTTTCTTTTAGAGAATAAATTCTGTAGAGGCATAGTAGATAAAACCTTATTTTTCAGGATACATAAAAATAAAACATTGTTAGTTCAAATATATGTAGATGATATTATCTTTGGCTCTACTGACTCAAATTTGTGCAAACGATTTTCCAATCTAATGCAATCTAAATTTGAAATGAGTAGTATGGGTGAGTTATCATACTTCCTTGGTCTTCAAGTGAAGCAAACTCCAAATAGAATCTTCATATCTCAATCTAAGTATGCTAAGGAATTAGTGAAAAGATTTGGTATGTCTGATTCTTCCACCATGAAAACACCCATGCCCTCAAATGCTTTTGTAGATAATGATGAATCAGGGAAACCTGTTGACTCAAAAGTATATAGAGCAATTGTTGGCTCACTACTTTATTTAACAGCAAGTAGGCCTGGCATAATGTTTACCTGTATTTGTGCTAGGTTCCAAGTTAACCCCAAGGAATCTCACTTAATTTTATTTAAAAGGATTTTGAGATATATAAAGGGTTGCCTTAATCTAGGACTTTGGTATCCAACAACCTCTGAATTTGAATTAACTGGGTTCTCAGATTCAGATTATGCTGGATACAGAGTAGACAGGAAAAGCACATCAGGAACTTGTCAGTTTCTTGGTGATAGGCTTGTGTCTTGGTTTTGTAAGAAGCAGACATCTGTGTCCACATCAACAGCTGAAGCTGAATACATAGCTGCTGGTAGTTGCTGCTCACAGATGTTGTGGATACAAAATCAGCTTCTAGACTATGGTGTCAACTTAAATAATTCATCTATATTTTGTGACAATACTAGTGCAATATCTATAACACAAAATCCAGTTCTCCATAGTAGGAATAAACACATAGAAATTAGGCACCACTTCCTTAGGGATAATGTGGATAAAAAAAATCTTCATACAGTTCACCAAGCCCTTGGATGAAAAGAAACATAGGTTCTTTATAAATCAGCTAGGTATGATAGATGGAGATTCAATCTGTTAAAAATTAAGTTTTCTACTTACCCATCTCTTCATTGATTTGAAGCTTCTTATTTCATCATGTCATCATTAATAAAAAATTTTATTATAGCTGAATATCTACAGAATTGTTTCTCTTTCTAGTTCCCTTTGCACTTGATCTCTATTTTATTGTACAGGAACAATGACAATGACAAAATTGCATACCTCCCTACCTCCATCAAATGTCCCTTCTTCAAGGGGCCTAGCTTCGGGCATTTCCTGAAACTAGGCAAGGGGAGAAGTTTGTATGAACAAGCTCCATTTGATGCAATGTTTTGCTCAGGGGGGAGTTGTTCTATGAACTAAGCAAGGAGAGAAAGCTGAAGAACCTCCAGAACTCAGGGGGAGACACTCTCAGGGGGAGTTGTTGTTTGAAGAAAAGCTTGATAAAGCTTACAGCAGTTTGCTGATCACAGTTTGCTAATTACAGTTCATGATCAAGTTCAGATCAGTTATTGCTACAGATACAGTTCAGAAGAAGAACCTTTATCTAGCAAATTCAATATCAGTTATTGAATCAGCAAAACTAATCAAAATTATAAAGCTGATCAGAATTAGAAAGCAGATATCAGATTTCAGAATCTATCCATATGCAGATTTCAGAATGCTGTTTTGGATTTAAAACAAGCAGCAGATAACACATTCAGAAATCAGATAAAGATTTAATTCAAAATTCAGAACAATACAGTTCAGTTCAGATCAGAATTCAGAATAACACAGTTCAGACAAAATCAGAATTTCAGAATTCAGAAGCAGCAGAATTCAGAAAAATCAAGGTTTCGATTGTATTTTCATTTCTGTTTTTATTGAAATGTATTTTCAAAACTCAGAGTACTATTTATTTTATATCTGACAAAATATTCAAAATAATATCAGATATATTCATGCTCTGTTGTTTTTGATGTTTTAGTATTTGTTTATTTTCAATATTTGTCAAGTAGTGTCCTAACCCAAATAGGGGGATATTGTTGGAACAACCCTATTACTGATTTGGGCTAGGATCACTATGTTTTAACAAAGGATCAAGTTGACCCCATTGTATAGTTTAAGGGTCAAGTTTTTAGGATGTTAGAGTAGCTTGAACTTAAGGAAAATTCAAGATCTCTGTGTTCGACAAATGACTATCGGTGTTCGACAAATGGCGAGTGGCGTTCGACAAATGTCTAGCATCGTTCGACGAATTGTTCTCAGCAGACTGAAGTATTATAGCCAGTCCCAACGTTCGACATTCTCTGAGCAGTGCTCGACGAATTCCAGGCAATGATGAGTCCTGATAATATACACATTTATGGACTCATCCGGGCCGTTATTTAGTCAATTCTCCGCACTTTAGCCTTGTTATAGTTTATATTTGATAATCCACGCTAGGTGCACATCTTGGCCTACTTTGGTGTGATTTTCGTGCTTTTTGTCATTAGTAGTATTCTTGTGCTGTTAAGTGCCACTTTCAGTGGCTAGATCTGTGGTTGTGCTGGAATAGGAGTCGTGCAAGTGTTCCCGGTGCAATTCTGCACAGGAACACTGCGCACGATCGCCGGTTCTATTGCGCACGACCACTGGTCGTGCACCACTGATCGTGTGCACTTAACCCTTTTTCACGAGTTCTGTTTGGTGCAGTGCGCACGACCATCAACGACAGTGCGCATGACCACCGGTCGTGCGCCACTGCTCGTGCGCACTTACCATTTAATTTCCGAGTTCTGTTTGCTGTAGTGCGCACGACCATCAACTCCAGTGTGCACGACCACCGGTCGTGCGCCACTGGTCGTGCGAACATTTTATTTTATAATTTCGTATCTTGCAGGTTCCACCCAGGCAGTGCGCACGATCGCAGAATTCCAGTGCGCACGACCACTGGTCGTGCGCCAATGACCGTGCGCAGTATTCAATCCAGCGCCTATTTAAACGCCTGTTGCGATTTTAGGGCGATCGATCACTGGCGGGAGCGGGATTCCTGTTCCGTACGCCGCCGATTTCCACCGTGGGACGCCTCCACTTCATCTTCTACGCAAGGGGAAGCCTCCTCCACCCATTCCAAGACTTCCTCCATTGTCCGTGAGTGTTATCCATCGTCCGCAAGCCTCCAAGCAACCATTCTCTCATTCCGCCCGGTGAGAAGAAGAAGGAACCTGAAGTCGAAGATGGCGGAGCTACGTAGGAAGATCGTGGCAGCTCTCTACGCCGGAAGCATAGTCCGCCCGAGTCCGGAGGTAGCCTGACAACCTACCATTCCGGTCGTGAACGGCCGCTAGTCTTCACCACCGGTTATTTCTTTCCTCTTTCCTCCATTGTACTCTTTGAACCGTGCAATACTCGAATATTGTGATGTTTATTTTGATGGAAATGAATAGTTCTTTGTTGTTCTTCATGGTTTGGTGGTGATTCATTCCGCTTTCTCTCACTCACTCGCGCACGCACGCAAGGTGTTTGATCCGCGTTAGCAAGAGCTAACGGTGGTTGTGAAGAGGTGTTTGCGACCCTCACCCTCTCGCACTTGAGTTCACTTCATCCGCCTCACGAAGCACGGCATCGCGGTCGTTGCATCCACCTCACTTTGCGAAGCGGTGTTTTCGACCCGCATCTCTTTTGTTGTTGATAAGATTAGGAAAACCAACCAAAAGCCCCATCTTTGTGTTTGTTGAACGCTTGTATAACAATAATCACTGCGCGATTCGTTCACCCATCCTGCATTCCTCAAGAGACCGACATCCGGGGAATTTATTCTCCACAATTATTACTTGACAGCAACCGGTGCACTTGCCGACACGCATCAAGTTTTTGGCGCCGTTGCCGGGGAATGCAGGCGTGTGTCGTCTTGTGTTGTGACTTTCGTTATACGAGCAGTTGTTTTTTATTTTCTTTGTTTTTCTTTTTGTTTTTGACAGTTCATGCAGAGGCAGGTCGCAGGTGAACTCGCACCTTTTGATCCAGAAATCGAACGAACTGCTCGCGCGCGAAGGCGCGCTGCGGCTGTACAAGCGGCCATGGGTGATCAGGTAGACCCAAATGATGTTGATCCGAGAATGCCCGGCGTGGGGGAACATCAGCCTGGGATTGAGCAGGAGGCAGCTAGGCCTCGACCCCGCACGATGAGGGACTACACCACTCCAACTGCTGGGAGTGTGTATCTAGGTTTTGGGCCCAATATTATGAATAATCAGTTTGAGATCAAGCCAGCGATCTTAAACATCATCCGGAACAACGCTCAGTTCTCGGGGTTGGCCAGCGAAGATCCGCATATGCATCTGGCGGAGTTTTCTGATATTTGCGGAACCTTCCGCTACGCGGGGATTGCTGACGACACGGTCAAGCTTAGACTGTTTCCCTTTTCACTCCGCGACAAAGCAAAGGTGTGGCTCCACTCCATTCCGCCCGGGACTGCTGCAACTTGGGATGCCCTCGCATCCAAGTTCCTTGCTAAATTCCATCCTGTGGATAAGATTGTAAGCTTGCGGCGGGAGATCGCCACATTTCGCCAACTTGACCAAGAGACCCTTGCTGAAGCATGGGAGCGCCTCAACGATCTCCTTCGTCGTTGCCCTGGCCACGAGCTCCAACCATGGAATGTGGTTGAATTGTTCTACTTCGCGATCGAGCCCAACTACAGGGCAATGATCGATGCTGCGGCGGGTGGCACCTTGATGAACCACACCCCTGAGGAAGCCCTTCGAATTCTGCGCGACACTGCCTCCTACAGTACATTCTGGACTGCAGGGAGAAATGCTCCAAGAAGCGGCCGAGGTCTTTTCATGGTCGACTCTCTCCCCTCCCCATCCGTGACTGCTGCTGTCATTACCTGCGAGGGATGTGGAGGCGGAGGCCACCACGCGTATGAGTGTTCGGGGAACAACGTGGCAGGTGACTTCGCACACTTGAACTTGAACGAATCTGTTAATTATGTAGGAAATCAGCCTAGGGGGGCGCCTTTCAATAATGCTTATAATCCGGGAGCGAGAAGTCACCCGAACTTCTCGTGGAATCCAAACACACCTGGCCAACGATGGGCACCGGGGCAGCATCAAAACGATGCTTACGCCTCCGGGAGCCAACCGAGGCCACCACACCCGGACTATAATCAAGCACCCCCTACTCAAAAAAAGAGTAGTCTAGAAGAGATGATGGAGAAATTCATGCAAGTAGCTAATTCGAATATGGTAAATCAAACTGCATCCATGCGAAACCTAGAAACGCAGTTGGGCCAATTGGCCCAAGTGCTAACCGAGCGATCGCAGGGGACCCTTCCCAGCAACACGGAGAAGAACCCAATTGATCAGGGGAAGCGTCTTGGGGATGTGGTAGAGGTTGAACCGAGTGAGCTGGTAATTTCTTGTGCCATCAATAAGGTTGAAACAAAAGCTTTATGCGATTCCGGTTCCTCCCGCAACGTCATTGCACTGCAAGATGTTGCGAAATTACAACTTGAGATGAACACGGAGGAAAGGAAATAGCTTATTCTCGCTAACGGCACTATTATCCAATCTGAGGGGGAAGTGAGAAATGTGGAAGTAATAGTTGAGGGGACGACTGTGGTCGCGGACTTTCAGGTGTTGGGCCCCCAGGAAAATCAATCCATTCCTATCTTGGGCATGCCATTCTTGAAAGAGAGCGGCGCCACCCTTGACTTCGCTACGGGGTGTGTTCTCCTACCTAACAAGGCGCTGCAGCCCACTCGCCTCGAAGCTACAGCTGACACATCCACTCCTCCCCCTCTCGTTATTTCTGATGAATTTCTAAGATGTGCAAGAAAGATACATGATCAAGAAACAAGTGAAGGAGGAAAGGAGGAGCTCCAATCAGATGAGGAAGAAGAGGTTGACTTCCGGAAAGAGTTCGACTCCGAGAAGGAGGAAGACTGCAGTTCGGGGAACGTTGACTTGGATCTAGTTAGGGATGATGATTATTTATCTTCTTGTGGTGAATCTTGTAATAAACTATCTAAGCGCTCCATCTCCTGGGCCGATCCGGTGGTCACCGCGATACCGGAGGTGACACCACCCCCCGCTAAAGTGGAGAAATCTGAGAACTTTCAACGGTGGCAGTCTCCGACTGTCGCCAAACTTAAAAAGGAAAAACTTCTGCTCGATGCTCGTGCTGCCGCTCTCCGTGGGAAGATGGCGAAGGTTAGGGGAGCATTGGGTAACACCAGTGCTGGCCCTAATGCGTTCACCTCCCGCCTACGTGCTACGGGAGACGCGCATCATAAGAGCGCTTTTAGTTGAATTGTGTTTCTTCTGATGTGGTGAACTGCTTCTGAATATTTCTCTTTCAATTTTTGCACTCTTTAAACACTGCTAATACAGGTATTTGGTCCAGCTTAAGGACGTTAAATGAAAGCGCTACTGGGAGACAACCCAGATTCCCTGATTTTGTAGTTTTCTTTTTTATCTAACTTCTTTTAGTTCAGCTTTTGCATTTGCCTGTGTCGCTTTGAGTTTTGTGCTTGCAGGTTTTGTGTTCGATGGTGCGGATGCTGCGGACTATTTCTGTTCATAAACGCCAATCGTCTGGTATGCTCATTTCTGAGCATTGGGTAACACTTCCTCCCCTCTTTTGGCTTCAAATTTTTTAGATATATTGTTTAGCTTAAGTCTGGGGGGCGTATGTTGTCACCCACTGTGCACGAGTTGCACCGCATACTAGAAGGTTGATTCTTATTCATCTTCATTATCATTGTTTCTTTTCATGCTTCGCACACCACTTCACCCACTTGAGTGCGCGCTTATCTTTTTGTTGTTGTTCCGTTGTAAACTATCTTGGTTGGAGTATGAAATAGGTTGTTAACGTAGGAATTATTATTTGGAGTGCGATGTTGACTCATGTAGTGTTCTAGTCACTTCGCATGCTATGGTAGAATGTGAGTAGAACTAGATTTTCTTTATGCATCTAAATTATGTTTAGTATTTCTGCGTAAATTTAGATTTAATATACTCAAGTGGTGAATTTGTATGGAATTGACGATAACCCGGTGTTGTGTGTGTGCGATTGCTAGTCGTGTGTTGCTCGAGTCGGGAGGAAGGTTTATCTTTCTCGTGGGCTAAGAACTTGCCCCAAGCGACTCTCGAAGCATGGGTGAGAGCTACTCGTTGAGTCAAGCATGATGTAGGCCACCCTTTGGCTAGTTTGATCTTTGTTATTCCATGTCCATTTCATTCACCTTTGCAAGCCTATTTTGTGCCTACCAATCCTTTGTTCAGCTCCTCTTCATCCACCAAAGCCTGAAGCCTATCCCACGCCCGCAACCAAATTGTTTTTAACTGCGCTCATAATTCTATACTTGTGTGGAGTGTGGAATCATTGTGTTGTGATGGGAAAATAACGCCCATCTGCTGATTTTGAACCAACCGAAGGATACATAAAAGAAGTAAAATATGTTAAAAGAAAAAAAGAGAGTATTTTGAAAAAATCCTTCCGAGCTAAAAAAGACAATCTGTTGGTATTTGTGAAGTAGGCCGTGTGCACACCTGGTTTTCATGATAAGTCTGGGGGTGTGTCACACGAGCATAGTTTGTTGGTCTTGTGTGGTGCAGCGTTCCGTTAGCTCACTTGGGTTGCGTAGCCACCGCGTTTAACTTTGAATATCATACCGTAACCTAAGCCCCGTTCTAATCCTATAAGTCCTACTGATTTGATTTGCGAGTTTGCTAGCGCCGTGGAGAGAGTGTGACCGGGCAAGCGTATGGTTCACGACGGTGATGGATTTCAGTGGAGTTATTCCTAAGCTCCGATCTTTTGCAACACCGGCCTCAGTGTCTCGTCACTTTCATACCGGGCATGATCGTCAAATTCTTCGTAATTCACCAACTGAGTATAACTAAATCTTTAATTACGCTTTAATACTTATGTAAATTAGTTAGCATAGTTAAACTCTCCTTCTACTAGAATCTCTACTCGCATGCGTTGTTACTTCGCACCGTACTCCCTTGTGTAATTCTCAATGTTAACTATCGTTTTCACACTCCGCCGGATTCGTTTGCTCGGGACGCGCAAACAGTTAAGTCTGGGGGTGTGATGAGTCCTGATCATATACACATTTATGGACTCATCCGGGCCGTTATTTAGTCAATTCTCCGCACTTTAGCCTTGTTATAGTTTATATTTGATAATCCACGCTAGGTGCACATCTTGGCCCACTTTGGTGTGATTTTCGTGCTTTTTGTCATTAGTAGTATTCTTGTGCTGTTAAGTGCCACTTTCAGTGGCTAGATCTGTGGTTGTGCTGGAATAGGAGTCGTGCAAGTGTTCCCGGTGCAATTCTGCACAGGAACACTGCGCACGATCGCCGGTTCTATTGCGCACGACCACTGGTCGTGCGCCACTGATCGTGTGCACTTAACCCTTTTTCACGAGTTCTGTTTGGTGCAGTGCGCACGACCATCAACGACAGTGCGCACGACCACCGGTCGTGCGCCACTGCTCGTGCGCACTTACCATTTAATTTCCGAGTTCTGTTTGATGTAGTGCGCACGACCATCAACTCCAGTGCGCACGACCACCGGTCGTGCGCCACTGGTCGTGCGAACATTTTATTTTATAATTTCGTATCTTGCAGGTTCCACCCAGGCAGTGCGCACGATTGCAGAATTCCAGTGCGCACGACCACTGGTCGTGCGCCAATGACCGTGCGCAGTATTCAATCCAACGCCTATTTAAACGCCTGTTGCGATTTTAGGGCGATCGATCACTGGCGGGAGCGGGATTCCTGTTCCGTACGCCGCCGATTTCCACCGTGGGACACCTCCACTTCATCTTCTACGCAAGGGGAAGCCTCCTCCACCCATTCCAAGACTTCCTCCATTGTCCGTGAGTGTTCTCCATCGTCCGCAAGCCTCCAAGCAATCATTCTCTCATTCCGCCCGGTGAGAAGAAGAAGGAACTTGAAGTCGAAGACGACGGAGCTACGTAGGAAGATCGTGACAGCTCTCTACGCCGGAAGCATAGTCCGCCTGAGTCCGGAGGTAGCCCGACAACCTACCATTCCGGCCGTGAACGGCCGCTAGTCTTCACCACCGGTTATTTCTTTCCTCTTTCCTCCATTGTACTCTTTGAACCGTGCAATACTCGAATATTGTGATGTTTATTTTGATGAAAATGAATAGTTCTTTGTTGTTCTTCATGGTTTGGTGGTGATTCATTCCGCTTTCTCTCACTCACTCGCGCACGCACGCAAGGTGTTTGATCCGTGTTAGCAAGAGCTAACGGCGGTTGTGAAGAGGTGTTTGCGACCCTCACCCTCTCGCACTTGAGTTCACTTCATCCGCCTCACGAAGCACGGCATCGCGGTCGTTGCATCCACCTCACTTTGCGAAGCAGTGTTTTCGACCCGCATCTCTTTTGTTGTTGATAAGATTAGGAAAACCAACCAAAAGCCCCATCTTTGTGTTTGTTGAACGCTTGTGTAACAATAATCACTGCGCGATTCGTTCACCCATCCTGCATTCCTCAAGAGACCGACATCCGGGGAATTTATTCTCCACAATTATTACTTGACAGCGACCGGTGCACTTGCTGACACGCATCAGGCAACGTTCGACAAATTCCAACCAGAGCTCGACAAATTCTGTATTAAAGCTCAGTTCGAAAAATAAAGTCCAGATTATTTAATATCAGTTATTTGTTAGTACTATGAACACAGATCGACGACTCTAACGGATATATTCAATATGTTTGGACGTATTCAAGACATTTAAATAAGGATATTAAATTCTTTGAATATATTCCTTTCTTTTCTTAATTCCAAGGCAAAGATAGTCGTTGACAATTAATGCCAAGGAGTATTTCACGGCTAAGGAATTAACGGACCTGACAAAGTCGTTTTGTCATTGTTGTTATTCCAAAAAAGAATTAAAGGCTGATTATTCTATTTCCAAAAATAGAATATATCAAAGACAGACATTATTGTCTCTTCACTCTCTACAGAATTAAAAAATATTCTTACAGAATACAGAGAGAGAACAACAACAAGAATAGAGAAAGAAAAAGAAGAACACTCAGTCAATATTCTCAGTCTTCTTCTTCCTCAAGTAGCAATCATCTTTTGTCTGAGAACATCTTCTTCAAGATCCATCTCTTAGATATCTGATGCAAGTTCAAGTCTTCTAAAAGAGCAACAAGGAATCTGAAGAACCTTCTCTTCCAGATCAATCTGCTACAGAAGATTTCTATTTTCAAGAGAAAGATTCTCCATCATCTGTCAAATACTTCAATCAGACAGGGGGAGCTTTACAACCAGTCCACTAGCGTCTTCTCTCAGCATCTTGACAGAGAAGAACACTATAACCTCTTTATCACCTCTCTTATATAGGGTTAATACTCCTTTCAAAAGTGTAACTCCTCAGTGGCAAGACACCTGATCAAAAAATCTAGTTGGTTTTGAGCACCTGAACAAAAGCTCTGTGGTGTGTGGACCCCTGATCAAAATCACCTTGGTGTTAGGGCACCTGATCAACCCTCCTAGTGGACTCCTACCAAGGGTGGTAGAAGAGTGGACTACCCAGATTTATTGGGGAACCACTAAAAATTCCTTGTGTCTTCTGTGTGTGTTTATTTCTTTGTGATGTGCTGTGTGCTTTTATTTATTTAGTTTTTTGATTATATATATATCTCTCACACTGCTTACACATATATATAACACTATTTTAATTCCGCTATAAAAACTAAGGAAAAGTTTTTAATACTCTATTCACCCCCCCCCCCCCCCCCCCCCTCTAAAGTAACTTAAGATCTAACCTCCACTTTCAGGAAGGATGTCGAAGCATTTGCCAAGCGATGTGTTCAGTGTCAAAAGTTCGCTCCTCTTCAACATCTGCCCGCTCAGTCGCTCAAATAAATAACTGCACCGTGGCCCTTCGCAGTTTGGGGGATGGATCTCATCGGACCCTTCCCAATGGCTAGTGGCCAGCGGCATTTTATAATTGTGATGATTGATTATTTCAGCAAGTGGATTGAAGCAAAGGCATTGGCAAAAACTACAACCCAAGTTATCAGAAACTTCATCTGGGGAGAGATAGTTTGCCGGCATGGAATTCCATTAGCAATTGTTACTGATAATGGTCCGCAGTTTAACAATTCAGAGATGATAACCTTCTGTGATCAGGTTGGGATTGACCTTCAGTTCTCTTCTGTGCATCCTCCGAGAACTAAAGGCCAGGTAGAAGCCGCAAATAGGCAGATCCAACAGCTTCTGATGAAGAGGGTCTTAAATCAAAGAGGAAATTGGGCAGACCAACTTCCTTCCATCCTTTGGACTCTTCATACTACTCCATCTTCAGCTACGGGGGAGACACCATTCAAATGATCTCATGGCTCGGAGGTTGTTGTTCCTGTAGAATTTGAGGTGGTCACTCCAAGAGTTGTGTATGCAAAGGAGGGAGGAGATGCCTGGATAGAAGATAATGATGAGGCCATCAAGTATAGTTTGGATTTGATTGAAGAACTTTAGGATGAGGCAACAATCAGACAGGAGTAAGTAAAGAGGAGAATAGCGAAGTACTTTGATAGAAATGTCAGGATTAAACACTTTGCAGTTGGTGACGTTGTATTAAAGAAAGTTGACGCAGCGGCCAGAACAGACAACGTCGGAAAGCTAAATCCCAACTGGGCTGGACCTTTCATTGTCAAGGAGGTACTAAAGAGCGGGGCTTACTGCCTTCAGACAAGCGAAGGAGAAGACATCTCACGCACCTGGAGCAATGACGATCTTAAACGGTTCTATCCTTAAAATGTCTTCTTTACTTTCTTGCATTTTCTGGATATTTTAATGAGAAGCCCCATACTGACACTTCTCCATGTCTGGTGATTCTTTTTTATATCTTTTATATATCATCCTCACTGGACCGCGAATACATCGCCAAGTTCTGCTCGAACCCCCTCGGATTGTAGTCATTAGCGTAAAACCACGAAGATCATGTGTAGAGGGGAGTTTTCGCACACGTGTAGTGGTAGCTTGCCAATTCTCGTGCGGTGGTCTTCGGAACCTTGGATCCCGGCTGATATCCGACACACCCCTGCATCAAGGGAGGTCTAGGTGAATGTTGGCTCTATCATGCCCCGAGAGGGATATAGTTACAGCTTTGATGATCTTTTTGAGGAAAATAATATCGGTATAGCCCCTGCGGCATAACCACACCTGCCCAACTGATCATCTTAGTCTGTGACCATCGAATACTCCTAGGTACTCTCAAGCGATGCCTAAGCGGGACCCACAACTGAGTTAATCTCTCTGAGGAAAGCAATGTTCGCCGCCTAGGCCCACCTGCCCAATTGATCAACTCGGCTTGTAACCCTAGGCAAGAGAGCAGTTGAATCGCTTATAGCCCTTATGACCACTTGAGAAAAGCAATGTTCGCCGCCTAGGCCCACCTGCCCACTTGGTCATATGGGTCTGTACTTGTCTTTTTCTTTATTTTTGCAGCTCTTATGACCACTTGAGGAAAGCAATGTTCGCCGCCTAGGCCCACCTGCCCACTAGGTCATCTGAGTCGGTGGCCATTTCTTGTTACATTACAGGAAATTTTCTCATCTTATATGGTCACTCTAGACCATTTGGGAGAAAAAATAGGGTTTTTATAGGTACATCACAAACCGGCCGGATTGATACTTAAACTGGGCGGTTTGAAATAAGCAGGTACCAAAGATATCAGGTGGCCTGGTTATTAGGCCGAGCGGTTTGAAATAAACAAGTACCAAAGATATCAGGCGTCCTGGTTTTTAAACCGGACGGTTTGAAATAAGTAGGTACCATAATTATCAGACGGTTTGATTATTAAACCAATCGGTTTAAAATAAGCAGGATATTATAAAATACCACAAGTAAGGTATCGGGATATCAAGCATAACCATGACTGGTCGGTCTCATCACTCTATTAGTAAATCTATCATCCTTATGGGTATTAGCTCTATCCGTTCGGGTAGAAATGGGCTCTTCACATGGAAAGTAATTATGATTCTTGCAAGATATAGATCATTACCTTAACCACCCGAGTTATATACAGGTCGCATGGATTTATCAGTTAAATTTTATGCTCAAGGATGGGACTTTCAAAAATCTGAATTATAAGTCGCCCGAACTCAATATTGAATTCACGACCTGTTAATTGTTTTCTTCTGACTCGGTATTCTCTATTTTTGTTAAGTGATTATGCAAGGCCGGAAAGTAATCGCGCGGCTTGAATACACATATACAGAGGCATCTAATCACATGAAATACATTCAAGTCACACGACTCGCAGTCAGAATATAATTATTGCAGCGGCTTAAATTTACATTCGGTTAACTCAGGGTATTCACATTAAGAACCTAGAAAGTTCGAATTTCTATCCGCCCGAGTTATATACAAACCGCGCGGGCGTATCGGTTATTGATTATATTCACAGGGATGGGACTTGCGAATTATAAGTCGATTGAATCAAAATACTAACCGCTCAACCTGTTGATTGTTTTCTTGTGACTTGGTACGCCTCGCAAAGCAATTATATAAGGTCGGATAATGACCGTGCGGCTTGATATCGAATATATGGATTCATCTAATCAAACGGGACATGATCAAATCGCATGGTCATGATTCTGCAGCAGCCTGAAGTTATGTTTGGTTTCCTGGTTATCACGAAGAATTCATAATAAGATGAGGCAGAGCTTGGATTTCTATCGCTCAATTATATATTTAAACCACGTCGACTACGTATCATAACATCATAGTTGACACTTTTTCGGGATATATCAGATCCGCTTAATCCAGATCGAAGAAACAAGCTGTACGAACAGGTTTTCTAATAGCAACTTAACTGGAGTCCTATGGAGTTCAGCGTTCTGACCGACCGAGTTAATATTAAACCGCATGACCTGATTAAAAGAAAGAAGACCGCTACAAACACATGTAAGTCGCAGAAAACGAACAAGACTGGTAAAAACTTTCCATTTCATCAAAATGTCTTTACATTGTTTTATGATCGATCGGCTAACAAAACCAAGCCGTCGGCTATGCAAAATAAAAACAAAATTCAAAATAACAATTGCAGCTATTCGTCCGATTTGAGCTTTTTGGCCACAGGAGGACTTGAACCGTAACTGCCATCTATGTCCACGTCGGGCGAATACCCTTTACTGGAAAATTAAGAACTTGAAGAACCGTTACCCGAGCTACTCGAGCTACTCGAGCTACCCGTGCTGCCCGACTTGCGGGATTTAGACCGCCCGGTTTCATCAGAATCACTGGAATGTGCATCCGAGCCTTCTTTTTCTCCGGCAACCACTGCGGTTTCCATTATGACCTCCTCGTCATCACTCTCTTCCTCGGAGATGTTGGACTCGGCTTTGTTCTTCCCCTTGTTTCGGCGGTTTATTTTGTCGAATTTATCTTTCAGGCCAGGATAGAGGTCGGAGAAGGTTGTATCTTCGAAACCCTCAGCCATGCCGTCCCGACCTCTCAGGCGATCTAAGGCACCATCAATACCTTTTGCAACGTGGGGAAAAACCTCGTCCTGAAAGTCCGGGTTCCATATTGTATTGATGTTGTAAAAAGAAATAACGGTCAGATCGGTCGGCCTGAAAATGAAAAACCCGAAGTATTCAACAACCCGCTTACCGATATGATCTCCTTCAATCGGGAAATTTCATCGGCCTGGTCGGCAGACCTCTTCTCCAAGAAAGTATGAGCGGAGAGTAGCTGTTTATAGGCGAGCGCCATGAAGTGGTTGGCCACAAAGCCCCATGTGCCGGCCTGCGCGGCCACTCGGGAAAGCTCCTCTTATGGGATCTTCTTCAGCCTTTTTAAAGACTTCCGACCATACATTGCTGCTCCAGTGGCTAGTGCATGTCGGTTAATCTTATCGCCCCCCTAGAATGGGAGTGCGGTAGACACTTGCACACACTCCCCATCCTTGTGCCAAAGGACTGTCGGCTTGCCCCGCAGGTCGCGCAGATTGCTACAAGAGCGAAGCAGCTCGAACTCGCCCGAGGAAGCCGAGCCCTCCTCATCAGACCGTTGCAGGTCAGATTTCCTCTATCGCTTCTCTCTTTGGGTCAGAACCGGAGCAGCCGGAGTAACCGGCTTATTCAAAGGAACGACAGTAGCAGCTGCAAAAACTGAAAACTTAGAAAGACAGTCTGCGCGGTCATAAAGTTACGAGTTGAGGAAAGCTTACTATCTTCAGGGCAGACGTCTGCCAGCTCCGCGAACAACGGAATGTAATGATTCACGTCGAGCCGCTCATTCTCAAGGGATTCAAAGATCTCTTTCTCGGCCTCTCCAAGCTTAACCGACTTAAAATCCGCCGCACTCCTCGTCTGCGGGTTGACTTTTAGTAACCCGAGGTGACCTTCGAACATTATATATCATTCAGACCAACTCGCTACCTTGTTCGCGAGATTGATGACTTTCATCCCCCGGCATCCAAAATAAATGTGCCCCATAAAGATGGAGGTTCCGGTTTCCGGAATAGACCGTACAGAGAAAAATCTTCGGAATAAAGAAATCGAAAACCTGACTCGCTCTGACCGCAGATACGAGATAAAGCTATAGATAGAAGCAATGGAATTCGGCGGGAGTTGACCGGGCACAACCCCATAGTGATCAAAAATAGAAATGACCTCGAGTGGCGGAGGGAATCTGAAGCCATACTTAAAATGATCAATGGGGATGGCAATCTTTGTAGAAGACGAGGAGTTTATCCGCTCGTCGCGTAAAGGAAGCCGAGCGGTTAAATTACTCCCAACCATGTACTCTTTAATGAAGTCGTCCAACTCGCCTTGAGTTAAATGACACTCTTTGTGATTCGCCGATCGGAAAGCTGAGGCCGTGTCAGTTCAGACCGCATGGATCTTCTCAGACCGCGACGACTTTCTCTTAGCTCGCGCCATTTCAAAAAGCATGAGTGAGTCTCCGTAATAGCTACTTCTTATAGAGACAGCGATCTGCAAATAGTAAAATTATGTGGCGGATATAACATCAAACCGCGCGGACTATATCACAACACTAGCTTGAGTAATTCAGATAACAGGAATATATAATGGCTTGCGCATAGACAAGTCAGACTGATTGGACAAAAACCTGCGATCAGCATGTTAGTAAAGTTCAACAAAAATCTCATGCACTTAGCGCAAGTCACGCGACCTACATAACAGTTCGGATTATAGAAACAAGCACAGGTTACTTTAACACAAATCACACGGGTTGTATGCGCATCAGAAAGTACTAAAGGAAAATATCATCCAGAACAAAACCAATCATCAAATCGTCTCGAGAAGCGAACAGAGAAATATTACAAATATTGTTCTTAAAGTTAAAAGCCATTCACAGCTGATGATGCTCTTGAGGGGGATCCTCGCGATGAAGTCGAGCAACCTGGTCGCCGGTCTGAATAAGGAGGCCATAAATTTGGCTCGAATGATAATGAATATGATTGAGAGTGCTATGGAGCCGCGCGGCATCCCGTTCTACCCGTGTGGCAGGAACCGTATGAGAAAAAGGGCCCCGACGAACTCATTAGCAGCAGGATTGGACGCTCTGACTGGCGGGGGATTTGAGCCCGCCCCAGCAGCCGGGAGGTTTGACATCCTCAACCTTTCATCATTAGCAGGACGTCGGCTTCCGCCGACTTCTCTGGTTAAGCGGAGGTATTTTTCCGGGTAGTATTTACAGTCCTCTTCGAACTTCAAGGACATTTTCTTCTCCCTATCAACGAGCGCAGTTATAGTAGCGATCTGATCTACCAACATTTTCTCCTTGTCAAGCCGCGCTTTCTTCTCGGAGTCTAGTTGAGCCTCTAGCGCCTTCTCTCTTTCTGGCTGCCCTTTCTTTTCGTCCTCCAGTTCAGCTCGCGCGGCCTCCAGCTGGGCTCTAACCATCTGATAACTCTATTTTTATCATAGTTTTTACTTAGTTTTTAATTTAATAATCAATCAATTTTTGTTTAAATTATTAGAATATTCTCCTTAATTTATTTATTTTACCTTTTCAGGAAAATCTGGGCTGCTGATAGCATTTCTGGGCTAACAGTGTTAATCAGGAGAAAAATTGAGCCTGTTCTGAGAAATTGTCAAGTACACGCCCCCCGGTCACGGCGTGACCAAAGGGCGTGACCATTGTCACGGGCCGTGGCCACTTCTGAGCCAGGAGATCTGCCGCATCAGATTAATATTACACGTCCCAAGGTCACGGGCGTGACCTTGGGGCGTGACCTGAAGTCATGGGCGTGACAACCATTATAGAAGCCAGCTCAAGCCACGTCGGATTATTATTACACGCCCCCAAGTCACGGGCATGACTAAGGGGCGTGGCCTCTTCTAAACCGCCAAATTAACTCCAGCTCAAGCCATTTCCCGCCGTTTGCAGACCAAGCTATGACACGCCCTAAGGTCACGGGCGTGACCTAGGGGCGTGACCAACAGATTTATGAATTTTGGCACTTTTCTTCCCGAACGTTCCCGGGTATTCAAGACAGCATTTCCGTACCTTACACGCCCTAGGTCATGGGCGTGACCTAGGGGCGTGTCTCCCCAACAATTTCAAATATAAATTGCTGCCTTGTCCTGATGCCAAGTGGGGGATTTTGGAGTCCAATTTCTGTAATTCTGCACTTTTGTACTATTTTTCTCGTTTCAAGTTATCACCTTTAATTTTGTTTCAAGTTGTAATTTTCTTTTCAGCAATTTCAATCTAAGTACTTTTCTATTACTAATCATGTCTCTCTCTTTTATCATATGTATTTCCTCCATCATGATGAGTTGCTAAATTCCAATTAGCACTTGATCATGATGAACTTTGGAATAAAATAAACTTTGCTTTGTTCTTATAAAAATTAGCAAGCTCTCTATATTATTTCGCTTCGATTTATCTTTGATTCTAATTACGTCGAATTCATATGTCGCGAATATGATTTTTGATCTAAGATTCGTATGCTAGTGATCGAGAGATCCATGCAAACGAGGAGATCACTCAAAGATAAAAAGAATTTCATGCACTCCTCGAGAGAGGGTGATTTAAATCTTCCGGACTGGAATCAAATCCAGTAGAGGGGTTCACCGCCTAAAGCAAGCTCAGGGGTTTCGACTGGCCGAGAGGTCTTAATCGATCAACCTAAGGTTAGTTGATAGTTCTCTAGAGATATGTTCTATCATACTTTGGGAACCTCCACGGTCGAAGTTTATAATTTAGAAGTTTGCAATTTATCCATTTAAGAAGTTTATTTTAGTCCAAAGGGATTCTAGATCAAGTGCTAGCTTTCTAATCATCAATTTTCTCTTTAGTCCAAGTCTTCTTTTTACTTCACTTTTCAAACCAAAAAATTTCCGTTAGATAATTTCCCTAAACAGCTCTACTTTGTGAGTACAAGTACTCGACAGCCCCGAGTCTCATACGACACTTGATCCTATACTTTAAAACGATAGGTATACTTGCCTTATCAGTTTATTGTTGGAATTGCGCTTCAGCAAAACAATATAAAGAAATTATTCATCAAGTTTTTGGCGCCGTTGCCGGGGAGTATTTTATGTCGATATTTTGAAAGCAAAGTTATGTTACTTTTATCATTTTTATTTCTATTTTATTGGGTAAAATCTTACTTTAAATTTTTATAATTAAAATTTCTTGCGAAAGGGCTGTGTTGGGTTCTTATCCCACAAGACCGCCTAGTACCTTGCGAACCCGTCATTGGGGAGTCCTTGGGAAATCCGGAAAATTTTATTTTATAAATTTTTAATTATAAAATTTTCATGCTTTCGTTTTTTCTCTTTGGTGTATGACCCGAAGGAATCCGTCAGATCTTCTTGAATTGGATCCGGAAATCGAGGAAACCATTCGGCGACGCTTAAGATTCCAACGACCAAATTCTCAAGATCCGATTGAGGACTCCGTAGGTGACACTTCCTTTTCGAATACCTTTTCCTCTTCTTCTTCTCCCTCCTCTTCTACTTCTTCTAATATGGGTGATCCAAATCCGGACGAGGTCGCGCAACGGACTATGTCCTATTATGCCCGGCCTAATATGGAGGATACAACTTCTAGTATTGTTCGACCTGCTATAGCGAACAATAATTTTGAATTAAAGCCGAGCATCATTCAAATGGTACAATAATATGTACAGTTTGATGGGCTTCAAGATGAGGATCCCAACGCGCATATTTTTAGTTTTTTTAGAAATATGCGATACTTTCAAAATTAATGGGATATCCGATGATGCAATTAGGCTTCGGCTTTTTCCTTTCTCCTTGCGCAATAAAGCTAAGCAGTGGCTCAGTTCTCTTCCAAGAGGATCTATCACCACATGGGCTCAAATGACGGAACAATTTCTCACGAAATATTTTCCGCCCGCTAAATCAGCCCAATTGTGTAAGGATATCATTTCTTTCTCCCAAGTTGAATCGGAAATGCTTTATGATACTTGGGAGCGGTTTAAGTAATGTTTGCGCCGATGGCCCCATCATGCAATCCTCGATTGGTTGTAAATTCAGACATTCTATAACGGCCTAAATTCCCAAACGCGTCAAATGATTAACGCCGCTGCCGGTGGTACATTGAATAACAAAACACTGGCAGGTGCGCAAGAGCTTTTAGAGAGTATGGCCATGAATACGTATCAATGGAGTACACCTCGGTCGTGCCCAAATAAACCGGCTGGGATATATGAAGTTGATACGATTTCAAATTTATCTGTCCAGGTTGAGCTTTTAAATAGAAAAATAGAAGAGATGACTGCTTCCTCTTCTACGCCTACCTGGGGATCCCCCTCCACCATTGCCGAACATGTGGATTACATGGGTAATCCGAATCAGCCAACCTTTAATCCGGGTAACACTCACTATGGTAATACATATCACCCGGGTTTTAAGAACCACCCAAATTTCTCTTGGAGTAATCCAGGGAATGCAGCACAACCACCCAACACAATTCCACCTGGCTTTCCTCCACCACTACATCCAAAAGCTCCCTCTATTGAGGATGTGTTCACCAAATATGCAGCAACTAATGACGCAAATATCCGGAATCTTACCGGATCTGTTCGCAATTTGGAGAATCAAATTGGGCAAATTGCAAAGATGCGCTCCGATCGACAACAGGGAGCACTTCCGGGCAACACGGAGCCCAACCCAAAGGAGAAAGCAAAGGCTATCACGTTATAGAACGGGAAGGAGGTAACTACCCCTGCAAAATTGGTTGAACCAAAGGTAACAATTTCTCCATCCTCTCCACCTCCTCAAATTCTAACGCAAAATAAAATTAAGGAATTTCAACCACCACTTCCCAATCCGTCTAAATTAAAGAAAGATCGAATGGATGAGCATTACGGAAAATTTTTAGACATGCTTACAAAGATCCATATTAATCTACCGTATTGCGAAGACATCGCACAAATGTCGAAGTATGCTAAATACCTCAAGGATCTTGTATCCAATAAAAAGAAACTTGAGGATATTTCTATCATTCAATTGAACGCGGAGTGCTCGGCAGTTTTGCTTAATAAATTGCCTAAGAAATTAACCGATCCGGGTAGTTTTTCAATTCCATATTTATTTGGCAATTTCTTAATTAAACATGCGTTGGCCAATCTCGGCGCCTCTATAAATTTGATGCCTTATTCTCTTTTCCAAAAATTGGGTTTAGGAGAGCCTAATCCTATGAGGATGATCATCCTATTGGCGGATCGATCCATAAAATACCCAATGGGTATTATCGAGGATGTGTTTGTCAAGATTGATAAATTTATCTTTTCGGTAGATTTTGTCATCCTTGACATCGAAGAGGACACTGAGGTACCACTCATTCTCGGTCGCCCTTTCCTTGCCACCTCGCGCGCCATAATTAATGTTAGTAATGGTAAACTTCTCCTTAGAGTCGGAGATGAAGAAGTTACCTTTACTATCAATTCTTCTATGAAAAATACGCTCTCAAATGACGACTCTTGTTTTTTTTTTGAGGCTTCACCTGATGAAGACTCCGTTTTATTTTCTGAATATATTTCACCGTCATCTTTTTATGATGAAGACTTTGAAAATCTCGATCTTATTTCTCATGAAATTATTGACGGCTCGATCACTCACGCACCTATTTTTGAAATTTTAGAATTAGGTAGTGATCGATTAAAAACTTCTTATGAAGAACCTCTCGTGCTAGAATTAAAACAATTGCCTGATCATTTAGAATATTTATTTCTAGCGGAGGATTCTAAGCTTCCCGTAATTGTGTCGGCATATCTGTCCGATGAAGAAAAAATAAATATTAAATATTTTAAGACTTCATCGCCGCGCAATTGCGTGGAAAATTTCGGATTTAAAAGGGATTAATCCCTCCTTTTGTACGCATAAGACTTTATTAGAAGAAAATTCACGTAAATCTATTCAACCTCAACGCCGCCTAAATCCTAATATGAAGGAGGTGGTTAAGGCGGAGGTAATCAAATTATTAGATACGGGCATTATCTATCCGATTTCAGATAGCTCTTGGGTCAATCCGGTCCAAGTGGTGCCAAAGAAAGGAGGATTAACGGTAGTGCCAAACGATAAAAATGAATTAATCCATACTAGAACCGTTACTGGATGGCGGGTTTGTATTGATTATCGTAAATTAAATGATGCAACCCGTAAGGATCATTTTCCTTTGCCGTTCATCGACCAAATCCTTGAACGACTATCCGGACACTCGTTTTATTGTTTTCTTGACGGTCTCTCGGGATATTTCCAAATCCCAATTGCGCACGAAGACCAAGAGAAAACAACCTTCACTTGTCTGTTTGGCACTTTCGCCTATCGTAGGATGCCATTTGGGTTATGCAATGCGCCGGCTACATTCCAAAGGTGTATGCTAGCAATTTTTGAAGAACTAGTGGAGGATATTATGGAGGTTTTTATGGATGATTTCTCCGTTTTTGAAGATTCATTTGATTTATGTTTGACTAACCTTTCTCGCGTTCTCCAACGATGTGAAGATACAAATTTAGTGTTAAATTGGGATAAGTGCCATTTTATGGTACGGGAAGGTTTGGTTTTAGGCCATAAAATATCTAGTAAGGGTATAGAGGTGGATAAAGCTAAAATTGAAACAATAGAAAAATTGTCTCCACCTTCAAATGTTAAGGCCGTACGTAGTTTTCTTGGGCATGCTGGTTTCTATCGCCGGTTTATAAAAGATTTTTCTAAAATAACTAAGCCCCTCACTCACTTATTAGAAAAAGATGCGCCGTTTGTTTTGGATGAAAATTGTTTGCATTTTTTTCTATTATTAAAGAAAAATTAATCAACGCGCCGATTATGATAGCTCCCAATTGGGATCTTCCTTTTGAGATCATGTGTGACGCTAGTAGTTTTGTCGTTGGTGCAGTCTTAGGACAACGCATAAATAAAAATTTTCATCCTATATATTATGCGAGCAAGACACTCACCGACGCACAAGAAAATTACACAACAACCGAGAAAGAGCTCTTAGCCGTAATTTTTGCTTTTGATAAATTTCGTTCCTATCTTACTTTATCTAAAGTAATTATTTTTACCGATCACTCGGCTTTACGTTATTTGCTAACAAAAACTGATGCCAAGCCAAGATTGATTAGGTGGATCTTACTCTTACAAGAATTTGATTTGGAGATCCGGGACAAAAGGAGAGCGGAAAATTTGGCGGCGGATCATCTTTCTCAGTTGGAGAATCCCAATTCGGAGGAGCTCATAGAGGAGGAAATTAATGATACTTTTCCTGAGGAACGCCTCCTTGTTATTCATAAGGTAATAGATCTCCCCACCCCTTGGTTCGCCGATTTTGCAAACTACCTTGTTGCGAGATTTCTCCCAAAATATTTTTCTTATCAAGAAAAGAAGAAATTCTTTTCTGATTTGAAAAATTATTTTTGGGAGGATCCGTTCCTTTTTCGAGTGTGTGCGGACCAAGTGGTGCGGAGGTGTGCATCTCATGAGGAGTGCGCTCAAATTCTGAAGCATTGCCACGAGGGACCCGCCGGTGGACATTATAAAGCAAATCGGACGGCACGGAAGGTACTTGAAGCGGGGTTTTATTGGCCGAGCATCTTCAAGGATGCTCACGCACATGTAATTCGTTGTGAACAATGCCAACGCTCAGGTAATATCTCTCGCCTTGATGAAATGCCTTTAAAATATATTTTAGAAATTGAGGTTTTTGATTTATGGGGGATCGATTTTGTCGGCCAGCTACCAGTTTTTTTGGAAATCAATATAATTTGGTAGCGTTCGATTACGTATCTAGGTGGGCGGAGGCGCAAGCCCTTCCCACCAATGATGCCCGAGTCGTGACCAAATTTCTCAAAAAACTCTTTTCACGATTTGGAACACCGCGGGCAATAATTAGAGATAGGGGAACTCATTTTTGTAACGCCCAATTCACTAAAGTTTTATCTAAATATGGCGTTACACATAGGATGGCCACCCCCTATCACCCTCAAACAAGTGGCCAAGTAGAAGTGGTTAACCGTGAATTAAAACGAATTTTAGAAAAAACGGTTTCCACTAATAGGAAGGATTGGTCGCTTAAACTCGATGATGCTTTATGGGCCAATCAGACCACCTACAAGACCGCTATCGTTTGTACGCCGTATCGATTGGTCTATGGTAAAGAATGTCATTTATCGGTCGAGCTTGAGCATCGCGCCTTTTGGGCGCTTAAATTTCTTAATCTAGATAACAATATTTCTTCTAAGCTCCGCAAGTTCCAACTTAACGAGCTCGATGAGTGGTGCTCCTTTGCCTATGAAAGTAATAAATTATACAAGGAGCGCACTAAATTTTATCAAGATAAGAAACTTAGGAATCCTAAAACTTTTCGACCGGGAGACCAAGTTCTCCTCTATAACTCGCGCTTACGTCTTTTTTTGGGAAAACTTAAGTCCCGTTGGTCTGGCCCCTTTATCGTCAAAGAGGTTTGGCCCTACGGGACCGTTTCAATAATGCATCCCGAAAAAGGTGAATTTAAAGTGAATGGGCACCGGTTAAAATTATTTTTCACCGGCGATAATTTTCATGAGCACCGGGAGGAAATTCTCCTTCCGAACACCTAATTCGGCATGCCACCATTGTCGAGCTCAACGACCGTAACCAAAGCGCTCTTGGGAGGCAACCCATGTTTTTTTTATTCTATTTTATTTTTTTTCTTTCGTTTAAAAAATTTTCTAAGTCATTTTATTTTTGTTTTTCAAACAAAAGAAAAAAACATATAAAACTGAAAAAAAATGAGGTTATTATTTTTATTATATTTTGAGGTTTTTGCAGGTTTGAAGGAGATTTGCAAAATAACGAACGCTCACACGTACATGAAACTCCGCTCTGCAAGTCGGGGTTTTCTATTTTTATTATCATGTTTCTATGTCTTGTTTTATAAAAAAATACAAAAAATATATATATAGGAAAAATTAAAAAAAAGAAAAAAAATTGAAAAAAAAATTATCTTACACGCCCTCTAGTCACGGGCGTGTCTAGGTTGCGTGGCCTGTTTGGAAGTTTGTCTCGAATAATGGGCCTTTCTTGTGAATGAGGCGGGTCCGTCTCCCGCCATTGTCACGGGCGTGACAAGTCCACTGTCACGAGCGTGACCGGGACGGAACTCTTCCATCTCGGTTCGGCTGCATTCTTTTGAGTCACGCCCATGACCTACTGTTACACACCCCAAAGGACACGGGCGTGACCAATGGTGGGTCCCATTTTGCGGGATAATAGCATCGGATTCCTTCCAGCTACACGCCCCAGGGTCACGGGCGTGACACTGGGGCGTGTTTCTCTTTTTCCACTTCCCGACAGACCCCCTCACGAGGCATTATTTTTTTTGTCATTATTATTACCCGCCGCTAGTCACGGGCGTGACAGGGGGGCGTGACTTATTTTTTTTCCTATTTAAAGGGTTTCCTCTTCTCCTTTTCCACCCCACCTCTCCTTTTTGTTCTTCTCCTTTTTCTTTCTTCCCTTGAGCCAAATTTCTCACAATGCCTCGCCTTCACGCTCGTTCCACCGCTTCTTCCTCTGAGCACCCCACGAATCCCACTACAGCGGAAGCTATGCTTCTTTTTGACAACCCCACCCAACAAGAACGGAGCAACCGGTTGGGCGCCAAACCCTTTGGCGTCTTCCGTATTTTGGACTGGGGCATCCTTGCAGCTTTCGGAACGGGTGAGTTGGTGAGAAACTTCCTATCCACCCCCGGATGGAATGCTCTTTTCTCCATCTCCAAGGCCGCTTACTTCGAACTCACAGTTGAGTTCTTGGCCTCTTTTAAGTTTCGGTGGGTCGGGAATGATGATGTCATCGCCTTTCGAATGGGCGGTCTTTCGCATCAACTTTCCATCCGCCAACTCAATGTTCTTATGGGATTTTGCGACGATGCATTTTCTCTTTCCCCCGCCTACGCCGATCATTGTGTTGATTTCCCCACTAATTTTAATCTTCTTCACTTCTGGTTGGAAATCAGCGATGATATTTCTCCTTACACCCCAAAAGATCCAAAGGTAGCCACCTCATCTCTCCTGCCTTTCGTATTCTCCACAACCTCCTTACCTTCACTCTCACTGGCCGCAATGACGGCCATGGTGTGGTTACCAGGCGGGACTTACTATGTCTATATAGTATGCACCATCGGGTACCTCTTAACCTCGGCCAGTTGCTCGCTATCTTCTTTCGACATCAGGCCAAAAATGTGAGGTTGGGAGCTGTCCACGGCAGGCACTTCATCACTCATCTCGCCAAGCAGCTGGGGGTCTGGGATGCCCTTCCGCGGATGCGCTCTATTCAAACGCCGATTTCCATTTAATTTTAGCACGACGACGCGATGGTGAGTACGAGGCTGTGCCACCGACGGTTGGCGATGGAGATTTTGATCTTGATACTCATCTGCATGGTGCTACTCAATCTCCACCACCACCTCCGCCGCAGTCTTCCCCATCGGCTGGTCCTTCGACTTATTGGGATCGTCAGTTTAGGTCTCTCCACACTCAGCTGGAGCAGATGGAGACCCGTTTTGATGCGCGGTTTGCACACTTTGATAATCGATTCACCGCATTTTGAGGGAGTTTGGGGTTTTGCGGACTCACTATCCACCAAGCAGGGATGGCAGTGATGAGGATTAGGCCTCTTTTGTTTCATCTTTTATATATGTATCTATTTTTATATTTTTCCTGCTTTCATGTCTCTTTATTTTTTTATTAAAAAAAGTATAAAAATTTGTGTTTTTCTTCATCAGGACTACTTGGTGCGGATTTGGCCTCCACTCAGGGAAGTTTCTTCTCTCTTTGCTTACTTCATTTTTCTAGATTTCCAACATTGGGGACACTGTTTTCTTTTAAGTATGGGGGGAGGGTATTTCACACCAAGTTTACTGCTGAGCAACAACCCGAAAAATAATTTTAAAGACAAGGAGAAAATATTTAAAAAAAAAGTTTTATATTATTTTATTTTGGAATCAATATCTCTATATTTACTCATATGCAAAATCCTTAGTAGGTTTGCTTTTGCATAGGGTTGTAGGAAATTTTTATACTTCATTCGATTTTGAATTTTGGAGTAAAAATTGTTGACTCATGTAGTGTTCCTAGTTAAGCGCACGCATTTGTAGGATCTCATGTCAAATTAACTATTCAGCATACAATTGGATTTATGTTTTTCTAACTGCGTGAAAATTATTTTTGTTTTACTTTTAACTTGAAACCGGTAGAATCCAAAAATAATTTAAGTGATTATGTAGAAGCTTACTAGAGAATTATTACGCAATTTGAACGGAAGGGTATTCTTTCTCGATGTCTAGAACTTGCCCTTTAGCGACTCTCAAGACATTTGCATAAGTTAAATTCATTTGTATGAATATGATATAGGCATTTCATTGGCCCATTTGAGCTTTTGCACCCGCACCTAACATTTTATCTTTGTTAAGCCCCTTTGAGCCTTTTACATTACCTTTTGTTTCAGCTCCACCAAGCACTTCACCAAGGCCCAAAAAGCAACCTAATCACACACCTAAGTCAGTGCTCGAAAGTAATTATTTGAAAAGAATTTGTGAGTGTTTGTTGCCTTTGTTATTTTGGTGGACTTTCTCTTGTCTTTTATGAAAAAAAATCAAATGAAAAAAAACAAAAAAAACAAAAATAAAGAAAGAGAAAAGGAACACAAAAAAAAGATTAGAAATTGGCTATGCTCTTACAATGCCATAACTGCTTAGATTATTTTTTGGGAGCTCAATTTTGGTTTGGGTGTGAATAGCCGTCATGTTTATCTTTGTTTTTCCTCACCAAAAATAACCTAAGCCCACGTTTCAACCGAATTAAGTCCTATTGATTTATACTTATGAGTTAAACTAGTGCCGTGGTGAGAGTGTGAAAGGGCAAGCCTATGGTCATCGTCATTGATGGATTTCTGTGGAGGCTATCCCGAAATTCGATTTTGCGTAATATTGATCTTAGTAAGCATGCTACCCGCTCCCTAAATAACATTTTAGGATTTACCGAATTTTCAATTAAAAAGTAAAAACAATATGTTGTAACGCATTTTTGAAAAGTTATAAGCTAATCTATATGCTTAATAGTTTTTTCTACTAGAATTTCTACACGCTTAGGCGTAAGACTTCGGATTTTTACTCCTTAGGTTCAAATTTCAATTCTAGTATTTATATTTTTCTACTCCTATGAAGAGTTGTTTGCTCGGGACTAGCAAACGGGTAAGTATGGTGGTATTTGATAACTCTATTTTTATTATAGTTTTTAGTTAGTTTTTAATTTAATAATCAATCAATTTTTGTTTTAATTATTAGAATATTCTCCTTAATTTATTTATTTTACCTTTTCAGGAAAATCTGGGCTGCTGATAGCATTTCTGGGCTAACAGTGTTAATCATGAGAAAAATAGAGCCTGTTCTGAGAAATTGTCAAGTACACGCCCCCCACCCCCCGGTCACGGGCGTGACCAAAGGGCGTGACCATTGTCACGGGCCATGGCCCCTTCTGCGCCAGGAGATCTGCCACGACGGATTAATATTACACGCCCCAAGGTCATGGGCGTGACCTTGGGGCGTGACCTGAAGTCATGGGCGTGATAACTGTTGCAGAAGAAAGCTCAAGCCACATCGGATTATTATTACATGCCCCCAAGTCACGGGCGTGACTAAGGGGCGTGGCCTCTTCTAAACCGCCAAATTAACTCCAGCTCAATCCGTTTCCTGCCATTTGCAGACCAAGCTAAGACACGCCCTAAGGTCACGGGCGTGACCTAGGGCGTGACCATCAGATTTATGAAGTTTGGCGGTTTTCCTCCCGAACGTTCCCGGGTATTCAAGACAGCGTTTCCGTACCTTACACGCCCTAGGTCACAGGCGTGACCTAGGGGCGTGTCTCCCCAACAATTTCAACTATAAATTGTTGCCTTGTCCAGATGCCAAGGGGGGGATTTTGGAGTCCAATTTCTGTAATTCTGCACTTTTGTACTGTTTTTCTCGTTTCAAGTTGTCACCTTTAATTTTGTTTCAAGTTGTAATTTTCTTTTCAGCAATTTCAATCTAAGTACTTTTCTATTACTAATCATGTCTCTCTCTTTTATCATATGTATTTCCTCCATCATGATGAGTAGCTAAATTCCAATTAGCACTTGATCATGATGAACTTTGGAATAAAATAAACTTTGGTTTGTTCTTATAAAAATTAGCAAGCTCTCTATATTATTTTGCTTCGATTTATCTCTGATTCTAATTGCGTCGAATTCATATATCGCGAATATGTTTTTCAATCTAAGATTCGTATGCTAGTGATCGAGAGATCCATGCAAACGAGGAGATCACTCAAAGCTAAAAAAAATTCATGCACTCTTCGAGAGAGGGTGATTTAAATCTTCTGGACTGGAATCAAATCCAGTAGAGGGGTTCACCGCCTAAAGCAAGCTTAGGGGTTTCGACTGGCCGAGAGGTCTTAATCGATCAACCTAAGGTTAGTTGATAGTTCTCTCGAGAGAGGTTCTATCATACTTTGGTAACCTCTGATGCGTATTCGACAAGTGCAACGGTCGTTGTCAAGTAATAAAATTGGGAATAGCTTCCCCGAATATCGTCTCTCAAGGAATGCAGGTTCTGGTGAACGAAATGTGTGGTGAATCGATTGTTATACGAGCGAACAAAGGAAAAACAAGGGCATTGATTTTGGGTTTCCTAAGCTAGTGCAGAAAAGAGAGATGCGGGTCAAAACTCCGCTTCGCAAGGCGAGGTGGGTGCAACGGCCGCAATATCGTGCTTCGGGAGGCGCGTGGACGGAAAGTAACTATGACGGGTGAGGGTCGCACACACCTCTTCTCCAAGCATGACCACTAGCAATTGCTAGGGCTTCACACACAATGAATCTCTTTAAATCACAGCAAAGAAAGTGTTATTCTCGCACTACCGCATCATTGCACAAGAACATCACAAAAGATTTATAACATAAAGCTAAATGATTATTCATTACAACAACACAAGGAAAAGCACCAACATAAAGTTAGAGAAGACCAATAGGAAGAAATCACCGTGTCTTGGGTTCTCGGCCGGAATGAGAGGTTGTCGGGCTCTCTCCGGGCTCGGCCCTCAGATGGTGTGCTGATTTGATGGAGGCTATCACCGCTCCAACGACCTAAAGCTATTCTATGTCTTCCCACGACAAGGAATTCTTGAGCACTTGGTGGAGGATGCTTGCTACCACTCCCGAATGGAAGGATGGTGGTGGAGAATGCCGGAAAATGGCCTCTTTGGTGGTGGAGGTGAAGGAGAAGCCCTCAGACCTCAAGAACGGCGGGAAGGACCTAATTTCCCGCTCCTCTCCCCCGATCTCTCCTCTGCCTGTGATGTAACCTGCATTTTATACTAAACAGGCAGAAAAATGGTCACGCACGGTTGAACGCACGACCGTGCGTGGACCGTGCGTTATTAAATGATAAAATTAGACTTGAGGAAGACGCTGCGCCGCCCATGCGATTTACTCACGCACGGGCAAATCCATCCGTGCGTCAAAATGCCCGGATAAATTCAGAAATGACAAAAACTCAGAGAACACAGGCCAACCGTGTGTTTTACACACGCACGGGCAAATCTGCCCGTGCGTCAAAACGCACGAGCAAATTCAGATCGCTCGTTCTCTGCCCAGAAGGTATCGCACGACTGCAATCATCCGTGCGCCAAGGGAAACGCACGACCGTGCGTTTCACACAGTCATGAATTCTGGGAGAAAACTGGATCCAAGATAATCCGGAAACATGCATAGAAGATAGAAATAGCTGGGAATACACCTCCAGCACCAGATAAACATAGATAAATGGAAGGTGAGCACCATGTGCTTACCCCCAATAATAAGGAGCGCAATTGCACATCGAAACGGGCCTAATAGTGCACCTAGCAGGGAATAGTGAATATGAATGAAAATGTGCCTAAAGTGTGGTGCAAAGACTAGATAATCGGCCTAGATGAGTCCATAAATATATATATATATATATATATATATATGGGACTCATCACACCCCCAGACTTAACCATTTGCACATCTCGGGCAAACTACTCAGCCCTCCTGTCGGAACAATTGGATGTTAGCGTGAGTGTGAGCGGTAGAGACCAATGCGAAGTCGCATGCGCACGTGCATAGAAATACATTAGAACAGAATTAAACTCAAGATTATATCTAACTATTTCTAGAACAGTGGTTTGAAATTTATTTTACTTGGATGGTGAATCCTGGTGAATCTTTCGGTCGCGCAAAAGGGAAAATAGCGTGACTAATGAGTAGAGTATTACTCGAATCGAAGCTCGGGACAAACTCCTAAGAAATCCATCAAAGTCGGTGTCCATAGGCTTCCACGTTCGCACTCTCTCTACTGCATGAGACGACTCGTATCTAAAATCAATAGGACTTATGGGTTTGAATTGGGCTTAGGTTGAGTATAGGCTAGGTAAGTAGAAGGACGATGGGAATCGCATTCAACACAACCTGAGCACTCAAGAGAATTACAATCACCAATACAAAATTTTCAAGAATTACACAACACCCCCAGACTTCAACTGAACACTAGGTGTGTGCTAAGCCAATCATACTTTTTGCCTATATCGAATGTAATTGAAAGTTATTTTTGAACAATTTTTTTTTTCTTTTTCTATTTTTCTTTTTCTATTTTTCTTTCTCGGCAGAATTTCTTTTGTAGGCACAATAAAAACTTCTCCTTCAGCTTTTTCAAAGCTATCATACAACACGGAGATGACACCAAACATGATAGATAAATAAATTTCTTTCAGCTCACTTGTTGGTGCGAAAATGGGCTTGGTCGTATGGCTTTGGTTAAATTTTAGTGGAGCTAAACAAGGAGGAAGGGTAGGCTCACGTGGGCTTGCAACGGTGATTATGTAGGTAAGTATTTCAAAAGCACAACCGGATCAAGAAATGGCCTATATCACATTTTATGACGAGTACTTCAACGCAATCATTTCAAGAGTCGCCTAGTGCAAGTTCTAGCCACCGAGAAAGGTTGTCCTGCCTTCTGACCCTAGTAATAAGCTACTACTAGTCTAACTACACTCGACCTTATGCTACCGTTGGATTCACTGGATTCACCACTAAAGTAACATAAATTGCAGCTACTATAATAGAAATACTTAAATTATAATATTGAATTTAATTCTACTCTAATTGAATTTCTAGGCGTGACGGGAGCACTTGACTAGAGCACTACTTGAGTCAACATTTTTCACTACTCCTCACTCATACGCTAACAATCCAATTCTTACAAGCGGGGAACCTCGCAGCGATATCCAATAAGTACGCGTGATCAAGTGCGCGTGAACTAGGTGCAAGTGTATGCAATATGTGCAACAAAATACAAATCCTAACTCATCACATTCTAACATGCCATGCAAAGTGTGTGCACATGCACCGATCACTCTCTCCCCCAGACTTGATCAAAACTAACTAAAATAACCGATTCAGAAATAAGTAAGAGAGGGGTAGAGTTGACCTATGCTCATAGAAGTGTATGCCAGAAGTGCGGTAGTTCCAACATTAATATTTTTCATACTTTCCTCATCCTCCACAAGAGAGCATCCGCCTACAATGTTAGCAAAACAGAAATAGTAGTGCAAAAAAGGAATTAAAAAGCAGACGGAACCGGGTGGTTCCCATGGGTTGTCTCCCAAGAAGCAACAGTTAAAGAGACAAATACCTGTATTAAAGTTCGATAGCAGCAGTTAATGAGATTGTTCCAAACTAAAATAAGAACGACCAACACAACAAAGAGACAAAAAAGAGCACAAAATCAGACTGAAGAAGCAGCACAATCACAACCCCGAGACCCCATCACGCATCAGTTGTATGCTGATTTGTGGTGTTTCTCCCCAGCTACGCGAGATGGGAGAGAGGTGAAGGCTTTAGGGCCCAAGGAGGATGTCTCCCCCTTGCCCCTAACCTCTTACTTCTCGCGCCGGAGGGCAAAAGAGCATGCTTCACGTAGCAGTTTTTCTTGCCTCAGCTTCTCCACAGTTGGAGAGCGCAAACATTGATAACTGGCAGAATTTCCCGCCTTGGTGGTGGGTGGCTTCACTTCCGTTGCCGCCGTGGCAACCGGATCAGCCCAAAGGACCTGCTTAAAATGTTTACATTTGTTACTTTGACTTGGGCAAATTTTCATAAGGCGCTTTTTTCCGCCTTCTCCCTCGTCATTCAATATTCTGGTCGCAGTGCTGTCTCTTGCCTCCTTCCCCTCTTCCGTCACAACTTGCAACTTTTCTTCATTCTTTGCTCCTTCTGGCGATTCTGTTCTTTTCTCAGCTTCTGCATCACTGGATGGTTTCTCAGTAAAAACAAGGGGGGAGTGGATTACTGCTTCTGATACAATCTTGGGGCAAGTGGAGGGCGTCACCTTACAGGGTAAGACAACACACCCCTTAGAAAAGTCTAAGGTGGCACCGCTCTCTTTTAAGAACGGTACTCCCAAGATGGGAATGGATTGATTCAGACTTGGTCCCAAGACTTGGAAGTCGGCGACTACCACCGTCCCTTCAATTGTAACTTCCACATTCCTGACCTCTCCCTCAGCCTTAACTATAGTACCATTAGCAAGCACTAGTGACTTCCGTTCATCCGTATCCATTTTAAGTTGCAGTTTAGCAACATTGTAACACCCTGCCAGTACAAAAAGTATAACAGCAGGTCCGGCCGGGACCCCACGCCATACAAACCACACTAGCTAGGAGTTAAAAGGTGATAACCAGAAAAAGTAACAACTAACGAGAGTACAAAACGTAAGCGGAAGCATTAATTAAACCATTCAAATAGACATGTCCACTATCATAGGAATGAATCCAGAAATAAGAGTTACGGCCTTAGGGCCTTACATCAAATCAATGTACAAAACTCTAAAAAAGCATACATCGGCACGCAGGCCGGCAATACATGAGAAAACAGGAAAGAGGCTGGCCTTCGAGGGCCAACTCAGCAAAAGGACAGCAAGAGGACCAACGCCCGCTATTTCCCGCTAGGCTCACCTGCACCTGCATAAGAACATTCCACCAAGCGGTGGTAAACAAGGCAACGGTCAGCACAGCTGACCAAATTATAACGACCCCACCCCTTTCCCGGGGTGGCGGAGATTCTACCCTGCAAGTAAGCCATACTAGCACAAGTACTAAATCTAAAGAGAGTGCAACTACACAAGGTGAGGTTTCAAGCACAATCAATCTTCTAGGTTGAGCATCAAAAAGAAGGGAACCTAGGTATGCACGTGATGTTGGTTGGGTTCACCCGAAGGTTTCCCACAACCGCCTAAGCAAATCGCATGAGGCTAAACATAACATCAAATTCACAACACTCCACCCTAAGGGTCACAACCTTAGGTGGGAAACAAGAGCTTTTGGTCGGTCTAGGTATGACACCTTCCACGACCTCTCCCATGATCACACGGCCTTCATGAGGAAGGGACCTCTCGCCGATCTGCATGGAAACGGGTTCGGTTCAGCTTTGCCCGTGCTCTAATCGTCGCGATCTATCGCACGACGCGGGTACGGCTTCACCTCGGCCCGTAAGGGTTTAGCACTTTCAAGTGCTACACAAAAATATATGCTACGCACCTAACCCCTTCACAAGGATCTAGGCTTCGCGAATTCTCAACAAGGGAGGTACATACGCTCCGCATCAATAACGTGGTGAAGGTTTGCCTTCATCCAAAACTCAAAGCATGGGGCTTTCGTAGGGATCTTCACAAGACGCCTACACTTAACTCCCGCAATACTATAGGTGAGTTCACGGAGTCATTCTCCGGCACGCATTCTAGGTCTAACCTAAATGCAACGTCGCAAATCAAGCATCACCGATTCGGGCTCACGGCCACGAATAGGCTTCACACAAAATGCCTAAATCCGCACGACTACCGGATTTTCTACATGCAATATGCCGGGGACGGACACAATCTACCCGGAGTCCCGAAGGACTTGAGGAAATCCTACACTTCACCCATTTGGTGAAAGAGATACCTCATGCAAGCAAAGAAAGAGGAATAAATGGACAAATACAAGTCCAAAGTTCGGGAGGAAGAATCGTTACCCTAGACGTGTTCCTCTTCGCCATGGATCCGAGATTCTACGCGGAGGGAAAGAACCGCACCGGGCTGCACTCTCCGGATCTGGAAACGGCTCGCGAAACGGAGCTCCGGAGCTCCGTCAATGGCGAAATCTCCTCTTCTTCTTCCTTGCCCCCTTCTTCTTCCTCTAGCCTAGGAGAGAGAAACACTATGAAATAATGAGGGTTTAATCCCTCTCCAAAGCCCTAAGACCCCCCAGCATTAAATCCCAGCCGTTGGATCGAATTCCAAGAGATTTGATCGGTCGGATCTTCTTCTCCGCTCAAAATCGCGGAACAGAATAAACAGGGCGCACGATCACAGGCGCACGGTCAGTGGTCGTGCGCGACGAGGGCAATGGTCGTGCGCACTATCCGGGACAGAACTCTGAATTCTTGCGAATAAGCGCACGATCGCTGGCGCACGATCACTGGTCGTGCGCGAAGAGGGAAATGGTCGTGCGCACTGTCCGAGACAGAACTCGATTCTCTTCTGAATTAACGCACGATCGCTGGCACACGATCACTGGTCGTGCGCGATGAGGCCACTGATCGTGCGCTAAGAGCAGACAGGGAAAATTCTAGCCTGCTTCACGTGCCGCACTACCACTCCGCCTACTTCGCGGAACTACCAGATTTGGGGTGTTACAACTCCACCCTCCTTAAAAGAATTTCGTCCCGAAATCCAGGAAACAGTAATAGCATAAATTACAGTTATACTTTACCTGAGGGAAATAGCTCGGGATACTCCGCAAGCATCGTTTGCTCTCTCTCCCAAGAGAGCTCCTCTCGGCCGCAGTTATCCCACCGGACTTTTACCATCCGAATGGACTTGTTCCGCAGCTGCTTTACTTCGGTATCTTCGATGCGTAAAGGCTTGACTTTCGTCGAAAACCCACTATCGACCGGAACTTTGCCGACCGCAATGATATGAGTAGGCTCTTGCACTGCCTTCCTCAACACTGAAATGTGGAACACGTCGTGCAGACCGCTCAGCTCTGCAGATAGTGCAAGCCGATAGGCCGCATCACCAACACGCTCCACGATCTCGAACGGTCCTAAGTACCTCGGACTGAGCTTTTTCAAGCGTCGAATCCTTGATACCCCTTTGAACGGTTTGATCTTCAAGTAAACCCGGTCACCGACGGCGAACTCTAAGTTCCTATGCTTGGCGTTGAAATACTATGCTTGCCTATCCTGGGCAACCAATAGCCTTTCGCGTATAGCCCGGATCGTCGAAGTTGCTTCTTCAACATCCTTTCGCTTCAATAGCTTAGTATCGCCCGTTTCCGCCCAAGACAACGGCGTACGACACTTCTTACCATAGAGGGCCTCTAAAGGAGCCATCTTTATGCTGGCTTGGTAGCTATTATTGTAGGCGAATTCGATCATATAGAGGTGATCCTCCCACCTCTTTCCAAAGTCTAGAGCGCACATTCGGAGCATATCCTCCATAGTCCTGTTGGTTCTCTCGGTCTGTCCATCCGTTTGCGGGTGGAAGGCCGTGCTGAACTTCAATTTTGTGCCCAACAGTTCATGGATAAGCCTCCAATCTTTCGACGTGAAACGCCCGTCACGATCGCTGACGATGCTACGAGGGACACCGTGCAGTCTCACGATACTATCCACATAGAGCTTTGCTAGCTTCTCTACAGAATCATCCTTCCGGTTCGGAATGAAGTGTGATACCTTTGTCAAACGGTCCACGATCACCCATATGGCGTCGTTTCCATGTTGCGATCTCGGCAATCCGTGCACGAAATCCATCGAAATATCATCAAACTTCCACTCCGGAATCGGCAAGGACTTCAAGAACCCACCGGGACGTTGACATTCCGCTTTCACCAACGCGCAAGTATGACACTTGGCCACGTAAAGGGCAATGTCTTTCTTCATGCCCGGCCACCAGAACAGTTTCTTCATATCCATAAACATTTTAGTGCTCCCCGGGTGGATCGAGTACTTGGTATGATGAGCCTCGTACATCAATTCCGCCCGTAGAGTACCAACGTTTGGGATGCATAACCTTTCCTGCTTCCACATAAGGTCGTCTTCGAAGGAGAAATCAGCGTTTAACCCTTCAACGGTTTCCGCTTTGTATCGTTTCAAGCTCTCGTCCAACTCCAATGCTTGTCGAACTCGGTCGGCAAGGTCGTAGTGAACTTCCGTCCAGTTCAAGCATGCTGAAGTAGACGTTCTCCTATCAATGCATATGATCTCCATTTCTTCTAGCTCACGGATTAGACGCTCATCGTGCATCAAAATCCAATTTGCTTGCGCGGGAGCCCGACGACTCAACGCGTCTGCAACTACGTTTCCTTTACCGGGAGTATATTTGATATCGAAGGTGTAGTCCCCAAGGAACTCCATCCACCTCCTTTGGCGCATGTTCAACTCCCTTTGGTCTAGTAAGTACTTGAGGCTCTTATGGTCGGTAAAGATATCGATCTTCACGCCATATAGATAGTGCCTCCAAAGTTTGAGGGCAAAAACCACGGCCGCTAGCTCCAAATCATGGACCGGGTAATTCCTCTCGTGAACCTTCAGTTGCCGGGAGCCGTAGGCAATTACCTTCCCGAACTGCACTAGGACACAACCCAAACCACTTCCTGAGGCGTCGCTATATATTTCGTAGCCTTCCGTACCCTGTGGCGAGCATAGAATGGGCGCCGTGGTCAGACGGCTCTTTAGCTCTTCAAAAGCTCGTGCGCACTCGGGCGACCAAACGAACTTATGATCCTTCCTAGTCAGTTTTGTGAGAGGAAGTGCGATCCTCGAGAAGTTTTCCACAAAGCGCCTATAATAGCCGGCAAGTCCTAAGAAACTTCGGACTTCCGCTACGTTTTTCAACAAAGGCCACGCTTGGATCGCTTCTATCTTCGACGGATCAACTGCAATTCCTTCGCCACTAACAACATGACCAAGGAATGCCACTGACGGTAGCCAAAATTCGCACTTGGAGAACTTGGCATATAGCTGACTCCTCCTCAAGGTGCTCAGGACTGCGTGCAGATGCCCTACATGCTCCTCTTCCGACTGAGAGTATACCAAAATGTCATCGATGAAGACGATCACAAATTGATCTAAATACTCTCGGAATGTCCTATTCATCAAGTCCATGAATACCGACGGTGCGTTGGATAGACCGAACGGCATTACCGTGAACTCAAAGTGCCCAAAGCGGGTACTGAACGCTGTCTTTGGAATGTCACATTCTCATATTCGCAGTTGATAGTAGCCGGACCTTAGGTCTAGCTTGGAGTAAACCGTCGACCCCATCAGTTGGTCGAATAGATCATTGATTCTAGGAATCGGATATCGGTTTTTCTCGGTCAACTTGTTTAGCTCTCTATAATCAATACATAGACGCAAGCTCCCATCCTTCTTTTTCACAAAGAGGACCGGTGCACTCCAAGGCGAAGAACTTGGACGTACGTAGCCTTGCTCTAGCAGCTCTTGCAATTGGACCTTCAACTCTGCCAATTCCTTTGGCGCTATTCGGTATGGTGAGCGGGCCACAGGTTTGGCACCTGGCACCAACTCGATACAGAAATCAATCTCCCGATGAGGCGGAGCCCCAGGGAGTTCGTTAGGAAACACGTCGGCGTATTCCGCTACAACTGGGACATCACACAACCTGGGCTTTGGCTCCGAAGCCTCCAACAAGGTGAAGAACAACTCGGCGCCTTTTCTCACCGCCTTAACCACCTGGAGAGCAGACATCAGCGTCTTGCTCGCTCCTCGCATACCGGCGAATGTGGTTTCATCGTCGGTGTTCGTTCCCAGAGTGATCTCCTTTGTATTGCAATCTATACATGCTCGCTGCTCCGAGAGCCAGTCCATGCCGAAGATCACATCGAATTCAGCTAACGGTAGTAACGACGCTTCCAAGTCGAAATCTTGACTTCCGATTCGCACGTTCACACGGCTCTTCCTATCCGCACTCATTCGAGATCCATTGGGCAGCACTACTTCCAATCTATCCTCTACAAAGGTAGACGGCACTCCGATTCGCACCACGAAGTCCTCAGACAGAAAAGAGTGCGATGCACCCGTATCGAATAGAGCTCTCGCCGGATAGTTGAAAATTAGGACGAAACCTAATTGTACACAAATAACACATAGTCGTACAACAGTGAGAATCATATACATAGCTGTAAAAGCTAACTTCTAATTCGTACCTGTGACGACGTCGGTTTGTCGTATAGCTTCTTGTTGGCCAAGCGAATAGACTCTCGGCTGAGTCGGAATGTGTTGGGAGGCCGAAGACTCTGCCGCTTTGCCCTTTTCCGCAGCCCGAGCATAATCCGCCGCTCGGTTTGCCGCCTTTGGGGGACCACTTCGACACACCGCCGCTTTGTGTCCCACCTTCCCGCAGGTGAAACACGTAATAGGAGTCCGCGCGGTCGTGGCTCCCGAAACATTCGAAGAAGCTGGTTCCGCCTGCTTGAACTTCCGCTTGTTCCTTCTGAAGTCCGGCTTGGACTGAGAGTCCGGCTTGGACTGAGAGGCCGGCGCATGAAACTCGGGTTTCTTTACAACACTCTTTGCTTGTACCCTCTTCATGTCCAACTCCAAAGATCTGGCGGTTTGCACCGTCACTTGGAAGCCAAACGTCATAGGGCCTGCAAGGAGCAGCCTCAACTCGTCCCGAAGCCCTTCATAGAATTTATTCGTCTTCGTCTCCTCATCCTCCACCAATGCCCCCGCATAACGACTCAGTCTGGTAAACTCATGTAAGTAATCGTCAACGGAGCGATCACCTTGAGTTAACCTCAGGAACTGGTTTTGTAACGCAATGCGTTGGGCAGAGGGGATAAACCGCTGGAGGAACGACTTTGAAAACTCAGCCATTGTTATTTCAGTAATGTCTCTATCGCCGAATTTGTGCAGTTCCTGCTCTTCCCACCACAGCACAGCCTCTCCGTCAAGAAGGAAAGTGGCTAAGGTGACCATCATGGCTTCGTCCGTCGCCGTCGCCCTCAGAGTTCTTCTAACTCTTGACAACCAGTCTTCTGCCACCGTTGGGGACTCAGATCCCGAGAAGGTGGGAGGATTAAAGCTCAAGAAGTGCTTTAATTGCTGGTCACGCGCTCGCCCCGCAATTACTTGCGCAACTTGACGCTCCACCCTCGGTGCTAACGCCGGTTCCACTGCAGCTACTGGCACAGGGGCATCAACCCTTGGTGCTACCGCAGGTTCCACTGCAGGTTCAACTACCGGGGCTGCATCAGTAGTAGGCGTAGCAGGCTGTGCAAGCCTTTGCGGTTGAGCATTGATCATCGCGAAGACTGCTTCTGCGACCATTCTGATCATCTCAGCCGAAGGAGTGGTCGCTGGCACCTCAGCCGACCCACTACTTTCAGCGGTGTTACGGGGTTGAGACCGCCCCGCAGCACTTCTAGTAACCTATAATCATGCAAGGCACAATTTAGTGACCCTAAACATATCAAACATCAATCATGGAACGCTCAGGTTCCGCAAACAAGTATGTTTTTTTTTTTTTTCATTCCTAAGTGGACATTCTTATTAGTTTTTGTCGTTTTAGGTGAATGCACAGCCCGTGCATACCACCCCTTAAAAGGAATTCGTCCCGAATTCGCTAAACTACGGATCGACGCCTTAAGTCCGATACCAAATTGTAACACCCTGCCAGTACAAAAAGTATAACAGCAGGTCCGGCCGGGACCCCACGCCATACAAACCACACTAGCTAGGAGTTAAAAGGTGATAACCAGAAAAAGTAACAACTAACGAGAGTACAAAACGTAAGCGGAAGCATTAATTAAACCATTCAAATAGACATGTCCACTATCATAGGAATGAATCCAGAAATAAGAGTTACGGCCTTAGGGCCTTACATCAAATCAATGTACAAAACTCTAAAAAAGCATACATCGGCACGCAGGCCGGCAATACATGAGAAAACAGGAAAGAGGCTGGCCTTCGAGGGCCAACTCAGCAAAAGGACAGCAAGAGGACCAACGCCCGCTATTTCCCGCTAGGCTCACCTGCACCTGCATAAGAACATTCCACCAAGCGGTGGTAAACAAGGCAACGGTCGGCACAGCTGACCAAATTATAACGACCCCACCCCTTTCCCGGGGTGGCGGAGATTCTACCCTGCAAGTAAGCCATACTAGCACAAGTACTAAATCTAAAGAGAGTGCAACTACACAAGGTGAGGTTTCAAGCACAATCAATCTTCTAGGTTGAGCATCAAAAAGAAGGGAACCTAGGTATGCACGTGATGTTGGTTGGGTTCACCCGAAGGTTTCCCACAACCGCCTAAGCAAATCGCATGAGGCTAAACATAACATCAAATTCACAACACTCCACCCTAAGGGTCACAACCTTAGGTGGGAAACAAGAGCTTTTGGTCGGTCTAGGTATGACACCTTCCACGACCTCTCCCATGATCACACGGCCTTCATGAGGAAGGGACCTCTCGCCGATCTGCATGGAAACGGGTTCGGTTCAGCTTTGCCCGTGCTCTAATCGTCGCGATCTATCGCACGACGCGGGTACGGCTTCACCTCGGCCCGTAAGGGTTTAGCACTTTCAAGTGCTACACAAAAATATATGCTACGCACCTAACCCCTTCACAAGGATCTAGGCTTCGCGAATTCTCAACAAGGGAGGTACATACGCTCCGCATCAATAACGTGGTGAAGGTTTGCCTTCATCCAAAACTCAAAGCATGGGGCTTTCGTAGGGATCTTCACAAGACGCCTACACTTAACTCCCGCAATACTATAGGTGAGTTCACGGAGTCATTCTCCGGCACGCATTCTAGGTCTAACCTAAATGCAACGTCGCAAATCAAGCATCACCGATTCGGGCTCACGGCCACGAATAGGCTTCACACAAAATGCCTAAATCCGCATGACTACCGGATTTTCTACATGCAATATGCCGGGGACGGACACAATCTACCCGGAGTCCCGAAGGACTTGAGGAAATCCTACACTTCACCCATTTGGTGAAAGAGATACCTCATGCAAGCAAAGAAAGAGGAATAAATGGACAAATACAAGTCCAAAGTTCGGGAGGAAGAATCGTTACCCTAGACGTGTTCCTCTTCGCCATGGATCCGAGATTCTACGCGGAGGGAAAGAACCGCACCGGGCTGCACTCTCCGGATCTGGAAACGGCTCGCGAAACGGAGCTCCGGAGCTCCGTCAATGGCGAAATCTCCTCTTCTTCTTCCTTGCCCCCTTCTTCTTCCTCTAGCCTAGGAGAGAGAAACACTATGAAATAATGAGGGTTTAATCCCTCTCCAAAGCCCTAAGACCCCCCAGCATTAAATCCCAGCCGTTGGATCGAATTCCAAGAGATTTGATCGGTCGGATCTTCTTCTCCGCTCAAAATCGCGGAACAGAATAAACAGGGCGCACGATCACAGGCGCACGGTCAGTGGTCGTGCGCGACGAGGGAAATGTTCGTGCGCACTATCCGGGACAGAACTCTGAATTCTTGCGAATAAGCGCACGATCGCTGGCGCACGATCACTGGTCGTGCGCGAAGAGGGAAATGGTCGTGCGCACTGTCCGAGACAGAACTCGATTCTCTTCTGAATTAACGCACGATCGCTGGCACACGATCACTGGTCGTGCGCGATGAGGCCACTGATCGTGCGCTAAGAGCAGACAGGGAAAATTCTAGCCTGCTTCACGTGCCGCACTACCACTCCGCCTACTTCGCGGAACTACCAGATTTGGGGTGTTACAAACATCTTGCAAAGCGAGGATGTTGCGAGATGAACCGGAGTCACATAGGGCTACTGTTTCAATATTATTAATGGAGCATGAGACTACCAATTCACTTAGTTCACCTATTCCCACATCGGAGAGACTCTTCCCTTGGTTAATTGGATTTTTTTCGGTATTACTGGGAAGGGTCCCTTGCGCACGCTCGGTTAGCACTTGATCCAGTTGGCCCACTTGCATCTCCAAGTTACGCATGGATGCGGTTTGGTTCACCATATTAGTGTTGGCGACTTCCTTAAACTTTTCCATCAACTCTTCCAGATTACTTTTCTTAGGGACTAGGGCACTTTGATTATAACCCAGCTGAGGCGGCCTTGGTTGACTTCCGGCTGCTTGAGCATCGTATTGATGCTGGCCTGGTTGCCATCGTTGGCCTACAGCATTTTGGTTCCATGAAAAATTGGGGTGATTTCTCACACCCGGGTTATAAACACTTCCGTAGGGTGCCCCCTTAGCTTGATTTCCAACGATATTCACAGATTCATTTAAACTTAGCTGAGATAATTCACCTGATAGCCCGCTACCTGGGCACTCGTATGAGTGGTGACCAACGCCTCCACATCCTTCACATGTAATGTTAGACGCGGGCGCAGCAGCGGGAGGTAGTGAATCCACCATGAATAGTCCCCGAGCGCTTCTAGGCGCATTTCTCCCCGCAGTCCAGAATGTGCTGTGGGACGCGGTGTCCTGCAGAATTCTGAGAGCTTCCTCGGGCGTGTGGTTCATCAGGGTTCCTCCTGCAGCAGCGTCAATCATCGCCCGATGGTTGGGCTCGATGGTGAAGTAGAAGGTCTCCACGATGTTCCACGGCTGGAGCTCGTGATTTGGGCATTTGCGCAGGAGGTCACCAAGACGCTCCCAAGCTTCTGCGAGGGTTTCCTACTCAGCTTACCGGAAGGTGGCGATCTCGCGCCGAAGGCTCACAATCTTGTCCACCGGGTGGAATTTGGCGAGAAATTTGGACGCGAGCGCATCCCAAGTGGCAGCAGTTCCTGTAGGGATAGAATGAAGCCACACCTTAGCTTTGTCCCGCAATGAGAATGGAAACAGTCTCAACTTGACTGTTTCGTCAGTGATTCCTGCATACCTGAAGGTACCGCAAATGTCGGCGAACTCTGCCAAGTGGAGATGTGGGTCTTCACTGGGCATCCCAGAGAACTGCGCGTTGTTACGGATGATGTTCAGGATGGCGGGCTTGATTTCAAACTGATTGTTCATGATGTTAGGCCCAAATCCTGGATACACACTCCCAGCTGTAGGAGTGGTGTAGTCTCTCATGGTCCTAGGTCTCGGCCTGACCACCTCCTTCTCGTCCCTTAGATGGTTTTGCCCCACATGGGGTACTCCAGGATTCACCTCATCTCTATCAGCGGGTGCTCTCGGCACAACTCCAGGTACCGTATTATCTCCCATAGCCGCTTGCACGACTGCAGCACGCATCAGTGCGCGCGCAGTGCATTCAATCTCAGGATCGAAGGGTACTACTTCTCTTTCATCTTGTCTCTGCATACACAAGAGAAAACACAAAGAAAACAAAAATAAAAAACAACTGCTCCTATAACAAGGATTCACAACACAAAGTGTTACACACCCGCATTCCCCGGCAACGGCGCCAAAAACTTGATGCGTATTCGGCAAGTGCACTGGTCGCTGTCAAGTAATAAAATTGGGAATAGCTTCCCTGAATATCGTCTCTCAAGGAATGCAGGTTCTGGTGAACGAAATGTGTGGTGAATCGATTGTTATACGAGCGAACAAAGGAAAAAATAAGGGCAGTGATTTTGGGTTTCCTAAGCTAGTGTAGAAAAGAGAGATACTGGTCCCACGACAAGGAATGCTTGAGCACTTGGCGGAGGATGCTTGCTACCACTCCCGAATGGAAGGATGGTGGTGGAGAACGCCGGAAAATGGCCTCTTTGGTGGTGGAGGTGAAGGAGAAGCCCTCAGACCTCAAGAACGACGGGAAGGACCTAATTTCCCGCTCCTCTCCCCTGATCTCTCCTCTGCCAGTGATGCAACCTACATTTTATACTAAACAGGCAGGAAAATGGTCAAGCACGGTCGAACGCACGACCGTGCGTGGACCGTGCGTTATTAAATGATAAAACTAGACTTGAGGAAGACGCTGCGCCGCCCATGCGATTTACTCACGCACGGGCAAATCCATCAGTGCGTCAAAACGCACGGATAAATTCAGAAATGACAAAAACTCAGAGAACACAGGCCAACCGTGCGTTTTACACACGCACGGGCGAATCTTCCCGTGCGTCAAAACGCACGAGCAAATTCAGATTGCTCGTTCTCTGCCCAGAAGGTATCGCACGACTGCAATCGTCTGTGCGCCAAGGGAAACGCACGACCGTGCGTTTCACACAGTCATGAATTCTGGGAGAAAACTGGATCCAAGATAATCCGGAAACATGCATACAAGATAGAAATAGCTGGGAATACACCTCCAACACCAGATAAACATAGAGAAATGGAAGGTGAGCACCATGTGCTTACCCCCAATAATAAGGAGCGCAATTGCGCACCGAAATGGGCCTAATAGTGCACCTAGCAGGGAATAGTGAATATGAATGAAAGCATGCCTAAAGTGTGGTGCAAAGACTAGATAATCGGCCTAGATGAGTCCATAAATATATATATAAATGGGACTCATCAAACTCCATGGTCGAAGTTTATAATTTAGAAGTTTGCAATTTATCCATTTAAGAAGTTTATTTTAGTCCAAAGGGATTCTAGATCAAGTGCTAGCTTTCTAATCATCAATTTTCTCTTTAGTCCAAGTCTTCTTTTTACTTCACTTTTCAAACCAAAAATTTCCGTTAGATAAAATAACAGCTCTACTTTGTGAGTACAAGTACTCGACAGCCACGAGTCTCATACGACACTTGATCCTATACTTTAAAATGATAGGTATACTTGCCTTATCGGTTTATTATTGGAATTGCGCTTCAGCAAAATAATATAAAGAAATTATTCATCACCATCAGATGTTCTTCTCGCCGCTCTTTCTTCTCAGCCTCCAACGCAACTCGGGCGGCCTCTTCTTTCCCATCCATCTCTCTTACCTTCACCTCCAAGTTGTTTAGAAGGAGTTGAAAGTTGGCCAGCTCCTCCTGTCTAGAATTTGACCTCGGCACGAGGCCTGGCACCTGGGACAGAGGCGGAAGGCTGGATACAAGGTCGCCCAGTCTTACTCTGTCTTCCGGCTTGTCTACAAATAAAAATTATAATTAGCACGGCCAAAGGCGGGCAGAACAACAAAAGGACTATAAGATTAATTCCTGGGTGAACAGGTCGCTTCGATTGTTCCGAGTCCATTGTCCGGCGTTGTTCTCGCCAGATTCTTTCATTACTCTTTCGTCTAATGGCTAAAGCTTGAGTCATGGGAGGAAAGAAGCTTGGTGGCTGATGCGATATTTCGGCAAGTGCACCGGTCGCGCAAGTAATAAAGTTTGGGAATAGGATCCCCGAGTGTCGGTCTCTTGAGGAATGCAGGTTGGGTAAACGAATCGTGTTGTGTGACTATTGTTATACAAGCGTAAACAAACACACAAAAAGGGGGGTTTTGGTTGGGTTTTCCTACTCTTAACAACAATGAAGGAAATGCGGGTCGAAAGCACCGCTTCGCAAGGCGAGATGGATGCAACGTCCGCGATGCCGTGCTTCGTGAGGCGGATGGAGCGTGCTCTAGTGCGGGAAGGCGAGGGTCGCAAACACCTCTTCACAAACGCCGTTAGCTCTTGCTAACGCGAATCGAACACCTTGAGTGCGTGAGTGAGTGAGTGGATGAGTGGAGGCGAAGCGATTCACAAGCAAGTAATGATGAAAAGAGAAGAAACATTCATTTCATTTAAACCAAACATCATGATATTCAAGTTTAAAAGATTCAAAGATTACAACGAAGGAGAGAGGAAAGAGATAACCAATGGATGAAGACTAGCGGCCGTTCACGGCCGGAATGGTAGTTTGTCAAGGTACCTCCGGGCTCGGGCGGACTGTGCTTCCGGTGTAGAGAAACTGTCACGATCTCTCCACGTGGTTCTGTCGTCTTCTACCTCAGGATTCCTCTTCTTCTTACCGGACTGGAGTGGAAAAACAGCTGCTTGAGGGCTTGCGGATGGTGGAGAATGCTCCCGGACAATGGAGAAATGCTTTGAATGGTTGGAGAGGACTTCCCCTTGCGTAGGAGATGAAGTGGAGGTGTCCAGGAATGGAAATCGCCGGCGTACGGACTGCCACTCGCGCTCCCGGCGGCTCGATCCCGCCCTAAAATCGGAACAGGCATATATATAGGTGCTGGACTGAATACTGCGCACGGTTATTGGCGCACGACCACTGGTCGTGCGCACTGGAGTTCTGCGATCGTGCGCACTGCCTGGGCGGAGCCTGAAATGAAAGAAATTTATAAAATACATGTTCGCACGACCAGTGGCGCACGACCAGTGGCCGTGCGCACTATCGTAAATGGTCGTGCGATAAGCCAGACAGAACTCATAAAATGGGCGTTAAGTGCACACGATCAGTGGCGCACGACCAGTGGTCGTGCGCGATAGAGCCAGTGATCGTGCGCAGTGTTCCTGTACAGAATTGTACCGGGAACACCTGCACGACTCCTGTTCCAGCATACAACACCAGCCTAGCCACTGAAGGTGGCACTTAACACTGCATGAAAACTAGTAACGAAGATGAACAAGAAATAACACTAAAACGGGCCTAGAAGTGCACTTAGCATGGAGTATTAAATAGGAATGAAAACATGTCTAAAGTGAAGTGCAAAGACTAGAAAATAGGCCCAGATGAGTCCAAAAATGTGTATATAATTGGGACTCATCACACCCCCAGACTTACCTGTTTGCGCGTCCCGAGCAAACGAATTCGGCGGAGTGTGAAAATGGTAGTTAACAAAGAAAATTACACAAAGGAGTACAATGCGAAGTAACAAAAGCACGCAAATAGAAATTTAGTAAAAAGAGATTCTAACTATGCTACCTAATTTACGAAAGTATTAGAGCGTAAGTAGAGATTTAGTTATACTCAGTTGGTGAATTATGAAGAATTCGAACGATCATGCCCGGTGTGAAAGTAACAAGACACTAAGGCGGGTGTTGCACAAGGTCGGGGTTTAGGAATAACTCCGCTGAAATCCATCAACGTCGTGAACCATACGCTCGCCCGGTCACACTCTCTCCACGGCGTTAGCAAACTCACAAGTCAAATCAATAGGGCTTTTAGGATTATATTGGGGCTTAGGTTGCGGTATGATATTCAAATTTAAACACGATGGCTACGCAACCCAAGTGAGCTAACGGAACGCTGCACCACACAAAACCAAAAACAATGCTCGTGTGACACACCCCCAGACTTATCATGAAAACTAGGTGTGCACACGGCCTACTTCACAATTACCAACAGATTTTCTCTTTAGCTCGGAAGGATTTCTTTACGACATATTTCTTTTTCAGATTTTTTTCTTTTAAGAACATACTTTTCTTCTTTCACTTATCCTCCGGTTGGTGCAAATTCAGCAAAATAAAACGTGTTTTTCTTCATCACATCACAAAGATTCCAAAAATTACACCAAATCAAGAACATGAGTGCAGATAAACATCAATTTGGTTGCGAAAGTGGGCAAAGCTTCAGGCCTTGGTGAATGGAGGAGGAGCTGTAACAAGGAAGTGGTAGGGACAAATGTTGGCTTGCAAAGGTGAGCGAATAGGACACGGAAAGCTAAGGCTCAAACTAGCCAAAAGGTGGCATATATCATATTTAACTCAAAGAGTCGCTCTCGCCCATGCTTCGAGAGTCGCTTGGGGCAAGTTCTTAGCCCACGAGAAAGGTAAACCTTCCTCCCGACTCGAGCAACACACGACTAGTCCTCGTACACACACAACACCGGGTTATCGTCAATTTCGTTCACATTCACCATTCGAGTATAACAAATCTAAATTTATGCAAAAATACTAAACTTAAATTAGATGCATAGAGACAATCTGGTTCTACTCAAATTCTACCATAGCATGCGAAGTGACTAGAACACTACACGAGTCAACATCGCACTCCAATTTATAATTCCTAAGCTAACACCCAAATTCACATTCCTAACCAAAATAGTTTATCTGGAAACAACACAAATAGGAAAGCGCGCACTCATGTGGGTGAAGTGGTGCATGAAGCGTGGAATAATGATGATGGCAATGAAAAATATAAGCAAACTTCTAGCATGCGGTGCAACTCGTACGCATAGTGGATAACACATGCTCTCCCCGGACTTAGTCTAAACATTACATCACAGAAATTGGAAGCTGAGGGGGGAAGAAGTGTTACCTAATGCTCAGAATTGAGCATACCAGACGATTGGCGATTAAGATAAAGAGCAGTCCGCAGCATCCGCACCAAAGAACACAACACACCTGCAAGCACATGTAACATCCCGTTTCGCGCTAGACCCATCGGAGACGTTTTGACTACCCGATTTTGGGCTTTCCAGTGCGTGCACGGTTTTGGATTAATTGGGGGAAAGGATTAACAAATTGTTGATATATATATTTCTGTGATTTCGTTCGACGAACGTCGAAGGAGAGCCTCGTTCGACGAACGTCGAAGGGCAGCTCCGTTCGACGAACGTCGAAGGGATAGAGGCGTTCAGCGAAGTAAAGGAGGTTGTGTTCGACGAAACATTGCTGCAGCCGCGATCGAAGAAGGCTGCCAGCGTTCGATGAAAGTTTGTCGAATGGCGTTCGACGAAAGTTTGTCGAACGGCGTTCGACGAAATATCGTCGAACGGCGTTCAACGAACGATGTTCGACTAATTTGTCGAACGGGAACCGTTCGACTATGTTATAATAGGAGCGCTCGACTAAGATATAGGCGTTCGACGAAAAGATCGTCGAACGGTGATCGACGGAAGTATTCCGTTCGACGAAAGTCGAAGGAGCGGCGTTCGACAAAATCCCAGCGTTCGACGAAATATCGTCGAACGGCGTTCGACGAAAATCCCAGCGTTCGACGAAAATCCCAGCGTTCGACTAAAATGGCAGCGTTCGACAAAAGTTCCGTTCGACGAATTGTATTCCGGTCGACGAATTAAGAAGCGTTCAGCGGTAGACGAATCTTAGCGTTCGACGAAAGTCGAAGGGTTCCGTTCGACGAACGTCGAAGGGGGCAGTAGCGCTCGACAAATTCTGGGCCTTTTCTTCCCGTCGCTCGATAAAGCTTGGGTGCTTTTTCTTTATGATTATTTGAGGCCAACAGTGGATTTACTGTCCAATAAGTAGCTGACAGCTAACTTTGGGGTTCCAAGGCTATTAATGCAAACCAAAAAGAAAGGGGCCGAGCCATCTCATTTTCTCTTCTTCTTCTTCTTCATCATTTTCTTCCCAGAACTCCATCTTCCTCCCTCTCTTTCTCATTCTCTGTCTCCACCTCTCCGCCACCCCACTTAGGGTTTTGGCCAAGAAAATTCGTGGAGAAGCTCGTACGTCCGTTGGAAGAATAGCTAGCTTGGAAAGAGTTGAGTTCGTCCAAGAGCCATCATGCCGGCGCGATCGTCGGCCCGGATTCAGGTGACTTCCGACCCCTCTCCCTTGGTGCTAGTTTTCTTAGATCCGCTAGGCGAGATATCGAACTCATTTGAGTCGATTTGCGAGCGTGATGAAGCTCCGTAGGAAAAAGGACGCGTTAGGGTTTTCGCCGTAGGGCGCCGATCGCCGCGAAAATACCCCCAATCAACTCCCCGCTTCAATACGAACGTGGGACGTCGGTTTCGTGAGACGTGGTGGCCTCGTGAGGGTGTACGGGAGGAGAGAAGGCGGTATGCCCTAATTTCAATTTGGGATGACGATGAATAGTGCTGCTCGAAATAGGTTTTAAATATTGCAATTATAGTTCCTGTTGTGGAATTCCATATATATATACATATATATATATATGATCATGTAATGCTTAAGAGTGGAGAAATTAGTTCTCTGTTAAGGGAATTCAATATATAAATACATATATATATGATCAATTAATGCTCAAGGGTTGAGAAATAGTTTCCCTGTTATAGGATTTGTTAATTATAACTTGCATAAGTGTGATGAATAATTCTCTGTCATTAGGATTGATAATTATATGGGATAAACGTATTCATAACTTGCTCTTGGTCATTAAGGAGAATTGTGCGCAGCTGGGTTCAAGCCAATTTTTAGGCTTGACCCCACTGGAATTAGATTTCGGGCTCAACATGAAAGTTGTAGCCCTCGGAAAGAGCTTTCCAACAATAGGTTATCCGTTTTCTGAAGTGACCTGTAGCTGCCTAAAAGTCCAGTCGAGTGGACTGTCTAGAAAGCAGGAAATTGTTTAAGTGCGTGCTGTTTTTGCGGTCCAGGTTTCTGCAAAGGTAGGATCCACTTGGATCTGGGTTTAGGACTCAACATGAGTGTTGTAGCCCTTGGAGAGAGCTTTCCAAAATGGGGTGGCACATAATTTGAGGTGGAGTAGAACTCCCAGAATCTCAGTTTTGTAAATCAGCGTCGTTGTAGTTTGAATTGCGATAAACTTGGGATATCTTTTATAATACTTGTCCGACGCTCTTAATAGTGGTAGAAATCGAATTGATGATATTGTGCTGACCCTTGTAGAATTTCATGAGTTGTGGGAGGGTACTTGTTGTGATTTCGCCAACCGTAGTTCGTTCTCGCTTCGCTCTGGGAATATTAACTAGGAATGCCGACGTGGCTATTGTTTGGAGAAAAATCTATATTCTCCAATTTAATGAGGAAATGAGTGCCCAGATTTACGTGTCAATTGGGCGGAGCATGGGCGAATGGCATGATGTATGGAATGAGGCATTGCGATGAATAATCGAATAAAGACTTTGATGACATGTTTATAATAATGCGCACATCGATCGATCACCCAGCGAAGAGTGTGGTTTGGTGAAAACCCCTCAAATGCGATAAACATCTCATTGTGATAGAGTGAGCCGTAAATTGAGTGCGAGAGGTGAATGTCGATGACATGTGAGATATGCTTGGAAATCCCAAACGTTATCTTGGGGACACTTGGCGCATGTTTAGAAGACATGCTTCTATGAATGATCGCCTTGCTAGATAAACAACGGGATGATGCGTATTGGTAGTAAACTCTCAAGAATGTGAATAGTTCAACTAGGTTGAACTTGTGGTGAACGGAGCCTACGGGCAGAACGTGTTAATATGATGAGTGCTTGTGAGCACCGGTTGTGAACGGAGCCTACGGGCAGAACGTGTTAATATGATGAGTGCTTGTGAGCACCGGTTGTGAATGGGCCTACGGGCAGGACGTGATAGTATGAATGTGCAGGTTTTCACACATGGTGGTGTAGTGATCCTCGGTAGAGGATAGTTGGTGGCGGGTCTACGGGCTCGCCGATCGTCACACCGACGGGAGCTGGCAGTCAGACTCGGACTGGAAGGGCTCGTCTTCTTGGTGCTCATCTCCCAAAGCCCCCTTCCACTCCTGAAGACTCTACAGAAATGCGAGCAGTACGCAGGGCTCCGCTATGAACAAAGAGCGTTGAGGCGTACAGAGGCCTAGGACTGGTAGTGTGCATACCTTCCTAGTAGTGGCGAGGCCCGTGCCACTGCCACCGTCTGGCCACGACGGGGGGCGCCTGAGTGGTTAGCTACCCTCAAAAAGTGGGAACTAAAGGTCTGTGTCGACATAGCAAATGCGCTTGGAGAAGTCATCATATCATAATCATTGCACCGCATTCATATCATAATCATTGCACCGCATTCATATCATAATCATTGCATTGCACATCAATGGATACTCATCATATAAACTTGTATGGGCATCTTTATATGATGAGTTACCTTTATATGCAGACCCTTAACTTATAAGCTTGTATGGGCATCCTTATAAGTTAAGTTCAATTCAGCTCTTTAATACTCAGCTTGTTTTTGTTGTGCTTACACTTGCTTGGTTAGTCACTGCTGCTATATATATAACTATGAACATGCTAGTTAGGAATATTGCAAGTACTTGGGTACTTATACAACCGACACATATGAGCAACCCTTCCTGTCACCTGTTTTGTATACTATTGCTAATATTGTAGCTTTCTTTCAATTCTACCGTCCGGTGCCTTGGAGTCGCCGGGGGAGCGGATGTGAAGCCACTTAGTCTTTATGACTAACGGTTGCTACGTCCCTCTTTTTAGGAGTGCGCCGTGGAGCCGCAGCGCACGGCGCAGGAGGAGGACAGTCAGGTCAGGATGACAGGGCCGGAGACAGCGATACCCTCAGTACCGGCAGTGGCTGACGTGAGTAGTAGTTTTGAGATGTAGCCCCTTTGGGCATCTTTTGTGATACTCTGATATATTTTGCAGGTGCTCGTGGAGCTACCTTTTTGTATAATTATGGACTCTACTTATGCGAATTTTATATATCTATATGTGGCTTCTTGTTTTAGTTTATTGATGGGTTGGTGCTGTTGAGTTGGTTTAGCCGGCGGGATAGGCGTCTTGTGGAGGTGGCTAGCCCGTGAGCTGGCGCTTTCGCAAGGCGGCTGTCCTGGGCATAAGACTCCCCTCGGCCGTGTTTTGTGTTCCGGGAGGGGGGTCTTACAGCACAAAACTAAAAACAGCAAAAACAAATATAAAAACTGAACTAAACATGTTAGGTAAAAATAAAATTAGGAAATCTGGGTTGTCTCCCAGCAGCGCTTTTGTTTTATGTCCTTAAGCTGGACCAAATACCTGTATTATGATTGTTTAAAGAGTGCAGAAATTAAAGGAGAAGTTCACAGAAGCAGTTTCACAAACTCAAACAACACAAATCAGCTATAGGCGCTCTTATGATGCGCGTGTCCCGTAGCTCGTAGGCGGGAGGTGAAGGCTTTAGGGCCAACACTGGTGTCACCCAGTGTTCCCCTAACCTCCGCCCTCTTGCTACGGAGAGCGGCAGCGCGAGCGTCGTGCAGAAGTTTCTCCTATTTAAGTTTAGTGACAGTCGGGGACTGCCAACGTTGAAAGTTTTCAGATTTTTCCACCTTGGTGGTGCGTGGCGTCACTTCCGGCATCGCGATGACTACCGGATCAGCCCAAGAGATGGAGCACTTAAATTGTTTATTACAAGAATCAAAACAAGAAGATAATTGGATAGTGTCCCGAACTAAATTCAAGTCAATATTTTTCGAGATACAATCTTCCTCCGTCTCGGAATCAAATTCTCTCCGAAGATCTACTTCTTCCTCACTGGACTGGTGATCATCCTTTTCTCCTTCAATTGGTTCTTTATCTTCTTCATTTCCTGCACAACTCAGAGATTCATCAAAAATAAAGAGAGGGGGAGGAGTGGATGTTTCAGTTATAGCTTTGGGGCAAGTGGGCTGCGACACCATATTGGGTAGGAAGACACACCCCGTAGCGAAATCAAGGGTGGCACCGCTCTCTTTCAAGAACGGCACGCCCAAGATAGGGATAGAGTGATTTTCCTGGGGTCCCAACACCTGAAAATCAGCAACCACAATCGTCCCCTCAACTATTACTTCTACATTTTTCACTTCCCCCTCAGATTGTATAACGGTCCCATTAGCAAGCATAAGGGATTTCCGATCCTCCGTGTTCATTTGAAGTTGCAATTTAGCAACGTCTTGCAACGCAATGACGTTGTGGGAAGAGCCAGAGTCGCACAAAGCTTTCGTTTCAATATTATTGATGGAACAAGAAATCACACACTCACTTGGATCAACCTCTACCACATCGCCGAGACTCTTCCCTTGATCTATTGGGTTCTTTTCAGTGTTGCTAGGAAGGGTCCCCTGCGACCGCTCGGTTAGCACTTGGGCCAATTGGCCCAGCTGCGTTTCCAAGTTCCGCATGGATGCGGTTTGGTTCACCATATTTGAGGTAGCCGCTTGCATAAATTTTTCCATCATCTCCTCCAGATTACTCTTTTTTTGGGCTGGGGGGCCTTGGTTATAATCCGGGTGTGGTGGCCTCGGTTGGCTCCCGGAGGCGTAAGCATCGTTTTGATGCTGCCCCGGTTCCCATCGTTGGCCATGCGTGTTTGGGTTCCATGAGAAGTTTGGTTGACTTCTCACTCCCGGATGATAAGCATTATTAAATGGCACCCCCTTAGACTGATTTCCTACAAAATTAACGGATTCATTCAAGGATAAGTGCGCGAAGTCACCTGATACGTTGTTCCCTAAACATTCGTACGCATGGTGGCCGCCGCCTCCACATCCTTCGCACGTAATGACAGCAGCAGGCGCGGGTGTAGGAGGAAGTGAGTCGATCACAAAGAGACCGCGAGCGTTCCTTGGTGCATTTCTCCCGGCAGTCCAGAATGTACTGTGGGAGGCGGTATCGCGCAGAATCCGAAGGGCCTCCTCTGGAGTGTGGTTCATTAGAGTACCACCCGCAGCAGCATCGATCATTGCCCTGTAGTTGGGCTCGATCGCAAAATAAAATGTCTCTACCACATTCCACGGTTGGAGCTCGTGGTTCGGGCAGCGGCGGAGAAGATCATTAAGGCGCTCCCACGCCTCGGCAAGGGTCTCTTGGTCAGCTTGGTGAAAGGTGGCGATCTCCCGCCGCAGGCTCACAATTTTATCAACGGGGTGGAATTTGGCCAGGAACTTGGATGCAAGAGCATCCCATGTCGCGGCGGTTCCTGGAGGAATAGAATGGAGCCACACCTTGGCCTTGTCGCGAAGTGAGAATGGGAACAGTCGCAGTTTGACTATATCGTCAGATATTCCAGCGTAGCAGAAAGTTCTGCAGATATCGGAAAACTCTGCCAGGTGCAGGTGCGGGTCTTCACTGGTCATCCTGGAGAACTGAGCATTGTTCCGGATGATGTTCAAGATCGCAGGTTTGATCTCGAACTGGTTGTTCATAATGTTGGGACCAAATCCCGGATACACACTCCCAGCTGTCGGAGTGGTATAATCTCTCATCGTTCTGGGTCGAGGCCTCACTACCTCTTGCTCATCTCCAGGTTGGTGCTGCCCCACATCGGGCACTCTTGGGTCAGCATTGTTTGGGTCTATGTTGTCACCCATTGCCGCCTGTACGGCTGCTGCGCGCCTTCGTGCGCGAGCGGTCCGTTCGATCTCTAGATCAAAGGGTACAAGTTCCCCCGCGGCTTGTCTCTGCATGCACAGTCACAACAAAAAGAAAACAAAACAAAGGGAATCAAAAACAACTGCTCTTGTAACAAAAGCTCACAACTCAAGACGTTACACGCCTGAACATTCCCCGGCAACGGCGCCAAAAACTTAATGCGATATTTCGGCAAGTGCACCGGTCGCGCAAGTAATAAAGTTTGGGAATAGGATCCCCGAGTGTCGGTCTCTTGAGGAATGCAGGTTGGGTAAACGAATCGTGTTGTGTGACTATTGTTACACAAGCGTAAACAAACACACAAAAAAGGGGGGTTTTGGTTGGGTTTTCCTACTCTTAACAACAATGAAGGAAATGCGGGTCGAAAGCACCGCTTCGCAAGGCAAGATGGATGCAACGGCCGCGATTCCGTGCTTTGTGAGGCGGATGGAGCATGCTCTAGTGCGGGAAGGTGAGGGTCGCAAACACCTCTTCACAAACGCCGTTAGCTCTTGCTAACCCGGATCGAACACCTTGAGTGCGTGAGTGAGTGAGTGGATGAGTGGAGGCGAAGCGATTCACAAGCAAGTAATGATGAAAAGAGAAGAAACATTCATTTCATTTAAACCAAACATCATGATATTCAAGTTTAAAAGATTCAAAGATTACAACGAAGGAGAGAGGAAAGAGATAACCAATGGATTAAGACTAGCGGCCGTTCACGGACGGAATGGTAGTTTGTCAAGCTACCTCCGGGCTCGGGCGGACTGTGCTTCCGGTGTAGAGAAACTGTCACGATCTCTCCATGTGGTTCCGTCGTCTTCTACCTCAGGATTCCTCTTCTTCTTACTGGACTGGAGTGGAAAAACAGCTGCTTGAGGGCTTGCGGATGGTGGAGAATGCTCCTGGACAATGGAGAAATGCTTGGAGTGGTTGGAGAGGACTTCCCCTTGCGTAGGAGATGAAGTGGAGGTGTCCAGGAATGGAAATCGCCGGCATACGGACTGCCACTCGCGCTCCCGACGGCTCGATCCCGCCCTAAAATCGGAACAGGCATATATATAGGCGCTGGACTGAATACTGCACACGGTTATTGGCGCACGACCACTGGTCGTGCGCACTGGAGTTCTGCGATCGTGCGCGCTGCCTGGGCGGAGCCTGAAATGAAAGAAATTTATAAAATACATGTTCGCACGACCAGTGGTGCACGACCAGTGGTCGTGCGCACTATCGTAAATGGTCGTGCGATAAGCCAGACAGAACTCATAAAATGGGCGTTAAGTGCGCACGATCAGTGGCGCACGACGAGTGGTCGTGCGCGATAGAGCCAGTGATCGTGCGCAGTGTTCCTGTACAGAATTGTACCAGGAACACCTGCACGACTCCTGTTCCAGCATACAACACCAACCTAGTCACTGAAGGTGGCACTTAACACTGCATGAAAACTAGTAACGAAGATGAATAAGAAATAACACCAAAACGGGCCTAGAAGTGCACTTAGCATGGAGTATTAAATAGGAATGAAAACATGTCTAAAGTGAAGTGCAAAGACTAGAAAATCGGCCCAGATGAGTCCAAAAATGTGTATATAATTGGGACTCATCAGTGGCGGATTCAATAGCAACTTATTTTGCTTTTTTCGAGGGCGTGGAATGAAGAAGTGAACAGGTTTGTAACCCACGTCACGCTTACCTGGGGCAAATAGTTTGGGTAGCTGCGACTTGCCCTGAGCCCGCATCTTTTCTGCCTTTATGCCCATTAAACGCAGCCCGGCAAGTGTCTGGTCGTTCTTTTCTCGTACAGCTTTTTCGGAGTCACCCGTATTCTCGTCATGGGGGACAGCTTGGCTCGAAGTCGCAGGGCTATCGAGTAACTTATCTTGGTTCAGAAAATTATCCATTCCCCTGAGGATGCCTCCAATCAACACGCTATTCGCGGAATCCGGGACGAGGTCGTCCGACTTGACAGGAGGGGTACTGGGGGCGTCGATCTCCTCCTTCACACGTGAATTGCTCTGAAGACAGGCCGATGTTGGTTTCTTAAAGGCTTTATTCTTGGCCTTCAATTTCTGAAGCTTCCTGGCAATTCGCTCTGCCGACGAATAGCCCCTTTTTCTCTTCTTCTTCCCCAACTCCGGGTTGATCTGCTTTGAAGGGCTGGAGTCATCAAGAATCAGCACCGGCGAGGTAGATAACCCAGCCAGCTTGGAAGAAATGACTTCCCCTTCTTCAACATTCAGTTTCATATGAGGAGTCCCCGACGGAGTAAACTCCATGTCAAAGGAAGGGGTAGAATGGTCCTCACCAAGTTCTGCCGACCTCTTATCTGGGGTCTTCTCCTCAGGTAGTATGACCTCTGCGGCTTTAGCCTTGGCCGTCTCTTCCTCGGCGGCTTTAGCCTTGGCCTCCAATTCTTCTCTGGATGTAGCCTTGGCCGCCTCTTCCTCGGTGGCTTTAGCCTTGGCCACCAATTCTTCTACGGCTATAGCCTTGTCCGCCTCTTCCTCGGCGGCTTTAGCCTTGGCAACCAATTCTTCTGCGGCTTTAGCCTTGGCCACCAATTCTTCTGCGGCTTTTGACTTGGCCGCCTCTTCCTCGGCGGCTTTAGCCTTGGCCGCCAATTCCTCTGCTGCTTTAGCCTTGACCGCCTCTTCCTTCACGTCTTTAACCTTGGCCGCCCCTTCCTCCACAGCTCTCTTCTTGGCCGACAACTCTTCGGCGGCCTTCTTCTCCCCTGCAGTTTTCTCCTAGGTATTCTTCTTAGATCCAAAAGGTTCCATCTTTGGAGATCGCCCGGTCTTATCAGATCGGTGACTCTTTTTTCTTTTCCGGGCATCCTTCTCCTTCTGTTCTTCATCCTTCTTCCGGTCACTACCCTTATCCACATGGGTTTGAAGGGAATCGAGGAAATCCATTCTGATCAAAGAGGTGCCGACCTGAAAAATCCTAACCGCAATTGGCGAGTAACGTCCCGTGATCTCAGAGGAATTATGCAAAGTAGAGAGCTCTCAGGCAATTTTATAGGCATGAGTACAAGTCGGGCGCAGTCTTGCGACTAGAACTAATATTTTCGAAATCTCTTCGGAGTTTGAAAATATGCGGGGATTATGTTTACCCAAAAGACCGCTTCCGAGTAACCCTTCTTGCAGATCGGGCAGCCTGAGGATGAAGGACGCCCAGTCTAGGATCAGCAAAGGTCCATCAGCACCAACCAGCCAAACCGGGCGGTCTGACATGATTCAGATTGCCTCCAGAGATTGAAGATCACCAAGGCAAAGTCCAGAAGGCAACCCGCGGTCTCAAGATGGAGACCGCTCGGGTTGCGCCATGAAGGCTATCATGGTCCAAGTCTAGATGGCAACCCACGGTCTCAAGATGGAGACCGCTCGGGTTGCGCCATGAAGGCTATCAGGGTCCAAGTCCAGAAGGCAACCCGCGGTCTCAAGATATAGACCGCTCGGGTCGCGGCATGAAGGCTATCAGGGTCCAAGTCCAGAAGGCAACCCACGGTCTCAAGATGGAGATCGCTCGGGTTGCTCCATGAAGGCTATCAGGGTCCAAGTCAAGAAGGCAACCCGCGGTCTCAAGATGGAGACCGCTCGGGTTGCGCCATGAAGGCTATCAAGGTCCATGTCAAGAAGGCAACCCACGGTCTCAAGATGGAGACCGCTCGGGTTGCGTCATGAAGGTTATCAAGGCTCAAGTCCAGGAGACAGGCCGCGGTCTTAAGACGGAGATCGCCCGGGCTGCATCATTGCCTTGACCGCAACATCTTTAGTCTCCGGCCAGGGCATACCGGGAGCTCAAGCCGCCAAGCCGTGCGACTTCTTTCGTTTCTTCTCTCTGTATCCCGTCACCGCCTGCCCGATTCTCCTGTACCCGAGCAGGCAGTTATTTTATCCCTGCCCGTTCGGGCAGGCCCCCGAGCCTATAAATAGGGGGCGGTGACATTCCCAAGGGACGCACACTCGAATCCAGGAGCTCGCTTGTCTTGCTGCGGTCTCGAGTTTCCTGTCTTGCGATCTGTCTGACCGGACGGCTTCTTCTTTCCTGCACCTGTAACCCGCTGTAATCTCTTTAATTCAATCAAAGGAAAGCCCGTCACAGGAGTGGCATTCACCGTGATGGGCGAAGTCTGGCCTTGACCGATGTCAGCGGTCTCGTTTTCTCTACCTAAAAAGTAATCGGCAGCCCGCAGCCTCTGACTTCCTTCGGAGGTGCGATTTCGGATTCAACAAGATGTTTGTTTCTTACAAAACCAAGACACAAGCCTATCACTAAGAAACTGACAATTTCCTGATGTGCTTTTCCTGTCTACTCTGCATCCAGCATAATCTGAATCTGAGAATCCAGTTAATTCAAATTCAGATGTTGTTGGATACCAAAGTCCTAGATTAGGGCAACCCTTTATATATCTCAAAATTCTTTTTAGTAAAATTAAGTGAGATTCTTTGGGATTAACTTTGAATCTAGCACAATATATGTAGCAAACATTATATCAGGCCTACTAGCTGTTAAATAAAGTAAAGAGCCAACAATTGCTCTATATACTTTTGAATCAATAGGTTTACCTGATTCATCATTATCAACAACAGCATTTGAGGGCATGGGTGTTCTCATGTTGGAAGAATCAGACATACCAAATCTTTTCACTAATTCCTTAGCATACTTAGATTGGGATATGAAGATTCCATTTGGAGTCTGCTTCACTTGAAGACCAAGGAAGTATGATAACTCACCCATACTACTCATTTCAAATTTAGATTGCATTAGATTAGAAAATCTTTTGCACAAATTTGAATCAGTAGAGCCAAAGATAATATCATCTACATATATTTGAACTAGTAAGGTTTGATTTTTTTTTGTATCCGGAAAAATAGGGTTTTATCTACTATGCCTCTACAGAATTTATTCTCTAAAAGAAAACTAGCTAAGTCTCATACCATGCTCTAGGAGCTTGTTTGAGACCATAAAGAGCTTTCTTAAGCTTAAATACAAAGGAGGAATGAGTTGGAGAGATGAAACCTGGTGGTTGTTCCACATAGACTTCTTCTTTGATTTCTCCATTCAGGAATGCACTTTTTACATCCATTTGATAAACTTTGAAATTCTTATATGCAGCAAATGCAAGAAAAATTCTAATTGCTTCAAGTCTTGCAACAGGTGCAAAAGTTTGATCATAGTCTATTCCTTCTTCTTGTGAGTATCCTTGAGCTACTAGTCTAGCTTTGTTTCTCACAATATTTCCATCTGCATCTAGCTTATTCTTGTAGATCCATTTGGTTCCAATGACTGGATGATCTTTTGGTCTAGGAACCAAATCCCAAACTTTGTTTGTCTCAAACTGATTGAGCTCCTCTTGCATAGCAATGATCCAGTTGGGATCTTGTTCTGCATCTTATAGGGATTGAGGTTCAATCTGAGAGATAATATAAGTGTGCATCAAATTTTGATTTACTTGATGTCTTGTTTGAACACCTGCTGAAATATCACCAATAATTTGAGATATTGGATGATCTCTAACTGTGATGTGATCAACAGATGGAGTGGGTTCAGCAATAATTTCCACTTGAGGAATTTGTTCAGCTACTATATCCTGTGGAGGATGATCTGCTGTTATCTGTTCTAAACTTTCAGCAAAATCTGGGTGATTTTCCTCTTCACTGTCTTCAGCATTCTGCTGTTCAGGATTTAGAAATCCTTCTTTATGTAGAGCTAATTGATCTAGCTGCTCACATAGTGTAGGTACCTGTAGATTTCCTATGGTAGAAGAATTCTTCTCCTTATAAAACATGTTAGTTTCATCAAAAGAAACATGCATAGATTCTTCTATTTTAAGAGAAGATTTATTATAAATCCTATAAGCTTTGCTGATTAGTGAATAACCTAAGAAAATTCCTTCATCAGATTTTGGTTCAAATTTTCTAAGATATTTCTTATCATTATTATGAACATAACATCTACAGCCAAATGTTCTAAAATAGCTAACTTTAGGTTTCTTCCCTTTAAGTAATTCATTAGGATTCTTGCCCTTAAGTTTGTGTATCAAACTTCTATTCAGTACATAGTTTGCTGTGCTAACAGCCTCTGCCCAAAAGGATAGGGACAAATTAGCATCTGCAAGCGATGTTCTTGCTGATTCAATTAGAGTTATATTTTTCCTTTCAACTACCCATTTTGTTGAGGAGTTCTAGGAGCTGAAAAGCAATGCCTGATACCTTCCATCTCATAGAATTCTTGCATAAGAAGAGACACAAACTCAGTGCCATGATCACTTCTGATCAATGCAACTACAGTAGAGTACTCAATCTTTATGCTCTCAAGAAAGTCTGTAAGAACTTTAAAGTTATCTGACTTTTCTCTAAAAAAGAACACCCAAGTGAATCTAGAGAAGTCATCAACAATAACTAAAGTGTAAGACTCCCCCCTAAACTCTTTGTTGCAATAGGTCCAACAAGGTCCATATGTAGCAAATATAATATTCTAGGTGAATCAGTTTTAGATAATGATTTAAAACTATTTTTAGTTTGCTTGCCTAGTTGACATGCCCTACAGAGACCTTATTTCTTATATGAACCTAAGGGTAAACCTCTAACAAGATTGTCCTTAGATAATTTAGCAGTGGTCCTAAGGTTTACATGTCCTAATCTCTTATGCCAAAGATCACTAAGTTTGCTTAAATCACTAAATAAACAAATTTCTGAAGTAGATGAATTGAAATTCACTAAATATATATTACCCTGCCTAATACCTGATAAAACAATAACATTATCAGCAGATTTAATAAGGCATTTCAATTTATTAAATGTTACCTGATAACCTTCATCACATAATTTACTTATGCTGATAAGGTTGTGCTTCAGTCCCTTGACATAAGCTACCTCTTTGAAGGTGACTTCTCCAACCTTGACTTTTCCATAGCCTTTGGTCTGTCCACAGTTGGAGTCTCCAAATATAACTTTTGGTCCAAGCTTTGCCTTGAAGTTGTTCAGGTTGGCCTTGTTCCCTGTCATATGTTTTGAACAGCCACTGTCCAAATACCATTTTTCACTAATTCTTGGACAGGTGTGTACCTGCAAAAACAAGAAAACAATCTATTTGTTCTTCACCCAGATTACCTTGGGTCTTTTTGTATTTCCACAAAAATCTAAAATAAAAGACATTTCAGGTTGGTCCTTGTAACCTTGTGGATTATATCTCCTTGGAGGTATTATCTATTCAGTGAAAGGATTGATAGAATGTGAAGAATGAGAATTTTTCAGATTTGCTGTATAGTTTTTGTTAGATGAACTGGGCTGAGTTCGTCGAGCTCCGTTCGACAAATGACTGACATTTCGTCGAGCCCCGTTCATATAATAACTATATTGAAAATCTGTCTTCAAAGTTCGTCGAGCTCCGTTTGACGAAATGGATGCATTTTGTCGAGCATCGTTCGACGAATTCTGTTGAATTCTACTATTCTCGACAGTCTTACTTGAAATGTTTTTATTTTTATCTACAACCTCTTTGCTCTTAGCAGAGATGAATTTTATGGGTGTAGATAATATATTCTTCTTAATTAGAGGTGGCTCACTTGATGAAGCACCGAAGCCCAGTTTGCTATTAAGTCTAGCATTTATTGTGCTTGTGATATCCATCAGTTTGATGCTTCTCCCATTCAGGGATTCTTCAAACTTTTTGGCTTCAGACAACTTGCTCTCAATGAGAACAATATGTTCCCTGGAGGCAGCCAAATCTTTCTTAAGATTTATATTTTCTTCACTCATTTGATTCATTTCAGCTAGCTTAAGTCTGAGTGAGATTATTTCTTTCTCAGATTTAATTTAGTCTGAGCAAAGGACTTTGAATTCAGCTTTGAATTCAACTGAAGTAAAACCAAAGGTAGATATTACCTGATCTGCATCAGTTTCTGCTTCTGATTCTGATCCTTCTTCATCATAATTGTTGGTTGAGGCATTGATTGCCATCATGCAGAAGTTCTTCTCTTCTTCATTGTCTTCATCATCACTGGATGAAGAAGCATCTGCCGACTCACTGCTTGAGTCATAAATTGCCATCCGGCACTGATCATTATCTTTTGTTTCTTATTCATCATCTGATGAGCTGGATGATGATTTTGATTCAGTTTCACTCCAAGATTCTGCTACAAATCATCTTCCCTTCTTTTTGTGTTTGTGGGAGGAAGACTTGTTGGAGCTTCTTTTCTCTTCTTTGTCCTTTTTCCTTTCTTTCTTCTGGTTTTCTGGACAGTATGGTGCAATATGTCATGGTTTCCTGCAACTAAAACATATAATTTCTTTAGAATTGTTTTTGTCATACCTTGGCTTTTCATAGCTTCTGGATGACTTTTTCCTGAAATCTTTTCTTGTCATCTTATAGAATCTTTTGGCAAATAGACTCATCAACTCCTCATTGTCAGGAGTCTTTCCTTCTTCTTCTGTAGATTTGAAGGCAATATTCCAGTCCTTCTTTGTTGAAGAGGAGGTGCTCACTTGTTCAGCTTCCCTTGTCTTGATGAGTTGCTCATAGGATTTGAGTTTTCCTAGCAGTCTCTCAGTAGTTATCTCATTAAGACTTCTGGCTTCCTTGATAGGCCAGATCCTAGAGTCCCAAGTACTGGGGAAGCACATTAGGATTTTGTCATTGATCTCAGTTAATGAGATTTCCTTGTCCAGTGTTCTGAGTTCACTTATGATTACACTTAATCTAGTGTACATATCTGCAACTGATTCTTCTTCACCCTTCTTGAAGTTCTCATACAGAGAGATCAAGTGAGATCTTTTGTCTTTCCTTTCATCTACAGAACCTGTAACCATATTGTTGAGAGAGGTCCATATCTCTCTAGCTGAGGTGCAATCTACCACTTTCTGAAATATGTCATCAGACATAGTTTGAGCCAAAATGTTCATGGCTTTAGCATCTACACTCCTTTGCATCTTTTGTGCTTCTGTCCATTCAGGAGGTGGGACAGCAATGTTGTTTGTTGCTGCATCAGTACTTGTTGATGATGTAGGTGCGGGAGGCCCTGTCAAAATAACATTGAAAATTTCTTCATCAATTGAGTTCATATAAAGCCTAATCCTTGCTTTCCACAGTGCAAACTTACTGAGATTGCACATAGGAGGTCTTGTGCTTAAGTACTCCTTGTTTTGTGCCATGAGTTTTTAACAGAAAATAAATAAACAAAAACACAAAAATAATTTAAGATCTAATTGATCTTTGTGATCCAGGTGTTAGCCTGTAAATAAGATCAACAACCCTCTGATACCAATTGAAAGTGGAGGTTAGATCTTAAGTTAACTCTAAAGGGGGTGAATAGAGTTTAAAACTATTTCCCTTAGTTTTATTTGCGGAATTAATAATAGTGTTATATCTATGTGTAAGCAGAGTGATTAACAAAAATAGAATAAATAAAATCACACAACACAGCACAAAGAAATAAGCAATCACAGAGGACACAAGGAATTTATAGTAGTTCCCCAAAAACCTGGGTACGTCTACTCTTCTACCACACTTGGTAGGATGCACTAGGAGGTTTGATCAGGTGCCCTCACACCAAGGGATTTTTGATAAGATGTCCACACACCAATGGGAGTTTGATCAGGTGCCCAAATCACCGATATGCTTTTGATAAGGTGCTTAAAACCACACAAGGATTTTTTGATAAGGTGTCTTTCCACCAGTAGGTTACACTTTTGAAGGGAGTATTAACCCTTTACAGAATGGAATGGAGAGGGGTTAGATGTTCTTCTCTGTCAAGATGTATAGAGAAGACTCTAGTGGATTTGATGTAGAAAAGAACTCCTCTATCTGATTGAAGTTGTTTGTCAGTTGAAATTGCTGGAGCTTTCTCTTTGTAAAACTTGATCCTCCTGTAGATAATTAATCTAAGAGAAGTATTTCTTCAGATTATAGTTGCTCTGTTGAAGATCTGTGTTTGCAGCAAAAGACTAAGAGAAGTTGTTGAAGTTGTTCTCAGAAAACTGCTGCTACTCGAGAAGGAGGAAGAAGATGAAAGTTATGTTCTCTGAATGATGCTATGAAGGAAGAAGATGAAGATCTGTTATTTTATTCTTCTATTCTTCCTGTAAATCTCTCTCTTCCTTCTCTGTCAATTTCCTGTACAGCAAATATGTAAAGTATTCTATATTTGATCTGTCGTGAAGGCTTGTATATAATCTGTTGTATATCTTCTGCCTTTTCAAATTTTCTGACAGCTATTAAATGCAAATCCCTTATATTAAGGAATATAATATATCTGAGAGCATATTTCTGGGAACTGTAACTGATACGCCGTAATTTCTTTCCTTTTTCATAATTTGTCCTTTTTTACTGGAAGTGTCAACGGCTATAACTTAAATAATTAAGGAAATATATTTCCTTACTTGATCTGAAGAAAAGAGCCGTTGCTGTCGTCGATCTGAGTTCAGAGAATGAATAAATATAATACTCTGAAATTAAATCTGCACTTTAAATAATATTTCTTCGATCTGAACAAAATTTGTCGAACTCAGATTCGTCGACCTCAATATTTTCGTCGAACACAACATTTACTTCGTTGACCTGAACATGTGATTTACTGTTCTGAACATTTGCTGGATATTCATCGAACGCAGACTTGAGTTCGTCGAATGGAAGGATTCGTCGACCGCTGTGCCAGGATAAATTCATCGACCGCTGAGCTTGAGTAAAAACGTCGAGCGCTGAGCTTAGACTAATTCTTCGACCGCTGAGACGGGTTCGTCGACCGCTGAGAACAAGCCTGTTCGTCGAACGCAGAGAGCTTGCCGATCATCGAACGCAGATAGCCGTTCGTCAAACGCAGAATCTGAATGAAATTTCTAGTTCTAACAGTCAAATCTCTTGACCCATAAACTATACATTGGGGTCAACTTTATCCTTAGTCAACATATAGTGATCCTAGCCCAAAACAGAAATAGGGTTGTTCCAACATTGTGGGTGATGTCCTTGGACATCGACCCAACAAACATTTCCACCTAATATATTATGACAGCAAAACATTAACATCGGCTCAAGAGAACTACACCACAATAAAGAAGGAATTATTGGCAGTGATGTTTACTTTTGATAAGTTTAGGTCGTATTTAACATTGTCCAAGGTTATAGTGTATACGTATCATTCTTCTTTGAGCTATCTCCTAACAAAGACTGATGTTAAACCTTGAATCATTCGATGGGTCCTTCTACTCCAAGAATTTGACATTTAAATCTGAGACAAGAGGGAAGCCAAAAATCTAGTGGCCAATCACTTATCCCATCTTGAGAATCCCTTACTCGAAGCACCGGATGAGTCTGAAATATCTGGCGCCTTTCCAGATGAATACATGTGTGTTGCCACTACCATTCCTAAGGTACATTACCTTGGTTTGTATATTTTGTTAATTATTTGGTTGTCAAGGTTCTTCCCCTGAATTTAATGTATCAACAGAAGAAGAAATTTTTCTCTTATATAAAATAATACTTTAGCAGATCCTTATTTACTCTGTGTCTATGCTGATTTCATTATTCATAAATGTGTATCGATCGAAGAAGGATGGCACATCCTTTATCACTGCCATGTCGGACCAATTGGTGGGCGCTATAGTGCTAATCAAACGGCCCGGAAGGTGCTAGAAACATGTTTTACTGGCCTCATCTATTTAGAGATTCCCATCGATTCATTCAAAGTTGTGATAACTATCAAAGGGCAGTAAATATATCAAAATCCAATGAGATGTCACAAAATTATATTTTAGTTTGGGAAAATTTTGATGTTTGGGGGATAAACTTTATTAGTCCTTTTCCTATGTCGTTCGGAAATAAATATATCATAGTGGCAGTAGACTATGTTTCAAAATGGGTAGAATCTAGGGTATTACCTACAAATGATGCTAGGATTGTAGTATCATTTATGCGCAAATTATTTGTTTTATTTGGAGCTCCTAGAGTACTCATTAGTGACTGGGGCATGCACTTCTACAACTCAGTTTGAACGCATTTTAAAGAAATATTGCGTCTCCCACCGAGTTGCCACTCCATATCATCCCCAAACTAGTGGACAAGTTGAAGTATCTAATAGGGAATTAAAGTGCATACTTCAAAACTCGATAAAGGAGTCGTCTAAGAAATTAGATAATGTCTTGTGGGCCTATCGAACTAAATATAAAACGCCTATTGGTTCAACACCATATCACCTCGTTTATGAAAAAGCTTGACATTTACCCTTATAATTAGAACAGAAGGCATACTGGGAAATTAAAAAAATGAATTTGGATATACCCCACGTAGGAGGGAAACGTAATCTGCAAATTAACGAGCTTGATGAATGACGTCATATCGCATAAGAAAATTCTCAAATCTATAAAGAGCGAGTGAACAACTATTATGACCGCCACCTATGGGGGAATAAAATAATTAACCCTGGTGATCGTTGTAAGACCCCCCTCCCACTTCCGGGAGGGTTACCCGGGTCTTATGCCCAGAACCGCCGCCTTACGGATGACACCAACTCACGGGTTAGTCGCCACCGCAAGACGCCGATTCTACCGGATAGCACGATCATTCAACCATTAGGCCAACAGAGTATAGAATAATAAAAACTGAAAAGACAGTCCACATACACAAATATTATTTAAACAAATAGAGTCCAAACATAAGTACAGAAGAGAGAAGGGCTTAAGCCTGAGTACATAGCCAAATGAAAAGTACAAACTCTCTCTCTCACACTACATCTCTATGTGGAAGCTAATACTCTCAACACCAAACACCTGTCTTGTAGTAAAAGTAATGCGTGACATCTGCTCCTCAGGTCCTGTCTCCTCTTCTAGCTGGTGCTCCAGCTCCTTGGTCACCTACGGTCACAACTGACCGTTAGTCATAAAGACTAAGCTGATTTTGTCCACGCCTCCCCCCGCGACTCCTAGGCACCGAGCGGGAGGAAGAAGCGGAGGACAACAAAGTGGAGTAAACAAAAAAAGGGTGACAGAAAAAACTAAGCTAGCAGTGTATACATATAGGCAAGCACTACTCTAGCAGTATAAACAAGTAAGAGAACGGTAAAGAGCAGTAAAGGAAGTAAATGGTAAAGCAGTGCACGCAAGTACAACAAGTAAATAAATAATTCTACACTACCATCACATGAGTACCTTAACTTATATGAATGCCCATACAAACTTATAAGTTAAGGTTTCTAGAAATATAACTTATCATATAAAAGAGCCCATACTAATTTATATGATAAGGGTCTGCAATTATGTTCTAGGTTTTCATATGATATGATATGCATGCTATGATATGATTCATAAAAGTGCAACTCACCCACACGACTCTGTGATCACAGACCTTTAGTTCCCACTTTTCGGAGTTAGCTAAACTCTCTGGTACCGCCGTTGTGGCTACGGCAGCGGTGGAGCGGGCATCTCCACCCCTAGGCGGGTATACACACTACCAGGCCTAGACCTCCCATACGCCTCTATACACGTCCTAGGTGCACTCTAGAGTCTTGCGTACTCCTTGCTGATAACCATCAGTCTTTAAGGCTGGGTGTGCGTCCTATTGGGGATCGTCCTCCAGACCGCAGTATAAACAACCTACTGGCCCCTCAACATCACACCCGCCTAAGTCAACGTACTGCCGTCGGTGTGATGACCGGCCCGTACCGAAGACCCGCCACTAATTTGTTCTTATGCACATGCAATTTATCACCACCCGAGCCTCCAGCTCGCAGGACTAACTCGTCTCGAATAAAACTATCACACGAGCCTCCAGCTCGCAAGACTAACCCGTCCTAAATAAAACTATCACCCGAGCCTCCAGCTCGCAGGACTAACCCGTCCTGAATAAAATGATCACCCGAGCCTCCAGCTCGCAGGACTAACCCGTCCTGATTAAAACAATCACCCGAACCTCCAGCTCGCAGGACTAACCCGTCCTGATATACAACTTCCCATCCCTTAACTCGGGATGAAGTTAACCATAACTCTTAATCATTGAGTTAGACTAATCTTATCTAATTATTATATACTTAGAAGTTTAGGGTGAATCCTAGACTTCCCGAGGTTTACCCGGTGAAGGGCTCGCAGCGGTACTAGGGAATGCAATGGGCAGAAACCCAAATCCCCCATTCCAAGATAATTACTTTTATTGGTGGCTACCCAATTCTAAGACTCACTCTACTTATTACACTTTATAATTTAAGTGTTTTCATGACTTATGTTTCACCCCATTCCTAAGCAATTGTTCTCTTGAATGGTGCTCAACTCTAGTAATTCTTCATCCTCTAAGTGGTCTATACTCATCTCTTGTTATAATCCAAATCTCACTGATTTCCTATGTGATTTTATTGACCTAATCATCATATTGAGTTTTCACTACCCGCAGACCACGACATATAACTAACTTAAATTCCTATGGTGGAACCTTGGTCAAATCACTTCCAAATGACTTCTAATTTCTATCATAAGTTCATAATGGATATAATAAGGGATGATTAGAATATAAGCATGTTTAACATAATTTTGACCTCGATAAAAATTCATTATTTAATAACCTCAATCTAAAATGTGATGGAGATATCATGCTAGTGAATCCAAACTTGCTAAGTATTCTTCCAGAGGTGATATTTGACAAAATAGTAAGATTCTCAATGTTTCATAATTTTCCAGCAATTATATAATCATGATTTCCAATTTTTAATAATTGAATGAAAATATAACTTTACACATTAAGTACAAGATTGTGACTTCCTAAAATTCTGAGAAAATTATAGTGGCACTATAATGACATAAAATCATTAATTCCAGAAGATTATAATTTTCCAGCAATTTTAAACCCATAATTTCTATTTATCAATAAAGGGGTGACAAAATGACTTTGTACATCAGGTACTAGATTTTGACTTCCTAAAATTCTGAGAAAATTACAGTGGCACTATAATGACTTAAAAACATCAATTCCAGAAGATTATAATTTTCCAGCAATTTTAAACCCATGATTTCTATTTATCCTTAAATGGGTAACAAAATGACTTTGTACATCAAGTACTAGATCTTGACCTCCTAAAATTCTGAGAACAGTGGCACTATAATCACTTAAAAACATCAATTCCAGGAGATTATTGTAACACCCCCATCCGTTCAGGAACATAAAGCAGAAGGTCCGGCCGGGCCCCACGCCATATACTACTAAACGAACGGGAACGTCACTTAATTGAAACCAAACAACACTAAACAACGAAGCCTAACTCAGAGCATTCTATGCGGAAGGAAAAGAGACAATAAGAAACCCCAAAACCCGAACCCGGGTATGTCCACTTCTAATAGCTAGGAATAAAATGTTTACAACTTAATATTAGGCACGACGGCCTTACAATTTACCAACATCGGCACGCAGGCCGGCCATACATGAAAATCAAAAGGAAACATCCAAAAGCCTTCGAGGGCCGCAGCAGTACCAGGGCTTCAGCCCGCAAATAGCCCGCTAAGCTCCGCTCGGTCCAGCACCTGTACAACAAGCCCACCAAAAGCGGTGGCAAAACAGGCAACGGTCAGCTAAAGCTGACCAAATATAACGACCCCACCCCTTCGAGGGGGTGGCGGTTCTAAGCATCCCTGCAAGACAACTCAGCAGCATATATACATATTTAAGAGTGCGACTACCAAAGCCCACACAAAACATACGTATGCAATCAACACAAACGCGGGAACTGCCTCCACGTCTCGTGCTCTCAGGCACTCTTTGGTGTACTCCGCCTTCCACCACCATCCTCCCCGGATGGTCTTGCCCTTCGAGGCGTTAGCCGGTGGCCCGAATACCAGGGCACTCCCGAGCGTCAATTGTGAACAAGGCGTAGTCCGAAGACTCTCTCCCATCGCCTCCCTACAACTCCCAGAGACTTACTGTTCGGGAGCTCCGATGGTGCGGTTTCAGGTTCGCCAATGCCCGGTGTTCACACTCTCGTGGTACAACCCGAAGAGCGGGTATGGCGTTCCCTCAGCCCAGGTATTCTCATTCAGCCGGCTCCACGGGCCGCTAAGACATCCACCAGGACACCCTTACGGGTCGGGCCGACAAGCCTCAGGTCCTCTCAACAGGTGGGCTCCACAATACACCAGAACTCAGTTCTGGAAAGCTGTCGCCCAGGCGACAGTCAGTGTCGCCTGGCGACAGTGCACAAAACACCAATTGGCTTCTAGCTGTGGGTGTTTCCCAGGGCACACCCCCAGGCATTGCTGCACATGCAGTAACACTCCCCCAGCCTCAGCAAGCACAAAAGTCACCAGACCCAAGTCTGAGAGCTGTCGCCCGGCGACATCCAATGTCGCCTGGCGACAGTGAGCAGAACTTCACTTCTGCTTCCAAACCTCGGGTGCTCCCCGGGGCACACCCCCGGGCGTTGCTGCGCAAGCAGTAGCACTCTCTATTCCTACGTAGCAGGATATCAACACGGGGTTTTTCCCCCGGCACGCACAACATCAAAAAGCAACACCAATCCGGACGAACCGTCCCGGATGGGCTTCACACAGCGCGCCTACGTCCGTTGCACGCACGGACTCTATATGAATGCAAGTTTTGACGGGGATAGCACGAATCGACCCGTCGGAGGCCACGACCTCACCCTTTTGGGTAGGGGCCTCAAGAATGCAAAGGATGGACTAGAACATGTCCGATTAGGGTTAGGGAAGATCGTTACCCTGCGGTGTCGCTTCTGGACCATGGCTTGATTTTTGGTACGGATGAAAAGGAGTGCCTTGCCCTCCTCTACGCGTAGCCACGAACGATGAAGGAACCCGGCGAGTGTAGCTCCACCAAACCCAAGCTTTAGGCTAGGGTTTCCTATTCCTCTTTCTTCTCCAACTCCTCTCTCTCTCTCTCTCCAAATAACCCTTAAGGAATAATGGGAAAGAGGGGGATTTTCGGCCACTTAAGCCCTCTCCCGAGCCACCTAGCCAAAACCAGCCCCCCAAAGTCCATGGGCAATCAATGCCCATCAATTCGGCCAAAAAAAGTCCAAGTTGGAGCTGTCGCCGGCGACAGTGGCTGTCGCCCAGGCGATAGCAACAATGAACCGACATTGACCAGTCAACCCGTCCGACAGCTCACGGCAGAACCTTCTCCATAGGGCGCTGTCGCCCAGGCGACAGTCACTGTCGCCTGGCGACAGCACAGGATTTCAGAAGTGTGCAATTCTGGATTGGGGTCTTACAACCCTCCCTACCTTATAAAAATTTCGACCCGAAATTTGTAACAATATGCACATATATAAATATATCCACAGAATGTCTTTACACAAAGGGGGGAAAAAGATAAAGAGGTAAATGTCACCGAAACAGCTCGGGGAACTCCTCCATCATGGTCTGCTCGCGCTCCCACGAGAGCTCCTCGCGACCGCAGTTGTCCCAACGGACCTTTACCATACGGATCGCCCTGTTCCGCAACTGACGCACCTCAGCATCCTCGATGCTAACGGGCCTGACCGCCGTCTGAAGCCCACTATCCACGGGCACCTGATCCGCCGCGACCACCTGCGTAGGCTCTTGCACTGCTTTCCGCAGTACGGAGATGTGGAATACATCGTGTAGCCCGCTCAGTTCCGCCGATAATGCAAGCCTATAAGCCGCCTCGCCGACACGCTCGATGACCTCAAACGGTCCAAGGTATCGCGGACTCAGCTTTTTCAAGCGCCGAATCCTAGACACACCCTTGAACGGCTTGATCTTCAAGTAGACCCAATCGCCAACGGCGAACTGGACGTCGCGGTGCTTCGCATTATAGTACTTCGCCTGCCTATCCTGCGCAACCAATAGCCTCTCCCGGATCATACGTACCGTCGAAGTCGCCTCTTCGACGTCTCTCCTCTTGAAGAGCTTCGTCTCGCCTGTTTCTGCCCAAGCCAAGGGAGTGCGGCACTTCCTGCCATAGAGGGCCTCGAAAGGCGCCATCTGAATACTCGCCTGAAAGCTGTTGTTGTACGCGAACTCAACAAGGAAGAGGTGATCTTCCCACCCCTTACCAAAATCCAGGACGCACATCCGAAGCATGTCTTCCATCGTCCTGTTGGTACGCTCAGTCTGGCCATCCGTCTGAGGATGAAAGGCCGTGCTAAACTGCAGCTTCGTACCCAATAGGCGGTTGACTAGCCTCCAGTCGTTCGAAGTAAAGCGCCCATCGCGATCACTGACGATGCTACGGGGCACACCGTGCAATCGTACAATAGTATCAACGTACAACTTTGCCAATTTCTCCACCGAGTCATCCCTCCGATTGGGGATAAAGTGCGCCACCTTCGTAAGCCGGTCTACGACTACCCAGATGGCATCGTTCCCGCTCTGCGATCTCGGCAGCCCATGCACGAAGTCCATGGAGATGTCGTCGAATTTCCACTCCGGGACCGGTAAAGGCTTCAAAAACCCACCGGGCTTCTGACATTCCGCCTTCACGAGGGCACAAGTGTGGCACTTGGCCACGTAGTGAGCGATGTCCCTCTTCATACCCGGCCACCAGAAAAGGACTTTCATGTCCTTATACATCTTTGTGCTCCCCGGATGAACTGAATACCTGGTACGATGCGCCTCGTACATCAACTCATCTCGCAGCTCACCCGCCTTGGGGACGCACAAACGGTCGCCCCGCCACAGCAACCCGTCAAGCATCTGGAACTGGGCATCCGGCCCACCACCAGCATCCTCCGCGTAGCGCTTTAAACTCGGATCGAGTTCTAAAGCCTGGCGGACTCTAACAGCAAGGTCGTACTGCACCTCAGTCCAGCTCAAACAAGCATCGGCACTGCCCCGCTTCTCCACGCAAGAAATATCCAAGGCCTCCAGGTCACGTATCAGGTGCTCATCATGCATCTGAATCCAGTTGGCCTGCGCTGGGGCCCTGCGACTGAGTGCGTCTGCGACAACATTCCCCTTCCCAGGGGTGTAGTGGATCTTAAATGTGTAGTCCCCCAGGAACTCCATCCACCGCTGCTGCCGCATATTTAGCTCCTTCTGCGACATGAGGTACTTCAAGCTCTTATGGTCCGTGAAGATGTCGATCTTCAGGCCATACACGTAATGCCGCCACAGCTTCAGGGCAAAAATCACGGCCGCCAACTCCAAGTCGTGGACCGGGTAATTCCGCTCGTGCACCTTCAGCTGGCGAGAGCCATACGCTATCACCTGGCCATGCTGCTGCAGAACGCAGCCAAGGCCGCTCCCCGAAGCGTCGGTGTAGATCTCGTAACCCTCCGTGCCGGAAGGCAAACATAAGATCGGAGCCGTGGTAAGCCGCCGCTTCAACTCCTCGAAAGCCTGCGCACACGCAGGCGTCCAGATAAACTCCTGCATCTTCCGTGTCAGTGTCGTAAGAGGCAGCGCGATCCGCGAGAAGTTCTCCACGAAGCGCCTGTAGTAGCCGGCCAGCCCGAGGAAGCTACGGACCTCCGCTACTGAAGAAAGAACAGGCCACTCCCTGATAGCCGCAACCTTCACCGGATCAACCGCCACACCCTCTCCGCTGACCACATGGCCCAAGAATGCCACGGAAGATAGCCAGAACTCGCACTTCGAGAACTTGGCATACAGTTGGTTCCTCCTCAGAACCTCCAGGACTACTCGCAGGTGTTCACCGTGCTCCACCTCGGACTGAGAGTAGACTAGTATGTCATCAAGGAAGACGACAACAAAACGGTCGAGGTACTCTCGGAAAGTCCGGTGCATCAAGTCCATAAACACCGAAGGCGCATTAGACAGCCCAAACGGCATCACGGTGAACTCATACTGCCCGTACCGGGTACTAAAAGCAGTCTTCGGGATATCACACTCCCTGATCCGCACCTGATAATAGCCGGACTTCAAGTCCAGCTTCGAGTAAACTGTTGACCCAACGAGCTGGTCGAACAAATCATCTATCCTCGGAAGGGGATACTTGTTCTTCTCCGTCAGCTTGTTCAGCTCTCGGTAGTCGATACAAAGCCGCAGGCTACCGTCCTTCTTTTTGACAAAGAGGACCGGTGCACTCCAAGGTGAAGAACTCGGACGCACGTAGCCCTGCTCAAGCAGCTCCTTCAGCTGCAGCTTCAACTCCGCTAACTCCTTCGGCGCCATACGATACGGCGAGCGGGCCACAGGCTTAGCGCCTGGCACCAACTCAATCGTAAAATCTATCTCCCGCTGCGGGGGAGCACCGGGGAGCTCGCTCGGGAACACATCAGGAAACTCTGACACTATCGGAACATCCACCAGGTTGGGCCTCGGCGCTGAAGCCTCCACCAGAGCAAAGAATAACTCTGCTCCCTGACGCACCGCCTTGGACACCTGGAGAGCAGACATCAGCATCTTGCTCGACCCACGCATGCCCGCGAAGACCGTCTCACAAACGGTACTCCGCCCAAACCTCACCTCCTTTGTGGTGCAATCGATGCACGCACGCTGTTCCGACAGCCAATCCATACCGAAGATCACATCGAACTCGACCAGGGGGAGTAGCGATGCTCTCAGGTCATACTCTTGACTTCCTACTAGAACCTTCACGCAGCAGCTCCTCTCCACCCGCATCGAATATCCATTCGGCAGTAGGACATCCAGTCCATCTGCAGAAGCAATCGACGGCGCACCAATACGTTGGACAAAGTCCGACGATAAGAAGGAGTGCGAAGCTCCAGTATCGAAAAGCGCTCTTGCAGGAACGCCTAACACAAGCACGTAGCCTACGCCGCCAAACATGATTAACATGAAAATAAAACAGGTATATAAAACAGTAAGAACTGAATCTTAAATGTACCTGTGACAACGTCCTTGGCTTTGATAGCCTCTTGCTGTCCAAGGTTGAAGACCCTGGGTTGCGGAGGAGCCGTGCGGGAGGCAGTAGACTCAGCTGCCTTCCCTTTTTCAGAATAAGGTGGCCCAGGCTTCCTCTCTGGCCTTGGAAGCCCGCTGCGGCATTCCCGAGAGTAGTGGCCAAGCTTGCCACAAGTGAAGCAAGTAACAGGGCCACGTCCAGACGACGCGCCCGAAGTAGGAGGGGCTGGTCCAGACGACCGAGCCTTCTTCCAACGATTCCACTTCTGCAACTTTGCCCCACTCGGCGCCTTGCCCTCCGGCACCGCCATGACCACAGCTACCTTGCTCTTCTCCCTGAGCATGTCCTGCTCAAGAGCTCGGGCTGAACCCACAAGGGTCATGAAACCCTGCGCCAACGGCCCTGTCAGAAGGTGCCGCAACTCGGTACGTAAGCCCCCGTAAAACCTGTTCACCCTCCTCACCTCGTCGTCAAAAGAGCTTCCAGCATAACGCCCGAGGCGGGTGAACTCATATAGATAGTCATCAACTAGCCTATCTCCCTGAGTGAGAGCCAGAAACTGGTTCTCCATTGCGATCTGCTGTGCTTGGGGCACATACCTTGCCAGGAAGATTCCTGAGAACTCTTTCATCGGCACATCAACCAGTCGCCTTCCCGCGAACTGGCGCTTCTCAACCTGATCCCACCAACGCCTGGCCTCATTCGCCAACATGAACGTAGCAAATGTTACCTTCTGTGCCTCATCCGACTGTGTCGCTGTCAGAATTCGCTCGATGTGCGACAACCAGTCCTCGGCCTCAGCTGGGGATTCAACCCCGGTAAACGGAGGAGGTCGGAATCCCATGAAATGCTTCAACTGCTGCTCAGGAGCACGCCTCACGAGGGCTTGCTCCACTCTGAGTGGCTCTGGGGCCACTTCCTGCACCGGCTGTTGGCCTTGCCTTCCGGGCTGGGCATTTAACGCAGCTAGGACGGCCTCTGTGACTTGCCGAATCAACTCAGCAGGTGGAGGTGTAGGAGCCTCAGCAGACCCACTACTCTCAAACCCGTCACGGGGACGCGACGGTCCCGCAGCACTTCGAGTGTTCTGCACAAGTGTATCACACAGTTAGGCGACAACACAGTCGCAACTAACAACAAAAGGAACATTCAGTTCCAAAATCATGCAATTTTTGTTGGTTTGTTGTTACATTTTATTCCTAAGTGGACATTTTTTTTGTTTTTGGGTTTAAAGTACGTCTCAACGGTGACGCACACACGTGCTCACCACCCCTTAAAAGAATTCGTCCGCGAATTCGTTAGAAGGATACGGAACCCTAGAAGCTGATACCAATTTGTAACACCCCCATCCGTTCAGGAACATAAAGCAGAAGGTCCGGCCGGGCCCCACGCCATATACTACTAAACGAACGGGAACGTCACTTAATTGAAACCAAACAACACTAAACAACGAAGCCTAACTCAGAGCATTCTATGCGGAAGTAAAAGAGACAATAAGAAACCCCAAAACCCGAACCCGGGTATGTCCACTTCTAATAGCTAGGAATAAAATGTTTACAACTTAATATTAGGCACGACGGCCTTACAATTTACCAACATCGGCACGCAGGCCGGCCATACATGAAAATCAAAAGGAAACATCCAAAAGCCTTCGAGGGCCGCAGCAGTACCAGGGCTTCAGCCCGCAAATAGCCCGCTAAGCTCCGCTCGGTCCAGCACCTGTACAACAAGCCCACCAAAAGCGGTGGCAAAACAGGCAACGGTCAGCTAAAGCTGACCAAATATAACGACCCCACCCCTTCGAGGGGGTGGCGGTTCTAAGCATCCCTGCAAGACAACTCAGCAGCATATATACATATTTAAGAGTGCGACTACCAAAGCCCACACAAAACATACGTATGCAATCAACACAAACGCGGGAACTGCCTCCACGTCTCGTGCTCTCAGGCACTCTTTGGTGTACTCCGCCTTCCACCACCATCCTCCCCGGATGGTCTTGCCCTTCGAGGCGTTAGCCGGTGGCCCGAATACCAGGGCACTCCCGAGCGTCAATTGTGAACAAGGCGTAGTCCGAAGACTCTCTCCCATCGCCTCCCTACAACTCCCAGAGACTTACTGTTCGGGAGCTCCGATGGTGCGGTTTCAGGTTCGCCAATGCCCGGTGTTCACACTCTCGTGGTACAACCCGAAGAGCGGGTATGGCGTTCCCTCAGCCCAGGTATTCTCATTCAGCCGGCTCCACGGGCCGCTAAGACATCCACCAGGACACCCTTACGGGTCGGGCCGACAAGCCTCAGGTCCTCTCAACAGGTGGGCTCCACAATACACCAGAACTCAGTTCTGGAAAGCTGTCGCCCAGGCGACAGTCAGTGTCGCCTGGCGACAGTGCACAAAACACCAATTGGCTTCTAGCTGTGGGTGTTTCCCAGGGCACACCCCCAGGCATTGCTGCACATGCAGTAACACTCCCCCAGCCTCAGCAAGCACAAAAGTCACCAGACCCAAGTCTGAGAGCTGTCGCCCGGCGACATCCAATGTCGCCTGGCGACAGTGAGCAGAACTTCACTTCTGCTTCCAAACCTCGGGTGCTCCCCGGGGCACACCCCCGGGCGTTGCTGCGCAAGCAGTAGCACTCTCTATTCCTACGTAGCAGGATATCAACACGGGGTTTTTCCCCCGGCACGCACAACATCAAAAAGCAACACCAATCCGGACGAACCGTCCCGGATGGGCTTCACACAGCGCGCCTACGTCCGTTGCACGCACGGACTCTATATGAATGCAAGTTTTGACGGGGATAGCACGAATCGACCCGTCGGAGGCCACGACCTCACCCTTTTGGGTAGGGGCCTCAAGAATGCAAAGGATGGACTAGAACATGTCCGATTAGGGTTAGGGAAGATCGTTACCCTGCGGTGTCGCTTCTGGACCATGGCTTGATTTTTGGTACGGATGAAAAGGAGTGCCTTGCCCTCCTCTACGCGTAGCCACGAACGATGAAGGAACCCGGCGAGTGTAGCTCCACCAAACCCAAGCTTTAGGCTAGGGTTTCCTATTCCTCTTTCTTCTCCAACTCCTCTCTCTCTCTCTCTCCAAATAACCCTTAAGGAATAATGGGAAAGAGGGGGATTTTCGGCCACTTAAGCCCTCTCCCGAGCCACCTAGCCAAAACCAGCCCCCCAAAGTCCATGGGCAATCAATGCCCATCAATTCGGCCAAAAAAAGTCCAAGTTGGAGCTGTCGCCGGCGACAGTGGCTGTCGCCCAGGCGATAGCAACAATGAACCGACATTGACCAGTCAACCCGTCCGACAGCTCACGGCAGAACCTTCTCCATAGGGCGCTGTCGCCCAGGCGACAGTCACTGTCGCCTGGCGACAGCACAGGATTTCAGAAGTGTGCAATTCTGGATTGGGGTCTTACAATTATATTTTTCCATCAAATTTAAACCCATAATTTCTATTTATCAATAAGGGGTGACAAAATGAATAAAGGGTATTTCAACATGAATAATGTCCCTAAAATTCTATCAAAAATTCCAGAGCTTTATAATTGTATTCCTAACTATCTTCCATAGTTTCACAACCTTCTCATGCATTTAGCTCAGTGAAACCCTAGTATTCAGATTTTGTGACCTAAGGGTATTTATGTCATTTACTAAAAGTAAAGCCTCTGAAATTTTCTACAAAAATTTCCAGAGGTCCTGCATGTCATTACTATAATTTCTCCAGAGTTCTTTAGTTTTCTACAAGGTATTTATCATGAAACTTTCATGGACACTAATATGTGACCTAATTCTCATTAAACCAAAATGTGGGGGTTTTGATCCCAAAAATACCAATATTCTTTGAGGTGGTGTGTTTTAATATAAGGAAGGTGCCACTAAAGTTTCAGAGGCTAACTCCTAGCCATTTCTTCTGAATATGCAAAATAGACCTTTGTCTATTGGCACACCATTGCCCCTTGTAGGTAGAGACATGCAATGAGGATTTACCTCTCATGCATAGATCCATTTGGTCTCAAATTTTAACCATAGTTTACTATTGTCTAAATGAATGTGACACCCAAGTTTGGGGTCATTTGGAGTTATATAACTCTAATTATTTCATTTATTTAGTTTTCTAAGTTTTGAACAAAACTATAGAAAAATGTTCTCCAAAAATTCTGATATTTAAACGTAAGCTAGGTATAAGGAACATGCATGCATGGCTAAAATATCAAGTCCATCAGACTTGGAATTAAAAAGTTATACACATTCAAAGATCTGTTTTTTGTTTTGACCAGCCTCATTAAAATGAGTACTGTAGAATCTACAGTTAACCAAATGACTTGATTTCACTTTCAAATGAAAGTAGACATCCAGATCTACATTAGTTGTATCTGGGCATTTTTCAAAATAAGGCTACTAAAGGCCTTAAAATAATTAAACAAAATCTCTACATAAGTGTGACAGATTTATACAATTAATGATATTAATATATATTTATATGAAATGATTTGCACGAATCCTGGCGCAAAATCGACGGTATCCGGTCATCTTCCCCAGCCAGCCGACGGTCTAGATCGATCCCGCCTGGGCCAACTTCTCCGTCCATTTCCCGGCAGCCTGCAGCACCCCACGGCTAGCCACCGCCTCCACCACCTCCGTTGAGGTGGTGGCTAGCGTTTGACGGCGACACGGCCACCGGAGATGGCCTCTCCGACGATCCCGAGCAAGAAGAAAAGGCCCGGATTTCTCCCTCAATCTCGCATGGAATCGAGCTCGTTTGAGCCCGATATCACTCCTAATAGATCTAGATTCTAGCACAGAGAAAGGGGAGGAGAAACCGTGCCTGAAGGAGTGCTTGGCGGCGAGTGTTGTGGCAGTGTGGCATGGTGGCGGCGAGCTCCGGCGATCCACCTTTAATTCCCATTTCTGCACCATTTGCTTCACTCCAAAGCACTAGCTCGACTACTCTCAACATTCTAAAGCTGATGGAAGGGTCAAAACCGGCTGAGGAGGCTTGGATATAGGAGTTTGAACTTTGAGAATTTCGGCCCAGCTTTGGAAGCTTCCCAGCCACCACATGGCATTGTCCCAGCAGGAATTCTGCTGGAATTCATGTGGGGAGCTCAGAGAAGGCTTTCGGCAGAGGAATGGAGGGCCACATGGCCTCCATTCCCCAAATTCCTCTTCTTCTTAATGGTGGAAGGAGAAAATGACCATGTTACCCCTTTGCATGTCATTGCATGTTGGATTCAGTGGGCAAGGGTGGTCATTGTGCATATGGGCTCCAGAATGGGCTAACTTTGAGGGCTTTAGCCCATATGGCTTGGCTTGATTCATTCAAATACCCATTTTTAGCCCAATTTTTACCTAGAGTTGACTTTAGAGTTTGACTTGGTCAATTGATGAGTTGACTGGTCTAATGTGATGGTCTTGAGTCCATTGACACTATCCAAGGTTGGTTGAGTCAAGGTGAAGGCCTAAGTGAGTTAATTTGACCAATATGCATGATTTTGACCAAAATTGGGGGAATGTTGACTTTGGTCAATTTGGTCAAATTGATGATCCCATGATGGGGCTTTTGAGTCAATTAGGTCCCCCATGATGTTCTAAGACTGGGGTGAAGTCAATTTCATGTTTTGGGGGTGAATTGAGTCTATTGGAGAAGGATTGGCTTATGTTGACCTAAGTTGACCTGCCTCCTATAGTGGATCACATGTGAGTTCACTCAACTCAGTGCATCCCAAGGTCACCACCAAGCTCAAACTCACCTCACTCACCACATGTCCTACCCTAATTGAAGTTAAGGGGTCTAGTAGGAAATGGGATGTTATAATCAAGGCCAGATTTATAATTTTAGATTGCGACTCTTTCCAGAAAAATTGCGTTCTCGATGGTCTGTGACTTATATAGTGAAAATAGTCTTTCCATACGAAACGATTGAATTATTTCACCATTGTGATAGATCATTTAAAGTTAATAGAAATAGAGTTAAGTTGTATTGTGGATAAAATGTTAAGCAATACTTTGGAAAATTTTACTTTGGATGAGTGAAGAAATTGATTGAGATTTTCAGTGAATTACAAATCTCTGAAATTGAGATCAATTTGAGGACAAAAGTACACACACGCCTGTGACACACCCATGTGTCATGGTCGTGTGGCTCGAAAATGACGCGGATGAACTCCTGTAGATGGGGGGCAGCGAGACAACAATTTTATGACCTACACGCCCGATCCACATGCTCATGTGCCGAGGCCGTGTGGATCGTTTCTTTTAATTCCCATTCGTCCTGTCTCCTACACTCCCCTATAGACAGTTTCTTCCCCAAAATTGATGTTCCTCTCTCCAAAACCAGTCATTCGTCATCATTTCTTCTCCAATCTCCACCATTTCGCTCATTTTTTGTAGATTTGGACTCTCCTCCTCCTACATTACTTCCTAAGGTATAAATTATTTAGATTTGTCTTCCAAAATTTTCAATTATACTCATTTTTTTTCATTTTAATATCATTCTACTTTGATTTTTCTCGATCGTTTTGTTCCCAATTCATCGTGAATCATTTTGAGACGTTCTTCCTTTTACTAGTGCACTATTCGGGTATCATTTTTATGATCATTATGCTAGGTCATGATAAATTTTTCAAAGACTTTTATCATCAATTCCTCAAAATCTTTGAATCTTCAATTGAAATTCTATCAAATGTTGTGTTTGTGTTGTTCTCATTTGATTTCACTAAAAATACCCACAAAATAAATAAATATTTATAATTTCCAATTCATTTTTATAAAGAAAGCCTAAGGCCACATACACGCGTGATGAAATGGTAGATATCGAACTAAACATGAAATTCGCAAAAGGAAACCAATACATGAAAATCAAACTACCTTGTCCTGGATCAGTCGTTGAGGAGGGTATGGAGAAGGTAGATGCTCTTCCGGATAGGAATGGTTTCTTATGTCGGCGATGTATTGTTTCTGGCACTACCGCTCTCTCTTGCGACGATGTTAGGGCTCCGCGCGAGATGTCATTGGTGGTTGCGAGAGAGAACAGAGGAAATAAGCAGGGAACCCTAGATCTAGATCAAATGCGAGGCAAACTCCTACCGAGATCGAAGATAATGGTCTCCCAGAGATATTCATCGGCATGATTGAGGAGGAATAAGCTATGTGAATGGAGGACCCGGTGTCGCCAACATAATCTGCGGTGCCGCCTTTCCTTTCGTGCGCGCGCAGAGCTCTTGATCAGCTGAAAATTTAGGGCAGTGGATCGGAGGAATAGCACAAAAAATGAGCGCTATATTAATTTTCCCTATTTCGCCATCTATGGCCACGGTTTTATGAAAACCGCCGCTAATAATTCTCTCTACAACAGTGCTTTACTTAAAACGCCGTAAAATCCAAAACTCAATGGCAACATTTTTAAAAATGCCGCAAAAAAACGTGATCATAGACCTAAAATGTTGTAGTGTGTCTTCGATCTTCTCTCGAGATTCTCCAATATTATCATAAATTCTTCGTCAAGTCTTTATAAATTACCGCGGCATATAACATGGAGCTCGATTAATTTACAACAAAAAATCAAACCTTCTACGGGCAACTTGTGTCAACAATCTTCACTTCAAGATCTTCCTAGCAATAACATGGATCTCGAAATTACGTATGTAGACACAATTGTTGTGGGCCTTGGTCGAAAGTGGCCGGAGATGGAGAGGATAGTGATGGAGATACTACGGAGCCTTGACCGCGGCTGCCTAAGCGGGGCTTACTTGTTGGAGGAGAGAGCTACCAAGACCTCACACTCAAGACGAGAATTAGAATTCTTCTTGCTTCCCTTCATACAACACCTCTAATGCCTTTATATAGGGTACAACATATAATAAGACATAATGATAATGATGACGCCTAATAGTAGACCCAGAGCTCGAGGCCCCCTACAAAAAAGATGACAACTAGACACTTAAATAAAAGCAATAATAATGTGTGGTACAATCATAATACGCGATCCGTAACATCTCACCCTTCCTCCAAAAAGAGCTTGTCCTCAAGCTTTATCTGATGCCCTCGTCGGCGGAGTCCTCGACATGTAGATAGAAGAGCTGGTTGCACCTGTGGTTGCGAGTGTACTGCTCGTCGCAATTAAAACATAATCCTTGGGCGCGTCATTGCAGCATCTCTGCCCGAGATAATAAGTGGACCGGAGGGGCTAGACGACCTTTGATACGACCTGGTTGAACGATGTTGGTGGCAGGAAGGTAGGCTGTCTGTGTTAGCTAGAGGAGTCGATCGCCGAACCGGGCCAGACTCATAGCAGTCACTAAGTATGGTGGTGCCTCAAACTCGACATCTAGGCGCTCGCGAAGTCCAACGGTGAAAATGTTGACTTGCATATCCGGAGAAAGGGGAACATGCGCCAAGAGAAGCTGAAATTGTTCCAGGTACTCATCTACTGACCCTATTTGTCGTAGAGATTGAGTTCTCCGAGGGGGTTGTTGCGGATAGGAGGTCCAAAACGCAAGTTGCATAGCCTTTTGAAGTCATTCCATAGCAGATTTGGTCGATCGGTGAGAAGTCGAGAGGCCCACAAAATAGAGGAGTCGAGCAGATGGAAGGATTATAGATGGATTCGGTCTGCTGCCGGAGTTTGTTGGTGGCCGAAGAATTGCTCACATTTGGTGAGCCAGCACAAGGGATCACTTTTCCCATCATAGGTGGAAAATTCTAATCTGGTGTAGTGTGGTTCAATCGCAGCGACTGGGTGCGCGGGAAACGACAGCTGTGGCTCGTTGGCGGTCAGTGGCGGGGCATGGCGGAGAAGTGGCAGGGCCTGACTGCTGCTTGTACGATCGTGTGTGGGGCGATAGCCAGATCATCAAGGCACTTGGCGAGCGTAGTAATGGCCTCCTGTTGGCGTTCCGTGAGTGCAGTTTGCGCGGCCTGTTGTGCCATGACGGCCTACAGCATGATCATAATCTGACTTAGTTGGTCAGATGAGTCACCCATAGTGCGAGAAGAGGAGCGAGAAGAAGAGCGGGTGATAGGGCATTGGAATTCCGCCGAATCAGATGATTGGGTGTGGCCACGGGTGCCGCGGTTGCGCCCAATATTTTCAAATAATAATGTGTCGGTGAATAGTTGAATAGAAAAGGGCTAGTTGGGTGTGCGGCTAGAGGTAATTAATGAAGCGCCTTAGGTATTTAAATGAGAATGAATAATAATAATGGAGAGGAATGAGAGTGATGGTGGGGTCCATGAAAATTAAAACAAGGAAATTAAGAGGGTGGGCGGTTTGTTTGGAAAACGCGGGAGGGATTGAGAAATAATAATGGTGTGGTCCACGAAAAGTTTGAGGAATAAGATAATAATAATAATAACTAGGTAGGAGGGTGGGCTGCCCGAGGAAATCATGGGGCAGATGGCGTGGACGGACAGGGCTGCTGCACGCGTCGAGGGCTAGAAGGGTTGCAGCACGTGTCGATGAGAGCGTGGAGGACAGGGCTGCTGCACGTGTCGATGAGAGAGTGGAGTAAGACTGATGCACGCGGCGAGGGATAGAAGAATAAGGCGCAGGGGCTGGAAGAGGGGTGTGCGAGGTGGGTGACAAAAACGAAGGAGACGAGCTGGTGGTCGATGGTTATGTGCGTCGATCTGCATCTATCTGGTCGGCGACTGGTCACGGAGGCTCCCGTGCATCGATCTGCATCTAGGGCGTGGACGACCGAAAGAAGAAATGACGATGGATGGATGGAGCGTCGTCCTCTTCGAAGAGCAGAGAAGCTGCACGGCGGAAGAGGAACGCGATTGTGGTGTCGTTGCGGAAGGACCATGGGATTTGATGAGGTGTCTGGACGGAGGAAAAAAAGTGAAGGCTCGGGTTGCTGGACTGAAGAAAATCAAGTGATGACGTGCTGGAGAGGACCGAGAGCTCTGATACCAAGTTTGTTATGGGCCTTAGTCGGAAGTGGCCGGAGATGGAGAGGATAGTGATGGAGATACTACGGAGCCTTGACCGCGGCTGCCTAAGTGGGGCTTGCTCGTTGGAGGAGAGAGCTACCAAGACCTCACACTCAAGACGGCAATTAGAATTCTTTTTGCATGCCTTCATACTACACCTCTAATGCCTTTATATAGGCTACAACATATAATAAGAGATAATGATGACGCCTAATAGTAGACCCGGAGCTCGAGGCCCCCTCCATAAAAGATGACAACTAGACACATAAATAAAAGCAATAATAATGTGTGGTACAATCATAATACGCGATCCGTAACAACATTATCAAAGACGAGATATTTTTGCCTGTATAACAAACAATTTTTAGATTGTGAAAAGATCGACTGGAACGTACTTCAAAGACTGTGTTGCTCCGAAATTCATCGACCTCATTTACCAACCAGGATGGACGCATTTATTCAATTTCAATAAATTTGAATACCACGAGCTTACGCTTGATTTTATGTGTACACTGAGGATCATCAGCATCGCAGGACCATACAAGCCCGAATCTACCATTCAATTCTGTCTTGGGAGGCTGAAGTACACTTTGACAGTGGCTGATTTCAACATCATTATGGGATTCTATAGTTTGACATTCATCAAATCTGAATGATGTCGAGCGCTAGAAATTAACTACCCAGAGGACACGACCATACATGATTATTGGGAGTTACTTAGTCAGAGTGTAGAGTGTTTCAAAGACAAGCAGATAGAGACTTCCTCATTGTGCTCCTCTACATTATGTATAGTGCGCCATCTCCTCAGCCAAACTATTGGTGGGCAAGGTGTTCAGGCCAACATTCTAAACATGAGGGACATGTGATGCGCCAATCTCACACACCGCTATGGGCGGTATCTAGACTGCGGCACAAAACGGCAGTGTACCGATCGTTCAAGTAATATAAAACGAGGAGCAAATCCTCGAGTATCGAATCTTGAAGGAACACAGTAAGGTGGAGTTAACTATTGAGGACGGACTTGAGATCGAAGTCCTTTAGGTCGGATGGGTGTGAAAGGGAGTGATTTGGTTTGTGGAAATAAAATAAAATACTACAACTACTCCTATGCAATGCCGCTATGCAATGCTTTGCTTGGCAGGATGGAGACTAGGAAGGCCTTGAGTGCGCTGCTTCGCAAGGGCGGATGGATGAGTAGGCAAGCGGAATCGAACTGTGCAGGCCTTGAGCGCCCTGCTTCATTAGGCGAATGGATTACACTGGCCGCTATGCACCGCTTCACTAGGCGGATGGACGAGTAGGCAGGCGTAATGAGGGTCACAAAAACCTAGTCGACAAGCACGTCACTAGCAATTGCTAGTGCGGCACATGAACACGATGGTGGAATGGAAAATGGTTGGGGGCGCTCCTCACTTGCATAAACCACAAGATAATTTCACATAGACATGAAATGTACTAAAATGCAATATAAGGGTTTTGCAATCATAGTTCATAGACACACATAATTAAGATATAAAATACTACAAAATAGAGGGGGTGAGATTACAACCAAGGCACGAAGTCATGTCGGGATTCACGGTCAGAATCAAGGGTTGTCATGCCTTGTCAAAGCTCGGTCCACGACTGACGTCCGGGGTATGGAGAGGAACTGTCACTTCCTTCTAGTTGACCCGTCTTCTTCGTAAATCGCCTTTGGCCATGATCTCGCCGGAGAACTCCAAGGATGCAGCAAGTTGTATCTTGAAATGGAGCTTTGGAGGTGCACGAACAATGGAGGAGGCCTAGAGGATACTCCGGCTCATGATTGGCGTGAAGAATAAGCCCGGAGCACCTCCTGAAGGTGGGCGGCGATGGAGCGGTGAAACTGGCCCAATGGAGCGGGAAAACGACGCTGGCCTTGATTAGGGCAAAAATCTGCGCTTTTATAGAAAAATAGTCAGAAATTGGTCACGCACGGTCGAACGCACGACCGTGCGTGAACCGTGCAATATTTAATGAGCATGACGGCCAGGAAGATGAAGCAGGCGCGTCCGTGCGTTTTACTCATGCACAGTCGAAGCCGATCATGCATAAAAATGCGCGGGTAAATTTAAAAAACTCGAAATCCGGCAACCAATAGGAGGTCGTGCGTTTTGTTCGCGCACGGTTGAGGCCAACTGTGCGTGAAGAAAACACACGAGCGGGGCAGATCACCATATTGACCAGCCGATCATAAAGCACGATCGCAGCCGACCATGCGTCAAGAAAACACACGTCTGTGTGATTCATACAGGATGAATTCTGGGCAATATGGACGATCTGCCCACCTGCACAACACACCCAAACGCTGAGAACACACCTCCAGCACAAGTATAAAAGCATAAAAATAATGGGGAGCACATTGTGCTTGCCCCCAACAAAATAGTGTGCAATTGCACACCACAACGGGCATAAATGTGCACTTAGCGTGGAATAATAGACGGCTATCAAATATGAGTGAAAATATGTCTATAGTGTAGTGCTTTGACTAAATAATAGGCCCAGATGAGTCCATAAAAGTATATAATTGGGACTCATCACACCACCTGACTTACCTGTTTGCGCGTCCCGAGCAAACAAATTCGGCGGAGTATGAAAATGGCAGTTAGTGAAGGGAATTGCAAAATAGGAGTATGGTGCGAAGTATCATACGCATGCAAATAGAAATTCAGTAAAAGGAGATTCTAACTATGCTAACTAATTTACAAAAGTGTTAAAACGTAAATAAAGATTTATTGATACTCAACTGGTGAATCATGAAGAATTTGTGCGGTCGTGCCCGGTGTGAAAGTGCACAGGCCACTCAGGAGGGTGTTGCTAAAGATCGGAATTTGGGGATAACTCCGTTGAAATCCATCAACGACGAGAACCATAAGCTTGCCCGGTTACACTCTCTCCACGGCGCTAGCAAACTCACAAGTTAAATTAATAGGACTTTCAGGTTATAATGGGGCTTGGGTTACGGTATGATATTCAATGATAAACGGGACGGCTACACAACCCAATTGAGTCAAAAGATAACGATGTACCTAAACAAGACCAAGAACGATGCTAGTGTGACACACCCCCAGACTTAGCTTGAAAACTGGGTGTGCACACAGCCTACTCCAACAAATACCAACTGAATTTTCTATTACGCTCAAAGGGATTTCTTTTCATTCCAATTCTTTTCAGATTTTTCTTTTAACTTCAATTTTCTTTCTTTTTTCTTTTATCCCCGGGTTGGTTCACAATAATGAGTTCAGCAAATAATACAAATTTTTCTTTCACATCACAAAGGTTCCATACATCACACCAAATCAAGAAATATGATTTCAGTTAACTCACTACTTGGTTGCGATAATAGGATAAGCTTTAGGCTTTGGTGATTTAAAGAAGAGCTGAAACAAAGGAGGGCTAGGCACAAACTTGGCTTGCAAAGGTAAACGCATAGGTCATGGAAAGCAAGGCTCAAACTAGCCAAAAAATGGCCTACATCACATTTAACAATATAAGTTGCTCTTGCCCATGTTTCAAGATTCGCTTGGGGCAAGTTCTTAGCCCACGAGAAAGGTAAACCTTCCTTCCGCTCGAGCAACACACAACTAGCGCTTGCCTACACACAACACCATGCTACTGCCAATTTCATTCACATTCACCAATTGAGTATAATAAATCTAAAACTATGTAAAAACACTAATCGTAAATTAAATGCATAGAAAAAATCTAATTTTACTCAAATTTCTACTAGAGCATGCGGATGCGACTAGAGCACTACTGGAGTCAACATCACACTCTGACTTCCAATACCTAAACTAACATCCTATTTCAAAATCCCAACCAAAATAAGCGTGAACGGAAGCACACAAACAAGTGAGTGCGCGCTAAAGTGGGTGTAGTGGTGTGCGGTAATGATGAACAATACTAAATAAATGAGATAAAGTTACTTCTAGTATGCTATGCAACGTGTGCGTGCATAGTGGGTAACGAGAAGCAGCTCTCCCCCAGACTTAATCTAAGCAATCCAACACAAGATATAACCATGAAATTCAAAATGAAGTCTAGGGAAAGAGAGTACCCAATGCTTAGTAGTGAGCATACCAGAAGATTGGCGTGTAAACAAAGAAAAAGTTGCAGCATCCGCCATCCAGAAGAAGGACCTGCAGGGGTGAGCTCCGCAAAAACAAAAGAAAATATACATACTAAAATGAAATATCACTAACTAAACTAAACTAGATAAAATAAAAAAGCAGGAAAAGTAAGATAACTACTAGGGTTATTGTCATCCCAGCATGACTTATTCAAATTAAAATAGTACTAGCTAATGGGTCTATGAAAAAGGAAATGCACAGGTAACTGTTCTAATATGCGCGTCGGTAGAGAGTACCGATACGGCGATAGAACAGTCATGCCTCTACCCGAATATAAGTAATACCTGCTCGTCACAAGTAGAGGGAATAAAAAGTAAGAAGAGGAGGAATCCTCACTCAACTAACCAAAACTATCCTTGCCCAGCAAGGTGTCGTCTTCATGGAGGTGGTAGGAGGAAAAGGTAAAGAACGGGGTTTCCACTATGGGGGAGGGGTCAACCTCCTCACATATGAGGTTACGCTCCTCATTGACTTGAGCAAAATGCTCCAAGTCCTCCTGAAGTACCTGTGAAGATTCAACCTGCATAAGCTCAGATGAAGAAAGGGGTTCAATAAATAAAAGAAAGGAATGAATTAAATAATCAAAAATCGGGGGAGTGGTCCCGGTCTCACTCCCATTAGGTTGGGGAAATAAAATATTGCTGGCATTGTCATCAATGCTGCAGGATTCGGCGGGATCAACAGTGGTCATGCCCAAGATTTGGACTTCCTCCACCGGTGCTGAGGAAAGCTCCTCTTCACCTAGAAGGTTGTCCTCCTCCATAGAAGCAGGCATAACACAGATCGCCAGCCTCATCCTGCGACACATCCTCAACAATGTCGTCAGAGAAGAATGTAGTATGCACAACAGGGGGAGGAATAGTGCTTGGATAAATGTCATGCACTGATTCCTCACACAGAATCAAATCTACACATGGTGATATATGCACAGGGAAGATGGGCTCAGCCATGTCAGAGCCTAGATCAGCCACATATCTGGTGACTGTGTCCATGCCATACCCTTCAAAGCATGAAGGTGATACGGGCACATAACCAGATGTTGAAGGTGTACTTCCAGAAGTAGGAGTCGGGATGATCCGGATATCTGGCTCATCATCCTCGTCCAATTGGCGAAGGAATGCAGCACAATCCTTCAAGTCATGATCCATGCTCCAACAAAACAAGCACTGCTTTGCATTTTTCTTCAGCTCAAATTGAACTAGAGATGAATGCAAAAAGGGCATGTGCGGAGCGGAAGACTAACCATAGGACTTATGCGCCCATATGGAGTACCAGACGAAGTCGGTGCTCCATATATTTGGCCTTGAGTGCTAGGGTTACTATCTCCCTTTGGACATCTATCACTAGCATGCGAGATATCTCCACAAAAACGGCAACGGAAATTAAATGAAGCTCACATTGTGTGAAGATAACAAGATTCAAAAGAAAAACACTATTGTGCAAAATACTACACCTAACAATAATTTACTAAGCAACCTAATAAAAAACAGGAAAATAGAATACGAAGAAATAAAACAAAAGGATGCAATGCACAAATGGAAGGGCTTCTCTCTCAGATTCTTCCTCTCCAGAAAACTCACACGACTGTGTTCCCCGGCAACGGCGCCAAAAACTTGATGCACAAATCTCGCACACCACTATAGGCGGCAGCTAGACTGCGGCACAAAATGGCAGTATACCGATCGTTCGAGTAATATAAAATGAGGAGCAAATCCCCGAATATCGAATCTCGAAGGAACACAGTAAGGTGGAGTTAACTACTGAGGACGGACTTGAGATCGAAGTCCTTTAGGTCAGATGGGTGCGAAAGGGGGTGATTTGGTTTTTGGAAAATAAAATAAAATACTACAACTACTCCTATGCAATGCCGCTATGCAATGCTTCGCTTGGAGGGATGGAGACTGGTCAGGCCTTGAGCGAGCTGCTTCACAAGGGCGGATGGACGAGTAGGCAAGAGGAATCGAATTGTGCAGGCCTTGAGCACGCTGCTTCATTAGGTGAATGGATTACACGGGCCGCTATGCAACGCTTCACTAGGCGGATGGGCGAGTAGGCAGGCGGAATGAGGGTCGCAAACACCTCGTCGACAAGCACGCCACAAGCAATTGCTAGTGCGGCACACGAACACGATGGCAGAATGGAAAATGGATGGGGGCACTCCTCACTTGCATAAACCACAAGATAATTTCACATAGACATGAAATGTACTAAAATGCAATATAAGGGTTCTGCAATCATAGTTCATACACACACATAATTAAGATATAAAATACTACAAAATAGAAGGGGTGAGATTACAACCAAGGCATGAAGTCTTGTCGGGATTCACGGTCATAATCAAGGGTTGTCATGCCTTGTCTGAGCTCGGTCCACGCTAACGTCCGGGGTACGGAGAGGACCTGTCACTTCCTTCTAGTTGACCCGTCTTCTTTGTAAATCGCCTTTGGCCACGATCTCGCCGGAGAACTCCAAGGATGCAGCATGTTGTATCTTGAAATGGAGCTTTGGAGGTGCATGAACAATGGAGGAGACCTAGAGGATACTCCGGCTCAAGATTGGCGTGAAGAATATGCCCGGAGCACCTCCTGAAGGTGGGCGGCGATGGAGCGGTGAAACTGGCGCACTGGAGCGGGAAAACGGCGCTGGCCTTGATTAGGGCGGAAATCTGCGCTTTTATAGAAAAATAGTCAGAAATTGGTCACGCACGGTCGAACGCATGGCCGTGCGTGAACTGTGCAATATTTAACGAGCATGATGGCCAGGAAGATGAAGCAGGCGCGCCCGTGCGTTTTACTCACGTACGGTCGAAGCCGACTGTGCGTAAAAACGTACGGGTAAATTCAGAAAACTCAAAATCTGGCAACCAATAGGAGGTCGTGCATTTTGTTCACGCACGGTTGAGGCCAACCGTTCGTGAAGAAAATGTACGAGCAAGGCAGATCACCATATTGACTAGCCGATCATAATGCACGATCGCAGCCGACCATGCGTCAAGAAAATGCATGACTGTGCGATTCATACAGGATGAATTCTGGGCAATATGGATGATCTGCCCACCTGCACAACACACCCAAACGCTGGGAACACACCTCCAGCACAAGTATAAAAGCATAAAAAGAATGGGGAGCACATTGTGCTTGCCCCCAACAAAATAGAGTGCAATTGCACACCACAACGGGCATAAATGTGCATTTAGCGTGGAATAATAGACGGCTATCAAATATGAGTGAAAATATGTCTATAGTGTAGTGCTTTGACTAAATAATCGACCCAGATGAGTCCATAAAAGTGTATATAATTGGGACTCATCAACATGCTATTTTTACACAACATGTATGTATGTAGGCCGTCAACTCAATGTAGGGTACTTTTTTAATAAAGTCTTCGCTATCAGGCAGAGATTCCTTCGATCATTTCCATTAGCATTAGCCCATATGTTACATCTCTTACAAAGGCATTGGGGCCTTTAATAGTCTTCCACGCACGAAGCCAGTTGATGCGCAAATCTCGCACACCGCTATAGGCGGTAGCTAGACTGCGACACGAAACGACAGTGTACCGATCGTTCAAGTAATATAAAATGTGGGAGTGAATCCCCAAGTATCGATCTCGAAGGAACACAGTAAGGTGGAGTTTACTATTGAGGAAGGACTTGAGATTGAAGTCCTTTATGTCAGATGGAATGCGGAGGGGGGTTGATTTGGTTGTGGAAAATAAAAGAAAAGAGCTACAACTACTCCTATGCAATGCCGCTATGCAATGCTTCTCTTGGCGGGATGGAGACTAGGCAGGCCTTGAGCGCGCTGCTTCACAAGGGCGGATGAACGAGTAGCAGGCGGAATCGAACTATGCAGGCCTTGAGCGCGCTGCTTCGTTCGGCGAATGGATTACACAGGCCACTATGCCATGCTTCACTAGGCGGATGGGCGAGTAGGCATGCGGAGTGAGGGTAGCAAGCACCTCGTCGACAAGAACGCCACTAGCAATTGCTAGTGCGGCACACGAACATGACGGTGGAATGGAAAATGGATGGGGGCGCACCTCATACACACATATGAACAAGATAATTTCAATAAAATGAAATAAGCATTACATAACATGGTTCATAGTGTACATCATCAAAGTATAGAGAAATCTAGCTTATGCAACTACCAATACAAAGAGAGAGAGAGCAAGGAATCGACCCAATCCGAAGGCTCGTTGGGATTCACAGTTGGAATCGCTGGGTTGTCAATCCGCGTCCAAGCTCGGTCCTCAACTGCGTCCGGGGTACAGAAGGTTGTCACTACCTTCCAATGGCCCGTCTTCTTCGTGTCACGATCCGGCCGCACGACCTAGCTTCCTTCTCCTTGGATATTGGTGGATGTAGGGCTAAATCCATCTCCTTGGAGCTCTAGGATGATGGAGGAGGCCAACGGGGGCGGAGAACCTGCAGAAATGGCGGAAACGGCGGAGAGACTGCGCTGGAAATGATCGCCCAACCTAATTTTGTGGGCTGTATATTTATAGAAAATAGGGCGCACGATCAGTGGCGCACGACCAGAGGTCGTGCGCACTAAAAGTTAATGATCGTGCGCGCTGTTCTCGAAAACCTGCAAAACAAAACTACAGAAAATAATAAAGCGCACGATCGAACGCACGACCGTGCGTAAAAACGCACGACCAAATTCAGAGAGCAACTTTGGGCTGCAAATGAATGCGCACGATCAGCGTTGCATGATCAGTGGTCGTGCGCAGTATAACCAGTGATCGTGCGCAGTGTTCCTGTACTGATTTGTACCGGGAACACTTGCAAGACCCCTGTTCCAGCATAAACACAAATAAAATCCACTGAAAGTGGCACAAAACACAGCAAGAATGATAAACATGAAAATACACAAAAACGGGCCTAGAAGTGCACTTTGCATGGAATATCAAATATAAACGAAAACATGCCTAAAGTGCAGTACATAGACTAGATAATCGGCCCAGATGAGTCCATAAATGTGTATATAATTGGGACTCATCAGCAGTCTCACAGATGACTCCCATCTTGATGGATTCTTTATTAGCTTTGCAAATAGCCAAGATGCATAAGGGGCAAATGGAGCACATTTCTACATTGAAGATTGCATGTTCAAAGATCCTCATGTTCGCCAGGACATGTAAGCCTCCTCTAGCTCTTCAGGTATATCACTTGCTCTGATAGATATTTTGGAGTGTAGCCTTGTCTCGAATTCCCCAGGAGTTCAATATGATGATGACAACTGGTTAGAACGTTGGAATTTTGAGCATGCTTAGAAGACTATGACTATACATATTGCCACACTTATCAATAACCAGGAGAGGATATATGTATAGAAAACTCTCCAACACATTCGTTTTCAAGGGATGGATCTACAACATACCAGCATAGGATTACATATGAGTTGAGGGTTGGGACTACTAAAAATTGTCCAAAATCGCTAAAAATTATGGAACTAGAAGACACAGAAATTTATCGTGGTTCCCCTAAATATTTGGGTACTCCACTCTTCCGACTCTTGGCAGGATATCCACGAATTAGTGCTGAGTTTTTTTATAAGGAGACTCTTAGATCCAATACAACTGAATCTTTTGTTAAGGGGATTCTAAGAACCAAATGAAATATTTATAAGGTGTTTCAAAACCACTGAATCCTTTGATAAGTTGATTCTCAGGACCAAGAGTCTTTTGATAAGGATGCCCAACAACCATTGTATTCTTGTATTTTCAAAGACTCTATCTGAATCCTGTGTAGAGGGATTCTTAAAACTCTTTCGGTATTAGTAGTTGATCATGGATTTTCATAATGTTGTCATCTTCAGCAAATCTCTGAGGACTTGCTTCTTTGTAAGCACTGTGTGGATGCTTGTTGTAGCAGATAAAAGTAGCAGTAGCTTCTCTTGTGAGATCAGATTTAATAGAGAGAGATTTGAATCTATATGAGAGAAATATTTGAAGAAGAATTTTTGAATCCTCTAGAGAAAGAGAGCATACAGATCTAGAGAAGATGATCTTGTCGACTGCAAATGTTCTCTGAGGTTTTCTTAAAGGAAAGGGAGAAAAGAGAAGAGAAAGTCAAGAGAGAGTTATGTTGTCCGGGCACAGCCAGTCCACGCAGCATCTATCGCGAAGAGTCCACGCAACATCTACCCTGCAGAGTCCACGCGACATCTGTCGCTCAAGAGCTACACGGTCGAAGGCTGCGCGGCTGGAAACCGCGTGGGCCACACGACCTCTGCACAGCCGGAAGCCGCGCGGGGCCACGTAGGGCCGCGTAGGGTCGTATCGCCAAGATCCGCGCATTCTCCGCTCGACCTCACACCGCCACTCACCTCTCCTTGTTCCACGCTCGCCTCTCGCCGCTGCGCTCACTTCCCATCGACGCGCTCGCCTCCCGCCACCAAGCTCGTCTTTCGCCCCGCGCTTGCCTCTTGTTGCCGCCGTCGACCTTGCCCGAACTGCTCTGGGTCAAGATCGTCATATTCATAAAATTAGTGATCAGTGTGCCCCAGATCGAGAGTTCCAATTCGCCCGCCCGGTAGTTATGGTGACACAATTAGATGGATTCCTCTCTCAAAAGCTATAAAAAGGGCCCTGTGCCCTCATTCAAAGACACCAGACCTTCAGCGATATAGAGAGATCCAAAGACTTCCCTTGAAGTGTTCCCAGAGACCTCCTTCAGTGTTTGAAGATTCCTATTAAGATATCCTTCGATCTTCGAAAATATCCTTCGATCTTCGAAGATATCCTTCAGGGTGTGAAGATCTCTTTCGACGTTCGAACACCTCCTTCGGCATTCGAAGATCTCCTTCAGCTTTCAACGATCCCTTTGAAGATAGCTCAAAGATCTCTTTCATTCCTCGAAGGTCTGATCCCCTAGAAGACGGCTCAAAGATCTCCTTCTGCTTCATGCCCAGAGGTACCATTGTTGCATTCATCCTTCCAGACTGCGCCCGAGCACGCTCCGCTCCAAGAAACTGTTGGATCGATTGGCGCCCTTAGAGGGGGGGGTGAATAAGGGAATAAAATTCTTCTTTATAATTTTAGACAATTTACTAAATTGTTTTATAATATGAAAAGGGGAAAATAACAATTTAGCTAATATGTGAGAATATCATAATAACCATGTTTAGAAACAAGTACTAAATTATTTTATGATGAAAGAGATTGAACTAAATAATTTAGACAAAGTAATTAGAATTGAAAACTTTGTAACCAATATTTAGAGATTATGCCAAATGATAGAATTCAAGTAAACACAAATAGAGACATGATTATATTTGTATAAAAAAGGTGTTTACATAAATTTGATTTCAATATCGCTAGAAATCGGAGGCGTACAAAAGTAAATTTCTTTTCCTTTTCTATACCGACTTGTATCCCCACAAACCGGTTGGCTTTAGCCTATCCTTCCCCGGATAAGGCCTCAAGCCGCTCTAGCCAATCCTTCCCCGGATATGGCCTCGAGCACCCCCTAGATCTAATCACCTAGAACTAGTCGCCAACACAAGGAGAATTCCTCCCTAAGTCCTACCCAGACGTAGTCACCAACACAAGGCGAATTCCTCCCTAAGTCCTACCCAGACCTAGTCGCCAACACAAGGCGAATTCTCTAAACGGTTACAAAAAGTATGGAATGAAAATAATGATAACAATTATAAAAACTCCCTATATGAGATCTTCTGAAGTCGGAGATGAAGGATCGTTGTAGTATGAGCGAGGTTGAAGCGATCGTCCTTCGGATGTAGCGTGACGTAGTCCTCCTCCAGAATTCTCCTTAAGCTTTTTGTGGGAGATCCATCTTCGGCAGCATAATAGCTCTAGAGATTTGGCACAAGCAGTCTCTCTAGGATGGATCGGCCAACACGAGAAAGAGCCCATCAATTTATAGAACTTGAAGATAGCGCCTGCGGTAACTCCTAGCGCCTGCAGTAGGGTTCGTGTGGAGCGGTTGCAAAACCGTCGGCGGCGTGGCGCTGTGCATGAACTTGAGATAGCGCCAAGTGGTAGCGCTAGCGTTGGCAGTAACGTTCGTGTGGAGCGGTTGCGAAACCGTCGGCTGCGTGACAGAACAAAATTTCGTCGAACGACCTCAAATTCATCGAACAGAGCAATTTCGTCGAACTGAATCACTTTCGTCGAACGGAGCTTCAAATTCGTCGAACGGCCTCAAATTCGTCGAACACAATATTGTTGTGCAGGAGCTCAGTTCGTCGAACTCCAATTCGTTGAGCGGCCTTCACAATTCATCGAACGGAATCTTCGTCGAACGCAGGCAAATTCGTCGAACGGAACTCCAAGTTCGTCGAACGCATATTCCTTCAAATTTCGTCGAGCGCCTTCAGAGTTCGTCGAACGCAGGTAGATAACGCTGGGCGTTAACTGCTAACGCGAGCGTTAGCTATCTTTCCAGAGAATCATCTCCAATCTATTTTATACCTATGGAGTATTGCACCTATAGTTCCTGCATACTCTAAACACACAAAATACAAGATCAAATACAATTTGGGATTTGTTATTCTCAAACAAAGGGATGTGACACACATGTCCAACAATCTCCCCCTTTTGATAATAACAAATCCTCTTAGCAAGAAATCAATAATAGTGTTTATAGTATATGATAAGCAAAATGATAGTGCAACTGTAGAATATGATAAGCATGATGATATGCATACTCCCCCTATCTTAATGCTCCCCCTACATAAATGCAATTTATGTTTTACTCCCCCTAAATGATAGATTACATGAATTATTCTCCCCTTAATCTTTTATATTTCTCCTATATAGATTTCTTCAATTAATCTCCCCCTTTTGGTATTATCAAAAGAAGGTGGGGTGAGGGTAGTAAGGAGGCATTCTTTAGGCTAGTTATAAATCATGATCGAGCTTTTGTAATATATGAAATGATAAAGAGTTTAAGCATAGTATATATAAGAGATTTCAAATAAAAAGATAAGAGTTGTAAGCAAGCGGAAGATTATAAGAAACAACTTTTTGTAAGCAGGAAAAGCATAAGTAAAAATATGAGTTTTAGTTCAAAATTGAAAGATGTTTTAACCTTTTTGAAATCTCAAAGTTTTTCATAAAGATACCAAGCATGAAATGAACATATCAAAGATAGATTATACTACAATGTTACTTAATTTTAAGTTCAAGAGATACCAAAACATTGTAGAGATCATGCTAGGTTATCTATTGCATTTCTTATATAAAGAGTAGTATAGATAAAGCATTAGATCTAATACTCATGAGAAGAAGTGTTATGAAAGATAATGATGTGCACATAAGTGTATTTTGAGCAATGTTAACAATTGATTTAAATCACAAAATACAAGACATATGGAGAGTAAAGTGCACAATAAAACACAAGTATATCAACTTTCACACACTTTTAATGCACATAAGTTTTAACAAAGTGGTGTAGTAACCAAGGTTTGCACAAGACACTTTACTATTCTTTCCAAGGTGCTCAACCTCACAATGCTTATGAAGACTTATCAGGAGGTTCAAGTAGTCTTTGGTGAAGTTATATTTGTCTACATATATAATTTTTTTGTTCACATTTGTGAGACAACATTCTCCGAATACACTTATTTTGCAAACCAAAAAAAATTTAAATTAACCACTTTTCAAAATTTCATAAGTGCAATTCAAATGTAGTGTAGGTAATAAACTTATGCAAGTTTTAATTCATTATACAATTACAACACACAAGCAAGCATTTTAGATTTAAACACACATATTGATTACCAAAATAAGTGAGTGAAATGTATCATTACCAATCATAAAACATTTACTCATACTTAGAGGCATGCTAAGATTGGTTCTACACATTTTTCAATTTAATTGATGCACTTTAAATAGATATATCAAAACATGATAAACAAAACAATGTTCATAGTAATTTCAAGGAATAAATTTTAACATTGTAAATAATTCTAAATAATAGAATTCATACATGCTTGATATTGGCAATAAAGATCATACAGTTTTTTTTGTTGTTTTATCATTTTTAATGAGATAAAAACAGAAAATCACATAAACATATTTTTGTATTTTTGAATTTTGAACTTAAAATTAAGTAACATTGTAGTTAATAAATGTCAGAAATTCAAAAAACAAATTAGTTAATATACACAAACATATTTTAAGGATTTTTAGAAATTTTAAAAATCAGAAAAATCAAACACCCACGCTAGCGTCGGCGCTAGTGCTAGCGCGACAAATAGTACTTGATTTTTTGAGAATTTTAAAAATCTGATTTTTTATATTTATTAAGTGTCCTTAGAGTAGTCTTATGCAAAAAATTTGTAATTTTTGGAGATGTCTTGATTGCTCAAATTTGCATAATACTATAGCTTTTTCAAATACATGTGTTTTACAAAAACATTTAAGCTCAAAAAGATAAATTATGCAAACACAAGAGGACATTTTTTCTTATTAAACAACCCAAAATATGCATGATTTAAGTGATAAGTAAATAAAATGATCATGCAAAGAGTAATATAAGTATGTCCTAAGATTATAGACTACCCCGACTAAAGGTCTACACCCTAGCCCCATACTAAGTGACGGATGGGCATGAGGAGCTGCACGCATGTCGTAGGTTGGGGTGTTAGTCCCATGTGCACACACTAGAGAACGCTCAACCTAGCACTCTTTCCCCCCAGTGCCTCGCAAGGCCCCACTGGAACCCTCCCCGGTTAAGGACAAGACATGACTTAGAGGTTAGGTTTCTAATGCATAGAACCCTACACCCCCGCTATTGTGAGATATGAAGTCATAGGTGAATAATCCTTGGACAACCTATGCTTTTAAACTATGGGTTGATTTATAAACTATGGGTTTTGTTTAATGTGATGAGTTATATAAAGCCGCATAGTTTTTCTACTTTTATGAGATGATGATATGAGATAACTAGCACAATTACTAATATTCAATAAGTGACAATGCTAGTATGATGAGTTTTGGGTTTAATGTCATGTCATAAGATTTATATTAATATTGCATATATTCCAAAATAGAGTTTCAAATTATAGATCTAGGATAAAGTGATGATTTAGTTTGATTTATTCTTTCATTACAAAGTTGATTCTAGAGTCTACAAATATGAGAGATACATGCAATCACTAGCAAAGCAAATCAATACATCAAATAATGTAAAGGAAACATTATTCATATTTTTATCATAAGATTCATAATTCCTAGGTGATAAACATTATTGTTTTGAGATATGTCTTGATAAAACATGAATTATGATTTATGATTATAGAGAATTTTGCATAGAATATATCTTAGATCATCATGATGAATGTGAATTCTATTCCTTCTAAACTTATGACAAAATAATTTGGTGATTTTCTTTTGAATAAGCATGTTTGATTTGTAAGTCTAGAAAAAATGATGATCATCTAATCATATAAAAGACAAAGATCACATATATAAAGTTTTGAAATTTATAAGATTGCTTTCAATAATTGAATTTATTGATCTTTGGTTTTGCATGATAATATATGATTCATGATACAATATTCATATATATTCTAATGATTAATCCATAAACTGTGTTTGTTGGAATTTTAGTATTCTATTTATGATTTCAAATCACATAGTTATCATGAAATTTGAATAACATTATAAGTGTTATACCTAGCATAAATATATAAGCATAGACCAAGAAGTGATGCTAGGATGATGAGTTTGAATGCAATGTTATTACATAGGATTAATGGAGATAATGTTGCATGTAATATGAGAAGTTTTCAAATTAATTTTCTTTAGACCTAGAGTGAAATGATTAAACATTTGATTTTATTGATACAAGATGATTCTAAGGTCTAAATTGCATGCAAACATTGGTGACACACATCACACACATAATATCTAAATTAATATATGAAACAATTATACTAAGGATAGCATGTGATAAAAAATCCATAAACACAGAAATTTCCAAATCAAGCAAACTAAGATAGCTTTTAACACGGAGTTGAAATTGGGCAAATTGACAGCACCAAATGAACTCAAATGGGCAAGCCTAGTTCGTCGTTGGATGGAGATTTATGTGCTCTTTCCGAAAATATATTAAAAGCGAAAATCGGACGAGCGGATCAAAAGATATGGTTGTTTGAAGTTTTGATCGTAAACTCGTATTTTTGAAAGATTAAACATGTGTTTATATGAATTTATGTTGTCAATTTTTTTAGATAATATTCTTCATTATAAGGGCTATCATATGCAGCAAATAAAAATAGAAAAGAATCAAAAACGTTGCACATTTTAATTTTTAGTTTAAGCCCTTTAATAAACCATTTAAATCCAATCTTTAAAATAGTTTCAATAGTCTTGATAATAATTTCAATATTCAATTTATCATGATAATTCAAGACAATTAAGGGTAGAGGATTTAAAAGGATAAAGAACTAAGAAGATTAGAGATAGGTCACTTTGAAAAATATATGACTTAATGTTCAATTTTAATTCAATTTGATTTGTTAAATATAAGGCTTAAAATGTGAAAGTCATATTTCATGATATATAAAGTGATCATAGCATGTTTGATCAAAAAATAATAAAAAATAAACAAAAGAAAAGTGACAATAAGCATATCATGAAGTAGAGTAATGATATTTCATTTTCTTAATAGTTTCTACTTCATGCATATGAATGGATATTAATGAATGAGAGATTTAGGTATCCAAAGGTGACCAAGTGGGATGGTTCCTTTGGGTGCCCAAATACATCGTGGTGGCTTTTGGGAAGATAATGATGAATGGGCTTTTACAATTAAAGATGATATGTCATTTTTCTTTATGGGTCTCCATTCATACATTGGTTGTTTATCACTTAAATCCATATAATGATTATGTGACATCTTTATTTGATGATAGTTGTTTGAAAAATAATTCATTGTGGGTTTATGTTTATTCAAATTATTTTTCAAAATAGCTTGATGTTGATAATCATAATGAATTTTATTATATGGATTCTTTGAAATTTTATAAGAGTGATTATCTTTCTTTCGAAGTGATTGTTGAAAGAGTGGGTTACAAAATGTTTTAAAAGATTGATTCTTATTTTGATGATTTTCATTTCCACTCTTTCTTATAGACATACTTTTATAATGTGACGAAAAATATTTTATAGTTTGATTTTCATGAAAAGGAGTTTTTAAATATGAGTCGTGATTGAAAATATATTGAGACCTATAATAGTGACTATTAAGAATTTTGTGAGGATCATAATTCCTTTTGAAACTAAACTCCTTTTGAGTTGATGTGTGAAAATGATCCTTTTTAGAAATGATTTTGTAAGTTAATTCATCTTTGTTATTCAAAATCTTATGATGAATGACATTACTAGAAATTAGAACTTTTTCAACAAAAGATTTTAATTGTCTTAACTTACAAGTTGAAGCATCATTTTCAATTATCAAATTTTCATTATGCCTTTTTGAAACTAAGAGCCCTTTTTCAATATCCTTGAATTTTTCTTTTAATAGATTGCAATCAAAACAAGGAGTAGGAATTTCAACTAAAGAGCAAGATGGAGAAGCCACATCATAATTAGATTCTACATTAACATTAGCTTTTAACCTTTTTTTTCTAAACGTAATTTATCATTTGTAATTTTCAATTTCTTAATTTTACGTTTAGCAACTTGTAGCATATGTAATGTGGAAATAGAATTAGTCACAAAGATAGAAGAATTTGATTTACTTACATTGCTATCGGGAGAGGCAAGATTTGAACATAAAGTTCCTTTAACATCTTGTTGGCACTCCTCTTCCAAAGACAACATTTCTTCTTCTTTTCCACTTGATGTGCTCTCCATGGTTTCATCCTGAGAGATTCTTTCTTGATTGCTTGTGCCAATTTGAATGTTTTCCAAATGTTGTGCATGCTCCAAACCTATACACGGAAGATCAAACATTTCATCAAGAAATTTCCAAACTTTGTAAGCATTAGTAAAACAATAAATCAATTTGGAAATGTCTTTTGATAAAGCACAAAATAAAGTATTCATAGCATTCGCATTTAAATGACATTCCAATTTATTTGATTCATCCGCTGGTCTTATAATTGTCGTATTCCAAATTTTGATATCATATGAGTTAAAAAAAGTTTCATTAATATTTTCCACCCTTTATAATTTTTGCCTTCAAATAAAGGTGGTGCCAAAGATTTTTCTTTTATAAGAAAATTTCCTCCACTAATAGAGGCGAGATCATGAGACGCCATTATTTCTGGTTTTTAAACCGTTTGGAACAACCTGGCTCTGATACCACTTGTTGGATCGATTGGCGCCCTTAGAGGGGGGTGAATAAGGGAATAAAATTCTTCTTTATAATTTTAGACAATTTACTAAATTGTTTTATAATAAGAAAAGGGGAAATAACAATTTAGCTAATATGTGAGAATATCATAATAACCAAGTTTAGAAACAAGTACTAAATTGTTTTATGATGAAAGAGATTGAACTAAATAATTTAGACAAAGTAATTAGAATCGAAACTTTATAACCAATATTTAGAGATTATGCCAAATGATAGAAATCAAGTAAACACAAAAAGAGACATGATTATATTTATAAAAAAAATGTGTTTACATAAATTTGATTTCAATATCGGTAGAAATCGGAGGCGTACAAAAGTAAATTTCTTTTCCTTTTCTATACCGACTTGTATCCCCACAAACCGGTTGGATTTAGCCTATCCTTCCCCGGATAAGGCCTCAAGCCGCTCTAGCCAATCCTTCCCCGGATATGGCCTCGAGCACCCCCTAGATCTAATCACCTAGAACTAGTCGCCAATACAAGGCGAATTCCTCCCTAAGTACTACCCAGACGTAGTCGCCAACACAAGGCGAATTCCTCTCTAAGTCCTACCCAGACCTAGTCGCCAACACAAGGCAAATTCTCTAAACGGTTACAAAAAGTATGGAATGAAAATAATGATAACAATTATAAAAACTCCCCATATGAGATCTTCTGAAGTCGGAGATGAAGGATCGCTGTAGTATGAGCGAGGTCGAAGCGATCTTCCTTCAGATGTAGCGCGACGTAGTCCTCCTCCAGAATTCTCCTTAAGCTTTTTGTGGGAGATCCATCTTCGGCAGTGTAACAGCTTTGGAGATTTGGCACAAGCAGTCTCTCTAGGATGGATCGGCCAACACGAGAAAGAGCCCATCAATTTATAGAACTTGAAGATAGCGCCTGCGGTAACTCCTAGCGCCTGCGGTAGCGTTCATGTGGAGCGGTTGCGAAACTGTCGGCGGCGTGGCGCTGTGCACGAACTTGAGATAGCGCCAGGCGGTAGCGCTAGCGCTGGCGGTAGCGTTCGTGTGGAGCGGTTGCAAAACCGTTGGCTGCGTGATAGAACAAAATTTCGTCGAACGGCCTCAAATTCGTCGAACGGAGCAATTTTGTCGAACGGAATCAATTTCGTCGAACGGAGCTTCAAATTCGTCGAACGGCCTCAAATTCGTCGAACGCAATATTGTTGTGCAGGAGCTCAGTTCGTCGAACTCCAATTCATCGAGCGACCTTCACAATTCGTTGAACGTAACTTGATGAGTCCCATTTATATACACATTTATGGACTCGTCTAGGCCGTATTTCTAGTCGATGCACCACACTTTAGGCATGTTTACGATCATATTTGTTATTCCCTGCTAGGTGCACTCTTAGGCCCGTTTCGGTGTGTATTTGCACTCCTTGTTATTGGGGGTAAGCACATGGTGCTCCCCAATCCTTTTTCTGTGTTTATTTGGTGGTGGAGGTGTATTCCTAGCTGGTATGTCTTATGTGCAGGTGGCCGGATCGTCCCATTTTCCCCCAAAATCTAGTTTGTGCATATCGCACGGTCGTGCGTTTCCTTGACGCACAGACGGTAGTGATCGTGCGTCTGTATCTGGGAATAAAATGGACAATCTGAGTTTAGTCGTGCGTTTTACGCACGGGCGGATTTGCCCGTGCGTGAGTAAAATGCACGATCGACCTGTTTCCTCTTGTTTTTGGTCATTCTGAATTTACCCGTGCGTTTGTACGCACGGGCGGATTTGCCCGTGCGTGAGTAAAATGCACGGGCGGCGCAGCGTCTCCCCCAAGTCAGATTTTATCATTTAATAACGCACGGTTCACGCACGGTCGTGCGTTCGACCGCGCGTGACCATTTTTCTCCCTGTTTAGTATAAAATGCAGGATACGCCGCAGTCAATAGAGAGCACGTAAGGGGAGTGGGAAATCAGGTCCTCCCCGCTGTTTCTGAGGTCTGAAGGCTTCTCCTTCACCCCCACCACCAAGGAGACCATATTCCGGCGATTTCCACCACCATTCTTCCATTCGGGAGCGTTAGCAAGCATTCTCCATCAAGTGTTCAAGCATTCCTCGTCGTGGGAAGCCATAGAAGTTATGTAGGTCATTGGAGCGGTGACAGCCTCCATCGAGTCTGCACACCATCTGAGGGCCGAGCCCGGAGAGAGCCCGACAACCTCTCATTCCGGCCGAGAACCCAAGATGCGGTGACATCTTCCTATTGGTCCTCTCTAAACTTGATGCTTGTACTTTCTTTGTGTTGTTGTAATGAACTATTGCGTAGCTTAATGTCATCGATCTTTTATGATGTTCATGTGCAATGATGCAGTGGTGTGAGAGTAGCATTTTCCTTGTTGTGATTTTCTGAGTTCGCTGTGTGTGAAGCCCTAGCAATTGCTAGTGGTGATGCTTGGAGAAGAGCTATGTACGACCCTCACCCGTCACAGTTACTTTCCATCCACGCGCCTCCCGAAGCACGGCATCGCGGCCATTGCATCCATCCCGCCTTGCGAAGCGGAGTTTTGACCCGCATCTCTCTTTTCTGCATTAGCTAAAGGAACCAAATCACAAAGCCCTTGTTTTTATTTTATTTGCTCGTGTAACGATCTATTCACCACGCGTTTCGTTCACCAGAACCTGCATTCCTTGAGAGACAATATTCGGTCAAGATATTCCCTATTTTATTACTTGACAGCGACCGGTGCACTTGCAGAATAAACATCAAGTTTTTGGCGCCATTGCTGGGGAATGCAGGCATGTGACGCTTCGTGTTGTGAATCCTTGTTATAGGAGCAGTTGTTTTTGATTTTTTTGTTTTTCTTTGTGTCTTCTTTTTTTGTATGCAGAGGCAAGTCGGAAGGGAATTAGTACCCTTTGATCCGGAGATTGAACGTACTGCGCACGCACTAAGGCGTGCTGCAGCCGTGCAAGCGGCTATGGGAGATAATATGGAACTTGGAGGTATGCCGAGAGTACCCAATTATCACGAAGAAGTGAATCCTGGAGTACCCCATATGGGGCAAAATCATCCAAGGGATGAGCAGGAGGTGGTTAGACCGAGGCCCCGGACCATGAGAGATTATACCACTCCAACTGTTGGGAGTGTGTATCCAGGATTTGGGCCTAACATCATGAATAACCAGTTGAGATCAAACCGGCCATCCTGAACATCATCCGCAATAACGCTCAGTTCTCTGGGATGCCTAGTGAAGACCCACATCTTCACTTGGCAGAGTTTGCCGACATTTGTGGTACCTTCCGGTATGCAGGAATTTCTGACGAAACAGTCAAGATGAGACTGTTCCCTTTCTCATTGCGTGACAAAGCCAAGGTTTGGCTCCATTCTATCCCTCCAGGAACTGCTGCCACTTGGGACGCGCTTGCTTCCAAATTTCTCGCCAAATTCAACCTGGTGGACAAAATTGTGAGCCTTCGGCGGGAGATCGCCACTTTCCAGCAAGCTGAGCAAGAAACTCTCGCAGAAGCTTGGGAGCGTCTTAGTGACCTCCTTCGCAAATGTCCAAATCACGAGCTCCGGCCATGGAACATCGTGGAAACCTTCTACTTCGCCATCGAGCCCAACCACCGGGCAATGATTGACGCTGCTGCAGGAGGGACCCTAATGAACCATACGCCAGAGGAAGCTCTCAGAATTCTGCAGGACACTGCCTCACACAGCACCTTCTGGACTACTGGGAGAAATGCGCCGAGAAGCGCTCGGGGACTGTTCGTGGTGGACTCATTACCTCTCGATGATGCGCCCACGACTAACATTTCTTGTGAAGAATGAGGAGGCGGTGGTCACCACGCATATGAGTGCCCAGGTAGCGGGCTATCAGGTGAATTCTCGCATCTTAATTCAAATGAATCGGTAAATTTTGTAGGAAACCAAGTTAGGGGGGCACCCAATGTCAATGCCTATAATCCGGGTGTGAGAAATCACCCAAATTTTTCCTGGAATCAAAATACTTCAGGCCAATGATGGCAACCGGGCCAGCATCAATACGATGCTCAAGCGTCCGGAAGCCAACCGAGGCCGCCTCATCCGGGTTATAATCAAGGCGCCCCGACCCCAAAGAAAAGTAATCTAGAAGAAATGATGGAGAAGTTCATGGAAGCCGCCAACTCTAGTTTGGCAAATCAAACCGCGTCCATGTGTAACTTGGAGACGCAATTGGGCCAATTGGCTCAAGTGCTAACCGAGCGTTCGCAAGGGACCCTTCCTAGTAATACTGAAAAAAATCCAATTAACCAAGGGAATAGTCTCTCCAATGCGGGAGCGAGTGACCCAAATGAGTTGGTGATCTCATGCTCCATTAATAATATTGAAACGGCGGCCCTATGTGATTCCGGTTCATCTCGCAACGTCCTTGCATTGCAGGATGTTGCTAAATTAAAACTTGAAATGAACACAGATGATTGGAAATCCCTAGTGCTTGCTAATGGGACTGTCATTCAGACAGAGGGAGAAGTAAGGAATGTGGAAGTTACAATCGAAGGGACGATCGTGGTTGCTGACTTCCAAGTTTTGGGACCAAGTCAGAATCAATCTATTCCCATCTTGGGAGTACCATTCTTAAAAGAGAGCGGTGCCACCTTAAATTTTTCTAAGGGGAGTGTTGTCTTACCTTGTAAGGTAACACCCCCCACTTGCCCCAAGATTGTTTTTGAAGCAGTAATCCGCTCTCCCCTTGTTATCACTGATGAATCATCTAGTGACGCAGAAGCAAGGAAAGAAAAAAGATCGCTGGAAGGAGAGAAGAAAGAAGAAGAGTTGCAGGTCGTGAATGAAGAGGTGATAAAGGCAGGAGAAAGCGGTGAGACCCAAGCGCTGAATGATAAGAGAGAAGGCGGAGAAAAGCGCCTTATGAACAGTTTTTTTAGTCATAATGACCACTGTAAACATTTTAAACAGGTTCATTGGGCTGATCCAGTTGTCACGGCGACAACGGAAGTGATGCCACCGACCACCAAGGTGGGAAGTTCTGACGACTATCAATGTTGGCGCTCTCCAATTGTGGAGAAGCTGAAGCAAGAAAGATTGTTGCGTGGAGCACGCTTTGCTGCCCTCCGGCGCGAGAAGGAGGAGGTTAGGGGCAAGGGGGAGACATCCTCCTTGGGCCCTAAAGCCTTCACCTCCTTCCCATCTCTCGTGGCTGGGGAGAACCACCATAAATCAGCATACAGCTGATGCGTGATGGGGTCTCCAGGTTTTGTTTGTGTTGTTTCTTCTGTCTAATTTTGTGCTCTGTTATATTACATTGCTGTGTTGTGTTTTTATTAAGTATGGAACAATTTTATAGTTGCTGTTATCTAACTGTAATATAGGTATTTGGTCCACCTTTAAGGACGTTAAACAAATGGACTTCTTGGGAGACAACCCATGGGAACCACCCGGTTCCGTTTGCTTAGTCTATGTCTTTTAGTCCTTTTTTTTTCCTTTTTGCTAACATCGCAGGTTAAAGCTCTCGCGTGGTGGATGCGGAAGGAGAATAACATAAAGAAGGAATTATCGCACTTCTGGCATGCTAATTTATGAGCATAGGTCCACTCTACCCCCTATTCTCCTTATTCCAGAATTCCCTATTTTATTTAATTTTGATCAAGTCTGGGGGAGGGATCGAGCTATGCACGTGCACACACTTTGCATAGCATGTTAGAATGTGCTGAGTTAGGAATTTTCAATTGTATTGTGCACACTGCGTACACTTGCACCTAGTACACGTGCACTTGATCACGCGTGCTTATTGGGTATTGCTGCGAGGTTCCCCGCTCGTAAGAATTGGATTGTTAGTGTAGGAGTAGAGAAAAATGTCGACTCGAGTAGTGCTCTAGTCGAGTGCTCCCGTCACGCCTAGAAATTCAATTAGAGTAGAATAAAATTCAATGTTGTAATTTAAGTATTTCTATTATAGTAGTTGCAATTTATTTTACTTTAATGGTGAATCCGGTGAATCCGGTGAATCCAACGGTAGCATAGGGTCGAGTGTAGATGTACTAGTAGTAGTTTATTACTAGGGTCAGAAGGAAGGACAACCTTTCTCGGTGGCTAGAACTTGCACTAGGCGACTCTTGAAATGATTGCGTTGAAGTACTCGTTATAAAGTGTGATATAGGCCATTTCATGATCTATTTGTGCTTTTGAAATCCTTACCAATGTAATCACCTATGCAAGCCCACTTGAGCCTACCTTTCCTCCTTGTTTACCTCCACCAAAATGTCACCAAAGCCATACAGCTTAACCCATTTCCGCACCAACAAAAGAGCTGAAAGAAATATATATATATATATATATATATATATATATATATCATGTTTGGTGTAATCTCCGTGTTGTATGATAGCTTTGAAAAAGCTGAAGGAGAAGTTTTTAGTGTGACTACAAAAGAAATTCTGTCGAGAAAAGAAAAAAAAAGTGAAAAAGAAGAAAAATTGTTCAAAACGAACTTTCAATTTCATTCTCTCGACAGAGACAAAGTATGATTGGCTTAGCACACACCTAGTGTTCAGTTGAAGTCAGGGGGTGTTGTGTACTTCTTGAAATTGTTGTATTGGTGATTGTAATTCTCTTGAGTGCTCAGTTATGTTGAATGCGATTCCCATCGTCCTTCTACTTATCTAGCCTAAACTCAACCTAAGCCCAATCCTAACCCATAAGTCCTATTGATTTTAGATACGAGTCGTCTCATGCAGTAGAGAGAGTGCGAACGTGCAAGCCTATGGACACCGACTTTGATAGATTTCTTAGGAGTTTGTCCCGAGCTTTGATTCAAGTAAAACTCTACTGATTAGTCACGCTATTTTCCCTTTTGCGCGACCGAAAGATTTACCAGGATTCACCATCCAAGTAAATTAGATTTCAAATTACTGTTTTAGAAATAGTTAAATATAATTTTGTGTTAAATTCTATTCTAATGTATTTCTACGCCCGTGAGCATGCGACTTCGCATGAGTCTCCACCACTCAATCATACTCTAACATCCATTTGTTCCGATAGGAGAGCGGAATAGTTTGCCCAAGACGTGCAAATGGTTAAGTCTGGGGGTGTGATGAGTCCCAGTTATATACACATTTATGGACTCATCTGGTCCGTATTTCTAGTCGATGTACCACACTTTAGGCATGTTTACGATCATATTTGTTATTCCCTGCTAGGTGCACTCATAGACCCATTTCGGTGTGCATTTGCGCTCCTTGTTATTGGGGGTAAGCAAATGGTGCTCCCCAATCCTTTTTCTGTGTTTATTTGGTGTTGGAGGTGTATTCCCAGCTGGTATGTCTTATGTGCAGGTGGCCGGATCGTCCCGTTTTCCCCCAAAATCTAGTCTATGCATATCGCACGGTCATCCGTTTCCTTGACGCATGGACGGTAGCGATCGTGCGTCTTTATCTGGGCAGAAAACTGACAATCTGAGTTTAGTCGTGCATTTTACGCACGGGCGGATTTTCCCGTGCGTGAGTAAAACGCACGATCGACCTGTTTCCTCTTGTTTTTGGTCATTCTGAATTTTCCCGTGCATTTGTACGCACTGGCGGATTTGCCCGTGCATGAGTAAAATGCACGGGAGGCGCAGCGTCTCCGCCAAGACAGATTTTATCATTTAATAACGCACGGTTCACGCACGGTCGTGCGTTCGACTGTGCGTGACCATTTTTCTGCCTGTTTAGTATAAAATGCAGGATACGCCGCAGTCAACAAAGAGCTCGTAAGGGGAGCAGGAAATCAGGTCCTCCCCGCCGTTTCTGAGGTTTGAAGGCTTCTCGTTCACCTCCACCACCAAGGAGACCATATTCCGGCGATTTCCACCACCATTCTTCCATTCGGGAGCGTTAGCAAGCATTCCCCATCAAGTGTTCAAGCATTCCTCGTCGTGGGAAGCCATAGAAGTGATGTAGGTCGTTGGAGCGGTGACAGCCTCCATCGAGTCCGCACACCATCTGAGGGTCGAGCCCGGAGAGAGCCCGACAACCTCTCATTTCGGCCGAGAACCCAAGATGCGGTGACATCTTCCTATTAGTCCTCTCTAAACTTGATGCTTGTACTTTCTTTGTGTTGTTGTAATGAACTATTGCGTAGCTTAATGTCATAGATCTTTTATGATGTTCATGTGCAATGATGCGGTGGTGTGAGAGTAGCATTTTCCTTGTTGTGATTTTCTGAGTTCGTTGTGTGTGAAGCCATAGCAATTGCTAGTGGTGATGCTTGGAGAAGAGGTGTGTACGACCCTCACCCGTCACAGTTACTTTCCGTCCACGCGCCTCCCGAAGCACGGCATCGCGGCCGTTGCATCCATCCCGCCTTGCTAAGCGGAGTTTTGACCCGCATCTCTCTTTTCTGCATTAGCTTAGGAACCAAATCACAAAGCCCTTGTTATTACTTTATTTGCTCGTGTAACGATCGATTCACCACGCGTTTCATTCACCAGAACCTGTATTCCTTGAGAGACAATATTCAGGGAAGTTATTCCCAATTTTATTACTTGGCAGCGACCGGTGCACTTTGTCGAATACGCATCAGAACTCCAAGTTCGTCGAACGCAGATTCCTTCAGATTTCGTCTAGCGCCTTCAGAGTTCGTCGAAAGCAGGTAGATAACGCTAGGCATTAACTGCTAACGCGAGCGTTAGCTATCATTCCAGAGAATCATCTCCAATCTGTTTTATACCTATGGAGTATGGCACCTATTGTTCCTGCATACTCTAAACACACAAAATACAAGATTAAATACAATTTGGGATTTGTTATTCTCAAACAAAGGGATGTGACACACATGTACAGCAGAAACTCCCGTGATCCAGAAAATTTATTGTAGCAAGTGGTGGTCAGTCACTCTCGAGAAAATGTTAATGTATATTTGGTCAAATAATGGGTCGAAGGTATAACGGGTCAGTTGGGTACACGGATACCCATCCCCGTGGACACTCCTAGGGTTTTCCCTATATATACCCGCTAGGGGCAATGGGGAGTGGATTCCACTTTGATTCTCCTCTGGATGCTTCGAGCAAATTTTCACAATCTCGAATCACGCCCCTAGGGTTTGCTCTCGTCCGTCGTTCGCAAGGGATCGCGTCGTCACTATTCACGTGAAGGATCTGCAATTCTTCTGCCCTAGCCACTCGCGATCGACGAAGAAGGAAGCACGTTCGCTGCTCTCGTTCGCTGTAGCTCTCCCATCGTCGTTCGTGAAGAAGGAGGCATGGTGCCAGTCGCATGCTAGGTCGCTGCTCTCGCCATTCGCAAAGGAGATCTTTGTGCCCAGCCGCCACTCGCGCTCGCGTTCGCTACGCCCTCTCCCATCGCCGCATCGCCAGCGCTCTCTGGAGCCCTCCCGTTGCTGTTCTTCTTGGATCCCGTCACCGATCGCGAAGAGGAAGAGCTTGCGAGTTCTCCTCTTTGGTTCGCCATCGCCGTTCGTGAAGGAGTTTGCTGGATCCGAACCCTCCCGCCTCAGAGCTGCCGCAGCGCTGTCGTCTCAGCGGTTCCAGGTCCATCTCAGCGGTTCCAAGTGCCGTCTCAGTGGTTCCAAGTGCCGTCTCAGCGGTTCCAAGTCCCGTCTCAGCGGTTCCGCTTCCCGTCTCAGCGGGTTCCAGGTCCCGTATCAGCAGTGCCAAGTCGCCGTCTCAGCGGTTCCAAACTACCGCCATCAGCAATCTCCCACTGCCGCTGTCTCCAAGCTAAAGCTCGTGTATCCCTAGCATTGTTGTCCACCGACAGCGTCAGCGATAGCCCCCTATCGCTACCGCCAAACGACAGTGTTGACAACAGCTCCCAAAAACCCCGTTCCTCCCTATTTTCATGTCATTCTCTGACGGGCGCACAATGATGAAGGGGAACAACATGGCGTCCCCCATTCCGATGAAAAAGCTGGAGAAGTTCACGGCGACTGAGTTCAACGACTGGAAATTGAATACTCAGTTCGGGATGAATTTTCTGAACGTGTTCTACACAGTTCAGTCTGATGGTGCTGAGGTCATAGGGACTGCTGAAGAGGCTCAGTGGGTTTCTGATGAAGATTTCGGTCGTGACTACCTGCTGAACTGCCTGTCTTCCAATCTGGCGAAGACGTACATGAAGATGAAGACAGCTAAGGCAATCTGGGATGCTTTGCAGGAGCACTTCAGGCAGGAGGAGGACCTGTCCAAGGTGCACCTAGTGGACAAGTTCCACTCGTTCACCTTCGATGAGGAGAAGGTCATTCTCCCCCAGGTATCAAATTTTGAAGTTTTAGTTGATTCCTTGCATAGCGAGAACATTGCGTTGCCAGATAGCTTTGTTGCTGGCACAATTGTGTATAAGTTGCCTTCTACGTGGTACAATTTCAAAACTGAAATGTACCGCAAGAAGATGCAGGTGGGTTTGAACGAACTCAAGCGTTTTATATGCATTGAGGACGAAAATAGGACTCGACACTTTCTAGAAGTCATTAGCAAGCGGAAGGTTGTTGCTAACATGATTTCGAACTCTAGATGCGTGCCGAACCCTAGGAAGTCAAAACCCAACCCGAGTAGCTCCAGGTTGCAGGCCCTAGTAAACAAATTAAAAATTTTAAGGGAATGTGCTATAACTGCAACCAGTGGGGACACAGTGGATCTGATTGCAGGCTTCCTCATAAGGAAAGGGGCAAGGAACCACAAGAAGGCAACCATGCTAATATGATTAGCCTCACAGAGCCATCCGACTTTGTTGCCATGGTTGGAAACGGAAAGGCCCGTACATAGTGGTACCGTGACTCGGGGGCAACGTGCCATGATTGCAACAACCCTACTCTGATGACAGTTCTTACTGATGCGAGAGAATCCGTGACCATTGCCAACGGTGAGACAGCTGACGTGCTGAAGGTGGGAATGCAACTTTGCTGCTATCCTCAGGTAAGACTTTAACTTTAAAGAATGTTAAGTTTATTCCTTCTTTAGCTGCTAACTTAGTGTCTATTAGCCTACTATGTGATGCTGGTATGTCTTTTACTTTCTGTAGTGGTAGAGTAACACTGTCAGTTAACTCACACTATTTTGGATGTGCATACGTCCAAAATAGAATGTACAGATTAAGTCTAGCAAATGAAATAGTTCAACAAGTTCAAACAAACTTAGTTAGCCCTAAGACTCTACACGAGAGATTAGGACACGTAAACTATAGGAAAATGTTCCAAATTGCTAGAACTCACCAGATAGCTTTAGACACTACAGTCAAAACTGATAAATGTGAAGTGTGTGCTCAGACTAAGATCACTAGAAAACCTTTTAGTGCGGTTACTAGGAGCACAACACCCTTAGAACTAATACATTTCGACATATGTGACTTCAAAAGTTTTGTCACTAGAGGTGGCAGGAAGTATTTGATCACCTTCATAGATGATTGTTCTAGGTTTTGTCACATTTATCTCCTTAAAACTAAAGATGAAGCGTTTGAAAAATTTTGTATTTTCAAAACCAGGGTAGAAAACCAATTAGGCATGAAAATAAAAATATTTAGAAGTGATAGAGGAGGAGAATATATGTCCAGTGAGTTCAAATGTTTCCTTGCCCAACATGGAATCATTGCAGAAACCACCGCTCCTTACTCGCCCCAGTTTAACGGCATGAGCGTAAAAATCGCACGTTAACAGAAATGTTAAACTCTATGCTCCTGACTGCAAGCATGCCTTCCGCTTATTGGGGAGAAGCAGTCTTAACTGCAAATCAAATTTTGAATAAAGTTCCTCATGCCAAGTTATAGGTTACACCCTACGAGCTTTGGTTTAAGAGACCCCCGTCTTTTACTAGACTTAAGACCTGGGGTTGCATAGCCTATGTCAGGGTCCCTGACCCTAGACGGTCTAAGATTGGACCTATGACCAATATATGTGTCTACCTAGGTTGTGCTGAGGATAGTGCTGCAGATAGATTCTTAGATATTTCTAATAACGTTATTATAGAATCTAGGGACGCAGTGTTCTTTGAAGATAAGTTCCTCAAGGATAAGAACATGTCTCTCCCAGGTATGCAAGTAATTATTACTGAAGATGATCCTACTTCAGTACCGAGCACCTCCTATTCCGTTCCGGTAGATAACTCTGGCCTAGAGGCTAGGAGAACTTCTCTAAGAGAGCGAATTCCCAGAACCTTCAATAGTGACTTTGTCACTTGCCACATTGAGGCTGATCCATCCACCTATAAGGACGTGATGAGATCTAGGGATTCCCTACTCTGGAAAGAAGCTATTGATGAAGAGATGAATTCTCTACTTCAGAATAACACCTGGACATTGGTTGATAAGCCAAAAGAGGCTAAAACCGTAGGGTGTAAGTGGATTCTGAAAAAGAAACTAAATCCTGATGGTAGCGTAGCTAAGTATAAAGCATGCCTGGTGGCTAAAGGTTTCACACAAGTAAGCGGAGTAGATTATTTTGATGTCTACTCACCCGTGTGTCACTTAGCAACCATTAGGGCCCTCCTTGTTATTGCGTCTACTGAGAACTTTATTGTTCATCAAATAGATGTCAAGACTGCGTTCTTGAACGGAGATCTGACCGAAGAGATCTACATGAGTCAACCTGAAGGTTTCATTGTAGACGGTCACGAAACGAAAGTCTGTAAATTACATAAGTCTCTATACGGACTAAAGCAATCACCGTAATTATGGCATGAGAAATTCGACTATAGTGTAAATAACATGGGATTCATGTCGAGTCTCTCAGATAAATGTCTTTACATACGTAATAGATCGGATAAACTCGCCATAATATGCTTGTACGTAGATGATATGCTCATTCTAGTGTCTGATCAATCCGAAGTGGATGACGTTAAGTCAGATCTAATAAAAGAATTTAGCATAAAAAACCTAAGTGTAGCTAACACTATACTAGGCATGCAAGTGAGCTTTGGGCAGACTGGCATCTCCCTAAGTCAAAGCCACTATATAAAGTCCATGTTGGACACGTGGGGATACAGTGACAGTAGAGCATCTGAGACACATACAACTACACTAACCGCCTAAAGCCCAATGAAGGAGCTATGGTTAGACAGTTAGATTATTCTAAACTTCTTGGTAGCCTCATGTATGCTATGGTCTGCACTAGACCTGACATAGCCTTTACGGTCGGCATGTTGTGCAGATTCACGAGTAATCCTGGCCAAGACCATTGGAACGCCTTAGATAGGCTAATGAGATACTTACAACACACCCAAAAGTATGTTTTAGTTTACACTGGTCATCCTTCAGTTCTTGAAGGTTATTCTGATGCATCATGGTGCTCGGAATTAAACGACAGCAAGTCCACTAGTGGGTTTGTATTCACACTAGGAGGAGTAGATGTAGCCTGGAAGTCCAAGAGGTAATCTTGTATTGCACTCTCTTCTATGGAATCTGAACTCTACGCTCTTGCTGCAGCAGGAGAAGAAGCAGAGTGGTTAAGAGATTTGGTGAAGGACATTCCTCTGACGAGCCTAAAAATGAGTTCTGTTACAGTTTACTGCGACAATCAGGCTACTAAAATGATTGCTACGAACACTTTGTTCAATGGAAAAAGAAGGCATCTCAGGCTGAAACAATCCTGGTTGACCTCACTCACAAGTCAAGGGATAATGACCCTAATTGATGTGAGATTGAAAGACAATGTTGCTGACGCCTTGACCAAAGGCTTGAATAGTGCTCTCACAATAAAAACATCGGGGGAGATGGGACTAAAGTTCATAGAAATATGAAACTTTCCTCCGCATTTTATGTTTTGATAGTGAGAACCTATAGTCGCAACATTCAAGCATCTAAAGAACAGACTAAAAACCCCAAATAATTTCATGATGAAAACCCAAGATGGTTAGATGTCTGTTATTCCACATTTGATAACTAAGCATCTTTCTCATTGTAAGTTGATTCGAAAATTATTCAACTGGGAATAGAAAGTCGTTGTAGTCGGTTATCTAACATTGATGATCATAGCACATTATTCCACACCTGATAATGTTGCAAACGTTGTTGTGCCATATCATTCAACTTTTGTTGATGAGGCACATAATGATCACTAATGGATATGATAACGGTTGATTTACAAATCAACACTAGACTGGTTCCTGCTAGACCAAATAGAGATGCTGAGAGTGTTACTTCACCAATGCTACAGGTTCTAAGCTCACTTCTGTAAGAGCTAGTTCTCTTTTTACATTACTGCATATGTTCATGAATTCATAGAGTTTCCTAACTCATGAAATTCCTTGCAGGCTATGGTGGAGATGGAGGAGAGTGAGTAGTATTTGACACGGATGGTGATGATCTACTAGACAAGTAGAATTGTAATTTGTTTATCCCTGTTATTATGTTTTCAGACTTTATTTTATTGAGTAACACTTTATTCTGGAAGTTATATGTAAATCCTGATGTTACTTATTGTGCTAAATCTTTTGTTTATGTTAAGTCGAAAATTCCTTTTTTGCTTTTACTACTTTCTGCACTTCGAAACGTATACGTTATTTGTCACAAATATAGGAGGAGATTGTTAATGTATATTTGGTCAAATAACGGGTTCGAAGGTATAACGGGTCAGTTGGGTACACGGATACCCATCCCTGTAGACACTCCTAGGGTTTTCCCTATATATACCCGCAAGGGGCAACGGGGAGTGGATTCCACTTTGAACCTCCTCCGGATGCTTCGAGCAAACTTTCACAGAAATAAAATCTTGTAACACTCGGAAAGATAGTAAATTTGGTTGGCACCGATCCGGCCTCGTGGGTTTTTTCCCTTCCGGGTTTTTCCATGTACGTAAAAAATTTCTTACATGCACATATTGGGTCATTCTGTGTCTGTTTGCGTGCTAGACTCAGTCTCGAGCTGAGATGGTTTAGTTAGATCGGACTGTGAGAGCGTCGAGCAACCCGCAACAATATATACACACACACGTATATATATACATACACAAACACACACGTGTTTGTGTACATATATATATATATATAATATAGACAAAAGCATAATTATAACAAAGACATTCTTAAAAGCATGGGCGGAACTATTCATGGGCATACCTGGGCATGAGCTCGGGTTCAATTTTGGGAGAAAAATTACAGTTTTTATGGCTCATACGAACTAATAAACTGTATGATTTGATTTCTCCTTAATCTCTCTACAAAATTCAAATTTAAAAGAGGTGTTGTACTCGTATCGAAAAAATACACAAAATAGACTCAGCAGTAGAATGTTTTCATGGAGATTAGATAGGACTATCAATTTCGCCAAATTGATATTTTATAGCTAATTAGAAATTTGTAAATTAGATAAAATAATCGTCAACACCATTAGACTCATGGAAATTAGTTGAGCATTTCTTAACTTTTTTGTCTCGATCAACAATAATTTTATGTGACATTTTCAGAAATTTGAACTAGTTATATAATGAGTTTTATGAGACTTGTTATACATCCATAAAGGCCTTGGAGTGCGTATAGAGAAAACTCTACTAAAGGGAGGTGGGGTCAACGGTCAGCGCATGATCGCACGAGTTGAAGAAACCGAACCCGCCATTTCCGTCGCCAATCGCTAGTGCGGGAGAACGCACGGAGTGCGCCGCCATAGCTGAACCCCAATACTGGGGTGCGATTAGCCCGCACCCCACTAGTGGGGTGCGAATAGCCGCACCCCCATAGTGGAGGGTACGACCAAACCACACCCGTGTGGGGTGCGGCCAAGCCGCACCCCCTTGGGGTGCGGCCCGGCCGCACCCCATGTGGGGTGCGGCCCGGCCGCACACCCTTGGGGTTCGGCCAAGCCAAGCCACACCCCCTTGGGTACGGCCCGGACGCACCCCCTTGGGGTGCGTCCACGCCAAGCTGCACCCCCTCGAGTGCGGCCGCACCACGCTCCCCTTAGGGTGCGGCCGAGCCACTCTCCCCCGTAGCGAGGTTAGGGTCGATCCCCCCTCTTCTGACTCGCCGCCCGCTCTTCGGGTTCCAGATTCCACCAAGAACACTTCCCGGCGCGCTTAGAACGCCTCTCCGTTCGCTCAGAACGCTCTTGTGTTCATTGCGCGTTCAGAGCTCCCGCGCTCATTGCGCGCTCAAAACGTCTCTCTGTTCGCTCAGAATGCTCTTGTGTTCGTTGCGCGCTCAAAGCGCTCCCGCGCTCGTTGCGCGCTCAGAACACCTCTCCGTTCGCTCAGAACGCTCTTGTGTTTGTTGCGCGCTCAGAGCGCTCCCGCGCTCATTGCGCACTCAGAATGCCTCTCCGTTCGCTCAAATTGCTTCTCCGTTCGTTGCGCGCTCAGAACGCTTCTGAGCGCGCTGAGAGCACTTTCGCAGTTCTGACATGCTCACATTTTGTCTTTCTGACATGCTCACATTTTATCTTTATGACATTCTCACATTTTGTCTTTCTGATACGCTCACATTTTGTCTTTCTAGCGTGCTCATATTTTTTCTTTCTAGCTTCTCAGATTTCAGGAACAACCCGTCGCCTTTTTCGCCTCCAACAAAACTACCCGAACTACCCGAGGGGCAAGATGGTCATTTACGAAAAATGGCAATCCATGTGCTCTGAACCCCCGGCCAAAGCCAGGTGGTTACGGTGGTTACAACGGCGAAATTACCGGGCTACCCCCGGCCAAAGCTATAAAAGGAGCCCCAGGGCTTCATTTCAAAGGACCTTGCCTTCTGCACCCGGGAGAGCTCCTTGAAGATTTTCACGGAATTTTCCTTCGGCGCTTGAAGATCTCCTTCGTGGACTTGAAGATTTCCCTCATCTCGAAAGGCGACTCAGCATTCTCACTTTCGTTCCCCGGAGCATTCTCACTTTTGTTCCCCATAGTTCTCAGAAGGAAAAAGACTTAGTTTTCCGAGGGGTGGTCTGTCACCCTTGGAACTCTCTCTCTCTCTATTATTGTAACGAGCGGCGGCCTGTCGCGCTCGACTTTTAAGTACCTAATTGTAATCTCTGAGAAGATAATGGAGTTTGGTCGGCACAGCTCCGACCACGTGGTTTTTTACCCTTTCTGGGTTTTCCACGTTAAAAAGTCTCTGTGTACTCAACGAATCTCTAATTGACTGTTTGCGTGCTCGGTCCGCTTCCGAGCTAAGGTGGTTCAATTCGATCGGTCTACCAGAGCACCCGAGCAACCTGCAACAGTTTGGCGCCGTCTGTGGGAACGGATTCCCAAACACCGAGCAAAGGATTTCCGAGCGCAGCGCCCGTTTCGCCTGAGTTCACGGAACCAGCAAGAGTGGACACATCCCCCGAACTATCCGACGCATGCAGTTCCTCGATCTGTGAAGGCCCGGCGAAAAGAGCGCTCATCGCTGCACCCATCCAGTGTAACGCCCCTGATTTTTCGTTAATTATTTTTACGTACCCTCTATGTCATAATTTTGGCGTAAGGGCGTTATGTCAGCTCGTCTGGTAGTGTTTCGAGTTTTAGCTTAGTTAAAGCTTGTGATTTAGGTCAAGCGTGCGAGATTTCGCGTCGTTTCGAGTTAAAGTGAAGATTTTGAGTGGATATCAAGATTTTAGCTTTGGGAGGCTTTATCCGGAGTTTGGCTCGTCGGAATGGAATTCTAACTTCGCCGTTGGATTCGTAGCGCCGTTTTTCAGCTAGGGTGCGAATTTCATAGAAATCCGAGGTGTTTTGGTCGCCCTCGCAGTTTAAGTAAATTGGGGAATTAATTAATTACTTAAATAACAAATTTAGGTTTATATATAAGCCTAAAGCCTTCCCCTTTCCCTATTCATCCTCTTCCTCGATCAAAAGCAGCCGCCGTGGGTTAGGGCGAGAGCGGAGCTTCGTGGAGCCTTCAACCGGCAATTCCTAGGGCTGTAGTGGTCGGAATCGAGTTTGGTTTGAAGATTTGGAAAGCTCTCGGCGAGATCTTCGTTCTAGCGGTAAGCCTTTCTCGTTTCGTGGAGTTTTGGGAGCTTTGGTGGTGACCTAACCCCTCCTTTTGATCCAAAAAGTTTCAGGAATCTGTGCTCGTGTGTTTCCCTAGCCGATCCATAGCTTTCGGAGCGGAGATCTTCGAGTTTGCGAGGTTTAAGGCAAGTGGCTTCCTCCTCCTCTTTGTTTGGTTAAGTCGTGGTTTGTCTTTCTCCTGTTAGATGCTTGATAAACTGTGGGCTCGTGTTTTGAGCGTCTTGTGTGATAGTTAGAAACCCTAAATTTTCTTCCCCGCGTAGAGTCAGGGCATTTCTCCTGGAAGACACCGTCGTTCCCTGAATTTTAGCCGTTGTTTGGCCCTTCTCGAGAAGTCTTTGAGAGTCTCGAGCAGTTGTTTTAGCCAAGTTTTCGAGAATACCCCTTTACCTCTCGAGAAATGCTTGATTTCTCGAGAAATCCCCTGATCCCTCTCGAGAAATCCCCTGATCCCTCTCGAGAAATGCTTGATTTCTCGAGAAATCCCCTGATCCCTCTCGAGAAATCCCTTGTCCTCTCTCGAGAAATCCCTGCCTACCTCTCGAGAACCCAAGAAATCCATCTCTCGAGAAATCCTTTATCTCTCGAGAAGTTCCCTGTAGTTTTCGAAAAGAAAAGATCCTACTCTTCTCTCGAGAAATTGCCCTTCTCTCGAGAAATTGCTCTTCTCTCGAGAAATTGCCGTTAGGGGCTCTGCCCCTAAGACCCCGCCAGGGGCGCGGCCCCTTGGAACCCCGCCAGGTGCGCATGTGATTTCGTTGCAATTCCCACGTTTTAATCTTTTGTCCTCTCTAGTGCACCTAGATGATTGTCAGTGTCCCTTCGGTGCTCCTGATCTTGAATCCCTCTTGGTGGTATTCTTTTACTCGTTGTGGTCTGTTAACTTTTGAGTTACTCTTATAGTTCTTATTGATCGAGGCGTACTTTGCCTTGACCCTATTTTTTCTTAGGGCCTTCCAGTGATTATCCTTTCGGGCTGCGTCCCGTGTTTAAATAAAATTTAAGTAATAAGAACTACTGTCTTCAGCCCTTCACAGTAGTTGTGTTTGGGGGACAGTGGGGGGAACTATTATAGCCTTGCACGGTAGTCGTGTTTGGGTGGTTGGGTCTAGTGGTACCCCCACCTGCTTTTGGGCTTGGGGTAGCGGAGGTAGTTAACCGCTCCCGTATAATTTGAGCTGATCAGTCTCTTTAATCGATGAAACTAAATAAATGGACATGTTTGTTCCTCTTTTGGTATATAGTGCACCGGATGCTTGTTGGTTCTTTGTTGGAGCTCTCTTTCGGTAAATTTGGCTTGGGTTGGTACCCCTTAAGCCTTGCTTGTTTTTCTGCTAGTTTTCTGCCACTTGTAATTCCTTGCTGAGGCGTTCTTTGTTTTATTGAATGCCTCAGGTTCAGAGCCGTAACGGCTAGTGGTGTAGCCGGAAGTTCAGAGTTTTTGGTAGCTGTCCACCCCGCTGCTGCGAGGTAGTTGTTGTAGTCAGCTCTCTTCTTGTTCAGACATACTAGTTTAGGCCAATGGGTTAGTGTCAAATTGTTGGCGCCCATTGTGCCTCTTTGGTACTTTCTAGTTTATTTGCCAGTTTTATGCCACTACTTTATGATCTGATACATCTTAATTTCTGGGGATGATTTATGTCTAGGTGCATTATAGTTATAAAATGACTTTCTTCATCTCCATATCACATCATTTTAACTGCAAAACCCTTATATTTAAAGTAACCTAAAGGTATTTTCTACACTTATACTACGCCTAGACATGAGCATATCATTTACCTTATGTCCTATCATCACGTGCATATAGGACCTTAAAATGAGTCAAATCAAGTATTTTCCGCTGCAAATATAATATATTTTTTTTGGGTGGACTAGTTGATCCACGAGCTGAGAGACACAGTTCTTCCCCTAAAACTCTAATAAATGGTTCCCAAATGATAAATTTCCATGTGATCATGTTTTGAATTAATAAGTAAGAAGTTTCCGCCTGAGCGTCTGCAGTTGTCTCCTGCATGACGTGGCATCATGACGCGTATTTTCTCTTACTCTGATATTCTTAAATTCGGAGAAAAATGCGGGTTGTGACATCCAGCCCCAGTGGATTGGATCAACTAGCAAGTCGGCCCCTCTCGTAGCGGGGCAGGATCCGAACGATATCACGCGCCAGCAAAGGCGATCCCCCCCTGTCAAAGTCAATTTTGGCATACCCAGTTCCATCGTGGCAAAGGTCCTGCACTTCAAGGAGTTCCACGGAGCATACGACCCGTACGGGCATGTTAATCACTTCTTGAAAATGGTGCGGACGTTCGGACTTCCCGACCAAATCAGCTGCAAAATCTTCACCAAGACACTGCGCGGAGACGCCCTCCGTTGGTATCAATCCCTGCCAAACGGAGCGATTCACAACCTCATCGAGTTGTCCCAACTGTTCGTTGAATGGCACGAAACGCGCGTGCGAAGGATCCAAGAATAAGAGCGAGAAGAGCCCGAGACGGACGAGTCGCACCGCCTAAGGGAAGTGGAGTGGAGCAAGCAGCACGAGAAGATCTACACAAGCTTTCCCCAAGAGCATCCCCGTGGATGGTCGGACTTCGCCTTAGACGCAAGCATAGGCAATCCATCCTGCGATCTAAGAAGGGTGTTGATAACCCATCGCATCTCGTTCAACATCCTATTCGTGGCAGCCGTGGTGCGGCTCAAACTCCTAGGCGGGAACCTCAAGCTCAGGGCCAGCATCGCAGAGCTCCCAGACGGAACTATGGTACCCACCATAGGAGTCGTCAACCTCCCTGTCCAAGTAGGGATGTACTCGGAACCAGTCCAGTATGACGTTCAGTTCGTCATCGCAGAGGCAGACTCCCCCTACGACGCAATATTTGGGAGCCTCCTACTCGACGCCCTGGACCACGACGTTTCCATGTCTAGACGCATGGCCAACAAAGGGAGAATCCTCAGGGATACAATTTGTGGCTTCGACACGACCGCAGCCGAGCTCCCTTGGATCAACTACGACCCGTCGCCAAAACCAAATTCTGAGGAGCAAGGCGTGCGAGAGTGTCGCGCAACCCCCACATTGGCAGAAAAAGTTGATCTTCCGGCACCGGCAAACCAACTACAACTTGGGGATACGTGTCGCAAGAGAAAGGGACAGCAACATCAACTCGAGAAAGCCGTACTGCCCCTTCAGAGTCAAGCAGACCGCTACCGAGGGCTAGCAAATCAAAGCTCCCGGATCTACACCCCGTTAAATGCCCCCTGCGAGCATATACTGTTCGTCATCTACAATAACAAAATCATCAACTGGCCTAGAGCGCTCTCCCAGCATAGGGGAGATCAATCCCAGTTTTGCAATTTCCACAAAGGTCGAGGACACCGCACGGAGCACTGTGCCAGGTTGAAAGAAGAAATTGAACGCCTTGTCCAGTTAGGACACCTTGAGGCTTTCCGCGAAGAAGCACAAAAGGATGCCACCGAGGATCGATCGCCGGGTTACCGCCGCCCACCATGCTGAGCGACCGAAAGGGCTCGAGCAAGCACAGCGCAAAGGGAGTTTGATGTTACCTTCTCTCTCGTCAAACTTGTATCAGTAACATTCGGCTCAAAAACCGCAAGATTACACTTACGCATGTATCAACGTCCATTTTATAATTATGTTTACCTGTCCTAAACTATTCTACTACAGGAACCCATTCGGGGCCCTGCCCCGGGGACTTTGCACCGTCATCGATTGAAGGTTCTCCCTTCTCCTCCGCCTTCGAGTCCCGGCGTCGTAGGGGCCTGCCCCCCTTACGTTCGCCCCCGGTTTGAATACACCATCTATTCACCGGCCACTTTGGGGCCCTGCCCCGGGGACTTTGCATCGTCGTCGATTGAAGGTTCGCCCTTCTCCTCCGCCGTCGAGTCCCGGCATCGTAGGGGCCTGCCCCCCTTACGTTCGCCCCGGTTTGAATACACCAGCTATTCACCGGCAACTTTGGGGCCCTGCCACGGGGACTTTGCACCGTCGTCGATTGAAGGTTCGCCCTTCTCCTCCGCCGTCGAGTCCCGGCGTCGTTGGGGCCTGCCCCCCTTGCGTTCGCCCTCGGTTTGAATACACCAGCTATTCACTGACCACTTTGGGCCTTGCCCCGGGGACTTTGCACAGCATCGATTGAAGTCGCCCATCTCCTCCGCTGTCGAGTCCCGGCGTCGTAGGGGCCTGCCCCCCTTACGTTCGCCTCCGGTTTGAATACACCCGCTATTCACCGGCCAAATCTATATTATAAAATCCGCGAGCTCAGACTCGCGCAAACTGATCTTTTATTATGTAAAAAGTCGCGAACTCAGACTCGCGCAAACTAATTTTCTATGTTATAAAAGCCGCGAGCTCAGACTCGCGCAAACAAATCTTTTATTATGAAAAAATCCGCGGGCTCCGACTCGCGCAAACTTATCTTTTATTATGTAAAAATCCGCGAGCTCAGACTCGCGCAAACTAATATTCTACTAAGACTCGAGCAGGCTCATCCAGTATTTTGTAAAAGGCCATCAAGCAGTTCAGGTGTCAACGCTATATAGCAAGCCAACAACGATCTCAAAGTACGAACATCCTTCGTCGGCCATCTTGAAGCACCTTTCCTCAATCGACACTTCGACAACAACCAGGGCAGCGGGGCCACGAAAGTGCTATCGCAACGCAGCGCAGAGCGAGAAACGCCTAAACAGAACAAGAAAACAAAAGCAACCACACACTCATCCTCCGACAGCAATTCCTATCCAAGGCACCACGAAGAGAGCAATGTTCAAAGCCGCCACAGAAAAATCTAAACCTCCGAACTCCTCCGCGCAGAAATTCGGACTCCGAAGGTTTGGGGGCTTATGTTATACATCGATAAAGGCCTTGGAGTGCGGCTAGAGAAAACTCCAGTAAAGGGAGGTGGGGTCAACGGTCAGCGCATGATCGTACGAGTTGAAAAAACCGAACCCGCCATTTCCGTCGCCAATCGCCAGTGCGGGAGAACGCACGGAGCGCGCCGCCATAGCTGAACCCCAATACTGGAGTGCGATTAGCCTGCACCCCACTAGTGGGGTGCGAATAGCCGCACCCCCATAGTGGGGGGTACGGCCAAACTGCACCCGTGTGGGGTGCGGCCAAGCCACACCCCCTAGGGTGCGGCCCAGCCGCACCCCATGAGGGGTGCGGCCAAGCCGCACCCCATGTGGGGTGCGGCCAAGCCAAGCCGTACCCCCTTGGGTACGGCCAAGCCAAGCCGCACCCCCTCGGGTGCGGCCGCACCGCGCCGCCCTTAGGGTACGGCCGAGCCACTCTCCCCCGTAACGAGGTTAGGGTGGATCCCCCCTCTTCTGACTCGCCACCCGCTCTTCGGGTTTCAGATTCCACCAAGAACGCTTCCCGGCGCGCTCAGAACGCCTCTCCGTTCGCTCATAACGCTCTCGTGTTCATTGCGCGCTCAGATCTCCCGTGCTTGTTGCGCGCTCAGAACGTCTCTTTGTTCGCTCAGAACGCTCTTGTGTTCGTTGCGCGCTCAGAGCGCTCCCACGCTCGTTGCGCGCTCAGAACGCCTTTCCGTTCGCTCAGAACGCTCTTGTGTTCGTTGCGCGCTCAGAACGCCTCTCCGTTCGCTCAGATTGCTTCTCCGTTCTTTGCGCGCTTAGAGTGTAACACCCTGCCAGTACAAAAAGTATAACAGCAGGTCCGGCCGGGACCCCACGCCATACAAACCACACTAGCTAGGAGTTAAAAGGTGATAACCAGAAAGGTAACAACTAACGAGAGTACAAAACGTAAGCGGAAGCATTAATTAAAACATTCAAATAGACATGTCCACTATCATAGGAATGAATCCAGAAATAAGAGTTACGGCCTTAGGGCCTTACATCAAATCAACGTACAAAACTCTAAAAAAACATACATCGGCACGCAGGCCGGCAATACATGAGAAAACAGGAAAAAGGCTGGCCTTCGAGGGCCAACTAAGCAAAAGGACAGCAAGAGGACCAACGCCCGCTATTTCCCGCTAGGCTCACCTGCACCTGCATAAGAACATTCCACCAAGCGGTGGTAAACAAGGCAACGGTCAGCACAGCTGACCAAATTATAACGACCCCACCCCTTTCCCGGGGTGGCGGAGATTCTACCCTGCAAGTAAGCTATACTAGCACAAGCACTAAACTAAAGAGAGTGCAACTACACAAGGTGAGGTTTCAAGCACAATCAATCTTCTAGGTTGAGCATCAAAAGAAGGGAACCTAGGTATGCACATGATGTTGGTTGGGTTCACCCGAAGGTTTCCCACAACCGCCTAAGCAAACCGCATGAGGCTAAACATAACATCAAATTCACAACACTCCACCCTAAGGGTCACGACCTTAGGTGGGAAACAAGAGCTTTTGGTCGGTCTAGGTATGACACCTTCCACGACCTCTCCCATGATCACACGGCTTTCATGAGGAAGGGACCTCTCGCCGATCTGCATGGAAACGGGTTCGGTTCAGCTTTGCCCGTGCTCTAATCGTCGCGATCTATCGCACGACGCGGGTACGGCTTCACCTCGGCCCGTAAGGGTTTAGCACTTTCAAGTGCTACACAAAAACATACGCTACGCACCTAACCCCTTCACAAGGATCTAGGCTTCGCGAATTCTCAACAAGGGAGGTACATACGCTCCGCATCAATAACGTGGTGAAGGTTTGCCTTCATCCAAAACTCAAAGCATGGGGCTTTCGTAGGGATCTTCACAAGACGCCTACACTTAACTCCCGCAATACTATAGGTGAGTTCACGGAGTCATTCTCCGGCACGCATTCTAGGTCTAACCTAAATGCAACGTCGCAAATCAAGCATCACCGATTCGGGCTCACGGCCACGAATAGGCTTCACACAAAATGCCTAAATCCGCACGACTACCGGATTTTCTACATGCAATATGCCGGGGACGGACACAATCTACCCGGAGTCCCGAAGGACTTGAGGAAATCCTACACTTCACCCATTTGGTGAAAGAGATACCTCATGCAAGCAAAGAGAGAGGAATAAATGGACAAATACACGTCCAAAGTTCGGGAGGAAGAATCGTTACCCTAGACGTGTTCCTCTTCGCCATGGATCCGAGATTCTACGCGGAGGGAAAGAACCGCACCGGGCTGCACTCTCCGGATCTGGAAACGGCTCGCGAAACGGAGCTCCGGAGCTCCGTCAATGGCGAAATCTCCTCTTCTTCTTCCTTGCCCCCTTCTTCTTCCTCTAGCCTAGGAGAGAGAAACACTAGGAAATAATGAGGGTTTAATCCCTCTCCAAAGCCTTAAGACCCCCCAGCAACAAATCCCAGCCGTTGGATCGAACTCCAAGAGATTTGATCGGTCGGATCTTCTTCTCCGCTCAAAATCGCGGAACAGAATAAACAGGGCGCACGATCACAGGCGCACGGTCAGTGGTCGTGCGCAACGAGGGCAATGGTCGTGCGCACTATCCGGGACAGAACTCTGAATTCTTGCGAATAAGCGCACGATCGCTGGCGCACGATCACTGGTCGTGCGCGAAGAGGGAAATGGTCGTGCGCACTGTCCGAGACAGAACTCGATTCTCTTCTGAATTAACGCACGATCGCTGGCACACGATCACTGGTCGTGCGCGATGAGGCCACTGATCGTGTGCTAAGAGCAGACAGGGAAAATTCTAGCCTGCTTCACGTGCCGCACTACCACTCCGCCTACTTCGCGGAACTACCAGATTTGGGGTGTTACAACTCCACCCTCCTTAAAAGAATTTCGTCCCGAAATCCAGGAAACAGTAATAGCATAAATTACAGTTATACTTTACCTGAGGGAAATAGCTCGGGATACTCCGCAAGCATCGTTTGCTCTCTCTCCCAAGAGAGCTCCTCTCGGCCGCAGTTATCCCACCGGACTTTTACCATCCGAATGGACTTGTTCCGCAGCTGCTTTACTTCGGTATCTTCGATGCGTAAAGGCTTGACTTTCGTCGACAACCCACTATCAACCGGAACTTTGCCGGCCGCAACGATATGAGTAGGCTCTTGCACTGCCTTCCTCAACACTGAAATGTGGAACACGTCGTGCAGACCGCTCAGCTCTGCAGATAGCGCAAGCCGATAAGCCGCATCACCAACACGCTCCACGATCTCGAACGGTCCTAAGTACCTCGGACTGAGCTTTTTCAAGCGTCGAATCCTTGATACCCCTTTGAACGGTTTGATCTTCAAGTAAACCCGGTCACCGACGGCGAACTCTAAGTTCCTATGCTTGGCGTTGAAATACTTTGCTTGCCTATCCTGGGCAACCAATAGCCTTTCGAGTATAGCCCGGATCGTCGACGTTGCTTCTTCAACATCCTTTCGCTTCACTAGCTTAGTATCGCCCGTTTCCGCCCAAGACAACGGCGTACGACACTTCCTACCATAGAGGGCCTCGAAAGGAGCCATCTTTATGCTGGCTTGGTAGCTATTATTGTAGGCGAATTCGATCATATAGAGGTGATCCTCCCACCTCTTTCCAAAGTCTAGAGCGCACATTCGGAGCATATCCTCCATAGTCCTGTTGGTTCTCTCGGTCTGTCCATCCGTTTGCGGGTGGAAGGCCGTGCTGAACTTCAATTTTGTGCCCAACAGTTCATGGATAAGCCTCCAATCTTTCGATGTGAAACGCCCGTCACGATCGCTGACGATGCTACGAGGGACACCGTGCAGTCTCACGATACTATCCACAAAGAGCTTTGCTAGCTTCTCTACAGAATCATCCTTCCGGTTCGGAATGAAGTGTGATACCTTTGTCAAACGGTCCACGATCACCCATATGGCGTCGTTTCCATGTTGCGATCTCGGCAATCCGTGCACGAAATCCATCGAAATATCATCAAACTTCCATTCCGGAATCGGCAAGGACTTCAGAAACCCACCGGGACGTTGACATTCTGCTTTCACCAACGCGCAAGTATGACACTTGGCTACGTAAAGGGCAATGTCTTTCTTCATGCCCGGCCACCAGAACAGTTTCTTCATATCCATAAACATTTTAGTGCTCCCCGGGTGGATCGAGTACTTGGTATGATGAGCCTCGTACATCAATTCCGCCCGTAGAGTACCAACGTTTGGGATGCATAACCTTTCCTGCTTCCACATAAGGTCGTCTTCGAAGGAGAAATCAGCGTTTAACCCTTCAACGGTTTCCGCTTTGTATCGTTTCAAGCTCTCGTCCAACTCCAATGCTTGTCGAACTCGGTCGGCAAGGTCGTAGTGAACTTCCGTCCAGTTCAAGCATGCTGAAGTAGACGTTCTCCTATCAATGCATATGATCTCCATCTCTTCTAGCTCACGGATTAGATGCTCATCGTGCATCAAAATCCAATTTGCTTGTGCGGGAGCCCGACGACTCAACGCGTCTGCAACTACGTTTCCTTTACCGGGAGTATACTTGATATCGAAGGTGTAGTCCCCAAGGAACTCCATCCACCTCCTTTGGCGCATGTTCAACTCCCTTTGGTCTAGTAAGTACTTGAGGCTCTTATGGTCGGTAAAGATATCGATCTTCACGCCATATAGATAGTGCCTCCAAAGCTTGAGGGCAAAAACCACGGCCGCTAGCTCCAAATCATGGACCGGGTAATTCCTCTCGTGAACCTTCAGTTGCCGGGAGCCGTAGGCAATTACCTTCCCGAACTGCACTAGGACACAACCCAAACCACTTCCTGAGGCGTCGCTATATATTTCGTAGCCTTCCGTACCCTGTGGCGAGCATAGAATGGGCGCCGTGGTCAGACGGCTCTTTAGCTCTTCAAAAGCTCGTGCGCACTCGGGCGACCAAACGAACTTATGATCCTTCCTAGTCAGTTTTGTGAGAGGAAGTGCGATCCTCGAGAAGTTTTCCACAAAGCGCCTATAATAGCCGGCAAGTCCTAAGAAACTTCGGACTTCCGCTACGTTTTTCAACAAAGGCCACGCTTGGATCGCTTCTATCTTCGACGGATCAACTGCAATTCCTTCGCCACTAACAACATGACCAAGGAATGCCACTGACGGTAGCCAAAACTCGCACTTGGAGAACTTGGCATATAGCTGACTCCTCCTCAAGGTGCTCAGGACTGCGTGCAGATGCCCTATATGCTCCTCTTCCGACTGAGAGTATACCAAAATGTCGTCGATGAAGACGATCACAAATTGATCTAAATACTCTCGGAATGTCCTATTCATCAAGTCCATGAATACCGACGGTGCGTTGGATAGACCGAACGGCATTACCGTGAACTCAAAGTGCCCAAAGCGGGTACTGAACGCTGTCTTTGGAATGTCGCATTCCCTTATTCGCAGTTGATAGTAGCCGGACCTTAGGTCTAGCTTGGAGTAAACCGTCGACCCCATCAGTTGGTCGAATAGATCATCGATTCTAGGAATCGGATATCGGTTTTTCTCGGTAAACCTGTTTAGCTCTCTATAATCAATACATAGACGCAAGCTCCCATCCTTCTTTTTCACAAAGAGGACCGGTGCACTCCAAGGCGAAGAACTTGGACGTACGTAGCCTTGCTCTAGCAGCTCTTGCAATTGGACCTTCAACTCTGCCAATTCCTTTGGCGCTATTCTGTATGGTGAGCGGGCCACAGGTTTGGCACCTGGCACCAACTCGATACAGAAATCAATCTCCCGATGAGGCGGAGCCCCAGGGAGTTCGTTAGGAAACACGTCGGCGTATTCCGCTACAACTGGGACATCACACAACCTGGGCTTTGGCTCCGAAGCCTCCAACAAGGTGAAGAACAACTCGGCGCCTTTTCTCACCGCCTTAACCACTTGGAGAGCAGACATCAGCGTCTTGCTCGCTCCTCGCATACCGGCGAATATGGTTTCATCGTCGGTGTTCGTTCCCAGAGTGATCTCCTTTGTATTGCAATCTATGCATGCTCGCTGCTCCGAGAGCCAGTCCATGCCGAAGATCACATCGAATTCAGCTAACGGTAGTAACGACGCTTCCAAGTCGAAATCTTGACTTCCGATCCGCACCTTCACACGGCTCTTCCTATCCGCACTCATTCGAGATCCATTGGGTAGCATTACTTCCAATCTATCCTCTACAAAGGTAGACGGCACTCCGATTCGCACCACGAAGTCCTCAGACAGAAAAGAGTGCGATGCACCCGTATCGAATAGAGCTCTCGCCGGATAGTTGAAAATTAGGACGAAACCTAATTGTACACAAATAACACATATAGTCGTACAACAGTAAGAATCATATACATAGCTGTAAAAGCTAACTTCTAATTCGTACCTGCGACGACATCGGTTTGTCGTATAGCTTCTTGTTGGCCAAGCGAATAGACTCTCGGCTGAGTCGGAATGTGTTGGGAGGCCGAAGACTCTGCCGCTTTGCCCTTTTCCGCAGCCCGAGCATAATCCGCCGCTCGGTTTGCCGCCTTTGGGGGACCACTTCGACACACCGCAGCTTTGTGTCCCACCTTCCCGCAGGTGAAACACGTAATAGGAGTCCGCGCGGTCGTGGCTCCCGAAACATTCGAAGAAGCTGGTTCCGCCTGCTTGAACTTCCGCTTGTTCCTTCTGAAGTCCGGCTTGGACTGAGAGGCCGGCGCATGAAACTCGGGTTTCTTTACAACACTCTTTGCTTGTACCCTCTTCATGTCCAACTCCAAAGATCTGGCGGTTTGCACCATCACTTGGAAGCCAAACGTCATAGGGCCTGCAAGGAGCAGCCTCAACTCGTCCCGAAGCCCTTCATAGAATTTATTCGTCTTCGTCTCCTCATCCTCCACCAATGCCCCCGCATAGCGACTCAGTCTGGTAAACTCATGTAAGTAATCGTCAACGGAGCGATCACCTTGAGTTAACCTCAGGAACTGGTTTTGTAACGCAATGCGTTGGGCAGAGGGGATAAACCGCTGGAGGAACGACTTTGAAAACTCAGCCATTGTTATTTCAGTAATGTCTCTATCGCCGAACTTGTGCAGTTCCTGCTCTTCCCACCACAGCACAGCCTCTCCGTCAAGAAGGAAAGTGGCTAAGGTGACCATCATGGCTTCGTCCGTCGCCGTCGCCCTCAGAGTTCTTCTAACTCTTGACAACCAGTCTTCTGCCTCCGTTGGGGACTCAGATCCCGAGAAGGTAGGAGGATTAAAGCTCAAGAAGTGCTTTAATTGTTGGTCACGCGCTCGCCCCGCAACTACTTGCGCAACTTGACGCTCCACCCTCGGTGCTAACGCCGGTTCCACTGCAGCTACTGGCACAGGGGCATCAACCCTTGGTGCTACCGCAGGTTCCACTGCAGGTTCAACTGCCGGGGCTGCATCAGTAGTAGGCGTAGCAGGCTGTGCAAGCCTTTGCGGTTGAGCATTGATCATCGCGAAGACTGCTTCTGCGACCATTCTGATCATCTCAGCTGAAGGAGTGGTCGCTGGCACCTCAGCCGACCCACTACTCTCAGCGGTGTTACGGGGTTGAGACCGCCCCGCAGCACTTCTAGTCACCTATAATCATGCAAGGCACAATTTAGTGACCCTAAACATATCAAACATCAATCATGGAACGCTCAGGTTCCGCAAACAAGTATGTTTTTTTCATTCCTAAGTGGACATTCTTATTAGTTTTGTCGTTTTAGGTGAATGCACAGCCCGTGCGCACCACCCCTTAAAAGGAATTCGTCCCGAATTCGCTAAACTACGGATCGACGCCTTAAGTCCGATACCAAATTGTAACACCCTGCCAGTACAAAAAGTATAACAGCAGGTCCGGCCGGGACCCCACGCCATACAAACCACACTAGCTAGGAGTTAAAAGGTGATAACCAGAAAGGTAACAACTAACGAGAGTACAAAACGTAAGCGGAAGCATTAATTAAAACATTCAAATAGACATGTCCACTATCATAGGAATGAATCCAGAAATAAGAGTTACGGCCTTAGGGCCTTACATCAAATCAACGTACAAAACTCTAAAAAAACATACATCGGCACGCAGGCCGGCAATACATGAGAAAACAGGAAAAAGGCTGGCCTTCGAGGGCCAACTCAGCAAAAGGACAGCAAGAGGACCAACGCCCGCTATTTCCCGCTAGGCTCACCTGCACCTGCATAAGAACATTCCACCAAGCGGTGGTAAACAAGGCAACGGTCAGCACAGCTGACCAAATTATAACGACCCCACCCCTTTCCCGGGGTGGCGGAGATTCTACCCTGCAAGTAAGCCATACTAGCACAAGCACTAAACTAAAGAGAGTGCAACTACACAAGGTGAGGTTTCAAGCACAATCAATCTTCTAGGTTGAGCATCAAAAGAAGGGAACCTAGGTATGCACATGATGTTGGTTGGGTTCACCCGAAGGTTTCCCACAACCGCCTAAGCAAACCGCATGAGGCTAAACATAACATCAAATTCACAACACTCCACCCTAAGGGTCACGACCTTAGGTGGGAAACAAGAGCTTTTGGTCGGTCTAGGTATGACACCTTCCACGACCTCTCCCATGATCACACGGCTTTCATGAGGAAGGGACCTCTCGCCGATCTGCATGGAAACGGGTTCGGTTCAGCTTTGCCCGTGCTCTAATCGTCGCGATCTATCGCACGACGCGGGTACGGCTTCACCTCGGCCCGTAAGGGTTTAGCACTTTCAAGTGCTACACAAAAACATACGCTACGCACCTAACCCCTTCACAAGGATCTAGGCTTCGCGAATTCTCAACAAGGGAGGTACATACGCTCCGCATCAATAACGTGGTGAAGGTTTGCCTTCATCCAAAACTCAAAGCATGGGGCTTTCGTAGGGATCTTCACAAGACGCCTACACTTAACTCCCGCAATACTATAGGTGAGTTCACGGAGTCATTCTCCGGCACGCATTCTAGGTCTAACCTAAATGCAACGTCGCAAATCAAGCATCACCGATTCGGGCTCACGGCCACGAATAGGCTTCACACAAAATGCCTAAATCTGCACGACTACCGGATTTTCTACATGCAATATGCCGGGGACGGACACAATCTACCCGGAGTCCCGAAGGACTTGAGGAAATCCTACACTTCACCCATTTGGTGAAAGAGATACCTCATGCAAGCAAAGAGAGAGGAATAAATGGACAAATACACGTCCAAAGTTCGGGAGGAAGAATCGTTACCCTAGACGTGTTCCTCTTCGCCATGGATCCGAGATTCTACGCGGAGGGAAAGAACCGCACCGGGCTGCACTCTCCGGATCTGGAAACGGCTCGCGAAACGGAGCTCCGGAGCTCCGTCAATGGCGAAATCTCCTCTTCTTCTTCCTTGCCCCCTTCTTCTTCCTCTAGCCTAGGAGAGAGAAACACTAGGAAATAATGAGGGTTTAATCCCTCTCCAAAGCCTTAAGACCCCCCAGCAACAAATCCCAGCCGTTGGATCGAACTCCAAGAGATTTGATCGGTCGGATCTTCTTCTCCGCTCAAAATCGCGGAACAGAATAAACAGGGCGCACGATCACAGGCGCACGGTCAGTGGTCGTGCGCGACGAGGGCAATGGTCGTGCGCACTATCCGGGACAGAACTCTGAATTCTTGCGAATAAGCGCACGATCGCTGGCGCACGATCACTGGTCGTGCGCGAAGAGGGAAATGGTCGTGCGCACTGTCCGAGACAGAACTCGATTCTCTTCTGAATTAACGCACGATCGCTGGCACACGATCACTGGTCGTGCGCGATGAGGCCACTGATCGTGCGCTAAGAGCAGACAGGGAAAATTCTAGCCTGCTTCACGTGCCGCACTACCACTCCGCCTACTTCGCGGAAGAGGTTGTGGCCTGCCCTGGGGTGTTACATAGAGCACTTTCGCAGTTCTGACATGCTCACATTTTGTCTTTCTGACATGCTCACATTTTATCTTTCTGACATGCTCACATTTTGTCTTTCTGATACGCTCACATTTTGTCTTTCTAGCGTGCTCACATTTTGTCTTTCTAGCTTCTCAGATTTCAAGAACAACCCGTCCCCTTTTTCGTCTCCAACAAAACTGCCCGTACTGCCCGAACTGCCCGAGGGGCAAGATGGTCATTTACGAAAAATGGAAATCTGTGTGCTTCGAACCAGAAAATATGATTCGTCCCCCAGGTGGTTACGATGGTTACAACGGCGAAATTACCGGGCTACCCCCGGCCAAAGCTATAAAAGTAGCCACATGGCTTCATTTCAAAGGACCTTGCCTTCTGCACCCGGGAGAGCTCCTTGAAGATTTTCACGGAATTCTCCTTCGGCGCTTGAAGATCTCCTTCGTGGACTTGAAAATTTCCCTCATCCCGAAAGGCAACTCAGCATTCTCACTTTCGTTCCCCGGAGCATTCTCACTTTTGTTCCCCACAGTTCTCAGAAGGAAAAAGACATAGTTTTCCGAGGTGGTCTGTCACCCTCGGAACTCTCTCTCTCTCTCTCTCTATTATTGTAACAAGCGGCGGCCTGTAGCGCTCGACTTCTAAGTACCTAATTGTAATCTCTGAGAAGATAGTGGAGTTTGGTCGGCACAGCTCCGGCCACGTGGTTTTTTACCCTTTCCGGGTTTTCCACGTTAAAAAGTCTCTGTGTACTCAACGAATCTCTAATTGACTGTTTGCGCGCTCAGTTCGCTTCCGAGCTAAGGTGGTTCAATTCGACAGGTCTACCAGAGCACCCGAGCGACCCGCAACAAGACTTGTTCGTCTAAACTAGTTTAGAGAGCGATGTGATGAAACTCGAGTCCTTGCAAGACCTTAACTAATAGGAAAAGAAATCTAGATGCACAAATCGGTTGATCATATAAGGACACCTAACTAGTGAAAGTTGGGACAATACACATACATTCATACATAGATACGCATACACACTATTTTTCAGCGTGTGTCTGATTCTTTGTAGTTTTTTCACTTCTAAATTTTTCACGTTAAAAATAGGTGATTGATATGTATAAACTATCTTTTGATAGTTGCAACTGAATTTTGCGTGCACAAAAATAAAATTATAAATGCAATTAGCCAGACCAAATTTTACATGGAAACCAAAATAAAATCATTTAAAATCGTTAGTGGAGGAGTTTTGAAATGCAGGATAAAAACTGAAATGAAATCAGAAATGTGATATTCAAAGCTTTAGTTGCATACATTTCCGTCTTCTAGTCCTAACATAGAAAATTTAATTAGGGCTTAGGGTTGAAATGCAAGATTGGTTCACTTAAGATGAATGAACATGTTACTGGAGGTTGGATCGGAGACCATTACCTTAGATTACAGGAAGGAGGTGTATGAATTTCCAGTTGAAACGCAGCAGGTTTGAGGTTTAGGAAATGCAGCAGGTTTGGTGTTATGTGTACACAAACGAGAAATACAATATCAGATGGAGGAAGGGCTACTCATCCAGAGCCGAGAAGGAATAATGGAGCGTGAGAAACATACAGATCAACAAGAAACATACAGAGCTCGACGAGGAGGAATAATGGAGCGTCCAGAGCCGAACCAGAGCGGCGAGAAACGTCGAAGGGCTGCTAGTCCAGAGCGGCGAGAAACGTTGAAGGGTTGGTCGCCCAGAGGGGCAAAGTTAATGTTAGACCCTTGGCCCTCACTCGGGATATGACTCGTCACCACAATGTTGGTACACTCAGATGAACATCGACTCGAAGGCGAGTCTATGATCGAGGTCGTAACTAAGTCAACGCACGGGGTCGAGGAAAGGGAAGTGTCTATCGTTGTAATAGAAGGAAATATAAGTATAGAATCACCAAATCGCTCGCACCCACTCTCTTTCAAGGTCATATGATATAAGTCAGACTCAAATGACATACAACTAATTAGACAAAGTACCTCACTGGAGTGAGAGAACTCTCTATCAAGTGTCAATTTTGGTTTGCATATATCTGTATCTGGTTTGCACATAACAATCTTCTAAAAATTTTATTGTCATTTCTTTTTAATAATGTGTGCATGATTCTCTTAAAATGGTGACGCACTCTACTTGTGAGAACGTTAATTAAATCAAAAAATTTATTTTTTACTTGATGCCCGAGTTGTGTCAAAATTCTTGATGGGTACTCATAATAGAGCCTCATATTTATAAAAGAGCTTGGTAGAGATCTTCTTAGAAAGGCAACGAATATTTCCAAAGACGGATATTTCCAAAGACGGATCATTTCCAAAGACGAATTACTTCCAAAGACGGATCATTTCCAAAATCTCTCCTCCCCCAATTTGGCAGGAAAAGTAAGACGCGCAAAGCCGTCGCAAACACGACAGAGAGTCCCCCACCTATCGCGGGGGGAATTTCCACCGCCGCGCCGCGTCCCGGAAGGGATGCGGCCAAGTCGCGCCCCCTTGGGGCGCGGCCTTGGCCGCACCCCCTAGGGTGCGGCCAAGCCGCACCCCACGCGGGGTGCGGCCAAACCGCACCCCCTTGGGGTGCTGCCAAGCCGCAACCCACGCGGGGTGCGGCCAAGCCGCACCCCCTCGGGGTGCGCCCGAGCCGCACCCCCTCTTGGACGCGCCTACGTCGCATCCCCTCAGGATACGGCCGCGCCTACCCCTCCTCGGGGTGCGGTCCAGCGCCCGCTCCTCGCCGAAGGATCCCAATCCCCCTTTTAGGGGGCGACCCCCCGATTCGCCGTCCGCCCGAGGCGTCCTTGTGGTTCGTTGCGCACTTGGAGCGCTTCAGCACTATCGCGCGCTCAGAACATTTCTGAGCGCGATCAGGAAGCTTTCTCACTTTTTGTCTTTTCGGCTTCTCACTTTTTGGGTTTCCGGCTTCTCACTTTTTGTCTTTCCGGCTTCTCACTTTTTGGGTTTCCGGCTTCTCACTTTTTGTCTTTCCGGCTTCTCACTTTTTGGGTTTCCAGCTTCTCACTTTTTGTCTTTCCGGCTTCTCACTTTTCAGGAACAGTCAGTCGCCTTTTTCGCCTCCAACGGAACTGCCCGAACTGCCCGAGCTGCCCAAGCTGCCCGAGGGGCAAGGTGGTCATTTACGAAAAATGGCGATCCGAGGGCCCCGAACCGGAGAATATGATTCGTCCACCGAGCATTTATGGAAACTACCAACGAAAAAATTACCGGGTCGCCCCCGGCCAAAGCTATAAAAGGAGCCCCAAGGCTTCATTTGAAGGGACCTTGACTTCTGGACCCGGGAGAGCTCCTTGCAGACTTTTGCGGAATTCTCCTTCGGCGCTTGAAGATCTCCTTCGTGGACTTGAAGATCTTCATCATCCCGAAAGGCGACTAGCCTTCTCACTTCCGAAAGGAGACTAGCATTCTCAGAAGAAAAAGGCGACTAGCCTTCTCACTTCCGAAAGGCGACTAGCATTCTCAGAAGGAAAAGGCGACTAGCCGTCTCACTTCCGAAAGGCGACTAGCATTCTCAGAAGAGAAAAAGACTTAGTTTTTCCGAGAGGTGGCCTGTCACCCTCGGAGCTCGTTCTCTCTCTCTCCAAATATTGTAACGAGCAGCGGCCTGTCGCGCTCAAGTTCTAGTTTCCAAGTTGTAACCCCCAGAAGATAGTGAAGTTTGATCGGCACAGCTCCGATCGCGTGGTTTTGTACCCTTTCCGGGTTTTTCATGTTAAAAAGTCCCTGTGTACTCAGCAAATCTCTAATTGACTGTTTGCGCGCTTAGTTCGCTCACGAGCTAAGGTGGTTCAAGTGAACCGGTCTACCACGAGCCCTAAGCGTTCTGCAACAGTTTAGCGCCGTCTGTGGGAATGGATTCCCAAATTCTAAGCAAAGAATTTCTGAGCGCAGTACCCGCTTCTCCGGAATTCTCGGAACCAGCAAGAGTGGACACCTCCCCTGAACTATCCGATGCATACAGCTCCTCAGTTCCAGAGAGCCCGGTGAAAGGAGCGCTCATCACTGCACCCATCCGGCCCCCTTGGCCTGGATCGAGTGGCAAACCGACCCCTCCCGCAGGAGGGCAGGATCCGAACGATGACAAATATCAACGAAAGCGATCTCCACTGTCAAAGACAATTTTGGCATACCCAGTTCCGCCATGGCTAAAGTTCCTGCACTATAAAGAGTTCCACGGAGTAGAAGACCCCTACGAGCACATTAACCATTTCTTGGCAACGATGCGGATACACGGACTTCCCGATCAAATTGGATGCAAGATCTTCGCCAAGACACTGCGCGGAGACGCCCTCCGCTGGTATCAAGCCCTGCCAAGCGGAGCGATACATAACTTCACCAAGTTATCCCAACTGTTCGTCGAGCGGCACGAGACACACTCGACAAAGATCCAAGAAGAAGGAAAGCCCGGTGCAAGCAAACCACCTCTCCTAGGGGAGGAAGAGCGGAACGAGCAAGCGGAGAAAATCGGCACAAATTTTCACCAAGAGCGCCCCTGTGTATGGATGGACTTCACCTTGGACGCAAGCTTAGGGAATCCCCCCTGTGAGCTGAAGAAAGCATTGATAACCCACCGCATCTCCTTCAACGTTCTATTCCTAGCAGCAATAGTTCGGCTCAAGCTCCTAAGCGGGAACCTCAAGCTTAGGGCCAGCGAAGCAGAGCTCCCTGATGGAACTACGGTACCCACCGTAGGAATCATCACCCTCCCCATCCAAGTAGGGGCGCACGCAGAACCAGTCCAGTACGATGTACAGTTCGTCGTCGCCGAAGCAGTCTCCCCCTACGACGCAATATTCGGGAGCCTCCTACTGGACGCCATGGACCACGGCGTTTTCATGTCCGGACGCATGGCCAACAAAGGAAATATCCTCAGGAGCGCGATGCATGGTTTCGACACACCCGCCTCCAGGCTCCCCTGGATCAACAACAACCCATCGCCGAAATCGAAGTCCGAGAAGCAGGGTGCACGGAAAGGCCAAGCGACTCCTGCAGTAGTTGGAAAAGACAAACTTCAGACACTGACAGGCTCGCCGCCCTTCGATACAAGCCGCAAGAGAAAGGGGCAGCAGCAGCAGCTCGTGGAAGCCGAACTACCCGCTCAGAACCAAGCAGACCGCCCCCGAGAGCCAGCAAGTCAAGGCTCCCGGAGCTTCACCCCGCTGAATACACCACGCGAGCACATATTGTCCGTAATCTGTAATAGCAAGATAATCCACTGGCCCAGAAAGCTCTCCTTGCACAGGGGAGATCAATCCCGGTTTTGCCACTTCCACAAAGGCCGAGGGCACCGAACGGAGCAATGTGCCCGACTGAAAGATGAAATCGAGCGCCTTGTCCAATTAGGATACCTGGAGGCCTTCCGCGAAGAGACACAGGAAAAGGCCAACGAAGGTCAACCGCCTGGCCACTGTCGCCCCCCAAGCTGAACGGCCGAAAAGACTCGAGCAAGCGCAACGCAGACGAAGCTCAACGCTATCTTCTCTCTCAATAAAGCCTGTCTCAGAAACTTGTTAACCCCGGGATCACAAGATTACACTTGCGCATGTATCAGTATTCATTTTCTAATAAAATTCTACTTGCTCCAATCCATTCTGCTGCAGGTACCGCTTCGGGGCCCTGCCCCGGGGACTCTGCACCGCCGTCGATTGAAGGTTCGCCCTTCTCCTCTGCCGTCGAGTCCCGGTGTCGTAGGGGCCTGCCCCCCCTGCGTTCACCCTCGGTTTGAATACACTCGCTATTCACCGGCCAAAGCCGCGAGCACAGACTCGTGCACCAAAGCCGCGGGCACAGAACCGCGCAAAAAAGGCGCGAGCAAAGGCTCGTGCACCAAAGGCGCGGGCACAGAACCGTGCAAAAAAGTTGCGAGCAAAGGCTCGTGCACTAAAGCCGCGAGCACAGACTCGTGCACCAAAGCCGCGAGCACAGACTCGTGCAAGAAAGCCGCAGGCACAGACTTGCGCAAACTAACTCTTTATATATGTATACATTTGAAAGCCGCGGGCTCCGTCTCGTGCAAAGCTCATTTAAAAAAAAAACAAATTATGCAGGTGCTAACAACCAGGTTAACAGGATCACACAAAGAAGTGAATACAATAAACACGATAACCGCGTCAGCTCAACGCTGCGCACAAAACATACAATAGTACGGAAAGCGAAAAAGCAAAAAAGCCAACTCAGAACGACACACAAGCGAACAATGGTATGGAAAACAAGAAAATAGGAGACGACCAACATCAATCCTCGGCTGCGTCCGAGCACTCATCCTCCGAAAGGTCTCCCGCCCCAAGACCAGCGGTATCACACCCGAACTTCCTCCCCACCAGGCGCAGAGTCTTCTGAATGCCGCGCTGGACGGCGACTTCGCGCTCGTCCTCCAACAAGGGCTCGACCTCCTTCGTCATGACCTCGGCACGGATCTCCTCCGCCATCTGGAACCGCTCCTCGACAAAAGCAAGAGAATCTCGGAACTCGGCCACTCTGGCCGCCTTGGCATCCTCAAGGCTGCGCTCGACCGACGACAACCGCTCCACCTCGCTCCGCAGAAAACCCAGCTCCCCCTCCATGCGAAACATCTCCCCCTGAGCCTCATACAACTGACGAAGCGCATCCTGGGCAAGCGCCTTGTCTCCACCATACGCCTCCTGCAGCTTCTCAACCTCAGATTGGGAAGAAGAGAGGTCCGCCTCCAGCTGCTTGACGCGGGACAGATCGCGATCCCTCCTCTTCTGTAAATCAGACATGTCCCTCTTCATCACGCTCAGCTCCTCCTGGAGGGAGATGTAGCTGTCCTTGAGGCCCACGTAACAGTCGTTCCACGTGAGAGCGACATTGGTCAGAACGTTCGCCTGCAAACATGAAAGAAGCAATCAGGAAACATAAACAATGAAAGCAAAGACAAGTCAAGACCCAAGAAAGGAGAGCTTCACTTACTGCAGAAGTCATCGCCTGGAGGGATGAGGAAACTCGCCTCGACGGCGGATGAGGAGGAGGTGGCGGCAAGTCTCCCTGGCCGACTTGATCGGCGGCGGGGGACGTCAGAATCTCGACCTCCGGGTCGGATGGGATCGGCTCTCTCCGACAATGACTCGGGCCGGCCTCGTGATCGTGGCTCCTAGGCTCCGGCAAGGTGGAACACGAACCAGGAACTCCGTTCTTGAAGACAATCTTCCTCTTTTTCCCACGCTCCAGGGGAACCGCAGCCTCCAGCTCAGGGTCCCAAGAAAGCCCCACCGAAAGCAGTCGACCCTCCTCCACGCAGTTGTGCACGCTGAACAAAGCCTTCGACAAGCCCTCTCGGTCGGGAAAGCCGGGGATAGGAATGAACTCGTCTTCGCGACCGGTCAGCCGGCGACAGCGTCCAGGGAGTGACCTCCAAAGCTCAGGCAGCTCCCAACGATTTCGAACATATCCATAAAGGGTATTCCCGTGCCGATAATCTGTCTTCTCGCCAAAATGAAACCAGTTTTTGTTGCCTCGAACCTCAATCCGGCCGCCCGAGTCAGTGGTAGCCTCGCACCAATCCTTGAAAAGCTCGAGTGAAAAGCGCGCGCTGTGCTCCCGAAAGAACACCACCAGCCCCATGATATTCGACATCTCGGCGGGCGTAAACTGGGTAATTGGGACGCCGCAGAACCGGAATATTTCGATAGCTTCCTCCGATGGAGGGATGCGGAATCCAGACTTCAGGCAACTCTCAGAAAGTGTCATGTAACCCGTGGGTGGATTCTGGACGCGCTCCTCCGCTCCCGGGATTTTCACCTCAACATTCGGAGGCAATCCGAACCGCTTGCGCCACATCTCGATTCGCGCACCGTCAAGTGAAGAACGTAGGCGCATCGGCCTCGACTGACCGCCCCGCTTCGAAGCCTGCAAGGAAGAGCAAGCACATAAAAACGAGCGTTAAAAAGAAACCGTATCAGAAAATCCAAAATGTTACAAGTCGCCTCTCCGCGCACCAAGCACGCGAACACCGGAGGCCCGCACCGCCAGCCTCACCCGCACGCGAGAAACAGCCGCACGTGAAGGCACAGTCCGCGCGCAGGAGCCCGCGTGCACCGTCCACACGCAGGCACCCGCGCGCGGGAGCGCGCATCGCGGCACCGGCGCGCGGGAGCGCGCAGCGCGGCACCCGCGCGCGCAGGCGCAAAGCGCGGCACCGGCACGCGCGGGCGCGCAGCGCGGCACCCGCGCGCGGGCGCGCAGCGCGGCACCCGCGCGCGGGCGCGCAGCGCGGCACCCGCGCGCGGGCGCGCAGCGCGGCACCCGCGCGCGGGCGCGCAGCGCGGCACCCGCGCGCGGGCCCGCAGCGCGGCACCCGCACGCGCGCAGCGCGGCGCCGGCGCGCGTAGGCGCGCGGGAATCCCGGGCGCAGGGGCCGCACCCGCGCGCAGGGGCGCGCTCGCGCCAGCCGGGCGCCCCACCGCCGGCCCCGGCCGGGCGCAAGCATGCCCGGGTGCCGCCCCTCCGCCGGCTCCGGCCGCGCGCGATCACGCCCGGGCACCGCCTTTTCGACCGCTCCGGCCGCGCGCAAGGGTGCCCGGGCACCGGCCGCCCGCGCACCGCTCACCGCGCGCCCTCCCGTCCGCCGCTGGCCGTTTTTTCCCTCCGCTCCTATTTTGAAAAATCAAAAAACAAAAGCAGCTTACCCCGGCCATCGTCCGACGCACCCTGCAGAGATGACAACCAGATCCGCTGCCGACTGTTCAAAAACCTTCGCACTCCCTCCCAAGGTTTGGACTACGAAGGTTTGGGGGGCTTATGATGGGTACTCATAATAGAGCCTCATATTTATAAAAGAGCTTGGTAGAGATCTTCTTAGAAAGGCAACGAATATTTCCAAAGACGGATATTTCCAAAGACGGATCATTTCCAAAGACGAATTACTTCCAAAGACGGATCATTTCCAAAATCTCTCCTCCCCCAATTTGGCAGGAAAAGTAAGACGCGCAAAGCCGTCGCAAACACGACAGAGAGTCCCGCACCCATCGCGGGGGGAATTCCCACCGCCGCGCCGCATCCCGGAAGGGACGCGGCCAAGTCGCGCCCCCTTGGGGCGCGGCCTTGGCCGCACCCCACGCGGGGTGTGGCCAACCCGCACCCCCTTGGGGTGCGGCCAAACCGCATCCCCTTGGGGTGCGGCCAAGCCGCACCACACGCGGGGTGCGGCCAGGCCGCACCCCACGCGAGGTGCGGCCACGCCGCACCCCCTCGGGGTGCGGTCAAAGCCACACCCCCTCGGGGTGCGCCCGGGCCGCACCCCCTCTTGGACGCGCCTACGTCGCATCCCCTCAGGATACGGCCGCGCCCACCCCTCCTCGGGGTGCGGTCCGGCGCCCGCTCCTCGACGAAGGATCCCGGTCCCCCTTTTAGGGGGCGACCCCCCGATTCGCCGTCCGCCCGAGGCGTCCCCGTGGTTTGTTGCGCACTTGGAGCGCTTCAGCACTAGCGCGCGCTCAGAACATTTCTGAGCGCGATCAGGAAGCTTTCTCACTTTTTATCTTTCCGGCTTCTCACTTTTGGGTTTTCCGGCTTCTCACTTTTTGTCTTTCCGACTTCTCACTTTTTGGGTTTCCGGCTTCTCACTTTTTGTCTTTCCGGCTTCTCACTTTTTGGGTTTCCGGCTTCTCACTTTTTGTCTTTCCGGCTTCTCACTTTTTGGGTTTCCGGCTTCTCACTTTTTGTCTTTCCGGCTTCTCACTTTTCAGGAACAGTCAGTCGCCTTTTTCGCCTCCAACGTAACTGCCCGAACTGCCCGAGCTGCCCAAGCTGCCCGAGGGGCAAGGTGGTCATTGATGCGATGATTCGGCAAGTGCACCGGTCGCGCAAGTAATAATAATGGGGAAAATCCCCGAGTGTCGGTCTCTTGAGGAACACAGTAAGGTGGAGTTAGGTTTCGAGGAAGGACTTGAGATTGAAGTCCTAAAATCGGATGGGATGCGGGGGAGTTGGGTTGGCTTTTGGAAAACAAAATAAAAGCTAACAACTACTCCTATGCAATGCCGCTATGCAAAGCTTCGCTTGGCGGGATGGAAACTAGGCAGGCCTTGAGCGCGCTGCGTCGCAAGGGCGGATGGACGAGAAGGCTAATGGAATCGAACTATGTAGGCCTTGAGCGCGCTGCTTCGATAGGCGAATGGATTACGGGCCGCGATGCCACGCTTCGGTAGGCGAATGGGCGAGTAGGCTAGTGGAATGAGGGTCGCAAGCACCTCTTCGACAAGCACGCCACTAGCAATTGCTAGTGCGGCACCGGACACGATGGTGGGATGGAGGATGGAATGGGGCGCACCTCAAGCAACTCAAATAACAAGCATTTCACAAATACAAGAAATATATGGAAATACAAATTAGTTCAAGTGCAACTTCATCAAAATATACAAGATCTAACTATTACAACAATCAATAAGAGAAGAATAAGGCAAGAAATCGACCGAATCCGAAGGCTCGTTGTAGATTCACGGTTGGAATCGCCGGGTTGTCAATCCGCGTCCAAGCTCGGTCCGCAACTACGTCCGGGGTAGAGAGAGCTGTCACGACTCTCCAATGGACCCGTCTTCTTCGTGTCACGATCCGGTGGAGGTTGCCAACTTCCTCTTGCTTGACGGTAATGGCGGCTAGGTCTTCCATAGGAGCTCTTGGATGAAGGAGGAGGCCGAGAGGAGACTCCGGCTCAAGATCGGCGTGAAGAACAAGCCCGGAGCACCTCTATATGGTGGGCGACGGTGGAGGGGCGAAGTCGGACGGAACCGGGCGGAAAACGGCGGCTGAAAGCGGGGTTGATGACCTAAAATCGCGAGCAGGGAATTTATAGGCGCTGGAATTAAACAGTGCGCACGGTCATTGACGCACGACCAGTGGTCGTGCGCACTAGAATTCGGTGATCGTGCGCTCTGCCTGGACGGAACCTGCAAAGACAGAAGTTATAGAATAACATGTTCGCACGACCAGTGGCGCACGACCGATGGTCGTGCGCACTAGCGTCAGTGGTCGTGCGCAATAGATGAAACAGAACTTAAAAATTAATGGTCAGTGCGCACGAGCAGTGGCGCACGACCGGTGGTCGTGCGCGCTGGAGTTGATGATCGTGCGCATTACACCAAACAGAACTTATGAAAAAAGCGTTAAGTGCACACGATCAGTGGCGCACGACCAGTGGTCGTGCGCAATAGAACCAGTGATCGTGCGCAGTGTTCCTGTGCAGAATTGCACCGGAAACACCTGCACGACTCCTGTTCTAGCGTACAACCACCAATCCGGCCACTAAAAGTGGCACCGAACAATGCATGAAAACTACTAATGAAAATCAACATGAAATCACACCAAAATGGGCCAAAAGGTGCACCTAGCATGGGATATCAAATATGAACTAAAACAGGGCTAAAGTGCAGTGAAATGACTAACTAAACGGCCCAGATGAGTCCATAAAAGTGTATGTGATCAGGACTCATCACACCCCCAGACTTAACTGTTTGCGCGTCCCGAGCAAACGAATTCGGTGGAGTGTGAAAAAGGTAGTTAGCAAAGAAAATTACGCAAGGGAGTACAATGCGAAGTAACAAAAGCATGCAAATAGAGATTTCGTAAAAAGAGATTCTAACTATGCTAACTAATTTACGAAAGTACTAGAACGTAAATAAAGATTTATCAATACTCAGTTGGTGAATTGTGAAGAATTTGATGATCATGCCCGGTGTGAAAGTAATAAGCCACTAAGGAGGGTGTTGCAAAAGATCGGGATTCGGGAATAACTCCGCTGAAATCCATCAACGTCGGGAACCATACGCTTGCCCGGTCACACTCTCTCCACAGCGCTAGCAAACTCGCGAGATAAATCAATAGGACTTTTAGGATTATATTGGGGCTTAGGTTGCGGTATGATAATCAAAGGTAAAAACGAAGGCTACGCAACCAACATGAGTCAACGGGACGCTGCACCAAGCAAAACCAAAAACAAAGCTCGTGTGACACACCCCCAGACTTATTGTGAAAACTAGGTGTGCACACGGCCAACTCCACAGATACCAACAGATTTTCTAAAACGCTCGGGAGGATAACTTTTCAATACACTTTTTTTTTTTAGATTTTTATTTCAATACCATATTTTTCTTTTTCTTTTTCTTATCCTCCGGTTGATTCAAAATCAGCAAATAGAGTTTATTTCTCCTTCACAACACGACAATTCCGAACATTACACCAAATCTAAAACATGAGTGCAGATAACATATACTTGGTTGCGACGGTGGGATAAGCTTTAGGCCTTGGTGTATGGAGGAGGAGCTGAACAAAGGGAGTGGTAGGCACAAGTGTTGGGAAGCAAAGGTGAGCGAATAGGATATGGAAAGCGAAGGCTCAATCTAGCCAAAAGGTGGCCTATATCACATTTATCTCAACGAATCGCCCGCACCCATGCTTCAAGAGTCGCTTGGGGCAAGTTCTTAGCCCCACGAGAAAGGTAAACCTTCCTCCCGACTCGAGCAACAAACAACTAGTGCTCGTATACACACAACACCGGGCTATCACCAATTTCATTCACATTCACCACTTGAGTAGAATAAATCTAAAACTACGCATAAATACTAATCATAAATTAAAAGCATAGAAATAATCTAATTTTACTCAAATTCTATTGTAGCACGCAGATGCGACTAGAACACTGCTCGAGTCAACATTGCGCTCCCAATAGTAATTCCTAAGCTATCATCCCAATTCGCATTCCTAACCAAAATAGTTTGTTCAGAACAAAACAAATAGATAAGCACGCGCTCATGTGGGTGCTGTGGTGTGCAATGAAATTAAACAAAACATTTTAAATGAAATCTTCTAGTATGCAGTGCAATAGTGCACGTGAGCGGGTAAACAAACTACTCTCCCCCAGACTTAAACTAAACAATCCACAGAATATATGACATGAAAATCAGAAAAAGCTAGGGAAAGAGAGTACCCAGTGCTCAGAAATGAGCACACCAGAAGATTGGCGTTTAAACCACGACTAAGCTGCAGCATCCGCCATCCAGAAGAAGTACCTGCAGGGGTCAGCTCCGCAAAACAAAAGAAACAGAAAAAGATAAACTATAATACTACAGCTAACTAGACAGGATTGATAAAATAAAATGCATGAAAAGTAAGATAACTACTGGGGTTATTGTCATCCCAGCACGACTTATTCAGATTTTTTTACAGTTCTAGCTTATAGGCCTATGAAAAGAAAAGTGCACAGGTAACTGTTCTAATATGCGCATCGGTAGCGGGTATCGATACGGAGACAGAGCAGTCACCCCTCTACCTAAATATAAATACCTGCTCCTCACAGGTAGAGGGTAGAGAATGTAAGAAAAGGAGGAGGCCTGGTCCTCACTCATCTCACAAAACACATCCTTGCCTAGCAAGGTATCGTCACCAGGGAGGCAGCAGGAGGAAAAGGCAATGAGTGGAGCTTCCTCAACGGAGGGGGAATAAACCTCCTCACATATGAGGATACACTCATCATTGACTTGAGCATCATGCTCCAAGTCCTCCTGAAGTACCTGTGAAGATTCAACCTGCACAGGCTCGGGCGAAGAGGGGGGATCGAGAAATAAACAAGATGAAGAACATAGATAATCAAAAATCGGGGGAGTGGTCCCGGTCTCACTCCCATTAGGTTGGGGAAGTAAAATAATGTTTGTATTGTCATCAATGCTACAAGATTCGGCGGGATCAACGGTGGCCAGGCTTAGGATTTGGACTTCCTCCACCGGTGCTGAGGAAAATTCCTCTTCACCTAGAAGGTTGTCCTCCTCCATAGGAATAGGCATAACACTCAGATCAACCGCCTCCTCCTGCGACACATCATCAACAATGTCGTCAGAGACGAGTGTAGTATGCACAACAGGGAGAGGAATAGTGCTCGGATAAAAGTCGAGCACCAATTCCTCACAAAGAATCGAATCCACTAGGGGTGGTGGATGCACCGGGAGAATAGGCTCAGCAATGTTGGTGCATAGATCAGCCGCACAGCCGGTGACCGTGTCCATGCCATACCCTTCAAGATGTGAAGGTGACAAAGACACATAGCCGGATGTTGAAGGTGTGCCGCCAGAGCTAGGAGTTGGGACGATCCGAATATCCGGCTCGTCATCCTCATCCAATTGGCGATGAAAAGCAGCACAATCCTTCAGGGCGTGATCTGTGCTCCGACAAAACTGGCACTGCCTAGCAGGCTTCTTTGGCATAGCGGGAGCTGGAGCCGAAAAGAAGTAAGACGGTAAAGGCTCAGCAGAGTAGCCATAAGACTTACGCGCACCATATGGAGTACCAGACGAAGTCGGTGCTCCATATGCTGGGCTATAAGAAGTATGCCTACTATTCTCCGTGGGGCATTCATCACTAGAGTGGGAGGTAGCTCCACACCAACGGCAACGGAAATTGAGATGTGCCCACATAGTGCGAAGATAAAACGATTCAAACGGAAAATGCTATTGTGCAAATGCTACACCAAACAGAATTTACTAAAACAACCTAATACGAAACAAGAAAATGGAAAAACAAGAACAGAAATAAAATAAAACAAAAATGCAATTTACAAATGGAAGGGCTTCTCTCTCAGATTCTCCCTCTCCAGAAAACTCACACGACTGTGTTCCCCGGCAACGGCGCCAAAAACTTGATGCGATGATTCGGCAAGTGCACCGGTCGCGCAAGTAATAATAATGGGGAAAATCCCCGAGTGTCGGTCTCTTGAGGAACACAGTAAGGTGGAGTTAGGTTTCGAGGAAGGACTTGAGATTGAAGTCCTAAAATCGGATGGGATGCGGGGGAGTTGGGTTGGCTTTTGGAAAACAAAATAAAAGCTAACAACTACTCCTATGCAATGCCGCTATGCAAAGCTTCGCTTGGCGGGATGGAAACTAGGCAGGCCTTGAGCGCGCTGCGTCGCAAGGGCGGATGGACGAGAAGGCTAATGGAATCGAACTATGCAGGCCTTGAGCGCGCTGCTTCGATAGGCGAATGGATTACGGGCCGCGATGCCACGCTTCGGTAGGCGAATGGGCGAGTAGGCTAGTGGAATGAGGGTCGCAAGCACCTCTTCGACAAGCACGCCACTAGCAATTGCTAGTGCGGCACCGGACACGATGGTGGGATGGAGGATGGAATGGGGCGCACCTCAAGCAACTCAAATAACAAGCATTTCACAAATACAAGAAATATATGGAAATACAAATTAGTTCAAGTGCAACTTCATCAAAATATACAAGATCTAACTATTACAACAATCAATAAGAGAAGAATAAGGCAAGAAATCGACCGAATCCGAAGGCTCGTTGTAGATTCACGGTTGGAATCGCCGGGTTGTCAATCCGCGTCCAAGCTCGGTCCGCAACTACGTCCGGGGTAGAGAGAGCTGTCACGACTCTCCAATGGACCCGTCTTCTTCGTGTCACGATCCGGTGGAGGTTGCCAACTTCCTCTTGCTTGACGGTAATGGCGGCTAGGTCTTCCTTTGGAGCTCTTGGATGAAGGAGGAGGCCGAGAGGAGACTCTGGCTCAAGATCGGCGTGAAGAACAAGCCCGGAGCACCTCTATATGGTGGGCGACGGTGGAGGGGCGAAGTCGGACGGAACCGGGCGGAAAACGGCGGCTGAAAGCGGGGTTGATGACCTAAAATCGCGAGCAGGGAATTTATAGGCGCTGGAATTAAACAGTGCGCACGGTCATTGGCGCACGACCAGTGGTCGTGCGCACTAGAATTCGGTGATCGTGCGCTCTGCCTGGACGGAACCTGCAAAGACAGAAATTATAGAATAACATGTTCGCACGACCAGTGGCGCACGACCGATGGTCGTGCGCACTAGCGTCAGTGGTCGTGCGCAATAGATGAAACAGAACTTAAAAATTAATGGTCAGTGCGCACGAGCAGTGGCGCACGACCGGTGGTCGTGCGCGCTGGAGTTGATGATCGTGCGCATTACACCAAACAGAACTTATGAAAAAAGCGTTAAGTGCACACGATCAGTGGCGCACGACCAGTGGTCGTGCGCAATAGAACCAGTGATCGTGCGCAGTGTTCCTGTGCAGAATTGCACCGGAAACACCTGCACGACTCCTGTTCTAGCGTACAACCACCAATCCGGCCACTAAAAGTGGCACCGAACAATGCATGAAAACTACTAATGAAAATCAACATGAAATCACACCAAAATGGGCCAAAAGGTGCACCTAGCATGGGATATCAAATATGAACTAAAACAGGGCTAAAGTGCAGTGAAATGACTAACTAAACGGCCCAGATGAGTCCATAAAAGTGTATGTGATCAGGACTCATCAGTCATTTACGAAAAATGGCGATCCGAGGGCCCCGAACCGGAGAATATGATTCGTCCACCGAGCATATATGGAAACTACCAACGACAAAATTACCGGGTCGCCCCCGGCCAAAGCTATAAAAGGAGCCCCAAGGCTTCATTTGAAGGGACCTTGACTTCTGGACCCGGGAGAGCTCCTTGCAGACTTTTGCGGAATTCTCCTTCGGCGCTTGAAGATCTCTTTCGTGGACTTGAAGATCTTCATCATCCCGAAAGGCGACTAGCCTTCTCACTTCCGAAAGGCGACTAGCATTCTCAGAAGAAAAAGGCGACTAGCCTTCTCACTTCCGAAAGGCGACTAGCATTCTCAGAAGGAAAAGGCGACTAGCCGTCTCACTTCCGAAAGGCGACTAGCATTCTCAGAAGAGAAAAAGACTTAGTTTTTCCGAGAGGTGGTCTGTCACCCTCGGAGCTCGTTCTCTCTCTCTCCAAATATTGTAACGAGCAGCGGCCTGTCGCGCTCAAGTTCTAGTTTCCAAGTTGTAACCCCCAGAAGATAGTGAAGTTTGGTCGGCACAGCTCCGGCCGCGTGGTTTTTTACCCTTTCCGGGTTTTCCACGTTAAAAAGTCCCTGTGTACTCAGCAAATCTCTAATTGACTGTTTGCGCGCTTAGTTCGCTCACGAGCTAAGGTGGTTCAAGTGAACCGGTCTACCACGAGCCCTAAGCGTTCCGCAACAATTCTAATTCCGCCGCTACTTAAAAACGAAGGCAACTTGCACAAATGAAGCTAGAAAATATGAATATTTAATGTATTTTTCTAAGATAAAATAAGACTAAACCTTTAAACCAGAGTGGATGAGAGTTGTCAACTCTATTTAGACCAATTGTGAAACCTGTTAAGCAAACACAAACACATGCCTGTTTGATTTTGATGCGTACGGCACTAAACAAATGCAGAAATTATTCAACCTTGTTATCAGCTCACATGGCTCATGACGAGCTAAGTTCAATGGACCAACCCTAATATTTATTTTACTCTTCGACCTCTTAAGAAATCCTCCTAAGCAAATCTTATAATTAAATCAATCACATTTTTTAAGAAGCAAGTAATCATTTTCTTATTAGTTATATTATTAAATAAACTAATTTTATTAATTTCACAGGTGAAATAATCATGCAAGGGGTGTAGTAAAATTTAAACCACCTTAACCACTTAGTTGCATAAGCTATGCTCACTCCACCGTCATGGAATGTATGTTTGGCATTACAACGGTTATGATCACCACGAAGAAAATAAAACTAGTTTTGATCATAAAAGTGGATGAAGTTCCTTAGGTAAGGTCGGGTGTTCACGAACGACGGTTCATAACCACCACGTTCATGACCGTCACCGCAGTGCCGATGAGAGCCTAAATCAGGGATATAATACTAGCCGTCAGATTAGGGGAAAAGTGAAATACATTTTTGTGTGTGGGTCCGAGTTGGCTTGGTTGGCGGAATGCTATAGGTCGCGGACGGTCCAGGCTTCGTAGCAAAAAAATTCGCCATCTCTCAACCATCATTTAAAGCAAATTGTAAGAACCCTTCGATTCTCAAAATCATGATCATGTTCCTTGATCCAACTATTGGGCGAATTATTCCCCCATTTCCTGGCATTTCTTGGTGGATGAGATTTTAAATTTTCAAAACTCTGGGCACAACAAAGATTCCTTATAAGTTATAACTATATAGGTTTAAGTTTCATATGAAACCATATGATATATTATTATATTAGATAAATGCCATTCAATGTCTTCTTATGACTCTTAGGCCATCAATGCATCAAATTAAAGTCATCCTTAGTAGCTAAGCTCGTTTCTTGAAACCCTATAAATTAATGTAATTATTATATTATTATTATGCATTCCCACCATCTTAGAGGCTCTCATTAATCATTATAAATAGGGAAGCGAATCTCCACTGAACTCCATCACTTTTCTTGAGAAGACAAAAAGAAACTTCATATCCAACTGTAGAATTCCAACTAATTCTCCAACAAATGGGTGGGAGTCCTCCCTGTGCTTCCTGTAAGCTGCTGAGAAGGCGCTGTGCTAAGGGTTGCATTTTTGCTCCTTTCTTCCCTCCTGATGAGCCTCATAAATTTGCAATTGTCCATAAGGTCTTTGGAGCCAGCAACGTCAGCAAGATGCTTCAGGTTTCACTCTCTCTCTCTCTCTCTCTCTCTCTCTCTCTCTCTCTCTCTCTCTCTCTCTCTCTCTCTCTCTCTCTTATATATATATAATATATATATTTATATAACTATCTCAATGTGACATCATAAAATAAGTTGGGGCGGTGGCCAAACTCATCTGTATACATGTTATTATGTATTATCTTTAGTTTCCTGATGAGATGGTTCAAGCTCTCTTTAATTTGAAAACTTTGTTATTTGATACAAGTCTACCTATTTTGTTTTTGTAATTTATTATTTATAAAAAAACACTGTTTTGTGGGATTATTGGTTTCAAATTAAGGTTATTTAAACAGACAAAACATAGTGTTTATGTTTAAAAAAAAAGGAAGCCAAAGGAGAAAAGCCATATATACCTCTGAATCCAAAATACAGTACAACAACAACAACAACAACAACAGAACCCATATAGTCCCCAATCATTGGGGGTATGGGCGGGGCAAGATTGGAAACAGACCTAACCTTTACCTTTGGCCCTATGCCCAAAGTGGCTTCTCTCAGAGGAGAAAGACCAAACCTTTGACAATAGATGCACAAAGTGGCTGCTCACAGATTACCACTGAAATAGTGGCCCCCTATACCGTCACGTTTGCTGCGGAATCATGCCCTCAAATCAAAGCCAAAGACATCAGAGAGGGCAGACTCAAGAATCCATTTTGATTTATGTGCACATAACCATGCTTCCTTCATTCAGCATCCAGAGCATTGATCTTGCACAATAATCCAAAATACAGTACAATATATATAATTGTGTTTTTTGGCATGCACAAATGCTGCAACTGCCTGAATCACTGTAGATGATATTTGCAGGAGCTTCCTTTGCAGCAGAGGGCTGATGCTGTGAGCAGCCTTGTCTATGAGGCCAACGCGAGAGTTAGAGATCCCGTCTACGGTTGCGTTGGCGCCATCTCCCAGCTGCAGAACCAAGTGAAGCAGCTTCAGATGCAGTTGGCCATGGCCCATGCAGAGATCTTATGTGTCCAGATGCAGAATGATTCTTCTTCTTCCTCTTCCTTAGTGAATCAGCAGCTCGATATCTATGGGGACGGCAAGTCCTCCTTTTTGAACAATAATCAGTACATTAACAGCATTCCTCAATCAATGGATTACTCATCTCCCAACAATGTGTTTCAGGAGACTCTCAAAAAGGAGTCCCTTTGGCTATAGAAGGAAAACTTCTGTGCTATAATGGAAACCAAAATGGTTTAGTGAGCATAGTTTATGAAATAATTTTTGAGCAAGTGAAGGCAAGGTTGCGTGCAACAATGCTCTAATGACTTTTTAACTCAGATTATAGAAAAAATCCCCAGAGGATCGAGTAAGAGACATTTTACATTTTAAATCTCCAAAATATGATTAAAGAGATTGTTTTTTATTTTATATAATTACGGGCTGAGTGCCTAGTGCAGGAAGATATTCATCCCCTCCATGATACCATATGTAGAATATTAGGCACTAATTTAAAACTTCGGCTCTAAATTGTTTGGATGAGAAGTATTTCAAAAGAGCTTTTTACAAGAGAGATTTTTTGGGATTTTTGAGCAGCCGGTCCAACAAGGCTCTTTAAAAATCGCTCTCTCCTTTTATTTTTTTCTCGTTTATTCGAGGGTTTACGAAAGTAACGCCCAACCATTCACGATCCGTCTTTCATCCTACTCACCGCTGCAAATATTTTCTTCTCTCATTGAGGATTCTTCACCCCTTCACTATTTTTTCTTCACCCATTCACTATTGATGATCTTTTCTAAATTGCATAATATTAATATTACCTAATATTTACTTATCCATCGGATAAATAATTAGCCAAAAACATATTTTTATTATTAAAAAGCTAAGCAATTATTATTAAAATGTTATTCTTCCAAACAGAAAAATATAAAACACTATTTTGAAAGCACTTAAATAAAAATTTTTCAAACAATCTATAATTCTTTAAAACCAACTTTTGGACGGATCAAAAGCCCCCACTGGGTTCCCACTGTTACTTTTTCTACCGCCACCCCCAAAGAGAGCCTTCATTATCTAGATTAATTACCCATATGATTTAAGAGAAAAAACATCATTTGATAAAATATCCATCTTTTCAAATTTAGTCATTCATTATTTTAAATATTATAACTTTTATAGTTTAATTTAATTAATTAAGTAATCATTTTATTTTAAAAAGTACGTAATTATTCTTTCAATTCTTATTAAATTTTACATTTTGTGAGACAAAAGATTATGAGGATTGTTGCGGGTCGCACACGGCTCTTCCGCGGTCCGGTCTAAATCGACCGCCTTAGCTCGGGAGTCGAGCCGGTGCGCGCAAACAGTCAATGTAGACGGCAATGGACAAGGAGACTTTTTACCGTGGAAAACCCCAAGGCGGGGTGAAAAACCACGTTGTCGGGACGGTGCCGACCGAACTTCACTATCTTCCCGGGAGGTTACAGCTTTCGGTGAACGAGAGGGCGACAGGCCGCGTCTCTTTACAATTTTGAGTGAGAGAGTTGCTCGGAGGGTGACAGGCCACCTCTCACGATGCTGAGTGACTCGGGAAAATATTCTAACTGTTGGACCCTTCGGTTGTAGAATTGTGCTTTTGGATGATGTCCGCTTCGCTGGCGCTCCGAGATCTGCCTTGTTCAGGGGTCTCGCTGCACGTTGGGAGAGCGTGTATGCTGGAGTCATGTGCGTTCGCCGGAGGAGAACGGACAACGCTCGCTTCGGCGGAACGGACGACGCTCACTTCCGCGGAACGGACGACGCTCACTTCGGCGGAACGGTCGGAGTCCGTTGGAGGATTTTCCGGAGGCAGAGTTCCTTCAGAGAGAGAGAAAAATCCGATCCCCAAATGAAGACCCATGGGGTCCTATTTATATGATTCGGAGGTGGTTTTGGTAGTTATGGTGTGCGGTTAGCATTTTTAAATAAATAAGTAATGAAATAAATATAAAAAGAGGATGATCGGACGGCCCATACGCGATCCTTTCATGACCGGGCGGTTTGGTAACCGCCGGGCGGCGATCTCGGCGGAGCGGCGGCGCCGGCCACCGCCGGAACACCAAAAATGGGCGGCGGTGGTGGCGGCCTTCTCCCTCGCGGGGAAGAAGGGCCGGCCGCCGGCCTCCCTCAAGGAGGGAGGGGCGGCCGGACTCCTCCCTCGAAGAGGGAGGGGCGGCCGGCCCTTCCCAAGGAAGGGGCGGCCGGCCCCTTCCAAGGGAGGGGGCGGCCGAGGCCGGCCCCTTCAATGAAGAGCCGGCCGGCCGGGTCGACCCCCTCCAAGGAGGGGGCGGCCATGGCCGACCCCCTCCATGGAGGGGACGGCCGGTCCCCTCAAGTGAGGGGGCGGCCGGCCCCCTCAAGGGAGGGGGCGGCCGAGGCCGGCCCCTCCAAGGAAGGGGCGGCCGGCCGGGCCAACCCCTTCCAAGGAGGGAGCGACCATGGCCGGCCGGTCCCCTCGAAGGAGGGGTCGCCAAGGACGGCCGACCCCCTTGAAGGAGGGGGCGGCGCCCGGTGGCCGGCGGCTGGCCTCCCCCTCGAGAGAGAGGGGGCGGCGGTTAGCGCAGATTGGGCTTGGCGGTTTGTCCGTCATGGGCGGTTACGCCGAGTGGCGGTTATGCGGAGTGGGCGGTTACGCCGAGTGGCGGTTATGCCGAGTGGCGGTTACGCCGAGTGGCGGTTACGCCGAGTGGCGGTTACGCCGAGTGGGCGGTTACGCCGTTTGCCTGCCACGTAGGAAAGAGAAGTGTAACACCCTGCCAGTACGAAAAGTATAACAGCAGGTCCGGCCGGGACCCCACGCCATACGAACCACACTAGCTAGGAGTTAAAAGGTGATAACCAGAAAAGTAATAACAAAACGAGAGTACAAAAACGTAAGCGGAAGCATTAATTAAATCATTCGAATAGACATGTCCACTATCGTAGGAATGAGTCCAGAAATAAGAGTTACGGCCTTAGGGCCTTACATCAAATCAATGTACAAAACTCCAAAAAGCATACATCGGCACGCAGGCCGGCAATACATGAGAAAACAGGAAAAAGGCTGGCCTTCAAGGGCCAACTCAGCAAAAGGACTATCGCCCGCTATTTCCCGCTAGGCTCACTTGCACCTGCATAAGAACATTCCACCAAGCGGTGACAAACAGAGTAACGGTCAGCACAGCTGACCAAATTATAACGACCCCACCCCTTTCCCGGGGTGGCGGAGCTTCTACCCTGCAAGCAAGCTACACTGGCAAGTGCTAATATAAAGAAGGTGCAACTACACAAGGTGAGGTTTCAAGCACAATCAATCTTCTAGGTTGAGCATCAAAAGAAGGGAACCTAGGTATGCACATGATGTTGGTTGGGTTCACCTGAAGGTTCCCCACAACCACCTAAGCAATCGCATGAGGCTAATCATAATATCAAATTCATAACACTCCACCCTAAGGGTCACAACCTTAGGTGGGAAACAAGAGCTTTTGGTCGGTCTAGGTATGACACCTTCCACGACCTCTCCCATGATCACACGGCTTTCATGAGGAAGGGACCTCTCGCCGATCTGCATGGAAACAGGTTCGGTTTAGCTTTGCCCGTGCTCTAATCGTCGCGATCTATCGCACGACGCGGGTACGGCTTCACCTCGGCCCGTAAGGGTTTAGCACTTTCAAGTGCTACACTAAATATACGCTACGCACCTAACCCCTTTACAAGGATCTAGGCTTCACGAATTCTCAACAAGGGAGGTACTTACGCTCCGCATCAATATCGTGGTGAAGGTTTGCCTTCATCCAAAACTCAAAGCATGGGGCTTTCGTAGGGATCTTCACAAGACGCCTACACTTAACTCCCGCAATACTATAGGTGAGTTCACGGAGTCATTCTCCGGCACGCATTCTAGGCCTAACCTAAATGCAACGTCGCAAATCAAGCATCACCGATTCGGGCTCACGGCCACGAATAGGCTTCACACAAAATGCCTAAATCCGCACGACTACCGGATTTTCTACATGCAATATGCCGGGGACGGACACAATCTACCCGGAGTTCCGAAGAACTTGAGGAAATCCTACACTTCACCCATTTGGTGAGAGAGATGCCTCATGCAAGCAAAGAAAGAGGAATGAATGGACAAATACAAGTCCAAAGTTCGGGAGGAAGAATCGTTACCCTAGACGTGTTCCTCTTCGCCATGGATCCGAGATTCTACGCGGAGGGAAAGAACCGCACCGGGCTGCACTCTCCGGATCTGGAAACGGCTCGCGAAACGGAGCTCCGGAGCTCCGTCAATGGCGAAATCTCCTCTTCTTCTTCCTTGCCCCCTTCTTCTTCCTCTAGCCTAGGAGAGAGGAACACTATGAAATAATGAGGGTTTAATCCCTCTCCAAAGCCCTAAGACCCCCCCAGCAATAAATCCCAGCCGTTGGATCGAATTCCAAGAAATTTGATCGGTCGGATCTTCTTCTCCGCTCAAAATCGCGGAACAGAATAAACAGGGCGCACGATCACAGGCGCACGGTCAGTGGTCGTGCGCGACGAGGGCAAAGGTCGTGCGCACTATCCGGGACAGAACTCTGAATTCTTGCGAATAAGCGCACGATCGCTGGCGCACGATCACTGGTCGTGCGCGAAGAGGGAAATGGTCGTGCGCACTGTCCGAGACAGAACTCGATTCTCTTCTGAATTAACGCACGATCGCTGGCACACGATCACTGGTTGTGCGCGATGAGGCCACTGATCGTGCGCTAAGAGCAGACAGGGAAAATTCTAGCCTGCTTCACGTGCCGCACTACCACTCCGCCTACTTCGCGGAACTACCAGATTTGGGGTGTTACAACTCCACCCTCCTTAAAAGAATTTCGTCCCGAAATCCAGGAAACAGTAATAGCATAAATTACAGTTATACTTTACCTGAGGGAAATAGCTCGGGATACTCCGCAAGCATCATTTGCTCTCTCTCCCAAGAGAGCTCCTCTCGGCCGCAGTTATCCCACCGGACTTTTACCATCCGAATGGACTTGTTCCGCAGCTGCTTTACTTCGGTATCTTCGATGCGTAAAGGCTTGACTTTCGTCGACAACCCACTATCAACCTGAACTTTGCCGACCGCAACGATATGAGTAGGCTCTTGCACTGCCTTCCTCAACACTGAAATGTGAAACACGTCGTGCAGACCGCTCAGCTCTGCAGATAGTGCAAGCCGATAAGCCGCATCACCAACACGCTCCACGATCTCGAACGGTCCTAAGTACCTCGGACTGAGCTTTTTCAAGCGTCGAATCCTTGATACCCCTTTGAACGGTTTGATCTTCAAGTAAACCCGGTCACCGACGGCAAACTCTAAGTTCCTATGCTTGGCGTTGAAATACTTTGCTTGCCTATCCTGGGCAACCAATAGCCTTTCGCGTATAGACCGGATCGTCGAAGTTGCTTCTTCAACATCCTTTCGCTTCAATAGCTTAGTATCGCCCGTTTCCGCCCAAGACAACGGCGTACGACACTTCTTACCATAGAGGGCCTCGAAAGGAGCCATCTTTATGCTGGCTTGGTAGCTATTATTGTAGGCGAATTCGATCATAAAGAGGTGATCCTCCCACCTCTTTCCAAAGTCTAGAGCGCACATTCGGAGCATATCCTCCATAGTCCTATTGGTTCTCTCGGTCTGTCCATCCGTTTGCGGGTGGAAGGCCGTGCTGAACTTCAATTTTGTGCCCAACAGTTCATGGATAAGCCTCCAATCTTTCGATGTGAAACGCCCGTCACGATCGCTGACGATGCTACGAGGGACACCGTGCAGTCTCACGATACTATCCACATAGAGCTTTGCTAGCTTCTCTACGGAATCATCCTTCCGGTTCGGAATGAAGTGTGATACCTTTGTCAAACGGTCCACGATCACCCATATGGCGTCGTTTCCATGTTGCGATCTCGGCAATCCGTGCACGAAATCCATCGAAATATCATCAAACTTCCATTCCGGAATCGGCAAGGACTTCAGAAACCCACCGGGACGTTGACATTCCGCTTTCACCAACGCGCAAGTATGACACTTGGCCACGTAAAGGGCAATGTCTTTCTTCATGCCCGGCCACCAGAACAGTTTCTTCATATCCATAAACATTTTAGTGCTCCCCGGGTGGATCGAGTACTTGGTATGATGAGCCTCGTACATCAACTCCGCCCGTAGAGTACCAACGTTTGGGATGCATAACCTTTCCTGCTTCCACATAAGGTCGTCTTCGAAGGAGAAATCAGCGTTTAACCCTTCAACGGTTTCCGCTTTGTATCGTTTCAAGCTCTCGTCCAACTCCAATGCTTGTCGAACTCGGTCGGCAAGGTCGTAGTGAACTTCCGTCCAGTTCAAGTATGCTGAAGTAGACGTTCTCCTATCAATGCATATGATCTCCATTTCTTCTAGCTCACGGATTAGACGCTCATCGTGCATCAAAATCCAATTTGCTTGTGCGGGAGCCCGACGACTCAACGCGTCTGCAACTATGTTTCCTTTACCGGGAGTATATTTGATATCGAAGGTGTAGTCCCCAAGGAACTCCATCCACCTCCTTTGGCGCATGTTCAACTCCCTTTGATCTAGTAAGTACTTGAGGCTCTTATGGTCGGTAAAGATATCGATCTTCACGCCATATAGATAGTGCCTCCAAAGTTTGAGGGCAAAAACCACGGCCGCTAGCTCCAAATCATGGACCGGGTAATTCCACTCGTGAACCTTCAGCTGCCGGGAGCCGTAGGCAATTACCTTCCCGAACTGCACTAGGACACAACCCAAACCACTTCCTGAGGCGTCGCTATATATTTCGTAGCCTTCCGTACCTTGTGGCGAGCATAGAATGGGCGCCGTGGTCAGACGGCTCTTTAGCTCTTCAAAAGCTCGTGCGCACTCGGGCGACCAAACGAACTTATGATCCTTCCTAGTCAGTTTTGTGAGAGGAAGTGCGATCCTCGAGAAGTTTTCCACAAAGCGCCTATAATAGCCGGCAAGTCCTAAGAAACTTCGGACTTCCGCTACGTTTTTCAACAAAGGCCACGCTTGGATCGCTTCTATCTTCGACGGATCAACTGCAATTCCTTCGCCACTAACAACATGACCAAGGAATGCCACTGACGGTAGCCAAAACTCGCACTTGGAGAACTTGGCATATAGCTGACTCCTCCTCAAGGTGCTCAGGACTGCGTGCAGATGCCCTACATGCTCCTCTTCCGACTGAGAGTATACCAAAATGTCGTCGATGAAGACGATCACAAATTGATCTAAATACTCTCGGAATGTCCTATTCATCAAGTCCATGAATACCGACGGTGCGTTGGATAGACAGAACGGCATTACCGTGAACTCATAGTGCCCAAAGCGGGTACTGAACGCTGTCTTTGGAATGTCACATTCCCTTATTCGCAGTTGATAGTAGCTGGACCTTAGGTCTAGCTTGGAGTAAACCGTCGACCCCATCAGTTGGTCGAATAGATCATCGATTCTAGGAATCGGATATCGGTTTTTCTCGGTCAACTTGTTTAGCTCTCTATAATCAATACATAGACGCAAGCTCCCATCCTTCTTTTTCACAAAGAGTACCGGCGCACTCCAAGGCGAAGAACTTGGACGTACGTAGCCTTGCTCTAGCAGCTCTTGCAATTGGACCTTCAACTCTGCCAATTCCTTTGGCGCTATTCAGTATGGTGAGCGGGCCACAGGTTTGGCACCTGGCACCAACTCGATACAGAAATCAATCTCCCGATGAGGCGGAGCCCCAGGGAGTTCGTTAGGAAACACGTCGGCGTATTCCGCTACAACTGGGACATCACACAACCTGGGCTTTGGCTCCGAAGCCTCCAACAAGGTGAAGAACAACTCGGCGCCTTTTCTCACCGCCTTAACCACTTGGAGAGCAGACATCAGTGTCTTGCTCGCTCCTCGCATACCGGCGAATGTGGTTTCATCGTCGGTGTTCGTTCCCAGAGTGATCTCCTTTGTATTGCAATCTATGCATGCTCGCTGCTCCGAGAGCCAGTCCATGCCGAAGATCACATCGAATTCAGCTAACGGTAGTAACGACGCTTCCAAGTCGAAATCTTGACTTCCGATCCGCACCTTCACACGGCTCTTCCTATCCGCACTCATTCGAGATCCATTGGGTAGCACTACTTCCAATCTATCCTCTACAAAGGTAGACGACACTCCAATTCGCACCACGAAGTCCTCGGACAGAAAAGAGTGCGATGCACCCGTATCGAATAGAGCTCTCGCCGGATAGTTGAAAATTAGGACGAAACCTAATTGTACACAAATAACACATATAGTCGTACAACAGTAAGAATCATATACATAGCTGTAAAAGCTAACTTCTAATTCGTACCTGTGACGACATCGGTTTGTCGTATAGCTTCTTGTTGGCCAAGCGAATAGACTCTCGGCTGAGTCGGAATGTGTTGGGAGGCCGAAGACTCTGCCGCTTTGCCCTTTTCCGCAGCCCGACCATAATCCACCGCTCGATTTGCCGCCTTTGGGGGACCACTTCGACACACCGCAGCTTTGTGTCCCACCTTCCCGCAGGTGAAACACGTAATAGGAGTCCGCGCGGTCGTGGCTCCCGAAACATTCGAAGAAGCTGGTTCCGCCTGTTTGAACTTCCGCTTGTTCCTTCTGAAGTCCGGCTTGGACTGAGAGGCCGACGCATGAAACTCGGGTTTCTTTACAACACTCTTTGCTTGTACCCTCTTCATGTCCAACTCCAAAGATCTGGCGGTTTGCACCATCACTTGGAAGCCAAACGTCATAGGGCCTGCAAGGAGCAGCCTCAACTCGTCCCGAAGCCCTTCATAGAATTTATTCGTCTTCATCTCCTCATCCTCCACCAATGCCCCCGCATAGCAACTCAGTCTAGTAAACTCATGTAAGTAATCGTCAACGGAGCGATCACCTTGAGTTAACCTCAGGAACTGGTTTTGTAACGCAATGCGTTGGGCAGAGGGGATAAACCGCTGGAGGAACGACTTTGAAAACTCAGCCATTGTTATTTCAGTAATGTCTCTATCGCCGAACTTGTGCAGTTCCTGCTCTTCCCACCACAGCACAGCCTCTCCGTCAAGAAGGAAAGTGGCTAAGGTGACCATCATGGCTTCGTCCGTCGCCGTCGCCCTCAGAGTTCTTCTAACTCTTGACAACCAGTCTTCTGCCACCGTTGGGGACTCAGATCCCGAGAAGGTAGGAGGATTAAAGCTCAAGAAGTGCTTTAATTGTTGGTCACGCGCTCGCCCCGCAACTACTTGCGCAACTTGACGCTCCACCCTCGGTGCTAACGCCGGTTCCACTGCAGCTACTGGCACAGGGGCATCAACCCTCGGTGCTACCGCAGGTTCCACTGCAGGTTCAATTACCGGGGCCGCATCTGTAGTAGGCGTAGCAGGCTGTGCAAGCCTTTGCGGTTGAGCATTGATCATCGTGAAGACTGCTTCTGCGACCATTTTGATCATCTCAGCCGAAGGAGTGGTCGCTGGCACCTCAGCCGACCCACTACTTTCAGCGGTGTTACGGGGTTGAGACCGCCCCGCAGCACTTCTAGTCACCTATAATCATGCAAGGCACAATTTAGTGACCCTAAACATATCAAACATCAATCATGGAACGCTCAGGTTCCGCAAACAAGTATGTTTTTTCATTCCTAAGTGGACATTCTTATTAGTTTTTGTCGTTTTAGGTGAATGCACAGCCCGTGCGCACCACCCCTTAAAAGGAATTCGTCCCGAATTCGCTAAACTACGGATCGACGCCTTAAGTCCGATACCAAATTGTAACACCCTGCCAGTACGAAAAGTATAACAGCAGGTCCGGCCGGGACCCCACGCCATACGAACCACACTAGCTAGGAGTTAAAAGGTGATAACCAGAAAAGTAATAACAAAACGAGAGTACAAAAACGTAAGCGGAAGCATTAATTAAACCATTCGAATAGACATGTCCACTATCGTAGGAATGAGTCAAGAAATAAGAGTTACGACCTTAGGGCCTTACATCAAATCAATGTACAAAACTCCAAAAAGCATACATCGGCACGCAGGCCGGCAATACATGAGAAAACAGGAAAAAGGCTGGCCTTCAAGGGCCAACTCAGCAAAAGGACTATCGCCCGCTATTTCCCGCTAGGCTCACCTGCACCTGCATAAGAACATTCCACCAAGCGGTGGCAAACAGAGTAACGGTCAACACAGCTGACCAAATTATAACGACCCCACCCCTTTCCCGGGGTGGCGGAGCTTCTACCCTGCAAGCAAGCTACACTGGCAAGTGCTAATATAAAGAAGGTGCAACTACACAAGGTGAGGTTTCAAGCACAATCAATATTCTAGGTTGAGCATCAAAAGAAGGGAACCTAGGTATGCACATGATGTTGGTTGGGTTCACCTGAAGGTTCCCCACAACCACCTAAGCAATCGCATGAGGCTAATCATAATATCAAATTCATAACACTCCACCCTAAGGGTCACAACCTTAGGTGGGAAACAAGAGCTTTTGGTCGGTCTAGGTATGACACCTTCCACGACCTCTCCCATGATCACACGACTTTCATGAGGAAGGGACCTCTCGCCGATCTGCATGGAAACAGGTTCGGTTTAGCTTTGCCCGTGCTCTAATCGTCGCGATCTATCGCACGACGCGGGTACGGCTTCACCTCGGCCCGTAAGGGTTTAGCACTTTCAAGTGCTACACTAAATATACGCTACGCACCTAACCCCTTTACAAGGATCTAGGCTTCACGAATTCTCAACAAGGGAGGTACTTATGCTCCGCATCAATATCGTGGTGAAGGTTTGCCTTCATCCAAAACTCAAAGCATGGGGCTTTCGTAGGGATCTTCACAAGACGCCTACACTTAACTCCCGCAATACTATAGGTGAGTTCACGGAGTCATTCTCCGGCACGCATTCTAGGCCTAACCAAAATGCAACGTCGCAAATCAAGCATCACCGATTCGGGCTCACGGCCACGAATAGGCTTCACACAAAATGCCTAAATCCGCACGACTACCGGATTTTCTACATGCAATATGCCGGGGACGGACACAATCTACCCGGAGTTCCGAAGAACTTGAGGAAATCCTACACTTCACCCATTTGGTGAGAGAGATGCCTCATGCAAGCAAAGAAAGAGGAATGAATGGACAAATACAAGTCCAAAGATCGGGAGGAAGAATCGTTACCCTAGACGTGTTCCTCTTCGCCATGGATCCGAGATTCTACGCGGAGGGAAAGAACCGCACCGGGCTGCACTCTCCGGATCTGGAAACGGCTCGCGAAACGGAGCTCCGGAGCTCCGTCAATGGCGAAATCTCCTCTTCTTCTTCCTTGCCCCCTTCTTCTTCCTCTAGCCTAGGAGAGAGGAACACTATGAAATAATGAGGGTTTAATCCCTCTCCAAAGCCCTAAGACCCCCCCAGCAATAAATCCCAGCCGTTGGATCGAATTCCAAGAAATTTGATCGGTCGGATCTTCTTCTCCGCTCAAAATCGCGGAACAGAATAAACAGGGCGCACGATCACAGGCGCACGGTCAGTGGTCGTGCGCGACGAGGGCAAAGGTCGTGCGCACTATCCGGGACAGAACTCTGAATTCTTGCGAATAAGCGCACGATCGATGGCGCACGATCACTGGTCGTGCGCGAAGAGGGAAATGGTCGTGCGCACTGTCCGAGACAGAACTCGATTCTCTTCTGAATTAACGCACGATCGCTGGCACACGATAACTGGTCGTGCGCGATGAGGCCACTGATCGTGCGCTAAGAGCAGACAGGGAAAATTCTAGCCTGCTTCACGTGCCGCACTACCACTCCGCCTACTTCGCGGAACTACCAGATTTGGGGTGTTACAAGAAGTTTGTCCGGTCAAAGATTTGACCGGTCATGGAGGGAGAAAGTGGGGTTAGTGGGGGTTTGGAAAACCGCCCATTAACCGCCCGAACCCGGGCTATAAATACGAGTACATATCAATTGCCCCCCAAGACCTTTGACGGGGAGAACGCTCGGCTAAGGAGGAGAAGGTCTTTCCTCTACGGACGCTTGTTTCCATCATGGCAGAATGCGACGAGATTGTGCACGAGGTAAGTGAATCCGTTGCGGGGATAAGTTGTGGAGAAGGGGCGGAGTACCCAAACGAGCGTGGTGAGTGGAGTGCCACCGGGGCGCAAGCGGGTGCGCCCCGGGCTGCCGCTTCCAACAGCGTGCACGGGCGCACTCGCCCCAGGTGAATGCACGTGGGTGCGTGCGCCCCGGGTGAGGGCGCGCGGGCGCGCGTGCCCCGGGGGAGGGCGCGCGGGCGCGCGTGCCCCGGGTGTGCGCGTGCGGGTGCGCGCGCCCCGGGCGAGAGCGCGCGGGTGTGCGCGCCCGGGGCGAGCGCGCGCGGGTGCGCGCACCCCGGGCGAGCGCGCGCGGGTGCGCGCGCCCGGGGCGAGCGCCCCAGGCGAGCGCGCACGGGTGCGCGCGCCCTGGGCAAGCGCGTGCGCTTGCGGGTATGCGCGCTCCGGGCGAGCGCGCGCGGGCGTGCTTGCTCGGGCGAGCGCGCGCGGGTGCTCGCGCTACGGGAGAGCGCGTGCGGACGTGCGCGCTTGGGGTGAGCGTGCGCGCTTGCGGTGAGCGCGTGCGGGTGTGTGCGTGTAGGGCGATCACGTTCATGCGTCCGCGCCTATCCACCGCGTCCGGCCGTATACCTGGGGCGCGCATCGCGATATTTCTGCATGTGCTGCCCTTTGACCGCGGAGACGCGTGGGGAGTGTAGGGGCTAATGTTGGCCGATTTTTAACTTGTTTTTCTGCTTTGCTCTTGGAGGGATCTAAGCGTGGAGGTTTCGGGCGCACGATGAGAGGTCGTTCTCTTCTGAATGTTGAAGGTATCGCTGTCTGGAGGAAGCGGTATAATGTACCTGACGACTTAGAGATCAGGGTGCCGGGGATCCAAGAGCGGGCCCAAAATCCTCCAACCGGATGGATGACCATATGCGACTCTTCCTTTTGATCTGGCTTTCGCCTGCCTCCTTGTGAGGAGGTGGCGGAGATTTTGAGGTTCTTTGCGTATCCGGTCTCTCAGTACACACCATTGGGCATGATGCAGATGATGGGTTTAGCCGCCTTCTTTCGAGAGCACGGGTCTCAGATTTTGCTGGACTTATTCCGCGAGTGGTGCTTTGTTGAATCCGATGGTGGTGGACGCATCGAGGTTCACAACAATAAGCGATAGCTCAGGTTTGAAAGTCGTGTCGATCGTCGGCATGGGAATACCTTATATGGATATGTTCGCAATTCCTGGTCTCTTCCTGAGGAATGGAGATCACTTCCAGGTCGTAGTCGCAAAATTTCTGGAAGAGAGCATGAGTTTGCCCTGGTGCTAGGCTTTATGGACGCGGGTTCGCTATCAAAGGCCCTTTTCCACTTGTCGAAGGGCGTGGAGGAGAAGCGTTTGCTTCTCCGCGGGTTGTCCACTGACGCAGGACATTCCGTTGCGGCTCCTTTGGGCCGCGGGACGAAGAGGCGTCTTGTCTTCCGTAGTGTTGATCGAATCTCGGCCCCTCGATCTCCAGACAGAGGGGGGGAGCAAGTAAAAGATGTGGCGGTTGGCGAGTCTCAAGCCGAGGGTGCGCTCGACGTCTCAGATGTGGAGGTACTCGAGTATCCTGCCCCCCCCCGAGTTCCTGATGAGGTCCCTCGTCGTCGCCTGGTAAAGGGAGTACGAGTATCGTCGTCGCTGGAGGCGATGAATGCTGCCGTGAGCGTGATTTCGATTCTCTTGTTTTTTCTTTCGAATGTCGTTCGTGTTCTGAGCATTTTCTTGTTTCTTGCAGATTGCTGTTCAGATGAATATCGCCCTCACCTGGAATGACCATTATGTTGGTCTGAAGGATGGCCACGAACAGCTTCAGAGGGAGCTCCGGGAGTCCCAAGAGTCCCTGTTGATTTCCAGGGGTAGACGGGAGCGCGATGTGTCACGATTCAGCCAGGTTGAGTCTGGTCTGCGCGCCGAGCTTAGACAGTTACAGGGGGAGCTTCGTGCTGAGAAGGAGCAAGCAGACGAGTCCTCCCGTCTTCGGGTGGTGGATCTTGAAGACGTGGCTCGTTTGGAGGCAGAGGTGGGGCGCCTTTCGTCCCAGGAGCGAATTGCCGAGTTAAAGGCCGCGGGGGTTGCTGAGTACCAAAATTCGCTTGACAACGAGCAGGATCGTGTGACCTTTGCCGACGAGATCCGTGGTGAGATTTGGAGCTCAGAGGTGGAGCCACAGCTGGAAGATGAGTGCTAGGTCGCCTTCCGTCGAGGTGCGGCGAAGGCTTTTCGCCTGATCGCTAGAGTCCGTGATGTGGACGTGGAGGGGCTCGGGGTCGGAGACCTATCTGAAGATGATGTCGATGCCTCGGAGGGCGAGGCTAGCGTCTGACGCATAGCCGTTTGTTTGCATTCTTGTACTTTATGTGTATCCAGTTGTATGTTGTTCGTGTGTTTGCCGTGATATCTGTCCCCGTTCGTTGACCGGATTTTGTACATCATCTTGCTTTGTTTTTGTGATGATATGTTTAAAAAGACACCTGGGGGAGTGTGATTGTGAAAGAGCTCCATGGTAGTTTTATTCGTCTTGTTTGGCGTAGTTGCAGTCCTTTTACTGAACTTGCCTAAGAAGAGCTGAATTTCTATTTCTTGTTCTGGGCGAGGGACGTCGGTCCGATCGTCCGTTAAGATAGGTGTTGGTACGGTCCTTTGACCGACTTTGCCTTCAAGGAAGGACCGAGGGTCCTATCACTTGTCTTAGACGAGGACCGAGGGTCCGGTCGTCCGTTTTCGATAGGTGTAGGTGCAATCCTTTGACCGACCTTGCCCCCAAGGAAGGACCGAGGGTCCTGTCGCTTGTCTTAGACGAGGACCGAGGGTCCGGTCGTCCGTCTTCGATAGGTGTAGGTGCGATCCTTTGACCGATCTTGTCCCCAAGGATGGACCGAGGGTCCTGTCGCTTGTCTTAGACGAGGACCGAGGGTCCGATCGTCCGTCTTCGATAGGTGTAGGTACAATCCTTTGATCGACCTTGCCCCCAAGGAAGGACCGAGGGTCCTGTCGCTTGTCTTAGACGAGGACCAAGGGTCCGGTCGTCTGTTATGATAGGTGTAGGTACGATCCTTTGATCGACCTTGCCCCCAAGGAAGGACCGAGGGTCCTGTCTCTTGTCTTAGACGAGGACCAAGGGTCCGGTCGTCTATTATGATAGGTGTAGGTACGATCCTTTGATCGACCTTGCCCCCAAGGAAGGACCGAGGGTCCTGTTGCTTGTCTTAGACGAGGACCAAGGGTCCGGTCGTCTGTTATGATAGGTGTAGGTACGATCCTTTGATCGACCTTGCCCCCAAGGAAGGACCGAGGGTCCTGTCGCTTGTCTTAGATGAGGACCAAGGGTCCGGTCGTCTGTTATGATAGGTGTAGGTACGATCCTTTGATCGACCTTGCCCCCAAGGAAGGACCGAGGGTCCTGTCACTTGTCTTAGACGAGGACCAAGGGTCCGGTCGTCTGTTATGATAGGTGTAGGTACGATTCTTTGATCGACCTTGCCCCCAAGGAAGGACCGAGGGTCCTGTCGCTTGTCTTAGACGAGGACCAAGGGTCCGGTCGTCTGTTATGATAGGTGTAGGTACGATCCTTTGATCGACCTTGCCCCCAAGGAAGGACCGAGGGTCCTGTCTCTTGTCTTAGACGAGGACCAAGGGTCCGGTTGTCTGTTATGATAGGTGTAGGTACGATCCTTTGATCGACCTTGCCCCCAAGGAAGGACCGAGGGTCCTGTCGCTTGTCTTAGACGAGGACCAAGGGTCCGGTCGTCTGTTATGATAGGTGTACGATCCTTTGATCGACCTTGCCCCCAAGGAAGGACCGAGGGTCCTGTCGCTTGCTCGTCATTTGCTGTATTGATATGGAGCTCCCGAGGGTCCGTCCTCGGGAGATAATGAGGTTTCGCGGATCCTTAATTGCGCGCGATCGTAAGTAAACTGGCTCTAAGAATAGCCATGCATTTACTAAGCGAAGAGAACGAGCAAGCATAGGTTCACATACAACGAAACGGTAGTTCGTGTGCAAGTGGCTACTTGCGACCTTTAAGTTCTGTAGTTGTTTATTACACAGACATTAGTTCCTGAGATAAAAGATGAAGTCGAGGAGGTCGTTCATCTGGTGCTTGAAGTGCCGGCGTGCGAGGTTGCTCGGGCGTAGGGCTGCACTTGTTGTAGGTAGCATGCTTGTGCCATCTCTTGGTCTCCGCGAACAACTCCTACCCCGGCTGGGGTGACAAATTTCATGGTGAGGTGCGGGATGGACGGGATTGCCCCAAATGCTACCTGGAGCGGACGACCAAAGATCGCGTTGTTTGGTGATTCCGTTGCAACTGCCACAAACTGAATGTTATGAGTCGCCTGTTTCGGGACTCTCCCAAGGTTACCGGGAGGGAGATGGTCCCCTCAACAGGGACCGGATTTCCGCTGAATCCATGTACGGGCCCTGGAGCCTGCTGAATCCTTTCCCTCTGGATCTTCATTCCTTGGAAAGCGGTCATGAAGATGACGTTCACCGAACTGCCGTTGTCTATCAGTATTCTCTTGACGCGGAAGCTGGGATCTCCAATCTCTGCGCTTATGACCAGGGGGTCCTGGTGCGGCGTGAGCAGCCCCTCGAGGTCCTTGTCCCCGAAGGAAATTGTCCCCGAGGTTTGAGAGTTTCGGTCTTTGCCCCGTTCCTCATGCTTGGCGATGGAGTTGACCGTGTCATAAGGTGATCCGCCGATGGTTTCTACGATCCCTACTATTTCTCTATTCCCTGGACCCCTCTGGGGAGCCGGTGGCTGGTTCCGGATACGGTCCTGTATGAACCTTCCGAGAACGCCTTAACGGATGAGGCGTTCGATTTCATCCTTGAGCTTTACGCATCCCTCTGTTGTGTGCCCTGCTCCCCTGTGGAACTCAAAGTACTTTGAGGGATCTCCTTTGTTTGGCTGGATTTCCCGTGGCCTTTGCAGCGCCGGGTTGTCCTGAATCGCATAAAGCACGTTAGCACGAGAAGTCTTGAGCGGCGCATACTCTCGGTACGTGTTGGATCCTTTGTTGTCGCGCCGATCCTGTCGCCGGGCATTGTTCCGGTGTTCTTCCGGCTGCCGCGGGGTCAGCTCTTCCTTCTTTTTCTTTAGTCCTCCCTCGAACTGCTGGCGATGGGCCTCTATCGCTTCGTCAGCTGCAATTTGAGCCTCTATCCGGTGGATGAGGTCGGGATAGCTTGGGACGGTATCCCTCATCAGAGTTGAGAAGAAACCGCTGGGTCGGAGTCCGCCAAAGAAAACCCCTCGTAAGAGCTCCGGGTCTACCCTGGGGATTTGTCGAGCCTCGGTGGTGAATCGGCGGAAGAAGTCCTTAAGTATTTCTCCTTCGTTCTGACGTATTCCGGAAAGGTGGGAGGGATCCCGGACGACTCTTCTGTTTGCCACAAACTGTTCGACAAACACTTGGGTCAGCTTGACGAAGCTGTTTATCACCCCCTCTTTAAGCGAGTGGAACCACGTCCGGGCCTGTCCCTTGAGCATTGCTGGGAAGACTTGGCACATGAGTTGATCACTAGCGTTGTAGATGCGCATTACAGTTGCGAAGTGGTTGATGTGTTCGAGGGGGTCGTTGGTCCCGTCAAAGGTTTCCACGCTGGGCAGCTTGAACCCATGCGGGACTGGGTAAGCTAGTATCTGGGGAGTCAGCGGGGATCCACGTCCGAGTGCCCCCCGAGCATAAGCGGAGGGCCGCCCCAGTTGTCTGCATTCTTCTGCTACCACCTCACGGATTTCCTCCGGTGTGATTCTCCTCATCTCCTGATCGGGGACTGTAGCTACCGAATGGTGGCGGTGAAGCGAATGGGTGGAACTAGCGGTATCGGACTGCCCATCTCTCGCAGTGTGATGTACGTCAGCGGTGTGTCCGCCGCGGAGTTGGCTCTCTGCCAGAGGTGGTATGTCATTCTGTTGTGGAGGGGGATTGGGAGCACGGGGTGCTGCGGCGTTCCTGAGGAGCAGGAGCATCTCGGTTTGGAATTCTTCCAGTCGGTCCATCCGCTCCTCCATGGCCGCCATAGGCATGGCGACCACTTCTTCAGCAGGGGCGATGTTGACGCCTGAGAGCGAGGGCGCAGATCCCGGTCGCCCTTCGTGAGCGGGCTCTTCGGTCGTACGAGCAGCCTTTCTTGCCATTTCCGTCGGTCGAGTATCACTGTGCTGGGATACTGCCTTCTGAATTCTAGAGCTTTTGGGGACGGTTCCCACAGACGGCGCCAAACTGTTGCGGGTCGCACACGGCTCTTCCGCGGTCCGGTCTAAATCGACCGCCTTAGCTCGGGAGTCGAGCCGGTGCGCGCAAACAGTCAATGTAGACGACAATGGACAAGGAGACTTTTTACCGTGGAAAACCCCAAGGCGGGGTGAAAAACCACGTTGTCGGGATGGTGCCGACCGAACTTCACTATCTTCCCGGGAGGTTACTGTTGGAGCATGCGTTCCGCACTCGTCCGGTTTGAGAATAACAAATCCCGAATGTATTTGATTCTATTTTTATTAATGGTGTGCAGGTAACATGTATGAGATGTTCACATTTCTGCTGGAGCTAAATTTGAATGTAGGAAAATTTCACTGTCGGAAAATTCCGACAGCCGCTGTCGCCCAGGCGACAGCAGAGAAGTTACAACTACTTCCCTCCACGGCAGCTCGACGAAAGTCAGTTTTGAGCTGTCGGAATTCCGACAGCGATGTCGCCCAGGCGACAGCTCGGAGGTTACAACAACTGCCCACGACACCACCCACGATCGGCAGTTTTGCACTGTCGGAAATCCGACATCGATGTCGCCCAGGCGACAGCTCGACGGTTACAGCAACTGCCCGCACGACGCCACTCCAGCGGCAGTTTAACGCTGTCGGAAAATTCTGACAGTCACTGTCGCCCAGGCGACAGCGATTTTCTATAAATTGCCTCCTTGTGTTCGTGCATTCAGAGCTTTGAAGATTCTAAGTCCCTTCCTGAGTGCATTCCATCCAGAGAGCTCCAGAACCTCATGAACTCCCATTTATGCTGAGAAGGTTTGAAATTGAAGACGAGATCGGACGCGCTTCTACATCAAGGATCATCTCGAGGCTTCAAACTTCCATTCAGAGATCTGAATTTCTAGAGAGTTCTTATTTTATCTTGTATTTTCATTTATATACATTTTACTTTGTATTGGTAGGGAAAATCGCTTCCTTGTGCGGAGCGTCTAAGTCCTTGCGTGGCTTAGGGGAAAATCGCTTCCTTGTGCGGAGCGTCCAAGTCCTTGCGTGGCTTGGTGGGAAATCGTGGCCTTGTGTGCTACGTCTAGATCTTGGGAAGATCTAGAGGTTAGGCTTGGGCTTGGTCTAGGGAGAGATAAGTGATAGCCTTCCAATCCTTGGGAGAAGGATTGGTAAACAAAAAGAAATTTACATTTGTACGCCTCCGATTTCTAGCGATATAGAAATCAAATTTATGTAAACACTTTGTCATATAATATAATCATGTCTCTTTTGTGTTTACTTGATTTCTATCACTTGGCGGAATCTCTATTATATTGTGTTCTAAGTTTTCAATTCTAAATCTAAATTGTTTATTTCAATCTCTTTCATCATAAAATAATTTAGTACTTATTTCTAAAATTGCAAATTCATAATTTTCTATTCATTTAGCTAAATTGTTATTTTACCTTCGCATATTATAAAACAATTTAGTAATTTTCTTAAAATAATAAAAAGAATTTTTATTCCCTTATTCACCCCCCCCCCCTCTAAGGGCGCCGTAAGATCCAACAGTTACAGCTTTCGGTGAAGGAGAGGGCGACAGGCCGCGCCTCTTTACAATTTTGAGTGAGAGAGATGCTCGGAGGGTGACAGGCCACCTCTCACGATGCTGAGTGACTCGGGAATATATTCTAAGTGTTGGACCCTTTGGTTGTAGAATTGTGCTTTTGGATGATGTCCGCTTCGCTGGCGCTCAGAGCTCTGCCTTGTTCAGGGGTCTCGCTGCACGTTGGGAGAGCGTGTATGCTGGAGTCAAGTGCGTTCATCGGAGGAGAACAGACAACGCTCACTTCGGTGAAACGGACGGCGCTCACTTCCGTGGAACGGACGACGCTCACTTCGGCAGAACGGTCGGAGTCCGTTGGATGATTTTCCGGAGGCAGAGTTCCTTCAGAGAGAGAGAAATTCGATCCCCAAATGAAGACCCCTGGGGTCCTATTTATAGGATTCAGAGGTGGTTATGGTAGTTATGGTGTGCGGTTAGCATTTTTAAATAAATAAGTAATTAAATAAATATAAAAAGAGGATGATCGGACGGCCCATACGCGATCCTTTCATGACCGGGTGGTTTGGTAACCGCCGGGCGGCGATCTCGCCGGAGAGGCGGCGCCGGCCACCGCCGGAACCCCAAAAATGGGCGGCGGTGGTGGCGGCCTTCTCCCTTGTGGGGAAGAAGGGCCGGCCGCCGCCCTCCCTCAAGGAGGGAGGGGCGGCCGGACTCCTCCCTCGAAGAGGGAGGGGCGGCCGGCCCTTCCCAAGGAAGGGGCGGTCGGCCCCTTCCAAGGGAGGGGGCGGCCGAGGCCGGCCCCTTCAATGAAGGGGCGGCCGGCCGGGTCGACCCCCTCCAAGGAGGGGGCGGCCATGGCCGACCCCCTCCATGGAGGGGACGGTCGGTCCCCTCAAGGTAGGGGGCGGCCGGCCCCCTCAAGTGAGGGGGCGGCCGAGGCCGTCCCCTCCAAGGAAGGGGCGGCCGGCCGGGCCGACCCCTTCCAAGGAGGGGGCGACCATGGCCGACCCCCTCCATGGAGGGGGCGGCCGGTCCCCTCGAAGGAGGGGTCGCCAAGGCCGGCCGACCCTCTTGAAGGAGGGGGCGGCGCCCGGTGGCCGGCGGTCGGCCTCCCCCTCGAGAGAGAGGGGGCGGCGGTTAGCCCGGATTGGGCTTGGCGGTTTGTCCGTCGTGGGCGGTTACGCCGAGTGGCGGTTATGCGGAGTAGGCGGTTACGCCGAGTGGTGGTTACGCCGAGTGGCGGTTACGCCGAGTGGCGGTTACGCCGAGTGGCGGTTACGCCGAGTGGCGGTTACGCCGAGTGGCGGTTACGCCGAGTGGGCGGTTACGCCGTTTGCCTGCCACGTAGGAAAGAGAAGTTTGTCCGGTCAAAGATTTGACCGATCATGGAGGGAGAAAGTGGGGTTAGTGGGGGTTTGGAAAACCGCCCATTAACCGCCCGAACCCGGGCTATAAATACGAGTACATATCAAGGATAACAAATGACAATTTAAATTTTTTATATTTTGTGAGACAAAAGATTATGAGGATAACAAATGACAATTACACTAATACACTATGGCACGAGGAACATCGTGCACGTATCCTTGACTATATGTAGTGTGATTATTAATTTAACATTAACATTTATATTTAAATCACTATGGATATATATATCTATATATAATAAAGAAGTACTTTTAGGACCGTTTTGAGGCAAAAATAGAACCACTAATTAAATGTCCACCGTCGGATCAAATAGATCGGGTCTGCAAATAGCCAAAAACTGAAATCCCTCCTACCTAAATCCCGAAGCCAGCCCGACGCCCACTGTTCACCGCTATCGCTACCCTTCCCCGGCACCGCACTCACAATTTGTTCTTCCGCTGCTGCTCTCGATCGCGAGATCACTGCTTCATCCCGTCGCTCCCTGTGCGAATCTTTCGGCGTGTCGCGTGAGAACTCTCCGTTCGTTCGCTGAAGGAGAGAAAGCCCGTCGATCATTCGATCATTGAAGGAGAGAAAGCCCGTCGGCGTTTGCTGAAGGAGAAAAAGCTCGTGATTTTTTTTTTCTTCTTCCACCGTCGCTCTCGCTCTTGCGATTTTTCTGCCGATCGAGTCTGAGTCGCTGATGGCGCAAATCTCACACACCGCTATAGGCGGTGGCTAGACTGCGACACGAAATGGCTTAAACACATAACCCAAATGAGCTTTAAAAATAACTACCCACGCACCAAAATCGAATGCAAGTGCATCACACCCCCAGACTTGGACATTTGCAACATAGGTGTGTGCACCGCCTACTCCCAATACACAATTCTTCTACATGATTTTCAATAAAACTCACCTTTCTTTTTCTCTTTTTTCCTTTTCAATTTTTTTTTTCTTTTTCTTTAAATCTTCTTTTCCTTGTCGTTTTCTTTCAGCAAATTTTCAAATGAGCATAACCACAGGTTCTCATAGTAAACACCACAATCAACACCCCCCAAAATGTAAATGAAATTACAACTAAAGCTCAGATTTGGGTGTGCGACTAGGTTAGGCTTTTAAGCTTTGGTGAGAAACATGTGGAGCTGAATCAAGGAAAGGGTAGGCACAAAGGGGCTAGCAAGGGTAGACGATAGGCATGAAATAAAAAGTTCAACCGGGCCAAAATAATGGCCTACGTCATTCTCGCGCACTAGAACTATCCTATGTCGATGCTTCAAGAATCGCTTGGGGCAAGTTCTAGCCACCGAGAAAGATTCTCCTTTCTCCCGACTCAAGCAATACGAATCTAGCGATCGTTTACACACATCCCTATGCTACCGTTTGATTCACACCGGATTCACCATTTGAGTAGAGTAAACAACATTTACACTAATAGAAAAAAAATATAAAACCATAAGTATAAAGAGAAATCTAATCTACACAAATTTCTATGCAACCGAGCACTCGACTAGGAGCACTACTAGAGTCAACATTTTACTCTGCTACATAGTCCTAAGCCATCACCTAGACTTTCCCAAATAAGCAGAAGAATTAAATTCACAACAGAGCAGGCAAACAGATGAGTACGCGCTCAAGTGGGTGAAGTGGTGTGTAATGATAAAAATATACTTCTGATATGCAAAAACGTGTACACGTGTAGTGAACACTCGGTACACTCCTCCCCAGACTTAAACTAAACAATATGCGCAAAATGCAGCTATAAAATTCAGAATAATGCTAGGGAAAGAGAGTACCCAGTGCTCAGAAATGAGCACACCAGAAGATTGGCGTGTAAACCTGGACTAAGCTGCAGTGTCCGTCATCCAGAAAAGATACCTGCAGGGGGTCAGCTCCGCAAAAACAGAAGAAAATAGAAAACTGAAAAGAAAATACTACTAACTAAACATGATTAGATAAAAATAAAAATTGCAGAAAAGGAAGATAACTACTGGGGTTATTGTCATCCCAGCACGACTTATTCAAAATCTTAACGATTCTAGCTAATGGGCCTATGGAAAAGAAAATGCACAGGTAACTGTTCTAATATGCGCATCGGTAGCGGGTACCGATACGGAGACAGAGCAGTCACCCCTCTACCTAAATATAAATACCTGCTCCTCACAGGCAGAGGGAAAAGAAAGTAAGAAGAGGAGGAGGCCTGGTCCTCACTCAACTCACCAAAAATATCCTTGCCTAGCAAGGCGTCGTCAACAGGGAGGCAGCTGGAGGAAAAGGCAATGAGTGGAGCTTCCTCTACGGAGGGGGAATAAACCTCCTCACATGAGAGGATGCTCACATCATTGACTTGAGCAAAAAGCTCCAAGTCCTCCTGGGATACCTGTGAAGACTCAACCTGCACAGGCTCGAATGAAGAAGGGGGGTCGAGAAATAAAGAAGACGAATGACATAAATAAACATTAATCGGGGGAGTGGTCCCGGTCTCACTCCCATCAGGTTGGAGAAGTAAAATAATGTTAGCATTGTCATCAATGCTGCAAGAGTTGGCGGGATCAACGGTGGCCATGCTAAGGATTTGGACTTCCTCCACCGGTGTTGAGGAAAACTCCTCTTCACCTAGAAGGTTGTCCTCCTCCATAGGAATAGGCACAACACTAAGATCAACAACCTCATCCTGCGACACATCATCGACAATGTCGTCAGAAACGAATGTAGAATGCACAATAGGGGAAAGAATCGAATCCACTAGAAGTGGTGGAGGCACATGGAGAATTGGCTCAGCAATGTCGGTGCATAGATCAGCCGCACATCCGGTGACCGTATCCATGCCATACCCTTCAAAATGTGAAGGTGACAAAGACACATAGCCGGATGTTGAAGGTGTGCCGCCAGAGCTAGGAGATGGGACGATCCGAATATCCGGCTCGTCATCCTCATCCAATTGGCGATGAAAAGCAGCACAATCCTTCAGGGCATGATCTGTGCCCCGACAAAACTGGCACTGCCTAGCAGGCTTCTTTGGCACAGCGGGGGCTGGAGCCGAAAAGAAGTAAGACGGTAATGGCTCAGCAGAGTAGCCATAAGACTTACGCGCACCAGATGGAGTATCAGACGGAGTCGATGCTCTATATGCTGGGCGAGAGGAATTATGCCTACTATTCTCCGTAGGGCATTCAACACTAGAGTGGGAAGTAGCTCCACACCAACGGCAACGGAAATTTAGATGTGCCCACATAGTGTGAAGATAAAACGATTCAAAAAGACAAACACTATTGTGCGAAATACTACACCTAACAAAAATTTACTAAAGCAACCTACTATAAAACAAGAAAATGGAATAAAAAGAACAGAAATAAAATAACAGAAAATGCAATTTACAAATGGAAGGGCTTTTCTCTCAGGTTCTCCCTCTCCAGAAAACTCACACGACTGTGTTCCCCGGCAACGGCGCCAAAAACTTGATGGCGCAAATCTCACACACCGCTATAGGCGGTGGCTAGACTGCGACACGAAACGGCAGTGTACCGATCGTTCAAGTAATAAATGTTGGGAATAAATCCCCGAGTGTCGGTCTCTTGAGGAACACAATAAGGTGGAGTTTACTATTGAGGCAGGACTTGAGATCGAAGTCCTTAAATCGGATGGATTGCGGGGGAGTTGGGTTGGCTTTTGGAAAACAAAATAAAAGCTATCAACTACTCCTATGCAATGCCGCTATGCAAAGCTTCGCTTGGCGGGATGGAAACTAGGCAGGCCTTGAGCGCGCTGCTTCGTTAGGCGGGATGGAATACGGGCCGCGATGCCACGCTTCGATAGGCGGATGGGTGAGTAGGCTAGCGGAATGAGGGTCGCAAGCACCTCTTCAACAAGCACACCACTAACAATTGTTAGGGCGGCACAACGCAACCAACAAACCACACCACAAGGCGCACCTCAAAATAATAAGCAAAAATACTCAATCACATAGACATAATCAAGTAAAAATGCTATTTAATCAAAATACACTTCATCATAATGTTAGATCTAGTTGCAAATACATCAATAAAAGGAGAACAAGGCAAGAAATCGACCGAATCCGAAGGCTCGTTGAAGATTCACGGTTGGAATCGCCGGGTTGTCAATCCGCGTCCAAGCTCGGTCCACAACTACGTCCGGGGTAGAGAGAGCTGTCACGACTCTCCAATGGACCCGTCTTCTTCGTGTCACGATCCGGTGGAGGTTGCCAACTTCCTCTTGCTCGATGGAGATAGCGGCTAGGTCTTCCTTTGGAGCTCTTGGATGAAGGAGGAGGCCGAGAGGAAACTCCGGCTCAACATAGGCGTGAAGAGCAAGCCCGGAGCACCTCTATATGGTGGGCGACGGTGGAGGGACGAAATCGGGCGGAATCGGGCGGAAAACGGCGGCTGGAAGCGATCGATCCGACCTAAATCGCGAGCAGGGCTTTTATAGGCGCTGGAATTAAACAGTGCGCACGGTCAGTGGCGCACGACCAGTGGTCGTGCGCACTGGAATCCTGTGATCGTGCGCTCTGCCTGGACAGAACCTGCAAAGACAGAAATTACAAAATAACATGTTCGCACGACCAGTGGCGCACGACCGATGGTCGTGCGCACTAGCGTCAGTGGTCGTGCGCAATAGATGAAACAGAACTTAAAAATTAATGGTCAGTGCGCACGAGCAGTGGCGCACGACCGGTGGTCGTGCGCACTGGCATTAGTGGTCGTGCGCACTGCACCAAACAGAACTCGTGAAAAAGGCGTTAAGTGCACACGATCAGTGGCGCACGACCAGTGGTCGTGCGCAATAGAACCGGTGATCGTGCGCAGTGTTCCTGTGCAGAATTGCACCGGGAACACTTGCACGACTCCTATTCCAGGCACAATCACAAATCTAGCCGCTGAAAGTGGCACTTAACAGCACATGAATACTAATAATGACAATAAGCACGAAAATCACACCAAAGTGGGCCTAAAGGTGCACCTAGCATGGAATATCAAATATAAACAATAACAGGGCTAAAGTGCAGTGAAATGACTAACTAAACGGCCCAGATGAGTCCATAAAAGTGTATATGATCAGGACTCATCACACCCCCAGACTTAACTGTTTGCGCGTCCCGAGCAAACAAATTCTAAGCGAACGGGGAAAGAAAAGTAGATGGCTTAAAACTACAATATAGAGTATCATGCGAAGTCGCATGCTCACGTGCATAAGAAAAATAGTAGAAAAGGTTTCTAATTATAACAACAGTTTATATATTTCTAAAAGGGTAAAAGCATATTACAACTACTCAATTCGTGAACAACAGTGAATCGTTCGGTCATGCATACGGAGAAAGTAAATAGAACGCTGAGACGAGCATTGCCCAAGATCGGGATGCGGGAAAAACTCCACTGAGGTCCATCAGTGTCGGTGACCATAGGCTTGCCCGGTCACATTCTCTCCACGACACTAGATTGGTTCATAGCGTGAGTCGGTAGGACTTTAGGTTAGAGATGGGGCTTGGGTTACGGTGAGGTAAACAAGGATACACAAAATGGCTTAAACACATAACCCAAATGAGCTTTAAAAATAACTACCCACGCACCAAAATCGAATGCAAGTGCATCACACCCCCAGACTTGGACATTTGCAACATAGGTGTGTGCACCGCCTACTCCCAATACACAATTCTTCTACATGATTTTCAATAAAACTCACCTTTCTTTTTCTCTTTTTTCCTTTTCAATTTTTTTTTTCTTTTTCTTTAAATCTTCTTTTCCTTGTCGTTTTCTTTCAGCAAATTTTCAAATGAGCATAACCACAGGTTCTCATAGTAAACACCACAATCAACACCCCCCAAAATGTAAATGAAATTACAACTAAAGCTCAGATTTGGGTGTGCGACTAGGTTAGGCTTTTAAGCTTTGGTGAGAAACATGTGGAGCTGAATCAAGGAAAGGGTAGGCACAAAGGGGCTAGCAAGGGTAGACGATAGGCATGAAATAAAAAGTTCAACCGGGCCAAAATAATGGCCTACGTCATTCTCGCGCACTAGAACTATCCTATGTCGATGCTTCAAGAATCGCTTGGGGCAAGTTCTAGCCACCGAGAAAGATTCTCCTTTCTCCCGACTCAAGCAATACGAATCTAGCGATCGTTTACACACATCCCTATGCTACCGTTTGATTCACACCGGATTCACCATTTGAGTAGAGTAAACAACATTTACACTAATAGAAAAAAAATATAAAACCATAAGTATAAAGAGAAATCTAATCTACACAAATTTCTATGCAACCGAGCACTCGACTAGGAGCACTACTAGAGTCAACATTTTACTCTGCTACATAGTCCTAAGCCATCACCTAGACTTTCCCAAATAAGCAGAAGAATTAAATTCACAACAGAGCAGGCAAACAGATGAGTACGCGCTCAAGTGGGTGAAGTGGTGTGTAATGATAAAAATATACTTCTGATATGCAAAAACGTGTACACGTGTAGTGAACACTCGGTACACTCCTCCCCAGACTTAAACTAAACAATATGCGCAAAATGCAGCTATAAAATTCAGAATAATGCTAGGGAAAGAGAGTACCCAGTGCTCAGAAATGAGCACACCAGAAGATTGGCGTGTAAACCTGGACTAAGCTGCAGTGTCCGTCATCCAGAAAAGATACCTGCAGGGGGTCAGCTCCGCAAAAACAGAAGAAAATAGAAAACTGAAAAGAAAATACTACTAACTAAACATGATTAGATAAAAATAAAAATTGCAGAAAAGGAAGATAACTACTGGGGTTATTGTCATCCCAGCACGACTTATTCAAAATCTTAACGATTCTAGCTAATGGGCCTATGGAAAAGAAAATGCACAGGTAACTGTTCTAATATGCGCATCGGTAGCGGGTACCGATACGGAGACAGAGCAGTCACCCCTCTACCTAAATATAAATACCTGCTCCTCACAGGCAGAGGGAAAAGAAAGTAAGAAGAGGAGGAGGCCTGGTCCTCACTCAACTCACCAAAAATATCCTTGCCTAGCAAGGCGTCGTCAACAGGGAGGCAGCTGGAGGAAAAGGCAATGAGTGGAGCTTCCTCTACGGAGGGGGAATAAACCTCCTCACATGAGAGGATGCTCACATCATTGACTTGAGCAAAAAGCTCCAAGTCCTCCTGGGATACCTGTGAAGACTCAACCTGCACAGGCTCGAATGAAGAAGGGGGGTCGAGAAATAAAGAAGACGAATGACATAAATAAACATTAATCGGGGGAGTGGTCCCGGTCTCACTCCCATCAGGTTGGAGAAGTAAAATAATGTTAGCATTGTCATCAATGCTGCAAGAGTTGGCGGGATCAACGGTGGCCATGCTAAGGATTTGGACTTCCTCCACCGGTGTTGAGGAAAACTCCTCTTCACCTAGAAGGTTGTCCTCCTCCATAGGAATAGGCACAACACTAAGATCAACAACCTCATCCTGCGACACATCATCGACAATGTCGTCAGAAACGAATGTAGAATGCACAATAGGGGAAAGAATCGAATCCACTAGAAGTGGTGGAGGCACATGGAGAATTGGCTCAGCAATGTCGGTGCATAGATCAGCCGCACATCCGGTGACCGTATCCATGCCATACCCTTCAAAATGTGAAGGTGACAAAGACACATAGCCGGATGTTGAAGGTGTGCCGCCAGAGCTAGGAGATGGGACGATCCGAATATCCGGCTCGTCATCCTCATCCAATTGGCGATGAAAAGCAGCACAATCCTTCAGGGCATGATCTGTGCCCCGACAAAACTGGCACTGCCTAGCAGGCTTCTTTGGCACAGCGGGGGCTGGAGCCGAAAAGAAGTAAGACGGTAATGGCTCAGCAGAGTAGCCATAAGACTTACGCGCACCAGATGGAGTATCAGACGGAGTCGATGCTCTATATGCTGGGCGAGAGGAATTATGCCTACTATTCTCCGTAGGGCATTCAACACTAGAGTGGGAAGTAGCTCCACACCAACGGCAACGGAAATTTAGATGTGCCCACATAGTGTGAAGATAAAACGATTCAAAAAGACAAACACTATTGTGCGAAATACTACACCTAACAAAAATTTACTAAAGCAACCTACTATAAAACAAGAAAATGGAATAAAAAGAACAGAAATAAAATAACAGAAAATGCAATTTACAAATGGAAGGGCTTTTCTCTCAGGTTCTCCCTCTCCAGAAAACTCACACGACTGTGTTCCCCGGCAACGGCGCCAAAAACTTGATGGCGCAAATCTCACACACCGCTATAGGCGGTGGCTAGACTGCGACACGAAACGGCAGTGTACCGATCGTTCAAGTAATAAATGTTGGGAATAAATCCCCGAGTGTCGGTCTCTTGAGGAACACAATAAGGTGGAGTTTACTATTGAGGCAGGACTTGAGATCGAAGTCCTTAAATCGGATGGATTGCGGGGGAGTTGGGTTGGCTTTTGGAAAACAAAATAAAAGCTATCAACTACTCCTATGCAATGCCGCTATGCAAAGCTTCGCTTGGCGGGATGGAAACTAGGCAGGCCTTGAGCGCGCTGCTTCGTTAGGCGGGATGGAATACGGGCCGCGATGCCACGCTTCGATAGGCGGATGGGTGAGTAGGCTAGCGGAATGAGGGTCGCAAGCACCTCTTCAACAAGCACACCACTAACAATTGTTAGGGCGGCACAACGCAACCAACAAACCACACCACAAGGCGCACCTCAAAATAATAAGCAAAAATACTCAATCACATAGACATAATCAAGTAAAAATGCTATTTAATCAAAATACACTTCATCATAATGTTAGATCTAGTTGCAAATACATCAATAAAAGGAGAACAAGGCAAGAAATCGACCGAATCCGAAGGCTCGTTGAAGATTCACGGTTGGAATCGCCGGGTTGTCAATCCGCGTCCAAGCTAGGTCCACAACTACGTCCGGGGTAGAGAGAGCTGTCACGACTCTCCAATGGACCCGTCTTCTTCGTGTCACGATCCGGTGGAGGTTGCCAACTTCCTCTTGCTCGATGGAGATAGCGGCTAGGTCTTCCTTTGGAGCTCTTGGATGAAGGAGGAGGCCGAGAGGAAACTCCGGCTCAACATAGGCGTGAAGAGCAAGCCCGGAGCACCTCTATATGGTGGGCGACGGTGGAGGGATGAAATCGGGCGGAATCGGGCGGAAAACGGCGGCTGGAAGCGATCGATCCGACCTAAATCGCGAGCAGGGCTTTTATAGGCGCTGGAATTAAACAGTGCGCACAGTCAGTGGCGCACGACCAGTGGTCGTGCGCACTGGAATCCTGTGATCGTGCGCTCTGCCTGGACAGAACCTGCAAAGACAGAAATTACAAAATAACATGTTCGCACGACCAGTGGCGCACGACCGATGGTCGTGCGCACTAGCGTCAGTGGTCGTGCGCAATAGATGAAACAGAACTTAAAAATTAATGGTCAGTGCGCACGAGCAGTGGCGCACGACCGGTGGTCGTGCGCACTGGCATTAGTGGTCGTGCGCACTGCACCAAACAGAACTCGTGAAAAAGGCGTTAAGTGCACACGATCAGTGGCGCACGACCAGTGGTCGTGCGCAATAGAACCGGTGATCGTGCGCAGTGTTCCTGTGCAGAATTGCACCGGGAACACTTGCACGACTCCTATTCCAGGCACAATCACAAATCTAGCCGCTGAAAGTGGCACTTAACAGCACATGAATACTAATAATGACAATAAGCACGAAAATCACACCAAAGTGGGCCTAAAGGTGCACCTAGCATGGAATATCAAATATAAACAATAACAGGGCTAAAGTGCAGTGAAATGACTAACTAAACGGCCCAGATGAGTCCATAAAAGTGTATATGATCAGGACTCATCAGTCGCTGTTCATCTTCTCTGCATAGCGTCGTTCATGTGCGAACTCTTGAGAAGAAATCTCTGTTGAGAATATAAACTGGAAGAAACAGGAAATCTTACTTGAAGAGAAGGCAAAAAACAGAAGGGAGAAAGTTCAATATCTGCAACTGCTTAACCAGGAAAATAAAAAGGGCCTTTATAAAGGCCAGCCCACACTTACAACTTGCAAATAAAAATGCATAATAAACTTGCACGCCCCCCAACAGGTAAGGCACTAACTCAAACAACTACTCCTGATAATAACTGGGTTTATTTCTTCAATGCAGAGAACGGGAAGAAGGCTGTCAGTTTGTCTTCGTCGGGATCCAATGTTGCTCCAAGACTCTTCCTTGCATCCTCTAGATTGTGATTGCTGATTGGAGTATGCTTCAACACCCCCCATAGTCCAAGCAGCATGCGAGTTTCATTTTTGACCTTAGCGCCATGAAGGTTGGTGCGGAGAGGGGTTTTGTGAGGGTATCGGCTAATTGGTCTTCCGCTTTGCAATACTTGAGCTCTATTTCACCGTGACTCACAAGCTCCCTGATATAGTGTAGTTTGATGTCGAGGTGTTTGGTTCTGTTGTGGAAGATGGGGTTCTTTGCGAGGGCGATGGCTGATGTGTTGTCAACCAGGATTTCAGTGGGGCTTTTCTCTTCTCCCTTCATCTCTGCAATTAGTTGCTGCAGCCACACAGCTTCCCTGACAGCCTCGCTTAGGGTTGTGTATTCAGCTTCAGTTGAGGACAATGCGGTGGTTTTTTGTTTCCTGGAGCACCAGGTGATAGGATTGGTACCAATGTAGAATATGAATCCCGTTGTGCTCTTCCTGTCGTCGGAACACCCAGCCCAGTCGCTGTCAGAGTAGCCGGAGAGTTTGCAGTTAACCCCTCTCTCAAATCTGAGACCTAAAGTCCTAGTCCCATTGATATACCTCAGAATTCGCTTTGCTGCGGTCATGTGTTTGATACTAGGAGATTGCATGAACCTGGAGACAATGCTTACCGCATATTCAATGTCGGGTCTGGTGTTAGTTAAATAGATTAGAGAGCCTACCAGGCTGCGATACTGTTCAGCAGATGTCTTTTCCTCTCCATCTTCATTGCTTAATTTTTTCTCCAATGATCATTGGTGTAGATGCTGGCTTGCTATCAGACATGCCGTACATAGATAATATATCCTCAACATACTTGCATTGTGACAGGTAAGTAGCATTGGGCAGCTGCTGGATCTGTAAGCCCAAGAAGTAATGGGAGAGACCTAGATCAGTCATTTCAAACTTGGATTGGATGTCCTTACGAAATAGATTTATGCTATCCAAATTTGATCCTGTGATAAGTAAATCATCCACATAGAGGCACACAATGAGCACATCACCATTTACTTCTCTTTTTACATACATACCAGGCTCACTAGTAGTCTTGAGGAAGTTATTTTGAAGGAGATAGTTGTCTATTTTAGTGTTCCATGCTCTTGGGGCTTGTCTTAGACCATACAAAGCTTTGTGCAGCCTAAGAACCTTGTCTTCCTTGCCCTTGATTTCAAATCCTGGCGGTTGTCTTACATAAATTTCTTCTGCGATCTCTCCATTCAAGAAGGCAGAGGTGACATCCATTTGGAAGATGGGAAATTGATGATGGGTGGCTATGGCAAGCAGCACCCTTATTGATTGAAACCTGGCTACAGGGGAGAATGTTTCAAAGTAGTCAATTCCTTCCTTCTGGGCATATCCCTTGGCTACAAGCCTAGCCTTGTACTTTTGTATTTCTCCTTCCTCATTGTATTTCATCTTAAACAGCCACTTAAGCCCAATTGCTGATTTTGAGGGTGGCAGGTCTGTGAGTTCCCAAGTATGATTTTTGTGAATCATGTGGAGTTCTTTGTCCATGGCTAGAGCCCAGTTGGGATCAGCAATAGCTTCAATGGAGTTTGTAGGTTCCTTGACATAGAGGGCAATTTGAGGGAGGTTATAGAGGTCGGATAGGAGACGATACCTGGGTGGAGATGATGAAGAAGATGATGATGTTGAGGAGTCGAGAGGGCTCTCTACAGTATTGATTGGATTAGGAGTTTCAATTCTCTCTTCTGCATTGGTTGGATCAGGAATTTCAATGTCTGTTGCTGCTGGAATGGAGAGCTGAGGTGTGGTACTGATGGTTTCAGTCATATCCTCAGTAACCGCCAGCTTGAATGTCTGATCCTGAGCTTCATCCCAGGTCCAACACTTACTTTCATCTATTATTACATTTCTGGTAATAATGAACTGCTTTGTGGAGGGGTTGTAAACATGGTAAGCTTTAGAGGTGAGACTGTACCCCAGAAAAAATTCCCCTGACTCCTTTCTTAGACAGTTTATCTAGGTTTTGTCTGTGGTCCAGGCTGTAGGCTATGCTTCCGAAGGTTTTGAAATGAGAGACATCAGGTTTGTTGCCACTCCAGGCTTCATGGGGTGTGGAGTTTGACAAGGCTCTGCAGGGGGCACGATTCAGGATGTAAACAGTAGTGTTTACAGCCTCCCCCCAATATTGCTTGGGTAGTTTTGAGCTAGATAACATGCATCTGACCATTTCCACAATTGTCCTGTTTCTTCTCTCAGCTGTGTCGTTCTGCTCTGGTGTTCCTGTGACTGTGAGCTCATGCTTTATTCCATGCTCTTCTCAAAATGAGGTAAACACATTGCTCATGAACTCCCCACCTATGTCTGTCCTTAGTGTCTTGAGCTTGCAGTCAACTTGATTTTCAGCCAAGGCTTTGAACACTTTGAATTTTGAAAAGGCTTCTGCTTTGTTATTAATAATGTATATCCACATCATTCTTGTAAAATCATCAACAATGAGAAGGTAGTAGTGCTTACCTGAGATGGAAGGGGTTCTGTTAGGACCCCAAGTGTCTGCATATACCAGTTGTAAGGGTTTTGTTGTTTTTCTGGAGGTGATTTGAGGATGAGGAAGCTTGGGTATTTTGCTCATGGCACATTCATGACATACACTACTTGGGTCTTGAATATTTGGCAGTCCCCTAACAAGGTTGATCTTCTGCTTGAGGTTCTTCGGGTCCTTTATGTTGAGGTGGCCAAATCTGGAATGCCATGTATCTGTTTCTGACTTTAACTGAGAACTCATACTTCTCTCTTCATAGGGTAGGGTGAGGGGGAAGACCTTATTGGCAGACATTGATATTTTGGCTATAGTTTGGTTTGAGCTTTTATCAGTGATGACACAGCTATCCTCCTCAAAAACAAATTTGTATCCCTTCTTTATCAGTTGTCCCACACTCAAGAGGTTTTGAGCTAAGTCAGGAACATATTGAACATCTGAGATGTGTTTGTATTTACCTGATTTAGATCTTATGGCTATAGTACCTTTGCCTTTGATCATCATGGTAGAGCCATCTCCTAGGACAACATGAGAAGAGATGGATTCATCCAGATATGTGAATACTTCTTTGATGTTTGTCATGTGATTTGTATTGAACATCCGCTGTCGAGGTACCAAATATTGTCCATGAGGTTTCCACTGTTGTTGCATGTGTAGAATACAAAATCTTCATCTGCCTCTTGCTCACTGAACTTGGCCTCTTCAGGTGATTGTTGAATGTTGTTTTTTTGTTTGAAAGGGCAGTCTTTTGAGAAATGTGTGGGTTTGGGACATCTTTTACACATGTAAAAACAGTCAACTGTATCATGGTTGTTGCGTTTGCATAAGGAGCAGAACATTGAAAAACGTTGTTGAGCCTTGAAGTTCTCAGGTTTCTTGTTGTACTCATAATGTTTGCTTTCAGGAAGGATAACCATCTTGCTTTGAAAAGCTTGCTCCAAGTTCTGATGCTCAAATCTTTTCATCCTCTCTTCATGGGCTTGGAGAGAGCCCATGAGATCATTGATGGTGAGAGTGTTGATATCTTTAGCCTCTTCTATTGTCATTACAACAAAGGCATACTTGTGTGTGAGGGTCTTGAGAATTTTTTGAACAACTTTCTTTTCTTCTACACTATCTCCATAGCTTTTAATTTGGTTTATGAGAGCTGTGACTCTGGAGAAGTATGAGTGAGTATTGTCATCCTCTCTCATACTTAGGGTGTCAAATTCTTGCCATATGTTTTGTAGCTTGAATGCTATTACCTTGGTTGATCCCTGATAATCATATTTCAGGATGTCCCAGGCTTCCTTAGTGGTGGAAGCACCCATGATCCTAGGGAATATGCTTCTCCCAATCCCTTGTTGGATATGTAGAAGATCTTTAGCATCCCTCTTTAGAATCTCTGAATACTCCTTGCGCTTAGCCTCTTCCCATGCTGAAACAGGGTCATCATCTGTGCCTTTGTGAATCCAACTTGAATCAAGTCCCATAGAACTTGAGATAGAAATAAATTGCGCATTTGCACGTGCTAGAAATCATAAGCATCCCCCTCAAAGATGGACACCCCACTTGGAGAATAGAGAAAAATTTGTTTTGAAGAGCTAGATGATGCCATATGATGAGGAAGAGGAAGGAAAAACTGAGACTGAAGGAAGTACACACGATGCCAGCACCAACTCCTCAGCCTTCTGATGGCAGATGACACCTTAACATCAAGGACTTCCCTCTGATACCATGTTGAGAATATAAACTGGAAGAAACAGGAAATCTTACTTGAAGAGAAGGGAAAAAACAGAAGGGAGAAAGTTTAATATCTGCAACTGCTTAACCAGGAAAATAAAAAGGGGTTTTATAAAGGCCAGCCCACACTTACAACTTGCAAATAAAACTGCATAAATAAACCTGCACGCCCCCAACAGGTAAGGCACTAACTCAAACAACTACTCCTGATAATAACTGGGCTTATTTCTTCAATGCAGAGAACGGGAAGAAGGCTGCCAGTTTGTCTTCGTCGGGTTCCAATGTCGCTCCAAGACTCTTCCTTGCATCCTCTGGATTGTGATTGCTGATTTTGGAGTATGCTTCAAAAATCTCCTGTAATTTTGCGTTGTTCCTGTGCAAATTCTTGCATCGGCGCTCCCTCTTGAGGATTCCTCCGCAAGCCGTCTCTGTTGCTGGGAATCAAGAAGGAAATTTCCTGCTAGCGACAGGAGAACCTTCGAGAAGAATCCGCCGCTGCAGATCCAATCTATGGTTGCCAGCGCTCCATCCAAAGGGGAGATCTTTATCTGTGCGAAGTTTTTTTTTTTCAAAACGGAAAAAAAATTCAGATCTCTGTAGAAGTAGACCAAAACTTCAGTTTTTTGAGGTTTTGTTGCGGGCATAGTGATCCTGATCTAGATCTGTCACGAGAAGTTTTTTTTTCTGGTGTGTAGCTTGGAGGAGTAAACTGATCGCTGAACGGGGCGGGCGATGGCCGCCGTGGACGGCCGCAGGGCCAGGCGATGGGGGCGGGCGACGACCGCCGGGGGCGGGTGAAGCCAGCCCGGGGCAAGTGAAGCCCGCCGGGGCGGGAAGGTTACTGTCGCGCGGGGCACGGGGGACCCCCGTGCACTCTCACTCGTATATTATATAAAGGAAAACTATCAAACCTATCTTGAGGCCAAAATACAACCACAAATTCAATCTTAACCGTTGGATCGCGACAATCTGGGCTGCAAATAGCCAAAAGCTGTTTTACTCGTCTGTGAATAGCCAAAAAATGAATTCCTCGTATTCCTCCTCCCGCAGAAAACACGATAGTCACTTTACACCGAGATTTTCCCCGCCGTTTCCCTTCCCCGCCGCTGCCGGAGCCACAGCCGCCTGACCGGAGCCCACCGGCGAGGTCGCCGGACCCCGGCGAACCTGCCGGGGTCAGGCGACCTCGCCGGTGGGCTCCAGTCAGGCGGATGTGGCTCCGGCGGCGGCGAAGGGGAAGGGAAACGGCGGGGCGGCCAACAATCCGTTTTAAAAAAAAACCTAAATAAATTCATTATATATAATATATATATAAATATATGTATATATAATATAATAAATATATTAAATAAAAAAAATATATATAATATAATAAATATATTAAATATAATATATATATATATATTAAATAAAGAAACATCGCATTGCTACAGTACCCCCTGGCTCGGTCACGGAAGTGAAATGACTCTTTTGCCCTGTAGGAACGAAAAAAAGTATGCAACTGCGGCTCGGTCACGACGCTCCTTCAGTCACAGGAAATCGCGAAACTGCCCTTGCGGGATCACGCGAGATACCGGGGGGCGGGCGGGCTCAAGCGGGAGCGGGCTCAAGCGGGAGCGGGCGGGCGGGCTCACGCGGGCCAGGACGGGGCGAGCTAGCCCGCTGTGCCCCGCCCGCTATTATGTTTGAACATACAGCGGGTTTCCGCTATATAAACAGCGGAAACCCGCTGTTATTGGCGATGTGCGACTAAAAGTCCCACATCGCCATAACAATTCAGAGGGCGGGGCCCGCATGTGGGCCCCGCCTGCGATATTTTTAAAAGAAAAAATGCGGATGAACAGTGGCGTCAGCCACTGTTCATCCGCAAATGTTCTTTACGCAAAAATTTTTTTCACTTGGTTTTAAAGTTTCTTTTTTTTTTAAGTTTTCTTTAAATGTTTTTTTAATCAAAAAAAATGTGGGCGGGGTGAGGCCGCCGCGGGGCTGGCGAAGCCCGCCGCAAGCAGCTGGGTACTGCCGCGGGATTTTAGGGGGTTACATTTTATTATTTTAATTTATTTTCTATTTTAATATGTAATGAATGTAAAATTATTTAAAATTTTAAATAGGTGACGGGGGCAAAGACCGGCAAGGGGCGGGCGAAGCGTGCCCGCGTCGAGGGGGCGGCCGAAGCCCGCCTTGAATGACATGCGGGCGAAGTCCGCATTGATGCGGCCGAAGACCGCCCGAGAGCATCGAGCACGGGCGTAGCCTGTGCGAAGATGCTCGTATATATAATACAGATAACATATATATATTAATAATATATATTAATAATATATATTTTAGGTTGTTTTTGTAAACCTAAAATACAGATTTTTTTTATTTTTTTAAATTTCTAAAAAAAGAAAAATAAATTATATATAACTGCGTGCGTGTCGGGGGAGGGCGAAGCCTGCCGGGGGCGTACAGGGTACTGTCGCGCAGGGCACGAGGGGCCACCATGCACTGTCACTTGAAGCCCGTAAGGTGCGGGCGAAGCACCGCCGGGTGCGCGTACAGTATTATCACGCCGGGTGCGCCGTGCACTCACTCGCGTGTGTTCGCCGGGTGCGCGTAGAGTATTATCACGCGAGGCACGGGGGGCCCCCCGCGCACTCACTCGTGTGTGTGTGTGTGTGTGTGTGTGTGTGTGTGTGTGTGTGTGTGTGTGTGTGTGTGCGTGTGTGTGTGTGTGTGTGTGTGTGTGTGTGTGTGTATTAAAGAAAAACATTCAGGATCATTTCAGGACAAATTAGAACCACTAATTGAATCTCAGTTGTTGGATCATAACGATCTGGACTGCAAATAGCAATTTCCTCAATATTTTGGTATGCACATATCCATTTCCTGAAAAATGCCCCCCTCCCTCCTGATACCAGCCCCCAACCAGTGTTCACCTAACGGGCCACTGTCGTTTGCCTTCGCCGCCGCCGGATCGAGGAGCCGCCGCCGGCCTGACCGGATCCCACCGGCGAGGTCGCAGGATCCCGGCGAACCTGCCGGGGGTACTCCGGCCCGGCGACCTCGCCGGTGGGATCCAGTCAGGCCGACGGCAGCTCCTCTAGCGGCGGCGAAGCCTCCAGCGGCGGCGAAGGCAAACGGCGGTGGCCCGTTAGGTGAACACTGGTTGGGGGCTCCGCTTGCGGCGGCGGCGGACGAAAACAGGGGAGTATATCGGGTTTAAAAAAAAAAGTTAATTTTTTAATTAAATTTTCGTAAATTATATATAATTATATATATATAATATACATTAAATATTTATATATATAATAATATTAAATATATATATATATATAATTTAAATATTAAAATTTAAAATAAAATAAAATACAGAATGTTGAATTTTTAAATATTTTTAAATATTTCTAAAAAATTTGAAAAAAGGGGAAAATAAATAAATATAACTAGGGGAGTGCGAAGCCAGCTAGCGCGGGCGAAGCCCGCCGGGATTGGGTAGGCTACTGTCGCGCTGGGCACGGGGGGCTCCCGTGCACTGTCACTCGTGTGTATATATATATATTTAACTACTATAAAGAAGTCGTTTGGAGTGGTAAAAAAAATCTTAGTTGATAGTTTATATATGATGTAGTTTTAAACACCTAGAGGGGGGTGAATAGGTTTCTTTTAATTTAGGCTTAGTGTTTTCTGAATTTAGGTTAGTAAATTATCAAGCACAGAAGACACAGAGAGATTTATAAAGGTTCCTCAAGACAGGGTGTCTTGAGTAGTCCTCTTTTCCCCTTCACCTTTTTAACAATGAGTTAGATAAGACCAACTTCTCCAAACTCAGCTCCAAGAGCCTACAACACAGATCCCACAGGATCTTTCAGGTTTTCCCAAACTCTACCTCAGGCACAACAGCCCTACCTCAGAGGAATCCACTTCCTACAACTCATACCACCTCCTGGTCCTACCTCAAGCTGACCTCTCAGCTCTACAACTCAGGTCAATCAGCCCTACCTCAGATCACACACTGATCCTACCTCAGAGGAATCCACCTCCTACAACTTAGGCCAATCAGCCTTACACACTCAGACAATAAAACCCTACAGTCTCAGAACCCAAAGGCTCCTACAGATGATATAATAAGGATTACAAATAGAAGGAAGAAGAGGTCAAGCCTTGTTCTTCTTCTTCTTATCAGCTGCTGTTGCAGACTTGAACCAGGGAGGAGAAATGCAGCACCAACTTGATTCTTCTTGATCAGCCCTTCAGATGATGGACTGGATCTACTTGCTAAGCCTTGTTCTTCTTCTTCTTATCAGCTGTTGTTGCAGACTTGAATCAGGGAGGAGAAGTGCATCTCCAACTTGATTCTTCTTGATCAGCCCTTCAGATGAAGGACTGGATCTACTTGCTCTATCTTGAGATGAATCAAGTTGAGCTATCTCTTTTCTCCTTGCAGCCTTGTGTGAGCTCAGTTCTTGGCTGCCGACAATGGAACAGTATTGTTCTTGAGTTTGTTTGCTGGAGAGTTAGATGAGTAGCAAAGGTTCTTTTCTCAATCCTAACTTATTCCTTTTATACACCACTGACCCTCAACGGCTCTTAGATGTCCTCCTGACAGGTATGGGAGTGATTGGTGGACCCCAATATGCATTTCTGCAGCTTGCGCCGAAAGCAGAACACGCCAGATCACTTTTGAATCTGTCTCAGCGGTTGGACTGAGATGGTCAGCCGTCTCAGCGGTTGCTTCTGTCCTGTCTCAGCGGATCCGCTGAGGCAGACAGTTGTCTGAGCGGTTTCTTCTATCTGCAGCTCAGCTTGCCCAGACACCTTCTCAGCGGCTCCTGGTCTTGTCTCAGTGGTTCAACTGAGACAGAGAGCTCGTCTCAGCTGATCATACATTACACCATGGTGTGCCCTAGTCCTGCATACTTATGAGATAGAAATAGGGTTTATCAAATACAACTTGTACTTAGCATTGAGTGTGAGGTCTCTTCAAATCAAGGGAACATTGAGGGTCATTTCCCAACAATCTCCCCCTATTTGAAGAAGGCAGAACACCCTCAAATGCTAGAGTACATAACTCATAAATTCTTGATATGTATCATTGCTACAAAGAATTCATCTTATCATGCTCATTACATCAAAAATATTATAACAGATAATGTTTATGAAAGTCATATTACCATAGAGTTTAATCAATCCATCAGTGTGATTTGATAAACATGACAATGCAACACAGATTAATTTAACCAATAATACCAGGGTAAAATTTAGATAAATCTCAGATTAACAATTCAGATAGAATAGTAATTCAAAGCTCAGTTTGCATTCATATATTCATAAAACATTTCAGACAAATTATAGTTCAATTATCATCCAGCCATTCATAAGATATTTATGCATTCATTTAGAATTTTCTTTTCTTAGAAGAAGAGCACTCAGGATTATCAGCGGCTGCTTCTTTTCCTTTAGCTGAGACCAATTGGTCTGTTGCAGCATCCATGTCTTCAGCAACCACTTCTTCTTGTGCTGGGAGCTCCTTATCTTCAGCATCCATGTTTTCAGCAACCACTTCTTCTTGGACTGGAGGCTCCTTATCTTCAGCAGGTACAACCATGTCTTCAGGAAGATTTGTGGATGTGTCCTTTTCAGTATTTGCTGCTTCAATCTCAGCTATCTTCCTCTTGTTCTCTTGCCTTTTAAAATGCATGAATGTCTTTGGGATGCATTTAGATGGCATCCTTCTTGGGTTATCTTTTCTTACAAGGTTTGCTTTGAATACTTTATCTCTTTTTGTGTTCCTCTCTAAATGTTTTATCCATTACTCAGGTGGATATAGCTTATCAATGTCTTTGCTTATTTGGCCATGGCTTAGCCAGGCATTTAGGATTATCTCTTTGGAGTCATCACTCCAATATTCAAAATCAAGGTCTCTACTGTTTTCATCCCTTTGTTTGGCCATGAATTCCTCAGTGAGCAACACATGCTCTCTTTCTCTTTTCTTTTTCAATCTCTCATTTTGTGTTATTGCCTCTTGATGAGGGAAATCTCAGTCTTCTGCCCTATTAACATCTAATATAGGAAGATTCAGAGCTATCCTTGTACCTTGTAGGACTTTCAGGGTGAGGTCGGAATTGATGACTGCATTTGTATCCTCCCACTTTCTGGCTTCTTCATAGATCTGTTGATGGAGGTCTTGCTTAGCTGTTGTTATTGTGCCAGAGAGAGTTTGGAATACATTCTCAAGGTCAGCTTGAAGTACATCTTTTAACTTGCCAACTTCTTCATTCAGATGGGAAGAGGTGGCTCTTGCAGCAATGGATTGAGAGACAGTTACAATTTCTGCTCTCAGCTCTTCCTTGTACCTGTCAGCTTCTTCATTTAACTGCATAGCAGTTGAATTGACATACTCTTGAAGATGATTGGTTGACTTCTCTATCAACTCATCTGTCTTACTTACATAATTCCTGACATATCCCATGTCCTTTTCAGACAACTGGAGATGTTTGTCCATGGATCTTAGAATGGTATTCTGAGAAATTACTGATTTTTCAGCAAGTTCAAACCACCTTGTCATCTGTTTGGTGAGCATGTCAGTGTTTTCCTTTATTTCTTTGACCTCAGTCATGATCTCAGCTTTCACATTCAAGATGGACTGATCAATGTATCCCCTGACAGATCTAATTAATTGATCTAAATGTAACTGCATGGTGGTGAGATGGGACTGTAGTAGCAAGTTTATGGCATTGAGAAGAGCCTCATTGGGTGAGGTGGAGGAAGAGGATTGCTGAATGTTGATAACAGCAGTTGGCGCATCATCCTGCTCATCTTCAGTGTCAACATCTTGATGATCACTCAGATTGACATCATCAGCATTATCATCCTCCTCCCCCTCAGAGAGAGCATTCTTTTCTGTTGAGTCCAGGAATGCTGGGACAATGAGTTGGAGTTAGATTGAACTACTTTGTTGGAACAACCTTATTTGTGATTTGGGCTAGGATCACTATATGTGTTAACTAAGGACAAGTTGACCCCAATGTATAGTTTATGGGTCAAGAGTTTAGGAAGAAATTTGGCTGTTAGATTAGCTAGAACTTAGGAAAATTTTAAGTTCCCAGCGTTCGACAAATGGCTATCGGCACTCGACAGATGGCTGCAAGCGCTCGACAAATTCCAGCCAGCGCTCGACAGATTCCAGCCAGCGCTCGACAGATTCCAGCCAGCGCTCGACAGATTCCAGCCAGCGCTCGACAGATTTCCAGACAGAGCTCGACAAATTCTTTACTGAAGCACAAATCGACAAATTCAGTCTTCAAATTATTCAATACTTAAAGATCAGTTATATATCAGTTCTCTGAACACAGATCGACGACTTTAACGGATCTATTCAAATATCTTTGGACGTATTCAAGTCAGATAAGTAAGGATATTATATTCTTTGAATATATTCCTTTCTTTCCTTTATTCAAAGGCAAAGATAGCCGTTGACAATTAATGCAAAGGAGTATTTCACGGCTATGGAATTAAAGGACCTGCCAAAGTCGTTTTGTCTTTGTTGTTATTCCAAGAAAGAATTAAAGTCTGATTATTCTATTCCAAAAAGAGAATATATCAAAGACAGACTTTATTGTCTCATTATCTCGACAGAATTAAAACACACTCTTACAGAATACAGAGAGAGCACACAACAAGGATAGAGAAAGAAAAAGAAGAACAGTCAGTCAAATATTCTCAGTCTTCTTCCTTCTCGAGCAGCAGTAGTTTTCTGAGAACACCTTCAACACCTTCTCTCAGTCTTTTGCTGCAAACACAGATCTTCAACAGAGCAATTACAATCTGAAGAAATACTTCTCTCAGATTAATTAGCTACAGGAGGATCAAGTTTTACAAAAAAAGAGCTCCAGCAACATCAACTGTCAAACAAATTCATATCAGACAGAGGAGCATTTCAACATCAAATCCACTAGAGTCTTCTCTATACATATTGACAGAGAAGAACTTCATAACCCCTCTCCATCCCATTCTGTACAGGGTTAATACTCCCTTCAAAAGTGTAACCCACTGGTGGCAAGACACCTTATCAAAAAATCCTTGTTTGGTTTTTAAGCACCTTATCAAAAGCTTATCGGTCAATTGGGCACCTGATCAAACTCCCATTGGTGTGTGGACACCTTATCAAAAATCCCTTGGTGTGAGGGCACCTTATCAAAAATTCCTAGTGGATTCCTACCAAGGGTGGTAGAAGAGTAGACGTACCCAGATTTATTGGGGAACTACTATAGCTCCTTGTGTCCTCTGTGATTGTTTATTTCTCTGTGCTGTGCTGTGCTGTGTGCTTTTATTTATTCAGTTTTTTTGTTTATATCTATCTCACACTGCTTACACATATATATTGCACTATTTTAATTCTGCTATAAAAACTAAGGAAAAGTTTTTAATACTCTATTCACCCCCCCCCCCCCCCCCCTCTAGAGTAACTTAAGATCTAACCTTCACTTTCAATTGGTATCAGAGGTTGGTTGATTCTTTACTGGCTAACACCTGAATCATAAAGATCAATTAGATCTTAAATTATTTTAGAGTTTTTATTGTATTTATTTTCTGTTAAAAATGCATGGCACAAAACAAAGAGTATTCAAGCACAAGACCTCCTATGTGCAATCTCAGTAAGTTTGCACTGTGGAAAGTTAGGATTAGGCTTTATATGAGCTCTATTGATGAAGAAATCTTTAATGTCATATTGATAGGACCTCCTGCTCCCTCAACATCAACAAGTACTGAAGCAACAACAGACAACCATGCTGTCCCACCTCCTGAGTGGACAGAAGAACAAAAGAAGCAAAGGAGTGCTAATGTAAAAGCCATAAATATTCTGGCTCAAACAATGTCTGATGACATATTTCAGAAAGTAGTGGATTGCACCTCAGCTAGAGAGATATGGACCTCTCTCAACAATATGGTTGCAGGCTCTGCTGATGAAAGAAAAGACAAAAGATCTCACTTGATCTCTCTGTATGAGAACTTCAAAAAGGATGAAAAAGAATCAGTTGCATATATGTACACTAGATTAAGTGTAATTATAAGTGAACTGAAAACACTGGACAAGGAAATCTCATTAACTGAGATCAATGACAAGATCCTAATGTGCTTCCCCAGCACTTGGGACTCTAGGATCTGGCCTATCAAGAAAGCCAGAAGCCTCAATGAGATTACTACTGAGATACTGCTAGGAAAGCTCAAATCCTATAAGCAACTCATCAAGACAAGAGAAGCTGAACAAGTGAGCACTTCCTCTCCAACAAAGAAGGACAGGAACATTGCCTTCAAAGCTACAGAAGAAGAATGAAAGACTCCTGAAAATGAGGAGTTCATGAGCCTTATAGCCAAGAGATTCCACAAAATGGCTAAGAAGTACTTCAGAAAGGACTCCAGATCAAGGGAAAAGCCAAGGTATGACAAAAACAATTCTAAAAAAATTATATGTTTTGGTTGCAGGAAACCAGGACACATAGCACCTGATTGTCTAGAAAATCAAAACAAGAAGGACAAGAAGGAAAAGAGAAAAGAAAAGGAAGAAAGAAGATACTCCAGCAAATCTTCCTCCCACAAACACAAAAAGAAGGGAAGAGGATTTGTAGCTGAAACTTGGAGTGAAACTGAATCAGATTCATCATCCAGCTTTTCTGATGATGAAGATAATGAAGAAGAAAGAAGTCTCTGTATGATGGCTATCAATGCCTCAGCATGCAATTCAGATGAAGAATCAGAATCTGAAGCTGAAAATGATGCAGATCAGGTAATATCTAACTTTGATTTTACTTCAGTTTAATTCAAAGATGAATTCAAGGTTCTTTGCTTAGACTTAATTAAATCTGAGAAAGAAATAATCTCACTCAGATATAAGCTAGCTAAAATGAAAAATATAAGTGAAGAAAATGTAAATCTTAAGAAAGATTTGGCTGCCTCTAGAGAACAAACTATTCTCCTTGAGAATAAACTTTCTGAGGCCAAGAAATTTGAAGAATCCCTAAATGGGAGAAGCATCAAACTGATGGATATTACAAGCACAGTAAATGCTAGACTTAATAACAAACTAGGCTTGGGTGCTTCATCAAGTGAGCCACCTCTGATTAAGAAGAATATATTATCTACACCTATAAAATTCATCTCTGCTAAAAGCAAAGAGGTTGTAGATGAAAATAAAAACATTTCAGGTAAGACTGTCGAGAATAGCAGATTCAGCAGAATTCGTCGAACGGAGCTCGACGAAATGCATCAAATTTGTCGAACGGAGCTCGACGAACTCTGAAAATAGATTTACTATATAGTAATTATATGAACGGTGCTCGACGAAATATCAGTCATTTGTCGAACGGAGCTCGCCGAACTCAGCCCAGTTCATATAACAGAAACTATACAGCAAATCTGAACAATTCATATTCTTCACATTCTAAGAATCCTTTCACTGAATGGATTATACCTCCAAGGAGATATCATCCACAAGGTTACAAGGACCAACTTGAAATGCCTTTTATTTCAGATTTTTGTGGTAATACAAAAAGACCCAAGGTAGTTTGGGTCAGGAACAAATAGTTCTTTTTGTTTTTGTTTTTGCAGGTACACAGCTGTCCAAGAATTAATGAGAAATGGTATTTGGACAGTGGCTGTTCAAAACATATGACAGGGAATAAGGCCAACTTGAACAACTATAAGGCAAAGCTTGGACCAAAAGTTATATTTGGAGACTCCAACTGTGGACAGGCCAAAGGCTATGGAAAAGTCAAGGTTGGAGAAGTCACCTTCAAAGAGGTAGCTTATGTAAAGGGACTGAAGCACAACCTCATCAGCATAAGTCAGTTATGTGATGAAGGGTATCAGGTAACCTTAAATAAACTGAATTGCCTTATTAAATCTACTGATGATATTATTGTTTTATCAGGTATTAGGCAGGGTAATATATATTTAGTGAAATTCAATTCATCTACTTCAGAAATTTGTTTATTTAATGAATTAGGCAAACCTAGTGAACTTTGGCATAAGAGATTAGGACATGTAAACCTTAGGACCATTGCTAAATTATCTAAGGACAATCTTGTTAGAGGTTTACCCTTAGGATCATATAAGAAAGAAGGCCTTTGTAGGGCATGTCAACTAGGCAAGCAAACTAAAAATAGCTTTAAATCATTATCTAAAAGTGATTCACCTAGATCCTTATATTTGCTACATATGGACCTTTTTGGACCTATAGCAACAAAGAGTTTAGGGGGGAAGTCTTACACTCTAGTTATTGTAAATGGCTTCTCTAGATTCACTTGGGTGTTCTTTTTGAGAGAAAAGTTAGATAACTTTAAAGTTCTTACAGACTTTCTTAAGAGCATAAAGATTGAGTACTCTACTGTAGTTGCATTGATCAGAAGTGATCATGGCACTGAGTTTGAGTCTCTTCTTATGCAAGAATTCTGTGAGAAGGAAGAAATCAAGCATTGCTTCTCAGCTCCTAGAACTCCTCAACAAAATGGGGTAGTTGAAAGGAAAATAGAACTCTAATTGAATTAGCAAGAACATTGCTTGCAGATGCTAATTTGCCGCTATCTTTTTGGGCAGAGGCTGTTAGCACAGCAAATTATGTACTGAATAGAAGTTTGATACACAAACTTAAGGTTAAGACTCCTTATGAATTACTTAAAGGGAAGAAACCTAAAGTTAATTATTTTAGAGCATTTGGTTGTAAATGTTATGTTCATAATAATGATAAGAAATATCTTAGAAAATTTGAACCAAAATCTGATGAAGGAATTTTCTTAGGCTATTCACTAATCAGCAAAGCATATAGGATTTATAACAAATCCTCTCTTAAAATAGAAGAGTCCATGCATTGTTGGAACTAACCTATTAAATGAGGAGAGGAACACTGCCTCTACCAGAAACATTGTGCAGGTACCAGAAGTCACTTTCAATTGGTATTCAATTGACATCAAACTATTAGAGACCTCAACTGATATTAGAGCACTTTCAATTGGTATCAAAGCAGAACATAGATACTCAATTGCACTTTCAATTGGTATCAAAGCAGAACATAGATACTCAATGGCACTTTCTATTGGGATCAAACTATCAGTTGCAGAAATAAAAGAAAGGGTTTACACTCTCAAGACAAAGAATGCAAATGAAATTGCAAGAACAACAGCAATATAAATCTTGCATCCTTCCCTACCTCCATCAAATGTCCCTTCTTCAAGGGGCCTAGCTTCAGGCCTTCCTGAAACTAGGCTGGGGGAGAAGTTTTATGAACAAGCTCCATTTGATGCAATGTTTTGCTCAGGGGGAGTTGTTCTATAAACTAGGCAAGGAGAGAAAGCTGAAGAACATCCAGAACTCAGGGGGAGACACTCTCAGGGGGAGTTGCTGTATGAAGAAGCTTGATAAAGCTTACAGTAGTTTGCTGATTACAGTTCATGATCAAGTTCAGATCAGTTATTGCTGCAGATACAGTTCAGAAGAAGAATTTTGATATAGCAAATTCAGTATCAGTTATTGATACAGCTCAGCTTATCAGAAATTCAGAAATTAGTTAAATATTCAGATCAGAATTCAGAACAACACAGATCAGACAAAATCAGAATTTTAGAATTCAGAAGCAACAGAATTCAGAAAAATCAAGGTTCTGATTGTATTTTCAGTTTTATTTTTATTGAAATGTATTTTCAAAACTCAGAGTATTTTTCTTTTCATATCTGATAAAATATTTAAAATATATCAGATATATTCATACTCTGTTGTTTTTGACGTTTTAGCATTTGTTTATTTTCAACTTTTGTCAAATAGTGTCCTAACCAAAATAGGGGGAGATTGTTGGAACAACCCTATTTGTGATTTGGGCTAGGATCACTATATGTGTTAACAAAGGACAAGTTGACCCCAATGTATAGTTTATGGGTCAAGAGTTTAGGAAGAAATTTGGCTGTTAGATTAGCTAGAACTTAAGGAAAAATTTAAGTTCCCAGCGTTCGACAAATGGCTATCGGCGCTCGACAGATGGCTGCCAGCGCTCGACAAATTCCAGCCAGCGCTCGACAGATTTCAGCCAGCGCTCGACAGATTACAGCCAGCGCTCGACAGATTTCCAGCCAGAGCTCGACAAATTCTTTACTGAAGCACAGATCGACAAATTCAGTATTCAAATTATTCAATACTTAAAGATCAGTTATATATCAGTTCTCTGAACACAGATCGACGACTTTAACGGATCTATTCAAATATCTTTGGACATATTCAAGTCAGATAAGTAAGGATATTATATTCTTTGAATATATTCCTTTCTTTCCTTTATTCCAAGGCAAAGATAGCCGTTGACAATTAATGCAAAGGAGTATTTCACGGCTAATGAATTAAAGGACCTGCCAAAGTCGTTTTGTCTTTGTTGTTATTCCAAGAAAGAATTAAAGTCTGATTATTCTATTCCAAAAAGAGAATATATCAAAGACCGACTTTATTGTCTCATTATCTCGACAGAATTAAAACACATTCTTACAGAATACAGAGAGAGCACAACAACAAGGATAGAGAAAGAAAAAGAAGAACACTCAGTCAAATATTCTCAGTCTTCTTCCTTCTCGAGCAGCAGCAGTTTTCTGAGAACGCCTTCAACACCTTCTCTCAGTCTTTTGCTGCAAACACAGATCTTCAACAGAGTAATTACAATCTGAAGAAATACTTCTCTCAGATTAATTAGCTACAGGAGGATCATGTTTTACAAAAAGAAAAGCTTCAGCAACATCAACTGTCAAACAAATTCATATCAGACAGAGGAGCATTTCAACATCAAATCCACTAGAGTCTTCTCTATACATATTGACAGAGAAGAACTTCATAACCACTCTCCATCCCATTCTATACAGGGTTAATACTCCCTTCAAAAGTGTAACCCACTGGTGGCAAGACACCTTATCAAAAAATCCTTGTTTGGTTTTTAAGCACCTTATCAAAAGCTTATCGATGAATTGGGCACCTGATCAAACTCCCATTGGTGTGTGGACACCTTATCAGAAATCCCTTGGTGTGAGGGCACCTTATCAAAAATTCCTAGTGGATTCCTACCAAGGGTGGTAGAAGAGTAGACGTACCCAGATTTATTGGGGAACTACTATAGCTCCTTGTGTCCTCTGTGATTGTTTATTTCTCTGTGCTGTGTTGGGTGCTTTTATTTATTCAGTTTTTCTGTTTATATCTATCTCACACAGCTTACACATATATATAACACTATTTTAATTCTGCTATAAAAACTAAGGAAAATTTTTTAATACTCTATTCACCCCCTCCCATCTAGAGTAACTTAAGATCTAACCTTCACTTTTATACTTAGAGGTTCTAAGGATAATAATGTAAGATTTACCTAGAAGTTCATCTTTCTCTGTAGGAGGAGCACTTTGCACCTCCTCCTCAGATAAACAACTTGAATGGATGAATCTAGGAATTCTAGAACAAGAATTGTAAAGTTAGATTTTATGATTCTGAATGTTTAGGCTGGGTTTGTAGGGCCTACCTATAACCTGATCTTTATCAGCTGATGGCTCTTGTGGCTGCTCCCCCTCAGATGGGGAATCAGATGAACCTTGTGAAGGTAATGACCACAGGGTTGGTGCATTTTCAGGAATGTTTCTTATTCTTTATTCAACACTGAGGATAATTGTGTCAATCTGACCATGTAAATTTTGAGGTGATGGCCTTCTATCTTCATCAACATCATTGATGTTAGAGATGTCTAGGGAGGCTTGATCTTGTTGTTGCTCCCCCTTAGATGGAGCAGACATCAGTGCTTGAGTATCTGTGGTCCACATTATTTAGATGTCAGATTTGACTAACTGTGGTGATTAGCTATAATCAATTACTTAAATGTGTTGTGAAGAATTTGAGGTATTATTTACCAGAGGTTATGACTTTGTCCAGCTGTTGTGGGTGGACAGAGTCAGCTGGCATGTCAACTTGTGTGGCCTCCTTGTCAAGAATGTTGTGTGAACCAATGTTAGCACCAGCATCTTCATCTTTGTTTGAATGATCAGACTCAGAACTAGACATGATCAGCCTTGTTTTCTTAGAAGATGAGGGGGTTGTCTTCTCATTTCCTTTAATTTCAAAGGGCTAACTCATAATCAATACCCTGGTGAATCTTTCTAAAGTCTTGATGTCCATTCTCTTGAGATAGTGAAGATTTGCTCCTTTGGATGTGTTGAACTTGTCAGGGTGGTTTTGAAGGAGTTATAAGGAGAGAATTCTTCCCATATTGGGTGCCTGAAGGCATTCCTTTATTCTTTGAAAGATGACCTCTCCCCAAGAGGTTTTCTTTTTCAGAATTATTCTTGTCAGGAGGTCAAACATGTACTTTGAGATTGTACCATGGGACCCTGGTTTGCAAAGAATGGCTTTTCCCACAATATCTGATAAAAGTTTTCCCTTTTGGTTGAAAAATTTCCTCTTCAATGAGCCAATTTTGGCATCATTGTACTCAGAACATTTTAGAGCCTTTTTCTTGTCTTTTTCAGAGATGTCATCCTCCTCACTTGGACTGCAGGATGGAAGATGTAATGCTTTTTGTAGTTTTGTTGGGGTTATCTTGATTCTATCTTCTCCAATCTTTGACTTGAGGGAGCATTTGGAGGTGGACAACTTGACATTACCAAATCATTCCAGAACTTCAGTTCTGAGAATGGCACAGGGTTCAGATATTAGAAATTCCAGGCCTTGGTTTTCTAGGAGTTGAATCACTCCCTTAATTTCTTCTGGAGCATGGGCAAACCCATGCCTTACTATCTCATATCCTTCAAGAAGATCTTTAGAGCTTTTGGGAGCCATTGCAGTGGTGCAGGAATGCGCTGGGACGGAAGAGTAGGTTTTTTGTCTCGGCGGCTGGAAGAGAAGGGTCGTGTGCTTTTCACTAATCAGATTGGCTATTTATATGGCTTAAGACTTAGGTAAAATTAAACCTAGTAATTGGATTTGATTGCTCTTATAATTGTAAGTGTAAATGAAATTACATTATAAAGCTGAGTTCGTCGAACACAAAGCTGAGTTCGTCGAACTCAAAGCTGAGTTCGTCGAACTCAAAGCTGAGTTCGTCGAACTCAAACTGGATTTCGTCGAACAAAAAGCTGAGTTCATCTGAAACTACATCATAAAGTTGAGTTTGTCGAACACAAACTGAGTTCGTCGAACACAAAGCTGAGTTCGTCGAACACAAAGCTGAGTTCGTCGAACTCAAACTGGAGTTCGTCGAACACAAAGCTGAGTTCATCTGAAACTACATCATAAAGCTGAGTTCATCTGAAATTCATCATAAAGCTGAGTTTGTCGAACACAAAGCTGAGTGCATCTGAACCTACATTATAAAGCTGAGTTCGTCGAACATAAACTGAGTTCATCGAACACAAAGCTGAGTTTGTCGAACTCAAACTGGAGTATGTCGAACATAAAACTGAGTTCATCTATAAAGCTGAGTTCATCGAACACAAAACTGAGTTCGTCGAACACAAAGCTGAGTTCGTCAAACTCAAACTGGAGTTCGTCGAACTGAAGACAAAATCTACTGAACTGGCTGGAAGACTGAATTCATCGCGCTGAGGAGCAATTTCGTCGAACTGAAACACGGCGTTCGTCGAACCCAGGAAAGAGTTCGTCGAACTGAGACTTTTCCGAACTGTTTAAGTGCAACCTGAAGCTCAGCTAAAACAGATTGTTCTGGTTAGGCTGATCATACTACTTTAAAATCATTAAAGATAGGATTACTTGAATGCCTAATCATGTCTCTCATAGGATTGATGTGTCAACATTTTTAGTTATATCAAATCAAGATTGGAAGAATGAAGTGTTTTACACTATTCTACATTTAACATTCCTAGTTCAATCTTGAAGGCATTAAACTTGGCCTCATCCAATGGCTTAGTGAAGATATCAGCCACTTGAATGTCAGTGGGGACAAATTCAAGGCAGATAACTTGAGATTCTACATGTTCTCTTATAAAATGATATCTTATTTCTATATGCTTAGTCCTGCTGTGAGAGACAGAATTCTTAGCAATAGAGATAGCACTGGATGAGTCACAATAAAGAGGAGAGTTACTTACCTTAAGGTTGTAGTCCTCTAGCTGGTGTTGAATCCATAATAGCTATGCACAATAGCTCCCTGCAGCAATGTATTCAGACTCATCAGTAGAGATAGCCATACATGTCTGCTTTTTGCTGCTCCATGATATCAACCTTCTTCCTGGGAATTGACAAGTGCCACTTTTGCTTTTTCCTGTCTTCTTTGTAGCCTGCAAAATCTGCATCTCTTCCTTCAAGTCACCATTGAGAAAGGATGATTTGACATCCATTTGATATACTTTGAACCCCTTGTGGGCAGCATAGGCAAGGAATAACCTAATTGCTTCCAACCTTGCAACAGGGGCAAAAGTTTGATCAAAGTCTATCCCTTCTTCCTGTCTATACCCTTTGGATACCAGGCTTGCCTTGTTCTTTATGATTGTGCCATTTTCATCTAACTTGTTCCTATCATGTGCCATGAGCACCCACTGTCCAAGTACCAAATTTGGTTGAGGCTGGTACTTGAACTATCCTGCAAGACAGAGTTTAGTTATCCTTAGGAGCCCAAATAGCTTTGGGTCCTAGGTACTTATTAGCATGATGAAATGACCTTACACTAGTTGCACCCTTTGCAGGAAGGCTCATCTTTGCACATGCCACATTAGGATTGTGCCAACAGTCTATGACAAAGTGTCCTACTTTACCACAACACCAACATTCATGAATGTTGTATATCCTCTTTTGAACATTTCTTGAGGGGTGTGCAGCACAATCCACATGTTCAGGAGGAGAGACAACAACTTTTCTCTTGTTTCTTTCAGCAAGGATTTGGCTGAAAGTCAATCTGTGGAGGGTCTTAGTGGTTTTTGTATTAATGGCATCAACTTGTTTTGGCTTTTGGGCAATGTAAGTCTTGTGGCATTAGACACTGAGCAATTAGACATGTCCACTGATTTGACAGCAGTCATGTTCTTGGCTGAATCAACAATAGAAGGACTTGCTTTCTTATTCTTGAATGAAGGGGCTGATGTACCAAATACAAATGGTCCAGGTTGGGCCATTTGAATTTCCTCATGGGAAGCCTTCATAGCACTCAATCTCATTCCCTTTCTTCCACTATGGGAAGGAGTGTTTTCCTTCCTATAGGTACTTCCATTCTTGCAGTGGCCATACATGCTTTCATGGTCATACCCGTTGGAAGGGAGTAATACCTTTTGAAAGGTGGTTTGAGGCTTAGCCTTACCCCTGCTCTTTTCTCCACTCCCTTCTCCTGCTTCCATTTTATTGAATCCTAATCCTCTCCTATTGGATTGAGAAGAGGAGCCAATAATAGGAAGCACATATTTTGGCTTGGAGAATTGAGCCACTAGGCTTCTTTCTTTCACAAGCTTCTCCTCAAGATCCTTGATGACCTTGTTCCTTAGAGATATGGTGCTTAGATGGGTGATAGTTATCCCCTTCAGATGGCTAATTTCCCTATACATCTGACTCATCTTGGTAGAAGATTCAGTGCATTCTTGTTTTTCCATCTTAAGGGAATCAATCTCTTGGGCTTGCCCCTTGGCTAGTTTTTTGCTCCTTTTCAGAGCTTCCAAGAGAGCATCATACTTGTCAATCAATTGATTGACATCCACCTCAGCTTCTGAATCACTTCAATCAATTGATGAAGGTCCTCTAGATTTTGGGCCAGTCTCATAATCAGAAGAGGATATGGAATGAATTAATACCTGTTCATTTTCAGAGATATTCTGACTGTCCTCCTCATCAGTGATGGCCATGAGGCCTAGCTGAACATTGTCCTCTTCATCCTCCTCTATATCACTGTCTGAGTGTGATAGAGGGGCCCTGACTCTAACTTTGGGAGCAGGATAATCTTCATCCTCTGCTATTGCAAAGAGCCCTATGTAGGCCTCTTCTTCATTCTCTGAATCTGAAGTTGAGGATTCAGATTCACTCCAACTTTTTCCTTTGTTTGCTAGGAAGGATTTTTCACCCTTCCTATCCTTTTGGTGATGATGCTTCTTATCACCTTTCTCCTTTCTTTTGGATGGATAGTCAGCTATGACATGTCCAGGTTTGCTGCAGCAATAACAAATTATGTTATTTGAAACATATTTACTAGATTTGGAATCATACCTGTCACCCTTTGGGTGCTGTCTTTCAGGTTTCCTGTGGTCTTTCTTGGAGTGTGATGAGGAGAAGGGCTTGTTCTTCCATTGCTTCCTCCTCATCATCTTCTTGAACTGCCTTGAGAAGATAGCAAACTCTTCATCAGAGGAAGAGCTATTTGAGGTGCTGATTTCAGATTTTTCAGATTCAGCACTTCTCCTTGGAGGAGACACCATCCTGCTCTTGCTTTTCTTAGAGCTGTCATCTTTGAAAGCTACAGATTTCTCCCTTTCCTGAGCCCTTGTTGAGGTGTCCTCTTCCTTTCTTGTAGACATGTGCATCTCATAAGAGAGCAGCTTTCCAAACATTGTATGAGTGGGGGTATCACCAAGCCTAGCCACTTCCCTGATAGCACAGATTTTTGTATCCCAATCCCTTGTTAGAGATCTAAGGAACGTATCATTCAGCTCATAATCAGTGAACACTCTCTCATAGGTTCTCAGCTCATTGACTATTCTAAAGAACCTCTCATAGAACATATGAAGTATCTAGTTGCCAACCTAAATCACCTAGAGGGGGTGAATAGGTTATAACTGCGTCTTTTGCGGAATTAAAAACTTGAGGAAATAGAACGCACAGAAAGCAAATCACAATCACAGATAACACAAGAAATTTATAGTGGTTCCCGATTCTTAGGTACTCCACTTGCCAGCCTCGCCAATCTAGCACCACAGCTAGACTTGACTGCTTCACTATAACTCGGATCAAGAATGATCCTACAATCTCGAAGTTAACACTCCTACAACTCGGAGACAAATCTCCTGCAATCTCAGAGAGAACCTCTCTTACAACTTTGAGAACACCTCTCCTACAACTCGAAGAACACCTCTCCTACAATCAAATGTAATAAAGAATTGATACAAAATTATCAATACATAACCAGATCTGAAAGGCCTTGAGATCTTCTTCCTTCTTGAGGCTTGTAAAGCTTTGACTAGTTGTCGATGAGGAAGAACAATAAAACTCAGATCTGACCTTCTTTGATTCAATTTGATCCAATAGATACTGTAGATGATGGAGCAGTGATCAATCGAACATTTACATCCACTGGAGACAACTGATTTAGAACAGCAAATCGATCTCCAGCTTTTCGACAGGAGGCGGCACTTTCACGTTCTTGGAACAAAAGGAGAATTAGGGCTTGATCAAAATAGAATAATGAATTATTATCATTGGAACTTAAGAACGAGTGCCTTTTATAATAAAAGACTTAACGACATCAGTTAAGGTAGAATGAACCTTAAACGAAATTAAAAGAGACGTCTAAAAAGACAGAGTGATTTAACGTCCCGTCAAAAAGGAATTAGAAAAGATTTCAGGAAAAGGACAGATTTCTCGAGAACTAAATGAGATTCCGAGAAAACAGGATTCAGAAAAAAAGAATTAATCTCTAGAAAACAAAGAGCTTCTCGAGAAAAGAATTAAACAACATAAAACACAGAATTCAAAATGAAGGAATTAACTTCTCGGGAACAAAGAACTTCTTAAGAAAAATAGGATAAAGAACAAAACAATTAATTTCTCGAGAACAAATGATTTCTCGAGAAATAAATTGACTTTGGCTTCAAGAAGAACATAGAAGGAATTTTACAGGAGAGAAAATACTTTCTCGAAAGATAGAAAAACTTTTCGAGAAAAGAAAATAGAGAACTAGATCAAAACAGAGTCAAAATGGTCGGCCAGCTGGTTTGTCGAACTGAGCTCAAAGAAACAATTTAATTTCAACAAAACAGCGAACGACGAAATAATAAGAGCTCATCGAATAGAAAATCAAAGAAAACAATTCAATCTTACAGCTAAACTGCGTTCGACGAAATGTCGTCACTTCATCAAACGGAGATCGACGAATGACGAAAGCGCTTTACTTCAGCAGAAACTGAGATCGACGAATGCAGTCGATGATAACAAATTCAACACAGGCGCAAAAACGGTCGACGAAATAGATTTCAGCTTAGGCAGAACTGAGATCGACGAATTTTATTCAGTTCGTCGAACTGAGATCGACGAACGCGCCAACTTTCGTCGAAAGCGGAATTTACTTAGAAAAATTCCGGTTTCTTCCTTGAACATAGAACATCAGCACCTTCCTTTAGCTCTTCCTTTGTGTTGGAATAAAAAGGTACATCCCAATAGAGAGAATTCACATGAATCAACACCTTGGTCCATACAATGAGGAATTACATTGCATAGGCCCATGTTTGATGACCCATTGAAACCTGACATTGGTTTGTACTTAGCCATTTAAAAACCTGTAACCACATTACTAGAGAGCAACATCAAATACAAACTCAATTCAACTTAGTTCAAGGGGACTTCTTCAAATCAAGATAATTGTGGATACAATTCCCAACAATCTCCCCCTATTTGTAGAAGTCGGAACCCTAAAAACTAAGATGAATTGCAACAAAGTATAACAGATATACTACACATTATAGAAGAAAGAATATGAAAACAAAATGAGCATTAAAATCAAAAACTATATATGATTAAGATTGTCAAAATGATTTAATGTTCACACAATCATATTGAAAGAAAGTTTTTGATGGTCTTCATAATCTTTTCTTCAGGCATTGTTCCTTCTCTTCTGCTCATGTCTTTCAAAATAAGTATAAGGCTTAGGATAGTACTTTGGAGGAGCTGTTGGAGCTGAAGGATTGTTGTAACCATTGTTGGAGCCTATGTTACGCATCTCTTGGTTTGAGAATAACAAATACCGTATCGTATTTGATCTAGTATTTTGTGTGATTATAGTGTGCAGGTTGTACTAGAACTATAGCTACACATTCCTTGAATAGTATACTGAATGGAGACGACCCTCTGAAAAGAGAGCTAATGCCCCGCGTTAGCTGTTAACGCCCTGCGTTAACATCCGTTGGGAAGGAATCCGTCGAGAAGAAATGTCATCGAGAAGAAATCCGTTGAGAAGGCAGAGAGAAGGCAGAGACAATGCCAGGCGTTAGTACTTAACGCTGGCGCTAGCCATTTGACGAACTTTGATCTCCGTTCGACAAAATTCCTCCTGAAGAAACTGTGTTCGACGAATAGGACCTGCATTCGACGAACAGGACCTGCGTTCGATGAACTGGACCTGTGTTTGACAAACTGGACCTGCGTTCGATGAACTGGACCTGCGTTCGATGAACTGGACCTGCGTTCGACGAACTGGACCTGCGTTCGACGAACTGGACCTGCGTTCGACGAAATGAGAAGGGTGATCGACAAATTTGAAGGAGAATGACTCAACGCCAGCGTTGACCCTTAACGCCCGCGTTGAATCCACAAACTACCATGATCTTGACGGTTGCGCGATTTACCCCACGATAGTGCATGTTCACTAACGCCGGCGTTAACCCTTAACGCTGAGCGTTAGCTTCCGAGGCTATTTAAAAGTGCAGCTCCTCTCATTCAAATGGACAAGAGATGATTCCAGAATTCTGATACTTTAGAGAGAGGTTCGTGTACAGCAATTAAGAGATCTCCCTTGGGCTAACATGAAGATCTAAAGAAGATTTTGAAGGAGAAGGTCTACAACGCATATTCCATACAAAGGACGATCGTTTCAAGAACACCAACATCTACATCGACTTCGTCTTCACCTTCAGAATTTCTTGGGGAGTTTCTCTTTACTTATCTTGTAATCTTTTATTTTTCCTTTTTGTATTTTGTGTGGAGAAATCATTCGGTGAGAACGTCGGATTCCGGGAAGGATTCCGTGGGTAAATTCGCCTTGTGTTGGCGACTAGGTCCTTGTGAGGCTTAGGGGGTAATTTGCTGCCTTGTGCGTGGCGACTAGGTCGAGGGTGGATCTAGGGGGTGGCTAGAGGCCTTATCTGGGGATAGATAGGCTATAGCCAACCGATCCTTGGGAGAAGGACCGGTGAAACAACAAAAAGTGTTTTTACATTTTTTTGCCTTGATTTCTAGCGTTATAGAAATTAAACATTTGTGTATTCAATTTATTATGAAATAAAAGCATGTCTTTTAATGTTCTATTCAATTGATTTTATTTCCTCTTCAAGAATGTTTTAATTTCTATTTTCATCAAAGTATCAAAATTAATATTTGTATAATTATCTTTGAAATACAATAATTATTCTCATTATCTCTGATTTTCTGGAATTGTGTTTCATTTAAGATTTCATAAGTAAAATCACTGTGGCAACCTTTTTGTTCTAAGGAATATTCTCTGGAGAGCTAACGCCCAACGTTAAGACTTAACGCCAGGCGTTAGCAACAGTCAACAAAAAGTTTTGTTTCGATTATTTAAAAAGGAATCTTCATTACAATCCTATCTGGAATATTTAAATATATTTTTCTATATAATATTCTGAAACTTCAGTCCCAGACTCTGATAAACTTAAATAAGATTTAAATTCTATAAAACCCTTATTCACCCCCCTCTAAGGGAGCCATCAGATCCAACACATGGTATCAAAGCGAGGTTATTCCAATACGACTTCATAACCGGGAATAATGGCGCTTCATGATCTCGCATCTTCTAGAGGGGATAATTTTTATGAAAATAAAAAATCATTATGTCCACCATTATTTATGGGTGAAAATTATAATGGTTGGAAAACACTTATGGAAATATTTCTTAAAACTTTGGATATTGAAGTTTGGAATATTACAATTAAAATGCCCCCAAGTATTTTAAGTAAGAATGAAATGTTTTTAAATGCCAAATCTATGAATAGTCTATATTCTGCTCTAGATCAAAATATTTTCAAACTTATTTATACACTTCCTACTGCTTTTGAAGTTTGGAAATTTCTTGAGAATACTTATAGTCTTCCTTCCACAAATGATGAATAAGAGGAATTCCTTATGGATCCAAGAGAAGAAATCGATGAGGACTCATTCTTGGAGGAAGATCAATCTAAGAGAGAAACAATATTGAACTCAATTGATGGCAAAACATCAAGCAAAAGAGAAGACGGAAACTATAGCAAGGTAAGAAAATCTAAATCTTTTCTTTTAGTAACTAATTCTATTTCTACATTTTGTGTGCTTAAATTTGCTAAACGTAAAATTTCAAAGTTGAAAAATGTAATTCCAAATTTACGTTTAGAAAATAAAACTTTAAAAGCAAACGCTAAAGTAGAATCTTATATTGATGTTTCAAATTCTCTTTCATGCTCTTTAATTGAAAATGCTAAACCCTATTTTGATTATAATTTTTTTAAAGAAGAACTCAAGGTTTTAAAAAAGGGTCTTTTAAATTCAAAAGAGCATAATGAAAAATTGATAAAAGAAAATGATAATTTATTGGATAAACTAGAATCATTAAAAATGTTTATTCAAAACTTTTCATATAATAAAACATCCTTTATTTCTAGTTTATCAAATTATCAAAAGTCTAAAAGCTTAACTTCATATTATAAGAGTATGTCTATAAGAAAGAGTGGAAATGAAAATCATCAAAATAAGAACCAATCATTTAAAACATATTGTAACCCACTCTTTCAACATTCAATTCTTAAGAAAGACCATCACTCTTATAAACTCTCAAAGAATCAATTTAATAAAATTCATTATGATTATCAATATCAATGTATTTTGAAAAGTAATTTGAATAAACATAAATCCCAAATGAATTATTTTTCAAACAACTATCATTCCAAAAAGATGTCAAATAATCATAATATGAATTTAAAAGATAAACAACCAAAGTATGAATGGAGGCCCAAAATTAAAAATGAAACACTAACTCCACTTGTAAAGGCCCATTCATCACTATCTCTCCAAAAGCCTACACGATGTATTTGGGTACCCAAAGGAACCATCACACTTGGTACCCTTTGGATACCTAAATCTCTCATTCACTAGGAATCTTTGTATTGCATGAAGTAGACTTAATTATAAATGAAATATCATTACTCTACTTCATGATATGCTTAATTGCTTCTTCTTTTATTTATTTTTTATTTTTGAGCCAACTTGTTTATGATCACTTTATGTATCATGAGATATGACTTTCATTTTAAGCCTAATTTTAACAAATCAAATTGAATTAAATTGAACATAAAGTCATATATTTTTTAAGTGATCTATCTTTTCTTTTTAAATGTTTTATCCTTTTTAAATCCTTTGCCTATAAATGTCTTATATTATCATTATAAATTAAATGCTAAATTTGCTAAATGATATTATCAAGACTAATGAAACTACTTTCAAAATTGGATTTAAATGGATTTTTAGGGGTCTTAGGCTAAAATATTAAATGCACAACTTATTGCATATTTGTCTATTTTTCGTTGCTGCATATAATAGCCCCTATAATGAAAAATCATAATTAAAAAAAAATTACAAAAATGATGAATATGATTTCACACACTCCATCTTGATCTATTAATATCCTATGCTAAAATTCACTATAATCATATATCATAATTCATGATCCATCAAGACCTATCTTAAATCAACTAATTCTATCAACCTTAAGAATTATGAAATATATGATTGCTATTGATATTATAGTATCACATCTTGTTTTGTGTGTGTGATGTACATCTCTATTATTTGCATGTATCTCATTATCTTTAGACCTAAGAATTAACTTGAAATAAACAAGATGAAATCAAATAGAATTGTCACTTCGCTCTAGGTCTATTAAAATTCAAAACTCTATGTTTGAATACATGCAATTCAATTGTATATTTGTCCAATTTTACTTAGCTTTGCAGCTTGTAATTCATCATACTAGCAACATCACTTACCATTGGTAGAAATTAATGTCCATGCTAGTTATATATCTTGCAATGCTAAAGTAAATTATATTACTAAAATATGATAATCATAATTTCTTTTGTAGTTATTTGCATGAATAAAATGTATTCTAAATGGATTTAAAATCAACAATCATCGATATAATTGTAAATCCAAAACTAATCATGCAATTATACCATAGTTAATATATTTAAGGATTACACGCTTAGTATGTGTAAGACCCCCCTCCCGGAACACAAAACACGGCCGAGGGAAGTCTTATGCCCAGAACAGCCGCCTTGCGGTAGCGTCAACACACGGGCTAACCTGTACCATAAGACGCCTATTCTGCCGGCTATTACCAATATCATTTGCCAACCCATCAATAAATTTAATATTTTCAAGAGTCCATAATTCACAAAGTAAAAATGTCCACAAGATGTATAAATGACAGGAAGCAAAAGGAGCTCCCAAATATACAATAACAAGGTATAGCGGAAGTCTACAACAAGAACTACAATCCCTCTCAACCGTATCAGAAGGTGTTGTTGCAAAAGCTGCAACAAGTCTCCAAGTCCTATCACTCTGATCTGTCCTGTACTGCTCCAGCTGGGTGTGCTCCTAAAAATTGTGGTGTAACAATCGTTAGTCATAAAGACTAAGTGGCTTCACATTCTCTCACCCCGATGACTCTTAGGCACCATGTGGTAGGAAAGAAAGGAAAGCTGCAATATAACAGTAAGTACAATATGCAGGTGACAAGGAGGTACTACTAACCTAGCAGTTATATGTCAACAACTAACAACATGTATATAAAAGCGCTTACATCTAGCAGTTATATATCAACAGCTAACAACATGTATATATATATACATCAAGCACCCTTCTAGCAAATCTATTATAATAATTCAAGGGGCTACTATGAAGCCGAGCAGTATATATATAAATGAGCGTCAAAGTGAGTATACACACGCAGTTATAAAAGAGTCTAAGCAACTGGGAAAGTAAACTAGAGTAGTTATAAAGTAAGCTAGATCAAGTAAAGAAACAACTAGAGCAGCTATGAAAGTAACCTTACCTTATGTGTGTACACACACAAACACATAAGCTAAGGGATCTGGCAAGAAGTAAACTCATCGTATAAAAGAGCACATACTAATTTATACGCTGAGGTCTCTGTTTTATGCAAGTATGTTATGTCATGATGTGCAATGCATCGATGCAACTCACGCACACGACTATGTACATACAAACCTTTTATAGTTCCCTCTGTTTGAGTGTGTCAACTCAGGTACCCAGTTGAGGCAAACAGGACAGTGGACCGGGTTGTCCACTTCTAGGATTATGTAACAACAACAAACCTAGACCTTTGTACGCCCCTAAGAACACACAGGGTATCCGCGTACTATCTGGTAAGCACCACCTCTAGCCCTCTATTCGATTCTCCGCTCAGGTACCCAATTGAGGCAACAGGGCAGTGGACCGGGCTGTCCACTTCTAGGCTTGTGTAACACCACCCAACCTAGACCTTTGTACACCCCTAAGAACACACAGGGTATTCGCGTACTACTTGATACAACAATGCCACTAAGTGAAACACCAAACTCTTGGCTCGGAGGACTCGAGCAGTCCTCCTTATATAACATGGAACTTATCTTTTGCAGGACAACCCCAATCCTCCCAATAGGATCTCGAGTCTACCGCTCGTAGAACTATCCCAGTCCTTCCTTATATCCCGAGCCTACCGCTCGCAGGAATAACTCAATTCTTCCTTATATCCCGAGCCTACCGCTCGCAGGACTAACTCATGCTCTTAAGCAAGCAAGGGCTCCAAACCGAGTCCCTTCCCACATTAACTTAGGATGTCGACCCATCCCAATCACTAAACCAAGCCCTCAATGCTACCCATAGGGAGTTAGCATACTCTAAGCAGTGACACACAAGTCCTGAGATTTCACTTCCTACGAACCTAACCTAAGGACTACTTGAGCACAATATCATGTCCTCAAAACTAAAGATCAATGACTAAGCTCTACTTTTAGTAAAGGGTTATTTCTTACTCAACCCTGTTAGATTCAACATATATATTTAAATGCTAATTCATTCTACGCCATCAATCGTTCATCACATCTGAACACTTGGGTAAAAAGAGTGGTTTTATAATGTAGTTATTCATCTAACGACACATCACGAACAGTATGATCCCCAGGTGCATATCCCGACATCGTATAAATATATTCCTCTACATTAGTGGCAACTCGTATGTCTTATAAGTCAGCATTAGTTGACTGGTATGAGTGTATAAAAAGCTGATCATAACATTGATATTTACAAGTCCCATATCATGGAAGAATCAATCATGAAGTAGATGGTTAAGTATTCTATTTCTACGAGTACAGTCAAGTCGTGTATTACCATCATGAGAACATGTACAAATGACCTCCAATTAGCAAGTTTTAGGTTCATTACATAATTTACCCCAATATTTAGATCAATCACCTCCAATATCGTATTAGAATCATAATAATAACCTTTACATACAATGTAAATCGTAGCACTGTTCAAATCACTACATGCCTAATGTTTCATGCGCATACTTATTGTCCTAGAGCGTCACCAAACAAGTGATTAATCGAGTGTCAATATCAAACCCAAGACCTCTAAAATTTCTACTATATGTCATGGTTAGCATCTTGAGCGTTTACGCCAAATCTTAGTTCATTCGGAATAAGCATGATAACTTTTTACGGCACAATAATTTTATAACATAAGATTGACAAATCATAGCAAGCCCATATCCGAAAATTATGAAATTTAAGAGGGGTGTCCACATTGTCATCAAATATTTAACTACCACTTCCAAACAGCTTCAGATATACCAAACAGGGTAAATCGCCAAAATACTATGAATTTGTACGCCTACCTCGCCACGCACTAAACAGGTTATTTACCAATAACTAATAAAAACTTCATGGATCTAAGTGTTGATCGAACAACGTCCGGTCATCTTCTTCCTCCAGCCTGGGGCTGTTATTTGCCCGACCTGGAGTCTAATAAAACTCCCACATCAGCCACCTTATTTCCCATCCGACCAACCAACACCTCCGCCCCTTTCTCGTATATGAGGTGCATCGACGGGCGGCGAATCGGTGACCAGAATAAATAATCAGAACACAGATTTCAGTCATCCCTCCTTGACTTGCTCTCAAATCAACTCAATTGAGTTCGACATCTCGCCTAATTTGATCTAAGAAACTAGCACCAAGGGAGAGGGGAGGAAGCTCACCGAGTGTCCATGCATGCTACCCGATAGCCGCGCATACGACATTTGCGCGTCGTTCCCGATCATGGTCGGATCTTGCCGATTTGAACCTTGTCAAACGTCGCCAGAGAGGATGTCGAACGCTTCAAGCGCACTATTTTCATCCTTGAATGTGGAGCTCGCCGGTAACATGTGGAGGAGCAGCTCGGCATGGATCCACAAATTTCGTTCGCGGATGACGAAGCTCTTCATGAATCTGTAGGGGAGGTGTTGTTGTTGGAAGCTCGGCCTTTGAATGGGATGGTCGGATCTGAGAGTAATCGGCCATGGGAGAGGAGGTGGAGGAGATTTTGGCCATGAAACATGGAAGGGGAGATGGCTCTATTTTGTTGGATCTGGGAGAGAGTTTTCAGCCATGGGTGCTGTAGAGAGAGAAAGAGAGAGATGGAGGTGAAGGATGGATCTGTGAGAGAGAGAAGGCGCTGGAGGAGGAGGGCACGATGGGGATCTCGCCGGAAATGGAGGAGGAGAGGAGGTCGACCTTGGAGAGCTGCTCGGATAGGGAGGAGAGAGGGCTCGACCAGAGTTTTGGAGAAGAGGGGCTTGGAGTAGCGGCAACTGGAGGAGCTCTGGTGGTCGGCCATGGGAGAGAAGCTCTCGATCTAGAAGGAGGGGAGGCGGCTGCTGATTTCATCGGGTGAGAGGAGAAAGAATCCTAACCTAATCGTATATGTATGTATATATATCATATAATATAAATTATAATTATAATTATTATTATTATTATTTCCTTCAAACGCCCGCATATCGCTCTAGAGGGCTCGGATTTTGCCCAAGACTGGCTCGTTTCGACTGTCTCACTGGCACGCATCCACTGGGACGATCCGAGATTAATTCCGAGTTTGTTTGGTAAATTTATGCTTGTCGGAGCATTTACGGCCTAATTTTTTATCGCATTAAAGCTCGTCAAGCGACGTCGGAATTTTAAACTGATGACACTGTTGGACTCGTATTATTATTATGTGTCCAACGAATCTGACCGGGGTCAACTTCGAAGGCGTTTGCTCAATTTCCACTTTTGAGGCAAATACGCTATTTGCAAACCATATTATGATTTCGCCGATTCTCATCAGAATCGAGCGCGACCAATTTTGTTGAGCTCGTATAGGCGTTACGAGTCTCATCAAAAATGACCGAGGTGAATTCCAAGGTCGTCTACTGCATATCACCTTTTGAATAAATACGCTATTTGAACACCACGCACTATAATTCCTTCAAGGCGGCACACTTCCTTCGAGTTTTATTGCTCAAATTATGCTCTCCGGATGGCTCGGATCCCGATAAAGAAAACATCGGAACAGAGAATAGAAATGGTACTCGCCGCATTCGCCGAGTGCACTTTCCCGGCTCAGGTGCAAGCCTGACTCTCAGTACACGCCGAGCTCGAGTCAAATCGCCTGACTCAAAAATGCACACAAGGGGTTTAGCTCGAATCAGGATGTTACAAATCCAATAAACGAAGAAACAATTTCGTCCCCGAAATATTAGGTTGAGGCTATGAGGATTTTCTGGATGAGAGTAAAATATACTCATCGTATTCATTCATGGGCACTTCATCCATAATAATTTCATGCTTATATATGAATTCTCAATTGTTGCGATTTATACATAGAAACTAGATTGCATGCGCACTCTTGCCTTGTGAAGCCATACGAACTAATAATGACACACACTATTTCAAAAATCACTACATCAGTCTAACTGATTATATTGTGATTTAATCTCAAGCACACAACATACAAGGGAACATTTAGCAAGGACTTGGTGTGAACGACATCAAGCAGGCTATTTATTTATAAAACCACGATGCAACAAGCTACCACTACCAACTTCTATATCGCTGTACAGGTTCTATGAACCAACAAGACTGCCGAGCCACCAGCTCGTTTACACCTTGCAGGACTAGATCTCAAAACGCTATATCTCTATAGCAGGTGTCATCAACAGTTGTCTTGCATCAATATCATAACTGTCTTCCATGAGTCGCCAACACATATCCTCGGTAATTTTATTTAATTTACAATATCATCACATTATGTAAGCAAACCAGTGCATAGACACCACTGATGTGAATTTGTTAACATAACAACCACGTTGCAAAACCTTGGCGCTAAGAGTGCTACGATTTAAACCAGTTATCCTAAATATGTCACTTTTAAATACACCTCTTTGATCAACAATCAAATACAACTCCAACTCAACAAATTTCAAGGCGTCCCCCAAAATTTGTCACGCGGTCGTCTAACCGACCATTGATCACTGAGAGGCACTACAACACTATCAAAATGATTCAAGTTTTCACTTAACCACACCCATGAGGTTCTAATGATGGAACTCATGCTATCAGAACCCAATGACTACCACCAAGTCCTTAAGTCATCCAAGCACTTGCCAGGATCCGACTAGTGCATAGCAGCACTCGAGGACTGCGAACTCAAGTCATTACCATCACATCAGGATATCATCGCATCCTTCACATAGTATTGACATCCATCTAAAATCTTGCTATATTTTACTCAACGTTACCCACAAAGGTCCTAATTGGCACACGGCATGCATGATGTATTCATGTCCTCCATTACCCAGCTATATGATTTATCCAGGAGTTCATGCATGAAAACTCGACAAGCTCGGTGTATATCCCAAATGGTTTTAGATCACCATTTCTCCTTGGTCTACTTCTCCGCATAACCTTCGATTAGAGTGAAGACATAACCATCCTTTAGGTACTCACCTCTGTCATTCTGGTAGGGGACTCAACGTAATCCAAAACTTGGTGTTTAACCAACCACCTTGCTTAAAAGTGCTCATTCATCAAGGAGTACCTAATTCTAATATCGTCGACTTGTAACGACTTAGATGAGAAAACACCATTATAGCAAAGCTAAGTGAAGCAGTCTACAAAGATTTTTAACTCCCAGTGAAACCTCAGTTGGTCCATTAGCTAGGCCAATAAATGAAGAAATAGGGTTAGCCCCCATACACCTGAGTTATGTTTCTTCGACCACCAGTATGGTACATCACCCCATGTATGCACACCGGCCCTATGGGCATGCCGTCCTCGATTAGGAGTTCTACCATATAAGCACTTGAATAATAGTTCCTGGGACCTATTAAAGTGTTCTAGGCCCTCAAAGCTACCATTTTCAACAACCTTTTTAGGGGTCGACATGTTCCCGACTACAAAATGGTCACTTTCTGGACTTGTAGTCTTATTGGATGTAAACTACAGTGAGGAGCACCACATTGTGGGTACGAACATCAAACTTAGAAGTCTCTTACTGCCCCAACAGTAGACAATGAGCACTACTTCTAACTGCGATACTAGTCACGAGTTGCTCTCACTATAAGGGGGGTCTTAACATTCATCATGTGATTTCACTAAATCCACTGTTGATAATTAAAATTTATTTCCCAAAATCATGAATCTTTCTAAAGGCGATCATGATATTTTCTATTTATGTGTTTTGACTCTCTATATCATCATATTTATAGTAAAAAGATTCATACATATAGTATACATCTTCCAAATTTAGCAAGTGACTGGCTAACTTTTAACTTTTGGGAGGCAAGGATAATTCCAATGTCAAGTCATGGCAAAATATTCATGTGTTTAATCATCAAGAATTTTCACCATTTTTTTTAGTTCATAAAACAATCGAGTTCGCATTCACCTCATCTCTCTTGCCACGACGATATCCTATCTCAATCCACAAATCCCAAACATGATGTTATTGCCTCAAGAATTTAAGCTTGGACAAATTTATATTTTTAATGATTCCCAAAAATCAACAATTGTTCGACTTGAGATGTTTTAACAATTTATCTTAGTGATATTACGAACCATCGTTGCAGGCTTAGAGGAAGGTATATCTATCGCTTCCTTCTAAGAGAACAAGGACCCGAGTCAGGTATTACTTTGGTCTAACCTAGATCATAGTTAGACTTGCACCGAATTCAAAATTCGTGCCGAATTTCTTTTGGGATCCAGATAGTTCCATTTAAAGGGCCTCTTATCGTGAACTTAAACCTTGTCTCATTGTAGGGTTATGATACCGAGTCTCTAGAAATCTACCTTGCCAAGACAATAATATTACACATAACCCTTGTTCGTATATAGCGTATAAACTCCAAAGTTGCCCATAATCGCCGCTAGAGATTGCTAATGACATGTTTATTCCATAATAAACATTAGAGTTTTTTAAATCACTTAACAAGTCATATTATCCTTGTCATCTTCATAAATCAAACATAGTCGAATCAATGAAGCCACAATCATTTTTGGCTTTTTACTAGTCGATTTGGATCTATTAATTTTCCCTAACATCCCTTTAACATACAAGTCATTGCAAATTTCCTAACTTCCTGGGATGGTTGATCATTAAACCACTCGTACATATACAAACTTCATTATATCATCATAAGGGTACATAATTTCATCAAGTACCAAGCTATAATGTCAACAAAAGTTAAGTAGATATTGATACAGATATTTACCAAAAGGGCTAACTTACTACTTTCCTCGTCTTCTTATTCACATAGTCTTAAAATAGTGTAGGGAGCCAAAACTCATCCTTGAAATACTAACATTTGTTATTCTGCTAGTAAAATTTCATCGATCCAAACTTGACATTAGTAGTCCACCTTGCCAAAGATGAACTACTTCTTCAAGTACCATCAATATCAATTGTTGAAAATTTGTGAAGATTCTCAAATCCCAGAGAAACCCCAGTTGGTAACACTGGCCCAATAAACGAAGAGATAAGCCCACAATAATTCTTGGGCAGAGTCTCTTCGATCACTAACGTGGTACATCCATCCCTTATAAGCACACATCCTTAGGGCATAAAATCCTCGACCTAGAGTTTCACCTTGACGATTACTGATACAATCTTTTCTTTAGGCCTTTAGATCTACCATTTATAACAACTTTTTTTTTGGGTCAACATGTGACCAAGTCAAAAGAGATGGGCATCTTCTAAGATTTAGATTTTTATTCAACCTCTGGTATTTATCATGGTAATAGCTTCACTATGATCAAGATGGAGAGTATTAAGTTATCAATTAGACTTACGAGTCTCTTACCACTCTAGTTAGTAGATTATAAGCATCAATTCTCCTCTGGATGGTTCTATTAATTTGGGTAAGATGATGGTATCACTTAATGAACGAAGTAGGAATATCAAAGTATAAGCCTTGAGCACATACTCTTGCACTGAACTCTTCCCTGAACCATTTGGGTATTCACATACCTCAACCAAGTCTATACCTGAGGTCGACTCTTAGACTAGGATGCGCTACAAAACATGTTGGTAAGTCAAAATAAGGTGGTGTCCTAGTTAGGTTGGCACTCGTTCTAAGGATTGGTCGACATACTTAGAGTGAATCCCATATGGGCACACCACAGCTTTCGCTGCATCAGTTTGTCCTCAAACTGATTGACCGAGCAGGGGTGGTGTCATGGGTTAATGGACTTCTTTATCTCAGGATCGTTGAGCTCTGATACCATTTGTAAGACCCCCTCCCGGAACACAAAACACGGTCGAGGGAAGTCTTATGCCAAGAACAGCCGCCTTGCGGTAGCGTCAGCACACGGGCTAACCTGTACCACAAGACGCCTATTCTTCCGGCTATTACCAATATCATTTGCCAACCCATCAATAAATTTAATATTTTCAAGAGTCCATAATTCACAAAGTAAAAATGTCCACAAGATGTATAAATGACAGGAGGCAAAAGGAGCTCCCAAATATATAATTACAAGGTATAGCGGAAGTCTACAATAAGAACTACAATACCTCACAACCGTATCAGAAGGTGTTGTTGCAAAAGCTGCAACAAGTCTCCAAGTCCTATCACTCTGATCTGTTCGGTATTGCTCCAGCTGGGTGTGCTCCTAAAAATAGTGGTGTAACAACCGTTAGTCATAAAGACTAAGTGGCTTCACATTCTCTCACCCCGGTGACTCTTAGGCACCGTGTGGAAGGAAAGAAAGGAAAGCTGCAATATAACAGTAAGTACAATATGCAGGTGACAAGGAGGTACTACTAACCTAGTAGTTATATGTCAACAACTAACAACATGTATATGAAAGCGCTTACATCTAGCAGTTATATATCAACAACTAACAACATGTATATATATACATCAAGCACCCTTCTAGCAAATCTATTATAATAATTCAAGGGGCTACTATGAAGCCGAGCAGTTATATATAAACGAGCGTCAAAGTGAGTATACACACGCAGTTATAGAAGAGTCTAAGCAGCTGGGAAAGTAAACCAGAGTAGTTATAAAGTAAGCTAGATCAAGTAAAGAAACAACTAGAGCAGCTATGAAAGTAACCTTAACTTATGTGTGTACACACACAAACACATAAGCTAAGGGATCTGGCAAGAAGTAAACTCATCGTATAAAAGAGCCCATACTAATTTATACGCCGAGGTCTCTGTTTTATGCAAGTATGTTATGTCATGATGTGCAATGCAATGATGCAACTCACGCACACGACTCTGTACAAACAGACCTTTTGTAGTTCCCTCTGTTTGAGTGTGTCAACTCAGGTACCCAGTTGAGGCAAACAGGGCAGTGGACCGGTCTGTCCACTTCTAGGCTTGTGTAACACCACCCAACCTAGACCTTTGTACGCCCCTAAGAACACACAGGGTATCCGCGTACTATCTGGTAAGCACCACCTCTAGACCTCTATTCGAGTCTCCGCTCAGGTACCCAGTTGAGGCAACAGGGCAATGGACCGGGCTGACCACTTCTAGGCTTGTGTAACAACACCCAACCTAGACCTTTGTACGCCCCTAAGAACACATTGGGTATTCGCATATTACTTGATACAACAATGCCTCTAAGTGAAACACCAAAATCTTGGCTCGGAGGACTCGAGCAGTCCTCCTTATATAACATGGAACCTACCTTTTGCAGGACAACCCCAGTCCTCCCAATAGGATCTCGAGTCTACCGCTCGTCAAACTATCCCATTCCTTCCTTATATCACGAGCCTACCGCTCGCAGGACTAACTCAATTCTTCCTTATATCCTGAGCCTACCGCTCACAGGACTAACTCATGCTCTTAAGCAAGCAAGGGCTCCAAACCGAGTCCCTTCCCACATTAACTTAGGATGTCGACCCATCCCAATCACTAAACCAAGCCCTCAATTCTACCCGTAGGGAGTTAGCATACTCTAAGCAGTGAGACACACAAGTCCTGAGATTTCACTTCCTACGAACCTAACCTAAGGACTACTTGAGCACAATATCATGTCCTCAAAACTAAAGATCAATGACTAAGCTCTACTTTTAGTCAAGGGTTATTTCTTACTCAACCCTGTTAGATTCAACATATATATTTAAATGCGAATTCATTCTACGCCATCAATCGTTCATCACATCCGAACACTTGGGTAAAAAGAGTGGTTTTATAATGTAGTTACTCATCTAACGACACGTCACGAACAGTATGATCCCCAAGTGCATATCCCGACATCGTATAAATATATTCCTCTATATTAGTGGCAACTCGTATGTCTTATAAGTCAGCATTAGTTGACTTGTATGAGTGTATAAAAAGCTGATCATAACATTGATATTTACAAGTCCCATATCATGGAAGAATCAACCATGAAGTAGACGGTTAAGTATTCTATTTCTACGAGTACAGTCAAGTCATGTCTTACCATCATGAGAACATGTACAAACGACCTCCAATTAGCAAGTTTTAGGTTCATTACATGATTTTCCCCAATATTTAGATCAATCACCTCCAATATCGTATTAGAATCATAATAATAACCTTTACATACAATGTTGATCGGAGCACTGTTCAAATCACTACTTGCCTAAAGTTTCATGCACATACTTATTGTACTAGAGCGTCACCAAACAAGTGATTAATCGAGTGGCTATATCAAACCCAAGACCTCTAAAATTTCCACTATATGTCATGGTTAGCATCTTGAGCGTTTACGCCAAATCTCAGTTCATTCGGAATAATCATGATAACTTTTTACGGCACAATAATTTTATAACATAATATTGACAAATCACAGCAAGCCCATATCCGAAAATTATAAAATTTAAGAGGGGTGTCCACATTATCATCAAATATTTTACTACCACTTCCAAACAGCTTCCGATAAACCAAACAGGGTAAATCGCCAAAATACTATGAATCTGTACGCCTACCTCGCCACGCACTAAACAAGTTATTTACCAATAACTAATAAAAACTACACGGATCTAAGTGTTGATCGAACAACGTCCGATCATCTTCTTCCTCTAGCCTGGGGCTGTTATTTGCCCGACCTGGAGTCTAATAAAACTCCCACATCAGCCACCTTATTTCACATCCGACCAACCAACACCTCCGCCCCTTTCTCATATATGAGGTGCATCGACGGGCGGCGAATCGGTGACCGGAGGTGACCGGAATAAATAATCAGAACACAGATTTCAGTCATCCCTCCATGACTTACTCTCAAATCAACTCAATTGAGTTCGACATCTCGCCTAATTTGATCTAAGAAACTAGCACCAAGGGAGAGGGGAGGAAGCTCACCGAGTGTCCATGCATGCTACCCGATAGCCGCGCATACGACATTTGCGCATCGTTCCCAATCATGGTCGGATCTTGCCGATCCAAACCTTGTCTAACGTCGTCGGATAGGATGTCGAATGCTTCAAGCATGATGTTTTCGTCCTTGAATGTGGAGCTCTCGGGTAACATGTGGAGGAGCAGCTCGGCATGGATCCACAAATTTCGTCCGCGGATGACGAAGCTCTTCATGAATCTGTAGTGTTGTTATTGGAAGCTCGGCCTTTGAATGGGATGGTTAGATCTGAGAGTAATCGGCCATGGGAGAGGAGGTGGAGGAGATTTCGGCCATGAAACATGGAAGGGGAGATGGCTCTGTTTTGTTGGATCTGGGAGAGATTTTTTGGCCATGGGTGTTGTAGAGAGAGAAAGAGAGAGATGGAGGTGAAGGATGGATCTGTGAGAGAGAGAAGGCGCCAGAGGAGGAGGGCACGGCGGGGATCTCGCTGGAAATGGAGGAGGATAGGAGGTCGACCTTGGAGAGCTGCTTGGATAGGGAGGAGAGAGGGCTCGACCAGAGTTTTGGAGAATAGGGGCTTGGAGTAGCGGCAACTGGAGGAGCTCTGGTGGTTGGCCATGGGAGAGAAGGTCTCGATCTAGAAGGAGGGGAGGCGGCTGCTGATTTCATCGGGTGAGAGGAGAAAGTATCCTAACCTAATCGTATATGTATGTATATATATATCATATAATATAAATTATTATTATTATTATTATTATTATTTCCTTCAAACGCCCGCATATCACTCTAGAGGGCTCGAATTTTGCCACAGACTGGCTCGTTTCGACCGTCTCGCCGGCACACATCCACCGGGACAATCCGAGATTAATTCTGAGTTTGTTTGGTAAATTTATGCTTGTCGGAGCATTTACGCCCTAATTTTGTGTTGCATTAAAGCTCGTCGAGCGACGTTGGAATTTTAAACTGATGACACTGTTGGACTCGTATTATTATTATGAGTCCAACGAATCTGACCGGGGTCAACTTCGAAGGCGTTTGCTCAATTTCCAATTTTGGGGCAAATACGCTATTTGCAAACCATATTATGATTTCGTCGATTCTCATCAGAATCGAGCGCGACCAATTTTGTTGAGCTCGTATAGGCGTCACGAGTCTAATCAAAACTGACCAAGGTGAATTCCAAGGTCGTCTGCTGCATATAACCTTTTGAATAAATATGCTATTTGAACACCATGTCATTTGAGCTAACGTATGCACTATAATTCCTTCAAGGCGGCACACTTCCATCGAGTTTTATTGCTCAAATTATGCTCTCCGGATGGCTCGGATCCCGATAAAGCAAACATCGGAACAGAGAATAGAAATGGTACTCGCCGCATTCGCCGAGTGCACTTCCCCGGCTCAGGTGCAAGCCTGGCTCTCAGTACACCCTGAGCTCGAGTCAACTCGCTTGACTCAAAAATGCACACAGGGGGTCTAGCTCGAATCAGGATGTTACAGTATGTCCATAATCATTAAACATATGACATGTGTCTCATAATAGCGAGGGCGTAGGATTGTGTGCATTAGAGACCTAACCTCTAAGTCATGTCTTGTCCTTAACCGGGGAGGGTTCCAGTGGGGCCTAGAGAGGCACTGGGGGGAAGAGTGCTAGGTTGAGCGTCGTCTTTTGTATGCATATGGGATTAACACCCCAACCTACGACATGTGTGCAGCTCCTTATGCCCATCTGTCACTTAGTACGGGGCTAGAGTGTAGTCATGTTGTTGAGGTATCTTGATCTTAGATATACTTATATTATATTCATTGCATGAACATTATCTCACTCTTTATACATAAATCATGCATATTTATTTTTGTTCTAACATTACATCTTGTGTTTGCATATTTTATTATTTTGAGCTTTAATGATTTTACAAAACACAAGTACTTGAAAAATCACCAAAAACATGCTAAAAGAGCCTTCAAATCTAATCAATATACTCTGAAATTTCAACTGAAGGAAGGCCTCTTTATAATACAAATCAATTTTGAAAAACATTTTTCACAAATTCAAGAAATGCAGTTCTGTTTTGGCATTAAGAAGTTAACGCCTGGCGTTAGCTCCTTTGCTCCAAATTTTTTTTTTATTTTTTGAATTATTTCTGTTATTATTTTAATATTTTGTGTGTGTTTTATTTCTCTGTTTTAAAAAGTTTTCTATCTTTTTATTTCCTTTATAACAAATTTTTTTTTTTAAATTATTATATATATTTTCTTATGCATTATTTCTCTGGCATAGAATATCATTTACTGAAAGGGGTATTAAAGACTTCTATGTTTTCCAGAGAATATATATAAAAAAAACAAATACTAAATTACAAAACAATTTCAAAGAACAAAAATATTTTTTCTTTATGTGTGTTTATTGTTTTGTGCATATATAAAAAATTCAAAAAATTTATAAAAACTGATTGTTATTCATTGCCTTTGTCAAGGATGATTAATTATATCAATTAAAGATTAAATACAATGTTTAATTTAACTTTCAAGTTTCTTAAAAGACATTGTTTTGTATTTATCATGCCTTGAATATTATCTTGTTATGTGCAATGAAATTGATTGTAGATAAACATGTGTAGAAACGCTTAGCATGCCTCTAAGTATGAGTAATGTATTATGTTTGATAATGATTCATTCACTCACTTATTTTTGATAACCTACATGTGTTTACAATCTTATTCTTACATGATTGTGTAGTGTAATAACATAAATAATTAAAATGCTTAAATAGATTACCTACACAACATTGAATTGGTTATTACACATTCTTTGTCTTTCATGCACTTATTCTTTAGAGAAATGTGGTTTAAAAAAATGCTATGTTTGCAAATCAAGTGAATTCGGAGTCCTTAGTCACTAAACTAAAAAACAAATAATAAATGACAAGGAAAACTCCACCAAGCACTACTCACCCTCCTGATAAGTCTTAATGAGCATTGTGAGGTTGAGCACCTTGGCTAAGAATTATAATGTGTCTTGTAGCAAACAATTTATACACCACTTCTCTTAGTACACCGGATCATAAAAAATTGAAAATATAGCTAAAAAGTATAAAAGTGATCCCCCAAGCACTACTTTGCACCCTGATAAGTCTTAATAAGTATTGTGTGTGCAGAGCACCTTGGTAGTTGAACTATTTATTCATGTGCATTGAAATAGTGTGGAAGTAATATTATTTGTGTATTTTAATGTTGTGTTATTTCATTATATATGTCATGTGTTTTTGACTAATTCATTTGTATACTTTATCAAAACACTACTTTGTACACATCATTATCTTTCATAAAACTTCTACTCATGAGAATTGGATCCTAATGCTCATCTACTCAAATCTCTATAAACTTAAGTAAATGCACTAGATAACAAAGCATGATCACTACAATGTTTATGTTTACTTGAAATGCAAATTTTATTACATTTTAGTTTGTGTATCTTTTCTTGATATTATGAAATCATGTTTGCAATATTATCTTAATGGAATAGCATCTCTTCAATCCTTAACTCAAACATCAACTTTTCAAATTTAAAACTCATTATCCTTTGTATGTTTATCTTCTAAAAATGATGTTTATGTTTAAGATTGCTTATTCTTCTGCTAAGATTACCACTTATGCTCATTCATGTCTATTATTTTAAACACCATGGTTTCAACAAGTGGTATCTTAAAATAAGAATGCTTACTTTATCATTTATGTTATGTTGCTTACTACTTTATGTTACATCATGTTTTTTTAACAAGTAGTATTTAACAAACTTTTCATTGCATCTTATTTTTTCTTCTCGACATAAAATATATTACTCCTTATTATACATACTCACTCCTAAACCCTTTTTTGATTCTACCAAAAGGGGAGATTAAATTGCATAAATCTAATATTTAGGGGGAGTGCAGTATAATAATATTAAACAAAAAAAGGTATATTTGTAGGGGGAGTAATCATATAGGAGGTGCATACACTATCCTATGCTCGATCATGAAAATCCTTCAATAAGTGGTTCCTTATCTATCTTAAAAGATATACACTCATCCCTACCCACTTTTGTTAATAACAAAGGTGGAGAAGAAATTGAGAAATCTAGTAAAATAGATATTTAGGGGGAGTAAATAATAAGAGAACACCTATGTAGGGGGAGGACTTCGTAAAGAAAAAGCATGCATTATCACTATCAATTCTATCACGCTCTTAACATGTTATTCATGCATATATTATTACCTCACTTATTTATAAACACAAATGGTTTTAAGTTCACTAATTTCTCATACAGGTATTTGTTATTATCAAAAGGGGGAGATTGTTGGAGCCTATGTTCCGCATCTCTTGGTTTGAGAATAACAAATACCGTGTTGTATTTGATCTAGTATTTTGTGTATTTATAGTGTGCAGGTTGTACAGGAACTATAGCTACACATTCCTTGAATAGTATACTTAATGGAGATGACTCTCTGGAAAGAGAGCTAACGCCCCGCGTTAGCTGTTAACGCCCTGCGTTAACATCCGTTGAGAAGGAATCCATCGAGAAGAAATGCCATCGAGAATAAATCCGTTGAGAAGGCAGAGAGAAGGCAGAGACAACGCCAGGCGTTAGTACTTAGCGCCGACGCTAGCCGTTTGACGAACTTTGATCTTCGTTCGACGAAATTCTGCCTGAAGAATCTGCGTTCGATGAACAGGACCTGCGTTCGACGAACAGGACCTGCATTCGACGAACTGGACCTGTGTTCGATGAACTGGACCTGAGTTCGACAAACTGGACCTGCGTTCGACGAACTGGACCAGCGTTCGACGAACTAGACCTGCGTTCGACGAACTAGACCTGCATTCGACGAAATGAGAAGGGCGATCGATGAATTTGAAGGAGAACGACTCAATGCCAGCATTGACCCTTAACGCCCGTGTTGAATCCACAAACTGCCACAATCTTGACAGTTGTGCGATTTCAGCCACGACAATGCACGTTCACTAACGCCGGCGTTAACCCTTAACGCTGAGCGTTAGCTTCTGAGACTATTTAAAAGTACAGCTCCTCTCATTCAAATGGACAAGAGATGATTCCAGAATTCTGATACTTTAGAGAGAGGTTCGTGTACAACAATTAAGAGATCTCCCTTGGGCTAACATGAAGATCTAAAGAAGATTTTGAAGGAGAAGGTCTACAACGCATATTCCATACGAAGGACGATCGTTTCAAGAACGCCAACATCTACATCGACTTCGTCTTCACCTTCAGAATTTCTTGGGGAGTTTCTCTTTACTTATCTTGTAATATTTTATTTTTTCCTTTTTGTATTTTGTGTGGAGAAATCTTTCGGTGAGAACGTCGGATTCCGGGAAGGATTCCGTGGGTAAATTCGTCTTCTGTTGGCGACTAGGTCCTTGTGAGGCTTAGGGGGTAATTCGCCGCCTTGTGCGTGGTGACTAGGTCGAGGGTGGATCTAGGGGGTGGCTAGAGGCGTTATCTGGGGATAGATAGGCTATAGGCAACTGGCCTTTGGGAGAAGGACCGGTGAAACAACAAAAAGTGTTTTTACATATTTTCACCTTGATTTCTAGCGTTATAGAAATTAAACATTTGTGTATTCAATTTATTATGAAATAAAATCATGTCTTTTAATGTTCTATTCAATTGATTTTATTTCCTCTTCAAGAATGTTTTAATTTCTATTTTCATCAAAATATCAAAATTAACATTTGTATAATTATCTTTGAAATACAATAATTATTCTCATTATCTCTGATTTTCTGGAATTGTGTTTCATTTAAGATTTCATAAGTAAAATCATTGTGGCAATATTTTTGTTCTGAGGAATATTCTCTGGAGAGCTAATGCCCAGCGTTAAGACTTAACGATAGGCGTTAGCAACAGTCAACAAAAGTTTTGTTTCAATTATTTAAAAAGGAATCTTCATTACAATCCTATCTGGAATATTTAAATATATTTTTCTATATAATATTATGAAACTTCAGTCCCAGACTCTGATAAACTTAAATAAGATTTAAATTCCATAAAACCCTTATTCACCCCCCCTAAGGGTGCCATCAGATCCAACAACCATGAGTCCTGAAGTGAAACCTTCTCTTTGTCTTGCTTGTGTCATACTTTTTCCATTCATAATAGCTGTAATATTCAGAAGATTTCATGCCACCTTCTTCAACTAACTTTAAAGTATCAAGAATAATGATTTTGGAGACAGGACTCCAGATTTTAGGAAAAACTTCCTCAGCAACTGCTTTACCAGAACCTGCTGTGCTTGATCCTGGAACTGACTTGCTAGAAGAAGGGCCTTCACCATACTTCCTTTTCTAGAAGTAGGCACTGAGGAATAAGCTTCAACTGATGGAGTATCATCATGCAGCCCTGCTGGCCTGGGAGAGAACTGAGGAGCATCATCTTGCATCCCTGCTGGCCTGGAAGAAAACTGAGGAGGAGGCTGAACAGGGTCAATACCCAATTCAGGAAAGATCTCATGATGGAGCCAAACTGCAGTATTGGAGGTGTAATCATTGATATCTGCAATCTGCTTTTGAACACCATAAGACAACTGCTCTAACTGATTTCCCAAATTCCTTTGAAATTCAGATAAAGAATGATCTATAAATTCTGTGATCTTGTCCTCCCCCTTTCTGACTTCTACAGTAAGGGTTTGGATAACAGATTCTTTGAACAGTCCTATCTCATCAATAATCTTAAAATTATTCTCATCAGCTTTGGATGTCATGGATTCCTGAGTTTTTCTGACTGCAAACACTTCTTCCAGAACTCTTGCTACACCTGCAATGGTGTGATCTAAAGCCTTTCCATCCTGAAGGGCAACTTCTTTGAGTTTGTCGGTACTAGCTTTAGATTCAACTAGCTTTCTATTCATTTCTCTTTCAACATCAGCTATTCTAGCATGAATTTCTTTAAAAGAGTAATCAAACTTGTCACTTTGCCTCTTAAGTAACATCTCAATCTTTCCAATAAGGGAGTCTTCTTCAAACAAAGGAGGATGTATATAAGCAGGTTGGATCTCTTCAGGAGGTTCTTCAATAACCATAGAACTTAAAACTTTAGGAGAAGACACTTTACCTTGAGCACCTTCTTCACAAACTAGCTCCCCTTGAGCATCCTTGTTTGTTTCCAACCACAATTCTTGCTCCCCCTCAACATGTACTGGAGAAGGAAGTGATCCATGAACTGAATCAGCATCAGACTCATTGTAAAAATCAAAATCAGCACCAGACCCCGCCTTCTGACCACTGGGACTGCGCTTTTCAAGGTTATCTTGTTGAATATCACTTACTACTTCTGCAATGGAGGCAGCAACAGTATCTGCCTGAGCATTTTCAATGCTAACATCTGGAGGAGGAAGAGGTGATAGATCAACATTATCTTGTATGGGAAGGAAAGTATCTTCCACTTGAGTATTGAGAACCTTTTGAGCATCAGAATCAACTGGATCAGTTGAAACCTGAGCTGAGATAGGAGGAAGAGCTGGCTCTGCAGATTGAATGGTGTCTTGTGGAATTGATGATTTATGTGGATCTGGAATTTGTTGCTGAACTGGTGGCTGTGCTGGAGTTGAAGTAGCAACTAGAGGAGGGGTATCAGAAGGAGGAGCTGAGTTTTCCTGATCATTGGAGTCCTCATAGAGGTTGCACTCTCCATTCCAAATTTCTTAACCAACTCCTTAGTGAACTTCGTCTGTGAGATGAAAATTCCATCTTCTGATTGTTTCACTTGAAGTCCTAAGAAATATTTCAGCTCACCCATACAGCTCATTTCAAACTTCCCCTTGCATAAGTTTTGAGAACTTCTTGCAAAGGTTGTCATCCGTGGAGCCAAAAATAATGTCATCGACATAGATTTGCACTAGCAAAATCTTGTCTTTTAGTTCACTAAGAAATAATGTCTTACCTATCTTTCCTCTTGTGAACTTGTTCTCAAGAAGAAAGTTACACAGCATCTCATACCAATCTCGAGGAGCTTGTTTCAAACCATACAAAGCTTTTTGCAGTAAATAAACATAATCAGGATGTTCAGAATCTACAAAACCTGGAGGTTGTTCAACGTATACTTCTTCTTTTATATTACCATTCAGAAAAGCTGGCTTGACATCCATTTGGTATACAGTGAATCCTTTGAATGCAGCATAGGCTAAAAACAGCCTGATCTCTTTTTTGTCTTGCTACTGGAGCATAAGTTTGATCGAAGTCGATCCCTTCTTCCTGTCTGTAACCTTTTGCTACAAGTCTGGCTTTGTTCTTTATGATTGTTCCGTCTTCATCCAACTTGTTTCTGTAGACCCACTTCGTTCCAATGATATTTTTATCCTTGGGTTTTGGAACTAGAGTCCACACTTTGCAACGCTTGAATTGATTCAACTCTTCTTTCATTGCAATTATCCAATGGGGGTCTTCATTTGCTTCTTGAAACTTCTTCGGTTCAATCTGTGAAAGAAAACTCAAATACATATTTTTGTTAGTAGTACCTCTTCTCGTTCTTACTCCGACTTGAGGATTTCCTATGATCTGATCAACTGGATGATCCCTCATATGTCTGAATTCAAGATTCCTTGCATGAATTTGGACATCGGGAACATCTTCTACTACAGAAATGTCTTCTTCCACTTGAATTGGCTCTTCATCAATATGATCTTCTTCTATTGTTGAGGTTGGGGGAGAGATCTTAGCGAATGTTAGAGCATTGTCTTTGACTGGCTCATCCAAGCTTGTATCTTGTAACTTTGAACCTGCAAGTTCAATAGAAGCACTAGAAGAGATGCTATGTAGCATACTCGTCTCATCAAATACAACGTTAATAGATTCTTCTACAACCAGGGTTTTCTTATTAAAAAACTCTATAATCTCTACTATGGCTACTATAGCCTACGAAAATACCTTCAAAGCTTTTTTCACTAAACTTGGTTTTGTAATGCTTTCCATTATTAAGTACAAAGCATTTACTACCAAAGATTCTAAAATAAGAGATGGTTGGTCTCTTGCCTTTTAGTAGTTCATAAGGAGTCTTTTCATGGTTCTTGTTTATGAGTGCTCTGTTTTGCACGTGGCAAGCAGTGTTGACGGCTTCAGCCCAAAGGTATTCGGGTAGTGAAGTGTCACTCAACATTGTTCTGAAAGATACCAAGGCTTTCACAAAATTCTGTCATGGCCCCAGATTCAAATTCTGTTCCATGGTCACTTCTGATTTTGACCACTGAACATTCAAATTCATTCTAGATTTGCTTGACAAACATAGTGAAAATATCAAATGTATCTGACTTGTGTTTTAGAAAGAATACCCATGCAAAACGTGAGTAGTCATCTACAATAACCAATGTGTAAGACTTACCTTCTAAACTTCTAATTTGCAAAGGACCAATCAAGTCCATATGAAGTAGGTATAAACACCTAGTTGAATCTTTGTCAATTATGATCTTAAAGGTAGCTCTTGTTTGCTTGCCTTTTACACAAGCATGAAAAGGTCTATCTTTAATGCACTTAATATTTGGCGCATCACGCACTAAGTTTTGTGAAAATAATTTATTTATAGTTTTGAAATTTATTTGTGCTAATCTCTTGTGTCATTGGTCAGCAAGAGATGCACTATCTTTTGCTAAAAGACACACTTGTGTAGAAGAGGATAAACAAAGAAAATTTAAACAAAATATATTTCTACAACGAGTGCCTGATAAAATCGTTTCCGAATTTTCTGCCGACTTTATCAAACACTTATCTTTACGAAAACAACTATGTATCCTTTATTACAGAGTTGACTTATGCTTATCAGATTATGTTCTAATCCTTCCACATAAGCTACATCTGAAAAGGATACATTACCATTAGAAATCATACCGTAGCCTTTTGTTATTCCTCTGTCAGATCCGCCAAAAATAACTTTTGGTCCGTTCTCAACTTGAATAAAATTTTGTAAGAGGCTTCTAGTTCTGGTCATATGCCGAGAACAACCACTGTCCAAATACCAGATAGGATTTTTGTTGGCCTTTGGACATACCTGCAAAAACAAATTACTTTGCCTTAGGAGCCCAAACTAATTTGGGTCCTTGGTCCCTCGTTAGTTGAGCACCACGATGAGCATTAACATTGCGAGCGGTCTTTCTTGCATTGTTAACTTGTGGCCTCTTGGAATAAGTGGAATTGAACCAGCAATCTACGACAAAGTGACCTATTTTGCCGCAACACCAACAGTTAAACCTGTTGTACCTTCTCTTAGTCTTCTCCTGCTTAACTTTTTGAACGTTAGTTTTGGCAGGAGCAATCCTTCTAGATGAAGATGCCTCATGAGTACAGCACACACATGGTGGTGCTTTCTCCTTAGGCTTGGGTGCAACAACTTTCACTATTGGTGCTCTCATAGCACTCGGACCATGAACATAAGGACCATAATCTCTCAGATTTATTTCTTGATAAGGTGCTTTGAAAGCACTTTGACCGATGTTTTGAGGACGAGCCCACCCCTTATAGTCATTGACAGGCGCAAAATTAATTGGTCGTGTCAAGTGACCATAAGTGCTTTCCATATCATAGACATTTGTAGGAAAGAGAACTTTCTTAAATTCCACTTGTTCTTGATGGGCTTTCCCTTTCTCTTCGATGGTAGCTTTCTTAGCATTTTTATTTTTCTTCTTGGCAAGGGTGCCCTTAGAAGAATTACTTGGACCAGCCACATGACCTAAACCATTGCTACCTGCTTTAGCAGAGAAAGTATCAATGATTGGAAAATGGTTTTCGGTTGTGAAAACTTTTCAACTAGTTTCTTCTCAGCGGCTAACTGTTCTTCCAGAACTTTGATGGAGTTATCTCTCCGATCAAGGAGCTCATCCAAGCTTTTGATCATGTCTTTCAAGACTTGAATTTCCTCTCTGAAGGAAGAAAGTTGTTCAACTTCCTTTCTCAGATTAGATTCCACTTCTTTGAGAGACATGATCTCCTTGGCCTGAATTTTGACTACCTTTCGACATCTATCAAAGCTTTTAAGCATTTCAGTATATTGGATCATGAGGTTTGAGTCATCATCTGAGGGGTAATCCTTTTGTTCAGCTGAGGCATAATCAGAGTCGGATAAGATGGTGTGAGAATTTACCTTCCCGATATATGGTGGTTCTTCTTCATCATCAGTCATAGCCATCAACCCGAAGTAGGCATCTTCTTCACTACTTGATTTCTCTGATTCACTGTCGCTTAAAGTTTTGGACTTTTTAGCGACTAGACTTCTTTCAGTCTTCTTTTTCCCGTGGGTGGATTTCTTTTCTTCTTTTCTTCCACCCTCTTTCTTCTTATAAGGGCATTCAGCGATCATGTGCCCTGGCTTATTACAACAATAGCAAACTATGTCAGAAGAAATATGTTTACTAGTTTTAGTCTTATACCTGTTATGATTGCTAGAACCCTTTCTGTGATGATCACCATCACGTCGAGAATGCCTATAGTCAGAGGAGGAAGACTTGTTCTTCATGTGCCTTCTTTTACTGAGCAGTTTCTTGAACGGTCAGGAGATTAGAGAAAACTCCCCATCAGACATTTCAGAACTGGAGGAGCCGGCTTCAGATTCTTTTTCATCATCAGATTCTTGTGCTCTAATTGGAGACAAGGCTCTGCTTTTTCTGGAACTCTCGGCCTTCATAGCCAAGGTCCTTTCCTTGCTTGAAATCCTATTCCCGTCTTCTTCTGTTTTGCGAATATTCATTTGTAGCTCATGGGATAATAACTTCCCAAACAGATTCTGTGGGTCTAGGTTAGGTAACTTTCCAAATTCCCTGATTGCAACTATCTTACTATCCCATTCTTTCGTCAGGGATCGCAGGAATTTGTCATTCAGTTCACCATTAGTAAATTCCCGACCATAATTTTTTAGGCCGTTAACAATTTTGAAGAATCTTTCGTATGCATCAGCAATGCACTCCTTTTTACTTTGCTTGAATGTCTCGTACTCTTGATTTAGAAGAGACCTTCTGTCATCCCTTACTTCTTCAGTACCTTCCATAAGAACTATTAAGGATGTCCACATATCTTTGGCTGACCTGCAGTGGATTAGATTTTATAACATGGAGTCGTCCACCGCACTAGCAATTATATTCTTCGCCTTTTTATCAAGGGCAACAAGAGGGAGGGATTTCATCCTTTGTTAAGTCCATCATTTTCTTTGGAACTTGAACGGTAGGGTCAATTGTTGAGGCAGTCATTGGCACATGAGGGCCTTCTTCCACGACTTGGAAAATTCTTGGGTCTGCGGCTTCCATAAAAATTCTGACTCTTTCTTTCCACATAGGAAAATTAGCCTTTGTGCATATTGGCAATTTCAACGAGGAAGATTCCTTGCTTCTTTCCATGATTTGTTAGCAACTAGATTGGATAAATCCTATTCAAGGTGTTAACCTTTAAAGAACAGCGACCCTCTGATACCAATTGAAGTATCTAGTTGCCAACCTAAATCACTTAGAGGGGGGTGAATAGGTGATAACTGCGTCTTTTGCGGAATTAAAAACTTGAGGAAATTGAACACACAGAAAGCAAATCACAATCAAAAATAACACAAGAAATTTATATTTGTTCCCCGTTCTTGGGTACTCCACTTGCCGGCCTCGCCAATCTAGCACCACAGCTAGACTTGACTACTTCACTATAACTCGGATCAAGAATGATCCTACAATCTCGGAGTCAACACTCCTACAACTCGGAGACAAATCTCCTACAATCTCAAAGAAAACCTCTCTTACAACTCAGTGAACACCTCTCCTACAACTTGGAGAACACCTCTCCTACAATCAAATGTAATAAAGAATTGATACAAAATTATCAATACATAACCAGATCTAAAAGGCCTTGAGATCTTCTTCCTTCTTGAGGCTTGTAAAGCTTTGACTAGATGTCGATGAGGAAGAATAATAAACTCAGATCTGACCTTCTTTGATTCGATTTAATCCAATAGATACTGGAGATGATGGAGCAGTGATCAATCGAACATTTACATCCACTGGAGACAACTGATTTAGAACAGCAAATCAATCTCCAGCTTTTCGACAGGAGGCGACACTTTCACGTTCTTGGAACGAAAGGAGAATTAGGGCTTGATCAAAATAGAATAATGAATTATTATCATTGGAACTTAAGAACGAGTGCCTTTTATAATAAAAGACTTAACGGCATCAGTTAAGGTAGAATGAACCTTAAACAAAATCAAAAGAGCCGTCTAAAAAGACAGAGTGATTTAACGTCCCGTCAAAAAGGAATTAGAAAAGATTTCAGGAAAAAGACAGAATTCTCGAGAACTAAATGAGATTCCGAGAAAACAGGATTCAGAACAAAAGAATTAATCTCTCGAAAACAAAGAGCTTCTCGAGAAAAGAAGTAAACAACAGAGAACACAGAATTCAAAATGAAGGAATTAACTTCTCTGGAACAAAGAACTGTTGGTAATGTGTGTCACATCCCTTTGTTTGAGAATAACAAATCCCATGTTGCATTTGATATTGCTTGTAGTGTGTTTATAGTGTGCATGAACTATAGGTGCAATACTCCACAGGTAGAAGGCAGCATGGAATCAAATTTTTGAAAGGAGCAGCACTAACGCCAGCGCTATCGTTAACACCGGGCGCTAGCTCGTTCGACGAACTTCGAGCTGCATTCGACGAAATTTTTGTCGAACGAAAATTTCGTTTGACAAACATTTCCATTCGACGAACTTCGACCTCCGCTCGACAAAAATTTCATTCGACGAATTCCGTTCGACAAAAGTTCGTTCTGCCACGCCACCGACAGTTTTTGCTACCGCCAGCGCTAGCGCTACCGCCTAGCGCTATCTCAAATTCATGCACAGCGCCATGCCACCGACGGTTCCACAACCGCTCCACACGAATGCTACCGCCGGCGCTAGGAGCTAACGCCGGCGTTATCTCCAAGTTGTATAAAATGATGGGCTCTCTCTCGTTTTGAGCTAGTGCTTCCAAGGAGATTACCTGTGCCATATTTCCAGAGCTGCTACTCTGCCGAAAGTTCATCTCCCACTAAAATTCAAAGAGGATTTCTGGAGAAGGAAGCCACCACGCTGCATCCGAAGAACAACCGCTTCAACCTCGCTTATGCTTCAGCGATCCTTCATCCTCAACTTCAGAGATCTCATATAGGGAGTTTCTTTATTGTTAATTTTATTTTCATTCCATATTTCTATTGTAATCATTTAGTTAATTCGCCTTGTGTTGGCGACTAGGTCTGGGCAAGACTTAGGGGAAATTCGCCTTGTGTTGGTGACTAGTTCTAGGTGATTAGATCTAGGGGGGCTCGAGGCCATATCCGGGGAAGGATTGGCTAGAGCAGCTTGAGGCCTTATCCGGGGAAGGATAGGCTAAAGCCAACCGGTTTGTGGGGATACAAGTCGGTATAGAAAAGGAAAAATTGTATTACTTTATTCGCCTCCGATTTCAAGCGCTATTGAAATCAATTTTTTGTAAACACTTTTCTCATATAATATAATCATGTCTCTTTTGTGTTTACTTGATTTCTATCATTTGGCGTAATTTTTAGAATTGCAAATTACAATTGTTTTCCTTCATTAAGATAAATTAATTATTTCCTTCTAAGTTTCTCTAAACAATTTAGTAAAAATTTACAAGGAATTTTTAATCCCTTATTCACCCCCCCCCCCCCCCCTCTAAGGGCGCCGCAAGATCCAACAAGTGGTATCAGAGGCAGGTTATTCCAAATGGTTTAAAAACCAAGAATAATGGCGCCTTATGATCTCGCTTTTTCCGAGGGTCAGGGAATTAGTAGACCTCCACTATTTACTGGGTCAGATTATAATTATTGGAAAAATAGGATGCGTTATTTTCTAATGACCCTAGACATTGAGGTTTGGAATATAGTAGAAGAAGAATACTCTCCTCCTACATTTGTAGTTGGAGAGATAACTTTAGATAAACCAAAAGATAAATGGGATGATCGGGATAAACTCAAATGTAAAAATAACGCAAAAGCCATGAATGCTCTATTTTGTGCGTTAGATAGAAGTGAATTTAATAGAATTTCTGCATGTACTGCTGCATATGAAATTTGGAATCATTTGAAAGTTACTCATGAAGGTACATCGCAGGTTAAAGATTCCAAGCTTTTCCAACTGGAGTCGGAATATGAAAAATTCTGAATGGACGAAAGCGAAGATGTTGATGGTATGTACACGCGCTTCACCAAGATCGTCAATGCATCAAAAGCTCTTGGAAAGAATTTCTCAAATGGCGACTTGGTCCGTAAGATCCTTCGTTCTCTTTCTCCAAAATTCAACCCGAAGGTGACGGCTATTTCGGAGTCGCACAACTTAAGGGCGCTCCAAGTTGAGAGCCTCATTGGGAATCTCAAAACCCATGAGGTAGAACTCAAAATCCAATTTGATGAATACAACAAGGAGCCAAAGAAGAAGGCATTGGCACTAAAATCAAAGAAAGAGTGCCAAGAGGATGAGGATGAAGATGAAGAAAGCCTTTTGGTGAAGAACTTCCAAAAATTCATGCGCAATCCGGAAAGGAGAAACAACTTTCGAAAATATTTCCAAAAGGGTGAAAAATGGAAAGGGTCATCTTCAAAGAAGGAAAAAGAGAGCGACAATGAAGAAGAGAGACCTCCACCGGAATGCTATCATTGTAGGAAGACGGGGCACATAAGGAGCCAATGCCCAAAATTCTTGAAGGAGAAAAAGGAGAAACGACACAAAGGGAAAGAAAAGAGGAAGGTGCTAAATGCAAAGACATGGGATGACTCCTCTTCCTCCTCCTCCGATGAATCAAGCGGGTCTTCATCAAGCGAAGATGAGGAAGCAAACATGTGCCTCATGGGACATGGAAATGACGGCGATGACACCAGTGTTCCTAGTGACACTGAGGTAACTCCTCCCACTTATGATGAATTGTTTAATGAATTTCTTGAAACTTGCAAAGCTTTTGATAAAAATATGAAAGATAGTATTTTATTAAATCGTGAAAATGAATCTCTTATTAAAGAAAATCAAAAGCTTAGAATGTGATCACTCCACAAAATTGGCAAAAGATATTGAAGAGTCACTTTCTAAAGCCCTTTCTCATGCCAAAACACTTACAAAAGAGAAGGGGGAATTAGAAAGGAAATTAGAAGCCTCTCTTTTGCAAATCAAAATTAACAAAAAAGGTTTTGAAAATAGGTGTGTCATGCTTGTGAAAGAAAACTCTTCACTTAAGGCACAAGTTCATGATCTCACCATGGCCATTAAAAAATTTGGAATAGGCCAAAAATCTCTGGAAATGATTTTAGGGAACCAGTGACATGGTTCTGGAAAATTTGGGCTCGGATATCGAGGTGAGGGATACCGCCCGGCGCTAGCCACTAACGCGGGCGCTAGCACCTCATACCAGAAACCTGATTTTTCATTTTCAAAATGCTTTACTTCTGTAAATCCAATTTATTCCAGCAAGAAAATATTCCAGAAAAGAGTCTCAACCCCCTTTATTTCGTGTGCAAACTGTTATAGGTTAGGTCACACATCTAGTTCTTGCAGGAAAATAAAACAAAATGCTATAAAACAAATCTGGGTACCTAAGGCTTCCACTTACTCTATTGGTGGTACCACTTGGGTATCCGGATCTTTACTCTCATCTTCTTTCTAGATGTGCAGGCAGGCTAAGGACAATGAAGACGTGTGGTACTTGGATTCAGGATGCTCCAAGCACATGATGGGCAATAAAGCAAAGTTCCTTAGCCTAGAAAAGAAGAAGGGAGGGATCGTGACGTTTGGTGATAACGGAAAAGGAATGATCATGGGAATTGGTACAGTTGGTAACAAATCCTTTACTATATCTAATGTTCTTTATGTGAAAGGATTAAAACATAATTTAATTTCTATTAGCCAATTATGTGATAAAGGATTAGATGTGTTATTTGAATCTTCCACTAATCTATGCAAAATATCTAATCCTATTACAAACAATATTTTACTAACTGCACCAAGATTACACAATATTTATATAGTTTCATTTCATGATCTTTCAAAATCATCTTTAAAATGTTTTATTACCAAAAATGATGAACTTGAACTTTGACATAGAAGGCTAGGACAAGCTAGCACAAAGCTTATTGTAAAACTTGCCAAAAGAGATTTAATTAGAGGATTGCCTAGATTAAATGGAAATTTACCTTCACTTTGTTCACCATGTCAAAAAGGTAAAATTACTAGATCCTCTTTCAAAAGTAAAAATGTTATTTCTACTACAAGACCTTTGCAATTAATTCATATGGATCTTTTTGGTCCCAGTAGCACCGCAAGTCTTGGTGGTAGATTATATACATATGTTTGAATGGATGATTTTTCTAGATATTGTTGGACAATATTTCTCTCATCCAAATCCGAAGCGTTTTGTGAATTTTCAAAATTATGTACTCGTATTCAAAATGAAAGTGATTTAAAAATTAAATGCATTCGCTCGGATCATGGAGGAGAATTTGAAAATGAAAAGTTTACATCTTATTGTGATATGTTAGGCATAAAACATGAGTTCTCCGCACCACGCACACCACGACAAAATGGTGTTGTAGAAAGAAAGAATAGGACACTTCAAGAGCTAGCACGCACTATGTTATGTGAGTATAAATTACCTAAGTCCTTTTGGGCCAAAGCCGTAAACACATCATGTTATGTTATAAATAGAATCATGCTTCGCCCATCTTTAAATCTCACACCATATGAACTTTATTTTCAAAAGAAGCCTAATGTATCTTACTTCAAAGTTTTCGGTTGTAAATGCTTTATTTTAAATACAAAAGATAGCTTGGGAAAGTTTGATGAAAAATGTGATGAGGGAATATTTCTTGGATACTCTTCAACTAGTAAAGCTTATAGAGTTTTTAATAAAAGAACTAGAAAAGTTGAATAGTCAATTAATGTGAAATTTGATGAGCTTGTTCCTTGTATAGAAAGACTTTCCGCAGGCAAAGAGGATGATCTATTACCTCCTTTGGAGCATGGTGATGAAGAACCTTCCAAAGAAGAAGAAGAGGAGGCCAAGAAAGATGAATATGTACCTCCAAGCGTCTTAAAATTCACTAAGTATCATCCACGGGAACTTATAATTGGTGAACCATCCATTGGGGTAAGAACTCGTTCTTCTCTTCATGAATCATTTTCAAATATTTGTTTTGTTTCCGAAATAGAACCAAAAACGTTTCTACTGCTTTAAATGATGAATTTTGGTTTTTGGATATGAATGAAGAGTTAGAACAATTTGAGCGACATAATGTTTGGAAATTAGTTGAAAGACCATCTAATCACCCGGTTGTAGGTGTAAAATGGATTTTTAAAAATAAATTAGATGGTGAGTCCCGTGCATGGTATGAAAGACTTACATCATTTTTATTAAAGCACGGTTATATTATGGGAAGTGCGGATAATACTCTCTTCATTAAGCACAATAATGATGATATAATTATTTTACAAATATATGTTGATGATATTAGTTTTGGATCTACTAATGAATAGATGTGTAAAGAAGTTATTTTAGTGATGAAAAATGAATTTGAAATGAGTCTTGTAGGAGAACTTTCTTATTTCCTTGGTTTTCAAATATCACAAGGAATTGATGGTATCTTCGTATGTCAAACTAAATATGTCCATGATATGCTTAAACGTTTTGGATTTAAAAATCTTAAACATGCTTCTACACCAATGAGTGCATCACTAAAATTAGGAAAAGATGAATCAGGAATTTCAATAGACCAAACTTTATATAGAGGTATGATAGGATCTCTACTATATCTAAGTGCAACTAGACCCGATATTATGTTTGTCGTATGCTTATGTGCTCGATTTCAAGCCAATCCAAAAGAATCTCATTTAAAAGCGGTAAAATGAATTTTTAGATATCTCATTGGGTCATCTAGATTAGGACTATGGTACCCGTACAATAATTCATTTACACTTTGCGGGTAATCTGATTCGGACTATGCCGGTTGTTGACTTGATAGAAAAAGCACTAGTGGTACTTGTCATTTTCTAGGACCTTCATTAGTTGCATGGTCTAGTAGGAAACAAAATTCGGTTGCACTCTCCACCACGAAAGCCGAATACATTGCATTAGGGAGTTGTTGTGCACAAGCACTATGGATGAGCCAAACCTTAGAGGACTTTGGTTTTCATCTAAAACTTATTGAATTAAAATGTGACCACAAAAGTGTCATTAATCTCACAAATAATCCGGTATACCACTATAGATCCAAACATATAGATGTGCGTCATCATTTCATAAGGGATCACATTAAAAAAGAAAATGAAAGGATTTGTTTCATTGACACGGACTCTCAACTTGCTGATATATTCACTAAACCTCTTACCGATGCAAGTTTCAAATGTTAAGGTTGGAATTAGGAGTCTTAGACATCTTAGGATGAATAACATGTAAAACGCTAATGTTTTATGCAATTTGAGCAATCAAGACATCTGTGAATATTACACAATTTCTGCATAAGACTACTCTTAAGACCCCTAATCAATATCAAAAATCAAAAATTTAAAATTCTTACAAAATCGTGTACTGTTTGACGCGCTATCACTAGCGTTGGCGCTAGCGTGGGTGTTTGATTTTTCTAATTTTTAAAATTTCTAAAAATCTATAAAAATATTTTAGTTCATATGTATGATGAGTCCAAATTATATACACATTTATGGGCTCATCTGGGCCGTATTTCTAGTTTTTGCACCACATTTTAGGCACGTTTTCATTCGTTTGTACTATTCCATGCTAGGTGCACTTTTAAGCCCATTCCGGTGTGCAATTGCGCTCCTTGTTGTTGGGGGTAAGCACATGGTGCTCCCCTTCCCTTCTTCCTGATGCTGGACGTGTATTCCCAGCCATTGTATCTTGTATGCAGGTGACCGGTTCATCCCATTTTCCCCAGAAGTAATGTCTGTGCATATCGCACGGTCGTGGGTTTCCTTGACGCCCGGTCAGTTGCGGTCGTGCGTTTGTGTCTGGGCAGAAAACGGAGCGTCGGAGTTTATTCGTGCGTTTTTACGCACGGGCGGTTTGCCCGTGCGTGAGTAAAATGCACGGTCGACCTGTGTATTCTTGATTTCAGAGCGTCGGATTTTTCCCGTGCATTTGTACGTACGGGCGGTGTTGATCATGCGTAAGCAAAATGCACGGGCGGCGCAGCGTTTTCCCCAAGTCAGGTTTTATCTTTTAATAACGCACGGTCTGCGCACGGTCGTGCGTTCGACTGTGCATGACCATTTTCTGACAGAATTTCTATTTAAGCCGCAGGTCTTGCCCTATTCGAAATCGACCTTTTTTCCCGCTCCCAGAGCTCCAGTTCCGCGCCCTTTTCACCGTCCATCGCCGCCCACCTTCAGGAGGTGCTCCGGGCTTGTTCTTCACGCCAATCTTGAGCCCGGAGATCATCTCGGCCTCCTCCTTCATCCTAGAGCTTCAAAGGAGATCTAGTCGCCATTACCATCAAGCAAGGGGAAGTTTGCAACCTTTACCGGATCGTGAGACGAAGAAGACGGGCTCATTGGAGAGTCGTGACAGCTCTCTCTACCCCGGACGTAGTTGAGGACCGAGCTTGGACGCGGATTGACAACCTAGCGATTCCAACCGTGACTCCTCGACGAGCCTTCGGATTCGGTCGATTTCTTGCCTTGTTCTTCTCTTATTGATGTGTATATGTTGTAGATCTTTATTATTATGATGAAGTGGCACTTAAACTAGTTTGTATTTCTATATATTTCATGTCTATGTGAAATGCTTTATTGTTTGAGTTGCTTGAGGTGCGCCCCATTCCATCCTCCATCCCACCGTCACGTTCGTGTGCCGCACTAGCAATTGCTAGTGGCGTGCTTGTCGACGAGGTGCTTGCGACCCTCATCCGTATGTCTACTCTACCATCCGCCAAGCGAAGCGTGGTATAGCGGCCCGTGTAATCCATTCGCCTAACGAAGCAGCGCGCTCAAGGCCTGCACAGTTCGATTCCGCTTGCCTACTCGTCCATCCGCCCTTGTGAAGCAGCGCGCTCAAGGCCTGCCTAGTCTCCATCCCGCCAAGCGAAGCATTGCATAGCGGCATTGCATAGGAGTAGTTATAGTTGTTTTTCTTTATTTTCCACAAACCAAATCACCCACTTTCGCACCCATCCGATTAAAGGACTTCAATCTCAAGTCCTTCCTTAAAAGTAAACTCCACCTTACTGTGTTCCTTCGAGATTCGATACTCGGGGATTACTCCTCATTTTATATTACTTGAACGATCGGTACACTGCCATTTCGTGTCGCAGTCTAGCTACCGCCTATAGCGGTGTGCGAGATTTGCGCATCAAGTTTTTGGCGCCGTTGCCGGGGAACACAGACGTGTGAGTTTTCTTGAGAGGGAGAGCCGAGAGATAGTAGTTCTTCCAGTGTTTATAGCCGCCTTATTATTTTTGTTTGCTTTTTAAATTTATATTGTTTGTTATTATTTCTTCTCTCTTATTTTAAAGTTTTAAGCAAGTTTAATCCAAGGAGTTTTATTAATTTGTGTAGATTTCCTTGCAAAGAATTTCAGTTTCGTTTTATCTACTTTTATTGTTGAAAATGTCTTCATGGGATATTTCTCCTGGCACTTACGACATGATGGTCTATTATATAGACCAAATGAATGAGTTAAATGCTATGCAGTGTAGGAACGTTGTTTGCTTGTTATGTCGAGGAGAGGGTCATGAATTGAAGGACTGTCCTAGTCTTTTTAATCCTGACCGCCGCTCCTCCACTCATGACAGCATTGTCCCCATCACTCATTCTTTACCCATGGAGGCATCGTGCCCTCTACCCCCGATCTTATTTCGTGCATGGACTCCTCACTCCTTGTGTATGGCTTCACTCCTAGTGATGACGATCACTCATCTGTTAGCCAACAAGGAGAGGAATGGGATCTCCTAGATGCACCTGAGTGGGATGAGGAAAGTATTCTCTCCATCGGGGAGGCGTTAGCAGATCTTTTTGCGGAGGAACCAAATCTTTTTGTTCCTCCAGTTTCTTTGCAAGATTTTTCTACACACATTCTTTATGATAATATCGAAGTGAAGGAGTGGGGTGATGCTTCTGACTCGGAGGATGCTCCAAAGTGGGATGAGAAGTTTGTTTTCCCTGAAGGGGAGAATGAATGCTTTGAACACGATGGTGCACCTCGGTGGGATGAGGAGGATACTCTCTCTGATGAGAAGGTTTGCACTTCCTCATGGGACGAGGAGGTCCAACTCACCACCGAGGCCCTTGAGTTCTTGGGTTCCCCTCGCTATGATACTTACGATGATGATAGCGATCTATCCTTGGATCCTGCTGGGAGTGAGACCGGGACCACTCGCCCGATTGATTTTTATTTATGTTCTTCCTCTTCTTTATTCCTTGATCCCTCTTCTTCATCTGAGCCTGTGGGGGTTGAGTCTTCACAGTTACTCCAGGAGGACTTGGAGCATTTTGCTCAAGTCAATGATGAGTGTACCCTCTCATGTGAGGAGGTCGATCCCTCCTCCATAGAGGAAGCCTCATTCATTGCCTTCTCCTCCTGCCGCCTCCCTGAAGACGATACCTTGCTGGGCAAGGATTTATTTTGTGGTGAGACGAGTGAGGACCAGCCTTCCTCCTCTTCTTACTTCCTATTTCCTCTACCTGTGTTAAGCAGGTATTTTTATTTAGGTAGAGGGGTAACTGTTTTATCGCCGTATCAGTACCCGCTACCAACACGCATATTAGAACATTTACCTGTTCATTTCTTTTTTCATACGCCCATTAGCTAGAACTGTTATCAATTTGAATAAGTCGTGCTGGGATGACAATAACCCCAGTAGTTATCTTACTTTTCCTGCAATTTTGTTTCATCTAGTTTAGTTTAGTTAGCTTTATTTCATTTTAATTTTGTATATTTTCTTTTGTTTTTGGCGGAGCTCACCCATGCAGGTCCTTCTTCTGGATGGCGGATGCCGCAACTTTGTCTTGGTTTACACGCTAATCTTCTGGTATGCTCACTTGCTGAGCATTGGGTACTTTCTTCCCCTAGCCCTCATTTAAATTTCATGTTGATATTTTATGCTGGTTTGTTTAGTTTAAGTCTGGGGGAGAGATATTCATTGTACCCACTGCACGTGCACATGACACTGCATACTAGAAGTACATTTTAGTTCAGTTTTTTTCTTATGTTTTGTTTCATATGCACCGTACACCACAACACCCACTTGAGCGCGCACTCACTTGTGTGTGTGCTTCCGTTCACGCTTATTTTGGTTGGAATGTGAAATAGGATGTTAGCTTAGGAATTGCAAATCGGAGTGTGATGTTGACTCTTGTAGTGCTCTAGTCGCATCCGCATGCTCCAGTAGAAATTTGAGTAAAACTAGATTATTTCTATGTATTTAATTTACGATTAGTGTTTTTGCGTAGTTTTAAATTTATTTTACTTAATTGGTGAATGTGAATGAAATTGGCGGTAGCACGGTGTTGTGTGTAAGCGAGCGTTAGTTGTGTGTTGCTCGAGTCGGAAGGAAGGTTTACCTTTCTCGTGGGCTAAGAACTTGCCCCAAGCGACTCTTGAAGCATAGGTGAGAGCGACTCACAAAGTTGAGCGTGATGTAGGCCATCTAGTTGGCTAGTTTGAGCTTTGATTTCCATGACCCATCCGCTTACCCTTGCAAGCCAATTTGTGCCTACCCCTCCTTTGTTTCAACTCTTCTTTCAATCACCAAAGCCTGAAGCTTATCCTATTATCGCAACCAAGTAGCGAGTTAACTGAAATCATATTTCTTGATTTGTTGTGATGTTTGGAACCTTTGTGATGTGAAAGAAAAATCTGTAATATTTGCTGAACTCATTATTGTGAACCAACCGGGGGACAAATGAACTAGAAAAAAATTGAAGTTAAAAGAAAAAAAAAATCTGAAAAAAAAAATTGGAATGAAAAGAAACCCCTTGAGCATATTAGAAAAATTCAGTTGGTATTTGTTGGAGTGGGCTGTGTGCACACCCAGTTTTCAAGTCAAGTCTGGGGGTGTCTCACACTAGCATTGGTCTTGTTCTTGTTTTGGTGCAGCGTTTTCTGTTAACTCAATTGGGTTGCGTAGCCATCTCATTTATCATTGAATATCATACCATAACCTAAGCCCCATTATAACCTGAAAGTCCTACTGATTTAACTTGTGAGTTCGCTAGCGCCGTGGAGAGAGTGTAACCGGGCAAGCTTATGGCTCTCGTCGTTGATGGATTTCAGCGGAGGTATCCCTGAACTCCGGTCTTTTGCAACACCCTCCTGAGTGTCTTGTTTACTTTCACATCGGGCACGACCGCACAAATTCTTCATGGTTCACCATCTGAGTATCACTAAATCTCAACTTACGCTTTAACACTTTTGTAAATTAGTTAGCATAGCTAGAATCTCCTTTTACTGAATTTCTATTTGCATGAGTATGATACTTCGCATCCTACTCTTTCTTTGCAATTCTCTATGCTAACTACCATTTTCTTATCCCGCCGGATTTGTTTGCTCGGGACGTGCAAATAGGTAAGTCTGGGGGTGTGATGAGTCCAAATTATATACACATTTATGGGCTCATCTGGGCCGTATTTCTAGTCTTTGCACCACATTTTAGGCACGTTTTCATTCGTTTGTACTATTCCATGTTAGGTGCACTTTTAAGCCCATTCCGGTGTGCAATTGCGCTCCTTGTTGTTGGGTGTAAGCACATGGTGCTCCCCTTCCCTTCTTCTATGTTTTTCTGATGCTGGACGTGTATTCCCAGCCATTGTATCTTGTATGCAGGTGACCGGTTCGTCCTGTTTTCCCCAGAAGTAATGTCTGTGCATATCGCACAGTCGTGCGTTTCCTTGACGCATTGGTCAGTTGCAGTCGTTCGTTTGTGTCTGGGCAGAAAACGAAGCGCCGGAGTTTATTCGTGCGTTTTACGCACGGGCGGTTTGCCCGTGCGTGAGTAAAACACACGGTCGACCTGTGTATTCTAGATTTCAGAGTGTCGGATTTTGCCCGTGCGTTTGTACGCACGGGCGGTGTTGATCGTGCATAAGCAAAATGCACGGGCGGCGCAGCGTTTTCCCCAAGTCAGGTTTTATCTTTTAATAACGCACGGTCTGTGCACGGTCGTGCGTTCGACCATGCGTGACCATTTTCTGACAGAATTTCTATTTAAGTCGCAGGTCTTGCCCTATTCGAGATCGACCTTTTTTTTCCCGCTCCCATAGCTCCAGTTCCGCGCCCTTTTCGCCGTCCATCGCCGCCCACCTTCAGGAGGTGCTCCAGGCTTGTTCTTCGCGCCAATCTTGAGCCCGGAGATCATCTCGGCCTCCTCCTTCATCCTAGAGCTTCAAAGGAGATCTAGCCGCCATTACCATCAAGTATGGGGAAGTTTGCAACCTTTACCGGATCGTGAGACGAAGAAGACGGGCTCATTGGAGAGTCGTGACAGCTCTCTCTACCCCGGACGTAGTTGAGGACCGAGCTTGGATGCGGATTGACAACCTAGCGATTCCAACCGTGACTCCTCGACGAGCCTTCGGATTCGGTCGATTTCTTGTGTTGTTCTTTCTTATTGATGTGTATATGTTGTAGATCTTTATTATTATGATGAGTGGCACTTAGACTAGTTTGTATTTCTATATATTTCATGTCTATGTGAAATGCTTTATTGTTTGAGTTGCTTGAGGTGCGCCCCATTCCATCCTCCATCCCACTGTCACGTTCGTGTGCCGCTCTAGCAATTGCTAGTGGCATGCTTGTCGACGAGGTGCTTGCGACCCTCATCCGTATGCCTACTCTTCCATCCGCCTAGCAAAGCGTGGCATAGCGGCCCGTGTAATCCATTCGCCTAACGAAGCAGCGCGCTCAAGGCCTGCACAGTTCGGTTCCGCTTGCCTACTCATCCATCCGCCCTTGTGAAGCAGCGCGCTCAAGGCCCGCGTAGTCTCCATCCCGCCAAGCGAAGCATTGCATAGCAGCATTGTATAGGAGTAGTTATAGTTGTTTTTCTTTATTTTCCACAAACCAAATGACCCACTTTCGCACCCATCCGATTAAAGGACTTCAATCTCAAGTCCTTCCTTAAAAGTAAACTCCACCTTACTGTGTTCCTTCGAGATTCGATACTCGGGGATTACTCCTCGTTTTATATTACATGAACGATCGGTACACTGCCATTTCGTGCCGCAGTCTAGCTACCGCCTATAGCGGTGTGCGAGATTTGCGCATCATTGTACTACTTAGTTTTTGTGTTTCTGACTTTTTTGTTATTTTGTTTTTATTCCTATTATGAAAAATCAAATAAAAAATTCAAAATTAAAAATACAACAATATGTTTTTGTTACCTGTGTTTTATTCATATTATGAAAAATCAACTACAAAAGTTCAAAATTCAAAAATAAAAAAATATGTTTTTGATATTTGTGTTTTATTCATATTATGAAAATCTACTACAAAAATTCAAAATTCAAAAATTAAAAAAATATGTTTTTTTTCTATTTTTGTAATTCATTTAAAAATGATTAAACAAAAAAACTGTATGATCTTTATTGCCAATATCAAGCATGTATGGATTCTATTATTTAGAATTATTTACAATGTTAAAATTTATTCTTTGAAATTACTATGAACATTGTTTTGTTTATCATGCTTTGATATATCTATTTAAGTGCAACAATTGTATTGAAAATGTGTAGAACTAAGCTTAGCATGTCTCTAAGTATGAGTAAATGTTTTATGATTGATAATGATACATTTCACTCACTTATTTTGGTAATCAACATGTGTGATTAAATCTAAAATGCTTGCTTGTGTATTGTATTTGTACAATGAATTAAAACCTGCATAACTTTATTGCCTACACTACATTTGAATTGCACTTATAAAATTTAGAAAAGTGGTTAAGTTAAAATTTTGGGGTTTGCAAAACAAGTGTATTCGGAGAATGTTGCCTCACAAATGTGAACAAAAAAAAATTATATATGTAGACAAATATAACTCCACCAAGCACTACTTGAACCTCCTGATAAGTCTTCATAAGCATTGTGAGGTTGAGCACCTTGGAAAGAATAGTAAAGTGTCTTGGCGACTAGTTCTAGGTGATTAGATCTAGGGGGCTTGAGGCCATATCTGAGGAAGGATTGGTTAGAGCGGCTTGAGGCCTTATCCGAGGAAGGATAGGCTAAAGCCAACCGGTTTGTGGGGATACAAGTCGGTATAGAAAAGGAAAAATTGTATTACTTTATTCGCCTCCGATTTCAAGCGCTATTGAAATCAATTTTTTGTAAACACTTTTCTCATATAATATAATCATGTCTCTTTTGTGTTTACTTGATTTCTATCCTTTGGCGTAATTTTTAGAATTGCAAATTACAATTGTTTTCCATCATTAAGATAAATTAATTATTTCATTCTAAGTTTCTCTAAACAATTTAGTAAAAATTTACAAAGAATTTTTAATCCCTTATTCACCCACCCTTTAAGGGCGCCGCAAGATCCAACGAGAACTTCCCAAGAAAAATCGGATAAAGAACAAAACAATTAATTTCTCGAGAGCAAAGGATTTCTCGAGAAATAAATCGACTTTGGCTTCAAGAAGAACATAGAAGGAATTTTACAGGAGAGAAAATACTTTCTCGAAAGATAGAAGAACTTTTCGAGAAAAGAAAATAGAGAACTAGATCAAAACAGAGTAAAAATGGTCGGCCAGCTGGTTCGTCGAACTGAGCAAAGAAACAATTTAATTTCAACAAAACAGCGAACGACAAAATAATAAGAGTTCGTCGAACGGAAAATCAAAGAAAACAATTCAATCTTACAGCTAAACTGCGTTCGACGAAATGTCATCACTTCGTCGAAAGGAGATCGACGAATGACGAAAGTGCTTTACTTCAACAGAAACTGAGATCGACGAAACTAAACTCAGTTCGTCGAACTGAGATCGATGAACACAGTCGACGATAACAAATTCAACACAGGCGCAAGAGCGGTCGACGAAAACTTCTTCTGTTCGTCGAACGGAGGTCAACGAAATAGATTTCAGCTTAGGTAGAACTGAGATCGACAAATTTTATTCAGTTCGTCGAACTGAGATCAACGAACGCGCCAACTTTCGTCGAATGCAGAATTTACTTAGAAAAATTCCTGTTTCTTCCTTGAACATAGAACAGCAGCACCTTCCTATAGCTCTTCCTTTGTGTTAGAATAAAAAGTACATCCCAATAGAGAGATTTCACATGAATCAACACCTTGGTCCATACAATGAGGAATTACATTGCGTAGGCCTGTGTTTGATGACCCATTGAAACCTGACATTGGTTTGTACTTAGCCATTTAAAAACCTACAAACACATTACTAGAGAGCAACATCAAATACAAACTCAATTCAACTTAGTTCAAGGGGACTTCTTCAAATCAAGGTAATTGTGGATACAATTCCCAACAACATAGAGATGCTCTCCTGGCTGAGCTGCCTGAAGGCTTCAAACTCTTGGTTGAGGAGTGACTTTCTATCATCCCTTACTTCAGCTGTCCCTTCCATATATACTACTAATGTGTCCCACATTTCCTTGGCTGTTGTGCAGTGTGCCAAGTTCTGAAATGTAGAGTCATCAATAGCATTGACAATTATGTTTTGTTCCCTTTTATCCATAGTGAACAGTGCAAGTTCATCCTTGGTTAAATCATTGAGTGTCTTGGGCACTCTTCTTGTTGGATCTAATGTGGAGGCAGTTTGAAAGGTGAAAGGCCCTTGCTTTACAGTTATGTAGATCCTTGGATCAGATGCTTCCATAAACAATCTAACCCTTTGCTTCCATATGCCAAAGTTTTCTTTATTGCATATGGGCAACTTCATGGATCTCACCTCCTTCTGCAATCTAGAGGAAGCCATTGGATTGATAAGACAATTCCTTTATAGATCTGGTCAGACAGTTATGTCATTCTTGACCAACCTATCTCTGATACCACTTGATAGTTTATATAGGATGTAGTCTTAAACACCTAGAGGGGGGTGAATAGGTTTCTTTTAATTTAAGCTTAGTGTTTTCTGAATTTAGGTTAGTAAATTATCAAGCACAAAGAGATTTATAGAGGTTCCTCAAGACAGGGTGTCTTGAGTAGTCCTCTTTCCCCCTTCACCTTTCTAACAATGAGTTAGATAAGGCCAACTTCTCTAAACTCAGCTCCAAGAGCCTACAACACAGATCCCACAGGATCTCACAGGTTTTCCCAAACCTTACCTCAGGTACAGCAGCCCTACCTCAGAGGAATCCACCACCTACAACTCATACCACCTCTTGGTCCTACCTCAAGCTGACCTCTCATCTCTACAACTCAGGCCAATCGGCCCTACCTCAGATCACACACTGATCCTACCTCAGAGGAATCCACCTCCTACAACTCAGGCCAATCAGCCTTACACACTCAAGCAATAAAGCCCTACAGTCTCAGAACCCAAAGGCTCCTACACATGATATAATAAGGATTACAAATAGAAGGAAGAAGAGGTCAAGCCTTGTTCTTCTTCTTCTTATCAACTGCTGTTGCAGACTTGAACCAGGGAGGAGAAGTGCAGCTCCAACTTGATTCTTCTTGATCAGCCCTTCAGATGATGGACTGGATCTACTTGCTAAGCCTTGTTCTTATTCTTATCAGCTGTTGTTGCAGACTTAAATCAGGGAGGAGAAGTGCAGCTCCAACTTTATTCTTCTTATTCAGCCCTTTAGATGAAGGACTCGATCTACTTGTTCTATCTTGAGATTAATCAAGATGAGCTATCTCTTTTCTCCTTGCAGCCTTGTATGAGCTCAGTTCTTGGCTGCCGACAATGGAATAGTATTGTTCTTGAGTTTGTGTGCTGGAGAGTTAGATGAGTAGCAAAGGTTCTTTTCTCAACCCTAACATATTCCTTTTATACACCACTGACCCTCAACGGCTCTTAGTTATCCTCCTGACAGGTATGAGAGTGATTGTTAGACCATAATATGCATTTCTGCAGCTTGTGCTGAAAGCAGAACCCGCTAGATCACTTTTGAATCTGTCTCAGCGGTTGGTCTAAGATGGTCAGCCATCTCAGCGGTTTCTTCTGTCCCGTCTCAGCAGATCCGCTGAGACAGGCAGTTGTCTCAGCGGTTTCTTCTATCTGCAGCTTAGCTTGCCCAGACACCTTCTCAGCGGCTCCTGGTCTTGTATCAGCGGTTCAGCTGAGATAGAGAGCTCGTCTCAGCTGATCATACATTACACCATGGTGTGCCCTAGTCCTGCATACTCATGAGATAGAAATAGGGTTTATCAAATACAACTTGTACTTATCATTGAGTGTGAAGTCTCTTCAAATCAAGGGAACATTGAGGGTCATTTTCCCAACAATAGTTATTCAAAATGAGACATGTTTTTGATCTCATCCTTATAATGAAGAGAGAGAAAGAAAGAGAGAAGAAAGAGGTGGAGAGAGGGAGAGGGAATCTTTATAGCCCTCTTATACCTACATGAGAGAGGGATGGGGATAGGGATATGGATAGGGAGAGAGAGAGGTAGAGAGAAATGATTTTTTAGGTAAAAATGTATATTTTTATACGAAATAAAAATAGGAATATTGATTCATAATATTTTACAGTCATTTCAAGTACTCATTTGTATATGTTTTGAATAAAAGTCAGTGTTCATATGCGGGCGTGATGAGTCCTGATCATATACACTTTTTTGGACTCATCTGGGACGTTATTCAGTCATTTCACCGCACTTTAGCCTTGTTATAGTTTATATTTGTTATTCCTTGCTAGGTGCACTTCTAGGCCCATTTTGGTGTGATTTCATTGCTTTTCTTCATTAGTAGTTTTCATGCGCTGTTAGGTGCCACCTTTAGTGGCTGGATTCGTGGTTGTGCTGGAATTGGAGTCGTGCAGGTGTTCCCGGTGCAATTCTGCACAGGAACACTGCGCACGATCACCGGTTCTATTGCGCACGACCACTGGTCGTGCGCCACTGATCGTGTGCACTTAACCCTTTTTTCATGAGTTCTGTTTGGTGCAGTGCGCACGACCACCTACGATAGTGCGCACGACCACCAGTCGTGCGCCACTGTTCGTGCGCACTTATCATTAATTTTATGAGTTCTGTCTCGACCAGTGCGCACGACCACCGACGTTAGTGCGCACGACCATCGGTCGTGCGCAACTGGTCGTGCGAACATTATATTTTATAAATTGCTTTTCTTGCAGGTTCTGTCCAGTCGGACGCACAATCACAGGATTCTAGTGCGCACGACCACTGGTCGTGCGCCAATGACCGTGCGCACTATTTAATTCAGCGCCTATATAATGACCTGTTCGCGAATTAGGTCTGGATTACGCCGGGGAACTCCGTTCAGTCCGCCGTTTTTGCCATTTCCAGAGGTTTTTCACCCCCTAGGCCTCCTACATCATCCAAGGGCTTAAAGGAAGGGATTCTACACTCATTTTGATCGCTAAGGAAGAAGTTCTTCGCATTAGACGTGGCCGGATGGTAAATCGCTGGAGAAGACGGGTCCATTGGGAGGTGTGACAGCCCTCCTTTACCCCGGACGCAGTTGGGACCGAGCTAGGACGCGGATTGACACCCCGGTGCTTCCTACCGTGAATCTACAATGAGACTCCGGATTCGGTCGTATCTCTTGCCCTTTTTCTTCTACTTGTGTGGTTGTATTTGTTGTAATCTCTTTATCTAGATGATGATCGCTATGAACCATGTTTAGTATTGTTTATTTCATGTTTATGGAATCAATTTGTTCATTTGTGTTAATGAGGTGCGCCCCCATTGATTTTCTGCCCCACCACCGTGTCCGGTGCCGCACTAGCAATTGCTAGTGGCATGCTTGTCGAAGAGGTGCTTGCGACCCTCACTCCGCTTGCCTACTCGTTCATCCGCCCTTGCGACGCAGCGCGCTCAAGGCCTGCCTAGTCTCCATCCCGCCAAGCGAAGCATTGCATAGCGGCACTGCATATGAGTAGTTATAGTATTTTATTTTATTATTCGCAAACCAAACCAACCATCCATTGTAACACCGACCAAGGACTTCGATCTCAAGTCCTTCCTCGAAACCTAACTCCACCGTACTGTGTTCCTCAAGAGACCGACACTCAGGGATTTTCCCCATTATTATTACTTGCGCGACCGGTGCACTTGCCGACACGCATCAAGTTTTTGGCGCCGTTGCCGGGGAATACAGTCGTGTGAGTTTTCTGGAGAGGGAGAATTTGAGAGAAAAGCCTTCCATTTGTAAATTGCATCTTTTATTTTATTTTTGTTCTTTTTATTCTATTTTCTGTTCTAATTAGGTTGCTTTAGTAATCTTTGTTAGGTGTATTATTTTGCACAATAACATTTTTTTTTATTTTGAATCGTATTATTTTTACACTATGTGGGCACATCTCAATTTCCGTTGCCGTTGGTGTGGAGCTACCTCCCACTCTAGTGATGAATGCCCTACGGAGAATAGTAGGCATAATTCTTATAGCCCAGCATATGGAGCACCGACTTCGTCTGGTACTCCATATGGTGCGTGTAAGTCTTATGGCTACTCTGCTGAGCCTTTACCGTCATACTTCTTTTTGGCTCCAGCTCCCGCTGTGCCAAAGAGGCCCGCAAGGCAGTGCCGGTTTTGTCGTAGCACTGATCATGTCTTGAAGGACTGTGCCGAGTATCTTCGCCAATTGGACGAGGATGACGAACCGGATATCCGGATCGTCCCAACTCCTAACTCTGGCGGCACACCTTCAACATCCGGTTATGTGTCTTTGTCACCTTCACATCTTGAAGGGTATGGCATGGACATGGTCATCGGATGTGCGGCTGATCTATGCACTGACACTGCTGAGCCTATTCTCCATGTGCATCCACCACTTCTAGTGGATTCGATTCTTCCCCCTGTTGTGCATACTACTCTCGTCTCCGACGACATTGTTGATGATGTGTCGCAGGATGAGGTGGGTGATCTGAGTGTTATGCCTATTCCTATGGAGGAGGACAACCTTCTAGGTGAAGAGGAGTTTTCCTCAACACCGGTGGAGGAAGTCCAAATCTTAAGCCTGGCCACCATTGATCCCACCGAATCTTGTAGCATTGATGACAATGCTAACATTACTTTACTTCCCCAACCTGATGGGAGTGAGACCGGGATCACTCCCCTGATTGACGATGATTTATGTTCTTCGCCTTATTTATTTCTTGATCCACTTCCTTCATCTGAGTCTGTGCAGGTTGAATCGTCACAGGTACTTCAGGAGGACTTGGAGCTGTTTGCTCAAGTCAATGATGCGAGCATCCTCTCATGCGAGGAGGTTTATTCTCCCTCCGTAGAGGAAGCTCCACTCATTGCCTTTCCCTCCTGCCACCTTGCTGTTGATGATACCTTGCTAGGCAAGGATGTGTTTTGTGAGATGAGTGAGGACCAGGCCTCCTCCTTTTCTTTCATTCTCTACCCTCTACCTGTGAGGAGCAGGTATCTATATTTAGGTAGAGGGGTGACTGTTCAATCACCGTATCGGTACCCGCAACTGCTACGGATATTGGAGCAGTTACCTGTGCATTTTCTCTTCCATAGGCCCATTAGCTAGAACCTTTATGTTTTCAAATAAGTCGTGCTGGGATGACAGTAACCCCAGTAGTTATCTTTCTTTTTCCTGAACTTTTATTTCGTTTAGTTTAGTTAAGTTATTGTTAAGGCTGTGAATATCTCGTTGCTTGTGCTGATTCCTGGTTGTGCGTAAACTGCACGGTGGATGGAGTTTTTACTAAAATCTTGGCCGCCTGGAAAATTCCTAGGGCGCACGATCATTGGTCGTGCGCACTACTTATCGCGCACGACCACTGGTCGTGCGATCGGCCCAGATTTTTTATAAAAAGGCCGTCCGCCCGAGCCTTAGCGCACATTCTAGGGTTCTCGTCTTTCGTCGCCCGTGCGCCGTTTCCGCTGGGTTGCCGCCGATCGTGCGCCCCTCTTCCTTCCGGTGAGCCCACTTCCGATTCTCCTCTCTCCCTTGCCCTCCTACCACCATGAGCTCTAGAGATCGCCACAACGTCTACCAACGCTCCGGCCGCCCCTCTGCTTCTCCTGCTCAGATCCTTGCTCGGATGGCTACTTTTTCTAAGGATTCGCACACGCGGCGATTCAACTCTCTCAAGGAGAAGCCATTCCTGTCACAGCGTCTAGTGGATTGGAGCGAGCTGAATTCCATCGGCGACAATGGAGAGTTGGGGGAGGCCGTCCGCCATCGCTATTCATTCGATCACTGGAGTGGGGTGTTTGAGTGCAATGACCTCAGCTACCGGGAGCTTACCTTGGAGTTTCTTGCAACATTCGAGTGGGATGTTTTGCCCTCCGGTCAACGTCCAGGAAAGTGCTCTTTCCGAATGATGGGCAAGGTCTTCACTCTATCCTTGTCGGAGTTGGCGGTGCACGCTGGCTTCTACACTGAAGCCGAGGCTGCGGCGATTCCTTTTCTGGATTTGGATGTCTCCTTCCCTGATGGCGTCACCCCGCGTGCTGCGTGGTGTGCTCTCACGGGTCGTGATGAAGAGTATGTTGCCAGGAAAAGAAAATCTACCTGGATCGTCGCGCCTGCTCTCCGATTCCTGCAGCATGTCCTTAGCCACTCCCTTGTCGCCCGTGCACTCAGTCAGAACGTGGTGGGGTGGCAAGATCTGATCTCCCTTTATAGTATGGAATTTCGGCAGCCCTTGCATCTTGGCTACATGCTAGCTTTCTTCTTCCATCACGAGGCCACCTACGGTCTCACTGGTGCCATTGGTGGTGCCTACTATATTACCCGCATTGCAAAAAGCCTGGGGGTTTGGAGTCATCTGCCTCCGATGGTGCAGGTGACTGCGCCCTCCTTCATCACTCGGGCCACCATGGTGAGTTTTCATTTACTGCGGGTCGTGGGGAAGAAGAGTAGTAAACGCTTTGTGGTCGTGATGCCGGGAGATGCACCTAGGGAGAGGCAAGGCGACGAGGAGCACGGAGAGCCGGCTGAGCCGCCGACTGCTTGCCGAGAGATAACCCTTCCGCAGCCGCGGAGTCACTCATTTCAGCAGGAGCGGAGAACCAAGGAGGAGGGCAGCTCTTCAAGAGCACCGAAGGTCCCAAGTTTCAATCAGCGCCTCTCCGATTTGGAAGCGAACCAATATTGGCTGACGGATTTTGTTTATCAGCAAGCATTGCGGGGTGGACTAAACATCCCCCCACCTCCTGGTCGGGTCGCATCATCTTCTAGACCTCCGCCGTCCGTTGTTGTTCTAGATAGCGACAGCGATGACGAGTGATCTTTCTCCCTGTGTGCGAGCTATTCTAAGCCGTGTTATCTTTTTTTTTCTCCTTGATGCTGTTTCGGTCTTTTGTTGAGTCGCTCGAACTTATTCTCTTTTGTTAATTGTAATAATAACATTTTGCTTTTGGATGCTCTTCTGGGCATAGTTTTATGAATTCAGCATAATTTGTTCCCTTTATTTTGTGTGCGAGTGCTTAATTTTAATTGCAGGAACAGGTTCACTTCCATGGGTGATAACCCAGATTTCTTAATTATTAGTGCTCTCACATGTTTAGTTCAGTTTTTACTATTTTTGCTGTTGCTAGTGTGTCACTTTCAGGTGGCCTTTGTTCCTTGTGATAGCGGATGTTGCGGGCTGCTCTTGATCGTAAACGCCAATCGTCTGGTATGCTCAATTCTGAGCATTGGGTAACACTTCCTCCCCTCTTTTAGCTTCCAATTTCTAGATGTATTGTTTAGACTAAGTTTGGGGGAGCGTATGTTGTCATTCACTGTGCACGAGTTGCACTGCATACCAGAAGTTTGTTTCTTTTGTATCCTTGTCATTATCATTGTTCTCATGCTTCACACACCACTTCACCCACTTGAGTGCATGCTTATCTTTTTGTTGTTGTTCCGGTTAAACTATTTTGGTTGGAATGTGAAATAGGTTGTTAACTTAGAAATTATTATTTGGAGTGCGATGTTGACTCGTGTAGTGTTCTAGTCACTTCGCATGCTATGGTAGAATTTGAGTAGAACTACATTGTCTCTATGCATCTAATTTATGTTTAGTATTTTTGCATAAATTTAGATTTATTATACTCAAGTGGTGAATTTGAATGAAATTGACGATAACCCGGTGTTGTGTGTGTACGAGTATGAGTCGTGTGTTGCTCGAGTCGGGAGGAAGGTTTACCTTTCTCGTGGGCTAAGAACTTGCCCCAAGCGACTCTTGAAGCATGGGTGAGAGTGACTCGTCGAGTTAAACATGATGTAGGCCATCCTTTGGCTAGTTTGAGCTTTGTTATTCCATGTCCTTTTCGCTCACCTTTGCAAGCCAAATTTGTGCCTACCATTCCTTTGTTCAGCTCCTCTTCATCCACCAAAGCCCGAAGCTTATCCTACAACCGCAACCAAATAGTTGTTACCTGCACTTATTATCTAGATTTGGTGTAATGTTGGGAATCGTTGTGATGTGAAGGGGAAATAAATCCTACTTGCTGATTTTGAACCAACCGGAGGATACATAATAGAAGCAAAGTATGTTAAAAGAAAAAAAATCTAGAAAAAAAGAGAGTATATTGAAAAGAAATCCTTCCGAGCTAAATAGAAAATCTGTTGGTATTTGTGAAGTAGGCTGTGTGCACACCTGGTTTTCATGATAAGTCTGGGGGAGTGTCACACGAGCATAGTTTGTTGGTCTTGTGTGGTGCAGCGTTCCGTTAGCTCACTTGGGTTGCGTAGCCATCGTGTTTAAATTTGAATACCATACCGTAACCTAAGCCCCAACTTAATCCTATAAGTCCTATTGATTTGACTTGTGAGTTTGCTAGCGCCGTGGAGAGAGTGTGACCGGGCGAGCGTATGGTTCACGACGTTGATGGATTTCAGCGGAGTTTTTCCTAAGCCCCGATCTTTTGCAACACCCGCCTCAGTGTCTCGTCACTTTCATACCGGGCATGATCGTTCAAATTCTTCATAATTCACCAACCGAGTATAACTAAATCTTTACTTACGCTTTAATACTTATGTAAATTAGTTAGCATAGTTAGAATCTCCTTCTACTAGAATCTCTACTCGCATGCGTATGTTACTTCGCACCGTACTCCTTTGTGTAATTCTCTATGTTAACTCTCGTTTTCACACTCCGCCGGATTCGTTTGCTCGGGACGCGCAAACAGTTAAGTCTGGGGGTGTGATGAGTCCTGATCATATACACTTTTTTGGACTCATCTGGGCCGTTATTCAGTCATTTCACCGCACTTTAGCCTTGTTATAGTTTATATTTGTTATTCCTTGCTAGGTGCACTTCTAGGCCCATTTTGGTGTGATTTCATTGCTTTTCTTCATTAGTAGTTTTCATGCGTTGTTAGGTGCCACTTTCAGTGGCTGGATTCGTGGTTGTGCTGGAATTGGAGTCGTGCAGGTGTTCCCGGTGCAATTCTGCACAGGAACACTGCGCACGATCACCGGTTCTATTGCGCACGACCACTGGTCGTGCGCCACTGATCGTGTGCACTTAACCCTTTTTTCATGAGTTCTGTTTGGTGCAGTGCGCACGACCACCTACGATAGTGCGCACGACCACCGGTCGTGCGCCACTGTTCGTGCGCACTTATCATTAATTTTATGAGTTCTGTCTCGACCAGTGCGCACGACCACCGACGTTAGTGCGCACGACCACCGGTCGTGCACAACTGGTCGTGCGAACATTATATTTTATAAATTGCTTTTCTTGCAGGTTCTGTCCAGTCGGACGCACGATCACAGGATTCTAGTGCGCACGACCACTGGTTGTGCGCCAATGACCGTGCGCACTATTTAATTCAGCGCCTATATAATGACCTGTTCGCGAATTAGGTCTGGATTACGCCTGGGAACTCCGTTCAGTCCGCCGTTTTCGCCATTTCCAGAGGTTTTTCACCCCCTAGGCCTCCTCCATCATCCAAGGACTTAAAGGAAGGGATTCTACACTCATTTTGATCGCTAAGGAAGAAGTTCTTCGCATTAGACATGGCCGGATGGTAAATCGCTGGAGAAGACGGGTCCATTGGGAGGTGTGACAGCCCTCCTTTACCCCGGACGCAGTTGGGACCGAGCTAGGACGCGGATTGACACCCCGGTGCTTCCTACCGTGAATCTACAACGAGACTCCGGATTCGGTCGTATCTCTTGCCCTTTTTCTTCTACTTGTGTGGTTGTATTTGTTGTAATCTCTTTATCTAGATGATGATCGCTATGAACCATGTTTAGTATTGTTTATTTCATGTTTATGGAATCAATTTGTTCATTTGTGTTAATGAGGTGCGCCCCCATTGATTTTCCGCCCCACCACCGTGTCCGGTGCCGCACTAGCAATTGCTAGTGGCGTGCTTGTCGAAGAGGTGCTTGCGACCCTCACTCCGCTTGCCTACTCGTTCATCCGCCCTTGCGATGCAGCGCGCTCAAGGCCTGCCTAGTCTCCATCCCGCCAAGCGAAGCATTGCATAGCGGCACTGCATAGGAGTAGTTATAGTATTTTATTTTATTATTCGCAGACCAAACCAACCATCCATTGTAACACCGACCAAGGACTTCGATCTCAAGTCCTTCCTCGAAACCTAACTCCACCGTACTGTGTTCCTCAAGAGACCGACACTCGGGGATTTTCCTCATTATTATTACTTGCGCGACCGGTGCACTTGCCGACACGCATCAGGGCGCAGTCCGCTCATAGGTGGCGCAACTCTCTCATATGCGGGCGCAGCCCGCTCATAGGAGGGTGAAACCGGCTCGAATGCGGGAGAAGCCCGCTAAGAGTCAGCGAGCACGACAAATGTCACCGCACTCGCAAAATATCGCCAGCCACGTCGTTGCACTCATATAGTGTCGGAGTCCCATGCCATTTCACTCACATAGGGCCGGAGGCCCGTGCCGTTGCACTCTCGTAGGGCCGGATGTCACAACCCGCATTTTCTCTGAATTTAAGAATATCAGAGTAAGAGAAAATACACGTCATGATGCCACGTCATACAGGAGACAACTGCATACGCTCAGGCGGGAACCTATTACTTAACTAAACAAAACATGATTATATGATAAGTCATCATTTGAAATCATTTATTAGGGGTTTTGAGGTAAGAACTGTAACATCCCCAATCCTTCTAGACCCCTAGATGGTGTTAGGGCATGGGTGGTGTGCAGAGTGGCCACTAAGGCCCTTGGGCCAAGTGGAGTGTGCTAAGTTCACACCAAGGGCACAAAATCAGCATAGCCCAATACCACTCCCTTAGGCCAATTGACCCTCAATTCACCAAATTGACCTCCCACATACCACCCTAACCACTGAGGAAGACCATTACCTTGAGAATTGCACTTGGGTGGGACTCAATTGCATGAAATTGACTAAAGTCAACAATAGGTCAACATTAACCAAACTAAGTCAATTAGGATTCAATTGACCCTCAAATGTTCAAATTGACCTTACCACCACACTCTAAACACCTTAAGGAATCCAATAGACCAAAAAGCCCCATCATGGTGGGACCAATTGACCCCAATTGACCAAAGTCAAACTTTACCCAATTTTGGTCAAATCTACACCCTTTGATTAAATTGAACCAATTGGAGCACCACCATGGACCAACCTATGTTGGGTGATGTCAAGGGACCTAAGACCATCAAGTGGGTCCATCCCACTCACCAAGTTGACCAAGTCAAATCAAGAGTCAACCATGGTCAATTAATGCCAAATTAGGTAGCTTAGCTTAGCTCCCTTTGACCAAAAGTCAAGCCAAGTGGGCTAGCTCATTTTCAAGACTCATTAGACCCTAACCAGCTGAATAAGCTAACCCAAGCCATGGTAATGACTCATTTCATCAAAAAGGAGGAGAGAGAAGAAAGGGGGGACAAAAAGAGACTTGATAAAGCATGTCCTCCTCCACACTCAAGACAATCACCCTTGGGGCTTGGAGAAGTCTTGGAGGATTGCTAGGGTGATTGCTGAACATATCAGGGAAGGGCAGAGCCTCAGGTGGTGGCAGCAAGGGGGAGATTAAGCCAAACCGTGGATCACCCATTTCAAACTCCCATATACAAGCCTCCTCACCTCCTCCCAGCCCTCCCATTAGCTTCAGAAGGAGAAAAGCAGTCGGGAACGACACCTGGAGCTAAGGAAAAGGTGGAGAATGGAGGATTTGGGCAAGCTCGCCGGAGAGAGGTACTTCCATGGTGAACCGCCGCCGGAGCCGCCGCCACGCCCCAATATCGGTTCGTTTCTCCTCCCCTCCCCTCATGCTAGCTTCTCATCACAAAAGATTGAAGGATCGGGCTCAATTGAGCCCGAATCCACTCATCGATTTCATGGAAATCAGCTCAAATCGAGCCACCCAGGCTCGCCGAAAAACGCCCCCTCCGGCCGCCATGTCGCCGGGAGTTGTAGCCCCGACCACCACGAAGGTGGTGGCGGTGGTGGCCGGCCGTGGTGGCCACCAGGTGGCCGGGAAATGGGGGAGGAAGTCGGCCCAGGACGGGAGAATCCCAGCCGTTGGCTGAAGGAAGAAGATGAGCCGCCGCCGTCGGATGTGCTTCAAGATCTGTGCAGATCTAATTATTCTGTATTTATTTAATTCCTATTATTAGCTATTTTGCCTATAATAATCAGTTCTCTTCTATTAAACATTAGGGCCTCCTAATGGCAGAATTAGAAAAAGTGCCCAACATGAAAGTTGTAGGCCTTGGTATTAACTTTCATTTGGCTTTGAGTTTAGGTCATTTGGTGACCTACAGTACCCTAGGGAGCTGTTTTACTAAGACTGGTCCTACACTAGGTCAGTCCATTAGAAATATTACCTAGGTCAAACCCTTCAAGATTTGGAGCTGTGCTGTTAACCATGGGTTGGTATACCCTAGGGGCACCCCCTGCCAAAGGGGCAGCCCTTGGTGGACACTTTTACCTAGGATTTTTGTGGTAATTAGAATATTTAAATTAAGTTGATTTTTGGAGCATATGATGTCCAAATGACACCAAACTTTGGTGGCATACTCTTTTGTACATGCGTAGTGCCTACCTTAAATTCACTCCATTTGGAGTTGATTTGATATGGAAAATTGGAAACCCTAATGAGGGCCTTTAAGGGTCAAGTTAGGGTTTAGGTCATTTTGAGGTGTTGAGTGTGTTAGCCTCCTCCCATCATGATGGATATGTGGGTATGGATATACTAAAGCTTGTGTGACACCCTAATGGTCCATTTGGAGCCATTAGGGTGGTGTGACCTAAAACCTTAAGGGCAAACCCTTAAGGGTGAAAGTGAGACTTGTGAAGGGCAAGGGAGCAAATGTTCTTGCCTTGGCTCAGAACTTTGGAGATATGTTTGTAGGAGCATAAAATGACTTAGTTCATTTATTGAGAATTTTTAGAGGTATTTAAGTATTTTTCTTCCCAGTAAATGAAATAGCCACCCTTTCCCTCATAAAATGAAATGCATGGTCATAGGACCTTGTATGGTGTTGAAACTCTATCAGTGGCTGATTAGGGATAAAAAGGGACTATAGTAATTTTGTTATGATTTATTGAAGTATTATTCCTTGTGTAGGAAATTTTAAGTACTTGCTAGCTTAAGGGAATCTAATTTTGATAAATGCCAAATCATAGAGATAAATTGTGAAACTTGGTTATCTGTCATTTAATGCTATTATAAGCCCATGATAATTATTTGGAGGTTTGTAGACTTATATTTCTTATACCTCATGTAGAAATTAGAATTTACACCACTTGAGTATTTAATCTTTTTAAAATATCAAATCATGGGGCAATGATGTGATACTTGGTTATCTGTAGTTTTAGGTTAATATATGCCCATGATAATTGTTTGGAAGCTTGTTGAATTATATTTCTTGTACCTCGTGTAGAAATTGGAATTTACACCACTTGAGCATTTATCTTTTTAAAATAACAAATCATGTGTCAATGATGTGATACTTGGTTATCTGTAGTTTTAGGCTAATATATGCCCATGACAACAGTTTGGAAGCTTGTAGATTTATAATTCAAGTACCTCATGTAGAAATTGGTAATTGCTACCTTTGAATGTTTAATCATTGTAAAATATCAAATCACATGGTAATGACACAATAATTTGGAAGCGGACTCTAGGTCCCCATTTGGATACTTGGTAATTTTTAGAGAATTTTCAGAAGTGAAATACTATTTTTCATAATTATAGTGGCATTTTGGTAATTATGCAATTATGAGGATATAGTAGGCCAAATGACATCCTAGGGTCATGATACTCAGTGAACCACCATTATATAAAATATTGTCATATTGATAATTCTCATGTGGCATGAAGAATCATTTTGAGGGTAGTTCATGTGTAATTTGGCTTAAGGTCTTAACTACCTTAAATTATAATAAATACCAAATTAATATGGAAAATTATGGAAATTGGAACACACCATATTGAAGTTAGTGGGAGCCTAGGATAATTATACCAGACCCTGGTGATGAAGTTTTAGTAGGGTTCCCTTATGGGGTTGATGGATAGTTCAAATTTATGGTCTGCGTTTAGTAAAAATAGAATTTGAGTTTTAGACAATTCAGACCCCTAAGTAGTGTTTAGGAGGTATATCCAATCAGTAAATGGGTTGTAGCACACCATCATTCAAGGAGGGTCAATCCTAGGGTTACTTGTGGGGTGGTGCTAGAGTTAACGTAGAAGGAATGAAGGTACGTCCGACCCGATTGGGTGGGACGGGAGATGAGCTAAGTCACTTTAACTAAATGAAATGATGAAGGGTGAACCAAACATTAATCACCAACTAAAGTAATTGTCTTGAAGAGGATTGTGGGGTTGAGCCCATTGATCTGTAGTACCGTTAGGGGCCCCTTATGGAGTACACCGCGGGAAGTCCAAGACTCACCCTAAATATAACACTAACTAAATTGTAGGCAAGAGTAGCCTAAGTAGGGATGCAAACAGGTATGGATCTCCTCCGGGAAGGAGATGGGTTGGGTCAGCTTGTGTGATGGTCCCTGAGCCGGAAGCTCGGGTGGACATTGTTACTACCTGTTACTTATTCAAATAGTGGCGAGTCTTCGGTACTAGGCTAGTCGTGTCACCGACGGTAGTACGTTGACTCAGGTGAGGGTGAGGTTTAGAGGGCCGCTAAGTTTGAGTACCGCGGTCTGGAGGACAATCCCTAATAACCCACCCCGACCTTAAAGTCTGGTGGATTCCAGCAAGAGTACGCAGGAGCTCCGCTGTTGTGTTCTTAGCGTTGAGGCGTACATGAGGTCTAGGCTTGGTAGTAACTATACCCACCTAGGATGTGGAGTGCCCGATCCACTACCACCATGAGCCACGATGGTCGGTACCCGAAAGGTTGGCTTCCTTTCAAACAAATTGGGAACTATAAAGGTCTGTGAGCATAGAGTCGTGTGGGTGAGTCGCATTGCATAAACTCATTAAAACATCATAACCATAGCATAACATAACATACACATTAGCATACCCCCATCATATAAATTAGTATGGGCTCTTATATATGATGGGTTACCTGGACATCTTAACTTATATGTCGTATGGGCGTTCATATAAGTTAAGGTACGAATCTGTGATGGTAGTTTAGATTTACTTACTGTACTGCATTTCCTTTCTATTTACAGCTTACTTCATTGCTCTACTTTACTGCCTTATACCAGCACTATACTGCTAGCTAGATTTTACTGCTTTACTTATACCTGCTAGAGTAGTGCCATGTCACCACCTTCTTATTTACCCCTTGTTTGTCCTCCGCTTCTTCCTCTCGCTCGGTACCTAGGAGTCGTAGAGGGAGGCGAGGACAAAACGGCTTAGTCTTTATAACTAACGGTCGGTGTGACCGCAGGAGTCCGAGGAGACGGAGTTGTCCCGCGCGTAGCAGGACGAGATGGCAGGACCTGAGCAGCAGATGCAGCGCACTACCACGATGCCATAGGTTGATGATTGATAGTTAGACTTCCGCTTTTTGAGAGCTTTTGTTGTAGACTTCCGCATGTTTTAGAGAGAGAGAGGTAGTACATTACTTTGCATATGTATCGGGCTTAAGCCCCTTTAGTTGTACTTCTCTTATGGACTATCTGTTTTCATTATATATATATATAATGCTGTGATTGTGGACATGCCTTCTTTTACGTACTTACTTTGGCATATTTTACTTATGATCGTATAGCCGACAGAGTTGGTGCTGAGCGGTGTTAGTCAACCCGAGTGTTGGTGACACCGCAAGGCAGCGATTCTGGGCGAAGGTCCACCTCAACCGTGCGATACGGGAGAGGTTCGAGTTTTCAAGTACCCGAGCGGGTTTTGGAAAAAGAGACCTTACAAATGGTATCACTGAACGAACGATCATAAGAGAACAGTCCACAACATACTGGGTCACCCCGCTCGAGTGTAGTTTGCGGACAAACTATGCAGCGGAAGCTGTGGTGTGCCCATGTATGAAATCACATAAAACAGTCCACTAAGCAGCAAGTTAGGTCAAATTTTGACTTACTTAGACAATTTAGTGACGCACCCTTGTCTAAAGAGCGACCTCGGGTCTAGATTTGGTTGAAGGTTAAGGATACCCAACGTAGCTAAGGGAAGAAGTTAGTATAAGTCTTGACATTGAGAATTTCACGCTAAAGGTTACGCTTTATTATCAAGTGGTAGGACCATCTCGAGGAGATCGGGTGTCTGTGGCCTTATTTAGAGTAATAGAAGACCCATAAGCATAACCCCCTTACCATAACTTGATACTTCCCATTACAGTACGTTGAGACAACCACCATAAAATACCAGAGGTCGAATTGGAATTTGAATATTTTGTTTTGAAAAGGCCCCTTTCCTAGTTAATCATATAAGGAACTCGGAAAAGTTAGCATAATTTATAGCATTGGGAGCCTAAGTTTTATCATAACTTTATTTCTCAGGGTGGAACACCAAGTCAGAGATTATATGCCCTAAGGTTTATGTATGTATGTAAGATGAATATACCGTAGAAGTATTGAAGATACTTAGCCCAAATTGGTAGGGGCTTATCCTTTTGTTTATTGGGCCAATAAAATATTGACTTGGATTACTGATGAGTCCTGATCATATATACATTTATGGACTCATCCGGGCCGTTATTTTGTCAATATCACGCACTTTAGCCTTATTATAGTCTATATTTGATAACCCATGCTAGGTGCACATTTAGGCCCACTTTGGTGTGTTTTCGTGTGTATTATCTTTAGTAGTATTCATATGTTGTTAAGTGCCACTTTCAGTGGCTAGATCTGTGTTTGTGCTGGAATAGGAGGCGTGCAAGTGTTTCCGGTGCAATTCTGCACAGGAACACTGCGCACGATCACTTGTTCTAGTGCGCACGACCACCGGTCGTGCGCCACTAATCGTGCGCACTTAACCCTTTTTCACGAGTTCTGTCTGGTGCAGTGCGCACGACCATCGACTCCAGTGCGCACGACCATCGGTCGTGCGCCACTGCTCGTGCGCATTGACCATTAAATTTCTGAGTTCTGTTTGCTGTAGTGCGCACGACCATCAACTCCAGTGCGCACGACCACCGGTCGTGCGCCACTGGTCGTGCGAACATTGTATTTTATAATTTCGTCTCTTGCAGGTTCTGTCCAGGTAGTGCGCACGATCGCAGAATTCCAGTGCGCACGACCACTGGTCGTGCGCCAATGATCGTGCGCAGTATTCAATCCAGCGCCTATTTAAACGCCTATTGCGATTTTAGGGCGGATCGATCATTCCGGGAGCGAGGTTCCTGTTCCGTACGCCGCCGACCACCGCCCTGGAACGCCCCTACTTCATCTTCAACCCAAGGGGAAGCCTCCTCCATCCATTCCAAGCCTTCCTCCATCGTCCGTGAGTGTTCTCCATCGTCCGCAAGCCTCCAAGCAACCATTTTCGCTTTCCGCCCGGTGAGAAGAAGAAGAGACCTTGAGTCGAAGACGACGGAGCACGTAGGGAGATTGTGACAGCTCTCTACGCCGGAAGCATTCCCCATCCGAGTCCGGAGGTAGCCCGACAACCTACCATTCCGGCCGTGAACGGCCGCTAGTCTTCACCGCCGGTTATTTCTTTCTTCTTTCCCTTCATTGCACTCTTTGAACCATGTACTAGATGAATATTGTAATATTTACTTTGATGAAAATGAATATTTCTTTGTTTTTCTCCATGGTTTGCTCATGATTCATTCCGTTCTCACTCACTCACTCGCACACGCACGCAAGGTGTTTGCTCCGTGTTAGCAAGAGCTAACGACGGTTGTGAAGAGGTGTTTGCGACCCTCACCCTTTCGCACTTGAGTTCACTTCATCCGCCTCACGAAGCACGGCATCGCAGCCGTTGCATCCACCTCACTTTGCGAAGCGGTGTTCTCGACCCGCATCTCTGTTGTTGTTGTTGTTAAAATTAGGAAAACCAACTAAAAACCCCTCTTTGTGTTTGTGAAACGCTTGTGTAACAATAATCACTGCGCGGTTCGTTCACCCATCCTGCATTCCTCAAGAGACCGACATCCGGGGAATTTATTCTCCACAATTATTACTTGACAGCGACCGGTGCACTTGCCGACGCGCATCAAGTTTTTGGCGCCGTTGCCGGGGAATGCAGACGTGATGAATTCGTCTGCGTGAGGATTTGTTGCACGAGAATTTTCTTTTCTCTCACTTCTCTTGTTCACCCCTGGTATCTCCGTTTCTTTTCGATCCGCACTTCTGATTACTTTCGCCTTTCCCATCGTTTGCTAATCGTTTTGTTTGCAAGTATTTGCGACATGAGCTCAATTCAGGAATGCATCTACCAGGAAAGCTTAAAAGATTTAAGAGATCAAGCAGAAAGAAACAATCATGACCTCGGGATCTCCTCCGACGTCATTGAGTACATGTCTGGGAATTGCAAGTTCAGCGGGGATGAGCACGAAGACGCAGTGCAACACATGCAGGACTTCTTAGCAATCTATTATACATGTATATTTAGTGGAGTTGAAAGTGACCTGCAAAAGACTCTGGCATTTTCATTCTCCTTGCGTGAAAAAGCCAAAAGATGGTATTGGGATATCCGGAAAAGAGAGGTGCTCACTTGGAAACAACTCGAAGGGAGATTTTTGCAAGAGTTTCAACATCGCACCCAAGCTTTGAATAAGTACAGGGAACTCGTAACCTTTGGACAGGGGAAGGAGGAGACGTTAGTCGATGCTTGGGAGCGTTTCCAGTCCCTGTATAGGGGATGCTACCGTGAAGATCTTTCGGAAGCTTTCTTGATTCAGATTTTCTACTTTGGAGTGCTGGATAATTTCCGTCTTCTATTTGATATGGCAGCTGGAGGGGCCCTGTTTAATAAATCAGGAAAGGACGCGTGGGACGTAGTCGTGAATATTGTTCACACCAGTCAGCACTGGAGTCATGTTATTCGCCCCCCATTTACTGCTGCAGTTAATGCCGTGACATTCAAAGGAGTAGCGGACTTTTTGCCGCCAGAGCAACCAGAACAGTTAGCGACTTTGGTGGTCGGGGTATTGCACAAAATGAATGACCAATCAGTCGCAATCCAACAGCTTCGCTCTACCATTGGGACGCTGTCCGATGCTGTTTCTGAGCTTGCAAGTCAGCCTCCTGAGTCAGTGACGATTGAGAAGTGGGAGAAGTGTAGACAATTCTCCTCGACAGGAACCTCCTACGTGTTCGACTGACAGGCATAATGCAGAAACCCCCGAGAAGCTGGCTCAAAGTCATATTGAGCCGCATCCTGTGAGCGAGGCACAACCCTCGAAAAGTGCTGTTCACCCCCCATTCCCTCACAGACTGCGAAACGAGAAAACTGAGCAGCAATTCCGCAGATTTTTGGAAATAATGAAAGGAGTGCAGGTGAGCATACCGCTGATCGAAGCTATTTCTCAAATGCCGGGCTACTCCAAGTTTTTGAAAGATTTGATCTCAAAGCGGAAGCAGTTGGAGGATCTCAAAACCATCGACCTCACTGAGGAGTGCTCTGCCATCATTTCCAATTTACCCACTAAGTGCAAGGACCCGGGCAGCTTTATGATTCCCTGCAGGATCGGTCATCACCGTTTCAGCCAGGCACTCTGTGATTTGGGGGCATCAATCAACTTGATGCCGCTCTCTATCTTTCGTGAACTCGGTGCTGGGATCTTGAAGCCAACACAAGTAATGCTGCAGCTTGCTGATCGGTCGATCAAGAAGCCGTCGGGAATCGTCGAGGACCTCACAATAGTTGTAAACGGTCTCGCTTTTCCAGCTGATTTTATCATTCTCGACATGAAGGTCGATACAAATGTTCCCATTATTTTGGGGCGGCCCTTTCTCGCTACTGCTCGTGCTATTATTAATGTGGAGCAGGGGGAGCTCACACTAAGACTGGGGGAGGATGCTATATCTTTCAACGTCCACAACCCGTCGCAACTTTTTGAAATTACAGAGTATGAACCAGCAGAAGCGCTTGAAGAATTCGATGGTCAGAACGGTGTGGAGTTGGATGACCGCGTGATGTACCGGCATCACGAAGACGAGGAAGAAGAGGGTGCACACTCAAATCACCCTGATTTGTCACATTCAAGTGGAGAGCTCTCCAACGATTTGGCTAGCCCAAACCCATGTCCGGCTCTCAAACAACTTCCGGACTCTCTAAAGTACGTGTTTCTTGGAGAAAAAAACACACATCCGGTGATTATTTCTGCAGCCCTGTCCGCCGCTAATGAAACTGCATTATTGGGCGTGCTGAGAAGGTACCACAAGGTCTTCGGACGTTCTCTTGCTGACATTAAGGGAATCAGCCCCACGGTCTGCATGCATAAGATCCTCCTTGAAGATCAGTACAAACCGACAGCACAGCCCCAAAGGCGGCTGAACCCGAAAATGCAAGAGGTAGTAAAGGCTGAAGTGATAAAGCTGTTGGACGCTGGCATCATTTACCCAATCAGCGATAGCAAATGGGTCAGTCCAGTTCAGGTGGTACCGAAGAAGGGAGGGATTACTGTCGTTGCCAATGAAAAGAACGAGCTGCTACCGACCCGAATGATCACCGGGTGGAGAGTCTGCATCGACTATCGCAAGCTGAACGACGCGACGCGCAAGGACCACTTTCCGCTCCCCTTTATTGATCAGATGCTAGAAAGGTTAGCGGGGCAGGATTACTACTGCTTTTTGGATGGATACTCAGGGTACAATCAGATTCTAATTGACCCATCTAATCAAGACAAGACGACATTCACATGTCCCTCTGGTACATTTGCGTTCAAAAGAATGCCATTCGGACTGTGTAATGCCCCCGCAACCTTCCAACGTTGTATGCTCGCCATCTTTGCTGACATGGTGGGGGACTTCCTCGAAGTTTTCATGGATGATTTTACTCTATTTGGCAGTAGCTTCGACATTTGCCTGGCGAATTTGGCCAAGACCTTGAAGCGGTGTGAAGACACCAATCTTGTCTTGAACTGGGAGAAATGCCACTTTATGGTGCGCGAAGGAATTGTGTTGGGACATAAAGTTTCCCGCAAAGGGCTCGAAGTGGATCAAGCAAAGGTAAGTGTCATCAGAAACCTCCCTCCACCCATGTCAGTGAAAGGTATTCGAAGTTTTCTTGGTCATGTGGGCTTCTATCGAAGGTTCATCAAGGACTTTTCCTCCATTTCAAAGTCGTTATCTCGCCTGCTGGTTAAGGATGTTCCCTTCCACTTCAACGAAGCATGCATGCAAGCCTTCGAAACTTTACGGGGACAACTCATCTCTGCCCCAATTTTGGTGGCACCCGACTGGACTTTACCTTTTATCATCATGTGCGACGCAAGTGATGTGGCCGTAGGTGCTGTGCTCGGTCAAAAGAAAGATAAGACTTTTCACACTATTGCGTATGCCAGTCGAACTCTCAACAGTGCACAAGCAAATTATACCACTACAGAGAAAGAAATGCTAGCCGTGGTCTTCGCCTGTGAAAAGTTTCACTCATATTTGGTACTTTCCGAAGTGATCGTGTACACGGACCATGCCGCTCTCAGGTATCTTTTCAGTAAGAAAGAATCCAAATCGCGTCTGATTCGTTGGATTTTACTTTTGCAGGAATACAATATGGAAATCAAAGACAAGAAGGGGGTGGAGAATGTGATTGCTGATCATCTCTCGCGTTTGGAGTACGACACTCCCAACAGCGTTGCGGAGGAAACGGACGACTATTTCCCGGATGAGAAGTTATTCGCAATTACTACGTCTTCTCCAACCGCACCTTGGTACGCAGATATTGCTAATTACTTGGCTTGCAAAACGTTCTCCCCGAATCTGTCCCCCCAGCAAAGACGGAAGCTTGCCTCTGACTCAAAATACTATTTTTGGGAAGACCCGCTCTTATTCCACACGTGCAGCGATGGGATTATTAGGCGTTGCATTTCGGAAGCTGAGTTTCATTCTATATTACAGCACTGTCATGACAGAGAAGCTGGCGGGCACTTCGGGGCCGTTCGAACAACACGAAAAATCCTGCAATGTGGATTGTTTTGGCCGACCCTCTTCCGGGACGCCCATACCTATGTTACCAAGTGCGATGAATGCCAAAGGACCGGAAATATTTCCCGGCGTGACGAGATGCCCCTTAATAACATGCTGGTCTGCGAACCCTTTGATGTCTGGGGAATAGACTTCATGGGTCCCTTCCCGATGTCTCATGGTAAGCATTACATTATTGTGGCAGTTGATTATGTCTCAAAGTGGGTGGAAGCTGAAACGGTGGCCACGAATGATGCCAACACAGTGCTACATTTCATCCACAAGAATATCTTTTCCAGGTTTGGGACGCCGAGAACGATCATCAGCGACGGCGGTAGTCACTTTTGCAATAAGCAGTTTGTGCAACTAATGAAAAAGTTCGGGGTCCATCATAAGATTTCTTTGGCATACCACCCCCAAACATGTGGGCAAGTCGAAGTTTCCAACCGCGAGCTCAAGCGAATAATTGAGAAAGCAATACATTCAAATAGGAAGGAGTGGGCTAAAAAGGTCGACGATGCATTATGGGCTTACCGGACTGCGTTCAAAACACCCATAGGCATGACTCCGTTTCAATTGGTATATGGCAAGGCATGCCACCTTCCGGTGGAGCTGGAGCATAAAGCATTCTGGGCAACCAAATTGTTGAACATGGACATTGGAGCCGCGGCCGAGGTGCGTCGTTCTCAACTCAACGAGTTAGAGGAGCTCCGTCATTTCGCTTATGAAAACGCTCGTATTTACAAGGAGAAAACGAATAAATGGCACGATCGGCATATCATTCCTAAGGAGTTCAAAATTGGAGACCAAGTGCTGCTCTACAACTCTCGTCTACGCCTCTTCCCTGGGAAGTTAAAATCGAGGTGGAGTGGTCCTTTCTCCGTGACCGCCGTCTCCCCCTTTGGTGCCATAGAAATATCTGGAGATAAGGGGGACAAGTTTAAGGTCAATGGACATCGGCTGAAGTTATACGATGGTGCCACTATAAACAAGGAATGTCAGTTGTTGACATTGGGAGATAGACATCATTCAAGCACCGGCAGCTGATTTTCCCTTCTTGTTTCTTATTGTTGCAAAACTCTATTTTTGAGTATTTCTTTTTAATTCCTGCACTCTTTATAAACATTGTTAATACAGGTATTTGGTCCAGCTTAAGGACGTTAAATGAAAGCGCTACTGGGAGACAACCCAGATTTCCGTTTTCGTATTTCTTTTTTTTAGTTCAGCTTTTATATTTGCTTTTGTTGCCTTGAGTTTGTGCTTGCAGGTTTCGTGTTCGATGGCGGATGCTGCGGACTATTCTTGATCGTAAACGCCAATCGTCTGGTATGCTCATTTCTGAGCATTGGGTAACACTTCCTCCCCTCTTTCAGCTTCAAATTTCTAGATATCGTGTTTAGCTTAAGTCTGGGGGAGCGGTTGTTATTATCCACTGTGCACGAGCTGCATTGCATACTAGAAGGTTGCTTTTTATTTTTCATTATCATTATCATTGTTGCATTCCTTACACACCACTTCACCCACTTGAGTGCGTGCTTTTCTTTTTGTTGTTCCGTTTAAAATTAGTTTGGTTGGAATGTGAAATAGTTTGTTAACATAGGAATTATTATTTGGAGCACGATGTCGACTCATGTAGTGTACTAGTCACGTCGCATGTTATGGTAGAATTTGAGTAGAACTAGATTTTCTTTATGCATCTAATTTATATTTAGTATTTCTGCGTAAATTTAGATTTAGTATACTCAAATGCTGAATTTGTATGAAATTGACGATAACCCGGTATTGTGTGTGCACGATTGCTAGTCGTGTGTTGTTCGAGTCGGGAGGAAGGTTTATCTTTCTCGTGGGCTAAGAACTTGCCCCAAGCGACTCTCGAAGCATTGGTGAGAGCGACTCGTCGAGTTAAAAATGACGTAGGCCACCATTTGGCTAGTTTGAGCTTTGTTGTTCCATGTCCATTTCATTCACCTTTGCGAGCCAAATTTGTGCCTACCAATCCTTTGTTCAGCTCCTCTTCATCCACCAAAGCCTGAAGCCTATCCTACACCCGCAACCAAATTGTTTTTAACTGCGCTCATAAGTCTCAATATGCGTGTCGTGTGGAATCATTTTGTTATGAAGGGAAAATATTGTCTATCCGCTGACTTTGAACCAACCGGAGGATACATAAAAGAAGAAAAAAATATGTAAAAGAAAAAAAAAACAGTAGTTTGAAAAAAAAGTCCTCCCGAGCTAAAAACAGAAAATCTGTTGGTGTTTGTGAAGTAGGCCGTGTGCACACCTGGTTTTCATGATAAGTCTGGGGGTGTGTCACACGAGCGTAGTCTGTGGTTTTGTGGGGTGCAGCGTTCCGATAGCTCACTTGGGTTGCGCAGCCATCGTGTTTAACTTTGAATATCATACCGTAACCTAAGCCTCGTTTTAATCCTATAAGTCCTACTGATTTGATTTGCGAGTTTGCTAGCGCCGTGGAGAGAGTGTGACCGGGCGAGCGTATGGTTCACGACGTTGATGGATTTCAGCGGAGTTATTCCTAAGCCCAGATCTATTGCAACACCCGCCTCAGTGTCTCGTCACTTTCATACTGGGCATGATCGTCAAATTCTTCATAATTCACCAACTGAGTAGGACTAAATCTTTACTTACGCTTTAATACTTATGTAAATTAGTTAGCATAATTAGAATCTTCTTCTACTAGAATTTCTACTCGCATGCGTACGTTACTTCGCACCGTACTCCCTTGTGTAATTCTCTATGTTAGCTGTCGTTTTCACATTCCACCGGATTCGTTTGCTCGGGACGCGCAAACAGTTAAGTCTGGGGGTGTGATGAGTCCTGATCATATATACATTTATGGACTCATCCGGGCTGTTATTTTGTCAATATCACGCACTTTAGCCTTATTATAGTCTATATTTGATAACCCATGCTAGGTGCACATTTAGGCCCACTTTGGTGTGTTTTCGTGTGTATTATCTTTAGTAGTATTCATATGTTGTTAAGTGCCACTTTCAGTGGATAGATCTGTGTTTGTGCTGGAATAGGAGGCGTGCAAGTGTTTCCGGTGCAATTCTGCACAGGAACACTGCGCACGATCACTTGTTCTAGTGCGCACGACCACCGGTCGTGCGCCACTAATCGTGCGCACTTAACCCTTTTTCACGAGTTCTGTCTGGTGCAGTGCGCACGACCATCGACTCCAGTGCGCATGACCATCAGTCGTGCGCCACTGCTCGTGCGCATTGACCATTAAATTTCTGAGTTCTGTTTGCTGTAGTGCGCACGACCATCAACTCCAGTGCGCACGACCACCGGTCGTGCGCCACTGGTCGTGCGAACATTGTATTTTATAATTTCGTCTCTTGCAGGTTCTGTCCAGGCAGTGCGCACGATCGCAGAATTCCAGTGCGCACGACCACTGGTCGTGCGCCAATGATCGTGCGCAGTATTCAATCCAGCGCCTATTTAAACGCCTGTTGCGATTTTAGGGCGGATCGATCATTCCGGGAGCGAGGTTCCTGTTCCGTACGCCGCCGACCACCGCCCTGGAACGCCCCTACTTCATCTTCAACCCAAGGGGAAGCCTCCTCCATCCATTCCAAGCCTTCCTCCATCGTCCGTGAGTGTTCTCCATCGTCCGCAAGCCTCCAAGCAACCATTTTCGCTTTCCGCCCGGTGAGAAGAAGAAGAGACCTTGAGTCGAAGACGACGGAGCACGTAGGGAGATTGTGACAGCTCTCTACGCCGGAAGCATTGCCCGTCCGAGTCCGGAGGTAGCCCGACAACCTACCATTCCGGCCGTGAACGGCCGCTAGTCTTCACCGCCGGTTATTTCTTTCTTCTTTCCCTTCATTGCACTCTTTGAACCATGTACTAGATGAATATTGTAATATTTACTTTGATGAAAATGAATATTTCTTTGTTTTTCTCCATGGTTTGCTCATGATTCATTCCGTTCTCACTCACTCACTCGCACACGCACGCAAGGTGTTTGCTCCGTGTTAGCAAGAGCTAACGACGGTTGTGAAGAGGTGTTTGCGACCCTCACCCTTTCGCACTTGAGTTCACTTCATCCGCCTCACGAAGCACGGCATCGCAGCCGTTGCATCCACCTCACTTTGCGAAGCGGTGTTCTCGACCCGCATCTCTGTTGTTGTTGTTAAAATTAGGAAAACCAACCAAAAACCCCTCTTTGTGTTTGTGAAACGCTTGTGTAACAATAATCACTGCGCGGTTCGTTCACCCATCCTGCATTCCTCAAGAGACCGACATCCGGGGAATTTATTCTCCACAATTATTACTTGACAGCGACCGGTGCACTTGCCGACGCGCATCAATTACCCCCTAGACTTTGTTTAGAAAAGGTTATGACATTTTCGTAGTAATCTCGAGTTTTGGAGTATTCAATGAAACTCAGGTGATGACGAGATCTTATTCATACACTTTTGATTTGTGGACCAACCCTCCTTAGAAGTTTGAGACCCTTGGAGAATTACTTCACCTTAAATAACAGGGAGTGTTTATACCAAGTTGTGATCGCTTTAGTTATACGAGCAAGTTAAGTGAATGGTACACTTCAAGAGTGAGCGTATACTCAACTTATTGCTCCAAGGCTGATTCTAAGTCGGCAAAAGTGATCAACTTACTAATCAATTGATTATACGTAAAGGGTTGTCTAGTGTATGGACATAAGACTCTCGGAATCAAGAAAGTCAGGTTAAGAATTTAGAGAATTTCACTAACTTCCTGTCCCAAGCAATGTGGTCTCATCTTTTATATGGACATTTGGTCATCAAGCTCTTACCGGTCACAAGGGAAGAACGTCATAAACGGCGAATTCAGTGCAAGACCAAGTAAAATTTAGAATGGATAGAGGTAAGTCTGGACTATAAGTTCTCATGACCATAAGAAATATTCAGTTTATCGTAACAAACTCGCTAGTGTATTGTTGTAAATACACCTTCTTAACCTCGAGTCATCAAGTTGTAGAGTTATCCGAACAATTAATAATCATTGACGTCCGAACAAATGTCTCGATTTAGTCAAGTACTGAAAACAAGAAAGAATGCCAGGTTTAGTAGCTTGGGATAAATGTGTCACATCATGGAATTTTGAAGTTTGGAGTCAAGTTTTCGCAAGGATTACAACTAGAGTTTCTTGCACTCCAGGGCTTTCAAGAGTAATTTTTGGATAGTATTTTTTTTAATTAAAATTCAAGCCCTCTCCTTGGTGAAAATTCAGTTAAGATCTTTTTACTCTTAGAATTGGTTTATGCACCACCAGAGAGCTTAGGAAGGTGACTTTTTGGACCTGGTAACACGATGGTATAAACTATTTAGGGCTAAGATGGAGAATCTTACAATGTTCGGATCTCGGGAAAAATGACAACGATCATGTACTAAAATGTTGAGGATTTGAGAGTTAAAATAAACGGTTAGTTGTTGCTAATATCAAATCCCGCTTGAAATTATTAAGATTACTCAATGAGATTTGTCGATGTAATTTTGGACGACACAACTAAGAGAAGGGTCGTTATGATGAAATCTTTAATTCATAATTTATAGCATAAGTGAAATGAGACCTCTTGTCTTTGAAAGTTTAGCCCACCCGATATTGGAAATCTAAAGTGAAATTTGTCGAATGATATATTGAAGATATATAATCTACATACAATCCTCCGATCTTAAGAACCAGAACTTACAATTTCTCCAAAAATTTATAGTCCCAGTTAGGAAGATTCAGGAATAAGGGAGACAAGTTTGATTTTCAGATATAAATGGTGGAATTTCTCGAGGATTAATGGGTTTTAATGAGTCACCATTCATGTTGAAATCAATTTGTGCCAAAACTTGTCATGATAAAAAGGGGTTTTACCCTCGTGAGTTATGAACCAAGGGATAAGGTCTCTTGGTGTAGGTGGTGTTGAACACCTACGTGTAAGAGAGTTGTATAGTGAAGAATCAGAATAGACAATGACGGTTGGCTAAATGATCACGTCCTGGCTAATCGATTTATGAGCAGAGTATTAAGTAAGCATGGTTCGTAAATGTAACCTTATGAAGTTAGGTTTAACTCGAAGGTTTTTGGTGCTATCTAGCGCGGCATTATAGTATAAATTAACTCGGTAAGTTCTAATGTATTTTAGGTAGATCCTCCTTCGGGGAGTGTAGTGATTTTGATAAACACCCACGCCTGGTTAACTTGCTTTGATTTCTTTGAAGTGTCTATTTCCTATTCATTACCGGGATGGAGCAAGTAGAACCCGCTTTGTGATTAATGGCACGATGATCTGAGCGACGGGTTAAACCGTCAAATAATCCCTAGTGAGAATATTGCCGACAATCTTAGCAACTAATAGTAGAAGTGCAATGAGAAATTTTGGTAAAGAATGTTGCTCCGGTTGGAGTTCTCATATAGTAGAGGTCCGAGTTCTTCCGTGGAATGAGATTTTGATGTCCGATTATTATAGTTCAATTATGGGCAAGAGGAGCACAGCTGGGTGCCCTTGGACTTCATGCAACAATGTTTCCCGGAACTCTTCACCTCAGGTGCAAATTAATCGTCTTTGAAATCCTTTACTCTTATAAGTACTTGCAACCCGTAGACCCAAACCTAAATTTCGAGGACGAAATATTTCTTTTGTTTATTGGGATTTGTAACATCCCCAATCCTTCTAGACCCCTAGATGGTGTTAGGGCATGGGTGGTGTGCAGAGTGGCCACTAAGGCCCTTGGGCCAAGTGGAGTGTGCTAAGTGCACACCAAGGGCACAAAATCAACATAGCCCAATACCACACCCTTAGGCCAATTGACCCTCAATTCACCAAATTGACCTCCCCCATACCACCCTAACCACTAAGGAAGACTATTACCATGAGAATTGCACTTGGGTGGGACTCAATTGCATGAAATTGACCAAAGTCAACAATAGGTCAACATTAACCAAACTAAGTCAATTATGGTTCAATTGACCCTCAAATGTTCAAATTGACCTTACCACCACACTCTAAACACCTTAAGGAACCCAATGGACCAAAAAGCTCCATCATGGTGGGACCAATTGACCCCAATTGACCAAAGTCAAACTTTACCCAATTTTGGTCAAATCTACACCCTTTGATTAAATTGAACCAATTGGAGCCCCACCATGGACCAACCTATGTTGGGTGATGTCAAGGGACCTAAGACCATCAAGTGGGTCCATCCCACTCACCAAGTTGACCAAGTCAAATAAAGAGTTAACCATGGTCAATTAATTCCAAATTAGGTAGCTTAGCTTAACTCCCTTTGACCAAAAGTCAAGCCAAGTGGGCTAGCTCATTTTCAAGACTCATTAGACCCTAACCAGCTGAATAAGCTAACCCAAGCCATGGTCATGACTCATTTCATCAAAAAGGAGGAGAGAGAAGAAAGGGGGGGGGGGGACAAAAAGAGACTTGATAAAGCATGTCCTCCTCCACACTCAAGCCAATCACCCTTGGGGATTGGGGAAGTCTTGGAGGATTGATAGGGTGATTGCTGAACACATCAGGGAAGGGCAGAGCCTCAGGTGGTGGCAGCAAGGGGGAGATTAAGCCAAACCGTGGATCACCCATTTCAAACTCCCATATACAAGCCTCCTCACCTCCTCCCAGCCCTCCCATTAGCTTCAGAAGGAGGAAAGCAGTCGGGAATGTCACCTGGAGCAAAGGAAAAGGTGGAGAATGGAGGATTTGGGCAAGCTCGCCGGAGAGAGGTACTTCCATGGTGAACCGCCGCCGGAACCGCCGCCACGCCCCAATCTCGGTTCGTTTCTCCTCCCATCCCCTCATGCTAGCTTCTCATCACAAAAGATTGAAGGATCGGGCTCAATTGAGCCCGAATCCACTCGTCGATTTCATGGAAATCGGCTCAAATTGAGCCACCCAGGCTCGCCGGAAAATGCCCCCTCCGGCCGCCATGTCGTCGGGAGTTGTAGCCCCGACCACCACGAAGGTGGTGGCGGTGGTGGCCGGCCGTGGTGGCAACCAGGTGGCCGGGAAATGGGGGAGGAAGTCGGCCCAGGACGGGAGAATCCCAGCCGTTGGCTGAAGGAAGAAGATGAGCCGCCGCCATCGGATGTTCTTTAAGATCTGTGCAGATCTAATTATTCTGTATTTATTTAATTCCTTATATTAGCTATTCTGCCTATAATAATCAGTTCTCTTCTATTAAACATTAGGGCCTCCTAATGGCAGAATTAGAAAAAGTGCCCAACATGAAAGTTGTAGGCCTTGGTCTTAACTTTCATTTGGCTTTGAGTTTAGGTCATTTGGTGACCTACAATACCCTAGGGAGCTGTTTTACTAAGACTGGTCCTACACTAGGTCAGTCCATTAGAAATATTACCTAGGTCAAACCCTTCAAGATTTGGAGCTGTGCTGTTAACCATGGGTTGGTATACCCTAGGGGCACCCCCTGCCAAAGGGGCAGCCCTTGGTGGACACTTTTACCTAGGGTTTTTGTGGTAATTAGAATATTTAAATTAAGTTGATTTTTGGAGCATATGATGTCCAAATGACACCAAACTTTGGTGGCATACTCTTTTGTACATGTGTAGTGCCTACCTAAAATTCACTCCATTTGGAGTTGATTTGATATGGAAAATTGGAAACCCTAATGAGGGCCTTTAAGGGTCAAGTTAGGGTTTAGGTCATTTTGAGGTGTTGAGTGTGTTAGCCTCCTCCCATCATGATGGATATGTGGGTATGGATATACTAAAGCTTGTGTGACACCCTAATGGTCCATTTGGAGCCATTAGGGTGGTGTGACCTAAAACCTTAAGGGCAAACCCTTAAGGGTGAAAGTGAGACTTGTGAAGGGCAAGGGAGCAAATGTTCTTGCCTTGGCTCAGAACTTTGGAGATATGTTTGTAGGAGCATAAAATGACTTAGTTCATTTATTGAGAATTTTTAGAGGTATTTAAGTATTTTTCTTCCCAGTAAATGAAATAGCCACCCTTTCCCTCATAAAATGAAATGCATGGTCATAGGACCTTGTATGGTGTTGAAACTCTATCAGTGGCTGATTAGGGATAAAAAGGGACTATAGTAATTTTGTTATGATTTATTGAAGTATTATTCCTTGTGTAGAAAATTTTAAGTACTTGCTAGCTTAAGGGAATCTAATTTTGATAAATGCCAAATCATGGAGATAAATTGTGAAACTTGGTTATCTGTCATTTAATGCTATTATAAGCCCATGATAATTATTTGGAGGTTTGTAGAATTATATTTCTTATACCTCATGTAGAAATTGGAATTTACACCACTTGAGTATTTAATCTTTTTAAAATACCAAATCATAGGTAAATGATGTGATACTTGGTTATCTGTAGTTGTAGGTTAATATATACCCATGATAATTTTTTGGAAGCATGTTGAATTATATTTCTTGTACCTCGTGTAGAAATTGGAATTTACACCACTTGAGCATTTAATCTTTTTAAAATATGAAATCATGTGGCAATGATGTGATACTTGGTTATCTGTAGTTTTAGGCTAATATATGCCCATGACAACAGTTTGGAAGCTTGTAGATTTATAATTCAAGTACCTCATGTAGAAATTTGTAATTGCTACCTTTGAATGTTTAATCATTATAAAATATTAAATCACATGGTAATGACACAATAATTTGGAAGAGGACTCTAGGTCCCCATTTGGACACTTGGTAATTTTTGGAGAATTTTTAGAAGTGAAATACTATTTTTCCTAATTATAGTGGCATTTTGGTAATTATGCAATTATGAGGATATAGTAGGCCAAATGACATCCTAGGGTCATGATACTCAGTGAACCACCATGATATGGAATATTGTTTTACTGATAATTCTCATGTAGCATGAAGAATCATGTTGAGGGTAGTTCATGTGTAATTTGGCTTAAAGCCTTAACTACCTTAAATTATAATAAATACCAAATTAATATGAAAAATTATGGAAATTGGAACACACCATATTGAAGTTAGTGGGAGCCTAGTATAATTATACCAGACCCTGGTGATGAATTTTTAGTAGGGTTCCCTTATGGGGTTGATGGATAGTTCAAATTTGTGGTCTGCGTTTAGTATAAACAGAATTTGAGTTTTAGACAATTCAGACCCCTAAGTAGTGTTTAGGAGGTATATCCAATCAGTAAATGGGTTGTAGCACACCATCATTCAAGGAGGGTCAATCCTAGGGTTACTTGTGGGGTGGTGCTAGAGTTAACGTAGAAGGAATGAAGGTACGTCCGACCCGATTGGGTGGGACGGGAGATGAGCTAAGTCACTTTAACTATATGAAATGATGAAGGGTGAACCAAACATTAATCACCAACAAAAGTAATTGTCTTGAAGAGGATTGTGGGGTTGAGCCCATTGATCTGTAGTACCGTTAGGGGCCCCTTATGGAGTACACCGCCGGAAGTCCAAGACTCACCCTAAATATAACACTAACTAAATTGTAGGCAAGAGTAGCCTAAGTAGGGATGCAAACTGGTATGGATCTCCTAAGGGAAGGAGATGGGTTGGGTCAGCTTGTGTGATGGTCCCTGAGCCGAAAGCTCGGGTGGACATTGTTACTACCTGTTACTTATTCAAATAGTGGCGAGTCTTCGGTACTAGGCTAGTCGTGTCACCGACGGTAGTACGTTGACTTAGGTGAGGGTGAGGTTTAGAGGGCCGGTAAGTTTGAGTACCGCGGTCTGGAGGACAATCCCTAATAACCCACCCCGACCTTAAAGTCTGGTGGATTCCAGCAAGAGCACGCAGGAGCTCCGTTGTTGTGTTCTTAGCGTTGAGGCGTACATGAGGTCTAGGCTTGGTAGTGACTATACCCGCCTAGGATGTGGAGTGTCCGATCCACTACCACCGTGAGCCACGACGGTCGGTACCCGAATGGTTGGCTTCCTTTCAAACAAATTTGGAACTATAAAGGTTTGTGCGCATAGAGTCGTGTGGGTGAGTCGCATTGCATAAACTCATTAAAACATCATAACCATAGCATAACATAACATACACATTAGCATACCCCCATCATATAAATTAGTATGGGCTCTTATATATGATGGGTTACCTGGACATCTTAACTTATATGTCGTATGGGCGTTCATATAAGTTAAGGTACGAATCTGTGATGGTAGTTTAGATTTACTTACTGCACTGCATTTCCTTTCTATTTACAGCTTACTTCATTGCTCTACTTTACTGCCTTATACCAGCACTATACTACTAGCTAGATTTTACTGCTTTACTTATACCTGCTAGAGTAGTGTCATGTCACCACCTTCTTGTTTACCCCTTGTTTGTCCTCCGCTTCTTCCTCCCCCTCGGTACCTACGAGTCGTGGAGGGAGGCGAGGACAAAACGGCTTAGTCTTTATGACTAACGGTCGGTGTGACCGCAGGATTCCGAGGAGACGGAGTTGTCCCGCGCGCAGCAGGACGAGATGGAAGGACCTGAGCAGCAGATGCAGCGCACTACCACGACGCCACAGGTTGATGATTGATAGTTAGACTTCCGCTTTTTGAGAGCTTTTGTTGTAGACTTCCGCATGTTGTAGAGAGAGAGAGGTAGTACATTACTTTGCATATGTATCGGGCTTAAGCCCCTTTAGTTGTACTTCTCTTATGGACTTTATGTTTTCATTATATATATATATAATGTTGTGATTGTGGACATGCCTTCTTTTATGTACTTACTTTTGGCATATTTTACTTATGATCGTATAGCCGGCAGGGTTGGTGCTGAGCGGTGTTAGTCAACCCGAGTGTTGGTGACACCACAAGGCAGCGATTTTGGGCGAAGGTCCACCTCAACCGTGCGATACGGGAGATGTTCGAGTTTTCAAGTACCCGAGCGGGTTTTGGAAAAAGAGACCTTACAAGAACTGTGTCTCTCAGTTCGTGGATCAACTAGTCCACCGAGAAAGTATATATAATTGCAGCGGAAAGTACTTGATTTAGTTTACTTAAAGTCCTAAATGTATGCAAATGACAGAGCATAAGGTAAATGATATGCACATAACTAGATGTATTGTAATAGTAGAAAATACCTTTAAGAGACTTTAAAGTTAAGGGTTCAGTTGGAAAGAATGCAATGAGGATGAAGAAAAATCATTTTATAACTATAGTGCACCTAACATAAATCATTCCCAGAGAGTAAGATACACAAGATCTAAAAGTAGTGGCGTTCAACTGGCAAATAAACTATAAAGTATAAAAAGGGCACAATGGGCGTCAACAACATGACACTAACCCATTGGCACCAACTAGTATGTCTGAGCACAAGAAGAGACTAAAAACAACTTCCTCGCAGCAGTGGGGTAAACAACTACTAGAACTCTGAACTTCAGGCTACACCACTAGCCGCTACGGCTCTGAACCTGAGGCATTCAATAAAACAAAGAACGCATCAGCAAGGAATTACAAGTGGCAGAAAACTAGCAGAAAAGTAAGCAAGGCATAAGGGGTACCAACCCAAGCCAGATTTACCGGATGAGAAGCTCTAAACAAGAACTAACAAGCACCGAGAGCACTAAAAAAAGTGCCAAAAAGAGGAACAAGCAAGTTTCATTTATCTTGTTTCATTATTTAAAGAGATTGATCAGTTCAATAAAATGGGAGCGGTTATCTACCTCCGCCACCCAAAGCCCAAAAACCGGGTGGGGTGCTCTAGACCCAACCACCCAAACATGACTACCGTGCAAGGCTATAACATTTCCCCCACTGTCTCCCAAACACAACTACTGTGTAAGGCTAAAGACAACGTCTCTTATTAATTAAATTTCAATTAAACACGGAATGCTGCCCGAAAGGATAATCACTAGGATGCCCTAAGAGGTAGGGTCACAACAAGGTAAACATTCTTCAAATACTAAACATAAGAGAACTCATAAGTTGGTTTAACCACAAAAAGTACGAGGTTTCAAAAGGGGAGAAGTAATCATGACCACGGGCACAAAGCAGGCATTCCTCGAGAAGGAGAAGACACTTCTCGAGGGAAGGTAAAAGGACTTCTTGAAAAAAACCAAGGGTTTATCAGCACGGATCTCTCGAGAGCGGGACAGGGACTTCTCGAGAGGGAGGGGACTTCTCGAGAGGGAGAGACACTTCTCGAGAGGGAGAGAGAACTTCTCGAGAGGGAATTTCTTGAGAGTAAGGCAGGTTTTCTTGAGGACAGGGCAGAACAGGATAGGGACTTCTCGAGAACAGCAGGGATTTCTCGAGAGAAAGGAGGCATTTCTCGAGAGCTCAAGGGGGGTCTTCTTGCAAGATGGGCTAAGGCGACTTCTCGAGAACAACAAGAACTTCCCGAGAATTGCTAAGACTTCTCGAGAAGGACCATTCAGGGCTAAACCAGGGGACGTCGGTGCTTTCCGGGAGAAATTTCCTGACACTACGGGTGGGGATTTAGGGTTTCTATCTATCAAATAAGGTGCTCGAAATACGAGCCAATAGCTCACCAAGCATTTATCAGGAGGTAAAACCAAGATTTAGCCAAACAAAGAGGAGGAGGAAGAAGCCACTTGCCTTAACCTTTCAAACTCGAAGATCTTCGCTCCGGAAGTTATGGACCGGCTAGGAAAACACACGAGCACAGATTCCTGAAACTTTTTGGGTCGAAAGAAGGGGTTAGGTCACTACCCTAACTCAAAAAATTCCACAAAATGGGAAAAACTTACCGCTAAGACGAAGATCTCGCCGAGAGATTTCTAAATCCACTCTCCAAACAAGATTCCGACTACTACAACCCTAGAAATCGCTGGCCGAACGCACCACGAAGCTCCGCTCTCGTTCTTTCGCTCGGCGGCTGCTTTTGATCGAGGAAGAAGAAGATGAATAGGGGAAGAAGGTTTTAGGCTTTATATATAACCTAAATTATTAATTAATTAATTAATTCACCAATTTACTTAAACTGCGAGGGCGACCAGAACAACTCGGATTACTACGAAAATCGCACCTTAACTGAAACACGGCGCTTCGAATCCAACGGTGAAGTCAGAATTCAATTCCGACGAGCCAAACTCGGGCAAAAGCTTCCCGAAGCTAAATTCTCAATACTACACAAAATCTTCTCTACAAATCAAAACGACACGGAAACTCGCACGCTCGATCTAAATTACATACTTTAACTATGCTAAGGATCAAAACTAAACATGACGAGCTGACTTAATGCCCTATAAGCCACAGCGGCTACGCAAAATAATTAACGAAAATCAGGGGCGTTACAGTCACTCCCCCTAAAAAGAAGTTTCGTCTCGAAACTTGAAATCCAAAGGTTAAGAAAGATACAGAATCAAATCCAAAGGTTTCCAGACAGAAGAGTTACCTGAAATCTAAGAGAAGAGGCTAGGATGAGTCTCTCTCATGGCAGACTCCAGCTCCCAACTTGTGCTTTCGACACCCTGATTCTTCCAAAGAACCTTAACCATCGGGAGCGTCTTCCTCCGCAGCACACGCTCCTGAGTCTCCAAGATTCGGACAGGCTCTTCAATATACGAAAGATTGGGCTGCAAAATGGGCACCTAATCAAGAACAAGCCGATCACTACGCTAACACTTCCTCAACTGGCTCACATGAAACACATCGTGAACATCTGGAAAGGAGGCAGGCAAATCTAATCTATAAGCGGACACTCCGATGCGTTCAAAAACCTGGAAAGGTCCCACATACCGGGGGTCCAACTTGTGGTTCCTTCCAAATCTCTTAACGCCCGGCATTGGAGAAACTTTCAAGAACACTATGTCTCCAACAGAAAATTCTAGGTCCACTCTCCTCCGATTAGCATACTTCTCATACCGCTCCTGAGCAACACGAAGCATCTCGCGGATATGAGTCGCAGCAACCTCATCTCTTCCAAAGCTTTTGGGTCTAACAACGGACTCTCGCCAACCTCGGCCCAAAACAAGGGAGTTCGGCAACGCCTCCCATACAAAGCCTCAAAGGGTGCCATTTGCAAACTCTCCTGATAACTATTATTGTAGGCAAATTCCATTAATCCAAGACGCTAATCCCAAGCCCCGCCATGATCCAAAATATAGCACCTGATCATATCTTCCAAAATCTGATTCACTCTCTCCGTCTGACCATTTGTCTGGGGGTGGTAAGAGGTAGAGTATTTAAGGTCTATACCCAAAGCTCCTTGCAGACTCCTCCAGAAACGAGACATATACCTTGAATCTCGGTCCGACACAATGCTTACGGGTACACCATGCAATCTGATGACTTCATTCAAATAAAGTTCTGTTATCTTCTCCATAGAATATCCAATTTTAAATGGCACAAAGTGAGCACACTTCGTCAGACGGTCAACTATGACCCATACCGAATCGTGACCTCCAGGAGATCTCGGCAAACCGGTAATGAAATCCATTGAAATACTCTCCCACTTCCAGGTTGGAATATCCAAAGGGTTTAATTTACCACCAGGCCTCTTATGATCTGGCTTAACACGTTAACAAGTAAAGCATTTAGAAACATAATTGGCTATATCACTTTTCATACCTGACCACCAAACGATCTGCTTCAGGTCTTTGTACATCTTTGTGGACCCAGGATGATATGAAACACTAGAATCATGCGCTTCGCTACAGATCTTGGTTCGAATGTCATCAAGCGCGGGAATACAATATCTACCTCGATACTTCAATGTATCTTTATCATCGATTGAAAAGTCAGGTAGCTCACCTTTTTCAGTTCTATTCCGGAGATGTTGCAAATCGGGATCTTCCTTCTGGTGCAACCTCGTAAGGGTAATCCAAGAAGGTTCTTCAACTCCTAAGCTCGAAGGCGCGGTACTACTACCAACTGAGATATCCATCAACATAAACTCTTCTACCAAGGACTGCACAGAGATATTGAAGATTTGCGCGGTCTTTCTACTCAGGGCATCGACCGCCATATTAGCCTTACCCGGATGACATAGAATATCAACTTCATAATCCGCAACATACTCCAACCACCTCCGTTGGCGCAAATTCAGCTCCTTCTGGGTAAAGACATACTTCAGACTCTTGTGGTCCGTGAAAATCTTGCATGACACTCCATAAAGAAGATGTCTCCAAAGCTTTAAAGCATAAATCACTGCAGCAAATTCTAAGTCATGCGTAGTGTAATTCCTTTCATGAACTTTCAGTTGTCTAGACCCATAGGCAATCACCTTTCCTTCTTGCATCAAAACACATCCTAAACCAATGTGAGCTGCGTCCACATAAACGACATACTCTAAACCTTCGAACGGCAAGGCCAACACAGGTGCACTGCACAAACGCCTCTTTAATTCTTGGAAGGCTTCTTCGCATTTATCGCTCCAAATAAAAGCCGTATTCTTCTGGGTAAGCTTAGTCAAAGGTGCCGACAGCACCGAGAACCCTTGAACAAATCTCCTGTAGTACCCAGCCAACCCTAAGAAACTCCTTATCTCCTTAGGTGTTGAAGGCGTCTTCCAATCTAACACAGCAGAAATCTTAGCTGGGTCTACAGTAATTCCATCCTTGTTCACCACATGACCCAGAAAGGACACCTGAGGAACCAAGAACTCGCAATTACTCAGCTTCGCAAACAACTTGTGCTCTCTTAGAGTAGACAATACTAATCGCAAATGCGTAGCATGCTCCTCAGCACTCTTAGAATAAACTAGCACATCATCTATGAATACCACAACAAAAAGATCCAGAAAATCCTTGAACACGCGGTTCATCATGTACATAAATGCAGAGGGTGCATTTGTCAACCCAAACGACATGGCTAGAAACTCAAAATGGCCATAACGAGAATGAAAGGCAGTCTGGGGTACGTCCGACTCACGGATCCTCAACTGATGGTAGCCTGATCGAAGGTCAATCTTCAAAAACACCGTGCTACCACACAACTGATCAAACAGATCATCTATCCTTGGCAACGGACACCTGTTCTTGATGGTCACTTTGTTTAATTCTCTATAATCTATGCACAACCTCATGGAACCGTCCTTCTTTTTCACAAACAAAACTGGAGCACCCCAGGGCGAAGAACTTGGCCAACCCTAAACCACACTGCAACAACTCATCTAACTGAGTTCGCAACTCTTCTAACTCATGCGGGGCCATTTGGTACAGTGCCTTAGCGATAGGACGAGTACCAGGCTCATGATCAATGACGAACTCTACATCTCTATCAGGCGGGAGTCCAGGAAGACTGACAGGGAAGATGTCAGGAAACTCTCGCACAACCGGAACGCTCTCAATACACGGCGGTCCAGGAACAGTTTTTACTACAGAAACAAGGTAAGCCAAACAACCGGAAATTAATATTTTCCGAGCACATACCGCAGAAATTATCGAAGAACTCTGGTACGGAGAACCAAAAATGCTCATGGGTTGACCGTTGTCCATCACGAAGTCCAGACGCTTATCCTTGCATCGGATGACCGCATCATAACTGGACAACCAGTCCATACCCAATATTACGTCAAAGTCTTCTAAGTCCAACACTTTGAGATCAGCAACAGCCAAGAAATCTCCTAAGAGAACGGGGCAACTTCGGACGCACCGGTGCGAGGACACAAAATATCCAGAAGGGAACTTAACGAGGAACGAATCGTTGCCCAGCTCAGGGGTCAAACAGTGACGCTCGACGAAAGTCCTTGCTACGAACGAATGGGTAGCACCCGAATCGAACAGAACACCCGCCCAACGATTCTTTACTTTAAATCTACCTATAAGCGCGAACAATAACTAGTCTAGCTCAGCGAACTAACAGGAATCAAGACTAAACAGTTGACTTAAGGTCTAACCTGCAATCACTTGGGTCGAAGACTGCGCTTGCTCCTGGGTTAACACGTTTAGCTTTCCTCTTCCTTTATCCTGATGCAGCGGCAGTGGCAAGGCTCGAAGCGGAATAGGCTGCAACGGGGGTTGAACTAGCGGGCATTGGAACTTCATGTGCCCTTTCTGCTTGCACTAGAAGCAGACCTTTTCCTTTGTCCAACACTGGGCCGCATCGTGCCCACTCTGCTTGCACAACTGGCAGAGCACCACACCCTTCAGAGCACCCTGAATTGCTAGCACTCACTGCTGCTTCTGAGCTCCCTTCCTCTGGAAACATCTCTCAACTGGATGGCCAGGGCGGCCACAGAAGCTACAGACTTCACCACTCCTTTTCTTTGTGGCCGGACTAACTACCTTGGGGGTCTCCCACTCTTCGACTTTTCTCTTGTCCTCTTTCATTAATGCACCTCTATTCTTGGCGTTGTCGATAGCCTCGACCTTCAGCGCTGCTTCTACCACTTCAGCAAAACTTTCAGATCTATAAGCGCTCGCCAACTGCTGAATATCGCTACGAAGTCCCACGAGAAAATGCTTCACTCTTCCTACATCAGAAGCCACTAAATCTGGAGCAAATCTGCTCAACTTACTGAACTCGATCTCATACTCACTAACCGTGAGCTGTCTTTGCTTCAAGTGTAGAAAATTATTCATTAAGCTGTCTTGCTCGACCGACGGCAGGAACTTCTTTAACACCATCGCCTTGAACGACTCCCACGAACATCCGCCCACGAGATTTTCCCTCTCCCTAATCCACCAGCTTTTAGCAAGTCCTTTCAGCTGGTATGCGGCGACCATCACCTTTTGGTCTGCAGAGATTCCCGAGTACGAAAACATCTCCTCAATGGCAACAAACCAGTCATCTAATGCCATGAAATCAGCTCTTCCGTCAAACGTAGGAGGTCCTAGTCGCTGGAAATGCGAAATGAAGTTCATCTCTGGTGGCAGCAAAACTGGAGGCACCAAAGGAGCGGGAGGAACAGGTACAGTCTGACCAACTACAGGGTCCTGCACCACAGGCTGCTGCCCAGCGGCGGCAGTCAACAACGTCTGGATCTGCGATTGCATCGCAACTAACTGCCTGGACAGAGCCTCATTACTTTGTCGCAGACTTTAGATCGTTACCTCACTCTGCGCACCCGAAGATTCACCCTCTGATTGGGGGGTCAACCTCATCGCAACACGCCTCCGAGACATCTCTGCTAATTCATAAACCTATAATTAAAACATAACCCTACACTAGAACTACACTGCTTGGTTCAGAACATACATGTACAGCTACGTGCCATTTTCACTACCTTTCTCTTGGATATTTTTCATGATGATATGCTAAATTTGTACATCGTCCCTCTTGTCTCGTGTGCAAGGGCATGAATGCATGAATTTTTCATTCTATTCGTTTTGAAATCATGTGTGTACATGTGTCATCATATAAGTCTTTAACTTCGCACGTGTGCTTATGCAATGCCATGTAAGGTATGTTGTGCTATGCATTCTAATAAAGGCCTTAGTGCATGTTATGAGCGGCGTACACATGTAATATTATGTATCTCATACTACATAATATTGCTTGTAACGAAAGAGAAAATGTGCTAATGGGCATCCATGTGATGAGGGTTATGCATCCCATACTACATAACCGTCACATGTTGCCACCTATGGTGGATCCATATACAAACACATATTATGCATCTCATACTACATAATATGCCCCGTATACTTCTTATCATGCTATGAGTGTAGTGTTCATGCTTCGGCCAAGACGTACTGATGACACATCGGTGTGTGTATGCAATGAAACCAAAACAACTACTATATCAGAATTTGTTGCCGACCAACTTGTCGAACAACCTATCTCTGATACCAACTGTCACAACCCGCATTTCCTCCGAATTTAAGAATATCAGAGTAAGAGAAAATACACGTCATGATGCCACGTCATACAGGAGACAACTGCAGACGCTCAGGCGGGAACCTATTACTTAACTAAACAAAACATGATTATATGATAAGTCATCATTTGAAATCATTTATTAGGGGTTTTGAGGTAAGAACTGTGTCTCTCAGTTCGTGGATCAACTAGTCCACCGAGAAAGTATGTATAATTGCAGCGGAAAGTACTTGATTTAGTTTACTTAAAGTCCTAAATGTACGCAAATGACGGAGCATAAGGTAAATGATATGCACATAACTAGGTGTATTTTAATAGTTGAAAATACCTTTAAGCGACTTTAAAGTTAAGGGTTCAATTGGAAAGAATGCAATGAGGATGAAGAAAAATCATTTTATAACTATAGTGCACCTAACATAAATCATTCCAGAGAGTAAAATACACAAGATCTAAAAGTAGTGGCATTCAACTGGCAAATAAACTATGAAGTATAAAAAGGGCACAATGGGCGTCAACAACATGACACTAAGCCATTGACACCAACTAGTATGTCTGAACACAAGAAGAGACTAAAAACAACTACCTCGCAGCAGCGGGGTAAACAACTACTAGAACTCTGAACTTCAGGCTACACCACTAGCCGCTACGGCTCTGAACCTGAGGCATTCAATAAAACAAAGAACGCCTCAGCAAGGAATTACAAGTGGCAGAAAACTAGCAGAAAAGTAAGGAAGGCATAAGGGGTACCAACCCAAGCCAGATTTACCGGATGAGAAGCTCTAAACAAGAACTAACAAGCACCGAGAGCACTAAAAAGAAAGTGCCAAAAAGAGGAACAAGCAAGTTTCATTTATCTTGTTTCATTATTTAAAGAGACTGATCAGCTCAATTAAACGGGAGCGGTTATCTACCTCCGCCACCCAAAGCCCTAAAACCGGGTGGGGTGCTCTAGACCCAACCACCCAAACACGACTACCGTGCAAGGCTATAACTTTCCCCCACTGTCCCCCAAACACAACTACTGTGTAAGGCTAAAGACAACGGTTCATATTAATTAAATTTCAATTAAACACGGAATGCTGCCCGAAAGGATTTTCACTAGGATGCCCTAAGAGGTAGGGTCACAACAAGGTAAACATTCCTCCAATACTAAACATAAGAGAACTCATAAGTTGGTTTAACCACAACAAGTACGAGGTTTCAAAAGGGGAGAAGTAATCATGACCATGGGCACATAGCAGGCATTCCTCGAGAAGGAGAAGACACTTCTCGAGGGAAGGTAAAAGGACTTCTCGAAAAAACCAAGTGTTTATCAGCACGGATCTCTCGAGAGCAGGACAGGGACTTCTCGAGAGAGAGGGGACTTCTCGAGATGGAGAGACACTTCTCGAGAGGGAGAGAGAACTTCTCGGGAGGGAATTTCTCGAGAGCAAGGCAGGTTTTCTCGAGGACAGGGCAGAACAAGATAGGGACTTCTCTAGAACAGCAGGGATTTCTCGAGAGAAAGGAGGCATTTCTCGAGAGCTCAAGGGGGGTCTTCTCGCAAGCTGGGCTAAGGCGACTTCTCGAGAACAACAAGAACTTCTCGAGAACGGCTAAGACTTCTCGAAACGACCGGGACTTCTCTAGAAGGACCATTCAGCGGCTAAACCAGGGGACGTCGGTGCTTTCCGGGAGAAATTTCCTGACACTACCGGGGGGGATTTAGGGTTTCTATCTATCAAATAATGCGCTCGAAATACGAGCCAACAGCTCACCAAGCATTTATCAGGAGGTAAAACCAAGATTTAGCCAAACAAAGAGGAGGAGGAAGAAGCCACTTGCCTTAACCTTGCAAACTCGAAGATCTTCGCTCCGGAAGCTATGGATCGGCTAGGAAAACACACGAGCACAGATTCCTGAAACTTTTCGGGTCGAAAGAAGGGGTTAGGTCACTACCCTAGCTCCAAAAATTCCACAAAACGGGAAAAACTTACCGCTAAGACGAAGATCTCGCCGAGAGCTTTCCAAATCCACTCTCCAAACACGATTTCGACTACTACAGCCCTAGAAATCGTTGGCCGAACGCACCACGAAGCTCCGCTCTCGTTCTTTCGCTCGGCGGTTGCTTTTGATCGAGGAAGAAGAAGATGAATAGGGGAAGAAGGTTTTAGGCTTTATATATAACCTAAATTATTAATTAATTAATTAATTAATTCCCCAATTTACTTAAACTGCGAGGGCGACCAGAACAACTCGGATTACTACGAAAATCGCACCTTAACTGAAACACGCCAAACTCGAATCCAACGGCGAAGTCAGAATTCAATTCCGACGAGCCAAACTCGGGAAAAAGCTTCCCGAAGCTAAATTCTCAATACTACACAAAATCTTCTCTACAAATCAAAACGACGCAGAAACTCACACGCTTGATCTAAATTACATACTTTAACTACGCTAAGGCTAAAAACTAAACCTGACGAGCTGACGTAACGCCCTAACGCCAAAATTACGCCACAGCGGCTACGCAAAATAAGTAACGAAAATCAGGGGCGTTACACCGGAGGCCCGTGTCGTTGCACTCATGTAGGGCCGGAGGCCCGTGCCGTTTCACTCGTGTGTGTGTATATATATATAACAAAAATATAAATGTTTAAAAAAACAATTTTTAAATATAAATTAAAATTTTTGTACGGTCATTTTGAGTACTCATATGTATATGTTCCGCCCGTGCGAAACCCGCAGGGGGCGAGGGATGCCAGCCCGCGCGAAACCCGCCGTCGCTGGCCAGGTACTGTCGCGCTTGGCAGTAGGGGCGGTATATATATATTATAAAGAAATACTTTTATGACCGTTTTGAGGCTTAATTAGAACCGCACATTAAATCACAGCCATTGGATCAAAATTATATGGGCTGCAAATAGCCAATTTCGGAATTCTGACTTCCTCCCTCTCGATCAAATCCCGACTGGTGAAGCTCGGGTGCATTTAGCCGTCGTGCCGCTTTTGAACGGGAAGCGGGGGCTGCATGTAGCTGTTGAATTATGATTCCAGAAGGTGGAGTTCGACGTTGAAGCGACCGGAGTGGAGTAGAATGAATATGGCATCTTCTTCAAAGCGGCAAAGAAAAGCGGGGAAGGAGATGTGAGATTAGGGTTAGGGTTCATTGAGTATGGTCTGGGTGTCTTCAGTTTGGATACGTAGCAAAGCAACTGGGAAGGGGTCGAGAGAGGCGGCTGAGGGGAAGCAGCGGAATCTCGCTCTTGCCAACAACGACGATCCATGAAACAGAAACTGGGGCGAGTCGTGTGGTTTTAGATTATAGTGGTCGCCGGAGCGCCGCCGGAGTAACCGCGACAAGTTCGCCGGGGTCCGGCGACCACGCCGGTGGGCTCTGGTCAGGCCGAAGACAGCGGCGGCGGTGGAGGGGAAGGGAAACGGAGGGGGGCGGCTGTTTAAAAATATATATGTATATATATGCATATATATATATGTATATATATGTATGTATATATGTATGTATATATATATGTATGTATATATGTATGTATATATATATGTATGTATATATATATGTATATATATATATGTATGTATATATATATGTATGTATATATATATGTATGTATATATATATATGTATGTATTTATATAATATATTATATTTTATAAAATAAAAGGGATTAAATATTATATAACATCTGTGTAATCAATATATATATCTATCTTTACCATATATAAAGAAATATCAAACCCATGAATTATAAAGCCGTTGAAATGATTACGGCCGTCGAATCTGGCATGATATTTCATCAACCGTCGGATCAAACCACTCCCTCTCTCTCCACTTTTTTATAGGTCTCCTAAACCTACTAGGGGGTGACCTAAAACTATGAAGGTGTAGAGTACCATATAACATGAAATTACGATTTTACCCCTAAATTTATTGAAAAATGAGTGTCATATGACTCATTTTTAATCTCACAAAAAATGTCAATGGTGAGATTTGAACCCAGGTCTCCACTAAGTCAAGCAAAGATAACAACCATCACACCATATGGTTTTTATTGAATAAAATTGAATTATGTTTTATATATACGTATATAAATATAGATCGCCTCCCCTGAAAGTCACCACCACTACCGAATGTCGCCGCCTCTGCCAAATGTCGCCACCTCTGTCGAATGTCGCCCACGCAGAATGTCGTCGCCCCAGCTGAATGTCGTCGCCCGCACGGGGGGCCCCCGTGCCCTGTCACTCGTATTATATAAAGAAATATTTTAACGACCGTTTTGAGGCAAAATTAGAACCGCGCATTAAATCACAGCCATTGGAACAAAATGATATGTGCTGCAAATAACCAATTTCGGAATTCTGACTTTCTCCCTCTCGATCAAATCCCGACTGTGGAAGCTCGAGTGCATTTAGCCGTCGTGCCGCTTTTGAATGGGAAGCGGGGGCAGTAGCTGTTGAATTACGATTCCAGAAGGTGGAGTTCGACGTTGAAGCGACCGGAGTGGAGTAGAATGAATATGGCGTCTTCTTCAAAGCGGCAAAGAAATGCGGGGAAGGAGATGTGAGATTAGGGTTAGGGTTCTTTGAGTATGGTCTGGGTGTCTTCAGGTTGGATACGTAGCAAATCAAGTGGGAAGGGGTCGAGAGAGGCGGCTGAGGGGAAGCAGCGGAGACTCGCTGTGGCCAACAACGACGATCCATGAAACAGAACCTGGGGAGAGGCGTGTGGTTTTAGATTATACTGGTCGTCGGAGCGCCGCCGGAGTAACCCCGACAGGCTCGCCGGGGTCTGGCGACCACGCCGGTGTGCTCCGGTCAGGCCGGAGGCGGCGGTGGCGGGGAAGAGAAATGGGAGGGGGCGGCTATTTTAAAAAAGAAAATATATATATATATATATATAATATTATATTTTATAAAATATAAGGGATTAAATATAATATAACATCTGTGTAATCTATATATATCTATATTATATAAAGAAATACTTTTATGACCGTTTTGAGGCTAAATTAGAACCGCACATTAAATCACAGTCATTGGATCAAAATGATATGGGCTGCAAATAGCCAATTTTGGAATTTTGACATCCTCCCTCTCGATCAAATCCCGACTGCTGAAGCTCGAGTGCATTTAGCCATCGTGCCGCTTTTGAACGGGAAGCGGGGGCTGTAGCTGTTGAATTACGATTCCAAAAGGTGGAGTTCGACGTTGAAGCAACCGGAGTGGAGTAGTATGAATATGGCATCTTCTTGAAAGCGGCAAAGAAAAGCGGGGAAGGAGATGTCAGATTAGGGTTAGTGTTCTTTAAGTATGGTCTGGGTGTCTTCAGGTTGGATACGTAGCAAAGCAAGTGGGAAGGGGTCGAGTGAGGCGGCTGAGGGGAAGCAGCGGAGTCTCGCTCTGGCCAACAACGGCGATCCATGAAAAAGAAACTAGGGTGAGACGTGTGGTTTTAGATTAGAGTGGTCGCCGGAGCGCCGCCGGAGTAACCCCGACAGGTTCGCCGGGGTCCAGCGTCCACGCCGGTGGGCTCCAATCAGGCCGAAGGCGGCGGCGGAGGGGAAGGGAAACGGAGGGGGCGGCTGTTTTAATATATATATATAATATATAATATATATATAATATATATTATAGGTCTTCATCCATTTTGTAGAAAAATCCGAGCTGCATTTAGCCAAAAAACCTCACTCCCCACAAAGATGGTGGAGGCATAGGCAAGAAGGAAGAGAAAAACCACCCAAAACCGCCCAAAAACGCCGCGAAAAACCGCTCCCGAAAAAATACAATCAACCCCATAATCCTCGTCATGCCGACTGGTGTAAACTGCGAAATAGGCATGCCGCAGAACCTAAAAATCTCGATCGCCTCCTCCGACGGGGGAAAGCGGAACCCCGATTTTAAACAGCTCTCGGAGACAGTATTAAAGCCGGTCGGCGGATTCTGAGCACGTTCCTCCGGAAATGGTATCTTCACTTCTACGGACGATGGGAGTCTAAACCGCTTACGCCAAGCCTCAACACGCTCAACATTAAGCGTAGAGAGGAAGAAAAATCACAAAATACCTTTGCCATGACTCCGTCGTAGCGTCCGGACCGCGCCAAAAGATAATAAAATCCTCGCACTTCTCTAAGCAATATGAGCGAACTCCGAGGATTTTGGAGGCAATTGATATGTCTCTTCCATTTTGTAGAGAAATAAGGGCTGCGTTTAGCCAAAAAATCCCACTCCCCACTAAGATGGTGGAGGCATGGGCAAGAAGGAAGAGAAAAACCGCCCAAAACCGCCGCAGAACCGCCCGAAAACCGCCGCGCGCACAGCAGCTCCGTGCGCTATCGCGCGCGGTACCGCCACGCGGTACCGCGCACGGTAGCGCCCGCCCGCCCGCGTGCAACCGCGCGGTTGCGCGCGGCACCGCACTCGCTGGCAACCGCACGATTGCGCGCAGCACCGCGCGCGCGCACCCTCACGATTGCGTGCGGCACCGCGCACGCGCGCACCCGCGCAGTTGCGCGCGACACCGCCCGCGCGCACCGCGCGCTTGTACGCGCAACACCGCGGGCGGGCAACCGCAGGGGAGCGCGCGGCACACCGCGCGCGCATCCGCCCGGTTGCGCGCGGTACCGAGCGCGCGCAACCGCGAGGCACGCGCGGTTTCGCGCGCGTGACCGCCCGCGCAGTTTCACGCGCGTGACCGCCCGCGCGGTATCGCGCACGCACAATCGCGCGTGCGCAACCGCGCGCGGTACCCCTCGCCTGTGGTGCGCGGTTGCGCGCAGCACGCTGCCGCACGCCTGCGATTGCGCACGTGTTCGGCGCCGGGCGCTCCCCCTCGCCTCGTGCCGCCCGTTGCGCTCTTCGCACAATTCTTGCGAAACCCCGATCACGCTAGTGCTTAGCATACTCTTGACCGGCGCGCGCACTTGAACATTGCAAAGTTCATTGCCCGCGCCGATTGCTAACTCCATTTTCTCTCTTATGGTTATAGGATTTACACATTGCAATCAGGAACGTCAACTGTCCGAACTGCCCAAACTACCCGAACTGCCCGAGGGGCGAAGCCGTCATATCCAGAAAGTGGCAATCCGTGTGCTCTCAACTAACGGACGAGATCGGCCCGCCAGGTGGTTACGGTGGTTACGACGGCGAAATTACTGGGTCGCCCCCGGCCAAGTCTATAAAAGGGACCCTGAATCCTCATTTGATGGGATCTGACACTTTGCATCCGAGAGAGCTCCTGGAAGAATTCCTTCGAAGACCTCCTTCGCGGATTCGAAGATCTCCTTCGCGGTTCGAAGATCTCCCTCGTGATTCGAAGATCTCCATCGTCACTTGAAGATCTTCTTCGGACCTTGAAGACCTCCTGAAACACCAAGACACTTAGTTTTTTTGAGAGGTGGCCTGTCACCCTCGGAGAATTTTCTTCAACTGCAATTGTAACGAGAAGCGGCATGTCGCTCTCTGATCTTGTAATTTCGCTTGTAACACTCTAACACTTAGTGAAATTTGGCTGGCGCCGATCCGGCCACGTGGTTTTTCACCCTTTCCGGGTTTTCCACGCTAAAAACGTTCTCTTGCCACTTGTCTGTTCTCTCTGTGACTGTTTGCGCACTCGTCCCACTCTCGGGCTAAGACGGTTCAATTCGCCCGGTCTGAAAGAGCGTCGAGTGACCCGCAACAATATATAATATATTATATTTTATAAAATATAAGGGATTAAATCATATATAACATATGTGTAATTTATATAGATATATATTCATATAAATAATAAATATATATATAAATTATATTATATAATATACAGAAATTTTAAAACGAAATGAAAAAAAGGAAAAAAATAATATAAGTGAGTGCGTGTCGGGGTAACTGGGTGCAGGGGGCGGGCGAACCCCACCGGGGACGAGTAGAGTACTGTCGCGCGGGGCACGGGAGGCCCCGTGCACTGTCACTAAATCAACATCCATAATTTTTTTTATTTTTTGGTCTTCTGGCTATCAAAAATAAATCTAATTTATTTGAGACTCATTATATCTATTTGTTTTTTGGACTCCAGCGATCGTCTCTCCCGCCAGCTTATAACCCGCGCCTCTATCCTCTCCAGCTAGAACGGTCTTTCTCCACCCCTCCACGCTAAACCATCGCTGACGCCTCCTCTCTTCCTCGACTACCATCCGCCGAAAGCACTGTTAGTCTACCTCCCCTCGGCAGAGCCCTGCCGAAAGCACTGTATACATCCTCGGCGGAGCCTCAACTCTCCTCCAGAGTGCCGAAGAGCTCCTCCTCCATCGCGAATCCTCAAGAGCTCCTCCTCCATCACGAATTCGAGGCTTCTCGTCCACCGTTCTTGCGAGATTCCTACAGGTGCCTTCCTCTCTGCCATTTCTTATCTCACATTTCTTCAGGTGCCTTTCAGTTCTTATCTCACATTTCTTCTCTCTGCCATCCCTGTTACAGGCCCTCCTTAAAAGCTCCGTCGCCTATTCATAAGCTTCCTTCAACTGCATGTGCAGGGCAGAGATCCCGGAAAGCTCCTCCTCCGCCGTTGCAAGGGCTCCCTTCATATGCGATTTCCAGATTGTTCATTTTATGTTTGCGATTTCCAGATTTCTGATTTCGCAAGGGTTCCTCCTCCGTTGCGAGGTCCATTTTCAGATTTCTTCCTATTTCCAGATTTCTCATTTCCTATTTCCATATTTCTATGCTGCACGTTTCCTCCTCCTCCTCTCGAAACTTTCCTATTTCTGATTTTGGTTCACACTCAACAAAATCTGTGTTGCAACATTAAAAAAAATTCTTAGCTTATTTTGGTTTCTATTCTGCATATGGGCAGACCTCAGTTGCGTTTCTGCTGCATCGGAAGTAAAAAAGTCGAACCAAACGCACCATAAAAATAAAATTGTGTTAAGAAACCGCAGTACTGAAAATGATGGCATAGTACTGAAAGATACAATTATAACATAGATATACTTAAAAATGATGACAACCTGTCCAAATGCAGATAGAAATATGAATATTTAATGGTATTAATTTCTAGATAAAATAAGACTAACTTAAATTTTTTAAGATAATATATATTAGTATAATTCGTGGAGTGGAGTGTAGGAACGAATATAAAAAAATCAGAGCATTGTGCATGGATTTTTTTCTCTCAAAATTATAGTTGTAAATTAAGACCAGGAAATTAATATTCAAATTTAAATATCGAGTGACTTTCTGAAAATTACAGTTGTAAATCCAACTGAATTTTTACCGACTGATTTTTATTCTAGAATGTTGACATATGAGTACTTAAAACGATCGAAAAAAATACTATAATTTATATTACATAAATTATCTTGAAAAAAAAACAAGTTTAAGCAAATAAATGTAATTTTGAGAAAAAAAACATTCAACATGCTCACGATGCATTGATGTATACATTTTTTTCAAAATATAGAAGATTTCCATCCCTATCAAAGACTTCAATGTTCTTCAATGTTCCTAACCCAAATCTTTTATAACTAAACTTGCAGTCTAGCACAGAAATCTCTTATAAATAAACTGCCCACTGGGAGGAACGATCATCGATCGCCGATTGGGAGGAGCGATCATCGATCGCCGATTGGAAGGAGCGATCATCGATCACCGATTGGGAGGAGCGATTGCTGATCGCCGATTAGGAGGAGCAATCGCAGATTGCTGACGGGGAGTAGCTGTCTGTGGGAACCTGGGGCTTGGCAGTAGGCGGTTGCCAATTAGGAGAAGTGATCGTCGAGCGCCTATCGAGACGATCACCTATTGTGTATCGAGATGAGCGATCGTCGATCGCCGACTGGGAAGAAGAGTGCATCAATTCCGTAGGGACGAATTGAAGGTAAAAAAAGGCAAAACTATGAAACTAGACCCTGAGGTCCTTATCTTTTGAGAAATTGGTCCCTAAAATGTTAAAAGTTGGCAATTAGTCCCTAACATTAATAAAAATCGGAAATTAGTCATAGTTAACAGAAAATGCTAATGGAAAACAACATAAATGTCATTAAATAGATCTATAAATTAACAAAATATCGCATATTTTTAAAAAAAGACATCATTCTTATTTGATGTGTATAAAATTATAAATTTGTTTTTATTGGTGTTAATTCTGATTTGTCTAAATCTTTTAAATTGATGAATAGCGCATATCCCATTTACAGAAATGTTATTTTCTTGACTAAAATTTGCAACCATCAGAATAAATTAGTATCCGTTCGTTTTAACGGAATTAGCTTTCTGGAATTAGCATTAAAGATTAGAAATTTAATTTTAATGTTCGGCGCAACGAAATTTAAGTGGATATTGACTTTCATGTCAAAACCCACTATGAACTAAAAAATCAAATAGCCAATTCTTGCCCGGCCCATGGATTTTCCGCATAATCGAATGTTTTCGCTAGAGTTTTTCGACCTACGCGTGCATTTTTCGCCCGGGCGTACGTTTTCCTGCATGGTGTGTTTTTCGGTCGGGCACGAGTTTTTCGGTCGAGCGCGTGCTTTTCGACCTAACGTTCATTTTTCTCTCAGGCGGGCGTTTTTCGCCGGGAGCGCGATTTTTCGCTCGAGCGCGCGTTTTTCACCCGGGCACGTATTTTTCTCCCGGGCGGGAGTTTTCCGGCCTGCCGGGCATTTTACGCTCGGGCGCTCTTTCTTCGGTCGGGCGCGCATTTTTCGGTCGGGTGCGCGTTTTTCGACCCGGTCACACATTTTTTGACCAGCGCGATTTTTTTCGTTCTGGCGCATGCTTTTCCGTCCGGGCGCGCGTTTTTTCAGCCGGGAGCGCGCTTTTCAGCCTGTCACGAATTTTTCCATCCGGGCGCACGTTTTTCGCCAAAGCGCACATTTTTTGCTCGGGAGCGTGTTTTTCGCCCGGGCGCGTGTTTTTCGCACGGGCGCGTATTCTTCGCCCGGGTGCGCGTTTTCGCCCTAGCCCGCATTTTCTGCCCGGGCGGGCGTTTTCCGCCAGGGCACGCGTTTTTCGCCCTGGCGCGCGTTTTCCGCCCGGGCGCGGGTTTTCCGCCCGGATGCGCGTTTTCCCCCCGGGCGAGCGTTTTCCGCACGGGCGCGCGATTTTCGCCCTGAAACACGTTTTCCGTGCTGGAACATGTTTTTTGCCCGACTGCACATTTTTCGCGAATCCTCATTTTTTTCGGCCCGAGCGCTCATTTTTTGCTTGGGCGCGTATTTTTCTCTCATCCGTGCAATTTTTGCCCTAGCCGCAAAATACACACCTAGGCTGAATAACACCATCTCGGTCGAAAATGCGCGCACGAGCAAAAAATGCGCGTCCAGACAAAAAGTGTGTTTCCGTGCCAAAAAATGCACTCCCAACCAAAGAACTTGCGATCGGGCGAAAAAAGCGGCCATGGGCCAAAAAACACACACCATGGCGAAAAACACGTGTCCTGGAGAAAAATACGCGCCCGGGAAAAAATGCGCACCTGGGCGAAAAAATTGCGCTTGGGCGAAAAACGTGCGTCTTAAAACATATTATGCAATTTAATGCGTTCGGCGCTAACACCTATATTGAGTTTTATAAAATTATATTATAATGTGAATTCCAATACCAATTTCATCATTCAGCCGAACAAGTTTTGTGCCTCAATTTCAATTCTGTTGGCTGAATTCAATCTTACAGCCGAACAACAAAATTGGAATTATGTACAAAGCCAATTAATGTAGATATTGATTTTCGTCGAAAAGCTAATTCCGTTCAATCGAACGGACCCTTAGAGAGTTTTAATTCTCGTAAATTTAGTCGGTTGCTAACTTCACATGTTTATTTCGCAATCCTTAAATCATTCCAAATTATTAAGGTAAAATTATTTTTTATCAATATGGTCATCTTCTTTCAGTGTTTTTGGAAGTACATTTTCAAGGAAATTGTACAAATAGTAAGCTATAAGGCTTCTCGGGAACGAAGATTCTTTATTTCTCAAATAATCAACAGAAATATCTCAATGATTAACTTGCAAAATATTGGTACAAAAATTGTACCTCAACAACTTCACCTTAAAAGACCCAGAGAGTGACTGATGACTTGTCGGTTAATTGCAGTTAGAAGTGTTGGGTTTTTCTAGAACCATACATCAAATGTAGGCGCAGCGGAAATGAAGAGAAACAACCCAAAGATTCGGATCGACCATGAATATTGAATCAAGAAGTTAATCAAAATGCTAGGTATGAAATTACCTTGGCGGGATTGGATCAAATCCAACCTAGATGCTCCAAGAAGAAGATTGCCTTCGTCGGCTTTGCAAGAGTTCTCACGTAGAATAATGTCTACGTCTCTACAGCAGTCCACACGAGCCGGGAGAAGAAGACTACACCTTGCGCTTCCACGGATTGCTAGATCCGCTTCAGGAAGAACAACACCGGCGACAATCGTCGGAGAGGAAGTCGGCGGAGGCGATTCAGACGGAACTCCTTCCGTCTAGGGTTCGAGCGGAACTCCTTCCGTCGGCTTCTATTTTGTTAGTCATGAGAACCCTAAAAGAAGTCCTATTTATACCCAAAGGATAAACAGCTTCTAGAAGAATCGCTATCCGCAGACCACACAGCAGAATAGGGGCTTCTGTTACAATTCGTCGGGATTCCACGGAACAGCATTCGTCGAGTTTTCACGGGACAATCTGACGAATTCCGACGAATCACATCAGACGGCAACATTTGCCGAGTTAATGCTCTCTGTGATAATTCGTCGAGATTCCACGGAACAATCCGACGAATCCCAACGAATCCGACGAATCATGTCAGACGGCAACATTTGCCGAGTTAATGATCTCTGTAACAGTTCGTCGAGTTTCCACGGAACGACCCGACGAATTCCGACGAATCCGATCAGACGGCAACACTTGCCGAGTTAAGGGACTCTGTAATAATTCGTCGAGTTTCCACGGAACAATCCGACGAATCCCGACGAATCCGACGAATTCTATCTGTGTAAACCCGACGAATTCAGACAGCAACATTTGCTGGACTTCCCCCATTCTATATGGTGATTGGTAACCTTTACCAACATAGTCAATCTTCCAACTTCTCCACATGCTCTTATGTGCGACCATGCAGGCTCATATCGCGTTGGCAGTGACATTACATGTTTGACCACTTCTAGATCACAATGGTAACTCCAACAGTCTCCCACTTGATCTTGAAAGTATCAAACAAAAAACCTCACAAACAATGAGCGGCATCTAGCAATGCATCATTGCTCCCCAAGCAATAAGAGTTCATAACTCATAAGCCTTTATGACCAATGTTCCAGCGTTGTCTTTGTCCCTTTGTCCCTTACATCCGGAAAGAACTAGAGGCATGGACCGTGTCACCATCTTAATAGCTCAATCCAAGTTTCTTGATCTAGAATGGACTTCCAGAGAATGGTGAGCTCAATATCACATATTGACTCAACCAAGCATGACCATGCATTTCTCAGTCCAATTCCATCAAGGGGCCCATGGATGCAACTCCTGTTATATAGGAGGACAAATCCTATATCTGCTCACACCCAAACATCCAAATGATTCGTAACGTACCCAACGACCACCCTTATCATCAACCTTCTTCAAGGAAGACTTTAGATGACATCAAAGAACGCTCTTCCTCACTCGATGAATGCTGTGACTTCAGGTCAAAGGACCACAACACCATTGTCAAATGAGACCTACTTGTGACACTTTTAAGTAACAATCCACAAAGTAGTCTCAGGTTGGGTCTGTCCAGTACAACTTGTTCACTAACAAGTACCCACGTGATGACTTGATATCACAATATCATGACCTGTGAGAACCGGTCATCAGTCAACACACATGCTAGTCTTAATGTATCATCATCACCCTTAGCTTCTACGATGATACCTCGACCAGGGACCTTTTAAGAATGAAGCTTCAAAATCATAGGCTCTCACATTCAAGTCACGTACTTGATGTCCTATGGAAGCGAACATTCTAAGGGTATTTATCACGAATTTTATTCTATCATATAGAAACAGCATATCGTAATAAAAGAACTTGCCATTAATTGTAAAAAGAAATAATTGGTACACAATTCATCATATGAATAAATAATAAACAGCCAACAGAATATTTATTTTACATGCAACCCATAAGACTCCCACTAGAGTTGATCACTCAGGTATCGTATACTCATTGATCTAGTATGACCATCATGCTTTCTCTGCGCGAGAGGCTTTGTCAGTGGATCTGCAATATTCTCCTCAGTCGGCACTCTGCAAATGTTCACATCTCCTCGTTCGACAATCTCACGAATAAGATGGAACCGCCGAAGTATGTGCTTGGAGCGCTGATGGGATCTAGGTTCCTTAGATTGTGCAATTGCACCATTGTTATCACAGTAGAGAACTACGGGACCAACAATGCTAGGAACTACATCTATCTCGCCGATGAATTTCCTAATCCATACAGCCTTCTTCGCTGCGTTTGCCCCAGCGATATACTCGGCCTCAGTTGTAGAATCAGCAACTGTCTCTTGCTTGGAACTCTTCCAGCTCACAGCTCCTCCATTCAGGCAAAACACAAACCCTGACTGAGACTTCGAATCATCCCTATCAGTTTGGAAGCTGGCATCCGTGTAACCACTTACAACGAGCTCTTCCTCTCCACCATACACCAAGAATACATCTTTAGTCCTTCTCAAGTACTTCAGGATATTCTTTACGGCTATCCAGTGACATTCACCGGGATCAGACTGATACCTGCTAGTCATGCTCAAAGCAAAAGAGACATCGGGTCGAGTACATAACATTGCATACATGATTGACCTAATTGCCGAAGCATATGGAATCAACTTCATGCGGTCCTTATCTTCATAAGATTTTGGACACTGGTCCTTAGAGAGATTCACACCATGAGACATGGGCAAAAATCCTTTCTTGGACTCAAGCATGTTGAACCGCTTCAACACCTTCTCAATGTACGTACTCTGGGTCAAACCCAGCAACTTCTTCGATCTATCTCTATAGATCTTAATACCGAGTATGTAAGTCGCTTCACCCAAGTCCTTCATAGAAAATCAGTTCCCTAGGTTGTTCTTAACAACTTTCAGGGTAGGTATGTCATTCCCGATCAACAGTATGTCATCTACATACAATATCAGGAAGACAACACTGCTCCCACTGATTCGCTTGTAAACACACGGTTCATCTTCATTCTTGACAAAACCAAACTCTTTGATCTTCTCATCAAAACGAAGATTCCAACTTCTAGAGGCCTGTTTCAATCCATAGATGAACCTATTCAGCTTGCATATTTTAGTGGCTTCATTTGGGGATACAAAACCCTCGGGTTGTGTCATGTACACTTCCTCAAGGAGGTTTCCATTTAGGAAAGCCGTTTTGACATCCATCTGCCAGATCTCGTAGTCATAATACGCAGTAATAGCAAGCAATATCCTAATGGACTTTACCATGGCAACAGGGGAAAAAGTTTCATCATAGTCAACACCATGAATTTGCTTGAAACTCTTAGCCACCAGTCGCCCTTTGAATGTCTGTACATTCCCATCCATGTCGGTCTTCTTCTTGAAGACCCACTTGCACCCTATGGGTCGTACCCCTTCAGGTGGTTCCACCAAGTTCCAAACTTGGTTTGTATACATGGAGTCCATTTCGGATTTCATAGCCTCAAGCCATTTGTTGGAGTCCGGTCCATTCATAGCCTCTTGGTAGGTTGCTGGTTCATCATCATGATCCATAAGCAACACATTACCTATTTGAGACACGAGAAATCCATATCTCTCAGGCTCAAATCTTGGTCTACCAGATCTACGTAGGACTTGTGTCTCTTGAGCAGGTTCTCTAGCTACAACATCTTGTAGTCCTGGCTCAGAATCCAACTCTGGTTCATTCACTACTTGTGGTTCTTGAACTTCTTCAAGTTCTACCTTTTGCGTCTTTCTTGACAAGAACTCTTTCTCCAAGAAGACACCCGTCCTTGCGACAAACACTTTGCCCTCAGACGGTAGGTAAAAGTAATATCCTTTCGTTTCCTTAGGATATCCCACCAGATAACACTTATCTGATTTGGGTTCCAGCTTGTCAGGCATTTGACGTCGTACGTATGCCTCACAACCCCAAATTTTAATGAATGACATACTAGGACGCTTCCCAGTCCATATCTCATATGGTGTCTTTAGAACCGTTTTCGTTGGAGCGCGATTCAGTGTTATTGCAGCAGTCTCTAAAGCAAAACCCCAAAAGGAAACAGGCAAGTCTGCATGACTCATCATCGACCGTACCATGTCTAACAGAGTACGATTTCTCCTCTCAGACACACCATTATGCTGCGGTGTCCTAGGTGGAGTGAGCTGTGATACAATACCACACTCTTTCAGATGATCACGGAACTCATGACTCAGGTATTCGCCACCTCGATCAGATCGGAGTGCTTTAACCTTTTTACCCAATTGGTTCTCCACTTCATTTTTAAACTCTTTGAACTTTTCAAAAGTTTCGGATTTGCACTTCATAAGATACACATATCCGTATTTACTGAAATCATCAGTAAATGTAACGAAGTAGAAATACCCACCTCTAGCCATAGAACTCATGGGTCCGCATACATCACTATGTACAACACCCAAGAGATCCTCAGCCCTCTCAGTATAACCAGTGAAAGGGGCTTTAGTCATCTTGCCTAACAAACAAGACTCGCATCGCTCAAATGATTCATAATCAAATGAGTCCAATAGTCCATATTTATGGAGCTTGGATATGCGCTTCTCGTTTATATGGCCCAAACGACAATGCCAGAGATATGTAGAATTTGAGTCATTTGTTCTTAGTCTTTTATTATTATCTACATTATAGATCAGATGGTCTAGGTTCAAAACATAAAGACCATTAAACAATTGAGCTACAGCATAACAAACATCATTCTTAAATATAGAACAACAATTGTTCTTAATTATAAAAGAAAATCCAATCATGTCTAAGCATGAAATGGATATAATGTTTCTAGTTATGGCCGGAACATAATAACAATTATCAAGTTCTATTACAAGCCCACTGGGCAAAGAAATACGGTAAACCCCTACGGCTACAGCAGCAACTCTTGCTCCATTGCCGACGCGCAGGTCCACCTCTCCTTTACTCAGCAATCTCCTCCTTCCCAGTTCCTGCACATTTGTACAAATGTGAGAACCACATCCGGTATCCAATACCCAAGATGAAGGAGCAGAAAGGTTTATCTCTATAACGTAAATATTCGAAGCGGAAGTCATACCTCCCTTCATTTTCCGCAGACCGTCAATGTACGAAGGAAAATTCCTCCTACAATGACCAGCCTTGCCACAGTGGTGGCATTTCCCTTCCTTCACGGTGCTCTTCCTTTTCAGCGCAGAAGATTTGGGCTCAAGATGTGACTTAGGTCCCACCTTCGTCTTCTTGAAGCCCTTGGCCTTACCCTTGCCTTTATGTACCATCAATATGGGACTAGCAGGCTTGGCCTTCTTCATGTTTATCTCGGCAGTTCGCAACATGCCTAGGAGCTCGGGCAGTGTCTTGTCTATTTCATTCATGTTGTAGTTCAAGACAAACTGCTCATAACTATCCGGCAACGATTGCAGGATAAGATCTGTGGCCAACTCTTGACCTAGAGGAAAACCCAGTCTCTCCAGGTTCTCTATATACCCAATCATCTTGAGTACGTGAGTACCAACTGAGTCTCGAGCTCCCATTTTGCACTGAAATAAGGCCTTCGTGACATCGAACCTCTCTTGACGAGCTTGCCCTTGAAACATTTTCTTTAGGTGCTCGTCAATCTCCTTGCACCCCATGTTCTCGTGTTGCTTCTGAAGCTCAGAGTTCATGGTGGCAAGCATAAGGCACTCGACGTCTAAGGCGTCATCGGTATACTTCTTATAAGCATCCTTATCAACACGGGACGAGTTCCCGGTCGGCACCTCGGGGGCTTCATCTTCTAAGACGTAGAGCTTTCGCTCTTGCCTGAGAACAATTCTCAGGTTCCTATACCAGTCCATATAGTTCGTCCCACTAAGCTTGTCCTTCTCAAGGATAGCTCTCAGGGACAAGGTGGAATGTGAATCACTTGCCATGGAATTCTACAAGAATTCATGTAGAATTTAATAAGTACCTTAATTTTAAAATACAATTTATTTTAATTTGGACTTTAATTAAATACTCCCACTATTTTATTCAAATTGATAGCCCTCACTATCAATTCGGAGAGTCCATGCGAGCTACTCTCTTAGTGGACAAGATCCGTATTTCACCAACACCACGAGTCCGCTTTGGCGTTCCTCTCATAATGCGGTTATTTAGGTAGGCAACACTTGCCAATTGCATCCTCATGCAACTCTTGTATGGCTGGTGAATAACTCCTTATTCGCATCCATCATATGGTGCATGCCAACCCTATGCCTCTAGGAACTCAACCTTTGAGGTCACCTAGTTAAGCTAGACCCGATGTCGACAGTGGGATATCACAATTATCCGCTCGCACCCTTACCAAGATAGATTAATGCAACTTGCTTTGGCAAGCCCACACTTCATCGATCGAGGCAGGAAGAATGTCATCCATCGGAAGGCATCCGAACACTTAATATTTAATGAAGGGATTTTAATTTTAATAATAGGTTAACACTTAACCATGATCAACATTTGATCAAAGTGTACATCCACAGAAACACAAGCTATCTAAAATCCACATGCATCCCTTATGTGCACAGCATAAGACTATCAACCTTTGATAGACGAAAGAGCTAAATCTGGACATTTAGAACTCTTCCAAATCTTCAGATTTACATGCATTGGACAAAGGCAAAAACAACTCGACTTAAAGCAGTAGACAAGCTCGTCTCTCATTGTTGGATTCAAAATCCAAAACAATACAAGGGTTCATTAACCACTTGAGGGACGGTTACTGCTAAGGAGACAACAATTTCTAACAATTAGAAATAACTACGAAATCCCAGACATTCCTGGCGGGGTTCCAAGGGGCCGCGCCCCTGGCGGGGTCTTAGGGGCAGAGCCCTTAACGGGGTCCAAGGGGCAGCGCCCCTGGCGGTGGTCAAGGGGCAGAGCCCTTGCGGGGTGCCACCACCAAAAACCACACAAAATCACATCAAATGTGATATTCCAAGAAGAAATCTTGACATTTAGAACGCTTCCAAATACCTAGATTTGCACGTACTGGAATAACCTAACTTCTGAAACAACATTCATGACCAGAACCTGCCTCTGATACCACTGTTGGGTTTTTCTAGAACCATACATCAAATGTAGGCGCAGCGGAAATGAAGAGAAACAACCCAAAAGATTCGGATCGACCATGAATATTGAATCAAGAAGTTAATCAAAATGCTAGGTATGAAATTACCTTGGCGGGATTGGATCAAATCCAACCTAGATGCTCCAAGAAGAAGATTGCCTTCGTCGGCTTTGCAAGAGTTCTCACGTAGAATAATGTCTACGTCTCTACAGCAGTCCACATGAGCCGGGAGAAGAAGACTACACCTTGCGCTTCCACGGATTTCTAGATCCGCTTCAGGAAGAACAACACCGGCGACAATCGTCGGAGAGGAAGTCGGCGGAGGCGATTCAGACGGAACTCCTTCCGTCTAGGGTTCGAGCGGAACTCCTTCCGTCGGCTTCTATTTCGTTAGTCATGAGAACCCTAAAAGAAGTCCTATTTATACCCAAAGGATAAACAGCTTCTAGAAGAATCGCTATCCGCAGACCACACAGCAGAATAGGGGCTTCTGTTACAATTCGTCGGGATTCCACGGAACAGCATTCGTCGAGTTTTCACGGGACAATCCGACGAATTCCGACGAATCACATCATACAACAACATTTGCCGAGTTAATGTTCTCTGTGATAATTCGTCGAGATTCCACGGAACAATCCGACGAATCCCGACGAATCCGACGAATCATGTCAGACGGCAACATTTGCCGAGTTAATGATCTCTGTAACAGTTCGTTGAGTTTCCACGGAACGACCCGACGAATTCCGACGAATCCGATCAGACGGCAACACTTGCCGAGTTAAGGGACTCTGTAATAATTCGTCGAGTTTCCACCGAACAATCCGACGAATCCCGACGAATCCGACGAATTCTATCTCTGTAAACCCGACGAATTCAGACAGCAACATTTGCTGGACTTCCCCCATTCTATATGGTGATTGGTAACCTTTACCAACATAGTCAATCTTCCAACTTCTCCACATGCTCTTATGTGCGACCCTGCAGGCTCATATCGCGTTGGCAGTGACATTACATGTTTGACCACTTCTAGATCACAATGGTAACTCCAACAAGAAGGATGGCAGAAAGGACAAACGAGGCCGCCAAGCGGCAAGACCAAATTACCCGCCGCGGCGAATACCACTTGCAGCGGACGATAAAATAAATTTGAAACTAGCGGTTAAAGAAACAATTAACTAAGCGACAACCTAACGACTCAAAATGGACTAGATTCGAGACTGCTTCCACAGATGTCGAGCTCACCCATATTTATAGGGACGGGGGCCTGCCCAAATGGGTAGGCTTTAAAATTACGGGTTGTCCGAGATACAGGAGAACCGGGCATGGGTGAAAAGATACATTGCGAGAAAAGAACTCTGACCGTGCGTTCCAACGGTCAGACTGGTACGTACTTGATCCTGACTTTTCCCTGAGGAGTTGCTGGAGAGAGCGGAGCGATCTGGGAGGTCACCAAAGTTGTGATCGTGCAGACCGCTTTTGAGAAAAGTTGAGAGCTAGTCGCGGGATTATGGATATACATGATCCCTGCACATTTTCAAGTTTTTGAGAACTTCAGAAATGTTCACTTTAACCGCGGAGAACGCGCCCTGCCTTTAATGCTGAAAATTCTATAAATACGGCTGCTGACGCCTAGAAATTTATTTCAATCTCCAGAGGCGATGAATTTCTCTCCCCTTGCGGTAAGAAAATTTCAGATCATTGCGAACGAAGTGTTGGAACAACCCTATTACTAATTTGGGCTAGGATCACTATCTGTGACTAGGACTCAAGTTGACCCCACTATATAGTCTAAGGGTCAAGGTCTAAGTTTGTCTAAGTTAGCTAAAACTTAGGAAAATTCCAGTTTCTGTGTTCGACGAACTTCATTCTGAGTTCGACGAATTCCTTCCTAGGTTCGACGAATGTCGTGTTTCAGCTCGATGAACTTGCTCCTCAGCTCGACGAATTCAGTCCTCCAGCCAGTTCAACAGATTTTCTCTCAGTTCGACGAACTCCAGATAGAGATCGACGAACTCAGCTTTGTGTTCGACGCATGAATTTAGTTCGACGAACTTAGCTTTCAGTTCGATGAACTCAACTTTCTGCTCGACGAATTTTCTCTGCAGCTTGACAAATTCTAATGAATCAGTTATCTATTTTTCTCTGAACTCAGATCGACTAATCAGCAAAGGATCTATTCAATTCTATTTGTACTTATTCATTATCAAATAAGTCAAGATTTGATCTTTCCTTTTATTATTCCTTTCTAGGGGTGTTCACGAACCGAATCGAATCGAATATCTATTCAATCGAATCCAAATTTGACATAGAATGCAAATATTCAGATTCGGATTCGTTCGAATAGTCAAAGTCGGATTCGGATTCGATAGGAAATGTTGGATTCGAATTTAGGTTCTAATTCAGATTCGGATTCGGATTCGAACATAGATTCGAATTCGAATTCGAATTTTATAATGTTTAATTATATATAATGTTTAAATATAATTATATTTAATATTTATTTACATATATATAATTTATTTAACTATAAATTTTACTATTCGAGAACTATTCGCGAATCCTTCGAACAAGAATAAAATTATTCGGATTCGAAAACTATTCGAATCTGAATTCGGATTCGAATCTGAATTCAGATTCGAATCCGGATTCGAATCTGAATTCGGATTCGAATTCAAAAATACAAATTTTAATCGAATCTTCACGAATCAAATCTCGAACTATATAATTTATGAACATCCCTATACCTTTCTATTCTCTTCTTTCGAGAATGTGGTCGTTGACATATTGGAAAAGGATACTTTCATGGAAAAGCAAAGGGAATTAAAGTATTATTGCTGAATCAGATTGCAGTTCCAAGAAAGATTTAATTCCGATTATTCTATTCCTTAACCAGAAGATTTGAATTTAAAAATCAGTCATATATCTCTAAAAAAAGTATGAAGGAGTGCACGACTAGAAAAGGAACACACTTGTGAAATACAAGAAGTCAAAAAGAATTACAGAGATCTTCATCCTCAACAACAGCATTTTCATTCTTTGAGAACAACAAAATCTTCTCTCAGCTTTCAGCTGCTGGTTCTAATCTTCAAAGAGCAACAATAATCTGAGAAACTATTGAAATCGATTTCTCGGTCTCTTGTGAAGCTCGGTCCCTCAACAAGTTGAGGGGCAGTTAGCCCTTACTGATCCCTCGGAAGGAGCAAACTGGAGACTCGGAACTAGACTTTGACCTTAGTCGCAATGAGGAGGTCCCACCACAAACCTGGAAGATCGTTGAGCGCTTCCCCTTCCAAGCCAAAGCTGAGACTTGGGCACCTTGGAGAGCTAGAGAGCTGAACCAAAGTAACTAAGGGAAAGAAGAAGCTCAGAATGCTGAGTGTTGGATCCTCTCCCAAGGTGCCCTTCAAGGTCTATTTATAGTTTTTTGATTGTGGTCTGTTAAAAGCAGAATTCCGCCTTTCGGTTTTACTAAACGCACCCCAATTTGGTCTGCTAACAACCGAACTCTGCTGTTTGGAGGGGCTAACGGCAGACCACCAGTGGTAGAGGGGTAAATTCACCTCTAGCCCCCTTTGCCGAGCGAGTGGTCCTTCTAGGCACCACTCGCCGACCCTCGGGCGAGTACCAACTCGCGAGTGGCCCGTGTTGGAACAACCCTATTACTGATTTGGGCTAGGATCACTATCTGTTTATTAGGACTAAGTTGACCCCAATGTATAGTCCAAAGGGTCAAGGTTTTAGGCTGATAGAACTTAGGAAAAGACAAGTTTTCTGCGTTCGACGAACTCCATACTGCGTTCGACGAACGGCATGCTCCTATGCTTGACGAACTTGGCAAGGCTCTGCGTTCGACGAACGGCTTACATTATGCGTTCGACGAACGAATTGCTTCAATCTCAGCGTCTCAGCGGCTCAGCGGTCGACGAAATTATCAAGGCTCAGCGGTCGACGAACTCGTCTCAGCGGTCGACAAAATTATCCAGGCTTAGCGGTCGACAATTTTATCCCATCTCAGCGGTCGACGAAATTGTCCAGGCTCAGCGGTCGACAAAATTATTCAGTCTCAGCGGTCGACGAATTTGCTCAGTTCAGCGGTCGACGAATTCTTCAATTCGACGAACTCAGCTCTGTGTTCGAAGAATAAGTATCAGATGTTCAGATCGACGAAAGTTCTTCTCAGCTCAACTAATTCAATTCTTCCAGCCAGATTCAGTTGAGATCGATGAACTCAACATTGTGTTCGACGAAAATTCTTGAGATCGACGAAATTTGTTGAGATCGACGAAAATTTCTCTATAGCAGATTTATTTCAGAAGATCAGTTATAATATTCTCTAAACTCAGATCCTTCAGCAACGGCTCTATTATATCAGATAAGTAAGGATTATATATTTCCTTTTATTATTTCGAGAATATTGTCGTTGACATTTAGCTGAAAAGGACACGTTCATGAAAAAGGTAAAAGGTAAACGGCGTATCAGATTTGCAGTACCAGATATATCTCTTCTGAATATTTTATTCCTTAAATTAAGGGATTTGAATTTCAAATCTGTCAGAGATTTCAAAAGAAAAGGAAGAAGATATACAGTATCATCATTATAACATATTACAGAATAACTGTACAGAAAAAAAGAGGAAGGATAATACAGTCGAGAGGAAGAAGAAAGAAATACACAGAAAAAGCTTTTTAGTCATCATCTTCTTCAAGCAGCAATTTCATTTCACTGAGAACATCAACTCTACTCTCTCAGTCATCAGCTGCTAGATCAAATCTTTAAAGAGCAACAACAATCTGAGGAACTCATTCTCTCAGATTAATCTGCTACAGGAAGATCAGTACATTCAAAAGAAAGCTTCCATCCTCAATGTCAACAATTTTATATCAAACAGGGGGAGCTATACAACATCAACAATCCACTAGAGTCTTCCCTCAGAATATTGACAGAGAAGAACTTCATAACCCTTCTTTACCTCATCTTGTACAGGGTTCTAACTCCCTTCAAAAGTTAACCCATTGGTGACAGGGCACCTGAACAAAAACCCGTGGTTTGGTTAGAGCACCTGATCAAAAGCTCACTTGGTGTGTGGACACCTGATCAAAAACCCCTTGGTGATAGGGCACCTGATCAAAAACCTAGTGGATCCTACCAAGTGTGGTAGAAGAGTAGACGTACCCAGGTTTATTGGGGAACTACTATAAAAATCCTTGTGTCCTCTGTGTTGTGATTTTCTGTGTGCTGTGCTGTGCTGTGTGCTGATTTGTTTTATTTAGTTTTATAACTCACTTTGCAATACACATATAAGTATCACTATTTTAATTCCGCTATAAAAATTAAGTGAAAAGTTTTTAATACTCTATTCACCCCCCTCTAGAGTAAATATAAGATCTAACCTCACTTTCAATTGGTATCAAAGCATATCAATTGACTTTCAATTGGTATCTGAGGTTAGTTGATTGTATGTAGGCTAACACCTGAATCAAAAGATCAATTAGATCTTAAATTTATTTTAGAGTTTTCTTTTTCTAAAAACTCATGGCACAGAACAAAGAATATTCAAGCACAGGACCTCCTATGTGCAATCTAAATAAGTTTGCACTATGGAAGGCAAGGATCAGTCTATATATAAACTCTATTGATGAAGATATTTTCAATGTCATTTTGACAGGACCTTCAACTTCATCAGCATCTACAGATGCTCAAAAGAAGCTGAAAAGTGCTGATGCCAAGGCTGTGGACATATTAGCTCAAGCAATGTCAAATGGCAATTATCAAAGAGTTGCTAATTGCACTTCAGCAAGAGACATCTGGAACTCCCTCACAAGGATGGTAGATGAATCTTCTTCCACCTCAAGTGATGCAGATACAAAATCATCATCTAGTTCAAGTGAAGAAGAAGAAGAAAAAGCTATAGAATTCTGCATGATGGCCATAAATGGCTCAAACCACAACTCAGATGCAGAATCTGAATCTGATGAAAATGAGGTAATTTTAAGTTTTGATTTTACTCCTAAACAATGTAAATCAAACTTTAAATTGCTATGTCAGATTTAATAGAATCTGAGAAAGAAATCAAATCTCTCAGAAAGAGTTAACAGAAATAAACACTTTAACTTCTGAAAGTACTAAAGAAGATTTGAAAATATCATAAAAACAAATTATTTCTTTGAAAAATAATTCAATTATTTCTGAAATTTTTGAACAATCTCTTAATGAAAGAAATATCAAATTAATGAATATCACAAGCACTAAAAATGCCAGATTAAATGGCAACAACTTTAGCTTAAGATTTTCATCTAATATATAAGAAAAGTACTCTGAACACAGAGAATATATATAACTATTCCTTAATCAGAGATCAATGAAATCACTGCACTTTGTCAACCCAAGATCGACAAAATCAGAATAGTTTATCAAACATATATTATAATGATTAAAAGAAACTTTTGATTGGTAAAAGAAACCTTCAATTGGTATCAGAGTACAAGGGTAATACATTTATCAGATACAAAGGCCAATATCAATTCACTTTCAATTTGGTAATACCTTAACAGATAAGTCCAATATAATTAACTATAAGGCAATACTTAAACCTATTATAAATCTTTTAACTCCAATTGTAATCAAACAAAAAGTTATAAGATTCACTTAAATTTTTCTTATCTTAAAAACAAAGTCAGATAACTTCATGTTCTAACAGACTTTCTCAGGCCCATCAAGATTTGAGTATTCTACTCTAGTTGCATTGATCAGAAATGATCATGACACTGAGTTTTGAATCTCTTCTGATGAGAGAATTCTGTAAGAAGGAAGGTATCAGACAAAGTTTTTCTAAGAAGATAAAAATTCCTTAGAATCCATTAACAGCTGTAGCAACTCAAATCGATAAAAATTTTCTATCATAAAAATTCCTTAGAATCCATTAACAGCTGTAACAATTCATCATATTAATAGAATCCTATTGAAACAAAATCTAGGATATTTTCCTTCTAATAAAGCATATAGGGTTTATAACAAATCTCTCTTAAAATAGAAGAATCCATGCATTGTTGAAACTAACCTATTAAATGAGGAGAGGAACACCACCTCTACCAGAGACACTTTGCAGGTACAATGACAATCTTGCATCCTTCCCTACCTCCATCAAATGTCCCTTCTTCTAGGGGCCTAGCTTCAGGTCTTCCTGAAACTAGGCAGGGGGAGAAGTTCTATGAAGAAGCTCCATATGATGCAGTTGCTCAGGGGGAGATGTTCTATGAACTAGGCAGGGCGAGAAGCTGAAGAAGCTCCAGTCTCAGGGGGAGATGCTTTATGAAAGGGAGAGATGCTTTATGAAGAAGCTACATATGTTGCAAATTTCAGATGCAATGTTTGCTCAAACTTAATGCAAATTCAGATAAAGTTTTCATGTTCAAGTTTAGATTCAGATTCAACTTTTGATATAGAAGAAGCAACATATTCAAAGCAGATTCAGTATCAGTTATTGCTACAGCTCAGCTATATCAGAATTCAGAAAGTCAGAAAGCAAGAACTCAGAGAAAGACAATGTCAGAATTCAGAGAAAGTAAAAGGTTCTATTTATTTGTTTTATTAGTTTTATTTTCAATGTAAAAATTTCAAAACTCAGAATATCATATTTTCTATATCTGCTGAAATATTAAAAAATCTATCAGATATATATGCTCTGATGTTTGGTTATTTGTTTTGTTATTCAAATTTTGTCAAATAGTGTCCTAACCCAAATAGGGGGAGTGATGTAGCGTATGTCGCTAAAGAGACTACCACGAACAAAATGCCTCACTACGCCTTTCACACCTAGATCTACCGAACCTACACAAGCATCTATCGTCATAATACGTTCGCATCTAACGCAACACATGCACCATAAGGGAGGAATGATCGACTCTAAAATAACGATCGGAAAAGAGTCGGATTATTCCCCAAAATTAACGCAAAGGTTGCCACTCCTTTTTGAGAGCAAAATCAAGGTTATAGGCCTAGATCCGCTCAAGCAAATTGGACCTACCCGATCGGGAATAAAGAGATTCGATAACGACGAATTTGATTTAGAAATTTGCAAACGGAGTATTTTAAAATCGCGGATAAAATGGTTGCTCGTTCTCCACAAATCTAAAGAAAGAAATCACAAAGATGGGGGGGGGGGGAGGAAAGAAGTTACCCAACCCGGATCTATAATCGCACAAGATATGTGGGAGAATCACTCTCTCCACGGATCCACCGGCGTCACACCGAATGGGGGCTGCAACCTTCTTCCTTGGAGTTACAACGAAGGAGAACACGCCGGAGTCGCACCAAAGTGGGGTGGAGGAAGCAATCGTTGGAGTCACTCCAACAAGGAGGGGCGGCGGCAATGAGGGGGCTCCTCTCTTGGCCGAAATTCTCAAGGGGGAGAATAGGGTTTGCTTTTTCCAAATCTTCTTCATCAAATTAAAACACTCCCATATATAGGAGTTACCAAACAAATCCAACCATCCAAGATTGAGATGAAGATCTCATCACTCCGGATGGCTATTAACACACCAATTATTTAAATGCAGGAAATAAAGAAAATAATACTCAAATGAATATAAAATTATTACCTAAACATGTAATAATTTTATATTCGCACATATAAGATAAAATGCATATTAAATAGATAATTTTGTCTTCAAGCGGGCTTGGCACGCTGTGGGCGAAGGTTGTAACGCCATCTTCCGTTAGCGCCACCATGGCACCTAAAGTCTTTATGTTGTTGTGCCTCAGCAACTGGATCTTCATCAAGCAGTGGTGGAGGGGTCGCGGCATCAATCCTCCCCCGCTCAAAATCACGTATCTCCGATGCGTGGTCCGAGAGATAGCGGTGGAGAAGGTCGGCATCCAAGCGTGGAACCTCTGTCTCGAGTACCCACGAGTCGTCTGAAGGAGGGCGGTCACTCCAATGGATGAGGAAGCGGTAGGCATCACCATCAGCAGTAGCAAGTGGCTCAACAGCAAGTATTGCATCTGGAATGAGAAATGTCTTCGGAAACCTGGGAAACATGTCAGGAGTAGGAATAAAAGAATGTAACTCACCTTCCGATGATATACCTGTGGGGACCGAAAGAGAGAGATCATCCGAACTACCACTCCCCAACCCATTAGAAATTTTAGTGGAGGGAGAAGACGACAAAGAACTCAACTCTTGTGGAGGCGAAACAAACAACGTCAAATCCGAGACATTAAAAATAGGGGAGATACCCCAATCCGCAGGCATATCCAAAACGAAAGCATGGTCACCTAGCTTCTTTATAATCCGAAACGGTGCCAGATGGCAGTCGTTCGGGAACTAACCGGACTAAGACCAGATCACCGACTTTAAAGTGTGACACTCTCTGATGTAGATTAGCGTGCGCTTGATAAGACTCATATTGCGAAGTCAAGGTAGCCCATATACGTGCATGAAGATCATGAATGTGTTGGGCGAATGATTGTGCAAATTGACTTGCTTTGTACGTTGGGGGCAACGGAACTAAGTCAAGCAGCACAGGGGCCTTGTACCCGTGAACAATCTCGTTTGGTGACATACCCGTGGACCTATTTTTCGAATTATTGTAGGCTAATTGGGCATGGGGAAGAAGTAGGTCCCATGTACCTTGTGATCGCTCACCAGACATCTAAGTAGGTTACCCAAACTCCGATTAACCACTTCCGTCTGCCCATCGGTTTGCGGGTGATAGGCGGCGGAAAATAATAATTTGGTTCCCATTAAAATCCACAGCGTTTTCTAGAAATAACTCGTATACTTCACATCTCTATCTGAGACTATTGTCTTCGGCACTCCACGATGACTAACAAATTCCTTAAAATATAATTTTGCAATGTGAGACGCATCGTCGGTCCTAGTGCACGGAATAAAGTATGCCATTTGTTGGATCGGTAGGCGCCCTTAGAGGGGGGGGGGGGTGAATAAGGGTTTTAAAGATTTTATAATTATTTTGAATATTTTAGAAAAAGCTTTGAATATGATAATAAAGAAGATTAAGACTAATCAAATAAAGTAAAAATAGAGACATGATTTTATTAACTTGAGAAACATGATTAAAAAATTTGATCTCTTATGAATGCTAGAAATCAAAGCTAAATAGAAAAGAAACCTTTTGGTTTTCTATCCCGACTCGCTTCCCCACGAACCGGTGGCCCTAGCCTTATCCTCCCCGGATTCGGCCTCAAGCCGCTCTAGCCAATCCCTCCCCGGATGTGGCCTCGAGCCCCCCTAGACCTAGCCTAGATCTAGTCGCCAACACGAGGCGATTTTCCCCCTAAGTCCTACCCAGACCTAGTCGTCAACACGAGGCGATTTCACTAATCGTTTACAAAGAGGAATATGAAATAACAATAAAGAAATAAGAACTCCCTCAAGATGGACTTCTGAAGTTGGAGACGAAGATCCGCCGTTGAATAAGCGTTGTAGAAGCGGACTTCGATCTGATCCGGCGTGACGAGATTCTCCTTCAGAAGTTTTGCAGAGCTTCGCTAGCACATCAACATTCGGCCAAGATAGCCTCTAGAATTCTGGCACTCAATATATCTCTCTAATGTCTGTCTAAAACGAGAGGACTTGGGTCCTTTTTATAGACTAGCGCTAGCGCCTGCGCTAGCCACTACCGCCGGCGCTATCTCATATTAGGAGACTTTTTGCGCGGCAGAATCTTCAATCCGAGGCAACAATTCAACCATGCCTTCTGTGCATCGAGCTAGCGCCGACGCTATCCACTATTGCCTGCGCTATCTCATATTAGGAGAATTTTTGCGCGGCAGAATCTTCAATCCGAGGCAACAATTCCAGCATGCCTTCTGTGCATCGAGCTAGCGCCGGCGCTATCCACTATCGCCTGCGCTAGTGATCAGTATGGAGCTGATGGCTCAATTTCGGGGGCAACCACCATATGTAAACCTTGAGTCATTTTGACCTGGTATCCTGCACACTTAGATCACACAAGATTAAATACACACATAGGATTTATTATTCTCAAACCTAGGAGATGCGGAAGAACGTGTTCCAACAAACTCCCCCTTTTGATAATAACAAATCCATTAATGATAAATCAGAGCATTAATCTAAATAAGCATGAACAAACATATTAATGATAAATCAGAGCATTAATGATAAATCAGAGCATTAATCGAGCTTTGAGAGAAGGAAATGATAAGGAGTTGTAGAATTCTTTTCATTGAATTAGATTAGAGTTTGAGTATCTGTATTTTCATAAACCAGAGTTTTGTAGCATAATGCAAAGGTGCGGAAGACTTAAAAGAAAACATCTTGTATAAGAAGTGATAATTCAAAAAATATTGAATTTTAATTTCATAAAGAAGATGTTTTGTACATCAAAGGTTAAACAAGAGTTTAATTTCACCAATGAAGAAACCAAGCATGAATAAATATTATCACAAGAGAGAGTACTACAATGTTATGGTAATTCATAATTTCAAAAACAAACTAAACATTGTAGAAATCATGCTAGGTTATCTAGTGCATTTTATAAATAAAGAGTAAGTATAGAATTAGCATTAGGATCCAATACTCATGAGAAGAAGTGTTATGGAAGATAATGATGTGCACAAGTGTATTTTGAATAAAGTGAACAAGTGTGTTAACCAAAAAAATACAAGACAAATATAGAGTAAAGTGCACAATAAAACACAAATAATTTTACTTCCACACACTTTTAAGCACAAATTAAAATGTACAACAACCAAGGTGCTTTGCACACACAATGCTTATGAAGACTTATCAGGGTGCAAAGTAGTGCTTGGGGGATCACACAAGTTAATTTATCAAGGTTGATTTTTTTTTGTTGTGATCCTGTGTACTTAAGAAGAAGTGGTTTTATTTTTAAAATGAAGAGTTTGCACAAGACACTTTACTAATCTATCCAAGGTGCTCAACCCCACAATGCTTATTAAGACTTATCAGGAGGTTCAAGTAGTGCTTGGTGGAGGTGACTTTGTCAAGGTTATGATGAGTTTTGATTTGATCAAAGTTCTCCGATTACACTTGCTTTGCAAACACTTTAAAGAAGAAATTTTAACCACTCTTCTTAATATTTAATAGTGCAAATAAATGTTGTGTAGGTAAGATACTTGTGCAATTTTAATTTTATGTACAATTACAATATATTAGCAAGCATTCTTAGATTAAGAAGCACAAGTAGACTAAGCCAAAAGGTGAGTGAAATAATATCATTATCAAACATAAAACATTTACTCATACTTAGAGGCATGCTAAGCTTAGTCCTACACAAACTTTTCTAATTATTATTGATGCACATATTAATAGATAGATCAAAGCATGATAAAAGCAATGTTAAAGAAGTTTGAAAAAATAAATTGTAACATTATAGAGACTCTAAAGAATAGATTTAAATCATGCTTGATGTTCAAAAAAAATATACAAAATTTTGGATTTGTTTTCAAGTTTTATGTTGTTGTATTTTGATTTTAAAAAAAAAACTTTAAATAAAAGCAAAACATATTTTTGGTTTTTGTCTTTTGTAATTTTATATTTGATTTTGGTAAATGACAAAAGCTTTAAACAAGAGCAAAACATATTTTTAGAATTTTGTCTTTTATAGTGTTGTTTTTTTTTTCAAAATTTAAATAACATTAGTGGTGCAAAAACAAATAGTACATATCTATTATGATAATTTTTGGAATTTTTCAAAATTTTAAAAATGCAGAAAATCAGAAAGTCACGCTAGCGCCGGCGCTAGCGCGGAATACAGTACACGATTTTCGAGGAGTTTAAATTTTTTGATTGTTGATCCTGATTAGGTGTCCCAATAGTAGTTTAATGCTAAAATTTCAGATTTGTAGGAGGTGTTTTCGATGGTGAAAAATGCAAAAAATTGTGTTTTGTGAAAGTGGTTTAACTCGAAAGATCTAGGACACCTAACTCAAGTCGTAATAATCGAAATCTCGCATCGGGAAGAGGCTTAGTAAATATGTCAGCGAGTTGGGAGTCCGTGCCAATGAAACTTACTTTTACATGCTCTTTCTTAATGTGATCCCTAATGAAATGATGACGAACATCGATGTGTTTGGATCTAGAATGATGTACAGGATTATATGTGAGGTCTATTGCACTTTTATTGTCACATTTAAGGTCAATGTTTTTAAGATGAAATCCAAAGTCCTCTAGTGTTTGACGCATCCATAGTGCTTGTGTACAACAACTACCAAGTGCAATATACTCGGCCTCCGTGGTGGAGAGTGCAACCGAGGATTGTTTCCTACTAGACCAAGCTACTAAGGAGGGTCCTAAGAAGTGACAAGTACCGCTAGTGCTTTTTCGATCTAGTGAACACCCGGCGTAGTCCGAATCGGAATAGCCGTGGAGTGTGAATGTATCATTGTGTGGGTACCACAAACCTAATTTAGATGACCCTAATAAATAACGAAAAATCCGTTTTACCGCTTTTAAATGAGATTCTTTTGGGTTGGCTTGAAAGCGAGCACATAAACATACGACAAACATTATATCTGGTCTAGATGCACTTAAGTAAAGAAGAGATCCTATCATTCCTCTATATAACGTTTGATCAATTGAAATTCCGGATTCATCTTTTCCTAGTTTTAAAGAAGCACTAATAGGAGCAGAAGTTTGTTTAAGATTTTCAAATCCAAATCGTTTAAGCATATCGTGAACATATTTTGTTTGGCAAATAAATATACCATCACTTTGTTGTGAGATTTGAAAACCAAGAAAATAAGACAATTCTCCTACAAGGCTCATTTCAAATTCTTTTTTCATTTCTAGTACTACTTCATTACACAACTCTTCATTAGTGGCTCCAAAAATGATATCATCAACATAGATTTGTAAAATAATTAGATCGTTATTATTATGCTTAATGAATAGTGTGTTGTCGGCACTTCCCATAACATAACCGTGCTTTAACAAAAACGATGTAAGTCTATCATACCATGCACGGGGCGCTTGTTTTAATCCATAAAGCGCTTTTTTCTAGTTTGTAAACATGATTATGAAAATTTTCATTTATGAAACCGGGGGGTTGTTCTACATAGACTTCTTTTTTTATAAACCCGTTTAAAAAGGCACTTTTAACATCCATTTGAAATAATTTTATTCTTTTAAAACTCGCAAATGCCAAAAATATTCGTATAGATTCTAGGCGAGCAACGGGTGCAAAAGTTTCTTCGAAATCTACCCCCTCGATTTGAGAATATCCTTGAGCGACTAGGCGTGCTTTATTTCTTATAATTCTATATTCACCATCTAGTTTATTTTTAAAGATCCATTTTACACCTATGATCGGATGATTAAATGGTCTTTCTACTAGATTCCAAACTTTATTTCTTTCAAATTGTCCTAACTCTTCATTCATAGCCATGAACCAAAAATCGTCATTTAGAGCGGTGGAAATGTTTTTAGGTTCTATTTCCGAAACAAAGCAAATATTTGAAAATGTTTCATGAAGGGAGGAGCGAGTTCTTACCCCAGTAGAAGGTTCCCCAATGACTAGTTCTTTTGGATGATTTTTTGAGAAGTTCAAAACACTTGGAGGAACAACTTCAAATTCTTTGGTCTTCTCCTCCTCTTCGATGGATGGTTCTTCTTCGTCGTGCTCCAAGGAGGGCAAAGGTTCATTGTTTGTACCTGTAGAAAGCTTTTCTGCACATGGAGTAAACTCATCAAATTTAACATTAATAGACTCTTCAACCTTTCTTGATCTTTTGTTAAATATCCTATAGGCTTTACTGGTTGAAGAATAACCAAGAAATATTCCTTCATCACATTTCTCATCAAATTTACCTAAAGAGTCTTTTGTATTAAGAATAAAACATTTGCATCCAAATACTTTAAAATATGATACGTTAGGTTTCTTATGAAAATATAGTTCATATGCTGTGAGATTAAGTGATGGGCGAAGCATAACTCTATTCATTACGTAGCATGATGTGCTTACGGCTTCGGCCCAAAATTACTTAGGTGTTTTATATTCAGATAGCATGGTGCGTGCCAGTTCTTGAATTGTCCTATTTTTCCATTCTACTACACCGTTTTGTTGAGGTGTGCGTGGTGCTGAGAACTCATGTTTAATTCCTAACATTTCACAAAAAGATTTAAAATTTTCATTTTCAAACTCACCTCCATGATCTGAGCGAATGCATTTTATTTTTAAATCTAGTTCATTTTGAATACGAGTGCATAATTTTGAGAATTCGCAAAATGCATCAGATTTAGAAGAGAGAAATAAAGTCCAGCAATATCTAGAGAAATCATCTATTAGAACAAAAGTGTAAATTTTACCACCAAGACTTGCGGTGTTAACGGAACCAAATAAATCCATATGAATTAGCTGTAGTGGTTTAGAAGTAGAAATTTCATTTTTGCTCTTAAAGGATGATTTTGTGAATTTTCCCATTTGGCATGGAGAACATAATGAAGATAGATTGCCATTTAGTTTAGGTAGTCCTCTAATCAAATTTCTTTTTGCTAGTTTTAAAATAAGCTTTGTACTAGCATGACCTAAACGTCTATGCCAAAGTTCTAATTCAGCATTTTTTGTTATAAAACATTTTATAGATGATTTGGAAAGATCATGAAACAAAACTATGTAAACATTATGAATTCTAGGTGCAGTGAGTAATACATCTTTTGATTTAGGATTAACAATTTTGCAAAGATTAGTTGATGATTCAAATAGTACGTCTAATCCTTTATCGCATAGTTGACTTATAGATAATAAGTTATGTTTTAATCCTTTTACATAAAGAACATTTGAGATAAGAATCGATTCGTTACCCACTGTGCCTCCATGATCCTTCCTTTACCGTTATCTCCAAATGTTACGATCCCTCCTTTCTTCTTTTCTAGGCTAAGGAATTTAGCTTTATTGCCTGTCATGTGCTTGGAGCAACCTGAGTCCAAGTACCACACGTCCTCTGTTTCCTTAGCCTTCCTGCAAATCTAGAAAGAAGATGAGAGTAAAGATCCGGATACCCAAGAGTTACCACCAATAGAGTAAGTTGATTTCTTAGGTACCCAGATTTGTTTTAAAAAGCGCTGTTTTCCATTTCTACATGAGCTAGAAGTGTGTCCAAACAAAAGGCAGTTAACACAAGCAATAAAGGGGGTTGAGACCCTTCTCTGAATTTCTTTCTTGCCCTTGCTAGATGATGATTGAACAACAGAAGATTTTTTTAGAGTTGAGCTACCGCCGGCGTTAGAGGCTAGCGCCGGGCGGTAGGGCTCACATTGAAAACCGAGCCCAGATTTTGTAGAGTCATAACATTGGTATCCCAAAAGCATATCCAGGGATTTTTGGCCTATCCCAAATTTTTTTATGGCTACATTGAGGTCATTATTTTGTTTTTTAAGAAAGGTGTTTTCTTGAACTATCGTAACGCATTTGTTTTCAAATCCCTTCTGATTATTTTTAATTTGTAGGAGAGAGGAGTTTAGCTTTCTTTCTAATTCCCCCTTTTCTTTTGCAATAGTTTTAACTTGTAGGAGGGCTTTAGAAAGAGAGCTTTCAAGTTCTTTTGTTTTTCACAAAGAGAGCTCACACTCTTCACAGGAAATCTTTTTCTTTTCAAGAGAGATTAATTTCTTTGTTAGTTTATGATTTTCTTCCATAATTGATTCATTTTCACGATTTAAGATAATATTATCTTTTACACTTTTATTGTAGGCTTTGCAGGTTTGAACAAATTCATCAAAAAGTTCTTCAAAAGAGGGAGGAGTTACCTCAGTGTCGCTAAGAACACTGGTGTCGTCATCGTTGCTCTTTGCCATTAAGCACAGGTTTGCTTCTTCCTCGTCGCTTGATTCAGATTTGCTTGATTCTCCAGAGGAAGTGTCATCCCAAGTTGCGGCTTTCAGTACTTTCTTTTTCTCTTTTGCTTTGTATTGTTCTTTTTGCTCCTTTTGATACTTTGGGCACTGGCTCCGAATGTGTCCGGTCTTTCTGCAGTGGTAGCACTCGGGTGGTGGTCTTTCTTCTTCATCTTCGCTTCCTTATTCTTTCCTTGATGAAGTGGAAGATGCCTTTCGTCGGGTATCCTTTTGGAAGTATTTGCGGAAAGTGTTCCTTCTTTCCGGATTCCTGATGAACTTCCTGAAGTTTTTCACCAGAGACCTTCTTCATCTTCATCATCATCTTCGACGTTCTCCTTCTTTGACTTTAGTGCAAGCGCCTTTTTCTTTGGCTCTTTATTGTATTCATCGTGTTGAATCTGGAGTTCAACCTCATGGGTTTTTAGATTCCCAATAAGGTTCTCGATCTGGAGTGTCCTCAAGTTGTGCGACTCCGAGATGGCTGTCACCTTTGGATTGAACCTTGGGGTAAGGAACGAAGAATTTTCCTCACCAAGTCCCCGCCTGAGTAGATCTTTCCAAGTGCCTTTGAAGCGTTGACGATTTTGGTGAAGCGGGTGTACATCGAGTTGATATCCTCTTCGGTATCCATCCTGAATTTTGCATATTCAGATTCCAGTTGGAATAGCTTTGCATCTTTTACCTGCGATGTACCTTCATGAGTAACTTCAAGTTGATTCCAAATATCGTAAGCAGTTATGCATGCAGAGATTCTATTAAACTCAGTCCTATTTAAAGCGCAATACAAAGCGTTCATTGCTTTAGCATTATTTTTACACCTTAGTTTATCGTTGTCATCCCAGTTATCCTTAGGTTTTGCTAATGTCGCATCTCCTACTACAGTTGTAGGCGGAGAGTACCGTACTTCTACCATGTTCCATACTTCTACATCCATTGTCATAAGAAAACACATCATTCGATTTTTCCAGTAATTAAAATCTGACCCAGTAAAGAGAGGTGGTCGACTAACCCCTTGACCCTCAGGAAAAGCGAGATCATGAGACGCCATTATTCCCGGTTGTTAAGCCGATTGGAATAACCTGGCTCTGATACCACTTGTTGGATCGGTAGGCGCCTTAGAGGGGGGGGGGGTGAATAAGGGTTTTAAAGATTTTATAATTATTTTGAATAATTTAGAAAAAGCTTTGAATATGATAATAAAGAAGATTAAGACTAATCAAATAAAGTAAAAATAGAGACATGATTTTATTAACTTGAGAAACATGATTACAAAATTTGATCTCTTATGAAAGCTAGAAATCAAAGCTAAATAGAAAAGAAACCTTTTGGTTTTCTATCCCGACTCGCTTCCCCACGAACCGGTGGCCCTAGCCTGTCCTCTCCTGATTCGGCCTCAAGCCGCTCTAGCCAATCCCTCCCCGGATGTGGCCTCGAGCCCCCCTAGACCTAGCCTAGATCTAGTCGCCAACACGAGGCGATTTTCCCCCTAAGTCCTACCCAGACCTAGTCGCCAACACGAGGCGATTTCACTAATCGTTTACAAAGAGGAATATGAAATAATAATAAAGAAATAAGAACTCCCTCAAGATGGACTTCTGAAGTTGGAGACGAAGATCCGCCGTTGAATAAGCATTATAGAAGCGGACTTCGATCTGATCCGGCGTGACGAGATTCTCCTTCAGAAGTTTTGCAGAGCTTCGCTAGCACATCAACTTTCGGCCAAGATAGCCTCTAGAATTCTGGCACTCAATATATCTCTCTATTGTCTGTCTGAAACGAGAGGACTTGGTTCCTTTTTATAGACTAGCGCTAGCGCCTGCGCTAGCCACTACCGCCGGCGCTATCTCATATTAGGAGACTTTTTGCAAGGCAACAATTCCAGCATGCCTTCTGTGCATCGAGCTAGCGCCGGCGCTATCCACTATCGCCTGCGCTATCTCATATTAGGGGACTTTTCGCGCAGCAGAATCTTCAATCCGAGGCAACAATTCCAGCATGCCTTCTGTGCATCGAGCTAGCGTCGGCGCTATCCACTATCGCCTGCGCTAGTGATCAGTATGGAGTTGATGGCTCAATTTCGGGGGCAACCACCATATGTAAACCTTGAGTCATTTTGACCTGGTATCCTGCACACTTAGATCACACAAGATTAAATACACACATAGGATTTGTTATTCTCAAACCTAGGAGATGCGGAAGACCGTGTTCCAACACCATTTTGGAGAACCTATCCACAACTACAAAGATAGAATCGTGTCGACGAAGGGTGGGGGGAAGGCCTAATACGAAATCCATGATCACATCTTCCCAAGGTATGGAAGGAATAGGTAGAGGGGTGCATAACCCAACATTAGTTTTTGTTCCTCTTGAGACTTGACATGTACGGAAACTACTCACTACCCTCCCAACCATCGCTTTAAGTTTAGGCCAGTAAAATTTCTCTTCGACGAGAGTAATGGTCTTATCCCTACCGAAATGGCCACTCAACCTCCGCTATGCAGTTCCCAGATGATATGTGATAATAAAAATTGGGGTTTTGAAATTTAGTGAAGGTATGAGATTTTCTCCAAAACTATATCTGATAAAGGCAAGTGTACCTTATCGTCTATAGTATAGGATATTAAGAAATACCAAGGTCGTATTCCACGGGGCGCGTTGATTACTTCTACTTTGAGGAAAGTCGCTATTATCTTATCTAATGATATTTTGGGGTTTTGGTTACTTAGCTAGAAAAAGAGAAATTGCAAGCTAAATTAAGGGTTTAGATGATGATAAAAGAGGCTAGTACTCAATCAAAAGTCACCTTGGAGTGAGAAAAGACAAGTGAAAAGAAATTAAATCTAATTCTGTTTAAATTGAACTACTTGACCGTGGAGGTTCCCGAAGCTCGAACATGCCTCTCTCGAGGTTAATTCCCAACTAAGTTTAGGAAAAATCAACCGGACTCTCGTCCTATAATCGATTACCTAAACTTGCTTTACGAAGTGAACCCCGCTATTGGATTTGACTCCAATCCGGGAGATTTACGTCATCCTCTCTCGAGGGGTGCGTGCAACTCTCTTTACCCTTAAGTGATCAATTCATACTTTGAGCCTCTCGGCTAACTAAGTATGAAAACATAAGCGAAAACCATATATCGAAAATATGGCCTCACTAATTATAAATCAAGGGTAATTCAAGTGTTTGTAAAAACGGAAAAAGAAAACTTTAGAGAATCATAACTTGTCTAACTCATCCTCGGATCATTTTGATCGAGTACTAATGAGGATTAGTTAATCATGGTGGAGGGGGAAGAGAAAGAAAAATAAAAATGCATAATAAGAAAATTTAACTAAGTAAGGAGGAGACAAAATCAAGAGAACAAACTAATTTTTATTTAAATGAAAACTATTACAAGTCTTAAGAGAAGAGATTGCAAGCTAGGAAAAACAAAGTTACAAATTTAAACTAGGCTATTGCATTGAAAGAAAGCTAGTACATTGCATGAGAAAAAGAAGAGAACATGAAAGGAAAGAAACATGAACATGAACATGAAAGTGAAAAATACTCAGGATTCGCTCCAGCAGCACCTCCCCCACTCCAAAATTCTGAACCCTGGACTCAAGGAGAACCTCTGAATTTATAGGAAAAAATTTCAGATTACACGCCCTTGGTCACGGGCGTGACCAAGGGCGTGACTGCACTATTCACATCGGATCCGACAGCGGCGTGGGATTTCTGGACGGCGCGACTAAAAATGACATGTCACGGGCGTGACATGTCGGGTCACGGCCGTGACTTTGGACGGCCGCATTAAAATGCGATGTGGGCTGGAATTCGGCGCGGTGGCAGAGCAGGGATCACACTGGAAAGTCACGGCCGTGACAAGTGGGTCACGGGCGTGACTTAGGTTGGCTTCTCGACAGCATCTCCACGTCTCGACGGCGGCTCCACGTGGAAGATTCTAAGTTTACACGCCCTTGGTCACGGGCGTGACTTTGGGTCACGGGCGTGACCTGGGGCGTGACTTGGTGTCAGCTAGTTCAAACAGCGTGGCATCGATTCTGTACTGATCTTCAGGTTACACTCCCTTGGTCACGGGCGTGATCGAGGGCGTGACATGCCATTTTTCCCGATTTGTCCCAAAATTCTGCAAAAATTGAAATTAAGCTAAGTTAGAATCAAAATTACAAAAAGAACTACTTATAACCTAAAATTGACATAAAAAGGAAAATTCATATTAAATATTTACAAAATTTTCTATTGAAAAGTTATAAAAATACTACTTATCAAATACCCCCATACTTGAGGTTTTGCTATTCCAGAGCAAAAGTGTGAGACATAATTTATAAGACATCCTTAAAAATTTTTAATTTAAAACTAAAATTTCATTTAACCAAAAGTTAAGTTAAGAGTAAATTCAAGGGGGAGTTAAGTCCTAAATTATGATGATGCTTTGAAAAGAGGGAAAAATGTTTAGGCAAGAACTTCTCAAGAAAATTAAGTAGTTTGACAAAATTGTAGAAATTATAAAACTAAATTAAATTAAAATTATAAGAACTTTATCTTAAAAGAATCTTAAGGAAAAGTAAATTACTAAATATTGCTCTCTCCATAATTTTCAACTAAAACTAGAACAATCATAATTGGCTAAGGGGGATTTCATAAAATTTGGCATAAGAAGAGAAATTTTTGAATGGAGGAAATGGAATTTATCATGAAATTTCCTTTTTTTTTTCTTTTTTTTTTCTCTTCTAATAAAAACCCAAAATGTATATGGTTTAGGAGTAATGAATTTTATCCTCTTACTCCATGCCATATAATCTTTTCAAATATTTTGGGTGCATATGTTTTAGGGAATAATGAATTTTATCCTCTTATTCCCATGACATATGATCTTTTAAAGTTCATTTTTTTATATACCACAAAGGGGGTAAGGAAGGGAAATAAATCTAGCTAGCTTTAAATTATATTGAGAGCAAATTCTAGTAACATTAAATTTCCTAAGATCTAAAAAGTTAGAAGAAAATATAATTGAAATCTAAAGAGGTTTAGGAAATTCACTACAAAATGAAGCCATTTAAAAATAAAAAGAGAAGTCATGCTAACAAAATTCTCTAATCAATTTAAAATCATAAGATGATTCTTAAATCAAGATTACCTCAAATTTAAAATTAACAAACTATGATAAGCAAAATTTTAGCCAATTAAAAACTTAAACATGCTTATAAACATTCTCAACTAGATTTCTAAGAAATCACAAAAACAACAAGAAGGAGGGATATAAGAATTTTTGGAATTTTTGATATTATCTTTTTTTTTTGAATTTTTGATATTATCTTTTTTTTTGAATTTTTGATATTATTTTTTTTTTAATTTTTGAATTTTTCTCATTAAAAACTATTTACAAAGAAAGGAAACTAGCTTTAAAACTTAACAATTTTTGTAAGTCTTGGACTTCCCAAGGGCTACCCGGTGAAGGCTTCGCAAGGTACTAGGAGGTGTGATGGGATGAAATCCCAAACGTCCCTTTCCAAGATTTTAATTTTCGATTTTATAAATTTTTTTGAGTTTTTGGATTTTACAAGTGCTTAAATAAAGGAAATCATAGAAACAAAATTAAAATTTTCTTTTTGTTTTTTTTTTCTTTTCATTTTTTTTTTTGAAAAATTTCTTTTTAAAACTATTTACAAATATTTACAAAGGGCTATTTACACCCCCATACTTAAAGTTAAACATTGTCCCCAATGTTTAAAAATAAGCATGAAGTAAGAAAAGGTAAAAAGAAATGCAAAAACGAAAGAAGAGAAGGAAAAAGGGCTTCCCTGATTTTTTTGAAGCTTTTGTGGGAAAGCCGCGATTACCTGCAAAAGCTGTTAAAGAAGAAAAGAAAAGACAAGAGAAAATAACAAAAGATAACGTTGGGGTGCCTCCCAACAGCGCTTTGTTTAAGGTCGCATAGCTTGACCCACTTGCCAATCATGTTATAATATGAAGAAATATCGCATCACTCTTGTCATTAGGTAAGTCTCCTGGAAGATACAATTTAAGGCGGTGCCCGTTAACTTTGAAGGAACCTTTTTCCGGGTGGGAAATTAGAATTGTCCCATAGGACCAAACCTCTTTAACAATAAAAGGTCCTGACCATCGAGATTTCAGCTTTCCCGGAAAAAGGCGAAGACGAGAATTATAAAGGAGGACGAGGTCGCCCGGTGAAAAAGTTTTTGGAAATTTTATATGTTTGTCGTGATAAAACTTTGTTCGCTCCTTATATAATTTGTTACTCTCATACGCATTCGCTCTCCACTCATCTAATTCGTTCATTTGAAATTTTCTTTGTTCGCCCGCTAAAGTAGAATCAAGATTTAAAAATTTAAGCGCCCAAAATGCGCGGTGTTCTAATTCGACCGGAAGGTGGCAAGCCTTGCCATAGACCATTCGATATGGTGTAGAACCGATAGCTGTCTTGTACGCCGTTCGATAGGCCCATAGCGCGTCATCGAGCTTTATTGCCCAATCCTTCCGATTAATAGAAACTATTTTTTCTAAAATCCGTTTTAATTCTCGATTAACAACTTCGACTTGGCCGCTCGTTTGTGGGTGGTAGGCAGTGGATAATTTGTGTGTGACACCATATTTTGCTAAGATTTTTGTGAATTGAGTATTGCAAAAATGGGTGCCCCGATCACTCACAATAGCGCGCGGAGTGCCAAATCGAGAGAATAATTTTTTTAAAAAATTAACGACGACTCGCGCATCGTTGGTGGGGAGAGCTTGCGCTTTCGCCCACCTCGACACGTAGTCGACCGCCACTAGAATATACTTATTTGAAAACGAAGGAGGGAGAGGACCAACGAAATCAATGCCCCAAAGATCGAAAATTTCGCATTCTAAGAAAATGTTTTGGGGCATCTCATCCCGGCGGGAGATGTTCCCCGACCGCTGGCAGCTGTCGCAAGTACTCACAAGGGTGTGAGCATCTTTGAAGAGCGTGGGCCAATAAAAGCCCGCCTCCAGTGCCTTCCTCGCGGTTCGGTTTGAATGATAGTGACCACCGGTGGGTCCCTCATGACAATGATGTAAAATTTTAAAGCCTTCCTCACTTGAAACACATCTTCTCACAATCTGGTCTGCGCATAATCGGAATAAAAAGGGGTCCTCCCAAAAGTAATTCTTTAAATCAGAAAAGAATTTCTTCTTTTGTTGACTCGAGAATTCTTTTGGCAGGACCCGGGCTACTAAATAGTTAGCCAAATCCGCAAACCATGGGGTAAAAGATGAATTAAAATTTTCGAGAGCTAGGAGGCGCTCTTCGGGAAATTTATCGTTGATGTCGGCCTCTATTAATGCTTCCGTGGAGGGATTTTCTAAACGAGAAAGGTGATCGGCCGCCAAGTTTTCGGCTCCTCTTTTGTCCCGGATCTCTAAGTCAAACTCCTGCAAGAGGAGGATCCATCGCAAAAGACGAGGCTTGGCGTCCGATTTGCTTAAAAGATACCTAAGTGCGGAGTGATCCGTGAAGACGATAACTTTCGAGAGGGTGATGTATGACCTAAATTTATCGAAGGCAAAAATGATCGCTAGAAGCTCCTTTTCGGTAGTGGTGTAATTCGCTTGTGCCGATGTGAGTGTTTTGCTCGCATAATAAATAGGGTGGAAATACTTACTCACCCGTTGGCCTAAAATGGCACCAACCGCAATGTCACTCGCGTCGCACATGATTTCAAAAGGGAGCGACCAATCCAGCGCAACTAGAATCGGGGAGTTTATAAGTTTTTCTTTGATAAGTTTAAAGGCCAAATGGCATTCATCGCTGAAAATAAATGAGGATTCCTTTTCAAGAAGATGGGTTAAGGACTTTGTGATTTTGGAAAAATTTTGTATAAAGCGCCGATAGAACCCTACGTGCCCTAGGAAACTACGAATAGCTTTTACGTTTGTTGGAGGGGGGAGTTTTTCAATCACTTCAATCTTGGCCCTATCGACCTCGATCCCCATGCCTGAAATTTTATGACCAAGGACTAATCCTTCCTTGTCCATAAAATGGCATTTCTCCCAATTAAGTGCTAAATTCGTTTCCTCGCATCGCTGCAACACGCGCTCAAGATTTTTTAAACAATTTTTAAATGAGTTTCCGAATACGGAAAAGTCATCCATAAACACTTCCATCACCTCCTCTACTAACTCGTCAAATATCGCCAGCATACATCTTTGAAATGTAGCTGGCGCGTTACAAAGACCAAATGACATCCTTCGATAAGCGAAGGTGCCAAAGGGACAAGTGAAAGTGGTTTTCTCTTGGTCGTCGGGTGAAATTGGGATTTGAAAATATCCCGACAAACCATCGAGAAAACAGTAGTAGGAGTGACCTGAAAGATGCTCTAAGATTTGATCAATAAACGGTAGAGGGAAGTGATCCTTACGGGTGGCATCATTTAGTTTTCGGTAATCGATGCACATCCGCCAACCCGTAACAGTACGGGTTGGGATCAACTCGTTATTCTCGTTAGCTACTACCGTAACGCCTCCTTTCTTTGGTACGACTTGTACTGGGCTAACCCAAGTACTATCTGATATCGGGTAGATAATTCCCGCGTCTAATAGTTTGATCACTTCGGCCTTAACGACTTCTTTCATGTTAGGGTTTAGCCGCCGTTGAGGCTGGACCGAATTTCGGGAATTATCTTCGAGAAAGATTTTATGGGTGTAGAAGGAAGGGTTTATACCCTTAATATCCGAAATTTGCCACGCAATTGCGTGGCGGTGCTTTCTTAAGACAATAGCTAACTCAGGAATTTCCGAGTTGCTAAGTTCGGATGAAACGATTACGGGTAGCTTCGACTCTTTTTCTAAAAATAAATACTTAAGGTGAGGGGGGAGTTGCTTTAGTTCTAAAACGGGTGGCTCTTCATAAGAAGTTTTGATTTTCAATTTTTCTAAAAATAGTGGTTCGGGTGGTGTGAAACGAGTGACTTCTTTTTCTTCCAGACAAAAGAGCTCGGCGAGCTCGGACTCGTGACTCGAGGTGGATACTAACTCGGGAGGTGAATCGAATTCCCAACACTCTTCCAAGTAAAAACACGAATCGTCATTTTCTAATGTGTTCCGCATCGAGGAATTTATGCCGAAAGAAACTTCATCGTCTCCAACCCGTAGGAGGAGCTTTCCGTTACTTACGTCAATAATGGCACGGGAGGTGGCAAGGAAGGGGCGGCCGAGTATGAGGGGTACTTCGGCATCCTCTTCGATGTCAAGAATGACAAAGTCCACCGGGAAGATGAACTTGTCGACCTTGACGAGCACGTCCTCCACTATTCCTATCGGATATTTTAAAGAGCGATCCGCTAATTGAATACTCATTCGAGTGGGGCTTGGATTTCCTAGACCTAGCTTCTTAAATAGTGAAAAAGGCATGAGATTGATACTTGCTCCCAGATCCGCTGAAGCGTGTTTTACTAACGAATTGCCAAATAAACACGGGATGGAGAACCGTCCCGGGTCATTCACTTTTCTAGGCAATTTGTTGAGTACAACCGCGAAGCATTCTGCGTTCAAAGAAATATGCGAAATATCTTCTAATTTTTTCTTATTGGAGAGCAACTCCTTAAGATATTTCGCATATTTAGGCATTTGAGAGATAGCCTCGCAGAAGGGTACATTAATGTGAATTTGCTTTAAGATATCTAAAAACTTTTTATAATTCTTTTCGGCGCTTTCGCTTTTAAACTTAGATGGATACGGAATATTAGAAGTAGAAGCGTGCGGAGCTAACGTAGCAGGTAAATTCGAAGATAAAATAGGAGGAGGAGGAGGGGAGGAAGTTACCATAGGTTCGTCCTGTTTTGAAACCACCTCCTTCCCGCTTTGGAGTGTAATCGCGTTTGCGCTCTCTCTTGGGTTTGGCTCCGTGTTTCCCGGAAGGGCTCCTTGCGGGCGCTCGGAGATTATCTTTGCTAGCTGGCCCACTTGGTTCTCTAAATTTTTGTTCGATCCGGTGAGGTTCGGGATGTTTGCTTCATTTGTAGCAACATATTTTGCAAAAACCTCTTCAAGCGGAGAGGGCTTTTGCTGTTGCGGTGGAAAACCTGGTGGATTAAAATTTGGAGGGGGAGTTAAATTAAGAAGTTGATTTGGAGGCTGATTTGAATTTAAGGGACGCTGAGCATTTCCTTGATTGCTCCATGAGAAATTCGGATGATTCATATAACCCGCATTGTAGGTGTTATTATACGGAGCGGTGTTCGGGTTATAGGAAGGCCGAGATGGATTTCCCATGTAATCAACTTGCTCTTCAATTAAAACATTATTAGCCCAAGGAGGAGTGGCGGAGGAAGCAGATATCTCCGCCACTTGCTTTGTTAAGCGCTCAACTTGTAAAGCCAAATTCGCGTTTGCGTCTATTTCAAAAATTCCGGCCGGCTTATTAGGCCGCGCTCGGGGCATGTTCCATTGGTACGCATTTGTGGCCATCTCTTCGAAAAGCTCTTGAGAGGCGACCGGGGTTTTATTATTTAATGTCCCCCCGGCGACCGCATCAATCATTTGCCTCGTTTGGAGATTTAAGCCATTATAAAATATTTGCACTTGTTGCCAAGTGGCAAGTGCGTGGTGAGGGCATCGACGCAAAAGCTCCTTGAAGCGCTCCCATGTATCATAGAGAGTCTCCGAGTCGATTTGCATGAATGACGCAATATCCGTGCGCAATTTAGCGGTCTTTGAAGGCGGGAAATATTTATTAAGAAATTTTTCCGCCATTTCGGCCCATGTAGTGATGGATCCCCTAGGTAGGGAGCCCAACCACTGCTTGGCCTTAGACCGCAAAGAAAAAGGAAAAAGACGTAATCGAATGGCGTCATCGGTGACGCCATTGATCTTAAAAGTGTCGCAAATTTCAAGAAAGTAAGAGATATGTGAATTTGGATCCTCGTCCGGTTGACCATCAAAGGTCACCGATTGTTGCACCATTTGTATGATGCTGGACTTGATCTCAAAATTATTGTTCGCCACCGTGAGGAACAATACTCGATTGTGTGCCTTCCAAATTCGGCCGTGCATAATAGGACATGGTCCGTTGCGCGTCCTCATTAGGATTTGGCTCGTTAAGATTAGGAGGATTAAGATTATGATCCATATTTGCTGCGTTAGTGTCCCCGATCGACTCTTCAGATTCTATTTGATTTCCCTGATCACGAGAACGGCGGTGCCTCAAAAGGGTTCGCTCGATCTCCGGATCAAAAGGAAGAATCGAAGTGCTACCTCGGGTCATACACTAAAAAGAGAAGAAAGGAAGAAGAAAAACTAAATTTTTTTTCTTTTTGAAATTTAGAAAAAGCAAAATAAAATAAAAAGAAGCATGATAAAATTAATAGCTATCCTCTTTTCAAAATATCTACGCAAAGTCCCCGGCAACGGCGCCAAAAACTTGATAATAAAAATTGGGGTTTTGAAATTTAGTGAAGGTTTGAGATTTTCTCCAAAACTATATCTGATAAAGGCAAGTGTACCTTATCGTCTATAGTATAGGATATTAAGAAATACCAAGGTCGTATTCCACGGGGCGCGTTGATTACTTCTACTTTGAGGAAAGTCGCTATTATCTTATCTAATGATATTTTGGGGTTTTGGTTACTTAGCTAGAAAAAGAGAAATTGCAAGCTAAATTAAGGGTTTAGATGATGATAAAAGAGGCTAGTACTCAATCAAAAGTCACCTTGGAGTGAGAAAAGACAAGTGAAAAGAAATTAAATCTAATTCCGTTTAAATTGAACTACTTGCCGTGGAGGTTCGCGAAGCTCGAACATGCCTCTCTCGAGGTTAATGCCCAACTAAGTTTAGGAAAAATCAACAGGACTCTCGTCCTATAATCGATTACCTAAAACTTGCTTTACGAAGTGAACCCCGCTATTGGATTTGAGTCCAATCCGGGAGATTTACGTCATCCTCTCTCGAGGGGTGCGTGCAACTCTCTTTACCCTTGAGTGATCAATTCATACTTTGAGCCTCTCGGCTAACTAAGTATGAAAACATAAGCGAAAACCATATATCGAAAATATGGGCTCACTAATTATAAATCAAGGGTAATTCAAGTGTTTATAAAAACGGAAAAAGAAAACTTTAGAGAATCATAACTTGTCTAACTCATCCTCGGATCATTTTGATCGAGTACTAATGAGGATTAGTTAATCATGGTGGAGGGGGAAGAGAAAGAAAAATAAAAATGCATAATAAGAAAATTTAACTAAGTAAGGAGGAGACAAAATCAAGAGAACAAACTAATTTATATTTAAATGAAAACTATTACAAGTCTTAAGAGAAGAGATTGCAAGCTAGGAAAAACAAAGTTACAAATTTAAACTAGGCTATTGCATTGAAAGAAAGCTAGTACATTGCATGAGAAAAAGAAGAGAACATGAAAGGAAAGAAACATGAACATGAACATGAAAGTGAAAAATACTCAGGATTCGCTCCAGCAGCACCTCCCCCACTCCAAAATTATGAACCCTGGACTCAAGGAGAACCTCTGAATTTATAGGAAAAAATTTCAGATTACACGCCCTTGGTCACGGGCGTGACCAAGGGCGTGACCAAGGGCATGACTGCACTATTCACATCAGATCCGACAGCGGCGTGGGCTTTCTGGACGGCGTGGCGAAAAATGACATGTCACGGGCGTGACATGTCGGGTCACGGCCGTGACTTTGGATGGCCGCATTAAAATGCGGCGTGGGCTGGAATTCGGCGCGGTGGCAGAGCAGGGATCACGCTGGAAAGTCACGGCCGTGACAAGTGGGTCACGGGCGTGACTTAGGTTGACTTCTCGACAGCATCTCCACGTCTCGACGGCGGCTCCACGTGGAAGATTCTAAGTTTACACGCCCTTGGTCACGGGCGTGACTTTGGGTCACGGGCGTGACCTGGGGCGTGACTTGGTGTGGGCTAGTTCAAACAGCGTGGCATCGATTCTGGACAGATCTTCAGGTTACACGCCCTTGGTCACGGGCGTGACCGAGGGCGTGACATGCCATTTTTCCCGATTTGTCCCAAAATTCTGCAAAAATTGAAATTAAGCTAAGTTAGAATCAAAATTACAAAAAGAACTACTTATAACCTAAAATTGACATAAAAAGGAAAATTCATATTAAATATTTACAAAATTTTCTATTAAAAAGTTATAAAAATACTACTTATCAATATGAAGACGTAAAGATGACTGCGGGATACATAACTTTCCATGCCTAAATAGATAGCCGTCCTTAATAACAAATGCAGATATAGTCGTGGGGGAATTATCCTGGGCAGATAAATATGAATCCTGAAAATCTGGGCAGGTGGCGTACTCATCCTTAATGCGCTCGAATCCTACAACATTAACCTCCATAGTGGATAATAAAAGGGTAAGGCGGATAAGAGCGTCCGCGACTCGGGTGTCAGCTCCCTTAAGGTGCTTAAGATTAAACGTGTAACCTTGTAGTAAGGCTACCCACTTAGCGTGACGCGGGCTGATTTTATGCTGGCCATTGATGAACTACAATGCCTCGTGATCGGAGAGGATCACAAACTCCTTGGAGAGGAGATAGTGCCTCCAATGGTGTAAACACCGCACAACCGCATAAAATTCCCTGTCGTAGTTCGAATAATTTAACTTAGCGCCAGATAATTTCTCACAAAAGTAACTCACAGGGTGCCCTTACTGACTCAAAACACCTCCTATTTCTGAACCAGAAGCGTCACAAGTAAGCTCAAAGACATTGACAAAGTCTGGTAGACGTAATACAGGTGCCTCAGTCATAAGCTCCTTAATGCGTTGAAAAGCATGGGTGGCGGATTTCGTCCAGGTGAACTCGCCCTTCTTCCTGCAATCAGTAATGGGGGCCATGATGCTACTAAAATCCCGTATAAAATGGCGGTAAAATGTAGCTAACCCGTGGAAACTACGCACCTCTTGTAAAGTGGTCGGCTCGGGCCAGTCCTTAATGACTTGGACCTTGCTAGGGTCAACTCTAATGCCCTTCGATCCGACTATGTAGCCTAAAAACTCCACTCCAGGGACATAGAATGTGCACTTCTTAAGGTTAAGAAATAATGTTTCCTTCCGCAGGGTGGAAAGAATCGCCCTCATGTGGGAGGTGTGCTCGGCAGTGGTGGTGCTATAAATCAATATGTCGTCAAAGTAGACTACCACAAACCTACCCATGAACGGCCGAAAGACGTGGGTCATCATCCTTGAAAAGGTGCTGGGGGCGTTGGATAGCCCAAAGGGCATCACAAGCCACTCGTACAACCCATCCTTAGGCTTAAACGCAGTCTTCCATTCATCTCCCTCGCGGATCCTAATCTAGTGATAGCCACTCCGTAAATGTAACTTCGAAAAGATTGTGGCGCCAGATAAGACATCTAAGAGGTCATATAATCGTGGGATATGAAACCTATACTTGATGGTAATCTTGTTGATAGCACGGCTATCAACACACATCCACCATGTACCATCCTTCTTGGGGGAAAGTAAGGCTGGTACCGCACATGGACTCATGCTAGTCCTAATGAACCCCTTCTTTAACAGGTCCTCAATTTGGGCCTGTAACTCCGTGTGAGCAGCAGGATGGAGTCGATAATGGGGCTGGTTGGGCAAGGAAGAGCCTGGGACCAGATCAATAGCATGCTGAATATCCCTAAGCGGGGGTAATGACGACGACAACTCCTCCGGGTACACATCCCTATACTCTTCCAACAGTACCCGTAACTCTCCGGGCAAATCATCCAAGACACTTGAATCAGGCTTCGCACTCATAAGTACTAGTGCATACATCACTCCATCAAGAAACGGATCCTTCACAAACTCCTTCCTACCAACTAGACTAAACATCTTCCTCTCTACTGGGATAGTGGTGTCCTTAGCCAAAACTACTGGCTCCTTCGGGATGGTCTGCCTCAAAGTGACGGTTTTGCCGTTGAACTTAAACTCATACGTATTGGCTCTACCAAAGTGCGTCACATCACGGTCATAGAGCCAAGGGCGGCCTAATAACACGTGGCAAGCGTCCATCGGTAGGACATCACACCAAACCTCATCAGTATAGGATTTGAATGAGAGAGCGACCAGGCACCGCTTGGTGACCGGGATGGTGATCTTGCTGATCCAAGCTACCTGATATGGGGTCGGGTGTGGTTCCGTGGTCAAGTGCATACGTGTGACGGCGCTCTCAGAAATGACATTCACACAACTACCACTATCAATAATCAGCTTGCAAAGCTTCTCACCACTCTTAAAGATCAGGGAAAATATGCTCGTCCTCTTCCAGTCATCTAACGGATGAGGAGTGGTCAAGATACAACGCATCACCATAAGGTGGTGATCGTCCTCTAAATCACTTGGGACCCCATCTGGGTCACTCTCCTCCTCAGCCTCATAGATGTAATCAGCGGGGTCAGTGGTCGAATCTAATAGGTCTATGGCCTTAGTCTTCATTGGACATTCGAAGGCATAGTGACCTTGAATGCCGCAAGAATAACATGTAGTGTTGGTCTTGCTAACCTTCCCTATGGGGACACGCTCACTCGCGGGATTCCTATTGTTTCTAGCAGTGATCACTACAGACTTCGACTCGGAAGACCTAAACGTTCCCTTATCCGGATACGTTGAGGAAGACGCTCCAACCGTGGACTTGTTCTTCGTGTGGGAATAACGAGAGTGGGCCTTCAAGGTAAAATGCTTTTCAATGTCAAGGGCGGCATTGAGAGTCGTGTTCAGGTCCGTGTGACCATAGCGCAGGAGCTTCCTTTGAATATCGGGTTGAAGCCCCTTACGAAATCTAGATAGGGTGACCTCGGGAATCTCCCTAAGATCACAATGCACCATACGGTCCTTCAGCTCTCCCATATATTCAGCTACTGAATTTGAGCCCTGCCGCAGGGTGGAAAGCTCATCGAACATCTATGTTCGATGGTACGCTGGGACGTACTGATCGGTGAGCAAATTTTTTTATCATAGGCCAACCTATAGGTGGGACTCCCTGCCCGACTCCTAATCTCCGCTCCTCATTCAGCCAAAAAGTTTTCGCACGACCCGTTAACTTCATCCTGGCAACTTGGACCTTTTGAGGGTCTGTCAGGTTGTGCCATTCGAAGTAACATTCCATATCCACTACCCAAGTAAGGAAGACCTGGGGGTCTCCCAAACCATCGTAAGTGGGGGAATCAATCTTAACGGCCCTAGTGATTTCGAAGGCGCGTTCGGTGCGACATTCTCGAGGGGGCACTCGGGGAGAGTTCCCATCGGAATCCGAATCATGGACCTGTTGGTGCCGGTCTGGCTGCCCAACATTAACGAGTGGTGGTGGTGGTGGTGATCCTCCTTGATTCAGAAGGATTTGTGCCAGCATGGTCCTAAGCTCGGTCATCTCATTACGTAGCCCCTCTATGGCCTCAGCGTTACGATCTCCGTGCTCATTCGCAGCCATCCTAGACGTTGAAGGTGTGTTATACTTCGTTCCTAGTCTAGTGCGCATGCAGTTTTGGATAAAAGAATAATAAGTAAATTTTTGTAGTGCAGATAAAAATCAATTTTGCTGGTAGAAAAATATTTTCGAGATGTTACTGAAAAGGAGAACCTACAAAATTGTTTTTGGATTTTTTTGACGAAAAACAAAGATTTTAGCCCGCTATTCGCAGACCACCGATTTTTTTTTTATTTTTGATTTGTTTGCGCCACGAAAATGAACATCGAGGGTGTATCAATTGAGGAATTGATACAACCGCCTCTGATACCAAATTGATGTAGCGTACGTCGCTAAAGATACTACCACGAACAAAACGCCTCACTATGCCTTTCACACCTAGATCTACCGCACCTACACAAGCATCTATCGTCGTAATACGTTCGCATCTAACGCATCACATGCACCACAAGGGAGGAACGATCGACTCTAAAATAATGATCGGAAAAGAGTCGGATTATTCCCCAAAATTAACGCAAAGGTTGCCACTCCTTTTTGAGAGCAAAATCAAGGTTATAGGCCTAGATCCGCTCAAGCAAATTGGACCTACCCGATCCGGAATAAAGAGATTCGATAAGGACGAATTCGATTCAGAAATTTGCAAACGGAGTATTTAAAAATCACGGATAAAATGGTTGCTCGTTCTCCACAAATCTAAAGAAAGAAATCACAAAGATGGGGGCGGGGGAGAAGTTACCCAACCCGGATCTATAATCGCACAAGATATGTGGGAGAATCACTCTCTCCACGGATCCACCGCCGTCACATCGAATGGGGGCTGCAACCTTCTTCCTTGGAGTCGCAGCGAAGGAGAACACGTCGGAGTCGCACCGAAGTGGGGTGGAGGAAGCAATCGTTGGAGTCACTCCAACAAGGGGGGGCGACGACAATGAGGGGGCTCCTCTCTTGGCCGAAATTCTCAAGGGGGAGAATACGGTTTGCTTTTTCCAAATCTTCTTCATCAAATTAAAACACTCCCATATATAGGAGTTACCAAACAAATCCAACCATCCAAGATTGAGATGAAGATCTAATCACTCCGGATGGCTATTAACACACCAATTGTTTAAATGCAGGAAATAAAGAAAATAATACTCAAATGAATATAAAATTATTACCTAAACATGTAATAATTTTATATTCGCACATATAAGATAAAAAAAATATTAAATAGAAAATTTTGTCTTCAAGCGGGCTTGGCACGCCGTGGGCGGAGGTTATAACGCCGTCTTCCGTTAGCGCCACCATGACACCTAAAGTCTTTATGTTGTTGTGCCTCGGCAACTGGATCTTCATCAAGCAGTGGTGGAGGGGTCGCGACATCAGGGAGATTGTTGGAACAGCCCTATTACTGTTTTGGGCTAGGATCACTATCTGTTTATTAGGACTAAGTTGACCCCAATGTATAGTCCAAAGGGTCAAGGTTTTAGGCTGATAGAACTTAGGAAAAGACAAGTTTTCTACATTCGATGAACTCCACACTGCGTTCGACGAACTCTATCCTGCGTTCGACGAACGACATGCTCCTGTGTTCGACGAACTTGGCAAGGCTCTGCGTTCGACGAACGGCTTACATTCTGCGTTCGACGAACGGCTTGCTTCAATCTCAGCGTCTCAATGGCTCAGCGGTCGACGAAATTATCTAGGCTCAGCGGTCGATGAACTCGTCTCAGCGATCGATGAAATTATCCAGGCTCAGCGGTCGATGATTTTATCCCATCTCAGCGGTCGACAAAATTGTCCAGGCTTAGCGGTCGACGAAATTATTCAGTCTCAGCGGTCGACGAATTTGCTCAGTTCAGCGGTCGACGAATTTTTCAGTTCGACGAACTCAGCTCTGCGTTCGAAGAATAAGTATCAGATGTTCAGATCGTCAAAAGTTCTTCTCAGCTCAACTAATTCAATTCTTCCAGCCAGATTCAGTTGAGATCGACGAACTCAACAATGTGTTCGACGAAAATTCTTGAGATCGACGAAATTTGTTGAGATCGACGAAAATTTTTCGCCAGCAGATTTATTTCAGAAGATCAGTAATAATATTCTCTGAACTCAGATCCTTCAGCAACGGCACTATTATATCAGATAAGTAAGGATTATATCTTTCCTTTTATTATTTTGAGAATATAGCCGTTGACATTTAGCTGAAAAGGACACGTTCATGAAAAAGGAAAAAGGTAAACCGCGTATCAGATTTGCAGTACCAGATATATCTCTTTTGAATATTTTATTCCTTAAATTAAGGGATTTGAATTTCAAATCTGTCAGAGATTTCAAAAGAAAAGGAAGAAGATATACAGTATCATCATTACAACATATTACAGAATAACTGTACAGGAAAAAGAAGAAGAAGGATAATACAGTCGAGAGGAAGAAGAAAGAAATACACATAAAAAGCTTTTCAGTCATCATCTTCTTCAAGCAGAAATTTCATTTCACTGAGAACATCAACTCTACTCTCTCAGTCATCAGCTGCTAGATCAAATCTTCAAAGAGCAACAACAATCTGAGGAACTCATTCTCTTAGATTAATCTGCTACAGGAAGATCAGTACATACAAAAGAAAGCTTCCATCCTCAACTCTCAATAATTTTATATCAGACAGGGGGAGCTTTACAACATCAACAATCCAATAGAGTCTTCTCTCAGAATATTGATAGAGAAGAACTTCATAACCCTTATTTGCCTCATCTTGTACAGGGTTCTAACTCCCTTCAAAAGTTAACCCATTGGTGACAGGGCACCTGAACAAAAACCTATGGTTTGGTTAGAGCACCTGATTAAAAGCTCACTTGGTGTGTGGTCACCTGATCAAAAACCCTTAGTGATAGGGCACCTGATCAAAAACCTAGTGGATCCTACCAAGTGTGGTACAAGTGTAGACGTACTCAGGTTTATTGGGGAACTACTACAAAAGTCCTTGTGTGCTCTGTGTTGTGATTTTCTATATGCTATGCTGTGTGCTGATTTGTTTTATTTAGTTTTATAACTCACTTTGCAATTCACATATAAGTATCACTATTTTAATTCCGCTATAAAATTAAGTGAAAAGTTTTTAATATTCTATTCACCCCCCCCTCTAGAGTAAATAGAAGATCTAACCTCACTTTCTGAAAAGACCAGGGATAGCATCAACGTGGCACGAGCCTTTGAGCAAGCGGCCCTTGTCAAACCTGCTCCTTGGGCCCCGAAGCCATCTTCTCCAAGAATGCTAAAAACAAAATCGATCCGGCGCCAGAGTGGGAAGGAAGGATCCCTGGCCTTAGACCCGTCATCTGACCTTCTGCTCGCAAACCAGTTACTCGGGTCGATAAGCCGACGCACCTCCTTCTCCTGCTGATATATACTTTTTTTATTTCAGGCCTCGCTTCTATCGGGGAACCTGACAGATGAAATTCGAGTGGACGCTCGCCCTGTTACCCCTCGGGGAGGCGGCGTGGTGATCTTGGACCTGGGCGTCCCCTCCCTTCACTCGTCTTCACCTCAGCACCGTAAGCCTTCTCGCATAATTCTTCGATGAACTCCCTGTGTTGACTTGGTGACCTTGTCTCTCGCAGAGTCTCCTCTCGCGACTCCAGATGTACTAGCCGCTCCATCGCTCTCGCAACTTCCTCTAAAGACAAATATCTCTGTCCCGGGGTATACCCTTCTGAACCAAGCGAATCCTGAGAATTCGCTTCTAGACGCCGTCTAGGGTGAGGGCCCCGAACTTTGCCTCCCAGGCTTAGGTAAATCAGTGACCTTGCCCCACGGAATTCCCTTCCAGGGGCGGCCTGGATCTTCTCACACACATCAGGGTAAGGCGACTCCCAACTCGCTCAATTAGCCCAAACCAGTCAGCTATCGATCTCTCTCTTCTTTCTGACGACCTCTCCCTCTCGCAGGCCCTCCCGAGAGTTCCAGAGACTATGACTTGGGGGAAGAGGAGTTGTCGCCCCTCCCTTTGCCGGAGGAGATCGATGCCTTCCTCAGCGACCCGCTATATCCGGTGATGATGAAGAGGCGAACCTCAGAGCTTTTCCAGAAACATGGGCGGATGCTGCAAAACCTGTACAACCAGGCGAAGAAAAGCAGGGAGGCGGTTGAGGAGCAGATTGCCTCGCTGGGGGATGAATGCGCTCAGCTCCAAGCCGAACTGCTGTAAGATTCTCGCGAGGAGGTTACTTCTCCGGGGGTGCACCTCACGCGAGTAATAGACTATGCTCACTTCATTCAGCACGAGGCCCGCACTGCCGAAGCGTATCATTACCCCAGAAGACCGCCTAGCTCGGGGGTGTGAGGAAGAGGCCGATGGAAATGGATCCAATACTGACCCCCTCCCCCCGCACTTGCGTTCCTTCTCTACACAATAATTTCCCTTTCTTGTTTTATGGTATCTGGACGATTTATGCCCTATAGTGGCGATCCGAACACCTCTCGCTCGTACTAGCGAGCTTTTCTTACTTGGATTTGTTTTTTCGTTATACTGCATCGTATTTGTCTTTTCTTTTTATTCACATTTATGATGCTCTTGTCGCCCCTACGTATTCGCCTAGCTGACTACATGCGCTTCTTAATTGTTCCTTCTCTGCCTCTTATCATTCGAGTACTTGACCCACAAGGGCTTGCCTAACCTGCAAGGGCTCGCCCCCCCTTACTCGGAGTGCTGTTTTTATTGTTTGCGAGTCAATATTTCCAGGTTGTCGCGAGCAAGTCTGAGAGAGGGAGGCTCTCATTTCGAGGTACATCATAACGTGCTTTTGCTATCCGCACCCTCCGACACTTCGATTACTCCCCACCGCCTTGGTTTTTCTATAAATAGGGCTGGCATATATGGCTAACCACCGCTCCGATCGTCTTCTCCCTTCTCCTCTCTGTCTCCTCGCTCTCGCCACCTTCTCTCTTCGTGCTCGCCTCTCTCTTTGCAGGAAAACCATGGGTGGCGATAATGCTGACACCGAAGGCCGGGCCAGGTGTGCGGGGACTTTTTGTGAAAATATTTATCTGAACTGCTCGCTCAAGGAGAATGAGCATCACCTGGTCGTGGCGAACTATATTTCGCCAAGATTTGTCGCGCGGCTACCTACGGACGAGGATGCGATCAACTTCACCTTCGCGGATGAGATTGCCATCCCAGTGGCTCATTTTGAAGAGGGCCTGCGATTGCCCTTCTGGCCGAAGATTAGCCAGGTACTCGCTCCTCCCTTTCACCTTCCCATTGCATACTCGCATAAAGTTTTCGTTTGACCATTTGTTGCAAACCCTTCAGATACTCAAATATTTTGGTGTGATCCCAGGTCAGCCGACCCCCAACGTCGACGCTATGATGGTAGCCTTTGCGTGCTACTTGCGAGAGGAGCGGGTAGAGTTCAACCTACCTGTCTTCCACAATCTATTTTCCTTTAGGGCGAACAAGGATGGAACTGTTTTTTTTGCGAGCAGCCACGCCAAGGTCCTGGAGACGATCAACAAGAGCCATTATTGGCCCCATAAATTCGTCATCGTGAAGGGTCCCTTCGGCAACGTGCCCTTCTCGCCCATCCAACATTCCAAAGCCACCTATTGCCCCCCGACGCTCGGCGGCCACGAGGCTGATCTCTTTAAGCACATGTCGACCAACTTTGAGGTGGTCTACCTCAGGAGGAACGTCGACTAGCTTCTTCCCATGCCGCCAGGGGCAGGTTTGACTCCCGCTCGCTCTGCTAATTCTCACATTGCTTCTTCTCTTTCTAACTCAGATTGCTTCTTACTCGCAGTAGAGAGGGACCTCCCTCTCAACCCTCCTTATGCGAAGGTGGGGCATATCCCACCTGCCCTTCAGCTTGCCACCACTGTCGCCGAGCTCTGCCGAGAGCCTTCCCCCACTTCGACCCCGACCTGTCTTAAGCGGCCCGCTCATGCGAGCCACGGGTCGAAGTCTCTACCTCCCCTCCAAAGAAGCCGAAGATGCTTCCTCCGACTAAGGGGAAGGAGGCCCTAAAGGCCCCATCCGGGGGAGATCGCCCAGCGATCCGGCCCAAAGAGAAAGTGCCCAGCGAGCCCCCTACGGTGGTGTCCGACACCTCGATGGCGCCTGCTCCGACACGCCACCGGAATTATGGCTTAGGGGTCAAGCATCTGGAAGAGGTCGGTGCGCCTCTGCTGGTCTGGGATGAGAAGACCAACCGGGCCTCGATATCGACTCTCCTCTCCTCCTGGGTGGAGGAGAATATGGTTGGTGGTGACGCTTTTGCCCTCTCCTTTGGCCTTTATGGGCAGGAGGACGCGAAAGAGTTCAACTCGATGACCTCTCGGGTACTCGCTCATGAGAGCGCGCAGTCCCAACTCCGCTCTTTAGAGCTCGTTCATATGCTGGGTCGGCGCAACTTCCAGCTAGAGAGGAACTCGGAGGAGCTCATGCGCGAGCTGAGGATCGCCGCGAAGGAGATCACACGTCTGAGGGAGGAAAAGAGCTCCGAGGCTCTTCGGGAAGAGTTGAAGGCTGCGACCGAGGAGGTGGCCGACCTCAAAGAAAAACTAGACATCTCAGACGGTCTCGTCGCCAGCTTCCAGGGTGGAATGGTGAGTTTTTCGGTCATTCTCCTGCCCCTTCTTATCCTTCCATACTCGCGCCTAATTCTTCTTCTTGCAGGATGCCGAGACTGCCAGCGAGCTCCTTACTCACAGCACCGCCCTGGCACAGCAAGTAGAAGGGTTGAAAGCCCTGAACCGCGAACTAGTCCAGTCCACCCTCCCACCCAGTCCCAGGTCGCTGAAGGCCAAGCAACTGGAGCATAAGACAGAGATGCGGGAGGGAGCGGTCCACGCGGCGACGTTTGCCTTCCGCACCCTCAAGCGGTCTGACTTACTTACGGCGGAGGCGACATAGCTCACCTTGGAGGACTTGATCCAGGAGATCTTTCTGCCTACCACACCCTCCGAGAGGAGCGAGGGCGAGCAATCTATGGATGAGTCATGATTTTTTGATGTTTTGATTTTCTTTTGACTTTTTTGGCTGGCGAGAACGCCACGGAACTCTGTAAAACTTTTGGACGAAAATAGAAATGATATATATTTTTCACCTGTTAATTACTTGCTTGCTATCTCTGTGTATATTTTCCTTTATTCATTTCTCTCGCTCCTTTTGTTATTAGCACGGTGCTCATAGTGTTCGCTCTCGCATATCTCTCGTATATGAGGCCAGTTCCTGGCGGAAGATCGCGAGAGCGAGTGAAGGATTCTTCAGCGGGCAGCATTGACCCCATAATCTTTCTAAGTGTAAAATTTCTGTTTTGGTCCGCGAGTTCGCTGTTGACTGTCACCTTTTGATCAATGATAAAGAAATATTTTGTATATCTCTTGAATGTCTTTTCCACTTTATTTCATCACTCGCACTCGCACCTGTATTCATGCTCGCGCGGATGTATTTTGCCATGCTTGCACTAATATGTTCGCATCTCCACGCCTTTGTTCCTGCATTTCTGCGTTTAGTCAGGCTCGCGCTTGCACATTTCTTTTCGGTGATGGTTATAAGGTTAATGGCTTGAGCGTACTTTCGTCTCATCTCGCCACTATGCGTCGCACATTGTCAATACAACGTTCACGTAGCTTCTTTAGCTTAGAGGCCTCGTTCGGTAGACCCGTTCTACCTCTGCACCTGGGAGAAGTCTGGGCCGCTTCGCTCCTCTGGTTCTCCCCATTGATGCCCTTGCGAGCGGGGTCGACATTACCCTGCTTCGCTTGCTCGACCCCTGCGAGCTTCCAGCGCTGCACGTTGACTGCCCTGTCGACGGACCCCTTTGGCTTGATGATTTTTATGCACGCCACCAAAATTCTCTAAGTATTTTTGCAAGCTAGGGCCCGACTCGGCAAGCTTTGCGACCACCGTACTCCGCCGCCCTGCTTTTACCCTTGGACTTAGGTGTTTTTCATCCGTTGCGGGTTTTTGTTTTCATGCAAGCGAGTCCCAGGGCTCGCCTCGCCTAGGCCTTGAGAGATTTTGCGAGCCGGCACCAATACTTGCTTCCTTGCCAGCCTCTCCAGAGATCAACCTGACCCACCGTCTATGAGAGCCCGACAGCAGAATCGATCTGGGGCATTCCAGCACCAAAGAACTTGCCACTTGCCAGCCTCTCTAGAGATCAACCTGACCCACCGTCTATGAGAGCCCGACAGCGGAATCGATCTGGGGCATTCCAGCACCAAAGAACTTGCCACTTGCCAGCCTCTCCAGAGATCACCCTGACCCACCGTCTATTAGAGCGCGACATCGGAATCGATCTGGCGCATTCCAGCACCAAAGAACTTGCCACTTGACATCCTCTCCAGAGATCAACCTGACCCACCGTCTATGAGAGCCCAAAAGCGGAATCGATCTATGGCATTTCAGCACCAAAGAACTTGCCACTTGCCAGCCTCTCCAGAGATCAACCTGACCCACCGTCTATGAGAGTCCGGCAGCAGAATCGATCTGGGGCATTCCAGCACCAAAGAACTTGCCACTTGCCAGCCTCTCCAGAGATCAACCTGACCCACCGTCTATGAGAGCCCGGCAGCGGAATTGATCTGGGGCATTCCAGTACCAAAAAACTTGCCACTTGCCAGCCTCTCCAGAGATCAACCTAACCCACCATCTATGAGAGCCCGACAGTGGAATCGATCTGGGGCATTCCAGCACCAAAGAACTTGCCACTTGCCAGCCTCTCCAGAGATCAACCTAACCCACCGTCTATGAGAGCCCGATAGCAGAATTGATCTGGGGCATTCTTGCATCAAAGAACTTGCCACTTGCCAGCCTCTCCAGAGATCAACCTGACCCACCATCTATGAGAGCTCGGTAGCGGAATCGATCTGGGGAATTCCAGCACCAAAGCTTGTTACCTGCTCAAAAATGACCTCAGAATCTATGCATGGATAATGAAACACACAATAAGTTAGTTACAAAAGTTTCAAGGGTAGAATCTTTTCAAATTGTCCCCGCTCCTGGCTCGGACAAGGGGTATACCTTCCACATCCTGGAGGTGGTACCCTCCTGACTTGAGCACTTCGCTTACAATGTTAGGCCCCTCACAGTTGGGCTCTAGCTTACCTACAACGGCTCCTCTCCCTACCGCATCGACCTTTTTCAGGACCAAGTCTCCTTTCTCGAACTATTTTATTCTGATATGGATCAAAGTACTTGGCCATCCGCCTCTTGACTTCCTCCTGTCGAACAGTAGCGAGGTCTCAGAGCTCTTCCACAAGGTCCAGTGACAACCATTGCTCTGCATCATTTTTCACTAGCCATTCTTCTTCCCCTTCGCCTGCGATGATCACCCTGGGGGTTTTTACCTCGAATTCTATCGGGAGGACGGCCTCGGACGCGTGAGACAATTTGAAGAGGGTCTCTCCTGTGGACGTGTTTGGAGTAGTCCTCAAGGCCCATAGGACCGAGGGCAGCTGCTCTACCCAATTTCCCCTGAGATTCTCCACTTTCTTCTTGAGCAGGTTGACAATTATCTTGTTCGCTGCCTCTACCTGACCATTACTCCTCGGGTGGTGGACCGAAGCAAACCTGAGGTCTATGCCGAGTTGGGTGCAGAAACTAACAAACTCTTCGTTGGCAAATTATTGTCCGTTGTCCGTAACTATGGCCAACGAGAGCCCGTGCCTGCAAATTATCTCCCCCCACACAAAATTTCTTACCACATGGGATGTTACCTTAGCCAGCGCCTTTACTTCTACCCACTTGGAGAAATAATCAATCATTACCAATAGGAACTTCCTTTGGCCACTAGCTTGTGGGAAAGGACCTACTAAGTCCAAACCCCATAGAGCGAAGGGCCGCGGAGCTCTGATGGTCCGGAGCCTCTGAGCTGGGAGGAGTTGGAGTGGAGCATAGAGCTGACACTTTGAACATTTCCTTGTGAACTCTGCCGCATACTTGCTGAGGGTAGGCCAAAAATAGCCTTGCCTCAACACTCTTCCCTCCAGAGTTTGGCTCCCGGAGTGACTGCCACATTCTCCCGAGTGGATTTCTTCGAGGACTCTCGGGACCTCCTCCTCCGATACACAACGGGCCAGGAGCCCCGAGAGTGTTTTCCTGTACAGTCCTCCTGCATATAAGGAATAATAAGCCGATTTGTACCTGAAGCGTCGTTTATCCACGCCCCCTTCAGGGAACTTTCCCGATGCCAGGAAGGTGACGAAGGGATCCATCCATGATGCTCGCTGATCCACCTCCATCAGCTCCCCTTCCTCGATGGATGGTCAGAAGAGTTCCGATACTGTACCCCCAGCTCGAGGGCCAAACTTGGCTAGGAGGTCCGCTGGGGTGCTCTCCTCCCTTGACACATGTTTGATGGAGAAAGTGCGAAACTGCCCGATGACCCCCTTGACCTTCTCCAGGTAGCGTTGGAGGGTCGGCTCCCTTGCCTCTAATTCTCCCCTGACTTGGCATGCCACCACCATGGAGTCCGTTGAGACCTCCACGTCTTGTACTCCCAGCTCCCGGGCCAGCCGCAGGCCCGCTATCACTGCCTCATTCTCGGCCTGGTTGTTGGTAATTGGAAAGTGGATGCTTAAGGCTTGCTCGATCTTAGTCCCTATGGGGCTTATCAGGATGATTCCTCCCCCATAGGAGTGCTTCCCCGGCGCACCATCCACCAGCATCTTCCATGCTACCGGGGGAGGCGATTCATGCTCCCCCACTTCAGTTGCGTAGTCTTCCATGAAGTCCGCCACTGCTTGTGCCTTGATTGTCATCCTAGGCACAAACGTGATGTCGAACTCACTCAGCTCCACGGACCATTTTGCAAATCTCCCTGAGTGCTCCACCCCTTCCTTGACTTTGTGAAGCGGGTGGTCGGTCACCACTTTGATTGAGTGTGCTTGGAAGTATGGCCGGAGCTTCCGGGCCGATACTTCTAAAGCGAAGGCCAACTTTTCTAAAATTGGGTACTGGAGCTCCGCCTTCCTCAGCACTCGGCTGACGTAGTAGATGGGGAACTGCCTCCTCCCTTCTTCCCGGACCAGCACCGAACTTACTGCCTCAGATCCTACCCCCAAGTATAGGGATAGATCCTCCCCTTGCCTTACTCCCTGGAGTAGAGGAGTCTGAGTGAGTTGCCCTTTCAAAGCTTGAAAATCTTCCTCACATTCTGAGGTCCATTCAAATTTTTTATTCCACCGTAACACCTTGAAGAAAGGTGCATACTTCTCACCTGCCTTGGAGAGGAACCTACTGAGTCCGGCCAATTTTCCCGTGAGGCACTGAACCTACTTCGAGTTTCTTGGCGACCCCAACTCCATGATCGCTTTAACTTTATCGAGGTTAGGCTCCACCCCCGCGGGGGTGAGCAAATGACCCAGGAACTTTCCCCTGCTAGCCCCGAAGACACACTTCAGGGGGTTGAGCTTCATCTTATACTTCCGCAAGGTCCCAAAGGTCTCTTTAAGATCTTGGAGGTGAGACTCGAGGTCCCGACTCTTTATAATGAGATCATCAACATATACCTCCAGGTTTCTTCCCTTCTGCTCTCGGAAGACTCGGTCCATCATTTGTTGGTACGTGGCTCCTGCATTTTTCAACCCAAAGGGCATCATTTTATAACAGTAGCACCCATCCCCTGTGATGAAGGAGACATCCTTAATGTCGGGGGGGGGGGGGGGGGGGTGGGGGTGCATGCGGATCTGATGATAACATGAAAAAGCATCTAAAAAAGACATTATAGGGAAACCGACAGCTGAGTCAACCAACGCGTCGATTCTAGGCAAGGGGTAGCAATCCTTGGGGCATGATTTATTAAGCAAGGAAAAATCGATACACATCCTCCACTTACCTCCTCCCTTTTTCACTATAACCACGTTGGGGACCCAGCCTGGATACTGGATCTCCGATACAAAACCTGCCTGTACAAGCTTGCCAACCTCTTCCCTGATGGGGCCTTCCAGCTTGTCTGCTATGGCCCTCCTTTTTTGACGGATGGGGCGGGGGCCAGGGTTGAGATTGAGGTGATGGCAAGCCACATCTGCATCAATCCCGGGCATCTCTGCGGCACTCCAAGCAAAGACATCCACATTTTCCTGGACGCAGGCCAGGATTTGCTTCTGCTCCTCCAGGCCGAGCTCCCCGCTGATTCAGACCTTCTCCACCACCCCAGCCCAGGTGGTGACCTCGAGCTCCACGACCTCCTCCACGGCTTCTAGCCGGGACTGCTCTCCCCAAACTTCTTCTTTCCCCTCGTCGCAAGTCGGCACTTCGACCTTCTCATCTCCTTATCCTCCCCGAACCTTCATCACCTCTTCCGCCCCTTCCTCCTGGGCCTGGTCCTCTACCTATTCCTTCTCCTCCTCCGCTTCTTCTCCGAGACCCACCGGCTCACCTATCTCCTGATCCCATTTCTCTGTTTCGGCCATCCAAGAGATGGTGTTTACTGTCGTCACATAGCACTGCCATGCTACCTTCGAATCCCCTCTTACCCGAATCTGGACTCCTCTCGAGTTGAATTTGAGACACTGGTTGAAGGTGGTGGGGACGCAGCGGAAAGCACTTATTAGCGGCCATCCGAAGATGGCACTATAGCTGCTTGGAGCATACACTATGACGAGGCGGCAATTCCGAGATTGCCCACCTAGGACCGCATGTAGCCCCACTCCCCCCTCTACCTCCTTCCTCTCTCCGGAGAACCTGAACAACGGTCCATCTGAGGCCAACACCCTCTTGGTTTCCACCTTCATCTCATCGAATGCCTTTTTGAAGATGATGTTGACAGAGCTTCCATTGTCCACGTGGATCCGAGACACCGTGAAGTTCTCGATGGCGGTCTGGATAACCAACGCATCGCAGAAAGGGTCCTCATGACCCGGCATGTCCCTTTGAGAGAAAGTAATTTTTTCTGCCGGGGGTGGGGCCGTGGATGTCGAAGCCACGCTCCGGTGGTAGAGGGTATGGAGGCTCGCCTTGCGGGTTGCCTCCACCCCTACTCCCCCGTGGATCACTCTGATCCCTCCTTGGGTCCTCAAATCAACCTGGTCCTCGCACCTTTTCTCCTTATCCTCCCGAGGTAGGACCTCCTCAATCCTCACCTACTGCTGCTGCCGCTGCGCCGGCACTCTAGCCCTCTTTGTCTCCAAAAACTCCGGGCAAGTGGCCGTTGCGTGACCTTCCTCATCATGGAAGTCACAGTATGGCAACGTCACCTCTCCCCTCTCGGCCTCTGCGCCTTATTCCCCCTTCTCCTTCCTGCTCCTGCTTCAGCTCCTTCTCTCCTTCCTCTTCCTCCCGTCCCTTGCCTGATCGTCATGGCCTGCTGAGGCAGGGGGGGGGGGGATGGGGCACCGGCCTTGGACCTTGCCTCCATCCCAACTGATGGGGTCTTCCCTGACCCCCATAGAAGTTACCCCCTCCCGCGGCGTAACCTCTTCCTTGACCTTGCATCCCCCACCCTGCTGCCTCCATCCCCCCTTTGGGGCCCGGTGCTCTTCCCTTCTACGCACCTCCTGCTGCTTGACCTCCAGCTCACTGAGCTTTGCTAGCCTCCTAGTGAGCTCCAGATTGGCCTCCTCAGTTTCGACTTCCTCCGCCACCCTTTCCATCAACTCCTCGTAGGATACGGGTGCTTTTCTCTTCAATCCCATCTTGAAGAAACTCTCCCTCAGCCCCAACGTGAAGGCAAGCTGGAGGGCAAACCCGGGCATCTCCTTGGGTGAGCAATACCTCCTCCTGAAACCAATCCGCATAGTGAGCCAACGAATCCTTGGGCTCCTGCTTCACCTTGACGAGGGACTCAGTGTCCTTCTTCCTCTTCTTCGAAGTTGAAAACTGCAACAAGAAGCTTCTACGCAAATCCTCAAATGCGTAGATTGATCCAACAGGGAGTTGGTGGAACCAATCCCTGGCCTTCTCTTTCTGGGTGACGGCGAAGAGCCGACACTTAAAGGCATCCGACATCGGCCTGATAGAAACTGAGTACTCAAATGACTGCAGGTGCTGGACTGGGCCGTCCCTGCCATGGTAGTAGACCCTATCCCATTCCCTGAACCCTTCCGGGATGGGTGCGGAATGCACTAGCTCGCAAAAGGGGCTTCCTCCACCTGCTATCCTTTCCTGCTCCACTCGCCCCAATCTCCCTTGCGAGGCTTGAGCTCGCTGGGGCCATGCTCGCGAGAGCCACACTCGCCGGAGCCGCTCCTACCAGCGCCTCTCCCACCAGCGCCACACTCGACTACGCCACACTCGTCTGCGCCGCACTCGCCTGACCCAAGCTCGCCTGTGCCGCACTTGCCTGCCCCGAGCTCGCCAGCACCGAGCTCGCCATACTGGCAAACAACACTCGCCACTCCAGGTCCTGCACTGACCCCCCGCCCACCTCCTTTCCAACCCTTCCTTCCGGGGCATCCTCGCCAACCGCTGCTGGAGGATGGAACACCTGGGCCGCCGGGGTCGCGAACTCGCTTCGCAACGCTGCGACTACGAACCCAAGGGTGTCGAGGACTTCCCTCCTGAAGTCTGAGAACATCCTCGGCGTCACCACCGGGGGTGACCTGAAAAACTCCTAGCCCGAATCTTCATCTCCTGCCATGTCCCTTCCTAGGAACTTTCTTGGACCAGCCACACTCCACGCTCTCCGCACCAAAATGTTGAATTCGATTTCTCGGTCTCTTGTGAAGCTTGGCCCCTCAACAAGTTGAGGGGCAGCTAGCCCTTACTGATCCCTCGGAAGGAGCAAACTGGAGACTCAGAACTAGACTTAGACCTTAGTCGTAGTGAGGAGGTCCCACCACAAACCCGGAAGATCATTGAGCGCTTCCCCTCCCAAGCCAAAGATGAGACTTGGGCACCTTGGAGAGCTAGAGAGCTGAACTAAAGTAACCAAGGGAAAGAAGAAGCTCAGAATGCTGAGTTTTGGATCCTCTCCCAAGGTGCCCTTCAAAGTCTATTTATAATTTTTTGCTCATGGTCTGTTAATAGCGGAATTCCACCTTTCGGTTTTACTAAATGCACCCCAATTTGGCCTGCTAACAGCCGAACTCCGCTGTTTGGAGGGGCTAACGGCAGACCACCAGGGGTAGAGGGATAAATTCACCTCTATCCCCCTTTGCCGAGTGAGTGGTCCTTCTAGGCACCACTCGCCGACCCTCGGGAGAGTACCAACTCGCGAGTGGCCCGTAAGGGTGCCACTCGCTACCCGGCCAGCTCGCCTAACTCTTGTCACGAGTGGCCCATGTGGACGCCACTCACGACTATGGCCTATTCGCGCTCGCGTGGCTCTCGCCGCGAGTAGTCCGCGAAGGACTACTGCCGAGGTAGACTTCTTACTCGCTCTCGCACGAGGGCACTACACACGAGTGATCTATGAGAGCCCCACTCGCTGTTCACTCTGGCCTGGGGGGGTCGCACCTGTCTTGCTCCCGCGCTAGACTTCTTCCTGTTGAAGCTTGACTCCGGCTTGATTCCACCTTCTGGCTCTGGGCGAACCCGAGGTTGTTCAGAAACATTGTCTTTCAGATTCATCTGCTATAAAGGAAGATTTTCTACATTCAAGAGAAAGCTCCATCCGTCAACTGTCAAGAATTTCTATCAGACGGGGGGAGCTTTACAACATAACAATCCCCTAGTCTTCTCTTAGATCTTGTTGACAGAGAAGAATTTCATAAACACCTTTTCGTTTACTCTTTTTACCCCATCTTGTACAGGGTTCTAACTCCCTTCAAAAGTTAACCTTTGGTGGCAGGGCACCTGATCAAAAACCTGTGATTTGGTTTGAGCACCTGATCAAAAGCTCAGCGGTGTTTGGGCACCTGATCAAAAATCCTATTGGTGATAGGGCACCTGATCAAAAACCTAGTGGATTCCTACCAAGGGTGGTAGAAGAGTAGATGCACCCAGTTTGATTGGGGAACTACTATAGAACCTTGTGTCTTCTGTGTTTGTGTGAGTTTCTGTACTGTGCTGTGCTGTGTTGTTTATTTATTTTGTTTTTATACTCACTCTCTACACATATATATATATCAGTATTTTAATTCCGCTATAAAATAAGTTAAAAAACTTTTTAATACTCTATTCACCCCCTTCTCGAGTAAATCTAAGATCTAAACCTCACTTTCACAAAGGAAACATGAGTTTGATGGTCGATGCGGTCATGCCAATCATATATTTCCATATATTAATATTGATGGCACTCCTTCTACCGACTTGCTTACTTGCTGAGATAACCTTTGATATGTCTCAGTCTGACATTGAACTTGGGTTGGTCGCAAATCAGAATATAACAAACCCTTCCAATGATCAAGAGGGTGGGGATCAACAAGACCGATTACCTGTGGACAATCCTGATGTTGACCAGGTCAAATGAGGCATGAAGAAAATTACGACCGCTGTCGGTCGGCTAAGATAAGAAATCAGCATTCTGTCAGAGTTTGATGAGGTGGTAAGAAAATGCTAGCGATCAAATTCTGAGTCATTATAAAAAAATGACAGTATAGTAGTTAAGAAGAGAAAATTGACTACGGAAGAGAAGGAGAGAAAGAGAAAAGATAAGAAGAAAATTTTAACCGATGAGATCAGAGCGGTTAACCAGGATGTTGTTGTTAGCAGAGAGGGAAAAGTGTCGCGATCTCCTGCCATGTCTCCTGCCGAAAAGGAATATGAACATTCTGATTGGGGTTCTCCACCTTGGTTGATTCTTTAATATGCCGCTCAGGGAGGTTGATTATGATTTAATCGCATATTTAGAAGATGTTTTCTCTGAAGATGATGATAGTAATCCTGCGAATATTTTACAAGTTCCTGATGCCGGATCTGTAGGCGCCCTTAGAGCATAGGTGAATAAGGGTTTTAAAAAACTTATATTATATTTTGATATATTTGAAATTATAAGAGATTAAGATAAAAAATCAAGCAAATAAAATTGAGACATCATTTTATTAATATGAAAAGAAGTGTTACAAAACTTGATTTCTTATAACACTAGAAATCGAAGGCGAATAATAAAAAGACTTTTTTGTTTTCTATCCCGACTCATATCCCCACGAACCGGTGGCTTTAGGCTATCCTTCCCCAGATATGGCCTCAAGCCGCTCTAGCCAATCCTTCCCCGGATATGGCCTTGAGCACCCCCTAGACCTAACCTAGATCTAGTCGCCAACACGAGGCGAATTTTTGTCCAAGTACTACCCAGACCTAGTCGCCAACACGAGGCAAATTCACTAAACGATTACAAGAAAAGATGTGAAATAAATAACAACAATATAAAACTCCCTATATGAATCTCTTGGAGACTAGACAAAGACCCGCAGAGTATGATCGTAGTCGATGCAGTCTTTCTTCATAATGACGAAGCGTGTTGAAATCTTCTCCAATGATATCCTTAAGACTTCATGGATTTGTGGGAGTTTCTCTCAGAATCTTCCTCTATATGCTATGGCACGAAGCTCTAGAATTTAGAATCATAAGAGGATGAAGAAGACGGATCCAAGGGGTCCTTTTTATAACCTTAGAGCTAGCGCCTGCACTATCGCTACCACCAGCGCTATCCCGGTTTAGGAAATATTCTCTGCGTGAGAATCTTTCATTTTAAGCAAGCCGACCACCTTCCTCTTGTGCTTTGCGCTACCTCCTGCGCTACCTGATACCACCTGCGCTAGAGGCTACTGCCTACATTAGATGCTATCGCATGGCTCTATATCCTTCTATAATTGCTTCCCGAAATTGCTCTAATCAGAGCTAGCGCCAGCGCTAGGTGCTACCGCCTGCGCTAGGTGCTACCGCCGACGCTAGTGGACATGTTGGAATTCTGGCTTCAAACATGGGGGCAACCTTCATATGTTATCCTTGAGTAAAATGGCTTTGTTTCCTGCACACTTAAACAACAAAATCAAATACACATAGGATTTGTTATTGTCAAACCTAGGAGATGCGGAAGACCATGTTTCAACAAACTTCCCCTTTTGATAATAACAAATCCATTAATGATAAATCAGAGCATTAATATATAAGAATGATCAAACCTACTTGTGTGTGTGTGTGAGAGATGACTTAGGATAATTGTTTATTTTAGTATTTAGAATTGCTCCCCCTAAATACATGCCGCCCTATATGAATGCTCCCCTTAAATGTAAGCTATCATCTTAATCATTAGTCATGTTAGTTTTTCCATTTGATAGCGATTAATATTTATCATGTTAGTTCTCCCCCTTTTGTTATTAGCAAAAGTGGGCAAGGAAGCAATAGACATAAAAGAGGATTTTCTGATAAAATGATAAGACATGATTGAGTTTTTTAGAGGAAATGAAATGATAAGGAGTTTTAAGCATAAACGATAATGATTTCTAAGTAACCAATCTACCTAGACAATATGTCCACACCCTAGCCCCATACTAAGTGACGGATGGTCATGAGGAGTTGCATACATGCCCTAGATTGGGGTGTTAGTCCCATATGCAAACACTAGAAAATACTCAACCTAGCACTCTTTCCCCCCAGTGCCTCGCAAGGCCCCACTGGAACCCTCCCCGGTTAAGGACAAGACATGAATTAGAGGTTAGGTTATCTATTGTCTACAATCCTATGCCCCCGCTATGGTGAGATATGTAATCATGAGATAATAATCATAGGAAACATTAAGCATTTGAATCTAATGATAAGTTCATAGCCTATGGGTTTATTTTATTTGAATTTTTGAAAAACTCACATAGCTATTTTGAAATCCATTAATGAATCAGAGTTTTTAGCATACAAATGATATTCGTGTTAGAACAACCAATATAAATTCTACCAAGCAAGTCTACCACTTGTTGAAAAAGGAATTTTGAGATTTAAGACTTTGATATAAGCATGAAAGCGCAAGGTAAAAAATATATGGTGATGATGCGGAAGACTTATAAAAATATGAAACATCTTTTTGTAATCATGTCTATTTATAAGAAGATATATGAGTTAAATTCCAAAAAGGAAGATGTTTTTGTAAATCAATTTGCATTTAAAATCTTTAACTTTGACAATAAAGTAACCAAACATGAAATAATGTTATCAAAAAGAGATTACTACAATGTTATTTTAATTCACAAATTCAAAACATACAAAACATTGTAGAGAGCATGCTTGGTTATCTAGTGCATTTATATATAAATAGTATAAAATTTAGCAGTATGATCCAATACTCATGAGAAGAAGTGTTATGGAAGATTAAGATGTGCGCATAAGTGTATTTTGATAGAGTAAACAAATGATTTAATCAAAAATACAAGACATATGCAGAGTTTAGTGCATAATAAAACACAAATAATTTTACTTCCACACACTTCAATGCATATAGAAAAAATGTACAACTACCAAGGTGCTTTGCACACACAATGCTCATTAAGACTTATCAGGGTGCAAAGTAGTGTTTGGGGGATCACATACTTTATTTTTCAATATATATATTTTTTTGTGATCCGGTGTACTTAAGAATAAGTGGTGTAAAAATGAAGGTTTGTAAAAAACACTTTACTATTCTTTCCAAGATGCTCAACCTCACAATGCTTATTAAGACTTATCAGGAGGTTCAAGTAGTGCTTGGTGGAGTTATCTTTGTCAATTTATTTCATGATTATATTTGTACAAAGTTCTCCGAATACACTTATTTTGCAAACCAATGTAATTTGAAAGGATAATCACTTTTCTTAAATATTAAGAGTGCAAATAAAGGTGGTGTAGGTAAGATACTTGTGCAAAGTTTAATTCATTGTACAGTTACAACACACAATCAAGCATTCTTTGATTAAAAGCATAAGTAGACTTTGCCAAAATAAGTGAGTGAATAAAAATCATTATCAACCATAAAACATTTACTCATACTTAGCGACATGCTAAGCTTGGTTCTACACAGCCTTTTCATTACAATTAGTGTACATATGAGTAGATATATCAAAGCATAATAAAAAAAATGTTCAAGGTAGTTTGAAAATATGAATTGTAACATTGTAGAAGGCATAAATGATGGATTAAATCATGCTTGATTTTCACAATAAAGTCCATACTGTATTTTTGACATTTTGAAAAAATAATTTTGATTTAAAGTTTGAACTCTTAAAATTGATCTTGGACTTCCCGAGGTCTACCCTGTAAGGGGTTTGCCCGATACTAGGAGATGTTATGGGATGATAGCCCAAATCTCCCTTTCGCAAGATACATGTAAATAGAAAAGTTAAGTTCAAAAGATAATTTTTGATACTTGTTCATTGTTTTATATTTTTGTATTTGATTTTTTGCATATATAAATAGAAATCAAACAAATAACCAAAGAAAGGAAGTAAGAAAAATATTTTTTGTAATTTGGCTTTTGTAATTTTGTATTTTAATTTTTCAAAAAATTAATTATTGGCAGAAATGCAAATATGAGTAGTACATATACAATAATATATTTTTAGTGATTTTTCAGGATTTTAAAATTATAGAAATCGGACACTCGAGCTAGCGCTAGCGCGGCAAACGGTACACTATTTTTCAAGATTTTCGAAAATCTGATTATTGATCTTGATTAAGTGTCCTTAGAGTAGTTTCATATAGAAATTTCAGAATTTTTGGAGATGTCTAGATAGTGCAAATTGCATGAAACATTAGCGATTTTGTATATGAATTTACCAAATAAACATTGCATGAGATATATTTTATTATACCTTAATTTTGACTTTTCTAAAGGCTTGTGTTTATCAAAATAGTATAAATTGAAAAATATAGGAAATGAAGACACAGGACATCATGTTCGAATACTCTAAATAAGCATGATTTAAATGATTTTAATGTGAAATGATGTTCATGCATAAAAATAGGTTTAAGAATGATTTATGAAATATGACCATCCCTTAAAATTTTTGAAAGAGAAAAAGTGAAGTTCATGATTTTATTAATTTAGATAAATATCTTATAACAAATTTAGAGTTTGATTTATATGGATAATATAAGATATTTATAGGCAATAAATATAAAAACGATAGATAGGTCATCAAAATATAATATGATTTTGAATTTTGATCAATTTGATTTATAAACTCATTAAGTTTTAAGAGAAAAAATCATATAACCAATAATATATAAGATAACCATAACATGATAGCTTGAAAAAAAATAAGAAAACAAAAAGAAAAAATTAAAGCAAATCATGAAGTAGAAATTTGTATATTTCATTTTGAAAATATTCTACTTCATGCATTTGGTGATACCTAGTGAATAAGATATTTAGGTATCCAAATGGGAAAAAGTGTGGTGCTTCCTTTGGGTACCCAAATATAACGTGTAGGTTTGTGGGTAGATAATGATGAATGAGTATCATGTGAAGTTAATGTTTCATTTTTAATTTTGGGTATCCATTCAAACTTTGATTTAATATTATTCTTATGCATCAAATTTCTATTGTGATAATATCTATATTGAAGATTATGATTGTAATGATTATTGAAGGTATTGTTCATAGGAAATTTGTGTAATTTTAATTTTAAGTTGGGAGAAACATGATTTTGTAAATAATTATGATTTTGACTTTCATTTACAAATACTTTGTGATTCTTACTCCCATTATTTGGCTTAGTTAAGATATTCATATTCATATTCAACATGCTTTTAGATATTTCTTGATATTGTGATTTTTTATTTATAATTTTCATAAGCAAGTTGATTTTTGATTTTAATTCACCATTCTTGATCTTTAGATTATGCCTAGCTTTATTATAAGCTATTGTGCTATTTTTAAGAGTGGAAACAATAGAGTCAATATGATTTTGATAGTCATTTCTAAATTCCTCAAATGTTTCATCCATCTCCTTGATTTCAATTTTATAATTTTGGCACATAGTACAATCACTTTTCAAAGATGAATTTTCTAAAGATAATTTTTCATTATGTTCTTTTACAAAAATAAATTCTTTTTCAAGTTCCTTGAATTTTTCTTTAATATCATTACAATCAAAACAAGGTTTTGTATTTTCAATTGAAGAGACATGGGTAAAACTAGATAAATCAGAATTTGATTCTACTTTAACTTTTGCTTTTAAATCTTTATATTCTAAGCGCAATTTGCAATTCCTATTTTTCAATTTCTTAATTTTGCGCTTTGTAATTTGTAGCAATTGTAAAGTAGAAATAGAATTGCATACAATAAGAGAATTTGATTTCCTTACAGTGCTTTTGGATGCGGTGAGATTTGAGCATAGAGTTTCTTCGTTATCTTCATCTTTTTGGCACACCTCTACCAAAGAGAAGATATCTTCTTTTCCACTTGATGTGCACACCATTGATCCATCATGAGAGGAGCTTTCTTGACCATTTATGCAATCTTGTATGTTCTCCACTTCTTGCATTTATTCCATACCTGTAGATAGAGATTCATACATTTCTAAAAGAAATTTCCATACTTTCTATGCACTAGAAAAATAATATATCAATTTGAAAATTTCTTGAGATAGAGCACTGAAAAAACTATTTAAAGCTTTTGCATTTAGATGACTTTCTTATTTATTTGATTCATTCGCTGGTCTAACTATTGTTATATCCCATGCATTGATATCTAAATTTTTAATAAACTTTTTCATTAAAAATTTCCACCCTTTATAATTTCTCCCTTCGAATAAAGGTGGTTTAAGAGATTTTTCTTCTTCATAAAAATTTACCCCACTAATAGAAGCGAGATCATGAGACGCCATTATTCCCGGTTGTTAGGCTACTTTGGAATAACCTAGCACTGATACCACTTGTTGGATTTGTTGGCTCCCTTAGAGGGGGGGGGGGGGTGAATAAGGGTTTAAAAAAACTTATATTATATTTTGATATATTTGAAATTATAAGAGATTAAGATAAGAAATCAAGCAAATAAAATTGAGACATCATTTTATTAATATGAAAAGAAGTGTTACAAAACTTGATTTCTTATAACACTAGAAATCGAAGGCGAATAATAAAAAGAATTTTTCACCTTTCTAACAATGAGTTAGACAAGGCCAACTCCTCCAATCTCAGCTCCAAGAGCTTACAACTCAAATCCCTCAGGAACTCTCAGGTTTTCACAAACCCTACCTCAGGCTCAATAGCCCTACCAACTCAGACCTATCAAGAAGTCCTACCTCAGATCTCCACAGAGATCCTACACTCAAGCTGAACTCTCAACTCTACACTCAGGACCAACAACCCTACTTCCTCAGGCAAAATGCCCTACAAACTCAGAACAAATATGTTTCTACATAAGGTAAAAGTGTATCTTACAACAGAAGATAAAAAAGATAAAACTTTCTAAGCCTTTGGTCTTCTGTTGCAGATTCACTGCAGTAGCAGTCTTGATCTAGGGAGCAGTTCAATAGCTTTAATCCTGCCCCTTTCTGATCCTTCTCTTCAGTAGATGAATGAGGATCAATGATGAGTCCCAATTATATACACATTTATGGACTCATCTGGGACGATTTTCTAGTCTTTGCACTTCACTTTAGACATGTTTTCATTCCTATTTAATACTCCATGCTAAGTGCACTTTTAGGCCCGTTTTGGTGTTATTTCTTGTTCATTTTCGTTACTAGTTTTCATGTAGTGTTAAGTGCCACCTTCAGTGGCTAGACTGGTGTTGTATGCTGGAACAGGAGTCGTGCAGGTGTTTCTGGTACAATTCTGTACAGGAACACTGCGCACGATCACAGGCTCTATCGCGCACGACCACTGGTCGTGCGCCACTGATCGTGCGCACTTAACGCCCATTTTATGAGTTCTGTCTTGCTTATTGCACGACCACTTATGATAGTGCGCACGACCACTGGTCGTGCGCCACTGGTCGTGCAAACTTGTATTCTATAATTTTCTTATCCTTCAGGCTCCGTCCAGGCAGGCGCACGATCACAGGATGATAGTGCGCACGACCACTGGTCGTGCGCCAAAGACCGTGCGCACTGTTTATTCCAGCGCCTATAAATTGTCCTGCTCGCGATTTAGGTCGGGATCGACGCATTCCTTCCGCCCAGCTCCGCCGTTTTCGCCCCTTCCGCAGGTTCTCCGCCCCCTAGTCCTCCTCCATCATCCTTGAGCTCCAAGGAGAGGTTTCTAGCCCAAAGATCGCCAACATCGAGCAAGGAGATCGCATATCGGAGGAGATTGGATCGTGACACGAAGAAGACGAGCCATTGGGAGGAAGTGACAGCCCTCCTCTACCTCGGACGCAGTAGAAGACCGAGCTTGGACGCGGATTGACAACCCAGCGATTCCAACCGTGAATCTTCGGCAAAGCTTCGGATGTGGTCGACTCCTTTACTCTCTTTTTCCATCCTTATGTTGTTGATTGTATAAACTAGTTTCCTCTATATATTGATGATGTGTGCTATGAACAATATTGCTTAATGTTTATTTCATTTATTTGGAATCATTTAGTTCATATGTGCTTATTGAGGTGCGCCCCCATCTAATTTCCATTCCACCATTGTGTTCGGTGCCGCACTAGCAATTGCTAGTGGCGTGCTTATCGACGAGGTGCTTGCGACCCTCACTCCGTTAGCCTACTCATCCATCCGCCTACCGAAGCGTGGCATCGCGGCCCGTACTCCATCCCGCCTAACGAAGCAGCGCTCTCAAGGCCTGCATAGTTCGATTCCGCTAGCCTACTCGCCCATCCGCCCAACGAAGTAGTGCGTCAAGGCCTACGTAGTTTTCCATTCCGCCAAGCGAAGCATTGCATAGCGGCATTGCATAGGAGTAGTCGATAGCTTTTATTTTACTTTGCAAAACCAATCCACCCACCTTCGTGAACATCGACCTAAGGACTTCAATCTCAAGTCCTTCCTCGATAATAAACTCCACCTTACTGTGTTCCTTTGAGATTCGATACTCGGGGATTACTCCTCGTTTTATATTACTTGAACGATCGGTACACTGCCGTTTCGTGTCGCAGTCGAGCTACCGCCTATAGCGGTGTGTGAGATTCGCGCCATCAAGTTTTTGGCGCCGTTGCCGGGGAACACAGTCGTGTGAGTTTTCTGGAGAAGGAGAACCTGAGAGAGAAGCCCTTCCATTTGTAAATTGCATTTCTTTGTTTTATTTCATTTTATTCCATTTTCCTGTTTTAAATAGGCTGCTTTAGTAATTTTTGTTAGGTGTAGTATTTTGCACAATAGCATTTTTATTTTTATTTTGAATCATTTTATCTTCGCACTATGTGGGCACATCTTAATTTCCGTTGCCGTTGGTGTGGAGCTACCTCCCACTCTAGTGATGAATGCCCTACGGAGAATAGTAGGCATAATTCTTATAGCCCAGCATATGGAGCACCGACTTCGTCTAGTACTCCATATGGTGCGCGTAAGTCTTATGGCTACTCTGCTGAGCCTTTACCGTCTTACTTCTTTTCGGCTTCAGCACCCGCTGTGCCAAAGAAGCCTGCTAGGCAGTGCCAGTTTTTTCGGAGCACAGATCATGCCCTAAAGGATTGTGCTGCTTATCTTCGCCAACTGGATGAGGATGACGAGCCGGATATCCGGATCGTCCCAACTCCTAACTCTGGCGGCACACCTTCAACATCCGGTTATGTGTCTTTGTCACCTTCACATCTTGAAGGGAATGGCATGGATACGGTCACCGGATGTGCGGCCGATCTATGCACCGACATTGCTGAGCCTATTCTCCATGTGCATCCACCATCTCTAGTGGATTCGATTATTTGTGAGGAATCGGTGCTCGACTTTTATCCGAGCACTACTCCTCCCCCTGTTGTGCATACTACTTTCGTCTCTGACGACATTGTTGAGGATGTGTCGCGGGATGAGGCTAGCGATTTATGTGTTATGCCTGCTCCTATGGAGGAGGACAACCTTCTAGGTGAAGAGGAGCTTTTCTCAACACCGGTGGAGGAAGTCCAAATCTTGGGCATGGCCACTGTCGATCCCGCTGAACCTTGCGGCATTGATGACAATGCCAACATTATTTTACTTCCCCAACCTGATGGGAGTGAGACCGGGATCACTCCCCCGATTGATGTTTATTTATGTTCTTCGTCTTCTTTATTTCTTGATCCCCTTCCTTCATCTGAGTCTGTGCAGGTTGAATCTTCACAGGTACATCAGGAGGACTTGGAGCTTTTTGCTCAAGTCAATGATGAGAGCATCCTCTCATGTGAGGAGGTTTATTCCCCCTCCGTAGAGGAAGCTCCACTCATTGACTTCGCCTCCTGCTGCCTCCCTGTGGACGATACCTTGTTGGGCAAGGATAGTTTTGGTGAGATGAGTGAGGACCAGGCCTCCTCCTCTTCTTACTTTCTTTTCCCTCTACCTGTGAGGAGCAGGTATTATTATTATTTAGGTAGAGGGGTGACTGCCTTATCTCCATATCGGTACCAGCTACCGAAACGCATATTGGAGCAGTTACCTGTGCATTTTCTTTTTCATAGGCCCATTAGCTAGATATTATAAAGTTTTGAATAAGTCGTGCTGGGATGACAATAACCCCAGTAGTTATCTTAATTTTTCTTGCATTTTCATGTCTTTTCTAATTTTATTTAGTCAATTGCATTTTTTTTCAGTGTTTCTTTTTTTTCTTTTGCTTCTGCGGAGCTGACCCCTGCAGGTATCTTTTCTGGATGGCGGATGCCGCGGTTCATTTTAGCTTACACGCCAATCTTCTGGTATGCTCATTTCTGAGCATTGGGTACTCTCTTTCCCTAGCCCTATTTTGATTTTCATGTCATATATTCTGTGGGTTGTTTAGTTTAAGTCTGGGGGAGAGTAGTTCTGTGTGCCCACGCACGTGCACTATTGCATTGCATGATAGAAGTATTTATATTTCATTTATTTAGTATTGTTCATCTTCATTACACACCACAGCACCCACTTGAGCGCGTACTCATCTGTTTGCCAGCTCTGTTGTGAATTTAATTCTCCTGCTTATTTGGGAAAGTCTAGGTGATGGCTTAGGACTATGTAGCAGAGTAAAATGTTGACCCCAGTAGTGCTCCTAGTCGAGTGCTCGGTTGCATAGACATTTGTGTAGATTAGACTTCTCTTTATACTTATGGTTTTATATTTTTCTATTAGTGTAAATGTTGTTTACTCTACTCAAATGGTGAATCCGGTGGAATCAAACGGTAGCGTAGGGATGCGTGTAAACGATCGCTAGACTCGTATTGCTTGAGTCAGGAGAAAGGAGAATCTTTCTCGGTGACTAGAACTTGCCCCAAGCGATTCTTGAAGCATTGGCATAGGATAGTTCTAGTGCGTGAGAATGACGTAGGCCATTATTTTGGCCCGGTTGAGCTTTTTATTTCATGCCTATCATCTACCCTTGCTAGCCCCTTTGTGACTACCCCTTCCTCTTGATTCAGCTCCACTTTTATCACACCAAAAGCTTAAAAGCCTAACCTAGTCGCACACCCAAATCTGAGCTTTAAATTATAGTTATGTTTACATTTTGGGGGGTGTTGATGTGGTAATTTTTATAGTGGAAATTGTGGGTGTATTCATTGATATTTTTGCTGAAAAAAGAAAAGAAAGAAAAAGAAGAATGAAGTAGAGAAAGAAAAGAAAAAAAGGGGGATTGTTATGAAAAAAGTTGAAATGAAAATTTTGAAATTTTGGTATTGGGAGCGGGCGGTGCATACACCTATGTTGCAAAAGTCCAAGTCTGGGGGTGTGGTGCATGTGTTTATTATCATCGTGCGGGTAGCTCTATCTTATGCTCATGTTGGGTTAGGTGTGCTTAGCCTCCATGTTTATCTTTATTTACCTCACCGTAACCCAAGCCCCATCTCTAGCCTAAAGTCCTACCGACTCACGCTATGGACCAATCTAGTGTCGTGGAGAGAATGTGACCGGGTTAGCCTATGGTCACTGACACCGATGGATTTCGGTGGAGTTGTCCGGCACCCCAATCTTGAGCAATGCTCATCTCAGCGCTTAGTTTACTTTCTCCGTATGCATGACCGGACGATTCACCGTAGTTCACCATTTTGAGTAGTTGTAATATGCTTTTACACTTTTAGAAATATAGAAACTGTTTATATAATCAGAAACCTTCTCTACTATTTTTCTTATGCACGTGAGCATGCGACTTCGCATGGTACTCTGTATTGTAATTTTAAGCCATCTACTTTTCTTTCCTCGTTCGCGTAGAATTTGTTTGCTCGGGACGCGCAAACAGGTAAGTCTGGGGGTGTGATGAATCCCAATTATATACACATTTATGGACTCATCTGGGCCGATTTTCTAGTCTTTGCACTTCACTTTAGACATGTTTTCATTCCTATTTAATACTCCATGCTAAGTGCACTTTTAGGCCCGTTTTGGTGTTATTTCTTGTTCATTTTTGTTACTAGTTTTCATGCAGTGTTAAGTGCCACCTTTAGTGGCTAGACTGGTGTTGTATGCTGGAACAGGAGTCATGCAGGTGTTTCCGGTACAATTCTGTACAGGAACACTGCGCACGATCACTGGCTCTATCGCGCACGACCACTGGTCGTGCGCCACTGATCGTGCGCACTTAACGCCCATTTTATGAGTTCTGTCTTGCTTATCGCACGACCACTTACGATAGTGCGCACGACCACTGGTCGTGCGCCACTGGTCGTGCGAACTTGTATTCTATAATTTTCTTGTCCTTCAGGCTCCGTCCAGGCAGGCGCACGATCACAGGATGCTAGTGCGCACGACCACTGGTCGTGCGCCAATGACCGTGCGCACTGTTTATTCCAGCGCCTATAAATTGTCCTGCTCGCGATTTAGGTCGGGATCGACGCATTCCTTTCACCCAGCTCCGCCGTTTTAGCCCCTTCCGCAGGTTCTCCGCCCTCCTAGGCCTCCTCCATCATCGTTGAGCTCCAAGGAGAGGTTTCTAGCCCAAAGATCGCCAACATCGAGCAAGGAGATCGCGTATCGGAGGAGATTGGATCGTGACACGAAGAAGACGAGCCATTGGGAGGAAGTGACAACCCTCCTCTACCTCGGACGCAGTTGAAGACCGAGCTTGGACGCGGATTGACAACCCAGCGATTCCAACCGTGAATCTTCGGCAAGGCTTCGGATGTGGTCGACTCCTTTACTCTCTTTTTCCTTCCTTATGTTGTTGATTGTATAAACTAGTTTCCTCTATATATTGATGATGTGTGCTATGAACAATATTGCTTAATGTTTATTTCATTTATTTGGAATCAATTAGTTCATATGTGCTTATTGAGGTGCGCCCCCATCTAATTTCCATTCCACCATTGTGTTCGGTGCCGCACTAGCAATTGCTAGTGGCATGCTTGTCGACGAGGTGCTTGCGACCCTCACTCCTTTAGCCTACTCATCCATCCGCCTACCGAAGCGTGACATCGCGGCCCATACTCCATCCCGCCTAATGAAGCAGCGTGCTCAAGGCCTGCATAGTTCAATTCCGCTAGCCTACTCGCCCATCCGCCCAACGAAGTAGTGCGTCAAGGCCTACGTAGTTTTCCATTCCGCCAAGCGAAGCATTGCATAGCGGCATTGCATAGGAGTAGTCGATAGCTTTTATTTTACTTTGCAAAACCAATCCACCCACCTTCGTGAACATCGACCTAAGGACTTCAATCTCAAGTCCTTCCTCGATAATAAACTCCACCTTACTGTGTTCCTTTGAGATTCGATACTCGGGGATTACTCCTCGTTTTATATTACTTGAACGATCGGTACACTGCCGTTTTGTGTCGCAGTCGAGCTACCGCCTATAGCGGTGTGTGAGATTCGCGCCATCAATCAACTTGCTCTTCATGAATCCCTCAGGAAGAACAAACTTTCTCTTCTTGTAGCTTTAGGAAGCAGGAAGAGAAATCTTCTTGACAGCCATCAATGAAACAGTAGTATCTGTGTTCTTTTTCAAAAAGCATCCAACTTCAAAGCCCTAATTTGTTCTTTTATACTTCTTCAGTCTTCAACGACTATCAGACGGCCTCTAACAAAGTATGGAGGTGATTGGAGCACCTTAACTTACTTTTCTGCAGCTTGCGCCAAAAGAAAAACCCGCCAGCACATTTCAATCTGTCTCAATGGTTAGGTTGAGATAGATGCCAGTCTCAGCGGCTGCTTCTGTACCGTCTCAGCAGATCTGCTGAGACAGACAGTTGTCTCAGTGGTTTTCCTCTATCTGTAGCTTAGCAGGCCCAAACTCCTTCTCATCGGCTCCTGGCCTTGTCTCAGTGGTTCAGCTGAGACCGAGAACTCGTCTCATCGGTTTTTGGCAGTAAACCACTGAACTTATTCCACACCTTGGAATAACCTCACCCTGCATATTCATGATGTAGAATAGGGTTTATCAAATACAACTTGTACTTAGCATTGAGTGTGATGCTTCTTCAAATCAAGGGAACATTGAGGGTAATTTTCCCAACATAGTCGCCAACACGATGCGAATTTTTGCCCTAAGTCCTACCCAGACCTAGTCGCCAACACGAGGCGAATTCACTAAACGATTACAAGAAAAGATGTGAAATAAATAACAATAATATAAAAACTCCCTATATGAATATATTGGAGAAGTAAATGAAGACCTGCAGAGGATAATCGTAGTCGATGCGGTCTTTCGTCATAATGATGAAGCGAGTTGAAATCTTCACCAATGATATCCTTAAGCCTTCATGGATTTGTGGGAGTCTCTCTCCGAATATTCCTCTATATGTTGTGGCAAGAAGCTCCAGAATTTAGGATCATAAGTGGATGAAGATGACGGATCCAAGGGGTCCTTTTTATAGCCTTGGAGCTAGCGCCTGCGCTATCGCTACCGTCGGCGCTATCCCGATTTAAGAAATATTCTCTGCGTGAGAATCTTTCATTTTAAGCAAGCCGGCCACCATCCTCTAGTGCTTTGAGCTACCGCCTGCGCTACCTGATACCGCCTGCGCTAGAGGCTATCGCCTGCGTTAGATTCTATCTCCTGGCGCTATCTCCTTCTATAATTGCTTCCTAAAATTGCCCTAATTAGAGCTAGCGCCTGCGCAAGGTGCTACCGCTGGCGCTAGTGGACATGTTGGAATTCTGGCTTTAAAATTGGGGGCAACCTTCATTTGTTATCCTTGAGTCATATGGATTTATTTCCTGCACACTTAAACACACATGATCAAATACACATAAGATTTGTTATTCTCAAACCTAGGAGATGCGGAAGACCATGTTCCAACTGACAAAAGCTGATGCTAATGCCGAGAATGGGGAGGTTAATACTGATGCAGATGTTGAGATGACGAGAGTTCTGGAAGAGGGGAAGAAAAAGAAAGAGGAGAACCAAACCCAGCTAGTCTTACTGTGGGTTGTGTTGAAAAACTTGAGGTCCGGAGATGAAGTGTAAAATATTGCGGAACACACTTTGTACAACCCCGATATTCGCCGGATAAAGAAATCAAGCGAGACGGGAGTGGCGAGATCCAGACCTCGCTGAGATTAACCCCCTGCCGACGAGACCTCAGCAGACCACCAAAATGGGCTAGCGCGGTCCTCGCAAGGCCACCCTCCAAAGGGGATGCCGCTGGCGGTATTCGCGAGAGGGCTCGCGAGAGCTCCTTCAGCGGGGTTCTCGCAACGCTACCCCCTAGAGGAGGGGTCACGGACAGGATCCGCGAGAAGGCAGGCGAGAGCTCCGATCGTAATGTTCTCGCAATCCCTTATCCATGAATCAGTAGGGTCAATTTACCATTTTACCCTCGGTGGTCTGCCCTTAGCCTCCTCAAACAGCGGAGCTTGGCTGTTAGCAGACCCACCTGGGGTACAGTTAGCCATTTTGGGGTGCGGATAGCCATTTTGGGGCTTGGCCGGGTCGCAATTGGCGAGCCCAACCAGTTGAGGAAGGAGTTCGCTAGGCGAGCCCGCCTAGAGTGAGAGCGGATAGTCATCCTGGGACTCGCCGAGGTAGTGCAGGCGAGCGAGCCATGTAATGTGTCGATAATACCTCTGGGATTCGCTGACCCAGAGGCTCGCGAGCTCCACTCGCGAGGGAGGTCGCGAAGCGGGCTGGCTCGCCCCGTAAAAGTCCAGGAAGGGATTTTTACCAAGAGGCCCCCGGTGGTCTGCGTTTAGCCTCTCCGAACAGCGGAGTTTGGCTGTTAGCAGACCAATCCGGTGTGCGGATAGTGAGAATGGACAGCGGGATTTGGTTATTGACAGGCCACAAAACTAAAATCTATAAATAGACCTCAAAGGGCACCTTGGAAGAGGACCGGTTCATTATTTTTGAGCTCTTCTCTTCCTAGGTCGCTTTGGTTTGAGCTCTCTAGCTCTCCAAGGTGCCCGAGTCTTAGCTTTGGCTTGGGAGGGGAAGCGCTCAACGATCTTCCGGGTTAGTGGAGGGACCTCCTCGCTGAGACTAGGGTCTTCGTTCTTGGCTCGAGTCATCAACCTTACCTCTCCCGAGGGACCGGTAAGGGCTAGCTGCCCCTCATTTCGGTGAGGGCCCCGAGCTCCACTCGAGACCGAGAAATCGGTTTCAACATTTTGGTGCGGTGAGCGTGGAGCGCGGCTGGTTCAAGAAAGTCCCAGAGAAGAGTTATGGCTGGAGATGAAGAGCAGGGCGAGGAGTTCGGCGAGACCCCTCAGGAGGCCATGGCTAGGATGTTCGCGGACTTCAGGAAGGAGGTGCTCGACACTTTGGGGTTCACGGTCACGGCTCTGCGGAGCGAATTCGCGACCCCGGCACCTCAGGCGACCACTCCCCCAACAACAGTCGGCGAGAAGGCACCAGGAGGAAGGGCTGGAAAAGAAGTTGCCATTGAACCAGGACATGACAGGGAAGGGCGAGTGTTGTTCGCCAGTCCGGCGAGCCCGGTGTTAGCGAGCTCCGCGCCGGCGAATTCGGTGCCGGCGAGCTCTGCCCCAGCGAGCACGACACAGGCGAGCGCACGCCAGGAAAACGCGACGACAGCCGGGGTGATTCAGGCGAGCGTCGCCCTCGCGAGTGCGATCCCGAGCTTGGCGAGCGAGCTGGGTCCGCGAGCCGAGCGAGAGAAGATGGTAGGAGGGGGAAGCCCCTTCTGCGAGTTAGTGTTGTCTGCGCCCGTTCCGGCGGGATTCGGAGAATGGGATAGAGTGTACTACAATGGCAGAGATGACCCAGTTCAGCATCTGCAGTCTTTCGAGGACTCGGTCTCCATTAGGCCGATGTCCGATGCCTTCAAGTGTCGGCTCTTCGCCGTCACTCTCAAGGAGAAGGCCAGGGACTGGTTTCATTCGCTTCCGGCAGGCTCTATCTACGCGTTCGAGGACCTGCGCCGAAGTTTTCTGTTAAGGTTTTCGACTTCAAAGAGGAGGAAGAAGGACGCTGACTCTCTTTTCGCGGTGAAGCAGGAGTCCCGGGAGACGTTGGCTCAGTATGCGGATCGGTTCCAAGAGGAAGTGCAGCTCACTCAGGAGGTGCCTGGGTTTGCACTTCAACTCGCTTTCACGGTCGGGTTGAAGGAAAGTTTCTTCAAGATGGCGTTGAAGAGGAAGGCCCCCGTCTCCTATGAGGAGTTGATGGAGAGGGTGGCGGAGGAAGTAGCGAGCGAAGAAGCTAACCCCGAGCTCACCAAGAGGCTTGCAAAGCTCAGTGAGCCGGAGTTGAGGCAGCAAGAGGTCAGAAGAAGGGAAGAGCCCCGGGCCCCGGAAGGGGGATGGAGGCCGCAAGGTGGAGGAATGCAGGGGCAGGGAAGGGGTTACGGCCCAGGAAGGGGTAACCGTTTCGAGGGTCAGTGGAGGCCCCCCCAGTTGGGGTGGAGGCAAGGCCCGATGCAGCTACCTCCCCCACCTCAACAGGCCATGGCGATTGGCCGGGGGAGAGGAAGAGGGAGGGGAGGAGAAGCGGAAACGGCGGCCGCTAGGAGAAGGAGAAATAGGGTGGCGGAGGCCGAGGCCAGGGAAACGGCGGTGCCCTACTGCATCTTCCACGATGTGGAAGGCCACTCCACGGACACCTGTCCGGAGTTCCTGGAGGTGAAGAGGGGTCGAGCACCCGCGCCGCCACCGCAGCAGCCATTAAGAATCGTGGAGGTGGAACCTCGGGAGGAGGAGGAGGAAAGATGTGAGGATAGAGCAGATCTGGGGAATAGAGGAGGGATCGGAGTGATCCATGGGGGGGTAGGGGTGGAGGCAACCCGCAAGGCTAGCCTCCATACCATCTACCGCCGGAGCGTAGCGTCAACATCCACCGCTCCACCCCCGACCGAAAAAATTATTTTCACCCAAAAGGACATGCCGAGCTACGAAGACCCGTTCTGCGACGCGCTGGTCATCCAGACGGCGATCGAGAACTTCACCGTCTCCCGAATCCTAGTGGACAATGGGAGTTCGGTCAATGTCATCTTCAAGAAAGCATTCGACAAAATGGAGGTGGAGCCCAGAAGGGTGTTGGCCTCGGATGGCCCTCTGTTCGGATTTTCGGGGGAGAGGAAGGAAGTAGAAGGAGGGGTGGGGCTCCATGTGACCCTGGGTGGGCAGTCTCGGAACTGTCGCTTCGTCATAGTGGACGCCCCGAGCAGTTACAGCGCCATCTTCGGACGGCCACTCATCAGCGCATTCCGTTGCGTCCCTTCCACTTTCCATCAGTGCCTCAAGTTCAACGACGGAGGGGTCCAGGTGCGGGTCAGGGGGGATCCCAAGGTGGCAAGACAGTGCTACGTGACGGCTGTCAACACCATCTCCTGGATGGGAGAGGCCGAGGAGTTGGACAAGGTGATGGAAGAGGTAGCCGAAGTCGGAGGTCTGGAGGTGGCTGAAGAGAAGAAGGGAGGTGAAGTTCATGCCCAGGAAGGGGTGGCTGAGATACCCCGGGCGGAGAGAAAGGAAGAAGAGGAGAAGGCCCAGGAGGAAAGGGCGGAAGGGCTGATGATGATAGGGAAGGAGGCCGAGGAAGAGACTCAAGCTCCCACTTGTGCCGGGGAAGAGAAGGCTTGGGGGGAGCAGTCCCGGTTGGAGGCCGTGGACGAGGTCGTGGAGCTCGAGGTCGTCACCCGGCTGGGGGTGGTGGAAAAAGTCCGGGTCAGCGGAGGACTCAGCCCAGGAGATCAGGCGGAGATTCTAGCCTGCGTGCAACAGAACGTGGACGTCTTCGCTTGGAGCGCCGCCGAAATGCCCGGGACCGATGCAGATGTGGCGTGCCATCGCCTCAACCTCGACCCCGGAGCCCGTCCCATCCGCCAGAAGAGGAGAGCCGTCGCAGACAAGCTAGAAGGGCCCATCCGCGAGGAGGTGGGCAAACTCCTGCAGGCCGGATTTGTATCGGAGATCCAGTATCCAGGCTGGGTCTCCAACGTCGTTATGGTAAAGAAGGGCGGAGGTAAGTGGCGTATGTGTATCGATTTTTCACTTCTTAATAAAGCATGCCCGAAAGATTGCTACCCCTTGCCTAGAATCGACGCGCTGGTTGACTCAGCCGTCGGTTTTACTGTAATGTCCTTCTTAGATGCTTTTTCAGGTTACCATCAAATCCGCATGCATCCCCCGGACATTAAGGACGTTTCCTTCATCACGGGGGATGGATGTTATTGCTATAAGATGATGCCCTTCGGGCTCAAGAACGCCGGGGCAACATACCAAAGGATGATGGATAGGGTCTTCCGCGAACAGAAAGGAAGAAATTTAGAGGTCTATGTCGACGACCTCATGGTTAAGAGCCAAGACCTCGGGACCCACCTCCGAGACCTCGAAGAGACATTCGGGACCCTGCGGCGGTACAAGATGAAGCTCAATCCCTTGAAGTGTGTCTTCGGGGCAAGCCGAGGGAAGTTCCTGGGCCATTTGCTCACCCCCACGGGAGTGGAGCCCAACCCGGACAAAGTTAAAGCGGTAATGGATTTAGAGTCGCCGAAGAACCCGAAGGAGGTCCAGAGCCTCACAGGGAAATTGGCTGGGCTCAGTAGATTCCTCTCCAAGGCGGGAGAGAAATGTGCACCTTTTTTCAAAGTACTGCGGGGAAACAAGAAGTTCGAATGGACCCCGGAGTGCGAGAGGGCCTTCCAAGCCCTGAAAGAACAGCTCACTAAAACCCCTCTACTCCAGGGACCGAGACCGGGAGAGGACCTATCTCTATACCTAGGGGTAGGATCCGAGGCAGTAAGTTCCGTGCTAATCCGAGAGGAGGGGAAGAAACAGTTCCCGATCTACTATGTTAGTCGAGTGCTGAAGAAGGCGGAACTCCGATACCAAATCCTAGAAAAGTTAGCCTTCGCCTTGGTGGTATCGGCCCGGAGGCTCCGGCCTTACTTTCAAGCCCATTCAATTAAAGTGGTGACCGACCATCCGCTCCGCAAAATCATGGAAGGGGTGGAACACTCAGGAAGGTTGGCAAAGTGGTCCGTGGAATTAAGCGAGTTCAATATCACCTTCGTACCCAGGACATCCATCAGGGCTCAAGCAGTGGCAGACTTCATGGCCGACTACGCGGCCGAAGTGGAGGAGCACGAGCCACCTTCCCCGGAAGCATGGAAGATGTTGGTGGACGGAGCGTCGGGAAAACACTCCTTCGGGGGGGGAATAGTCCTAGTGAGTCCTCAGGGGACTCGGATTGAGCAAGCCTTGAACATCCATTTTCCAATTACCAACAACCAGGCGGAGTACGAAGCAGTGATAACGGGCCTTCGATTGGCCCAAGAACTGGGTGTGCAGGACGTGGAGGTCTCCACGGATTCCATGGTGGTAGCGTGCCAGATCAAAGGAGAGTTCGAGGCAAAGGACCCAACCCTCGTGCTATACCTGGAAAAGGTTAAGGGGGTCATCGGACAGTTCCGCACCTTCTCGATTAAACATGTGCCGAGGGAGGAGAGCACCCAGGCGGACCTCCTAGCCAAGTTCGGTCCTCGGGCAGGGGGGACTACCTCGGAACTCTTCCGGCCCTCTATCGAAGAGGGAGAGTCGATGGAAGTGGATCAGCAGGCCTCATGGATGGATCCATTCATCACCTTCCTATCCTCCGGACAGTTCCCAGGAAAGGAAGTGGACAAGAGGCGCTTCAGGTATAAATCTGCATATTACTCTTTGCATGCAGGGGGGCTACATAGAAAAACTCTCTCGGGACTCCTGGCTCGCTGTGTCTCCGAGAAGGAGGTCCCGAGGGTGCTGGAAGAAATCCACTCCGGGGAATGCGGCAGTCACTCCGGGAGTCGGACCCTGGAAGGGAGGGTGTTGAGACAAGGCTATTTCTGGCCCACTCTCAGCAAGGATGCAGCAGAGTTCACAAGAAAGTGTCAGAAGTGCCAACTCTACGCTCCGCTCCAACTCCTCCCCGCTCAGAGACTCCGGACCATCACGGCTCCCTGGCCTTTCGCCATATGGGGGTTAGACCTGGTCGGCCCCTTCCCCCAAGCCAGCGGTCAGAGGAAGTTCCTGCTAGTCATGATTGACTACTTCTCCAAGTGGGTAGAGGTGAAGGCGCTAGCTAAGGTAACCTCTCAGGTTGTAAGGAATTTTGTGTGGGGGGAAATAATCTGCAGGCACGGGCTCCCACTAGCCATAGTAACAGACAATGGGCCACAGTTTGCAAGTGAAGAATTTGTTAGCTTTTGCACCCAGCTCGGCATTGACCTCAGGTTCGCTTCGGTCCACCACCCAAGGAGCAATGGGCAAGTGGAGGCCGCGAACAAGATAATCGTCAACCTGCTCAAAAAGAAAGTGGAAAACCTACGAGGAAGTTGGGTAGAACAACTACCCTCCGTCCTCTGGGCCATTAGGACTACTCCGAATACCGCCACCGGGGAGACTCCATTCAAGCTCTCTCACGGGTCAGAGGCCGTCCTCCCCATAGAGTTTGAGGTGAAGACCCCCCGGGTGGCCGCTGCGAGCGAAGGGGATGAAGAGTGGCTAGAGGGTAATAATGCAGAACAGAGGCTGTCCTTGGACCTGGTGGAAGAACTCCGGGACTTGGCCACCATCAGGCAGGAAGAGGTCAAGCGGCGGATGGCCCGATATTTTGACAAACATATCCGGATCAAGCACTTCCAGAAAGGGGACCTAGTCCTGAAAAAGGTCGATGCAGCCGGAAGAGGGGCCGCAGTGGGTAAGCTTAACCCAAACTGGGAAGGCCCGTATATTATAAGCGAGGTGCTCAAGTCGGGGGGGTATCACCTCCAGGATGTGGAAGGGATGTCCCTTGACCGAGCTCGAAGTGGGGATGATTTGAAACGATTCTACCCTTAAAAACTTTACTATGTCATTCAATCATTATCTTACTTTCGTTCGTTGTGTTTCTGACTGCTGCTGTGCCAAGATTAGATATGTTGGTGCTGGAATGCCCCAGATCGATTCTGCTCCCGGGCTCTCATCTAGACGGGGGGTTCTGGTTGATCTCTGGAGAGGCTGGCAAGGTTGGATATGTTGGTGCTGGAATGCCCCAGATCGATTCCGCTCCCGGGCTCTCATCTAGACGGGGGGTTCTGGTTGATCTCTGGAGAGGCTGGCAAGGTTGGATATGTTGGTGCTGGAATGCCCCAGATCGATTCCGCTCCCGGGCTCTCATCTAGACGGGGGGTTCTGGTTGATCTCTGGAGAGGCTGGCAAGGTTGGATATGTTGGTGCTGGAATGCCCCAGATCGATTCCGCTCCCGGGCTCTCATCTAGACGGGGGGTTCTGGTTGATCTCTGGAGAGGCTGGCAAGGTTGGATATGTTGGTGCTGGAATGCCCCAGATCGATTCCGCTCCCGGGCTCTCATCTAGACGGGGGGTTCTGGTTGATCTCTGGAGAGGCTGGCAAGGTTGGATATGTTGGTGCTGGAATGCCCCAGATCGATTCCGCTCCCGGGCTCTCATCTAGACGGGGGGTTCTGGTTGATCTCTGGAGAGGCTGGCAAGGTTGGATATGTTGGTGCTGGAATGCCCCAGATCGATTCCGCTCCCGGGCTCTCATCTAGACGGGGGGTTCTGGTTGATCTCTGGAGAGGCTGGCAAGGTTGGATATGTTGGTGCTGGAATGCCCCAGATCGATTCCGCTCCCGGGCTCTCATCTAGACGGGGGGTTCTGGTTGATCTCTGGAGAGGCTGGCAAGGTTGGATATGTTGGTGCTGGAATGCCCCAGATCGATTCCGCTCCCGGGCTCTCATCTAGACGGGGGGTTCTGGATGATCTCTGGAGAGGCTGGCAAGCTTGGATACGATGGTGCTGGAATGCCCCAGATCGATTCCGCTCCCGGGCTTTCACCCAGACGGGGGGTTCTGGTTGATCTCTGGAGAGGCTGGCAAGGTTGGATACTTTGGAGCTGGAATGCCCCAGATCGATCCCGCTCCCGGGCTCTCATCTAGACGGGGGGTTCCGGGCGGTTTCGGGAGAAATGGTAGGCTGATGTCTTTTGTCGGCAAACCGTCTCGCTCGTCGGACATGCTCGCTCGGCCAAGAAAGGTCGCGTATAATACAACGCAAGTAGCGAGGATCAATCTCATACGATCCCAAACATCTAGTCCTCGGCAGAAAGGTCGCCTGCACTAGGTAAGAGGCGAGTTCTCGCCAAGAGAAAAAATACCCTACGAGACAGATACCCAAAAGCGCAACAAGCCTAAGGCAAACGGCGAGAGATCCAAGCAGCCGGAGCGTCCGGAGCGCACCTACCCAATAGCGTGCGGCGCGAGAATGACCTCCGCGAAAGCGAAGGATGAGATAAACAATAGCGGGACATTCAACACATGAAAATAACAATACAAAAAAAAAGAGGGGGCGAGACAAGATGAGCAAAGCAAAAATTTATATTCAACACTTTAGAGTTCGGTTACAACTTTTTGGCAACCTCGCCAATCAAAAATTACAACACAAAATGAGAAAGTCGGCGAGCCTCAGGAATCGCCTGCGGATCCTTCTTCATCATCGCTGTCCTTCACTGGCGGGAGGGGGAGGAAGAGCTCTGGAACGATGTCTTCCAGGGTCATGTCAGCTGCGTCGTCCGCCAAGAGGCCAATCGCCTTCGCCACCGAGAAAATGTAGCGAGCCGACTCTATCGACCCCACGCGGACTTCTTCGTCTCGCGCTCGCCGGTCTTCCTTTACACGACGAGGCGAGGGGGGGACAACGGCACGGGTAAGGTCGCTGTTCAAAGCCTTCAACCCGGTCACCTCGCTCTCCAGATCCTTGATGCGAGCGTTGGCCCTCCCGGCGTCCTCGACATCCTGCTAACAGGTCCGGTTAGAGAGATGAAGGGGCTAAGAGAAAAAGGAAGTTGGAGGTATAGATAACTCACCACCCCACCCTCCGCGGCGAGGAGCTTCTCCTTCAGCTGCGTGTTCTCGGCAAGGATTCCCTGGTAGGCCCTCGCGAGCTCCACGTTCTGAAGCTCAAGCTGTAGACAGCGCCTCCCCGTCATGTGGGCGAGCTCAGCAGAGCGCAGTTGGGACCTCGCGCTCTCATAGGCGAGAGTCCTCGCAGTCTCATCCTTGTAGGACCCCGCGTCTTCGCGACCGTAGAGAGCGAATGAGAAATCGAAGGCGTGGCCACTGACGGTCTCCTTCTCCACCCAGGAGGGGAGGATAGAAGAAATGTCCACCCGGTTGGTTTCTGGTTTCCAAGTCACAAGGGGCTCGCCAGTCTCGTCTCGACGCCTCTGGCCGAGCCCGAAATTGTAATGATTCACCGGGATAGGGAGGACCGAGGTCCTGGTCGGCTCCTGGCCAGGCTCTTCGTCCTCGCCCACCGAGAGACCAGTAAGGTCAAACTCATCAAAGGCAGCCTCGCGAGGCTCCTTACCTTTCGGTGCAGCAAGCGAGGCTGCGCTTTTCTTACTCCTCTTTTTTGGCGGAGACTTTGGGGGCGCGCCGTGACCACCGGAAGCTCCCTGCCTCTTGCGAGAGGGGTGCTCGGCCGGGGTGGCTTCGCCTCGGCAAGCTTCGGCCCCCATGGTAGCGAGGGACATGAGAGCATCAGGTTTCCGGTTGCTCGCGTAAGGGGGACGGAGGGGGAGATCTCGCTCGCCTATAAACAGGTGCATTAATATGACAAACTTGCGAATTGAGGCGGACATATTAGGCAAAAATCTATACCTTCTCCGGCGAGAACCGGGAGCAACGTGTCCAGGTTTTGGCGGAGGTAGGCGACTTCGAAGTTCTTCTTGTTTAGGAATTGATGGAGGAGGGCTTCATGCCCGCCCAGGGCGGTGGGCCGATAGGTGGTCTCGCCATGTTGGACCGGCGAAAAGGGAACGTTGCCGAAGTTCCCCCTGACGATGACGAACTTTTGGGCCCAGAAGTGGGCCTTGTTGACGGTCTCAACCACTTTCGGGCCCGTACCCACGAAATACGCGGTCCCATCCTTGTAGGCGCGGAAGGAGAACGCCTTTCTGAAGACGGGAAGGCTGAACTCTATTCGCTCTTCGCGGAGGTAGCAAGCGAAGGCAGTAATCACCGCCATGGCGTTGGGTGTGAGCTGACCAGGAACTACGCCGTAGTGCTTGAGCACCTAAGGACAGAGAGCGAGATTAATTCACGCGGCGAGCGAGACTAGAGTGTCAAAATGAGTAAGAGGTAAGCGAGAGCGAGGATTACCTGGCGAACCTCCGGCCACAATGGAAGGCGCAAACCAACCGCAAAGTGGGCGATGGGGATGGCCAACTCGTCGACCAACGGATCGTTGATCGTGTCATCCTCGCTGGGGCGGCGCGCCTCGAATGGGGGGGTGACGTAATCAGCGGCCGCGCTGAAATACTCCTCGTCTGTTAGGTTGCAGTTAAAGAATCCGTGCTCGGCGAAGGCCTTCGCAATCCTTCGCCGTCCCTCCGATTCCGCATCACCACCCATCTTGCGAACCTGCGAGAAGCGAAAAAAGGCGAGAACGAGAAATAGCGAGAGCTCTGCAAAAGGAGAAGAAGAGGATCAAGAATAAATGCGGTGGTTGGCTCGATAAACACCGCTTATTTATAGCAAAAGCAAAAAGGCGGGAAGAAGTCCAAGCGCCGGCGAGCACGCATATCAACAAAAAACATCGGGTCATGTCCGCGAGGGATAAATACCTGCAGGGTTAGCGTAATCAACACTTTCAAGACATATCTTTGGCAAAAATAGAGGGTTCGCACGTGCAATGTAATGTGAAATAAAGCAGACTAGCCAGCAGCCGAGCGAGAAGTCATAAAGAACAGATACAACTTATTGTCAATAGAAATAAAGCCAATATATATAAATGGCAATTACGCAAGTCACCCACAGTAGCGAGATATTCTAACAACAAGCGACATCCATTGCAATTAAATCCATGACATAACAACTAGCGGGAATCGTGGGGGAGCCATTTCCACCGACCACCACCCCGCGACCCTGACCTCGGCGGAGCCCTAGAGTTATAATATTCCTCCGCCAAACGACCCTCCCGATCCGTGAGAAAGGCGTAGTCCCTCATCCTCGCTATGTGTACCTCCGGCGTCCAGGCGATCTCATCCTGATCACGGTGTCTCGCTTGACGAAGCCTCGCACATTCCTCCATCAGGACCGCATGTCTATCCTCGGCAGCTTCCCTGTCCCGTCTTGCCTGCATGTTGAGATCCATCAACATTCGCCCGTGCTTTCGCAAAAGCTCCGCGGCCCGCCGTTTCATCATCTCAGGATCTCGCGGATCCCCTAAGAAATCTTCCACCTGATCAGGAAGGGGGGACATTTCGTCGTCGCCCAGTTCAGAATCGGTGTGCGGGTTCTCGGCAGAATCTGCGAGATCTCCAAAGGTCAGGTAATGAGCGAAAGATCACGTAAACTGTCGGCGAGGTCATAACACTTACCTAGAGGGGGGCGAGAACCCAAAGGACGGCCCTGAAACACGTTTCCATAATGGGGGTAGAGGGATTTGCCCAGTCCGGCAGGATAAGCTGTACTGTTGGTCGGGGGAATCTTTGGCGGTGCGGGGCCACCCGTCTCCTCGCTCGTGAGGAGCTGGAACCCGGGCTTCTCTACGATTTTATCTGGAGGCGGCGGAGATGGAGGTCGCGACGACGGGCGGATCGGGGACTTCAGAGGCGGGACTGTAAGAAAATAGTAACAGAGATCATATGTTTAGACATAAATATTACAGCATGCGAGATCCAGATCGTACCAGTGATGTCTTTTCCTGCGAGATTCATGTCCACCTGAGGGCTTTTCCGAGACCCCTCAGCACGTTCCTCACAAATCTCGCTCGGCAAAGTATCCTGCGGGTGAAAATGAATGAAGAGCAATTTATAGACGTGAATTCGAACAAATCATACCTTCCCGGGGCGGCGATCATCCGGGGAGGAGTCCAGCGTCACGGAGTCGTCTCCAGAGAGGCGAACCTCCTTCGCCTTCTTGGTTTTTGGCGACTGGGCAGGAGGCTGCCGGTTCATCCAGGCGGGTACCCTGGTCGTGGGAGGTAGCCCGCCGGCTCTCATCGCCCTCAGGCGAGCCTCTGCCTCTTCGGAAATCGGCATCTCCCGGCAGCTAGAACGGGAAAGGAGGGAAAATAAGCGACGTGCACCCATGGGGGTTCGGGATGATATTTATAACCTGCATGGTGGGTCCCACAAAAGATTCCTGACAGGTCATCCAGGAGCGGTCGAATATCAGGGGTTGGACGATTCTTCGCGAAGACATTAGTCCTCGCGAAGAGCGGGGATTGTGTACAACCCCGATATTCGCCGGATAAAGAAATCAAGCGAGACGGGAGTGGCGAGATCCAGACCTCGCTGAGATTAACCCCCAGCCGACGAGACCTCAGCAGACCACCAAAATGGGCTAGCGCGGTCCTCGCAAGGCCACCCTCCAAAGGGGATGCCGCTGGCGGTATTCGCGAGAGGGCTCGCGAGAGCTCCTTCAGCGGGGTTCTCGCAACGCTACCCCCTAGAGGAGGGGTCACGGACAGGATCCGCGAGAAGGCAGGCGAGAGCTCCGATCGTAATGTTCTCGCAATCCCTTATCCATGAATCAGTAGGGTCAATTTACCATTTTACCCTCGGTGGTCTGCCCTTAGCCTCCTCAAACAGCGGAGCTTGGCTGTTAGCAGACCCACCTGGGGTACAGTTAGCCATTTTGGGGTGCGGATAGCCATTTTGGGGCTTGGCCGGGTCGCAATTGGCGAGCCCAACCAGTTGAGGAAGGAGTTCGCTAGGCGAGCCCGCCTAGAGTGAGAGCGGATAGTCATCCTGGGACTCGCCGAGGTAGTGCAGGCGAGCGAGCCATGTAATGTGTCGATAATACCTCTGGGATTCGCTGACCCAGAGGCTCGCGAGCTCCACTCGCGAGGGAGGTCGCGAAGCGGGCTGGCTCGCCCCGTAAAAGTCCAGGAAGGGATTTTTACCAAGAGGCCCCCGGTGGTCTGCGTTTAGCCTCTCCGAACAGCGGAGTTTGGCTGTTAGCAGACCAATCCGGTGTGCGGATAGTGAGAATGGACAGCGGGATTTGGTTATTGACAGGCCACAAAACTAAAATCTATAAATAGACCTCAAAGGGCACCTTGGAAGAGGACCGGTTCATTATTTTTGAGCTCTTCTCTTCCTAGGTCGCTTTGGTTTGAGCTCTCTAGCTCTCCAAGGTGCCCGAGTCTTAGCTTTGGCTTGGGAGGGGAAGCGCTCAACGATCTTCCGGGTTAGTGGAGGGACCTCCTCGCTGAGACTAGGGTCTTCGTTCTTGGCTCGAGTCATCAACCTTACCTCTCCCGAGGGACCGGTAAGGGCTAGCTGCCCCTCATTTCGGTGAGGGCCCCGAGCTCCACTCGAGACCGAGAAATCGGTTTCAACACACTTCACAAAACCTTTCACAAGCGTAGCACAAAAGTGACAATGAGAAGAATGAATTGTACTATGGTATTGACTATCTCTTTATAATGCGAGGTATACATGGCGAGACATGATTCATAAGAATCACGGAGAAGAGAAGCACAAAACACAAGTGTAAAACAAGCTGCAGCGACCTGACACTTGAGACCGCCAGACCACGCGAACAGACAAGTCAGACGGAAGCCGCTGAGACCACGCGAACAGAGTACAAACCGTACCTGTCAAACCGCAACCCCAGGCCGCCAACTCGCTACTTATTTCTCTACTGAAAACAACCAGTTCGCACTTCTTGATTGCCCAAACCGCACGGTCTTGATCAAAGAAGAACCCGTGAACACTGAACAAGAACTACAACCTGTGACAGACCACAACTCAAGATCTCCTGGCCACTTAAGACCGCCTGATCAACTAAGTCTGTTGCACAGACCGCGAACACCTAAACATAGTCCGTCAGGACTGGTTTATTCAAAGCCAGAAGAAATGAGACAAGCTGACCGCGAGCTGCATGCCGCTAACCTGCGAACACAGAAACCGGTCAGACAATAATCTCAGACCGCGCGACCTCAAAAAGAGACCGACACAATCAAGCCAACTTTGAGTTCTTACAGTTCTCATTGTTAATGACGGGCACTGCGTCCCTATTTATAGGCGAGTAGACAGATGGCGTCACCGCACAACCAGGATACAATAACCCCCCATTAGATCGCGAGCGGTCACGCAAAGCAGACTGCCCGAGCTCGGCAAAGCTCACAACTCCTTTATTAAACCTTGTGGTTAGAACCAAACCGCCCGGTCACTGCGGTCTCAACCAGCAGACCGCCCGGTCTTATTGCAAAGTAAAGAACTTCTTCACAAACCAGACTGACTAGAACAGTCGTCAAACCGCCCGGTCACTGCAAGAAGGCAGACCAAGAACATCTGGCTGACTTAGACAAGTCGCCAGACCAACCCGCACAAGTTGCCCGGACGGAAGAGGCGGTCTCCCAGATCAGACCGCTCAGACCAAACCGCTGAGCCAAAACCAACCAGAGAACCAACGCAGACCACGCGGTTTCTGCGTTCTCTAATCTTCAGACCGCCCAGCTCAACTTCACTTCCACTTCAAAAATTTAACACTCCCCCTTGAAGTGGGAAGTGGAAGTCAGCCCAAGCAAACTTTGCAACCGACCAAAAGGTCCCTTCGCTAACGACTTAGTAAAGATGCCAGCAATATTGTCGTTGCTTTGCACATGCTCCACAATAAAATATCCCTCCAACACCTTCTCACGAATGAAATGGTGATGAATCTCTATTTGCTTCGTACGTGCGTGACAAACTAGATTGTTCACCAGTTTGAGAGCTCTCTCGTTGTCACCACATAGCAGAGTAGGACCTCCCACCTCCCTATGAATGTCCTCCACCAACCTCCTAAGCCAGATGGCTTCCTGAGCCGCCAAAGCCAAGCTTTGTACTCCGCTTCTGTGGTAGAGACAGACACAGAATCCTGCTTCTTGCTGCACCATGATATAGCTGTAGAGCCCATCATAAAGACGTATCCTGACGTCGATCTCCGATCATCCGAATCTCCTCCATAATCAGCGTCCATGTACCGATGCAAGCAAAAGCCCGAATCTCTCCCGTAGAAGATACCCAAATCCGAGGTGGACATACTTCAATATACTCCTAGCCGCCACAAGATGAGGCTTCCGAGGCTCTGCCATAAACCGACTCACCCTGCCAACTGCATAAGCAATATCTGGCCTCATGATCGTCAAGTATATCAAACTTCCGACCAATGCCCAGAACACAAAAGGATCGGTAAGAACCTTCCCTTCATCTCGACGAAGATGAACTCCAACCTCCAGTGGAGTAGAGCTGCTCTTCCCTACTTCCATGCCGAATCTCTTCACGATTTGATCCACATAGCCCTTCTGGGAAACAAGCATACCGCTCTCTTTCCTCTCCACTTCGAGCCCAAGGAAGTGGTGGAGCTCGCCCAAATCCTTCATCTCGAATCTGATAGTTAGTTCAGCACGAAGCCTAGCTACCTCCATCTCAGAGTTCCCCGTGACGATCATATCGTCAACGTACAACAGCACCAAGACCTGAAGCTCCCCCATCTTCTTTACAAATAAGCTCGAATCAGAATCAGAAGCAAAATATCTGCAGAACTGGAGGTATTTTGCGATCTACTCGTATCACGCCCGAGGCGCTTGCTTCAAGCCGTAAAGAGCATTCTTGAGCTTACAAACATATCTTGGGTGCTCTTTGGATACATACCCAGGTGGCTCATCTATGAATATATCCTTGTCAATCGCGCCATATAAGAAAGCGTTCTTCACGTCGAGTTGCCAAATCTTCCACCCTTGGCAAGCAGCTAAAGCGATCACCACCCGGATCGAAGTCATCGTGGCAATAAGGCTAAATGTTTCTTCATAATCCTCCCCATACTTCTGAGAGAAACCTCGAGCTACAAGGCGAGCCGTGTACCACTCAATACTTCTGCCATCCTTCTTCTTCAGCTTGAAAACCCACTTGCAAGTCACCGGAGTAACCCCCTCAACCTTTGGCACCAAGTCCCAAGTCTCATTCTTCCTGAGGGCAGCCATCTCTTCATCCATGGCTCCTTCCCACTACTTGACTCCAACAACATTTTCATAACAAGATGGCTCTCTCTCATCCAGGGTACCTGTAAAGAAACATGAGACAAAGCTCACCAAGTTCCCGCCCGTATTCCGATCCCGTGGAATAATGGTCCTCTTGGACTTCCTCAGAGCTTTACTCTGAACCACCTCTTCCACTGCAACTTCTGGACTAGCTCTCCTCTCAGGTAGACATGGAGCCTCGCTCCCCCTGCTTCCAGAATCCGAAGCACCTGATCCTGAGCTAGTAATACAAGGAGCACCTGGAGAAACAGGTAACTCCACCAGAACTTCCCGAGCAGCCTCCACTGGTCCATCTTCTACCCTGCTTCCTTGTAACTCAACAAAAGAGTTACCTTGGTATGACGTCAGCTCGTCAAATACCACATCCCTTGAGACCACATATCTTCGTGTCTTAGGATCCATGCATCTCCACCCTTTCTTCCGATCATCATAACCGACGAAGACTAGCTTCCTTTCCTTAACATCTAGCTTCGTTCGAAGGGCATCCAGAACATGCACATAGCAGGTAGAACCGAACACTTGAAAGTGTTCCATGCTTGTCTTCTCCTTAAACATCAACTCATGAGGGGTCTTCATGTTGATGGGGCTGAGTGGCATCCGGTTGATAACATAAGCCGCACAAGACATTCCCTCTGCCAAGAAGGACTTTGGGATACACTTGGCATGAAGCCAACATTTGCAAGTCTCCGCCAGGTGACGGATCTTCCGCTCTGCAACTCCATTCCGTTGTGGAGTGTGAGTACAAGAAAGCTCCCATTGGATGCCATGATTCCTGCAGAAGCTAATGAACTATTTGGAGGTGAACTCCCCTCCATTGTCTATTCTGAACTTCTTCACCCACAAGTTTAGCCGCCCTTCCACCAGCTCCTTGAACTCCACAAACCTTTCGAACGCCTCTGACTTCTCCTTCAGAAAATATACCCAAGTATATCTAGTGAAGTCATCAACCAAGATTAGCATATACCTCCTACCTCCAAGACTCGCAGTGTTGGTAGGCCCAAACAGATCACCATGGATGCACTCCAATGGTCTTTTACATCTGCTTTGTGATTTGTCAAATGGAAAGCACTGAGCTTTACCAAACTGACAACCTGCACAAACATGACCATCTCCAAAGGATGACAAGCTAGGCAGACCTTTCACCAGGCCTCTACCTGCCATAGCTTTCAGCTTATCCATCCCAACATTCCCAAGCCTTTCATGCCAGATAGCAGCGCTATCGTTAGCCCTCATTTTATCAACTTAAGAACTTGTTGAAAGAACAAACAAGTCCTTCACCCGTCTCCCAACCTGAGTGACTTTAGCTTTCACCGCAGAAACATTTCAGAGAAAATTCACTTATGTTGGACCAAACAGAACGTGATAGCCAGCGTCCACCGCATTGGTCACCGAGAAGAGGTTATTTTTCATCCCCGGAATATGATAGACACTCTTCAACGTAAGAGTACCTCTATCATTGTTCAATGAAACCACACCCTCCTTCTCAACTGCATGAATAGTATCGTCAGCCGTAATGATAGTGTCATTACTTGTATATGTCTGCAATGAGGAGAACTTCGACTCATCCCCAGTGAGGTGATGACCACACCCAGAGTCCACAATCCAATCGTCCTTATAGTTGATGGAAGTCATGGCCCGAACACAAGTGCCCATCATGAATGCTCCTCCACCACCCCAACTACCTTCAGAATTGGAACCAGCCTCCTCCTTCCCTGCAGCATGCCCCGACTGAAGATTCACCTTGCAGTCCCTTTTGAAATGACCAACCTTATTGCACCTGAAGCATCTAGGTCCTTCCTGCTTCTTCCCATCACGCTTAGGAGCATAGCTCCTCTCTTACTGATATGAAGTAGATAGACCATCATCTCTAGGCAACTTTTTCTTTTTCTTGTCCCATTTCTTCTTCTTGCCAGAGAAGAGAACCTCACCTTCTCCCCCAGAGACCGACATCCCAGCCATTTGCTTTGCCAAACTTTCCTGCAAAGCAAGTAAGTTCTATAGCTCCATCAATGAAGGCTGATTGGCCCAGCCTTGAACAGAAGTAACAAAGGCAACATACTCCCTCCGCAAGCCGCAGATTATGTGCCTCTTCAGCTTAGCTTCTGAGATAGGCTCATTCGGGTTCAAAGCCGATATCTCTGCGCAGAGGTTCTTCATTTTCAAGAAGAACGTAGAAATGGACAAATCTCCTTGAGTTGCTTTCGCCAACTCATTCTCCAAGTACTGCAGCCTCGCTACATTCTTCTTATTGAACAAGTCATCCAAGGCTGTCCAAATCTCAGTAGCTGATCCGCATCCAAAGATGTGATCAAACAACTCTGGAATGATATCCCTCTTGAGAGTGAACTCTGCCTTAGCATTCGTTCTTCTCCAAGCCTTCACGAGCTCAGTATTCCCATCAGCAGGAACCACAACTTGTCTAGCTTCTCCTCCAACAACCTCCCACAAATCTTCGCCAAGAAGATAGCTCTCCATGCAAGACTTCCACTTCTTGAAGTTAGTCTGCGTAAGGAGCTCAATACTGAGACCTATAGCATATCCTCCTTCCATTGCTATCCCACTGATTACTACCACTTGAGAAACCTGAGAGAAGTATCAGCACTATCAGCTTCACAGCCTCAGCAACCTCCCTCTGATACCATGTTGAAAAATTTGAGGTCCGGAGATGAAGTGTAAAATTTTGCAGAACACACTTCACAAAACCTTTCACAAGCGTAGCACAACAGTGACAATGAGAAGAACGAATTGTACTATGGTATTGACTATCTCTTTACAATGCGAGGTATACATGGCGAGACATGATTCATAAGAATCACAGAGAAGAGAAGCACAAAACACAAGTGTAAAACAAGCTGCAGCGACCTGACACTTGAGACCTCCAGACCGCGCGAACAGACAAGTCGGACGGAAGCCACTGAGACCACGCGAATAGAGTACAAACTACACCTGTCAGACCGCAACCCTAGACCGCCAACTCGCTGCTTATTCCTCTACTGAAAACAACCAGTTCGCACTTCTTGATCGCCCAGACCGCACGGTCTTGATCAAAGAAGAACCCGCGAACACTGAACAAGAACTGCAACCTGTGACAGACCGCAACTTAAGACCGCCTGGCCACTTAAGACTACTTGATCAACTGAGTCCGTTGCACAGACCGCGAACACCTACACACAGTCCGCCCGGACTGGTTTATTCAAAGCTGGAAGAAAGGAGACAAGCTGACCGCAAGCTGCAAGCCGCTAACCTGCGAACACAGAAACTGGTCAGACAATAATCTCAGACCGCGCGACCCCAAAAAGAGACTGGCACAATCAAGCCAACTTTGAGTTCTTGCAGTTCTCGTTGTTAATGATGGACCCTGCATCTCTATTTATAGGTGAGTAGACGGATGTCATCACCGCACAACCGGTATACAATAACCGCCCATCAGATCGCGAGCAGTCTCGCAAAGCAGACCGCCCGAGCTTGGTAAAGCTCACAGCTCCTTTATTAAACCTTGCGGTTAGAACCAAACCGCCCGGTCACTGAGGTCTCAATAAGAATACCACCCGATCTTATCGCAAAGCAAAGAACTTCTTTAGAAACCAGACCGACTAGAACAGTCGTCAGACCGCCCGGTCACTGCAAGAAGGCAGACCAAGAACATCTGTCCGACTTAAGACAAGTCGCCAGACCAACCCGCGCAAGTCGCCCGGACAGAAGAGACGGTCTCCCAGATCAGACCGCTCAGACCAAACTGCTGAGCCAAAACCAACCAGAGAACCAACGCAGACCGCGTGGTCTCTGCGGTCTCCAATCTTCAGACCGCCCTGCTCAACTTCACTTCCACTTCAAAAATTTAATAGGCTGGTCTGACCAATGATGCTACGGTCTCTTCAGCGGCTACAAAAGTTAAGATCGATAAGGTTGCGACAGCTCGAGCAGAGGCTGTGGAAGCTATCCGGTCTGGTATGGCTCACGTCAAACCATAACCTCATATTCCTTTAAAGGCCCTTAAGATTTAGTTGTCAAGCGATAAGAGACCAGAAATAGAAATTATCCCTTTCGGCGATCTCTTTCCGATGACGAATGTTGATTTACAATGAACATGCAAGGAATGAGAGTGGTCTCAGAAACAGCAGCTTAAAGACATAGATTCTGAGCGATTTAGACCTTCTGAACGCTTAATGCTGACCGCCCCTTTTGCGGTCACCAAAGTAGATGAAGCACCTTTGCATATTTTCAATCCTACTATCTTAGAAGTAGAAAGTATACGTCTTCTCTGCACGCCATTTTTATCTTTAAAGTAAAAAAATATATTCCTTACCGCGTATTTGTTTTATTCTTACCATAGACGAAGAACCAGTAGAGAAAGTAAAGCCTATCATGAAGATCCTGATGGCCTTTCAAAAGCTACTAAGTCCTCTAATCAAGGACATGCAGACAATGTGCCAGATAGAAAAAGCTCTTGAAGATAGAGTGCGAACTCAAGCTGCTACTTTCGATAAGGAGCTAAGGGGAGGTTGACAGATGTGGAGACGCGCGTGAAGAACCATAATAAAGAGCAGGCTGCCCGCATTTGAAAATTAGAGAAAGACGCCGAGTATTATAAAGAAAAAGCCATGGCCTTGTCCACTGATGCCAATCAGACTAAGCGGTCTGATCCTGCGATAACTGCAGGCGAGGAGGAATGCCCACTGTCGGTCAGCAAAGTGATAGGGTGAATCGACCTAGGATATCCCCTTAATTCTGCTTGATCGAATTGACCGGGATGTTTCCCATCTTCATCGATCTACAATGTATACTAACTGTGATATATAGAAATTGATGTCTGCTATAGGTCAAATGCAGGAAGACGCAATGCACATTAGACGAGATCATGCGATATGATAATACTTAACTCTCTTAGTTCTTCAAATAATATTAGTTTTTATCAATTATGATGTGTTGGGTTGTGATGAATCTTCCTCTCAGACAATGTCAATTTTATTTGTTATATGTTTGAATGTTAGTATTGAATTACCTTTGAGATGTCTGATGAATACTTATGTGTGATTAGCGCGATTAAACATTTGGTATTTGATTTTCCATGATGAACTACTTCTTTCTGTGTTGTAGTGGACCAAATGCTTAAATATCTAATCGAGCGATTAGATATATTAAATATCTGCCTTTCGTAATGAATAATTTGCTTCTAAAGCTCAAGTAAGTGGACCGACCGGTCTAACAGGTGATCAGACGATTAGATATATTAAATATCTTACTTTTGCAGTTAATAATTTTCTTTATGGTAACTAACCAGCCGATCTTATATATGATTGCGCGATCAAATCATTCGAGATCTTTCCTTGGAATCTTATAAATAAGGCTATACAGGGAATGAAATTGAAGATGTGACCGAAACATAAGTCCAAGCGGTCTCCCATAATGGTAGCCACGTGAGTAAATGTTAGTGATATTACTTGTCAGCCGTTCACAATTGCTCTCGATTAACTCTTCCAGTGTACATGCAATTTTTGTCCGATCATTTCGTTCAAACCCAGTTGATCGCGCTACTTCCACTAGAAGATGAAGGATTGAACACTGGATCAGATGGGATGATTGCTATTCCAATTGATCACTTTATTTTGGCTCCCGCTTTCCTCTCCCCTGAGAAGATTAAGCGATCTTCAACCATTATGGGGTAGTTCCTGGTTAGCTTCCACCAAATTCTAAAGCCACTATATTCTCTTATATAGCTTATATGTGGTCAGAGTGGGTTTTCTTTATCTTAGATGTCTTCCGTAGTGCTTTTACTGTGTGTGAGATCTGAAGGAGGCTAAGAGGAAAGAAAAGTTCAAGGGACAACTTTACTTTGGCTGCCCGGAGATGAAAATTATTAATTTGCTGAACAAGGTCTCTAATTGGACAGAGAGATTTTCGATCTTTGAAGGGGACTTTGGAGATTTAGCCGTACCGCCAGAAACTCGCAATAACTCATTGTTTAAGTCTATGAAGGTGTTATTAAAAATAGAGATGAAGATTGTGGAGTATCTAGCGCCTAAATGGTTAGATATAAATCATTATATCCCACTGCTGGACTTAGTTGCTGAAGTAACAAACGAAGATAGTGAGTTGTAACACATGCAAATAAACTTTGGATAACCATTTTTAACCGCAAGAATTGATGCTAAAAAACTTCAACTCTAATTTTCAGCTTCTTTACAAGTACCGATGAATAAACCGCTGAGATCGCATGGAGAGGAAGTCCTTACACAGAGAGAATTAAGGAATAGGAGAGATAAAGAGAAGTTTCCTCAAGCGACCGCTGGGGAGGCGAGCTCTTTTTCTAGTTTGTTTTAGGTCTTGCATAATGGCTAGGGGGTTAAAGACCTTACCAATGTACCGCTTCCTCGCTGGGACAAGAAGGGAAAGAAAGTTACCATCTCAATTGCTCTTCCCTCATGGAATGGTGATCACCCAGGCCAGTGTGATTACCAAAGCCTTTTATGGGAGAAATAATATGTCTGAAATAGGAGCGATCGATCACGAAGACATTGCTGCCGTGGCCACCCAAGCTGCTTTAAGTAGTACTATTTTAAGTCATTATGTGGGCGGTTACAATGGTAATCGCTGAAGATCATAGTTAGCATGGAGAAAAAAGTTAAGAGGTAAGGAAAATAAAATTTTTGTAGTCGCGCGGTTAAATATAGTTTTAACCGAATAATCTAATTATGATTATCCTGCAGCATGTTAACGATACTGAGAACCCTGACTTCCAGAGAGATGTAATACCCCATTGTCGAGAAAGCATTGAGGAGGTTCTGAAGATGGTGAGAGATCAGGACAGTCTCACTGAAGATTTTGTGGAAGCCACGTTTTTGGATTTCTTCCCAAATCTTGTGAACTTTGAGACTGAACCGGTCATTGCGGGTTCTGACGATGAAGGGCCGGGTGACGTGGTAAATGAAGTTGAAAGTGGTTAGGAGAATGTCGGAGAAGACAGAGAGAAGAATGATGAGGAGGAAAGAGGTGAAGAGACCATAGAGGAAAAGAATGATGAGGGAAAAAGAAATGAAGAGGAAAAAATGTTGAAATTGAAGATCAAGGGAATGTTGATTGGGGAGAGCCTGATGATATTGAAAAAGAAAATGAAGAGATCGAGCGATCAGAGAGTGACTATAAGTATGTTACTTCTTAGTCTAGCTCTGGCTCTTTCTCTAGTTCCAGCGCTGGTTATTTTTATTCCTCTGATAGCTCATCTGAGGTGTCTCCGACCAAGAAGAAAAAGAAGACAAAGAAAAATGTTGAAGATGAAGAATGACAGTATTTAAGATAATGTAATCTTTATTTTGAAGAAAGACAGCAGACGGGTTTTGTTAGTCGCGCGGTCTAAAATACATGTAACTATTTTGTTATGAAATGAAAGAAGTTCTTTTCTTTGTTATCTTGATTGCTGCAATTTTATTACCTCCACTTGTAATTTTCCTACTGCCTTCTTTTATAATTACTTTGGTGTCGTTGATCATAAGCATTAATCGTGTAACCGTAGTACTTATGACTGGAGGTCCCTTAGAGCCAAGATAATTATACCTATAGAGTTATCAACAAGACAGCTAACCACCCGATCAAAACATAGAAGAAACTATCTCCTTCATAAAATTTTACTTAGGGAAGATTATCTCTTTATCTTTCAGATAAGCTACTTGATAAATAGAATCGTGTGGTCTCATATACGATACTATCTGATTCATAGTACTTTAATGCATTAATGCTTGACTATTCCCGACCTCCAGATGTAAAAATAAGACAAGAGACCAATAATACTTTGTGGTCATTAATTGAGAGATTCATTCTGATATGGCATAGAGTGCATAATAGTTTATAGAATAATCCAGGATGATATTATTATAAGTAATTTAACCGCTTGAGAAATCCCGAATATCATTTGTTGTCTGCTCGACCAGGAGTAATAAAGGTATCTTGATTGCATACACAATACGAAAACCAGAGATTTTAACCGCGTATATAATAGTGATAAAATCCTTGACCGCTCGATCAAATTAATATTTTTTATTTACTAAAATCCAAGGTCATCATTTCAGATCTTGGTTGAAGAACAGAAATAGACATATCTTAATATCACTTTTGACCGCCCGATCAGATTTACAAGGCTTTTTCAGATCCCATTTATATCTTCATGTACAAAAATCCTGATATAATAAACAAGGCCGTATGGTCTATTTAAATAGAGATCAGTGGAACAATATTTTTTTGGCAGGTATACAAACTATGATGACCAATTGGGCAGGTGGCGTGCTAAAAATCGATGACATCGCTTTCCTCATAGAGGTCATCAAAGCTGTAGTAGCTCCCTAAGGACCTCGGCAGTAAAAAGAAGAAGAGGTGCACAAACCAAAATGATCAATTGGGCAGGTGGCGTGCTAAAAAGCGACTGACATTGTTTTCCTCAGAGAGATCATAATGGTTGTGTCAACCCAAAACAAGGAAAAAATGCCCTCGACGGTCAACGAATTCTAGCCGCCCTAGGGCTCATGCGGTGGTCAAAGATGCTCTTGACCACCTCATTCACAAAACTTTACTTTCCCTAGGCCAAAGAGTATTCGAGGGTCACATGCTAAGATGACCAATTGGGCAGGTGAGTTGCTAGAGAGCAATCGTCATTGCTTTCCTCAGAGAGGTCATCAAAGCTGTAAAGATATCCTAAAATGCATGGCAGATATGGAAATTCAACTAGACCACCCTTGATGCAGAAGTGTGTAAGATGTCAGCAAGGACCCGTCATCCTAAAGATCCTCCGCACAAGCTAAGAGAGCCACAACTGCACGAATGCGAAATCTCCTCGCTACCCGTGGTCATTATAGGTTTTACAAAAGCTTCAAGTCGTGGGAGAAATAAGTTGGATTCGTCGATATCTCGCTTGGTAGTATTTTAACCTTATGTTTTCATCATCAAATGTTTCTTTTCAAGAGACATGAGAAAAGTGTCAGTAAGTGTATTGAAGATAGTCAAAACAATGAAATTAATGAAAGCAGAAAAGGTTTTATTATAAAAAGAATAGCTCCAAATCATCTACACTCCAAGTGTGAGACATTTCCTCCCCTTCATAGGTATGGAGACGATACGCTCCATTTTTGAGTACCTCCTTTACAATAAATGGTCCTGCCCAATTAGGGTTTAATTTTCCAATTGAGTTGGATCTTGCTGTTGCATCTACTTTCTTTAGAACTAACTCACCAACAACAAACTCCTTTATCCTGGCCTTTTGTCGAAGTATTTCGCCATTCTTCGTTTCACTTCTTCTTGTCTAATTATTGATGTATCTCTTAGTTATTCAATAAGATCGAGACTGCATTTCAGCTCTTCATCATTTGCCTCCATCCAGCAATCTCCCCGCTGTTTTGAAAACAGCACCCTCGGGCTTATCACTTCAAATTCAATCAGGATGAGAGCTGCTGACCCATGAGAGAACTTGAAGGGAGTTTCAACAACAACCGATGTTGGAGTTGTTCTTAGAGCTAGAGCGCCGATGATAACTGTTCTGCCCAGTTACCACGAATATTCTTGACCTTTTCTTCAAGAGATTTAAGATCAGATTGTTTGCTGCTTCTACTTGCCCAATACTCCTTGGATGATGAACCGAAGCAAACAGTAGCTTAATTCCTATCTGATCATAGAAATTTATCAGGTCGGAATTATTAAATTGAGGACCATTGTCAGTTTTTATAGCCATTGGAATTCCATGTCTGCACACAATTTCACCCTATATGAAGTTTTTCACTATCTGAGTAGTAGTTTTAGACAATGCCTTAGCCTCGATCTATTTGCTGAAATAATCTATCATCACAAGAATGCAACGGCGCTGCCCACTAACCATTTGAAATGGTCCAATAAGATCCATCCCCCAAACTACAAACGAACATGGAGTTGTTATTGATCTGAGCTTCTATGTTGGCAGATGTTGTAAAGGAGCAAAAATTTGACATTGCACACATTTCTTTGCAAATTTTTCAGCATCTTTCTTCATTTGAGGATAGAAATAACCTTATCTTAGAATTCTTTTCCCCAAAGTTCTAGAACCTGAATGACTGCCACATTCTCAAGAATGAACCTCTTGAAGCACAATAGGAATTTCTTCTTCTGAAACACATCTTGCAAGCGGTAAGAGAAAGGTTTCGTTGTACAAGACACCTACAATGAGGTAATAGCAAGCTGCTTTTAACTTGAATCTTTTCATATCTTTTACAAATGGATGAAATTCCCTGGTTGAGAGATAGAGAATGAATGGATCCACACAAGACGTATGCTGATCTATTTATATGACCTCTCCCTCTTCAATAGCTGGATGAAATAACTCTGAAGTAGTTCCTTTTGAGTGAAGGCCAAACTTTGTCAACTCACCTGCTTCTGCATTTTCTGAATGCAGGATGTGTTGAATAGTAAAACTTTTGAACGTGCTAATTTCAATTTTTACTAGCATATGATATTGCTTTAGAGTGGAGTCTCTAGTTTCATAATTTCCATTTACATGAGAAGCAATCACAAGTGAATCAAATTTTACTTCAACATCCTCAATGCCCAACTCCCTTACAAATCGAAGACCTGTAAGTAGCGCTTCATACTCCGCTTGATTATTTGTAGTGGTAAAGTGGAATTTTAATGCTTGATCCTCAATGCTCGACTCCATTTGGATCAATCAAAATAATTCCTACGCCAGAAGAATTCCTGCCAGAAGCTCCATCCACATAAATTGTCCAAGCTAGAGGTGTTCTGCTATTCTTTTTGATACCACTTTCTCATGTATCTATCATGAAAGCCGCTAGCACTTGAGCTTTGATTGCCATCCTTGGCACATAAGAGATAACAAATTCTCTGAGTTTAATTTTCCACTTTGCTAACCTTCCTAAATGCTATGGATTTTCTAGGACGCTTTTTAATGGTAAATCAGTTACTACCTGAATTGAATTAGATTAAAAATGTGGCCGAAGCCTGTGAGCTGAGATGATAAGCATTAATGCTAGCTTCTCAAGAACCGGTATCTGGTTTCCACATTTTTGAGAATTCTGCTAACATAATAAACTAGAAACTGCCTTTTCTTCTCTTCTCTGACCCAAACTGAGCTTACAGCCTCAGAACCAACTCCAAGATAAAGAAAAAAATCTTCGTGTTCTTGAAGAATCTGAAACAACGAAGTTGACGTTAGCTATTTTTTTAATTGATCAAATGCTACATCACACTCCTTGGTCCATTAAAACTTTACTCCCCATGCAAAGTTTTAAAGAATGGAGCACTCCTATCTCCTGAATGAGATATAAACCTCCTCAAACCTGCCATCCTTCCACCCAGTTGCTGAACTTCTTTAGGCAATTTCGCAGGTGCAATATCTAAAATTGCTTTTGCCTTGTCAGGATTTGGCTCCAACCCTTCTGGGGTGAGGAGATGACCAAGAAACTTTCCTTTGCTTTCTCTAAAAACACACTTCAGAGGATTCAACTTCAAGTGAAAGGCTCGTAGAGAGCAAACGTCTCTACGAGATCATTATGATGAGCAGAAAAAGTTTTTCTTTTTATTAAGAGATCGTCAATGCATACTTCTAAGTTTCTTCCTTTTTTATTTTTAAACAAAGAATCCATCATTCTTTGGTAGGTTGCACTAATATTTTTTATCCCGAAAGGCATCACGCGATATCAGAAACAACTATCTTTCATGATGAAAGAAGTATGAGGGATATCGGGCTTATACATTCTAATTTGGTGATAACTATCTTTCATGAGAAATTAAACACGAATCAAAGATAAAAAGACAAACATGTTTTCATTAACTGTTAACTTGAAATAAATGTGGTTACAAAACTTTTCCCAATAATGCTTGGAAAGAGGCAACCAATGAAAACACTTTTGGTTTTCTATACCGACCCTTCTCCTAATGACCGGTTGGCTTTAGCCTATCTCTCCCTAGACAAGGCCTCAAGCCGCTCTAGCCCTTCCCTCACCGGAAAGGCCTCGAGCACTCCCTAGATCTATTTCCTAGAACTAGTCTCCAACACGAGGCGAATTTCCCCTAGCCCCCGCAAGGCCCTAGTCGCCGTGTGGCGAGTTCCTCTACTTAATAAAAGTTATAAAGATTACAATTTGAAGACTAAAACAAGATAAGAACTAAGAATCCCTCAAATGAAGAACTTGATGTCGATGTAGATGCGATCAGATCGGTATTCAAGTTCTTTTGCATTCACGATCGTTGACAAAGTTCTTTGGGCTGCTTGGGAAGGCTCTCACGAGTGCTCTGAAAATATGGCTTCAAATCTTTCAGCAACAGCAAGCAGCAACGGAGGCAGCGCGCGTCTTTTTATAGATTCAGCCATTACCGCCTGCGGTAGTACTACCGCCCCGCAATTTCTACATAAGGTAATGAAGCACACAGATCGTGGTAGTTTAGGCAACATTCTGAGCGCCAAACACTAGCGTTCCGCGGTACCGCTAACGCCCCGCGTTAGCGAGATTTCCTTCCTTCAGCCACAATCTTCTTCCAAAACTGCTCCTCAATCAACTACTGACGGGATGTTTCCAAAAGCTACCGCCGGGCGTTAGACCTAACGCGCCGCGATAGAACTTTCCAAACATAACGACCTGTCAACATTCCTTTTTCTCCACTGTTTCCTTTCTGTAAATAGTTTCCATATATGTTAACGCCAGCGTCAGTACTAGCGCTCCGTGGTAGATCATTTTGTCGGGCGCATCTTCGTCGAGCTGGCCTCACATTTCATCGAGCGCAACATTCATTTCGTCGAATGAAACTAGCGCGAGCGGTAGTTGTAACGCACCATGGTAGAGCACTTCATCGGGCGCATGTTCGATGAACGCCGCCTTCATTTCGTCGACCTCCATTTCGTCCATCGCTAGCGCCAGCGGTAGTTCTAGCGTGTCGCGGTAGTTCTAGCACGCCGCGGTAAAGCATGCATTTCGTCGAGCGCCGTGGTAGAGCATGCAGTTCGTCGAACGCAGGTTTCATTTCGTCGAGCGCCAGTTCATCGAATGCCAGCTTTCATCTCAGCGGTTTCCCTTCTCAGCAGTTTCTTCTCAGCGGTTCGTTAATGCTAGAGCCAACGGTAGAGTTAACGCGAAGCGGTAGCAACAACAACATAGCACCATGGAGATATGAAAGCACAGAATCCTGCATACTATAAACACAAAACAAGTATGATCAAATACAATAGGATTTGTTATTGTCAAACCAAGAGATGCGGAAAGCATGTTCCAACAAACTCCCCCTTTTGATAATAACAAATCCTCTTAGAAAGAAATAATTCAATAGATAGGAATTTGTGTTTATAATACGTAGCTATCATATATAGCATAAAAATTAGGCAAGTTCTAATGCTCCTCCTAAATGAATTCTCCCGCTAAGTGAATGGTCCCCCTACAACAAAACTTCCTATGAACTTGACTCCCCAAAACATGTTAATTTCTTTCAAAGTTATTCTCCCCCTTTTGGTATTATTAAAAGAGGGCGGAGAGGAAGGCCAACAAAAAGTGTGCAATTACTGTGTAGAGAGGGACTGAGCATGATAAAGAGTTAAACACTAAGGAAGAATACAATAGATAGAAGTGAAAAGAGAATGTGAAGAAATTGTCATAAAGGAACCACTTGTTGGGAAAAATGTATTCATGATCGAGCATACAAGTAGTAAAGATGTGGAAAGCATGATGAAATAAAGTTTTTGTTAAGTGAACATCTATATAGGAATTGTGAAGCATAGTAAATGATTAAGAATTTTAGACATAACAAAATAAATGTTGTAGCATTTTAAGTACACAAAATAATTATAGTTGTAATATAGCCATATAGTTGTTTTAAAAGATATGCAATACAGAGTTCTCATGGCGTAGCGAAAAAAATGTAAGCATGATAAAAGATATCAAGTCAAGATGGAAGAATACAATATTCTAAATTGAGAAAACAAGTACACTTATACATTGTATTGATCATGCAAGGCTATCTAGTGCATTTACTTAAGAATTTAGAGAATACATGTAGATATGCAATAGACTCTAATTCTCATGAGTAGAAGGCTTACAAGTGAAAATGAAGTGTACAAGATAGTGTTTTTGATAAAAGTATACATATGAGTTAATCAAAACACATGACATGTATAGTGGAATAAACATAATAATATTGAACAAGCATTTTTAGAGTTACCTTGTCCCACAAAGCTATATAAAATTTTCAATGCACAGAAAAAATAGTACAACTACCAAGGTGCTCTGCACACACAATGCTTATTAAGACTTATCAGGGTGCAAAGTAGTGCTTGGGGAATCACAATTATTATTTTGAATTTTAGTTTTTTTTGTGATTCGGTGTACAAGAAGAAGTAGTGTAAAAGGAAAAAATGTTTGCAATAAGGCACTTTACAATTCTCTCCAAGGTGCTCAACCTCACAATGCTCATTAAGACTTATCAGGAGGGTGAGTAGTGCTTGGTGGAGTTATCTTTGTCAATTATTTATTTGAAGTTTTGCTTAACGACAAAGGTCTCCGAATTCACTTGTATGTGCAAACAAAAGATTTTTTGAAAAGACACACTTCTTCAAAAATAGGTGCATGAATTTTTTTTTACTTGTGGTGTAGGTAAAACTAAGCATGACTAACAATAATATTAAGTTGTTACACTACACAATCATGAAGGAGAAGATTAAATTCATATGTAGTATATCAAAAAGTGTGAGTGAAATAAGCATTTGCAAATATAAGCCATTTACTCATACATAGAGGCATGCTATGCAATACTACACATGATTTCTATAATCAATTTCAAAGCACACATAAGATAATGATCAAGGCATGATACAAAACAATGTTATTAAGATACTTAAAATAGAGAACGAAACATTGTATACAAAACTTGGCAAGATAAACCATATCATCCTTGAAACAAAGAAAATTACATCAGTTTTTATAAATTTTAAGTTAAAAAAATGAAACAAATAGAAAGCATGTTTTTGTTGTTTTGATTGGTTTTTCAATTTTGTAGTTGGTTTTGATATATAGAAAAACAGAGCATTTTTATGGTTGAATTTTGATTTGTTTTATATATTTTTTTGTGTTTAGAATTTTTTAAACGAAACTAACAGGGACTGAAAAATAAGAAATGAAAGAGAAAAACTGGAAATTCAAAAATATTCATTAACGCTAGCGGTACTATATTATCGCCGGGTGTTAGTGACAGAACTCGAATTTTTTGGAAAACGTGAAATTTTTCAGAATTTTTCTTATGAATATAGTTGTGCAGATTGGTGACACTGTGATTCAGTACAGAAATCAGATATGCGTGGTCACAAACATGCGGGCTTTGCATGATTAAGTATGAATGTCCAAGACCCATAGTTCTAGTCTAAGTAGAGCAAATCAGGAATCGGGTAGAGGCTTGGCAAAGATGTCCGCAAGTTGCGATTCAGTTCCAATGAAATTTACATGAACATGTTCATTTTTTATGCGATCCCTAATGAAGTGGTGTCTTACATCTATGTGTTTAGATCGTGAGTGATGAACAAGGTTGTTTGTTAAGTCAATATCGCTCTTGTTGTCACACTTAAGTTCAATATTAGTTAAATGGACACCAAAATCTTATAAGGTTTGAGTCATCCATAATGCTTGGGCACAACAACTTCCTAGTGCAATATATTCTGCCTCGGTGGTGGAGAGGGCAACAGAGTTTTATTTTCTACTTGACCATGCAACTAGAGAAGGGCCTAAGAAATGATAGGTACCACTAGTGCTTTTCATATCTAATGAACAACCTGCATAATCAGAATCAGAATACCCATGCAAGACAAAAGAATCATTATTTGGATACCAAAGTCCTAATTTCGATGTGCCTATTAGATATCGAAAAATTTGTTTCACCACTTTTAAATGAGATTCTTTTGGATTTGCTTGAAATCTAGAGCATAAACATACGACAAACATAATATCGGGTCTAGATGCACTAAGGTATAATAGGGATCCAATCATTCCTCTATATTAAGTTTGGTCAATTGAAATTCCGGCTTCATCTTTTCCTAATTTTAGTGATGCGCTCATTGGAGTACTAGCTTGTTTTAAATTTTCAAACCCAAAACGTTGTAGCATATCATGGACATATTTGGATTGACATATAAAAATTCCATCATTTCTTTGGGTTATTTGAAATCCTAAAAAATATGTTAGTTCACCTACTAGACTCATCTCAAATTCATTTTGCATCACTAGAATAACTTCCTTACATAACTCTTCATTAGTAGCTCCAAAAATAATATCGTCAACGCATATTTGTAAAATAATCAAATCATTATCACAGTGCTTAATGAAGAGCATGTTATCGACACTACCCATTTTATAACCATGCTTTAATAAAAAAAGATGTTAAGCGTTCTTACCAAGCACGTGGCGCTTGTTTTAGACCATAAAGCGCTTTTTCTAATCGATATACATGGCTTGGAAATTTTTCATCAATAAATCCGGGGGGGGGGGGGGGGGTTGTTCAACATAGACTTCTTCTTTAATTATCCCGTTTAAGAAGGCACTTTTAACATCCATTTAAAATAATTTAAACTTCTTATAACTCGCAAAAGCTAAGAAAATTCTAATTGATTCAAGGCGAGCAATGGGTGCAAATGTTTCATCAAAATCTACCCCCTCGATTTGAGAATAACCTTGTGCCACTAATCGAGCTTTGTTCCTAGTTATTCTAGATTCTCCATCTAATTTATTTTTAAATATCCACTTGACACCGATAACCGGGTGATTAGATGGTCTTTCAACTAGTTTCCAAATCCAATTGCGTTCAAATTGATTCAATTCGTCATTCATAGCAATAAACCAAAATTCATCATTCAAAGCGGTGGAAACATTTTTTGGTTCTATTTCGGAAACAAAGCATAAGTTTGAAAAGGATTCATTAAAAGAAGAACGTGTAGTTACCCCTCTTGATGGTTCTCCAATTATAAGCTCCCTTGGATGATCTTTTGTAAATCGAAGCACACTTGGAGGCACAAGCTCATCTTGCACCATCTCTACTTCTTTTTCTTCTCCACGTGGATCATCATCATCATGCTCCAATGGTGAAAGAGGTACTTCTTCATTTCCTGCACAGGTAGAATCTACACAAGGCACAAGTTCATCAAATTTCACATGAATAGACTCTTCAACCTTTTTATATTTTTTATTATATACTCTATATGCTTTGCTAGTGGAAGAGTAACCAAGAAAAATACCTTCATCACATTTTTCGTCAAATTTAGCTAATGCATCCTTGGTGTTTAGGATAAAGCATTTACAACCAAAGACATGAAAATACGATACATTAGGTTTCTTTTGAAAGTATAATTCATATAGGGTTAATTTCAAAATAGGGCGAAGCATAACATGATTTATGACATAACATGATGTATTTACGGCTTCGGCCCAAAAATGTCTAGGCAACCCATACTCGGATGGCATGGTGCGTGCAAGTTCTTGAAGAGTTCTATTTTTCCTCTCCACCACACCGTTTTGTTGGGGGATGCGTGGAGCGGAAAATTCGTGTTTAATACCTAGATTATTACAGAAGATGGTGAAGCTATCGTTTTCAAATTCCCCTCCATGATCCGATCGTATATACTTAATTTTTTGATCTAATTCATTTTGAATACGATTGCAAGGCTTTGTAAATTCAGATAACGCATCAGATTTGGAGGTAAGAAATAAGGTCCAAGTAAATCTAGAATAATCATCAATTAAAACATAAGTGTACTTTTTACCACTAAGACTACATGTGCTAATGGGTCCAAAAAGATCCATGTGAATTAGTTGTAAGGGTCTTGAAGTGGATATTTCCTTTTTACTCTTAAATGATGTTTCTGAAAATTTTCCTTTTTGGCATGGCGAGCATAAGGAAGATAGATTTCCATTTAGCATAGGCAAACCTTTAATGAGTTTATTCTTTGATAATTTTATAATTAATTTGATGCTAGAGTGACCGAGACGCCTATGCCATAATTCAAGTTCTTCATTTTTTGATATAAGACATTTGAGAGACGCACGTTATAGATCATGAAAGGCAATTAGACTCACATTGTGAATTCGTGGTGCATTGAGTACAATACTATTGGTTTTAGGATCTATAATTTTGCATAAATCAGTAGGAGACTCATATAAAACATTTAGACCTTTATCGCAAAGTTGACTAATAGAAATCAAGTTGTGTTTCAAACCTTCTAAATATAAGACATTAGTGAGAGAGAAAGGATCGTTACCCATAGTACCAGTGCCTAAAATCCTTCCCTTTCCATTATCCCCAAATGTCACCATTCCTCTTTTCTTCTTAGTGAGGCTAAGGAATTTTGCTTTATCGCCTGTCATGTGCTTGGAGCACCCTGAGTCCAAGTACCACATGTCTTCCTTTTCCTTAGCCTGCCAACATACCTAACAAGAAGATGAGAGTAAAGATCCGGATACCCAGGTTGTTCCTCCCATAGAATAGGTGGAAACCTTAGGCACCCAGATTTGCTTGACAGAACATCGACCCTTCATCCTGCAGGAGTCCAAGGTATTCCCAAAGTGATGGCACTTGGCACATAACACAAAAGGGGTTGATACCTTTTTTAGTTTTTGTTGTGGACTCTTGCTGGAGGATGGGGATCAACAGAATAAATTTCAGATTTGTGATTATTCGAAGAATTATGAGTTTTGTTACTACCGCCAGCGATAGAATTTACCGCCGGGCGGTAGTTAGCAGAGACAAAACCTAGACCAGTTTTTGCACTACCATGCCCTTGGTTTGCCAAAATCATATCAAGACTTTTCTGGCCAACACCGAATTTTTCTATGGCTAAGTTAAGGTCATGGATTTTAGCTTTTAATGCAAAATTTTCACTAACTAAATTTCCGCATCTATTTGCAAAATTATTCTTTTCATTTTCAACATTAGAAAGGGAGAGTTTCAAATTTCTTTCTAAGTCTCTCTTTTGTTTCGAGAGTGATTCGATATTGGAGAGAGCATTAGAAAGATCAGTTTCAAGTTTGCTAGTCCTTGCCAAGAGATCATTATTCTTTTGGCAAGACTCCATCTCCTTTACCAAGGCAAAAACTTCCTTAATTTTTTATTTTGTTTCAAAAGAATTTTATTTTCAGTTTTAAGTAGATCAAGATCTTTTAAATTTCTGCCAAAAGATTTGCAAGTTCTTAAGTATTCAGAATAGAGATCATCATAGTTAGAGGGGATTACCTCAGTGTCGCATTGGACACTGCACTTGTCGTCGGTTGATTCATTGCTTTTCCCCATAAGGCACAAGTTTGCCTCATCATCATTGCTTGAGCATGAGTTACTTGAGCACCCGGAGGAAGAGTCATCCTATGTTGCAGCCTTTAAGACCTTCTTCTTCTCCTTTCCTTTAACCCATTTTTCTTTTTGCTCCTTCAAGAATTTTGGGCATTGACTTCTAATATGCCCGGTCTTCCTACAGTGGAAGCACTCAGGAGGTGGCCGTTCTTCGTCTTTGTCGCTAGATTTCTCCTTCTTCTCTCTTTTGGATGAGGAGCCCTTTCAGAAAAATTTCTGGAAGGTGTTCCTCCTTTCCGGATTCTTCATGAACTTAGTGAAGTTCTTCACGAAGAGACTTTCCTCATCATCTTCCTCGTCGTCATCTTATTTTCTTGACTTTAGTGCCAAGGCTTTCCTCTTTGGTTCCTTATTGTACTCCTCTTCTTGAATCTTGAGTTCTACCTCATGGGTTTTAAGGTTCCCAATGAGGCTCTCAATTTGGAGCCGCCTAAGATCATGCGATTCGGAAATCGCCGTCACCTTTGGATTGAACTTTGGTGGGAGTGATCGAAGAAGCTTTCTCACCAAGTCGCCGTTTGAAAAAGTTTTTCCAAGAATTTTTGAGGCATTAACGATCTTGGTGAATCGAGTGTACATGGTGTCGACGTCCTCATTTGAATCCATCCTGAACCTCTCAAATTTAGATTCCAGTTGGAATAGTTTTAGGTCTTTGACCTGCGAGGTACCTTCATGCGTTATTTCTAATAAATTCCAAATATCATAAGCAGTTCCACATGCACTTACTCTATTAGATTCAGTCCAATCAAGAGCACATAACAGAGCATTCATCGCTTTCGCATTATTCTTACACATAGTCTTATCTCCATCGTCCCATTTATCCCTAGGTTTTTCCATGGTTACTTCTCCAACAATGTATGTAGGAGAAGTGTATGGAGTTTCAATACTTTCCCATACATCTAGATCTAAGTTTATCAGAAAACAACACATACGCGTTCTCCAGTAATTATAATCAGTTTCAGTAAACAACGGAGGTCTAATTATTCCCTGCCCCTCATGGAAAGCGAGATCACAGAGTGCCATTATTCCCGGTTGTTAGAACGAATTGGAATAACCTGGCTCTGATACCACTTGTTGGATCTGTAGCCGCCCTTAGAGGGGGGGGGGGGGGGGGAGGGTGAATAAGGGTTTTACGGGGCAGTTTAGAGAAATTAAATCTTTGCTGCTACCGCCAGCGGTAGAGTTACCGCTTGGCATTAGCGAAAGTGAAAGTTGCTTTTATGTTAGAATAGTGAGACTCATTAAACACGAATCAGAGATAAAAAGACAAACATGTTTTCATTAACTGTTAACTTGAAATAAATGTGGTTACAAAACTTTTCCCAATAACGCTTGGAAAGAGGCGACCAATGAAAACACTTTTGGTTTTCTATACCGACCCTTCTCCTAAAGACCGGTTGGCTTTAGCCTATCTCTCCCTAGACAAGGCCTCAAGCCGCTCTAGCCCTTCCCTCACCGGAAAGGCCTCGAGCACTCCCTAGGTCTACTCCCTAGAACTAGTCGTCAACACGAGGCAAATTTCCACTAGTCCCCGCAAGGCCCTAGTCGCCGTGTGGCGAGTTCCTCTACTTAACAAAAGTTATAAAGATTACAATTTGAAGACAAAAACAAGATAAAAACTAAGACTCCCTCAAATGAAGAACTTGATGTCGATGTAGATGCTATCAGATCGGTCTTCAAGTTCTTTTGCATTCACGATCGTTGACATAGTTCTTTGGGCTGCTTGGGAAGGCTCTCACGAGTGCTCTGAAAATATGGCTTCAAATCTTTCAGCAACAGCAAGCAGCAACGGAGGCAGTGCGTGTCTTTTTATAGATTCAGCCACTACAGCTTGCTGTAGTACTACCGCCCCGCGGTATCTACATAAGGCAATGAAGCACAAGGATCGTGGTAGTTTAGGCAACATTCTGAGCGCCAAACACTAGCGCGCCGCGGTACCGCTAACGCACCGCGTTAGCGAGATTTCCTTCCTTCAGCCACAATCTTCTTCCAAAACTGCTCCTCAATCAACTGCTGACGGGATGTTTCCAAAAGCTACCGCTGGGCGTTTGACCTAACGCGCTGTGATAGAAATTGCCAAACATAGCGACCCATTAACATTCCTTTTTCTCCACTGTTTCCTTGATGTCAATAGTTTCCATATATGCTAACGTCAGCGTCAGTGCTAGCGCTCCGCAGTAGATCATTTCGTAGGGCGCATCTTCGTCGAGCTGGCCTCACATTTTGTCGAGCGCAGCATTCATTTCGTCAAACGAAACTAGCGCGAGCGGTAGTTGTAACGCACCGCGGTAGAGCACTTCGTCAGGAGCATCTTTGACGAACGCCGCTTTCATTTCGTCGACCGCCATTTCGTTGATCGCTAGCGCCAGCGGTAGTTCTAGAGCGCCGCAGTAAATCATGCATTTCGTCGAGTGCCGTGGTAGATCATGCAGTTTGTCGAATGCAGGTTTCATTTCGTCGAGCGCCAATTTGTCGAACGCAACTTCCATTTCGTCGAACGCCAGCTTGCATCTCAGCAGTTTCCCTTCTCAGCGGTTTCTTCTCAGCGGTTCGTTAATGCTAGCGCCAGCGGTAGAGTTAAGGCGGTGCGGTAGTAACAACAACACAGCACCATGGAGATATGAAAGCACAGAATCCTGCATACTATAAACACAAAACAAGTATGATCAAATACAATAGGATTTGTTATTATCAAACCAAGAGATGCAGAAAGAATGTTCCAACAATAACCAAAGAATGAATCTAAGGAACTCATATAAAAATACCATATCGCAGAATCAACTAAAGAATCTATCTGAGGCAAGGGGTAGCAATCTTTCAGGCAAGCTTTACTAAGTTTGGTGAAATCGACAAACATTCTTCATTTTCCATTAGATTTTTTAACCATTACAATGTTTGAAACCCATTCAGGGTACTGGACTTCCTGTATGAAGTTGTCTTTGAGGAGCTTGGGGACTTCTTCCCTTATTGGATTAGCAATGGTCACCGCCACCGCCCGCTTCTTTTGTTTTATTGGCTTGAAGTTCGGGTTGATGTTTAAATGGTGACAAGCAACATCATGATCAAATCCTGGCATGTCTTCTTATGGCTAAGCAAAGACGTTCAGGTTATCTAGCATGCAGTAGATCAGCTCCTCTCTTTCTTCTTCAGAAAGCTCTCCATTGATTGCGAGCACCCTTTCCTTATCATCAGTTGCAATAAGAACGCTTTGGTCTATCTAGGCCTGTTCCAAGTGAGTTGCTTCATCTTTCTCTGACAGAGTCTTTTCCTTTTCCTCCTAGGACAACAGTTCCATCTCTACATTAGTAGCTTCTTCACAGTAAGGGTCTGGGAGCAGTGGCATTTCAGCTTCGCTTGACTACAAAGGAGAGGATTCGATGATGTTCACAGTCTTCATATAACACTCTCTTGCGAGTTTAGGGTCACTCCGGACCCTAAACTACTTCCCTTTGGCAGTAAACTTAAGAGCATGATGGAAAGTTGAAAATAATGGCTCAATATTCATTCAAGATGGGCCTTTCAAAGATTGCATAGTAGCTGCTTGGTGTATCTACAACACTGAATTGAGTTTGCTTCACCAGTCCACCCATCGTTACTACAAGAGTAACACTACCTTCTACCTCCTTCTTTTCTCCTACAAAGCCATAGAGGGAGCCTTAATTAGAAAGGAGAGTCTTTCTGGTCTTCAGGGCTTCAAAGTCTTTTTTGAACAATACATTCACAGAGCTCCTGGTGTCAATCAGGATTCTCTCCACCGTGAAGTTCTCAATTACTACTTTGATCATAAAGACGCCATTAAATGGGTTGGCATTTAGAGGCACGTCGCCTCGACTAAAAACCAAAACCTCCTAAGGAGGAGCTGAAGAAGATGAAGCAACTTCTAATTGGCGCACTCGAGACACACTTTCCTTCCCAGAAGATTCGAAACCTGCATCTCCATGAATGCAAAAAAGGCGTCCGAATTTCCCCTCATCGTTAGCTTCCACGCATTCATTCCCATAATGAATGCTATGAAGGAGGCCAACATCATTAACCTCCTCACACTCCCAATGAGCTTCAGAGAATTCCTTTCCTTTCGGAGCAGCCCGCTTCTCTCCTTCCTACCGAACAATGAGATCATGAAGCTTCCCTTCCTTAATTAATCTTTCAACCCAAAAATGAAGGGCACGACAATTCTCAATCAAATGCCCTCTTTCTTTATGATACTCACAATAATGGGTTGGATTTCTATATCTGATATCTGATTTCATTGGGGCAGGACTTTTGAAGTAAGGCTGCCTTTGAATAATGTGTCGGACCTCAGTAATTGGAAGAGCAAGTTCAGTAAAGGACTCTTGGGAGTTGTCATACTGTTGCTGGGGTCGAATAGATGGAGGGGGAGGAGGCTGGAAGAATTCAGATTGCTAAGCCTGAGATGGTACTGTAGTCTTGCTTGATTGAAGTGTTGATGTAATTATTGGATGTAGACTAATCACCTAGGGGGGGGGGGTGAATAAGTGTTTCAAATATTTTAGTCTTCTTTCTTTTATTGACTATTATAGCTTAGAGATATAAGGACTAAGAGCACACCACAAAAAATACATAGTAATTTATAGTGGTTCCTCAGTTAAGGGTACATCCACTTTCCCCCTTCACCTATCTAGCAATGTGCTAGACTAGGACAACTCCTCCAAACCCAGATCTCTTTCACAGATCCTATAATTCCGACACAAAGACCCTATAACTCAGGCACTCTAGGCCCTACAACTCAAATCCGTCTAGGATCCTACCTCAGGTTTCATGAACCCTATTCCTCAGGCACTCTAGGCCCCGCAGCTCAGATCTACAAGAGATCCTACCTCAGGTTCCAGGAACCCTATAGCTCAGACTCAAAGAGTCCTACAGAAAATATTTTGTTTACAAGAATGAAGATCTATCCACACTGCAAGAGCTAATCTAAAGAGTGCTTTTGAAGCTTGATGTAGATGGCCTCTAAACTTGAAGAGAAAGCTTTAAGAAAGTTTAACTAATGCACAAAAGCTTCTCTTCTATGCTCTTCTTATTCTTGGAACACAACTTATCAGTACGTGAAGCTTCACTGGGACTTTGAGAACTGAGAATACGTGTGTGTGGTTCTCAAGAAAATTGTTCCTTCTTCTTACAGCCATTCAGCTCCGATTCTATTCTCTGTGTTTGTGTCTCTCTTTTTAGGGAACACACTTTGTCTTTTTATATGACAAGGCCTTCTAACGGTCTACTCTGAGCACTCTTTAATGTCAGAAGCCCATTACTTAATGACATCCGTTGATTTGTCTCTTAAACGGTGACATTAAATGCACACATCACGATTTGAAAAATCTTGGTCTGTCTCGACGATATGAGCAATATCTCGATGTCAAAACTTGATGCCTCAGCGATCCATTTGGGACTTAGACATTTCTTCAAGATTTCTGAAATCTTCACCTGAGATAGATATATGTGCAGTCACGGTGAAATGAAGTCTTCTCGTCGATATTGTCGAGATCATCTTGCCGATATGAGGTCTTCTCGTCAATATCGTCGAGATCATTTTGACTACTCCTACAGCTCCAAACTATCTTCACGATTACTAACTGAGTCCTCAAGATGATATAGCTTCTTTACGATGATACTTGACTTAGCTAGCACTTCATGAATCTTCACAATGATATCGTCGTGTGATACTTGTTATTATAGCGATATCATCGTGTTATACTTGTTGTCACGATGATATCTTGACTTAGTTGTATCTTCTAGTTCTTACAACGATATCGTCGTGTGTACTTTGTTGACACAATAATAACGCCGTGTTCTTCTTATTATCGTAACAATTATTGACTGATTTCTTCTGTTGTCTTCTATGAGTGATCTCAATAATATTATCGTGTGTACCTTGTTGACACGACGATATATGGCTTAGTCATTTTTGCTTTATCTTACGGAATTATACTTGCTCATGTCACATCAAATGAACATCAAATACAAATTGTACTTATCATTGACATGGGGACTTCTTCAAATCTAGAACATTGTGGGCAGTGTTCCCAACAATCTCCGTTATTTGAAGAAGTCATAACTCAGTTAATGATAAAACACATGTAATGAAAATTAGCAGATAATAACAACATTTCAGTTCTGATTATAAGAGCATCAACACATGATAGATAATATGAGATAGTTATTTCAATTTTCAGTATTAGAAACATCATTGTCATATTATGAATTTATAAATATTGAAATGTATTTGAAATTTCCAGCATTTCTTCATTTGCCCAACATAAGAAAGCCACCTATGCTTCTGGTTCCTTTAGAACTATTTCACTCCTTGCTTTCTTGACAACAACCTCCTATTTCTTTTCAGATTGCCTTGTGAAATATCCTTTGGGCTTAGGATGATATCAGAGTGGCTCTTGTGCATCTGATGGGATTCTCCCTGCTAGCTTGTCTCTTTCGTGGCTTATGCTGGAACATGCATTCTACATCTCTCTAGTTTGACAATATTAAATCCCATAATGTATTTGATCATACATGTCTTGGGTATAGTGTGTAGGTTTACAGGTGTGAAGACATTGAGATTTCTACTCTTTCTGACCTACCGCAGGGCACTTGCTCTACCGCTGGCGATAGCCATATTGACATGACTGCTACCGCAGGTGCTAACCAATCGCTGCGCGCTGCTTATCGATGAGAAGACAACATTGACTTGATGCTTTACTGCCGTCGAGAATGATTCGATGTGACTATTTCGGTGATGTGCTAGCCTACCACACCGCGCTATCCAAAGACAATAAGAGAATGTTCTCCGACACCCTCCTGATTTGGTGCTGGACAGCTATCAAAAGCACGTAAAGACACTACCGTCGCACGGTAAGTCTACCGCTGAGAGTAACTTAAAGAGTTCGCCATAAAGCGTTCTTTTCTTTTCCAAAAGTGTGGCTGTTGAAACCCAAAAGAAGAAGTCGGTTGTTTTGCCGTTTTTACACTAAAGAGCCAACGCCGGAAGAGAAGAACACCTTCCATTAAGCTGTAACAAATATAAGACCCCCAGTGTTCAGGTGCAAAGAAGTTCATGAGAGGCTAAGGTGGAGAGCTAGCGTCTGCACTAGGGCTAGCGCCTATCATCGAAATGTTGTGTATCGTAGAAGGGACTTGTAGGAATCGTCGAGTAGCATCAAGATGAATCATTGAGTACTAGCGCCAACACTAGTGCTAGCGCTGACGGTAGAGATCTCGATGAATTTGTGTCCCGACTAATGTGTTTCGACGAATCGTGTAGGCACTCGTGAATTTGGCTCATTGAGAGCTAGCGCAGGCTGTAGCGCTAGCGCTAGCGGTAGCTCTCTCGATGATTTCCTTAAGTGGGTATGGATAGGTTCGGCTGTACCACCTTTGGTCTAGCGCCTGATGTTAGTGGTAAGCGCAGGCGATAGCGGTTATATATATAGCATCCAAATCCGTGATTTTCCATAGTTTTTCTCTCTGGTCCTCTCTCCTAAGGCAAAGGAAGTAACAGGAAGAGAAGGGAAATCCATTTGGCTAGGAAAGTTCGAGGAAGAAGAACTCTTGCATGTTTGTGCCGTCTTCGAGTCCGTGGAAAGGAATCCTGATCAAATGAGACCGAAAAGAGCATCAAGGGTAATGATTCTCCTCCTTAATCTCTGGACATGTTGGCCCTTTGATTCGCATAGTAGCAGGAAGATTTCCACTAATTAGTGGATAGGCTCTTCCGACGGGTCGATATAGAGTAACCCTGTATAAAATTGCATATCGAGTCCGGATCGCTGTACGAACATATGCATACTGTGTGAAGCCCATCTGGACAGGTTGGTCCGGATTGGTGATGTTGATATGCTATATTGCACTCCGGAGAAGACTCCGAGTATGTATGCTTGTTTTTGGGTTCTAGGTGCTGTGACGTGCTACAGGGAGCCCTGGAGGTGACCTTCAGGAAATACCTGAAAGAGATGGCAGAATAACGTTCTGTGAGATAGCGCCATTGCTAGTGCTAGCACCGGCGCTAGCGCCAGTGATATCGGATATCACGTTGTGTGTTTGGAAGTAGCCCCCGAGGCTATTCGGATGACCAGTGAGGTTGTCTCATTGTCGGGCCAAGGTGAAGCTATACCTGCATCAGGCAGTTGATCCTGATGTTATGAGCACGAGCAAAGCTGAACCGAACCCAACCCTTAGCACTGAAGGAATTTTGAGAAAGGAATTGCAAGGTAGGAGGACCTTGATGGTAAAAGCTCATAATAGATTTGTGGTGCAGCTCCAGGAGTACACCGGAAATGTGCCTTGAGAGCATGATACGTGTGGCCTTGAGTTGATGTAAGTGGTGATTGTTTCTATGCGGTGCTTAGACACACCTGTGAAATATATGCTGCTATTGCTTGTTTGCAGGAAAGGAGTACCGCCGCCCCGAGCATGGGGTGGGTTCGTTATATTCTTGGTCAGCTAAAGCTGACCAATTACCTATTTTTCCCATGACTTTGTGGATTGTGCATTACAGGTCCTTGTGAGACGAGCGGGAAATAGTGGGTTGATGCCCCAGCTGCTGCGCTTTGCTGGCCCTTGAAGGCACAAGTGTTTTGCGTGTTCTTACTTCATGTCTTGTTGGCCTGCGTGCCGATGTTTGTAAAACATGTAATAAGAGAAACACATTTTGATGTATGGCCGTAGTGCTAAACCTTTTATATATATATATCAACCATTCCAATTCTGTATTGTGGACATGTTTTCTGGTTCAAGATTTAAATACATTTATGCTTCCGCTTATGCATAATCTCTGAGATGTTGTGGGTTGGTTAACTGAATACATAACCCTCTTGCTTGTTCACCTTATATAGCGTGGGGTCCCGGCCGGACCTACTGTTATATACTAAGCAACGGGTGGGGTGTTATAATTTAGTATCAGAGGCGGGTCTCATTCCCTTCCGTGCAAATTTGTGGTCAAATTCATTTAAGGGGTGGTGGGTATGTGTGTGCGTCACCATTTAACTCATTTAAAAAACCAGAATGTCCACTTATGAATGCATAATATATATGTTTTAGCATGATTGTGGAACCTGCATGTTCCTTGCTATTTTGTGGTTCTACTAGTCACTAAATTGTGTATGACATGATTATAGGGGACTAGAAGTGGTGCATGGCTGTCCCAACCCCAGCGCACTACCAAGAGTAGTGCATCTGATGAGATGGCTACGCCTCCTCCTTCTGATGAAACAATACGAAGGCTTGCTTATGTAGTGGTCACCATGATCAATGCACAACCCGGACGGCTTGTATCGCCTCTAGGCCATGGGGTGGCCCCGAAGCCAGTTGTAGCAGATGAGCCTGTTGTGGAAAGAACGGTACCGACAGTATCGGTTGAGGCGACACGAGCGATAAACCTTCACTTGAAGCTGTTTCTGAGTTTCCACCCTCTTACGTTTGAAGGGATAGGAACGCCAACGCAAGCTGAGGATTGGCTGTCTCTGGTGCAGAGAACCCTAATGGATATAGAGATGGAGGAAAGGAAGAAGGCAAGCCTTGTTACCTATTTATTGGATGGAGAGGCTAGGCTGTGGTGGGAAGGTTTGGAAAGGCATCAGTATGCCTGCAGAAAATTAACAGACATCTCGATGGAAGAGTTCTCGAGAGTGTTCTTGGCAAGGTATCTCCCTTCTGCTCAATGCTTCGAAATGGAGAACCAATTTCAAAGGTTGACTCAAGGGGAAAGAATGGTCGATGAGTACCTCCACGAGTTTCCGCATCTAGGAAGGTTTGCAGACTCTTCGTTTGATGATGAAGAGCGAAAAACCAACCGGTTTTATGAAGGTCTGCGTGATGATTTGCGGGTGCTTCTGCCAGTCCCAATGATGCAGGGATTTTTGAGATTGGTAAATACCGCCAGATCCCTTGAGAAGGACCTAAAGAGGATCCAAGCGAACAAGGACCGAGTGGTTGCAACGACTGAGTTTAAAGTACCAAGCTTCGTAAAATCTGGGTCCCGATGATTTAGAAAGAAGTCCAGGTTTTGTGCAAGTACTGGACGAGGTAAAAAGGCAGCAAGTACTGGACGAGGTCCAGTTACATGTTATAATTATGGCAAGGTGGGCCACATTTCTCTAGACTGTTGCGGCAGTAAAAAGGGAGCTGCGGCTTATGCGCTAGAGAAAGGGAAGGCAGCGGAGTCATCTGCATCACACTACACTCCAGCTCAACCGTGGGTACATAATCTTGGCCAGCAAGAGGCCATTAAGCAAAGCGATGTCGTGACAAGTATGATTTAATATATAACATTTATTTCTTTATGTCTTTTATACCTTGTGTGTGTTTGTTTGTATACCCTGTTTGTACGTATTAGGTTTTGTCCAAATTCAAAACTGTCCGACGATAGCTTTATTTGACTCTGGAGCATCCCACTCCTTTCTATCTGAGGACTTCATACTGCGTATTGGAGTGCCTTTGTTCGTGCAAAAGGATAGACTGGATGTCGTGTGGCCAAATGGGTGTCGAATGCATGCAGACATAGTTTGTAGTGTTCTGGTGCGGATAGGAGGTCATGAGTTTGAATTGGAAGCATCGATGCTGCTGATATCCAAATTTGATGTGATCTTTGGCATGGACTGGCTTTCAAAGCAGCTTGCATGCATTGATTGCAACATGAAGGAGGTCACTCTAGGGTAGAATACTGAATGCAAGACTACATTTATTGGTTTGTGAGGATCGAGCAAGATGTTCATGTCTGCTCTCCAAGTAGTCAAGGAGGGTTGGAAAGGCGCAGAGTTGTTATTCACAATATTGGAGACTTCTGAGCCAAAGCCCAGATTGTGTGATGTCCCGATCATATAAGAGTATGCAGATACTTTCCCAAAAGTTCTTCCTGGGGCTCCACCTCAGCGAGAGATTGACTTCGCTATTGAGTTATTGCTAGGTGCTAAACCGGTGGCACGCTCACCATACCGAATTGCGCCAAAGGAGATTGCGGAATTATAAGTTCAGTTGCAGGAGTTGCTGGAACAAGGCTATATAAGCCCAAGCTCATCCCCTTGGAGTACACCGGGCCTCTTTGTGAAGAAGAAGGACGGAAACTTACGTCTGTGCATAGACTACCGCGAACTGAATAAGCTGACAGAAAAGAATAAGTATTCAATTCCGCGAATCGATGACCTGTTCGATCAGCTAGTTGGATCGACTGTGTACTCAAAGCTGGATTTGAAATCTGGCTACTACCAGTTGCGAATTTGGGAATGTGATAGTCCCAAGACGGCGTTTAGTACCCATTACAGGTACTTTGAGTTCACAGTGATGTCGTTTGGCTTAATGAATGCGCCATCGGTATTCATGGACATGGTGAACTGAAGGTTTCGAGGGTGTCTAGACCGATTTGTTATTGTCTTCATAGAAGATATTTTAGTATACTCTCAGTCGGAAGAAGAACATGCGATTCACTTGCGCATTGTTTTGGATACCCTGAGGCGAAGTCAGTTGTATGCCAAGTTCTCAAAGTGCGTGTTTTGGCTCTCCTCTGTGGCATTCCTAGGTCATGTGGTCAGTGGAGAGGGAATTGCAGTAGATACTGCAAAGATAGTTGCGATATGGGAGTGGCCTGTGTTGACTACAGTGGCGGAAGTCCATAGTTACCTAGGATTTGCCGGCTATTATAGGCGCTTCGTAGAGAACTTCTCGAGGATAGCTCTGCCTTTCATGACATTGACTAGGAAAGATCAGAAGTTCATTTGACACTAGAGTGTGCGCGGACTTTTGAAGAGCTGAAGAGTCATCTGACCATGACGCCAATTCTTTGTTCGCCATGTGGTACGGAAGGCTTTGAAGTCTACAGTGATGCGTCAGGGAGCGGCATAGGCTGTGTTCTTCCTTAGCATGGTCAGGTTATTGCTTATGGCTCCCACCAGCTGAAGGTGCATGAGAGGAATTATCCGGCCCATGACTTGGAGGTAGCGGCCATGATATTCGCACTTAAGCTTTGGCGACATTACTTATATGGCATGAAGATTGACATCTTTACGAACCATAAGTGCTTGCAGTACCTAATAGATAAAAATGAGCTGAATATGCGACAACAAAGGTGGATGGACTTCCCGGGGGACTGCACTTTCAAGATCCACTACACTCCCGGGAAGGGGAATGTTTTTGCTGATGCTTTGAGTCGGAGGGCTTCTACACAAGAAAACTGTATACAGATGCACGATGAGCATTTAATCAGGGGCTTGGAGGCCTTAGACATTGTTTGCATTAACAAGAGAACCAGTGCCACATCATGTTTGAACTGGATATAGGTACAATGTGACCTTGCATACAGAGTTTGATTGGCATTGGAACTTGATGAAAGCATGAAGCGGTATGTGACAGAGACTAGGGATGAGTCTAATACCGAGTTTTCCTTGGAAGACGGTCTTTTGTGGAAAGACAGTTGTCTGTGCATCCCCAATGTTGTAAATTATGGGAGGAGTTGATGTATGAGGCACACTTTACTAAGTACTCAATCCATCCGGGGAGCACAAAAATGTACCAGGATATGAAGCAGCTATTCTAGTGGACGGGTTTAAGGAAAGACATCGCATTATACGTAGCTAAGTGTCACACTTGCGTGCTCGTGAAGTCTGAATGCCAAAAACTGGAGGTTTCCTGAAGTTGTTACCTGTTCCGGAATGGAAATTCGATGATATTTCTATGGATTTTGTGCATGGTTTGTCGAGATCGCAGTCTGGGATCGATGCCATTTGGGTGATTGTGGACCGTTTGACGAAAGTCACACACTTCATTCCGAACCGGCGGGATGATTCAGTGGAAAAGTTAGCGAAGATGTATGTTGATAGCATAGTGTGATTGCATGGTGTGCCACGTAGCATCATAAGTGACCGAGATGGGCGCTTCACGTCAAAAAATTGGAGGCTAATCCACCAACTATTGGGTACCACGCTGAAATTTAGCACTGCCTTCCATCCTCAAACAGATGGGCAGACTGAGCGGACCTACAGGACTTTGGAGGATATGCTCCGAATGTGCGCCTTGGATTTCAGAAAGAGGTGGGAGGATCATCTCTTCTTGATCGAGTTTGCTTATAATAACAACTATCAAGCAAGTATAAAAATGACATCCTTTGAGGCCCTTTATTGTAAAAAGTGTCGTACACCTTTGGCTTGGGCGGAGACGGGCAAGACTAAGCTGTTTAAACGTAAAGAAGTCGAAGATGCCACTTCGACTATTTGGACAATCCAGGAGAGATTGCTGATTGCACAAGATAGGCAAGCAAAGTACTATAATGCTAGACTCAGAAATGTCGAGTTCGCCATGGGCGACTGGGTTTATCTCAAAATTAAACCTTTCAAGCGTGTATCAAGGATTCGACACTAGAAAAAGTTGCATCCCAGATACCTTGGACCGTTTGAGATACTAGAACGTATTGGTGAGGCTTACTATCAGCTCGCTCTCTAGACAAAGCTGAGTAGTTTGCATGATGTGTTTCACATCTCCGTGCTAAGGAAGTCTGTGCAAGGGCCTACTGAAATGCTTGTGGATGATGTTCAAGTGTCGATCGAAAGTGGGCTAGCGACAAGGGTCGAGCCCATTCAGATTGAAGATAACGAGATCAAGCAGTTACAGAATAAGTCGATCAGAATTGTCAAAGTATGCTAGGACAATTGCTGGTGTGAGGAGCTTTCGTGGGAGCGAGAGCAGACCATGCTTGAGGAGTTCCTTGAGTTGTTCCATTAAAGTACAAAGTTAACTTTTGTGTCTTTCTAGTTTTTGCACCGTTAGAATTTTGGGATGAAATTCTTTTTAAGGGGGAGGATTGTAAGACCCCCAGTGTTCAGGTGCAAAGAAGTTCCAGAGAGGCTAAGGCAGAGAGCTAGCGCCAGCGCTAGGGCTAGCGCCGGCGGTGGCGCCTTTCATCAAAATGTTGTGTATCGTCGAAGGGACTTGTGGGAATCGTCGAGTAGCTTCAATACGAATTGTCGAGTACTAGCTCCAGCACTTGTTCTAGCGCTGGTGGTAGCATCTTGATGAATTTGTGTCCCGATGAATGTGTTTCGACGAATCATGGTAAGCACTCATGAATTCGTCTCGTCGAGAGCTAGCGCAGGCAGTAGCGGTAGATCTCTCAACGATTTCCTTAAATGTCTATGGATAGTTTCAGCCATACCGCCTTTGGACTAGCATCTGGCATTAGTGGCTAGCGCCGGCGATAATGGTTTTATATATATGGCATCCAAATCCGTGATTTTCCTTAGTTTTTCTCTCTGGTCCTCTCTCCTAAGGCAAAGGCAGTAAAAGGAAGAGATGGGAAATCAGTTTGGCTAGGCATGTTCAAGGAAGAAGAACTCTTGCGTATTTGTGCCATCATCGAGTCCGTGGAAAGGAATCCTGATCAAATGGCATCAGAAAGAGCATCAAGGGTAACAATTCTCCTCCTTAATCTCTGGACATGCTGGTCCTTTGATTCGCATAGTAGCAGGAAGATTTCCACTAATTAGTGGATAGGCTCTTCCGAAGGGTCGATATAGAGTATCCCCATAGAAAATTTCATATAGAGTACGGATCGTTGTACGGACATATGCATACTGTTTGAAAGCCCATCTGGATAGGTTCATCTGGATTGGTGATATTGATATGCTATATTGCACTCCGGAGAAGACTCAGAGTATGTATGCTTGTTTTTGGGTTCTGGGTACTGTGACGTGCTGTAGGGAGCCCTGGAGGTGACCTTCAGGAAATACCCAAAAGAGATGGCAGAATACCGTTTTGTGAGATAGCGCCAGTGATATCGGATATCACGTGGTGTGTTTGGAAATAGCCCTTGTGGCTATTCTAATGACCTAGTGAGGTTGTCTCGTTGCTGAGCCGAGGTGAATCCGTACCCGCATCGGGTAGTTGATCCCGATGTTAAGAGCACAGGCAAAGCTGAACCGAACCCATCCCTTAGCCGGTCAGTGAAGAGGTCGCCTCTCGGTGCACTGAAGGAATTTTTGGAAAGGAACCGTAAGGTAAGAGGACCTTGACAGTATAAGCTCATAATAAATTCATGGTGTAGCTCCAGGAGTACACCGAAAATGTGCCTTGAGAGCACAATACATGTGACCTTGAGTCGACGTAAGTGGTGATTGTTTCTATGCGGTGCTTAGACGCACATGTGAAATATATGCTGTTATTACTTGTTTGCTGAAAAGGAGTACCTACGCCCCGAGCATAGGGTGGGTTCATTATATTCTTGGTCAGCTAAAGCTGAGTGGTTACCTATTTTATCCACGGCTATGTGGATTGTGCATTACAGGTCCTAGCGAGAAGAGCGGGAAATAACGGGTTGAAGCCCCAGCTGCTGCGCTTTATTGGCCCTCGAAGGCCCAAGTGTTTTGCGTGTTCTTACTTCATGTATTGCCGGCCTGCATGCCGATGTTTGTAAAACATGTAATAAGAGGAGCACATTTTGATGTATGGCGGTAGTGCCAAACCTAATATATATATATATATATATATCAGTCATTCCTATTCTGTATGTGGACATGTCTTCTGGTCCAAGATTTAAATACATTTATGCTTCCGCTTATGCGTAATCTCTGAGATGTTGTGGGTTGGTTAACTGAATACGTAACCCTCTTGCTTGTTCACCTTATATGGCGTGGGGTTCCGACCGGACCTACTATTATATCACTACTAGAAAAATGAGTTTTGGCTACATTTTTTTGCTAGGTTCCAAAAATCATGGAAAATACACTAGTTTTGGCCAGGGTTGCAAAACCGTGGCTAATATACTAGTATTACCCGTGACAAGCAAAAAGCATGGCTAATACTTAAGTATTATCCATGACAAGCAAAAAGCATGGCTAATACTTAAGTATTAGCCACGAAAAGAAAAAGTATGGCTAATATCTAGCTATTAACCACGGCAGGGTAGGGAAGGGCAGCAGTATTCGCGATTTATTCTCCTCTGCGCACCCCATGACCTACATTACTCTATCACTCGACCCGCCTCTCCCTCGCTAATCTTCTCCATGTCCTCCACCGATCACCATCACCACATCTACTAGGGGAAGGCCTAGGTTCAGGCATACCCGAGCGTAACATCCTCCATCATGACAATCACAGCAAGAATGTTCCCCAATGAGCATCTCCAAACTATGCATTTGAGCTTCTCCAATTGAGGAACCTTCCGCCTTCGGAGCTGCCTTCCGTACTTCCCTTTGACATTGTCCAGTGCCTGGTTCTTACGGAGTCAAACATCCTCCATCATGATCCCAACTGCGTGAATATCGATCCTCCAGCCACAGATCAAGCCGACTGAAGTGGTAGGGTCGTTATTGTGGGCGAAGTCCTTGGGAAACTCCACGATGTTCTATTTCTTCTCAGCGACAAAGGATTTCCATCCGAATAGCGCACCTTCATATTCAACGGAGATTATGTCGATAGAGGGGCATGGGGCCTGAAGACTTTTCCGCTCCTACTTGCATGGAAGGTTTGTATTTTATCCTTCTTTAAATGTGTAATCTAGGTTTGATTTCTATTGAAGGATTGAGATTGTGTCTAGTTTGTTATCTGGCAGCATCCATAACTATCTTGCTCGATTTGGGTTATGCGTGCTTTCAGGAAGCAGATTAGAGAAGCATTAATCTTTCCAATAAAAGTGAACATGAATCACTATCTGATGTTATCAAGGGGAATTGGATGGTGGCTCTATTAGTTTCCATTTTGTCAAACCAGGGATTTGGGGCATATTTTCTTACTCTTGCTATTGTGATTAAGGAGGAATGTGACAATTGTTTCTTGGTTGCTAATTTTTATAAATAATAAGGACAGAGAGTTATCCATTTATTAGTTTGTTTAAGATTCCCAATGTGACAATGGGAATCCATGAAAGTTGGCACATTACTCAACAAGTCAGTCACAATGGGTTTTCGACTTTTCATTCTTCACTTTACCTAACTTTGTTGAATTGAATGATGACCTAGGACCTATAAAATTAATTTATTGTCAATGCATAAATTCATAAGTCCTTTATCTCTGAAACAATAATCTACTATCAAATATTTGCAAAACAATTGGCTTCATTCAATGATTATTTTATTTTTACAGTCAGACTATCTGATTCTGAAGTCTATATTTGAAAAACTTAATTTTCAAACAATATTTCTTGGTTTTTATGTGGTAATTTCTTTTAACTTGAGCAATGGATTGATATTTCTGCTTCATAAATAGAAAAGATATCTTCAAAAATTCACTGCCTGCCAAACTGTGAGAGGAAGAGTGGGAATCTGGGATAGAGGTATTTGATTTTAATTGTTTTAAAGAGTTTATAGGAAGGAGGTTCATAACAGACAAAATTATGTGTCTACTGCAAGGTTATTTACCAGCTTGTGCATGTAATTTATAAAAGTAGAACCTTTGGTGATTAAAAAAGTTGTTACCACGTGCATTTTTTTCATAAGCTGCAAAATGAAACATACTAATCTTACACGCAGATACTGAGCAGGAAAATCCAGATAAGTGATGCAACATTCAACCTGTAACTTGACAAGGCCAAGGAAGAATGCTATGAAGTTGAGAAGCTACATAAGACGCCTCAGACGAATCCTCCTCCCAGCAGCGACGCCGCTCCGACGGCCAAATATGGCATTTGGTGGATAAAATTTTTATTTGGTAAATGAGAAAATAATACAGTAGTAATAATACTGTATGCATTTGCTTACAGGTCATAAGTAAGCTTGTTTCAGTAAATGTAAGGCTTTCTGAACTCACTGTTTCCCGTTCCAACTCCCCTTGCTCCTGGGATATGTTTGTATCAGGGTCTATGCCCTGTGGTTGATTCAAAATTGTTTAAATCATTTGGAGTCTTTCTCTTATTTTATTTTAGCTTTCTGGATAATTTCTTGTAGATATGATCTTATCGAGGACTTTACTATTTTTTATTTTAGCTTTATGGTTGGTTTGTGGCATCTATGAACATTTGGTGTTTTTCTCTATTTCTGTTTTACCTTCCTGGTTTGTTTCTTGTAGATGTAGTTTTTAAAAAATACATAATTTATTATTTGCCACGGTTTAAAACCGTGGCAAATAATTTTTTTTTAATTTCAGAATTACTTTTAGCTAGGGCTTAAAACCGTGGCTAATAGTCCGACTATTTGCCACGACTAAAAGTTGTGGAAAATAGTCCTTTTTAACGTTATGGAGATGTTTTTGACAGGGTCTGAAACTGTGGCTAAAGGTAAAGATATTAGCCACGATAGTATTTGTTTTTGGCTAATACTATTTGCCACGGCCAATTTGTGGCTAAAAAACCTTTCTCCACGCGACTTTTAGCCACAAATTTTTTCCGTGGCTAGACCGTGGCAAAAGATCTTTAACCACGGTTTTAGAGTTTTTGCCAGGGCAAATTGCCCTGGCCAAAAATCAATTTTCTTGTATACTGTGCAACGGGTGGGGTGTTACAACGAAGAAGGTCATCAGAGTTCAGAATAAGAACGAGAATCTGAGCACCAACGAGCGCATCTTACACGAAGATCAAAAGCGTCGTTTGCTCACCACATCCGAAGAAATATGTTGAGGGAGCACAACTTCTCATCTCTTCTAAGTCTTTCTTTTTATTTTTTTTACTATTTTGGTGTGTGAAATTGTCTGGTTTGGACATCAGAATCCAGTTTCGAATTCGTGGAAATTGACCTGGGAGGTCGTCGGAATCCAGGGAGGTTTCAGTATGAAATCGTCCTGGGAGGATGTCTAGATCACTACTAGAAAAATGAGTATTAGCTACACTTTTTTTGCTATGGTTCAAAAACCGTGGCTAATACAATAGTATTAGCCATGATTGCAAAATCGTGGCTAATAGTTAGACTTTAGCCACGGCTGTAAAAAAGCGCGGCTAATACTTAATCATTAGCCACAGTAATAAGAAAATTGTGGCTAATACGTGAAGAAACAAGCATGGCTAATACATAATATTAGCGACGATTTAGGGGGACCTCCTTATTTCGGGAAAAGCTGAAGAGTCCCGCGTGCGATGTTTTCGTTCTCCAAACCAGTGCCCTAAACTCCTCCTTGACGGCGACAAAGACGAGCAGCCCAGCCCCATCAGTCCATCTCGTTTGTGCCCATTGGTGAGTAACCTAAACGTATCTTCTTCCTCGATGGCGAAGAAGTCTATCCTCCATCTCACAGGTCCTCCTTTGTTCACTCCTAGCCACGACTCTCGTGAAGTGGTGAGTGTTCATTTTTGTTTCCATCAAGGCATCGACTAAACCCTATCCATCGACCCTTTAACGTCCTTTGTCTGATATTTCTGTCTCCTTCTATTGCAGATTCATGCCAGACAAACACAAGTAGCATTTCTTTGCCTCCGCAGACTCATTTTTGTCCAGATTCTAGGAAACTACACCCAGATTCAGTCTTCTTTATTCTCCTGTGAAAATTTTCTTCTATATCCAGATTCCAGGCAGGTAAGTTTTTGTTCTATGTTTTTCTTCTTTATCAGTTTTAATTTCTGAATACAATTATAATTAGCTTCTTATCACTGAAAGTTTTAAAAGCTAGCTACAGGAATTAATGGTTAAAAGTTACCAAATCATTTAATATGATGACAGGGCTCTTTGGTCTCCTCCTGTAAATTTGCTTGGGGTTTTCTACTTGATATGAAAATTCATGAGGAGGTGCTTTTACTTAGAAAAAAAACTCACATGTCACTTGGTATGTAACTGAGCTTGCTTAAGTGCAAGTGAGCTTTCTATATTTAAAATAACAGTTAGGCACATGTGATCAGCAATGACTACTGCTGAACAAGCAAATTGTTGTTATATTATTATAATATGGTTCATTCTTGTAGGATAATTCATTGTTCCATCTCGCCAAACATCCAGACCAGCCCGACGGCATGTAGTTTGTTTAAAAAATACATAATTAATTATTTTCCACGGCTTGAAACCGTGGCTAATAGTTTTTAAAAAATATCGAACTTACTATTAGCCAGGGTTTCAAACCGTGGCTAATAGTCAGATTATTTGCCACGGCCTAAAGTCATGGCAGATAGTTTATTTTAACTGTATTAAGAAGGTTTTGCCAGGGTATGAAATCGTGGCTAAAAGTTAAGTTATTAGCCACGACAATATTTGTTTGTGGCTAATACTTTTTGCCACGGCCAATCCGTGGCTAAAAACCTTTCTCCACGCGACCTTTAGCCACGAATTTTTCCCGTGGCTAGACCGTGGCAAAAGCTCTTTAGCCACGATTTTGGACTTTTTGCCAGGGCAATTTGCCCTGGCCAAAAGTCTGTTTTCTTGTAGTGGATCTGAGAGATCTAGTGGGCTCTAAGATCCTTCTTGGGAGGAAGGTGAGGAGCGGCTCGAAGAATTTTTCGAGGAGGAATGAGAGAGAGCTAAATGGTCCTTGGATTAGGGTCGGTATGGAAAACCCAAGGTTGCCATATTTATCATCTCTGATCTCCAGCGTCATGGAGATCTAAGTCTTTTTGTATAAACAATGTTTGATTTTTCAATAATATCATAATTCTCTATTTTATAATATAAAGTGTTGTGATAGTTATGTAAGCGGATTGGCTGGAGCAGTGATATTCCCGAAATGTTATCCTGCAGTAAGTGTGTTGTATCCATGCTAACGACGCGTGGTAGGGTTATTGCCAGTGCTAGCTTCCAGTATGCTCATTCCTGCTGTATTTTCTTTAAATCGCCAATTGATTAAAAACCTTATTCACCCCCTCTAAGACTGGCCACCCGATCCAACAAGTGGTATTAGAGCATAGGTTATTCCATAATGGTCTTACAATCGGGAATAATGATACTTCTTGAACTCGCATCTATCAGTGAGGATGAAGCTATGTATATTGAAAATACAGTAGCACCACCCTTGTTTACAGGTGTGAATTATCTAGGGTGGAAAGCTGAATGAAAAGATTCCTTATATCTCAAGATATAAATGCTTGGAATATAATGATTATAAAACCACCAAGCACACTAAATAGGGATGAATGCTATATTAATGCCAAGGCCCTGAATATTTTGTTCTGTGGGCTTGGTCAAGAAATTTTCAAATTAATTTATACTCTACTGACTGCATATGTCATTTGGAAATATCTTGAGAATATATTTGGTCTACCTTCTACAGATACTAAACTCAGGCAATTTATGGTGGATCCAAGAAAAATACCAGATGAAGAAATTTGCTTGGAGGAAGACTGTGATAACACATCAAGCAGAAGTGAAGATGTGCAGTTAGTGTTGGGAGAGACTTTTGAAGAATTCAGAAGTGAATATAACTCGGATGTGTCTCGTTCTCTGACCATCACTTTAGTGGGAAATGTCAACCCTTTTAATAATTTAAATGAAAAATATAAGGTACTTGAAAAAGAGTTTGTCATATCAAAAGAAAATAATGAAAATCTTTGTCTAATATCAAAAGAAAATAATGAAAATCTTTGTCTAGTAATATAATAATTAAAAACTGATTATGCTAAGTTTGAAAATTATAAAACTAAAATTAATAAAATGGATGAGACTTTTGAAGAATTCAGAAGTGAATATAAAGCTCATATTGATTCAATAGTCTCCACACATGAGAATAACATAATCGCATATAATAAAGCTCGACATTTGATTGAATGAATCATTATCTAACATAAAACATTAATCATACTTAGAGGCATGCTAGGCAATCTTACAAAATTTTCTATAGTCTATTTCATTGCACATAACAAGATTAAGGTCAAGGCATAACAAACCAAAACAATGTTTAGGAAACTTGAAATTAAAATTAAATATTAAAGAAAATCTTTAAGAGTATGCTTAGTTATTGTGGACTATTGGAGAAAAATATCAAGATTTTTGCTCATGTGAAATCCTATTATTCAAATAATACAACAAAGACATGACAAATCATATTTTTAAAAATATTAATTTTTGTGGATTTTTGAATAAAGGGAAACAAAAATTAATAGAGAAATAGAAGTTTTAAAAAAGCAGAGAAACAAACAGAAAATATATGCATGAGAAAATACCAGAAATTTTTCAAAAAAGAAAAAATGCACTTTGGAGCAAAAGGGCTGACGCCGAGCGTTAACTCCTAACGCCGAAACAGTAATCGATTTCTTTATTTCTTGATTTTTTCCCTTAATTTAGAGTTATTATATAGATGCCTTCTCAGTGTAAACATTTCAGACTTTATAAAGATGATTTGGAGGCTCTTTAAGCATGTTTTTGTAGGTTTAAAAGTCGGTTTTACATTTTTATTATGTTTTGGTTTTTTAAGAAATTTGTTGGAACACGGTCTTCCGCATCTCCTATGTTTGAGAATAACAAATCCTATGTGTATTTGATCTTGTGTGTTTAAGTGTGCAGGAAAACAAGTCCACATGACTCAAGGATAACATAAGAAAGTTGCGCCAAAATTTGAAGCCTAAATTCCAACATGCCAGCTAGCACCGGCGCTAGTGCTAGCGCCGGCGCTACCCCAGATATGAGAAAATTTTGGGAGCAGTTATAGATGGTGCTAGCACCAGGCGATAACTGCTAACGTACACGGTAGCAGCTAGCGCGGGCGGTATCTACTAGCACAGGCGGTAGCGCAAAGCACAAGAGGAAGGCGGTCAGCTTGCTTAAAATGAAGGATTCTCACGCGGAGAATATTGCCTAATTTGGGATAGCGCCTACGGTAGTGTTAGCGCAGGCGCTAGTTCTAAGGTCATAAAAATGACCCCTTGGATCAATCTTCTTCATCCCTTTTCCACTCCAAAATTCCAGAGCTTCGTGCCACATCATATAGAAGAAGGTTCAGAGATATACTCCCACAAATCCATGAAGGCTTAAGGAGATCTGTGGGGAAGATTTCAATACGCGTCATCATCGTGACGAAAGACCGCATCGACTATGATCATACTCTGCGGGTCTTCGTCTACTTCTCCAAGAGATCCATATAGGGAGTTTTTATATTATTGTTATTTATTTCACATCTTTACTTGTAATCGTTTAGTGAATTCACCTCGTATTGGCGACTAGGTCTGGGTAGGAGTTAGGGAAGAAAATCGCCTCGTGTTGGCGACTAGTTCTAGGGTGTAGATCTAGGGGGTGCTCGAGGCCTTATCCGGGGAAGGATTGGCTAGAGTGGCTTGAGGCCGTATCCCGGGAAGGATCGGCTAAAGCCAACTGGTTTGTGGGGATACGAGTCGGTATAGAAAACAAAAAGAGTATTTCATATTTCGCCTTGATTTTTAGCGTCATTGAAATCGAATTTTATAATCAATTTTATTAATAATAATCATGTCTCTCTTTGTGTAAAAAAATCTATTTAATCTTCATTTCTCTAAATTGTTTATTATCCTCTTCTTCATTATAAAACAATTTAGATCTTTATTCAAAATCACTATTTTGATCTCTTATTATTTCAAGTATTCTAAAATATAATTTAAGTTTTTAAGACCCTTATTCACCCCCCTCTAAGGGCGCCTACAGATCTAACAAGTGGTATTAGAGCTAGGTTATTCCAAATCGGCTTAACAACTGGGAATATATGGTGTCTCATGATCTCGCTTCTATTAGTGGGAGAAATTTTTATGAAGAAGGAAAATCACTAGCACCGCCTTTATTTGAAGAAAGAAATTATAAAGGTTGGAAATTTTTAATGGAAAAGTTTATTAAAAATTTAGATATCGAAGCATGGAATATAGAAATAGTAAGACCAGCAGATGAAACAAATAAAAAGGAACGACACCTAAATGCAAAGGCTTTGAATAACATCTTTTGTGTTTTATCTCAAGAAAATTTTAAATTAATATATTATTTTTCTAGTGCATACAAAGTATGGAAATTTCTTGAAGAAATGTATGATTTTCCTCTCGCAGGTATGGAACAAACACAGGAGGAGAAGGGCATACAAGCATCCACCTCTATTCAAGAAGATCTCTTTCGTAGAAAAATCATGGAAATCATGGAAATTGACTTAGACAAAAAGAGCAATTCATCGAGAGAAGATGAAAATTCATCTATAAAGGAGGAAGGCCTAGAAGACGACAAAGGAACTTCATGTTCACATCTTACCTCTTTCGATAGCGCTATAAGAAAGTCTAGTTTTTCTTCTTATTTCCATATACTAAAAATTGTTAAACGTAAAATGAAGAAATTGAAAATTGCTAATAAAAAATTACGCTTAAAAAATAAAAGATTAAAAGCTAATTCAGAATCTAAATGTGATGTGGCTTCCCTATCTTGCCCAAAAATTGAAATCTTAAAACCTTGTTTTGATTGTAATAATATTAATGAAAAATTCAAGGATTTTGAAAAAGAACTATTAATTGTAAAAGAACATAATGAAAAATTATCCTTAGAAAATTTATATTTGAAAAATGATTGTGCTACATGCAAAAGCTATAAAATTGAAATCAAAGAGATGGATGAAACATTTGAAGAATTTAGAAATGACTATCAAACTCATATTGACTCAATTGTTTCCACTCATAAAAATAGCACAATTGCTTATAATAAAGCTACACACAATTTTATGATAAAAAATGATGAATTAGAATAAAAAATCAACTTGCTTATGAAAATTATAAATACAAATTCACAATATCAAGCAATATCTAAAAGCAAGTTGAATATGAATAGGACTATCTTAAGTAAACCTAATAATGGGAGTTAGAAACACAAAATGTTTGTAAATCAAAATCCAAATCACTATTATTTAAAAAATCGTGTATCTCCCAAATTAAATTCAAATGTGCAAAAATTTCCTATGAACAATAACTTCAATAATCATTACAATCATAATCTACAATATAGAGATTATCACAATGGAAATTTGATGCATAAGAACAACATTAAACCAAGGTTTGAATGGAGACCCAAAATAAAAAAACAATGAAACATTAACTCCACTGAAAGGGTCCTTCCATCCTTGTCTCCCCAAAATCAAACTCGATGTATTTGGGTACCCAAAGGAACCATCCCACTTGGTCCCCTTTGGATACCTAAAACTCTTATCTACAAGTATCATTCATTTGCATGAAGTAGAAATAAATCAAAATGAATTACAAAATACTCTACTTCATGATATGCCTAATGTTCCATTTTATTTTTCTTTTTGTTCTCTTTTTAAGCCATCATGTCAAGGTCATCTAATATAATATTTGAAATTTGACTGCCCCTAAAGCCTAAATGAAGTTTACAAATCATTGTAAATCAAAAGTAAAAGTTAGGTTTTCATTTATAAATGACCAATCTATTACTACTAAAATCATTGCCTATAAATATCATATAGTATTCATATAAATTAAACTATAAATTTGCTATAAGATATTTTTAATTAAATCAAGTTATTAGGCTATTAAGCACTTTAGCCTTCATCAACAAAATTGGAGAATTAACAAGTGACAACGTGTGGACATCCTTTCAAAAACTATTTACAACACATGAATCATAATTTGGGTTTTGACCTCGTGAGTTAAAATTTAACTTCCGCAACTTATTGCATTTTCTTCAAAAAATTTGCTAGCTCTAATGTCTGATTTTCTGTAATCTTAAAATTCTGAAAATCACTAAAAATATATTATTTTACATGTACTACTCATTTTTGCATTTATGTCATTAATTTATTTTTGAAAAATTAAAATAAAAAACTACAAAAGCCAAAATTGCAAAAAACATTTTATTCGATTCTTTGTTTACTTGTTTAATTTCTATTTCTATATGCAAAAATCAAATACAAAAATATAAAACAAAGAATTATCAAAAATCATTTTTTGAACTTAAATTTTTTTATTTACATGTATCTTGCGAAAGGGAGATTTGGGCTATCATCCCATCATATCTCCTAGTACCGGGCGAACCCCTCACATGGTAGATCTCGGGAAGTCCAAGATCATTTTTAAAAGTTCAATTTTTAAAATCAAAATTCTTTTTATCAAAAAATAAACTGTATGAACTTTATTATAAATATCAAGCGTGGTTTAATCTATCATTTAGACCTTCTACAATGTTATAATCTAAACAATGTTTTATCATGCTTTGATATATCTATTCACATGTGCAGCAATTGTAATGAAAAGGTTGTGTAGAACCAATCTTAGCATGCCTCTAAGTATGAGTAAATTTTTTATGATTGATAATGATTTTTATTCACTCACTTATTTTGGCAAAGTCTACTTGTGCTTTTAATCTAAGAATGCTTGCTTGTGAATTGTAACTGCACAATAAATTAAATTTTGCACAAATATCTTACCTACACCACCTTTATTTGCACTCTTAATATTTAAGAAAAGTGGTTGTCCTTTGAAATTACATTGGTTTGCAAAATAAGTGTATTCGGAGAACTTTGTACAAAAATAATAATCATGAAATAAATTAAAAAGATAACTCCACCAAGCACTACTTGAACCCCCTAATAAGTCTTAATAAGCGTTGTGAGGGTGAGCACCTTGGAAAGAATTTTAAAGTGTCTTGTGTAAACCTTTATTTTTAAACCACTTATTCTTAAGTACACCAGATCACAAAAAATTAATATTGAAAAATAAAGTGTGTGATCCCCCAAGCACTACTTTGCACCCTGATAAGTCTTAATGAGCATTGTGTATGCAAAACACCTTGGTTGTTGTACATTTTTTCTATGTGCATTAAAGTGTGTGGAAGTAAAATTATTTGTGTTTTATTGTGCACTTTACTCTACATATGTATTGTATTTTTGATTAAATCATTTGTTTACTCTATTCAAAATACACTTATGGGCATATCATTATCTTTCATAACACTTCTTCTCATGAGTATTGGATCCTAATACTAAAATTCTATACTCTCTATATATATACAAATGCACTAGATAACCTAGCATGTTCTCTATAATGTTTTGTATGTTTTGAATTTGTGAATTAATATAACGTTGTTGTACTCTCTTTTTGAAAACATTATTTCATGCTTGGTTACTTTTTTGTCAAACTTAAAGATTTTAAATGCAAATTGATTTACAAAAACATCTTCATTTTGGAATTTAACTCATATATCTTCTTATGAATCGTCATGTTTACAAAAAGATGTTTCTTGTATTTTTATAAGTCTTCCTTATCATCACCATGTATTTTTTACCTTGCACTTTCATGCTTATATCAAAGTCTTAAATCTCAAAATTCCTTTTTCAACAAATGGTAGACTTGCTTGGTAGAATTTATATTGGTTGTTCTGACACAAATATCACTTTTATGCTAAAAACTCTAATTCATTAATGGATTTCAAATAGCTATGAGAGTTTTTCAAAAAAACATTCAAATAAAAATATAAACCCATAGGCTATGAACTTATTATTAGATTCAAATGCTCAATGTTTCCAATGATTATTATCTTATAATTTCACATCTCACCATAGCGAGGGCGTAGGGTCGTATACATTAGATAACCTGACCTCTAAGTCATGTCTTGTCCTAAACCGGGGAGGGTTCCAGTAGGGCCTTACGAGGCACTGGGGGGAAAGAGTGATAGGTTGAGTATTTTCTAGTGTTTGCATATGGGACTAACACCCCAACCTACGATATATATGCAGCTCCTCATGACCATCCGTCACTTAGTACAGGGCTAGGGTGTAGACAAATTGTCTGGGTAGATTGGTTACTTGGAAATCATTACCTTTTTATGCTTAAAACTCTTATATAAAGGGGGAGAACTAACATGATAATATTGATTACTTGCCAAATGTTATATTGTTCATCTTTATGCTAAAAACTCTGATCTATTTCTATGAAAATATTCATACTAAAAACTCTGATTTATAAAAACTATTTTTATGCTTAAAACTCCCTATCATTTCATTTCGATTATGCCTTATCTTATTATCAAAAATCCTTTTTTTGTCTCTTGCATCCTTGCCCACTTTTGCTAATAACAAAAGGGGGAGAACTAACATGATAAAAATTCACCGCTATCAAAATGGAAAACTAACATGATTAATTAAGATGATAGCTTACTTATTAAGGGAGCATTCACTTAGGGGGAGCATGTATTTAGGGGGAGCAATTCTAAATACCAAAATCAACAATTATCCTTAGTCATCACTTTCACACACACACAAGTAGGTTCCATCATGCTTATATACTAATGCTCTGATTTATCATTAATGGATTTGTTATTATCAAAAGGGGGAGTTTGTTGGAACATGGTCTTCCGCATCTCCTAGGTTCGAGAATAACAAATCCTATGTGTATTTGATCTTGTGTGTTTAAGTGTGTAGGAAAACAAGTCCACATTACTCAAGGATAACATAAGAAAGTTGCGCCAAAATTTGAAGCCAAAATTCCAACATGCCCACTAGCACTGGCGCTAGCGCTAGCGCCGGCGCTAGCTCTGATTTGAGAAAATTTTGGGAGCAGTTATAGAAGGTGCTAGTGCTAGGTGATAGCTGCTAATGCAGAAGGTAGCAACTAGCACGGGAGGTATCTACTAGCGCAGGCGGTAGCGCAAAGCACAAGAGGAAGGAGGCCGGCTTGCATAAAATGAAGGATTCTCACGCGGAGAATATTTTCTAATCTGGGATAGCGCCAGCGATAGCGTTAGCGTAGGCGCTAGATCTAATGCTATAAAAAGGACCCCTTGGATCCGTCTTCTTCATCCCTCTCCCACTCCCAAATTCCAGAGCTTCGTGCCACATCATATAGAGGAAGGTTCAGAGAGATACTCCCACAAATCCATGAAGGTTTAAGGAGATCCGTGGAGAAGATTTCAACATGCTTCATCATCGTGATGAAAGACCATATCGACCACGATCATACTCTGCGTGTCTTCATCTACTTCTCCAAGAGATCCATATAGGGAGTTTTTATATTGTTGTTATTTATTTCACATCTTTTCTTGTAATCATTTAGTGAATTCGCCTCGTGTTGGTGACTAGGTCTGGGTAGGACTTAGGGAAGAAATTTGCCTCGTGTTGGCGACTAGGTCTAGGGTGTAGATCTAGGGGGTGCTTGAGGCCTTATCCGGGGATGGATTGTCTAGAGCAGCTTGAGGCTGTATTTGGGGAAGGATCGGCTAAAGCAAACTGGTTCGTGAGGATGAGTCGGTATAGAAAACAAAAAGAGTCTTTCATATTTCGCCTTGATTTTTAGCGTCATTGAAATCGAATTTTGTAATCAATTTTATTAATAATAATCATGTCTCTCTTTGTGTAATAAAATTGATTTGATCTTCATTTCTCTAAATTATTTATTATCCTCTCCTTCATTATAAAACAATTTAGATCTTTATTCAAAATAACTATTTTGATCTCTTATTATTTCAAGTATTCTAAAATATAATATAAGTTTGTAAAGCCCTTATTCACCCCCACCCTCTAAGGGCACCTACAGATCCAACAAAATCAACATAAAAATAAGATGTAAGTGAGATATAATGAGACATACAACGAGAAAGGCAGAAAGAAAATGCAAGTTTTAGGAAAATAGGCTAACGCTAGGCGTTAGATACAACGTAGAATGTTAACATTCATAGATCATATTTAAAAAAAATTGAAGACTAATGATTGAGGCATTATAAGATATGATGTGACACAGTAAGCACGAGAGAATACAAAATTTTGTTTGGAGGTAAAGTAGTTTTTATAGGATTTAATGGGATATATCTATGACACCCAATTCTAACCTAAGCATGTTGAAATTAGCATCAGGGAGAGGTTTGGTAAATATGTACGCAAGTTGGGACTCTGTGCCTATGAAGCTAACTCTCATATATTCTTTCTTAATGTGATCCCTAATGAAGTGATGATGCACATCTATGTGTTTTGACCTCGAATGATGCACATGATTGTTGGTTAGATCGATTGCACTTTTGTTGTCACAGTTTAATTCAATATTATTTAGATGAACCCCAAAGTATTCTAGTGTTTGGCTTATCCAAAGGGCTTGGGCACCACAACTACCTACAATGACATATTTGGCCTCGATGGTGGAGAAGGCAATAGAATTTTGTTTCCTACTCGACCATGCTACAATTGAAGGGCCTAAGAAGTTACATGTGTCACTTTGCTCTTACGATCTAGCGAACACCCTGCATAATTCGAGTTGGAATAACCTTGAAAAATAAAGGAATAATAATTCTTTAGGATTAGCTTGAAATCTAGCACATAAGAAAACGATAAACTTAATATTGGGTCTAGAAGCATTTAGATTCAATAATGATTCTATCATTCCTCTATATAATGTTTGATCAATAGAGATTCTGGCTTCATCTTTTCCTAATTTTAGAGACGTACTCAAAGGTGTATAAGCTTATTTTAGATTTTCAAATCCAAATCTTTTCAACATATCAGGAACATATTTAGATTTACTAATAAATATTCCATCATTTCTTTGTTTGATTTGAAAGCCTAGGAAATATGTGAGTTCTCCTATCAAGCTCATTTCAAAATCTTTTTGCATTACTAGTACTACTTCATTACATAACTCTTCATTGGTGGCTCCAAAAATTATGTCTTTTACATAAATTTATAATTTGATCAAATCATTATAAACATGTTTAATGAATATTGTGTTATCGACACTTCCTATAGTATAATCGTTCTTTAATAAAAATGAAGTTAATATTTCATACCAAAGCACGTGTCACTTATTTTAATCCATAAAGCACTTTATCTAGTTTGTATACATGATTTGGAAATTTTTTATTGATGAAATCAGGGGGTTGTTCAACATAAATCTCTTACTCAATAATTCTGTTTAACAATGCACTTTTAACATCCATTTATAACAATTTAAATCTTTTGAAACCCACAAATGCAGAAAAATTCCAATGGATTCTAAGTGAGCAATGAGTGCACATGTTTCATCAAAATCTACGCCCTCAATTTGAGAACCAAAGATCTTTTGATAAGGAGATCTTGAGCCACTGAATCATTTGGAAGAGGGATTCTTAATACTCTTTTACAGTTGATGGAAATAGTAAGAAGAAAGTAAGAGGGAGAAGGTAAGTATTCTGTTCTCAGAAGTCTTCAGAAGCTCTGATGCTGCTTTCGTCTTTCTTTCACTAGATCTGAAATGATGAACCCTTGCTTATGATAGTGATGATTTGAAAGGGTTGTTTTGCTTGATACTTTTCTCTCAGCACTTGTTGTAGTTCTGCTGTATAATGATGAAGAAGTAGTAGTAGTAGTATATCTTCCTGTGTAGAGAGAGCACTTTTGTATATCTGTCTTTTAGGGTTTTAGAGGGAAGAAGATGAAGACCCAGTTTTCAGACAGAATAATGTGATAACTGTATATTGTTCTTTGCTTCTCCTCTTTTTGCATACTTATTGTGTATGATTGAGTTTTCAAAAACCTTTCTTCTTTTGGCTTGTCCTGAAAAAGAATTCCTCTTACCCACCTAATTTCCTTTCTTCTTTTGCTCTCGACCCGTCCATTCATTTTGAATACCTTCCAAATGTAATTTGCTGTGTCATGGAAAGCTTCATTCTATTCCTGGAAACAAACAAGCCATTGGAGAACTGTCTCTAGCCTGGTGGTTCTTCTGAAAAGGTCCCAAAAGGACAGCTGAAAAAGCTTCCTTTTTCTGACTATATTCGACGCTGCGTCGACTTTGTTAATCTTCATGCCGACGCACCTCTGAGTTCTTATCGACGTTTCTTCAAATTTCTTCTTAGCTTTGCTGAACTCAGATGTCGATGTTATGTCGATTCCTTATCGGCTTGTTCGTCAAGTTGAAGCCTTGGACTTGAGCTTTATTTTCTGCGTCGAATTATAGTTGATGTTGCGTCGACTTCTGAGATGGCTTTTGTGACGACCCAGGATTTACCCTGACTTCGCGCAGGACTATTTATGGCTTCCTGGGCTTTACCTGGCACCGTCACCGGGCTGCAGCCCAAGCACGCAACCCCTCTCTGTCCTACTTCCAGGCACAGCGGGTTGTTGGGGGTCTCTGCCCCCCTTTTGATGAGTAAACTCCAGAGTTCAGTATGCCTATGGGGACTTCCCAGAAGGTCACCCATCCCAAAATTTCTTTAGACTGAGCACGCTTAACTTTGGAGTTCTTTCACTTCTCATCACCAATTGAGCTTTTTTATTGTGACGATTTGGGATTTACCCTGACTTCGCGCAGGACTATTCCTGGCTTCCTGGGCTTGACCTAGTACCATCACCGGGCTGTAGCCCAAGTACCCAACCCCTCTCTGGCCCACTTCCGGGCACATCAGATTGTTGGGGGTCTCTGCCCCCCTTTTGTTGAGTAAACTCCATAGTTCAGCGTGCACTAGAGGGACTTCCCAGGAGGTCACCCATCCCGAAATTTCTCTAGCCTGAGCACGCTTAACTATGGAGTTCTTTCACTTCTCTTCACCAATTGAGGTGCATCAATTGGTTATGAGAAGTGAAAGAACTCCATAGTTAAGCGTGCTCAGCCTAGAGAAATTTCACGATGGGGTGACCTCCTAGGAAGTCTCCGTAGGCACGCTGAACTGTGGAGTTTACTCATCAAAAGGGGTGGGGGGCAGAGAAACCCAACAACCAGATGTGCCCGGAAGTAGGCCAAAGAGGGGTTGGGTGCTTGGGCTGCAGCCCGATGATGGTACCAGGTCAAGCCCAGGAAGCCAGGAATAGTCACGCGTGAAGTCAGGGTAAATCCCGGGTCATCACAACTTCGATAAGCTCTTCCTTCTGCATCGAGTCCCTTTCGACGTTGCGTCGACTTGACTTTATACTTCAATAAGCTGAATATGTTGCTCCGACTTCTACTCAGAGTTACATCGATATCCAGTTGAAGTTGTGTCGACTTTTATTCGACGCAAGTCTTATCTTAACTTGTTTTGTGATTGCTTTGACTTGGCCCTGACACTCTAAGTTGAGTGTTACATTCTAAGACATCTAATGACCAATTTACCATTATATACAATGTGGGTAACATAACCTAATAGATGAAATTACTTTAAGTAATTTGTTAGATAAATTACAAGGGTTTTCCCAACAATCTCCCCCTATTTATCATAACAAATTTTACAAGATAAAGTAAGTGATTTCAAGCATGTTTTGACAAAAACTCACAATACAAACAATTATACATGGACAATAGAGACTAAAGATATGGTAAACTAAGCAACATCTGATTGATATAAGTGAATACTTGTCAGAGATAGTTACCCCAAAAGAGGATCTACTTTATATTTTTGAGAAAGGTAGATAAGGCCTCATAGACCTTTCTGAATTTTCTTTCTACATATTTGAAATTTGCAGGAGTGGCCTTCTCTAGTTTCTTCTGTATTTTACCATGTCCTTTGAAGAGCTTTTCCAGATCAGTTTCCGCTTCAGGATAGACCTCATTTAGCTTTAGCCCCAGACCATAGATTTTAGCGAATAACAGATTTATTTCTTCTAAGTCCAGCTCTTCTGCATCAGGGTCTGGTACAATGAGAATTGATTGTGGACTATTAGAAGTTGAAGTTGTCCTGAATACAATCTTCCTTTTCTTTTAAGATGTCTATTCTGCTTTATCTGTATCACATCCAAGACCCCTTCTGTGAAGTTGCCCTTTATTCTCCAGAATTTTGGCTTGAGGATTTTTGGCAGCATACTTTGTAAGGTAAAAGAGTGTGCTTGGAATTTGTATTGCCTCCTTCAATTGTTCTTTCACCAAAGAATCCTTGCCCTTCTTTAGTATTTAAATGAACAACCTCCTCTTTTCTTCTGTTCGGAAAAACCCCTTTGATTTAACTTAACAAATTATCTAAAAAGTGATTTTATCTCTTAGGTTGTATTACCCAGTGTATAGTGAGGGTAATCTGGTCATTAAATGTCTTAGGATGTCACACTCAACATAGGGTGTCAAGACCAGATCAAGAGAAGAAAAATTGGGAAAAGTTAACCTTTGTGTCGAATAAAATTCAACGCAACGTCAAGTTACTGTCGATGCTGCTCTGACTAGAAGTCCAAGTGGTTCACCTTTCTGTCGAAGTAATTCAAGTAGACGTTACGTCGAATAGATATCGACGCAGAGGCCATGGACCTATCGAAGTACTTTGAGAAGTCGACGTAGCTTCTACTTCAACTCAGCGCAGCGGGAAGTATCAATCGAAGCCATCTAAAGTCGACGCAACGTCAACTTTATCTCGATGCAGATAATGAAGTTCAGAGCCATGCCTTTCAACTCTACGGTTACGTTGGTAAGATATCGATGCAACGTCGACTAGCGAAGTTCAAATCAGAGCAAGGATGAATTCGATGCTGCTCCTACAAGAACTCAAAGGTGCGTCGATAAGAGAGGAAGTGAACTCGACACTACGTCGAATAAAGTCTGAAAAGTAAAACCTTTTCAGCTGACATTTTGGACCCTCTCTCATGGCCCACCTCACTCAAGACCGTTCCCCAACGGCTCCTTAATTGCCTCAAATGGAATGAAGAATTAACAGAGGACATAGAAAAGCTTTCTTGGAAATGAGCTTAATGTTTAGTGAACGGGTCGGGAATTAAAGAAGGAAAAAAAGAGAATTTATCTTATGCAGAATACCTTTTCAGGACTTACCAAAAAGGAAATTAAATTCAAATCTGCAGTGGAACAATAAAGGGCAGGAATAAAAAGAGAAAAGTAGGGCATTCATCACAATCGGCCATACTGTTCTATTGGGGCTTTCCTCTTCTTCCTCTCCCAGGAACCCTAATAGAGAATATACAGAGAAGAAATAACTGCTGCACTCCCTCTCTCTAAGAACAGAACAGAACAAGGCTTCTCATCTTCACAATCTTATAGCAGCCAAGAGTTCAATCAGAAAGCAGAAACAGAAAATATATGACATTCATAAGCTCCTACAATACAACACTATCATAAGCAGGAGTTAATCAAGAGCAGATCCAGTGAAAGATTCAAGAAGTTGTTCTTTATACAATCTTCATAAGAATTCTGAAAACAGAATTCCTCCTCTTCTCCCATTCTTTCTTTCTCCTTCTCATTCCCAATGGTACAGAGTTTTGAGAATCCCTCTTCCAAAGGATTCAGTGGTTCAAGATCTCATTATCAAAAGATCTGGTGGTTCAAGATCTCCTTATGAAAAGATCTGGTGGTTCATGATCTCCTTGTTAAAAGATTAGTGGTTCTACGAGTCTCCTTACCAAAAGACTCAGGCATAGTTGGTGCTTTCCTACTAGGTGGTAGAAGAGGGGAGTACCCACATTTTGGGAAACTTCTATAAAAAATTTGTGTGTCTTCTGGATTGTCTATTTTTTGTGATGTCCCTCATAGATTAGATTACTTTACTGTTTTCCTGCTTTATATTTCAGTATTATTTTATTCTGGATAAGTATTTGTTGGAGCATAACACTTAGGTTTTTGTTGTACGTGCACAGTTAGGTTAGAAATAAATTTAAATCTCTATTCACCCCCTCAAGAGGATTCGAAGAGGCCTACTGTGCACTTTCAATTGGTATCAGAGGGAGGTTGATCATTAAAAGCTTAACACCTTGATCAAAAAGACCTCCTACACTTATTTCTCTTTATTACAAATAATACTTTATAAAGAAAATGAGTTCTATGCTTCCACAAACCTCTAGTGTGTAATCTGAGTAAGTTTACACTCTGGAAGGCCAGAATAAAACTGTATATGAATTCTATTGATGAGGAAATCTTCAATGTTATCCTCACAGGTCCTCCAGTCCAAATAAGGAAAGTCACAACTTGAAAGGTCATACAAACCTCAGTTCCTAGAGTAGAATGGACTGATGATGAGAAGAAGGTCAAGGCATGTGATGCCAAGGCCATGAACATACAGGTCTCAACTATGTCTGATGACATATTCCAGAAAGTTGTTGATTGCAACTCTGCAAAAGAGTTCTGGGAATCTCTCTCCAGACTAGTTGAAGGAAGCTCTGATGAGAGAAGACAAAAAGGCTCTTCTCATATCTCTATATGAGAATTTCAAGAAAAAGGCTGATGAAAGCATTACAGAAATGTATGACAGATTCAGCCTCATCATAAAAGAGATGAGAGAGCTTGACAAGGAAATCTCTCTGACAAAAATTAATGACAAGCTCCTCATGTGCTTCCCAAGCACATTAGACTCTAGAATCTGGGCTATCAGAGACTCTAGATGCCTCAGAGAGATATCAACTGATGCTTTCCTAGGAAAGCTCAAGTCCTATGAGCTTTTACTGAAAAGCAGGGCTGAGTTAGAAGCCCAAGAAAGGACACCAACTCCTAAAGAGAGGACTCTTGCATTGAAGACTGCAAAAGCAGAATCCTCCACCACTTAAGAAGAAATGTTTAATCTTTTGGCTAAGAGATTCCAAAAGTGGGTCAGGACAAAAGACTCCAGAAGGAGAGAGAGGAGCTCAAGCAAAACAAAAAGGTATGATAAAACTCCTAAACATGACATAATTTGTTTTTCCTGTAGAAAGCCAGGACATATTTTTACTGAATGTCCGGAGGAAGGAAAGAGCAAGAAAAACAAGCAGAGGAAGGAGCACAAGAAGAAATCCTTCCTGAGAAAGGATAAGAGAGGAGGGAAAGGTTTCATAGCTGAGACCTGGAGTGATTCAGATTCTGAATCAAACTCCTCCTCATCTGATGGTGATGAAGATGGTGGACCAGAAGAAGCCAGTTTAATGGCTCTAGAAAATTCCACTGATGAAACTGAGGTAAGCATCTTTGAAGACTTTGACTTTTCTTCAAAAGATTTTAAAGCATGCTTTAAAGAGTTTTGCCAAGATTACATTAACAATCAAAAGGAACTCTAAATAATCAAATATGAATTATAAGCTCTTAGTAAAGATCCGTTATCCTCAGTTAACTATGATCTGAAATTTGAACTGTTTAAGAAAGAAAAAGAAATAAATTTGTTAGATAATGAAAATTCAGTACTAAGGAAAGAACTCTCAAAGGTAAAAGCCTTTGAAGACTCCCTCAATGGAAGGAGCCAAAAGATCAAAGATATCTCACAAAATCTCTCCAAGAGATTTGGTCATCTTGATCAGGAATCACAATCACTCACTGACAAACATGCTTGTGATAAACCAGTAACATCTTTTAGGTGTACACCTAATAATTTTTCAGAATTGTGTGAAGAACATGAGAAAAATAACCCTAATAAACTCACCACATTTAATAGGGTAGACACTAGTGATGAGCCAGGAATCTTAGGCAAACAACCCTTAGAAAATTTAGATTTGAAGAAAGAGTGTGCTACATGCAGAAGTTATAAAATTGAAATAGAAGAGATGGATGAAACTTTTGAGGAGTATATAAATGATTATAAAGCTCATATTGACTCTGTCATTTCCACTCTTAAAAATAGCACAAATGCCTACAATAAAGCTAGACATGATTTAATGATCAAGAATGATAAATTAAGACCAGAAATCAACTTGCTTAAGAAAATTATAAATTCAAATTCACAAACACTGAATGATATGAATCATACGTCGAATAGAACTCGATGCAATTTTAGGAATGCGTCGAATGCATCTCGACGAACTCCAGCATATGTGTCGACATCATCTCGAAGCAACTTTATGGGTGCGTCGATTTACACTCAATGCAACCAATACCATACTTCGAATGATTATAGACGGGACTATGCAGATACCTCGAATTTCACTCGACGTAACTCTAAAAATGCTTCAATTTCTTTTCGATGCATATTTTCTACACAAAATCACCAAACATCAAAACCTTCTTTTGCTTCTATTCCAAGATGTTTTGCTGCTCCAAACAAGGACATATTGCCAAATATTTCAAGCATAACAATGCAACACTTCTTCACCTAAGGGAGAACAATGGAAGACCATCTCATTCTTTCATATCTGTATATGATGATAGAAGAAAGTAACCCCAGCATGAGAGGGTCTTTACTAATGTTTAAATTCAATGTGCATAGGGAAGGTTGTTCAACTACAAACCAACAGTGGTATATGGACAGTGGATGCTCCATACATATTACTGGAGCAAAAGATTTGCTGAAAAATTTCAAGGCCAAGGAAGGACCCAAGGTAATCTTTGGGAACACCCACTCTGGTCAAACCAAAGGATATGGTTTGCTCAGAATTGGAGAAATCTCCTTTTCCAAAGTAGCTAATGTTGAAGGACTTCAAAATAATCTGATTAGCATTAGCCAGTTATGTGATGGTGAATACAAAGTTGTGTTCACCAAATCTCAGTGTCATATAGTCAGCTCTAAGACTGATCAAATTGTATTGATTGGTCTCAGAAAGGGTAAGGTCTATGTTGTAGATTTTGAATACACAAAGTCTGAGATCTGCTTATTCAATTCCCAAGTAGAAAATAGTGAGCTGTGGCATAGGAGACTTAGTCACCTAAACTTTAAGACTATTTCCAAACTCTCCAAACTCAATCTAGTTAGGAGTTTACCAACTAGTAAATTTAATAAGGACAATCCTTGCAGAGCCTGCCAGCTAGAAAAGTAGATCAAAACATCATTCGAACCAATTGGTAAGAATGATTCCCCTAAAACCTTTTTCCTGCTGCACTTGGATCTATTTGGTCCCATCTCCACTCAAAGCTTAGCAGGTAAGTCTTACACACTAGTCATTGTGGATGATTTTTCTAGATTTAGCTGGGTGTTCTTTCTGAAAGCAAAGTCAGACACTTTCAAGATCTTCTCAAGATTCATTAGACATATTCAATCTCAATTCAACACCCAGGTTGCTGTGATCAGAAGTGATCATGACACTAAGTTTGAAAATCATTTAATGTGTAGATTCTGTGAGGATGAAGGGACCAGACAATGCTTTTCAGCTCCTAGAACCCCCCAACAAAATGGGGTGGCTGCAAGGAAAAAAAGAACTCTAATTGAATATGGTAGGACATTATTAGTTAAATCCAACTTGCCAAAATCCTTTTGGGTTGAGGCAGTGAATACAACAAACTATGTTCTGAACAGAAGTCTCATTCACAAGACTAAATTAAAGACTCCCTATGAGTTATTGAAGGGAAAGGAACCCATAGTCACTTACTTTACAATCTCTGGGTGTACTTGTTCTATCCTCAACAATGGGAAGAGTCATCATGCCAAATTTGATAAGAAGGCTGATGAATGGATATTTTTGGGATATTCATCATCAAGCATGGCCTATAGGTGCTACAATAAAAGCTCTCTGAAAATTGAGGAGTCTGTGCATGTGGTCTTTGATGAAACTAACATGTTTAACAAGGGAAAGGAACTTCCACTAGTCATATTCTGCAGGAAGAAGACCAGCTGGCAGAATAAGTTGAAAGGATAAGCTTAGTAAACCATCCACCTGTATGTCAAGAAGAAGGACAACAGGAGACTGACACAGATTCAGGTGAAGATTCTGCAGCAGATGAAGAGGAAACTAAAGCACCTGAGTAACCAGCCATAGAAATAACTCAAGTAAATGAGGATGAAGCTCCCACTGTCACTGAGCAAATGGTAGCTCAAGAAGAAGAGAATCTCGTAGATCACTCAACAATATCCAAGATGACTCAAAAAGTTCATCCTCCAACTAAGTAATAGGAGACATGACAGCAGGAGTAAAGACAAGGAAACAACTAACAAATGAGACAATGTTGCAATGTTTCCTGTGATCACAATATGAACCAATGAAGTTTGAAGAAGCAGACAGTGACCCTCACTGGATATCTTCTATGCAAGAGGAACTGACTCAGTTTGAAAGGAACATGGTCTATACTTTGGTTGAAAGACCAAAGAATTACCCAGTTATTGGCACCAAGTGGGAGTTCAAAAATAAAATGGACTCAATTGGGGTAATAATCAGAAACAAGGCTAGACTTGTGGACCAAGGGTACAGGCAAGAGGAAGGCATTGACTTCAACCATAGATTTTCCCTAGTAGCAAGGCTGGAGGCAATCAGAATGTTCCTGGCATTTGCTGCCCACATAAAGTTCAAGGTATACCAGATGGATGTCAAGAGTGCATTTCTCAATGGGAAACTACAAGAAGAGGTGTATGTGGAGAAGCCACCAGGTTTTGTCAATCCAACTTTTCCCTCTTCTGTATATAGATTAGATAACACACTATATGGTCTGAAGAAAGCTCCAAGACCTTGGTATGAGCCTTATCCACCTTTCTCCTAGAACATAACTTTGAAAGAGGAAAGGTGGATAAAACCCTTTTCACAAGAGCACATAAGAATCAGCTACTACTAGTGCAAATATATGTAGATGATATTGTATTTGGATCCACAGATCAATCTTTATGCAAAAGGTTTGATTACCTAATGCAGTCAAGATTTGAGATGAGTAGCATGGGGGAATTATCCTATTTCCTGGGTCTCCAAGTCAGACAAAATGCAGATGGCATTTTCATATCCCAATCCAAATATACTAGAGAACTCAACAAGAGATTTGTGATGGAAAATGCCTCTATCATGAAAACCCCCATGGCTACCAATGATGTTTTGGATAGAGATGAAAAAGGTAAGTCCTTTGATCAAAAGACTTACAGAGAAGCCATTGTCTCTCTTCTCTACTTAACAGCTAGCATACCTGATATAATGTTTGCTACTTGTATCAGTGCAAGATTTCAGGTTGACCCAAAGGAATCCCACATGAGTTCTGTCAAAAGAATTCTAAGATATCTGAAGGGTACTCCTGAGCTTGGCTTATGGTATCCAACTGAATCTGGATTTGAATTGGTTGGATATTCAGATGCAGACTATGATTGATGCAGGCTTGATAGAAAAAGCACTTCAGGAACATGTTAGTTCCTGGGTTCTAGACTGATATCATGGTTTAGCAAGAAGCAAACCACAGTCTCCACTTCTACAGCTGAAGCTGAGTATATAGCTGCAGGAAGCTGCTGTTCACAAATTTTGTGGATGCAAAATCAGTTGTTAGACTACAACTTTTCCCTTGCCAATTCCACAATCTATTGTGACAGCTCTAGTGAAATTTCAATTGCTTCCAATCCTGTTCTCCACAGCAGAACTAAGCACATAGAGATAAGACACCACTTTCTCAGAGACAATGTTGAGAAGGGTGAGATCAACCTTCAATAAATATCTACTGACACTCAAGGGCTGACATCTTCACTAATCCTCTTGATGAAAGTATGCACAAGTTCTTCATCAATGCACTGAGGATGCTTGATGGAGCTTTGTAGGTCCCCATTATTATGTATAAAGAACTATTTTCTATAGAAAATTTTTGCTGGAAAAATAGCAAGAATCTTAAAGAAAATCATAACTGTTTAATCAGAGCTGCGTTGAATTCAAATCGACGTACGGTCGACGTCTACCCGACGTCAGCTTTGAGAGCGCTCTGGGACGGATCCTTCGAATACCACTCGATGTAATGTCGAATACTTGTCGACGCTTACGTCGACAACATTATTGATGACTATATTTCGAAGCCACGTCGATATCAACTTGACGCTCCGTCGATTTGACAGATCACGCGCTTTGACATATTTTGGCGCGCTGAATTTCGCTCTTCTCTACATTGCTTTGAATAAAACCCTAAGTTGTGATGATTCATCTACTCAAAGCAACTTTTGCATTTAATTCTGTTGTGCTATTCGAATTTTCTCCCTCCTGCTCTCTTCCGTCTTCCCTCTCTTCATATATTTTCTTTGCTTCAGTGTAGGTTCTCGCAGCATTTCAATGGCATCTCCGTCGAATCAGCAAGATATTATTGAAGCAGTCAATCTAGCACTCGAGACATTATTATCCAAGTTCTGCTCACTTTATCTTGACCTCTCATCGAATTGTTATTTCAAATTATGTTGCCAACACAGAAGCTTGTAAGATCTCACCTCTGAGATCAAGGCCCTTGATGGGGAAGTAAGATCGGCCACTGTGCCTGCTGCTAGCTTTATATCCTTCTTCAATGATATAAAGCAAGGGGAGAATTGTAACAACAGGCATCAACCTCAAGATTCTGTCTACACAACAACAATCCCTCTCTCTTTCATCTCTGAAGGAGAGCCTGCTGTATCATCCAAACTACAGCATTCAAATGCAGCAACTCAGGGGGAGGCAATCCCTCCAAGGACCTTGTCCTTTGTTCAGGGGGAGTCATCAACTCAGGGGGAGGCAATTCCTTTAATCTTAGATGATCAGATGTACTTAATGACTCTGGAGGAGTTCCAGGAAGATTCTGAAAGAACCATCCCTGATGCACTTGCATTCAGGGTGTCCTCTCAAGATTCTACTACAACACCTTCTCCTGTCAAGGTGGCTGATCAAGAGTGTTTCTCACAACCAGCTCATCCTTCACCTCCACCACCTGCTCCAAGTTAAACATCTAAACCACTTCTTCCAACACCTGTCTTCAGGGTGGGGGCCTCCATACAGAGGTAGAGGAAGAGGAAGATTGCCCATTTGGGAGAGGTACACAAAAGAACAGAGGAAGGAGTACAGAAAAGATAAATCTTATTACAAAAAGTATGCAAGGGTTGAAATTCCTGAGAACACAATGAAAACTTACACCAATCCAGAATTGACAAAGCCTTAGAGGAGATTGCTAATGGAGAAAGGTATGAATATGAGACAGCCCAAAAGGAGCTTGAAGATAAGAAAAATAGGTTCATTGACATTTTGAAAAGAGGAAAAGATGTTGAAAAGGAGGAGCTGGCCAGAGCAATTCCAATCAAATCTACTCTGTTTGATCATTCAATGTATACTACAAAGAATCCCCAAGCCAAAATACTAGAAGAAATAGGGCAACTCCATAGAGCAGGTAATGGGTGCAATCCAAAGGATGCAGTACCGCTTGCCCTGAAAAGAAAGAAAGAAGGAAAGTCACCTGAGGAGGAGATATAGAAAAAGAAGATTATGTTTACAAAAGCCTCAACTTCTGGGAAGGAATACGCAACTATTGATAAATTACAAGCAATGGCTAATGAATCAAATCCTGAAAAAGAACCTGAATCAGATGATCTAAATCTAGAAGTCATAAATCTGATGACAGACAAAGTCTTTGGTCTTGGTTTCACACTAAAGGATGTTCATACTAATACTGAAATGGACCTAGAAAAACTATTCAAGTATCAAGGAAGAATACAGAAGAACCCAGAGAAAGCTACCCCAACAAACTTCAGATATGTGGAAAAGAAATACAGAAGGGTATATGAGGACTTATTCATCTTTCTCAAAGAAAGAAAGTGATATTTTCTTTGGTAATCTATGATAAACTTCCGTTGATCATAAACCAGATACCTTATGTACTTTTCAGCTCATCTAGCTTGTTCATTTATTGTCTATATTGTCTTGTATGTATTAGTTATGCAAAAACTGGGTAAAATCACTTTAAATAAAATGTTAAATTTGTTAAGATAAATAGGGGGAGATTGTTGGGAAAAACCCCTTTGATTTAACTTAACAAATTATCTAAAAAGTGATTTCATCTCTTAGGTTGTATTACCCAGTGTATAGTGAAGGTAATCTGGTCATTAGATGTCTTAGGATGTCACACTCAACCTAAGGTGTCAAGACCCGATCAAGAGAAGCAAAATTGGGCAAAGTAAACATTTGCGTCGAATAGAATTCGACGCAACGTCAAGTTACTGTCGACGCTACTCTGACTAGAAGTCCAAGTGGTTCACCTTTCTGTCAAAGTAATTCAAGTCGACGTTACGTCGAATAGATATCAACGTAGAGGTCATGGACCCGTCGAAGTACTTTGAGAAGTCAACGCAGCTTCTACTTCAACTCAGCGCAGAAGGAAGTATCTATCAAAGCCATCTAAAGTCGACGTAATGTCGACTTTAGCTCGACGTAGATAATGAAATTCAGAGCCATGCCTTTCAACTCGACGTTTAAGTTGATAAGATATCGACGCAATGTCGACTGGCAGAGTGGAAATCAGAGCAAGGATGAATTCGAAGCTGCTCCTACAAGAACTCGAAGGTGCGTCTATAAGAGAGGAAGTGAACTCGACGCTACGTCGAATAAAGTCTGAAAAGGTTATCATTTTGGACCCTCTCTCATGGACCACCTCACTCAAGACCGTTCCCCAATGGCTCCTTAATTACCTCAAATGGAATGAAGAATTATCAGAGGACAAAGAAAAGCTTTCTTGGGAACAAGCTTAATGTTTGGTGAACGGGTCGGGAATTAAAGAAGGAAAGAAAGAGTATTTGTCTTATGCAGAATACCTTTTCAGGACTTACCAAAAAGGGAATTAAATTCAAATATGCAGTGGAACAATAAAAGGCACGAATAGAAAGAGAAAAGTAGGGCTTCATAATAATTGGCCATACTATTCTATTGGGAATTTCCTCTTCTTCTTCTTCCTTTCTCAGGAACACTAATAGAGAAAGTACAGAGAAGAAATAATTGCTGCTCTCCCTCTCTCTAAGAACACAACAAGGCTTCTCATCATCATAATCTTATAGCAGCCAAGAGTTCAATCAGAAAGTAGAAACAGAAAGGATCTGACATTCATAAGCTCCTGTAATACAGCACTATCATAAGCAGGAGTTAATCAAGAGTAGATCCAGTGAAAGATTCAAGAAGCTGCTCTTCATGCAGTCTTCATAAGAATTCTGAAAACAGAATTCCTCCTCTTCTCCCCTTCTTTCCTTCTCCTTCTCATTCCCAACTGTACAGAGTTTTGAGAATCCCTCTTCCAAATGATCCAGTGGTTCAAGAGCTCGTTATCAAAAGATCTGGTGGCTCAAGATCTCCTTATCAAAAGATATGGTGGTTCATGATCTCCTTGTCAAAAGATCAGCGGTTCTAAGAGTCTCCTTACCAAAAGACTCAAGCACAGTTGGTGCATTCCTACCAGGTGGTAGAAGAGGGGAGTACCCACATTTTGGGGAACCTCTATAAAAAATCTGTGTGTCTTCTGGATTGTCTATTTTCTGTGATGTCCCTCATAGCTTAGATTACTTTACTATTTTCCTGCTTTATATTTCAGCATTGTTTTATTCTAGATAAGTATTTGTTGGAGCATAACACTTAGGTTTTTATTGTACTTGCTGAAAGTTGAGTTTTAGTTCTCATTCTTATTATTAAAAGTCTTATTTAACTTTGTTTCAAATTAAGTGATATATAAATATATATATGAGTGCTGATTGAGAAAGAAAAACACAAGCACATAACCAGATGACACAAGATATATAGTAGTTCCCCAAAACCTGGGTACATCTACTCTTCTACCCACTGGTAGGAATCCACTAGGAGGTTGTTGATAAGGTGCCCTCTCACCAAGGTGATTTTGATAAGGTTTCCACACACCAAGGTGATTTTGATAAGGTGTCCACACACCAATGGGAGTTTTGATCAGGTGCCCAATTCACCTATAAGCTTTTGATAAGGTGCTTATAAACCAAGCTGCAGGTTTTTGCTAAGGTGCCCTGTCACCGGGAGTAAACTTTTGAAGGGAGTTTTAAACCTTTACAAGATGGGAAGGAGAAAGGGAAAAGATATATTGTTCTTCTCTTTTAGCTGAGAAGACACTTGAAAATCCTGATTGGATGTTGAGTTGGATCTTGATGAAGATGGTGAAGAGAGCTCCCCCTGTCTGATTTAGTTGTGGAGACTCCTTGGTTCTGAATCCTCTATTTCAAATGTATGGAGTAGATCACCTCTCATTGTTCTCTGTCTACCTTCTCCTTATTTATAGCTCTGTGTATTAAGATAACACTATATGAGAGAAATCAATTAGTAGATAGAGTATTTAGAAAGAGAGAAATATTTCCATAACTATTATATCTATAGAAAGAAAGAATTCATTTTGATTTCAAATAATATCCATAATCAACTTAATCAATTTAGCCAATAATCAATTAGAGGGAAAGAATGATTCATAACGGCTATAAAAGAATAATATTATTCCATATAAATCAGATCTATAGAAAGAAGGAAAGAGATCTGGTGTTATTTGAATTTACCATAGTAATCGACGAACGTCGATTACAATTCGACGTAAGCGTCGAATTCATCCTAGGTGGACGTCGAGAGGAGAATAAGGAAGGTGCGTCGACTAAGGTGCGTCGACAAGAAGTCAGAGCTACGTCGACATAGGATACGTCGAATTCTTATTAAAGTTACTTCGACTCATTCTGAAAGAAACGTCGACAACACTTCGACGTTGCGTCGAATACTATTCGACACATATTTACTTAACCTTGATTTTTCTTTCTTAGAATTCATATTCAACTCATTTTGGGGGTTAAGACAAATCATTTTCCCAACAATCTCCCCCTATTTGTCTTAACCCTATTCAGAGAAAAATTGAATCAGCATCTAATCAACACATCAAAGCATATTTTATCGAAATAGATATATTAGGAAATCAGAAAAATCATTTTCAGAGAATAAGGGGAGAATAGAGAACTAAGTGATCTTTGTGATTTCAGGTGTTAGCCTGTGTGAAAAATCAACCTAGCTCTGATACCAATTGAAAGTTGAGTTTTAGGTCTCATTCTTATTATTAAAAGTCTTATTTAACTTTGTTTCAAATTAAGTGATATATATAAATATATATATGAGTGCTGATTGAGAAAGTAAAAAAACAAGCACATAACCAGATGACACAAGATATATAGTAGTTCCCCAAAACCTTGGTACATCTACTCTTCTAACCACTGGTAGAAATCCACTAGGAGGTTGTTGATAAGGCGCCCTCTCACCAAGGTGATTTTGATAAGGTGTCCACACACCAAGGTGATTTTGATAAGGTGTCCACACACCAATGGGAGTTTTGATCAGGTGCCCAATTCACCTATAAGCTTTTGATAAGGTGCTTATAAACCAAGCTGCAGGTTTTTGCTAAGGTGCCCTGTCACCGGGAGTAAACTTTTGAAGGGAGTTTTAACCCTTTTACAAGATGGGAAGGAGAAAGGGAAAAGATATATTGTTCTTCTCTTTTAGCTGAGAAGACACTTGAAAATCCTGATTGGATGTTGAGTTGGATCTTGATGAAGATGGTGAAGAGAGCTCCCCCTGTCTGATTTAGTTGTGGAGACTCCTTGGTTCTGAATCCTCTATTTCAAATGTATGGAGTGGATCATCTCTCATTGTTCTCTGTCGACCTTCTCCTTATTTATAGCTCTGTGTATTAAGATAACACTATAGGAGAGAAATCAATTAGTAGATAGAGTATTTAGAAAGAGAGAAATATTTCCATAACTATTATATCTATAGAAAGAAAGAATTCATTTTGATTTCAAATAATATCCATAATCAACTTAATCAATTTAGCCAATAATCAATTAGAGGGAAAGAATGATTCATAATGGCTATAAAAGAATAATATTATTCCATATAAATCAGATCTATAGAAAGAAGGAAAGAGATATGGTGTTATTTGAATTTACCATAGTAATCGACGTACGTCGATTACAATTCGACATAAGCGTCGAATTCATCCTAGCTGGACGTCGAGAGGAGAATAAGGAAGGTGCGTCGACTAAGGTGCGTCGACAAGAAGTCAGAGCTACGTCGACAACGTCGAATTCTTATTAAAGTTACTTCGACTCATTCTGAAAGAAACGTCGACAACACTTCGACGTTGCGTCAAATACTATTCGACGCATATTTACTTAACCTTGATTTTTCTTTCTTAGAATTCATATTCAACTCATTTTGGGGGTTAAGACAAATCATGTTCCCAACACTTGCACAGTTAGGTTAGAAATAAATTTAAATCTCTATTCACCCCCTTCTAGAGGATTCTCAGAGGCACACAATGCACTTTCACCTTCTATCTCTCTTTGAGAGCCCTCATACTCATATGTATCCCTTTCCATGATTTTATCTAGGGCTTCATCAAGTGCTGGATTAGTGTATGTTGTCATTCTATTCTCTGGAATTTCAATCCTCTCATAGGTCTTATTGTAGGATTTGTCTTTCTTGAATTGTTTCCTCTGTTCTTTTGTATACTTTTCCCAGATTGGTAGCTTTCCTCTGTTCCATCCCTCTTCCTCTGTATGGAGGTCTTCCTCTGAAGATTGGTACTGGAAGAGTTGGAATGGGTGTTGGGGTAGGATCAATAGGAGGTAAAGTTGGAGGTGAAGGGGGTGGAGCATTAACAAGGACTTGATCGGACACCTTGATTGGAGAAGGTGTTGTTGTAGATTCTTCAGAAGAGATCCTGAATTTTGTACATCAGGAATGTTTGGCTCAGTACCCTCTTTGAATTCTTTCAGACTCTTCAGATTGGCCTGATCATCTGAGAATAGGGGAATCTCTAAAGTAATCTCCCCCTGAATTGATGACTCCCCTTGTGTTGAAGTCTGAGTCCTTGGAGGAGATAACTCCCCATGTGTTACTGAATCTTCAGGTAGTATAAGGAGCTTAGAGGTAATGGCTGGCTCTCCTTCAGATTCAAAAGATAGAGGGAGAGTTGTAGTGTATACTGAGTCTTGAGGTGGCTGCCTACTGATACATCTCTCCCCCTATTTTATATCATTGAACAAAGATATAATGACTTTGGCAAGCACAATTGAAAATCTCATCTCTACACCAAAAGCCTTGATTTCAGACGTGAGGTATCGCAATATTCTGTGTTGGGCGCACATCTTGCGATAGCAATCCCATGAGAAGTCAAGATAAAGAGCACTGAACTGAGATAATAATCTTTCGAGGGCAAGATCAACTGCTTCAATAACATCTCTTTGATTCGAAGGAGATGCCATTGAAATCCTACGGGTACCTGCAAGGAAACAGAAAGAGAGAAGTAGAGGAGAAAACGTAGGAGAGTGAAAGGGAGAGAAGTTGAAAAAGCACAAAAGAGTCGAATGCCTGAGTTGCTGTGAGTAGAGAGAAGTTGAAAAAGCACAAAATTTGTCGATGTCACTACTGCGCACCCTTGACACAGTCGACGTAACGCCGAAAAGAATTTGACGTGGCTCCGAACATAGTTTAGCGACCATGATGTCGATGTGAGTGTCAAAATATATTCAACGCTACGTTGAGTGCTATTCAACGGAACTATACCAATCTGCTCTCGAAGCTAACATCGAATAGAAGTCGACGGTGTGTCTATTCTTATTCGACGCAGCTTTGATTTAACAATTTTTGTGTAATTTTTTGATGTTTTTCCCAGTAATACCTTTCTGTGGAATATAGGTTTTAATACGTAATATAGTGGGAGTGTCCTAGAGAGCTCTATCAAGCATTCTCAGTGCATTGATGAAGAACTTGTGCTTACTTTCATCAAGTGGCTTAGTGAAAATGTCAGCCCTTTGAATATCAGTGGAGATGTATTGAAGGTTAATCTTACCTTTCTCATCATTGTCCCTGAGAAAGTGGTGCCTTATCTCTATGTGCTGAGTTTTGTTGTGGAGAGCAGGATTGGAACCTATAGAAATAACAGTAGAACTGTTATAGAATATTGTGGAATTAACAAGAGAAAAGTTGTAATCCAACAACTGATTTTGCATCCACATTATTTGTGAGCAGCAGCTCCCTGCAGCTATATACTCAGCTTCAGCTGTAGAAGTAGAGACGGTTGTTTGCTTCTTGCTAAACCATGAGATCAGTCTAGCACCCAGGAACTGACATGTTCCTGAGGTACTTTTTCTATCAAGTCTGCATCCAGCATTGTCTGCATCTAAAGAACCAACTAATTCAAATCCAGATTCAGCTGGATACCACAAGCCAAGTTCAGGTGTACCCTTTAGATATCTGAGTATTCTTTTTACAGAACTCATATGAGATTCCTTTGGGTCAACCTAAAACCTAGCACAGATACAGGTAGCAAACATTATATCAGGTCTGCTAGCTGTCACATAGAGAAGAGAGTCAATGGCTGCTCTGTAAGTCTTCTGATCAAAGGACTTACCCGTTTCATCTCTATCTAAAACAACATTAGTAGCCATGGGGGTTTTCATAATAGAGGCATTTTCCATCCCATACCTCTTGATGTGTTCTCTGGTATACTTGGATTGAGATATGAAAATGCCATCTATATTCTGTCTTACTTGAAGTCCAAGGAAATAGGATAGTTCCCCAATGCTACTCATTTCAAATCTTGACTGCATTAGGTAAGCAAACCTTTTGTAGAGGGATTGATCTGTTGACCCAAATATAATGTCATCTACATATATTTGTACAAGCAAAAGCTGATTCTTATGTGCTCTTGTGAAGAGTGTTTTATCCACTTTCCCTCTTTCAAAGGAGTGTTCCAGAAGGAAAGTGGATAAGGGCTCATTCCAAGCACTTGGAGCTTGCTTGAGGCCATACAATGCTTTATAGAACCTATACACAAAAGAGGAAAAAGTTGTATTGACAAAACCTGGGGGCTGCTCCACATACACTTCTTCCTGAAGAGTTCCATTTAGGAATGCACTCTTCACATCCATCTGATAGACTTTGATCTTCATGTGAGATGCATACGCCCTGAACATTCTGATGGCCTCCTGCCTTGCTACTAGAGCAAATGTCTGGTTGAAGTCAATTCCCTCTTGTCTGTATCCTTGGGCCACAAGCCTGGCCTTATTCCTAATTATGACTCCTGTTGAATCCATTTTGTTTTTGAATACCCATTTGGTTCCAATGATTGGGTAATTTTTTGGTTTTTCAACCAATGCCCAGACCTTGTTCCTCTCAAACTGTGTTATCTCTTCTTACATAGCAGATATCCAATGAGGATCACTGTCTGCTTCTTCAAACTTCTTGGGTTCATACCGAGAGAGGAAGCATTGTAACATTGTTTCACTTGTGAGTTGTTTCCTTGTCTTGACTCCAACTATCAAATCTCCTATAACTTGTGTTGAAGGATGATCGTTTAGGGTCATCCTTGATTTTGTTGAGTTATCTAGGAGATTCGCTACTTCCTGAAGAACCACTTGCACAGTGATAGTGGGAGCACCATCCAAATTCACTGGAATGGTCTCAGTGCCTGCCATCTCAGGTGCTGTAATTTCCTCTTCAACTGCTGCAGAATCTTCATCTAAATCAATGTCAATTTTCTGTTTTCCTTTTTTTTTTGACACACTGATGGATGGTCCATGATGCTTAGCCTTTAAATTGATTTGCTAGCTGATTTTCTTCTTGCAGAACATTGTTGGTGGATGCTTCCTTCTCCTTATAAAACATGTTAGCTTCATCACAAACTACATGCATAGACTCCTCAATTTTGAGAAAGATTTTATTATAGCACCTATAGGCCTTGCTTGATGAGGAATATCCCAAGAATATCCCATCATCAGCCTTCTTGTCAAATTTGGCAAGATGACTTTTCCCATTGTTGAGGATAAAGCAAGTACAACAAAAAATCCTAAAGTAAGTGACTATAGGTGTCTTTCCCTTCAATAACTCATAGGGAGTTTTCAACTTAGTCTTGTGGATGAGACTTCTATTCAGACCATAATTAGCAGTATTCACTGCCTCAGCCCAAAAGGACTTTGGCAAGTTCGATTCAGCCAATAATGTCCTTCCTAATTCAATTAAGGTTCTATTTGTCCTTTCAATCACCCCATTTTGTTGGGGTGTTCAAGGAGCTGAAAAGCTTTGTCTTATCCCTTCATCCTCACAGAATCTACACAATAACTGATTCTCAAACTCAATCCCATGATCACTTCTGATCACAACAACCTGAGTGTTGAATTTAGATTGAATCTGTCTAATGAATCTTGAGAGGATCTTGAAGGTGTTTGACTTAGCTTTTAGAAAGAACACCCAGCTGAACCTAGAAAAGTCATCAAAAATGACTAAATTATAAGACATACCTGATAAGATCTGAGTGGAGATAGGACCAAATTGTTGGAACATGGTCTTCTGCATCTCCTAGGTTTGAGAATAACAAAACCTATGTGTATTTGATCTTGTGTGTTTATGTGTGCATAAAATATGTCCATATGACTCAAGGATAACATAAGAAGGTTGCCCCAAAATTTGAAGCCAGAATTCCAACAAGTCCACTAGCGCCGATGGTAGCATCTAGCGCGGGCGCTAGCTCTGATGAGAGCAATTTCGGGAGCTATTTTAGAAGATGCTAGCGCCAGGCGGTGGAGGATAGCATAAGCGCTATCTCGGAGCACTTGAGGAATGTCGGGAGGCTTTCCTTGGAATGAAGCTACACACGCGGAGAATTATTCCTAATCCAGGATAGTGACGACGGTAGTGCTAGCGCTGACGCTAGATCCAAGGCTATAAAAAGGACCCCTTTCCTCTCGTTTTCGACACACATCCTTGAGAGAGTTCTAGTGCCAATTTTCCAGAGCCTTATACTGCCGAGAGTTGATCTCCCAACCAAAGTTCCATGAATTTTTGGAGGATTTCTTCACGCCGGATCCGAACGACGATCGCTTCAACAATGCTTATTCTACATTGGTTTTTCGTCTCCAACTTCAGAAGTTCTTCAAGAGGGAGTTTTAATATTACAGTGCTAATTTCACATCTTTATTCTTGTAATTGCTTAGTAAATTTGCCTCGTGTTGACAACTAGCTCTGGGTAGGACTTAGGGAGGAATTCGCCTCGTGTTGGCGACTAGATCTAGGTTAGGTCTAGGGGGTGCTCGAGGCCATATCCGCGGAAGGATTAGCTAGAGAGGCTTGAGGCCGTATCCAGGGAAGGATAGGCTAAATCCACTGGTTTGTGGGGATACGAGTCGGTATAGAAAATGAAAAAGACTTTCTACTTCTTCGCCTTCAATTGCTAGCGTCATAGAAATCTAGTTTTGTAATCAACTTTATCAATAGTTATCATGTCAATTTTTGTGTAATGAAATTGGGTTGTTCTTCATTTCTCTAAATTGTTTATTTTACTCTCGTTTCATTATAAAACAATTTAGATCTTTATTCAAAATCACTATTTTGATCTCTTATTATTTCAAGTATATAAAAATATATTAAACAAGTGGTATTAGAGCGGTTTTATTCGAAACGGTCTAACAACCAGGAATAATGGCGTCTCATGATCTCGCTTTTAGTAGTGGGGAAATTTTTTATAATGAAGAAAAATCTCTTGCACCACCTTTATTTGAAGGGAGAAATTATAAAGGGTGAAAAATTTTACTGGAAAGGTTTTTTAAAACTTTAGATATCGAAACCTGGAATATTGCAATTGTAGGACCAGCGGATGAAACAAATAAAAAGGAACGTCACCTAAATGCAAAGGCTTTGAATAGTATTTTTTGTGCATTATCTCAAGAAATTTTCAAATTGATATATTGTTTTTCTAGTGCATACAAAGTATGGAAATTTCTTGAAGAAATGTATGATTTTCCTCTCACAGGCATGAAACAAACTCGTGAATTGGAGAACATACAAGCTTGCACAGATATTCAAGAAAGCTCCTCTCATGATGAATCAATGGAGTGCACATCAAGTGGAAGAGAAGAAGAAATCTTATCTTTGGAAGAGGAATGCCAAAAAGATGTCAAAGGAACTATTTGTTCAAATCTTTCCTCTTCCGATAGCAATTTAAGGAAATCAAATTCTTCTTTTTTTGTGACAAGTTCCATTTATGCATTACATATACTACAAAGTGCTAAACGTAAAATTATGAAATTGAAAATTACTAATGAGAAATTGCGCTTAGAAAATAAAAGTTTAAAAGCAAAAGTTAAAGTAGAATCAAATTCTGATTTATCTAGTTTTACCCATATCTCTTCAATTGAAAATACAAAACTTGTTTTGATTGTAATGATATTAAAGAAAAATTCAAGAAACTTGAAAAAGAACTTATTTTTGTAAAAGAACACAATGAGAAATTATCTTTAGAAAATCCATCTTTGAAAAGTGATTGTGCTACGTGCCAAAATTATAAAATTGAAATCAAAGAGATGGACGAAACATTTGAGGAATTTAGAAATAACTACCAAAATCATATTGACTTTATTGTTTCCACTCTTAAAAAAGCACAATAGATTATAATAAAGCTAGGAATAATCCTAAGATCAAGAATGATGAATTAAAAATCAAAAATCAACTTGGTTATGAAAATTATGAATATAAATTCACAATATCAAGAAATATCTAAATGCACGTTGAATATGAATATGAACATCTTAACTAAGCCTAATGATGGGAGTAAGAAACACAAAGTATTTGTAAATCAAAATCACCATTATTTACAAAATCATGTTTCTCCTAACATAAAATTAAAATTACATAAATTTCCTATGATCGATACTTTCAATTATAATTTTCAAAATAAAGATAATTACAATGGAAATTTAATGCATAAGAATAACATTAAACCACAGATTGAATGGAGGCCCAAAGTTAAAAATGAAACATTAACTTTATTTTTGGGTACCCAAAGCTACCACCACACTTGGTCCCCTTTGGATACCTAAAACTCTTATTCGTTAGGTATCATCAAATGCATGAAGTAGAATCTTTTCAAAAATGAAATATATAAATTTCTACTTCATGATATGCTTTAATGTTTTTTTATTTTTCTTAATTTTTAAGCTATTATACGATGGTCATCTTATATATTATTAGAAATATGATTTTATCTTGTAAAGCTTAATTAGTTTATAAATCAAGTTATCAAAATTCAAAGTCATATTTTTATTTTTGATGACCTACCTATCTTTCTTAAAATTCATTGCCTATAAATATCATATATCATCCATATAAATTGAATTCAAAATTTGTTATGTGATATTGAAATCTCAAATCATAAGGAATCAACCAAAATATGATTGGATACCAAAATTGCTTAAACATCTCCACTTCATATAATTTCAAATTTGTAAATACGAACGATAAACAAAATTCTTAAAACTACCAAATGGGATTATAAGAACCAAATAAATAGATCCACAACTCCAAAAGCGCTATAATTAAATATAATAGATAGTGTTGGGAACAGTTCCCAGCAGTGTTCCTGATTTGAAGAAGTGCTCAGCTCAATAATAAGTGCAAGTTGTATTTAATGTCCCATCTAGTTCATGCTTGCAGAGATTGACAATATGCCAAGTACTTTAGTTATTTCACTATGTACTATATCATTGAGAAGAATGAAGTTCGTCGAACGCAAAGACAGGACAGAAGCAAATGCTGAGACTTGGCAAGTTTGTCGAACGCAGAATGCAGTTCGTCGAATGCAGAATGAAGTTCGTCGAACGAAGAATGAAGTTCGTCGAACGCAGAGACGGGACAGAAGAATGAAGTTCGTCGAACGCAGAGACGGGACAGAAGAATGAAGCTCGTCGAACGCAATGAAGACATGAAGATACCAAAGGAAGGGATGTCGTCGAGAAGATGCAGTATCGTCGACATCAACAAAGTAGCCTTGTCGTCGAGAAGAACAGACATCGTCGTAAAGAAGGCATGATATCGAGAAGACTGAAGAAGGATAGTTGAAGACAAGCAGTTGCTAAAGCATAGTCTGTCGACATGATATCACTCATGTCGTCGAGAAAACAAAGTAATTATGATGACATACTACAAGAAAGAAGATCACGATGACACAGTCAGAGATAGCATATCGCTGTATATACAGAAATGCCAGAATATCTCGTATCGCCGAGACATCAGTATCAGAGGCAGAAGCTAGAAGACTTGAAGATCCACCAAGGCCTAAGGCATCGACAAAGTCCTGTCGTCGAGATATTATCCATATCGTCGTGATGCTGTAAGTATCGGCATAAAGCTGGAAATATCATCAAGACGAAATTCAAATGTTGCGGATGCGCTGTTAGCAATTAATGTCGCCGCCTTATTGTCCAATCAGCGCGTGCTCTTAAGGAATGGGCGTCTGACAGTAAATGACATTATATGTGACAGTTAAGCGGCTCACCCGTCCAATAAAAGGGAACAGTGATGCCCTAGAAATAAAAAAAGAAGGTGAGAGACAAGAACGAAAAAGTATCCCACCGCTACTCTTCAATACAAAAGTACATTCTACGGAGAAGAAGAAGAAGAATAAGTAGAGAACAAGAATCAAGCGTTCTCAGAAGAATCAGTCATCTCCATCGATTGATAAGAAGCCGTTCCTCATCAGGCTAAGAGAAGAGATTGAAGAAGAACTGTGCTTTCATGATCTGAATCAGAAACATCTTTTGCAACCTCAAGAAGCCGATCTCCATCAGGATAAGTTGCCGATCTTCATCAGGCAGAATAGACAGTGTTTGTTACTGTAAACCTTTTATTGTTGTAAGGCTTGAGGGCCTAAGTGTCTAGCTTGAGGGTTGGAGAGCTGTGAGGCTTGGGGGCCAGGGCAGTGGACTTGCGGGTCTGATTTTGTCTTACTTGTGGGATGGAGAGCTGTGAGGCTTGAGGGCCAGGGCAGTGTACTTGCGGGTCCGATTTTGTCAAGCTTGAGGGCTGGAGAGCTATGAGGCTTGAGGTCCAGGGCAGTGGACTGGTGGGTCCGATTTTGTCGAGCTTGAGGGCTTGGGTGCAGTAAGGGCTTACGGGCCTAGGCTGTTGGCCCAGGAATTGCAGGTCTGTGTTATGTAGGACTTGAGGGCCTGAGTCTCGAGCTTGCGGGCTCGAGTGCAGTAGTGGCTTGCGGGCCTAGACTGAAGGACTTGTGGGTCCGTGTTGTAAGGCTTGCGAGCCTGAAGATTTGGTGGAGTTTGCCAAGCCTAGCACACTGCTAGGTAGGCGCAGAGGGAAACAAGACTACTCAAGACACCCTGTCTTGAGGAACCTCTATAGATCACTGTGTGGTTTTCTGTGTTGTGCTCTATAATTTATAGATCTATTAATCTGAAATAAAGAACACCTAAAGGGGATTAAATAATTTGTAAAACCTATTCACCCCCCCCCCCCCCCCTCTAGGTGATATGTTGACACCCAATGAACAACAAGTGGTATCAGAAGGAGGCTGTTCAAAGAAAAGCTTAATAGCTTGAACAGATCTGCCCGTGGGTGTCCAATTATCATAGCTATTGAATCAAGGATAGCTATTTGTTCCAGGGAGAACTTTGCCCTTTGGAAAGTAAGAGCAAGAATATACATGGAGGAAATGGATCCCAGAATATTTTTAATTGTTCAAGAAGGACCCTCCATGACTATGATAAAAGATGAGATCCTTCTAGCCAGCTTGGACAAAGAAGCCAAAAGTATTCTAGCTGGTGCAGTAGATCTGCCAACACTCCAGAAGCCGACTCATTATAAAATAGCAAAAGACATGTGGAACTCCCTAGGGGTCCTCATGGAAGGGTCAGAGGTATATTTTCAAGAAGAAACCCCTCATGAAGAGGTATGGATCAGAGCACCCCTGACTACTTCAGACAGTGAATCAGAAGATGAAGAATGCTCTGTAGTCAGAAGAAGAATAAGAGCACCCTTGACTCTCATAGAATGTGATTCTGAGGATGAGGAGGTTTATGGGTTGATGGCTCTATCAGATGAAGAAAATCATGATGAATCATATCATGATCAGGTATGCATCACTCACACACCTTTACTATCTGCCTCATTGAAGAAGACCAAGAGTGCATCAGGTGATTGTACATCTTCTAAAGATGATACAGAAGACTGCTCATTATGCAACAATAAGAACCATGTTGATCTAATAGAGCAGTTTGGTGATCTCTTGGGAGCTCTGAGAAAGAACAAGAAGCTTATTGAGAAGCAAGCTAGGGAGCTAGATTCACTCAGGCCCATTAAGGCTGAGATGAACAAGGAAATGGGTATGTCCCCCAATGAGGGCACCAACTCCTGCGAGCTCAAGAAAATCATAGACAAGCTTTATGATGAAAGAATCCAAAGGGGAGAGCTTATCGAGAAACTTGAGAATGACCTTCTTAAGGAAAGAAGCTTGGTAGCTCAATTCTCTAAGCCCAAAACTGTACTGCCCATCATTGACACCTTCTCCTCCTATGGAAATAGGTGGGGATTGGGTTTCAATGAAGGGGCAATAGATGCTGGGAAAGGAGAAAGGGGCAAAACTAAAGCAGAGCCTCTTTCCACCTTTCAGAAGGTAGTGCTTCCCTCAAATAGGTATGATCAGGCTAGTGTCTATGGTCACTGGATGAATGGAAGCTCCATTAGTCATGGAAATGCTCCTGACTATGGAAAGAGAAAGGGCATAGGGATGAGTGCATTAAAGGCTCTCCATGAGGAAATCCAAATGGCCCATCATGGACCATTTGTGTTTGGTGCCCCAGTCCCCACTTTCAAGGATAAAGGAGGAACATCTTCCCAATCACTTCTAGATAAGAAGCAGACTGGTAGCCCCAGTATAATCAATTCTCACTTGATCATATCTGATGCCATCAACACCATGTCAGCTACCAAGCTGACATCTATTGCTGACAAATAGATAAAGTCAAGAAGAAACAATTATACTAGAGCAGCTAGTCAGCTCTTGGCTGAGAGAGATAGGAAGAATGCTGCTGCCTTCTCTACTGAACATACTTCAAAAATTGTTCAGAAAAGAAGGTACAACATCTATGAATGTTGGTGTTGTGGCAAAGTGGGACACTTTGCCATTGACTGTTGGCACAACCCTAGTGTGCCTAGTGCAAAGGAGAGACCTCCTAGAAGGGATGAGGAGAGTAGAAGAACTCCCTATTATGCTAACAAGAACATAGGACCCAAGTAACCTTGGGTTCCTAAGGATTATTAAATTTGTCTTGCAGGGCAGTCCATTTAGCCAATCAAAAGCAAACAAGGCTAATGGACAATAAGTGCTCCAGTCTCAACTCTGGACTAAGAAAAACTCACCACATGCCAAGCTGCACTGATCAAGGGGGAGCTAAGAGTAAAGATAAGTGGACATCCCATCAAGGGGGAGCTACTAGCTCAAGAAGACTTAAAAGCTAAGGTAAAGGTAACTATGTAAATGTTCAATACATAACCTCATCTTTATCATTTCTTAAAAGTAATTCTTACTTAAGTAAGTAAAAGTTGTCACTCAAGGAGCACATATGTATGACACTACTAAAGAATTGCACTGATCATACAAAAGAGTGAAAAAGAACAATATCGTTTTGAACACAAAACTATATCGTCAAAATAATGATTGGTATCGTCGGAATGAGTCCTCGACATCAAATTTGTGTGACGGCGATACCTAATCATCAATGGACTCTTGAATAGACCTGAGCTTAACCAATCATTACAGCTAAACTCGAGTTAATAAGATATTTAACAAATGACACATCATCTTCCAACTCGGAAACTATAAATATGGTCAAATGACTTAAGGTTAAAGCACTCTCTACATTAGCCCTAAAAAGCCGTCGTGTTCTCCGCGACTTCGAAGAGTGAACGAGTCGACTGTGCTGAAATCCTTCTGGATCAAACAAAGGATGGCGCCAAAGAAGGAAGATTTTTTGTATGAAGGAAGTGAAGTGGTGTGGAATGGGTTCTCAGAAGGATTAGAAGAAATCCAGAGCACCATTAAGTTGGTCGAGGCCATCGGCCTGGAGTTCGCCCTCTCTAAGCCGACGGTAATATTAAAAAGAGAAGTGCTGGAGTTCTACTCGAATGCCAAGGGTGGCTCACAGGGAACATTTGGGAAAAGCGTAATCAATGGGGTAAAGGTCAAAGTGAATCCGAAGAAGCTGGCTAGGGCAGTTCAGTTGCCGACATTTGCCAAGGGGGAGGAAGATGAAAAGGTCAACCAGGAAGACCTCAACAAAGCTCTGGAATGGTGTGGGGCCTATGGGTCTCTGGAAAGGAATAGCTTTAATCAACAAGGAAAGCTGATGACAGACATTATTGGAAAAGCCCTCCTCTGCAAGGTAGGGTCGCATGACAGGATATCCAGGCCCATGTTCGAGACAATGGCAAGGATAATCCTAAGGAAGAAGACCAACTGGGGTCAGATTATTTTCAAGAGAATTCAAGACAGCCTTCAAGTTCCAAATCTATTAAGAATACTATCACTGTATCTACTGCTATCCTACCCTGAAAGCTTTAACAAGAAGTATGATGCAAAAATACATCACATGAGAAGGATGGATATCAGGATACTAGAAAGGTGGGAGAAAACTCTGACTAAGCCTCCCAAGAAGTTGAAGACAGTAGAAGATATGAAGAGGAAGGGAGAAAGCTCGTCCGAAGGAAGTGAGCCAGGCAACAGCTCACATCCATCTGACTCTGAGGTACCTGTGGAGAAAAGGAATGTCGCCCTCCAGACCTCTGCTCTAAGTCAGGGATCCAGGATAACAGCAGGAACAGATCAAGGAAGTGCTGAAACTGAGGGGGAGAAGAACAGTGAGCTCCTTCTCAAGTGGAAGAAGTGATCAATAAGATCATAGGGGCTGAGGATGCTGGTCATTCTGAACTAGCAATGCAAGAGGACAACCAAGAGAATCCTGCTGATGAGACTAGCAAAGATCAGCAAAGTCCTGAAAAGGAAAATGAGCCAAATCATTCGCCCATAAGAAAATCTCTATCTCCAATAATTGAAGGGAATGAAGAAGAGGAACAAGATAGTTCATCTCCAGAGAATAGACCAGTGGAGCTCTCACTATTATCTCAGATAAAGATGCTCCTAGAAGAGCAAAGATTAAAACTTGAAAGCTATGTCACCTCTGCTATCAATGAGCTAAGAAGGGAACTGTCTACTGAAACGCCAAGCCTAAGAAATGATGTGAAAAATCTGCAAGAATACACTGCCCATACTCACAAGGGTATATCTAATCTAGGGGTTAATCAGACTCTGATTGTCAGCAACATAGAAAAGGCCTACATTGCATCCACCAAGAAGATGGCTGAATACAAAACTGATCTCCAAGAAAGTCTAGATCACCACAATAAAGATCTAGCCAGTCATCTGCTTGAGACCAAGAATCACTTAGAAGCGGGAATTCACATGCTCAAAAATAAGATATTGGCCTCCGAGGAGAATCTCCAAAGGGGGATATCTGAAGAAGTTATAAAGGGGGGAGAGATCAATGATAAAGGCCAGTGGTGATCATGCCATCTGGAACACAAACACCATTAGGGAAGAAATGAATCTCCCTCCTCTACATTATGACAAGCCTGCTGAATAGCAACATACAGATATTCCTGATACTAATAAGGGTAAAGAAAAGGAAGCACTGGAGGATGAAGAAATAAAAAATGAGAAAGAGAAAGTACAGGGAGGAAATGGAGAAAAAGGATGACTATGAAAGATGGAGTCCCATATCCAGGACCATCATTCTAAAAGCATGTGAGCAAGTGAAAGCTAATAAAGGTGAAAGATACAAGTTATACAGTCCTCAAGAATGGGCTAAGCGTGAAGATCAAGAAGAAGTAAGGAGAGAATACAGAAGGAATAAGCAAGCAGGAAGAATTCCAGCTAACACTCCTGAACCTCTAAAGTATCATCCAAAACCGTTTGAGTACTTCATCAGACAAGCTGAAAAGGAACAGGAAGCCAGTGCCAAGAAAGAAAAGGGTGAAGCTGATATGAGGGCACCAGAGATATAGATGGCTAAATCTTTAGGGGGCTAAATGTAGAAATGTCAAAACTTTTGATAACATTTGGCACTATTTATAAATGAAGTAATATTTGTCAAATTCTGTGTTCACTCAATTATAGGTGCAATGTCATCATTATATGCTTGTTTGCTTAAAATATTAAACCTTTTATTTGAGTGGCATTTATCATTGAGTGGGTTATGACTTCTTCAAATAGGGGGAGATTATTGGGAACAGTGCCCAACAGTGTTCTTGATTTGAAGAAGTGCTCAGCTCAATGATAAGTGCAAGTTGTATTTAATGTCCCATCTAGTTCATGCTTGCAGAGATCGACGATATGCCATGTACTTTAGTTATTTCACTAAGTACTATATCGTTGAGAAGAACAAAGTTCGTCGAAAGCAAAGACGGGACAGAAGCAAATGCTGAGACTTGGCAAGTTCGTCGAACGCAGAATGCAGTTCGTCGAACGCAAAATGAAGTTCGTCGAACGAAGAATGAAGTTCGTCGAACGTAGAGACGGGACAAAAGAATGAAGTTCGTCGAATGAAGAATGAAGTTTGTCGAATGAAGAATGAAGTTCGTCGAACACAGAGACAGGACAGAAGAATGAAGCTCATCGAACACAGTGAAGACATGAAGATATCAAAGGAAGGGATGTCGTCGAGAAGATGCAGTATCGTCGACATCAAAAAAGTAGCCTTATCGTCGAGAAGAATAGACAACGTCGTAAAGAAGGCATGACGTCGAGAAGACTGAAGAAGGACAACTGAAGATAAGCAGTTGCTAAAGCATAGTCTGTCGACATAATATCACTCATGTCTTTGAGAGAACAAAGTAATTACGACGACAGACTACAAGAAAGAAGATCACGATGACATGGTCAGAGATAGCATATCGCTGTATATGCAGAAACGCCAGAATATCTCGTATCGTCGAGACATCAGCGTCTGAGGACGAAGCTAGAAGACTTGAAGATCCACCAAGGCCCAAGGCATCGACAAAGTCCTGTCATTGAGATATTATCCATATCGTCGTGATGTTGTCAGTATCGGCATAAAGCTGGAAATATCGTTGAGACGGAATTCAAATGTTGCAGACGCGCTGTCAGCAATTAATGCCACCGCATGATTGTCCAATCAGCGCGTGCTCTTAAGGAATTGGAGTCAGACAGTAAAGGAAATTATATGTGACCGTTAAGCGGCTCACTCGTCCTATAAAAGGGAACAGTGATGCCTTAGAAATAAAAAAGAAGGTGAGAGAGACAAGAACGAAAAATTATCCCACCGCTACTCTTCAATACAACAGTACATTTTGCGGAGAAGAAGAAGAAGAACAAGTAGAGAACAAGAATCAAGCATTTTCAGAAGAATTAGTCATCTCCATCGACTGATAAGAAGTCGTTCCTCATCAGGCTAAGAGAAGAGATTGAAGAAGAACTGTGCTTTCAAGATCTGAATCAGAAACATTTTCTTCAACCTCAAGAAGCCGATCTCCATCAGGCTAAGTTGCCGATCTTCATCAGGAAGAAGAGACAGTGTTCGTTACTGTAAACCTTTTATTATTGTAAGGCTTGAGGGCCTAAGTGTCTAGCTTGAGGGCTGGAGAGCTGTGAGGCTTGAGGGCCAGGGCAGTTGACTTGCGGGACCAATTTTGTCTAGCTTGAGGGCTGGAGAGATGTGATGCTTGAGGGCCAGGGCAGTGGACTTGCGGGTCCGATTTTGTCTAGCTTGAGGGCTGGGGAGTTGTGAGTCTTGAGGGCCAGGGCAGTGGACTTGCGGGTCCAATTTTGTCGAGCTTGAGGGCTTGGGTGCAGTAAGGGCTTGCGGGCCTAGGCTGTAGGCACAGGACTTGCGAGTCTGTGTTGTGTAGGGCTTGAGGGCTTGAGTGTCGAGCTTGCAGGCTCGGGTGCAGTAGGGGCTTGCGGGCCTAGGCTATAGGACTTGCGGGCCCATGTTGTAAGGCTTGCAGGACTGAATATTTGTCAGAGTTTGCCGAGCCTAGCACACTACTAAGTAGGCGCAGAGGGAAAGAGGACTACTCAAGACATCCTGTCTGGAGGAACTTCTATAGATTACTGTGTGCTTTTCTGTGTTGTGCTTTATAATTTATAGATCTATTAATCAGAAATCAAGAACACCTAAAGAGGGTAAAATAATTTGTAAAACCTATTCACCCCCCCTCTAGGTGATAAGTTGACACCCAATAAACAACAGATAGCATCGGTGCTAGCAGGTAGAGCTGGCGGTAGTGGAAAATGTTTAAATGATATCAAATCCTATATTATTACAAAACTCATATATTAGTAACCCTCGATACACTCCTTTTCTTCTACTCCGTCTCATCTACCTCCACCACACTAGGACTTGGTGATCATCATCTTTGACTCCTCCGAATCGAATGTCGTGGCAGATCCCGTGTCAGGCTATCCCACTCCCTCCACTCTGTTGATGATGGATTCAACTTTAAGGCCTTTATCATTAACTTCATCATCTTCTTAATACCAGACATCCTTCTTTACCTCCTACACATCCTCCTCCACTCGTGTGATCCGCTCTCCCATATCTTCTCAAAAATGTTCAAATGAATCATCTCGATTCTCTCAGGCTGACGCTCCTCACCGGAGTGGTGGTTGAGCGGACCAAGATGGCTCGTTCGAGAGTGAGGTCGCTCGAAGGTACGCGGTGCTGTAGATGGAAGGAAAGCAATCCATCAAATAAAAACCAATCTCAATAGAAGGGTACCTATGTAGAATAACCCTCTGGATAATGCCACCAAGCGGGAGGTTGATGTATCACTGACAGGAAGGATCCTGCAACTTTTATGTGTATCAAATCAATGAAAGCAACAAGTCTGCCACATCGAATCTCTCCTCCTCAAGAATTAAATGCGAAACAAGGCTGAGCTGTGCTGTAATCTTCATTGTATCGGCCAATTTTATCAAGATGGTATGGTGTAAAACATCCTGTACTGCAAGGGCATAAACTGTAAGCGTGCCCACTGAAGAGATCAAACTCCTGCATGCCCTTTGGTGGAGTACCAAATTTAGATGAGTCCAATCCCTATCAGTCCGAAACTTTTCAACTACATCCAACCTATTCGGGTGCTCGGTCAACCCAAACACCTCCCTCAAATAATCATGGGTTATAGTAACCATTTGTCCCTGCACCTGTGACTGTACACCTCTATCCATACCTACCTGAGATGGATCTTCCAAATGCCTATAAAACTCTTGAACAAACTCTGAGGAAAACAAATCTGAAAGAAACACATTTGATACCTCAGACACCACAAACAATTGCATAATGTGGTGGTGTCTTGGCAAGGCAAATTCCACAAAATATGGGACACCTACTAATGCTGTCTCCACTGCTAGTCATGCACTTTTCTTCCCCATAGATCCAGGTTCCATTTGCAACATTTTATATGAAAAATTATAATTAAAAGAAAAACTACTAGCGCCAGCGCTATCGCTAGCGCCTAGACTAGCATCGACGCTGGCGTTCTGTCAAAATCCTTACCTACTATCCATTTCCCGAATCCTAACTTTCTCAAACATTTAGATCCATGAATTTCATATGTTCTAGGCTAAAATAAAAACTAAAAATCTTCATAAAATTCAATGTTTAAATCAAAAAGTCATAAGAATGATGGAGATCTACCTTTGATCCAACCTTTTTGTAAATCCATCATCTAAATCACTAAAAATCTCCAATAGGGTTATAAATCCTCATCTCACACATAAATATCAAAATTTTAGTACAAGAATCTTAAAAATGATGGAGAATTATCCTAGTTCCTCTCTTCAAAAAACAAAAAGATCAAACTTTTAGATCTATCATCTAAATCACAAGATATGTTCAAAAATCTTCATCTCGAACATCAAAATCAAAGTTTAAAACAAAAATCATAAGAAATGATGAAGATTTACCTTAGATCTATCTATGGGATGAGCTATCTGATAGGGTTTTTTGGGAGAGCTGGTGTTGCAATGGCCAAATCGACAAGAAGGGACTTATTAAAAGCAGCACTAGCGCTAGCGCGGGCATATCGTTTGGTTTTAAATTTCTGTGTTTTTTACTTTTTGAAAAATTCCTAAAATATGCTTTTTTATTTGTACTACTTATTTTTGTATTTCTACCTTTAATTGATTTTTGAAAAATTAAAATACAAAAGTACAAAAGCCAAATTACAAAAAATATTTGTTTTCTCTTCCTTTCTTTGTTTATTTATCTGATTCTTTTTCTATATGCAAAAATCAAATACAAAAATATAAAGCAAAGAATTATCAAAAAATATTTTTTGAAATTAGTTTTCTATTTACATGTATCTTGCGAAAGGGAGTTTTGGGATGTCACCCCTTCACATCTCCTAGTACCGATGCGAACCCCTCACTGGGTAGACCTCGGGAAGTCCAAGGTCAATTTTAAGAGTTTCAAATTTTAAATAAAATTATTTTTCAAAATATCAAAAAAAAACTGTATGGACTTTATTGTGAATATCAAGCATGGTTTAATCTATCAATTAGACCTTCTACAATGTTGAAATTCATCTTTTCAAAACTACTTTGAACATTGTCTTTATCATGGTTTGATATATCTAATCACATGTGCATCAATTATTTTGAAAAAGTTGTGTAGAACCAAGCTTAACATGCCTTATAGTATGAGTAAATGTTTTATGGTTGATAATGATTTTTATTCACTCACTCATTTTGGCATGTCTACATGTGCTTTTAATCTAAGAATACTTGCTTGTGTATTGTAATTGTACAATGAATTAAAATTTGCACAAGTATCTTACTTACACTACTTTTATTTGCACTTTTAAAAATTATGAAAAGTGGTTGTGCTTTCAAAATTACATTGGTTTACAAAACAAGTGTATTCGGAGAACTTTGTACAAAACAAAAAAATCATGAAATAAATTGACAAAGAAAACTCAATCAAGCACTACATAAACCTCCTGATAAGTCTTAATGAGCATTGTGAGGTTGAGCACCTTGGAAAGAATAGTAAAGTGCCCTGTGAAGACCTTTTAATTTTTTTACACCACTTATTCTTAAGTACACCGGATCACAAAAATATCAATATTGAAAAATAAAGTGTGTGATCCCCCAAACACTACTTTGCACCCTGATAATTCTTCATGAGCATTGTGTGTGCAAAGTACCTTGGTATTGGTACATTTTCTTTGTGCATTGAAGTGTGTGGAAGTAAAATTATTTGTGTTTTATAGTGCACTTTACTCTACATATGCCTTGCATTTTTGATTAAAACATTTTTTTACTCCTTTCAAAATACACTTATGGGCACATCATTATCTTCCATAACACTTCTTCTCATGCGTATTGGATCCTATTGCCAAATTCTATACTACTCTTTATATATAAAATGCACTAGATAACCTAGCATGCTCTCTACAATGTGTGGTATGTCTTGAATTTATGAATTGAAATAACATTGTAGTAGTTTCTTTTTGATATCCTTCTTTCATGCTTGGTTACTTTATTGTCAAAATTAAAGATTGTTAATGAATAATGATTTACAAAAACATCTTGCTATTTTGGAAATTAAACTCATATTTTCTTCTTATGAATCATGATGATTACACAAAAATGTTTCTTGTATTTCTATAAGTCTTCCGCATCATTACCATATATTTTTACCTTGCACTTTCTTGCTTATTTAAAGTCTTCTTTTTGTGTGCATCCTCACTTGAATCTTAAAATTCCTTTCCTTCAACAAGTGATAGACTTGCTTGGTAAAATTTATATTAGTTATCCTAAATTTGAATATTATTTCTTATGCTAAAAACTCTGATTTATTTCTATGAAAAATTCTTATACTAAAAACTCCTTATCATTTCATTTCCTCTAAATAGCTCGATCATGCCTTCTCTTGTTATCAAAAATCCTCTTTTTATGTCTCTTGCTACCTTACCCACTTTTGTTAATAACAAAAATGGGAGAACTAACATGATTAAAAAAATTGCTATCAAATTGGAAAACTAACATGATTAATGATTAAAATGATAACTTATATATAAGAGGAGCATTCACATAGGGGGAGCATGCATTTAGGGGGGAGTAATTCTAAATACCGAAAATGATAATTATCCTAAGTCATCACTCTCTCACACACACAAGTAGATTTCATCATGCTTATATATTAATGCTCTGATTTATCATTAATGGATTTGTTATTATCAAAAGGGGGAGTTTGTTGGAACATGGTCTTCCGCATCTCCTAGGTTTGAGAATAACAAATCCTATGTGTATTTGATCTTGTGTGTTTAAGTTTGCAGGAAAAAAGTCCATATGACTCAAGGATAACATAAGAAGGTTGCCCGCAAATTTGAAGCCAGAATTCTAACATATCCACAAGCGCCGGCGGTATCACCTAACGCTGGCGCTAGCTCTAATGAGAGAAATTTCAGGAGCTATTTTAGAAGGAGCTAGCACCAGGCGGTAGCAGATAGCGCAAGCGCTATCTCGAAACACTTAAGGAATGTCAGGAGGCTTTCTTTGGTTTGAAGATACGCACGCAGAAAATGTTTCCTAATCCCGGATAGCGCCGGCGATAGCGCTAGCGCAGGCGCTAGCTCCAAGGCTATAAAATGGACCCCTCTCCTCTCGTTTTTGACACACATCCTTGAGAGAGTTCTAATGCCAAATTTCTAGAGCCTTATACTGCCGAGAGTTGATCTCCCAACCAAAGTTCCATGAATTTCTGAAGGAGGATATATTCGCGCCGGATCCGAACGACGATCGCTTCAACAACACATTTTCTACAGTGGTTCTTCATCTCCATCTTTAGAAGTTCTTTAAGAGGGAGTTTTAATATTATTATTGCTTATTTCACATATTTATTCTTCCAATCATTTAGTAATTCACCTCGTGTTGGCGATTAGGTCTGGGTAGGACTTAGGGAGGAATTCGCCTCATATTGGCGACTAGATCTAGGTTATGTCTAGGGGGTGCTCGAGGCCATATCCAAAGATGGATTGGCTAGAGTGGCTTGAGGCCATATCCAGGGAACAATAGGCTAAAGCCAATGGTTCGTTGGGATATGGGTCGGGATAGAAAATGAAAAAGACTTTCTACTTCTCCGCCTTCGATTTCTAGCATCATAGAAATCTAGTTTTGTAATCTACTTTATCAATAGTAATCATGTCTATTTTTGTGTAATGAAATTGGTTTGTTCTTCATTTCTCTAAATTGTTTTTTATACTCTCGTTCATTATAAAACAATTTAGATCTTTATTCAAAATCATTATTTTGATCTCTTTTTATTTCAAGTATATACAAATATATTAAAAGTTTTAAAACCCTTATTCACCCCCCTCTAAGGGCGCCTACAGATCCGACATAAATAGGTCCATGTGTAATAGGAATAGGATTCTCCGGGAATCATTCTTGCAAATTGGTTTGAATGATGTTTTGATCTGCTTTCCTAGTTGGCAGGCTCTACAGGGATGGTCTTTATTGAACTTACCTATTGGTAAGCCCCTTACTAGGTTAAGCTTGGACAGTTTGGCAATGGTCTTAATGTTAAGGTGACTAAGTATCCTACGCCACAACTCACTATTTTCTAACTGGGAGTTAAACAAGTAGATCTCTGACTTTGTATACTCAAAGTCTACAACATAGACCTTACCTTTCCTAAGGCCAGTCAAACTATTTGGTCAGTTCTAGAACTAACGATATGACACAAAGCCTTAGTGAATACAACTTTGTATTCACCATCACATAGATGGCTAATACTAATTAGATTATGTTGAAGTCCTTCAACATAAGCTACCTTAGAAAAAGAGACTTCCCCAATCCAGAGAAAACCATATCCTTTGGTTTGACCAGAGTGGGAATTCCCAAAAATTACCTTAGGCCCTTCCTTGGCCTTGAAGTTTTCCAGCAGTTCTTTTGCTCCAGTCATATGCATGGAGCATCCACTATCCAGATACCACTGCTGGTTTGTGGTTGGATAGTCTCCATTCTGCACATGAAATCAAACATTAGTATAGAGCCTCACTTGCTGGGGTCTCTTTCTTCTATCATCATATGGAGTTATGAAAGAATGAGATGGTCTTTCAGTATACCCCGTAAGGTGAAGAAGTGCTTCATTTTTATGCCAACAATGTTTGGTTATATGCCTAAGTTTAGAATTGTAGAAACATCTAGGAATAAAGGTAGAGAGTGGTTTAGATGTTTGATAAATTTTTGCAGGAAACATGCGTCGAGAAGAAATCAATGCATCTTTAGAGTTGCGTCGAATGTAATTTGACGTGTCTGCATAGTTTCGTCGATAATAGTTTAATGCTTAGTATTGGTTGCATTGAGTACAATTCAACGCACCCTCATACTTGCTTCAAATTGTTGTCGACGCATAAGATGAACTCCGCGAGTTGCATTCGACGCATCTCTAAAACTGTGTCGAGTTCTATTCGACGTATGAGTCTTTTAATTTAGATTTTTATTATTTTTATTTGTCTTTTATAATGTGTGTTTGCCTAAAATCCCTGGTTGATTAGTAATGTTTACCCTATTAAATGTAGTGAGTTTAATAGGGTTCTTGTTATGATCTTCACATAATTCTAAAATGTTATTAGGTCTAGAACTAAATAATGCAATAGGATTTTCCCAAGCAAGTTTGCTAGGGATTGGTGTGCTAGTGGATGGTAGTGATTCTAGATCAAGATGATTAAATCGCTTGGAGAGATTTTGTGAGATATCCTTAAGCTTTTGAATCCTTCCATTGAGGGGGTCCTCAAAGGCTTTTGCCTTTGTGAGTTTTTTCTTTAAGTCAGAATTTTCATTATCTAGTATATGTATTTCTTTTTCTTTTTTGAACAATTGATCTCTCAGCTCATAGTTGACTGAGTATAAATTATCTTTCCTAAGGTTTTCAAGTTCTGTTCTGATTATTGTAAGTTCCTTTTGGCTATTTATATAATCTTGACAAAATTCTTTAAAACAATCTTAAAAATCTTTTGAGGAAAAGTCAAAATCATCAAACATTGTTACCTCATTCTCAAAAGTGGAGTCTTCTAGAGCCATTAAGCAGGATTCTTCAGGTCCACACTCTTCATCATCATCAGATGAGGAGGAGCTTGATTTAGATTCTGAATCACTCCAGGTTTTAGCAATAAAACCTTTCCATCCTCTTTAATACTTCCTCCTAAAGGATTTCTTCTTATGCTCCTTCCTCTGCTTGTTGCTCTTGTTCTTTTATTCCTCGGGACATTCAGTGGCATAGTGTCCTGGTTTTCTGTAAGAGAAGCAGATAATCTCCTGTTTAGGAGTATTGTCATACCTTGTCTTGCTTGAACTTCTCTCTTTCCTTCTGGATTCCTCTGTCCTGACCCATCTCTTGAATCTTTTAGCCAAGATATTGAACATCTCTTCTTTAGTGGTGGAATACTCTTCTTCAGCAGTCTTTAATGCAAGGGTCCTTTCTTTAGGAGTTGATATTCTCTCCCGGGCTTCTAACTCAGCCCTGCTTTTTAGTAAAAGCTCATAGGACTTGAGCTTCCCTAGCAGAGGATCGTTTGATATATCTCTGAGGCATCTAGAAACTCTAATCGCCCAGATTCTAGAGTTCCATGTGTTTGGGAAACACATGAGGAGCTTGCCATTAATTTTTGTCAGAGAAATTTCTTTGTCAAGCCCTCTCAGCTCATTTATGATGAAGCTGAATCTATTATACATTTCTGCTATGCTTTCATCAGCCTTTTTATTGAAGTTCTCAAATTGGGATATGAGAAGTGACTTCTTGTCTTTTTTTTTTCATCAGAGCTGCCTTCAACTAATCTGGAGAGAGATTCCCAAATTTCTTTGGCAGAGTAGCAATCAACAACTTTTTGAAACATGTCATCTGACATAGTTAAGACCAGGATATTTATGGCCTTAGCATCACATGCCTTGACCTTCTTCTCAGCATCAGTCCATTATGCTCTGGGGACTGTAGCTTGTGTAACTTTTCTACTAGCATCTTTCCTTATTGAGACTAGGGAACCTGTAAGGATGACATTAAAAATTTCTTCATTAATAGAGTTCATATTGAATTTTATTCTGACCTTCTAGAGTGTAAACTTGTTCATATTACACACTAGAGGTCTAGTTGATGCATAATCCTTAGAACTCAGTTTCTTTAAAAATAGTTTTATTTAATTTTAAAATAAAGAAAAGAGAGTAGGAGATCTTTTGATCAAGGTGTTAAACTTTTAATGATCAACCTCCCTCTGATACCAATTGAAAGTGCACAATGTGCCTATGAGAATTCTTTAGAGGGGGGGGGTGAATAGAGATTAAAATATTTTCTACAATAATAGTGCACACTATATATAAAAAAAAGGTATTATGCACACAACAAAACCAAAGGCAGAATAAATGAAATAAGTTTGCTGAAAATGAACACAGAAAAAGTAAATGGGATAGCACAAAAAATCACAACAAAGACACACGGATTTTTATAGAGGTTCTCCAAAATGTGGGTAGTCCTCTCTTCTAACTCCCTGGTAGGATTGCATAACTTGTGTCTGAGTCTTTTGAGAAGAAAACTCTTAGAACCATAAATCTTTTGATAAAGAGATCTTGAACCACTAAGTCTTTTAGTAAGGAGACTGTTAGAACCAAAGATCTTTTGATAAAGAGATCTTGAACCCCTGAATCCTTTGGAAGAGGGATTCTTAAAACTCTTTTACAGTTGATAGAAATAGTAAGAAGAAAGTAAGAGGGAGAAGGTAAGAATTTTGTTCTCAGAATTCTTCAGAAGCTCTTATGCTGCTTCTGTCTTTCTTTCTTTGGATCTGAAATGATGAACCCTTGCTAATGATAGTGATGATTTGTAAGGGTTGTTTTGCTTGATCCTATTCACTCAGCACTTGTTGTAGTTCTGTTGCTATATAATGATGAAGAAGAAGCAGCAGTATATCTTCATGTGTAGAGAGAGCATTTCTGTATATCTGCCTTTTAGGGATTTAGAGGGAAGAAGTTGATGACCCCATTTTTCAGACAGAATAATGTGATAACTGTATATTATTCTTTGCTTCTCCTCTTTTTGCATACTTATTGTGTAAGGTTGAGTTTTCAAAAACCTTTCTTCTTTTGTCTTGTATTGAAAAGGAATTCCTCTTACCCACTTAATCTCCTTTCACCTTTTGTTCTCGACCCGTCCATTCATTTTTAATACCTTCCAAAAGTAATTTGTTGTGTCCTGGAAAGCTTCATTCTATTCTTGGCAACAAATGAGCCATTGGAGAACTGTCTCTAGCCTGGTGGTCCTTCTGAAAAGGTCCCAAAAGGACAGCTGAAATAGCTTCCTTTTTCTGACTGTATTCGACGCTGCGTCGACTTCATCAATCTTCATGCTGACGCACCTCTGAGTTCTTATCGACATAGATTCGAATTTCTTCTTAGCTTTGGATGAACTCAGATGTTGACGTTATGTCGATTCCTTATCGATGTGTTCGTCGAGTTGAAGCCTTGGACTTGGGCTTTTATTTTCTACGTTGAATTGTAGTTGAAGTTGTATCGACTTCTGAGATGGCTTCGACAAGCTCTTCCTTCTGCATCGAGTCCCTTTCGACGCTGTGTCGACTTGACTTTATACTTCGACAGGCTGAATGTGTTGCTCCGACTTCTAGTTAGAGTTACATCGATATCCAGTCAAAATTGTGTTGACTTTTATTCGACGCAAGTCTTATCTTAACTTGTTTGGTGATTGCTTTGCCTTGGCCCTGACACTCTAAGTTGAGTGTGACATACTAAGAAATCTAATGACCAATTACCCTTTCTATACAATGTGGGTAACATAACCTAATATATGAAATCACTTTAAGTAATTTGTTAGATAAATTACAAGGGTTTTTCCAAAAAAATTTTAGTTTTCTCTCTAAGCCCCCTTCTCATTCAAATGAGATTCATGTTCGGAGAGGGCTTTAGAGAGAGTTTCTTCAACTTCTTGAATTCTTGCCAATAAAAGATCACAATCTTGGCAATCTACCTTCTCTTTTCCCAAAACCTTTGTTTCTTTAGTTAGTTTTAATTTTCTTTTAATAAAATCTTATTTTCAGGTTTTAAGAGATCAATATCCTTAATACTTTCTTCAAAATATTTGCTTGTTTAAAGAAATTCATTGTAGAGATCATCATAAGTAAGAGGAGGTACTTCAGTGTCACTTTGGACACTGGTTTCATCATCAAAGAGATCTTTGCTCCTACCCATGAGGCACATGTTTACCTCTTCATCGTATCTTGAAGATGATCCACTTGATTCCTCGGAGGAGGAGACATCCCATGTAGCCGCCTTTAGAACTTTTTTCTTTTCTTTTCTTTTCTTTTCTTTTGTGCTTCCTTTCCTTTTGATCTTTTAGATATTTTGGGCACTGTCTCCAGATGTATCCAATCCTTTGGCAGTGGTAGCACTCCAGCAGTGGCCCCTAGTCGTCATCGTCACTACCTTTTTCTTTTGCAAAGGATGGTTCCTTCCTTTTTGCATCTTTTATGAAGTATTTCTGGAATGAGTTTCTTCTCTCCGGATTCTTCATGAATTTCTTGAAATTATTCACAAAATGGCTTTCTTCGTCCTCTTCATCATCATTGGTCTCCTTTTTGGATTTTAGTGCCAAGACCTTCTAATTTGGCTCCGCATGGTGTAAGATCCCAATGTTTTTCGCTACAAACCGGGTCTAATGCCCAGAATCGCCGCTTTGCGGTGACACCAACATATAGGAAGGTTGCCACTACAAAGCGCCAATCCTGTCGGCAATATCAATCACAGAAAAGATAAGTATAAATAAAGATAAGTCCACAAATCACATACTATATAGATATCATAAAAAGATGTTCACAAATATTAACTGAATAAAGAGGTAGTAATAAAAAAAGGGCTCATGCCCAGCACATCATGTCCTCACTACAAATCACTCGCGGAAGCATAATCTACTGATAGACACTAACAGATCCTGAAATTGGTGCTCCCATGCTAGACTGGCCTGCCTCCATCTGCACCTGCATCTAGTGGTGTTGCGTCTCCTCGGTCCCCTAAAATGATATGGTCCACCGCATCTAGTGGTGTTGCGTCTCCACCGGTCGTTTAGCAAGGCCTGTCGTATAAAAAGTTCCATATCCAATTTAAATGATAGGGGTAGGAGTTGAAATGCAATGCTTATGTTATGACATGTAGTGTGATGATGGGTAATGTTATGATCACACAAGTGCAACTCACACACTTTGACTCCAAGCGCACAGACCTCTAGTTCCCCCTTTTTGGAGCTAGCAAAACTCCTAGGATACCCTCGTAGTGGCAAACGCAAACGGTGGGTTGGGCCTCGCCCACCTCTAGGTTGGTATTCACACTAACTAACCTAGACCTATCGTACGCCTCAACGCAAAACTGCGAAGCGCCTGCATACTCTTACTGGTTGGACCACCAGACTTTCTTGTCTAAGTGCAAATCCACACTTGTTGAGTCAGCATATTGATGTCGGTGTAAATGACCGTCAATACCAAAGACCCACTACCTTTATCCACATGCAATTATGATTACCATCTAACTCCGAGCCATAAGCTCCCCGGGCTAACCCGCTTGGCTCGCCGGACCAACCCGTCTGTGCCTACAACCACCGAGCCAACCGTTTGTAAGGCCAAACTAGCTACCCACCTGTAGCAACGGGATGTGAGTGAGTGTATTATTAAGTTAATCTCGCGTAACAAATTATTCCTATAGCTTTGGGTTAATCATGTACTTCCCGAGCTCTACACTGTGAGGGGCTCGCAACGGTACTAGGAGGTATGATGGGATGATATCCCAAACCGCCCTTTCCAAGACACTTACTATTATTAGTAACTACACATAACCATACCCCTATCACCATTACACTTATTAACCCTATGTGTATTTTATTTCACTCTAAGGGAATGACGATCTTTCGACAATCCCAAGCACACTCTTGTCCCCTAGCCAACCAAACAACTTACCTCTACCTTCCTTTGGTGACCCCTCCCAAATCCAATCAGTCTGGGTGCACCAACTTCTTTAATTCCCCATGTAAAACCTACATGTTTACCCTTATTCAGTGTTTTCACTATACGCAGACCACTTAGACTATATGAGGTGCATGAGAGGAGGTACTCCAAATAATCATCCAAATGAACCAAAATTATTATTGGGCGTACATATGTTATGACATTTTAAGGCTAACACCAAAAAATTATAATTTTCCTAATTTATTTAGCATTTATCATAATTTTCTCAAAATCACGGAACCTGTGACCTTGAACACCAAATATAGTTTTCTGATGAGCTATGACCTTGATATAATTTGTACATCTATATATAATCAAAGTAACATCCACATATGAATTTTATAATTTTTCCAGAATGTTTTTGATCTCTAATTAAAATATTAATTAATCATTCATATTCAGGGATTTTCAAAGGAAGTACCACAAATCCTCATACAAAAATTACAAGAAAATTAACAGATATTCAAAGTGATCAGAAAAGTTCACTGGTTAAGTTCCATAATTTTCCAGATTCAGTTGACCATATAAATCCTTTATTTAAATAAACAAATCATAGGGCACTTTGTGAGGAGAACCATATAAAAACTCCTCCAAAAATTAAACCAAACTTTATATATTATATTCATGCCGTACAAAGTGCTCTGACCAAGTTTCATGTTTTTCCAGTGAGTATAAAATCCATAAATAAATTTTCTTACAACTAGGGTAAATATTGGGGCTATGAATGAAGTACTATATATATAAATCCAAAATTCATAACAAAATTATCAGAAATTGATATCATCCATATAAACTAACTGACAAAATTTCATGAGCATACAAGGTATTATGATTACATAAATTCTTAATATAAGAAAGTGGCATAACTGGTTCTTAACTAATTCAGAGGGGATAAATGTTCCTAAAAATTCCAGATAATATATCCAGGGCTTATTTCCACCCCATGAAACTCTACCAAGTTCCAAGTCAATCCGACGAAAAATGACCATATGTCCTTCAATAGGTAAAATATTGTTCGCCATTGCAGAAATGAAATAAATGTGGGTCGAAAGCACCGCTTCGCAAAGCGGGGGTGAGTGCAACGGCCGCGATGCCGCACATCGGTAAGCGGGTAAAATGACCACAGAGCGGGGTTTTGTGAGGGTCGTATTCACCTCTTCGCCAACATCACCACTAGCAATTGCTATATGGCTTCACACGCAAGCAACTCAGAATATCACAATGAAAAGCAAAGCGATTCTCACAACCATAGCATCATTGCACATGAACATCAAACAAAGGATCTATAACATTAATCTAACAAGAGTTCATTACAACAACACTTAAAGAAGCACAAGCTCAAGGTTTAGAAAGGACCCAACAGAAGATGTCACCGTATCCTGGATTCTCGGCCGGAATGAGAGGTTGTCGGGCTCTCTCCGGGCTCGACCCTCAGATGGTGTGCGGACTCGAAAGAGGCTGTCACTTCTCCAGCGATCTACAATACTTTTATGGTCTCCAAGATGAAGAATGCTTGAACTTGTGGTGGAGAAAGCTTGCAAATGATCCCAGATGGAAGTATGGTGGAGGAGATCACTAGATGTGGTCTCCTAGGGTGGAAAAGGTGAAAATGGCAAACTTCTCTGGTTTTTCCCGCGAGGGGAATCATTGTCCCGACTGCCCGTGCATTATTTACGATAAAAATAGACTTGAGGAAGAAGCAGCCGCGCCCGTGCGTTATACTCACGCACGGGCAAACTCGCCCGTGCATAAAAATGCACGGACAAATTCAGATTGGCTAAAAACAAGGCTAAACAGGGTGATTGTGCGATTCCTTCGCGCACGGGCGAATCCGCCCGTACGTAAAACACACGATCAAATTCAGATCACCGGTTTTCTCACCAGATGAAAGCGCACGACCGCAGCCGTCCATGCGTCAAGAAAACGCACGATCGTGCGATATACAAATTCATGAATTCTGGGCAAAAAGGAGATGATCCAACCACCTGCAAGCACAACAATCCAGCTGGGAATACACCTCCAGCGCCAATCAAACAAAGAAAAAGGATTGGGTAGCACCCTGTGCTTACCCCCAATAACATGGAGCGCAAACGCACACCAAAATGGGCCTAAGAGTGCACTTAGCATGGAATAACGAATATGAATAAAAACATCCCTAAAGTGTAGTGCATAGACTAGATAATCGGCCCAGATGAGCCCATAAATGTGTATATAATTGGGACTCATCACACCCCCAGACTTAACCATTTGCACGTCTCGGGCAAACTACTCAGCTCTCCGTCTAAACAATTGGGTGTTAGAGTGAGTTTGAGCGGTGGAGACCTATAACGCCCCTGATTTTTCGTTAATTATTTTTACGTACCCTCTATGTCATAATTTTGGCGTAAGGGCGTTATGTCAGCTCGTCTGGTAGTGTTTCGAGTTTTAGCTTAGTTAAAGCTTGTGATTTAGGTCAAGCGTGCGAGATTTCGCGTCGTTTCGAGTTAAAGTGAAGATTTTGAGTGGATATCAAGATTTTAGCTTTGGGAGGCTTTATCCGGAGTTTGGCTCGTCGGAATGGAATTCTGACTTCGCCGTTGGATTCGTAGCGCCGTTTTTCAGCTAGGGTGCGAATTTCATAGAAATCCGAGGTGTTTTGGTCGCCCTCGCAGTTTAAGTAAATTGGGGAATTAATTAATTACTTAAATAACAAATTTAGGTTTATATATAAGCCTAAAGCCTTCCCCTTTCCCTATTCATCCTCTTCCTCGATCAAAAGCAGCCGCCGTGGGTTAGGGCGAGAGCGGAGCTTCGTGGAGCCTTCAACCGGCGATTCCTAGGGCTATAGTGGTCGGAATCGAGTTTGGTTTGAAGATTTGGAAAGCTCTCGGCGAGATCTTCGTTCTAGCGGTAAGCCTTTATCGTTTCGTGGAGTTTTGGGAGCTTTGGTGGTGACCTAACCCCTCCTTTTGATCCAAAAAGTTTCAGGAATCTGTGCTCGTGTGTTTCCCTAGCCGATCCATAGCTTTCGGAGCGGAGATCTTCGAGTTTGCGAGGTTTAAGGCAAGTGGCTTCCTCCTCCTCTTTGTTTGGTTAAGTCGTGGTTTGTCTTTCTCCTGTTAGATGCTTGATAAACAGTGGGCTCGTGTTTTGAGCGTCTTGTGTGATAGTTAGAAACCCTAAATTTTCTTCCCCGCGTAGAGTCAGGGCATTTCTCCTGGAAGACACCGTCGTTCCCTGAATTTTAGCCGCTGTTTGGCCCTTCTCGAGAAGTCTTTGAGAGTCTCGAGCAGCTGTTTTAGCCAAGTTTTCGAGAAGACCCCTTTACCTCTCGAGAAATGCTTGATTTCTCGAGAAATCCCCTGATCCCTCTCGAGAAATCCCCTGATCCCTCTCGAGAAATGCTTGATCTCTCGAGAAATCCCCTGATCCCTCTCGAGAAATCCCCTGATCCCTCTCGAGAAATGCTTGATTTCTCGAGAAATCCCCTGATCCCTCTCGAGAAATGCTTGATTTCTCGAGAAATCCCCTGATCCCTCTCGAGAAATCCCTTGTCCTCTCTCGAGAAATCCCTGCCTACCTCTCGAGAACCCAAGAAATCCATCTCTCGAGAAATCCTTTATCTCTCGAGAAGTTCCCTGTAGTTTTCGAAAAGAAAAGATCCTACTCTTCTCTCGAGAAATTGCCCTTCTCTCGAGAAATTGCTCTTCTCTCGAGAAATTGCCCTTCTCTCGAGAAATTGCTCTTCTCTCGAGAAATTTGCCCTTCTCTCGAGAAATTGCCCTTCTCTCGAGAAACCCTTTTATCTCTCGAGAAGTTCCTTGTAGTTTTCAAGACCACCGCCAGGGGCGCTGCCCCTTGGACCCCGTTAGGGGCTCTGCCCCTAAGACCCCGCCAGGGGCGCGGCCCCTTGGAACCCCGCCAGGTGCGCATGTGATTTCGTTGCGATTCCCACGTTTAAATCTTTTGTCCTCTCTAGTGCACCTAGATGATTGTCAGTGCCCCTTCGGTGCTCCTGATCTTGAATCCCTCTTGGTGGTATTCTTTTACTCGTTGTGGTCTGTTAACTTTTGAGTTACTCTTATAGTTCTTATTGATCGAGGCGTACTTTGCCTTGACCCTATTTTTTCTTAGGGCCTTCCAGTGATTATCCTTTCGGGCTGCGTCCCGTGTTTAAATAAAATTTAAGTAATAAGAACTACTGTCTTTAGCCCTTCACAGTAGTTGTGTTTGGGGGACAGTGGGGGGGAACTGTTATAGCCTTGCACGGTAGTCGTGTTTGGGTGGTTGGGTCTAGTGGTACCCCCACCTGCTTTTGGGCTTGGGGTAGCGGAGGTAGTTAACCGCTCCCGTATAATTTGAGCTGATCAGTCTCTTTAAATCGATGAAACTAAATAAATGGACATGTTTGTTCCTCTTTTGGTATATAGTGCACCGGATGCTTGTTGGTTCTTTGTTGGAGCTCTCTTTCGGTAAATTTGGCTTGGGTTGGTACCCCTTAAGCCTTGCTTGTTTTTCTGCTAGTTTTCTGCCACTTGTAATTCCTTGCTGAGGCGTTCTTTGTTTTATTGAATGCCTCAGGTTCAGAGCCGTAACGGCTAGTGGTGTAGCCGGAAGTTCAGAGTTTTTGGTAGCTGTCCACCCCGGTGCTGCGAGGTAGTTGTTGTAGTCAGCTCTCTTCTTGTTCAGACATACTAGTTTAGGCCAATGGGTTAGTGTCAAATTGTTGGCGCCCATTGTGCCTCTTTGGTACTTTCTAGTTTATTTGCCAGTTTTATGCCACTACTTTATGATCTGATACATCTTAATTTCTGGGGATGATTTATGTCTAGGTGCATTATAGTTATAAAATGACTTTCTTCATCTCCATATCACATCATTTTAACTGCAAAACCCTTATATTTAAAGTAACCTAAAGGTATTTTCTACACTTATACTACGCCTAGACATGAGCATATCATTTACCTTATGTCCTATCATCACATGCATATAGGACCTTAAAATGAGTCAAATCAAGTATTTTCCGCTGCAAATATAATATATTTTTTTTGGGTGGACTAGTTGATCCACGAGCTGAGAGACACAGTTCTTCCCCTAAAACTCTAATAAATGGTTCCCAAATGATAAATTTCCATGTGATCATGTTTTGAATCAATAAGTAAGGAGTTTCCGCCTGAGCGTCTGCAGTTGTCTCCTGCATGACGTGGCATCATGACGCGTATTTTCTCTTACTCTGATATTCTTAAATTCGGAGAAAAATGCGGGTTGTGACAAGACCCATGTGAAATCGCATGCTCACGTGCGTAGAAATACGTTAGAACAGAATTTAACTCAAGATTATATTTAACTATTTCTATGACAGTAATTTGAAATCTAGTTTACTCGGATGGTGAATCCCGGTGAATCTCTTGGTCGCGCACAAGGGAAAATAGCATGACCAATGAGTAGAGTATTACTCGAATCAAAGCTCGGGACAATCTCCTAAGAAATCCATCAAAGTCGGTGTCCATAGGCTTGCACGTTCGCACTCTGTCCACTGCATGAGATGACTCATATCTAAAATCAATAGGACTTATAGGTTAGGATTTGGCTTAGGTTGAGTTCAGGTTAGATAAGTAGAAGAACGACGGGCATCGCACGCAACATAGCCTGAATACTCAAGAGTGTAGAATACCAAATTAAAGAACTACACAACACCCTCAGACTACAACTGGACACTAGGTGTGTGCTAAGCCGAACATACATTGTTTTTGTCGAGAGAATGTATTTGAAAGTTCTTTTTGCACAATTTTTTTTCTTTTTTTTTCTTTTCTTTTCTCTTCTTTTCTCTTCTCGACAGTATATCTTTTGTAGGCACAATATAAACTTCTCCTTTAGCTTTTTCAAAGCTACCATACAACTCAGAGATAACAACAAACGAAAGATATATATATTTCCTTCAACTCATTTGTTGGTGCGAAAATAGGTTTGGCCGTATGGCTTTGGTGAATTTTAAGTGTAGCTAAATAAGGAGGAAAGGTCGGCTCAAGTGGGCTTGCAAAAGTGATTACATTGGTTAGGATTTCAAAAGCACAAACAGATCAAGAGACGGCCTATATCACGCTTTATAACGAGCTATTCAACGCAACCATTTCAAGAGTCGCCTAGTGCAAGTTCTAGCCACCGAGAAATGTTATCCTTCCTTCTGACCCTAGTAATAAGCTACTACTAATTCAGCTACACTTGACCCTATGCTACCGTTGGATTCACCGGATTCACCGCTAGAGTAAAATAAATTGCAGCTACTATAATAGAAATAATTAAATTATAACATTGAATTTTATTCTACTCTAATTGAATTTCTAGGCGTGACGGGAGCACTCGACTAGAGCACTACTCGAGTCGACATTTTTCTCCACCCTTCACTCCTACACTAACAATCCAATTCTTACGAGCGGGCAACCTCGCAGCAAGTCCCAATAAGCACGTGTGATCAAGTACGCGTGAACTAGGTGAAATTGTATGCAATGTGTGCAATAAAATTGAAAATCCTAACTCAGCACATTCTAACATGCTATGCAAAGTGCGTGCACGTGCATAACCGATCTCTCCCCCAGACTTGATCAAAACCAAATAAAATAGAGAAGTCAGAATAAGGAAAATAGGGGTAGAGTGGACCTATGCTCACGAATGAGCATGCCAGAAGTGCGGTAATTCCTTCTTTAAATTTCTCCTTCCTCATCCCCCGAGCGAGAGCTTAAACCTGCGATGTTAGCATAAAACAAACAACAAAACATAATAAACAAAAATCTGAACAAAAGATGGGAACCGAATGGTTCCCCCATGGGTTGTCTCCCAATAAGCCCTTTTGTTTACTGTCCTTAAGGTGGACCAAATACCTGTATTAAGCAGTTTATAAAGTCTAAGAATAAACAAAAGTCAATAGATCCTAATTATTATTAGAAGCTCAAAACAAATCATCTACAAGCTGATTTGAAGTAGTAACAACTGATGAAGGAAAAAGGTCTGGGGACCTGGTAGTAGGGGTAGAAATTAAGTAGGATGCTCAGCCTCCAACCCCAAATCTCCTCCTTTTTCCCTCTCTTCTTCTCCTCCTGTATTATGTCTTCAAAGAAAAACCGCTTGCCCCCTTGTAACCAATCCTCAAGGGGAAGCACCAACAATGATAAGGAAACAAGATGTTCCTTCACTGTACCTTCCTCATCTTGCAAGGCTTTCGTCTCCTTCATGCATAAATTCTGATCAACCTGAGGAGGGGAATCCTGCATCCTTGTACATAAAGAAAGGGGGTCAGGAAATAAATTAGAAGAAAAACTAAAAGAAATCTCATCTGAGGGGATAATCCCGGCTTCATCCCCCATTGGGTGCGGCAATGTCAAATTGATGATAACATCGAAGATTTCACTAGACTCAGCAGCGCTCGCAATGGCCTCCTCTATAACTTGGACTTCCTCACACTGGACCGAAATGGTTGCTTCAGCACAATCGAGACTGTCCTCCTCCATTGGAGTGGGCACGACACTGCGCAGGTCTGTAATATCCTGCAAATTGACCTCAATGATAACATCAGAAATTGATGTAGTTTCGTGTGTAGTGGGAGAAGACTTGCTTCTTAAGAGTTCGGGATCACTCTCCACACAAGGGCACAAATCCACGCAAAGTGGTACATGAACTGAAGAGGTATGGGGGGTCGCATTATAAACAGAGTCATGAGGGACACTAATGCATGCATCGATTCCAGAGACTTCAAGAAGTGAAGGTGGAAGGGACACGTAACCAGAGGAAGGAGCTGTGTTCGCAGAATTCGTGGATGGGACGATCCGGATATCCGGCTCAACGTCATCCGCCATTTGGCAAAGATAGTTCGCACAGTCCTTCAAGGCATGCTCTCTACTTTTGCAAAATAAACACTGCTTTACCGACTTCGCTGGCACCAAAGGTGCGGCAACCGCGTAAAAGTGCGACAACAGAGGCGCAGTAGAGGAGCCAAAAGATTTACGGGCTTCGTACGGTTTCTGAACAACACCATACTCTTTGGGACACCAATCACTAGCCTGGGATGTGTCCCCACACCAACGACATCGGATATTAAAATGCGCCAACATGATACAGAAGAAGAAAATAGCATGTTAAAGAATAAATTAAAAAGAATTAAAGACTCAATCGAAAATAATCGATTCACAACCAAAATCTCATCACGCCTGCACTCCCCGACAACGGCGCCAAAAACTTGATGCGTGCTCGGCAAGTGCACCGGTTGCTGTCAAGTAATAATTATGGGAATGGTTTCCCCGAATGTTGATCTCTTGAGGAATGCAGGATATGGTGAATGAATTGCATTATGAGTCAATTGTTACGCGATCAAAGATAGTAAGATCAAAGGGCGCTGTGATTGGTGTCCTAAGCTATTACAGAAATGAGATAAATGCGGGTCGAAAGCACCGCTTCGCAAAGTGGGGGTGAGTGCAGCGGCCACGATGTCGCGCTTCGGTAAGCGGGTGAAATTACCATAGAGCGGGGTTTTGTGAGGGTCGTATTCACCTCTTCGCCAACATCACCACTAGCAATTGCTAGATGGCTTCACATGCAAGCAACTCAGAATATCACAACGAAAAGCAAAGTGATTCTCACAACCATAGCATCATTGCACATGAACATCAAACAAAGGATCTGTAACATTAGTCTAACAAGAGTTCATTACAACAACACTAAAAGAAGCACAAGCTCAAGGTTTAGAAAGGACCTAACAGAAGATGTCACCGTATCCTGGGTTCTCGGCCGGAATGAGAGGTTGTCGGGCTCTCTTCGGGCTCGGCCCTCAGATGGTGTGCGGACTCGAAGGAGGTTGTCACTTCTCCAGCGATCTACAACACTTTTATGGTCTCCAAGATGTAGAATGCTTGAACTTGTGGTGGATAAAGCTTGCAAACGATCCCAGATGGAAGTATGGTGGAGGAGATCACTAGATGTGGTCTCCTAGGGTGGAAATGGTGAAAATGGCGGGCTTCTCTAGTTTTTCCCGCGAGGGGAATCGTTCTCCCGACTACAGCTGAATCCCTGCCTTAAATACTAAACAGTCAAATTTTTGGTCACGCACGGGCGAACGCACGACCGTGCGCTGCCCGTGCGTTATTTACGATAAAAATAGACTTGAGGAAGAAGCAGTCGCGCCCGTGCATTTTACTCACGCACGGGCAAACCCGCCCGTGCATAAAAACGCACAGACAAATTCAGATTGGCTAAAAACAAGGCTAAACAGGGTGATCGTGCGATTCCTTCGCGCACGGGCGAATCTGCCCGTGCGTAAAATGCACGATCAAATTCAGATCACCAGTTTTCTCACCAGATGAAAGTGCAAGCCCGCAGCCATCCGTGCATCAAGAAAATGCACGACCGTGCGATATACACCTTCATGAATTCTGGGCAAAAAGGAGATGATCCAACCACCTGCAAGTATAGCAATCCAACTGGGAATACACCTCCAGCGCCAATAAAACAAAGAAAAAGGATTGGGGAGCACCATGTGCTTACCCCCAATAACATGTAGCGCAAACCAACACCAAAACGGTCCTAAGAGCGCACTTAGCATGGAATAACGAATATGAATAAAAACATCCCTAAAGTGTAGTGCATAGACTAGATAATCGGCCCAGATGAGCCCATAAATGTGTATATAATTAGGACTCATCAGCCGGCCATCCTATCGAGATCGCGCGGTCTGTACCTCCAAACTACTTCTAACAACAGCAAGCCAGGTAGTTTCTCACCCCAGTTCAGCTATTTAAAATTCCGGGCAGCCCGTAACTTTAGGAGCTACCCATTGGGGCAGCCTCCGGGCTTATAAATAGAGGGGTAGGGATCCTCAGAAAAGGACTTTTCTATGGGATCGAGTCTTGAGCTAATTACAGAAACAAGCGGTCTTGTTTTTAGCTTGCTCTTTTCTCACCTGCCCGGTCTATTTCGAGCCTCCTTTAATCCCTAATCTTTAGTTCTCTCTTATAAGGCCGTCTCGCGGCGAAGACCTCTCCAACACCACCACCTGACATGCTTAAATCCCAAGTAACCAACGGTCCCAAGTTTGTCCCCCCGATTTTGAGTGTAAGTTATGGAGGTGCAGATTTGGCATCAACAAATATTCTACCATACGATTTGAACCAGGGTTCTAGGGCACATCCACCCCAAACCACCCCAAACCACTTGTGGGCGTATTTTATGTGACATCAAGTCAGTGGTCAATGTTTCATAACATTTGGATAAGGGTTGATCTTCCAAATCCATGCAGTGCACTTTTGTTCTAATATCCCCTAGTTTAACCAATTTTGGGTTACCCTATTACATAAATTTGATTTCAATATCGCTAGAAATTAGAGGCATACAAATACAAATACTTTTCCTTTTCAATACTGACTCTTATCCCCACGAACCGGTTGGCTTTAGCCTATCCTTCCCCGGATATATTCTCAAGCTGCTTTAGCCAATCCTACCCCGGATATGGCCTCGAGCACCCCTAGATCTAATCACCTAGACCTAGCCGCCAACATACATGGTGAATTCCCCCTAATCCGCACAAGGACCTAGTCGCCAACACACGACGATTTAACTACAAAGATTCAAAATAATGAAATAACACAAATGAAAAACACCCTCTATGAGATTTTCTGAAGTTGGCGGTGAAGGATCGCTGTAGCAAAAGCGAGGTGGATACGATCGTTCTTCGGATGCACGGTGATGGATTCCTTCTCCAGAAATCCTCTTTAGCTTTGAGTGGGAGATGACTTTTCGGCAGAGTAACAACTCTTGAAATTTGGCACAGGAATTCTCTCTAGGATGAGGTTACTAAAATGAGAGAGAAATCTTCAAATTATAGAGCTTGGAGTTAGCGCCCGCGGTAGCTCTTAGCGCCTGCGGTAGCGGTCGTGTAGAGGCAGTTCCAAAACTGTCGCGACGTGGCGTTGTGGCACAAGCTAGAGCTAGCGTCAGGCAGTAGCGCTAGTGCTTGCGGTAGCGCTAACGCCTATGGTATCGGCTAGTGCTGGCGGTAGTGTTCCATTCAGAGAATTTGATTCCAAGCTGCTTTCTACATGTGGAGTATTGCACCTATAATTCCTGCACACTATAAACACATGATAAGCAATATCAATTAAAATATGGGATTTGCTATTCTCAAACAAAGGGATGTGACACACATGTCCAACAATCTCCCCCTTTTGATAATAACAAATCCTCTTAGCAAGAAATCAACAATGGTGTTTATAGTATATGATAAGCCAGATAATAGTGCAACTATAGTATATGATAAGCATGAAGATAGTGCATACTCCCCCTATCTTAATGATCACCCTACATAAATGCAATTTATGTTTTACTCCCCCTAAATGATTGACTACATGAATTATTCTCCCCTTAATCATCTAGATTGCTCCTCTAGATTTCTTCAATTAATCTCCCCCTTTTGGTATTATCAAAAGAAGGTGGGGTAAGCGAAGTAAGGAGGCATTCTTTAGGAATTATAAATCATGATCGAGCTTTTGTAATATTGACATGTTTACGGCAAGTGTACCAATCATACAAGTAATAAAAGTTGGGAGAGACTCCCCGAATATCGTTCTTAAAGTAATGCAAGTTGGGATGTATGATTTTCTCATTAGGGAAAACAATTATAAAGATTTCTAAGTTAATAAAAAGGGGGAGGGGGTTGGTTTTGTTGTGCGAGATGCGGTTGATGAAAGCAAATTTAACTAATGCGGGACGGATACACTGATTCTCTTGGTGGGTGGACGAGTAGGCTTGCGGATGAACACGAAGGCTTGTGGATGGATGATTCATAACCGGCGGAGTGAGGGGCATAAGCACCTCGTCACAAAATACGCAACTAGCAATTACTAGAGCGGCGCACAACATAATGATGGAGTGGATGGAGGAATGGGGGTGTGATGCAGGACGCCCAGGGCCGCCCCACCCTGGCTCAGCCAGAAGTAACACGTTCTGGTCGCACCACCGGGCTGCAGCCCAAGCACCCCAACCCATCTCCGCTCCTGTTCTCAACGCGGCGGGTGTTGAGGCTGGGGCACGATCCCCAGACCTCCATGATAAGAACCTCTCCTAACAGGACTTATCACCAACTGAGCTGCAGGTCAGTTGGTGATAAGGCCTGTTAGGAGAGGTTCTTATCAAGGAGGTCTGGTGATCGAGCCCCAGCCTCAACAACCCACCGCGCTGAGAACAGCAGCGGAGACAGGTTGGGGTGCTTGGGCTGCATCCCGGCGGTGCAACCGGAATGTGTTCCTTCTGGCTGAGGCATGGTGGGGCGGCCCTAGGCATCCTGCATAAAAAAGTGCAGGTCAGTTGGTGATAAGGCCGGTTAGGAGAGGTTCTTATCAAGGAGGTCTGGGGATCGAGCCCCAGCCTCAACAACCCGCCGCGCTGAGAACAAGCGCGAAAATGGGTTGGGGTGCCTGGACTTCAGTCCTTCTGGCAGGCTTGCTTGGTCGTGGTCCGCTAGCTGCTGTGATGCCTCCGGGTGCGGTCGGGGCCCCGACGTCCTGCATCAAAAAAGTAGGTCAGTTGGTGATAAGTCCTGTTAGGGGAGGTTCTTATCAAGGAGGTCTGGGGATCGATCCCCAGCCTCAACAACCCGCTGCGCTGAGAATGGGCGCGGAGACGGGTTGGGGTGCCTGGACTGCAGTCCTTCTGGCATGCGTGCTTGGCCGTTGTCCGCTAGCTGGTGTGATGCCACGGGGTGCGGTTGGGGCCCCATCGTCCTGCATCAGGGTGCTCCTCAATTCACATAAACCACAAGAAATCTCACAAATATGAAATGACATTAACTCTAACAAAGGTTTATGCACATCATCCAAAAAAAACAAATAACCACAGTAAAGATCTAGAACAATACAAGGGGAAAAGAGTAAACCCAAGCTCAAAGACTCACTGAAGGTTCTCGGTCAGAATCGTAGGGTTGTCAAGCCTCGTATGAGCTCGGTGTTTAGTTGCCGTCGGGGATTCAGAGGAGCTGTCACCTTCCTCAACGTTAGCCATCTTTTCGTGGTTAAACTCAAGCTAGCTCTTGTTGGAGATGCCTTGAATGCAACAGAAACTTTCCATCAATGGCGTTCTTGAGCTCGTGGATGATGGAGGAGGCCGAGGAGGAAGCTTTAGCGGAATATTTGCAAGAAAGTAATGGCCGGAGCTTCTCCTAGGTTGAACGGTGGTCAAGCGATGAACAGGGCGGAGCTGGAGTGGAAAATGGCGGGCTCGTTCTGTGCTCTCAAAAAAGGGTGAATCATGCGGCTTTTATAGTAAACAGTCAGAAAACGGTCACACGCGGTCGAACGCACGACCGTGCATGGACCGTGCGTGGACCATGCATTATTAATGAACCAGATAGCGCATGAAGATGAAGCAGAGTGCCTGTGCATTTTACTCACGCACGGTCGAAGCCGACCATGCGTAAAAATGCATGGGCAATTTCCAAAACCCATAATTTTAGAACACCAGAGGAGCTCGTGCAATTTTACTCACGCACGGGCAAACTGCTCGTGCATGAACAAATCGCACGAGCAAATCCAAATCACCGTTTTGAACTACAGATGACCGCGCACAATCAGAGCAATCGTGCGTCAAGGAAACACACGACCATGCGATTCATGGAGACATGAAATCTGGGCAAAATGGATGATCCTTCCACCTGCTCGACAATCAATGCAGGAATCATACAGCTGGGAATACCCCTCCAGCTCAATCCAGAAGAAGAAAAAGGGTTGGGGAGCACCATGTGCTTACCCCCAACGACATGGAGGGCAATTGCATACCAAAATGGGCATAAATAGTGCACATAGCGTGGACATTAATACAAGTGAAATACAAACGATTATAACTTGAATAAGACGTGCACAAGAGTGAAAACAAGCCAGGATGAGTCCATAAAATATTGTAAATATTGGACTCATCACACCCCCAGAGTTAACCATTTGCTCGTCCCGAGTAAATCATCACTTATGCAGACGAGAAAAAGGACTAGTTGGCTTAACAATTGCAAATGCAGAGTACCATGCTAAGTCACATGCTCGCGCGCATAGACATGCAATAGAAGAAATTTTTAATTATACAAATAGTTTGTAACAATCTAGGAGCGTAATTATATATTCTTTCTACTCAAAAGTTGAATCTCGGTGAATCATCCGGTCATGCGTAGGAAAAAAGTAAGATGATCGCTGAGGCGAGTATTGCTCAAGATCGGTGCTCGGAACAACCTCCATTGAAATCCATCAATGTTGGTGACCATAAGCTCACCTGGTCACACTCTCTCCACGACACTAGTTTGATTCATTGCGTGAGTCAGTAGGACTTTAGCATAAATATGGGGCTTGGGATTCGGTAGGGTATCCAAAGATAAACACGAAGGTTAACGCACCTACCCCAAAAGAGCTAATGCAACGGAAACTATCCAAATACCACAATAAGCACACGGGTGCACCACACCCCCAAAATGGAACATGAAAATGTGGGTGTGTGCACCGCATAATCCCAACACAACTCTTCTAAGATTTTCAATTAAGCTCTTTTCTTAACCAAATTTTTTTTCTTTCTTTTCTTTTTCTAATTTCTTTTTCTTTTCTCAAAACTTTTTCAGCGAATATTCCGAGGAAGTGCAAACCACACTTTCACATAATTTACACCGCATCAACACCCTCAATTGAAAATAATACAACACTAGATCTCGGATTGGGTGTGTGACTAGGATTAGCTTTTAGGCTTTGGTGAAATATAAGTGGAGCTGAATCAAGAGACGGAGTAGGCACAAAGGGGCTAGCAAGGATTATGATAGGGTCGGTACACAAAGCTCAACCTAGCCAAAACGAAGGCCTACATCAAGCTCACGCATTGAACTAACATATACTAATGCTTCAAGAGTCGCTTGGGGTAAGTTCTTAGCCACCGAGAAAGATAATTCTTCTTCCCGACTTGAGCAATATGAACCTAGCAACCATCTACACAGATCCCTACGCTACCGTCAGATTCACACCGGATTCACCAGTTTTGAGTAGGATAATCAATTATTACGCAAATAGAAAAAATACAAAACTATAAGCATAAAGAAAAATTTATTCTACACACAATTCTATGGAAGACGCGAGTACTTGACTAGAGCACAATGGGAGTCAACATTTTACTCCGTCTCACAACCCTAAGCCAGCACATCAATTTTCCCAATCCGACAAAAGAAATGAGTTACACTCGTTACGCGCCTACGATTATGTGCGCTCACTAGTGGGTGTTGTGGTGTGCGATGAGAATGAGCAAATAATTATAAGATTGTAACTTCTAGTATGCTGTGCTTATGTGCACGTGCAAGTGGGCACTAGGTACGACTCTTCCCCTAGAATTTAAGTCATCCATCTCAAAAGAAAGCATTTGTATAATAAAAAGGGGCTAAGGGTAGAGGGTACCTAGGCTCATAAATGAGCCTACCAGAAGATCAGTTATTCTTGTCCAAAGGCAGCAGTCCCGCATGCTCTAAATAGATTTGACCCTGTAATTAAAGCATTTCCCCAGACAAAACAGAGATAAACTAATATATAGAATAGAAAAAGAAACTGAACGGAACCAAGTGGTTCCAATGGGTTGTCTCCCAAGAGCCCTTTTGTTTACCGTCCTTAAGGTGGACGAAATACCTGTATTAACATTATAACAAAAGGGAGTTCTAGCAATTGTCCAAAATATTACCAAAAGCAACACACAAGCACAGTTTAAGACATGGAATGAAGCACTAAAACATCAGAACACAAGCCTGGAGACTCCGTCACGACTCAGCTGTATGCTGATTTATGATGATTCTCCCCAGCCACACGAGATGGGAAAGAGGTGAAGGCTTTAGGGCTCAAAGGAGATGTTTCTCCCTTGCCCCTAACCTCTTCCTTCTCATGTCGGAGGACGGTAAAGTGCGTCGTGCGTAGTAAATTTTTCTGCTTCAATTTCTCCACAGTAGGAGAGCGCCAACGAGCAATATGAGCTCGATCAAGATCACTGTCTAGCGGTATCGAAGTAGGCAAGGGCTTCATTTCTTCAGCCACTATGGGTGACAGATCTGCCCAACGAACCTGTTTTAACTGTTTATAATTAACTCATGTTTTAATAAAATTATTTAAAATGTTTGTGGCCATGCTGGCCATGGTAACTTCTAACTTTGCAGCCTCGCCGCCTTTATTTTCATCATTCTCTTACTCCATCATGTAGTTCTTTGCTATCTCCTCTCCTTCTTTCTCTAACTCATCATTTGTCTTATTTCTCTTTTCTTCCACAACTGCATTCGACTCACTAACAAGCTCATAAGAAATAACATGCACAAAACTGATATCATTGTTTATTATAGATGGGTGAGTGTGGTATGTCACGTGGGTGACAAGGTGACACACCCATTAGCAATGTGAATGGTGGCACCACTCTCCTTCAAGAATGGGACACCCAAAATAGGTATGGAATTGTTTTCCATGGGGCCCAAACTTGAAAGTTCATGATAACCGATGTTCCATCTACAATCACCTCAACATCCTTAATTTCTCCTTCTATTTCCACCACCATTCCATTAGCAAGGACAAGCGACGTCTAATCATCGGCATTGATTTTTAGGTTTAGATTTTCAATGCCTTGCAATGCAAGAACATTGCGTGATGATCTAGTGTCATAAAGAGCGGTGGTTTCAGCATTATTAATCTCACACTTGACAATCAAATTGCCCTCATGGCATCCATCCGGCTCGATTATGATCTTTCCTTGCTCACGATGGTTCTTTTCCGTCGTGCTGGGGAGAGCACCTTGATTACACTCAGAAAGCTCTTGAGCCAATTGGCATAGCTGCATTTCTAAGTTCCTCATCGAGACAGTTTGATTGGCCATATTTGATTGGGCCACGTCAACAAACTTCTCCATCATTTCTTCTAAGGCACTTTTTCACTACACCAGAGCGCCTTGGTTATAACCGGGTTGAGGCGACCTTGGTTGGCTTCCGAATGCTTGAGCATCAAATTGATGCTGGCCCGGTTGCCATCGATGGCCTGTAGTGTTTTGGTTCCATGAGAAATTTGGGTGATTTTTCACACCCAGATTATAAGTATTCGAAAAAGGTGCAGTGCGAATGTGATTTTAAATGTAATTAACATTTTCTTCCACATTGAGATTAGAAAAATCAGAGGAGATTTCACCTGAGGGGCATTCGTAGGTATGATGTCTGGAGTTCCCGCACCCTTGACAAGAAATTGCCATCACCGAAGCCGGAGAAGAGGCAATCCTCTTAAACAATGCTATGCTCTCATATGGTGATGGTGCTGCCTCTGCAGGTGGACCTACGGACCAGAAGTGTTCACTTCAAATAGTCTTCTTGCATTCCGCTGGGTGTTCCGCCATGTAGTCCAAAAAGAACTATGAGTCGCGGTGTCCTGCAAAATTCACAATGATTCATCAGGAGTGTGATTTAGGAGAGTTCCGCCGACAGCAACATCAATCATGGCCCTGCAGTTGGGCTCTATTGCGAAGTAGATACTCCACAAGGTTCCAGGATTGCAGCTCATGGTGAGGATACTTCCGGAGAAGTTCCATAAATCTTTCCAAGCTTCCGCGAGGGTCTCCTTATCGTGTTGCTGGAATATTGCAATCTCTCTCCTAAGGTTCACAGTTTTGTCCACTGGGTAGAACTTTGCCAAGAATTTGGAGGAAAGCAGCTCCCATGTGGTCATTGTGCCCGACGAGTTGTATGGAGCCAAACTTTTGCTTTATCACGGGGGGAGCACGGGAATAATCATAATTTTACCGTGTCGTCAGCTATGTCGGTATACCGAAATGTTCCGCATATTTCTGAGAAATCTGACAAGTGAATATGGGGGTCTTCACTTGCCAACCCAGAGAACTGGGCATTGTTGCGGATGATGTTTAGGATTGCTGGCTTGATCACAAACTTGTTATTTGTGATGGCTGGGCCAAAACAGGTATACACACTCCCCACAGTGGTAGTGGTGTAGTCTCGCATTGTTCTGGGCCTTGGCCGAGCCACCTCATTTTCATCAGCCACCTGACCAGCAACTGGCGCATTCTTTCCTCCATGGTTAACTCCATTTCTATTAATGTTAATATCCATAGCAGCAGCACGGCGGCGCGCACGCAACGTCCTCTCTATCTCTGGATCAAAAGCTACTAAATCACTTGGTCCTTGCCCTTGCATAAACTTACATAATAGAAAAAAAATCAAAAACAACAAATACCTTTATAAAATTTTCCTGGAAGAAACACTCATACAATGCTTGCAATCCCCGGCAACGGTGCCAAAAACATGACACGTTTACAACAAGTGTACCGATCATACAAGTAATAAAAGTTGGGAGTGACTCCCTGAATATCGCTCTCAAAGGACTGCATGTTGGGTGTATGATTTTCTCGTTAGGGAAAACAATTATAAATATTTTTAAGTTAATAAAAAGGGGGTTTTGGTTTTGTTGTGAGAGATGCGGTTGAGGAAAGCTAATTTAACTAATGCGGGTCGGATGCACCCCTTCGCTTGGTGGGTGGACGTGTAGGCTTGCGGATGAATGAGAAGGCTTGCAGATGGATGATTCGTAACCGGCGGAGTGAGGGTAAGCACCTTGTCACAAAACGCGCAACTAGAAATTGCTAGAGCGGCACACAACATAACGATGGAGTGGATGGAGGAATGGGGGTGCTCCTTAATTCACATAAACCACAAGAAATCTCACAAACATGAAATTACATTAACTCTAATAAAGGTTTATTGTCAACATACAAAATAAACAAACAACCACAATAAAGATCTGGAACAATACAAGGGGAAAAGAGTAAACCCAAGCTCGAAGACTTGCTGAAGGTTCTCGGTCGAAATCGTAGGGTTGTCAAGCCTCGTCTGAGCTCGGTCTTCAGTTGTCGTCCGGGGTTCAGAGGAGTTGTCACCTTCCTCCACGTTACCCATCTTCTTCATGGTTCAGCTCAAGCTAGTTGTTGGAGACACCTTGAATGCAACAGAAACTTTCCATCAATGCCGTTCTTGAGCTCGTGGATGATGGAGGAGGCCGAGGAGGAAGCATTAGTGGAAGATTTGCAAGAAAGCAATGGACGGAGCTTTTCCTAGGTTGAACGGTGGTGGAGCGATGAAAAGGGCGGAGATGGAGTGGAAAATGGTGGGCTCGGTCTGTCCTCTCGAAAAAGGGTGAATCCTGCGGCTTTTATAGTAAACAGTCAGAAAAAAAGGTCACACACGGTCGAACGCATGACCGTGCATTATTAATGAAGCAAATAGCACAGGAAGACGAATTAGAGCACCCACGCATTTTACTCACTCACGGTCAAAGCCGGCCGTTCGTAAAAACGCACGGGCAAATTCTGAAACCCATAATTTCAGAACAACAGAGGAGCTCGTGCGATTTTACTCATGCACGGGCAAACTACTCGTGCGTGAACAAATCGCACGAGCAAATTCAGATCACCATTTTGAACCACAGAAGACCGCGCACGATCAGAGCAATTGTGCGTCAAGGAAACGCACGACCATGCGATTCATGCAGCCATGAAATCTAGGTAAAATGGATGAACCGTCCACCTGCTCGACAATCAATACATGAATCATACACCCGGGAATACCCCTCCAGCTCAATCCAGATGAAGAAAAAGGATTGAGGAGCACCATGTGCTTACCCCTAACGACATGGAGTGCAATTGCACACCAAAATGGGCCTAAACAGTGCACATAGCGTGGAAGTGAATACAAGTGAAATACAAGCGATTATAGCTTGAATAAGACATGCATAAGAGTGAAAACTAGCTCGGATGAGTCCTGAAAATTATGTAAATATTGGACTCATCAAATATATGTAATGAGAGTCCGTGCCAATGAAACTTATTCTAACATTTTCCTTTTTAATGTGATCCCTTATGAAATGATGTTGTACATCTATATGTTTGGATCTAGAATGGTGTACCGGATTATTTGTAAGATGAATGGCACTTTTGTTGTCACATTTTAATTCAATATGTTTTAGATGAAAACCAAAGTCCTCTAGAGTTTGGCCCATCCATAGTGCTTGTGCACAATAGCTCCCTAGTGTAATGTATTCGGCCTCCGCAGTGGAGAGTGCAAACGAATTTTGTTTCCTACTAGACCATGCAACTATTGAAGTTCCTAGAAAATGGCAAGTACCGCTAGTACATTTTCTATCAAGTGAGCATCCGGCGTAGTCCGAATCGGCATAGCCATAAAGTGTAAATGAATTATTGTTCGGGTACCATAATCCTAATCTAGATGACCCAATTAGATATCTAAAAATATGTTTTACCGCATTTAAATGAGATTCTTTTGGATTGGTTTGAAATCGAGCACATAAACATATGACAAACATAATATCGGGTCTAGTTGCACTTAGATAAAGTAGATATCCTATCATACCTCTATATGATGTTTGATCAATTGAAATTCCTGATTCATCTTTTCCTAATTTTAGTGATGCACTCATTGGTATAGAAGCATGTTTAAGGTTTTCAAATCCATAGTGTTTAATCATATCATGGATATATTTAGATTGACATATAAAAATACCATCATTTCATTGTGATATTTGAAAACCAAGAAAATAAGAAAGTTCTCCTACTGGACTCATTTCAAATTCATTTTTCATCACTAAAATAACTTCATTACACAAATCTTCATTAGTAGATCCAAAGTTTATATCATCATCATAGAGCACTTTTTCTAGTTTATAAACATGATTGAGAAATTTTTCACTAATAAAATCGGGGGTTGTTCAACATAAACTTCTTCTTTTACAAACCCGTTTAGAAAAGCTATTTTTACATCCATTTGAAATAATTTTATTCTTATAAAGCTTGCAAATGCTAGAAAATTTTGTATAGATTCCAATCTAGCAACGGGTGCAAAAGTTTCATCGAAATCTATCCCCTCGATTTGTAAATATCCTTGTGCTACTAAGCGTGCTTTATTTTTAGTGATTCTAGAATCACTGTCTAATTTATTTTTAAAAATCCATTTTACACCTACAACTGGGTGATTAGATGGTCTTTCTACTAATTTCCAAACATTATGACGCTCAAATTGTTATAACTCTTCATTCATAGCCAAAAACTAAAATTCATCATTTAAAATGGTTGAAACGGTTTTTGGTTCAATTTCGGAAACAAAACAAATATTTGAATAAGATTCATGAAGAGAAGAGCGAGTTCTAACCCCATTGGATGGTTCACCAATTATTAGTTCCTGTGGATGATCCTTTGCAAATTTCAAGGCGCTTGGAGGCACATAATCATCTTCCTTGACCTCCTCTTTCTCTTCTTTAGAAGGTTCCTCATCACCATGCTCCAATGGTTGTAAGAGATCATCCTCTTTGCCTGCAGAAAGTCTTTCTACACAAGGAACAAGCTCATCAAATTTCACATTAATCGACTCTTCAACTTTACTAGTTCTTTTATTAAAAATTCTATAAGCTTTACTAGTTGAAGAGTATCCAAGAAAAGTTCCTTCATCGCATTTTTCATCAAACTTTCTCAAGATATCTTTAGTATTCAAAATAAAACATTTACAACCAAAAAATTTTAAGTAGGATACGTTAGGTTCTTTTGAAAATAAAGTTCATATGGTGTGTGATTAAGAGATGTGCGAAGCATGATTCTATTCATAACATAACATGAGGTATTTACGGCTTCGGCCCAAAAAGACATAGGTAATTTATATTCATAGAGCATAGTGTGTGCTAGTTCTTGAAGTGTCCTATTCTTTCTTTCTACAACAACATTTTGTTGTGGTGTGCATGGTGCGGAGAACTCATGTTTAATGCCTAACATATCACAAAAAGATGTAAACTTTTCATTTTCAAATTCTCCTCCATGATCCGAGCGAATGCATTTAATTTTTAAATCACTTTCATTTTGAATACGAGTACATAATTTTGCAAATTCGCAAAACGCATCGGATTTGGATGAGAGAAACAGTGTCCAACAATATCTTAAAAAATCATCTATTAAAACATACGTATATGATCTACCACCAAGATTTGCGGTGCTAACGGGACCAAAATGATCCATATGAATTAATTGCAAGGGTATTGTAGTAGAAATAAAAATTTTACTTTTGAAAGAGGATCTAGTAAATTTACCCTTTTGACATGATGAATAAAGTGAAGGTAAAGTTTCATTTCACCTAGGCAATCCTTTAAATAAATCACTTTTGGCATGTTTTACAATAAGCTTTGTGTTAGCATGTCCTAGCCGTCTATGCCAAAGTTCTAATTCATCATTTTTAGTAATAAAACATTTTATAGATGATTTAGAGAGATCAAGAAAAGAAACTATATAAACATTATGTATTCTTGGAGCAGTTAGTAAAATATCTTTTGTAGTAGGATTGGATATTTTGCATAAATTAGTGGAAGATTCAAATAAAACATCTAATCCTTTATCGCATAATTGGCTAATAGAAATCAGATCGTGTTTTAGCCCTTTTACATAAATAACATTAGATATCGTAAAGTATTCGTTACCAACTGTACCACTTCCCATGATCCTTCCTTTTCCTTTATCGCCAAACATCACAATCCCTCCCTTCTTCTTTTCTAGCATAAGGAACTTTGTTTTATTGCCCTTCATGTGCTTGGAGCATCCAGAATCCAAGTACGAACACGTCTTCATTGTCCTTAGCCTTCCTGCACATCTAGAAAGAAGATGAGAGTAAAGATCCGGATACCCAAGCGGTAACAACCATATAATAAGTGGAAGCCTTAGATACGCAGAGTTGCTTTAAAGTATTTTGTTTTACTTTCCTGCAAGAACTAGATGTGTGACCTAACCTATAACAGTTTGCACACAAAATAAAGGGGGTCGAGATCCTTTTCGAGAATTTTGTGTTATTCTTGCTTGAAGGAATTAGATTTACAGAAGAAATAGATTTTGTAAAAGAAAATGATGGATTTTTGTATGAGGTGCTAGCGCCGGCGTTAATAGCTAGCGTCGGGCGGTATCCATCACCTCGATATTCGAGCCCAAATATTCCAGAACCGTAGCGCTGGTTCCCTAGAATCATATCCAGTGATTATTGGCCCATTCCAAATTTTTTAATGGCCATGGTGAGATCATGAACTTGTGCTTTAAGTGATGAATTTTCTTTCACAAGCATGACACACCTATTTTCAAAACCCTTTTTATTATTCTTAATTTGCAAAAGAGAGGCTTCTAATTTCTTTTCTAATCCCCCCTTCTCTTTTGTAAGAGTTTTGGCATGGGAGAGGGTTTTAGAAAGAGAATCTTCAATATCTTTTGCCATTTTAGTGGAGTGATCACACTCTTGGCAAGAAACCTTTCTTTTTTTCTAAAACAATTAATTTTTTGGAAAGCTTTTGATTTTCTTTAATTAGAGATTCATTTTCACGATTCAATAAAATACCATCTTTCATATTTTTATCAAAATCTTTGCAAGTTTCAAGAAATTCATTAAAAAGTTCATCATAAGTGGGAGGAGTTACCTCAGTGTCACTAAGAACACTGGTATCGTCGTTGTCGCTTCCATGTCCCATGAGGCACTGATAAAGTAGTTTTTATATAAGTTTTTAATAGAAAATTTTGTAATTATTTAATATGAATTTTCCTTTTTATGTCAATTTTAGGTTATAAGTAGTTCTTTTTGTAATTTTGATTCTAACTTAGCCTAATTTTAATATTTGCAGATTTCTGGGACAAATCGGGAAAAATCACATGTCACGCCCTCGGTCACGCCCGTGACCAAGGGCGTGTAACCTGAAGATCAGTCCAGAGTCGCAGCCGTGCTGTTGAGCTAGTCCACACCCAGTCACGCCCCAGGTCACGCCCGTGACCCAAAGTCACGCCCGTGACCGGGGGCGTGTAATTTTAGCATCTGCCACGTGGAGCCTCCGTCGAGATGAGAAGCTGCCATTGAGAAGTCAACTTGAGTCACTCCCGTGACCCAAAGTCACGCCCGTGACCTTCCCGCGTGATCCAAGCACGCCGCCGCGCCGTCTGGCTAGCCCATGCCGCATTAAATGAAGCCGTCCTGAGTCACGCCCGTGACCTAATTGTCACGCCCGTGACATGTGCGATTTTCTCCCGCCGTCACGCCAAGCCCACGCCGCGACCGGATCCGATGCTGCAGAGATTACACGCCCTAGGTCACGCCCGTGACCGAGGGCGTGTAACATGAAATTTTTGCCTATAAATTCAGAGGTTCTCCTTGAGTTCAAGGTTCAGAATTTTGGAGTGGGGAAGGTGCTGCTGGAGCCAATCTTGAGTAGTTTTCCTTTTTCATGTTCATGTTCATGTCTCTTTATTTTCATGCTCTCTTCCTTTTCTAATGCAATGTATTAGCTTTCCTTTAGTGCAATAGTCTAGTTTAAGCTTGTAATCTTGTTTTTCCTAGCTTGCAATTTCCTTTCTTAAGTCTTGTAATAGTTTTTCATTTAAATAAAAGAAAAATATAGTTTGTTCTCTTTATTTTGTCTCCTCCTTAGCTAAAATTTCTTAATATGCATTTTTATTTTTCTTCCTCTTCCCCCTCCACCATGATTAACTAATCCTCATTAGTACTCGATCAAAATGATCCGAGGATGAGTTAGACAAGTTATGATTTTCTAAAGTTTTCTTTTTCCGTTTTTATAAACACTTGAATTATCCTTGATTTTTAATTAGTGAGGCCATACTTTCGATATATGGTTTTCGCTTAAGTTTTCATATTTAGTTAGCCGAGAGGCTCAAAGTATGAATCGATCACTCAAGGGTAAAGAGAGTTGCACGCACCCCTCGAGAGAGGATGACGTAAATCTCCCGGATTGGAGTCAAATCCAATAGTGGGGTTCACCTCGTAAAGCAAGTTTTAGGTAATCGATTATAGGACGAGAGTCCGGTTGATTTTTCCTAATCTTAGTTGGGCATTAACCTCGAGAGAGGCATGTTCGAGCTTTGGGAACCTCCACGGTCAAGTAGTTCAATTTAAACGGAATTAGATTTAATTTCTTTTTACTTGTCTTTTCTCACTCCAAGGTGACTTTTGATTGAGTACTAGCCTCTTTTATCATCATCTAAACCCTTAATTTAGCTTGCAATTTCTCTTTTTTTTAGCTAAGAAGCAAAACCCCAAAATATCATTAGATAAGATAATAGTGACTTTCCTCAAAGTAGAAGTAATCAACGCGCCCCGTGGAATACGACCTTGGTATTTCTTAATATCCTATACTATAGACGATAAGGTACACTTGCCTTTATCGGATATAGTTTTGGAGAAAATCTCAACCCTTCACTAAAATTTCAAAACCGCAAAATCTATATCAAGTTTTTGGCGCCGTTGCCGGGGAATTTTGCGTAGATATTTTGAAACAAGGATAGCTATTAATTTTATCATGTTGTTTTTATTTTAGTTTTTCTATTTTTGAAAATCTTAAGGGTGAAATTAAAATTCTTGGAAAGGATGCTTTGGGCTTGAATTCCCATCACAGCCTCTAGTACCTTGCAAACCCTTCACCGGGTAGATCTTGGGAAGTCCAAGACTAACTTAATCCGCCTAAAAAGAACAAAAAAATATTCTCTCTTTTTCTTCTTCTTTCCTTCTCTTTTTAGTGTATGACCCGTGGTAGCACTTCGATTCTTCCTTTTGATCCGGAAATCGAGCGAACCCTTTTGAGGCACCGCCGTTATCGTGATCAAGGAAATCAAGTAGAATCTGAAGAGTCAATCGGGGACACTAACGCAGCAAATATGGATCATAATCTTAATCCTCCTAATCTTAACGAGCCAAACCCTAATGAGGACGCGCAACAGACCATGTCCTATTATGCGCGGCCGAATTTGGAAGGCACACAATCGAGTATTGTTCCCCCACGGTGGCGAACAATAATTTTGAGATCAAGTCCAGCATCATACAAATGGTGCAACAATCGGTGACCTTTGATGGTCAACCGGACGAGGATCCAAATTCACATATCTCTTACTTTCTTGAAATTTGCGACACTTTTAAGATCAATGGCGTCACCGATGATGCCATTCGATTACGTCTTTTTCCTTTCTCTCTGCGGTCTAAGGCCAAGCAGTGGCTGGGCTCCCTACCAAGGGGATCCATCACTACATGGGCCGAAATGGCGGAAAAATTTCTTAATAAATATTTCCCGCCTTCAAAGACCGCTAAATTCCGCACGGATATTGCATCGTTCATGCAAATCGACTCGGAGACTCTCTATGATACATGGGAGCGCTTCAAGGAGCTTTTGCGTCGATGCCCTCACCACGCACTTGCCACTTGGCAACAAGTGCAAATATTTTATAATGGCTTAAATCTCCAAACGAGGCAAATGATTGATGCGGCCGCCGGGGGGACATTAAATAACAAAACCCCGATCGCCGCTCAAGAGCTTTTCGAAGAGATGGACACAAATGCGTATCAATGGAACATGCCCCGAGCGCGGCCTAATAAGCCGGCCGGAATTTTTGAAATAGACGCTAACGCAAATTTGGCTTTACAAGTTGAGCGCTTAACAAAGCAAGTGGCGGAGATGTCTGCTTCCTCCGCCACTCCTCCTTCCGCTAATAATATTTTACTTGAAGAGCAAGTTGATTACATGGGAAATCCACCTTGGCCTTCCTATAACCCGAACACCGCTCCGTATAATAACACCTACAATGCGGGTTATAGGAATCATCCGAACTTCTCATGGAGCAATCAAGGAAATGCTCAGCGTCCCTTAAATTTAAATCAACCTCCAAATCAACTTCTCAATTTAACTCCCCCTCAAAATTTTAATCCACCCGGTTTTCCACCGCAACAGCAAAAACCCTCTCCGCTTGAAGAGGTTTTTGCAAAATATGTTGCTATAAATGAAGCGAACATCCGGAACCTCACCGGATCGATCAAAAATTTAGAGAACCAAGTGGGCCAGCTAGCAAAGATAATCTCCGAGCGACCGCAAGGAGCCCTTCTGGGAAACACGGAGCCCAACCCAAGGGAGAGCGCAAACGCGATTACACTCCGAAGCGGGAAGGAGATGGCTTCTAAGCAGGACGAACCCATGGTAACTTCCTCTCCTCCTCCTCCTCCTATTTTATCTTCAATTTTACCTACTACGTTAGCTCCGCGCGCTTCTACTTCTAATGTTCCGTATCCATCTAAGTTTAAAAGCGAGAGCGCCGAAAAGAATTATAAAAAGTTTTTAGATATTTTAAAGCAAATCCACATTAATGTACCCTTCTGCGAGGCTATCTCTCAAATGCCTAAATATGCGAAATATCTTAAGGAGTTGCTCTCCAATAAGAAAAAATTAGAAGATATTTCGCATATTTCTTTGAACGCAGAATGCTCCGCGGTTGTACTCAACAAATTGCCTACAAAAGTGAATGACCCGGGACGGTTTTCCATCCCGTGTTTATTTGGCAATTCGTTAGTAAAACACGCTTTAGCGGATCTGGGAGCAAGTATCAATCTCATGCCTTTTTCATTATTTAAGAAACTAGGTCTAGGAAATCCAAGCCCCACTCGAATGAGTATTCAATTAGCGGATCGCTCTTTAAAATATCCGGTAGGAATAGTGGAGGACGTGCTCGTCAAGGTCGACAAGTTCATCTTCCCGGTGGACTTTGTCATTCTTGACATCGAAGAGGATGCCGAAGTACCCCTCATACTCGGCCGCCCCTTCCTTGCCACCTCCCGCGCCATTATTGATTTAAGTAACGGAAAGCTCCTCCTTCGGGTTGGAGATGATGAAGTTTCTTTCGGCATAAATTCCTCGATGCGGAACACATTAGAAAACGACGATTCATGTTTTTACCTGGAAGAGTGTTGGGAATTCGATTCCCCTCCCGAGTTAGTCTCCACCTCGAGTCACGAGTCCGAGTTCGCCGAGCTCTTTTGTCTGGAAGAAGAAGAAGTCACTCGTTTCACACCACGCGAACCACTATTTTTAGAAAAATTAAAAATCAAAACATCTTATGAAGAGCCACCCGTTTTGGAACTAAAGCAACTTCCCCCTCACCTTAAGTATTTATTTTTAGAAAAAGAGTCGAAGCTACCCGTCATCGTTTCATCCGAACTTAGCAACTCAGAAATTTCCGAGTTGGCTATTGTCTTAAGAAAGCACCGCCACGCAATTGCATGGCAAATTTCGGATATAAAGGGTATAAACCCTTCCTTCTGCACTCATAAAATCTTCCTCGAAGATAATTCCCGAAATTCGGTCCAGCCTCAACGACGGCTAAACCCTAACATGAAAGAAGTCGTTAAGGCCGAAGTGATCAAACTATTGGACGCGGGAATTATCTACCCGATATCGGATAGTACTTGGGTTAGCCCAGTACAAGTCGTACCAAAGAAAGGTGGCATTACGGTAGTAGCTAATGAGAATAACGAGTTGATCCCAACCCGTACTGTTACGGGTTGGCGGATGTGCATCGATTACCGAAAACTAAATGATGCCACCCGTAAGGATCACTTCCCCCTACCATTCATCGATCAAATTTTAGAGCGCCTTTCAGGTCACTCCTACTACTGTTTTCTCGATGGTTTATCGGGATATTTTCAAATACCGATTTCGCCCGACGACCAAGAGAAAACCACTTTCACTTGTCCCTTTGGCACCTTCGCTTATCGAAGGATGCCATTTGGTCTTTGTAATGCGCCAGCTACATTCCAAAGATGTATGCTGGCAATATTTTACGAGTTAGTAGAGGAGGTGATGGAAGTGTTTATGGACGACTTTTCCGTGTTCGGAAATTCATTTAAAAATTGTTTAAAAAATCTTGAGCGCGTGTTGCAGCGATGCGAGGAAACGAATTTAGCACTTAATTGGGAGAAATGCCATTTTATGGTCAAGGAAGGGCTAGTCCTTGGTCATAAAATTTCGGGCATGGGGATCGAGGTCGATAAGGCCAAGATCGAAGTGATTGAAAAACTTCCCCCTCCAACAAACGTAAAAGCTATTCGTAGTTTCCTAGGCCACGCGGGGTTTTATCGGCGCTTTATACCGAATTTTTCAAAAATCACAAAGCCGTTAACCCACCTTCTTGAAAAAGAATCCTCGTTTATTTTTAGCGATGAATGCCATTTGGCTTTTAAACTCATCAAAGAGAAACTTATAAACTCCCCGATTCTAGTCGCGCCGGATTGGTCGCTTCCTTTTGAAATCATGTGCGACGCGAGTGACATTGCGGTTGGTGCCGTTTTAGGCCAACGGGTGAGTAAGTATTTCCACCCTATTTATTATGCGAGCAAAACACTCACGTCGGCACAAGCGAATTACACCACAACTGAAAAGGAGCTTCTAGCGATCGTTTTTGCCTTCGATAAGTTTAGGTCATATATCACCCTCTCAAAAGTTATTGTCTTCACGGATCACTCCGTACTTAGGTATCTTTTAAGCAAATCGGACGCCAAGCCTCGTCTTTTGCGATGGATCCTCCTCTTGCAGGAGTTTGACTTAGAGATCCGGGACAAAAGAGGAGCCGAAAACTTGGCGGCCGATCATCTCTCCCGTTTAGAAAACCCCGCCTCGAAAGTTTTGATAGAATCTGACATCGATGATAAATTTCCCGAAGAGCGCCTCCTCGCTCTCAAAGATATTAATACGTCGTCTACCCCCTGGTTTGCAGATCTGGCTAACTATTTAGTAGCCCGGGTCTTGCCAAAAGAATTCTCGAGTCAGAAAAAGAAGAAATTCTTTTCTGATTTAAAGAATTACTTTTGGGAGGACCCCTTTTTATTCCGTGTATGCGCAGACCAAGTGGTGAGATGATGCGTCTCGAGTGAGGAGGGTCTTAAAATTTTACGACATTGTCACGAGGGACCATCCGGTGGTCATTATCATTCGAACCGAACCGCGAGGAAGGCGCTGGAGGCAGGCTTTTATTGGCCCACGCTCTTCAAAGATGCTCACACCCTTGTGAGTACTTGCGACAGCTGCCAGCGGTCGGGCAACATCTCTCGCCGGGATGAGATGCCCCAAAATATTTTCTTAGAATGCGAGATTTTCGATCTTTGGGGCATTGATTTCGTTGGTCCTCTCCCTCCTTCATTTTCAAATAAGTATATTCTAGTGGCGGTCGACTACGTGTCAAGGTGGGCGGAAGCGCAAGCTCTCCCCACCAATGATGCGCGAGTCGTCGTTAACTTTTTAAAAAAATTATTTTCTCGATTTGGCACTCCGCGCGCTATTGTGAGTGATCGGGGCACCCATTTTTGCAATACTCAATTCACAAAAACTTTAGCAAAATATGGTGTCACGCACAAACTATCCACTGCATATCACCCACAAACGAGCGGCCAAGTCGAAGTGGTTAATCGAGAATTAAAGCGAATTTTAGAGAAAACGGTTTCTATTAATCGGAAGGATTGGGCAATAAAGCTCGATGACGCGCTTTGGGCCTATCGTACGGCGTACAAGACCGCTATCGATTGTACACCATATCGAATGGTCTATGGCAAGGCTTGCCACCTTCCGGTCGAATTAGAACACCGCGCATTTTGGGCGCTTAAATTTTTAAATCTCGATTCCACTTTAGCGGGTGAACAAAGGAAGTTTCAAATAAACGAGTTAGATGAATGGCGAGCGAATGCGTATGAGAGCAATAAATTATATAAGGAGCGAACAAAGTTTTATCACGATAAACATATAAAATTTCCGAAAACTTTTTCGCCGGGCGATCTCGTCCTCCTTTATAATTCTCGCCTTCGCCTTTTTCCGGGAAAATTAAAATCCCGATGGTCCGGACCCTTTATTGTTAAAGAGGTATGGTCCTATGGGACAATCCTAATTTCCCACCCGGAAAAAGGCTCCTTCAAAGTTAACGGGCACCGCCTTAAATTGTATCTTCCGGGAGACGTACCTAATGACAAGAGTGATGCGATTTTTCTTCATCATATAACATAATCGGCAAGTGGGTCAAGCTACGCGACCTTAAACAAAGCGCTTTTGGGAGGCACCCCAAAGTTATCTTTTGTTATTTTCTCTTGTCTTTTCTTTTCTTCTTTAACAACTTTTGCAGGTAATCGCGGCTTCCCCACAAAAGCTTCAAAAAAAATCAGGGAAGCCCTTTTTCCTTCTCTTCTTTTGTTTTTGCATTTTTTTTTTATCTTTTCCTACTTCATACTTATTTTTAAACATTGGGGACAATGTTTAACTTTAAGTATGGGGGCGTAAATAGCCCTTTGTAAATTCTTGTAAATAGTTGTTAAATTAGAAAATTTTCAAAAAAAAAAAATATATATATATATATTTTTTTATGTTTTTCTTCTATTTTAGCACTTGTAAAACCCAAAACTCAAAAAAATAGAAAACAGAAAAATTTAAATCTTGGAAAGGGACGTTTGAGATTTTATCCCATCACACCTCCTAGTACCTTGCGAACCCTTCACCGGGTAGCCCTTGGGAAGTCCAAGACTTGCAAAAAAATTTGTTAAGTTTTAAATCTAGTTTCCTTTCTTTGTAAATAGTTTTTAATGAGAAAAATTCAAAAAAAAATAATATCAAAAATTCAAAAAATTCTTATTTCCCTCCTTGTTGTTTTTGTGATTTCTTAGAAATCTAGTTGAGAATGTTTATAAGCATGTTTAAGTTTTTAATTGGCTAAAATTTTGCTTATCATAGTTTGTTAATTTTAAATTTGAGGTAATCTTGATTTAAGAATCATCTTATGATTTTAAATTGATTAGAGAATTTTGTTAGCATGACTTCTCTTTTTATTTTTAAATGGCTTCATTTTGTAAGTAAATTTCCTAAACCTCTTTAGATTTCAATTATACTTTCTTCTAACTTCTTAGATCTTAGGAATTTTAATTTTACTAGAATATGCTCTTAATATGATTTAAAACTAGCTAGATTTATTTTTCCCCTACCCTACCCCCTTTGATGGCATAAAAAAAATGTGTATTAAAAGATCATATGTCATGGGAATAAGAGGATAAAATTCATTATTCCCTAAAACATATGCACCCAAAATATTTGAAAAGATTATATGGCATGGAGTAAGAGGATAAAATTCATTACTCCTAAACCATATACATTTTGGGTTTTTATTAGAAGAGAAAAAAAAAAAAAAAAGGAAATTTCATGATAAATTCCATTTCCTCCATTCAAAAATTTCTCTTCTTATGCCAAATTCTATGAAATCACCCTTAGCCAATTATCATTGTTCTAGTTTTAGTTGAAAATTATGGAGAGAGCAATATTTAGTAATTTACTTTTCCTTAAGATTCTTTTAAGATAGAGTTCTTATAATTTTAATTTAATTTAGTTTTATAATTTCTACAATTTTGTCAAACTACTTAATTTTCTTGAGAAGTTATTGCCTAAACATTTTTCCCTCTTTTCAAATCATCATCATAATTTAGGACTTAACTCCCCCTTGAATTTACTCTTAACTTAACTTTTGGTTAAATGAAATTTTAGTTTTAAATTAAAAAATTTTTTTAAGGATGTCTTATAAATTATGTCTCACACTTTTGCTCTGGAATAGCAAAACCTCAAGTATGGGGGTATTTGATAAAGTAGTTTTTATATAAGTTTTTAATAGAAAATTTTGTAATTATTTAATATGAATTTTCCTTTTTATGTCAATTTTAGGTTATAAGTAGTTCTTTTTGTAATTTTGATTCTAACTTAGCCTAATTTTAATATTTGCAGATTTCTGGGACAAATCGGGAAAAATCACATGTCACGCCCTCGGTCACGCCCGTGACCAAGGGCGTGTAACCTGAAGATCAGTCCAGAGTCGCAGCCGTGCTGTTGAGCTAGTCCACACCCAGTCACGCCCCAGGTCACGCCTGTGACCCAAAGTCACGCCCATGACCGGGGGCGTGTAATTTTAGCATCTGCCACGTGGAGCCGCCGTCGAGACGAGAAGCTGCCATTGAGAAGTCAACTTGAGTCACGCCCGTGACCCAAAGTCACGCCCGTGACCTTCCCGCGTGATCCAAGCACGCCGCCGCGCCGTCTGGCTAGCCCATGCCGCATTAAATGAAGCCGTCCTGAGTCACGCCCGTGACCTAATTGTCACGCCCGTGACATGTGCGATTTTCTCCCGCCGTCACGCCAAGCCCACGCCGCGACCGGATCCGATGCTGCAGAGATTACACGCCCTAGGTCACGCCCGTGACCGAGGGCGTGTAACATGAAATTTTTGCCTATAAATTCAGAGGCTCTCCTTGAGTTCAAGGTTCAGAATTTTGGAGTGGGGAAGGTGCTGCTGGAGCCAATCTTGAGTAGTTTTCCTTTTTCATGTTCATGTTCATGTCTCTTTATTTTCATGCTCTCTTCCTTTTCTAATGCAATGTATTAGCTTTCCTTTAGTGCAATAGTCTAGTTTAAGCTTGTAATCTTGTTTTTCCTAGCTTGCAATTTCCTTTCTTAAGTCTTGTAATAGTTTTTCATTTAAATAAAAAATATATATAGTTTGTTCTCTTTATTTTGTCTCCTCCTTAGCTAAAATTTCTTAATATGCATTTTTATTTTTCTTCCTCTTCCCCCTCCACCATGATTAACTAATCCTCATTAGTACTCGATCAAAATGATCCGAGGATGAGTTAGACAAGTTATGATTTTCTAAAGTTTTCTTTTTCCGTTTTTATAAACACTTGAATTATCCTTGATTTTTAATTAGTGAGGCCATACTTTCGATATATGGTTTTTGCTTAAGTTTTCATATTTAGTTAGCCGAGAGGCTCAAAGTATGAATCGATCACTCAAGGGTAAAGAGAGTTGCACGCACCCCTCGAGAGAGGATGACGTAAATCTCCCGGATTGGAGTCAAATCCAATAGTGGGGTTCACCTCGTAAAGCAAGTTTTAGGTAATCGATTATAGGACGAGAGTCCGGTTGATTTTTCCTAATCTTAGTTGGGCATTAACCTCGAGAGAGGCATGTTCGAGCTTCGGGAACCTCCACGGTCAAGTAGTTCAATTTAAACGGAATTAGATTTAATTTCTTTTTACTTGTCTTTTCTCACTCCAAGGTGACTTTTGATTGAGTACTAGCCTCTTTTATCATCATCTAAACCCTTAATTTAGCTTGCAATTTCTCTTTTTTTTAGCTAAGAACCAAAACCCCAAAATATCATTAGATAAGATAATAGTGACTTTCCTCAAAGTAGAAGTAATCAACGCGCCCCGTGGAATACGACCTTGGTATTTCTTAATATCCTATACTATAGACGATAAGGTACACTTGCCTTTATCGGATATAGTTTTGGAGAAAATCTCAACCCTTCACTAAAATTTCAAAACCGCAAAATCTATATCAGGCACATGATGAGTCCTGATCATATACACATTTATGGACTCATCCGGGCCGTTATTTAGTCATTTCTCCGCACTTTAGCCTTGTTTTAGTTTATATTTGATAATCCATGCTAGGTGCACATCTTGGCCCACTTTGGTGTGATTTTCGTGCTTTTTGTCTTTAGTAGTATTCTTGTGCTGTTAGGTGCCATTTTCAGTGGCTAGATCTGTGGTTATGCTGGAATAGGAGTCGTGCAAGTGTTCCCGGTGCAATTCTGCACAGGAACACTGCGCACGATCACCGGTTCTATTGCGCACGACCACTGGTCGTGCGCCACTGATCATGTGCACTTAACCCTTTTTCACGAATTCTGTTTGGTGCAGTGCGCACGACCACCGGTCGTGCGCCCCTGCTCGTGCGCACTTACCATTTAATTTCCGAGTTCTGTTTGCTCCAGTGCGCACGACCATCAACTCCAGTGCGCACGACCACCGGTCGTGCGCCACTGGTCGTGCGAACATTTTATTTTATAATTTCGTATCTTGCAGGTTCCACCCAGGCAGTGCGCACGATCGCAGAATTCCAGTGCGCACGACCACTGGTCGTGCGCCAATGACCGTGCGCAGTATTCAATCCAGCGCCTATTTAAACGCCTGTTGCGATTTTAGGGCGATGGTTCATGCCGGGAGCGGGATTCCTGTTCCGTACGCCGCCGATTTCCACCGTGGGACGCCTCCACTTCATCTTCTACGCAAGGGGAAGCCTCCTCCATCCATTCCAAGCCTTCCTCCATTGTCCGTGAGTGTTCTCCATCGTCCGCAAGCCTCCAAGCAACCATTCTCTCATTCCGCCCGGTGAGAAGAAGAAGGAACCTGAAGTCGAAGACGACGGAGCTACGTAGGGAGATCGTGACAGCTCTCTACGCCGGAAGCATAGTCCGCCCGAGCCCGGAGGTAGCCCGACAACCTACCATTCCGGCCGTGAACGGCCGCTAGTCTTCACCATCGGTTATTTCTTTCCTCTTTCCTCCATTGTACTCTTTGAACCGTGTAAAACTCGAATATTGAGATGTTATTTGTTTAAATGAATGTCTCTTTGTTATTCTTCATGGTTTGGTTGTGATTCACTCCGTTCTCATTCACGCACTCGCGCCCGCACGCAAGGTGTTTGACCCGCGTTAGCAAGAGCTAACGGCGGTTGTGAAGAGGTGTTTGCGACCCTCACCCTCTCGCACTTGAGTTCACTTCATCCGCCTCACGAAGCACGGCATCGCGGCCGTTGCATCCACCTCACTTTGCGAAGCGGTGTTTTCGACCCGCATTTCTTTTGTTATTGCTAAGATTAGGAAAACCAACCAAAAACCCCTCTTTGTGTCTGTTGAACGCTTGTGTAACAATCATCACTGCGCGATTCGTTCACCCATCCTGCATTCCTCAAGAGACCGACATCCGGGGAATTTATTCTCCACAATTATTCCTTGACAGCGACCGGTGCACTTGCCGACACGCATCAAGTTTTTGGCGCCGTTGCCGGGGATTGTAGACGTGATGAATTTGTCTGCGTGAAGATTTGTTGCACAAGAATTTTCTTTTCTTTCACTTCTTTTGTTCACCTCTGGTATCTCCGTTTCTTTTCGATACGCGCTTCTGATTACTTTCGCCTTTTCCATCATTCGCTAATCGTTTTGTTTGCTAGTATTCATAGCATGACCTCCATTCAGGAATGCATCTATCAGGGAAGCTTGGATGATTTAAGGGATCAAGCAGAAAGGAACAATCATGACTTCGGGATCTCCTCCGACGTCATTGAGTACATGTCAGGGAACTGCAAGTTCAGCGGGGATGAGCATGAAGACGCGGTGCAACACATGCAGGACTTTTTAGAAATCTATTACACATGTGTATTCAATGGAATTGAAAACGACCTACAAAAGATTTTGGCATTCTCATTCTCCTTGCATAAAAAAGCCAAAAGCTGGTATTGGGATATTCGGAAAAGAGAGGTGACCACATGGAAACAACTCGAGGGGAGATTTTTGCAAGAGTTTCAACATCGTACCCAAGCCTTGGACAAGTACAGGGAACTCGTAACCTTTGGACAAGGGAAGGAGGAGACGTTAGTTGATGCTTGGGAGCGTTCCAATCCTTGCATAGGGGATGCTACCGTGAAGATCTTTCAGAGGCTTTCTTAATTCAGATTTTTTATTTTGGAGTGCTGGATAAATTCCGTCTACTTTTTGATATGGCAGCTGGAGGGGCCCTGTTTAATAAATCAGGGAAGGACGCGTGGGAAGTGGTCGTGAATATTGTTCACACCAGTCAGCACTGGAGTCATGTTATTCGCTCCCCAAGCACTGCTGCAGTTAATGCCGTGACATCCAAAGGAGCAGCGGATTTTATGCCGCCAGAGCAACCAGAACAGTTAGCAACTTTGGTGGTCGGGGTATTAAACCAAATGAATGACCAATCTGCCGCAATCCAACAGCTTCGATCTACTATAGGGACGCTGTCTGATGTCGTTTCTGGGCTTGCAAGTCAGCCTCCTGAGTCAGTAAACACCATGCAATTGAGAAGTGGGAGAAGTGTAGACAATCCTCCTCGACAGGAACCACTTGCGTGTTCCACTGACAAGCATAATGAAGACACTTCCGAGAAGCTAAGTCAGAGTCATATTGAGCCGCATCCCGTGAGCGAGGCACAAACCTCGAAAAGTGCTGTTCACCCCCCATTCCCCCACAGGCTGCGAAACGAGAAATCCGAGAAGCAATTCCGCAGATTCTTGGAAATAATGAAGGGAGTGCAAGTGAGCATACCACTGATTGAAGCTATCTCTCAAATGCCAGGTTACTCCAAGTTTTTGAAAGATTTGATCTCGAAGCGGAAGAAGTTGGAGGGTCTCAAAACTATCGACCTCACCGAGGAGTGCTCCGCCATCATTTCCAATTTGCCCACAAAGTGCAAGGATCCGGGCAGCTTTACGATTCCCTGCAGGATCGGCCATCACCGTTTCAGCCAGGCACTCTGTGATTTGGGGGCATCAATCAACTTGATGCCGCTCTCTATCTTTCGTGAACTTGGTGCTGGAATCTTGAAGCCAACGCAGGTAATGCTGCAGCTAGCTGATCGGTCGATCAAGAAGCCGTCAGGAATCGTCGAGGACCTCACAATAGTTGTAAACGGTCTCGCTTTTCCAGTTGATTTTATCATCCTCGACATGAAGGTCGATTCAAATGTACCCATTATCTTGGGGCGGCCTTTTCTCGCTACTGCTCGTGCTATTATTAATGTGGAGCAGGGGGAGCTCACACTAAGACTGGGGGAGGATGCTATATCTTTCAACGTCCACAGCCCGTCGCAACTCTTTGAAATCTCGGAGTGCGAACCAGCAGAGGCGCTTGAAGAATTCGATGGTCAGAACGTTGTGGAGTTGGATGACAGTGAGGTGTGTTGGCAGCACGAAGACAAGGAAGAAGGGGGTGCATGCTCAAACCAGCCCGATTTGTCACACTCAATCGGAGAACCCTCCAACGATTCTGCCAATCCAAATCCTTGTCCGGCACTCAAACAACTCCCGGATTCTCTAAAGTACGTTTTTCTTGGAGAAAATAACACGCATCCGGTGATCATTTCAGCAGCCCTGTCCGCCGCCAACGAAACTGCATTAGTGGGCGTACTGAGAAGGTACCACATGGTATTCGGACGGTCTCTTGCTGACATTAAGGGAATCAGCCCCACGGTCTGCATGCATAAGATCCTCCTTGAAGATCAGTACAAACCGACAGCACAGCCCCAGAGGCGGCTGAACCCGAAAATGCAAGAGGTAGTGAAGGATGAAGTGATAAGGCTTTTAGACGCTGGCATCATTTACCCAATCAGCGATAGCAAATGGGTCAGTCCAGTCCAGGTGGTACCAAAGAAGGGAGGGATTACTGTCGTTGCCAATGAAAAAAACGAAGTGCTACCAACCCGAGTGATCACCGGGTGGAGAGTCTGCATCGACTACCGCAAGCTGAATGATGCGACGCGCAAGGACCATTTTCCGCTCCCCTTCATTGATCAGATGCTAGAAAAGTTAGCGGGGCAGGATTACTACTGTTTCTTGGATGGGTACTCAGGGTACAATCAGATTCTAATTGACCCATCTGATCAAGACAAGACAACATTCACATGTCCCTCCGGTACCTTCGCATTCAAAAGAATGCCATTCGGACTGGGTAATGCCCCTGCAACCTTCCAACGTTGTATGCTCGCCATTTTTGCTGACATGGTGGGGGACTTCCTCGAAGTTTTCATGGATGATTTTACTCTATTTGGCAGTAGCTTTGACATTTGCCTCGCGAATTTGGCCAAGACCTTGAAGCGGTGTGAAGACACCAATCTTGTCTTGAACTGGGAGAAATGCCACTTTATGGTGCGCGAAGGAATTGTGTTGGGACATAAAGTTTCCTGCAAAGGGCTTGAAGTGGATCAAGCGAAGGTAAGTGTTATCAGAAACCTCCCTCCACCCATGTCAGTGAAAGGCATCCGAAGTTTTCTTGGTCATGTGGGCTTCTATCGAAGGTTCATCAAGGATTTTTCCTCCATTTCAAAGCCTTTATCTCGCCTGCTGGTTAAGGACGTCCCCTTCCACTTCGACGAAGCATGCATGCAAGCCTTCGAAACTTTACGGGGACAACTCATCTCAGCCCCAATTTTGGTGGCGCCCGACTGGACTTTGCCTTTTATTATCATGTGCGACGCAAGTGATGTGGCCATAGGTGCTGTACTCGGTCAAAAGAAAGACAAGACTTTTCACACTATTGCGTATGCCAGTCGAACTCTTAACAGTGCTCAAGCAAATTATACCACCACAGAGAAAGAAATGCTAGCCGTGGTCTTCGCTTTTGAAAAATTTCACTCGTACTTGGTACTTTCCGAAGTGATCGTGTATACGGACCACGCCGCTCTCAGGTATCTTTTCAGTAAGAAAGAATCCAAATCGCGCCTGATTCGTTGGATTTTACTTTTGCAGGAATACAATCTGGAAATCAAAGATAAGAAAGGGGTGGAGAACGTGATTGCGGATCATCTCTCGCGATTGGAGTACGACACTCCCAACAGCGTTGAGGAGGAAACGGACGACTATTTCCCGGATGAAAAGTTATTCGCAATTACTACGTCCTCCCCAACCGCACCTTGGTACGCAGATATCGCTAATTACTTGGCTTGTAAAACCTTCTCCCCGAATCTGCCCCCTCAGCAAAGACGGAAGCTTGCCTCTGACTCAAAATACTATTTTTGGGAAGATCCGCTCTTATTCCACACGTGCAGCGACGGGATTATTAGGCGTTGTATTCCGGAAGCTGAGTTTCAGTCTATATTGCAGCACTGCCATGACAGAGAAGCTGGCGGGCACTTCGGGGCCGTTCGAACAGCACGAAAAATCCTGCAATGTGGATTGTTTTGGCCGACCCTCTTCCGGGACGCCCATGCCTATGTCACCAAGTGCGACGAGTGCCAAAGGACCGGAAATATTTCCCGGCGTGATGAGATGCCCCTTAATAACATGCTGGTCTGCGAACCCTTTGATGTCTGGGGAATAGACTTCATGGGTCCCTTCCCAATGTCTCACGGTAAGCATTACATTATTGTGGCAGTTGATTATGTTTCAAAATGGGTGGAAGCTGAGGCGGTTGCCACGAATGATGCAAACACAGTGCTACACTTTATCCACAAGAATATCTTCTCCAGGTTTGGGACGCCGAGAACTATCATCAGTGACGGCGGTAGTCATTTTTGCAATAAGCAGTTTGTTCAGCTCATGAAAAAGTTTGGGGTCCATCATAAGATTTCTTTGGCATACCATCCCCAAACATGCGGGCAAGTCGAAGTCTCCAACCGCGAGCTCAAGCGAATAATTGAGAAATCAATACATTCAAATAGGAAGGAGTGGGCTAAAAAGGTTGACGACGCATTATGGGCTTACCGGACTGCGTTCAAAACACCCATCGGCATGACTCCGTTTCAATTAGTCTACGGCAAGGCATGCCACCTCCCTGTAGAGCTGGAGCATAAAGCATTATGGGCAACCAAACTTCTGAACATGGACATTGGAGCCGCGGCCGAGGTGCGTCGTTCTCAACTCAACGAGTTAGAGGAGCTCCGTCATTTCGCTTATGAAAACGCTCGTATCTACAAGGAGAAAACAAAGAAATGGCACGATCGGCATATCATTCCTAAGGAGTTCAAAATTGGGGACCAAGTGTTGCTCTACAACTCCCGTCTCCGCCTCTTCCCAGGGAAGCTAAAATCGCGGTGGAGTGGTCCTTTCTCCGTGACCGATGTCTCCCCCTTCGGTGCCATAGAAATATCTGGGGATAAGGGGGACAAGTTTAAGGTCAATGGACATAGGCTGAAGTTATACGATGGCGCCACTATAAACAAGGAGTGTCAGTTGTTGACATTGGGAGATGGACATCATACAAACACCGGCAGCTGATTTCCCCTTCTTGTCTCTTATTTTTGTGAAACCCTACTCTTGAGAACTCTTTCTTTTTAATTCCTGAACTTTATAAACAATGCTAATACAGGTATTTGGTCCAGCTTAAGGACGTTAAATGAAAGCGCTCCTGGGAGACAACCCAGATTTCCTGTTTTCGTACTTCCTTTTTTTTCTAACTTCTTTTAGTTCAGCTTTTGTATTTGCTTTTGTTGCTTTGAGTTTGTGCTTGCAGGTTTTGTGTTCGATGGTGCGGATGCTGCGGACTATTCTTGATCATTTACGCCAATCGTCTGGTATGCTCATTTCTGAGCATGGGGTAACGCTTCCTCCCTTCTTTTAGCTTCAAATTTCTAGATATATCGTTTAGCTTAAGTCTGGGGGAGCGGTTGTTGTTATCCACTGAGCACGAGTTGCACCGCATACTAGAAGGTTGCTTTTTTTTTATCATTTTCATTATCATCGTTGCATTCTTCTCACACCACTTCACCCACTTGAGTGCGTGCTTGTCTTTTTGTTGTTGTTCCGTTTAAACTAGTTTGGTTGGAATGTGAAATAGGTTGTTAACGCAGGAATTATTATTTGGAGTGCGATGTTGACTCATGTAGTGTTCTAGTCACTTCGCATGCTATGGTAGAATGTGAGTAGAACTAGATTTTCTTTATGCATCTAATTTATGTTTAGTATTTCTGCGTAAATTCAGATTTAATATACTCAAGTGGTGAATTTGTATGGAATTGACGATAACCCGGTGTTGTGTGTGTGCGATTGCTAGTCGTGTGTTGCTCAAGTCGGGAGGAAGGTTTATCTTTCTCGTGGGCTAAGAATTTGCCCCAAGCGACTCTCGAAGCATGGGTGAGAGCTACTCGTTGAGTCAAGCATGATGTAGGCCACCCTTTTGCTAGTTTGAGCTTTGTTATTCCATGTCCATTTCATTCACCTTTGCAAGCCTATTTTGTGCCTACCAATCCTTTGTTCAGCCCCTCTTCATCCACCAAAGCCTGAAGCCTATCCTACTCCCGCAACCAAAATGTTTTTAACTGCGCTCATAAGTCTCAACTTGTGTGGTGTGTGGAATCTTTGTGTTATGAAGAGAAAATAAAGTCCTTCTGCTAATTTTGAACCAACCGGGGGTTCAATAAAAGAAGTAAAATATGTAAAAGAAAAAAAAAAGAGTATTTTGAAAAAAAAAATCCTCCCGAGCTAAAAACAGAAAATCTGTTGGTATTTGTGAAGTAGGCCGTGTGCACACCTGGTTTTCATGATAAGTCTGGGGGTGTGTCACACGAGCATTGTTGTTGGTCTTGCGTGGTGCAGCGTTCCGTTAGCTCACTTGGGTTGCGTAGCCGCCGTGTTTAACTTTGAAATATCATACTGTAACCTAAGCCCCGATTTAATCCTAAAAGCCCTACTGATTTGACTTGCGAGTTTGCTAGCGTCGTGGAGAGAGTGTGACCGGGCAAGCGTATGGTTCACGACGTTGATGGATTTCAGCGGAGTTATTCCTAAGCCCCGATCTTTTGCAACACCCGCCTCAGTGTCTCGTCACTTTCATACCGGGCATGATCGTCAAATTCTTCGTAATTCACCAACTGAGTATAACTAAATCTTTAATTACGCTTTAATACTTATGTAAATTAGTTAGCATAGTTAAACTCTCCTTCTACTAGAATCTCTACTCGCATGCGTTGTTACTTCGCGCCGTACTCCCTTGTGTAATTCTCTATGTTAACTATCGTTTTCACGCTCCGCCGAATTTGTTTGCTCGGGACGCGCAAACAGTTAAGTCTGGGGGTGTGATGAGTCCTGATCATATACACATTTATGGACTCATCCGGGCCGTTATTTAGTCATTTCTCCGCACTTTAGCCTTGTTTTAGTTTATATTTGATAATCCATGCTAGGTGCACATCTTGGCCCACTTTGGTGTGATTTTCGTGCTTTTTGTCTTTAGTAGTATTCTTGTGCTGTTAGGTGCCATTTTCAGTGGCTAGATCTGTGGTTATGCTGGAATAGGAGTCGTGCAAGTGTTCCCGGTGCAATTCTGCACAGGAACACTGCGCACGATCACCGGTTCTATTGCGCACGACCACTGGTCGTGCGCCACTGATCGTGTGCACTTAACCCTTTTTCACGAGTTCTGTTTGGTGCAGTGCGCACGACCATCAACGACAGTGCGCACGACCACCGGTCGTGCGCCCCTGCTCGTGCGCACTTACCATTTAATTTCCGAGTTCTGTTTGCTCCAGTGCGCACGACCATCAACTCCAGTGCGCACGACCACCGGTCGTGCGCCACTGGTCGTGCGAACATTTTATTTTATAATTTCGTATCTTGCAGGTTCCACCCAGGCAGTGCGCACGATCGCAGAATTCCAGTGCGCACGACCACTGGTCGTGCGCCAATGACCGTGCGCAGTATTCAATCCAGCGCCTATTTAAACGCCTGTTGCGATTTTAGGGCGATGGTTCATGCCGGGAGCGGGATTCCTGTTCCGTACGCCGCCGATTTCCACCGTGGGACGCCTCCACTTCATCTTCTACGCAAGGGGAAGCCTCCTCCATCCATTCCAAGCCTTCCTCCATTGTCCGTGAGTGTTCTCCATCGTCCGCAAGCCTCAAAGCAACCATTCTCTCATTCCGCCCGGTGAGAAGAAGAAGGAACCTGAAGTCGAAGACGACGGAGCTACGTAGGGAGATCGTGACAGCTCTCTACGCCGGAAGCATAGTCCGCCCGAGCCCGGAGGTAGCCCGACAACCTACCATTCCGGCCGTGAACGGCCGCTAGTCTTCACCATCGGTTATTTCTTTCCTCTTTCCTCCATTGTACTCTTTGAACCGTGTAAAACTCGAATATTGAGATGTTATTTGTTTAAATGAATGTCTCTTTGTTATTCTTCATGGTTTGGTTGTGATTCACTCTGTTCTCATTCACTCACTCGCGCCCGCACGCAAGGTGTTTGACCCACGTTAGCAAGAGCTAACGGCGGTTGTGAAGAGGTGTTTGCGACCCTCACCCTCTCGCACTTGAGTTCACTTCATCCGCCTCACGAAGCACGGCATCGCGGCCGTTGCATCCACCTCACTTTGCGAAGCGGTGTTTTCGACCCGCATTTCTTTTGTTATTGCTAAGATTAGGAAAACCAACCAAAAACCCCTCTTTGTGTCTGTTGAACGCTTGTGTAACAATCATCACTGCGCGATTCTTTCACCCATCCCGCATTCCTCAAGAGACCGACATCCGGGGAATTTATTCTCCACAATTATTACTTGACAGCGACCGGTGCACTTGCCGACACGCATCAGCACATGTTTGCTTTCTCATCTTCGCTTGATGAAGACCCGCTTGATTTTTCGGAGGAGGAGGAGTCATCCCATAATTTAGCTTATAGAAACTTCCTCTTTTCCTTCCCTTTGTGCCACTTTTCCTTTTTCTCCTTCAAAAACTTTGGGCACTGGCTCCGAATATGCCCAATCTTCCTGCAATGATAACATTCTGGAGGAGGTATTTCTTCTTCATCGTCGGTTTCCTTCTCCTTCTTTGAAGATGACCCTTTCCATCTTCCTTCCTTTTGGAAATATTTCCGGAAGGTGTTTCTCCTTTCCGGATTTCTCATGAACTTTCGGAAGTTCTTTACCAAGAGACTTTCTTAATCTTCATCCTCATCCTCTTGGCACTCCTTCTTTGATTTTAGTGATAATGCCTTCTTCTTTGGCTCCTTATTGTATTCATCGTATTGGATCTTGAGTCTTACCTCATGGGTTTTGAGATTCCCAATAAGGCTCTCAACCGGGAGCATTCTTAGATTGTGTGACTCCGAGATAGCCATCAACTTCAGATTGAATTTTGGAGGAAGGGATCGAAGAATCTTTCAGATCAAGTCACCGTTGGAGAAGGCTTTTCCAAGAGCTTTGGAGGCATTGACGATCTTGGTGAAGAGCGTGTACATTGCATCAATATCTTCGCTTTCATCCATCCTGAACTTTTCATATTCTGACTCAGTTGGAAAAGTTTTTAATCTTTAACCTGCGATGTACCTTCATGTGTAATTTCCAAATGATTCCAAATATCATATGCAGTAGTACATGCGGAAATTCTATTAAATTCATTTCTATCTAACACACAAAATAAAGCATTCATGGCCTTGGCATTATTTTTGCATTTAAGTTTATCCCTTTCATCCCATTTATCCTTAGGTTTTTCTAATGTTACCTCTCCAACTACAAATGTAGGAGGAGAGTATTCCTCTTCTACCATATTCCACACCTCAATATCTAGTGTTGAAACTAGTAAATGGTCTCTGTGGAATTCGGGGCCCCCAACAAGTTGGGGGGCAACTAGCACTTACTAATCTCCTTGAGGAACAGACCGAAGCCTCGGAGCTAGACACAGACCCTTAGACTCAGCAAGGAGGACCCACCACACACCCGGATGATCTTTAGAGCGCTTCCCCTCCCAAGCCAAAGCTGAAGCCCGGGCACCCTGGAGAGCTTTGAGAATGCTAACCAAGGATGGCCTGAGGAGAGAGAAGCTGCAAAAAGAAGTCCACTCCAAAAGTGCCCTTTGGGTCTTATTTATTGATTTTCTGATCTGGTCTGCAAATAGCAGGATTCCGCCTCTTGATTTTACTACACATACCCCAAATTTGGTCAGCTAACAGCCAAACACCGCTATTTGGAGAGGCTAATAGCAGACCACCGAGGGTAAAAAGGTAATTTTTCTCTATCAGCCTATGGGCAAGGGGTCTGCGAGAATATTACTCGCGGGAGCTCTCGCTGACCTTCTCACGAATCTTGCTCGCGACACCCCTCCTAGGCGAGCGCATTGTGAAGACCTCGCTTGGGACCCTTCTGGCGATATCCACTGAGACCTGGTCTCGCGCGCCTTCTGGGGAGTGGGGACTCTGGTGGCTCACGACCGGCCAAGATTCCCCCAATCAATAGCGCGGCGTACCCTCCGGGTTTAGGCAAATCTCACTTCCCCCTCTTTGGCAATGTTTTTGAGGGTCGGCCTGGGGCTTCTCGCCCTCCTCCAGGTAAGGATTCCTGCACACCCATGATACATGAAGATTTCTCCCAACTGCAAAATCTACCTGTAATCCTTCGCAGAGAACTCCGAGACTCCGCACACCGATTCTGATTTCGGGGATAAAGAGATGTCCCCCCTCCCAGAGCAGGTGGAGGACTTCTTGGGAGACACATGAGACCCCGAGACAATGAAGCAGCGAACTGCCGAGTTATTTCAGAAGTAAGGTCGGATGCTACTGGACCTTAACCTTCAAGCGAGAAGAGATAGAGAAGCTGCCTAGAAGAGGCATGCCGCCCTGATGGATGAATGTGCGAGACTTCATGCCGCGATTCCTCGTGACCATGACGAGACTGCCACCTCGCCGGAGGCGCATGTCGCGAGGATGAAGGATTACGCCTACCTAATTGATCGGGAGGATCGCGCTCCCCTCGATTATTATAACTCCAGGGTACCTCCGCGGTCAGGATCGCGAGGTGGCGGAAGATGGAAATGGTTGCCCCATTAGTCTCTCGAGCCTGCCTCCCTTCTGCGAACTCTTCCTGTTTGTTACTGTTTATTCTTATAATGGACAACCCCGCGACTATTCGCTACTTATATTTATGAGTTCTCGCTAGGTAGTAGTTATTGACACTTATTCATGGGTTCTCGCTCGCGATTCTCATAGCCACGCCCTTTTCTTATTTTATTCTTGTCGTAAGCTATTATGTTCTCGCCATATATTTATTCATGCTGACCTCACAGGACGATCTCGCCCGCATATTATTTTTTAAAACAATTTTTGTTTCTCGCATGCAATCATGATGTGATGTTTCAGCTAAACGCACCCCGCGATGCTTGGACTTCTTCCCGCCTTTTTTATTTTGTTATAAATAGGCCCTCATAACTGAGAGCCACCTACCGCATTAATCGCCAACCCTTCTTCTTCCTCTGCTCGAAAGATCTCGCCGCCCCTCTCTTTCTCGCGCTCCTTTCTATCTTTGCAGGCTCTTTCTAGATGGTCGCTGATGTTGCCGAGGCCGAGGGTCGGTGAAAGTGTGCCTGGGATTTCGCCGACCACACTTTCTTCAACTGCAATCTGACTGAGGAGGAGTACCTCACTGCGGTCACCGAATTCATCCCCCCCTGTGTTCACGGCGCGCCGTCCTCGCGAGGACGACATGATCAACACCCTCCTCGCCGACGAGCTAGCCATCCCCACAGCCCATTTTGCGGTCGGCATGTGCCTGCCCCTTTGGCCTGAAATCCGCCAGGTACCGATCAATGTCGCCTACATATTCCTTTTGCCACATTAAATCTCGCTCGCAGTGTATGGATCTCGCTTTATATTGCTCGCCAGGTGTTCAAGCACTTTGGCGTCGTTCCAGGCCAGCTTACCCCTAACGCCATAGCCGTGATCGTCGCGTTCGCTTGTTATATGCGAGAAGAGCGCATCGATTTCAGCCTTTCGGTCTTCCAGAAGTTGTTCTCCTTTCGGGCGTATAAAGATGGCACAGCCTACTTTGTAGGGTCGGGGATCAAGGTTGTCGAGACCGTGAATACGGCCCACTACTGGGCCCAAAAGTTCCTCCTCATAAAGGGGAACTAAGGCAACATTCCCTTCTCGCCTGTTCAACATGGAGAGACCACTCTCGTCGGCCACGACGCTGCTTTGTACCAGTTCTTCTGTAAGAAGAACTTCGAGGTGGTTCATCTTTGCCGGAACCTCGACTCGCTGCTTCCAGTGCTCCCTGGGGAAGGTAATAATCTCGCTCGCTATCTTGCGCCATTTCAACTTTTTGTCCTAACTGTCTAACCTCCGCCATTTCAGGGGAGCGAGATTTGCCCATACACCCCCCTTACACGAGCAACGGGAAATCTTCATCCACCTTTGCTCTCGCGACAATGGGAGCGGAGGCCTGCCGTGAGACCATAACTCCGGCTCCGCCGTCTTCTCGGAAAAGGTCAGAGGCCTCCAGCAGCCAGGGCCTACCCCCAAAGTCCCCGCCAAAGAAGAAGCATAAGAAGAGCCAGGGGTCGCTCCTCTCCACGAAGGGAAAGGAGCATGCCGAGATCGTCCTCGGCGAGATCGACCTTACCAACCTCTCTGAGGAGAGGGAGATTGATGAGCAGAGCGAGGAGGCCGTCAGGACCTCCCCCCCCCCCCCCCCGCCCATTCCAGTCAACCACTGGAACTTTGGCCTTGGCCAGAAGCACAGGGATGACTCCGGCGAGCTCCTGCTATGATGGAAACCGGAGATCAACAAAGCCGACATCTCCACCATCCTCCCCTCTTGGGTGGAGAAAATGACCATCAGCGGTCATGCCTTTTCCTTCTCCTTTGGCCTCTATGGTCGCGAGGATGCTGGAGCCTATAAGGATGAGACCGCGAGGACTCTCGCCTATGAGAGCGCGAGGTCCCAGCTGCGCTCCCTAGAGCTCGCCCACATGACGGGAAGGCGATGCTTGCAGCTAGAGCGCCAAAACGTGGAGCTATCCAAAGCCTATCAGGGGTCCCGTGCCGAGATTGCTCAGCTAAATGAGTAGCTGCTCGCCGCCGAAGGTTGTGTGGTGAGTTCTCTAAACCTTGCCACCGCTCTCCTTTCCAACTTCTTCCTCTCTAAACTTTTTTCTTTTTCTTTGTAGGATGCCGAGGCAGCCGGGAGAGCTGACGCTTGTATCCTGAGCCTAGAGGGCGAGGTCGTTGGGCTGAAGGCTCTCAACCGCGAGCTGACACGCGTAGCCGTCCCCCCTCTCCTCTCCGCCTGAAGGAAGAGAGGCGAGCTCGAGACGAGGAGATCTGCGAGGAATCAACCCAGTCGGCGCGCTATATTTTCCAGGCCATGAAGGGGGCCGGCCTGCTGTTTGCCAATGCGGTCGGCTTGACCCTCGAGGACATCGTCCCCGAGCTTTTTGTCCTTCTCCTGCCAGTTGCGAGTAGCGACGATGATGAGGAGTCAGTGAACGACCTCTGAAGATTTGCAGTTTTGTTTTTATTTTTGTTTATCACTATATTTTTGGGTGGCGAGATCGCCGCACTCTGTAATTAAACTGTGAAGTGAAAATGCAGTTTTCTTTTTGGCCTTGTTTGCTGTGTTCATCCTTTTTGCCTTATTGTTTTTCCTATGTTTACATCTCATTCTCGCATACTCTCATTGTCCTCGCGGTAATCGTTCTCGCATACTCTGCAGTCGAGCAGCTTTGGCGTAGGACATATTCGACTGCCTTTGCTTTTCATTATTTACCTTAGGGCTGCAGGTTTTTTTGGACCAAACTTCCATCCTGATCTCGCGAGGGGTGATCCCGCTTCCTACTCCACTTAGCCTTTGCGAGCGACCACCCTTGTAGGTCCCCTTGCCCTGCTCTACTAACTGCCAAGAGTGTACAGGGAGAGTTCTCTCCCCCTCTTGTCATGCGAGATCCTTTCTTCTTACCGAGCGAGAAGGCCGTGGTTAGCACTGAAAACTTGCCAGCCAGAGACTTGCCAACCTGCCAGCATAATGAACTTGTCACCTTGCAAGCCTCTCCGCTAGATCAACCTGACCCACCAGCTAGTGAGAGCCCGGCAGTGGGATCGTCCGGGGCAATCCAGCATAAAGAACTTGTCACCTTGCCAGCCTTTCCGCGAGACCAACCTGAGCCACCGGCTAGTGAGAGCCCGGCAGCGGGATCGTCTGGGGCAATCAAGCATAAAGAACTTGTCACCATGCAAGCCACTCCGCGAGATTAACCTGACCCACCAGCTAGTGAGAGCCCAGCAGCGGGATCGTCCGAGGCAATCTAGCATAAAGAACTTGTCACCTTGCTAGCCTCTCCGCGAGATCAACCTGACCAACCGGCTAGTGAGAGCCCGGCAGCAGGATCGTCCGGGGCAATCCAGCATAAAGAACTTGTCACCCTGCCAGCCTCTCCGCGAGATCAACCTGACCCACCGGCTAGTGAAAGCTCGGCAGCGGGATCGTTCGGGCAATCCAGCATAAAGAACTTGTCACCCTGCCAGTCTCTCCGCGAGATCAACCTGACCCACCGGCTAGTGAGAGCCCGGCAGCAGGATCGTTTGGGGCAACCCAGCATAAAGAACTTGTCACCCTGTCAGCCTCTCCGCGAGATCAACCTGACCCACCGGCTTGTGAGAGCCCAGCAGCGGGATCGTCCGGGGTAATCCAGCATACAGAACTTGTCACTTTGCCAGCCTCTCCGCGAGATCAACCTTACCCACCGGCTAGTGAGAGCCCGACAGCGGGATCGTCCGAGGAAATCCAGCATAAAGAACTTGTCACCCTACCAGCCTCTCCGCGGGATCAACCTGACCCACCGGCTAGTGAGAGCCTGGCAGTGGGATCGTCCGGGGCAATTCAGCATAAAGAACTTGTCACCTTGCCAGCCTCTCCGTGAGATCAACCTGACCCACCAGCTAGTGAGAGCCCGACAGCGGGATCATCCGGGGCAATCCATCATAAAGAACTTGTCACCCTGCCAGCCTCTCCGCGAGATCAACCTGACCCACCGGCTAGTGAGAGCCTAGCAGCGGGATCGTCCGGGGCAATCCAGCATACAGAACTTGTCACCATGCCAGCCTCTCCGCGAGATCAACCTGACCCACCGGCTCGTAAGAGCCCGACAGTGGGATCTTCCGGGGAAATCCAGCATAAAGAACTTGTCACCCTGCCAGCCTCTCCGCGAGATCAACCTGACCCACCGGCTAGTGAGAGCCCGGCAGCAGGATCGTCAGGGGCAATCCAGTATAAAGAACTTGTCACCCTGCCAGCCTCTCCGCGAGATCAACCTGACCCACGGGCTAGTGAGAGCCCGAAAGCGGGATCGTCCAGGGCAATCCAGCATAAAGAACTTGTCACCTTGCCAGCCTCTTTGTGAACTCGGGGTTTGCTGCCTCCTCATCTACTTCCTCCGCTGCTCTCTCCATCAACTCCTCATAGGACAAAGGAACCCTCCTCTTGAGATCCATCTTGAAGAAACCCTCCCTCAGCCCTAACGTGAAGGCAAGCTGGAGGGTGTACCCTGACACTTTTTGGACGAGGAGAACCTCCTCCCTGAACCGCTCGAGATAGTGAGCTAACGACTCCCCTGACCTCTACTTGATATTGAAAAGTGATTCAGGATCCTTCTTCCTTTTCTTTGAGGTGGAGAAGCGCAAGAGAAAGCCCCGAGGCAATTCCTCGAAGGCATAAATCCACCCTGAGGGCAGCTGGTGGAACCAGTCCCTCGCCTTCTCCTTCAGGGTAGTAGCGAAGAGTCGGCATCTAAAGGCATCTGACATAAGTCTGATCGAGACCATGTCTTCGAACCACTGCAAGTGCTGAACGGGGTCATCTTTGCCGGTATATAGCATCTTGGCCGGCTCCCTGAACCGTTCGGGGAGTGGTGCTGAGAGCACCTACTCGCAAAAAGGGCTTCCCCCGCTCACCCTATGGACCTGCTCTATTCTTCCTGCGAGCTCCCCTGACGACCCTGGTCCTGCCGACCTCGGGCTCGCCGAGGGACCGCTCACCGGGGCCCCACTGGATGGGACCCCCTTTGCTTGGACAACCCTTGCCGGGACCTCGCTCGCCACCCCAAGGCTGGGGAAGAGTTCTTGCCCGGAGAGGTCTCGCCCTTTCCCCTGGGTTGTCACCTCCCTTCCGGCTCGCGGAGCTGGGGCATTCTCGCCAACTCCAGGTGGAGGAACCACCTGGGGCGCTGGGGTCACGAGACCACCAAGCGCAGTGACGAGAGCGCTCTGAAATGCTCCGAGAAGATCTCGCCTAAGGTCTGCCAGCATCTCCATTGTTGCTGGCGCTCCTAGGGGTGGCGAGCCTCCGAAGCTCACATCCCGCTCGTCCTCTCCTGCCATGTCTTCTCCTTGAGATTTTCTTGAACCAGCTACACTTACTAATCTCCTGGAGGAACAGACTGAAGCCTCGGAGCTAGACACGGACCCTTAGACTCTGCAAGGAGGACCCACCATACACCCAGAAGATCTTTAGAGCATTTCCCCTCCCAAGCCAATGCTGAAGTCCGGGCACCCTGGAGAGCTTTGAGAATGCTAACCAAGGATGGCCTGAGGAGAGAGAAGCTCCAAAAAGAAGTCCACTCCAAAGGTGTCCTTTGGGTCTTATTTATAGATTTTCTTATCTGGTCTGCAAATAGCAGGATTCCGCCTCTTGATTTTACTACAAGCACCCCAAATTTGGTCTGCTAACAGCCAAACTCCGCTGTTTGGAGAGGCTAATGGCAGACCACCGAGGGTAAAAAGGTAATTTTTCTCTATCAGCCTATGGGCAAGGGGTCTGCGAGAATATTACTCGCGAGAGCTCTCGTTGGCCTTCTCGCGAATCTTGCTCGCGACACACCTCCTAGGCGAGCGCGTTGTGAAGACCTCGCTTAGGACCCTTCTGGCGATATCCACTGAGACATGGTCTCGCGCGCCTTCCTATGAGCTCACCCCGGCCCCGCCGAGATAACTGCCTATCCCAGCGGATCCGCTGGGACGGGACTGAGCCGCTGAGATAATAGGCCATCCCAACCCAACTGCTGAGATAAACTTATCTGGTTGAAATTTGACGTTCGTCGAACTGCGAAGCAAGTTCGTCGGAATGAGAAGTGAGTTCGTTGAACGCAGATGATTTCATCGATCGCGCTTGGTTTCATCGAACACGCTTCGCCGAATCCAGGAGACCGCTGTAAGCGGCCCGCGATGTGCTGGCTCGCCAGCCCTTCTCGCGAGTGTACAATGAGTATCCACCTCACCCGCCTTCCAGCGAGCGGTCGGCGAGTGTCTGGCTTACCCGGCTTCTTGCGAGATCTCTCTCGCAAGAGCTCTCCCTCATTACTCTCTTCACAATGTTAACCTCTTAATCCATGCCCCTTCCCTGGCGAATATCGGGGTTGTACATCTAGGAACATAAGAAAATACCTCATCATATTTTTCCAATAATTATAATCTGACACAGTAAATAGTGGAGGTCTACTAATTCCCTGACCCTCGGAAAAAGCGAGATCATAAGACGCCAATATTCCTAGTTTTTATACCGATTTGGAATAACCTGCTCTAATACCACTTGTTGGATTGATAGGAGCCTTTAGAGGGGGGGGGGTGAATAAGGGAATAAAAATTCTTTTTATACATTTAAGAAATTTACTAAATTGTTTAAAAATAAATTAGAGTGAAAAAACAATTTAGCTGAAAATAATTTGCAATATAGGAATTAACACCAAATGAAAGAAATCAAGTAAACACAATAGAGACATAATTGTATTATATAAAAAAGGTGTTTACATAAATTTGATTTCAATATCGCTAAAAATCATAGGTGTACAAATACAAATACTTTTTCCTTTTCTATACTGACTCGTTTCCCCACGAACCGGTTGGCTTGAGCCTATCCTTCCCCGGATATTGCCACAAGTCGCTCTAGCCAATCCTACCCTGTATATGACCTCGAGCACCCCTAAATCTAATCACCTAGACCTAGTCGCCAACACATGCGGCAAATTCCCCCTAAGCCATGCAAGGACCTAGTCGCCAACACAAGGCGAATTAACTACAAATATTCAAAATAATGAAATAACACAAATGAAAAAATCCGTCTATGAGATTTTCTGAAGTTGGCGGTGAAGGATCGTTGTAGCATAAGCGAGGTGGATACAGTCGTTCTTCGGATGCACCGTGATGGCTTCCTTCTCCAGAAATCTTCTTTAGCTTTGAGTGTGAAAGGAGTGCTTAGTTCTTAATATTATTAAAAGGCTCTTGTTTATGTTTATTTCAAAGTAAGTGATATATATATATAAATATAGATGAGTGCTGATTGAGAAATAAACACAAACTGTAAGAGTGCATAAAAAATCACAGGAAATAAGAAATAAAACAAAACAAACAAGGCACATCCAGATGACAAGATATATAGTAGTTCCCCTCAACTAGGTACATCTACTCTTCTACCCACTGGTAGGAATCCACTGGAGGTTGTTGATCAGGTGCCCTCACACCAAGGTGTTTTTGTTCAGGTGTCCACACACCAATGGAGGTTTGATCAGGTGCCCAATTTACCTATATGCTTTTGATCAGGTGCTTATAAACCAAGATGCAGGATTTTGCTAAGGTGTCCTGTCACCGGGAGTTAACTTTTGAAGGGAGTTATAACCCTTTACAAGATGGGAAGGAGAAATGGAAATGATATATTGTTCTTCTCTTTTTGCTGAGAAGACTCTTGATGATCCTGATGAGATGTTGTGTTTGGATCTTGATGAAGATGTTGTTGAAGAGAGCTCCCCCTGTCTGATTAAGTTTGATGACAGCTTGTGGAGGCTCCTTCTCTTGGTTGCAAATCCTCTGTTCTTCTTCTTGCAGTTTTAGATCCCTGAGCAAATGATCTTGATTGGTGTCTCAGGGTATATGATCTGCAAAGAAGGAGTTAGGCAAAAAGAAGATAATATAATATTTGAATCTACTTATTCTTTTTGCTCTGTTCTTCTTTTTCTCTTCATCTTCTTCCTTTTCCTGTACATCAATGTTAATATGTTCTGTACTATTTTCCTTCTTTCTCTCTTAGCTGTTCTATATCATATTCTGCTACTACTTGTTCTTTGATCTTCCTCTGTATATTTAATCTGGAAGCTTTCGCCTGTTTTTGAATCCTTACCGACCAAAGAGGAAAGGATATAATGTTTCTTTTATTTCCCAGATCCTCGAGCAGAACAATTTCCTTCTTTAGCTTGCTGTAACGGCTATAGCATTTATTGCTTCTGCCAACGGCTAGAACATTTAATGCTTGCACGCTGTAATGTCAGATCAGCAATATATTTATAACAATATATATAACAATGTATATAAATAGAAATTATAAAGATATTGCATATATAATAATTTTAGTCGAGCAGGGAATAAGAAATATAATACTGAATATATTTTGTCGAGCTGAGCTTCACGTTCGTCGAGCTCATCATTTGATTCGTCGACCTGATCATTTAATTCACTGTTCTGAACATCTGCTGAATATTCGTCGAACGCAGACTTGAGTTTGTCGAACGGAAGGATTCGTCGACCGCTGAGACGGGCTAGATCGTCGACCGCTGAATATTGAGCTGTTCGTCGAACGCAGACTTGAGTTCATCGAACGCAGGATTTCGTCGACCGCTGAGCCAGGATAAAAGCGTCGAGCGCTGAGCTTGAGTAAATGCGTTGAGCGCTGAACCGCATAGACGGGATCGTCGAGCGCTGAGATAGGTGATCTTCGTAGACCGCTGAGATAGCTGGATTTCATCGAGCGCAGAATGCACGCCATTCGTCGAGCGCAGGGCGTCGTTCGTCGAACGCAGATGGCCGTTCGTCGAACGCAGAGAATATATGTAGATTTAATTTCTCTCTTATTTTCTGCCTATTAAAGATATATATTTCAGCCTATTAAATATATGTATATTTCAGCCTATTATATATATATTTCTCAGTATATTATTTATATATATTCTTTTCAGCCTATTGAATATATCTATTTTCAGCTTTCTTTCTTAATGATCTTTAATCAAAGTTATAAGATATATTATGATATAAACTTAGACACTAAAGGTGGATACTAACTCAAATCAAAACTAAGGTTCCAACAGAGTGGGAGATGAATTTTCGGCAGAGTAACAGCTCTTGAAATTTGGCACATGAATTCTCTCTGGGATGAGGTTACCAAAATGAGAGAGAAAGCTTCAATTTATAGAGCTTGGAGGTAGCGCCTGCGGTAGCTCCTAGCACCTGCGGTAGCGGTCGTGTATAGGCAGTTACAAAACTGTCGCGGTGTGGCATTGTGGCACGAGCTGGAGCTTGTGCCAGGCGGTAGCACTAGCTCCTGCAGTATCGGCTAGCGCTTGCGGTAGTGCTCCATTCAAATAATTTGATTCCAAGCAGCTTTCTACCTGTGGAGTATTGCACCTATAGTTCCTGCACACTATAAACACACGACAAGAAATATCAAATACAATATGGGATTTGCTATTCTCAAACAAAGGGATGTGACACACATGTCCAACACTTGATACCTAGAACTCCAACCCAAGGTTAGGTAACTAGAATTTACTATTTGCAGATCATGGTGATTTTTGCTTCGAGGTTAAGCTCTTATGATCTCTTCGCGCATCCTAGGGTTTTGTCATGACCTAGTCATGACAAAACCATCTTAGGGGTCTAGTTGTTTTGGGGATGTTACAAATCCCAATAAAAAAAATTTCATCCCCAAAATTGATGTTAGGGTTGTGGGGTTTTTATCGAGAGTGCTGAAAATAACATCCCATATGAATTGAAGTTATACCTGACGCAAAGAGTACCGACTGCCTCTGCTGCATCAGTTCTAGTGGCTCCTAGATAAGCTCCTCCTGTCCACGATTTTACCACATGACTTTACCTCTGAAACCTTCTTGCGCCGCAAGACTCGCATTATCGTATCGTCCATCCTGACCAGCTCCACGCGAACTGATAGGCCAGCAGTTACTGGGCCACCTACATTAGAGACCTGCTGCTCCGGCCGCATTAGATCTCTCCTAAGGGAGGATACATGGAAGACGTCGTGCTAACCTGCTAACTCCAGCGGTTGATCCAGTCTATAAGCCGACGGGTCGATCCACTCCAGGATCTCGTAGAGCCATATTTATCTCAGACTGAGCTTCTTCCACCCACATACCCCTGAGACTCCATGCGTTGGACGTATCTTCCAGAACACCTAGTCTCCAACCTGGAACTCTACCTGATGATGCCAAGCATCGTAATACCTGGCCTGACTGCTCTGGGCCTCCAGCATCCTAACTAGAATCAATCACACCTGGGCATCTGTGTCCTCCACAAATTTTGAGTCGAGTGCCTTGGGATCCTCCTCATGGATCCAAGACAGTGGAGTCCTGTACCTCCATCTTTCTAAGGGTGGAAAGTTGTACTGAACGTCAACAAGGAGACCAGATCATCCTGGAGTGATCTTCACTCCTTGGACGTAACCAGTGCATCCCGATCCGACACGTTCGTCCTAAGCACACCATGATAATGGGAAAATAGCTCAACAAATCCCATCAAACACCAACAGGAGCGTCCTTCTGGCCCGGGGTGACCCTAGCTACATTGGTCAATCTATCCTCGATGCTCCAAGTAAACTTGTGCCCGAAGTGGGGATGTGGTAACCTTTGAATGAAGTCCATAATTATATCCTTGAGCTTCCACTCTAACACGGGTAGTGAATGTGGTAGTTCCCTAAAGACACTTGCACTTGAACTTCACCAGTCGATAGACCTCACCGTGCATCACCAAACCTATGACATCTCTCTTTATTCCAGGGAATTACACACACCGGAATACACCATTTTTCTGGTGACTAAAGCTCTTGTTTGTTTGGGTAGACAATGCCTCTATAAAGTTTTCCCTACACATTCAGATTCTTAATCCTTCACATACATCTGAGTAATCAATCAACTCAACTCTATAACTTATTGATGAGTCCCAATTATATACACATTTATGGACTCATCTAGGCCGTTTTTCTAGTCATTCCACTGCACTTTAGCCTTGTTTTAGCTCAAATTTGTCATTCTATGCTAGGTGCACTTCTTGGCCTAATTTGGTGTGTTTTTATGCTTACTTTCTTTTGATAGCCTTATCGTATTGTTGAGTGCCACTTTCAGTGGCCTGATTAGCATTCCTGTTGGAACAAGAGTCGTGCAGGTGTCCCCGGTACAATTCTGTACAGGAACACTGCGCACGATCACTGGTTCTATTACGCACGACCACTGGTCGTGCGCCGCTGATCGTGCACACTTAACCCCCATTTTATGAGTTCTGTCTCGACCAGAGCGCACGACCACTTACGATAGTGCGCACGACCACTGGTCGTGCGCCACTGGTCGTGCGAACATTATATTTTATAAATTTCTTACATTGCATGCTCCGCCCAGGCAGGCGCACGATCACAGGATTCTAGTGCGCATGACCACTGGTCGTGCGCCACCGATCGTGCGCACTGTTTATTCCAGCGCCTATATATTGACCTGTTCACGAATTAGGGCGCGATCGCTCATTTCCAACTCCGCCAGTCCACCGTTTTCGCCCTTCTCGCTGGTTCTCCGCCCCTAGGCCTCCTCCATCATCCTTGAGCTCCAAGGAGAGGTTTCTAGCCCAAAGATCGCCAACATCAAGCAAGGAGATCGTGTATCGGAGGAGACCAGATCGTGACACGAAGCAAACGGGTCCATTGGAAGGTAGTGACAGCCTTCTCTACCCCGGACGCAGTTGAAGACCGAGCATGGACGCGGATTGACAACCCGGCGATTCCAACCTTGAATCTTCGGCAAGGCTTCGGATGTGGTCGACTCCTTTACTCTCTTTTTCCTTCTTTATGTTGATGATTGTTTAGGTTAGATTCTTCTATATTTTGATGTTGTGCACAATGAATCTTGTTATGTAATGTCTATTTCATTTATTTGAGATTATATTATTCATATGTGTTTATGAGGTGCGCCACCATCTAATTTCCATTCCGCCATCGTGTTCGGTGCCGCACTAGCAATTGCTAGTGGCGTGCTTGTCGAAGAGGTGCTCGCGACCCTCATTCCGTTAGCCTACTCATCCATCCGCCTACCGAAGCGTGGCATCGCGGCCCGTATTCCATTCGCCTAACGAAGCAGCGCGCTCAAGGCCTGTATAGTTCGATTCCGCTAGCCTGGTCTCCCATCCGCCCAACGAAGTAGTGCATTCAAGGCCTACGTAGTCTTCCATCCCGTCGAGCGAAGCTTTGCATAGCGGCATTGCATAGAAGTAGTTGTAATATTTTATTTTATTATTCACAAACCAAATCCTTTTCGTCCGCACTCCACCTATTGCTGGACTTCGATCTCAAGTCCTTCCTCGAAACCTAACTCCACCTTACTGTGTTCCTTGAGAGACAGACACTCGGGGATCTTCCCCATTATTATTACTTGCGTGACCGGTGCACTTGCCGAATAAATCGCATCAAGTTTTTGGCGCCGTTGCCGGGGAACACAGTCGTGTGAGTTTTCTGGAGAGGGAGAACCTGAGAGAGAAGCCCTTCCATTTGTAAATTGCATTCCTTCGTTTTATTTCGTCGTTTTCTGTTTCCTGTTTTTAATTAGATTGCGTTAGCAATTTTTGTTAGGGGTGGTATTTCGCACAATAGTGTTTTTCTTTTTGAATCGTATTATCTTCACACTATGTGGGCACATCTTAATATCCGTTGCCGTTGGTGTAGAGCTACCTCCCACTCTAGTGATGAATGCCCTACGAAGAATGGTGGGCATAATTCTTCTCGCCCAGCATATAGAGCACCGACTTCGTCTGATACTCCATATGGTGCGCGTAAGTCTTATGGCTACTCTGCCGAGCCTTTACCGTCATACTTCTTTTCGGCTTCAGCACCCGCTGTGCCAAAGAAGCCCGCAAGGCAGTGCCGGTTTTGTCGGAGCACTGATCATGTCTTGAAGGACTGTGCCGAGTATCTTCGCCAATTGGACGAGGATGACGAGTCAGATATCTGGATCATCCCAACTCCTAACTCTGGCGGCACACCTTCAACATCCGGTTATGTGTCTTTGCCACCTTCACATCTTGAAGGGTATGGCGTTGACACAGTCACCAGATGTGTGGCTGATCTGGGCACCGACATTGCTAAGCCTATTCTCCCGGTGCATCCACCACCCCTAGTGGATTCGATTCTTTGTGAGGAAACGGTGCTCGACTTTTATCCGAGCACTATTCTTCCCCCTGTTGTGCATACTACTTTCGTCTCTGATGACATTGTCGATGATGTGTCACAAGAGGAGGATGTAGATCTTAGTATTATGCCTACTCCTATGGAGGAGGACAACCTTCTAGGTGAAGAGGAGTTTTCCTCAGCTCCGATGGAGGAAGTCCAAATCTTAGGCATGGCCACTGTTGATCTCGCCGAACCTTGTAGCATTGATGACAATGCAAACATTATTTTACTTACCCAACCTGATGGGAGTGAGACCGGGACCACTCCCCCGATTTTTGATTATTTATGTTCTTCGTCTTGTTTATTTCTCGATTCCCCCTCTTCATCCGAGCCTGTGCAGGTTGAGTCTTCACAGGTACCCCAGGAGGATTTGGTGCATATTGCCCAAGTCAATGATGAGAGCATCCTCTTATGTGAGGAGGTTGATTCCCCCTTCATAGAGGAAACTCCACTCATTGCCTTTTCCTCCTGCCACCCCCCTGTTGACGACACCTTGCTAGGCAAGGATGTATTTGGTGAGTTGAGTGAGGATATCTCCTCCTCTTCTTACTTTCTGTTTCCTCTACCTACGTTATGTAGGTATTATTATTTGGGTAGAGGAGTAACTGTTTTGTCGCCGTATCGGTACCCGCTACTGACACGCGTATTAGAACAGTTACCTGTTCATTTCCTTTTTCATACGCCCATTAGCTAGAACCTTTAGTTTTTGAATAAGTCGTGCTGGGATGACAATAACCCCAGTAGTTATCTTTCTTTTCTGCATTTTCATTTCACCTAATCATGTTTAGTTAGTAGTATTTCTATTTCAGTTTTCTATTTTCTTTTGTTTCTGCGGAGCTGACCCCTGCAGGTATCTTTTCTAGATGGCGGATGCTGCGGCTCATTTTAGCTTACACGCCAATCTTCTGGTGTGCTCATTTTTGAGCTCTGGGTACTCTCTTTCCCTAGTATTATTCTGAATTTCATGGCTATATTTTGCGCATTTTGTTTAGTTTAAGTCTGGGGGACAGTAGTTCTGTTTACCCGCTCACGTGCACCATTGCACAGCATACTAGGAGCTGTCATTTATTTTTGTTTTGTTCAGTTTCATTGCACACCACAGCACCCACATGAGCGAGCACTTAGTTGTTGGCACATCTTGAGCCGAACTCATTTCTTTTCGTGTGATTTGGAAAATCACTGTGCTGGCTTAGGATTATGAGGCGGAGTAAAATGTTGACTCCTGTAGTGCTCCTAGTCGAGTGCTCATGTCTAGCTTAGAAATTCGTGTAGATTCAATTTCTTTTTAGGCTTTTAGATTGTATTTTTCTATTAGCATAGATATTGTTTACTTTACTCAAAAAGGTGGTGAATCCGGTGTGAATCAGACGGTAGCATAGGAATGTGTGTGGGCGTTCGTTAGCCTTGTATTGCCGGAGTCGGGAGGAAGGATCATCTTTCTCGGTGGCTAGAACTTGCCCCAAGCGATTCTTGAAGCATGGGTATACGGTTAGTCATTTGTGTGAATGTGATGTAGGCCATCATTTTGGCCCGGTTGAGCCTTTTTACCCATTCCTATCGCTTTATCCTCGCTAGCCCAGTTGTGCCTACCCGTTCTTTGATTCAGCCTCACTTTTATTTCACCAAAGCCCAAAAGCCAATCCTAGTCGCACACCCAAATTTGAGCTCTAGTATATTACTTTCATGATTGGGTTGTTGATGTAGTGATATGTTTGTGAAAATGCGGATATGCATCATTGTTTAAATTGCTGAAAATATGTGAAAAGAAAAAAAAATAAGAAAAAGAAGAGAAGTGAGAAGAAAAGAAGAAGATATGAGCTTTATTGAAAAATCTGTGTATAAATGTATGTTTGGGAGTAGGCGGTGCACACACCCATGTAGTCAAATCCAAGTCTGGGGGTGTGGTGTACCCGCGTATTTGTGTGGTGAATGAGGAGAATTTCTGCACTAGCTCATTTGGGTTTAGTATTTGAGCCATCGTCTTTATCATTGTATACCTCACCTAAACCCAAGCCCCATTTAAAACCTAAAGTCCTATTGATTCACACATTTGAGTCAAACCAGTGCCGTGGAGAGAGTGCGAACGGGCAAGCTTATGGTCACCGACATTGATGGATTTCAATGGAGTCGTCTCGAGCCCCGGTCTTTGGCAATGCTTGTTTTAGCGTTCAGTTTACTTTCTTCCTATGTACGATCTTATGATTCACCGTGATTCAATTTTTGAGTAAATGTAATATATAAATACGCTACTAGGAAATTATAAACTAATATGCATAATTAGGAATTTTATCTATTGTATTTCTACGCGTGTGAGCATGCGACTTCGCATGGTACTCCGCTTGATAATTTCTTTGTCAGCTATGTTTTTCCTGTCCGCGAGAGATGGTTTGCTCGGGACGCGCAAACAGTTAAGTCTGGGGGTGTGATGAGTCCCAATTATATACACATTTATGGACTCATCTGGGCCATTTTTCTAGTCATTCCACTGCACTTTAGCCTTGTTTCAGCTCATATTTGTCATTCTATGCTAGGTGCACTTCTTGGCCTAATTTGGTGTGTTTTTATGCTTACTCTCTTTTGATAGCCTTATCGTATTGTTGAGTGCCACTTTCAGTGGCCTGATTAGCATTCCTGTTGGAACAGGAGTCGTGCAGGTGTCCCCGATACAATTCTGTACAGGAACACTGCGCACGATCACTGGTTCTATTGCGCACGACCACTGGTTGTGCGCCGCTGATCGTGCGCACTTAACCCCCATTTTATGAGTTCTGTCTCGAACAGAGCGCACGACCACTTATGATTATGCGCACGACCACTGGTCGTGCGCCACTGGTCGTGCGAACATTATATTTTATAAATTTCTTACATTGCAGGCTCCGCCCAGGCAGGCGCATGATCACAGGATTCTAGTGCGCACGACCACTGGTCGTGCGCCACCGATCGTGCGCACTGTTTATTCCAGTGCCTATATATTGACCTGCTCGCGAATTAGGGCGCGATCGCTCATTTCCAACTCCGCCAGTCCGCCATTTTCGCCCTTCTCGTTGGTTCTCCACCCCCTAGGCCTCCTCCATCATCCTTGAGCTCCAAGGAGAGGTTTCTAGCCCAAAGATCGCCAACATCAAGCAAGGAGATCGTGTATCGGAGGAGACCAGATCGTGACACGAAGAAGACGGGTCCATTGGAAGGTAGTGACAGCCTTCTCTTCACCGGACGCAGTTGAAGACCGAGCTTGGACGCGGATTGACAACCCGGCGATTCCAACCGTGAATCTTCGGCAAGGCTTCGGATGTGGTCGACTCCTTTACTCTCTTTTTCCTTCTTTATGTTGATGATTGTTTAGGTTAGATTCTTCTATATTTTGATGTTGTGCATAATGAATCTTGTTATGTAATGTCTATTTCATTTATTTGAGATTATATTATTCATATGTGTTTATGAGGTGCGCCCCCATCTAATTTCCATTCCGCCATCGTGTTCGGTGCTTCACTAGCAATTGCTAGTGGCGTGCTTGTCGAAGAGGTGCTCGTGACCCTCATTCCGTTAGCCTATTCGTCCATCCGCCTACCGAAGCGTGGCATCGCGGCCCGTATTCCATTCGCCTAACGAAGAAGCGCGCTCAAGGCCTGTATAGTTTGATTCCGCTAGCCTGCTCGCCCATCCGCCCAACGAAGTAGTGCGTTCAAGGCCTACGTAGTCTTCCATCCCGCTGAGCGAAGCTTTGCATAGCGGCATTGCATAGGAGTAGTTGTAATATTTTATTTTATTATTCACAAACCAAATCCCTTTCGTCCGCACTCCACCTATCGCTGGACTTCGATCTCAAGTCCTTCATCGAAACCTAACTCCACCTTACTGTGTTCCTTGAGAGACCGACACTCGGGGATCTACCCCATTATTATTACTTGCGCGACCGATGCACTTGCCGAATAAATCGCATCACTTATCCAGTTCTTACCATTGATGAAACTAATCAGATCGTCAAGCGTCTTAATTATCCTCAAAATTTATTGGGGGGGGGGGGGTGTACTCGTGAACTTTTATGAGTATTTGTTAACAATCATTATTATTGTAGTCAAGATTTTCTACCATGATATGGCGTGATTTTTAACAAATCATAAGTTAGTCACTTCCGAAAGCCCCAAACCACTTGAACTTTCAAATGTAGTTATAACTTGTAAGACCTAATTTCCGTCCCCAACTTCCAGAATGGGCATCTGCATCCCTAAGTGACTAAACCTGGCAACTTTACGTTTCCAATGCTTCAACTAAGGTCAAGTCGTTGTTCGATCAACGATGTCTATCCATTGTACTAGCAATACTACCGGTCACCATTCCAAACGTGCTTTTACAGAATTCCATCTTCGCCCAAGTAACATTGAATAAGATAGACTTCAAAACTGTTATGTTCACGGCGCAACACCTTCTAACTTAGGTCTAAGGGAAACCCAAGTCAGTAACTAATTTGCCCAATAAAAAAAGGTAAGCCTCAATAAACAAAAGATAAGCCACTATCTATTCTGGGCTAAGTATCTTCGATGTCACCATGTTATATTCGTCCAAAGTGTGCAAACAATCCTTAGGGCACACAACCTTAAACTTGGGGTTCTATCTTGAGACTTGTTGGTACACTCCATACTATAGACTCTTCATGGTACCTTCTACGACAACCTTATGAGGGTCAACATGTGACCCAATCCCAAACGGGTCTCTTCTGAACTTGAATTCTTATCCGACCCTCAGTGTTTGTCATGGTGGTTGTCTTAATGTAAACATGTCACCGGTACCAGGGTTGAGTCTACGAGTCCCCTACCAATCTGCTTATATGTCAATCTCCCTAAGGTGGTCCTATTAGTTTGGATAATCCTTGGTATATGAAGTAGGGACAATAGAGTTTATGGATTAGGTGGTCTTTCTCGCGTTAAACTCCTCCTCTAACCACTTTGGTGTATCCTCGTACCTTAATCAAACTTATACCTACGGTCTATTTCAGATGAGGGAATGGTATAAATTGTCATAGTAACTCATGTATCCTAGCGGGGTTGTGTCTAACTCCTTGATTAAAGGACTAACTAAAGAGATCTTTGCAGCCGGAGGTATTCCCTGCTGAGGGACAGGGTTCGCCGCAGACTACAAAAGAAAGCTTGTCACTCGTAAGGAGATTTGGCTAAAAAGATTCAGTTAAAAGTGGACTTTTTTATGTGATTCCCCATATGGGCACACCATTGCTTCCGCTGCTTAGTTTGTCCTCAAACAAAACTCGCATGTGGTATCCCAGGGTTTGTGGACTTCTTTTCTTTCGATCGAGGTTTGCTTTAATACAAGTTTGTAAGACCCCAATTTTTTTTGCTATAAACCGGGTCTTATGCCCAAAACCGCCGCTTTGTGGTGACACCAACACACGGGAAGGTCTCCACTACAAAGCGTTGATCCTGCCGGCAATATCGATCACAGAAAAATATAAGCATAAATGAAGATAAGTCCACAAATCACATGCTATATAGATACCATAAAAAGATATTCACAAATATTAATTGAATAAAAAGGTAGCAATAAAAAAGGGCTCATGTCTAGTACATCATGTCCTCACTACAAATCACTCGCGGAACCATAATCTACTGATAGACACTCAAAAATCCTGAAACTGGTCCTCTCGTGCTAGACTGGCCCGCCTCCATCTGCACCTGCCTTTGGTGGTGTTGCGTCTCCTCGGTCCCCTAAAATGATATGGTCGACCGACCATTAGTCAAAAAGACTAAGCCTCATTTCCCCCCATCCATCCCCCAGTTCCCTAGGCACTGAGTGGGAGGATGAAGCGGAGGACAGCAAGGGGTATAAAATAAAGCAGGTGACATGTCTTAGCTACAAGAGTATCTATCACTACACATGTGTTTATGTATATAAAGCAGTACGTAAAGCAGGGTAAAGAACAAGTAAAGTAAGCAAGTAAAAACAAGTATAAAATAGAAAAGTAATCATTGATTTATAGGAATGCCCATACAAACCTATAAGGGGTCGTTTTGCAAGGCCTATCGTATAAAAAGTCCCATAGACAATTTATATGATAGGGGTATGGGTTGAAATGTAATGCTTATGCTATGACATGTAGGGTCATGCTGGGTAATGTTATGATCACACAAGTGCAACTCACACACTTCGACTCCATGCGCACAGACCTTAAGTTCCCACTTTTTGGAGCTAGCAAAACTCCTAGGATACCCCCGTAGTGGCAAACGGAAGCGGTGGGTTGGGCCTCGCCCACCTCTAGTTTGGTATTCACACTACCTAACCTAGACCTATCGTATGACTCAACGCAAAACCACGGAGCTCCTGCGTACTCTTACTGAATGAACCACCAGACTTTCTTGGCTAAGTGCAAATCCACACTTGTCGAGTCAGCGTATCGATGTCGGTGTGAAAGACCGTCAATATCTAAGACCCACCACTTTTATGCACATGCAATTATGATTACCATCTAATTCCGAGCCATAAGCTCCCCGGGCTAACCCGCCCGTCACCATAACCTTCTGAGCCACCGGTTCGCCTAACCAACCCGTCCGTGCCTACAACCACCGAGCCTACCACTCGTAAAGCCAAACCAGATACCCACCCATATAAACGGGATGAGAGTGAGTGTATTATTAAGTTAATCTTCCGTAACAAATTATTCCTACAGCTTTGGGTGAATCTTGGACTTTCTGAGGTCTACTCTGTGAGGGTCTCACAGCGATACTAGGAGGTACGATGGGATGATAGCCCAAACCACCCTTTCCAAGACACTTACTATTATTGATAACTACCCATAACCATACCCCTCTCACCATTACACTTATTAACCTTAGTTGTATTTTATTCTACTCCAAGGGAATGACGATCTTTCGACAATCCCAAGCACACTCTTGTCTCCTAGCCAACCAAATATCTTACCCCTACCTTCCTTTGGTGACCCCTCCCAAATCCAATCAGTCTGGTTGCACCAACTTCTTTAATTCACCATGTAAAACCTACATGTTTACCCTTATTCAGTGTTTTCACTATACACAGACCACTTAGACTATATGAGGTGCATGAGAGGAGATACTCCAAATAATCATCCAAAAGATCTAAGATTATTATTTGGGGTGTGTTATGACATTTTAAGGCTAAATCTAGTAATTCATAATTTTCCTAATTTATTTAGCATTTATCATAATTTTCTCAAAATCAGGGAACTTATGACTTTGAACACCATGTATGGTTTTCTGATGAGCTATGACCTTGATAAATTTTTTACAACTATATATCATCAAAGTAACAGCAAAATATAAATTTTATAATTTTCCTAGAAGTTTTTTACCTCTAATTAAAATAATGATTAATCTATCGCATTCAGGGATTTTTAATGGAAGTACCAAAAATTCTCATACAAAAATTACAAGAAAATTATAAGATATCCAAAGAAATCAGAAAATCTCACTGGTAGAGTTTCATAATTTTTCAAATTCCGTTGACTTTTAGAAGCGAACCATATAAAAACTCCTTCAAAAATTATACTAAAGTTTACATATCATATTATTGCCCTAAAAAGTGCTCTGACCATGTTTCATGATTTTCCAGTGAGTATAAAATCCATAAATTAATTTTCTTACAACTAGGGTAAATATTTGGGCTATGAATGAAGTACTATATATATAAATCCAAAATTCATAACAAAATTATCAGTGTACAACCCCGATATTCGCTAGGAGATGGGCATAGATTGAGAAATCAATAGGCGAAGGAAGTAACAAGGAAGGCGAGACATAGTCTCAAAGGTCGCTCGCAGGAAGGCGGGCGAGTCGGGCACTCGCCGACCGCTCGCGAGAAAGTCGGGCGAGCCAGATCCTCGTGGTCTTCTTACAGTGGTCTTCTGGGTGAGCCGGATTCTTTCCATGTTTTTGTGTTCGACGAACTTCAATCGGTGTTCGACGAAATCCATTCTGCGTTCGACGAATATCACGCTTCAGTTTGACGAAATAGATTGAGAAGTCAACAGGCGAAGGAAGTAACAAGGAAGGCGAGCCAGAGACTCAAAGGTCGCTCGCAGGAAGGCGGGCGAGCCGGGCACTCACCGACCGCTCGCGAGAAAGGCGGGCAAGCTAGATCCTCGCGGTCCACTTATAGTGGTCTTCTGGGCAAGCCAGATTCTTTCCAAGTTTCTGTGTTCGATGAACTTCGATCTGTGTTCTACGAAATCCATTCTGCGTTCGATGAACGTCAAGCTTAAGTTCGACAAAATTGTTGTTCAATTCGACGAAATTGCTTCTCAGCTCGACGAGCTCAATCTTCCAGCCAGGTCAACATATTTTCATAGGGCCGGGGGGAGCTCGCAGGAAGGCACGCAAGACCTGGCCTCGGCGGATGTTGACAGAAGGGGTGCGAGCGGGGCCTTCGCAGAGCGCTCGCCTAAGAGGGGTATCGAGAGTCATACTCGCGAGGAGATTCGTGGGAGCTCTCGCGAGTAGCCTTCTCGCGGGCCACTTGCCTATAGGCTAAGGAGGCGAAATTACCCCTCTACCCCTGGTGGTCTGCCGTTAGCCCCTCCAAACAGAGGAGTTTGGCTGTTAGCAGGCCAAATTGGGGTGTGTTTTTCTCTGAGCTTCTTCCTCCCTTGGTTACTTTGGTTTTGCTCTCTAGCTCTCCAAGGTGCCCAAGTCTCAGCTTTGGCTTGGGAGGGGAAGTGCTCAACGATCTTCTGGGTTTGTGGTGGGACCTCCTCACTGTGACTAAGGTCTTAGTCTATTTCCGAGTCTCCAGTCTGCTCCTTCCGAGGGACCAGTAAGGGCTAGCTGCCCCACAACTTGTTGAGGGCCCGAGCTTCACAAGAGACCAAGAAATCAGTTTCAACATTTTGGTACGGTGAGCGTAGAGTGTGGCTGGTCCAAGAAAGCTCCTAGGAAAAGACATGGCAGGAGATGAAGAACATGGCGAGGAGTTTTGCGGGTCACCACCGGTGGTGACACCAAGGATGTTCTCGGACTTCAGGAGGGAAGTCCTTGACACCCTCGGGTTCACATTCGCAGCGTTGCGAAGCGAGTTCGCGACCCCGGCGACCCAGGAGTCCCATCCTCCAGCAGCGGTTGGTGAGGATGCCCCCAGGAGGAAGGGCTGAAAAGGAGGTGGCCGGGGGGTCAGTGCAGGACCTGGAGGGGCGAGTGCTATTAGCCAGTCCGGCAAGTTCAGTTTCGGCGAGCTCAGTACCGGCGAGCTCGGGGCAGGCGAGTGCAGCGCAGGCAGGTGCGGCATAGGCGAGCGCGGCTCTGGCGGGCGCGGCGCCCATAGGAGCGGCTCCGACTAGTGTGGATCTCACGAGCATGGAACCGGGAGCTCAAGCCTGGCGAGGGAGCTCGGGGGGCGAGTGGAGCAAGAAAAGATAGTAGGTGGAGGAAGCCCCTTTTGCGAGCTGGTGCTTTCCGCACCCATCCCAGAAGGGTTCATGGAGTGGGATAGGGTCTATTAAAATGGCAGGGACGACCCAGTCCAGCACCTGCAATCATTAGAGGACTCGGTTTCTATCATGCCGATGTCGGATGCCTTTAAGTGTCGGCTCTTCGCCGCCACACTAAAAGAGAAGGCCAGGGATTAGTTCCACCAACTCCCTGTTGGATCAATCTACACATTTGAGAATTTGCGTAAAAGCTTCTTGTTGCAGTTTTCAACTTCTAAGAAGAGGAAGAAGGACGTTGAGTCCCTCTTCAAGGTGAAGCAGGAGCCCAATGAGTCATTGGCTCACTCAGGAGATGCCCGGGTTTTCCCTCCAGCTCGCCTTCACGTTGGGGCTGAGGGAGAGTTTTTTAAAGATGGGATTGAAGAGAAAATCCCCCGTCTCCTACGAGGAGTTGATGGAGAGGGTGGCGGTGGAAGTCGAAAGTAAGGAGGCCAATCCGGAGCTCACTAGGAGGCTAGCAAAGCTCAGTGAGCCGGAGGTCAAGCAGCAGGAGGTGAGGAGAAGGGAAGAGCCCTGGGCCCCAGAGGGGGGATGGAGGCAGCAGGGCAGGGGGATGCAAGGTCAAGGAAGAGGTTACGCCCCGGGAGGGGGTAACTTCTATGGGGGGTCAAGGAAGACCCCATCAGTTGGGATGGAGGAAGGGTCCAAGGACGGTGCCTCCCCCGCCTCAGCAGGACATGGCGATCAGGAGAGTGAGGGGAGGAAGAGGAAGGAGAGAAGGAGCAGAAGCAGGAGCAGTAAGTAGAAGGGGGAATAGGGCGGCAGAGGCGGAGAGGGGAGAGGTGACGTTTCCATACTGGGACTTCCATGATAAGGAAGGTCACGCAATGGCTACTTGCCCGGAGTTTTTGGAGACAAAGAGGGATAGGGTGTCGGCGCCGCTGCAGCAGTAGCAGGTGAGGATTGAGGAGGTCCTACCTCGGGAGTATTAGGAGGAAAGGTGCGAGGACCGGGTCGATGTGGGGACACGAGGAGGGATCAGAGTTATCCACGGGGGAGTAGGGGTGGAGGCAACCCGCAAGGCGAGCCTCCATACCATCTACCTCCAGAGCGTGGCTTCAACATCCACGGCCCCACTCCCAGTAGAAAAAATTACTTTCTCTCAAAGGGATATGTCGGGTCATGAGGACCCTTTCTGCGATGCGTTGGTCATCCAGAATGCCATCTAGAACTTCACAGTGTCCCGGATTCTCGTGGATAATGGAAGCTCCGTCAACGTCATCTTCAAGAAGGCATTTGATGAGATGAAGGTGTAAACCAAGAGGGTGTTTGCCTCGGATGGACCGTTTTTCGGGTTCTCCGGAGAGAGGAAGGAGGTAGAGGAGGGAGTGGGGGTACATGTGGTCCTAGGTGGGCAATCTCGGAATTGCCTCTTCGTCATAGTGGATGCCCCCAACAGCTATAGTGCCATCTTCAGACGACCTCTAATAAGTGATTTCCGTTGCGTCCCCTCCACCTTCCACTAGTGTCTCAAGTTCAACTCGAGAGGAGTCCAGATTCGGGTAAGAGGGGATCCGAAGGTAGCAAGGCAGTGCTATATAATGGCAATAAATACCATCTCTTGGATGGCCAAAGCAGAGAAATGGGATCAGGAGATTGGCGAGCCGGCGGGTCTCGGAGAAGAAGCGGCGGAGGAGAAGGAAGAGGTAGAGGGTCAGACCCAGGAGGAAGGGGCGGAAGAGGTGATGAAGTTTCGGGGAGAAGAAGGAGAGGAGAAGGTCGAAGTGCCAACTTGCGCTAAGGAGAAGGAAGGAGTTTGGGGAGAGCAGTCCCGGCTAGAAGCTGTGGAGGAGGTCATGGAGCTCGAGGTCACCACCCAGGCTGGTGTGGTGGAGAAGGTCCGCATCAGCGGGGAGCTCGGCCTGGAGGAGCGGAAGCAAATCCTGGTTGGGCCCAGGAAAATGTGGATGTCTTCGCTTGGAGTGCCGCGGAGATGCCTGGGATCGATGCAGATGTGGCTTGCCATCGCCTCAATCTCGACCCCGGCACCCGCCCCATCCATCAAAAGAGGAGGGCCATAGCAGGCAAGCTGGAAGGCCCAATCAGCGAAGAGGTGGGCAAGCTCCTACAGGCGGGTTTTGTATCGGAGATCCAGTATCCAGGCTGGGTCTCCAACGTGGTTATGGTGAAAAAGGGAGGAGGTAAGTGGAGGATGTGTATCAATTTTTCCTTGATTAATAAATCATGTCCCAAGGATTGCTACCCCTTGCCTACAATCGACGCGCTGGTTGACTCAGCCGTTGGTTTCCGTGTAATGTCTTATTTAGATGCCTTTTCAGGTTATCATCAGATCCTCATGCCCCCCCCCCCCCCCCCCCGACATCAAGGATGTCTCCTTCATCACAGGGGATGTGTGCTATTGTTACAAGATGATGCCCTTTGGGCTCAAGAATGCAGGGGCCACATAACAACGAATGATGGATAGGATCTTCCGAGAGCAGAAGGGAAGACACGTGGAGGTCTATGTTAATGACCTCATGATAAATAGCTGGGACCTCAAGTCTCACCTACAAGACCTTAAAGAGACATTTGGGACCTTGTGGAAGTATAAGATGAAGCTCAACCCCTTGAAGTGTGTCTTCGGGGATAGCAGGTGAAAGTTCCTGGGACACTTGCTCACCCCAGCGGGGGTAGAGCCTAACCCTGACAAAGTTAAAGCGATCATGGAGTTGGGGTCGCCAAGAAACTCAATGGAGGTTCAGCACCTCATGGGAAAATTGACCGGACTCAGTAGGTTCCTTTCCAAGGTGGGTGAGAAGTGTGCTCCCTTCTTCAAGGTGCTACGGGGAAACAAGAAATTTGAATGGACCTCGGAATGTGAGGAAGTTTTCCAAGCTTTGAAAGGGCAACTCACCCAGACTCCTCTACTCCAGGGACCAAGGCAGGGCGAGGATCTATCCCTATACTTGGGGGTAGGATCTGAGGCAGTAAGTTTGGTGTTGGTCCAGGAACAGGGGAGGAGGCAGTTCCTCATCTACTACATCAGTCGAGTGCTGAGGAAGGCGGAGCTCCGATACCCAATTTTAGAAAAGTTGGCCTTCACTTTGGTAGTATAGGCCCGGAAGCTCCGGCCATACTTCCAAGCACACTCAATCAAAGTGGTGACCGATCACCCGCTTCACAAAATCATGGAAGGGGTGGAGCATTCGGGGAGGATAGCAAAATGGTCCGTGGAGCTTAGTGAGTTCGGCATCACGTTTGTGCCAAGGATGTCGATCAAGGCACAAGCGATGTCGGACTTCATGGCGGACTACGCAACCAAAGTAGGGGAGCATGAATCACCTCCCCCGGTGGCATGGAGGATGCTGGTGGATGGTGCGTCAGAGAAGCACTCATATGGAGGAGGACTCATCCTAATAAGCCCCCATGGGACAAAGATTGAGCATGCCTTGAGCATCCATTTCCTAATTACCAACAACCAGGCCGAGTACGAGGCCATGATAATAGGCCTGCGGCTGGCCAGGGAGCTGGGAGTGCAAGACGTGGAGGTCTCAACGGACTCCATGGTGGTGTCATGCCAATCAGGGGAGAATTTGAAGCAAAGGAGCTGACCCTACAACGCTACCTGGAGAAGGTCAAGGTGGTCATCGGGCAATTTCGTACTTTCTCCATCAAACATGTGTCATGGTATGAGAGCACCCCGACAGACATCCTAGCCAAGTTTGGCCCTTGACCTGGGGGGACAGTATCGGAACTCTTCCGACCTTCCATCGAGGAAGGGGAGCTGATGGAGGTGGATCAGCGAGCATCATGGATGGATCCCTTCGTCACCTTCCTGGCATCGACAAAGTTCCCTGAAGGGGACGTGGATAAACGACGCTTCAGGTATAAGTCGACTTATTACTCCTTACTTGCAGGTGGAATATAAAGGAAAACACTCTCGGGGCTCCTGGCCCGTTGTGTATCGGAGGAGGAGGTCCCGAGAGTCCTCAAAGAAATCCACTCGGGGGAATGTGGCAGTCACTCCGGGAGCCGAACTCTGGAGGGAAGAGTGTTGAGGCAAGGCTATTTTTGCCCTACCCTCAGAAAGGATGCGGCAGAATTCGCAAGGAAGTGTTCAAAGTGTCAGCTCTATGCTCCACTCCAACTCCTCCCAGATCAGAGGCTCCGGACCATCACAGCTCCGTGGCCCTTCGCCATATGGGGTCTGGACCTAGTGGGTCCTTTCCCACAAGCTAGCGGCCAAAGGAAGTTCCTATTGGTAATGATTGACTATTTCTCCAAGTGGGTGGAAGTAAAGGCATTGGCCAAGGTAACATCCCAGGTGGTGAGAAAGTTTGTATGGGGGGAGATAATTTGCAGGCATGGGCTCCCCTTGGCCATAGTGATGGACAACGAACCACAATTTGCCAGCTAAGAGTTTGTTAGTTTCTGCACCCAACTTGACATAGACCTCAGGTTCGCATCGGTCCACCACCCGAGGAGTAATGGTCAGGTGGAGGCAGAAAACAAGATAATTATCAACCTGCTCAAGAAGAAAGTGGAGAATCTCAGGGGAAACTGGGTAGAGCAGCTGCGCTCGGTCCTGTGGGCCTTGAGGATGACTCCAAACACGGGCACAGGGGAGACCCCCTTCAAACTGTCTCATGGGTCTGAGGTCGTCCTCCCGATAGAATTCGAGTAAAAATCCCCAGGGTGCTCACCGCAGGCAAAGGGGATGAAGAATGGCTAGTGGAAAATGATGTAGAGCAAAGGTTGTCTCTGGAACTGGTAGAAGAGCTCCGAGACCTCGCTACTGTTCAATAGGAGGAAGTCAAGAGGCGAATGGCCAGGTACTTTGATCAACATATCAGAATAAAACAATTCGAGAAAGGAGACTTGGTCCTGAAGAAGGTAGATGTGGCAGGGAGAGGAGCCGCTGTAGGTAAGATAGAGCCCAACTAGGAGGGGCCTTACATTGTAAGCAAAGTGCTCAAGTCAGGAGGGTACCACCTCCAGGATGTGGAAGGGATACCCCTTGGCCGAGCCAGGAGTGGGGATGATTTGAAAAGATTCTATCCTTGAAACTTTTGTAACTAACTTATTGTGTGTTTCATTATCCATACATAGATTCTGGGGTCGTTTTTGAGCAGGTAACAAGCTTTGGTGCTGGAATGCCCCAGATCGATTCTGCTGCTGGGCTCTCATAAACGGTGGGTCAGGTTGATCTTTAGAGAGAAAATATACAAACTAAAATAAAGTAAAACTAACTAAACAAACTAGATAAACTGAAATTGCAAGAAAAGTAAGATAACTACTGGGGTTATTGTCCTCCCAGCACGACTTATTCAACTTTAAAGCAGTTCTAGCTAATGGGTCTATGAAAAAGGAAATGTGCAGGTAACTGTTCTAATATGCGTGTCGGTAGCGGGTACCGATACACAGATAGAGCAGTTACACCCCTACCTAAATAAAAATACCTACTGAGCACATGTAGCAGGAATATGAAGTAAGAAGAGGAGGAGAGCTGGTCCTCACTTGTCTCACCACAAAATAAATTATTGCTCAGCAACGTGTCATCTCCAGGGAGGCAGCAGGAGGAGAAGGCAATGAATGAGGCTTCCTCTATGGAGGGGAAATCAACCTCCTCACATAAGAGGATGCTCTCATCATTGACTTGAGCATAATGCTCCAAGTCCTCCTGAAGTATATGTGAAGACTCAACATGCACAGGCTAAGATGAAGAAAGGGGATCAAGAAATAAAGAAGAAGAAGAACATAAATAAAAATCAAACGGGGGAGTGGTCCCGGTCTCACTCCCAGCAGGATCCAAGGATAGTTCGCTATCATCATCGTAAGTATCATAGGGAGGGGAACCCAAGAACTCAAGGGCCTCGGTGGTGAGTTGGACCTCCTCGTCCTATGAGGATGTGCAAACCTCCTCATCAGAGAGAGTATCCTCCTCATCCCACCGAGGTGCACCATCGTGTTCAAAGTATTCATTCTCCCGTTCAGGGAAAACAAACTCCTCATCCCACTTTGGAGCATCCTCCGAGTCAGAAGCAGCACCCCACTCCGTCACTTCAATAGGATCATAAAGAATGTTTGTAGAAAAATCTTGCAATGAAACTGGAGGAACAAAAAGATTTGGTTCCTCCACAAAAAGATCTGCTAATGCCTCCCCGATGGAAAGAATACTTTCCATATCCCACTCAGGAGCATCTAGGAGCTCCCATTCCTCTCCTTGTTGGCCAACAGATGAGTGATCATCATCAATAGGAGTGAAGCCATACACAGGGAGTGAGGAGTCCATGCACGAGATAAACTCGGGATAGAGGGCACGATTGCCTCCGTGGGTAAAGAATGTGTTGTAGGAACAATGTTGTCATGAGTGGAGGAGCAGCGGTCAGGATTGAAAAGACTAGGACAGTCCTTCAATTCATGACCGTCTCCTTGACACAACAAGCAAACAATATTCCTACACTGCCTAGCATTTAACTCCTTCATTTGGTCTATATAATAGACCATCATGTCGTAAGTGCCAGGAGAAATATCCCATGAAGACATTTACAATACTTAAAGCAGATAAAACAAAACTGAAATTCTTTGCAAGGAAATTTACACAGACTGACAAAATTACTTGGATTAAACTTGCCTAAAACTTACAAACAGAAGAGGAAGGAATAATAACAAACAATATATAATTAACAAGTAAACAAAAAATAATAAAGCGGCTATACACACTAGAAGAACTACTCTCTCTTGTCTCCCTCTACAGCAATTCACACGACTGTGTTCCCCGACAACGGCGCCAAAAACTTGATGCGCAAATCTTAGCACACCGCTATAGGCGGTAGCAAGACTGCGACACGAAATGGCAGTGTACCGATCGTTCAAATAATAATATGAGGAAGTAAATCCCCAAGTATCGAATCTCTCAAGGAACACAGTAAGGTGGAGTTTACTATTGAGGCAGGACTTGAGATTAAAGTTCTTTAGTCAGATGGGTGCGAAAGTCGGTGATTTGGTTTGTGGAAAATAAAGAAAAACAACTATAACTACTCCTATGCAATGCCACTATGCAATGCTTCGCTAGGCGGGATGGAGACTAGGCAGGCCTTGAGCGTGCTTCTTCGAAAGGGCGGATAGACGAGTAGGCAAACGGAATCGAACTGTGCAGGCCTTGAGAGCGCTGCTTCATTAGGCGAATGGATTACACGGGTCGCTATGCCACGCTTCACTAGGCGGATGGACGAGAAGGCTTACGGATGGAATGGTTCGCACCGGCGGGGTCGAGGTGGATTACACAGGCCATTAGCACCACTTAGCTTGGCAGATGGAAGAGTAGTCTTACGTAATGGAAGAGTAGGCTAGCGTAATGGAGTGGAGGGTGATGACGGATGTGGATGGAAAATGGATGGGGGCGCACCTCATACACACATATGAATAATATGAACTCATAAACATGAATTAAACATTACAAAGCAAGATTCATAGTGCACATCATCAAAAGATAGAAGAATGTAGGTTATACAATAATAAAAATAAAAGGGGAGAAAGCAAGGAATTGACCCAATCCGAAGTCTTGTCGAAGATTCACGGTTGGAATCGCTGGGTTGTCAATCCGCGTCCAAGCTCGGTCCTCAACTGCGTCCGGGGTAGAGAAAGCTGTCACTACCTTCCAATGGCCCATCTTCTTCGTGTCACGATCTGGCCACAAGACCAAAGCTTCCTTCTCCTTGGATGATGATGGATGTAGGGCTAGATCCCTCTCCTTGAATCTTGAGGATTATGGAGGAGGCCTAGAACGAAAAAATGCAAAAAAACGGCGCTAAAAAAGACCTAGAAATGAAGTCGATCCGGCTGTTTTCGCGGAGCAGCTATTTATAGACAGGTGCAGAATTTTGTTCATGCACGACCAAATGCACGACCGTGCGTAAAAACGCATGACCAAATTCATAATGCTGTTTTGGGCCGCAAATGAACACGCACGATCGCAGCCGACCGTGCGTCAAGAAAATGCACGACCGTGCAATTCATGCAGGCATGAAATCTGGGCAATATGGATGTTCTAACCACCTGCACAACACAAAATAGCAATCACACAGCTGGGAAAACACCTCCAGCAACATCATAATATCATAAAAAGAATGGGGAGCACAATGTGCTTACCCCAACCATAAAGTGTGCAATTGCACATCGAAATGGGCCTAAAAGTCCACATAGCATGGAATATCAAATATGAATGCAAAGACTAGATAATCGGCCCAGATGAGTTCATAAATGTGTATATAATTGGGACTCATCACTCAGCCTTATAATCAATGAGCTGAAGACCTTGGACAAAGTGATCTCCATCACTGAGGTCAGTGATAAGATCCTAATGTGCTTCCCCAGCACATGGGACTCTAGGATCTGGCCAATCAAGGATGCCAGAAGCCTTAATGAGATCTCCACTGAGAGCTTGTTAGGCAAACTCAAATCCTATAAGCAGCTTATCAAATCCAGAGAAGCTGAACAACCTACTTCATCTCCAGCATCCAAGAAGGAGAGAAGTATAGCTTTCCAATCTACTGAAGAAGAAGAAAAAGCTCCAGGAGAAGTGGAGTTCATGAGCCTTCTAGCCAAAAGGTTCTACAAGATGGCTAGAAAGGATTTCAGAAAGAAGGATTCAAGATCCAGAGAAAAGCCAAGGTATGACAAATCAAGTTCTAAAGAAATTATTTGTTTTGGCTGCAGGAAACCTGGACACATTCTGCCTGAGTGTCCAGAGAATCAGAAGAAGGAAAAGAGAAAAGATAAAGAAGAAAAGAGGCACTCCAGCAAGCCATCCTCCCACAAACACAAGCATAAGGGAAGAGGGTTTGTACCAGAATCAGGGAGTGAAACTGATTCAGAGTCTTCATCCAGCTCATCTGAAGATGAAGAAATATCAAATGACAAGGACCAATGTTTGATGGCAATATATGACTCAAACAGTGGGTCAGAATATGCATCATCATCCAGCTCCAGTGATGATGAAGAAGAATGGAACTTCTGCATGATGGCTATCAATGCCTCAGGAAGTAATTTAGAAGAATCAGAATTAGAGTCTGATAATGAAGCTGATCAGGTAATCTCTAATTTTTATTTCAATTCAATTGAATTCAAAGATGAATTCAACGTTCTTTGCTTAGATTTAATCAAATCTGAGAAAGAGATAATCTCTCTTAGAAATCAGTTGGCTGAAATGAACCAACTGAGTGAAGAAAATGCTAATCTTAAGAAAGATTTGGCTGCCTCCAGAGAACATATTGTTCTTATTGAGAACAAGTTGTCTGAAGCTAAGAAATTTGAAGAATCCCTAAATGGGAGAAGTATCAAACTGATGGACATCACAAGCACACCTCTGATTAAGAATCCCTGAATGCCATATTAAGTGGCAAACTGGGCTTAGGTGCATCATCAAGTGAGCCACCTCTGATTAAGAAAAACATACTTTCTACACCAGTACAATTCATTTCTGTCAAGGGCAAAGAGGTTGTAGAAATAAATGAAAACATTTCAAGCAAGGCTGTTAAGAATACAGGAATTCAGCAGAATTCGTCGAACGGAGCTCGACGAAAGCAGTTCATTTCATCGAACGGAGATCGACGAACTCTGAAGCTAAAATTTCAATATATTTATTGTTCGAACGGCGCTCGACGAAAGCACTTCACTTCGTCAAACAGCGATCGACGAACTCAGCCCAGTTTGTCGAACGGAAAACATACTGAAAATCTAAAGAATTTTTATTCTTCACATACTTTCAATCCTTTCACTGAGTGGATAATTCCTCTAAGGAGATATCGTCCACAAGGTTATAAGGATCAGCCTGAAATGTCTTTCATTTCAAAATTTTGTGGAAAAACAAAAGGACCCAAGGTAGTCTGGGTCAAGAATAACTAGTTTATTTTTTCTGTTGTACAGGTGCAGGGCTATCCAAAATTAAATGAACAATGGTATTTGGATAGTGGGTGTTCAAAGCACATGACAGGAAACAAGGCCAACCTCAGCAACTATAAGGCAAGGCTTGGACCCAAAGTGATCTTTGGAGACTCCAACTGTGGACAAACCAAAGGCTATGGACATATCAAAGTTGGAGCAGTCACCTTCAAAGAGGTAGCTTATGTCAAGGGTCTGAAGCACAACCTCATCAGCATAAGCCAGTTATGTGATGAAGGCTATCAGGTAACCTTTAACCATTCCTTATGTCTTATTTTGACTCTGCTAACATTTTCTTAGTCAATTTTGACTCTGCCAACTCAGATATTTGCTTATTCAATTCTATAAGTAAAACAAATGAATTATGGCATAAAAACTAGGACATATTAACCTTAGAACTATATCTAAGCTTTCTAAGGACAATCTTGTCAGAGGAATGCCTTCTGCTTCTTACAAGAAGGAAGGACTCTGCAGGGCTTGTCAATTAGGTAAGTAAACTAGAAGTAGTTTTAAATCTTTATCTAAGAGTGATTCACCTAGGATTTTGTACTTACTGCACTTGGACCTTCTTGGACCTACTGCAATACAAAGTCTAGGAGGGAAGCATTACTCTCTAGTTATTGTTGATGACTTCTCAAGATTCACATGGGTGTTCTTTCTAAGGAACAAGTCTGACACCTTCAGTGTTCTGACAGACTTTCTCAGGTCCATCAAGATTGAGTACTCTACTCTAGTTGCATTGATCAAAAGTGATCATGTCACTGATTTTGAATCTCTTCTGATGAGAGAATTCTGTGGAAAAGAAGGGATCAGGCAATGTTTCTCTGCTCCTAGAACTTCTCAAGAAAATGGGGTAGCTGAAAGGAAAAATAGAACCCTTATTGAATCAGCAACTACATTGCTTGCTGATGCTCACTTGCCACTCTCTTTTTGGGGAGAGGCAGAGAACGCAGCAAATTATGTGTTGAACAGAAGCCTGATACATAAGCTTAAGGGTAAAACTCCCTATGAATTACTCAAGAATAAAAAGCCTAAGGTTAACTATTTTAAGATATTTGGCTGTAAATGCTATGTGCATAACAATGACAAGAAGTATCTAAGGAAGTTTGAAGCAAAAGCTGCTGAAGGCATATTCCTTGGATATTCTCTTTCTAGTAAAGCATACAGAGTTTACAACAAATGTACTCTTAAGATAGAAGAGTCCATGCATGTATTTTTGATGAGACTAACATGTTAATTGAGGAGATGAATACCACCTCTACCAAAGATACTTTGCAGGTACCAGCTCTATGTGAAGAGCTTAATGGATTAGATCTATAGAAAGAAGATTCTCCACTTCCATCAACTCAAAATATTGAAGACAGTGAAGAGGAAGATAATCCAGATCTTGCTAACAGCTCAAATCAAATGACAGCTGAACAAGTCCCTCAAGAAGAAACTATTGCTGAACCAACTCCAACTGTTGACCACATCACAGTTAGAGATCATCCAATATCTTAAATCATTGGAGATATTTTAGCAGGTGTTCAAACAAGGCATCAACTACACCAAAATCAGATGCACACTTGTTTCCTATCCCAGATTGAACCTCAATCCATAAACGATGCAGAACAAGATCCAAAACTGGATTCTTGCAATGCAAGAGGAGCTCAATCAATTTGAAAGGAACAAGGTATGGGATTTAATTCCAAGACCAAAAGGCCATCCAGTTATTGGCACCAAATGGGTCTTCAGGAACAAGCTAGATGATCAAGGCAACATAGTCTGAAACAAAGCAAGATTGGTAGCCCAAAAATATTCACAGGAAGAAGGAATTGACTATGATCAGAACTTTGGTCCTGTTGCAAGACTTGAAGCTATAAGGATTTTTCTGGCCTTTGCTGCATTCATGAAATTCAAAGTATACCAGATGGATGTGAAGAGTGCATTCTTGAATGGAGACATCAAAGAAGAAGTCTATGTGGAACAACCACCAGGTTTCATCTCTCCAACTCACTCCACTTATGTATTTAAGCTTAATAAAGCTCTTTATGGTCTCAAGCAAGCTCCTAGAGCATGGTATGAGACCTTAGCTAATTTTCTTTTGGAGAACAATTTCTGTAGAGGCATAGTTGATAAAACCCTATTTTTCAAGATACATAAAAATCAAACTTTACTAGTTCAAATATATGTAGATGATATTATTTTTGGCTCTACTGATTCAAATCTATGCAAAAGGTTCTCTAACCTAATGCAATCTAAATTTGAAATGAGTAGTATGGGTGAGTTATCATACTTTCTTGGTCTTCAAGTGAAGCAAACTCCAAATTGCATATTCATATCACAATCCAAGTATGAAAAGGTTTGGTATGTCTGATGCTTCCACCATGAAAACACCCATGCCCTCAAATGTTGTTGTTGATAATGATGAATCAAGGAAACCTATTGATCAAAAACTATATAGAGCAATTGTTGGCTCATTACTTTATTTAACGTCTAGTACACCTGATATAATGTTTGCTACCTGTATTTGTGCTAGGTACCAAGTAAACCCCAAATAATCTCACCTTATTTTATTAAAAAAAAAATTTTGAGATATATAATGGGTTATCCAAATCTAGGACTCTGGTATCCAACAGCTTCAGAATTTGAATTAACTGGATTCTCAGATTCTGATTATGCTGGATGCAGAGTAGACAGGAAAAGCACATTAGGAACTTGTCAGTTTCTTTTTGATAGGCTTGTGTCTTGGTTTTGTAAGAAACAAACATATGTGTCTACATCAACAGCTAAAGTTGAATACATAGTTGCAGGTAGTTGCTGCTCACAGATATTGTGGATACAAAATCAGCTCCTAGACTATGGTATCAATCTAAATAATTCAATTATATTTTGTGACAATACTAGTGCAATATCTATAGCACAAAATCCAGTACTCCATAGTAGGACTAAACACATAGAAATTAGGCACCACTTTATCAGAGATAATGTGGATAAAAATAAAATTTGCCTACAATTTATTCCTATTGACTTACAAAGAGCTAATATTTTCACCAAGCCATTGGATGAAAAGAAACATATTTTCTTTATAAATCAGCTAGTAATGATAGTTGGAGATTCAATCTGCTCAAAATTAAATTTTCTACTTATCCCATTCTTCATCGAACTAAGCTCGACGAAATCTAGCCGTTCGTCGAACGGAGATCGACGAAGCCATCTAGATCGTCGAACTGAGGTCGACGAAAATTTATTTTTCGTCGAACGCAGTTTTGATGAAGCTTTTATTTTATTATAATCAAATCTTTTATTTCATTTTAACTGAATGCCTACAGAAACTGCTTCTCTTTCCAGTTCTTTTGCACTTGATCTCTATTTTATTTTGCAGGAACAATATCAATATTTCTTCAAAAAGATTGCATCCTTCCCTACCTTTTGAAATGTCCCTTCTTCTAGGGGCCTAGCTTCAGGCCTTCCTGAAACTAGGCAGGTGGAGATGTCTTGAAGAAGCTCCTTTTTGTCAGGGGGAGATACTTTCCTTTTGACAGGGGAAGATGTTTTGAAGAAACTCATTTATGATAGGGGGAGTTGTTTTATGAAGATGCTCAAGTCACAAGAGGAAATGCTATTGGTAGCAGAGCAGATTCAGATTATAAAGCTACAGTTCAGATCAACAAATTCAGAAAGCTGAAAAATGTAGATTCAGAAATATTGTCAGAATTCAGAAAGCTGAAGGCAATGTCAGAATTCAGAGAAAGTCAGAGTTTCTATTTATTTGTTTTTATTAGTTTTGTTTTCAATGTAAAACTCAAAACTCAGAGTATCATATTTTATATCTGCTGAAATATTTAAAATCTGTTAGATATATATGCTCTATTGTTTTGTTATTTTGTTTATTATTCAAATTTTGTCAAATAGTGTCCTAACCCAAATAGGGGGAGATTGTTGGAACAACCATATTACTGATTTGGGCTAGGATCACTATCTGTTTATTAGGACTAAGTTGACCCCAATGTATAGTCTTAAGGGTCAAGGTTTTAGGCTGTTAGAACTTAGGAAAAGATAAGTTTTCTGCGTTCGACGAACTCCATACTATGTTCGACGAACTCAATCCTGCGTTCGACGAACGACAAGCCCCTGCATTTGACAAACTTGCCAAGGTTCTGCGTTTGATGAGCTCTAGTTTGCGTTCGATGAACTCCTCTCTCCGTTCAACGAAATGCTCTCAGCGGTCGACGAAAGCTCGTCTCAGTGTTGAAACCAATTTCTCGGTCTCTGTGGAGTTCAGGGCCCTCAGCAAGATGAGGCGCGACCAACCCTTACTCCCCCAAGGGAGAGCTCTAGGTTGAAGGTTGAGGAACTATGGACTGGACCAAGGGCTTAGTGGGGAGGTCCCGCTACATACCCGGAAGCCCCTTAGGAACTTCCCCTCCCGAGCCACTACTAAACTTGGGCACCACTGGAGGCTCTCCTCACCCCCTAGAGAGACTTGGGGAGGGAGAGAGAGAGCTAGCCTAGAATGATCCTCTTCAAATGGTGCCCCTTGGTCCTATTTATAGGATTTTGGATTTGGGCTACGAATAACCAAAAACTGTCTGCGAAGTTACCAAAATGCCACCGAATTTGACCTGCGGATAGCCAAATCCCGTTGTTCAACAGCGCTAAATGCAGACCGACCCTACTTACTGGGGCTGGTGCGAGCCAGGGGGTTGGGCCCCTTCCTACTCGCCCCATAAGGGCTCTAGGGCGAGCCAGGGGTCTGGCCCCCTCCCGGCTCGCCCCCTAAGGGCTCTGGGCGAGCCAGGGGGCTGGCCCGCCTCCCGGCTCGCCCCCTAAGGGCTCTGGGGCAAGCCGAGGGCTGGCCCCCTCCCGGCTCTCCCCCTAAGGGCTCTGGGGTGAGCCAGGGGGCTGGCCCCCCTCCCGCTTTGCACCATAAGGGCTCTGGGGCGAGCCAGGGGGCTGGCCCCCTCCCGGCTCTCCCCCTAAGGGCTCTGGGGCCAGCAAGGTGGCTGGCCCCCCTCCCGGCTCACCCCCTAAGGGCTCTGGGGCAAGCCAAGGGGCTGCTCCCCCTCTCGGCTCGCCCCCTAAGGGCTCTGGGGCGAGCCAGGGGGCTGGCCCCCCTCCCGGCTCGCCCCCTAAGGGCTCTGGGGCGAGCCAGGGGGCTGGCCCCCTCCCTGCTCGCCCCCTAAGGGCTCTGGGATGAGCCAGGGGGCTGGCCCCCTCCCTACTCGCCCCCTAAGGGCTCTTGGGCGAGCCAGGGGGCTGGACCCCCTCCCGGCTCGCCCCCTAAGTGCTCTGGGGCGAGCCAGGGGGCTGGTCCCCCTCCCGGCTTGCCCCCTAAGGGCTCTGGGGCGAGCCAGGTGGCTGGCCCCCCTCCCGGCTCACCACCTAAGGGCTCTAGGGCGAGCCAAGGGGCGGGCCCCCTCCCGGCTCGCCCCCTAAGGGCTCTAGGACGAGCCAGGAGGCTGGCCCCCCTCCCGGCTCGCCCCATAAGGGCTCTGGGGCGAGACAGGGGGCTGGCCCCCTCCCTGCTCGCCCCCTAAGGGCTCTGGGATGAGCCAGGGGGCTGGCCCCCTCCCTACTCTCCCCCTAAGGGCTCTAGGGCGAGCCAGGGGGTTGGACCCCCTCCCGGCTCGCACCCTAAGTGCTCTGGGGCGAGCCAGGGTGCTGGCCCCCCTCCCGGCTTGCCCCCTAAGGGCTCTGGGGCGAGCCAGGGGCTGGCCCCCTCTCGGCTCGCCGCCTAAGGGCTCTGGTCAAGCCAGGGGCTAGCCCCACTCCCGGCTCGCCCCCTAAGGGCTCTGGGCGAGCCAGGCGCTGGCCCCCTCCCTGCTCACCCCCTAAGGGCTCTGGGGTGAGCCAGGGGGCTGGCCCCCTCATTGCTCGCCCCCTAAGGGCTCTCGGGCGAGCTAGGGGGCTGGCCCCTTCCCGGCTCGCCCCCTAAGGGCTCTGGGCAAGCCAGGGGGCTAGCCCCCTCCCTGCTCACCCCCTAAGGGCTCTGGGGTGAGCCAGGGGGCTGGCCCCCCCTCTTGGCTCGCTCCCTAAGGGCTCTGGGGCGAGCTAGGGGGCTGGCCCCCCTCCCGGCTCGCCCCCTAAGGGCTCTGGGGCGAGCCAGGGGGCTGGCCCCCTCCCTGCTCGCCCCCTAAGGGCTCTTGGGGAGCCAGGGGGCTGGACCCCTCTCGGCTCGCCCCCTAAGGGCTCTGGGGCGAGCCAGGGGGCTGGCCCCCCTCCCGGCTTGCCCCCTAAGAGCTCTGGGGCGAGCCAGAGGCTGGCCCCCTCCCGGCTCGCCCCCTAAGGGCTCTGGGGCGAGCCAGGGGGCTGGCCCCCCTCCCGGCTCGCCCTCTAAGGGCTCTGGGGCGAGCCAGGGGGCTGGCCCCCTCCCTGCTCACCCCCTAAGTGCTCTGGGGTGAGGCAGGGGGCTGGCCCCCTCCCTGCTCACCCCTAAGGGCTCTGGGGCAAGCCAGGGGGCTGGCCCCCCTCCCGACTTGCCCCCTAAGGGCTCTGGGGCGAACCAGGGGGCTAGCCCCCTCCATGCTCGCCCCCTAAGGGCTCTTGGGCGAGCCAGAGGGCTGGCCCCCCTCCCGGCTTGCCCCCTAAGGGCTCTAGGGCGAGCCAGGGGGCTGGTCCCCTCCCTGCTCGCCCCCTAAGGGCTCTGGGGGTGGGGGCGATAGGGGGGCTCGCCCCACCTCCTCTTGCCTCCCTTATGCTGGGGGCGGGGGCGAGAGGGGCGCTCGCCCCACCTCCTCTCGCGCCCTTATGCTGGGGGTGGGGGCGAGAGGGGGGCTCGCCCCACCTCCTCTCGCCCCCCTTATGCTGGGGGCGGGGGCGAGATTGGCTAGCGCCCGGCGGTATTGCTACCGCCGGCGCTAGCGACTCGTCTCGGCATATTTGCGAGACGACCGAGTGGTCGCAGCGGTGCCGTCGAGACGGCTGAGGAGGGCTAGCGCCCGGCGGTAGTGCTACCGCCGGTTCTAGCGGCCGTGTCTGAGCCAGCCATGGTTAACAAGGGATGATTGATTTACCTCCCCCCTATTCTTGTCTTCAGCCATCGTAGGAAAAACAAGTCTTAAAGACCTCTTAGGTCCCGGGGGTTCGCTCGGCGAATTCAGGGTTGTACACAATCCCCGCTCTTTTCGAGTGAGGTACGCGCTCAGAAAGAAACGTCAAACCCTGCATATTCGACGAGCGTCGCTGGGAATCCGGCTAACGGAGCTACTGTGAGAAAAAACATAAAGCCTCCTCGAGAGGTCCTCCATCCCTTCCGGTTAGAGAGAGCCTGGCTAGTGGAGCCACCTCGAGACCTTATCCAACATGAATCACCTGCCTCGCCGAGTGAGTCTCCTGCCCTGCCGGCATCAACAAGCCCGATCAGCGGTATCTGCTCGGGGCCTTAACCAACATGAATCACCTGCCTCACCGAGTGAGTCTCTTGCCCTGCCGGCATCAACAAGCCCAGTCAGCGGTATCTACTCGAGGCCTTAACCAACATGAATCGCCTGCCTCACCGAGTGAGTCTCCTGCCCTGCCGGCATCAACAAGCCCGGTCAGCGGTATCTACTCGAGGCCTTAACCAACATGAATCGCCTGCCTCACCGAGTGAGTCTCTTGCCCTGCCGGCATCAACATGCCGGGTCAGCGGTATCTGCTCGGGGCCTTAACAAACATGAATCGCCTGCCTCACCGAGTGAGTCTCCTGCCCTGCCGGCATCAACAAGCCCAGTCAGCGGTATCTTCTCGGGGCCTTAACCAACATGAATCGCCTTCCTCACCAAGTGAGTCTCCTGCCCTGCCGACATCAACAAGCCCGGTCAGTGGTCTCTGCTCGGGGCTAAAGTCAACACACTCTACGAGCCGAGCTCAACTAGAGGTGGATACGGCTCGACACCCTCTAGGCCATTCGCTAGACGAGCGAGCTCAACTGGAGGTGGAGTATTTTACTTTCCTGCCCCGAGCGGTTCCCGGCCCTGCCAGCTAGGTGGGAGCCTGGTCAGCAGGCCAGCATCGGGGGGGGGGGGGGGGGGGGGGGGAGTACAAGGTCGAAACACTCTAGGAGCCGAGCTCAACTAGAGGTGGAGAGGAGTCGACACCCTCCAGGCCATTCGCTAGATTAGCGAGCTCAACTGGAGGTGGACATTGGGTCGACAAAATCTAGGAGCCGAGCTCAACTAGAGGTGGAGCATGTTTCCTTCCTGCCCCGAGCGGTTCCCGGCCCTGCCATCTTGGTGGGAGCCTGGTCAGCGGGCCAGCATAGGGGGGGGTACAAGGTCGACACACTCTAGGAGCCGAGCTCAACTAGAGGTGGATAAGATTCGACACCCTCCAGGCCATTCGCTAGATGAGCTAGCTCAACTGGAGGTGGAGAGGAGTCGACACCCTCCAGGACATTCGCTAGACGAGCGAGCTCAACTGGAGGTGGAGCATGTTTCCTTCCTGCCCCGAGCAGTTCTCGGCCCTGCCATCTAGGTGGGAGCCTGGTCAGCGGGCCAGCATCGGGGGGGAGTACAAGGTCGACACACTCTAGGAGCCGAGCTCAACTAGAGGTGGAGCATGTTTCCTTCCTGCCCCGAGCGGTTCCCGGCCCTGCCAGCTTGGTGGGAGCCTGGTCAGCGGGCCAGCATCGGGGGGGGGGGGAGTACAAGGTCGATACACTCTAGGAGCCGAGCTCAACTAGAGGTGGAGAGGATGTTGGAGCCTATGTTCCGCATCTCTTGGTTTGAGAATAACAAATACTGTGTTGTATTTGATCTAGTCTTTTGTGTGTTTATAGTGTCCAGGTTGTACAGGTTCAATGAGGAGACAAGTCCTCGTTCATGGGTATGATCCATGAGTGTGTACACATTAGAAAAAGCAAAAGGATGGGTTTTGTGTGCTGATCTTAAAATGGCCATAACTTTCAATCCTGGAAGAGTTACAGAATGGTCCACCCCATTTCGGAGATGAGAATGACTAAATCTACAGTCTGGAGAAGTTTCGGACGGCAAAAATGAAGAGGAGCTATCGGAATTCCGACAGCGATGTCGCCAACGCGACAGCACAGAAGTTACTGCAACAGCCCGCACGACAGCACGACGAGCGGTAGTTTGCCGCTGTCATAATCTGACAGAGATGTCGCCCAGGCGACAGTGAAAAACTATAAATTGGTTCGTTTTGTTCGTGCATTCTAAGCTTTGAGATTTCCAAGTCCTTTCCTGAGTGCATTCCGTCAAGAGAGCTCCAGAACTCCGAGAACTCCCATTTTGGCAAGAACGTTCAAGAGCGAAGAAGAGACTGTCCGTGCGCAGTATCTCAGGCAATCTTTGCAAGGATTCGGCGTGGTCTTCAGAGCTTCATATTTAGGGAGTTTCATATCTGAATTTCTTTTTTGTATTTTATCTTATCATTTTGTAATCGGAGGAGAAAATCGCCGCCTTGTGCATGGCGTCTAAGTCTGTGTGTGGCTTAGGGGAAATCGCCGCATTGTGTGTGGCGTCTAAGTCCTTGTGTGGCTTAGGAGAAAATCGCCGCCTTGTGCGTAGCGTCTAGGTCCTTGTGCAGCTTAGGAGTAAATCGCCGCCTTGTGTGCAGCGTCTAGATCATAGGGAGATCTAGGGGAGGCTAGTAGCAAGATCTAGGAAGAGATTCGCTATAGCCGTCCGGTCCTTGGTTGAAGGACCGGTAAATTGAAAAGAATTTTATTTTTATCATAGCCTTGATTTTAAGCTTTATTAAGATCGAAAATCCTTTGTATTCATCACTTGTGGAAATAAAATTTGATTTTCAATTTCTTATGATTTTCTAAGTGCTTATTTGGGTTGTCTAAAAATCTACTTGTTTATCCGTTAAAATTATCATAATATATTAAAAAAATATCAAAGTAAATTTTAGCCCGAATTCACCCCCCCCCCTAAGGGTGCCGCAAGATCCAACACGTGGTATCAGAGGTAGGTTATTCCAAATCGGCTTAACAACCCGGAATAATGGCGTCTCTTGATCATGATCTCGCTTCTACTAGTGGGGAAAATTTTAATATAAATGAAAAAGTATTATCACCGCCTTTATTTATGGGGAAAAATTTTAAAGGGTGGAAAATATTAATGAAAAATTTTCTTAAGGCCTTAGATGAAAAAGTTTGGAATATTACTATTAAAAAGCCATCAAGCGTACTAACTAGAAACGAAATTATTTTAAATGCAAAATCTATGAATAGTATATTTTGTGCGTTAGACCAAAATATTTTCAAACTTATTTATACTTTACCTACCGCATATGAAATTTGGAGTTTTCTTGAAAGAAATTATGATTCTCCTTCTACAGGTACGGAACATTCACAAGAACTGGAGAATATGCAAGCCTATGCAAATATTGAAGAATGCTACACAAAGGATGGATCCATAGAATGCTCATCAAGCGGAAAGGATGATGGAAACTCTTGTTTGGAAGAGGAAGATGAAGAAGACAAAGGAACACTATGTTCAAATCTTGCCTCATCCACGAGCGTTGTAAGGAAATCAAAATCACCTATTTTTTGTACATCTATTTCTACACTACAATTGCTACAAAATACTAAACGTAAGATTAAGAAACTAAAAATGGCTAATGCAAAACTACGCTTTGAAAATAAATCTTTGAAAGCAAATGTGAATGTAGAATCCAAAAATGAAATGTTTGTATCTCCTGCATGCTCTTCATTTGAAAACTCTATATCTTGTTTTGATTGTAATAATATTAAAGAAAAATTCAAGGAACTTGAAAAAGAGCTTACTTTCATAAAAGAACAAGATGAAAAATTATGTTTAGAAAACTCTTCTCTAAAAAATGATTGTGCTAAGTGTAAAGAATATAAAATTGAAATTAAAGAGATGGATGAAACATTTGATGAATATAGAAATAACTATCAAGATCATATTGATTCAATTGTTTCCACTCTTAAAAATAGCACAATCGCTTATAATAAAGCTAGACATAATTTAAAGATTAAGAATGATGAATTAAAATCAAAAATCAACTTGCTTAAGAAAATGGTAAATACAAATTCACAATATCAAACAATATCTAAAAATAAGTTGAATATGAATATGAACATCTTAACTAAGTTTAATAATGGGAGTAAGAAACAAAAAGGATTTGTAAATCAAAATCAAAATCACCATTATGTACAAAATCATGTTTCTCCCAACCTAAAATTAAATGCAAACAAATTTCCTCCAAATTATAAATTCAAAAATCATTTTGATCCAAATATTCAAGTAAATGATTATGGAAATTTGAAAAATAAAAATAACATTTTTCCAAGGTTTGAATGGAGACCCAAAGCTAAAGAAGAAACACAAACTCCACTCAAAAGGGCCCATTCATCACTATCTCCCCAAAAGCAAACACGATGTATTTGGGTACCCAAAAGAACCATCACACCCGGTCCTCTTTGGATACCTAAATCTCTCATTCATTAGTATCAAATCATTTGCATGAAGTAGAAATCAACTAAAAATGAAATATCATTATTCTACTTCATGATATGCCTAACCTTTTTCTTTTTGTTTGTTTATTTTCTTTTTGTTGACCCATCATGATATGATCACTTTATATAACTTGTAATATGACTTTCACATATTAAACCAAAATTCATAAATAAATCAAATTGAGTAAAGTTGAATAATAAGTCATGTCATTTTTCAAGTGATCTACTTATCCTTATTATTTTTATCCTTCTAAATCCATTTCCTAAAAAGTCTTATAAAATTTGAAAACTAAATTTTTCATAAGATATTATTAAGACTAAATGAAATAAGTGCCAAAATAGATTTAAAATGTGTATTTTAGGGGTATTAGACTAAATTTATAAAATGCACAAGTTTTGCCTAGGTATTTCATATATTTGAGTCATTTTTTATTACCCTTAGTATGTTAAATCATAATCATGTCTAACCAAAATTGAGAAATTGCATGAATATTATTTCACTTATTTATGATCATTTCACTCATGCATATGTTGTGCAAAACTCAAGAACTAAGCTTTAATGAATGTGAAACCCATGTACTAAAATTTTAACTTTCGCAACTTCTTGCGATTTCTTCTCGTCTCTTCACTTCATTAGACAGACATTACATTGCACAAACATAATTAAGAAAAATTGGAAGCAAGATCGAAGAAAATCTAGGCTATATGATCAAAATAAGCACTCTCTGTGAGCTAACGCAGGCGCTAGTACCTAACGCCGGCGCTAGCTCAAGTCTCAGATTTTCTGTCATTTTAAAATTATGAAAAATCACTAAAAATATATTATTTTATATGTACTACTCAGTTTTGCATCTACGCCTATAATTGATTTTTTTTTTTAAATTAAAATACAAAATTTCAAAAACCAAATTACAAAAAAAATTATTATTTTTCTTACTTCCTTTCTTTGGTTATTTGTTTGATTTATATATGCAAAACTCCAATACAAAAATACAAAACATTAAAACTATCAAAAAAAATACTATATGGACTTCATTGAAAATCAAGCATGATTTAACCCATCATTTATAACTTCTAAAATCTTGCAATTTACTTTTTCAAACTACTTTGAACATTGTTTTCATCATGCTTTGATATATCTACTCATTTGTGCATAAAATTATATGGTAAAAGTTGTGTAGAACTAAGCTTATCATGCCTCCAAGTATGAGTAAATGTTTTATGTTTGATAATGATATTTATTCACTCACTTATTTTGGCATTGTCTACTTATGTGTTTAATCTAAGAATTCTTGTCTATGTCTTGTATTAGTACAATGACTTAAAATTGCACAAGTATATTACCTACACTACTTTTTTTTTGCACTTTAAAAGGTTAAGAAAAGTGGTTATGTTTTCATAAATTATATTGGTTTGACAAACAAGTGTATTAGGAGATCTTTGTACAATACAAAAATCATAAAATAAAGTGACAAAGATAACTCCACCAAGCACTACTTGAACCTCCTGATAAGTCTTAATAAGGGTTGTGAGGTTGAGCACCTTGGAAAGAATAGTAAAGTATCTTGTGCAAACCTTATCTTTCTTTCAAAATAAAAACCACTTACTCTTAAGTAAACCAGATCACTAGTCTCAACATTAAAATAAAATGAAATATGTGATCCCCCAAGCACTACTTTGCACCCTGATAAGTCTTAATGAGCATTGTGTGTGCAAAGCACCTTGGTTGTTGTACATTTTTTTTTTGTGCATTAAAGTTTGTGGAAGTAAAACTATTTGTGTTTTATTGTGCTCTTTACTTTACATATTTCTTGTATTTTTGATTAAAACATTTGTTTAGTCTACTCAAAATACACTTATGTGGACATCATTATCTTCCATAACACTTCTTCTCATGAGTATTGGATCCTAATGCAAATTCTATACAACTCTTTATTTATGAAATGCACTAGATAACCTAGCATGCTCTATACAATGTTTGGTATGTCTTGAATTTGTGAATTACAACAACATTGTAATAGTCTCTTATTGATATATTTCTTTCATGCTTGGTTACTTTATTGTCAAAAATTTAACAATAACTTGATTTGCAAACAACATCTTCCTTTTTGGAATCTAACTCATATTTCTTCTTATGCATAATCATGATTACAAAAAAAGTTGTTTTCTTGTATTTTTATAAGTCTTCCGCATCATCACAATATATTTTTACCTTGCGCTTTCATGCTTATATCAAAGTCTTAAATATCAAAATTCTTTTTTTTAACAAATGGTAGACTTGATTGGTAAAATTTATATTGGTTGCTCTCAACATGAAAATATTGTTATGCTAAAACTCTTATTCATTAAGGGATTTCTAAATAGCTAAGTGAGTTGTTTGTTTACTAAATTCAAATAAAAATATAAATCCATAAGCTATGAACTCATCATTAGATTTAAAATGCTTAAATGTTTCCAATAATTATTATCCATGACTTCATATCTCACCATAGAGGGGGCATAGGGTTGTAGACATTAGATAACCTTATCTCTAGTCATGTCTTATCCTTGACAGGGGAGGGTTCCAGTGGGGCCTTGCGAGGCACTGGGGGGAAAGAGTGCTAGGGTGAGTTTTGTCTAGTGTTTGCATATGGGACTAACACCCCAACCTGCGGCATATATGCAGCTCCTCATGCCCATCCGTCACTTAGTACGGGGCTAGGGTGTAGACATATTGTCTGGGTAGATTGGTTACTTGGAAAATCATTACTATTTTTGCGTCAAACATTTATAAAGCAAAATCCTCTGTGTACTTAAAATGCTACAACATCTATTTTGTTACTAAGAATGCTTACCTTATCACATCAGCTATATTGCTTACTACTTTTTGTTCCATCATGCTTATATTTTTCTCAACAAGGAGTATTTACCAAGCTTTATATTGCATCCTATCTTTCTTCTCAACATAAATCATTTAAATTTTTATTGCATAATATCACCTAAACCCTCTTTTGATACTACCAAAAGGGGAGATTAAATTGCATAAATCTAATATTTAGGGGGAGTGCATTATAATGATATTAAACTCAAAAAATGGGTATATTTGTAGGGGGAGTAATCATATAGGAGGTGCATACACTATCATATGATTGATCATGAAAATCCTTCAATAAGTGGTTCCTTACCTATCTTAAAAGATATACACTCATCCCTACCCACTTTTGTTAATAACAAATGGGGAGAAGAAATTGAGAAATCTAGTAAAATAGATACTTAGGGGGAGTAGTTTATAAGAGAACACTAATGTAGGGGGAGGACTTGATATAGAAAGAGTAGGCATTATCGCTTTCAATTCTATCACGCTCTTAATATGTTATTCATGCATATCTTATTACCGCACTTATCTATAAACACAAATTGTCTTAATCTCACTAATTTCTCATACGGGTATTTGTTATTATCAAAAGGGGGAGATTGTTGGAGACTATGTTCCGCATCTCTTGGTTTGAGAATAACAAATACCGTGTTGTATTTGATCTAGTCTGTTGTGTGTTTATAGTGTCCAGCTTGTACAGATTCAATGAGGAGACAAGTCCTCATTCATGGGCATGATCCAAGAGTGTGTACACATTAGAAAAAGCAAAAGGATGAGTTTTGTGTGCTGATCTTAAAATAGCCATAACTTTCAATCCAGGAAGAGCTACAGAATGGTCCACCCCATTTCGGAGATGAGAACGACTCAATCTGCAGTCTGGAGAAGTTTTGGACGGCAAAAATGAAGAGGAGCTGTCGGAATTTCGACAGTGATGTTGCCCAGGCGACATCACAGAAGTTACAACAACAGCCCGCACGACAGCACGATGAGCGGTAGTTTGGCGCTGTCGGAATCCGACAGAGATGTCGCCCAGGAGATAGTGAAAAACTATAAATTGGTTCATTTTGTTCGTGCATTCTAAGATTTGAGATTTCCAAGTCCTTTCCTGAGTGCATTCCGTCCAGAGAGCTCCAGAACTCCGAGAACTCCCATTTTGGCAAGAACGTTCAAGAGAGAAGAAGAGACGGTCCATGCGCAGTATCTCAGGCAATCTTTGCAAGGATTCGGCGTCGTCTTCACAGCTTCATATTTAGGGAGTTTCATATCTGAATTTCATTTTTGTATTTTATCTTATCATTTTGTAATCGGAGGAGAAAATCGCCGCCTTATGCATGGCGTCTAAGTCTGTGTGTGGCTTAGGGGAAATCGCTGTATTGCGTGTGGCGTCTAAGTCCTTGTGTGGCTTAGGAGGAAATCGCTGCCTTGTGCGTGGCTTCTAGGTCCTTGTGTGGCTTAGGAGTAAATCGCCGCCTTGTGTGCAGCGTCAAGATCATGGGAAGATCTAGGGGAGGCTAGTAGCAAGATCTAGGAAGAGATTCGCTATAGTCGGTCGGTCCTTGGTTGAAGGACCGGTAAATTGAAAAGAATTTTATTTTTATCATAGCCTTGATTTTAAGCTATATTAAGATCGACAATCCTTTGTATTCATCACTTGTGGAAATAAAATTTGATTTCCAATTTCTTATGATTTTCTAAGTGCTTATTTGGGTTGTCTAAAAATCTACTTGTTTATCCGTTAAAATTATCATAATATATTAAAAAATATCAATGTAAATTTTAGCCCTTATTCACCCCCCCCCCCTCTAAGGGCGCCGCAAGATCCAACGCGTGGTATCAGAGGTAGGTTATTCCAAATCGGCTTAACAACCGGGAATAATGGCGTCTCTTGATCATGATCTCGCTTCTACTAGTGGGGAAAATTTTAATATAAGTGAAAAAGTATTATCACCAGCTTTATTTATGGGGAAAAATTTTAATGGGTGGAAAATATTAATGAAAAATTTTCTTAAGGCCTTAGATCAAAAAGTTTGGAATATTACTATTAAAAAGCCATCAAGCATACTAACTAGAAACGAAATTATTTTATATGCAAAATCTATGAATAGTATATTTTGTGCGTTAGACCAAAATATTTTCAAACTTATTTATACTTTACCTACCGCATATGAAATTTGGAGTTTTCTTGAAACAACTTATGATTCTCCTTCTATAGGTACGGAACATTCACAAGAACAGGAGAATATGCAAATATTCAAGAAAGCTACACAAAGGATGGATCCATAGAATGCTGATCAAGCGAAAAGGATGATGGAAACTCTTGTTTGGAAGAGGAAGATGAAGAAGACAAAGGACGACTATGTTCAAATCTTGCCTCATCCACGAGTGCTGTAAGGAAATCAAAATCTCTTATTTTTTGTACATCTATTTCTACACTATAATTGCTATAAAATACTAAACGTAAGATTAAGAAACTAAAAATGGCAAATGCAAAACTACGTTTAGAAAATAAAACTTTGAAAGCAAATGTGAATGTAGAATCCAAAAATGAAATGTTTGTATCTCCTGAATGCTCTTCATTTGAAAACTCTATATCTTGTTTTGATTGTAATAATATTAAAGAAAAATTCAAGGAACTTGAAAAAGAGCTTACTTTCATAAAAAAACAAAATGAAAAATTATGTTTAGAAAACTCTTCTCTAAAAAATGATTGTGCTAAGTGTAAAGAATATAAAATTGAAATTAAAGAGATGGATGAAACATTTGATGAATATAGAAATAACTATCAAGATCATATTGATTTAATTGTTTCCACTCTTAAAAATAGCACAATCGCTTATAATAAAGCTATACATAATTTAAAGATTAAGAATGATGAATTAAAATCAAAAATCAACTTGCTTAAGAAAATGGTAAATACAAATTCACAATATCAAACAATATCTAAAAACAAGTTGAATATGAATATGAACATCTTAACTAAGTTTAATAATGGGAGTAAGAAACATAAAGGATTTGTAAATCAGAATCAAAATCACCATTATGTACAAAATCATGTTTCTCCCAACCTAAAATTAAATGCAAACAAATTTCCTCCAAATTATAAATTCAAAAATCATTTTGATCCAAATATTCAAGTAAATGATTATGGAAATTTGAAAAATAAAAATAACATTTTTCCAAGGTTTGAATGGAGACCCAAAGCTAAAGAAGAAACACAAACTCCACTCAAAAGGGCCCATTCATCACTATCTCCCCAAAAGCAAACGCGATCTATTTGGGTAACCAAAAGAACCATCACACCCGGTCCTCTTTGGATACCTAAATCTCTCATTCATTAGTATCAAATCATTTGCATGAAGTAGAAATCAACTAAAAATGAAATATCAATATTCTACTTCATGATATGCCTAACCTTTTTCTTTTTGTTTGTTTATTTTCTTTTTGTTGAACCATCATGATATGATCACTTTATATAACTTGTAATATGACTTTCACATATTAAACCAAAATTCATAAATAAATCAAATTGAGTAAAGTTGAATAATAAGTCATGTCATTTTTCAAGTGATCTACTTATCCTTATTATTTTTATCCTTCTAAATCCATTTCCTAAAAAGTCTTATAAAATTTGAAAAACTAAATTTGTCATATGATATTATTAAGACTAAATGAAATAAGTGCCAAAATGGATTTAAAAGGTGTATTTTAGGGGTATTAGACTAAATTTATAAAATGCGCAAGTTTTGCCTAGGTATTTCATATATTTGCGTCATTTTTGATTACCCTTAGTATGTTAAATCATAATCATGTCTAACCAAAATTGAGAAATTGCATGAATATTATTTCACTTATTTTTGATCATTTCACTCATGCATATGTTGTGCAAAACTCAAGAACTAAGCTTTAATGAATGTGAAAATCATGTACTAAAATTTTAACTTCCGCAACTTTTTGCGATTTCTTCTCGTCTCTTCACTTCATTAGACAGACATTACATTGCACAAACATAATTAAGAAAAATTGGAAGCAAGATCGAAGAAAATCTAGGCTATATGATCAAAATAAGCACTCTCTGTGAGCTAAGGCAGGCGCTAGCACCTAACGCCGGCGCTAGCTCAAGTCTCAGATTTTCTGTCATTTTAAAATTCTGAAAAATCACTAAAAATATATTATTTTATATGTACTACTCAATTTTGCATCTATGCCGATAATTGATTTTTTTAAAAAATTAAAATACAAAATTTCAAAAACCAAATTACAAAAAAAATTATTTTTTTCTTACTTCCTTTCTTTGGTTATTTGTTTGATTTATATATGCAAAACTCCAATACAAAAATACAAAACATTAAAACTATAAAAAAAATACTATATGGACTTCATTGAAAATCAAGCATGATTTAACCCATCATTTAGAACTTCTAAAATGTTGCAATTTACTTTTTCAAACTACTTTGAACATTGTTTTCATCATGCTTTGATATATCTACTCATTTGTACATAAAATTATATGGTAAAAGTTGTGTAGAACTAAGCTTATCATGCCTCTAAGTATGAGTAAATGTTTTATGTTTGATAATGATATGTATTCACTCACTTATTTTGGCATTGTCTACTTATGTGTTTAATCTAAGAATGCTTGTGTATGTTTTGTATTAGTACAATGACTTAAAATTGCACAAGTATCTTACCTACACTACTTTTTTTGCACTTAAAAAGGTTAAGAAAAGTGGTTATGTTTTCGTAAATTATATTGGTTTGCAAAACAAGTATATTAGGAGATCTTTGTACAAAACAAAAATCATAAAATAAAGTGACAAAGATAACTCCACCAAGCACTACTTGAACCTCCTGATAAGTTTTAATAAGCGTTGTGAGGTTGAGCACCTTGGAAATAATAGTAAAGTATCTTGTGCAAATCATATCTTTCTTTCAAAATAAAAACAACTTACTCTTAAGTATACCGGATCACTAGTCTCAACATTAAAATAAAATAAAATATGTGATCCCCCAAGCACTACTTTGCACCCTGATAAGTCTTAATGAGCATTGTGTGTGCAAAGCACCTTGGTAGTTGTACATTTTTTTTGTGCATTAAAGTTTGTGGAAGTAAAAATATTTTGTTTTATTGTGCTCTTTACTTTACATATTTCTTTTATTTTTCATTAAAACATTTGTTTACTCTACTCAAAATACACTTATGTGCACATCATTATCCTCCATAACACTTCTTCTCATGAATATTGGATTCTAATGCAAATTCTATACTACTCTTTATTTATGAAATGCACTAGATAACCTAGCATGCTCTCTCCAATGTTTGGTATGTCTTGAATTTGTGAATTACAACAACATTGTAATAGTCTCTTATTGATATATTTCTTTCATGCTTGGTTACTTTATTGTCAAAATTTTACAATAACTTGATTTGCAAAAAATATCTTCCTTTTTGGAATCTAACTCATATTTCTTCTTATGCATAATCATGATTACAAAAAAAGATGTTTTCTTGTATTTCTATAAGTCTTCCGCATCATCACAATATATTTTTACATTGCGCTTTCATGCTTATATCAAAGTCTTAAATATCAAAAAAAAAATTTTAACAAATGGTAGACTTGCTTGGTAAAATCTATATTGGTTGCTCTCAACATGAAAATATTGTTATGCTAAAACTCTGATTCATTAAGGGATTTCTAAATAGCTATGTGAGTTGTTTGTTTACTAAAATCAAATAAAAATATAAATCCATAAGCTATGAACTCATCATTAGATTTAAAATGCTTAAATGTTTCCAATAATTATTATCCATGACTTCATATCTCACCATAGCGGGGGCGTAGGGTTGTAGACATTAGATAACCTTATCTCTAGTCATGTCTTGTCCTTAACCGGGGAGGGTTTCAGTGGGGCCTTGCGAGGCACTAGGGGGAAAGAGTGCTAGGGTGAGTTTTGTCTAGTGTTTGCATATGGGACTAACACCCCAACCTGCAGCATGTATGCAGCTCCTCATGCCCATCCGTCACTTTGTACGGGGCTAGGGTGTAGACATATTGTATGTGTAGATTGGTTACATGGAAAATCATTACTTTTTTGCTTCAAACATTTATAAAGCAAAATCCTTTGTGTACTTAAAATGCTACAACATCTATTTTGTTACTAAGAATGCTTACCTTATCATTTCAGCTATGTTGCTTACTACTTTTTGTTCCATCATGCTTATATTTTTCTCAACAAGGAGTATTTACCAAGCTTTATATTGCATCCTATTTTTCTTCTCAACATAAATCATTTAAATTTTTATTGCATAATATCACCTAAACCATCTTTTGATACTACCAAAAGGGGAGACTAAATTGCATAAATCTAATATTTAGGGGGAGTGCATTATAATGATATTAAACTCAAAAACTGAGTATATTTTTAGGGGGGGTAATCATATAGGAGGTGCATACACTATCATATGCTCGATCACGAAAATCCTTCAATAAGTGGTTCCGTACCTATCTTAAAAGATATACACTCATCCCTACCCACTTTTGTTAATAACAAAGGGGGAGAAGAAATTGAGAAATCTAGTAAAATAGATACATAGGGGGAGTAGTTTATAAGAGAACACTAATGTAGGGGGAGGACTTGATATAGAAAGAGTAGCCATTAACGCTTTCAATTCTATCACGCTCTTAATATGTTTTTCATGCATATCTTACTACCGCACTTATCTATAAACACAAATTGTCTTAATCTCACTAATTTCTCATACGGGTATTTGTTATTATCAAAAGGGGGAGATTGTTGGAGCCTATGTTCCGCATCTCTTTGTTTGAGAATAACAAATGTCGTGTTGTATTTGATCTAGTCTTTTGTGTGTTTATAGTGTCCAGGTTGTACAGGTTCAATGAGGAGACAAGTACTCGTTCATGGGCATGATCCAAGAGTGTGTACACATTAGAAAAAGAAAAAGGATGAGTTTTGTGTGCTGATCTTAAAATGGCCATAACTTTCAATCCAGGAAGAGTTACAGAACGGTCCACCCCATTTCGGAGATGAGAACGACTCAATCTACAGTCTGGAGAAGTTTAGGATGGCAAAAATGAAGAGGAGCTGTCGTAATTCCGACAGCGATGTCGCCCAGGTGACAGCACAGATGTTACAGCAACAACCCGCACGACAGCACGACGAGCGGTAGTTTGGCGCTGTCGGAATCCGACAGCGATGTCGCCTAGGCGACTGTGAAAAACTATAAATTGGATCGTTTTGTACGTGCATTCTAAGCTTTGAGATTTCAAAGTCCTTTCCTGAGTGCATTCCGTCCAGAGAGCTCTAGAACTCCGAGAACTCCCATTTTGGCAAGAACGCTCAAGAGCGAAGAAGAGACGATCCGTGCGCAGTATCTCAGGCAATCTTTGCAAGGATTCAGCATCGTCTTCAGAGCTTCATATTTAGGGAGTTTCATATCTGAATTTCTTATTTGTATTTTATCTTATCATTTTGTAATCGGAGGAGAAAATCGCCGCCTTGTGCGTGGCGTCTAAGTCTATGTGTGGCTTAGGGGAAATCGCCGCATTGCGTGTGGCGTCTAAGTCCTTGTGTGGCTTAGGAGGAAATCGCCGCCTTGTGCGTGGCGTTTAGGTCCTTGTGCGGATTAGGAGTAAATCGCCGCCTTGTGTGCAGCGTCTAGATCATGGGGAGATCTAGGGGAGGCTAGTAGCAAGATCTAGGAAGAGATTCGCTATAGCCGGCCGGTCCTTGGTTGAAGGACCGGTAAATTGAAAAGAATTTTATTTTTATCATAGCCTTGATTTTAAGATTTATTAAGATCGACAATCCTTTGTATTCATCACTTGTGGAAATAAAATTTGATTTCCAATTTCTTATGATTTTCTAAGTGCTTATTTGGGTTGTCTAAAAATCTACTTGTTTATCCGTTAAAATTATCATAATATATTTAAAAAATATCAAAGTAAAATTTAGCCCTTATTCACCCCCCTCTAAGGGCGCCGCAAGATCCAACAGAGGAGTCGACACCCTCCAGGCTATTCACTAGGTGTGCGAGATCAACTGGAGGTGGAGTATTTTTCTTTCCTGCCCCGAGCGGTTCCCGACCCTGCTAGCTAGGTGGGAGCCTGGTCAGCGGGCTAGCATCGGGGGGGGGGGGGGGGGGGGGGGGGAGTACAAGGTCGACACACTCTAGGAGCTGAGCTCAACTAGAGGTGGAGAGTAGTCGACACCCTCCACGCCATTCGCGAGGTGAGCGAGCTCAACTGGAGGTGGACATAGGGTCGACACAATCTAGGAGCCGAGCTCAACTAGAGGTGGAGCATGTTTCCTTCCTGCCCCGAGCGGTTCCCGACCCTGCCAGCTTGGTGGGAACCTGGTCAGCGGGCCAACATCGGGGGGGAGTTCATGGTCGACACACTCTAGGAGCCGAGCTCAACTAGAGGTGGATAAGAGTCGACACCCTCCGGGCCATTCGCTAGATGAGCGAGCTCAATTGGAGGTGGAGAGGAGTCGACACCCTCCAGGCCATTCGCTAGACGAGCGAGCTCAACTGGAGGTGGAGCATGTTTTCTTCCTGCCCCGAGCGGTTCCCGGCCCTGCCAGCTAGGTGGGAGCGTGGTCAGCGGGCCATCATCGGGGGGGGGGAGTACAAGGTCGACACACTCTAGGAGCCGAGCTCAACTAGAGGTGGAGCATGTTTCCTTCCTGCCCCGAGCGGTTCCCGGCCTTGCCAGCTTGGTGGGAGCCTGGTCAGCGGGCCAGCATCGGGGGGGAGTACAAGGTCGACACACTCTAGGAGCCAAGCACAACTAGAGGTGGAGCATGTTTCCTTCCTGCCCCGAGCGGTTCCCGGCCCTGCCAGCTTGGTGGGAGCTTGGTCAGCGGGCCAGCATCGGGGGGGGGGGGGGGAGTACAAGGTCGACACACTCTAGGAGCCGAGCTCAACTAGAGGTGGAGAGGAGTCGACACCCTCCAGGACATTCGCTAGGTGAGCGAGCTCAACTGGAGGTGGAGTATTTTTCTTTCCTGCCCCCAGCGGTTCCCGGCCCTGCCAGCTAGGTGGGAGCCTGGTCAGCGGGCCAGCATCGGGGGGGGAGTACAAGGTCGTCACACTCTAGGAGCCGAGCTCAACTAGAGGTGGAGAGGAGTCGACACCCTCCAGTCCATTCGCTAGGTGAGCGAGCTCAACTGGAGGTGAACATAGGGTCGACACAATCTAGGAGCCAAGCTCAGCTAGAGGTGGAGCATGTTTCCTTCCTGCCCCGAGCAGTTCCCGACCCTGCCAGCTTGGTTGGAGCCTTGTCAGCGGGCCAGCATCGGGGGGGAGTTCAAGGTCGACACACTCTAGGAGCCGAGCTCAATTAGAGGTGGATAAGAGTCGACACCCTCCAAGCCATTCGCTAAATGAGCGAGCTCAACTAGAGGTGGAGAGGAGTCGACACCCTCCAGGTCATTCGCTAGACGAGCGAGCTCAACTGGAGGTGGAGCATGTTTCCTTCCTGCCCCGAGAGGTTCCCGGCCCTGCCAGCTAGGTGGGAGCCTGGTCAGCGGGCCAGCATCGGGGGGGAGTATAAGGTCGACACACTCTAGGAGCCGAGCTCAACTAGAGGTGGAGCATGTTTCCTTCCTGCACCAAGCGGTTCTTGGCCCTGCCAGCTTGGTGGGAGCCTGGTCAGCGGGCCAGTATCGGGGGGGAGTACAAGGTCGACACACACTAGGAGCCGAGCTCAACTAGAGGTGGAGAGGAGTCGACACCCTCCAGGCCATTCGCTAGGTGAGCGAGCTCAACTGGAGGTGGAGTATTTTTCTTTCCTACCCTGAGCGGTTCCTGGCCCTGCCAGCTAGGTGGGAGCCTGGTCAGCGGGCCAGCATCAGGGGGGAGTACAAGGTCGACACACTCTAGGAGCCGAGCTCAACTAGAGCTGGAGAGGAGTCGACACCGTCCAGGCCATTCGCTAGGTGAGCGAGCTCAACTAGAGGTGGACATAGGGTCGACACAATCTAGGAGCCGAGCTCAACTAGAGGTGGAGCATGTTTCCTTCCTGCCCCGAGCGGTTCCCGGCCCTGCCAGCTTGGTGGGAGCCTGGTTAGCGGGCCAGCATCGGGGGGGGGGGGGGGGGAGTATAAGGTCGACACACTCTAGGAGCCGAGCTCAACTAGAGGTGGATATGAGTCGACACCCTCCATGACATTCGCTAGATGAGCGAGCTCAACTGGTGGTGGAGAGGAGTCGACACCCTCCAGGCCATTCGCTAGACGAGCGAGCTCAACTGGAGGTGGAGTATTTTTCTTTCCTGCCCCGAACGGTTCTCGGCCCTGCCAGCTAGGTGGGAGCCTGGTCAGCGGACCAGCATCGGGGCTAAGTATTTTTTTTTTTGAAAAACTTTCATTATGTTAAACATCCTAATACATGTGAGGAAACCAGGCATGAAAACAAAACATCACATTACATGAACTGAGGGATAGAAAGGAAAACTAGGCTTGGAAACCGAACTGAGTCTCCCACTCCGAGGCCCGGTCTTCCTCGACTTCTTCTGGTAGTTGCTGTTGTTGCCTTGGACTCCTCGCATCTTTCATTTCCAACAACTCGGGCAGGTGGACGTTGCATGACCCTCCTCATCATGGAAGTCGCAGTAAGGTAATTCGACCACATCCTTTCCTTTCCCCCTTCTCTCTGCTTTCCTGGCTCCTCTTCTTCTATCTCTGCCCATCACCATGGTTTGCTGAGGTGATGGAGAGGGTGCATTCGATCCTTGCCTCTACCCCGAGTGGTTGGCTCTTTTCCTTTGGATGCCCTTCCCTCCTTGCTCTCGCGGAGTTGAATTGTTGACCTCTGCGCTCGCCGGGCTATTGGGTAGCCGCCCCCCGGGGTGTCCTCGTCCACCAACATTCACTCGACTCCTTTTGGGGTGGGGCGAGCGGGGGTCGGATGCCTTCTCGTTCGCTCCTCTTTGGGGCTGGGCTAGAAGGGGCGGGGCGTGCTGGGAGGGCGCCTCCCTCCTGAGCTCGCCCCCTTGAAGGGGCGGGGCGAGCTGGGAGGGCGCCTCCCTCCTGAGCTCGCCCCCTTGATGGGGTGGGGCGAGCTGGGAGGGCGCCTCCCTCCTGAGCTCGCCCCCTTGAGGGGACGGGGAGAGCTGGGAGGGCGCCTCCCTCCAGAGCTCACCCCCTTGAGGGGGCGGGGCGAGCTGGAAGGGCGCCTCTCTCCTGAGCTCGCCACCTTGAGGGGGAGGGGCGAGCTGGGAGGGCGCCTCCCTCCTGAGCTCGCCCCCTTGAGGGGGCGGGGCGAGCTGGGAGGGCGCCTCCCTCCTGAGCTCGCCCCCTTGAGGGGGCGGGGCGAGTTGGGAGGGCGCCTCCTTCCTGAGCTCGCCCCCTTGAAGGGGCGGGGCGAGCTGGGAGGGCGCCTCCCTCCTGAGCTCGCCCCCTTGAAGGGGCGGGGGGAGAGCTAGGAGGGCGCCTTCCTCCTGAGCTCGCCCCTTTGGGGATGGGCGAGTGGGAGTATGGCACCTCCCCACTCCCCCCCCCCCCCACCGGTACCTCTTTCCTAGACTGTTGGCTGAGAGTTACCTCGTCCACCTGCTGTGGTGGGACCTCTGGACCATTTCTTCTGCCTCTGACTATCATGGCAAAAGCAACCTGGAAGGTCTGTTATACCTCTTGCCTGAAATCTTCAAATATCTCCAACGTCACCCAAGCCACCGGAGGCTGCGAGTGACCTGGGTCGGATCTTTCTCCACCTCCGTCCATGAAGCTCATCTTGAGAGTTTCTTGAATCGGTCACACTCCATGCTCACCGAACCATAATGTTGAAATCGATTTCTCGGTCTCTGTGGAGTTCGGGGCCCTCAGCAAGATGAGGGGCGACCAACCCTTACTCGCCCCAAGGGAGAGCTCTAGGTTGAAGGTTGATGAACTATGGACTGGACCAAGGGCTTAGTGGGGAGGTCCCGCCACATACCCGGAAGCCCCTTAGGAACTTCCCCTCCCAAGCCACTACTAAGCTTGGGCACCACTAGAGGCTCTCCTCACCCCCTAAAGAGACTTGGGGAGGGAGAGAGAGAGAGAGCTAGCCTAGAATGATCCTCTTCAAATGGTGCCCCCTTGGTCCTATTTATAGGATTTTGGATTTGGGCTGCGAATAAACAAAAATTGCCTGCGAAGTTACCAAAATGCCCCCGGATTTGATCTGCGGATAGCCAATTCCCGCTGTTCAACAACACTAAATGTAGACCGACCCTACTTACTGGGGCTGGGGCAAGCCAGGGGGCCGGCCCCCTTCCTGCTCACCCCCTAAGGGCTCTGGGCGACCCATAGGGCTGCCCCCCCCCCCCCACCCGACTCGCCCCCTAAGGGCTCTGGGGAGAGCCAGGGGGCTGTCCCCCTCCCGGCTCGCCCCCTAAGGGCTCTGGGGCGAGCCAGGGGCTGGCTCCCTCCCGGCTCGCCCCCTAAGGGCTCTGGGGCGAGCCAGGGGGCTGTCCCCCCTCCCGGCTCGCCCCCTAAGTGCTCTGGGGCGAGCCAGGGGGCTTGCCCCCTCCCGGCGTGCCCCCTAAGGGCTCTGGTGTGAGCCAGGGGGCTGGCCCCCCTCCCGGCTCGCCCCCTAAGGGCTCTGGGGCGAGCCAGGGGCTGGCCCCCTCCCGGCTCGCCCCCTAAGGGCTCTGGGCGAGCCAGGGGGCTGGCCCCCCTCCCAGCTCGCCCCCTAAGGGCTCTGGGGCGAGCCAGGGGGCTGGCCCCCCTCTCTGCTCGCCCCATAAGGGCTCTAGGGCGAGCCAGGGGGCTGGCCTCCCTCCTGGCTCGGCCCCTATGAGCTCTGGGAGAGCCAGGGGGCTGGCCCCCTCCCGGCTCACCCCCTAAGGGCTCTGGGGCGAGCCAGGGGTCTGTCCCCCCACCCGGCTCACCCCCTAAGTGCTCTGGGGTGAGCCAGGGGGCTGGCCCCCTCCCTGCTCGCCCCCTAAGGGATCTGGGGCGAGCCAGGGGGCTGGCCCCCTCCCTGCTCGCCCCCTAAGGGCTCTGGGGCGACCCAGGGGGCTGGCCCCCCTCCCGGCTCGCCCCCTAAGGGCTCTAGGGCGAGCCAGGGGGCTGGCCCCCCACCCGGCTTGCCCCCTAAGGGCTCTGGGGCGATCAAGGGGGCTGGACCCCTCCCGGCTCGCCCCGTAAGGGCTCTGGGGCGAGCCAGGGGGTTGGTCCCCCTCCCGGCTCGACCCCTAAGAGCTCTGGGCGAGCCAGGGGGCTGTCCCCCTCCCTGCTCGCACCCTGAGGGCTCTGGGTTGAGCCAGGGGCTGGCCCCCTCCCGGCTCGCCCCCTAAGGGCTCTGGGGCGAGCCAGGGGGCTGTCCCCCTCCCGGCTCGCCCCCTAAGGGCTCTAGGGCGAGCCAGGGGCTGGCCCCCTAAGGGCTCTAGGGCGAGCCAGGGGGCTGGCCCCCTAAGGGCTCTAGGGCGAGCCAGGGGGCTGGCCCCCTCCCTGCTCACCCCCTAAGGGCTCTGGGGCGAGCCAGGGGGCTGCCCCCCTCCCGGCTCGCCCCCTAAGGGCTCTGGGGCGAGCCAGGGGGCTGGCCCCCTCCCTGCTCGCCCCCTAAGGGCTCTGGGGGCGGGGGCGAGAGGTGGGCTCGCCCAACCTCCTCTCGCCTCCCTTATGCTGGGGGAGGGGTCGAGAGGGGGGCTCGCCCCACCTCCTCTCGCCCCCCTTATGCTGGGGGCGGGGGCGAGAGGGGGGCTCGCCCCACCTCCTCTCGCCCCCTTATGCTGGGGGCGGGGGCCAGATTGGCTAGCACCCGGCGGTATTGCTACCGCCGGTGCTAGCTACTCATCTTGGCATATTTGCGAGACGACCGAGCGCTCTCAGCGGTGCCGTCGAGATGGCTGAGGAGGGCTAGCGCCCGGTGGTAGTGCTACCGCCGGCGCTAGCGGCCGTATCTGAGCCGTCCATGGTTAACAAGGGATGATTGATTTACCTCCACCCTATTCTTGTCCTCAGCCATCGTAGGAAAAACAACTCTTAAAGACCTCTCGGGTCCCGGGTGTTCGATCAGTGAATTCAGGGTTGTACACTCAGCGGTTGATGAACTTCAGTCTCAGCGTTCGACGAACCTCCTAGTCTCAGCGTTCGACGAACTCAGCTCTGCGTTCAAAGAATAAGTATCAGATGTTCAGATCGATGAAAGTTCTTCTCACCTCAACGAATTCAATATTCCAGCTAGCTTATCAGATATTATCTTTCAGTTCGACGACCTCCAGCTTGAGATCGACGAACTCCAGATTGCGTTCGACGAAATTTGTTCAGATCGACAAAATTTGTTATTTCAGTTCAGTATTTCAGACAGATTATTTTATTCTATTCTCTGAACTCAGAACTTTCAGCAATGGCTCTATTATATCAGATAAGTAAGGATTATATATTTCCATTTTTTATTTCGAGAATATAACCGTTGACATTTAGCTGAAAAAGACACGTTCATGGAAAAGGAAAAAGATAAAGCGTATCAGATTTACAGTTCCCAGATATATCTCTTCTGAATATTTCATTCGTTAAATCAGGGGATTTGAATTTCAAATCTGTGAGAGATTTCAAAAGAAATAGAAAAGGAAGAAGATATACATTATTATTACAACATAACAGAATAGTAAGACAGGAAAAAGGAAGAAGAAAGTTGTCGAGAGAAATACAGAAGGAAGAAAGAAAAAGCTAACAGATCATCTTCATCTTCCTCAAGCAGCACCATCTTATTCTCTGAGAACAACAATAAAAATCATCTCTCAGTTTTTCTGCTGCAAGTTCAGATCTTCAAAAGAGCAACAACCAATCTGAGAAAACATCTGTCTCTCAGATTCATCAGCTATCAAGGAAGAGATCTACTTTCAAGAGAAAGCTCCATCCTCAACTGTTAACAAATTTCAATCAGACAGTGGGAGCTTTACAACAATATTCCACTAGAGTCTTCTCTCAGATTATTAACAGAGAAGAACATCTAAACCCTCTTTATCCCCTCTTGTACAGGGTCATAACTCCCTTCAAAAGTTAACCCCTTGGTGGCAGGGCACCTGAACAAAAACCTGTAGTTTGGTTAGAGCAGCTGATCAAAAGCTCCTTGGTGTTTGGACACCTGGTCAAATATCCATTGGTGATAAGGCACCTGATCAAAAACCTAGTGGAATACTACCAAGGGTGGTAGAAGAGTAGACGTACCCAGGTTTATTGGGGAACTACTATAAAATCCTTGTGTCCTCTGTGTTTGTGTGAATTTCTGTATTATGTTGTGTGCTCTCTTTGTGTTTGTTTTTATTACTCACTCAATACACATATAAGTATCACTATTTTAATTACGCAATAAAATTAAGTGAAAAACTTTTTAATACTCTATTCACCACCCCTCTAGAGTAAATCTAAGATCTAACCTCACTTTCAGAATGCCCTAGATCGATTCCGCTGCCAGGCTCTCATAGACGGTGGGTTAGGTTGATCTCTAGAGAGGCTAGCAAGTGACAAGTTCTTTGGTGCTGGAATGCCCCAGATCGATTACGCTGCTGGGATCTCATAGACGGTGGGTCAGGTTGATCTCTGGAGAGGCTAGCAAGTGGCAAATTCTTTGGTGTTGGAATGCCCAAGATCGATTCCACTGCCGGGCTCTCATAGACGGTGGGTCAGGTTGATCTATGGAGATGTTGGCAAGTGGCATGTTCTTTGGTGCTGGAATACCCCAGATCGATTTCGCTGTCGGGCTCTCATAGACGGTGGGTCAGGTTGATCTCTGGAGAGGCTGGAAAGTGGTAAGTTCTTTGGTGCTGGAATGCCCAAGATCGATTCTGCTGCAGGGCTCTCATAGATGGTGGGTCAGGTTGATCTCTGGAGAGGCTGGCAAGTGGCAAGTTCTTTGGTGCTGGAATGCCCCAGATCGATTCCGCTGTCGGGCTCTCATAGACAGTGGTTCAGGTTGATCTCTGGAGAGGCTGGCAAGTGGCAAGTTCTTTGGTGCTGGAATGCCCAAATCGATTCCGCTGCCAGGCTCTCATAGACGGTGGGTCAGGTTGATCTCTGGAGAGGCTGGCAAGTGGCAACTTCTTTGGTGCTGGAATGTCCCAGATCAATTTCGTTGCCGGGCTCTCATAGACGGTGGGTCAGGTTGATCTCTTGAGAGGCTGGCAAGGTAGCAAGTATTGGTGTCGGAGTGCCCCGAATGATTCCGCTGTCGGGCTCCCACTAGCCGGTGGAGTAAGTAGGTCTCAAGGACCAGCTAACAAGTAAGTTATTCATACTAAGGGACTCGGCTCGCAAAAGTCTCAAGGCCTAGGGGAGGCGAGCCCGTAGGCTCGCTCATGGGGAAGAAAAAAGACAACGGATAAGAAGTACCTAAGTCCAAGGGTAAAGGCGGGTCGACTGAGCATGGTGGTCGCAAAGCTCGCCGAGATGAGCCCAGGCTCGCGAATATGCTTTCAAATTTTGGTGGCATATGTAAAAGCAGCGAGCCAAAAGGGGCCCGTCGGCGCAACAGTCAAAAGGAAACATGGGGGGCTGGCAAAAGGTGAGCGCGAGTGAGGAAGGGTAACGTTAATGCCCGCTCGCAAGTTTCTCTAAGGGTCGAGCCGAAGGAGAGAAGCGGGCCCGGCCTCACCTCGGTTAGAAAAGTTAGGTGGGTCTATCTAACGAAATTTCTTAGCAAACGAGTTCAGAAATAAGGGAATCGATAAGACAAAGAGTCACGCGATCATGAATAAATGTGCGGGTGCGAGTAAGAGATAAAAAAGAAATTACACTTAAAAGATAGACACAATATTTCCTTGATCGCTCAAAGATTTTTACAGTTAACGGCGAACTCGCCGGTCAAAAACAAAAGTTTTTACATTTGGCAAAAAATTAAAACAACAAAGCAGCCCGCCGGAGAATTCTTCAATCGCTCCCGTGATCTTCCACCTCAGATACCGGTGTGAACAAATCAGGGATGATGTCTTCCGCGGTGAGCTCCATAGCGTTAGGAATGATCAGGTCCGCCCTTTTAAGGGTGTCAAAGACAAGTTCAGCGATCCCCATTGAGTTTTTGCGGGCGGCCTCCTTTTCATCTCGTGACTGGCTGCGAGCTCTAGCTCGCGGAGGAGGTTGGGGGGGGGGGGGGGGGGGGGGGGATCACCACCAGGGTCAGGTCGCGAACCTTTGCCTTGAGGTAAGTGTTCTCCTTCTCCAGGTCGGAGATCCTGGCGGTTTGTTTGCTTACGGACTCGGCATCCTGCAGAAAGGAAGTTAGCAAACGCAAAATGAAGCGAGGCAGAACAAGACTTTTGCAGACATTACTTACCAGGCCACATTGGAGGATATCGAGGAGGCCCTCATACAAGGCCTTTTTTCACTTAAGCCCCGCGACCTCATCCGTCGCTTTCCAAAGCTCGCCATTCAGCTCTTTGATCTCCCTGTCCGTGGTGAAGTATCAGTGGCCCACCATATGGGCAAGCTCCGTCGCCCGGAGCTGGGCTCGCATAGCCTCATACACGAGCCCTTTGGGAATGAAGGCCCTGAAGAGGGAGGCATTCCTCGCGGCCGTAGATCCCGAGAGCGAGGGCGAACGCCTCACCCCCAACTTTGTCACTCTCCACCTAGGAGGGGAGGAGCGAGGAGCAAACAACCTTATTTTGCTCGGAGTCCCACGCGAGCACCGGCTCGCCGGCTGCGTCCGGGAGCTTGGCACCAAGCCCGAAAGTCTTATGGCTTATCGGCTTGGGCTTTTTGGCGTCGCCACCGGGCTCGCCACTCTCATCAACGGGCTTCTGGTTCGCCGACGGGGAGAGGGGGATCTCTGGCTCTGACAGATCCATGATGTCTTTTCCCTTTTGTGCGGGGGGTGCTTTCTTGGTCTTCTTCGCCGATCCCTGCGAGGCGAGTCAGCCTGGAGGAGGGGGACGTTTCTTTCCCGATGAAGAGCTCGGGATGTCACGGCATGCCTCGGCGGCCACGCTCGCGAGCGAGCCAGTTGCGAGGGTCAAGGATGGCGTGTGCGGGGGGTTGTGCGGAAGATCGCGTTCTCCTGAAAAGGTGTTAGAAATGTTAGCAAAACACGAAAGAAAGAGAGAGGGAAAGTTTGCGAGGGCGGGTCATACCTTCGCCCTGGAGAACGGGCGTCAGCGAGTCCACCCTCTGCCAGAGGAAGACGAACTCGAAGTTCTTCCCCTGCAGGTACAGGTATAGTTTGGCATCGTCGACCCCCAGCGAGGCGGGAGGGCGGTTGGTGGCTTTGTCCCGCTGAAGGGGAGAGTAGGAGATGTTGCTGAAAGGGCCCTTCACTAGGACATATTTCGGCGTCCAGTAATGGGCCTTATTCACCGTTTTGCAGATGGTGACGTGCTGACTCACGAAGTGAGCCGTCCCATCTTTGTATGCGCGAAAAGAAAATACCTTGTGGAAGTCGAGCAGAATAAACTCGATTCTCTCCTCCCGAAGGTAGCTGGCGAATGCGACCACCACGACGATAGCATTCGGTGTCAGCTGGCTTGGCATAACGCCAAAGTATTTGAGTACCTAGAAGAGTCGGCAAGGGTTAGAGCGCTCATCGTGAAGCGAGCCAGGAATACTATGTCCAAAGAATAAACATACCTGGCGCACTTCCGGCCAGAGGGGGAGTCGCAGGACATTCTCAAAGTGAGCGATGGGGATGGCGAGCTCATCGGGGTGTGGGTCACTTATGGTGTCTCGATCAGTAGGGCAGCGAGCCGCAAATCCAAGAGGGATATACTGGTCAACGGTGGCGAGAAATTCCTCCGGGGTGAGGTTGGCACAGAAGAAAGGGCCCTCGAGGAAGGCTCTGACACACTTGGCTCGCCCCTCCGCCTCCACATCTGCGATCATGATGTTAGAAGGCTGCAAATCGCGAAAGCAGCGAGCACGAGCTAGGCCCTGCGAGAGGGTTATAAGAAGAGAGCAAAGAGAAAGCAGTAAATACGGTGGTTGAAAAGATAAAGACGGAGTCTTTATATAAATGAAAATGGTGGGAAGGATACGAAGGGCCGGGGCTGCGGATAGCGGATCCATGCTGTATTCTTCAAACCTCCCGGAACCTTATTCGCACCTGGCGAGTCGGCGCCCCACAAAAGGGAATCTCTCCAGCTAGCCCGGGGGAGAGCAAGACCTGTATAAAGAAGTAAAGCGAGAGCGAGCCGCGAGAGCAAATCATGAAAGTAAGGCGACCAAATATAGATGTTAAGAGAAAAGTTTGCAAAGGGCGAACGAGGTGGACATAGCGATGGATGCAATGAAAACAGAAAAGGTGGGCTCGCAAGCGAGCCAAGAAAGTCTTAATATTACAAACCATCAAATTATTTAATCCCCCCATAAAGAGGAGGGGAAGAGGAAGCCAACAGCGAATTACAAAGAGAAGCTTTTTAGTAATGAAGACACTTCCAGCGACCCCGCACACCCGAGCGTGGGGGGACTCGCGGGTGGTGGTACTCGCTAACTGACTGGGCCACGCGAGTTATCAGCTGCGCGCAATCCTCAATCCGAGCGATGTGCACCTCGGGGGAGGTCACCTCACTACGGTCGACCGGCCGCACCTCGGCAAGGATGCGCGCATTTGCGTCCTCAATCGCAGCAAATCTCCTTTCATACGTGAGTCGATCCAGCTGATTTTGTTCGTATAACTCCCGCAGCATGGAAGTGTGCTTCTGGAATATCTCGGTGACCCGCTTCTTCATTTGCTCTGGATTGCCAGGGTCCCCCAAAAAATCCGCGACCTGACCCGGCGAGGGGGGTGGAGACATCTCCACCTCTCCATAGTTCGAATCGGTGAGCGGGGTAGGGGATCACCTGCGAGGTAGAAATCAGCGAGGAGGAGGTGGAAATGGCACTCGGTGGGGATGGTCTAACCTGGTGGGGGAACTTGGGTACTAGGCCGCTAGCGAGAGGTGCCCGGCCGGCCCTGGAACGCTTCGACGAAGGCAGGGGTAACAGCCTTCCCCAGACCAGGGGGAACGCGGGTTCAGCAGCGAGTCTGGGCTCGGTAAGTAATGTCCCTCAGGGGCTCCTTTGTCCCAGAATGCTGAATCCAGGAGTGATGATGGTCTGATTCGGCGGGGCCGGCGGGTCCGCGGGAGGAGGAATCCGCTCCTCCAAATTTGTGAGAAGAGGCACTGCATAAGGGATAAGGGAAACTTAGCGAGTAAGGAAACATATTTCAAAGGAAGGCGAGGAGAACTACTCACCTGACTGCGAGGGAGGGGCCCGCATATCAGAGGTCCTCACATCCCGGGATGCAGGGTCAATCCTCCTAGGGGTGGAGGTGCGAATCTCCGAAGTTGTTTTCTCCAGTGTATTCTCTCCCGGGGGAGTGTTCTGCGAGCGAAGAAGCAATGTCAGGTAAAAAAGACGTTAAATTAGCGAGTTTGGTATTAGTACCTGCGAGGCGAGTTCGTCATAGGAGGATGGAGATAGAAGAGAAGACCCATTTTTGCCAGGCGAGAGCTGGACAGTTTTTGCCATTTTTGTGAGGGTCTGAGGCGAAGTACGTTGCGGTGAGGCCCAGGAAGCGAGCATGGCTGCCTTGGCCTTTTGAGCCGTCTGCGAGGCCCTAAGGCAGGCCAGAACCTCTTCCTTTTTAGACATCGCACCGAGCCTCACAGCGAGGGGGAAAAGCTTCACAAGAGGAAGAAAAAGTTTGAACACTAGCTAGGAGGAATGGTATTTATAGCTACAGGCCTGGGCCCCAACAAAAGATTCGTGCCACGTCATCAAGAGGCTGGCGAATACCAGGGGTTGGATGTTTCTTCGCGAGCCTAGGTAGCCCCGCGAAGAGCGGGGATTGTGTACAACCCCGATATTCTCCAGGAGATGGGCCTATATTGAGAAATCAACATGCGAAGGAAGTAACAAGGAAGGCGAGCCAGAGTCTCAAAGGTCGCTCGCAGGAAGGCGGGCGAGCCGGGCACTCGCCGATCGCTCGCAAGATAGGCGGGCGAGCCAGATCCTCGCGGTCCGCTTATAGTGGTCTTCTGGGCGAGCCAGATTCTTTCGCAGTTTCTGTGTTCGACGAACTTCAATCGGTGTTCGACGAAATTCATTTTGCGTTTGACGAACATCACGCTTCATTTACACGAAATAGATTGATAAGTCAACAGGCAAAGGAAGTAACAAGGAAGGCGAGCCAGAGTCTCAAAGGTCGCTCGCAGGAAGGCGGGCGAGCCGGGCACTCGCCGACCGCTCGCGAGAAAGGCGGGCGAGCCAAATCCTCGCGGTCCGCTTACAGTGGTCTTCTGGGCGAGCCGGATTCTTTCCAAGTTTCTGTGTTCGACGAACTTCGATCTGCGTTCTACGAAATCCGTTCTGCGTTCGACAAACATCACGCTTCAGTTCGACGAAATTTCTATTCAGTTCGGAGAAATTGCTTCTCAGCTCGACGAGCTCAATCTTCCAGCCAGTTCAGCAGATTTTCACAGGGCCAAGGGGAGCTCGCAGGAAGGCACGCAAGACCCTGCCTCGGTGGATGTCGCCAGAAGGGGTGCGAGCGGGGCCTTCGCAGAGCGCTCACCTAAGAGGGGTTTCACGAACCATGCTCGCGAGGAGATTCGCGGGAGGTCTTGCAAGTAGCCTTCTCGCAGGCCACTTACCCATCGGCTAGGAGGTGAAATTACACCTCTGCCCCTGGTGGTCTGCCGTTACCCCTCCAAACAGCGGAGTTTGGTTGTTAGCAGGCCAAATTGGGGTGTGTTTAGTAAAACCAAAAGGCGGAATTCCACAATTAACAGACCACGAACAAAAATCTATAAATAGACCTTAAAGGGCACCTTGGGAGTGGATTCCAATCTTAGTTCTCTGAGCTTCTTCCTCCCTTAGTTACTTTGGTTTAGCACTCTAGCTCTCCAAGGTGCCCAAGTCTCAACTTCTGCTTGGGAGGGGAAGCGCTCAATGATCTTTCGGGTTTATGGTGGGACCTCCTCGATGTGACTAAGGTCTTAGTCTATTTCCGAGTCTCCAGTATGCTCCTTCCGAGGGACTAGTAAGGGCTAGCTGCCCCTCAACTTGTTGAGGGCCCGAGATTCACAAGATATCGAGAAATCAGTTTCAACAATCAGAGAATGATATCATCAATGTAAACGTACTGACAAAATTTCATGAGCAAATAAGGTATTATGATTACGTAAATTCTTAAAATAAGAAAGTGCCCTAACTGGTTCTTAACTAATTTAGAGAGGATAAATGTTCCTAAAAATTCTAGATAAATTATCCAGGGCTTATTCCAACCCCATGAAACTCTCTACCAAGATCTAAGTCAATCTGACGAAATATTACTGAAAGTACACAGTTAACCTCACTAGAATTCTCTAGAGGGGGGGTGAATAGAGATTAAAAATACTTTGTGCAATTATATATATAAGTGTAATAATCACATATTTAAGTTTCCCACACGCCAACAAGAATGAAGTAAATGAAGAAGGAAAATAACAAGAAGAAAATCACAGCACAACACAAAGAAATATAGTGGTTCCCCAAACTTTGGGTAGTCCACTCTTCTACCCCCTTTGGTAGGAATTCACTATCTTGCACTGAGTCTTTTGATAAGGAGACTCTTAGAACCAGCCTCTAAGTCTTTTGATAAGGAGACTCTTAGAACCAGTACAACTGAATTTTTTGAAGAGAGATTCTAAAAACTCTTTTACAATATTTGAAAATGAAATTAGAAAGAGAAGAAGAAGTATTTGAAACAAGAAAGAATCTTCTTCCTAGCAAGAAGATTAGAAGCACAAGAAATAGTGAATGAAATCTCTCTTCTATAGTGAGAAGGAGATTGTGAGCCTTTTCTCTATTTTAGTGAGAGCTATCAGAGTTTGCAGCAGTATGGCTTCAGAATGAGGAGAAGAAAGCTTGATCTTTGCTGCAGCACTATTTCTCAATTGTCTCTCTTTTCACTTGGGAGCTCTTCCTCTTTTTCAAAATGAATATGGTGGTACACTTGTTGTCATTCTCTGCCGATCTCCTCCTTATTTATAGCTCTGTTTAAAAGATATTGCTAAAGGGGAATAATTAATTAGCAGACAGAAAATTAGGAAGAGATAAGAGTTTCCATAATGAATATTTCTGTAGAAGGAAAAGAATTCATTCTGATTTCAAATAATATCCATAACAATCTTAATCAAATTAGCCAAGAATCAAATAGATGGAAAGGCTGATTCAGAACGGCTATAAAAGAATAATATCATTCCATATAAATCAGATCTACAGAAAGAAGGAAAGAGATCTGGCGTGTTTTTGAATTTCTTGTAGATATCGACGTGCGTCGATTACTATTCGACGTAAGCGTCGAATTCATCCTGACTGAATGTTGAGAGGAGAATAAGGAAGGAGCGTCGACTAAGGTGCGTCGACTTCACTAGATGCGCCGACTAGAAGTCAGAGTAACGTCGACATAGAATGCGTTGAATTCTTCTAAGAGTTACTTCGACTCATTCTGAGAGAGACGTCGAATGTATTTCGACGTTGCGTCGAATACTATTCGACGCATATTTACTTAGCCTAATTTTTCATACTTAGAATTTATATTCTTCTTAATTCTAGGGGTTAAGATAAATCATTTCCCCAACAATCTCCCCCTATTTGTCTTAACCCTACATAGAGAGAAATTGTATCAGTCTTTTAATCAACAAAGCAAAGCATTTATATAGAGAGGAAATATGCTAAGCAATCATATAACAAGTAATTATCTTTCACAAGATTTAAACTAGAAACTTCTTGTTATACATGAAATTGACAAAAGCAGAATATAGTTTTCTAGATAAATTTTCAATAGCATCAAAAATATAGCCCCTGGCTCTATCAGGATGCTCCTGGACATTTCTGATGATTGTGTGTAGTTTTTCCAGGACTTTGTCAGCATCAGGGAGAGTGTCATTTAGAGAATAGCCCTTGCTGATGATGATTGCTGCCTTTTCATCAATCATCTCAATGGTAATGTTTTGAGGTTTCTTTTGAGTAGGCTTGGGCTCAGGAGGTCCTTTGTTGTCAACCTTTGGCCTATATTTTCTCTTTTATGATTGCTGTTTCTCAGGGATCTCAGTCATCATTCCTTTCCCTTTCCAGGGTGAATCATGCCATTTGTCTAATCCTTTTGGCCTTTCAGGCTTCTTATAGGGGATGTAAACATCTTCTGAACATCTTACACCCCTTTTGTGCTTTTGTCCTTTTTCTGGGATAAGCCCTGCCTGAGGATTTTTCTTCAGATAGGCTTCAGTATCAAATAATTTCTTTGGAATTTTGATGGTAGATTCAGCAAGAATTTGTTCCTTGGTCATTCCCTGTTGATCTTTTCCATCCAGACTTTCCTCTTATCTTCTACTTCTTTCATAGCTGCTTCATATTCATACATATCTCTTTCTCTTATTTCTTCATGCCTCTTTTCCATGTCAGGGTCATGGTATTCCTTTACAGGGCTGTTAGGAGTGATAACATGTATCTTTTCAAACCTCATTAGGGATATCCTCAAGTAGGGGTGTCTTCTTCAATCTCTCCTTCAATCTCTCCTGAAGGGATATCCTCAAGTAGGGGTGTCTTCAGTTTGATATAACTGGCAGAGAAGCCAGGAGAGTGATGTTGAATTTCTTCCTCACATGGGGTTGCTTCAATCCACACTTGTCCTCTCCATTCATCAGAGGAGGCTGCTTCTTCCTCCCCCTGGACTTCTGTGTTCTTTACCACAGCAATCTCCCCTGGGTATGTGGGGCATCTACTCTGAATTCTGAATCCACAGCATGATCTCCTTCAGTATGGTAAGATGAGGTCTCTCCAAAGTGTTTGTTGAAGGTGTAGTCAGAGTGATTGGAGAAGATTGGAGCCTATTGTAAGAAAAGAAGTTGGTGTAATACTTTAGAGATAATATTCAGAGTTGGAGAGGAAATTAACCTTGAGCTTTTAAGAGAGATAGAGAACCTGACAAGGGGGGTTTCTGGAGCAACTCTCCCCCTGGTTTATATCTTGCATAAAGGATTTAAACCCTTCTGGCGACAGAGGCTGTTCTTGAATGAGAGCATTAAGCTCAGGAAGAGAAGAAGAGAGATTTGCCAGTTTGGCTGCACAGGTGTTGATCATGGCAGCACACTCGTTGGCGAAGTGGTTCAGTCGAGTCTGGAAGTCATTTACTAGTTGTTCAAGAGCATCGATCATCGCTTTGATGAGGGCCGATTGATCAGGAGTTGGTGCCATTGATGCAGAGAGAGAGAGAGAGGTAAAAGACGAAGTTTTGGCGGTTGAGGAGAGTATATATTATGAAATAAGAGGAATTATTTAAAGAATGTGAAACGTCGAGAAAGGAAACAGAAATCAAGGTATATCAGGTAATCCAATCGTCAAAAGAGGAAGTAAGGATTTCATTCTAATTTTGACAAGAGGTCGACGTTACGGCGAATTGTTGTCGACGCATGGGCATTGATGTCAACGTATGCGTCGATATGGAGTCGACGCTCCGTGGAGATATGTCAGCCTAGCATTTTGTCGACGTGTTCATAGATTTGCGTCGATATAAAGTCGACGGTGCGTCGATATGTATTCGACGTATCTTCAAATACTTTCTTAGATCTTTTAGATTTCCCCAACAATGGTGGTTACAGGCATCCATCAAGCATTCCTAAGGTGTTGATGAAGTAATTATGCTTAGTTTCATCCAATGGTTTTGTGAAGATGTCTGCTCTTTGACTGTCTGTAGGAATGCATTCTAAGGTTATCTTACCTTTTTCTACATTGTCTCTAAGGAAGTGATGTCTGATCTCTATATGTTTGGTTCTACTATGAATGACTGGGTTGGATGCTATGGATATAGCACTGGAGCTATCACAATAGATCTTAGAGTTATTGACCTCCAATTTGTAGTCAAGAAGCTGATTTTGCATCCACAGGATTTGTGAACAACAGCTCCCAGCAGCTATGTATTCAGCTTCAGCTGTGGAGGTTGAGTCTGAGGTTTGTTTCTTACTAAACCATGATATTAATCTGTCACCTAGGAATTGGCAAGTACCAGATGTACTTTTTCTATCAACTCTACATCCAGCATAATCTGCATCTGAGAAATCTATTAATTCAAAGTTGGTTTCTGCTGAGTACCACAGACCTAGTTCAGGGGTCCCTTTAGGTATCTAAGAATCCTTTTTACAGAGGTGATATGGGATTCTTTTGGATTAACCTGAAATCTAGCACATATGCAAGTGGCAAACATAATGTCAGGTCTGCTAGCTGTTAGATATAGAAGGGATCCTATTATTGCCCTATATGTCTTTTGATCTACTGATTTTCCCTTGGCATCCTTTTCTATAATGGCATTAGTTGCCATAGGTGTTTTCATAGTAGAAGCTGATTCCATACCAAACTTTTTGATTAACTCTTTAGTGTACTTAGACTGTGAGATGAAGATTCCCTCACTACTTTGTTTTACTTGTAGTCCTAGGAAATAAGAGAGTTCTCCCATACTACTCATTTCAAATTTAGATTGCAGTAGATTAGCAAATCTTTTACAAAGTTTGGGATGAGTTGAGCTAAAGATGATGTCATCTACATAGATTTGAACAAGAAGGAGTTGATTTTTATGGATCTTAGTAAAAAAGTGTTTTATCCACTTTTCCTCTTTCAAAAGAATTTTCTAAAAGGAAGTTAGAGAGAGTTTCATATCAGGCGATCTCCTTCTTATTTATAGCTCTATTTAAAAGATATTGCTAAAGGGGAATAATTAATTAGCAGACAGAAAATTAGGAAGAGATAAGAGTTTCCATAATGAATATTTCTGTAGAAGGAAAAGAATTCATTCTGATTTCAAATAATATCCATAACAATCTTAATCAAATTAGCTAAGAATCAAATAGATGGAAAGGCTGACTCAGAACGGCTATAAAAGAATAATATCATTCCATATAAATCAGATCTACAGAAAGAAGGAAAGAGATCTGGCGTGTTTTTGAATTTCTTGTAGATATCGACGTGCGTCGATTACTATTCGACGTAAGCGTCGAATTCATCCTAACTGAACGTTGAGAGGAGAATAAGGAAGGAGCGTCGACTAAGGTGCGTCGACTAAAAGTCAGAGTAACGTCGACATAGAATGCATTGAATTCTTCTAAGAGTTACTTCCACTCATTCTGAGAGAGACGTCGAATGTATTTTGACGTTGCGTCGAATACTATTCGACGCATATTTACTTAGCCTAATTTTTCATACTTAGAATTTATATTCTTCTTAATTCTAGGGGTTAAGATAAATCATTTCCCTAACAATTACCATATGTCCTTCAATAGGTTCACTATACTACCCTACAGTTTGAATTGGGGTTCTAGGGCACATCCACTCCAAACCATCCAAAACCACTTGTGGTGGGTGTTTTATGTGACATCAAGTCTCTGGTCAAAATTTCACAACATTTGGATAAGAGTTGATCTCCCAAATCCATCTAGTGCACCTTTGTTCTAATATCCCTTAGTTTGACCAATTTTGGGTTACTCAATTACTCAACCAAATCAATCACAATTGGGATGCAATTTTTACCAGAGTCGTGTCATGACCCTAAGGACCACCCACAAAACTTTTGTAGGGTTTGGATGCCATTAGACCCTATAATTAATTCTTACATGAAATATTAAATTTCTACAAAAACTATAGAAAATATTTCTCCAAAAATTCCCATTTTTGGATATGTTTAGGGTAAGGGTAAATCTAGCATATGTTCCAAATTTCAAAGCATTTGGATGTCCAGATTAGTGGGGGAACTCAAATCAATCTCTGGTCAACCCTATGTATAAGTTGCACCATTTTGAGTGTTGCAGTCAAACCAGTGGGCCAAATCGGCTCAAATCCATTTAATAATAAACTAGACACATAGATCTACAACTTTTGTCTTTGGCCATTTTTCCAAAAATGGCCTTTAAGGGGTTCAATTTTTCAGTTTCAAAAACAAGTATTTTCAGGAATAATTATGACGTAAATAATCACAAAATTGTATAAAATAAAATGGAGGGCATCAGTTCATCTTCTCCAATCAGCCAACGACCACGATTGGCCCATCCTGTAGCAACTTGGGAGGTAATTTTCCGGCCACCTAGACCCTCTCCCGGTCGGCCAATGCCACCACCACCTTCGTTGAGGTGGCGGTCGGCGATGTACGGTGGTTGGCCGACCGGAGGAGGCCAGAATCGGGGATTTGAACAAGAAAGAAAAAGATTGAACACAAGCTTTCGGCCATGCCGATCCATGACCAATTGGCCCCAAATATAGCGGCCAAAGTGATGAGATCTACCCATTATGAAATAGATGAGAGGAGAGGAGAGGACCTGAGTGGTGGCTTGTAGCTGTATGGATAGCCAGTCCGCCATGGATGCTTGAGAAGCTTTGGGGCCATGATAATCTTCTGCTAGGGAGCACGAAATCCTCTTGGAAAGATGGTGGAGAGGGAGGTTACAAAGTTGAATGTTATTAATGACCATTATTTGTAAATTTTGGCCATGTGAAACCCCATGAAATTCACCACCCCTTGGCATGAAATCATCAGAAAACTCATCATAACTGATAGAGGAAATGAATCATCATCAATTGGGAGAGAATGGAGGGTCAATTTGCCTTGAATGCCATGAATTCACCTTGAATGGCCACTATCTCTCTTCAAATTGGGGAAAACTCCCAGTTTCTTTCTCCTAATCACACCCTCCAGAAATTGGATAGCATTTCATGTAATTTCAATGGTGAATAATCATTTGGGCCATTGAAATTGGGCTTAGCCCAAGGGATTGAGCTTTGGGCTTAATTAACCCAATTTGGGCAATATTGACCAAGTGTTGACTTTGAAAAATTTGTGAAATTAATTAGGCACAATGGGACAATGTTGACCCATTGGCCTCCCTAACTGATTACGGGAACTTGGGGAATGTCAATTTTTCCAATTGACCCCTAATTGACCCTACATAGTGTGGTTTGACTTATTTGGGGCTAGAGTTGACTTTGATCAAATTAACCAATTAGGTTGACACCATTGGGTCCTTTGTGACCAAAGGGGCAGCCTAAAGGGTTAGGGGTGTCATGGTAGGGTTAGGTGATCAACTTGATACCTAGAACTCCATCCCTTGGTTAGGTAACTGGAATTTACTACTTGCAGACCATGGTGATTTTTGCCTCGAGCCTAAGCTCTTATGATCTCTTCGCGCATCCTAGGGTTTTGTCATGACCTAGTCATGACAAAACCATCTTAGGGGTCTAGTTGTTTGGGGGATGTTACACATGGTACTCTTTGATAGTTTATAGGTAGTAGTCTAGATCACCTAGAGGGGGGGGGGGGGGGGTGAATAGGTCACTTTCTTTTCTTGCTTCTTTAGCCTAGCTGTTTTCAGTGAGTATACAGATTATAAGCAAACACACAGAAAGCACACAAGCATATATAGAGTTTCCTCAAGACAGGGTGCCTTGAGTAGTACTCTTTCCCCCTTCACCCTTCTAATAATGAGTTAGACAGGGCCAACACCTCCTACTCAGCTTCAAGAGCTTACAACTCAGATTCCTCAGAATCTCTTAGGTTTTCTCCAAACCTTACCTCAGGCTCAACAGCCCTACAAACTCAGAGTCCTCAAACTCCTACAACTCAGAAATCTCTTGATTTCCTACCATAATCCTATCAAGAATTCCTACCTCAGATCTTCACAAAGATCCTATGTAACACCTCAATTTCAAGGAGAATGATTTTGGTCTGCGAATAGTGGAGTTTGGGGTGCGGATATGGGGTTGTTGTGTGGATAGCCAATTGTGCTAGGGTTTTAAATAAAAACCCTAAGCTAGCCCTCCTCCCCATTACCCGACCTCTCTCCCTCTCGCTCTCGTTCGCGTGGAGCAACCGCCTGGAGAAAACCGCCCTCATCCCGATCGCTCCTCCCCCCCCCCCCCCCCCCCCCCCCGATCTCTCTCTCTCTCTCGCCGCCTCCTAGAGCAGGGAAGTGCCGCCCCCGAGCCTCCCTCCTCCCTCTCTCGCCGTCGGCCTGGAGCAAGGAGGAGCAGAGCCCCCGTCTCCCTTCCTCCCTCTCTTCCCGTCGCCTCCTAGGGTAAGAAGAGCCCCGTCCCCCTCTTCCTCTCCTATTCTCCCGTCGACAAGGAGAACCCCGAGCCCTCTCCTTCTCCCTCTCTCTCGTCGGCAAGGAGGAGCCGCTCGAGCCCTCTCCGCCCCTCTCAGTCTAGGGCTGCTACAAAGGGAGACCGCAAGCCGCAGCGTAAGCTTGGAGCGTTGATTAGCGACTCGAAGCGTCGAGTGGAGGCCGGATCTGCAAAGAGGACAGCCATCTTGAATGTGCTCCATGGTTCAGAAGCGCACTTCAAGGGTAACGATCTCTTCTACCCTCATTTGGACGTGTCCTAGTCCTTTTCCGTGCATCGTTGAGGCCCCTACCCAAAAGGGTGTGGTTGTGGCCTCCGACGGGTCGATTCGTGTTATCCCCGTCAAATCTTGCATACATGTAGAGTCCAAGCGTGAAATGGACGTAGGCGCGCTGTGTGAAGCCCATCCGAGATGGTTCGTCCAGATTTGTGATGCTTTTTGATATTATGCGTGCTGGGGGAAAACTCCGTGTTGATATCCTGCTTCGTAGGACTAGAGGGTGCTACTGCATGCGCAACAACGCCTGGGGGTGTGCCCCGGGGAGCACCCGAGGTTAGAAACAGAAATGGAGTTTCAGTTCACTACCGCCGGCGTTAGCGTTATCGTCGGGCAGTAGCTCCCAGACTTGGTTCTGGTGAATTTGTGCGTTCTGAGGCAGTGGGAGTGCTGCTGCATCTGCAGCAATGCCTGGGGTGTGCCCCAGGAAGCACCCACAGCTAGAAGCCAAAATAGGGTTTCTGTGCGCTATCGCCAGGCGTTAGCGTTAACGCCAGCGTTAGCTCCCAGACTGAGTTCTGGTGATGTTTTTGTGCCAACCTGTTGAGAGGACCTGAGGCCTGTGTGCCCGACCTGCGAGGGTGTCCTGGTGGATGACTTAGCGGCCCGTAGAGCCGGCTAATTGAGAATACCTGGGCTGAGGGGACGCCATACCCGCTCTTCGTGTTGTACAATGAGAGCTGTGAACAACGGGCATTTGGCGAACCTGAAACCGCACCATCGCAGCACCTGTAAGTCTCGTACAACATGTCGGGAAGCAATGGGAAAGAGTCTTCGGACTACGGGATGTTCACAATTAAAGCACAGGAGAGCCCTGGTATTCGGGCCACCGACTTTAGCCTCGAAGTGCAAAGCCATCAAGAGTGGATGGTGGTGGAAGGAGGAGTACACCAAAGAGTGCCTGAGAGCACGAGATGTGGAGGCCATTCCCACGTTTGTGATTGATGCATATGTATGAATTGTTTTGGGCCGCGTTAGCCGCCTCATTCTGCTATATATATATGCTGTGATGCTCTTGCAGGGACGAGAAACTGCCACCCCCTCGAAGGGGTGGGGTCGTTATAATTTGGTCAGCCGTAGCTGACCGTTGCCCTGTTTTGCCACCGTTTTTGGTGAGCTTGTTGTACAGGTGCTGGACCGAGCGGGAACATAGCAGGTTGAAGCCCCTGCGCTACTGCGGCCCTTGAAGGCCTTTTGATGTCCTTTTGCTTTTCATGTATGGCCGGCCTGCGCGCCGATGTTGGTAATTTGTAAGGTCGTCGTGCCTAAATTTTGTGTTGTAAAACATTTATTCCTAAGTAATAGAAGTGGACATACCCGGGTTCGGGTTTTGTGGTTTATATGTCTTGTCTCTCTCTTTTGCTTCCTCATAGAATGCTCTGAGTTAGGTTCGTTGTTTAGGGTCGTTCGATATTTCAATTAAGTGACGTTCCCGTTTGTTTTGTAGTATATGGCGTGGGGCCCCGGCCGAACCTTCTGTTATATGCTCCCGAACGGATGGGGATGTTACAAATTGGTATCAGCTTCTAGGGTTCCGTGTCCTTCTAAGGAATTCGTGGACAAATTCTTTTAAGGGGTGGTGAGCACGTGTGCGCGCTACCATCGAGACGTAAAATAAACCCAAAAATGTCCACATAGGAATAAAATGTAACAACAAACCAACAATTATTGCATGATTTTGGAACCTGAGTGTTCCTTTTGTTGTTAGTTGCGACTGTGCTGTCGCCTAACTGTGTGATGCACTTGTGTAGGGCACTCGAAGTGCAGCGGGACCGTCGCATCCCCGTGACGTGGTGGAGAGTAGCGGGTCTGCTGAGGCTCCTACACCTCCGTCTGCTGAGATGGTTCGGCTTGTCACAGAAGCCGTTCTAGCTGCGTTGAATGGCCAGCCTGGAAGGCAAGGTCAACTGCCAGTGCAGGAAGTGGCCCAGAGCCACTAAGATTGGAGCAAGTCCCCGTGAGGCGTGCTGCTGAGCAACAGCTGAAGCACTTCCTGGGATTTCGACCTCCTCCGTTTACCGGGGTTGAATCCCCAGCTGAGGTCGAGAACTGGCTGTCGCATATGGAGTGAATTCTGACAGCGACACAGTCGAATGAAGCGCAGAAAGTGACCTTCGCTACTTTCTTGTTGGAAAAGGAAGCCAGGCGGTGGTGGGATGAGGTAGAGAGGCGCCAGTTTGCGGGAAGGCGACTGGTTGATGTGCCGATGGAAGAGTTCTCGAGAATCTTCCTGGCAAGGTATGTGCCTCCGTCGCAGCAGATCGCGATGGAGAACCAGCTCCTTGCTCTGACGCAGGGTGATAGACTATTCATTGATTACCTGTATGAGTTCACCCGCCTCGGGCGTTACGCTGGAACTTCTTTCGATGATGAGGGGAGAAGGGTGAACAGGTTCTACGGAGGCTTGCGTAGTGAGTTGCGGTACCTTCTGACAGGGCCGTTGATGCAGGGTTTCACGAACCTCGTTAGTTCAGCCTGAGCGCTTGAGCAGGACATGCTCAGGGAGAAGGGCAAGGTGGCTGTGGTCGAGGCAGTACCGGAGGGCAAGGCGCCGAGTGCGGCGAAGTTGCGGAGGGTGAATCGCTGGAAGAAGGCTAGATTATCTGGGCCAGCTCCCTCTGCTTTGGGCGCGTCGTCTGGACGTGGCCCTCTTATTTGTTTTACTTGTGGCAAGCCTGGCCATTTCTCTCGGGATTGCCGCAGTGGGCTTCCAAGGTCAGAGAAGAAGACTGGGCCATCTTATTCTGAGAAGGGGAAGGCGGCTGAGTCCACTGCCTCCCGTATGGCTCCCCCGCAGCCCAGAGTCTTCAGTCTTGGTCAGCAGGAGGCTATCAAAGCCAAGGACATCGTGATAGGCTTTGTAAATGTTTTAGGCGTTCCTGCGAGAGCGCATTTTGATACTGGAGCTTCGCACTCCTTCTTGTCGTCCGACTTCGTCCAAAGTATTGGTGCGCTGTCGATTGCTTCTGCAGATGGGCTGGAGGTCCTACGACCGAATGGATATTCGATGCGTGTGGAGAGGAGTTGCTGCGTGAAGGTCCTAGTTGGAAGCCAGGAGTATGACCTGAAAGCATCGTTACTCCCCCTGGTTGAGTTCGATGTAATCTTCGGCATGGACTGGCTGTCGGAACAGCGTGCGTGCATCGATTGCACCACCAAGGAGGTGAGGTTTGGGCAGTGTGCCGATCGTGAGATGGTCTTTGCGGGCATGCGTGGATCGAGCAAGATGCTGATGTCTGCTCTCCAGGTGTCCAAGGCAGTGCGTCAGGGAGCAGAGTTATTCTTTGCTCTAGTGGAGGCTTCAACGCCGAGGCCCAGCCTAGTGGATGTTCTGGTAGTTTCAGAGTTCCCTGATGTGTTCCCGAGTGATCTCCCCGGTGCTCCACCGCAGCGGGAGATAGATTTCACGATTGAGTTGGTGCCAGGCGCTAAGCCTGTGGCCCGCTCGCCGTATCGTATGGCTCCGAAGGAGTTGGCGGAGTTGAAGCTACAGTTGCAGGAGCTGCTTGAGCAGGGCTACGTGCGTCCGAGTTCCTCACCTTGGAGTGCACCGGTCCTCTTTGTCAAAAATAAGGACGGTAGCCTGCGGCTTTGCATCGATTATCCGGAGCCGAACAAGCTGACCGAGAAGAACAAGTATCCTCTTCCGAGGATAGACGACTTGTTCGACCAGCTCGTTGGTTCGACAGTATACTCCAAGCTGGACTTGAAGTCCAGCTATTATCAGGTGCGGATCAGGGTGTGCGACATCCCGAAGACTGCCTTCAGTACAAGGTACGGGCAGTATGAGTTCACCGTGATGCCGTTTGGGCTGTCTAATGCGCCTTCGATGTTTATGGACTTGATGCACCGGACTTTCCGAGAGTACCTCGACCGGTTTGTGGTCGTCTTTCTTGACGACATACTGGTCTACTCTCAGTCCGAGGAGGAGCACGGTGATCACCTGCGAGTAGTCTTGGAGGTTCTGAGAAGGAACCAGCTGTATGCCAAGTTCTCGAAGTGCGAGTTCTGGCTACCTTCCGTGTCGTTCTTAGGCCATGTGGTTAGTGGAGCGGGTGTGGCGGTAGATCCGGTGAAGGTTGCGGCCATCAGGGAGTGGCCTGTTCTTTCTACTGTAGCGGAGGTCCGTAGCTTTCTCGGGCTGGCCGGCTATTACAGGCGCTTCGTAGAGAACTTCTCACGGATCGCGCTGCCTATTACGACGCTGACACGAAAGATGCAGGAGTTTATTTGGACGCCCCCGTGTGCGCTGGCTTTCGAGGAGTTGAAGTGGCGTCTTACCACGGCTCCGATCTTATGTCTGCCTTGCGGCACAGAGGGCTATGAGATCTACACCGACGCTTCTGGGAGCGGCCTTGGCTGTGTTCTGCAGCAGCATGGCAAGGTAGTAGCGTACGACTCTCGCCAGCTAACGGTGCACGAGCGGAACTATCCGGTCCACGACTTAGAGTTGGCGGCCGTGATATTTGCCCTGAAGCTTTGGCGGCATTATGTGTATGGCGTGAAGATCGACATCTTCACGGACCATAAGAGCCTGAAGTACCTTCTGACGCAGAAGGGGCTGAATATGCGACAGCAGAGGTGGATGGAGTTCCTTGGGGACTACACCTTCGAGATCCACTACACTCCCGGGAAGGGGAATGTTGTCGCAGATGCACTCAGTCGCAGGGCTCCAGCGCAGGCCAACTGGATTCAGATGCATGATGAGCACCTGATACGTGACCTGAAGGTCCTTTTCTGGTGGCCAGGTATGAAGAGGGACATCGCTCACTACGTGGCCAAGTGCCACACTTGTGCACTAGTGAAGGCAGAATGTCAGAAGCCCGGTGGCTTTTTGAAGTCATTACCGGTTCCGGAGTGGAAATTTGACGATATTTCCATGGATTTTGTGCACGGTTTGCCAAAGTCACTGCAGAAAAATGACTCTATCTGGGTTATTGTGGATCGGTTGACCAAAGTGGCACACTTTATCCCGAATCAGAAAAGCGATCCAGTGGAGAAGCTAGCAAAAATGTATGTGGAGAACATCGTTCGATTACATGGCGTCCCTCGCAGCATAGGTAGCGACCGTGATGGGAGGTTTACGTCCGGTGATTGGAGGCATGTCCATCGATTATTGGGCACAAAGCTCAAGTTTAGCACGGCCTTCCATCCGCAAACGGATGGGCAGACCGAGAGGACAAATCGGACAATGGAGGATATGCTGCGAATGTGCGTTTTGGATTTCGGGCAGCGTTGGGAAGATCACCTCTTTCTTGTTGAGTTCGCGTACAACAACAGGTACCAGGCGAGTATTCAGATGGCGCCTTTCGAGGCCCTCTATGGCAGGAAGTGCCGCACTCCCTTAGCTTGGGCGAAAACGGGCGAGACGAAGCTCTTCAAGAGGAAAGACGTCGAAGAGGCGACTTCAACGGTACGTATGATCCGGGAGAGGCTTTTGGTTGCGCAGGATAGGCAGGCGAAGTACTATAATGCGAAGCACCGCGACGTCCAGTTCGCCGTTGGCGATTGGGTATACTTGAAGATAAAGCCTTTCAAAGGAGTGTCGAGGATCCGACGCTTGAAGAAGCTGAGTCCGAGGTATGTAGGGACATTCGAGATCACCGAGCGCATCAGCCAAGCAGCTTACCGACTTGCTTTGTCGACGGAGCTGAGTGGGTTGCATGATGTCTTCCATATCTCTGTGTTGAGGAAGGCGGTGCGAGAGCCTGATTTTGTGTTGGAGGCCGTTAGTGTGCCAGTGGAGAGTAGCCTAACTACCAATGTGACTCCGGTTTGCATTATTGATGCTGATATTTGGCAGTTGCGGAGAAAGGCCATCAAGATGGTAAGAGTCCGTTGGGAAAATTATGTCCACGAGGAGCTCTCTTGGGAGCCAGAAGAGATCATGCGCGAGGAGTACCCTGATCTGTTTACTCAGGTATGACGAATTTCATTTCGTTGTTTGTGCATTAAATTTCGGGATGAAATTTCATTAAGGGGGGGAGAATTGTAACGCCTCAATTTCAAGGAGAATGATTTTGGTCTGCGAATAGTGTAGTTTGGGGTGCGGATAGGGGGTTGGTGTGCGGATAGCCAATTGTTCTAAGGTTTTAAATAAAAACCCTAAGCTAGCCCTCCTCCCCATTACCCGACCTCTCTCCCTCTCGCTCTCGTTCGCGTGGAGCAACCGCCTGGAGCAAACCGCCTTCATCCCGATCGCTCCCCCCCCCCCCCGATCTCTCTCTCTCTCTCGCCTCCTCCTGGAGCAGGGAAGTGCCGCCCCTGAGCCTCCCTCCTCCATCTCTCGTCGTCGGCCTGGAGCAAGGAGGAGCAGCGCCCCCGTCTCCCTTCCTCCCTCTCTTCCCGTCGCCGCCTAGGGCAAGGAGAGCCCTATCCCCCTCTTCCTCTCCTTTTCTCCCGTCGACAAGGAGAACCCCGAGCCCTCTCCTTCTCCCTCTCTCTCGTCGGCAAGGAGGAGCCGCTCGAGCCCTCTCCGCCCCTCTCAGTCTAGGGCAGCTGCAAAGGGAGACCGCAAGCTGCAGCGTAAGCTTGGAGCGTCGTTTAGCCACTCGAAGCGTCGAGTGGAGGCCGGATCTGCAAAGAGGACAGCCATCTTGAACGTGCTCCATGGTTCAGAAGCGCACTTCAAGGGTAACGATCTCTTCTACCCTCATTTGGATGTGTCCTAGTCCTTTTCCATGCATTGTTGAGGCCCCTACCCAAAAGGGTGAGGTCGTGGCCTCCGACGGGTCGATTCGTGTTATCCCCGTCAAATCTTGCATACATGTAGAGTCCATGCGTGAAATGTACGTAGGCGCGCTGTGTGAAGCCCATCCGAGACGGTTCGTCCGGATTGGTGATGCTTTTTGATATTATGCGTGTCGGGGGAAAACTCCGTGTTGATATCCTGCTTCGTAGGACTAGAGGGTGCTACTGCATGCGCAGCAACGCCTGGGGGTGTGCCCCGGGGAGCACCCGAAGTTAGAAACAAAAATGGAGTTTCTGTTCACTACCGCCGGTGTTAGCGTTATCGCCGGGCGGTAGCTCCCAGACTTGGTTCTGGTGAATTTGTGCGTTCTGAGGCAGTGGGAGTGCTACTACATGTGCAGCAATGCCTGGGGGTGTGCGTCGGGAAGCACCCACAGCTAGAAGCCAAAATAAGGTTTCTGTGCGCTATCGCCAGACATTCGCGTTAACGCCGGCGATAGCTCCCAGACTGAGTTCTGGTGATGTTGTTGTGCCCACCTGTTGAGAGGACCTGAGGCCTGTGTGCCCGACCTGTGAGGGTATCCTGGTGGATGACTTAGCAGCCCGTAGAGCTGGCTAATTGAGAATACCTGGGCTGAGGGGACGCCATACCCGCTCTTCGTGTTGTACAACGAGAGTTGTGAACAACGGGCATTTGGCGAACCTTAAACCGAACCATCGCAGCACCTGATTAGTAAGTCTCGTACTGCATGTCGGGAAGCAATGGGAAAGAGTCTTCGGACTATGGGATGTTCACAATTAAAGCACGGGAGAGCCCTGGTATTCGGGCCACCGACTTTAGCCTCGAAGGGCAAAGCCATCAAGAGTGGATGGTGGTGGAAGGCGGAGTACACCAAAGAGTGCCTGAGAGCACGAGACGAGGAGGCCATTCCCACGTTTGTGATTGATGCATATGTATGATTTGTTTTGGGCCGCATTAGCCGCCTCATTCTGCTATATATATATATGTTGTGATGCTCTTGCAGGGACGAGAAACTGCCACCCCCTCGAAGGGGTGGGGTCGTTATAATTTGGTTAGCCGTAGCTGACCGTTGCCCTGTTTTGCCACCATTTTTGGTGGGCTTGTTGTACAGGTGCGGGACCGAGCGGTAACAGAGCGGGCTGAAGCCCCTGCACTGCTGCGGCCCTTGAAGGCCTTTTGATGTTCTTTTGCTTTTCATGTATGGCCGGCCTGCGCGCCGATGTTGGTAATTTGTAAGGCCGTCGTGCCTAAATTTTGTGTTGTAAAACATTTATTCTTAAGTAATAGAAGTGGACATACCCGGGTTCGGGTTTTGTGGTTTATATGTCTTGTCTCTCTCTTTTACTTCGGCATAGAATGCTCTGAGTTAGGTTCGTTCTTTAAGGTCGTTCGATATTTCAATTAAGTGACGTTCCTGTTTGTTTTGTAGTATATGGCATGGGTCCCCGGCCGGACCTACTGTTATATGCTCCCGAACGGATGGGGATGTTACATCCTACACTCAAGCTGGGAGTACAGCTCTACACTCAGGCTAAGTAGACCAACAGCTCAGGCACAAAGGCCTTACAGATAAATAATGTATTAATGATACAACAGAAGACTATATAAAGTTAACCTTCAGATCTTGTCTTCTGTTGTCTTGAAACAGGACTGTGAAGAAGCAGCTACAAGTCTTGTTTCTCCTTGATCTTCTCCTTCAGCAAAGTTGAAGATCTACTTATTCTTCTTGAAAGATTCAGAAAGTGCTAACTTATCTCCCAGCAGAGTTCAGCTTGAGCTTGAGAGATTGCCCTTTCAGGAAGCTGGAAAAAGACCGGCCTTGCAGCACACAATACAGCTCTTTCAATAAAACAGTACACTTATTTTAGACCTAACTTCTTCATTTATACTTCCTCCTTACTTTCAACGACTATTAGAAGCCCCTGACACAACATGGACATCTGACAAAAGTGTATCTTTCTTTTCTGCCACTTGTGCCAAAAACAGATCCCTCCAGTGCTTTATTCATGTTTGAATTTGTCTCAGCGGTTGGGCTGAGACAGCCTTCAGACCCAGCGACAACATTTGTCTCCATCTCAGCGGCTCTGCTGAGACAGACAGTTGTCTCAGTGGTTTTCCTCTATCTGCAGCTCAGCAGACCCTGACTCCTTCACGACGACACCTGGGCTTATCTCAGCGGTTCAGCTGAGACTGAGAGGTCATCTCAGCGGTTTTGACATTTAGACCTCTGAACATATTCCACTTCTTGGAATAACCTAAACTTGCGTTAGCATGATACAAAATAGGGTTTATCAAATACAATATGTACTTAGCATTGAGTGTGATGCCTCTTCAAATAAAAGGAACATTGAGGGCAATATTCCCAACACTCTTCATGTTGAATTTTAAGTTCCACCTCATGAGTTTTTAGATTGCCAATGAGGCTCATAATTTGAAGTTACTTTAGATCATGAGACTCCGATATGGCCGCACCTTTGGATTGAATTTTGGTGGGAGAGATCTGAGAATCTTCCTCAACAAGTCTCCATTCAAGAAGGTCTTTTCGAGGATTTTGATGCGTTGACGATCTTTATGAGCCTTGTGTGCATGACCTCGATCTCCTCGTATGGTTCCATCTAAAATTTCTCATACTCCGATTCCAGTTGGAAAAATTTTAAGTCCTTCACCTGTAAAGTTCCTTTATGAGTAATTTCCAAAGAATTACATATATAATATGCAATCTCACAAGCACAAACACGATTAAATTCATTTCTATCTAAAGCACAAAATAAGACATTCATTGCTTTAACATTATTTTTACATTTAAGTTTATCTTCGTCATCCACTTAGCTTTATGTATATCAACTGTGGCTTCTCCTACTACAATGGTAGGAGGATAATAGCGTTGTTCTATCATTGCCCAAACTTCTCTATCTAAAGTCATTAGAAAATACCGCATCCTAGTTCTCCAGTAGTTATAATCGGATCCGGTAAATAGTGGTGGTCTACTAATTCTTTGCCCCTCATAGAAAGCGAGATCATGATGTGCCATTATTCCCGGTGGTGAAACCATTTCTAAATAACCTAGCTCTGATACCACTTGTTGGATCTTAAGGCGCCCATGGAGGGGGGGAGGTGAATAAGGGTTATAGAAATCTTTAATTTTAAAAGAAAACTTTTGATATTTTATAAGAATGCGATTAGATCAAAAGTAAATTACTAGAAATGAAAACCAAATCAATTTTGTTGAAGAAATAAAGACATGATTTTTTTTGACAAAATTGATCACAAAAGTGGATTTCTATAATGCTAGAAATCGAGGTGTGAATATGAAAATCTCTTTTTGTTTTCTATGCTGACTCATCTCCCTAAGAACTGGTTGGCTTTAGCTGATCTATCCGCAGATCTGTCCTCAAGCTGCTCTAGCCTTTCTAACCCCAGAACGCCATCGAGCACCCCCTAGATCTGAACCTTAGACCTAGTCGCCAACACACGGTGTGAATTCCCCCTAAGCCACACACAAACCTAATCGCCAACAACCACGGCGAGTTCTCCACTAAACGATCACAAAGATGAAATTGAAAGGAATTACAAAATATGAAATTCAAAATGAAAATTCCCTATAAAGTAATCTGAAGGAGACGACAAAGAACTGCTGAAGACCGTCGAAGTCAAAGCATGCATTCTTTGCGTTGCACTTGCATTGATCCAATCCTCATTTGATTCCTTCTCTTAAATATGAATGGGTGAACATTGGTGGTCTGGAAATACGGTTCTCACAGAGATTTCAGAGTGGTGGATTGGGGCTCCAAGTGTTTTAAAGTTGAAGAGAATGAAATCCACCCTTTTATAAGAGAGGCAGCTAACGCTAGGCGCTATATCTTTTTGGTAATGTTTGATGGCGTGTATCCTTATTCTGGGAAGGATATAATGTATGCATGGAAGGTTCTTATTTTAGGCAACCCTAATGCTGTCATTAGCTCTAATGTTGGTGTTAGGTCTAACTTTGGCACATGCACAAGTTATTCCCAAAATGCTCTCACAATCACGACAATTTCCCTCCATAGCATTTTCATATTGGCAGGATTGAGCGTCAACACCGGCGTTATCTCTAACGCCTGGCGTTAGACAACTTTCTTCTCGTTTAGCAACTTGAGCTAGTCTAGACGAAAATATAGCATCCTAGTGTCATCCTTGTTCAATCCTACATACTAAAAACACAATGACAAACTTGATCAAATAAAAGCCAGATTTGTTATTCTCAAACCAAATAGATGAGGAAAACCTTGTTCCAACAACCCACTCTATAAGTAGAAGACTTCTACTTGAAGAATGCATGCCTGATTAGATCCAGAAATGAGAGACAATCCAGATTAGTGAAGAACACCCTGAAGAGAAGGGGAGAAGAAGAAAGGAGTCCACTCTAATAGGTTGTCTGATATGTTTTTATTCTTCCTCCCCTCTCTCTTTGTATTTATTTTGTGCGTGTGTATTTATGTAATCATGTACTTTTAAGTATTTAAGTAATTTATACTTTACTTTGTTTATTAAAATCTTAAATCATCTTTTGCTACTCTACTTCCTACAATTTGTCTGGGTTTATAAGAGAATATTCAGTAGTTCCAGGATACCAATTTCATACAAGTTATGAGCATCTCATGTCATATGATTTTGGGTATTGATGGTATATTGGATCACATGCAGATAAAGAGATTTGATTGGTCCCTAAAATTATAAGGAACCATAATTCTCCCGCCTAGGGTGTGAAAACCTAGTATTGGGGTTCATAGAATAATAAGTAGGCGATATTTAAGGCCCCTAATCATGGAACAAATCTCAAGTAAGCCTACCTAAAACCAGAGCTCCGACTACCCATACGGTGTTGGTACTGGAGTGGTGTTGAACCCTTGCGGTCTAGATAAAGTGAGAGTAAGAGAGACGAATCCTTATTTTAAATAATGAAATATATATTTTTTTATTATATTAAGAAAACACTTACTTTTCACAGAACAAAACCACTATTTGTTATCTCTAAGGATTCTATATAAATTTGATCTATTAGGCATCAAAATTATCTTAGTCTAGGACAATCATATCCTAGATTAGGAATTTGTCCGATTAAAAGACTGTGATAATAAAATAAAGAGTGAAGTAAGGTATTTATAAAGGCTCTGTGGAATACAACCTTGATATAAACGAATCAACTACTACATATGATAGACGCACTTGCCTACAAATACGCATTATATCTAAAAATATAAATCTTGACATGAATCATGTGTAATCAAGTTTTTGGCGTATTTGCCAGAGAACTAACTTTGTATATAAAAAAAATTAAAAAATATATGTTGTATGTCTGTTACATAGAATCCAAGCGGGTTGGTTGAAGTGGAGAGGCGTGTCTAGGATCTTAAATGATTGTAAAGTACCATTAAAACTTAAAGGCAAGTTGTTTCATACTGCAATTAGGTCAGCAATGCTCTACGATTTTGAGTGTTGGGTAGTGCATGGTGTACATAAGCAAAAAATGGGAGTTGCGGAGATGATAATGCTTAGGTGGATGTGTGGTCACACGAGACTGGATAAAATTAGGAATGAATGTATCGGGGATAAGACATGAGGGGCATCAATTGTATAGAAGATGTGAGGAGCTTGTTTAAGATGGTTCGGACATGTACATAGGAGACCATTAGAGGAGCCTCTTAGGCGTTGTGAGAGTTTAGTCACAAGACATGTTAAACGGGGGAGGGGTGTAAGGACCCCCCCTATCAACCAAGGGGATCCTTATGCCCAGGGCGAGCGTCCCACCAAGAGTTTCGCGTGTCTGAAGAGGTCTCACCCTCTTACCTGACCCACGACCCAATTGGCGGAACGTTCGCCCTGTAAGGCTATTGCATCATTACAGAAAAACATTCACAGAGCATAAAAATTTGTGGAAGCAAAACATCACAGTACATCCCAGCATGATATATAATAAGTCATAAATGAAAACCATGAAGGGTTATATAAAATCTCGCAGTAATAATCATCCTAGTCATATGACGACAAAACATCTAGTCAAAGAAATCTCTCATCCTCTCCTCTCTCCAAGGTAGTTTTCTCATACCCTCATAGATCGTCTGAGCTCTCTCAGTGAACTCCACGTCATCGCGGGTACGTCTATGCTTGCCCATCCATCCCTGCTCCGTCGGTAGGCGCATCGGTTCCTAAAATGATAACGTACAAGAGTACGTTAGCCATGACGGACCAAGTAAATCCCACGCTCCCCTCGGCCCCCTAATGGGTACCCGAAAGGACACCTGCATGGAAAGTTAGCACAATAGCCGAAGCAAATATATATATATATATCAGGGTTATATAAAAGGAGTAGTAATCTGAAACAATTCATAAAGAGCGGAAACAACTAAAGTAGTAAATTCACCCGCCATCGAATAACCCTTCCTAACGGTGGTTATACGATGTCAAACCAAGGTGAGAGCATAAGTAATGTATATATATGATATGATGGGCATGTATGGTTGTCCTCCCTATAACTCGAATGATGTGTCTCAATCACTTTCCCCTATATTGACATAGTGACCTGTTAAGAGAAGGAGCCCACTTCCCAGGCCTCACCGTCGTGGCCAGACGGTGATAGTGGGTTGGTCGCTCCCACTTCTAGGTTATGGATACGCCCAAACTTCATAGGCCTTCGTACCTCTATGAAGAATAGGTACTCTCGGTGGGAACACATCCTCACCTTGTGCGGAGATCCTCTCGGCACATAACCAAATAGGTGTGAGACGGACCTGTGTGGAAGGGGTAGCTAGCCCCCGATCCTCTTCACCACCCAAAATAAATGAGTTCATTGTCACAACTTCTCCCATAGTGTATATTATGGGGAAGCCGACGAACCCAACACATCGGTAACCATGCACCCTCCCATGCCCTCATGCACAAGGTGATGAATGAAGAAATTTATATATGTCAATATTCAAACTTGAGCAATTAATTTATGATTCACATCATACTCCAAACTCGTGTGACTGGATATTATTATGGAAATAAACAAGCAAATGAAACTAGCAAGGTTTACAAGTTATGTTTATCACAAGGTATGCTTGAAAAATGTGCACTTTTATTCTAACACTTGGTCTAACAAATTCAGATAGCACGGTGGAGGGCTACATTTAAATTACTTAAGGGCTTCAAATCAGGAAGTACTGAAGGTGAAAGTTCTAGTTAGTATGTTTAACTACAATATAATCTCTCTCATGCTTTGTCTAAAACAGACCCTAAGGTCCCCAAAGTGAGGGTTGAAGTTTGCATAAAATAACTATTTGTTGGACAAGGCAGAATTCTGAATTATAAATTATACTGTTAAGGACTATATTTAAATTACTTAGGGGTTCAGATCAGAAAGTACCAAATATGAAAGTTGTAGTAATTATATTTAGCTACAATATTATCTCTCACATGCTCTGTCTAAAACAGACCCTAAGGTCTCCAAAATGATGAGTTGAAGTTCACTAAAAATATTGTTTACAAGCCAAAACAGTAAAATAGAACCATTTTGAAATGTTTGAGGCCAAATTTAATTTATCTAGAGACTTCAAATCAGAAAGATTAAAACATGAAAGTTGTTTATAAAACATCCCTGAATAATAGAGTGTCTCACATGCATTCCCTAAATCATAACCTAAGGTCTCCAAAACAGAAGTTGAAGTTCACTAAAAATAACTGTTTACAGCAACTAGAACTATTTTTATATGTTTGAGGCCAATTTTTAATTTATTTAGAAACATCAGATATATAAATTATTGTTTATTCATGGAGTATAACCTAGCTACATCACTATATATATGTAATATATTTCCTCTAAACCATGATTCTCTCTTTTGTATTCCAACGACAGGATGGTTGTTTAGAAACACAAAACTAATTTGTATAATAAAGTAGTAACGTTATTTTAAAAGATGCACGATGCCAATAATCATAAATATGCAAATTATTTAAAGGTTATAAGCTATTAAAAATTGTGAAATAAAATCAAGAAAATTTCTAGATATCACTGCAATGGAGAAAGCTCGACTTGTGTGATGAGATCCATAATTTATTCACTTCGCCGCCGCCGGTGGGGGGGTTAGCTCCGGCCATCGCTCTCAAAGCAAGCTGCCCGGGAGGGAGCTCCGGCAGGGGAACTACCGGCGACCGGCCACCGCCGGTGATGGCCGAAAAACTTCACAATAATATTCTATTTTTATTTTATTTTATTTTCTTCGGAAAGAGGAGGCTGTCGGAACGACTTCCGGCAGCACTCCTCCGCCTCAAGGGCCTCGAGGGAGGTTCGTGGGGAACCTCTCTCCCCTTCACACGCCCCATGCAAGGCCAAATCCCGCAAATGTGGCGGAGATAGGTGGGGGTGGTTCGAAACTTCCAAGGTCGGGATCGTCGTCTCTGGTTATCGGACACCGTGGAGGTCGACGAGAAAAGATCTAAGGGCAGGGAGGAGTCGGAGGAACTTACATTCGTGCTGTTTAGGCGAGGGGATCATCTTGCGGCCATTGATAGTGGTGGAGTTCGCCAGAGATCGTGGAGGAGGCTCGTCAGAAGGTCACCTGGGCTTGGTTTCTTGCGGATTAGGGAGCTATGGTGCAGGAAAAAAGAAATCCTAATGTGGAGGGGGTTTATATAGGAGTGAGACTTATTTTTAGGCTTTGGGGAGGAGTTAATGCCTCCTCCCTTGGTGAATCCGCCCCCTCTTCACATTCCAGCCGGCCAAGCCCTTCCCAAGGCATTGGGAGTGGATGGGAATCAATTCCCATGGATGCATATTAATGGTATTGATGGGGGGGGGGGGGGGGGGGGTTAAATCATTAATGAGGCTTAAAAACAAAATATTTCACTGATTAAATTTTATTTAAAATCAAATAATTATGGCAGCATACTTAGGCCATTTATGATTTCTTTAAAAGAAAATTTATAATTTTTTTGATATCGTTTTCTATTTTTTTTATTTATTTGGTGTTTTAAATATAGTTAAATCAAAATACATAGATTTTGTATTAAATATTTGATTTTAATTAATATAACTCTTTCATATATTTATAGGACCCTATTGTATAGTCTAAGGTCAAGGTCTAAGCGTATCTGAGTAGCTAAAACTTAGGAAAATTTTCAAGTTTCTGTGTTCGACGAAATTCAATCTGCGTTCGATGAAATCTGTTCTGCGTTCAATGAATTAATTGAGTTCGACGAACTCCAGCTTTCAGTTCGTCGAACTCAACTTTGTGTTCAACGAGTTAATTCAGTTCAACGAACTCAGTTTTTAGTTTGACGAAGTCAGCTTTCAGTTCGACGAAGTCAGCTTTGTGTTCGACGAATTAATTCAGTTCGACGAACTCCAGCTTTCAGTTCGCCGAACTCAGCTTTGTGTTCAATGAGTTAATTCAGTTCGACGAACTCAGCTCTCAGTTCGACGAACTCAGCTTTCAGTTCAACGAACTCAGCTTTATGTTCGACGAATTAATTCAGTTCGACGAACTCTAGCTTTTAGTTCGACGAACTCATCTTGGTGTTCGACGAATTAATTCAGTTCGACGAACTCAGCTTTCAGCTCGACGAATTTTCTTCTCCAGCTTGACAAAATTCTGAAGGATCAGTTATCAATCTTATCTCAATTCAGATCAAGTCAGATAATTTGGTGTGCGTCTATACTAATTAGGGTAATTTGAATTTTGTGCGATTCATGTTGATCAAATTGATGAGTTTGCATCATAATGGGTCAATTTGATTCGTTTAGAGTATTTGTGCACTTTTAGGTATTATTTGGCCTTACTAAGACCTAACAGGTCAATTCAAATATTTAGGAGGGGTCTATTGTGTGCATAAGTAAGAAATTTTCCATATAGCCCAGTGGGTGGATTGAGTGACTTATTGGGTAAATAATGCCCAATAGGGTGTCAACCCACCATTTGGGTGCCAATGAAGCCCACCAAACCCAAGCGGTTCAATTAATCACGAAGGGGCCTAGAAATTCAAAATTGGGATGTTACAAATCCAAAGAGTCAAACAAAATTTTGGTCCTCGAAAATTCAATTAGGTCATAGTATTTTCAAAGTTGAGCAAAATTACTATACTTAAAATAAGAAGTCCAAAAGATTTGGGTGTTACCTGACGTAAAGAGGTCGGGGTAAAGTTCTCGCATCTGGTCCTTGGGTTCCCAAGTAGATTCCTCGGTCCCGCAGTTGTCCCATAGAACTCGGACAAGGGGGACTCTCTTTCGCCGCAGGACCTTAGTCTCGGTATCCATGATCCGCACCGGCTAGAGGGATATAGACCGATCGGGTTCTACTGGTTCGGGGGTCTCCTGAATGACGTTTTCCGGGCGTAGTAGTGTGCGTCTCAATGAAGAGATGTGAAATACATCATGCAACCCCTGAAGCTCTGGGGGTAGCTCCAGCCAGCACGCCACTTCACCGATCCGCTCTGTGATGGTATATGGCCCCATATATCTTGGGCTCAACTTTGATTGTCGGCGGAGTCAAGATACACCATGGCGAGGGCGGATCTTTAATTAAACCTTGTCGTCCACGGTGAATTCAACGTGTCGATGACGGGCGTCGTAGTACTTGGCTTGGCGGCTCTGAGCTTCACGCATCCATTCATGTATTAGCTGAACGATTTCCGTCATATTCTCCATGAAAACGGGCCCCAGGGCCCTCGGATCCGCATCTTGGGCCCAAGAAAGTGGAGTACGACATTTTCGGCCGTATAAAGCTTCGTATGGGTTCATGCCAATGCTTGCCTGATACGAGTTGTTGTAGGAGAATTCGACTAAAGGTAGGAGCCGCTCCCATGGCTCCTTCTTATCCACCAAGCATAACCGGAGAAGATCCTCCAAAGTTTGGTTTGTGGTTCTGTTTGCCCGTCTGTTTGGGGGTGAAATGATGTGCTGAATGATAATTTGGTCCCCAAATATGCTTGAATGCTCCTCCATTCATTTGAGGTGAATTGACCATCCCGATCCGAGAATATGGTTTTTGGCACACCGTGGTACCGAACCACATTCTCAATGAAAAGACGCACCAATTTTCCAACACCACCGTCTTGGCGGTTGGGAATGAATCTCACAACCTTCGTCAAATGGTCGACCACCACCCAGATAGAATCATTCCCGGTCCGATAGCGGGGCAGGCCATGGATGAAATCCATGGATATGTCTTCGAATTTCCACTCGGGGACGGGAAGCGGCTGTAGTAACCCGACGGGGTTCTTGCACTCTGCCTTAACAAGATGGCAAGTCGGGCAATGTGTCACAAAAGTGATGACGTCTCGCTTCATCCTAGGCCATCAGAATGTTTTCCTTAGATCCGCATGAAGCTTTGTGATGCCCGGATGGATCGAGTAGCGAGTGTTATGGCTCTCATACAAAATCTCATGCCAAAACTGTCCACCTGAAGGGACGAACATCCTATCACGGAAGTAAAGGATTCCGTCCTGTATCATAAAATTTGGGTGTTCTTTTCTGTCCTTCAAACGGGCAATCCCATCCTCGAACAATGGGTCATCTTGCTGGGCATCTCTAATCCTGTACCAAAGATCGCACTTAATTTCCGTCCAATACAGCAGATGTGCTGCCGCAATTGAATCTCCCCGAAAGATCACTGTGATCCCCATCTCCTCGAGTCCCCATACTATATCTCTAGGAGTGCCGATCATCCAGTTAGCTGAGGCTATAGGGTTCCTACTCAGGGCGTCTGCAATAGTGTTTGCCTTGCCCGGGTGATACTAGAGGTCGAAGTCGTAATCGCACAAGAACTCCAACCACCGCCATTGTCATAGGTTCAGCTCCCTCTGCGTGAAGACGTACTTGAGGCTCTTGTGGTCCGAGAACACCTCACATTGGATGTCGTACAAGTAGTGCCTCCATATTGTTAGAGTAAATACCACTGCACCCAGCTCCAAGTCATGCGTAGCGTAGTATCTCTCATGCACTTTCAGTTGCCTCGAGGCGTAGGCAACTACCTTCCCATGTTGCATCAAGACCGCTCCTAAGCCCTGCTGACAAACATCTGTGTACATTTGGAAGCCTTCCTGGCCCGATGGTATGGTCAGTATAGGAGCTGAGGTAAGCCTCCCCTTCAATTCCTGGAAGGCTGATGGCGCAAATCTTAGCACACCTCTATAGGCGGTAGTAAGACTGCGGCACGAAATGGCAGTGTACCGATCGTTCAAGTAATATAAAATGGGAATGAATCCCCAAGTATCGATCTCAAAGGAACACAGTAAGGTGGAGTTTATTATCGAGGAAGGACTTGAGATTGAAGACCTTTCGAGCGGATGGATGCGGAAATGGGGGATTTGGTTTGTGGAAAATAAAAGAAAACAACTTAAACTACAACTATGCAATGCCGCTATGCAATGCCTCGCTTGGCGGGATGGAGACTAGGCAGGCCTTGAGCGCGCTGCGTCGCAAGGGCGGATGGACGAGTCGGCAAGCGGAGTCGAACTGTGCAGGCCTTGAGCGCACTGCTTCGTAGGGCGAATGGGTTACACGGGCCGCTATGCCACGCTTCGCTAGGTGGATGGAAGAGTAGGCATACGGATGAGGGTCGCAAGCACCTCATCGACAAGCACGCCACTAGCAATTGCTAGTGCGGCACCAAACATGAAGGCGGAATGGAAATTATATGGGGGCGCACCTCATAAACACATATGAATAATATAATCTCAAATAAATGAAATAGACATTACATAACAAGATTCATTGTGCACATCATCAAAATATAGAAGAGTCTAACCTAAACAATCATCAACATAAAGAAGGAAAAAGAGGGTAAAGGAGTCGACCACATCCGAAGCCTTGCCGAAGATTCATGGTTGGAATTGCTGGGTTGTCATTCCGCGTCCAAGCTCGGTCTTCAACTGCGTCCGAGGTAGAGGAGGGCTGTCACTTCCTCCCAATGGCTCGTCTTCTTCATGTCACGATCCAATCTACTCCGATACACGATCTCCTTGCTCGACGTTGGCGATCTTTGGGCTAGAAACCTCTCCTTGAAGCTCTTGGATGATGGAGGAGGCCTAGGGGGCGGAGAACCAGCGGAAGGGGCGAAAACGGCGGAGCTGGGCGGAAGAAATGCGCGATCCCGACCTAATTCGCGAGCAGGTCAATTTATAGGCGCTGGAATAAATAGTGCGCACGATCAGTGGCGCACGACCAATGGCCATGCGCGCTGGAGGTCTGTGATCGTGCGCCTGCCTGGGTGGAGCCTGCAATGTATGAAATTTATAAAATACCATGTTTGCACGACCAGTGGCGCACGACCGGTGGTCGTGCGCACTATCGTAGGTGGTCGTGCGCACTGGTCAAAACAGAACTCATAAAATTGATGTTAAGTGCGCACGAACAGCGGCGCACGACCGGTGGTCGTGCGCAATATCATTGGTGGTCGTGCGCACTGTCTGAGACAGAACTCAAAAAATAGGGTTAAGTGCACACGATCAGCGGCGCACGACCAGTGGTCATGCGCAATAGAAACAGTGATCGTGCGCAGTGTTCCTGTACAGGATTGTACCGGGAACACCCGCACGACTCCTGTTCCAGCACAACCACGAATCCAGCCACTGAAAGTGGCACTTAACGATCCATGAAAACTACTAAAAATGAAGAACATGAAATAACACCAAAAACGGGCCTAGAGGTGCACTTAGCATGGAGTATCAAATATGAGCTGAAACAGGGCTAAAGTGCAGTGGAATGACTCGAAAAGCGGCCCAGATGAGTCCATAAATGTGTATATGATCAAGACTCATCACACCCCCAGACTTACCTGTTTGCTCGTCCCGAGCAAACGAATTCGGCGGAGTGTGAAAATGGCAGTTAACAAAGGAAATTACACAAAGGAGTACGGTGCGAAGTAACAAAAGCATGCTAATAGAAATTTAGTAAAAAGAGATTCTAACTATGCTAACTAACTTACAAAAGTATTAGATCGTAAATAAAGATTTATCAATACTCAGTTGGTGAATTGTGAAGAACTTGAACGATCGTGCCCGGTGTGAAAGTAACAAGCCACTAAGGAGGGTGTTGCACAAGATCGGGGTTCAGGAATAACTCCGCTGAAATCCATCAACGTCGGGAACCATAAGCTTGCCCGGTCACACTCTCTCCACGGCGCTAGCAAACTCATGAGATAAATCAATAGGACTTTAGGATTATTTTGGGGCTTAGGTTGCGGTATGATATTCAAGGATAAACACGAAGGCTACGCATCCAAATTGAGTCAACGGAACGCTGCACCCAACAAAGCCAAGAACAAAGCTCGTGTGACACACCCCCAGACTTATCATAAAAACTAGGTGTGCACACGGCCTACTTCACAAATACCAACAGAATTTCTATTACACTCGGGAGGATTTCTTTTCAATACAATTTTTTTTAGAATTTCATTTCAATAACCTATTTTTCTTCTTTTTCTTATCCTCCGGTTGGTTCATAATCAGCAAATAAAAATTATTTTTCCTTCACATCACATAGATTCCAAGCATCACACCAATAGAACAAGAGTACAGTTAAACAGCTATTTGGTTGCGAAAGTAGGATGAGCTTCAAGATTTGGCGAATGGAGGAGGATCTGAAACAAAGAAGTGGTAGGCGCAAATGTTGGCTTGCAAAGGTGAGCGAATAGGAAAGGGAAAGACAAGGCTCAAACTAGCCAAAAGGTGGCCTACATCACATTTAACTCGAAGAATCGCTCGCACCCATGCTTCAAGAGTCGTTTGGCGCAAGTTCTCAGCCCATGAGAAAGGTAAACCTTCCTCCCGACTCAAGCAACACACAACTAGTGCTCGTATACACACAACACCGGGTTATCACCAATTTAGTTCACATTCACCATTTGAGTATAACAAATCTAAAACTACGCAAAAATACTAATCATAAGTTAAACGCATAGAGATAATCTAATTTTACTCAAATTCTACTGTAGCATGCGGATGCGACTAGAACACTACGCGAGTCAACATCGCACTCCCAATAGTAATTCCTAAGCTAACACCCTAATTCACATTCAAAACCAAAATAATTTATTCGGAAACATAACAATCATGTAAGCGCGCGCTTATGTGGGTGAAGTGGTGTATGAAGCATGGAATAATGGCGATGGCAACGAAAAATTTAAAACAATCTTCTAGCATGCGGTGCAACTCGTGCGCAAAGTGGGTAACAACGTGCTCTCCCCCAGACTTAAACTAAACAATCCACAAAATATATGACATGAAAATCAGAAAAGGCTAGGGAAAGAGAGTACCCAGTGCTCAGAAATGAGCACACCAGAAGATTGGCGTGTAAGCTAAAAAGAGCCGCAGCATCCGCCATCCAGAAAAGATACCTGCAGGGGTCAGCTCCGCAAAAACAAAAGAAGAAGATAAACTAAAATAAACTACAGCTAACTAAGCAGGATTGAATAAAATGAAATGCATGAGAAAGTAAGATAACTACTGGGGTTAATGTCATCCCAGCACGACTTATTCAAAAACTAAAGGTTCTAGCTAATGGGCGTATGGAAGGAGAAGTGGACAGGTAACTGGCCTAATATCCGTGTCGGTAGCGGGTACCGATACGGTGATAGAACAGTCACTCCCCTACCTAAATAAAAATACCTGCTCTTCACAGGTAGGGGAAGCAGAAAGTAAGAAGTGGAGGAGGAGTCCTCCTCACTATTCTCACCAAAAACATCCTTGCCTAGCAAGGTGTCGTCAACAGGGAGGTGGCGGGAGGAAAAGGCAATGAGTGGAGCTTCCTCTACGGAGGGGGAATCAACCTCCTCACATAAGAGGATGCTCTCATCATTGACTTGGGCAATATGCACCAAATCCTCCTGGGGTACCTGTGAAGACTCAACCTGCACAGGCTCGGATGAAGAGGGGGGATCGAGAAATAAACAAGACGAAGAACATAAATAATTAAAAATCGGGGGAGTGGTCCCGGTCTCACTCCCATCAGGTTGGGGAAGTAAAATAATGTTTGCATTGTCATCAATGCTACAAGATTCGGCGGGATCAACAGTTGCCAAGCTAGAGATTTGGACTTCCTCCACCGGTGCTGAGGAAAACTCCTCTTCACATGGAAGGTTGTCCTCCTCCATAGGAACAGGCATGACACTAAAGTCACCAGCCTCCTCTTGCGACACATCATCAACAATGTAGTCAGAGACGAGTGTAGTATGCACAACAGGGAGAGGAATAGTGCTCGGATAAAAGTCGAGCACCGATTCCTCACAAAGAATCGAATCCACTAGGGGTGGAGGATGCACTGGGTGAATAGGCTAACAATGTCGGTGCCCAGATCAGCCACACATCTGGTGACTGTGTCAATGCCATACCCTTCAAGATGTGAAGGTGGCAAAGACACAAAACCGGATGTTGAAGGTGTGCCGCCAGAGTTAGGATTCGGGACGATCCAGATATCCGGCTCGTCATCCTCATCCAATTGGCGACGAAAAGCAGTACAATCCTTCAGGGCATGATCTGTGCTCCGACAAAACTGGCACTGCCTAGCGGGTTTCTTTGGCATAGCGGGTGCTGAAGCCAAAAAGAAGTAAGACGGTAAAGGCTCAGCAGAGTAGCCATAAGACTTACGCACACCATATGGAGTATCAGACGAAGTCGATGCTCTATATGCTGGGCGAGAAGAATTATGCCCACCATTCTCCGTAGGGAATTCATCATTAGAGTGGAAGGTAGCTCCACACCAACGGCAATGGATATTAAGATGTGCCCACATAGTGCGAAGATAAAACGATTCAAATAGAAGAACACTATTGTGCGAAATACCACACCTAACAAAAATTACTAAAGCAACCTAATTAAAACAGGAAAATGGAATAAAAAGAAATAAAACAAAAAAATGCAATTACAAAAGGAAGGGCTTCTCTCTCAGGTTTACCCTCTCCAGAAAACTCACACGACTGTGTTCCCCGACAACAGCGCCAAAAACTTGATGGCGCAAATCTTAGCACACCGCTATAGGCGGTAGTAAGACTGCGGCACGAAACGGCAGTGTACCGATCGTTCAAGTAATATAAAATGGGAATGAATCCCCAAGTATCGATCTCAAAGGAACACAGTAAGGTGGAGTTTATTATCGAGGAAGGACTTGAGATTGAAGTCCTTTCGAGCGAATGGATGCAGAAATGGGGGATTTGGTTTGTGGAAAATAAAAGAAAATAACTTAAACTACTCCTATGCAATGCCGCTATGCAATGCTTCGCTTGGCGGGATGGAGACTAGACAGGCCTTGAGCGCACTGCATCGCAAGGGCGGATGGACGAGTAGGCAAGCGGAGTCGAACTGTGCAGGCCTTGAGCGCACTGCTTCATAGGGCGAATGGGTTACACGGGCCGCTATGCCACGCTTCGCTAGGCGGATGGAAGAGTAGGCATACGGATGAGGGTCACAAGCACCTCGTCGACAAGCACGCCACTAGCAATTGCTAGTGCGGCACTGAACACGAAGGCGGAATGGAAATTATATGGGGGCGCACCTCATAAACACATATGAATAATATAATCTCAAATAAATGAAATAGACATTACATAACAAGTTTCATTGTGCACATCATCAAAATATAGAAGAGTCTAACCTAAACAATCATCAACATAAAGAAGGAAAAAGAGGGTAAAGGAGTCGACCACATCTGAAGCCTTGCCGAAGATTCACGGTTGGAATCGCTGGGTTGTCAATCCGCATCCAAGCTCGGTCTTCAACTGCGTCCGAGGTAGAGGAGGGCTATCACTTCCTCCCAATGGCTCGTCTTCTTCGTGTCACGATCCAATCTACTCCGATACACGATATCCTTGCTCGACGTTGGCGATCTTTGGGCTAGAAACCTCTCCTTGAAGCTCTTGGATGATGGAGGAGGCCTAGGGGGCAGAGAACCAGCGGAAGGGGCGAAAACGGCGGAGCTAGGCGGAAGAAATGCGTGATCCCGACCTAATTCGCGAGCAGGTCAATTTATAGGCGCTGGAATAAACAGTGCGCACGATCAGTGGCGCACGACCAATGGTCGTGCGCGCTGGAGGTCTGTGATCGTGCGCCTGCCTGGGTGGAGCCTGCAATGTAAGAAATTTATAAAATACCATGTCCGCACGACCAGTGGCGCACGACCGGTGGTCGTGCGCACTATGGTACGTGGTTGTGTGCACTGGTCAAAACAGAACTCATAAAATTGATGTTAAGTGCGCACGAACAGTGGCCCACGACCGGTGGTCGTGCGTAATATCGTTGGTGGTCGTGCGCACTGTCCGAGACAGAACTCAAAAAATAGGGTTAGGTGCACACGATCAGCAGCGCAAGACCAGTGGTCGTGCGCAATAGAAACAGTGATCATGCGCAGTGTTCCTGTACAGAATTGTACCGGGAACACCCGCACGACTCCTGTTCCAGCACAACCACGAATCCAGCCACTGAAAGTGGCACTTAACAATCCATGAAACTGCAAGAACTAGATCCTGGGTTATTTTGTGCGGTCTCAACTTTGAGGTCGGGCGGTCTCGGAAGCGAGTTGACTGTTTGTTGTGTTCGCAGGTTTGCGGTCAGCAGGTTGCGGTCTCCTTCTTTGTTGATTTCCTAGTGGCTTGAATAAACAGTTTGGCAGCGGCTTGTCTGCAAACTGGTTTATGTTGATCTTGTGCTGTTCGCAGCGAGCTCAGGGTTCAGGCGACCTTCTGCGGTTAGGCGATCTGAGTTGCGGTCTGGCGACAGCTTCTGTTCTTTGTTCAGTTCAATAAGCTCCAGTTCCTGCGGTCTGAGGTGGCGGTCTTGCAGTGCAGGTCCTCTTGCCTGTATTCTGTTCGTGCGGTCTCAGGTCAAGCCGGGCGGTCTCTGGAGTGCAGCATTTTGTGCGGTCTCTGCTTGTCTGGTCGCCAGATTTGTTTTTTGGTGTATTTTGTTATTCTCTCCTTCGCGATTCTTATGAATCATGTCTCGCCATGTATGTCTCGAAGTGTAATGAAGTTTTGTGAATCAATAAAGTCTATTGTGTTGTTGTGTGGCATTGTGGTTGTTTGGCTATAACTCAGTTGATGCAACTCCTGCATACTCCTAAATGAATCAAATCAAAAATTTTAATAGTAAGCGGTAGCGCGATCTTAGAAAATCCCTCTACGAACATGCGGTAATATCCCACAATCCCGAGAAAACTCCTTACATTTGCTGCGGAGCGAAGCTGCGGCCAATCACTGACGGCCCTAATCTTAGCTGAGTCCACTGCTATGCCATTGGCGCTAACGATGTGACCCAAGAAGCCAACCTCCTTAAGCCAAAATTCGCATTTTGAAAACTTTGTGTATAGCTGGTGCTCTCGCAACTTATGGAGCACTTTTTCCAGGTGTGTTACATGCAGCTCTTCCGAAGACGAGTACACCAGGATGTCATCGATGAATACGATGACAAAATGGTCGAGGAAGGGCTCGAACACCCGATTCATCAAAGACATGAACAATGTCGGGGCATAAGTGAGGCCGAACGGTATCACTGTGAACTTGTATTGACCGTACCGAGAGCAAAACACAGTCTTCTCAATGCCCTTATCATCAATCCTGAGTTGGTGTATCCCGACCGAAGATCGAGTTTGGAGAAGCACCGAGCCCCCTGTAATTGATCAAACAATTCTTCTATCCTTGGGAGAGGATGTGCATTCTTTACGGTCAACCGGTTCAACTCTCTGTAGTCGATGCAGAGTCGGAGGGATCCGTCCTTCTTCTTCATGAATAGTACAGGTGCTCCCGAAGGGGAAGAGCTGGGTCAGACGAATCCCGAGACTACCAATTCTTGAAGCTGCACTCTGAATTCTACTAGCTCTTTTGGTGCTATCCTGTAAGGAGATCTCGAGACTGGACGAGCCCCGGGAAGGAGGTGGATATTGAAGTCCTCTTCCCGGTGTGGAGGCAGGTCTAGAAGCTTCTCTGGGAAGACATCCAGAAATTCCTTTACCACCTTTACCTCGGCCAACTCTATAGTCTGCCCCATCATTTCGAAGTAGACCATGAACACCTCATCACCTCTCATGGTGGCCTTCGTCGCCTGTATGGATATTAAGCACGAGATAAGAAATAAATGGTACACCTTAATAGATGATTGTTCCTCCCATTGATACTTGGAGGGTCACCTTCCTGCTCTGACAGACTATATGTGCTGCATGATCCGCGAGCCAGTTCATTCCTTGTATTAGGTCAAATCCTGATAGCTGGAGTACTGCTTCTTCAACCTCCCTTTCTCGATCATCTATTTTTACTTTGAATTTGCATAAGTCTGAGGAGATCATCTCTGATCCATCAGGGAGTCGTACCCGTAGTGGGTTCCCTGTGAGGTAAACCACTCCTGGATCCTGACATATGAAATTATGAGACACAAAAAAGCGAGTGGCTCCCGTGTCAAAGAGCGCTCGAGCAGCCCGATCATTGATCCAGAGGATCCCTGAGGTTTCAATTTAATTGATTGATATATTTTTTTGACAATAATATATATAAGCACGTAATAAAAAGTATCACAGGTAATGTGCAAAATATGCATATGTATATAAAATTTTCCCGTACCGTTCACCACGTCCGCGGTGGCTCGATCCCTCTCTAGGTCCAAATCATAAGCCTGCTGGGGAGTTCAATGTTGTCCTCTACCAGGCTGGCCTCGTCCACGACCTCCGCCCCAATGAAAGTCCCAATGTCCTTCCATGGGTGCCAGTAGGGGGCATTGAGGTCGTAGATTCCCCAACTCATTGCAGTGGAAACAACGCCTCTCAAAATGACGTTGCTCTACCGCGTATGCTGGTGCAGGAAGGGCTCGCTGGTGTGCTGGGGGAAGCGGAGTTGTCCTCCTCCGATGATAGTCACGAGGTGGCTGGTTGCGATCTCCTCGATCATAGCCCCTATGATCTGCCCGGTCGTTCCTGCATCCGCGCTGATGCCTGGTCCCCTGACCCCTCTGATCCTGTCCTTGGGGTGTCTCTTCTATTCTCTTCAACCTGTTCCTTTCCCGGGTGGTTTTTAAGTCAGCCTCCATCGTCTTTACAAGGTGGACGATAAGCTCGAAGGGAACGTGAGCTGCTGTCATCAGTGGTTGACGGATGGAGTCGTTGAAGCCCTGAAAGAACCTCTTGGCCCGGTTCTCATCCTCTATGGCCATGATACCAGCATACCGGGCAAGGTAGGAGAACTCCCGCTGGTACTCTATAAATGTCATAGTAACTTAACGAAGATGAAGAAAACATTCCTGGAGCTGTGTCCGGTCGGAGCTAGAAATGAAATGCTCCATCATCAACGTAGAAAAATTTCTCCAAGAAATCTCAGTCAGTCGGCGGTCCCTATAGGTGGTCTGTATGATGGACCTCCACCACTGCCTAGCATACCCCTCTAGAAGGGTGGTGTCTAGGGAAACTGCATAGTAGGAAGGGCAGTGCATTCCCCTGAGTATCTCCTCAATCCTCTCCAGCCAATCCTCTGTCTGCATGGCCGATTCTGTCCCTTTAAAGACCGGGGGACGAAAGCTCCTGAACATCACCAATCTCTCTACATCTGTCGGGCCTTGTGCCTGTAGTGGCAACTGCCGCTGTAGTGAGGCCCGGAAAGTATCTATTAGTGCAGTGAGAGTCTGCGCTAACTCCATTTGGTGGAACAGGGTCGACTGGGCTGGCACTGCCTGGCCAGTGGGTGCAGCAGGAGGTGGAGGGGCCCACTCGTCAACTGGGGTTCCGGGGTGATATATGTCCTCGTCGGTGTCGTCGGCATTCTCATTTCTTATCCCGAGGCTACGCTCCCAAAATTCCTGTTTCAATTTATTGAAATATGTGTGTCAGAACTGTCTAATCAAGCTAATAGGTATGTAATTAGTCGATGAATTAGTTCGGCTGGGTTTTATTAGCGAAACTTTGCGTGATGTTTTATCATGAATCTTTTGCGGTCCACCACGCTTCCGTTGCGTAGTTTGTCCTCGAACTAAGTATCATGTCATGGTGGACCATCTGTGATGATTTTATAAATCTGGATCATTTTTCGCTTTGATACACTTGCAGGTCAATTGGTGATGAGGAGTGGAAGAACTTAATAGTTAAGCGTGCTCGGGCTGGAGTAGTCACGAGATGGGTGACCTCTTGGGAAGTCCCTGCGCTGCTGCTTAACTGAACCATTCCTCATGAAAAGGGGGATTGCGGTCTCCAACAACACACTATGCCCTGTGGTGGGACAGAGAGGGGTTGGGGTGCATGGGCTGCAGCCCATTTGGTTAGGCTGAACCCTTTTGAGCTGGATGCTGGGGGTGCCGACGGTCGTCCTTGCAAGCTGTATGACGGGGAGACCATTACAAAAAGTCCCATCACCAAGATTGCACTATTTGTAACAGTCTCCCCAGTATACAGCTCGCAAGGACAACCGCCGACACCCCCAGTATCTAGCTCGAAAGGGTTCAGCCTAACCAAATGGGCTGCAACCCATGCACCCCAACCCCTCTCTGTCCCACCACAGGGCACAATGGGTTGTTGGAGACCGCAGTCCCCCTTTTCATGAGAAATGATTCAGTTAAGTGGCAGCGCAAGGACTTCCAAGGAGGTCACCCATTCCTTGACTACTCCAGCCCAAGCACGCTTAACTATGGAGTAATTTCACTTCTCATCACCAATTGACCTGCAGCTCAATTGGTGATGAGAAGTGAAAGTACTCCATAGTTAAGTGTTTTTGGGTTGGAGTAGTCACGGGATGGGTGACCTCCTGGGAAGTCCCTGCGCTGCCGCTTAAATGAATCATTTCTCATGAAAAAGGGTACTGCGGTCTCCAACAACCCATTGTGCCCTGTGGTGGGACAGAGCGGGGTTGGTGTGCATGGGTTGTAGACCATTTGGTTAGGCTGAACTCTTTCGAGCTGGATGCTGGGGGTGTCGGCGGTCGTCCTTGCGAGCTGTATGCTGGGGAGACCGTTACAAGGGGTAGACCAAAAAATACTTTGAATGAAACTATAAGGAAAGATATGATGTACTTAGGCATTAGTGAGGCTATGATTAAAGATAGTCGCAATGACGACAAAGGATCCATATAGCCGACCCCACTATGGTGAGATAAAGGCTTGAGTGTTGTTGTTGTATGTTGTATGTCTGTGTGTTTGTTTATTTATTTCGTATAATTTGGATAGTCATCACTTGATTTGTTGGTGGATATAGAAGACACTGTGTTTGGAAAATATTGGGAGAAAGATGTTCCTTATTTCCCGCATCCACTTTTGGAAGAAGGAGAAGAAGAATGTCTCCCCCCGTTGATCACATAAAGTTTGCAAAATCGATTGGATGGAGCCAAAGTGATCATGTTAAAACATGAGATGCACTTGAAGAAATTGATGAAACCAAATTGGGCTTATTGAAGGAAGACGCTCACCAAAAAAACAAAATACTTCATGAAGAAAAATCTACTATGGGGATTAAACAGCTTACTATTAACCGTTGATGATTTATCAATGTATCTTTTAATTAATCATTTCCTTTAAATAATGTGCAACCTATTCATCATGCACAATTCATCATAGAACTAGTTAGTAACACCACAAGGCTCGAACATGAGAAATTTCTTAAGTTGAGTAAGATTAGTACAAAAAAAATTGGCATCGAAAACCAAACTAGTATTGTCATGGAAAAGGATTTTTCGATGCATTTTACCATCTCAGTGAAAATATTTTGGGCATAATTGATATAGATCAAACTCCTTTTTTAATATAATGTCTTTTAACCTATTCAAATTATTAAATTTAGATATTCTTGATCCCACCGATGTTGTTGTAGAAATTTTTGATAGGACAAGTTGTTTTGCTAAGGGAATAATAAAGAATGTATTGATTTATATTAATGATATAATATTCCCTACATATTTTATAATCCTTGATATAGAAAGTGTTTGGAGAACACCTATAGATAGACCTATATTACTTAATTAAATAAGTATACAAAACATTAAGAAAGCGTCATTGACACATAACATATGTGGGGACAAAAGCATTATTAAATTACAACAGGTCATTAGAAAATCTTTAGAATTTGATGATCTCAAGTTTTCAACTGGTATGATTGATGACTTAGACTTCTTTTGTCACGACTTATGGTGACTTTGGCAAAAAACACCATTATCATAGAATGTATGTTTGGCAAGACAAACTGTGACGACCCAAGATTTACCATGACTTCGCGCAGGACTATTCCTAGCTTCCTGGGCTTGACCTGGCACCATCGCCGGGATGCATCCCAAGCACCCAACCCCTCTTTGGCCTACTTCCGGGCACAGCGGGTTGTTGGGGGTCTCTGTCCCCCCTTTTGATGAGTAAACTCTATAATTCAACGTGCACTACGGGGACTTCGCAGGAGGTCACCCATCCCGAAAATTCTCTATCCTGAGCACACTTAACTATGGAGTTCTTTCACTTCTCATGCAGCTCAATTGGTGATGAGAAGTGAAAGAACTCCGTAGTTAAGCGTGCTCAGGCAAGAGAAATTTTGGGATGGGTGACCTCCTGGGAAGTCCTCGTAGTGCACGCTGAACTATCGAGTTTACTCATCAAAGGGGGGGGGGGGACAGAGACCCCCAACAACCCACTGTGCACGGAAGTAGGCCAGAGAGGGGTTGGGTGCTTGGCCTGCAGCCTAGTGAGGTTGTCAGGTAAAGCCCAGGATGTCAGGAATAGTCCTGCGCGAAGTCAGGGTATATCCTAGTTTCGCACAGGACTATTCATGGAATCTTGGGCTTTACCTGGCACCGTCACCTGGCTGCAGCCCAAGCACCCAACCCCTTTTGATGATTAAACTCTATAGTTCAGCGTGCACTACGGGGACTTCCCAGGAGGTCACCCATCTCGAAATTTCTTTAGCCTGAGCATGCTTAACCATGGAGTTCATTAGCTTCTCATCACCAATTGAGCCGACTCAATTGGTGATGAGAAGTGAAAGAACTTCGTAGTTAAGCATGCTCACGCTAGAGAAATTTCAGGATGGGTGACCTCATGGGAAGTCCCCGTAGGCACGCTGAACAATGGAGTTTACTCATTAACAGGGGGGGCAGAGACACCCAACAACTCGTTGTGCCCGGAAGATGGCTAGAGAGGGGTTGGGTGCTTGGGCTGCAGCCCGATGACAGTGCCAGGTAAAGCTCAGGAAGCGAGTAATAGTCCTGCGTGAAGTCTGGGTAAATCATGGGTTGTCACCATAAAAAGTGTAGTTTTTATTGTGATGACCCAGGATTTACCCTGACTTTGCGCAGGACTATTCCTGGCTTCCTGGTCTTTACCTGGCACCGTCACTGGGCTGCAGCCCAAGCACCCAACCCCTCTCTGGACAACTTCCAGGCATAGTAGGTTGTCGGGGGTCTCTACACCCCACCTCCCCCCCCCCCCCCCCCCCCCCCCCCCCCCGCAATTTTGATGAGTAAACTCCGTAGTTCAGCGTGCCTACGGGGACTTCCCAGGAGGTCACCCATCCCGAAATTTCTCTAGCCTGAGCACGCTTATCTATGGAGTTCTTTCACTTCTCATCACCAATTGAGCTGCAGCTCAATTGGTGATGAGAAGTGAAAGAACTCCATAGTTAAGCGTGCTCGGGCTAGGGAAATTTTGGGATGGGTGACCTCCTGGGAAGTCCCCATAGGCACGATGAACTATGGAGTTAACTTATCAAAAGGGGGTCAGAGACCCCCAACAACCCACTGTGATCGGACATTGGCTAGAGAGGGGTTGGGTGCTTGAGCTGCAGCACGGTGACGGTGCCAGGTAAAGAACAGGAAGCCAGGAAAAGTCCTGCGCAAAGTCAGGGTAAATCATGGGTCGTCACACAAACGTTATGACCGCTACCCTTGAAAAGGAACTAGTTTTGTGCATAAAATGCATGAATTGTTTTAGGTGAGGTCGAGCGTTCACGAACAATGGTTCTTGACCTGTACATTCACGACCACCACCATCGCGCCAAACGAAGCCTTAGTCTCGCCAGTTTTACTTGAATTTTTATGTAGGGATCCTTTACAATTATCTTTTTCCAAAAATATTTCACCAAATATTTTGTGTAATGAAGTTTTTGATCAATTAAACTTTTTAGATCAATATGATTTAGAACCTCGCACAATAATGTTTAAATCACTTAGTTTAAATTCAATTAATTATCTTAAGAACTATATTAAAGAACCACCTACTTTGGAATTGAAGAAACATTCCAAATATTTAGAGTATGCTTACTTAGAAGGAGACTTGAAATTACTTATAATTATATCTTCCTGTCTTTCTGAATACGAGAAATTGAACGAGGTTTTGCGTACCGACAAAAATGCTATAGCCTGAAAGGTAACAGATATTAAGGGCATTAATCCTACCTTATGTACTCATAAAATCTTGTTGGAGAATAATTCACTCACATATCCAACCTTAACATTGACTGAATTCTAATATAAAAAAAGTTTTTAAAGCCGAAATTATTAAATCGATGGATTCATGGATGATTTACCCAATTTTCGATAGTTCATGGATCTGTTAAGCATAAGTTGTGCCTAAAAAAGGTGGATCAACAATTATAACAAATGAGAAGAATGGGCTTATTCCTTAAAGGACATTCACATGGTGGCGAGTCTGTATTAATTTTAGAAAGCTCAATGATGTTACTCACAAAGACCATTTTCCCCTCTTTTCATTGATCAGATTTTGGAGAGATTCTCTGGGCATGAATATTACTTTTTTATTGGTGGATTATCGAGATATTCCTGAATACCCATTGCTCCATAAGACTAAGAAAAGACCACTTTTATTTGTCATTCGCTTATCGACGAATACCATTTGGATTATGTAATGCATTTGCGACTTTTCAAAGGTGTATGTTGGATCTTTTTAATAAGCTTGTGGAAGATATCAAAGAAGTTTTTATGAATGATTTTTGGTATTCAGTGATTAATTGGATCTTTGCTTGAAAATTTTAAGTCGAGTCATGGCCAGGCGTGAAAAAGCTAATTTGGTTCTAAATTGGGAGAAATTTCATTTTATGGTTCGAGAACGATTAGTATTAGGGCATAAAGTATCAAATAGAAGAATCATAGTAGATAAGACAAAAATATAAACTATTGAAAAAAATTCACCTCCTACAAATGTTAAAGCCATTCGAAGTTTTCTCAGTCATGTCAATTTCTATAGGCGTTTCATTAAGGATATCTCGATAATCTCAAATGACATAACTAAACTTCTAGAAAAAGATTCAATATTTAATTTTGATTCTAAAAGTCCTCATACATTTGAATATCTCAAAACGGATCTAATCAACATGCCAATAATGATAACTTCTAACTTTACCTTATCTTTTGAACTAATGTGTGATACTATTAATTGTGTTGTGGGTGTTGTCCTTGCACTACAAGAAAACTGGTCTTTAATGACGAAAATTTAGTGACGAAATATATTCGGTCACTAAAGACACCTCTTTAGTGACGGAATATAGTTCATCACTAAAGCCACCTCTTTAGTGGCGAAATAAATATTTGGTCACTAAAGACATATATTTAGTGACGAAATATTAGTTCGGTCACTATAGTAAATTTTATAAAGTATTTAGTGACTAAAAAAATTAGTCACTAGCATCAAAAATTTTAATTTTCTTTTAGTAAAAAATTCATTTACTCTCACTATGAGAATGTGCTTCATGTTCCTATCAAAATTCTTGTTTCTTATGAAATCGTCATTGGAGGTAATACGATTCACGTCGTCGCCGTCCCAATTCTTTTTGTGATGAAATTAGAGGTTAGTCGCTAAATGATATTTTTCAATTAGTTAGTTATTAAAATTAATATTTGGTAATTAAAAATATTTGTTTTAGTGACCAAAATAATCTTACGTCACTAAAAATTAATGTTTAGTAACTAAATTAGATTTTGTCACTAAATAATTCTATTTAATGACAAAAATATAATTGGTCACAAAAAAAAACATCCCTCCATAAAAACTAATCCCGTGTATTTTGTTTCGGCAGGAGCGTTCTAGCCCTAGGCAATTTCCTTCGGCCCCTTCAACTCCCTCGACGACCTCCGTTCAATCCTCCGCCCTCTCGACGGCCTCCGCCCTCTCGCCGACGATGAGCGATCTCCTTTTGACGACATCCTCCGCTCGATCTGACGACGCCAGCCCTCTCGACGGCGACGACCTCCGCTCGGTAAAGGGGTAAATAGATTTCATCTTCCGTTACTTTGATTTCTGCTTGAATTTTTTTCGATTTCTGCTTGTATTGTTTGGATTCAATTTCTTCTTGTGTTGTGCACAACTTTTAACCTCCTCCATCGATCAGGGATTAGGGTCCCCTCTTCTAGTCTCTATTCCAGCCATTGTTCTCGCCCACTCTTCCAGTCACTATTCAAGGCATTATTCTTGCAGACCTTCACTTTAAGGCTAGGTAATATTGCATATTTTCTATTTCTGAAAATTTGGAGTAGATTTTCATTTGAACTCATGGGCTGGTGCATAAGCTTTGTGAAATGTAAACTTAAATTCAGTTAGGAGGTGTTGATGTAAAGATTTTTGCCAAAATTGCTAGAACGCACCAAAATTGCTGGAAGAGAGTGTTGTTAGACTAAATGTAAGTCACTGAATTCATCTCTTTGGAGGTGGTATGTTAAACTAAATGTAAGTTAGCGTCTTGTAGTTTGAATATTGTTTGCAGAAATACAGCTAAAAATGAAGATTTTGACCTTTTGACTGCACCGGAGCAAAAAATGAAGATTATTACTAAGATACTTTCATTTCTCTGGGGAAGTGAGTCAAAAACACAACCAGAGCAAAATTATATATCAAATAAAGCCTTGATTTCTGTAAAATCTTTACTTCTGTGTGGTGTCATGAGATTCTTTGATTAAGCTAGTTCTAAACTTAGGCCTTCAACCTTCACTTTGCATTTGTGGGATAGTATGCTAGTTGTTGAGGTAGATGTTGAGTTTCTGCGACATTTTTGTGGCTGTTTTCCAACAGTCATTCTAAAAAAATTTATGATTGAATATATATATATATATTGCTGCTCCGGTGTAGAGGGTGGGTGGGTCTTCGGTTCAGTACATTCTTTAAAGAGAGTACACATTTTTATTTCAGTTTCTTGAACTGTAGAGTATTGTTAGCCTCCAATAGTTTGGGCATAAATTATTGCTGCTCCGGTGTGTGTATGATCTGAGTCTGACTAGTATGATTTGTGTGTGATGAGTACTCCCCACCCGGTAGGCATGGATGTCATTTTTCCATTGCAGCTGAGATGGCAAATCTCTATCTCACATGAATTCATTTACCCGCATTGTTTTTTTTAAACTACAATATACAATTGGTATTCATGACAACGATGTGTTTCATGAAACTTGCATCTCGTTAATCCAGCGTTGACCATAGAAAGGGACAATGCAAGGTTGGTACAAATCTACAGTTGCAATCAAGAAACATTTTGGTCCATCAACACGTGAAGACCCTACACAAAAAATGCCCATGAGGTGTGAGCTTGGTATGCTTCTTTTCTCTCACTAGAATGCCATCTTACTACTTTGCATTATTTGTAAGTTGCTATTTTACAAGTGAGGAGGTTTTCCGCTTGTGAAACTATGGTATCAGCTGCTACAATCTGCAGTGATAAAACCGAAACTCTTACATTGAATCAGGTATCTATGTTTTTATAGCAGTCCGCAAGAAGAGATGAATTTACCAAATACACCATAAGAGAAAATTCTAGAAGAAACTGAAATTAAATACATCACAAGATATATTTATTTGGGCCAGTGGTTCCTCCCCAAGTGGGCTTAAAACATGAAAGTATTAAGACATCGCAAAATTTTGCATTCATGCATGCATGTTTATACACTTAGGTGTGTTCTCTAACCAGTGTGTTCTGATCAATTCTACCTCATTTCAGCAGAATTCGTAATCAGGTTGGTAGATTAGTCAGCTCAATTATCTTTTTTCAATTTAAACTTGATTTGAGCTATATTTGTTCCAAATTTCAAGCGAACTTTTGGATCTTCAATTCAAATTCACAACTAAAATTATTCAAACTGCTACCGAAACTAGAGCTTCTAGTCTGAAATTTGAAAATGGTTATTGGTTGCTGTATATTCTTCGTAAAAAAACTTCCTTGATCCTTTGTTTCTCTTTTATAACATGGCCAAATGAGACAATTCATACATTGAGATAAATTCCGCAAGCTGATTAATATGCATCATGTTGCCTCTCATTCATAATTTATAGATACAAATTTGATATCCTGACCCACTCAGATGTGTTCATAGCCTGCTTAAATGTGTGCGCAAGCCGCTCAAATGCGTGTGCAAGCCATTCAAATGCGTGCACACACTGCTCAAATGCATGTGCATGCCCCACAAAAGCGTGTGTAGGCTGCTCAAATGCGGGCGCATGCCACTCAAATATGGGCGCAACCCACTCTCATATCATCCGTTTTGAAGCAAGACAATGTTATTTTATTCGCCACACTTTACTGATTTAGATAAACCTCTTATTTTATAGGGTTGAATTTATTGGGCTATTGTTTGAACTTAAATTTCTTATTTTGAGCATGATATGATTAAGGAAAACATTTAATGAGAATGTTTTTGCCTTTGCTGCTTTTCTCATCTTGATTCCATCTAGCCAATTCAAATGCCCATCTACATACTCTTTGAATTTTGACACATTGTTTTGCTTTCTTGCATTTTGTAGATGCGAACATTGGAATAAAAACAAGTGCCAAGTTATTGCTTGAAATCAAATAAATGCAAATCATTATTGTCCGTAATATAATTTTTAACCTGAAATTAAAATCTTTGACAAAGTTTCATTAGCTCGCCGACATTTGATGGAAAACATCATTTGGAAAATTGGATGGTAAACTTGGTAGATGGTAGGTATAGTCTTTCACATATGTACTTCAAGATTACCTGCCAGATTGTCTATCAATGGTGACTATGCCCAGAAAAATTGACACCCTTAAAATCCCTCTAAGTCTCTATTCTTCGTGCACTATTGCACTTCAATTTGTGGAACCCCACTTAGTTGGTCACAGTTTTTCTCCAGAACAAAAAAATGCAATGTTACAGTGCAGTGCAAAGTTGATTGCAGTTTGCTGCTTAGTTTTGCATTGCAGTAAAACTATTCGAATAAGTCTACCAATGATCTGAACTAGCAGATATAACTTGAATATCTTAAAGTTCCAAACCAATTAAGGAATGGAAACTAGATTTTTTGTGGGGCAACCCCTTCCAATGCGCACTAGGATGAATCGGAACATACCACCAGACAATGACAACCACCAACTCAGGAACAACGAACGTCGCCGCCCCCGGCAACGCACTTCGTCGCCCTTGGTGACGCGTGTCATCGTGCCCATAGAACAAAATTTTAATCTGCAGTCAGTGGCGGCGACATTCGGTGTGTGTGTGAGGCGGGGCGCACAAAATTTTTATTCTGCATCTGAACCATTATCAATTATTGAGCCAGGCTAAGACATACAAAAATTCATCATGAAACTTGGAAAACTTAAACACTTTTTAATATCACTTATGATTTTTAAACATGGCTATATCCATTTTTTTAGCCATAAGAACAAGTGGAATGCATGATTTTCAGAATTTTACATTCAATTGTGTGCATAAATGCTCATAGTATTATACAAGTGATTTTCTCAGTATTCTATATACCCAAAATTGAATGTGCATAAATGCTTCCATTCTATGTATTTGCTGTTATATGTATTTGCTGTTATACAAGTGATCACGTTGCTGAACAACTTAAGCTTCCATTCTATGAGGTTTCCTGTTTGCTAGATTGTGTGTTAGTTTTAATTCCATTTGTTTTACATAATTATTGATACAAAAGTGAAGGTTGATTAGCATTGAGCAAACCCATTTTCTGAACAGGTCCCTACTGGCTAGAAATTCTTTGAAAGAATTGCTTTTGGTCAACTCCCAACCGCCGTCCAGTTTCTTCAGGTAATCAAAAGCTGGATCAAACATTAACGTGCTTCTGATGAAGCTTTTTTGGCTGCTTATTTGCTGTATGCCTAAGATGAGATAAGTATGGCCACACATCGTAATCAAATCAGTTCTAAGATGAGATAAAACACACTATAAACAATGTTACTTAAGGGAAAACACTTGCATTAAACGAAATAAAGTTGGATACAATCATGAGGTATGCTCGTGCCAAATCTCTGGAGGCTGTGTTCTCCTAGAAGTTCCTCTCCAAATGGAGATCTCAAAACCTAGATATCAAAGATGATAACTGTTACCTTCTGGGGAGATGAGGTAGTGAGAGAGAGAGAGAGAGAGAGAGAGAGAGAGAGAGAGATAGAGAGGGGCGGCTAGGGTTAGAGGAGAGCAAGAGGGAACAACCCTCTTCCAAAAAGCTACTTGATCAAAAGATAGTCCTCATACAAGATGATCCCCCCATATAAGTAGGGGTTCCCCAAATTAAAATATTCCAAAAGAAACACATTAAAAACTAAGGTTTAAGATAACGCCAGCAATATCGCCGCAAGTTTGACCCACCGATACCGCTAGCCACCGACCCCGCTATCGCCGCTGCTGACGCCAGGCGATAGTGCCTTCCGATATTGCTACTCCGTAGCCTCCGCTCCAACCGGTTCGGTGCGCCCCGCGTCCTGTTGTCCGGTTCGCCCTTCTGCATTATGCTTCCGCCTTGAATATACTTGCCATGGTGGGTCTTCCGGGTGCATGTCGGTAACAATACCTCCATCTGGAAAATTGGCCTTGTCCTCAAGGCAGTAGTCCGGAAATTGGCGCCGAAAATCATCTCGTAGTAGCCATGTCGCGGCGGAGGTTGGGCGGTTGCGCCAAGCGACCCGGATCTCCTCTATGGTGGTGTCTCCTGGTGTGTGCGGTCGTCGATCCAGGATAGCCTCTGGATAGAGGGGTTCGGCCTCGGAGTAGTCGAGGGCGGCGGGTATGTGGTCGGTGACGGGGTGGTCGCCGATGACCCGTCGGAGTTGTGACACATGAAATACCGGGTGAACGCGACTGCCGTTTGGAAGGCGGAGGCGGTAGGCCACCGCGCCGATCCGACTGATAATTTCGAAAGGCCCGTAGAAACGAGGGGCCAATTTGGGGCAAGCGCGGCGAGACACCGTGAGCTGTCGGTAGGGATGCAACTTGATGAAGACCCGCTCGCCGACTTGGAATGAGAGGTCCCAACGCTTACGGTTAGCAAACGAGATCATCTTGGCTTGTGCCCGCCGGAGGTGGTGTTTCAAACTGTCCAAAATAACATCCCTGTCATGTAGATGATCGGCCAAGCTAGGAACGGGGGACTCCCCGGGAAGGTAGCGGAGCACGGTTGGGGGTGGGCGTCCGTAGACCGTCTCGAGCGGGGAGGTGTTTGCGGAGTGGTGGTACGCTGTATTATAGGAGTACTCCGCCCAACATAACCACTTTGCCCAGGTGCCGGGTCGTTCGCCAATGAAACATCGCAAATATGTTTCTAAACATCGATTAAGTACCTCCGATTGTCCATCCGATTGCGGATGGTAAGCCGTACTCATCCGGAGACGTGTGCCTTGGAGACGAAACAAGTCCTTCCAGAAACTGCTGAGGAAGGGTGGGTCACGGTCGCTCACGATGGAGCGGGGAAAACCATGCAGTCGCACGATCTCCGTGATGAAGCTGTCCGCCACGGAAGCGGCGGTGTACGGGTGTTGGATGGCGATGAAATGGGCATACTTTGTGAGGCGGTCGACGACCACCAGAATGCAGTCGAATCCATTAGAACGCGGTAAGCGGGTGATGAAATCCATTGCAACGTCCTCCCAGACGCACTCAGTAATCGACAGTGGCTGTAGTAACCCGCTCAGGAACATTGTCTCATATTTCGCCTTCTGACAGGCTAGACAGGCCGCCACGTATGCCTTCACCTGGCGGAGCATGTGGGGACAATATAGTGAGGCGGCTAGTCGCCGATATGTGCGGAAAGCTCCTGCGTGACCTCCGGATGGTGTGGAGTGGAATTCGGCGAGCAACTGCGGAATGCGGGAGGACGAGGCAGAAAGGACCAAGCGGTTCCGGTGAAACAACCGGCCCCCCACTAGGGAATAGGGTGGGCGTGCCGCCGGATCGGCTAGTAAGGCTGCCCGTATATCCTGTAAATGAGGGTCGTGATCCACCTCCTGCTGAAGGATGGCTGCGTCTTCCCAAATTGGTCTTGATATTGCGGTCAGCTCCGGCGCGTGCGGGTGGCGTGAGAGAGCATCGACCGCTTTATTGGTCTTGCCCGGACGGAACTCGATCGTGAAGTCATAACCGAGGAGTTTGGCCACCCAAATCTGTTGCGTTGGTGTTGCGATTTTCTGTTGGAGCAGGTAGCGGAGACTATGATGGTCGGTGCGGATGATGAAGGGACGGCCTAAGAGGTATGGCCTCCAATGCTGCACCGCCAATACGAGGGCCATGAGCTCTTTTTCATAAGCCGAACGACTGCGCACGGCCGAGGAGAACGCCCGACTGTAGTAGGCTATGGGCCGGCCGACCTGCATCAAAACCGCCCCCACGCCGACTCCCGATGCATCACATTCCACGACGAACGGTTGCCGAAAATCCGGCATGGGCAGTAGCGGGCCGTGCACCAATGCTGCCTGGAGAGCGGCGAATGCCGCCATTGCGGCCGACGGCCACACAAAGGGGCCGTCCTCCGAAGCTTTCAGTAACTGGGTGAGAGGGCGGGCCAACCCGCCATAGTTCTTGATGAAGCGCCGGTAATACCCGGTGAGGCCGAGGAACGCCCGCACGTCCTGGATCGAGGCCGGAGTCGGCCACCGAATGACCGCCTGGATTTTCTCCTCGTCCTTGGTGACGCCGTGGGCGGAAATGGTATGTCCCAGGTAGCTCACCGTGGTCGCCCCAAAAGTGCACTTCTTCCGGTTGACGGTAAGGTGGTGGAGCCGCAGGGTTGTGAAAGTCTCCCGAACGTGGCGAACGTGGTCCTGCCAAGAGGTACTAAACACGAGTATGTCATCGAAAAAACAAGAACCTGCTTACGAAGGACCGGCCGGAAGATATCATTCATTGTTGCTTGAAAGGTGGCCGGGGCGTTGGTGAGGCCAAAAGGCATGACCAAGAATTCGAAGTGGCCGTCGTGCGTGCGGAACGCCGTTTTCGGCACGTCTTCGGGTCGGACCCGAATCTGGTGATATCCGGCGCGAAGATCCAACTTGGTAAAGAAGGCCGCTCCATGAAGTTCATCCATGAGTTCCTGTATCACCGGGATCGGGTATTTGTCGGGCACGGTCGCCTTGTTGAGCTCGCGGTAATCCACACAAAACCGCCAGCTACCATCCTTCTTGCGAACCAAGAGAACCAGACTGGAAAACGGACTGGCACTCGGTCGGATGAGTCCCCCCAATAACATCTCCCGAACGAGCCGCTCTATCTCATCTTTCTGCGCATGGCCATACCGGTAAGGCCGAACGGATACCGCCGCAGCTCCTGGTTTGAGGATGATAGCATGGTCCGTGGGCCGAGTCGGGGGAAGGCTTGGCGGGGCGACAAAAACATCGGAGAAAGCCGTGAGCACTTCTTCAAGATCGGCTGGAATAGGAGTGGGTGTGGTCGGGTAGGTGGACTCGAGCGGCCACAACCATGCTGAGAAGTCGACGTCCGTGACACGTGTCATAGCCTGGAAGGAAATTGGAGAGCGGAGGAGAGTGGAATCGCCCACTAGGCGACACGGCTGCCCTTGGTGCTGGAAAGACATAGTCATGGAAGCCCAATTGACGCGAACATCCCCCAACGTTTGTAACCAAGCCACGCCCAGAATGGCGTCGAGGCCGCCTAGTTCAAATAAGTAGAAGTCTGCTGTGACCGTGACCGGTCCTAAAGAGAGTGTAACATCCACACACTGTCCCAAGGTGGGGCGGCGGCGACCATCGCCGAGGCAGACAGAGAAATCCGGGGAGGGGGATTGGGGAATCTCCAGGTCGCGGGCTAGGTGAGCCGACATAAAGTTGTGGCTAGCGCCGCTATCGATCATCACGATAGCCGGCCGGTTGTTGATCAGAGCCGCCAACTTCATGGTACGGGGGCCGGTTAAACCGCCCACCGAATAGAAGGGTAACTCTAGCACATTAAGGGGGGCCTCCTCGGGGTCCGGTGTTGGTGGGTCCGGCAGCTCCGGGGCCGAATCAGCAGAGGAGCCGTCGCCCTCACTGTCACCAATAATCGCGTGAAATTCCTTGATCGGGCAGACATGTTGCGGTGAGTATGGTTGGCAGCACCGGAAACACAACCCGCGACGGCGTAGTTCGTTGTACTCCGTGTTGGAGAGGCGATGAGGATTGTCTGGACGAGGGGGGCGGCCGGATGCCGGGGGTGGGTGTCGAGGAGTGGCCTCACGCTGCTGTGATGGCCGGAAACTGGGGGTGGCGGTGCGGGGTCCGATGTCGGCTTCCACTGCCCGAGCTAGTTCCAGTGCTTCCGAGACGGTCCGGGGGTGGTGGGTGCGGATGCGGGAGCGGATATTGGGGAGAAGGCCCTGCAGAAAGAACCCCAAATAATGGTCGGGCGGAAGGCCCGGAACCTGCGTGACGAGTGCCACAAATTCGTCAATATACGCATCCACCGAGGTTGTCTGGCGGGCGGAGCAGAGCCGCTCAATAGCGGAGCCGGTGTAGCGGGAGTCGTAGCGGCTAATCATCTCTTGCTTGAAACTCGTGCCAGGGAATGAGCGGTTGAACTTGGCGGAGCCACCGAGCCCAATGAAGGGCCGAACCATCCATGCCCACCATGGCCGTGCCAACCCGGTCCACCGGTGGGGTGCCATTCAGATCGAAGTATTGTTCCGCTCGACCGATCCAACCCATGGGATCCATCCCGGAAAATGAAGGCACGTCGAGGGCTAGGGGGGGGCCGAAAGGGTGCAGGTGGCGGAAAAGTCGGGCCCAACGGGAACTGGGCCTGTGCGCGGAAGGCCGGCGGTAGAGGGGTGGGAGGCGTGCCGAGCACCGAGGCGGTATCGGCCGGCGCTGTCGCTGCAGGCGGTACCGTGGGCGAGGACGGCAGCGGCTGGAGGGCGGCGAGTTGGGCGAGGATGGCGCGCTGGGTCGCGGCGACGTCGTCGAGAGTGGATTGGAGGCTCGCGAGGTGGGAGTCGTGGCTGGCGAGGCGGGCGGTGATGGCGTCGTCGGAGGCGGACGCATCGGCGGCGGTATTCAGGCGGGTAGAGACCGGCATGATGGATTTCCGGCGGCGCGAAGGGCGGGCGGAGCGGCAGGTCGGACCAAATGTTACCTTCCGGGGAGATGAGGTAGTGAGAGAGAGAGAGAGAGAGAGAGAGAGAGAGAGAGAGAGAGAGAGAGAGAGACAAAGAGAGATAGAGAGGGGCGGCTAGGGTTAGAGGAGAGCAAGAGGGAACAACCCTCTTCCAAAAAGCTACTTGATCAAAAGATAGTCCTCATACAAGATGATCCCCCCATATAAGTAGGGGTTCCCCAAATTAAAATATTCCAAAAGAAACACATTAAAAACTAAGGTTTAAGATAACGCCAGCAATATCGCCGCAAGCTTGACCCGCCGATACCGCTAGCCGCCGACCCCGCTATCGCCGCTGCTGACGCCAGGCGATAGTGTCGTCCGATATTGCTACTCCGTAGCCTCCGCTCCAACCGGTTCGGTGCGCCCCGCGTCCTGTTGTCCGGTTCGCCTTTCTGCATTATGCTTCCGCCTTGAATATACTTGCCATGGTGGGTCTTCCGGGTGCATGTCGGTAACAATAACCTAACACTCTCAAGCCACCTCCTTATATAGGGAGGGGGGAGGGCTCACATACCATTAACTCTAATGCATACAATTAAAAATACAAATTACGATAATAAGTTGCGCGCATGCGCGTAATAGTATGTTGCCGTATTCTTTTGCTGACCACGATCTAGTTCTAATTTTGATATTTTTTCTTAGTAAATCAGATGGATTATTCCCATTATATCTGATTGATGCCTGGTGTTTTGAATTGTAGCTACTGTTGTTGCCAATTACCTTCCGGAGAAAGCTTCAGTTTCAGGGATATCAACATCTGCTGCTCTAGCTGCACATAGTCAAGCAAATAATTTACTGGTTAATCATGAAATCAAAGTCTTACAGGGATCGCACCAGATGATGAAAATTCATGATACAAAAGGTTCTGTGGTTCAGACAACACAAGCAAACATGGCCATAGGAAATCAAGCTTCGTAAGGTTTAACATTTGTGCCTGTAACTTCTTTTACTGGCAATCACAGTGAAATTGCTAAAAGTATTATGAGTGTTGTGCAACCAAGAGTTCCTGATTGCCCAAACTTGCCTCCTCCATCAACCGAATACATGGCCAGACCTCTTAATTGCCAAGTTTGTAAACTAATTATTACTGATGTGGAAAGTCTACTTGTTTGTGATGCTTGTGAAAAAGGAACTCACTTGAAGTGCCTACAGTCCCATGGTGCCAAAGTCGTTCCTAAAGCTGATTGGTACTGTCAGAAATGCTTGTCAACAAGCAATGGAAAACCATTTCCACCAAAATATGGCCGCGTCACAAGGCAAATTACCGCAGTAAAGACTACTTCCAGTGGAGGTGGAACTATACTGTTAGAGAAGAATTGGGAAAATCCAGAACCTAAGATTAATCATCAGAAGCCAGCTGTAAATGAGAATTTGAGCTCATCTGGTGTCGCTCAAAAATCATATATGTTTAGTAGACTGAAGAGGTATGTAGAGAATATTAATTTTGTTCTACTGTCAATATTTGTTTATCATGTATTTATTTGCTTGAGTGTTGGGCTTGGCGTGAGTGTTGGGTTCGACCCCGCGTGTGTTCTGGAGCCGGGGGCAGGGAATATTTGTTAGAAGATCCTCCGCCTCTTTCTTTCTCTAGCTAAGCGCAGCCCAGCAATTTAAAATATTCCTTGAATCTCTTCTTCTGTAAGGGGGACACGAACTTGAGAAAAGTTATATAGAGAAATTTGTGGTTGCAGATTATTATTGAAGATATTATGCAGCCGTGATGTTGCTTTATTCTTCTTCATGAATTATATTTTCTTGTTCATTAATTATTTGGTTTAAATCTATTTATGCATGTTCTGTCTCCAATTTAACTTCCATTTATTTATGTGATTTTCAAATTGAATTGAATGGCATTGAGTTGAATTTCTCCATTGTTGTCTCCTTGACCGGTAATTATGAGTATTATGAATTTCTCCATTGTTAAATGATGCTTAAAGCAATAAGAAAGAGGGTGTGAATCCTGCTATTTCTCCATTATTGTTGCTGTCGAAGAACCCCCTTTGAACATTAATTCAGCATTTGTATACATAGTTACTCATAATTATTGCGACCAATGCCTCTGACATTTCAGTTTTTAAAATGTATGTATTTGGAACAGGCCAGGCCAAGCCCAACACTCAAGCTATATATATATATATTAATGAAGGACATGGTTACTCACATCACATGGGGTTTCTCCCCACCTTGTTTGGTTTACAGGTCACTATATTATTAAGTGAGTCTAAACCATGGTTTATTTTGATTTTAGTTAAATTTTCGGATCTATTTGTATTAGTGTATGGAGATCTGTGTATTTTCTACCAGCAATCAATCTACAGTAGCTGATTCTATTTGTACAGCTATATTCATAATCCTGCAACATAGTGGTCCCAGCTCCTGTCAATATTTGTCTATCATGTACTTATTTGCTGTAAGCTTCTTGATACAAATTTTATTGACAGTTGATGAAGATGCGTTCAAAGTTCCCTTGCCAGTTGGAAATTCTATCAATCATAACAGTAAATGTAGAGAATAGTCCTTTGGAACAGGAGGCCTGTTTGGTAGATATACCGACTAAAGCATTAACAGTAACACCTTTGCTCTTCAATTTCTAAAGTTTTATTTAATTTACTGATCCACTTTTATATTCTAATTAACATTTCAGGTTCCAGAAAATGGTCGGGTTTTCAAAGGATGTTTCTAAGAATCCTGACAGAGACTGCTATAAAAAAACAACAGGTTCACTTGTCTGGAATATATGCTTGATTCATTTTCCATGTATTTTTGATGACTTATTGTGATAATATTTGAACTTGACAGAAGCCTCAACTAGATCAAAAAAGAACCGAGATGATGAAAGTACGGAAAAATCTTGAGGCAAAGTTGAAGAATTCCAGCTTATATTATGTGTAAAAGGAGATCGGCAGGAGTTGGTCGTACGAGAGAGGCCTCTTCGGGATGCTGCTCGTCGTGACGCAAAAGAAGGCTACGTTCAGTTACAACCTTCAGCTGATGATGGACGAGTGAAAGACCCTTTGCCGGTCATGAGACGTTGGACATGAGACCTTTTTTTTCAATATAGATATTTTTTTATGTATTCAGTTTAATTATAGTGAAAAATAATATTACTATGTATTGAGTGGTTTGGGCTATCTCCCACCCTCTTTTTGTTCTATTAATAAAATACCAAATTCTATTTGCGATTGAGTATTAAATTTATTATTGCATCTGAATGTTTAATGAAAAAATTATATATTTTTTTTGTGGAATTAAATAGATTTAAGTGACGAGATATTTCATTACGAAAATACACATTTAGTGACCGAATTCATTTGGTCACCAAAACTTCATTTAGTGATCGAATCAGCCTGGTCACTAAAAGTTCATTTAGTGACCAATTTAATTTGGTCACCAAAACTTCATTTGGTGACCAAGTCAATTTGGTCACTAAAACAGCTTTTAGTGACTGTACTTATTTTGGCCACTGAATAGATACAATTAGTGACGAAAATCTTTTTGGTTACTAATTACATTTAGTGGCGGGGCAATCGTGACTGGCTTGTGACAGACTGAAATTGGTCACTAATTGTCTTTAGTGACTAAAATGTAATCTTTAGTGATGAAAATTTCCGTCACTAAAAATCAAATTTCTAGTAGTGTTGGACATCGAACTAACAAACATTTCCACCTAATATATTATGACAACAAAACATTAGAATCGGCTCAAGAGAACTACACCACAACGAAGAAGGAATTATTGGCAATGATATTTACTTTTGTATGTTTAGGGTGTATTTAACAATATCCAAGGTTATAGTGTATACGTATCATTCTTCTTTGATCTATCTCCTAACAAAAACTGATGTTAAACCTTGAATCATTCGATGGGTCCTTCTACTCCAAGAATTTGACATTTAAATTTGAGACAAGAGGGGAGCATAAAATCTAGTGGCCAATCACTTATCCCATCTTGAGAATCCCTTACTCGAAGCACTAGATGAATCTGAAATATCTGACGCCTTTCCAGATGAATACATGTGTGTTGCCACTACCATTCCTAAGGTACATTACCTTGGTTTGTAGATTTTGTTAATTATTTGGTTGTCAAGGTTCTTCCCCTGAATTTATTGTATCAACAGAAGAAGAAATTTTTCTCTTATATAAAATAATACTTTTGGGAAGATCCTTATTTACTCCGTGTCTATGCCGGTTTCATTATCCGTAGATGTGTATCAATCGAAGAAGGATGGAACATCCTCTATCACTGCCATGTCAGACCAATTCGTGGGCACTATAGTGCTAATCGAACGGCCTGGAAGGTGCTAGAAACTGGTTTTACTGGCCTCATCTATTTAGAGATGCCCATTGATTCATTCAAAGTTGTGATAACTATCAAAGGGAAGAAAATATATCAAAATCCAATAAGATGTCACAAAATTATATTTTAGTTTGGGAAAATTTTGATGTTTGGGGGATAAACTTTATTAGTACTTTCCCTATGTCGTTCAGAAATAAATATATCATAGTGGCAGTAGACTATGTTTCGAAATGGATAGAAGCTTGGGTATTACCTACAAATGATGCTAGGAATGTAGTATCATTTCTGTGCAAATTATTTGTTTTATTTGGAGCTCAAAGGATACGCATTAGTGACCGGGGCATGCACTTCTACAACTCACAGTTTGAACACATTTTAAAGAAATATGGCGTCTCCCACCGAGTTGTCGGCGTCTCCCACCGAGTTGCCACTCCATATCATCCCCAAACTAGTGGACAAGTTGAAGTATCTAATAGAGAATTAAAGTGCATACTTCAAAAATCGGTAAAGGAGTAGTCTAAGAAATTAGATAAAGTCTTGTGGGCTTGTCGAACTAAATATAAAACTCCTATTGGTTCAACACCATATCACCTCGTCTATGGAAAAGCTTGTCATTTACCCATATAATTAGAACAGAAGGCTTACTGGGCGATTAAAAAAATGAATTTGGATATACACCACGCAGGAGGGAAACGTAATCTGCAAATTAACGAGCTTGATGAATGACGTCATATCGCATACGAAAATTCTCAAATCTATAAAGAGTGAGTGAACAACTATTTTGACCGCCACCTATGGGGCAATACAATAATTAACCATGGTGATCAAGTCCAGATTTATAATTTTAGATTACGACTCTTTTCAGGAAAATTGCGTTCTCGATGTTCTGTGACTTATATAGTGAAAATAGTCTGTCCATACTAAATGATTGAGATATTTCACCATTGCGATAGAAAATTTAAAGATAATAGAAAATAGTGTTAAGTTGTATTTTGGAGAAAATGCTAAGCAATACTTTGGAAAATTTTACTTTGGACGAGTGAAGAAATTGATTTAGATTTTTAGTGAATTACAAATCTCTGAAATTGAGATCAATTTGAGGACAAAAGTACACACACGCATGTGACACACCCATGTGTCATGCTCATGTCGCTCGAAAATGACGCGGATGAACACCTGTAGATGGGGGGCAGCAAGGCAACAATTTTATGACTGACACGCCCGATCCACTCGCCCATGTGCCGAGGCCGCGTGGATCATTTCATTTAATTCCCATTCGTCCTGCCACCTACACTCCCCTATGGACAGTTTCTTCCCCAAAATCGATGTTCCTCTCTCCAAAACCAGCCATTTGTCATCATTTCTTCTCCCAATCTCCACCATTTTGCTCATTTTTTGTAGATTTGGACTCTCCTCCTCTTACATTACTGTTGGGTTTTCCTCAAGGGTATACACAACAGAATGTGCGTAGCGGAATATATAAGAACAACCCAACAGAATAAATGGATCTTGCTAGAACCATGAATCAAAAATTTGTAGCAATAATAAAATTACCTTTGCGGAGTTGAGTCAATACTCAACTGGAAGCTCCAAGAAAAAAATCTTCTTGAAATCGGAAACCTATTCAGTTCTTTCTTTGCGCTTCCTTCAGCTTTGTCAATATATCGTGTAGAAATAAGTCCACACCTCCATAAAAGTCCACACTAGCGCCGAAGAACCCTAGCATCTTGTCACACAAGATCTAGGTCGGAGAATGAGAAGGTCCTCTGCATCCCCCCACTGATTACGAGATCCATACACAGGAGAGGCGGCGGCAATCGACTGAGCGACAGGAACGAAGATCAGTGGAACTCTTCCATCTCTTTCAAGATCACGAACCCTTTCGCAAACTTTCATCCGACAGAGAAGATGCAATCTTACGCGCACTGGAAACCTAAAATCTGGCCTATTTATACCCATAGATATAAAGCAGATAAAGTCCCGCTATCTGTAGACCCAAAATAGGTGTTAGAAAGGAAATTTGGCGTGAACAGATTTATCGAGGCATTATGACGAATTCCTCGAAACACTTTCTACGGGTTCATCGAGACATCATGATAACTCTCTAAATGTCATGATAAATTCATCGAAACCTTTTCAACGGATTCATCGAGACATCATGATGAATCGTCGAATCCCACTCGATGAATATAGGTTCGTCGAGACATCATGATGAATCGTCGAGTCCGAATCGACGAATTCGAATCGTCGAGACATCTCAGTCACTCAAAAATGTCACGACAAATTCGTGGAAACCCATTCGACATATTCGTCGATTCATCTCGGCGAATCGTCGATTCATCACGATATCAATCGACAGATCGTCGAGTCATCACTTAGAATCTCGACAAAATCGTTGACATATCTTTATGACACTGATCAAACATCGATATTCACAATATCTCCTTGTGATCTCGACAAAATGCTCCATATAATATACATTATATCTAGGAGCAACTAATCGAACCACCAATACTCCAATTAGTATTAGGATTGGTCCTTCACTCATATCCAATATGAGCAAGACCAACACAATCTTTTCTCCAATTTCTCCAAACGCTCTTATGTGCGACCCTATAGGCTCATATCGCGTTGGCAGTGAGACAAACTGCTTGATTTCTTCCAGATCACTGCAAAAGCTCCAACAGTCTCCCACTTGATCTAGAAGGTATCAACAAAAGTCTCACAAGCAATGAGCGGCACCTGGCAATGCATCATTGCTACCCAAGAAATAAGAGTTCATAACTCGAACAAGCTTGTTCATGACCAATGTATCAGCATTGTCCTGTCCTGTTGTCCCTTACATCCGGATTGAACTAGTGGCATGGACCGTGTCACCCTCATGATTGTTCAACCCTTGCCTTCTTAATCTAGAATAGACCTTTCGAGAGTGGTAAGCTCTATATCACAAATTGGCTCAACCCAGCATGACCATGCATTTCTCGGTCTCATTCCATTAAGGGTCCCATGGATGTAACTCCTATCATATAGGAGGATAAATTCCATCTCTGTCCACACACAAACAGCCAAACAATTTGTAACACACCCAATAATCACCCTTATCATCAAGATTTCTCAAGGAAGACTTTAGATGACATCAAGGTATGCTCTTCCTCACCTGATGAATGTTTTGACCTCAGGTTAAAGAACCACAAACACCATTGTCACTTGAGACCTACTTGTGACACGCTCATATAACAATCTACAAACTAGTCTCACAGTGGTTCTTTCTAGTACAACTTGTTCCTAACAAGTACCCATGTGATGACTTGATATCACAATATCATGACCTGTGAGAACCTGTCATCAGTCAATGCACATGCTAGTCTTATGGTCTCATCCTCGCCCTAATTTCTAGGATGATACCCCGACCAGGGACCATTTAAGAATGAAGCTTCATTTAAATATAGGCCCTCATATTCAAGTCACGCACTTGAATTCCTATGGAAGCAAACATTCTAAGAGCATTCATTATGTTAATTAATCTATCAGATAGAAATAGTTGACATAATAAAAGAACTTGCCATAAATGTAGAATGAAAAATATTGTACAAATCACAATTCATCAAATGAATAAACAACCAACAAACATACAATCCACAAGACTCCCACTAAAGATGATCATTCAGGTATCTAATACCCATTGATCTAACATCACCATGATGCTTCCTTTGCGCAAGAGGCTTTGTCAGTGGATCCTCTATGTTTTCTTCAGTCGGTACTCTGCAAATGTTCACATCTCCTCGATCGACAATCTCTTGAATAAGATGGAACTGACGAAGTATGTGCTTGGAGCGCTGATGAGATCTAGGTTCCTTAGCTTAGGCAATTGCACCGTTGTTGTCAAAGTAGAAAACTACCAGATCAAAAATGCTAGGAACTACATCTACCTCGCCAATGAATTTCCTAATCCATACAGCCTCCTTTGTTGCATTAGATGCAACAATATACTCGGCTTCTGTCATAGAATCGGAAATTGTCACTTGCTTGGAACTCTTCCATCTTACAACTCCTCCATTAAGGCAAAATACAAAACCTGCCTGGGACTTTGAATTGTCCCTAGTAGTTTGAAAGCTAGCATCCATTTAACCATTTACAATGAGCTCTTCCTCTCCACCAAATGCCAAAAAAATCCTTAGTCCTTCTCAAGTACTTTAGGATATTCTTGACAGCTATCCAGTGACCATCACCAGGATCAGACTAATACCTGCTTGTCATGCTCAAAGCAAATGAGACATCGGATCGAGTACACAACATTGCATACATGATTGATGCAAATTGCTGAAGTATATAGACTCAACTTCATGTAGTCCTTATCATCCAAAGATTTAGGACACTGGTCCTTAGAGAGACTTACACCATATGATATAAATAAGAATCCCTTCATGGACTCAAATATGTTGAACCGTTTCAACACCTTCTCAATGTATGTACTCTAGGTCAAACCCAGCAACTTATTTGATCTATCTCAATACATCTTAATACTAAGTATGTAAGTTGCTTCACCCAAGTCTATCATGGAAAAGCAGTCCCCTAGCCTGTTCTTAATAGCTTGCAGGGTCAGAATGTCATTCCCGATCAGCAGTATGTCATCCACATACAATATCAGAAAAACAACATTGCTCCCACTAATTCTCTTGTAAACACAAGACTCATCTTTGTTCTTGATGAAACCAAACTCTTTGATCTTCTCATCAAAACACAGATTCGAACTTCGAGAAGCTTGTTTTAACCCATAAATGGATCAATTCAACTTGCATATTTTAGTGGCTTCATTTGGAGATTCAAGACCCTCGGGTTGTGTCATATACACTTCCTCAAGGAGGTTTCCATTAAGGAAAGTTGTTTTGACATCAATTTGCCAGATCACGTAGTCATAATACGCAGCAATAACAAGTAGAATTCTGATGGATTTGACCATGGCAATAGGTAAAAGGTTTCATCATAATCAACACCATGAATTTGCCTGAAACCTTTAGCCACCTGCCAGCCTTTGAATGTCTGTACATTCCCATCCATGTCCGTCATCTTCTTGAAGACCCACTTGCACCCTATAGGTCGTACCCTTTCAGGTGGTTCCACCAAGGTCCAAACTTGGTTTGCATACATGGAGTCCATTTCAGATTTCATGGCATCAAGCCACTTTTTGGAGTCTGGTCCATTCATAGCCACTTGGTAGGTTGCAGGTTCATCATCATGATCCATAAGCAACACACGACCTATTTGAGACATGAGAAATCGATATCTCTCAGGCTCAACTCCAGGTCTACCAGATATATGTAGGACTTATGTTTCTTAAGCAGGTTCTCCAACTATAATTGATTGTAGTCCTTGCTCAGGTTCCAATTCTGCTTCATTCATTGTTTGTGGTTCTTGAACTTCTTTAAGTTCAACCTTGGTGTTTTCTCTATAAAAAAACTCTTTCTCTAGAAAAACACCACTCCACGTGACAAACACTTTGCTCTCGGATTACAGGTAGAAGTAATATCCTTTAGTTTCTTTAGGATATCCCATAAAATAATATGTATCTGATTTGGGTTCCATCTTGTCAGACATTTGACGTCATGCGTATGCCTCACAACCCTTAATCTTAATGAAAGACATACTAGGATGCTTCCCAGTCCAAATCTCATATGTTGTCCTTTGAACCGTCTTCATTGAAACTCGATTTAGTGTGAAAGCATCAGTCTCTAGAGCAATGCCCCAAAAGGAAACGGGCAAATCTGCATTACTCAACATTGACCGTACCATGTCTAACAAAGTATAATTCCTCCTCTCAGACACACCATTATGTTGTGGTGTTCCAGGCGGAGTGAGCTGTGATACAATACCACACTCTTTCAGATGATCATGAAATACATGACTCAGATATTCGCCACCTCGATCAGATCAGAGTGTTTTTATTCTTTTTCCCAGATGGTTCTTTACTTCATTCTTAAACTCTTTGAACTTTTCAAAGGTTTCAGATTTGTTCTTCATAAGAAACACGTATCCATACCTACTGAAATCATCAATAAATGTAATGAAGTAGTGGAGCCCACGTCTAGCCATAAGACTCATGGTTCCACACACATCACTATATATGATACCCAAAAGATCATCAACCCTCTCAGTATGACCAGTGAAAGGAGCTTTAGTCATTTTGTTTAATAAGCAAGACTCGTATCTCTCAAATGATTCATAATCAAATGAGTCCAGTAGTCGATCTCTATGAGGCTTGGATATGCGTTTCTCATTTATTTGGCCTAAATGATAATGCCAAAGGTATGTAGGATTCGATTCATTTGTTTTTAGTCTTTTAGTATTTTCTATATTATAGATCGGATGGTCTAAGTTCAAAACATATAAACCATTAAACAATTGGGCTACACCATAACAAACATCATTCATAAAAATTGAACAACAATTATTCTTAATTATAAATAAAAAAACCTTTCACGTCAAGACATAAAATGGATATAATGTTTCTAGTTATGGCTGGAACAAAATAATTGTTATCTAATTATATTACAAGCTCAGTGGGCAAAGAAAGATGATAGACACCAATGACAACGACAGCAACTCTTACTCTATTTCCAACGCGCAGGTCTACCTCCCCTTTACGCAACATTCTTCTCATTCTTAGTTCCTGCACATTTGTACAAATGTGAGAACCGCATCTGGTATCCAATACCCAAGATGAAGGAGTAGAAAGGTTTATTTCTATAACAAAAATACCTGAAATGGAAGTGACACTTCCTTTCTTCTTTTGCAGATCCTCAATATAGAGGGGACAGTTCCTCCTCCAATGTCCTTCCTAAGTACAGTAGTGACACTTTCCTTCCTTCGTTAGACCTTTCCTTTTCAGTGCAGAAGATTTGGGATCAAGATAAGACTTAGATCCTATCTTTGTCTTCTTCGATCCCTTGGCCTTGCCCTTGCTTTTATGCACCATTAGTATGGGGCTGGCAGGCTTGACCTTCTTCATGTTGTGCTCGGCAGTTCTCAACATGCTTAGGATCTCGGATAGTGTCTTGTCTATCTCATTCATGTTATAATTCAAGACGAACTACTCATAACTGCCCGGCAACGATTGTAGGATCAGATCAGTGGTCAACTCTTGGCCCAAGGGAAAACCCAGTCTTTCAAGGTTCTCTATATGCCCAATCATCTAGAGTACATGAGTCCCTACTATGTCTCAAACTCCCATTTTGCACTGAAAGAATGCCTTGGATATGTCAAACCTCTCTTGCTGAGATTGCCCCTCGAACATTTTCTTGAGGTGCCCAATTATCTCATAATCACATATGCTCTCGTGTTGCTTCTGAAGCTCAGAGGACATGGTAACAAGCATAAGGCATTCCACATCTAGGGTATCATCTTGATACTTCTTAAAGGCATCTCTGTCTGCTCGAGGAACATTTCTAGTTGGCTCTGTGGGGGCTTCCCCTTCCAAGACATAGAGCTTACGCTCTTTCCTGAGGAAAATCCTCAGGTTCCTATACCAGTCAAAGAAGTTCGTCCCGTTGAACTTGTCCTTCTCAAGAATGGCTCTCGGTGGCAAGATAGAGTGTGATGTGGTTGCCATGGAAATTCTACAATAAATTTGCAAAATATTTTTTAGTACTATATTTCAAAATACATTTTATATTAATAAGGACTTTTATTACAAGCTCCCACTATTTTATTCAAATGGATTACACTTTATATCAATTCGGAGAGTTTATGCGAGCTACTCTCTTAGTGAACAAGATCCGTATTTCACCGCCATCGTAAGTCAGCTTTTGCTGATCACCCACAATGTGGCTATTTAGGTAGACAGCATTTGCCAATTGCATCACTATGCAACTCTTGTATGGTTGGCGAATAACTCTTTATTCGCATCCATCATATGGTTCATGCCAACCCTATGCCTCTAGACACTCAGCCTTTGAGGTCACCTAGTTAAGTTTGACCCTATGTCGATAGTGGGATATCACAATTATCCGCTCGCACCCTTACCAAGATAGATTAATGCACCTTGCTTTGGCAAGCCCACATTTCATCGATCGAGGTAGGAAGAGTGTAATCCATCGGAAAGCATCCGAATACTTAATATTTATTTTAAGTGATTTTCATGATATTTTATAAAAAATTAACCTTGATTAACATTTGATCAATGTGCACATTTTTTCACAATCATGAAACAAACAGCAAGCAAGACCCGGATACATTCCAGATGCACAAAACCATCAACATTTGATGACATGGACTAAATCTGAATATTTAGAACATTTCTAAATCTTCGGATTTACATGTACCGGATGCTAGCACAAGCAAACACCCTTTAAAGCATTAGACAAGCTTGTCTCTCTGTCTTTAGTTTCTCAAACTAATATAAAGACAGACAGTTACTGCAAAAGGGAACAATTTCTGAAACATGGAAATAATAGGAATTTGGCTCTGATACTACTGTTGGGTTTTCCTCAAGGGTATACACATCAGAATGTGCGCAACAGAATATATGAGAACAACCCAAAAGAATAAATGGATCTTGCTAGAACCATGAATCAAGAAATTGTATAAATATTAAAATTACCTTTGCGGAGTTGAGTTAATACTCAACCGGATGCTCCAAGAAACAAATCTTCTTGAAATCGGAATCCTATTCCGAGTTCTTTCTTTGCGCTTCCTTCGGCTTTGTCAAGATCTAGTGTAGAAATAAGTCCACACCTCTATAGAATTCCACAGGGCGCGGAAGAACCCTAGCGCCTTGTCACACAAGATTTAGGTCGGAGAATGATAAGGTCCTCTCCGTCCCCCACAGATTAACAGATCAGTACACGGGAGAGGTGGCGGAGGCAATCGGCTAAGCGGCGGGATCGAAGAGGAGCGGAACTCTTTCGTCTCTTTCAAGATCGCGAACCCTTTCACAAACTTTCGGCCGACAGAGAAGATCTGATCTTATGCACACTGGAAACCTAAAATCTGGCTTATTTATACCCATAGATATAAAGAAGATAAAGCCCTGCTATCTGCAGACCCAAAATAAGAGTTAAAAAGGAAATTCGGCGTGAACAGATTTATCGAGGCATTATGACAAATTCGTCAAAACACTTTCTACGGGTTCGTCGAGACATCACGATAACTCTCTAAATGTCATGACGAATTCGTCGAAACCTTTTCAACGGATTCGTCGAGACATCACGACAAATCATCGTGTCCCACTCGACGAATATAGGTTAGTCGATACATCATAATGAATCATCGAGTCCCACTCGATGAATTCAGATAGTCCAGACAACTCAATCACTGGAAAACGTCACGACAAATTCATCGAAACCCTTTCGACGGGTTCGTCGAGATATCTCGATGAATCGTCGAGTCATCACGATATCAATCGACGAATCATCGAGTCATCAATTTGACTCTCGACTAAATCGTTGAGATATCTGTATGACACTGATTAAAAGTCGATATTCACAATATCTCCTCGTGATCCCGACGACATGCTACATACAATATACACTATATCTAGGAGCTATTAATCGAACCACCAATCCTCCAATTAGTCTCAGGATTGGTCATTTACTCATATCCAATATGAGCAAACACAATCTTTTCTCCAACTTTTCCAAATGCTCGTATGTGCGACCCTATAGGCTCATATCACGTTGGCAGTAAAACTAACTGCTTGATTTCTTCTAGATCACTGCAGAAGCACCAACCATTACTTCCTAATGTATAAATTATTTAGATTTGTCTTCCAAAATTTTCAATTACACTCATTTGTTAAAGGCAAACCACAAATGGCTATTGGCAAACCAATTTCTGAGTTATTACGCGGCTTTTGAAAATACGCTTTGTACATGCATTTTTAGGAAAAGTGTTCAACAAGAAAATTGTAGATCTCGTCGAGATCTACAACTTTCGTGTTGAACACTTTTCCTAAAAATGCATGTATAAGACGTATTTTCTTGTTATTTTCAAAAATTCACTATAGCAACGATCAGAGCGATTTTAGGGCCTTGTGCGTGCATTTTTAGGAAAAGTGTTCAACACGAAAGTTGTAGATCTCGACGAAATCTACAATTTTCGTGTTGAACAATTTTCCTAAAAATGCATGTACAAAGCGTATTTTCAAAAGCCGCGTAATAACTCATAGAAATTGGTTTGTCAATAGCCAATTCTGGTTTGCCTTTAACAATGCCCTTTTTTAATTTTATAATCATGCAACTTTGATTTTTCTCGATCGTTTTCTTCCCAATTCATCGTGAATCATTTGATACGTTCTTCCATTTACTAGTGCACTATTCTGGTATCATTTTTATGGTCATTATACCAGGTCATGATAAAATTTTCAAAGACTTTTATCATCAATTCCTCAAATTCTTTGAATCTTCAATTGAAATTCTATCAGAATGTTGTGTTTGTGTTGTACTCATTTGTTTTCATTAAAAATACCCCTAAAATAAATAAACATTTATAATTTCCAATTCATTTTTATAAAGAAAGCCTAAGGCCACATACACGTGCGATGAAATGACAGATATCGAACTAAAGATGAAATTAGCAAAAGGAAACCAAAACATGAAAATCAAACTACCTTGCCCTGGATCAGTCATTGAGTAGGGTGTGGAGAAGGTAGATGCTCTTCCGGCCAGGAATGGTTTCCGCCGTGCGACATAGGCAATGTATTGTTTCTGACACCGCCGCTCTCTCTCTTGCGACAATGTTAGGGCTCCGCGCGAGATGTCGTTGGTGGCTACGAGAGAGAATAGAGGAAATAAGCCAGGAATCCTAGATCTAGATCGAAATGTGAGGCATACTCCTACCGAGATCAAAGATAATGGCCTCCCAGAGATATTCGCCGGCATGATTGAGGAGGAAGAAGCTATGCGAATGGAGGACCCAACGTCGCCGGCATGATCTACGATGCCGCCTTTCCATAGTTAAAACGTCGCCGACATGATTGAGGAGGAAGAAGCTATGCGAATGGAGGACCCAACGTCGCCGATGATCGAAATGCAATGGATGGGAGGAATAGCACGAAAAATGAGCGCTATATTAATTTTTCCTATTTCGCCATCTAAGGCCACAGTTTTATGAAAACCGACACCAATAAATCTCTCTACAACAGTGGTTTACTTAAAACGCCGCAAAATCCAAAACTCTATAGCAACGTTTTTAAAAACACCGCAAAAAATGTGATCATAGACCTAAAATGTTGTAGTGAATCTTCGATCTTCTCTCGAGATTCTCCATTATTATCATAAATTCTTCGTCAAGTCTTTATAAATTCCCGCGGCATATAACAAGGAGCTCGATTTATTTACAACAAAAAATCAAACCTTCTATATGCATCTATGTCTCAACAATCTTCACTTCAAGATCTTCCTAGCAATAACATGGATCTCGAAATTACGTATGTAGACACAGTATCAAATACGAGATATTTTCGCCTGCATAACAAATGATTCTTAGATTGTGAAAAGATCTACTAGAACGTACTTCAAAGAATGTGTTGCTCCAAAATTCATTGACCTAATTTACCAACCAGGATGGATGCATTTATTCAATTTCAATAAATTTGAATACCATGAGCTTACGCTTGATTTTCTATTTACACTGAGGATCATCAGCGTCGCAGGACCATACATGTCTGAATCTACTATTCCGTTCCGTCTTGAGAGACCAATGTACACTTTGACAGTGACTGATTTCAACATCATTATGGGATTCTATAGTTTGACATTCGTCAGATCTGAATGAAATCGAGCGCTAGCAGTTACCAACACAGAGGACATGACCATACATGATTGTTGGGAGTTACTCAATCAGAGTGTGGAGTGCTTCAAAGACAAGCAGATAGAGGCTTCCTCATTGTGCTCCTCTGCAGTATGTATAGTGCGCCATCTCCTCAGCCAAACTATTGGTGGGCAAGGTGTTCAGGCCAACATTCTTAGCATGAGGGACGTGCTATTTTTACACAACATGTATGTATGTAGGTCGTCAACTCTATGTAGGGTACTATTTTATTTCAATGTCTTCGCTATCATGTCGAGAATCCTTTGATCATTTCCATTAGCATCAGCACATATGTTACATCTCTTACAAAGGCATTGGGGCCTTCAATAGTCTTCCCCACACAAAGCCTAACTCACAGATGACTCCCATCTTGATGGATTCTTTATTGGCTTTGCAAATAGCCAAAATACTTCTGGGGACAAATAGAGCACATTTCTACATTGAAGATTGCATGTTCAAAGATCCTCATGTTCGTCAGGACATGTAAGCCTCCTCTAGCTCATCAGGTATATCACTTGCTATGATAGATATTTTGGAGTGTTGCCTTGTCTCGAATTCCCCAGGAGTTCAATACGATAATGCCAACTGGTTAGAACGTTGGAAGTTTGAGCATGCTTAGAAGACTATGACTATACATATTGTCACACTTATCAATAACCAGGAGAGGATATATGTGATAGTTTATAGGTATGTAGTATAATTCACCTAGAGGGGGGGGGTGAATAGGTCTATTTGAATTTTACTTAATTATTTTTGCTATTAAACAAAAAAACAAGCACACACAAAAAACACACAAGTGTTTATAGTGGTTCCCCAAGACAGTGAGTCTATGGGTAGTCCACTTTCCCTCTACACCATTCTAACAATATGTTAGACAAGGCCAACTCCTCCAATCTCAGCTCCTAGAGCTTACAACTCAGATCCCTCAAGATCTCTCAGGCTTGCTCCAAGCCCTACCTCAGGCCAACCAACCCTATCACTCAGAGTACTCCCACACCTACAACTCAGAGATCTCCATGACCTCCTACCTCAGGCCTATCATGAAGCCCTACTTCTCAGGCAAGATTCCCTACTGCTCAGGCTCAACAGCCTTACAAATCTCAGGCTAAACAACCCTACTACTCAGGTTCAATAACCCTACACTCTCAGGCACAATGCCCTACAAGCTCAGAACAGTACAATTCCTATAGTCAATAAATTTTAAGCTTACAACATTAGACAACACTGGAATAATGTCTTATGTTGTTCCTGCACAGCTGGTGCTTCTTGGAAACTTGGCTGAATGTAAACTTCAGCCCTTGCTTCTTTCAGATCCTTCTCTTCAGTAGAGGAGAAAGGATCAACTTGCTCTTCTTAGTAGAAGAGTTGTCTTCTCTACTTTTGTCTTCTTGTTGGTCAGTAAGCAGGAAGAGGAGAGAACTTGAAAGTCGTCAATGGAATAGTGATAATGGATTTCTTCTTTTCAGCACACCAACAAGTGCTTTTGAAAGTGCCCTAAGATGTTCTTTTATACTTCATTTGTCTTCAACGTCTTGATGGGGCAAAACTATGCTAGCAGACGACAACGACAAGTGTACCGTATCGATTGTAGTATAGGTTATTAAAACAAGGTCGTATTAGACTCGGGGCGGCTGATTATTCTTACTTCGGAAAATCTCTATTATTTTATCGAAAGAAACTTGGGTTGGTTGGTTGCAAGAAAGAGAAATAATTTGTTAAAACTATGATTAAAAGGATTAGCACTCAACCTTGAATCACCTTGGAAAAATAAATAAATAAAGAAATAAAACTTCTAATCCTCTTTAAAAGAAATGCTTGACCGTGGAGGTTCCCGATTATAAACGTACCTCTCAAGGATACGCTTAACTGAGTTTAGGTTGATCAATCGAGCTCTCGTTCTAGAATCGAAACCCCTAAAACTCGCCTTATCGAAGTGAACCCCTCTATTGGATATAACTCCAATCCGGGAGATTTATGTCGTCCTCTCTCGAGGAGCGCATTCAAATCTCTTTGTCCTTGAAATGATCGATTCGAACTCAAAACCTCTCGATTATTAGACTACGAAAACAAGAATGAGATTGTATATCGATAATATAATCTCAATCAATATAAATTCAAGGATAAATCTTAAGCGATCTAAATAAGAGAAAAAGAAGTTCTAAATTAAATTATGAATTATATTTTCCTTAGATCATCTCGGCCGAGTACTAATGAAATTTAGCTACTCATGGAGATGGAGGAATTGAAAGCAATAAAAGAGTGCATAATGGAAAAGAGAATAGAATACAAGAAAAGAGAACTAATCTTATTGATTTGCAAAGGAAATTACAAGTAGGAATTAAAAGCTACAAACCTGAAATGAAAGTGCAAGCTAAGGGAGAAGATTACAAGCTTAAGAATGACAAAAACAGTGCAAGAAAATAAACTAGAACTCCCCAAAATTCGTCCCTGAACATCTGGAAAAGCTCCCTTTAAATAGGCAGAATTTTGGTGTTACACGCCCTTGGTCACGCCCGTGACCAAGGGCGTGTAAGGGGCATGATTTGCTGTGAGCGGAGAAGGCGCCGTCTGGCTTCAATGCAGGCGTTACAGACGTGTCACGCCCTAGGTCACACCCGTGACCTGGGGCGTGTAACCTTTAAAACTCGCTGCTTGCGGGAAGCTTCGGCGGGAATTTGGCGCGGGAAGAGTCACGCCCGTGCTGGATGTCACGCCTCAAATGTCACGCCCGTGACTTGATGTCACGCCCGTGACCGGGGGGCGTGTAATTTTAATTGACGTGGCAGCTGGCTCTGGATGCTTGCGGCGGGACTTGGATGTCACGCCCCATGGTCATGCCCGTGACCAGGGGCGTGTAAGGTTTGATCTCAGCGGTCTCAGCGGTTCTGCTTCGTCTCAGCGGGTCGCGGCCGTGACATAAGGTCACGCCCTTGGTCACGCCCGTGACCTGGGGCGTGTACTTAGCGAATTCTTTACGGAACGTCCCCGGAGTGGTAGAAATAGGTCTGGAATACTTCGTATGTTACACGCCCATGGGTCACGCCTGTGACCTGGGGCGTGTAATTTAGCTTTTTGCTCGAAAAAGCCCAGAAAACCTGAAAACACAAAATAAACTTTATGTTAGCTTATGAAATAAACAATGGAAAGATTTATATGCTAAAATTCCTATAAATAACATAATTTTATATTAAAAATATAATAAACCTAAACTAAAAGATGAGTAAATAAATTACTCATCAAACACCCCCATACTTGCTCATTGCTCGTCCCGAGCAAACCAGTCTTCATAAGGGTAGGAAAAAATAATGCTAGAAAGAAATATGAAAGCTAGAGAGTAAAATGCGAAGTTCTATGCTGACATGCATAAATGTTTTAGTAAAAAGACGTTCTTGGCATAAATACTAATTTATGAAATATTCAAACTGCGTTATAATTATTTATTATCACTTTTAAAATGAGTCGACGGTCAATCAAAAAGTCATGTAGAGGGAGAAAATAGCGTGATTGCTGAGATTTAAATTACTAGACTTGAACGCTCGGGGTGGCCTCCAAAGAAATCCATCAATGTCGACGGCCATAGGCTTGCCCGTTTACACCTTCTCTAATGTACTTCATATTTAATCAACTCTATGGATCTTTAGGACTTAAATCGGGTACATTTTAAGGCTTGGGTTTAAGGGAGAGGTAAACAATGATAAACATGAAGGCGCATTCCACTTAAACAAAATTTTTGAGCTAAAAGAAAATGATGACTACCACAAAATAATGAAGCTTTACCCCCATACTTATATTTTTTCTAAGGGGAAACACTCTCATACTCTTTTATTTAAATCACGAATCTTCATAATTGGGATCATTCCAAGTATGCATGTGCATACCTAGGCCGCATATCATTATGAGATTATTGTTTTTTAAGATTTAAACATTTCTTTTGAATTGATACCCATAGTTTTTTTCCCTTTCATAGAATCGTACCCAAATATTTTTTTTTCATTTTAGCTCAAAATTTCAAAGTGTTCATTTGAGTTTTGGGCTTTTTAGGTTTGGTACCGAAATGATGAGGGTGGATCAAGTAAAGGTGTAAGGCTCAAATTTGTGTGAACAATGGTGGTAAATCTAGGTTGGGTGCAAAGGCTCAAACTATCCAAAGAAAGGCCTAAATCATTTCCGTAAAGTTAATTTGTCTAAAGCGCACATGTTTCGAAAATAGCTTGGGGCAAGTTCTAGACATCGAGAAAGGACACCCTTTTGTTCAATTCGAGCAATTGCTTTCTAAAAATCTTCTACACACTCACCTAAACTACTTTTGGATAAGACCGGATTCGAATTTAAAATTAGAATAAATTATTACTACGCAAATTAATAAAACATAATTTTAGATCTATGCCAAGAATTTAATTTTACACCAACACTACTCAAAGACATGCATATGACTAGGAGCACTACATGAGTCAACAATTTTTCTCAAAAGTTTCAAAATCTATTCTAGCACAAAATTATTTTTAGTCCATATGAAAAACAGTCTACTTAGAACTTACAATTTAGCAAGTGAGAGTTTTGATGAATAAAAAGAACATTTCCTAATAGATTTTTTTTTTTAGTTCTTGGACTTCCCAAGATCTACCCGGTGAAGGGTTTGCAAGGTACTAGAGGCTATGATGGGAATTCAAGCCCAAAGCGTCCTTTCCAAGAAATTTAATTTCAAATTTTTTTTTTCAATAAATATTTTTTTCAAGTACAACTACAAAGAAAGCTATGCTACACCCCCATACTTAAAATTAAACAATGTCCCCAATGTTTAAAACTAAGTATGAAAGGTAAAACTAAAAAAAAATGACAATAAAGAAAAATCAAGATAAATTACTAAAGTGTAAAGAGGGCTTCCCTGGATGGTAGTCGGGGTTGCCGGTCAAACACCTGCAGAGTTAAATTAGAAAAACAAACAAGAAAAGAAAGACAAAAATAAAGAGGTTAACCTTGGGTTGCCTCCCAAGAGCGCTTTGTTTACCGTCGCGTAGCTTGACTAAGTGGTAATTTTAAAGATTTTGGAAGTGAATGATTTCGATGTTTCCGGACGCTGGGTCGCCGGGGTGATATAATTTTAAGCGTTGTCCATTGACTTTGAAAGAGCCTTTTTCCGCGTGCTCTATTAGCACCATTCCATATGGCCAAACTTCTTTAACTATGAAGGGACCGGACCATCGTGATTTTAATTTACCCGGAAAAAGCCTAAGTCTAGAATTAAATAAAAGGACTAAGTCTCTCGGTGAAAAAGTTTTTGGATTTTTTATTTTTTTATCATGATAAAATTTTGTGTGCTCCTTATAAATCTTATTATTTTCATAGGCGTTTGCGCGCCACTCGTCTAATTCATTTAATTGCAGTTTTCTATGCTCGGAGGCTAAGTTTAAATCCAAATTTAAAAATTTTAGCGCCCAAAAGGCGCGATATTCTAATTCCACCGGTAGATGACAAGCTTTTCCATAGACTAATCGGTACGGTGTACATCCGATGGCGGTTTTGTATGCTGTCTGATATGCCCATAGTGCATCGTCTAATTTTAGCGACCAATCCTTCCTATTAACGGACACAGTTTTTTCTAAAATTCTTTTAAGTTCACGGTTCACCAACTCCACTTGGCCATTTGCTTGTGGGTGGTAGGCGGTAGATAGCTTGTGGGTAACTCCATACTTTGCTAAAATTTTAGCAAGTTGGTTGTTACAAAAATGTGTGCCCTGATCACTAATTAGTGCTCGGGGTGTGCCAAATCGTGAAAATATTTTTTTTTTTAAATTTACGACGACTCTCGCGTCGTTAGTGGGAAAAGCTTGTGCTTCCGCCCACCTTGACACGTAATCGACCGCAACAAGGATATATTTATTATTAAAAGAGGAGGGTAAAGGACCTAAGAAATCTATTCCCCAAAGATCAAAAATTTCGCATTCTAAAAAAAATATTTTGGGGCATTTCGTCCCGGTTAGAAATGTTACCTGACCGTTGGCACCGATCACAATTACTCACGAAATTGTGAGCATCTTTAAATAAGGTGGGCCAATAGATGCCCGACTCTAGCGCCTTTCTTGCGGTCCGGTTCGCTTGATAATGGCCACCGGTTGGCCCTTCGTGGCAGTGCCGCAGAATTTGGGCACCTTCCTCGCCCAAAATACACCTTCTTACCACTTGATCCGCGCAGACACGAAATAAAAAGGGGTCCTCCCAAAAATAATTTTTCAAATTCGAAAAGAATTTCTTCTTTTGTTGACTTGAAAAATCTTTTAGTAGGACCCGGGCCACTAAATAGTTGGCCAAATCCGCGTACCAAGGGGTGGAAGAAGTCGTTACCTTTTCGATGGCAAGGAGGCGCTCTTCAGAGAATTTGTCGTCAATTTCGTCTTCCACTAGCGCTCCTGCAGCCGGATTCTCCAACCGTGAGAGGTGGTCCGCTGCAACATTCTTGCTCCCCTTTTGTCCTGGATCTCCAAATTGAATTCTTGTAGTAGGAGGATCCACCTTAGCAGTCGAGGCTTTGCATCTCCTTTTTGTAGCAAAAACCGGAGAGCGGAATGATCTGTAAAAACAATAACTTTTGAAAGCGTTAAATATGATCGAAATTTATCAAACGCAAAAATTATTGCCAAAAATTCCTTTTCCGTTGTTGTATAATTTGCTTGCGCGGATGTTAGAGTTTTGCTTGCGTAATAAATTGGGTGATAATATTTATTCACCCGTTGGCCCAAAACTGCACCTACAGCAAAATCACTCGCGTCGCACATGATTTCAAACGGAAGAGACCAATTTGGCGCGATCAAAATAGGAGAATTGATAAGCTCATTTTTAATTTTATTAAATGCTTTTAAACATTCATCATCAAAATTAAACGCGGATTCTTTTTCTAAAAGATGAGTTAGCGGTTTCGTAATTTTTGAGAAGTCTTTTATAAACCGCCTATAGAAACCCGCATGACTTAGAAAACTCCTGATAGATTTTACATTCGTATGAGGGGGAAGTTTTTCTATGACCTCGATCTTGGCCCTATCGACCTCGATCCCCTTACTAGAAACTTGATGTCCGAGGACTAACCCCTCTCGGACCATAAAGTGGCACTTCTCCCAGTTGAGTTCCAAATTTGTGTCTTCGTAGCGTTGGAGAACACGGTCAAGATTATTTAGACAATTAGTGAAAGAACCGCCAAAAACAGAAAAATCATCCATGAATACTTCCATGACGTATTTTATAAGTTCATTAAAAATAGCTAACATACATCTTTGAAATGTAACCAGCGCATTGCAAAGTCCAAACGGCATTCTTCGATATGCGAAGGTGCCGAACGGACAGGTGAAGGTGGTTTTCTCTTGATCTTCGGGAGCAATTGGGATTTGAAAAATATCCCGAAAGACCATCGAGAAAACAATAGTGCGAATGACCGGATAAGCGTTCTAAAATTTGGTCAATAAATGGTAACGGAAAGTGATCCTTGCGGGTAGCATCATTTAATTTTCTGTAATCGATGCATACACGCCAACCCGTAACAGTACGGGTCGGAATCAACTCATTATTTTCGTTGGTGATTACTGTTATTCCTCCCTTTTTAGGCACGACTTGCACTGGGCTAACCCAAGTGCTATCAGAAATCGGATAAATAATTCCCGCGCCTAATAATTTTATAATTTTGGCCTTAATGACGTCCTTCATGTTTGGGTTAAGGCGTCGTTGAGGCAGAATAGCGCCGCGAGAATTATTTTCTAAATTCGAAATTTGCCATGCAATTGCATGACGGTGATTATTTAAAATTTTAATTAATTCGGAAATTTCCGAAAAGTTAAGTGCGGAAGATATTATTACGGGCAGTTTTGAATTTTTTTTCTAAAAATATGTATTTTAAATGTTCCGGCAATTGTTTTAGTTCTAAACTCGGTGGCTCCTCGTAAGATGTTTTTATTTTAGAAATATTTAAGTTTACTTCTTCAAATTTGGTTGGCCGAGTTATTTCTTCTAAACAAAATAAATTTGCAATTTCCGGTTTTTCAAATAAAGGCGAAATTATTTCAGAAAACGACGTTATTTCCTCTTCAAAATTTGTTTCTAGGGTAAAACAAGAGTCGTCGTTTGGAAACGCATTTCTCATCGATTGATTTATATTAAAAATAACTTCTTCTTCCCCAACTCGTAGGAGAAGGTTTCCGTTACTTACGTCAATTATAGCCCGAGCGGTGGCTAGGAAGGGCCGGCCGAGTATGAGTGGTACTTCGGCGTCCTCTTCGATATCGAGGATGACAAAGTCTACCGAAAAGATAAACTTGTCAACCTTCACTAGCACATCCTCAGTGATCCCGATTGGATACTTTACGGACCGATCCGCTAGTTGGATGCTTATATTGGTTGGGGTTAGGGTGCCCAAACTAAGCTTCTTAAATAAGGAGAACGGCATAAGATTTATGCTCGCCCCTAGATCGGGCAAGGCGTTTTTAATTAATAAATTTTCGAACAAACACGGGATGGAAAACCGTCCCGGATCATTTAATTTTTCCGGTAATTTATTAAGAACTATCGCCGAACATTCTGCATTAAGAGAAACAAGCGAAATATCTTCAAGTTTTTTTTACTTGATAATAAATCCTTGAGATATTTCGCGTATTTAGTCATTTGAGAGAGTGCCTCGCAAAATGGTACATTGATTTGTATTTGTTTTAAAATATTTATAATTTTTTTTACTGCTCCTCGTTGCGCTCATTTTGTAATTTAGAAGGATACGGGATAGAAGGCGTTTGAATAATGCGCGGAGCTAAATCAGAAGAGTTTAAATGCGGAGTTGGAGTTGAAACGTTTACCTTAGGCTCGACCAAATTTGAACTTTTTACCTCCTTTCCGCTGCGGAGGGTTATATCGTTGGCGCTCTCCCGTGGATTGGGCTCAGTATCGCCCGGTAGAGCTCCCTGCTGGCGTTCGGAGAACATCTTGGCGAGTTGTCCAATCTGATTTTCTAGGCTTTAATAGATCCGGAAAGGTTCCAGATATTGGCATCAGTAGAGGCGACGTATTTGGTGAAGACCTCTTCAAATGAAGGGGCCTTTGGTGGTTGTGGTGGAGCGAATCCGGGAGGATTCACTTGTGGGGGGCGTTGAGCATTATTGAGGTTGCTCCATGAAAAATTCGGGTGGTTCCTTAAACCCGGATTATAACTATTAGGAAGATTATTATTTGGGTTATAAGGAGGACGATAGGAGTTCCCCATATAATCAACTTGTTCTTGATTATAATTATAATTATTATTATTATTATTAGCCCCGTTAATGGCGGAGGAAGCAGACATCTCCGCCATTTGCTTAGTAAGCCATTCTACTTGATATGCTAAATTCGGGGTGGCCTCGACTTCAAAGAGTCCGGTTGGTTTGTTAGGACGCGACCGTGGCGCATTCCACTGATAATCATTCATGGCCATCTCCTCAAAAAACTCTTGAGCGGCATCTGGGGTTTTGTTATTTAGAGTTCCCCCAGCTGCTGCATCAATCATTTGCCTTGTTTGGAGATTCAAACCATTGTAGAATGTTTGAACTTGTTGCCATAAAGGAAGGGCGTGGTGAGGACATTTCCGCAATAATTCCTTGAAGCGCTCCCATGTGTCATAGAGAGACTCAGAGTTTATTTGCGTAAACGAGAGAATGTCCGTACATAATTTAGCGGACTTCGCCGGAGGAAAATATTTAGTTAAAAATTTCTCCGTCATTTCGGCCCATGTACTGATGGAACCTCTAGGAAGAGATCCCAACCATTGCTTGGCCGTAGTTCGCAAAGAAAATGGAAATAAATGCAAACGAATGGCGTCATCGGTGACGCCATTAATTTTAAACGTATCGCAAATTTCCAAAAAATTCAATAAATGTAAATTTGGATCTTCATCTGGTAACCCGTCAAAGATGACGGTTTGCTGTACCATTTGAATGATACTCGTTTTGATTTCAAAATTATTATTCGCCACTGTTGGGCGAATAATACTTGATTGTGTTCCCTCCCAATTTGGCCTCGCATAATAGGACATAGTCCGTAGCGGGGCCTCGTTATGGTCAGGGTTATCCATTAAGCCTTCGTTAGTTTCTCCGATTGACTCTTCTTGAATTATTGGTAGATCACTAAATCGGAGACGACGCCGCAAGGTGCGCTCGATTTCCGGATCAAAACAAAATTCTAGATTGACTGAAGAGTCTCCTCGGGTCATAAACCAAAATTAAAAGAGGAAAAAATGCGAAAAAGATATATAAAATAAAATTTTAGATAAATATTTTAATTATATTATATTTAATAATAAATTTTATATAAATATTTTTTTTATGAAGATTTTTTTTTTAATTATATTTTTATTTTTTTAGGTGAATTAAAATTAGTCCTGTACTTCCCAAGATCTACCCGGTGAAGGGTTTGCAAGGTACTAGAGGCTATGATGGGAATTCAAACCCAAAGCGTCCTTTCCAGGAATTTAGTTGCACCTTAAAATAAAAAAAAAGAGATAAAATTAATAGATATTTCGGTTTTCGAAATATCAACCGATTCCCCGGCAACGGCGCCAAAAACTTGATGGGGCAAAACTATGCTTGCAGACGACAACGACAAGTGTACCGTATCGAATGTAGTATATGTTATTAAAACAAGGTCGTATTAGACTCGAGGCGGCTGATTATTCTTACTTCGGAAAATCTCTATTATTTTATCGAAAGAAACTTGGGTTGGTTGGTTGCAAGAAAGAGAAATAATTTGATAAAACTATGATTAAAAGGATTAGCACTCAACCTTGAATCACCTTGGAAAAATAAATAAATAAAGATATAAAACTTTTAATCCAATTTAAAAGAAATGCTTGACCGTGGAGGTTCCCGATTTATAAACGTACCTCTCTCAAGGATACGCTTAACTGAGTTTAGGTTGATCAATCGAACTCTCGTTCTTGAATCGAAACCCCTAAAACTCGCCTTATCGAAGTGAACCCCTCTATTGGATATAACTCCATACCGGGAGATTTATGTCGTCCTCTCTCGAGGAGCGCATTCAAATCTCTTTATCCTTGAAATGATCGATTCGAACTCAAAACCTCTCGATTATTAGACTACGAAAACAAGAATGAGATTATATATCGATAATATAATCTCAATCAATATAAATTCAAGGATAAATCTTAAGCGATCTAAATAAGAGAAAAAGAAGTTCTAAATTAAATTATGAATTATATTTTCCTTGGATCATCTCGGCCGAGTACTAATGAAATTTAGCTACTCATGGAGATGGAGGAATTGAAAGCAATAAAAGAGTGCATAATGGAAAAGAGAATAGAATACGAGAAAAGAGAACTAATCTTATTGATTTGCAAAGGAAATTACAACTAGGAATTAAAAGCTACAAACCTGAAATGAAAGTGCAAGCTAAGGAAGAAGATTACAAGCTTAAGAATGACAAAAACAGTGCAAGAAAATAAACTAGAACTCCCCAAAATTCATCCCTGAACATCTGGAAAAGCTCCCTTTAAATAAGCAGAATTTTGGTGTTACACGCCCTTGGTCACGCCCGTGACCAAGGGCGTGTAAGGGGCGTGATTTGCTGTGAGCGGAGAAGGCTCCGTCTGGCTTCAATGCAGGCGTTACGGACGTGTCACGCCCTAGGTCACGCCCGTGACCTGGGGCGTGTAACCTTTAAAACCCGCTGCTGGCAGGAAGCTTCAGCGGGAATTTGGCGCGGGAAGAGTCACGCCCGTGCTGGATGTCACGCCTCAAATGTCACGCCCGTGACTTGATGTCACGCCCGTGACCGGGGGGCGTGTAATTTTAATTGATGTGGCAGCTGGCTCTGGATGCTTGCAGCGGGACTTGGATGTCACGCCCCATGGTCACGCCCGTGACCAGGGGCGTGTAAGGTTTGATCTCAGCGGTCTCAGTGGTTCTGCTTCATCTCAGCGGGTCGCGGCCGTGACATAGGGTCACTCCCTTGGTCACGCCCGTGACCTGGGGCGTGTACTTGGCGAATTCTGTACGGAACGTTCCCGGAGTGGCAGAAACAGGTCTGGAATACTTCGTAGGTTACACGCCCATGGGCCACGCCCATGACCTGGGGCGTGTAATTTAGCTTTTTGCTCGAAACAACCCAGAAAACCTGAAAACACAAAATAAACTTTAAGTTAGCTTATGAAATAAACAATGGAAGGATTTATATGCTAAAATTCCTATAAATAACATAATTTTATATTAAAAATATAATAAACCTAAACTAAAAGATGAGTAAATAAATTACTCATCACGTCTCTTAGAAAAGCCCCTATCACGTCTCTTAGAAAGGCGCCAAAAGCAGGTCGTGCCACTGTCTTCTTTCTGATTTGAATCTGTCTCAGCGGTTGGGCTGAGACATTTTTCCGTCTCAGCGGTTTAGTTGTCTTAGTCTCAGCGGATCCACTGAGACAGATAGTCTTCTCAGCGGTTTTTGTCTAGCTGCAGCTCAGTAGAGGCAGATCACTTCTCAGCGGCTCCTGGCCCCGTCTCAGCAGTTCCGCTGAGACAGCGACTCCTTCTCAGCGGTTTTGACAGCAAACCTCTGAACTTATTCCAATGTTTTGAATATCTTAACCCTGCACATTCCTAATGCAAAGTGGGGTTTATCAAATACAATATGTACTTAGCATTGTGAGTAATGCCTCTTCAAATCAAGGGAACATTGAGGGCAATATTCCCAACAATCTCCCCCTATTTGAAGAAGACAAAACATCCCCAATGCTAAGATACATTACCAACAAAAAGAACTTTTCATGTAAATGTATTTCATAGCAACATGATGTCATAACATATAAATGTTGACATTCATTTGGCATCACAGATAAGGAATGTCATAATAGATTATCTTCATGACAACTTAACAACATTGTTTGTCAGCACAATAACATTGTTAGCTAATTATGTCTAGGCATCACTGATTATATAAAGCAATAATACTTAACAAAATATTAAGGTTTGACTCAGATCAGCCTATAACACACACCAATTGATTCAACAGAACTTTCAATTTCATTGCTGTCATAAAGTTTCTACGTTGTTCAAGTTACAAGTTGATTAAATGAAAACTAAATACATTCATCTAAGTTTTTCTTTTCTTGGAGCTTTCAGCTTTGTCATCAGCAACCTCCTTCCCTTTAGCAGCACCGACAGCAATCTCAGCTAGCTTCTTCTGTTTTCTTGCCTCTTGAAATAAAGAAATGGCTTTAGAATGTACTTAGAAGGAATTCTCTTTAGATTGTTCTTTCTTACTAGATTTTTATTGAAGATTTTATCCTTGTGAGTATTTCTCTCCAGATGTTTAATCCAGTCTCAGTTGGGTAGATTCGATCAGTATCCTTGCACACTTGACCATGGATTAGCCAGGCATTCAGGATGATGCCCTTGGAGTCCTCACTCCAATACTCATAATATGGGTCATTGCCCTGCTCTTTCCTTTGCTTAGCCATAAATTTCTCTACTAGCAATACTCCTTCTCTCTTTCTCCTTTTAGCCAGCTGAGCATCTTTAGCTATCTTAGCTTGCCCTTCAAAATCAAAGTCTTCTTTTCTGTAATTATCAAGCAGGGGCAGATTTAAAGCAATTTTGGTTCCTTGTAGCACTTGGAGAGCCAATTCAGAATTAGTCTCAGCATTGGCCACCTCTCCCTTTCTGGCTTCTTCAACTATTTTAGCTTCTATAGACTAGGAGGCAGCTTCTACAGAACCTGAGATGGTCTAGAAGACATTTTCAAGGTTAGATTTCCTCTCATCCTTCATTTTCTCAGACTCACTGATCATAGTGGGCATGGTGGGTGTATTCCAGACATATTCTTGTATATGGTTGGTGGTTGTTTCTATAACCTCATATGTCTTGCTTACATAGTTCTTTAAATATGATATGTCCAGCTCAGATAATTTGTAAGACCCCATTTTTTTCACTACAAAACTGGGTCTTATGTCCAGAACCGCCGCTTTGCGGTGACACCAACACTCGGGAAGGTCGCCACTACAAAACGTCGATCCTGCCGGCCATATCGATCACAGAAGAAGAAAAGTACAAATGATGCAAAGGTAAGCTCAAGTCCACATCACATGAAATAGAGATCATAATGAAAAGGAGGTGTCCACAAATAATAACTGAAATAATTAGTATATATATAAAGGGCTCATGCCCGTACATCATTTCTTCACTACAGAATCACTCGTGGAAGCAAAACTAATGAAGACTCTTACGGATCCTGTGACTGGCGCTCCTGTGCTAGAATGGTCTGTCTCCATCTACATCGGCCACTGGTGGAGTTGTGTCTCCTCGATCCCCTAAAATAATATGGTCCACCGACCGTTAGTCAAAAAGACTAAGCCTCGTTTCCCCCCATCCATCCCCAGTTGCCCTAGGCACCGAGCGGGAGGATGAAGTGAAGGACATCAAGGAGTATAAAACAAAGAAGGTGACATGTCTTAGCTACAGGAGTGTCTTTCACTACACATGTGTTTATATATAATTGAAGTAGTAAACAATAAGTAACCAGGATAATGAACAAGTAAAGAACAATAAAGTAAGCAGGTAAAGACAAGTATATAATAGAAAAATAACCATTGATTTATAGGAATGCCCATACAAACCTATAGACCAAGGGGTCGTTTAGCAAGGTCTATCGTATAAAAAGTCTCATAACCAATTTATACGATAGGGGTAGGGTTGAAATGCAATGTTTATGTTATGACATGCAGTGTTATGCTGGGTAATGTCATGATCACATAAGTGCAACTCACACACTTCGACTCTATGCGCACAGACCTTTAGTTCCACCTTTTTGTAGCTAGCAAAACTCCCAGGATACCCTCGTAGTGGCAAACAGAAGCGGTGAGTTGGGCCTCGCCCACCTCTTGGTTGGTATTCACACTACCTAACCTAGACCTATCGTACGCCTCAACGCAAAACCATGGAGCGCCTGCAAACTCTTTGAAAGTATCTGGTTGCGGCCTAAATCACCTAGAGGGGGGTGAATAGGTGGATTCTATGTCTTTACGCGGAATTAAGAATTATAACACAGAAAAGCACACAATAAAGCACAGCACAGACACAAGGATTTTATAGAGGTTCCCCGATGTGGGTACTCCTCTTTCCCGCCTCGCCTATCTAGCTCTTCGAGGCTAGATTCGGCTACTTCACCAAACTCAGATTAAAATAATCTTACACCTCGGAGTAAGAACTCCTACAACTCGGAGTGCACCACTCCTACAACTCGGAGTAAAAAACAACTCCTACAACTCAATCCTTAAACAAGGATCTACACAACACTCGGAAGCAAGCTTCCTACAACGTTTATAAAATTGTTTATTACAACACAACGTAGATTTGAAACAATCTTCTTAAACTTCAGATGAAGTTTTTCTTCAGGTCTTGAGAAATAGATTTCTTCTTCTTGACAAAGAATCTCAATACTTTTAGAGGAAGAACGAAGAAATCTTGAGCGATTCTTTACTGGATCTGAGATGCTTGAATCTGTAGAAGACGAATCATGAATCGCAGCTTTGACGGAGACGAAACTTGAGCGCGAGAGAGATCGGTCGAGACTTGCGATTCTTTCTGTTTGATTCGCGATTTTTGATTCGATTCAGATTGATTGGATTAGATTAGGGCTAAACGGAAATACATCAGGAGTATTTATACGGTCTTCTACAATGGTCATATGCGCGAAATACGGATCTAACTCCACGTGTACTGTACATAGGAGAAGCCCTAAGAAACGCGCATTCAAAAACGAACCGGAAGAATTACTGCAGACCGATTCGGTTAAATGGTATAACCGAATGGCAATAACCGAATCGAATTCGGTTAAATGATATAACCGAATGGCAATAACCGAATCGAATTCGGTTAAATGATATAACCGAATTTTACTTGGAAAAATTCCTTTCTATGAAAAGTCCACCATCAGCTCCAGTCCTCCTTCTCTTGCACTTAGGAAATGAGGTACATCCCAATAGAGAGATTTCACATGAGCCAACACTTTGGTCTATACAATGTGGGATTACATTGCACAAGCCTGTGTTTGACGACTCATTGAAAACTGACATTGGTTTGTACCTAGAGTGGAATGACCTGTCACAACATAGCTAAAGTGCATAATCAAATACAACTCAATTCAACTTAGTTCAAAGGAACACTTCTTCAAATCAAGGTAATTGTGGCTACAATACCCAACAATCTCCCCCTATTTGAAGAAGTCAGAACCTATGTACTGAGTTGAATTGCACTTAAATAAATATATATCAAATAGATAAGGAGAGTTAAAAACTTAACTTTTTCAACTTTCTCTCCCTTTCAACTTTCTCTTTCAACTTTGCCAAATCTAACTTTGCCAATTCCTCCCAACTTCAAATTCTCTTGCAAATACAACTTCTCTCCCCCTTTCTGACTGCTTCAGATAGGGAAGAAAAAGCATGAGAGCTCAAAGCTCCCCCTCAATCTTTTCTCCCCCTTAGACTTATCTCCCCCTTAGAAATTCAGTGCCTGGACTGATTTCCTAAGCATTTTCAACAACCTTACTATATTTCTTCTATGTTCTGGTCATGTACCATGAACATCCACTTGTCCAAGTGCCTGATTAGAGTTTTGGTTGGCCTTTGGACATACCTGCAATCACAGATTAATTTCCCTTAGGAACCCAAAAGGATTTGGGTCCTAGGTTTCTGGTTAGATTAACACCACTCGGAGTGTTAACATTGCAAGGGGTCATTCTTACATTGTTAACCCGTGGAGTCTTGACATTTCTGGTGTTAAACCAACAATCTATGGCGAAGTGACCAATCTTGCCACAACACCAACAATCAAATCGATTGTATCTTCTCTTGTTTTCCTGTTTTAACTTTTGAACGGGGAGTTTAGCAGGAGCAATATTCTTAGAAGTAGAAGTCTCGTGGTTGCACCACACACATGACTCCTTCTTCTCTTCATGAGATTTAGCAACAATTGATTTAATCTTTGGTGCTTTCTTAATAACTGATCCATGTACAAATGAACCATAATCCTTGGGGATTACTTTTTCATAAGGTCCCTTGAAAGCAGTTGTTTCGAAGCATCGGGGACGGGTTTGATTTTGGTCAACCTTGCCCTTACCTTTAACAACTCTTTTCTTAGCAGCCTTACTACTTTCGGCCTTATGACCAAGACCACTAACCTTCGCAGGAGCAGAAAATCTTTCAATGATTGGAAGGATAGTTTTTGGTTTGGAGAAGCTTTCAACTATCTTCCTTTCCACCACTAACTTTTCTTCTAAATCATTGATAAACTTCTCCTTAAGATTTAATAATTCAGCGGAGCTTTTAATTTCATCTTTCAAGGGTTGGATTTCATCTTTGAGAGGAGTCAATTGTTTAATTTCCTCCCTCAAAGCTGATTCCACCATCTTGAGAGATGCAATCTCATGTGCTTGAGATTTGACTACCTTGCGGCATTTGTCAAATCCCTCCAACATAGCTTTATACTGAACCATTAGATCTAAGTCTTCCTCTGAAGAATAGCCTTCATTTTCAACGGAATCAGTTTCAGATGCAGAAAGAGGAGTGTGCGAGTTTACCTTCCCTTTGTATGAGGAGACACTTCCTTCCTTATCTGAATGTGCCATAAGCCCAAAATAGGCTTCTTCATCTGAGCTTGACTTCCCTGAGTCACTGTCACTAAGAGTCTTGGACTCCTTTGCCAAGAAGCTCTTTTCTTCTTTCCTCTTATTCTTGAAGGATTTCTTCTTGTATGGACATTCCGTGCTTAAATGTCCTGGCTTATTACAACAAAAACAAATAATATCAGTCGAAATATATTTATTTGGTTTAGATTTATACCTGTCGTTGTTGTGTTCCTTCTTGTGATGTTCATCATCACCCCTTGATCTTCTATGATCTGATGAGGATTGACTTTTCCTATGGCTTCTTTTTCTGAGCAATCTCTTGAATTGCTTGGAGAGAGAAGAGAACTCTCCATCAGACATATCAGAGCTTGAGGGGCAAGCATCTGATTCATCATCTTCATCTGAGGATTTTCTTCTGACAGAAGACGAGGCCTTATGTCTTCTTGATTCTTTGGCCTTCAGTGCCACGGTCTTCTCTCTTCCAGAGGTGGAGCATCCCTCTTCTTCAGCTTTTCTAATACTCAGCTTGAGCTCATGTGATAAGAGCTTGCCAAACAGAATTTGTGGCTCCATCGTAGCCAACTTTCCGAATTCCCGGATAGCAATAGCCTTGGTATCCCATTCTTTCGTTAGGGATCTCAAGAACTTGTCATTTAGTTCTCCAACGGTGAATTCCCGATCATAGTTCTTAAGACCATTGACGATCTTAAAGAACTTCTCATAAGTATCAGAAATGGAGTCTCTTGGATCTTGCTTGAATGCTTCATATTCTTGATTCAGCAATGATCTTCGATCATCCCTTACTTCTTCGGTTCCTTCCATAAGAACAACTATGGAGTCCCACATTTCCTTGGCAGACTTGCAGTGTATAAGATTTTGTAGCATTAAATCGTCCACTGCACCAGCAATAATGTTCTTTGCCTTCTTGTCCAAGATGACGAGGGCAATCTCATCTTTGTCTAGCTCCAACATTTTCTTGGGAATCATCATAGCTGAATTTATAGACGATGGCTTCATAGGAACATGGGGACCTTCCTCTACTATCTGAAAAATTCTTGGGTCGGTGGCTTCCATGTAGAACTTCATTCTTTCCTTCCACATAGGGAAGTTCTCCTTAGAACAGACGAGCATCTTGAGAGAATCCTTGGATTTTTCCATTTCAGACAAACTTGCTCTTGCAACTAGATTTAAAGATCTTGTTCAAGGTGTTAACCTTATAGCGAACAACCTACCTCTGATACCAATTGAAAGTATCTGGTTGTGGCCTAAATCACCTAGAGGGGGGTGAATAGGTGGATTCTATGTCTTTACGCGGAATTAAGAATTATAACACAGAAAAGCACACAATAAAGCACAGCACAGACACAAGGATTTTATAGAGGTTCCCCGATGTGGGTACTCCTCTTTCCCGCCTCGCCTATCTAGCTCTTCGAGGCTAGATTCGGCTACTTCACCAAACTCAGATTAAAATAATCTTACACCTCGGAGTAAGAACTCTTACAACTCGGAGTGCACCACTCCTACAACTCGGAGTAAAAAACAACTCCTACAACTCAATCCTTAAACAAGGATCTACACAACACTCGGAAGCAAGCTTCCTACAACGTTTATAAAATTGTTTATTACAACACAACGTAGATTTGAAACAATCTTCTTAAACTTCAGATGAAGTTTTTCTTCAGGTCTTGAGAAATAGATTTCTTCTTCTTGACAAAGAATCTCAATACTTTTAGAGGAAGAACGAAGAAATCTTGAGCGATTCTTTACTGGATCTGAGATGCTTGAATCTGTAGAAGACGAATCACGAATCGCAGCTTTGACGGAGACGAAACTTGAGCGCGAGAGAGATCGGTCGAGACTTGCGATTCTTTCTGTTTGATTCGCGATTTTTGATTCGATTCAGATTGATTGGATTAGATTAGGGCTAAACGGAAATACATCAGGAGTATTTATACGGTCTTCTACAATGGTCATATGCGCGAAATACGGATCTAACTCCACGTGTACTGTACATAGGAGAAGCCCTAAGAAACGCGCATTCAAAAACGAACCGGAAGAATTACTGCAGACCGATTCGGTTAAATGGTATAACCGAATGGCAATAACCGAATCGAATTCGGTTAAATGATATAACCGAATGGCAATAACCGAATCGAATTCGGTTAAATGATATAACCGAATTTTACTTGGAAAAATTCCTTTCTATGAAAAGTCCACCATCAGCTCCAGTCCTCCTTCTCTTGCACTTAGGAAATGAGGTACATCCCAATAGAGAGATTTCACATGAGCCAACACTTTGGTCTATACAATGAGGGATTACATTGCACAAGCCTGTGTTTGACGACTCATTGAAAACTGACATTGGTTTGTACCTAGAGTGGAATGACCTGTCACAACATAGCTAAAGTGCATAATCAAATACAACTCAATTCAACTTAGTTCAAAGGAACACTTCTTCAAATCAAGGTAATTGTGGCTACAATACCCAACACTCTTACCGGCTAGAACACCAGACTTTCTTGGCTAAGTGCAAATCCACACTTGCCGAGTCAGCGTATCGACGTCGGTGAGAACGACCGTCTTTACCGAAGACCCACCACCTCTACCCACATGCAATATGATTACGGTGTATCTCTGAACCGTAGGCTCCCTGGGCTAACCCACCCATCGCAACAACCTTCCGAGCCACCTGCTCGCCGGACAAACCCATCTGCAACCACATCCACCGATTCTACTGCTCGTCCGACCAAACAAGGTAACACCTGCAGCAGTGGGGTGTGGGTGAGTGTATTATTAAGTTAATCTTGCATAACAACTTACTCCTATAATTTAAGGTTAATCTTGGACTTCCCGAGGTCTACCCTGTGAGGGGCTCGCGGCGGTATTAGGAGGTACAATGAGATGATAGCTCAAACCGCCCTTTCTAAGACACTTATTTTTATTGATGTTTACCCTTGAACATACCCCTCTTACCATTTCACTTGTGTTAACCCTAAGTGTTTTATGACTCTCCTAGGGAAAGACAATCTTTCGTCGATCACGAGCACAACCTTGCCCCACAGCTTATCGTGCACACTCAACACACAGGCTCCTATTGATGACCTCAAACCTCCGCAACCAGACTAAGTACACCATCTGCCTTCCATTCCTACCTAATGGCCTACAAGTTACTCAAGTTTTACAATTTTATTATACGGCGACCAAATGAGCTAGATGAGTTGCATGAGAGGAGGTACTCTAAATAATCATCCAAATGTCTCAAGAATATTACCGGGGGTGTGTTAGGACATTTTAACACCCTGTCCAGAAATTTATAATTTTCCTACTTTATTTGGTATTTGTTATAATTTCTCCAAAATTAGGGAACTTATGATTTTGTACATCAAGTATGGTTTTTCGACATGGTATGGCTTCACTAAAAATTGTACAACTAGATAACAGCAAATTAACAGCCAAACCTAAATTTCATAATTTTCCAGAAAGGTTTTGACCTCCAAATAAAATATTGACTAATTTATCAAATTCAAGAATTTATAAAGGAAGCACCAAAAATCCTCATTCAAAACTTACAAGAAAATTAACAGATGTCCAAACTGATCACAAAAGTTTACTGGTTGAGTTTCATAATTTCCCAGATTCAGTTGACCATATAAATCATTTAACTAAATAAACAAATCATTGGGCACTTTGTGAAGTGAACCATATAAAAACTCCTCCAAAAATTATACCAAAATTTATAGATCACAATATTGCCTTAGAAAGTGCTCTGACCAAGTTTCATGATTTTTCAGTGAGTATAAAATCCACCAATTAATTTTGTTACAACTAGGGTAAATATTGGGGTTATGAATGAAGTACTATATATATCAATCCAAAATTCATAACAAAATTATCAAAGAATGATATCATTCATAAAAACTTACTGACAAAATTTCATGGGCATCCAAGGTATTATCAATACATAAATTCTTAATATAAGAAAGTGACCTAATTGATTCTTAATTAATTCAGAGGGGGTAAATGTTCCTAAAATTTTTGGATAAATTATCTAGGGCATAATACCACCCTATGAAACTACATGCCAAGTTTCAAGTTCTTCCAAGGACATATGGCCTTATGTCCTTCAATAGGTTCAATATACAAACCTAAGGTTTGAGCAAGGGTTCTAGGGCACACCCACCCTAAACCACACAAAAAAACTTGTAGGGGTATTTTATATGACATCAAGACAGTGGTCAAAGTTTCACAATATTTGGATGATGGTTGACCTTCCAAATCCATCAAGTGCACTTTTGATCTAGAATACCATAGTTTGACCAAGTTTGGGTTACTTAATTACCCTACTAATTCAATCCCAAATGGGATGAAATTTTTACCAGTGCCATTTCATGACCCTAAGAACCAGCCACCAAAATTTGGAGGGGTTTAGAGGTTGCTAGGCCCTAAAAATTAATTCATACATGAATTATTAAATTCATACAAAAACTATAGCAAGAAGTTATCCAATAATTCCCATTTTTGGATATGTTGAGGGTAAGGGTAAATCTAACTTATGCTCAAAATTTCAAAGCATTTGGATGTCCGAACTAGTGGGAGCACTCAAATCAATCTCTGGTCAACCCTACGTATATGTTGCACGATTTTGAGTGCTGCCATCAAACCAGTGGGCCAAATCGGCTCAAATCAATATAAATTAAAGTATACATCAGGGGCTACAAGTTTGTTATAGATCACTTTTCCAGTAGAGGGCTATAAGCATTTTCTATAATTATTTCTAACAACTGCCAGTAAAGGGACAGAAATAAGAATATCAAATATATTATTACATAAACTTGCACAGATCCTAAAGCGCAAATGAAGGGCATCCCTTCATCTTCTCCAATCAGCCCAACGACCACAGTTGGCCCATCCTGTAGCAACTTGGGAGGTGATTTCCCGACCACCTAGACGCTCTCGCGGTCGGCCAATGCCTCCACCACCTCTATTGAGGTGGCGGCCGGCGATGTACGGTGGTTGACTGGCCGGAGGCGGCCGGAATCCGGAATTTAAATGAGAGAAGAAAAGCTTGAACACAAGCTTCCGGCCATGCCGATCCAAGACCAATTGGCCCCAAATTTAGTGGCCAAAATGATGAGATCTACCAACTAAGAAATAGATGAGAGGAGAGGACCTGAATTATGGCTTATAGTCGTGTCGATCGCCGGTCCGCCATGGTTGGTTGAAGCCTCATGGATGCCATACCGGTAGGTGCTTAGGTAGAGAAATTCTTCTAAAAAAATGGGGGAAACTCATTCCCTCCACCCCTTGAGCCCTTTATAGAACCAAATCCCGGTGAGGAGGAGATGAAACTTGGGATTCCTCCATTAACACCATTCATGGTGAAAGTTTCGGCCATCCCCAAAGGTCACCCAATTCATCACCCAAAAGAGTTGGAAACCCTTTAATATTCTCTTAATTTATGGGGGGATGAATCCCCATCAATTGGGAGGACTTTTGGACTCCCTTGACCATGAATTTGGCAACAAAAAAGAGTCATGTCCGCCTCCCATCGATTGAGCTACCGCTGGCGCTAGTGCTAGCGCCAGCGCTAACATCTTGACGGCGTACCGCTATCCGGTTCGACAACCGCCAGGTGCTAGCTCTATAGTCAGTGCTAGCGCTAGCGCCTACGCTAGCATTTCGACAGTATTTGGTTCGTCTCAGCGGTTCAGTGTTCGTCTCAGCAGTTCACCTAAACCACCACTACCGCCAATGCTAGTAGCTAACGCGGGCGCTAGCGCCGTATTCATTATACCCCATCCTTTCTACGGTTGGATAATTGGGGTATTACGAGGGACCCCCTTACTAGTTTAGACACGTCATGGTGGGGTCATGGGTCACGGTGATGCACTAAGGACAACCTTAGGCTTGTTAACTTGAAATCACTATCTGCAGACCACGGTGATTTTCATCTCGAGCCTAAGCTCTTATGTTCTTTTTGCGCATCCTAGGATTTTTTTCATGACCTAGTCATGACAAAACAGTCCTAGGGGTCTAGTCGTTTGGGGGATGTTACAAATCCCAATACATAAAAATAAAAATTTCGTCCCCAAAATTTAGGTTAAGCCTGCGGGGTTTCTAACGCAAGTGCTTGATTGTAACATCCCTGGAGAATTTAAACTATTCCTGGCGCGAAGAGCTCCGGATACCTCTGCTGCATTAGGTCTAGTGGCTCCCAGGTGTGCTCCTCCTTCCCAAGATTCCTCCACAGGACCATGACCAGCGGAACCCTCTTGCGCCATAGAACTCGCATCTCGATGTCATCTATCCGGACCGGATCCAGATGAACCGATCAATCAGTAGCTACTGGCCCATCTGCTATAGATATCTGCTGCTCCGGTTATAGTAGAGCTATCCTAAGGGAGGAGACGTGGAAGATGTCGTGCAATCCTGCTAGCTCCGGCGGCAGCTCTAGTGTGTACGTCAGGGGACCGATCCACTCCAAGATCCTGTAAGTCCCCATATACCTAGGACTGAGATTCTTCCACCCGCATACCCGCGAGACTCCGTGCATCAGACGTATCTTCAGAAACACCCGGTCTCCAACTTAGAACTCTACTGCACGATGTCATGCATCGTAATACTTGGCCTGCCTGCTCTGGGCTTCCAGCATCCTATCTCGAATCAGTCTCACCTTAGTATCAGTATCCTCCACGAACTCCGAGCCGATTGCCTTAGGATCCTCATCCTGGATCCAAGGCTGTGGATTCCTACACCTCCGTCTGTATAATGCCTCGTAAGGGGCCATGTCTATGCTGGACTGATGACTGTTGTTGTAGGAAAACTCTACAAGCGGTAACAGTCTCTCCCATGGCTCTCCGCTGTCCAAAATGCATAGGCGTAATTGATCCCCCGACGTCCGGTTGGTACGTTCTGTTTTCCCGTCTATCTGTGGGTGGAATGATGTACTAAATGTCAACCGCGTACCCAAATAATCCCTGACCAATCTCCACCCACGGGACGTACACCGTCCATCCCAACCCGACACTATCATCCTAGGCAAACCATGATACCGGACAAACTGCTCCACAAATCTCCATACCAAATCTCGGACCAGAGCGTCCTTCCGGACCGGAATGAATCTGGCCACCTTCGTTAACCTGTCGACGATCACCCATATCGAATCATTCCCCGTATGTGATGGGGGAATTCCATGTATAAAGTCCATCGCGATGTCGTTGAACTTCCACTCTGGCACCGAGAGTGGCTCTAATAATCCGGCTGTGCTCTTGCATTCCGCCTTCTCGAGTTGGCAAGACTCCCAGTGGGTCTCAAAATAAGTGATGTCCCTCTTCACGCCGGACCAATTCATTGTTGGATCGGTAGGCACCCTTAGAGGGGGGTGAATAAGGGTTTTAAAAACTTATATTATATTTTGAAATACTTGCTTATGATAAGAGATCAAAATAATGATTTTGTTTAAAGATCTAAATTGTTTTATAATAAAGGAGAGGATAATAAACAATTTAGATAAATGAAGAACAAATCAATTTTATTACACAAAGAGAGACATGATTATTATTAATAAAATTGATTACAAAATTTTGATTTCAATGACTCTAGAAATCAAAGCGAAATATGAAAGACTCTTTTTGTTTTCTATACCGACTCGTATCACCACGAACCGGTTGGCTTTAGCCGTTACTTCCCCGGATATGGCCTCAAGCCGCTCTAGCCAATCCTTCCCCGGATATGGCCTCGAGCACCCCCTAGATCTACACCATAGACCTAGTCGCCAACACGAGGCGAGTTTCTGCCCTAAGTCCTACCCAGACCTAGTCGCCAACATGAGGCGAATTCTCTAACGGTTACAAAAGATATGAAGTGATAATAATGTAAAAACTCCCTATATGGATCTCTTGGAGAAGTAGACGAAGACCCGCAGAGTATGATTGTAGTCGATACGGTCTTTCGTCATGAAGATGAAGCGTGTTGAAATCTTCTCCACAGATCGACTTAAGCCTTCATGGATTTGTGGGAGTATCTCTCTGAACCTTCCTCTCTATGCTGTGGCACAAAGCTCTAGAATTTTTGATCTCAAGAGGATGAAGAAGACGGATCCAATGGGTCCTTTTTATAGCCTTGGAGCTAGCGCCTGCGCAATCGCTACCGCCGGCGCTATCCCGGTTTAGGAAATATTCTCCGCATGAGAATCCTTCATTTTAAGCAAGCCAGTCGCCTTCCTCTATTGCTTTGCACTACCGCCGGCGTTATCAGCTATCGCCGGTGCTATCTGCTTTCTATATATGCATCCCGCCAGCTTGAATTTAACTTTTGCGCTTTCAAGCGCTAGCTCCTGCGCTAGCGCCTGCGCTAGCAGCTACCGCCTGCTTTAGCAGCAACCGCCTACTCTAACAGCTACCGCCGGAGCTACCGCCTGAGCTACCGCCTGAGCTACCGCCTGCTCTAGCGGCCAGTTTTGAGTTTTGGCTCCAAACATGGGCGCAACATTCTTATGTTATCCTTGAGTCATATGGACTTGTTTTCCTGCACACTTCAACACACAAGATCAAATACACATAGGATTTGTTATTCTCAAACCTAGGAGATGTGGAAGACCATGTTCGAACAAACTCCACCTTTTGATATTAACAATCCATTAATGATAAATCAGAGCATTAATATATAAGCATGATGAAACTTACTTGTGTGTGTGTGAGTGATGACTTAGGATAATTATCGATTTTAGCATTTAGAATTGCTCCCCCTAAATACATGCTCCTCCTAAGTGAATGCTCCCCTAATATGTAAGCTATCATCTTAATCATGTTAGTTTTCTATTTTGATAGCGGACTATATTTATCTTGTTAGTTCTCCCCCTTTTGTTATTAGCAAAAGTGGGTAAGGAAGCAAAACACAAAATTTTTGATAATAAGATAAAGGCATGATCGAGCACTTAGAGAGAGGGAATAATAAGGAGTTTTAGAATAATTTTTATAAAAATAGATCAGAGTTTTTAGCTTAAAGATGAACAATCTAACATTTGTCAAGTCCTCAATATTATCATGTTAGTTTTTCCTTTTTTATATTAGAGTTTTAAGCATAAAAAATGTAATGATTTCCAAGTAACTAAACTACCCAGACAATATGTCTACACCCTAGCCTCGTACTAAGTGACGGATGGTCATGAGGAGCTGCAAACATGCCGTAGGTTGGGGTGTTAGTCCCATATGCAAACAGTAGACAAAAACTTAACCTTGTACACTTTCCCCCCGGTGCCTCGCAAGGCCCCACTGGAACCCTCCCCGGTTAAGGACAAGAAATGACTAGAGATAAGGTTATCTAATGTCTACAAACCTACGCCCCCGCTATGGTAAGATATGAAGTCATGGATAATAATTATTGGAAGCGTTTAAGCGTTTTCAATCAAATTATAATTTCATAGCCAATAGGTTTTAATATTTGAATTTTTAAAGAAACATTCACATAGCTAATCCATTAATAAATCAGAGTTTTAGTATTATAATATTTTCATAGAAATAAATCAGAGTTTTTATCATAAAAAATATTCTTGTTTAAAGCGACCAATATAAAGTTTACCAAGCAAGTCTGCCACTTGTTGAAAGAAAAGAATGTTACGATTTAAGTGAGGATGCACACAAAATAACAGGCTTTAAATAAGCATGAAAGTGCAAGGTAAAACAATTATATGGTTATGATGCGGAAAACTTATCGAAATACAAGAAACATCTTTTTGTAATCATGATGATAAATAAGAAGAAAATAAGAGTTAAATTCAAAGAGAAGATTTTTTTTTAAATCATTTTTCTTTTAAGAACTTTAATGTTTATAACATAATTTTTGAGAGATTTGAAGCAATAAGGCTATAAAATTGTTTATCCAAAGACAACATCTATTTGTAAGTTCAAATATCATAATAGTAATAAGAGATGTTATCCCATAAAAATGATGTTATTTGGATAAAACTAATCTTATATAAATATCCAAGTTAAAGATAATATTTTGAAGGAATATTTTTGTAAGCAAGTAAGATTTTCAATAAGGTTTTCATGACAATAGTCAAGGAATTCTATTTTTCAAAATACTACTAAGGCAAGCATGATTGCACATATTCCAGAAGATAGTGACTATAATGTTATTAATTTGCATTTCAAGTTAAACAAAACATTGTAGCGATCATGCATTGCAATCTAGTGCTTTTACTAAAGCTTTCTAGAGAATTTATGTAAAGAAGCATTAGAGTCCAATTCTCATGAGTAGAAGCTTTATGAGAGATAATGATGTGTATAAGAAGTGTTTTGATAAAAGTATACAAGTGATATAATCCAAGAAACAAGACTTATATAGCGAAGTCGAAACATTATTAAGCATGTAATCTTTTTAACTACTTCTACACATCAATTCTAGATTTGATACAAAGCACAAAAAGTACAACAACCAAGGTTCGTCTCCCACATAATGCTCATTAAGACTTATCAGAGAGCGAAGTAGTGCTTGGGGGATCACATATTTTATTTTCAATAAGAGTTCCACTTTTTGTGATCTGGTGTACATAATAGAAGTGTATTAAAGTAGTTTGCACAAGACACTTTACAATTCTTTCCAAGGTGGTCAACCTCATAATGCTTATGAAGACTTATCAGGAGATTCAAGTAGTGCTTGGTGGAGTTATCTTTGTCATTTTATTATTGAATTTTTTGAGCAAGACAAAGTTCTCCGAATTCACTTGTTTTTTGCAAACGCTTAAAATTTTGTAATTTCACTTCTACATGTGCAACAAAGTTTTGAATAATGTGTAGGTAATAGAGATAGACATCTTAACATTGTAAGCTACTACACTACATAATCATGCAGGGTTAAGAATTATAAACACATGTAGTCTATCAAAAAGTGTGAGTTTGAAGAGATCATTATCTAACATAACACATTACTAATACTTAGAGGCATACAAACGCAATCCTACATAATTCACTATAGACTTTTTCATTGCTCATAATAAGATTAAATTCTAAGCATGACAAGCCAAAACAATGTTTAGAAAACTTGAGATTTTAAATTAAACATTTTTAGCCAACTCTAAAAGAACATGCTTGTCATTTTTGCCAAAGGAATGAAACATAGAAATCTTTATTATTTTAATAAAACCTTAAGGAAATAAGCAAAGACATATTTTTTGTATTTTTGTATTTGAATTTTCAAAAATCACACAATGGCATAAAGATAAAAATAGGCAGTACATATAAAATAACATATTTTTAGTAATTTTTCAAAATTTTAAAAACACCAAAAATTTGACACTCGAGCTAGCGTTGGCGCTAGCGCTAGCGCGGCAAACGGTACACTGATTTTCAAGATTTTGGAAATTCTGATTATGAATCTTGATTAAGTGTCCCAAGAGTAGTTTCATGCAGAAATTTCAGAATTTTTGGAGATGTCTAGATAGTGCAAATTTGCATGAAACATTAATGATTTTGTATATGACATTACCAAATAAACATTGCATGAGATATATTTTATTATATCTTCATTTTAATTTTTCTAAGGCTTATATTTGTCAATTATGGTGTAAGTTGAAAATGATAGGAGATGTAAGCACAAGATGTCATGTTCGAATAAGCCAAATAAGCATAATTTAAATGATTGGTATGATGTTTATGCAAAGAATATCATGGATAAGCCCTACATAAAAATACCCAGCCTGTATATCTTGGTAAACATATAAAGCCTAACATCGACACAAATATTCTTTAGGTGATAATGTTAGTATGATAAGTTTGAGATTAATGTTATGCCAAAGTTTGATAGTGTTTCAACTTATAGACCTAAAATGAAGTGAAGATTCAATTTGATTTGATCTTATTGATATCAAGATGATTCTAAGGTCTAAACTTGAAATAAATCAAAATGCACACATAATACACCAACCATGGTATGTAATTATAATATCAATTATTATATCAATTGTAATTCACATAATTGTGATAGAAATAATTGTTTTTAGAAGACTTTTGATAAGACTTATGATATATGATGTTAGAGAATTTTATCAAAGGACATCAATAGATCATGGTGGTGCGAGTGGCATTAGTATTTAAGACAATTAATCTTTCAATATGTCTTTTGTGATTTTCTTTATAATTTAGATAAATATCTCATAACAAATTTAGAGTTTGATTCATATGGATAATATAAGATATTTAGAAGCAATGAATATAAGAATAAAAGATAGGTCATTAAAATAAAATATGATATTGAATTTTGATCGATTTGATTTATAAGATCATATTTCCTATAATATATATAAGATGACTATAACATGATAGCTTACAAAGAAAACAAAAAGAAAAAATAGAAAAGACATTAAAGAACATCATGAAGTAGAAATTTGTATATTTCAATTTGAAAATATTCTACTTCATGCATTTGTATGATACTAGTAGATGAGAGATTTTAGTATCCAAAGGGAACCAAGTGTAACGGTTCCTTTAGGTACCCAAATATAGCGTGATAATTTTTGGGGAGATGACAATGAACGAATTCTTTCAAGTGGAGTTAATGTTTCATTTTTTATTTTGGGTCTCCATTCATATTTTTATTTAATATCATCAAATTTCCATATTCATTAAAGTTAGGTTTAAAATAATAATCACTTTTGAAATTATATTTCATAGGAAATTTGTGCACATTAGAATTTAATTTGGGAGATACATAATGTTAGTTAGAATTCATTATGTTTGTGTGATTAAACATTCTACTAGGTGCATGTTTAATATGTTTTAATATACTAGTAGAAGTTTTACACATGTTTGATGATAAACTAGAAATAAGATATTTAAAATTATTTAATCCTTTTTGAAAGAGTGATTTTAAAGATTCTAGTTTATAAGAGAGAATATTATTTTCGTTTATTAATTTTTTGTTATGATCTTTTGAAATTAAAAGTTCTTTTTCTAAATCCTTGAATTTTTCTTTAATATTATTATAATCAAAATAAGGTGTATAGTTTTCAAATGAAGAGCATGATTGAGATTCAAACACATCCTTTTTGGATTCTTCATTCACATTTGCTTTCAAAGTTTTATTTTCTAAGCGTAATCTCTTATTAGCAATTTTTAATTTCTTCATTCTACGTTTAGCAATTTTTTGTATATGGAAATAAGATAAAGAATTAGACTTTCTTACAGCGCAATCGGAAGAGGCAAGATGTGAACATGAAGTTCCTTTGTCGTCTTCTAGGCCTTCCTTCTTTATAGATGAATTTTCATCTTCTTTTGATGAATTGCTCTCTTTGGCTAAGTCAATTTCCATGATTTCCATGGTTTTGCTACAAGAGAGAGTTTCTTGAATAATGGTGGATGCTTGTATGTCCTTCTCTTACTGTGTTGGTTCCATACCTGCAAGAGGAAGATCATAAGTTATCTCAAGAAAACTCCACATCTCGTATGCAGTAGGAAAAGTATGAATGAGTTTGGAAATATTTTGATCTAACGCACAAAATAGACTATTCATAGATTTTGCATTTAAAACCATTTCGTTTTTATTTAATACGCTAGGTGGCTTTTTAATAGTGATGTTCCAAACTTTTTCATCTAAAGCTTTAAGAAAATTTTCCATTAATAATTTCCATCCTTTAAAATTTCTTCCTTCAAATAGAGGTGGTGCTAGTGATTTTCCTTCTTCATAAAAATTTACCCCACTAGTAGAAGCGAGATCATGAGACGCCATTATTCCTGGTTGTTAAGCCGATTGGAATAACCTGCCTCTGATACCACTTCTTGGATCGGTAGGCGCCCTTAGAGGGGGGTGAATAAGGGTTTTTAAAACTTATATTATATTTTGAAATACTTGCTTATGATATGAGATCAAAATAGTGATTTTGTTTAAAGATCTAAATTGTTTTATAATAAAGGAGAGGATAATAAACAATTTAGAGAAATGAAGAACAAATCAATTTTATTACACAAAGAGAGACATGATTATTATTAATAAAATTGATTACAAAATTTTTGATTTCAATGACGCTAGAAATCAAAGCGAAATATGAAAGACTCTTTTTGTTTTCTATACCGACTCGTATCCTCACGAACCGGTTGGCTTTAGTCATTCCTTCCCTGGATATGGCTTCAAGCCGCTCTAGCCAATCCTTCCCCGGATATGGCCTTGAGCACCCCCTAGATCTACACCCTAGACCTAGTAGCCAACACGAGGCGAGTTTCTACCCTAAGTCCTACCCAGACCTAGTCGCCAACACGAGGCGATTTCTCTAACGGTCACAAAAGATATGAAATGACAATAATGTAAAAACTCCCTATATGGATCTCTTGGAGAAGTAGACGAAGACCCGCAGAGTATGATTGTAGTCGATACGGTCTTTCGTCACGAAGATGAAGCGTGTTGAAATCATCTCCACGGATCGCCTTAAGCCTTCATGGATTTGTGGGAGTATCTCTATGAACCTTCCTCTCTATGATGTGGCACAAAGCTCTGGAATTTTTGATCTCAAGAGGATGAAGAAGACCGATCCAAGGGGTCCTTTTTATAGCCTTGGAGCTAGCGCCTGCGCTATCGCTACCGTCGGTGCCATCCTGGTTTATGAAATTTTCTCCACGTGAGAATCCTTCATTTTAAGCAAGTTGGCCGCCTTCCTCTATTGCTTTGCGCTACCGCCGGCGCTATCAGCTATCGCCGGCGCTATCTTCTTTCTATATATGCATCCCGCCAGCTTGAATTTAACTTTTGCGCTTTCAAGCGCTAGCTCCTGCGCTAGCGCCTACGCTAGCAGCTACCGCCTGCTCTAACAGCTACCGCCGGAGCTACCGCCTGCTCTAGCGGCCAGTTTTGAGTTTTGGCTCCAAACTTGGGCGCAACATTCATATGTTATCTTTGAGTCATGTAGACTTGTTTTCCTGCACACTTAAACACACAAGATCAAATACACATAGGATTTGTTATTCTCAAACCTAGGAGATGCGGAAGACCATGTTCCAACAGTCATCTTCATGATACTCAGGTGCACTGAATACTTGCTGCAGTGAGCCTCAGTCATAATGTTATCCCAAATCTTGCCCCTACCGGTATGTAAACTCGACCTCTGAAACACAGCAGCCATCCTTCAGTGAATAATTCCATGTCGTACCTCCCTCCCAGACCCTAAATATCGGCTCTAACTTGGCATCCTGTCTCTGCCCATCCCTGATGTGGTCTCGAATGTCATATGTGGTACTCATCGTCGCCAAGTACTCCTCAAAGAGCTCAGGGTCATCCTCGGATACTAAGGAGATCTGCATGTCCTCGAGCATCCATACCAGCTCCATAGCCATCAACTAGGGCTCATCTCCTGAGGTGGTAGCTCTCCTACTCAATGCGTCCGCTACTACATTCTCCTTCCTCGGGTGGTAGTGCATGGTACACTGATAGTCCGATAAGAACTCCACTCATCATCTCTGTCGGATGTTCAGCTCCTTCTGCATGTCCACGTACTTCAGATTCTTGTGATCTGAGAATATATCGCAGTGAACACCGTAGAGGTAGTGCCACAAGATCTTCAAAACGAATATAACTGCTCCCATATCTAAGTCATGCACCAGGTATTTCCGCTCGTGATTCTTCAACTGACGGGAAGCATATGTTATCATGTGCCCGTTCTGCATCAGAACGGCACCCATCCCCTGATATGACGCATCAGTATACACTTGGAATCCTTCCTTTCCCGATGGAAGGGCAAGGATGTGGGCCGACATAAGCCGACCATTCAGCTCCTGGAAGGCCGCTTCACACTAAGGCATCCAAATGAATGCGGTATCCTTCTTCGTCAAGGATGTAAGCGTGAGGGCTATCTGAGAAAAACCCTGCACGAACTTCTGATAATAACCGACAAGTCCCAAGAAACTCCGCACATCAGTGGTCGTCTTCAGTGGTGGCCAATCCCGTACTGCCTGGATCTTCGCTGGATCCACTGCTAGTCCATCTCCACTGATAATGTGACCCAAGAAGGCCACCTCCTTCAGCCAGAACTAACACTTGTTGAACTTCGCGTAGAGGTTGTGCTCTTGAAGTTTCTCCAAAGTCAGTGCCAGATTTTGTGCATGCTCCTCCTCCGTCCTCGAATAGATGAGAATGTCATCGATGAACACGATGACAAATATGTTGAGATATGGCTCGAACACCCAGTTCATCAGACTCATAAATGCCGACGGCACATTCGTGAGCCCGAAGGGCATCACGGTGAACTCATACAGTCCGTATCGGCTGCTGAAAGCCATCTTCGAGATGTCCTCCTCCTGAATCCGCATCTGATAATACCCCGACTTCAAATCCAGCTTCGAGCAACAGTGGAATCCCTCTAGCTGGTCAAACAGCACATCAATCCTAGGCAGCGGATACGTTTTCCGAACCGTCATCCTGTTCAGTGCTCTGTAGTCAATGCACAGTCTGAGAGTGCCGTCCTTCTTCTTCACAAATAGCACCAGAGCTCCCAAAGGTGAGGAACTCGGTCTAACGAATCCTGCTTTCACCAATTCCTGTAACTAGCTACGAAACTCCACTAACTCCATCGGGGCCATCCGATAAGTAGATCTAGATACCGGCTTAGCCCCCGGCACTAGCTGGATCTGAAAATCCTTCTCTCAGTACGGTAGCAGCCAGGGTAGCTTCTCTGGAAATACGTCGGCAAAATCTCGCACTACTGGGAAACTGGCCACAGAATCCTTCGCCTCGATTGCCTCAAACAACACCTGATATACCTCATCTCCCTGTAGATGGGCCTTGGCGGCCTGAATAGACGATAATAAAAGAGGGGAGTTGGGTCTAATACCTTCGACTACTACCTCTGAGTCTCCATGCCTTAGAATGATCCTCCTTTTCGGGCAGTTAATCCTTGTATGGTTTGCAGGAAGCCAGTTCAAGCCCAAGATCAGGTCAAAGTCTTTCATCATCAATAGTGTCGTCGGTGCTTCGAATAGTTTTCCTCCAATATCTATGTTCATGTTGCACTTGGCGTTCTTTACTATCTCCGATCCGTCCGGCAATCGCACCCTCCTGTGGATGCCCTCGAAGTGCTAGACTTGGTCCAGATCGTCTATAAATTCTGCTAAGACGAAGGAGTGCGAGGCACCCGTATCGAACGAGATATATGCGGGCTTATCGCAGACACGTACTAAACCTAGGTGATTTTTGTTGTTGCTTGGTTCAATGCTAAGGTAAAGCTAAGAATTTCAATGTACTAATAATTGTAAGAAAATAGTAAAGTGCATGTGATGACCCTTGCCGGGTTTCGGGGTTGAGCCAGGTCCAAAGCATACATGTGGTCCCTATCCTGCCTATGATCACATCCTTGGTATCCACGACCTCGTCCCCTCCCTCGGCCCCCGAAATGCTGGGCCTGTGGGGTAACCTGTAGTGCCGGTGGAGCATTCCTCTGTGGGTAGTTCCTCCGGATATGGCTCGTCTGGTGACACAGGTAGCACTTTGGAGGGGGAGGTGGTGCACCCTCTAGCCTCAGCACTTCCCGCGTCTGTAGAGGCTGAGGAGCCAATACTTCATGCTCCATCTGCTCCTGCTTCTCCTTCTGGCGGGGTCATCCCTCTGTCCTCCTTTCTCCAACATTATGACCTCTTTACTAGTCTCTCCTGCCGCCCGACCCAAGTCCTCTATCGGTCTCTTCCTTCCACGGACGGTGTGTTGGTCTGCCTACAGCTTCTTGGCCATCTCCAAGATCCTGGCCATGCTGTCGTCAGAAATAAAAAGAAGGGCCTACCTCTGCTCGTCGCGGAGGCCCTTGTAGAATCTTTTTGCATACCCTACATCATCCACCTGATAGGAGACCGCAAATCGGGCCAGGTGGGTAAACTCCCGGTGGTTCTCCAGAACTGTCCTGCTCACTTGCCTCAACTGCAGAAATCTGTCCTCCAACTCATCTCTCGCAGACAGCGGCACAAAGTGCTCCAGCAGTGCTACCTTGAAATCATCCCAAGAGACATCTGCAAACTCCAATCCTGCATAGGTGGTGTCCATTAACGACTTCCACCATCTCTTCGCATGGGACTCCAAGCATGAGACCACCAACGGTACTTCCTTCTCTATCGGGCACTGTATCCCTACCAGCATCTTGTACATGATATCCACCCACTCCTCAGTCTGAATCACTACCTCTGTCCCGAGGTAGGATGGGGGAGAAAGCCCGCGGAAGATGCTCAGCCAGTTGGCCCTGGGGTTTGGCTGAGGAGCCGGAGCCTGTTGATCGCTGAATGCGTCTAGTATGGCGCACATCGTCTGTCCCATCTCCGTCTGCTGGAATGGAGTAGGAGCCGATGGTGGTGGGAAGACCTTTGGAGTCGGAGGTGCTCCATGCTGCAGAGTAGGGTTTGTCGCAGGCTACAAAGGAAAATTTGGCACTCGTAAGGTGGTTTGGCTAAAAAGATTCAGTTAAAAGTGGACTTTTTCATGTGATTTCCCCATATGGGCACACCATTGCTTTCGCTGCTAGTTTGTCCTCAAACTAAGCCCGTACGGGGTGGCCCAGGGTTTGTGGACTTCTTTTCTTCTGATCGAGGTTTCCTTCTGATACCAGTTTGTAAGATCCCATTTTTTCGCTACAAAACTGGGTCTTATGCCCAGAACCGCCGCTTTGCAGCGACACCAACACTCGGGAAGGTCGCCACTACAAAACACCGATCCTGTCGGCCATATCGATCACAGAAGAAGAAAAGTACAAATGAAGCAAAGGTAAGCTCAAGTCCACATCACATGAAATATAGATCATAATGAAATATAGATGTCCACAAATAATAACTGAAATATATAGTAGGAATATAAAGAGCTCATGCCCGGTTCATCATTTCCTCACTACAGAATCACTCGTGGAAGCAAAACTACTGAAGACACTCACAGATCCTGTGACTGGCACTCCTGTGCTAGACTGGCCCGCCTCCATCTGCACTGGCCTCTGGTAGAGCTGCGTCTTCTCGATCCCCTAAATTGATATGGTCCACCGGTCGTTAGTCAAAAATATAAAGCCTCATTTAGCTCTATCCATCCCCCTATGGCCCTAGGCACCGAGCGGGAGGATGAAGCGGAGGACATCAAGGGGTATAAAACAAAGCAGGTGACATGTCATAGCTACATGAGTGTCTATCGCTACGCATGTGTTTATACATAATTGAAACACTAAACAATAAGTAAGCACGATAAAGAACCAGTAAAGAATAGTAAAGTAAGCAGGTAATGACAGCTATATAATAGAAAAGTAACCATTGATTTATAGGAATGCCCATACAAACCTATAGACCAATGGGTCGTTAAGCAAGGCCTATCGTATAAAAAGTCTCATAACCAATTTATACAATAGGGGTAGGGGTTGAAATTCAATGTTTATGTTATGACATGCAGTGCTATGCTGGGTAATGTTATGATCACACAAGTGCAACTCACACACTTCGGCTCTATGCGCACAGACCTTTAGTTCCCCCTTTTTGAGCTAGCAAAACTCCGAGGATACCCCCATAGTGGCAAACAGAAGCGGTGGGTTGGGTCTCGCCCACCTCTAGGTTGGTATTCATACTACCTAAAATAGACCTATCATATGCCTCAATGCAAAACCGCGGAGCGCCTGCGTAGATCTTACTGGCTGGACCACTAGACTTTCTTGGTTAAGTGCAAATCCACACTTGCCGAGTCAGCTTATCGATGTCGGTGTGAACGACTGTATATACTGAAGACTCACCACCTTTATGCATATGCAATATGATTACGATGTATCTCCGAGCCATAGGCTCCCCGGGCTAACCCGCCCGTCGCAACAACCTTCTGAGCCACCTGCTCGCCAGACAAAGCCGTCCGCAACCACATCCACCGAGCCTACTGCTCGTCCGACCAAACAAGGTAACACCTACAGTAGTGGGGTGTGGGTGAGTGAATTATTAAGTTAATCCTGCATAACAACTTACTCCTATAATTTAGGGTTAATCTTGGAATTCCTTAGGTCTACCCTGTGAGGGACTCGCAGCGGTACTAGGAGGTACGATGGGATGATAGCCCAAACCGCCCTTTCCAAGACACTTATTTTTATTGATGTCTACCCTTGAACATACCCCTCTTACCATTTCACTTGCGTTAACCCTAAGTGTTTTACGACTCTTCAAGGGAAAGATGATCTTTCGTCGATCCCGAGAACAGCCCTGCCCCTTAGCTTATCGGGCACACTCGACAAGCAGGCTCCTATTGATGACCTCAAACCTTCTCAACCAGACTATGTACACCATCTGCCTTCCTTTCGCACCTAACGGTCTACAAGTTACTCAAGTTTTATAGTTTTATTATACGCAGATCAAATGAGCTACATGAGGTGCATGAGAGGAGGTACTCCAGATAATCATCCAAATGTCTCAAGAATATTACTGGGGGTGTGTTAGGAAATTTTAACACCCTCTCCAGAAATTCATATTTTTCCTACATTATTTGGTATTTGTTATAATTTCTCCAATATTAGGGAACCTATGATTTTGCACATCAAGTATGATTTTCCGACATGGTATGGCTTCACTAAAATTTGTACAACTAGATAACAGCAAAATAACAGCCAAACCTAAATTTCATAATTTTCCGGTAAGGTTTTGACCTCCAAATAAAATATTGACGAATTTATCAAATTCAAGAATTTACAAAGGAAGCACCAAAAATCATCATTCAAAACTTACAAGAAATTAACAGATGTCCAAAGTGATCAGAAAAGTTTACTAGTTGAGTTTCATAATTTTCCAGATTCAGTTGACCATATAAATCCTTTAATTAAATAAACAAATCATATGGAACTTTGTGAAGTGAACCATATTAAAACTCCTCTAAAAATTATACCAAAATTTACATATCACATTATTGCCCTAAAGAGTGCTCTGACCAAGTTTCATGATTTTTCAGTAAGTATAAAATCCACCAATTAATTTTCTTGCAACTAGGGTAAACATTGGGGTTAAAAATTAAGTGTTATATATATCAATCCAAAATTCATAACAAAATTATCAAAGAATGATATCATCCATATAAACTTACTGACAAAATTTCATGGGCAACCAAGGTATTATGATTACGTAAATTCTTATAATAAGAAAGTGACCCAATTGATTCTTAATTATTTCAGAGTGGGTAAATGTTCCTAAAAATTTTGGATAAATTATCTAGGGCATAATACCACCCTATGAAACTACCTGCCAAGTTTCAAGTCCTTCCAAGGACATATGGCCTTATGTCTTTCAATAGGTTCAATATACAAACCTAAGGTTTGAGCAAGGGTTCTAGGGCACACCCACCCTAAACCACACAAAAACACTTGTGAGGGTATTTTATATGACATCAAGTCAGTGGTCAAAGTTTCACTATATTTGGATGATGGTTGACCTTCCAAATTCATCAAGTGCACTTTTAATCTAGAATACCATAGTTTGACCAAGTTTGGGTTACTTAATGACCCTATCGATTCAATTCCAAATAGGATGAAATTTTTACCAGTGTCATATCATGACCCTAAGCACCACCCACCAAAATTTGGAGGGGTTTAGAGATCTCTAGACCCTAAAATTAGTTCATACATGAATTATTAAATTCATTCAAAAACTATACCAAGTGGTTATCCAAAAATTCTGATTTTTGGATATGTTGACGTAAGGGTAAATCTAACATATGCTCAGAATTTCAAAGCATTTGGACATCCGAACTAGTGGGGGCACTCAAATCAATCTTTGGTCAACCCTACGTATAGGTTGCACCATTTTGAGTGTTGTCGTCAAACCAATGGGTGAAATTGGCTCAAAACAATTTTAAATTAATGTAGACATCAGGGGCTACAAGTTTGTTATGGATCACTTTTCCAGTAGAGGGATCTAAGTATTTTCTATAATTATTTCTAACTACTGCCAGTAAAATGACAGAAATAGGAATATCAAATATATTATTACATAAACTTGCACATATCCTAAAGCGCAAATGAAGGGCATCCCTTCAACTTCTCCAATCAGCCAACGACCACGGTTGACCCGTCCTATAGTAACTTGGGAGGTTATTTCCCGGACACCTAGATGCTCTCCTTGTCCGCCAATGCCTCCACCACCTCCGTTGAGGTGGCGGCCTGCGATGTACGGTGGTTGACCGACCGAAGGGACCGGAATCAGGAATTTAAATGAGAGAAGAAAACCTTGAATACATGCTTCCGGACATGCCAATCCAAGACCAATTGGCCCCAAATCTAGTGGCCAAAATGATGAGATCTACCCACTAAGAAATAGATGAGAGGAGAGGACCTATATTGTGGCTTGTAGTCGTGTCGATCGCTGGTCCGCCATGGTTGGTCGAGAGCTCTTGGGTGCCATGCTGGTAGGTGCTTAGGTAGAGAAATTCTTCTAGTAAAATGGGGCATACTCATTCTCTCCACCCCTTGAGCCCTTTTATAGAACCAATCCTGGTGGGGAGGAGATGAAGCTTGGAATTCCTCCATTAACACCATTCATGATGAAAATTTCGGCCATCACCAAAGGTCACCCAATTCATCACCCAAAAGAGTGGGAAAACCCTTTAATATTCTCTTAATTGATGGGGGAATGAATCCCCATCAATTGGGAGGACTGTTGGACTCCCTTGGCCATGAATTTGGCCACCAAAACAAGTCTCGTACGCCTCCCATCGATTGAGCTACCGCCGGCCCTAGTGCTAGCGCCAGCGCTAACAACTAGCGGCGTAATGCTCGCCGGTTCGACAACTGCCAGGTGCTAGCGCTATCGCCAGTGCTAACGCTCTCACCTGCGCTAGTATTTTGACAGTATTTGGTTCGTCTCAGCGGTTCAGTGTTCATCTCGATGGTTCACCTAAACCACCACTACCGCCAGCACTAGCCGTTATCGCCGGCGCTAGCGCCACATTCAATATACCCCATTCTTTCTACGGTTGGATAATTGGGGTATTAGGAGGGGGGCCCTTTACTAGTTTAGATAAGTCATGGTGGGGTCATGGGTCACGGTGATGCCCTAAGGCCAACCTTATGCTTGGTAACTAGAAATCACTATCTGCAGACCATGGTGATTTTCGCCTCGAGACTAAGCTCTTATGTTCACTTTGCGTATCCTAGGGTTTTGTCATGACCTAGTCATGACAAAACTGTTCTAGTGGTCTAGTCGTTTGGGGGATGTTACACAGTTGGAGTTCTTTGTCCATTGATCTTAGGATTGTATTCTAAGAAACCACTGACTTCTCTGCCAGATCAAACCACTTTGTCATTTGCTTATTAAAGATTGATGTGTCTTCCTTGATCTCTTTGACCTCAGCCCTGATTTCTTTCTTTAGAGACATTACTGAACTGTCAATGTATTTCTTTATTGAAATTATTTGTCCTTCAATTTGTGAGCTGATGGAGTTGAGCATCTTGTCATGTGATATTGCTGATGTGGATGGGACATCAGATATAATATCCAGCTCCCCCACAGCCTGAGCAGGGATTTTCTCCCCCTTAACTGGATCAGGTAAGTTCTCCTTTTCAGTATTAGCACAAGGTTGGTCTTCATCTTGATCCATGGCATCATTCTGCTTGGCTTCTTCAGCATTCTTCTGATGCTCCCCCTCACTTGTGGCATTATCATCTTCATCATCTACATTTAGATTAATATCATCATTAGCATTAATGTTAGTGTGAATATCAGTGGGATTACTGACATGTACATTACCTGATAATTTCTCTTTTTCTTCTTCAACAATTCTTTCTTGGTCCCCCTCACATGGAGCATCATTATTATCTTGATCATCTCCCCAGAAGTGTGCTGGTTCTGGAGGGATTAGTTTAATACTTTGCTCTAGATTGAATATTAATGAGTCAATATTACCCTGAAGATCAGCAGGAGCAATGCCTTAATCATCCTCATTATCTTCTGAGGAGGAGTGTATGATTTGTACACTTTTATCAGCAGTGGCAGGAATAGAGGAATCACAAGTAGTGTGATCTTGTTCATGTCCTTCTGACATGACTTTAGCAGCAGTAGCAACATCATCTTCATCCTTTTGATGCTCTTTCTCAAAATCATCATCTTTGTCCTCTTCATGCTCTTTCTCAGGAGCATGGCCTACATGACCTGCAGTGTCAATTTCTCCTTCCTTGTCATCCTTTGGAAGACTGCTGGCTGGACCTTAATTGTCCTCAGCTGGGACATTCTCTTCTGCCTCTGACCCAGAATCAGAGCAGACTATTCTGGCTTTTCTTAGCCCTTTGACTAAGCTTTTCTTCTTCTCCTTGGGTTCAGATGGTTGGCTCATGGGGAGGACCCTTTTGAACCTATCCAAGGTTTTGATGTCCATCCTTTTGAGATAATGTAGGTTTGTTCCCTTTGACTTATTAAATTCCTCAGGGTAGGTGTTTAGAAGGTATATTGAGAGAACTCTACCTAGGTTGGGGGCCTGAAGACATTCTCTTATCCTTAGAAATAGCACCTCAGCCCAAGAAGTCTTCTTCTTCTGAATAACTCTTGACATCAAATCAAACATGTATTTTGAGATGGTGTCATGAGAGCCTGGCTTGCATAAGATGGCCTTGCCAACAATATCAGAGAGCAATTTGCCTCTCTGATTAAAGAACTTCCTCTTTAAGGAGCCAAGTTTGGCATCATTATATTCACACCATTATAGAGCTTGATCTTTGTCTTTCTCAGAAATTTCTTCTTCCTCTTCTTTACTGCAGGAGGGCAGCTGAAGGGCCTTCTCTATTTTCTTAGTATAGATTTTAATCTTGATGCTTCCAATCCTGCCCTTGATTGTTGAATTTGATGAGGATACATTTGCACTAGAGAATAATTCCAGAACTTCAGTTCTAAGAATCATGGAGGGCTCAGACAATACATACTCAAGTCCTTGGTCTGGAAGAAGTTGAATCACTTCTTTTATTTCTTCTGGAGCATGCATGAAACCATTTCGAACTATTTCACAGCCCTCGTGCAGCTCTTTTGCTTTTTTGGGCGCCATTTCTTCCGAAGGTTAGGTCGCTGAGACGAGAGGTAGAAGGGCTCGTCTCGTCGGCTAGGTTAATTGAAAGTGTAGTGAAATAATCAACATTATGATAGTTATATGGGCTTGATTTAGGTTAGATTTGCCATAAGTGTATGAGATAATTAACCTCAATCAATTTGTTTGATTTTATATGTTGAGTTGTCAATTTGGTCATTATTTATTTGAGCCATCCTATCTCAGCGGAACCGCAGAGATGGAGGTGTTATCCACTGGGACAGTGTATTGCCAACCGCTGAGACCGTTCTTGTTGTCTCACCGGATTAGCTGAGATCTTCTCAGCTATCTCAGCAGTTCAGCTGATACTTTCTCAGTTGTTTCGGCTGATTTCACTGTCATTGATCCTAAGCATGCTAAATTCAGATAGCTTAAACTTTTAGCCATATGTCAAGGCCCAAACATTCTACCAACTATTTAGATAGCTACTTTTCCTCTCAAGGTTTGTTATTCATGATTACATGCTATATTAAAGTAAGGGAATAACAACATGAGCAAGACATACAAATTAGCAGAATAAGATCTATACTAAATTCAACATGTCAAGCTCAGTTTTAAGAACATTAAACTTTGCTTCATCCAATAGCTTTGTAAATATGTCAGCAACTTGTTTGTCAGTGGGGACAAATTCAAGGCATACATTATTACATTTTACATGCTCTCTAATAAAATGATGTTTTTTCTCTATATGCTCAGTCCTTCTATGTGAAACAGGATTCTTAGCTATAGAGATAGCACTGGATGAGTCACAATATAGGGGAGAATTACTTTCCTTGAGGTTATAGTCCTCTAACTGATGTTGTATCCACAACAGTTGTGCACAACAACTTCCTGCAGTAATGTACTTAGATTCAGCTGTGGATATTGTCACACTGGTCTATTTCTTGCTGCTCCATGATATCAGCCTTCTTCCTAGGAATTGACAAGTTCCACTTGTGCTTTTCCTATCTTCTTTGCAACCTACAAAATCTGCACGTGAAAAGCCAATTACTTCAAAATCATTGTTCTTAGGGTACCAAATGCCAAGGCACTGGTTGCCCTTAAGGTATCTCAAAATCCTCTTTGCTACTAAGTAATGAGATTCCTTAAGGCATGCTTGGTACCTAGCACACACACATGTAGAATACATGATGTCTGGTCTACTGGTAGTTAGATATAATAGGGACTCAATTATATACATGTATATGGATTCATCAAAGGGTTTATCCTTTTCAACCTTGTCCAGGGAAATGTTGGATCCCCATGGGAGTTTTCATGGTGGATGCTGATTCCATCCCAAACTTCTTAATAAGTTTCCTAGTGTACTTGGTCTGAGAGATGAAAATTCCCTCATCAGAGTGTTTCACTTGGAGGCCTAAGAAGTACTTGAGCTCTCCCATACTGCTCATCTCAAACTCCCCCTGCATAAGGTTGGCAAACCTTTTGCAGAGGTTGTCATCTGTAGACCCAAAGATTATGTCATCAACATAAATTTGGACTATAAGACACTTGCTCTTTGTTTCCCTAAGAAATAATGACCTATCTATCTTTCCCCTCAAGAACTTATTCTTGATGAGAAAGCTAGACAGGGTCTCATACTAAGCCCTAAGGGCTTGCTTTAGACCATATAGAGCTTTCCTAAGCAAATAAACATGAGAGGAGAGGGTAGGATGAACAAAACCTGAGGGTTGCTCCACATATACCTCTTCCTTTAGATTGTCATTCAAAAATGCTGATTTGACATTCATCTGGTACACTTTAAACCCCTTGTGGGCAGCATAGGCTAGGAATAGCCTTATTGCTTCTAACCTTGCAACTGGGGTAAAGGTTTGATAAAAGTCAATACCTTCTTCTTGCATGTACCCTTTGGCCAATAGTGTAACACCTTGCCAGTACAAATAATATAACAGTAGGTCAGGTAGGGACCCCACACCATACTATACACACTAGCTAAGCATCATAAGGTGATAATCAGAAAAGAACTACAACTACACGAGAGTAATTAAAGCGTAAGCGGAAGCATTTGATTAAAAGATCATTTAGAACTGTCCACTATCCCACGAACGAAACAAAAGAGTTACGACCTTAAGGCCTTACATTGAACAATGTATTAAACTCAAACATACATCGGCACGCAGGCCGACAATACATGAAAAGCAGAAGAGAGGCTGGCCTTCGAGGGCTAACTCAGCAAAAAGGGCCACCGCCCGCTATTTCCTGCTTGGCTCACCTGCACCTGCATCAACAATCCACCAAAACGTGGCAATCAAGTAACCGGTTTGGTAAAGTTGACCAAAATTATAACGACCCCATCCCTAATGCCGGGGTGGTGGTACTCCTTCCCTGCAGGCATACAGTATAGACATAGATTGACAAGGTGCGTTCAAGCACCACATGTATAAGCAATCAACACCAACATGGGCACGCACGACCACATGTTTTGTGCTCTCAAGGCACTCTCACGGTGTACTCTCCGAGTTACACCTAACAACTCCTTAAACAAAGAGTTTGCTTGAGCTTTGACCGTCAATATTACCTTGCCTTACGGACTAATCCCAACATCATACGGAGCACCGAGGAGCTACCTGTTCATCGATTTGGTATGGGAGCGGGTTCAGATCAGCTTTGCCCGTGCTCAAATCATCGGCATCAATCGTCCGATGCGGGTATGGCTTCACCTCAGCCCGAGCAATGAAAGGAGGTATCACACCTAAACAAAACAGCTCCCTGGGAGCTACCGTCGGCGCTAGCCCTAGCGCTGGGAGGTAGTGACAGATCATCGAATCTGCCCAAAACTTCGGGTATTTCAAGGAGGTTAACTCCAGGACTCCCTGCAGTACACTACCGCACACAGACTCGAAAATAGCGCATACAAATCACGGATTCTTCTCCGACATAATTAATACTATAACCATCACCAATCCAGACCAACCTGTTCGGATGGGTTTCACACACAATGCCTATATCCACACTACGATTCTGGATGCTATACGCAAGTAACCAAAGGGGATCAAAATGATCAACCCGCTAGAGAACTCCTTTTCCCCCAACAATCGGTGGGGGATTTTCCATGCAAACATGCCATAAAAAGGAGGACTTCACTTGTCCAAGTAGAAGCATTACACTTGTCGCTTTCTTCGGCATCACGAGAATCCAAGATTCTAGTCGGATGGAAAGGATCGCACCGGGCTGCTCTCCGTGGATCTGTAAATGGCTCGCGATTAGGAGCTTCAGAGCTCCGTCAATGGCGGAAGATGCCTTCTTCTTCCTCCTTGGCTTTCTTCTTTCTCAAGCTTGAAGAGAGATAAGACTTGGAATAATAATAATAAACACTCCTCTGGTCAAGCCCTATGAAATCCCGGAATAAATCCCAACCATTGGATCTAAAATCCTTTGGACTTGACTGCCACGATCACAAATCACGGATCTGTATCGCAAGCTACCGCCGCGTTAGACTAGCGTTCGTCGAACTGGCTAGTGTTCATCGAACTAGCTAGTGTTAGACGAACTAGCTAGCATTCGACGAACTGGCTAGCGTTCGACGAACTGGCTAGCATTCGTCAAACTGGCTAGCGTTCGTCAAACTGGCTAGCGTTCAACGAACTGGCTAGCATTCGTCGAACTGGCTAGCGTTCGACAAACTGGCTAGCATTCATCGAACTGGCTAGCGTTCATTGAACTGGTTAGCGCCAGGCGTTAGCTACTAGTGCCGACACTGGCTCCCAACAGCACAAAACTACCTCAACAGATTTGAGGTGTTACAACTCCACCCCCTTTAATAGAATTTCGGCCTGAAATTCAGAAAATAGAACGGTGCAAAAATAGATTATACCTGAAAGGAAAAGCTAGGGGTACTCCGCAAGCATGGTTTGCTCTCTTTCCCAAGAGAGTTCCTCTTTTCCGCAGTTGTCCCAACCGACCTTTACCATTCGGATGGCTTCTTTTCACAATTGGTTCATCTCGGTATCTTCGATGCGCATGGGCTTGGCTTTTGTCTCTATCCCAACATCAATCGACACCTCGTCAACCACAACAATGTGCGTAGGCTCTTTCACAGCCTTTCTCAACACGGAGATGTGGAATACGTCGTGTAACCCGCTTAACTCATCAGATAGAGCAAGCTGATAGGCAGCCTCACCAATGCATTCTAGAATCTTAAACGGTCCTACGTACCTTGGACTCAGCTTTTTCAAGCGTCGGATCCTCGATACTCCCTTGAACGGTTTGATCTTTAGGTACACCCAATCACCAACGGCAAACTCAGCATTCCAGTGATGCGCATTGTAATACTTTGCCTGCATATGTTGAGCAATGAGCAACCGCTCTCGTATTGCCCGAATTAACGTGTTCGCTTCATCCACATCCTTGCGCTTCAACAACTTCGTGTCGCCCGTTTCAGCCCAAGATAACGGCGTACGACATTTCCTACCAAAAGGACTTCGAATGGGACCATTTTGATACTTGCTTGGTAGCTGTTGTTATAAGCCAACTTAATCATATAGAGATGATCCTCCCATCTCTTTTCAAAATCCAGGGCGCACAACCGAAGCATGTCTTCCATCGTCCTATTGGTCCTCTCGGTCAATCCATCCGTTTGCGGGTGGAAGGCCGTGCTAAAATTCAGCTTGGTACCCAATAGTTGGTGGATCAGTTTCCAATCATTTGATGTGAAATGCCCATCGCGATCACTCACGATGCTACGGGGAACTCTGTGCAATCGTACGATACTATCAACGTATAACTTTGCGAGCTTTTCAACAGAATCATCCTTCCGATTCGGAATAAAGTGTGATACCTTTGTTAAATGATCTACGATCACCCAGATGGCGTCGTTCCCATGTTGTGATCTCGGCAACCTGTGCACGATATCCATCGAGATATCGTCAAACTTCCACTCCGGAATCGGTAGAGACTTCAGAAACCCACCAGTCCTTTGACATTCTGTAAAACCCCATTTTTTTCTTTTTCAAACCCGGGGTCTTATGCCCAGAACCACCGTTTTGCGGTGACACCCTCACTCGGGAAGGTTGCCACTACAAAACGCTGATCCTGCCGGCCTTATCGATCGCAAAGAAGTTAAGCTTAAACAAACTTATAGAAGCCAAGCCCACATCACATATAAATAAACTATCATAAAGAGATGTCCACATAATCATAACTGAAATCAAAGACAGAAATAACAAGGGATCCTGTCCGATACATCAAAACCTCAGTACATAAACACTCGCAGAAGAAAATCAACTAGTAGTAACACTCACTGATCCCGACACTGGTGCTCCCATGCTAGACTGCCCTTCCTCCATCTGCACCTGCCTCTGGTGCTGCTCCGTCTCCGTGGTCTCCTAAAATGATAAAGTCCACCGACTGTTAGTCAAAAAGACTAAGCCAATCCCCCACCCCTCCCTCGGTGAATCCTAGGCACCGTGCGGGAAGGATGAAGCGGAGGACAACAAGGGGTATAACAATAGCAGGTGATAGGGGTACATGGAATGTCTACACTACACATGTATATATATAATTGAAGCAGTAAAAGAGCATAGTAAGAGCAGGTAAAGAATAAGTAAAGTGCAGTAAGTAAAGACATGTATATAATAGAAAGTAACCATTGATTTATAGGAATGCCCACATAAACCTATAGACCAAGGGGTCGTTTAGCGGGGCCTATCGTATAAGAAGTCCCATAACCGACTTATACGATATGGGTAGGGGTTGAAATGCAATGTTTTTGCCATGACATGCAGAGTTATGCAGTTTATGCTATGTTCATACAAGTGCTACTCACACACTTCGACTCTATGCGCACAGACCTTTAGTTCCCCCTTGTTAGAGCTAGCAAAACTCCCAGGATACTCCCGTAGTGGCAAACAGAAGCGGTGGGCTGGCCCTCGCCCACCTCTAGGTTGGTATTTGCACTACCTAACCTAGACCTAACGTACGCCTCAATGCTAAGAACATAACATCGGAGCTCCTACGTACTCTTGCTGGTTAGACCACTAGACTTGTCTTGGTAAAAGGGTTATCCACTCTTACCGAACCCAAGCATTAATGTCGGTGAAACGACCATAAACACCAAGGACCCACCACCTTATGCACATGCAACATGTTTACCATCTATCTCCGAGCCATAAGTTCACCGGCTAATCCTCCCGGCACAAGAATCATAACTGAGCCACAAGCTCACCGGACTAACTAGTCCGCTGCTTCAACTACCGAGCATACCGCTCGTACAACCAAACCAACTAACCTCCCGTAACTACGGGGTGTGGGTGTGTGTATTGTTAAGTTAATCTTGTACAACATATTACTCCTACAGTTTATGGATAATCTTGGACTTCCCGAGGATTACCCTGTTAGGGGCTCGCTACGGTACTAGGAGCTATACTGGGATGACACCCCAAAGCTCCCTTTCTCAAGATACTTAATATTATTGGTAGCTACCTGTATGAATACCCTTCTTGTCATTTCTCTTGAATTATCCCTAAGCATTTTATGACAGGCTAAGGGAAAGACGATCTTTCGTCAATCCCGAGCCAACTCTACCCTTAACTCTCCGAGCACACTCTCATCTCATTAACTCCTTTTGGTGACCTCATCTTGTTCAACCTGAACATGCACACCATCTACATACCAATTCCACCTTAGTAGGCCACTAAACACCTAAGTTTCACTGTTTTACTAAACGCAGACCAAACTAACTATATGAAGCTTATAAGTAGAGGTACTCCAAATATTCATCCTCATGACACAAGATTTTTACTGGAGGACTATCATGGCATTATAACACTAAATCCAAAGACTCATATTTTTCCTCAACATTTTAATATTTATTTAAATTTCTCCAATATTTGCCATGTATGAATATGAACATGAAGTGTAAGGTATTCCCAAGACATGATCCTCACAAAATTAAGATAAATCTATCATGCCAAAATAACAGTAAATAATGAATATCACAATTTTACAGTAAGTAAATGTCCTTTATTTTTAATATTTAACTTCTATCCAAACTTGAAGATTTATGAAGGAACTGCCAAAAATACTTGTGCCAAAATTATAGAAAAATTACCAGACCTCTATTATGTCCAGAAAAGCTCAATTACAGAGTTTCATAATTTATGGGAATCATTTCCTCACTGAAATAATTAGTCCAAATAATTCCTAATTTGCACATGTTGTGAAGTAGCCTACTGATATCAATTTCCAAAAATTCTATAAAAATTCACAGAGCTTCCTAGTGCTCTGAAATGTCCTATCACCAAGTTTCACATTTTTTCCAGAGAGTTTTGGTCCCTTAATTATATTTCTTAAGATTGAGACAAAATAGGTGCCTTGAGGATGAAGTACTAGTTAAATCATAAAATAAATTATACAAAAACCACCAGGGGTCAATATTATTATTATAAAGGCACCACCAAGATTTCATCTTCATCCAGGATCATTTGTGCATGTAAATATCTCTTACAAGAAGTTTACCTAAAGGGGTTATGACCTAATTTAAAGTGGATAATTGCTCCTAAAATTCTTATAAAATTACCTGGGGCCCATTACACCCTATGAACTTATACACCAAGTTCCATGACCATTCAAGAACATTTGACCCCATGTCCTTCACAAGGTTCAAGAGCAAACCTAAGGTTAAAACAAGGGTCCTAGGGCATATCCACCTCTACTCTACCGCATCTTACTCATGAAGGTGTTTTAGGTGATCCTAAACCAGTGGCCAAGGTTTCAACTCATGGTGATGAGTTGTGACCACCATACCCCAAGATAAACACCATGCCCTAACTATGACCCAATTTGACCTAACTTGAGTTGACAAATTACCCAACCAAATCAGTCCCAATTTGGCTGATATTTTTACCAGGGTCATGTGATAACCCTAAGAAGTACCCACCAAAATTTGGAGGGCATTGGAGGTCATTTGACCTAATAATTAATTAATGTTTAATTTATGAAATTATTACAAAAACCTTAGAAAAAGTTTCTCGTAAAATTTCCATCTTTGTGTATGATGTGTGGGTAGGTGTAAATAGCCTATGTTTCAATTTTCAAGTCAATCCCATAAACCAATTAAAAGTTATTCAAGCTATGGTGGCTGTCATACACTAGGGACCAGTCCCACCAAAATGTTCCTACAGGGAGCAACATAACTCCTTCTGGGGTGAAATCAATTTTAAAAGAACTAGACTCCAAGGGCTACAAATTTGGTGTGACCACGTTTTCTGTAGAGGGCCCAAAGTATTTTCTATAATTATTTTTAACTACAGTCAATAATAAGAAAATAATTATTATAAAATACAAGTCTCTGCGTTCGGTGAAATCCAATCTGCGTTCGACGAATTATGTTCTGCGTTCGATGAACGCCATGCTTCAGTGCGTTCGACGAAATTCGATATTCGTTCGATGAATTAATTTCGTTCGACGAATTACTTTTAGTTCAGTGAATTAACTCCGTTCGACAAACTCTGGGTTCGACGAACTCAACTATTATTTCGGTGAATTAATTTTGTTCGACGAACTCCGGGGTCAGTTCGACAAACTCAACAATCAGTTCGATGAACACCAGAGTGTGTTTGACGAATGAATTCTATTCGATGAACTTCGGGTTCCGTTCGACGAACTCAACTATTAGTTCGGTGAATTTCTTCTACTCAGATCGACGAATTAATTAAATAAGAATAAACATTTACTCCGGATTCAAAATGAAATAACATTATAAAATATAACATAATCACGTGAATCTTGTTGATCACGGCAAATCCGACGGTTCTTGGTCATTGCCCCCGTTGGACCAACGGCGCATGACAGCCCATCGTGGGCTTCTTTGCAGGATGATTTCCCGGCCACCTGTGCCGCTTTCTGTCCTGCCAATGCCACCACCACCTCCGTTGAGGTGGTGGCCGGCAATAGGGGGTGGTTGGCCGACCGGAGGTGGTCGGAATCAGAGTTTTGAGGAGGGGAAAGAGAGCTCAAACTGAGCCCTTTCGGAAGCACGATCTGAGCCCAATTGAGCACGGATCAAGCCCCAAATTAAGAAAAGATCTAGCACTAAAGGAGAGGAAGCGGATCGAACCTGTGGGGGATTGGTGGCGCGTATTCCGGCAAGTCGCCATGGCCGGGGGTGGATCTTTCAGCTCCATGTCAATCCTAGCTTCTGGTGCTCGATTTCTTCGGGGAAGAGGGGGTTTCACTCCTTTCCAACCTCTGGAGATGTTAAAGGGGTCCATTGAGGCTAAGGGGGAGGAGTTACTCAGATTGCCATTAATGGACATTAGTGAATGCATCGGTTTCACTTGGGGGAGTGAATTTGGACATCAGTGTGGCCGGGGAATAGTTGAAAACTTCTCCTCTCCCCAAGGGGAGATGAATGGTGCCATTATTGGAGGAGATGGAAGGTTTCCTCTTCCTCTCCATTAACTCCCCCTTCTTTCTCTCTCTTCCAAATTAGGGACTTCTCTCTCCTGGCTGATTTCCCTGAAATTAAATGGTCCAATCAATAGCACTCAATCCCATTTGGTGGTGGACCACTGATGAGTCCCAAATATATACACATTTATGGACTCATCTGGGCTGATTTTCTAGTCTATGCACTTCACATTAGACATGTTTTCACTCATATTTGATACTCCATGCTAAGTGCACCTCTAGGCCCGTTTTTGGTGTTATTTCGTGTTTATCTTAGCTATTAGTTTTCATGCATTGTTAAGTGCCACCTTCAGTTGCTAGATTGGTGTTGTATGCTGGAACAGGAGTCGTGCGGGTGTTCCCGGTACAATTCTGTACAGGAACACTGCACACGATCACTGTTTCTATTGCGCACGACCACTGGTCGTGCGCCGCTGATCGTGTGCACTTAACCATATTTTTTGAGTTCTGTCTGGACAGTGCGCACGACCACCAATGATATTGCGCACGATCATCGGTCGTGCGCCGCTGTTCGTGCGCACTTAACATCAATCTTATGAGTTCTGTTTCGACCAGTGCGCACGACCACCTACGATAGTGCGCACGACCACCGGTCGTGCGCCACTGTTCGTGCGAACATGGTATTTTATAAATTTCTTACATTGCAGGCTCTACCCAGGCAGGCGCACGATCACAGACCTCCAGCGCGCACGATCATTGGTCGTGCGCCACTGATCATGCACACTGTTTATTCCAGCGCCTATATATTAACCTGCTCGCGAATTAGGTCGGGGAGTTGATTCCAGTCCATCGTTTTCTCGCCCCAGAGCCCCGATTTCGCCCCTCCATCTCCGCCCACCATCGGGAGGTGCTCCGGGCTTGTTCTTCACGCCATTCTTGAGCCGGAGCTTCCTCTCGGCCTCCTCTTTCATCCTAGAGCTTCAAGGAAGGTTTAGCCGCCATCGCTATCAAGCAAGAGGAAGTTTGCAACCTCTACCGGATCGTGACACGAAGAAGACGGGCTCATTGGAGAGTAGTGACAGCTCTCTCTACCCCGGACGTAGTTGCGGACCGAGCTTGGACGTGGATTGACAACCCGGCGATTCCAACCGTGAATCTACAACGAGACTTCGGATTCGGTCGATTTCTTGCCTTGTTCTTCTATTATTGATGTGTTTGTAGCTAGATCTCTCATGTATTGATGATGAACACTATGAATCGTGCTTGTAGGATCCACTAGGAATTTTATAGTAGTTCCCCAATAACATGGGTACGTCTACTCTTCTACCACACTTGGTAGGATCCACTAGGAGGTTTGATCAGGTTCCCTCACACCAAGGGATTTTTGATAAGGTGTCCACACCCCGATGGGAGTTTGATCAGGTGCCCAAATCACCGATAAGCTTTTGATAAGGTTCTTAAAACCAAACAAGGATTTTTTGATAAGGCGTTTTGCCACCAGTGAGTTATACTTTTGAAGGGAGCATTAACCCTGTACAAGAGAGGTGAGAAAGAGGTTATAGTGTTCTTCTCTGGCAAGATGCTGAGAGAATACTCTAGTGGATTTGATGTTGAAATGCTCCTCTGTCTGATATGAATTTGTTTGACAGTTGATGTTGCTGGAGCTTTTTTTTGAGAGATTTGATCTTCATGTACCTAATTAATCTGAGAGAAGTATTTCTTCAGATTATAGTTGCTCTGATGAAGATCTGTGCTTGCAGCAAAGACTGAGAGAGTATTGTTGATGAAGATGTTCTTAGAAAACTTCTGCTGCTCGAGAAGGAGGAAGAAGATGAAAGTTCTCTTCTGAATAATGCTCTTTTGGAAGAAGATGAAGATCTGTTATTTTATTCTTCAATTCTTCCTGTAAATCTCTCTCTTCATATTCTGTCGATTTCCTGTACAGAAAATATGTAAAGTATTCTATTTTACTTGATATGTCGGATAAGCTTGAGTATAATTTGTTGTATATCTTCTCCCTTTTCAAATATCTGACAACTATTAAACGCAGATCCCTTATATTAAGGGATATATTATATCTGATAAGATATTCTGGGAACAGTACATCTGCACGCCGTAATCTCTTTCCTTTTTCCACGATTTACCCTTTTCTGCTGGAAGTCTCTACGGCTATAACTTAAATAATAAAGAAATATGTTTCCTTACTTGATCTGATTGGAAAGAGCCATTGCCTTCGTCGATCTGTGTTCAGAGAACTGATATATAACTGATCTTTAAGTATTAATTAATCTGGAATATGTATTAGTCGATCTGAGCTTCAGTAAAGAATTTGTCAAGCTCTAGCTGGAAACTGTCGAGCGCTAGCTAGAATCTGTTGAGCGCTGGCTGAAATCTGTCGAGCACTGGCTGGAATCTGTCGAGCGCTGACAGCCATCTGTCGAGCGCCTATAGCCATTTGTCGAACGCTGAGAACTTAAATTTTTCCTTAAGTTCTAGCTAATCTAACAGCCAAATTTCTTCCTAAACTCTTGACCCATAAACTATACATTGGGGTCAATTTGTCCTTAGTCAAAACATATAGTGATCCTAGCCCAAATCACAAATAGGGTTGTTCCAACAATCTCCCCTTATTTGGGACACCATTTGACAAAAGTTGAAAAATAAACAAATGCTAAAACATCAAAAACAACAGAGTATGAATATATCTGATATATTTTAAATATTTTATCAGATATGAAATGAAAAGTACTCTGAGTTTTGAAAATGCTTTTCAATAAAAATAAAATTGAAAATACAATGAGAATCTTGATTTTTCTGAATTCTGTTGCTTCTGAATTCTGAAATTCTGATTTTGTCTGATCTGTGTTGTTCTGAATTCTTATCTGAACTGAACTGTATTGTTCTGAATTCTGAATTGAATCATTATCTGATTTCTGAATGTGTTATCTACTACTACTTTTAAAATCCAAAGACACCATTCTGAAATTTGAATATGCAAACTGCTTTCTTCTTTTGATCAGCTTTATAATTTTGATTAGCTATGTTGTAGCAATAAGTGATATGGAATTAGCTAAAACAAAATTTTTCTTCTGAGCTGTATCTGCATCTGAATTACAGAATACTTTTCTGAAATAGTAAACTGTAATCAGCAAGCTGCTGTAAGCTTTATCAAGCTTTTCTTCAAACAGTAACTCCCCTGAGAGTGTCTCCCCCTGAGTTCTGGAGGTTCTTCAGCTTTCTCTCTTGCCTAGATTATAGAACAACTCCCCCTGAGCAAAACAGTGCATCAAATGGAGTTTGTTCATGCAAAACTTCTCCCCCTGCCTAGTTTCAGGAAAGGCCTGAAGCTAGGCCCCTTGAAGAAGGGACATTTGAGGGAGATAGGGAGGTATGCAAGTTTTATATTGTTGTTGTTCCTGCACAATAAAATAGAGATCAAGTGCAAAAGGAACTGGAAAGAGAAGCAATTCAGTAGATATTCAGCTAATAAAAAATTTTATTAATGAAGACAGGCTGAAATAAAAAGATTCAGAAAAACTGGGTTCGACGAAAAATGAGTTTTCGTCGATCTCGGTTCGACGAACTTGATGACTTCGTCGATCTCCGTTCGACGAAAAACATGATTTCATCGAGCTCAGTTCAATGAAGAGATGGGTAAGTAGAAAACTTAATTTTTTAACAGATTGAATCTCCATCTATCATTCCCAACTGATTTATAAAGAATATATGTTTCTTTTCATCCAAGGGCTTGGTGAAAATATCTGCTCTTTGCAAATCAGTAGAGATGAACTGTATGTATATTTTGTTTTTATCCACAATATCCCTAAGGAAGTGGTGCCTAATTTCTATGTGTTTAGTCCTACTATGGAGAACTGGATTTTGTGCTATAGATATTGCACTAGTGTTGTCACAAAATATAATTGAATTATTTAAGTTGACACCATAGTCTAGGAGCTGATTTTGTATCCATAATATCTGTGAGCAGCAACTGTCTGCAGCTAGGTATTCAGCTTCAGCTGTTGATGTAGACACAGATGTTTGTTTCTTACAAAACTAAGACACAAGTCTATCACCAAGAAACTGACAAGTTCCTGGTGTGCTTTTCCTGTCTACTCTGCATCCAGCATAATCTGAATCTGAGAATCCAGTTAATTCAAATTCAGATGTTGTTGGATACCAAAGTCCTAGATTAGGGCAACCCTTTATATATCTCAAAATCCTTTTTAGCAAAATTAGATGAGATTCTTTGGGGTTAACTTGGAATCTAGCACAAATACATGTAGCAAACATTATATCAGGCTTACTAGCTGTTAAATAAAGTAAAGAGCCAACAATTGCTCTATATACTTTTGAATCAACAGGTTTCCCTGATTCATCATTATCAACAACAGCATTAGAGGGCATGGGTGTTTTCATGGTGGAAGAATTAGACATACCAAATCTTTTCACTAATTCCTTAGCATACTTAGATTGGGATATGAAGATTCCATTTGGAGTTTGCTTCACTTGAAGACCAAGGAAGTATGATAACTCACCCATACTACTCATTTCAAATTTAGATTGCATTAGATTAGAAAATCTTTTGCACAAATTTGAATCAGTAGAGCCAAAGATAATATCATCTACATATATTTGAACTAGCAAAGTTTGATTTTTATGTATCCTGAAAAATAAGGTTTTGTCTACTATGCCTCTTGATGAGTCCCAATTATATACACATTTATGGACTCATCTGGGCCGATTTTCTAGTCTTTGCACTTCACTTTAGACATGTTTTCATTCCTATTTAATACTCCATGCTAAGTGCACTTCTAGGCCCGTTTTGGTGTTATTTCTTGTTCATCTTCGTTACTAGTTTTCATGCAGTGTTAAGTGCCACCTTCAGTGGCTAGACTGGTGTTGTATGCTGGAACAGGAGTCGTGCAGGTGTTCCCGGTACAATTCTGTACAGGAACACTGCGCATGATCACTGGCTCTATCGCGCACGACCACTGGTCGTGCGCCACTGATCGTGGGCACTTAACACCCATTTTATGAGTTCTGTCTTGCTTATCGCACGACCACTTACGATAGTGCGCACGACCACTAGTCGTGCGCCACTGGTCGTGCGAACATGTATTTTATAAATTTCTTTCATTTCAGGCTCCGCCCAGGCAGCGCGCACGATCGCAAAACTCCAGTGCGCACGACCACTGGTCGTGCGCCAATGACCGTGCGCAGTATTCATTCCAGCGCCTATATATATGCCTGTTCCGCTTTTACGGCGGGGGAGAGCCGCCGAGAGCGTGAGTGGCAGTCCGTACGCCGGCGATTTCCATTCCTGGACACCTCCACTTCATCTCCTACGCAAGGGTAAGTCCTCTCCAACCATTCCAAGTATTTCTCCATTGTCCGGGAGCATTCTCCACCATCCGCAAGCCCTCAAGCAGCTGTTTTCCACTCCAGTCCGGTGAGAAGAAGAGGAATCCTGAGGTAGAAGACGACGGAACCACGTAGAGAGATCATGACAGTTTCTCTACACCGGAAGCACAGTCCGCCCGAGTCCGGAGGTAGCTTGACAAACTACCAGTCCGGCCGTGAACGACCACTAGTCTTCATCAATTGGTTATCTCTTTCCTCTCTCCTTCGTTGTAATCTTTGAATCTTTTAAACTTGAATATCATGATGTTTGGTTTAAATGAAATGAATGTTTCTTCTCTTTTCATCATTACTTGCTTGTGAATCGCTTCGCCTCCACTCATCCACTCACTCATTCACGCACTCAAGGTGTTCGATCCGCGTTAGCAAGAGCTAACGGCGTTTGTGAAGAGGTGTTTGCGACCCTCGCCTTCCCGCACTAGAGCATGCTCCATCCGCCTCACGAAGCACGGCATCGCGGCCGTTGCATCCATCTCGCCTTGCGAAGCGGTGCTTTCGACCCGCATTTCCTTCATTGTTGTTAAGAGTAGGAAAACCCAACCAAAACCCCCCCTTTTGTGTGTTTGTTTACGCTGTGTAACAATAGTCACACAACGCGATTCGTTCACCCAACCTGCATTCCTCAAGAGACCGACACTCGGGGATCCTATTCCCAAACTTTATTACTTGCGCGACTCGTGCACTTGCCGAAATATCGCATCAAGTTTTTGGCGCCGTTGCCGGGGAGTGCAGACGTGATGAATTCGTCTGCGTCAAGAATCGTTGCACAAGGAACTTTTCTCTTTTATTATTTCTCTTTGTTTACCTCTGTTGTCTTTGCTTATTTTTGATACGCACATCTCTTTACCTTCGCTCTTTCCATCGTGCGCTAATCTTTTGGGTTTCAAGTATTCCTAGCATGACCTCTATTCAGGAATACATCTATAAAGGAAGTTTAAATGATCTAAAGGTTCAAGCACAAAGAAATGATCATGACTTCGGGATTTCCTCCGACATCATTGAGTATATGACTGGGAACTGCAAGTTCAGTGGGGATAAACATGAAGATGCGGTACAACACGTGCAGGACTTCTTAGAAATTTACTATACATGTATATTCAGTGGAGTTGAAAATGACCCGAAAAAGATCCTAGCATTTTCATTTTCCCTACATAATAAAGCCAAAAGCTGGTACTGGGATTTCCGGAAAAGAGAGGCGACCTCATGGAAGCAGCTCGAGGGGAGATTTTTGCATGAGTTTCAACACCGTACCAGAGTGTTGTACAAGTACAGGGAACTCATAACCTTCGGGCAGGGAAAGGAGGAGACGCTAATTGATGCTTGGGAGCGTTTTCAATCCCTGCATCGGGGATGCTACCGTGAAGATCTATCAGAAGTCTTTCGAATTCAGATTTTCTATTTCGGCGTGCTGGACAAATTCCATCTGTTATTCGATGTGGCAGCCGGAGGGGCCCTATTTAATAAATCGGGGAAGGACGCTTGGGAAGTGGTCGTGAATATTGTTCACACCAGCCAGCACTGGAGTCATGTCATTCTTCCCCCCAGTACTGCTGAAGTGAATGCAGTAACATTCCACGGAGCAGCGGGTCACGTGCCGTCAGGGCAAACGGAGCCGTTAGCAGCTTTGGTGGTCGGGATGCTGGATAAAATGAATGACCAATCTTCCGTAATTCAACAGCTTCACTCCACTATAGGGACTCTTACCAATGTCATTTCTGGGCTTGCAAGTCAGCATCCGGAGTCGGTGAATACCATGCGATTGAGAAGCGGTAAAGGTGTTGACAATCCTCCTCGACAGGAACCGCTTGTGAGGCCCACTGACAAGTGTAATTCAGACATGACCGAGAAACAGACTCAGATTCATGTTGAGCCAGACCTCGTGAGTGAGGCACAACCCTCGGGAAGTGTTGTTCACCCCCCATTCTCCCACAGGTTGCGAAATGAGAAATCCGAGAAGCAGTTCCGCAAATTCCTGGAAATAATGAAAGGAGTGCAAGTGAGCATCCCTCTGATTGAAGCCATTTCTCAAATGTCGGGCTACTCCAAGTTCTTGAAAGACTTGATTTCGAAGCGGAAACTGTTGGGGGATCTCAAGACTATCGACCTCACTGAGGAGTGCTCCGCCATCATCTCCAATATGCCCACAAAGTGCAAAGATCTGGGCAGCTTCACTATTCCTTGCAGGATCGGTCATCACCGTTTCAGCCAGGCGCTCTGTGATTTGGGAGCATCAATCAACTTGATGCCGCTCTCTATCTTTCGTGAACTAGGTGCAGGGACCTTGAAGCCGACACGGGTAATGCTACAGCTAGCTGATCGGTCGATCAAGAAACCATCTGGAATTGTCGAGGACCTCACAATAGTAGTAAACGGCCTCGCATTTCCAGCCGATTTTGTCATCCTTGACATGAAGGTTGATACTATGGTGCCCATTATCTTGGGGCGGCCCTTTCTCTCTACAGCTCGTGCTATCATTAATGTGGAGCAGGGGGAGCTCACGCTCAGATTGGGGGAGGACGCTATATCCTTTAACGTCCACAACCCGTCGCAACTCTTCCAAATCACGGAATGCCAACCGACTGAGCTTCTTGAAGAATTCGATGACCAGATCGATGTGGGTTTGGATGACTGCTAGATGTGTTGGCGGCGCGAGGACTTGAGCAATGACGGTGCTCATTCGAACCAGCCCGATAGTCCACATTCAATCGGAGGGCCATCCAGCGATTCTGCTGATCCAAACATTTATCCGGCTCTCAAACAACTACCAGATTCTCTAAAGTACGTTTTTCTTGGAGAAAATGCCACGCATCCAGTGATTATCTCTGCAGCTCTTTCCGCCGCCAACGAAACCGCATTAGTGGGTATGCTGAGAAAGTACCATAAAGTCTTCGGACGCTCTCTTGCAGACATTAAGGGAATCAGCCCCACGGTCTGTATGCATAAGATCCTCCTTGAAGATCAGTACAAACCCTCAGCACAGCCCCAAAGGCGTTTGAACCCAAAAATGCAAGAGGTAGTGAAGGCAGAAGTGATAAAGCTCTTAGACGCTGGTATCATTTATCCAATCAGCGACATCAAATGGGTCAGCGCAGTTCAGGTGGTACCAAAAAAGGGAGGGATCACCGTTGTTGCCAATGAAAAGAATGAGTTGCTACCTGCCCGAATGATCACCGGGTGGAGAGTCTGCATCGATTACCGCAAGCTAAATGATGCTACACGTAAGGACCATTTCCCACTCCCCTTCATTGATCAGATGTTAGAAAAGTTAGCGGGGCAGGACTACTACTGTTTCTTGGATGGGTACTCAGGTTACAATCAAATCTTAATAGACCCGTCTGATCAAGACAAAACAACATTTACATGTCCCTCAGGTACCTTTGCATTTAAAAGAATGCCATTTGGACTGTGTAATGCCCCCGCAACCTTCCAACGCTGTATGCTCGCTATTTTCGCTAACATGGTGGGAGACTTCCTCGAAGTTTTCATGGATGACTTTACTCTCTTTGGCAGCAGCTTCGATTCTTGCCTCGCGAATTTGGCCAAGACTTTGAAGCGGTGTGAGGACACCAATCTTGTCTTGAACTGGGAGAAATGCCATTTTATGGTGCGCGAAGGAATTGTGTTGGGGCATAAGGTTTCCTGCCAAGGGCTTGAGGTGGATCAAGCGAAGGTAAGTGTTATTAGAAACCTCCCTCCGCCTACGTCAGTGAAAGGTATCCGAAGTTTTCTTGGTCATGTGGGATTCTATCGAAGGTTTATTAAGGACTTTTCATCCATTTCGAAGCCTTTATCTCGCTTACTTGTTAAGGATGTCCCCTTCCACTTCGATGATGCATGCATGCAGGCCTTTGAAACTTTACGGGGACAACTCATCTCGGCTCCAATCTTGGTGGCACCCGACTGGAATTTACACTTTATTATCATGTGTGACGCAAGTGATGTGGCCGTAGGTGCTGTACTCGGTCAAAATAAAGATAAGACTTTTCACACCATTGCGTATGCCAGTCGAACTCTCAACAGCGCGCAAGCAAACTACACCACCACGGAGAAAGAAATGCTAGCCGTGGTCTTCGCCTTTGAAAAATTTCACTCATACTTGGTACTTTCCGAGTAATCGTGTACACGGACCACGCTGCACTCAGGTATCTTTTCAGCAAAAAAAGAATCCAAATCGCGTCTGATTCGTTGGATTTTACTTTTGCAGGAATACAATTTTGAAATCAAAGACAAGAAAGGGGTGGAGAACGTGATAGCTGATCATCTTTCGCGGTTGGAGTACGACATGGCGGCCGACATCCCCAACAGCTTTGTGGAGGAAACGAACGATTATTTCCCGGATGAAAAGTTATTCGCAATCACTACGCCTCATCCAACAGCCCCATGGTACGCTGATATTGCTAACTACTTGGCTTGTAAAACCCTCTCTCCGAATCTGTCCCCTCAGCAAAGACGGAAGCTTGCCTCTGATTCAAAATACTATTTTTGGGAAGACCCGCTCTTATTCCATACGTGCAGTGATGGAATTATCAGGCGCTGCGTTCCTAAAGCCGAGTTTCAGTCTATACTGCAGCACTGCCATGACAGAGAAGCTGGCGGGCACTTCCGGGCCGTTCGAATAGCGCGAAAAATCTTGCAATGCGGATTATTTTGGCCAACCCTCTTCAGGGACGCCCATGCTTATGTCACCAAGTGTGATGAATGCCAAAGGACCGGAAATATCTCCCAGCGTGACGAGATGCCCCTCAATAACATGCTGGTCTGCGAACCATTTGATGTCTGGGGGATAGACTTTATGGGTCCTTTCCCAATGTCTCATGGTAAGCATTATATCATTGTGGCAGTTGATTATGTCTCAAAATGGTTGGAGGCCGAGGCGGTTGCCACGAATGATGCCAGCACGGTGCTACATTTTATCCACAAGAATATCTTCTCCAGGTTTGGGACGCCGAGAACTATTATCAGCGACGGCGGTAGTCATTTTTGTAATAAGCAGTTTGTGCAGCTCATGAAAAAGTTTGGGGTCCATCATAAAATTTCCTTAGCGTACCACCCCCAAACATGTGGACAAGTAGAAGTATCCAACTGCGAGCTCAAGCGAATAATCGATAAATCAATACATTCAAATAGGAAGGAGTGGTCTAAAATGGTCGACGACGCATTATGGGCTTACCGGACCACTTTCAAAACACCTATCGGCATGACTCCATTTCAATTAGTCTATGGCAAGGCATGCCACCTTCCTGTGGAGCTGGAGCATAAAGCATTATGGGCAACCAAACTGTTGAACATGGACATTGGAGCCGCGGCCATGGTGCGTCGTTCACAACTCAACGAATTGGAAGAGCTCCGGCATTTCGCTTATGAAAACGCTCGCATCTACAAAGAGAAAACAAAAAAATGGCATGATCGACACATCATCCCTAAGGAGTTCAATATTGGGGACCAAGTGCTGCTTTACAACTCCCGTCTCCGCCTCTTTCCAGGGAAGTTAAAATCGAGGTGGAGCGGTCCTTTCTCAGTGACCGATGTCACTCCCTTTGGTGCCATCGAAATATCAGGGGAAATGGAGACAAATTTAAGGTCAATGGGCATCGACTGAAGCTATACGATGGCACAATTATAAACAAGGAGTGTCAGTTGGTGACATTAGGAGACGAGCACCATAAAAGCGCTTACAGCTGATGTTCTGTTTATCTCTTATTTTGTGAAACTTTCTCTTATGCACTCTTGTGTAATTTCTGCACTCTTTAAACATTTATAATACAGGTATTTGGTCCAGCTTAAGGACAAAAAACAATAGCGCTGCTGGGAGACAACCCAGATTTGCTGTTTTTGTTTTTCTAACTTGTTTCAATTCAGTTTTTATCTAATTTTTGCTGCTTTTAGTTGTACCGTTTGCAGGGGTGCTTTGTACTTCGTGTTGGCGGATGCTGCGGATTGTGCACGAAATTAACGCCAATCCTCCGGTATGCTCAATTCTGAGCATTGGGTAACACTTCTCCCTCCTAGCTTTCAGTTTTGTGATGTAATGTGTAGATTAAGTCTGGGGGAGAGCATGTGTTATCCACTATGCGTACGAGTTGCACCGCATGCTAGAAGTGCTTATATTTTTCAGTACCATCATCATTATTCCACGCTTCATGCACCACTTCACCCACATGAGCGCGCACTTTCCTATTTGTGTTGTTTCCAAATAAACTATTTTGGTTAGGAATGTGAATTGGGGTGTTAGCTTAGGAATTACTATTTGGAGTGCGATGTTGACTCGAGCAGTGTTCTAGTCGCACCCGCATGCTGCAGTAGAATTTGAGTAAAACTAGATTATTTCTATGCGTTTAATTTATGATTAGTATTTTTTTGCGTAGTTTTAGATTTGTTATACTCAAATGGTGAATGTGAACGAAATTGGTGATAACCCAGTGTTGTGTGTTCACGAGCACTAGTTGTGTGTTGCTCGAGTCGGGAGGAAGGTTTACCTTTCTCGTGGGCTAAAAACATGCCCCAAGCGACTCTTGAAGCATGGGTGTGAGCGATTCTTTGAGTTAAATATGATATAGGCCACCTTTTGGCTAGTTTGAGCCTTAGCTTTCCGTGTCCTATTCGCTCACCTTTGCAAGCCAACATTTGTGCCTACCACTTCCTTGTTACAGCTCCTCCTCCATTCACTAAGGCCTGAAGCTTTGCCCACTTTCGCAACCAAATAGATGTTTATCTGCACTCATGTTCTTGATTTGGTGTGATTTTTGGAATCTTTGTGATGTGATGAAGAAATAAATTTTATTTGCTGATTTTGAACCAACCCGAGGATAAGTAAAAGAAGAAAAGTATGTTGTTAAAAGAAAAAAATCTGAAAAAGAAATATGTCGTAAAGAAATCCTTCCGAGCTAAATAGAAAATCTGTTGGTAATTGTGAAGTAGGCCGTGTGCACACCTAGTTTTCATGATAAGTTTGGGGGTGTGTCGCACGAGCATTGTTTTTGGTTTTGTGTGGTGCAGCGTTCCGTTAGCTCACTTGGGTTGCGTAGCCATCGTGTTTAAATTTGAATATCATACCGCAACCTAAGCCCCAATATAATCCTAAAAGCCCTATTGATTTGACTTGTGAGTTTCCTAACGCCGTGGAGAGAGTGTGACCGGGCGAGCGTATTGTTCACGACGTTGTTGGATTTCAGCGGAGTTATTCCTAAACCCCGACCTTGTGCAACACCCGCCTTAGTGTCTTGTTACTTTCACACCGGGCATGATCGTTCGAATTCTTCATAATTCACCAACTGAGTATAACTAAATCTCTACTTACGCTCTAATACTTTCGTAAATTAGTTAGCATAGTTAGAATCTCTTTTTACTAAATTTCTATTTGCATGCTTTTGCTACTTCGCATTGTACTCCTTTGTGTAATTTTCTTTGTTAACTACCATTTTCACACTCCGCCGAATTCGTTTTCTCGGGACGCGCAAACAGGTAAGTCTGGGGGTGTGATGAGTCCCAATTATATACACATTTATGGACTCATCTGGGCCGATTTTCTAGTCTTTGCACTTCACTTTAGACATGTTTTCTTTCCTATTTAATACTCCATTCTAAGTGCACTTCTAGGCCCGTTTTGGTGTTATTTCTTGTTCATCTTCGTTACTAGTTTTCATGCAGTGTTAAGTGCCACCTTCAGTGGCTAGACTGGTGTTGTATGCTGGAACAGGAGTCGTGTAGGTGTTCCCGGTACAATTCTGTACAGGAACACTGCGCACGATCACTAGCTCTATCGCGCACGACCACTGGTCGTGCGCCACTGATCGTGCGCACTTAACGCCCATTTTATGAGTTCTATCTTGCTTATCGCACGACCACTTACGATAGTGCGCACGACCACTGGTCGTGCGCCACTGGTCGTGCGCCACTGGTCGTGCGAACATGTATTTTATAAATTTCTTTCATTTCAGGCTTCGCCCAGGCAGCGCGCACGATCTCAGAACTCCAGTGCGCACGACCACTGGTCGTGCGCCAATGACCGTGCGCAGTATTCATTCCAGCGCTTATATATATGCCTGTTCCACTTTTAGGGTGGGGGAGAGCCGCCGAGAGCGCGAGTGGCAGTCCGTACGCCGGCGATTTCCATTCCTGGACACCTCCACTTCATCTCCTACGCGAGGGGAAGTCCTCTCCATCCATTCCAAGTATTTCTCCATTGTCCGGGAGCATTCTCCACCATCCGCAAGCCCTCAAGCAGCTGTTTTCCACTCCAGTCCGGTGATAAGAAGAGGAATCCTGAAGGTAGAAGACGACGAAACCACGTAGAGAGATCGTGACAGTTTCTCTACACCGGAAGCACAGTCCGCCCGAGTCCGGAGGTAGCTTGACAAACTACCATTCCGGCCGTGAACGGCCGCTAGTCTTCATCCATTGGTTATCTCTTTCCTTTCTCCTTCGTTGTAATCTTTGAATCTTTTAAACTTGAATATCATGATGTTTGGTTTAAATGAAATGAATGTTTCTTCTCTTTTCATCATTACTTGCTTGTGAATCGCTTCGCCTCACTCAGCCACTCACTCATTCACGTACTCAAGGTGTTCGATCCGCGTTAGCAAGAGCTAACGGCATTTGTGAAGAGGTGTTTGCGACCCTCGCCTTCCCGCACTAGAGCATGCTCCATCTGCCTCATGAAGCACGGCATCGCGGCCGTTGCATCCATCTCGCCTTGCGAAGCGGTGCTTTCGACCCGCATTTCCTTCATTGTTGTTAAGAGTAGGAAAACCCAACCAAAACCCCCCTTTTTGTGTGTTTGTTTACGCTTGTGTAACAATTGTCACACAACGCGATTCGTTCACCCAACCTGCATTCCTCAAGAGACCGACACTCGGGGATCCTATTCCCAAACTTTATTACTTGCGCGACCGGTGCACTTGCCGAAATATCGCATCACCTCTACAGAATTTATTCTCTAGAGGAAAAATAGTTAAAGTCTCATACCATGCTCTAGGAGCTTGTTTGAGACCATAAAGAGCTTTCTTAAGCTTAAATACAAAAGAGGAATGAGTTGGAGAGATGAAACCTGACGGTTGTTCCACATAGACTTCTTCTTTGATTTCTCCATTCAGGAATGCACTTTTTACATCCAATTGATAAATCTTTAATTTCTTTTATGCTGCAAATGCAAGAAAAACTCTAATTGCTTCAAGTCTTGCAACTGGTGCAAAAGTCTGATCATAATCAATTCCTTCTTCTTGTGAGTATCCTTGAGCTACTAGTCTAGCTTTGTTTCTCACAACATTTCCATCTGCATCTAGCTTATTCCTGTAGATCCATTTAGTGCCAATCACTGGATGGTCTTTTGGTCTAGGAACCAAATCCCATACTTTGTTTGTCTCAAACTGATTGAGTTCCTCTTGCATAGCAATGATCCAGTTGGGATCTTGTTCTGCATCTTGTAGAGATTAAGGTTCAATCTGAGAGAGAAAACATGTGTGCATCATATTCTGATTTACTTGATTCCTTGTTTGCACACCTGCTGAAATATCACCAATAATCTGGGATATTGGGTGATCTCTAACTGTGATGTGATCAACAGTTGGAGTGGGTTCAGCAGTAATTTCCACTAGGGGAATTTGTTCAGCTGCTATATCCTATGGAGGATTATCTGCTGTTATCTGTACTGAATTTTCAGCAAAATCTGGGTGATTTTCTTCTTCACTCTCTTCAGCATTCTGCTGTTCAGAATTTGGAAATTCTTCTTTATGTAGAGCTAATTGATCTAGCTGCTCACATAGTGTAGGTACCTGCAGATTTTCTATGGTAGAAGAAATCTTCTCCTTGTAAAACATATTAGTTTCATCAAAAGAGACATGCATAGATTCTTCTATTTTAAGAGTAGATTTATTATAAATCCTATATGCTTTACTGATTTGTGAATAACCTAAGAAAATTCCTTCATCAGATTTTGATTCAAATTTCCTAAGGTATTTCTTATCATTATTATGAACAGAACATCTACAGCCAAATGCTCTAAAATAATTAACTTTAGGTTTCTTCCCTTTAAGTAATTCATAAGGAGTCTTTCCCTTAAGTTTGTGTATCAAACTTCTATTCAGAACATAATTTGTTGTGCTAACAACCTCTGCCCAAAAAGATAAGGGCAAATTAGCATCTTCAAGCAATGTTCTTGCTGATTCAATTAGAGTTCTATTTTTCCTTTCAACTACCCCATTTTGCTGAGGAGTTCTAGGAGCTGAGAAGCAATGCCTGATACCTACCTTCTCACAGAATTCTTGCATAAGAAGAGACTCAAACTCAGTGCCATGGTCACTTCTGATCAATGCAACTACAGTAGAGTACTCAATCTTTATGCTCTTAAGAAAGTCTGTAAGAACTTTAAGGTTATCTGAATTTTCTCTCAAAAAGAACACCCAAGTGAATCTAGAGAAGTCATATACAATAACTAGAGTGTAAGACTTCCCCCCTAAACTCTTTGTTGCTATAGGTCCAAAAAGGTCCATATGTAGCAAATATATGATTCTAGGTGAATCACTTTTAGATAATGATTTAAAACTATTTTTTGTTTGCTTGCCTAGTTGACATGCCCTACAAAGACCTTCTTTCTTATATGATCCTAAGGGTAAACCTCCAACAAGATTGTCCTTAGATAATTTAGCAATGGTCCTAAGGTTTACATGTCCTAATCTTTTATGCCAAAGTTCACTAGGTTTGCTTAGGTCACTAAATAAACAAACTTCTAAAGTAGACGAATTGAAATTCACTAAATATATATTACCATGCCTAATACCTGATAAAACAATAATATTATCAGTAGATTTAATAAGGCAATTCAATTTATTAAATATTACCTGATACCCTTCGTCACATAACTGACTTATGCTGATAAGGTTATGCTTCAGTCCCTTTACATAAGCTACCTCTTTGAAGGTGACTTCTCCAACCTTGACTTTTCCATAGCCTTTGGTCTGTCCACAGTTGGAGTCTCCAAATATGACTTTTGGTCCAAGCTTTGCCTTGTAATTGTTCAGGTTGGCCTTGTTCCCTATCATATGTTTTGAACAGCCACTGTCCAAATACCATTTTCACTTGTTCTTGGACAGCTGTGTACCTGCAAAAACAAGAAAACAATCTATTTGTTCCTGACCCAGATTACCTTGGGTCTTTTTATATTACCACAAAAATCTGAAATAAAAGACATTTCAGGTTGGTCCTTGTAACCTTGTGGATGATATCTCCTTGGAGGTATAATCCATTCAGTGAAAGGATTCTTAGAATGTGAAGAATATGAATTGTTCAGATTTGCTGTATAGTTTCTGTTATATGAACTAGGCTGAGTTCGTCGAGCTCCGTTCGACAAATGACTGATATTTTGTCGAGCGTCATTCATATAATTACTATATAGAAAATATGTTTCCAGAGTTCGTCGAGCTCCGTTTGACAAATTTGATGCATTTCGTTGAGCTCCGTTCGACGAATTCTGTTGAATTATGCTATTCTTGACAGTCTTACTTGAAATGTTTTTATCTTCATCTACAACCTCTTTTCTCTTAGCATAGATGAATTTTATAGGTGGAGATAATATATTCTTCTTAATTAGAGGTGGCTCACTTGATGAAGCACCCAAGCCAAGTTTGCTATTAAGTCTAGCATTTACTGTGCTTGTGATGTCCATCAGTTTGATGCTTATCCCATTCAGGGATTCTTCAAATTCCTTAGCCTCAGAAAGTTTATTCTCAATGAGAATAATTTGTTCTCTAGAGGCAGACAAATCTTTCTTAAGATTTATATTTTCTTCACTAATTTGATTCATTTCTGCTAGCTTAAGTCTGAGTGAGATTATTTCTTTCTCAGATTTAATTAAGTCTGAGCAAAGGACTTTGAATTCAGCTTTGAATTCAACTGAAGTAAAATCAAAGGTAGATATTACCTGATCTGCATCAGTTTCTGCTTCTGCTTCTGATTTTTCTTCATCAGAATTGTTGGCTGAGGCATTGATTGCCATCATGCAAAAGTTCTTCTCTTCTTCATAGTCTTCATCATCACTGGATGAAGAAGCATTTCCTGACTCACTGTCTGAGTCATAAATTGCCATCAGGCACTGATCATTCTCTTTTGTTTCTTCTTCATCATCTGACGAGCTGGATGATGATTCTGATTCAATTTCACTCCAAGATTCTGCTACAAATCCTCTTCCCTTCTTTTTGTGTTTGTGAGAGGAGGATTTGCTGGAGGTTCTTTTCTCTTCTTTGTCCTTTTTCTTTTCTTTCTTCTGATTTTCTGGACAGTCGGTGCAATATGTCCAGGTTTCCTGCAACTGAAACATATAATTTCTTTAGAATTATTTTTGTCATACCTTGGCTTTTCATAGCTTCTGGATAACTTTTTCCTGAAGTCTTTTCTTACCATCTTGTAGAATCTTTTGGCAAACAGACTCATGAACTCCTCATTGTCAGGAGTTTTTCCTTCTTCTTCTATAGCTTTTAAGGCAATATTCATGTCCTTTGTTGAAGAGGAGGTGCTGACTTGTTCAGCTTCTCTTGTCTTGATGAGTTGCTCATAGGATTTGAGCTTTCCTAGTTGTGTCTCAGTAGTTATCTCATTAAGAATTCTGGCTTCCTTGATAGGCCAGATCCTAGAGTCCCAAGTGCTGGGGAAGCACATTAGGATTTTTTCATTGATCTCAGTTAATGAGATTTCCTTATCCAATGTTGTGAGTTCACTTCTGATTACACTTAATCTAGTGTACATATCTGCAACTGATTCTGTTTCTCCTTTCTTGAAGTTTTCATACTGAGAGATCAAGTGTGATCTTCTGTCTTTCCTTTCATCTGCAGAACCTGCAACCATATTGTTTAGTGAGATCTAAATCTCTCTAGCTGAGGTGCAGTCCACCACTTTCTGAAATATGTCATCAGACATAGTTTGAGCCAAAATATTCATGGCTTTTGCATCAGCACTTCTTTGCTTTTTCTGAGCTTCAGTCCATTCAGGAGGTGGGACAATAGTGTTGTCTGTTGTGGTTCCAGTACTTGCTGCTATTGTAGGTGTTGGAGGTCCTGTTAAAATTACATTGAAGATTTCTTCATCAATTGAGTTCATATAAAGCCTAATATTTGCTTTCCACAGTGCAAACTTACTGAGATTGCACATAGGAGGTCTTGTGCTTGAATACTCCTTGTTTTGTGCCATGAGTTTTTAACAGAAAATAAAAACAATAAAAAATCTAAAATAATTTAAGATCTAATTGATCTTTGTGATCCAGGTGTTAGCCTGTAAATAAGATCAACAACCCTCTGATACCAATTGAAAGTGGAGGTTATATCTTAAATTAACTCTAGAGTGGGGTGAATAGAGTTTAAAAACTTTTTCCCTTAGTTTTATAGCGGAATTAAAAATAGTGATATATATATATGTGTATATGAGAGTGAGTAATAAAAACTAAGTAAAAACAAGTAATAAAATCAGCACAATAACAAAACACAGAAATTCACAGCACAGAAGACACAAGGAATTTTATAGTAGTTCCCCAATAACCTGGGTACGTCTACTCTTCTACCACACTTGGTAGGATCCATTAGGAGGTTTGATCAGGTGCCCTCACACCAAGGGATTTTTGATAAGGTGTCCACACACTAATGGGAGTTTGATCAGGTGCCCAAATCACCGATAAGCTTTTGATAAGGTGCTTAAAAACCAAACAAGAATTTTTTGATAAGGTGTCTTGCCACCAGTGAGTTACACTTTTGAAGGTAGTATTAACCCTATACAAGAGAGGTGAGAAAGAGGTTATAGTGTTCTTCTCTGTCAAGATGCTGAGAGAAGACTCTAGTGGATTTGATGTTGAAATGCTCCTCTGTCTAATATGAATTTGTTTGACAGTTGATGTTGCTGGAGCTTTTCTTTGAGAGATTTGATCTTCCTGTAGCTAATTAATCTGAGAGATGTATTTCATCAGATTATAGTTGCTCTGATGAAAATTTGTGCTTGCAGCAAAGACTGAGAGAGTATTGTTGATGAAGATGTTCTCAGAAAACTGCTGCTGCTCGAGAAGGAGGAAGAAGATGAAGGTTCTCTCTTCTGAATAATGCTCTTTTGGAAGAAGATGAAGATCTGTTATTTTATTCTTCTATTCTTCCTATAAATCTCCCTCTTCCTGTTCTGTCGATTTCCTGTACAGCAAATATGTAAAGTATTCTATTTTATTTGATCTGTCGTATAAGCTTGACTATAATCTGCTGTATATCTTCTCCCTTTTCAAATATCTGACAACTATTAAATGACGATCCCTTATATTAAGGGATATATTATATCTGATAAGATATTCTGGGAGCAGTACATCTGCACGCCGTAATCTCTTTCCTTTTTCCACGATTTGTCCTTTTCTGCTGGAAGTGTCAACGGCTATAACTTAAATAATAAAGAAATATGTTTCCTTACTTGATCTGATTTGAAAGAGTCGTTGCCTTCGTCGATCTGTGTTCAAAGAACTGATATATAACTGATCTTTAAGTATTAATTAATCTGGAATCTGTATTTGTCGATCTGAGCTTCAGTAAAGAATTTGTCGAGCTCTGGCTGGAAACTGTCGAGCGCTGGCTGGAATCTGTCAAGCGCTGGCTGAAATCTGTCGAGTGCTTGATGGAATCTATCGAGCGCTGGTAGCCATCTGTCGAGCGCCGATAGCCATTTGTCGAACACTGGGAACTTAAATTTTTCCTTAAGTTCTAGCTAATCTAACAGCCAAATTTCTTCCTAAACTCTTGACCCATAAACTATACATTGGGGTCAACTTGTCCTTGGTCAAAACATATAGTGATCCTAGCCCAAATCACAAATAGGGTTGTTCCAACAATATATTAATAATAAATTTTTATTAAAATATATATATATATATATTTATCTAAAATTTTACTTTTTTCGCCTCTCTTTCTCTTTTCTCTTCTTTTTGGTTTATGACCCGACACAACTCTCCAGCTAATTTTGAATTTGGTTTTGATCCGAAAATCGAGCGCACCTTGCGGCGACGTCTCCAATTTAGTGATCTACCAATAATTCGTGAAGAGTCAATCAGAGAGACTAACGAAGGTTTAATGAATAACCCCGGCCACAATGAGGCCCCGCTACGGACCATGTCCTATTATGCGAGGCCAAATTGGGAGGGAACACAATCTAGTATTATTCGCCCGGCGGTGCCGAATAATAATTTTGAAATTAAAACTAGTATCATTCAGATGGTACAACAAACTGTCTTTTTCGATGGCTTACCGGATGAAGATCCTAATTTACATTTGTTAAATTTTTTGGAAATTTGCGATACATTTAAGATAAATGGTGTCACCGATGACGCCATTCATTTGGGTTTATTTCCTTTTTCTTTGCGGACTAAGGCCAAGCAATGGTTGGGCTCTCTTCCTAGAGGTTCCATCACTAAGTGGGCCGAGATGACGGAGAAATTCTTAACGAAATATTTTCCTCCGGTAAAGTCTGCTAAATTACGTACGGACATTCTCTCGTTCATGCAAATAGAATCGGAGTCTCTCTACGACACATGGGAGCGCTTCAAGGAACTTTTGCGGAGATGTCCTCACCATGCCCTTCCCGTATGGCAACAAGTTCAGACTTTCTACAATGGTTTGAATCTCCAAACGAGGCAGATGATTGATGCAGCCGCGGGGGGGGGGGGGGGGGGGGGGGGGGGGCCTTAATAACAAAACCCCCTGAAGCTGCTTAAGAGCTTTTTGAGGAAATGGCCATGAATGTCTATCAGTGGAATGCGCCACGGTCGCGCCCTAATAAGCCGACCGGACTTTTTGAAGTCGAGGTCACCCCTAACTTAGCGCATCAAGTAGAAATGCTCACAAAACATTATGTGGCAGAGATGACTGCTTCCTCCGCCACAAATTGGGCTAATAATAATAATGTTAATAATTTGAATAATAATTTCATTCATGAGCAAATTGATTATATGGGGAACTCTTATCGCCCTCTTTATAACCCGAATAATAATCTTCCGTTTAACAATATTTATAATCCGGGTTTAAGGAATCACCCAAACTTTTCATGGAGCAACCCCAATAACTCTCAACGACCACAACAAGTGAATGCTCCCGGATTCGCTCCTCCACCACCACCACAAAAACCCTCTCCGCTTGAAGAGGTCTTCACTAAGTACATTGCCTCCAATGAGTCCAATATTCGGAATCTCACCGGATCGATAAAAAATTTGGAAAATCAAATTAGACAGCTCGCCAAAATGTTTTCCGAACACCAACAAGGAGCACTTCCAGGCAACACTGAGCCCAATCTGCGGGAGAGCGCCAACGCAATCACCCTCCGCAGCGAAAAGGAGGTAACTTCTTCAAATTTGGTCGAGCCCGAGGTAAATGTTTCATCTTCTCTTCCTACTATGCCCTCTTCTACTTTACCGCAAGTTCTTTCTTCACCTACTTTACCGTCTGCTACTTTAGCTCCGCGCATTATTAAAAATCCTTCTATTCCTTATCCTTCAAAATTTAAAGATGAGCGCAATGAGGAGCAATATAAAAAATTTATTGAAATTTTGAAACAAATCCAAATAAATATACCATTCTGCGAAGCAATTGCTCAAACGCCAAAGTACGCTAAATATCTAAAGGAGTTACTTTCAAACAAAACAAAACTTGAAAATTTTTCGCGTATTTCTTTAAACGCAGAGTGTTCGGCGGCTTTATTAAATAAATTACCACAAAAATTAAACGACCCAGGACGGTTCTCCATCCCGTGTATGTTTGGTAATTTATCAATCAAGCACGCCTTGGCCGATCTAGGCGCTATCATAAAATTAATGCCTTTTGTGTTATTTAAAAAGCTTGGTTTGGGCAACCCAAACCCAACTAACATAAGCATCCAACTAGCGGATCGGTCAGTTAAATACCCAATAGGGGTCATTGATGATGTGCTAGTGAAGGTGGATAAGTTTATCTTCCCGGTAGACTTTGTCATCCTCAATATTGAAGAAGACGCTGAAGTACCCCTAATACTTGGCCGACCTTTCCTAGCCACCGCTCGAGCTATAATAGATGTAAGTAACGGAAAACTTCTCCTGTGAGTTGGAGAGGAGGAATTTATTTTCAATGTTAATCAATCAATGTGAAATGCACTTACTAACGACGATTCTTGTTTTATTTTAGAATCAAATTTTGAAGAATAATTATCAACTATTGCAGAAATAATTTCCCCTCTTTATGAAAATCCGGAGTTACAAACTTTATTATGTCCTGGAGAAACGACCCGGCAGGCAAATTTTGAACTAACAAATTTAAATATTTTTAAAATCAAAACATCTTATGAAGAGCCTCCGAGTCTAGAATTAAAACAACTACCAGATCATCTAAAATATGTTTTTTTAGATGAAAATCTAAAATTGCCCGTGATTATTTCTTCTACGCTTAATGATTCGGAAATTTTCGAATTAATTAAAATTTTAAATAACCAACGCCATGCAACTGCATGGCAAAGTTCAGATATTAAGGGTATAAATCCCTCATTCTGCACGCATAAAATAAATCTAGAAAATAATTCTCGCGGCACTATTCAGCCTCAACGACGCCTTAACCCCAATATGAAGGACGTCGTTAAGGCTGAAATTATAAAATTATTGGACGCAAGGATTATTTACCCAATTTCTGATAGTACTTGGGTTAGCCCGGTGCAAGTCGTGCCTAAAAAGGGCGGAATAATAGTAGTTGAAAACGAAAATAACGAGTTAATTCCAACCCGTACTGTTACGGGTTGGCGGGTCTGCATCGATTATAGAAAATTAAATGATGTCACACGCAAGGATCACTTTCTGTTACCCTTCATTGACCAAATCTTAGAACGTCTATCCGGTCACTCGCACTATATTTTCCTTGATGGTCTTTCGGGATATTTTCAAATCCCAATCGCACCCGAAGACCAAGAAAAAACCACCTTCACTTGCCCCTTCGGCACCTTCGCCTATCGGAGGATGCCGTTTGGTCTTTGTAACGTGCCAGCTACATTTCAAAGGTGCATGCTCGCAATTTTTAATGAATAGTTGAGGACATCATGGAAGTTTTCATGGATGATTTCTTAGTCTATGGCGATTCTTTCAAAATTGTCTAAAAAATCTTGATCGTGTTCTTCAACGCTGCGAAGACACGAATCTGGCACTCAACTGGGAGAAGTGCCACTTTATAGTCCGTGAGGGATTAGTCCTCGGACATAAGGTTTCTAGTAAAGGGATCGAGGTCGATAGGGCCATGATCGAAGTCATAGAAAAACTCCCTCTGCCTACTAATATTAAATCTATTAGGAGTTTTTTAGGACATGCGGGTTTCTATAGACGGTTCAGTAAAGATTTTTCGAAAATTACAAAACCGTTAACGTATCTTTTAGAAAAGGAAACCACATTTATCTTTGATGAAGAATGTTCTAAGGCGTTCATTAAAATTTAAAACGAACTTATCAAATCGCCTATTTTAATTTCACCAGATTGGTCTTTTCCGTTCAAAATCATGTGCTGTAAGACCCCTTTTTTTCTTTTCAAACACTGGACCTTAGGCCCAGAACCACCGCTTTGCAGTGACACCTTCACTCGGGAAGGTCACCACTACAAAACACCGATCCTGCCGGCCAAATCGATCACAAAGAAAAGTGCATTAAAGAAGACAAGTCCATAGAATCAACATGAAATATAAATGTCCACATGATATAACTGAATAAAAGATAACATGGGTTACATTAATAAAGGGCTCATGCCCTGTACATCATGCCCTAACTACAAGTTCACTCGCGGAAGCAAACTACTAATCACTCACTGATCCTGAATCCTGTGCTCCTGTACTGCACTGGCCCACCTCCGTCTGCACCGGTCCCTGATGTTGCTGCGCCTCCTCGATCCCCTAAAATGATATGGTCCACCGACCGTTAGTCAAAAATACTAAGCCAATCCCCCACCCCTCCCCCGGTGACTCCTAGGCACCGAACGGGAAGGATGAAGCGGAGGACAATAAGGGGTACAATCAAAAAGCAGAAGACAGCGGATTTTGTTTACAGGAAATGTTTCTACACTACACATGTGTATATATATAGTTGAAGCAGTAAAAGAGCATAATAAGAGTAGGTAAAGAGTAAGTAAAGTGCAGTAAGTAAAGGTAATAATAATAGAAAAATAACCATTGATTTATAGGAATGCCCATACAAACCTATAGACCAATGGGTCGTTTAGCAGGGCCTATCATATAAGAAGTCCCATAATCAACTTATACCATAGGGGTAGGGGTTGAAATGCAATGTTTATGCTATGACATGCAAGGTATGTTGTTTATGCTATGTTCATACAAGTGCAACTCACACACTTTGACTCTGTGCACACAGACCTTTAGTTCCCCCTTTTTGGAGATAGCTAGACTCTCAGGATACTCCCGTAGTGGCAAACGGAAGCGGTGGGTTGGGCCTCGCCCACTTCTAGGTTTGTATTCACACTACCTAACCTAGACCTATCGTACGCCTCAATGTAAAACCGTAGAGCATCTGCGTACTCTTACTGGCTGGACCACCAGACTTTTAAGGCTAAGTGCAAATTCCACACTTGCTGAGTCAACATATTGACGTCGGTGTGAACGATCGTCCAATACCGAAGACCCACCACCTTCGTGCACATGCAACATGTTCTACTATCTATCTCCGAGCCATAAGCTCCCCGGGCCAACCCGCCCGTGACCATAACCTTCTGAGCCACCTGCTCGCCGGACCAACCCGTCCGTACCAACAAACCTTACTGAGTCACAAGCTCACCAGACTAATTAATCTACTGCTACAACCACCGAGCCTACCGCTCGCAAGGCCAAACCGACTAATATTCCCGTGATAGAGGGGTGTGGGTGAGAGTATTATTAAGTTAAGCTTGCATAACAACTTCTCATATAGTTTATTTTTAATCTTGGACTTCCCGAAGATTACCCTGTGAGGGTCTCGCTACGGTACAAGGAACCACAACGGGATGACACCCCAAAGTTCCCTTTTTCAAGACACTTAGTGTTGTTAGTATCTACCCATAAGATTACCCCCTCCTTGTTATTACACTTGGATTACCCTAAGTATTTTATGACCCACTAGGGGAAAGACGATCCTTCGTCAACCCCGAGCACAACTTTACCCTTAACTCACCAAGCACGCCCTCATCACCTAAATTCCTTTCTGGTGACCTTCAATCTCTTCAACCTGACCATGTACACCAACTACATGCCACTTCCACTTGGTGGGCCCTTAAATACTCAAGTTTCACATTTTTATTATACGCAGACCAAACTAACTATATGAAGCTTATAACTAGAGGTACTCCAAATATTCATCCAACTGACCCAAAATATTTATGGGAGGTCTATCATAATGTTATAAGACTAAATCCAGAGAATCATATTTTTCCTCAATTATTTAGTATTTATTTTAATTTCTCCAAACATTTGCCAAGTATGAAAATGAACATGAAGTATAAGGAATTCTTATGATATGGCTCTCCAAAAATTATGGTAATTCTAGGATGACAAAATAATAGCAAATACAACATATCATATTTTTACAGTAAGAATTGTCCTCTAATTTAATTATTTATCATCCATCCAAAATTGTAATTTTATGAAGGAACCACAAAAAACATCAACACTAAAATAATGGGAAAATTACCAAACTCTTGTATTCAACAGAAAAAGGCTACTGACTAAGTTTCAGAATTTAAGGAAATCATTTTCTCACTAAAATATATACTTTAAGAAAACCTCAAATTAAATGAAATGTGAAGTAGCCTACTGATTTAAGTCTTCAAAAATTCTATTAAAATTCACAGAGCTTCCTAATGTTCTGAAATGTCCTATCACCAATTTGTACAATTTATAAAATAGAATTGTACCCCCAAATATTTTTCTTAAGTCTAGATCAATACAGGTGCCTTCTGAAAGAAGTACTGATTAAATTATTTAATTAAATTCACAAAAATTACCAGAGGTCTAAACCATGATTATAAGAGCACCACCAAAGTTTCATCATCATCCAAGACTTTTTAAGCAAGTAAATATTTCTTATAAGAAGTTTCCCTAAAGGAGTTATGTCCTAATACAAAGGGAATATTGGCTCCTAAAATTCTTATAAAATTACCCAGTGCCTATTTACACCCTATGAACCTATCCACCAAGTTTCATAACCATCCAGGGAATTTTGACCACATGGCCTTCACGGGGTTCTAAATGCACACCTAGGAATAAAACTAGTGTTCTAGGGCTTAATCACCTCTACACCACCCCAAATCACTCTTGGGGATACTTTAGGTGATCCTAAACCAGTGTACAAGGTTCCATCTCATGGTGAGGAGATTTGACCCAAAAATTCCAAGATAAACACCATGCCCTAACTTTAACCCAACTTGACCTAACTTGGGTTTACAAATTACTCAACCAAAACAGTCCCAATTGGGCTGAGATTTTTTACCTAGGGCATAACTTAACCCTAAAAAGCATCCACCAAAATTTGGAGGGCATTGGAGGTCTCTTGACCCACTAATTAATTAATCTATTATTTATGAAATTATTTCAAAAACCTTAGAAAAAGGTTCTCCTAAAAATCCCATCTTTTTGTATGATGTGTGTGTAGGATATAAGTAGACTATGATTCAAATCTCAAGTCCATATCATTTCTCAATCAAAAGTTATTCAAGAAATGGTGGTTGTCCTACACTAGGGACTAGCCCCACCAAAATGGACCTACAGGGAGCTACATAACTCCTTTTGGGGTGAAATTAATTTTTAAATAAAGTAGACCCTAAGGGCTATAACTTTGGTGTTGACCACTTTTTCATCAGAGGGCCCTAAGTATTTTTAATAATTAAAATAATCTTCAGCGTAAAGTGTGACAGAAATTAATATAACATTTAGTTATTAACTGAATCTGCGTTCGACGAAAGATATACAGCGCTCGGCGAAAGCTGAACACCTCCCGTTCGACGAATTATTTGTTCGACGAATTATTTCCTGCGGTCGACTAAGTTGACACCTAACTGTGTTCGACTAAGTTAACGTATAACAACGCTCGACGAACGCTGAACACATCAGCGTTCGACAAAATATCCACTCGATTAAATCAGAGCATAACAGCGCTCGACTAATACAGAGTTAAACAACGCTCGACGAAAACCTTTCGTTCGACTAAATTTTAATATTCAGCGCTCGACTAAATTCTATTATAACAGCGCTCGACTAACCAACAAATAACAGCGTTCAACGAAAAAAACAAATAACAGCGTTCGACGAACGAAGAACTGCATTCGACAAACGCCGAATATTTCTGCGTTCGACGAACGTCTAACTCAGTTCAACGAAAATAACAAATAACAGCGTTCGACGAACGAAGAACTGTGTTTGACAAACGTCGAATATTTCTATGTTCGATGAACGTCTAACTCAGTTCGACGAAAATAACCAATAACAGTGTTCGACGGACGAAGAACTGCGTTCGACAAACGCCAAATATTTCTGCGTTCGACGAACATCTAACTCAGTTCGACGAATGAAATGATATATACGTAATCATTATTAATAAGATTTGACGGCTCTCTATCATCGTCCCCGCGAAATGGACGGCACACGACAGCCCGACCTGGGCTTCCTTGCGGGGTGATTTCCCGGCCACCTACGCCTCTTTTTGGTTGGCCAATGCCACCACCACCTCCGTTCAGGTGGTGGCTGGCGATAGGGGTGGTTGGCCGGCCGGAGGTGGTCGGATCTATTTTTAGAGGAGGGAAAAAGAGTACGAAACGTACTCTTTCGGAAACACAATCCGAGCCCTATTGTGCACGGATCAAGCCCCGAAATATGAAGAGATCTAGCACTAAGGGATGAGAAGAGGATTGGACCTGTTTGGGTGCTTGGCTCCTTGCCGCTTTCTTGTTGGCCATGGCCGTCCTGGAGCTTTTGATGTCATGCCAATTTAGGCCTCCTCTGCACGATTCTCTCTGGAGGGTTGGGGAAACTCTTCCTCTCTGAGTACTGAAGGAAATGGGGGGGTTTCAATCGGGATGGGATGTCTTTATTCCTGATAGCCATTAATGGCCATTAACCCAGACTTCAATTTCTTCCAATTTTCTCTTAACACGGCCCCTTGGCCATGAAAACCCCAAATTTCGTTTGTAACTGATGGGGGAAGGTGAATGCTCATCAATTGGGAGGGAAATGAAGGATCAATAGTATTTAATTCCATGAATGCTCTCTTTCTCCGATTTGGGGAAAAACTCCAATTTCTCTCTCTCCTACTCAGCAATTATAGAAATTAAGAGGAAAAATCCAGAAATCAATCGGCCCACTAGATGATGGATCTCTTAATTGGGCCTAGCCCAAATAGATTGGGCTAGATTAGGTTAAATTGGGGTATTTTGAACTAAATTAAGCTTGAGTTTGACTTTGGTCAAATTGCCAATTGGGTTGACCCCAATGGGTGGCTTGGGCTCCAGTGACTTCCCTTAAAGGTTAGGAAGGTCTACGTTGGGTCAATTTGACAAGGTGAGGGTGAATTGCCCCTTATTAGGGAACTTTAACCAATTTAGGGTTTAGAGCAAATTGGTCAAATTGGAGGCCCCGTGATGGGTAGGGGCAGGGTCAATTTGGCTTGTTGGGGGCCAATTGACCTTAGTTGAGTTAGTTTGACCAATTTTAGAATTAAGGTTGACTTTGGTCTAATTGGCCTCTTTATTTGACTCCAATGGGTCCTTGGTGCTCCAAGAGGACCCTTAATGGGTTAGGGATGCTATGGTGGGATCAAGGTTCAAAGTGGGGCCCCTAAATCCAATCCTAGGCTTGCTAACTGGAAATTGCTATTTGCAGACCAAGGTGGTTTTCTTCTTCTTTCCTTAGGCCAAGTGGTCTCTTCAAGCTTCCTAGGGTTTTGTCATGACCTAGTCATGACAAAACCACTCTAAGGGTCTAGCTGTTTGGCGGATGTTACAAATCCTAATAAACAAAAAAAATAATTTCGTCCTCGAAATTCAGGTTAGGTCTGAGGGGCTTCTACCGCAAGTGCTTGAACGTAACATCCCCTAAGAATGGAAGTTATTACTGGCTCAAAGAGCATCAACTATCTTTGCCACACTAGTTCTAGTGACTCCCAGGTGTGCTCCTACTGTCCTTACTTTACAACATGTCTTTACCTACAGAATCTTCTTGCGCCGCAAGACTCGCACCGTCGCATCATCTATCGTGACCGGGGTGACCTAGCTACCTTGGTCATTCTATCCTCGATGTTCCACTCTAACCTGGGCAGACTCTTATGCCTCTAAAGTTTTCTTCACACATTCAAATTCTTTACTCCTTCAGGTACATCCGAGTAATCAATCATCTCTAGTCTACAACTTTTCCAGTTCTTACTATTGATGGAACTAATCAAATCGTCTAGCATCCCAATCATTTTCTACGTGAAGTTTGATTCATAATGAGCAAAATTTTGATACCTTAGGTTTTTTCACAATTCGGTTTTATCAAGGAAATATCATCACGTTCATTTCACCAAATTTCTATCACTTCAACTTATGCTAGTCTTGATCTCTTTCAAATGGTCTTAAGTAAAACAAACTTAGGCCGTTCTTGTCATACTAAACTCAGATACTATATTCTAATTCCAATAAGTCGTCATCTAAGATCTCAGGTTATTCATCATCATAGCTCCCAAGGTATAAGGATTATTATTGTAGTTTAAATTTTCCACCATGACAGGGCGTGGTTTTTAACGAATCATAAATTAATCACTTCCGATGCCCCCAAACTACCAGAACTTTCAAATATAACTAAGGCTTGCACGACCTAATTTCAGTTCCCAACTTCCAGAAGGGTATCTGCATCCCTAAGTAACCAGACCTAGCAACTTTACATTTCTAATGTTTCAACCAAGGTCAAGTTGTTGTTCGATCAATGATGTCTATCCATTGTCTTGGTAATACTACAGATCATGATTACCAAACATACTGTTACACCATCTCATCTTTGTCCAAGTAACATTGAATAAGATCGACCTCAAAGTCATCATGTTCCCGGCATAGCACTTGCTAAATTAGATCTAAGGGACACCCATGTCAGTAACTAATTTGCCCAATAAATAGAAGGTCAGCCCCAATAAACAATAGATAAGCCTCAATATACAAAAGATAAGCCATTATCTATTTTGGGCTGAATATCTTCAATATCACCAAGTTATATTCGTCCCAAGTATGCAATTAATCGTTAGGGCACACAACATTAGACTTGGGGTTCTATCTGAAACTTGTTAATTCGCTCCATTCTTCAGACACTTCAGGGTACCTTCTACGACAACCTTATCAAGGTCAATATGTCACCCAATCCCAAACGGGTCCCTTCTGAACTTCAATTCTTGTCCGACCCTCGGTGTTTGTCATGGTGGTTGTCTTAGTGAAATCATGTCACTGGTACGAGGGTTGAGTCTATGAGTCCCACACCGTTTTGCTTATGTGTCAACTCTCTTTGTCTAGCCTCTTTGGGGTATCATCGTACCTTCACCAAAGGTTATACCTACGGTCTATTTCAGACTAGGTCACGGTATAAATTGTTAAGGTAAGTCACGTATCCTAGTGGGGTTGAGTCTAACTCTTTGACTAATTGACTAACTAAAGAAATCTTTGCAGCCGGATGTATTCCCTGTGTAGGGCAGGATTCGCCGCAGGCTTACAAAAGAAAACTTGACACACGCAGGAGGAAACTGACCAAGAATATTCAGTTAAAAGTTGACCTTTTTCAATGTGATTCCCATATGGGCACACCACTGCTTCCGCTGCTAGTTTGTCCTCAAACTAAGCTCGCGCGGGGTGGCCCAGGGTTTGTGGACTTCTTTTCTTCAGATCGAGGTTGCTCTGATACCAATTGTAAGACCCCATTTTTTTTCTTTTCAAACAATGAGTCTTAGGCCCAGAACCGCCGCTTTGCAGTGACACCTTCACTCGGGAAGGTCACCACTACAAAACACCGATCCTGGCGGCCAAATCGATCACAAAGAAAAGTGCATTAAAGAAGACAAGTCCACATAATCAACATGAAATATAAATGTCCACATGATATAACTGAATAAAAGATAACAAGGGTTACATTAATAAAGGGCTCATGCCCTGTACATCATGCCCTCACTACAAGTTCACTCGCGTAAGCTAACTACTAATCACTCACTGATCCCGAATCCTGTGCTCCTGTACTGCACTGGCCCGCCTCCGTCTGCACCGGTGATGAGTCCTCATCATATACACTTTTATGGACTCATCTGGGCCGTTTGGTTAGTCATTTCACTGCACTTTAGCCCTGTTTTAGTTTATATTTGATATTCTATGCTAGGTGCACTTTTAGGCCTATTTTGGTGTGATTTCATTTCTATCTTCATTAGTAGTTTTCATGTGCGGTTAAGTGTCACTTTTAGTGGCTAGATTAGTGTTGTACGCTGGAACAGTAGTCGTGCAGGTGTTCCCGGTGCAATTCTGCACAGGAACACTGCGCACGATCACTGGTTCTACTGCGCACGACCACTGGTCGTGCGCCACTGATCGTGCGCACTTAATGCCTTTTTCATGAGTTCTGTTTGGAGCAGTGCGCACGACCATCGATGCTAGTGCGCACGACCACCGGTCGTGCGCCACCGCTCGTGCGCACTTATCATTAAAATTCTGAGTTCTGTTTGCTGTATTGCGCACGACCACCGACGATAGTGCGCACGACCACCGGTCGTGCGCCACTGGTCGTGCGAACATTTTATTTTATAATTTCTGTCTTTGCAGGTTCCGTCCATGCAGAGCGCACGATCACAGGATTCTAGTGCGCACGACCACTGGTCGTGCGCCACTGACCGTGCGCACTGTTTAATTCCAGCGCCTATAAATTCCCTGCTCGCGATTTAGGTCGGGGGGCCCGAATTTCAGCCGCCGTTTTCTGCCCGGTTCCGCCCAGTTTCGCCCCTCCACCGTCGACCACCATATGGAGGTGCTCCGGGCTTGCTCTTCACGCCAATCTTGAGCCGGAGTCTCCTCTCGGCCTCCTCCTTCATCCAAGAGCTCCAAAGAGAGATCTAGCCGCCATTACCGTCAAGCAAGAGGAAGTTTGCAACCTCCACCGGATCGTGACACGAAGAAGACGGGGCCATTGGAGAGTCGTGACAGCTCTCTCTACCCCGGACGTAGTTGCGGACTGAGCTTGGACGCGGATTGACAACCCGGCGATTCCAACAGTGAATCTACAACGAGCCTTCGAATTCGGTCGATTTCTTGCCTTATTCTTCTCTTATTGATTGTTGTAATAGCTAGATCTTGTGTATTTTGATGAAGAGCACTTAAACTTGCTTTTAGTTATATATATTTCATATTGTTGTGAAATGCTTTTGTGGTTTATGTGTTTATGAGGTGCGCCACCATCCCTTTTCCACTCCACCACCGTGTCCGGTGCCGCACTAGCAATTGCTAGTGGCGTGCTTGTCGAAGAGGTGCTTACGACCCTCATTCCGCTAGCCTACTCGCCCATCCGCCTACCGAAGCGTGGCATCGCGGCCCGTATTCCATCCCGCCTAACGAAGCAGCGCGCTCAAGGCCTGCATAGTTCGATCCATTAGCCTACTCGTCCATCCGCCTACCGAAGCGTGGCATCGCGGCCCGTATTCCATCCCGCCTTACGAAGCAGCGCGCTCAAGGCCTGCATTGTTCAATTCCGCTTGCCTTCTTGTCCATCCGCCCTTGCGACGCAGCGCGCTCAAGGCCTGCCTAGTCTCCATCCCGCCAAGCGAAGCTTTGCATAGCGGCATTGCATAGGAGTAGTTGATAGCTTTTATTTTATTTTCCAAAAGCCAACCCAACTCCCCCGCATTCTGTTCGATTCAAAAGTGCGCTTACGAAGAAAATTGAAGGCTGCGGACTATCAGTTACTATTTAGTTAGAGAATTCAGACCGCTAGCAGCGGTCGAGGCCAGACTTCGCCCGTCGCGGCAAATGCCACTCCTGCGACGGGCTTTCCTTTGATTGAAAAGAAGCGGTTACAAATGTGAAAGAACAGAAGCCGGCCGGTCGAACAGTTCGCGAGACCTGAAACTCGAGACCGGAGCTCAGACAAGCGAGCTCTTGGATTCGAGTGTGCGTGTCTTGTGAACAGTGCCGCCCCCTATTTATAGGCTTGGGGGCCTGCCCGATTGGGCAGGGATAAAATAACCTCCTGCCCGGGTACAGGAGAAACGGGCAGGCGGTGACGGGATACACAAAGAAGAAAAAGAAAGAGGTCGCGCGATCTGACGGCCTGCCTTCCCGACCTGTCTTGCTTACGGCTGAGGACACCGGGACCAAGTCAATAATGCAGACCGCGCGGTTTGGAGATTGAGGCCGCGGTCTGCCTTCTGGTCATGACTTAGCCGATCTTCAAGAGGTAACTTGGATAGCCTTCGATCTGGAGCCCCGGCCTGTTCTTCGGGGCTGGAACTTCGAGTTTCTATGGGACAACCCGCGCGGCCTTCTGGCTGAGACCGCGGATGAACTTCTTGCCTTAGCTCTTTGACGATCTTATCCCTTTGGGGGCGATCCGGAAATGACACCAGGCCGCCCGGCCTGGCCCTTCCTGAACTGAGAACCGCCAATTCCAGGACCCAGCGGCTTAGCCCAGGAGTCCGAGCGGTCTGATAATGGTTCAAACCGAGAAGCGGTTTTCCGGGCAAACATAATCCCCGCATATTTTCAAATCTCAGAGGATTTCGAAAATATTAGCTTTGACCGGGAGACCGCATCCGACTTGCCTTGAATTCTATAAGAGAGCCAGAGAATTCATTCTGCGTTGCTTTTTCTGAAATCACGGGATATTACTCGCCGGTTGCGGTCAGAATTTTTAAGACCGGCAATTCTTCAGCAATGGACTTCCTGGACGCCGTGCTAGACCGCGTGGATCCCAGCGGAGACCAGAGGAGGGCGGAAGATAAGGGGCGCGAACCGTTGGAGAAGCCGGACAAGGAGAAAGAGAAGCAAGACCGGAAAGATCGGAAGAAGAGGAAGCGGGCTGAGAAGGCCGCAGCGGCTAGCCTCAAGCCAGTCGTAGATTTATCAACTCCCAAAACTTCTGCAGAGCCCGTGGTGATCAGCTCGGGGCCTCCCCCCGATGTCTCGTCGATCCCTCCCAGCGACCTCAACCAACAGACCGCTAGCTTGCCGAGCAAAGAGGTGGCCGCCACTTCTGAGAAAGTTGTTTCAGACAGCCCTTCGAAGAAGGTCGGCGAAACCGCCTCGTTTGGAGTGGAAATCACCCCATCCGGGAACCCTCACCTGCTTGTCAGGGATCTAGAGGAAGGGGCGGTTAGTTCCCCCAGGACGGGCGAACCGAATACTCCTCTGTCCGTGGATGATTATCCCAGCCCCCTGAAAGAAGTTCACCCAGCTCCGGGTAAGAGAGAAAAGAAGAGGAAGCAGACCGGGTCCGTGACCGAGCGGATAACAAAGAAGGTCAAGAGGCTAGCCGCTAAGGAAAGGGCGGCCCTTAAGAAACCGACCGAATCCCTCCTTCAGACCAACTCGCAACTAAATGAGGAATTGGGCCTCATGACTCCTCCACCCAAAAAGTTGAATGACCCATCGGCTACCCCTGATACGAAGCCGGGCGAACTGATTCCGGACTCGGCGAGTAGTCTATCCTTTAATGGGATTTTCAGAGATATGGATGAGCTGGTGAAGCGGGACCAGCTCCTTGACAGCCCGCCGGCCTTAGAACAAACCGCCCGAACTGCTGATAACTCAAGCCGCCCCGCCGAGACCGATCAGACCGAGGCCGAAGAGCGAGAAGCCGCTGCCCGGACCGCCTTGGAGGTTGAGCGAAAAGCGATGGAGCTTGGGGAGGTGCTGAAGGCGCAGGAGGAGGTTTCCCCGGCAATGACCGGGGAGGAGATAGTGGTGGCGAAGAAGGAAAAGGCGGACCGGGCTTTCAACAAGCCGCTGCGGTCTGATCTCTTCGCGCCAGGTACGAGCCCCGCGGATCGTAAATCTGTCCGTTTCTTCATTCCACGGCCTCTTCGAAATAAGTTATTGACCCCGCCGACGAGCTTTTTCCCTATGGCGGCCTGGTCTTCTTCCGCTAGGCAGAGTAAGGAGAGATTCTTGCATGAGCTACAACGGCGGTTAGACCCAAAACAGCCTAAGCGGCCTGCGCGCCTAGGCACTGATCTTTTATTTATGTCCATTGCTGTATATATTCAACCCTGCATGCTTTTATTTTTTATGACCGCGCGACCTTTTGCAGATAGCAACGATCAGACTGTGAAGCCGGGCGACCTTGTGGCCAGCCTACCTCCATTTGTTCCCCTGGAATCGATCCGCGCAGCAACTTCGCAGGAAGGGCCACAACTTCTCGAACATCTCGAAGGGGATCTGGCCTCCCTGCGAGCCTGCTTGAAAGAGATCGAAGACCGGGAGGCCGCTACTCGGACCGCTCTGGAGGCTGAGCGAGTTGCGAGGATGAAGGCTGAAGAGGCGCTGAAGACTCAGCTGGAGGCCGCGCGGGTAGCAGTGGAGGCCGAGAAGAGGGCCAAGGTAGCACAAGTCGCTGCTCTGACCGCCCAGCTGGAGAAAGAGAAGAGAGCGTCCGCGAAATCTGAGGGCGACTCAAAGTATTACCAGGAAAAGTTCCTGCGATTAACCAGAGAGGTCGCTGCGAGCCGGCGAAATATGAATGATGCGATGGTGGTTATTGGCCGCCCGACTGTTGGGGCGGGCTCGAATCCTCCCCCGGTTCGGGCGGCTGATCCAATGGTTGATGAGGCCGCTGCAGTCCCCCGTATGATTGCCGCCTCGCGGGTTGAAAGGGATGCCGGGCGGCTTCATAGTACAATCAACTGCCTCCATTATCATACCAGCCAAATTTATTCTCTCCTGAACACCACAAGTGACCAGGTCGCACGACTTCATAGAGAGGATGCCTCCCCAGAGCGCCGTCAGCCGTGACCAATATTTGAATATAACTTGTATTATGAATGTGGCTTGTTGATCTGGACAATGTTCTTCTCTATTCTTGTCTTTTATTTGAACAACTCGCGCGGTCTCTTGTTTTAACCGCTGTACTTTATGCTTTGTTTAAATCTTATGTTTCATTCGAACTGTTTTCCGGTCGGGCGAACTGTGATGTATGCTTATTTCTGTTTTTTCTGAATGTCTTTGCTTCTTTCATATTTCTGGTGAATCTAATCACATAGGCCATTGACCGCGCGGTCAGAATGTATAGCCGTGACATGATTTTACTATTCACAGATCATAGAAATCTATAAGTATAGAATTTGCCGAAGTCATTCTCACGATTTCCAGATGGCGCGATCCAAGAACAAGTCGCAGCGACCTGTTAAAGTTAAAGCCGTCCGAGCTGACGCGGCCTTGGCATTCCATTCGGCGGACCATCCGGAATGCCGCCTTACTCAGAACGAACTAGATGATTTCATTGCCCGACACATGGTAGGGAGCAATCTGCTCGCGCGGCTTCCCTTGCGCGACGAGCGGATTAACTCTTCCAGTCCGCACCAGATCGCCATCCCAGTTGACCACTTCGAATATGGCTTCAAGTTTCCACTGCCGCTTGAAGTGATAGCCATTTTTGACCACTACGGGGTTGTGCCCGGTCAGCTTCCGCCGAACTCGATCGCTTCAATATACAGCTTCATCTCCTATCTGCGGTTCGAGCGAACTAGATTCTCCATCGACTTGTTCAGGAAGTTCTTCTCGGTGCGGGCAGTATCCGACTCGGGGACTTCGACTTACAGAGGGCACCTCTACTTCAGCTGCCTCGGGCTGAAGGTTGTTAACCTGGCGAACAAAGTCTCCGACTGGTCGGAGCGGTTTGTAATGCTCGAAGGTAACTTCGGGCTGTTACAAACCAACCCGCAAGTCCGGGGGGAAGAAGTTTTCCAGATCCCCCAGGTCGGCAAGATCGAGGCGGACACCTTCGCGTTCCTTGAGAAGGAGCGGCTTGATATCAACCACTACATCCCGCTTTTCTCGGAGCTTGAGAATATCCTCCCCGAGCATAGTAAGTTCTTCTAGACCGCCTTTATATGACCGCGCGGCCTCCTTTACTTATACTCTTGATTTTATTTTGCAGCCGCCCATATCGTTCCAGCGAACAAGCCGGTCACGCCGGCCGGCCCAGTTTTAACCCAGAGGGAGAAGAGGCAGCGGCGAAAGAGGTCGCCATCCTCGGAGGAAGAGGGCCCGACCTCTTCTGACGACTACGAAATCCTTCGTTCGAGTGGGAACCCGCCCGACCTGCAGGGCAACCCGACCGTCCTTTGGCACAGGGATGGAAGTCGGATCCGGGTATCCACCGCTCTCCCTCCCTGGGGGAGCGAAAAAATTGAACGCCATGCCCTAGCCGCCGGGGCCGCCTTGTATGGTCGAAAGACCTTAAGGAAACTGACGAGAACCCCAGAAGAAGAGCTCCCCCGGCTAGCGGCTCAAGCCGGCGCCTGGGGATTTTCGGTCAACCATTTTATGGCCTTGTCGTATAAGCGGCTAGCTTCTGCTCAGAAACATCTGGAGAGGAAATACGAGGAACAGGCCGTGGAGAACACGCGGCTTCGAGAAGAGAACGCGCGGCTTCAAGAAGTCGTGGCGGTGAGTTTTTCAAAAGACAATGCGGTCCCTTTTGTTCAGCCCGAGCGGCCTGATTCATTTTTCCTTTTTCTTGCAGAAGCAATATGAGATGACCAACCCGTCCTTCCAGGACGAGGTGCTGCCCCATGTGGCCCAAGGGATCAACAAGGCCTTGGGTCTCATGGGAGACCGGGGCGGTCTGTCCGAAGGATTCGGCGGAACCACCTTCTCCGACCTCTTCCCCGCCTTGGAGGTGCAGCTTGACGAAATCAACCGCAGGAAGAAGGGAAAATCCAAGGTGGGCGAGGAGGCCGAAGCCGACGCGGGCAGGGAGATCGTGCTCCATCAAGGAGGCGATGGAAGTGATGAAGCCGCTGAAGAGGTCGACGCGGATGGAGATGCTGATGACTTCGATGATGAGGATAGCTTGTCCTCTGGATCTACCGGCTCTGCAAGCAAGACCGGGCGGTCTAGCGACAGTAGTTCGTCCGGCTCCTCTTCGCTAAGTGAAGGTTATTCGCCGGAGGTCGACATCGATGGCGTAGACCCCATTTCCCCTGTCAAGAAGAAGAAGAAATCGGCAGACTAGTGCCCTCGTTTTTTAACTTTAATTTTTGTAACCGCCGGTCTCTTTTTGTTGGCCGGGCGGTCAATATTTTGTAAGCATATTTTGAGAAATGAAATAGAAGTTTTTACCTGTCTGATTGTCCTTCTATCATTACTTACTTGTGATTCTTTGTCTCTTTTCTTTACTCTTTATGATCTAACCGTGCGGACATCTTGGCCTGAGCACAAGTGATGATTGATTGTCTTCGACGATCCTTTGTTCAACCCGCGCGGTTATATATTTGGATTCTCAGGATATTCGATCTCTAATAACAGATAGATTCATGCGACCATAATTCGGACCGCGCGGCTTCTTTAGATATTAAATACTTGCTGCTATAAGTAATGAATCACAATCTTTCACGCGGTTCGAATTCAGCTCTGGCGAATAATCCATCATGTCTAAGGATAACTTTTGCTAAGAAATAGCTTAACCTGATCGGTTAGAACACAATCCGAGCGATCACGTATTCAGATCCAGGGATATCCAATTCTGATTATTCATTCAGGGATAGATAATGCCCGGCCGGTTTAAAATTCAACCCGGATTATACAGCCAGATCCAGAAAATACTAGCTTGATAGAACGAAGAGATAGATAGATCCAATCCGATCAAAAACGTAACCCGAGCGATCATATAGTTAGCTTTAAAAAATATCCGATTTCATAAAGGATGGATGAACCCGCCCGGTTCGAATGCGACCCGGGCAATCAGATAATCAGTTCTGGAATTTTGATAATAAACGGTCGGATCCGCCCGGTTAGAGTGCAACCCTGGCGATCATACGATCAGATTCAGAAACACTTTCCTTAATAGACGACGGGCATACCCGCCCGGTTTGAATATAACCCTGGTGATAACATGATCAATTTCAAAAAGATGTCTTAACTTATGTTCAGCCAGACCGCTCGGCCTGAAATACTCAGACCGCATGGTCTTAATACCACAACCCCTTATTGGGGTAGACGAACACCTGCACCTATTCAACCAGACCGATCGGCCTGAAAAACTCAGACCGTCCGGTCTTAATATCACAACCCCTTTATTGAGGTAGACGAACACCTGCACCTGTTCAACCAGACCGATCGGCCTGAAAAACTCAGACCGTCCGGTCTTAATATCACAACCCCTTTATTGAGGTAGACGAACACCTGCACCTGTTCAACCAGACCGATCGGCCTGAAAAACTCAGACCGTCCGGTCTTAATATCACAACCCCTTTATTGAGGTAGACGAACACCTGCACCTGTTCTAACAATATTTTCCTTGAGTGGTCCATATAAAAATCATCAGAAGTGAATGCCTCCCTGTAGGGAAGAAGAATAATCCTACAGGCTCAAATGACCAAGTGGGCAGGTGGGCCTCGGCGGCGAACATTGCTTTCCTCAAGTGGTCATAAGAGCTGTAGGGAAAAAGAAAAAATATGTACAGACTCAGATGACCAAGTGGGCAGGTGGGCCTTGGCGGCGAACATTGCTTTCCTCAAGTGGTCATAAGAGCTGTAAACGACTCATCCGCTCTCTTGCCTAGGGTTACAAGCCGAGTTGATCAATTGGGCAGGTGGGCCTCGGCGGCGAACATTGCTTTCCTCAGAGAGATCAACTCAGTTGTGGGCCCAACTAGGTACCGTTTCGAGAGTACCTAAGAGTATTCGATGGTCACAGACTATGATGATCAGTTGGGCAGGTGGGCCTCGGCGGCGAACATTGCTTTCCTCAGAAAGATCATCAAAGCTGTAACTATATCCCTTCGGGGCATGATAGAGCTGACAATCACCTAGAACTCCCTTGATGCAGGGGTGTGTCAGATATCGGCCGGGATCCAAAGTTCTGAAGACCACCGCAGCGGAATTGGCAAGCTACCACTACATGTGTGCGAAAACTCCCCGCATCACACGATCTTGGTGGGTTTTACGCTATGACTACAATCCGAGGGGGTTCGAGCAGAATTTGGCGATATCTCAGAGGTTCGGGGAGTGAGATATGTGTGTTTGTATTTATGATGCAGAGAACCATCAGACAAGAAGAAATGTCAGTATAGGGCTTTTCATTCAATACCAAAAAGAGATGTAAAGAATAAAAGAAATAGTTTCAAGGATAGAATCGTTTGAGATCGTCACCGCTCCACGTGCGTGGGATGTCTTCTCCTTCGCTGGTTTGGAGACGGTAGGCCCCATTCTTAGATACTTCTTTGATGATGAAAGGTCCTGCCCAATTAGGATCCAGCTTTCCAACATTACTAGACCTTGCTGCGGCATCCACCTTTTTTAACACCAAATCCCCGACTACAAACTGCTTCACTCTGACATTCTTATCAAAATATTTTGCCATTCTCCTTTTAACTTCTTCCTGCCTGATTGTTGCTTCATCCTGAAGTTCCTCGATTAGATCTAGATTATGCATGAGGGCCTCACCATTTTCATCTATCCAGGATTCTCCTCCTTCTTTGGCGTAAATAACCCTCGGAGTGACCACCTCGAATTCCACAGGGACAACAGCTTCCGAGCCATGAGATAATTTGAAAGGTGTCTCCCCGGTAGCTGAGGACGGAGTAGTACGAAGGGTCCACAGGATGGAAGGAAGTTGGTCCGCCCAATTCCCTTTCTGGTTCAAGACTCTTTTCATCAAAAGCTGCCGAATTTGCCTGTTTGCCGCCTCCACTTGACCATTGGTCCTTGGATGGTGTATTGAGGCAAACCCAAGATCAATTCCTATCTGATCACAGAAGCTTATCATCTCCGGATTGTTGAATTGTGGGCCATTATCGGTGACGATTGCCAACGGAATTCCATGTCGGCAGATAATTTCTCCCCAGACGAAGTTTCTGACAATTTGGGTGGTAGTTCTTGCTAATGCTTTTGCTTCGATCCACTTACTGAAATAATCGATCATTACCAGGATAAAGCGACGTTGTCCGCTGGCCATTGGGAAAGGCCCCATAAGATCCATTCCCCATACTGCAAAAGGCCATGGCGCAGTTATTGACCTGAGTGACTGAGCAGGCAAATGTTGAAGAGGAGCGAACTTTTGGCACTGGACACATCGCTTGGCGAATGCTTCAGCATCCTTTCTCATGGTTGGCCAGAAGTATCCTTGCCGCAGGATCCTTTTTTCTAAGGTTTTCGCCCCTGAATGGCTACCACACTCCCCAGAATGAACTTCCTGAAGTATGACCGGGATCTCCTCTTCTGAAACGCACCGTGCCGAGGGAGAAATCAAAGTTTTTCGGTACAAGACTCCTGCTATCAAGTAGTAGTAAGCCGCCTTTCTTCTGAACCTCTTTTTGTCCTTGATTGATGGATGATATTCTCCTTTTGTCAGAAACAATTCGTAGGGGTCTTTCCAGGAAGGATGCTGATCGATCTGCATGAGCTCTTCTTCCTCTGCCTCCTCTGTTGCCGGATGAAAAAGTTCTGAGGTTACTCCCCCTGATGGAAGACCAAATTTTGACAACTCGTCTGCCTCTTCATTCTGCGTTCTCGGAATGTGCTCGATGATGAAGGATTTGAATCTCCCGATTTCTTTCTTAGCTAGGAATAGGTATTTTCTCAACATCGGTTCTCTTGTCTCGTAGTTCCCCAGAACCTGCGAGGCCATTACAAGAGAATCAGTTTTCATATGAACATGTTCTATCCCAAGCTCCTTTGCGAGTCTCAGGCCGGCCAAGAGTGCTTCGTATTCGGCCTGGTTATTTGTAACTGAAAAGAAGAATCTAATAGCCTGTTCCAGCCTGATGCCGTTTGGACTGATCAGAACCACTCCGGCTCCCACGGAGTTCCTGCCAGAAGCCCCATCCACATAAATGATCCAAGCCAAAGGAGATTGCACTACCTGCTCTGGATTAGACTCCATCGTGTCTAACAAGAAATCTGCCAATACTTGTGCCTTTATTGCCGTTCTGGGAGTGTACCGTATTTCGAACTCGCTTAGCTCGATTGCCCATTTGGCCAACCTTCCTGAATGTTCCGGCTACTCCAAGATATTCCTCAGTGGATGATCTGAAACCACCTGAATAGGATGAGCTTTAAAATAGGGGCGGAGCCTTCGTGATGACATGACTAAAGCCAAGGCTAATTTCTCCAGGATTGAATATCTAGTTTCCGCATCTTTAAGGATATGGCTGACATAATATATCGGAAACTGCTTCTTTTTCTCTTCCCGAACCAGGACAGAGCTTATCGCATCAGGGCCCACCCCCAAGTACAAGAATAGTGTTTCTCCTTCGCGAGGGCTTTGAAGAAGGGGGGTTGAAGTTAATTGCTTTTTCAATTGTTCGAAAGCATTATTGCATTCCTCGTTCCATTCAAACTTAGATCCTCCCCTAAGTGTTTTGAAGAACGGAGCGCTTTTATCTCCCGATTTGGAAATGAATCGGCTCAATCCTGCCAACCTTCCACCAAGTTGTTGTACCTCTTTCGGATTACGAGGAGGGGTCATGTCTAGGATGGCCTTTACTTTATCTGGGTTCGGTGCGAGACCATCAGGAGTGAGAAGATGTCCAAGAAATTTCCCCTTGTTCGCCCCGAACACGCATTTCGAGGGGTTTAATTTTAATTTGAACCTCCGTAGAGTAGCGAACGTCTCTACGAGGTCTTCCAGATGGATTAAAAAAGTTTTACTTTTTAGAAGGAGATCATCAACATATACTTCCAGATTTCTCCCTTTTTGTTTTTCAAAAACTGTGTCCATCATCCTCTGATATGTTGCCCCCGCATTTTTGAGGCCGAAAGGCATGACGAGATAACAATAACATCCATCATTGGTAATGAAGGATGTATGCGGGATATCAGGCTTATGCATCTTAATCTGGTGATAACCAGAAAATGCATCTAAGAAACTCATAAAACTATATCCCACCGCGGAATCTACCAAAACATCTATCCGAGGCAAGGGATAACAATCCTTGGGGCATGCTTTATTGAGTTTAGTGAAATCAACACACATACGCCATTTCCCCCCAGACTTTTTCACCATCACTACATTCGACATCCAGGTGGGGTACTGGATTTCAGAAATGAAATTGGCCTTAAGAAGCTTTGCAACTTCTTCTTTGATAGGCACCGCCAGCTTAGTTGCTACCTCCCTCTTCTTCTGTTGGATTGGCTTGAACTCCGGAGAAACGTTGAGGTGATGGCACGCGACATCTGGATCTACTCCAGGCATGTCTTCCGCCGACCAAGCGAAGATGTCCAAGTTATTCAGCAGGCAGGAGGTTAACTGGAGCTTTTCCTCTCCCGATAGCTCGGCGTTGATGATCAGCTTCTTCCCTTCCCCTTCAACAATGGGGATCTCTTGGGTCTCCTGGGCAGGTTCCAGGTAAGTCCCTTTCCGTTCCGCGCTCTCCTCAGCTTCTTCAGGGAGTTCGGACACCTCTTGGATGTCATTCTGGGCCTTGTGAAGTGTTGCCTCGGTGATCACATTAACTGTCTTCACATAACATTCGCGTGCCACCTTTGGATCGCTCCGGATCCGATACTGACGCCCCTCAGCAGCGAATTTCAAGGCCAAATGGAAAGTAGATACTACCGCTCTGTAAGCATTCAGGATTGGCCTTCCGAAAATTGCGCAGTAGCTACTTGGGGCTTCCACCACTACGAAGTTCACCAACTTCGTTATGCCCCCTAGCGATACCAGAAGCTTCACGCACCCTTCCACTTCCTTCTTTTCTCCTGAGAAGCCATAGAGGGGGCCTTCCGTGGAGAGTAAGGCCTTTCCAGTCTTGAGGGCCTCAAACGTTTGGCGAAAGATGAGATTAACCGAGCTGCCTGTATCGATCAAAATTTTGTGCACTGCGTAATTCTCAATAACCGCCTTTATCACCACCGCGTCATCGAACGGATTTGCATTTGGGGAGAGATCTTCCTGGCCAAACGTAACAACCGTCCTTTCCGGGGCAGAAGTGGAGGCAACTGCCACTTCTTGCTTTGTAACTCTCCCGATGCTAGATTTTCGGGAGGATTCTATCCCTGCCCCACCATGGATGCAATAGATGTTGCCGAGAGAGCCAACATCATTCACCTCTATGCATTCGGCTGCGGGATGTATATCCCCATAACCACCGGCCTCCTCTACATCAGCACACTCCCATGTTACTTCGACTGCCTCCTTCTTCTTCTCAGCTCGCGGTTCAACCGGAGTTTCTTGCCGAATCAACCCCCGAAGCTTTCCCTCTTTCAGGAGTTTTTCTATCAACCACCGGAGGGCCCGGCAATCTTCAGTCTGATGCCCCTCTTCTTTATGATATTCACAATAAAGGTTTGGGTTCCGATTGCGAACTTCTGATTTCAAAGGAGGGGGCCTTTTAAAGTCAGGCCTCTTCTGAAGAATCTGCACGACCTCATTCATGGTGACGTTGAGTGGGGTGAACGAATCTTGTGATTCATCATATCGGATGGATGGGATAGGTGGAGATGGTTGTGCGATGTATTGTGGCAGATATACGGGCATGATTTGCGGAACTCCCATGGGTTGAGTGGGTGCGATGGCCAACGGCGGTTTCTGATCTTGAAACCGTTGATGGCCAATGAATGGTTGCTTGGGCTTAAGATTCCTTCCCCTTTGAGCCCGAGGCTCGAAATCAGGCCGAGACGAGTGATTATAACATTGCTGATGGGTTGATGCAGAATTGAACTGATCGTTGTCGCTGAGCAACTTGGCAATGTAACCCGGATTAGTCTTTTCCCCCCTGATAAATTTGTTTGCCAGACTAATCATTTCTTGATATGTCTTTGGTTCCCTGATTTGGGCTTCAAACTTTAGCGGCCCCTCCCTAAGGCCATGCATTAGTGCGACCCTATATAACTCCAGATCGACGTTTTGTACCTCCATTATTTCCCTTTGGAAACGATCGACGAAACGGGCCCACGTTTCGTTTTCTTGCTGTCGTATCTCGAATAGGGCTGCCGGACCATTATTCCTCTTCTTAGAGGTAGAGAATCGAAGCAGAAATTCTCTACGCAACTCCGCAAAGCATCTGATAGATCGAGGATGCAATCCATAGAACCATTCTCTGGCCTGCCCATCAAAGGATGTCACCAGGAGCTTGCACTTTGTTGCATCAGTGATGGTCCTTAGAGCAACAGCCGATTCAAATGCCTGGAGGTGTATTGCTGGATCGGACTCCCCACTATATGCTGACATACGTGGTTCTCGAAAGTTGTTTGGGGCCGGCTCTCCTCGGATTTCGTCGGTGAAGGGAGAACTCTCCTCGGCATCCTCGTACAGAGGGAAAGCAGGGTTATAAGGGATCTCGGCTGCGGTCATTGGTGGACAGGCCGCATGATAGGAGCGGGCAGGTGCTCCAGCCGGATATGATTGGAAGGCGGCGACCTCAGGCGGATAGGGAAAATGAGCGGCCTGAGAGGTCGCCCCTTGAAAGTCAATGACCCGAGCTGGCATACATCGCGCGGCCTCTTGGAAGAAATTCGGCCGGTCCGCGGAACCTTCTTGTGGTGGTCGGGAATGAGCGACTTGCGCGAACGGGTATGGAGGTGGAGGAGGTAAAACAGGAGTGACCGCCTGGTGAGCCGCGGCCTGCTGAGGGGCTAACCGCTCGGTTAGTAGAGTTAGGGCCTGAGTGATCGCGTCCAGACGCTGATCAGTCGCCTGCCGAGCCTGGTCGGCCTCTCTCTTTGTCTGCTCCAGAGCTTCCCACAAAGAGTCTTCACTGTGGTCGGATCGGTCTCTTGGAGGGAGCTGGCGGTCTGACATTCTGAACCAAGGATTTCGCTGACAGTCTGCGATCTGAAGGTCACGTGTTTCTGTTCGATTCAAAAGTGCGCTTACGAAGAAAATTGAAGGCTGCGGACTATCAGTTACTATTTAGTTAGAGAATTCAGACCGCTAGCAGCGGTCGAGGCCAGACTTCGCCCGTCGCGGCAAATGCCACTCCTGCGACGGGCTTTCCTTTGATTGAAAAGAAGCGGTTACAAATGTGAAAGAACAGAAGCCGGCCGGTCGAACAGTTCGCGAGACCTGAAACTCGAGACCGGAGCTCAGACAAGCGAGCTCTTGGATTCGAGTGTGCGTGTCTTGTGAACAGTGCCGCCCCCTATTTATAGGCTTGGGGGCCTGCCCGATTGGGCAGGGATAAAATAACCTCCTGCCCGGGTACAGGAGAAACGGGCAGGCGGTGACGGGATACACAAAGAAGAAAAAGAAAGAGGTCGCGCGATCTGACGGCCTGCCTTCCCGACCTGTCTTGCTTGCGGCTGAGGACACCGGGACCAAGTCAATAATGCAGACCGCGCGGTTTGGAGATTGAGGCCGCGGTCTGCCTTCTGGTCATGACTTAGCCGATCTTCAAGAGGTAACTTGGATAGCCTTCGATCTGGAGCCCCGGCCTGTTCTTCGGGGCTGGAACTTCGAGTTTCTATGGGACAACCCGCGCGGCCTTCTGGCTGAGACCGCGGATGAACTTCTTGCCTTAGCTCTTTGACGATCTTATCCCTTTGGGGGCGATCCGGAAATGACACCAGGCCGCCCGGCCTGGCCCTTCCTGAACTGAGAACCGCCGATTCCAGGACCCAGCGGCTTAGCCCAGGAGTCCGAGCGGTCTGATAATGGTTCAAACCGAGAAGCGGTTTTCCGGGCAAACACATTCCATCCGACGTTTAGGACTTCAATCTCAAGTCCTCCTCTAACGTTAACTCCACCTTATTGTGTTCCTCAAGAGATCGACACTTGGGGATTCATTCCCATTTTATATTACTTGAACGATCGGTACACTGCCGTTTCGTGTCGCAGTCGAGCTACCGCCTATAGCGGTGTGTGAGATTTGCGCCATCAAGTTTTTGGCGCCGTTGCCGGGGAACACAGTCGTGTGAGTTTTCTGGAGAGGGAGAATCTGAGAGAGAAACCCTTTCATTTGTAAATTGCATCCTTGAAATTTTATTTCTGTTCTTTTTATTCCGCTTTCTTATTTAATATTAGATTGCTTTAGTAATTTCTGTTTGGTATTGTGTCTGCATAATAGCATTCTTATCTTGAATCGTATTATTTTTACACTATGTGGGCACATCTCAATATTCGTTGCCGTTGGTGTAGAGATACTTCTCACTCTAGTGATGAATGCCCTACGGAGAATAGTAGGCATAATTCTTATAGCCCAGCATATGGAGCACCGACTTCGTCTGGTACTCCATATGGTGCGCGTAAGTCTTATGGCTACTTTGCTGAGCCCTTACCGTCGTACTTCTTTTCGGCTCCAGCCCCCGCTGTGCCAAAGAAGCCCGCTAGGCAGTGCCAGTTTTGTCGGAGCACAGATCATGCCCTGAAGGATTGTGCTGCTTTTCGTCGCCAATTGGATGAGGATGATGAGCCGGATATCCGGATCGTCCCGAATCCTAACTCTGGCGGCACACCTTCAACATCCGGTTTTGTGTCTTTGCCACCTTCACATCTTGAAGGGTATGGCGTTGACACAGTCACCAGATGCGTGGCTGATCTGGGCACCGATATTGCTGAGCCCATTCTCCCAGTGCATCCACCACCTCTAGTGGATTCGATTCTTTGTGAGGAATCAGTGCTCGACTTTTATCCAAGCACTATTCCTCTCCCTGTTGTGCATACTACACTCGTCTCTGACGACATTGTTGATGATGTGTCGCAGGAGGAGGCGGTTGATCTTAGCATTGTGCCTATTCCTATGGAGGAGGACAACCTTCTAGGTGAAGAGGAGTTTTCCTCAGCACCGGTGGAGGAAGTCCAAATCTCAAGCTTGGCCACTGTTGATCCCGCCGAATCTTGTAGCATTGATGACAATGCAAACATTATTTTACTTCCCCAACCTGATGGGAGTGAGTCCGGAATCACTCCCCCGATTGATGTTTATTTATGTTCTTCGTCTTCTTTATTTCTTGATCCCCTTCCTTCATCTGAGTCTGTGCAGGTTGAATCTTTACAGGTACTTCAGGAGGACTCGGAGCATGATGCTCAAGTCAATGATGAGAGCATCCTCTCATGTGAGGAGGTTGATCCCCCCTCCGTAGAGGAAGCTCCACTCGTTGCCTTCTCCTCCTGCGGACCTGCTGTGGGCGATACCTTGCAGGGCAAGGATAGTTTTGGTGAGATGAGTGAGGACCAGGCCTCCTCCTCTTCTTACTTTCTTTTCCCTCTACCTGTGAGGAGCAGGTATTATTATTTAGGTAGAGGGGTGACTGCTCTGTCTCCGTATCGGTACCCGCTACCGATGCGCATATTAGAACAGTTACCTGTGCACTTTTCTTTTCATAGGCCTATAAGCTAGAACTGTACAAAATCTGAATAAGTCGTGCTGGGATGACAATAACCCCAGTAGTTATCTTACTTTTCATGCATTTTATTTTAATCCATCCTGTTTAGTTAGCTATAGTTTATTGTAGTTTATCTTTTTCTGTTTCTTTTGTTTTTGCGGAGCTGATCCCTGCAGGTATCTTCTCTGGATGGCGGACGCTGCAGCTTAGTCTAGGTTTAAACGCCAATCTTCTGGTATGCTCACTTGCTGAGCATTGGGTACTCTCTTCCCCTAGCCCTATGCTGATTTTCATGTCATATGTTTTGTGGATTGTTTAGTTTAAGTCTGGGGGAGAGTAGTTTTGTTTACCCGCTCACGCGCACTATTGCACTGCATGCTAGAAGATTCCATTTAAAATGTTTTGTTTATTTTCATTGCACACTACATCACCCACTTGAGCGCGTACTCATCTGTTTGCCTGCTCTGTTGTGAATTTAATTCTTCTGCTTATTTGGGAAAGTCTAGGTGATGGCTTAGGATTATGTAGCAGAGTAAAATGTTGACTCTAGCAGTTCTCCTGGTCGAGTGCTCGGTTGCATAGAAATTTGTGTAGATTAGATTTCTCTTTATACTTATGGTTTTATATTTTTTTCTATTCGTGTAAATGTTGTTTACTCTACTCAAATGGTGAATCTGGTGTGAATCAAACGGTAGCGTAGGGATGTGTGTAAACGATCGCTAGATTCGTATTGCTTGAGTCGGGAGAAAGGAGAATCTTTCTCGGTGGCTAGAACTTGCCCCAAGCGATTCTTGAAGCATGGGTATACGGTTAGTCAATTGCGTGAATGTGATATAGGCCATCATCTTGGCCCGGTTGAGCCTTTGTGCCATTCCTATCATCATTTCCTCGCTAGCCCAATTGTGCCTACCCCATTCTTTTGGTTCAACCCCACTATTGTTCACCAAAGCCTAAACTCCAATCCTAGTCGCACACCCAAAAAGCAAGCATTTTGTTTCAATTTCAAATTGGTGGTGTTGATTGTGGTAGTACATTGTGGAAATGTGGTTGTGCATCTTTGAAAAGTTGCTGAAATTGTTAAAGAAAGATAAAGAAAAGAAGAAAAAGATTTGAAAAGAAAAAAAAAAGAATGAAAAGTTTAATTGAAAAAAAATCTGTTTGAGATTTATATTTGGGAGTAGGCGGTGCACACACCCATGCGTCTAAGTCTAAGTCTGGGGGTGTGGTGCATCCGCGTGTTTTGTGGCCACTTGGATAATGTTATGCATTTGCTCATTTGGGTTTAGTATTTGAACCATCGTCTTTATCATTGTATACCTCACCTAAACCCAAGCCCCATTTAAAACCTAAAGTCCTATTGATTCACGCATTTGAGTCAAACCAGTGCCGTGGAGAGAATGTGACCGGGCAAGCCTATGGTCACCGACACTGATGGATTTCAGTGGAGTTTTCCCGCATCCCGATCTTGGGCAATGCTCGTCTCAGCGTTTAGCTTACTTTCTCTGTATGCATGACCGAACGATTCACCGCTGTTCACCATTTTGAGTAGTTGTAATATGCTTTTACTCTTTTAGAAATATATAAACTGTTTATATAATCAGAAATCTTCTCTACTATTCTTCTTATGCACGTGAGCATGCGACTTCGCATGGTACTCTGTATTGTAGTTTTAAGCCATCTACTATTCTTTCTTAGTTCGCTTAGAATTTGTTTGCTCGGGACGCGCAAACAGTTAAGTCTGGGGGTGTGATGAGTCCTCATCATATACACTTTTATGGACTCATCTGGGCCGTTTGGTTAGTCATTTCACTGCACTTTAGCCCTGTTTTAGTTTATATTTGATATTCTATGCTAGGTGCACTTTTAGGCCTATTTTGGTGTGATTTCATTTCTATCTTCATTAGTAGTTTTCATGTGCGGTTAAGTGTCACTTTCAGTGGCTAGATTAGTGTTGTACGCTGGAACAGTAGTCGTGCAGGTGTTCCCGGTGCAATTCTGCACAGGAACACTGCGCACGATCACTGGTTCTACTGCGCACGACCACTGGTCGTGCGCCACTGATCGTGCGCACTTAATGCCTTTTTCATGAGTTCTGTTTGGAGCAGTGCGCACGACCATCGATGCTAGTGCGCACGACCACCGGTCGTGCGCCACCGCTCGTGCGCACTTATCATTAAAATTCTGAGTTCTGTTTGCTGTATCGCGCACGACCACCGACGATAGTGCGCACGACCACCGGTCGTGCGCCACTGGTCGTGCGAACATTTTATTTTATAATTTCTGTCTTTGCAGGTTCCGTCCAGGCAGAGCGCACGATCACAGGATTCTAGTGCGCACGACCACTGGTAGTGCGCCACTGACCGTGCGCACTGTTTAATTCCAGCGCCTATAAATTCCCTGCTCGCGATTTAGGTCGGGGGGCCGGAATTTCAGCCGCCGTTTTCCGCCCGGTTCCGCCCAGTTTCGCCCCTCCACCGTCGCCCACCATATGGAGGTGCTCCGGGCTTGCTCTTCACGCCAATCTTGAGCCGGAGTCTCCTCTCGGCCTCCTCCTTCATCCAAGAGCTCCAAAGAGAGATCTAGCCGCCATTACCGTCAAGCAAGAGGAAGTTTGCAACCTCCACCGGATCGTGACACGAAGAAGACGGGTCCATTGGAGAGTCGTGACAGCTCTCTCTACCCCGGACGTAGTTGCGGACCGAGCTTGGACGCGGATTGACAACCCGACGATTCCAACCGTGAATCTACAACGAGCCTTCGGATTCGGTCGATTTCTTGCCTTATTCTTCTCTTATTGATTGTTGTAATAGCTAGATCTTGTGTATTTTGATGAAGAGCACTTAAACTTGCTTTTAGTTATATATATTTCATATTGTTGTGAAATGCTTTTGTGGTTTATGTGTTTATGAGGTGCGCCACCATCCCTTTTCCACTCCACCACCGTGTCCGGTGCCGCACTAGCAATTGCTAGTGGCGTGCTTGTCGAAGAGGTGCTTACGACCCTCATTCCGCTAGCCTACTCGCCCATCCGCCTACCGAAGCGTGGCATCGCGGCCCGTATTCCATCCCGCCTAACGAAGCAGCGCGCTGAAGGCCTGCATAGTTCGATCCATTAGCCTACTCGTCCATCCGCCTACCGAAGCGTGGCATCGCGGCCCGTATTCCATCCCGCCTTACGAAGCAGCGCGCTCAAGGCCTGCATTGTTCAATTCCGCTTGCCTTCTCGTCCATCCGCCCTTGCGACGCAGCGCGCTCAAGGCCTGCCTAGTCTCCATCCCGCCAAGCGAAGCTTTGCATAGCGGCATTGCATAGGAGTAGTTGATAGCTTTTATTTTATTTTCCAAAAGCCAACCCAGCTCCCCCGCATTCCATCCGACGTTTAGGACTTCAATCTCAAGTCCTCCTCTAACGTTAACTCCACCTTACTGTGTTCCTCAAGAGATCGACACTTGGGGATTCATTCCCATTTTATATTACTTGAACGATCGGTACACTGCCATTTCGTGTCGCAGTCGAGCTACCGCCTATAGCGGTGTGTGAGATTTGCGCCATCAACCGGTCCCTGATGTTGCTGCGCCTCCTCGATCACCTAAAATGATATGGTCCACCGACCGTTTGTCAAAAAGACTAAGCCAATCCCCCACCCCTCCCCCGGTGACTCCTAGGCATCGAGCGGGAAGGATGAAGCGGAGGACAATAAGAGGTACAATCAAAAAGCAGATGACAGCGGATTTTGTTTACAGGAAATGTTTCTACACTACACATGTGTATATATATAATTGAAGCAGTAAAAGAGCATAATAAGAGCAGGTAAAGAGTAAGTAAAGTGTAGTAAGTAAAGACAATAATTATAGAAAAATAACCATTGATTTATAGGAATGTCCATACAAACCTATAGACCAAAGGGTCATTTAGTAGGGCCTATCATATAAGAAGTCCCATAACCAACTTATACGATAGGGGTAGGGGTTGAAATGCAATGTTTATGCTATGACATGCAAGGTATGTTGTTTATGCTATGTTCATACAAGTGCAACTCATACAATTCGACTCTGTGCGCACAGACCTTTAGTTCCCCCTTTTTGGAGCTGGCTAGACTCCCAGGATAATCCCTTAGTGGCAAACGGAAGCGGTGGGTTGGGCCTCGCCCACCTCTAGGTTGGTATTCACACTACCTAACCTAGACCTATCGTACGCCTCAATGCAAAACCGCGGAGCATCTGCGTACTTGCTGGACCACTAGACTTTTAAGGCTAAGTGCAAATTCCACACATGCCGAGTCAACGTATTGACGTCGGTGTGAACGATCGTCCAATACCGAGGACCCACCACCTTCGTGCACATGCAACATGTTCTACTATATATCTCCGAGCCATAAGCTCCCCGGGCCAACCCGCCCGTGACCATAACCTTCCGAGCCACCGGCTCGCCGGACCAACCCGTCTGTACCAACAAACCTTACTGAGTCACAAGCTCACCAGACTAATTATTCTACTGCTACAACCACCGAGCCTACCGCTCGCAAGGCCAAACTGACTAATATTCCCGTGATAGCGGGGTGTGGGTGAAAGAATTATTAAGTTAAGCTTGTATAACAACTTATCCTACAGTTTATGGTTAATCTTGGACTTCCCGAGGATTACCCTGTGAGGGGCTCGCTACAGTACTAGGAACCACAACGGGATGACACCCCAAAGTTCCCTTTCTCAAGACACTTAGTGTTGTTGGTATCTACCCATAAGATTACCCCCTCCTTATTATTACACTTGGATTACCATAAGTATTTTATGACCCGCTAGGGGAAAGACGATCCTTCGTCAACCCGGAGCACAACTTTACCCTTAACTCACCAAGCACGCCCTCATCACCGAAACTCCTTTCTGGTGACCTTCAATCTCTTCAACCTGACCATGTACACCAACTACATGCCACTTCCACTTGGTGGGCCCTTAAATACTCAAGTTTCACATTTTTACTATACGCAGACCAAACTAACTATATGAAGCTTATAACTAGAGTTACTCCAAATATTCATCCAACTGACCCAAAATATTTACTGGAGGTCTATCATAATGTTATAAAACTAAATCCAGAGAATCATATTTTTCCTCAATTATTTAGTATTTATTTTAATTTCTCCAAACATTTGCCAAGTATGAAAATGAACATGAAGTATAAGGAATTCTTATTATATGGCTCTCCAAATATTATGATAATTCTAGGATGACAAAATAATAGCAAATACAGCATTTCATATTTTTACAGTAAGAATTCTCCTCTAATTTAATTATTTATCATCCATCCAAAATTGTAATTTTATGAAGGAACCACCAAAAAGATCAACACTAAAATTATGGGAAAATTACCAAACTCTTGTATTCATCAGAAAAGGCTACTGACTAAGTTTCAGGATTTAAGGAAATCATTTTCTCACTAAAATATATACTTTAAGAAAACCTCAAATTAAATTAAATGTGAAGTAGCCTACTGATTTAAGTCTTCAAAAATTCTATAAAAATTCACAGAGCTTCCTAATGTTCTGAAATGTCTTATCACCAATTTGAACAATTTATAAAATAGAATTGGACCCCCAAATATTTTTCTTAAGTCTAGATCAAAACAGGTGCCTTGTGAAAGAAGTATTGATTAAATTATTTAATAAAATTCACAAAAATTACCAGAGGTCTAAACCATGATTATAAGAGCACCACCAAAGATTCATCATCATCCAAGACTTTGTAAGCATGTAAATGTTTCTTATAAGAAGTTTCCCTAAAGGAGTTATGTCCTAATACAAAGGGAATATTGGCTCCTAAAATTCTTATAAAATTACCCAGTGCCTATTTACACCCTATGAACCTATCCACCAAGTTTCATAACCATCCAGGGACTTTTGACCACATGGCCTTCACAAGGTTCTAAATGCACACCTAGGAATAAAACTAGTGTTCTAGGGCTTAATCACCTCTACACCACCCCAAACCACTCTTGGGGATACTCTTGGTGATCCTAAACCAGTGGACAAGGTTCCATCTCATGGTGAGGAGATTTGACCCCAAAAATTCCAAGATAAACACCATGCCCTAACTTTGACCCAACTTGACCTAACTTGGGTTTACAAATTACTCAACCAAAATAGTCCCAATTGGGCTAAGATTTTTACCTAGGGTATAACTTAACCCTAAAAAGCATCCACCAAAATTTGGAGGGCATTGGAGGTCTTTTGACCCACTAATTAATTAATCTATTATTTATGAAATTATTTCAAAAACCTTAGAAAAAGGTTCTCCTAAAAATACCATCTTTTTGTATGATGTGTGTGTAGGATATAAGTAGACTATGATTCAAATCTCAAGTCCATATCATTTCCCAATCAAAAGTTATTCAAGAAATGGTGGCTGTCCTACACTATGGACCAGCACAACCAAAATGGACCTACAGGGAGCTACAAAACTCCTTTTGGGGTGAAATCAATTTTAAAATAAAGTAGACCCTAAGGGATACAACTTTGGTGTTGACCACTTTTTCATCAGAGGGCCCTAAGTATTTTTAATAATTAAAATAATCTTCAGCATAAAGTTTGACAGAAATTAATTTAACATTTAGTTATTAACTGAATCTGTGTTCGACGAAAGATATACAGCGCTCGATGAAAGCTGAACACCTCCCGTTCGACGAATTATTCATTCGACAAATTATTTCCTGCGGTCGACTAAGTTGACACCTAACTGTGTTTGACTAAGTTAATGTATAACAGCGCTCGACGAATGCTGAACACATCAGCGTTCGACGAAATATTCGCTCGACTAAATCAGAGCATAACAACGCTCGACTAATACAGAGTTAAACAGCGCTCGATGAAAATCTTTCGTTCGACTAAATTTTAATATTCAGCGCTCTACTAAATTCTATTATAACAGTGCTCGACTAATCAACAAATAACAACATTCGACAAAAATAACAAATAACAGCGTTCGACGAACGAAGAACTGCATTCGACAAACGCCGAATATTTCTGCGTTCGACGAATGTCTAACTCAGTTCGACAAAAATAACAAATAACAGTGTTCGACGAACGAAGAACTGCGTTCAACAAACGCCGAATATTTCTACGTTCGACGAACGTCTAACTCAGTTCGACGAAAATAACCAATAACAGCGTTCGACGGACGAAGAACTACGTTCGACAAACGCCGAATATTTCTGCGTTCGACGAACGTCTAACTCTGTTCGACGAATGAAATGATATATACATAATCATTATTAATAAGATCTGACGGCTCTCAATCATCGTCCCGGCAAAATGGACCGCGCGCGACAGCCCGACCTGGGCTTCCTGGCAGGGTGATTTCCCGGCCACCGACGCCTCTTTCCGGCCGGCCAATGCCACCACCACCTCCGTTGAGGTGGTGGCTAGCGATTGGGGTGGTTGGCCGGCCGGAGGTGGTCGGATCTAGTTTTTAGAGTGGGAAAAGAGTACGAAATGTACTCTTTCGGAAACGCAATCTGAGCCCTATTGTGCACGGATCAAGCCCCGAAATATGAAGAGATCTAGCACTAAGGGAGGAGAAGAGGATCAGACCTGTTTGGGTGCTTGGCTCCTTGCCGCTTTCTTGTTGGCCATGGCCGTCCTGGAGCTTTTGATGCCATGCCAATTTAGGCCTCCTCTGCACGATTCTCTCTGGAGGGTTGGGGAAACTCTTCCTCTCTGAGTACTGAAGGAAATGGGGGGGGGGGGGGGGGGGGGGGTTCAATCGGGATGGGATGTCTTTATTCCTGATAGCCATTAATGGCCATTAACCCAGACTTCTGTTTCTTCCAATTTTCTCTTAACACAGCCCCCCTGGCCATGGAAACCCCAGATTTCGTTTGTAACTGATGGGGGAAGGTGAATGCTCATCAATTGGGAGGGAAATGAAGGATCAATAGTATTTAATTCCTTGAATGCTCTCTTTCTCTTTCTCCGATTTGGGGAAAAACTCCAATATCTCTCTCTCCTACTCAGCAATTACAGAAATTAAGAGGAAAAATCCAAAAATCAATCGGCCCACTAGATGATGGATCTCTTAATTGGGCCTAGCCCAAATAGATTGGGCTAGATTAGGTTAAATTGGGGTATTTTGACCTAAATTAAGCTTGAGTTTGACTTTGGTCAAATTGACCAATTGGGTTGACCCCAAAGGGTGGCTTGGGCTCCATTGACTTCCCTTAAAGGTTAGGAAGGTCTATGTAGGGTTAATTTGACAAGGGGAGGGTGAATTGCCCTTTATTAGGGCACTTTGACCAATTTAGGGTTTAGGGCAAATTTGTCAAATTGGAGGCCCCATGAAGGGGCTTTTTGGTCCTTTAGGCTCCTAGTACCCATATAAGGGTAGGGGCATGGTCAATTTGGCATGGTGGGGGCCAATTGAGCTTATTTGAGTTAGTTTGACCAATTTTAGAATTAAGGTTGACTTTGGTCTAATTGGCCTCTTTATTTGACTCCAATGGGTCCTTGGTGCTCCAAGAGGACCCTTAATGGGTTATGGATGCTATGGTGGGATCAAGGTTCAAAGTGGGGCCCCTAAATCCAATCCTAGGCTTGCTAACTGGAAATTGCTATTTGCAGACCAAGGTGGTTTTCTTCTACTTTCCTAAGGCCAAGTGGTCTCTTCAAGCTTCCTATGGTTTTGTCATGACCTAGTCATGACAAAACCACTCTAGGGGTCTAGCTGTTTGGGGGATGTTACATGTGCGATGCAAGCGATTTTGCCGTAGGTGCGGTCTTGGGCCAAAGGGTGAATAAATACTTTCACCCAATTTATTACGCAAGCAAAACGCTTACATTCGCCCAAGCTAATTATACAACGACGGAAAAAGAACTTCTAGCGATTGTTTTCGCCTTTGATAAAATTCATTCTTACATAACGCTATCAAAAATTATTGTATTTACAGATCACTCCGCCCTCCGGTACTTGCTAGATAAAGGGGACGCCAAGCCCCGACTGTTGAGATGGATCCTACTATTGCAAGAATTCGATTTAGAGATCCGAGACAAGAAAGGAGCGGAGAACTTGGCGGCTGACCACCTCTCAAGATTAGAGAATCCGGCTGCAGGAGCGCTTGTGGAGGCCGAAATTGACGACAAATTCCCTAAAGAGCGCCTCCTCTCCATCGAAAAGGTAACGACTTCTTCCACCCCTTGGTACGCTGATTTGGCCAACTATTTAGTGGCTCGGGTCCTACCAAAAGATTTTTCAAGTCAGCAAAAGAAGAAATTCTTTTCGGACTTGAAAATTTTTTTTTTGGGAGGATCTCTTCTTATTTCGTGACTGCGCGAACCAAGTGGTAAGAAGTTGTATTTCGGACGAGGAAGGTGAACAAATTCTGCGGCACTGCCACGAAGTTCCAACCGGTGGACACTACGAAGCAAACCGGACCGCAAGAAAGGTGCTAGAGGCGGGCTTCTACTAACCCACCCTTATTCAAAGATGCTAACACCATTGTGAGTAAATGCGATAAATGTCAAAGGTCAGGTAACATTTCTAACCGGGACGAAATGCCCCAAAATATATTTTTAGAATGCAAAATTTTTTATGTATGGGGAATAGATTTCGTAGGTCTTTTACCTGTTGGAGTTACCATTATGATCTAGAAGTGGTCAAACATGTAGTCTCACGGCCAACGCGATATGAGCCTGCAGGGTCGCACATAAGAGCATGTGGAGAAGATGGAAGATTGACTGTGTTGGTAAAGGTTACCAATCACCATAAAGAATGGGGGAGGTCCAGCAAATGTTGCTGTCTGAATTCGTCGGGCTTACACGGATAGAATTCGTCGGGTTTTCACGGATATGATTCGTCGGATAGAATTTGTTGGGATTCGTCGGATGTGATTCGTCGGAATTCGTCGAATTATCCCGTGAAAACTTGACGAATGCTGTTCTGTGGAATCCCGACGAATTGTAACAGAAACCCCAATTCTGCTATGTGGTCTGCGGATAGCGATTCTTCTAGAAGTCTGTTTATCCTTTGGGTATAAATAGAACTTCTTTTAGGGTTCTCATAACTGACGAAGGAATCCAATCGACGGAAGAGTTCCGCCTCTCGCCCTAGCCGACGGAAGTGTTCCGCCGCCCATTCGCCTCCGCTGACCTCCTCTCCGACGATTGTCACTGGTGTTGTTCTTCCTGAAGCGGATCTAGCAATCCGTGGAAGCGCAAGGTGTAGTCTTCTTCTCCCGGCTCGTATGGACTGCTGTAGAGACGTAGACATTATTCTACGTGAGGACTCGGACAGCCGACGACGGGACTTATATTCTTGGAGCATCTAGGTTGGATTTGATCCAATCCCGCAAAGGTAATTTCATACCTAGCAATTTTGTTAACTTCTTGATTCAATATTCATGGCCCGATCCAAATTCTTTTGGGTTATTCTGTTTATTTCCGCTGCGCCTACATATGATGTATGGTTCTAGAAAAAACCCAACAGTGGTATCAGAGCCAGGTTGCGGTCATGAATGTTGTTTCAGAAGTTTGGTTATTTCAGTACGTGCAAATCTAGGTATTTAGAAGCGTTCTAAATGTTAAGATTTCTTCCTGGAACATCAAAAGTTGATGATTTTTCCATGGGAAATCGGTGGTGATTTTGAAAAATTGAACCCCGCCAGGAACATCTGGGATTTCGTGGTAATTTCTTATTGTTAGAAATTGTTGTCTCCTTAGAAGTAATCGTCCCTCAAGTGGTTAATGAACCCTTGTATTATTTTGGATTTTGAATCCAACAATGAGAGACGAGCTTGTCTACTGCTTTAAGTCGAGTTGTCTTTGCCTTTGTCCAATGCATGTAAATCTGAAGATTTGGAAGAGTTCTGAATGTCCAGATTTATCCCTTTCGTCTATCAAAGGTTGATAGTCTTACGTTGTGCACATAAGGGATGCATGTGGATTTTAGATTTTTTGTTTTTCTGTTGATGTGCACATTGATCAAATGTTGATCATGGTTAAGTGTTAACTTGCTATTAAAATCCCTTGATCAAATATTAAGTGTTCGGATGCCTTCCGATGGATGACACTCTTCCTGCCTCGATCGATGAAGTGTGGGCTTGCCAAAGCAAGGTACATTAATCAATCTTGGTAAGGGTGCGAGCGGATAATTGTGATATCCCACTGTCGACATCGGGACTAACTTAACTAGGTGACCTCAAAGGTTGAGTGCCTAGAGGCATAGGGTTGGCATGCACCATATGATGGATGCGAATAAGGAGTTATTCACCAGCCATACAAGAGTTGCATGAGGATGCAATTGGCAAGCGTTGCCTACCTAAATAACCGCATTATGAGAGGAACGCCAAAGCGGACTCGTGGTGTTGGTGAAATACAGATCTTGTCCACTAAGAGAGTAGCTCGCATGGACTCTCCGAATTGATAGTGAGGGCTGTCAATTTGAATAAAATAGTGGGAGTATTTAATTAAAGTCCAAATTAAAATAAGTTGTACTTTGAAATTAAGGTACTGATTAAATTCTGCATGAATTCTTGTAGAATTCCATGGCAAGTGGTTCACATTCCACCTTGTCCCTGAGAGCTATCCTTGAGAAGGACAAGCTATGTGGGACGAACTATACGGACTGGTATAGGAACCTGAGAATTGTTCTCAGGCAAGAGCGAAAGCTCTACGTCTTGGAAGAAGAAGCCCCCAAGGTGCCGACCGGGAACTCATCCCGTGTTGATAAGGATGCTTATAAGAAGTATACCGATGACGCCTTAGATGTCGAGTGCCTTATGCTTGCCACCATGAACTCTGAGTTTCAGAAGAAACACGAGAACTTGGGGTGCAAGGAGATTGACGAGCAGCTAAAGAAAATGTTTCAAGGGCAAGCTCGTCAAGAGAGGTTCGATGTCACGAAGGCCTTATTTCAGTGCAAAATGGGAGCTCGAGACTCAGTTGGTACTCACGTACTCAAGATGATTGGGTATATTGAGAACCTGGAGAGACTGGGTTTTCCTCTGGGTCAAGAGTTGGCCACAGATCTTATCCTACAATCGTTGCCGGATAGTTATGAGCAGTTTGTCTTGAACTACAACATGAATGAAATAGACAAGACACTGCCTGAGCTCTTAGGCATGTTGCGAACTGCCGAGATAAATATGAAGAAGGCCAAGCCTGCTAGTCCCATATTGATGGTACATAAAGGCAAGGGTAAGGCCAAGGGCTTCAAGAAGACGAAGGTGGGACCTAAGTCACATCTTGAGCCCAAATCTTCTGCGCTGAAAAGGAAGAGCACCGTGAAGGAAGGGAAATGCCACCACTGTGGCAAGGCTGGTCATTGGAGGAGGAATTGTCCTTCGTACATTGACGGTCTGCAGAAAATGAAGGGAGGTATGACTTCCGCTTCGAATATTTACGTTATAGAGATAAACCTTTCTGCTCCTTCATCTTGGGTATTGGATACCGGATGTGGTTCTCACATTTGTACAAATGTGCAGGAACTGAAAAGGAGAAGATTGCTGAGTAAAGGAGAGGTGGACCTGCGCGTCGGCAATGGAGCAAGAGTTGTTGCTGTAGCCGTAGGGGTTTACCGTCTTTCTTTACCCAGTGGGCTTGTAATAGAACTTAATAATTGTTATTTTGTTCCGGCCATACCTAGAAACATTATATCCATTTCATGCTTCGACATGATTGGATTTTCTTTTATAATTAAGAACAATTGTTGTTCTATATTTAAGAATGATGTTTGTTATGCTGTAGCTCAATTGTTTAAAGGTCTTTATGTTTTGAACCTGGACCATCCGATCTATAATGTAGATAATAATAAAAGACTAAGAACAAATGACTCAAATCCTACATATCTCTGGCATTGTCGTTTGGGCCATATAAACGAGAAATGCATATCCAAGCTCCATAAAGATGGACTATTGGACTCATTTGATTATGAATCATTTGAGCGATGCGAGTCTTGTTTATTAGGCAAGATGACTAAAGCCCCTTTCACTGGTTATACTGAGAGGGCTGAGGATCTCTTGGGTGTTGTACATAGTGATGTATGCGGGCCCATGAGTTCTATGGCTAGAGGTGGGTATTTCTACTTCGTTACATTTACTGATGATTTCAGTAGATACGGATACGTGTATCTTATGAAGTGCAAATCCGAAACTTTTGAAAAGTTCAAAGAGTTTAAGAATGAAGTGGAGAACCAATTGGGTAAAAAGGTTAAAGCACTCCGATCTGATCGAGGTGGCGAATACCTGAGTCATGAGTTCCGTGATCATCTGAAAGAGTGTGGTATTGTATCACAGCTCACTCCACCTAGGACACCGCAGCATAATGGTGTGTCTGAGAGGAGAAATCATACTCTATTAGACATGGTACGGTCGATGATGAGTCATGCAGACTTGCCTGTTTCCTTTTGGGGGTTTGCTTTAGAGACTGCTGCAATGACACTGAATTGCGCTCCGACGAAAACGGTTCTAAAGACACCATATGAGATATGAACTGGGAAGCGTCCTAGTATGTCATTCATTAAAATTTGGGGCTGTGAGGCATACGTACGACGTCAAATGCCTGACAAGCTGGAACCCAAATCAGATAAGTGTTATCTGGTGGGATATCCTAAGGAAATGAAAGGATACTACTTTTACCTACCGTCTGAGGGCAAAGTGTTTGTTGCAAGGACGGGTGTCTTCTTGGAGAAACTGTTCTTATCAAGAAAGACGCAAAAGGTAGAACTTGAAGAATTTCAAGAACCACAAGTAGTGAATGAACCAGAATTGGATTCTGAGCCAGGACTACAAGATGTTGTAGCTAGAGAACCTGCTCAAGAGACACAAGTCCTACGTAGATGTGGTAGACCAAGATTTGAGCCTGAGAGATATGGATTTCTCGTGTCTCAAATAGGTAATGTGTTGCTTATGGATCATGATGATGAACCAGCGACCTACCAAAAGGCTATGAATGGACCGGACTCAGACAAATGACTTGAGGCTATGAAATCCGAAATGGACTCCATGTATACAAACCAAGTTTGGAGCTTGGTGGAACCACCTGAAGGGGTACGACCCATAGGGTGCAAGTGGGTCTTCAAGAAGAAGACCGACATGGATGGGAATGTACAGACATTCAAAGGGCGACTGGTGGCTAAGGGTTTCAAGCAAATTCGTGGTGTTGACTATGATGAGACCTTTTCCCCTGTTGCCATGGTAAAGTCCATTAGGATATTGCTTGCTATTGCTGCGTATTATGATTACGAGATATGGCAGATGGATGTCAAAACGGCTTTCCTAAATGGAAACCTCCTTGAGGAAGTGTACATGACACAACCCGAGGGTTTTGTAACCCCAAATGAAGCCACTAAAATATGCAAGTTAAACAGGTCCATCTATGGATTTAAACACGCCTCTAGAAGTTGGAATCTTCGTTTTGATGAGAAGATCAAAGAGTTTGGTTTTGTCAAGAATGAGGATGAACCGTGTGTTTACAAGTGAATCAGTGGGAGCATTGTTGTCTTCCTGATATTGTATGTAGATGACATACTGCTGATCGGGAATGACATACCTACCCTAAAAGTTGTTAAGAAAAACCTAGGGAACTGCTTTTCTATGAAGGACTTGGGTGAAGTGACTTACATACTCGGTATTAATATCTATAGAGATAGATCGAAGAAGTTGCTGGGTTTGAACCAGAGTATGTACATTGAAAAGGTGTTGAAGCGGTTCAACATGCTTGAGTCCAAGAAAGGATTTTTGCCCATGTCTCATGGTGTGAATCTCTCTAAGGACCAGTGTCCAAAATCTTGTGAAGATAAGGACCGCATGAAGTTGATTCCATATGCTTCGGCAATTGGGTCAATCATGTATGCAATGTTATGTACTCGACCTGATGTCTCTTTTGCTTTGAGCATGACTAGCAGGTATCAGTCTGATCCCGGTGAATGTCACTGGATAGCCGTGAAGAATATCCTGAAGTACTTGAGAAGGACTAAGGATGTATTCTTGGTGTATGGTGGAAAGGAAGAGCTCGTTGTAAGTGGTTACACGGATGCCAGCTTCCAAACTGATAGGGATGATTCGAAGTCTCAGTCAGGGTTTGTGTTTTGCCTGAATGGAGGAGCTGTGAGCTGGAAGAGTTCCAAGTAAGAGACAGTTGCTGATTCTACAACTGAGGCCGTGTATATCGCTGCGGCAAACGCAGCGAAGGAGGCTGTATGGATTAGGAAATTCATCGGCGAGCTAGATGTAGTTCCTAGCATTGTTGGTCCCGTAGTTCTCTACTGTGATAACAATGATGCAATTGCACAATCTAAGGAACCTAGATCCCATCAGCGCTCCAAGCACATACTTCGGCGGTTCCATCTTATTCGTGAGATTGTCGAACGAGGAGAAGTGAACATTTGCAGAGTGCCGACTGAGGAGAATATTGCAGATCCACTGACAAAGCCTCTCGCGCAGAGAAAGCATGATGGTCATACTAGATCAATGGGTATACAATACCTGAGTGATCAACTCTAGTGGGAGTCTTGTGGGTTGTATGTAAAATATATATTATGTTGGTTGTTTATTATTCATATTGAATAGTGTACCAATTATTTCTTTTTACAATTAATGGCAAGTTTTTTTATTATGATATACTGTTTCTATATGATAGAATAAAATTCTTGATAAATACCCTTAGAATGTTCGCTTCCACAGGACATCAAGTACGTGACTTGAATGTGAGAGCCTATGATTTCGAAGCTTCATTCTTAAAAGGTCCCTGGTCGAGGTATCATCGTAGAGGCTAAGGGTGATGATGATACATTAAGACTAGCATGTGTGTTGACTGATGACCGGTTCTCACAGTTCATGATATTGTGATATCAAGTCATCACGTGGGTACTTGTTAGTGAACAAGTTGTACTGGACAGACCCAACCTGAGACTACTTTGTGGATTGTTACTTAAAAGTGTCACAAGTAGGTCTCATTTGACAATGGTGTTGTGGTCCTTTGACCTGAAGTCACAGCATTCATCGAGTGAGGAAGAGCGTGCTTTGATGTCATCTAAAGTCTTCCTTGAAGAAGGTTGATGATAAGGGTGGTAGTTGGGTACGTTACGAATCATTTGGGTGTTTGGGTGTGAGCAGATATGGGATTTGTCCTCCTATATAACAGGAGTTGCATCCATGGGCCCCTTGATGGAATTGGACTGAGAAATGCATGGCCATGCTTGGTTGAGTCAATATGTGATATTGAGCTTACCATTCTCTGGAAGTCCGTTCTAGATCAAGAAATTTGGATTGAGCTATTAAGAGGGTGACACGGTCCATGCCTCTAGTTCTTTCCAGATGTAAGGGACAAAGGGACAAAGACAACGCTGGAACATTGGTCATAAAGGCTTATGAGTTATGAACTCTTATTGCTTGGGGAGCAATGATGCATTGCTAGATACCGCTCATTGTTTGTAAGGTTTTTGTTTGATACTTTTAAGATCAAGTGGGAGACTGTTGGAGTTACCATTATGATCTAGATGTGGTCAAACATGTAGTCTCACTGCCAATATTATATGAGCCTGCCGGGTCGCACATAAGAGCATGTGGAGAAGATGGAAGATTGACTGTGTTGGTAAAGGTTACCAATCACCATAAAGAATGGGGGAGGTCCAGCAAATGTTGCTGTCTGAATTTGTCGGGTTTACACGGATAGAATTCGTCGGGTTTTCACGGATATGATTCGTCGGATGGAATTCGTCGGGATTCGTCGGATGTGATTCGTCAGAATCCGTCGAATTGTCCAGTGAAAACTCGACGAATGCTGTTCCGTGGAATCCCGACGAATTGTAACAGAAACCCCAATTCTGCTGCGTGGTCTGCGGATAGCGATTCTTCTAGAAGTCGGTTTATCCTTTGGGTATAAATAGAAATTCTTTTAGGGTTCTCATAACTGACGAAGGAATCCAATCGACGGAAGAGTTCCGCCTCTCGCCCTAGCCGACGGAAGTGTTCCGCCGCCCGTTCGCCTCCGCCGACCTCCTCTCCGACGATTGTCGCCGGTGTTGTTCTTCCTGAAGTGGATCTAGCAATCCGTGGAAGCGCAAGGTGTAGTCTTCTTCTCCCGGCTCGTGTGGACTGTTGTAGAGACGTAGACATTATTCTACGTGAGGACTCGGACAGCCGACGACGGGACTTATGTTCTTGGAGCATCTAGGTTGGATTTGATCCAATCACGCAAAGGTAATTTCATACCTAGCAATTTTGTTAACTTCTTGATTCAATATTCATGGCCCGATCCAAATTCTTTTGGGTTATTCTGTTTATTTCCGCTGCGCCTACATATGATGTATGGTTTTAGAAAAACCCAACATTACTCTCCTCCTTCAATAATAAATATATCCTTGTTGCGGTCGATTACGTGTCAAGGTGGGCGGAAGCACAAGCTTTTCCCACCAACGACGTGAGAGTCATCGTACACTTTTTAAAAAAAATATTTTCACGATTTGGCACTCCCCGAGCACTAATTAGTGATAGGGGCACAAACTTTTATAACAACCAGCTTGCTAAAATTTTAGCAAAGTATGGAGTTACACACAAACTTTCTACCGTCTATCACCCACAAATAAATGGACAAGTAGAGGTAGTAAATCGTGAATTAAAAAGAATTTTAGAAAAAACTGTGTCCGTTAATAGGAAGAATTGGTCGTTAAAGTTAGACGACGCACTATGAGCTTATCGGACAGCGTACAAAACCGCCATCAGATATACACCGCACCGATTAGTCTATGGAAAAGTGTGTCATTTACCGGTTGAATTAGAACATCGCGCATTCTGGGCACTTATATTTTTAAATTTAGATTTAAACTTAGCATCCGATCAACGAAAGTTTCAGATTAATGAATTAGACGAATGGCGCGCAAACGCCTATGAAAATAATAAATTTTACAAGGAGCGCACTAAGTTTTACCACGATAAGAGAATAAAATTTCCAAGAACTTTTTCACCGGGAGACTTAGTCCTTCTATATAATTCTAGACTAAACTTTTTCCGGGCAAATTAAAATGCTGATGGTCCGGCCCTTTTGTTGTAAAAGAGGTTTGTTCATATGGGACCGTGCTAATAGAACACCCGGATTAAGGCCCTTTGAATGTTAATAGGCACCGGTTAAAATTATATCATTTCGGCGACCCAGCGCCCGGCAAAATTGAAACGCTTAACCTCACCAACTTTTAAGAAGAACGCAACTTAGTCAAGCTACGCGACGGTAAACAAAGAGCTTTTGGGAGGCACCCCAATGTTATCACTTTTTTTTCTTTATTTTGTTTAACTTATTTTTGCAGGTTTATTTCCAGCAACCCCGTCTACTAATCAGGGAAGCCCCCTTCACCCTTTAGTATCAACTTTATTGTCACTTCAGTTTTATTCTTCATACTTAGTTTTAAACATTGGGGATAATATTTTATTTTAAGTATGGGGGTGTAGCATGCTTTCTTTATATTTCTATTCATTTAAAAAAAAGAAAAATATATATATATAAATATGTTTTAATCTAATAAAAATATAATTTCTTGGAAAGGACGCTTTGGGCTTGAATTCCCATCATAGCCTCTAGTACTTTGCGAGCCCTTCACCGGGTTGACCTTGGGAAGTCCAAGAAGAAAAAAAATAGTAAAAATTTTTATGCTGAATTCTTATACTTATTCATATGCAAAATCCTTAGTAGATTTGCTTTTGTATAGTGCCGTAGGGAATTTTTATACTTCATTAGATTTTGAATTTTGGAATAAAATTGTTGACTCATGCAGTGTTCCTAGTTAAGCACATGCGTTTGTAGAATTCTATGTCAAATTAACTATTCAGCATAAAATTAGATTTATGTTTTTCTAACTACGAAAAAACAATCTTTGATTTACTCTTACCTTGAATCCGGTAGAATTTGTGAATAATTCAAGTGAGTATGTAGAAGCATACTAGAGAAATATTACACATTTTGAACGGAAGGGTATTCTTTCTCGACGGCTAGAACTTGCCTCTAGCGATTCTCGAAGCATTTGCATAGGTTTGTCATAGTTTTCAGAAGTGATTTAGGCCATCTTTTGATCGTTTGAGCCTGTTTGCCCATCTTTATAAATTTTTCATTGTTTAAACACTTTGGGACTTTCCTTATTTCCTTTGCTACCTCCACCTTTCATTTTCACCAAAGCCAAAACATCCACCCCATGATCACACTAAATTTTTGAGATTTATTAAAATTTTACAATGGGTTCTATTGTGAAAATGAGGAAGTTGCAACCTCTTATTTGGAGCTATAATGAAAAAAAAGTGAAAAATTATTTTGCTGGCAAAATGTGAAAAATAAAGAAAATTATTCATGGCCTTATGATTGAAAAAAATAAGAGAGTTTTTTTTTGTATGTTTTGCTTCATGACAACTCTTATGCGAGGTTCAAATTTTGATAATTTTGGGAAACTCTCACCTTGGTTTAGTGTGATCCTTAGCCGTCATGTTCTATCTCTTTGATTTCCAATTTCAAATCATATACCTAAGCCAAGCTTCACTCCTAATGAAAGCCCTTTTGATCTTTAAGCTATGACATTATACTTGTGTAGTGGAGAGAGTAAGACCGGGCAAGCCTATGGCCATCGTCATTAATGGATTTCTTTGGATGCTATCCTGAAACTCAATTTTGGGTAATATTGATCTTAGAAAATACGCTACCCGCTCCCTGAATAGCATTCCAGAATTTACCGAGCTTTCAACTTAAAAGTAAAAGCAATATGCTAAATCGCATTTTTGAAAATTATAAGCTAATCGTTATGCTGAAAAGGTCTTTCAACTAGGATCTCTACACACAGGCGTAAGACTTCGCATTTTATTCCTTGAGTTCAAATTTCTTTTTCTAGTATTTAAATTTCTCTACACCTATGAAAAGTTGTTTGCTCGGGACTAGCAAACGAGTAAGTATGAGCGTATTTGATGAGTAGTTTATTCTCTCATCTTTTAGCTTAATTTAATTATTATTATTATATAAATCTATTAAAATTATATGTATTTTCCTTCATAAATTGCTCCCTTTCATTTCTATGAGCCAACCTAAACATATTTTATGATTCCAGGTTTTTTCTGGACACTTTGAAGCAAAAAGTACATTTACACGCCCCAGGTCACGGGCGTGACCAATTGGCGTGTAACCCGCACGGTGTTCCAGACCTGCCTCCGCTACCCAGAGTCGTTCCATAAAGAATTCGCCAAGTACACGCCCCAAGTCACGGGCGTGACCAAGGGCATGACCCTTGGCTGCTGCGTTCAACGAAAATTCAGGAGATCGACGAACAGGCGAGAGTTCGAGGAATGTTCAGAATTGACCAAGTACACGCCCCAGGTCACGGGCATGACCAAGGGCGTGACACAATGTCACGGTCGTGACCCGCTGAGACGAATCAGAACCACTGAGATCAAGCCTGCCACGTCAATTAAAGTTACACGCCCTAGGTCACGCCCGTGACCATGGGGCGTGTCATCCTTTTCATGGGCGTGACTCATCCCGCACTCCTTCCTGCCAAAGCTTCTCTCCAACAGCACTTTTAAAGATTACACGCCCCAGGTCACGAGCGTGACCTAGGGCGTGACGCGCCCGAAATGCCTGCATTGAAGCCTGAATGCGCCCTCTCTGCACCAGCACCAATCACGCCCCTTACACGGCCCTTGGTCACGGGCGTGACCAAGGACGTGTAACCCAAAACTTTCAGCTATAAAAAGGCAGCTCCTGCAGATGATCAGGTACCTTGTATTGGAGTCCAAGCCTCCATTTTCTTGCTTATTTCCGTGTTTTTAAGTATTCTAGCTTATTTTTTCTTGAACTTGTAATTTTCTCTTTCAATAGTTGTAATTCCTTTTCTTGAATTAATAAAATTTGTTGTTTTATTCATCCATTCTTCTATTTTTTCCACCTCTCTTTTCATTAGTTATACTCTTCTAGTTGAGTTACTTTTCTTATTGCAACCAAATCAAAGTACTTTTTGATAGAACAATAGAGATCGTCTTGAGTAAGAGTAATCAACACGCCCGGATTTTTATACGACCTTTATTTTTATAAAGCCTATACTACATCCGACACGGTACACTTGCCATTGTCATTTGCAAGCATAGTTTTGCTCATCAATCCCCTTGAAGATGGCTCAAAGATCTCCTTCTGCTTCATGTCAAGAGGTACTATTATTGCATTCATCCTTCCAGACTGCTCCCGAGCACGCTCTGCTCCAAGAAACTCCCGTGATCTAGAAAATTTATTGTAATGAGTGGTGGTCAGTCACTCTCGAGAAATGACTTCTTGTAAAACTCGGAAATATAGTGAATTTGGTTGGCACCGATCCAGCCTCATGGGTTTTTTTCCTTTCGGGTTTTTCCACGTACGTAAAAAATGTCTTCCATGCACCTATTGGGTCATTATGTGTCTGTTTGCGTCCTAGACTCAGTCTCGAGCTGAGACGGTTCGGTTAGATCGGACCGTGAGAGCGTCGAGCAACCCGCAGTAATATATACACACACACGTATATATATACAGGTTGTCGCGGGCAGTGGTTGTTGTCGTGCCTTTCTTTTCTGATCCGTGACTCCAAGTTATCGTGGGTTTGCCGAAGTTGGGGGATCAGCTTCTACCGCCAGTGCTGGGGCTGCGCGACTTTCTTATGTGCAATCTTTCTCAGAATTCAGACTTAGCGATGGATTGTAGTTGATCCAAAGAAGTCTGGTTGTAGAAGCGTTGAGTCCACAAATCGAATCTCTGAGGATTTTTCCTTTGTTGTGTTGGTGTTTCCATGGTGATCTGGAAGTGGTCAAGTATCTAGTCTCACTGCCAACGCAATATGATCCTATGGGGTCACACACAAGAGTGTTTGGAGAAGTTGGAGGAAGAATTGTGTTGGCCTTAATCATATTGGATATGAGTGAAGGACCAATCCTACGACTTATTGCAATCAGGTCGAGTCAACTGAATGCTCCATATGTATTGTGAATATTGTATGGAGCATGTTGACAAGTGTTCGAATCAAAGCGTGTTCGATGACCTCAAAGTGCGTTCGACGAACGGCTAGTGCGTTTGACGAACGGCCAGCCCGTTCGACGAACGGCTAGCGCCTTTGACGAATGGCCAGCACGTTCGACAAACGGTTAGCACCTTTAACGAATGGCTAGTGCGTTCGATGAACGGCCAGCGCGTTCGACGAACGGCCAGCACGTTCGATGAACAGCCAGCGTGTTCGACGAACGGCCAGTGCGTTTGACGAACGGCCAGCACGTTCGACGAACGGCCAGCGCGTTCGACGGACGGCCAGCGCATTCGACGGATGGCCAGCGCATTCGACGGACGGCCAGCCCGTTGGACGAATGGCCAGCGCGTTCGACGAACGTCCAGCACGTTCGACGAACGGCCAGCGCGTTCGACGAACGGCCAACACGTTCGACGGATGACCAGCCCGTTCGACGAACGGCTATCGCGTTCGACGAATGACCAGTGCGTTCGACAAACGCTAGCCAGTTCGTCGAACGCAGTATTTAACAAATTTCGTTTGCTTCAATTATTGGCGCGGTTGTGCAGATAGCTTCTCTTTTTCGCCTGGGTATAAAAAAATGTGATTCTTTTGACCTAATGATGCGATCTGTTTTTGTGAAAGACTGAGAGCGACGGAAGAGTTCCGCCAAAAGCTTCCAACGGAAGAGTTCCGTCCAACCGCGGCCGCCGCCGCCTCTTCCTGTAATCGGACCTAGCAGTCTGTGGAAGACGCTGAGGGCTTTCTTCTCTCCGACCTAGATCTTGTGCGACAAGAGGCTAGGGTTCTTCAACACTCGTGTGGACATCCGTAGAGGCGCTGATCCATTTCAGCGCTTGGAACTCAAGGATTGTTCTCTGGATTTGTTCTTGGAGCATCTCGATTGAGTATTGACTCAATCCCTTTTCAGGTACATTGCAATGTGTTGTTTTATTGATTTCTTAAATCATGAAATCGCAAGATCCTTAAATGTTTAGGGTTGTTCTTGTTATTATTTCCGCTGCGCATATGTGATATGTTGTCTACTTTTGATGTATAGAAAACCCAACAACGGAATCAGAGCGAGATTTGCGGTCTAATGCGTGTAAATCAGAAATTTAGAAGTGTTCTAAGTGTTTGGATTTCTTCCTGGGTGTTTGGATTCCGATGAAGTGTTCTAACTTGGAACCCCGCCAGGAACGCATGTGATTGCGTTGCGATTTCATTGTTTCAGAGATTGTTTCTCCTTTGAAGTAATCGTCCATCAAAATGGTTTGTGAAACCAAATGTCATGGATTTTGAATCTGACAGTGAGAAGCGAGCTTGTCTACTGCATATGTGGAGTTGTTTTTGTCTGTGTCAAATGCATGTAAATCTGGAGATTTAGAAGTGTTCTAAATGCTCATATTTAGCTCTTTCTATCAAAGCGTTGATAATTTTATTTTGTGCACATCTGGGATGTATTTGGTTTGTGAATGATGTAATTTTGTAACTGTGCACATTGATTAATTGTTAATCAATTTTATAAAAATCCCTTATCCAATATTAAGTATATGCCTTCCGATGGATGACACTCTTCCTGCCTTGATCAATGAAGTGTGGGCTTGTCAAAGCAAGGTGCATTAATCTATCTTGGTAAGGGTGCGAGCGGATAATTGTGATATCCCACTGTCGACATCGGGTCCAACTTAACTAGGTGACCTCAAAAGTTGAGTGCCTAGAGGCATTGGGTTGGCATGCACCATATGATGGATGCGAATAAAGAGTTATTCACCAACCATACAAGAGTTGCATTGTGATGCAATTGGCAAGTGTTGCCTACCTAAATAAACGCATTATGAGAGGAACGCCAAAGCGGACTCGTTATGTTGGTGAAATACGGATCTTGTCCACTAAGAGAGTAGCTCGCATAAACTCTCTGAATTGATATTAAGGGTTATCAATTTGAATAAAATAGTTGGAGCGCTTTTAATAAAAGTCCTTATTAAAATAAAATGTATTTTGAAATATAGTATTAAAATATATTTTGCATTATTTTGTAGAATTTGCATGGCAAATACTTCACACTCCACGTTGTCCCTGAGAGCCATCAATGAGAAGGACAAGCTCAATGGGACGAACTTCCTTGACTGGTATAGAAACCTGAGAATTGTTCTCAGGCAAGAGCTTAAGCTCTATATCTTGGAAGAGGATCCCCCATCAGAACCGACCGAGAACTCGTCCTGTGCCGGCAAAGATGCTTACAAGAAGTATCAGGATGATACCTTGGATGTGGAATGCCTCATGCTTGCTACCATGTCCTCTGAGATTCAGAAGCAACACGAGAGCATGTGTGGTTATGAGATAATCAAGCACCTCAAGAAAATGTTCGAGGGGCAAGCTTGGCAAGAGAGGTTTGACATATCCAAGGCATTATTTCAGTGTAAGATGGGAGCTCGAGACTCAGTAGGGACTCACGTACTCAGGATGATTGGGTATATAGAGAACCTTAAATGATTGGGTTTTCCCTTGGTCCAAGAGTTGGCCACAGATCTGATCTTGCAATCGTTGCCGGACAGTTACGAGCAGTTTGTCTTGAACTATAACATGAATGAAATAGACAAGACACTACACGAGCTCCTAGGCATGTTGAGAACTGCTGAAAATAACATGAAGAAGGTCAAGCCTGCTAGCCCCATACTGATGGTGCATAAAGGCAAGGGCAAGGCCAAGGGATCCAAGAAGACAAAGATTGGATCTAAGTCTCATCTTGATCCCAAATATTCTGCACTAAAAAGGAAAGGTCTGGCGAAGGAAGGAAAATGCCACCACTACGGTAAGGCAGGGCATTGGAGGCGAAACTGTCCCCTTTATATTGAGGATCTACAAAAGAAGAAGGGAAGTGTGACTTCCACTTCAGGTATTTACGTTATAGAGATAAACCTTTTTGCTCCTTCATCATGGGTATTGGATACCGGATGGGGTTCTCACATTTGTACAAATGTGCAGGAACTGAGAAGGGGAAGAATGCTGGGTAAAGGGGAGGTAGACCTGCGCGTCGGAAATAGAGCAAGAGGATAGAGCAAGAGTTGCTCCTTCATCATGGGTATTGGATACCGGATGGGGTTCTCACATTTGTACAAATGTGCAGGAACTGAGAAGGGGAAGAATGCTGGGTAAAGGGGAGGTAGACCTGCGCGTCGGAAATAGAGCAAGAGTTGTTGCCGTTACCGTTGGTGTCTATTGTCTTTCTGTGCCCACTGGGCTTGTAATTGAATTAGATAACAGTTATTATGTTCGAGCAATAACTAGAAACATTATATCCATTTCATGTCTTGACATGAAAGGTTTTTCATTTATAATTAAGAACAATTGTTGTTCTATTTGTAAGAATTATGTTTTTTATGGCGTTGCCCAATTGTTTAATGGCTTATATGTTTTGAACTTAGACCATCCGATCTATAATGTAGAAAATACTAAAAGACTAAAAACAAACGACTCGAACCCTACGTACCTTTGGCATTGTCATTTTGGCCATATAAACGAGAAACGCATATCCAAGCTCCATAGAGATGGACAACTGGACTCATTTGATTATGAATCATTTGAGAGATGTGAGTCATGTTTATTAGGCAAGATAACGAAAGCTCCTTTCAGTAGTTGTAGTGAGAGGGTTGATGATCTCTTGGGTATAATACATAGTGATGTATGTGGACCCATGAGTTCTATGGCTAGAGGTGGGTTCTACTACTTCATTACATTTACTGATGATTTTAGTAGATACGGATACGTGTTTCTTATGAAGAACAAATCTGAAACCTTTGAAAAGTTCAGAGAGTTTAAAAATGAAGTAGAGAACCAACTGGGAAAGAGGATAAAAGCACTCTGATCTGATCGAGGTGGCGAATATCTGAGTCATGAGTTTCGTGATCATCTGAGAGAATGTGGTATTGTATCACAGCTCACTCCGCCCGGAACACCATAACATAATGGTAGTCTGAGAGGAGGAATCGTACTATGTTAGACATGGTACGGTCGATGATGAGTCATGCAGATTTGCTCGTTTCCTTTTGGGTATTTGCTTTAGAGACTGCTGCTTTCACATTAAATCGTGCTCCAACGAAAACAGTTCTAAAGACACCATATGAGATATGGACTGAGAAGCATCCTAGTATGTCTTTTATTAAGATTTGGGGCTGTGAGACATACGTGCGACGTCAAATGCCTGACAAGATGGAACCCAAGTCGGATAAGTGTTATCATGTGGGATATCCTAGGGAAACCAAAGGGTATTACTTCTACCTGCCGTCCGAGGGCAAAGTGTTTGTCGCAAGGACTGGCATCTTTTTGGAGAAAGAGTTCTTATCCAGAAAGACTGCAAAGGTGGAACTTGAGGATGTTCAAGAACCACAAACAAAGTTGAATCAATTTTTGAACCTGAGCAAGGACTACAAGTTGTTTTAGCTAGAGAGCATGCTCAAGAAACACAAGTCTTGCATAGATCTGATAGACCAAGATTTGAGCATGAGAGATATGGATTTCTCGTGTCTCAAATAGGTAATGTGCTACTTATGGATCATTATGATGAGCCTGCAAGCTATCAAGAGGCTATGTATGGACCTGACTCCGAGAAGTGGCTTGAGGCCATGAAATCTGAAATGGACTCCATGTATGCAAACCAAGTTTGGACCTTGGTGGAACCACTTGAAGGGGTACGACCCATAGGGTGCAAGTGGGTCTTTAAGAAGAAGACTGACATGGATGTGAATGTACAGACATTCAAAGGTCGGCTGGTGGCTAAAGGTTTCAGACAAATTCATCGTGTTGACTATGATGAGACCTTTTCCCCTGTAGCCATGGTCAAGTCCATCAGAATTCTACTTACTATTGTTGCGTATTATGACTACGAGATCTGACAAATGGATGTCAAAATGGTTTTCCTTAATGGAAACCTCCTTGAGGAAGTGTATATGACACAACCCTAGGGTTTTGTATCTCCAAGTGAAGCCACTAAAATATGCAAGTTGAATCGATCCATTTATGGATTGAAACAAGCTTCTCGAAGTTGGAATCTTTGTTTTGATGAGAAAATCAAAGAGTTTATTTCATCAAGAACGAGGATGAACCTTATGTTTACAAGAGGATTAGTGGGAGCATTGTCGTTTTCCTGATATCGTATGTGGATGATATACTGTTGATCGGAAATGACATTTCGACCGTGCAAGTTGTTAAGAATAGGCTAGGGGACTTCTTTTTTATGAAGGACTTGGGTGAAGTGACTTATATACTTGGTATTAAGATCTATAGAGATAGATCGAAGAAGTTTCTGGGTTTGACCCAGAGTACATACATTGAGAATGTGTTGAAACGGTTCAACATGCTTGAGTCCAAGAAAGGATTCTTAACCATGTCACATGGTGTGAGTCTCTCTAAGGACCAGTGTCCAAAATCTTTGGAAGATAAGGACCGCATGAAGATGATTCCATATACTTCGGCAATTGGATCAATCATGTACACAATGTTATGCACTCGACCCGATGTCTCTTATGCTTTGAGCATGACGAGCAGGTATCAGTCTGATCCTAGTGATGGTCACTGGATAGTTGTCAAGAATATCCTAAAGTACTTGAGAAGGACTAAGGATGCGTTCTTGGTGTATGGTGGAGAGGAAGAGCTCGTTGTAAGTGGTTACACGTATGCTAGCTTCCAAACTGATAAGGACGATTCAAAGTCCCAATCAGGTTTTGTATTTTGCCTCAATGGAGGAGCTGTAAGCTGGAAGAGTTCCAAGCAAGAGACAGTTGCTGATTCTACGACAGAAGCCGAGTATATTGCTGCCGCAAATGCGGCAAAGGAGGCTGTGTGGATTAGGAAATTCATCAGCGAGCTAGATGTAGTTCCTAGCATTGTTGATTACATAGTTCTCTACTGTGACAACAATGGTGCAATTGCCCAAGCTAAGGAACCTAGATCTCATCAGCGCTCCAAGCACATACTTCGGCGGTTCCATCCTATTCGAGAGATTGTCGATCGAGGAGATGTGAGCATTTGCAAAGTACCGACTGAAGAGATCATAGCGGATCCACTGACAAAGCCTCTTGCGCAAAAGAAGCATGATGGTCATGTTAGATCAATGGGTATTAGATACCTAAATGATCGTCTTTAGTGGGAGCCATGTGGATTGTATGTTTGTTGGTTGTTTATTCATTTGATGAATTGTAATATGTACTGTGTTTTTCATTTTTACATTTATGGCAAGTTCTTATTGTTATATCAATAATTTCTATTTGATAGATTAATTAACATAATAAATGCCCTTAGAATGTTTGCTTCCATAGGAATTCAAGTACGTGACTTGAATGTGAGGGCCTATGTTTTCTAGAAGCTTTATTCTTAAATGGTCCCTAGTCAGAGTATCATCTTAGAAGTTAAAGGGCAATGATGATACGTTAAGACTAGCATGTGCGTTGACTGATGACCAGTTCTCACAGGTCATGATATTTTCATATCAAGTCATCACATGGGTACTTGTTAGTGAACAAGTTGTACTGGACATACCCACCTTGAGACTACTTTATGGATTGTTATATGAACGTGTCACAAGTATGTCTCAACTGACAATGGTGTTTGTGGTTCTTCGACCTGAACTCACAGCATTCATCAAGTGAGGAAGAGAGTACTTTGATGCCATCTAAAGTTTTCCTTGAGAAAGGTTGATGATAAGGGTGGTTATTGGGTATGTTAATATTCATTTGGGTGTTTGTGTGTGGGCAGATATGGGATTTGTCCTCCTATATGACAGGAGTTACATCCAGGGGCCCCTTGATGGAATGAGACTGAGAAATGCATGGCCATGCTTAGTTGAGTCAATATGTGATATTGAGCTCACCAATTTCAGATAGTCTATTCTAGATCGAGGAATTTGGATTGGACAATTACGAGGGTGTCACGGTCCATGCCTCTAGTTCTATCCGGATATAAGGGACAAAGGGACATGACAACACTGATACATTGGTCAAGATAGGCTTGTTGAGTTATGAACTCTTATTGCTTGGGTAGCAATGATGCATTGCTAGATGCCGCTCATTATTTGTGAGACTTTTATTTGATACGTTCAAGATCATGTGGGAGATTGTTGGTGTTTCCATGGTGATCTGGAAGTGGTCAAGTGTCTAGTCTCACTTCCAACGCGATATGAGCCTATGGGGTCACACACAAGAGTGTTTGGAGTTGGAGGAAGAATTGTGTTGGACTTACTCATATTGGATATGAGTGAAGGACCAATCCTACGACTTATTGGAATCGGGTTGAGTCAACTAATTGCTCCACAGGTATTGTGAATATTGTATGGAGCGTGTTGATAAGTGTTCGAATCAAAGAGCGTTCGATGAACTCAAAGTGCGTTCGACGAACGGCCAGCCTGTTCGACGAACGGCCAGCGCGTTCGAGGAACGGCTAGCGCATTTGACGAACGGCCAGTGCATTAGACAAACGGCAAGTGCCATTGATGAACAGCTAGTGAGTTTGACGAATGGCCTACGCGTTCGACGAACGGCCTGCGCGTTCAACGAACGGCCTGCGCGTTCGACGAATGGCCTGCGCGTTCGATGAACGGCCAGCGCGTTTGACGAACGGCCAGCGCTTTCGATGAACGGCCAGTGCGTTCGACGAACGGCTAGCGCATTCGACAAACGGCCAGCCCGTTCGACGAATGGCGAGCGCATTCGACGAATGTCCAGCGCGTTCGACGAACGCTAGCCAGTTCGTCAAATGCAGTATTCGACGAATTCTGTTTGCTTCAATTAATGTCGTGGCTATGCAGATAGTTTCTCTTTTTCGCCTGGGTATAAAAATAATGCGATTCTTTTGACCTAATGATGCGATTTGTTTTTGCGAAAGACTGAGAGCGAAGGAAGAGTTCCGCCAAAAGATTCTGTCGGAAGATTTCCGTCCGACCGTCGCCGCCGTCGCCGCCTCTTCCTGTAATCGGACCTAGCAGTCTGTGGAAGACACTGAGGGCTTTCTTCTCTCTGACCTAGATCTTGTGCGACAAGAGGCTAGGGTTCTTCAATGCTCGTGTGGTCTTCCGTAGAGGCGTCGGTCCATTTCAGTGCTTGGAACTCAAGGATTGTTACCTAGATTTGTTCTTGGAGCATCTCGATTGAGTATTGACTCAATCCCTTTTCTGGTACATTGCAATGTGTTGTTTTATTGATTTCTTGAATCATGAAATCGCAAGATCCTTAACTGTTTAGGGTTGTTCTTGTTATTATTTCCGCTACGCATATGTGATATGTTGTCTACTTTTGATGTATAGAAAGTCCAACATGTTGGTCATGCGGCCCACCATAGAAGCATCATGCTGCAAGGCATCAAGTAGGATGCTTCCGAATATTGCGTTGTATGGTGAGTCTGCTTCTGTTATGATGAACTGGACGTCGTACTAGACCAGTTATGAGAGCATTCCTACTTATACGGGGAGGGTGATGACTCATATGTTGGGTCTCACTGTTCCGTCTGGAAGTTCTGCACTACTTGCTCTGAGTTTGAGGTTTCCGCCAAGGAGTTTGAGCTGTATTATGGTGGTCAAGAATAAGTTGTTGAATGAGATGCGGTGGCTTATCAACGCCCTTCTTAGTTTACAGGCCGGGTCGTCGATGTTTACGTGCAAGCAAAAATCCAACCCTCCGTGGAGATGCTTTGGGTGGGAGTGCGTGATGACTTCTTCTAACTGCTTGTCGTGTTCTCGAATTCTCCGCGTGCGGGCTTCGTACCATCCAGTGAATAACTGGGATAGCTCGGTGAAGTTGTGGATCGCTCCCTCTGGAAGGGATCGATACCAGCTGAGAGCGTCTCCGCACATTGTCTCTATGAAGATTTTGCAGATGATTTGGTCGGGAAGCCCGAATGTCTGCATCGCTATCAGGAAGTGATTAACGTGCTCGTACGAGTCTTTTTCTCTGTGGAACTCCTTACAGTGTGGGAGATTTAGCCATGATGGGATTGGGTATACCATGATTGATCGTGACAGGGGGGTCACCTTTGCTGGAACGTGGTTTAATTTGAACCCTGTTCCACCGCGGGAGGGGCTGGTTTGCTAGCTATGCCAAGCCACTGGGGCAAGATGGGTGCCACGGTGAGTATTTTCTCTCCCGAGCCTGCAGGATGTGAGGAACTACACTTGTCCGAAAGTGCCTGGGGGATATCCATTCCTGCCAGTTCTGAGTATTTTGGCGAAGCGGGTGTCGCCTTTAGGAAGCTTTTGCAAAGTACTTGGGAACACATGTAAGATCCCTCTCCCGCACTAGGAGAGATCCCAGATCTTACACCCAGAACCGCCTTCTTACAGTGACGCCAACACACGAGTTAGCCGTCTCCATAAGACGCCGATCCTGCCGACAAGAACGATCAACCAGGCCAACAAGAGATAAGAAGAAAAACTAGGTAAAATAAACCAAGTCCACAATCACACACATATACATATGCCAAAATAGTATACAAGTCCATCAATGAGTACAAAAGAAAGAGTAAGGGCTTATGCCCAGTACATGTCCTAATGAAAAGACAACAAAATAATATCTCTCTAACTCTCTACATATCTATGCGGAAGCTAAACACTCTCATCATCTGGCACCTGTCTCACGGTAGAAGTAATGCGCGACATCTGCTCCTCAAGTCTTTCCATCTCGTCCTACTGGTCGTGCGGCTGCTCCAGCTCCTCGAACTCCGGTCACAACCGAACGTTAGTCATAAAGACTAAGCCAGTTTTGTCCCCGCCTCCCCCCGCAACTCCTAGACAACGAGAGGGAGGAAGAAGCGAAGGACAACAAGGGGTAATAACAAATGTAGGTGACAAGGGAATCTATACTAGCAAGTATATACATAACAAGGTAAACTATACTAGCAGATATTTACAAGCAGTAAGTGAAGTAGTAAACAAGTAGTAAGTAAGGCAGTAAGTAAGCAATAAGTATGTAAAGCAGTGCACGCAAGTACAGTAATCAAGTAAAGTATACTACCATCACACGAGTATCTTAACTTATATGAATGCTCATACAAACTTATAAGTTAAGATTTCCGGAATTATAACTTATCATATAAAAGAGCCCATACTAATTTATATGATAAGGCTCTACAAATTATGTTCTAAGGTTTATGTATATTATGTTATGCATGTTATGATATGATTCATACAAGTGCAACTCACCCACACGACTCTGTGATCATAGACATTTAGTTCCCGATTTTTGGAGCTAGCTTCATTCTCTGGTACCACAATTGTGGCTACGGCAGCAGTGGAGCGGGCAACTCCACTTCCTAGGAGGGTATACACACTACCAGGTCTAGACCCTTCATATGCCTCTGTACACATCCTAGGTGCACTCTAGAGTCTTGCATACTCTTTTCTGGTAACCAACAGTCTTTGAGGTCAGGTGTGCGTTTTCGGGGATCATCCTCCAAACCGCAGTATAAACAACATACTAGCCCCTCAAACCCCCACACCCGCCTAAGTAAACGTACTGTCGTCGGTGTGACGACCAGTCCAGCACCGAAGACCTGCCACTAATTTGTTCTTATGCACATGAAAGTTATCACCACCCGAGCCTTCAGCTCGCAGGACCATCCCGTCCTGATATACAACCTTCCGAGCCTACAGCTCGCAGGACCAACTCATCTTGATATACAACCTCCCGAGCCTCTGACTCGCAGGACCATCTCGTCCTGATATACAATTTCCCATCCTCTATCTAGGGATGTAGTACACGGTATCTCTTAGTTCATTTAGTTAGACTATTCTTGTCTAATTATTGTTATACTAGAAATTTAGGGTGAATCCTAGACTTCCTGAGGTTTACCCGGTGAAGGGCTCGCAGAAGTACAATTAGGGTTTTACACATCAAGTACTAGTTCAAGACTTCCAAAAATTCTGAGAAAATTACAGTGGCACTATAATGGCATAAAAACATCAATTCCAGAATTTCATAATTTTCCAGGGATTCTAAAACCCAAATTTTCATTTAATATAATGAATGTGAAAATAGGACTTTACACATCAAGTACTTGTTCAAGGCTTCCAAAAATTCTGAGAAAATTATAGTGGCACTATAATGACATAAAAGCATCAATTCCAGAATTTCATAATTTTCCAGGGAATCTATAACCCAAATTTCATTTAATATAAAGAATGTGAAACTAGGACTTTACACATCAAGTACTTGTTTATGACTCCAAAAATTTTTGAGCAAACTACTATAGCACCTTAATAACCTAAAAGCATCAAATCTTAAATTTCATAATTTTCCAGAGAATCTATAACCCGAATTTTCATTTAATATAAAGAATGTGAAAATTGGACTTTATTCATCAAGTACTTGTTCAAGGCTTCCAAAAATTCTGAGAAAATTATAGTGGCACTAAAATGGCATTAAAACATCAATTTCAAAATTTCATAATCTTCCAGGGATTCTATAACAAAAATTTTCATTTAATATAAAGAATATGAAACTAGGACTTTACACATCAAGTACTTGTTTATGACTCCTAAAAATTCTGAGAAAATTACTATGACACCTTAATGACCTAAAAGCATCAAATCTTAAATTTCAAAATTTTCCAGAGAATCTATAACCCAAATTTTCATTTAATATAAAGAATGTGAAAATAGGACTTTACACATCAAGTACTTGTTTATGACTTCTAAAAATTCTGAGAAAATTACTATAGCACAATAATGACCTAAAAACTCCCTACCCGGAGTTTAATAATTTTCCAAGCATTTTTCAACATAAACATTTCATAAAATAAGAAATGTGACATAATTCATTTTAGTCATATACCCAAGAATTTTGATCCCGAAAATCCTAAATTTCTCTGAGGTAATTTGTTATACCATGGAGAGGGTGTGGTCAAAATCTCAGGAGCCAAGACTTAGCCATATATGCTGAATACACAAAATAATACGTTTGGCTATTGGCACCCCATAAGACCTCTTGGGTAGATACATGCAAGTGTGAATACCCAACATGCAGTTGTCTATTTGATCCCAAATTTTTATCATGGCTAAATGATGACAAGAAAAGTGTGCCACAAAAATTTGGGGTCAACTTGAGGTGTCTAGATTGTTGGTGCCAAAAATGGTACCTCCAAAATTCACACTAAAGGGGATGGGAGAAAACTGCGAAGTGCAGGTTACTAAGACAGAAGATGCTGGAACAAAGGGAAAACGATCACGAAATGGCGATCACGAAGAAATGAGACCGCTTACACAGGTTGTAAGCTGGAGCCTCGGAGCAAAGGTCTTTTTTTGGTACCCCTACCCCTCTATTTATAGACGAGGGGGCTGCCCAAACGGGCAGAACTGAAAACTACGGGCTGCCCGAGGTACAGGAGAGCCGGGGCAGGGAAATGGGGTACAAATAACAAAAATAAGAAAAACGACCAGACCGCTTGAGCTGGCGATCTCGCACTGTCTTGACCGCTGGATACTTAGAAAATCTCGGTTGAGGAGGCATCTGACGATCTGGGCGATCACCTAATTTGAGACCGCTGAGACCGGGAAAACTGAACAATAAGAGGAGGTCGCGGGCTTTCTGGGCAAACATAATCACCGCACATTTTTAAGTTGCACCTGGAACTTCGAAAATGTAAGCTTTGACCGCTGAGACCGCGACCATCATTAATGCAGCTTGGTCTATAAATACCGGCTGAAAACTTCATTTTGCAAGACATTGAGGAACTCCACTATTTGAGCGGTCTTTGATAATTGGGCAGGTGCGATCTTCTTGCAAAGATGACTATGCTCGATCTCTTAAAAGCTCTCCCATCGAAAGCGAACTCTCCTGGAAAAAAGGAAAGTGTCAGCTCAAAGAAAGGAAAGAAGGCACCGAAGATTTTGACGAAAACGAGCGCTTCAAAGGAGACCGCTCAATCTCCGTTAAAGAAAACTGAGCTTCCTGAGGTTTCAATTGTGCCGGTCTCTGTTGTTTCTGAACCATCTAATACTTCTTCGGACCCTATATGGAAATTGCCTGACTTTTCCATTTCTTTTAATTGTCAGAAGTCCTTGGAGGCGCTGGATCAAACTTCCAAACTTCCTGAGGTCGCCTCTACTGAAACCATTCTGGCCGGGCTGCGTCAGAAGAGAGCTGAGGCCGAATCCTTGAGGCAGAAGATCGCTGACCAGGAGATCGCTGCAAAGGGCAAGAAGAGAAAAAATTCAAGTCCATCTAGTTTGACTTACAAGAGGAGCAGAAGAAATGAGGAAGGAAAAGATGTGACCGCCATGGAGGCGACCATATTTTCTGAATCCATCGACCTGGAAGGCTCCGCTGAGTTTCAGAAGGTGAATGCTAAGGGCGATCTTCAATTCCTTCCCGCGGTCTCAACCTTACCAAGAGAGGATGATTCTGGATTAATCGCCTACCTTGATGAGGTTTCTTCTAATAATTCATCTTTTTCATCATTGCAGGTGTTGGATCCCTTAGAGGCTTCAGCTCTCAGAAATGCCGCCGTTGATGAGGAGATCGCAGACAGGGAGAAGGAGATCGCCGACGCAGCGATCAAGGCAAAGGAGGAGGAAAGGAAAAAGATGGAAATGGTAGAGATGGTGAAGAGGAGGAAAGAAAAAGAGGTAGAGGAACAGAGGGAAAAAGAGGAGAAAGAAAAGGAGAAAGAAGAAAAAGATAAGAAAGAAAAGAGGGAGAAGAAGGAGAAGAAAAAGAGGGAGGACGAGGAGAAGAAGAAAGACAAGGAGAAGAAAGAGAAAAAGGAAAGAGAGGAAGAGGAGAAGAGGAGAGAGGCGGCTAAGGCCGTCGAGGAAGAGAAGAAGAAGGAGGCGGTCAGAGTTGCTGAGGAGAGAGCGGCTCTGATCTCTGAGGAGAGGAAGAAAGAAGCGGTCAGGGTCGCTGAGGAAAAGGCGGCCCTGATCGCTGAAGAGAGGAAAAAGGTTGAGGTCTTGCAGACTTCGAACAAAAACGGTGAGGAGATCGCGGAGAAGCTGCAGATCCCTAAGGAGAAAGCTGCACTTTCTAGCGGTCTCCCGGATGATTCTCTTCAGGGAGATCGTTCGAACAAGGCTGCAGCAGATCGTGCGGCGGCGGTCTCGATTTCGCGAGCTGGTAAGAATAAAATGATTCTCCAGTCAGCTGAGTTCCTTCCATTACCTACAGTTCGTTTTGCTTCTCCTGAAAGAAAACACGAGATCATTTTTATTGAGACCGACGATATCCTCTTAAGTAACGAAGAATTAAAAAGGAGAAGAAAAGAGGGAGAAAAAACGCAGAAAAGAGATTTGGAAAGAATGGATCTGGAGCGCTTAAGGGGATCAGATCGTCTTTCTCTGACCGCAGATCCCGCGGTCACTAAAGATATCAGAAGAGCTTTACGTGACTGCAGTCTCGACTTCTTTCCAAGTACTCTTTCTGTTTATTTAAAGAGCTTATCTGATCGTATGCTCATGATTGAAATAACCCATCTCTTATGACCGCAGATAACAAAAATGCTGAGATCGAGGAGGGAGAACTTCCTCAGCACATCGAGATCTCCCCTCAGCTAACCAACATCCTTAACCCCATGTTTGAGGATGTTCGTTCTATGCTGATGAGGGAGCGGACTCAGAACGATCAGATCCGCGATCTTGAAGAAAAATTGCGTTCCAATGAGAAGAGGATTCGTGAAGAATGCGATCTGAGGGTTGCCGAGATCGCACGAGCTCTTAAGAAGGCTGAAAGGGAGGCTGAATACTATAGGGGGAAGGCTGCGGCGCTGTCCGCGGAGAATGAGAGGCTGAGGAGCGGTCATGGAAAGATGCTGATGCGACCGGGTACCTCCAGCGATCATCCAGCGGAGAGACCGCAACCTGAAATTGTACTGATCCCCATGGAGCAGGTGGACAAGGAAATGTCGAAAATCCACCGGTCTGCAATGCTGGCCAATCACAGCCTGGTGTCGGTTATGGCCGCAGTGAACGACATGCAAGATGTCGCAGCTCATGTAGGGAGAAACAGGCCTCCTAGGAGATGAACATTTAACTTGAGAACGAGCGGTCTCTGGATTTAAACAATATGTTTTGTAAAATTTTACTGTTATTTTTCCATATATTTGTGTGGCTATTTTAATTTTAATGTTTTGTGCGGTCTTGATTTGTTAAGTTTCGATCTCTTTATGCCTGGGTTGCTTGTATTGCTGCTGTGTTTTTATTGATTGAGATCGCCAACCATAGTATGCTTTCATATAACTTTCCATAGGTCGAGCGGTCTGAATATGTTTTGGCTGGGCGGTCTTCAAGATGTAATGATTACGAAATGACCCTTCGTCTTCTATAAATAGCTATCTTCATGACCCTTGTTTTACGCTTTCTTGAATGCGCTCTAAGCACCGATCTCGGAGATCGCTAACAATGGTGTCCGCTCGTGCCTCTTCTGCTAACATTTTCCTGAACGTCGATCACAAGAAAAGACACTTATCAAAGGACGAGTATATTGATTTCATTAAGAAGCACATGATTCAGACACAAATAGTTGTAAGACCGCCAGCTGATCATGAAAGGCTGAACTTCGGAGAGGAGAGAAAGTTTGTCATCCATGTCGATCACTTCGACCAAGGGTTGAGAATTCCCCTCCCTTGGGAATGGCTAGAGATCTTGGAGTATTATGGCTTTGTGCTCGCTCAGTTGCCCCCAAACTCGATCGGTCTGATTAATGTCTTCATTAATTATTTGAGATCGGAAAAGGTGACATTTACGATGAACCTGTTCCGCGCAACTTTTACTGCAAAAGTTCTAAAGGAAGGCAAGAAGAAAGAAGAGTTTAAAGGGCTGATGTACTTTTCAGCAGAAGGGATAAAGATCTTGAATCTTTCCAATAAAATCTCTTTCTGGACAGAGAGATTTCTTATTTTCGAAGGTGACCTTGGCGGTCTCAGAAGCTCACCCTCTCCGCGACATGAAAGCATTTTTAAGAAGATAAAAGCGGTCTCAGAAGAGGAGCTGAAAATTTTGGCTTTCTTGGCGGGCAAGAGGATCGATCTTGTTCACTATCTAGCGATCTGGCCCGAGATCGCCGAGATCGTCCCGGCTGAAAGTAAAAAATTTCTCTTGCGGTCTCGAACAATTTCCTTTTATGTCTTGAATGTTTTTTCTAACTTTTTTTTTACTTTTAGCGACTTTCGCGGTCCCTGCTCAAGATCCCATCTCCCCAGCAGCAGAAGTTCTCACTCAGAGGGAGAGGAGGCTGAAGCGTGAGGCCGACGTGTTCGGCACTACCTCTGAGACCGTCGAGCGCGATTTCCCTTTGATCGGTTTCAAAAGAAGAATGAAGGATATCAAAGGAAAACCCCTCCTCAAATGGGCGGCCAAAGGAAAGTCTGTGAAGGTGTCCACTGATCTGCCCCTGTGGAGCGGAAAGTGTTGGGTTTTTCTAGAACCATACATCAGATGTAGGCGCAGCGGAAATAAACAGAAACAACCCAAAAAGGTTTGGATCGGCCATGAATGTTGAATCAAGAAGTTAATAAAATACTAGGTAAAAATTACCTCAATGGGGTTGGATCAAATCCAACCAAGATGCTCCAAGAGTTGATTCCTGTCGGTGGCGAGAAGAGTTCTCACGTAGAATTATGTCTACGTCTCTACAGTGATCCACACGAGCCGGGAGAAGAACGACTACACCTTGGACTTCCACGAACTGCTAGGTTCGCTCCAGGAAGAACATACACGGCGACGATCGCCGGAGAGGAGGTCAGCGGACGCGATTCAGAGACGGCGGAACACTTCCGTCGACTAGGGTTCGTGAGGCGAGAGCGGAACTCCTTCCGTCGGCCTATCTCTTCGTCAGTTTTTTAGAACCCTAAAAACGAAGTCCTATTTATACCCAAAGGATAAACAGCTTCTAGAAGAATCGCTATCCGCAGACCACACATCAGAATAAGGGCTTCTGTTACAATTCGTCGGAATTTCACGGAAGATCATTCGTCGAGATTTCACGGGACAACCCGACGAAACCCGACGAATCCAACCAGACGGCAACAATTGCCTAGTCAAGGCTCTCTGTGATAATTCGTCGAGATTCCACAGAATGACCCGACGAATCCCAACGAATTCCGACGAATCCAGACAGACGACAACACTTTGTCGAGTGAAGGATCTCTGTCACAGTTCGTCGAGTTTCCACGGAATGACCCGACGAATCCCGACGAATCCGACGAATCCAGACAGACGACAACACTTTGTCGAGTGAAGGATCTCTGTCACAGTTCGTCGAGTTTCCACGGAATGACCCGACGAATCCCGACGAATCCGACGAATCCAATCCGTGTAAACCCGACGAATTCCGACGAATCATATCCGACGAATTCAGACAGCAACATTTGCTGGACTTCCCCATTCTTTATGGTGATTGGTAACCTTTACCAACACAGTCAATCTTCCAACTTCTCCACATGCTCTTATGTGCGACCCTGCAGGCTCATATCGCGTTGGCAGTGAGATTACATGTTTGACCACTTCTAGATCATAATGGCAACTCCAACAGTCTCCCACTTGATCTTGAAAGTATCAAACCAAAAACCTCACAAACAATGAGCGGCATCTAGCAATGCATCATTGCTCCCCAAGCAATAAGAGTTCATAACTCATAAGCCTTTATGACAAATGTTCCAGCGTTGTCTTTGTCCCTTTGTCCCTTACATCCGGAAAGAACTAGAGGTATGGACCGTGTCACCCTCTTAATAGCTCAATCCAAGTTTCTTGATCTAGAACGGACTTCCAGAGAATGGTGAGCTCAATATCACATATTGACTCAACCAAGCATGGCCATGCATTTCCCAGTCCAATTCCATCAAGGGGCCCATGGATGCAACTCCTGTTATATAGGAGGACAAATCCCATATCTGCTCACACCCAAACACCCAAATGATTCGTAACGTACCCAACGACCACCCTTATCATCAACCTTCTTCAAGGAAGACTTTAGATGACATCAAAGCACGCTCTTCCTCACTCGGTGAATGCTGTGACTTCAGGTCAAAGGACCACAACACCATTGTCAAATGAGACCTACTTGTGACACTTTTAAGTAACAATCCACAAAGTAGTCTCAGGTTGGGTCTGTCCAGTACAACTTGTTCACTAACAAGTACCCATGTGATGACTTGATATCACAATATCATGACCTGTGAGAACCGGTCATCAGTCAACACACATGCTAGTCTTAATGTATCATCATCACCCTTAGCTTCTATGATGATACCTCGACCAGGGACCTTTTAAGAATGAAGCTTCGAAATCATAGGCTCTCACATTCAAGTCACGTACTTGATGTCCTATGGAAGCGAACATTCTAAGGGTATTTATCACGAATTTTATTCTATCATATAGAAACAGTATATCGTAATAAAAGAACTTGCCATTAATTGTAAAAAGAAATAATCGGTACACAATTCATCATATGAATAATAAACAGCCAACAGAATATTTATTTTACATGCAACCCACAAGACTCCCACTAGAGTTGATCACTCAGGTATCGTATACCCATTGATCTAGTATGACCATCATGCTTTCTCTGCGCGAGAGGCTTTGTCAGTGGATCTGCAATATTCTCCTCAGTCGGCACTCTGCAAATGTTCACATCTCCTCGTTCGACAATCTCACGAATAAGATGGAACCGCCGAAGTATGTGCTTGGAGCGCTGATGGGATCTAGGTTCCTTAGATTGTGCAATTGCACCATTGTTATCACAGTAGAGAACTACGGGACCAACAATGCTAGGAACTACATCTAGCTCGCCGATGAATTTCCTAATCCATACAACCTCCTTCGCTGCATTAGCTGCAGCGATATACTCGGCCTCAGTTGTAGAATCAGCAACTGTCTCTTGCTTGGAACTCTTCCAGCTCACAGCTCCTCCATTCAGGCAAAACACAAACCCTGACTGAGACTTTGAATCATCCCTATCAGTTTGGAAGCTAGCATCCGTGTAACCACTTACAACGAGCTCTTCCTCTCCACCATACACCAAGAATACATCCTTAGTCCTTCTCAAGTACTTCAGGATATTCTTTACGGCGATCCAGTGACATTCACCGGGATCAGACTGATACCTGCTAGTCATGCTCAAAGCAAAAGAGACATCGGGTCGAGTACATAACATTGCATACATGATTGACCCAATTGCCGAAGCATATGGAATCAACTTCATGCGGTCCTTATCTTCACAAGATTTTGGACCCTGGTCCTTAGAGAGATTCACACCATGAGACATGGGTAAAAATCCTTTCTTGGACTCAAGCATGTTGAACCGCTTCAACACCTTGTCAATGTACGTACTCTGGGTCAAACCCAGCAACTTCTTCGATCTATCTCTATAGATCTTAATACCGAGTATGTAAGTCGCTTCACCCAAGTCCTTCATAGAAAAGCAGTTCCCTAGGTTGTTCTTAACAACTTTCAGGGTAGGTATGTCATTCCCGATCAGCAGTATGTCATCTACATACAATATCATGAAGACAACAATGCTCCCACTGATTCGCTTGTAAACACACGGTTCATCCTCGTTCTTGACAAAACCAAACTCTTTTATCTTCTCATCAAAACGAAGATTCCAACTTCTAGAGGCCTGTTTCAGTCCATAGATGGACCTATTCAGCTTGCATATTTTAGTGGCTTCATTTGGGGATACAAAACCCTCAGGTTGTGTCATGTACACTTCCTCAAGGAGGTTTCCATTTAGGAAAGCCGTTTTGACATCCATCTGCCAGATCTCGTAGTCATAATACGCAGCAATAGCAAGCAATATCCTAATGGACTTTACCATGGCAACAGGGGAAAAGGTCTCATCATAGTCAACACCATGAATTTGCTTGAAACCCTTAGCCACCAGTCGCCCTTTGAATGTCTGTACATTCCCATCCATGTCGGTCTTCTTCTTGAAGACCCACTTGCACCCTATGGGTCGTACCCCTTCAGGTGGTTCCACCAAGTTCCAAACTTGGTTTATATACATGGAGTCCATTTCGGATTTCATAGCCTCAAGCCATTTGTCGGAGTCCGGTCCATTCATAGCCTCTTGGTAGGTTGCTGGTTCATCATCATGATCCATAAGCAACACATTACCTATTTGAGACACGAGAAATCCATATCTCTCAGGCTCAAATCTTGGTCTACCAGATCTACGTAGGACTTGTGTTTCATGAGCAGGTTCTCTAGCTACAACATCTTGTAGTCCTGGCTCAGAATCCAACTCTGGTTCATTCACTATTTGTGGTTCTTGAACTTCTTCAAGTTCTACCTTTTGCGTCTTTCTTGATAAGAACTCTTTCTCCAAGAAGACACTCGTCCTTGCGACAAACACTTTGCCCTCAGACGGTAGGTAAAAGTAATATCCCTTCGTTTCCTTAGGATATCCCACCAGATAACACTTATCTGATTTGGGTTCCAGCTTGTCAGGCATTTGACGTCGTACGTATGCCTCACAGCCCCAAATTTTAATGAACGACATACTAGGACGCTTCCCAGTCCATATCTCATATGGTGTCTTTAGAACCGTTTTCGTCGGAGCGCGATTCAGTGTCATTGCAGCAGTCTCTAAAGCAAAACCCCAAAAGGAAACAGGCAAGTCTGCATGACTCATCATCGACCGTACCATGTCTAACAGAGTACGATTTCTCCTCTCAGACACACCATTATGCTGCGGTGTCCTAGGTGGAGTGAGCTGTGATACAATACCACACTCTTTCAGATGATCACGGAACTCATGAATGAGGTATTCGCCACCTCGATCAGATCGGAGTGCTTTAACCTTTTTACCCAATTGGTTCTCCACTTCATTCTTAAACTCTTTGAACTTTTCAAAGGTTTCGGATTTGCACTTCATAAGATACACGTATCCGTATCTACTGAAATCATCAGTAAATGTAACGAAGTAGAAAAACCCACCTCTAGCCATAGAACTCATGGGTCCGCATACATCACTATGTACAACACCCAAGAGATCCTCAGCCCTCTCAGTATAACCAGTGAAAGGGGCTTTAGTCATCTTGCCTAATAAACAAGACTCACATCGCTCAAATGATTCATAATCAAATGAGTCCAATAGTCCATCTTTATGGAGCTTGGATATGCGCTTCTCATTTATATGGCCCAAACGACAATGCCAGAGATATGTAGGATTTGAGTCATTTGTTCTTAGTCTTTTATTACTATCTACATTATAGATCGGATGGTCCAGGTTCAAAACATAAAGACCATTAAACAATTGAGCTACAGCATAACAAACATCATTCTTAAATATAGAACAACAATTGTTCTTAATTATAAAAGAAAATCCAATCATGTCCAAACATGAAATGGATATAATGTTTCTATTTATGGCCGGAACATAATAACAATTATCAAGTTCTATTACAAGCCCACTGGGCAAAGAAAGACGGTAAACCCCTACGGCTACAGCAACAACTCTTGCTCCATTGCCGACACGTAGGTCCACCTCTCCTTTACTCAGCAATCTCCTCCTTCCTAGTTCCTGCACATTTGTACAAATGTGAGAACCACATCCGGTATCCAATACCCAAGATGAAGGAGCAGAAAAGTTTATTTCTATAACATAAATATCCGAAGCGGAAGTCATACCTCCCTTCATTTTCTGCAGACCCTCAATGTACGAAGGACAATTCCTCCTCCAATGACCAGCCTTGCCACAGTGGTGGCATTTCCCTTCCTTCACGGTGCTCTTCTTTTTCAGCGCAGAAGATTTGGGCTCAAGATGTGACTTAGGTCCCACCTTCGTCTTCTTGAAGCCCTTGGCCTTACCCTTGCCTTTATGTACCATCAATATGGGACTAGCAGGCTTGGCCTTCTTCATGTTTATTTCGGCAGTTCGCAACATGCCTAGGAGCTCGGGCAGTGTCTTGTCTATTTCATTCATGTTATAGTTCAAGACGAACTGCTCATAACTATCCGGCAACGATTGCAGGATAAGATCTGTGGCCAACTCTTGACCCAGAGGAAAACCCAGTCTCTCCAGGTTCTCTATATACCCAATCATCTTGAGTACGTGAGTACCAACTGAGTCTCGAGCTCCCATTTTGCACTGAAATAAGGCCTTCGTGACATCGAACCTCTCTTGACGAGCTTGCCCTTGAAACATTTTCTTTAGGTGCTCGTCAATCTCCCTGCACCCCATGTTCTCGTGTTGCTTCTGAAGCTCAGAGTTCATGGTGGCAAGCATAAGACACTCGACGTCTAAGGCGTCATCGGTATACTTCTTATAAGCATCCTTTTCAACACGGGACGAGTTCTCGGTCGGCACCTCGGGGGCTTCTTCTTCCAAGACGTAGAGCTTTCGCTCTTGCCTGAGAACAATTCTCAGGTTCCTATACCAGTCCATATAATTCGTCCCACTAAGCTTGTCCTTCTCAAGGATAGCTCTCAGGGACAAGGTGGAATGTGAACCACTTGCCATGGAATTCTACAAGAATTCATGCAGAATCTAATTAGTACCAAAATTCCAAAATACAATTTATTTTTTAATTTGGACTTCAATTAAATACTCCCACTATTTTATTCAAATTGATAGCCCTCACTATCAACTCGGAGAGTCCATGCGAGCTACTCTCTTAGTGGACAAGATCCGTATTTCACCAACACCACGAGTCCGCTTTGGCGTTCCTCTCATAATGCGGTTATTTAGGTAGGCAACGCTTGCCAATTGCATCCTCATGCAATTCTTGTATGGCTGGTGAATAACTCCTTATTCGCATCCATCATATGGAGTATGCCAACCCTATGCCTCTAGGCACTCAACCTTTGAGGTCACCTAGTTAAGTTAGACCCGATGTCGACAGTGGGATATCACAATTATCCGCTCGCACCCTTACCAAGATAGATTAATGCACCTTGCTTTGGCAAGCCCACACTTCATCGATCGAGGCAGGAAGAGTGTCATCCATCGGAAGGCATCCGAACACTTAATATTTGATGAAGGGATTTTAATTTTAATAATAGGTTAACACTTAACCATGATCAACATTTGATCAATGTGCACATCCACAGAAAAACAAGCTTTCTAAAATCCTCATGCATCCCTTATGTGCACAACATAAGACTATCAACCTTTGATAGACGAAAGGGCTAAATCTGGACATTTAGAACTCTTCCAAATCTTCAGATTTACATGCATTGGACAAAGGCAAAGACAACTCGACTTAAAGCAGTAGACAAGCTCGTCTCTCATTGTTGGATTCAAAATCCAAAACAATACAAGGGTTCATTAACCACTTGAGGGACGGTTACTGCTAAGGAGACAACAATTTCTAACAATTAGAAATTACCACGAAATCCCAGACGTTCCTGGCGGGGTACCAAGACCCCCTTTTTGAAAATCATCAACATTTGATGTTCCAGGAAGAAATCTTGACATTTAGAACACTTCTAAATACCTAGATTTGCACGTACTGGAATAACCAAACTTCTGAAACAAAATTCATGACCAGAACCTCGCTCTGATACCACTGTTGGGTTTTTCTAGAACCATACATCAGATGTAGGCGCAGCGGAAATAAACAGAAACAACCCAAAAAGGTTTGGATCGGCCATGAATGTTGAATCAAGAAGTTAATAAAATACTAGGTAAAAATTACCTCAATGGGGTTGGATCAAATCCAACCAAGATGCTCCAAGAGTTGATTCCTGTCGGTGGCGAGAAGAGTTCTTACGTAGAATTATGTCTACGTCTCTACAGTGATCCACACGAGCCGGGAGAAGAACGACTGCACCTTGGACTTCCACGAACTGCTAGGTTCGCTCCAGGAAGAACATACACGGCGACGATCGCCGGAGAGGAGGTCAGCGGACGCGATTCAGAGACGGCGGAACACTTCCGTCGACTAGGGTTCGTGAGGCGAGAGCGGAACTCCTTCCGTCGGCCTATCTCTTCGTCAGTTTTTTAGAACCCTAAAAATGAAGTCCTATTTATACCCAAGGGATAAACAGCTTCTAGAAGAATCGCTATCCGCAGACCACACATCAGAATAAGGGCTTCTGTTACAATTCGTCGGAATTTCACGGAAGATCATTCGTCGAGATTTCACGGGACAACCCGACGAAACCCGACGAATCCAACCAGACGGCAACAATTGCCTAGTCAAGGCTCTCTGTGATAATTCGTCGAGATTCCACGGAATGACCCGACGAATCCCGACGAATTCCGACGAATCCAGACAGACGACAACACTTTGTCGAGTGAAGGATCTCTGTCACAGTTCGTCGAGTTTCCACGGAATGACCCGACGAATCCCGACGAATCCGACGAATCCAGACAGACGACAACACTTTGTCGAGTGAAGGATCTCTGTCACAGTTCGTCGAGTTTCCACGGAATGACCTGACGAATCCCGACGAATCCGACGAATCCAATCCGTGTAAACCCGACAAATTCCGACGAATCATATCCGACGAATTCAGACAGCAACATTTGGTGGACTTCCCCATTCTTTATGGTGATTGGTAACCTTTACCAACACAGTCAATCTTCCAACTTCTCCACATGCTCTTATGTGCGACCCTGCAGGCTCATATCGCGTTGGCAGTGAGATTACATGTTTGACCACTTCTAGATCACAATGGCAACTCCAACAGAAAGGTGACCCGTCACGCATATGCGGTCACTTCGGCTCTGTATGGGAGAAAGAATACAAATGAAATACTGAATATAGAGACCGATGCGCTCCCCGACCTCTGTGCCCAAGTGACCGCTAGAAGTACAATCTTAAATCACCATATGGGGCGGTCTCTTCGCAGCGCTCTGGATGAAATAACTGCCTTGCAAGAAGAAAGAAAAGTGAGAATTTTACTTTTATCTTATGAACGCGTTACCTATGATCGCGCGGTCTATCATATATCTCTTTTTTGCAGCAATCTGAAAAAGCAGCTTATGACCCTGAAAATCCAGCTTTTCAGAGGGCTATGATGCATCACATTAAAGAGACCGCCGACCAGGTGCTGATCGAGGTTCGAGGCCGAGGTGGATTTACTGAAGAATATAAGGATGTTACGTTTGCCGATCTCTTCCCTGACGCGGCACAGAGGATTGAAGAGCAATCTGCAACTGCTGAAGAGACCGCGGATGTTGCTGATGAGACCGCTGGTCAAGATGAAGATGTTGTGATCGAAGATGAAGAAAGCGGAAGCCGCTATACCCTGGGTCTGGATTCCAGTTCGAGCTCAAGCTCTGGATCTAGAATTCCAGGGAACAGCTTAGAAGAATCTTCCGCAGAAACTGATTCTTCCTCTTCAAGCGAGCGGTCTTCTAAGAGATCAAAGAGAGAGTGAATTGTACGAACTTCCCTTTTTCCCTTTCGAAGACCGAGCGGTCTCGTTGTAATTGAAATTTCAGAATATATATAAAAATAAGATTCTGTTATGTTGTCTAAGTGGACGAGTTGTTTTTGATGCATATATTTGTTCTTCTGAGTTTAAACTCGGCATTCGATCTCAATGCCTTAGGCTTGTTACAATTTTATATCACCATTAAAGAATTTCAGGTGGCGATCTCTTGGAAAAAACACAAAAGACCTTGAAGGAAAGACTAATACTTTGTATAAACAAAATCACTCTGCGATCTCGAGATAATCAGATCATTGAAAGACATTCAGCAACTTAACTGTGATCAGAAAATAACCAACTTATTTGCAATAGTCATGCGGTCTCACATTATACAAATCGCAACATAAGGAAACTACAATTTGAAGATGATTTGAACTCATTAAACTTTTGGGTGTTCGGCGCCCAAATGACTGGAACTCCGTCTGATGACCCCTTGATAACCAAGACTATTACTTGAAAAGAAAAACAATAACTCTTCATGAATCTCTAGTTCGGCGATCACATTATATTCAGACCGCCCCTTTTGAAGAAAAAACCCAACTTTCACTTGATGAGGAACAGAGCATCATGATTATTCCATGTAACTTCGAATAACGGGGAATACCGGAATCTCGATCTTACTGAGACTGGGTCGACCTCTGTCAAGTCGGCATAAGAGCTTTCTGAATAGCGACCTCAATTATCCTGAAAAAGTTATATCTGGCGATCGTAAATGACTCAAATCGCTCTTTGGGGAAAGAAGAACATGCGGTCTCAAAAATTGCTGACCGCCCGATCCCAATACAAAGGGATGAATAAGATTTTCTTTTTGTAGTAAGAAGATGGGAAAAGGGGATCTCAACAATGATCCAAAAGGATGGTGTGGTCATGCCGCGGAGGCTATACCGACATTGCCCTCTTTTTTTTTTAAAGGATTACCGAGTTTACTGCAAACATGCCAATCTAAGGTTCAGGCGACGGTCATGGATGTTTCTGACCGCCCCTTACCTAACCACGCTTCAACGAGTATTCGAGAGTTACGGACCAAAATGATCGGTAGGACAGGTGTGGTCATGCCGCAGAGGCTATACCGACATTGCTTTCCCTGAAAGATCCTTAAGATCGTAACAATGTCCTTCTTAATGCATGACAGAGCTGAGCCAGCCACCTAGACCCCCTTGAAATGCTGAGGTGTGCCAGATGTCAGCAAGGACCCGGTATCCTAAACTTCCACCGCTCAAGCTTGGCGAGCTACTGCTACACAGATTCGAAATCTCCCCGACATCTGTGGTCCCGGCAGAATTACACGTCGAGCTAACAAGTCGAGGGGGAAGATAGTAGGATCCGTCGATGTCTCACTTGACAGGTTTTTGGCTTTTCAAAAAATAATATTCTTAAAACTTGTCACCCATCACTCATATTGCGAATGCTTTGATAATACCTGCATGACATTTGAGAGGGAAAAAGTGAGAAAAAGAATGAGTGAATCGGATACGAACATTCAAGAAAAGAAGAGTTTGAGATCATCTCCGCTCCATGAATGAGACAATTCTTTTCCTTCATAAGTTTGGAGATGATAAGCACCACTTTTAAGAACGCTCTTTACCACAAACGGCCCCGCCCAATTTGGGTTAAGCTTTCCAACTGAACCAGCTCTTGCTGCTGAATCTATTTTCTTCAGGACTAGATCCCCAACAGTGAACTCTTTGGTTCTTACATTTTTGTTGAATAGCCTCGCCATTCTTCTCTTCACCTCTTCTTGCCTGATGATTGCCGTATCTCTCAACTCCTCAATCAAATCAAGGCTGCATTTTAACTCCTCATCATTTCCTTCCATCCAGTCAATTTGACTCTGTTGCGCCAATAATACTCTTGGGCTTTTTACTTCAAATTCCACCGGAATAAGGGCTTTGGAACCGTGTGATAATTTGAATGGAGTTTCTCCAGTAGCAGAACTTGGAGTCGTCCTCAAGGCCCACAAGACGGAAGGTAGTTGTTCTGCCCAGTTGCCCCTGACATTTTCTACCTTCTTTTTCAAGAGATTTATTATGAGTTTGTTGGCGGCCTCTACCTGCCCATTGCTTCTTGGATGATGCACAGAAGCGAAACGTAGTTCAACGCCAATTTGCTTACAGAAATTAACAAGAGTTGAATTGTTGAACTGAGAACCGTTATCCGTGATGATTGCCATTGGGATTCCGTGTCGACATACTACCTCTCCCCAAATAAAATTTTTCACGGCTTGAGTCGTAATTTTGGCCAGTGCTTTTGCCTCTATCCATTTGCTGAAATAGTCAATCATGACTATAATATATCGACGTTGCCCACTTGCCATAGGGAAAGGCCCAATCAAATCCATTCCCCAAACTGCAAACGGCCATGGGGTCGCTATCGACTTGAGTTGTTGAGCCGGCTGATTCTGGAGAGGAGCAAACTTCTGGCACTTCACACATTTCTTGGCAAATTTTTCCGCATCCTTCCTCATTTGAGGCCAAAAATAGTCTTGCCTTAGAATTCTTTTTTCCAAAGTTCTGGCTCCAGAGTGACTTCCACATTCTCCAAAATGGACCTCCTGAAGGACTGCTGGAATCTCCTCCTCCGAAACACACCGTGCTAATGGTGAAAGGAAAGTTCTTCTATAAAGTACTCCTGCAACAAGATAATAGTTAGCCGTTTTCCGTTTAAACCTTTTCCTATCCTTTATTGATGAATGGAGCTCTCTAGTTGAGAGATATAGAACAAACGGATCCATCCAAGACGGATGTTGATCAATCTCCATGACCTCTCCTTCTTCAATCGCCGGGCGAAACAACTCCGAAGTTGTTCCTCCTGAGAGAAGTCCAAATTTTGCCAACTCATCTGCTTCCACGTTCTCACCTCTTGGAATATGATTGATAGCAAAGCTTTTGAACTTCCCCACCTCAATTTTTACCAGAGTTAGATACTGCTTTAAAATACTATCTCTAGTTTCAAAAGTCCCATTTACTTGAGAAGCCATCACCAAAGAATCTGTGAAAACTTCGACATCATCAATCCCCAGCTCCCTAGCAAACTTGAGACCGGCTAGCAAAGCCTCATATTCCGCCTGATTGTTTGTTACTTGAAAATAGAACTTCAGCGCTTGATCCAGCTTTACTCCATTTGGGTTGATTAAGATAACTCCTGCTCCGGAAGAATTTTTCCCTGAAGCTCCATCCACGAAGATTTTCCAGGCAAGGGGCACTCCGACCCCCTTCTGCGACTCAACTTCTTTGGCATCCACCATGAAGTCTGCTAAGACTTGAGCTTTGATTGCCATCCTTGGAACATAGGATATGTCAAACTCACTGAGCTCTATTGCCCACTTCGCCAATCTGCATGAATGCTCTGGCTTTTCCAAGACACTCTTCAATGGAAGATCAGTAACGACTAGAATCGAGTGAGCTTGAAAATATGGTCTTAATCTTCTTGCTGAAGTTATAAGCATTAAAGCCAACTTTTCGAGGATAGGATAACGAGTCTCTGCATTCTTCTGGATTCGACTTACGTAATAGACTGGGAATTACTTCTTTTTCTCCTCTCGGACCAATACAGAGCTTATGGCATCAGCTCCGACTCCCATATACAGGAAAATATTTTCTCCCTCTCGCGGGCTTTGGAGCAAAGGAGTTGATGTCAATTGCTTCTTCAGCTGAGTGAAAGCATCATCACATTCCTTTGTCCACTCGAACCTACTCCCTCTCTGGAGGGTTTTAAAGAAAGGTGCACTCTTATCTCCTGAACGGGAGATAAAACGACTTAAGCATGCCATCCTCCCTCTCAGTTGCTGAATTTCTTTTGGGGATTTGGGAGGTGGCATTTCCAGTATAGCTCTTACCTTGTCAGGATTGGGTTCCAGTCCTTCTGGAGTAAGGAGGTGACCCAGGAATTTTCCTTTACTTGCCCCGAAAACACACTTCAACGGATTCAACCTCATGTTAAAAGTTCGAAGGGTTGCAAAAGTTTCCGAGAGGTCTCTAAGATGAGAAGAGAACAGTTTACTTTTTACCAAGAGGTCATCAACGTATACCTCAAGGTTTCTTCCTTTTTGACTTCTGAACACTGTATCCATCATTTTCTGATAGGTTTCTCCAGCATTCTTTAGCCCGAAAGGCATCACGAGATAACAGATGCAACCATCATTTGTGATAAATGAAGTATGAGGTATATCTGGTTTATGCATTCTGATTTGATGGTAACCTGAAAAAGCATATAAAAAACTCATAAAAGAATAACCTACCGCAGAATCTACTAAAGAATCTATCCGAGGCAAGGGGTAGCAATCCTTGGGGCAAGCTTTATTGAGTTTGGTAAAGTCGACACACATCCTCCACTTTCCACCCGACTTTTTTACCATTACAACGTTTGACACCCATTCTGGGTATTGGATTGGTTGGACAAACTTTGCCTTCAGGAGCTTCTCTACCTCTTCACGGATAGGCTGTGCTAGAGTAGTTGCAACAGACCTCTTCTTCTGCTGGATCGGGATGAAGTTTGGGTCAAGATTGAGATGGTGGCAAGCAACATTCGGATCCACTCCGGGCATATCATCCGCCGACCAAGCGAAGATATCTAGATTTTGCAGAAGACAAGAGATGAGCTGACTCTTGTCAGCTTCGGATAACTCAGCGTTGATGGAGAGGCTCTTGCTTTCATCTTCCTCGCTGATCCGGACCTCTTGAGTTGCTTGGGCAGGTTCCAAGCGAACTCCATCTCTCGCATCCTCCTCAATTTCCTCTGCAGCTTGGACTTGTTCAGGAGCTTCGATTGATTCAGCCATCATGATTTCTTGGGTAGGAGAGGATACAATCGTGTTGACCATCTTTACGTAACATTCCCTAGCTTTCCTTGGGTCGCTCCTGATTCGGTGTTGTTTGCCATTCAAGGCGAACTTCACCGCTTGATGGTAGGTGGAGACGATGGCTTGATAGGCATTCAAAAAGGGTCTTCCAAAGATGGCGTTGTAGCTACTGGAGCATCAACGACTATAAATTTGACCAACTTCACTATCCCTCCCAGAATCACAGAAAGAGTGACGAGCCCTTCTACTTCTTTCTTCTCTCCTGAAAAACCAGAGAGGGGGCCTTCAGTTGAAAGGAGGGTTTTACCTGTCTTCAACGCCTCGAAGGCAGGTTTGAAGAGTACGTTGACTGAGCTTCCCGTGTCTATCAGAATCTTCTCTACTGTATAATTTTCAATTACAGCTTTGATGACGACCGCGTCGTCAAAGGGATTTGCGGTCTGAGGAAGGTCTTCATCACCGAAAGTGATCGTTCCCCGGACCGGGGTTGAAGAGGTGGCAGCAACCTCTGATTGATAAACCCTTTTCAGACTTGCCTTCCTTGAAGATTCCGGACCTGCACCTCCGTGGATGCAGAAGAGATTGCCCAAGGCGCCTTCGTCATTAGCATCCACGAATTCATTGGGAAAGCCGATATTGCCGAGATGGCCAATATCGTCCACTTCTTCGCATTCCCAATGGACTTCCGCTACTTCCTTAGCCTTGGAGGTTGAAGCTTTGGCAGAATCATTCTTTTGAATGAGATCGCGGAGCTTTCCCTCCTTTAATAGTCTCTCTAAAAATAGGCGGAGAGCTCTACAATCCTCTATCAAATGACCCCTATCTCTGTGGTATTCACAATAGAGAGTTGGGTTTCTGGTTTTCGGGTCAGAATTCAGCGGAGCTGGCCTCTTGAAAAAGGGCTGCTTCTGAAGGACTTGAAGCACTTCACTCATAGAAACGCCAAAGTCCGTGAAGGACTCTTGGGATTCATTGTAAAGTGAAGGAATGGGTAGAAGAGGAGGTTGAGCATACTGGATCTGGTGGATGGGGGTGACTTGCGGAGCAGGAGTAGCGGGAGTTTGAAGAAATGAATTTTGTGGTGGGAAAGATTGATTACCTCGGTTGAAGCGGTTGTTGCGGTAATTCTTACCTCTCGGAGCCAGAGGTGGGAGCTCTTGTCGGGGCTTAGAGGAAGACGGAGCCGGATAAAATCCCGTGGAGCCTTTCTGAGTGGCCTTGTTTGTCAAATTGCTCACATAGGTGGGGTTGTTGATCTCCCCTTCTATGTAGCGATTGGCAATGCTGATCAACTCCTGATAGGAGCTAGGCTCCTTGGTTGTGACTTTGAACTTCAGAGGACCCTCCTGCAGGCCACTGATCAAAGCTACCATATAGAGCTCGGGATCCATGCCTCTGACCCCCAAGATCTCTTTCTGAAAACGGTCAACGAAATGCGCTGCAGTTTCGTTGTCCCCTTGCCTGATCTTGAAGAGGGTCGCAGGACCACTCTTCCTCTTCTTTGCGGTGGCGAACCTCAGGAGGAGCTCTTGCCTCAGGGAAGCAAAGCTTGGGATAGATTGACAAAGCAACTTATAGAACCATTCCATGGCTGACCCTTCGAAGGAGGTGACCATCAGCTTGCACCTCACTCCATCTAAAATGTTCCTGAGAGCCACAGCAGACTCGAAGGCTTGAAGATGGCACATTGGGTCGGTTTCTCCTGTATACACTGGAAGGCGAGGTTCTCTGAATCCATGAGGAATTGGATCCCGAAGAATCTCATCGGTAAAGGGGGAAGGCTCCCCAAAAATAGAAGGTCTAGGAGGAGGAAGAAAAGGGGCAGGAGGATCTTGAGGGTAAGCAAACCCTTCTTCAAAATTCAGGGTTTGAGCCGGAGGCCCCTGGGCTGCGGCTCGAAAAGAATTACGACGGGCGGCGAACTCCTCATGCTGAGATCGCTGAGGAGCTGCGGGCTGGAAGACGGGGTGATCGCTCGGGTGACCGCCTGCCATTCGGTCTGGAGTGGCGACCTGAGAGGATTGGGGAAGGATCTTCTGGGAGATCACGGCTAGAACCTGGTTCATAGCCTCAATCTGCTTCACAGACTCCTGCTGAGCCCGGACGACTTCTTGCCGATCTCGAGCGGCCTCTTGCTGAGACCGCGCGATCTCCTGCTGAACAGAGGTGGCATCCTACCTAGCTCGGGCGGCCTCACGGAGAGCTTGTTCAACACGAAGCTCAAAGCGGCGCTCAAGCGCTTCTAACGGATTGTGATCGGAAGGGGGAACGCTGGGAGATCGCAAGGGACGACCTCTACGGCGATCAGCCATCTTGAAAGTCTATGGATTTCACCTGACACTTCGAAATCTGAAGGTCGCGTGTTCGTTCTGTTGGTGCCAAAAATGGTACCTCCAAAATTCACACTAAAGGGGATGGGAGAAAACTGCGAAGTGCAGGTTACTAAGACAGAAGATGCTGGAACAAAGGGAAAACGATCACGAAATGGCGATCACGAAGAAATGAGACCGCTTACACAGGTTGTAAGCTGGAGCCTCGGAGCAAAGGTCTTTTTTTGGTACCCCTACCCCTCTATTTATAGACGAGGGGGCTTCCCAAACGGGCAGAACTGAAAACTACGGCTGCCCGGGGTACAGGAGAGCCGGGGCAGGGAAATGGGGTACAAATAACAAAAATAAGAAAAACGACCAGACCGCTTGAGCTGGCGATCTCGCACTGTCTTGACCGTTGGATACTTAGAAAATCTCGGTTGAGGAGGCATCTGACGATCTGGGCGATCACCTAATTTGAGACCGCTGAGACCGGGAAAATTGAACAATAAGAGGAGGTCGCGGGCTTTCTGGGCAAACATAGATCCCTAAATCACATTAATTTGATAAATCAAATAATGGATAAAACTATAAAAACATCTTCCCCTAAAAATCTGAATTTTTGACAAAAGATAGTCCTAGGGTATATACATGCATGGTCCAAATTTCAGCTTCATTGGAGTTACCATTTAAAATATATACACAAAATAATTTCTGGCCTCTAGTTGGACCAACCTCACCAAATTGGATGTTGGGGGTTCTAGAGTGCCCCAAATGGACTGATTCAAATTTCTAATTAACATAGACCTCAAGATCTACAAAAGCTATTTCATGACATTGTTCATGAAATGGCCTCTAAGTACCTCATAAAATTTATTCAAAATATGTATTGGAATGTGACACATAACATTTTATTTGAATATTACTGGTCTGCGATTAACAGATCATCCTAGATCCGACGACGCTGCTTCATCTTCCCCGATGATCCAAGGGCCAGGATTGACTCCTCCTGGGCCGGTATCTCGAGCCCGATTCCGGCCACCTGATGGCATCTCCGGCCAATCCCTCTTGCCACCACCTCCGGTCGGGGTAGGGCTATCTAGTGGCGGTGAGAAAGCGGCCGGAAGTGGCCGGAAAAGGATTCCCATCATTTTCAATTTTTGATTAAGAGCAATGGAAATCCGAAATGGTAAGCTCCCATTTCTGCTTCGATTTGAAAAATGGAAGAAGGGGAATGCTAGCGCAGGGGGGGGGGGGGGAGAAACTGGACCTTATTGGGGCTTGGCGGCGGCGGCGGTGATAAGTAGTATTTTTATAACTTTTTAATAGAAAATTTTGTAAATATTTAATATGAATTTTCCTTTTTATGTCAATTTTAGGTTATAAGTAGTTCTTTTTGTAATTTTGATTCTAACTTAGCTTAATTTCAATTTTTGCAGAATTTTGGGACAAATCGGGAAAAATGGCATGTCACGCCCTCGGTCACGCCCATGACCAAGGGCGTGTAACCTGAAGATCAGTCCAGAATCGATGCCACGCTGTTTGAACCAGTCCACACCAAGTCACGCCCCAGGTCATGCCTGTGACCCAAAGTCACGCCTGTGACCGGGGGCGTGTAATCTTAGAATCTTCCACGTAGAGCCGCCGTCAAGACGTGGAGCTGCAGTCGAGAAGTCAACTTGAGTCACGCCCGTGACCCACATGTCACGACCATGACTTGCCCGCGTGATCTCTGCTTCGCCGTCGCGCCAAATTCCAGCCCACGCCGCATTTAATGCAGCCGTCCAAAGTCACGGCCGTGACCCGACATGTCACGCCCGTGACATGTCATTTCTCGCCGCGCCGTCCAGAAAGCCCACGCCGCTGTCGGATCCGATGTGAATAGTGCAGTCACGCCCTTGGTCACGCCCGTGACCAAGGGCATGTAATCTGAAATTTTTTCCTATAAATTCAGAGGTTCTCCTTGAGTCCAGGGTTCAGAATTTTGGAGTGGGCGAGGTGCTGTTGGAGCCAATCTTGAGTATTTTTTCACTTTCATGTTCATGTTCATGTGACTTTACTTTCATGCTCTCTTCCTTTTCTCATGCAATGTACTAGCTTTCTTTCAATGCAATAGCCTAGTTTAAGTTTGTAACTTTGTTTTTCCTAGCTTGCAATCTCTTCTCTTAAGACTTGTAATAGTTTTCATTTAAATAAAAATTAGTTTGTTCTCTTGATTTTGTCTCCTCCTTACTTAGTTAAATTTTCTTATTATGCATTTTTATTTTTCTTTCTCTTCCCCCTCCACCATGATTAACTAATCCTCATTAGTACTCGATCAAAATGATCCGAGGATGAGTTAGACAAGTTATGATTCTCTAAAGTTTTCTTTTTCCGTTTTTACAAACACTTGAATTACCCTTGATTTATAATTAGTGAGGCCATATTTTCGATATATGGTTTTCGCTTATGTTTTCATACTTAGTTAGCCGAGAGGCTCAAAGTATGAATTGATCACTCAAGGGTAAAGAGAGTTGCACGCACCCCTCGAGAGAGGATGATGTAAATCTCCCGGATTGGAGTCAAATCCAATAGCGGGGTTCACTTCGTAAAGCAAGTTTTAGGTAATCGATTATAGGACGAGAGTCCGGTTGATTTTTCCTAAACTTAGTTGGGCATTAACCTCGAGAGAGGCATTTTCGAGCTTCGGGAACCTCCACGGTCAAGTAGTTCAATTTAAACGGAATTAGATTTAATTTCTTTTCACTTTTCTTTTCTCACTCCAAGGTGACTTTTGATTGAGTACTAGCCTCTTTTATCATCATCTAAACCCTTAATTTTGCTTGCAATTTCTCTTTTTCTAGCTAAGTAACCAAAACCCCAAACTATCATTAGATAAGATAATAGCGACTTTTCTCAAAGTAGAAGTAATCAACGCGCCCCGTGGAATACAACCTTGGTATTTCTTAATATCCTATACTATAGACGATAAGGTACACTTGCCTTTATCGGATATAGTTTTGGAGAAAATCTCAAACCTTCACTAAATTTCAAAACCGCAAAAAATTAAATATCATGTTTTTGGCGTCATTGCCAGGGACTTTTGCGTAGATATTTTGAAACAAGGATAGCTATTAATTTTATCATGTTGTTTTTATTTTAGTTTTTTTCTATTTTTGAAAATCTTAAGGGTGAAATTAAAATCTTGGAAAGGGACGTTTGGGGTGTCATCCCATCTCACCTCCTAGTACCTTGCAAACCCTTTACCGGGTAGATCTTGGGAAGTCCAAGACTAACTTAATCTGCCTAAAAGAACAAAAATATATATATATTCCCTCTTTTTCTTCTTCCTTCCTTCTCTTTTTAGTGTATGACCCGTGGTAGCACTTCGATTCTTCCTTTTGATCCGGAAATCGAGCGAACCCTTTTGAGGCACCGCCGTTCTCGTGATCAAGGAAATCAAGTAGAATTCGAAGAGTCGATCGGGGACACTAACGCAGCGAACATGGATCATAATCTTAATCCTCCTAATCTTAACGAGCCAAGTCCTAATGAGGACGCGCAACGGACCATGTCCTATTATGCGTGGCCGAATTTAGAAGGCACACAATCGAGTATTGTTCGCCCCACGGTGGAGAACAATAATTTTGAGATCAAGTCCAGCATCATAAAAATGGTGCAACAATCGGTGACCTTTGATGGTCAATCGGACGAGGATCCAAACTCACATATTTCTTACTTTCTTGAAATTTGCGACACATTTAAGATCAATGGCGTCACCGATGACGCCATTCGATTACGTCTTTTTCCTTTTTCTTTGCGGTCTAAGGCCAAGCAGTGGCTGGGCTCCCTACCAAGGGGATCCATCACTACATGGGCCGAAATGGCAGAAAAATTTCTCAATAAATATTTCCCGCCTTCAAAGACCGCTAAATTGCGCACGGATATTGCGTCGTTCATGCAAATCGACTCGGAGACTCTCTATGACACATGGGAGCGCTTCAAGGAGCTTTTGCGCCGATGCCCTCAACACGCACTTGCCACTTGGCAACAAGTGCAAATATTTTATAATGGCTTAAATCTCCAAACGAGGCAAATGATTGATGCGGACGCCGGAGGGACATTAAATAATAAAACCTCGATCGCCGCTCAAGAGCTTTTCGAAGAGATGGCCACAAATGCGTACCAATGGAACATGCCCCGAGCGCGGCCTAATAAGCCGGCCGGAATTTTTGAAATAGACGCTAACGCAAATTTGGCTTTACAAGTTGAGCGCTTAACAAAGCAAGTGGCGGAGATGTCTGCTTCCTCCGCCACTCCTCCTTGGGTTAATAATGTTTTACTTGAAGAGCAAGTTGATTACATGGGAAATCCGCCTCGGCCTTCCTATAACCCGAACATCGCTCCGTATAATAACACCTACAATGCGGGTTATAGGAATCATCCGAATTTCTCATGGAGCAATCAAGGAAATGCTCAGCGTCCCTTAAATTTAAATCAACCTCCAAATCAACTTCTTAATTTAACTCCCCCTCCAAATTTTAATCCACCCGGTTTTCCACCGCAACAGCAAAAGCCCTCTCCGCTTGAAGAGGTTTTTGCAAAATATGTTGCTACAAATGAACCGAACATCCGGAACCTCACCGGATCGATCAAAAATTTGGAGAACCAAGTGGGCCAGCTAGCAAAGATAATCTCCGAGCGCCAGCAAGGAGCCCTTCCGGGAAACACGGAGCCAAACCCAAAGGAGAGCGCAAATGCGATTACACTCCGAAGCGGGAAGGAGGTGGTTTCAAAACAGGACGAACCCATGGTAACTTCCTCCCCTCCTCCTCCTATTTTATCTTCGAATTTACCTGCTACGTTAGCTCCGCGCGCTTCTACTTCAAATATTCCGTATCCATCTAAGTTTAAAAGCGAGAGCGCCGAAAAGAATTATAAAAAGTTTTTAGATATTTTAAAGCAAATTCACATTAATGTACCCTTCTGCGAGGCTATCTCTCAAATGCCTAAATATGCGAAATATCTTAAGGAGTTGCTCTCCAATAAGAAAAAATTAGAAGATATTTCGCATATTTCTTTGAACGCAGAATGCTCCGCGGTTGTACTCAACAAATTGCCTAGAAAAGTGAATGACCCGAGACGGTTCTCCATCCCGTGTTTATTTGGCAATTCGTTAGTAAAACACGCTTTAGCAGATCTGGGAGCAAGTATCAATCTCATGCCTTTTTCACTATTTAAGAAACTAGGTCTAGGAAATCCAAGCCCCACTCGAATGAGTATTCAATTAGCGGATCGCTCTTTAAAATATCCGGTAGGAATAGTGGAGGACGTGCTCGTCAAGGCCGACAAGTTCATCTTCCCGGTGGACTTTGTCATTCTTGACATCGAAGAGGATGCCGAAGTACCCCTCATACTCGGCCGCCCCTTCCTTGCCACCTCCCGCGCCATTATTGACGTAAGTAACGGAAAGCTCCTCCTTCGGGTTGGAGACGATGAAGTTTCTTTCGGCATAAATTCCTCGATGCGGAACACATTAGAAAACGACGATTCGTGTTTTTACCTGGAAGAGTGTTGGGAATTTGATTCACCTCCCGAGTTAGTCTCCACCTCGAGTCACGAGTCCGAGCTCGCCGAACTCTTTTGTCTGGAAGAAGAAGAAGTCACTCGTTTCACACCACCCGAACCACTACTTTTAGAAAATTGAAAATCAAAACTTCTTATGAAGAACCACCTATTTTAGAACTAAAGCAACTTCCCCCTCACCTTAAGTATTTATTTTTAGAAAAAGAGTCGAAGCTACCCGTCATCGTTTCATCCGAACTTAGCAACTCGGAAATGTCTGAGTTAGCTATTGTCTTAAGAAAGCACCGCCACGCAATTGCGTGGCAAATTTCGGATATTAAGGGTATAAACCCTTCCTTCTGCACTCATAAAATCTTTCTCGAAGATAATTCCCGAAATTAGGTCCAGCCTCAACGGCGGCTAAACCCTAACATGAAAGAAGTCGTTAAGGCCGAAGTGATCAAACTATTGGACGCGGGAATTATGTACCCGATATCGGATAGTACTTGGGTTAGCCCAGTACAAGTCGTACCGAAGAAAGGTGGCGTTACGGTAGTAGCTAACGAGAATAACGAGTTGATCCCAACTCGTACTGTTATGGGTTGGCGGATGTGCATCAATTACCGAAAACTAAATGATGCCACCCGTAAGGATCACTTCCCTCTACCATTTATTGATCAAATCTTAGAGCGCCTTTCAGGTCACTCCTACTACTGTTTTCTCGATGGTTTGTCGGGATATTTTCAAATCCCAATTTCGCCCGACGACCAAGAGAAAACCACTTTCACTTGTCCCTTTGGCACCTTCGCTTATCGAAGGATGCCATTTGGTCTTTGTAATGCGCCAGCTACATTTCAAAGATGTATGCTGGCGATATTTGACGAGTTAGTAGAGGAGGTGATGGAAGTGTTTATGGATTACTTTTCCGTATTCAGAAATTCATTTAAAAATTGTTTAAAAAATCTTGAGCGTGTGTTGCAGCGATGCGAGGAAACGAATTTAGCACTTAATTGGGAGAAATGCCATTTTATGGTCAAGGAAGGATTAGTCCTTGGTCATAAAATTTCAGGCATGGGGATCGAGGTCGATAGGGCCAAGATTGAAGTGATTGAAAAGCTCCCCCTCCAACAAACGTAAAAGCTATTCGTAGTTTCCTAGGGCACGCAGGGTTCTATCGGCGCTTTATACAAAAATTTTCCAAAATCACAAAGCCGTTAACCCATCTTCTTGAAAAGGAATCCTCATTTATTTTTAGCGATGAATGCCATTTGGCCTTTAAACTTATTAAAGAAAAACATATAAACGCTCCGATTCTAGTCGCGCCGGATTGGTCGCTCCCTTTTGAAATCATGTGCGACGCGAGTGACATTGCGGTTGGTGCCATTTTAGGCCAATGGGTGAGTAAGTATTTCCACCCTATTTATTATGCGAGCAAAACACTCACGTCGGCACAAGCGAATTACACCACTACCGAAAAAGAGCTTCTAGCGATCGTTTTTGCCTTTGATAAGTTTAGGTCATACATCACCCTCTCGAAAGTTATCGTCTTCACGGATCACTCCGCACTTAGGTATCTTTTAAGCAAATCGGATGCCAAGCCTCGTCTTTTGCGATGGATCCTCCTCTTGCAGGAGTTTGACTTAGAGATCTGGAACAAAAGAGGAGCCGAAAACTTGGCGGCCGATCATCTTTCTCGTCTAGAAAACCCCGCCTCGGAAGTATTGATAGAATCTGACATCGATGATAAATTTCCCGAAGAGCACCTCCTCGCTCTCGAAAATATTAATTCATTGTCTACCCCCTGGTTTGCAGATCTGGCTAACTATTTAGTAGCCCGGGTCCTGCCGAAAGAATTCTCGAGTCAGCAAAAGAAGAAATTCTTTTCTGATTTAAAGAATTACTTTTGGGAGGACCCCTTTTTATTCTGTGTATGCGCAGACCAAGTGGTGAGACGATGCGTCTCGAGTGAGGAGGGTCTTAAAATTTTACGACATTGTCACGAGGGACCATCCGGTGGTCATTATCATTCAAACCGAACCGCGAGGAAGGCGCTGGAGGCGGGCTTTTATTGGCCCTCGCTCTTCAAAGATGCTCACACCCTTGTGAGTACTTGTGACAGCTGCCAGCGGTCGGGGAACATCTCTCGCCGGGATGAGATGCCCCAAAATATTTTCTTAGAATGCGAAATTTTTGATCTTTGGGGCATTGATTTCGTTGCTCCTCTCCCTCCTTCGTTTTCAAATAAGTATATTCTAGTAGCGGTCGACTACGTGTCGAGGTGGGCGGAAGCGCAAGCTCTCCCCACCAACGATGCGCGAGTCGTCGTTAACTTTTTAAAAAAATTATTCTCTCGATTTGGCACTCCGCGCGCTATTGTGAGTGATCAGGGCACCCATTTTTGCAATACTCAATTCACAAAAATCTTAGCAAAATATGGTGTCACGCACAAATTATCCACTGCATATCACCCACAAACGAGCGGCCAAGTTGAAGTTGTTAATCGAGAATTAAAACGGATCTTAGAAAAAACAGTTTCTATTAATCGGAAGGATTGGGCAATAAAGCTCGATTACGCGCTATGGGCCTATCGAACGGCATACAAGACCGTTATCGGGTGTACACCATATCGAATGGTCTATGGCAAAGCTTGCCACCTTCCGGTCGAATTAGAACACCGCGCATTTTGGGCGCTTAAATTTTTAAATCTTGATTCTACTTTAGCGGGCGAACAAAGAAAATTTCAAATGAACGAATTGGATGAGTGGAGAGCGAATGCGTATGAGAGTAACAAATTATATAAGGAGCGAACAAAGTTTTATCACGACAAACATATAAAATTTCCAAAAACTTTTTCGCCAGGTGATCTCGTCCTCCTTTATAATTCTCGTCTTCGCCTTTTTCCGGGAAAGTTGAAATCTCGATGGTCCGGACCTTTTATTGTTAAAGAGGTTTGGTCCTATGGGACAATTCTAATTTCCCACCCGGAAAAAGGTTCCTTCAAAGTTAACGGGCACCGCCTTAAATTGTATCTTCCGGGAGACTTACCTAATGACAAGAGTGATGCGATATTTCTTCATAATATAACATGATCGGCAAGTGGGTCAAGCTACGCGACCTTAAACAAAACGCTTTTGGGAGGCACCCCAAGGTTATCTTTTTATTATTTTCTCTTGTTTTTGTTCTTTCTTTAACATCTTTTGTAGGTAATCGCGGCTTCCCCACAAAAGCTTCAAAAAAAATTATTAGGGAAGCTCTTTTTCCTTCTCTTCTTTTTCCTTGCATTTCTTTTTACCTTTTCTTACTTCATACTTATTTTTAAACATTGGGGATAATGTTTAACTTTAAGTATGGGGGTGTAAATAGCCCTTTGTAAATATTTGTAAATAGTTTTAAAAAGAAAATTTTCAAAAAAAAAATGAAAAAAAAAACAACAAAAAGAAAATTTTAATTTTGTTTCTATGATTTCCTTTATTTAAGCACTTGTAAAATCCAAAAACTCAAAAAAAATTAGAAAATAGAAAAATTTAAATCTTGGAAAGGGACGTTTGGGATTTTATCCCATCACACCTCCTAGTACCTTGCGAACCCTTAACCGGGTAGCCCTTGGGAAGTCCAAGACTTAACAAAAATTGTTAAATTTTAAAGCTCGTTTCTTTTCTTTGTAAATAGTTTTTAATGACAAAAAGTCAAAAAAAAAAAGATAATAAAAAAATTCAAAAAATATATATGAAAAAACTTAAAACACACAAAAAAAACTTTTATCTTATACCTCTCCTATTTGTTGTTTTTGTGATTTCTTAGAAATCTAGTTGAGAATGTTTATAAGCATGTTTAAGTTTTTAATTGGCTAAAATTTTGCTTATCATAGTTTGTTAATTTTAAATTTGAGGTAATCTTGATTTAAGAATCATCTTATGATTTTAAATTGATTAGAGAATTTTGTTAGCATGACTTCTCTTTTTATTTTTAAATGACTTCATTTTGTAGTAAATTTCCTAAACCTCTTTAGATTTCAATTATATTTTCTTCTAACTTCTTAGATCTTAGGAATTTTAATTTTACTAGAATTTGCTCTCAATATGATTTAAAGCTAGCTAGATTTATTTTCCCCTACCCTACCCCCTTTGATGGCATAAAAAAATGTATTAAAAGATCATATGTCATGGGAATAAGAGGATAAAATTCATTATTCCCTAAAACATATGCACCCAAAATATTTGAAAAGATTATATGGCATGGAGTAAGAGGATAAAATTCATTACTCCTAAACCATATACATTTTGGGTTTTTATTAGAAGAGAAAAAAAAAGAGAAAGAAAGAAAAAAAAAGGAAATTTCATGATAAATTCCATTTCCTCCATTCAAAAATGTCTCTTCTTATGCCAAATTTTATGAAATCCCCCTTAGCCAATTATCATTGTTCTAGTTTTAGTTGAAAATTATGGAGGGAGCAATATTTAGTAATTTACTTTTCCTTAAGTTTCTTTTAAGGTAGAGTTCTTATAATTTTAATTTAATTTAGTTTTATAATTTCTACAATTTTGTCAAACTACTTAATTTTCTTGAGAAGTTCTTGCCTAAACATTTTTCCCTCTTTTCAAATCATCATCATAATTTAGGACTTAACTCCCCCTTGAATTTACTCTTAACTTAACTTTTGGTTAAATGAAATTTTAGTTTTAAATTAAAATTTTTTTAAGGATGTCTTATAAATTATGTCTCACACTTTTGCTCTGGAATAGCAAAACCTCAAGTATGGGGGTATTTGATAAGTAGTATTCTTATAACTTTTTAATAGAAAATTTTGTAAATATTTAATATGAATTTTCCTTTTTATGTCAATTTTAGGTTATAAGTAGTTCTTTTTGTAATTTTGATTCTAACTTAGCTTAATTTCAATTTTTGCAGAATTTTGGGACAAATCTGGAAAAATGGCATATCACGCCCTCGGTCACGCCCGTGACCGAGGGAGTGTAACCTGAAGATCAGTCCAGAATCGATGCCACGCTGTTTGAACCAGTCCACACCAAGTCACGCCCCAGGTCACGCCCGTGACCCAAAGTCACGCCCGTGACCGGGGGCGTGTAATCTTAGAATCTTCCACGTAGAGCTGCCATCGAGATGTGGAGCTGCAGTCGAGAAGTCAACTTGAGTCACGCCCGTGACCCACATGTCACGACCGTGACTTGCCCGCGTGATCTCTGCTTCGCCGCCGCGCCAAATTCCAGCCCACGCCGCATTTAATGCAGCCGTCCAAAGTCACGGCCGTGACCCGACATGTCACGCCCGTGACATGTCATTTCTCGTCGCGCCGTCCAGAAAGCCCACGCCGCTGTCGGATCCGATGTGAATAGTGCAGTCACGCCCTTGGTCACGCCCGTGACCAAGGGCGTGTAATCTGAAATTTTTTCCTATAAATTCAGAGGTTCTCCTTGAGTCCAGGGTTCATAATTTTGGAGTGGGGGAGGTGCTGTTGGAGCCAATCTTGAGTATTTTTTCACTTTCATGTTCATGTTCATGTGACTTTACTTTCATGTTCATGTTCATGTGACTTTACTTTCATGCTCTCTTCCTTTTCTCATGCAATGTACTAGCTTTCTTTCAATGCAATAGCCTAGTTTAAGTTTGTAACTTTGTTTTTCCTAGCTTGCAATCTCTTCTCTTAAGACTTGTAATAGTTTTCATTTAAATAAAAATTAGTTTGTTCTCTTGATTTTGTCTCCTCCTTACTTAGTTAAATTTTCTTATTATGCATTTTTATTTTTCTTTCTCTTCCCCCTCCACCATGATTAACTAATCCTCATTAGTACTCGATCAAAATGATCCGAGGATGAGTTAGACAAGTTATGATTCTCTAAAGTTTTCTTTTTCCGTTTTTACAAACACTTGAATTACCCTTGATTTATAATTAGTGAGGCCATATTGTCGATATATGGTTTTCGCTTATGTTTTCATACTTAGTTAGCCGAGAGGGTCAAAGTATGAATTGATCACTCAAGGGTAAAGAGAGTTGCACGCACCCCTCGAGAGAGGATGACGTAAATCTCCCGGATTGGAGTCAAATCCAATAGCGGGGTTCACTTCGTAAAGCAAGTTTTAGGTAATCGATTATAGGACGAGAGTCCGGTTGATTTTTCCTAAACTTAGTTGGGCATTAACCTCGAGAGAGGCATGTTCGAGCTTCGGGAACCTCCACGGTCAAGTAGTTCTATTTAAACGGAATTAGATTTAATTTCTTTTCACTTGTCTTTTCTCACTCCAATGTGACTTTTGATTGAGTACTAGCCTCTTTTATCATCATCTAAACCCTTAATTTAGCTTGCAATTTCTCTTTTTCTAGCTAAGTAACCAAAACCCCAAACTATCATTAGATAAGATAATAGCGTCTTTCCTCAAAGTAGAAGTAATCAACGCGCCCCGTGGAATACGACCTTGGTATTTCTTAATATCCTATACTATAGACGATAAGGTACACTTGCCTTTATCGGATATAGTTTTGGAGAAAATCTCAAACCTTCACTAAATTTCAAAACCGCAAAAATTTAATATCAGGCGGCGGCGGTTGGCCATGGATCTTCTCTCCTCCGGCGAGCTTGCTCCAATCCTCAACTCTCCAGCAAAATCTTTGCTCCAGGTGGCTATCCCGACTCCTTAGGCCTCTCTGAAGCTGTTGGTGAACTCAAAATGGAGGAGGGGAGGACTCTAACGTGTGTACCATTAAGGCATGGTTCGGTCATGCCTAGTTTGCTCCTCCCAGCCACCAAGTGGCATCAATTCAGCCCAATTTCGACTGAGGGAATAATGGGGAGTTCAGTTGGATCTTTGGGCAGAGGAATAGAGTGCCAAATGGCGTCCATTCCCATATTCCTCTTATTCTTTAATGGAGATTTGGGGAAAACTCCTTTCTACCCCCTTCCATGTCACTCCTTTCAAATTTTAGGGGGGCAAGAAAGGTAATTGTGCACTTGGGCTGCTGAGTGGGCTTTGGTTGAGGCCTTAGCCCTATTGGATTTGGTTTGGGCTCTTAATTTCTTCATATTGGCCTAAGGTTGACGAAGGTTGACTTGGTCAATTGGGTGGCTTAGCTGGTCCAAAATGTTGACCTTGGGTCCCTTAACAACCCCCCAATAATAATTGGGTCATAGTGATTCCCCAATTGGGCCAATTTAACCAATAGGTTTGATTTTGACCAAAATTGGGGGAAAGTTGAATTTGGTCAATTTGGTCAAATTGATGATACCATGAGGGGGCTTTTGAGTCAATTGGGTCCCCCCATGATGTTCTAAGACAAGGGGTGAAGTAAATTTCATGTTTTGGGGGTGAATTGAATCTATAGAGGAAGGATTGGTTTATGTTGACCTAAGTTTGACTTTGGTCAAATTGGACTAATTGAAGACCACGTGATGGGGCTTTTTGGTCCAAAGCACTCCTTTTGATATTTACCAACTAGTGGTGGTGTCAATTTGGACATTTGAGTCTGAATTGAACCCCATCGAGTTGAATTGGGCTATTTTGACCTAGGTTTGACTTTGGTCAATTTGGCTAAACTGTTTGACCAGATGATGGGGCTTTTGGTCAACTATGCCTCCTTTAGGGTTATGGACATGTTGGTGGTGTTAATTCACATCTATAAGTTCAATTTGAGCTAATTTGGTCTAAACTGACTTGCCCCAATAGTGGCTCACACTGGAGTTCTCTCAATTCAAGGTGACCTAAGGTCGCCACCTAGCTCAAACTCACTTTTCTCACCACATGACCTGCGCGCTCTAGTTGAATTCAATGGGTCTAGTAGGAAATGGAATGTTACAAATCCCAATAAACAAAAGAATAATTTCATCCCCGAAATTCAAGTTTGGGTCAACGGGGTTCCAAGCTCAATGAATATGAAAGGTCTCAAGAAGGTCTATAAAGATATCACAAGACTATATGGTAATTGTTATATTGTCCCATCAATATCTCAACATATCCATCTTTCAAATTATATTACACGGTTCCACTTTGTGAAGGGAGTACGATGTCTTCTTAGTAATTAACTCTAACAAAGTTCCCAGATCTTCCTACTGATATAGAAAGTTTATAAACAAAATTCTATAACAACCCATCAACAATAATTCGTAGTATGAATTTCTCAAATTTTTACGTTCTAATTCTACTTTATGAAGGAAGCATGTCTTTTGCTCAATGATTACTTCTAAAAAAATTCTCAGGGCTTCCTACTGATATAAAAGTCTATATACAAATTCCATAACAATCCAGCAACAATCATTCATGGTATGAATTTCTCAAATTATAAGTTCACATTCTACTTCATGAAGGAAGTATCAAAAATGTGTAACCATAAACTCTATCAAAATTACCAGAGGTGTATAATATTATCACAAGGTTATGTCCAGATTTCTAGAATATTCCAGTGTCAATTATTCCAGATATGAATATTCTAAATTATAACTCCAAATTGCACATTGCGAATGAAGCATGAAGTTTACTCAGAGATTGAATCAAATAAAATTTCTATAGCTTCATAGTGATATAAAAGGACCTTGTACAACATTTCATAACATTTCAGTATCAATAATTCAGGGAATTAATTTCTCAAGCTATGGGTCCAAATACCGCTTTGTGAAGGGAGCTTGTTATTTACTCGAGGATTAAATCTAACAAAATTTTCCAGTGCTCTCTACTGATATGAAAAGTCTATACACAAAATTTCACAACATTCCATTGAGCTTCGACCCTATATTTACACACTTGGTGTCTATGTGACCAAAACATGTGAAGTCAACTTTCCTAGGGAAACTAACCCCAAGGTTAATGATTTTCACTATAAAGTATTGTATTATGACCCTAAGTGCATGTATTAAATTTCATAGAATTTGACTAAAGGAAAACCCTTAAACTCTCATATAAACCTAGTGTTACATGGTAATGCTATAAGCACACCAATTCACTTGCACTTGCTTGTGAAGTAAACTGACTTTCAGAGGTCCAATTGACCTAAAATTTTAACCATGGTCTACTATATGCATGACCACCCTCCCAAAGGAGATTTGGTGTGATTTTAGTCCAAATCACTCATATTATACACCATATATGATTTATTAAATTTCTACTAAAACTTATAGAAATGTGCCCCAACGGTTCTGATCTTTGGGAATATAGTAGATCTAGTGTGCATACACAAATGGTTAAATTATCTGCCTCATATCGTTTACTATGTAAAAGTTATTCATATTTTAAGGTATATCCTTCACTAGGACCAACCTTACTAAATATGTCCTACTGTGATTTGTAGGGCTCCAAATGGTGTGACCTCACTTTCTAATTAAGGATAGTAGACACAATTGCCTACAAAAGTTAACTCATCCTACTTTTCATTTTATGGGCTCTAAGGGCCTCAAAATTGGGGAGCAAAGGGTCCATTTTACTAGGGTAAAAACAACCTTTTGGTGTGGCCTAAGTAAAGGTTTTTCTATCGATCGTTTAAACATAGGCCTACTCATATGTATGGATTCAATTGAGTCAAGACCTTACCCTAGACTAATATACACATAATCACCTTTCCAAGGGGATTTGGAGTGATTTGACTTCATATAGTCTGAAATTTATACCATGCGTGTTTTATGAAATTATCACAAAAGATATAGAAAAGGTCTTTCCAAAAATTCGCATTTTTGGGAAGTGTATTTATTTGGGCATGACTCATGCATGACTAAAATTTCATCCTACTTGGAGTTGTAGAACTCCAAGATTCACTAAGTTCAATTTGGGTGTTATATGCACACCATTTTCCGTATGTAAGGTCTAGGAAATCCAAGTTCGTACCAAACTAATCCAATAAACAAAAGGATTAGCCCATATGCATTTTAGGCTAAGTTTCTTTGGTATCATTAGAATATATTTGTCCTAGATAGGCATTCAGTCCTTAGGGTATCCGACCCTAGACTTGGAGTCCCATCTTGAGACCTATTGATATTCCACATACTTTAAGATCCTCGGGGTTACCAATTATCACACCCTTCTCAAGGTTAGTATATATGCAGCCCCAAAATGGGGATTTTCCAAACATCAATCCTTATCCGACTGAACACAAATCCTTATGCAATTTCTGGTATTTGTCATGATGATTGGTTCGATGCAACCTAGTTGTTAGTTTGCAGATTTAAGTTTACGAGTCTCTTGTTATTTTTTTTATGGATTTCATGCACCAATCACTTGAGGCGATCATATCCATTGGGTAAGAAGTGATAATCTCACTTGGTAAGAGAAGTAGGGACATCAAAGTTTAAGCCTTAAGCAACTACTTTCCTATAAGGTTCTTCTCTTAGTCACTTGGGTGTCGTCATGCCTTTAATCAGTCTATACCTGAGGTCGGTTTTGGATTAGTATATGCTATGAAATCGTCTTGGTGCGTCAAACTAGAATGATTTCCTAGTTGGGTTGGTTGGCCTAACTCATTGATTAATGGAATATTTTGTGTGATTTTTACACATGGGCATACCACTGCTTTCGCTGCTAGTTTATCCTCAAACTAACTCGAGCGGGGGTGTCTTAGGGTTTTGTGGACTTCTTTCTCGTTGGATCATTTATTCAAGTGATACCAGTTGTAAGATCCCTCTCCCGCACTAGGAGAGATCCCAGATCTTATGCCCAGAACCGTCGTCTTACAGTGCGCCAACACACGAGTTAGCCATCTCCGCAAGACGTCGATCCTGCCGGCAAGAACGATCAACTAGACCAACAAGAGATAAGAAGAAAAACAAGGTAAAATAAACCAAGTCCACAATGACACACATATACATATGCCAACATAGTAAACAAGTCCATCAATGAGTACAAAAGAAAGAGTAAGGGCTTATGCCCAGTACATGTCCGAATGAAAAGACAACAAAATAAACTCTCTCTCTCTCTACATATCTATGCGGAAGCTGAACACTCTCATCATCTGGCACCTGTCTCATGGTAGAAGTAATGCGTGGCATCTGCTCCTCAAGTCTTGCCATCTCGTCCTGTTGGTCTTGCGGCTGCTCCAGCTCCTCGAACTCCTACAGTAACAACCGACTGTTAGTCATAAAGACTAAGCCAGTTTTGTCCCCGCCTCCCACCACAACTCCTAGGCACTGGGCAGGAAGAAAAAGCGGACAACAAGGGGTAATAACAAATGCAGGTCACTGATGCGCAAATCTAGCACACCGTTATAGGCGGTAGCGAGACTGCGGCACGAAACGGCAGTGTACCGATCGTTCAAGTAATATAAAATGTGGGAGTGAATCCCCAAGTATCAATCTCGGAGGAACACAATAAGGTGGAGTTAACTATTGAGGAAGGACTTGAGATCGAAGTCCTTTAGAGCGGATAGATTACGGAAAAGGGGGGTTTTGGTTTATGGAAAATAAAAGAAAATACTACAACTACTCCTATGCAATGCTGTTATGCAATGCTTCGCTTAGCGGGATAGAGACTAGGCAGGCCTTGAGCGCGCTGCTTCGCAAGGGTGGATGGACGAGTAGGCAAGTGGAATCGAACTGTGCAGGCCTTGAGCGTGCTGCTTTGTTAGGCGGGTGGAAGAGTATGCACACGGAATGAAATGGAGGGTGGAGTGGATTTGGTGGCGCACCTCATACACACATATGAACAAGATAATTTCAATAAAATGAAATAAACATTACATAACAAGGTTCATAGTGTACATCATCAAAAGATAGAGAAATCTAGCATTTACAACAACCTATACAAAGAAAGAGAAAGTAAGGAATCGGCCCAATCCGAAGCCTTGTCGAAGATTCACGGTTGGAATCGCTGGGTTGTCAATCCGCGTCCAAACTCGGTCTTTAACTGCGTCCGGGGTAGAGAAGGTTGTCACTACCTTCCAATGGCCCGTCTTCTTCGTGTCACGATCCGACCGCACGACCTAGCTTTCCTCTCCTTGGATATTGGTGGATGTAGGGCTAAATCCCTCTCCTTGGAGCTCGAGGATGATGGAGGAGGCCAAAGGGGGCGGAGAACCTGCGGAAATGGCGGAAACGGCGGAGAAATGGCGCTGGAAAATGATCGTCCCTGACCTAAAATCGCGCATGTCTATTTATAGGCGGAGCAGAAATTAACTGCGTGCACGGTCAGGCGCACGACCAGTGGTCGTGCGCAAAGAAATGCCTCTGATCATGCGCGAAGAACTTGTAGTATAGTCCTGAACTGCAAAAATAGCGCACGGTCAGTGGCGCACGACCAGTGGTCATGCGCGAAGAAGGCCAGTGATCGTGCGAACCGCTCTGTCTGGTAAGGGGAATTAACGCACGACCAGTGGTCGTGCGCCTGGTCGTGCGCGAAGGAAAACACACGACCAGTGGCTTTTTCGACCGAAAAGTCCCCAGAACCAATCCCGAGTGTCGCACAACCCCTGAACCTGCATGAAAACAACCAGGGTCACTGAAATATTAAGAAAATACACCACATCGGGCCTAGACGTGCACTTCATGTGAGAATTGTGACTAAATGAAATATAAGCATTAATACACAAAGAGTGAAGTGCAAGTGCGTGAAAACTAGCCCATATGAGTCCATAAAAGTGTATATAATTGGGACTCATCACACCCCCAGACTTACCTGTTTGCGCGTCCCGAGCAAACAAATCCGGTGGGATAAGAAAATGGTAGTTAGCGTAGAGAATTGCAAAGAAACAGTAAGATGTGAAGTATCATACCCATGCAAATAGAAATTCAGTAAAAGAAGATTCTAACTATACTAACAAATTTACAATTGTATAAATGCGTAAATTGAGATTTATTTGTACTCAAATGGTGACTCGTGAAAAATTTGTGCGGTCGTGCCCGGTGTGAAAGTAAACAAGCCACTCAGGAGGGTGTTGCAAAAACCGAAATTCAGGGATAACTCCGCTGAAATCCATCAACTTCGTGAGCCATAAGCTTGCCCGGTCACACTCTCTCCACGGTGCTAGCAAACTCAAAAGGTGAATCCGTAGGGCTTTTGAGTTTTTTTGAGGCTTAGGTTACAGAATGATATACAAAGATAAACTGAAAGTCTACGCAACCCAAATGAGCAACATCAATATGCTTACCCAGAACAAGCCCAAAACAGCGCTAGTGTACCACAGCCCCAGACTTAGCTTGAAAACCCGGTGTGTACACAGCCTACTCCAAACAAATACCAACTGAATTTTTCTATTACGCCCAAGGGGATTTCATTTCATTTCTATTCTTTTCCTCAGATTTTTCTTTTCATTTTCTTTCTATTTATTTTATCCCCAATTGGTTTACAAGAATGCATTCAGCACACAATATAATTTTTTTCATATCACAAAAATTCCATACATCACACCCAAAGAAATATAATTTCAGTTAACTCACTACTTGGTTGCGACAATAGGATAAGCTTCAGGTTTTGGTGATTGAAAGAAGAGCTGGAACAAAGGAGGGGTAGGCACAAATTTGGCTTGCAAAGGTAAACGCATAGGTCATGGAAATCAAGGACCAAACTAGCCAACTAGATGGCCTACTTCACGCTCAACTTAGTGAGTTGCTCTCACCCATGCTTCAAGAGTCAAGTTCTTAGGCCACGAGAAAGATAAACCTTCCTTCCGACTCGAGCAACGCACAACTAGCGCTCGCTTACACACAACACCGTGCTACCGCAAATTTCAGTCACATTCACCAAATGAGTAAATTAAATTTAAAACTACGCAAAAACACTAATTGTAAATTAAAAGTACAGAGACAATCTAATTCTACTCAAATTTCTATGCAAGCAAGGAATATGCGACTAGAGCACTACAAGAGTCAACATCGCACTCCTATTTGCAATTCCTAAGCTAACATCCTATTTCGCATTCCAAACCAAGATAGCGTGTACGGAAGCACACAAACAAGTGAGTGTGCGCTTGTGCGGGTGTAGTGGTGTATATGAAACAATAATTATAAAACTGGACTGAAATATACTTCTAGTATGCAGTGTCATGTGCTCGTGCATGGGCACACATAACCACTCTCCCCCACACTTAAACTAGACAATACACACAATATATATCTATGAAATTCAGAAAAAAGCTAGGGGAAGAGAGTACCCAATGCTCAGAAATGAGCATACCAGAAGATTGGCGTTTAAATCTAGACCTAGCTGCAGCATCCATCCAGAAGAATACCTGCAAGGGTCAGCTCCGCAAAAACAAAAGAAAAAGACAAACTAAAATAAACTACAGCTAACTAAACATGATTAGAAGAAAAATAAAAATGTAGGAAAAGTAAGATAACTACTGGGGTTATTGTCCTCCCAGCACGACTTATTCAAAATTAAAGCTGTTCTAGCTAATGGGTCTATGAAAAAGGAAAGGAACAGTAACTGTTCTAATACGCGTGTCGGTAGTGGGTACCAATACGGCAAAAGAACAGTTACTCCCCTACCTAAATAAAAATACCTGCTGAACTCAGGTAGCGGAAATAGGAAGTAAGAAGTGGAGGAAGGCTGGTCCTCACTCATCTCACCACAAAATAAATCCTTGCCCAGCAAGGTGTCGTCTTCAGGGAGGCAGCAGGAGGAGAAGGCAATGAGTGGAGCTTCCTCTACGGAGGGGGGATCAACCTCCTCACATAAGAGGATGCTCTCATCATTGACTTGAGCAACATGCTCCAAGTCATCCTGGGGTACCTGTGAAGACTCAACCTGCACAGGCTCAGATGAAGAAGGGGGATCAAGAAATAAACAAGAAGAATGACTTAAATAAAAATCAAGCGGGGGAGTGGTCCCGGTCTCACTCCCATTAGGTTGGGAAAGTAAAATAATGTTTGCATTATCATCAATGCTAAAAGGTTCGGCGGGATCAACAGTGGTTATGACCAAGAGTTGGACTTCCTCCACCGGTGTTGAGGTAAAATCCTCATCACCTAGAAGGTTGTCCTCCTTCATCGACGCAGGCACATACTTAGATCGCCAGCCTCATCCTGCGACACATCATCGACTGACGACACAAATGTAGTAGAATGCACAATAGGGGGAGGAATAGTGCTTGGATAAAAGTCAAGCACTGATTCCTCACAAAGAATCTATCTATGCACGGTGATATATATACAAGGGAGATGGGCTCAGCCATGTCTGAGCCTAGATTAGCCACACATCTGGTGACTTTGTCCACATCATCCCCTTCAAAATGTGAATGTGACACAGACACATAACCGGATGTTGAAGGTGTGCTGCTAGAAGTAGGAGTCGGGATGATCCGGATATCCGGCTCGTCATCCTCGTCCAATTGGCGAAGATAGGCAGCACAATCCTTCAAGGCATGATCCGTGCTCTGACAAAACAAGCATTGCCTTACGGGCTTCTTTGGCACAGCAGGAGCTGAAGCCGAAAAGAAGTATGACGGTAAAGGCTCGGCAGAATATTCATAGGACTTATGCACACCAGATGGAGTACCAGACGAAGTCGGTGCTCCATATACTGGGCCTTGGGTGTTAGGGCTATTATCTCCCTTTGGACATCTATCACTAGCATGCGATATATCTCCACACCAACGGCAACTAATATTAAATGAAGCCCACATAGTGTGAAGATAAAATGATTCAAAAGGAAAACACTATTGTGCAAAATACTACACCTAACAATAATTTACTAAGCAACCTAATATAAACAAAAAATAGAATAAGAAGAAATAAAACAAAAGAATGCAATACACAAATGGAAGGGCTTTAATCTCTGATTCTCCCTCTCCAGAAAACTCACATGACCTTGTTCCCCGGCAACGGTGCCAAAAACTTGATGCGCAAATCTAGCACACCGCTATAGGCGGTAGCGAGACTGCGGCACGAAACGGCAGTGTACCGATCGTTCAAGTAATATAAAATGTGGGAGTGAATCCCCAAGTATCGATCTCGGAGGAACGCAGTAAGGTGGAGTTAACTATTGAGGAAGGACTTGAGATCGAAGTTCTTTAAAGCGGATGGATTGCGGAAAAGGGGGGTTTGGTTTATGGAAAATAAAAGAAAATACTACAACTACTCCTATGCAATGCCGCTATGCAATGCTTCTCATGGTGGGATGGATACTAGGCAGGCCTTGAGCGTGCTGCTTCGCAAGGGCGGATGGACGATTAGGCAAGCGGAATCGAACTGTGCAGGCCTTGAGCGCGCTGCTTCGTTAGGCGGGTGGAAGAGTAGACACACGGAATGAAATGGAGGGTGGAGTGGATTTGGTGGCGCACCTCATACACACATATGAACAAGATAATTTCAATAATATGAAATAAACATTACATAACAAGGTTCATAGTGTACATCATCAAAAGATAGAGAAATCTAGCATTTACAACAACCAATACAAAGAAAGAGAAAGTAAGGAATCGACCCAATCTGAAGCCTTGTCAAAGATTCACGGTTGGAATCGTTGGGTTGTCAATCCGCGTCCAAACTCGGTCCACAACTGCGTCCGGGGTAGAGAAGGTTGTCACTACCTTCCAATGGCCCGTCTTCTTCGTGTCACGATCCGGCCGCACGACCTAGCTTCCCTCTCCTTGGATATTGGTGGATGTAGGGATAAATCCCTCTCCTTAGAGCTCGAGGATGATGGAGGAGGCCAAAGGGGCGGAGAACCTGCGGAAATGGCGGAAACGGCGGAGAAACGGCACTGGAAAATGATCGTCCCCGACCTAAAATCGTGCATGTCTATTTATAGGCAGAGCAGAAATTAACAGCGCGCACGGTCAGGCGCACGACCAGTGGTCGTGCGCGAAGAAATGCCTCTGATCGTGCACAAAGAACCTGTAGTATAGTCCTGAACTACAAAAATATCTCACGGTCAGTGGCGCACGACCCGTGGTCGTGCGCGAAGAAGGCCAGTGATCGTGCGAACCGCTCTGTCTGGTAAGGGGAATTAACGCACGACCAGTGGTCATGCGCCTGGTCGTGCGCGAAGGAAAATGCACGACAGTGGCTTTTTCGACCAAAAATTCCCCAGAACCAATCCTGAGTGTCGCACAACCCCTGAACCTGCATGAAAACAACCAGGATCACTAAAATATCAAGAAAATACACCACATCGGGCCTAGACGTGCACTTCATGTGAGAATTGTGACTACATGAAATATAAGCATTAATACACAAAGAGTGAAGTGCAAGTGCGTGAAAACTCGCCCAGATGAGTCCATAAAAGTGTATATAATTGGGACTCATCAGTGACAAGGGAATCTATACTAGCAAGTATATATATAACAAGGTAAACTATACTAGCAGATATTTATGAGCAGTAAGTGAAGTAGAAAACAAGTAGTAAGTAAGGAAGTAAGTAAGCAGTAAGTAAGTAAAGCAGTGCTAGCTCAAGACTTCCAAAAATTCTGAGAAAATTACACTAGCACTATAATGCCACAAAAAAATCAATTCCAGAATTTCAAAATTTTCCAGGGATTCTAAAACCCAAATTTTCATTTAATATAATGAATGTGAAAATAGGACTTTACACATCAAGTACTTGTTCAAGGCTTCCAAAAATTCTGAGAAATTATAGTGGCATTATAATGGCATACAAACATCAATTTCAGAATTTCATAATTTTCCAGGGATTCTATAACCTAAATTTTTATTTAATATAAAGAATGTGAAACTAGGACTTTACACATCAAGTACTTGTTTATGACTCCTAAAAATTTTGAGAAAATTACTATGACACCTTAATGACCTAAAAGCATCAAATCTTAAATTTCATAATTTTCTAGAGAATCTATAACCCAAATTTTCATTTAATATAAAGAATGTGAAAATAGGACTTTACTTCTCATGTACTTGTTCAAGGCTTCCAAAAATTCTGATAAAATTACAGTGGCACAATAAACATCAATTCTAGAATTTCATAATTTTTCAGGGATTCTATAACCCAAATTTTTATTTAATATAAAGAATATGAAACTAGGACTTTACACATCAAATACTTGTTTATGACTCCTAAAAATTCTGAGAAAATTACTATGGAACCTTAATAACCTAAAAGCATCAAATCTTAAATTTCATAATTTTCCAGAGAATCTATAACCCAAATTTTCATTTAATATAAAGAATGTGAAAATAGGACTTTACACATCAAGTACTTGTTTATGACTTCTAAACCCTGAGAAAATTACTATAGCACAATAATGATCTAAAAAACTCACTACCTAGAGTTTTATAATTTTCCAAGCATTTTTCACCATAAACATTTCATAAAATAAGAAGTGTGACATAATTCATTTTAGTCTTATACCCAAGAATTTTGATCCCCAAAATCCTAAATTTCTCTGAGGTAATTTGATATACCATGGAGAGGGTGTGGTCAAAATCTCAGGAGCCAAGACTTAGCCATATTTGCTGAATACACAAAATAATACTTTTGGCTATTGGCACCCCATAATACCTCTTGTGTAGAGACATGCAAGTGTAAATACCCAACATGCACTAGTCTATTTGCTCCCAAATTTTTAATAGGGCTAAATGATGACAATACAAGTGTGCCACCAAAATTTGGGGTCAACTTGAGGTGTCTAGATCCCTAAATCACATCTATTTGAAAAATCAAATAATGGATAAAACTATAGAAAAATCTTCCCCTAAAAATCTGAATTTTTTAAATAAGATAGTCCTAGGGTATATACATGCATGGTCCAAATTTCAGCTTCATTGGAGTTGTCATTTAAAATATATACACAAAATAATTTTTGGCCTCTAGTTGGACCAGCATCACCAAATTGGATGTTGGAGGTTCTACATTGCTCCAAATGGACTGATTCAAATTTCTAATTAAAGTAGACCTCATGATCTACCAAAGCTATTTCAGGACATTTTTCATGAAATAGCTTCTAAGTACCTCATAAAATTATTTCAAAATCTGTAATGGAATGTGACAAATAACATTTTATTTGAATATTACTGGTCTGCGATTAACAGAGCATCCTAGATCCGACGGCGATGCTTCATCTTCGTCGATGAGCCAAGGGACATGATTGACTCCTCCTGGGCTAATATCTCGAGCCTGATTCCAGCCACCTGAGGGCATCTCCGGCCAATCCCTTCAGCCACCACCTCCGGCCGGGGTAGGGCTATCCAGTGGCGGTGAGAATGCGTCCAGAGGTGGTCGGAAAAGGCCTCCCGTCATTTTTTATTTTTTGTTAAGAGCAATGGAAATCCGAAATGGTAAGCTCCCATTTCTGCTTCGATTTGAAAAATAGAAGAAGGGGAATGCTAGCACAGGAGGAGGGGAGGAGAAACCGGACCTTAGTGGGGCTTGGCGGCGGTGGCAGTTGGCCATGGATCTTCTCTCCTCCTGCGAGCTTGCTCCAATCCTCAATTCTCTAGCAAAATCTTTGCTCCAGGTGACTATCCCGACTCCTTATCTCTGAAGCCGATGGTGAACTCAAAATGGAGGAGGGGAGGGCTCTAATGTGTGTACCACTAAGGCTTGTTTCGACCATGCCTAGTTTGCTCCTCCCAGCCACCAAGTGGCATCAATTCAGCCCAATTTTGACTGAGGGAATAATGGGGAGTTCTGTTGGAGCTTTGGGCAGAGGAATGGAGTGCCAAATGGCCTCCATTCCCATATTCCTCTTATTATTTAATGGAGATTTGGGGAAAAGTCCTTTCTACCCCCTTGCATGTCGCTCCTTTCAAATTTCAGGGGGCAAGCAAGGTAATTGTGCACTTGGGCAGCTGAGTGGGCTTTGGTTGAGGCCTTATCCCAATTGGATTTGGTTTGGGCTCTTAATTTCTTCATATTGGCCTTAGGTTGACCAAGGTTGACCTTAATGTTGACTTGGTCAATTGGGTGGGTTGGTTGGTCCAAAATGTTGACCTTGGGTCCCTTAACACCCCCGTCCCTAATGTTAATTGGTCATGGTGATGCCCCAATTGGGCCAATTTAACCAATAGGTTTGATTTTGACCAAAATTGGGGGAAAGTTGACTTTAGTCAATTTGGTCAAATTGATGATCCCATGAGGGGGCTTTTGAGTCAATTGGGTCCCCCATATTGTTCTAAGACTACGAGTGAAGTCAATTTCATGTTTTGGGGGGTGAATTAAATCTATAGAGGAAGGATTGGCTTATGTTGACCTAAGTTTGACTTTGGTCAAATTGGACTAATTGAAGACCCCATGATGGGGCTTTGGGGTCCAAAGCACTCCTTTAGATGTTTAACAACTAGTAGTGGGGTCAATTTGGCCATTTGAGTCTGAATTGAACCCTATTGAGGTGAATTGGGCTATTTTGACCTAGGTTTGACTTTGGTCAATTTAGCTAAACTGGTTGACCATATGATGGGTCTTTTGGTCAACTATGCCTCCTTTAGGGTTAGGGACATGTTGGTAATGTCAATTCACATGAATAAGTTCAATTTGAGCTAATTTGGTCTAAAATGACTTGCCCCTATTGTGGCTTACACTTGAGTTCTCTCAATTCAAGGTGACCTAAGGTCACTACCTAGCTCAAACTCACTTTTCTCACCACATGACCTACCCTAGTTGAAGTCAAGGGGTCTAGTAGGAAATGGGATGTTATACACATATTCCCATAGACGGCGCCAAACTATTGCGGATCGCTCAGGTATTCTCGTAGACCGGTCGAATTGAACCACCTTAACTCGGAAGCGAACCGAGCGAGCAAACAATCATTGAGTGAATTAGTAAATGACACAATGACTTTTAACGTGAAAAACCTAGAAAGTGTGAAAAACCACGCGGTCGGAGCTGTGCCGACCATCTTCCACTATCTTCTGGGGGGTTACAATTAGAGATTGAGAACTCGAGCGCGATAGACTGCTGCTCGTTACAATGAGAGAGAGAGAGAGAGAGAGAGAGAGAGAGAGCTCCGAAGGTGACAGACCACATCTCAGAAAACTAAGTACTTTTTCTTCTGAGAACGACAGTGAGAACAAAAGTGAGACTGCTGAGTCATCTTTCGCGACCTTCGAAGGCTCGAAGGATATCTTCGAAGATTCGAAGGAGCTCTTCGACGGCCGAAGGGATCTTCAAGCGCCCAATGAGAATTCCAAGGAATTATTCAAAGGAGCTCTCTCGGGCATAGAAGGCAAGGTGTCCTGAAATGAAGGCTCTAGGCTCCTTTTATAGCTTTGGTCGGGGGCAGCCCGATAATTTTGCCGTCGTAACCACCATAACCACCTGGCGGGGGAATCACGTTGGTCAATTTGGAGCACACGGATCGCCATTTTTTGTAAATGACCATTTCACCCTTCGGGCAGTTCGGGCATCTTTGTTGATGGTGATGAAGGCGACGAACGGATCCTGCAATTTGAGAAATTAGGAAATATTAACTCCGTGCGTGTTCAGAACGTGGAAACATTCTGAGCGCGCGAGGAAGCGTTCTGAGCTCACGATGAACTTGGAAGCATTCTGAGCGCGCAATGAACTTCGAAGCGTTCTGAGCGTGTAAGATCCCCCTCCCGGAACACACGACACGGCCGAGGGGATTCTTATGCCCAGGACAACCGCCTTGCGGGAGCGCCAACACACGAGCTAGCCTCCCCCACAAGATGGCTATCCTGCCGGCCAAACCAACTGAACAGCGCCAACCCATCAATAATATAAAAGCAAGAAGCCATATAAGTAAATTCACATAAGTAAAAGTCCAAAAAGTACTAAACACAAGATGCTCCGAGAGCTCCTGCAAAAGTATCAGAGTATCAAGGTAAATGCCCCAAGGGCTACATCTCAAACTGTGCTCACATCTGTCACCGACGGCAGCGAGGGGATCGTGGCCTCCGGCCCTGTTGTCCTGGCCTGGCTATTCTCCTCCAGCGTCATGCGCTGCTGCTCCTGGAGGCGCTCCTAAAAGGAAGGACGTAGCAACCGTTAGTCATAAAGACTAAGTGGCTTCACATCCGCTCCCCCGGCGACTCCAAGGCACCGGGCGATAGAAAAGGAAGACAAACTGCAATATAAGCAATAATATACAAGCAGGTGACATGAATGGTTGTTCATATATGTCGGTTGTATAAGTACCCAAGTACTTGCAATAATTCTAACTAACGGGTACAAAAATAACAGTGGTTATATAAGCAAGTACGAGTAACAAGAAAGCATGAGCAGAGTATCACAGAACCGAATATGAACTTAACTTATAAGGATGCCCATACAAGCTTATAAGTTAAGGATCTGAACATGAAAATACCTCATCGTATAAAGGTGCCCATACAAGTTTATATGATGAGGATCCAATGCAGTGCAATGCAATGATTATGAATGATGAATGCAATGCAATGAATATGATATGGTGACTCACCCATGCAAAGTTCCTATGTTGACATAGACCTTTAGTTCTCGCTTTTTGAGTGGTAGCTAACCGCTCAGGCATCTCCCGTCATGGCCAGACGGAGATAGTGGAACGAGCTCCTCCACTACTAGGAGGGTATGAACACTACCAGTCTTAAGCCTCTGTACGCCTCGATGCTAAGAACACACAACGGAGACCCTGTGTACTGCTCGACGCTAAGAACACATAGCGGAGCCTCCAAGAACACAGAAGGGGACTTGGGTAGGAGAGCACCAAGAGTCCAACCCAACCGGTCTAGAGTCTACTGTCGGCTTCTGTCGGTGTCACGACTAGCAAGCCCGTAGACCCGCCACAAGCAATCCTCCCCAGCGGGGTCCATTTGTATCTGTGTATCAACATACACCAGGACTTCTAACCCAAGTCTTTCTATACAATCTGTGTATCTACGTACACCAGGACTTCTAATACAAGCCCTTCTATTTCAAGACAACACTTGGTTCTCCCGAGCCCATCTTGGTTATTCATTTTCAGTCTCTAACGGAGTTCATCGGCATCATATTTTACGACAATATATTTAATTAAGAACCCATATCAAATCGAGCCTTGCTGAAAGTTCTACCGTAGTTCCGCTAGCTTGTTATGGCCATTCTCACCAAATGTTAGCTCCGTCGACATTCCCAATTATTATTTACGGAGCAACGCGGGAAAGATCCATGATTAGCAAAATGACAACAAGTATCCTCCCACGACTCATGAAACTCATCAGAGGTCAGCACAATATCATCGATTTGATTTCTACCGATTGTTAAGATCATCAGACCAGTATTATAAGAGATATCCCAAAATTATCGCAATTCAAGCTACAACGATGCTGATTAACAAAACTGAGTTTCTGGGAGTTCTACTCCACCCCAAATTATGTGCCACCCCTTTTTGGAAAGCTCTCGCCAAGGGCTACAACATTCATGTAGAGTCCTAAACCCAGATCCAAGCGGCTCCTACCTAAAATCTGCTCTGAAGTCCACAACTATAATCTGGACAGCAAATCAGCACACCTTAACCACAATCCTGCTTTCTGGGCAGTCCACTCGACTGGACCTATAGGGAGCTACAGGTCACTTCAGAAAACGGGTAACCTATCGTCGGAAAGCTCTTTCCGAGGGCAACAACATTCATGTTGGGCCCGAAGTCTAATTCTAGTGGGATTAAGCCTAAAAATTGACTTGAACCCAGCTGCGCATAAATTTTCTTTAATAACCAAGTGCAAAGTTATGAAATGACAACTTCTTTAGCAAGAGGGCTATCATCACATTTATCAAACAATTTTATAATTAAAAATCCTAATTAACAGAGGATTATTCATCATCTTCCCCAAACAAAATTAGGTCATTTCAACTTCAAAAAATCCCTAAGTAATCATTCCTCTCACTCTCCCTCAACGACCATGGGTTTGCCCCAAATCAAATCACATCTATTCCTCTTGAAGATAAGAAATGATTCCTATAACCTCGCGGCGAACGATGCCCTAACTTTGAGGTTCCGGCTTGGTCTTCCTAAGGAAACTCCATTAAAGCTCACACGAGAAGCTCTCTTGAGCCTTCATCTCTCCTATTGTGATCTAAGACGCTAGCACCAAGGGAGAGGGGTCGGAAGTCACCTGATTTCCGGCCGACGATCGCGATTGTCTCCTCCGTGGCATGGAGGCGGTTGGACGAGCTGAAATCCTCCTCCAAGCTTGCTCCTTCAAAACCCTAGGTCAAAACCTTGAGGGGAGGTTGGAAAATGAAGTGGAAGTAAAAGAAGAAGAAGAAGAGAGGAAGGAGAAGATGAACAATCCGTCTGATTGGGAGGGTTCAGCTCTTTAGGGAGAATGAAATAGTGGGATTAGTTTAGGGTTGCATTAATGGTAAACGTATCCCCCAAGCAAAATCTTGAAACTCTACCAATAAATGTCAGCTTCCTATTGGTCCTAAACTCCACCAGGAGCTTTATCCTATGCATTTTAAGCCACCACCAAATAAAAATCTCGTGACTCTTACACGGCCGCTAGCGCCGGCGGTAGCACTACCGCCGGGCGTTAGCCTTTCTCAGCCATCTCGACGGCACCGCTGAGACACGGCCGCTGAGACGATTCGCTAGCGCCGGCGGTAGCACTACCGCCGGGCGTTAGCCCTTCTCAGCCATCTTTGGAAAGATATTTTCGAGGGCTACAACCTCCACGTTGAGGCCGAGGTCTGAATCCTGCTGGGTCATGCCTAAAAATGCCTTGAACCGAGCTGCGCGCCTTACCCAGATTCAGAATCTAATAAATTTCTAGTTCATGCAACTCTAAGTGACACATGTCACCCGAGGGGTCTAGCGCGGACGGGGATGTTACAAACCCTATAAACAAAAAAAATTAATTTCGTCCCCGAAATTTGAGTTTAGGGCTACGGTATTGAAACAAAGTATGACAAACTAGTTTAGGTCATACCTGGGGAAAATAATCCCGGGTAATGTTGCTGCATAAGGTCCATCGGCTCCCAAGTGTATTCCTCCCGTCCATGGTTGGACCACATAACTTTCACCAACGGAACCCTCTTTCTCCGCAACACTCTGATCTCGGTGTCTACTATCTGCATAGGCTCCAGCCGGACAGACCTATCGGTTTCCACAGGACCAGACGTAGCTACAACATGCTGATCAGGGCGAAGAAAGGCCCTCCGAAGAGAGGACACATGGAAAACGTCATGTAAATTCTCCAACTCCGACGGTAACATCAAACGATAAGCTAAGGGGCCAATCTGCTCCAGGATGGTATAAGGCCCCATATAACGAGGGCTGAGCTTCTTCCTTCCCCGAACCCGAGACACGCCGTGCATCGGTCTGATCTTCAAGAACACCTTGTCTACAACATGGAATTCCACTGCCCTGTGCTTTTTGTCATAATATTTTGTCTACCGGCTTTGCGCTTCAAGCATGCGGTCTCGAATCAGTCTGACCATTTCATCAGTATCATCGATGAATTTCATCCCTAACGCCTTCGGGTCCTCATCTTGGACCCATGACAAAGGTGTCCTGCACCTTCTTCCATATAATGCCGCATAAGGAGCCATGCCGATGCTCTCTTGATGGTTGTTATTATAAGAGAACTCTACCAAGGGCAGAAGTCTCTCCCACGGTTCTCCTCGATCCAAAACACAAAGGCGCAACAAATCTTCTAGGGTCCTGATCGTCCGCTCTGACTGGCCATCCGTATGAGGGTGGAAGGCCGTGCTAAAAGTCAAACGTGAGCCCAAATAAGCTTGCACTGCTTTCCATTCCTTGGAGGTGAAGCGACCGTTACGGTCTGAAACAATAGTTTTGGGCACTCCATGATAGCGAACAAACTGCTCGGCGAAGAGTCTCACCAACACGTCAACATGTGTATCCTTCCTCATCGGTATAAACCTCGCGACCTTCGTCAGACGATCCACAACCACCCATACAGAGTCATTCCCGGAGCGGGAACGAGGTAGCCCGTGAACGAAATCCATGGATATATCTTCAAACTTCCACTCGGGAACGGACAACGGCTGCAACAACCCAGCCGGGCTTCTACACTCCGCCTTTACCTTCTGGCATGCCTCACAGTGAGTGACAAAATAGGTGATATCCCGCTTCATCCCTGGCCAAAACATCGTCCTCCGCAAATCGGTATAAATCTTGACAATCCCGGGATGCACCGAATATTTAGTGCAGTGAGCCTCCTTCATTATGTCTTCTCGAATCCCTCCTCCCGCGGGTATGTATAACCTGCCCCGGAAATTAACAAGATCCTCCTGCATGGTGTACTCTCCCGCGGATCCAGCCTCCACTGCGCGAAGTATAGATTCTAGGGCAGCATCCTTCCTTTGCTCTGCTTGGATGCGATCTCGAATATCACAAACTATGCTCATCGCGGTCAGGTACTCGGCGAAAACCTCTGGATCGGCTCTAGACACGAGCGTGATTTGCATCTCCTCGAGCATACTTACCAACTCTATGGCCATCAATCGTGACTCTGGGCTGGATGTCCTCCTGCTCAGCGCATCGGCCACCGAATTTCGCTTCCCTGGGTGGTAGTTTAGTGTGTAATCATAGTCGCACAAAAACTCAATCCACCGCCGCTGCCTTAAATTTAGATCCTTCTGAGTGTGTATATACTTCAAGTTTTTGTGATCGGTGAATATCTCGCAGTGAACACCATATAAATAATGCCTCCAAATCTTCAAGGCAAAAATCACTGCACCCAGCTCCAGATCATGCCCCGGATAGTTCACTTCATGCTTCTTAAGCTGCCTTGAAGCATAAGCAATCACGTGCCCGTGCTGCATCAGTACAGCACCCATCCCCTGAAAAGATGCATCCGTGTAAACCTGAAATCCTCAACTGATAATAACCAGAGCGCAAGTCGAGCTTAGAGAACCACTGAGCTCCTTCCAACTAATCGAAGAGCTCGTCGATCCGCGACAGGGGATAAGTGTTCCGGACCGTCAGCCGGTTAAGCTCCCGATAATCTACACACAAGCGGAGCGAACCGTCCTTCTTCTTTACGAACAGAACCGGGGCTCCCCAGGGTGACGAACTAGGGCGAACGAACCCTGAGTCCTCCAACTCTTGCAATTGTACTCGGAACTCCGCTAGCTCCTTAGGTGTCATTCTGTACGGGGCCCGAGAAACAGGCTTAGCACCCGGTGCTAGCTTAATCTGGAAGTCTAACTCCCTAGGCGGGGGTAATCCGGGTAGTTTTTTAGGGAAAACATCAGGAAAATCCCGAACTACCGGTACATCCTTCATATCAGCCCCCTTCTCCTTCATCTCAAAACAGATTATAAACACCTCATCGCCTTGCTCGTGAGACTTTACAACCTGTACAGAGGACAACAAGTTCCGAGATACGGATCTTATACCTTGAATTACCACCTCCGACTCGGCATGCCTCAGCGTGATCTGCTTTGCCACACAGTCGATCTTCGCGTGATTCCAATGCAACCATGTCATGCCTAAGATTAGATCAAAGTCTGGCATCCGCAACACCATTGCCGGTGTCTCAAATTGCTTCCCACCGATGGATATTACCATGCTGCTCTTGGCGGTAGATAGTATCTCCGAGCCATCCGGAAGGCGCACCCTCCTGGGGGCTCCCTCAAAACACTGCACCGCACCCAGTTCACTCACAAACTCCTCCGATACGAACGAATGAGTGGCACTCGTATCGAAAAGAGTAAGGGCTGGCTTACCGCAAATAAGCACGGCACCTGGGGTTATAAATCATGTACACTTAAGCATAATAGTTTTGAAAAGACGAAACCAAATGCATGTGTGATGACCTCCTGCGGGTCTCGCTCCTGAGTTAGATCCAAAGCGTATACCTGCTCTTGAGCAAGCCTGGGGTTCCTACCCTGCCGACCTTGGCCTCGACCTCGACCTCTACCCCGCTGCGCCCCCGGGGGAGCCATGGGGCGATTCGGAGCATTTCCTTGCAGCTGCGGGCAGTAGGCCCGAATGTGACCGGCCTGGTGACAATAGTAGCAAACTCCGGCACCTCTTTGCGGCTGAGGCGCTTCATTCTGATGCGGTGGGGGAAATGGTAGCGGCTGTGCTGGCTACTCTATCCTGAAATTTGGGCGAAAACGCCCACCATCTCTCCTCCGGTCTCCGCCTCTACCCCTGGTGTTCCGCCTCCTTCCGAAGCTGGGCCCTGCCTCCATCACACCCTCTGCGGGCCTCTTTCCCTTAGCCTGGACCCCCAAATAGTCCTCCTCCAACTTTTGCGCCGTCTCTATAATCTGTGCGAGGCTCGAATCAACGACAAAGAGAAGAGCCTGCCTCAGGGGATCTCGCAATCCCTTGTAGAACCGCTTCGCGTACCCACGATCATCTAGATCATAAGAGTCTGCAAATCTAGCCAAGTGCTGAAATTCCCGTTGATACTCCACGACTGTCCTAGATCCCTGCTTCAGCTGCAGAAACCTCTCCTCGAGTTCATCTCGGGCTGTGGAAGAGACAAAATGCTCCAGGAACACGTCTGCAAACTCGTCCCAGCTTATGTCAAGATGGCTACGCCCTTCAAAGGTGGAGCCCATCAAGGACTTCCACCACCTTTTCGCATGAAGATCCAAGGCCGTGACCGCCAACGTGACTGCCATATTGCCTGGGCATCGAATCCCTGCCAATAACTCCTGCACTGTGTCCATCCATTCCTCCGTCTGAACTGCGGACTCCGTCCCATGATAGGTGGGAGGGGAGAGAGCATGGAAGGTGCTTAACCAATTTGAGTTCGGAGCCTGCGGCTGCACCGGCATCTGCTGAGACCTGAAGGCATCCAGGATTGCCGTCAGGGTCTGGCCTAACTCTGATTGTTGAAAAGGAGTAGGTACAGGAGGAACGGGAGCGGCCGTCGCTGGTTCTGAACGTACCGGGATCTTCATGCAAGGTAGATTTTTTTTTTGGGGTTAGGTTGGCTACTTGAAAGAAGATAATAGACCTACTTAATGCGAATTACACATGGGCACACCACTGCTTCCGCTCATTCAGTTTGTCCTCAAACTGAAGATGTGAGAGGGCGCACCATGCGGGAATGGACTTCTTTATCTCAGGATCGTTGCAAGCTGATACCATTTATAAGATCCCCCTCCCGGAACACACGACACGGCCGAGGGGATTCTTATTCCCAGGACAACCGCCTTGCGGGAGCGCCAACACACGAGCTAGCCTCCCCCACAAGACGGCTATCCTTCCGGCCAAACCAACTGAACAGCGCCAACCCATCAATAATATAAAAGCAAGAAGCCATATAAATAAATTCACATAAGTAAGAGTCCAAAAAGTACTAAACACAAGATGCTCCAAGAGCTCCTGCAAAAGTATCAGAGTATCAAGGTAAATGCCCCAAGGGCTACATCTCAAACTGTGCTCACATCTGTCACCGACGGTAGCGAGGGTATCGTGGCCTCCGGCCCTGTCGTCCTATCCTGGTTATTCTCCTCCAGCGCCGTGCGCTGCTGCTCCAGGAGGCGCTCCTAAAAAGAAGGACGTAGCAACCGTTAGTCATAAAGATTAAGTGGCTTCACATCCACTCCCCCGGCGACTCCAAGGCACCGGGCGATAGAAAAGGAAGACAAACTGCAATATAAGCAATAATATACAAGCAGGTGACATGAATGGTTGTTCATATAGGTCGGTTGTATAAGTACCCAAGTACTTGCAATAATTCTAACTAACGGGTACAAAAATAACAGTGGTTATATAAGCAAGTACGCGTAACAAGAAAGCATGAGCAGAGTATCACAGAACCGAATTTGAACTTAACTTATAAGGATGCCCATACAAGCTTATAAGTTAAGGATCTAAACATGAAAATACCTCATCGTATAAAGGTGCCCATACAAGTTTATATGATGAGGATCCAATGCGGTGCAATGCAATGTTTATAAATGATGAATGCAATGCAATGAATATGATATGGTGACTCACTCATGCAAAGTTGCTATGTAAACATAGACCTTTAGTTCTCGCTTTTTGAGTGGTAGCTAACCGCTCAGGCATCTCCCATCGTGGCCAGACGGAGACAGTGGAACGAGCTCCTCCACTACTAGGAGGGTATGAACACTACCAGTCCTAGGCCTCTGTACGCCTCGACGCTAAGAACACATCGCGGAGACCCTGGGTACTGCTCGACGCTAAGAACACACAGCGGAGCCTCCAAGGACACAGAAGGGGACTTGGGTAGGTGAGCACCAAGAGTCCAACCCAACCGGTCTTGAGTCTACTGCCGGTTTCTGTCGGTGTCACGACTAGCAAGCCCGTAGACCCGCCACAAGCAATCCTCCCCAGCGGGGTCCATTTGTATCCGTGTATCAACATACACCAGGACTTCTCACCCAAGTCTTTCTATACAATCCGTGTATCTACGTACACCAGTACTTCTAATACAAGCCCTTCTATTTCAAGACAACACTTGGTTCTCCCGAGCCCATCTTGGTTATTCAATTTCAGTCTCTAACGGAGTTCATCAGCATCATATTTTACGACAATATATTTAATTAAGAACCCATATAAAATCGAGCCTTGCTGAAACTTCTACCGTAGTTCTGCTAGCTTGTTATGGCCATTCTCACCAAATGTTAGCTCCGTCGGCATTCCCAATTATTATTTACAAAGCAACGCGGGAAAGATCCATGATTGGCAAAATGACAACAAGTATCCTCCCATGACTCATGAAACTCATCAGAGGTCAGCACAATATCATCGATTTGATTTCTACCGATTGTTAAGAGCATCAGACCAGTATTATAAGAGATATCCCAAAATTATCGCAATTCAAGCTACAACGATGATGATTAACAAAACTGAGTTTCTGGGAGTTCTACTCCACCCCAAATTATGTGCCACCCCTTTTTGGAAAGCTCTCGCCAAGGGCTACAACATTCATGTTGAGTCCTAAACCCAGATCCAAGCGGCTCCTACCTAAAATCTGCTCTGAAGTTCACAACTATAATCTGGACATCAAATCAGCACACCTTAACCACAATCCTGCTTTCTGGGCAGTCCACTCGACTGGACCTATAGGGAGCTATAGGTCACTTCAGAAAACGGGTAACCTATCGTCGGAAAGCTATTTCCGAGGGCTACAACATTCATGTTGGGCCCGAAGTCTAATTCTAGTGGGATTAAGCCGAAAAATTGACTTGAACCCAGCTGCGCACAAATTTTCCTTAATAACCAAGTGCAAAGTTATGAAATGACAACTTCTTTAGCAAGAGGGCTATCATGACATTTATCACACAATTTTATAATTAAAAATCCTAATTAACAGAGGATTATTCATCATCTTCCCCAAACAAAATTAGGTCATTTCAACTTCTAAAAATCCCTAAGTAATCATTCCCCTCACTCTTCCTCAACGACCATGGGTTTGCCCCAAATCAAATCCCATCTCTTCCTCTTGAAGAGAAGAAATGATTCCTAGAACCTCGCGGCGAACGATACCCTAACTTTGAGGTTCCGGCTTGGTCTTCCTAAGGAAACTCCATTAAAGCTCACACGAGAAGCTCTCTGGAGCCTTCATCTCTCCTATTGTGATCTAAGACGCTAGCACCAAGGGAGAGGGGTCGGAAGTCACCTGATTTCTGGCCGACGATCGCAATTGTCTCCTCCGCGGCATGGCGGCAGTTGGACGAGCTAAAATCCTCCTCCAAGCTTGCTCCTTCAAAACCCTAGGTCAAAACCTTGAGGGGAGGTTGGAAAATGAAGTGGAAGTAAAAGAAGAAGAAGAAGAGAGGAAGGAGAAGATGAATAATCTGTCTGATTGGGAGGGTTCAGCTCTTTAGGGAGAATGAAATAGTGGGATTAGCTTAGGGTTGCATTAATGGTAAACGTATCCCCCAAGCATAATCTTGAAACTCTACCAATAAATGTCAGCTTCCTATTGGTCCTAAACTCCACCAGGAGCTTTATCCTATGCATTTTAAGCCACCACCAAATAAAAATCCCGTGACTCTTACACTGCCGCTAGCGCCGGGGGTAGCACTACCGCCGGGCGTTATCCCTTCTCAGCCATCTCGACGGCACCGCTGAGACACGGCCGCTGAGACGATTCTCTAGTGCCTGTGGTAGCACTACCGCCGGGCGTTAGCCCTTCTCAGCCATCTCGACGGCACCGCTGAGACAATTCGGTCGTCTCGACGGCCGCTGAGACGATTCGCTAGTGCCGGCGGTAGCGATACCGCCGGGCGCTAGCGACAGAGATCAAAATATAGCAGTTTTGATTTTCAATCCTAGTGAGCTACACAGACCTCCAGAAAACGTACAACCAGTCGTTGGAAAGGTATTTTCGAGGGCTACAACCTCTACGTTGAGGCCGAGGTCTGAATCCTGTTGGGTCATGCCTAAAAATGCCTTGAACCGAGCTGCGCGCCTTACCCAGATTCAGAATCTAATAAATTTCTAGTTCATGCAACTCTAAGTGACACATGTAACCCGAGGGGTCTAGCGGGGATGGGGATGTTACAGAGCGCGCGACGAATTTGGGAGCGCTCTGGGTGCACAGCGAACTCGGAAAAATGAGAAGTCATTGAGCTAAGGGGAAATCAGGCCCCGGTCGCGCCCTGGTACAGGGGAGGGTTTGGCTTGGCCGCACCCCACTGGGGGTGCAGATCGGTCGCACCCCTTTGGGGGTGTAGCTCGGCGACACCCCACGGGGGTGAGGCTCGACCTCACCCCTATGGGGGTGTGGTTAGGTCGCACCACCTACTATGGGGGTGCGGTTATCCGCACCCCCTACTATGGGGGTGCGGTTATCCGCACCCCAGTAGTGGGGTGCATACTGATCACACCCTCATAGCGGGGTGTGGTTATGATGGCGCACGGCGCCGACAGAGAGTAAATTGGGCAGTGGTTTCCTCCACTCCCATGATCATGGGTTGACCCCACTAACTCCACTTCTCTTTATTGGAGCTTTCTCTAAGCGCACCTCATGGCTCTTATAAATCTATGGATGAACACCATCTTCATGAATGCAAATCAAGTTTTATCAGACTCGTTCGTCTAAACTAGTTTAGAGAGTGATGTGATGAAACTCGAGTCCTCGCAAGACCATAAATGATAGGAAAAAAGTCTAGATGCAAAAAGTGGTTGATCATATAAGGACACCTAACTTGTGAAAGTTGGGAAAATACACATACATGCATACATAGATACGCATACACACTATTTTTCTGCGTGTGCCTGATTCTTTGTAGTTTTTTCACGTTCTAAAATTTTCACGTTAAAAAAATAGGTGATTGTTATGTACAAAACTATCTTTGGATACGAGCAACCAAATTTTGCGTGCACAAAAATAAAATTATAAATGATGTTATCCATACCAAATTTTACGTGCAAACCAAAATAAAATCATTTAAAATTGTTAGTTGGGAGTTTTCAAATGCAGCATATAAACTGAAATGAAATCAGAAATGTGATATTTGATAGGGTCTCCATGAAGGCGCTAAATACACCTCATCCATGGGTGTGTGGTTATCCAGAGCGCCCCCACTAACAACGTAACTACCGGAAGTATAACCGTCGCCACCGTCGCCGCCATCGCCGCCAGCACCGCCGACGTCGCCATCTCCGTCCTCGGCTGCTGCCCCTAAGAGGGGCGGCCTCCCCATTTGACCTCCCGCCGCCCCTAAGAGGGGCAGCCTCCCCGTCACCGTAGATGAGCGGCCGTTCGGCCGCCCGTCCTCAGCCGCCGCCCCTAAGAGGGGCGGCCTCCCCGTCACCATAGACGGGCGCCCATCCTTGGACGTCGCACCTAATAAGGGGTTGCCCCTCCTTCTCCAAGGCCAGGAGGCCAAATTAGCCGCCTGACCTTGGCCGGTGGCCTCCTTCCCCGGCCGCCGACCACTCCTCCCCTCGCGGCAGGAGCGGTTGCTTTTCCGTTAACTCCCTAACCGCCCGGGGGCGGTCTCGGCATTTGTGGAAATTTGGTGATCCGCGTGCTCTAAACGGAGCGTTCCTATTCATCCTTCTAGTAGTTATCGTGATAAATTATCGGGTCTCCTCTCTTGAAATCTATAAATAGACCCTCATTCTCCTTCATTTGGATCTTCTCTTGGGCCGGAAAAATCCTCCTGTGGATTTTCTCTCTCCTCCTTGCACTCACAAATGCGCCGCCTCCTTGCGCGCCTCCTCCTTGAGTGCTCACAAGTGCGCCTCGTCCTTGCGCGCTCACAATCGCGCCTCCTCCTTCCGTGCTCACAAGTGTGCCTCCCTTGCGCACTCACAAGTGCGCCTCCTCCTTATGCGGTCACAAGCACGCCTCCTCCAAGCACACCTCCGTGCGCTCAGCTTCAAGTGTGTCGTCATGCACAATGCTCCAAGCGCGCCCCCGTGCGCTCCGCTCTTAAGAAGGCTCCAAGCGCGCCTCCGTGTGCTCCACTCCAAGTGCATCATCATGCGCTCTTCTCCAAGCGCGACCTTGTGCGCTCCGCTCTCAAGACCGCTCCACGTGCGCCTCTGTGTGCTCCGCTTCAAGTGCGCCTCCGTGCACTCGGCCTAAAGCGCGCCCGCGTGCGCTCTGATCCAAGTACACCTCTATGCGCTCAAGAATAAGTTTGCCTTTGTGCGCTCAAGAACAAACGTGCCAGCCACTGTCATGACTAGCACTCCAAACTTCTCTCACGTAGTAGGAGACAAGCGGCATAGACAAAGACGCACATTGCATTTCGATCCAACCTTCAAGTAGCAGTCAAAATCTCCAGAGCGCTCAGAGCACAGCATTCCCCTCGGCAGTAGACAAAAGACTTAGCTTCGCGAGTGGTGAACTGTGACCCTCCGAGCGCCTTTCTCTCAACAATTGTAATGAGAGGCGGTTTGTCACCCTCGAGTTCTTCGAAATAACTCTGTACAACAACCAACAAATAGTGGATGTTTTGGCGGTATAGACCCGGACGTGTGGTTTTTCACCCAGTTGACGGATTTTCCACGTTAAAAAAATTACCTTGTCAGCTTTCTCTTTTCTGTGACTGTTTGCACATTCGAGCGCTCCTAGGCTAAGACGGTTCAATTTAGTCCGGTCTACTGGTGCCTTGAGTGGATCACAATAGTTTGACGCCGTTTGTGGGAGAGAGTTCCCCAAAAGCTTGAAGAAGACTCTGAAGATAGTACTCGCTGCATAACGGTACTCGTAACTAGAGATCATGGAAGGAAAAGCCGTCCGCGCAAGCAGAGGATCAATCCCCAGGGGGGCATGCTGATCTAGCTCCCCTCCACTAGCTTATCAGCAAAACCAAAGGAGAGCTCTCTAGTACGAATGTCCAAGACCGCGAGGCTTGTCCTAGTGGAGGACCTGAAGCTCAGTATCACCGCAACAGCACTGAAGTGGCAAGCCATGAGCCTACAGATGGACGGCTCACGCGTGAAGAAGTTCATTACATAATTTTTGTAGGGCACTGATTCGGCCAGCAGGAGATCAGCTAAAAGTCTGTCAGGAAGGACTGGGGGGCAACCCTTAAGACGGATATCCCTGGAGAAAGGCCTATATAAGACAATCATCGTCTGCACTAGCAAAGCTACGTATTCACAGTGCCTAAATAAGAGGATGTATATTTGTATTAACAACAATTGCCTCCGGGCAGCGCGCTATATTAACAGCAACTGCCTCCGGGCAGCGCACTATATTAACAGCAACTGCCTCTGGGCAGTGCATTATATTAACACCAACTTCCTTCGGGCAGCACGCTATATTAACATCAACTGCCTCTGAGCAGCGCGCTATATGAACAGCAACTACCTCCGGGCAGCACGCTATATGAACCTCTCACTACCGCTGATCGAAAGTCCGCCCTTCTCCCCATAGTAGGTTGCAGCGTTGTCAGGGCCTGCCCCCCTCGCGCTCGCAAATGGTTCGTAGCGTCCGCCCTTCACCATCACTATCAACGACATCCCCTAGGTCGGTAACATGAACTCTCACTACTCGACTCAAATCGTCCGCCATTCGCCTACATAGTAGATTCCAACACCACCTGAGTCTCATCCTCTAAACCGTGTCGCCAGGGCCTGCCCCCTCACACTCGTAGAAGATTCGACGCGTCTCCCCTTCACCGCTACTATCAACAACATCCCCCATGTCGGTAACGCGAACCTCCCACTAGTCAGCTTGAATCACTCGTTATTCGCCCATGTAGTAGGTTCCAGCACCATCTGGGTCTCTTCCTCTACAATCAACAACATCCTCCATGTCGGTAACGCAAACCTCCCACTACCCGGCTCGAATCACTTATCATTTACCCACGTAGTAGGTTCCAACACCATCTGGGTATCGTCCTTCAACCGCCAACATCAAAGAAGCAAAACACAGTTGACCACGCAAAATGTCAGTTCCACCACCACAAAAGCTCTACTCTCACAAGCCAATGCTCAAAGCTAGAACAGTGGGCAAACAATCAAGCAACACTCAAGGAGTGACCAAAGCTCCGTAAACAAAGTACAAAGCTACTGCATGATGCAAATGTTCAAAGAAACAGAAAGGGAGAAACCACGCCTCATCTAAATCAACACTAGAGTCCCTCTCTCACTCTAAAAGAGACCTCTGATATCAAACTCGGCTATATCTCAGCACACCCCGCACGCGCAGCGTGTGGGCAGCCTTCCCGCACGCATGCAGCGCGCAAGCAAACTCCTCGCGCACACACAGCTTGCGGAAGCACTCCCTGCGCGCGCATAGTGCGCGGGCAGCCTTCTCACGCGCACCTCGTGTGCGGGATATCGCCCCGCGCGCACCCCGTGCATGGGCGCTCCCCCCGCACGCGGGTGCTCGCCCTGCGCGCAACCTGCACACTCACAATATGAGGGCATACGTCATGCATGCACACAGCATGCGGGCGCACCTTCTTCACACCGCTCCGCTACAAGAAGTCCTTTCTGAGACTCTTCGCGCACCTCCTTCCGCACCACGTTGATCAGCGCCGCCTCAATCGCCACAATAATTTTGCATAAAAAGTCCTCGCACCTCTCTCGCCCCGGATCTAAACTTCGGGGACTTAGGGGGCGAAAGATAGGGTCTACATCAATGCACTAACCGCACCCCATCCATAGGTGTGTGGTTATCCAAAGAACCCCCACTAACAACGTAACTATCCGAAGTATAACCATCGTCGTCGTCGCTGTCATCGCTGCCATCGCTGCTACCGCCGCCGATGTCGCCAACGTCGTCGTCGTCCTCGACCGCCGCCACTAAGACGGGCTACCTCCCCATTCGGCCGCCAGCCGCCCTAAGAGGGGAGACCTCCCCATCGGCGTAGATGGGTGGCCGTTTAGCCGCCCATCCTCGGTCGCCGCCCCTAAGGGGGCGGCCTCCCCGTCACCATAGACGGGCGGCCGTCCGGCCGCCCATCCTTGGTCATCCCCCTAATAAGGGGCGGCCCCTCCTTCTCCAAGGTCGGGCGGCCAAATAATCTGCCCAACCTTGGCCGGTGGCCTCCTTCCCCGGCCGACGGCCTCGCCGGCCGCTCCTCCCCACGCGGGAGGAGCGTTTGCTTTTCTGTTAAGCCCCTAATCGCCCAGGAGCGGTCTCGGCATTTGTGGAAATTTGGTGATCCGTGTGCTCTAAACGAAGTGTTCTTATTCGTCCTTCCAGTAGTTATCATGATAAATTACCGCGTTGCCCCTCTTAGAATCAATAAATAGACCCTCATTCTCCATCATTGGGTTCTTATCTTGGGCCGGGAAAATCCTTATGTGGATTTTCTCTCTCCTCCTTGCGCGCTCACAAATGCGCCTCCTCCTTGTGCGCTCACAAGTGCGCCTCCTCCTTGTGCACTCACAAGCACGCCTCCTCCTTGCGCGCTCACAAGCGCGCCTCCTCCTTGTGCGCTGACAAGCGCGCCTCCTCCTTGTGCGCTCACAAGCGCGCCTCCTCCTTGCACGCTCACAATAGTGCCTTCTCCTTGCGCGCTCACAAGCGTGCCTCCTCCTAGCACGCCTCCATGCGCTTTTCTCCAAGTGCGCCACCGTGAGCTCTGCTCCAAGCACGCCCCTGTGCGCTCCGCTCTCAAGACCGCTCCAAGCGCGCCTCTGTGCGCTCTGCTCCAAGTGCGTCGTAGTGCGCTCTGCTCCAAGCACGCCCCCGTACGCTCCGCTCTCAAGACCGCTTCAAGCGCGCCTCTGTGCGCTCCGCTTCAAGTGTGCCTCCGTGCGCTCAGCCCAAAGCACGCACGTCCACTCTAAGTACGCCAATGTGCGCACAAGAACAAGCATGCCTCTGTGCGCTCAAGAACAAACATGTCGGCCACCGTCAAGACCAGCACTCCAAACTCCTCTAGTTCAGTAGGAGACAAGCCGCAGAGACAAAGACACACAGTGCATATTGATCCAACCTTCAAGCAGCAGTCAAAATAACCAGAGCGCTCAGAGCGCAGCATTCCCATCGGCAGCAGACAAAAGACTTAGCTCCAAGAGTGGTGGCATGTCACCCTCCGAGTGTCTTTCTCTCAGCAATTGTAACGAGAGGCGGCATGTCGCCCTCGAGGTCTTCAAAATAACTCTATACAACAATCAACAAATAGTTGATGATTTGGTCGGCACAGACCCGGCCGCGTGGTTTTTCACACAGTTGACGGGTTTTCCACATTAAAAAAATTGTCTTGTCAGCTTATTGAATTGTAAATGGAAAGGCAGAAAGCTATAGAGAAGAATTACAAACACACACCACTTACTTCCTACCAAAGTAACTTCCTCCTTTACTTCCAGGAAAATGTTTTTCACACATATAAAAAGGAAAATCTTCCTCTTATCAAGAGCACAGAGCACCATCATTTTTTAAAGCTAAAGGGACAGCCCCCATTACAGGTATGGGAGAACACATATTAAAACATAAATTAACAAAGGATATTTTAACTTGTGCTGGAGGCACGCGTAGAGGAGCTTAAGTGGGGCCTGCGAGGGGATTTGCTTCAACTTCAGGTTCCTCCTTCTCATTCAGGACATGGCGACTGTCTGGAGTATGCTTCAACACAGCTTTCTCTTTTCTGTGACTGTTTGCACACTCGTGTGCTCCCGAGCTAAGACGGTTCAATTTAGTCTGGTCTACCGGAGACTTGAGTGGACAGCAACAATATTCAAAGCTTTATTTGCATAGATTTCAGTCTTCTAGTCCTAACATAGAAAATTTGATTCGGGCTTAGGGTTGAAATGCAAGATTAGATCATTTAAGATGAATGAACATGTACTAAAGGTTGGATCGTAGACCATCACCTTAGATTACAGGAGGGAGGTATATGAATTTCTAGTTGAAATGCAGCGGTTTGAGGTTTAGGAAATGCAGCTGGTTTGGTGTTACCTGTACACAAACACGAAATGTGTTAAATTTTGAAGTGTAAGTGGAGGTCGGGCGGTCTAGGCATCAGGCCGGGCAGTCTGGCAAACCGCGGAGGTCGGGCGGACTGGGAATCAGACTGGGCGGTCTGGAAAACCGTGGAGGTCGGGCGGTCTGTTAAGGAGAGCGTGCGAGTTGTCTTCCCGCATTGGACTGGCGGCTAGCCAATGGAAGATGGCTTTGGTTCGTCAATCATCTGGGATCAGCTATCTGGTTATAACCGGGCGGTTAGCATCCGCTGTTACTTCTAGGTGCTGTGATCTGGCCGGTTATTTGCTCGCAGGCTGGCAGGTGTCTGCTGGTATTGCTAGAGTTTTGTGAGTACTCCATGTGGATTGTTCTTAAGTCGGCGATCTGTTTGGCAGGGTTACTTAGCAAGCCGCGCGAGTTATTTTTTACCCGCTGCTGATATGGGTGATTATCCTATCGCATAGTCGGTGACCGCACTCCTCACCCATACTATAAATAGGCCCCCCTAGATCGTCATATATAACTTGAACAGTAAGTGAGAGATCGCGAGTTTTAGGTGTGGATAGAACTTTCTCTTCGCGTAGTTTGAGACTTGTCTTTGTTGTGTTCGCAGGTCATGCAGCCTGCTTGTGGTTCTGATTTGATCAGAGGAGACCGCAGCGGATAAGTCGATAGCAGTTAGCATCGGGTAGCAGCAGGAGGTCGCAGTTAGAGACAAGACGGTTTCTCTTCAGCTCGTTTCCAGCTTTTAATAAAGATCAGACCGTGGCGGTTAGGCGGTTTGCCTTTGCCGGCCTGTACTTTTGTCCAGTTCTTCAGCAGATGTGTTCGCGGTTACGAGCGGCCAAGTGACTGCGGCTAGGCGGCCTTTCTTGTGCGAACAAGTGAGCATTGGAATAACGGATAGTCTGCATGTTGAGTTGCGGTTCGGCGGCTTGGCATTTCATGGACAGCTCTATTAGCCGGGCGGTTTGACGGGTTCAGTTTGTAACCGCCAGCTTCTTGTAGTTGGTTTTCTTCTCTCCTCATCATTGTGTGTACTGATAAATCATGTCTCGCAATTTCTATCTCAAAATTTATAGAAGTTAGTTGATATAAGATTTTTCTTGTTCCTTTATTGTTTCTGGTTTCTGGTGCTTGGTATGGTTGAGAGTGTTTCTGTGACCTAGTTCTCGTTTTCCGCTTATTAGAAATTTTTAACATTGTATCATAGAGGACAGAGGTTTGAGCAGTGATTCAACCGTAGTTATCTTGCTTGGATTTCTGGAAGCACAGTTATCAGTGGTATAGCAATGGAAGGAGGAATAGCAAGAGGTCTTGGTATTGAGCTCCTGACGCGGACTAACTTTAAGAAGTGGAAGTCTTGCATGGACAGCTATCTTCTGGGCGAGGACCTCTGGGAGGTTATTGGTGGAGAAGAAACTCAAGAAGTGGTTGATGCTGGTGAGAATGCTCATCTGGTGAGAGCTTGGAGGAGAACTAATGCTAAGGCAGATTTTACTCTCAAGCGCGCTATCTCATCGGAGTTGTTTGATCACATCGTTAGATGTCGATCAGCTGCTGAGATTTGGACAGCCTTGGATGACTTGTTCAATAAGAAGAATGTAGCTCGGCTACAGTTCTTGGAAAATGAGTTGGCTAAGGTCACTCAAGGAGACTTGTCCATATCAACGTTCTTCCTGAAGATGAAGAACCTCTGTGCAGAGATTTCAGTATTGAACCCAGATGAGCCTATCTCAGAAGCTAAGCTGAAAAGACACATAATCTGCGGCTTGCGGAGGGAGTATGTGGCCTTTGTTACTTCTGTTAAAGGCTGGGCCAAACAGTCATCGTTGCTGGAGCTGGAAAACTTGCTTGCTTCGCAAGAGAGTTTGGCTATACAGATGGCGGGGATGTCTTTCTCCGGTGGAGAAAGCGAGGTCTTATACTCAAGGAAGAAGAAGCATTGGGGCAAGAAGAAGAAGTCATCTGGAGATGATGGTCCATCTACTTTATATCAGCAGAAGAGGAGCAATGCTTCTAAGCGTGATGGGAAGAAGAAGGAAGGACCTATATGCTTCAGGTGTAATAAGCTTGGTCATTTTAAGAAGGACTGCAGAATTAATCTTCAGCCGAGGCATGCTGTAGGAAAGGTGGAGGCTGGTTCCAATGCTAATGGTAGTTAGGGTGATAGAGCTTTTATGACGGTCACTTGTGTCCGAGCAATGACTTCTATCAACTATCAGGATGATTGGATAGTGGATTCTGGGTGTGGTCATCACCTCACCGGGGATGAGTCCAAGTTCTCTTCTTTGCAGACATACACAGGTAATGATGTTATCATTACTGATGATACTATACATGCAGTTGAGAAGGAGGGTATAGTTTCTTTAAACGAAGATAGATGTCCTCTTACATTGAAGAGTGTCTATCATGTTCCAGGGATGAAGAAAAACCTCTTCTCGGTGACCAATGTTGTTGATGTTGGCTATCACGTTATGTTTGGTCCAACAGAAGTGAAGTTTCTTCGGAATGTGTCAGTAGTGAAGGCTGAAGTCACTTATGTTGGTAAATGGGTGAAGGACTTCTTTGTGTTATCTATAAGTTCTTATGCTGATAAGATGAGGACTAATGATAGCGCTGCTATCTGGCATGAAAGACTTGGACATGTTGGGATGGACAAGTTGAAAGCTATGGCAGGGAGAGGCCTTGTGAGAGGCATGCCTAGTTTGTCATCCTTCAGTGAAGGTCAATTTGTGCAGGTTGTCAATATGGTAAGGCTCATCGCCTTCCATTCGACAAATCGCAAAGCAGATGCAAAGCACCATTGTAGTGTATTCATGGTGATCTGTTTAGACCTACCGCAACTACCAGTCTTGGAGGCAGCAGGTATATGCTGGTCTTGATTGATGACTTCACTAGGTATACTTTGGTATACTTTATGAAGGGAAGTATGAAGCGTTCGGGAAGTTTGTGGAGTTCAAGGATCTGGTGGAAGGTCGGCTTAACCTGCAGATCAAGCAGTTCAGAACCGACAATGGAGGGGAGTTCACCTCAAATGCGTTCTTTAACTTTTGCAGGAAGCATGGCATCCGGAGAGAGCTCTCTTGTGCTCACACTCCACAGCAGAACGGAGTTGCGGAGCAGAAGATCCATCATCTGACGGAGACCTGGAAATGTTGGCTTCATGCTAAGAGTATCCCAAAGTCCTTCTGGGCAGAGGGAATGTCTTGTGCAACTTATGTCATCAATCGGATGCCTCTTAGTCCAATCAACATGAAGACCCCACATGGGTTGATGTTCAAGATAAAGTCTACAGTGGAACACCTTCAAGTGTTCGGATCTACCTGTTATGTGCATGTTCCAGATGCCCTCAGAACGAAGCTAGATGCGAAAGCAAGGAAGCTAGTCTTTGTTGGTTATGATAACTAGAAGAAGGGTTGGAGATGCATGGATCCAGAGACACAAAGTGTTGTGGTCTCAAGGAATGTGGTATTCGATGAATTGGCATCATACCAAGGTAGCTCTTCTGTTGAGCTACAAGAAAGCAGGTTGGATGTTGAACCAGGAGAAGCTGCAAGGGAAATTCTGGTAGAGTTGCCTATTTCTCCAGGTGCTCCATTTTCCACTAGCTCTGGGTCAGGTGCTTCAAGTTCTGGAAGCAGGGGGAGCGATGCTCCAAGTGTGCCCGGTGTTGGGAATCTTGCCCCCATGATTCCTGATTTGAAAAAGTCACCAAGTTAAGAAAACTTCACTTTGTATTTGATCGCTTCTCTAGCTTATAAATCTCAGGAAGATAGAAAAACAAATTTCGTCGAACGCAGAAGGAAGATCGTCGAACTCAGAAGGAAGATCGACGACCGCTGAGAATTGGCGTGTTCGTCGAACGCAGAAGGAAGATCGTCGAACTCAGAAGGAAGATCGACGACCGCTGAGAATTGGCGTGCTCGTCGAACGCAGAAGCAAGATCGTCGAACGCAGAAGCAAGATCGTCGAACGCAGAAGCAAGATCGTCGAACTCAGAAGGAAGATCGTCGACCGCTGAGACTCGGCAAGATCGTCGAACTCAGAAGGAAGATCGTCGGCCACTGAGACTGGGCAAGATCGTCGAACGCAGAGAAGTTGCGGTATCGTTGACTTCACCAAAGTGGCCTTGTCGTCGAGAAGACTAAAAGAAGGCATGTCGTCTGAAGAAAGACAAGCTGAAGACTAGCAGCTGCTGAAGCATCGACATAACATCACTCATGTCGTCGAGAGAACAAGATGATTACGATGACACAGTCAGAGACAGCATATCGTCGTATATGTAGAATCGCCAGTATGTCTCGTATCCTCGAGATACCTGCTTCAGAAGTAGAAGTAAGAAGAGTTGAAGATCTTCCAAGGTCAATGGGATCGACAAAGTTCTGTCGTCGAGATAGTTTCCATGTCAACGTAACAATGGAAATATCGTCTAGAAAGATTCAAATGTTGCGGATGCGCTGTCAGCATTTAATGCCGTCGCCTGATTGTCTAATAAGCACGTGCTCTTAAGGAAAGGAGCGTCTAACACTTAAGGCACTTTTTCAAAAGACCGTTGGGGACCTCGCAATCTTATAAAAGAGATAAGAGATTGCCCTAACACGGTATCAATCGATCAGGAAGAAAGAACGTGCGCATACAGCGAATCGAACAGTACAAGCGGCGCAAGAAAGAAAGAAAAAGAAGAAGCAGTCATCTTCATCGACTGTAAAGTTACCGATCTTCATCAGGCTAAGAAGAGATTAAAGAAGGACTACGCTGTCAAAGATCTGAATCAGAAAATATTCTTCAACCTTAAGAAGCCAATCCTCAACAGGCTAAAGTTGTCAATCTTCATCCGGCAGAAGTAACAGTCTTATTACTATAATCTCTTGTAAAGGCTTGCGGGCCTGTTTGTCTAGCTTGAGGGCTGGAGATCTGTGAGTCTTGAGGGCTAGGGCAGTGGACTTGCGGGTCGGCACCGTCTAGCTTGAGGGCTGGAGAGCTGTAAGGCTTGAGGTTCGGGGCAGTGGACTTGCGGGTCTGACACCGTCTAGCTTGTGGGATGGAGAGCTGTGAGGCTTGAGGGCCAGGGCAGTGCACTTGCGGGTGCAATTTGTCGAGCTTGCGGACTCGGGGGCAGTAGGGGCTTGCGGGCCTAGGCTGTTGGGACTTGCGGGTCCGTGTTATAAGGCTTGAGGGCCTGAATCTTTTTGGCAGAGTTTTGCTGAGCCTAGCACACTGCTAGGTAGGCGTAGAGGGAAAGAGGACTACTCAAGACATGCACCCTGTCTTGAGGAACCTCTATCGATCTTGTGTCGTCTGTTGTGCTTTTTGTGTGTGACATTTTACTACTGTGCTTAAATACTCATAACTCACACTAACTTATTTAAAAGAACCAAGATCACCTAACCCCCCCCCCCCCCCCCCCCCCCCCCCCTTCTAGGTGAACGTTCCATAACCAACAAGTGGTATCAAAGCGAGGTTGATCAAAGGAAGACTTAACCGTATGATCTAGATAGAGGAACGATTCACCATGGCCGGTGGAGATCAAAATCGGGAGATGAGATCTATGAAACTTCCGATCTGCACCAAGGAGAACTTTCCCATCTGGAAGGAAAGAGTTAGGCTGTTCATGGAAGCGGTCGATCCAAGAATCTATCTGACAGTCCAACAGTGTCCTTTTATCCCCACAACCCCTTCCACCATTGCTCCGACGCGGAAGGTGATAAAGAAATATGAAGACATGACGAAGGACGAGCTAGCCTTGGCAGGCCTGGATAAGAGGGCACAGAATGTTATTGTAAGTGCTGTAGATGATTCAACCCTCCAGAACCTAATTCACTGCAAAACGGCCAAGGAGATGTGGGACTCCCTGATCGTATATATGGAGGGTACTGAAGAGGTAAGGGATGATAGAAAATCCCTCCTCAACCAAGAGTATGAGGCCTTCAATCAAGGCAAGAATGAAACAATCTCCAACTGTTATGAAAGATTTTTCAAGATAGTGAATCGTCTGAGAAACTACGAAAGAGAATTCACCAACTCTGATCTAAATGACAAGTTTCTCAGATCTCTCACAAAAGAATGGGACATCAAGATCCGTGCCATCGGCGAGATGGGTCAGCTGGGTGTCATGGAGCCCAAAAACTTGTATGGAAAGCAGTTGTCTCATGAACTTCAGCTCAACACCAGAAAGGCTGAAGAAGAAAGCTCAAGAGTGAGCACAAAAGAGAGATATGTGGCTCTAAAGGCTGAGAGCACCAGAAGATCGAAGAGCAAGAGCTCTGCATCTCAGAATAGATCTGAGAGCAGTGAGGGATCAGAAGCCAGCTCTTCTGATTCTGATGACACTGGTAGAGAGGTGGCACTCCTCTCAAAACAGTTCAGAAAGCTGCTACACAGAAGAAGGAGTGACAATAATAGAAGTTCCTCCTCAAGCTCCAGAAGATCTGACCATCGAGACAAATCCAAAGCTCCCAGGGAGGACAGGTACAGATCCAACTCAAGTAGACATGATTTAAATAATACTGTCAGCTATTCCTGCAGCAAAACAGGTCACATGGATGCGGGCTGACCCTCTAAGAAGAAGGAGTCAAGGAACCATGAAGAAAGAAGAAGCTCGAGGAGCAAGAGGAACTCTGAAAAAGGGTTCATGGCCAAGAAGAGGAGAACGTTGAGTGACTCGGACTCAAGCTCCTCTGGGACTGAGGACGAGGCACTCATTGGATTGATGGCCATCAATGAAGGTAACCAGGATGACAATTCTCCTGGAAAGGTAAATCACAGAACCTCACTGTCTGCCTCTGATTATGGATCAGTGGCAGATTCTTTGCATGATGATGAGGACGTGTCTGCTGCCAACAGCACAGCCTTAAGATCTCAGTATGAAGTTGAATCTGAACTGATAAGGCAATACAAAGTCTTGTGGAAAGCCTTCAAGGGCTGTAAGAAACTCCTCAAAGTCCAGACCAAGGAGTTAGTTTCCTTGAGGCTTGTTCAATCTGAGCTCCAGGAGACAGCTGAGAAGCTGGATACCATGAGCAAAGAAGTGAACAAATTCAAGGAAGCCATAAGGCTTAAAAATGCTGAGTTAGGACAGAAGAACAAGGTCATTAAGGACCTTGAGGAAATGTTGTTGGCTGAGAAGAAACTGGCATCCAGCTTCTCAATGCACAAAGATATCCTGCCTATCATTGACACCTTCTCTGGACAGTTCAGAGCTGGTATTAGTCTTAATCAGGAGACAGTTAAGGGCAAAGATTATGAAGCTAGACCTTCCTACAAGAAGGTGATGACGTCAAGTCCTTCAGCCCACAGACCTGCAACAACAACAATCAAGAGTAAGAGAAAGGTTGTTCCCACAAAGCCTGTTCCCAAAAAGGTGAATCAAAATGTGGTGAGACCGATTCCACCCCAATCCCACACCTATGAGGTTCACCCAAGATCTGTTAAACAAGAAGGATTCTCCTCTGCTCATCAGCACTGCCACCCCACTCAGATGGTGAAACAGAAGAGAAGATACAACAGACATGATTGCTGGTGCTGTGGGAAAGTAGGCCACTTTGCTTTGGACTGTTGGTTCAACCCAACAGGGCCCAATGCAAAGAGAGTGCAGAACCACTCATGGTTTAGTGTTCCCTTATATCAACCTAATAGAAACCAAAGACCCAATCCATTTTGGGTACCTAAGGGGAAGTAATTTGTCTTGTAGGTAGGTCCAAATACCAATCAACCTCCAATTTGGTATTTGGACAGTGGCTGCTCCAGGCACATGACTGGAGTCAGAAAGTACTTGAAGGAATTCACCCTTGTGGAGAATGGACCAACAGTGATTTTTGGAGGTTCAGAAAAGGGAGTGACCAGGGGCTATGGCAGCATCTCAAATGGGTTAGTTACCATCACAAGGGTGGCTTATGTGGAGGGATTGAAACACAATCTCATAAGCATAAGTCAACTCTGTGACTTAGGATTTGTTATTACCTTCCACAAAGACAAGTGTCTAATTAAGAAATCCTTAAATTCTGAGGCTATCTTAACTGGCACTAGGAGTGGGAATATTTATTGTTTAAACTTTCTCATCACAAATTCTTCCATGCCCATATGTCTTGTGGCTAATGGTAAAGAGGCTCTCTGTGTTCAATGACATAAGAGACTTGCACACATCAACTATAAGACAATTGGCAAGCTATTCTCACAAAACCTAGTCAGAAATGGACCTGATATTAAGTGCATCAAAGATGGTCCATGTCAAGCCTGCCAACTTGGAAAGCAGACTATGACCAGCTTTAAAAGCATATTTAACAAAGAGTCCACTAGGTGCTTATTTCTTCTGCACCTAGATTTATTTGGTCCTATGTTAGTTCATAGCTTAGGAGGGAAGACCTATGCCCTTGTAGTTGTTGATGATTATTCAAGGTTCACTTGGGTATTCTTCCTCAAAAAGAAATCATATACCCTAGACATCTTGAAAAATTTTGTCAGGCAGATCCAGAATGAGATAGACTGTACTGTGGTCAAACTCAGAAGTGACCATGGGATAGAATTTCAATCTGGGGCCATGACAGAATTATGCCAAGAAATAGGTATCTCCCAAGAATTCTCCTCACCCAGAACTCCTCCGCAGAATGGGGTTGCTGAAAGGAAGAACAGAACCTTGATAGAGGCAAGTAGGACAATGCTAAGTGACTCCTCTTTACCAGAATATTTCTGGGCAGAGGCTGTTAACACTGCTTGTCATGTGATAAACAAGGCTTCAATCATCAAAGACCACAAGAAAACTCCCTATGAGTTAATGAAGGGACGAAAACCAACCCTATCCTACTTTAGGATCTTTGGTACCAAATGTTATGTCCTTAATAATGGGAAATCCAAGCTAACCAAGTTTGCTGAGAAAAGCAGTGAGGGTATTTTTGTTGGCTACAGCTCTCATAGCAAGGCCTATAGAGTGTACAACATCAATAACCAAGCAGTGGAAGAATCTGTTCATGTGGCATATGATGAGACTAGCCTTATATACAAGGGTTGGTCTAGTTATCTAGTGAATGCAGGTACAGTGGAGAGAATATGGAAGCTATCCATTAAAGACAATACTGATACTTCACTCAGAAATGAGAATCAGTCAGTGACAGTTGAAATCGAATAAGAACCTGCAGAAAGCTCAGAAACGGCTGAAGAAGTGCAACCTGGAGAAGTTGTTGATGCAGAAGTATCCAGAATTCTCCCAACTTCCTTGAAACAAGTAAGAGACCATCCCCAAGAGCAGATAATAGGAAATGTCAAGCAAGGTGTGCTGACAAGGAGCAGAGCTACGAATGAAGCATTGTACCTGAGTTTTCTCTCTCAAATTGAACCTAAGAAATTTGAGGAAGCAAATCAGGATCCATTTTGGATTGCTGCAATGCAGGAGGAACTAAACCAGTTTAAGAGATGCAAGGTTTGGAAACTAGTTCCAAGACCCCAAGGACAGAATATCATAGGAACTAAATGGGTCTACAGAAATAAGTTGGATGAAAATGGAATCATCATCAAGAATAAAGCAAGATTGGTGGCAAAAGGCTACAGACAAGAGGAAGGGATAGATTTTGATCAGACGTTTGCTCCAGTAGCTGGACTGGAAGCAATAAGACTGTTTCTAGACTATGCGGCATACCAAGGTTTCAAAGTATACCAGATGGATGTGAAGTCAGCCTTCCTAAATGGTGACCTCAAAGAGGAGGTATATGTAAAGCAGCCCTCGGGTTTTGTAGATCCTACTCATCCTGATTATGTTTATTTTCTAAGAAAAGCACTTTCTAGCTTAAAACAGGCACCCAAAGCTTGGTATGAAACTCTGTCAAGCTTTCTAATTGAGAATAAGTTCAAAAGGGGAAGGATTGATAAGACATTGTTCCTAAGGGAAGTGAAGGGCAAGATCTTGCTAGTGCAGATCTATGTGGATGACATCATCTTTGGCTCTACAGATAACAATCTCTGCAAAACGTTTGCCAACTTGATGCAAGGAAATTTTGAGATGAGCAGTATGGGGGAGCTCAAATACTTCCTAGGTCTCCAAGTGAAACAATCTGAAGATGGTATATTCATCTCCCAGACCAAGTTCACTAGGGAGCTAGTCAAGAAATTTGGATTGGAGAGTGCTTCTTCAATGAAGACTCCAATGGGAACCAATGTGTCTCTGGACAAGGATGAGAAGGGCATACCATTTGATGAAACCAAGTACAGATGCATGATTGGATCCTTGCTCAATCTAACTGCAAGTAGGCCTGACATAATGTTTGCTACATGTGTCTGTGCTAGATATCAGGTGAACCCTAAGGAATCTCATCATGTCTCTGTCAAGAGAATCTTAAGATACCTAAAGGGTACATCAAATCTTGGCTTATGGTACCCTAGGAACAATGGCTGTGAACTAACTGGATATTCAGATGCAGATTATGCAGGGTGCAAGGAAGACAGGAAAAGTACATCAGGGACATGTCAATACCTTGGTGGAAGACTGATCTCTTGGAGCAGTAAGAAGCAGATAAGTGTGGCAATCTCAACAGCAGAATCAGAATATATCTCGGCTGGAAGCTGCTGTGCCCAACTGCTATGGATCAAACATCAACTGGAAGATTACAACCTAAAGATGACCAAAAACACCCATGTTTTGTGACTCTTCAAGCGCAATCTCAATTGCTAAGAATCCTGTGTCTCATAGCAGGACTAAGCATATTGAGATCAGGTATCACTTCATCAGGGAGCATGTGGAAAATGAAGATATCACCCTTGAGTTTGTCCCAACAGACAAACAAGTTGCTGATATATTTATAAAGCCCCTAGATGAAGCTAAGTTCAACTTCTTCAAATTCCAACTGGGAATGTTGAACTTAGAATAATTCTCTACTTATTTTTCACTAATCCCTTTCTAGATGATTGGTTGGACAACCTTTCAGGATTTGGATGAACTATAACCGAGAACGGGGGAGCCTTGAACTATTGTCTCCTAAAAGAAGTGCTCCAGAAAAGAAGTCAGAAAGGGGGGAGAAAGGGCATCAAATGTTCAAGACAAGATGCTCTAGGAGTCGGCCTCAAAGATAGGGGGAGCAAAGAAGTAGGGGTAGCCATAAAAGAAGAAAAATCAAATCTAGGGATGAGCAACAAGCTTGATGTACTCAGAGAGTTCAGCAAAGATAAGTACAATCTTCCATGCTCAAAGTTAAGATTATAATATTCATCGTCTAGTGAAAGTAGTCTTGAATTGAGATTCTGACTTCTTCAAATAGGGGGAGATTGTTGGGAATCTTGCCCCCATGATTCCTGATTTGAAGAAGTCACCAAGTCAAGAAAACTTCACTTTGTATTTGATCGCTTCTCTAGCTTATAAATCTTAGGAAGATAGAAAAACAAGTTTCGTCGAACGCAAAAGGAAGATCGTCGAACTCAGAAGGAAGATCGACGACCACTGAGAATTGGCGTGTTCTTCGAACATTGAAGGAAGATCGTCGAACTCAGAAGGAAGATCGACGACCGCTGAGAATTGGCATGTTCGTCGAACGCAGAAGCAAGATCGTCGAACGCAGAAGCAAGATCGTCGAACTCAGAAGGAAGATCGTCGATCGCTGAGACTCGGCAAGATCGTCGAACTCAGAAGGAAGATCGTCGACCGTTGAGACTTGGCAAGATCGTCGAACGCAGAGAAGACGCGGTATCGTCGACTTCACCAAAGTGGCCTTGCCGTCGAGAAGACTAAAAGAAGGCATGTCGTCTGAAGAAAGACAAGCTGAAGACTAGCAGTTGCTGAAGCATCGACATAACATCACTCATGTCATCGAGAGAACAAGATGATTAAGATGACACAGTCAGAGACAGCATATCGTCGTATATGCAGAATCGCCAGTATGTCTCGTATCGTCGAGATACCTACTTCAGAAGCAGAAGCAAGAAGAGATGAAGATCTTCCAAGGTCAAAGGGATCGATAAAGTTCTGTCGTCGGGATAGTTTCCATGTCACCGTAACAATGGAAATATCATCAAGACAGATTCAAATGTTGCGGACGCGCTGTCAGCATTTAATGTCGCCGCCTGATTGTCTAATCAGCACGTGATCTTAAGGAAAAGAGCGTCTGACACTTAATGCACTTTTTCAGAAGACCGTTGGGGACCTCACAGTCTTATAAAAGAGATAAGTGGTTGCCCTAACACGGTATCAATCGATCAGGAAGAAAGAACGTGCACATATAGTGAATCAAACAGTACAAACAGCGCAAGAAAGAAAGAAAAAGAAGAAGCAGTCATCTTCATCAACTATAAAGTTGCCGATCTTCATCAGTCTAAGAACAGATTGAAGAAGAACTGCGCTGTCAAAGATATGAATCAGAAAATCTTCTTCAACCTTAAGAAGCAAATCCTCAACAGGCTAAAGTTGTCAATCTTCATCCGGCAGAAGTAACAATCTTATTATTGTAATCTCTTGTAAAGGCTTGCGGGCCTGTTTGTCTAGCTTGAGGGCTGGAGAGCTGTGAGGCTTGAGGGCTAGGGCAGTGGACTTGCGGGTCCGACACCGTCTAGCTTGAGGGTTGGAGAGTTGTATGGCTTGAGGGCCGGGGCAATGGACTTGTGGGTCCGACACCGTCAAGCTTGCGGGCTGGAGAGCTGTGAGGCCTGAGGTCCAGGGCAGTGCACTTGCGGGTGCGATTTATCGAGCTTGCGGGCTCGGGGGAAGTAGGGGCTTGCGGGCCTAGGCTGTTGGGACTTGCGGGTCCATGTTGTAAGGCTTGAGGGCCTGAAGCTTTTCGATGGAGTTTTGTTGAGCCTAGCACACTGCTAGGTAGGCGTAGAGGGAAAGAGGACTACTCAAGACACCCTGTCTTGAGGAACCTTTATAGATCTTGTGTCGTCTGTGCTTTTTGTGTGTGACATTTTACTACTGTGCTTAAATACTCATAACTCACACTAACTTATTAAAAAGAACCAAGATCACCTAACACCCCCACTCTAGGTGAACATTCCATAACCAACACCCGGGAAAAGAGCTAGTCCAGAAGTTGCAGTAGAAGAGGTGGATCAGAGTAAAACTCTGAAGAGGTCCAAGAGGACTATTATTCCACCAACTCGGTATATAGGGGAAATCTGGTGAGCTTCGTCTCATGCTTCTTTGTTGGTCCCCTGGATGAGAGAGAACCGTCATGCTTTGACGACGCCACTGGAGTCAAGGAGTGGGAAGATGCCATGGATGAGGAGATGGCTGCTCTCAAGAAGAATGAGACCTGGGACCTTGTGCCCAAGGTTGGTGGCATTACTCATGTGACATGCAAGTGGGTTTATAAGCTGAAGAAGAAAGCCGACGGGAGTATCGAGCGGTACATGGCTCGCCTTGTAGCTCGAGGGTTCTCTCAACAGTACGGAGAAGATTATGAAGAGACGTTCAGTCCGGTAGCCAAGATGACTTCGGTACGAGTGGTGATTGCATTGGCAGCTTGCCAAGGGTGGAAGATTTGGCAACTCGACGTAAAGAATGTTTTCTTGTAAGGCGAGATTGACAATGATATCGTCATGGTTCAGCCACCTGGATATGTATCGGAAGTTCATCCAGGACATGTCTGCAAGCTTAAGAAGGCTCTTTATGGGCTGAAGCAAGTGCCTCGGGCGTGGTATGGGAAGATCGCAGAATATCTCCAGTTCTGTGGATACTTTGCTTCAGATTCAGACTCGAGTCTGTTCGTAAAGAATATTGGGGAGCAGCAAGTCTTGGTGCTGTTGTACGTGGATGATATGATTGTCAAGAGGAACTCGGAGGTTGAGATAGCTAGGCTTCGGGTTGAACTATCTATCAAATTCGAGATGAAGGATCTGGGGGAGCTTCACCATTTCCTTGGACTCGAGGTGGAGAGGAAAGAGAGTGGTGTGCTCGTTTCCCAGAAAGGTTATGCAGAGCGGATCGTTAAGCGATTTGGCATGCAGGATGGGAAGAGCAGTTCTACTCCACTGGATGTTGGTCTAAAACTTCGGCGGGATGAGGGGAGGATTCTTCCTGATCCATTGGTGTTCCGGGCTCTTAATGGGAGTTTGATATATTTGACGATTATCAGGCTGGATATTGCCTATGCAGTTGGGATGGTAAGTCGATATATGGCAGAACCACGAAAACCTCATCTGGTAGCGGCAAGAAGTATTCTGAAGTACGTGAAGTCGACCTCAAACATGGGTCTCCTTACGGGAGAGACACGAGATTTTGTTTGCATGGATACATGGATGTCTATTATGGGGGAGATTCAGACGATCGGAAGTCAACGTCTGGTTATGTTTTCTTATGTGGATCGGCGGCTATTTCATGGTGCAGCAAGAAGTAGGATTCTGCGTCCGTCTCTACTACTAAAGCGGAGTACAAGGCTTCGGCCTTGGCAGCTCAGGAAGCCATCTGGCTTAGGAGATTGGTGGAGGACGTCCATAAGGAGGTGCGAGGTCCTACTCTGCTACGTGGTGACAATGAGAGTGCTCTCAAACTAGTTAATAATCTAGTATGTCACGCTCGGACCAAGCACATCGAGATTGAGCATCATTTCATTCGGGAGAAGGTGCTGGAAGGATCTCTGATGGTTGAGCATGTGCAAAGCGAGGACAATGTCGTTTACATCTTCGTGAAGCCGCTAGCAAAGGGACCATTTACTCGGTTACGAGGATTGCTTGGGCTGACTTCCACTTCCCACTTCAAGGGGGAGTGTTGAATTTTGAAGTGTATGTGGAGGTCGGGCGGTCTGGACATCAGACCGGGCGGTCTGGGCATCTGACCGAGCGGTCTGGCAAATCGCGGAGGTCGGGCGGTTTGTTAAGGAGACCGCGCAGGTTGTCTTCCCGCATTGGACTGGCGGCTAGCCAGTGGCAGATGGCTTTGGTTCGTCAACCTTCTGGGGTCAGCTATCTGGTTATAGCCGGGCGGTTAGCATCCGCGGTTACTTCTAGGTATTGTGATCTGGCCAGTTATTTGCTCGCGTGCTGGCAGGTGTCTGCTGGTATTGCTGGAGTTTTGCGAGTAGTCCCCGTGGCTTGTTCTTAAGTCGGCGAACTCTTCGGCAAGGTTACTCAACAAGCTGCGCGAGTTATTTTCTACTCGCTGCTGATATGAGCGGTTATCCTATCGCATAGGCGGTGACCGCACTCCTCACCCTTACTATAAATAGGACCCCCCCTGGATCGTCATATATAACTTGAACAGTAAGTGAGAGCTCGCGAGTTTTAGGTGCGGATAGAACTTTCTGTTCGCGCGGTTTGAGACTCGCCTTTGCTGTGTTCACAGGTCATGTGGCTTGCTTGTGGTTCTGATTTGATCAGAGGAGACCGCAGCGTATAAGTCGATAGCAGTTAGCGGCGGGTAGCAGCAGGAGGTCGCGGTTAGCGACAAGGCGGTTCTCTTCAGCTCGTTTCCAGCTTTCAATAAAGATCAGACCGTGGTGGTTAGGCGGTTTGCCTTTGCCGGTCTGTACTTCTGTTCAGTTCTTCAGCAGCTGTGTTCGCGGTTAGTTGTTTTCTTCTCTCCTCATAATTGTGTGTACTGATAAATCATGTCTCGCAAAGTATGTCTCGAAATGTACATAAGTTAGTTGATACAAGATTTTTCTTGTTCCTTTATTGTTTCTGGTTTCTGGTGCTTGGTATGGTTGAGAGTGTTCCTGCGACCTAGTTCTCGTTTTCCGCTTATTAGAAATTTTCAACAAAATGCAATATCAAATGGAGGAAGGGCTACTCGTCCATAGCCGAGAAGGTATAATGGAGCGTGAGAAACATACAGATCAACAAGAAACATACAGAGCTCGACGAGGAGGAATAATGGAGCGTCCAGAGCCGAACCAGAGCGGCGAGAAACGTCCAAGGGCTGCTAGTCCAGAGCGGCTAGAAATGTTGAAGGGTTGGCCGTCCAGAGGGGCAAGAAATGTTGAAGGTCTGCTCGTCCAGAGCGGCGAGAAACGTCGAAGGGCTGCTAGTCCATAGCGGCGAAATTTTGGTTTGCATATATCTTGTTTTCGGGTTTTTAATTAGGTAATATACTAATAGTTTCTAATTAATATAAATAGGTCTGCACATATCCGTATCTGATTTGCACGTAACGATGTCTAAAAATATTATTGTCATTTCTTTTTAATAATATGTGCACCTGATTCTCTTAAATTGGTGACACACTCAACTTGTGAGAACGTTAATTAAATCAAGAAATTTTAATTTTTTCTTGATGCCTAAGTTGTGTAAAAATTCTAATTCCACCGCCGCTTAAAAACGATAGCAACTTGCACAAATGAAGCTAGAAAATATGAACAAGAGCGGATGAATAATATTTTTAAATAAATAGAGTTGTCTCAACTTGCCTAAATAGAGTTGTCTCAACTTGCCTAAATATTTTTAAATAAAAACGATAGCAACTTGCCTAAATAGAGTTGTCTCAACTTGTCTAAACCAGAGCGGATGAACCAGTTTGCATAACTGGTTTTCTAATGTTGTCTAAACCTAAATATTTAATGTGTTTTCTAAATAAAATGAGACTTAAACCTTTAAACCAGAGCGGATGAGAGTTGAGTCAACTCTATTTAGGCCAATTGTGAAACCAGTTATGCATACACAAACACATGCCTGTTTGATTTTGATGCGTACGGCACTAAACAAATGCAGAAATTATTCAACCTTGTTAAGTTATCACCTCACATGGCTGAAGACGAGCTAAGTTCAATGTACTAACCCTAATTTTATTTTACTCATCGATCACTTAAGAAATCCTCTTAAGCAAATCTTATAATTAAATCAAACACATTTTCTTAAGAAGCAAGTAATCATTTTCTTATTAGTTATATTATTAAATAAACTAACTTTATTAACTTCACAGGTGAAATAATCATGCAAGGGGTGTAGTAATTAATATTTAAACCAACTTAACCACTTAGAGTTTCTCATCTATAGGAGGGATTTTTGGATCAGCCTCCCATTCCGAAATCTAATGGCCCGGTGTTTTTGCTTGGGTGAATTTAGACAAAAACTCAACCGTCATAGAATGTACGTTTGGCATTACAATGGTTACGACCACCGCCAAGAAAATAAAACTAGTTTTGAACATAAAAGTCGATGAAGTTCCTTAGGTGAGGTCGGGTGTTCACGAACGACGGTTCATAATCACCACGTTCATGACCGTAACCGCAGTGCCAAACAGAGCCTAAATCAGGGATATAATATTAGACGTCAGCCTAAATCAGGGATATAATATTAGACGTCAGATTAGGAGAAAAGTGAAATACATTTTTGCGTGTGGGTCCGGGTTGGCTTAGTTGGCGGAATGCTATAGGTCGCGGACGGTCAAGGCTTCGTAGCGAAAAAATTTGCCATCTATAGAGGAGATCTCAGCCATCATTTAATGCAAATTTTAAGAACCCTTCGATTCTCAAAATCATGATCATGTTCCTTGATCCAACTATTGGGCGAATTATTCCCCCCATTTCCTGGCATTTCTTGCTGGATGAGATTTTAAATTTTCAAAACTCTGGGCACGACAAAAATTCCTTATAAGTTATAACTATATAGGTTAAAGTTTCATATGAAACCATATGATATATTATTTTATTAGATAAATGTCATTCAATTGTCTTCTTATGACTCTTAGGCCATCAATATATCAAATTAAAGTCATCCTTAGTAGCTAAGCTCGTTTCTTGAAACCCTATAAATTAATGTAATTATTATATTATTATTATGCATTCCTACCATCTTAGAGGCTTTCATTAATCATTATAAATAGGGAAGCCAATCTCCATTGAACTCCCATCACTTTTCTTGAGAAGACAAAAGGAAACTTCATATCCAACTGTAGAATTCCTACTCATTCCCCAACAAATGGGTGGGAGTCCTCCCTGTGCTTCCTGCAAGCTGCTGAGAAGGCGCTGTGCTAAGGGTTGCATTTTTGCTCCTTTCTTTCCTCCTGATGAGCCTCATAAGTTTGCAATTGTCCATAAGGTCTTTGGAGCCAGCAACGTCAGCAAGATGCTTCAGGTTTCTCTCTCTCTCTCTCTCTCTCTCTCTCTCTCTCTCTCTCTATATATATATATATATATATCTTTACTATATATAAGGAAATATCAAACCCATGAATTTTTAAGTCGTTGAAATGATTACGGCCGTTGAATCTACCACGATATTTCATCAGCCGTCAGATCAAATCGCTCCCTCTCTCTCCAATTTTTCATAGGTCTCCTAAACCTACTAGGGGTGACCTAAAACTATGAAGGTATAGAGTACCCTACAATATGAAATTACGATTTTACCCCTAAATTTATTGAAAAATGAGTGTCATATGACCTATTTTTAAATCTCACAAAATTTGTCAATGATGAGAATTGAATCCAGGTCTCCACTATGTCAACCAAAGATGACAACCATCACACCATATGGTTTTTGTTGAATAAAATTAGATTAAGTTTTATATATACTGATATAAATATAGATCGCCCCCGCAGAAAGTCGCCGCCTCTGCCGAATGTCACCCCCGCCGAATGTCGCCGCCCCTGCCAAATGTCACCCCCGCCGAATGTCGTCACCCCTGCCGAATGTCGTCATCCATGTCGAATGTCGCCGCCCGCATGGGGGCCCCGTGCCCTGTCACTCAACAGGAAATATCATGGCAATGAAATACCCTCAACTAAGTGAGACCTACTTACCATCAGGACCGTCGGTTCATTCATATCACCATCCATCTTCAAACAGCGCGCTGCTTTTCCTTTATTTCAAATCCCTCTGTTCGCTTTATTTCGAATCCCCCCTCCTGATGCCCTCCCAATGCCTCCTGATGCCACTTCTTTCTGCGCATGCGCCTCCATCTCCTTCTCGCGGGCAGGCAGCGGACAGGAAACCTCGTAGCGGCATAGCACAGAGCCTTCGCTCAACCTCTTCGGGTATCGATCTCTCCCTTTCTTTCCCTCTCTCTGCCTCTCTCTCCCTCTTTCTCCCCTATTCACTCAAGTTTTTTGTGTTGTTCTTCTCTCCCTTTCTCTCACTCTCTTCTCTTATTTTTGATTCATGCAACTCTTGGTACGAAAACCTCTCCGCTCCATGCAAAGCCCCTTCGATGGTCTCGCTCCTCGCGGAGCCCTCTGATCGTCTCTCTTCGCGATCCTCCTCCGCCTAGGTCAGAAAACTTGAGTGAAGCAGCAGATACTCTTTCCAATGTTGGAAATAATCCTTGATGGTCCAATATTACTACCCCTAATAACTGCTCAAGCATTTCGATTACCGTTTCACTGCCCCTAATAATAGCTTAAATGTTTCGGTTACCATTTCTCAGCTCCTAGTTATTTATCTTAATTAGAATTTATTTTACGTTAAACATTCAGCTCGTAACAGCTATATGTACATGTAAATTTTTTGCTATATAAAGATGGGAGAACAAAGAGGTTAGGCATCCAAAATAATTTCTGTCTTCTGTGTCTTTCTTTGTTGAGTGTGCCTAGCTCCTCTTTTCTTCCTCTTTTCCTTGCTTTAAACCTACATCTGGTATCAAAGCCATGTCGATCGTTCCTCAAGTTGAGGCAGCGCGGGAAAGCGGCGGCGGGTTGTTCCGCTACCCGCAGTTGACGACGACCACCTACGCGAGTTGGGTGATTCGGGTACAAGCGATGATGGAGGATCAAGGTGTCTGGGAAGCAATCGAGCCGGAGGACGGGGAGCCCGTCGACATGAAGAAGGACAAGAAGGCGAGGTCGCATCTTTTCCAAGCACTCCCGGAGGACCTCCTGATGCAGGTGGCGATGAAGAAAACGGGGAAAGAGGTTTGGGATTGTCTCAAGACTAGGTTCATTGGCGCGGATTGTGTCAAGAACGCACGACTGCAGATGTTGAAGAACGACTTCGACGGCATGCACATTCATGAGGAAGAAACCTTGGACCTCTACGCTAGAAGGCTCAACAGCATGTCCGTTAGGTATGCAAACCTGGGGGCGACACTCGACGATGCCGCACTAGTCAAGAAACTTTTCGACACAGTGCCGGATCGTTTCCTGAGTGTGATCGCCGGGATTGAGCAGTTCTACGACTTCGACACTATGCCATTCGAGGAAGTCGTGGGGCGGCTAAATGCCTATGAGAAACGAACACGCACGCATACAACCGGCGTAAATGGCAAAGGCGACGACCAACTTTTGCTCAGTCGGGATGAGTGGTAAACGCGACAAAAGAAGGATGGAAAATTCCATGCTCTTGCAGACAACAGCAACCGCGGCCGGAGTGGACGTGGATGCGGCAGAGGGCGTGGCAAGGGCGGTCGTAGTAGGGCGCAAAGCAAAGACGGTGTGGCTCTAGCGGCGGTGGCCGTGACAAGAGCCACATTCGGTGTTTTAACTGCGACAAGATGGGCCATATTATGCATCTGATTGCAAGGCCCCAAAGAAGGAGGAGGCGCACCTCACGCGTGAGGACGACACCGAGCCGTCCTTAATGCTCACGGTGTCGGAAGAACTAGCATCAAAACAGCGGGAGCGGCAGGATGTCGTCCTGCTGAGTGAGGAGAATACAAGGACGGAGGAGATGTTTAAACCTTGTCATGTTTGGTACCTGGACAATGGGGCAAGCAACCAGATGACCGGTGACAGGGCAAAGTTTCGCGAGCTGGACGAAAATTTCACCGGCAAGGTCAAATTCGGCGACGGCTCAGCGGTGCAAATCATGGGTAAAGGTTCTATCCTGTTTGGCTGCACAAATGGGGATCAATGGCTGCTCCAGAAGGTATATTATATCCCGAGGCTCCAAAGCAACATTGTGAGTCTTGGACAATTAAACGAGACTGGCCACAAAGTGATTGTGGACGAAGATGTCCTGCAGGTGCTCGACAAAAATCATGCGAGATTACTCATGAAAGTAAGGCGCACTGAAAATTATCTTTACAAAATTGAGTTGCATCAGGCCGAGGCGGTATGCCTCCTGGTGAACCTTGAAAATTCAGCGTGGTTATGGCATGCCAGGCTTGGCCATGTCTTTTTCCACGCTATGAAGCTCCTTGTTGACAAGAAGATGGCAGTTGGCGTGTCGCTGATCGCACACCCGAACCAGCTGTGTCAAGGGTGTTTGGTGGCAAAGCAGGCAAGGCAGCCATTTCCTGTGACGGCAAATTACAAGGCGAAGAAGCCGCTTGAATTGTTACATGTTGATCTATGCGGTCCGATCACACCTTTGAGCATCGCCGGTAATAATTACTTCAAATTAATTGTTGATGATTACTCCTGGTGGATGTGGGTGTACATGATAAAGTAGAAAGATCAAGCCTGCTCTGTCTTTCAAAGATTCACGTTGCAGGTCGAGAACACGAGTAAATGGCGCATTAAGACGCTGAGGACTGATCGCGGCAGGGAGTTCCTCTCTGAAGAATTCAACCGGCTCTGTGAGGAGGCCGGGATCGAGCGACATCTTACCGCACCATACACGCCACAACAAAACGGCGTGGTGGAGCGGAGGAACAGGACTGTGATGGTGATGGCGAGGTCCCTTCTCAAGAGCATGAACGTGCCAGGAAGACTGTGGGGGGAGGCGGTGCGGCACGCGGTATACTTGCTGAACCGTTTGCCAACGAAGTGTTGGAGCATGCGTTCCGCACTCGTCCGGTTTGAGAATAACAAATCCCGAATGTATTTGATCCTATTTTTGATTAATGGTGTGCAGATAACAGGTGCAAGGATAACATGTTTGCAATTGGAGCAAAAAACCGATTTTCCAGAAATTGGAGCTATCAGATTTCCGACAGCTAGCTAACGGATTTCCGATAGCGCACGATTTATTCCCAGCGGTTGAGAGCTAACGGATTTCTGACGGTGCACGATATCTTCCCAGCGGTTTAGAGCTAACGGATTTCTGATAGTGATATCGGATATCCAACAGCCCACGATCTTCCCGCAACTCTACGACGTGCAGCAGTTACGCAAGCTAACGTATTTCCGATAGTGATATCGGATATCCGACAGTGCACGATCTTCCCGCAACAATACGACGTGCAACAGTTACGCAAGCTAACAGATTTCCGATAGTGATATCGGATATCCGACAGCCCACGTCTCAACCACGACCTCAACTCCGTGCAGAAATGTCGAATTAGTGGGACACGTGGCAGCCTCTGAAGATATCGGATTCTGGCGATACCTAGCTAACGGACGGCGACAGCTCTTTTTTATTAAAAGGGTTCAGAACTTCGTGGATTTCACTTTTTCAGACTTTCAAGCCTTCTTCCTGAGTGTTATCGTCCAGAGAGCTCCAGAGAACGAAAATCCCCATCCTTGAAGAAGAAAAGAGAGAGCGAAGCCGAAGATTGTACACGCGTTCCAAGGAGACTTTCTCAAGGGTTCTTCGCTGCTTTGGTCCAGAAATTCTAAAGGGTGTTTTTAATTTGTATTTCATTTATATTTACACTCATCTTGTAATCGTTGTAGAAATCGTCGTCTTGCGTGCGGCGTCTAAGTCTGTGTGAGGCTTAGGGGAAATCATCACCTTGTGAGTGGTGTTAGATCCTTGTGTGGTCTAGGGTAAATCATCGTCTTGTGTGCGGTGTCAAGTTCTTGTGTGACTTGGGAGAAAATCGCCGCCGTGTGTGCTGCGTCTAGATCAAGATTTGATTTAGGGGGAGGCTAGTGTCTATATCTGGGAGATATAGGCTATAGCCAACCGGTCCTTAGGAGAAGGGCCGGTGAAAAGAGAGAAGAGATTTTATTAATTGTAAGCCTTTGATTCCAAGCTTTATTGGAATTATTTCTACTCATTATCTTTGATGAAATAAAATCTTGTTTTTAAATTCAATTATTTGTCTCTATATTCATATATTGTTTCGTTTGTTACAAAACGTATCAAAGTTTTAAATTGCCCTTATTCACCCCCCCTCTAAGGGTGCCACAAGATCCAACAAGTGGTATCAGAGCCAGGTTAATTCTTTATAAGGTTTAACCACCTGGAATTATGGCGCACCATGATTATGCATATTCCGAGGGGCAAGGAATAACTAGACCACCATTATTTAAGGGTTCCGATTATAATTATTGGAAAACTTGGATGAGGTGTTTTTTAATATCATTAGATATTGAAGTATGGAATATGGTTGAAATAAATTATACTCATCCTACTTTTACAATTGGTGATGTTGTCATGGAAAAACCCAAAGATAAATGGGATGACCAGGACAAATTAAAATGCAAAAATAATGCAAAAGCAATGAACGCATTATTTTGTGCTCTTGATAAAACTGAATTTAATAGAACCTGCGCATGTCAAACTGCATATGAAATTTGGAATTTATTGGAAATTACTCATGAAGGTACCTCGCAGGTGAAGGACTCAAAGCTTTTCCAATTGGAGTCAGAATTCGAAAAGTTCAGGATGGAGGTAGATGAGGATGTTGATACCATGTACACAAGATTCACTAAGATAGTGAATGACTCAAAAGTTTTAGGAAAAAATTTCTCAAATGGTGATTTGGTAAGAAAACTTCTTAGATCTCTCCCCCCTAAATTCAATCCCAAAGTGACAGCTATTTCTGAATCTCATGATCTTAAAGCTCTTAATATTGAAAGCCTGATTGGGAACTTGAAAACTCATGAAGTTGAATTGAAAATTCAACAACAAGAGTATATGGAGCCAAAGAAGAAGGGATTGGCTCTAAGATCTAAGAAGGAGGAAAGTAGTGATTCTGAGGAGGAAGAAGAAGATGAGGAAAGTTTATTTGTTAGAAAGTTTAGAAAATTTATGAAAAATCCAGAGAGGAGGAATTCATTTAAGAAGTATTTTAAGAAGGAGACGTTTAGAAAGAAAAAAAGGAAAGGAAGACGATGAGGAGGAAGAGAGATCGCCACCAGAGTGCTATCACTGCAAGACGTTAGGACACATCCGAAGCAAGTGTCCAAAATACTTAAAAGAACTTAAAGAAAATAAGCACAAAGGGACGAAGAAGATGCTGAAGGCGGAAACATGGGATGATACTACTTCTGAGGATGCAAGCAGTTCAAGCTCAAGTAAAGAAGAGGAGGCCAACATGTGCTTAATGGGAAAGAGCATCATATCTGATGACGAATGCAGTGTCCAAAGTACTGAGGTAACTCCTCCAACCTACGATGAATTAGTTTCTGAATTTTTAAAGACTTGCAAATTTTTTGAAAAAAGTTTAAAAGATAATGATCTTCTTAAATCTGAAAATGAAATTTTGCTTAAAGAAAACAAAAAATTGTTTAATGAAAGACTATTGGAAAAAGAGAAATTTCTTGCCAAGAGTGTGATCAGTTTTTGGGAAGAATTAAAGAACTTGAAGAATCTCTTTCCAAATCTCATTCTACAATTAAAATTCTTACCAAAGAGAATGAGATTTTAGAGAGAGATCTGAAATCTTCAATTTCCAAAGTCCATGAGGGAAAGAAATCTTTTGAACGTAGATGTGTAAATCTAGTATCCGAAAATACAGAAATGAGAAACCAGATTCATGACTTAACGCTAGCCATGAAAAAATTTGGAATGGGACGAAGATCACTGGATATGATCTTAGGATACCAATGCCATGGATCTGGAAGGTTTGGACTCGGATACACGTCAGAAAGTTATCGCCCGGCGACAGCCACTGTCGCCGGCGACAGCAAAAAGTCCAAAAATTCTGTTTTTAAAAATTCTGAAGTTAGTAAATTGTCTAATACTGCATCCTCATCCAGCAAAAGTCCAGAAAAGTTATACTCTTCTCAATACATTACATGTGCCAAATGCAATAGATTTGGTCACACTACGGACTCTTGAAGGAGGAAAGGTAAAAGTAAAATTAAACAAATCTGGGTGCCTAAGGCTTCTACCTATACTATGGGTGGAACCACTTGGGTAACCAGATCTGTACTCACCTCTTCTTTCTAGGTGTGTTGGCAGGCTAAGGACAAAGAAGACGTGTGGTACTTGGACTCGGGTTGTTCAAAGCACATGACGGGAAATAAAGAGAAGTTCCTTAGCCTGAAGATGAAGAAAGGAGTTGTTACATTCGGAGATGATCGAAAAGGAAAAATCATCGGCATCGGAGTTGTGGGTAACAAAAAATTTTCAATTTCAAATGTTTTATTTGTAGAAGGATTAAAGCATAATTTGATTTCTATTAGTCAATTATGCGATAAGGGGTTAGATGTTTTATTTGAATCTTCTACAAATTTGTGCAAAATTATTAATTCTAAAACAAAAGAAATTGTTTTTACCACACCTAGATGTCATAATGTATATATGATTAAATTTCTTGATTTTTCAAATTCTACTTTAAAATGTTTTTTATCAAAAAATGATGAATTAGAATTATGGCATAGGCGACTTGGACATACTAGTGCCAAGTTAATTACAAAACTTTCAAAAGATAAATTAATTAAAGGTTTACCATTGTTAAATGGAAATTTATCTTCTTCATTATGTGTGCCTTGCCAAAAAGGAAAATTTTCAAAATCATCCTTCAAAAGTAAAAATATTATTTCTACCACTAGGCCACTTCAATTAATAAATATGAATTTATTTGGGCCAATTGGAATTTCTAGCTTAAGAGGTAGAAAATACACATTTATATTGATTGATGATTATTCTCGTTTTTGTTGGACTTTATTTCTAACCTCCAAATCCGATGCAATTTCAGAATTTTCAAAATTATGTTTGCGTATTCAAAATGAATTTGAGTTGAAAATTAAACGCATACACGGACAGTGATCACGGGGTACACGGACAGTGATCTAGCCGGCGACAACGATGACAGGAAGAGTATCGGGGGCATGACATTCTATGTCAATGAATGCTTAGTGTCATGGACCTCGCAGAAGCAGAAAACAGTTGCCTTATCATCATGTGAAGCTGAGTTCATGGCGGCAACCGCAGCAGCATGTCAGGCACTGTGAATCAGAAGTTTGTTGGGCGAACTGACCGGAAAGAAGAATGATGCGGTAAAGCTATTTGTTGACAATAAGTCCGCGATCGCATTAAAGAAGAATCCCATATTCCATGGACGCAGCAAGCATATCGACACAAGGTTCCACTTCATACGTGAATTTGTCGAAGGAGGGCAGATCGTTGTGGAGTTTGTTCGCACAGATGAGCAACGTGTGGATTCGTTGACGAAGGCTTTGCCGGCAGCAAAGCTAGCAAGATTACGACACCTGTTAGGAGTTCGCAACCTTGGGCCACATCCGGATTAGGAGGGAGTATGTTGGAAATAATCCTTGATGTTCCAATATTACTACCCCTAATAACTGCTCAAGCATTTCGGTTACCGTTTCACTGCCCCTAATAATAGCTTAAACGTTTCGGTTACCATTTCTCAGCTCCTAGTTATTTACCTTAATTAGAATTTATTTTACTTTAAACATTCAGCTTGTAACTGCTATATGTACATGTAAATTTTTTGCTATATAAAGATGGGAGAACAAAGAGGTTAGGCATCCAAAATAATTTATGTCTTCTGTGTCTTTCTTTGTTGAGTGTGCCTGGCTCCTATTTTCTTCCTCTTTTCTTTGCTTTAAACCTACATCTGGTATCAAAGCCATATCAATCGTTCCTCAAGTTGAGGCAGCGCGGGAATGCGGCGGCGGGTTGTTCCGCTACCCGCAGTTGACGATGACCACCTACGCGAGTTGGGTGATTCGGGTACAAGCGATGATGGAGGATCAAGGTGTCTGGGAAGCAATCGAGCCGGAGGACGGGGAGCCAATCGACATAAAGAAGGACAAGAAGGTGAGGTCGCATCTTTTCCAAGCACTCTCGGAGGACCTCCTGATGCAGGTGGCGATGAAGAAAACGGGGAAAGAGGTTTGGGATTGTCTCAAGACTAGGTTCATTGGCGCGGATTGTGTCAATAACGCACGGCTACAGATGTTGAAGAAAGACTTCGACGGCATGCACATGCATGAGGAAGAAACCTTGGACCTCTACGCTAGAAGGCTCAACAGCATGTCCGTTAGGTATGCAAACCTGGGGGCGACACTCGACGATGCCGCACTAGTCAAGAAACTTTTCGACACAGTGCCGGATCATTTCCTGAGTGTGATCGCCGGGATTGAGCAGTTCTACGACTTCGACACTATGCCATTCGAGGAAGCCGTGGGGCGGCTAAAAGCCTATGAGGAACGAACACGCCCGCATACAACCGGCGGAAATGGCAAAGGCGACGACCAACTTTTGCTCACTCGGGATGAGTGGCAAACGCGACAAAAGAAGGATGGAAAATTCCATGCTCTTGCAGACAATAGCAACTGCGGTCGGAGTGGACGTGGACGCGGCAGAGGGCGTGGCAAGGGCGGTCGTAGTAGGGCGCAAAGCAAAGACGGTGTGGCTCTGGCGGCGGTGGCCGTGACAAGAGCCATATCCGGTGTTTTAACTGCGACAAGATGGGCCATATTATTCATCTGATTGCAAGGCCCCAAAGATGGAGGAGGCGCACCTCACGCGTGAGTACGACACCGAGTCGGCCTTAATGCTCACGGTGTCGGAAGAACTAGCGTCAAAACAGCGGGAGCGGCAGGATGTCGTCCTGCTGAGTGAGGAGAATACAAGGACGGAGGAGATGTTTAAACCTTGTCATGTTTGGTACCTGGACAATGGGGCAAGCAACCAGATGACCGGTGACAGGGCAAAGTTTCGCGAGCTGGACGAAAATTTCACCGGCAAGGTCAAATTCGGCGACCGCTCAGCAGTGCAAATAATGGGTAAAGGTTCTATCCTATTTGGCTGCACAAACGGGGATCAATGGCTGCTCCAGAAGGTATATTATATCCCGAGGCTCCAAAGCAACATTGTGAGTCTTGGACAATTAACCGAGACTGGCCACAAAGTGATTGTAGACGAAGATGTCCTGCAGGTGCTCGACAAAAATCATGCGAGATTACTCATGAAAGTAAGGCGCACTGAAAATTATCTTTACAAAATTGAGTTGCATCAGGCCGAGGCGGTATGCCTCCTGGTGAACCTTGAAAATTCAGCGTGGTTATGGCATGCCAGGCTTGGCCATGTCAACTTCCACGCTATGAAGCTCCTTGTTGACAAGAAGATGGCAGTGGGAGTGTCGCCGATCGCACACCCGAACCAGCTGTGTCAAGGGTGTTTGGTGGCAAAGCAGGCAAGGCAGCCATTTCCTGTGACGACAAATTACAAGGCGAAGAAGCCGCTTGAAATGTTACATGTTGATCTATGCGGTCCGATCACACCTTCGAGCATCGCCAATAATAATTACTTCAAATTAATTGTTGATGATTACTCCTGGTGGATGTGGGTGTACATGATAAAGAAGAAAGATCAAGCCTGCTCTTTCTTTCAATGATTCAAGTTGCAGGTCGAGAACACGAGTAAATGGCGCATTAAGACGCTGAGGACTGATCGCGGCAGGGAGTTCCTCTCTGAAGAATTCAACCGGCTCTGCGAGGAGGCCGGTATCGAGCGACATCTTACCGCACCATACACGCCATAACAAAACGGCGTGGTGGAGCGGAGGAACAGGACTGTGATGGTGATGGCGAGGTCCCTTCTCAAGAGCATGAATGTGCCAGGAAGACTGTGGGGGGAGGCGGTGCGGCACGCGGTATACTTGCTGAACCGTTTGCCAACGAAGGCGCTGGCCAAACACACTCCGTTTCAGGCCTGGGATGGAAGGAAGCCGAATCTGGCACATCTTCGTGTGTTTGGCTGCACAGCGCACACGAAGGTGACAACACCACATTTGAAGAAACTCGACGACCGAAGCCAGCCCATGGTGTACCTTGGCGTCGAGGACGACTGCAAGGCGCATCGACTGTTTGATCCACGACGTGGAAAATTTCATGTAAGTCGTGATGTCAAATTTGAATAAAATATGGAGTGGTGCTGGAGTACAGGTGCAGGTGGCGGGGACCCACCTGATTTTATCGTCGAGGAGGAATACGGCACCGATTCGACAGAGGCCGATTTTGCGCCACTCGCGGGTGGTCTATCATCCTCCCCTACAATGCCCACCAATCCGATGGTGACAATGCCCACTGGATCGCTGACAGATGACCTTTCCACACCTGACTTAGCTGTGGACACACCACTGTCAGGAGGGAGCAGCAGCACTGATGATGGGCATGTTCGTTACAGACACATCGATGACATCCTGAAAGATGCTCGAAGAGTGCGGCTTGATGAGGAGGTCATGGAGGAAGAGGCCATGCCGTGGAGACGGAGGAGCCGTCCTGCTACCGCGAGGTCGTTGGACAGCAATCTTGGGAGGACGCCATGGCCAAGGAGATTGAGTCTATTGAGAAAAATAAGACTTGGTCCCTCGTGGAGCTGCCGACTGGACACAAGCCAATTGGGCTCAAATGGGTCTACAAACTGAAGAAGAACTCAGATGGAGACGTGATCAAGCACAAAGCAAGGCTAGTCGTGAAAGGATATGTACAACGACAAGGAATTGATTTCGAGGAGGTTTTGCACCAGTGGTCAGACTCGACTCTGTGCGCGTCAATCTTGCCATTGCTGCTAATCGCGGCTGGAAAGTTCACCATCTTGATGTCAAGTCAGCTTTCTTGAATGGGGAGCTCGATGAAGAAGTATATGTTGCTCAACCGGAGGGATTCATAGTGAAGGACAAGGAACATTTGGTGCTAAAATTGAGCAAGGCACTCTACGGGCTCCGACAGGCACCACGGGCCTAGAATGCACGACTTGATAAAATTTTGAAGCAGCTCGGTCTTGTAAAATATATCCAAGAATCGGCTGTGTACACTAGAGGAAAAGGTCGAGCAAGGGTCATTGTCGGTGTATATGTTGATGACCTCATTGTGACAGGAGAAGACCCAGGTGCGATTGCGTTTTTTAAGCGACAGATGATGTCTGAATTCGAGATGAGTGATCTTGGATTGCTCAATTATTATCTCGGGATTGAGGTCAAACAAGTAGAAGACAGCATCTCAATCAAGCAGGGTGCTTATGCCAAGAAGGTGTTGACTCAATTCGGGATGGTTGATTGTAATCCTACCAAGCTTCCTATGGAACCAAGATCACAACTACACAAGGACCCTGAGGGACAACCAGTGGATGCAACGGAGTATCGTCGTGTTATTGGTTGCCTCAGGTACCTACTTCACACACGGCCAGACCTCTCATTTCCTGTCGGTGTATTGAGCAGGTTCATGGAAAGGCCTACAGTGATGCATCATATGGCGATCAAGCAGATCCTCAGGTATGTGAAAGGGACTATGGGCTATGGTCTTTTGTATACCAGAGGAGTAGATGCTGAGGTGATCACGGGGTACACGGACAGTGATCTAGCCGGCGACAACGATGACAGGAAGAGTACCGGGGCATGGCATTCTATGTCAATGAATGCTTAGTGTCATGGACCTCGCAGAAGCAGAAAACAGTTGCCTTGTCATCATGTGAAGCCGAGTTCATGGCGGCAACCGCAGCAGCATGTCAGGCACTGTGGATCAGAAGTTTGTTAGGCGAACTGACCGGAAAGAAGAATGATGCGGTAAAGCTATTTGTTGACAATAAGTCCGCGATCGCATTAAAGAAGAATCCCATATTCCATGGACGCAGCAAGCATATCGACACAAGGTTCCACTTCATACGTGAATGTGTCGAAGGAGGGCAGATCGTTGTGGAGCTTGTTCGCACAGATGAGCAACGTGTGGATTCGCTGACGAAGGCTTTGCCGGCAGCAAAGCTAGCAACATTACGACACCTGTTAGGAGTTCGCAACCTTGGGCCACATCCGGATTAGGAGGGAGTATGTTGGAAATAATCCTTGATGGTCCAATATTACTACCCCTAATAACTGCTCAAGCATTTCGGCTACCGTTTCACTGCCCCTAATAATAGCTTAAACGTTTCGGTTACCATTTCTCAGCTCCTAGTTATTTACCTTAATTAGAATTTATTTTACTTTACACATTCAGCTTGTAACTGCTATATGTACATGTAAATTTTTTGTTATATAAAGATGGGAGAACAAAGAGGTTAGGCATCCAAAATAATTTCTGTCTGTGTCTTTCTTTGTTGAGTGTGCCTAGCTCCTCTTTTCTTCCTCTTTTCCTTGCTTTAAACCTACATCCAAACCCCTCTGATTGTGTGATTTCTGCATTTTTAGACATTTCGGAAACCTTCCGATTCTGTGCTTTATGCGTTTTCAGACATTTCTGATTTCTGCTCTCCAGCCTCTTCTCCATTTCCTTTCTTCTTCGTCCACAGATAACAAACTACATTGATGCTATCATTTTTTAGGCGTTTAAATATGTTTCCATCATTTGTTAGTAAAGAAGAAGAACAGAACCACTGAAGTATCTCATCTGAATTTATCAATGTTGTTAGTTCATAAATGTATTTTAATTTTTGTCTTCTGAATTTGGAATTTGGAGTTTAATTAAAGCTTATTATTTAGGTGATATTACTGAACAACCCTGAATTTGGAATTTGGATTTTAATTATAGCTTATTATTTAGGTGATATTACTAAACAACCCTTAAAATGAATGTATATGAAAGGGGCTTGAGGTTGAATGTATTTTCCAACAAAAAACATTAAATATCAGGGGGCGGGCGAAGGCCTCAGGGGGCGGGCAGGGTACTGTCGCGCGGGACACGGGGGTCCCCCGTGCACTGTCACTCGTGTGTGTATATATATATATATATATATATATATATATATATATATATATATATAACTATCTCAAAGTGACATCATAAAATAAGTTGGTGCGGTGGCCAAACTCATCTTTATACAATTTATTATGTATTATCTTTAGTTTCCTGATGAGATGGTTCAAGCTCTCCTTAATTTGAAAACTTTGCAATTTGATACAAGTCAACCTATTTTGTTTTTGTAATTTAATATTTATAATAAACAGTGTTTTGTGGGATTATTGGTTTCAAATTAAGGTTATTTAAACAGACAAAAAATAGTGTTTATGTTTTTTCAAAAAAAAGGAAGCCTAAGGAGAAAAGCCATACCTCTAAATTCAAAATACAGTACAATATATATAATTGTGTTTTTGGAATGCACAAATGCTGCAAATGCCTGAATCAATGCAGATGATATTTGCAGGAGCTTCCTTTGCAGCAGAGGGCTGATGCTGTGAGCAGCCTTGTCTATGAGGCCAACGCGAGAGTTAGAGATCCCGTCTACGGTTGCGTCGGCGTCATCTCCCAGCTGCAGAACCAAGTGAAGCAGCTTCAGATGCAGCTGGCCATGGCCCATGCAGAGATCTTATGTGCCCAGATGCAGAGTGATTCTTCTTCTTCCTTTGTGAATCAGCAGCTCGATATCTATGGGGACGGCAAGTCCTCCTTTTTGAACAATAATCAGTACATTAACAGCATTCCTCAATCAATGGATTACTCATCTCCCAACAGTGTGTTTCAGGAGACTCTCAAAAAAGAATCCCTTTGGCTATAGAAGCAAAAACTTCTGTGCTATAACGGAAACCAAAATGGTTTAGTGAGCATAGTTTATGAAATAATTTTTGAGCAAGTGAAGGCAAGGTTGCGTGCAACAATGCTAATAAATTTTTAACTCAGATTATAGAAAAAATCTTCAGAGGATCGAGTAAGAGACATTTTACATTTTAAATCTCCTAAATATGATTAGAGAGATTGTTTTTTTATATAATTACGGGCTGAGTGCCTAGTGCATGAATATAATCATCCCCTCCGTGATACCATATGTAGAATATTAAGCACTAATTTACAACTTCGGCTCTGTTTGGGGAGGGGGTGGCGGACGGAAAAGTCCTATTCCTACCGTCACCACTCTTTTTAGGTTTGTTGCGGATCACTCGGTGCTCTTGGTAGACCGGTTTAATTGAACCACCTTAGCTCTAGAGCGAACCGAGCACGCAAACAGTCAATGAATGAATCGATAAGTAACACGAGGACTTTTAACGTGGAAAACCAGAAAGGGTGGAAAACCATGCGGCCGGAGCAGTGGGGGCCAAATTCCACTATCTGCTGGGGGATTACAATTAGAAACTAAGAACTTGGGCGTGACAGGTCGCTGCTCGTTACAATGGTGGAAAGAGAGAGAGAGAGAGAGAGAGAGAGAGAGAGAGAGCTATGAGGGTGACATGCCACCTCTCCGAAAGCTGAACGTTTATTCTTCTGAGAACAAAAGTGAGATGACTGAGTCGCCTTTTTGGACCTGAAGGATTCTCAATTGCTTAGGAAGATTGTCTTCCGAAATGAAGGAAATCTTCAAGCACTCGAAGGAAATCTTCGAAGCCGCGAAGGAGATCTTCAAAGGCCGAAGGAGATCTTCTAGCGCCGGAGGAGAACACAGATGAAATCTTCAACAGAGCTCTCTCAGATGTAGAAGGCAAGGTGTCATGAAAGAAGGCCCTGAGCTCCTTTTATAGCCTTGGGCAGGGGTAGCCTGATAATTTCGCCCTTGTAACCACCGTAACCACCTGATGAGCGAATCACGATGGTCAATTTGGAGCACAAGGATCACCATTTTTCGTAAGTCACCATTTCTCCCTTCGGGCAGTTCGGTCAAGTTGGGCGGTTTGGGCAGCTTCGATGATGACGATGAAAGAGATAAACAAGACCTGCAATCTGAGAAATTAAGAAAGGTTAACTGTCGTGCACGCAACGAACATAGGAGCGTTCCGAGCGTGCAACGAACACATGAGCGTTCTGAGCGCGCAACCAACACGGGAGCGTTCTGGGCGAATGGAGAACGGGCGTGAAGGCGTTCTGAGCGTGCGGTGAGCATGGAGGCGTTCTGAGCGCGCGGTTAGCGCAGAGGCGTTCTGAGCGCGCGGTGAGCGCAGGGGTGTCGTGAGAGCATCGTAAGCGTGAAGGCTTTGGTGACAAAGGATGCGGTAGTGAGTATCGCAGCGGTGATGACGATGGATGATGCTCATCACAGTGACGACGAAGAAAGACATGAACGCACGATGATTAAATGTGATACCCCCCCACCCCCCCCCCCCCCCCCGCGACAACCTCCGCGCGACCTCCCCGATTTGGGAGGGTGACACACACCCAAGTGTGGATTTTATTATGGTGCTAAGATTAATAACTCCCCAATTGGGGAGTTATTAATTTAATAAGCTTGACAAGCCTAATAACTCCCCATGGGGAGCTATTAATGTGACAAGCCTATTAACTCTTCATGGGGAGCTATTAATGTGACAAGCCTATTAACTCTCCCAAATCACTCCCAAATTAATGGTATAAATGGGCGCTAGCCAAGTCAGCCCCCCCAAAGGGGGCGCTGACTTGGTCAGCGCCCTGTTTTGGGCGGGGGTGCGGCAATGCCGCACCCCCTTGTTGTGGAAATTGCCGAACCTCTTTGGTGCTGCAGATGCGGAACCTCTTCGGTGCGGCAGATGTCGCACTCGCTTGGCGCCACAATTGTCGCACCCTATTAGCGCGGCAATTGTCGTGCGATGTTTGTCACGCGGCATTTTTTGATTTGCACCTTGCGCGTGGCGGTTGCGTGTTCGGCGGTGCCTGCCCGTATGGCGGTGCGTGGCGCAACTTGCGTGTATGTGCACACCAGCGATCGATTAGGAGTCCAAATGGATTCAGAATTGCACAAGACTGGGCCCGTTTGAATTTTATCGGCAAGCCTGTTGAGGTCATGGCGGAAAATCATGGGTTCGACCAGGTTCGACCAAGTCCGTTTTGGGGAACCCCATCAAATGACCCCCAATTTTCGGAGATCGTTTTTTGTAGAAAATGAGTTCGAAATTTTTTCTTACGAACGTATATCTTCGGGTGTACGAACTCGTTTGGGCGTGTTTTCTTTGTTGTTAATGGAACGTTCACCTAGAGTGGGGGTGTTAGGTGATCTGGGTTATTTTTGAAATATTAGCGCGAGTTACGAATATTCAAGCGTAGCACAAAATTATCGCACAAATAAATCACAGCAGACGACACAAGATCTATAGAGTGTTAAAAATGTTGAAGTGGAAGTTTGTGGAGTTGGCGGTCTGGGGGGAGACCGCGCGGTCTGGTCTGACCGCACGGTCTTGCGGTCCCCTCTGGCGGTCTGACCTCTCTGGTCTAGCCGCGGGCTATTCGGCTTGACCATCGTTCTTCTGTCCAAGGGTGCCGGGGTGAGGCCGCGCGGTCTGGTTGTGTGACCGCGTGGCGAGCTGTATTCTGTTCGGTGTAACCGAGCGATCTGGTGCTCGTGATCGCGTGGTCGGGGCAGCCCGGTCTTGTTGAAACCAATAAATGATCTCGGTGGAGTTCGGGGCCCCCAACGGGTGGGGGGGCGACTGGCTCTTACTAATCTCGCGAGAGAACAGACCGGAGCCTCGGAGTTGAACACTGATCCTTAGGCTCAGCTAGGAGGACCCACCACACACCCGGAAGATCTTTAGAGCGCTTCCCCTCCCAAGCCAAAAGCTAAAGCCCGGGCACCTTGGAGAGCTCAAGGAAGGCCTAAGGAGAGAGAAGCTACAAAAAGAAGAAGCCCTCTCCAAAGGTGCCCTTTGGATCCTATTTATAGACTTTCTGATCTGGCCTGCAAATATCAGGAATCTGCCTCTCAATTTTACTATACGCACCGCAAATTTGGTCTGCTGATAGCCACTCTCCGCTGTTCAGAGGGGCTATTGGCAGGCCACGAGGGTAAAAGGATAATTTCCTTCATTTGCCTAGGGACAAAGGGCCTGCGAGGACAGTACTCGCGAGAGCTCGCGCTGGCCTCCTCGCGCACCTCGCTCGCCAGTCAGCGGGTTCCCCTTTTAGAGGGTGCATGCCGGGGTCCGACCTCGCCAACCTCCCTGTCGACGAGGATAGGTCATCTCGCAGATGCTCTGCGAGCACTCCTCTCGCCCCCCTACTAGTATGCCTTCGGCGAGCTCCCGTCTCGCCTCCCCCTTTTGAGGGAACCTTGATCGTTTGGTCTTCTCCCGTTGATCTCCCGTCCTGGCGAATATCGGGGTTGTACACAATCCCCGCTCTTCGCGAGGCTACCCAGGCTCGCGAAGAAACATTCAACCCCGGTATTTGCCAGCCTGGTGGTGAGCTGTCAAGAATCTTTAATGGGGCCCACCAGAAGGCTCTATATACGTCTCCTCCTTCCACAGCGGCGTGTGCCGCTATTTCTCTCTCCTTTTCTTTCTCTTTACTGTAGCAGTTGCTGATGTCACTGTCCAAAGATTTCAAGGATCAACTCAAGGCCAACAAGGCCAGCGGGTTGACTTCCATGGCAAAAGTCCCCGCTTGGATGAAGCGCCCGCCTCCCCCTCGGGTGTCAAAAACCAAAAAGGCGAAAGCGGTCTGCCGAGCCGGGGATGAGTCCGGTCTGCTGGAGTCTTCCCCCGTCAACCAACCCGGCAAGAAGGTATGAAATATCTACAGTTGGGTCAGTGAGAATCATCTTACTAAGTCTCGCCCGCCGGCAGGATAACGACGCTCACCAGGGTGGTGACGAGCACAGAGGTGTATCCCCACATGCTTCCCCAACGCTCACAGTCCTCGCCACTAAGAAGGCTACCGGTACGCGTTCTCCCTCGCTAGCTTCCCTGCATGTTGTCGACCACTCACCTTCCTTTTCCCCCCTCGTAGGCTCGTTCGCGAAGACAATGACCCGCCAGAGTTCACGACTGGTCTCCCCAGTCATCCCCAACACTACCCTAAAAATGTCGGGCTTTACTCTTCTGCAGAGCGATGACTCTGGGGGCTCGCGACCCCCAAAGATTCCTCCTGTCAACGACAAGGCCTACCGTCCCGGCCTGGGTAAGTCATCATTGCCTCACTACGGCCACGTCTTCGAGGGTCGGCCAGGCCCTTCTCGCCTTCCTCCGGGTAAGGTCTCATTCCTTTGCAACGTTTGCAACCTTCCTTTTGATGATAAACTCTCTTATGGTCACTCGCAGGGACCCCGAATCTCCTCACACCGATTTCGACTACGGGGATGAAGAGATGTCCCCCATCCCGGAGTAGTTGGAAGACTTCCTTGGAGATCCGCGGGACCCCGAGGCGATGAAGCAGAAAACCGTTGAACTGTTCCAAAAACAACAGCGAATGCTGCTGGACCTCAATCTCCAAGCGATGCGGGATAGGGAGGCTGCTGAGGCCAGCAATGCGGCTCTGAGGGACGAATGCGCGAGACTCCGAGCCGCGATACCCCGAGAACATGTGGAGGGTGCTTCCTCGCCGGAGGTGTACATCGCGCAGATGAGAGACTGCGCCTTCTTGACGGACCGGGCAGGTCGCTCCGCCCTCGAATACTACAATCCGAGAATGCCGCCGAGGTCTGGACCGCGAGGGGGTGGCAGGTGGAAATGGCTCCCGCATTAGCCTCGTGATCTTTCTTTCTTTCAAAAACACTTCGTATTATTATTTCTTAGGGCAGATGATTGCGTTTGCACTGTTACTCGCTATGAACTTTCGCTAGTCGAGCGACGATTGACTTCATTTATTGATTCTCGCTCGCTCCTTGTCCGGGAATGCAATTACCTTGTTGAATGCCTGATATTCTGCCGAAAATTTGTTGGTACTAACTTCGCAGGTCCTTTTCGCTCGCCCGTAATTTCGCGGAGTAACATTCTCTCTCGGCAGCGACTCCGATTTGACAGCCCGACTATCCGCACCCCGCAGCGCTTGGACTTCTTCCCGCCTTTTTTTAATTTTTTATAAATAGGGTCTCATAACTATGAGTCACCTACCGCATTTATCGCCAGCCTTCTTTCTTCTCTGCTCGGGAGCTCTCGCTTCTTTCCCCCTTCTCGCAATTTTGTGTATTCTGCAGGTCTCTCTCAAGATGGTTAGCGACGCTGCTGAGGCAGAGGGTCGCCGGAAGTGCGCCTGGGCCTTCGCAGACCACACCTTCTACCACCATAACTTGACCAAGGAGGAGTACCTTAGAGCCATCTCCGCCTTCGTCCCTGCCGGGTTCATTCCGCGTTGTCCTGGCTAGGACGACACGATCAACCTTCCCTATCCTGACGAGCTAGCCATCCCCACGGCCCACTTCGCGGTCGGGCTGCGGCTGCCTCTGTGGCCGGAGGTCCGCTAGGTACCTCCTTGCCTCAACTACTTTCTCTTCGCCGATAGATCTCTCGCCCGTCGTTAACTAACTTTTCCCAGCCTTGCTCGATAGGTGCTCAAGCATTATGGCGTGGTCCCCGCCCAGCTCACCCCCAACGCCGTCGCGGTCATCGTCGCCTTCGCCTGCTACTTGCGCGAGGAGCGCATTGAATTCAGCTTGCCGGTGTTTCGGAAGTTGTTCTCCTTCCGAGCCTACAAGGACGGCACCGCCTACTTCGTGGGGTCGGGTCTCAAGGTCGTCGAGACCGTGAACAAGGCCCACAACTGGGCCCAGAAGTTTCTCTTAGTGAAGGGGAACTTCGGCAACAGTCCGCTCTCGCCGATCCAGTACAGCGAGACCACCTACAAGCCACCGACCCTTGGTGGCCATGACGCCACCTTGTATCAGTTCTTCAGCAAGATGAACTTCGAGGTGGCCCATCTCCGCCGCAACGTCGACTCGCTAGCTCCAGTTTCTCCTGGGGAAGGTAATAGTCTCGCTCGCTACTTTCCACTTTTGTGACCTTATCTAAAAGTTAATCATCTAACCTTTCAGGACTGCGAGACCTACCATTCAACCCTCCCTACTTGAGCAACAGAAAACCCTCCTCCGCCTTCGAAATCACGACCATGGGCGCCGAGGCCTGCCGCGAGACCGTCATCCCTGCTCCGACGTCCTCTCGCAAGAGGCCTGAGGCCTCCAGCAGCCACGACCATCTTTCCAAATCTCCCCCGAAGAAGAAACAGAGGAAGGGTCAGGGCTAGCACCCCTCCGAGAAAGGGAAGGGCCATGTCGAGCTAGAGTTCGACAAGGTCGACCTCACCATCCTATCAGATGGTCAGGAGGCCGATGAGCAAAGCGAGGAGGTCATGAAGACCTCCGACCCGCCAATCCCTGTCAATCACGTTAACTTCGGCCTGGGTCAGAGGAATCGCGACGACTCGGGTGAGCTCTTGCTGTGTTGGAGGCCGTAGGACAACAAGGCCGAGGTCTCCACCATCCTCCCCTCCTGGGTGGAGAAATCCACCGTTAGCGGTCACGCCTTCTCCCTTTCCTTCAGCTTGTATGGCCGCGAGGATGCGGGAGCATATAAGGACGAGACAGCGAGGACCCTCGCCTATGAGAGCGCGATGTCATAGATGCGTTCCCTCGAGCTCGCTCACATGACCGGGAGGTGGTGCCTACAGCTGGAGCGCCAGAATGTTGGGCTCGCCACTTCATACCGGGGCGTTCTTGCCGAGAATGCTCAGTTGAAGGACCAGCTGCGGTCTTCCGAGGGGGGCATGGTGAGTCTTCGCATCGCTCCACTACTTATTTCTTCGTCAAGTTCAGATCTCATTTCTTTTCTGTGCAGGATGCTGAGACTGCCGAGAGGGCAGACGCTCGAATTCGGGATCTGGAGGGTGAGGTTGCAGGGTTGAAGGCCCTTAACAAAGATTTGGTTCGCGCGGTTGTACCTCCCTCTCCTCATCGCCTGAGAGAAGAGAAGCGAGCGCGAGACGAGGAGATCCGGAAGGAGGCCTCCGAATCGTCGATATACATATTTCAGCTAATGCAAAAGTCCGGCATGTTAACTGCCGAGGCGGCCGCCCTGCGTCTTGAGGACATCGTCCCCGAACTCTTCCTTCCTCTTCCGCCGGTCGGGGGCAGCGATGAGGACGAGGGGTCGGCGAGCGACCGCGAAGACTGATCTTTTTGCTTGGGTTTTATTTTTGTAACCCATTTTGGGCTGGCGAGACCGCCGCAAGATGTAAATGAACAAGGAATATTTTCATTATGTAGGCCACTGGCTCCATTTTGTGCTCGCGTTCTTATTTTGTGACGTGTTCTTTTTCTCGCCTTTATATCTTGTTCTCGCACATTTTCTAGAGTTCTCGCGACACTTATTCTCGCGACACTTATTCTCGCGAATGGTACCTTTGGATAGCTTCTGTATAGGATAAGTACTTTCGCCTGGTGCCTCTTATTTAGCCAGAAATCGACGAACCTTTTCGAGGAGATTTTTTCTGCGTTTCTCCTACAGGTCATGCGGCTAGGGATCTCCTACCCGCCCAGCAGGGGCGGTCTCCTTCTTCAGGTCATCCAGCCGGGGCGGCCTCCTCCTTTAGACCGCGCGGGTAGGCGGTCTCGTCCTTCAGACCGCGCGGGTAGGCGGCCTCCCCCTTCAGACCTAGCAGGGGCGGCCTCCTCCTTTAGCCCGAGCGGGTAGGCGGTCTCGTCCTTCAGACCGCGCGAGTAGGCGGCCTCCCCCTTCAGACCCAACAGGGGCGGCCTCCTCCTTTAGACCGCGCGGGTAGGCGGTCTCGTCCTTCAGACCGCGCGGGTAGGCGGCCTCCCCCTTCAGACCCAACAGAGGCGGCCTCCTCCTTTAGCCCGCGCGGGTAGGCGGTCTCGTCCTTCAGACCGCGCGGGTAGGCGACCTCCCCCTTCAGACCCAATAGGGGCGGCCTCCTCCTTTACACCGCGCGGGTAGGCGGTCTCGTCCTTCAGACCGCGCGGGTAGGCGGTCTCCCCCTTCAGACCCAACAGGGGCGGCCTCGTCCTTTAGCCCGCGCGGGTAGGCGGTCTCGTCCTTCAGACCGTGCGGGTAGGCGGCCTCCCCATTCATACCCAACAGGGGCGGCCTCCTCCTTTAGACCGCGCGGGTAGGCGGTCTCGTCCTTCAGACCGCGCGGGTAGGCGGCCTCCCCCTTCAGACCCAACAGGGGCGGCCTCCTCCTTTAGACCGCGCGGGTAGGCTGTCTCGTCCTTCAGACCGCGAGGGTAGGCGGCCTCCCCCTTTAGACCCAGCAGGGGTGGCCTCCTCCTTTAGACCGCGTGGGTAGGTGGTCTCGTCCTTCAGACCGCCCGGGTAGGCGACCTTCCCCCTTCAGACCGCCCATAGCGGGCGGCCTTCTCCTTCAGACCGCCCAAGGTGGCGGTCTCCATTGTTCAGACCGCGCGGGCAAGGATCTAGTCACCAGCTCACCGGAGGTGACGACATCGACCCAGAGCCTATAAATAGGACCCTCGACCATGAACAAAGGACATGCAAGTGGGGGACAAAACCGGCGGCTAGAAACGCTCAGACCGCACCAAGCTGCGACCTATCCGGGCGACTTGTCCGTGCGACCTGTCCGGGAGACCTATCCGGGCGACCTGTCCGGGCGACCTGTCCGGGCGACCTGTCCGGGCGACCTGTCCGGGCGACCTCTGCGAACAGGCCGGGCGGCCTCGGCGACTAGTCCGGGTGACCTCGACAAACAGCCCGCGCGGCTTACTCTTTTCTTACCCGCAACTCTCTTGTATTTTCTCTTGTTTCCATGTACTAAGCACAACAAGATGTAATACAAATTATTAAATAAAGGGAAAGCCCGTCGCAGGAGTGGCATTTGCCGCGGCGGACGAAGTCTGGCCTCGCCGCAAGCTAGCGACCCTCTCTTCTTCTCTCTCACTCAGCTCTTCATTTGCGACTCAAGTAACCAGCTGCTCGACCACTTCCCCCTCTCATTCCTCTGGGATTGAGCGTCGAGGGCATGGGGACGTTTTTGGATTCAACAGAAACACGCGACCTTCAGATAGCGAGTGGTTGATGAACAACAGTTGCGATGAAGATGCGAGATTTGGCCTAAAATACACTCAATCTTAAAACAACCATAACTTTTGATCCGGGTGTCGGAATTCAGAAATTCAAAGCCCGACGCGACCGGATCGAGCCGAACTATCCAAAAATTGAACGCGGTTCCCCGTTCAGCCACTTTTTAGCCTTCAGGCTTCAAAAATTCGGCTCCTTTTGAAAGTTATTTTAGTTTTTCTCTTTCAGCATTTCCTGTTTTCAGGGATCATCCGTCAGAAGTCCTCGAGCTTCCCTCCGATCATCTAGAAATGCGTGTGCAAAACAACGACATCCATCACCTATTAGCGGAGAACATTCCACTCAAAGGACAAGTGGATTCTCAACCTCATACTGCAACAACTACTAATGACAAGCTTTTCAGCAATCATATAGAACATTTGGCGCAACCTGAAGCAGATGATCCCTCTACTCCTCACCCTCTACTTCTCACCATGAGTTCTATATATAAGGTGTGTATGAGTAATTCTCCATATCATGTTGATGGGCTAACTTTTCTTGCAGGATAATACCAAGATCCTTCCCATTATTAAACTTCCGAGCTGAACCGAGGCTACCTGTCTATTCTGGGATAAGTGATCCAGTTTTTCATCTACAAGCATTTGAGGCAGCTACTTCACTAAGAACCTCAGTTCAAGATGAAGCAACTATCAGACTAGTGCGGTGGTCTTCAAAACGGTTCTATCCTTAATGATAATGCTCTCATTTGTTTGCATTTTGATATCGAATGAAGTGGATACAATACTGACACTCTTCCTTGTGACTTGTCTGTTCCTTATTATCAAACTCACTGAACCATGGAGACATCGCCAAGTTCTGCTTGAACCCCCTCAGATTGTAGTCATTAGCGTAAAACCACGAAGATCATGTGTAGCGGGGAGTTTTCGCACACGTGTAGTGGTAGCTTGCCAATTCCCGTGCGGTGGTCTTCGGAACCTTGGATCCCTGCTGATATCCGACACACCCCTGCATCAAGGGAGGTCTAGGTGAATGTTGGCTCTATCATGCCCCGAGAGGGATATAGTTACAGCTTTGATGATCTTTCTGAGGAAAGCAATGTCGGTATAGCCTCCGCGGCATAACCACACCTGCCCAACTGATCATCTTAGTCTGTGACCATCGAATACTCCTAGGTACTCTCAAGCGATGCCTAAGCGGGACCCACAACTGAGTTGATCTCTCTGAGGAAAGCAATGTTTGCCGCCTAGGCCCACCTGCCTAATTGATCAACTCGGCTTGTAGCCCTAGGCAAGAGAGCAGTTGAGTCGTTTACAGCCCTTATGACCACTTGAGGAAAGCAATGTTTTGCCGCCTAGGCCCACCTGCCCACTTGGTCATCTGGGTCTGTACTTCCTTTTTCTTTATTTCTACAGCTCTTATGACCACTTGAGGAAAGCAATGTTCGCCGCCTAGGCCCACCTGCCCACTTGGTCATCTAAGTCTGTAGCCATTCCTTTTTCCTTACAGGGAAATTATCTCTCTTATGATCCTCGATCATTTGGAGAAAGTAGTATCTAACAGTACAAATATTGGCCCACTTGGTCATTTAAAAGTTGAAAAACATTTAGACCAGGCGGTTTTATCTATCAAGCCGATCGGTTTGAAAGAGTACTACAGGTTATGAAAAATGACTGCATAATATGCTAGCCAAGTGGGTAAAATGTATCTGGCTTTAAAGCTGGAAAGCGGGCTATTACAGGAAGCAACAAGGCAGTATTACCGACTGGAGATAATCGAGTCAAGGCTTTCACTCTAATAGTCGGGAAATGGACTTATTAATCCTCTGGACAATCAGAGCTTACGAAGATATAATCTCTGGCAGTTTCAGCCCGCGATTCATCTTCATTGAGCCAATCAGGATCTACTTTTGAACTAAAATGATAAACCGTCAGGGCAACATTTCATGATAACTGGACAATTATTCTTTTGGAGATATCTTTTCCCTGGAGGTTTTTCAGAAAGGATTTGAAGTTTTATAAGGAATAATGCTAAAACAGAAGATCGCATATGAATATCCACAAGTAAGTAAAATAGCAAAGACTAACAGTTATGAATTCATTTATACCTGCTTTATGTTCTCTTTTTGCAGAGATTAGCAGGTATTCGCGAGTTCTCTTCAGGTACTTGCGTTATAGATTATTTTATACCTGCTTTGACTTCTCTTTTGCAGAGATTAGCAGGTGTTTGCGAGTTCTCTTCAGGTACTCGCGTTATAGATTATTTTATACCTGCTTTGAGTTCTCTTTTGCAGAGATTAGCAGGTGTTTGCGAGTTCTCTTCAGGTACTCACGTTATATTTTGTACCTGCTTTGAGTTCTCTTTTGCAGAGATTAGCAGGTGTTCGCGAGTTCTCTTCAGGTACTCGCATTGTAGTTTGCTTTACACCTATTTTAAGTTCTCCTGTGCAGAGATTGACAGGTGTTCGCGAGTTCTCTTCAGGTACTCACATTGTAGTATATTTTGTACCTGCTTTGAGTTCTCTTTTGTAGAGATTAACAGGTGTTTGCGATTTCTCTTCAGGTACTCGCGTTATGTTTTATACCTGCTTTGACTTCTCTTTTGCAGAGATTAGCAGGTGTTCGCGAGTTCTCTTCAGGTACTCGCGTTGTAGTTTGCTTTACACCTGTTTTAAGTTCTCCTGTGCAGAGATTGACAAGTGTTCGCGAGTTCTCTTCAGGTACTCGCGTTATAGTTTGTTTTACACCTGCTTGGAATTCTCTTTTGCAGAGATTAGCAGGTGCTCGCGAGGTCTCTTCAGGTACTCGCATTATGTTTTATACCTGCTTTGACTTCTCTTTTGCAGAGATTAGCAGGTATTCGCGAGGTCTCTTCAGGTACTCGCGTTATGTTTTATACCTGCTTTGACTTCTCTTTTGCAGAGATTTGCAGGTGTCCGCGAGTTCTCTTCAGGTACTCGCGTTATTTCTTTTACCTGCTTTTGAGTTCTCTTTTGCGGAGATTAGCAGGTGCTCGCGAGTTCTCTTCAGGTACTCGCGTTATATTTCATACCTGCTTTGAGATCTCTTTTGCAGAGATTAACAGGTGCTCGCGAGGTCTCTTCAGGTACTCGCATTATATTTCATACCTGCTTTGAGTTCTCTTTTGCAGAGATTAGCAGGTATTCGCGAGATCTCTTCATGTACTCACGTTATGTTTTATACCTGCTTTGACTTCTCTTTTGCAGAGATTAGCAGGTATTTGCGAGTTCTCTTCAGGTACTCGCGTTATATTTTGTACCTGCTTTGAGTTCTCTTTTGTAGAGGTTAGCAGGTGTTCGCGAGTTCTCTTCAGGTACTTCAGGTACTCGCGTTATATTATATTTCATACTTGCTTTGAGTTCTCTTTTGCAGAGATTAGCAGGTATTCGCGAGATCTCTTCAGGTACTCGCGTAATGTTTTATACCTGCTTTGACTTCTATTTTGCAGAGATTAGCAGGTATTTGCGAGTTCTCTTCAGGTACTCGCGTTATATTTTGTACCTGCTTTGAGTTCTCTTTTGGAGAGATTAGCAGGTGTTTGCGAGTTCTTGTCAGGTACTCGCGTTATATTTTGTACCTGCTTTGAGTTCTCTTTTGTAGAGGTTAGCAGGTGTTCGCGAGTTCTCTTCAGGTACTCGCGTTATATTATATTTCATACCTGCTTTGTGTTCTCTTTTGCAGAGATTAGCAGGTATTCGCGAGGTCTCTTCAGGTACTCGCGTTATGTTTTATACCTGCTTTGACTTCTCTTTTGCAGAGATTAGCAGGTATTAGCGAGTTCTCTTCAGGTACTCGCGTTATATTTCATACCTGCTTTGAGTTCTCTTTTGCAGAGATTGGCAGGTGCTCGCGAGTTCTCTTCAGGTACTCGCGTTATATTTTATACCTGCTTTAAGTTCTCTTTTTGCAGAGATTAGCAGGTGTTCGCGAGGTATCTTCAGGTACTCGCGTAATATTTCATACCTGCTTTGAGTTCTCTTTTGCAGAGATTAGCAGGTGCTCGCGAGTTCTCTTCAGGTACTCGCGTTATATTTCATACCTGCTTTAAGTTCTCTTTTTGCAGAGATTAGCAGGTGTTCGCGAGGTATCTTCAGGTACTCGCGTTATATTTCATACCTGCTTTGAGTTCTCTTTTGCAGAGATTAGCAGGTGCTCGCGAGTTCTCTTCAGGTACTCGCGTTATATTTCATACCTGCTTTAAGTTCTCTTTTTGCAGAGATTAGCAGGTGTTCGCGAGGTATCTTCAGGTAATCGCGTTATATTTCATACCTCCTTTGACTTCTCTTTTGCAGAGATTAGCAGGTGCTCGCGAGTTCTCTTCAGGTACTCGTGTTATATTTCATACCTGCTTTAAGTTCTCTTTTTGCAGAGATTAGCAGGTGTTCGCGAGATATCCTCAGGTACTCGCGTTATATTTCATACCTGCTTTGAGTTCTCTTTTGCAGAGATTAGCAGGTGCTCGCGAGTTCTCTTCAGGTACTCGCGTTATATTGTATACCTGCTTTGAGTTCTATTTTGTAGAGATTAGCAGGTGTTCGCGAGGTCTCTTCAGGTACTCGCGTTGTAGTTTGCTTTACACCTGTTTTAAGTTCTCCTGTGCAGAGATTGATAGGTGTTTGCGAGTTCTCTTCAGGTACTCGCGTTATAGTTTGTTTTACAACTGCTTGGAATTCTCTTTTGCAGAGATTAGCAGGTGCTCGCGAGGTCTCTTCAGGTACTCGCATTATGTTTTATACCTGCTTTGACTTCTCTTTTGCAAAGATTATCAGGTATTTGCGAGTTCTCTTTAGGTACTCACGTTATATTTTGTACCTGCTTTGAGTTCTCTTTTGTAGAGGTTAGCAGGTGTTCGCGAGTTCTCTTCAGGTACTCGCTTTATATTATATTCAATACCTGCTTTGAGTTCTCTTTTGCAGAGATTAGCAGGTATTCGCGAGGTCTCTTCAGGTACTCGCGTTATGTTTTATACCTTCTTTGACTTCTCTTTTGCAGAGATTAGCTGGTATTCGCGAGGTCTCTTCAGGTACTCGCATTATGTTTTATACCTGCTTTGACTTCTCTTTTGCAGAGATTAGCAGGTGTTCGCGAGGTCTCTTCAGGTACTCACGTTATATTTTTTACCTGCTTTGAATTATCTTTTGCAGAGATTAGCAGGTGTTCGCGAGTTCTCTTCAGGTACTCGCATTATATTGTATACCTTCTTTGAGTTCTATTTTGTAGAGATTAGCAGGTGTTCGCGAGGTCTCTTCAGGTACTCGCGTTGTAGTTTGCTTTACACCTGTTTTAAGTTCTCCTGTGCAGAGATTGACAGGTGTTTGCGAGTTCTCTTCAGTACTCGCGTTATAGTTTGTTTTACACCTGCTTGGAATTCTCTTTTGCAGAGATTAGCAGGTGCTCGCGAGGTTTCTTCAGGTACTCACATTATGTTTTATACCTGCTTTGACTTCTCTTTTGCAGAGATTAGCAGGTTTTCGCGAGGTCTCTTCAGGTACTCGCGTTATGTTTTATACCTACTTTGACTTCTCTTTTGCAGAGATTTGCAGGTGTCCGCGAGTTCTCTTCAGGTACTCGCGTTATTTCTTTTACCTGCTTTTGAGTTCTCTTTTGAGGAGATTAGCAGGTGCTCGCGAGTTCTCTTCAGGTACTCGCGTTATATTTATACCTGCTTTGAGATCTCTTTTGCAGAGATTAACAGGTGCTCGCGAGGTCTCTTCAGGTACTCGCATTATATTTCATACCTACTTTGAGTTCTCTTTTGTAGAGATTAGCAGGTATTCGCGAGGTCTCTTCATGTACTCGCGTTATGTTTTATACCTGCTTTGACTTCTCTTTTGCAGAGATTAGGAGGTATTTGCGAGTTCTCTTCATGTACTCGCGTTATATTTTGTACCTGCTTTGAGTTCTCTTTTGTATAGGTTAGCAGGTGTTTGCGAGTTCTCTTCAGGTACTCGCGTTATATTATATTTCATACCTGCTTTGAGTTCTCTTTTGCAGAGATTAGCAGGTATTCGCGAGGTCTCTTCAGGTACTCGCGTTATGTTTTATACCTGCTTTGACTTCTCTTTTGCAGAGATTAGCAGGTATTTGCGAGTTCTCTTCAGGTACTCGCGTTATATTTTGTACCTGCTTTGAGTTCTCTTTTGGAGAGATTAGCAGGTGTTTGAGAATTCTCGTCAGGTACTCGCGTTAAATTTTGTACCTGCTTTGAGTTCTCTTTTGTAGAGGTTAGCAGGTGTTCGCGAGTTCTCTTCAGGTACTCGCTTTATATTATATTTCATACATGCTTTGAGTTCTCTTTTGCAGAGATTAGCACGTATTCGCGAGGTCTCTTCAGGTACTCGCGTTATGTTTTATACCTGCTTTGACTTCTCTTTTGCAGAGATTAGCAGGTATTTGCGAGTTCTCTTCAGGTACTCGCGTTATAATTCATACCTGCTTTGAGTTCTCTTTTGCAGAGATTAGCAGGTGCTCGCGAGTTCTCTTCAGGTACTCGTGTTATATTTCATACCTGCTTTAAGTTCTCTTTTTGCAGAGATTAGCAGGTGTTCGCGAGGTATCTTCAGGTACTCGAGTTATATTTCATACCTGCTTTGAGTTCTCTTTTGCAGAGATTAGCAGGTGCTCGCGAGTTTTCTTCAGGTACTCGCATTATATTTCATACCTGCTTTAAGTTCTCTTTTTGCAGAGATTAGCAGGTGTTCGCGAGGTATCCTCAGGTACTCGCGTTATATTTCATACCTGCTTTGAGTTCTCTTTTGCAGAGATTAGCAGGTGCTCGCGAGTTGTCTTCAGGTACTCGCGTTATATTTCATACCTGCTTTGAGTTCTCTTTTGTAGAGATTAGCAGGTATTCGCGAGGTCTCTTCAGGTACTCGCGTTATGTTTTATACCTGCTTTGACTTCTCTTTTGCAGAGATTAGCAGGTATTCGCGAGGTTTCTTCAGGTACTCGCGTTATGTTTTATACCTGCTTTGACTTCTCTTTTGCAGAGATTAGCAGGTGTTCGCGAGGTCTCTTCAGGTACTCTCGTTATATTTTTTTCCCTGCTTTGAATTCTCTTTTGCAGAGATTAGCAGGTGTTCGCGAGTTCTCTTCAGGTACTCGCGTTATATTGTATACCTGCTTTGAGTTCTATTTTGCAGAGATTAGCAGGTGTTCGCGAGGTCTCTTCAGGTACTCGCGTTGTAGTTTGCTTTACACCTGTTTTAAGTTCTCCTGTGCAGAGATTGACAGGTGTTCGCGAGTTCTCTTCAGGTACTCGCGTTATAGTTTGTTTTACACCTGCTTGGAATTCTCTTTTGCAGAGATTAGCAGGTGCTCGCGAGGTCTCTTCAGGTACTCACATTATGTTTTATACCTGCTTTGACTTCTCTTTTGCAGAGATTAGCAGGTATTCGCGAGGTCTCTTCAGGTACTCGCGTTATGTTTTATACCTGCTTTGACTTCTCTTTTGCAGAGATTTGCAGGTGTCCGCGAGTTCTCTTCAGGTACTCGCGTTATTTCTTTTACCTGCTTTTGAGTTCTCTTTTGCGGAGATTAGCAGGTGCTCGCGTGTTCTCTTCAGGTACTCGCGTTATATTTCATACCTGCTTTGAGTTCTCTTTTGCAGAGATTAGCAGGTATTCGCGAGGTCTCTTCATGTACTCGCGTTATGTTTTATACCTGCTTTGACTTCTCTTTTGAAGAGATTAGCAGGTATTCGCGAGGTCTCTTCAGGTACTCGCGTTATGTTTTATACCTGCTTTGACTTCTCTTTTGCAGAGATTAGCAGGTGTTCGCGAGATCTCTTCAGGTACTCGCGTTATATTTTTTACCTGCTTTGAATTCTCTTTTGTAGAGATTAGCAGGTGTTCGCGAGTTCTCTTCAGGTACTCGCGTTATATTGTATACCTTCTTTGAGTTCTATTTTGCAGAGATTAGCAGGTGTTCGCGAGGTCTCTTCAGGTACTCGCATTGTAGTTTGCTTTACACCTGTTTTAAGTTCTCCTGTGCAGAGATTGACAGGTGTTCGCGAGTTATCTTCAGGTACTCGCGTTATGGTTTGTTTTACACCTGCTTGGAATTCTCTTTTGTAGAGATTAGCAGGTGCTCGCGAGGTCTCTTCAGGTACTCGCATTATGTTTTATACCTGCTTTGACTTCTCTTTTGCAGAGATTAGCAGGTATTCGCGAGGTCTCTTCAGGTACTCGCGTTATGTTTTATACCTGCTTTGACTTCTCTTTTGCAGAGATTTGCAGGTGTCCGCGAGTTCTCTTCAGGTACTCGCGTTATTTCTTTTACCTGCTTTTGAGTTCTCTTTTGCGGAGATTAGCAGGTGCTCGCGAGTTCTCTTCAGGTACTCGCGTTATATTTCGTACCTGCTTTGAGATCTCTTTCGCAGAGATTAACAGGTGCTCGCGAGTTATCTTCAGGTACTCGCATTACAGATTCTTTTACTGGCTTTTAAGTTCTCTTTTTGCAGAGATTAGAAAGTGTTCGCGAGGTATCTTCAGGTACTCGCGTTATATTTCATACCTGCTTTGAGTTCTCTTTTGCAGAGATTAGCAGGTGCTCGCGAGTTCTCTTCAGGTACTCGCGTTATATTTCATACCAGCTTTAAGTTCTCTTTTGCAGAAATTAGCAGGTGACCGCGAGTTTCCTTCAGGTACTCGTGTTATATTCTTTTATACCTGCTTTAAGTTCTCTTTAGGGTGATCGCGAGTTTCCTTCAGGTACTCGTGTGTTCCTACCTCTTTCTGTATGCTATAATTTTTGCCTTGCAGAGATTAGCATCTATTGGCAAGTCATGAGCAGGTACTTGCTTTCTCCTTCTCTTATCCTTGTTCTAGCAATTTGTGAGAGGCGGATCACGATTTTCGTAGGTAAGTCCTACTTTTTCGAAGTTCTTTATGGAACTTGAAAAAGTGCGGGGATTATGTTTACCCAGAAATTGGCGATCCTTTTCGAGGAGATTTTTTCTGCGTTTCTCCTACAGGTCATGCGGCTAGGGATCTCCTACCCGCCCATCAGGGGCGGTCTCCTTCTTCAGGTCATCCAGCCGGGGCGGCCTCCTCCTTTAGACCGCACGGGAAGGCGGTCTCGTCCTTCAGACCGCGCGGGTAGGCGGCCTCCCCCTTCAGACCCAGCAGGGGCGGCCTCCTCCTTTAGCCCGCGCGGGTAGGCGGTCTCTTCCTTCAGACCGTGCGGGTAGGCGGCCTCCCCCTTCAAGCCCAACAGGGGCGGCCTCCTCCTTTAGACCGTGCGGGTAGGCGGTCTCGTCCTTCAGACCGCGTGGGTAGGCGGCCTCCCCCTTCAGACCCAACAGGGGCTGCCTCCTCCTTTAGCCCGCGCGGGTACGGTCTCGTCCTTCAGACCGCGCGGGTAGGCGGCCTCCCCCTTCAGACCCAACAGGGGCGGCCTCCTCCTTTAGCCCGCGCGGGTAGGCGGTCTCGTCCTTCAAACCGCGCGGGTAGGCGGCCTCCCCCTTCAGACCCAACAGGGGCGGCCTCCTCCTTTAAACCGCGCGGGTAGGCGGTCTCGTCCTTCAGACCGCGCGGGTAGGCGGCCTCCCCCTTTAGACCCAGCAGGGGCGGCCTCCTCCTTTAGACCGCGCGGGTAGGCGGTCTCGTCCTTCAGACTGCGCGGGTAGGCGACCTTCCCCCTTCAGACCGCCCATAGCGGGCGGCCTTCTCCTTCAGACCGCCCAAGGTGGCGGTCTCCATTGTTTAGACCGCGCGGGCAAGGATCCGGTCACCAGCTCACCGGCGGTGACGACATCAACCCAGAGCCTATAAATAGGACCCTCGACCATGAACAAAGGACATGCTAGTGGGGGGACAAAACCGGCGGCTAGAAACAGTCAGACCGCACCAAGCTGCGACCTATCCGGGCGACTTGTCCGTGCGACCTGTCCGGGCGACCTGTCCGGGCGACCTGTCCGGGCGACCTGTCCGGGCAACCTGTCCGGGCGACCTGTCCGTGCGACCTGTCCGGGCGACCTGTCCGGGCGACCTGTTCGGGCGACCTCTGTGAACAGGCCGAGCGGCCTCGACGACTAGTCCGGGCGACCTCGACAAACAGCCCGCGCGGCTTACTCTTTTCTTACCCGCAACTCTCTTGTATTTTCTCTTGTTTCCTTGTACTAAGCACAACAAGCTGTAATACAGATTATTAAATAAAGGGAAAGCCCGTCGCAGGAGTGGCATTTGCCGCGGCAGGCGAAGTCTGGCCTCGCCGCAAGCTAGCGACCCTCTCTTCTTCTCTCTCACTCAGCTCTTCATTTGCGACTCAAGTAACCAGCTGCTCGACCACTTCCCCCTCTCATTCCTCTGGGATTGAGCGTCGAGGGCGTGGGGATGTTTTTGGATTCAACACCTCTATCCTCCACCTTTGGGCCGTGGATTTTCTAGGATCGTTTCTCCATCTTGACCTCGTGAGGACCCGTCCCCCTTTTTTTTAATATCTCCCTTTATAAGCGGCTCTTGCGCGGGGGCTTCGCATCAGCCAACGGGTATTTGCCTATCCTTGCGGGTCAGTTCGCGTTTTGCCGAGCGCTAGCCGGCGAGAATAGGAATATAAGGTTCTCGCCCCCTACTTATTTAGCGAGAGTACCCTGGTCGATACGAAAGATTCTCCGGCCGAAGACGTCGCTACGGTCATTACAAGGACTTGCATATCTCGCCAGCCTCTTCGCGAGATCGACCTAACCCATCAGCTAATGAGAGCCCGGAAGCGGGATCGTCCGGGGCAATCTGGAACCAAGGACTTATACATCTCGCCAGCCTCTCCGCGAGATCCACCTGACCCACTGGCCGGTGAGAGCCCAGCAGCGGGATCGTCCGGGGCAATCCGGCACCAAGGACTTATACATCTCGCCAGCCTCTCCGCGAGATCCACCTGACCCACCAGCTAGTGAGAGCCCGGCAGCGGGATCGTCTGGGGCAATCCGGCACCAAGGACTTATACATCTCGCCAGCCTCTCCGCGAGATCCACCTGACCCACCGGCTAGTGAGAGCCCGGCAGCGGGATCGTCCAGGGCAATCCGGCACCAAGGACTTATACATCTCGCCAGCCTCCCCGCGAGATCCACCTGACCCACCGGCTAGTGAGAGCCCGACAGCGGGATCGTCCGGGGCAATCCGACACCAAGGACTTATACATCTCGCCAGCCTCTCCGCGAGATCCACCTTACCCACCGGCTAGTGAGAGCCCGGCAGCGGGATCGTCCGGGGCAATCTGACACCAAGGACTTATACATCTCGCCAGCCTCTCCGCGAGATCCACCTAACCCACCGGCTAGTGAGAGCCCGGCAGCGGGATCGTCCGGGGCAATCCAGCACCAAGGACTTATACATCTCTCCAGCCTCTCCGCGAGATCCACCTGACCCACCGACTAGTGAGAGCCCGACAGCGGGATCGTCCGGGGCAATCCGGCACCAAGGACTTATACATCTCGCCAGCCTCTCCGCGAGATCCACCTGACCCACCGGCTAGTGAGAGCCCGGCAGCGGGATCGTCAGGGGCAATCCGGCACCAAGGACTTATACATCTCGCCAGCCTCTTCGCGAGATCCACCTGACCCACCGGCTAGTGAGAGCCCGGCAGCGGGATCGTCCTGGGCAATTCGGCACCAAAGACTTATACATCTCGCCAGCCTCTCCGCGAGATCCACCTGACCCACCGGCTAGTGAGAGCCCGGCAGCGGGATCGTCCGGGGCAATCCGGCACCAAGGACTTATACATCTCGCCAGCCTCTCCGCGAGATCCACCTGACCCACCGGCTAGTGAGAGCCCGGCAGCGGGATCGTCCGGGGCAATCCGGCATCAAGGACTTATACATCTCGCCAGCCTCTCCGCGAGATCCACCTGACCCACCGGCTAGTGAGAGCCCGACAGCAGGATCGTCCGGGGTAATCCGGCACCAAGGACTTATACATCTCGCCAGCCTCTCCGCGAGATCCACCTGACCCACCGGCTAGTGAGAGCCCGACAGCGGGATCGTCCGGGGCAATCCGGCACCAAAGACTTGCACATCTATTAGCGTGATTAGCTGCTATCAGTATGCAATAGACAAATCAATAAAGGGTTTATAGTAGGAAATCTTTTTAACGGTAAAATCGCTTTAAATCATCTCAACTCCTGGCACGGTCGAGGGGTATCCATTCCACATCCTGGAGGTGGTACCCTCCCAACTTGAGCACTTCACTTACAATATATGGCCCCTCCCAGTTAGGGTTAAGTTTTCCGACCGCGGCCCCTCTACCTGCTGCATCGACCTTATTCAAGACCAAGTGTCCTTTTTGGAAATGCTTCACCCGAATGTGTTTGTCAAAGTATCGGGCCATTCGTCGTTTGATCTCCTCTTGCCAAATAGTGGCTAGGTCCCTGAGCTCTTCTACTAGGTCCAGAGATAATCTCTGCCCCTCTTCATTGTCTGTTCGCCATTCCTCATCTCCTTCCCCCGCGCCGATCACCCTTGGCGACTTTACCTCAAACTCGACTGGGAGGACGGCCTCTGACCCGTGGGAGATCCTGAAAGGAGTCTCTCCGGTAGCTGTGTTTGGGGTGGTCCTTAGGGCCCAGAGGACCGAAGGCAACTGTTCCACCCAGCTTCCCCTAAGGTTTTCCACCTTCTTTTTCAATAGGTTCACAATGATTTTGTTTGCTGCCTCTACCTGTCCATTGCTCCTGGGGTGATGGACCGATGCAAAACGGAGGTCTATGCCGAGTTGGGCGCAGAAGCTAACAAATTCGTCGCTTGCGAACTGTGGCCCGTTGTCCGTGACTATGGCCAGAGGGAGCCCATGTATGCAAATTATTTCGCCCCAAACAAAATTTCTCACTACTTAGGAGGTTACCTTAGCGAGGGCCTTCGCTTCGATCCACTTAGAGAAGTAATCCACCATTACCAGCAGGAACTTTCTTTGGCCGCTCGCCGGAGGGAAAGGTCCCACCAAATCCAAACCCCATATTGCAAAGGGCCAGGGGGCTGTGATCGTCAGGAGCCTCTGAGCGGGAGGAGCTGGAGGGGGGCGTAGAGTTGGCACTTGGAGCATTTCTTAGAAAACTCTGTTGCATCTTTGTTGAGGGTGGGCCAAAAATAGCCCTGCCTTAGTACTCTCCCTTCTAGGGTCCTGCCCCCCGAATGACCGCCGCACTCCCCCGAGTGGATCTCCTCCAGGACCTTTGGGGCTTCCTCCTCCGAGACACAATGGGCTAGGAGCCCCGAGAGGGTCTTCCGATATAGCGACCCTGCATGCAAGGAGTAATATGCCGATTTATACCTGAGCCGACGCTTGTCTGCCTCTTCCTCTGGGAACTTCCCCGTTGTTAAGTAGGTGATGAAGGGATCCATCCACGACACCCGCTGGTCCACCTCCATCATCTCCCCCTCCTCGATGGAGGGTCGGAAAAGCTCCGACACCGTTCCCCCGGCCCGGGGACCAAACTTGGCCAGGAGGTCCGCCTGGGTGCTTTCTCCTCTTCGGATGCGTTTGATGGAGAAGGTGTGAAACTGTCCCACTATCCCTTTAACCTTCTCCAGGTACCGTTGGAGAGTTGGTTCTTTGACTTCGAATTCCCCCCTGATCTGGCACGCCACCACCATGGAGTCCGTCGAGACCTCCACGTCCTGCACCCCCAATTCTTATGCCAAGCGGAGGCCTGCTACCATGGCCTCGTACTCAGCTTGGTTATTAGTGAGGGGGAAATGGATGTTTATCGCTTGTTCTATCTTGGTTCCTTGGGGACTCACCAACACCACCCCTCTGTTGGAGCATGCATTTCGCACTCTTCCGGTTTGATAATAACAAAGTCCCGTTTGTATTTGATTCTATTTTTATTAATGGTGTGCAGGTAACATGTATGAGATGTTCACAATTCTGCTGGAGCTCAATTTGAGAGTATGAAATTTTCACTGTCGGAATTTTCCGACAGCTGATGTCGCCCAGGAGACAACAGAGAAGTTACAACAACTTCCCCCACAACAACACGACGAGCGGGAGTTTTGCGCTGTCTGAAATCCGACATCGATGTCGCCCAGGCGACAGCTCGGAGGTTACAGCAACTGCCCGCATGACAGCACTACGAGCGGCAGTTTTGCGCTGTCGGAAATCCAACATCGATGTCGCCCAGGCGACAGCTCGGAGGTTACAACAACTGCCCGCACGACAGCACTACGAGCGGAAGTTTAGCGCTGTCCAAAATTCCGACAGCCGATGTCGCCCAGGCGACAGCGAATTTCTATATATTGGCTCCTTTTGTTCGTGCATTCCAAGTATTGATAATTTCAAGTCCCTCCCTGAGTGCATACGAACCAGAGAGCTCCAGAACCTCATCAACTCCCATTTGTGCTTAGATGGTTTGAGATTGAAGAAGAGATCGGGCGCTCTTCTTCATCAACGATCATCTCGAGGCTTCAACCTTCCTTTCAGAGATCTGAATTTCTAGGGAGTTGTTCTTTTCATATTGTATTTTCATTTATATACATCTCATTTTGTATTGGTACGGAAATCGTCTCCTTGTGCGTGACGTCTAAGTCCTTGTGTGGCTTAGGGGAAAATCGCTTCCTTGTGTGGAGCGTCCAAGTCCTTGAGTGGCTTGGTGGGAAATCGTGGCCTTGTGTGCTACGTCTAGATCTTGGGAAGATCTAGAGGATAGGCTTGGGCTTGGTCTAGAGAGAGACAAGTGATAGCCTTCCGATCCTTGGGAGAAGGATTGGTAAACACAAATTGTAAAAGGGTTATTATCATATTTGTGCCTTGATCTTAAGCATTGTTAAGATGATATTATTTGTATGTGATTTTCATAATTATAAAGTTATGACTTTTTCTTTAATTGCAAATATGGTTGTTTAATCTTTAACTTAGAAATTTGTGTTTGAATTTATTCTAAAAATTACATTAGTTTGAAATTTTTATAAGTAACTTTTAGAAAAGTAAAAGTTGTTTTAAAAATTCTTAAGTAAAAGTCATATTTTCTAAAAGGCCCTTATTCACCCCCCCCTCTAAGGGCGCCTCAAGATCCAACACGTGGTATCAGAGATAGGTTACTCCAAAACGGTTTTACCACCGGGAGTAATGGCGCACAACCATCACGCGTTCGTTGAGGGGCAAGGAATCAGTAGGCCACCACTTTTTACGGGCACATACTATAACTATTGGAAAACCCGAATGCGGTGTTTTCTAATAGCTCTCGACATGGAAGTTTGGAATATGGTCGAGATGAGTTATTCTTCCCCAACAATTGTTGTAGGAGATGTAACTATGTTCAAACCCAAAGACAAGTGGGATGACAATGATAAATTAAGATGTAAAAACAATGCAAAAGCCATGAATGCTTTATTTTGCGCACTAGATCGCACTGAATTTAATAGAGTTTGTGCTTGTGATACTGCATATGAAATTTGGAATCTTTTAGAAATCACTCATGAAGGTACTTCACAGGTAAAGGATTCAAAGCTATTTAAACTGGAGTCAGAATTCGAAAGATTCAAAATGGAGGTGGATGAAGAAATTGATACAATGTACACACGATTTACTAAAATCGTGAACGATTCAAAGGTGTTGGGTAAGGTTTTCTCCAATGGAGATTTAGTGAGGAAAATCTTAAGATCACTTCCCCCGAAGTTCAATCCTAAAGTGACTGCAATTTCTGAGTCACATGATCTTAAGACTTTGCAATTGGAGAGTCTCATTGGGAATCTAAAAACCCATGAAGTGGAGTTGAAGATTCAAAGCCAAGAGTACAATTTGGAGCCCAAAAAGAAAAGCTTGGCGTTGAAATCTAAAAAGGAAGTTGAAAATGAATCTGAAGAAAGTGAGGAAGATGAGGAAGGACTGTTTGTGAGGAACTTTAAGAAGTTTATGAGAAATCCGGAGAGGAGAAATTCATTTAAGAGATTTTTCAAAAAGAACGATTTTGCCTACCAAAAAGGCAAAGGAAAAATGGAGAATGAAGAGGAACGTCCGCTACCAGAGTGCTACCATTGCAAGAAGATTGGTCATATCAGAAGCAAGTGCCCAAAGTATCTGAAAGAGAAAAAAGCAAAGAGGCACGATAAAAGTTACAAGAAGAAAGTGTTAAAGGCAGAGACTTGGGATGATTCTTCGTCTGATGAAGAAAGTGATTCCTCAACACAGGAGGAAGAGGAGGCAAATGTCTGCTTGATAGGGAAAGAAAATGCGTCATCTGACGATGATTGCAGTGTCCAAAGCGACACTGAGGTAACTCCTCCATCTTATGAAGATTTATATTCTGAATTTATGAAAACTTGCAAATTTTTGGATAAAAGCCTAAAACAAATTGATTTTTTAAAATCTGAAAACAAAGTTCTTTTGAAAGTAAATAAAAAGTTATCAAATGATTTGAAATCTATTGGGAACGAGAAGGAAATTTGTCAAGAGTGTGATCACTCTTCGACAAGGATAAAAGAACTTGAAAACACTATTTCTAAGTCCGATCAAAAAATTGATCAACTTCTAAAAGAGAAAAAGGATTTAGAAAAAGTTGTTAAAATCTCTCATTCTCAATTAGAGAATTATAAGAAAAGTGTTGCAAATAGATGTGGCATGATAGTAAAAGAAAATTCAATTTTAAAGTCCAAAGTAAATGAGTTGAACATGGCAATTGCAAAATTTGGTGTTGAAAAAAATCTCTGGATATGCTTTTAGCCAACCAATGCCATGGGACAGCAAAATTTGGGCTAGGATACGTTTCTGGAAGCTCTGGAAGCTGTCAGAAATTTCCGACAGCTGCTGTCAGAACCAGCGACAGCTCCAGGTTCAGAAAACCTGTTTTTCAAAATGAAAATTTTTTAAGTCCACACATAAAGATGTTTCCACCAGCAAGAGTCCAGAGAAACCATTGAAAAATGGTTCCTCACCATTCATTGTGTGTGCCAAATGTCATCGATTTGGTCACATCTCGAGCTCATGATGGAAGAAAGGAAAAGTTAATGTTAAACAAATCTGGGTACCTAAGGCGTCCACCTATACAATGGGATCGACCACTTGGGTAACCAGATCTTTACTCTCATCATCTTGTTAGGTGTGCGCGCAGTCTAGGAACAAGGAAGATGTGTGGTATTTGGACTCTGGATGTTCAAAACACATGACGGGCGATAAATCAAAGTTCCTTAGCCTGGAGATGAAGAAAGGTGGAACAGTGACATTTGGAGATAATGGCAAGGGTAAAGTCAAAGGCATTGGAGTAGTAGGTAACGAAGAATTTAAAATTTCAAATGTTTTATATGTTAAAGGTTTGAAACATAATTTAATTTCTATTAGTCAACTATGTGATAAAAATCTAAATATTTTATTTGACTCTAGCTCAAACCTTTGCAAAATTATTGATTCTAAAACAAATGAAATCGTACTTACTGCACCAAGAATAAACAATGTCTATACAATCACTTTTCATGATTTATCTCATTCTACACTTAAATGTTTTATTTCAAAGAATGATGAACTTGAATTATGGCATAGGAGACTAGGACATTCTAGTACCAAACGTATAGTAAAGCTTTCTAAAAATAAAATTACAAAAGGTTTGCCAAATTTGAATGGAAAGCTTTCTTCATTATGTACACCATGTCAAAAAGGAAAGTTTACAAAATCATCTTTTAAAAGCAAAAATGTTATTTCTACTACTAGACTTTTACATTTATTACATATGGACTTGTTAGGTCCAATTTCTACACAAAGTCTAGGAGGTAGAAAATATACGTTTGTTATTATTGATGATTATTTTAGATTTTGTTGGACATTATTTTTAAATTCAAAATCTGATGCTTTTGATGAATTTGTAAAAATAATTTCACATATTCAAAATGAACTTGATTTAAAAGTAAAATGCATTAGATCAGATCATGGAGGAGAATTTGATAATGAAAAATTCATTTCATATTGTAATGAATTTGGGATAAAACACGAATTTTCCGCTCCTCGCACACCACATCAAAATGGTGTAGTGGAGAGGAAAAATAGAACACTTCAAGAATTAGGACGTACTATGCTTTGTGTATTTAAATTGCCAAAATTTTTTTGGGCCGAAGCGGTCAGTACTGCATGCTATATTATTAATCGTGTCATGATTCGTCCTACATTACAATTAACTTCTTATGAAATTTATTTTCAAAGAAAACCAAATGTATCTTACTTTAAAGTTTTTGGTTGTAAATGCTTTATTTTGAATACAAAAGATAACTTAGGTAAATTTGATGAAAAATGTGATGAAGGAATTTTCATTGGTTATTCTTCAACTATCAAGGCCTATAGAGTTTATAATAAACGTACTAAAGTGGTTGAAGAATCTATTCATGTAAAATTTGATGAAAACATTTCTTGTGTAGAAAATACTAAAGTTGCAGGTAATGAGAAAAATGAAGAAGATGTGGAACAAAATCTGAAGAAAAATGACGATGATAATGATGAAGAAAAAGTAGAGAAAGAAGATGAAAAAGATGGTGAAGAAGAAGAACAAGGATATGTACCTCCAACCGAGCTAAGATTCTCAAAAGATCATCTGCAAGAACTTGTTATTGGAGAACCATTAAATGGGGTACGTACACGTTCTAGTTTACATGAAAGTCTTTCAAATTTATGTTTTGTCTCAAATATAGAACCAAAATATGTTGCCACCGCTTTAAATGATGAATCTTGGTTTCTAGCTATGAATGAAGAACTTAACCAATTTGAAAGAAATAAAGTTTGGATTCTTGTAGATAGACCTAGTGATCATCCTGTAGTAGGAGTCAAATGGATTTTCAAAAACAAATTAGATAGTGACTCTAGGGTCACTAGAAACAAAGCTAGGCTTGTAGCGAAAGGATATTATCAAATTGAAGGGTTAGATTTTGATGAAACATTTGCACCCGTAGCACGATTGGAAGCTGTTAGATTTTTTGTTGCATTTGCTAGTCATAACAGGTTTAAATTATTGCAAATGGATATTAAAACTGCATTTTTAAACGGGTTGATTAAAGAAGAAGTTTATGTTGAACAACCCCCAGGATTTATAAATGAAAAATTTCCTAATCGCGTATATAGATTGCTAAAAGCTTTGTATGGTTTAAAACAAGCACCACGAGCATGGTATGATAGATTGACTATATATTTATTACAAAATGGTTTTAAAATTGGTGGTGTTGATTGTACACTCTTCATTAAGCAAGTAAATGATGATTTAATTATTTTACAAATTTATGTTGATGATATTATTTTTGGAGCCACTAATGAAGAGTTGTGTAATTATGTTGTAAAAATGATGGAAAGTGAATTTGAGATGAGTATGGTAGGAGAATTAAAATATTTCTTAGGATTTCAAATTGTTCAAAAACATGATGGAGTTTTTATTAACCAATCAAAATATATTCATGATGTTTTAAAATGATTTGGATTTGAAAATCTCAAACAAGCAAATACTCCTATGAGTGTATCTATAAAATTAGGAAAAGATGAAAATGGAATATCAATAGATCAAACTTTATATAGAGGCATGATAGGTTCACTTTTATATTTAACTGCTTCTAGACCGGATATTATGTTTTCAGTTTGTTTATGTGCTAGATTTCAAGCCGATCCCAAAGAATCACATTTAAAAACGGTAAAAAGAATTTTTAGATATTTAATTGGCACATCTAAACTTGGTTTATGGTATCCTCATAGCGATGATTTTACTCTTTTTGGCTACTCTGATTCTGATTATGCCGGTTGTTCACTAGATAGGAAAAGCACTAGTGGCACTTGTCACTTTTTAGGCCCTTCACTCATTTCATGGTCGAGTAGGAAACATAATTCTGTTGCCCTCTCAACCACCGAGGCCGAATACATCGCACTTGGTAGTTGTTGTGCACAAGCTCTTTGGATGAAACAAACTTTAGAAGACTTTAATATTAAACAACAAACTATTGAATTATGGTGTGATAATAAAAGTGCAATTGATTTAACATACAACCCGGTCCATCATTCAAGGTCTAAGCATATTGATGTGAGACATCATTTTATTAGAGATCATATTAAAAATAACCACATAAAAATTTCATTTATAGGCACGGATAATCAACTAGCGGATATATTCACTAAACCGTTACCGGATTCCCGTTTTTCTATGCTTAGGCTAGAATTGAGAATCCTAGACATTTCACAATGATTATATCACTTCTTATGACCTATAAAATTAAAAAAAAAATATATCACAAAACCTATACATTTTAAAAAGAAAGACTAAATTTTAAATCAAACCATAGAATTTAAATTACTTAAGAAAAATTCACACATAATTAATATTACATAAAATTGTTTCACAAAAAAAATAGTAGAAATCAACATAGGATCAAGTTCAGATAACAGAAAATAAAATCTGGGCAAATTCACTGTCGCCCAGGCGACAGTGGATGTCGGAAAATTCCGATATCAGTCAGAAGCAGCACCCTGATGATAACTACTCAGAATCCTCATAACCAGCCCCGCTGCTCTCTAGATAGTCTTCTGGAGGTCCTCGTCTTACGGCCTTACCACGTCGAGTCCACCTCACCGATTGGCGTGGCGGTTCTTCATCTGGAATTTACCATTCGGCTGCTTCTTCCGGAGTAGGTTTTAACTTCAAACCTTTCACCAAAAATTTCATAAACTTCTGCATTCTACTACGATCTTTCTTCACTTACTTCTTGTGATCCTCTAATGAATCACGAAGATCATCTATAGACTCTCGTAGTGATCCTGCCCTAGGCATTGTAGGCTCTCTAATCTCAATTCTAGGATGAGGCTTTTTCTGAGTCTTCTTCACTCTCATAGTTCCCGTATAGTATATATCAGGAAAACAATCATCAAAGTACGAATCTTGAACTATCCATTCATACTTCTTATATAGTATACATTGAATTATTGCCCCCATTGGCAAAGTATGAATCTTCACCCATTTTGGATGTTTTAATCTAAAAGCATACCGAATCTGGGAAAGGATGAAGTCCGCTACATCAAAAGGTTCCTCCGCCATAATAAAGTATGTAATCAGCGTCAACTGTGCTGTGATACTTCTTGTATCTCCACTTTTTAACATAACTGAGTTCCTTAATATATCTTGGACTAAATATGCATCCGCTTAATATATCTTGGACTAAATATGCATCCGGAGTGAGTGAAGAAACTTCAATGATTAGGGTCTTCTTTTGACTTCCATGTAAACTCATGTTTACAAGAGTCCAATCTCTATCCTTTCTATATCTCTCCACTATATCCGGCATATGTTCACTCATAAGAATACCGAATTCCTCTCTAAGATCAACATGTGTTATTTCCACTTGTTGACCTTGGATTCTAGATCTCACTCCCCCATCTAATTAAGTGTAACTCGGGTCTTCCAAATGATTATAAAATTCTCGAATCAAAAAGGATGAGAACGTATCTGCTATGATTACTGAAATTATACCTGCATTCGCAAGACGATCATAGATATGATCGTGCTTCGGAGAGTCAAATTCTATATATTTTGATACCCCAAATATTGCTTTCTCAATCCCAGGGTAAACTTGATACGAACTATGTGCATCTTCAGACGTACTCCTTCGTGCCTTAGAACTGGAAGCCATTCTGCAAACATAACATAACAAAAATGAATTAAACAAGTTCTGTGCACTGGAACGATGTCGCCCGGCGACATTGACTGTCGGAAATTTCCGACAGTACTCCAGTGAACTTTTCTTTAATTTTTTCGTCTAAACTTCTAGATCTACTAAAAATCAAGCTATATTTCTGTTAACAAATTTTTTTTTCTTTCTTTCTAGAACAAAACTACATCTTCTCACACATCCTTACTATTCATCTTCTTCAACCTTCTTCAAAAGAAAAATATTCAGTTTTTGAAATTAAACCATGTATAAAAAAATACAAAACTTACACCCCAAAAATCACAAAATCCAAACATATTTCACCAAGATCCACCAAGATCCACTTGATTTACACTAGATCTACACCTTTTATACACAAAAATACAAAGATCTACACCATTCATCAAAAGTAAAATGAAAAACACATTTTTCATCTTCTCTCCTTTCCAAAATCACAAATCTCTAAAACTTTTGAGTCAAAAACTTCAAAATCAAAAAACCCCATACCTTAAATCTAGGGTTGTCGCCGAACTCCGACAGCTTCTTCTCGCCTTTCAGTCCAGAAAATGGTGCATAATAGGGTTTGACTCAGTTTTAAGCCGTATTTATATTTTTAGCTGTCGCCCAGGCGACAGTGACTGTCGGAAATTTCCGACAGCTCCCGATTTGCTTAATCTTTAGTTTTTGGACCCTTTAATGCTTTCCAATAGTTATATGTCATTATTAATGCTACAACTCATGAATTGATGCCAAACCATGTGCTTTTTATTTTTTAAAAAAATGGCTATTACATGATTATATGATTTCATTTCCAATCTATCATCGTATTGACACTCCTACTAAGTTGTTTAGACTATTGGAAATTGTTTTCGCATGCCTCTAAGTATGAGAAATTGTTTATATATAATAATGAACTATCACGTTCACTTCTTTGATCCATACATATGTCTTTCTATTAAATATATACATGAATTATATTTGCTTTAACATAATACAATGGCACTTCATAAATACTACTTTCAACCTTGATTTGTTAGCACAACAAAATATACACCATCTTTTGCGATTCAAGTGAATTCGAAGATCCTTGGTCAATTAAAAAATTATAAATATCTTGAAATTAAGATATCACAAAATATGTGATCACAAAAAAAGGAGTTTAAATTAAAGACAAGGATACTCCACCAAGCACTACTTACCCTCCTGATAAGTCTTAATAAGCATTGTGAGGTTAAGCACATTGGAAAGAATTATAAAGTGTCTTGTGCAAAAGAAAAATGGTATTCTATTCTTATTACGCTATCTCTTCAAGGTCAAAGTTGTCTTCATATGCTTATATTATGTTCTCTATTCCAATGATCATGTACATTAAATAACTTCATATGTTTGATCTAAGTATCACTTGTACACATCATTATGTTATATAAACATTCATCTCATGAGAATTGGACCGAAAATATTCCAAATTTCTATACACAATTGTGTCTTTCCATGATACTTTAAAATGACCTTAATCATGTTTAAGTTATTTTATTTTATTACTTCATATGGCTATACTGACTATTTATGAGTTTATTCAATACTATGACATATTACTATTACTTCAAGAACTTCAATCATTTTCCCAACAAGTGCTTCCGCTTACTCTTATTTTCTCCATCCTATCTCTTCCCTTAAGAACTACTCATTCATTTCATATTACCTTTTGCTAATACCAAAAGGGGGAGAATTATAAGTATATTCAAGAAATCAAAGAACTATTACACCTAAATAGTCAACCTAAACAATACATCATTTCAATTTACTATAACATTTAGGGGGAGCATTCATTTAGGGGGAGCATTCATTTAGGTGGAGCATTCATCTAGGGGGAGATTACTTTTAAGAGGAATATATCATGTTATTTTTGTGCACACACCATATGTTAAAATCAACAACCTAAATAGACATGATTTCTTTTTATACGGATTTGTTATTATCAAAAGGGGGAGATTGTTGGAGCATGCGTTTCGCACTCTTCCGGTTTGATAATAACAAAGTCCTGTTTGTATTTGATTCTATTTTTATAAATGGTATGCAGGTAACAGGTATGAGATGTTCACAATTCTGCTGGAGCTCAATTTGAGAGTATGAAATTTTCATTGTCGGAATTTTCGGACAGCTGATGTCGCCCAGGCGACAGCAGAGAAGTTACAACAACTTCCCCCACAGCAACACGACGAGGGGGAGTTTTGCGCTGTCGGAAATCCGACATCGATGTCGCCCAGGCGACAGCTCGGAGGTTACAGCAACTGCCCGCACTACAGCACTACGAGCGGCAGTTTTGTGCTGTCGGAAATCCGACATCGATGTCGCCTAGGCGACAGCTCGGAGGTTACAACAACTGCCCGCACGACAGCACTACGAGCGGAAGTTTAGCGCTGTCGAAAATTCCGACAGCCGATATCGCCCAGGCGACAGCGAATTTCTATATATTGGCTCCTTTTGTTCGTGCATTCCAAGTATTGATAATTTCAAGTCCCTCCCTGAGTGCATACGAACCAGAGAGCTCCAGAACCTCATCAACTCCCATTTGTGCTTAGAAGGTTTGATATTGAAGATGAGATCGGGCGCGCTTCTTCAACAACGATCATCTCGAGGCTTCAACCTTCCTTTCAGAGATCTGAATTTCTAGGGAGTTGTTCTTTTCATATTGTATTTTCATTTATATACATTTCATTTTGTATTGGTAGGGAAATCATCTCCTTGTGCGTGACGTCTAAGTCCTTGCGTGGCTTAGGGGAAAATCACTTCCTTGTGTGGAGCTTCCAAGTCCTTGCGTGGCTTGGTGGGAAATCGTGGCCTTGTGTGCTACGTCTAGATCTTGGGAAGATCTCGAGGATAGGCTTGGGCTTGGTCTAGAGAGAGACAAGTGATAGCCTTCCGATCCTTGGGAGAAGGATTGGTAAACACAAATTGTAAAAGGGTTATTATCATATTTGTGCCTTGATCTTAAGCATTGTTAAGATCATATTATTTGTATGTGATTTTCATAATTATAAAGTTATGACTTTTTCTTTAATTGCAAATATGGTTGTTTAATCTTTAACTTAGAAATTTGTGTTTGAATTTATTCTAAAAATTACATTAGTTTGAAATTTTTATAAGTAACTTTTAGAAAAGTAAAAGTTGTTTTAAAAATTCTTAAGTAAAAAACATATTTTCTAAAAGGCCCTTATTCACCTCCCCTCTAAGAGCTTGCTCTATCCTGGTTCCTTGGGGACTCACCAACACCACCCCTCCTCCGAAGGAATGCTTTCCCGACGCACCATCGACCAGCATCTTCCAAGCCACCGGGTGGGGTATTTCAGATTCCTCTAACTCGGTCACGTAGTCGCCCATGAAATTCGCCACCGCCTGTGCCTTTATGGATACCCTGGGCACGTAGGAGACATTGAACTCACTCAATTCTACCGCCCACTTTGCCAACCTCCCAGAGTGCTCTACCCCTTCCATGATGCCACGAAGGGGGTGGTCAGTCACCACTTTGATTGAGTGTGCCTGAAAGTAAGGTCTGAGCCGCCTAGCTGACACTACCAAGGCAAACGCTAACTTTTCGAGGATAGGATATCTGAGTTCGGCCTTCCTGAGTACCCTGCTGACATAGTAAATGGGGAGTTGTTTCTTCCCCTCCTCTCGAACCAACACTGAGCTAACCGCTTCCGACCCTACCCCCAAGTACAGGTATAGATCTTCCCCTTGTCTCGGCCCTTGTAATAATGGGGCCTGGGTCAGTTGTTCCTTTAGCGCTTGAAAAGCCTTTTTGCACTCGGGAGTCCATTCAAATTTTTGGTTACCCCTTAATACCTTGAAGAAGGAAGAACATTTTTCTCCTGCCTTGGAGAGAAACCTGCTCAGCCCGGCTAACTTCCCTGTCAGACGTTGGACCTCTTTTGCACTCCGTGGAGATCTCAACTCAAGGATCGCCTTTACCTTGTCTGGATTAGGCTCCACTCCAAGAGGGGTGAGCAAATGACCCAAGAACTTCCCTCGACTGGCCTCGAAGACACACTTGAAGGGGTTAAGCCTCATTTTAAACTTTCTCAAGGTTTCAAAAGTCTCTTCGAGGTCACTGAGATGGGACTCAAGATTCTGGCTCTTGATCATTAGGTCATCCACATAGACCTCTAAGTTCCTTCCCTTCTGCTCGCGAAACACCCTATCCATCATACACTGATATGTGGCCCCTGCGTTCTTCAAACCGAACGACATCATTTTGTAACAATAGCACCCATCCCCGGTGATGAAGGACACATCTTTAATGTCGGGAGGGTGCATGTGGATCTGGTGATAACCTGAAAAAGCATCTAAAAAAGACATCACAGAAAAACCGACGGCTGAGTCAACCAGCGCGTCGATTCTAGGCAAGGGATAACAGTCCTTGGGGCACGATTTATTAAGCAAAGAAAAGTCCACACACATTCTCCACTTACCCTCCCCCTTTGTTACCATCACAACATTGGAGACCCAGCCTGGGTACTGGATCTCCGATACAAAGCCAGCTTTGAGGAGCTTGTTCACCTCCTCCCGGATGGGCACCTCCAGCTTGTCCGCCGTGGACCTCCTCTTTTGGCGGATGGGGAGAGCGCCAGGATCGAGGTTGAGGCGATGACATGCCACATCCGCATCGATTCCCGGCATCTCTACAATGCTCCATGCGAAGAGGCCCACATTGTCCTGGACGCAAGCTAAGATCTTCGCCCGATCCTCCAGGCTGAGCTCCCCATTGATCTTGATCTTCTCGATCGCCCCGATCTTAGTGGTGATCTCCACCTCCACCACTTCATCTACAACCTCTAGCCTGGACTGCTCCCGCAAGGGGCTCTGCTCCTCTTCTTTCTCTCCCTCTTTCTGCCACGCCCTGAGCCTTTCACCGACCCCTTCCTGGGCATGAACTACTTCTCTCCTCCCTTCCTCTCCTACCTCCATTAGCTCCTCCACCCCTCCCCCCAGGGCCTCCTCTTCTCCCTGCTCTCCTTCTTCCTCCCCCGCCCTGGGTCCCTCACCGACCCCTTCCTGGGCATGAACTACTTCTCTCCTCCCTTCCTCTCCTACCTCCATTAGCTCCTCCGCCCCTCCCCCCGGGGCCTCCTCTTCTCCCTGCTCTCCTTCTTCCTCCTCCGCCCTGGGTCCCTTACCAACCCCTTCCTGGGCACGAACTACTTCTTCCTCTACCTCTTCCGTCGCGGCCACTTCTTCCATTACCTTATCCCACTCCTCCGCCTCCTCCATCCAAGAGATGGTGTTGATGGCGGTCACATAGCATTGCCTCGCCACCTTGGGATCTCCCCTGACCCGGACCTGGATTCCCCCCGTGCTGAACTTGAGGCATTGATGGAAAGTGGATGGGACACACGAAACGCGCTGATGAGAGGCCGTCCGAAGATGGCGCTATAGCTACTGGGGGCATCCACTATCACAAAGCGGCAGTTCCGGGACTGCCCTCCCAGGGTCACATGAAGTCCTACTCCCCCTTCTACTTCTTTCCTTTCTCCTGAGAATCCGAACAACGGGCCATCCGAGGCCAACACCCTCTTGGGCTCTACCTGCATCCCGTCGAACGCCTTCTTGAAAATAACATTGACCGAGCTCCCGTTGTCCACTAAGATTTGAGAGACGGTGAAGTTCTCGATGGCTGTCTGGATGACCAGCGCATCGCAGAATGGGTCTTCGTGACCGGGCAGGTCCTTCTGGGAGAAGGTGATTTTCTCCGCAGGGGGTGGGGCTTGGGAGGTCGAAGCTACACTCCGGCGATACATGGCATGGAGGATCGCCTTCCGGGTTGCCTCGATCCACACCCCCCATGGATCACTCCGATCCCTCCTCGGGTCCCCATGTCCGCCCGATCCTCGCACCTTTCATCCTCATCCCCCTGAGGTAGAATCTCCTCTATCCTTGCTCCCCCTTGCTGCGCTTGTGGTGCTGGGACTCTCGCCCCTCTGACTTCCAAGAACTCAGGGCAGGTGGCTGTTGCGTGGCCTTCCTCTTGATGGAAGTCACAGTATGGCAACGCCGCCCGCCTTGCTTCATCCTCGACTCCTCGGTTCCTTCTTTTGGGACTGGCTCCTCCGGCTCCACCTCCTCTACCTCTTCCTGCTCTTCCTCTACCGATCTCCATTGCCTGATGAGGGGGGGTGGAAATGGCCTCAGGCCCTGTCTCCACCCCAGCTGGTGAGGTCTTCCTTGCCCTCCTTGGAAATTACCTCCCCCATGGGGGAAACCCCTCCCTGGCCTTGCATTCCTCCACCCTGCTGCCTCCACCCCAACTCTGGGGCCCTCGCTTCCTCTCTCCTCCTTGGTTCTTGCTGCCTCACTTCCGGCTCGCTCAGCTGTGCCAATCTCTTCGCGAACTCGGGGTTTGCTGCCTCCCCTTCTACCTCCTCTGTCGCTCTCTCCATCAGTTCTTCATAAGATTGAGGAGCCTTCTTCTTGAGGTCCATCTTGAAGAAGTCTTCCCTCAGCCCCAACGTAAAGGCGAGCTAGAGGGTATACCCCGGGACCTCTTGGACAAGGAGGACCTCTTCTCTGAACCGCTCCAGATAATGAGCCAACGACTCTCCTAGCCTCTGCTTGATGTCGAAGAGCGATTCTGGATCCTTCTTTCTTTTCTTCATGGCGGAAAAACATAAGAGGAAATCTTTACGCAAGTTCTCGAATGTATAGATCGATCCTGAGGGAATCTGGTGGAACCAGTCCCTCACCTTCTCCATCAGGGTAGTAGCAAAGAGTCGACATTTGAAGGCTTCCGACATGGGTCTCATCGAGACCATATCCTCGAACCACTACAGGTGTTGGATGGGGTCATCATTGCCAGAATACAGCATCATGTTCGGCTCCCTGAATCCATCGGGGAGTGGTGCCGAGAGCACCATCTCGCAGAAAGGACTGCCCCCATTCACCTTCTGAACTTGCTCTACCCTTCTCGCGAGCTCCTCGGGCGACCCTACTCCTGCCGATCTCGCCAGAGGGCAGCTGCCGGGACCTCCCTGGCCGAGCTCCCCCCGCGAGAGTCTCCCTTGCTGGATTCTCGCTTCCCCCAGCAGGGCTGGGGAACAGCTCTCGCCCAGACAGATCTCGCCCTCCTCCCTGAGCCGTCACCTCCTTTCCCGCCCGATGAGCTGGCTCGCTCTCGCCGACTCCAGATTGATGAGCCACCTGGGGCGCCGGGGTCGCAAAACCGCCGAGCGCAGTGGCGAGAGCGCTCTGAAAATCTCCAAGAAGATCTCGCCTAAGATCCGCCAACATCTCCACCGTGGCTGGTGCTCCTGGGGGTGGCAAGCCTCCGGGGTTCGCGTCCCGCTCGTCCTCGCCGGTCATGTTTTCCCTGAGATTTTCTTGAGCTAGCCGCACTCCATGCTCACCGCACCAAAAATGTTGAAACCAATAAATGATCTCGGTGTAGTTCGGGGCCCCCAACAGGTGGGGGGCGACTGGCTCTTACTAATCTCGCGAGAGAACAGACCGGAGCCTCGGAGTTGAACACTGATCCTTAGGCTCAGCTAGGAGGACCCACCACACACCCGGAAGATCTTTAGAGCGCTTCCCCTCCTAAGCCAAAAGCTAAAGCCCGGGCACCTTGGAGAGCTCAAGGAAGGCCTGAGGAGAGAGAAGCTCCAAAAAGAAGAAGCCCTCTCAAAAGGTGCCATTTGGATCCTATTTATAGACTTTCTGATCTGGCCTGCAAATAGCAGGAATCCGCCTCTCAATTTTACTATACGCACCGCAAATTTGGTCTGCTGATAGCCACTCTCCGCTGTTCGGAGGGGCTAATGGTAGGCCACGAGGGTAAACGGATAATTTCCTTCATTTGCCTAGGGACAACGGGCGTGCGAGGACAGTACTCGCGAGAGCTCGCACTGGCCTCCTCGCGCACCTCGCTCGCAGTCAGCGGGTTCCCCTTTTTAGAGGGTGCATGCCGGGGTCCGACCTCGCTAAACTCCCTGTCGACGAGGATAGGTCATCTCGCAGATGCTCTGCGAGCACTCATCTCGCCCCCTACTAGTATGCCTTCGGCGAGCTCCCGTCTCGCCTCCCCCTTTTGAGTGAACCTTGATCGTTTGGTCTTCTCCCGTTGATCTCCCGTCCTGGCGAATATCGGGGTTGTACAGGTATGGTGGCTGTCCGTTTTCTTTGTGGTGCGCGCAGACTAAGGTCTTCTTAGTCGCGCGGTCTCCGGTTTGTGTTCGCATAGCTGGTCCTTCGGCGATCTGCTGGTATATGCGGTCACATGTGTTTGGTCGACTTGGCGGGCTATTGTCCTAGTCGGCCTGGTGTGTTCGCCGTCTCTAGAGGAGGTTGGGTGGCAAACACAGGTGGTGAGCTTCATGACCGGGCTTTGTCATGATCGCGCGGCTTCTATTGAAGTCGGCGAGCTCACTAAGCAGGAGGATCTTTTGCTGATTGTGCGAGTTGACCGTTCTAGTCGCCCGGTCAAGGGTGGTGACTCTATCTCATAGGGCGGTGACTGGATCAGGTCGCCCGCCTATAAATAGGAGTCACTATAGCAGCAAAATAATCGCACCAAGTGTAAGCTAAGTGATGCACAAATCTTAGCACACCACTATAGGCGGTAGTAAGACTGCGGCACGAAACGGCAGTGTACCGATCGTTCAAGTAATATAAAATGGGAATGAATCCCCAAGTATCGATCTCTAAGGAACACAGTAAGGTGGAGCTATCTATCGAGGAGGACTTGAGATTGAAGTCCTTAGGTCGATGTTTCACGAAGGTGGGTGGATTGGTTTTTGCAAAATAAAATAAAGGCTATCAACTACTCCTATGCAATGCCGCTATGCAATGCTTCGCTTGGCGGGATGGAAACTACACAGGCCGCAGTGCACCGAATCGCTAGGCGGATGTACGAGTAGGCTCGCGGATGAAGTGGAGAGAATGGCGGAATGAGGGTCACAAGCACCTCTTCGCAAAGCACGCCACTAGCAATTGCTAGTGCGGCACTGAACACAAACAAGCCACACCACAAGGCACACCTCAAAATGATAAGCAAGAATACCCAAATCACATTGACATAATTTAGTATAAATGCTAATAGTCAAAACACACTTCATCAAACATATAAGAAATCCAACTAAGCTATCAATACAAGGGGAGGTGAGTGTGCGAAATCGACCGACTCCGAAGTCTTGTTGAGGGTTCACGGAAGGAATCGTCGGGTTGTCAATCCGCGTCCAAGCTCGGTCCTCAACTGCGTCCGGGGTAGAGAAGGCTGTCACTACCTTCCAGTGGACCCGTCTTCTTCGTGTCATGAACCGGAGGAATGATCACACAAGCTTCTCCGTTCTTGAAGAAGAAGGCTAGGTTGACTCCCTTCTTGGAGCTCAAGGATGAAGGAGGAGGCCCAGAGGAAGCTCCGATGACGATTTGGCGTTGAAAGCTTGTCTGGAGATCCTCCCTAAGGTGGGCGGTGAAGAAGGAGGCGAAACCCTGCAAAAACGTGGAAAACAGCGGAGGAAATCGGTCTGCTTGCGGATTAGGGCGGAACAACGGTTTAAATAAGGAGCAGAATAAACACTGCGCACGGTCAGTGGCGCACGACCAATGGTCATGCGCGAAGGAATGCCTGTGATCGTGCGCAGTCAACCTGTAGCAAAGAAAAAGATGGAAAATAACGCACGGTCAGGGGCGCACGACCAGTGGTCGTGCGCGAAGGAATCCTCTGATCGTGCGCAGACGCTCTGTCAGGGAAGGGAATTAACGCACGACCACTGGTCGTGCGCCTGATCGTGCGCGAAGGAATGCGCACGATCAGAGGCTTTTTAGGCCAAAAATTGCCCCGCACCATCCCGAACGTTCACGCAATCCCAGGGCCTGCAGGAAAAATAGTAGACCACAAAAATACATGAAATCACACCAAGATGGGGCATAAATGTGCACTAAGCAATGAAATGGGCAACGTGATCAAATAGAATTAAATATGGGCCTAAGGTGAAGTGCAAGTGCATGAAACCTAGCCAGATGAGTCCGGAAATGTGTATATAATTGGGACTCATCACACCCCCAGACTTACCTGTTTGCTCATCCCGAGCAAACAAATCCAGCGGAGTGGGAAAAAGCATTGGTAGCCAAATAATTGCGAACATGGAGTAAAATGAGAAGTTGCCTACTTGTGTGCATAGAACTTCATTAGAAGAAGTGTCTAAATATGCTATCTAATTTATAAAAGTGTAAATGCGTAAAAATGAACTTATTTTTACTCAAAAATGGAATGTTGGTGAATCTCGTGGTCACGCGTAGTACGAAAGTAAGCAAGTCGCGAAGGTGAATGTTACCCAAGACCGGAACTCGGAATTATCTCCGTTGAAATCCATCAACGTCGAGGACCATAAGCTCGCCTAGTCACACTCTCTCCACGGCGCTAGTGAACTCACAAGACGAATCGATAGGACTTTAGGTATACACGAGGCTTAGGTTACGATTTGGAATGCAAAGATAAACATGATGGCTAATCGCAACCCAAAAGAGCTCACAAAAGTGCTACTTCAAAGCAGCCCCCCAATAATGCATGTGTAACACACCCCCAGACTTGACTTTGAAACCGGGTGTGCACAAGGCCTACAACAATCAATACTATATAGATGTTTCAATTAAAATGCTAGGGATATACTTTCTTTTTCTTTTCTCTTTGCTTTTTATTTTCTTTTCTTTTCATCCCCATGTATCTTCGCAACAAGCTGAGCACACAGGAATTTTGAAAACTTCCACATCAACACTAAACTTTTGCATCACCGCACCGCATTGGAAAATTACAATGATTAGCTTTTAGGCCTTGGTGAAGTATGGTGGAGCTGAACCAAAAGATCAGGTAGGCACAAAATAGGCTAGCAATGGTTAGTGTATAGGAAAGGTAGAACAAAGCTCAAGCTCGCCAAAAATATGGTCTATGTCACGCTCAACTTGCAAATCGTTCACACCCATGATTCAAGAGTCACTTGGGGCAAGTTCTTAGCCCCCGAGAAAGGTAATCCTTCCTCCCGACTCGAGCAACATGAACCTCGCATGCGCTTACACACAATACCACGCTACCACTAGATTCAACCACATTCACCATTTTGAGTAAAATAAACTAAAATCTACGCAAATCAACTAATTATAAATTATGAGCATAAATAAGAACTGATTCTACTCAAAGTCCTAAGCAAAACACGAGTACTCAACTAGAGCACTGCAGGAGTCAACATTCCACTCCATCTTGCAATTAATTTGGCTAATACAGCACTTCCTACATCACAACAAAGAATTGAATGTACGGGAGCATGCAAAGAGGAAACGGTGTGAAACGGTGTGTGATGCAAATGAACAAATTTACTATTTAGATAAAATAAAATTACTTCTAGTATGCAATGCAACATGTGCGTGCACAGTGGGTAACAAACAGCTCTCCCCCAGACTTAATCTACACAATAAGGTAAGCTGAAATATCAACATGAGTGTAAGAGAATGAAAAGAGGAGAGGTTACCCCATGCTCAGAAATGAGCATACCAGAAGATTTGGCGTTAAATTCTGAAAACTTCACTCCAAGAGTCCGCCACCAAAGAAATTGCCGCACACCTGCAGGCAAAAGACTCCACGCAAATATATATATATATATATATAACTAAACTATTAGCGTTTTAGAGAAATAAAAACAAAAGAGACTTGGGTTGTCGCCCAGCAGCGCTTTTGTTTACCGTCCTTAAGCTGGACTTAATACCTGTATTAAGTAGTTAATAATATTGTCTAAACATAAAAGAGAAAACTAAAATATCCTAATTATTACAAGCATGCCAAAAAGATCAACTGTACGTTGATTTAAAGTGGTAACTGAAAATAAAAGAGATGGGCCCGAAGACCCAACAGCAGCAGTCAAGAGGATTAGGAGCTTTCCATCTCCATATTTCATCTTTCTTCATCCTCTTCCTCTCCTCCAATCTGCGGTCATGGATGAAGTCTCGTTTACCACCCTGCACCCAGTCTTTCAAGGAAAACGCAGGCAATGATTATGAGGTGGAATAGGCGATGGATTTCATCATTGCCGTTTGCTTTTCCTTCCAAGACTGCCATACAGAATTGCCCAAAAATGGGTCTAGATATTCATGCACCTGCAGAGGGGTAAATGAAATATCAGACAATAAAGTAGGCGAGGAAGCAGGAAGGATGAATTTATCAATATTAGCATTAAAAGATGGATGATTAGGAAATAAAATAGATGAAGAAGTAAAAGGTTCAAATAAAGGAGGAGTGGCCCCGGTGTCACTCCTGGCAGGTTCCCAAGCCTGATCACTGTCGGTGTCATAAGAATCAAAACGAGGTGCATCTGAGAACTCGAAGGAATCAGTGGTGCGGCAGATCTCCTTCACCAATGAAGAGGTGCACAACTCCTCATCAGAAAGGTCGTCCTCGTCATCCCACTTCAGTTCAGCTTGGAGGTCCAAAACATCACTCTGCAAATAATCTTCGACAGGATCATAAGAAAAAGGTGTAGAAAAAGCATGCAAAGAAACTGGAGGAACATCAGAATCAGAAAGTAAAAAATCAGGTTCCTCCGCAAAAATATCTACAAGCACCTCCCCACTAGAGAGAACACTCTCCTCATCTCACTCTGGTTCATCATGGAGCTCCAAAATCTCACCTTGTTGGCCATCAAATGAATCATCGTCATCACTAGTAGTAAAGCCATATACAGAGAGCGAAGAGTCCATGCAAGAAATAAGCTCGGGGGTTGAGGGCTCGATTCCCTCCACGGGTAAAGACTGAGCGATAGGGACTTTGTCATCAGGATGTGAAGGACTGCAGTCGGGAATTGGAATAGGTAAAAGTCTGGGGCAGTCCTTCAAAACATGATTTTCACTTTTACAAATTAAACAAACAAAGCCCTTACGATACGTCGCATTTAATTCCCTCATTTCTTTGATATAAGCGCTCATCTTGTCATAAATGCTAGGTTCAGTCCAGGAATACATTTTTTTTAAGGATGCAGATATAACAAAAATTGAAATTCTTTGCAAGAAAATCTACACAATCAACTAAAACTACTTCAGAACAACTTGCCTAAAAAAAATTAAACAGGAAAGTGGGAAATAATAAAAATAAGAAAAGCAAAAATTAAATAAAAAGCAAACAAAATAACAAGAGGACTATACACAATGGAAGAACTTCTAACTCTCGTCTCCCTCTCCAGAAACTCACACGATTGTGTTCCCCGGCAACGGCGCCAAAAATTTGATGCACAAATCTTAGCACACCGCTATAGGCGGTAGTAAGACCACTGGTTTGATGCACGAAGGTGGGTGGATTGGTTTTTGCAAAATAAAATAAAGGCAATCAACTACTCCTATGCAATGCCGCTATGCAATGCTTCGCTTGGCGGGATGGAAACTACACGGGCCGCAGTGCACCGAATCGCTAGGCGGATGTACGAGTAGGCTCACGGATGAAGTGGAGAGAATGGCGGAATGAGGGTCGCAAGCACCTCTTCGCAAAGCACGCCACTAGCAATTGATAGTGCGGCACTGAACACAAACAAGCCACACCACAAGGCACACCTCAAAATGATAAGCAAGAATACCCAAATCACATAGACATAATTTAGTATAAATGATAATAGTCAAAACACACTTCATCAAACATATAAGAAATCCAACTAAGCTATCACTACAAGGGGAGGTGAGTGTGCGAAATCGACCGAATCCGAAGTCTTGTTGAGGGTTCACGGAAGGAATCGTCGGGTTGTCAATCCGCGTCCAAGCTCGGTCCTCAACTGCGTCCGGGGTAGAGAAGGTTGTCACTACCTTCCAGTGGACCCGTCTTCTTCGTGTCACGAACCGGAGGAATGATCACACAAGCTGCTCCGATCTTGAAGAAGAAGGCTAGGTTGACTCCCTTCTTGGAGCTCAAGGATGAAGGAGGAGGCCAAGAGGAAGCTCCGACGATGATTTGGCGTTGAAAGCTTGCCCGGAGATCCTCCCTAAGGTGGGCGGTGAAGAAGGAGGCGAAACCCTGCAAAAAATGTGGAAAATGGCGGAGGAAATCGGTCTGCTTGCGGATTAGGGCGGAACAGCGATTTAACTAAGGAGCAGAATAAACACTGCGCACGGTCAGTGGCGCACCAATGGTCGTGCGCGAAGGAATGCCTGTGATCGTGCGCAGTCAACCTGTAGCAAAGAAAAAGATGGAAAATAACGCATGGTCAGGGGCGCACGACCAGTGGTCGTGCACGAAGGAATCCTCTGATCGTGCGCAGACGCTCTGTCAGGGAAGGGAATTAACGCACGACCACTGGTCGTGCGCCTGATCGTGCGCGAAGGAATGTGCACGATCAGAGGCTTTTTAGGCCAAAAATTGCCCCGCACCATCCCGAACGTTCACGCGATCCCAGGGCCTTCAGGAAAAATACTAGACCACAAAAATACATGAAATCACACCAAGATGGGGCATAAATGTGCACTAAGCAATGAAATGGGCAACGTGATCAAATAGAATTAAATATGGGCCTAAAGTGAAGTGCAAGTGCATGAAACCTAGCCCAAATGAGTCCGGAAATGTGTATATAATTGGGACTCATCACTAAGCTCGCATCCTGTTCTTGCGGTCTCTTTTTTGTGACCGACCGGTTAGATGATAGAACTTGTCTTGTGCATCTTCTGCGGATTGTGCGGGTAGCAGCGGTCACCTCCTCTTCTGAAGGTGTTCGGGCGGTCTCGCGGCTTGCAGTGCGGGTTGCTGGAGTTCGGGAGGATCAATGGAGTTCGGGAGTTCGTGTGGTTCTCAGTTGGTGTTGTTCAAGTCACAGGCAGGCAGTTCGGGCGGTCTTGTTCTCTAGCCGAGCGGACTGTCTAGTCGAGCAGTCACGCGGTCTCAGTTGGCAGACCGCTGGTTATCTTTTCAGCTTGTATTTCTCTTATGTTTTTTGTGTACTAGCGAAATCATGTCTCGCCATGTATACCTCGCCCTATAATGAAGAATTTTGCTTGATCAATAAAGATTGTGTTTGGTCCATGTTCTTCTGGTTGATTGGCTATAACTTTTAGTTGTACAATTCCTGCTCATTCCTAGATCTACTTTAAATTTCACATGGTATGAGAGCTATGTTGTTGGAGTGGATAAGCAGTGATCAACTTGAGTTGCAATCGTCTTTGTGAAGAAGAGACCACATAGTTTGCCATGGAAGCTGGATACGCAATAGGGCTTGGTATTGAACTCCTCACATCGACTAACTACAAGAAATGGAAATCGTGTATGGAGAGTTACTTGCTTGGCGAGGATCTATGGGAGATAGTTGGAGGAGAAGAAACACAAGAAGTCTTCTTAGCAGGAGATAATATGGCAGAGGTGAGACTTTGGAGGAGGACTAATGCAAAGGCAGAGTTCACACTCAAGAGGGCTATCTCACCAGAGCTATTCGATCACATCATTGGATGTAAATCTGCTGCTGAGATTTGGATGTCTTTGGACGGGCTATTCAATAAGAGAAATGTAGCTCGACTACAGTTCCTTGAAAATGAGTTGGCGAAGGCCTCTCAAGGTGATCTTTCTATCTCTACCTTCTTTTTCAAGATGAAGAACCTCACAGCAGAGATTTCTGCATTGGACCCTGATGAGCCTATCTCGGAGGCAATACTGAAGAGGCATATTATCCGCGGGTTGCGGAAGGAGTATCTTGCTTTTGTGACATCAGTTCAGGGTTTGGCAAATCAGCCATCTCTGTTGGAGCTGGAAAACTTACTTGCTTCGTAGGAAAGTTTGGCAAGACAGATGGCGGGGAATTCTATCTCTAGGGGAGATAGTGAAGTGTTATTCTCTGGGAAGAAGAAGAAGAAGTGGGAGAAGAAGAAGCCAGGTCAGGATGGACCCTCTACTTCAGGTCAGTAGGATATGGGTTATGCTTCTAAGTCTGATGGGAAGAAGAAGGGAGATGGACCAAGGTGCTTCAGGTACAATAAGACCGGCCACTTCAAGAAGGATTGTCGGGTTAATCTTCAGCCGGGACATGTAGCGGAGAAGGAGAAGCCAAAGTCTGATGAAGCTGGATGGGGAGGAGCCTTTGCGGCCAATATGACGGCCAAGCCCGTTAAGGACTTGGCTGCCATCAACTTCGAAGAGGATTGGATCGTGGATTCAGGGTGTGGGCATCACCTCACCGGGGATGAATCAAAGTTCTCTTCTTTGGCGCCTTACTCAGGTAACGATGCAATCATTACGGCTGATAATTCTATTCATGCAGTAGAATAAGAAGGTGTTGTCTCTCTAAGCAGTGATAAGGGTCCACTCACATTGAGGAGTGTTTATTACGTGCCAGTATGAAGAAGAATCTCTGCTCTGTGACCAATGCGGTCGATGCCAGTTATCACGTTCTGTTTGGCCCAACAGAAGTGAAGTTTCTTAAAACTCAACCGGAGATAAAGGGAGATGTAATTCATGTTGGAAAGCGGGTAAAGGGCTTGTTCGTTTTATCAGCAAGTACCTATGTTGACAAGATGAAGACCAATGATAGCGTGGCTATCTGGCATGAAAGGTTGGGGAATGTAGGCATGGACAACTTGAAGGTTATGGCGGTAAGGGGCCTTGTCAAGGGATTGCCTAGCTTGTCCTCCTATGGAGACGGTCATGTTTGTGTGGGATGTCAGTTTGGTAAGTCTCATCGACTTCCATTTGAGAAATCGCAAACAAGATGCAAAGCACCATTGGAGTGCATTCACGGTGATTTGATGGGGCCGACTGCCACCCCAAGCCTTGGAGGCAATAGATATATGTTGGTGTTGATTGACAATTATACCAGATATGTCTGGGTGTTTTTTCTAAAAGAGAAGTCAGAAGCTTTTGCGAAGTTCATGGAGTTCAAGGAGCTGGTGGAAGGTCAGTTAGGCCTGCGGGTGAAAAAATTGAGAACTGACAATGGTGGGGAGTTCACCTCTGGTGAGTTATCAAGTTTTTGCAGGAAGCACGTCGTCCGGAGAGAGCTCACTTGTGCCCATACTCCACAGCAAAATGGTGTTGCAGAGCGGAAGATCCGTCATCTGACGGAAACCTGCAAATGCTGGCTTCATGCCAAGTGTATCCCAAAGTCCTTTTGGGCGGAGGGAATATCTTGTGCGGCATACGTCATCAACAGGATGCCTCTAAGTCCTATCAACATGAAGACCCCGCATGAATTGATGCTCAAGGAAAAACCAAGCATGGCGCACCTTCAGGTGTTTGGTCCACCTGCTATGTGCACGTTCCAGATGCGCTTCAGACGAAGCTAGATGCGAAAGCAAGGAAGCTAGTCTTCGTGGGTTATGATGATCGAAAGAAGGGCTGGAAGTGCATGGACGCGGAAACGCAGAGATTATTGTATCTCGCGACATCGTGTTCGACGAGGTGACGTCCTACAAGTGAAGCTCTGGTGTTGAGCTACCAGAAAGCAGGGTGGAGGAGCCGGAGAAAGCTGTGGAAAATCTTTAGGTGGAGCTGCCTGTGTTACCAGGTGGTCCGTCAATATCTAGTTCTAAGGCGGAGGCTTCTGGATCAAGAAGCAGGGGGAGCGATGCTCCGGGTACGTCTGGAAGGGGAGCTAGGGAAGAAGCAGATGAAGATACTGCGAGTCAGGGGAAGGCGTTGCGGAGATCGAAGCGAACAATCATTGCCCTTGATCACTATACAGGAGGAAACGTGGTGAGCTTTGTCCCGTGTTTCTTTGCTGGTCCCTTGGATGAGAGGGAGCCGTCGAGCTTTGAAAAGGCCAAAGGCGTGGAACAGTGGGATTCAGCTATGCAGGAAGAGATGAGTGCTCTTGAGAAGAATGAGACTTGGTCTCTGGTGCCCAAGCCCAAGGGTATCACCCCTATGACATGCAAGTGGGTTTATAAGCTCAAGAAGAAGGCTGGCGGCAGTATCGAGCGATACAAGGCTCGCCTTGTGGCTCGGGGATTCTCACAGCAATACGGTGAAGACTATGAAGAGACATTCAGTCTGGTGTCAAAAATGACTTCAGTTCGGGTTGTGATCGCCTTGGCGGCGTGTTGGGGGTGGGAGATTTGGCAGCTCGACGTAAAGAATGCGTTCTTGTACGACGAGATTAACAAGGACATCTTCATGGTCCAGCCGCCAGTTTCGTGTCTGAAGATTTTCCTGACTATGTCTGCAAGTTGAAAAAGGCCCTGTATGGGTTGAAGCAAGCGCCGAGGGCGTGGTATGGAAAGATAGCAGAATATCTCCTATTCTGTGGGTTTGGTGCTTCAGACTCAGACTCAAGCTTGTTCGTCAAGAAGAGCGGGGAGCTTCACGTCATCATGCTGCTTTACGTCGACGATATGATCGTGACGGGGAACTCGAAGGAGGAGGTAGCAAAGCTTCGGGCCGAGCTATCCACCAGGTTCGAGATGAAGGACTTAGGTGAGCTTCACCATTTCCTTGGACTCGAAGTGCAGAGGAAGGAAAGTGGAGTGCTGGTGTCCTAGGCTGGATATGCAGAGCGAATCGTGGAGCGTTTCGGCATGAAGGAAGGGAAGTGCATTTCCACACCTCTAGAGAAGGCCATGAAACTTCGCAAGGATGAGGGGAGGATTCTGGAAGATTCGCTGGTGTTCCGGGCTCTGGTGGGGAGCTTGATCTATCTGACGATTACCAGGCCGGATATTGCGTATGCAGTTGGCAGGGTGAGCCGTTATATGGCAGAACCATGGATGCCTCATCTACTAGCGGTCAAGAATATATTGAAGTATGTCAAGGCGACATCGGATATGGGTCTCCTTTACAGGAGGGATGCGGGCTTCGAGGTGCATGGGTACATGGATGCTGATTACGGGGGAGATTCGGATGATCGGAAGTCGACGTCTGGATACGTCTTCATGGCGGCCCCCACGACTATATCATGGTGCAGCGAGAAGCAGGATTCCTTGTCTGTCTCAACCGCGGAAGCGGAATACAAGGCTTCGGCCTTGGCAGCTCAAGAAGCCATCTGGCTTAGGAGGTTGGTTGGAGACGTCCATAAGGAGGTTCGGGGTCCGACTCTGCTACGCGGCGACAATGAGAGTGCTCTCAAACTGGTTACTAATCCAGTTTGTCACGCGAGGACCAAGCATATCGAGATCGAGCATCATTTCATTCGTGAGAAGGTGCTGGAGGGGTTTCTTTCGGTTGATCATGTTCGGAGTCAGGACAACATTGCTGACATTTTCACAAAGGCGCTGGCGAAGGGGCCGTTCACTCGGTTAAGGAGTTTACTTGTGCTGTTTTCAACTTCCCAATTCAAGGGGGAGTGTTAAAAATGTTGAAGTGGAAGTTTGTGGAGTTGGCGGTCTAGGGGGAGACCGCGCGGTCTGGTCTGACCGCACGGTCTTGCGGTCTCCTCTAGCGGTCTGACCTCTCTGGTCTAGCCGCGGGCTATTCAGCATGACCGCCGTTCTTCTGTCCAAGGGTGCCGGGGTGAGGCCGCGCGGTCTGGTTGTGTGGCCGCGTGGCAAGGTGTATTCTATTCAGTGTAAGCGCACGATCTGGTGCTCGTGATCGCGTGGTGGGGGTAGCCCGGTCTGGTGGCTGTCCGGTTTTTTTGTGGTGCGCGCAGAATAAGTTCTTCTTGGTCGCGCGGTCTCCGGTTTGTGTTCGCATAGCTGGTCCTTCAGCGATCTGCTGGTGTATGCGGTCACAGGTGTTTGGTCGACTTGGCGGGTTGTTGTCCTAGTCGGCCTGGTGTGTTCGCGGTCTCTGGACGAGGTCGGGTGGTGAACACAGGTGGTGAACATCATGACCGGGCTTTGTCATGATCGCGCGGCTTATGTTGAAGTCGGCGAGCTCACTAAGCAGGAGGATCTTTTGCTGATTGCGCGGGTTGACCTGTCTGGTTGTGCGGTCAAGGGTGGTGACTCTATCTCATAGGGCGGTGACTGGATCAGGTCGCCCGCCTATAAATAGGAGTCACTGTAGCAGCAAAATAATCGCACCAAGTGTAAGCTGAGCTCGCGTCCTGTTCTTGCGGTCTCTTTTTTGTGACCGTCCGGTTAGCTGATCGAACTTATCTTGTGCAGCTTATCCGGATTGTGCGGGTAGCAGCGGTCACCTCCTCTTCTGAAGGTGTTCGGGCGGTCTTGCGGCTTGCAGTACAGGTTGCTGGAGTTCGGGAGGATCAGTGGAGTTCGGGAGTTCACATGGTTCTCAGTTGGTGTTGTTCAAGTCGCAGGCAGGCAGTTCGGGCGGTCTTGTTCTCTAGCCGAGCGGACTATCAGGTCGAGCGGTCAGGCGATCTCAGTTGGCAGACCGCTGGTTATCTTTTCAGCTTGTATTTCTCTTATGTTTTTTGTGTACTGGCGAAGTCATGTCTCGCCATGTATACCTCGCCCTGTAATGAAGAATTTTGCTTGATCAATAAAGATTGTGTTTGCTTCATGTGCTTCTGGTTGATTGGCTATAACTTTTAGTTGTGCAATTCCTGCTCACTCCTAGATCTATGGAAAATTTCACATAGAGGCTCTTCATGACCGGGTGTCTTGAGTAGTCCTCTGTCCCTTTGCGCCTACCTAGCCGTGTGCTAGGATCGGCAAACTCTGCAAAAACATCAGGCCCTCAAGCCTTACAACACGGACCCGCAAGTCCTATAGCCTAGGCCCGCAAGCCCCTATTGCACCCGAGCCCGCAAGCTCGACACTCAGGCCCTCAAGCCCTACCTAGCTCAGAGCCGCAAGTCTAGCCTCTGCCCTGGCCCGCAAGCCTCACAGGTCTCAAGCCCTCAAGATTGACAAACAGGCCCTCAAGCCCTACTTAGCTCAGACCCGCAAGTCTAGCGTCTTCCCTGGCCCGCAAGCCTCACTGGTCTCAAGCACTCAAGCTTGACGATGTTGTTGGAGTTTCTTTGGTGATCCGGAAGGAATCATCAATTAGTCTTACTGCCAACACGATATGAGCCTATAGGGTCGCACATAAGAGTATTGGAGAAGTTGGAGATTGGTTTGTGTTGGTCTTGCTCATATTGGATATGGGTGGATAACCTAACCTATGGCTACATGGAATACAGTTAGTACTGGAAGACTGCTCCTAGATATTGTGAATGTTGTATGGAGCATGTCTTGAAGTTTTTGAGTTAATATTGTGAATATCGAGTCGTAAACAATGTCGTTGAGATTGTCTCGATTACATGCGTTGATAGGAACTTGTCGAATTGAGCCTTGGAGAATTCGTTGAAACTTTTTCGACGAATTCATCATAAGGTTGTTGAAGAATCAGTCGATATTGTATCGACGAATTCGTCGAATATTGATTCGACGGAAAGACTGGTCGAGCCACTGAGACCGTCCCGCGGGCTGACTGGGGTCGTCGATACTGACTTGACGAATTCGTCGGAATTGCTTTTGTTGGATCTTACGGCGCCCTTAAAGGGGGGGGGGGGGTGAATAAGGGAATAAAAATTCTTTTTATTATTTTAAGAAAATTACTAAATTGTTTTATAATATGCGAAGGTAAAATAACAATTTAGCTAAATGAATAGAAAATTATGAATTTGCAATTTTAGAAATAAGTACTAAATTGTTTTATGATGAAAGAGATTGAAATAAACAATTTAGATTTAGAATTGAAAACTTAGAACACAATATAATAGAGATTACGCCAAGTGATAGAAATCAAGTAAACACAAAAGAGACATGATTATATTATATGACAAAGTGTTTACATAAATTTGATTTCTATATCGCTAGAAATCGGAGGCGTACAAATGTAAATTTCTTTTTGTTTACCAATCCTTCTCCCAAGGATCGGAAGGCTATCACTTGTCTCTCCCTAGACCAAGCCCAAGCCTATCCTCTAGATCTTCCCAAGATCTAGACGTAGCACACAAGGCCACGATTTCCCACCAAGCCACGCAAGGACTTGGACGCTCCGCACAAGGAAGCGATTTTCCCCTAAGCCACGCAAGGACTTAGACGCTCCGCACAAGGAAGCGATTTTCCCTACCAATACAAAGTAAAATGTATATAAATGAAAATACAAGAAAAAATAAGAACTCCCTAGAAATTCAGATCTCTGAATGGAAGGTTGAAGCCTCGAGATGATCCTTGATGTAGAAGCGCGTCCGATCTCGTCTTCAATTTCAAACCTTCTCAGCATAAATGGGAGTTCATGAGGTTCTGGAGCTCTCTGGATGGAATGCACTCAGGAAGGCACTTAGAATCTTCAAAGCTCTGAATGCACGAACACAAGGAGGCAATTTATAGAAAATCGCTGTCGCCTGGGCGACAGTGACTATCGGAATTTTCCGATAGCGTTAAACTGCCGCTGGAGTGGCGTCGTGCGGGCAGTTGCTGTAACCGTCGAGCTGTCGCCTGGGCGACATCGATGTCGGATTTCCAATAGTGCAAAACTGCCGATCGTGGGTGGTGTCGTGGGCAGTTGTTGTAACCTCCGAGCTGTCGCCTGGGCGACATCGCTGTCGGAATTCCGACAGCTCAAAACTGACTTTCGTCGAGCTGCCATGGAGGGAAGTAGTTGTAACTTCTCTGCTGTCGCCTGGGCGACAGCGGCTGTCGGAATTTTCCGACAGTGAAATTTTCCTACATTCAAATTTAGCTCCAGCAGAAATGTGAACATCTCATACCTGTTACCTGCACACCATTAATAAAAATAGAATCAAATACATTCGGGATTTGTTATTCTCAAACCGGACGAGTGCGGAACGCATGCTCCAACAATCTCCCCCTTTTGATAATAACAAATCTTTATACTAAGAAATCGAATAAATCCTATATAGATAGTGACAAGTACATTATGTATGCACAAGTGTGTACTTATGATCTTCATGTTCTCCCCCTTAATATGATCTCCCCCTTAATATAATCTCCCCCTTAATATTAGCTCCTTCTAAAATTATTCTCCCCCGACTTATAAACTCCCCCTACATGAAAGCTCACTTAATTAATTAAGTAATTTAAGTGATTTAAGTGATTTCTTAGTATCTTCTCCCCCTTTGATATTATCAAAAGTAATGAATATAGGGATGAGTGTATATCTTTGAAGATAGGTAAGGAACCATTTATTGAAGGATTTTCATGATCGAGCATATGTTAATGTATGTACCTCCTATATGATTACTCCCCCTACAAATTTACCCATTTTTTTAGTTTAATATCATTATAATGCACTCCCCCTAAATCTTAGATTTATGCAATTTAATCTCCCCTTTTTGTAGAATCAAAAGAGGGTTTAGGTGAGGGTAGTAAGGAGGCATTTCTTATAAATGATAAAGAGTTTAAGCATAGCATATATAAGAGATTTCAAATAAAAAGATAAGAGTTGTAAGCAAGCGGAAGATTATAATAAACATATTTTTGTAAGCATGAAAAGCATAAGTAAAAATATGAGTTTTAGTTCAAAATTGAAAGATGTTTAAACCTTGTTGAAATCTCAAATTTTTTTCATAAAAATACCAAGCATGAAATGAACATATCAAAGAGATATTATACTACAATGTTACTTAATTTAAAGTTCAAGAGATACCAAAACATTGTAGAGATCATGCTAGGTTATCTAGTGCATTTTTCTATAAAGAGTAGTATAGATAAAGTATTAGAATCCAATACTCATGAGAAGAAGTGTTATGAAAGATAATGATGTGCACATAAGTGTATTTTGGGCAATGTTAACAATTGATTTAAATCATCAAAATACAAGACATATGTAAATAAAGTGCACAATAAAACACAAGTAAATTACTTTCACACACTTTTAATGCACATAATTTTTAGCAAAGTGGTGTAATAAACAAAGTTTGCTCAAGACACTTTACTATTCTTTCCAAGGTGCTCAACCTCACAATGCTTATGAAGACTTATCAGGAGATTCAAGTAGTGCTTGGTGGAGGTATATTTGTCTACATATATAATTTTTGTTCACATTTGTGAGACAACATTCTCCGAATACACTTGTTTTGCAAACCAAAATTTTTAACTTAACCACTTTTCTAAATTTCATAAGTGCAATTCAAATGGAGTGTAGGCAATAAACTTATGCAAGTTTTAATTCATTGTACAAATACAATACACAAGCAAGCATTTTTAGATTTAGACACACATGTTGATTACCAAAATAAGTGAGTGAAATGTATCATTATCAATCATAAAACATTTACTCATACTTAGAGGCATGTTAAGCTTGTATCTACACATTTTTCAATACAATTGATGCACTTTAAATAGATATATCAAAGCATGATAAGCAAAACAATGTTCATAGTAATATGAAGAAATAAGGTTTAACATTGTAAATAATTCTAAATAATAGAATTCATACATGCTTGATATTTGACAATAAAGATCATACAGTTTTTTTTTGTTTTATCATTTTTTAAATCAAATAAAAACAGAAAATCACAAAAACATATTTTTGTAATTTTTGAATTTTGAACTTTTGTAGTTGATTTTTCATAATATAAAGAAAATGAAAAAAAAAAATAAACAGAAACACAAAATTAGATTTGTACACATAAACTAACATATTTTTGTGGATTTTTAGAAATTTTAAATTTCTGATTATTAATATTGATTAAGTGTCCTTAAAGTAGTTCCATGCTGAAATTTCAGAATTTTTGGAGATCTCTAGGTGGATCAAATTTGCATGAAACTTTGGCTTTTCAAATTCTTGTGTTTTACAAAACCATTTAAACATGAAGATATAAACTATGAAGACACAAGAGGACATTTTTTATTAAGCAACCAAAAATATGCATGATTTAAGTGATAAGTAAATAAAATGATCATGCAAAGAGTAATATAAGTACGTCCTAAGATTAAAGATTACCCCGACTAAATGTCTACACCCTAGCCCCGTACTAAGTGACAGATGGGCATGAGGAGCTGCACGCATGCCGTAGGTTGGGGTGTTAGTACCATATGCACACACTAGAGAACACTCAACCTAGCACTCTTTCCCCCCAGTGCCTCGCAAGGCCCCACTGGAACCCTCCCCGGTTAAGGACAAGACATGTCTTATAAGTTAGTTCTCTAATGCATACAACCCTACGCCCCCGCTATTGTGAGATATGAAGTCATAGGTGAAATAATCTTTTGGAAAACCTATGCTTTTAAATCTAAGGGTTGATAAATAAACTATGGGTTTTGTTTAATGTGATGAGTTATATAAAGCCGCATAGTTTATCTACTTTTATGAGATGACGATATGAGATAACTAGCACAATTACTAATATTCAATAAGTGATAAAGCTAGTATGCTGAGCTTTGGGTTTAAAGTCATGTCATAAGATTAATATTAATATTGCATGTATTCCAAAATAGATTTTTAAATTATAGATCTAGAATGGAGTGATGTTTTAGTTTGATTTATACTTTCATTACAAAGTTGATTCTAGAGTCTACAAATATGAGAGATACATGCAATCACTAGCAAAGCAGATCAATACATCAAATAATGTAAAGAAAACATTATTCATAATTTTTATCATAAGATTCATAATTCCTATTATCGATTTGAGATATGTCTTGATAGAACATGAATTATGATTTATGATTAAAGAGAATTTTTGCATAGAATATATGTTAGATCATCATGATGTGTGTAAATTCTAATTCTTCTAGACTTATGATAATATGAATTGGTGATTTTCGTTTGAATGAGCACGTTTGAATTGTAAGTCTAGAAAATGATGATCAAGCTATCATATCAAAGACAAAGATCACAAATATATAGTTTTGAAATAAAATGCCATTCAATAATTGAATTTATTGATCTTTGGTGTTGTATGATAATATATGATTCATGAAACAATATTCATAAATATTCTAATGATTAATTCATAAACTATGTGTTTGTTGGAATTTTAGTATTCTATAAAATTTCAAATCACATAGTTATCATGATATTTTAATAACATTGTAAATGTTATACCTAGCATATAAATTTAAGCACAAATTAAGAAGTGATGCTAGAATGATACATTTGAATGCAATGTTATTACATAGAATTAATGGAGATAATGTTGCATGTAATATGAGATGTTTACAAATTAATTTTCTTTAGACCTATAATGAAATGATTAAACTTTTGATTTGATCTTAATGATATAAGATGATTCTAAGGTCTAGATTACATGCAAACAATGGTGACACACATCACACATACTATCTAAATTAATATATGAAACAATTATACATAGGATATCATGTGATGAAGAAAATCCTTAAACACAGAAATTTCCGAATCAAGAGAACTAAGATAGCATTTAAAAACGGAGTTGAAATTGGGCAAATTGACAGCACCAAACAAACTTAAATGAGCAAGTTTAGTTTGCCGATAGATGGAGATTTCTGTGCTCTTTCTGAAAAGATATTAAACGCGAAAAACGAACGAGTGGATCAAAAGATATGGCTATTTGAAGTTTTGATCAAAAACTTGCTTTTTGAAAGATTAAGCATGTGTTTAGATGAATTTTTGTTTTCGATTTTATTTGATAATATTTTTCATAATAAGGGCTATCAAATGCAGCAAATAACATAGAAAGTAATCAAACTGTTGCACATTTTAATTTTTAGCTTAAGCCCTTTTAATAAACCAATTAAATCCATTTTTAAAATTAATTTCATTAGTCTTGAAAAATAGTTTCAATATTCTAATTATAATGTTAATTCAAGACATTGATGGGTAAAGGATTTAAAAGGATATATATAACAAAAAAAATGAGAGGTAGGTCTCTTTTTAAAAATCATATGACTTAATGTTCAATTTTAATTCAATTTGATTTGATAAACATTAGGCTTAATATGTGAAAGTCATATTTCATAAAATATAGAGGGACCATAAGCATTTTGGATCAATAAATACAAAAACAAACAAAAGAAAAAGAAATAAAGCACATCATGAAGTAGAGTATTGATATTTCATTTTTTAATTATTTCTACTTCATGCAAATGAAAGATACTAAATGATAAGAGATTTAGGTATCCAAAATTGACCATGTGTAATGGTTCCTTTGGGCACCCAAATATGTCGTGATGGCTTTTGAGAAGATAATGATGAATGAGCCTTTTTAATTAATGTTGATATGTCATTTTTCTTTATGGGTCTCCATTCATACACTGGTTGTTTATTACTTAAATCCTTATAATGATTATGTGAATTGTTTGAAAAATAATTCATTGGAGGTTTATGTTTATTTAAATTATTTTTCAAAATAGCTTGATGTTGATAATCATAATGATTTTTATTATATGGATTGTTTAAAATTTTATAAGAGTGATTGTCTTTCTTTAGAAGTGATTGTTGAAAAAGTGGATTACAATATGTTTTAGAAGATTGATCATTATTTTGATGATTTTCATTTCCACTCTTTCTTATAGACATACTCTTGTAATATAAAGGATAATATTTTATATTTTGATTTTCATGAAAAGGAGTTTTTAAGTTTGAGTCATGATTGAAAATATATTGAGACTTATAATAATGACTCTTAAGAATTTTGTAAGGATCATAATTCTTTTTGAAACTAAACTCCTTTTGATTTAAAGTATGAAAATGATCCTTTTTAGAAATGATTTTGTAAGTTAATTTATCCTTGTTATTCAAAATCTTATGATGAAATTCATTACATGACATTTGAAATTTTTCAACAAAAGATTTTAATTGTATTAACTTACAAGATAAAGCATCATTTTCAATTATCAATTTTTCATTATGCCTTTTAGAAATTAAGAGCCCTTTTTCAATTTCCTTGAATTTTTCTTTTAATAAATTGCAATTAAGACAAGGAATAGGAATTTTAACTAAAGAGCGTGAAAGAGAATTTAACACATCAATATTTGATTCTACGTTATCGTTTGCTTTTAAAGATTTATCTTCTAAACGTAATTTTGAATTAGCAATTTTTAACTTTAAAATTTTACGTTTAGCAATTTTAAGCATACGAGATGTAGAAATAGAATTTTCTACAAAAAAAGAAGATTTAGATTTTCTTACCTTGCAATAGTTTCCGTCTTCTCTTTCGCTTGATGTGTTGCCAACAAATGAGTCCAATATTGTGACGATGTATTCTTCTTCCTCCAAGCATGAGTCCTCATCGATTTATTCTCTTGGATCCATAAGGAATTCCTCGTCGATTTCTTCTCTTGGATCCATAAGGAATTCCTCTTGTTCATCATCTGTAGAAGGAAGACTATAAGTATTCTCAAGAAATTTCCAAACTTCATAAGCAGTAGGAAGTGTATAAATTAGTTTGAAAATATTTTGATGCAATGCACAATATAAACTATTCATTGATTTGGCATTTAAAAACATTTCATTTTTATTTAAAGTACTTGGGGGTATTTTAATAGTAATATTCCATACTTCCATATCCAAAGACTTAAGAAATTTTTCCATAAGAAATTTCCACTCATTATAATTTTTGCCTTCAAATAGAGGTGGTGCTAAATATTTTTCATTTATAAGAAAATTTCCCTTACTAGTAGAAGCGAGATCATGAGACGCCATAATTCCCGGCTGTTAAACCGATTTGGAATAACCTGTCTCTGATACCACTTGTTGGATCTTACGACGCCCTTAGAGGGGGGGGGGGGGGGTGAATAAGGGAATAAAAATTCTTTTTATTATTTTAAGAAAATTACTAAATTGTTTTATAATATGCGAAGGTAAAATAACATTTTAGCTAAATGAATAGAAAATTATGAATTTGCAATTTTAGAAATAAGTACTAAATTGTTTTATAATGAAAGAGATTGAAATAAACAATTTAGATTTAGAATTAAAAACTTAGAACACAATATAATAGAGATTACGCTAAGTGATAGAAATGAAGTAAACACAAAAGAGACATGATTATATTATATGACAAAGTGTTTACATAAATTTGATTTCTATATCGCTAGAAATCGGAGGCGTACAAATGTAAATTTCTTTTTGTTTACCAATCCTTCTCCCAAGGATCGGAAGGCTATCACTTGTCTCTCCCTAGACCAAGCCCAAGCCTATCCTCTAGATCTTCCCAAGATCTAGACGTAGCACACAAGGCCATGATTTCCCACCAAGCCACGCAAGGACTTGGACGCTCCGAACAAGGAAGCGATTTTCCCTTAAGCCACGCAAGGACTTAGACGCTCTGCACAAGGAAGCGATTTTCCCTACCAATACAAAGTAAAATGTATATAAATGAAAATACAAGATAAAATAAGAACTCCCTAGAAATTCAGATCTCTGAATGGAAGGTTGAAGCCTCGAGATGATCCTTGATGTAGAAGCGCGTCCGATCTCGTCTTCAATTTCAAACCTTCTCAGCACAAATGGGAGTTCATGAGGTTCTGGAGCTCTCTGGATGGAATGCACTCAGGAAGGGACTTAGAATCTTCAAAGCTCTGAATGCACGAACACAAGGAGGCAATTTATAGAAAATCGCTGTCGCCTGGGCGACAGTGACTGTCGGAATTTTCCGACAGCGTTAAACTGCCGCTGGAGTGGCGTCGTGCGGGCAGTTGCTGTAACCGTTGAGCTGTCGCCTGGGCGACATCGATGTCGGATTTCCGACAGTGCAAAACTGCCGATCGTGGGTGGTGTCGTGGGCAGTTGTTGTAACCTCCGAGCTGTCGCCTGGGCGACATGACTGTCGGAATTCCGACAGCTCAAAACTGACTTTCATCGAGCTGCCGTGGAGGGAAGTAGTTGTAACTTCTCTGCTGTCGCCTGGGCGACAGCGGCTATCGGAATTTTCCGACAGTGAAATTTTCCTACATTCAACTTTAGCTCCAGCAGAAATGTGAACATCTCATACCTGTTACCTGCACACCATTAATAAAAATAGAATCAAATACATTCGGGATTTATTATTCTCAAACCGGACGAGTGCGGAATGCATGCTCCAACAGTTTTGACGAATCCGTCGAATAAGTATTGACAAATTCAATTTCGACAAAAACCTGTAGCTTCTGTTTTAATCTGGTTTGCGGATAGCCGACCCCGTGGTATTTCTTTTCTCAGGGTATAAAAGGCTAAACCTTTTAGGGTTTAGTAAGTTGTTCGACTTGGAGAAAACCCGAGAGAAGAACGAAAGTGAACGACGATCGGCGACTTGCGATTTCTGACGGCGTGCCTTTACCCGTGCGTGAAATTTCTCGCCGACCGGTAGATCAATAGGAATCGTTCCTTTGGGATCTAATCGTTGCTTCTGGAGATCGAAGGGAATCGTTCCCGAAAGATCGTGTCGCGCCCTTAGATCGACGGGAAGCATTCCCATTTGGTTCTAGCCGCAATCGTTGAAGTCGCCTCCTCTCCTTTAACAGATCTAGTAATCTGTGGAGACGTAGAGGGCATTCCTTCTCCGACCTAGCTCTTGTTTGACAAGAGGCTAAGGGTTCTCCAATCTCGTGTGGACTTCTATAGAGGTGTGGACACAATTCTACACTAACTCCTCCGACGAGCAGCTCGACATTGAGGGAGCCGAAGGAAGCGCAAAGCAAGGACTTGGAATAGGATTCTGAATCCTAGAAGACTTTTCTTGGAGCTTTTGATTGAGTATCGACTCAATCCCTATAAGGTAATTTTATTGTTGTCGCAATTTCTTGATTCATGGTTTTAGCACGATCCACATCTCTCTTTGGGTTGTTCTTGATATATTCCGCTGCGCACATCTGATGTGTATACCTTTAAGGAAAACCCAACAGTGGTATCAGAGGGAGGTTTCTGCTAATTCCATGTTTCAAAAATTGTTCCCTTCGCATTAACCGTCTGTCTCTATGATAGTTTGTGAAACTAAAGACAAGAGAGACGAGCTTGTCTACTGCATTAAGGGTGTTTGCATTTGCTAGCATCCGGTACATGTAAATCCAAAGGTTTAGAAATGTTCTAAATACTCAGATTTAATCCATATCATCAAGTGTTGATGGTTTTGTGCATCTGGAATGTATCCGAGTTATGCTTGGTCTGTTTGTGAATTGTGTGCACATTGATTAAATATTAATCATGATTAAATGTTAATCACGATGAAATGTTCATCGACTGTATTTTAAAACCCCTTAATCTAATATTAAGTATTCGGATGCCTTCCGATGGATGACACTCTTCCTGCCTCGATCGATGAAGTGTGGGCTTGCCAAAGTAAGGTGCATTAATCTATCTTGGTAAGGGTGCGAGCGGATAATTGTGATAACCCACTGTCGACATCGGGTCCAACTTAACTAAGTGACCTCAAAGATTGAGTGCTTAGAGGCATAGGGTTGGCATGCACCATCTGATGGATGCGAATAAAGAGTTATTCACCAACCATACAATAGTTGCATAGTGATGCAATTGGCAAGTATTGTCTACCTAAATAACTGCATCGTGAGAGTAACGCCAAAGCGGACTCATTGTGTTGGTGAAATACAGATCTTGTCCACTAAGAGAGTAGCTCGCATAAACTCTCCGAATCGAACATAAGGGTTATCGATTTGATTAAAATAGTGGGAGTATTTAATTAAATTCCATATTAAAATAAAATGTATTTTGAAATATAGTACTGAAAATCTTTTGCAAATTTATTATAGAATTTTCATGGCAAATACATCTCACTCCACGTTGTCCCTGAGAGCCATCCTTGAGAAGGACAAGCTCAATGGGACGAACTTCCTCGACTGGTATAGGAACCTGAGAATTGTTCTCAGGCAAGAGCGCAAGATCTATGTCTTGGAAAGGGAAGCCCCCACAGAGCCGACCGGAAATGCTCCGCGAGCAGACAAAGATTCTTATAAGAAGTATCAGGACGATACCTTGGATGTTGAATGCCTCATGCTTGCTACCATGTCCTCTGAGCTTCAGAAGCAACACGAGAGCATACGCGGTTATGAGATAATCAGGCACCTCATGAAAATGTTCGAGGGGAAAGCCCAGCAAGAGAGGTTTGACATATCCAAGGCATTGTTTCAGTGCAAAATGGGAGCTCGAGACTCAGTAGGGACTCACGTACTCAAGATGATTGGGTATAGAGAGAACCTTGAAAAACTGGGTTTTCCGTTGGGCCAAGAGTTGGCCACAGATCTGATCCTGCAATCGTTGCCGGACAGTTATGAGCGGTTCGTATTGAACTATAACATGAATGGAATAAAAAAGAGAATGCCCGAGCTCCTTGGCATGTTGAGAACTGCCGAGAACAACATGAAGAAGGTCTAGCCAGCCAGCCCCATACTGATGGTGCATAAGGGCAAGGGAAAGACCAGGGGATCTAAGAAGATGAAGATTGGATCTAAGTCTCATCTTGATCCCAAGTCTTCTCCACTGAAAAGGAAAGGTCTGGCGAAGGAAGGAAAGTGCCACCACTGCGGTAAGGCAGGGCATTGGAGGCGGAACTGCCCCCTCTATATTGAGGATCTGCAGAATAAGAAGGGAGGTATGACCTCCGCTTCAGGTATCTACGTTATAGAGATAAACCTTTCCGCTCCTTCATCTTGGGTATTGGATACCGGATGTGGTTCTCACATTTGTACAAATGTGCAGGAACTGAGAAGGAGAAGAATGTTGGGTAAAGGGGAGGTAGACCTGCGCGTCGGGAATGGAGCAAGAGTTGCTGCCGTCGCCGTTGGTGTCTACTGTCTTTCTTTGCCCACTGGGCTTGTAATAGAACTAGATAATTGTTATTATGTTCCAGCCATAACTAGAAACATTATATCCATTTCATGTCTTGACATGAAGGGTTTTTCGTTTATAATTAAGAACAATTGTTGTTCGATTCTTATGAATGATGTTTGTTATGGTGTAGCCCAATTGTTTAATGGTTTATATGTTTTGAACTTAGACCATCTGATCTATAATGTAGAAAATAATAAAAGACTAAGAACAAATGACTCGAATCCTACATACCTTTGGCATTTTCGTTTGGGCCATATAAATGAGAAACGCATATCCAAGCTCCATAGAGATGGACTACTTGACTCATTTGATTATGAACCATTTGAGAGATGCGAGTCTAGCTTATTAGGCAAAATGACTAAAGCCCCTTTCACTGGTCATACTGAGAGGGCAGAAGATCTCTTGGGTGTCATACATAGTGATGTGTGCGGACCCATGGGTTCTTTGGCTAGAGGTGGGTTCCACTACTTCGTTACATTTACTGATAATTTCAGTAGATACGGATATGTGTTTCTTATGAAGAACAAATCTGAGACCTTTAAAAAGTTCAAAGAGTTTAAGAATGAAGTAGAGAACCAATTGGGTAAAAGGATAAAAGCACTCTCATCTGATCAAAGTGGCGAATATTTGAGTCAGGAGTTCCGTGATCATCTAAAAGAGTGTGGTATTGTATCACATCTCACCCCACCCAGAACACCGCAACATAATGGTGTTTATGAGAGGAGGAATCATACCTTATTATACATGGTGCAGTCGATGATGAGTCATGCAGATCTGCCCATTTCCTTTCGGGGTTTTGCTCTAGCGACTACTGCTTTTACACTAAATCGAGTTCCGACGAAAATGGTTCAAAAGACACCATATGAGATATGGACTGGGAAGCATCCTAGTATGTCTTTCATTAAGATTTGGGGCTGTGAGGCATACGTACGACATCAAGTGTCTGACAAGCTGGAACCCAAATCAGATAAGTGTTATCTTATGGGATATCCTAGGGAAACCAAAGGGTATTACTTCTACCTACTGTCCGAGGGCAAAGTGTTTGTCGCAAGGATGACTGACGTATTTTTGGAGAAAGAGTTCTTATCCAGAAAGACTGCAAAGGTGGAACTTGAAGAGGGTTAAGAACCACAAACAATGAATGAACGTGAATTGGAACCTGAGCAAGGACTACAATCTATTGTAGCAGGAGAACCTGCTCAAGAAACACAAGTCCTACGTAGATCTGATAGACCAAGATTTGAGCCTGAGAGATATGGATTTCTCATGTCTCAAATAGGCAATGTGTTTCTTATGGATCATGATGATGAGCCTACAACCTATCAAGAGGCTATGTGTGGACCTGACTCTAAGAAGTGGCTTGAGGCCATGAAATCTGAAATGGATTCCATGTATGCAAACCAAGTTTGGACCTTGGTGGAACCACCTGAAGGGGTACGACCCATAGGGTGCAAATGGGTCTTCAAGAAGAAGACTGACATGGATGGGAATGTACAGACATTCAAAGACCGTCTGGTGGCTAAAGGTTTCAAGCAAATTCATGGTGTTGATTATGATGAAACCTTTTCCCTTGTAGTTATGGTCAAGTCCATCAGAATTCTACTTGCTATTACTGCGTATTATGACTACGAGATATGGCAAATGGATGTCAAAATGGCTTTCCTTAATGGAAACCTCCTTGAGGAAGTGTATATGACACAACCCGAGGGTTTTGTGTCTCCAAGTGAAGCCACAAAAATATGTAAGTTGAATCGATCCATTTATGGATTGAAACAAGCTTCTCGAAGTTGGAATCTGCGTTTTGATGAGAATATCAAAGAGTTTGGTTTCATCAATAACGAAGATGAGCCTTGTGTTTACAAGAAGATTAGTGGGAGCATTGTTGTCTTCCTGATATTGTATGTAGATGACATGCTACTGATCAGGAATGACATTCCAACCCTGCCAACTGTTAAGAATAGGCTAGGGGACTGCTTTTCTATGAAAGACTTGGGTGAAGCGACTTACATACTTGGTATTAAGATCTATAGAGATAGATCGAAGAAGTTGCTGGGTTTGACCCAGAGTACATACATTGACAAGGTGTTGAAACGGTTCAACATGCTTGAGTCCAAGAAAGGATTTTTACCCATGTCACATGGTGTGAGTCTCTCTAAGGACCAGCGTCCGAAATCTTTGGAAGATAAGGACCGCATGAAGATGATTCCATATGCTTCGGCAATTGGATCAATCATGTACGCAATGTTATGCACTCGACCTGATGTCTCTTATGCTTTGAGCATGACAAGCAGGTATTAGTCTGATCCTGGTGATGGTCACTGGATAGCTGTCAAGAATATCCTAAAGTACTTGAGAAGGACTAAGGATACGTTCTTGGTGTATGGTGGAGAGGAAGAGCTCGTTGTAAGTGATTACACGGATGCTAGCTTCCAAACTGATAAGGACGATTCAAGTCCCAATCAGGTTTTGTATTTTGCCTCAATGGAGGAGCTGTAAGATGGAAGAGTTCCAAGCAAGAGACAGTTTCCGATTCTACGACAGAAGCCGAGTATATTGCTGTCGCAAATGCGGCAAAGGAGGCTGCGTGGATTAGGAAATTCACCAGCGATCTAGATGTAGTTCCTAGCATTGTTGATCCCGTAGTTCTCTACTATGACAACAACGGTGCAATTGCCCAAGATAAGGAACCTAGATCTCATCAGCGCTCCAAGAACATACTTCGGCGGTTCCATCTTATTCGAGAGATTGTCGATCGAGGAGATGTGAGCATTTGCAGAGTACCGACTGAAGATAACATAGCGGATCCACTGACAAAGCCTCTTGCGCAAAGGAAGCATGATGGTCATGTTAGATCAATGGATATTAGATACCTGAATGATCATCTTTAGTGGGAGCCTTATGGATTGCATGTTTGTCAGTTGTTTATTCATTTGATGAATTGCGATATGTAATATATGTTTCATTTTACATTTATGGCAAGTTCTTTTATTATGCCAACTGTTTCTATATGATAGACTAATTAACATAATGAATTCCCTTAGAATGTTTGCTTCCATAGGAATTCAAGTACGTGACTTGAATGTGAGGGACTATGTTTATATGAAGCTAAATTCTTAAATGTTCCCTGGTCGAGTTATCATCCTAGAAATTAGGGCGAGGATGAGACCATAAGACTAGCATGTGCGTTGACTGATGACCGGTTCTCACAGGTCATGAAATTGTGATATAAAGTCATCACATGGGTACTTATTAAGAACAAGTTGTACTAGACAGACCCCCCGTGAGACTACTTTGTGGATTGTTATGTGAACGTGTCACAAGTAGATCTCAACTAGCAATGGTGTTTGTGGTCCTTTGACCTGAAGACACAACATTCATCAGGTAAGGAAGAGCGTACTTTGATGCCATCTAAAGTCTTCTCTTGAGAAAGGTTGACAATAAGGGTGGTTGTTGGGTATGTTACGAATCATTTGGTTGTTTGTGTGTGAACAGATATGGAATTTGTCCTCCTTTATGGTAGGAGTTACATCCATGGGCCCCTTGATGGAATGAAACTGAGAAATGCATGGCCATGCTTGGTTGAGTCAATATATGATATTGAGCTCACCATTTTCAGACAGTCTTTTCTAAATTAGCAAACAAGGATTGAACAATCATGAGGGTGACACGATCCATGCCTCTAGTTCTATCCGGATGTAAAGGACAAAGGGACATGACAACACTGATACATTGGTCAAGACAGGCTATTGAGTTATGAACTCTTATTGCTTGGGTAGCAATGATGCATTACTAGGTGCCGCTCATTGTTTGTGAGACTTTTGTTGATACCTTCTAGATCAAGTGGGAGACTGTTAGAGTTTCTTTGGTGATCCGGAAGGAATCAACAATTAGACTTATTGCCAACGCAATATGAGCCTATAGGGTCGCACATAAGAGTATTGGATAAGTTGGAGATTGGTTTGTGTTGGTCTTGCTCATATTGGATATGGGTGGAGAACCAAACCTATGGCTACATGGAATACAATTAGTACGGGATGACTGCTCCTAGATATTTTGAATATTGTATGGAGCATGTCTTGAAGTTTTCGAGTTAACATTGTGAATATCGACTCGTAAACAATGTCGTCGAGATTGTCTCGATTACATGCGCTGACATGAACTTGTCGAATTGAGCCTTGGAGATTTCGTCGAAATTGTTTCGACGAATTCGTCATAAGGTTGTCGAAGAATCCGTCGATATTATATCGACGAATTCGTCGAATATTGATTCAACGGAAAGACTGGTCGAGCCGCTGAGACCATCTCACGGGCTGTCTGGGGTCGTCGATACTGACTCGACGAATTCGTCGGAATTGTTTTACGAATCCGTCGAATAGGTATTGACGAATTCTATTTTGACGAAAACCTGTAACTTCTATTTTAATCTGGTTTGCGGATAGCCGATGCCGTGGTCTTTCTTTTCTCAGGGTATAAAAGGCTAAGCCTTTTAGGGTTTAGTAAGTTGTTCGACTTGGAGAATACCCGAGAGAAGAACGGAAGCGAACGACGATCGACGACTTGCGATTTCCGACGGCGTTCCTTTACCCGTGCGTGAAATTTCTCGCCGACCGGTAGATCAAGAGGAATCGTTCCTTTGGGATCTAATCGTTGCTTCTGGAGATCGAAGGGAATCGTTCCCGAAAGATCGTGTCGCGCCCTTAGATCGACGGGAAGCGCTCCCATTCGGTTCTCGGCGCAATAGTTGAAGTCACCTCCTCTCCTTTAACAGATCTAGTAATCTGTGGAGACGTAGATGGCATTCCTTCTCCGACCTAGCTCTTGTTTGACAAGAGGCTAAGGGTTCTCCATTCTCGTGTGGACTTCTATAGAGGTGTGGACACAATTCTACACTAACTCCTTCGACGAGCAGCTCGACATTGATGGAGCCGAAGGAAGCGCAAAGCAAGGACTTGGAATAGGATTCCGAATCCTAGAAGACTTTTCTTGGAGCTTTTGATTGAGTATCGACTCAATCCCTGTAAGGTAATTTTATTGTTGCCGCAATTTCATGATTCATGGTTTTAGCACGATCCACATGTCTCTTTGGGTTGTTCTTGATATATTCCGCTGCGCACATCTGATGTGTATACCTTTAAGGAAAACCCAACAGATGTTGGACCCGCAAGTCCACTGCATTGGCCCTCAAGCCTCACAGCTCTCCAGCCCTCAAGCTAGACATTCAGGCCCGCAAGCCTTACAAGAATGAAATTACAGTGATGACAACTGCTTCTTCTGGCTGATGGAGATCGACAACTTAGCCTGATGGAGATCGACTTCTTGAGGTTGAAGAAGATGTTTCTGATTCAGATCTTGAAAGCGCAGTTCTTCTTCAATCTCTTCTCTTAGCCTGATGATGAACGGCTTCTTATCAGTCGATCAAATGACTGATTCTTGCTTTTCTCTTTCTTTCTTTAACACCGCTTTTACTGTTCTATTTGCTGTATGCATAAGTTCTTTCTGATTGATCAACGCTTTAGGGCAACCTCTTATCTCTTTTAAAAGACTGCGAGGCTCCCAACGGTCTTCTGAAAAAGTTCCTTAAGTGTCAGAAGCCCCATTCCTTAAGAGCATGCGCTGATTGGACAATCAGGCGGCGACATTAATTGCTGACAGCGCGTCTGCAACATTTGAATCTGTCTCGACGATATTTCCACTATTATGATGACATGGATAATATCTCGACGACAGGACTTTGTCGATGCCTTAGGCCTTGGTGGATCTTCAAGTCTTTTAGCTTCTGCCTTTGATGCTGGAATCTCGACGATACGAGATATCCCAGCGTTTCAACATATACAGTTATATGCTATTCCTGACCGTGTTGTCGTGATCTTCTTTCTTGCAGACTGTCGTCGTAATCACTTTGTTCTTTCGACGACCTGAGCGATATCATGTTGACAGACTATGCTTTAGCAACTGCTTGTCTTCAGCTGTCCTTCTTCAGTCTTCTCGAAGTCATGCCTTCTTTACAACGATGTCTATTCTTCTCGACGACAAGGCTACTCTGTTGATGTCGACGATACTGCATATTCTCGACGACATTCCTTCCTTGGATATCTTCGCGTCTTCTCTGCGTTCGACGATCTTCATTCTGCGTTCGTCGAGACGAACAACATTCTGTGTTCGACGAACTTCATTCTTCTATCCCGTCTCTGCGTTCGACGATCTTCATTCTTCGTTCGACGAACTACATTCTTCGTTCGACGAACTTACCAAGTCTCGGTGTTTGCTTCTGTCCTGTCTCTTCGTTCGACGAACTTCATTATGCGTTCGATGAACTGCATTCTACGTTCGACGAACTCGCCTATTCTTCTTGAGATTTTGAGCTAGAGAAGTAATCAAATACAAAGTGAAGTTTCCTTGACTTGGTGACTTCTTCAAATCAGGAATCATGTGGGCAAGATTCCCAACAATCTCCCCCTATTTGAAGAAGTCAAAATCTCAATTCAAGACTACTTTCACTTGACAATAAATGTTATAATCTTAAATGGAAGGCATGAGCATTTAAGATTTTACTTATATTTTGCTGAACTTATGAGTACATCAAGCTTGTAGCTCCCCCTTGATTTGATGTCTCTTCTTTTGAGGCTCCCCTACTTCTTGGCTTCCCCTATCTTTGAGGTCTTCTTGAGCATCTTGTCTTCAACATATTGATGCCATTTCTCCCCCTTTCTGACTTCTTTCCTGCAGCTCTCCTTTAGGTAGACAATAGTTCAAGCTCCCCTTGCTCAGTCATAGTTCATCCAAATCCTGAGAGATTTTCTAACCAATCATCTAGAAAGGGATTAGTGAAGAATAAGTTGAGGATTACTCTAAGTTTAACATCCCCAATTGGAATTTGACGAAATTAAACTTAGCTTCATCTAGGGGCTTTGTAAATATATCAGCCACTTGTTTATCTGTTGGGACAAACTCAAGGGTGATATCTTCATTTTCCACATGCTCCCTGATGAAGTGATACCTGATCTCAATATGCTTAGTCCTGCTGTGAGAGACAGGGTTCTTAGCAATTGAGATTGCACTTGAAGAGTCACAAAACATGGGTGTTTTGGTCATCTTTAGATTGTAGTCTTCAAGTTGATGCTGAATCCATAGCAGTTGGGCACAGCAGCTCCCAGCAGAGATATACTCTGATTCTGCTGTTGAGATTGCCACACTGGTCTGCTTCTTACTGCTCCAAGAGATCAGTCTTCCACCAAGGAATTGACATTTCCCCGAGGTACTCTTCCAATCTTACTTGCACCATGCATAATCTGCATCTGAGTAGCCAGTCAGTTCACATCCATTATTCCTAGGGTACCATAGGCCAAGATTTGATGTACCCTTTAGGTATCTTAAGATTCTCTTGACAGAGACATGATGAGATTCCTTAGGATTCACCTGATATCTAGCACAGACACATGTAGCAAACCTTATGTCAGGCCTACTTGCAGTTAGACAAAGCAAAGATCCAATCATGCATCTGTACTTAGTTTCATCAAAGGGTATGCCCTTCTCATCCTTGTCCAGAGACACATTGGTTCCCATTGGAGTCTTCATTGAAGAAGCACTATCCAATCCAAATTTCTTGACTAGCTCCCTAATGAATTTAGTCTGGGAGATGAAAATACCATCTTCAGATTGTTTCACTTGGAGACCTAGGAAGTATTTGAGCTCACCCATACTGCTCATCTCAAACTTTCCCTGCATCAAGTTGGCAAACTTTTTGCAGAGATTGTTATCTGTAGAGCCAAATATGATGTCATCCACATAGATCTGCACTAGCAAGATCTTTCCCTTTACTTCCCTTAGGAACAATGTCTTATCAATCTTTCCCCTTAAGAATTTATTCTCAATTAGAAAGCTTGACAGAGTCTCATGCCAGGCCCTAGGTGCCTGTTTTAAGCCATAAAGTGCTTTTCTAAGAAAGTAAACATAATCAGGGTGAGTAGGATCTACAAAACCTGAGGGCTGCTCTACATATACCTCCTCTTTGAGGTCACCATTTAGGAAGGCTGACTTCACATCCATCTGGTAGACCTTGAAACCTTGGTAGGCTGCATAGGCCAGAAACAGTCTTATTGCTTCCAGTCTGGCTACTGGAGCAAATGTCTGATCAAAATCCATCCCTTCCTCTTGTCTGTAGCCTTTTGCCACTAGCCTTGCTTTATTCTTGGTGATGATTCCATTTTCTTCCAATTTGTTTCTATAGACCCATTTAGTTCCTATGATGTTCTGTCCTTGGGGTCTTGGAACCAGTTTCCAAACTTTACATCTCTTAAATTTGTTCAGTTCTTCCTGCATTGCTGCAATCCAAAATGGATCCTTATTTGCTTCCTCAAATTTCTTGGGTTCAATTTGAGAGAGAAAACTCAGGTACAATGCTTTATTTGCAGCTCTACTCCTTGTCAGCCACCTTGGTTGACAGCTCCTATTATCTGCTCTTAGGGATGATCTCTTGCTTGTCTCAAGGCAATTGGTAGTATTCTGGGCACTTCTGCATTAGCAACTTCTTCAGGTTGCAATTCTTCAGGTTGGATTTCTTTAGCTATTTCTGGACTTCCTGCAGTTTCTTTCTCGATTTCAACTATCACTGACTGATTCTTATTTCTGAGTGAGGTACCAACATTGTCTTCATTGGATAACTTCTCTATTATCTCCACTGTACCTGCATTCACTAGAGAACTAGACCAGCCCATATGTATAAGGCTAGTCTCATCAAATACCACATGCACAGATTCTTCCACTACTTGGGTATTGATGTTGTACACTCTATAGGCCTTGCTATGAGAGCTGTAACCAATAAAAATACCCTCACTGCTTTTCTCAGCAAACTTGGTTAGTTTGGATTTCCCATTATTAAGAACATAGCATTTGCTACCAAAGATTCTAAAGTAGGATAGGGTTGGTTTTCGTCCCTTCATTAACTCATAGGGAGTTTACAGTGAAGAACAAAACACCAAAAAGCAAAACTGGCGGCTTGACGAGCAGAGACCGCACAGACCGCTCGACTCCAGAGATTGCCCGGCTTGACCTGAGACCGCACGAACAAAAAACAGACAGACTGCCTGTACTGCAAGACCACCACCTCAGACCGCACGAACTGAAGCTTTATTGAACGAAGAACTGAAGCTGTTGCCAGACCGCAACTCAGATCGCCTAACTGCTGAAGGTCGCGTGATCGCTGAGCTCGTTGCGAACAGCACAAGAACAAACATTAACCAGTTCACACACAAGCCGCTGCCGAACTGTTTATTCGAGCCGCTGGGAATCACCAAGGAAGGAGACTGCAACCTGCTGACCGCAAACCTGCGAACACAACAAACAGTCAACTCGCTTCAGAGACCGCCCGACCTCAAAGTTGAGACCGCACGAATTAACCCAGGCTCAGTTCTTACAGTTCTCGTTATGAATGACGTGCAATGCACCCCTATTTATAGGCGGGTAGACGGATGTCATCACCGCACATGAGAGGTACAATCACCACCCGTCAGATCGCAAGCGGTCTCACAAGGAAGACCGCGCGATTACACAACTTGGACAACCTTCCGACCAAGACCGCAGATCAGCAGACAGATCGCGCACAAGTCTCGCGAACACGAGACCGCGCACAAGCCGCGCAGACACCAGTGTGCTCCCTTAGACCACCAGGAGCAAACCAAGAACCATCTGGCCGACTTCAGACAAGTCGCCAGATCGCCAGCACAAGCCGCCCGGTCAGGCGGTTACATAAGAACAGATCCCCCAATCTTCCAACAAAGAAGACAGGCCAACCAAACAGAACAACTCGGGAACAGACCGCATCAATCAAGAACAAACCGGCCAACCAGCAGACCGCCAGAACAGACCGGCAGAGCCAAACCGGTAGGTCACTAACATAGACCGCGCGGTCTCTGCGGTCACCCAAAATCAGACCGCCCGGTCACCTCCACTTCACTTCAATAATTTCAACACTCCCCCTTGAAGTGGGAAGTGGAAACTAGCCCGAGTAAATTCTGTAACTGAGTAAACGGTCCCTTCGCCAGCGGCTTTGTGAAGATGTCTGCAACATTGTCCGCACTCCGAACATGCTCGACCATAAGAGATCCTCCCAACACCTTTTCACGAATGAAATGGTGCTCAATCTCAATATGCTTGGTCCTCGCGTGACAGACAGGATTATTAACCAGCTTGAGAGCACTCTCATTGTCCCCGCGTAGCATAGTGGGACCTCGAACCTCCTCATGAACGTCCTCCACCAACCTCCTGAGCCAAACGGCTTCCTAAGCTGCCAAGGTCGAAGCCTTGTATTCCGCTTCTATGGTAGATACAGACACTGAGTCCTGCTTTTTGCTGCACCAAGAAATAGCTGTGGGGCCCGTCAAAAAGACATCACCAGACGTTGATCTCCAATCATCCATGTCTCCCCCATATTCATCATCCATGTATCCATGCAACTCCAAGCTTGACCCTCTCCTAAATAGGAGACCCAAATCAGAGGTCGACTTCACATATTTCAGAATTCCTTTTGCCGCCAGAAGATGAGGCTTCCGTGGCTCCGCCATGACTGCATAAGCAATATCAGGCCTCGTGATGGTCAAGTAGGTCAAGCTCCCAACCAGAGCTCGGAAAACCAACAGATTAGATAGAACTCTTCCCTCATCCTTCCGAAGTTTATGATGCTGTTCCAGAGGTATAAAGCTGCTCTTCCCTTCCACCATGCCAAATCGTTGAACGATCCGCTCCGCATATCCGGCCTGAGAAATGAGAACTCCGCTCTCCCGCCTCTGAACCTCGAGTCCAAGGAAATGGTGAAGCTCACCCAGATCCTTCATCTCGAACCTGATAGCAAGCTCAGCTCTCAGCCTTGCTACTGCCTCCTTAGAGTTCCCGGTGATAATCATGTCCTCCACATACAGCAGAACAATAACCCGAAGCGTCCCCTCCTTCTTGACGAATAAGCTAGAATCAGAGTCTGAAGAAAAGAACCCGCAGAATAGAAGATACTCCGCGATCTTTCCATAACGCGCCCGGGGCGCTTGCTTCAACCCATATAGGGCCTTCTTCAGTTTGTAGACGTAGTCCGGACGATCCTCCGAGATGAAACCCGGCGGCTGGATCATGAAGATATCCTTGTCAATCTCTCCGTATAAGAAAGCATTCTTCACATCGAGCTGCCAAATCTCCCATCCACAAGATGCCGCCAAAGCAATAACAAATAGGACCGAAGTCATCTTTGCAATTGGACTAAACGTCTCATCATAATCTTCACCATACTGCTGTGAGAACCCGCGAGCTACAAGGCGAGCCTTGTATCGCTCGACCATGCCGTCAGCTTTCTTCTTGAGCTTTTAAACCCATTTGCATGTCACAAGGGTAATGCCCTTGGGCCTGGGCACTAGAGACCAAGTCTCATTCTTCTTGAGAGCATCCATCTCCTCTTGCATAGCAATATCCCACTGCTTCACGCCTTTGTCTTTCTCAAAGCTCGACGACTCCCTCTCATCCAAGGGACCAGCAAAGAAACATGAGACGAAGCTCACCATGTTTCCTCCCGTGTATCGATCTGGTGGCTTGATAGTCCTCTTCGACCTCCTAAGAGGTTGCACCTGACTAACTACCTCCTTAGCTGCTTCTTCTGTGCAAGCTCCTCTTCCAGACGAACTTGGAGCATCGCTCCCCCTGCTTCCAGAACCTGAAGCCTCCATCTCAGAGCTTGACACAGCTGGAGCTCCTGGTGAAACAGACAACTCCACTTGAAGATTTCCTACAACCTTCCCTGCTTCATCAACCCTGCTCTCCGGTAGTTCAACTACTGAACTCCCCTTGTAGGAAGTCACCTCATCGAACACCACATCCCGAGATACCACTGGTCTCCGTGTCTCAGGATCCATGCATCTCCATCCTTTTTCCGCTCATCATACCCAACAAAGACTAGCTTCCTTGCTTTCACATCTAGCTTTGTCCGAAGAGCATCAGGAATATGCACATAACAGGTTGACCCGAACACCCAAAGGTGTGCAACACTTGGCTTCTCCTTGAACATCAGTTCGTGAGGGGTCTTCATGTTGATAGGACTCAGAGGCATCCTGTTGATGACGTAAGCTGCACAAGACATTCCCTCCGCCCAAAAAGACTTTGGGATACTCTTGGCATGAAGCCAGCATTTGCAAGTTTCCGTCAGATGATGGATCTTCCTCTCCGCAATGCCATTTTGCTGTGGAGTATGGGCACAAGTGAGCTCTCTCCAAACGCCGTGTTTCCTGCAAAAACTTGAGAACTCACCAGAGGTGAACTCCCCACCATTGTCAGTTCTCAATTTTTTCACCCGCAGGCCTAACCGACCTTCCACCAGCTCCTTGAACTCCACGAACTTCGCAAAGGCTTCCGACTTCTCTTTCAGAAAATACACACAGACATATCTGGTGTAATCGTCAATCAACACCAACATATATTTGTTGCCTTCAAGGCTTGGGGTGGCAGTCGGTCCCATTAAATCACCGTGGATGCACTCCAACGGCGCTTTGCATCTTATTTTCGATTTATCAAATGGAAGTCGATGAGACTTACCAAACTGACATCCCGCACAAACATGAACATCTCCATAAGAGGACAAGCTAGGCAAGCCCTTGACAAGGCCCCTTACCGCAATAGCCTTCAATTTGTGCATGCCAACATGCCCCAACCTTTCATGCTAGATAGCCGCGCTATCGCTGGTCTTCATCTTATCAACATAGGTACTTGTCGATAACACGAACAAGTCCTTTACCCACTTTCCAACATGGATAACATCTCCCTTTATCTCCGGTTGAGTTTTAAGAAACTTCACTTCTGTTGGGCCAAACAGAACGTGATAACCGACATCGACCACATTGGTCACAGAGAAGAGATTCTTCTTCATACCAGGCACGTGATAAACACTCCTCAATGTGAGTGGACCCTTATCACTGCTCAGGGAGACAACACCTTCTTGTTCGACTGCATGAACAGAATTATCAGCCGTAATGATAGCATCGTTACCTGAGTAAGGCGCCAAAGAAGAGAATTTTGATTCATCCCCGGTGAGGTGATGCCCACACCCTGAATCCACAATCCAGTCCTCTTCGAAGTTGATGGTAGCCAAGGCCTTAATGGGCATCGCTGTCATATTAGCCGCAAAGGCTCCTCCCCATCCAACTTCATCAGACTTTGGCATCTCCTTCTCCGCTACATGTCCCGACTGAAGATTAACCCGACAATCCTTCTTGAAGTGGCCGATCTTATTACACCTGAAGCACCTTGGTCCCTCTCCCTTCTTCTTCCCATCAGACTTAGAAGCATAAGCTCTATCCTGCTGACCAGAAGTAGAGGGTCCATCCTGACCTGGCTTCTTCTTCTCCCACTTCTTCTTCTTCTTTCTAGAGAACAACACATCACTATCTCCCCTAGAGATAGAAGTAGCCGCCATCTGTCTTGCCAAACTTTCCTGCGAAGCAAGTAAGTTCTCCAGCTCCAACAGAGATGGTTGATTTGCCCAACCTTGAACTGAAGTCACAAAGGCAAGATACTCCTTCCGCAACCCGCGGATGATATGCCTCTTCAGTTTTGCCTCCGAGATGGGCTCATCAGGTTCCAATGCAGAAATCTCTGCTGTGAGGTTCTTCATCTTGAGAAAGAAGGTAGAAATAGAGAGATCACCTTGAGAGGCCTTCACTAACTCATTTTTAAGAAACTGTAGCCGAGCTACATTCTTCTTATTAAACAACCTGTCCAAAGATGTCCAAATCTCAGCAGCAGATTCGCATCCAATGATGTGATCAAATAGCTCTTGTGAGATAGCCCTCTTGAGTGTGAACTCTGCTTTAGCATTAGTCCTCCTCCAAAGTCTCACCTCTACCATATTATCTCCATTTAGAAACACTTCTTCTGTGTCTTCTCCTCCAACTATCTCCCATAGATCCTCGCCAAGTAAGTAACTCTCCATACACGACCTCCATTTCTTGTAGTTAGTCGATGTTAGGAGTTCAATACCAAGCCCTCTTGCGTATCCACCTTCCATGGCAATCTATGTGGTCTCTTCTTCACAAAGACGATGGCAACTCAAGTTGAACACTGCTTATCCACTCCAACAACCTCCCTCTGATACCATGTTAAAATTTTTAGATTGAATCGTTTAGGAGTAAGCAGGAGTTGCATCAATTGAGTTATAGCCAAACAACCACAATGCCACACAGCAACACAAGAAACTTTATTGAATCACAAACTTCATTTACAGTGGGAGGTATACATGGCGAGACATGATTCATAAGAATCACGGAGAAGAGAAGGACAAAACACCAAAAAGCAAAACTAGCGGCTTGAATAAACAGTTCGGAAGCGGCTTGTCTTCGAACTGGTTTATGATTGTTCTTGTGCTGTTCGCAGCGAGCTCAGCGATCAAGCGGCCTTCAGCGGTTAGGCGATCTGAGTTGCGGTCTGGCAACAGCTTCAGTTCTTCGTTCAATAAAGCTCCATTTTGTGCGGTCTGAGGTGGCGGTCTTGCAGTACAGGCGGTTTGTCTGTTTTCTGTTCACGCGGCCTCAGGTCAAGCCGGGCAATCTCTGGAGTCGAGCGGTCTGTGCGTTCTCTGCTTGTCAAGCCGCCAGTTTTGCTTTATAGTGTTTTGTCCTTCTCTTCTCCGTGATTCTTATGAATCATGTCTCGCCATGTATACCTCGCACTGTAAATGAAGTTTGTGATTCAATAAAGTTTCTTGTGTTGCTGTGTGGCATTGTGGTTGTTTGGCTATAACTCAGTTGATGCAACTCCTACTTACTCCTAAACGATTCAAATCAAAAATTTTAACACTTTGATGATTGAAGCCTTATTTATCATATGACAAGCAGTGTTAACAGCCTCTGCCCAGAAGTATTCGGGTATAGAGGATTCACTTAGCATTGTCCTACTTGCCTCTATCAAGGTTCTGTTCTTCCTTTCAGCAACCCCATTCTGTGGAGGAGTTCTGGGTGAGGAAAATTCTTGGGAGATACCTAGTTCTTGGCAGAATTCTGTCATGGATCCTGACTGAAATTCTGTCCTATGGTCACTTCTGAGTTTAACCACAGTACAGTCGATCTCATTCTGGATCTGCCTGATAAAATTTCTCAAGATATCTAGGGTATCTAACTTCTTTATGAGGATGAATACCCAAGTGAACCTTGAGTAATCATCAACAACTACAAGGGTGTAGACCTTCCCTCCTAAGCTTTGAACTAACATTGGACCAAACAAATCCAGATGCAGTAAGAATAAGCACGTAGAGGACTCTTTTTTAGATATGCTTTTAAAGCTGGTCCTAGTCTGCTTTCCAAGTTGGCAAGCTTGACAAGGACCATCTTTGATGTACTTAATATTAGGTTCGTTCCTAACCAGGTCTTGTGAGAGAAGCTTGCCTATTGTCTTATAGTTAATGTATGCAAGTCTCTTGTGCCATTTTACACATAGAGCCTCTTTACCATCAGCTACAAGACATATGAGCATGGAAGAATTTGTATTGAGAAAGTTTAAGCAATAAATATTGCCACTCTGAGTGCCAGTTAAGGTAGCCTCAGAATCTGAGGACTTCTTAATTAGGCACTTGTCCTTGTGGAAAGTAATATCAAAGCCTAAATCACAAAGTTGACTTATGCTTATGAGATTGTGTTTCAACCCCTCCACATAAGATACCTTTGTGATGGTAACTAACACATTAGAGATGTTGTCATAGCCCCTGGTCACCCCCTTTTCTGAACCTCCAAAGATCACGGTTGGTCCATTCTCCACAGGGATGAACTCTCTTAAGTACTTTTTGACTCCAGTCATGTGCCTGGAGTAGCCACTGTCCAAATACCAAATTGGAGATTGGTTGGCATTTGTACATACCTGCAAAACAAATCACTTCCCCTTAGGTACCCAATATGGATTGTGTCCTTGGTTTCTGTTAGGGTGGTATAATGGAATAACAAACCTCTGAGGGTTCTGCACTCTCTTTGCATTGAGCCCTGTTGAGTTGAACCAACAGTCCAAAGCAAAGTGGCCTACTTTCCCGCAGCACCAGCATTCATATCTGTTATATCTTCTCTTCTGCTTCATCATCTGAATGGGGTGGCAGTGCTGATGAGCACGAGAGAAGGCTTCTTGCCTAACAGATCTTGGGTGAACCTCATATGTGTGAGTCTGGGGAGGAATTGGTCTCAACACATTTTGGTTCACCTTCTTGGGAACAAGCTTTGTAGGAACAGCCTTTCCCCTGCCCTTGACTACTGTTGCTGCAGGTTTGTGGGCTGAAGGACTTGACACCAACACCTTCTTATAGGAAGGTCTAGCTTCAGAATCTTTGCCCGTAACTGTCTCCTATTGAAACCGATACCAGCTCTGAACTATCCAGAGAAGGTGTCAATGATGGGCAGGATAGTTTTGGGCATAGAGAAGCTGGATGCTAGTTTCTTCTCAGCCAACAGTGTTGGAACCTTAGTTTTGATTTGAGTTAGGATCCACCTTTAGTGTCTAAGTTTATTTCATAATATATCTTATAACTATGAACAAATCCTATTAAGAAAGAAAGCTGAAAATAGATATATTCAATAGGCTGAAAAGAATATATATATAAATAATATACTGAGAAATATATATATAATAGGCTGAAATATACATATATTTAATAGGCTGAAATATATATAATTAATAGGCAAAAAATAAGAGAGATATTAAATTTACATATATTCTCTGTGTTCGACGAACGGCCACCTGTGTTCGACGAAAGGCGCCCTGCGCTCGACGAATGGCGTGCATTCTGCGCTCGACGAAATCAAGCCATCTCAGCGGTGGACGAAGATCTCCTATCTCAGCGCTCGACGATCCCGTCTCAGCGGTTCAGCGCTCGATGCCTTTAATCAAGCTCAGCGCTCGACGCTTTTATCCAGGCTCAGTGGTCGACGAAATCCTGCGTTCGACGAACTCAAGTCTGCGTTCGACGATCAGCTCAATATTCAGCGGTCGATGATCCAGCCCGTCTCAGCGGTCGACGAATCCTTCCGTTTGACGAACTCAAGTTTGCGTTCGACGAATATTCAGCAGATGTTCAGAACGGTGAATTTAATGATCAGCTCAATGAATCAAATGATGAGCTCGATGAACGTGAAGCTCAGCTCGACGAATTTCATCAGTATTATTTTATATCATTAAATATTATATATATGCTGACAGTGTTATTTATAAATCAATATTTGATTTATTCTACTTTATATATTGTTATATATATATTATTGACTTAACAATCCAGCCGTTGCAGAATTAATTAATGTAGCCGTTGCAGCAAAGCCAAAGACGGCAACTTATGTTCTCGAGGATCTGGGAAATAAAAGAGATATTATCTCTTTCCTATCTTGTCGGCAAGAATTCAAATCAGCCACAAGATCTCCAGAATATATATACAAAGAAAAGAGCAGATTAATATACAGCAGGTTCAATACAGATTTTAGATAGACAAAACATATACATATCATATTGATGTACAGGAAAAAGAGAAGAAGAAAAAGAAGAGAAAAAGATGAACAGGAGCAAAAAGAAGCAGATCAAATATAATATATCTTCTTTTTGCTAAACCTCTTTCTTGTAGATCTTCTATACATATCCTGAGACACCAAACACTATCAATTGCACATGATCTAAACTGCAAGAAGAAGAAGAAGAAGAGTATTTGCAATCAAGAGAAGAAGCCTCCACAAGCTGTCATCTAATCTAAATCAGACAGGGGGAGCTTTCTTCAACAACATCTTCATCAAGAGTCTTCTCAGCAAAAGAGAAGAACACCAAACCTTTTTCTATTTTCTTTTATTCCTTCCCATCTTGTAATGGGTTAAAACTCCCTTCAAAAGTTTACTCCCGGTGACAGGCCACCTTAGCAAAAACCTGCATCTTGGTTTATAAGCACCTGATCAAAAGCTTATAGGTGAACTGGGCACCTGATCAAAACTCCATTGGTGTGTGGACACCTGAACAAAAACACCTTGGTGTGAGGGAACCTGATCAACAACCTCCAGTGGATTCCTACCAGTGGGTAGAAGAGTAGATGTACCCAGTTGAGGGGAACTACTATATTTCTTGTGTCGTCTGGATGTGTGCTTTGTTTGCTTGTTTTATTTCTTTCTTATGTGCTGTGTTTACTTTGCCTACTTACTGTTTGTGTTTATTACTGAATCACCAAACACTTATATATATATCATTTACTTTGAAAGTAAACTTAATCAAGAGCTTTTAATATATTAAGAACTAAACTCCACTTTCAATTGGTATCAGATGGTGTTGATTTTATTACTTCATTTTCTTGCAACTGATACTCAATTGAACTCACTTTCAATTGGTATCAGAGGAGGTTGAATTTTCACACAGGCTAACACCTGAAATCACAAAGATCACTTAGTTCTTATTTTGTTTTTAAAAGGGTTCTTCCAAATGACACTTGCAGATTTTTCATTTTCAGATCCACCTTTATGTAATTTGGATAGATTTGATTTATGGCAAGTTAGAATTAAGTTATATATGAATGCCATAGAAGAAAATATTTACAAATCTATTTTGACAGGACTTTCATCTTCAATCTCTTCATCTGATGATCAAGAAATGCTGAAAAGTGTTGATGCCATGGCCATGAACATATTGGCTCAATCAATGTCAAATGACATTTATCAAAGAGTTAATGATTGCACTTCAGCAAAGAGCATCTGGAACTCCCTCTCAAGGATGGTAAATGAATCCATTCCTACTTCTTCCACTAACTGTTTGTTTGATGTAGAACCAACACATGTTCTAAGTGAAGAAGAAGAAAAAGAAGAACAAAAGGCCAGAGCTTTCTATATGTTGGCAATTTATGGCTCAAACTACAAATCTGAATCTGAATCTGATTCAGAAAAGGTAAAAGAGGTATCTTCAAATTTTATTTTTTCCTCTGATACTTTTAAATCTGTTTTCACATCTTCAGGTACAGATTTAATAAAATCTAAAAATTACCAATCTGATTTTAAAATAAGACATACATGTTTAATAAATTCTGAAAAGGAAGCTAAAAAGAAGTTAACAAAAATAAATAGTTTGACTTCTGAATATAATAAACCTAAAGAAAGCTTTAAAATATCAGCAGAACAAATCATTTGTTTAAAAAATAAGTTCATTAAAGCTGATAACTTTAAACAAACATTAAAAAAATGAAAACTTTTGTGATCAGCAACATCAAAGAAAACTTTCAAATTTGTATTTTAATGAGATAAAAAGACCAAAATATCTAATTATAAAACATTTTCTTTTAAAATTTTTATAACTAAATAAGCAGTTATATGATTCTTTTGAATTTTCTATCTCAAAAACAAAGTCAGATCGACTTCACATTCTTCCAGATTTTCTCCAAAATCATGTTGAGCATTCTACTCAGACTGCATAAATCAGAAATGATCAAAACAATAGTGTGAGTCTCTTCTGATTAAGGGGATTATATAGAAAGAAGCTATCAGGCATTGTCTTTTTGATTTTAAAACTCTTAGAATCCAATAACAACTATCAATTCATATTATTAAAATTCCCATTTAACTCAAAATCTAGGAAATCTGAAATTGTTTAAATGAATTTTATAAGAAGAAAATAATCTCTGACCCTTAAGCTTTAAAGAATTTTTATGCTTAGGTATCCTAAACCAAATAGGGGGAGATTGTTAGAACCTAGTCTTAATTTGGATTAGGATCCCAAGTCAAATAGGGGAGATTGTTGGAACCTTAGTTTTGATTTGAGTTAGGATCCACCTTTAATGTCTAAGTTTATTTCATAATATATCTTATAACTTAGAACAAATCCTATTATGAAAGAAAGCTGAAAATAGATATATTCAGTAGGCTGAAAAGAATATATATATATATAATATACTAAGAAATATATATATATATATAATAGGCTGAAATATACATATATTTAATAGGATGAAATATATATATTTAATGGGCAGAAAATAAGAGAGAAATTAAATTTACATATATTCTCTGCGTTCGACGAACGACCACCTGCGTTAGACGAACGACGCCCTGCGCTCGACGAATAGCGTGCATTCTGCGCTCGACGAAATCAAGCCATCTCAGCGGTCGACGAAGATCTCCTATCTCAGCACTCGACGATCCCGTCTCAGCGGTTCAGCGCTCGACGCCTTTACTCAAGCTCAGCGCTCGACGCTTTTATCCAGGCTCAGCGGTCAACGAAATCCTGCGTTCGACGAACTCAAGTCTGCGTTCGACGAACAGCTCAATATTCAGCCGTCGACGATCCAGTCTGTCTCAGCGGTCGACGCATCCTTTCGTTCGATGAACTCAAGTATGCGTTCGACGAATATTCAGCAGATGTTCAGAACAGTGAATTTAATGATCAGCTCGATGAATCAAATGATGAGCTCGACGAACGTGAAGCTCAGCTCGACGAATTTCTTCAGTATTATTTTATATCATTAAATATTATATATATGCTGACAGAGTTATTTATAAAGCAATATTTTATTTATTCTATTTTATATATTACTATATATATATTATTGACTTAAAAATCCAGCCGTTGCAGCATTAATTAATATAGATGTTGCAGCAAAGCCAAAGACGACAACTTATGTTCTCGAGGATCTGGGAAATAAAAGAGATATTATCTCTTTCCTATCTTGTCGGCAAGAATTCAAATAAGCCACAAGATCTCCAGAATATATATACAAAGAAAAGAGCAGATTAATATACAGCAGGTTCAATACAGATTTTAGATAGACAGAACATATACATATCATATTGCTGTACAGGAAAAAGAGATGAAGAAGAAGAAGAGAAAAAGATGAACAGGAGCAAAAAGAAGGAGATCAAATATACTATATCTTCTTTTTGCTAAACCTCTTTCTTGCAGATCTTCTATACATATCCTGAGAAACCAAAGACTATCAATTGCACAGGATCTAAACTGCAAGAAGAAGAAGAAGAGTATTTGCAATCAAGAGAAGAAGCCTCCAGAAGCTGTCATCTAATCTAAATCAGACAGGGGGAGCTTTCTTCAACATCTTCATCAAGAGTCTTCTCAGCAAAAGAGAAGAACACCAAACCTTTTTCTGTTTTCTTTTATTCCTTCCCATCTTGTAAAGGGTTAAAACTCCCTTCAAAAGTTTACTCCCGGTGACAGGCCACCTTAGCAAAAACCTGCATCTTGGTTTATAAGCACCTAATCAATAGCTTATAGGTGAATTGGGCACCTGATCAATCCTCCATTGGTGTGTGGACACCTGAACAAAAACACCTTGGTGTGAGGGCACCTGATCAACAACCTCCAGTGGATTCCTACCAGTGGGTAGAAGAGTAGATGTACCCAGTTGAGGGGAACAACTATATTTCTTGTGTCATCTGGATGTGTGCTTTGTTTGCTTGTTTTATTTCTTGCTTATGTGCTGTGTTTACTTTGCCTACTTACTGTTTTTGTTTATTACTCAATCAGCAAACACTTATATATATCATTTACTTTAAAAGTAAACTTAATCAAGAGCTTTTAATATATTAAGAACTAAACTCCACTTTCAAATAACATTTCCTCGAGATCCTTGATTACCTCGTTCTTCTGTCCTAATTCAACATTCTTAAGCCTTATGGCTTCCTTGAATCTGTCCACTTCTTTGCTCATAGTGGCCAGCTTCTCAGCTGTCTCCTGGAGCTTAGATTGAACAGGCTTCAAGGAATTTAACTCCTTGGTCTGGACTTTGAGGAGTTCCTTACAGTTTTTGAAAGCTTTCCACAAGGCTTTATATTGCATTATCAATTCAGATTCAACATCATATTGGGATCTTGAGGCTGTGCTATTGGCAGCAGACACACCCTCATCATCATGCAAGGAATCTGCTGCTGATTTAGAATCAGAGACAGATAGAGAAGTTTTGTTAGTTACCTTCCCAGGAGAGATGTCATCCTGGTTTTCTTCACCGATGGCCATCAAGCCAATCAATGCATCTTCCTCAGTACCAGAGGAGCTTGAGTCAGAGTCACTCAGTGTTCTGACCTTCTTGGCCACGAATCCTTTTTCAAATTTCCTCTTGCTCCTTGAGCTTCTTTTTTCTTCATAGTTCCTTGACTCCTTCTTAGAAGAGCAGTCACCAGCCATGTGACCTGTCTTGCTGCAGGAATAGCAAACAGTATTATTTAAATCATGTTTACCAGGGTTAGATCTGTACCTTTCCTCCCTGGGGGCTCTGGATCTGTCAAATCTTCTGGAGATTGAGGAGGAGTTTCTGTGATTGTCCCTCCTCCTTCTGTGTATCAACTTCCTGAACTGTTTTGAGAGAAGGGCCACCTCTCTATCAGTATCATAAGAATCTGAAGAGCTGGCTTCTGATTCTTCACTGGTCTCAGATCTGTTCGGAGTTATAGAGGTCTTACCCTTGGATCTTCTCGTGCTCTCAGCTTTTAGAGCCACATATCTGTCTCTTGAGATCCCCTTTGAGCTTTCTTCTCCAGCCTTCCTGGTGTTGAGCTAAAGTTCATGGGACAACAACTTCCCATACAGGTTCTTGGGCTCCATGATGCCCAGCTGACCCATCTGTCTTATGGCACAGATCTTGATGTCTCATTCCTTTGTGAGGGATCTAAGAAACTTGTCATTAAGATCAGAGTTGGTGAACTCTCTTTCATAGTTTCTTAGTCCATTCACTATCTTGAAGAATCTCTCATAACAGTTAGAGATTCTTTCATTCTTGCCTTGCTTGAAGGCCTCATAGTCCTGGTTGAGAAGGGATTTCCTATTATCCCTTACCTCTTCAGTACCTTCCATGTACACGACCAAGGAGTCCCACATCTCCTTGGCCGTTTTGTAGTAAATCAGATTCTGGAGGGTAGAGTCATCTATGGCACTCACAATGACATTTTGGGCACTCTTATCTAGGCCTGCCAAGGCTAGCTCGCCCTTGGTCATGTACTCATATTTCTTTATCACCTTCCTTGTTGGATCAATGGTGGATGGAGTTGTAGGGACAAAGGGACCCTGTTGGATTGTTAAGTAAATTCTTGGATCAGCGGCCTCCATGAACAGCCTTACCCTTTCCTTCCAGATGGGAAAGTTCTCCTTTGTGCAGATTGGGAGTTTCATGGTTCTCATTTCCCAATTCTGATCTCCACCAGCCATGGTGAGTCATTCCACGATCTAGATCAGACAGTTAAGTCTTCTTTTGATCAACCTCGCTCTGATACCACTTGTTGTTAATGGAACGTTCACTTAGAGGGGGGTGTTAGGTGATCTGGGTTCTTTTTTAAATATTAGCATGAGTTACGAATATTCAAGTGTAGCACAAAATTATCGCACAAATAAATCACAGCAGACGACACAAGATCTATAGAGGTTCCTCAAGACCGGGTGTCTTGAGTAGTCCTCAGTCCCTCTGCGCCTACCTAGCAGTGTGCTAGGATCGGCAAACTCCGCCAAAACTTCAGGCCTTCAAGCCTTACAACACGGACCCGCAAGTCCTACAGCCTAGGCCCGCAAGCCCCTACTGCACCCGAGCCCACAAGCTCAACACTCAGGACCTCAAGCCCTACCTAACTCAGACCCGCAAGTCTAGCCTCTACCCTAGCCCGCAAGCCTCACAGGTCTCAAGCCCTCAAGCTTGACAAACAGGCCCTCAAGCCCTACCTAGCTCAGACCCGCAAGTCTATCCTCTGCCCTGGCCAGCAAGCCTCACAGGTCTTAAGACCTCAAGCTTGACGATGTCGGACCCGCAAGTCCACTGCCCTGGCTCTCAAGCCTCACAGCTCTCCAGCCCTCAAGCTAGACACTCAGGCCCTCAAGCCTTACAAGAATGAAATTATAGTGATGACAACTGCTTCTTCTGCCTGATGGAGATCGGCAACTTAGCCTGATGGAGATCGGCTTCTTGAGGTTGAAGAAGATGTTTCTAATCCAGATCTTGAAAGCGCAGTTCTTTTTCAATCTCTTCTCTTAGCCTGATGATGAACGACTTCTTATCAGTCAATCAAACGACTGATTCTTGCTTTTCTCATTCTTTCTTTTACACCGCTTTTACTGTTCTATTTGCTGTACGTGTAAGTACTTTCTGATTGATTAACACTTTAGGGCAACCTCTTATCTCTTTTATAAGACTGCGAGGCTCCCAACGGTATTCTGAAAAAGTTCCTTAAGTGTCAGATGACCCATTCCTTAAGAGCGCGCGCTGATTGGACAATCAGGCGGCGACATTAATTGCTGACAACGCGTCCGCAACATTTGAATCAGTCTCGACAATATTTCCACTGTTACGACGAAATGGATAATATCTCGACGATAGGACTTTGTCGATGTTGGGTTTTTCTAGAACCATACATCACATGTAGGCGCAGCGGAATAAAAGAGAAACAACCCAAAAGACTTGGATCGGCCATGAATATTGAATCAAGAAGTAAATCAAAACTAGTTATGAAATTACCTTTGCGGGATTGGATCAAATCCAACCAAGATGCTCCAAGAAGAAGATTCCTTTCAGCGGCTATGCGAGTACTCACGTAGAATAATGTCTACGTCTCTACAGTAGTCCACACGAGCCAGGATAACACCAAGTCACATTGCACGCAACTCAAAAGGGAGAACAACTACACCTTGCACTTCCACGAACTGCTAGGTTCGCTCCAGGAAGAACAATCACGACGACGATCACCGGAGAGGAGGTCGGCGGAGGTGAACTGGGCGGCGGAATGCTTTCTGTCTAGGGTTCGAGCGAGAGCGGAACACTTCCGTCGGCTAAACCTTTTGTAAGTTCTGAGAACCCTAAAAGAAGATCTATTTATACCCAAAGCATAAACAGGCTTCTAGAAGAATTGCTATCCGCAGACCACACAGCAGAATTGGGGTTTCTGTTACAATTCGTCGGGATTTCACGAATCAGCATTAGTCGAGTTTACACGGGACAATCCGACGAATTCCGACGAATCCAATCAGACGGTAACATTTGCCGAGTGAAGGGTCTCTGTGACAATTCGTCGGGATTCCACAGAATGATCCGACGAATTCCGACGAATCCAATCAGACAGCAACATTTGCCGAGTGAAGGATCTCTGTGACAATTCGTCGAGATTCCACGGAATGATCTGACGAATCCGACGAATCCGACAAGTCATATCCGACGAATTCAGACAGCAACAATTGCTGGACTTCCCCATTCTTTATGATGATTGGTAACCTTTACCAACACAGTCAATCTTCCAACTTCTCCACATGCTCTTATGTGCGACCCTGCAGGCTCATATCGCGTTGGCAGTGACATTACATGTTTGACCACTTCTAGATCACAATGGTAACTCCAACAGTCTCCCACTTGATCTTGAAAGTATCAAACAAAAACCTCACAAACAATGAGCGGCATCTAGCAATGCATCATTGCTCCCCAAGTAATAAGAGTTCATAACTCATAAGCCTTTATGACCAATGTTCCAGCGTTGTCTTTGTCCCTTTGTCCCTTACATCCGGAAAGAACTAGAGGCATGGACCGTGTCACCCTCTTTATAGCTCAATCCAAGTTTCTTGATCTAGAATGGACTTCCAGAGAATGGTGTGCTCAATATCACATATTGACTCAACCAAGCATGGCCATGCATTTCTCAGTCCAATTCCATCAAGGGGCCCATGGATGCAACTCCTGTTATATAGGAGGACAAATCCCATATCTGCTCACACCCAAACACCCAAATGATTCGTAACGTACCCAACGACCACCCTTATCATCCACCTTCTTCAAGGAAGACTTTAGATGACATCAAAGCACGCTCTTCCTCACTCGATGAATGCTGTGACTTTAGGTCAAAGGACCACAACACCATTGTCAAATGAGACCTACTTGTGACACTTTTAAGTAACAATCCACAAAGTAGTCTCAGGTTGGGTCTGTCCAGTACAACTTGTTCACTAACAAGTACCCACGTGATGACTTGATATCACAATATCATGACCTGTGAGAACCGGTCATCAGTCAACACACATGCTAGTCTCAATGTATCATCATCACCCTTAGCTTCTACGATGATACCTCGACCAGGGACCTTTTAAGAATGAAGCTTCGAGATCATAGGCTCTCACATTCAAGTCACGTACTTGATGTCCTATGGAAGCAAACATTCTAAGGGTATTTATCACGAATTTTATTCTATCATATAGAAACAGTATATCGTAATAAAAGAACTTACCATTAATTGTAAAAGGAAATAATTGGTACACAAGTCATCATATGAATAAATATTAAACAGCCAACAGAATATATATTTTACATGCAACACACAAGACTCCCACTAGAGTTGATCACTCAGGTATCGTATACCCATTGATCTAGTATGAGCATCATGCTTTCTCTGCGCGAGAGGCTTTGTCAGTGGATCTGCAATATTCTCCTCAGTCGGCACTCTGCAAATGTTCACATCTCCTCGTTCGACAATCTCACGAATAAGATGGAACCGCCGAAGTATGTGCTTGGAGCGCTGATGGGATCTAGGTTCCTTAGATTGTGCAATTGCACCATTGTTATCACAGTAGAGAACTACGGGACCAACAATGCTAGGAACTACATCTAGCTCGTCGATGAATTTTCTAATCCATACAGCCTCCTTCGCTGCATTTGCCGCAGCGATATACTCGGCCTCAGTTGTAGAATCAGCAACTGTCTCTTGCTTGGAACTCTTCCAGCTTACAGCTCCTCCATTCAGGCAAAACACAAACCCTGACTGAGACTTCGAATCATCCCTATCAGTTTGGAAGCTGGCATCAGTGTAACCACTTACAACGAGCTCTTCCTTTCCACCATACACCAAGAATACATCCTTAGTCCTTCTAAAGTACTTCAGGATATTCTTTACGGCTATCCAGTGACATTCACCAGGATCAGACTGATACCTGCTAGTCATGCTCAAAGCAAAATAGACATCGGGTCGAGTACATAACATTGCATACATGATTGACCCAATTTCCGAAGCATATGGAATCAACTTCAAGCGGTCCTTATCTTCACAAGATTTTGGACACTGGTCCTTAGAGAGATTTACACCATTAGACATGGGCAAAAATCCTTTCTTGGACTCAAGCATGTTGAACCGCTTCAACACCTTCTCAATGTACGTACTCTGGGTCAAACCCAGCAACTTCTTCGATCTATCTCTATAGATCTTAATACCGAGTATGTAAGTCGCTTCACCCAAGTCCTTCATAGAAAAGCAGTTCTCTAGGTTGTTCTTAACAACTTTCAGGGTAGGTATGTCATTCCCGATCAACAGTATGTCATCTACATACAATATCAGGAAGACAACAATGCTCCCACTGATTCGCTTGTAAACACACGGTTCATCTTCATTCTTGACAAAACCAAACTCTTTGATCTTCTCATCAAAACGAAGATTCCAACTTCTAGAGGCTTGTTTCAATCCATAGATGGACCTATTCAGCTTGCATATTTTAGTGGCTTCATTTGGGGATACAAAACCCTCGAGTTGTGTCATGTACACTTCCTCAAGGAGGTTTCCATTTAGGAAAGCCGTTTTGACATCCATCTGCCAGATCTCGTAGTCATAATACGCAGTAATAGCAAGCAATATCCTAATGGACTTTACCATGGCAACAGGGGAAAAGGTCTCATCATAGTCAACACCATGAATTTGCTTGAAACCTTTAGCCACCAGTCGCCCTTTGAATGTCTGTACATTCCCATCCATGTCGGTCTTCTTCTTGAAGACCCACTTGCACCCTATGGGTCGTACCCCTTCAGGTGGTTCCACCAAGTTCCAAACTTGGTTTGTATACATGGAGTCCATTTTACATTTCATAGCCTCAAGCCATTTGTCGGAGTCCGGTCCATTCATAGCCTCTTGGTAGGTCGCTGGTTCATCATCATGATCCATAAGCAACACATTACCTATTTGAGACACGAGAAATCCATATCTCTCAGGCTCAAATCTTGGTCTACCAGATCTACGTAGGACTTGTGTCTCTTGAACAGGTTCTCCAGCTACAACATCTTGTAGTCCTGGCTCAGAATCCAACTCTGGTTCATTCACTACTTGTGGTTCTTGAACTTCTTCAAGTTCTACCTTTTGCGTCTTTCATGACAAGAACTCTTTCTCCAAGAAGACACCCGTCCTTGCGACAAACACTTTGCCCTCAGACGGTAGGTACAAGTAATATCCTTTCGTTTCCTTAGGATATCCCACCAGATAACACTTATCTGATTTGGGTTCCAGCTTGTCAGGCATTTGACGTCGTACGTATACCTCACAACCCCAAATTTTAATGAATGACATACTAGGACGCTTCCCAGTCCATATCTCATATGGTGTCTTTAGAACCGTTTTCGTTGGACCGCGATTCAGTGTTATTGCAGCAGTCTCTAAAGCAAAACCCCAAAAGGAAACAGGCAAGTCTGCATGACTCATCATCGACCGTACCATGTCTAACAAAGTACGATTTCTCCTCTCAGACACACCATTATGCTGCGGTGTCCTAGGTGGAGTGAGCTGTGATACAATACCACACTCTTTCAGATGATCACGGAACTCATGACTCAGGTATTCGCCACCTCGATCAGATCGGAGTGCTTTAACCTTTTTACCCAATTGGTTTTCCACTTCATTCTTAAACTCTTTGAACTTTTCAAAAGTTTCGGATTTGCACTTCATAAGATACACGTATCCGTATCTACTGAAATCATCAGTAAATGTAACGAAGTAGAAATACCCACCTCTAGCCATAGAACTCATGGGTCCGCATACATCACTATGTACTATACCCAAAAGATCCTCAGCCCTCTCAGTATAACCAGTGAAAGGGGCTTTAGTCATCTTGCCTAACAAACAAGACTCGCATCGCTCGAATGATTCATAATCAAATGAGTCCAATAGTCCATCTTTATGGAGCTTGGATATGCGCTTCTCATTTATATGGCCCAAACAACAATGCCAGAGATATGTAGGATTTGAGTCATTTGTTCTTAGTCTTTTATTATTATCTACATTATAGATTGGATGGTCCAGGTTCAAAACATAAAGACCATTAAACAATTGAGCTACATCATAACAAACATCATTCTTAAATATAGAACAACAATTGTTCTTAATCATAAAAGAAAATCCAATCATGTCTAAGCATGAAATGGATATAATGTTTCTAGTTATCGCCGGAACATAATAACAATTATCAAGTTCTATTACAAGCCCACTGGGCAAAGAAAGACGGTAAACCCCTACGGCTACAGCAGCAACTCTTGCTCCATTGACGACGCACAGGTCCACCTCTCCTTTACTCAGCAATCTCCTCCTTCCCAGTTCCTGCACATTTGTACAAATGTGAGAACCACATCCGGTATCCAATACCCAAGATGAAGGAGCAGAAAGGTTTATCTCTATAACGTAAATATTCGAAGCGGAAGCCATACCTCCCTTCATTTTCCGCAGACTGTCAATGTACGAAGGACAATTCCTCCTCCAATGACCAGCCTTGCCACAGTGGTGGCATTTCCCTTCCTTCACGGTGCTCTTCTTTTTCAGCGTAGAAGATTTGGGCTCAAGATGTGACTTAGGTCCCACCTTCGTCTTCTTGAAGCCCTTGGCCTTACCCTTGCCTTTATGTACCATCAATATGGGACTAGCAGGCTTGGCCTTCTTCATGTTTATCTCGGCAGTTCGCAACATGCCTAGGAGCTCGGGCAGTGTCTTGTCTATTTCATTCATGTTGTAGTTCAAGACGAACTGCTCATAACTATCCGGCAACGATTGCAGGATAAGATCTGTGGCCAACTCTTGACCTAGAGGAAAACCCAGTCTCTCCAGGTTCTCTATATACCCAATCATCTTGAGTACGTGAGTACCAACCGAGTCTCGAGCTCCCATTTTGCACTGAAATAATGCCTTCGTGACATCGAACCTCTCTTGACGAGCTTGCCCTTGAAACATTTTCTTTAGGTGCTCGTCAATCTCCTTGCACCCCATGTTCTCGTGTTGCTTCTGAAGCTCAGAGTTTATGGTGGCAAGCATAAGGCACTCGACGTCTAAGGCGTCATCGGTATACTTCTTATAAGCATCCTTATCAACACGGGACGAGTTCCCGGTCGGCACCTCGGGGGCTTCTTCTTCCAAGACGTAGAGCTTTCGCTCTTTCCTGAGAACAATTCTCAGGTTCCTATACCAGTCCATATAGTTCGTCCCATTTAGCTTGTCCTTCTCAAGGATGGCTCTCAGGGACAAGGTGGAATGTGAACCACTTGCCATGGAATTCTACAAGAATTCATGCAGAATTTAATCAGTACCTTAATTTCAAAATACAATTTATTTTAATTTGGACTTCAATTAAATACTCCCACTATTTTATTCAAATTGATAGCCCTTACTATCAATTCGGAGAGTCCATGCGAGCTACTCTCTTAGTGGACAAGATCCATATTTCACCAACACCACGAGTTCGCTTTGGCGTTCCTCTCATAATGCGGTTATTTAGGTAGGCAACGCTTGCCAATTGCATCCTCATGCAACTCTTGTATGGCTGGTGAATAACTCCTTATTCGCATCCATCATATGGTGCATGCCAACCCTATGCCTCTAGGCACTCAACCTTTGAGGTCACCTAGTTAAGTTAGACCCGATGTCGACATTGGGATATCACAATTATCCGCTCGCACCCTTACCAAGATAGATTAATGCACCTTGCTTTGGCAAGCCCACACTTTATCGATCGAGGCAGGAAGAGTGTCATCCATCGGAAGGCATCCAAACACTTAATATTTGATGAAGGGATTTTAATTTTAAATAATAGGTTAACACTTAACCATGATCAATATTTGATCAAAGTGCACACCCACAGAAAAACAAGCATTCTAAAATCCACATGCATCCCTTATGTGCACAACATTAGACTATCAACCTTTGATAGACGAAAGGGCTAAATCTGGACATTTGGAACTCTTCCAAATCTTCAGATTTACATGCATTGGACAAAGGCAAAGGCAACTCGACTTAAAGCAGTAGACAAGCTCGTCTCTCATTGTTGGATTCAAAATCCAAAACAATACAAGGGTTCATTAACCACTTGAGGGACGGTTACTACTAAGGAGACAACAATTTCTAACAATTAGAAATAACCACGAAATCCCAGACGTTCCTGGCGGGGTTCCAAGGGGCCGCGCCCCTGGCGGGGTCTTAGGGGCAGAGCCCCTAACGGGTTCCAAGGGGCAGCGCCCCTGGCGGTGGTCTCGCTGACCGATCAGCGAGCGGGGTCAAGGGGCAGAGCCTATCTCTGATCTGAACCTATCTCTGATACCACTGTTGGGTTTTTCTAGAACCATACATCACATGTAGGCGCAGCGGAATAAAAGAGAAACAACCCAAAAGACTTGGATTGGCCATGAATATTGAATCAAGAAGTAAATCAAAACTAGGTATGAAATTACCTTTGCGGGATTGGATCAAATCCAACCAAGATGCTCCAAGAAGAAGATTCCTTTCAGCGGCTATGCGAGTCCTCACGTAGAATAATGTCTACGTCTCTACAGCAGTCCATACGAGCCGGGAGAACAACAAGTCACGTCGCACGTAACTCAGAAGGGAGAACAACTGCACCTTGCACTTCCACGAACTGCTAGGTTCGCTCCAGGAAGAACAATCACGACGACGATCGCCGGAGAGGAGGTCGGCGGAGGTGAACTGGGCGGCGGAACGCTTTCCGTCTAGGGTTCGAGCGAGAGCGGAACACTTCCTTCGGCTAAACCTTTTGTAAGTTCTGAGAACCCTAAAAAATATCTATTTATACCCAAAGCATAAACAGGCTTCTAGAAGAATTGCTATCCGCAGACCACACAGCAGAATTGGGGTTTCTGTTCCAATTCGTCGGGATTTCACGAATTAGCATTCGTCGAGTTTACACGGGACAATCCGACGAATTCCGACGAATCCAATCAGACGACAACATTTGCCGAGTGAAGGGTCTCTGTGACAATTCGTCGGGATTCCACGGAATGATCCGACGAATTCCGACGAATCCAATCAGACAGCAACATTTGCCGAGTGAAGGATCTCTGTGACAATTCGTCGAGATTCCATGGAATGATCCGACGAATCCGACGAATCCGACAAGTCATATCCGACGAATTCAGACAGCAACAATTGCTGGACTTCCCCATTCTTTATGATGATTGGTAACCTTTACCAACACAGTCAATCTTCCAACTTCTCCACATGCTCTTATGTGCGACCCTGCAGGCTCATATCGCGTTGGCAGTGACATTACATGTTTGACCACTTCTAGATCACAATGGTAACTCCAACAGTCGATGCCTTAGGCCTTGGTGGATCTTCAAGTCTTCTAGCTTCTGCCTTTGATGTTGGTATCTCGACGATATGAGATATCCCAGCATTTCCGCATATACAACGATATGCTATTCCTGACCGTATTATCGTGATTTTCTTTCTTGCAGACTGTCGTCGTAATCACTTTGTTCTTTCGACGATATGAGCGATATCATGTCGACAGACTATGCTTTAGCAACTGCTTGTCTTCTGCTTTCCTTCTTCAGTCTTCTCGACGTCATGCCTTCTTTACAATGATGTCTATTCTTCTCGACGACAAGGCTACTCTGTTGATGTCGACGATATTGCATCTTCTCGACGACATTCTTTCCTTTGATATCTTCATGTCTTCTCTGCGTTCGACGATCTTCATTCTGCGTTCGACAAACAGCATTCTGCGTTCGACGAACTTCATTCTTCTATCTCGTCTCTGCGTTCGACGATCTTCATTCTTCGTTGGACGAACTCCATTCTTCATTCAACGAACTTGTCAAGTCTTGGCGTTTGCTTCTGTCCTGTCTCTTCGTTCGATGAACTTCATTCTACGTTCGACGAACTGTATTCTGCGTTCTACGAACTCGCCTATTCTTCCTAAGATTTTGAGCTAGAGAAGTAATCAAATACAAAGTGAAGTTTTCTTGACTTGGTGACTTCTTCAAATCAGGAATCATGTGGGCAAGATTCCCAATAGTCTTGACTTGCGCAGTCATGAGCCTGTCGTTGTGCGAACTTTCCGGAAGTCGTCGCTTGGCTCTAGGGAGGGAGAGATCTGTCTCTTTCTGATTGGTGGTGAGCTTGCCGCCCAGCGATTATGTCGGAGATCGTAACGAGCTTGTCGTTTAGTGTTGAGGTCTGAGTAGGTTGGTGGAGAGTTTCAGTTTTATTACGGTGTAGGGACCTTTCATTCTGTTTAACAGTGAGCGCAGTTTTGAGCGCGGAATGACTATGACGGTGAAGAGCTCTCTCGTTTGAACTTATAGCTGCAGTCTGAGAGCGGTCCTATTATGATGAGGAAGAGTAATGGCGTTCGAACTTTTTTTGATCGCGAGGGTGGCCGTCTCTCTAGCTCTGAAGTTGATGTTGTGGAGTAGCTCCTGCATTTTGTATCCTTGTACCTTTAGGTGGGGCTTGTACCTTTGTACTTATGTCATGCGCGGTATTGTTATTGTGCTTCAAATGCTTCTTATCGGCTGTTTGTAGTGTCAGCGTTGTTCCGTACGCATGACCTTGATTAGAACCGACTTCACGGGGGTAGGGCCCCAATGTTTCGGGGAAGGGCGGACTCTTCGTGTCATGGCAATGAGGTTACTGGGGAAGGAGAGTGAGCTCTCTCCCTCTGTATGGTGGACATTGGGTCCTTCAAAAAATATCGAAGTCTCTACTTGGGATACCTGATCGTTCTGTTTGGAAGGGCTCGATGTTTCTGCTTGGGATATCTGAGTGCGTTGTTCTAGGAGAGTCTAGAGTCCCTTGTTGCAGGATCCGAACACTCTATTTTGGAGAGGTCGGAGTCCCTTGTTGGGAGATCCAAACACTCTGTTCTGAAAAGGCTGGAGTCTCTCGTTGGGAGATCTAAACACTCTATTTTGGGAGAGGCTGGAGTCCCTTATTGGGAGATCCGAACACTCTGTTTTGAATGGTCGGAGTCCCTTGTTGGGAGATCCGAACACTCTATTCTGAAAAGGCTGGAGTCACTCGTTGGGGAGATCTAAACACTCTATTTTAGGAGAGGTCGGAGTCCCTAATTGGGATATCAAAACACTTTTTTCTGAAAGGCCAGAGTCCCTTGTTGGGAGATCCAAACACTCAGTTTTGGGAGAGGTCAGAGTCCCTTCTTGGGAGATCTGAACACTCTATTTTGGGAGAGGTCATAGTCCCTTGTTAGGAGATCCAAACACTCTGTTTTGGAAAGGTCAGAGTGTAAGACCGCCAGTTTTCATGTGCAAAGAATTTGCGGTGTTCTAAGCTAAGGTGCTAGCGTCAGGCACTAGGGCTAGCGTCTGCGGTAGCTCTTATCGTTGAATTGGTTGTGTGTCGACGAAAGGACTTATGTGTGTCGTCAAAATCGTCAAGATGATTCATCGAGTACTAGCTCCAGCAGTAGTGGTAGCGTCAGCGGTAGCTGTCTCGATGAATTTGTGTCACGACGAATGTGTTCCGACGAATCATGTTGAGCTCTCGTAAAATCGTGTCATCGAGTGCTAGCGACGACGGTAGTGTTCTCGACAAATCCTTCAACGTCTATGGATAGGTTCAGCCGTACCGCCTTTGGGCTAGCACCTGCGTTAAGAGGTAGCGCCAGTGGTAGCTCTTATATGTATAAAGCCGCAAAATCGTGGATTTTCCTTAGTTTTCTCACTTAGACTCTCTCTCCAAAGGCAATGGTAGAGGTCAGGAAGAGGAAGGAAACCCTTTTGGCTAGTCATTCGAGGGCAAATCCAGGTAGGAGATCTCTTGCATGTTTGTGCCATCTTTAAATCCGCGGAGAAGAAGGTGTTTCGACAAACTCCAGCCTGGTCAATCTTGATCATATGGTACCGAAACGCGCATCAAGGATAACAATTATCCTCCTTAATCTCTGGACATGCTAGTCCTTTGGTTGGCATAGTAGCAGGATAATTTCCACTAATTAGTGGATAGGTTTCTTCTGACGGGTCGATATGGATTATCCCCGTAGAAATTGCATATGGAGTCTGGATAGCTATACGGATATAGACATACTGTGTGAAGCCCATCTGGACAGGTTGGTCTGAATTGGTGATGTTGATATTGCTTTATTGTGTTCCAGAGAAAACTCCAAGTATGTATGCTTATTTTCAGGTTTTGCGTGCTATGATGTGTTGCAGGGAGTTCTGGAGGCTTCCTCCAGAAAATACCCGAAAGTGATGGAAGAACCGTGTTCTGTTAGCTAGCGCCAGCGCCAACGCTAGTGACAGTGATGCTTGATATCACGTGGTGTGTTTATAAATGGCCCCTGAGGCTGTGATGATGACCAGGTGGTGGTCGTCCAGTGATTGGGATGAGGTGAAAGTTTACCTGCATTGTGTTGTTGTTCATGATGATTGAGCCGAGACTAGCTGAATTTGAACCCGTCCATATTGTTCGGTGGTGAGGGGGGCCCTCGATACACCATCTTATTGAAGAATGTCGGAAAACGTTGATGTGGACGGCTTTGCTCAAATGAACATCTAAGTTGAAAAAGAGCATAGATTGTTGCTGTAACTCGAGGAGTACGTCGAAGTGTGCCTTGAGAGCATAATACGTGTGGCCTTGAGTCAACGTATGTGGTGACTATTTCTATGCAGTGCTTAGACGCACCTGTGAAATATTTGTTGTTATTGCTTGTTTGCAGGAAAAGAGTACCACCGCCTCGGGCATGGGGTGGGGTCGTTATTTTCTTGGTCAGCTAAAGCTGTCCAGTTACCTATTTTCCCACTGCTTGGTGGATTGTGTTTTACAGGTCCTGGCGAGACGAGCGGGAAATAGCAGGTTGAAACCCCAGCTGCTGTACTTTGCTGGCCCTCGAAGGCCCACGTGTTTTGTTTACTGCTTTTCATGTGTGGTCGGCATGCGTGCCAATGTTTGGAAGCCACTGTAGATGTAAGCATTTCATACATAATAATAGTTATGTATATTCGTTCCTAGTGAACAAGTGGACAAAAGTGTATTTTAGTTTAAACTTAAATAAATGCTTCCGTTGTGTATGGCTCTGTGTATGCTGAGATGGTTTTATTTGAAACTATTGAACTGCTAATTATGTAACTCTCTTTACTGTTCAATAATATGGCGCGGGGTCCCGGATGGACCTACTGTTATATTCTATATGATGGGGAGGGTGTTACACAGAGTCCCTCATTGGGAGATCCAAACACTCTATTTTGGGAGAGGCGGGAGTCCCTTGTTGGGAGATCTGAACACTCTGTTTTGGGAGAGGTCGGAGACACTTGTTGGGAGATCTGAACACTCTATTTTGGTAGAGGTCGGAGTCCCTTGTTGGGAGATCCGAACACTCTATTTTGGGATAGGCCTGATGAGTCCCATTTATATAAACATTTATGGACTCATCTGGGCCGTATTTCTAGTCGATGCACCACACTTTAGGCATGTTTAGAATCATATTTGTTATTCCCTGCTAGGTGCACTCTTAGGCCCGTTTTAGTGTGCATTTGCGCTCCTTGTTATTGGGGGTAAACACATGGTGCTGCCCAATCCTTTTTTTGTGAATATTTGGTGCTGGAGGTGTATTCCCAGCTGGTATGTCTTATGTGCAGGTGGTCGGATCGTCCCGTTTTCCCCCAAAAACTATGTCTGTGCATATCGCACAGTCGTGCGTTTCCTTGATGCATGGACGGTTGTGATCGTGCATCTGTATCTGGGCAGAAAACGGACAATCTGAGCTTAGTCGTGCGTTTTTACGCACGGGCGGATTTGCCTGTGCGTGAGTAAAACGCACGGTCGACCTGTTTCCTCCTATTTTAGTCATTCTGAATTTACCCGTGCATTTTTACGCATGAGAGGATTTGCCCGTGCGTGAGTAAAACGCACGGGCGGTGCAGCGTCTCCCTCAAGTCAGATTTTATCATTTTATAACGCACGGTTGACGCACGGTCGTGCGTTCGACCGTACGTGACCATTTTTCTACCTGTTTAGTATAAAAAGCTGGATAAGCTGCAGTGAGCGGGAGAGCTCTCGAGGGGAGCGAGAAATCAGGTCCTTCCCACCATTTCTGAGGTCTGAAGGCTTCTCATTCACCTCCACCACCAAGGAGACCATTTTCCGGCAATTTCCACCACCATTCTTCCATTCGGGGGCGTTGGCAAGCATTCTCCACCAAGTGTTCAAGCATTCCTCATCATGGGAAGCCATAGAAGTGTTGTAGGTCGTTGGAGCGGTGACAAACTCCATCGAATCTGCACGCCATCTGAGGGCCGAGCCCAGAGAGATCCCGACAACCTCTCATTCTGGCCGAGAACCCAAGATGCGGTGACATCTTTCTATTGGTCCTCTCTAAACTTGATGCTTGTGTTTTCTTTGTGTTGTTGTAATGAACTATTGATTAGCTTAATGTCATAGATCTTTTATGATGTTCATGTGCAATGATGCGGTGGTGTGAGAATATCATTTTCCTTGTTGTGATTTTCTGAGTTCGTTGTGTGTGAAGCCCTAGCAATTGCTAGTGGTGATGCTTGGAGAAGAGGTGTGTGCGACCCTCACCCGTCACAGTTACTTTCCGTCCACGCGCCTCCCGAAGCACGGCATCACAGCCGTTGCGTCCATCCCAACTTGCGAAGCGGAGTTTTGACCCGTATCTCTCTTTTCCGCATTAGCTTAGGAACCAAATCACAATGCCCTTGTTTTTACTTTTTTCGCTCGTGTAACGATCGATTCACCACGCGTTTCGTTCACCAGAACCTGCATTCCTAGAGAGACGATATTCGGGGAAGCTATTCCTAATTTTATTACTTGACAGCGACCGGTGCACTTGTCGAATACGCATCAAGGCCGGATTCCCTTCTTGGGAGATCCAAACACACTGTTTTGGGAGAGGCCGGAGTCTCTTGTTGGGAGATCCGAACACTCTATTTTCGGCGAGGCTGGAGTCCCTTGTTGGGAGATCCGAACACTCTGTTTTGAGAGAGGCTGGAGTCCCTTGTTGGGAGATCCGAACACTCTATTTTGGGAGAGGCCGGAGTCCCTAGTTGGGAGATTCGAACATTCTGTTCTGGGGCAAACAGTAAAATCAAAAATGACGCTTGTTGTTTGGGCGCAAAAATAAAAAATAAAAATGACACTTGTTTGTTACATGGATGCTGAAAATATGAGATACAGGTATATATGTTGGGTGCCCTAAACATCCCACGGGCATAGAACAGGTTCTTCTTGTTAAAATTTTTGATTTGAATCATTTAGGAGTAAGTAGGAGTTGCGTCAACTGAGTTAAAGCCAAACAACCACAATGCCACACAGCAACACAAGAAAGTTTATTGAATCACAAACTTCATTTACAGTGCGAGTTATACATGGCGAGACATAATTCATAAGAATCACGGAGGCGAGAAGAACAAAACACACCAAAACAAATCTGGCGGTAGACAAGTTGATACCGCACAGACCACTCGACTCCAGAAGTCGCCCGCCTTGACCTGAGACCGCGCGAACAGAAAACAGACAAACCGCCTGCATTGCAAGACCGCCACCTCAGACCGCATGAACTGGAGCTTTATTAGAACGAAGAACTGAAGCTGTCGCCAGACCGCAACTCAGATCGCCTAACCGCTGAAGGTCGCCTGATCGCTGAGCTCGCTGCGAACAGCACAAGAACGAACATAAACCAGTTCGCAGACTGACCACTGCCGAACTGTTTATTTAAGCCACTGGGAATCACCAAGGAAGGAGACCGCAACCTGCTGACCGCAAACCTGCGACCACAACAAACAGTCAACTCGCTTCCGAGACCGCCCGACCTCAAAGTGAGACCGCACGAATTAACCCAGGCTCAGTTCTTACAGTTCTCGTTTTTTATATGATGGGCCCTGCACCCCTATTTATAGGTGGGTAGATGGATGTCGTCACCGCACAGGAGAGGTACAATCACCACCCGTCAGATTGCCAGCGGTCTCACAAAGGTAGACCGCGCGATCACACAACTTGGATGACCATCCGACCAAGACCGCAGATCAGCAAGCAAACTGCGCACAGGTCGCGCGAACACGAGACCGCGCACAAGCCGCGTGGGCACAAAGGTACTCCTCCCTTGGACCACCAGGAGCAAACCAGGAACCATCTCGCCGACATCAGACAAGTCGCCAGATCGCCAAGACAGACCGCCCGGATAGGCGGTCATATAAGAACAACTCACCCGGTCTTCCAACAAAGAAGACAGGCCAACCAGCAGATCAACTCGGGAATAGACGGCAGCAATCAAGAACAGACCGGCAGAACTAGCAGTCCGCCAGAATAGACCGGCAGAGCCAGACCGGCAGAAAATAAACACAGACAGCGCGGTCTCGGCGGTTACCTAAAAACAGACCGCCCGGTCACCTCCACTTCACTTCAAAATTTCAACACTCCCCCTTGAAGTGGGAAGTGCAGACTAGCCCGAGTAAACTCCGCAACCGTGTAAACGGTCCCTTTGCCAGTGGCTTTGTGAAGATGTCTGCGACATTGTCCGCACTCCGAACATGCTCGACCATAAGAGATCCTCCCAACACCTTTTCACGAATGAAATGGTGCTCAATCTCAATATGCTTGGTCCTCGCTTGACAGACTGGATTATTAACCTGCTTGAGAGCACTCTCATTATCCCCGCGTAGCATAGTGGGACCTCGAACCTCCTCATGAACGTCCTCCACCAACCTCCTGAGCCAAACGACTTCCTGAGCTGCCAAGGCCGAAGCCTTGAACTCCGCTTCTGTGGTAGATACGGACACCGAGTCCTGCTTTTTGCTGCACCAAGAGATAGCTGTGGGGCCCATCATAAAGACATAACCAGACATTGATCTCCGATCATCCATGTCTCCCCTGTAGTCAGCATCCATGTATCCATGCAACTCCAAGCTTGAGCCTCTTCTAAATAGGAGACCCAAATCAGAGGTCGACTTCACATATTTCAGAATTCCTTTTGCCGCCAGAAGATGAGGCTTCCGTGGCTCTGCCATGTACCGACTCACTTTGCCAACTGCATAAGCAATATCAAGCCTCGTGATGGTCATGTAAATCAAGCTCCCATCCAGAGCACGGAACACCAACGGATCAGATAGAACTCTTCCCTCATCCTTCCGAAGTTTATGATGTTGTTCTAGAGGTATAGAGCTGCTCTTCCCTTCTTCCATGCCGAATCGTTGAACGATCCGCTACGCATATCCTTCCTGAGAAACGAGCACTCCGCTCTCTCGCCTCTGGACCTCGAGTCCAAGGAAATGGTGAAGCTCCCCAAGATCCTTCATCTCGAACCTAATAGCAAGCTCAGCTCTCAGCCTTGCTACTGCCTCCTTCGAATTAACGGTGACAATCATGTCATCCACATACAGCAGCACAATAACCCGAAGCGCCAACTCCTTCTTGACGAACAAGCTAGAATCAGAGTCTGAAGTAAAAAACCCGCAGAATAGAAGATACTCCGCGATCTTTCCATACCACGCCCGAGGCGCTTGCTTCAACCCATATAAGGCCTTCTTCAGTTTGCAGACGTAGTCCGGACGATCCTCCGAGATGAAACCCGGCGGCTGGATCATGAAGATATCCTTGTCAATCTCTCCGTATAAGAAAGCATTCTTTACATCGAGCTGCCAAATCTCCCATCCATAAGATGCCGCCAAAGCAATAACAAATTGGACCGAAGTCATCTTTGCCACTAGACTAAACATCTTATCATAATCTTCACCATACTGCTGTGAGAACCCGCGAGCTACAAGGCGAGCCTTGTATCGCTCGATCGTGCCGTCAGCTTTCTTCTTGAGTTTATAAACCCATTTGCATGTCACCGGGGTAATGCCCTTGGGCCTGGGCACTAAAGACCAAGTCTCATTATTCTTGAGAGCATCCATCTCCTCTTGCATAGCAATATCCCACTACTTCACGCCTTTGGCTTTCTCAAAGCTCGACGGTTCCCTTTCATCCAAGGGACCAGCGAAGAAACATGAGACGAAGCTCACCATGTTACCTCCTGTATATCGATCTGGTGGTTTGATAGTCCTCTTCGACCTCCTAAGAGGTTGCACCTGACTAACCACCTCTTCAGCTGCTTCTTCTGTGCAAGCTCCTCTTTCAGACGAACTTGGATCATCGCTCCCCCTACTTCCAGAACCTGAAGCTTCCATCTCAGAGCTTGACACAGCTGGAGCTCCTGGTGAAACAGGCAACTTCACTTGAAGACTTCCCGCAGCTTTCCCTGCTTCATCAACCCTGCTCTCCGGTAGTTCAACTCCTGAACTCCCCTTGTAGGAAGTCACTTCATCGAACACCACATCCCGAGATACCACCGATCTCCGTGTCTCAGGATCCATGCATCTCCATCCTTTCTTCCGCTCATCATACCCAACAAAGACTAGCTTCCTTGCTTTCGCATCTAGCTTTGTCCGAAGAGCATCAGGAATATGCACATGGCAGGTTGACCCGAACACCCGAAGGTGTGCAACACTCGGTTTTTCCTTGAACATCAGTTCGTGAGGGGTCTTCATGTTGATAGGACTTAGAGGCATTCTGTTGATGACGCAAGCCGCACAAGACATTCCCTCTGCCGAAAAGGACTTTGGGATACTCTTGGCATGAAGCCAGCATTTGCAGGTTTCCGTCAGATGACAAATCTTCCTCTCCGCAAAGCCATTTTGCTGTGGAGTATGTGCACAAGTGAGCTCTCTCCGAACGCCGTGTTTCCTGCAAAAACTTGAGAACTCACCAGAGGTGAACTCCCCACCATTGTCAGTTCTCAATTTTTTCACCCGCAGGTCTAACCGACCTTCCACCAGCTCCTTGAACTCCACAAACTTCGCAAAGTCTTCTGACTTCTCTTTCAGAAAATACACCCAGACATATCTGGTGTAATCGTCAATCAACACCAACATATATCTGTTGCCTCTAAGGCTTGGGGTGGCAGTCGGTCCCATCAAATCACCGTGAATGCACTCCAAAGGCGCTTTGCACCTTGTTTGCGATTTATCAAATGGAAGTCGATGAGACTTACCAAACTGACATCCCGCACAAACATGACCGTCTCCAAAAGAGGACAAGCTAGGCAAGCCCTTGACAAGGCCCCTTACCGCCATAGCCTTCAATTTGTCCATGCCAACATGCCAAAACCTTTCATGCTAGATACTCGCGCTATCGTTGGTCTTCATCTTATCAACATAGGTACTTATCGATAAAATGAACAAGTCCTTCACCCGCTTTCCAACATGGATAACATCTCCCTTTATCTCCGGTTAAGTTTTCAGAAACTTTACTTCTGTTGGGCCAAACAGAACGTGATAACCGACATCGACCGCATTGGTCATAGAGAAGAGATTCTTCTTCATGCCAGGCACGTGATAAACACTCCTCAATGTGATTGGACCCTTATCACTGCTCAGGGAGACAACACCTTTCTTGTTCGACAACATGAATAGAATTATCAGCCGTAATGATAGCATCGTTACCTGAGTAAGGTGCCAAAGAAGAGAACTTTGATTCATCCCCGGTGAGATGATGTCCACACCCTGAATTAACAATCCAATCCTCTTCGAAGTTGATGGCAGACAAGGCCTTAACGGGCATCGCCGTAATATTAGCTGCAAAGGCTCCTCCCCATCCAGCTTCATCAGACTTTGGCTTCTCCTTCTCCGCTACATGTCCCGACTAAAGATTAACCCGGCAATCCTTCTTGAAGTGGCCGGTCTTATTGCACCTGAAGCACCTTGGTCCCTCTCCCTTCTTCTTCCCATCAGACATAGAAGCATAACCTCTATCCTGCTGACCTGAAGTAGTGGGTCCATCCAGACCTGGCTTCTTCTTCTCCCACTTCTTCTTCTTCTTTCCAGAGAACAACACATAACTATCTCCCCTAGAGATAAAAGTCCCCGCCATCTGTCTTGCCAAACTTTCTTGCGAGGCAAGTAAGTTCTCCAGCTCCAACAGAGATGGTTGATTTGCCTAACCTTGAACTGAAGTCACAAAGGCAAGATACTCCTTCCGCAACCCGCGAATGATATGCCTCTTCAGTTTTGCCTCCGAGATGGGCTCATCAGGGTCCAAAGCAGAAATCTCGGATGTGAGGTTCTTCGTCTTGAGAAAGAAGGTAGAAAAGAAAGATCGCCTTGAGAGGCCTTCGCCAACTCATTTTCAAGAAACTGTAGCCGAGCTACATTCTTCTTATTAAACAGCCCGTCCAAAGACGTCCAAATCTCAGCAGCAGATTTACATCCAATGATGTGGTCAAACAGCTCCGGTGAGATAGCCCTCTTGAGTGTGAACTCTGCCTTAGCATTAGTCCTCCTCCAAAGTCTCACCTCTACCATATTATCTACTACTAGAAACACCTCTTGTGTGTCTTCTCCTCCAACTATCTCGCATAGATCCTCGCCAAGTAAATAGCTCTCCATACAGGACCTCCATTTCTTATAGTTAGTCGATGTGAGGAGTTCAATACCAAGCCCTCTTGCGTATCCACCTTCCATGGCAATCTATGCGGTCTCTTCTTCACAAAGACGATGGCAACTCAAGTTGATCACTGCTTATCCACTCCAACGACCTAGCTTTGATACCATGTTAAAATTTTTGATTTGAATCGTTTAGGAGTAAGCAGGAGTTGTATCAACTGAGTTAAAGACAAACAACCACAATGCCACACAGCAACACGAGAAACTTTATTGTATCACAAACTTCATTTATAGTGCGAGGTATACATGTCGAGACATGATTCATAAGAATCACGGAGGCGAGAAGAACAAAACACACCAAAACAAATCTGGCGGCTAGACAAGCTGAGACCACACAGACCACTCGACTCCAGAAGTCACCCGGCTTGACCTGAGACCGTGCGAACAGAAAACAGACAAACCGCCTGCACTACAAGACCGCCACCTCAGACCGCACGAACTGGAGCTTTATTGGAACGAAGAACTGAAGCTGTCGCCAGACCGCAACTCAGATCGCCTAACCGCTAAAGGTCGCCTAATCGCTGAGCTCGCTGCGAATAGCACAAGAACGAACATAAACCAGTTTGCAGACTGACCGCTCCCGAACTGTTTATTCAATCCGCTGGGAATCACCAAGGAAGGAAACCGCAACCTGCTGACCGCAAACCTGTGAACACAACAAACAGTCAACTCGCTTTCGAGACCGCCCGACCTCAAAGTGAGACCGCACGAATTAACCCAGGCTCAGTTCTTACAGTTCTCATTTTTTATATGATGGGCCCTACACCACTATTTATAGGCGGGTAGACGGATGTCGTCACCGCATAAGAGAGGTACAATCACCACCCGTCAGATCGCTAGCGGTCTCACAAAGGTAGACCGCGCGATCACACAACTTAGACGACCATCCGACCAAGACCGCAGATCAGCAAGCAAACTGCGCATAGGTCGCGAGAACACAAGACCACGCACAAGCTGCGCGGGCAAAAAGGTACTCCTCCCTTGGACCACCAGGAGCAAACCAGGAACCATCTTGCCGACTTCAGACAAGTCGCCAGATCGCCAAGACAGACCGCCCGGACAGGCGGTCATATAAGAACAACCCGCCCGGTCTTCCAACAAAGAAGACATGCCAACCAGCAGATCAACTCGGGAACAGACCGCAGCAATCAAGAATAGACCGGCAGAACCAGCAGTCCGCCAGAACAGACCGGCAGAGCCAGACCGGCAGAAAACAAACACAGACCGCGCGGTCTCGGCGGTACCCAAAAACAGACCGCCCGGTCACCTCCACTTCACTTCAAAATTTCAACACTTCTTTGGGACGGTCGCTCTGGGGATTGCCCCCTTCTGGGTCATTCTTCACCTATTGATTCGGGGTCCTTGATTTGGAGAAAATTTCCAAGGAGTCCCAGACAAACAAATCATTCGATTTTTGCATTCAGTTGCGATCAGTTTCTTGTTTTATGCCTGTGACCTCGATGGTAGTAGCAGTACTTGGATTGATCTCCAAAGTTTGGTATAAGAGCTCTCAGCCTCTGAAGAGAGGGATGATCGCGGATGGCCATCAATACTTTCATTCACGAGGTATTGAGTGGGGTGAAGGTTTAGTGTCGGTGGTGCCCCCGGCTTGGCAGAAGTCGTCACGAGGCCTGTCATTCCTTTTTTATATCGTTGGTGGGTCTTGTTCTCTCTTTCCTTTTAGACTGCCTTCAAATTGTTGTCGATGTGCCTCTATTGCTTCGCCAACTGCTATCTAGGTCTCAACTCGGTGAACGAGGTCTGGGTAGCTTGGTACAGTTTCCCGCATTAGTGCGGAGTAAAAGCCACCGGGGTGGAGCCCTATAAGAAAATCTCCTCATAGAAGCTGGGGGTCCACCCCTGGAATTTGTCGCGCCTCAGTTGTGAAGCGGCGGAAGAAATCTTTGAGTGTCTCTCCCTCGCTCCGTCGTATTCCTTAAAGGTGGGAGGGGTCCCGGACGGTTCTGCGGTTTGCGATGAATTGATCTATGAATTGTTGAGCCAGCTCTGCAAAGCAGTTGATGGCTCTTTCTCTGAGAGAGTGAAACCAGGTTTGCGCTTGCCCTTTCAGCGTTGCTGGGAACACTTGGCACAACAACTGATCTGGGGCGCTGTAGATCCTCTTGATGGTGGTGAAGTGGTTGACGTGCTTCAGCGGACCGTCTATTCCGTCGAACATCTCGATGTTCGGGAGCTTGAAGTCATGCCGTATCGGATGCACCAGGACCTCGGGTGCTAATGGCGAGCCATGCTGGAGTGGGCAGTGGACAAAGGCGCCCCATCATCCGACTTGTCCATATTCTTTGGCGATTACATCGTTAATTTCTTCGCGAGTGATTCTTCCTATAACATGCCCGGGGCTGTTGGGAATTTTGCCCCTCAATGTTCCCTAGATTTTAAGATGCATCACACTCAATGCTAAGTACATATTGTATTTGATAAAGCTTTCTACATTATGTTTATATAGGCTTAGTTAATTCCATATATTAGAATAGGTCTTTGATTTCTCTGTCAAAACCGCTGAGGCAACAGTCTGGTCTCAGCTGAACCACTGAGATGCAGCTGTATTGTCGCTGAGAAGGAGTCTATCTCAGTTGAGCTGCAGATAGAGAAAATTCACTGAGAAGATAATCTATCTCAGCGGATCCGCTGAGACGTAGTCCACTCTGCCGCTGAGACTGGAGTCTGTCTCAGCCCAACCGCTGAGACAGATTCAAATATGAATGTTGCATGGTGGATACTACTTCTGGCGCAAGTGACCAGAAAGTAGGATAAAGTATTCTATTCCTGTCCGTACTATGACTAGGATATGGAAAGAGCCATTAATGCCTATTGGAGGTATAAAAGCATATGTTAGGTCAATGTAACAGTAAGCTTGCACAACTAAAAAGAAAAGACATTGACAGCGACCAAATGCAAGCTCAACCTACTGTTCTTACTGATTAAAGCTTAGAAGAACAAGAAGATCTTTTCCTTCAGCTGAAGTGGAAGATCAAGTGGAGCAGAGATTGCAAAAGCTTATGTACTTCTCAAAGACAGCATCTGCTGTAATACTGCAATAGAAGAACCAAAGCTGAAGGTCTTTACATTTTATCTTCTGTTGTAGAAACCTAGTCTCATTCAACTCTGTAAGAACATTATGTTCTGAGTGTGTAGGGATGTAGGCCTGAGTGTAGGGCTGTAGGCCTGATTGTAGGGATGTGAGCCTGAGTGTAGGGCTGTGAGCCTGAGTGTAGGATTGTACTCCCAGTCTGAGGTAGGGCCTCTTCATAGGCCTGAGGTAGGAAAATAAAAGTTTTTCTGAGCTGTAGGAGTTGGAGAACTCTGAGAAGTAGGGTTGCTGGCCTGAGGTAAGGTTTTGGAGGAAACCTGAGAGATCCTGTGGGATCTGTGTTGTAAGCTCATTGAGCTGAGCTTTTGAGAAGTTTGTCTTGTCTAACATACTGTTAGAAAGGTGTAGAGGGAAAGTGGACAACCCACAGACACACTGTCTTGGGGAACCACTATAAATTTCTTTGTGTTTTCTCTGTGCATTATTCCATATTGCTAAATCATAAAAAAACAGTCTATATAATTAGAACAAGCAAAGGAATCTATTCACCCCCCCCCCCCCCCCCTCTAGGTGAGTTAGACTACCACCAAGTAATCTATCAAGTGGTATCAGAGGTAGGTTGGTCAAAAGGACTTAATAGTTTAACCAGATCCTACTTGTTGTAGTCTACTACTGCTTCATGGCTTCCCCTAAAGTTCATAAGGAGATGGGCTCCATGAAGATTCCCATATGCATGAAAGAATCCTTTGGCATATGGAAGCGAAGGGTAATGCTATTTATGGAAGCTTCTGACCCTGGGATCTATATCACAGTAAAGGAAGGTCCATTTGCATTCCAAAAGGCCTTCACTATAGATCCAACTAGGCAAGTGCCCAAAACTTATGATGAAATGACCAAGGATGAAATTGCCCTTGCTACAATGGATAAGAGAGCTCAAAATATCATAGTAAGTGCAATTGATAATTTAACATTCCAAGACTTGGTGCACTGTGAAACAGCTAAGGAGATGTGGGATATCCTCATTGTGTACATGGAGGGTACTGCTGAAGTGAGGGATGATAGGAAATCCCTCCTCAACCAAGAATATGAAGCCTTCAGGCAGCATAGTCTGGAAAGCATAGTTGTGTGCTGTGAATGATTTTTTAGGGAGGTTAATGAGCTGAAAACTTATGAAAGGGTTGTTGGATCTGTAGGCGCCCTTAGAGGGGGGGGGGGTGAATAAGGGTTTTAAAAACTTTAAACTTTAATAGAAAACTATTGATATTTTGGTTGAAGTTAAATCAAAAGTAAAGAGATAATGAAAATAGAAACGAAATCAATTTTATTAAACAATAAAAGATATGATTATCATTTATAAAATTGCTTACAAAATCTGATTTCAATGACGCTAGAAATCGGAGCGAATAATAAGAAAACCCTTTTTGTTTTCTATACCGACTCGTATCCCCACGAACCGGTTGGCTTTAGCCAATCTATCCCAAGATACGGCCTCAAGCCGCTCTAGCCAATCTATCACCAGAAAGGCCTCGAGCACCCCATAGATCTACTCCCTAGACCCAGTCGCCAACACGAGGCGAATTCCTCCCTAAGTCCTACCTAGACTTAGTCGCCAACACGAGGCGAATTAACAAACCGATTACAAAGATAAAAATAAAAGAAAAATATAAAACTTCCTATGAGGTAATCTGAAGGAGACGTCGAAGAATCGCTGAAGATCGTTGAAGTCCAAGCGTGCATTCTTCACGTTGAGTTAGCGTGTTGATCTAAGCCTCCTTTGAGTCGTCCTTTTGAAATATGAGCAGGAGATGTGTTGGTCTAGAAATACGGCCCTCACAAAGTTTCTGAAGTGCTGGAATAGGGCTCTTGGCAATCAATAGGAAGAGACATCGAAATCATCCAATTTATAGACTTTGAGCTAACGCTGGCTTTAAGAGATAACGCCGGGCATTGACCATGTATAGCAACATATTGATGTCTCGGATCTTTAGAAGAGGAAGGAGATTCTGTACTTTAGGAATTGTTTTATTTTAGGCAATATCAGCGCCGGCGTTAAGGCTAACGCGAGTGTTGGGAAAATCATTCCAAAAGTTCCTCCTGTAATCACGACTGCTTTCTCCTTACCAAATTCGTCGACCAGATAGCGCCCATCGTTAACACTAACGCCTGGCGTTGAGTTTCTTTCTTTAAACAGCTGGCACGCCATTTCGTCGAACAACATCTTCATCGAACATCTCATTTCTCATTTTGGCTACCTCCATTTCGTCGAACGGAATTTTCGTCGAACGCATTTCGTCGAACGGGCTTCTCATTTTGTCGAACATAATTTCGTCGAACTCCGTGGTATGCATTTCGTCGAACTCCGTGGTATGCATTTCGTCGAACGGGCTTCTTCTTTCGCCGAACACCATTTTCGTCTAGCACTAACGCCCAACATTAAGCTTAACGCCTGGCGTTAAACAACTTTCAATCCTTCAGCTAGTGGTTAGTGCCAAACCATTGTTGCAGCAACCTAGTGTCCTAACTGTCCAAACCTGCATGCTAAAAACAGAATGGCAAACAAGATCAAATACAAGTAGGATTTGTTATTCTCAAATCAAAGGGATGCAGAAAACCATGTTCCAACAATCTCCCCCTTTTGATAATAACAAATCCAATTAGAGATAAATCAGATTCATAGATAAAGAATTTGTGTTTTTATAAAGTTATATGACACTCAGCAATTATAAGATAATGATAGGAATTATAGTTCATTGAACATTGTGCCCCCTACAAAGATGCTCCCCCTTAGTGTATACTCCCATAAACTAGATACATGCTCCCCCTTAATCTAGTGAATCCTATTCCGTTAATCAATATGATTTAACATTTTATTCTCCCCCTTTGTTATTAGCAAAAGAGGGTGGAGTGAAACAAAACTAGAATAGAGACGACAAAAGTTGGGACATAACTAATAGATGAATAAGAGTTTTGTGTAAACATAAAGTAAGTCATGATCGAGCTAAGGGAGAGAGTAGCACAGCAGAAACAATATATGATAAGCGTGAAAGAACAACATTCCATGATTTTACCAAAAGAATTCTACCACTTGTTTTTCAAATTAATTTTTAAGAAGAATATTACTTGTTTGTACCACTTGTAAAAAGAGATGCAATATTGTTTGACAAGTACAAGTGAAAGACAAATCCTTAGAAATAAGCATGAGAACACATGATATAAGGATACATGATTAAATAGAGAAATGCGGAAAAACAAAATAATTAAGAGTAGTATTTTTGTTATAGTTTGACCATTCTAACAAAATGACTAGACTCTTCACATTTGAGCATTTATTTTTGAAAATTTTCATAACAAATAGGCAAGCATGAATCAACATATTCAAAAAGATTAGAACTATAATGTACCTAATTCATATTTCAAATAAAGAAAACATTGTAGAAATCATGCATTGCAATCTAGTGCTTTTACTTAAGGTTTTAGAGAATTATGTAATGTTTGCATTAGGATCCAATTCTCATGAGTGGAAGCTTTATGAAAAATAATGATGTGTGCATAATGTGTTTTGATAAAAGTATACAAGTGAAATAATCAAAACACATGACATATATAATGAAATAGTGACAACAATATTAAGGATGCAATCTTATAATTACTTTCACACATCAAATCTAGAATAAAGTTTCAAGGCACAAATAATGAGTACAACAACCAAGGTGCTTCGCCCACACAATGCTCATTAAGACTTATCAGGGAGCGAAGTATTGTTTGGGGGATCACATAAGCAATTTTATTGATTTTTATTTTTAGTGATCCGGTGTACAAATAGAAGTGATAAAAGATGAATGTGTTTGCACAAGACACTTTACAATTCTTTCCAAGGTGCTCATCCTCACAATGCTCATTAAGACTTATCAGGAGGGTGATTAGTGCTTGGTGAAGTTATCTTTGGCTTTATATTTCAGATTTTTATTTTGGGTCGAAGGTCTTCGAATTCACTTGTTGTTGCAAACATTTATATTATTGAAATAACACTTCTATATTGTGCATGAAATTTATTTTTGAAAGACGATGTAGGTAATTTAGACATACAACTTAATATGTTAAAATTATTACACTACACAATCATGCAAGACTAAGATTATGAGCACATGTAGATTACCAAAATAGTGAGTGTATAATTCATTGATTAACATAAAGCATTACTCATACTTAGAGGCATGCTAGGCAATCATACATAATTATCTATAGACTATTTCATTGCACATAATCAGATTAAGGTCAAGGTATGACAAAAACAATGTTTAGAAAATTTGAAATTAAAATTAGACACTGAAGAGAATCTTAATGTGTATGCCTAATCAATTTTGACCATTTGAAACAAAATGACTAAGATGTATGCTCTTCTGAAGAATTCTAGTCAAACCATAATTTTGTAAGGAGTTAAAGCAAAAAACAAATAACAAAAAACATATTTTTGATCATTTTAAATTATTTGATTTTATTTTTGTATTTTGGAGGAAAACAACCAAATTAATAACAAAATAATTTGAAATCAGACACAATAAATTGAGAAAAATCATTAGAAAAATACCAGAAAGATACTAGTGAAAGCAAAATTTTCCTCTAGAGAAAAAGGCTAACGCCTGTCGTTAAGTAGTTAACGCGGAAACAGTACTTAATTTTTGAGATTTTTTTGAAAAATTTTCTTTTGGCATAGATAGTATATATATAGACCTTCTTAGGGTAGAAATTTCAGAGAAGTTGGAAATGGTTAGAAGGCTATTCAAGCATGTTTTATTTGTTCAAAAAATGGTTTTTATATTTTTATTTGGTTTTCATATATTTGTGTTTTACAAGATCATTAGAGCTCAAAAATGATAAAATATGCAAAACAAAAAATAAGCATGTTCGATCAAACCAAGAATGCATGAATAATATTAAAGAGTGTATGCACAACATATGATATAGGTATGTCCTAGATTATAATATCCTAACTATATGTCTACACACTAGCCCCGTACTAAGTGACAGATGGACATAAGGAGCTGCACACATGCCGTAGGTTGGGGTGTTAGTCCCATTTGCACACACTAGAGAATGCTCAACCTAGCACTCTTTCCCCCCAGTGCCTCGCAAGGCCCCACTGGAACCCTTCCCGGTTAAGGACAAGACATGACTTAGAGGTTAGGTCTTCTAATGCAAACAATCCTACGCCCTCGCTATTGTGAGACACAAAATGTGGATGAATAATCGTGGACATCCTAAGCATTTTGTTCTATCAAATCAAAACTATGGCTTTTATGCACGATCAATTTCTTATTATATTTGATTTTAAAGCAACATAGTTATTATGAGTTTTAACTTTCAATTTTTCTTCTTTAAGATTGATTCATTATGACAATAAAAATATATCTAGCATGGACGATAATATTTATTAGTTGATAATGCTAGACATGATGAGTTTGAATGTACTGTTATGCCATAAGGTTAATTAATATAATGTTGCATGTATTCAAGAATAGTGATTCAAATTTTAGACATAGAATAAAGTGATGATTCTAATTGATTTATTCATATAGATATAGAGTTGATTCCATGGTCTAAAAATAAATAAGATACATGCAAAACATAATAGATTCATATAATAATCATGATCATAAACTATATGTTTGGAAGCAATAGGATCTTTTGTAGTTATATTTGATGTTTGACTTAAAAGATCATTTGATTTTGCATGATTATTATATATGATCATTAATATTAATTCATAGTGATTAAGTGCTCATAATTAATTGTTCATGATGATATAAATGAGATATTATTAAAGAACATTCATATTCATCCTTTTTGAATTATTAGTGAGAAATATTATAAGGTGAAAACATAAGATAAATATAAAGAGAAAAATATTTTTGGTTATTTATAAAGGTTTTGTAAATTTTCTCTTTGATATTTTTGAAATCTTAAATAAATCACATATATATATAGTTTTATGAAAGCATAGTGATAATAATATTTTAGATAAACCAGACTTTAGGAAAATTATGCTACCGGCAGCGTTAGAACCTAACGCCAGGCGCTAGCAACAGATTTGAGATTCTTTATTTAAACAAAAATGATTTTTGCAATTTTTTAATTCCAATTTGACATGATTATGATTAAACATACTAGGGGTATTCAAAATGATGCAAATATATTAAATACCTAAGCAAAACTTGCACATTTTATAAATTTAGCCTAATACCCCTAAAATACCTTTTAAATCCATTTTGACACTTATTTCATTTAGTCTTAATAAAATCCTATGACAAATTTAGTTTTTCAAATTTTATAAGACTTTTAGGAAATGGATCTAGAAGGATAAACATAAAAAGGATAAGTAGATCACTTTAAAAACGATATGACTTTTTATTCAACTTTATTCAATTTGATTTATTTGTGAATTTTGGTTTAAAATGTGAAAGTCATATCACAAGTTATATAAAGTGATCATGTCATGATGGTTCAACAAAAAGAAAAAATAAACAAACAAAAGTAGGTTAGGCATATCATGAAGTAGAATAATGATATTTCATTTTCAGTTGATTTCTACTTCATGCAAATGATTGCATACTAATAAATGAGAGATTTAGGTATCCAAAGAGGACCGGGTGTGACGGTTCCTTTGGGTACCCAAATACATCGTGTTTGCTTTGGGGGAGATAGTGATGAATGGGCCCTTTTGAGTGGAGTTAGTGTTTCATCTTTAACTTTGGGCCTTCATTCAAACCTTGGACAAATATTATTTTTAGTTTTCAAATTTTCATAATCATTTACTTGAATATTTGGATCAAAAAGATTTTTGAATTTATAATTTGAAGGAAATTTGTTTGCATTTAATTTTAGGTTGGGAGAAACATGATTTTGTAAATAATGGTGATTTTGATTTTGATTTACAAATCCTTTATGTTCCTTACTCCCATTTTTAAACTTAGTTAAGATGTTCATATTCATATTCAACTTGTTTTTAGATATAGTTGGATATTGTGAATTTGTATTTACAATTTTTATAAGCAAGTTGATTTTTTATTTTAATTCATCATTCTTGATCTTTAAATTATGTCTAGCTTTATTATAAGCGATTGTGCTATTTTTAAGAGTGGAAACAATTGAATTAATATGATTTTGATAGTTATTTCTATATTCATCAAATGTTTCATCCAGCTCTTTAATTTCAATTTATAGTCTTTACACTTAGCATAATCATTTTTCAAAGATGTATTTTCTAAACATAATCTTTCATTTTGTTCTTTTATAAAAAGAAGTTCTTTTTTAAGTTTCTTGTGTTTTTCTTTTAATTCATTATATTCTACACAAGGTGTAATGTTTTCAACTATGGAGCCATGGGTAGAACTAGATAAATTAGAATTTGATTCTTCATTAATTTTTGCCTTTAAATTTTTATTTTCTAGGCGCAAATGTTTATTAGCATTTTTTAATTTCTTAATTTTGCGCTTTGTAGTTTGAAGCAATTGTAATGCAGAAATAGAAGTACAAAAATGGAATTTGATTTCTTTACATTGCTTTCGGGAGAGGCACTATTTGAACATATAGTTTCTTTGACATCTTTTTGGCACTCCTCTTCCGAAGATAGTATTTCTTCTTCTCTTTAATTTGATGTGCACTTCATGGATCCGTCATGAGAGGAGCATTCTTGAAGACTTATGCAAGCTTGCATATTATCGGATTCTTGCGATTGTTCCATACCTGTAGAAGGAGAATTATAAGTTCTTTCAAGAAAATTCCAAATCTCATATGCGGTAGGTAACGTATAAATAAGTTTGAAAATATTTTGGTCTAACGCACAAAATATACTATTCATAGATTTTGCATTTAAAACAATTTCGTTTTTAGTTAGTACGCTTGGTGGCTTTTCAATAGTAATATTCCAAACTTTCTAATCTAAGGCCTTAAGAAAATTTTTCATTAATATTTTCCACCCTTTATAATTTTTACCCATAAATAAAGGTGGTGATAATCCTTTTTCATTTACATTAAAATTTTCCCCACTAGTAGAAGCGAGATCATGATTAAGAGACGCCATTATTCCCGGTTGTTAAGCCGATTTGGAATAACCTGCCTCTGATACCACTTGTTGGATCTGTAGGTGCCCTTAGAGGGGGGGGGGGGTGAATAAGCGTTTTAAAAACATTAAACTTTAATAGAAAACTTTTGATATTTTGGTCGAAGTTAAATCAAAAGTAAAGAGATAATGAAATTAGAAATGAAATCAATTTTATTAAACAAGAAAAGACATTATTATCATTTATAAAATTGATTACAAAATCTGATTTCAATGACGCTAGAAATCGAAGCGAATAATATGAAAACCCTTTTTGTTTTCTATACCGACTCGTATCCCCATGAACCAGTTGGCTTTAGCCGATCTCTCCCCAGATACGGCCTCAAGCCGCTCTAGCCAATCTATCACCAGAAAGGCCTCGAGCACCCCCTAGATCTACTCCCTAGACCCAGTCGCCAACACGAGGCGAATTCCTCCCTAAGTCCTACCTAGACCTAGTCGCCAACACGAGGTGAATTCACGAACCGATTACAAAGATAAAATTAAAAAACAAATACAAAAGACAAATATAAAACTCCCTATGAAGTAATCTGAAGGAGACACCGAAGAATCACTAAAGATTGTTGAAGTCCAAGCGTGGGTTCTTCGCATTGAGTTAGCGTGTTGATCCAAGCCTCCTTTGATTCCACCTTTTGAAATATGAGCGGGAGATGTGTTGGTCTGGAAATATGGCGCTCACAAAGTTTCTGAAGTGATGGAATAGGGCTCTTGGCAATCAGTAGTTAGAGACATCAAAATCATCCAATTTATAGAATTTGAGCTAACGCTGGCGTTAAGAGATAACGTCGGGCGTTGACCATGTATAACAACATATTGATGGCTCGGATCTTCAGAAGAGAAAGGAGATTCTGCACTTTAAGAATTGTTTTATTTTAGGCAATATCAACGCCGGCGTTAAGGCTAATGCGGGCGTTGGGCAAATCATTCCTAAAGTTCCTCCTGCAATCACCGCTGCTTTCTCCTTGCCAAATTCATCGACCGGATAGCGCCCAGCATTAACACTAACGCCTGGCGTTGAGTTTCTTTCATTAATCAGCTGGCACTCCATTTCGTCGAGCAGCATCTTCGTCGAACGTCTCATTTCTCATTTCGGCAACCTCCATTTCGTCGAATGGAATTTTCGTCGAACGCATTTCGTCGAACGGGCTTCTCATTTCATCGAACACAATTTTGTCGAACGCCGTGGTATGCATTTCATTGAACGAGCTTCTTCTTTCGTCGAACACAATTTCATCGAACGCCATTTTCATCTAGCGCTAACGCCCAGCGTTAAGCTTAACACCTGGCATTAAATAGCTTTCAATCCTTCAGCTTGTGATTAGTGCTAGACCATTGTTGCAGCAACCTGGTGTCATAACTGTCCAAACCTGCATGCTAAAAACAAAATGGCAAACAAGATCAAATACAAGTAGGATTTGTTATTCTCAAATCAAAGGGATGCGGAAAACCATGTTCCAACAAGGGTCTTCAGTAATTATGAACTAAATAAAAAGTTCTTAAGGTCTCTAACAAGAGAATGGGACACAAAGATCTGTGCCATCAAAAAAGGGACCAGACTTGCTGAGACTCCTACCCATACCCTCTTTGGAAAGCTGATATCATATGAAATGCAGTTATCTACAAGGAAGGAGGAGGAGACCATCATCATAACTCATGCCATGGAGAGATCAGTGGCTCTCAAAGTTGAGAGCTCTAAGAAGAGCAAGGAGAAAATTCCTTCTCCTCCAAGAAGGCCTGCTGAATCAAGAAGTTCAGAAGCCATTTCATTTGACAGCACATCAACAGATAAAGAGTTTGCTGCCTTCTCAAGATACTTTAAGAAGATGATGAAGATAAAGCAGTGGAAGAACATACCTTCCTCATCTTCACAGCCCAACAAGGAGCATATCAAATCTAGGAGGCAGCACCCCAAGGGTGACATGTTTGAATCTAAGCCTATTAAACATGCTTTTAGTAATATTCTTTGCTATTGTTGCAGCAAACCTGAACATGTTATAGCCAACTATCCAGTCAAAAGAAAAGAAAAAGGTGATAAGAAGCCTCACCAAAAAGGCAAGAAATGTGAAAAGTCCTTCCTGACCAAGAAGGAAAGAAGTTGTAGTGAATCTGAATCTTCATCATCAGATTCTGACAAAGATTAAGAAGCATACATAGGGCTGTTTACAGCTGTTGAGAATGAGGACTATCCAGCTGCAAGGATTGGCATCAGGGCCCCTCTGTCACATTCAGATAGTGGCATAGAGGTGGATGAAGATGTCAAATATTGTTGTGGCTTGATGGCCATATCTGAAGAAGAAAATAGTTAGGACAATTCTGATCCTGAACAGGTACTAATTCATTCCATTTCCTCTTCAGATTATGAGTCAATTCCAGAATCTAAATCTGCTTCATCTAGTGAGGGAAGTAGTTCAAAAACTTAGGTGAATGTCAATCAATTGATTGACAATTATGGTGCTCTCTTGGATGCTCTGAAAAAGAGAAAGAAGCTAGCCAAGAGACAAGCTATGGATATTGCTTCCCTTCAATAGGAAAAACTTGAATATTCTGAGTCTGCTGCCCAGCTAGCTCAGATGAGTAGAGAAATTAGCCAATTAAAGGGAATTACAATTATCCAATTGAGCACCATAAGCCAGAAGAACAACATCAAGGATCTTGAAGAAAAACTTCTCAAGGATAAAAGCTTGGTGGCTCAATTCTCTAAGCCCAAATCTGTATTGCCCATGATTGACACCTTCTCCTCCCAAATTAATAGGAGGGGTTTGGGTTTCAAAAAGGGCAGTAGGAGATGGAAATGGAGGAAAGAGGAAGGCTAAATCCAAGCCTCAACCCACCTTTCAAAAGGTTGTGCTTCCTTCCAACAGATATAACCATGATATGGTCACTGGACGAAGGGAAGCTTCTATAGTAAGGGGAATGCTCCTAACTATAGTGGTAGAAAGGGCATGAGGATGAGTGCTTTGAAAGCTCCCCATGTAGAAATCTACATGGACCATCATGGACCGTTTGTGTTTGTTGCTCCAGCCCCCACATTCAAGGGTGAGAAAGCTGCTTCTCCTACATTTCCTTCAGCACTACCCATGGCTGCTGTCAGGCCTATAATTAAGTCTAATAGCACAGTATCTGTTGCCATCAACTCATGCTTAGCTGACAAACTAAGACCAACTGATGTCAATCAGATAAAGGCTGCAAAGACAAATTATAGACAGTCAACAAGCCAAGTGATTACTAACAGGAATAAGAAGAATGTTGGTACCTTCTTCACTGAACATATACATCCTAATGCTCCTTCCATTTTAAGAAATGTTTAGAAGAGAAAGTACAACATCCATGAATGTTGGTGATGTGGTAAAGTGGGACACTTTGCCATTGATTGTTGGCACAATCCCAATTGCCTATTGTAAAGAAAAGCTTTTGATGTAGGTAGAAATGTTTCTTACCATGCTAACAAGGACCTATGGCCCAAAATTAATTGGGCACCTAAGGCTAAGTAAAATCTCTCTTGCAGGATAGTTCAAGTACCCGTCTAAATTAGATATGGTACTTGGACAGTGATTGTTCCAGACATATGACTGGAACAAGATGCTTACTCAAGGAATGCATACCAACAAAGAATGGACCAAAGGTGATATTTGGTGTGTCTTACAAAGGGGTCATAAGAGGCTATGGTATGATTACCAAAGACATAGTTTCAATAACAATGGTAGCCTTTGTTGAAGGGTTACAACACAACCTTATAAGCGTATGTCAACTATGTGACTTGGGCTATGTTATTGAATTCCACAATGACAAGTGTTTGATCAAAAAGTCAACTGACTTAGAGATCATTCTCTCAGTCACTAGGAGTGGGAATGTTTATTTCTTAAATTTCATTTGCAATCGTTCTTTATCTCCTGTGTGTCTTCTAGCTAATGAGAGTGAGTTACATTGTATTCAATGGCACAAGAGACTTGCCCACATTAACTATAAGACAATGTATAGATTATTTTCTAATAATTTGGTTAGAAATAATTCAGATTTAAAATGTATAAAAAGTGGTCCATGTCATGCTTGCGAAATGGGTAAGCAAACTAGGGCCACCTTTAAAAGTATTGGCTCCAAAGACACTGAAAGATGTCTATATATGATGCATATGTACTTATTTGGTTCTATGCCCATTCAAAGCCTAGGTGGAAGTTGTATACTCTAGTGGTTGTTGATAATCACTCAAAGTATACATGGGTATTCTTCCTTAAGAAGAAATCTGATACTTTAGATGTCTTTATAAATTTTGTCAAAGCAATTCAGAATGACATACATTGTACTGTGGTCAAAACTAGAACTGACCATGACATAGAGTTTCAATCTGGTGCAATGACAAAGTTTTGTCACGATCTTGGTATCACCCAAGAATTTTCTTCTCCTAGAACTCCACAAAAAATGGAGTGACTGAGAGAAGAAATAGGACCTTAATAGAGGCTGGCAGAACCATGCTTAGTGACTCCTCACTCCCAGAATATTTCTGGCCTGAGGCAGTCAATACAGCCTGTTATGTTCTGAATATAGCATCTATTTATAAGGCCCAAGGGAAAACCCCACATGAAATTCTGAAAGGCAAATAACCAATAATTTCATATTTTAGAATCTTTGGGTACAAATGCTACATTCTAAATAATGGAAAAACTTAACTCTTAAAGTTTGCTAAAAATGCAATGTTGGTGTTCTTGTTGGATATAGCTCACATAGTAGAGCAAATACAGTATTCAACAAGAAGACTCATGTAGTTGAGGAATCTATGCATGTTGTTTCTTATGAGAGTAGCCTACTTTACAAGGGCTGGTCCAGTTCTCCTATTTTGATATGAAATGTTCAGAAAATGCATGAGCTGTCTATTCAAGACTAACCCAGCTCAAGCAGAGTCAATTCAGAGATTGAGGTACTTCAAGATAAAGATGATCAAGATGCTAAAGAATTAGTTGCGGTAGATTAAGTATAGTAGGATGCTGACATACTGTCTGCAATAACCAGGAATCTGAGGGATCACTTAAGGAACCAGATTATTGGAAATGAGAACCTAGGTGTGATCACCAGAAGCAGGGCTCACAATGAAGCTCTATTCCTGAGCTTCCTATCTCAGTTAGAGCCCAAAAAGTTTGAGGAAGCCAACCAAGATACCTTCCGGATTCAAGCTATGCAAGAGAAGCTTCAACAATACAAAAGGTGTAAGGTATAGAAGTTGGTGCCAAAACCTCAAGGACACAACATAATTGGCACCAAGTGGTTTTACAGGAATATGTTAGATGTTAATGGGGTAATCATCAAGAACAAGGCAAGATGGTAGCCAAAGGGTATAAGCAATAAGAAGGTATAGACTTTGACCAAACCTTTGCCCATGTTGCAAGGTTAGAGGTCATAAGATTATTCCTTACCTATGCTGCCTACAAAGGGTTCAAGGTCTACCAAATGGATGTAAAGTCTGCCTTCCTAAATGGAAATATTAATGAAGAGGTATATGTGGAGCAGCCCTCAGGTTTTGTTCATCCAACTCTAACCTCTTATGTCTATTTACTTAAGAAAGCCTTATATGGTCTAAATCAAGTCGGTAGGGCCTTGTATGAGACCTTGTCTAGCTTTCTCATCAAGAACAAATTCTTGTGGGGAAAGATAGATAGTACATTATTTCTTAGGGAAACAAAGGGCAAGGGCCTCCTAGTCCAAATTTATGTAGATGACATAATTCTTGGGTCTACTGATGATAACATTTGCAAAAGGTTTGCAAACCTTATGCATGGGGAGTTTGAGATGAGCAGTATGGGAGAGTTCAAGTACTTTCTAGGCCTCCAAGTGAATCAGTCTGATGAAAGCATTTTCATCTCTCATACTAAATACACTAGGGAGCTTATACAGAAATTTGGGATGGAGTCAGCCTCCACAATGAAAGCTCCAATGGGGTCCAACATTTCCCTGGACAAGGATGAGAAGGGAAAACCCTTTGATGAATCCATGTACAGATGCATCATAACTACTAGTAGACCAGATATTATGTATGCTACATGTGTCTGTGCTAGGTATCAAGCATGCCTTAAGGAATCTCATTACTCAGTTGCTAATAGAGTATTGAGATACCTTAAGGGCAGCCAAACACTTGGCCTTTGGTACCCTAAGAATAATGATTTTGAACTAATTTGATTTTCAAATGCTGACTTTGCAGGCTCCAAAGTAGATAGGAAAAGCACAACGGGGACTTGTCACTTTCTAGGATGGAGATTGATATCATGGAGTAGCAAGAAGCAGACAAGTGTGGTTATATCCACTGCTGAGTCTGAATACATTGCTGCTGGAAGCTATTGTACACAAATTCTGTGGATACAACACCAACTAGAGGACTACAACCTCAAGGTATGTAATTCTCCACAGTATTGTGACTCATCCAGTGCAATTTCTATTGCTAAGAATCCTGTTTCACATAGTAGGACTAAGCATATAGAAATTAGATATCATTTAATTAGAGAGCATGTAGAAAGTGAAGATATCCACCTTGAATATGTCTCCACAGACAATTAAGTGACTGATATCTTTACTAAGCCATTGGATGAGGCTAAGTTCAATTCATTTAAAATTGAGTTTGGAATATTAATTGTTGGTTAATCCCTTAATTTTCAATTGATGATTTGTATGCTGTTGTTATTCCTTATACTAGAACATATATTGTTCACTACTGGGCAGTGTGCTCAGCTGAAACAGCTGAGAATGTTTCAGCTGAACCGCTGAGACAAGCATCATGTCTAAGCGGAACCGCTGAGAAGGCTGAATGGTTTCAGCAATACTCTATCCCAGCGGTATATCAGTCATTCTCAGTGGATCCGCTGAGATGGGTTATTTAAATAAAATCAAATCCTAATTAAGAATCCAGAGGCATTAAATAGATTAATGTAATAAGATAAATCATTAATTATCTCTAGGGTAATCTCAAACCTAAAATTAAACTACAACTCTATAAATAGTCTAATAGTAATAATAACAATACAAACCCTAAACCCCAGCCATCGAGATGACCTTTCTGATCCCGACTCAGTACTTGTCTTTCTCACAAAATGGGGCCAAAGTCTGCAAAGGATCTTCAGGAGGGTTATGAAATAGTCAGGAATGGATTTCAGCATGCCCCTCCAGAAATAAAGGATGTGATTCTGTTACTCAGCTTGATGGTTTAGGATTAGAATTTTTGCTGCCAGAGCCGTCAAAAATATTAAGAACTGAAGTGCTAGAATTTTATGTAAATGTCAAGTTATCTCCTACCAAAACCTATCTGAAAACAAAGATTGGTAGTGACAAGATCAAAATTACCCCTAAAAGACTAGAGAAAGCACAGAAGTTGCCATCAAAAAGCCAAGATGAAGAAGATGATGTTTCAGAAAAAGACAGAGTTAAAACACTAAAATGGTGTGAGTATAGTGATGCCAAAACTGGCTCACTAAAAAGGAAATATTTCAAACAAAGAGGAAAATTATTAGCTGATATTGTTGGGAAGGCCATTCTCTGCAAACCTGGCTCCCATGACACAATATCAAAATTTATGTGTGAGCTAATGGATATGATAATATTGAAGAAGAAGACATCCTGGGCACATGTAATTTTTCAAAGGATTAAAGAATGCCTTCAAGCCCCCAATATGGGAAGAATTTTGTCACTCTATCTCTTCCAAACTTACCCTAATTTGTTTGATGCCTCAAAAGGTTCAAACATCCATTATCTCAAGAGAATGGATATCAAAATCTTGGACAGGTTCACAAGAGTGCTCCCCATGAGCCATCCCTCTAAGGAAAAAGATAAGCAGAAAAAGCTGATCAAAGGAACTAGAAAAGCAAGGATGATATGTTCTGAATCAGATTCAGAAGAGGATGCTGCAAATCTAAGATCAGACAATATCCCTGATCAAGGAGGGATTTAAGGTGTAGGTGCAGGTGAGGGTGATGATCAAGATGACAATGATGCTCTCAGTCCTCTGAACCTCACAACCAATGAAGATGCACAAGATGAGCATGCTGCATCAGAAGGTCATGATGAACCAAAGTAAGATTGATCTCATCATCTCTAGTCTTGAAAGAAGGATCAACCTAATCCCTGATGAACCAACAGGTTTCTTGGAGCATAGTTTTGAAGATGCTCCATCTGAGGGGGAGCAGGAGATGCTAGATGATGATGATGATAATGATGAAGATGATGATGTTGCTGATCAAGATGATGATGTTGCTGATCATGATGATGGAGCTGAAAAGATGGATGATCAGGCTAGGGGGAGCATATAAAGGTCCCTGCTCAGGACATCACATCCACCCCTACAGATGAGACCTCCACTCTGATTGAATGTGATAATCTAAATGCTCAAGAAAAGTTCTTACCTACAGTGATACAACCTACAAGTCAGCCAACAGTAGTTGTTGAACCACAACAATCAAATGAATTTCTCCTAAATTCAATCAAGACATTGCTTGATGCCCAAATGTAATCAATGAAGGAGTATATTGATAAATCAATCTCAACTGTGAAGGATGAGGTGATGAATGAGATCAAGTGATTAAAGGAAGACACTACCTACCTAAACTCCCAGATGATAAAATGGTTTGCTCTAGAAGAAAATAGTGTAGTATCACAATACACTATCCTCAGAGCCTTGGACAAAGATCTCAAGATGGAAGAATCTGACATGAGATATGTCAAGAACTTTTTCAGCAAGACAGATGAAGTAATAGAGAAAGCTACAAATCACATTGATGATTTTGTGTGATCCACAGGGACCACCGTAATAGGAGAAGGTGAAAAGATGAAAGAAGATACGAAAGCTAATCAAGAGAATGCATTCCAAACCATGTTTGGCTTAGTGACAGCTGCTATTCAAGGGATTGAACATAAATTCTTTGAAGAATCCAGAAAGTGGGAGGAGACCAATGCTGAAACAAATGCTGAACTTGCCCTCAAAGTCCTGCAAGGAACTAGAATTGCATTAAATCTTCCTCTACTAGACAATCTGAGATAAGAAGATTTTGATTTTCAAGCTCAAGCAAAGATTGCATAGGATGCATAGCTTGCAGCCAAGAGTAAGAGAGAAGGAGTCATGCTTATTGAGGAATTCATGGCCAAGAATAGGAATGATCAAGCCAAAGATCCTGACTTTGAATATTGGAGTGATGATTCAAAGAGCATAATCCTAAATGCATAGCTAAACCATGGTCAGATATGCAAAAATATTGATAGGATGTATCCAGTAGTGTAATGGATCAAACACTTAGAAAGGATTTCTCTAAGAGAAAGGGTATTCAAAGAAAACCTAGTAAGAAAAAGCAACCCTAAAAGAATGTCATCCAAATATATCCCAAAACCATTCTTACACTTCAGAAGGTAGGAGAATAAGAAGAAGGTTGCTGAGATGAAAGTTGATGCTGTTGGAAAGGAGGTTGTTGGTGAAGGTGCTGGAAGTTCAAGTGCTTCAAAGAAGAGAAAAACATGAACTAATGTTTAAATTTTCATTAGACAAAAATATGCACTAAAATTTGTAACATTATGTATTAACATTCTGATGAGTCCCGATTATATACACATATATGGACTCATCTGGGCCGTTTATCTAGTCATTCCACTACACTTTAGCCTTGTTTTCGCTTATATTTGTTATCACTTGCTATGTGCACTTCTAGGCCCATTTTGGTGTTTTTTCGTATCTTTCTTTGTTATTAGTTTTCTTGCGATGTTAAGTCCCACTTTCAGTGGCTAGACTGGTGTCGTACGCTGGAACAGGTGTCGTGCAGGTGTTTCCGGTGCAATTCTGCACAGGAACACTGCGCACGATCACCGGTTCTATTGCGCACGACCAATGGTCGTGCGCTACTGATCGTGTGCACTTAACCCTTTTTTATGAGTTCTGTTTGGTGCAGTGCGCACGACCATCTACGCTAGTGCGCACGACCACCGGTCGTGCGCCACTGTTCGTGCGCGCTTATCATCAATTTCTTGAGTTCTGTTTCAATCAGTGCGCACGACCACCTACGATAGTGCGCACGACCACCGGTCGTGCGCCACTGGTCGTGCGAACATGTTATTTCATAATTTCTGTCTTTGCAGGTTCCGTCCAGGCAGAGCGCACGATCACCGAATTCTAGTGCGCACGACCACTGGTCGTGCGCCAATGACTGTGCGCACTGTTTAATTCCAGCGCCTATAAATTCCGCTGCTCGCGATTTAGGTCAGATCACTCGCTGTTTTCCGCCGTTCCTGCTCCAGTTTCGTCCGACTTCGCCCCTCCACCGTCGCCCACCATCTAGAGGTGCTCCGGGCTTGTTCTTCACGCCAATCTTGAGCCGGAGTTTCCTCTCGGCCTCCTCCTTCATCCAAGAGCTCCAAAGGAAGACCTAGTCACCATTGCCGTCAAGCAAGGGGAAGTTTGCAACCTCTACCGGATCGTGAGACGAAGAAGACGGGTTCATTGGAGAGTCGTGACAGCTCTCTATACCCCGGACGTAGTTGCGGACCGAGCTTGGACGCGGATTGACAACCCGGCGATTCCAACCGTGAATCTCCAACGAGCCTTCGGATTCGGTCGATTTCTTGCCTTGTTCTCCTCTTATTGATTGTTGTAATAGTTAGATTTTTTGTATTTTGATGAAGAACACTATAGACCTTGCTATTTAAAGTTATTTCATGTCTATGTGAAATACTCTTTTTGTTTATTTGTGTGCTTGAGGTGCGCCCCATTCCATCCTCCATCCCGCTGTCACGTCCGGTGCCGCACTAGCAATTGCTAGTGGCGTGCTTGTCGAAGAGGTGCTTGCGACCCTCATTCCGTTAGCCTACTCGCCCATCCGCCTACCGAAGCGTGGCATCGCGGCCCGTGTATTCCATCCTACCTAACGAAGCAGCGCGCTCAAGGCCTGCATACTTCGATCCGCTTGCCTACTCGTCCATCCGCCCTTACGAAGTAGCGCGTTCAAGGCCTATGTAGTCTTCCATCCCGCCGAGCGAAGCATTGCATAGCGGCATTGCATAGGAGTAGTTGATAGCTTTTCTTTTATTTTCCAAAAGCCAACCCAACTCCCCCACATTCCATCCGATTTAAGGACTTCAATCTCAAGTCCTTCCTCGAAACCTAACTCCACCTTACTGTGTTCCTCAAGAGACCGACACTCGGGGATTTTCCCCATTATTATTACTTGCGCGACCGGTGCACTTGCCGAATCATCGCATCAAGTTTTTGGCGCCGTTGCCGGGGAACACAGACGTGTGAGTTTTCTAGAGAGGGAGAGTCTGAGAGAGAAGCCCTTCCATTTGTAAATTGCATCTCTTATTTTATTTCTGTTCTTTTTATTCCTTTTTCTTGTTTTATAGTAGGTTGCTTTAGTAAATTTTTGTTAGGTGTAGTATTTCGCACAATAGTGTTCTTCTTTTTGAATCGTTTTATCTTCGCACTATGTGGGCACATCTTAATTTCCGTTGCCGTTGGTGTGGAGCTACCTCCCACTCTAGTGATGAATGCCCTACGGAGAATAGTAGGCATAATTCTTATAGCCCAGCATATGGAGCACCGACTTCGTCTGGTACTCCATATGGTGCGCATAAGTCTTATGGCTACTCTGCTGAGCCTTTACCATCATACTTCTTTTCGGCTTCAGCACCCGCTGTGCCAAAGAAGCTTGCTAGGCAGTGCCAGTTTTGTCGGAGCACAGATCATGCCCTGAAGGATTGTGTTGCTTATCTTCGCCAATTGGATGAGGATGACGAGCCGGATATCCGGATCGTCCCGAATCCTAACTCTGGCGGCACACCTTCAACATCCGGTTATGTGTCTTTGTCACCTTCACATCTTGAAGGGTATGGCATGGACACGGTCACTGGATGTGTGGCTGATCTGGGCACCGACATTGCTGAGCCTATTCTCCCGGTGCATCCACCACCTCTAGTGGATTCGATTCTTTGTGAGGAATCGGTGCTCGACTTTTATCCGAGCACTACTCCTCTCCCTGTTGTGCATACTACACTCGTCTCTGACGACATTGTTGATGATGTGTCGCAGGAGGAGGCGGTTGATCTGAGTGTTGTGCCTATTCCTATGGAGGAGGACAACCTTCTAGGTGAAGAGGAATTTTCCTCAGCACCGGTGGAGGAAGTCCAAATCCTAAGCCTGGCCACCGTTGATCCCGCCGAATCTTGTAGCATTGATGACAATGCAAACATTATTTTACTTCCCCAACCTAATGGGAGTGAGACCGGGACCACTCCCCCGATTTTTGATTATTTATGTTCTTCATCTTGTTTATTTCTCGATCCCCCCTCTTCACCCGAGCCTGTGCAGGTTGAATCTTCACAGGTACTTCAGGAGGACTTGGAGCTTTGTGCTCAAGTCAATGATGAGTGTCTCCTTTTATGCGAGGAGGTTGATCCCTCCTCCATTAAGGAAGCCTCATTCGTTGCCTTCTCCTCCTGCGGACCTGCTGTGGACGATACCTTGCTGGGCAAGGATAGTTTTGGTGAGATGAGTGAGGACCAGGCCTCCTCCTCTTCTTACTTTCTTTTCCCTCTACCTGAGAGGAGCAGGTATTTATATTCGGGTAGAGGCGTGACTGTTCTTTCTCCGTATAGGTACCCGCTACCGACACGGATATTAGGCCAGTTACCTGTCCACTTCTCCTTCCATAGGCCCATTAGCTAGAACTCTTAAAGTTTGAATAAGTCGTGCTGGGAGGACAATAACCCCAGTAGTTATCTTTCTTTTCCTGCATTCTTATTTCTTCTAATCATGTTTAGTTAGTAGTACTTTCTTTTCAGTTTTCTTTTGTCTTTTGTTTTTGCGGAGCTGACCCCTGCAGGTATCTTCTCTGGATGGCGGATGTTGCAGCTCATTTTAGTTTACACGCCAATCTTCTGGTATGCTCACTTGCTGAGCATTTGGTACTCTCTTCCCCTAGCCTTTGCTGATTTTCATGTCATATATTATGCGGATTGTTTAGTTTAAGTCTGGGGAGAGTAGTTTTGTTTACCTGCTCACGTGCACTATTGCACTGCATGCTAGAAGATTTCATTTAAAATGTTTTGTTTATTTTCATTGCACACTACATCACCCACTTGAGCGCGTACTCATCTGTTTGCTTGCTCTGTTGTGAATTTAATTCTTCTGCTTATTTGGGAAAGTCTAGGTGATGGCTTAGGACTATGTAGCAGAGTAAAATGTTGACTCCCGTAGTGCTCCTAGTCGAGTGCTCGGTTGCATAGGAATTTGTGTAGGTTAGATCTCTTTTTATACTATGGTTTTATATTTTTCTCTATTAGTGTAAATGTTGTTTACTCTACTCAAATGGTGAATCCCGTGTGAATCAAACGGTAGCATAGGGATGTGTGTAAACGATCGCTAGATTCGTATTTCTTGAGTCGGGAGAAAGGAGAATCTTTCTCGGTGGCTAGAACTTGCCCCAAGCGATTCTTGAAGCATGGGTATACGGTTAGTCAATTGTGTGAATGTGATATAGGCCATCATTTTGGCCCGGTTGAGCCTTTGTGCCTATCCCTACCGCTATATCCTCACTAGCCCAGTTGTGCCTACCCGTTCTTTGATTCAGCCCCACTTTTATTTCACCAAAGCCCAAAAGCCAATCCTAGTCGCACACCCAAATCTGAGCTTTAGCTGTTTATTATTTTCATGAGTTGGGTTGTTGATGTGGTAATATGTTTGTGAAGATGTGGATGTGTCCTTTTGTTTATTTGCTGAAAATGATAAGAAAAGAAAAAAAAATGAGAAAAAGAAAAGAAGTTAAAAAGAAAGGAAAGAGAAGGAGTGTTTAATTGAAAATCTTTATGTATAGATTTATGTTTGGGAGTAGGCGGTGCATGCAACCATGCTGTTAAGTCCAAGTCTGGGGGTGTTGTGTACCCGCGTGTTTGTGTGGTGAATGAGGATAGTTCCTGCATTAGCTCATTTGGGTTTAGTATTTGAACCATCGTCTTTATCATTGTATACCTCACCTAAACCCAAGCCCCATTTAAAACCTAAAGTCCTATTGATTCACGCATTTGAGTCAAACCAGTGCCGTGGAGAGAATGTGACCGGGCAAGCCTATGGTCACCGACACCGATGGATTTCGGTGGAGTTTATCCGGCACCCCAATCTTGAGCAATGCTCATCTCAGCGTTTAGTTTACTTTCTCCGTATGCGTGACCGAATGATTCACCGTAGTTCACCATTGTGAGTAGTTGTAATATGCTTTTACTCTTTTAGTAATATATAAACTGTTTTTATAGTCAGAAATCGTTTCTACTATTTTTCTTATGCACGTGAGCATGCGACTTCGCATGGTACTCTGTATTGTAGTTTTAAGCCATCTACTTTTCTTTCCCCGTTCGCATGGAATTTGTTTGCTCGGGACGCGCAAACAGGTAAGTCTGGGGGTGTGATGAGTCCCGATTATATACACATATATGGACTCATCTGGGCCGTTTATCTAGTCATTCCACTGCACTTTAGCCTTGTTTTCGCTTATATTTGTTATCACTTGCTATGTGCACTTCTAGGCCCATTTTGGTGTTTTTTCGTATCTTTCTTTGTTATTAGTTTTCTTGCGATGTTAAGTCCCACTTTCAGTGGCTAGACTGGTGTCGTACGCTGGAATAGGTGTCGTGCAGGTGTTTCTGGTGCAATTCTGCACAGGAACACTGCGCACGATCACCGGTTCTATTGCGCACGACCACTGGTCGTGCGCCACTGATCGTGTGCACTTAACCCTTTTTTATGAGTTCTGTTTGGTGCAGTGCGCACGACCATCTACGCTAGTGCGCACGACCACCGGTCGTGCGCCACTGTTCGTGCGCGCTTATCATCAATTTCTTGAGTTCTGTTTCAATCAGTGCGCACGACCACCTACGATAGTGCGCACGACCACCGGTCGTGCGCCACTGGTCGTGCGAACATGTTATTTCATAATTTCTGTCTTTGCAGGTTCCGTCCAGGCAGAGCGCACGATCACCGAATTCTAGTGCGCACGACCACTGGTCGTGCGCCAATGACCGTGCGCACTGTTTAATTCCAGCGCCTATAAATTCCACTGCTCGCGATTTAGGTCAGATCGCTCGCTGTTTTCCGCCGTTCCTGCTCCAGTTTCGTCCGACTTCGCCCCTCCACCGTCGCCCACCATCTAGAGGTGCTCCGGGCTTGTTCTTCACGCCAATCTTGAGCCGGAGTTTCCTCTCGGCCTCCTCCTTCATCCAAGAGCTCCAAAGGAAGACCTAGCCGCCATTGCCGTCAAGCAAGGGGAAGTTTGCAACCTCTACCGGATCGTGAGACGAAGAAGACGGGTTCATTGGAGAGTCGTGACAGCTCTCTCTACCCCGGACGTAGTTGCGGACCGAGCTTGGACGCGGATTGACAACCCGGCGATTCCAACCGTGAATCTCCAACGAGCCTTCGGATTCGGTCGATTTCTTGCCTTGTTCTCCTCTTATTGATTGTTGTAATAGTTAGATTTTTTGTATTTTGATGAAGAACACTATAGACCTTGCTATTTAAAGTTATTTCATGTCTATGTGAAATACTCTTTTTGTTTATTTGTGTGCTTGAGGTGCGCCCCATTCCATCCTCCATCCCGCCGTCACGTCCGGTGCCGCACTAGCAATTGCTAGTGGCGTGCTTGTCGAAGAGGTGCTTGCGACCCTCATTCCGTTAGCCTACTCGCCCATCCGCCTACCGAAGCGTGGCATCGCGGCCCGTGTATTCCATCCTACCTAACGAAGCAGCGCGCTCAAGGCCTGCATAGTTCGATCCGCTTGCCTACTCGTCCATCCGCCCTTACGAAGTAGCGCGTTCAAGGCCTACGTAGTCTTCCATCCCGCCGAGCGAAGCATTGCATAGCGGCATTGCATAGGAGTAGTTGATAGCTTTTCTTTTATTTTCCAAAAGCCAACCCAACTCCCCCACATTCCATCCGATTTAAGGACTTCAATCTCAAGTCCTTCCTCGAAACCTAACTCCACCTTACTGTGTTCCTCAAGAGACCGACACTCGGGGATTTTCCCCATTATTATTACTTGCGCGACCGGTGCACTTGCCGAATCATCGCATCACATTCTATATCTAATACAATTGGTCGTTCAGTCAATCTCTGAGTCTCATGCGTTTATAAGTAAATTCAAGTGAAGCTTAATATATGTTGTGTATTAATGCTTAATATATGCTGTGTGTTAATGCTTAACATGTTTTGTGTATTTATACTTAACATATTTTGTGTATAGATGCTCTTTACATGACAAGCTGTCTATATAAATGATAACAATAAGATTGTTATGGTGTCATGACTTATCATTTTACCATCTCTTTAAGTTTCATGATATGTTTATTGTGTTAATGTATCTTATCATTGGTGTATGTTCTGCCTTCTTCAAATAGGGGGAGATTGTTGAGAATATTGCCCTTCAATCTTCCCTAGATTTGAAGATGCATCACACTCAATGCTAAGTACATATTGTATTTGATAAGCCTTTCTACATTATGTGTATGCAGGTTTAGGTTATTTCATATATTGGAATAGGTCTTTGATTTTACTGTCAAAATCGTTGAGACAACAGTCTGGTCTCAGTTGAACAGCTGAGACGCAGTTGTATTGCCGCTGAGAAGGAGTCTGTCTCAGCTGAGCTGCAGATAGAGAAAATCCGTTGAGAATACAATCTGTCTTAGCGGATCCAATGAGACAAAGTCCACTCTGCCGCTGAAACTGGAGTCTGTCTCAGCCCATCCGCTGAGATAGATTCAAATATGAATGTTACCTGGCAGGTTCTATTTTCAGCGCAAGTGACCAGAAAGCAGGATAAAGTATTCTATTCATGTACATACTATGACTAGGATATGGAAAGAGTCGTTGATGCCTATTGGAGGTATAAAAGCATATGTTAGGTGAATGTAACAGTAAGCTTGCACAACTAAAAAGAAAAGACATTGACGGCGACCAAAGGCAAGCTCAACCTGCTGTTCTTGTTGATTAAAGCTTAGAAGAACAAGAAAATCTTTTCCTTCAGCTGAAGTGGAAGATCATGTGGAGCAGAGATAGCAAAAGCTTTTGTACTGCTCAAAGACAGCATCTGCTGTAATGCTACAACAGAAGAACCAAAGCTGAAGGTCTTTACATTTTATCTTCTGTTGTTGAAACCTAATCTCAATCAACTCTGTAAGAACATTGTGTTCTGAGTGTGTAGGGCTGTAGGCCTGAGTGAAGGGTTGTAGGCCTCAATGCAGGGCTGTAAGACTGGGTGTAGGGATGTGAGCCTGAGTGTAGGACTATACTCCTAATCTGAGTTAGGGCATCTTGATAGGCCTGAGGTAGGAAACCAGAAGTGTTTCTGAGCTGTAGGAGTTTTGGAGAACTCTGAGAAGTAGGGCTTCTTGCCTGAGGTAAGGTTTTGGAGGAAACCTGAGAGATCATGTGGGATATGTGTTTTAAGCTCATTGAGCTGAATTTTGGAGAAGTTTGCCTTATCTAACACACTGTTAGAAAGGTGTAGAGAGAAAGTGGACTACCCACAAACACACTGTCTTGGGGAACCACTATAAATTGCTTTGTGTTTTCTGTGTGCATTATTCCATATTGCTAAATCATAAAAAATAGTCTGCATAATTAGAACAAGCAAAGGAACCTATTCGCCCCCCCCCCCCCCCCTCTAGGTGAGTTAGACTACCACCAAGTAATCTATTAGGGGCCAATTCTTTCTTGGCGTTGGTGATGTGGGTCTTCTCCTGGTCCCTTGGCCGGTCGGGCGCGATGAGTGCAACTCGCTTCATGAGATAGTTCTTCCAAGACATCCTCCTCCCGAACTGCCTCCTCGATCGGAGCGCGGTTTGGAACTGGGGGGAGCGAAACATTCAGTGTTGGAGCTGGAGCTGGAGCTCGAGGAACCTCAAATTTTCTCAGGAGTGTTATTATCTCAGTTTGCTGCTCCTCCATCTGACATATGCGCCCTTCTAGTGCTACTATGGGAGTATTTCCCGCTTCCTCCATAAGAGGCGCGTTTATGAGCAAATACGAGGGATCCGTATCGACGCGTCCATCATGGATTGATACTTTGGTGGTTCTGGCACTTCTTCTGGCCATCGCTATCAGTTTCGAGTATTGCTGCGAAGTGTATTCTAACTTTGGGAAAGTCTTCGCAGAGTTTTGGGAACACCGTTCCCACAGACGACGCCAAACTATTGTGGATCACTCGATTCTCTTAGTAGACCGATCTAATTGAACCACCTTAGCTCGAGAGCGAACCCAATGTGCAAACAGTCAATGAATGAATCGATAAGAAACACGAGTACTTTTAACGTGGAAAACCCGGAAAGTGTGAAAAACCACACGGCCGGAGCTGTGCCGGCCAAATTCCACTATCTGTTGGAGGATTATAATTAGAAACTAAGAACTCGAGCGCGACAGATCGCTGCTCATTATAATGGTGGAAAGAGAGAGATAACTATGAGGGTGACAAGCCACCTCTCAGAAAACTGAGCATTTCTTCTTCGGAGAAAAAATGTGAGAACAAAAGTGAGATGACTGAGTCGCCTTTCTGGACCCGAAGGATTCTCAATGTCTTAGAAAGATTGTCTTCTAAAGTGAAGGAAATCTTCAAGCACTTGACGGAGATCTCTGAAGCCTCGAATGAGATCTTCTAAGGCCGGAGGAGATCTTCAAGCGCCGAAGGAGACTTAGAGGAAATCTTCAACAGAGCTCTCTCGGGTGTAGATGGCAATGTGTCTTGAACTGACAGCCCTGAGCTCCTTTTACAGTATTGGGAAGGAGTAGCCCGATAATTTCATCGTTGTAACCACCGAAACAACCTGACGGGCGAATCACGCAGGTCGATTTGGAGCACAAGGATCGCCATTTTTTGTAAATGACCATTTCGCCCTTCAGGCAGTTCGGGCATGTTGGGCAGCTTCGAAGACCGCGATGAAGGCGACAAACAAGATCTGCAATCTGAGAAATTAAGAAATGTTAACTGTCGTGCGCACAATGAATACGGGAGCATTCCGAGTGCACAATGAACACAGGAGTGTTTTAAGCGCGCAACGAACACATGAGCGTTCTGAGCGCGTAACAAACACAGGAGTGTTCTGGGCGAATGGAGAACGGGCGCGGAGGCATTTTGAGTGCGAGGTGAGCGCAGTGGTATTGTGAGCGCATCGTAAGCGCGAAGGCTTTCATGACGAAGGATGTCGTAGTGTGTATCGCAATGGTGATGATGATGGATGACGCTCATCATGGTGATGACAAAGAAAGACATGAACGCATGATGATTAAATGTGATATGGCCCCCCGCGACAGTCTCCTTGCGACCTCCTCGATTTAGTAGGTTGATGCACACCAAAGTGTGAATTTTATTATGGTGTTAAGATTAATAACTCCCCAATTTGGGAGTTATTAATTTGATAAGCTTGACAGCCTAATAACTCCCCATGGGGAGTTATTAACGTGACAAGCCTAATAACTGCCCATGGGGAGTTATTAACGCCCAATTGGGGAAAGCACTCCCCAATTAAGGCTATAAATGGGCATTGACCAAGGCTTCATTTGGCGCAGTAGTGGCGGTCGTGAATTTCGTGGCCATGAACCATCGTTCGTGAACGCCCTACAAAAATTCATGCATTTTATGCTCAAAACTAGTTTATTTCTTTATAGCGGTTGATGAGTAGGATTTATGCGTATTTTAATTATAGTATTTAGGTTAATTTTAATATAAAATTGTAAATACTATTAATATTTTAGTTAAAAATCATTTCTTTTACAATTTCTGTTTTAAATATAGTTGTATTTCTGTTTTGCAGATTTTTCTGGAGTTTTTTTACAGTTTATGCTCGTCCACAGCAAGTCACGCTCTCGATCATGCCCGTGACCAAGGGCGTGTAAAAATAGAATCTTGTCAGTGGTGATGTCGTCGAGACGAGGAGCTGCCGTCGAGAAGTTGACCCAAGTCACGCCCGTGACCCATAGGTCACGCTCGTGACTTTCACGCGTTATCCCTGCTTTCTGCCACACCGAATTCAAGCCCATGCTGCATTGATTGAAGCCGTCCAAGTACACGTCCATGACCCAAGTTACACGGGCGTGTAATGTCCGAATTTCTCCCAGCGTCACGCAAAGCACACGCCACTGTCCCAACCGTGCAGATCAGTGATTACACGTCCTAGGTCACGCCCGTGACCGAGGGTGTGTAACTTGGAAAATTTTCCTATAAATTCAGGAGCTCATTTCCAGCAATTCCTCCTCCTGCCCCTGCCCATTTGGGCTCTTCTTGTATAGATTTTTCTTATTTTCATGTTTATGTTTAGTTTTTAATTATTGTAATTTTCTTAGTTTAATTTCTTATAATTTCAATTCATGCAAGTTAGTCTAGTTTTAATTCAATGCAATGTAACTTAGTTTAATTTCATGTATCTCTCTTTTTCTGTAATGAAATTTTCCGCTCTTTTCTTTTATGCAAAAAATCTCTTCCTTTCTTCTTCTTTCTCTTTCTTTATTTTTATTTAGCAAGTAATTAGTTGTTCTTGATTTTTGCAAGTTTTGTTTTGAAATCATCTCATCACCTTATTATCGTATCTTGCCTCCTTCAATTTATTCTCGAAAAATAACGATATCGAGTTCATATGCCGGTTATAAAATTCGGTATTTGTTTTCTTATTCTAGTTAGCCGAGAGGCTCATGCGTACGAATCGATTGCTCGAGAATAAAAAGAGTTGCATGCACCCCTCGAGAGAGGATGACGTAAATCTTCTGGATATGAGTCAAATCCTATAGTGGGATTCACCTCGTTAAAGCAAGTATTAGGCGTTTCTGTTATAGGACGAGATTTCGGCCGATCAACTTAATCTCAGGTGGGCGTATTCCTCGAGAGAGGTGCGTTCATAAGCTAGGAATCTCCACGATCAAGGTTTAAAGTAGAATGATAATTTGTATCCTTTTACTTCATTGTAAGGCGAGTTCTAATCATGTTTTGATTTTGTTACTTTTCTTTTTTCTATTTTATTTAGTTTTAATTATTACTCTTTTCCAATTTTATTTTCGATAAAATAATAGTTAGCTTTCTCGAAGTAGAAGTACTCGACATACCCGTGTTTTAATATGACCTTGATATTTTTCTTATGCATCCTATACTATAAACGATAAGGTACGCTTGCCTTCATCGGATGTAGAATTGGAGAACATCAACAACCTTCCTCTTAAATTCATAAATCCGTAAACAATTATTTTCATATCAAATTTTTGGCGCCGTTGCCGGGGATATTTTGTCGATATTTTGAAAAGAGAAAGCACTATTACTTTTATCAAAAATTCAAAAAAAAAATAATAAGTGACTTTTATGTTTTATTTCTTTTTATTTTGTGTTTTGTTTTATTTTAAAAATAATTTTGCAGGTGATCGTGGTAGTCGTCCGTCTCCAAATCAGGGACGTGCTTCGTTCTCCCCTCCTTGTTCTTTTTCTTTCATAATATTGTGCTTATATTTTATTTTTGTTCTCCATATTTAGCTTTCAACATTGGGGACAATGTTGAATTTTAAGTATGGGGTGTATTTTCCCTTTCCTTTAAATTATAAAATCGTAGAAAAATTCCAAGAAAATTTAAAAATCCCAAAATTCCAAAAATATTGTTTGTACATAGTTATTTTCTGTTTGTACAAAGTGTATTTCCTATTTTGTTGTCTTTTACAAAAAGAAAAATTAGCTTTTCCAAAAAATTAGAAAACCCAAAATATTAAAAACAAAAAATTAGAAAATAGAAAATTAATTTCTTGGAAAGGCACATTTGGGATATCATCCCATCACACCTACTAGTGCCGTTGAGAACCCTTCATGGGGTATACCTCGGGAAGTCCAAGAATTAACAAAAAAAATTTAGGCTTTTTAGTATATGTTTAGCATTTTTATTGTTTATTTCTTATCAAAAATCCAAAAAAAGATAATATCAAAAATAAAATAAAAAGATAATATCAAAAATCCAAAAAAAGATAATATCAAAAATCCAAAAAAAGAGATAATATCAAAAATCCAAAAAAAGATGATATTAAAAATTTCAAAAAAATTTAATGAAAACTTAGAAAAATCCCAAAAATATAATAAGCTCTTACTTTGGTTTTTGTTATTTCCAAAATCATTTTTTATGAGCTTATTTATAAGCATTTATATTTTTTGTTTTTAATTTGCTAATCTTTTATTTTATCATGGTTTGCCAAATCTATTTTTGTTTAGGTGATTTAGTTTTAAGAAATATTTTATAATTTTAATTTGATTAGAGATTTTTTTAGCACCTCTTCTCTTTTATTTTAAATAGTTTTAATTTTGTAGTAATTTTGCTTAACACCTTTAGATTTTAATTATGTCTACCTCATGCTTTTAGAATCATAGGAAAATTTAATTTACCAAAATTTGCTCTAAAAATAATTTAAATTATATGACAGAAATTTCTCTCTACCCTACCCCTTTGATGGCATAAAAAACGTATTTTAAAAGATCATATGTCATGGGAATAAGAGGATAAAATTCATTATTTCCTAAACATATGCACCCAAAATTAGTTTAAAAGATTATGTGGCATGGAGTAAGAGGATAAAATTCAGTACTCCTAAACATATACATTTTGGGTTTTTATTAGAAGAGAATTTTAAAAGATTACATGACATGGAAAATGAGAGGATAAAATTCATCATTTTCCTAAACATATACAAATAAAAAAAATAGTATGATGAGAGGAAAAAAATCCATCACCTCCATTCTAAGATCTCTTCTTTATGCCAAAATTTATGAACTCCCCCTAAACCAATATCTTTGATCTAGATTTAAATTAAGTTATGGAGAGAGCAATATTTAGTAGGTTACTTCTTCCTTTAATTTCTTTCAAAGTTATGGTTTTTATAATTTTAAATCTAATTTTGTTTACATATTACTCAATCTTGTTTACTAGTCATTATTTTTGAGAATTTTTGGCTAAACATTTTTCTCTTATTATTCTAATCTCATAAATTAGGACTTAATTCGTTAATCCTTAAATTTTCTTTTTAGCTTACTTATGATTTAATAAATTTTTAGTTTTAATGAAATTTTTTATTAAATGTTTTATAAATATTTCTCATACTTTTGCTCTGGAATAGCAAAAGCTTAAGTATGGGGGTATTTGATGAGTAAGATTTATGCATATTTTAATTATAGTATTTAGGTTAATCATTTCTTTTACAATTTCTGTTCTAAATATAGTTGTATTTCTTTTTTGCAGATTTTTTTGGAGTTTTTGGTAAAAATTCACAGTACACGCCCTAGGTCACAACCGTGACCAAGGGCGTGTAACTTTAATGCTAGTCTAGATTGATGTCGTGCAGTTTAAGCTCGTCCACAGAAATTTAAGCCATCGATCACGCCCGTGACCCAAAGTCACGCCCATGACCAAGGGCGTGAAAAAATACAATCTTGCCAGCGGTGATGTCGTCGAGACGAGGAGCTGCCATCGAGAAGTTAACCCAAGTCACGCCCGTGACTTTCACGCGTGATCCCTGCTTTCTACAGTGCCGAATTCAAGCCCATGCTGCATTGATTGAAGTCGTCCAAGTACACGCCCGTGACCCAAGTTACACGGGCATGTAATGTCCGAATTTCTCCCGCCGTCACGCAAAGCCCACGCCATTATCCCAACCGTGCAGATAAGTGATTACACGCCCTAGGTCACGCCCGTGACCGAGGGCGTGTAACTTGGAAAAATTTCTTATAAATTCAGGAGCTCATTTTCAGCAATTCCTCCTCCTGCCCCCTGCCCATTTGGGCTCTTCTTGTATAGATTTTTCTTATTTTCATGTTTATGTTTAGTTTTAAATTAATGTAATTTTCGTAGTTTAATTTCTTGTAATTTCAATTCATGCAAGTTAGCCTAGATTTAATTCAATGCAATGTAACTTAGTTTAATTTAATGTATCTCTCTTCTTATGTAATGAAATTGTCCACTCTTTTCTTTTATGCAAAAATCTCTTCCTTTCTTCTTCTTTCTCTTTCTTTATTTTTATTTTGCAAGTAATTAGTTGTTCTTGATTTTTGTAAGTTTTGTTTTGAAATCATCTCATCGCCTTATTATCATATCTTCTCACCTTCGATTTATTCTCGAAAAATAACGATATCGAGTTCATATGCCGGTTATGAAATTTGGTATTTGTTTTCGTATTCTAGTTAGCCGAGAGGCTCGTGCATACGAATCGATCGCTCGAGAATAAAAAGAGTTGCATGCACCCCTCGAGAGAGGAAGACGTAAATCTTCTGGATAGGAGTCAAATCCTATAGTGGGATTCACCTCGTTAAAGCGAGTATTAGGCATTTCGGTTATAGGACGAGAGTCCGGACGATCAACTTAATCTCAGGTGGGCGTATTCCTCGAGAGAGGTGCGTTCATAAGCTAGGAATCTCCACGGTCAAGGTTTAAAGTAGAATGATAATTTGTAACTTTTTATTTCATAGTAAGGCGAGTTCTAATAAAGTTTGATTTTGTTACTTTTCTTTATTTTATTTAGTTTTAATTATTACTCTTTTCCAATTTTATTTCCGATAAAATAATAGTTAGCTTTCTCGAAGTAGAAGTACTCGACATACCCATATTTTAATATGACCTTGAAATTTTTCTTAAGTATCCTATACTATAGACGATAAGGTATGCTTGCCTTCATCGGATATAGAATTGTGGAACATCAACAACTTTCCTCTTAAATTCATAAATCTGTACACAATTATTTTCATATCAGCGGTCATAACATTTGTCTTGCCAAATATACATTATATAATAATGACGTTTTTGACCAAACTCATCGAAGAAAATAAGTTGCGCCAATGAAGCCCAAGTCAGCCCCCCAAATGGGGCGCTGACTTGGTCAGTGCACTATTTGGGGTTGGGGGTGCTGCAATGTCGCACCCCCATGGTGCAGGAATTACCTCACCTTTTTGGTGCGGTAATTTCCGCACCTCTTTGGTGCGGCAGATGCCGCACCTCTTTGATGTCGCAGATGCCGCACCTCTTTGGTGCGGCAGATGCCATACTCACTTGGCGCCGCAATTTTCGCACCCTATTGGGGAGGCAATTGTCGTGCGACAATTGTCACGTGGCATTTTTCGATTAGCACGTCGTGCGTGGCGCTTGCGTGCTCGGCGGTGTCTGCCTGTATGGTAGGTTCGTGGTGCAATTTGCGCGTATGGGCACACCGGTGACCAATTCAGAGTCCAGATAGACTCGGAATTTCACGAGACTGGGCCCGTTGGAATCGTATCAGCGAGCCTGTCGAGGTCGTGATGAAAAATCATGGGTTCGACCGGGTTCGACCAGGTCCGTTTTGGGGAATCGCATCAAGGTTGTTTGGACGAGAAGTTACTTCAAAAGATCTTTTACAAGAAAGGTGTTTTGGTGTTTTTTGAGCAGCCGGTCCAACAAGGCTCTCTAAAAACCACTCTCTCCTTTCATTTTATTTCTCGTTTATTCGATGGTTTACGAAAGCCACACCCGACCATTCGCGATCCATCAGTCTTCCTTCTCGCCGGTGCAAATAATTTCTTCTCTCATTTGCGACTCTTCACCCATTCACAATTTTTTCTTCTCGTCGGTGACCTTTTGTAATATGCTTATTTAATATTTATATAATGTTTATTTATCCATCCGATAAATAATTAGCCCAAAACATATTTTTATTATTAAAAAGTTAAGCAATTATTATTAAAATGTTATTCTTCTAAACATAAAGAATGTAAAACATTTTTTTAAAAAGCACTTAAATAATGATTTTCCAAACACTCAATAATTTTTTAAAATCACCTTTCTGTGCAGCTCTAATACCACCACTGGTTTCCCAACATTGCTTTTTCCACCGCAAAGAGAACCTTCATCTAGATTATTTAACCATATGATATAAGAGAAAAACATCATTTGATAAAATATTCTATGTTGCCAAATTTATTTACTCATTCATTATTTTAAATATTATAACTTTTATAATTTAATTTAATAAATTAGTTATTTTATTTTTAAAAATATGTCATTATACTTTCAATTTTATTAAATATTATATTTTGTAAGACAATAGATTACGAGGATAACAAATGACAATTACACTATGGCATGAGGAATATCGTGCACAACTACTTGTCTATATGTAGTAGCCGTGAACATAAAGCCCGATCGGGCCGGCCTGGACCGGGCCCGATCGGGCTTTTTCCTGTATCGGGCCGGGCCGGCCTTGTCCTCCCCTGGAATCAGGCCGGCCCGGGCCGGGCAGGCAGCACTTATGTGCTGCCTGCTCCGGCCCTTCAGGCTGGGCCGGCCCGGTTTTTTTACTTTTTTTTTAATTTAATGTTTTATTTTTTTTTTTTTTTTTTATAAATAATTAAATATTGAACAAATGAAAAATTTGGAACAAAAAATTTTATTAATATTGAAAATTTGGAACAAAATACAAAATTGAAAATACAAAGTTTCAAACGCGTCCCTTTCGTACAAAATTGAAAATACAAAATTTAAGTCATACAAAATACAAAATTGAAAATACAATTGCTCGATTTAATCATCTTGTAGATTCAACGCGTCCATTTCGTCTTCTATCTCCTCCGAGCTATCCTCCAATGCTGTTGTCTGTTGCTTCCTCTTTAAACTGTCCAAATAGTCCTTGTAGCATATGCAAATCTCCAGCGAATCTTCGTTAAGCCGGCTCCTCCGCTCGTTCAAAACCCTGCCACTAAGAGAAAAAGAGGACTCCGAAGCTACTGTACTAGCTTGTACAGTTAATAAATTACGGGCCATACAGGCCAAAACAGGATAGGTATTAGCTTTACCTTTCCACCAATTTAAGTGATCGAAGTTTTCGATCTCGTCCGAACTCATAAAATCGCTAAATTGAGTTTTTGTGTATAATCCTAATTCATCTAAACTACCAGATGTGCGCGCTTTTTTCCTAGAAGCTAAATCTAAAATTTTATTTTTAAGACTATCCTTCGTTTTGGGTTGCGTTATTTCTTTGCGGGGTCGTAACCCGTATAAGTTATTGTAATAATTATAACTTTGCGTAAAAAAATTAGTAAAACTTGTAGTACTAACGGGGTCATCCTCATCATAATTTATATTTAAGGTTAGATTAGTATTGATTTCGTCGATCAAATTTTCTACGCCTTCTACGTTAAGTAGCGGATTTAAAGCGCCGGCGCACGAAAACATAGGCGGTATTTCTCTATAATATTTTAAAAAATTTTCTTCCATTATTTTAATTAAAGGAGCCCAACCTTGGTGTTGCCTATAATAACTAAATCTTTCTGTGATATGTACGAAATGTTCAATTACTAATGCGCTCGTTGGATAATACACTCCAGATAAAGAAACGGTGGCCCTATAAAAACACTTTAGTAAATCTATATAATGTTCTATTATGGTCCAATCAGTTTCACCTAAACCGTGTTCAATATTAAGTAAACTATAATATTCCATTAGAAGATCTTTTTGTAGAACGGCTATTTTTAACATTTTATAGGTTGAGTTCCATCTAATAGGCATATCTAATTGTGGTTTCAAATATTTTTGATTTTGTGCTTTACAAAATTTTCTAAAATCTTGAGCTCGTTGTTTAGTACAATAAATTGCTTTTAACATGTCGCGAATTTTATTAATATATTGTGACATTACTTTTAAACTATCATGTACCACTAAATTTAGGACGTGACAAACACATCTAGTATGAAAAATGGGTCGTTGAGAAATGGTTTTAAATCTCGTTTTAACAATTCAATTGCGACGCTATTATTGGAGGCGTTATCAAGAGAAAAACTAAGTATTTTATCGTTAATTTTAAATTCCTGCGCACATTTCATAATAACTTTATATAAAGCTATAGCCGTGTGCGGGAATTCAAAACCTGTAAAACATATTACGCGTTTATTTTGCTCCCACGAAATGGGATCAATCCAATGACAAGTGATGCAAAGATAAGCTAATCCTAAATTTAAATTACTCGTCCAAACGTCGCTCGTTAGACTCACACGTTCTTCGAAATTTTCAAAATACCTAATTAATTCTTGTTTTGCTTCTAAATATAACCTAATCGTGTCGCGCCTTAAAGTAATTCTACTAACCTTTTGGTATTTAGGCTGAAGCCCCCCATGTATGTACTCTGTGCCGTCGTCATTGTCGAAGACGCTGAATGGCAGCCCACGTTTGATGACGAACTTCGCCTGCAGCTCTCGCTGTCGCATTTGATCGTACGTCCAAATCTGTCCGGCTCCAAAAATTTGGGCTTGACTTGACTCGGGAGGAGCTTGTTTCGACTCGCAAGACTTCTGGTGTCTAACGAGTGTCGAGTTGCCGCTGATGGATAACAACTTCGAGCACATCTTGCAGCGCGCTTTTCTTTCGGTCCCGACTTGTACCATCTCGAAATGCTCCCAAATAGTCGCTCTACGGTTGTGCTTCACCACCGAAGCCGTACTTTGGGAAGATGACGCTGGAGTTGTGGAGGACGACGCCATTGGGAGAGCTAAGAAAGAGAGAGAGAGAGAGAGAGAGAGGGATGGGGTGTGAGAAAAGAGAGAGGGGAGGGGGGGTATTTATAGGTTTTTTTTGTTTTTTTTAATTAAAAAATTAATTATAAAATATCAAAAAAAAATTTAAAAAATAAAAAGAAAAAGAGCAGCCAACGGCTCTCTTGAGAGAGTCGTTGGCTGCTCTCTCATGGCAGCATGGCTGCCACATGGCAGCCATGCTGCCATGAGCCTAACAGCTCTAATTAGAGCCGTAAGGCTCAATCGGGCCTAGCCCGAGACCGGATCGGGATATGCCCGGCCCGGTCTCGGGCTAGCCCAATTTTCGAGCTTTACCCGGCCCGGACCGGGCCGGGTATCTAGGCCAAAGCGGGGCCCTTTCAGGGCCCCGGGTAAGGGCTCGGCCCAGTTCGGGCCTGAACTGGGCCGGGCTTGACCGGGCCTTGACCGGGCCGGGCTCGGGCCGGCCCGTCAGGCCTGATTTTTTTGTTCACTATTAATATGTAGTGTAATTAATAATTTACCACTAACATTTATATATATATATATATATATATATATATATAAATATATATATATATATATATAAGTGTTGAATGGCACGGGCCTCCGACCCTACATGAGTGCAATCTGTGGGCTTTGCTTGCCCCCGGTGGGCTTCACCCGCCACCGACGGGATGCGGCCGCCAGTGGTGGGCTTCCCCCGCCCCCGGCGGGATTGTTTTATTTAATTATTTAACCTTTAATTATATATAATATTTTTTTAATAAACTTTTTTTGATAATTAAAAAAAATGAAATAATGCTTTAAAAAAATACTTCGTCCTTTTTGGGCTGCCGCCGACTGGCAGGCGTGAGCCCAACGGCAGGTTCGCCGGACACCGGCGAACCTACCCGGGGTTGTCCGGCGGGGCTTCGGCAGGTCCACCGGCAGGTTTGTCGGGGTTTGGCGAACCTGCCTGTGGGCTCACGCCGGCGGCAACCCAAATGGGCGGTGGGTAGAAGAACGTGGGAGGGGGCACGGGATTTTGGGGGGAGGGAGGGAAAAAGATTTAATCCTAATGGATATTCACAGGCCATCGTGATGGTTTTATTTGAGATCAAAGGTGGAGATTTTCTCAATGTCCCCATTACCTTGTTTATTTACCTTGCCATGGCCAAATCCCATACTTCTTTATAAATACGAGTCGAACGACACGGGCCTTCGGCCCTACGTGAGTGCAAACGGAGGGCTTCGCCCGCCCCCAGCCTTCGTCCGCCACAGGAGGGATTCGTCCGCCGGTGGAGGGATTCGCCTGCCGCTGGCGGGATTCCCCCGGCGCCGGCGGGCAGGATTCGCCCGCCTCCGCACGGGCTTCGCTCATGCTCGATGCATCTGCGGGCTGCATCCGCAACATATATATATATATATATGAGTACTCGAAATGACCGTAAAACATGTGGGAGACATTTCAGTTGTTTGGTGTAAATATGAGGAGGGAAAGTTTTTTAATTTTTATATATTAAAGATATTTCGGATAAAACTTGTGAAAGATCCAACCGTGGTAAACGAAAGCACGGTAAGTGCATGGAGAATGCTTTATTTCCTTATATAATTGAGATATATATACATACATATATATACATACATACATATATATATATATACATAATTGAGATATATACATACATATATATGTATATACATGCATATATATACATACATATATATCTATATACATATATACATATAAATATATATATATATATACATACAAATATATACATACATATATATATATACATATATATACATACATATATATACATACATATATATATACACATATATATTTATGTATATATATATGTATTTACATATATATATATTTATATATTGATATGCACTCATTCATAGAAATCAAGAGGTACATTTAGCCAAAGCTCCACCATGAGTGAGTGAGGATAGTGGAGACATGTCATGTCTCATGACAAAGGGAGCCGGGTAATGGGAAAACCGCCACAACCGCTGTGCGACGCCAAGCCTAGCTAAACCCGGTCACCGCACCACACTAAGGGGGTAGACAGATGCACACTCCGCAAAGAGGGTGCGGGGTGCGGCCAAGGCCACGCTCCAAGAGGGGTGCGGCCAAGGTCGCGCCCCCATGTTGGGTGCGGCCAAGGTCACGCCCCCTATGTTGGATGTGGCCAGGGCCGTCCCCCATGTGGGGTGCGGCCAGGGCCGCTCCCCCCATTGGGGGGTGCGGCCCAAGCCTCACCCCCTGTAACACCCTACCTATTACATAGAACATATAAATAGGTCCGGCCGGGACCCCACGCCATATTAAACGAACAGAAGAGCGCGTTACTTAATTAGTTTCAAACAGTTAATATGATAACCATTTCAGCACAAAGAGTCGTACAACGAAAGCATTCAATATTTAAGTACAAACTAGTTTACAAAAACTTGTCCATTTACTATCTAGGAATGAGTACAGAAAAAGGGTCTTTACATAATTTGTTCACATCAAAAGTGACTTCCAAACATCGACACGCAGGCCGGCCACACATGAAAAATAGAAAACAAAAGCTTTGGCCTTCGAGGGCCAGCACAACACAGCAGCAGGGGCTTCAACCTGCTATTTCCCACTAGTATCGCCAGGACCTGTAAAAACAAATCCACCAAAAAAGTGGGGGAAAACAAGCCACCGGTCAGCTTTAGCTGACCAAGATATAACGACAACACCCCTTTCTCGGGGCTGTGGTACTCCATCCCTGCAGGCAAGAGTCAGCAGCATATAAACACATATATCCGCAAACAACACCAGCATAGGCATTCACAGCCATCCGCTTCGTGCTCTCAAGGCACACTTTGGCATACTCCCCAAGTTATGCCTCCAAGCTAAGTCTTATTTCAACTTAGACAAACAATTTGAGCTAGGTCGTACACACAAAGTTCCGGCACTCTTCCATAGCCCGGTGCACCGAGGGGCGACCTCTTCACCACCACTATGGGTGGGTTAGGATCAGCTAGGCCCGTGCTCAATCATCGCGATCAACTCTGCACGATGCGGGTAAGCTTTCACCTTGTGCCTGTCACTTAAAACTAGGCTCTTCAGGCCCATCAGCGTCTTCTGCTACGTAACCAGTCCCCAGGACTTTATGTCACACAAACTGACACAATCTGCCCACTGGGTGCTACCGTCGGTGCTAACACTAGCGCCCGGCGCCAGCAACAGAACCCAATTCTGCCCGGCACTAGTAACAGAACCATGTTCTGCTACCTCTGGGAAAACACCTCCAGAAATCAACATCTTAGCTCACCTGGAGTTACCGCCGACGCTAACGCTAGCGCCCGACGCTAGTAACAGAACTCAGTTCTGCTACCATTTTTGGATATTTTCTGGGAAACACCTCCAGATCACTATGCTGTACAACACAGTACACAAAACCCGAAACACAACAAATACATGGATTCTTCTCCAGCACGCAACAAGCAACATCACCAATCCAGATGAATCAGTCCAGATGGGCTTCACACAGCATGCCTATTTCCGCACTTCGATTCCGGACCTATATGCAATTTATGGGGGAATAACTTCAACCCACCAGAAGATCTGATCTATTAATTATTAGAAGTCTTCCAAACCATGCAAATAAAAGGACGTACATGTCTAAAGACTAGGGAGGAGAATCATTACCCTTGACGCTCGTTTCGGTGCCATATAACTGAGATGGAATCGGCTGGAATCTTTTGAAACAGCTTCCTCTCCACAGAATCGACGATGGCAAAAGCACGCAAGATCTCCTTCGTGGATTAGCCCTTGGCACAACGACTTCAACTGACCTCCTTCCATGCTCTCAGCCCACTGCTCTCAGAAAGGCAGAGGATTCTCAGAAAAATTAGAAGGAAAGTCGGATTTGGGTGCTTATATGATTTTCCCGCTACCGCCGGCGCTAGGCACTAGCGCCTGGCGCTAGCCCCTAGCGCCTGGCACTAGCTCAGAGTCAGTACCGCTCTAACACACTACCATTAGCTCTACCGCCGACGCTAGCAGTCGTTGAGGTGTCTTGATGTTTTCGATGATACACAAGTCTCTTCATTGTTAAGTTACTAATTCGACGATAAGAGCTACCGTCGGTGCTAGCACTAGAGCCTGGCGCTAGCTCAGAGTCGGTACTGCTCTAACACACTACCACTAGAGCTACCGCCGGTACGGCCAGTGCTGCACACCCTACGGGGGAGCAGCTAAGCCCACTCCCTCGTAGAGGGCACGACATGTCCGATGCCCCCTCGGGGAGCAGTCGGAGCCCCGACACTCCACCTTTCTCGAGGCCGGGCATGTCTCCCCGTATTGGGGGCGCGGTCTTCAATAGGCATGCTCTTGCTCTTGCAAGCACGCCACTTTGTCGACACTCGGACATATTTCCGGATTTCGGTCCGCAAAACGTGCAAAGCATTTCCACACGCTTCCGTGTTCATTGCCTTCTGCGCCCGAGAGAGCTCAATTAAAGATTTTCTTTGAGTTCTCCTTCGGCGCTTGAAGATCTCCTTCGATCTTCGAAGATGTTCTTCGAACCTTTGAAGAACTTCTTCGATCCTTCAAAGGTCTCCTTCGAGCCTTTGAAGATTTCCTTCGCTTCGGAAGACAATCTTCTTAAGCGAGTTGGGAATCCGTCAGGCACCAAAAGGTGACTCGAGAATCTCACTTTCATTCCCAGAAAAGTACTTAGTCTCTCGAGTGGTGGCCTATCACCCTCGAAGTTTTCTCTCTTTTACCATTGTAATGAGCAGCGGTCTGTCGTTGTTGGAACCTTAGTTTTGATTTGAGTTAGGATCCATCTTTATGGTCTAAGTTTCTATCATAACACATCTTGTATAAACTAGATCAAATCTCATTAAGACAGAAGACACGGAGAAGAATATAATATAAACTGCGATCGACGAAAAGCTAGCAATGCTCGACGAAATATCAAGGAAGCTGCATTCGACGAAAACCAAGCAGCACTCGACGAAAGTTCATCCAGCAGTTAATCAATGATCAGATCGACAAACGTCGAGCTCATCCCGACATACTTCAAGCTTAGATCGATGAAATTTCATCAGCTTTATAAATTCTCATTTCTCTGCTCCACTAAAATTCTATATGTTGTCAGATCTGATAAAGCAATATTTTGAATAGTTTCTATTTATGAATTATCACTGCCTCACATTAATGATATAGCCGTTACATAACAATTAATGATATAGCCATTGCAGAACAATTAATGATATAGCCGTTGCAGAACAGCTTAAATTAAAGATGGCAGTTTATCTTCTCGAGGAGTCCAATTAATAAAATGAGACTTTATCTCTTCCCTTTCTGGCAAGATAGAAGAGTGAAGATTTCAAGATAAGAGAGAGGTTCTCCAAATTACACGAAGACAGATAAAGCACAAAGAAGATAGACCCAGAGAACAACATATTTTTATCTATCTTGTTTGCTACCTCTTGTCTGCAGATCATCTTCATCATGAGACACTTAATCTAGATCATTTGCTCAGGATCTCAACTGCAGAAGAAGAAGAAAGGAGTCACTACATTCTAGAGAAGAAGCTTCCTCACCTGATCATCAAACACTAATCAAATCAGGGGGAGCTCTTCAACATCATCAAGGATCCACTAGAGTCTTCTCTGAAGGAGAAGAACAATATATTTTTGTCTTCTATCAACTGTATAAAGGGTTATAACTCACTTCAAAAGTTACAGCCATTGGTGGCAGGGCACCTGATCAAAAACCTGTAGTTTGGTTAGAGCACCTTATCAAAAGCTCACTTGGTGTGTGGACACCTGATCAAAACCCCCTTGGTGGCAGGGCACCTGATCAACAACCTGTAGTGGAATCCTACCAAGTGTGGTATAAGAGTAGACGTACCCAGGTTTAGTGGGGAACTACTATAAAATCCTTGCGTCGTCTGTGTTGTGTTTATTTTGCTGTGCTGTGTGCTGTGCTTCTTTATTTTGCTTTATAACTCACTCTGCAATACACACATATATATATATCACTATTTTAATTCCGCTATAAAATTAAGTGAAAAACCCTTTTAAAAAAACTCTATTCACCCCCCTCTAGAGTAAATCTAAGATCTAACCTCACTTTCAATTGGTATCAAAGCGTGGTTGATTGTATCAACTCAATTTCAACTGATATCAATTCACTTTCAATTGGTATCAGAGGTTGGTTGATTGTATACAGGCTAACACCTGAATCAAAAGATCAATTAGATCTTAAATTTATTTTAGAGTTTTTACTTTTTCATGGCACAAGAAGAATTTTCAAGTATCAGACCACCTATCTGTAATTTGAATAACTTTTCTCTATGGCAAGCTAGAATTAGATTATATATGAATGCAATAGATGAAGAAATTTATAATTTAATTCTAACAGGACCTCCAACTTCACCAACATCAACAGATGCTCAAAAGAAGCTGAAAAGTTACTGATTGCACTTCAGCAAGAGACATCTGGAACTCCCTCACAAGAATGGTAGCTGAATCTTCTTCCACCTCAAGTGATTCAGATACAGAATCATCATCTAGTTCAAGTGAAGAAGAAGAAGAACAAAAAGCTATAGAATTTTGCATGGTGGCCATAAATGGCTCAAACCACAACTCAGATGCAGAATCTGAATCTGATGAAGATGAGGTAATTTCAAGTTTTGATTTTACTCCTGAACAATTCAAATCAGATTTTAAATTGCAATGTACAGATTTAATAAAATCTGAGAAAGAAATCAAATCTCTTAGAAAAGAGTTAACAGAAATAAATAGTTTAACTTCTGAAAATACTAAACTTAAAGAAGATTTGAAAACATCAGACGAGCAAATTAATTATTTGAAAAATAATTCAATTAAGGCTGAAATGTTTGAACAATCTCCTAATGGAAGAAATATCAAACTAATGAATATCACAAGCACAAAAAATGCCAGATTAAATGGCGGCAAACTTGGCTTAGAATTTTCATCTAATCTATCTCATATTCAAAAAAAAAAATACTTTAACTACATCTATAAAATTTGTCTCTGCTAAGGAAAAAGAAGTAGCAGAAGACTCAGTAGAAATTGCTAAAAATTTTTGTGTTCAACAAAATTCGTCGAACAGAGATCGACGAAATCAAATGACTTCGTCGAACGCTGATCGATGAAAGCCGAACACAAAAATCAAACATAATTTTCTTATGATCAGAGCTCAACAAATCAGAGTTCAAATCATTGCACTTTGTCAATCCGAGATCGACAAAATCAGAGTAGTTTATCAAACCTATATTTTAATGATTATCAAAGAAAATTTCAATTGGTAAAACACTTAACAGATACAAAGGCCAATATAACTAACTATAAGGCAATACTTGACCTATTCTAAATATTTTAACTCAAACTGTAATCAAACAAAAAGTTATAAGATTCAATTGAATTTTCTATCTTAAAAACAAAGTCAGATACCTTTAATGTTCTGACAGACTTTCTCAGGTTCATCAAGATTTGAGTACTCTACTCTAGCTGCATTGATCAGAAGTGATCACGACACTAAGTTTGAATCTCTTCTGATGAGAGAATACTGTAAGAAGGAAGGTATCAGGCAATGTTTTTTTGAGAAGATAAAAGTTCCTTAGAATCCATTAACAGCTATAACAACTCATCATATTAATGGAATCATATTAAAACAAAATCTAGGAATCAGAAATGCTTATATTCCCATTTACCCTTCTTCTAGGGGTCTTGATCAAGGGTTCCCTAAATCAAGACAGGGGGAGAAATTTAAAAGAAGAAGAAAATTAAAAGAAGAAGAAATTTAAAAGAAAACGAAGAAATTTAAAAGAAGAAGAGAAATTAAAAGAAGAATAAATTTAGTAATTAAATGTTTTCAAAAGAACAATTAATTTTACTATCTGTTTACTCTGTATATCTCCTTAAAAGCTTTATCATATCTACTGAAATGATTTCATATGCTTTGTGTTATTCTATTTCTTTTGCTTGGCATCTTAAACTAAATAGGGGGAGATTGTTGGATCACCAGTATTGATTTGGATTAGGATCCCTATATGTTTAAATTAGAATCCCTGTATGTTTTAATTAGGATCCCTGTATGTGTTAAATTTCAAATCTGTATCCCAACTCAAATATGGGGAGAATGTTGGAACCCTAGTTTTGATTTGAGTTAGGATCCATCTTTATGGTCTAAGTTTCTGTAATAACACATCTTGTATAAACTAGATCAAATCTCATTAAGACCAAAAGACACAGAAAAGAATATAATATAAACTGCGATCGACGAAAAGCTAGCAGCGCTCGACGAAATATCAAAGAAGCTGCGATCAACGAAAAGCTAGCAGCGCTCGACGAAATATCAAGGAAGCTGCGTTCGACGAAAACCAGGCAGCGCTCGACGAAAGTTCATCCAGCAGTTAATCAATGATCAGATCGACAAATGTCGAGCTCAGCCCGACGTACTTCAAGCTGAGATCAACAAAATTTTATCAGCTTTATAAATTCTCATTTCTCAGCTCGACTAAAATTCTATATATTGTCAGATCTGATAAAGCAATATTTTGAATAGTTTCTATTTATGAATTATCACTGCCTCATATTAATGATATAGCCATTGCAGAATAATTAATGATATAGCCATTGCAGAACAATTACTGATATAGCCATTGCAGAACAATTACTGATATAGTCATTGCAGAATAGCTTAAATTAAAGATGGCAGTTTATCTTCTCGAGGAGTCCAGTTAATAAAAAGAGACTTTATCTCTTCCCTTTCTGGCAAGATAGAAGAGTGAAGAACTCAAGATAAGAGAGAGGTTCTCTAGATTACACAAAGACAGAGAATGCACAAAGAAGATAGACATAGAGAACAACATATTTTTATCTATCTTGTTTGCTAACTCTTGTCTGCAGATCATCTTCATCCTGAGACACTTAATCTAGATCATTTGCTCAGGATCTCAACTGCAGAAGAATAAGAAAGGAGTCACTACATTCTAGAGAAGAAGCTTCCTCACCTGATCATCAAACACTAATCAAATCAGGGGGAGCTCTTCAACATCATCAAGGATCCACTAGAGTCTTCTCTGAAGGAGAAGAACAATATGTTTTTGTTTTCTTTCAATTGTATAAAGGGTTATAACTCCCTTCAAAAGTTACAGCCATTGGTGGCAGGGCACCTGATCAAAAACCTGTAGTTTGGATAGAGCACCTGATCAAAAGCTCAGTTGGTGTGGACACCTGATCAAAACCCCCTTGGTGGCAGGGCACCTGATCAAAAACTTGTAGTGGAATCCTACCAAGTGTGGTAGAAGAGTAGACGTACCCAGGTTTAGTGGGGAACTACTATAAAATCCTTGTGTCATCTGTGTTGTGTTTATTTTGCTGTGATGTGTGTTGTGCTTCTTTATTTTGCTTTATAACTCACTCTGCAATACACATATATATATATATATCACTAATTTAATTCCGCTATAAAATTAAGTGAAAACCCCTTTTAAAACTCTATTCACCCCCCTCTAGAGTAAATCTAAGATCTAACCTCACTTTCAGTCGTGCTTGAGTTCTCAGCTTTCAATTATAACTGTAATATCCTGCCAGTACAAACAATATAATAGTAGGTCCGGCCGGGACCCCACACTATATTGAACACACTAGCTAGACATTAATAAGATGATAACAGAAAAAAAAACTACACGAGAGTATAACAAGGCGTAAGCGAAAGCATTAATTAAATATCACAATCAGATTGTCCACTATCCCAGGAATGAACCATTAGAGTTATGGCCTTAAGGCCTTACATTCAACCAATGCATCAAACATGGCATACATCAGCACGCAGGCCGACAATAGTTGTAATGCAGAAAATAAGGCTGGCCTTCGAGGGCCAACTCAGCAATGGGCTACCGCCCGCTATTTCCCACTCGGCTCACCAGTACCTGCACCAACATATAATAAGAGGTAAACAAGGGTCAACTATGAGCTGACCACAAACCGCATAACGATCCCACCCCCCCGACCATTATAGACGGCTCAGGGGTGGGGCACCGCTAACCTGCAAGCAAGTTGTACATGCAATATGTAATCATATAAAGAAAGTGCAGCTACACTACACAGGGTGAGGTTTCAAGAAATATCAGTCTTCTAGGTTGAGCATCAAAATAAGGGCAATCTAGGTATGCACATAATGTTGGTTGGGTTCACCTGGAGGATCCCCACAACTGCCTAAGCAACTACATGAGGCTAACATAACATCAATTCATAATCAACACCACCCTAAGTAACACATCCTTAGGTGGGAAAATAGCTTTTGGCCAGTCTCTGTGAACACCTTCCACGACCTCTCCCATGATCACACGACGTACAAGAGGTGGGGACGTCTCACTGATCTGCATGGAAAATGGTTCGGTTCAGCATTTTTCCGTGCTCTAGTCACCGTGATCTATGCACGATGCGGGTATGGCTTCGCCTCGGCCCGTAGGGGTTTAACACATACAAGTGATACACAAAATATATGCTACACACCCAATCCTTCCAAGAGCATGTAGGCTTCGTACACATAACTAACAAAGGAGGTACAAGACCGCTCCACTTCAAAACTCGTGGTGAAGGTTTGCATTCAACCATAATACAAGCATGAGGCTTCCGTTAAGCTCTCTGAAAGACACCTAAAACTCATGTCCCGTTATACGATGACATATCTCACGGAGTCATTCTCCGACACGCATTATAGTCTTAACCTAAATGGACATCACAATCAAGCATCACGGATCCGGGCTAACAGTCATAGGCAGGCTTCACACAAAATGCCTAAATCCATACGACTACCAAATTTCTACATGCAATAAATATCGGGGATGGACACAATTTACCCGGAGTTCCGAAGACTAAAGGAAGTCCTACACTTCACTAATTAGTGAAAGGGACAACCTTATGCAAGCATAGAAAAGTGATAAAAGGACCAAAATATGTCCTAAGACCGGGAGGAAGGATCATTACCCTTGTCGCTCTCTTCGGCGCCATGAATCCGAGATTTCAATAAAATGGAAAGAACAACATTGTGCTGCTCTCCGTGGATCTGAAAACGTCTCGCGATTCGGAGCTTCAGAGCTCCGTCAATGGCCGAAAGAAGCTCCTTCTTCCTCCTAGCCTCTCTTCTTTCTTAACCTTGGAGAGATAAATAACTTGAAGTAATGAGGAGAAACATCCTCTAATCAAGCCCTCATACTCCCCCGCAATAGCTCTCAGTCGTTGGATCAAAATATAAATGATTTGACCGCTACGATCTTTGTTTCTGAGATCTAACCTGTAATTTACCGCCAGGCGGTAGCACTGCCACGTCGCGCTAACTTTCGGACTTAGACCTGCCCCCGCCGATAGTAATATCGCCCGGCGCTAGCGTCTCGTCGATAACCTCTCGACGATATACACTCAATGACTTAGCTAAGCTTCCTGACGATAAAGGTACCGCCAACGGTAGTGGATACCGCCCAGCATTAGTGTCTCAACGCCCATTCGATGTTGTCCCGACGATACAGTGCTCCTTCCATCGATATCATCTCAATGGTACAGCTGCCACCAGCTGTAGTACTACTTCTGGGCGCTAACTTCCAGTACAAAATTTCTGCGTTCAAAGTAGTGTGAAAACTGAGGTGTTATAGTAATGAACCTAGAGATAGTGGAAATTTGTCGGCACAACTCCGACCGTGTGGCTTTTCAACCTTTCTGGGTTTTCCACGATAAAAGGTCTTCTTGTCATTTATTAATTCTCTCATTGGCTGTTTTTGCACTTGGTTCGCTCTCGATCTAAGGTGGTTCAATTCGACTGGTCTACCTGAGCGTCGAGTGACAAGCAACAGTTTGGCGCTGTCTGTGGGAAAGGTGTTCCCAAAACGCTACAAAGACTCTCTGAAGGCAGTATTTGCTTCAAGGCAGTACTCGCTACCAACAACAATGTCGAGAAGAGCTACCCGCACTACTGAAGAGTCATTCCATGGGGGGCATGTGTTGGAACATGGTCTTCCGCATCTCCTAGGTTTGAGAATAACAAATCCTATATGTATTTGATCTTGTGTGTTTAAGTGTGCAGGAAAACAAGTCTGCATGACTCAAGGATAACATAAGAAGGTTGCGCCCAATTTTGAAGCCAAAATTCCAACATGCCCGCTAGAGCCGGCGCTAACGCTAGTGCTAACTCTGATTTGAGAAAATCTCGGAAGCTGTTATAGATGGTGCTAGTGCCAGGCGATAGCAGCTAACGCAGGCGGTAGCAGCTAGTGCAGGCTATATCGACAAGCGCAGGCAGTAGTGCAAAGCATTAGAGGAAGGCGGCCGACTTGCTTAAAATGAAGGATTCTCACTCGGAGAATATTCCCTAATCTGGGATAGCGCCGACGGTAGAGATAGCGCATGCGCTAGCTCCAAGGCTATAAAAAGGACCCCTTGGATCCGACTTCTTTCATCCTCTCCCACTCCCAAATTCCAGAGCTTCGTGCCACTTCATATAGAGGAAGGTTTAAAGAGATACTCCCACAAACAATGAAGGCTTAAAGAGATCCGTGGAGAAGATTTCAACACGCATTATCATCGTGACAAAAGACCGCATCGACTACGATCATACTCTGCGGGTCTTCGTCTACTTCTCCAAGAGATCCACATAGAATGAGTTTTTAATATTATTGTTCTTTTCATTCTTGTAATCGCTTAGTAAATTCGCATCGTGTTGGCAACTAGGTCTGGGTAGGACTTAGGGCAGAAATTCGTCTCGTGTTGGCGACTAGGTCTAGGGTGTAGATCTAGGGGGTGCTTGAGGCCACATCCGGGGAAGGATTGTCTAGAGCGGCTTGAGGTCGTATCTGGGGAAGGATCGGCTAAAGCTAACCGGTTCATGGGGATACGAGTCGGTATAGAAAACAAAAAGGGTCTTTCATATTTTGCCTTGATTTCTAGCGTCATTGAAATCAAATTTTGTAATCAATTTTATTAATATTAATCATGTCTCTCTTTGTGTAATAAAATTGATTTGATCTTCATTTCTCTAAATTGTTTATTATCCTCTCTTTCATTATAAAACAATTTAGATCTTTATTCAAAATCACTATTTTGATCTCTTATTATTTCAAGTATTCCAAAATATAAGAAAAAGTTTTAAGACCCTTATTCACCCCCCCCCCCTTTAAGGGCGCCTCCCGATCCAACAATTGGTATCAGAATGAGGTTTTATTCCAATCGGCTTAACAACCGGGAATAATGGCATCTCATGATCTAGCTTCTACTAGTGGGGTATATTTTTATGAAGAAGAAAAATCTCTTAAACCACCTTTATTTGAAGGAAAAAATTATAAATGATGGAAAATTTAGTTGAAAATTTTATTAAAATTATAGATATCGAAGCATGGAATTTAGCAATAGTTAGACCAGCGGATGAATCAAATAAAAAGGAACGTCATCTAAATGCAAAAGCCAAACACTATTTTTTTTGTGGTTTATAAAATGAAGTTTTCAAATTAATTTATTGTTTTTCTAGTGCATACAAGATATGGAAATTTCTTGAAGATATGTATGATCTTCCTATAACAGGTATGGAACAAACACAAGAGAAGAAGGACATACAAGCATCCACCACTATTCAAGAATATCTCTCTCATAGCAAAATCATGGAAAGTATCTTAGACGAAGAGAACAATACATCAAGAGAAAAAGAAGATGAAATTTCATCTATAAAGGAGGAAGGCCTAGAAAAAAAAAACTTCATGTTCACATCATGCCTCTTCTGATAGCGCTGTAAGAAAGTCTAAACCTTCTTCTTATTTTCATATACTAAAAATTGCTAAACGTAAAATGAAAAAATTAAAAATTGCTAATAAAATTTGTGCTTAGAAAATAAAAGTTTAAAAGCAATGTTAAAATAGAATCAAATGCTAATTCATCTAGTTTTACCCATGTCTCTTTGAATGAAACTATTACACCTTGTTTAGAATTTAATGATTTAAAAGAAAAATACAAGGGACTTGAAAAGGAACTTCTTATTGTAAAAGAACACAATGAAAAATTGTCTTTAGAAAATTCAACTTGGAAAAATGATTGTGCTATGTGTACAAGTTATAAAATTGAAATTAAAGAGGTGGATGAAACATTTGAAGAATTTAGAAATAACTATCAAAATCATATTGACTCTATTGTTTCCACTCTTAAGAATAGCACAATTAGTTATAATAAAGCTAGACACAATCTCAAAGTTAAAAACTACGAATTAGAAAATAAAATTAACTTGGTTAAGGAAATTATAAGGAAAAATTCTCAACACATAAATTCAAATTATCAAGTAAATTCCAAAGGCAAATTAAATATGATTTTTCATAATTTATCCAAGCAAAATATAGGAAATGAAAAGCAACAAAGCTTCTAAATGAAATTCCAAAACTTTATCATCATTATCATTTACAACATAATTATTCTCCCAACCTAAAATTAAATGCAAACAAATTTCCTTCAAATTATAAATTCAAAAATCATTTTTATCCAAATATTTAAGTAAATGACTATGGAAATTTGAAAACTAAAAATAATGTTTGTGCAAGGTATGAATGGAGACCCATACTTAAGAATGACGAACTAATACCCATCCTTGTCTCCTCAAAAGTGAACACGTTATATTTGGGTACCCAAAGAAACCATCCCACATGGTACCCTTTGGATACCTAAAATACTTATTCATTAGGTATCATCAAGTGCATGAAGTAGAAACTTTTCAAAATAAGATATACAAATTTCTACTTCGTGATGTGCTTTAATGTATTTCTTTTTTTTGGTTATCTTATTTCTTAAGCTATGATGTTATGGTCATCTTATATATTTTTGGAAATATGATTTTATCTCTTAAAACTTAATGAGTTTATAAATCAAATTGATCAAAATTCAAAATCATATTTTATTGTGATGACCTATCTATCTTTCTTATATTCATTGCCTATATCCATATAAATCAAATTCTAAATTTGTTATGTGATATTTATCTAAATTATAAAGAAAATCACAAAAGACAAATTTAAAGATTAATTGTCTTAAATGATGATGCCACACGCACCACCATGATCTATTGATGTCCTTTGATAAAATTCTCTAAAAATTATATATCATAATTCATATCAAAAATCATCTAAAAACAACTATTTCTATCACATGTATATGAATTATATGATGACAATTGGTATTATAATTGTTTACCATGGTCGGTGTATTATGTGTGTATTGTGATTTATTTCAAGTTTAGACCTTAGAATCATCTTGATATCAATAAGATCAAATCAAATAGAATCTTCACTTCATTCTAGGTCTATAAGTTGAAACACTTCAAACTATGTCATAACATTAATCTCAAACTTATCATACTAACATTGTCACCTAAAGAATATTTGTGTCTATGTTAGGCTTTATATGTTTACCAAGATATACAGGCTGGGTATTATTATCTAGGGCTTATCCATGATATTCTTTGCATAAACATCATACTAATCATTTAAATTATGCTTATTTGGCTTATTTGAACATGATATATTGTTCTTACATCTCCTATCATTTTCAACTTACACCATAATTGACAAATATAAGCATTAGAAAAATTAAAATGAAGATATAATAAAATATATCTCATGCAATGGTTATTTGGTAAAGTCATATACAAAATTGCTAATGTTTCATGCAATTTGTACTATCTAGACATATCCAAAAATTCTAAAATTTCTGCATGAAACTACTCTTGGGACACTTAATTAAGATCCATAATTAGAATTTCCAAAATTATGAAAATCAGTGTACTGTTTGCCGCTCTAGTGCTAGCGTCGGCGCTAGCTCGCCTATGTGATTTTATGTAATTTTATAATTCTGAAAAATCACTAAAACATATTATTTCATAGGTACTACTCTTTTTTGCATGTATGCCAAAAATTGATTTTTGAAAAATTAAAATAAAAACTATAAAAGTCAAAATTGCAAAAAATATTTTATTCTCTTCGATTCTTTATTTATTTGTTTAATTTATATTTCTATATGCAAAAATCAAATACAAAAATATAAAACAAAGAATTTTAAAAAAAAATTGAACTTAACTTTCTATTTACATGTATCTTGCGAAAGGGAGATTTGGGCTATCATCCAATCACATCTCCTAGTACCGGGCAAACCTCTCACAGGGTAGACCTAGGGAAGTCTAAGATCAAATTATAAGAGTTCAAACTTTAAATCAAAATTATTTTTCAAAAAATATCAAAAATACTGTATGGACTTTATTGTGAAACTCAAGCATGATTTAATCCATCATCTAGACCTTCTACAATGTTACAATTTATTCCTTCAAACTACTTTGAACATTGTTTTTATCATGCTTTGATATACCTACTCATTTGTGCATCAAATTGTATTGTAAAAGTTGTGTAGAACTAAGCGTAGCATGCCTCTAAGTATGAGTAAATGCTTTATGATTGATAATGATACTAATTCACTCACTTATTTTGACAAAAGTCTACATGTGCTTTTAATCTAAGAATGCTTGTTTGTGTATTGTAATTGTACAATGAATTAAATTTGCACAAGTATCTTACCTACACTACATTTATTTGCACTATTAACTATTAAGAAAAGTGGTTGTACTTTCAAAATTTAATTGGTTTGCAAATCAAGTGTATTCGGAGAACTTTGTACAAAAAAATAATCATGAAATAAATTGACAAAGATAACTCCACCAAGCACTACTTGAACCTCCTGATAAGTCTTAATAAGCGTTGTGAGGTTGAGCACCTTGGAAAGAATAGTAAAGTGTCTTGTGCAAACCTTCATTTTTACACCACTTATTCTTAATTACACATGATAAAAAAAATCAATATTGAAAAATAAATTGTGTGATCCCCCAAGCACTACTTTGCACCCTTAAAAGTCTTAATGAGCATTGTGTGTGCAAAGCACCTTGGTTGTTGTACATTTTTTCCGTCGAGTGAGAGGGATCCGGGTCGCCTTGGTTCAAAACGAACCATCGGGTTGATTGAGTCCATCCCCGACATGATTTGCACTAGAGATCCACTCCGTTAGCAGATTAGGCATTGTGGGTGAAGCCGGATTTGCGACCGTTGGTCCGATTCGGTGATGTTGATTGACGCGCATTTTAGGGGTTTTGCTAGAAATCCGATTGCGGCGAAAACGTCATTGTGATGCCCTTATAATTTCGTATGAGAATGAATGTTGGTTTGTGGGTGGGGAAATATTGTGCGTGAGTTATGGCTTGTGATGGTGGCATGAACAGGTGGGGTTCTTGGCCATGGGCTACGATGCCCCTTTGGGAAATTGATGGTGACAAGAACAGGTGGGGTTCTTGGCCATGGGCTACGATGCCCTTTGGGCGAATTGATGAGTACCCTATGATGGTGGCAAGAACATGTGGGGTTCTTGGCCATGGGCTATGATGCCCTTAGGGGTAGTGATGAATACCCTGTGGTTGTGATTGATTGTGGCAAGAACAGGTGTGGTTCTTGCCTGGGCTACGATGCCCTTTGGGGAAAAACTGATGAGTACCTTTGTGTTTGTGATGTGATGATGATGTGCTAGATTCATACGCTTTAGGGTGCCTTGGGTGAAACCTGGGTTTGCATTCATATTGCATTGGTAGGCCCCTTTTATTATCTGCTCAACATAGAAACATGGATGATGTTTGTGACACTCATGCCTGTATTTATGTTGTTTTTCTGTATGTACATTTGCATACGAAGTGCTGACTTGCAGGGTGAAGTAGTTCCCCGGGGTCCGCTAGGACGGCCGGGAGGAGAGATGTTGTTACACCATTTGTGGTCAGCCATTGCTGACCCTCGTTTACCGCACTTTGTGATTTGGATGTAGGGCAAGGATCGCAGGCTGGACCCAGCTCGCCGGCCAAAAAGGCCTAAAGCCTCATGAAGTGTTTACCTTGTTTTTCATGCACTTCTGCTTTTATATTTTGTTGTAACCGGCTTGCATGCCGAGGTAGTTTAGGGAAAACTGTTATTCCCCCTTTTGTTGGGATGTCCGTTTTGTGTTGAATGTTTGGTGATTTGGACTTTGTTTTGTAAGGCCTTAAGGCCAGTTGGACTCCTATGTACTGTGGACAATCTCTGTGGTTTTAGTTTGTTTCCGCTGTGTTATCTGAGTTTTGAGATTGGGTAGTTAATATCATCTTTTAATACTAAAGCTGTGGCGGTTATATGTTGTGGGGTCCCGGCCGGACCCATATTATATGGTCATTACAGGGGAGGTGTTACAATTTGGTATCAAAGCTAGGTTTAGTATTCTTGCAAGGTCTAGTGTATTTTGATCGCGGAAGAGATTCTCCACATTGGAGTATTGTGCGGGATCATGAGTATCCCTGCGCTCGAATTTTGCGAATAGAACTTGATTAGTGTGTTTCCTTGCTTATGCTAGGATGTTGGCGACAAAGCGGGGATGTCTAGGAGGCAGGAGGAGCCTTCAGGGAGTAGTGCTACTTCTCCGGGCATCATGATTATGGGCATATCCCCGGCTGATTTCTGTCGCATGCTAGCACAAGCTTTGGTGTCAGCTCTAGCTGTGAGAGTGTCGTCGGTTACGACTCCTGTCACCCCAGAGGGAGCTCGAGAGTTGACAGTTCCTAGAGCGTTGGAGAGATATCCTGACCAAGCCCAGAGTCGAAAGGACGTTGGAGAAGGGCGAGGTGAAGGGAAACCTCCCATTTCACAGTGGAAATCGGAGGGAAGCCGAGGAAGGAAAAGATCTCTTTCATGTAAGCCTAGCGAGAGAAGCGGTGCAGATTCTGGGGAGATCCACTCCAAGAGACTCATGTCGTGCTTTAAGTGTGGAAAGGTGGGCCACATCGCTCGTTTCTGTTCTGAGGGTAGAGATGAGTCGGAGCAGGGGCTGGAATAGTCGGTGCGTTCCGGTATTAGTCTTGCGGAAAAGGGAAAATCAGTGGAGTCATGCGCTTCACTCTTTCCTCTGGTGCAGCCTAGTGATTCTGCCCTTGGGCAGCAAGAGACGTTTCGTCAACCCGATGTGACGACAGGTACGAAAAGTTTAGATTTTTGTTTGTTATCTTAAAGCCGTTTGCGACCTTTCGGATTCGTCATGCGTGTATCTAGGTTTCGTGCTAGTTTTGGTTACCCCTCTAGAGTGCTGTTCGACACGGGAGCGTCACACTCCTCTCTTGCAGAAAGTTTTATCCGGGAGATTGGTGCTGAGTCCGTAGAGGCAGAGGTGGAGCTGAGCGTGCGTATGCTGAATGGGTCTTTCATGACTACCATGAGGAAAGGACGCATTGTGTTGCAAATTGGTAATTGTCATTTCGTGTTGGTAGCAGCGATTCTGCCACTAGCCGAATTCGGCGTTATCTTGGGGATGGACTGGCTTGCAGCACAGCGAGCTAGTATCGACTGCCAGTTGAAGGTGGTAACCCTGAGAGGTGAAGGTAGAGCAGAGGTCAACTTTGAGGGCCTAAGCGGAGTGGCTTGCTCCCAGATTTCCGCTATGCAAATGAGGCATGCGGCAAACCAAGGAGGCGAGGCATTTTTAGCTTTGTTGGAGACTCACTCCACAAAGTTGGCTATTGGAGAAGTTCTGGTGGTGGAAGAATTTGAGGATGTATTCCCCGAGAAGCTTCCGGGAGCACCTCCTCAGCGTGACATCGATTTCTCGATAGAGTTGGTACCGGGTGCGAGGCCAGTGTCGCGTCCTCCGTTTAGGATGGCACCGAAGGAACTGGCCGAGCTAAAGGTTCAGTTGCAAGAGTTGTTAGAGCAAGGGCACATTAGGCCCAACTTTTTGCCGTGGAGCTCGCCGGTATTGTTTGTGAAGAAGAAAGATGAAAGTATGCGGTTGTGCATTGACTACCGTGAGCTAAATAAGTTGACCGTCAAGAATAAATATCCGATTCCCCAAATCGATGATTTGTTCGACCAGTTAGTGGGGTCGGTGGTATACTCCAAGTTGGATTTGAAATCGGGGCACTACCAGTTGAAGATTCGAGAAGAGGACGTTGCCAAGACAGCGTTTGGGACTCGGTATGGCCACAATGAGTTTTCGGTGATGCCGTTCGGACTGACGAACGCGCCATCTGTGTTCATGGATCTGATGAACAGGGTTTTTCGCCCGTTCTTAGATTCGTTCGTGGTGGTGCTTATAGATGATATTTTGGTGTATTCAAAATCGGAGGCAGAGCATGAGTCTCACTTGAGGCAAGTATTGCAGACTCTAAGGGAGAATCAGCTTTATGCTAAGTTCTCAAAATGCAAGTTTTGGATCGAGAAGGTGGCTTTCTTGGGTCACGTAATTAGTGGAGATGGGGTGGCGGTAGATCCAGCAAAGATTGAAGCCATTAGGGATTGGCCTGTATTGAGAACCGTGGCAGAAGTCCGGAGCTTCCTTGGACTAGCCGGTTATTACAGAAGGTTCCTGGAGATCTTTTCGTTGATGGCGTTGCCCCTCACCACTCTCACTCGCAAGGACCAAAGGTTCATATGGACACCGAAGTGTGCCCGTGCATTTGAGAATTTGAAGGAAAGGTTGATGTCTGCTCCAATCCTTAGTCTTCCTAGTGGGACGGAAGGATTTCAGATTTTCAGCGACGCGTCAGGTTGCGGGTTGGGTAGCGTGCTGGTGCAGCACGGAAAGGTGATCGCTTATGGGTCAAGGCAGTTAAAGACTCATGAGAGGAATTATCCCGTCCATGATCTGGAGTTGGCGGCGGTAATATTTGCGCTAAAATTGTGGCGGCACTACGTTTATGGTGCGAAGGTGGAGATCTTCACGGTTCTCAAAAGCCTGAGGTATCTCCTAGACCAAAAGGATCTGAATATGCGGCAGCGTAGGTGGGTCGAGTTCCTTGGGGACAATGACGTGGAGATTCAGTATACGCCGGGTAAAGCCAACGTGGTGGCGGATGCCTTGAGTAGGAAGTACTCCGGGCAAGGTAATTGGATGGAGGCGCATGACGAGCGTTTGATATGAGACTTGGAGTCTCTTGACATTGCTTGTGTGGCTAGGGGTGAGTCTAGCGTGGCTCAGTTGAACTGGATTGAAATGCAGTGTGATATAATGGATCGAATCTGAGAGGCGACCAGTGCGGACGAGGAGTGCCAACAGTTGGTGTTGGAGGCTCAGCAAAGTGAAGGCACCGCTTTAGAGATGGTTGGTGGGATTTTGAAAAGATACGGAAGGGTTTGTGTTTCGCGCTTTGGCAAGCTTCGGGAGGAGTTAATGTTTGAGGCTCACTTTACGAAGTACTCCGTTCATCCAGGAAGTACAAAGATGTACGCGGATATGAAGAAATCTTTTTGGTGGCCTGGGATGAAGCGGGATGTAGCTGAGTACGTAAGCCGATGTCAGACATGTGCCTTGGTGAAGGCGGAGTGCCAAAGGCCCGGTGGGTTCTTAAACCCTCTTCCCATCCCCGAATGGAAGTTCGATGACATCTCTATGGATTTTGTGTCTGGTTTGCCTCGGTCGTGACAGGGTAATGATGCGATTTGGGTGATAGTGGATCGCCTGACCAAGGTGGCTCACTTCATTCTGAATGAGAAGGGCGATGGCATGGAGAAGCTCGTGGAGCTTTATGTTTGAAACATTGTGCGGTTGCATGGGATTCCGAAGAGCATCGTTAGTGATCGCAATGGGCGTTTCACTTCGAAGGACTGGAGGTTAGTGCAGAAAAGTTTAGGCACGAAGCTCAAGTTTAGTACCGCGTTCCATCCGCATACCGATGGTCAGACGGAGCAAACGAACCGTACGTTGGAGGACATGTTGAGGATGTGTGCTCTCGACTTTGGTAAAGGTTGGGAAGACCACCTTTTCATGGTGGAGTTCGCCTATAATAATAGCTTCCAGGCGAGTATCAAGATGGCCCCATACGAAGCGTGGTATGGAAGGAAGTGTCGAACGCCGATGTCTTGGGCAGAGGTGGGAGACACTAAGCTTTTGGGAAAACAAGTGGTGGAAGATGCTTGCGAGATTGTGCGGACGATTCAGGAGCGCATGAGGTTGCTCAGGATCGGCAAGCGAAGTATTTTTATGCGCGCCACAGAAATGTGGATCATTGGTGGAGCCGAGCGTCGTGTTCGAAGCGGCGGCGGTGCCGTTGATGGAGGATTTGGGGGCGAGGGTTCGCCCGGTTTCTGTGGAGGATTCGGGAGTCCAGCAGTTGCGTAACAAGGAAGTCAAGCTTGTAAAGGTGCGATGGGACAACAGCGGGCGAGACGAATTCTCTTGGGAGTGTGAGCAAGCGATGCGGGAGGACTTCCCGGAACTTTTTGCATCAGGTATGCATCGCAGTTTTCTGTTTCAGTTTTGAAATTTCGGGGATGAAATTCTTTTAAGGGGGGTGGAGTTGTAACACCCCAGTTTTGCAGAGCTGAGAGCTAACGTCGAGAAGGTGAATTTTTCTTGACGCACGATCGTGCGTTTTCTTAACGCACGATCGATCCGACCGTGCGTGCTCTCCGATGGGCAAAAATGGTGTTTCTGTCATTAGTCGTGTGTTTTAACGTGCGGTCGTGCATTCGGTAACAGATCCGTAAAACAGCGATTTTTGGGCGTCCGATTGGATTAGATCTTGATCGGATGACCCAAATGATTCACTGGGGGGACTTAGGGCGTGGATGAGGGGTTATTCCCTCATTCTTTCAAGTCCTTTCTCTCTTAGGTTGGAGAAAGGAGAAGGGGGCAAGGAGGAGGAAGAAGTAGAATCCGCCATTGTTGGAGCTTCAGAGCTCCGTTCGCCGATCCGAGACGGGCAGCGCGTAGAGAACGTCGAGATGCTTCTTCTTCTCCGTTTCTTTTCAAATTTCCATGGATAGGAGGAGATCTCAAAAGGTAACGACATTTCTCATCCCGGTCTTTAGGATGCGTGCATGACATCCCTTATTTTTCTGCATTTTTGGCACCGGATCTGTCGAGTGAGAGGGATCCGGGTCGCCTTGGTTCAAAAGGAACCATCGGGTTGATTGAGTCCATCCCTGACATGATTTGCACTAGAGATCCGCTCCGTTAGTAGATTAGGCATTGTGGGTGAAGCCGGATTTGCGATCGTTGGTCCGATTCGGTGATGTTGATTGACGCGCATTTTAGGAGTTTTGCTAGAAATCCGATTGCGGCGAAAACGTCGTTGTGATGCCCTTGTAATTTCGTATGACAACGAATGTTGGTTTGTGGGTGGGGAAATATTGTGCGTGAGTTATGGCTTGTGATGGTGGCATGAACAGGTGGAGTTCTTGGCCATGGGCTACGATGCCCCTTTGGGAAATTGATGGTGGCAAGAACAGGTGGGGTTCTTGGCCATGGGCTACGATGCCCTTTGGGGGAACTGATGAGTACCCTATGATGGTGGCAAGAACAGGTGGGGTTCTTGGCCATGGGCTACGATGCCCTTGGGGGTAGTGATGAATACCCTGTGGTTGTGATTGATTGTGGCAAGAACAGGTGGGGTTCTTGACCATGGGCTACGAAGCCCCTTGGGGAAAAACTGATGAGTACCTTTGTGTTTGTGATGTGATGATGATGTGCTAGATTCATACGCTTTAGGGTGCCTTGGGTGAAACCTGGGTTTGCATTCATATTGCATTGGTAGGCCCCTTTTATTATCTGCTCAACATAGGAATGTGGATGATGTTTGTGACACTCATGCCTGTATTTATGTTGTTTTTCTGTATGTACATTTGCATACGAAGTGCTGACTTGCAGGGTGAAGTAGTTCCCCGGGGTCCGCTAGGACGGCCGGAAGGAGGGATGTTGTTACACCGTTTGTGGTCAGCCATTGCTGACCCTCGTTTACCGCTCTTTGTGATTTGGATGCAGGGCAAGGATCGCAGGCTGGACCCAGCTCGCCGGCCAAAAGGCCTAAAGCCTCATGAAGTGTTTACCTTGTTTTTCATGCACTTCTGCTTTTATATTTTGTTGTAACCGGCTTGCATGCCGAGGTGGTTTAGGGAAAACTGTTATTCCCCCTTTTGTTGGGATGTCCATTTTGTGTTGAATGTTTGGTGATTTGGACTTTGTTTTGTAAGGCCTTAAGGCCAGTTGGACTCCTATGTACTGTGGACAATCTCTATGGTTTTAGTTTGTTTCCGCTGTGTTATCTGAGTTTTGAGATTGAGTAGTTAATATCATCTTTTAATACTAAAGCTGTGGTGGTTATATGTTGCGGGGTCCCGGTCGGACCCATATTATATGGTCATTACAGGGGAGGTGTTACAACCAGTGCTAGTGCTAGCTATGATTTGAGAAAATCTCGGAAGCAGTTATAGAAGGTGCTAGCGCCAAGCAATAGCAGCTAACGCAGGCGGTAGCAGCTAGCGCATGTAGTATCGACTAGCGCAGGCAGTAGTGTAAAGCATAAGAGGAAGGCGGGCGGCTTGCTTAAAATGAAGGATTCTCACGCGGAGAATATTGCCTAATCTAGGATAGTGCCGACGGTAGCGATAGCGCAGGCGCTAGCTCCAAGGCTATAAAAAGGACCCCTTGGATCCGTCTGCTTTCATCCTCTCCCACTCCCAAATTATAGAGCTTCGTGCCACTTCATATAGAGGAAGGTTTAGAGAGATACTCCCACAAACCCATGAAGGCTTAAGGAGATCCATGGAGAAGATTTCAACACGCGTCATCATCGCGACGAAAGACTGCATCGACTATGATCATACTCTGTGGGTCTTCGTCTACTTCTCCAACAGATCCACATAGAGGGAGTTGTTAATATTATTGTTCTTTTCATTCTTGTAATCGCTTAGTAAATTCGCCTCATGTTGGTGACTAGGTCTGGTTAGAACTTAGGGCAAAAATTTGCCTCGTATTGGCAACTAGGTCTAGGGTGTAGATCTAGGTGGTGCTCGAGGCGATATCCGGGGAAGGATTGGCTAGAGCGGCTTAAGGCCGTATCCCGGGAAGGATCGGCTAAAGCCAACCGGTTCATGGGGATACAAGTCGGTATAGAAAACAAAAAGGGTCTTTCATATTTCTCCTTGATTTCTAGCGTCATTGAAATTGAATTTTGAAATCAATTTTATTAATAATAATCATGTCTCTCTTTGTGTAATAAAATTGATTTGATATTCATTTCTCTAAATTGTTTATTATCCTCTCTTTCATTATAAAACAATTTAGATCTTTATTCAAAATCACTATTTTGATCTCTTATTATTTCAAGTATTCCAAAATATAAGAAAAAAATTTAAAACCCTTATTCACCCCCCCTCCCCTCTAAGGGCGCCTACCGATCAAACAACATGTTTCGCACTCGCTCATCAACGCTCCTCTTGCGGAATGGGCCATGAACACACCCATTGCGACATTGGAGGGATGCATGTGCCAGGTGGAAGAACACCAAACTGAGATGCTTGTGCTCCTAAGGGACATGAGAGCGTCACGAGCTCCTAATCCTGCACTAGAGCAAGGCAGTCTACCTTCTCAAGCTCTGGATCGCGCTCCGGCCGAGCACTTCGCTCATGAGAATCACATTACTGAAGAAGAGATCTCCAATGTAGCCAGTTCAGCTCGCCCAGCCCATCCAACCAGAGCACCTGAAGCTCATCATCAACACTGCTCGAAAGCGGCAGGCCACGGGCATGTAGGAGGAAGGCCCACTCGCGAGGAAATTCGTGACGTGATCACCGATGAAAACAGACAAGTCAAGTGACGGGCCACTCTTGCCCACCGCCCTCTCCACCACACCTCATCGTTAGTACCTGAGGTCTTGACACATACAATCCCGTACTACTTCAAGCTCCCCAACATTGTGACATTCGACGGAACAGACGATCCGAAAGAGCATTTCTTCCACTTCATCAACTTCATGAGGATTTACAATGCCACTAACCAACTGTTGTGCCAAGTGGTCCCGACAACACTAAAGAGACAAGCACGCACTTGGTTCCACTTTTTGAGAGAAGGTGTCATCAATAATTTTGCGGAACTAGCTCAGCGATTCACCGACCAATTCATCGCTAACCGCAAAACCATCTGAGACCCCCCTCCTTTCAGGAATACTCAAGAGCGAGGGAGAGACCCTCAAGGATTTCTTCCACCGCTTCACTACTGAGGCACGACAAATTCCAGGGTTGGACCCCGAGCTTCTACGAGGAGTTTATCTTGGAGGGATCCGACCTGGTGGCTTCTACTCCGCACTAATGCAGGAAAATGTGCCCAGCTACCCACCCAAACCTCGTTCACCGAGTCGAGGCCCAGATTGCAGCTGATGAAGTAATTGAAGCGCACTGCCAGCAGTTTAAGGGGAGCTCGAAGAGGAAGAGGGAGGATCCGCCGCCACAGTCGGTCCCCAATAAGAACAACAAGCATCACGACAACCCCAGCTAAGACCAAGGATCTCGCCAGCATTAGGACTACACACTCCTGAACACTACCAGAGCTAACGTTCTCCTTGCCATCCGTGATAGCAATGCGCTTCGCATGCCCGAGCCGCTTGCACCAAACAGATGAAACTAGTCACAATATTGCAACTTCCATCACAGGCATGGACACAGTACTAAAGGTTGCAACCGATTGAAGGAGGAAATCAAACTTCTTGTCCGACAAGGCCTCCTCGGAAGGTTTTTACTAAACCAAGTCCCAAACCAGCACAAATCTTAGGCTGACAACCTAGTAGAGGGCAACACCGTACCCTGATGCGGATGAGCTAGAAGTACCGGGCAGTTGAACTTTCCCCCAAGTATATTATCATCAATTTCCATTTTTTGCTTCTTCTAGTTTTTTGCTTTAAAATAGTAAGACGCAAGATTATACTTATGCACATGTATCTATTGCATATTTAAGATTACTGTAGCTACTTTCTAGCTCTATTAGCAATATGTATCTCTTGAAGTGAGGCTACGAAAGTGAAGGACATGACCTTCGTAACTAATACCAAACATCAAACTCTCCAACATAGAGATGAGAAAAGGCCTCCTACGAGTGGATGATATGCGCCGAGGATGACAATCTTAACTAAGTCAGCCCAAAGGACAATCTCGCCACCATGCTGCTTGGACAACTCGCGACTGCGCTGCTAGGGCAACTCGCCACTGCGCTGCTTGGGCATCTCATCACCGCGCCGCTAGGGCATCTCGCCACCGTGCTTCTTGGGCAACTCGCCATCGTGCTGCTTGGGCATCTTGCCACCACGCTGCTAGGGCATATCGCCACCACGCTGCTTGGGCATTTCGCCACCGCGCTGCTAGGGCATCTCGCCACCGCGCTGCTTGGACAACTCGCCAATGCGCTTCATGGGCATCTCTCCATCGCGCTGCTTGGGCAACTCGCTACCGCGCTGCTTAGGCAACTCGCCACCGCACTGCTTGGTCATCTCCCACCATGATGCTAGGGTATCTCACCACTACGCTTCTTGCGCCACTCGCCACCCCGCTGCTAGGGCATCTCGCCATCACGCTGCTTGGGCAACTTGCCACCGTGCAGCTTGGGAATCTCTCCACTCCACTGCTTGGGCATCTCACCACCGCGCTGCTAGGGCAACTCACCACCGCGCTGCTTGCGCAACTCTCCATCATGCTGCTTGGGCATCTCGCCACCGCGCTTCTTGGGCAACTCGCCAACGCACTGTTTGGGCATCTCACGACCTCACTGCTAGGGCATCTCACCCCGCGTTGCTTGGGCATCTCGCCCCTACGCTACTTGGGCAACTCGCCACCGCGCTACTTGGGCATCTCCCCACTGCACTGCTTCGGCATCTCGCCACCGCGCTGCTAGGGCATCTCACCACCGCGCTGTTTGGGAAACTCGCAACCGCGCTGCTTGGGCATCTCGCCACCGCGCTGCTAGGGCATCTCGCCACCGTACTGCTTGAGCATCTCACCACCACGCTGCTAGGGCATCTCACCACCGTGATGCTTCGACAACTCACCACCGCACTGCTTGGGCATCTCACGACTGTGCTACTTGGGCAACTCTCCACCGCGCTGCTTGGGAATCTCGACACCGCACTGCTTGGACATCTCTCACCGTGCTGCTAGGGTATTTCGCCACCGCGTTGCTAGGGCATCTAAGCACCATGCTTCTTGGGCAACTCGCCACCGCGCAGCTTGGGCATCTCACCACCATGCTTCTTGGGCATCTCGCCACCGCGATGCTAGGGCAACTCGCCACCGCGCTGCTAAGGCAACTCGCCATCGCGCTGCTTGCGCAACTCACCACCATGCTGCTTGGACATCTGGCCATCGCTCTGCTAGAGCATCTCGCCACCACACTTCTTGGGCTAATCATCACCGCGCTGCTAGTGCATTTCGCCACCGCGCTGCTTGGGCAACTCGCCACTGCACTGCTTGGGAAACTCGCCACCGTGCTGCTTGGGCTTCTTTCCACCGCGCTGCTAGGTCATCTCACCACCGCGCTGATCAGAGATAAGAAGTGAAGACTAGAGTAGAAAATAATAGTATTGCATTAAGAACGTTTACAAAACTTGATCCAATTGACGCTTGGAATTGAGGCGAACGAAAAAACTTTTTTGGTTTTCTATACCGACCCTTCTCCCAAGGATCAGTTGGCTCTAGTCTATCTCTCCCAGATGAGGCCTCAAGATTCCCCCTAGATCTAACCCTAAACCTACTCGCCACACCCATGCAGCGAATTCTCCCTAGTCCGCAAGGCCATAGTTGCCAACCACGAGCAAATTTCTCTAACGATAAAAGATAAGAGTTATAATAATAAAACTAAAACCAAAAACTCCTTTATAGGTTGAACTTGAAGATGATGTTAAAGGCACGCCGAAGTAGTCACTAGAGTCAATGCGTACGGCCTTCGCATAGAATATGCATGATCGATACTTCATCGCGTTATTTACGTTTACGAATGTTGATGGAGTTCTCTTGGTTGCAGGGAGGAGGCTCTCACGAAAATATAGGAGTTGTGGCTTTTTCAATCAGCATCATCAATCTTTAAAAGGAGGAGGACTGCACTTAAAGTAGACTCGGAACCTAGCAGTAGTGCTATCGTTGAGTGGTAGCCTCTTTAGGCAACAAGCTTGCATGCGAATTGAGTCAATTTTGGCATCCTTCTTGCTCCAGTTTTGGTAGCCCCTCCTACCACACTGCATTAGTACTATCATACCGCGTTAGCATTATATGTTTCCTCACCATCGAACCTCCTTCCTTTTTTCCTCCTCAATCAACAACGTGATGGCGGGCCTTCCATATGTTACTGTTAGGCATTAGCATTAACGCGCTGTGTTAGAACTTGATATAACCAAGTCCCACAGACATTTCTTTCTCGACGATATTGTCATCTCAACGAGTTTTCCAAATATGTCGACGCTACCGCCAGTGGTAGACGCACCGCAGTAGAAATTGCTATATTTGAGTCCCACAGACATTCCATTCTCGACGATATTCTTTCTCAACAATGTTTCCAAATATGACGACACTACCGCCAGCGGTTACGTTAACGCATCGCGTTAGCAATAGAGCATCATCATGATAGAGCATCATCATTTTTCTTTATCGTACTCATAGGGTCTTGAAAGTTGGAGTTCCATCACACTATAAACACATGGCAAGTATGATCAAATATAATGGGATTTGTTATTCTCAAACTAAGAGATGTGGAAAGCATGTTCCAACAAACTCCCCCTTTTGATAATAACAAATCCTCTTAGAAAGAAATCATATAAATATATGATTTGTGTTGATAGTAAAGGATAAGCGTGATAGTATGCATATGCTCCCCCTATATAGATGCTCCCCCTATATAGATGCTCCCCCTATATGAATGCTCCCCCTACATCAAAGCTTCCTATGTATTTTACTTCCCTTATATGTGAATTTCTTTCAAAGTTATTCTCCCCCTTTTGGTATTATCAAAAAGAGGGTGGAAAGAAAATATATCATTTAAAGTTTATTATTTTTAGTTTTTGTAAAGAAGGGAATGTGCATAACAAAGATTTATCACTTAGTGATACCACATGGTGAGTGAGTAAAAGAAATGTGATTTGTAAGTGTGAGGTATCATTATTTAGAAAAGAAATACTACTTGTTGGGTAAGAAAATATTCATGATCGAGCGTACAAGTAGTAAAATTGTGGAAAACATGTTTAAATATTTTGTAAATAAACATCTTTATAGGAGTTTTAAGCGTAGTAAATAAGTATGAGTTTTAGCCTTGTAAATAATAGATGCTTCATCGTTTGTAGGCCAAGATCAAATATCACTTGTTATCAAAATATTATTGCACTTGTTGAGAAGGTAAATAATCAAGATTGAGCATGATTTACTTTATCAAGACAAGATAAGAAGTTACAATGTTCTAAATTTGTAATTCAAGTAAACTTATACATTGTAGAGATCATGCAATGCTATATAGTGCATCAACTAAAGATTGTAGAGAAAAAATATAGATATGCATTAGAATCCAATTCCCAATAGTATAAGTTTTATAAGAGATAATGATGTGTACAAATAGTGTTTTTTTGATAAGAGTATAAACATGATTTAATCAAAACACGTGACATGTATAATGGAATAAACACAACATTATCAAAAATGTGTTTGTCGAATTACTTCTACCTACAAGGCTATATTTGTTTTCAATGCACATAAAAAATAGTACAACTACCAAGGTGCTCTACACACACAATGCTTAGCAAGATTTATCATGAAACAAAGTAGTGCTTGAAGGATCACATTTATTATGCTTACTATGATTTATTTTGTGATCCGGTATACAAGAAGAAGTAGTGTATAGATGTGTTTGCACAAGACACTTTACAATTCTATCCAAGGTGCTCAACCTCACAATGCTCATTAAGACTTATCAGGAGGGTGAGTAGTGTTTGGTAGAGTTATCTTTATCAGTTATTCATTTGAATTTTAGCTTAATGACAAAGGTCTCCGAATTCACTTATTTTTGCAAACATAAAGTTTTGTTTGTTTTGAACACACTTCTAAATATATGGATGCATGAATGAGATTTGTATTGTGGTGTAGGTAATCTAATAACACATCTCAATAATGTTAATTTGTTACACCACATAATTATGTAAGAGTAAGATTAAAAACATATGTAGGTTATCAAAGATGTGAGTGAGTAAATCATTTCAAACATAATATATTACTCATACTTAGAGGCATGCTAAACAATCCTACACATGATTTTTATAATCAATTTCATTGCACAATACACAATAGTTTTCAAGGCAAGACACAAAACAATGTTGTAAGACACTTGAAACTTGAAGTAAACATTTATTTTAATCTTGAAAAGATAAACATAATCATCCTTGAAACATTTCAATGAATATCAATCAGTTTTTATAATTTTGATTTTTTATAAAAAATACAAAATAATAAACACACATAAAGAAACAATAAGAAAAGCATATTTTTGTTCTTTAAAATGTTTTGTAATTTTGTATTTGGTTTTTAAATATTTTAAAATAAATAGTTTTCTGGAAAACTTAGAAGTATATTAAGAGCATATCAGTATAATGATCTTCTATGCTAGAGAAAAAAGAATGCAAAAAGGAAAGGAAAAAATCAATTTTATGCTACCGCCGGCACTAGTACTACCGCGTGGCGCTAGCAACAGAGAATTTTCTTTTGCTTAGAAAACATTGTTTTTTGATAATTTTTTGTTCTGGTTTTTCTTGATTCATGTTTTCTAAGATAAGTGACACCAAGTACAGCAAAGAGTTTTGAATAATAATGAAAAAGTTGCAGATAAAAGATTTTTGGTCTATGGTGTCAAAATAGACTTTCAAAATACTTATGGTTTTCAAAATCATGAAAGCCCAAAGAGTATATAGTATGAAAAACACAAGATAGCTTGTTTGAACAAAATATGCATGATTGAAATGATCATAAAGAGTGAAATAATATTCATGCAATGTATATAATATGAGTATGTCTAAGATTAAGATACCCTAACTACATGTCTACACACTAGTCTCATACTAAGTGATGGATGGGCATGAAGAGCTGCACACATACCATTGGTTGGGGTGTTAATCCCATATGCATACAAAAGATGATGCTCAACCTAGCACTCTTTCCCCTCAGAACCTCGCAAGGCCCCACTGGAACCCTCCCTGGTTAAGGACAAGACATGACTTAGAGATTAGATCTCTAATACACATAATCCTACACCCTCGCTATTATTATACACATGTCATGAGTTAATGATCATGGACATACTAAGCATTTAATCCTATGGAACAATTCATAAACTATGGCTTTTATGCGAGATTGATTTCTAATTATAGTTGATTTTAAAGTCACATAGTTATTATGAATTTTAACTTTCAAATTTTCTACTTTAAAATTAATTCATTATGGCAATATGAGGTAACTAGCATGGATAATAATATTTATTAGTTGATAATGCTAGAATGATGAGTTTGAATGCAATGTTATGCCATAAGATTATTTATGATAATGTTGCATGTATTCAAAAATAGAATTTCAATTTATAGACCCAGAATGAAGTGGTGATTCTATTTGATTTGTTCTCATTAGTATAAAGTTGATTCTAGAGTCTACATATAAATGAGATACATGCAAACACAATACATAATACATTCATATAATGATCATAAACTCAAAACATATTTTGAAAGCAATAGGATCTTTTCAAATTATGTTTAATGTTTGAATTGAAAGATTTATTGATTTTGCATGATTATTATTAATGATCTTTTCCTTTAACACATATAAATTAAGTACCCCTAATTAATTTTTCATGATGATGCAAGAGAAGTATTTTGAAAAAATTCATATTCATCTTTTTCAAATTATTAAAGTGAAATATTGTAAGGTGAATTATGAATATATATATATATATATTATGAGAAAATATTTTTGTTTATTTTGAAAGATTTTGTAAATTTTCTCTTTAATTTTTGAATCTACACCAAAATATATTTTTCTGAAAGAAAACATAGTGATGATTAAAGTAGCAGAAATTTTTTCCAAAAATTAATATTTAGAGAAATCGAAGTTTTTCAAGAAAATGGGCTACCACCGGCGGTATGTGTTATCGTCGGGCGGTAGCTCACAAAGACTAGATTTTTCATGAATTAAACATATTTTTCGTGATTTTTTATTCCGATTTTTCTTGATTATGATTTAACATGATAGGGGAGGCTATCATATGTAGTAAAGAAATTAGACAAATAAATAAAAAGTTGCGCATTTAATATTTTATCCTAAGAAGTAAGACCCCTAATAACCTATTTAAATCCATTTTTGAAAATGATTTCATTAGTCTTGATAATATCATTTTGCAAATTCAGCATTCAATTTATAATGATAATATAAGACATTTATAGGCAAATGATTTATAAAGGATAAAAACTAGAAAAGAGAATAAATAGGTCACTTGAAATGATATAATTTTATTCAATTTCTTTCAATTTGATTTATTAAAATATAAGCATATGCAAGGTGATTGTGTCATATCGCATTATGTATAAAGTATCCATAATGATATTAGATCAAAAGTTTAGTGAAAAACAAAACAAAAAATTATACAAACCAAAAAGAAAAGAAAATGGTTTTTGTTTCAAATTTTAAGTTAAGCATATCATGAATTAGAATTTTAAATATTCAATTTTGATTTGTTTATACTTCATACATTTGATTTGATACTAATGAATAAGAGATTTAGGTATCCAAAGGGGACCAAGTGGGACGGTTCCTTTGGGTGCCCAAATATAGCATATTGGTTTATGGGGAAATAAGGATGAGTGAACCCTTTCAATTAACATTAATGCATCATTCTTAAGTATGGGTCTCAATTCATACCTTGAATGAACATTATTTTTATTTTCAAATTTCCATAGTCATTTACTTGAATCTTTGGATGAAAATGACTTTTGAATTTGTTATTTAAAAGAAATTTGTTTGCATTCAATTTTATGTTAGGAGAAGATTGATATGATAAATAATAATGATGTTAGTGTTTTGGAATTTCATTTACAAGCTTTTGATATTTTTCATTTCCTTTGTTTGGCTCAGTCAAGATATGGGAATTCATATTCAACTTGATTTTAGATTTTGCTTGATGTTGTGGATTTATGTGTTGTGTATTTTTATTCATAATTTCCTTAAGCATGTTGATTTTTGTTTCTAATTCATTATTCTTAATCTTGAGATTATACCTAGCTTTATTATAAGCAAGTGTGCTATTTTTAAGAATTGATATTATAGAACTAATATGAGTTTGATAATCATTTCTCAATTCTTCAAATGTTTCATCCATCTCTTTAAATTCAATATTATAATTTTTGCGCATAGCACAATCACTTTTCAAAGATGAATTTTCTAAACATAATCTTTCATTTTGTTCTTTTACAAAAATACACTCCTTTTCAAGTTCCTTGTATTTTTCTTTTAATTCATTGTACTTTATACAAGGTGAAACGGTTTTCATTAAAGAGCATGAGGTGGAACTAGACATGTAAGATTAATTTTAACATTAGCTTTTAGAAATAGATTAATTACAACATTAGCTTTTGCTTTTAAACTTTTATTTTCTAAACTTAATTTTAAGTTAACATTTTTCAATTTATTAATTTCACGTTTAGCACTATTGCGCATATGCAATGTAGAAATCGAAGTTGTTGAAAAGAGAGAATTTTTGCTCACTATGTTCTCGTATGTGGCAAGATTTGATCGTAAGGTTCCTTTGGCATCTTCTTTTATGCATGATGTACTCGTCGTGTCGCCATCCGAGCATAATCTTGCAGATTTGCATTCCACTTTCTTAGACAGGTCTTCCTCCAAGCACTTGTCTTCATAAGTTTCTTCTCTTGGATCCATAAGAACTTGCTTGGGTTCATCATCTGTAGAAGGAAGACTATAAGTATTTTCAAGAAAGTTCAAAATTTTAAAAGCAGTAGTAAATGTATAAATGAGTTTGAAAATATTTTGATCAAGTCCACAAAATTAACTATTCATTATTTTAGCATTTAGCAAACATTCGTTCCTATTTAAGACACTTTGGGGCTTTTTAATTGTAATATTCCAAACTTTTATGTCTAAAGATTTTAGAAATGTCTCCATTAAGATTTTCCACCCTTTGTAATTTTCACCCATAAATAGAGGTGGTGATAATGATTTTTCATTTCTATAAAAACATTCCTTGCTAGTGGATGCTAGATCATGAAGCGCCATTATTTCCGGTTGTTAGACAGTTTTGGAATAACCTAGTTTTTACCCAGAAATTGGCGATCCCCTCTGAGCTGACTGTTTCAGGTGCTCAGCGGTCTCAACCTATCCTAAGCGGTCTCAACCTGTCCCAGACGGTCTCAACCTGTCCCAGGCGGTCTCAGCCTGTCACAGGCGGTCTCGGTCCATCCCAAGTTATCTCAGCCGGTCATATGAGGTCTCAGCCTATCACAAGCAGTCTCAATCGGTCCCAGGTGGTCTCAGCTACCTCAGCTGTCTCAGCAGGTGGTATCGACATTCTCGGTGGTCTCAGGCGATCTCAGCAGACCTGGACATCCCATTACTTTTAGACCTGCCCGTTTTGGTATGCCCTCGCGCCAATAAATAGAGGGGAGAGGTACTTAGAAAAGGACCTTTTGGATTAGAGCCTCCAGCCTAATCTACGTATGCGGTCTTAGTTTTCGTGATCACGGCGACCTCAATAGATCTTCAGGCGGCCTCAGCAGTCTCAGTAACGCTCTGCGGTCTCCTTCAGATCTCAAGAAACTTTGGCGGTCTCCTTAAGCTCCAATCAACCTTGGCGACCTCTTCCATGACCGCCAGCTCTTATCTAGGTCTGTATTATTTCCATTTTATGTATCTGAATGCAACTTTAGCTGTAATATAGAAATTATATCAATAACATTGCCCACCGCAAGCGAGGCATTCGCCATGGCGGGTTGATCTGGTCTCACCGCATGCTTGCAGCAATCTCTTCTCCCCCTCTCTCACTCCTTCACTCGTGGCTCAGAGTAACCGCCTACTCAAACGGTACCACCCTTTTCTTTCGTCTTGAGTAAGTGTGGACTTAGTACATTTTTGGTGCAAACAGAACTAACATGTGAACTTCAAATCTTGAGTAGTTGATGAACAGTAGTGATAGTGAAGATGTGAGATTCAGTTCCTTAAAGTGAAAATGAGTTCTTTCCCTCATCAAGTTCTTGAAGAACAATCAAATCCCTTAAAAAAGGAGCAAGACCCTTTCCCCTTCTCATATCAAATTTGTTAGGAGCATATTCCTAATGGATTTAGAGAGCCCTGCCTCCCTGTCTTCTTTGGAAGAGAAGATCCCATAAGCCATATCCAATCTTTCGAATATGTTATCTCTTTGAGGACTATCTCGTATGGGATCAAGTGCAAACTATTTGCTTCATCCTTTAGCGGTCAAGCTAGAGATTGGTTTTTAAAGCTGCCACCTCAATCAATTACTTGCATCGCTGATCTTCAAAGAGAACTTCTCTTGAGGTTTGTTACCTCAAGGAAGCAGAAAAGAGGTCTGACAGCTCTCTTTCAGATCAAACAAGGAAATAACGAGACTCTTTCTCATTTCATTAATCGATTCCAAAAACAAGTTCTGGATATCATTGATGTTGATCAGGACATGTATCAAATGGCCTTTTCATGTATCAAATGGCCTTAACATGCGGCCTCCGACAAGGGTTGTTTAGCTTTGAAGTAAATCGTGATCTGCCTGAGTCTTATGAAGTCCTTATTTTAAGAGATAACAGCTTCATCTAAGGAGAGAATGCAAACCCGTATTTCATCTCCTCTCTTTCTCAAATGATACGTAAACAAAAAGAGAAGTTTCCTCAAAGATACCCTCTTATTGGTTATGGCAACCGGTTATTAGAATGTGATCAAGAATCCAACTGTTGGATCGGTAGGCGCCCTTAGAGGGGGGGGGGGGGTGAATAAGGGTTATAATGATCGTTGTAGAAACTTCTGAAGCTAGAGAAGTTTCCTAGCTAGAGAAGTTTCCTACCCAGACCTAGTCACCAACACGAGGCGAATTTCACTAAACGATTATAGAAAAGATATGAAATGAAAAGACAATAATATAAAAACTCACTCTAAGAAACTTCTGAAGTCGGAGATGAACGATCGTTGTAGAATAAGCGAGTTTGAAGCGATCCTTCTTTGGATGTAGCGTGATGAAGTCCTCCTTCAGAAACTCTCTAAGTGTTTGGTGGGAGATCAACTCTCGGTCATATAGGGCTTTGAAATTCCGGCACAAGACCTTTCTCAGGAATCAGAACCCCACACGAGAAGAGAAGGGTTCATAATATAGCCTCAGCGCTAGCGCCTGCGCTAGTGGTACCGCCGGCGCTATCCCATATTAGGATATATTCTGCGCGGCAAAATCTTCAATCGGAGGAAACTTTTCTCTCTTGCCTACTGTGCTCCTCGCTATCGCCTGCGCTATCAGATATCGCCTGGCACTATCTCCTTCTATAAGTTCTCCCGGCAATTGCGCTTAAGCAAATATTTCGTCGATCAGAATTTCGTCAAACACAGCTAAGAGTTCGTCGAGCGAAATTTCGTCAAATGCATTTTTGAGCATTTCGCCGAGCGCCGCTAACAGTTCGTCGAACGACAGCTAGCGCCTGTGCTAGTACTAGCTCCAGTGCTAGTTTGAGATTTGGATTTGATGGCTCAACTTTGGGGACAACCTTCTTATGTAATCCTTGAGTCATGTGGACTTTGTTATCCTGCACACTTAAACACACAAGATCAAATACACATAGGATTTGTTATTCTCAAACCTACGAGATGCGGAAGATCATATTCCAATAAACTCCCCCTTTTGATAATAACAAATCTATTAATGTTAAATCAGAGCATTAATATATAAGCATGAAGAAACATACTTGTGTGTGTGTGAGAGTGATGACTTTAGATAATTAACTATTTTAGCATTTAGACTTGCTCCCCCTAAATACATGCTCCCCCTAAGTGAATGCTCCCCTAATATGTAAGTTATCACCTTAATTAAGCATGTTAGTTTTCTATTTTAATAACAAATTATATTTATCATGATAGTTCTCCCCCTTTTGTTATTAGAAAAAGCGGGTAAGGAGACACCACTAAAAATTGATAATAAGATAGAAGCATGATCGAGCTTGTAGAGAAGGAAATGATAAGGAGTTTTAGAATACTTTTCATTTAAATAGATCAGAGTTTGAGTATTAAAACATTTTCAAAAATCAGAGTTTGTAGCATAAACAAAATGTAATGATTTCTAAGTAACTAAACTACCCAGACAATATGTCTACACCCTAGCCCCGTACTAAGTGACGGATGGGCATGAGGAGCTGCATACATGCCATAGGTTGGGGTGTTAGTCACATATGCAAACACTAGACACAACTCAACCTAGCACTCTTTCCCCCCCAGTGCCTCGCAAGGTCCCACTGGAACCCTCCCCGGTTAAGGACAAGACATGACTAGAGATAAGGTTATCTAATGTCTACAACCCTACGCCCCCGCTATGGTGTGAAATGAAGTCATGGATAATAATTATTGGAAACATTAAGCGTTTAACTTTAGTGATAAGGTCATATCCTATGAGTTTATATTTTTATTTGAATTTATGCAAACACTCAAATAGCTATTTTGAAATCCATTAATGAATCACAGTTTTTAATATAACAATATTTTCATAGAAATAAATCAGAGTTTTTAATATACCAATATTTTCATAGAAATAAATCAGAGTTTTATAGCAAAAAATTCATGTTAAAAGCAACCAATATAATGTTTACCAAGCAAGTCTACCACTTGTTGCAAGAAAGGAATGTGAAGATTCAAGTGATGATGCACACAAATAAAAGACTTTAAATAAGCATGAAAGCGCAATGTAAAACAATTATATGGTTATGATGCGGAAGACTTATCGAAATACAAGAACATCTTATAGTAATCAATGATGATCCATAAAAAGATATATGAGTTAAATTTCATAAAGAAGATGTTTTGTAAATCATTTTTCAATTAAAATCTTTAAGTCTGACGATAAAGTAACCAAGCATGAAATAATGTTATCAAAAAGAGATTACTACAATGTTATTTTAATTCACAATTTCAAAAACATACCAAACATTGTAGAGAGCATGCTAGGTTATCTAGTGCATTTCATAAATAAAGAATAGTATAGAATTAGCATTAGGATCCAATACTCATGAGAAGAAGTGTTATGGAAGATAATGATGTGCACCAAAGTGTATTTTTGAGTAGAGTAAACAAATGTTTTAATCAAAAATGCAAGTAATATGTAAAGTAAGAGCACAATAAACACAAATAATTTTACTTCCACAAACTTCAATGCACAAACAAAAATGTACAACAACCAAGGTGCTTTGCACACACAATGCTCATTAAGACTTATCACGGTGCAAAGTAGTGCTTGGGGGATCACATGTTTTATTCTTCAATATTGATTTTTTTTGTGATCCGATGTACTTAAGAATAATTGGTTTTTATTTTGAAGAAAGTTATGGTTTGCACAAGATACTTTACTATTCTTTCCAAGGTGCTCAACCTCACAACGCTTATTAAGACTTATCAGGAGGTTCAAGTAGTGCTTGGTGGAGTTATCTTTGTCACTTTATTTTATGATTTTTGTTTTGTACAAAGTTCTACGAATACACTTGTTTTGCAAACCAATAGAATTTATGAAAACATAACCACTTTTCTTAACTTTTCAAAGTGCAAATAAAAGTAGTGTAGGTAAGATACTTGTGCAATTTTAATTCATTGTACTAATACAAAACATACACAAGCATTCTTAGATTAAGCACATATGTAGACAATGCCAGAATTTATGAAAACATAACCACTTTTCTTAACTTTTAAAAGTGCAAATAAAAGTAGTGTAGGTAAGATACTTGTGCAATTTTAATTCCTTGTACTAATACAAAACATACACAAGCATTCTTAGATTAAGCACATATGTAGACAATGCCAAAATAAGTGAGTGAATAAAGATCATTATCAATCATAAAACATTTACTCATACTTAGAGGCATGCTAAGCGTAGTTCTACACAACTTTTACAATATAATTGATGCACATATTAATAGATATATCAAAGCATGATGAAAACAATGTTCAAAGTAGTTTGAAAAGATAAATTGCAACATTATAGAAGTTCTAAATAATAAATTAAATCATGCATGATTTTCTCAATAAAGTCCATACAGTATTTTTGATATAATTTTTTAAAGTTTGAACTCTTAAAATTGATCTTGGACATCCCGAGGACTACCCTGTTAGAGGTTCGCCCGGTACTAGGTGATGTGATGGGATGATAGCCCAAATCACCCTTTCGCAAGATACATGTAAATAAAAAAGTTAAGTTCAAAATAATAATTTTTGATATAATTTTTTGTTTTATATTTTTGTATTTGATTTTTGCTTTTAGAAATAGAATTTAAACAAATGACAAACAAACCAAAAAAGCAAAACATATTTTTTGTAATTTGGCTTTTGTATTTTTGTATTTGATTTTTCAAAAATGTAATAAAAGCAGAAGTGCAGAAATGAATAGTACACAGATTAATATATTTTTAGGGATTTTCAAAATTTTTAAAATACAGAAAAACACATAGGTGCGCTAGCGCCGGCGTTAGCACTAGCGTGGGAAACAATACACGATTTTTGATGATTTTGAAATTTTTGTTTGTTGATCTTGATTATGTGTCTAAATAGTAGTTTCATGCTGAAATTTCAGATTTTTAGGAAATGTCTAGATAGTGCAAATTTCATTAAACATTAGAGGTTTTGTATATGACTTTACCAACTAAACTTTGTATGAGATGACATGAATGAACAAATCAAATATGCATGATTTTAGTGATTAACCATAATAATCATGCACATGAATACCATGGATAAGCCCTAGATGAGAATACCCAGCATGTATGTCTTGGTAAACATATAAAGCCTAACATAGACACAAATATTCTTTAGGCGACAATGTTATTATGATAAGTTTGAGATTAATGTTATACCAAGGTTTGATAGTGTTTCAACTTATAGTCCTAGAATGGAGTGACGATTCTATTTGATTTGATATCAAGATGATTCAAAGGTCTAAACTAGAAATAAATCACAATACACATATAATACACCAACCATGGTAAAACAATTATAATATCAATTGTCATCATATAATTCATATGGATGTGATAGAAATAGTTGTTTTTAGAAGATATTTGATCTGAGTTATGATATATGATTTTAGAGAATTTTAGCAACGGACATCAATAGATCATGGTGGTGCGAGTGACATCAATATTCATTATGAAGATATATTCTTTCAATACATTTTAGTGATTTTCTTTTAATTAAGAATTTTGAATATATATATGTGATGTTTGATAGGTGAACAATAGTGATTGTTTAGATCATGTTTGACATCAAGGAGTGAACACAATATAATTTTTTTGTTGTGAACAAAAACAACCATATTGAAAGTTGAGTTTTTATTTAGATCTTGAACTTTCTTGTAGATTATGTTATTTCTCTAAACCACTTTTTGGTGAAGGGTAAGAATCTTAATAGCCTAATAACCGGATTTAATTTGAAATATCTAATAGCAAATTTAGAGTTTGATTCATATGGATAATATAAGATATTTAGAAGCAATGAATATAAGAATAAAAGATAGGTCATCAAAATAAAATATGATTTTGACTTTTGATCAATTTGATTTTATAAACATATTAAGCTTTTAAGAGATAAAATCATATTTTTTTAATACTGTACAGGATGACCATGACATGATAGTTCAAAAGAAATACGAAAACAAGAAAATTAAAAGACATGAAAGCATATCATGAAGTAGAACTTTGTATATTTCATTTTGAAAGGATTCTACTTCATGCAATTGATGATACCTAAAGAATAAGAGTTTTAGGTATCCAAAGGGGACCATGTGGGATGGTTCCTTTGGGTACCCAAATATAGCGAGATGGCTTTTGGGGAGACAAGTACGAATGCACCCTTTCAAGTGGAGTTAATGTTTCATCTTTAATTATGGGTCTCCACTCATACTTAGATTTAATATTATACTTTTGCATTAAATTTCCATATTCATTAAACTTAGGCTTAAAATAATGATGACATTTGAAATCATTTTTCATAGGAAATTTTTGCATATTTGATTTTACTTTAGGAGATACATAATTTTGTAAATAATGGTGATTTTGATTTAGATTAACAAATCCTTTATGTTCCTTACTCCCGTTATTAAACTTAGTTAAGATGTTCATATTCATATTCAACTTGTTCTTAGATATAGTTTGATATTGTGAATTTGTATTTACAATTTTCATAAGCAAGTTGATTTTTTATTTTAATTCATCATTCTTGGTCTTTAAATTATGTCTAGCTTTATTATAAGCGATTGTGCTATTTTTAAGAGTGGAAACAATTGAATCAATATGATCTTGATAGTTGTTTCTATATTCATCAAATGTTTCATCCATCTCTTTAATTTCAATTTTATATTCTTTACACTTAGCACAATCATTTTCCAAAGATGTATTTTCTAAACATAATTTTTTATTTTGTTCTTTTATGGAAAGAAATTCCTTTTCAAGTTCCTTGCATTTTTCTTTCAAATTATTAAATTCTATAAAAGGTGTAATGTTTTCAACTAAGGAGCCTTGGGTAGAACTAGATAAATTAGAATTTGATTCTTCTTTAATTTTTGCCTTTAAATTTTTATTTTCTAGGCGCAGATGTTTATTAGCATTCTTTAATTTCTTAATTTTACACTTTGTAGTTTGAAGCAATTATAATGTAGAAATAGAAGTACAAAGATGGGATTTGATTTCCTTACATTGCTTTCGGGAGAGGCATGATTTGAACATATGGTTTCTTTTACATCTTTTTGGCACTCCTCTTCCGAAGACAGTACTTCTTCTTCTTTTCCATTTGGTGTGTGCTCCATTGAACTGTCATGAGAGGAGCATTCTTGAAGACTTGTGCAAGCTTGCATATTCTCCGGTTCTTGTGATTGTTCTATACCTGTAGAAGGAGAATCATACATTTCTTCAAGAAATTTCCATACTTTGTATGCATTAGAAAAATAATATATTAATTTGAAAATGTCTTGAGATAAAGCACAAAAAATATAATGCATAGCTTTTGCATTTCGGTGACGCTCTTGTTTATTTGATTCATTCGCTGGTCTAACTATTGATATATCCAATGCATTGATATCTAAATTTTTAATAAATTTTTCCATTAATAATTTCCACCCTTTATAATTTCTTCCTTCGAATAAAGGTGGTGCAAGAGATTTTTCATCTTCATAAAAATTTACCCCACTAATAGAAGCGAGATCATGAGACGCCATTATTCCCAGTTGTTAAGCCGATTTGGAATAACCTAGCTCTGATACCACTTGTTGGATCGGTAGGCGCCCTTAGATGGGGGTGAATAAGGGTTTTAAAAACTTATAATATATTTTGAATAACTTTGAAAAAGCTTTGATTATTAAACTAGAGAAGATCAAGACAAATCAAGTGAAGTAAAAGTAAAGACATGATTTTATTAACTTGAGAAGCATGATTACAAAACTTGATCTCTTATCGAAGCTAGAAATCAAAGCTAATAGAAAGACTCATTTTGTTTTCTATACCGACTCGTATCCCCACGAACCGGTTGGCTTTAGCCGATCCTTCCTCGGATATGGCCTCAAGCCGCTCTTGCCAACCCTTCCCAGGATATGGCCTCGAGCACCCCCTAGACCTACACCCGAGACCTAGTCGCCAACACGAGGCGAATTTCTGCCCTAAGTCCTAACCAGACCTAGTCGCCAACACGAGGCGAATTTCACTAAACGATTACAGAAAAGATATGAAATGAAAAGACAATACTATAAAAACTCCCTCTAAGAAACTTCTGAAGTCGGAGATGAACGATCGATGTAGAATAAGCATGGTTGAAGCGATCCCTCTATGGATGTAGCGTGATGAAGTCCTCCTTCAGAAACTCTCTAAGCGTTTGGTGGGAGATCAACTCTCGGTCATATAGGGCTTTGGAATTCTGACACAAGACCTCTCTCAGGAATCAGCAACCCACACGAGAAGAGAAGGGTTCAACATATAGCCTCAGCGCTAGCTCCTGCGCTAGTGGTTCTGCCGGCGCTATCCCATATTAGGATATATTCTGCGCGGCAGAATCTTCAATCGGAGGAAACTTTTCTCTCTTGCCTACTGTGCTCCTCGCTATCGCCTGCGCTATCGGATATCGCCTGGCGCTATCTCCTTCTATAAGTTCTCCCGGCAATTGCGCTTAAGCAAATATTTCATCGATCGGAATTTCGTCAAAAGCAGCTAAGAGTTCGTCCAGCGAAATTTCGTCGAACGCATTTCTGAGCATTTTGTCGAGCGCCGCTAACAGTTCGTCGAACGACAGCTAGCGCCTGCGCTAGTACTAGCGCCAGCGCTAGTGGGAGATTTGGATTTGATGGCTCAACTTTGGGGGCAACCTTCTTATGTAATCCTTCAGTCATGTGGACTTTGTTATCCTGCACACTTAAACATACAAGATCAAATACATATAGGATTTGTTATTCTCAAACCTAGGAGATGCGGAAGACCATGTTCTAACACCAACCTCCAGGAATCTTAACATGAAATATATTATGGTCATAGTCATTCATCTACACCTCGATATTTTCAGCAATCAAAACAGACACAGTCATATGTTCCTCCTCGCACATACAGGCAAAGGGGATCTCAAAAAGAGTATACATGTTTAGTTATCTCTATGGTAGAAGTTCTTCAAATTATCCAACAGGAGCCAAATTTTATGAGACCTCCCCTCCTACGACCTAATCATAGGAGCCATCGTAAGGACTTGTTTTGTCAATACAATCTGAGTGTTGGTCATGATACAGAAGGTTGTCGAGCGCTTTACAAGCTTTTGGAGAAATTTTTAATAGAGGGTAAGCTACGAGAATACGTTGCTTAGTTGAGGAGACCACTGAAAAGTGGGTATATTGCTAGAGAAGAAGTTGTGGCGACCACTGAAAAGTGGGTTTATTGTCAGAGAAGAAGCTGAGGCGACCACTGAAAAGTGGGTTTATTGTTAGAGAATAAGCTGAGGCGGCCACTGAAAAGTGGGTTTATTGCCAGAGAAGAAGCTGAGGCGACCACTGAAAAGTGGGTTTAGTGCCAAATCATCTTCATATAAGTTTCATCTATATAAACAATTGAAGGCATAAGCTAATACAATTATATTTGAATGAACTAAGGGAGATAAATATAACCACAGAAAGATCTTGGGAGTATCTATAGCATCGAATGAATTTTGTCCATCACTTGAGAAGACTATCGGCAATGATGAAGGTCTCAGCTGCAGCGGCCCGAGCGGACACCATTTTTGCAGATCGCTGAGATCGGTGCTTAGGATGCATTCACTAAAGTTTTAATCTTCGATACTAAACTCGGCTATTTCTAAACTCGGCTATTTCTAGGATTTAAGGATATTTTGGTCATGATGACAAAATCAGTGACCGCCGGTGATAAAGAATAATTTGCCTACACGGATTGGATCTAGAGAAGATTTGGGCAAGGATTCGTAGAGACATCTTGGAGAGGATTTGTGTAATCTGTCTCGTCCGCCACTATCAGTAACTTGCAATTTTTCTGTTATTGTTTATTGTGCAATATTGTGTAGTGCGAAGTTGGTGAAGATCTTATGTTGATTGAGGAGGGAAAGAATTGTAATTGCCTATTTGTTTTATACATACTTAGCGGCGGCTTTTAGGGTTGAACTTCGATCATCTCGTGGTTTTCACCCTATTGGGTTTCAACATCAAACCTGTGTGTCACTATTAATGTTGTTATTTTGCGGTCGTGTAGGTACTTGCTCGAACTAATTTGTAGGTGCTCTAGTCGAGCTTATGTGATATCTAGCCCAACAAGTGGTATCAGAGCTAGGTTCATTATTAGAGCAGTTATCAGGATGACATGTTTGAGATTTGAGATGAGCCGATTGAATATTTTGGGTTGCTGATCGGGTGCAGTAGGTGACCAATCTTGGTCCGCTCCCTATCCTCTTTGATTTACTTCTTGGAAATAGTGGGCTCAAAGAACTAAGGTCAGCCCGGTCAACTGAAAGAGCACGATGGAGTCTACTTTAGGTTTAGGTTCTGAGCAAAAGGTAAAATTAAATGACGCAAATTGCCATCAGTGACACTTACTAATGAAAGATCTCATATATGTTAAGGGATGACATGCTCCTATATTTGAGGAGATTCCCAATGATATTGATCTCAATAAGTGGATGGTGGAGAACCAAAAGCTATGCAGATTCATCAAACGGTTCGTAGAACTGAACGTCTACAATCATGTTGCAAGTATCATTGATGTGAAGATTTTTTTAAAGACATTGGAGACGTATGCCAAGACCACTGGCATCAACAAAATATATCTACTGCAGAAGCTTGGAGGGTTCAAGTATATAGATGGCCTGTTAAAATTTTTGAAAGACCGTTTAGGAGTAAGCAGGAGTTGTATCAACAAGAGTTATAGCCAAACAACCACAATGTCAAAACAGCAACACAAGAAATCTTTATTGAAACATAACTGCTTTACAATGCGAGGTATACATGGCGAGACATGATTCATAAGAATCACGGAGATGAGAAGAACAAACACAACAAAAACGAAACTGGCGGTCTGCCAAAGCAGAGACCGCACGGACCGCAAAAAGGCTCAGGCCGCCCGGCTTGCTCTGCTGTACTCCCAGACCGCTTGCACAGTCAGACCGTAGAAACGCCTTGAGACCGCGCGAACAGAAGCAGACAAGCTGCACTGCCAGACCGCAATCCCAGACCGCACGAACTGAAGCTTATTGGAACAAGGAACTGAAGTTGTCGCCAGACCGCAACTCAGACCGCCTAACCGCTGAAGGTCGCCTGATCACTGAGTCCGCTGCGAACAGCACAAGAACACAATAAACCAGTTCGCTGACAGACCGCAGACGAACTGTTTATTCAAGCCACCGGAAATCACCAAGGAAGGAGACCGCACCCTGCTGACCGCAAACCTGCGAACACAACAATCGGTTAGCTCACTTCCGAGACCGCGTGACTTCAAACTTGAGTCCGCAAGAAATAATCCGGGCTCTTGTTCTTACAGTTCTTGTTATGAATGACGGGCCCTGCACCCCTATTTATAGGCGGATAGATGGATGTCATCACCGCATAAACTGGGATACAATAACCGCCCATCAGATCGCCAGCAGCCTCATAAGACAGACTGCGCGGACACAGCACTTGGACGAGATCCAGCACAAGTCTGTAAGACAGCAGCAGTCCGCGCACAAGCCGCGCGGACACAACCCTTGGACAAGATCCAGCCCAAGTCAGCAAGACAGCAGCAGTCCGCGCACAAGCCGCGCGGACACAGCGACCACCCTTCCTGATATTGCCTACGCAGGGACAAACATTTGGCCGACTTGAACCAAGTCGCCAGAACAGCCCAGACAAGCCGCCCGGTCACTGCGGACAACCAAGAACAGGCCGCCCAGAACAAGACTGGAAGAACTTGCAACAGGTCGCCAGGACCAATGACCAAACCAAGAAGCAAACTGGCCGATCACAGCAGATCGCCGGAACAGCAGGGAGAGATCGCAGAACCAAACCGCCGGAGCACCAGCGCAGACCGCGCGGTCTCTGCGGTTTCCAGCCTTCAGAGCGGCCGGACTCCCTTCCACTTCACTTCAATAATTTCAACACTCCCCCTTGAAGTGGGAAGTGGAAACTAGACCGAGCAACCCCCTTAACCGAGTAAACGGTCCCTTCGCCAGCGGCTTTGTGAAGATGTCTGCGACATTGTGCGCAATCCGAACATGCTCGACCATAAGAGATCCTCCCAACACCTTTTCACGAATGAAATGGTGCTCAATCTCTATATGTTTGGTCCTCGCGTGACAAACTGGATTGTTGACCAGCTTGAGAGCACTCTCATTGTCCCCGCGTAGCAAGGTGGGACCTCGAACCTCCTGATGAACGTCCTCCACCAACCTCCTGAGCCAAATGGCTTCCTGATCTGCCAAGGCCGAAGCCTTGTACTCCGCTTCTGTGGTAGATACAGACACTGAGTCTTGCTTCTTGCTGCACCAAGAGATAGCTGTGGGGCCCGTCATAAAGACATAACCAGACGTTGATCTCCGATCATCCACGTCTCCCCCATAATCAGCATCCATGTATCCATGCAACTCCAAGCTTGACCCTATCCTATATAGGAGACCCAAATCAGAGGTCGACTTCACATACTTCAAGATGCCTTTTGCCGCCAGAAGATGACGCTTTCGTGGTTCCGCCATGTACCGACTCACCTTGCCTACTGCATAAGCAATATCTGGCCTTGTGATCGTCTAGTAGATCAAGCTCCCAACTAGAGCTCGGAATACCAACGGTTCAGATAAAACTCTCCCCTCATCCTTCCGAAGCTTATGATGTTGCTCCAGAGGTATAGAGCTGCTCTTCCCTTCCTCCATGCCGAACCGCTGAACAATCTACTCCGCATAGCCAGCCTGAGAAATGAGCACTCTGCTCTCTCGCCTCTGTACCTCGAGTCCAAGGAAATGGTGAAGCTCCCCCAGATCCTTCATCTCGAATCTGATAGCAAGCTCAGCCTGAGTCTTGCAATAGCTTCCTTCGAGTTCCCGGTGACAATCATGTCATCCACATACAGCAACACAATCACCCGAAGCACCCCCTCCTTCTTGATGAACAAGCTGGAATCAGAGTCTGAAGCAAGGAATCTGCAGAATAAGAGATACTCTGCAATCTTCCCGTACCACGCTCGAGGCGCTTGCTTCAACCAATACAGGGCCTTCTTCAACTTACAGACGTAGTCCGAATACTCCTTCAAGATAAAGCCTTGCGGTTGGAACATGAAGATATCCTTGTCAATTTCGCCGTATAAGAAAGCATTCTTCACGTCGAGTTGCCAAATCTCCCAACCACTCGAAGCCGCCAAGGCAATAACAAATCGAACTGAAGTTATCTTTGCCACTGGATTGAACGTCTCATCATAATCTTCTCTGTACTGCTGTGAGAACCAGCGAGCTACAAGGCGAGACTTATACCGCTCGATACTACCGTCAGCTTTCTTCTTCAGCTTGAAGACCCATTTGCATGCACAGGAGTGGTGCCCTTGGGCTTGGGCACGAGAGACCAGGTCTCATTCTTCTCGAGAGCTGCCATCTCTTCTTGCATAGCAATGTCCCACTCCTTCACGCCTCTAGCCTTCTCAAAGCCCGACGGCTCCCTCTCATCCAGGGGACCAGCAAAGAAACATGAAACAAGGTTCACCATGTTCCCTCCTGTGTATCGATCTGGTGGTTGAATAGTCCTCGTCGACCTCCTAAGAGGTTGCTCCTGACTAACCACATCCTCAGTTGCTTCTTCTGTGCAAGCTCCTCTTCCAGACGAACTTGGAGCATCGCTCCCCCTGCTTCCAGAACCTGAAGCCTCCATCTCAGAGCTTGACACAGCTGGAGCTCCTGGTGAAACAGGCAACTCCACTTGAAGACTTCCCGCAGCTTTTCCTCCTTCATCAACCTTGCCCTCCGATAGCTCAACTCCGGAACTCCCCTTGTAGGAAGTCACTTCATCGAACACCACATCCCGAGAAACAATTGACCTCCGTGTCTCAGGATCCATGCATCTCCATCCCTTCTTCCGCTCATCATACCCAACAAAGACTAGCTTCCTTGCTTTCGCATCTAGCTTTGTCTGAAGAGCATCAGGAATATGCACATAGCAGGTTGACCCGAACACCCGAAGGTGTGCAACACTCGGCTTCTTCTTGAACATTAGTTCGTGAGGGGTCTTCATGTTGATTGGACTTAGAGGCAATATGTTGATGACATAAGCTGCACAAGACATTCCCTCCGCCCAGAAGGACTTTGGGATACTCTTAGCATGAAGCCAGCATTTGCAAGTTTCCGTCAGATAACGGATCTTCCTCTCGGCAATGCCGTTCTGTTGTGGAGTATGGGCACAAGTGAGCTCTCTCCTGATGCCATACTTCCTGCAAAAACTTGAGAACTCACCAGAGGTGAACTCCCCACTATTGTCAGTTCTAAGTTTTTTAACCCGCAGGCCTAGCCGGCATTCAACCAGCTCCTTTAACTCCATGAATCTTGCAAATGCATCCGACTTCTCCTTCAAAAAATACACCCAGACATATCTGGTGTAATCGTCAATCAACACCAACATGTATCTGTTGCCTCCAAGGCTTGGGGTGGCAGTCGGTCCCATCAAATCACCGTGGATGCACTCCAACGGCACTTTGCACCTTGTTAGCGATTTGTCAAATGGAAGTCGATGAGACTTACCAAACTGACATTCTTCGCAGACATGACCGTCTCCATAGGAGGACAAGCTAGGCAAGCCATTCACAAGGCCCCTTACCGCCATAGCCTTCAATTTGACCATGCCTACATGCCCCAACCTTTCATGCCAGATGGCCGCGCCATCATTGGTCCTCATCTTATCAACATAGGTACTTGTCGATAAAACAAACAAGTCCTTCACCCGCTTGCCGACATGAATAACATCTCCCTTTTATCTCCGGTTGAGTTTTGAGAAACTTCACTTCTGTTGGGCCAAACAGAACGTGATAACCGGCGTCGACCGCATTGGTCACAGAGATGAGATTTTTCTTCATACCAGGCACGTGATAAACACTCCTCAACGTGAGTGGACCCTTATCACTACTCAGAGAGACGACTCCTTCGTGCTCTACTAGATGAATAGAATTATCAGCCGTAATGATAGCATTGTTACCTGAGTAAGGCGCCAAAGAAGAGAACTTTGATCCATCCCCGGTGAGGTGATGCCCACACCCTGAATCAACAATCCAGTCCTCATCATAGTTGATGGATGCCAAGGCCTTAACGGGCATCGCCGTTATATTAGACACAAAGGCTCCTCCCCATCCAACTTCACCAGACTTTGGCATATCCTTCTCCACTGCATGTCTCGGCTGAAGATTCACCCGGCAATCTTTCTTGAAGTGCCCGGTCTTATTGCATCTAAAGCACCTCGGTCCCTCTCCTTTCTTCTTCCCATCAGACTTAGGAGCATAGCCCCTATCTTGCTGACCTGAAGTGGAGGGTCCATCATGACCCGGCTTCTTCTTCTCCCATTTCTTCTTTTTCTTCCCAGAGAACATCACATCACTTTCTCCCCCGGAGATAGAAACCCCCGCCATCTGTCTTGCTAAACTTTCTTGCGAAGCAAGAAGGTTCTCCAGTTCCAACAACGACGGTTGATTTACCCAACCCTGAACTGAAGTCACAAAGGCAAGATACTCCTTCCGCAACCCGCGGATGATATGCCTCTTCAGTTTTGCCTCAGAGATTGGCTCATCAGTGTCCAATGCAGAAATCTCTGCCGTGGGGTTCTTCATCTTGAGGAAGTAGGTAGAAACAGAAAGATCACCTTGAGAGGCTTTTACCAACTCATTTTCAAGATACTGTAGCCTCGCTACATTTTTCTTATTGAACAATCCATCCAAGGATGTCCAAATCTCAGCAGCAGATTTACATCCGATGATGTGATCAAACAGCTCCGGTGAGATAGCCCTTTTGAGAGTGAACTCTGCCTTAGCATTCGTCCTCCTCCAAAGTCTCACCTCTGCCATATTATCTCCTGCTAGAAACACCTCTTGTGTGTCTTCTCCGCCAACTACCTCTCATAGATCCTCGTCAAGCAAGTAACTCTCCATAAATGACTTCCACTTTTTAAAGTTAGTCGATGTGAGGAGTTCAATACCAAGACCTCTTGTGTATCCACCTTCCATGGCAATCTATGTGGTCTCTTCTTCACAAAGACGATGGCAACTCTAGTTGATCACTGCTTATCCACTCCAGAAACCTAGCTCTGATAGCATGTTAAAATTTTTGAAAGATCGTTTAGGAGTAAGCAGGAGTTGTATCAACAAGAGTTATAGCCAAACAACCACAATACCAAAATAGCAACACAAGAAATCTTTATTGAAACAGAACTGCTTTACAATGCGAGGTATACATGGCGAGACATGATTCATAAGAATCACGGAGATGAGAAGAACAAACACACCAAAAACGAAACTGGCGGTCTGCCAAAGTAGAGACCGCACGAACCGCAAAAAGGCTCAGGCCACCCAGCTTGATCTGCTGTACTCCCAGACTGCTTGCACAGTCAGACCACAGAAACACCTTGAGACCGCGCGAACAGAAGCAGACAAGCTGCACTGCCAGACCGCAATCCCAGATCGCATGAACTGAAGCTTATTGGAACAAGGAACTGAAGCTGTTGCCAGACCGCAACTCAGACCGCCTAACCGCTGAAGGTCGCCTGATCACTGAGTCCGCTGCGAACAGAACAAGAACACAATAAACCAGTTCGCTGACAGACCGCAGACGAACTGTTTTTCAAGCCACCGGAAATCACCATGGAAGGAGACCGCACCCTGCTGACTGCAAACCTACGAACACAACAACCGGTTAGCTCACTTCCTAGACAGCGCAACTTCAAACTTGAGTCCACAAGAAACAATCTGGGCTCTTGTTCTTACAGTTCTTGTTATGAATGACGGGCCCTGCACCCCTATTTATAGGCGGATAGACGGATGTCGTCACCGCACAAACTGGGATACAACAACCGCCCATCAGATTGCCAGCGGCCTCATAAGACAGACCGCGCGGACACAGCACTTGGACGAGATCCAACACAAGTCCGCAAGACAGCAGCAGTCCGCGCACAAGCCCCGCGGACACAACACTTGGACAAGATCTAGCCCAAGTCAGCAAGACAGCAGCAGTCCGCGCACAAGCCGTGCGGACACAGCGACCACCCTTCCTAAGATCGCCTACGCAGGGACAAACATCTGGCCGACTTGAACCAAGTCGCCAGAACAGCCCAGACAAGCTGCCCGGTCACTGCGAACAACCAAGAATAGGCCGCCCAGAACAAGACCGGAAGAACTTGCAACAGGTCGCCAGAACCAACGACCAAACCACGAAGCAATCTGGCCGATCACAGCAGATCGCCAGAACTGCAGGGAGATATCGTAGAACGAAACTGCCAGAGCACCAGTGCAAACCGCGCGGTCTCTGCGGTCTCCAGCCTTCAGACCGGCCGGACTCCCTTCCACTTCACTTCAACAATTTCAACATGGCCCACCTATCTTAAATCATGTGAATGAGTTTCAAGGTATTATTGATCAACTTACTGCCATAAAGGTGACCTTCGACGAAGAGGTCAATGCATTATGGTTGTTGAAGTCCCTTCTAGACTCTTGGGAGATGGTTAGAGTTTCTCTAATCAGCTCCTCTCCTGAGGGCATTATTACTATAGAGATTGCCAAGAGTGGTATCCTGAACGAGGAGGTAAGAAGAAAGTCTAAAGTTCATCCAGGCTCTTCTTCACGATCTAATGTCCTCTATACTAAGCCTGGGGGAGAGACACTAGCAAGAGCAGAGGAAGAAAGGAAGAGTGAGAGGAGCCAAAATAGAGGAAAGTTTAAGTCGCGTTATCAAAATGTGGAATGTCATTATTGTCATAAGAAGGGGCATATTCAAAAGTTCTGTTATTCACTAAAGTATGACGAGAGGAAGAAAAGAGTGGATACTGATAATAGGAAAGAGAGACACACTACAACTACTATATCTACAGAGGAGGACGATATCATCATTGTTGGAGATGACATCACAGTTGCACTCTCTTGTGATGACTGAAGCTAGAGTGTTGATTTGGGTGCGGCTGCACATGTCTCACATGACAGGAAGTTATTTTCCACCTACACTACTCATGATTGTGAGGTGCTTAGGATAGGAAATGGTTGTTGGATCGTATAACGCCCTTAGAGGGGGGGGGGGGGTGAATAAGGGTGTGTCTTAAAAATTAATTTTTACTTAGTAATTTTTAAAGAGATTTTACTTTACTAAAAAAATTACTTCTAAATACTTTCAAACCAATACAATTTTAGTATTAAACCAAAACACAAATTTCTAAGATAAAGATTTTGCCACCAAATATGTAATTAAAGAAAAAGACATAATTATATTAATCATGAAATTTGAGTACAATAAAAATGATCTTAACAATGCTTAAGATCAAGGCATAATTATATTAATAAAAAATTCTACAATTTTGGTTTACCAATCCTTCTCCCAAGGATCGGAAGGCTATCGCTTGTCTCTCCCAAGACCAAGCCCAAGCCTATCCTCTAGATCTTCCCAAGATCTAGACGTAGCACACAAGGCCACGATTTCCCACCAAGCCACGCAAGGACTTGGACGCTCCGCACAAGGAAGCGATTTTCCCCTAAGCCGCGCAAGGACTTAGACGCCGCACGCAAGACGACGATTTCTCTACCAATACAAAATGAAAAGTATGTGAATGAGAATACAATATAAAAAGAACAACTCCCTAGAAAATCAGATCTCTGAACGGATTGTTGAAGCCTCGAGATGATTGATGATGTAGAAGCGCGCCCGATCTCATTTTCAATCTTCAATCCTTCTTTGCACAAATGGGAGTTGAGGAGGTTCTGGAGCTCTCTGGTTCGTATGCACTCAGGAAGGGACTGGAATTCTCAAAAGCTTGGAATGCACGAACCAAAGGAACCAATTTATAGAAATTCACTGTCGCCTGGGCGACAGTGACTGTCGGAATTTTCCGACAGCTCTAAACTGCCGCTGGAGTGCCGTCGTGCGGGCAGTTGCTGTAACCGTCGAGCTGTCGCCTGGGCGACATCGATGTCGGATTTCTGATAGCGCAAAACTGCCGGTCGTGGGTGGAGTTGTGGGCAGTTGTTGTAACCTTCGAGCTGTCGCCTGGGCGACATTGCTGTCGGATTTCCGACAGCTCAAAACTGCCTTTCGTCGATCTGCCATGGAGGGAAGTAGTTGTAACTTCTCTGCTGTCGCCTGGGCGACAGTGGCTGTCAGAATTTTCCGACAGTGAAATTTTCGCACATTCAATTTTAGCTTCAGCAGAGATGTGAACATCGCATACCTATTATCTGCACAACATTAATAAAAATAGAATCAAATACAAACGGGACTTTGTTATTATCAAACCGGAGGAGTGCGAAACGCATGCTCGAACAATCTCCCCCTTTTGATAATAACAAATCCGTATAAAAAGAAATCATGTCTATTTAGATTGTTGATGTTAACCTTTGGTGTGTGCACAAAAATAACATGATATATTTTTCTTAAAAATAAATAATCTACCTCTAGATGAAAGCTCCCCCTAAATGAATGCTCCCCCTAAATATATGCTCCACCTAAATATATGATGTATTGTGTTAGTGGAATATTTAGGTGTAATAGATTTGTGATTTTTCTTTTTATACTTTTAATTCTCCCCCTTTTGATATTAGCAAAAGGTAATATTAGATAAAAGAGTAGTTCTAAAGGGAAAGGATATAGGATATAGAAATGAATAGTAAGCGGAAGCACTTTTTTGTGGAAATGATTGAACTCCATGAAATAATAGGAATATGCTATAGTATGAATAAACTCATGAAGTGACGGTATAGCCATATGAAGTAATGAAAGAAAATAACTTAAACATGAGTAAGATCATTTGAAAGTATCATAGAAAGACACAATAGTGTATAGAATTACGGAATATTTTTGGTCCAATTCTCATGAGATGAATGTTTATATAACATAATGATGTGTACATGTGATACTTAGATCAAACATATGAAGTTATTTAATTTAAATGATCATTGAAATGTAGAACATAATAAAAGCATATAAAGTCAACTTTGACTTTGAAGATATAGCACAAGATGAATAGAGAACCATTGTTCTTTTGTACAAGACACTTTACAATTCTGTCCAAGGTGCTTAACCTCACAATGCTCATTAAGACTTATCAGGAGGGTAAGTAGTGCTTGGTGGAGTATCCTTGTCTTTATTTTAAATTTTTTGATCACAGATGTTGTGATATCGTAATTTTGATATATTGATATTTTGTTTTTTTTTGTAATTGACCATGGATCTCCGAATTCACTTGAATCGCAAAAGATGGTGTAATTTTGTTGTGCTAACAAATCAAGGTTGAAAGTTGTATTTAAGAAGTGCTATTTTATTATGTTAAAGCAAATATGATCCATGTATATATTAAAGAAGAAGACATATGTATTGATCAAAAGAAGTGAACGTGATAGTTCATTATGATAGATAAACAATTTCTCATACTTAGAGGCATGCGAAAAATAATTTCCAATGGTCTAAACAACTAAGTAGGAGTGTCAATACGATGATAGCTTGGAAATGAAATCATATAAACATGTAAGAGTCATTTTTTTAATAAAAAGCACATGGTTTGTCATCAAGTCATGAGGTGAAGTATTAATAATGACATATAACTACTATAAATCATCAAAGGGACCGAAAATTGAAGTTTTGTCAAAATGGGAGCTGTCGGAAATTTCCGACAGTCACTGTCGCCTGGGCGACAGCCAAAAATATAAATAGGGCTGTGGACCGAGTCAAACCCTATTGTGCATCATTTCCTGGAGTTAAAAACGAGAGGAAGGCTGTCGGAAGTCGGCGACATCCCTAGATCTAAGGTATGGATTTTTGATTTTGATGTTTTTAACTCAAAATTTTTTAGGGATTTGTGATTTTGATAGTAGAGAAGAAGGAAAATGTAGTTTTCATTTTGATTTTTGATGAATGGTGTAGGTTTTGAAAAAAAAATTTGATTTTAAAAATGTAGATCTAGTTTAAAACAAGTGGATCTTGTTGGATATTTGTTAAAAATGTTATGATTGTTTGATTCTTGTGGTTGAGGGTTTGCTTTTGTTCATAGTTTTAATTTTGAAAATGGAAGATTTTCATTTATAAAGAAGGTTGAAGATGATGAATAGTAAGGATATGAAGAAGATTTTGATTTTAAAAACATATTAATTTTTTTTTTAAACTTGTTGTGGAAATAACCTTGATTTTGAGTAGATCTGGAAGTGTATGTAAAAAAAATTTCGAGAGAAGTTCACTTGGAGAGCTGTCGGAAATTTCCGACAGCCACTGTCGCCTGGGCGACAGTGTTCCAGTGCACAACACATGTTTAATCTAAATTTTTTTTTGTTATTTGCATAATGGCTTCCAGTTCCAAAGCTCGAAGGAGTACTTCGGAAGATGCACATAGTTCATATCAAGTTTTTCCTGGGGTGGAGAAAGCTATTGTTGGAGTTGCAAAATATATTGAATTTGATTCGCCAAAGCATGATCATATCTATGATCGGCTTGCGAATGCAGGTATACTTTCAATAATCACACCAGAGGCGTTTTCTTCCTTTTTCATTCGTGAATTTTATAACCATTTGGAAGACCCAAATTTCACTGAATTGGATGGAGGAGTTAGATCAAGGATCCAAGGTCAACATGTGGAAATAACACATGTTGATCTAAGAGAGGAATTCGAACTAGTGATGAGTGAAAATATGCCTGATATAGTGGAGAGTTATCGAAAGGATAGAGATTGGACCCTTGTAAACATGAGTTTACATGGGAATCAAAAGAAGACCTTTACCACTGAAGTTACGTCACTCACTCCGGATGCTTTCTTAGTTCAAGATATATTAATTAATTCAGTGATGTTGAAGAGTGGAGATACAAGAAGTATTACGGCTCAGTTGACCCTCTTTACATACTACATTATGGAGGATGAGCTTTTTGATATGGCGGACTTCATACTCTCCCAGATTAGGTATGCGTATAGATTAAAGCATCCAAGATGGGTGAAGGTTCATACGCTGCCAATGGGGGCAGTAATTCAGCGTGTACTCTATAAGAAGTACGGATGGATAGTGCAAGGTTCTTATTTGGATGATTGTTATCCGGAGATATATTATACGGGTTCAATGAAAGTGAAGAAGCCGCAGAGAAAAGCCCATCCGGGGATTGAGATTAGAGAGCCGACCATTTCTAGGGGAGGTTCACTAAGGGAGTCCATTGATGATCTACGTGATTCATTAGAGGATCACAAGAGGGAAGTGAAGAAGGACCGTAGTCGAATGCAGAAGTTTATGAAGTTTCTCGTCAAAGGTCTGAAGTTGAAGCCAACTCCGGAGGAAGAGGCCGAATGGCAGGTTCCGGACGAAGAACCGCCACGCCAATCGGTGAGGCGGACTCGCTGTGGTAAAGCCGTGAGACGAGGACCTCCAGAAGATTGTCCAGAGAGCAGCGGGGCTGGTTATGAAGATTCAGAGTAGTTTCTTCAGGTTGCTGTTGCTGGGAGATGTCGGAAATTTCTGACATCCACTGTCGCCTGGGCGACAGTGAACTTCTTCAGATCTATTTCTGTTTAATGAACTTTATCCTTATGTGGTTTTCTACTGTTTTTATTTGAACAATATTGATGTAATATTAATGATGTTTGAATATTTTTTAAGTCTTTTGCAATTTTATTGTTTGATTTTTAAAAATTAGGATTTTTCTTTTTAAATTGTTTAGGTTTTGTGATAAATTTTTTTTTAATTTTATAGGCTTTAAATATTGATATATTCATTGTGAAATGTCTAAAATTCCCAATTCTAGCCTAAGCATAGAAAAACGGGAATCCGGTAACGGCTTAGTGAATATATCCGCTAGTTGATTTTCCGTGCCTATAAAGTTGATTTTTATATTACCCTTCTTAATATGATCCCTTATAAAATGATGTCGGACATCTATATGCTTAGATCTAGAATGTAATACGGGATTGTTAGTTAAGTCTATAGCACTTTTATTGTCACACTTTAATTCTACACTACTTTGTTGCATGCCAAAATCTTCTAATGTTTGTGACATCCAAAGAGCTTGGGCACAACAACTACCTAGTGCAATATACTCGGCCTCGGTAGTTGAGAGGGCAAGAGAATTCTGTTTCCTACTCGACCATGAAATAAGTGAAGGTCCGATAAAGTGACAAGTGCCACTAGTGCTTTTCCTATCTAAGGAACATCCCGCATAATCCGAATCCGAAAAACCATGTAAAATAAAAGAATCATTATGAGGATACCATAAACCTAATTTTGATGTTCCTATGAGATATCTAAAGATACATTTCACCGCTTTTAAATGTGACTCTTTAGGATTAGCTTGAAATCTAGCACATAAACAAACGACAAACATAATATCAGGTCTAGATGCGGTTAAATACAATAAAGACCATATCATACTTCTATAAAGGGTTTGTTCAATTGAAACACCACTTTCATCTTTTCCTAATTTTAGTGAAGTACTCATAGGAGTGTTTGCATGCTTAAGATTTTCAAATCCAAATCTTTTTAACATATCATGAATATATTTGGTTTGACATATAAAAATACCATCATGTTTTTGTGTAATTTGAAAACCTAGAAAATATGAAAGTTCTCCAACCATGCTCATTTCAAATTCATTTTTCATAATTTGAACTACTTCATTACACAACTCTTCATTAGTGGCTCCAAAAATAATATCATCAACATAAATTTGTAAAATAACTAAATCATGATCAATTTGCTTAATGAAGAGTGTAGAATCAACACTTCCTATTTTATAATCGTGCTTTAACAAATATTGAGTTAATCGATCATACCAAGCATGAGGCGCTTGTTTTAATCCATAAAGCGGTTTATCTAATTTATAAACATGATTTGGATATTTCTCATTTATAAAGCCAGGGGGTTGTTCTACATAAACCTCTTCTTTTATATACCCGTTTAAAAATGCGGTTTTGACATCCATTTGATATAATTTAAATCTTTTAAAACAAGCAAATGCAAGAAATATTCTAACCGCTTCTAATCTTGCTACGGGTGCAAAAGTTTCATCAAAATCTACCCCTTCAATTTGTGCATAACCTTTTGCAACTAATCTGGCTTTATTTCTAACAATTCTAGATTCATTATCCATTTAATTTTTAAAAATACACTTAACACCAACTACAGGATGATTTTTGGGTCGTTCTACAAGATTCCAAACCTTATTACGTTCAAATTGATTAAGTTCTTCATTCATAGCTAAAAACCAAAATTCATCATTTAAAGCGGTGAAAACATCTTTTGGTTCTATTTCAGAAACAAAACAAAGGTTTGAAAATAAAACATGTAGCGATGAACGAGTACTAACCCCTTTTTGCGGATCTCCAATGATAAGCTCCTTTGGATGATCCATTGAAAATCTCAATTCACGTGGAGGCACATATTCTTCTCTTTCTTCTTCTCTTTCTTCTTCTCTTTCTTCTTCTCTTTCTCCTTCTCTTTCTTCTTCTTTTTCTTCTTCATTTTCTCCAAGTTCTTCTTCATCATTCTCCACCGTGGGAAGGAGTTCATCTTCTTTTCCTGTAATTTTCTTTTCTACACATGAAGCAAACTCATCAAACCTAACATGAATAGATTCTTCAACTATTTTTGTTCTTTTATTAAAAATTCTATAAGTTTTACTAGTTGAAGAATAGCCAATAAAAATACCTTCATCACATTTTTCATCAAATTTTCCTAAGGAATCTTTAGAATTCAAAATAAAACATTTACAATCAAAAACTTTGAAATAAGAAACATTTGGTTGTTTACTAAATATTAATTCATAAGGAGTTAATTTTAAAATAGGGCGAAGCATTACTCTATTAATTACATAACATGCCGTGCTAACCGCTTCAGCCCAAAAAGATTTTGGTAATTTAAATTCAGATAACATCGTACGGGCTAACTCTTGAAGAGTTCTATTTTTCCTTTCCACTACACCATTTTGATGTGGTGTGCATGGAGCGGAAAATTCATGTTTAATTCCTAACTTCGTACAAAAAGAAATAAACTTTTCATTTTCAAATTCTCCTCCATGATCCGATCGTATGCGTTTAATTTTTAACTCAAATTCATTTTGGATACGCAAACATAATTTTGAAAATTCTGAAAATGCATCGGATTTGGAGGTTAGAAATAAAGTCCAACAAAAATGAGAATAATCATCAATCAATACAAATGTGTATTTTCTACCTCCTAAGCTAGAAATTCCAATTGGCCCAAATAAATCCATATGTATTAATTGAAGTGGCTTAGTGGTAGAAATAATGTTTTTACTTTTGAAAGATGATTATGAAAATTTTCCTATTTGGCAAGGCACACATAGTGAAGAAGATAAATTTTCATATAACAAAGGTAAACCTTTAATTAATTTATCTTTTGAAAGTTTTGTAATTAACTTGGCACTAGTATGTCCAAGTCGCCTATGCCATAAATCTAATTCATCATTTTTTGATAGAAAACATTTCAAAGTAGAATTTGAAAAATCAAGAAATTTAATCATATATACATTATGACATCTAGGTGCGGTAAAAACAATTTCATTTATTTTGGAATTAATAATTTTGCACAAATTTGTAGAAGATTCAAATAAAACATTTAAACCCTTATCACATAATTGACTAATAGAAATCAAATTATGCTTTAATCCTTCTACAAATAAAACATTTGAAATTGAAAAATTTTCGTTACCCACAACACCGATGCCGATGATTTTTCCTTTTCCATTGTCACCGAATGTAACAAATCCTCCTTTCTTCATCTCCAGGCTAAGGAACTTCTCTTTATTGCCCGTCATGTGCTTTGAACAACCCGAGTCCAAGTACCACACGTCTTCTTTGTCCTTAGCCTGCCAACACACCTAGAAAGAAGAGGTGAGTAAAGATCTGGTTACCCAAGTGGTTCCACCCATAGTATAGGTAGAAGCCTTAGGCACCTAGATTTGTTTAATTTTAGTTTTTCCTTCCTTCCAGCAAGAGTCCGTAGTGTGACCAAATCTGTTGCATTTGGCACATGTAATGTATTTAGAGGAGTATAACTTTTCTGGACTTTTACTGGATGAGGATGCAGTATTTAACAATTCATTAATTTTAGAATTTTTAAAAGTGAATTTTCTGGACTTTTCACTGTCGCCAGCGACAGTGGTTGTCGCCGGGCGACAGCTTCCAGATGTGTATCCGAGCCCAAACCTTCCAGATCCATGGCGTTGGTATCCTAAGATCATATCTAGTGATCTTCGGCCCATTCCAAATTTTTTCATGGCTAGTGTTAAGTCATGAATCTGATTTTTCATTTGTGTATTCTCGGATACTAGATTTACGCATCTACGTTCAAAATTTTTCTTTCCCTCATGGACTTTGGAGATTGAAGATTTCAGATCTCTCTCTAAAATCTCTTTCTTGTTAGTAAGAATTTTTATTGTAGAATGAGATTTGGAAAGAGATTCTTCAAGTTCATTAATTCTTCCCAAAAAGTGATCACACTCTTGGCAAGAGATCTCTTTTTCCAATAGTCTTAATTTCCCTTAACAATGTTTTGTTTTCTTTAAGTAAAATGTCATTTTCAGATTTAAGAAGATCATTGTCTTTTAAGCTTTTTTCAAAAAATTTGCAAGTCTTTAAAAATTCAGAAAACAATTCATCATAGGTTGGAGGAGTTACCTCAGTGTCACTTTGGACACTGCATTCGTCATCAGATATGACGCTCTTTCCCATTAAGCATATGTTGGCCTCCTCTTCTTTACTTGAGTCGGAACTGCTTGCATCCTCAGAAGTAGTATCATCCCAGGTTTCCGCCTTCAACACCTTCTTCGACCCTTTGTGCTTCTTTTCTTTAAGTTCTTTCAAGTACTTTGGACACTTGCTTCGAATGTGTCCTAACTTCTTGCAGTGATAGCACTCCGGTGGCGGTCTCTCTTCCTCCTCATCGCCTTCCTTTCCTTTTTTCTTCCTAAAGGTCTCCTTCTTAAAATACATCTTAAACGAATTCCTTCTCTCCGGATTTTTCATAAATTTTCTAAATTTTTTAACAAATAAACTTTCCTCATATTCTTCATCCTCCTCAGAATCACTAGTTTCTTCCTTCTTTGATCTTAGATCCAATCCCTTCTTCCTTGGCTCCATATACTCTTGTTGTTGAATTTTTAATTCAACTTCATGAGTTTTCAAGTTCCCAATGAGGCTCTCCAATTGTAAGGCCTTAAGATCATGTGACTCGGAAATTGCAGTCACTTTAGGATTGAACTTCGGGGGAAGTGATCTTAAGATTTTCCTTACCAAATCTCCATTTGAGAACACCTTTCCTAGCACCTTTGAGTCGTTCACGATTTTTGTAAATCGTGTGTACATCGTATCAATCTCTTCATCTACCTCCATTTTGAACCTTTCAAATTCAGATTCCAGTTGAAATAGCTTTGAATCCTTTACCTGCGAAGTACCTTCATGAGTGATTTCTAATAAATTCCAAATTTCAAATGCAGTATTACAAGCACAAACTCTATTAAATTCAGTGCGATCTAGTGCGCAAAATAAAGCATTCATGGCTTTTGCGTTGTTCTTACATTTTAATTTATCATTGTCATCCCACTTGTCTTTGGGCCTATCCATGGTTACATCTCCTACAACAAATGTTGGAGAAGTGTAACTAGATTCTACCATATTCCAGACCTCTATATCTAGCGCAATTAGAAAACAACGCATACGTGTTTTCCAATAATTGTAGTCTGTGCCCGTAAAAAGTGGTGGCCTACTAATTCCTTGCCCCTCAACGAACGCGTGATCGTTGTGCGCCATTACTCCCGGTGGTAAAACCGTTTTGGAGTAACCTTGCTTTGATACCACATGTTGGATCGTATAACGCCCTTAGAGGGGGGGGGGTGAATAAGGGTGTGTCTTAAAAATTAATTTTTACTTAGTAATTTTTAAAGAGATTTTACTTTACTAAAAAATTACTTCTAAATACTTTCATACCAATGCAATTTTAGTATTAAACCAAAACACAAATTTCTAAGATAAAGATTATGCCACCAAATATGTAATTAAAGAAAAAGACATAATTATATTAATCATGAAATTTGAGTACAATAAAAATGATCTTAACAATGCTTAAGATCAAGGCACAATTATATTAATAAAAAATTCTACAATTTTGGTTTACCAATCCTTCTCCCAAGGATCGGAAGGATATCGCTTGTCTCTCCCAAGACCAAGCCCAAGCCTATCCTCTAGATCTTCCCAAGATCTAGACGTAGCACACAAGGCCACGATTTCCCACCAAGCCACGCAAGGACTTGGACGCTCCGCATAAGGAAGCGATTTTCCCCTAAGCCGCGCAAGGACTTAGACGCCGCACGCAAGACGACGATTTCTCTACCAATACAAAATGAAAAGTATGTGAATGAGAATACAATATGAAAAGAACAACTCCCTAGAAAATCAAATCTCTGAACGGATTGTTGAAGCCTCGAGATGATTGATGATGTAGAAGCGCGCCCGATCTCGTCTTCAATATTCAATCCTTCTTTGCACAAATGGGAGTTGAGGAGGTTCTGGAGCTCTCTGGTTCATATGCACTCAGGAAGGGACTGGAATTCTCAAAAGCTTGGAATGCACGAACCAAAGGAACCAATTTATAGAAATTCACTGTCGCCTGGGCGACAGTGACTGTCAGAATTTTATGACAGCGCTAAACTGCCGCTGGAGTGCCGTCGTGCGGGCAGTTGCTGTAACCGTCGAGCTGTCGCCTGGGCGACATCAATGTCGGATTTCCGACAGCGCAAAACTGCCGGTCGTGGGTGGAGTCGTGGGAAGTTGTTGTAACCTCCGAGCTATCGCCTGGGCGACATCGCTGTCGGATTTCCGACAGCTCAAAACTGCCTTTCGTCGATCTGCCGTGGAGGGAAGTAGTTGTAACTTCTCTGCTGTCGCCTGGGCGACAGTGGCTGTCGGAATTTTCCGACAGTGAAATTTTCCCACATTCAATTTTAGCTCCAGCAGAAATGTGAACATCGCATACCTGTTATCTGCACACCATTAATAAAAATAGAATCAAATACAAACGGGACTTTGTTATTATCAAAATGGAGGAGTGCGAAACGCATGCTCCAACAATGGTGACACTTCTAAAGTCATCGATAGAGGAGACATGCACCTGAAGACTAACAATGGAGGAGCGACATATACCTAACATTTGCTTCAACCTAGTTTCAGTTAGACCCGACAGTTCAACTTTTGGGGATATGGGCGTAGTGGCGAGTTTGGCTACAGGTTTTTTCATCTAGTTGAGAAAATCTTGTAAGCAATCATGGCATCGTATTTTGTGAGGATTAGTGTATGGTTGATCCTGAGAAGACTGGCGAGACTGACACTTGCACTAATGCAGAATATTCTATGATTGGAGGTGATGATATTGAGGAGTCTGTAGAGCCTGAGTCGATACAGGGCACAGAGCCACTTCCAGATCATGAGGACATTACCGACAGTGAGCCAAGATTTGCAGAAGATGTCATAGATGGCATGCCTACACCAGCAGCTGAGCTTGCTCCACGAAGGTCTGATAGAGCCAAACACCCATCTTCAAAATACTCCACTATCAAGTATATTTTGTTGACTGATGTGGGGGAGCCCAAGTGTTTTGATGAGGCGGGGCAGAGCCCAGAGAAGAAAGAGTGTATGTTTGTCATGCAAGAGGAGATATAGTCTCTGCAGGAAAACCATACTTATGATTTGGTGAGATTGCCTGTGGGCAAGAATGCTCTGAAGAATTGGTGGATTTTAAGAGTAAAGCAGGGAGACCCCCTCGACACCACTCAGATACAAGGCAAGATTAGTGGTAAAGGGCTTCAATCAGAAATAGGGAGTTGATTTCGATGAGATCATCTCTCTTATTGTGAAGATGTCGTCTATCCGGGTTATTCTTGATCTTGTTGCGAGGCTAAACCTGGTTATTGAACAGATGGATGTCAAGACTGCTTTTTTGCATGACAATCTTGAGGATGAGTTGTATATAGAGCAGCCTGAAGATTTTAAGGTGAAAGGGAAGGAGAGCCTAGAATGTCGTATGAAGAAGATTTTGTATGGTCTGAAGTAGAGCCTGCGATAGTGGTATAAGAAGTTCGATGCTTTTATGGGGGAGATTAACATGAGAAAGACCGCCATTGAATACTGCGTGTTTGTAAAACACTATGCTACAGAGGATTTCATCATCTTACTCTTGTATGTAGATGATATGCTGATTGTCGGGAAGAGCACTACATGCATTGTTGAGCTAAAATAGTAGTTGAGCTTCACATTTGCGATGAAGAACTTGGAAGCGGCGATGACCATCCTAGGGATGCCTATTCTGAGAGATAGAGACTCCAAGTTACTTTTGTTATCGCATGAGAGAGATATATCAGGAATGTGCTACAGAGATTCAATATGGATCAGGAGAAGATGGTGATCACCCTTCTTGCAGCTCACTTCACACATACTGCTGACCAGTGTCCCAACATGCCTGAGGAGAAAGAGCAGATGCAAAAGATTCCATAAGCTTATGCTATTGGTAGTCCTATGTATGTCATGGTTTACAGTGGCCCTGATATAGCGCACGTCGTTGGCACTGTTAGTAGGTTTCTCTCCAATCTTGGGAGAGAACATTGGAGCGATGTAATGTGGATTCTGAGCTACTTACATGGGACGTCAGACTTGACATTAATGTTTGGAGATAGTGAGCTAGAGTGATTGGGCTACACTAATGTTGATATGGCTGGAGATTTGGACTCCAGAAGATCGACCTCATGTTACCTAATCTTGTTTGTTGGGGGACCTATGTCATGGCAGTTGAGACTACAGAAGTGTGTTGCATTATCGACTACGGGGGCAGGAAAAGAGCTTCTTTAGATTAAGCAATTCATTAATGAGTTAGGTTTAACTCAAGAGGGCAACACACTCTTATGCGATAGTAAGCGCAATTCATTTGGGGAAGAACCCTACCTTCCACTCGACGTCCTACCACATTGGCATGTGGTATCATTGGATACGCGATACTTTGGAGCAAAGAGAGTTGGGTTTGCAGGAGGTGCACATGGATGACAATGGAGCAGATATGCTTACAAAGTTCGTGTGGAGGGGGAAGTTCAAACACTGTGTGAGGATTTTTTGCCTAGCGATCTCTTCCAGATATGAGCAAAGGGGAATAAATTGTTGGGTACAGTTCCTGTCCTTTGAGGAGAAAACTATTGGATTCGATGTTGGGTTTTCTATAACATCAAATGTAGATAGCATATCACATATGCGCAGTGGAAATAAAGAACCAGAACAACCCTAAAAAGTTCAAGGAACTTGTGATTTCATGAATCAAGAAATAGGAGAAGCAACACATTGCAATATGTGAAGGGGATTGAGTCAATACTCAACCGAGGTGCTCCACAACTGAAATCCGGAAGACAATCGATGAGTCCCAAGTGTCGAAATGGATCAGCGCCTCTACGAGAGTCCACACGAGCGAAAGGAGAACCTTAGCTACTTGTCGCACAAGAACTAGGTCGGAGTAGAAGAGACCTCTATGTCTCCCACGAACTGCTAGTTCCGACATCAGTAAGAGGCGGCAGTAGCGTCGGGGTGTGGGGACGGCCGATCGGAACTCTTCCGTCGTACTTCAGAACTCTTCTATCGCCCTCTCTGATTCACAAAAGGAGATCGCTACTTTAGGGTATGAAATCAGCTTCTATTTATACCCAGGTGAGAGAGAGGCTATCCGCACAACCACGACTTACATTGGAGTAAACCGAATTCGTCGAGTGAACATGTAAGACCCCCCCCCCCCCCCCCCCCTCCGGAACAAAAAACACGGCCGAGGGAAGTCTTATGCCCAGGACAGCCGCCTTGCCGAAGCGCCAGCTCACGGGCTAGCCTCCTCCACAAGACGCCTATCCTGCCGGCTAACAAATATCATCAATGCCAACCCATCATATAAAATACAACAAGAAGCCACCAGATATATATATCCGCATAAGTACAGTCCAAATACACGCCAAACGAGTGTATAATATCAGAGTAACAAAAGGAAAGGCCCCAAGGGCTACAACAAAACTCACTCACATCTGTCACTGACGGCTGCGATGGTATCGTGGTATCCTGCCCTGTCGTCCCGGCCGGACTATCCGTCTCCAGCGCCGTGCGCTGCTGCTCCAGGTTGCGCTGCCGCTCCAGGATGCGCTCCTAAAAAGGGGACGTTGCAACCGTTAGTCATAAAGACTAAGTGGCTTCACATCCGCTCCCCCGGCGACTCCAAGGCACCGGGCGGAAAGAAAGAAAAGGAGCTGCAATATTGGCAATAATAAACAAGCAGGTGACAGGTAATAGTTGTTCATATGTGTCGGTTGTTTAAGTGCCCACACACTTTCCATATCACTATCCAATATGTTCGTAAGCATAAAAGTAGCAGTGGTTATATATATTTGCAAGTATAAGTAGCAACAGACATAAGCAGAGTATTAGAGAACTGAATTGAACTTAACTTATAAGGATGCCCATACAAGCTTATAAGTCAAGGGTCTGCGTATAAAGGTAACTCATCATATAAGGATGCCCATACAAGTTTATATGATGAGGTTCCAATGCGGTGCAATGCAATGATTATGATATGAATGCGGTGCAATGCAATGATTATGATATGAGGACTGACTCATGCACGATTGCTATGTCGACATAGACATTTAGTTCCCACTTTTCGAGGGTAGCTAACCACTCAGGCGCCCCCCGTCGTGGCCAGACGGTGGCAGTGGCACGGGCTTCGCCACTACTAGGAGGGTATGAACACTACCGGTCCTAGGCCTATGTACGCCTCGATGCTCTTGCTCATAGCGGAGTCCCTGCGTACTACCCGCATTCATGCGGGGTCTTCAAGACGCGGAGGGGGTCTATTGGGTAGATGGACACCAAGACATTCCAACCCAACCGGTCTGAGTCTAACTGCCGGCTTCTGTCGGTGTCACGACTAGCGAGCCCGTAGACCCGCCACAACCTATCCTCCCACGAGGATCTATACCACCATGCGCAATTATGTTTACATACGTAGTTTGAACACCCCATGCGTGCTATCGAGCACCAAGGACTCGCTCCATGAGCCTTACCACCTTCCGCCTCGCGCGGCAACAATCCATGCTAATTAGCATCCAAGGCCCCCAACAACTGGGTCCTTTCCTTTTTACCACCGGCTATAACTATAACTTGTGACCCGCACTAAGTTAACCGTGTCGCCCGTTCCGAGTTGATTACTCGTGTGCAGTGGTGTGCGTATAACATGGACATTATTAAACCAACTCATAGGACTGTGGACTACTTGCGCACATGAGGGCATAACATATTATTTAACTATGGAATCTATTCAAGCCAAGCTACTGGACTTCCACCATTGGTCATAATTAATTAACAATCCTATATAGAGGATTATTTATCATCTTATGCAAGTTATGATTAACAAATCCTATAACAGGAAAACTATTTCTCAATTCTCAAACCTTTAATGACATATATATATATATATATGTACATATAATTTGAAATCCATAACAGGAACTATTTCTGAATTCCCCTAAATCCATAACAGGAACTATATATATATATACAAGGCAAAGGCCACCTTCTTCATCCTGGTTGAACATATTTATATAACAGAGGATTCTTCATCCTTGTTGAACATATATATAAATATATATAATTGAAATCCTATTGACAGGGAACGTACATATATATATATAGCAAAGCAAAGGCCACCTTCTTCATCCTTGTTGAACACATATATATATATATATGAAATCCCATTTACAGGGAATTATTCATCGTCTTCCCAAATGGAATTTAGGGCAAAACACCTTCTCTCCTCCCATGCTCCCTCACAAGGCCACCACGTCTCACGAAACCAACGTCCCACGTTCGTATTGAAGCGGGGAGTCGATTGGGGGCATTTTCGCGGCGAACGACGCCCTATGGCGAAAACCCTAACGCGGCCTCAACCTACAGAACTTCATTTCGCTCCCAAATCGACTCAATTGAGTTTGATATCTCGCCTAGGGGGTCTAAGATACTAGCACCAAGGGAGAGGGGTCGGAAGTCACCTGAATCAGGGCCGACGATCGCGACGGCATGACGGCGCTTGGACGAACTCAACTCTTTCCATGCTAGCACTTCTTCCAACGGACGTACGAGCTTCTCCATGAATTTTCTTGGCCAAAACCCTAAGTGGGGTGGGGGAGAGGTGGAGACAGAGAATGAGAAAGAGAGGGAGGAAGATCGAGTTCTGGGAAGAAGATGATGAAGAAGAAGAAGAGAAAATGAGATGGCTCGGCCCTTTCATTTTGGTTTGCATTAATAGGCATTGGGACTCCAAACATAGGTGTCATCTCCTTATTGGACTTTATTCCACTAGCTCCCCAAGATAAAATAAACAAATAGCAGTCAAGCCTCCGCCCCCCCCCCCCCCTTTTTTTTCTCGGGAATGTGTTAAGCTTTCCCGTTCGACGATCGTCGAACGGGAGCAGCTCCCCGTTCGTCGATCGTTGAACGGGAGCTGCTCTAGCTTAGCGCTCCCCGTTCGATATTCGTCGAACGGGAGCAGCTCCCCGTTCGTCGAACGACGAACGAGAGGTTCTCTAGCTGAGCGCTCCCCGTTCGACATTCGTCGAACGGGAGCAGCTCCCCGTTCGTCGAACGACGAACGGGAGCCTTCCCAGCTTAGCGCTCCCCGTTCGACATTCGTCGAACGGGAGCAGCTCCCCGTTCGTCGATCGACGAGCTCCCCGTTAATCGAACGATGAACGGGAGCCTTCCCAGCTTAGCACTCCCCGTTCGACATTCGTCGAACGGGAGCAGCTCCTCGTTCGTCGATCGACGAACGAGAGGTTCTCTAGCTGAGCGCTCCCCGTTCGACATTCGTCGAACGGGAGCAGCTCCCCGTTCGTCGAACGACGAACGGGATGAATTCTAGCAGAGCGCTCCCCGTTCGACATTCGTCGAACGGGAGCAGCTCCTCGTTCGTCGAACGACGAACGGGAGCAGCTTGCGTTCGACGAATTCGACGAATTCATCGAACGGAAGCTGCTAGCTGAGAATTCTAAATTTCTAATCAGCGACAACAATATCTGCTCCTCTAGGATTGGGATGTTACAAATCCTATAAACGAAAAAAAATAATTTCGTCCCCGAAATTTAGGTTGGGGGTCACGAGGGTCTCATAAAGTCATAAACCATAGCAGCAGGTCTATTCTGAACACAAAATAAAATGTTAGCCTAACTTCCTGGAGTGCAAACCCTCAAACAGCACTATAATGGGGTTACTAATAACCATAGATTTCCTAGTTTATAAACCAAAACTTTTCCTGGGGCATAACCTCAAAACAGCCCCATCAGTAAAGTTAATAAGAAAGAAAAGAAAAACCCAATCCTTCCCTGGAGCATAACCTCAACACACAATACCATTTTGAAAATCAATAAAAGAGAGATAGAGCCCAGGTAATAAGATTTCACGGATATATGTGTATAGAAATGTTTTAATCCCAAACCTGTAAGGGCATAGCGAAACCAAGAAGGGGATGGATAAGCCTACAAGGCTTCTACCTGGGTTTAGCGCATATTTACATGATACTAAGTTTAGGCTATGGTATTAAATCAAGGTATGACAAACAAGTTTAGGCCATACCTGGGGAAAACAATCCCGGGTAATGCTGCCGCATAAGGTCCATCGGCTCCCAAGTGTATTCCTCCCGTCCATGGTTGGACCACAACACTTTCACCAACGGAACCCTCTTTCTCCGCAGCACTCTGGTCTCGGTGTCTACTATCCGCAAAGGCTCCAGCCGGACAGACCTGTCAGTCTCCACAGGACCAGACGTAGATACCACATGCTGATCAGGGCGAAGCAAGGCCCTCCGAAGGGAGGACACATGGAAGACGTCGTGTAAATTCTCTAATTATGGCGGTAACATCAATCGATAAGCTAAGGGGACAATCCGCTCCAGGATGGTATAAGGCCCCATATAACGAGGGCTGAGCTTTTTCCTTCCCCGAACCCGAGACACACCATGCATCGGCCTGATCTTCAAGAACACTTTGTCCCCAACATGGAACTCCACGGCCCTGTGCTTTTTGTCATAATATTTTGCCTGCCGGCTCTGCGCTTCAAGCATGCGGTCTCGTATCAGCCTGACCATCTCATCGGTATCATCGATGAATTTCACCCCTAGCGCCTTCGGGTCCTCATCTTGGACCCAAGACAAAGGTGTCCTACACCTTCTTCCATACAATGCCGCATAAGGAGCCATGCCAATGATCGCCTGGTGACTGTTATTATACGAGAACTCCATCAAGGGCAGGAGTCTCTCCCATGGCTCTCCTCGATATAAAACACAAAGGCGCAACAAATCTTCAAGGGTCCTGATCGTCCGCTCTGACTGACCATCCGTCTGAGGGTGGAAGGCCGTGCTAAAGGTCAAACGTGAACCCAAATAAGCTTGCACTGCCTTCCACTCCCTGGAGGTAAAGCGACCATCACGGTCCGAAACGATCGTTTTGGGCACCCCATGATAGCGAACAAACTGCTCGACGAAGAGTCTTACCAACACATCAACATGCGAATCCTTCCTCATCGGTATAAACCTTGCGACCTTCGTCAGACGGTCCACAATCACCCAAACAGAGTCACTCCCGGAGCGGGAACGAGGCAGCCCGTGAACGAAATCCATGGATATGTCTTCAAACTTCCACTCGGGAATGGACAATGGCTGCAGCAACCCCGCTGGACTCCTACACTCTGCCTTTACCTTCTGGCACGCCTCGCAGTGAATGATGAAATAAGTGACATCCTTCTTCATCCAAGGCCAAAACATCGTCCTTCGCAGATCAGTGTACATCTTGACAATCCCGGGGTGCACCGAGTATTTTGTGCAGTGAGCTTCCTTCATAATGTCCTCTCGAATTCCTCCACCTGCGGGTATGTATAACCTGCCACGGAAGTGAACCAGATCCTCTTGCATGGTGTATTCCTCCGCAGAACCAGCCTCCACTGCTCAAAGAATAGGTTCCAGGGCAACATCTTTCCTCTACTCTGCTCGAATGCGATCTCGGATATCACAAACTATGCTCATCGCAGACAGGTACTCGGCGAAAACCTCTGGATCGGCTTTTGACACGAGCGTGATCTGCATTTCCTCGAGCATCCTTACCAACTCCATGGCCATCAGCCAGGACTCCGGACTGGATGTCCTCCTGCTCAAAGCATCGGCCACCGAATTTGCCTTCCCTGGGTGGTAGTTTAGCGTGTAATCATAGTCACACAGGAACTCGATCCACCGCCGCTGCCTCAAATTCAGATCCTTCTGAGTGTGTATGTACTTTAAATTCTTGTGGTCGGTGAATATGTCGCAGTGGACCCCATATAGATAGTGTCTCCAAATCTTCAAAGCAAATATCACTGCACCCAGCTCCAGATCATGCACCGGATAGTTTACCTCATGCTTCTTAAGCTGCCTCGACGCATAAGCAATCACGTGGTTGTACTGCATCAGTACGACACCCATCCCCTGCAAGGACGCATCCGTGTAAATTTGAAATCCTTCTCTACCAGACGTAAGAGTAAGGATCGGGGATAAGGTGAGGCGATCCTTCAGCTCCTGAAATGCGGCCTCACACTCAAGCGACCACACAAACGGCACCTCCTTTCTGGCCAGCTTAGTGAGTGGGAGAGCGATCTTCGAGAACCCCTCGACAAATTTGCGGTAGTACCCGGCAAGCCCCAAAAAGCTGCGCACATCTGCGGCTGACTTCAACGGCTGCCATTCCTTCACAGCACGAACCTTAGCAGGATCTACGGCCAATCCCGCACCGCTGATAACATGACCCAAGAAAGCCACCTTGCGGAGCCAGAACTCGCACTTGCCAAATTTTGCGAACAACTGATGCTCCCTAAGTTTTGCCAACACCAGCTCTAGATGCTTCCAATGGTCCAGTAATGACTTCGAATAAACCAAGATGTCGTCGATGAATACGATCACGAAGTCGTCCAAAAAAGGCGCAAACACCCTGTTCATCAGGCTCATGAACGCAGAGGGTGCATTAGTGAGCCCAAAGGGCATAACCGTAAATTCATACAACCCGTACCTCGAGCTGAAAGCAGTCTTCTGGATATCCTCCTCCTGAATCCTCAACTGATAATAGCCAGAGCGCAAGTCGAGCTTGGAGAACCATTGCGCTCCTTCCAACTGATCAAAGAGTTCGTCGATTCGCGGCAGAGGATAAGTGTTCCGGACCGTCAGTCGGTTGAGCTCCCGATAATCTATGCACAAGCGGAGCGAACCGTCCTTCTTCTTCACGAACAGAACCGGGGCTCCCTAGGGTGACAAGCTAGGACGAACGAACCCTGATGCCACCAATTCTTGCAGTTGTACACGGAACTCTGCTAGCTCCTTGGGCGCCATCCTATACGGGGCCCGTGAAACAGGCTTAGCTCCCGGTACCAGCTTAATTTGGAAGTCTACCTCCCTAGGTGGGGGTAATCCGGGTAGTTTTTCGGGGAAAACATTCGGAAAATCCCAGACTACCGGTACATCCTTCATTTCAGGCCCTATCTCCTTCATCTCAAAATAGATCACGAACACCTCATCGCCTTGCTCGTGAGCCTTCACAACCTGTATAGAAGACAACAAGTTTCGTGATATGGGTCTTATACCTTGAATTACCACCTCTGAGTCATCATGCCTCAGCGTGATCTGCTTCGCCACACAGTCGATCTTCGCGTGATTCCAGTGCAACCACGTCATGCCCAATATTAGATCAAGGTCGGGCATCCGCAACACTGTTGCCGGTGTCTCAAATTGCTTCCCACCGATGGATATTACCAAGCTGCACCTGGAGGTAGATCGTATCTCCGAGCCATCCCGAAGGCGCACCCTCATGGGGGCTCCCCTGAAGCACTGTACTGCATCCAGTTCATTCACAAATTCTTCTGATACGAATGAATGAGTGGCACCCGTGTCAAAAAGAGTAAGAGTGGGTTTACTGCAAACGAGCAAAGTACCTGGGTTTACTGCAAACGAGCAAAGCACCTTAGTTATGAAACGAGGAAAATACAAACATAATTACCTGTGATGACCTCCTGCGGGTCTCGCTCCTGAGCTAGATCCAAAGCGTATACCTGCTCCCGAGCAGGTCTGGGGTTCCTACCCTGCTGACCCTGGCCTCGACCTCGGCCTCTTCCTTGCTGCGCTGCCGGAGGAGCCATGGGGCGATTCGGAGCGTTTCCTTGCAGCTGCGGGTAGTATCTCTGAATGTGGCCGGGCTGGTTGCAATGATAACACACCACTCGAAAGTGCTCTCTCGGCGGCTAAAGCGCCTGACCCTGATGTGGTGTGGGCAATGGTAGCGGTCGCGCTGGCTGCTCCAACCTGAAGTTTGGGCGAGGACGCCTGCCATCTCTCCGCTGGCCTCTGTCTCTGCCCCTGGTGTTCTGCCTCCTCCTGAAGCTGGGCCCCGCCTCCATCACTTCCTCTGCGGGCCTCTTATTCCTGGCCTGGACCCCCAAGTGGTCCGCCTCCAACTTCTGTGTCGTCTCTATAATCTGCGCGAGGCTCGAATCGGCGACGAAGAGGAGAGCCTGCCTCAGAGGATCTCGCAGGCCCTTGTAGAACCGCTTCGCGTACCCGCGATCATCTAAATCATAAGAGTCTGCTAATCTGGCTAAGTGCTAAAATTCCCGCTGGTACTCGACCACCGATCGCGACCCCTGCTTCAGCTGCAGAAATCTCTCCTCAAGCTCGTCCCTGGCCGTAGAAGAGACAAAGTGCTCCAGGAACGCGTCCGCAAACTCGTCCCAGCTTATGTCCAGGTGGTTGCGTCCTTCGAAGGTGGAGCCCATCAAGGACTTCCACCACCTCTTCGCATGTAGATCCAAGGCCGTGACTGCCAATGTGACTGCCATGTTGCTCGGGCAACGGATCCCTGCCAGTAACTCCTACACTGTATCCAGCCACTCCTCCGTCTGAACTACGGACTCCGTCCCATGGTAGGTGGGAGGGGAGAGAGCACGGAAGGTGCTCAACCAATTGGAGCTTGGGGCCTGCGGCTGCACCGGCATCTGCTGAGACCTGAAGGCATCCAGGATTGCCGTCAGAGTCTGGCCTAGCTCTGATTGTTGAAAAGGAGTAGGTACTGGAGGCACGGGAGTGGCCGTCGCCGGTTCTGAATGTACCGGAATCTACATGCAAGATAGATGTTGGGTTTAGGTTGGCTATTTGAAAGAAGGTAATAGACATACTTAATGTGAATTACACATGGGCACACCACTGCTTCCGCTCATTCAGTTTGTCCTCAAACTGAAGAGGTGAGAGGGGTGCACCATGCGGAAGTGGACTTCTTGACCTCAGGATCGTTGCAAGCTGATACCATTTGTAAGACCCCCCCTCCGGAACACAAAACACGGCCGAGGGAAGTCTTATGCCCAGGACATCCGCCTTGCCGAAGCGCCAGCTCACGGGCTAGCCTCCTCCACAAGACGCCTATCCTGCCGGCTAACAAATATCATCAATGCCAACCCATCATATAAAATACAACAAGAAGCCACCAGATATATATATCCGCATAAGTACAGTCCAAATACACACCAAATGAGTGTATAATATCAGAGTAACAAAAGGAAAGGCCCCAAGGGCTACAACAAAACTCGCTCACATCTGTCACTGACGGCTGCGATGGTATCGTGGTATCCTGCCCTGTCGTCCCGGCCGGACTATCAGTCTCCAGCGTCGTGCGCTGCTGCTCCACGTTGCGCTGCCGCTCTAGGATGCGCTCCTAAAAAGGGGACGTAGCAACCGTTAGTCATAAAGACTAAGTGGCTTCACATCCGCTCCCCTGGCGACTCCAAGGCACCGGGCGGAAAGAAAGAAAAGGAGCTGCAATATTGGCAATAATAAACATACAGGTGACAGGTAATAGTTGTTCATATGTGTCGGTTGTTTAAGTGCCCACGCACTTTCCATATCACTATCCAATATGTTCGTAAGCATAAAAGTAGCAGTGGTTATATATATTTGCAAGTATAAGTAGCAACAGACATAAGCAGAGTATTAGAGAACTGAATTGAACTTAACTTATAAGGATGCCCATACAAGCTTATAAGTCAAGGGTCTGCGTATAAAGGTAACTCATCATATAAGGATGCCCATACAAGTTTATATGATGAGGTTCCAATGCGGTGCAATGCAATGATTATGATATGAATGCGGTGCAATGCAATGATTATGATATGAGGACTGACTCATGCACGATTGCTATGTCGACATATACATTTAGTTCCCACTTTTCGAGGGTAGCTAACCACTCAGGCGCCCCCCGTCGTGGCCAGACGGTGGCAGTGGCACGGGCTTCACCACTACTAGGAGGGTATGAACACTACCGGTCCTAGGCCTATGTACGCCTCGACGCTCTTGTTCATAGCGGAGTCCCTGCGTACTACCCGCATTCATGCGGGGTCTTCAAGACGCGGAGGGGATCTATTGGGTAGATGGACACCAAGACATTCCAACCCAACCGGTCTGAGTCTAACTGCCGGCTTCTGTCAGTGTCACGACTAGCGAGCCCGTAGACCCGCCACAACCTATCCTCCCACGAGGATCTATACCACCATGCGCAATTATGTTTACCTACGTAGTTTGAACACACCATGCGTGCTATCGAGCACCAAGGACTCGCTCCATGAGCCTTACCACCTTCCGCCTCGCGCGGCAACAATCGATGCTAATTAGCATCCAAGGCCCCCAACAACTGGGTCCTTTCCTTTTTACCACCGGCTATAACTATAACTTGTGACCCGCACTAAGTTAACCGTGCCGCCCGTTCCGAGTTGATTACTCGTGTGCAGTGGTGTGCGTATAACATGGACATTATTAAACCAACTCATAGGACTGTGGACTACTTGCGCACATGAGGGCATAACATATTATTTAACTATGGAATCTATTCAAGCCAAGCTACTGGACTTCCACCATTGGTCATAATTAATTAACAATCCTATACAGAGGATTATTTATCATCTTATGCAAGTTATGATTAACAAATCCTATAACAGGAAAACTATTTCACAATTCTCAAACCTTTAATGACATATATATATATATGTGTACATATAATTTGAAATCCATAACAGGAACTATTTCTGAATTCCCCTAAATCCATAACAGGAACTATATATATATATGTATATATACAAGGCAAAGGCCACCTTCTTCATCCTGGTTGAACATATTTATATAACAGAGGATTCTTCATCCTTGTTGAACATATATATAAATATATATAATTGAAATCCTATTGACAGGGAATGTGTTAAGCTTTGCCGTTCGACGATCGTCGAACGGGAGCAGCTCCCCGTTCGTCGATCGTTGAACGGGAGCTGCTCTAGCTTAGCGCTCTCGTCGAACGGGAGCAGCTCCCCATTCGTCGAACGACGAACGGGAGGTTCTCTAGCTGAGCGCTCCCCGTTCGACATTCATCGAACGGGAGCAGCTCCTCGTTCGTCGAACGACGAACGGGAGCCTTCCCAGCTTAGCGCTCCCCGTTCGACATTCGTCGAACGGGAGCAGCTCCCCGTTCGTCGATCGACGAACGGGAGGTTCTCTAGCTGAGCGCTCCCCGTTCGACATTCGTCGAACGGGAGCAGCTCCCCGTTCGTCGAACGACGAACGGGAGCCTTCCCAGCTTAGCGCTCCCCGTTCGACATTCGTCGAACGGGAGCAGCTCCCCGTTCGTCGATCGACGAACGGGAGGTTCTCTAGCTGAGCGCTCCCCGTTCGACATTCGTCGAACGGGAGCAGCTCCCCGTTCGTCGAATGACGAACGGGATGAATTCTAGCAGAGCGCTCCTCATTCGACATTCGTCGAACGGGAGCAGCTCCCTGTTCGTCGAACGACGAACGGGAGCAGCTTGCGTTCGACGAATTCGACGAATTCGTCGAACGGAAGCTGCTAGCCGAGAATTCTAAATTTCTAATCAGCGACAGCAATATCTGCTCCTCTAGGATTGGGATGTTACAGAACATTTCGCTGAAGAAATTTGTAGAGTAACAAACTGAATTCATCGAGTAAAACCGAATTCATCGAGTGAACCTTTCACTAAGAAATTCGTCGAGTAACAAGTAATTCGTTGAGTGAACATTTCAATTGAATAAATTCGTCGAGTCATGAATTCGTCAGTTTCGTCGAGTCAACATGGATTCGCCGAGTCATCGTGGATTCTAACATTCGACGAACTAAGCTAAGAGTCGTCGAGACACTCTCGATGACTCGTCTCGAAAACTTGTCAACGCACTCCATACAATATTCATAATACCTGTGGAGCATTCAGTTGACTCGACCCAACTCCAATAAGTCATAGGATTGGTCTTTCACTCTTATCCAATATGAGTAAGGCCAACACAATTCTTCCTCCAACTTCTCCAAACACTCTTGTGCGTGACCCCATAGGCTCATATTGCGTTGGCGGTAAGACCAAATGCTTGATCACTTCTAGATCACCTTGGAAACACTAACATTCGAGTCTTACTAACTCGAATTTGGTGGAGATGAATCTATAGACCGAAGGTGGATATGCTGATGGAGGACCTAGCAGGAGGCAAACTAGAGATTTGAAGGAAGATTTTTAGAATGACATGTTTCTTCACTTAGTCGAAAAGGAAGATATTTGATGAGATTTATCCTAAGTGTGAAAAAGGCTAGTCATTGTTGACCATGTTTTTCAAGCACGTGTTTCATGCCAAGTGAGAAAAGAGTTAGCCATCTTTGACCATGAAATATGACATATGATTTTTACTGAGGGAAGCTTCCAGGAAAGAGGCCAAGGGAAGCTTCATCATCATCCACCTCACGCCATCTACCAAAACTATCTTCATGGATTTGGCCCTATAAATAGCCATGACGAGGATGGGGAATGCATCCACTTCTCTCCAATCTCAAGCATTGAATGATTTTCTAGAGAGTCCTTTGTGGCAATCATCTTAGTTTGGGAGAGCTTTCAGACGTTGTTCTGCAATGTTGACGAGGAATACTTCGCCTACACAGATTGGATCTGGAGCAGATTTGGGCAAGGATTCGAAGAGGATTGGAGAGGATTTGTGTAATCTGATGCATTCGCCACTGTAGGTAACATGTAATTTTTCTGTTACTATTTATTATGTAATATTGTGTAATGCGAAGTTGGTGAAGATCCTATGTGGATCGAGGAGGAAAAGCCTTGTAATTGCCTATTTGTTTTATACATACTTAGTGATGACTTTTGGTGTGACGTTTATTGTTGTTATTTTGCGTTGTGTTGTGTATCGGTATACCGATAAGCGGTCGTGTAGGTACTTGCTCGAACTAATTTGCAGGTGCTCTAGTTGGGCTTGCGTATTCTCTAGACCAACAAATTATTGTGCTAATAATAACCCCTAAACATATATAAAATTATTTGGTTTATTGTATTTGTGTAAAATAATGTAGCTTGGATATATTTGGATAGTTTTTAAAAATGGTACATCTGATATTATTTTAGATCTTGTAAATATAGGTGATTGATAATTATACACCCTCTTTGGCTATTTCTAACCTACAGATATCCGTACACCACAGAATTATAATTGTATCTCACATCGCTATTCGTACCCAAAAATGCAATTTTTTAAAATTATTTTTATAGATAAAACTAGATATATATGCTGAAACATCTCCCCCCCCCCCCCAAAAAAAAGTTGTTCCCAAAAAACATTGAAATGCATATAGCCTACGTCGTTGAAATAGGTTAAGGAGGGCAAGGAGAGAGCCTATGTCGTCGAAATGGGCAGAAAAAGGGGACTTGCCGGCCGGAAATAAGGAAAGAGGCAGCGTGAGGTGGGAGGTCGGGCGACGACTTCCTGTTCGTGAAATTGAGATGGCCGGGTTTCGGGCGTGAGCGAGAAAGAAGAGGAAGTATTCCAGAGGTGGTTGATTTGATTACTTCAATTTCTTGCAACTAATACTCAATTGAACTCACTTTCAATTGGTATCAGAGGAGGTTGATTTTTCACACAGGCTAACATCTGAAATCACAAAGATCACTTAGTTCTTAAAAATATTTTTTTTTCTAAATGGCACAATCAGATTTTTCATTTTCAGATCCACTTATTTGTAATTTGGATAGATTTGATTTATGGCAAGTTAGAATCAGATTATATATGAATGCCATAGATGAAAATATTTACAAATCTGTTTTGACAGGACTTTCATCTTCAATCCCTTCATCTGATGATCAAGAAAAAGCTGAAAAGTGATGATGCCATGGCCATGAACATATTGCCTCTATCAATGTCAAAGGACATTCTTCTTAAAGTGGGTGACTGCACTTCAACAAAGGGCATTTGGAACTCCCTCTCAAGGATAGTAAACGAGTCCACTTCTACATCTTCAACTAACTATCCCTTTGATGCAGAACCATCACTTAGTCTAAGTGAAGAAGAAGAAGAAGAACAAAAAGCCAAAGCTTTCTGCATGTTGGCAATATATGGTTCATATCACATATCAGATGCAGAATCTGAAGAAGAAGAAATGGTAACTAAGGTAGTTGAGGTAACTTCAAACTTTATTTCTACCTCTGATCCTTCTAAATCTGTTTTCAAATCATCATCAGGTACAGATTTAATAATTGCTGAAAATTACATATCTGAGAAGGAAACAAAAAAGGAGTTAACAAAAATAAATAATTTAACTTCTGAACTTAACAAAATTAAAGAAAAATTGAGAAACTCAGAAGAATACATTATTTGTTTAAAAATTAAGTTAGTTAAAGCTGATAACAATAAACAATCTTTTAAAGAAAAAGACATTTTATGTTCAGCAAAATCAGTTTAAATTTTCAAATTTATATTTCAATGAAATAAAAAGGCCAACATATCTATCTATAAGGCACTTTTAAAATTGTTTAATTCTTTTACTCAATTATAATTAAACAGCAGTTAAATGATTCTCTTGAATTTTTCTATCTTAAAACAAAGTCAGATAACCTTCACATTCTTCTAGATTTTCTCCAAAAATTAGTTTGAGCATTCTACTCAAATAGTATAGATCAGAAATGATCAGAGCTCTGAGTGTGAGTCTCTTCTGATTAAGGGGATTCTATAGAAAGAAGGTATCAGGCATTGTCTTTCTGATTTTAAAATTCTTAGAATCTAATAACAGCTAGCAATTCATTCCTTAAAATTCCTATTTAATTCAAAATCTAGGAAATCAGAAATTGCTTAAATGATTTTCAAAAGAAGAAAATAATCTCTGACCCTTAAGCCTTAAGTTATTCAGACTTTTTATGCTTTGGTATCCTAAACCAAATAGGGGGAGATTGTTAGAACCTAGTCTTAATTTGGATTAGGATCCCAACTCAAATAGGGGGAGATTGTTGGAACCTTAGTTTTGATTTGAGTTAGGATCCACCTTTAGTGTCTAAGTTTCTATCATAACATATCTTATAACTTAGATCATATCCTATTAAGTTAGAAGGCTGAAAAGAATATACATATATATAATATACTAAGAAATATAAATATATATATTTAATTGACTGAAAAATAAGAGAAGAATAAAAATAACATAAGTTCTCTGCGTTCGAAGAACGTCTACCTGCATTCGACGAACGGCGCTCTGCGCTCGACGAATGGTATTCATTCTGCACTCGACGAAATCAAGCCATCTCAGCGGTCGATGAAGATCACCTATCTCAGCGCTTGACGATCCCGTATCAGCGGTCGATGCTTTTACTCAAGCTCAGGGTCGATGCTTTTACTCGTCTCAGCGGTCGATGAAATCTTCCGTTCGACGAACTCAAGTTTGCGTTCGACGAACAGATCAATATTCAGCGGTCGACGATCCAGCCCGTCTCAGCGATCGATGAATCCTTCCGTTCGACGAACTCAAGTCTGCATTCGACGAATCTTCAGCAGATGTTCAGAACAGTGAATCAAATGATCAGGTCGACGAATCAAATGATGAGGTCGACGTACTTGAAGCTCAAGTCGACGAATTATCTACAGCATTGTTTTATATCATTCTCAGCTCGACTAATATGCTGTCAGATTTATTTAAGGCAATATTTTATTATTCCTATTTATATATTGCTATATATAATGTTGTCTTAACATTTATATATAGCCGTTGGCAGAAGCATTAAATATTATAGCCGTTGCAGCAAAGCCAAAGACGGCAATTTATCTGCTCGAGGATCTGGGAAATAAAAGAGATATTATTTATTTCCTCTTTGGTAGTCAAGGATTCAAATCAGCCGAAAGCTCTCAGATTAAATATACAGAGAGAATATCAAAGAAGCAAGCAGCAGAATATGATATAGCAGCTAGCGGCAAAAACAGGAATATACAGGAAGAGAAACAGAGGAGCAAAAAGAAGAACAGATCAAAATATATTATCTTCTTTTTGCTAACCCTTTCTTGCAGATCTTCTATACAACCTGAGACACCAAATCAATATCAATTGCTCAGGATCAAAACTGCAAGAAGAGGAAAAGAGGATTTGCAATCTAGAGAAGGAGCTCCATCCACAAGCTGTCATCAAACTAAATCAGACAGTGGGAGCTCTCTTCAACATCTTCATCAAGAGTCTTCTCAGTAAAAGAGAAGAACAACAAACCTTTCTGTTTTCTTTTATTCCTTCCCATCTTGTAAAGGGTTATAACTCCCTTCAAAAGTTTACTCCCGGTGACAGGCCACCTTAGCAAAAACCTGCATCTTGGTTAGAGCACCTGATCAAAAGCTCCCTTGGTTTTTAAGCACCTTATCAAAAGCTTATTGGTGATTTGGGCGCCTGATCAAACCTCCATTGGTGTGTGGACACCTGAACAAAAACACCTTGGTGTGAGGGAACCTTATCAACAACCTCCAGTAGATTCCTACCAGTGGGTAGAAGAGTAGATGTACCCAGGTTGATTGGGGAACTACTATATATTCTTGTGTCATCTGGATGTGCTTTGTTTTTATTTTATTTCTTATTTGTGTGTTGTGATTTTTATGCACTCTTACTGTTTGATTTTATTACTCAGCAAACATTTATATATATTCATATCACTTACTTTGAAGTAAAACTTAATCAAGACCTTTAATATATTAAGAACTAAACTCCTTTCAGTAAGTTTAGGATTTTTAGAGACTCTAATAATATCTTACTTTTAAAAATACATGAGGTACAAATATCCAAAGAGTGTATACGATTATCAATCACCTAAATATGTTTACCCCATTTGCTCTGTTTGCTTATCTTGCTCTCTTGAGCATCAATCTATTTCTGCCCGTCAACCATGAATAGCCATTACATGGCCTGATTCCTACCAAAGATCTTGAAAGATTTTGATCTAGCATCTTGCAAGGCTCGACTCGAAATGAGATATTTCGAGTTTAGCATGACGCAAAATTGGCTCTAACTCAAAATCAAAGGGTTTTGAGCATGCTTGAAATCAAACTGAGCCAAGTAGAGTGTTAACCATATTGAGAACAATGTAATGGACATTAAACTATTTGATAGAGAATTTGTAATTAGTTGACTTCGTAATTTTTATATGATTAGCCTTATAAATCCAGGTATTTATTTAGATTCAATGTACTCGAGTTGTAGTCGATCTCCATTTTAAAAAGGAGAGTTCCAACATTGAGGGGATAATTTCGACTAACTTGACTACAATTCAGAGATGGTTGAAGAAGTCAATTTACAAAAATTAAATGTAATTGCATAGTCTCAAAAGTTCATGATATTTTCTCGAAGTAGTTATGATGGAAATTTTGATGAAAAGATCAATAATTTTAAGAAAATGATGCTTAATGCACAATTTTCCATTATATTTGAATTTATTTCGTGTTAAAAAGCCTTAATCATTAGTGTCTCCACACCATAATCTATATTAAGTGTAAGAAGCTACATTAGTTTTTACTCTAAGATTAAAGCAATACCTTTGAGTGCCTTAGCACAGTTATCTATATTAAGTGTGCAAAGTTTTTTTATGTGGCACTCCCTTGGTCATCGACACTATGATTTATACTAAATGCACAAGGTTACATGATTTTTATGAGCATATTTTCAAGAGTTTTTTGTGTCACTTGACCCAATCAAAGCTCTAATCATATGCGTCCCCAAACCATAATTTATATTAAGTGCAAGAGACTACATTAGTGCTTCTGATTGCCTCATCGTCGTGATCTATATTAAGTGTGCAAAGTTATTATATGTGGCAATCTCTTGGGCATCGACACCTTGCTCTATATTAACTGCACAAGGTTACATGATTTTTCGATAAGCATATTTTCAAGAGTTATCTGTGTCACTGGACCAAACCAAAGCCCTAATCATAAGTGTCTCCATATCATAATCTATATTAAGTTCAAAATACTACATTAGTTTTTTTTTAATATAAAGCATTGTGTCTCAATCCAATTTCACACCTCATCTCGCTAATAACAACCATGCAATAGTAGCACCTCACAAAATTCTATTTCACATCTGTTGGCTATTAGCACACCAGCCAAAAATGGGAAAAAATAATTTGACATATATTTCAAATCACAAAAAACAGATTCACTAATTATATAGTATGGAGAAAAGTTAAATCATATTATATCTCCTACAATTGGATCAAAAGTATAGATCAAAACTCCACAAAAATCATCAAAAATCCATGTTATAGCAACCTACAAACAAATAAGTGTACAATTTATCTCTCTGAACATATTATGTATGCTAGTAAATCAAAGTTAAATGGAAATTAAACAAGTATACCTTTTTCAATAATTGCTTGTTGTGCTCCTTTCATTATAAGACAACATATTATTATTTGATCCTTTAAAAAACAATAATTAGACAATGTATATGAAATGTAAGCTTGTACTAATGTAGTAAAATAATGGTTTACCTTAGATCATGGATCAGATACATTGATAATTTGCTTCATTTCATTCTTGGAAGTGGGAACTCTAATACGTGAGATATATGGCAAGTCCCATGTCTCGGCTATAGTACTATGATATCTTGTCCATACAGAAAAAACAGTGGGAATCGGATAATCCTCACGCATAAGTAAGAGAATGAAATTATTCCCATCAACAAACCCAATGAAAACAATCTTGTGGTCATCCATGTGTTCAGTATGCAAAGGAACAAATGTAAATGACTGATCCATTACAAAGTTTGTGGTCATCCATACTTGGAAATAACAAATCCATTACAAAATGATCTGACACATCTAATTGGACCATTTTAGGTTACTTACCCATAGTGAGCAACTTGGGAGATTCCAACATTTCAGATCAGAATACCTATGATAAAACCTAAATAAAACAACTATACTAAAAAAACACTACAAGAAAGTTGAGTTTTAGCTACACTTTTATTAGCCACGGAGAAAAAATTGTGGCTAAAACAAGTGCATTCGCCATTATGAAGAAAATCATGGCTAATAGCTACATTTTAGCCAGGGATAGATAAATTATGGCAAATATTGAAGTATTAGCCACGGTAAATCAAAATTCGTGGCTAATATTAAAAATAATAGCCACAACAAAACATAATCTGTGGCTAATACTAAAGTATTAGCCACGGTAAAATTTAATCAGCCATTAATATTTATTATGCCGCACACACTCGTCTAACCTAATCCTGTCTTCCCCTCGACAGACCGTGACTTCCCCTCGACAAATTAGGTCCTCCGCCCCTGTTCTCCTCTTCCCTGATTCGTTCTCATGTATTCCGGTCATTCCACATTGTGTTTTTCCCTCCAAATCGTGATAACCCCTTTCTCGCCCTCTTCAAATTTTTCGTGGCCGTCAAAGTTGGACACCTCTGTAAAGGAGAAGCCCGCTGATTACTACTTCAAACGCAAACTCGGGCTTCCCCGTGGGATATTTTCGCGATTTTTTCCTAGAAGGGGAAGAGGTCAGTGCTCGCGAGTGGTCTCCTAGGTCATCTTCTCAGAATATAGGAGGCGGCGATCACTTTAGGTCGGCGGTCACTACAGGTCGGCGCTCGCTTCTTCGAAAGAGAAGAGACTACAGGCAAGGTGTTTCTCAACATTTTCTCTTCTACGAAAGCGATAATGTTTTGCGCAGATGCAATTCTGTTTCCTGCAAAAATCTCTCCCTTTCTCCATTGCAGTCGGGAATGAGATAAGAAATGTATGGAAATAATTTCAGCATTTCATGCATGTAGAAATTCTATATTTGTAGGTGTTTTTTTTACATATGATGAAATATATGTAGGTGTTGTCTACATTTCAAATGGTCAGACAGGTTGGTATTGGCTTTAGGAGCAACAAACATACTTGATGTGGTTCCGGGTTCAACTCTTGTGGATGCCATTATAAGAAAGCTTCACTTTGCTTTGCATTATATTTATCGAATTTATGAGAAAGAGGACTTTTGTCCATACTATAATAGGCAATAGGTTTAAGCAATTGCATCAACATTTTCACCACACTTGATAATTATGTTGGTATGGAGTAGAGCACATTTGTCTTCGAACTCATTATTATTAAAAAGGTCATGCTGTACAATTTCCTTACATGCCCGTAAAAGACTGGAATAGAAACATGGTACCATCTCATGGCAGGTAAACTTAGAGGGGCTCATTTACTTGCATTTAGGAATTTCTCATTATACTTAACTGTATCATACTTGCATCTATTTTAAGAAGGTTATTCCAGAAACTTTTTAATTGGCACATGTTCTTTGGTGAATTCTGCACCATTGACTTGCTCAAAATAAAGTTTAAAACGTGAAAGAGATGTTCTTTCTTTGCTAATAAGCATCGTATTTGTTGTCCTTCAATCGTAGTTACTGTGCTTTTTTTTGCTTAAAAGGAGGATTGGAAACTCTTCATAACCTGCTTAAATTTTTCTATACCTATCAAGATAGTCTCCTATATAACCGAGTAATTTCTTTGACAGGATAAAAGGAGCACCTTTCTGCTTTGTCTAACAAGCTCATGTTTCTTTCTTATTATTATAACTTTTCTTGGCATATCAATTTGAGTGTGCATATCTATTTTTCTAGATAATTAGTTTTTGATAAAAGGAATGACATATGTTGCAAACATAGATGATTTGATGTTGGGCTTTGAAATTTGATTGTCTAACAAAGATGGAAAATTGATTGTATCTATGATAAAAAATGATTGTATCTGCGATGGAAAAATGATTGTATCTTCAATGAAAAATGATTGTATCTTCAATGAAAATGATTGTATACATCAATTAACGTATACATGTGGGAGAGTGGAAACAACTTGTCATAAAACAATAGATCCTTGTGTTCTATGTGTTTGTGATTTCGTAATCTTTTGTTTGATATTTTAACAAACAGGAATCATTAACTTTTGGTTACTCCAATATCGTTTCATTGGACATCTTTTGATCAAGCATAAAGATGACAGGATAACATCAAGATAAATAAGTTTACAAGTTGTATTTTGATGAGCTCAACGAGCATATATTTTAAGATAGATAAAGATTCTACTTTAGATTTGTTTGTTTGTCTATATTCTGTGTAAAAAATTTTGATGCCATCAATTAGGATGCTTTTACACTAGAATTCATCAGATATATCTTCACATCTTGTAATTAGGGAGGAAGACATCTAGAAATGGTGCAAAGTGTCTTGTGGTGGGATTAGTATTAACGGGAAAATGAAAAGCAATGAGGTCTTCCTAAAAAAGGTATATGGAAATCAGGCACTAGAAGTTTGATTGTCTACCAAAGAAGAATCTCATCATTATTGTTGGTATTTGTGGAGGGTTATAGAGTAAAAAATAGAAATATTCAATTTTGAAATCTCACATTATAATAATAATGTGGCAAAATATTATTTAAATCTTCTTTTCGTATGTTCATCTGCATATAAGATCCAATAATGTTCTCCCAAAAATATGTGGATCTCATTTTCCTTGTCTATTTATCTCATGATCCTATATCTGTTTGGCATTACATGTTCCTATTAATTTTTGTTATTGTTTTTAGTAAGAATTGATATTTGATTGAATCTTCATTAATTTGCTCTTAGGATGCAAGTTTATTTGTGGTAATAAATAAGCATATTTATAGCATTACATGCATGTTTATCAGTTGAGCTACATTTGTCAATTGAACCAATTTTTCAGCAATTTATTAGCTGTAATTTTTTTAACCATGTTTTCAATATATAGCATTCATTTCTTCTTATAATCATATTGTATCAGGATAGAAAGAATCTCAATGATGATACATGATTTTTTTTATAATATTGACTAGTTCAAATGACAGAGAGGCTCCGTTTGACATGAGAGTGGCAGTCATGAATGCGGTGGATATCATTCGTGAACGCCCAACCTCACATAAGAAACTTCATCCACCTTCATTTGGTGGCAACGCGCTGCAGTTGCCAAATATACTTTCTATGATTGTGGAGTTTTTGTCCAAACTCAACGGAACAAAAAAGCCATGCCAACCGGAGCCAAGGTGTACTGTTGAGGCTACCTTACTATGACTTGATGTCATAGTACAACATACAACATTTAAACTAAGTTTTATATTAAAATATAATTGTTTTGTAACTGTCATTATGCCTCCGACCAGTGACGAGTTGACGGCCTGGAGCAACTTTGGCCGGATGAATTTGGCACAATGGGCGCTTGTATTGTAACAATGGCCAGAAAGACTAGCTGCTCAATCGAATTCTTAATGATATTTTCAATGTATAATTTTTATAATTTATATTTTACTAGTTGATTGTGTTATAAATTGTGAGTGCAGCTTGACAATTTCTGGATGGGTTTTCATGATCTCCGTTGGCTTCAATGTTGCAGTCAGGTTGGCTCCTTGTTAATTTCTTCTTAAGTTTTTATATTATTATTATTTCAACACACTTTTTATATATATACACATGAACTTTTATTTCCCCATTACTATATTCAGGCTTCTGCATCACTCCTTCCATACATAATAAAACTAGATCTAGCATTTTCTGCTACTTTTCTCCAGTTTTTGAATATAATTTTTTCAGAAGTTTTTCTCGTAAGGATAAGTTACTGAAATGAGTTGCTCTATTGATGTACAGCGCAACTGAAAAACCCAATTTAGAGAAGTTTCTGCCATTGGAATTTTGACATTTATTTCATTTATAAGCTAGTATTCAAATTTTTTTCATAAACTGTGTTATGCAATTTTGCTCATAGCATATTGACAATTTAGAACTACTAATCCCCTGCCCTTACTCATAAGCTGAACATTTTGATTTCTTAATCTTTAATGGAGGAACTAAAATGAAATGTAATGCTGACTAATCGAAGTTGCAGATATAACCAAACGCTGCATTTTAGATCATTTGAATCAGTTCTCATGTCATTTTAGATCATTTGAACCACGTGCTGCATTTTCTAAATATGCAACCTGAAACATTTTCTCATTTTGCATGTTGAAAATTTTATAAAGGTGATATTTACTATTCCCCACCAAGGAAGGAGTGTTTATGGAGAACACAAAGTAAATCATAGGAATGCATTGTTTCAATAGCAGTAAAATATCACATCTTAGTTATTTGCATCCTTATATTTATATATTTAATAGATGTATCCATGAAATCTCAACTCTGGTCTTGAGGCTTGAGATCTACATCAACTGTTCACTTTCTTTATTTCTATTTTTATTTTTTAAAAGAAATAGTTCCATTCTCTAAGTTTGTTGACCAAATCATATAGAAAATGTAAAACATTTCTATAGAGTTATCGTAATTAGTATAAGTATCATTATATTATAGATTTATTAGAATCAATTTATCTGAAGAGTATATTATTTATTGTTGCCTGCAGTCATGTAAGCTACAACTCTCACTATAAAGAATGTGTGCAAATATGAGTATAATGTCTTTTCTTGGTTTTATGCGATTGAATTGGAAGGAATGAACATGTTGTTTTGTATTATAATTATGTAGTTGTGAATTGATGGGAGTATTATTGACATGAAATTTTGTTTATTAGAATTTGCGATATAATATATTTGCTTGTAAAATCATGGTGACTAAAAAAATTAAAATCTTGCTGCTTTATTATTGTTTATATTCTGAAATTCTAGTATAAATTAGTATATAAATTTTTTTCCAAACCGAAAGTATTTGCCAGGGTTTTAGGCCGTGGCAAATACTATTTTTTAAAAATATATAAATGATTATTTGCCAGGGTTTTAGACCGTGGCAAATAATTAGATCAATTGTCACGGCCTAAAACCGTGGAAAATAATTAGATCAATTGTCACGGCCTAAAACCGTGGCAAATAGTTTTTTTCATGATATTATAGACTTTTAGCCATGAATTAAAACTGTGGCAAAAGGTCCAGTATTAGCCACGGTAATGCTATGAGCGTGGCTAATACTTTTTGCCATGGCCAGTTCGTGGCTAAAAGTCTTTCTCCACACGACTTTTGGCCACAAATTTTTACCGTGGCTGAACCGTGGCAAAAGCTTTTTAGCCACGGTTTTAGACTTTTTGTCAGGGCAAATTGCCCTGGCCAAAACTCTATTTCCTTGTAGTGAAACAAACTACAACTTACCATTATAATGAGCAAACACAAGCTAAATAATAAAGCTCGTATATCTTAGAAAGCCAAATTGAGTAGAATCATACAAGATCCAAATACTGTCAGAATTTCGAAGTCCAAGAATTGGTGAAATTACAGGAAAACTAAAATTAGGGCAACAAAAATCACAGATTAATTGACCTGAAATTAGGGAAATCAACTACTCAAGGTATTCTATAGCAAGCAATGCAAAAATAGGAAGAAATACCAGAAGAAACATACCGAAAGAAGGAGACGCATCAATGGCGGAATGCGTTCTCTGGTTCAGGAACTCAACGAAGAAAATGCAAGGAAGGAGAAAGGAGATCAAGTGAAAGAAGAAGAAAGATCTAGTGAAATTACAGAGAGGAGAGCGTTGTGCAGAACTAGGAGAGGAAACATGCTCAGGTGAAATGAGGAAGGAGAAGCGCAGACCGGCGATACACGAATGCTAGAAAAGCCGAAGACCTAGCGGGTTTTGCTTTCACGGGAATAAAGGAGGGGGTGCGACTATACTTGTAAAATAGAGGTTTAATTCTTATTTTTGAGTGTGTTAATAGCGAGATCAGGTGTGTTGTTAACCATGCTCTTAATATAATACTAAATCAATGTTTTCGAGTGTCTTAACACTGTGATCTATATTGTGCAAAGTTTTTTTATGTGCCCCTCCCTTGGGAATCGGCACCATGATCTATTCATGCACGAGGTTGCATGAGTTTTTGATGAGCATATTTTCAAGAGTTTTTTGTGTCGACCCAATCAAAGTCTTAATCATAAGTTTCTCTGCACCATAATCTATATTAAGTGCAAAAGACTACATTACTTGTTTTAATATAAGATTAAATCAATGCTTTGGAGTGCCTCAACATTATGATCTATATTAAGTGTGTAAAGTGTTTTTATGTGGCACTTCCTAGGGCAACGACACTATGATTTGTATTAAATGCATAAGGTTACATGATTTTTCAATGAGCATAATTTCAAAAAAAAATTGTGTTATTGGACCCAACTTGCTCTGTCACGGTATTGAATAGGAAGATCAATTATGAACATTTTGTGTGTGCTTTCATTCGATATAAAGATGTATACATGATATTAAATAAAGTAGAATAATTTAAAAATACTCAATGAAAGTATAATAGTATTCTACGCAAGAAAAGACCCATTTTGATATTTTTCACTTTGCAACATCTCTTAGGAATATCACGGTCTTGAGCTCCACTCATTCTCCGTGGCTAATTCCACGAGAAATCTTATTTTGTCATGCATTTTTGTAGCCGCTTTTAGATAGTACAAAATGTGGGAGAGAAGTCTAATAAGAGTTGACATGTATGAGACTTTTTAGAATGTATGAAAATTTCTTTAAAAGAATGTGAAAGATGCAGATTAAGAGGAGGTATAGAGAAGTGTATCATTGTGTAGAAGGTTCTTGCCTAATTCTCATGTGGAGAAGTATAGATTATTTTTGGGTTTGTAGACAAAGTGAATGGGGGCCTATAAAAGGAGAAGGTCTCCTCTTATTTCCATCGTCCAAATTTTGAAGTGAGATTTATGAGAGTCCCCCAACTAGTGTTAGGGCTTGATTTGACTGAGACATTTTCATATTGTTGTAATGTTAGCCATAAGAAAAAAGAATAAAAAACTTGGTTATCACAAATATGTTGAGAAAATAATCATGCACTCGCATCGTGCTAGAGTTTTGTATGCATGCAAGGAACCTCCTTACTTGTGAAACTGCCTAGAACACCAAAGTTTCTCAGTTGGTCCTCTTTCGCTCTCAGGAACTGCTTCCTCCAGATTTACAACTCACCGCTTTGATCTTTGTACTTATTTACATCTAACCTCGATTTTCTCCTCCCCTGTAGTGAGGCTTCTAGTACAAAGAAACATAAATATGATAAAGCAGAAACAAACCTATAGTATAAAATCGATAGTGCACGTCGACCTCTCACAACTTGGTGAATTTGTTGCAAATTTGAATTGTACCAAGCAACCTTGTCGGATCATCCACGTAATCTCATTTAAGGTTGTTGAGAGTTTGCACCTCCTAGAAAAGGCCTCCCATGGTTTGTGGAATGTCGGTAAGCTCATACATAGTCATGAACTCAGCATTCTCAGAGGTTAGTGGATCGCAGTTTTTTGACAAGATTGTCGAATTTGAGTTTTCCTCAACTTTGAAACTCACTGCACCTTTTAGGTTGTTTAACCCCAATTGATCTTTGGAGGTGTTTAGCAGAAGAGCAAAAACAACAACTAAGAGGTGTATAGAGAACTCACCACAGACCAAGGAATCATAGAACTCCTCCTAACACCCTCCAAAATTTGTGATCCCTTCCTTTTTCTTCTGCATGGGAATAAATAGTTCGCTTGACTTGAAGGTGATTTTTGCGTGCAAAGCTCACGAAAGGTATTGTTGACACGTAACAAAGACCCATCAGGGCAATGATAACGGCATGTCATGTGGGATTATAAGTGCACATTCTATTGGACTCAAGGATTAGTGGAGTTAAAGTTATGTTCATTGTACAATCCATGCGTCAAGGCTAGCTCATGGGCCCTAAAGGCATATTGCAGTTGTTAACCAAAATCCTGCGACTACGGCCAATGCTCCTCATGCCGATCTCAAAGGTCCCGGGCGGACAACCCGCAGTGCCCGCGGGACCTTCCAGATGGATGCGCCCTCTCCTCGGCAAGGTCACGCGGTTAATCGTCATGCGCCCGCGCTTTCATCCAGAGTGTTGGAAGCTTCCTAGGGAGCTCACAGTGCACGTTCTCTTGGACCCGCCTGAGTTCCTTTCTCGGCCGGTAGTGATTGCGGTTACGTGATGAGTCCAATTAATATACACTTTTATGGACTCTTCCGGGATAGTTTTCTCGCATATGGACTTCACTTTTAGTTCATTATTGCTTATATTTCACTTGAACACATTTCTTCATAAAGTGCACTCTTTAGTCCCATTTTGGTGTGCAATTACGCGCTTTGTTTGTTGGGGGTAAGCACATGGTGCTCCCCAACCCTTTTTCTGTATTTGGATTGAGCTGGAAGGGCATTCCCAGCTATGTGATTGTTGTTTGGTGCTTTGCAGGTGGGTAGATCATCCATTATGCCCAGATTTCATGTCTGCATGAATCGCACGGTCGTGCATTTTCTTGACGCATGGTCGGCTGCCATCGTGTGCTCTCATCTATGGCCCAATGTAGCATTCTGAATTTGGTCGTGCGTTTTTATGCACGGTCTATTTTGACCGTGCGTGAGTAAAATCGCACGATCTCCTTTTTTGTCTAACAAAAATTATGTTTTATTTTGTTCACGCACGGTCGTGCATGAACAAAATTCTGCCCTCTTTCTTTTTAAGCTGCGATTTTTAGGTTTTCAGGACCCCCGATTCTATTCCGCCATTTCCACCGCAAGGAGAGCTCCAGCTCTGTTTTCTTCCACCCTTCCATGAGGACTTTGCCCTAGGCCGCCTCCATCATCCATGAGCTTCCAAGGAGAGGGATCTAGCCCTACATCCACCATTATCAAAGGAGAAGGAAGCTTTGGTCTTGTGGCCGGATCGTGACACGAAGAAGACGGGCCATTGGAAGGTAGTGACAGCTTTCTCTACCCCGGACGCAGTTGAGGACCGAGTTTGGACACGGATTGACAACCCAGTGATTCCAACTGTGAATCTTCGACAAGGCTTCGGATTGGGTTGATTCCTTGCTTTCTCCCCTATTTGTTTTGATGAATGTAACTAGATTTCTCTATACTTTGATGATGGCAATATGAACTATGATTTATAATGTTTATTTCATTTATATGAGATTATTTTGTTCATATATGTGTATGAGGTGCGCCCCCATCCATTTTCCATCCACATCCGTCATCACCCTCCACTCCATTACGCTAGCCTACTCTTCCATTCTGTAAGACTACTCTTCCATTCGCCAAGCTAAGCGGTGCTAACGGCCCGTGTAATCCACCTCGACCCCGCCGGTGCGAACCATTCCATCCGCAAGCCTTCTCGTCCATCCGCCTAGCGAAGCGTGGCATAGCGGCCCATGTAATCCATTCGCCTAACGAAGCAGTGCGCTCAAGGCCTGCATAGTTCGATTTCTGCACTTACCACTCCATCTGCTTGCCTACTCGTCCATCCGCCCTTGCGAATTGGTGCATAGCGTCCCGTGTAGTTTTCCATCCCGCCTGGCGAAGCATTGCATAGCGGCATTGCATAGGAGTAGTTGTTGTTTTCTTTTATTTTCCACAAGCCAAATCATCCCCTTTTGCATCCATTCGACTTAAGGACTTCGATCTCAAGTCCTTCCTCAATAGTTAACTCCACCTTAATGTGTTCCTTCGAGATCGATACTTGCGGATTCACTCCCACATTTTATATTACTTGAATGATCGGTACACTGCCGTTTCGTGCCGCAGTCTCGCTACCGCCTATAGCTGTGTGCTAGATTTGCGCATCATTACGTCATGTCGTACTTACGCGCCTCTTTTCATTTCTTCTGCAACCGAGTCATTGAATCCCACCAATTGCGGAGCAATTAATATAGCATCAAGTATAAATAGAGGGTCAGGGGTGTTCGATGGGGACAAGCGAACTTGGGCTATAATTTACCATGTTGTAGGTGCGGTTACAAGTTCTTCATCTCGCGTGCCTTCTATATCCATCACTTGCATTTGTAATAGATCTTTGTACAATAGCATTGTCCACGACAAGTGGTATTCGTTGTTGCGGATAAATCTGGTGTCCGCCGCTGCTTGCGACACTCTCGCTTCTGTGCTCTATTTTTCAAGCCCTTGCGGGTTAGTAACTGGTTGATTGCGATCTCCGATCTCTTCACCGAACTCCCTGAGCCAATCTTTGAGTGTAAAAATGTTGGGTGACAAATTTTGCACCAACAATAGTATTTATGCAATAACTGCTTTTGCGGGCCATCTGTTTTATTACTATGAGAATATTGGTTGGGAGGGGTAGACAACATAGCACAGTGAGGACGATGTTATATAAGAGAAAATTGCTCATAACATGTGGGAACCAAATGAGAATTGCGTATGACGAGGAATTCACTACATAAACAAGGACTACCCATCAAGGGGAAGGCCGAGTGAGGAATCTTCTTGCAAGAGCCCTTTGTGCGAGCGAGGACTTGCGTGAAAAATCATTACAGTGCCAAACATATTACCATGCGAGGACTATCCAGGGAGGAGCACGTGCCACAATTTCTGGTCAATGTAGAAGATCTAATGAAAAGCAGGTGGGTGCTACCATTAAATCATGCACATGAAACACTTCGCATGAAACTAATACAATATGAAAGTGAGGTTAGTTCTTAAATTAACTCTTAGGGGGGGTGAATAGAGAGTTAAAAGGTTTTGGCTTATTTAAAATAGTGATATATAAATATGTGTAGTTAAGTGAGTTATAGAACTGAAATACTAATCATAGATATCACAGCACAGCAACAAGAAATAAAATATAAGCCAAGCAATCAGAAGACACAAAGAAATATAGTTGTTCCCCAATCAACCTGGGTACATCTACTCTTCTACCACACTTGGTAGGAATCCACTACAGGTTTTTGATCAGGTGCCCTGCCACCAAAGTTGTTTTGATCAGGTGCCCAAACACCATAGAGCTTTTGATCAGGTGCTCAAAACCAAACACAGGTTTTTGATCAGGTGTCCTGCCACCAAGGGGTTAACTTTTGAAGGGAGTTATAACCCTGTACAAGATGGAAAGGGAAAATAATATGTTGTTCTTCTCTTTGCTTGAGAAGACTCTAGTGATCCAGATGGTGTTGTTGAGAGTGGATCTTGATGATGTTGAAGAGCTCCCCCTGATTTGATTAGTGTTGATGTTCAGGTGAGGAAGCTTCTTCTTTTGGATGTTGTAACTCTTTTCTTCTTCTGCAGTTAAGATCCCTGAGCAAAAGATCTAGATAGGTGTCTCAGGGTAAAGATGATCTGCAGAGAAGAGTTAGCAAAAAGAAGATAAATAAAATATGTTGTTCTTATCAAGAACTCTGTATATGTGCTCCTTTTTTGCTTCTCTGTATTTTTGTATATTTCACCTCTTCCTATTCTAGTTCTGCCTTCTTACTTTTTTCTTTGTACTTCTCTTTGTATATATAATTTGGAGATGGCTTTCAAAGCTATTTGAATTCTTTCCCGACAAAAGGAAAGAGATAACGTCTCTTTAATTTCCTAGATTCCTCGAGAAGATAAATTGCCGTCTTTAGGTTTTCTGCAACGGCTATAATATTTATTGCTCTGCAATGGCTATATTATTAATTTATACAAATGAAGAAAGGGCAGCAATATATAAATAGAATTTAATCAAAATATTGCTTTATCAAATATAGAAATATTAGTCGATCTAAGAAATGAGATATTATAATAGCAGATAATAATCCGTCGATCTGAGCTTGAAGTTCGTCGTTCTGAGCATTAAATTTGTCGACCTAAGCTTTTGTTGAAGATTCGTCGAACGCAGCTTTTCGTCGATCGTTGAGACGGGCTGGATCGTCGAGCGCTGAGACATTGAGCTGTTTGTCGAACGCAGATTGAATATATTTCGTCAATCGCAGGAAAGCGTTCGTCGAACCCAGGAAGGTGTTCGTCGAACCCAGAGAACTTGTATAGTTTTCTCCTGTCTCCTGTCTTAATGGGATTTCGTCGATCACAGAATAAATATAAAGATGGATCATGACTCAAATCAAAAACTAAGGTTCCAACAATCTCCCACTATTTGAGTTGGGATCCTAATCCTAATCAAGACTAGGTTCTAACAATCTCCCCCTATTTGGTTTAGGATACTAAGCATAAAAAAATAGAAAAACTACAAGCATAATAGTTAGAAATATAAAGCTTAGAGGAGATGTGCAAAATAAAAATAGATAGAAAAATTTATTGTTCTTTTGAAAATGTTTAATCATAAATTATATTATTGTTTTCATCTTCTTTTAAATTCTAAAATCCTTCTTCTTTTAAAAACATTTAAACAATCCTAGATTTTGTTTTTAATAGGATTTTAATAATATGAAGAATTGCTACAGTTGTTAATGGATTCTAAGGAATTTTAAGATCAGAAAAACATTGCCTGATACCTTCCTTCTAAAGAATTCCCTTATCAGAAGAGACTCACACTCAGTGCCCTGATCATTTCTGATCTATGCAATCTGAGTAGAATGCTCAACATGATTTTGGAGAAAGTCTGTAAGAGCATTGAAGTTATCTGACTTTGTTTTAAAGATAGAAAAATTCAAATGAATCTTATAACTGCTTGTTTAATTATAATTTGAGTTAGAAGATTAAAAATGTTAAGCATTGCTTTATAGCTAGATATATTAGCCTTTTATCTCATTAAAATATAAATTTGATAAACTAAACTAGTTTCTAGATTTTATTTTAACATAAAGAAATTCAGTAAATTCTACAGAGTCTTTTACTTCTTTATCCTTAAAAGATTGTTTAAATTTTTCAGCCTTAATTTATTTATTTTTCAAGAAAGTAATTTTCTCTTCTGATGTTTTCAAATCTTCTTTAGATTTAGTATTTTCAGAAGTTAAATTATTTATTTCTATTAACTCTGTTCTGAGAGATTTTATTTCTTTCTCAGGTTTTATTAGATCTGTATATGGCATGTTAAAATCTGATTTGACTTGATCAGAAATAGAATCAAAACTTGAAATTACCCCATCTTTATCAGATTCTGCATCTGAGTTATGGAATGAGCCATTTATGGACATCATGCAGAAATCTCTAGCCTTTTGTTCTTCTTCTTCACTTTGACTAGATGATGGTTCTGTATCATAAATACAGATAGTGGAAGAAGGTTCAGCTACCATCCTTGTGAGGGAGTTCCAGATGCCTCTTGCTGAAGTGCAATCAACAACTCTTTGAAGAATGTCATTTGACATTGATTGAGCTAGTATATCCATAGCCTTAGCATCAGCACTTTTCAGCTTCTTTTGAGCATTTGTTGATGTTGATGAAGTTGAAGGTCCTGTCAGGATTGAATTATAAATTTCTTTATCTATTGTATTCATATATAATCTAATCCTTGCCTTCCATAGTGCAAACTTATTGAGATTGCACATAGGAGGTCTTGTGCTGGAATATTTTTTGTTCTGTGCCATGAGTTTTTAACAAAAAATTAAGAACTAATTGATCTTTATGATTCAGGTGTTAGCCTGTATAAACAATCAACTACCCTGTGATACCAATCGAAAGTCAATTGATTATCAGTTGAAAGTGATTGATATAATCAACCACACTTTGATACCAATTGAAAGTCCTGGTTAGTTCATAAATTAACTCTAGAAGGGGGGGGGGGGGTGAATAGAGAGTTAAAAGGTTTTGGCTTATTTAAAATAGTGATATATAAATATGTGTAGTTAAGTGAGTTATAGAACTAAAATACTAATCACAGATATCACAGCACAGCAACAAGAAATAAAATGTAAGCCAAGCAAACAGAAGACACAAAGAAATATAGCAGTTCCCCAATCAACCTGGTTACATCTACTCTTCTACCACACTTGGTAGGAATCCACAACAGGTTTTTGATCAGGTGCCCTACCACCAAAGGAGTTTTGATCAGGTTCCCAAACACCACAGAGCTTTTGATCAGAGCTTTTGATCAGGTGCTCAAAACCAAACATAGGTTTTTGATCAGGTGTCCTGCCACCAAGGGGTTAACTTTTGAAGTGAGTTATAACCCTGTACAAGATGGAAAGGGAATATAATATGTTGTTCTTCTCTTTGCTTGAGAAGACTCTAGAGATCCAGATGGTGTTGTTGAGAGTGGATCTTGATGATGTTGAAGAGCTCCCCCTGATTTGATTAGTGTTGATGTTCAGCTGAGGAAGCTTCTTCTTTTGGATGTTGTAACTCTTTTCTTCTTCTGCAGTTAAGATCCCTGAGCAAATGATCTAGATAGGTGTCTCAGGGTAAAGATGATCTGCAGAGAAGAGTTAGCAAAAAGAAGATAAATAAAATATGTTGTTATTATCAAGAATTCTGTATATGTGCTCCTTCTTTTTGCTTCTCTGTATTTCTGTATATTTCACTTCTTCCTGTTCTGGTTCTGCCTTCTTACTTTCTTCTCTGTACTTCTCTTTGTATATATAATCTGGAGATGGCTTTCAAAGCTATTTGAATTCTTGCCCGACAAAAGGAAAGAGATAACGTCTCTTTAATTTCCTAGATTCCTCGAGAAGATAAATTGTCGTTTTTAGCTTTTCTGCAATGGTGCTCTACAACGGCTATATTATTAATTTATACAAATGAAGAAAGGGCAGCAATACATAAATAGAATTTAATCAAAATATTGCTTTATCAGATATAGAAATATTAGTCGATCTAAGAAATGAGATATTATAATAGCAGATAATAATTCGTTGATCTGAACTTGAAGTTTGTCGTTCTGAGCATTAAATTCGTCGACCTATGCTTCTGTTGAAGATTCTTCAAACACAGCTTTTCGTCGACCGCTGAGACGGGATGGATTGTCGACCGCCGAGACATTGAGTTGTTCATCGAACACAGATTGAATATATTTCGTCGATCGCAGAAAGGCGTTCGTCGAACCCAAGAAGGAGTTCATCGAACCCAGAGAACTTGTTAATGCTCTATTTCGGCACTGCTAATTAGCAGGCACGAAATGCGATAAGACGGCAGTGCACCGGTCGCTCAAGTAATAAAATAGGGAGAAACTCCCCGAATATCATTCTCAAAGGACCGCAAGTTGGGTAGTACGATTTGCTCAAACCAGGAAATCAGTTAAAAGGGTTATTAAGTAACAACGGGAGGTTTGGTTTGGGATCCTATGCTATTGCAGAATAAAGAAAGATGCGGGTCAAAACTCCGCTTCGCAAGGCGAGATGGATGCAACGGCCGCGATGCCGTACTTCGGAAGGCGCGTGGACGGAATGTAACTATAACGGTTGAGGGTCGCACACACCTCTTCTCTAAACATCACTACTAGCAATTGCTAGTGGCTTCACACACAACGAATCTCAGAAATCACTAGGAAAAAGGGCTATTCATGCCATCACAACAACATTGCATGTGAACACAAGCAATAATCCTTAAGATTAACTTAACAAACATTCATAAAACAACAACAAAGAAGTTCAAGCATCAAAGGTTAGAGAGGACCACAAAGAAGAAGTCACGTCTTGGGTTCACGGCTGGAATGAGAGGATGTCGGGATCTCTCCAGACTCGGCCCTCAGATGGTGAGCTTGGCTCGAAGGAGGCTGTCACCGCTCCTACGATCTTCAGCGCTACTCTGATCACTCGGCGAGGAATGCTTGAGCTAATGGTGGAGAAAGCTTCTGAATCGCACCAGTCCACCTCCAATCGCTCTCTTCTTGACTGCCTCGATTCCTGCTTTTTATAGCAAACAGGCTAAAAAATGGTCACGCACGGTCGAACACACGACCGTGCGCAGACCGTGCGATATTAACGAATAAAATATGGCTTGGGGAAGAAGCTGCGCCGCCCGTGCGATTTGCTCACGCACGACCAATACCGCCCGTGCGTTCAAACGCACGGGTAAACTCCGACGCTCTAAAATCACAAAGACATATGTCGACCGTGCGTTTTACTCACGCACGGGCGAATCCGCCCGTGCGTCAAAACGCACGAGTAAACTCTGACGCTCCATTTTCTGCCCAGACACAAATGCACGACCGCAATCGACCGTGCGTCAAGGAAATGCACGACTGTGCGATATGCACATAAATTACTTCTGGGGAAAACGGGACGATCAGGTCGCCTGCATACAAGATATAACAGCTGGGAATACACGTCCAGCATCAGAAAAACATAAAAGAAGGGAAGGGGAGCACCATGTGCTCACCCCCAACAACAAGGAATGCAATTGCACACCGAAATGAGCTAAATAATGCACCTAGCATGGAATAATACATATGAATGAAAACGTGCCTAAAATGTGGTGCAAAGACTAGAATATCAGCCCAAATGAGTCCAAATATATATATATATATATATATATATATGGGACTCATCACACCCCCAGACTTAACCATATGCACGTCTCGGGCAAACTACTCAGCTCTCCTGTCGGAACAATTGAATGTTAGCATGAGTTTGAGCGGTAGAGAACAATGCGAAGTCGCATGCTCTCGCGCATAGAAATGCATTAGAACAGAATTAAACACAAGATTGTATCTAATTATTTCTAAAACAGTAATTTGAAATTTAATTTATTTGGATGGTGAATCCTGGTGAATCTTTCGGTCGCGCAAAAAGGGAAAATAGCGTGACTAATGAGTAGAGTATTACTCGAATCGAAGCTAGGGACAAACTTCTAAGAAATCCATCAAAGTTGGTGTCCATAGGCTTGCACGTCCGCTCTCTCTCTACTGCATGAAACGACTCGTGTCTAAAACAATAGGACTGATAGGTAATTATTGGGCTTAGGTTGAGTATAGGCTAGGTAAGTAGAAATACGATGGGAATCGCACTCAACACAACCTGAGCACTCAAGAGAATAACAATCACCAATAGACAATTTTCAGTAATTACACGACACCCCCAGACTTCAACTGAACACTAGGTGTGTGCTAAGCCAAAAATAAATTGAATTTGCCGAGAGAGTATCTTTGCACCACTTTTCTTTTCTTTTCTTTTCTTTATTTTCTTTTATTTTCTCTCATCGACAAAATGACGTTTGTACGCACAATAAAACAACTCCCTTAGCTAATTTGAAGCTGCCATACATACAAAAAAGACACCAAATGTGATCGAGAAAGAAATTTCTTTCAGCTCAAAGGTTGGTGCGAAAATAGGTTCGGCCGTATGGCTTTGGTTAAATTTTTAGTGGAGCTAAACAAGGAGGAAGTGTAGGCTCAAGTGGGCTTGCAACGGTGATTACGTAGGTAAGGATTTCCAAAGCTCAACTGGATCATGAAATGGCCTATATCACATTTTATGACGAGTACTTCAACACAATCGTGTCGAGAGTCGCCTAGTGCAAGTTCTAGCCACCGAGAAAGGTTGTCCATCCTTCCGACCCTAGTAATAAGCTACTACTAGTCTGCTACACTCGGCCTTATGCTACCGTTGGATTCACCGGATTCACCACTAAAGTAAAATAAATTTCATCTACTATAAAAGAAATAACTAAATTATAATTCTGAATTTCATTCTACTTTAATTGAATTTCTAGGCGTGATGGGAGCACTTGACTAGAGCACTACTCGAGTCAACATTTTTCTCTACTCCTCACTCACATGTTAACAATTCAATTCTTATGAGTGGGAAAACCTCGCAGCGATACCCAAAAAGCACGCGTGATCAAGTGTGTGTGAATTAGGTGCAAGTGTATGCAATGTGCGCAACAAAATATAAATCCTAACTCAGCACATTCTAGCATGTCATGCAAAGTGTGTGCATGTGCACAGCTCGCTCTCTCTCCCCCAGACTTGATTAAAACTAACTAGAATAAACAATTCAAACATAAGTAAGAGAGGGGTAGAGTTGACCTATGCTCATAAAAGAGCATGCCAGAAGTGCGGTAATCCCATTTTTTTTAAAAATATTTCCTTCATCATCGTCCACAAGAGAGCATCCTCCTACAATGTTAGCAAAACAGAAATAACAGTGCACAAAAGGAATTAAAAAGCTAGACGGAACCGGGTGGTTCCCCATGGATTGTCTCCCAAGAAGCCCTTCTGTTTAACGTCCTTTAAGGTGGACCAAATACCTGTATTAAGCATTGTTCAAGCAGCAGAAAGATATTGTTCCAAACTAAAATAAAAATGACCAACACAGCGAAGTGACAAAATAGAGCACAAAAAACAGACCGAAGAAACAGCACAATCACAACCCTGAGACCCCATCACGCATCAGCTGTATGCTGATTTGTGGTGGTTCTCCCCCGCTGCACGAGATGGGAAAGAGGTGAAGGCTTTAGGTACAAAGGAGGATGTCTTAACCTTGCCCCTAGCCTCTTCCTTCCCGTGCCGGAGGGCAGCAGAGCGTGATTCACGCAGCAATTTTTCTTTCCTCAGCTTCTCCACAGTTGGAGAGCGCCAACGTTGATAACTGGCATAATTTCCCGCCTTAGTGGTGGTTGGCTTCACTTCCGTTGCCGCCGTGGAAACCGGATCAGCCCAATGGACCTGCTTAAAATGTTCACATTTGTTACATTGATTCGGGCAAATTTTTATAAGGCGCTTTGTTCCACCATCTCCCTCGTCATTCAATATTCTGATTTCAGTGCTGTCTCTTGCCTCCTTCCCTTCTTCCGTCACAACTTGCAACTTCTCTTCATTCTTTGCTCCTTCTGGCGATTCTGTTATTTTCTCGGCTTCTGCATCACTAGATGGTTTATCAGTAAAAACAAGGGGGGAGTGGATTACCGCTTCTGATACAATCTTGGGACAAATGGATGGCGTCACCTTACAGGGTAAGACAACACACCCCTTAGAAAAATCTAAGGTGGCACCGCTCTCTTTTAAGAACGGTACTCCCAAGATGGGAATGGATTGATTCAGACTTGGTCCCAAGACTTGGAAGTCGGCAACTACTACCGTCCCTTCAATTGTAACTTCCACATTCCTGACTTCTCCCTCAGCCTTAACTACGGTCCCATTAGCAAGCACTAGTGACTTATGTTCATCCGTATCCATATTACGTTGCAGTTTAGCAACATCCTGCAAGGCGAGGATGTTGCGAGATGAACCGGAATCACATTGGGCTGCCGTTTCAATATTGTTAATGGAGCAAGCAACTACCAACTCACTTAGTTCACCTACTCCCGCGTCGGAGAGACTCTTCCCTTGGTTAATTGGATTTTTTTTCTGTATTACTGGGAAGGGTCCCTTGCGCACGCTCGGTTAGCACTTGAGCCAGTTGGCCCACTTGCGTCTCCAAGTTACGCATGGACGCGGTTTGGTTCACCATATTAGCGTTGGCGACTTCCATAAACCTCTCCATCAACTCTTCCAGATTACTTTTCTTAGGGACCGGGGCACCTTGATTATAACCCAGCTGAGGCAGCCTTGGTTGACTTCCGGATGCTTGAGCATCGTTTTGATGCTGGCCCGGTTGCCATCGTTGGCCTGCAGCATTTTGGTTCCATGAAAAATTGGGGTGATTCTCACACCCGGATTATAAGCATTTCCGTAGGGTGCCCCCCTAGCTTGATTTCCAATGAAATTTACAAATTCATTTAAACTAAGCTGAGAGAATTCACCTGATTGTCCGCTACCTGGGCACTCGTGTGAGTGGTGACCACCACCTCCACATCCTTCACATGTAATGTTAGACGCGGGCGCAGCAGCGGGAGGTAGTGAATCCACCACGAAAAGTCCCCGTGCGCTTCTAGGCGCATTTCTCCCCACAGTCCAGAAAGTGCTGTGGGACGCGGTGTCCTGCAGAATTCTAAGAGCTTCCTCAGGCGTGTGGTTCATCAAGGTTCCTCCTGCAGCAGCGTCAATCATCGCCCGATGGTTGGGCTCGATGGCGATGTAGAAGGTCTCCACAATGTTCCACAGCTGGAGCTCGTGATTTGGGCATTTGCGCAGGAGGTCACAAAGACGCTCCCAAGCTTCTGCGAGGGTTTCCTGCTCAGCTTGCCGGAAGGTGGCGATCTCACGCCGAAGGCTCACAATCTTGTCCACCGGGTGGAATTTGGCGAGAAACTTGGACGCGAGCACATCCCACGTTGCAGCAGTTCCTGGAGGGATAGAATGGAGACACACCTTGGCTTTGTCACGCAATGAGAATGGAAACAGTCTCAACTTGACTGTTTCGTCAGTAATTCCAGCATACCGGAAGGTACCGCAAATGTCTGCGAACTCAGCCAAGTGAAGATGTGGGTCTTCACTGGGCACCCCAGAGAACTGCGCGTTATTACGGATGATGTTCAGGATGGCGGGCATGATTTCGAACTGATTGTTCATGATGTTAGGCCCAAAACCAGGATACACACTCCCAACTGTAGGAGTGGTGTAGTCTCTCATGGTCCTAGGCCTCGGCCTGACCACTTCATTTTCGTCAGCTACCTGACCCACGACCGGTGCATTTCCCACTCCAGGATTAGCCTGATTTCCATTAACATCCATGGTGGCAGCAACACGGAGAGGCGCCCGTAGGGTATGCTATATTTCAGGGTCAAATGATGCGCACTCACCGGGATCTCTTCTATGCATACACCGCTATTCAACACAAAACAGGAAAAAAAATAATCATAAAAACAAAAAGACCTTAAAACGGATCTCCAAAGAAAAATAAATCGTACACGCTTGCAGTCCCCGGCAACGGCGCCAAAAACTTGATGCTCTATTTTGGCACTGCTAATTAGCAGGCACGAAATGCGATACGACGGCAGTGCACCGGTCGCTCAAGTAATAAAATAGGGAGAAATTCCCCGAATATCATTCTCAAAGGACCGCAAGTTGGGTAGTACGATTTGCTCAAACCAGGAAACCAGTTAAAAGGGTTATGAAGTAACAACGGGAGGTTTGGTTTGGGATCCTATGCTATTGCAGAATAAAGAAAGATGCGGGTCAAAACTCCGCTTCGCAAGGTGAGATGGATGCAACGGCCGCGATGTCGTGCTTCGGAAGGCGCATGGACGAAATGTAACTATGATGGTTGAGGGTCGCACACACCTCTTCTCTAAACATCACCACTAGTAATTGCTAGTGGCTTCACACACAACTAATCTCAGAAATCACTAGGAAAAAGGGCTATTCATGCCATCACAACAACATTGCATATGAACACAAGCAATAATCCTTAAGATTAACTCAACAAACGTTCATAAAACAACAACAAAGAAGTTCAAGCATCAAAGGTTAGAGAGGACCACAAAGAAAAAGTCACATCTTGGGTTCACGGCCGGAATGAGAGGTTGTCGGGCTCTCTCCAGACTCAGCCCTCAGATGGTGAGCTTGGCTCGAAGGAGGCTGTCACCGCTCCTACGATCTTCAGCGCTTCTCTGATCTCTCGGCGAGGAATGCTTGAGCTAATGGTGGAGAAAGCTTCCTAGTGCTCCCGGATGGAAGGATGGAGGTGGAAATCACCGAATATAGCCTCTATGGTGGTGGAGATGAAGGGGGAAGCCTTCAGCCCTCAAGAGCAGCGGGAAGGAAGTGATCTCCTGCTCTCTGAATCACACCAGTCCGCCTCAAATCGCTCTCTTCTTGAATGCCTCGATTCCTGCTTTTTATAGCAAACAAGATGAAAAATTGTCACGCACGGTCACACGCACGACCGTGCGCAGACCGTGCGATATTAACGGATAAAATATGGCTTGGGGAAGAAGCTGTGCCGCCCGTGCGATTTGCTCACGCATGACCAATACCGCTCGTGCGTTCAAATGCACGGGTAAACTCCGACCCTCTGAAATCACAAAGACACAGGTCGACCATGCGTTTTACTCACGCACGGGCGAATACGCCCGTGCGTTAAAACGCACGAGTAAACTCCGACCCTCCATTTTCTGCCCAGACACAAACGCACGACCGCAACCGACCGTGCATCAAGGAAACGCACGACCTTGCAATATGCACAGAAATTACTTCTGGGGAAAACGGGACGATCAGGTCTCCTGCATACAAGATATAACATCTGGAAATACACGTCCAGCATCAGAAAAACATAAAAGAAGGGAAGGGGAGCACCATGTGCTTACCCCCAACAACAAGGAATGCAATTGCACACCGAAATGAGCTAAATAGTGCACCTAGCATGGAATAATACATATGAATGAAAACGTGCCTAAAATGTGGTGCAAAGACTAGAATATCAGCCCAAATGAGTCCAAATATCTATATATATATATATGGGACTCATCACTTCTATAGTTTTCTCCTGTCTCCTATCTTAATGGGATTTCGTCGATCACAGAATAAATATAAAGATGGATCACGAATCAAATCAAAAACTAAGGTTCCAACAATCTCCCTCTATTTAAGTTGGGATCCTAATCCAAATCAAGACTAGATTCTAACACAATACCATTTATTGGATTATTGACTTTGTCAACACTATATTGGTTTAGATTGTTGAATACATTAGTGTGGAAGACATTCAAGATTTAGAGAAGGTGAGGAGGCACAATAAAGAGGCTCAAATACCAAGTCAGCCATTCTATCACGCGGGAAGACGAAGCAACCTGATAAAGAATCAATGCGCACCTCTGATGAAGTCGAAGCACTCTGCATTTATTTTTCATTTAAATCTATGTACATGTTCCTCTCTATATAAGGAACACTTTTTGCTAATTGAAATATATCAAGGAATATTAGTATGAATGAAATTGAATGTTCTTGACTCATTCTTGAGATTTTGTTTTTCTTTCCACCCCCCCCCCCCCCCCCCCCCCACCCCACCCCCCAATTTTCATCCTGGTTTCAGAGCGTAGATCTCTTTCGATAAGTAGGACATCAGAGGAAGGATGTTTGAGCATCTGAACTCTTACTCTTATTGATTTTTCATTCCTATTCCACTCATCATATGGCTACACCAAATACATCCGGTCATATGTTCCTATTCACCCAGTCTGGTGTTCCCATCTTTGATTGAGAACACAATGACTTTTGGTCCACCCACATTCTCCTTGTGTTTAGATCACAGGGCCTTTGGCAACAGATAGAAAAATATGTTCAGCCAGCAGAGACATCCAAAGGAAAAGAGTCAGATGCAGTCATCCTTAAAGCCGCCCAAGAAGAAGTAAAGCTAGAAGGAAAAGCTCTTCTTATCCTACACCAAGGAGTTATCAAGGACATCTACCTAAGGATAATGGGTGCGGCTACAACAAAAGAAGCATGGGATATCCTTCACAATGAATTTCAAGGATCTGAGAAGGTAATCTCAATTAAGCTTCAACATCCATGGAAATTGTTTGAAAATATCTCCATGAAAGAAACTGAAACAGTTAAAGAGTTTGTAACTAGGCTGATGGGAATTGTGAACCAGATAAGGAGTCTAGGGGACAAATTAATGTTGGAACATGGTCTTCCGCATCTCCTAGGTTTTAGAATAACAAATCCTACGTGTATTTGATCTTGTGTGTTTAAGTGTGCAGGAAAACAAAGTCCATATCACTCAAGGATTACATAAGAAGGTTTCCCCCAAATTTGAGCCATCAAATCCAACACTCCTACTAGCGTCGGCGGTACCTCTAGCACTAAGGAACCGTTGAGACGAAACCAAACCGCTGAGACGGAACCGCTGAGAAGAAACCGCTGGGATGGAAAACCGCTGAGATGCAAATTGGCGCTCGACGAACTGCTTACTCTATCGCAGCGCGCTAGTACTAGCGTTGGCGCTAGCTAAAATGGGACACATAATATGTCCTAAAATGGGATAGCACTGGCGGTATCACTAGCGCATGCGCTAGCGCTAAGGCTATAAAAAGGACCCCTTGGCTCCGTCTTCATCATCCTCTTGAGATCCAAAAATTCCAGAGCTTCGTGCCACAGCATAGAGAGGAAGGTTCAGAGAGATACTCCCACAAATCCATAAAGGCTTAAGGAGATCCATGGAGAAGATTTCAACACGCGTTATCATCATGATGAAAGACCGCATTGACTACGATCATACTCTGCGGGCCTTCGTCCACTTCTCCAAGAGATCCAAATAGTGAGTTTTTATATTATTGTTATTTCATTTATCCATCTCTTTTAAATCATGTAGTCAATTCGCCTCGTGTTGGCGACTAGGTCTGGAAAAGCCAACCGGTTCGTGGGGATATGAGTTGGTATAGAAAACAAAAGGAGTCTTTCATATTTCACTTTGATTTCTAGCGTCATTGAAATCAAATTTTGTAATCAATTTTATTAATAATAATCATGTCTCTCTTTGTGTAATAAAATTGATTTGATCTTCATTTCTCTAAATTGTTTACTATCCTCTCCTTCATTATAAAACAATTTAAATCTTTATTCAAAATCACTATTTTGATCTCGTATCATAAGCAAATATTTCAAAATATAATATAAGTTTTTAAAACCCTTATTCACCCCCCCCCCCCTCTAAGGGCGCCTACGGATCCAACAAGTGGTATCAAAGCCAGGTTATTCCAATCGGCTTAACAACTAGGAATAATGGCGTCTCATGATCTCGCTTCTATTAGTGGGGTAAATTTTTATGAAGAAGGAAAACCACTAGCACCACCTTTATTTGAAGGAAGAAATTTTAAAGGATGGAAAATATTAATGGAAAATTTTCTTAAAGCTTTAGATGAAAAAGTTTGGAATATTACTATTAAAAATCCACCTAGCGTATTAAATAAAAACAAAATGGTTTTAAATGCAAAATCTATGAATAGTCTATTTTGTGAGTTAGATCAAAATATTTCCAAACTCATTCATACTTTTCCTACTGCATACGAGATGTGGAATTTTCTTGAGATAACTTATGATCTTCCTCTTGTAGGTATGGAACAAACACGGGAAGAGAAGGACATACAAGTATCCACCATTATTCAAGAAAATCTCTCTTGTAGCAAAACCATGGAAATCATGGAAATTGACTTAGGCAAAGAGAACAACTCATCAGGAGAAGATGAAAATTCATCTATAAAGAAGGAAGGCCTAGAAGATGGCAAAGGAACGTCATGTTCACATCCTGCCTCTTCCGATTGCGCTGTAAGAAAGTCTAATTCTTTTTCTTATTTCCATATACAAAAAATTGCTAAACGTAGAATGAAGAAATTAAAAATTGCTAATAAGAGATTACATTTAGAAAATAAAACTTTGAAAACAAATGTGAATGAAGAATCCAAAAAGGATGTGTTTGAATCTCAATCATGCTCTTCATTTGAAAACTATACACCTTATTTTGATTATAATAATATTAAAGAAAAATTCAAGGATTTAGAAAAAGAACTTTTAATTTCAAAAGAACATAACGAAAAAGTGATAAACGAAAATAATATTCTCTCTCATAAACTAGAATCTTTAAAATCACTCTTTCAAAAAGGATTAAATAATTTTAAATATCTTATTTCTAGTTTATCATCAAACATGTGTAAAACTTCTACTAGTATGTTAAAACATATTAAACATGCACCTAGTAGAATGTTTAATCACACAAACATAATGAATTCTAACCCACATTATGTATCTCCCAAATTAAATTCTAATGTGCACAAATTTCCTATGAAATATAATTTCAAAAGTGATTATTATTTTAAACCTAAGCTTAATGAATATGGAAATTTGATGCATAATATTAAATCAAAATATGAATAGAGACCCAAAATAAAAAATGAAACATTAACTCCACTTGAAAGAATTCATTCATTTTGTCTCCCCAAAAATTATCACGCTCTATTTGGGTACCTAACGGAACCGTTACACTTGGTTCCCTTTGGATACCCAAATCTCTCATCTACTAGTATCATCCAAATGCATGAAGTAGAATATTTTCAAATTGAAATATACAAATTTCTACTTCATGATGTGCTTTAATGTCTTCTTTATTTTTTCATTTTTGTTCTCTTTTTAAGCCTTCATGTAATGGTCATCTAATATAATATTTGAAATTTTGACTTTGTCCCCTAAAGCCTAAATGAAGTGTGCAAATCAAAGTAAATCAAAAGTAAAAGTCAAGTATTTTTCTTTCATTTATAAATGACCAATCTAGTACTATTAAAATCATTACCCATAAATATCATATAGTATTCATATAAATTGAACTATAAATTTGCTATAAGATACTTCAAATTAAATCCAGTTATTAGGCTATTAAGCTTTTTAGCCTTCACCAACAAGTGGTTTAGAGAAATGACATGATCTAAAAGAAAGTTCAAGATCTAAATAAAAGCTCAACTTTCAATATACTTGTCTTTGTTCACAACAAAAATTATATTGTGTTCACTCCTTGATGTCAAACATGATCTAAACCATCACTATTGTTCACCTCTCAAAAATCACATATATATATATATTCAAAATTCATAATTAAAAGAAAATCACTAAAAGGTATTGAAAGAATTTACCTTCATATTGAATATTGAATTCACTAGCACCACCATGATCTATTGATGTCCTTTGCTAAAATTCTCTAACATCATATATCATAAGTCTTATCAAAAGTCTTCTAAAAACAATTTTTTCTATCACAATTATGTGAATTATAATTGATATAATAATTGATGACAATTGATATTATAATTACATACCATAGTTGGTGTATTATGTGTGTATTGTGATTTATTTCAAGTTTAGACCTTTGAATCATCTTGATATCAAATCAAATTAAATCATCACTTCATTCTAGGTCTCTAAGTTGAAACACAATCAATCCTTGATATAACATTAATCTCAAACTTATCATACTAACATTAAAGAATATTTGTGTCTAAAGATGACCCTAATAGATAATCGTGTAGTAATACTTCAAAATTTGCGCAAGCTTGTTAGGCTTTATATGTTTACCAAGATATCTAGGCTAGGTATTCTCATCTAGGGCTTATCCATGATATTCTTATGCATGAACATTATTCTTTTAATCACTAAAATCATGCATATTTGATTTGTTCATTCATGTCTTCTCGTGCTTACATTTCCTATCATTTTCAAACTACATTATATTGATAAATATAAGCCTTAGAAAAATTAAAAATGGAGATATAATAAAATATATCTCATGCAAAGTTCATTTGGTAAAGTCATATACAAAATCACTAATGTTTCATGCAATTTACATATCTAGACATCTCCTAAAATTCTGAAATTTCTGCAAGAAATTACTATTAGGACACTTAATCAAGATCAACAATTAAAAATTTCAAAATCATCAAAAATTGTGTACTGTTTCACGCGCTAGCGCTAACGCCGGCGCTAGCGCACCTATTTGTTTTTCTGTAATTTTAAAATTTTGAAAAATTCTTAAAAATATATTAATCTATATGCACTATTTATTTTTGTACTTCTGATTTTATTTCATTTTTGAAAAATCAAATACAAAAATACAAAAGCCAAATTAAAAAAAAAATTATGTTTTGCCTTTTTGCTTTTATCATTTGTTTAAAGTCTATTTTTATGCAAAAATCCAATACAAAAATATAAAACATTAAAACTATCACAAAAAATTGTATGAACTTTCCTGTGAAAATCAAGCATGATTTAATCTATTATTTAGAACTTCTATAATGTTGCAATTTATATTTTCAAACTACTTTGAACATTGTTTTCATCATGCTTTGATATATCTATTAATATGTGCATCAATTATCTTGTAAAAGTTGTGTAAAACTAAGTTTAGCATGCCTCTAAGTATGAGTAAATGTTTTATGTTTGATAATGATCTTTATTCACTCACTTATTTTGGCATTGTCTACGTATGTGTTTAATCTAAGAATGCTTGTGTATGTTGTGTATTAGTACAATGAATTTAAATTGGACAAGTATCTTACCTACACTCCTTTATTTGCACTTTTAAAAAGTTAAGAAAAGTGGTCATGTTTTCATAGATTATATTGGTTTGCAAAACAAGTGTATTCGAAGAACTTTGTACAAAACAAAAATCATTAAATAAAGTGACAAAGATAACTCCACCAAGCACTACTTGAACCTCCTGATAAGTCTTAATAAGCGTTGTGAGGTTGAGCACCTTGGAAAGAATAGTAAAGTATCTAGTGCAAATCAAATCTTTCTTTCAAAATAAAAACCACTTACTCTTAAGTACACCGGATCACTAGTCTCAACATTATAAATAAAATATGTGATCCCCCAAGCACTACTTTGCACCCTGATAAGTCTTAATGAGCATCGTGTGTGCAAAGCACCTTGGTAGTTGTATATTGTTTTGTGCATTGAAGTGTGTGGAAGTGAAATCATTTGTGTTTTATTGTGCTCTTACTTTACATATTTCTTATATTTTTGATTAAAACATTTGTTTACTCTACTCAAAAATACACTTATGTGCACATCATTATCTTCCATAACACTTCTTCTCATGAGTATTGGATCCTAATGCAAATTCTATACTACTCTTTATTTATGAAATGCACTAGATAACCTCGCATGCTTTCTACAATGTTTAGTATGTTTTGAAATTGTGAATTAACATAACATTGTAGTACTCTCTATTTGGTAACATTATTTCATGCTTGGTTACTTTATTATTGAATTTAAAGATTTTACATGAACAATGATTTACAAAAACATCTTCTTTATGAAACTTAACTCATATATCTTTTTATGGATCATCATTGATTACAATAAGATGTTTCTTGTATTTCTATAAGTCTTCCGCATCATAACCATATAATTGTTTTACCTTGCGCTTTCATGCTTACTTAAAGTCTTTTATTTTGTGTGCATCATCACTTGAATCTTAAAATTCCTTTCTTTCAATAAGTGGAAGACTTGCTTGGTAAACTTTATATTGGTTACTCTAAACATGAATTTTTTTTTCTAAAAACTATGATTTATTTCTATGAAAATATTGTTATATTAAAAACTCTGATTCTTTAATGGATTTCAAAATAACTACGTGAGTTGTTTGTTTAAAAAAAATTCAAATAAAAATATAAATTCATAGGCTATGTCATTAGATTTAAAATGCTTAAATGTTTCCAATAACTATTATCCATGACTTCTTATCTCACCATAGCGGCGGCGTAGGGTTTTAGACATTAGATAACCTTATCTCTAGTCATGTCTTGTCCTTAACCGGGGAGGGTTCCAGTGGGGCCTTGCGAGGCATTGGGGGGAAAGAGTGTTAGGTTAAGTTTTTGTCTAGTGTTTCCATATGGGACTAACACCCAAACCTACGACATGTTTGCAGCTCCTCATGCCCATCCGTCACTTAGTACGGGGCTAGGGTGTAGACATATTGTCTGGGTAGTTTAGTTGGAAATCATTACATTTTTTTATGCTTAAAACTCTTATATAAAGGGGATGAACCATCATGATAATACTTGGAAAATGATATATTTAAAACTCTGATATTTCTAAAACTCCTTACTATTTCCCTCTCTCTAAATGCTCGATCATGCCTTTATCTTATTATCAACTTTTAAGTGGTGTCTCCTTATCCACTTTTGCTAATAACAAAAGGGGGGGAACTAACATGATAAATATAATCTGCTATCAAAATGAAAAACTAACATGCTTAATTAAGATGATAGCTTACATAATATTGGAGCATTCGATCACTTAGGGGGAGCATGTATTTAGGGGGAGCAATTCTAAATGCTAAAATCGTTAATTATCTTAAGTCATCACTCTCACACACACACAAGTAAGTTTCATCAGGCTTATATATTAATGATCTGCTTTATCATTAATGGATTTGTTATTATCAAAAGGGGGAGTTTGTTGGAACATGGACTTCCGCATCTCCTAGGTTTGAGAATAACAAATCCTATGTGTATTTGATCTTGTGTGTTTATGTGTGCAGGAAAACAAAGTCCATATGACTAAGGATTACATAAGAAGGTTGCCCCAAATTTGAGCCATCAAATCCAACACTCCTATTAGCGCCGGCGGTACCGCTAGCGCTAAGGAACCGCTGAGACGAAACCGCTGAGAAGAAACCGCTGGGATGGAAAACCGCTGAGATGCAAACTAGCGCTCGACGAACTGCTTACTCTACCGCGGCGAGCTAGTACTAGCGCTGGCGCTAGCTTTCACTCGACAAACTGTAAGATGTGCTCACGGAAATGCTCATCACTGCATTCGATGAAAATTCGATCGACGAAAAGAATACTTAAGCGCAATTCCGGGAGTATATATAGAAGGAGATAGCGCCTGGCGGTATCCGATAGCGCAGGCGGTAGCGCGGAGCACAGAAGGCAAGGGAGAAATTTTTCCTCGGATTGAAGATTCTACCGCACAGAATATGTCCTAAAATGGGATAGCGTCGGCGGTAGCACTAGCGCAGGCGCTAGCGCTAAGGCTATAAAAAGGACCCCTTGCCTCCGTCTTCATCATCCTCTTGAGATCCAAAAATTCCAGAGCTTCGTGCCACAACATAGAGAGGAAGGTTCAAAGAGATACTCCCACAAATCCATAAAGGCTTATGGAGATCCGTGGAGAAGATTTCAACATGCGTCATCATCGTGACGAAAGATCGCATCGACTACGATCATACTCTGCGGGCCTTCGTCCACTTCTCCAAGAGATCATATAGGGAGTTTTTATATTATTGTTATTTCATTTATCCATCTCTTCTAAATCGTGTAGTAAATTCGCCTCGTGTTGGCGACTAGGTCTGGGTAGGACTTATGGCTGAAATTCACCTCGTATTGGTGACTAGGTCTCGGGTGTAGGTCTATAGGGTGCTCGAGGCCATATCCGGGGAAGGGTTGGCTAGAGCGGCTTGAGGCCGTATCCGGGGAAGGATCGGCTAAAGTCAACTGGTTCGTGGGGATACGAGTCGGTATAGAAACAAAAGGAGTCTTTCATATTTCGCTTTGATTTCTAGCGTCATTGAAATCAAATTTTGTAATCAATTTTATTAATAATAATCATGTCTCTCTTTGTGTAATAAAATCGATTTGATCTTCATTTCTCTAAATTGTTTACTATCCTCTCCTTCATTATAAAACAATTTAGATCTTTATTCAAAATCACTATTTTGACCTCTTATCATAAGCAAATATTTTAAAATATTATATAAGTTTTTAAAACCTTTTTTCACCCCCCCCCCCCCCCTCTAAGGGCGCCTACCGATCCAACAATTAAAAGATAAGAAAATTGCCCCCAAAATTCTGAGATGTCTCCCTCAAAAATTTAATCCCATAGTTACCACAATTGAAGAAACCAAGGACCTTAAAACTCTTCCGATCTCAGAGCTTATGGGATCTCTCCAAGCTCATGAGGAAAGGATAAAGGGACCTACTGGTAGACTAGATCATGCTTTTCAAGCAAAAGCAAAAATTTCATCTGTTGAAAAAAGTTCTCCTAGAAACCCAAAGATGTCCATAAGAGGTAGAGGTAGAGGTAGACAAGGAGAACCAAGAAATGTTGAGCATAGACCCAATTCTCAAATTTTTTGCACTCTATGTAGAAGATCAAACCACACTGCAAAAGGATTGTTGGTCTCAAAATAAAGAAGAAAAGAAGGAGGATGCCAAGTTAATTGACACAACTGAGAAGCTTTTAATCTCTAGAACTGATTTTGAGACTAATAGAACATGGTTTTTGTAGATTGTGGCTGCTCAAACCATATGTCCCCTTGCAAACAGCTTTGTGTTAAGATTAAAGAATCCAGCAAATCACATATCATATTAGGGGATGGAAAAAGCTTAGAAATAGAAGGGACTGGAATAGTTGCTCACAAGTCTAAAGATGGTCAAACTAGACATATTGAAGATGTGCACTATGTTCCTATGCTCACACAAAGCTTGTTAAGTGTAGGGAAGCTCATGAAGAATGGGTATACCATCACATTTGAGGACACTCACTGCCATATTCTCCACAAAGAAACAAGTTTGTGCATTGCTTCAGTGAGAATGACATCAAATAAAATGTTTCCCTTTGATTTGGAATCCCCAACCTATCAAGCTTTTGTCTGTATCTCCAATATTTCCTTATGGCATCACGGATTTGCTCATCTAAACAATAGAGATCTACAAATGCTTCATCAAAAGGAGATGGTGGAAGGGCTACCCAAGCTGGAAGGTGAAAATAATTTGTGTGAAGGATGCATAATGGGGAAGAGTCATCGACAACCTTTTCAAAACTCAGCAACCTGGAGGGCTCAGAAACCATTAGAGCTTGTCCATGCTGATCTATGGGGACCGGCATCCACACACTCTATGTGAGGCATAAGGTATTACTTATGTTTTATAGATGATCATTCAAGATATGCATGGGTATATTTGTTGCAGCAAAAATCAGACGCCTTTAGCAAGTTCAAAGAATTCAAAGTGCTTATTGAAAAGGAAAGTGGGCACAATATAAAGTGTCTTAGGACTGATCGAGGATGGGAATTCACTGGAGGTGAATTCCTTGTCTACTGCAGAGAACATGGAATCAGCAGGGAGCTCACCTCTCCTCTGTCTCCAGGGCAAAACGACGTGGTTGAATGAAAGAACAGAACAATAATTGAGAAGGTAAGTGCAATGCTTCGACACCACAATCTGCCCTCAGAATTCTGGGCAGAAGCTATACCCAGACAGCCATCTATGTATGAACAGATCCCCAGCCAGAAGCATTGAACTTTCAACTCCTTATGAAATCTGGAGGAAGAAAAAGCCAAATGTTCACCACTTAAGAACCTTTGGTTGTCTTTACCTATCGACACATCCCACAAGAAAAGAGAAAGAAGTTAGAAATGAAAGTGGAAAAGGGTGTATTTGTCGGGTATAGCCAACACTCAAAGGCCTACCGCATTTATAATCCAGTGACAAAGCAGCTACATTGTTGGAACCTTAGGTTTGATTTGAGTTAGGATCCACCTTTAGCATCTAAGTATATATCATAATATATATTATAACTTAGATTAATTATCATTAAGAAAGAAGGCTACAAATAGACATATAAATAATAGGCTGAAATATAAGAGAAGAAATGTATTTCACATATTAGCTGTGTTCGACGAACGTCGAACGGCGCTCAGCTTTCGTCGGACGGCGATCGACGGATTACAGTATAGCAGCGCTCGACAAAATATCAAGGAAGCAGCGGTCGACAAATTCCTCAGAACGGCGGTCGACAAATTCCAGCCAGCGCTCGACAAATTCCAGCCAGCGCTCGACAAATTCCCAGCAGCGCTCGATGAAAGTCCTCTGCAGTTAATCAATGCTCAGAATATCATTTGGCGAGCTCAGCCCGACGAATGACGAGCTGTGGTCGACGAATTTCTGCAGCATTTATTTTATATATATTTGCTCGACTAAATATTATATATTTGCTGTCAGATTTAATTAAAGCAATATTTTATTTATCCTATTTATATATTGCTATATATATATTGTTGATCTGACCTTACAGCGTGCAAGCATTAATTAATATAGCCGTTGGCAGAAACATTAAATGATATAGCCGCTGCAACAAGCAAAAGAAGGAAAGAGGACAGCTCGAGGATCTGCTAAATGAAAGAGATAATATATCCTTCCTCTTTGGTCGGCAAGGATTCAAAATAACCGAACTGCTCTACAGATTAAATATATAGAGCAGAGAAGAAAGAAGAAGATGAACAGCTAACAGCAGATTTATTATACAGCAGTTCTTTACAGCAAATCATATATATCATATATTGTTGTACAGATTTTATACAGACAAGAGCATATATATATCATCTTGCTGTACAGGAATAAGAGAAGAAGAAGAAGAAAAGAACAGGAAGAGAAATACAGAGGAGGCTGGTTTTGTTTTTTTAATTTCTTGCACCTGATACTCAATTGAACCCCTTTCAATTGGTATCAGAGGAAGTTGATTTTTCACACAAGCTAACACCTGAAATCACAAAGATCACTTAGTTCTTATTTTTTTGTTGTAAAAAGGTTTTTAAAAAATTTGATGGCACTAGCAGATTTCTCTTTTTCAGATCCACCTTTATGTAATTTGGATAGTTTTGATTTATGGCAAGTTAGAATTAAGTTATATATGAATGCCATAGATGAAAGTATTTACAAATCTGTTTTGACAAGAACTACATCTTCAACTTCTTCAACAGATGATCAAGAAAAGTTGATCAGTGATGATGTCATAGCCATGGAGATATTGGCTAAATCAATGTCTGATGACATTCTTCAAAAAGTGGCTGATTGCACTTCAGCAAGGAGCATTTGGAACTTTGTCTCAAGGATTGTAAATGAACCATCTTCTTCGTCTTCCACTAACATCATTTTTGATACAGAACCATCAGCTACTCTAACTAAAGAAGAAGAAAAGGAAGAACAAAAAGCCACAGTTTTTTGCATGATGGCTATATATCGTTCAAATTACAAATCAGATGCTGAATCTGATGAAGAAAAGGTAAAAGAGGTAACAACATTTCCTAATTTTACCTCTGATTTCACATCTGCTTTCAACTCACCATCTACAGATTTGATTAATTCTAAATCAGAATTAGAAAAAGTAATTATATCAGATTTTAAGTTAATACATACAAATATGATAAAATCTGACAAATAAATAAAAGAGTTAAAAATAACTTCTGAACACACAAGATTTAAAATAGTTTTGAAAACATCAGATAAGAAAATTTTTCTTTAAAAAATAAATTTGAACAACCTGTTAAGAAGAAAAGTATTTATGTTCAACAAAATCAGAATATAATTTCAAATTTGTACTTTAATGAAATAAAAAGGCCAAAATATTTATCTATAAGGCAGATTTTTAAACTTTTAATATTTTTACTTAAATTAAATTAAACAGCAGTTTTAATGATTCTTTGGAATTTTTCTATTTTAAAAGCAATGTCAGATAACTTCACTCTCTTACAGATTTTTTTTCTCCAAAATCAGTTTGAGCATTCTACTCAAGTAGCATAGATCAGAAATGATCAGAGCTCTGAGTGTGAGTCTCTTCTGATTAAGGGGATTCTATTGAAAGAAGCTATCAGACTTTGTCTTTTTGATTTTTAAATTCCTCGAATCTAATAACAATTAGTAATTCACATATTAAAAATCCTATTTAAACAAAATCTAGGAAATCAGAGTTGCTTAAATATATTTTAAAAGAAAAGAAAACAATATAATGATCTCTGACCCTTAAGCCTTAAGTTAATTAAAGAATTTTTATGCTTAGGTATCCTAAACCAAATAGGGGGAGATTGTTAGAACCTAGTCTTAATTTGGATTAGGATCCCAACTCAAATAGGGGAAGATTGTTGGAACCTTAGGTTTGATTTGAGTTAGGATCCACCTTTAGCATCTAAGTATATATCATAATATATATTATAACTTAGATTAATTATCATTAAGAAAGAAGGCTGCAAATAGACATATAAATAATAGGCTGAAATATAAGAGAAGAAATGTATTTCATATATTAGCTGCGTTCGATGAACATCGAATGGTGCTCAGCTTTCGTCAGACGGCGATCGACAGATTATAGTATAGCAGCGCTCGACAAAATATCAAGGAAGCAGCGGTCGACAAATTCCTCAGAAGAGCGGTCGACAAATTCCAACCAACGCTCGACAAATTCCAGCCAGCGCTCGACAAACTCTCAGCAGCGCTCGACAAAAGTCCTCTACAGTTAATCAATGCTCAGAATATCAATTGGCGAGGTCAGCCCGACGAATGACGAGCTGAGGTCGATGAATTTCTGCAGCATTTATTTAATATATATTTGCTCGACTAAATATTATATATTTGTTGTCAGATTTATTTAAGGCAATATTTTATTTATCCAATTTATATATTGCTATATATATATTGTTGATCTGACCTTACAACGTGCAAGCATTAATTAATATAGTCGTTGGCAGAAACATTAAATATTATAGCCGTTGCTGCAAGAAAAAGAAGGAAAGAGGACAGCTCGAGGATCTGCTAAATGAAAGAGATAATATATCCTTCCTCTTTGGTCGGCAAGGATTCAAAATAGCCGAACTGCTCCACAGATTAAATATTCAGAGTAGAGAAGAAAGAAGAAGATGAACAACAACAGCAGATTTATTATACAGCAGATCATATATATCATATATTGTTGTACAGGTTTTATATAGATAGAATAAATATTACATCTTGATGTACAGGAAAAGAAAGAAGAAGAGAAATACAGAGGAGCAAAAAGAAGAAGCAGAAATTCTATTATTTATCTTCTTTTTGCTAACTCCTTCTTGCAGATCACATTCATCCTGAGACACCAATCACAATCAATTGCTCTGGATCATTTCTGCATAAGGAGAAAGGAGTTTGTACAATCAAGAGAAGAGGCCTCCACAAACTGTCAACAATTATATCAGACAGGGGGAGCTCTTCAACATCATCATTAAGATCCAACTGAACATCTCATCAGGATCTTCAAGTGTCTTCTTAGAAAGAGAAGAACTACACAATCTTTTCTATTTTCTTTATTTCTCCTTCCCACCTTGTAAAGGGTTAAAACTCCCTTCAAATGTTTACTCCCGGTGACAGGCTACCTTAGCAAAAACCTGCAGCTTGGTTTATAATCACCTTATCAAAAGCTTATAGGTGAATTGGGCACCTGATCAAAACTCTCATTGGTGTGTGGACACCTTATCAAAATCACCTTGGTGTGAGGGCACCTTATCAACAACCTCCTAGTGGATTCCTACCAGTGGGTAGAAGAGTAGATGTACCCAGTTGAGGGGAACTACTATATATCTTGTGTCATCTGGATTGCTTGGTTTGATTTGTTTTATTTTCTTATTTGTGTTGTGTTATTTATATGCTTACTCACTGTTTGTGTTTATTACTCAATCAGCAATCAGCAAACATCATATATTTATATATATCATTTATTTTGAAAACAAAGTTATACAAGAGTTTCAACAGATAATTAAGAACTAAACTCTCCTTTCAATTGGTATCAAAGCAGGTTGATTTTATCAATCACCCTCATCAGAGGATATTAATTGTCCCTTTCAATTGGTATCAGAGGGGGTCGCGGGTTCGAAACCCTGGGGTCGTTTCTGGGGGGGATTGTTGGAACTGCGGTTCAGAATCGCCCCAGTGCAGCGGTACTATTCGAAGCAGAAGGGTGTGTCCCCCGTGGGCCTAACTGGCTGCCCCATGGATCCGCCCGAAGACCAAGTTGATATAAAGAACAGTTGTGCCTTCACCAACAGTCCGGGCTTTTGGTCGAGTTGGTGGCGCTGGGTCCTCTCATACATATCTCCAGGGACTTATCTTTGATGAGGATAAATCCTGGAATTGGGATCAGTCGTCTATTTTCTCTCAGATTGAGGAAATTGACTCAGAGAATGTAGTTTATGATGAGGTTGATGTTGATGTACAACTTTCCATTCAACCAGAAGACAAAGAACATGGATTCATCATTTCCCAAGAAGTTCGGATCTCTATCAGAGATCTGTCAACAAAATGATATTGCTTTCCTCATCAAAGAAGAGCCTGAGAGTTACAATGTTGCGGCCTGTGACTCAAAATGGGTAAATGCCATGAAAGAAGAAATTGAGATGGTTGAGAAGAACAATACCTGGGAGCTTGTCCCTAAACCTCCAGGTAAAAACATTATAACCTTAAAGTGGGTCTACAAGGTTAAACAAGATGGAGAAGGAAATATAGTAAGACAAAGCAAGAATTGTGGCAAAGCGATTTTCCCAACGACATGGAATAGACTATACTGAAACTTTTGCCCCAGTGGTTCGAATGGAGTCCATAATAACCCTTCTTGTTGTTGCTGCTCAAGCCAGGTTAGTTGTACATCAATTAGACGTAAAATCTGCATTTCTTAATAGCTATGTAGAAGAGGAGATCTATGTAAACCAGCCAGAAGGTTTTGAGAAGTGAGGAGAAGAAGACAAGGTCTACAAATTACAAAAAGCCTTGTATAGACTCAAGTAGGCCCCCAAAGCATGGAACCAAAAGATTGACTCTTACCTTATTTCAAATGGCTTTCATATAAGTAGAAATGAGCCATCTCTCTATAGCAAAAGGTTTAATTCCAATCATTTTTTACTGCTCTATCTCTATGTTGATGACCTTATCTTCATTGGGTCCACTAATGAAATTGTAGAAAGCTTCAAAGATATCATGAAGCTAGAATATGAGATTAGTGATCTTGGTTTGATGAAATTCTTCTTAGGTTTACAAATAAAACAGAAACCAGGAGAAATTTTCTTAAACCAAGAACACTACATTAAAAAGCTACTTGAAAATTTTGATATGACAGAATGCAACTCAACCAATACTCCCATGGCAACAAGAATCAAGCTAGCAAAAGGAGAAGAGAGCTTTCCTGATTTAGAGACTAACTACAGAAGTTTAGTAGGGTCTCTAATCTACATCACAAATACAAGACCAGATGTCAAAAATGTCGTAAGTATTCTGTCTAGGTACTTGTCTAAGCCCAGCACTGAACACTTTCATGTAGCCAAGCGGGTTCTAAGATATCTAAAAGGGACAATGCATCTCGGCTTACTCTACAAGGAGGAAGCAACATCAAACCTTTCTGGCTTCTCAGACAATGAATGGGGAGGTGATTCTTGTAACACCCCTTTTTATCCAAACACCGGGTCTTAGGCCCAGAACCGCCGCTTTGCGGTGACACCTTCACTCGGGAAGCTCGCCACTACAAAATGCCAATCCTGCCGGCCAAATCGATCACAAAGAAAAGTGCATTAAAGAAGACAAGTCCACAGAATCAACATGAAAAATATAAAAATGTCCACATAATATAAGTGAATAAAAAGATAACAAGGGTTACAATAATAAAGGGCTCATGCCCTGTACATCTTATCCCCAATACAAGATTACTCGCGGAAGTTAACTCCTAATCACTCACTGATCCTGAATCTTGTGCTCCTGTACTGCACTGGTCTGCCTCCGTCTGCATCGGCCTCTGGTGTTGCTGCATCTCTTCGATCCCCTAAAATGATATGGTCCACCGACCGTTAGTCAAAAAGACTAAGCCTTATGTTCCCCACTCCACCTCCAATGTCTCCTAGGCACCGTGTGGGAGGATGAAGCGGAGGACAGCAAGGGATATAATAATAAAGCAGATGACGGGGCATAATCTACAGGAAGAGTTCTACCACTACTCAAGTATATATATACATTATCGATGCAGTTAATAAAGCATAGTAAGAGCAGGTAAACAGTAAGTAAAGACAATTATAATAGAAAAGTAACCATTGATTTATAGGAATGCCCATACAAACCTATAGACCAACGGGTCATTTAGCATGACCTATCGTATAAGAAGTCCTATAACCAACTTATACGATAGGAGTAGGGGTTGAAATGCAATGTTTATGCTATGACATGCAAGGTATGTTGTTTATGCTATGTTCATATAAGTGCAACTCACACACTTCGACTCTATGCGCACAGACCTTTAGTTCCCCCTTTTTGGAGCTAGCATGACTCCCAGGATACTCCCATAGTGGCAAACGGAAGCGGTGGCTTGGGCCTCGCCCACCTCTAGGTTGGTATTCACACTACCTAACCAAGACCTATCGTATGCCTCAATGCAAAACCGGGGAGCATCTGCGTACTCTTACTGGATGGACCACCAGACTTTTATGGCTAAGTGCAAATTCCACACTTGCCGAGTCAACGCATTGACGTCGGTGTGAACGACCGTCCAATACCGAAGACCCACCACCTTCAAGCACATGCAAACATGTTCTACTATCTATCTTCGAGCCCTAAGCTCTCCGGTCTATCCCGCCCGTGACCATAACCTTCCGAGCCACCGGCTCGCCGGACCAACCCGTCCGTACCAAAAAACCTTACTCAGTCACAAGCACACCAAACTAATTAGTCTACTACTACAACCACCGAGCCTACCGCTCGTAAGACCAAACTGACTAATATTCCCGTGATAACGGGGTGTGGGTGAGAGTATTATTATGTTAATCTTGTATACAACTTAACCCAATAATTTATGGTTAATCTTGGACTTCCCGAGGATTACCCTGTAAGGGGCTCGCTACGGTACTAGGAACTGCAATGGGATGACACCCCAAGGTTCCCTTTCTCAATACATTTAGTGTTGTTGGTATCTACCCATAAGAACACCCCTCTTATCATTTCACTTGAGTTAAACCTAAGTGCTTTATGACGTTCTAAGACGATCTTTCGTCGACCCCGAGTGCAACTTACCTCTAACTCACCAAGCACACCTTTACCATCTATAATCCTTCTTATTGACCATCACACCTTTTCAACTAAACTAGGTAAACCACTTACCTCCCATTCCCTCCTAAGGATCCACTTGATTCTCAAATTTCATAGTTTTACTATACGCAGACCAAATGATTTATATGGGTTGCATAAGAGGAGGTACTCCAAATATTCATCCAATTGACCCAAGATTATTACTGGGAGTCTATCATGATATCATATGACAAAATCCAAAGAATCATAATTTTCCCTATTTATTTAGTATTTATTTTAATTTCTCCAAACAAAATGCCAAGTATGAAAATGAACATGAAGTATAATAAATTCTCATGATATGGCTCCTCAAAAATTATCATAATTCTAGGATGATCAAATAACATCAGAAACAGCATATCATATTTTTACAGTAAGAAATTGTCCTCTAATTTAATTATTTATCACATATCCAAAATAGTAGTTTTATGAAGGAACCACCAAAAATATCAACACTAAAATTATGGGAAAATTACCAAACTCTTGTATGCACCAGAAAAGGCTACTGACTAAGTTTCAGGATTTAAGGAAATCATTTTCTCACTAAAATAAATACTTTAAGAAAACCTCAAATTAAATGAATTGTGAAGTAGCCTACTGATTTAAGTCTTCAAAAATTGTATAAAATTCACAGAACTTCCTAATGTTTTGAAAGATCCTATCACCAATTTGCACAATTAACAATGAGTTTTGGACCTTCAAATATTTTTCTTAAGTCTAAATCAAAAACAGGTGCCTTGTGAAAGAAGTGCTGATTAAATCATTTAGTAAAATTCACAACAATTACCAGAGGTCTATACCATGATTATAAGGGCACCACCAAAGTTTCATCATCATCCAAGACTATTTAAGCATGTAAATGTTTCTTATGGGAAGTTTCCCTAAAGGGGTTATGACCTATCTCAAAGGGAATAATAGCTTCTAAAATTCTTATAAAATTACATAGGGCCTATTTACACCCTATGAACTTATCCACCAAGTTTCATGACCATTCTATAGCTTTTGACCACATGCCCTTCACAAAGCTCTACATGCACCCCAAGGGGTAAATCTAGGATCCTAGTACCCATACAAGGGTAGGGGCATGGTCAATTTGGCATGGTAGGGGCCAATTGACCTTAATTGAGCTAGTTTGACCAATTTAGGGTTAAGGTTGACTTTAGTCAAATTGGCCTCTTAGGTTGACCCCAATGGGTCACTGGTGCTTCAAGGGGACCTCTAATGGGTTAGGGGTGATATTGTGGGGTCAAGGTTCAAGGTGGGGTCCTAAAGTCCAACCCTAGGCTTGGTATCTGAAAATTGCTATTTGCAGACCACTTGGGTTTTCTCCTTCTCACCTATGTTCACAAAGTCTTGAGCTCTTCCTATGGTTTTGTCATGACCTAGTCATGACAAAACCAACTTAGGGGTCTAGCTGTTTGGGGGATGTTACAATTCTGATGACAGACAAAGCTCCAACGGATATGTTTGTATGCTAGGAAGCAAGGTAATCTCATGGTCATCACAGAAGCAGAAGATCGTTGCCCTCTCCACGGCTGAAGCAGAATATGTAGTTTTATGTGTTGTTGCATGTGAAAGAGTATGGCTACACCGGCTGATAAGTGATATGTTATTCCAAGAAAATAGGAAGAAAATTAAAATCTGGTGTGATAATGCAACTGCCATTGGGATAGCTAAAAATCCTATCTTTCACAGTCGTACAAAACATATATAGCTGTGATATCATTTCATGAAGGGTCTAGTTGAATCAAAACAGTTTGAACTACAATATTGTAATTCAAGCAAGCAGCTGGCAGACATAATGACAAAACCCTTCCTGCACATGTTTTTCACCGCAATGAGGAGCAATTTTGTCTCAGCATTACATGGAGATGTTGAGGACATTAATGCAGAAGACATTCAAGAGTTAGAGAAGGTGAGGAGGCACAATAAAGAAGCTCACATACCAAGTTCAGTCATTCTATCATGCAGGAAGACGTAGCAACCTGATAAAGAATGAATGCGCACCTCTGATGTAGTTGAAGCACTCTGCATTTATTTTTCTTTTAAATCTATGTACCTGATCCTCTCTATATAAGGAACACTTTTTGCTAACTGAAATGTATCAAGGAATATTAGTATGATTGAAATAGAATGTGCTTGACTCATTCTTGAGATTTCGTTTTTCTTTCCACCACCCCCCCCCCCCCCCCCCCCCCCCCCCCACCATTTTCATCAAGATTGTGCTCTTAGCATTTTCAAATATAAATTAATTGAACTTGATACTTAGATTTGTGGTAACTAATCTCTAAGCAGTAAATCTACACATCAGAGTCCGAGGAACAGTTTGTCTTTGATCTATAATCTTGGGTAGAGAAGTCAATTCCAACTCCAAAAAAAATTAAACCAAACTTATATGGTTAGCTTTTTAATTACTGCATAATTTCTCCTTTTTATAAATAAACAAATTGTAATTAGAAAAGGCAGATAAATGATGAAACCATCGTAATACCGACCACATAGTAGCAGGCATGAACATTTGTTCCTAAATTTCTTAAATTAAAGCAAAAGAATAAATTAGTAAAACACTGTCAGCGCCCTAAAATGTAATATAGTTATACCAAATGAAGCCTAAACCTGCTGGGGTGACATTTTCCCTCGCTGATAAATGGGTAAATAATAATAATAATAAACATATCGAAATTTCCAATCTGGAACAACTTTGAACCTAAAAGAGGACAAGCAGAAAGCTTTACCCAATCTTAACCGCCCTTCCCCGGAGCTCCCCTTATTTCAATTCCGACATGAGAATGTGGCTCATGCGGCGGGCTTGTTTTGCTCAGGCCATGTCAGCAGCAGGGGGGCCCTAATCGCTTTCTCCCACTCTTGAACACCAACATCATCATTATCATTAGTATGTGCAGGAGGCAACAGATTTGCATTCTCCGACTCTTGAGGGCCTCTGCTATCATCATTGCCAGAGCATTCAGTCGCACTGTCTAGAAACTCTTTCGGGCAGGAAGATGCATCTGTTGCTGAAAAAATTTTAGGTACGCGCGCATAGCTAAAGTATCGTAGGAAAAATTCAAATATACATTGTATTTGAATTTTTTTTAAAAAGTCACGATATATTTATCCATGTATTCTTACGGTCATTTTAAGTAGTTATATGTATATTTTAGGATGAATTTACACCTATAAAAAGTGAAATTTTTGAACTAAATTACAACTGTAATTTAAACTGAAAATACAGTTCATTTACAGCTGTAACTGAAAAAATAACTGTTATTTAGCAAGAAAAAATGTCATCTACGATCCTCTTGTACGCCTGCGTACCTAAAATTCTCTCTCTGTTGTTGGGACGCGATAATCCCAACAATGGCTCTGAAAGCTGCTGAGTTTCGATCTGTGCTTATGGTGGGTTCTTCGGTATTGGGCGTGCCAAGGGACCCGTCTTCTTGCTGCTGAGCTTGTGGCGGTGGCACGAAGAAGGGTATCCTGCCTCTTGTCGGTCTTGGAGGACCACGAAAAATTTTTCCTTGCATATAACGCAGGATGTCATCCTGCGTTAATAAATACCTTTTTTGTTGTTGGGTGACATCCTGCGTTAATAAATACCTTTTTTGTTGTTGGGCCCCCTTTCATTTCAAAATTTGGAGCTCCTGCACAGCAATAGTTCGAGACCCTTGCTTGTCTCTGCCTCTCCACCGGAAATCTTGACGCTTTATTTTTGGTAGCTTCAAATCTCGCCGTAAATCTCACCGCCGGAAAGCTTGCCGCTCTATTGTAGGCGAGTCTACCTCATTATTTATATTTTCAATTCCTCTGTAGTTTTGTTGTCGGCAGCTTCTCCACTGGAGCCGACAAAGAAGACGAAGTCTGCAGTTGATTTCAGTTTAGTGGTACTTACTCTTGCAGTTGATTTTGGTTAAGAGTTTTTTTGCAGCCGCTTTTGTTACTTGTGTTGCAGTTGTTTTAGGGTTTAGGGTTTGTTTGCAGTCGCATTGTTTAGTAGTATTTGCAGTTGTATTTAGTATGCCTTCTGAATTTACAGTTGCAGAATGCCTGTGAGTAAATACCTAACTTGTAGATGCGCACCAAACACATTCACAGCAAAAGTTAGACCTCTCTTGAATATATTGTCTGAAGAATCCATTGGAGCACTAAGGGATGCCTGGATCCTCCCATTGTTTCAAATGTCAAGCATCCCACAAAACATACCGATGTTGTATGTTCTCTTGAGGTTGTACAATAGGGATAAGAAAACATTTCAGCTGGGGCATTACCTTATCAAGATGATTGTCAGTGATGTGACACTTATTTTCGGTCTCCCAAATGCGGGTCTTCATTTTACATTTTCAAGATCACCCCTTGTGGACATAACCCACAAGAGTTTAACTGAAGAAATACATAGAACTACTGATGAGGAGTGGTCTCCCACATTGGAGGGCAGAAGATTAACTTTGTTGGTTAAATATTTATTAGCTTTGTTTTTTTTCCCGCTGAAGAGTTTGAAGGTCCTTACTTGTATTAATAAGATCACATGTCTTCATGACTTTGTGAAATACAACTAGCCGCTTGCCATCCATGAGTTCCTTCATGTACAGTTTGATCATTTAAGCCGTATAAGTGCTATTCGAAATGTCGGTAGCAACATCTGTTCCTTGGAGGGTTGCTCCACAGTATTACTGGTATGAGATGTTCTAACCACCATTGTATTTATTGTATTATGTTAATTCCTATTGCTCTAACCATCTTTTATATTTGAAGGTGTGGATGTACGAGCATACAAAGGTCCAGCCTGTGTTCGTCAACTTAGCACGTCCCAGAATATGTCGTTGGTCTCCTTCTCTTAGTTACAGTGCTAAATTTTGCTTTACTCCTCAAACCAGCTTTGGCGCAGCTATATTCTCGTCATTTTATAATCCTTGTGTGTCCAGTAGGCCAAATGTTGTTTCCGAACTCTGAAACTGTACTATGGGCATACTGACAATACATAGCAGATGTCTCATCCTCTGAATGCGCAATTGGAAATGCATCTGACTGCTTTTTTGGCTGAAAAAATCATAGAAATGGATTACTTCATACTTACAAAATTCAACTGCAAATAAAATGTAGTTAAATTCAAAATACAGCTGAAATCTATATACTGAATGCAGTTGAAAAAAATATGAAAACACAAGTAGAGCTAAACGTGTTTAAACGGGTCTAAGGATAAAATGACTTACGTAGTCCTCAACAGCATTAACAGAGCCCTGAGTACTTGTTGCTCCTAAATCTGACATTTTCTGCCAATTTCTGAATCAAATCGCGAAGCCAAATTTATCATTGTTAGACCTGAACATACTGAGCTTAAAATTTGATTAAATGGGAGACCATCACCTAGGATCCGTGAGCTAAAGCATGCAGGATTACAATACCTCGCCGGAAAATGAACAGGAACTCAGTGGACGGAAGCTCCGACGTATTTGGTGGCAAAATCCAGGAAGCTCGATGTCGCCGAAATCTCAGCCCTTTTTTCCGCCGGTAGTCGTTATGTTTCGCAGGGGTTGGAGAAGACGAGAGCTTTGCCCACAAATTTTTTTTCACATTGGAGGGAAAAAAGTGGGGCCCAGAAGTAAAAAAGCTTTTACTTCCTGCATTATATGTTAGGAAAAATTTTCCATCTTTGCAGCAGTATTCAGATCAGGTTCACCTTCCTATAATTGAGTATAAAATCATGATAATAACAATCAAGATGACATAATACACCATTATGAGCATGCTTGGGCTGGATTTTAGGAGCAGCCGATAGCTGTGACAGCCTCCGCAAAGTGGAAATTTTTCTGGTCCCATAGGCGGATCTAGAGGAGGTCTGTTTGGGCACCCAAAAATTAATTTTAATTCTACTAAAAATTATTTAAAAAAAAAATAAATCATAAAATATTAATTATGATTTTTTTATCTTTATTTTAAGATCTAATTTTCCTATAGAAAATGATTTTTTTAAAAAAAAATCGGTCGGATATTGGGTTTTTTAAAATCCGATCGAATATCATTTTTTAAATTTTCTTAAATAATGAATTTTGCTGGCCGTCTGATGTGTAATAGCATGGTCAGATTTCAAGCGGACCTTCCTCTAGGTCCGCTCGGCGGACCCAAAATTTTCCCCCGCAAAGTGGCCTCAGTGGCATGTTTGTGAAAAAAAATTCAGCAGCATAGGCAATTTGCGCTCAGCAGTGGCCATCATACGGTCAGAAAGTGGTATGTCGCTACCAAAAATCCTCCCCAAACAGAACCATAGATAAACGGATGGAGTACTTTGATAGCGTCAAAATATAATTTGGGATAATCGACTACAAGGGTTTCGCATAACTTATCCGCCAAGAACAATCAAAGAGACGACGCAAACAAAGAATAAAATTATATTAAAGGCTTTTGGAGATAACCTGAAAAAAAAAGTTTTTATAGGCTGAAACACAAAGCTAATGTGATTATATGCTAAAATTAAGTATAATAATAAATAAATCAATTACCACTTTTTATTTTGCGACTTAATATGATTTTTATATCAAGCATATGAAATGTGAAACTCTTTTAGATAATTGTCATATGATACAATTATTGAAAATTACTTCCTTTTTTGTATCTTCTCAATGGTGGAAATATGGTTGGGCAAGCTACGTGATATCGAGAACAAGAACACGAATAAGAACTTGCGTTGTATGGGAATAAAAGATACTACTTGGGAATCACGCTTCCGCCAAGCACCCGGAGGCTGGGACCTCCAAGGTACTCCCCTCTCCAAGAGAGACCAAATGACCTACACTCAAAAGATAAAGATCTCACCACCTAAGGGGCTCCTTATATAGATGGAGGCTCCACTACAAGACAAGGACACTACATGACGAAATGCATTAAGGACCATTACATAATTAATTACAAAATATAAGATAACTTTTAAAGGTCGTCGCATCTCCAGAAGAGCTCTCGTGTAGTGAGGACGGCTGTCCGAGCGCGCATGTAAGACGTATACGTATCAACACTCCCCTCCCGAAAAACGACCTTGTCCTCAAGGTCGAGGTACGTAAGGGTCATCCACGAGCGTCAAGGGGGGTCCAAATCCCTGAAGTCAGGACCGCCGTCTTCAGATCCCACCAACACACACAAGTCTTTGAAAGCGCATACGTGGGTGGGCAAGTACGATTGCTGCCAGCGAAAGCAAAGGTCCTTGCGGCGAAGCTCGAGATGTTGCTCGTGAGATAACCAATGGGGTCGTCGAATCGCGGTGAATGTGGGACCGGCGGAACCAGCGGCGGAGGAGACGGGCCTAGCGGTGGGGGGCCCCATGCGGGGGCAGGTTATCCAAGCGGGGAAGAGGCGTTAGAGATTTTGACAGAAACGATGGCGGTGACAGTGGCTAGTGGCGTGGGCCAGACGAGGAAGACGGTTGGGCCATGTAGAGTTCCTCGTCGAGGCAACGATCTTGCTTCATGGCGCGAGAATGAGTAGTTGGATTGTGGACCCGAAGGCGCACTCGAAGGTGCGAGTGTAGATCCCCAAGGAAATACCCTAGGTAATGGTTGGGGGTGTAACACCCCAGTTTTCATAATGTTGTGGAAACAGCCGGCCTGTTGCTAACGCCGAGTGGTAGGTACTACCGCTGGCGGTTGCTGTCTTGACGAGACGTCGAGAAAGCTTCGTTGAGAAGGTTTCGTCGAGAGGTTAGCGCGGCGCGGTAGAGATACTGTCGGCAGTAGGTTCGTTGTATGTCGCAGTAGTGTCGACAAGCGTTCGTCGAGACGATAGCGTCGAAAGGGTTCGTTGAGACGTTAGCGCGGCGCGGTAGAGTTAGAGCCGTGCGGTAACTTACGAGAGCAGATCCGTAAGCAACATTTTCTGGGCGTCCGATCTTCTTAGATCTTGATCTAAGGGCTTAGATAGGTTCGTCCGAAAGTCCTAAATAAGGCAGAAGAGTTCTCTATTCCTTTTGTTAAGTCCTTTGTGATTTTGGGGGCTAAGGTGAGAGGGAGAGCTTTGAGGAAGAAGAAGGGCAAGATCCGCCATCGTTGGAGCATCGGAGCTTCGTTCGTCGATCCGAAACCAGATCCACAGAGAGGACACAAAGGCGCTCTTTTCTATCCGTGCCTTTCAACTGATCCATGGCGAGGAAGAGAGTTCAAAGGGTAACGACATCTCTCCTCCTAGTTTTAGGATGTGTGCATGACATCTCTTATTTTGCCTTCTCTTTTTCTAAAATTTGTGGTACCAAATCTCTCAAATGAGAGGGGTTTGGGTCGTCCTGGTTTAAGTGGAACCATCGGGTTGATTGAGTCCATCCCCGACATTATTTTTTGCATTAGAGATCCGCTCCGTTAGCGGATTAGGCATTGTTGGTGAAGCCAAAATCGCGATCGGTGGTCCGATTCGGTGATGTTGCTTAACGTGCATTTTAGGGATATTGCTAGAAATCCGATTGCGGTGAAAACGTCATTGTGATGCCCCTTTATTGTTTCGTGTGAGAGCGAACGTTGGTTCGGAAAGGTAAATATTGTGTGTGGTGAACGGCTTGTGATGCCGCTTGTATGTGAAGGCGTGGCTTTGTCTTTGTAGTCATCTGATTAGCCCATGAATGCTTGGATTCATATATGGAGAGTGTCCCGGCAAGACGAGTCCCCCTTTTGTGCTAACGGTCGAGAACAAGTAAGCTGATGCACCCGATGGCATTATGGACCATGTAAGGGGTGAGGACTCAGTGGAGTTCTTGGCTTGTGGCTTGGTGATTGTGGCGAGAACAAGTAAGCTGATGCGCCCGATGACATTGTGGACCATGTAAGCGGGGAGGTCTCAGTGGAGTTCTTGGCCTTAGGCTTGCACGCCCCCAGGTAAATGATGAGTACCCTTTGATTGTTGTGAAATGATGATGTGTGATATTATGTTAGAAGCATACACGTCATAGGGTGCCTTGGGTGAAACCTAGGTTTGCATACAAGCTGCATTCTTAGGCCCCTTACTTTAATTACTCAACATAGAAACGTGGATGATGCTCACCATGGATTTCAACAAAATCAAATCCTTTCTCTTCCTGTTGATTCAGTCCGTTCGACGAAAGTTCCTTCAATCACTTCTTCTCTTCAAAAGAAAGAGAAAGGATTTGATTTTGTTGAAATCCATGGTCTATGGAGGGAGTATTGGATGTGAGAAGTTGTAATGACCTAACCCTTTGTTTTTTTGGGGGAAGATGATGAATAGTCCCCTGTTATGTAGGGTTTTAAATTATTTATTATGTGAAGCAGATGATGAGTAATTATCTGTTAAAAATCCATTGTTAATTAGGGTTGTTAATTATATAATTGTGTGATAAAGGTAATGATAGCCCCTTGCTAAAGAAGTTTTCAAATTATATCCTTGCACTTGGTTGTTAAGGGGTAAAATTGTGCGCAGCTGGGTTCAAGCCAATTTTTAGGCTTGATCCCACTGGAATTAGACTTTGGGCTCAACATAAAAGTTGTAGCCCTCGGGTAGAGCTTTCCGACGATATGTTACGCGTTTTTTGAAGTGACATATAGCTTCCTACAAGTCCAGTCGAGCGGACTATCCAAAAAGCGGGAATGGGTTAAGTGCGTGCTGTTTTGCTGTCCAGATTTCCGTTGTTGACTTCGGAGCAGATTTTAGATAGGACCCACTTCGATCTGGGTTTAGGAATCAACATGAATGTTGTTGCCCTTGATGTTAGCTTTCCAAAATGGGGTGGATCATAATTTCTGGACAACTGTAGCACCCTGAAATCCAGTTTTAGTAAACTGTGTCATAATACTTCCGATCTCAGTATTTTGTGCATTTCTCTTAGGCTCCGTTCGTTTGGCAGGAAATGAAATGCAGGAATTGGAATTGGACCAATTCGGATTCCCACAGGAATTGGAATTGAAGTCACTTCCAATTCTGCTGTTCGGCTGAATGCAGGAATTCTGTCACAGGAAATGGAATTAGTAATTTCACTGTTCGACTGCATATTAGAATTCAATCGATGGAATTGATATTTACACACATACACACATATACAAACACAACCGCACCCACACATATACAAACACACCCACACACACATTAGGCTCCATTCGTTTGACAATACTTGAATTTGCTCAGGTGTCTTTTTTGATCTATGCTGCATAAATTTTGTATAGTAGACAGGTGTGAAAATTGTAAAACGAGAACCATAGTATTGTCTCTTTTAGATTCACTGATGAAATGATAGGTGTGCAATTTCAGAACCTAAATCCTCTTCTCCTATAGCAGATTGTTCTGATGATGCACATAGCAAGTCTCAGTTGGCGAAATATGAATGTGGATGCCAAGCAACAGAACTATTGACCCCAAAGAAAAGAAATCAGGTTTTAGCAAAAGGAAATTGCCCTTTGATGATATAAATTTCCAAAACAAGCATGAAAAACAAGCATGAAAAACAAGCAGATTATGTTGACAAGCCATGGAGGACGTTGCCAAGCCATGGAGGACGCTTCCGCTGAAATTCTACTGAACCTCCTTCCTGAAGAAACTCACATGCTTCAATTACCATGGAGGACGCTTCCGCTGGTATAAACGAAGATGCATGCAAGCCAATGTATGCATGAATCATGGAGACAGGCAGGAAGAAGTACCTTTGTTGTCGACAAGGGAAGCAGGAGCAAACTAGATCGACGATAAGGGGCAACAACAGACTCCATCGATGGGATCGGCAGTGGGATCGAAGACAGAAATCATCGAGACAGGCGGGAAGGCTCATCGAGATTGGAAGAAGCGAGGGGCCTCGACGAGGAGGGCGGGATGGGTGAAGAGCGATTGAAGAAAGAAGACAGGGACACCGGATGCGGGACGCGGCATGCGGTATGCGGGATAGAATTCTCAAGTCCGACCTAAAGAGGTAGGAAATGGGGGAGAGAAAAAACTGCCTATTCTGAATTCCCATGGAATTCAATTGAATGTCAATTCCCATAAAAAAAATTGGTTACCGAACAACGGAATTGGAATTGGCAATTCCAATTCCAATTCTTTTCTCCAATTCCGGCCAAAGGAACGGGGCCTTAAGATATTGGTTGGATGCTCCTGAAAATTGGTGGAGACATAGGTGATAACAATGTGTAGATCTCTGTTGAATTTCATAATTTTTGGGTAAGTAGTATTAAAGCTATTGCTGTTTCGTTTTATAATTGGAAGGAGATATAAATGCTGAATGTGAAGCCCGATTGGGCCGAAATTTTGTACGAGTCATGCACATGCTAGTATTTACCTGTGATAAGGATTTAAGATTTATATCTATTGAGATGAATCCTTAAATAAACCTTCAATTGTTAGTTTTAGGTGGGACCATAAACAGGGCATGTGTGGTTGATGGTGAGGATAAATAACATTGATTATGGGCGAGGTTTAAACGTTTAGCAATATGTATAAGGATCATATAATGGTGGAGCACCGTAAATACATATTGTATAATACAATGAGGTCAAAATTTGGTGGTAATGATTCCAGCATTATTGATGACTTATGGTGGAAGTTTCAGTGGTTTTGGTTTCGAAATGAACCCATAATTAAATGTGTCGTTATAATTTATTAAGCTAAATCAAAATGTTAAGGTGCTCACGTAGACAAGGAATTTGGGAACGAACACAAAACCATACACATATCAGTCAGAAATCTATCGAAGAGTTTAGAATTGTGATAACCGCTTAGTTGAGATTATGATTGATAATCCATAAAGCGGACGGGGGTGAGATAATTGGTATAGACTAGGCGTGATCGAATGATGCTTCTGAAGTTAATGGTGATCAAGGCAAGTTGTGAATCGAGCACAAGGATTGGGATGGTTAATGTGTATGGGCAGATTTGTATAGTGAACTCGAACTTAGAATTACGCGCACAAGTAGTCCTATATGATCAAAGATAGTAATTCCTTTATATACCCATGCCACTGCAAGAGAGTCGTGACAACTCTGTATGTAAAGCAGTGATGGTTGGTGAGGCTTCTAGGGTATGGTTATATCCTGAGAGGTGAGGGACCCGGTTGGTAGGTCCTTGGATGCTAATTAGCATCGGCACCGATTGTATGAGGAGAAATGGAATAAGGCTCCTTACGCGAGTCCTTGGGTACTTGATAACACGGGTGGTGCATGGGAATTTCATGAATGTGCATGGTTTACACATGGTGGTGTGATGATCCTAGTTGGAGGATTACTTGTGGAGGGTCTACGGGCTTGCTGATCGTGACACCGACAGAATCCGATTGTTAGACTCTAGACCGGTTGGGTTGGACTCTTGGTGCTCACCTACCCAAGTCCCCTTCTATTGTGGTGAAATGCTAAGGACCCGGTTGTGGGGGGCCTTGGATGCTAATTAGCATCGGTTGAACTGTTATGATGTGAAAGGTAAGAAGGCTCCATCCGTGAGTCCCTGGGTGCTTGATTGCATGGGTGTGCACGAGAATTACATAAATGTGCATGGTGTACACATGGTGGTGTAATGATCCTGGTTGGAGGATTACTTGTGGAGGGTCTATGGGCATACTAGTTGTGACACCGACAGAAGCCGGCAGTTAGACTCTTGACAGATTGGGTTGGACTCTTGGTGCTCACCTACCCAAGTCCCCTTCTGTGTCCTTGAAGGCTCAGCATGATGTGAGTAGTACGCAGGGTCTCCGCTGTGTGTTCTTAGCGTCGAGGTGTACAGAGGCCTAGGACTGGTAGTGTTCATACCCTCCTAGTAGTGGAAGAGCTCGTTCCACTGTCTCCGTCTGGCCACGATGGGAGATGCCTGAGTGGTTAGCTACCTCTCAAAAAGTGAGAACTGTAGGTCTATGTCGACATATCAACTATGCATGGGTGAGTCATCATATCATAATCATTGCATTGCATTCATCATTCATACTCATAACATTGCACCACATCGGGTCCATCATATAAATTAGTATGGGCTCTTTTATATGATGGGTTCCAGCATGGAAACCTTAACTTATAAGTTTGTATGGGCATTCATATAAGTTAAGGTACGATATGAACTGTTTACTTCTTCTGTGTTGTTTCATTACATGCTTATACTCTGCCATTGTTATTTTACCTGTTAGATGTACTTCTTATACATTTGATACACTGCTGTGATTACATCTTTCCTTGTCACCTGTTTATGCTACTACTGACTATATTGCAGCTTTTCTTCATTCTCTTCCGCCCGGTGCCTTGGAGTCGCCGAGGGAGAGGATGTGAAGCCACTTAGTCTTTATGACTAATGATAATTAGTTTTTAGTCTTAATATTCTAGATTAGTTTAGCATAAAATTTCCTAGATTTTATTATATTTTTATGAGTTTTATATTTTTATTTTGTTTTTAATTTTATATTTTCATATTTCAAACTAATGTTTTGTTTTATATTATTTTGTAGGTTTGAGCCATCGTGTGCCCGCCACGTCCGCGTCATTGCCGCCACCTTTGCATGATGACAACGCCATCGTCGCACATGTAGCAGCCCGCCACTTGTGCAGCCCCCTTGATGATTCAAATGCAGCCCGAGCTCTCCCATTTAATGAAGATAGTGCAGCCCAAGTCCAAGACCATGTCAAAACCGTGAATATCAAATCAGCTCTCCACTTCCTCCAATCATAGCAGCCGGTCCACTCCATTTCCCCCTCACCAATTGCAAACAGCCGCCTTCAATTTAATAAATCCAGCCCATTCCTTCATGAAAACGTGAAGCCCACTTCCTTACTTCCTCTCCATTAAAAACGTGAGCCCACCATGCATGCTCTCCATTTCATCTTCATTCCAGCAGCCCACTCATACTCCTCCAAACCGTGAACTTCACTCTCTTCCATCCATATTATTAAATGGCTGCCACCTTAATGCATGCATGGCTCTCTCTCTCCTATCCTCTCTCTTCTCCATCCATGCACTTCTCTCTCTCCTCTTTATACTCATCCATCACCCCTCTCTTCCATTTTAATTTTATATTTTATTTTATATTTCTTTTTTATAAAATACATTGCATTTCCCCCCTCTCTCTCCTCCTCATTAAACCCATGCATGCATTCTTCCATTCATGCATTTCCTTTCTCTCTCCCTCATCAAATCATTCATGCATCTCCACCCCCTTTGTCCCTTCATATCCTCCATCTAGAACATTCCCCCTCTCCTATAAAAGGAGCACAAGTCTCAAGCTTTAGTTAGAATTTCTTAGAGTGGAATGTAGTTAGAAAGTAGAGAGTTAGAGAGCAAGCTTCCTTCAAGTATTTCTTCTTTTTATCTTCTTGTTTCTTCATGTTTTAGTTTTATCATTATTGTAACTCTTTTTCTAGTTTAATGAAAATGCAATTTCTCTTCTCTTATTATCTTTCTATTTAATGCGTAGCTAATTTTGTTGGTGCCCGATCGCGATGATCTTTGCAATAAAATAATATTTTTTTTATTCTATGTTTGCATTTGTATTTTTATTTTTGATCCGACCTTGAATTATTTCGTATCGACTCCGTATTTCTAGTATACGGTAGTAGATTCCGATCTCATATTCGAATAGCCGAGAGGCTCGTGAATGTGAAAGATCACTCAAGGAAGGAAGGAGTTGCACGCAACCCTAGAGATAGGATGACGTAAATCCTCCGGATTGGAGTCAAATCCAATAGCGCGGTTCACTTCGATAATGCGACTTTAGGCCTTTTGATTTGCAAAGAGATTTCGGTCAAAACATCTAGAAGTTAGGAGATTTATTACTCTAGCGAGATTATTTCTCATTTTCGGATCCGCCACGGTCTTTATAAAATTGCAAATGTCAAACTAATTTATTCCGTTATTTTATTTCAAAGTGAATCGTCGATCAAGCACTCTTTTCGTAATAGTTTATTTCTCTTTTAATTAAGCTTAGTTTATTTTTATTTTCAAAACCCACCAATCATTCGATAGGATAATAGAGTCGTTGTGAGTAATAGTACTTGCCAGACCCGAGTTTAAATACGACCTTGATATATTTTATATCCTATGCTATATTTCGATAGGTACACTTGCCTTAATCGAGTATAGATTGGAGAACACAAATTTCTCTATCAGCTAACGGTTGTTACACCACTACTTTTAGGAGGAGCAGCGTACTACATAGGAGGATAGCCAGGCCAGGGTGACAGTGCTGGTGATTACGATACCTTGGCTACCATCAGCGGAAGATTAGAGCGAGTGGTTAGAATGTAGCCTTAGGGCAAGTTTATACTCTGATGATATACAGGAGCTTGTGTAGCTTTCTGTCTTTTTTGTACTGTTTGGATATTGTTGCTTAATTGTGAATATATGGCTTCTTGCTTTTGCATTATAGATGGGTTGGAACTGTTCAGTTGGTTTGGCCGGCAGGATAGGCTTCTTGTGGGGGAGGCTAGCTCGTGTGTTGGCGCTTCCGCAAGGCGGCTGTCCTGGGCATAGGACTCCCCTCGGCCGTGTCTTGTGTTCTGGGAGGGGGGTCTTACAAATGGTATCAGCTTGCAAAGATCCTGAGATAAAGAAGTCCATTAAACCACTAGGCCACCCCTGTTAGCTAAATCAGTTTGAGGACAAACTGATGCAGCGAAAGCGGTGGTGGGCCCATGTGTGATTCACATTAAGTATGTCCACTTTTTCCTATAGGAAGTTCCAACTTAAGCCATACTTGTACCCTTACGTATAGATGCTGGCTCATTCTGAGACATTAATTGGTATTCCCATTCCAACAACTAGAGTTGGTTTGGCATAGGATTGATGCCAACCTAACTAGGATACCACTTTGGTCGACTTAGCAGGATATGTCGTGACATACCCTTACCTTATACCAATCTCAGGGATGATGTGGCCAAGCAAAAGTGACCTCAAGTGACTAAGGGAAGAGTTTAACATGAGTGTAAATGCTAGAGACTCACACCTTGAGATTTCTATCTCAGATATGGAGTGGTATTATCACCTTACCCAAAATATTAGGGCAATCTCAATGAGATTGGTGCTTGTAGTCTATTTTCAGCTTAGTAAGAGACCACTAAGCATGCCTTTTATACAATATGTGGATACCTCCCCCTTCTAATTATATAGAAGAAACCCAGCCAAAGAGATACGGGGGCTTATCTCTTCGTTTATTGGGCTAGTTATGTACCGTCTTGGGTTCCCTAAGGATTTAAAATCGTTGTAATTTTTGACATTGTAAGTGGAGACCCTTAAGGAGTTAATTCACCTTAAGTGATGCAGCACGCCCAGGGCTGACCCACCCTGGCTCGGCCAGAAAGAACACGTTCCAGTCGCACTGTCGGGCTGCATCCCAAGCACCCCAACCCGTCTTTGGCCCCACCACAGAGCCGTTAGGTTGTTGAGGCCAGGGCTCGATCCCCCGACCTCCTTGATAAAGAGTCTTCAGGCAGACTCTCATCACCAACTGAGCTGCAGCTCAGTTGGTGATGAGAGTCTGCCTGAAGACTCGGCTCAGTTGGTGATGAGAGTCTGCCTGAAGACTCTTTATCAAGGAGGTCGGGGGATCGAGCCCTGGCCTCAACAACCTAACGGCTCTATGGTGGGGCCGGAGACGGGTTGGGGTGCTTGGGCTGCAGCCCGGCAGTGCGACTGGAACGTGTTCCTTCTGGCCGAGCCAGGGTGGGTCGGCCCTGGGCGTGCTGCATCATTAAGCAAGGCAGACTGCTAAGGCCATGTTTGGGTTAATAGGAATTTTATTAGCGGAATAAGAAAGGAAAGCATTTTGAAGATGATAATTTCCTCTATAATGTTCTAAGATTATGTGGATAAGTATCGAGGAGAGTAGTAAATTAACACTTCGGAGATATGCAGCTGTGTTGTGATAACATTATAACTGGGAAGTTAATGATATTTTGTGCATGCATTGCTGGTATGATGATAAACTACCCCTGAGTTTGGAAATTCTTGGTGAACATTCCCTTTAATGTTGTAATTACTTGATATTGGGAAATTAGTAAGTGTTAGGCGGTGTAGTCAACAAGATTAATATGACTTCTTTGATGCTAAAATCCTTAAAGTTTTTATGAAATAAACATGCCAAGGATGATCGTTGGCAGGGATGGTAGGGCGCTTGGAATGGATTTGATTTAGTTTATCATATTGTGAAGTATGCCCTATTTTTGGTAGTCTGCATAACCCATGTCGAAGGGAAATCATCTCGAGCCTTGCACCTTGGTTCATGACAAGTTCAAACATATATAAATGTACCATATGGGCGGTGGAAGAAATTTAGTCCAAAAACGTACGGGGGCTTGTCCCTTCGTTTATTGGACTATTTACGTATCGACTTCATTTTCCCTTAGATCTTATGTATTTGAAGAGGATGTGAACAATGATGATTAGATTCATGATAACCTCTCAATATGGGTGATAGCGTCAAGGGTGTTGAGACACGCCGTGAATTGAACACGTGAAGGGGATATTGATGATAAGTTGCACTTACTTATTTAGTGAGATATGAATATGTCTCTATATGAACAAGTAAGAGTACGTGTAACGTTTTACCTCGACAAGGTAGATTTCTAAAGGCTCTGTACCGAAACCCAACCGTTGGATAAGGTATATGTTCATGGTTGAGGAGCCCTTAAATGGAATGATTTAAATCACGGGATAAAAGTGGCGCCAATTTTTGAATCTGGAGCAAATCAAAGTAGAACCGGGAGTAGACAAAAGTAACACTTGACTCGAGGTCACACGTTATTAGAAGGGAACGATGTGATTATCACCCATGTGAGGTGTAGAGTCATGGATTCACCTTACTTTGAGTCTCGATAACGATTCATAATATCACCAGAACCAAATGATAAGCATCATCGGATGATCACATGCAGAATTTGAAAACTTTTTGGAAACATAAACGCTTTCTGAGCTTAAACCCTTGAGGTAGTAGCATCATTTTTGGTAGTTGATGGATTGAAAGGGCATAATGTCATGGCAATTATGGTGGGGTCAGTGCAGGACTTGACTATTATGTGGATTTGAAGTCAAGCGGTAAACATCAATGAAGTCTGACCATTGTAATTATCTTGCCATTAATTGATATTGGGCGTGGTTGGTGTCTTTTGCATGAATGCCCTTGCACATGAATTATTATAACGTGATCATAACGGTTGTTGGAACTTAATATCAAGTGGATGTTGTGCAAAGTGTAAAAGATGTGTGTTGTATGAATGATTGCCTCGGACGAGATGACATTGATGGAATCGGTTGATAATGATATGGATAATGATGGTGGTACTAGAAGATGAGGTTAAGGCTTGCTTCTATATCTTTAATACATAAGAGAGACGATCTTGCGGATATAATAACCGTTTTGGTATTTGAGGTTTTACCCAAGGATATGACATCGTGAACTTTATGGTTGATCACCCGTTTGACTTCGAGGCCATCCTCATTTAATATTAAAATTTAGGATGCACTGAAGTGATGATGTTTAAAGCGCTACACATTATTTGGATAACGATGCCTGGGATTGGAAGAATCAATTTATTTTTGCAAATCTAAAGCACATGGCTCCCTTGTAGAAGTATTCTAAATTTTATCCGGAGGCACGAGTGGTAACCTCATGTGTATCAGGGTCACTGATCTTAAGGGGATTTAGATCAAAGGTGCAATGAAAGTTGGTTTATTAAGGTGAGGGAACAAGGAAGTATGGGTTTCGGTTGTTTCCGACCTGCCCGTAGTGAGAGCGTGTCTATAAACTCAACTATGTCTTATCACCACCATATTTATGTTTGCATCAGGATGAGCGATACTTAAGATTTCTCTGGGCATAATTTGGATTATAAGTGTCATGAAATATAACGGAAGTACACACGGGAGAAATTGGAAGTGAGGTGATGTGAATGAGTTGTGACCCTCACTAGTGGTGAGCGGGATTTAAACTGTACTACAGATGACTTTTGTGATTTGAACTTAAACCCCATAACCTCAACTTAAATTTTGGGGACGAAATTGTTTCTTCGTTTATTGGATTTGTAACATCCCAGTTCGAACTAGACCCCTCGAGTGACACGGGTCACTTAGATATGCTCAGACCAGGTGGGATCTAGAGATCCTAATAGGCCATGGTTGTGCCCTGATCTCCAGCGGCGTTCGACGAACGGCCTGAGGCGGCGTTCGACGAACGGCCTGAGGGCTGCATTCGTCGAACGGCCTGAAGGCTGCGTTCGACGAACGGCCTGAAGGCTGCGTTCGACGAACGGCCTGAAGGCTGCGTTCGACGAACGGCCTGAAGGCTTCGTTCGACGAACGGCCTGAAGGCTGCGTTCGAAGAATGGCCTGAAGGCTGCGTTCGACGAACGGCCCGATCTGGCGTTCATCGAATGGCCTGACCCTTTCTTTTCTCGAGAAATTGGGCGATTTTCAACATGCCTTGGAAATGGAAATTGCATTTAATGCCATTAATGCTATCTCTTTATCTCTCTTTCTATCTTTCTCCCTCTCTCCTTCTTCCCTAGCCGAATGGGATGGAATAATGGAGTCAGAAGATTATTCTTCTTCATCTTCATTTTCTTCTTCTTTTCCCTCACCTTAAGGTTTCAACTTAGGGTTCTTGAAGGAGCAAGCTTGGAGAAGGATTTGGATCTTGGCCGAACACCACCCCGCTACCATGAAGATGAGCTTGAACCATGGCTGGAAAATAAGGTGACTTCCGACCCCTCTCCCTTGGTGCTAGATCGTAGAGAAAAATTAGGAAAGGTGTTGAGCTCAAAAGAGCTTGGCTGGTGAGTTAATGGAGTTTCCTAGGAAAAGACCAAATCGAATCTTTCTTGTTAGGGCACCGATTGCCGCGAAAGATCCTTCAATCACTTATTCTCTTCAAAAGGAAGAGATAGGATTTGATTTTGTTGAAATCCATGGTCTATGGAGGGAGTATTGGATGGGAGAAGTTGTAATGACCTAACCCTTTGTTTTTTGGGGGGAAGATGATGAATAGTCCCCTGTTATGTAGGGTTTTAAATTATTTATTATGTGAAGCAGATGATGAGTAATTCTCTGTTAAAAATCCCTTGTTAATTAGGGTTGTTAATTATATAATTGTGTGATAAAGGTAATGATAGACCCTTGCTAAATAAGTTTTCGAATTATATCATTGCACTTGGTTGTTAAGGGGTAAAGTTTTGCGCAGCTGGGTTCAAGCCAATTTTTAGGGTTGATCCCACAGGAATTAGACTTCGGGCTCAACATGAAAGTTGTAGCCCTCGGAAAGATCTTTTCGACGATAGGTTATGAGTTTTTTGAAGTGACCTGTAGCTTCCTACAAGTCCAGTCGAGTGGACTGTCCAGAAACCGGGAATGGGTTAAGTGTGTGATGTTTTGCTGTCCAGATTTCTGCTGTTGACTTCAGAGTAGATTTTAGATAGGACCCACTTGGATCTGGGTTTAGGACTCAACATGATTGTTGTAGCCCTTGATGTTAGCTTTCCAAAATGGGATTTCTGGACAACTGTAGCACCCAGAAATCCAGTTTTAGTAAACTATGTCATAAGACTCCTGATCTTAGTATTTTGTGGATTTCTCTTAAGATATTGGTTGGATGCTCCTGAAAATTGGTGGAGACATAGGTGATAACAATGTGTAGATCTCTGTTGAATTTCATAATTTTTGGGTAAGTAGTATTAAAGTTATTGCTGTTTCATTTTATAATTGGAAGGAGATATAAATGCTGAATGTGAAGCCCGATTGGGCCGAAATTTTGTACGAGTCATGCACATGCTAGTATTGACCTATGATAAGGATTTAAGATTTATTTCTGTTGAGATGACTCCTTAAATAAACCATCAATTGTTAGTTTTAGGTGGGACCATAAACAGGGCATGTGTGGTTGATGGCGAGGATAAATAATATTGATTATGGGCGAGGTTTAAATGTTTAGCAATATGTATAATGATCATATACTGGTGGAGCACCGTAAATACGTATTGTATAATATGATGAGGTCGAAATTTGGTGGTAATGATTCTGGCATTATTGATGACTTATGGTGGAAGTTTCAGTGGATTTGGTTTCGAAATGAACCCATAATTAAATGCGCCGTTATAATTTATTAAGCTAAATCGAAATGTTAAGGTGCTCACGTAGACAAGGAATTTGGGAACGTACACAAAACCATACATATATCATTCAGAAATCTATCGAAGAGCTTAGAATTGTGATAACTGCTTAGTAGAGATTATGATTGATAATCCTTAAAGAGGACGGGGGTGAGATAATTGGTATAGACTAGGCGTGATAGAATGATGCTTATGAAGTTAATGGTGATCAAGGCAAGTTGTGAATCGATCTCAAGGATTGGGATGGTTAATGTGTATGGGCAGATTTGTATAGTGAACTCAAACTTAGAATTACGTGCACAAATAGTCCTATAGGATCAAAGATAGTAATTCCCTTATATACCCATGCCACTACAAGAGAGTCATGACAACTCCGTATGTGAAGCAGTGGTGGTTGGTGAGGCTTCTAGGGTATGGTTATATCCTAAGAGGCGAGGGACCCAGTTGGTAGGTCCTTGGATGCTAATTAGCATCGGCACCGATTGTATGAGGAGAAATGGAAAAAAGGCTCCTTACGCGAGTCCTTGGGTACTTGATAGCAGGGTGGTGCATGGGAATTTCATGAATGTGCATGGTTTACACATGGTGGTGTGATGATCCTGGTTGGAGGATTACTTGTGGCGGGTCTACGGGCTTGCTGGTCGTGACACCGACAGAAGCGGACTGTTAGACTCTAGACCAGTTGGGTTGGACTCTTGGTGCTCACCTACCCAAGTCCCCTTCTTTTGTGGTGAAATGCTATGGACCCGGTTGTTGGGGGCCTTGGATGCTAATTAGCATCGGTTGAACTGTTATGATGTGAAAGGTAAGAAGGTTTCACCGTGAGTCCCTGGGTGCTTGATTGCACGGGTGTGCACGAGAATTACATGAATGTGCATGGTTTACACATGGTGGTGTAATGATCGGGGTTGGAGGATTACTTGTGGCGGGTCTATGGGCTTCCTAGTCGTGACACTGACAGAAGCCGGCAGTTAGACTCTGGACCGGTTTGGTTGGACTCTTGGTGCTCACCTACCTAAGTCCCCTTCCGTGTCCTTGAAGGCTCAGAATGATGCGAGCAGTACGCAGGGTCTCCGCTGTGTGTTTTTAGCGTTGAGGCGTAAAGAGGCCAAGGACTGGTTGTGTTCATACCCTCCCAGTAGTGGAGGAGCTCGTTCCACTGTCTCCGTCTGGCCACGACGGGAGATGCCTGAGTGGTTAGCTACCTCTAAAAAAGCGAGAATTGTAGGTCTATGTCGACATATCAACTATGCATGGGTGAGTCATCATATCATAATCATTGCATTGCATTCATCATTCATACTCATAGCATTGCACCGCATCAGGTCCATCATATAAATTAGTATGGGCTCTTTTATATGATGGGTTCCAGCATGGAAACCTTAACTCATAAGTTTGTATGGGCATTCATATAAGTTAAGGTACGATATGAACTGCTTACTTCTTCTGTGTTGTTTCACTACTTGCTTATACTCTGCCATTGTCATTTTACCTGTTAAATGTACTTCTTATACATTTGATACACTGATGCGATTACATCTTTCCTTGTCACTTGTTTTTGCTACTACTGAATATATTGCAGCTTTTCTTCATTCCCTTCCGCCTGGTGCCTTGGAGTCGCTAGGGAAAGGATGTGAAGCCACTTAGTCTTTATGACTAACGGTTGTTACACCACTACTTTTAGGAGCAGCAATGTACTACACAGGACGACAACCAGGCCAGGGTGACAGTGCTGGTGATTACGATACCTTGGCTACCATCAGTGGCAGATTTGAGCGAGTGGTTAGAATGTAGCCTTAGGGCAAGTTTATACTCTGATGATTATACCTGTCTTCTCGACGATATATATATCTTCTCGACGATATATGTCATCTTCTCGATGATATGTATGTCTTCTCAATGACCAGGGTAGCGTGTTCGTCGGGCGGCGTTCATCGAACGGCTAATTTAGGGCGTTCATCGAATGGCGTTCATCGAATGACTAAAGTAGCACGTTCGTCGAACGGCGTTTGTCGAACGGCGTTCGTCGAACGGTTCGTCGAATGGCGTTCGTCGAACGGCATTCGTCGAACGGTTCGTCGAACGGCGCTCGTCGAATGGTTCGTCGAACGGCTAGTGTAGCGCATTCGTCGAACAGCTCGTCGAACGGCTAGCGTAGCACGTTCATCGAATGGTTCATCGAACGGCTAGCATAGCGTGTTTGTCGAATGGCCAGCGCGTTCGACGAACGCTATCTAGTTCGTCGAACGCAGTGTTCGACCTACTTATCTTCGATCGACGCTTCTCTTTGATTGCTGGAGGTATAAAAGAATACGATTCTTTAACCTAAGTACCTGATCTAATTTTGGCGATCTGTTTTGCGAGAGAGAGAGCGGCGGAAGAGTTCTGCAAGGCTCCGATGGATGTGTACCGACCGGTTGATCCCGCCACCGCCGCCGCCTCCCCCTGTCATCGGACCTAGCAGTCCGTAGGACACGTAGAGAGCAGTTGTTCTCCGACCTAGATCTTGTGCGACAAGAGGCTAGGGTTCTCCAACACTCATGTGGATTTCCCGTAGAGGCGCAGATCTATTTCAGAGCTTGGAACTCAAGTTTTGTTCTCTGGATCTGCCATTGGAGCATCTCGGTTGAGTATAGACTTAACCCGCTTCAGGTATAATTTCTGCACTGTGATGTGGATGTTGTTTAATTTCTTGAATCTATGAAATCGGAAGTTCCAATTAACTATTTAGGGTTGTTCTAGTTGTTTTATTCCGCTGCGCATATATGATATGTTGCATTATCATTTGTGAAATGGTATATAGAAAACCCAACAGTGCTATCAGAGCCAGGTTTGCAATCTAATACATGTAAATCAGAAATTTAGAAGTGTTCTAAATGTCTTGATTTCTTCCTGGGTGTTTGGATTTTGAAGAAATGTTCTAGATTGGAAAACTCCCAGGAATGCATGTGATTGCGTTGCGATTTCATTGATTCAGAAATTGTGTCTCCTTACCAGTAACCGTCCCTCTAATTGGTTCGTGAAACCAAATAAATTAGATTTTGAATCTGACATTGAGAGGCGAGCTTGTCTACAGCATAAATGGAGTTGTTTTGCCTATGTCAAATGCATGTAAATCTGGAGATTTAGAATTGTTCTAAATGCTCATATTTAGCCCTTTTCTATCAAGCGTTGATAATTTTATTTTGTGCACTTCTGGGATGTATTTGGTTGTGTATGTTGTAATTTTGTAAAAGTGCACTTTGATTAATTGTTAATCAATTTTATATAAATAAAATCCCTTATCTAATATTAAGTATACAGATGCCTTCCGATGGATGACACTCTTCCTACCTCGATCGATGAAGTGTGGGCTTGCCAAAGCAAGGTGAATTAATCTATCTTGGTAAGGGTGCGAGCGGATAATTGTGATATCCCACTATCGACATTGGGTCCAACTTAACTAGGTGACCTAAAAAGTTGAGTGCCTAGAGGCATTGGGTTGGCATGCACCATATGATGGATGCGAATAAAGAGTTATTCACCAACCATACAAGAGTTGCATAGCGATGCAATTGGCAAGTGTTGCCTACCTAAATAACCGCATTATGAGAGGAATGCCAAAGCAGACTCATTGTGTTGGTGAAATATGGATCTTGTCCACTAAGAGAGTAGCTCACATAAACTCTCTGAATTGATATTAAGGGTTATCAATTAGAATAAAATAGTGGGAGTATTTAATAAAAGACCTTATTAAAATAAAAATGTATTTTGATATATAGTACTAAAATATATATTTTGCATTATTTTGTAGAATTTTCATGGCAAATAGTTCACACTCCACGTTGTCCCTGAGAGCCATCCTTGAGAAGGATAAGCTCAATGGGACGAATTTCCTAGACTGGTTCAGGAACCTGAGAATTGTTCTCAGGCAAGAGCGTAAGCTCTATGTACTTGAAGAAGATCCCCCCGAGGAGCCAGCCTCTACTGCACCTCGTGCAGATAAAGATGCTTATAAGAAGTATGGAGACGACTCCTTGGATGTTGAATGTCTCATGCTCGCGACCATGAACTCTGAGCTTCAGAAGCAACATGAGAACATGAGTTGTTACGAGATGATCGAGCAACTAAAGAAAATGTTTCAAGGGCAAGCTCGCCAAGAGAGGTTTGACATATCCAGGGCGTTATTTCAGTGTAAGATGGGAGCTCGGGACCCAGTAGGGACTCACGTACTCAAGATGATTGGGTATATAGAGAACCTTGAAAGACTGGGGTTTCCGTTGGGCCAAGAGTTGGCCACTGACCTGATACTGCAATCATTGCCAGACAGTTATGAGCAGTTTGTCTTAAATTACAATATGAATGAAATTGACAAGACACTGTCCAAGCTCCTAGGCATGATGAGAACTGCCGAGATCAATATGAAGATGGTCAAGCCTGCTAGCCCCATATTGATGGTGCATAAAAGCAAGGGCAAGACCAAGGGATTCAAGAAGACTAAGGTGGGACCTAAGTCATATCTTGATCCCAAGTCTTCAGCACAGAAGAATAAGGGCTTGGCCAAGGAAGGGAAGTGCCACCATTGTGGTAAGGCAGGGCATTAGAGGAGGAACTGTCCCCTCTATCTTGAAGATCTGCAAAAGAAGAAGGGAAATATGACTTCCACTTCAGGTATATTTGTTATAGAAATAAACCTTTCCGCTCCTTCATCTTGGGTATTGGATACCATATGTGGTTCTCACATTTGTATGAATGTGCTGGAACTGACAAGGAGAAGAATGCTGGGTAAAGGAGAGGTAGACCTGCGCGTTGGAAATGGAGCAAGAGTTGCTGTAGTTGCCATTGGTGTTTATCGTCTTTCTTTGCCCACTGGGCTTGTAATAGAACTTGATAATTGTTATTTTGTTCCTACTATAACTAGAAACATCATTTCTATTTCATGTTTGGACATGATTGGTTTCTCTTTTATTATAAAGAACAATTGTTGTTCTATTTATAAGAATGATGTTTGTTATGGCGTTGCCCAATTGTTTAATGGTTTATATGTTTTGAACTTAAACCATCTGATCTATAACATAGAAAATACAAAATGACTAAAAACAAATGACTCGAATCCTACGTACCTTTGGCATTGTCGTTTAGTCCATATAAACGAGAAACGCATATCCAAGCTCCATAGAGATGGACTACTGGACTCATTTGATTATGAATCATTTGAGAGATGTGAGTCATGTTTGTTAGGCAAGATGATGAAAGCCCTTTCACTAGTCATACTGAGAGGGCTGATGATCTTTTGGGTGTAATACATAGTGATGTATGCGGACCCATGAGTTCTATGGCTAGAGGTGGGTACTACTACTTTGTTACATTTACTGATGATTTCAGTAGATACGGATATGTGTTTCTTATGAAGAACAAATCTGAAACCTTTGAAAAGTTCAAAGCGTTTAAAAATGAAGTAGAGATCCAACTGGGAAAAGGATAAAAGCACTCCGATCCGATCGAGGTGGCGAATATCTGAGTCATGAGTTTCGTGATCATCTGAGAGAGTGTGGTATTCTATCACATCTCACTCCGCCCGGAACACCACAACATAATGGTGTGTCTGAGAGGTGGAATCGTACTTTGTTAGACATGGTACGATCGATGATGAGTCATGCAGATTTGCCCGTTTCCTTTTGGGGATTTGCTTTAGAGGCTGCGACTTTCACATTAAATCGTGCTCCAACAAATATGGTTCTAAAGACACCATATGAGATATGGACTGGGAAGCGTCCTAGTATGTCTTTTATTAAGATTTGGGGTTGTGAGGCATACGTGCGACGTCAAATGCCTGACAAGCTGGAACCCAAGTCAGATAAGTGTTATCTTGTGGGATATCCTAGGGAAACCAAAGGGTATTACTTCTACCTATCATCTGAGGGCAAAGTGTTTGTCGTAAGGACTGGCATCTTTTTGGAGAAAGAGTTCTTATCCAGAAGTACTGCAAAGGTGGAACTTGAGGAAGTTCAAGAAGCACAAATAATAGTAGAACCTATTTTAGAACCTGAGCAAGGACTACAAGTTGTTGTAGCTAGAGAACCTGCTCAAGAAACACAAGTCCTGCATAGATCTGATTGACCAAGATTTGAGCCTGAGAGATATGGATTTCTCGTGTCTCAAATAGGTAATGTGTTGCTTATGGATCATGATGATGATCCTGCAACCTATCAAGAGGCTATGTGTGGACCTGACTCCGAGAAGTGGCTTGAGGCCATGAAATCTGAAATGGACTCCATGTATGCAAACCAAGTTTGGACCTTGGTGGAACCACCTGAAGGGGTACAACCCATATGGTGCAAGTGGGTCATCAAGAAGAAGACCGACATGGATGGGAATGTACAAACATTCAAAGGCCGGCTGGTGGCTAAAGGTTTCAGGCAAATTCATGGTGTTGACTATGATGAAACCTTTTCCCCTGTAGCCATGGTCAAGTCCATCAGAATTCTACTTGCTATTGCTGCGTATTATGACTACGAGATCCGGCAAATGGATGTCAAAACAGCTTTCCTTAATGGAAACCTCCTGGAGGAAGTGTATATGACACAACCCGAGGGTTTTGAATCTCCAAGTGAAGCCACTAAAATATTCAAGTTGAATCGATCCATTTATGGATTGAAATAAGCTTCTCGAAGTTGGAATATTCATTTTGATGAGAAAATCAAAGAGTTTGGTTTCATCAAGAACGAGGATGAACCTTGTGTTTACAAGAGGATTAGTGGGAGCATTGTCATTTTCCTGATATTGTATGTGGATGACATACTGTTGATTGGAAATGACATTCCGACCCTGCAAGCTATTAAGAACAGGCTAGGGGACTGCTTTTCTATGAAGGACATGGGTGAAGCAACTTATATACTTGGTATTAAGATCTATAGAGATAGATCAAAGAAGTTGTTGGGTTTGACCCAGAGTACAAACATTGAGAAGGTGTTGAAACGGTTCAACATGCTTGAGTCCAAGAAAGGATTCTTACCCATGTCACATGGTGTGAGTCTCTATAAAGACCAGTGTCCAAAATCTTTGGAAGATAAGGACCGCATGAAGTTGATTCCATATGCTTCGGCAATTGGATCAATCACGTACGCAATGTTATGTACTCGACCCGATGTCTCTTATGCTTTGAGCATGTCTAGGAGATATCAGTCTGATCCTGGTGAGAGTCACTGGATTGCAGTCAAGAATATCTTAAAGTACTTGAGAAGGACTAAAGATGTATTCTTGGTGTATGGTGGAGAGGAAGAGCTCGTCGTAAAGGGTTACACAGATGTTAGCTTCCAGACTGATAGGGACGACTCAAAGTCCCAATCAGGCTTTGTATTTTGCCTTAATGGAGGAGCTGTAAGTTGGAAAAGTTCCAAGAAGGAGACAGTTGCTGATTCTACAACTGAGGCTGAGTATATCGCTGCTGCAAATGCGGCGAAGGAGGCTGTATGGATTAGGAAATTCATCAGCGAGCTTGGTGTACTTCCTAGCATTGTTGATCCCGTAGTTCTCAACTGTGACAACAATGGTGCTATTGCACAAGCTAAGGAACCTAGATCTCATCAGCGCTCCAAGCACATACTTTGGCGGTTCCATCTCATTCGAGAGATTGTCGATCGAGGAGATGTGAGCATATGCAGAGTACCGACTGAAGAAAATATTGCGGATCCACTAACGAAGCCTCTTGCACAGAGAAAGCATGATGGTCATACTAGATCAATGGGTATTAGATACCTGAATGATCGTCTCTAGTGGGAGTCTTGTGGATTGTATTTGTCGGTTGTGGATTATTCATGTGATGAATAGAGTACTTTATATTTCATTTTACATTTATGGCAACTTCTTTTATTATGTCAAATGTTTTAATTGATAGATTAATTAGCATAATAAATGCCCTTAAAATGTTTGCTTCCATAGGAATTCAAGTATGCGACTTGAATGTGAGGGCCTATGTTTATAAGAAGCTTCATTCTTAAATTGTCCCTGTGTTGGAACAACCCTATTACTGATTTGGGCTAGGATCACCATCTGTTTATTAGGACTAAGTTGACCCCAATGTATAGTCTTAAGGGTCAAGGTTTTAGGCTGTTAGAACTTAGGAAAAGATAAGTTTTCTGCGTTCGACGAACTCCATACCGCGTTCGACGAACTCTATCCTACGTTCGACGAATGACATGCTCCTGCGTTCGATGAACTTGCCAAGGTTCTGCGTTCGACGAACTCATTCTGCGTTCGATGAACTTGCCAAGGTTCTGCGTTCAACGAACTCATTCTGCGTTCGATGAACTCTAGTCTGCGTTCGACGAACTCCTCTCTGCGTTCGACGAAATGCTCTCAACGGTCGACGAAAGCTCGTCTCAGCGGTCGATGTACTTCAGTCTCAGCGGTTAACCAAGTCTCAGCGTTCGACGAACCTCCAGTCTCAGCGTTCGACGAACTTGATGAGTCCCATTTATATACACTTTGATGGACTCATCCGGGCTAGTTCTCACTCTCATGTGCATCATTTTCGAGCTATTATTGCATCTATTTCACTTATGCTCATTCATGCGCACTTGCGTGCTTTGTGCTCCTTTTTAGCTTATTTGGGTGTGCGTTTGCGCTCCATGATATTGGGGGTAAGAACATGGTGCTCCCCAATCCTTTTTTTTCTATCTGATTGGTGCTGAAGGTGTATTCCCAGCTGGATTGCTGTTCTTACAGGTAGTTGGATCACCCTATTTTACCCCATAAATCATGTTTATTTATATCGCACGGTCGTGCGTTTTCTTAACGCATGGACGGCTGCGGTCGTGCGCCTTCTTCTGGGTAGAAAACCGGTGATCTGAATTTGGTCGTGCGTTTGTACGCATGGGCGGCTGCCTGTGCACGAAGGAAATGCACAATCGCCAATTTCATCTATTTTTTCAGCCAATTTGAATTTGTTTGTGCGTTTTTGCGCACGGGCAGATTCGCCCGTGCATGATTAAATCGCACGGGCGCTGCTGCTTCTTCCTCAAGCCAATTTATTCATTAACTAACGCACGGGCAGTGCACGGTCGTGCGTTCGCCCCTGCGTGACTAAATTTATGACTTTTCAGTATTTAAGGCAGGAAATCCGCAAGAAGAAAAGATTCCACACCGTAAAAGCTTGGGATCCCGCCATTTTGCCCAGTTCTTCCGCTCCACCACCATTCGACCTAGGAGGAGCTCCGGTGACCTTTGGCTTTCAAATCTTCCACCAAAGCTCCCTCCTTAGCCTCCTCCATCATCCTTGAGCTCAAGAACGCCATAGACGGAGAGCTTTCGCTGCATTCAAGGAGGAGAACAAGAGTTACCTCAAGATAGACCACGAAGAAAACGGGTATAAGTAGAGGAAGGTGACAGCTCCTCCGGACCCCGGACGCAACTGAAGACTGAGCACGGACGAGGCTTGACAACCCGTCGATTCCGGCCGAGAATCTTCAGCATAGTCTTCGAGCTTCGGTTTCCTCTTTTCCCCTTCACTTGCTTCAAAGTTTTCTTAGATATGTTTGTTATTATGGATGATGATCATGAACATTGTGTTTTAGTTAAGGTGATTTCATGTTTTTGAGATCCTTTGTGGTTCATGAGATTTGAGGAGCGTCGTAATCCGCCAGCCCTCTCGTTCACCCGCTCACCGAAGCGCGGCATCACGACCGCTGCACTCACCCCTCTTTGCGAAGTAGTGCTTTCGACCCGCATTTCTCTTATTTCTGCAATAGCTTAGGACACCAATCACAGCGCCCTTGTTTTTTTACTTTCTTTTACTCGTCGTAACAATCACCTCACTCTATTTTCATGTCACCACAACTTGCATTCCCTGAAAGATCGATATCTAGGGAGCTGCCTCCCAACTATTACTTGCACGAGACCGGTGCACTTGTCGCGACGCATCATGTTTTTGGTGCCGTTGCCGGGGAGTGCAGGCGTGATGAGATTTTGGTTGTGAATTGATTATTTTCGATTGAGTCTTTTATTCTTTTTAATTTATTCTTTATCATGCTATTTTCTTCTTCTGTATCATGTGGGCGCATTTGAATATCCGATGTCGTTGGTGTGGGGACACATCCCACGCCAGTGATAGGTGTCCCAAAGAGTATGGTGTTGTTCAGAAATCGTACGGAGCCCATAAATCTTTTGTCTGCTCTACTGCACCTCCGTTGTCGCACTTTTACGCAGCTGTCGCACCTTTGGTGCCGGCGAAGCTGGTAAAGCAGTGTTTTTTTTGCAAAAGTAGAGAGCATGCCTTGAAGGACTATGCTGATTATCTTCACCAATTGGAGGATGACGATGAGCCGGATATCCGGATCATCCCATCTTCGAATTCTGCGGGCACAGCTCCTTCCTCTGATTACGTGTCACTTCCACCTTCAATTATTGAAGGCTATGGAATCGAAACGTGCATCAGTGTCCCTCATGACTCTGTTTCTGATGCGACCTCCCATACCTCTACGGTTCATGTACCACTTTGCGTGGATTTGTGCCCTTGTGTGGATAGTGAGCCCGAACTCTTAAGAAGCATGTCTTCTCCCACTACACACGAAACTACATCTATTTCTGATATTAACATTGAGGTCAATTTGCAAGATGTTGCAGATCTACGCAGTGTCGTGCCCACTCTCATGGAGGAGGACAATCTCAATTGTGCTGAAGCAACCGTTTCGGTCCAGTGCGAGGAAGTCCAAGTTATAGAGGAGGCCATTCCATGCGCTGTTGAGTCTAGTGAAATCTTCGATGATATCATCAGTTTGTCATTGCCACACCCCATGGGGGATGAAGCTGGGATTATCCCCTCAGATGAGATTTCTTTTAGTTTTTCTTCCAATTTACTTCCTGACCCCCCTTTCTTTATGTACAAGGATGCAGGATACCCCTCCTCCGGTTGATCAGACCTTATACATGGAGGAGCCGAAATCCTGGCGGGATGAGGAAGGTATAGTGAAGGGACATCTTGTTTCCTCATCATCGTTGGTGCTTCCCCTTGAGGATTGGTTACAAGGGGGCAAGCGGTTTTTCTATGAAGACATAATACTGGAGGAGAAGAAGAAAGCAAAAAAGGAGGAGATTTGGGGTTGGAGGCTGAGCATCCTACTTAATTTCCACCCCTACTAGCAGGTCCCCGGACCTTTTTCTTTCATTAGTTGTTACTACTTCAAATCAGCTTATAGCTGATTTGTTTTGAGCTTATAATACTAATTAGGATTTATTGACTTTTGCTTATTCCTAGACTTTATAAACTGCTTTATATAGGTATTTGGTCCACCTTAAGGACATAAAACAAAAGGGCTCTTGGGAGACAACCCAATGGAACTGCCTAGTTCCACTTGCCTAGTTTATTATTCCAGATGTTCTCGTGTTTTGTTTTTGCTAACCTTTCAGGAGCTCGATTGATTGTTGCGGAAGAGATTCTTAACGCCAATTCTTCCAGTATGCTCACTTCTGAGCATGGGGTATTGGAGTACGATATTGACTCCAGTAGTGTTCTAATCGAATACTCATGTTTTGCATAGAATTTTATGTAGAAGTTATTTCTATTTTCATGCTTTGTATCTTTATTCTTTTCTAATCTAGTAATTAGAGTTGTATTTTACTCAAAGCATGAACCTGTGCCAATCTACCGGTAGTGTAGGTGAGTTGGTATCGAACGCTAGATTCGTATTTCTCGAGTCGGGAGAAAGAGTTATCTTTCTCGGTGGCTAAGAACTCGCCCCTAGCGACTCTCGAAACTTAGGCACAGGGTAGTTCTAACCCATGGGGTGAACCATTCGGTTCTGATCTTTTGTTCAGATTTGTGTTTATTTTGTTTTGTTGTTTGTTCATGCTAACATCGCAGGTTCAAGCTCTCGCTCGGGGGATGAGGAAGGAGAAAGTTAAAGAAGGAATTGCCGCACTTCTGGCATGCTCATTCATGAGCATAGGTCCACTCTACCCCTATTTTCCTTAATCCATGAATTCTTTATTTTATAGGATTGTGATCAAGTCTGGGGGAGAGATCGAGTTATGCACGTGCACGCACTTTGGATAGCATGTTAGAATGTGCTGAGTTAGGATTTTTAATTTTGTTGCACACATATCATACATTTGCACCTAGTTCACGCGTACTTAATCGCGTGCGCGCTTATTGGGTATTGCTGTGAGGTTCTCCGCTCGTTAGAATTGGATTGTGAGTGTAGGAGTGAGGGGTGGAGAAAAATGTTGACTCGAGTAGTGCTCTAGTCGAGTGCTCCCGTCACGCCTAGAAATTCAATTAGAGTAGAATAAAATTCTGTGTTATAATTTAATTATTTCTATTATAGTAGTTGCAATTTATTTTACTCTAGTGGTGAATCCGGTGAATCCAACGGTAGCATAGGGTCGAGTGTAACAGAATTAGTATTAGCTTATTACTAGGGTCGGAAGGAATGATAACCTTTCTCGGTGGCTAGAACTTGCACTAGGCGACTCTTGAAACGAGTGCGTTGAATAACTCGTTTTAAAACGTGATGTAGGCCGTTTCTTGATCTGTTTGTGCTTTTGAAATCCTAACCAATATAATCAACTCTGCAAACCCACTTGAGCCTACCTATCCTTTTTGCTTAGCTCCACTTAAATGTCACCAAAGCCATTCAGCCAAACCTATATTTGCACCATCAAATGAGTTTGAAAAGAAGTTTTTATATCTACCACGTTTGGTGTTGTCTATGTTGTGTATGGCAGCTTTGAGAAAGCTAAAGGAGAAGTTTATAAAGTGCTTACAAAAGATTTATTTGTCGAGAAGAGAAAAAGAAAAAAAGAAAAAGAAAAAAATAACTGTGCAAAAAGAACTTTCAAGCATAATCTCTCGCTAAAACAATGTATGGTTGGCTTAGCACACACCTAATGCCCATTTGAAGTCTGGGGGTGCTGTGTGGTTCTTGAAATTGTTGTATTGGTGATTTTATACTCTTGAGTAGTCAGGTTATGTTGAGTGCGTTGCCCATCGTTCTTCTACGTATCTAACCTAAACTCAACCTAAGCCAAATCATAACCTATAAGTCCTATTGATTTTAGATATGAGTCATCTCATGCAGTAGAGAGAGTGCGAATGTGCAAGCCTATGGACACCGACTTTGATGGATTTCTTAGGAGATTGTCCCGAATATTGATTCGAGTAATACTCTACTCATTAGTTACACTAATGTCCTTTGTGCACGACCGAAAGACTTACCGGGATTCACCATCCGAGTAAACTAAATTTCAAAGTACTGTTTTAGAAATAGTTAAATATAATCTTCAGTTAAATTCTATTCTAACGTATTTCTATGCACGTGAGCATGCGACTCGCATGGATCTCTACCGCTCAAATCTGCTCTAACTTCCAATTGTTCCGACGGGAGAGCTAAGTAGTTTGCCTGAGACGTGCAAACGGTTAAGTCTGGGGGTGTGATGAGTCCCATTTATATACACTTTGATGGACTCATCCGAGCTAGTTTTCACTCTCATGTGCATCATTTTCAAGCTATTATTGCATCTATTTCACTTATGCTCATTCATGAGCACTTGCGTGTTTTGTGCTCCTTTTTAGCCTGTTTGGGTGTGTGTTTGCACTCCATGATATTGGGGGTAAGCACATGGTGCTCCCCAATCCTTCTTTTGTCTGATTGGTGCTGGAGGTGTATTCCCAGCTGGATTGCTGTTCTTATAGGTAGTTGGATCACCCTATTTTACCCCAGAAATCATGTTTATTTATATCGCACGGTCGTGCATTTTCTTCACGCACGGACGGCTGCGGTCGTGCGCCTTCTTCTAGGTAGAAAACCGGTGATCTGAATTTGGTCGTGAGTTTGTATGCACGGGTGGCTGCCCGTGCGCGAAGGAAACTCACGATCGTCTGTTTCATCTGTTTTTTTAGCCAATCTAAATTTGTTCGTGCATTTTTGCGCACGGGTAGATTCGCCCGTGCATGAGTAAATCGCACGGGCGCTGCTGCTTCTTCCTCAAGCCAATTTATTCGTTAAATAATGCACGGGCAACGTACGGTCATGCATTCACCCATGCATGACTAAATTTATGACTTTTCATTATTTAAGGTAGGAAATCCGCTATAAGAAAAGATCCCCCGTGGGAAAAGCTTGGGAGCCCGCCATTTTTGCCCAGTTCTTCCGCTCCACCACCATTTGACCTAGGAGGAGCTCCGGTGACCTTTGGCTTGCAAATCTTCCACCAAAGCTCCCTCCTGAGCCTCCTCCATCATCCTTGAGCTCAAGAACACCATAGACGGAGAGCTCCCGCTGCATTCAAGGAGGAGAACAAGAGTTACCTCAAGCTAGACCACGAAGAAGATGGGTATAAGTAGAGGAAGGTGACAGCTCCTCCGGACCCCAGACGCAACTGAATACCGAGCACGGATGAGGCTCGACAACCCATCGATTCCAGCCGAGAATCTTCAGCATAGTCTTCGAGCTTCGGTTTCCTCTTTTCCCCTTCGCTTGCTTCAGAGTTTTCTTAGATTTGTTTGTTATTATGGATGATGATCATGAACATTATATTTTAGTTAAGGTGATTTCATGTCTTTGAGATCCTTTGTGGTTCATGAGATTTGAGGGGCGCCGTAATCTGCCAGCCCTCTCGTTCACCCGCTCACTGAAGCGCAGCATCGCGGCCGCTGCACTCACCCCCACTTTGCGAAGTGGTGCTTTCGACCCGCATTTCTCTTATTTCTGCAATAGCTTAGGACACCAATCATAGCGCCCTTGTTTTTACTTTCTTTTGCTCGTCGTAACAATAACCTCACTCTATTTTCTTGTCACCACAACTTGCATTCCCTGAGAGTTCGATATCTGGGGAGTTGCCTCCCAATTATTACTTGCACGCGACTGGTGCACTTGCCGTGACGCATCAGAACTCAGCTCTGTGTTCGAAGAATAAATATCAGATGTTCAGATCGACAAAAGTTCTTCTCAACTCAACGAATTCAATATTCTAGCTAGCTTATCATATATTATCTTTAAGTTCGACGACCTACAGCTTGAGATCGATGAACTCCAGATTGCGTTCGACGAAATTTGTTCAGATCGACGAAATTTGTTATTTCAGTTCAGTATTTCAGACAGATTATTTTATTCTATACTCTGAACTCAGATCTTTCAGCAACAGCTCTATTATATCAGATAAGCAAGGATTATATCTTTCCTTTTATTATTTCGTGAATATAGCCATTGACATTTAGCTGAAAAGGACACGTTCATGGAAAAGGAAAAGATAAAGCGTATCAAATTTACAGTTCCCAGATATATCTCTTCTGAATATTTTAATCCTTAAATCACGGGATTTGAATTTCAAATCTGTCAGAGATTTCAAAAGAAAAAGAAAAGGAAGAAGATATACAGTATTATAAGATTATTACAGAATAGTAAGACAGGAAAAGGGAAGAAGAAAGCTGTCGAGAGAAATATAGAAGGAAGAAAATAAAAAGCTAACAGATCATCTTCATCTTCCTCAAGCAGCACCTCATTCTCTGAGAACAACATCAACATTATTATCTCAGTTTTTCTGCTGCAAGTTCAGATCTTCAAAAGAGCAACAAACAATCTGAGAAAATATTTGTCTCTCAGATTCATCAGCTATCAAGGAAGAGATCTACTTTCAAGAGAAAGCTCCATCCTCAATTGTCAACAAATTTCAATCAGACAGGGGGAGCTTTACAACACATTCCACTAGAGTCTTCTCTCAGATTATTGACAGAGAAGAACATCTAAACCCTCTTTATCCCCTCTTGTACAGGGTATAACTCCCTTCAAAAGTTAACCCTTTGGTGGCAGGGCACCTGAACAAAAACCTGTAGTTTGGTTAGAGCACCTGATCAAAAGCTCCTTGGTGTTTGGACACCTGATCAAAAATCCATTGGTGATAGGGCACCTGATCAAAAACCTAGTGGAATCCTACCAAGGGTGGTAGAAGAGTAGACGTACCTGGGTTTATTGGGGAACTACTATAAAATCCTTATGTCCTATGTGTTTGTGTGATTTTTTTTATTGTGCTGTGTGCTATCTTTGTGTTTGTTTTTATTACTCACTCAATACACATATAAGTATCACTATTTTAATTCCGCTATAAAATCAAGTGAAAAACTTTTTAATACTCTATTCACCCCCCCCCCCCCCCCCCCTCTAGAGTAAATCTAAGATCTAACCTCACTTTCAATTGGTATCAGAGGGCTGTTGATTCTTTACAGGCTAACATCTGAATCAAAAAGATCAATTAGATCTTAAATTTTTCTAGAGTTTTATTTTTCTTAAGAACTCATGGCACAAAACAAAGAATATTCAAGCACAAGATCTCCTATGTGCAATCTAAGTAAGTTTGCACTATGGAAGGCAAGGATCAGATTGTACATGAATTCTATTGATGAGGATATTTTTAATGTTATTTTGACAGGACCTCCACCACCCACAGTAACAACCAGTGCTGAAACCACAACGACAAATAATGTTGTTCCACCTCCTGAATGGACAGATGCACAGAAGAAGCAGAGAAGTGCTGATGCCAAAGCTATGAATATATTGCCACAGACAATGTCTGATGACATCTTCCAAAAAGTTGTGGAATGCACTTCAGCAAGGGAAATCTGGATGTCACTCAATAATATGGTTGAAGGATCAGCAGATAAAAGAAAAGATAGATGATCTCACCTAATCTCCCAGTATGAAAATTTCAAGAAAGGAGAATCTGAGACAGTGGCTGATATGTACAACAGGCTCAGCCTCATAATCAATGAGTTGAAGATCTTGGACAAAGTGATCTCCATCACTGAGGTCAATGATAAGATCATAATGTGCTTCCCCAGCACATGAGACTCTAGGATCTGGCCAATCAAGGAAGCCAGAAGCCTTAATGAGATCTCCACTGAGAGCTTGTCAGGCAAACTCAAATCCTATGAGCAGCTTATCAAATCCAGAGAAGCTGAATAATCTGCCTCACCTCCAGCATCCAAGAAGGAGAGAAATATAGCTTTCCAAGCTACTGAAGAAGATGATAAAGCTATAGGAGAAGTGGAGTTTATGATCTTACTAGCCAAGAGATTCTATAAGATGGCTAGAAAAGATTTCAGAAAGAAGGATTCAAGATCCAGAGAAAAGCCAAGGTATGACTAATCAAGTTATAAAGAAATTATTTGTTTTGGCTGCAGGAAACCTGGACACATTCTGCCTGAGTGTCCAGAGAACCAAAAGAAGGAGAAGAGAAAAGAGAAAGAAGAGAAAAGGCAGTCCAGCAAGTCTTCCTCCCACAAACACAAGCATAAGGGAAGAGGATTTGTAGCAAGAGATTACTACAATGTTACTTTAATTCACAATTTCAAAACATACCAAACATTGTAGAAAGCATGCTAGGTTATCTAGTGCATTTCATAAATAAAGAGTAGTGTAGAATTAGCATTAGGATCCAATACTCATGAGAAGAAGTGTAATGGAAGATGATGATGTGCACATAAGTGTATTTTTGAGTAGAGTAAACAAATGTTTTAATCAAAAATACAAGAAATATGTAAAGTAAAGAGCACAATAAAACACAAATAGTTTTACTTCCACAAACTTCAATGCACAAACAAAATGTACAACTACCAAGGTGCTTTGCACACACAATGCTCATTAAGACTTATCAGGGTGCAAAGTAGTGCTTGGGGGATCACACAATTTTATTCTTCAATATTGAAGCTAGTGATCCGGTGTACTTAAGAGTAAGTGGTTTTTATTTTGAAAGAAAGATATGGTTTGAACAAGATACTTTACTATTCTTTCCAAGGTGCTCAACCTAACAATGCTTATTAAGACTTATCAGGAGGTTCAAGTAGTGCTTGGTGGAGTTATCTTTGTCACTTTATTTTATGATTTTTATTTTGTACAAAGTTCTCCGAATACACTTATTTTGCAAACCAATAGAATTTATGAAAACATAACCACTTTTCTTAACTTTTAAAAGTGCAAATAAAAGTAGTGTAGGTAAGATACTTGTGCAATTTTAATTTATTGTACTAATACAAAACATACACTAGCATTCTTAGATTAAACAAAAATGTAGACAATGCCAAAATTAGTGAGTAAATAAATATCAGTATCAAACATAAAACATTTACTCATACTTAGAGGCATGCTAAGCGTAGTTCTACACAACTATTACAAGATAATTGATGCACATATTAATAGATATATCAGAGCATGATGAAAACAATGTTCAAAGTAGTTTGAAAAGATAAATTGCAACATTATAGAAGTTCTAAATAATAGATTAAATCATGCTTGATTATCACACTAAATTTCTTACAATTTTTTTGTTGGTTTTTGCATTATATATTTTTGTATTTAGAAATAGAATTGAAACAAATGACAAAAAAAGGCAAAAACATATTTTTTGTAATTTTGGCTTTTGTATTTTTGTATTTGATTTTTCAAAAATGAAATAAAAGCAGAAGTGCAGAAATAAATAGTACACATAGATTAATATATTTTTAGGGATTTTTCAAAATTTTAAAAATATAGAAAAACACATAAGTGTGCTAGCACCAGTGTTAGCGCTAGCGCGGGAAACAGTACGCGATTTTTGATGATTTTGAAATTTATAATTGTTGATCTTGATTAAGTGTCCTAATAGTAGTTTCATGCTGGAATTTCAGATTTTTAGGAGATGTCTAGATAGTGCAAATTTCATGAAACATTAGCGATTTTGTATATGACTTTACCAAATAAACTTTGCATGAGATGACATGAGTGAACAAATCAAATATGCCTAATTTTAGTGATTAACCATAATGTTCATGCACAAGAATAGCATGGATAAGTCCTAGATGAGAATACCTACCCTGTATATCTTGGTAAACATATAAAGCCTAACATAGACACAAATATTCTTTAGGCGACAATGTTAGTATGATAAGTTTGAGATTAGTGTTATACCAAGGTTTGATTGTGTTTCAACTTATAGACCTAGAATGGAGTGACGATTCTATTTGATTTGATATTAAGATGATTCAAAGGTCTAAACAAGAAATAAATCACAATACACATATAATACACCAACCATGGTATATAATTATAATATCAATTGTCATCAATTAATATATCAATTATAATTCACATAAATGAGATAGAAATAATTATTTTTAGAAGACTTTTGGTATGACTTAAGATATATGATGTTAGAGAATTTTAGCAAAGGACATCAATAGATCATAGTGGTGCTTGTGAATTCAATATTCATTATGAGGGTAAATTCTTTCAATACATTTCAGTGTTTTTCTTTTTAATTAAGAATTTTGAATATATATATGTGATTTTTGATAGGTGAACAATAATGATGGTTTAGATCATGTTTGACATTAAGGAGTGAACACAATATAATTTTTTTTTGTTGCGAACAAAGATAACCATATTGAAAGTTGAGCTTTTATTTAGATCTTGAACTTTCTTTTAGATCATATTATTTCTCTAAACCACTTGTTGGTGAAGGCTAAACAACTTAATAGCCAAATAACTGGATTTAATTTGAAATATCTTATAGCAAATTTATGGTTTAATTTATGTGAATACTAAATGATATATATAGGCAATGAATATAAGAAAGAGAGATAGGTGATCAAAATAAAATATGATTTTGAATTTTGATCAATTTGATTTATAAAATCATATTTCCTATAATATATAGGATGACTATAACATGATAGCTTAAAAAGAAAACAAAAAGAAAAAATAGAAAAGACATTAAAGCACATCATGAAGTAGGAATTTGTATATTTCAATTTGAAAATATTCTACATCATGCATTTGGATGATACTAGTAGATGAGAGATTTGGGTATCTAAAGAGGACCGGGTGTGATGGTTCCTTTGGGTACCCAAGTACATCATGTTTGCTTTTGGGGAGATATGATTGAATGGGGGTTTTTTTTTGAGTTTGTGTTTCATTTTTAGCTTTGGGTCTCCATTCAAATCTTGGTTTAACATTATTTTTAGTTTTCAAATTTCCATAATAATTTACTTGAATATTTTGATCAAAAATGTTTTTGAAATTATACTTTGAAGGAAATTTGTTTGCATTTAATTTTAGGTTGGGAGAAACATGATTTTGTAAATTAGGGTGATTTTGATTTTGATTTACAAATCCTTTATGTTCCTTACTCCTATTTTTAAACTTAGGTAAGATGTTTATATTCATGTTCAACTTGTTTTTAGATATAGTTTGATATTGTGAATTTGTATTTACAATTTTCATAAGCAAAATGATTTTTGATTTTAATTCATCTGAAAGTGGAGGTTAGATCTTAAGTTACTCTAGAGGGGGGGGGGGGGGGGGGTGAATAGAGTATTAAAACTTTTCCTTAGTTTTTATAGCGGAATTAAAATCGTATTATATATAAGTGTAAGCAGTGTGAGAATTATATAAACAAAAAAAATTAGTAAATGAAATCACAAAACAAACAGCACAAACACAGAAAATGACCAAACACAGAAGACACAAGGAGCTATAGTAGTTCCCCAATAAATTTGGGTACGTCTACTCTTCTACCACCTTTGGTAGGAATCCACTAGGAGGTTGTTGATAAGGTGCCCTCTCACCAAGTGAGCAGTTGATAAGGTGCTCTAACCAAACTGCAGGTTTTTGCTAAGGTGCCCTGTCACCGAGATTAACTTTTGAAGGGAGTTATAACCCTGTACAAGAGAGGTAAGAAAGAGTTTATAGTGTTCTTCTCTATCAAGATGCTGAGAGAAGACTCTAGTGGATGTTGTTTTAAAGCTCCCCCTGTCAGATTGAAGTATTTGACAGAAGATGAAGAAGCTTTCTCTTGAAAACTAAGATCTCCTGTAGCAGATTGATCTGGAAGAACAGGTTCTTCAGATTGCTTGTTGCTCTTTTTTAGAAGATCTGACTTTGCAGCAGATTCTGAGTGAATGCTCTTGAGGATGATGTTCTCAGAAGTTTTGTGCTGCTTGTAGAAGAAGAAGATGATATAACTTTTTGAGATCTATATATATATATATATATATCCTTTGCATTCTGTAATAGAATGACGTTTGAATTCTATCGACTCAAATGATTTTGGCAGGTCCTTTTATTTTTGACTGTGAAAAGATTCCTTTTCATTAAATGTCAACGACTATTACTGTCTTGGAAAAAGGAAAGAAGGGAATATATTAACTGAGTCTAATATCCTTCCTTGCCTGTCAGAATACGTCCAAAGATATTAAATAGATCCGTTATATTCATCGTTTTGCTGTTAGGATAAATAGAATATAGTTGATAACAAATCTGGGCTTCAATAAATGATCTGTCGAACGCTGGCTATAATCTGTCGAGCGCCGTCCAGAAGATGTTGAACACTGGCTGGAAACTGTCGAGCGCTGTCCAGAAGATGTTGAACACTGGCTGGAAACTGTCGAGCGCTGTCCAGAAGATGTTGAACACTGGCTGGAAACTGTCGAGCGCTGTCCACAAAAACTGTCGAACGCTGGGAGCCATCTGTCGAGCACTGCTAGCCATTTGTTGAGCGCTGGGAACCTTAGATTTAATCTTAAGTTCTAGCTAATTTATCAGCCTAAAGACTTTACCCTTAAACTATACAATGGGGTCAACTGATCCTAATCAGTACATAGTGATCCTAGCCCAAAACAGTAAAAGGGTTGCTCCAACAATCTCACCCTATTTGGGTTAGGATACTATTTGACAAGAAAAATTAAATAGATACAGCAGAAAGTATAATCAACAGAGCAACAATGAAATGAAATATATCTGATAGATTAAAATAGATCATCAGATAAGATAAAAATAAATGCTCTGAGTTTAGAAACTTTACATTCATAACCAAGCAATTTATTTAAGGCTTTCTGTCCTGAGAAGGTGGCTTGAATATGATTTTCCTGTTGGGGTCTTCTGATTTCTTTTTGCTGATAAACAAATCTTGAGAACCAATGATTTTCTGTTCTTTGACATGAGGGATAAATGCTTCTGGGTGCATATCAATATATTCCTCAGTATTGAATGCTTTAACTGTTTTGTATTTTTCAAGTTCTTTTCATCTGTATTCTGACATGGTTGAGAAACTTGAGAAGTCTTTGCCTTCTGCTTTAGCCTTTTTAATCTGTGCATATGCAATTGTTTCTCTCAGTCTTGCCATCTGACAGATTTTCTCTTCTTCTGGATCTGGAAAGTAATAAATATCTTCTGAATCATTTTTGTCTTGAGTGACCTTTGAGGTACTCTATCTCTGTGAAGAGATCCATCAGAAATGTGAAGTTTGTATTCTGAAGATATTTGAGAAGAAGAAAAGGTTTGACTTTCTTGAAAGATAGGAGCTGATTTCTTAGAGGAAGGAGCACTGGCTGATCCAGAGGCTTGTGAACCACTAGAACTACCAGGTCTCCCTGAATGTTGAGAGCTTGGCTTCTGAGAGGAAGATGATACACCTGCTGTCCTGTTGCACCAGCTGCTGGAGGAGGAGGAGGAGGATGATTGTGCTTGACTGGTTTGTCAGGGATGTAGCCAGTCTTCTTGAATTTCTTCCTCCTATTGTTCTCATTTCTGGAGAGCTTCATCCAGTTAGGAGTTTTCTCATCAAGAGGAACATTATACAAAATGTACAGAGGAATGTCATTATTTGGATTTGGGGGCTTGGGAGCAGCCTTTGACTTAGCTGTTCTTTTCTTTCTTTTCTTTGAAAGTGTATCATCAGAATCACTATTGTCATCATCATCATCAGAGTCAGAAGATGAGATTGGCTTATTGTATAGATCATCAATTCTCTTGATTGCTTCACGAGCCTTTAATCTTTCTTCTTCAGCTTTGTCAAATTCTGCATCTGCTTCTCTCCAGATTTCATCAAAGCTTGGCATTGGTTCCTCATTCCATACAGGAATTGGAGGTGAAGAAGTAATTTGTGGGGCTATTGTATCATCAAGGAATTCTGCAAGATCATCTTCATATTCTGCAGAACGATCCTTTATTTGAATGTCTTGAACAGTGGATGAAGGAATAGAGGATATGTAATTTTGTATGATATCAGAATGAGTTTTCTGAGGAAGGCAAAATCAGAGCCTTTGATAGATCCTCTATGTATACCTTTGGTGATACCCTTGAAGTATATGTGACATCAAATTTTGATAATAAGCTATATAAATCACAGGATGGATGAATGCATATATTATTTATTTCTTCTATAACTTGTGTATCTGAATCAATTATATCTGTATCAAAAATTGTAACTTCTGTATCTTCTTCTAGAGTTTCTTCTGTTTCTGGAGCTTCTTCATAGGACATCTCCCCTTGCCTAGCTTCAGGACAGCCTGAATCTAGGCCCCTAGTAGAAGGGACAGCAGTGGAGGAGGGAAGAGAAGCTATCTTAGCAGATAAAGTAGAAAGTGCCTGAAGAACTGGAGCAAGTTTTGCATCCAGGAGCTGGCTCATTTTAGGAAGGATAAGATCAAAAACTTTATCAGCAATAGAGGAGAGGTTGAGGGATGGATAATCTGGTGGATGGCTAGTGGATGGTTGTGAAGTGGATGGAGATGATATTGGAGGAATGATATTGCTGATGTTGGTGGTATGTGTGGGAATGTCTAGATGGATTGGACTAGGAGAATGAATAGGTGAATGATATTCATTGTGTATTGGAGAGGGAGGTGTGGTAGGTAGTGGTTCTGAAGATAGGAGTGGAGGTGGAGCATCACTGATGTGGGCAGTTGAGAGTGGAATATCATTGATGGGTGATATTGCAGTTGAAGGAGGGGATGAAGAATGAGAATGTGCAAGAGATTGTTGAGGAGGTGGAGAGAGGATATGAGAGGAAGGAGGAACTGAGGAAGGATCTTCTAGAAGGGTAGAGGGAGTGACTTGATCAGTCCTTGTGTCCTCAGAAGCTTTCCTTTTTCTAGAGGCCTCGGCTCCTGTATTCTTCTTGGGAATTACTCTATCCCATTTAGCATAGAGTGCTGAGGTCAGCCTCTTGCTGGCATTTATTGTTACTTTTGGTGACACTAGAAGCTCTGGATGCCTTTCCTGCAGAAAAATCCCTAAAATTCTGCCAAAGCTAACATTCTCCTTGGAAAGCTTCTTCTTAATCAAGTTAAACAGAAGTGATCCCCAGTTCACTTTCTTTTTCTCCATCAAGGCCACCATCAACAGAAATTGGTGCCTTTTAACATAGTCATGTCCTGTTGTTTTTCCTAACAACACTTTGCCAACTATATCTGATAAGAATTTGTATTCCAAAGACAGATTTTTCTTAAGCAGATGATTAGGGTTTCCAGAGGAGTGACCCATTTTGACTAAAGCTGCTTCAAATTCATCAGAACTAATTTCTATATCGTCATCACCATTCACAAGCCCAAAAACTTCAGTTAGAATGGTAGGTGTAAGAGAAACCTGGTGTCCTGAGATTGTGCCCGTCAGACATTCATCTTCCTGCATAACTGTGAAACACCATTCTTTGATTTCAGCTGTGTGAAGCTTTATCCTCAAGCTCATTAACTTTCTCAACTATTGCTCTTCAAAGAGTTGAAGGATGTCCTTGAAGATTTGATCAGATGTTGCGAAGGATTCCATATCTATGTCGAACCCAGCATCGAACTTCATGGAATAGAGCGAGGCTTGAGAAATCGCCATTGTGTCCTGCAAAAGAAGAGAAAGATCAAGTGCAAAAGAGGAACTGGAGGAAAACGATTTCTGTAGGCGCGAACTTAGAATGAAGTAAAATAGGTGTTATATAGTCGAGGAAATAGGGAGGAGAATTCGAGGAGCGCTGTTCGGCAAAACCTAATTAAATCTGAAGTCAAACCGACTTTAAAATTTTGTCGGACAGTGTTAAAAAAAAAAATCTTTTTCGTCGACCGCCGTTCGACAAACGAGATTTTCTTCACTGACTCTGAATATGAAGGTTTTTGTCGACCATCATTCGACGAATAAAAATTTGTCGTTCTTCGTTCGACAAAAAATTTTGGATAAGATAGAAAATATAATTTTCAACAAATTGAGTCTCCATCTATCATTCCCAGTTGATTCATAAAGAAGATATGTTTCTTTTCATCCAAGGGTTTGGTGAAAATATCTGCTCTTTGTAAATCAGTGGAGATGAACTGTAGGCAAATTTTATTTTTATCCACATTATCTCTGATAAAGTGGTGCCTTATTTCTATGTGTTTAGTCCTACTATGGAGAACTGGATTTTGTGCTATAGATATTGCACTAGTATTGTCACAAAATATAATTGATTGATTTAAGTTGATACCATAGTCTAGAAGTTGATTTTGTATCCACAGTATCTGTGAGCAGCAACTGCCTGCAGCAATGTATTCTGCCTCAGCTGTTGATGTGGACACAGATGTCTGCTTCTTACAAAACCAAGACACAAGCCTATCACCAAGAAACTGACAAGTTCCTGATGTGCTTTTTCTGTCTACTCTGCATCCAGCATAATCTGAGTCTGAGAATCCAATTAATTCAAATTCAGATGCTGTTGGATACCAGAGACCAAGATTAGGACAGCCCTTTATATATCTTAAAATTCTTTTATTAAGGATAGATGAGATTCTTTAGGGTTAACTTGAAACCTAGCACAAATACAAGTAGCAAACATTATATCAGGCCTACTAGCTGTCAAATAGAGTAATGAGCCAATAATTGCTCTAAACACCTTCTGATCAACAGGTTTCCCTGATTCATCAGCATTAATGACAGTATTAAAAGCCATGGGTGTTTTCATGGGAGAGCAATCAGACATTCCAAACCTTTTTACTAATTCCTTAGCATACTTGGATTGTGAAATGAAAATTCCTGATGAGGTTTGCTTCACTTGAAGACCAAGAAAGTATGATAATTCACCCATGCTACTCATTTCAAATTTAGATTGCATAAGTTTAGAGAACTTTTTGCATAAATTTGAATTAGTAGAGCCAAAAATAATATCATCTACATATATTTGAACTAGCAGTGCTTGATTTTTATGTATTCTGAAAAATTAGGTTTTGTCTACTAAGCCTCTACAGAACTTGTTTTCCAATAGAAAATTAGCTTAGGTCTCATACCATGCCCTGGGAGCTTGTTTGAGACCATAGAGAGCTTTATTAAGCTTGAATACATAAGAAGAGTGAGTTGGAGAGATGAAACCTGGTGGTTGTTCCACATAGACTTCTTCCTTGATATCTCCATTTAGGAATGCACTTTTTACATCCATTTGATATACCTTAAATTGTTTGTATGCAGCAAATGCTAAAAATATTCTGATAGCTTCAAGTCTTGCCACAGGTGCAAATGTTTGATCATAGTCTATGCCTTCTTCCTGTGAATATCCTTGAGCTACTAGACTTGCTTTATTTCTCACAATATTTCCTTGATCATCAAGTTTGTTCCTGAATACCCACTTGGTGCCAATGACTGGATGGCCTCTTGGTCTTGGAACCAAATCCCAAACTTTGTTTCTTTCAAACTGGTTGAGTTCCTCTTGCATTGCAAGAATCCAATTTGGATCTTGTTCTGCATCTTTAATGGTTTGAGGTTCAACTTGTGATATAAAGCAAGTATGCATCTGATTTTGGTGTAGTTGATGTATTGTCTGAACACCTGCTGAAATATCACCAATCACTTGTGAAATTGGGTGATCTCTAACTATGATGTGATCAACTGTTGGAGTTAATTCTGCAGTGGTATTTATTTGGGGATTTTGTTCAGTAATTGTATCCTGTGGAGGATGTTCTGCTGTTGCTTGATTCTGATAATCAACAAGATCTGGATGATCGTCTTCTTCACTATCTTCAAGGTTTTGAGCTAATGGTTGCATTGAATCTCCTGACTGTAGATTTAGTTCATTAAGCTCTTCACATAGAGCTGGTAGCTGCAAAGCATTCTTGGTAGAAGAGTTCTTCTCCTTGTAAGACATGTTAGTTTCATCAAAGGAAACATGCATGGATTCTTCTATCTTAAGAGTGGATTTGTTAAATACCCTATATGCTTTGCTAACTATTGAATATCCTAAGAAAATTCCTTCTTCAGATTTTGGTTCAAATTTTCTAAGATATTTCTTATCATTGTTATGAACAAAACATTTACAACCAAAAGTTCTGAAATAGTCAATTTTAGGTTTCTTCCCTTTAAGTAATTCATAAGGAGTTTTACCCTTAAGTTTGTGTATCAAACTTCTATTCAGAACATAGTTTGTTGTGCTAACAGCTTCTGCCCAAAAGGATAGTGGCAAATTAGCATCTGCAAGCAATGTTCTTGCTGATTCAATTAGGGTTCTATTTTTCCTTTCAACTACCCCATTCTGTTGAGGAGTTCGAGGAGCTGAGAAGCAATGCCTGATACCTTCCTTCTCACAGAATTCTTGCATAATAAGAGACTCAAACTCAGTGCCATGATCACTTCTGATCAATGCAACTACAGTAGAGTATTCAATCTGTATGCTCTTAAGAAAGTCTGTAAGAACTTTAAAGTTATCTGACTTTTCTCTCAAAAAGAATACCCAAGTGAATCTAGAGAAGTCATCTACAATAACTAGAGTGTAAGAATTCCCTCCTAAACTCTTTATTGCTATAGGTCCAAAAAGGTCCATATGTAGCAAAAATAAGATTCTAGGTGAATCACTTTTAGATAAGGATTTAAAACTGTTTTTGGTTTGCTTACCTAGCTGGCATGCCCTACATAAACCTTCTTTCTTATATGATCCTGATGGTAGACCTCTAACAAGATTATCTTTAGATAGTTTGGCAATTGTTCTAAGATTTACATGCCCTAATCTTTTATGCCATAGTTCACTAGGTTTGCTTAGCTCATTAAACAGGCAAGTTTCTGATTTAGAGGAATTGAAATTTACTAAATATATATTACCCTGTCTAATACCTGATAAAACAATGACATTATCAGATGACTTGATAATGCATTCTGATTTATTAAAGGTTACCTGATAACCTTCATCACATAACTGACTTATGCTGATGAGGTTGTGCTTCAGACCCTTCACATAGGTGACTTCCTTGAATGTTACTGCTCCAACCTTGATTTGACCAAGGCCTTTGGTTTGACCATGGTTGGAGTCTCCAAAGATCACTTTGGGTCCAAGCTGTGCCTTGTAATTTTTCAGATTGGCCTTGTTTCCTGTCATGTGCTTTGAGCAGCCACTGTCCAAGTACCATTTTTGATTTAATCTTGGATGGCCGTGTACCTGCAAAGACAAAAACATAAACTAGTTGTTTTTGACCCAGACTACCTTGGGTCCTTTTGTGTTACCACAAAATTCAGAAATAAATGACATTTCAGGCTGGTCCTTATAGCCTTGTGGATGATATTTCCTTGGAGGTATTATCTATTCAGTGAAAGGATTTTTAGTTTGTTTGGAATTAAGATTTCTAGTATTTCCTGTATAGTATCTGTTCGACAAATTTGGATAAATTGGTCGACTATTGTTCATCTGATGACTATACTGAAAATCTGTTTTCAGACTTCGTCGAGCTCCGTTCGACAAATTTGAATCTTTTTGTCGATCTCCGTTCGACGAATTCTTTTGAATTCTATTATCCTTAACAGACTTGCTTGAAATATCTTTATCTGCTTTTGCAGCTTCTTTGCTTTTAGCAGAAATAAATTTTATAGGTGAGGAGAGGATATTTCTCTTAATCAGAGATGGCTCACTTGATGAGGCACCCAAGCCCAGTTTGCTATTATTAAGTCTAGCATTAACTGTGCTTGTGATGTCCATCAGTTTGATACTTCTCCCATTTAGGGATTCTTCAAATTTCTTGGCCTCCGAAAGTTTATTCTCAATGAGAACAATGTGTTCTCTGGAGGCAGCCAGATCTTTCTTAAGATTTGCATTTTCTTCACTCATCTTTTTCATTTCAGCTAACTTACATCTGAGTGAGATTATTTCTTTCTCAGAGTTGAGTAAGTCTGAGCAAAGGACTTTGATTTCAGCCTTGAATTCATCTGAAGTAAAATCAACATCAGACATTACCTGATCTGCATCATTTTCTTCTTCTGATTCTGAATTTTCTTCATCAGATTTGTTGGCTGAGGCATTGATTGCCATCATGCAGAAGTTCTTTTCTTCTTCATCATTACTGGAGCCTGATGAAGATTCAGATTGTGACTCACTGTCTGAGTCATAAATTGCCAGTAGACATTGGCTGTTCTCTTTTATTTCTTCTTCATCAGAAGAGCCAGATGAAGATTCAGATTCAGATTCTATTTCACTCCAGGATGTTGCTACAAATCCTCTTCCCTTCTTTTTGTGTGAGTGGGAGGAAGATTTGCTAGAACCTTTCCTTTCTTCCTTTTCTCTTTTTCTCTCCTTTCTGTCCTTTTTGTTTTGATTCTCTGGACATTCAGGAGCAATATGTCCTGGCTTCCTGCAACCAAAACATATAATTTCATTAGAGTGATTTTTTTCATACCTTGGCTTGTCATAGCTTCTGGATGACTTCTTCTTGAAATCTTTCTTAGTCATATTATAGAATCTTTTGGCTATGAAGCTCATCAACTCCTCTTTGGTAGGAGTTGGTCCTTCTTCTTCTGCACCCTTGAAGGCTATGCTTCTGTCCTTCTTGAGTGCTGGGGATGAAGTGGATTCTTCAGCTTCCCTACTTTTGACGAGCTGCTCATAAGATTTGAGCTTGCCCAATAAGGCTTCAGTGGTGATCTCATTTAGGCTTCTGGCTTCTTTGATTGGCCAGACTCTGGAGTCCCATGTGCTGGGGAAGCACATAAGAATTTTGTCATTGATCTCTGTGAGTGAGATCACTTTGTCCAGAGACTTCAGCTCATTTATTATGAGGTTGAGCCTATTGTACATATCAACAACATTTTTTGATTCTCCCTTCTTGAAGTTCTCATATTGAGAGATCAGGTGAGATCTTCTATCTTTCCTTTCATCTGCTGAGCCTGCCACCATGTTGTTGAGATATTCCCAGATTTCTTTTGCTGAGGTGCACTCAACTACTTTCTGGAATATGTCATCTGACATTGTTAGGGCTAGAATGTTCATGGCCTTTGCATCTGCATTTCTCTGCTTCTTATGAGCCTCAGTCCACTCAGGAGGTGGAACAACAGTGTTGTCTGTTGTTGCAGTAGTACTAGTTGTTGCTATAGGTGCTGGAGGTCCTGTAAGAATAATATTGAAAATCTCCTCATCAATAGAGTTCATATAAAGCCTAATCCTTGCTTTCCAAAGTGCAAACTTACTGAGATTGCACATAGGAGGTCTTGTGCTAGAATATTCCTTATTTTGTGCCATGAGTTTTGAATGATATAAAATTCTTAGATAAAGAAGCTCTTAGACAAATTAAGATCTGGTTGATCTTTGTGATTCAGATGTTAGTCTGTAAAGAATCAACCTACCTCTGATACCAATTAAAAGTGGAGGTTAGATCTTAAGTTACTCTAGAGGGGGGGGGGTGAATAGAGTATTAAAACTTTTCCTTAGTTTTTATAGAGGAATTAAAATAGTATTATATATAAGTGTAAGAAGTGTGAGAATTATATAAACAAAAAAATTAGTAAATGAAATCACAAAACAAACAGCACAAACACAGAAAATGACCAAACACAGAAGACACAAGGAGCTATAGTAGTTCCCCAATAAATCTGGGTACGTCTGCTCTTCTAACACCTTTGGTAGGAATCCACTAGGAGGTTGTTGATAAGGTGCCCTCTCACCAGGTGAGCTGTTGATAAGGTGCTCTAACCAAACTACAGGTTTTTGCTAAGGTGCCCTGTCACCGAGATTAACTTTTGAAGGGAGTTATAACCCTGTACAAGAGAGGTAAGAAAGAGTTTATAGTGTTCTTCTCTGTCAAGATGCTGAGAGAAGACTCTAGTGGATGTTGTTGTAAAGCTCCCCCTGTCAGATTGAAGTATTTGACAGAAGATGAAGAAGCTTTCTCTTGAAAACTAAGATCTCCTGTAGCAGATTGATCTGGAAGAACAGGTTCTTCAGATTGCTTGTTGCTCTTTTTTAGAAGATCTGACGTTGCAGCAGATTCTGAGTGAATGCTCTTGAGGATGATGTTCTCAGAAGTTTTGCGCTGCTTGTAGAAGAAGAAGATGATATAACTTTTTGAGATCTATATATATATATATCCTTTGCATTCTGTAATAGAATGACGTTTGAATTCTATCGACTCAAACGATTTTGGCAGGTCCTTTTATTTTTGACTGTGAAAAGATTCCTTTTCATTAAATGTCAACGGCTATTACTGTCTTGGAAAAAGGAAAGAAGGGAATATATTAACTGAGTCTAATATCCTTCCTTGTCTGTCAGAATACATCCAAAGATATTAAATAGATCCATTATATTCATCGTTTTGCTGTTAGGATAAATAGAATATAGTTGATAACAAATCCGGGCTTCAATAAATGATCTGTCGAATGCTGGCTATAATCTGTCGAGCGCCGTCCAGAAGATGTTGAACACTGGCTGGAAACTATCGAGCGCTGTCCAGAAGATGTTGAACACTGGCTGGAAACTGTCGAGCGCTGTCCAGAAGATGTTGAACACTGGCTGGAAACTGTCGAGCGCTGTCCACAAAAAACTATCGAACGCTGGGAGCCATCTGTCGAGCACTGCTTGCCATTTGTTGAGCGCTGGGAACCTTAGATTTAATCTTAAGTTCTATCTAATTTATCAGCCTAAAGACTTGACCCTTAAACTATACAATGGGGTCAACTGATCCTAATCAGTACATAGTGATCCTAGCCCAAAACAGTAAAAGGGTTGCTCCAACATCATCATTCTTGATCTTTAGATTATGCCTAGCTTTATTATAAGCTATTGTGCTATTTTTAAGAGTGGAAACATTGGAGTCAATATGATTTTGATAGTCGTTTCTAAATTTCTCAAATGTTTTGTCCAACTCTTTGATTTCAGTTTTATAATTTTGGCATGTAGCACAATCACTTTTCAAAGATGAATTGTCTGAAAATAACTTTTCATTATGTTCTTTTACACAAATAATTTCTTTTTCAAGTTCCTTAAATTTTTCTTTAATATCATCAAAACAAGGTTTTGTATTTTCAATTGAAGTGACATGGGTAAAGCTAGATGAATCAGAACTTGATTTTACTTTAATTTTTGCTTTTAAATCTTTATTTTCTAAACGCAAATTTTTATTAGTAATTTTCAATTTCTTGATCTTACGTTTAGCCATTTTTAGTATATTGAAACTAGAGATAAAAGTTATCACACAAGAAGAAGATTTAGAATTTCTTACAGCGCTATTGGAAGAGGCAAAATGTGAACATGAAGTTCCTTCGTCATCTTTTAGGCATTCCTCCATCATGGTTGAATTTTCATCTTCTTTTTCTCTTGATGTATTGCTCTCTTTTTCTAAGCTAATTTCCATGATCTCCATGGTTTTAATATGAGAGAGATCTTCTTGAATAATGGTGGATGCTTGTATGTCCTTCTCCTCCTGTGTTTGTTCCATACCTGCGAGAGGAAGATCATTCATTTCTTCAAGAAATTTCCATACTTTGTATGCACTAGTAAAACAATATATTAATTTGAAAACTTCATTTGATAGACAACAAAATAAATAGTGTTTGGCTTTTGCATTTAGATGACGTTTCTTTTTATTTGATTCATCTGCTGGTCTTACTATTGCTAAATTCCATGCTTCGATATCTAAAGTTTTAATAAATCTTTCCATTAAAATTTTCCACCCTTTATAATTTGTCCCTTTAAATAAAGGTGGTGCTAGTGATTTTTCTTCTTCATAAAAATTTACCCCACTAGTAGAAGCAAGATCATGAGACACCATTATTCCCGGTTGTTAAGCCAATTAGAATAAAACCGCTCTGATACCACTTGTTGGATCGGTAGGCGCCCTTAGAGGGGGGGGGGGTGAATAAGGGTTTTAATAACTTATATTATATTTTGAAATACTTGCTTATGAGAAGAGATCAAAATAGTGATTTTGAATAAAGATCTAAATTGTTTTATAATAAAGGAGAGGATAATAAACAATTTAGAGAAATGAAGAACAAATCAATTTTATTACACAAAGAGAGACATGATTATTATTATTAAAATTGATTACAAAATTTTGATTTCAATGACGCTAGAAATCAAAGTGAAATATGAAAAACTCATTTTGTTTTCTATACCGACTCGTATCCCCATGAACCGGTTGGCTTTAGATGATCCTTCCCCGGATACAGCCTCAAGCCTCTCTAGCCAACCCTTCCCCGGATATGGCCTCGAGCACCCCCTAGACCTACACCCGAGACTTAGTCGCCAACACGAGGCGAATTTCTGCCCTAAGTCCTACCCAGACCTAGTCGCCAACACGAGGAGAATTCTCTAACGATTACAAAAGATATGAAATAAAATAACAACAACAATATTTAATACTCCCTCTAAGAAACTTCTGAAGTCGGAGATGAACGATCGCTATAGAATAAGCGAGGTTGAAGCGATCCCTCTTTTGATATAGCGTGATGAAGTCCTCCTTCAGAAACTCTCTAAGCGTTTGGTGGGAGATCAAATCTCAGTCATATAAGGCTTTGGAATTTTGGCACAAGACCTCTCTCAGGAATCAGCCACCCAAACGAGAAGAGAAGGGTCCAATATATAGACTTAGTGCTAGCACCTGCGCTAGTGGTACCGCCGACGCTATCCCATTTTAGGACATATTCTGCACGGCAGAATCTTCAATCCGAGGTAACAATTCTCTCTTGCCTTCTGAGCTCCGCGCTACCACCCGCGCTATTGGATACCGCCAGGCGCTATCTCCTTCTATATATTTTAATGCCAGCTTGCATCTCAGGGGTTTCCCTTCCTAGCGGTTTCTTCTCAGCGGTTCTGTCTCAGCGGTTTCGTCTCAGCGGTTTGGTTTCTTCTCAGCGGTTTGGTTTCTTCTTAGCGGTTCCTTAGTGCTAGCGCCAGGCGCTAGGTGATACCGTCGACGCTAGGAGGAGTGTTGGATTTGAAGGCTCAAATTTGGGGGCAACCTTCTTATGTAATCCTTGAGTCATATGGACTTTGTTTTCCTGCACACTTAAACACACAAGATCAAATACACATAGGATTTATTATTCTCAAACCTAGGAGATGCGGAAGACCATGTTCCAACAAATACATCATGTTATGTTATAAATAGAATCATGCTTCGCCCATCTCTTAATCTCACACCATATGAACTTTATTTTCAAAAGAAGCATAACACATCTTACTTCAATGTTTTTGGTTGTAAATGTTTCATTTAAATACTAAAGATAGCTTGGGAAAGTTTGATGAAAAATGTGATGAAGGAACATTTCTTGGATATTATTCAAATAGTAAAGCTTATAGAATTTTTAATAAAAGAACTAGAAAAGTTGAAGAATCAATTAATATGAAATTTGATGAACTTGTTCCTTGTATAGAAAGACTTTCCACAGGCAAAGAGGATGATAACTTACCACCTTTGGAGCATGGTGATGAGGAACCTTCCAAAGAAGAAGAAAAGGAGGCCAAGGAAGATTAATATGTACCTCCAAGTGCCTTGAAATTCACAAAGGATCATCCACGGGAATTAATAATTGGTGAACCATCCATCGGGGTAAGAACTCGTTCTTCTCTTCATGAATCTTATTCAAATATTTGTTTTGTTTCCGAAATTGAACCAAAAAACATTTCAACCACTTTAAATGATGAATTTTGGTTTTTGACTATGAATGAAGGGTTAGAACAATTTGAGCGACATGATGTTTGGAAATTAGTAGAAAGACCATCTAATCACCCGGTTGTAGGTGTAAAATGGATTTTTAAAAATAAATTAGATGGTGAGTCTAGAATATCTAGAAATAAAGCACGCTTAGTAGCACAAGGATATTCTCAAATCGAGGGGAAAGATTTTGATGAATCTTTTGCACCCGTTGCTAGATTAGAGTTTATAAGAATCTTTCTAGCATTTGCAAGCTTTAAATGAATAAAACTATTTCAAATTGATATGAAAAGTGCTTTTCTAAACGGGTTTGTAAAAGAAGAAGTTTATGTTGAACAACCCCCCGATTTTATTACTGAAAAATTTCCAAATCATGTTTATAAACTAGAAAAAGCGATTTATGGTTTAAAACAAGCGCACCGTGCATGATATGAAAGACTTATATCATTTTTATTAAAGCACGGTTATATTATGGGAAGTGAGGATAATACTCTCTTCATTAAGCACAACAATGATGATATGATTATTTTACAAATATATGTTGATGATATTATTTTTGGATCTACTAATGAAGAGTTGTGTAATGAAGTTATTTTAGTGATGAAAAATGAATTTGAAATGAGTCTAGTAGGAGAACTTTCTTATTTCCTTGGTTTTCAAATATCACAAAGAATTGATGGTATCTTTGTATGTCAAACTAAATATGTCCATGATATGCGTAAACGTTTTGAATTTGAAAACCTTAAACTAGCTTCTACACCAATGAGTGCATCACTAAAATTAGGAAAAGATGAATCGGGAATTTCTATATATCAAATATAGAGGTATGATAGGATCACTACTTTATCTTAGACCGGATACCATGTTTGTCGTATGCTTATGTGCTTGATTTCAAGCCAATCCAAAAGAATCTCATTTATAAGCGGTAAAACGAATTTTTAGATATCTTATTGGGTCATCTATATTAGGATTATGGTACCTGCACAATAATTCATTTACACTTCATGGCTATTCTGATTCGTACTATGCCAGATGCTTACTTGATAGAAAAAGCACTAGTGGTACTTGTCATTTTCTAGGACCTTCATTAGTTGCATGGTCTAGTAGGAAACTAAATTCGGTTGCACTCTCCACCACGGAGGCAGGATACATTGCATTAAGGAGTTGTTGTGCACAAGCACTATGGATGAGCCAAACTCTAGAGGACTTTGGTTTTTATCTAAAACATATTGAATTAAAATGTGCCAACAAAAGTGCCATTGATCTTACAAATAATCTGGTACACCATTCTAGATCCAAACATATAGATGTACGCCATCATTTCAGAAGGGATCACATTAAAAAGGAAAATGTTAGAATAAATTTCATTGACACGGACTCTCAACTTGCTGATATATTCACTAAACCTCTTCCCGATGCAAGGTTTCAAATGTTAAGGTTGGAATTAGGAGTCTTAGACATCTTAGGATAAGTTATTTGAAAAACGCTAAAGTTTTATGCAATTTGAGCAATCAAGACATCTCCATAAATTATAAAATTTCTGCATAAGACTACTCTAAGGACTCTTAATCAAGATCAAAAAATGAAACTTTAAAATTCTCAAAAAATCACTTACTGTTTTCCGCGCTAGCACTAGCGTCGGCGCTAGCGTGGGTGTTCATTTTTTTTCTGTTTTTTTAAATTTCTAAAAATCTATAAAAATATATTAGTTCATATGTACTACTTAGTTTTGTGTTTCTGACTTTTGTTATTTTTGTTTTATTTATATCATGACAAATCAACTATAAAACTTCAAAATTCAAAAATATATTTTTGTGGTTTTCTATTTTTTTCCTTTCATTAAAAATTTTCAAAACAACAAAAAACTGTAGGATCTTTATTGCTAATATCAAGCATGTATATATTCTATTATTTAGAATTATCTACAATGTTAAAACTTGTTTCTTCATATTACTATGAACATCATTTTGTTTATCATGCTTTGATATATCTAATTAGGTGCATCAATTATATTGAAAAGTATGTGTAGATCCAAGCTTAACATGCCTCTAAGTATGGTAAATGTTTAATGATTGATAATGATACATTTCACTCACTTATTTTGGTAATCAACATGTGTGTTTAAACTAAAAGATGCTTGCTTGTGTATTGTAATTGTACAATGAATTAAAACTTGCATAAGTTTTTTATCTACAATACATTTGAATTGCACTTAAAAATTAAGAAAAGTGGTTGAGTTTATAAATTTTGTTGGGTTTGCAAAACAAGTGTATTCGGAGAATGTTGTCTCACAAAAGTGAACAAAAATATAGACAAATATAACTCCACCAAGTGCTACTTGGAAAGAATAGTAAAGTGTCTTGTACAAACCTTGGTTATTACACCACTTTTTAAAAATTATGTGCATTAATGTATGTGAAAGTTAATATACTTGTTTTTTATTGTGCACTTAACTCTACATATGTCTTGTATTTTGTGAGTTAAATCATTTGTTAACATTGCTCAAAATACACTTATGTGCACTTCATTATCTTTCATAACACTTCTTCTCATGAGTATTGGATTCTAATGCTTTATCTATACTACTCTTTATATAAGAAATGCACTAGATAACCTAGCATGATCTCTACAATATTTTAGTATCTCTTACACTTGAAATTAAGTAGCATTGCAGTATATTCTATTTTTAATATGTTCATTTCACGCTTGGTAACTTTTTGTAAAATTTTGAGATTTCAAAAAGGTTAAAACATCGTACATTTTTGAACTTAAACTCATATTTATACTTATGCTTTTCATGCTTTCAAAAGGACGTTTCTTATAATCTTCCGCTTGCTTACAACTCTTATCTTTTTATTTGAAATCTCTTATATACTATGCTTAAACTCTTTATCATTTCATATATTACAAAAGCTCGATCATGATTTATAATTCCTAAGGAATGCTTCCTTACGTCCCTTACCCCACCTTCTTTTGATAATACCAAAAGGGGGAGATTAATTGAAGAAATCTAGAGGAGAAATCTAGAAGATTAAAGGGAGAATAATTCATGTAATCTATCATTTAGGGGGAGTAAAACATAAATTGCATTTATATAGGGGAGCATTAAGATAGGGGGAGTATGCACTATTCTCATGCTTATCATAAACTATAGTTGTACTTTTATCTCGCTTATCATATTCTATAAACACCTTTGTTGATTTCTTGCTGAGAGGATTTGTTATTATTGTTGGAGCATGCGTTCCGCACTCGTCCGATTTTGAGAATAACAAATCTCGAATGTATTTGATCCTATTTTTGATTAATGGTGTGCAGATAACAGGTGCAAGAATAACATGTTTGCAATTGGAGCAAAATACCAATTTTCCAGAAATTGGAGCTATCGGATTTCCGACAGTAGTACCGGATTTTCGACAACGCATGATTTCTTTCGTTCTCCGATCTCTACTCAATGTTTTAGAGCTATCGGATTTCTGACAGCAGTAACGGATTTCCAACAGTGCACGATCTTCCCATAACTCTACGACGTGCAGCAGTTACGCAAGCTAACGGATATCCGATAGTGCTATCGGATATCCGACAGCCCACGTCTCAACCACGACTCAATCGCGATCGCCACTCTCTGCAAAAATGCCGAATACATGGGACACATGGCACCTCTGGAGCTATCGGATTTTGGCGATAGCTAGCTAGCGGATGGCGTTATCTCTCTTTTATAAAAAGGGCTCAGAACTTCGTGTAATTAAAGCTTTGAAAATTCTAAGTCCTTTCCTGAGTGCATACGAACCTGAGAGCTCCAGAACCTCATCAACTCCCATTTGTGCTTAGAAGTTTTGAGATTGAAGACGAGATCGGACGCGCTTCTACATCAACGATCATCTCGAGGCTTCAACCTTCCTTTCAGAGATCTGAATTTCTAGGGAGTTCTTCATTTGATTTTGTATTTTCATTTATATACATTTCACTTTGTATTGGTAGGGAAATCGTCTCCTTGTGCGTGACGTCTAAGTCATTGCGTGGCTTAGGGGAAAATTGCTTCCTTGTGCGGAGCGTCCAAGTCCTTGCGTGGCTTGGTAGGAAATCGTGGCCTTGTGTGCTACGTTTAGATCTTGGGAAGATCTAGAGGATAGGCTTGGGCTTGGTCTAGGGAGAGACCAGTGATAGCCTTCCGATCCTTGGGAGAAGGATTGGTAAACTCAAATTGTTAAAACATTATTATCATATTTGTGCCTTGATCTTAAGCATTGTTAAGATCATTTTTATTGTATGTGAATTTCAAGATTAAAAAATTATGACTTTTTCTTTAATTGCAAATTTGGTTGCTTAATATTTAACTTAGAAATTTGTGTTTGAACTAATTTAAAAATTACAGTGGTTTGAAAATTTTTATAAGTGATTTTTAGAAAAGCAAAATTTGTTTTAAAAATTCTTAGGTAAAAAATCATAATTTAAAAAGGCCCTTATTCACCCCCCTCTAAGGGCGCCACAAGATCCAACACGTGGTATCAGAGTAAGATTACTCCAAAACGGTTTTACCACCGGGAGTAATGGCGCACAATGATCACGCGTTCGTTGAGGGGCAAGGAATTAGTAGGCCACCACTTTTTACGGGCACAGACTATAACTATTGGAAAACCCGAATGCGGTGTTTTCTAATAGCTCTCGACATAGAAGTTTGGAATATGGTCGAGACGAGTTATACTTCCCTAATAATTGTTGTAGGAGATGTAACTATGGACAAACCCAAAGACAAGTAGGATGACAATGATAAATTAAAATGTAAGAACAATGCAAAAGCCATGAATGCTTTATTTTGCGCACTAGATTGCACTGAATTTAATAGAGTTTGTGCTTGTGATACTGCATTTGAAATTTGGAATCTTTTAGAAATTACTCATGAAGGTACTTCACAGGTAAAGGATTCAAAGCTATTTCAACTGGAGTCAGAGTTCGAATGATTCAAAATGGAGGTGGATGAAGAAATTGATACAATGTACACTCAATTCACTAAAATCGTGAACGATTCAAAGGTGCTGGGTAAGGTTTTCTCCAATGGAGATTTAGTAAGGAAAATCTTAAGATCACTTCCCCCGAAGTTCAATCCTAAAGTGACTGCAATTTTTGAGTCACATGATCTTAAGAGCTTACAATTGGAGAGCCTCATTGGGAATCTAAAAACTCAAGAAGTGGAGTTGAAGATTCAAAGCTAAGAGTACAATTTGGAGCCCAAAAAGAAGAGCTTGGCGTTGAAATCTAAAAAGGAAATTGAAAGTGAGACTGAAGAAAGTGAGGAAGATGAAGAAGGACTGTTTGTGAGGAACTTTAAGAAGTTTATGAGAAATCCTGAGAGGAGAAACTCATTTAGAAAATTTTTCAAAAAGAAGGATTTTTCCTACAACAAAAGCAAAGGAAAAATGGATGATGAAGAAGAACGTCCGCTACCGGAATGCTATCATAGAAAAAAGATTGGACATATAAGAAGCAAGTGCCCAAAATATCTGAGAGAGCAGAAAGAGAAGAGGCACGATAAGAAGTTCAAAAAGAAGGTTCTGAAGGTGGAGACTTGGGATGACACAACTTCTGAAGGCTCAAGTGAAGCAAGCGATGAAGATAAAGAAGAAGCAAATGTATGCTTGATGGGGAAAGAAAATGAGTCATCTGACGACGATAGCAGTGTCCAAAGTGACACTGAGGTAACTCCTCCATCTTATGATGATTTATATTCTGAATTTATGAAAACTTGCAATTTTTTTGATAAAAGCCTAAAGGAAATCGATTTTTTAAAATGTGAAAATAAAGATCTTTTGAAAGTAAATACAAAGTTATCAAATGAGTTGAAATCTATTCAGAGCGAGAAGGTAATTTGTCAAGAGTGTGATCACTCTTCGACAAGGATAAAAGAACTTGAAAACACTATTTCTAAGTTCGATCAAAAAATTGATCAACTTCTAAAAGAGAAAAAAGACTTAGAAAAGGTTGTCAAAACTTCTCATTCTCAATTAAAGAATTACAAGAAAAATCTTGCAAATCGATGTGGCATGATAGTAAAAGAAAATTCAATTTTAAAGTCCAAAGTAAATGAATTGAACATGCAATTGGAAAATTTGGTGTTGGGAAAAAATCTCTGGATATGATTTTAGGCAACCAATGCCATGGTCAGCAAAATTAGGACTAGGATACGTTTCTGGAAGCTCTGGAAGCTATCAGAAAATTTCGACAGCTGTTGTTGCCAGCGACAGCTCCAGGTTCAGAAAACCTCTTTTTCAAAATAAAAATTTTTCTAAGTCCACACATAAAGATGTTTCCTCCAGCAAGAGTCCAGAGAAACCATTAAAGAATGGTTCCTCACTATTCATTGCATGTGCCAAATGTCATCGATTTGGTCACATCTCGGACTCATGCTGGAAGAAAGGAAAAGTTAGTGTTAAACAAATCTGGGTACCTAAGGCTTCCACCTATACCATGGGAGGGACCACTTGGGTAACCAGATCTTTACTCTCATCATCTTTTTAGGTGTGCGTGCAGGCTAGGAACAAGGAAGATGTGTGGTATTTGGACTCTGGCTGTTCAAAACACATGATGGGCGATAAATCAAAGTTCCTAAGCCTGAAGATGAAAAAGGAGGAACAGTGACCTTTGGAGATAATGGCAAGGGTAAAGTCAAAGGCATTGGAGTAGTAGGTAACGAAGAGTTTAAAATTTCAAATGTTTTATATGTTAAAGGTTTGAAACATAATTTAATTTCTATTAGTCAACTATGTGATAAAAATCTAAATGTTTTATTTGACTCTAGCTCAAACCTTTGCAAAATTATTGATTCTAAAACAAACGAAATCGTACTTACTGCACCAAGAATAAACAATGTCTATACAATCACTTTTCATGATTTATCTCATTCTACACTTAAATGTTTTATTTCAAAGAATGATGAACTTGAATTATGGCATAGGCGACTAGGACATTCTAGTGCTAAACAAATAGTAAAGCTTTCAAAGAATAAAATAATTAAAGGTTTACCGAATTTAAATGGAAAGCTTTCATCATTGTGTTCACCATGCCAAAAAGGAAAGTTTACTAAATCATTGCTTAAGAGCAAAAATGTTATTTCTACTTCTAGACCTTTACAGTTAATACATATGGATTTATTTGGTCCAATTACACAAAGTCTAGGAGGTAGAAAATATACATATGTTATTATTGATGATTATTCTAGATTTTGTTGGACATTGTTTTTAAATTCAAAATCTGATGCTTTTGATGAATTTGTAAAACTAATTTCACGTATTCAAAATGAACTTGATTTAAAAGTAAAATGCATTAGATCAGATCATGGAGGAGAGTTTGATAATAAAAAATTTATTTCATATTGTAATGAATTTGGGATAAAACACGAATTTTTTGCTCCTCGCACACCACAGCAAAATGGTGTAGTGGAGAGGAAAAATAGAACACTTCAAAAATTAGGACGTACTATGCTTTGTGAATTTAAATTGCCAAAATATTTTTTGGCCGAAGTGGTTAGTACTGCATGCTATATTATTAATCGTGTCATGATTCGTCCTACATTACAATTAACTCCTTATGAAATTTATTTTCAAGGAAAACCAAATGTATCTTACTTTAAAGTTTTTGGTTGTAAATGCTTTATTTTGAATACAAAAGATAACTTAGGTAAATTTGATGAAAAATGTGATGAAGGAATTTTCATTGGTTATTCTTCAACTAGCAAGGCCTATAGAGTTTATAATAAACGTACTAAAGTGGTTGAAGAAACTATTCATGTAAAATTTGATGAAAACATTTCTTGTGTAGAAAATACTAAAGTTGCAGGTAATGAGAAAAATGAAGAAGATGTGGAACAAAATCTGAGGAAAAATGATGATGATGATGATGATGAAGAAAAAGTAGGGAAAGAATACGAAAAAGATGGTGAAGAAGAAGAAAAACAAGGATATGTACCTCCAACCGAGCTAAGGTTCTCAAAAGATCATCCACAAGAATTTGTTATTGGAGAACCATCAAGTGGGGTACTTACACGTTCTAGTTTACATGAAAGTTTTTCAAATTTATGTTTTGTCTGTAATATTGAACTAAAAGATGTTGCCGCCGCTTTAAATGATGAATCTTGGTTTTTAGCTATGAATGAAGAACTTAACCAATTTGAAAGAAATAAAGTTTGGACTCTTGTTGAAAGACCTAGTGATCATCCAGTGGTAGGAGTCAAATGGCTTTTCAAAAATAAATTAGATAGTGACTCTAGGGTCACTAGAAACAAAGCTAGGCTTGTAGCGAAAGGATATAATCAAAATAAAGGGGTAGATTTTGATGAAACATTTGCACCCGTAGCACAATTGGAAGCAGTTAGAATTTTTGTTGCATTTGCTAGTCATAAAAGATTCAAATTGTTGCAAATGGATATTAAAACTGCATTTTAAACGGGTTGGTTAAAGAAGAAGTTTATGTTGAACAACCCCCAGGATTTATAAATGAAAAATTTCCTAATCGCGTATATAGATTGCTAAAAGCTTTGTATGGTTTAAAATAAGCACCACGAGCATGGTGTGATAGATTGACTTTATATTTATTACAAAATGGTTTTAAAATGGGTGGTGTTGATTGTACACTCTTCATTAAGCAAGTTGATGATAATTTAATTGTTTTACAAATTTATGTTGATGATATTATTTTTGGAGCCACTAATTAAGAGTTGTGTAATTATGTTGTAAAAATGATGGAAAGTGAATTTGAGATGAGTATGGTAGGAGAATTAAAATATTTCTTAGGATTTCAAATTGTTCAAAAACATGATGGAGTTTTTATTAACCAATCAAAATATATTCATGATGTTTTAAAACGATTTGGATTTGAAAATCTCAAATAAGCAAATACTCCTATGAGTGTATCTTTAAAATTAGGAAAAGATGAAAATGGAATATCTATAGATCAAACTTTATATAGAGGCATGATAGGTTCACTTTTATATTTGACTGCATCTAGACCATATATTATGTTTTCAGTTTGTTTATGTGCTAGATTTCAAGCTAATCCCAAAGAATCTCATTTAAACGCGGTTAAAAGAATCTTTAGATATTTAATTGGCACATCTAAACTTGGTTTGTGGTATCCACATAGTGATGATTTTACTTTATTTGGTTATTCCGATTCCGATTATGCCGATTTTTCACTAGATAGGAAAAGCACTAGTGGCACTTATCATTTTTTAGGCCCTTCACTTATCTCTTGGTAGAGTAGGAAACAGAATTCTGTTGCCCTCTCAACCACCGAGGCCGAATATATCGCACTTGGTAGTTGTTGTGCACAAGCTCTTTGGATGAAACAAACATTAGAAGATTTTAATATTAAACAACAAACTATTGAATTATGGTGTGATAATAAAAGTGCAATTGATTTAACATACAACCCGGTCCATCATTCAAGGTCTAAACACATTGATGTGAGACATCATTTTATTAGAGATCATATTAAAAATAACCACATTAAAATTTCATTTATAGGCACGGATAATCAACTAGCGGATATATTCACTAAACCGTTACCGGATTCCCATTTTTCTATGCTTAGGCTAGAATTGGGAATCCTAGACATTTCACAATGATTATATCACTACTTATAACCTATATTATTTAAAACATCACAATAGCTATACATTTTAAAAAAGAAAAACTAAATCTTAAACGATCAAAACATAGACATTCACCAACATAAATCATGTCCAAATATTAAAAATTATTCAAGAACTTTAATAAAAGAGTACTTAAAATGTCTCATAAATGAAGTTCACAAAATTAAGGAGAGATCTGGGTTGGGAAGCTATCGGATGGCGACAGTAGGATATCGGATAGCGTTAGCTCCCAGAAGTCATTTTCAATCCGAATCCTCCTCATTTCGACTGCCTGCTCCACTGCTTTCTGGAAGATCATAAGCTGGTCACCACTGCTTTCTGGAAGATCATATGAGAATTTTTTAATCTTGCATAAATGATTCTTCATGTGTTATTTTTCGTAAAAATAGCTTAACACATGATTATGATGTTCAATCTTAAGTTATCATTGTAATGAGACTTTCATATAGGCATTAAGAATTGTTTTCGCATGCCTCTAAGTATAAGAAATCTTTTATCTATGACAATGAGCAATCACAAACACTTACTTTGCAAATACATGTTAATAAAATTTATTTTATACATACATCATGATTGATCGAACATAACAAAATACATTTCATAAATGCTACCTTCAACTTTGCTACTTTGCACTAATTCAAATTATACCATTTTTTGCATGCAAGTGAATTCGGAGATCCTTTACATACATAAATATTAAAAAAAACAAATTCAAATGCAAAACATATATTTTGCCAAAAATTTTGAAAGAAATAAATTAAAAAAATTGAAAAGGATCCTCCATCAAGCACTACTTAGCCTCCTGATAAGTCTTAATGAGCATTGTGAGGTTAAGCACCTTGGAAAGAATTGTAAAGTGTCTTGTTACGCAAAACCAAAATGGTCCTTGTATGTATACTTGCAAAGTTTCTATAAGTTCATATGTTTGGCTTTATGTATATTTATGTTATGTTTAACAATTCCATGATCATGTATATTTTAAATATATTCATATGTATTCTTTCTCAAAGTATCACTACTACACTTCATTGTTATTTATAAAATTTCTTCTAATGAGAATTGGACCGAAATGATTCAATATTCAATCTGCTAATGTGTCTTTCTTTGATAATTGAACTTGAATCTCATAATGGTTAAGTATATTTGCTTTATGTATATTGATAACAAATAACTAGAATGCTTGGCCTCATCTCTAAGGTTTCCTATCTCGATTTCATATCACTTACAAAGCTTCCGCTAGTGTACTCCAACTTTCCCTATATTCTTTCTTATTTTCTACCATATCTCTATGATACTCCTTCCTCGTCTCTATTCATTACTTTTGATAATATCAAAGGGGGAGAAGATAATAAGAAATCCCTTAAATCACTTAAAATACTTAATTAATACACGGAGCATACATGTAGGGGGAGTTTATATGTCGGGGGAGAATATTTTTAGATGGAGCTAATATTAAGGGGGAGATCATGGAGATCATATGTTCACACTTGTAGACACATGATATACTTTTCAATATCTCTATAGGATTTATTTGATTTCTTTTTATAAGGATTTGTTATTATCAAAAGGGGGAGATTGTTGGAGCATGCATTCCGCACTCGTCCGATTTGAGAATAACAAATCCTGAATGTATTTGATCCTATTTTTGATTAATGGTGTGCAGATAACAGGTGCTAAAATAACATGTTTGCAATTGGAGCAAAATACCAATTTTCCAAAAATTGGAGCTATCTGATTTCCGACAGCAGTACTGGATTTTCGACAGCGCACGATTTCTTCCGTTCTCCGATCTCTACTCAACGTTTTAGAGCTATCAGATTTTCGACAGCAGTAACGGATTTTCGACAGTGCACGATCTTCCCATAACTCTACGGTGGCAGTTACGCAAGCTAACGGATATCCGATAGTGCTATCGGATATTTGACAGCCCACGTCTCAGCCACGACTCAATCGCGATCGCCACTCTCCGCAAAATTGCCGAATACATGGGACACGTGGCACCTCTGGAGCTATCAGATTTTGGCGATAGCTAGCTAACGGATGGCGTTATCTCTCTTTTATAAAAAGGGCTCAGAACTTCGTGTAATTAAAGCTTTGTAAGTCCTTTCCTGAGTGCATACGAACCAGAGAGCTCCAGAACCTCATCAACTCCCATTTGTGCTTAGAAGGTTTGAGATTGAAGACGAGATCGGACGCGCTTCTACATCAACAATCATCTCGAGGCTTCAACCTTCCTTTCAGAGATCTGAATTTCTAGGGAGTTCTTCATTTGATTTTGTATTTTCATTTATATACATTTCACATTGTATTGGCAGGGAAATCGTCTCCTTGTGCGTGACGTCTAAGTCCTTGCGTGGATTAGGGGAAAATTGCTTCCTTGTGCGGAGCATCCAAGTCCTTGCGTGGCTTGGTAGGAAATCGTGGCCTTGTGTGCTACGTCTAGATCTTGGGAAGATCTAGAGGATAGGCTTGGGCTTGGTCTAGGGAGAGACCAGTGATAGCCTTCCGATCCTTGGGAGAAGGATTGGTAAACTCAAATTGTTAAAAGTTTATTATCATATTTGTGCCTTGATCTTAAGCATTGTTAAGATCATTTTTATTGTATGTGAATTTCATGATTAAAAAATTATGACTTTTTCTTTAATTGCAAATTTGGTTACTTAATCTTTAACATAAAAATTTGTGTTTGAACTAATTTAAAAATTACATTGGTTTGAAAATTTTTATAAGTGATTTTTAGAAAAGCAAAATTTGTTTTAAAAATGCTTAAGTAAAAAATCATAATTTAAAAAGGCCCTTATTCACCCCCCTCTAAGGGCGCCACAAGATCCAACAATTATCAAAAGGGGGAGATTGTTGGACATGTGTGTCACATCCCTTTGTTTGAGAATAACAAATCCCATATTGTATTTGATCTTTCTTGTCGTGTGTTTATAGTGTGCAGGAACTATAGGTAATACTCCACAGGTAGCTAGCAACTTCAAATCAAATTCTCTGAAGGAGAGATACCGCCAGCGCTAGGGATACGGCCTGGCGCTAGCGCTACCGCTTGGCACTAGCTCAAGTTCGTGCACAACGCCACACCGCGACGGTTTCGTAACCTCTTCTACACAAACGCTACTGCAGGCGCTAGGAGCTACCGTAGGCGCTATCTCCATGTTCTATAAATTGTTGGCTTCTTTCTCGTTTTGGTCAGAGCTTCTAGAGAGATTACTTGTGCCAAAATTCCAGAGATGTTACTCTGCCGGAAGTTCATCTCCCACTCAAAGCCAAAGAAGATTTCTGGAGAAGGAAGATGTCACGCTGCATCCGAAGAACGATTGCTTCAACCTCGCTTATGCTACAACGATCCTTCAACCTCATCTTCAAAAATCTCATAGAGGGGGTTCTTTTTATTTACTTTATTTCAATATTGTAATTTTTATTGTAAAATCGCCTTGTGTTGGCGACTAGGTCCTTGCGCGGCTTAGGGGGTAATTCGCCGCGTGAGTTGGCGATTAGGTCTAGCAGATTAGATCTAGGGGGTGCTCGAGGCCATATCTGGGGAAGGATTGGCTAGAGAGGATTGAGGCCATATCCGGGGAAGGATTGGCTAAAGCCAACCAGTTCGTGGGGATACAAGTCGGTATAGAAAAGGAAAAGATATTTTCATTTGTACGCCTCCAATTTCTAGCAATATTGAAATCAATTTATGTAAACACTTATTCCTATAATACAATCATGTCTCTATTTGTGTTTACTTGATTTCTCTCATTTGGAGTAAATTTTATTATTGCAAATTACTTTTATTTTGCTAAATTGTTATTTTGCTCTCTCGTTAACTTTAAAACAATTTAGTCTTTTTCATAAAATTATAAAAAGAATTTTATTCCCTTATTCACCCCCCCCCCCCCTCTAAGGGCGCTTATCGATCCAACACCTACATGTTATGGTCACTTTATATAACATGTGTTATGACCTTCACACAATAAGCCTAAATTCATTAATGAATCAAATTGAATGAAATTGAATAAAAAGTCATATCATCTCTCAAGTGATCTATCTATCCTTTTTGTTTTAACCCTCTAAACCCATTTCCTATAAAAGCTTTTTATTATAAATTGAAAACTAAATTTATTATATGATATTGTCAAGACTAAAGAACTAATTGTCAAAAATGGACTAAAAAGGAGTATTAGGGGTCTTAGACTAAGAGTCTAAAATGCTCAAGTTTTTGCTTATCTATCTAATATCTTTGAGCCATTTGATAGCCCCTAGCATGATTAATTATAATCATGAAAAATTGGAATTGAAATAATCACAAAAATCATGTGTTTAAAACATAAATCTAAACTCTATTGCTAGCGCATGGCGTTAGTTTCTAACGCTGGAGGCAGTACAATTTTCCTGAAAATTCTGCTTTTCTCTAAATATAAATTTCTGAAAACTTATTATATTGCCTTAACCATCACTATGTTTTCAGAAAACTACATATATACGTGGTTTGTTTAACTTTCAAAAATCAAAGAGAAAATTCATAAAACCTTTCTAAATAACCAACAATATTTTCTCATTATATTTATATTCATTATTCATAATAATTTGAAAGGGATGAATATGATTTGTTTTATATATACTTCACTTGTATCATTATGAATAAGTATTTATGAATACTTAATTGCTATGTGTTAATGCTAATGATCATGTATAATAATCATGCAAAATCAAAAGATCTTTTAATTCAAACATCAAACATAAACTACAAAAGATCCTATTGCTTCCAACATATAGTTTGTGATCATGATCATTATATGAATCTATTATGTTTTACATGTATCTCATGTATATATAGACCATAGAATAAACTTATATCAATAAGAATAAATCAAATAGAATTATCACTTCATCCTATGTCTAAAATTTGAAACACTATTGTTGAATACATGCAACATTATATCAACTAATTTTATGGTATAAAATTACATTCAAACTCATCATTCTAGCATTATCAACTAATAAATATTATCATCCATGTTAGTTTATTTTTTATTGCCATTATGAATAAATTCTAAAATAGAAAAATTGAAAGTTAAATTCATAATAACTATATGACTTTATAATCAAATATATTTAGAAATCAATCTCATATAAAAGCCATAGTTTATAAATTATTTCCATAGGATTAAATGCTTAGAATGTCCATGTTCATTCACCCATATTATATGTCTCACAATAGCAAGGGCGTAGGATTTTGTCCATTAGAGACCGAACCTCTAAGTCATGTCTTGTCCTTAACCGGGAAGGATTCCAGTGGAGCCTTGCGAGGCACTGGTGGGAAAGAGTGCTAGGTTGTGCATCATCTTTTGTATGCATATGTGATTAACACCCCAACCTACGATATGTGTGCAGCTCCTCATGTCCATCCATCACTTAGTACAGGGCTAGAGCGTAGACATGTAATTAGGGTATCTTGATCATAGACGTACTTATATTATATACATCGCATGAAAATTAGTTCACTCTTTATGATCATTTCACTCATGCATATTTTGTTCAAACACCCTATCTTATGATTTTCATACTATGTCTTATACTTTGGACCTTCTTGATTTTGAAAAACAAAAAGTATTTTGAAAGAGTATTTTGACACCTTAAGCCAAAAATCTTTTATCCGCATCTTTTACACTATTATTCAAAATTCTTTGTGGTACTTAGTGAAAGTGCACAGTTAACCTCACTAGATTTCTCTAGAGGGGGGGGGGTGAATAGAGATTTAAAAATACTTTGTGCAATTATATATATATATGTGTAATAATCACAGATTTAAGCTTCCCACGCACCAACAAGAATTAAGCGATATCTATTCGACGTATGTTGCTCTGGGTTTTTATACGTCGATATCTATTCGACGTATGTTGATAGTTGCGTCGATTTATATTCGGTGCTTTCTCCAGATTGTGTTGATCTAATATCATCGCATGTAAGAAGTTGCGTCGATTGGAAGTCGACGTACTTTTATTCAAGCATCGAGTTGAGGTCAAAGCATCTGAGAGATTGCGTCGAGTAGAATTCGACGCACTATCATTCATGCGTCGATATGAAGTCGACGCAATTGTGTTTTCACAAATTTTATTTTTCAATTTTTCTGATTTTATTTCTTTATGAGTTGTTTCTTTTGTCTTAGTTGCCTTCTTAGAAGTAGTTTGAGAGTCTTCATCTGTATAGTATGATGTTTCATCAAAATGGTTTATCTCATTGAGGAAGTCTTCTTCCTTATTTTGTGAGTCTTCTTCTTGGTTTATTGATTTACTGTGTTTAGTGAATTTAACAGGGCTCATCCAAGCAGGTTTGTTGGATGGAATTAGACTAGCTGAGGGATCAGCTCCTAGCCCAAGATTTTTATGTCTTATTGTTTGTTTTTCTGTGATTTCTTTAAGTGTTTGGCTTCTCATTTTTATTGATTCTTCAAAAGCTTTTTCTTGGGATACTTTATTCTTAAGGAGATGGTTTTCTATTTTAGCCCTCTCTATTTCTTTTTCTCTGATGTTAGCCCTTAACTCATAATTTTTAGAACAAGTATCCTCTATATTTTTCTGGTTTTTAATGACATTAATTTGTTCTTTTAGATTCTTAATTTCTTGTTTAGCTTTTAGTTGATCTAAACATAATCCTTTAAAATTATTTTTGAAATCATCACACAGAAAATCTATGTCATCAAAAATGCTTACCTCATCCTTATCCTCAGATTCCTCTATGAGAATAGGGCTATTTTCTTTATCATCTTCAGAAGAGATGCTCCCTTCTGATTTTGTCTCACTCCATGATTTAGCACCATGTTCTTCCTTTGAGCTTTCAAGAGCCATTAAGCATAGGTCTTCTTGCTTAGACTCTTCATTGTCACTTTTGGATGAGGTGCTATCCTTAGAATCTGTTTCACTCCAAGCTTATGCAATGAAGCCTCTTTCTTTCTTCTTCCCCTTTTTCTTGAGATCTTTCTTTTTCAGATCTTTCTTTTTCTCAGTATTTTCTGGACATTCTGGTGCAATGTGTCCAGTTTTTCTGCAGGAATAACAAATAATTTCTTTAGTAGGAGTTTTATCATACCTTGGTTTTGATTCTCTCCTTGTAGACCCATCTGTCCTGACCCATTTCTTGAATCTTCTGGCCAGGAGGCTGAATAATTCTTCTTCAGTGACAGGGGTCTCTTCTTCTGTTACTTTCAAAGCAATGTTTCTATCATTTGAGGAGGTTGGAGTGCTTCCTCTTCTTTCCTTTTCTTGTCTGGTTTTCAGCAGTTGCTCATAGGATTTGAGTTTTCCTAAGAGGGTATCTATTGAGATTTCCTTGTGTCCTCTTGTATCTCTTATTGCCCATATTCTTGACTCCAATGAACTTGGGAGACTCATTAACAGTTTGTAATTAATCTCTGTGGGAGAGATCTCTCTATCCAGGCTCCTTAATTGATTGATGATCAGACTGAATCTGTCATACATCTCAGATATGCTTTCTTTATGCTTCTTTTGAAAGTTCTCATATTGGGAGATCAATAGAGCCTTTCTATCTTTCCTTTCATCAGCACTTCCTTCTACCATCTTGGTAAGAGCCTCCCAGATTTCTTTGGCTGATTCACAGTCAACAACCTTTTGAAATATTTCATCTGAGAGGGTTGAGACAAGAATGTTCACAGCTTTTGCATCACATGTTCCTGCCTTCTTCTCTTTAACTGTCCACTCAGCCCTTGGGACAAGTGTTTGAGTCACTTCACCACTCGAGTCTCTTCTGTAAGGCTTGGGAGGACCTGTCAAAATAACATTAAATAATTCTTCATCAATAGAATTCATATAAATCCTAATTCTTGTTTTCCAAAGTGCAAACTTTTCAAGATTGCACATTGGTGGTCTGGTGGAAGCATAATTTTTAATTTGTGCCATGTGAAAATTAGTTTTTAGAAATATATATATATATATAAGAGGTAGGATCTTTTTGATCAAGGAGTAAACCCTTTTAGATCAACCTACCTCTGATACCAATTGAAAGTGCATAGTTAACCTCACTAGAATTCTCTAGAGGGGGGGGGGGGGGGGGGGGGGGGGGTGAATAGAGATTTAAAAATACTTTGTGCAATTATATATATATATATATGTAATAATCACAGATTTAAGCTTCCCACACACCAACAAGAATTAAGCAAGTAAAGAAGGAAAATAGCAAGAAGAAAATCACAGCACAACACAAAGAAATATAGTGGTTCCCCAAACTTTGGGTAGTCCACTCTTCTACCCCTTTGGTAGGAATTCACTATCTTGCACTGAGTCTTTCGATAAGGAGACTCTTAGAACCAGTCTGAGTCTTTTGACAAGGAGACTCTTAGAACCAGTACAACTGAATTTTTTGAAGAGAGATTCTAAAAACTCTTTTACACTGTTTGAAAATGAAATGAAGATAAGAAGAAGTAGAAGAAGTAATTTAAACAAGAAAGAATCTTCTTCCTAGCAAGAAGATTAGAAGCACAAGAATAGTGAATGTAATCTCTCTTCTATAGTGAGAAGGAGATTGTAAGCTTTTCTCTCTTTTGTGAGAGCTTTCAGAATTTGAAGCAGAATGGCTTCAGAAGGAGGAGAAGATGAAGGCTTTTTCTTTGCTGCAGCACACTATCTCTTTTCTCAGCTTTTCTCTCTTTTCACTTGGGAGCTCTTCCTCTTTTTCAAATGTATATGGTGGATCACTAGTCCTCATTCTCTGTCGACTTCCTTCTTATTTATAACTGTGTTTGAAAAGATATTGCTAAAGGAGAATAATCAATTAGCAGACAGAGAATTAGAAAGAGATAAAAGTTTCCATAATCAATATTTCTGTAGAAGGAAAGAGATCATTTTGATTTCAAATAATATCCATAATAATATTAGTCAAATTAGCCAAGAATCAAATAGAAGGAAAGACTGATTCAGAATGGCTATAAAAGAATAAAATCATTCCATAAAATTCAGATCTTTAGAAAGAAGGAAAGAGATCTGGCGTGAATTTGAATTTGACATAGGAATCGACGTGCGTCGATTACTATTCGACGTAAGCGTCGATTTCATCCTGGCTGGACGTCGAGAGGGGAATAAGGAAGCTGCGTCGACTTTATTAAAAGCGTTGACTAGAAGTCAGAGTTACGTCGGCAAAGATTACGTCGAATTCTTCTTAGAGTTACTTCGACTCATTCTGAGAAAACGTCGACTACATTTTGACGTTGCGTCGAATGCTATTCGACGCATATTTACTTAGCCTAATTTTTCATTCTTAGAATTTATATTCTACTCAATTCTAGGGGTTAAGATAAATCATTTCCCCAACACTTAGTGTCTCTTATCTTAGAAAACAAGAACCAAGAAAAATAAGGCGAAAATTTTCAAAATCACACATTTTTCTGGAAAATACAACTTCTGTTACTATCGTGTGGCGGTAGGTTGTTAACGCTGGCGGTAGTATAAAATCATGTGTTTATTAAATATTTTTAAAGTTATGTATTTCTATTTAATTCTTGTTAATCTTTAAATAATTAAAACAAAAAATGTGTAAAACTAATAAAAATAAATCAAAATCGAGTTTCTTTTTAATTGGCCAATTAAAAACCAAATACAAAATTTCAAAACAAATTTCAAAGAACAAAAATATGCTTTTCTTATTATTTCTTTATGAGGGTTTACTATTTTCTATTTTTTTTTAAAATACAAAAATTATAAAACTGATTACTATTCATTGAAATGTTTCAAGGATGATTAAGTTTATCTTATAAATATTAAAATACAATGTTAAATTCTAATTTCAAGTATCTTACAACATTGTGTTGTGTCATGTCCTGAATATTATCTTGTAATATGCAATGAAAATGATTATAGGAATCCTGTGTAGAATTGCTTAACATGCCTCTAAGTATGAGTAATGTTTTATATTTGATAATGATTTACTCGCTCACCTCTTTGATAATCTACATATGATTTTAATCTTACTCTTGCATGATTGTGTAGTGTAACAACTTAACATTATTAGATGTCTGCTTAGTTTACCTACACCCCGTAATATGCAACTCATATTTGAAGATGTGTGTTTTTAAATCAAAAACTCTATGTTTGCAAAAACAAGTGAAATCAAAGAACTTTGTCACAAACTAAAATTCAAATGAATACATGACAAAGATAACTCCACCAAGCACTACTCACCCCCCCCGATAAGTCTTAATGAACATTGTGAGGTTGAGCACCTTGGAGAGAATTGTAAAATGTCTAGTGCAAACTCTTGTATACACTACTTCTTTTTTGTACACCGGATCACAAATAAATAAAAGAAAAGATAAAGTATATGTGATCCCCCAAGCACTACTTTGCACCCTGATAAGTCTTGATGAGCATTGTTTGTGTAGAGCACCTTATAAGTTGTACTATTTTATACGTGCATTGAAATAAAATATAGCTATATGGGTGGAAGTAATTATAAAAATGCATTTCAATAATGTTGTGTTTATTCCATTATACATGTCATGTGATTTGATTAAATCATTTGTATACTCTTATCAAAAACGCTATTTGTACACATCATTATCTTTTATAAACCTTCTACTCATGAGTATTGGACTTTATTGCATATCTACATGTCTTTTCAAAAATTTCGAGTAGATACTTTATATTGCTTTGCATGATTTCTACAATGTATAAGTACACTTGAATAGTGAATTAAAATAATTGTAGTTTCCTATCTTGTCTTAACAAAGTAAAGTTATGCTTGAATTATTTTTGGCTACCAAAGTATTTCTTGGATTTCAAACTCAAAACATTTTCTTTCAAAAACTAACACTCTTATATCATTTTCAATGCTTGAAAATTTCAAACAAAAGGATGTTTACTTTAAGAATGCTTATTATATTTGAATTTATATTACGCCACGCCTTTGAAAACTCACTCTTACTTACTTTCCAAACAAGTGCTATTATATTAACAAATGATATTGTGCTCTTGGACTTAAATTGCTAAAACATCTATTTTCCACTAAAACAAAACTCTTACTCATTTACTATACTTCATAAAGATGTTTATTTATCTTGAATCATGCTTTCCAGTATCGTTTCTACTTGTACGCTCGATCATGAATATTTGTCTTACCCAATAAGTAATATTGACTCCCTATCTATTGATACTCATTCTTACTCCAAACTTCCTATAAAAGAAGGAGATTATCTAAGTAATTTGAACTCCATCCTTTACTCATTCACCGTGTAGTATCATAATTTCATTAATCATTATCATGTTCATTCCCTCTCTCTCCACCTTCTTTTGATAATACCAAAAGGGGGAGAATAACGTTGAAAGAAATTCACACTTAAGGGGAGCAAAATACATAAGATGCTTTCATTTAGGGGGAGCATCTATATACGGCTAGCATATTCGTACTATCACGCCTATCCTTTGCTATATACACATTTCTTATTGTTGAATGCTTTCTTTCTAAAGAGGATTTGTTATTATCAAAAGAGGTAGTTTGTCGGAACATGCTTTCCACATCTCTTGGTTTGATAATAAAAAATCCTATTGTATTTGATCATACTTGCCATGTGTTTATAGTGTGCAATATCTTATGTTATCATGCCTCTACAAGTTCAAGAAAGAAAGATGACGAATTCTATACCAGGTCAAAGCTCTTGTGCTAGCGCGATGTGCTAACGCTATCGCTGGCGGTAGCTGTGCAGATTTGGAAACTTCGTCGAAAAGGAAACATTCACCGAGAAAGGAAGGTCGTCGAGACTAAATATGAAAACTCTTACCGCGGAGAATTAAGGCTAACGCCCGATGGTAACATATGGAAGTCCCGCGATCACGATGTTGATTGAGGATCAGAAATGGAAGGAGGTCTGATGGCTGGGAAAGATATATCGCTAACACGACATGTTAGCATTACCGCGGCGCGGCAGGAGGGGTTACCAATTTTGGAGCCAGAAGGTTGCTAAAAATGGCTCGATCCATGTGCCAGAAAGTTGCCTAAAGAGGCTATCACCCGGCGGTAGCACTACCGTTGGCGCTAGGATCTGAGCCTATTTAAAAAGCGGTCCGCCTCTGTTTTGATGAGCGGATTTGAGAAGATATCAAAGCCACAACTCCTATATTCGTGAGAGCCTCCTATTTGCAGCCAAGACAACTCCGATCAACGTTCATAAATGAAAGGAACTCGAAGAAGATTCGATCACGCTTATCTTACATGAAGGCCGTATGAATCAACATCAAGGATTACTTCGGCGCGCCTTCGACAAGCTCTTCGAGTTCAACACAAGAGGGAGTTTTTTTTCTTTAGTTTTATTTTATCTTGTAACTCTTATCCTTTGTATCGGTTGAGAAATTCGCCCGTGTTGGCGACTAGGTCGTGAGTGTCTTAGGGAGAATTCGTCGCGTGGTTGGAGACTAGGGCCTTGCAAGGACTAGGGAGAATTTGTCGCGTGGGTGTGGCGACTAGGTCTAGGGTTAGATCTAGGCTGCGGCTTGAGGCCTCATTTGGGGAGAGATAGGCTAGAGCCAACCGGTCCTTGGGATAAGGGTCGGTATAGAAAATTAAAAAGTTGTTTACGCATTCGCCTCAATCTCAAGCGTTATTGGGATAAATTTTTGTAATGATTCTAATTGCAATCATATTATATGTTTTTCACTATTATCATTATGGAATCTCTGATCTTTGAAATCTAAATAAATAGGCATTCTCTGTCACTAATGTCGAGCGGTAACACTACTGCTGGCGATAGCAACAAAGTTTACTTCTGTTTTGTCAAATACAACCCACTTTTATAAAAAGGCTTACTGTAGTATTTAAACTGAGATATTCTTGAAAATTCTGTCAACACATTTGAATAAACTAAATTAAGTTCAAAAGTTCTTAAAACCCTTATTCACCTCCCCCCTCTAAGGGCGCCTACAGATCCAGCAAAACATCCTAGTTGGGTTGGCCTAACTCATTGATTAAAGGACAATATAATGTGATGTTTACACATGGGCACACCACATCTTCCGCTGCTTAGTTTGTTGCCAAACTAATTCTCGCGCGGGGTGACCCAGTGTTGTGGACTTACTTCTTCTATGATCGTGGTTTCCTTCGATACCAGTTTGTAAGACCCCATTTTTTTGCTTTTATCCAACCGGGTCTTATGCCCAGAACCGCCGCCTTACGGTGACTCCAACTACCAAGTTAGATGCCACCGTACGACGCCGATCTTGTCGGCTAAAACGATCACATCACAGTAGGCCACAAAAGAAAACAAGTAATAACACAAGTCCACAGATCACAACTCAATAACAATATGAGCAATAGTCCACAATGAGTACAAAGTAAGAATGAGAGTAAATAGGCTTAGGCCCTGTACATGTCTAATACAAGATAATCTCTCACTCACATAGTTGGAATATGAAATGTATAGTTATTCTAGCAATTCTAATATATAGGTACTAGAAGGTAGTGAACAATACTTAGGAGCAGTATAAGTGCAATGAATAAATTAGTAACGAGCAGCTATGTACCATCACAGAAAAGTAACCTCAACTTATAATAGTGCCCATACAAACTTATAAGCTAGCAAGGCCTATCGTATAAAAAGTTCCATACCAATTTCTACGACATGGTTAAGGGTTTAATGCAATGTTAATGTATGACATGATATGCTATGCAGGTTTAATGATTATGTTTCGCACAAGTGCAACTTACACACCCAATTCTATGCACACAGACCTTTAGTTCCCCGGTTTTGGAGTTAGTTAAGCTCTTAGGTACCTCTCATAGTGGCAAATGGAGGTAGTGGGTTGGGCCACCCCACTCCTAGGCGGGCAAGTACACTACCTGGCCCAGACCTTACGTACGCCTCATCGTGAAGAACACAACTGTGGAGCTTCTGCGTACTCTTGTTGGCTAAACCACCAGTGTTTTCTTGGCTACGTGAAGGGTCGTCAAGAAAATGTCACCATGACACCAGACTGAGTTGGCCCTCTAAACCACAATGCCTTGCCCGAGTCTACGTACTTCCGTTTGTGTACCAACTGGACCAGTACCAAAGACCCACCACATCATATGCACATGCATCCATGCTATATTTATAAACTTCCTGGGGCCATCAGATCCCCAGACTAAACCGTCTGCCATAATTAACTTACCGAGCCACGGAACCTACAGCTCGAGAGACTAAACCAGGCTAACCTCCCATAACAATGGGGTGTGTGAAGGTGTATTATTAAGAGTTAATCTTGCTTAACAGTTTAATCCTACTGTTTAGGGTTAATCTAGGACTTCCCGAGGACTAACCTATGAGGGGCTCGCAGCGCTACTAGGAGCTACGATGGGCTGAACCCCAAAGATCCCTTTCCAAGACACTTACTATTATTGATAACTATCCATAACCATACTCCTCTTACCATTACACTTGAGCTAACCCTGAGTGTCTTATCTCCAAGGGAAAGACGATCTATCGTCGATCCCGAGCACAATCTTTCCTCCTAGTCCACAAGGCATCTCACTCCTAACCTCTATTGGTGACCTCATCCAAACCTAACCAGTTTAGGTTCACAAAATTCTTTATCTCCCCATGTAAGACCTACATGTTTATCACAATTCAGCCTTTTCCCTATATGCAGACCCTAGTGCTACAAGATCTGTATAAAGGGTATATATTCCAAATACTCATCCCAAAGCTCTAAGATTATTATTGGGGGTCTAACATGACATTTTAAGCCTACTTTCAGAAGCTTGTAAATTTTCTAATTTATTTGGCCATTAAAATAACTTTTCTAAAATCAGGCCACCTATAGATTTGAACTTGAAGTATGAGATTCTAACAAGCAATGACCTTGATAAAATTTTCACAACTTCTTATAACAAAATAACAGAAAGTATGAAAATCACTAAATTCCAGCAAGATTTCAACCCTTAATTAAAATATTGAACAATTGATCAAATTCAGGGATTATTAAAAGAAGTACCAAAAATGTTCATCCAAAAATTATGATAAAATTACCAGGGATATAAAATAACCAGAAATAATAATTTTCTAATTTCATTTGATCACTCGAATAATTGACTTAATGGAAATCCAACCTAGGGATCTTTGTGAAGGATCCTACATGTAAACTATACCAAATATCATGATAAAACCTTACAGAACTTTATATTGCTCGAAAGTGTCCTCTGACCAAGTTTCATAATTTTTCAGTAATTAATTGAACCATAAATCAATTTGTTTATAATTAGGGCAAACTATGGGATTGTGAATGAAGTACTATATTTGTCTATCCAAAATTCATAAGAAAATTTATAGAGAACAATAACATCAACATAAGCCAATCATCCAAATTTCATGATCATCCTAGATTATATAGACATATAATTTTACTTGGGATTAAAGTGACCTAATTTAATATTAAACAAATCAGTGGGGGGATTTTTCATCTAAATATTATAGAAAAAGTATCCAGGGCTTATTTACACCCTATGAAACTATCTACCAAGTTTCAATTCATTCTAAGGGCATCTGACCCTATGTCCTTCACAATATTCAAAAGAGCAATCCTAGCGTTTGAACTAGGGTTGTTGTTTATTGGGTGTCAACTTATCACCTAGAGGGGGGGGGGGGGGGGGGGGTGAATAGGTTTTTGAAATTATATTATCCCCTTTTGGTGTACTTGAATTCTGGTTAGAAGATCTAGAAGTTATAAAGCATAACACAGAAAAGACACAATGATGTATAGGGGTTCCTCAAGACAGGGTGTCTTGAGTAGTCCTCTTTTCCTCTGCGCCTACCTAGCAATGTGCTAGGCTCGACAAACGCCGCCAAAACTTCAGGCCCTCAAGCCTTACAACACGGACCTGTAAGTCCAACAACCTAGGCCCGCAAGCCCCTACTGCCCCTGAGCCCGCAAGCTCGACACTCAGGCCCTGAAGCCCTACATGACACAGACCCGCAAGTCCACTGCCCTGGCCCTCAAGCCTCACAGATCTCCAGCCCTCAAGCTAGAAGGTGTTGGACCCGCAAGTCCACTGCCCTGGCCCTCAAGCCTCACAGCACTCCAGCCCTCAAGCTAGACAGTTTGGCCCGCAAGCCTTACAAGAGATTACAGTAAATAAAACCATTTCTTCTGCCTGATGGTGATTGGTGACTTAGCCTGATGAAGATCGGCTTCTTTGGGTTGAAGAAGATGCTTCTTGATCTGGAGATTCAGCACTGGATCTTCTTCAGCCTTCACTTCTTTTGCCTAATGTTGATCAGCTACTTTTCTGTCGATGATGATGACTGATTCTTCAGAGAGCACTTGATGCTTGCTCTCAACTTGATCTACATCTTCTCCACCGAGAATACTGTTATATTGAAATGTAGCGGCGGGATTCTTTTTCTTTTTTATTTCGATACAGGACTACTTTTTCTAGGGCATCATTGTTCCCTTTTATAGGTTTGATGATCCGTATAACGGTCATAAGTCGAATCTTTTAATGTCAGATGCCCATATCTTTAGAATTCACGCTGATTGGACAATTGAGCGGCGGCATTAAATGCTGACAGTGCGTCTGCAACGTTTGAATTCTGTCTCGACGATATTTCCACCTTCAAGCTAATACCGACAGTATCTCGACGATATGGACAATATCTCGACGACAAGACTTTGTCAATGCCTTGGTCTTTAGTAGAACTTCAAGTCTTCTTACTTCAGCCACTAATGGTGGTATCTCGACGATACAAGATATCCTGGCGATTCTACATATACGACGATAAGCTCTCTCTGACTGTGTCGTTGAGATCTTCTTTCTTGCTGTCTGTTGTCGTAATCATGTTGTTCTCTCGACGACATGAGTGATGTTATGTCGACGCTTCAGCAACTACTAGTCTTCAGCTTGTCTTTCTTCAGTCGACATGCCTTCTTTACTACGATGTCCAACAACATCAGTCATACTTATCCTTGTTCTCAGCGACAAGGCTACTATGTTAATGTCGATGATGAGCTCTTCTCGACGACATTTCTTCCTTTGTCTTCATTCTTTTCTGCGTTCGATGAACAACAGCTTTCTGCGATCGACGAACACGCCAAGTCTCAGCATTCGACGAACACACCAAGTCTCAGCGGTCGATGAACTCACCAAGTCTCAGTGGTCGACGAACACATTACTTCTTAGCGGTTGCTTTGCTCCTCATCACGACGACAAGCATTCTTTGTCGACGACATTGCTTATTCATCTCGACGATATAGTACTTAATTAAATAACTAAGGTACATGATGTGTTGTCGATCTCTGCAAGCATAAACTGGATGGAATGTTAAATACAATTTGCATTTATCATTGAGCTGAGCACTTCTTCAAATCAGGAACTGATGAGTAGTATTTTGCGTATTTTAATTATAGTATTTAGTCTAGTTTTAATTTTAAATTGCAAATATTATTTATATTTTAGTTTAAAATCACTTCTTTTATAATTTCTGTTCAAAATGTAGTTTTACTTTTATTTTTGAAGAATTTTTGGAAAAAATGGAGAAAATCACAAGTCACGCCCTCAGTCACGCCCGTGACCAAGGGCGTGTAGCCTAAAGATTTGCGTTCGACGAAATTGCCCCCGCGTTCGACGAAATTGGAGCTGCGTTCGACGAAAGTTCTCTACTGCTGCGTTCGACGAAAGTTCTCTGCCGCTGCGTTCGACGAAAGTTCTCTGCCGCTGCGTTCGACGAAATTTCTCTGCCGCTGCGTTCGACGAAAGTTCTCTGCCACTGCGTTTGATGAAATCTGAGCTCCGTTCGACGAATGCGCTCTGCCGCACCAAATTCTATCCCACGCTGCATTAATTGAAGCCGCCCAGGTACACGCCCGTGACCCAAAATGTCACGCCCGTGACCCGAAATGTCACGCCCGTGACTTTCCCGCGTGATCCCTGCTCTGTCGCGCCGAATTCCAGCCCATGCTGCATTTAATGAAGCCGTACAAAGTCACGCCCTTGACCCAAGTTACACGGGCATGTAATGTCTGAATTTCTCCCGCCGTCACGCAAATTCCACGCCACTGTCAGATCCTATGTCAGTAATGTTTACACGCCCTAGGTCACGCCCGTGACCAAGGGCGTGTAACTTGAAAATTTTTGCTATAAATTCAGAGGCTCTCCTTGAGTCCAGGGTTCAGAAATTTGGAGAGGTGGAGGTGCTGTTAGAGCTATTAGTGACCTTTTTCAATGCTTTTTCATGTTCTTCCTTTTCAATTCATGTAATGTGCTAGTTCCTATTTTAATGCAATAGTTTAGTTTAAGCTTGTAATCTTTTCCTTCCTAGCCTTGTAATCTCTTCTTAAGCTTGTAATCGTTTTGGTTTTCAATAAAATTAAGTTTGCTTTCTTTCATGTTCTCTTTCTCCTTAAGCACTCTTCCTTTCATGCAATGTTAATTTTTCTTTCCTTTTCCCCCTCCACTATGTTTGAGCATTAAGCCTTTTTATTTTCGTTTAATCTTTTCATTTAGCTTGCATTTTGTCTTTTTTTAGTTGAGCAAAACAAACCTCAAAATTTCATCGATAAGATAATGGTGACTTTCCTCGAAGTAGAAGTAATCAACGCGCCCCGTGGAATACGACCTTGATATTCCTAAATATCCTATACTATAGACGATAAGGTACACTTACCTTAATCGGATATAGTTTTGGAGAAAATCTTCAAACCTTCACTTAATTTCAAAACACGGAAATTCTATATCAAGTTTTTGGCGCCGTTGCCGGGGATTTGCGTAGATATTTTGAAAAGAGGATAGCTATTAATTTTATCATGCTTCTTTTTATTTTATTTTGCTTTTTCTAAATTTAAAAAAAAAGAAAAAAAAATTAGTTTTTCCTTTTCCTTTCTTTTCTTTCTAGTGTATGACCTGAGGTAGCGCTTCGAATATTCCTTTTGATCCAGAGATCGACCGAACCCGTTTTAGGCGTCGCCATTCTCGTGATAAGGACAATCAATTAGAATTCGAAGAGTCGATCGGGGACACTAGCACAATAAATATGGATCCTAATCTTAATCCGCCAGCTAATATGGATCCTCCTAATCCTAACGCGCCAAATCCTAATGAGGTCGCGCAACGGACCATGTCCTATTATGCGCGGCCGAATTTGGAAGGCACACAATCAGGCATTGTTCGCCCCACGGTGGCGAACAATAATTTTGAGATCAAGACCAGCATCATACAAATGGTGCAACAATCGGTGACCTTCGATGGTCAACCAGACGAGGATCCAAATTCGCATATTTCTTACTTCTTTGAAATTTGCGATACTTTTAAAATCAATGGTGTCACCGATGACGCCATTCAATTGCGTCTTTTTCCTTTTTCTTTGCGGTCTAAGGCCAAGCAGTGGCTGGGCTCCCTACCTAGGGGATCCATCACTACATGGGCCGAAATGGTGGGAAAATTTCTAAATAAATATTTCCCGCCTTCAAAGACCGCTAAATTGTGCACAAATATTGCGTCGTTCATGCAAATCGACTCGGAGACTCTCTATGACACATGGGAGTGCTTCAAGGAGCTTTTGCGTCGATGCCCTCACCACGCACTTGCCACTTGGCAACAAGTGCAAATATTTTATAATGGCTTAAATCTCCAAACGAGGCAAATGATTGATGCGGCCACCGGGGGGACGTTAAATAACAAAACCCCGGACGCCGCTCAAGAGATTTTCGAAGAGATGGCCACGAATGCGTACCAATGGAACATGCCCCGTGCGCGGCCTAATAAGCCAGCCGGAATTTTTGAAGTAGACGCAAACGCAAATTTGGCTTTATAAGTTGAGCGCTTAACAAAGCAAGTGGCGGAGATGTCTGTTGGATCTTACGGCGCCCATAGAGGGGGGGGGGGGGTGAATAAGGGAATAAAATTCTTCCTTATAATTTTATTAAAATTACTAAATTGTTTTATAATAAGAGAAAGGCAAAATAATAATTTAGCTAAATTAAGAGAATATCATAATAACCAAATTTAGAAACAAGAACTAAATTGTTTTATGATGAAAGAGATTGAACTAAACAATTTAGATAAAGTGATACGAATTGAAAACTTTGTAACCAATATAGTAGAGATTATGCCAAAAGATAGAAATCAAGTAAACACAAAAAGAGACATGATTATATTATATGAAAAAAAGTGTTTACATAAATTTGTTTTCAATATCGCTAGAAATTGAAGGCGTACAAAAGTAAATATCTTTTCCTTTTCTATACCGACTTGTATCCCCACAAACCGGTTGGCTTTAGCCAATCCTTCCCCGGATATGGCCTCAAGCCGCTCTAGCCAATCCTTCCCTGAATATGGCCTCGAGCCCCCCTAGATCTAATCACCTAGAACTAGTCTCCAACACAAGGCGAATTCCCCCCTAAGTCCTACCCAGACCTAGTCGCCAACACAAGGCGAATTAACTAAATGGTTACAAAGAAAGTATGGAATGAATGAAAAATAAGGATAACAATAATAAAAACTCCCTATATGAGATTTTTGAAGATGAGGATGAAGGATCACTGTAGTATGAGCGAGGTCGAAGCGATCGTCCTTTGGATGTAGCGTAACGTAGTCCTCCTCCAGAAATCTCCTTAAGCTTTTTGTGGGAGATCCATCTTCGGCAGCATAATAGCTCTGGAGATTTGGCACAAGCAGTCTCTTTGGGATGGATTAGCCAAAATGAGAAGCAAAGCTCCAACATATAGAACTTCTCGTTAGCGCCTGCGGTAGCTTCTAGCGCCTACGGTAGCTTTCGTGTGGAGAGGTTGCGAAACCGTCAGTGGTGTGGCGCTGTGCACAAACTGGAGATAGCGCCTGGCGGTAGCCCTAGCGCTGGTGGTAGCAGCTACGAAACTGTCGGCAGCGTGGCAGAATAAACTTTTGTCGAATGGAATTTTCATCGAACGAAAATTTTCGTCGAACGGAGCTTCAAGTTCGTCGAACGGAACCTGAGCTAGCGCCTGGCGGTAGCTCTAACGCTGGCGGTAGTGCATTCTTCCAGATTTCTGAATTCAGCTGTTTTCTACTTGTGGAGTATTGCACCTATAGTTCCTGCACACTATAAACACATGACAAGCAAGATCAAATATAATTTGGGATTTGTTATTCTCAAACAAAGGGATGTGACACACATGTCCAACAATCTCCCCCTTTTGATAATAACAAATCCTCTTAGCATGAAATCAACAATAGTTTTTATAGTATATGATAAGCAAGATGATAGTGCAACTATAGTATATGATAAGCATGATAATGCTCAACTATAGTATATGATAAGCATGATAATGTGCATACTCCCCCTATCTTAATGCTCCCCCTACATAAATGCAATTTTTGTTTTACTCCCCCTAAATGATAGATTACATGAATTAGTCTCCCCTTATTCTTCTATATTTCTCCTATATAGATTTCTTCAATTAATCTTCCCCTTTTGGTATTATCAAAAGAAGGTGGGTTGATAGTAAGGAGGCATTTCTTATTAATGATAAAGCATGATCGAGCTTTTGTAATATAGATAATGATAAAGATTTTAAGCATAGTATATAAGAGATTTCAAATAAAAAAATAAGAGTTGTAAGCAAGCGGAAGATTATAATAAACATCTTTTCCTAAGTATGAAAAACATAAGTAAAAATATGAGTTTTAGTTCAAAATTGAAAGATGTTTTAACCTTTGAAATCTCAAAGTTTTTCATAAAGATACCAAGCATGAAATGAACATATCAAAGAGAGATTATACTACAATGTTACTTAATTTTAAGTTCAAGAGATACCAAAACATTGTAGAGATCATGCTAGGTTATCTAGTGCATTTTATATAAAAAGTAGTATAGATAAAGCATTAGAATCCAATACTCATGAGAAGAAGTGTTATGAAAGATAATGATATGTACATAAGTGTATTTTGGGCAATGTTAACAATTGATTTAAATCAACAAAATACAAGACATATGTAAAGTAAAGTTCACAATAAAACACAAGTAAATTACTTTCACACACTTTTAATGCACATAATTTTTAACAAAGTGGTGTAATAACCAAAGTTTGCACAAGACACTTTACTATTCTTTCCAAGGTGCTCAACCTCACAATGCTTATGAAGACTTATCAGGAGATTCAAGTAGAGCTTGGTGGAGTTATATTTGTCTATATATAAACTTTTTGTTCATATTTGTGAGACAACATTCTCCGAATACACTTATTTTGCAAACCCAAATTTTTTTAACTTAACCACTTTTCTAAATTTCATAAGTGCAATTCAAATGTAGTGTATGTAATAAACTTATGCAAGTTTTAATTCATTGTGCAAATACAATACACAAGCAAGCATTTTTTTAGATTTAAACACACATGTTGATTACCAAAATAAGTGAGTGAAAGGTATCATTATCAATCATAATACATTTACTCATACTTAGAGGCATGCTAAGCTTGGTTCTACACAGTGGCGGACGCAGGAATTTTTTTTAGTGTGGGCGGACTAAACAATTGCAAAAAAATTTTGAAAAATATGAAACAAGTATATTAATCAGTAATATGACAAAAATTATACAAAAAACCTCTTATAGACCGAGGCATAATAAGAAAAACTGGAGCAAATAATATTCAAAATTCAAAGAAATGTGTTCTGACTTCTGGGAGACATGCATGTATTGATAGCTTACCAAATAAACTAAATGATTTTGAAAAAAATGCTAAGAAAAAAAAATAGATTTACAAAAAAATGCTCAGAAAAAAGCAGCATCCAAAAAGATAATATCCTTAATGAAATCAGATCTGCTAGGTTTGTTCAGGAAAATTTTCAAAACAGATCTTTTTGGATAATATAATGATTAGCTAAATAAAACAGATTCACATCTACAAAATCAAGATCTACAAAAAATTGATGAAATCAAACCTTCTGAGGCATTGGACTGAGAGGAGGCCGGAGGGTCGGTGTCGGAGGGATTCCGTCGGTCGGATTGAGAGGGGGAAGGCTTCCGTCGGTCGGTGATGCGATGTTCGGCAAGTGCACCGGTCGCGCAAGTAATAAATGTTGGGAATAGGATCCCCGAGTGTCGGTCTCTTGAGGAATGCAGGTTGGGTGAACGAATTGCGTTGTGTGACAATTGTTACACAAGCGGGAACAATCACAGAAAGTGGGGTTTTGATTTGGTTTCCTACCATTAACAACAATAAAAGAAATGCGGGTCGAAATCACCGCTTCACAAGGTGAGATGGATGCAACGGCCGCGATGCCGAGCTTCGTGAGGCGGATGGACGGTGCGCATGCGAATGAAGTGATCACTAGTGCGGGGAGTGAGGGTCGCAGACACCTCTTTGCAAATCGCCGTTAGCTCTTGCTAACGCGAATCGAACACGATGAGTGCGTGAGTGAGTGAGTGAAGGTGAGACGTATCACAAGCAAATACTGAAGAACGGATAAGAAACAACCATTGCATTTAAACTAAACATCATGATATTCAAGTTTAAATGATTCAAAGAAGTACAACAAAAGGGGGAGGAAGAAATCAACCAATGGGCGAAGACTAGCGGCCGTTCACGACCGGAATGGTAGTTTGTCAAGCTACCTCCGGACTCGGGCGGACTGTGCTTCCGGCGTTGAGAGACTGTCACGACCTCTCCACGTGCTTCCGTCGTCTTCTACCTCAGGATGACTATTCTTTTCACCAGACCGAACTGGAGATGGCTTGCTTGAGTGCTTGCGGAGGGTGGAGAATGCTCCCGGACGATGGAGGATTGCTTAGAATGGCTAGAGATGACTTCCCCTTACGGAGAAGATGAGGTGGAGGTGGCTGGAAGTGGAAAACGACGGCGTACGGATGGTAAATCGCGCTCCCGGAACCCCCCTATCCCTAATCTGCGGATCAGGACTTTATATAGGCGCTGGAATAAATACTGCGCACGGTCATTGGCGCACGACCAGTGGTCGTGCGCGCTGGAATTCTGTGATTGTGCGCCTGCCTGGGTGGAGCCTGCAAAGTAAGAAATTTATAAAATACCATGTTCGCACGACCAGAGGCGCACGACCGGTGGTCGTGCGCACTATCGTAGGTGGTCATGCGCACTGGTCGAAACAGAACTCATGAAATTGATGTTAAGTGCGCACGAACAGTGGCGCACGACCAGTGGTCGTGCGCACTATCGCAGGTGGTCGTGCGCACTGTCCAAGACAGAACTCAGAAAAAAGGGTTAAGTGCACACGATCAGCGGCGCACGACCAGTGGTCGTGCGCAATCGAACCAGTGATCGTTCGCAGTGTTCCTGTACAGAATTTTACCAGGAACACCTACACGACTCCTGTTTCTACAGAAATGCTAATCAGGCCACTGAAAGTGGCACTCAACAAAACGATAAGGCTATCAAAAGGGAATAAGCATAAAACACACCAAATTAGGCCAAGAAGTGCACCTAGCATAGAAAGACAAATATGAGCTGAAACAGGGCTAAAGTGCAGTGAAACGACTAGAAAACCGGCCTAGATGAGTCCAAATATGTGTATATAATCAGGACTCATCACACCCCTAGACTTACCTGTTTGCACGTCCCGAGCAAACAAAATCTAAGCAGATGGGGGAAAATAACTAGCTGACAGAGAAATTGCGACACCGAGTACCATGCAAAGTCGCGTGCTCGCACGCATAAAAATATAACAGAGGAAATTTCTAAGTATGCATAACAGTTTGTACTTTTCTCAAATGCGTATCAAAAATTTATTACTACTCAAAAATAGAATCACGGCGAATCATCCGGTCATGCGTAGGGAGAAAATAAACTAATCGCAAAGGTGAGCATTGCCAAAGATCGGGGCTCAGGACAACCTCCAAAGGAATCCACCAATGTCGGTGACCATAGGCTTGCCTGTTCGCACTCTCTCCACGGCACTGGTTTGGCTCACTCACGAATCAGTAGGACTTTAGGTGAAGATGGGGCTTGGGTTTCAGTGAGGTAAACAAGGATAAACATGGAGGCTACGCACCAAACCCAAATGAGCTAGCATAAACAAAAAAAATCTATCCGCTAACCCAAATATATGCGAGTACACCACACCCCCAGACTTAACTTTTTAACAATGGGGGTGTGCACTGCCCACTCCCAAATACAAATCAACAATTATTTTCAATTAAACTTTTTCTTTCTTTATCCTTTTTTTTTTCAATTTTCTTTTTCTCTTTTCAATTTTTTTTTCTTTTCTTTTCACAACAAAATCAGCAGATTAAACATTGAAGCACATCCACATTTTCACAAAAATATTCACCACATCAACACCCTGAATGAATATATAAAATACTAAAGCTCGACTTGGGTGCGCGACTAGGATCGACTATGAGGCTTTGGTGAAATAATGGTGGAGCTGAATCAAAAGAAGGGGTAGGCACAACGGGGCTAACGAGGATAAGACATTAGGATTGGTACAGAGCTGAACCGGGCCAAAATGAAGGCCTACATCACGTTCGTGCACTGAACTAACCTATACCCATGCTTCGAGAATAGCTTGGGGCAAGTTCTTAGCCAACGAAAAAGACTATCCATCCTCCCGACTCGAGCAATGCAAACCTAATGCCCGGCTACACACATCCCTAAGCTACCGTTTGATTCACACCGAATTCACCATTTTTGAGTAGAATAAACAGTATTGACGCAAATAGAAAAATATAAAACTATAAGCATACAGAAAAATTAAATCTACTCAAATTTCTACATGAAACGAGAGCACTCGACTAGGACACTGCAGGAGTCAACATTTTACTCCGTTTCACAATCCTAAGTCAGCACGATAATTTGCCCGAATCTTGCTCAAGAAATGAGTTTAACTCGCGGCACACACACAGCTAAGCACGCGCTCAAGTGGTTGCAAGTGGTGTGTGATGCAATGATCTAAACGAAATAAATCAATAAAAGCTTCTAGTATGCATATGCAGTGTGCACGTGCATTGGGTAACATATATTAGCTCTCCCCCAGACTTAACCTAAGAAGTACATCACATGATAGCAAAATGAAAATCAGAAAGAGAAAGGGACAGAGGTTACCCCATGCTCAGCTAGTGAGCATACCAGAAGACGCGTGACTGACCGAGGCCGCCCCACCACCATATGAAGAATCACAACCACCACCTTATAAGATGTGCACTGAATACCTGCAAGGTGGGTGAGCTCCGCAAAACAAAAGCAAAAATGTAAAAAAAACTGAATTGAAACATGTTAGAAAAACAGAAATCAGCAAATCTGGGTTGTCTCCCTGCAGCGCTTTTATTTTATGTCCTTAAGCTGAACCAAATACCTGTATTATAATTGTTTACAGAGCATAGAAATTAAATAAAAAGTGCATGAAACAGAGAGTTTCACAAAATAGGAGATAAAAAGAAAATCAGTTGTAGGCGCTTTTATGGTGCCCTTCTCCCAAAGCTTGAAGGCGGGAGGTGAAGGCTTTAGGGCCAACACTGGTGTCACCCAGTGTTCCCCTAACCTCCGCCCTCTTGCCACGGAGAGCAGCAGAGCGCGCATCTCGCAGACGCTTCTCTTGTTTAAGTTTAGCGACAGTCGGAGACTGCCAACGTTGAATGTTTTCAGATTCTCTCAACTTAGTAGTGGGTGACATCACTTCCGTCGCGCAGTGACGACCGGATCAGCCCAAGAGATGGAACGCTTAACTAGTTTATTACATGATTCAATGCAAGAGAATAATGGGATGTCATCCCGATTCAAGTTCAACTCAAAATGTTCAGGACTGCCATCCTCCTCCCTCTTGGAATTATAGTTTCTCCGAGCATCTACTTTTTCCTCTCCGCTTGAATGGTACTCTTCCTTTTCTCCTTCAGATGATCCATCATCTTTCTTATCCCCTGCGCAACTCAGTGATTCATCAAAAATAAAAGGAGGGAGGCAAATTGATGTTTCAGTTATAGTCTTGGGGCAAGTGGACAAAGGCACCTTATTGGGTAGGAGGACACAACCCACAGAAAAATCAAGGGTGGCACCGCTCTCTTTCAAGAACGGTACACCCAAGATAGGGATGGAGTGATTCTCCCGGGGTCCTAACACTTGAAAATCAGCAACCACCATTGTCCCCTCAACTATAACCTCTACATTTTTAACTTCCCCTTCCGATTGTATGATGGCGCCATTTGCAAGCACAAGAGATTTTCGGTCCTCCGTGTTAATTTCAAGTTGCAATTTCTCAACGTCTTGCAAAGCAATGACGTTGCGGGAGGAGCCGGAATCACACAAAGCCTTAGTTTCAATTTTATTAATGGAACAGGAGATTACTAACTCACGCGGCTAACCCACTTCCGCATCGCCAAGACTCTTCCCTTGGTCTATTGGATTTTTTTCGGTGTTACTAGGGAGAGTTCCATGCGACCGCTCGGTGAGCACTTGGGCCAATTGGCCCAGCTGTGTTTCCAAGTTCCGCATGGAGGATGTTTGGTTAACCATGTTTGAGTTAGCCGCTTGCATAAATTTTTCCATCATCTCCTCCAAGTTACTCTTTTTGGGAGCTGGGGGGCCTTGGTTATATTCCGGGTGAGGTGGTCTTGTTTGGCTCCCGGAGGCATAGGCATCGTTTTGATGCTGCCCCGGTGCCCATCGTTGGCCAGATGCGTTGGGGTTCCATGAGAAGTTTGGGTGACTTCTCACTCCCTGATGATACGTGTTATTAAACGGCACCCCCTTGGGTTGATTACCAACAAAATTAACAGATTCATTTAAAGAAAAGTGCGAGAAGTCACCTGATAAATCATTGCCCGAACATTCATACGCGTGGTGTCCGCCGCCTCCACATCCTTCACACGTAATGACAGCAGCCGGTGCGGATGTAGGCGGGAGTGAATCGACCATGAAGAGACCACGGGCGCTTCTTGGTGCATTCCTCCCGGCAGTCCAAAATGTGCTGTGGGAGGCGGTGTCTCGCAGAATTCGAAGAGCCTCCTCTGGAGTATGGTTCATTAGAGTACCACCCGCAGCAACATCAATCATCGCCCGGTAGTTGGGCTCGATCGCGAAGTAGAATGTCTCTACCACGTTCCAAGTTTGGAGCTCGTGGTTCGGGCAGCGGCGGAGAAGATCATTAAGGCGCTCCCACGCCTCGGCAAGGGTCTCTTAGTCAGCTTGGCGAAAGGTAGCGATCTCCCGCCGCAGGCTCACAATTTTATCAACGGGGTGGAATTTGGCCAGGAACTTGAAGGCGAGAACATCCCAAGTCGCAGCGGTCCCAGGAGGAATGGAATGGAGCCACACCTTGGCCTTGTCGCGAAGTGAGAAGGGGAACAGTCGCAGCTTGACTGTATCATCAGGAATCCCAGCGTAGCAGAAGGTTCCGCAGATATCAGAAAACTCTGCCAGGTGCAGGTGTGGATCTTCACTGGCCATCCCAGAAAACTGAGCATTGTTCCAGATGATGTTCAAGATCGCAGGTTTGATCTCAAACTGGTTGTTCATAATGTTGGGACCAAACCCAGGATACACACTCCCAGCTGTCGGAGTGGTATAATCTCTCATCGTTCGGGGCCGAGGTCTAACTACCTCTTGCTCATCTCCAGGATGGTGTTGCTCCACGTTGGGTACTCTTGGTTCAGCATCATCTGGGTTTATGTTGTCACCCATTACCGCTTGTACGGCTGCTGCGCGCCTTCGTGCGCGAGCGGTCCATTCGATCTCGGGATCAAAGGGTACAAGTTCCCCCGCGGCTTGTCTCTGCATGCACAATCTCAACCAAAAGAAAACAAAGCAAAGAAAGTCAAAAATAGCTGCTCTTGTAATAGAAGTTCACAACTTAAGACGTTACACGCCTGAACATTCCCCGGCAACGGCGCCAAAAACTTGATGCGATGTTCGGCAAGTGCACCGGTCGCGCAAGTAATAAATGTTGGGAATAGGATCCCCGAGTGTCGGTCTCTTGAGGAATGCAGGTTGGGTGAACGAATTGCATTGTGTGACAATTGTTACACAAGCGGGAACAATCACAGAAAGTGGGGTTTTGATTTGGTTTCCTACCGTTAACAACAATAAAAGAAATGTGGGTCGAAATCACCGCTTCACAAGGTGAGATGGATGCAACGACCGCGATGCCGAGCTTCGTGAGGCGGATGGACGGTGCGCATGCGAATGAAGTGATCACTAGTGCAGGGAGTGAGGGTCGCAGACACCTCTTTGCAAATCGCCGTTAGCTCTTGCGAACGCGAATCGAACACGATGAGTGCGTGAGTGAGTGAGTGAAGGTGAGACGTATCACAAGCAAATACTGAAGAACGGATAAGAAATAACCATTGCATTTAAACTAAACATCATGATATTCAATCTTAAATGATTCAAAAAAGTACAACAAAAGGGGGAGGAAGAAATCAACCAATGGACGAAGACTAGCGGCCGTTCACGGCCGAAATGGTAGTTTGTTAAGCTACCTCCGGACTCGGGCGGACTGTTCTTCCGGCGTTGAGAGACTGTCACGACCTCTCCACGTGCTTCCGTCGTCTTCTACCTCAGGATGACTATTCTTTTCACCGGACCGAACTGGAGATGGCTTGCTTGAGTGCTTGCGGAGGGCGGACAATGCTCCTGGACGATGGAGGATTGCTTAGAATGGCTAGAGATGACTTCCCCTTGCGGAGAAGATGAGGTGGAGGTGGCTGGAAGTGGAAAACGGCGGCGTACGAACGGTAAATCGCGCTCCCGGAACCCCCCTATCCCTAATCTGCAGATCAGGACTTTATATAGGCGCTGGAATAAATACTGCGCACGGTCATTGGCGCACGACCAGTGGTCGCGCGCGCTGGAATTCTGTGATCGTGCGCCTGCCTGAGTGGAGCCTACAAAGTAAGAAATTTATAAAATACCATGTTCGCACGACCAGAGGCGCACGACCGGTGGTCGTGCGCACTATCGCAGGTGGTCGTGCGCACTGTCCGAGACAGAACTCAGAAAAAAGGGTTAAGTGCACACGATCAGCGGCGCACGACCATTGGTCGTGCGTAATCGAACCAGTGATCGTGCGCAGTGTTCCTGTACAGAATTTTACCAGGAACACCTGCACGACTCCTGTTTCTACAGAAATGCTAATCAAGCCACTGAAAGTGGCACTCAACAAAACGATAAGGCTATCAAAAGGGAATAAGCATAAAACACACAAAATTAGGCCAAGAAGTGCATCTAGCATAGAAAGACAAATATGAGCTGAAACAGGGCTAAAGTGCAGTGAAACGACTAGAAAACCGGCCTAGATGAGTCCAAATATGTGTATATGATCAGGACTCATCAGTCGGATTGAGAGGAAGAGGGCCTTCGTCGGTTTGATTGAGAGGGTGAGGGCTTCCGTCGGCCAGAGAGGGGGGAGGGATTTCGCTGGCTTGTGACATGTCGCGAGCTGTCGGGGGTGGGGGTTGAGAATAGGGCATTGTACTATTAAGTTAAAAAAAATGGTATTAGCCACGACTTTTTGCCGTGGCTAATAATACTAAGTTAAAAAAGGGTATTAGCCACGGCTTTTTGCCGTGGCTAATACTATTAATTTTTTTAAAAAAAATTTGAGTGTGGGCGGCCGCCCACACTCGCCCCAAGATGGGTCCGCCCCTGGTTCTACACATATTTTTCAACACAATTGATGTACTTTAAATGGATATATCAAAGCATGATAAACAAAACAATGTTCTTAGTAATTTCAAGGAATAAATTTTAATATTATAAATAATTCTAAATAATAGAAATCATTCATGCTTGATATTAGCAATAAAGATCATACATTATTTTTTTGTTGTTTTGAAAATTTTTTAATGAAATAAACACAGAAAAATCACACAAACATATTTTAGTATTTTTGAATTTTGAATTATTGTAGTTGATTTTTCATAATATAAATAAAAACAGAAAAACATAAAAACATATTTTTGTATTTTTAAATTTTGAAATTTTATAATTGATTTTCCATAATATAGATAAAAAACATAAAATCTCAAAAACTTATATTTTTTTTTGTATTTTTGAATTTTGAACTTTTTTAGTTTTTTTATAATATGAATAAAACAAAAATAACAAAAATCAGAAACACAATCAAATAAGTAGTACATATGAACTAACATATTTTTATAAATTTTTAGAAATTTTAAAACACAGAAAAATCAGACACCCACGCTAGCGCCGGCGCTAATGCTAGCGCTGGAAATAGTACACGATTTTTTAAGAATTTTAAATTTTTGATTTTTGATTTTGACTAAGTGTCCTTAGTAGTCTTATGCAAAAATTTTGTAATTTTTGGAGATGTCTTAATTGCTCAAATTTGCATAAAACTATAGCTTTTTCAAATACATGTGTTTTACAAAAACATTTAAGCTCAAAAAGATAAATTATGCAAACACAAGAGGACATTTTTTATTAAACAACCCAAAATATGCATGATTTAAGTGATAAGTAAATAAAATGATCATGCAAAGAGTAATATAAGTATGTCCTAAGATTAAAGACTACCCCGACTAAATGTCTACACCCTAGCCCCGTACTAAGTTATGGATGGGCATGAGGAGCTGCACACATGCCGTAGGTTGGGGTGTTAATCCCATATGCACATACTAGAGAACGCTCAACCTAGCACTCTTTCCCCCTAGTGCCTCGCAAGGCCCCACTGGAACCCTCCCCGGTTAAGGACAAGACATGACTTAGAGGTTAGGTCTCTCATGCATACAACCCTACGCCCCCGCTATTGTGAGATATGAAGTCAAAGGTGAATAATCTTTGGACAACCTATGCTTTTTAAACTATGGGTTGATTTATAAACTATGGGTTTTGTTTAATGTGATGAGTTATATAGTGCCACATAGTTTTTCTACTTTTATGAGATGACGATATGAGATAACTAGCACAAATACTAATATTCAATAAGTGATAAAGCTAGTATGATGAGTTTTGGATTTAATGTCATGTCATAGATTAATATTAATATTGCATGTATTCCAAAATAGAATTTCAAATTATAGATCTACAATAGAGTGACGATTAAGTTTGATTTATCTTTATTATTCCTAAGTTGATTCTAGAATATATATATATATATATGAGATACATGCAATCAATATCAAAGCATATCCATACACCAACTAATGTAAAGAAAACAATATTCATATTTTTATCATAAGATTCATAATTCCTAGGTGGTATTATTGTTTTGAGATTTTTCTTGATAGAACATGAATTATGATTTATGATTATAGACAATTTTGCATAGAATATATGTTAGATCATCATGATGTATGAAAATTCTAATCCTTCTAGACTTATGATATAGTGATATAGTGATTTTCTTTTGAATAAACATGTTTGATTTTTAATCCTAGAAAATGATGAACATGTAGTCATATCAAAGACAAAGATCACATATATAATGTTTTGAAATTTATAATAAAATTTGCATTCAATAATTGAATCTATTAATCTTTGGTTTTGTATGATAATATATGATTTATGATACAATATTCATATATATTCTAATGATTAATCCATAAACTTTGTGTTCGTTGGAATTTTAGTATTCTATTATGATTTCAAATCACATAGTTATCATGATATTTGAATAACATTATAAATGTTATACCTAGCATATAAATTTAAGCATAAACTAGGAAGTGATGCTAGGATGATGAGTTTGAATGCAATGTTATTACATAGGATTACTGGAGATATGTAATATGAGAAGTTTTCAAATTAATTTTCTTTAGACCTAAAATGAAATGATTAAACTTATGATTTGAACTTAATGATAGAAGACTATTCTAAGGTCTAAATAACATGCAAACAATGGTGACACACATTACACACAATATACAAAGAATATCATGTGATGAAGAATTCAAAGACACAGAAATTGCCGAAATAAGAAGACTGATATAACTTTTAAACAAAGTTGAGTTTGGGCAATTTTGACAGCACCAAACGAATTTGAATGAACAAGTTTGGTTCTCCGTTGGATGGAGATTTCTGTGCTCTTTCCAAAAAGATATTAAACACGAAAATCGGACGAGCAGATCAAAAGATATGGCTTTTGAAGTTTTGATCTAAAACTCGCATTTTTTAAAATTAAACATGCATTTTGTGAATGTTTGTTTTCGATTTTATTTGATAATATTCTTCATTATAAGGGCTATCAAATGCAGCAAATAACATAGAAAATAATCAAACCGTTGCGCATTTTAATTTTTAGCTTAAGCCCTTCAATAAACCATTTAAATCCATTTTTTTTGAAAAATAATTTCATCTTGAAAATAATTTCTATATTCAAATTATAATGTTAATTCAAGACATTGATGGGTAAAGGATTTAAAAGGATATATATAAATAATTTAAGATGAGAGGTAGGTCTCTTTTAAAATCATATGACTTTATGTTCCATTTTAATTCAATTTGATTTGATAAACATTAGGCTTAATATGAGTAAGTCATATCTTATGAAATATAAAGTGACCATAAACATTTTGGATCAAAAAAAAAAATAATAATAAAGCACATCATGAAGTAGATTATTGATATTTCATTTTTAATTATTTCTACTTCATGCAAATGATAGGATACTAATGAATAAGAGATTTAGGTATCCAAAGGTGACCAAGTGGGATGGTTCCTTTGGGTACCCAAATACATCGTGGTGGCTTTTGGGAAGATAATGATGAATGGGCTTTTTCAAGTAAAGATGATGTCATTTTTCTTTATGGGTCTCCATTCTTACATTGGTTGTTTATCACTTAAATCCATATAATGATTATATGACATCTTTTTGCGATGATAATTGTTTGAAAAATAATTCATTTGAGATTTATGTTCATTCAAATTATTTTTCAAAATAGCTTGATGTTGATAATCATCATGAATTTTATTATATGGATTCCTTGAAAGTTTATAAGAGTGATTGTCTTTCTTTAGAAGTGATTGTTGAAAGAGTGGGTTACAATATGTTTTAAAAGATTGATTCTTATTTTGATGATTTTCATTTCCACTCTTTCTTATAGACATACTCTTATAATATGAAGGATTATATTTTGTAGTTTGATTTTCATGAAAAGGAGGTTTTAAATTTGAGTCATGGTTGAAAATATATTGAGACTTATAATAGTGACCCTTAAGAATTTTATGAGGATCAAAATTCTTTTTGAAACTAAACTCCTTTTGATTTAATGTGTGAAAATGGTCCTTTTTAGAAATAATTTTGTAAGTTAATTTATCCTTGTTATTCAAAATCTTATGATGAAATTCATTACATGACATTTGAAATTTGTCAACAAAAGATTTTAATTGTATTAACTTACAAGATAAAGCATCATTTTCAATTATCAATTTTTCATTATGCCTTTTAGAAATTAAGAGCCCCTTTTCAATTTCCTTGAATTTTTCTTTTAATAAATTGCAATTAAGACAAGGAATAGGAATTTTAACTAAAGAGCATAAAAGAGAATTTAACACATCAATATTTGATTCTACGTTTTCGTTTGCTTTTAAAGATTTATTTTCTAAACGTAATTTGGAATTAGCAATTTTTAACTTTAAAATTTTACGTTTAGCAATTTTAAGCATACGAGATGTAGAAATAGAATATGTTACAAAAAGAGGAGTTTTTGATTTTCTTACATTGCTATAGGATGAGGCAAGATTTGGACCAACGGTTCCTTTGACATCTTCTTTGCATTCCTCTTCCATAGTTGAATTTCCTTCTTCTCTTTTGCTTGATGTGTTGCCAACAAATGAGTCTAATATTGTGACGTTGTGTTCTTCTTTCTCCAAGCATAAGTCCTCATCAGTTTCTTCTCTTGGATCCACAAGAAATTGCTCTTGTTCATCATCTGTGGAAGGAAGACTATAAGTATTCTCAAGAAATTTCCAAGCTTCATAAGCAGTAGGAAGTGTATAAATAAGTTTGAAAAAATTTTGATCTAATGCACAATATAGACTATTCATAGATTTGGCTTTTAAAAACATTTCATTTTTATTTAAAATACTTGGGGGCATTTTAATTGTAATGTTCCATACTTTAATATCCAAAGATATAAGAAATTTTTCCATAAGAAATTTCCACAAATTATAATTTTTGCCTTCAAATAAAGGTGGTGCTAAAGATTTTTCATTTGTAAGAAAGTTTCCCCCACTCGTAGAAGCGTGATCATGAGATGCCATTATTCTTAGTTTTTAAACAGTTTGGAATAACCTCCCTCTGATACCACTTGTTGGATCTTATGGCGCCCTTAGAGGGGCGGGGGGTGAATAAGGGAATAAGATTCTTCCTTATAATTTTATTAAAATTACTAAATTGTTTTGTAATAAGAGAAAGGTAAAATAACAATTTAGCTAATTTAAGAGAATATCATAATAACCAAATTTAGAAACAAGAACTAAATTGTTTTATGATGAAAGAGATTGAACTAAACAATTTAGATAAAGTGATACGAATTGAAAACTTTGTAACCAATATAGTAGAGATTATGACAAAAGATAGAAATCAAGTAAACACAAAAAGAGACATGATTATATTATATGAAAAAAAGTGTTTACATAAATTTGATTTCAATATCACTAGAAATCGGAGGCGTACATAAGTAAATATCTTTTCCTTTTCTATACCGACTTGTATCCCCACAAACCGGTTGACTTTAGCCAATCCTTCCCCGGATATGGCCTCAAGCCGCTCTAGCCAATCCTTCCCCGAATATGGCCTCGAGCCCCCCTAGATCTAATCACATAGAACTAGTCACCAACACAAGGCGAATTCCCCCCTAAGTCCTACCCAGACCTAGTCACCAACACAAGGCGAATTAACTAAACGGTTACAAAGAAAGTATGGAATGAATGAAAAATAAAGATAACAATAATAAAAACTTCCTATATGAGATTTCTGAAGATGAGGATGAATGATCGCTGTAGTATGAGCGAGGTCGAACCGATCGTCCTTCGGATGTAGCGTGACGTTGTCCTCCTCCAGAAATCTCCTTAAGCTTTTTGTCGGAGATCCATCTTCCGCAGCATAATAGCTCTGGAGATTTGGCACAAGCAGTCTCTCTGGGATGGATTAGCCAAAACGAGAAGCAAATCTCCAATATATAGAACTTCTCGCTAGCGCCTGCGGTAGCTCCTAGCGCCTGCGGTAGCATTCGTGTGGAGCGGTTGTGAAACCGTCGTCTGCGTGGCGCTGTGCACGAACTTGAGATAGCGCCTGGCAGTAGCACTAGCGCTGGCGGTAGCAGCTGTGAAACCGTCGGCGGCGTAGCAGAACAAACTTTCGTCGAACGGAATTTTCGTCGAACAAAAATTTTCGTCGAACAAAAATTTTCGTCGAAGGGAGCTTCAAGTTCGTCGAACGAACCTGAGCTAGCGCCTGGCGGTAGCTCTAACGCTGGCGGTAGTGCATTCTTCATGATTTTTGAATTCAGCTGCTTTCTACCTGTGGAGTATTGCACCTATAGTTCCTGCACACTAAAAACACACGACAATCAAGATCAAATACAATTTGGGATTTGTTATTCTCAAACAAAGGTGTTGGAACAACCCTATTACTGATTTGGGCTAGGATCATTATATGCTGATCTAGGATCAAGATGACCCCACTGTATAGTTTATGGGTCAAGTCTTTAGGCTGATAGATTAGCTAGAACTTAAGGAAAAATCTAAGTTCCCCGCGTTCGACAAATGGCTATCGATGCTCGATAGATAGCTGCCAGCGCTCGACGAATTCTTTCCAGCGCTCGACAGTTTTCCAGCCAGCGCTCGACAGTTCTCCAGCCAGCGCTCGATAGTTCTCCAGCCAGCGTTCGACATTCTCTAAGCAGCGCTCGACGAATTCCAGCCAGCGCTCGACAAATTTCTTATTGAAGCTCAGATCGACAAATATTGATTCCAGAATCAATTAATACTTTTATATCAGTTATTTGTCAGTTATCTGAATACAGATCGATGACTTTAACGGATCTATTCAAATATATTTGGACGTATTCAAAGACAAATAAGTAAGGATATTATATTCAGTTATTATATTCCTTTCTTTCCTTTTTCCGAGACAGAAATAGCCGTTGACAGTTAATGCAAAGGAATATTACACGACTAAGGAATTAAAGGACCTGCCAAAGTCGTTTTGTCTTTGTTGTCATTCCAAGAAAGAATTAAATCCTGATTATTCTATTCCAAAAAGAGAATATATCAAATACAGACTTTATTGTCTCAGCTCTCGACAGAATTCAAATCATTCTTACTGAATACAGAGAGAGAACAACAAGGATAGAGAAATAAAAAGAAGAACACTCAGCAAAACATTCTCAGTCTTCTTCTTCTTCCTCAAGCAGCAATCACCACTTCTCTGAGAACATCTTCTTCAAAGATCCATCTCTCAGATATCTGCTGCAATTTCAAGTCTTCTAAAAGAGCAACAAAGAATCCGAGGAACAATTTTCTTCCAGATTAATCTGCTACAGAAGATTTCTGTTTTCAAGAGAAAGCTTCTCCACCAACTGTCAAATACTTCAATCAGACAGGGGGAGCTTTATAACAAATCCATTAGAATCTTCTCTCGGCATCTTGACAGAGAAGAACACTACAAACTCTTTCCCACCTCTCTTGTACAGGGTTAATACTCCCTTCAAAAGTGTAACTCCATGGTGGCAAGACACCTGATCAAAAAATCTAGTTGGTTTTGAGCACCTGATCAAAAGCTCTGTGGTGTGTGGACACCTGATCAAAATCACCTTGGTGCTAGGGCACCTGATCAACTCTCCTAGTGGATTCCTACCAAGGGTGGTAGAAGAGTGGACTACCCAGATTTATTGGGGAACCACTATATTTCCTTGTGTCCTCTGTGTTTGTTTATTTCTCTGTACAGTGCTGTGTGTGCTTTTACTTATTTAGTTTTCTGCTTATATTTTTATCTCACACTGCTTACACATATATATAACACAATTTTAATTCCGCTATAAAAACTAAGGAAAAGTTTTTAATAGTCTATTCACCCCCCCCCCCCCCCCCCCCTCTAGAGTAACTTAAGATCTAACCTCCACTTTCAAAAGGGATGTGACACACATGTCCAACAATGTCTGCTTCCTCCGCCACTCCTCCTTGGGCTAATAACGTTTTAATTGAAGAACAGGTCGACTACATGGGAAATCTGCCTCGGCCTTCCTATAACCCCAACACCGCTCCGTATAACAACACAAACAATGCGGGTTATAGGAATCATCGGAATTTCTCGTGGAGCAACCAAGGAAATGCTCAGCGTCCTATAAATCTAAATCAACCTCCCCCTAATCAACTTCTTAACTTAACTCCGCCTCTAAATTTAGTTTCTCAAAATTTTAATCCACCCGGTTTTCCACCGCAACAGCAAAAATTCTCTCCGCTTGAAGAGGTTTTTGCAAACTATGTTGCTACAAATGAAACGAACATCCGGAACCTTACCGGATCGATCAAAAATTTAGAGAATCAAGTGGGCCAGCTCGCAAAGATGATTTCTGAGCGTCAACAAGGAGCACTATCGGGGAATACAGAGCAAAATCCAAAGGAGAGCGCGCACTCGATTACACTCCAAGGAGGTGGTTTCAAAATAGGACGAACCCAAGGTAATTTCCTCTCCTCCTCCTACTTTTAATTTATCTTCGAATTTGCCCGCTACCTTAGCTCCGCACGCTTCTCTTTCTGCTCCACACGCTTCTATTTTAAATCCGCGCGCTCCTACTTCTAATATTCCGTATCCATCTAAATTTAAAAATGATTGCGCCGAAAAAAATTATATGAAATTTTTAGATGTTTTAAAACAAATCCATATTAATGTACCTTTCTGCGAGGCTATCTCTCAAATGCCTAAATATGCGAAATATCTTAAGGAGTTGCTCTCCAATAAGAAAAAGTTAGAAGATATTTCGCAAATTTCTTTAAACGCAGAATGCTCCGCAGTTGTACTCAACAAATTGCCTAAAAAAGCAAATGACCCGGGACGGTTTTCCATCCCATGTCTATTTGGCAATTCGTTAGTAAAACACGCCTTAGCGGATCTTGGAGCAAGCATCAACTTTATGCCGTTTTCATTGTTCAAAAAGCTAAGTCTAGGAAATCCTAGCCCCACTCGAATGAGTATTCAATTAGCGGATCGTTCTTTAAAATATCCGATAAGAATAGTGGAGGACGTGCTCGTCAAGGTTGACAAATTCATCTTCCCGGTGGATTTTGTCATTCTTGACATCGAAGAGGATGCCGAAGTACCCCTCATACTCGGCCGCCCCTTCCTTGCCACCTCCCGCGCTATTATAGACGTAAGTAACGGAAAGCTCCTCCTACGGGTTGGAGACGATGATGTTACTTTCGGCATAAATTCCTCGATGCGGAACACATTAGAAAATGACGATTCGTGTTTTTACTTGGAAGAGTGTTGTGAGTTCGATTCATCCCTCGAGTTAGTTTCATCGACAAGTAGTGATTCTGAGCCCGTAGAGCTCTTTTATGTTGAAGAAGAAGTTTCTCACCCCACACCACCCGAACCGTTATTTTTAGAAAAATTGAAAATTAAAACTTCTTATGAAGAACCACCCGAATTAGAGTTAAAACAACTCCCCCCTCACCTCCAATATTTGTTTTTAGAAAAAGAGTCTAAGCTACCCGTCATCGTTTCATCCGATCTTAGCAACTCAGAAATTTCTGAGTTGACTACAGTCTTTAGAAAGCACCGCCATGCAATTGCGTGGTAAATATCGGATATTAAGGGTATAAACCCTTCTTTCTGCACTCATAAAATCTTTCTCGAAAATTATTCCCGCAACTCAGTCCAGCCTCAACGAATTTAGCGCTTAATTGGGAGAACATGAAAGAAGTCGTTAAGGCCGAAATTATAAAACTTCTGGACGCGGGAATCATCTACCCAATATCGGACAGTACTTGTGTTAGCCCAGTACAAGTCGTGTCGAAGAAAGGTGGCATCACGGTAGTTGCGAACGAAATTAACGAATTGATCCCAACCCGTACTGTTACGGGTTGGCGGATGTGCATCGACTATCGAAAACTAAATGATGCCACCCGTAAGGATCACTTTCCGCTACCTTTTATCGATCAAATTTTAGAGCGCCTCTCAGGTCACTCCTACTACTATTTCTCGATGGTTTGTCGGGATATTTCCAAATCCCGATTTCGCCCGACGACCAAGAGAAAACCACTTTCACTTGTCCCTTTGGCACCTTCACTTATCGAAGGATGCCATTCGGTCTTTGTAATACGCCAGCTACATTCCAAAGATGTATGCTGGCAATATTTGACGAGTTAGTAGAGGAGGTGATGGAAGTGTTTATGGACGACTTCTCAGTGTACGGAAACTCATTTAAAAACTGTTTAAAAAATCTCGAGCGCATGTTGCAGCGATATGAGGAAACAAATTTAGCGCTTAATTGGGAGAAATGCCATTTTATGGTCAAAGAAGGATTAGTCCTTGGCCATAAAATTTCGGGCAAGGGGAACGAGGTCAATAGGGCCAAGATCGAAGCAATTGAAAAACTCCCCCTCCAACAAACGTAAAAGCTATTAGAAGTTTCCTAGGCCACGAGGGGTTCTATCGGCGCTTTATACAAAATTTTTCCAAAATCACAAAGTCGTTAACCCATTTTCTCGAGAAAGAATCATCTTTTCTTTTTAACGATGAATGCCATTTGGCCTTTCAACTTATCAAAGAGAAACTTATAAACTTCCCGATTCTAGTCGCCCCAGATTGGTCGCTCCCTTTTGAAATCATGTGCGATGCAAGTGATATTGCGGTTGGTGCCGTTTTAAGCCAACAGATGAGTAAGTATTTTCACCCGATCAATTATGCGAGCAAAACACTCACGTCGGCACAAGCGAACTACACCACTACCGAGAAGGAACTTCTAGCAATCGTTTTCGCTTTTGATAAGTTTAGGTCATATATCACGCTTTCCAAAGTTATCGTCTTCACAGATCACTCTGCGCTTAGGTATCTCTTGAGTAAATCGGATGCCAAGCCTCGTCTTTTGCGATGGATCCTCCTCTTGCAGGAGTTTGATTTAGAGATCGGGGACAAAAGGGGAGCCGAAAACTTGGCGGCCGATCATCTTTCCCGCTTAGAAAACCCCACTTCGGAAGCATTAATAGAAGCCGACATTAATGATAAATTTCCCGAAGAGCGCCTCCTTGCTCTCGAAAATATTAATTCATCTTCTACCCCCTGGTTTGCAGACTTGGATAACTATTTAGTAGCCCGGATCCTGCCAAAAGAATTCTCGAGTCAGCAAAAGAAGAAATTCTTTTTCTGATTTAAAGAATTACTTTTGGGAGGACCCCTTTTTATTCCGTGTATGCACAGACCAGGTAGTGAGAAGATGTGTCTTGAGTGAGGAGGGTTTTAAAATTTTACGTCATTGTCACGAGGGACCCACCGGTGGTCATTATCATTCGAACTGAACCGCGAGGAAGGCGCTGGAGGCAGGCTTTTATTGGCACACGCTCTTCAAAGATGCTCACACCCTTGTGAGTACTTGCGACAGCTGCCAGTGGTCAGGGAACATCTCTCGCCGGGATGAGATGCCCCAAAATATTTTCTTAGAATGCGAAATTTTCGATCTTTGGGGTATTGATTTTGTTGGTCCTCTCCCTCCCTCATATTCAAACAAATATATTCTCGTTGCGGCCGACTACGTGTCGAGATGGGCGGAAGCGCAAGCTCTCCCCACCAACGATGCGCGAGTCGTCGTTAATTTCTTAAAAAAATTATTTTCTCGATTTGGCACGCCACGCGCTATTATGAGTGATCGGGGCACCCATTTTTGCAATAGTCAATTTACAAATATTTAAGCAAAATATGGTGTCACGCACAAATTATCCACCGCATATCACCCACAAACAAGCGGCCAAGTCGAAGTTGTTAATCGAGAATTAAAGCGGATTCTAGAAAAATTAGTTTCTATTAATCGGAAGGATTGGGCAATAAAGCTCGATGACGCGCTATGGGCCTATCGAACGGTGTATAAGACCGCTATCAGTTGTACACCGTATCGAATGGTTTATGGCAAAGCTTGCCACCTTCCAGACGAATTAGAACACCGCGCATTTTGGGCGCTTAAATTTTTAAATCTCGATTCCACTTTAGCGGGCAAACAAAGAAAATTTCAAATAAACGAATTAGATGAATGGCGAGCGAATGCGTACGAGAGCAATAAGTTATACAAGGAGAGAACAAAGTTTTATCATGATAAACACATAAAATTTCGGAAAACTTTTTCGCCGGGCGACCTCGTCCTCCTTTATAATTCTCGCCTTCGCCATTTTCTGGGAAAACTAAAATCCCGATGGTCCGGACCCTTTATTGTTAAAGAGGTTTGGTCCTATGGGACAATTTTAATTTCCACCCGGAAAAAGGTTCCTTCAAAGTTAACGGGCACCGCCTTAAATTATATCTTCCGGGAGAGTTAACTAATGAAAAGAGTGACTCATTTTTACTTCCTCCTATAATATGATCGACAAGTAGGTCAAGCTATGCGACCTTAAACAAAGCGCTTTTGGGAGGCACCCCAAAGTTATCTTTTTATTGTTTTCTCTTGTTCTTTAACATATTTTGTAGGTAATCGCCGCTTCCCCACGCAAACTTCAAAAAAAAAATCAGGGAAGCACTTTCTCCTTTTTCCTTCTCTTTTATCATGCGTTCCCTTTTTGTTTTGACTTGCACTTTATTTACTTCTTTTCTTTAAACTTCATACTTAGTTTTAAACATTGGGGACAATGTTTAACTTTAAGTATGTGGGTGTAAATAGTTCTTTATAAATAGTTTTTAAATTAGAAAATTTTCAAAAAAAAGATTGTCTTTTAGTTAAGCACTTGTAAAACCCAAAAAAACTCAAAAAATTTAGAAAATCGAAAATTTAAATTCTCGGAAAGGACGCTTTGGGCTTGAATTCCCATCACAGCCTCTAGTACCTTGCGATCCCTTCACCGGGCAGACCTCGGGAAGTCTGAGAATTAACAAAAACAATTTAGTTTTTTTTTAGTTTATGTTTAGCATTTTTTATTATTTAGATAATATCAAAAATCCAAAAAAAAAGATAATATAAAAATTCAAATATATATATATATATATATGAAAAACGTAGAACAAAAAACCAAAAAAAAATACAAAAATCTTATACCTCTCCTATTTGTTGTTTTTGTGATTTCTTAGAAATCTAGTTGAGAATATTTATAAGCATGTTTAGGTTTTTAATTAGCTAAAATTTTGATTATCATTGTTTGTTAATTTTAAATTTGAGGTAATTTTGTTTTAAGAATCATCTTATGATTTTAACTTGAGTAGAGAACTTATTTAGCATGACTTCTCTTTTAACTTTTAAATGACTTCATTTTGTAGTGAATTTGCTAAACCTCTTTAGATTTCAATTATATTTTCTTCTAACTTTTTAGATCTTAGGAAATTTAATTTTATAGAATTTGCTCTCAAAATAATTTAAAGCTAGCTAGATTTATTTTCTCTACCCTACCCATTTGATGGCATATAAAAAAAAGTATTTTAAAAGATCATATGTCATGGGAATAAGAGGATAAAATTCATTATTTCCTAAAACATATGCACCCAAAATATTTGAAAAGATTATATGGCATGGAGTAAGAGGATAAAATTCATTACTCCTAAACCATATACATTTTCGGTTGTTATTAGAAGAGAAAAATATATATATACATATATATATAGAGAGAGAGAGAGGTGAGAGGATAAAATTCGTCACCTCAAATCAAAGATCTCTTCTTATGCCAAATTTTAAGAAATCCCCCTTAGCCAATTATCATTGTTCTAGATTTAGTTTAAGATTATGGAGAGAGCAATATTTAGTAAGTTACTTTTCCTTATGTTTCTTTTAAGATAGAGTTCTTATAATTTTAATTTAATCTCGTTTTATAATTTCTACAATATTGTTAAACTAATTAATTTTCTTGAGAAGTCCTTGCCTAAACATTTTTCCCTCTTTTCAAATCATCATCATAATTTAGGACTTAACTCCTCCTTGAATTTACTCTTAACTTAACTTTTGGTTTAAATGAAATTTTAGTTTAAAATTAATATTTTTTAAGGATGTCTTATAAATTATATCTCACACTTTTGCTCTGGAATAGCAAAACCTCAAGTATTGGGGTATTTGATGAGTAGTATTTTTGCGTATTTTAATTATAGTATTTAGTCTAGTTTTAATTTAAAATTGCAAATATTATTTATATTTTAGTTTAAAATCACTTCTTTTATAATTTCTGTTTTAAATGTAGTTTTACTTTTATTTTTGCAGAATTTTGGAAAAAATTGGAGAAAATCACAAGTCACGCCCTCAGTCACGCCCGTGACCAAGGGCGTGTAGCCTAAAGATCTGCGTTCGACGAAATTGCCCCTGCGTTCGACGAAATTGGAGCTGCGTTCGACGAAAGTTCTCTGCCGCTGCGTTCGACGAAAGTTCTCTGCCGCTGCATTCGATGAAAGTTCTCTGTCGCTGCGTTCGACGAAAGTTCTTTGCCGTTGCGTTAGACGAAATCTGAGCTCCGTTCGACGAACGCGCTCTGCCGCACCGAATTCTATCCCACGCTGCATTAATTTAAGCCGCCCAGGTACATGCCCGTGACCCGAAATGTCACGCTCGTGACCCGAAATGTCACTCATGTGACTTTCCCGCGTTATCCCTGCTCTGGCCCGCCGAATTCCAGCCCATGCTGTATTTAATGAAGCCGTCCAAAGTCACGCCCGTGACCCAAGTTACACGGGCGTGTAATGTCCAAATTTCTCCCGTCGTCACGCAAAGTCCACGCCACTGTCAGATACGATGTCAGTAATGTTTACACGCCCTAGGTCACGCCCGTGACCAAGGGCGTGTAACTTGAAATTTTTTGCTATAAATTCAAAGGCTCTCCTTGAGTCCAGGGTTCAGAAATTTGGAGAGGAGGAGGTGCTGTTAGAGCTGTTAGTGACCTTTTTCAATGCTATTTCATGTCTTTCAATTTCATGTTCTTCCTTTTCAATTCATGTAATGTGCTAGTTCCTATCTTAATGCAATAGTTTAGTTTAAGCTTGTAATCTTTTCCTTCCTAGCCTTGTAATCTCTTCTTAAGCTTGTAATAGTTTTGGTTTTCAATAAAATTAAGTTTGCTTTCTTTCATGTTCTCTTTCTCCTTAAGCACTCTTCCTTTCATGCAATGTTAATTTTTCTTTCCTTTTCCCCCTCCACTATGTTTGAGCATTAAGCCTTTTTATTTTCGTTTAATCTTTTCATTTAGCTTGCATTTTGTCTTTTTTTTAGTTAAGCAAAACAAACCTCAAAATTTCGTCGATAAGATAATGGTGACTTTCCTCGAAGTAGAAGTAATCAACACGCCCCGTGGAATACGACCTTGATATTCCTAAATATCCTATACTATAGACGATAAGGTACACTTGCCTTAATTAGATATAGTTTTGGAGAAAATCTTCAAACCTTCACATAATTTCAAAACACGGAAATTCTATATCAGGAACATTGCAGGGCACTATTCCCAACAATCTCCCCTATTTGAAGAAGCCCTAACTTACCCCAATAATAAATGCCACTTATGAAGAGATATAACATTTCAGATAATGAAATCACACATAAAGCAGCAATCATATAAATAGATTAAGTGTTCTTCAAACATATAAATAGATTAAATGTTCTAGAATAATCATTCGCATTCAATTTGCCCCAACATGATAATTTGTGATTTTAGTTTGTTGTCCATCAGTGTCTGCTGCTATTGCTTGCTCCTTTGGCTTTCTGCCTCCGCCTTTGATAGTAGTTGATGGGTAGGGGAATCATCTTAGGAGAAGGAGGAGGACCTTGTGGGAATGCTAGCTTGTGGTTCTTCCTCCTTTCCAGCTGCTTTAGATGCTTCTCCCATTCAACTGATTGGTATACTCTCTGATAATCCTATTGAGGGTATCTAAATTGGATCCACGATTCTGTTATTATTTCTCTTGATACTGGACTCCACCTTCCGGATTGTGGATCCAACTGAATTTCCCTCAGTCTCTTTTGCCTGTACTGGTTGCTTTGAATTCTCTTCCTTTTTCTGGAAGTGGCTGATTCTACAAATTCTATCCCGTACTCAGCAGAGTAAGTGCTTGCAGAAAGATTGACAGCATCATAGACTGATGGGGGTTGTTGCAACGACTGCTTTATTTGGTTTGTTATCCACATCGCCTGATGTGAACTGGCATTGATTATTTCATTCCCCCCCCCCCTTTAGGGCTTGTTCAAGTATCCTTTCTTCAAGTCCTTCTCTTGCTAGATTTATCCGTTCATTCAGATTTTGGTCGGTCTCATCCAAGTTATTCCCTAACTCAAGAAGATGGGCTTCTAGGGTGTGAATTCTCATTCACCCTGGTCAGAATTTGATTTCTGTTATTTTCAGCACCTGTGTCCATCTTCTCAAAGCTATAATATACATTATTTGAGAAGGTTTCTTGATCTGTCAGGATTTTATGTGTTTGATGTCCCACTTTATTAACCTCCTCACACATCTTATCTATGCAGGGGCTGCCATAGTATAGAAGTGAGCGCATTGAGTGTTGAGGTTGTTTATGTCACCCTTTATTTTCTTAATTTCTCCCTTCACCTCCTGCCGTAGACTATCCACAGTTTTACTATAAATTTCTCTAGATGTATTCTCTGAGCATGGAGTAAAGCTGATATCATGTGGAAAAGAGAACCTGACTGAATCGAAGATGGCTCAGCAGATTGTTCGTCTTGCGCTTCTCTTTCTGATGGAATTTCTTCAGAGTGATCTGTTGATGATTTGTCACTGATATGGGCTATTACCTTAGCCTTCCCCTTGCAAACTTCTGGGGTCGTCTCCCCAGGGCAATTAAGCACAATCTTGCTTGCTGTTATCAACTCTCGGAAGTCTGAGAGAGTGATGTCTGCTGTTGTCTCAGGCATAGCACTTCTATCTTCTGGGAGAGAGGGCATATTCTGTTGATCTTCTAGGTCAGAGTACCCCAGATGGGTCTCCCCCTCAACTCGAGCATCCTCATGGAGCATTTCGTCATTTTGGGCTGAGCCCATGAATTGGGGCTCCCCCTCAACAGGCTCACTCCCCTCATTGGGGTTTCCAGTATTTTCAGGAACCTCTGTGTGAGCAGGTTCAGGGGTTAGGACAGGAACATTTTCTTTGGTGGATGGTTCACCTCTGGATGGAGCGGGATGGTGTGGGGATGGTGTCATGTCATCAGAGCTGCTTGATGACTCTTCTTCTTCGGAGGAATTTATTTGGGGTGCTGGTTTCTTCTGTTTCTTTGTAGCTGGCTGTACATCCGAGGATGGTTTGGGGATGGACCTGTCCCATCGGTCTAGCATCTTTGCATCTAATTTCTTGGAGTAGTGAAGAGTTACTCCCATTCTCTTTTGCAACACATCACCCTGGATGTTTAGAAAGATGATGCGTATTCGGCAAGTGCAGCGGTCGCTGTCAAGTAATAAAATTGGGAATAGCTTCCCCTAATATCGTCTCTCAAGGAATGCAGGTTCTGGTGAACGAAATGCGTGGTGAATCGATCGTTACACGAGTGAATAAAGTAAAAACAAGGGCATTGTGATTTGGTTCCTAAGCTAATGCGGAAAAGAGAGATGCGGGTCAAAACTCCGCTTCGCAAGGCGGGATGGATGCAACGGCTGCGATGCCGTGCTTCGGGAGGCGCGTGGATGGAAAGTAACTGTGGCAGGTGAGGGTCGCACACACCTCTTCTCCAAGTATCACCACTAGCAATTGCTAGGGCTTCACACAGAACGAACTCAGAAAATCACAACAAGGAAAATTCTATTCTCACACCACCGCATCATTGCACATGAACATCATAAAAGATCTATGACATTAAGCTAATCAATAGTTCATTACAACAACACAAAGAAAACACAAGCATCAAGTTTAGAGAGGACCAATAGGAAGATTTCACCGCATCGTGGGTTCTCGGCCGGAACGAGAGGTTGTCGGGCTCACTCCGGGCTCGGCCCTCAGATGGTGTGCGGACTCGATGGAGGTTGTCACCGCTCCAACGACCTACAACACTTCTATGGCTTCCCACGACGAGGAATGCTTGAACACTTGGTGGAGAATGCTTGTTAACACTCCCGAATGGAAGAATGGTGGTGGAAATCGCCTGAATATGGTCTCCTTGGTGGTGGAGGTGAAGGAGAAGCCTTCAGACCTCAGAAACGGCAGGAAGGACCCGATTTCCCGCTCCCCTCGAGGGCTCTCTCGTTGACTGCGGCTTATCCTGCTTTTTATACTAAACAGGAAGAAAAATGGTCACGCACGGTCGAACGCACGACCGTGCGTGAACCGTGCATTATTAAATAATAAATTCTGACTTGAGGGAGACGATGCGCAGCCCGTGCGTTTTACTCATGCACGGGCAAATCCTCCCGTGCATAAAAATGCACGGATAAATTCAGAATGACTAAAAATAGGAGGAAACAGGTCGACCGTGCATTTTACTCACGCACGGGCAAATCCTCCCGTGCGTACAAACGCACGACTAAACTCAGATTGTCCATTTTCTGCCCAGATACAGACGCACGATCGCAACCGTCTGTGCGTCAAGGAAATGCACGACCGTGCGATATGCACAGACATAGATTTTGGGGGAAAATGGTACGATCCGACCACCTGCACATAAGACATAACAGTTGGGAATACACCTCCAACACCAAATAAACACAAAAAAAGGATTGGGGAGCACCATGTGCTTACCCCCAATAACAAGGAGCGCAAATGCACACCGAAACGGGCCTAAGAGTGCAACTAGCAGGGAATAACAAATATGATCGTAAACATGCCTAAAGTGTGGTGCAACGACTAGAAATACGGCCCAGATGAGTCCATAAATGTGTATATAAATCGGACTCATCACACCTCCAGACTTAACCATTTGCACGTCTCGGGCAAACTACTCCGCTCTCCTATCGGAACAATTGGATGTTAGAGTATGATTGAGTGGTGGAGACTCATGCGAAGTCGCATGCTCACGGGCGTAGAAATACATTAGAATAGAATTTAACTGAAAATTATATTTAACTATTTCTAAAAGAGTAATTTGAAATCTAATTTACTTGGATGGTGAATCCCGGTGAATCTTTCGGTCGCGCAAAAGGGAAAATAGCGTGACTAATGAGTAGAGTTTTACTTGAATTAAAGCTCGGGACAAACTCCTAAGAAATCCATCAAAGTCGGTGTCCATAGGCTTGCACGTTCGCACTCTCTCTACTGCATGAGACGACTCGTATCTAAAATCAATAGGACTTATGGGTTAGGATTGGGCTTATGTTGAGTTTAGGCTAGATAAGTAGAAGGACGATGGGAATCGCATTCAACATAACTGAGCACTCAAGAGAATTACAATCACCAATACAACAATTTCAAGAAGTACACAACACCCCCAGACTTCAACTGAACACTAGGTGTGTGCTAAGCCAATCATACTTTGTCTCGGTCGAGAGAATGAAATTGAAATTTCGTTTTGAACAATTTTTCTTCTTTTTCTCCCTTCTTTTTTTTCTTTTCTCGACAGAATTTCCATTGTAGGTACACTAAAAACTTCTCCTTCAGCTTTTTCAAAGCTATCATACAACACGAAGATGACACCAAACATGATAGATATATAAATTTCTTTCAGCTCATTTGTTGGTGCGAAAATGGGTGTGGCCGTATGGCTTTGGTGACATTTTGGAGGATCTAAACAAGGAGGAAAGGTAGGCTCAAGTGGGCTTGCAAAGGTGATTACATTGGTAAGGATTTCAAAAGCACAAACGGATCATGAAATGGCCTATATCACACTTTATAACGAGTACTTCAACGCAATCGTTTCAAGAGTCGCCTAGTGCAAGTTCTAGCCACCGATAAAGGTTGTCCTTCCTTCCGACCCTAGTAATAAGCTACTACTAGTACAGCTACACTCAACCCTATGCTACCGTTGGATTCACCGGATTCACCACTAAAGTAAAATAAATTGCAGCTACTATAATAGAAATACTTAAATTACAACATTGAATTTTATTCTACTCTAATTGAATTTCTAGGCGTGACGGGAGCACTCGACTAGAGCACTACTCGAGTCGACATTTTTCTCTACTCCTCACTCCTACCCTAACAATCCAATTCTTACGAGAGGGGAACCTCGCAGCAATACCCAATAAGCACGCGTGATCAAGTGCACGTGTACTAGGGGCAAGTGTACGCAGTGTTCACAATACAATTGAAAATTCCTAACTCAGCACATTCTAACATGTTATGCAAAGTGTGTGCACGTGCATAGCTCGATCCCTCCCCCAGACTTGATCAAAACTAAATAAAATAGCAAATTCTGGAAGGAGAATAGGGGTAGAGTGGTCCTATGCTCATAAATGAGCATTCCAGAAGTGCGGTAATTCCTTCTTTAAATTTTTCTCCTTCCGCATCCACCACGCGAGAGCTTTAACCTGCGATGTTAGCAAAAAGAAAAATAACAGGACTAAAAGCAATAGACTAAGAAAACGGAACCGGGTGGTTCCCATGGGTTGTCTCCCAAGAAGCCCTTTTGTTTAACATCCTTAAAGGTGGACCAAATACCTGTATTACAGTTCGAAAGCAGCAGTTATAAAATTGTTCCGTACTTAATAAAAACACAACACAGCAATGTAATATAACAGAGCACAAAATCAGACAGAAGAAACAGCACAAACAAAACCTGGAGACCCCATCACGCATCAGTTGTATACTGATTTGTGGTGGTTCTCCCCAGCCATGTGAGATGGGAAGGAGGTGAAGGCTTTAGGGCCCAAGGAGGATGTCTCCCCCTTTCCCCTAACCTCCTCCTTCTCGTGCCGGAGGGCAGCAGAGAGTGCTCCACGCAATAATCTTTCTTGCATCAGCTTCTCCACAGTTGGAGAGCGCCAACGTTGATAGTCGTCAGAACTTCCCACCTTGGTGGTCGGTGGCATCACTTCCGTTGCCGCCGTGACAACTGGATCAGCCCAATGGACCTGTTTAAAATGTTTACAGTGGTCATTATGACTAAAAAAAATTGTTCATAAGGCGCTTTGCTCCGCCTTCTCTCTCATCGTTCAGCGCTTGGGTCTCACCGCTTTCTCCTGCCTTTATCACCTCTTCATTCACGACCCGCAACTCCTCTTCTTGCTTCTCTCCTTCTAGCGATCTTTTTTCTTTCCTTGCTTCTGCATCACTAGATGATTCATCAGTGATAACAAGGGGAGAGTGGATTACTGCTTCGGAAACAATCTTGAGCAAGTGGGGGGTGTTACCTTACAAGGTAAGACAACACACCCCTTAGAAAAATTTAAGGTGGCACCGCTCTCTTTTAAGAATGGTACTCCCAAGATGGGAATAGATTGATTCTGACTTGGTCCCAAAACTTGGAAGCCAGCAACCATGACTGTCCCTTCGATTGTAACTTCCACATTCCTTACTTCTCCCTCTGTCTAAATGACAGTCCCATTAGCAAGCACTAGGGATTTCTGATCATCTGTGTTCATTTCAAGTTTTAATTTAGCAACATCCTGTAATGCAAGGACGTTGCGAGATGAACCAGAATCACATAGGGCCGTCGTTTCAATATTATTAATGGAGCATGAGATCACCAACTCATTTGGGTCACTCACTCCCGCATCGGAGAGACTCTTCCCTTGGTTAATTGGATTTTTGTCAGTATTACTTGGAAGGGTCCCTTGCGAACGCTCGGTTAGCACTTGAGCCAATTGACCCAATTGCGTCTCCAAGTTACGCATGGACGCGGTTTGGATCGCCAAACTAAAGTTGGCTGCTTCCATGAACTTCTCCATCATTTCTTCCAGATTACTTTTCTTTGGGGCCGGGGCGCCTTGATTATAACCCAGATGAGGCGGCCTCGGTTGGCTTCCGGACGCTTGAGCATCGTATTGATGCTGGCCCAGTTGCCATCGTTGGCCTGCAGTATTTTGATTCCAGGAAAAGTTCGGGTGATTTCTCACACCCGGATTATAGGCATTGCCATAGGGTGCCCCTAGCTTGGTTTCCTACAAAATTTACCGATTCATTTAAATTAAGCTGAGAGAATTCACCTGATAGCCTGCTACCTGGGCACTCGTATGCGTGGTGACCACCGCCTCCGCATTCTTCACAAGAAATGTTAGTCGCGGGCGCAGCATCGAGAGGTAATGAGTCCACCACAAACAGTCCCCGAGCGCTTCTCGGCGCATTTCTCCTAGCAGTCCAGAAGGTGCTGTGTGAGGCAGTGTCCTACAGAATTCAGAGAGCTTCCTCCGGCGTATGGTTCATCAGGGTCCCTCCTGCAGCAGCGTCAATCATTGCCCGGTGGTTGGGCTCGATGATGAAGTAGAAGGTTTCCACGATGTTCCATGGCTGGAGCTCGTGATTTGGACATTTGCGAAGGAGGTCACCAAGACGCTCCCAAGCTTCTGCGAGAGTTTCTTGCTCAGCTTGCCGGAAAGTGGCGATCTCCCGCCGAAGGCTCACAATTTTGTCCACCGGGTGGAATTTGGCGAGAAATTTGGAAGCAAGCGCGTCCCAAGTGGCAGCAGTTCCTGGAGGGATAGAATGGAGCCAAACCTTGGCTTTGTCACGCAACGAGAAAGGGAAAAGTCTCATCTTGACTGTTTCGTCAGTAATTCCTGCATACCGGAAGGTACCGCAAATGTCGGCAAACTCTACCAAGTGATGATGTGGGTCTTCACTAGACATCCCAGAGAACTGAGCGTTGTTGCGGATGATGTTCAGCATGGCCGGTTTGATCTCAAACTGGTTATTCATGATGTTAGGCCCAAATACTGGATACACACTCCCAACTGTTGGAGTGGTATAATCTCTCATGGTCCGGGGCCTCGGTCTAACCACCTCCTGCTCATCCCTTAGATGATTTTGCCCCATATGGGGTACTCCATAATTCACTTCTTCCCGATCATTGTGTATCTCGGCATACCTCCATGTTCCATATTATCTCCCATAGCCGCTTGCATGGCTGCAACACTCCTTAGTGCGCGCGTAGTACGTTCAATCTCCAGATCAAAGGGTACTAATTCCCTTCCGACTTGCCTCTGCATACACAAAAAGAAGACACAAAGAAAAACAAAAATAAAAAACAACTGCTCCTATAACAAGGATTCACAACACAAAGTGTTACACGCCTGCATTCCCCGACAACGGCGCCAAAAACTTGATGCGTATTCAGCAAGTGCAGTGGTCGCTGTAAAGTAATAAAATTGGGAATAGCTTCCCCGGATATCGTCTCTCAAGGAATGCAGGTTCTGGTGAACGAAACGCGTGGTGAATTGATCGTTACACGAGGGAATAAAGTAAAAACAAGGGCATTGTGATTTGGTTCCTAAGCTAATGCGGAAAAGAGAGATAATGGTCAAAACTCCGCTTCGCAAGGCGGTATGGATGCAATGATCGCGATGCCGTGCTTCGGGAGGCGCATGGACAGAAAATAACTGTGACGGGTGAGGGTCACACACCTCTTCTCCAAGCATCACCACTAGCAATTGCTAGGGCTTCAAACAACGAACTCAGAAAATCACAATAAGGAAAATGCTATTCTCACACCACGACATCATTGCACATGAACATCATAAAAGATCTATGACATTAAGTTAATCAATAGTTCATTACAACAACACAAAGAAAACACAAGCATCAAGTTTAGAGAGGACCAAAAGGAAGATGTCACCGCATCTTGGGTTCTCGGCTCGCCCCTCAGATGGTGTGCGTACTCGATGGAGGCTGTCACCGCTCCAACGACCTACATCACTTCTATGGCTTCCCACGACGAGGAATGCTTGAACACTTGGTGGAGAATGCTTGCTAACACTCCCGAATGGAAGAATGGTGGTGGAAATCGCCGGAATATGGTCTCCTTGGTGGTGGAGGTGAAGGAGAAGCCTTCACACCTCAGAAACGGCGGGAAGGACCTGATTTCCCGCTCCCCTTGAGGGCTCTCTCGTTGACTGCGGCTTATCCTACTTTTTATACTAAACAGGCAGAAAAATGGTCACGCACAGTCGAACGCACGACCGTGCGTGAATCGTGCGTTATTAAATGATAAATTCTGACTTGAGGGAGACGCTGCGCCGCCCGTGCGTTTTACTCACGCACGGGCAAATCCTCCCGTGCGTAAAAATGCACGGATAAATTCAGAATGACTAAAACAGGAGGAAACAGGTCGACCGTGCGTTTTACTCACGCATAGGCAAATCCGCCCGTGCGTACAAACGCACGACTAAACTCAGATTGTCCATTTTCTGCCCAGATACAGATGCATGATCGCAACCATCCGTGCGTCAAGGAAATGCACGACCGTGTGATATGCACAGGCATAGATTTTGGGGGAAAACGGGACGATTCGGCCACCTGCACATAAGACATACCAGCTGGGAATACACCTCCAGCACCAAATAAACACAGAAAAAGTATCGGGGATCACCATGTGCTTACCCCCATAACAAGGAGCGCAAATGCACACCGAAACGGGCCTAAGAGTGAACCTAGCAGGGAATAACAAATATGATCGTAAACAAGCCTAAAGTGTGGTGCAACGACTAGAAATACGGCCCAGATGAGTCCATAAATGTGTATATAAATGGGACTCATCAAAAGAAAAGGGACAATATTCTCCCATAGGAGGGGGTCTTCAGGGTGTTCTTTAGTCTCTGGAAGAGGAACTCACTCCAGTCGGTTTTCTTAGAGTGAATGATTCGGGCCATGACAGCAAACATGTCTTTGGATATGCGGTCGTGGGAACCAGGCTTGCACAAGAACACTTTGCCAATAATGTCGGCCATCAGCTTCCCCTTCTGATTGAATTTAGCTCTCTTGATAGACCCGTAGGTCTTCCCGGTTTGTCCGCACCATGTGTAGCTTGCAGACATTTCTTCACCGGTTAGCTCACCCTCCTCCTCTCCCCCTTCGATTCTTGGCAGATTCAGTGCTTTACCGAGGCTATCTGCAGATATCTTAATGTTCTAGCCTCCCACCTTAGTCTTTATTTGTGATTCAGTATGGTTAAGTCTTGCTTTGGCATAGAACTCGGCTAGTTCTCAGTGGAGAAGGACCAACGGTTCGCATAGGACATATTCCAGGCCAGATGTCTCCAGCAGCCCTATCACTGATCGTATCTCGTCGGAGCAGGCATTGAAGCCTCCTCGTTGAAGTTCACAACCTGAGATTACTTCTTCTTTCTTTGGAGCCATCGATTCGGAGTGAGAGAGACGGCAATACGTTAATCGAGGCAAGGGTTTGTCGATGGAATGGCTTAGGGCAAATGATAGCATAATTTTATTTTTGAACATTCACTCTATTTATAGTGTCGGTAGGTCAAGAGGCGCGTACCTTAAGAAAAATGATCGGACGGCTCTGATGAGCCGATTCTAATCCCATAATAAATAGTTTGATTATATTCTGACGATGCGCTTGTTGCCGTCGAAATATTCCTTGGATACGCATTCTCCCATCTCGAATCTTTGTCATCTTAACGTCCATTGTATCGTCGTAACACCTTTTTGATTGACGATTATAGATTCCAAGATCTATTCATCTTTTGGGCCCCTTTTAGTCAAATGGCCTGCACTAATTTTGTTAATAAATGAACTTTGCTGTTCTGTCTGTGGGTCAGAACAGCTACTTTGTCCAAGGTCCAGATTTGCTTCTGGTGGGCACTTGGATTACCTGCAAAACACGATTACAAGCCCTTAGGAACCCAAGTGAATTTGGGTCCTAGAAAATTGTCAGCTTTGAAGGGCATACTGGATATCACTGCCCTCGAATATGCATAATGATTGTGAAATAGATTGTTTGCAGGTTTAGTATTTGTTACCCTTAGAGCTGTTGGATTGTGCCAACAAGCACTTACAAAGTGCCCCGTCTTACCACAACACCAACAGGTAAATTTGTTGTACCTTATCCTCTTGTTGTTGGTTGGTGTATGATTCTTCTGTGGGTAGGAGGAGTACCTATAGGAAATAGAGTTGTATTGGTCATGGGTGTGATTCTTCCCGTTCTCACTTCTTCTGTTAAAGTCAGTTCTTAGTAAAGGTCCCTTCATTATCCTGGATTTACTGAGCTCCTGTTCCCTTGTGATTCTTCTTTCATGATTTACTCTGGAGGAGGCATGTAACATCTTTCTCCCTCCTGTGGAACTGCTGTCTTTACCCAGTGGAGGAGTTGTCTTTGGTTTAGAGGATTTGGCTCCTGTCTTTTCTCTTGTGGGGGATTTGTTCTTCATGCCACTAGCTTGATTGACCCTGAATTTCGATGGTCCAGCCAGATCCCTGTCCTTCTTTAGAAGTACAATTTCTTTGGTTAGAGAGTAGCATAGTTCTCTGCTATCAACCAAAGCTTTCATGGTTTTCCCAAACTTGGTTATCAAATCCATGTTTGAGCAAGCATTATAATCTCTTTTGAGCTGACAGAAATCTGCGTTCTCCATAGTCAGCCTATCAGCTTTTTCCAAGAGATCGGAGTTTCTGGCTTGGAGATTAAAGATCTCATCAGCTTGCTCCCTGCAGATCTCCTTGCTCCTTCTGAGTTCTTCTAGAAGATCCTCATAAGTTTCTAAGGGACATATTTCGGAATCTGAATCGGTATTAAATAATGGAGCCCTTATGCCTACCTGTTCTGGTGTTGTTTCATCCTGAATTTCTTCCTCTAATTCAGATAGGACAGTTAGTCCAAACTGAGCTTCCTCCTCTGCATTTGAGTTGCTTTAGTCGCTATCACTCAGGGTTTTATTCTTCACCTCAGCCGCAGTACTTCTAACTTCGGAGGATCCTTCCATGAGGACTGTCAGAGAGTTCCGTATCTCCTTAGTTGTTGTGCAGTGGATCAAATTTTGGAGTATAAGAGTATCAACTGCATCAGCTATGATGTTTCTGACTTTCTTGTCCAAGTTAACTAGGGTGATATCATCCTCAGTTATTGTCTTGGATGTGGTCTTGGGAGCATATGGCCCTTCTTGAGTGACTTGAAACATCCTGGGATCCATAGCCTCCATGAATATTCTTGTTCTAACCTTCCATAGGGCAAAGTTCTCTCTAGAATAGGTAACTATTCTTGATTCCATACTTATGATGCTTAGACACCCACTGGCAGATCTGTTCAAGCTGTTAAGCTTTATTTGAACAACCTCCCTTTGATTCCACTTGTTGTTTATTGGGTGTCAACTTATCACCTAGATTGGGGGGGGGGGGGGGGGGGGGGGGGGGGTTGAATAGGTTTTTCAAATTATATTATCCCCTTTTGGTGTACTTGAATTATGGTTAGAAGATTTAGAAGTTATAAAGCATAACACAGAAAACACACAATGATGTATAGAGGTTCCTCAAGATAGGGTGTCTTGAGTAGTCTTCTTTCCCTCTACGCCTACCTAGCAGTGTGCTAGGCTCGGCAAACGCCGCCAAAACTTCAGGCCCTCAAGCCTTACAACACGGACCCGCAAGTCCAACAGCCTAGGCCCGCATGCCCCTACTGTCGCCGAGCCCGCAAGCTCGACACTCAGGCCCTCAAGTCCTACACGACACAGATCTGCAAGTCCTGCGCCTACAGCCTAGGCCTGCAAGCCCCTACTGCACCCGAGCCCTCAAGCTCGACAAGATCGGACCCGCAAGTCCACTGCCCTGGCCCTCAAGACTCACAGCTCTCCAGCCCTCAAGCTAGACGGTGTTGGACCCGCAAGTCCACTGCCCTGGCCCTGAAGCCTAATAGATCTCCAGCCCTCAAGATAGACGGTTTGTCCTGCATGACTTACAAGAGATTACAGTAAATAAATGTGTTTCTTCTGCCTGATTGTGATTGGCGACTTAGCCTGATGAAGATCAGCTTCTTTAGGTTGAAGAAGATGCTTCTTGATCTGGAGATTCGGCACTGGATCTTGTTCAGCCTTCACATCTTTTGCCTGATGTTGATCGGCTACTTTTCAATCGATGATGATGACTGATTCTTCAGAGAGCACTTGATTTTTTCTCTCTACTTGATCTACTTAATCTCCGCCGAGAATACTGTTCTATTGAAATGTAGTGGCGGGATTCTTTTTCTTTTTTGTTTCGATGCAGGACTGCTTTTTCTAGTGCATCACTGTTCCCTTTTATAGGTTTGATGATCCGTATAATGGTCATAAGTCGTATCTTTTAATGTCAGATGCCCATATCTTTAGAATATACGCTGATTGGACAATTGAGCGGCGGCATTAAATGCTGACAGCGCGTCTGCAACGTTTGAATTCTGTCTTGATGATATTTCCACCTTCAAGTTGATACCGACAGTATCTTGACGATATGGACAATATCTCAACGACAAGACTTTGTCAATTCCTTGGTCATTAGTAGACCTTCAAGTCTTCTTACTTCTTCCACTGATGGTGGTATCTCGACGATACAAGATATCCTTGCGATTATGCATATACGACGATAAGCTCTCCCTGACTGTGTCATTGAGATCTTCTTTCTTGCTGTCTGTCGTCGTAATCATGTTGTTCTCTCGATGACATGAGTGATGTTATGTCGACGCTTCAGCAGCTGCTAGTCTTCAGCTTGTCTTTCTTCAGTCGACATGCCTTCTTTACGACGATGTCCGACAACATCAGTCATACTTAGCCTTCTCAGCGACAAGGCTATTTTGTTAATGTCGACGATGAGCTCTTCTCGATGACATTTCTTCCTTTGTCTTCATTCTTTTCTGCGTTCGACGAACAACAGCATTCTGCGATCGACAAACACGCCAAGTCTCAGCATTCGACGAACACACCAAGTCTCAACGGTCGACGAACTCACCAAGTCTCAGCGGTCGACGAACACGCTGCTTCTCAGCGGTTTCTTTGCTCGTCATCATGACGACAAGCATTCTTTGTCGGCAGCATTGCTTATTCGTCTCGATGATATAGTACTTAGTTAAATAACTAAGGTACATGATGTGTTGTCGATTTCTGCAAGCATAAACTGGATGGAATGTTAAATACAACTTGCATTTATCATTGAGCTGAGCACTTCTTCAAATCAGGAACATTGTAGGGCACTATTCCCAACAAGGATTTTAGGGTTAATCAACCCCAAGCCACACAAATATATGTGAGGGTATTATAGGTGATAACAAGGTAGTGGCCCAAGTTTCACCACTTTTGGACGAAGGTTGACCCCTCAAATCCATCAAGAGCACTTTTGTTATATTGACCCAATTTCCCCTTATATGACCAAATTTGAATCACTAGGTCACCTAATCAAATCAACTCTAAAGGGGCTGAAATTTTTTCCAGGGTCATATGATGACCTATAGAATCACTCACGAGAGTCTTGGATGGTTTTGAGGTCCATAGACCCCATAATTAAATCATACATGAATTATTAAATTCCTACAAAAACTATAGAAAAATCATCTCCAAAAATTTCCACTTTTGGATATGATGAGTGTGCTGGTATTACTAGACTATGGTCCAAATTTCAAAAAATTTGACTGAGTGGTATAGTGGGAGCACACAATTTTGTCTCTGTCAACCCTTGAGACACATTGCACCAAAATGAGTGCTGAGGGAGATCCAGTGGTCCAAATTGAGTGAAATCAATTTTAAAACAAACAAGACCTCAAGCTCTACCTATTTCATGTGGATCAATTTTTCATCAGAAACCATTAAGTATTTTTATTAAATAAAAGTATTCCCTGAATAATATGTGACAATTATTTAAATAACTTATAAATCAAATCATTTCGATCTGCGAATAACAAGTCATGTCAGATCGAACGGTTCCTGGTAATCATACCCAATGAATGGACGACCCAGGATACTTCGTCCTGGAGCACCTTTGGGCTCCAATTCCCGGCCACCTATTCACTTCCCCGGCAGGCCAATGCCTCTACCACCTTCGTCGAGGTGGTGGCCAGCGATTTACGGTGGTTGGCCGGCCGGAAGTGGCCGGGAGGCATGTTTCTAGCAAGGGAAAGAGGGCTCAAAAATGATCTCTCGGGTGGCTCGATCCAAGCTCATTCTGGCTCAGATCGAGCCCCTAACTGATTGAGATCTATGATAAGAGGGAGGAGAAGAGGATCGAACCTTCGATTGGGCATTTTCCCTAGTGATTCTCGTGCTGGCCATGAGAGGGAGAGTTCGCTTTGGAGCCATGCCGACCTTGCACTTAGAGAGACCGAAACCTTCAGGATAGTGAGGGGTTTTGCTCCTTGGCATGCTCTATATCTGATGGTGTTAAAGAACCCAATTAGGGCAAGGGTGGGGGTTACCGTGAAATTCCAATAATGGCCATTAATAGGATTTCAGTTTTGGCTTGGGGAGATGAATAGGGCCTCAATCTGGCCGGCGGAGGGCTGAAAACTTCTCATCTCCCCATGAGGAGATGAATGGAGACATTAATGGGGGAGATTGAAGGTTCCTTCTTCCTCCCCATTGATTTCCCTTTTCTCTCTCTCTTTCAATTTGGGGGTTTCTCTCTCCTACTCAAATTTCTGAAATTGAGGGACCCACATGGTCAATGGTCCTATTATTGACCATTTTGACCAATCAATTTGACCATTAGTCAAAGGGTTCACCAATTGAAACCATTTAGCCCCTTTTAGGTCATTTTGACCCAAGGTGGTTTAACCCAACCCCTAGGTCAGCTGGGTTGATCCATTTGGGTGCGCATAGACTCCTTGGCACCACTAGGGGTCCATCATGACATGGTGAAGCCACATTGGGCCCATTGGGCCCAATTAGGTCACATAGGGCTATTTTGGGCTCTAGGCTTGGGTTAGCCTAATCCTATGGATTTGACCACTCCCAATGGGTCAAAAGTGGCCCATTGGACCGCTGTTAGGGTTAGGAGAGTCCATGCTAGGTAAACTTGGCCATTTGAGTGGTGTTTGATCATAATAGGTCCCGGTTGATTTAACTAGGGTTAGAGTTGACTTTGGTCAATTTGGCCACTAGGGTTGACACCAGTGGGACCGAAGTGACCTAAGGGGCCCCTCAAGTAGTTAGAGGTGTCATCGTGAGGTCATGCAGTCATTTTAGGGTTCAAAAATCCAACCCTAGTACCATAGCTCAAAATTGTTATCTACTGACCAAAGCCCCTTCCTAATGGGTTTGACTAATCATGGTGGCACCAATGGGTCTATTAGGGCCCAAAGGGTCTACCCTATGTATGAGGGGGTCATGGTGGGTCTAAATGATTTAATAGGTGTTTGGAAATCAAACCCTAGCTTGGGAATTCAAAAATTGATATCTGCAGACCAAGGTGATCACCCCTTCATTCTTTAGGTTCTTAAGGCACTCTTGATCATCTTAGGGTATTGTCATGACCTAGCCATGAAAAAAGCTCTTCTAGGGGTATAGTTGTCTGAGGGATGTTACACCGGTAGACCGGACTAAATTGGACCGTCTTAGCCCGGGAGCGTTCGAGCCTGTAAAGAGTCAAAAAAAAGGGAAAGCTGACAAGACAATTTTTTTAACATGGAAAAACTGTCAACTGGGTGAAAAACACGTGGTTGAATCCGTGTCAGTCAAAACCTCCACTATTTATTGTTGTTGTAAGATCTTTTTAGACGAGGGAGATAGGTCGTTCCTTATTACAATTGTCGGGAGAGAGCGAGAGAGAGGTACTCGGAGAGTGACAGACCACTGCTCACGGAGCTGCCTTTTACCTGCCGCTGAGGGGAATGCTGCGCTCTAAGCTCTCTAGAGACTTCGACTGCTACTTGAAGGTTGGATCGAGGGTGCTCTGTACATCTTTGTCTCTACGGCTTGTCTCCTGCTATGTGAGAGATGTATGGCGTGCTGGTCTTATTGGTGGCTGGAATGCTTGTTCTTGAGTGCGTATAATGCTTATTGCTGAGTATGCGGGGGTGCGCTTGGAGCAGTCGAAGCGCTCAGAGGCATGCTTAGAGCGGTCTTGAGAGTGGAGCACATGGAGGCACACTTGGAGTGGTTTTGAGAGCGGAGTGCACGGAGGCGCGTTTGGAACTGTTTTGAGAGCGCAACGCATGAAGGCACTCTTGGAGCGGTGTTGAGAGCGAAGAGCATGGAGGCGCACTTGGAAGGTGCGCGCAAGGCAGAGGCATGCGCGGGTGCGAGCAAGGAAGAGGCACACTTGGGATCATGCAAGGAAGAGGCGCGCACGAGAGCACCCATGGAAGAGGTGCACTTGGGAGCGTGCAAGGAAGAGGCGCGCGCGGGAGCGTGCAAGGAAGAGGTCGACTTGGGAGAGCGCAAGGAAGAGGCACTGGGGAGCGTGCATGGAAGAGGCGCACTTGGGAGAGTGCAAAGAAGATGCGCGCTTGGGAGCATGCATTGAAGAGGCGCGCTTGGGAGAGCGCATGGAATAGACGTGCGCGGGACCGCACAAGGAATAGGCGTGCGCAGGAGTGCGCAAGGAATAGGCATGCGTGGGCGCGCACAAGTAAGAGGTGCGCATGGGAGCGCGTAAGGAAGAGGATGGCTTGGGGCGTGGAAGGAAGAGGCGCGCTTGGGGGCGCGCAAGGAAGAGGCGTGCTTGGGGCGCGCAAGGAAGAGGCGCGCTTGGGCGCGCACAAGGAAGAGGCACGCTTTGGGGCTCGCAAGGAAGAGGTGTGCTTGGGGGCGCGCAAGAAAGAGGCGCGCTTGGGGGCAAGCTTGGGGGCGCGCAAGGAAGAGGCACGCTTGGAAGCGCGCAAGGAAGAGGTGTGGTGGAGAAAGAAAATTGCGGTAGGAGGAGAGAGAAAATCCATAGGAGGATTTTCCTGGGCGAGAAGGAGATTAAAATGAAGGGGAATGAGGGACTATTTATAGATTCAAAGATGGGAGACCTGGTAATTTCCCCCGATAACAATGTGACGGACGAATAGGAAAGCTCCGTTTAGAGAACGCAATCACCGAATTTATGCAAATGACGAGAATGCCCCCGGTAGGTTACGGGTTCAACGGAAGAGCAACCGCTCCTCTGTGAGGGGTGGTGCGGCTGGCGAGGCCGGCGGCCGGGAAGAGGGCCCCTGGCTCGGGTTGGGCAGCCAAATGTCCGCCTAACTCGGGCAGCCAAATGTCCGCCCAACTTGGGCAGCGGGGAGGCCGCCCCTGTTGGGAGCGGTGGCCGAGATCAGCGGCCAAATGGCCGCCCGATCTGGGAGAACAGGAGGCTGCCCCCGGTGGTGGCGGATGTCGAGATCTGGAGGCCAAATTGGCCGCCAGATTTGGGCGAAGGGGAGGTCGCCCCCAGTGGGGGCGGCAACCGAGATAGGGTGACCAAATTATCCGCCCGATCTGGGCGAAGGGGAGGCTGTCCTCGGTAGGCTCGGAGACCAAGTTCGGGCGGCCAAATTGGGTGCCCGATCTAGGCAAAAGGGAGACCACCCCCACTGGGGGCGGTGGCTGAGATTAGGTGGACAAATGGTCGCATGATCTGGACGAATGGGAGGCCACCCTCGTTGGGGGCGGCGGCCGAGATCGGGCGGCCAAATGGCCGCCCGATCTAGGAGAACGGGAGATCAAACCTGTTGGGGGCGGCGGTAGGATCTTCAAGGCGCTAGAAGATCTTCGAAGGAGGCTCGAAGATCTTCGGAGTCCTCGAGGATTTTTCTTGCACGCGGGAGGAAAGGAGGGAGGAGAGAAAAGTTGGAAATGAAGGAGACCATGAGGTCCTATTTATAATTTTTGAGGGTGGCATTTTCGAAAATAAGTGATGGTTACGGTGGTTATACGGTTATCCGCACACCATAACCAATTTATTTGCTATATGCACACAAGTTTGTATAGTTTTGTGGTGATATGTACTCATATGACGGATATGATTATGCGCACACCAGAAAGCACCCGCAAGGAAGCATTTGTAAAAGCAGTGAAAGACAAAATAAATAGCATACAGACAGAAATTGTTCGCGAGATGCAGCAGCTCTCGTCTTGGTTCAGTGCTTAAAAGAAAGAGAAATAACAAGGGTGCGAGAGAAGACAGGGGGAGAAAGTTGGTAGGCTTAATACTGTACCAACTGCCATCGACCCCAGCCTCTCCTCCCTATCCTTGGAGGCACCCATGGGTAATAGTACGCGCCTACTGCCGTCATCTCTTGGTTAACCAAGTGCATTTGGTCTCTAGCTCACGCAATGTGCCTCCCAGGCTAGGAATCCTCGCACCCGCCCCCTTGGCGCTCCATATCCCCGATAAGGTGCCTGTAATCTCATTCAAGGATACTTATCCGACGCTCGAAGGATGCCCGATGCTCCTCCATCTGGTTGGTTAGATCTCGCTGCATCCAGATCAGCTTGCCGAAAATCTTCATCATCCGCTCCTTCATGGTCCTAGTGTCTTCATGGTCGCCGAGAAAATCTGAGAGGTCGCCGGGAGAGGGGGTGTCGAGATCATCCCATCCTCATCCTGAGGGTCCACCGGCGAGACCTGACGGTAGCCTACGGGAGCAAAGGTTAGACTTTTCTAGTCATACAAATAATGAGTTCGAGGTAAGAAGGGTAACTAACCAGGTACATATTCTTCGATGGGAGACCGACAAGAGGTGTTGGGATGCCCCGCGAATGGTTGGCTAGGAGGGTGGAGCGATTTACCCTTCCCAGGTCGATGAACATGGTCGGCAGCGCCGGAGGTGGTGGTCAAATCCACGGCGGGAGAGTTGTTCTCGGGGCCTTTATCCGCTGAACGTTCCCACTATGGAGCTGGGTAATTGATGCCAGTTTCAAGGACAGGAGAGTTACGCAGGGTAGAGGATGACGCAGTGGTCCTAAAGGTGAGAGCTGCGGAAGCCAAAGTCAGAAAAAGGGCGAAATCTAAAAGTCAGGCAAGAAGACAATGAAGTGCTTACCGGGCATGGGACGGCTTCCGCCAGTAGTAGTTATGAGGGCGGGCTCCTGGGCCTGCGGAACGCCTCTGAGAACAGGTGGGGGAATGGCGGCATCCTCCTGGTTGATCCCAGGGCCACCTTCCGTCACCTACAGATTCTACGAGTGGTTGAAGTTGTCAAGGCAAAGCGTCACCAACGTTAGCTTTAAAGGCGATATAGATTATATTATCTCGGCAGTGTTGTCAGGAGGGATGTTGGAGAGGGGGGGAGCCTCTAACGCAGACTCCCTTGCCGACAGGTTTCACCAGACCACCCTGGATTTCTTTAGCCGATAGGGCTTCGAAGGGTCTCTCGTTGACGAGAGCCAAGGGGCGTATCGGGTGGACTTGGAAGGGTTCTCCCCATGCGCGACAACAAGGAAATCCATCAACCCTTGAGAGAGCGGTCTTGGCATCGGCCTCATGAACGCCATCTGAGCAGCGAGAGCTCTGAGGTGGAAAAAGGGGGAACAGTGATAGGAGGACAGCTGCTCTGAAGGCAGCAACCTGAGATATATTTATAGCAAAGTGGAGGACCCCACTAAAAAGATTCCCTCCAGGACAGCAAAGCGCTCGCCGAATATTGGCAGTTGGACTTTTCTTTCCGAGCGTAGGACTCGCTCGCAAAGAGCGGGGATTGTGTACAACCCCATATTCGCCTAGTGGATCCCCAGGTCCTCAAGGGCCAAGTGGCAGGATGTGGGTCTGAGAGCTTTCGGGCGAGTGTGTCCCCACTCGCGGGGTACTCACGTGGTAACAAAGTGGATGTAGCAGTAGCCGACGAGTGAGGGCGGAACCCCACTGGCCGAGCAAGCTAGGTACCAGGCGAGTGGTGTTCTCACGAACCACTCGCCCGGTGGAGTCTAGTATGCGAGAAGCATGGTGAATGGTGCTTCACGGACCACTCGCCCAGAAGGCTAGCTTTAGGGGGAAAATGATCTAGATGCCCTTCATGTGTTGTTAATATCCCTTCAGAATAGCGGAGTTAGGCTGTTATCTGGCCAATTTGGGGTGTGATTAGTAAAACCAAAAGGCGGATTCATGTTATTCGCTGACCGGGCTAGAGAATCTATAAATAGACCCTTAAGGGCAACTTGAAGGAGATCCGATCTTTGAAGTTCTCTCCTCCAGACTAGTTTTTGGTTGGCTGCTAATGCCCTCCAAGGTGCCCGACTGAGCATTGGTTTGGGAGGGGAAGCTGATGCAGCATGCCCAGCCCGCCCCGGCTGGTGGAGTCACACCAGCCATCGGAACAGGTCAGGCATGCACCGCCAGAAGGACTGCAGCCCAGACACCCCAACCCGTCTCCGCACCTGTTCTCAGCGCGGTGGGTTGTTGAGGCTGGGGCTCGATCCCCATACCTCCTTGATAAGAACCTCTCCTAACAGGCCTTATCACCAACTGACCTGCAGGTCAGTTGGTGATAAGGCTTGTTAGGAGAGGTTCTTATCAAGGAGGTCTGGGGATCGAGCCCCAGCCTCAACAACCCGCCTCCCTGAGAATAGGCGCGGAGACGGGTTGGGGTGTCTGGGCTGCAGTCCTTCTGGCAGTGCGTGCCTGATGTGTTCCGATGGCTGGTGTGACTCCACCAGCCAGGGCGGGCTGGGCGTGCTGCATCAGAAGCTGTCTAAGATCTTCCAGCTGTGAAAGTGGAGTCTAGTTCTTATTATATGTTAAAACTCTTGTTTAAGTTTTACTTTCAAAGTAAATGATATATATATATAGTGTGCTGTTTACTGATTGAGTAATAAAACCAAACAGTTAGAGTGCAAATAAAACACAACACAAGTAAAGAAATAAAACAAACAAGAAGCAATCCAGAAGTCACAAGATATATAGTAGTTACCCAAAACCTGGGTACGTCTACTCTTCTACCCACTGGTAGGAATCCACTAGGAGGTTGTTGATAAGGTGCCCTCACACCAAGGTGATTTTGATAAGGTGTCCACACACCAGGTGAGCTGTTGATAAGGTGCTCTAACCAAGATGCAGGTTTTTGCTAAGGTGCCCTGTCACCGGGAGTTAACTTTTGAAGGGAGTTATAACCATGTACAAGAGGTGGAAAGGAATAAAAAGAAAAACATAAACGTTTGTTGTTCTTCTCTGTATGAGAAGACTCTTGAAGATCCTGATTTGAAGTTGAATGGATCTTGATGAAGATGTTGAAGAGCTCCCCCTGTCTGAGGTAAATTGATGACAGTTCTGGAGTCCTCTTCTCTTGATTGTACAAACACTCCTTTCTTCTTATGCAGTGATGATCCTGAGCAAATGGTTGTGATTGGTGTCTCAGGGTATATGTGATCTGCAAGAAGATGTTAGCAAAAAGAAGATATACAAAGATAAATCTGCTTCTTTTTGTATCTGTGTGTTCTCTATCTATATTCCTATTTCTCTCTGTCTATATCTGTATATTTTCTGCTCTTCTATTAATATATATATTCCGGAGAAGGGTTTTTGAATTCTTCCTGGGAATAAGGAAAGAGATAAAGTCTCTTTAATTTGATTCCATGGGAAGAGGAGTTTCCGTCTTTGACTCTTCTGCAAACGGCTATAAACTTTATTGCCTGCAACGGCTATATCAGAAAAGCATGTATATAATAATGTTAGTCCAGCTGTATAATAAGAATATTGCTGACAACATTTTTCGTCGAGCGCTGTTCTGAAGGAAATTTGTCGACTGCTGGCTGGCTTGAATTTGTCGAGCGCCGTTCAGAGAATGCCTGGCCGCTGAGATTATTCTGACTGAATTCGTCGAGTGCTGTTCTGATAGAAATTTGTCGACCGCTGGCTGGCTTGAATTTGTCGAGCGTCGTTCGACATTCGTCGAACGCAGAGAGCTTATATTATTTTCTTATTTTTCTCCGATTCGATCGCATCATATTTAATTGATGTTTTCTTAGTTTTCTTACTTAAGGAAATTGATCTAAGTTATGATGTGTTTTAAGATGGAAACTTAAAATCTTAAATATGAATCCTAACTCAAATCAAAAGCTAAGGTTCCAACAATCTCCCCCTATTTGAGTTGGGATCATAATCCAAATCAAAACTAGTGGCCTGGTAATCTTCTTTTAATTTATACGGTTTTTGATGAATTTTGATTTCTTAAGTTCTGAATTAAAATTTTCAATTGCAGCAACCTTTAATGGATTCTAAGGAATGTTGAAGAAAAAAAAACTTTGTCTGATACCTTCCTTCTTAAGAATCCCCTTATCAGAAGAGACTCACACTCAGTGTTCTGTTTATTTCTAATCAATGCAACTACAGTAGAATGCTCAACATGATTTGGAGAAGATCTGTAAGAACATTGAAGTTATCTGACATTGTTTTTAATGCTAAAAACATTCAAATGAATTTTATATTTGCTATTTAATTAGGAATGGAGTTTAATGGTGAAAAACTTTTTGATACCATTTGAAAGTTCTTTTGGAAATATATGTTTTAATAACTTTAAAATCTGATTTTTGATACCAATTGAAAGTTTTCTTTTGTAGTCATTAAAATATATGTTTGATATTATTTTAAATTTTTCTTGATAATCATTAAGCAATTTAGCCTTAATTGAATTATTTTGTGCTTTTGAATTTTCTTCAGGTTTATTATCTTCAGAAGTTAAGTAGTTTATATTTGTTAACTTCTCTTTAATTTCTTTGTTTGATTTTATTGAATCTGTAAATGTTATTTTAAATACAGATTTGTAATTTGTAGAGGTAGAGTTGTGAATTGAAATTACCTCATTTACCTTTTCTGTTTCAGCTTTTGTATCTAGATTTTGGTATGAACCATATATGGCCATCATGCAGAAAGCTCTAGCTTTGTGTTCTTCTTCTTTTTCTTCTTCACTTAGATTGGTTGATGGTTCTGCATCATAAATACAGTTAGTGAAAGAAGTTGAAGAGGTTTCATTTACCATCCTAGAGAGGGAGTTCCAAATGCTCCTTGCTGAGGTGCAATCATCAATTCTTTGAAAAATGTCTTTTGACATCGATTGGGCCAATATCTGCATAGCCTTTGCATCAACACTTTTCAGGTTCTCTTGATCATTTATTGAAAAAGTTGAAGGTGGAGGAGGACCTGACAAGATAGAGTTATAAATGTCTTCATCTATGGAATTCATAAATAATCTAATTCTAATTTGACATAAAGGAAAACTGTCCAAATTACAGATAGGTGGATATGAAAGTGAGAAATCTGCTTGTGCCATTTTGAAAAATCCTTTTTTTTTTAAAAAAATTAAGAACTAGGTGATCTTTGTGATTTCAGGTGTTAGCCTGTGTGGAAAATCAAACTAACTCTGATACCAATTGAAAGGGGTTCAATTGAGTATCAGGTGCAAGAAATTGAAAATAAGATAAAATCAGCCTCCTCTGATACCAATTGAAAGTGGAGTCTAGTTCTTATTATATGTTAAAACTCTTGTTTAAGTTTTACTTTCAAAGTAAATGATATATATATATAGTGTGCTGTTTACTGATTGAGTAATAAAACCAAACAGTTAGAGTGCAAATAAAACACAGCACAAGTAAAGAAATAAAACAAACAAGAAGCAATCCAGAAGACACAAGATATATAGTTGTTCCCCAAAACCTGGGTAGGTCTACTCTTCTACCCACTGGTAAGAATCCACTAGGAGGTTGTTGATAAGGTGCCCTCACACCAAAGTGATTTTGATAAGGTGTCCACACAACATGTGAGCTGTTGATAAGGTGCTCTAACCAAGATGCAGGTTTTTGCTAAGGTGCCCTGTCACCCGGAGTTAACTTTTGAAGGGAGTTATAACCCTGTACAAGATGTGGAAAGGAATAAAAAGAAAAACAGAAAGGTTTGTTGTTCTTCTCTGTATGAGTAGACTCTTGAAGATCCTGATTTGAAGTTGAATGGATCTTGATGAAGATGTTGAAGAGTGAGAGGACCCAGCGCAACCAACTACACCAAAAGCCCGGACTGTTGGTGAAGGCGCAACTTGATCTTTATATCAATGGAAGGGCGTTATGGGTCAAGTGAGGAGACGCTGGACCCAAAAAATTCCCCCCCCCCCCCCCCAGCGTCCAGCACGACCCGCAATTCAGAGGTGCTCCACATGGCCCGTAGGCTCAGAGGTGGCTTGACACATGGCTGCGACCGCCTGACCCACCGGGACCCACACAGGTAAAGAGAATTTCAGGAATTATCAGCGCCCCCCCAGTCTCGAACCCGCAACCTGCTTTGATACCAATTGAGAGGACCCAGCTGTAACGCCCCTGATTTTTCCGGTATTTGTCTAATTCAGTGTTGGTGTGTTAATGACGTCGGGGCGTTACTTCTAACGTCGAGTTAGCGGCGCGTTGCCGTTTGCGCGTTTTCACGTCTGTTTGGGTCAAATCGACCAAAATTTGCGACGACCCGGAATTGGAAAATTTTACGTTAGGAAATTAGATTATTTAATTTTAAACTTGTCTATCAAGTTTCATCGCGGTCCGAGCCATTTTGGAGCCTCGGCGCATTTTAGAAGTTTCGTATATATTTAAAGCTCGTCGTAGCTTCCGCCATTCATATCTCGAAAACGACACGTCGGATTTTGATTCCAACTTCGTCGTTGGATTCGTAGCGCCGCCGTTCACCTAAGGCGGAATTTTTGTTGGATTCGGCGTTCGTTATTTTTTGTGATAAAATAATAATAATAATAATATTATTATTATTATTATTATTATTATTATTATAAAAATTATGCACGTATATATATATATATATATATATACATTCATTCAAGCTTGCGTCGATTACCTTCTTCCCCTTCTCAAAGCATGCGTTGAATCCTTCTTCCCCTTCTCAAAGCATGCGTTGAATCCTTCTTCTCCTCTCGAAGCATGCATCGATTTCTTCCCCTGTGTCGACTTCCCGGCCTTGCGTCGACTTCCCCCTGCGTCGACTTCCAAACCCCCCTTGCGTCGACTTCCAAATCCCCCTTGCGTCGACTTCCCCAGCTCCTGCTATTATTAATAATAACAATGATATTATTATTATTAAAAATTATATGATGTTGCCTAAAAGGAGACGAACCTTCCGCTTCTTCCTCATTCTGTCTGAACCAGAGAGAAAAGCGAGCGATGAGAGTGGCGATTTCATGAATCTTCCGGACGCCGCCAGCGGAGCTCCGGTGGTCGAAATCGCGAGCCGAGCATAGATTCGGAAAGCTCTCGACGAGAGCTTCGTCCTCGTGGTAATTTCCTTCCGCTTCGTGAAACTTTTTCGTTAGGTCTCTTGTACCCTAACCTTTTCTAGCCCGATCTCTTGTAGATCTTGACTCCTCTCGCCTTCTCGTAACCCGATCTACAACGGGGAGCGATTCGGAGAGTTTTTCCAGCAAAACCTAAGGCAAGTGGTGTTCTTCCCCTTGCTCTTTCTCTTTGCCATATAACCGCTCCAAGCCGGTGCTCTTGATCTAACTGCGCCATATCTCCATTTTTTTCTCTATTATTGCTGCTAATAATTTGATATTATGCTAGTTAATAAAAGAAACAAAAGGATTTGTGTTAGCTTCATATCTCTTGATTTTCTCATTTGCTACCTGCCTTATGGTATGATATGTTCTGTTGGGCCTCGCCCCTTTTCCTTTGAAATTGCATGAAAATATGAATTTTGTTGGAGGTCGTACACGATGTTGGCGGTGCCACCGGTGCGATGCTCTTTAATTTAATAAATTCTGTTAGAGGTCGTACGCGGTGTGGTTTTTGCCCCCGGTGCGGTTCTCTTTTAAGCTTTTGATTAGGAGGTCGTACGCGGTGTGGTTTTTGCCCCCGGTGTGGTGTTCTCTTAAGCGTTTAATTGGGAGGTCGTACGCGGTGTGGTTTTTGCCCCGATGCGGTGCTCTTCTTTTGGTTGAGCTGATCAGTCTCTATAATTCTGAACAAGAGTAACATGATTAATAATTTGAAAACGGATGGCTTTTATTTTGCTTATGGCAAGTTTTGTCATCGCCTGTGTTCTCACATTTGTTTGGTGAGCATATTCTGCTGATTTTTAGTTGTTCTGCTGCTTCCCTTTCCGCTGATGATTAGATACTTCTGCTGTTTCTTTTCCTGTCGATTACTTGCTGCTAGCTTTGTCATGACTGACCCTTGCAGCTTCTATTTCCCTCCGGTCTCGCGAAGGTTTGCTTACTTTCTTATTTTCTGCACCACTTGTACTTATTTCTGAGGTGTTCTTTCTTTGAATGCCTCAGGTGCTGGACAGTAGCAGGTGTTAGTGCGGAGCTTCTTTAGTTGCCGTCTTCTGACTCTCTTGAGGTAGAGTATTCTGTGGACTTGTCGGCCCATGGGTTCGTGTCAGGTGTTGACGCCCGTGGTGTCGTTTAGTTAGATTTTGTTTCACTGCTGCTGTTACTTGTGGTTCACTTTTGAACACTTGTTCTGGAATGGTTAGACATTGGTTGGCTTCATGGCCCTTGTTAGATATGTTAAGGTAATTGTTGCATTGCATATCATGCTTTTGAAATGTTAATCTCACTACTTTCTGCGCGTGATAAATCTACCTTTATATATAGTAAATCCACTCTTTCGATCTTGCATGGTGCACCTCACTAGGTCTTCATGCTCACTTAGGCCACTAAGTAATTAAGTTAAGTATTTTTTTCCGCTGCGTAAAACTATATTTTAAAAGCGTGGACTAGTTGATCCACCTAGCCGAGGGACGCGGCTTGGTAATCTTTTTGCATAAATTATATTTAAATCTCTTTGAGTTAATAATAATATTTGTTTGATTGCGAAGAAGGATGAATTGCCTTAACGTCAGTAGGCGTTCCCTACGTGACGTGGCATCACAATGCGTAGCTTTCCCTACTCTGATAGCATTTTAAATGTCGGGAAAATGCGGGTTGTGACAGTTGGTATCAGAGCCAGGTTCTGTGAAAAAGGTAGTTGGGTGGGTTGGCGTGTGAGCCAAACAACCGCTATCCTAAGCAGAACCTCATAAGATCATTTCATTGTATACACACACCGATATGTCATCAATATGTCTCGACTGATGCATAGACACCACACTCATAGCATGATAAGAAGTATACGGTGCATATTATGTAGTATGGGATGCATAATATGTGGTTGTATATGGATCCACCATAGGAGGCAACATGTGACGGTTATGTAGTATGGGGTGCATAACCACCATTACATGGATGCCCATTAGCACGTTTTCTTTTTTCGTTACATATAATGTTATGTAGTATGGGATGCATAACATTACATGTGTACGCCTCTCATAACATGCATTAAGGCCTCTTTCTAGAATGCATAGCACTGCATACATTCATATCATCGCATAAGCGCGTGCCAAGTTAAAGACATACCAGATGACATATGTATGTTGGATCTTACGGCGCCCTTAGAGGGGGGGTGAATAAGGGAATAAAATTCTTTCTATAATTTTCAAGATAATTACTAAATTGTTTTATAATGAAGGAGATTGAAATAAACAATTTAGATTTAGAATTGAAAACTTAGAACACAATATAATAGAGATTACGCCAAATGATACAAATCAAGTAAACACAAAAGAGACATGATTATATATATGAAAAAGTGTTTACATAAATTTGATTTCTATATCGCTAGAAATCGGAGGCGTACAAATGTAAATTTCTTTTTGTTTACCAATCCTTCTCCCAAGGATCGGAAGGCTATCACTTGTCTCTCCCTAGACCAATCCCAAGCCTATCCTCTAGATCTTCCCAAGATCTAGACGTAGCACACAAGGCCACGATTTCCCACCAAGCCACGCAAGGACTTGGACGCTCCACACAAGGAAGCGATTTTCCCCTAAGCCACGCAAGGACTTAGACGCTCCGCACAAGGAAGCGATTTTCCCTACCAATACAAAGTAAAATGTATATAAATGAAAATACAAGATAAAATAAGAACTCCCTAGAAATTCAGATCTCTGAAAGGAAGGTTGAAGCCTCGAGATGATCCTTGATGTAGAAGCGCGTCCGATCTCGTCTTCAATTTCAAACCTTCTCAGCATAAATGGGAGTTCATGAGGTTCTGGAGCTCTCTGGATGGAATGCACTCAGGAAGGGACTTAGAATCTTTAGTGGTTGTAATGCACGAACACAATGTGTCAATTTATAGAAAATCGCTGTCGGAAATTCCGATAGTGACTGTCGGAATTTTCCGACAGCGCAAAATTGCCGGTCGTGGTGTTGTCGTGGGCAGTTGTTGTAACCTCCGAGCCGTCGCCTGGGCGACATCGATGTCGGATTTCCGACATCTCAAAACTGCTTTTCGTCGTGCTGCCGTGGGGGAAAGTAGTTGTAACTTCTCTGTTGTCGCCTGGGCGACATTGACTGTCGCCTGGGCGACATTGACTGTCGCCTGGGCGACAGTGACTGTCGCCTGGGCGACATCTCCTCTTCATTTTTGCCATCCAAGACTTCTCCAGACTGTAGATTGAGTCGTTCTCATCTCCGAAATGGGGTGGCACATTCCGTAACTCTTCCTGGATTGAAAGTTATGGCCATTTTAAGATCAGCACACAAAACTCATCCAACCTGAGACTTGTCGTTCTCGGATCATGCCCATGAATGAGGACTTGTCTCCTCATTGAACCTATACAACCTGGCCACTATAAATACACAAAAGACTAGATCAAATACAACACGGTATTTGTTATTCTCAAACCAAGAGATGCGGAAAGCAAGCTCCAACAATCTCCCCCTTTTGATAATAACAAATACCCATATGAGAAATTAGTGAGTTTATAGATAAGTGCGATAAAAGATATGCATGAATAAAAGGTTTACTGCGTGATAGATTTTACTCCCCCTAAATATATATGTCACTAGATTTCTCATTTTATTCTCCCCCTTTTGTTATTACCAAAAGTGGGTTGTCATGATCGAGCAATAGATGCTTTCCATGAAAACTTTTTAATATACTCCCCCTAAATTGTATTCTCCCCCTAAATGTATGCTCCCCCTAAATGTTATAATTAATTGCAATGGTGCATTATTTAATTATTCTCCCCTTAATCTTCTAGATTTCTTGAATTAATCTCCCCCTTTTGGTATTATCAAAAGAAGGTGGGGTGAGGGTAGTAAGGAGGCATTTAAATAACAAAGCATGATCGAGCTTTTAAATATATGAAATGATAAAGAGTTGAAGCATAGTATATAAAAGAAATTTCAAATAAAAAGATAAGAGTTGTAAGCAAGCGGAAGATTATAGGAAACATCCTTTTTGTAAGCATGAAAAGCATAAGTAAAAATATGAGTTTTAGTTCAAAATTGAAAGATGTTTTAACCTTTTTGAAATCTCAAAGTTTTTCATAAAGATACCAAGCATGAAATGAACATATTAAAGAGAGATTATACTACAATGTTACTTAATTTTAAGTTCAAGAGATACCAAAACATTGTAGAGATCATGATAGGTTATCTAGTGCATTTTTATATAAAGAGTAGTATAGATAAAGCATTAGAATCCAATACTTATGAGAAGAAGTGTTATGAAAGATAATGATGTGCACATAAGTGTATTTTGGGCAATGTTAACAATTGATTTAAATCATCAAAATACAAGACATATGTAAAGTAAAGTGCACAATAAAACATAAGTAAATTACTTTCACACACTTTTAATGCACATAATTTAATTTTTTTTTTAACAAAGTGGTGTAATAACTAAGGTTTGCACAAGCCACTTTACTATTCTTTCCAAGGTGCTCAACCTCACAATGCTTATGAAGACTTATCAGGAGGTTCAAGAAGTGCTTGGTGGAGTTATATTTGTCTACATATATATATTTTTTTGTTCACATTTGTGAGACAACATTCTCCGAATACACTTGTTTTGCAAACCCAATTTTTTTTCACTTTTAACCACTTTTCTAAATTTCATAAGTGCAATTCAAATGTAGTGTAGGTAAAAAACTTATGCAAGTTTTAATTCATTGTACAAATACAATACGCAAGCAAGCATTTTAGATTTAGACACACATGTTGATTACCAAAATAAGTGAGTGAAATATATCATTATCAATCATAAAACATTTACTCATACTTAGAGGCGTGCTAAGCTTGGTTCTACACATTTTTCAATACAATTGATGCACTTAAATAGATATATCAAAGCATGATAATCAAAACAATGTTCATAGAAATTTCAAGAAATAAATTTTAACATTGTAAATAATTCTAAATAATAGAATTCATACATGCTTGATATTGGCAATAAAGATCATACAGTTTTTTTTTTAAGTTTAATCATTTTTTTTAAATCAAATAAAAACAGAAAATCACAAAAACATATTTTTGTAATTTTTGTAGTAGATTTTTCATAATAAAAAAAAATAAATAACAAAAACATATTTTTGTATATTTTTTTAATTTTGAACTTTTGTAGTTGATTTTTCATAATATGATTAAAAACACAAATAGCAAAAAAAAAAATTTTGTATTTTTGAATTTTGATCTTTTGTAGTTGATTTTTCATAATATAAATAAAACAAAAATAATAAAAGTCAGAAACACAATAAATAAGTAGAAAATATGAACCAACATATTTTTATGGATTTTCAGAAATTTTAAAAATCAGAAAATTCCAACACCCACGCTAGCGCCGGCGCTAGCGCTAGCGCTGGAAACAGTACTCGATTTTTTGAGAATTTTAAAAATCTGATTTTTTATTTTTATTAAGTGTCCTTAGAGTAGTTACTTGCTGAAATTTCAGAATTTTCAGAGATGTCTTGATTGCTCAAATTTGCATAAAACTTTAGCTTTTTCAAATACATGTGTTTTACAAAAACATTTAAGCTCAAAAAGATAAATTATGCAAACACATGAGGACATTTTTATTAAACAACCCAAAATATGCATGATTTAAGTGATAAGTAAATAAAATGTTCATGCAGTACGTAATATAGGTATGTCCTAAGATTAGAAACTACCCCGACTAAATGTCTACACCCTAGCCCCGTACTAAGTGACAGATGGGCATGAGGAGCTGCACGCATGCCGTAGGTTGGGGTGTTAGTCTCATATGCACACACTAGAGAACACTCAACCTAGCACTCTTTCCCCCCAGTGCCTCGCAAGGCCCCACTGGAACCCTCCCTGGTTAAGGACAAGACATGACTTAGAGGTTAGGTCTCTAATGCATACAACCCTACGCCCCCGCTATTGTGAGATATAAAGTCATAGGTGAAATAATCTTTTGGACAACCTATGCTTTTAAATCTAAGGGTTGATATAAAAACTATGGGTTTTGTTTAATGTGATGAGTTATATAAATCCGCATTGCTTTTCTACTTTTTATGAGATGACGAAATGAGATAACTAGCACAATTACTAATATTCAATAAGTGACAATGCTAGTATGATGAGTTTTGGGTTTCATGTCATGTTATAAGATTAATATTAATATTGCATGTATTTCAAAATTGAATTTCAAATTATAGATCTAGAATTGAGTGATGATTTAGTTTGATTTATACTTTCATTACAAAGTTGATTCTAGAGTCTACAAATATGAGAGATACATGCAATCACTAGCAAAGCAAATCAATACATCAAATAATGTAAAGAAAACATTATTCATAATTTTTATCATAAGATTCATAATTCCTATTATCGATTTGAGATATGTCTTGATAGAACATGAATTAAGATTTATGATTATAGACAAATTGGCATAGAATATATCTCAGATCATCATGATGTATGTAAATTCTAATTCTTCTAGACTTGTGATATAGTGATATAGTGATCTTCTTTGAATAAGCATGTTTGATTTTTAAGCCTAGAAATGATGATCATGTAAACATATTAAAGACAAAGATCACATATAGAATGTTTTGAAATTTATAATAAAATTTGCATTCAATAATTGAATCTATTGATCTTTGGTTTTGCATGATAATATATGATTTATGATATAATATTCATATATATATTCTAATGATTAATCCATAAACTATGTGTTTGTTGGAATTTTAATATTCTATATAATTTCAAATCACATAGTTATCATGAAAGTTGAATAACATTGTAAGTGTTCTACCCAGCATAAATATATAAGCATAGACCAAGAAGCAATGCTAGGATGATGAGTTTGAATGCAATGTTATTACATAGGATTAATGGAGATTATGTTGCATGAAATATGAGAAGTTTTCAAATTAATTTTCTTTAGACCTAGAATGAAATGATTAAACTTTTGATTTGATCTTAATGATACAAGATGATTATAAGGTCTAAGTTACATGCAAACATAGGTGACACACATCACACACATAATATAAAATATGAAACAATTATTCTAAGGATAGCGTGTGATGAAAAAATTCATAAACACAGAAATTTCCAAATCAAGCAAACTAAGATAGCTTTTAAAAACGGAGTTGTAATTGGGAAAGTTGACAGCACCAAGAGAACTCAAATGAACAAGCCTAGATTGCCATTGGATGGAGATTTTTGTGCTCTTTCCAAAAATATATTAAACGCAAAAATCAGGCGAGCGGATCAAACGATATGGATGTTTGAAGTTTTGATCGTAAACTCGCATTTTTGAAAGATTTAAACATGCGTTTAGATGAATTTTTGTTTTCAATTTTTCTAGATAATATTCTTCATTATAAGGGCTATCATATGCAGCAAATAAAATAGAAGATTATCATAACATTGCGCATTTTAATTTTTAGCTTAAGCCCTTTAATAAACCATTTAAATCCATTTAAAAAAAAATTTCATTAGTCTTAAATTTTTTTTTTTCAATATTCAAATGATAATGTTAATTCAAGACATAGATGGATAAAGGATTTAAAAAGGATAAAGAACAATCAAAGATGAGATATAGATCACTTTGAAAAATATGACTTAATGTTATATGTTAGGCTTAAAATGTAAAAGTCATATTTCATAATATATCTAAGTGACCTTAGCGTGTTGGCTCAACAATAAGAAAAACAAATAAAAGAAAAAGAAATTAAGCATATCATGAAGTAGAGTAATGATATTTCATATTTAATTTATTTCTACTTCATGCAATACGATAATTCTAATGAATAAGAGATTTAGGTATCCAAAGGGGACCAAGTGGGATGGTTCCTTTGGGTACCCAAATACATCGAGTAGGCTTTTGGAGAGAAAGTGATGAATGGGCCTTTACAAGTGGAGTTAGTGTTTCGTTTTTAATTTTGGGCCTCCATTCATACTTTGGTTGTTTTTCTTTTAAATTCATATTATGATTATATGACATCTTTACATGATTATATTTGTTTGAAAAATAATTCATTTGTGATTTATGTTTATTCAAATTATTTTTCAAAATAGATTGATGATGATAATCATAATGAATTTTATTATATGGATTCTTTGAAAGTTTATAAGAGTGATTGTCTTTCTTTAGAAGTGATTGTTGAAAGAGTGGGTTACAATATGTTTTAAAAGATTGATTCTTATTTTGATGATTTTCATTTCCACTCTTTCTTATAGACATACTCTTATAATATGAAGGATTATATTTTATAGTTTGATTTTCATGAAAAGGAGTTTTTAAATTTGAGTCATGATTGAAAATATATTGAGACTTATAATAATGACTCTTAAGAATTTTGCGAGGATCATAATTCTTTTTGAAACTAAACTCCTTTTGATTTAAAGTATGAAAATGATCCTTTTTAGAAATGATTTTGTAAGTTAATTTATCCTTGTTATTAAAATCTTATGATGAAATTCCTAACATGACATTTGAAATTTTTCAACAAAAGATTTTAATTGTATTAACTTGCAAGATAAAACATCATTTTCAATTATCAATTTTTCATTATGCCTTTTAGAAATTAAGAGCCCTTTTTCAATTTCCTTAAATTTTTCTTTTAATAAATTGCAATTAAGACAAGGAATATGAATTTTAACTAAAGAGCGCGAAAGAGAATTTAACACATCAATATTTGATTCTACGTTATCATTTGCTTTTAAAGATTTATTTTCTAAACGTAATTTTGAATTAGCAATTTTTAACTTTAAAATTTTGCGTTTAGCAATTTAAAGCATACGAGATGTAGAAATAGAATTTTTTACAAAAAGAGAAGATTTAGATTTTCTTACCTTGCAATAGTTTCCGTCTTCTCTTTTGCTTGATGTGTTGCCATCAACTGAGTCCAATATTGTGACGTTGTCTTCTTCATCTTCCTCTTCCAAACAAGAGTGTCCATCATCCTTTCCACTTGATGAGCATTCTATGGATCCATCCTTTGTGTAGCTTTCTTGAATATTTGCATAGGCTTGCATATTTTCCGGTTCTTGTGAATGTTTCGTACCTGTAGAAGGAGAATCATAAGTTCTTTCAAGAAAACTCCAAATTTCATATGCGGTAGGTAAAGTATAAATAAGTTTGAAAATATTTTGGTCTAACGCACAAAATATACTATTCATAGATTTTGCATTTAAAATAATTTCGTTTCTAGTTAGTACGCTAGATGGCTTTTTAATAGTAATATTCCAAACTTTTTCATCTAAGGCCTTAAGAAAATTTTTCATTAATATTTTCCACCCATTATAATTTTCACCCATAAATAATGGTGGTGATAATACTTTTTCATTTATATTAAAATTTTCCCCACTAGTAGAAGCGAGATCATGATCAAGAGGCGCCATTATTCCCGGTTGTTAAGCCGATTTGGAATAACCTTCCTCTGATACCAATTGTTGGATCTTACGGCGCCCTTAGAGGGGGGGTGAATAAGGGAATAAAATTCTTTCTATAATTTTCAAGATAATTACTAAATTGTTTTATAATGAAGGAGATTGAAATAAACAATTTAGATTTAGAATTGAAAACTTAGAACACAATATAATAGAGATTACGCCAAATGATACAAATCAAGTAAACACAAAAGAGACATGATTATATATATGAAAAAGTGTTTACATAAATTTGATTTCTATATCGCTAGAAATCGGAGGCGTACAAATGTAAATTTCTTTTTGTTTACCAATCCTTCTCCCAAGGATCGGAAGGCTATCACTTGTCTCTCCCTAGACCAAGCCCAAGCCTATCCTCTAGATCTTCCCAAGATCTAGACGTAGCACACAAGGCCACGATTTCCCACCAAGCCACGCAAGGACTTGGACGCTCCACACAAGGAAGCGATTTTCCCCTAAGCCACGCAAGGACTTAGACGCTCCGCACAAGGAAGCGATTTTCCCTACCAATACAAAGTAAAATGTATATAAATGAAAATACAAGATAAAATAAGAACTCCCTAGAAATTCAGATCTCTGAAAGGAAGGTTGAAGCCTCGAGATGATCCTTGATGTAGAAGCGCGTCCGATCTTGTCTTCAATTTCAAACCTTCTCAGCATAAATGGGAGTTCATGAGGTTCTGGAGCTCTCTGGATGGAATGCACTCAGGAAGGGACTTAGAATCTTTAGTGGTTGTAATGCACGAACACAATGTGTCAATTTATAGAAAATCGCAGTCGGAAATTCCGATAGTGATTGTCGGAATTTTCCGACAGCGCAAAATTGCCGGTCGTGGTGTTGTCGTGGGCAGTTGTTGTAACCTCCGAGCTGTCGCCTGGGCGACATCGATGTCGGATTTCCGACATCTCAAAACTACTTTTCGTCGTGCTGCCGTGGGGGAAAGTAGTTGTAACTTCTCTGCTGTCGCCTGGGCGACATTGACTGTCGCCTGGGCGACATTGACTGTCGCTTGGGCGACAGTGACTGTCGCCTGGGCGACATCTCCTCTTCATTTTTGCCATCTGGAACTTCTCCAGACTGTAGATTGAGTCGTTCTCATCTCCGAAATGTGGTGGCACATTCCGTAACTCTTCCTGGATTGAAAGTTATGGCCATTTTAAGATCAGCACACAAAACTCATCCAACCTGAGACTTGTCGTTCTCGGATCATGCCCATGAATGAGGACTTGTCTCCTCATTGAACCTATACAACCTGGCCACTATAAATACACAAAATACTAGATCAAATACAACACGGTATTTGTTATTCTCAAACCAAGAGATGCGGAAAGCAAGCTCCAACAATGTACACACATGATTTGGAAAGAAATTTAAATGTTCATGCACTCATGTCATAGCACAAGAGTCAATAGGATGATGGTGCATCATCCAAAGTTAATCATGGCATCATTTCATGAAATTCCAGAACAAGGTAACAGCAATAGTAGGTTGTTTTCTTTACTGTTCCGAAATCATCCGTGAATTTTTCCGAGTCTGTTTGGCTTAAGCTTTGTAAGCCTGTTTTTGATTGAATGTCCATCCTTCTTGTCAACATGTCTCGTAGGAGAGTGACACGATCGACCCCCTGCCTGAGGGAGAGTCTTCTGGTGGTCAGAGTGAGTCCGTGATCGAAAGCCTGCGGCAGAGCAATGAGGCTTTGACGAGACAGTTGGTCGCGATGCAGGCTCAGATTCAGTCTTTGGTGTCTGCTGCCTCGATGCAGCAGCCTGTTGTGCAAGAGCCGGTGGTGAGTCCAGCCGCTCCTGCTCCCCTAGTGCCCCCAGTGTCATTGCCACCGGAGATGAACTTCATTTCACGCTTTCAGCGGTTGGGACCTCCTACCTATAATGGTAGGGCAGACTTCATGGCCCTGGATGATTGGGTGATCAGCATGGAGGAGATGTTCTTGTTGGATCGGTCGGCGCCCTTAGAGGGGGGGGGGGTGAATAAGGGTTTTCAAAAACTTTAGATTATATTTAGAAAAACTTCGGAATATTGCAAGATTAATAAAGAGACATCAAGTAAAACAATAATAAAGAGATATGCTTTATTAATATCAAATAATGTTTTACAAAACTTGATTTCTATGACGCTAGAAATCGGAGGCGACTAATAAAAATTCTTTTTCGTTTTCTATACCGACTCGTATCCTCACGAACCGGTTGGTTTTAGCCGATCTCTCCCCAGATACGGCCTCAAACCGCTCTAGCCGATCTATCCCTAGAAAGGCCTTGAGCACCCCCTAGACCTAACCTAGATCTAGTCGCCAACACGAGGCAAATTTCAGCCCTAAGTCCTACCTCAGACCTAGTCGCCAACACGAGGCGATTTCACTACCGTTTACAGAAAAGATATGAAATGAAAAGACAATAATATAAAAACTCCCTCTATGTGGATCTCTTGGAGAAGTGGATGAAGGCCCGCAGAGTATGATCGTAGTCGATGCATCCTTTCGTCACGATGATGACGCGTGTTGAAATCTTCTCCACGGATCTCCTTAAGGCTTTATGGAATTGTGGGAGTATCGCTCTGAATCTTCCTCTCTCTGCTGTGGCAAGAAGCTCTGGAGTTTGGGATTGGAGGAGGATGAAGAATTTGGAGCCAAAGCATCCAATTTATAGCCTTCACGCTACCGCCGGCGCTAGCGCTACCGCCGACGCTAGCCCGGATTAGGAAACATTTTGCGCGGCAGGATCTTCAATCCGTGGCAACATATTGCTCCATGCCTCTTGTGCGCCATTCTACCGCCAGCGCTAGTAGCTAACGCCGGGCGCTAGCTCCTTCTAAAAACGATGCCAGAATCGCGTAGATCAACGCTAGCGCCGGGCGCTATCACTACCGCCGGCGCTAGTGAGCCTCTTCGAATTGTGGTCTCAATTTTGGGGGCAGACATCATGAGTACTCCTTGAGTCATGTGGACTATGTTAACCTGCACACTTGAACACATAAGATCAAATACACATAGGATTTGTTATTCTCAAACCTAGGAGATGCGGAAGACCGTGTTCCAACAAACTCCCCCTTTTGATAATAACAAATCCATTAATGATAAATCAAAGCATTAATAAATAAGCATGATGAGACTATACTTGTGTGTGTGTGAGAGTGATGACTTTAGGATGATTATTGATTTTAGCATTTAGAATTGCTCCCCCTAAATATATGCTCCCCCTATGTGAATGCTCCCTTAATATGTATGCTATCAACTGAATTTGTCATGTTGGGTTTATGATAGCGGGTTACATTTATCATTGTTAGTTCTCCCCTTTTGCATTTTATCATGTTAGTTCTCCCCCTTTGTTATTAGCAAAAGTGGGTAGGGAAACAAAGCACTAAAAATGTGTAAATAAAAGAGAAGGCATGATCGAGCTTTTTAAGTAAATGATAAGGAGTTTTAGACTTGTCTTTCATTGAAAATGATCAGAGTTATGACTTATTTTATCCTTTTTTTGTGTAGTTCTCCCCCTTTTATATATCAGAGTTTAAGCAAAAAATAATGATTTCCCCTTTAAATAAGAGTTTTAAGCCTAAAAACAATCATGATTTCCAAGTAACCAATCTATCCAGACAATATGTCAACACCCTAGCCCCGTACTAAGTGACGGATGGGCATGAGGAGCTGCAAACATGTCGTAGGTTGGGGTGTTAATCCCATATGCAAACACTAGACAAAAACTTAACCTAGCACTCTTTCCCCCAGTGCCTCGCAAGGCCCCACTAGAACCCTCCCCGGTTAAGGACAAGACATGACTAGAGATAAGGTTATCTAATGTCTACAACTCTAAGCCCCCGCTATGGTGAGAAATGAAGTCATGGATAACAATTATTGGAAATATTAAGCATTTAAATCTAATGGGAAATATCATAGCATATGGGTTTATATTTTTATTTGAATTTTTGAAATAAAACTCACATTGCTATATTGAAATTCATGAATGAATCAGAGTTTGAGTATTGCGGAAGATTTCAAAAAAGAAACATCATAATACTAAATAAGAGTTTAAGTTAAAAAAGAGATGTTTTATAATATTTCACTTGTTGGAGGAGTGTTTAGAATAGAAATAAAAAAATTCAACCAATATAAAGTTTACCAAGCAAGTCTACCACTTGTTGCAAGAAAGGAATTTGAAGATTCAAGTGATGATGCACACAAGATGAAAGATTTTAAATAAGTATTAAAGTGCAAGGTAAAATAATTATATGGTAATGATGCGGAAGACATATAGAAGTACAAAAAACATCTTATGGTAATCAATGATGGTTCATAAAAAGATATATGAGTTCAATTTCAAAAAGAAGATGTTTTTGTAAATCATTTTGCATTTAAAATTTTTGTTTTTACAATACAGTAACCAAGCATGAAATAATCTTATCAAAAAGAGATTACTACAATGTTACTTTAATTCACAATTTCAAAACATACCAAACATTGTAGAAAGCATGCTAGGTTATCTAGTGCATTTCATAAATAAAGAGTAGTATAGAATTAGCATTAGGATCCAATACTCATGAGAAGAAGTGTTATGGAAGATAATGATGTGCATAAAAGTGTATTTTGAATAGAGTAAACAAATGTTTTAATCAAAAATACAAGTAATATGTAAAGTAATGAGCACAATAAAACACAAATAATTTTACTTCCACTCACTTCAATGCACACAAAAAATGCACAACTACCAAGGTGCTTTGCACACACAATGCTCATTAAGACTTATCAGGGTGCAAAATAGTGTTTGGGGGATCACATAATTTTATTCTTCAATATTGATTTTTTTTGTGATCCGGTGTACTTAAGAATAAGTGGTTTTTATTTTGAAAGAAAGTTATGGTTTGCACAAGATACTTTATTATTCTTTCCAAGGTGCTCAACCTCACAATGCTTATTAAGACTTATCAGGAGGTTCAAGTAGTGCTTGGTGGAGTTATCTTTGTCACTTTATTTTATGATTTTGTTTTGTACAAAGTTCTCCGAATACACTTGTTTTGCAAACCAATATAATTTATGAAAAAGATAACCACTTTTCTTAACTTTTAAAAGTGCAAATAAAGGTTGTGTAGGTAAGATACTTGTGCAATTTTAATTCATTGTACTATTACAAAACATACACAAACATTCTTAGATTAAACACATAAGTAGACAATGCCAAAATAAGTGAGTGAATTGTGATCATTATCAAACATAAAACATTACTCATACTTAGAGGCATGCTACGCATAGTTCTACACAACTTTTTCAATATAAATTATGCACATATTAATAGATGTATCAAAGCATGATGAAGGCAATGTTCAAAGTAGTTTGAAAAGATAAATTGCAACATTATAGAAGTTCTAAATAATAGATTAAATCATGCTTGATTTTCAATGAAGTTGAAAGTGCAAAGTTTACCTCACTAGAATTCTCTAGAGGGGGGGGGGGTGAATAGAGATTAAAAATTATTTTGTGTAAAGTTAATATATATATGTGTATGATCATAGATTATAGCTTCCCACACACCAACAAGAATTAAACAAGTAAAGAAAGTAAATGCTAGAAAAGAAATCACAGCATAACACAAGAAAATATAGTGGTTCCCCAAACTTTGGGTAGTCCACTCTTCTACCCCCTTGGTAGGAATTCACTATCTTGCACTGAGTCTTTTGATAAGGAGACTCTTAGAACCACCCTGAGTCTTTTGACAAGGAGACTCTTAGAACTACCCTGAGTCTTTTGACAAGGAGACTCTTAGAACCAGTACACTGAATTTTTTGAAGAGAGATTCTAAAAACTCTTTTACAATTTTTAAGTAAGAAATAAGAAAGAAGAAAGAAATAAGAACAAGAATGAATCTTCTTCCTAGCAAGAAGATTGGAAGCACAAGAAGTGAATTAAATCTTTCTTCTATAGAGAGAAGAAGATTTGTAGCTTTTCTCTCTTTGTGAGAGCTATCAGAACTTGCAGCAGAATGACTTCAGAAGCAGGAGAAGAAGAAGTGCTTGAATATTGCTGCAGAACAATTTCTCAATTTTCTCTCTATACTTGGGAGCTCTTCCTCTTTTTCAAATGTAAAATGGTGAATCACTTATTCTGCTTTTTCTGCTGACCTCCTCTTTATTTATAGCTCTGTTAATTCAAAATAATACTATAGGAGGATAATCAATTAGCAGTCAGAGAAATAGAAAGATGAAAATGTTTCCATAATATTTATTTCTGTAGAAGGAAAGAACTAATTCTGATTTCAAATAATGTCCAAATAAGTTTAATCAAATTAGCCAAGAATCAGATATAAGGAAAGAATGATTCAGAATGGCTATAAAATATTGACATTTATTCCATACAAATCAGATCTACTGAAAGAAGGAAAGTGATCTGGCGAATATTTAAATCTGTCATATAAATCGACGTGCGTCGATTACCACTCGACGTAAACGTCGAGTTCTTCTTGGCTGAACGTTGAAAGGAGAATAAGGAAGGTGCGTCGACTTCTCCATATGCGTCGACTAGAAATCAGAGTAGCGTCGACAACACATACGTCGAAATCTTCCTAAAGTTACTTCGACTCAATCTGAAGGAAACGTCGACTTCATTTCGACGTTGCGTCGAATAGTATTCGACGCATATTTACTTAACCTTGTTTTTCTTTCTTAGAATTCATATTCAACTTATTTCTAGGGGTTAAGAGAAATCATTTCCCCAACAATCTCCCCCTATTTGTCTTAACCCTACTTAGAGAGAAATTGTATTAGCATAAAATCAATCCAGCACAGCATTTGTATAGAAAAGAAATATGTCAAATAATCAGAAGAGAAAGTGGAATAAGAAAGCATATGACAAGTATTTGTCTTTCACAAAAATTTAAACTAGAAACTTCTTTTTGTACATAAAGTTAACAAAAGCAGAATAAAGTTTCCTAGATAAGTTTTTAATAGTATCAAGAATGTAGCCCCTGACTCTATCAGGTCGTTCCTGGACATTCCTGATGATTGTATGCATTTTTTCCAATAGTTTATCACCATCAGGGATTGTGTCATTTATGGAGTAGCCTTTGCTGATGATGATTGCTGCTTTTTCATCAATCATCTAAATTGTAATGTTTTGAGCTTTCTTTTCAGTAGGCTTGATCTCAGGTGGTCCTTGTTCTCAACCTTGGGCCTATATATTGTTCTCTTTTCTGATTGCTCCTTCTCTGGAATGTCAGCCATTTTCCCTTTTCCTTTCCAGGGTGAGGCATGCCACTTGTCTAATTTTATAGGTCTATTTGGATTCTTGTAGGGAATGTAAGTATCTTCTGTACACCCTACACCCTCCTTGTCTGTTTGACCTTTATCTAGGATGATCCCTGCCTGAGGGTTTTTCTTTTGATAAGCTTCAATATCAAACAATTTCTTTGGAATTCTGATAGAAGATTCAGCAAGAATTTGTTCTTTAGTCATTCCCTTGTTGATCTTTTACATCTAGGCAATCCTTTTATCTTCCACTTCTTTTCTAGCTGCTTCATATTCATTCAATTCTCTTTCTCTTATCTCTTCATGCCTCTTTTCCATGTCAGGGTCAAGGTACTCCTTCACAGGGCTGTTAGGAGTGATAATAGGCATCTTTTCAAATCTTCTTATTTTCTCACATGCTTTTCTATACTTCATTTCTTTTGCATACTCTCTCCTTTCTTCTTTGGAGAAGTTTTTCCAGTAGGGAATGGCTTCTCTTTTCCTTTTCATCTGTCCTCCTGAACTTTGCCTAGGTAGGATTTGTTTGGAGAGGCTTGCCACTTGTGGAGGTAGAGGTAGCAGAGGAGGTAGAGAAGAAGGTTGAAGTGGAGGTAGAGGTAGAGGTGGAGATGAAGGAGAGTGAGTTTTCTCTTTGGGTGGAGAGGGAACAATATCAAGAAGAGGAGTCTGTTCTGCAATAGAAGGCAGAATGACTTCAGGTAGAATGATCTCTGCTGAGGGATGATTGTCTCCTCTAAGCTCTTTTGTAGGGATGTCCTCAAGTAGAGGTGTCTTCAGCTTGATGTAACTGGCAGAGAAGCCAGGGGAGTGATGTTGAATTTCCTCCTCACATAAGGGTGCATCAATCCATATCTGTCCATTCCAATCATCAGAGGTGACTACTTCTTCCTCCCCCTGGATTTCTGGGTTCTTTACTACAGGAATCTCCCCCTGGTTATATGGGTTATCAATTCTGAATTCTGAATCCACAGCATGCTCCCCTTCAGTATTGTAAGAGGAGGATTCACCACAGTGTTTGATGAAGGTGTAGTCAGAGTTATTTGAGAGGAGTGGAGCATATAATGGAATTGGAGTAATTGTTAGAGAGAATACTTAGAGTTGGATAGAAGAGAGTTAAACCTGAGCTTTTAGTGGGATCAAAGACCTGGCAAGAGGGGTTTCTAGAGCAACTCTCCCCCTGGTTTATATCTTTCAGGAAGGATGTAAACCTTTGTGGCGACAGAGGTTCCTCTCAAAGAAGAGGATGAAGCTCAGGAAGAGAGGCAGATAGGGTGGCCAATTTGGCTTCACAGGAGGTGATTATATTGGCACATTCATTGGAGAAGTTGGTTAGACGTGTCTGGAAGTCGTTGAGAAGATTTTCCAGAGCATCGTTCATCGCATTGATAAGGGCAGTTTGAACAGGAGTAGGCGCCATTGATGCAGAAAGAGAGAGAGGTAGAAGACAAAGTTTTGGCGGGTTCAGAAAGGTATATGTTATGAAATAAGAAGCTTTATTTAAAGAAGGTGAAACATCGAGAAAGGAAGCAGAAATCAAGGTAATTCAATCGTCAAAAGAGGAAGTAAGGATTTGATTCTAATTTTAACTGGAAGTCGATGTTGCGTCGAATGGATGTCGACGTTTTCGTGGAGATTGGCCGGCCTGGTGTTTTATCGACGTGATCATAGTCTTGCGTCGATATGAATTCGACGGTACGTCGATAAAGGATCGACGTAGCATTGTCTAATGGAAATCGATGTCAGCGTCGAGTTTGTCTCGACGGAGCATCGACATGTATTCGACGTATCTTCAAGAGATTTTCTTAGATTGTCTTATTTCATTAGAGTTCCCTAACAATGGGGTTTACAAGCTTCCATCAAGCATTCCTAAGGTGTTTATGAAATAGTTATGCTTAGTTTCATCTAATGGTTTTGTGAAGATGTCTGCTCTTTGATTGTCTGTGGGAATATATTCTAAGGTTATTTTACCCTTCTCAACATTGTCTCTAAGGAAGGGATGTCCGATCTCTATATGTTTGGTCCTACTATGAAGGACTGGGTTGGATGCTATGGATATAGCACTAGAGCTATCACAATAGATCTTAGAGTTATGTATTTCCAATTTGTAGTCAAGAAGTTGATTTTGCATCCACGGGATTTGTGAACAATAGCTCCCAGCAGCTATGTATTCAGCTTCAGCTATTGAGGTTGAGACTGAGGTTTGTTTCTTACTAAACCATGAGATCAATCTATCACCTAGGAATTGGCAGGTACCAGATGTGCTTTTTCTATCAACCCTACATCCAGCATAATCTGCATCTGAGAAACCTATTAATTCAAAGTTGGTTTCTGCTGAGTACCATAGCCCTAGTTCAGGGGTTCCATTTAGGTATCTAAGAATCCTTTTTACAGAGGTGAGATGGGATTCCTTTGGGTCAACCTGAAATCTAGCACATATGCAAGTGGAAAACATGATATCAGGTCTGCTAGCTGTTAAGATATAGAAGGGATCCTATGATGGCCCTATAAGTCTTTTGATCTACTGATTTTCCTTTATCATCTTTTTCTATAATGGCATTGGTTGCCATGGGTGTTTTCATGGTAGATGCTGATTCCATACCAAACTTTTTGATTAGCTCTTTAGTATATTTTGATTGTAAGATAAAGAGTCCTTCACTACTTTGTTTTACTTGTAGCTCTAGGAAGTATGAGAGTTCTCTCATACTACTCATTTCAAATTTAGATTGCATTAGATTAGCAAATCTTTTACACAGTTTAGGATGAGTTGAGCTAAAGATAATGTCATCTACATATATTTGAACAAGGAGGAGTTGGTTTTTATGGGTTCTAGTAAAGAGTGTCTTGTCTACTTTTCCTCTTTCAAAGGAATTTTCTAGAAGAAAATTTGAGAGTGTTTCATACCAAGCTCTAGGTGCTTGCTTAAGACCATATAGAGCTTTGTTAAGTCTATAAACAAAGTTAGGAGAAGAGGGATTAACAAAACCTGGTGGTTGCTCCACATATACTTCTTCTTGAAGATCACCATTTAGAAAAGCACTCTTGACATCCATTTGGTAGACTTTCATCTTCATGAAGGCTGCATAGGCAAGAAAGAGCCTGATTGCCTCTAATCTGGCTATTGGAGCAAAGGTTTGGTTGTAGTCTATCCCTTCTTCTTGTCTATATCCTTGTGCTACAAGTCTTGCCTTGTTCCTCACAATTACTCCAGTGGAATCTAGTTTGTTCCTGTATACCCATTTTGTACCAATTACAGGGTAGTTTCCTGGTCTTTCAACTAGGTTCCATACTTTGTTTCTCTCAAATTGGCCTAGTTCTTCTTGCATGGCCATAATCCAGTGAGGATCACAATTTTCTTCCTCAAACTTCTTTGGTTCAACTTGTGATAGGAAGCATTGGAGCACCATCCCAGTGGAGACCTGGTGTCTTGTTCTTACTCCAGTATTGGGATCTCCAATTACTTGAGTTTGTGGATGATCCTTCAAATTGATCCCTGTTCTGCTTGAACTTGTCAGTTGTTCTTCTTCTTCATTCTAAATGAGATCATTGTTCAATTGTTCTTCCTGAACCATGTTCTCTTGTGGAAATGGGTCTGGAATGCTCTTTTCTGAGGTTTCTTGTTCAGACTCCTCACTTGGTTCCTCTAACTGGTTTTCCTTTCCATTTTCTGTGTTCTCTAGAGCTAGTTGCTCAAGCTGGGTTTCTATGCTGTTGTTTTCCTGTGGAAAGGAACTGGTGGGAGTCTCCTCCCCCTTAAGTAGCATGTTAATTTCATCAAATACAATGTGCATAGATTCTTCAATTTTAAGAGTTCTTCTATTGTAACACCTATAGGATTTACTAGATGATGAGTATCCCAGAAATATTCCATCATCAGACTTCTTGTCAAATTTGGCAAAATGATCTTTCCCATTGTTTAGAATAAAGCAAGCACATCCAAAAATTTTAAAATATTTAACAGTGGGTGTTTTATTTTTCAGGAGCTCATATGGAGTCTTTGATTTAGATTTGTGTATGAGGCTTCTATTTAGAACATAGTTTGCAGTGTTGACTGCTTCAGCCCAAAAGGTTTTTGGTAATCCTGATTCTGCAAGCAGGGTCCTTCCTGATTCTATTAAGGTTCTGAAAGTTGAGTTTTAGTTCTCATTCTCATTATTAAAAGTCTTATTTAACTTTGTTTCAAATTAAGTGATATATATAAATATATATGAGTGCTGATTGAGAAAGTAAAACATAAATAAACAAACACATAACCAGATGACACAAGATATATAGTAGTTCCCCAAAACCAGGGTACATCTACTCTTCTACCCACTGGTAGGAATCCACTAGGAGGTTGTTGATAAGGTGCCCTCTCACCAAGGTGATTTTGATAAGGTGTCCACACACCAAGGTGATTTTGATAAGGTGTCCACACACCAATGGGAGTTTTGATCAGGTGCCCAATTCACCTATAAGCTTTTGATAAGGTGCTTATAAACCAAGCTGCAGGTTTTTGCTAAGGTGCCCTGTCACCGGGAGTAAACTTTTGAAGGGAGTTTTAACCCTTTACAAGATGGGAAGGAGAAAGAGAAAAGATATATTGTTCTTCCCTTTTAGCTGAGAAGACACTTGAAAATCCTGATTGGATATTGAGTTGGATCTTGATGAAGATGGTGAAGAGAGCTCCCCCTGTTTGATTTAGTTGTGGAGGCTCCTTGGTTCCGAATCCTCTATTTCAAATGTATGGAGTGGATCACCTCTCATTGTTCTCTGTCGACCTTCTCCTTATTTATAGCTCTGTGTATTAAGATAACACTATAGGGAAGAAATCAATTAGTAGACAGAGTATTAGAAAGAGAGAAATATTTCCATAACTATTATATTTATAGAAGGAAAGAATTCATTTTGATTTCAAATAATATCCATAATCAACTTAATCAATTTAGCCAAGAATCAATTAGAGGGAAAGAATGATTCATAACGGCTATAACAGAATAATATTATTCCATATAAATCAGATCTATGAAAGAAGGAAAGAGATCTGGCGACTTTGAATTCTGTCATAAAGATCAACGTGCGTCGATTACTATTCGACGCAAGCGTCGAATACATCCTGTCTGGACGTCGAGAGGAGAATAAGGAAGGTGCGTCGACAAAGGTGCGTCGACTAGAAATCAGAGTAGCGTCGACAACACATACGTCGAAATCTTCCTAAAGTTACTTCGACTCAATCTGAAGGAAACGTCGACTACATTTCGACGTTGCGTCGAATACTATTCGACGCATATTTACTTAGCCTTATTTTTCATTCTCATATTCAACTCATTTTGAGGGTTAAGACAAATCATTTTCCCAACAATCTCCCCCTATTTGTCTTAACCCTATTCAGAGAAAAATTGAATCAACATTTAATCAACACATCAAAGCATATTTTTTTTTTTTTTGTCAAAAGAGAAATCAGAAAAATCATTTTCAGAGAATAAGGGGAGAATAGAGAACTAAGTGATCTTTGTGATTTCAGGTGTTAGCCTGTGTGAAAAATCAACCTGGCTCTGATACCAATTGAAAGTTGAGTTTTAGTTCTCATTCTCATTATTAAAAGTCTTATTTAACTTTGTTTCAAATTAAGTGATATATATAAATATATATGAGTGCTGATTGAGAAAGTAAAACATAAATAAACAAACACATAACCAGATGACACAAGATATATAGTAGTTCCCCAAAACCAGGGTACATCTACTCTTCTACCCACTGGTAGGAATCCACTAGGAGGTTGTTGATAAGGTGCCCTCTCACCAAGGTGATTTTGATAAGGTGTCCACACACCAAGGTGATTTTGATAAGGTGTCCACACACCAATGGGAGTTTTGATCAGGTGCCCAATTCACCTATAAGCTTTTGATAAGGTGCTTATAAACCAAGCTGCAGGTTTTTGCTAAGGTGCCCTGTCACCGGGAGTAAACTTTTGAAGGGAGTTTTAACCCTTTACAAGATGGGAAGGAGAAAGAGAAAAGATATATTGTTCTTCCCTTTTAGCTGAGAAGACACTTGAAAATCCTGATTGGATATTGAGTTGGATCTTGATGAAGATGGTGAAGAGAGCTCCCCCTGTTTGATTTAGTTGTGGAGGCTCCTTGGTTCCGAATCCTCTATTTCAAATGTATGGAGTGGATCACCTCTCATTGTTCTCTGTCGACCTTCTCCTTATTTATAGCTCTGTGTATTAAGATAACACTATAGGGAAGAAATCAATTAGTAGACAGAGTATTAGAAAGAGAGAAATATTTCCATAACTATTATATTTATAGAAGGAAAGAATTCATTTTGATTTCAAATAATATCCATAATCAACTTAATCAATTTAGCCAAGAATCAATTAGAGGGAAAGAATGATTCATAACGGCTATAACAGAATAATATTATTCCATATAAATCAGATCTATAAAAGAAGGAAAGAGATCTGGCGACTTTGAATTCTGTCATAAAGATCAACGTGCGTCGATTACTATTCGACGCAAGCGTCGAATACATCCTGTCTGGACGTCGAGAGGAGAATAAGGAAGGTGCGTCGACAAAGGTGCGTCGACTAGAAATCAGAGTAGCGTCGACAACACATACGTCGAAATCTTCCTAAAGTTACTTCGACTCAATCTGAAGGAAACGTCGACTACATTTCGACGTTGCGTCGAATACTATTCGACGCATATTTACTTAGCCTTATTTTTCATTCTCATATTCAACTCATTTTGAGGGTTAAGACAAATCATTTTCCCAACAGGTTCTATTCTTCCTCTCAGCAACTCCATTTTGTTGAGGAGTTCTAGGTGCTGAGAAGCTTTGTTTAATACCTTCTTCCTCACAGAAACTACAAATCAGCTGATTCTCAAATTCAGTCCCATGATCACTTCTTATAATTGAAACATTGGAGTTGAACTCAGATTGAATTTGTTTTATGAATTTTGAGAGAATTTTATGGGTTTCAGATTTAACCCTTAGAAAGAATACCCAGCTAAACCTAGAATAATCATCAACAATAACCAAGGTATAGGATTTTCCACCTAAGCTCTGAGTGGATATTGGACCAAAGAGATCCATGTGTAGTAAGTATAGGAACCTGGGAGAGTCATCCTTACCAATGGGTTTGAAAGATGATTTGGTCTGTTTTCCCAGTTGGCAAGGTCTGCATGGAGAATCCTTAGAGTACCTACCCTTTGGTAAACCTCTGACTAGGTTATTCTTTGCTAGTTTACTAATGGTTTTGTAGTTTAGATGACCTAGTCTCCTATGCCATAGTTCATTTTTATCTATGATATTGTTGAATAAGCAAACTTTTGTGGGTGAAGAGCTAAAGTCCACTACATATACTTTTCCTTTTCTAGTTCCATTTAGTACTGTAGCACCAGTCTTGATATCAATAATATGGCAGAATAGTGTGGTGAATTTTACCTCATACCTACCATTTTCACATATCTGACTTATACTTATCAGATTGTGCTTTAGTCCTTTGACTACTGCCACATTCTTGAAGGTGACTTTCCCTTCTTTGAAATCTCCAAAGCCCTTGGTTTGGCCACAGCTAGAATCTCCAAAGGTTACTGATGGTACAAGTCTATCCTCAAAGTTGATTAATAGGTTTTTGCATCCTGTCATGTGCATGGAGCATCCACTGTCCAAGTACCACACCATCCTGGAGATGTGATACATCTGCACATAGAATTTTAAACATTAGTTTGGACCCTGCTGAGCTGGGGTCCCTTCCTCTCATTAGTAAAAGATTTAATAAAAGAATAAGTGGGTTTTTCAGGGTATCCTTCCTTCTTATGGGGTACTGGCTTATCATACCAATCTTCTTGGATGATATCACAGAAATAATGTTCATAATAGAAGGACATGGATTGAGAGACCTGTTTGGAAACAGAAAATTTTCTGTCTGAATTATTGCGTCGATAGGGATTCGACGTAGACTTATGGTTGCGTCGATATGAATTCGACGTAGGTTTCTGGTTGCGTCGATATGGAGTCGACGCTTTCTTCATTCTGAGTCTACTTTCAGTCGAAGCATGAGAGAGGTTGCGTTGAGTAGAAGTCGACGCATTTTGGTATAAGCGTCGATTAGTACTCGATGCACGTTGGTAAGAATTCGAAGCATGTTCAAATTTTTTTTGAGGATATTTTCCTAAGATTCCTTTATCTATAATGGGATTAGGTTTATTAAAAACAGTGGTTATTTCAGGACTTTCTTGTAATCTTTCTCCTGTTAGATAATTCTCCCTAGTGAAGTGAATTGGATGTTTCCAGACAGATTTGCTGGAAGTTTGAGGTTTAGATGCTTCATTAGTATTCTGATTTAGCTGTCTAAATCTATTAGTGAGATTCTCAGAAATGTTTTTGAGCTTCTGACCTTTCCCATTTAGAGAGTCTTCAAAGACTTTAGCCTTTGCAAGCTCCTTTCTTAGTGTTAGATTTTCTGAATAGATTTTGTCTAATTCCTCTTCTGAGAGTTCTAGATTGAGCTTATAATTTTTATGATGTGTATTTTCCTGTTTGAGATTTTTTAATTCAATTCTTAATTCTTTTACTTCTTTTTCAGATTTGATTAGATCTAAACAGAATTCTTTGAAACTTTGTTTGAAATCAGTAGAAGAGAAATCTATATTATCAAGTATATTTACCATAGATGTATCATCAGGCTTCTCAGTGGCCATCAGACAGGTTTCCTCTTGCTTGACCTCCTGCTGATCATCATCTGATGAGGTATTTTCTTCAGATTCTGAATCACTCCAAGATTGAGCAATGAATCCTTTTTCTTTCTTCTTCTTCTTCTTTAGATCTGTTCTTTTTGGATCCTTCTTATTGTTGATCTCTTTAGGACAATCAGGTGCAATGTGTCTAGGTTTCCTGCAAGAGTAGCATATAATTTCTTTAGTAGGTGTTTTATTATACCTGGTTTTTGAATCTCTTCCTCTGGATCCTTCTGTTTTGATCCACTTCTTGAACCTTCTGGCCAGTAGACTGATCAGCTCCTCATCACTTGTAGAGGGTATTCCTTCAACAGCCTTCAAAGCAATACTCTTTTCTTTTGGGAGTGGAGAAGCCTTTTCTTTTTCTTCTTTCTCAGCCCTTGTTTTCAATAGTTGTTCATAGGATTTTAATTTACCCAATAGGACATCTGTTGAGATTTCTTTTTGACTTCTGGAGTCTTTGATTGGCCAGATTCTTGAATCCCAAGAGCTAGGGAAGCAAGTCAGCAATTTGTCATTTATCTCAGTTAGAGATATGTCCTTCTCAAGTGTTCTCAATTCATTGACTATGAGGCTGAATCTTGAATACATGTCAGCAACACTTTCACTCTCTTTCTTTTGGAAGTTTTCATATTGGGAGATGAGTAGTGCCTTTCTGTCCTTTTTCTCATCAGCACTTCCCTCAACCATTTTAGTGAGAGCTTCCCATACTTCCTTAGCTGACTCACACTCAGCAATCTTTTGGAAGATTTCATCTGAGAGAGTTGAAACTAGGATATTCATAGCCTTGGCATCATATGCTTGGGCTTTCTTTTCCTCTTCTGTCCATTCAGCCTTTGGAGCAGGTGTTTCAGTTGCTTTTCCACTTGAATCCTTTTTGAATGGCTTGGGGGGACCTGTCATGACAACATTAAATAATTCATCATCAATAGAGTTTAAATAGATTCTAATTCTTGTTTTCCAAAGTGCAAACTTTTCAAGGTTGCAAATTGGTGGTCTGGTGGAAACATAATCTTTGATTTGTGCCATGAAAATAATTTTGTAGAAAAATATATATATAAAAACAAGAGGTAGGATCTTTTTGATCAAGGAGTTAACCTTTTTAGATCAACCTACCTCTGATACCAATTGAAAGTGCACAGTTTACCTCACTAGAATTCTCTAGAGGGGGGGTGAATAGAGATTAAAAATTATTTTGTGCAAAGTTAATATATATATGTGTATGATCACAGATTATAGCTTCCCACACACCAACAAGAATTAAACAAGTAAAGAAAGTAAATGCAAGAAAAGAAATCACAGCATAACACAAGAAAATATAGTGGTTCCCCAAACTTTGGGTAGTCCACTCTTCTACCCCCTTGGTAGGAATTCACTATCTTGCACTGAGTCTTTTGATAAGGAGACTTTTAGAACCAGAGTCTTTTGACAAGGAGACTCTTAGAACCACCCTGAGTCTTTTGACAAGGAGAATCTTAGAACCAGTACACTGAATTTTTTGAAGAGAGATTCTAAAAACTCTTTTGCAAATTTTAAGTAAGAAATAAGAAAGACGAAAGAAATAAGAACAAGAACGAATCTTCTTCCTAGCAAGAAGATTGGATGCACAAGAAGTGAATTAAATCTTTCTTCTATAGAGAGAAGAAGATTTGTAGCTTTTCTCTCTTTGTGAGAGCTATCAGAACTTGCAGCAGAATGACTTCAGAAGCAGGAGAAGAAGAAGTGCTTGAATATTGCTGCAGAACAATTTCTCAATTTTCTCTCTATACTTGGGAGCTCTTCCTCTTTTTCAAATGTAAAATGGTGAATCACTTGTTCTGCTTTATCTGCCGACCTCCTCTTTATTTATAGCTCTGTTAATTCAAAATAATACTATAGGAGGATAATCAATTAGCAGTCAGAGAAATAGAAAGATGAAAATGTTTCCATAATATTTATTTCTGTAGAAGGAAAGAACTAATTCTGATTTCAAATAATGTCCAAATAAGTTTAATCAAATTAGCCAAGAATCAGATATAAGGAAAGAATGATTCAGAACGGCTATAAAATATTGACATTTATTCCATACAAATCAGATCTACTGAAAGAAGGAAAGAGATCTGGCGCATATTTAAATCTGTCATATAAATCGACGTGCGTCGATTACCACTCGACGTACGTCGATTTGTATGGAATAAATATTGACATTTATTCCATACAAATCAGAGTAGCGTCGACAACACATACGTCGAAATCTTCCTAAAGTTACTTCGACTCAATCTGAAGGAAATGTCGACTTCATTTCGACGTTGCGTCGAATAGTATTCGACGCATATTTACTTAACCTTGTTTTTCTTTCTTAGAATTCATATTCAACTTATTTCTAGGGGTTAAGAGAAATCATTTCCCCAACAGAAGTTCATACAATATTTTTGATATTTTTAAAGAGTAATTTTTTAAAGTTTGAACTCATAAAATTGATCTTGGACTTCCCGAGGACTACCTTGTGAGAGGTTCACCCGGTACTAGGTGATATGATGGGATGATAGCCCAAATCACCCTTTCGCAAGATACATAGAAAAGTTAAGTTCAGAAGAATAATTTTGATACTTGCTTTTGTTTTGTTTTATATTTTTGTAGTTGATTTTTACAAATAAAAGCATATTTTTGTAATTTTGCTTTTGTAATTTTTGTATTTGATTTTTGCATAAAGATGAACTTTAAATAAAGGAAACAACACAAGCGAAAAAACAAAACATATTTTTTGTAATTTGGTTTTTGTAGTTTTGTATTTGATTTTTCAAAAAATAAAGAAACACAGAAGTGCAAAACTAAGTAGAAAATATAGATTTATATATTTTAAGGGATTTTTAGAAATTTAAAAAATACAGAAAAATGAACATGGACGCTAGCGCCTACGGTAGCGCTAGCGCGGGAGACAGTGAATGATTTTTTAGGATTTTAGAAATTTTGATTGGTGGTCTTGATTAGGTGTCCCAATAGTAGTTCCGTACTGAAGTTGCAGATTTTTAGGAGATGTTTTGGATGGTCCAAATTGCATGAAACGTATATATAAATATTCTTTAGGTGACAATGTTAGTACGATAAACTTGAGATTAATGTTTTACCAAAGTTTGATTGTGTTTCAACTTAGAGACCTAGAATGGAGTGACAATTCTTATTTGATTTGATATCAAAATGATTCAAAGGTCTAAACTAGAAATAAATCACAATACACACATAATATACCATAACACCAACCATGGTAAACAATTATAATGTCAATTGTTATCATATAATTTATGATAGTTGTTTATAGATGATTCTTGATATGAATTATGATTTTAGAGATGTTTAGCAAAAGATATCACTAGATCATGGTGGTGTTTGTGAATTCAATATTCATTATGAAGATAACTTCTTTCAACACATTTTAGTGATTTTCCTTTAATTAAGAATTTTGAATATATATATGTGATTTTTTGATAGGTGAACAATAGTGATGGTTTAGATCATGTTTGACATCAAGGAGAGAACACAATATAATTTTTTGTTGTGAACAATGACACCCATATTGAAAGTTGAGCTTTTGTTTAAATCTTGAATTTTCTTTTAGATCAAGTTATTTCATTAAACCACTTGTTGGTGAAGGCTAAGAATCTTAATAGCCTAATAACCGGATTTAATTTGAAATATCTTATAGCAAATTTAGAGTTTGATTCATATGGATAATATAAGATATTTAGAAGCAATGAATAAAAGATAGGTCATCAAAATATGATTTTGAATTTTGATCAATTTGTTTTATAAAACCATATTAAGCTTTTAAGAGATAAAATCATATTTTCAATATTGTATAGGATGACCATGACATGATAGTTTAAAAGAAAACAAAAAGAAAAAGATAGAAAAGACATTAAAGCACATCATGAAGTAGAAATTTGTGTATTTCATTTTAATTGATTTCTACTTCATGCAAATGATGGGATACTAATGAATAAGAGATTTAGGTATCCAAAGAGGACCGGGAGTGACGGTTCCTTTGGGTACCCAAATACATCGTGTTTTCTCTTGGGGAGATATGATTGAATGGGCCCTTTTGATTTGAGTTTGTGTTTCATCTTTAACTTTTGGCCGCCATTCAAACATTGTTTTAATATTATTCTTATTTATCCAATTTCCATGATGATTTTCTTTCCTTTGAAGATTATAATTGAAATTATCATTTATAGGAAATTTGTGTAATTTCAATTTTAAGTTGGGAGAAACATGATTTTGTAAATAATGATGACTTGGTGTTTGATATGCAAAAACATTTTGTTTCTTATTCCCATTATTAGGTTTAGTTAAGATATTTATATTTGTATTTAACTTGCTTTTAGATATTGCTTGATATTCTAAATTTGTATGTTTTGAATTTGTATTTATAATTTTCATAAGTAAGTTGATTTTTTATTTTAATTCCTCATTTTTTATCTTTAGATTATGTCTAGCTTTATTATAAGCTGTTGTGCTATTTTTAAGAGTGGAGACAATAGAGTCAATATGATCTTGATAGTTGTTTCTATATTCATCAAATGTTTCATCTATCTCTTTTATTTCAATTTCATAGTCCTTACACTTAGCACAATTAATTTTTAAAGATGAATTTTCTAAACATAATTTTTCATTTTGTTCTCTTATAAAAATAATTTCTTTTTCAAGTTCCTTAAATTTTTCTTTAATATTATTGCAATCAAGACAAGGTTTTGTATTTTCAATTGAAGTGACATGAGTAAAGCTAGATAAATCAGATTTTGATACTACTTTAACTTTTGCTTTTAAATTTTTATTTTCTAAGCGCAATTTGCAATTTGCATTTTTTAGTTTCTTAAGTTTGCGCTTTGTAATTTGTAGCAATTGTAAAGTAGAAATGGAAGTACAAGCGATGAAGTTTGATTTCCTTACATTGCTTTTGGATGAGGGAGGATTTGAACATAATGTTCCTTTGTCTTCTTCTTGGCACTCCTCTTCCAAAAGTAAGATTGCTTCATCTCTTTCCTTTGATGTGTGCTCCATTGATTCGTCATGAGGAGGGCATTCTTGATGATTTGTGCACGCTTGCATATTCTCCGGTTCTTGCGATTGTTCCATACCTGTAGATGGAGAATCATACATTTCTTCAAGAAATTGTCATACTTTATATGCACTTGAAAAACAATATATCAATTTGAAAATTTCATTAGATAGACCGCAAAACAAATAGTGTTTAGCTTTTGCATTTAATTGAAGTTCTTTTTTATTTGATTCATTTGCGGGTCTTGTTATTGCTAAATTCCAAACTTCGATGTCTAAAGTTTTAATAAAATTTTCAATTAAGATTTTCCATCCTTTATAATTTGTCCCTTCAAATAAAGGTGGTGCAAGTGATTTTTCCTCTTCACAAAAATTTTCCCCACTAGTTGAAGCGAGATCATGAGACGCCATTATTCCCGGTTGTTAAGCCGATTGGAATAAAACCTCTCTGATACCACTTGTTGGATCGATCGGCGACCTTAGAGGGGGGGGTGAATAAGGGTTTTCAAAAACTTTAGATTATATTTAGAAAAACTTCGGAATATTGCAAGATTAATAAAGAGACATCAAGTAAAACAATAATAAAGAGATATGCTTTATTAATATCAAATAATGTTTTACAAAACTTGATTTCTATGACGCTAGAAATCGGAGGCGACTAATAAAAATTCTTTTTCGTTTTCTATACCGACTCGTATCCTCACGAACCGGTTGGCTTTAGCCGATCTCTCCCCAGATACGGCCTCAAGCCGCTCTAGCCGATCTATCCCCCGAAAGGCCTCGAGCACCCCCTAGACCTAACCTAGATCTAGTCGCCAACACGAGGCGAATTTCAGCCCTAAGTCCTACCCCAGACCTAGTCGCCAACACGAGGCGATTTCACTACCGTTTACAGAAAAGATGTGGTGGCCGATGCGTTGAGTAGGAAGACGGCTCAGATCTTCAATTTATCTGTTCAAGCCTTAGTTGAGGAGTTTCTTTTGATGGATATTTCGGCGGTGAGCCGTGGCGAGCGCACTCGTTTGGAGGCAAAAGAGCCTTCGTGGATCACCCTCACAAGGTTACGTCAGAAAGAAGACCCAGATCTTCAGCATCTCCGAGGAAGGACCGAGAAAGGAGAATTATCTGATTTCTCCATTGATGAGCTTGGTACCCTCTTGTATAGAGGTAGATTCTGTATTCCGGTGGTGGAAGATATTCGAGTTATGATTTGCAAGCGGGTGAAGGCCGATCATGGCAGACCTGGAGGAAAACTGACCCCTTTGGAGATCCCCATGTGGAAATGGGAAAGCATATCGATGGACCTTATTACGGGTTTGCCGAGGTCCCCTCGTGGACATGATTCAGTTTGGGTGATAGTTGATCGATTGACGAAGTGTGCGCATTTCATCCCCTTCAAAGTCGGTTATTCTATGAAGAAGATAGCAGAGTTATATTTGGATAAGGTCATTCGTTTGCATGGAGTACCTGTGAGTATCGTGTCAGATCGAGACTCCAGGTTTATGTCGCGATTCTGGCAGAGCTTACAGGGAGCTTTGGGCACCGACCTCAGGTTTTCGACCGCATACCATCCGCAGACCAATGGTCAAACAGAGCGAGTTAATCAGATTGTGGAAGATATGATCAGGTGTTACATTTTGGAGCATGGTGGAGCTTGGGACGAGCGCCTCAGACTCATGGAGTTTGCATATAATAATAGCTTCCAAAAAAGTCTGCATATGGCCCCTTTTGAAGCGTTGTATGGGAGGAGCTGCAGGACTCCCTTGTTTTGGGCCGAAGTCGGTGAGAGACCGTTGCTAGGTCCAGAAGCTTTGATGGAAATGGAAGAGGCGGAGACTAATATTCGGGAGAAGCTCCGCGTTGCTCAGGAGTGGTATGAAAAGTATGCCAATCAAAGAAGGGCAGATCTGGAGTTTGCGGTTTTGGACAGTGTTTTTCTGAAGGTCTCTCCGATGCCAGGTGTTAAAAGATTTGGGAAGAACCACAAGTTGGATCCCAGATATGTTGGGCCATTTCAGGTCATTGAGCGCATCGGAGTGTCCGCTTATAGATTGGAGTTACCTGCTACCTTCCCTGGCGTCCATGATGTGTTCCATGTGAGTCAGTTAAGGAAGTGTGTCCGCAGCAATCGTCAAGTCCTCGATTCGGTACCTCAGATTCAGCCCAATTTATCTTATGTTGAGGAGCCTGTTTGGATTTTGGAAGCCCAAGAGCGGGTGTTGCGTAGGAAATCCATCCCCATGGTAAAAGTTCTTTGGTGAAATCATGATGTCGAGAGCGCAACATGGGAGCTGGAATCGGCTATGCGGGAATCTCATCCGCACCTCTTCTTTTAATTAGCTCAGGTAAATCTTCTTCCTGCACCTTTCATCTCCTCATTTAAATAGCTCAGATGGATTTATTTTCCTGTACCATATATTTTGCCCAAGTGATGTTCCTGCACCAAATAATTATTCAGCTTAAATCTTCTTTCCTACACCATGTACCTATCTTTAGGTTGTTTTCTGCCCTTATGTCAAGTTTCGGGACGAAACTTTCTCTTACGGGGAGTGGCTGTAACGCCCCTGATTTTTCCGGTATTTGTCTAATTCAGTGTTGGCGTGTTAATGACATCGGGGCGTTACTTCTAACGTCGAGTTAGCGGCGCGTTGCCGTTTGCGTGTTTTCACGTCCGTTTGGGTCAAGTCGGCCAAAATTTGCGACAACCCGGAATTGGAAAATTTTACATTAGGAAGTTAAATTATTTAATTTTAGACTTGTCTATCAAGTTTCATCGCGGTCCGAGCCATTTTGGAGCCTCGGCGCATTTTAGAAGTTTCGTATATATTTAAAGCTCGTCGTAGCTTCCGCCATTCATATCTCGAAAATGGCACATCGAATTTTGATTCCAACTTCGCCGTTGGATTCGTAGCACCGCCGTTCACCTAAGGCGGAATTTTCGTTGGATTCGGCGTTCGTTATTTTTTGTGATAAAATAATAATAATAATAATAATAATAATAATAATATTATTATTATAAAAATTATGCACGTATATATATATATATACATTCATTCAAGCTTGCGTCGATTACCTTCTTCCCCTTCTCAAAGCATGCGTTGAATCCTTCTTCCCCTTCTCAAAGCATGCGTTGAATCCTTCTTCTCCTCTCGAAGCATGCGTCGATTTCTTCCCTTGCGTCGACTTCCCGGCCTTGCGTCGACTTCCCCCTGCGTCGACTTCCAAACCCCCCTTGTGTCGACTTCCAAATCCCCCTTGCGTCGACTTCCCCAGCTCCTGCTATTATTAATAATAATAATAACAATGATATTATTATTATTAAAAATTATATGATGTTGCCTAAAAGGAGACGAACCTTCTGCTTCTTCCTCATTCTGTCTGATCCAGAGAGAAAAGCGAGCGACGGGAGTGGCGATTTCGTGAATCTTCCAGACGCCGCCGACGGAGCTCCGGTGGTCGAAATCGCGAGCCGAGCATAGATTCGGAAAGCTCTCGACGAGAGCTTCGTCCTCGTGGTAATTTCCTTCCGCTTCGTGAAACTTTTTCGTTAGGTCTCTTGTACCCTAACCTTTTCTAGCCCGATCTCTTGTAGATCTTGACTCCTCTCGCCTTCTCGTAACCCAATCTACAACGGGGAGCGATTCGGAGAGTTTTTCCAGCAAAACCTAAGGCAAGTGGTGTTCTTCCCCTTGCTCTTTCTCTTTGCCATATAACCGCTCCAAGCCGGTGCTCTTGATCTAACTGCGCCATATCTCCATTTTTTCTCTATTATTGCTGCTAATAATTTGATATTATGCCAGTTAATACAAAAAACAAAAGGATTTTTGTTAGCTTCATATCTCTTGATTTTCTCGTTAGCTACATGCCTTATGGTATGATATGTTCTGTTGGGCCTCGCCCCTTTTCCTTTGAAATTGCATGAAAATATGAATTTTGTTGGAGGTCGTACACGATGTTGGCGGTGCCACCGGTGCGATGCTCTTTAATTTAATAAATTCTGTTAGAGGTCGTACGCGGTGTGGTTTTTGCCCCCGGTGCGGTGCTCTTTTAAGCTTTTGATAAGGAGGTCGTACGCGGTGTGGTTTTTGCCCCCGGTGCGGTGTTCTCTTAAGCGTTTGATTGGGAGGTCGTATGCGGTGTGGTTTTTGCCCCCGGTGTGGTGCTCTTCTTTTGGTTGAGCTGATCAGTCTCTATAATTCTGAACAAGAGTAACATGATTAATAATTTGAAAACGGATGGCTTTTCTTTTGCTTATGGCGAGTTTTGTCATCGCCTCTGTTCTCACATTTGTTTGGTGAGCATATTCTGCTGATTTTTAGTTGTTCTGCTGCTTCCCTTTCCGCTGATGATTAGATACTTCTGCTGTTTCTTTTCCTGTCGATTACTTGCTGCTAGCTTTGTCATGACTGACCCTTGCAGCTTCTGTTTCCCTCCAGTCTCGCGGAGGTTTGCTTACTTTCTTATTTTCTGCACCACTTGTACTTGTTTCTGAGGTGTTCTTTCTTTGAATGCCTCAGGTGCTGGACAGTAGCAGGTGTTAGTGCGGAGCTTCTTTAGTTGCCATCTTCTGACTCTCTTGAGGTAGAGTATTCTGTGGACTTGTCGGCCCATGGGTTCGTGTCAGGTGTTGACGCCCGTGGTGCCGTTTAGTTAGATTTTGTTTCACTGCTGCTGTTACTTGTGGTTCACTTTTGGACACTTGTTCTGGAATGGTTAGACATTGGTTGGCTTCATGGCCCTTGTTAGATATGTTAAGGTAATTGTTGCATTGCATATCATGCTTTTGAAATGTTAATCTCACTACTTTCTGCGCGTGATAAATCTACCTTTATATATAGTAAATCCACTCTTTCGATCTTGCATGGTTCACCTCACTAGGTCTTCATGTTCACTTAGGCCACTAAGTAATTAAGTCAAGTATTTTTTTCCGCTGCGTAAGACTATATTTTAAAAGCGTGGACTAGTTGATCCACCTAGCCGAGGGACGCGGCTTGGTAATCTTTTTGCATAAATTATATTTAAATCTCTTTGAGTTAATAATAATATTTGTTTGATTGCGAAGAAGGATGAATTGCCTTAACGTCAGTAGGTGTTCCCTACGTGACGTGGCATCACAATGCGTAGCTTTCCCTACTCTGATAGCATTTTAAATGTCGGGAAAATGCGGGTTGTGACACCAGCGCAACCAACTACACCAAAAGCCCGGACTGTTGGTGAAGGCGCAACTTGATCTTTATATCAATGGAAGGGCGCTACGGGTCAAGTGAGGAGACGCTGGACCCAACAAAGAGCTCCCCCTGTCTGATGTAAATTGATGACAGCTCTGGAGTCCTCTTCTCTTGATTGTACAAACACTCCTTTCTTCTTATGCAGTGATGATCCTGAGCAAATGGTTGTGATTGGTGTCTCTAGATATATGTGATCTGCAAGAAGATGTTAGCAAAAAGAAGATATACAAAGATAATTCTGCTTCTTTTTGTATATGTGTGTTCTCTATCTATATTCCTATTTCTCTTTGTCTATATCTGTATATTTTCTGCTCTTCTCTTAATATATATAATCTGGAGAAGGCTTTTTGAATTCTTGCTGGGAATAAGGAAAGAGATAAAGTCTCTTTAATTTGATTCCTTGGGAAGAGGAGTTTCCGTCTTTGACTCTTCTACAAACGACTATAAACTTTATTTCCTGCAACGACTATATCAGAAAAGCATGTATATAATAATGTTAGTCCAGCTGTATAATAAGAATATTGCTGACAACATTTTTTGTCGAGCGCTGTTCTGAAGGAAATTTGTCGACCGCTGGCTGGCTTGAATTTGTCGAGCGCCGTTCAGAGAATGCCTGGCCGCTGAGATTATTCTGACTGAATTCGTCGAGTGCTGTTCTGATAGAAATTGTTCGACCGCTGGCTGGCTTGAATTTGTCGAGCGCCATTCGACATTCGTCAAACGCAGAGAGCTTATATTATTTTCTTATATTTTCTCTGATTCGACCGCATCATATTTAATTGATGTTTTCTTAGTTTTCTTACTTAAGGAAATTGATCTAAGTTCTGATGTGTTTTAAGATGGAAACTTAAATCTTAAATATGAATCCTAACTCAAATCAAAAGCTAAGGTTCCAACAAGGTGTGTGGCGGGACCTCCTCGCTATAGCCTTGGGTATGTTCCTAGTCTTTCATCCACAGTCAAGAGCTTAAGTGAGGGAGAAGTAGGTGCGGGCTACACCCCCCAGTGGGTCCGAACTCAGGAGACATGTTGTCGGTTTCAACATATATATGTGTATATATGTGTATATATGTATATATATATATGTATATATGTATATATATATGTATATATATGTATATATATACTTATATCTAAACTTATATATATATATAAGTATATATATAAGTATATTTATAAGTACGATATATATAATACACTCGAGCTTTTCTAAGGCTAAAAAGCTCAAGTGTATTACAAACAAATACCCTCCCAGCGCCTGACCTGCCCCCGCATTCCATTAATTTCATCCCCAGCGATTCTAGCCGGCGAGTCTTCCGCCCCAGCAAAGATTGAGCCCGGATGAGACTTATGCACCTCGGCTTTCTCTCTCTCTCCCCGCGCCCTGTCGATTTCTTCCCCGGCGATTCTTCTGCCTCAGCGAGTCTTCCGCCCCAGCAAAGATCTCCACCCTCCGCGTCTTCTACACCTCTCCTCTCTCTCTCTCTCTCTCTCTCTCTCTCTCTCTCTCTCTCTCTCTCTCTCTCTCTCTCTCTCTCTCTCTCTCTCTCTCTCTCTCTCTCTCTCTCTCTCTCTCTCTCTCTCTCTCTCTCTCGGATGGTAATAGTTTTTCTTTGTTTATGGTTTTCTGGATTGGGGATTTATTATTGAATGTTGCGATCTCTCCCTTTCTGTGTAGGGTTTTCTGGATTGGGTCTATGTTCCTAAATGGCTTTGTTCCTGCAATCATTTAACTTAAAAATCATGCGATCATGTCTATGTTTATAAATGGCTATGTTCCTGTGATCATTTAACATAAAAAAAGCTTTGTCTGTTTCTGTCTATAATCAGTGTGTGTTCACAATTTTCCTGCAGAAAAACACCCAAATGCAAGCTTGTTTACAAAGGTATCAAACTAGGACATATTTGAAATGTAATTTCTAGTCAATTGACAGCTTGCAATCCAATAGGTTACAAGTTATTATAATATTATTTATCAACCCAGAACATTGTTATTCTTTCTTTTAAATTAGCTTATCAATGAAATACTACTATCATTTTTGTAAATATACAAAATTCTGAGCAAAATTGTTCAGCAATCAACAAATTCTTTACTCTGGCCTTGAATCTTAACCTTATTAGAATCAATATTGTTTGATTTATATGTTTCTATCAATAGTTATTCATACTCTGCAATTGATTTTAGTATTTAATTCAGGCTTTTCTCAATGACATCTGATTCATCAAATTCTGAAAGTATGAATGTTGTTCAAGCTGAAACAAATACTGATTCTAATGAGGCCAGTGTTAAAGAACCATATGTCAGTTTGGTGTTTGAAACTGTTGATGAAGCATATTGGTTTTATAATAGTTATGATCTTAATTTAGGATTTGGAATTATGAAATGTTCAACTTCTAAGTCATTTACTTCAGGAGATCTTACAATCATGAGTTAGACACTCCAAGCAAAGCTAAGACACATCGCTCACATAATGTACTTCACAAAGATAAGGAAGTTAAACAGTTAATGGGTCAACTATATAGTGCTGGAATGGGTCCTGCTAAGATTGCAAGGATTTTAAATGAAATAAATAGTAATAGCTCAAAATCTGCAAAACAAGTTTCAATGCATTTGACTGAACACCGAAAGAATAATATAGGGAATGAAGATGCCTCAGTGTTTGCATATTTAAAGAAACAACAAGTGTGAGATCCAAATTTCTACTTTGACATAGAGTTGGATTCTAATTTAGTCCTTCCTTCTTTTTTTTTGGCAGATTCGAGGTCAAGAAATGATTTTTTGACATTTGGCGATGTTGTTGTGTTTGATGTTACTTATAAAACAAATAAATTTATGATGCCATTTGCACCTTTTACAGGTGTAAATCATCATAGACGGTCAATTTTATTTGGTTGTGCTTTAATAGCAGATGAGACAGAAGAAACCTTCTATTGGTTGTTCAATCAGTGGTTAAAATGTATGTTTGGCAAGCTCCTAAAGTTATAATTATCGATATGGATGGAGCAATGTACAATGCAATTAAAAGAGTCTTTCTGCACACGCACCATAGATTTTGCTCATGGCATATAGGAAAACACATTGTAGAGCATGTTTTCGAAATCTGAGATATTCATGGGTGTGAGAACTTGAAAATAACAGAATTATTTATTTCCAAAAATCTAAGTATTACAAGAGTATTGCCTCCTTTATATAGACTAGGAGGGAAAGAGGAAAAACCAAATACAGAATGTGAGACTAAATACAAATACAATACACAAAGAGAGCTGGGCGGTCAGGCGGTCAGGGAGAACGAGACTGCAGCGACCTCCGCGGTCTGGAGAGAAGACTGGCGGTCACACGACAGGAGGAAGGCTATGTGACAGAGAAGGCCAACAGATCGTGAGACCGCTCTGGTGAACACTCCCCTGTAAAGGAGATGTCAGGGGATACCAGACCTCTTCTCTTCACATGAAGCGGTCTGGTATTCCTGAGGAGAGACGACGGTCTGATTGAGGGAGACCGCATAGACCGCTGACACGAGACCGTCGGCTTCAAGTCTTTGAGATCGCATGGCTTCAATAATGGGGATTTCAAGATAGATTATTATGAATGGTTTAATAGCAAGGATGTGAGCGCAAGTGAACTGAGATGGAAAGTGTTTACTCAAAAGTACAACATTCAAGGTAATAGCTGGTTGTCAAAGATGTGGTATCGAAGACAACATTGGGCTCCAGCTTTTTTAAATGATCATTTTGTTGCTAGAATGACGTCAAGCGGTCATAGCAAAAGCATCAATGCATTTTTTGATGGTTTTGTAAATTCTAAAACCCAATTATTGGAATTTATAACTCAATACGAGAAGGCATTGCATTCATGCCATCAGGCAAAAGAACAAGAAGATTTCAATACCTTGAATTCAATTGCTAATGTGTTGACAAGCTATGCACTTGAAAGATTTGCAGCACAATTTTATACCAAAAATATGTTTAAGCTTTTTCAACAAGAATTTAAGCAGAGTTTAGAATGTTGGTATGAGGAAGTAAATATAATTGGTACCATTACAACATTTAGAGTTGGTCTTTCTTGTGTGGATGTAAGCAATTGGTGCAATGTCATTTATGATGATTGCAATACAAAAAGCATTTGTGAATGTGCTAAATTTGAGACCGATGGATATTTATGCAACACATATTTCACATAATGATTGCTAAGAATCATTTACAAAGTATTCCTGACTTATATCCACTGAAGAGATGGTCTATTTCTACTAGAAGTCAATCAAAACATGACAAATTGGTTGACAATAGTAATATTGTGACACCCATGATGGAATGGAAGATAACAAATACCCAAACAACTATTTTTAATCCTGCAAGTGCATCCAAAGAGCATATGAACTTGCTTTGACAACATTAAATGGATTATTGAAGAATATAAAGGATTCACTCATTTACTCAGAACCTCAAGTTTTGCGAGCCAAGTTGGATCAACTCCAATTTTTCCAGGTTCATATGGTATTTCTATTCGAGATCCAACTATTGTGAAAACTAAAGAAAGACCAAAAATTGCATCAAGAATTGAATCGGGTATAGTGACCTCTCAAGCACAAGTAAAAAAAAGGACTTGTGGTACATGTGGTGGGAAAGTGCACTACTCAACAACATGTCCCCAAAAAGATCAAGTAATTTCTATACTTTTTTTATTTTCTTTTAGTTAAAACTATATTGATTACTATATTTAATTTTTGTATGTGCTCGAATCATAGAAGCAGACATTGGAATATTGTTGGTGTACTTCAAGTCAATTTTGGAATATTGTTGGTGTGCTTGAAGCTGGGAATGGAATACTGTTGGTGTGCTTCAAGCCTGCATTGGAGTATTTGGTTTTGATTTGACAGATTTTGTTGTTGTATTGTTAAATGATTTTGTTTTCTTAAGTAAATTTGGATTACAGCATTTGGTGTTTAGTTTATTTCTCTAAGATGCAGTATTTCTATTTATTGATACGGTTAAGGAGGTTCAATTTCTCATAGATGTAGTATTTTAGATGTTGAATTTCTGATATATAGTATTTTGGTTTACTGATTTTGCTTACCAATCTATTATATGCTTAAGGAGGTTGATAATCGGTAATCGAATCTGTTTACCAATCTATTATATGGACAATTTTACCTAAAAAGTCTTTAAAACAAAAAATATAAGCTCAAACTTTTTTAGCCTTAAAAAAGCTTGAGCTTATATCTTCCAATTCCCATATAAGTATATATATAAGTATATATATAATTACATATATATGTATATATATGTATATATGTATATATATGTATATACATATACATATATATATACATATATATACATATATATATATATACATACATATATGTATCTATATATAGACACACACACACACACACACATATATATATATATATATACATATATACATTTTTAAGGAAAAAAAATCTTTAGTATATATATTAAATATTTTAACACATTTTGCCCATAATTACCAAAGCGGAGTATAAAGCTTGTTTTTAAACACTTTTTGACATTTTGGGTGATCCCTTGGCAATCACAAAGATGCAAAATATGAATTATTTAACAAAATGAGTTTGGTGAGTTTAGCAAAGAAAATGTACATGATCTCAAAGATAGGACTTTCTCTTTGGACTTTAACATCAGATATATCTTGAAATAACTTCAACAATTTTTTGACATCACTCAAACTACAACCAGGATCTCCAGGCGGCTACTGTCATTGTCTAGCTAACAGTACCAATTTATAAGCAATTAAATAGGCATGCAGTCTTAATATTGAATTGATATTTTTATAATGTTCTTGATTATTAAAAACGCTAATACTCTAAAATCATGATTCTTGATTTAGTCTTTCTTCACAATGTCAGCATGCTCAAAGAGAGCAAATGAACAGATAATAAAGTAAATCAATATACTTATAAAAAATGAGAATAAGAAAAAGTTGTTACATTATCTTTTTGGGGACATGTTGTTGAATAGTGCCCATTCCCGCCATATGTACCACAAGTCCTTTTTTTACTTGTGCTTCAGAGATCTCATACCCGATTCAATTCTTGATGCAATTTTTGGTCTTCCTTTAGTTTTCACAATGGTAGGATCTCAAATAGAAATACCATACAAACTGGAAAAATTGGAATTGAACCTAGTTGGCTAGCAATACTTGTAGGTTCTGAGTAATTGAATGAATCCCTACATTCTCCAACAATCCCTTTAATGTTGACATAATAAGTTCACATGCTTCCTTTGAGGCATGTAGTTGCATGATTAAAAATATTTGTTTGTGTATTAGTTAGCTTCCATTTCATCATGGGTGTCACAATATCACTATTATCAACCAATTTTTCATTGTTCGATTGACTTCTAACAGAAATTGACCATCTCTTCAATAGATATTGTTGGAAATTTGATCCCCCAGATTCTTGATTTGAAGAAGAACATTAACATAATAACAAACTTATTGTTTTTGATGAATCTTTGATTATACTTAAGACATGTACTTACAACCTATGATTGATTAAATTTATGAATACTGCTTAGGGTCACTTAGATCGAGCAATTACTTATGCCATATAACCTCAAGTATAAAATTGAAGACATATACATCTATCTTGAAGACACTACTTGAATAAATCAAGGAGATTTACTGAATTCAGAATGCAGAGAAAGTCAGAATATTGATAAGTAAAAATCAACGGGACGGTCTGTCTATTGAACTTGAAATATCGACAGGAAGATAAGTCGATTGAATTAATCAACTAGACAGACTATATATGTCAACATTAACTACTTTCTCACAAGGAAAAATCGACGGGACAGACCATTGATTCTGCAAGTCGATTGGGCAAAGAATCAACTAGATCAATGTCGATCGACAGGATGATCTCTATATCGATGGGACAGACTTCAACTTATCCAAAATTACTCTAAGTGATTAAACATCACGTGTCTTTATTATTTCTCCAATATTTTCACGCAAATCAAGGCGCATTTCAATGATACATTTATGGAAGTCCTTAATAGATTAAATCTGTTGGAGAATTGATTATGGATTGAAATAGTCAATTATTATTACTGGAATATCTATCAGAATTATGGATTCCTTTATGATCTTTATTAACATATGAGGAATATTCCAAATTATGCAAATTTGTATATTCCCATTTATGGATCAAATTTGAAAATTCAAATCTAAGTGATAATTATCACATTCCTCAATCTTCTTAATTTCCTTTTCAATGTTTACAACATTATAAAAGGAGAGAATGTCCTGCCGATTTAAACTAATGATTTGATGAATAAAAATTTGACAGCAAAGAATTCTAAGTCATTCTGGCATTAAGAGCAAGAGCACTCTCAATTCTCAAAAGTGTTGTTTAATCCAGATTCTGAAGAAGCTTCAATTGTTCATCCACTTAGAAAGAATTACTGATGTTGCTCATTACCTTGATCCTGATATATTATTCTAAGTTACACTCTACAATCTATCAAGGAAGAAGAAGCCTATTGCTAGACTTCTACTAAAGACTCAAGATCTAAATTCTAATCTTTACTGAGTCTATCATTGTAAAACTGTAATTCTATAAACAGTGGTGTAGGACCCTTGTGATCTGAGTGTAGGATTCCTGTGAGAATCTGAGGTAGGATCTTTGTGATCTAAGTGTAGGATCTTTGTGATCTGAGTGTAAGATCTTTGTGATCCGAGGAAGGATCTATTGTAGATCTGAGTGTAAGTCTTGTACTGAAAAGACTGAGGTAGGAACTCTGATTGAGTTCTGAGTTTTGGAGGAGACTGCCTAGTCTAGTACAATACTAGATAGGTGGAGGGGAAAGTGAATGTACCCAATTCTTGAGGAACCACTATAAATCCTTGTGTCTTTTGTGTGCTTTGCTGTGATTGTTTGCTCTGTGCTTTTATTTTTGAAAAGATATCATAAATCACATATCACGCTATTCACCACCTCTAGGTAAGATATTAGTCATTCCCATAGAATAACAGATATAGGTTAGGAATACTTTGTAAATGCTTCTTAGCAATCATCAGGTGCATAATGTATTTGCATAGAAATCCATCTGTATCAAATTTTGCACATTCACAAATTATTTTTGCATTGCAATCATCATAGATGACATTGCACCAATTGCTGACATCCTCACAAGAAAGGCCAGCTCTAAATGTTGTAATGGTACGAATTATATTTGCTTTATCATACCAACATTCTAAACTCTGCTTGAATTCTTGTTGAAAAAGCTTAAACATATTTCGGTATAAAATTGTGCTGCAAATCTTTCAAGTGCATAACTTGTCAACAAACTAGCCATTAAATTCAAGGTGTTGAAATCTTCTTGTTCTTCTGCCTAATCTCGTGAATGAAATGCCTTTTTGTATTGAGTTATAAATTCTAATAATTGTGTTGTAGAATTTACAAAACCATCAAAAAAAGCATTGATGCTTTTGCTCCGACCGCTTGACGGCATTCCCGCAACAAAATGATCTTTTAAATAAGTTGGAACCCAATGTTGTCTTCGATCCCACATCTTTGACAACCAACTATTATTTTGAATGTTGCACTTTTGAGTAAATAGTTTCCATCTCAGTTCAGTTGTGCTCATATCTTTGCCATTAAACTTTCATAATAATCGTACTTGAAATCCCCGTGGATATCTCAGATTTCAAAAACATGTTCAAGTATGTGTTTTCCTATATGCCACAAGTAAAATCTATGATGTGTGTGCGATAAGTCTGTTTTAATTACATTGTACATAGCTCCATCCATATTGGTAATTATAACTTTAGGATCTTTATCAAACATTCATTTTAACCACTGATTGAACAACCAATAAAATGTTCTTCTGTCTTATCTGCAAATAAAACACAACCAAATAAAATTGTCTGTCTGTGATGATGTTGTTGGAACATGGTCTTCCGCATCTCCTAGGTTTGAGAATAACAAAACCTATGTGTATTTGATCTTGTGTGTTTAAGTGTGCAGGAAAACAAGTCCACATGACTCAAGGATAACATAAGAATGTTGCGCCCAAGTTTGGAGCCAAAACTCAAAACTGGCTGCTAGAGCAGGCGGTAGCTGCTAAAGCAGGCGGTAGCTGCTAGCACAGGCGCTAGCGCTAGAGCAGGCACTAGCGCTTGAAAGCGCAAAAGTGAAATTCAAGCTGGCGGGATGCATATATATAAAGCAGATAGCGCCGACGGTAGCTGATAGCGCCTGCGGTAGCGCAAAGCAATAGAGGAAGGCGGCCGGCTTGCTTAAAATGAAGGATTCTCACGGGGAGATTATTTCCTAAACTGGGATAGCGTCGGCGGTAGCGATAGCGCAGGAGCTAGCTCCAAGGCTATAAAAAGGACCCCTTGGATCCGTCTTCTTCATCCTCTTGAGATCCAGAATTCCAGAGCTTCGTGCCACATCATAGAGAGGAAGGTTCAGAGAGATACTCCCACAAATCCATGAAGGCTTAAGGAGATATGAGGAGAAGATTTCAACACGCGTCATCATCATGATGAAAGACCGCATCGACTATGATCATACTCTACGAGTCTTCATCTACTTCTCCAAGATATCCACATAGAGGGAGTTTTTATATTATTGTCTTTTTATTTCACATCTTCTCTTTTAAATCGTGCAGTAAATTTGCCTCTTGTTGGCGACTAGGTCTGGTAGGACTTAGGGCTGAAATTTGCCTCGTGTTGGCGACTAGGTCTCGGGTGTAGGTCTAGGGGGTGCTCGAAGTCATATCCGGGGAAGGGTTGGCTAGAGCGGCTTGAGGCCGTATTCGGGGAAGGATCGGCTAAAGCCAACCGGTTCGTGGGGATATGAGTCGGTATAGAAAACAAAAAGAGTCTTTCATATTTCGCTTTGATTTCTAGCGTCATTGAAATCCAAATTTTGTAATCAATTTTATTAATAATAATCATGACTCTCTTTGTGTAATAAAATTGATTTGTTCTTCATTTCTCTAAATTGTTTATTATCCTCTCCTTTATTATAAAACAATTTAGATCTTTAAACAAAATCACTATTTTGATCTCTTATCTTAAGCAAGTATTTCAAAATATAATATAAGTTTTTAAAACCCTTATTCACCCCTCCTCTAAGGGCGCATACCGATCCAATAAGTGGTATCAGAGGAAGGTTATTCCAATCGGCTTAACAACCGGGAATAATGGCGTCTCATGATCTCGCTTCTATTAGTGGGGTAAATCTTTATGAAGAAGAAAAATCTCCTAAACCACCTTTATTCGAAGGGAAAAATTATAAAGGGTGGAAATTATTAATGGAAAAATTTATTAAAAGCTTAGATATCAATGCATGGGATATAGCAATAGTTAGACCAGCGGACGAATCAAATAAATAAGAGCGTCACCTAAATGCAAAAACTATGCATTATATTTTTTGTGCTTTATCTCAAGATATTTTCAAATTAATATATTATTTTTCTAGTGCATACAAAGTATGGAAATTTCTTGAAGAAATGTATGATTCTCCTTCTACAGGTATGGAACAATCACAAGAACCAGAGAATATGCAAGCTTGCACAAGTCTTCAAGAATGCTCCTCTCATGACGGATCAATGGAGCACACATCAAATGGAAAAGAAGAAGAAGTATTGTCTTCGGAAGAGGAGTGCCAAAAAGATGTAAAAGAAACGATATGCTCAAATCGTGCCTCTCCCGAAAGCAATGTAAGGAAATCAAATCCCATCTTTTGTACTTCTATTTCTACTTTACAATTGATACAAATTACAAAGTGCAAAATTAAGAAATTAAAAAATGCAAATTGCAAATTGCGCTTAGAAAATAAAAATTTAAAAGCAAAAGTTAAAGTAGTATCAAAATCTGATTTATCTAGCTTTACTCATGTCACTTCAATTGAAAATACAAAACCTTGTCTTGATTGTAATGATATTAAAGAAAAATTTAAGGAACTTGAAAAAGAAATTATTTTTATAAAAGAACAAAATGAAAAATTATGTTTAGAAAATTCATCTTTGATAAATGATTGTGCTAAGTGTAAAGAATATAAAATTGAAATTAAAGAGATAGATGAAACATTTGATGAATATAGAAACAACTATCAAGATCATATTGATTCAATTGTTTCCACTCTTAAAAATAGCACAATCGCTTATAATAAAGCTAGACATAATTTAAAGATCAAGAATGATGAATTAAAATAAAAAATCAACTTGCTTATGAAAATTGTAAATACAAATTCACAATATCAAACGATATCTAAAAACAAGTTGAATATGAATGTGAACATCTTAACTAAGTTTAATAATGGGAGTAAGGAACATAAAGGATTTGTTAATCTAAATCAAAATCACCATTATTTACAAAATTATGTATCTCCTAAAGTAAAATCAAATATGCAAAAATTTCCTATGAAAAATGATTTCAAATGTCATCATTATTTTAAGTCTAAGTTTAATGAATATGGAAATTTAATGCAAAATTATAATATTAAACCTAAGTATGAGTGGAGACCCAAAATTAAAGATGAAACATTAACTCCACTTGAAAGGGTCCATTCGTACTTGTCTCCCCAAAAGCCATCTCGCTATATTTGGGTACACAAAGGAACCATTCCACATGGTCCCCTTTGGATACTTAAAACTCTTATTCATTAGGTATCATCAATTGCATGAAGTAGAATCCTTTCAAAATGAAATATACAAAGTTCTACTTCATTATATGCTTCCATGTCTTTTAATTTTTCTTGTTTTCTTATTTCTTTTGATCTATCATGTCATGGTCATCCTATACAGTATTAAAAATATGATTTTATCTCTTAAAAGCTCAATATGTTTATAAAATCAAATTGATCAAAATTCAAAATCATATTTTATTTTGATGACCTATCTTTTATTCTTATATTCATTGCCTCTAAATATCTTATATTATCCATATGAATCAAACTCTAAATTTGCTATAAGATATTTCAAATTAAATCCAGTTATTAGGCTATTAAGAGTTTTAGCCTTCACCAATAAGTGGTTTAGTGAAATAACATGATCTAAAAGAAAATTCAAGATCTAAATAAAAGTTCAACTTTCAATATGGTTATCTTTGTTCGCAACAAAAAAATATATTGTGTTCACTCCTTAATGTCAAACATGATCTAAACCATCACTATTGTTCACCTATCAAAAATCACATATATATTCAAAATTCTTAATTAGTTAAAAAGAAAATCACTGAAATGTATTGAAAGAATTTACCCTCAGAATGAATATTGAATTCACAAACACCACTATGATCCATTGATGCCCTTTGCTAAAATTCTCTAACATCATAAGTCTTATCAAAAGTCTTCTAAAAATAATTGTTTCTATCACATTTATGTGAATTATAATTGATATATTAACTGATGACAATTGATATTATAATGGTTGGTGTATATTGTGATTTATTTTGAGTTTAGACCTTTGAATCATCTTGATATCAAATCAAATAGAATCCTCACTCCATTCTAGGTCTATAAGTTGAAACACTATCAAACCTTGGTATAACGTTAATCTTAAACTTATCATACTAACATTGTCGCCTAAAGAATATTTGTGTCTATGTATGCCTTTATATGTTTACCAAGATATACAGGCTGGGTATTCTCATTTAGGGCTTATACATGATATTCTCATGCATGAACATTATCACTAAAATCATGCATATTAGATTTGTTCATTCATGTCTTCTCGTGCTTACATTTCCTATCATTTCCAAACTACATTTGTTTGATAAATATAAGCCTTAAAATATTAAAATGGAGATATAATAAAATATATCACTTGCAAAATTTATTTGGTAAAGTCATATACAAAATTGCTAATGTTTCATGCAATTTGCACTATATAGACATCTCCTAAAATTCTGAAATTTCAGCATGAAACTACTGTTTGGACACTTAATCAAGATCAACAAACAAAAATTTCAAAATCATCAAAAATCGTGTACTATTTCCCGCTCTAGCGCTATCGCCGGCGCTAGCGCCCTTATGTGTTTTTCAGGATTTTTAAAATTTTGAAAAATCTCTAAAAATATATTAATCTATGCGTACTATTCATTTCTGCACTTTTGCTTTTATTACATTTTTGAAAAATCAAATACAAAAATATAAAAGCCAAATTACAAAAAATATATTTTGCCTTTTTTTTGTTTTTTTGGCATTTGTTTAAATTCTATTTCTAAAAGAAAAAATCAATTACAAAAATATAAAACATAAAAAAAACAAGTATCAAAAATTATTATTTTGAACTTAACTTTTCTATTTACATGTATCTTGCGAAAGGGTGATTTGGGCTATCATGCCATCACATCACCTAGTACCGGGCGAACCTCTCACAGGGTAGACCTCGGGAAGTCGAAGATCAAATTATAAGAGTTCAAACTTTAAATTAAAATTATTTCACAAAAATATCAAAAATACTGTATGGACTTTTCTGTGAAAATCAAGCATGATCTATTCTATTATTTAGAACTTCTACAATGTTGCAATTTATCTTTTCAAACTACTTTGAACATTGCTTTCATCATGCTTTGATATATCTATTAATATGTGCATCAATTATATTGTAAAAGTTGTGTAGAACGACGCTTAGCATGCCTCTAAGTATGAGTAAATGTTTTATGTTTGATAATGATCTTTATTCACTCACTTATTTTGGCATTGTCTACATATGTGCTTAATCTAAGAATGCATGTGTATGTTTTGTATTAGTACAATGAATTAAAATTGCACAAGTATCTTACCTACACAACCTTTATTTGCACTTTTAAAAGTTAAGAAAAGTGGTTATTTTTTTCATAAATTATATTGGTTTGCAAAACAAGTGTATTCGGAGAACTTTGTACAAAACAAAAATCATAAAATAAAGTGACAAAGACAACACCATCAAGCACTACTTGAACCTCCTGATAAGTCTTAACAAGCGTTGTGAGGTTGAGCACCTTGGAAAGAATAGTAAAGTATCTTGTGCAAACCATAACTTTCTTTCAAAATAAAAACCACTTATTCTTAAGTACATCGGATCACAATAAAAAAAATCAATATTGAAGAATAAAATTATGTGATCCCCCAAGCACTACTTTGCACCCTGATAAGTCTTAATGAGCATTGTGTGTGCAAAGCACCTTGGTAGTTGTACATTTTTTTATGCATTGAAGTGAGTGGAAGTAAAATTATTTATGTTTTATTGTGCTCTTTACTTTACATATTACTTGTATTTTTTATTAAAACATTTGTTTACTCTATTCAAAATACACTTTTGTGCACATCATTATCTTCCATAACACTTCTTCTCATGAGTATTGGATCCTAATGCAAATTCTATACTACTCTTTATTTATGAAATACACTAGATAACCTTGCATGCAATCTACAATGTTTGGTATGATTTGAAATTATGAATTAAAATAACATTGTAATAATCTTTTTTTATAACATTATATCATGCTTATTTACATTATTGAAGATTTTAATTGAACAATGATTTACAAAAACATCTTCTTTATGAAATTTAACTCATATATCTTTTTATGGATCATCATTACAATAAGATGTTTCTTGTATTTCTATAAGTCTTCCGCATCATCACCATATATTTCTACCTTGCGCTCTCATGCTTATATCAGTCTTAAATACCAAAATTCCTTTCTTTCAACAAATGGCAGACTTGCTTGGTAGATTTTATATTGGTTACTCTAAAGATGAATATTTTCTTTTTTGCTAAAAACTCTGATTTATTTCTATGAAAATATTGTAATGCTAAAATTCTGATTTATTAATGGATTAGCTATGTGAACTTTTCTTTAAAAATTCAAATATTAAAACCCATTGGCTATGAAATTATAATTTGATTTAAAACGCGTAAATGTTTCCAATAATTATTATCCATGATTACATATCTCACCATAGCGGGGGCGTAGGGTTGTAGACATTAGATAACCTTATCTCTAGTCATGTCTTGTCCTTAACCGGGGAGGGTTCCAGTGGGGCCTTGCGAGGCACTGGGGGGAAAGAGTGCTAGGTTGAGTTTTGTCTAGTGTTTGCACATGGGACTAACACCCCAGCCTACGATATGTTTGCAGCTCCTCATGCCCATCCGTCACTTAGTACGGGGCTAGGGTGTAGACATATTGTTTGGGTAGTTTAGTTACTTGGAAATCATTATATTTGTTTATGATACAAACTCTGATTTACGAAAATATTGTGATACTCAAACTCTGATTTATTTCAATAAAAAGTATTCTAAAACTCCTTATCATTTCCTTCTCTACACGCTCGATCATGCCTTTATCTTATTAACTTTTAAGTGGTGTCTCCTTACCCGCTTTTGCTAATAACAAAAGGGGGAGAACTAACATGATAAATATAATCTGCTATCAAAATATAAAACTAACATGCTTAATTAAGATGATAACTTACATAATAGGAGAGTATTCACTTAGGGGATCATATATTTAGGGGGAGCAATTCTATATGCTAAAATCGATAATTATCCTAAGTCATCACTCTCACACACACACAAGTTTATTTCTTCATGCTTATATATATTAATGCTCTGATTTATCATTAATGGTTTTGTTATTATCAAAAGGGGGAGTTTGTTGGAACATGGTCTTCCGCATCTCCTAGGTTTGAGAATAACAAAACCTATGTGTATTTGATCTTGTGTGTTTAAGTGTGCAGGAAAATAAGTCCACATGACTCAAGGATAACATAAGAATGTTGGGCCCAAGTTTGGAGCCAAAAATCAAAATTGGTCGCTAGAGCAGGCGGTAGCTCAGGCGGTAGCTGCTAAAGCAGGCGGTAGCTGCTAGCACAGGCGCTAGCGCTAGCGCTTGAAAGCGCAAAAGTGAAATTCATGCTGGTGGGATGCATATATAGAAAGCAGATAGAGCCGACGGTAGCTGATAGCGCCGACGGTAGCGCAAAGCAATAGAGGAAGGCGGTCGGCTTGCTTAAAATGAAGGATTCTCATGCGGAGATTATTTCCTAAACTGGGATAGCGCAGACGGTAGCGATAGCGCAGGCGCTAGCTCCAAGGCTATAAAAAGGACCCCTTGGATCCGTCTTCTTCATCCTCTTGAGATCCAGAATTCTAGAGCTTCGTGCCACATCATAGAGAGGAAGGTTCAGAGAGATACTCCCACAAATCCATGAAGGCTTAAGGAGATCCGAAGAGAAGATTTCAACACGCATCATCATCATGATGAAAGACCACATCGACTACGATCAAACTCTAAGAGTCTTCATCTACTTCTCCAAGAGATCCACATAGATCGAGTTTTTATATTATTGTCTTTTTATTTCACATCTTCTCTTTTAAATCATGTAGTAAATTCGCCTCTTGTTGGTGACTAGGTATGGTAGGACTTAGGGCTGAAATTCGCCTCGTGTTCGCGACTAGGTCTCGGGTGTAGGTCTAGGGGGTGCTCGAGGCCATATCCGGGGAAGGGTTTGCTAGAGCGGCTTGAGTCCGTATCCGGGGAAGGATCGGCTAAAGCCAATCGGTTCGTGGGGATATGAGTCGGTATAGAAAACAAAAAGAGTCTTTTATATTTCGCTTTGATTTCTAGCGTCATTGAAATCAAAATTTTGTAATCAATTTTATTAATAATAATCATGTCTCTCTTTGTGTAATAAAATTGATTTGTTCTTCATTTCTCTAAATTGTTTATTATCCTCTCCTTTATTATAAAACAATTTAGATCTTTAAACAAAATCACTACTTTGATCTCTTATCTTAAGCAAGTATTTCAAAATATAATATAAGTTTTTACAACCCTTTTTACCCCCCCCCCCCCCCCCCTCTAAGGGCGCCTACCGATTCAATAGATGTACACCTGTAAAAGGTGCAAATGACATCATAAATTTATTGGTTTTATAAGTAACATCAAACACAACAATATCCCAAAATGTTAAAAAATCATTTCTTGACCTTAAATCTACCCAGAAACAAGAACGAAGGACTAAATTAGAATCCAACTCAAAGTAGAAAATTGGACCCATCTCTTGCTGCTTCTTTAAATATGCAAACACTAAGGCACATTCATTCCCTATATTATTCTTACGGTGTTCACTCAAATACATTGAAAGTAGTTTTGCAGATATTGAGCTATTAATATTTGTTTCAATTAAAATCCTTGCAATCTTAGCAGGACCCATTCTAGCACTATAAAGTTGATCCATCAATTTTTTAACTTCCTTATCTTTGTGAAGTACATTATGTGAGCGATGTCTCTTAGCTTTCCTTGGAGTGTCTAACTCATGATTATGCTCCTTTATAAATCCAGTGATAACCCATTTATCGTCCTTATTCTTACGAATATCTAATTTTGCCTTGCAATTTACTCTTGTCAATCGATGTGCTCTCCTTGAAGATCCTTCTCCCTCTTTAAGAGTTTTAAATCCCTATTACATTCGAACCTTCTGCCAATAACGCCTCCATAATTATATAATTCAGAAATTGAATCTTTCTTAATTCCAAATCATAAATTAAGAACATAACTATTATAAAATCAATATGCGTCATCAACGCTTTCAAACGCCAAACTAACATATGGTTATCTAACACTGGTCTCTTTAGAATCTGTATTCGTTTTTGCTTCAACAACATCCATACTTTCAGAATTTGATGAATCAAATGTCATTGAGAATAACCTGAAGTTGTAAACAAAAATTAATCAACACTATAAAATAGGTAAAAAAATGATTTCATCGACTGAAATGAACCTGATTCTGTGATCCGATGGAGAAAATAATGCTTTGTCATGGCCTACCTAAGACATGTTATAGGAATAAACCAAGAAAATATCTCGAATACATGTATCGGCTGAAGCGACGACGGCGGCGTTGACGGGATAGAAGAAGATGAGATCTGCGAAGGAGAAAGAGGAGGAGCTCGATGTATAACAGCCGGGGGGTATGAATGCGCGACCGGGAGATGGGTGGAAGAAGGCAAGAATCGTCGGGCGGAAACAAACCTAGGTCACGAAATAGTTTTGGCGGAAATAAGAAGGTCGCTCAGCGCTCGAGCTTTTTTCCCTTAAAAAAAGCGCGAGTATATTATATATATACATATACATACATACATAAATATATATATAATTGTGGAGTTTGATATTTGTGTTGGGGGTCGCTCGGGTGCTTTGGTACACTGGTCGAATTGAACCACCTTAGCTCGGAAGTGAACCGAGCGCGCAAACAGACAATGAATAAGTTAGTAAGTGACACAAGGACTTTTAACGTGGAAAACTCGAAAAGGGTGAAAAACCACGCGGCCGGGGCTGTGCCAGCCAACTTCCACTATCTTCTGGGGGGTTACAATCAGACACTTAGAATTCAAGCGCGATAGGCTGCCGCTCGTTACAATGATAGCGAGAGAGAGAGAGAGAGAGAGAGAGAGAGAGAGTTCCGAAGGTGATAGGCCAACTCTCAGAAAACTAAGTCTTTTTTCTTCTGAGAACTGTGGTGAGAACAAAAGTGAGAATGCCAGACGCCTTTCGGGAGAGGGGAAATCTCCAAGTCCATGAAGGAGATCTTCGAAGCTTCGAAGGAGATCTTTGAGCACCGAAGGAGAACTCAAGGGAAATCTTCGACAGAGCTCTCTCGGGTGCGGAAGGCAAGGTCCTCTGAAATGAAGGCTCTGGGTTCCTTTTATAGCTTTGGCCGGGGGTAGCCCTATAATTTTGCCATAGTAACCACTGTAACCACATTACGGGCGAATCACGCTAATCGATCTAGAGCACAGTGATCGCCATTTTTCATAAATGACCGTCTCGCCCTTCAGGCAGTTCGGGCAGCTTTGTTGAGGGTAAGAAAGGCGACAAGCAGGTCCTGCAATCTGAGAAATTAGGAAAGACAAAAAGTGAGCGTGCCCGGAAAGCGGAAGTTCTCTGAGCATGCTCAGAAGCATTCTGAGCGTGCAACGAACGGGGAAGCATTCTGAGCGCGCAAGGAGGTCGGAAACGGGAAGTCGTACCCCCAAAGAAGGGATGGGGTTTCGGCTGGGCGCTCCGCCGGACCCCCTGCAGGAGAGGGGTATGGTCCGGCCGGACCCGTACTGGTGGTGGTCGTGGCCCAAGGGGGGTGCGGCTCGGCCGCACCCCAAAAGGGGGGTGCTGCGGCATGGTCGCACCCCATAGGGGGGTGCGGCTTGGCCGCACCCCAAGGTTGGTGCGACATGGCCGCACCCCAAAGGGGGTGCGGCTTGGCTACACCACCATGGGGTGCAGCTTGGACGCACCCCAAGAGGGGTGCAGTTAGGCCGCACCCCTCGAGGGAGGGTCGGTGCTATCGCGCGGTAGCGCCGCGCGTCATGGTGGTAGCGCTACCGCGCGCGGTAGTGCTCACAGAAGCGCTTACGGTTACGCGCGGCATAGCCGCACGCGGTGCTGGCACACGTGCCTGAGTGCATCCCTGCGGCGTGTTCTGCACGCGTCTTTGCACGGGCGTTTGGTTGCATATATGGTGGGTTTGGTCCGCTTTCCCATTCATTCCCCACTATCTTAGTGGGGGAGTGGGTTTTGTGAATAACCACCAGCCGGTCATCCATACATAGATGAGAGCCCAAGTATGAATGCATATCATCAGCCCCCCAAACCTTCACAGTCCGAGTTTCTTTACGGAGGAGTGTGACGGTTTTGCCTTGCTCACAGCAGCTTCGATCACTGTCATCTTTGCGCGGCGCATCATACCATGCCGGAGGTAAGTGATTATTTTGTGCAAGTAATGAAAGAGGGGAGGGAGAGTGCGCGCCGGCGGCGCGGTTGATGCTCGCACGCCGCTAGTCGTGCGGCCCACGTCTGGACGGTCGGCGGGCGCGGGCGGTGACGACCGCGCACATGGGGCTGGAGGTGTTCGATGTTGGCGGCACGGATGGGCCCGCCTTATGCCGGGGCGCATGGCTGGCCAGTGCTGGGTCGGTGCTGGCCGCGTGGGTTCCCGGCCTTCGCGTGCCCGACCGCCGAGCGGCCGGTAGAGGCCGGGCGGGCGGGCGGCAGGCGATGGCCATGCGGGCTCGAGGTCCGAACGCGTGCGGCCTGTGCGTGTAGTTGTCGTGTGACTGGTGGCGGGCCGCACGCGTGCGACCGGCGAGAGGGCGGCCTGCATGCGCGGGCAGCGGCTTCGAGGCCGCACGGCCTGCATGCGCGTGGCCTGCCCACGTGCGGCCTGCGCGCACGGTTGCCATGCGACCGATGGCTGGTCGCGCGCGGTCGGCCGACGAGCGGGAGGCCTTGAGGTCGCATTGCCTATGCGCGTGTATCCTACCTGCGCGCTGCCTGCCCGCGCATGGTTGTCGGGCAGGCGATGGCGGTTGTGCGGGCGCTTGCGCGGCCGTCGCTCGGCTGGTGTTGGCCGTGGGGGTGTGCGACTGACATACTTGCAGTTAGGATCTGAATAACGTGTGCATGTTCGGCTCTTCGCTCTGTGACACATGTGCGTTTGTGTGGCGGCTTGCGGCTCCTGATTTAGTGCGCTCATGTATATATATATTTTGTTTGTTTCAGGCTTCAAAACGGAATGGCCAATTGATAGTTTATATAGGACGTAGACTTAAACACCTCAAGGGGGTGGGTGAATAGGTTTCTTTTAATTTAGGCTTATTGTTTTCTGAATTTAGGTTAGCAAATTATCAAGCACAGAAAGCATAAAGAGATTTATAGAGGTTCCTCAAGACAGGGTGTCTTGAGTAGTCCTCTTTCCACCTTCACCTTTCTAACAATGAGTTAGACAAGGCCAACTTCTCCAAACTCGGCTCCAAGAGCCTACAACACAAATCCCACAGGATCTCTCAGGTTTTCCCAAACCCTACCTCAGGTAAAGCATCCCTACCTCAGAGGAATCCACCTCCTTCAACTCAGACCACCTCCTGGTCCTACCTCAAGCTGACCTCTCAGCTCTACAACTCAGGCCAATCAGCCCTACCTCAGATCACACACTGATCCTACCTCAGAGAAATCCACCTCCTATAACTCAGGCCAATTAGCCTTACACACTCAGGCAATAAAGCCCTACAGTCTAAGAACGCAAAGGCTCCTACAGATGATATAATAAGGATTACAAATAGAAGGAAGAAGAGGTCAAGCCTTGTTCTTCATCTTCTTATCATCTATTGTTGCAAACTTGAACCAGGGAGGAGAAGTGCAGCTCCAACTTGATTCTTCTTGATCATCCCTTCAGATGAAGGACTGGATCTACTTGCTCTATCTTGAGATGAATTAAGATGAGCTATCTCTTTTCTCCTTGCAGCCTTGTGTGAGCTCAGTTCTTGGCTGTCGACAATGGAACAGTATTGTTCTTGAATTTGTGTGCTGGAGAGTAAGATCACTAGCAAAAGTTGTTTGCTCAACCCTAACTTATTCCTTTTATACACCACTGACCCTCAGCGGCTCTTACTTGTCCTCCTGACAGGTATGTGAGTGATTGGTGGACCCCATTATGCATTTTTGCAGCTTGCGCCAAAAGCAGAACCCGCCAGATCACTTTCGAATCTGTCTCAGCGGTTGGGCTGAGATGGTCAGCCATCTCAGCGGTTGCTTCTGTCCCATCTCAACAGATCCGCTGAGACAGACAGTTGTCACAGCGGTTTTCTTCTATCTGCAGCTCAGCTTGCCCAGACACCTTCTCAGCGGCTCCTGGTCTTGTCTCAGCGGTTTAGCTGAGACAGAGAGCTCGTCTCAGCTGATCATACTTTACACCATGGTGTGCCCTAGTCCTGCATACTTATGAGATATAAATAAGGTTTATCAAATACTACTTGTACTTAGCATTGAGTGTGAGGTCTCTTCAAATCAAGGGAACATTGAGGGTCATTTTCCCAACATTCTCCCCCTATTTGAAGAAGGCAGAACACCCTTAAATGCTAGAGTACATTACTCATAAATTTTTGATATGTGTTATTGCAATGATGAGTTCAACATATCATGCTTAGTGCATCAGTTATTTTAAGACAGATGGTTGTTGTGAAAAGATTCTACCATAGAGTTTAATCAATCCATCAGTAAGATTTGATAAAAATAACAATGCAACATAGATTGAATTAACCAATCAAAACAGGGTAAGGTTTAGATATAACTCAGATTTAGTTATGAAACAAGCTGATTACATTAACAATCCATCAATTTCAATCCAGATAGAATAGTAATTCAAAGCTCAGTTTGCATTCATATATTCATAAACTATTTTTAGGCAAAATATAATTAAGTTTGCATCCACACAATCATAAGTCATTATAGTTCATTAACATTTATATACATAAACTGTTTCAATAGTCATTCAAAGCATTCTTTTCTTATAAGAAGAATATTCAGGAGAGTTAACAGCTGTTTCTTTCCCTTTCACTGAAACATCATCCATGTCATCAGCAATAGTGTTATCTTGACCTGGAGGCTTCTTCTTTTCAGCATTGGCAGCCTTGATATCAGCAATTCTTTTCCTGTTCTCTTGCCTTCGAAAATACATATATGGTTTTGGAATGTATCTATAGGGCATTTTCTTTGGATTTTCCTTTCTTACCAGATTTGCTTTGAAAATTTTATCCCTCTTAGTATTTCTCTCCAAATGCTTTATCCATTCATCTGATGGATAGAGCTTGTCAATATCTTTACACACCTGACCATGGCTTATCCAGGCATTTAGTATGATGTCTTGGAGTCATCACTCCATTGCTCATGGTCAGGGTCATTATTCTGCACCTCCCTTTGCTTGGCCATAAATTCTTCAGACAGCATTACCCTTTCCCTTCTCTTTTTCAGATTCTTATCTTGGGCAATTGCCTCTTGATGATTGAAATCCCAGTCGTCTTCCCTGTTGACATCTAGGATAGGAAGATTTAGAGCTATCCTTGTCCCTTGTAGAACTTTCAGGGTGAGGTTAGAATTTATGATAGCATTTGTGTCCTCCACCCTTTCTGGCTTCTTCATATATCTTTTGATGGAGGTCTTGCTTGGCTGCAGTTATTGTTCCAGAGAGGGTTTGGAAGACATTCTCTATATCAGATTGAAGCACATATTTTAACTTGCCAACTTATTCATTCAGATGGGAAGAGGTGGCTTTTTCAGCAATGGATTGGGAGACAGATGCAATTTCTGCTTTCAGCTCTTCCTTGTACCTGTCAGCTTCTTCATTTAACTGCATGGCCGTGGAATAGACATACTCTTATAGATGATTGGCTGACTTCTGTATCACTTCATCTGTTTGACTGACATAATTCTTGACATATGTCATGTCCTGTTCAGACTGCTGGAGGTGTTTGTCCATAGATCTTAGAATGGTATTATGAGAAATTATAGATTTTTCAGCCAGATCAAACCATTTGGACATTTGTTTGTTGAGTATTTTAGTGTTTTCCTTTATTTCCTTTACCTTAGACATGACTTCAGCTTTCACATTCTTGATGGACTGATCCATATATTCCCTTACTGAGGTAACTGATTTATCGAAATGAGTTTGCATGGAGGTGAGATGAGACTGAAGCATCAGGTTTATGGCACTGAGAAGAGCCTCATTGGGTGAGGTGGAGGAAGAGGCTTGTTGAATGTTGATAATAGCAGCTGGGGCATCATCCTGCTCATCTTCAGTGTCAGCATCTTGATGATCACTCAGATTGACATCACCAGCATTATCATCCTCCTCTCCCTCGGAGAGAGCATTCTTTTCTGTTGAGTCTAGGAATGTTGGGACAATGAGTTGGAGTTAGATTGAACTACTTAGAGGTTATAAGGATAATAATGTAAGATTTACCTAGAACTTCATCTTTCTCTGCAGGAGGAGTATTCTGCACCTCCCCCTCAGATAAATTAACTTGAATGGATGAATCTAGGAATTCTAGAACAAGAATTATAAAGTTAGATTTTATGATTCTGAATGTTTAGGCTGGGTTTATAGGGCTTACCTATAACCTGATCTTTATCAGCTGATGGCTCTTGTGGCTGCTCCCCCTCAGATGGGGCATCAGATGAACCTTGTGAAGGTAATGACCACAGGGCTGGTGCATTTTCAGGAATGCTTCTTATTCTTTCTTCAAGACTGAAGATAATTGTGTCAATCTGACCTTGTAAATTTTGAGGTGATGGTCTTGTGTTCACATCATCATCATTGATTTTTGTAATATCAATGGGTGATGGTTCTTGTTGATACTCCCCCTCAGATGAAACACACACCAGTTCTTGAGTATCTGGGGTCCACATTAATTAAATGTAAGATTTGACTAACTATTGTTATTAGCTATGATTAATGAGTTAGGAGGAGTTGAATTAGTTACCAGAAGTTATGACTTTGTCCAGCTGCAGTGGATGGACAGGTTCAGTTGGCTGGTCATTTGGTGTAGCCTCTTTGGCAAGAATGTTATGTGACCCAATGTCAGCACCAGCATCTTCATCTTTGTCTGAATGATCAAACTCAGAATTGGACTTGATCAGCCTTGTTTTCTTAGAAGATGAGGGGGTTGTCTTCTCTTTTCCTTTTGTTTCAGAGGGCTGACTCATAGGCAATACCCTGGTGAATCTCTCTAAAGTCTTGATGTCCATTCTCTTGAGATAGTGAAGATTTGCTCCTTTTGATGTGTTGAACTTGTCGGGGTGGGTTTGCAGGAGGTATAAGGAGAGAATTCTTCCCATATTGGGTGCCTGAAGGCATTCCTTTATTCTTTGAAAGATGACCTCTCCACAAGAGGTTTCCTTTTTCAGAATTATTCTTGTCATGAGGTCAAACATGTACTGTGAGATTGTATCATGGGACCCTGGTTTGCACAGAATGGCTTTTCCCACAATATCTGATAAAAATTTTCCCTTTTGGTTGAAAATTTTCCTCTTCAATGAGCCAATTTTGGCATCATTGTACTCAGTACATTTTAGAGCCTTTTTCTTGTCTTTTTCAGAGATGTCATCCTCCTCACTTGGACTGCAGGATGGAAGATGTAATGCTTTTTGTAGTTTTGTTGGGGTTATCTTGATTCTTTCTTCTCCAATCTTTGACTTGAGGGAGTATTTGGAGGTGGACAACTTGACATTACCAAACCATTCCAGAACTTCAGTTCTGAGAATGACACAGGGTTCAGATAGTAGAAATTCCAGGCCTTGGTCTTCTAGGAGTTGAATCACTCCCTTAATTTCTTCTGGAGCATGGGCAAACCCATGCCTTACTATCTCATATCCTTCAAGAAGATCTTTAGAGATTTTGGGAGCCATTGCAGTGGTGGAGGAATGCGCTGGGACGGAAGAATTCGTCTTGGCAGCTAGAAGAGAAGGGTCGTGTGCTTTTCACTAATCAGATTGGCTATTTATATGGCTTAAGACTTAGGTAAAATTAAACCTAGTAATTGGATTAGATTGCTCTTGTAAGTGTAAATGGGTCAACTGGGGTTCGTTGAACTAAATTAATTCGTCGAACACAAAGCTGAGTTCGTCGAACTCAAACTGGAGTTCGTCGAACTGAAGACAAAATCTGCTGAACTGGCTGAAAGACTGAATTCGTCGAGTTGAGAAGCAATTTCGTCGAACTGAAACACGGCGTTCGTCGAACCCAGGAAAGAGTTCGTCGAACTAAAGACAAAATCTGCTGAACTGGCTGGAAGACTGAATTCGTCGAGCTGAGGAGCAATTTCGTCGAACTGAAACATGACGTTCATCGAACTCAGGAAAGAGTTCGTCGAACTGAGACTTTTCCCAGCTATCTAAGTGCAACCTGAAGCTCAGCTAAAACAGATTGTTCTGGTTAAGATGATCATACTACATTAAAATCATTGGACATAGGATTACTTGAATGCCTAATCATGTCTCTCATAGGGTTGATGTGTCAACATTTTAAGTAATATCAAATAAAGATTGGAAGAATGAAGTGTTTTACATTATTCTACATTTAACATTCCTAGTTCAATCTTGAAGGAATTAAACTTGGCCTCATCCAATGGCTTAGTGAAGATAACATCCACTTGACTGTCAGTGGGGACCAATTCAAGGCAGATATCTTGAGATTCTACATGTTCTCTTATAAAATGATATCTTATTTCAATATGCTTAGTCCTGCTGTGAGAGACATGATTCTTAGCAATATAGATAACACTGGATGAGTCACAATAAAGAGGAGAGTTACTTACCTTGAGGTTGTAGTCCTCTAGCTGGTGTTGAATCCATAATAGATGTGCACAACAGCTCCCTACAACAATGTATTCTGACTCAGCAGTGGAGATAGCCACACTTTTCTGCTTTTTGCTGCTCTATGATATCAACCTTCTTCCTAGGAATTGACAAGTGCCACTTGTGCTTTTCCTGTCTTCTTTGCAGCCTGCAAAATCTACATCTGAAAATCCAGTTAGTTCAAAATCATTGTTCTTAGGGTACCAAAGACCAAGATGTAGGCTTCCTTTAAGGTATCTCAGAATCCTCTTTGCAACTGAGTAGTAAGATTCCTTAGGACATGCCTGGTACCTAGCACACACACATGTATCATACATAATATCTGGTCTACTAGCAGTTAAATATAATAGGGATCCAATGATGCACCTGTACATGGATTCATCAAAGGCCTTGCCCTTCTCATCCTTGTCCAAGGAAATGTTGGACCCCATGGGAGTTTTCATGATGGAAGCTGATTCCATCCCAAACTCCTTGATAAGCTCCCTAGTGTACTTGGTCTGAGAAATGAATATACCTTCATCAGATTATTTTACTTGGAGGCCTAAAAAGTACTTGAGCTCTCCCATACTGCTCATCTCAAACTCCCCCTGCATTAGGTTGGAAAACCTTTTGCAGAGGTTGTCATCAGTAGACCCAAATAGTATGTCATCAACATATATTTGGACTAGGAGACACTTGCCCCTTGTTTCCCTAAGAAACAATGTGCTATCTATCTTTCCCCGCAAGAACTTGTTCTTGATGAGAAAGCTAGACAATGTCTCATACCAAGCCCTGGGGGCTTGCTTAAGACCATAAAGAGCTTTCCTAAGTAAGTAAACATGACTAAGGATGTACAAAACCTGATGGTTGCTCAACATATACCTCTTCCTTCAAGTCACCATTGAGGAAGGCTGATTTGACATCCATTTGATACACTTTGAACCCTTTGTGGGAAGCATAGGCAAGGAATAGCCTAATTGCTTTCAACCTTACAACGGGGGAAAATGTTTGATCAAAGTCTATCCCTTCTTCCTGTCTATACCCCTTGGGTACCAGCCTTTCCTTGTTCTTTATAATTGTGCCATTTTCATCTAACTTGTTCCTATAAATTCATTTGGTACCTATGATATTATGTCCTTGAGGTTTTGGCACTAATTTCCATACCTTGCATCTCTTGAATTGTAGAAGTTCTTCTTGCATAGCTTGAATCCAAAAGGTGTCTTGGTTAGCTTCTTCAAATTTTTTGGGCTCCATTTGTGATAGAAAGCTCAAGAATAGGGCTTCATTATGAGCCCTGCATCTGGTTAATACACCTTGATTCTGATCTCCAATTATTTATTCTCTTGGATGATCCCTTAGATGTCTTACAGCTGTAGGCAGTCTGTTCTCAGCTTGCTGTGCTGTTTCTGCTGGTTCAGCAGTGTCTTCATCAGTATTGACTTCTTCCTCTTCAGGGATGGCAGCATCAGAATAAGCTTTGCTGCTGCTGGGTGTGTCTTGTATATACATCCTTTGCAAATCCTGTTCATTTCCTGCCAAGACAGAAGATCTAGACCAGCTCTTATATATTAGGCTGGTCTCATCAAATACTACATGCATAGACTCCTCTACAACATGAGTTTTCTTGTTATACATTCTATAAGCTCTACTATATGAGCTATAGCCAACAAGAACACCCACATTGCATTTCTCTGCAAACTTTGTTAATTGAGATTTTCCATTGTTTAAAATGTAGCATTTGGAGCCAAAGATTCTAAAGTATGAAATTGTAGGCTGTTTGCCTTTCAGAATCTCACAGGGAGTTATTCCATGAACCTTATTGATGGAAGCTCTATTGAGAACATGACATGCAGTATTGACTGCCTCAGCCCAGAAGTATTCTGGGAGTGAGGAGTCACTAAGCAGTATTCTCCTAGCTTCTATCAAGGTCCTATTCCTCCTATAAGCCACACCATTTTTTTGTGGAGTCCTTGCGGAGGAGAACTCTTGCGTGATACCATATTCTTGACAAAACCTTGTCATAGCTTCTGATTGAAATTTTGTGCCATGGTCAGTTCTAGTCCTGACCACAGCACATTGCAAGTCATTCTGAATTGCTTTGACATGAGTTATAAAGATATTTAGACTATCAGACTTCTTCTTTAGGAAGAATACCCATGTATATTTTGAGTGATCATCAACAATCACCAAGGTATACACCTTCCCACCTAGGCTCTGAATTGGCAAAGGACCAAACAAGTCCATATGCAAGAGATAAAGACATCTTTCAGTGTCTTTGGAGCCAATAATTTTAAAGGTGGCCCTTGTTTGCTTACAGATTTGGCAAGCTTGACAAGGACCACTTTTAATACATTTTATATTAGGACTATTCTTAACAAGGTTCTTAGAGAATAGTCTATACATTGTCTTGTAGTTAATGTGATCAAGTCTATTGTGCCATTGAACACAAAGGGACTTATTCTCATTAGCTACTAGACAAACAGATGTAAGAGAATTACTACATATAAAGTCTAAGCAATAAACATTCCCACTCCTAGTGCCTGAGAGAATGGTCTCTAAGTCTTTAGACTTTTTAATCAAGCACTTGTCATTGTGGAATTCAATGACATATTCTAGATCACATAGTTTACTTATGCTTACTAGGTAGTGTTGCAACCCTTCAACATAAGCTACCCTGGTAATTGATACCATGCCATTGGAGATCATACCATATCCTTTGGTGATTCCCTTTTCTGACCCCCAAAGATAACTTTGGGCCCATTCTTCACAGCCTTGTAGTCCTGTAGAAGATTTCTTGTTCCTGTCATGTGCCTTGAGCACCCACTGTCCAAGTACCAAATTTGGTTGAGGTTGGTACTTGAACTATCCTGCAAGAAGGAGTTTAGTTATCCTTAGGATCCCAAATAGCTTTGAGTCCTAGGTACTTGTTAGCATGATGAAATGACCTTACACTAGCTGCACCCTTTGTAGGAAGGCTCATCTTTGCACATGGCACATTAGGAGTGTGTCAACAGTCTATGGCAAAGTGTCCTACTTTACCACATCACCAACATTCATGAATGTTGTATCTCCTCTTCTGAACATTTCTTGAGGGGTGTGCAGCACAGTCCACATGTTCAGGGGGGAGACAACAACTTTTCTCTTATTTCTTTCAGCAAGGATTTGGCTGAAAGTCAATCTGTGTACAGTCTTAGTGGTCTTTGTAGTAGTGGCATCAACTTGCTTTGGCTTTTGGGCAATGCAAGTTTTGATGGCATTAGACACTGAGTAATTAGACATGTCTACTGATTTGACAACAGTCATGTTCTTGGCTGAATCCACCTTAGAAGGGCTTGCTTTCTTATTCTTGAATGAAGGGGCTGATGTACCAAATACAAATTATCTAGGTTGGGCCATTTGAATTTACTCATGGGGAGCCTTCATAGAACTCAATCTTATTCCCTTTCTTCCACTATAGGAAGGAGTGTTTTCCTTCCTATAGGTACTTCCATTCTTCTAGTGACCATACATGCTTTCATGGTCATACCTGTTGGAAGGGAGTAATACCTTTTGAAAGGTGGTTTGAGGCTTAGTCTTACCCCAGCTCTTTTCTCCACTCCCTTCTCCTGCTTCCATTTTATTGAATCCCAATCCACTTTTATTGGATTGAGAAGAGAAGGAGTCAATAATTGGGAGCACAGATTTTGGCTTTGAGAATTGAGCCACTAGGCTTCTTTCTTTCACAAGATTCTCCTTAAGATCCTTGATGACCTTGTTCTTCAGGGATATGGTGCTCAGATGGGTGGTAGTTATCCCCTTCATATGGCTAATTTCCCTATACATCTGATTCATCTTGGTAGAAGATTCAGTGTATTCTTGTTTTTCCATCTTAAGGGATCAATCTCTTGGGCTTGCCTCTTGGCTAGCTTTTTGCTCCTTTTCAGAGCTTCCAAGAGAGCATCATACTTGTCAATCAATTGATTGACATCCACCTCAGCTTCTGAATCACTTCCATCAATTGATGAAGGTCCTCCAGATTCTGGGCCAGTCTTATAATCAGAAGAGGATAAGGAATGAATTAATACCTGTTCATTTTCTGAGATGTTCTGACTGTCCTCCTCATTAGTGATGGCCACGAGGCCTAACTGGACATTGTACTTTTCATCCTCCTCTATATCACTATCTGAGTGTGATAGAGGGGCCCTGACTCCAACCTTGGCAGCAGGATAATCTTCATCATCTTCTGCTGCAAACAACCCTATGTAGGCGTCTTCTTCATTCTCTGAATCTGAAGTTGAGGATTCAGATTCACTTCAGCTTTTTCCTTTCTTTGCTAGGAAGGATTTCTCACCCTTCCTATCCTTTTGGTGATAATGCTTCTTATCACCTTTCTCCTTTCTTTTGGCTGGACAATCAGCTATGACATGTCCAGGTTTGCTGCAGCAATAGCAAATTATGTTATTTGAAACATGTTTACTAGATTTGGAATCATACCTGTCACCCTTTGGGTGCTGTCTTTCAGGTTTCTTGTGGTCTTTCTTGGAGTGTGATGAGGAGGAGGGTTTGTTCTTCCATTTCTTCCTCGTCTTCATCTTCTTGAACTACCTTGAGAAGGCAGCAAACTCTTCATCAGAGGAAGAGCTATCTGAGGTGCTGATTTCAGTTTTTTCAGATTCAGCACTTCTCCTTGGAGGAAACACCATCCTGCCCTTGATTTTCTTGGAGCTGACAGCTTTGAGAGCTACAGATTTCTCCCTTGCCTGAGCCCTTGTTGAGGTGTCCTCTTCCTTTCTTGCAGACAGCTGCATCTCATAAGAGAGCAGTTTTCCAAACAGTGTATGAGTAGGGGTCTCACCAAGCTTAGCCACTTCTCTGATAGCACCGATTTTTGTGTCCCAATCCCTAGTTAGAGATCTAAGGAACTTATCATTCAACTCATAATCAGTGAATACTCTCTCATAGGTTCTCAGCTCATTGACTATTCTGAAGAACCTCTCATAGCATATAGAGATGCTCTCCTGGCTGAGCTGCCTGAAGGCTTCATACTCTTGGTTGAGGAGTGACTTTCTATCATCCCTCAATTCAGTTGTTCCTTCCATATATACTACTAATGTATCCCACATTTCCTTGGAAGTTGTGCAGTGTACCAAGTTCTGAAATGTAGAGTCGTCAATAGCATTGACAATTATGTTTTGTGCCCTTCTATCCATAGTGAACAATGCAAGTTCATCCTTGCTTAAATCAATGAATGTCTTGGGCACTCTTCTTGTTGGATCTATGGTGGAGGCAGTTTGAAAGGTGAAAGGCCATTGCTTTACAGTTATGTAGATCCTTGGATCAGATGCTTCCATAAACAATCTAACCCTTTTCTTCCATATGCCAAAGTTTTCTTTGTTGCATATGGGCAACTTCATGGATCCCATATCCTTCTGCAATCCATAGGATTCCATTGGATTGATAATACTATTCCTTTATAGGATCTGGTCAGACTGTTATGTCCTTCTTGACCAACCTGGCTCTGATACCACTTGATAGTTTATATAGGATGTAGTCTTAAACACCTAGAGGGGGGGTGAATAGGTTTCTTTTAATTTAGCCTTAGTGTTTTCTGAATTTAGGTTAGCAAATTATCAAGCACAGAAAGCACAAAGAGGTTTATAGAGGTTCCTCAAGACAGGGTGTCTTGAGTTGTCCTCTTTCCCCCTTCACCTTTCTAACAATGAGTTAGACAAGGCCAACTTCTCCAAACTCAGCTCCAAGAGCCTACATCACAGATCCCACAGGATCTCTCAGGTTTTCCCAAACCCTACCTCAGGCTCAGCAGCCTTACCTCAGAGGAATCCACCTCCTACAACTCAGACCACCTCCTGGTCCTACCTCAAGCTGACCTCTCAGCTCTATAACTCAGGCCAATCAGCCCTACCTCAGATCACACACTGATCCTACCTCAGAGGAATCCACCTCCTACAACTTAGGCCAATCAGCCTTACACACTCATGCAATAAAGCCCTACAGTCTCAGAACCCAAAGGCTCCTACAGATGATATAATAAGGATTACAAATAGAAGGAAGAAGAGGTCAAGTCTTGTTCTTCTTCTTCTTCTTCTTATCAGCTGCTGTTGTAGACTTGAACCAGAGAGGAGAAGTGCAGATCCAACTTGATTCTTCTTGATCATCCCTTCAGATAAAGGACTGGATCTACTTGCTCTATCTTGAGATGAATCAAGATGAGCTATCTCTTTTCTCCTTGCAGCCTTGTGTGAGCTCAGTTCTTGGCTGCCGACAATGGAACAGTATTGTTCTTGAGTTTGTGTGCTGGAGAGTAAGATCACTAGCAAAAGTTGTTTTCGCAACCCTAACTTATTCCTTTTATACACCTCTGACCCTCAACGGCTCTTAGCTGTCCTCCTGACAGGTATGGGAATGTATAGTGGACCCCATTATGCATTTCTGCAGCATGCGCCAAAAGCAGAACCCGCCAAATCACTTTTGAATCTGTCTCAGCAGTTGGGCTAAGATGGACAGCCGTCTCAGCGGTTGCTTCTGTCCCGTCTCAGCGGATTCGCTGAGACAGACAGTGAAAGTGCATAGTTAACCTCACTACAATTCTCTAGAGGGGGGGGGGGTGAATAGAGATTTAAAATATTTTGTGCTAAGTTAATATATATATATGTGTATGATCACAGATTAGAGCTTCCCACACACCAACAAGAATTAGACAAGTAATTAAAGTAAATGCAAGAGAGAAAATCACAGCACAACACAAGAAAATATAGTGGTTCCCCAAACTTTGGGTAGTCCACTCTTCTACCCCCTTGGTAGGAATTCACTATCTTGCACTGAGTCTTTTGATAAGGAGACTCTTAGAACCACCCTGAGTCTTTTGACAAGGAGACTCTTAGAACCAACTGAGTCTTTTGACAAGGAGACTCTTAGAACCAGTACACTGAATTTTTTGAAGAGAGATTCTAAAAACTCTTTTACAATATTTAAGTAAGAAAGAAAGTAAGAAACAATAATGAATCTTCTTCCTAGCAAGAAGATTGGAAGCACAAGAAGTGAATTAAATCTTTCTTCTATAGAGAGAAGAAGATTTGTAGCCTTTCTCTCTTTTAGTGAGAGCAATCAGATTTTGCAGCAGTGAGCAGAAGAAGAAATGGTTGAATATTGCTGCAGAGCTTTTTCTCAATTTCTCTCTTTTCTCTTGGGAGCTTTTCCTCTATTTCAAAATGTATGTGGTAGATCACTCAACGGCTTTTCCTGCCGACCTCCTCCTTATTTTATAGCTCTGTGTAATAAGATAGCACTATAGGAGAGGAATTAATTAGCAGCCAGAGATTTAGGAGGAGAGAAATATTTCCATAGCAGATATAACATAAATGGAAAATATTAATTCAGATTTCAAATAATATCCAAAATAGAGTTAGTCAGATTTTAGCCAAGAATCAAATAGAAGGAGAATGATTCAGAACGGCTATAAAATATTTACTTTATTCCATATAAATTAGATCTTCTGAAAGAAGGAAAGATATCTGGCGCATATTTAAATCTGTCATATAAATCGACGTGCGTCGATTACTATTCGACGTAAGCGTCGAATTCATCCTGGCTGGACGTCGAGAGAAGAATAAGGAAGGTGCGTCGACTAAGGTGCGTTGACTTCTTTATATGCGTCGACTAGAAATCAGAGTAGCGTCGACAATACATACGTCGAAATCTTCCTAAAGTTACTTCGACATATCCTGAAGAAAACGTCGACTACATTTCGACGTTGCGTCGAATACTATTCGACGCATATTTACTTAGTCTTGTTTTTCATTCATAAAACTCTTTCTTTAACTCATTTCTAGGGGTTAAGAGAAATCATTTCCCCAACAATCTCCCCCTATTTGTCTTAACCCTATTTAGAGAGAAATTGTACTAGCATAAAATCAACTCAGCATATAAGAAGTATGTCACTTTAAAAAGTGAAATTTAGATAAGGAGATCAAATATTCCAGAATCATATAAACAGATTTCAATTCATTTTCAACTATAGGATGAGATATATCAGCAATGTTTTCAAATATTACTCAGGTGGGGTAGGAGGAGTCTTTCTTTTTCTCTTGAATACTAATGTATGAGGAGAGGAGGATTTCTCTTTCCCACTTGTAAGAAGTTCATTTAGCTCCCCCTGAGCAGGTAGCTCCCCCTGGGATAGAGCTCCTTTTATTCTTTCTTCTTCAGGCAACAGAATATCTGTCTCTTTTTTCTTTTCCAGTATCAGCTTCATTTCCATCTAGATTTGTACCAGTTTCATTTTCAGCCTCATTCACTGCTCTGCTTCCTTCCCCCTGTAGTGGTGTCATTTGATTTGCAGCATCTCTTGATATGTTGAGTATCTCTATTGTTTGTTCATCAATATGGAGCTCAGGTACTATCTCATTCCCAAGGGTTTTGAGCAGTGCTTGACTGTCAGTTTTTGAGGTAGGAAGGGATTTGTGAGAGGGAGATTTAGGATTGGAGAGCTGATCTTCATCTAGATTCTCCCCCTTCTTGACCTTCCTGGCCAAGGAGGTTAAGAAAGACCTAGTCACTCTAGAGGAAGAGAGAGATGACTTTAGATCTTGCACAGAGGCACTGACCCCATCTATTTGGGTGTGCATGTGTAGGATGGAGGAGTGAATCTGTGAGCAATGCTCATCTAGCATTGCCTGGAATTTTTGGGCTGCAGATTGGATGCACTGAGTGAGTAGAGCCTCAGTGGATGCAGATGGTGGAGGAGGAGGAGATAATGGTGGAGGTGTATGAGAGGAATGTGGAGAGGGAATACTATCATGTTGGGTTGGTGTATTTGATGGAGGAGGTGGAGGAATAGAAGAGAGCTGAGCATGGGATTGAGGTGGTATTTGTGTGGATGATGATGGGAGAGAGGAGAGATTTGTTTGAGGAGGAGGAGGAGTAGAATGAGTAGGAGAGTTAGAAGGAGAGGGAGACCTTTCAGGAATGAAACCAGGCTTAGGGATTTGCCTGGCCCATTTAGAAAATAGGGCTATGGACATCCTTTTTCCTGGAGGGATGGGAATTCCTTTTGACCTACATAGGTCAGGGAAGGAATGGAACAGTACTTGACTCATCATTCTCATGTAGGCATTCTCTTTGTGAGAGTATTTAGAGCCTATCATCTTGAGTAGCCATGTGGCCCAGTCTACCTTCTTCTTCAACACAAGGGCCCCCATGATGTTCAGTTGGTGTTTTGGTACTGCATCATGTGCTGAGATCTTGCACAGTAGAACTTTCCCTACTATATCAGCCAGCAGCCTATATTCATCAGAAAAGTCTACCTTTTTCAGATGGATTGGTCTGTCTTTTGAGAATTTCATGGTGGTAAGTAAATGCTTGACTTCATCAGGTGTGAGTTCAATGGATTCATCACCTAATAGGGGAATAATTTTATACTAGATGAGTCATTCATGAGAAGCTCATTTTCTTTTCCTATTTTATTGAAATGAAGATGACATTAAGATATACCTGATGGGAGGTCAAAGGTGGCCCTAATGTGGTCTGCTGAAATTGAGACTAGTGTCCCATAGAGTGTTCCTTGGATTTCTCCTTGTTCGGAAATCTGAACATGAGTTATGAGCTCAGTGAGCTCAGTTTCCAGGAGCTTGCACCTAGTGGAGATGAGCTTGTTCAGTCCTGCTTCAGTGAAGAGAGCAATGATGCTTTTATAGTTCTCTACTGCTGCTTGGAAGGATTCGAGATCGATGTCGAACCCAGAATTTATTTTGGGAGCCATTGAAGATCAGTGAGAGAGGAGCAAGATGAATCAGCTGGACACAGGAGCACGGAGGATAAAAGATGCAGAGTAGTGGAGGTTTCTGAAGAGTCTTGTTAAGTCAGGTGAAACGTCGAGACAGGGCTCAATTCGAGGCTTTTTCGGTACTCCAGTGGATGTGACCGAAAATATTCTAATGTTGCCGCTCTTTATCATGAAGTCGACGTTACGTCGAGTGGAATTCGACGTCATCGTTGATATAGACAGAGTTTGAGATGCTTAGGGTTTTCTATCGACGTATGCGTCGATTTTGGTCGACGCATGCGTCGATTTATTGTGTTGGTTATCGACGGTGCGTCGACAAGAAGTGACTATTAAAAAGAATTTTAAATTTTTATTTCTCTTTATTTCTTTAATGTTTTCTAAGTCAGTTTTGAACTAGATTTTACAGATAGTTTGATTGATTGTACCAACATTGCTTGGTAGTGTGGCCAGCTTTGTTACATATATAGCACTTGATTATCCTAGTATTAAGGGAATTTGAATTTAGAGCAGGATAGAAGTGTTGATTAGGATAAGAGTGTTGGTTTGAATATAGGTTTTGATTAAGATGGGATTTTTGGTTAAGATAAACATTTTGTTTGGGATTGAAGTGTTGATTTAGATAAAATTCATGATTAGGATGACTGGGTCCTAAAAGAGGGTTAGGATGAAAGACTTTTGGAGAAAATGTATTTAAGTTGCTCTGAACATTTGTGCGTCGATATCTATTCGACGTATATTGATAATCGCGTCGATTTGTATTCGGCGCTTTCTCCAGATAACGTCGATCTGATTTCGACGCATAGAAAAGGTTGCGTCGATTTAAAGTCGACGTGCTTTTGTTCAGCCGTCTAGAAGAGATCGAAGCATCTGAGAGATTGCGTTGAGTAGAAGTCGACGCACTATCGTGCATGCGTCGATATGAAGTCGACGCATCTGTGTCTTCACAAATTTTCATTTTGCCTTTCTCTGTTTTTACTCCTTTATGTGTTGTTTTTCTTGGATTGATTGTTTCTTCAGATGAAGTTTGTGAGTTATCAGCTGAATAATAAGATATTTCATCAAATTCTTTTATTTCTTTGAAGGAGTTTTCTTCCTGTGGCTCTTTTTCTGGTTTTAACAAATTAACAGGTTTAGTGAATTTTACAGGGCTCATCCAAGCAGGTTTGTTGGATGGAATTGGGCTGATTAAGGGATCAGCCCCTAGCCCAAGATACTTGTGTCTTAGTTTTTGTTTTTCAGTGATTTCCTTAAGAGTTTGGCTTCTCATTTTTATTGATTCTTCAAAGGCCTTTGCCTGGGTTACTTTATCTTTAAGGTACTGATTTTCTATTCTAGCCCTTTCTATTTCTTTAGCTTTTAGTGCATAATCTTTTGAGCATATTTTCTCTTTAACACTTTGGTTTTTAACCATGTTAATTTGTTCTTTTAGATCTTTGATTTCTTGTTTTGTTTTTAGTTGATCTAGGTACATTCCCATAAAGTCATTTCTAAAATTATCACATTGAAAATCTATTTCATCAAAAATGCTTACCTCATCCTTATCCTCAGATTCCTCTATGAGAATAAGGCTATTTTCTTTTTCATCATCAGAATATATGCTTTCTTCTGATCCTATTTCACTCCATGATTTATCATCATTCATTGACCCTTCAAAGGCCATCAAGCATAGATCTTCTTGCCTAGGTTCTTCACTGTCACTCTTAGAAGAGGTACTGTCCTCAGAGTTAGTTTCGCTCCAAGCTTCTGCAATGAAGCCCCTTTCTTTCTTCTTCCCCTTTTCCTTGAGATCTTTCTTTTTCAGACCTTTCTTTGTCTCAACATTCTCTGGACATTCTGAAGCAATGTGTCCAGGTTTCCTGCAAGAATAACACACAATTTCTTTAGTAGGAGTTTTGTCATACCTTGGTTTTGACTCCCTTCTTCTTGATCCATCAGTCTTGACCCATCTCTTAAATCTTCTGGCCAAGAAACTGAATAGTTCATCTTCAGAGACAGGAGTCCCTTCTTCTGTTGCTTTCAGGGCAATGTTCCTGTCTTTTGAGGAAATTGAAGTGTTTTCTCTTCTTTCCTTCTCTTCTCTAGTTTTCAGCAATTGCTCATAGGATTTGAGTTTTCCTAAGAGAGCATCTGTTGAGATCTCTTTTTGTCCTCTTGTGTCTCTTATTGCCCATATTCTTGAGTCCCATGAACTAGGGAGACTCATTAGCAATTTGTCATTAATCTCAGTAAGAGAGATTTCTCTATCCAAGTCTCTTAGTTGATTGATGATCAGACTGAATCTGTCATACATTTCAGAGATGCTTTCTTCAACCTTCTTTTGAAAGTTCTCATATTGAGAGATCAATAGGGCCTTCTTGTCTTTCTTTTCATCAGCACTTCCTTCCACCATCTTTGTGAGGGCATCCCAAATTTCCTTGGATGATTCACAGTCAACAACCTTTTGAAACATGTCATCTGAGAGAGTTGAGACAAGTATGTTCATGGCCTTTAGATCATGAGTTCTTGCCTTCTTCTCATCTTCTGTCCATTCAGATCTTGGAACAAGTGTTTGTGTGATGTTGCCATTTGCATCCTTTCTGTAAGGCTTTGGGGGACCTGTTACAGTAATATTGAACAAGTCAGCATCAATGGAATTCATATAGATTCTGATTCTTGTTTTCCAAACTGCAAACTTTTCAAGATTGCACATTGGTGGTCTGGTGGAAGCATAATCTTTGATTTGTGCCATGTGAAAAATAGTTTTGAAAATATATATATATATATAAGAGGTAGGATCTTTTTGATCAAGGAGTTATCCTTTTTAGATCAACCTGCCTCTGATACCAATTGAAAGTGCACAGTTAACCTCACTAGAATTCTCTAGAGGGGGGGGGGGGGGTGAATAGAGATTTAAAATATTTTGTGCTAAGTTAATATATATATATGTGTATGATCACAGATTAGAGCTTCCCACACACCAACAAGAATTAGACTAGTAATTAAAGTAAATGCAAGAGAGAAAATAACAGCACAACACAAGAAAATATAGTGGTTCCCCAAACTTTGGGTATTCCACTCTTCTACCCCCTTGGTAGGAATTCACTATCTTGCACTGAGTCTTTTGATAAGGAGACTCTTAGAACCACCCTGAGTCTTTTGACAAGGAGACTCTTAGAACCAACTGAGTCTTTTGACAAGGAGACTCTTAGAACCAGTACACTGAATTTTTTGAAGAGAGATTCTAAAAACTCTTTTACAATATTTAAGTAAGAAAGAAAGAAAGTAAGAAACAATAATGAATCTTCTTCCTAGCAAGAAGATTGGAAGCACAAGAAGTGAATTAAATCTTTCTTCTATAGAGAGAAGAAGATTTGTAGCCTTTCTCTCTTTTAGTGAGAGCAATCAGATTTTGCAGCAGTGAGCAGAAGAAGAAATGGTTGAATATTGCTGCAGAGCTTTTTCTCAATTTCTCTCTTTTCTCTTGGGAGCTTTTCCTCTATTTCAAAATGTATGTGGTAGATCACTCAACTGCTTTTCCTGCCGACCTCCTCCTTATTTTATAGCTCTGTGTAATAAGATAGCACTATAGGAGAGGAATTAATTAGCAGCCAGAGATTTAGGAGGAGAGAAATATTTCCATAGCAGATATAACATAAATGGAAAATATTAATTCAGATTTCAAATAATATCCAAAATAGAGTTAGTCAGATTTTAGCCAAGAATCAAATAGAAGGAGAATGATTCAGAACGGCTATAAAATATTTACTTTATTCCATATAAATTAGATCTTCTGAAAGAAGGAAAGATATCTGGCGCATATTTAAATCTGTCATATAAATCGACGTGCGTCGATTACTATTCGACGTAAGCGTCGAATTCATCCTGGCTAGACGTCGAGAGAAGAATAAGGAAGGTGCGTCGACGAAGGTGCGTCGACTTCTTTATATGCGTCGACTAGAAATCAGAGTAGCGTCGACAATACATACGTCGAAATCTTCCTAAAGTTACTTCGACATATCCTGAAGAAAACGTCGACTACATTTCGACGTTGCGTCGAATACTATTCGACGCATATTTACTTAGTCTTGTTTTTCATTCATAAAACTCTTTCTTTAACTCATTTCTAGGGGTTAAGAGAAATCATTTCCCCAACAGACAGTTATCTCATCATTCTTCTATCTGCAGCTCAGCTTGCCCAGACACCTTCTCAGCGGCTCCTGGTCTTGTCTCAGCGGTTCAGCTGAGACAGAGAGCTTGTCTCAGCTGATCATACATTACACCATGGTGTGCCCTAGTCATGCATACTTATGAGATAGAAATAGGGTTTATCATATACAACTTATACTTAGCATTGAGTGTGAGGTCTCTTCAAATCAAGGGAACATTGAGGGTCATTTTCCCAACACCAATCGAGGCCGATGCGCTTGCGCTCCACTCTTGATGGCATGCAGATCGATATGTGGCGTAAGTGGTTTGGGCTACCTTCTGAGGTCGAGGTGAAGATTCCGCGGGCGAAGGAGCTCGCTCAGAACCCGCCGACCGGTTTCTTGACTCTTTCTGAGAGCTGTTTGAAATCCGGGTTTCGTCTTCCCCTATCGAAGGAGGTTATTGAGATACTTCGGTTCTGTGGTGTTCCGATTACCCAGTTCAGTCCCACTGGGATGGCGAGAATTATGGGGATGATTATGTTCTTTCGAGAGCATATTGCGTGGTTTTTCGTTGAGGTGTTCAAGGATTGGTGCGAGATCTCCACTGACTCAGGCGGTCGTTTTGAAGTCCGAAGTAATTAGAGTTGGTTTCATTTCGGGGAGAAGAACGATTACCGCCACAGGAACACTCTTTATGGGTATGTCTGGAACCGTTGGGAGTTGCTGGAGCTATGGAGAGCCCTTCCCGGACGTTGTCGTCGGCAGCCAGGGCGGGAGGATGAGTTTCTTCCTATCCCTGGCTTTCCTGGTCGAGAGGGACTATCAAAAGACCTGTAATGTATTTCCAGTTGCATGGAGGAGAGCCGACTGCTCTCAGTGGGGCTTTCCCGGGATGCCGGGCGTGCGTCCGTCGTTCCCCTGGATCGTGGGAAGAAGATGAAGATTGTCGTCAGGAATGGAGGTTCTAGCTCAGGGCCTATTCCACCGGTGCCTGGGAGTCATGACCACGAGGATGGTCCGAGCAGCCGCAGGGCGGAGCCGATTACACCTGATCCGGATATTGAGATTTTGGCATCTCCTATCGCCGACTGGGTCCCGCAGGGAGACTTGCCGCTGCCTCCTCCTTTGCCACTAGTGAGGCGAGTTTCCTCCTCTCTTCAGGCGATGACTTCTGCGGTAAGTAAAGTCCTTCTTCTCTAGTTTTGGCCCTTCTTCCCTATCACTGCTTATGTATACTGACCGTTTACCTTTTGTCCGCAGGCCAATGTTCTGACTAGTGTTTCTCTCACATGGAATGATTGTTATGTGGGCCTCAAGGATATCTACTTCACTCTTCCGGAGGAGTTGCGTGTGGCGAGGAGTGATTTGTCCATTTTGCAGAAGAAGAGAGATCGTGATCTGACCCATATCAGGCAGTTGGAGGCCGATATCTCCTCTTCCTGGTCAGAGGTTGAGGAACTACGAGCAGAGTACGACAGCGATAAGGCGCTTGCCCAGGATGCCCTCCGTCAGCTGTCGGAGGCTCAGGGGGAGATGTTCCGCCAAGAGGGGGAGCTAGGCTTTCTGAGGAGCGAGGTGGATCGGTTGTCATCGGTCGAGAGCAACATCGATGAGGCCAAGGTGGCGGGAGTGGCCGAATACAAAGATTCCCTGGCTTTTGTAGAGGAGCGGTTCTAGATGTCGGAGGAGATTCGCGTCGAGGTTATGACGAAGGAGGTCAAGCCACTATTAGCGGACGAGTGCGAAGTTGCCTTTCATAGAGGTATTAAGAAGACTCTCCGTAGGATGGAGAGGAAGTTTGGTTGTGGCATTGCCGGTCTTGGAGTCGGGGATCTTTCAGAGGATGATTACTTGGATGTAGCCGAGGATTGATGCTTGTCCTTGTTACCTTTCACCTTACTGTTTTCAACATTCCTGTTTGTCATTGTTTTCACTTGTGTGCAGCGTTGAGCTTGTGTGGTTGTATTTCTTTGCCGTATATTTTGCATTCATTTCCTTATGTCTTTTGCGACTTTAGCGTTTTTCTTACTATTGAAGTTGTAATTAAGGGGACCAGCCCCAAAGTGGTCGGTGAATAGCGGGGGTTTTCAAACTGCGGATGAACGTAAGAGGGGCAGGCCCTTACGACGTCGGGACCCGGCTGTGGAGGAGAAGGGCAAACCTTCAATTGACGGCAGCGCAGAGTCCTCAGGGCAGGGCCCCGAAGTGGCCGGTGAATAGCGGGGGTATTCAAACTGCAGACGAACGTAAGAGGGGCGGCCCTTACGATGTCGGGAACCGACCGCGGAGGAGAAGGGTGAACCTTCAATCGACGGAAGTGCAAATTCCCCGGGGCAGGGCCCCGAAGTGGCCTGTGAATAGCGGGGGTATTCAAACCGCAGACGAACGTAAGAGGGGCAGGCCCTTAGGACGTCGGGACCCGGCCGTGAAGGAGAAGGGCGAACCTTCAATTGACGGCAGTGCAAAGTCCTTGGGGCAGGGCCCCGATGTGGCCGGTGAATAATCGGGGTATTCAAACCGCGGACAAACGTAAGAGGGGCAGGCCCGTACGACGTCAGGACCCGACCGCGGAGGAGAAGGGGGAACCTTCAATCGACGGCAGTGCAAAGTCCCCGAGGCAGGGCCCCGAAGTGGCTGGTGAATAGCGGGGGTATTCAAACTGTGGACGAACGTAAGAGGGGAAGACCCTTTTGACGTCGGGACACGACCGTTGAGGAGAAAGGCGAACATTCAATCAACGACATTGCAAAGTCCCCGGGGCAGGGCCCCGAAGTGGCCGATGAATAGCGGGGGTATTCAAACCGCAGACGAACGTAAAAGGGGAAGGACCCTACGACGTCGAGACCCAACCGCGGAGCAGAAGGGAGAACCTTCAATCGAAGGCAGTGCAAAGTCCCCGGGGCAAGGCCCCCAAGTGGCCGGTGAATAGCGGGGGTATTCAAATCGCGGACGAACTTAAGAGGGGCAGACCCTTACGACGTCGGGACCCGACCGCGGAGGAGAAGGGCGAACCTTCAATCTACGATAGTGCAAAGTCCCCGGGGCAGGACCCCGAAGTGGCCGGTGAATAGCGGGGGTATTCAAACCACAGACGAACGTAAGAGGGGCAGGCCCTTACGACGTCGGGACCCGACTGCGGAGGAGAAGGGCAAACCTTCAATCTGTAACACCCTGCCAGTACGAATAATATAACAGTAGGTCCGGCCGGAACCCCACGCCATACTAACCACACTAGCTAGGAGTTAAAAGGTGATAAACAGAAAGAAACTACAACAGAGTATACTAAACGCTAGCGGAAGCATAAAGATTTAACATTTCCATTAGAATTGTCCACTATCATAGGAATGAAACCAAGAAAGAGAGTTATGGCCTTAAGGCCTTACATTTAGCAAATGTACCAAAAACTCCAAAACATACATCGGCACGCAGGCCGGCAATACATGAGAAAGCTAAAAAGGAGGCTGGCCTTCAAGGGCCAACTCAGCAAAAGGGGCCACCGCCCGCTATTTCCCGCTAGGCTCACCTGCACCTGTATAAGAACATTCCACCAAGCGGTGGCAAACAAGGTAACGGTCAGCACAGCTGACCAAATTATAACGACCCCACCCCTTTCCCGGGGTGGCGGAGATTCTACCCTGCAAGCAAGCCATACTAGCACAAGTACTAAAATAAAGAAAGTGCAACTACACAAGGTGAGGTTTCAAGCACATTCAATCTTCTAGGTTGAGCATCAAAAAGGAGGGAACCTAGGTATGCACATGATGTTGGTTGGGTTCACCCGAAGGTTCCCCGTAACCTCCTAAACAACCGCATGAGGCTAACAACATCAATTCCACAAACACTCCACCGTAAGGGCCATCGCCTTATGTGGGAAAAAGAGCTTTTGGTCGGTCTAGGTAAACCACCTTCCACGACCTCTCCCATGATCACACGGCTACATGAGGTAGGGACCTCTTACCGATCTGCATGGAAACGGGTTCGGTTTAGCTTTGCCCGTGCTCTAATCGTCGTGATCTGTCGCACGACGCGGGTACGGCTTCGCCTCGGCCCGTAAGGGTTTAGCACCTTCAAGTGCTACACAAATATAAGCTATGCACCTAATCCCTTCACAAGGATCTAGGCTTCACAAATACTCAAAAAGGGGAGGTATAATACGCTCCGCATCAATTTCGCGGTGAAGGTTTGCCTTCATCCAATCTCAAAGCATGGGGATTTCGTTAGGATCTTCACAAGACGCCTACACTTAAATCCCGCACTACTATAGATGATTTCACGGAGTCATTCTCCGGCACGCATTCTAGGCTTAACCTAAATGCAACGTCGCAATCCAAGCATCACCGATTCGGGCTCACGGCCACGAATAGGCTTCACACAAAATGCCTAAATCCGCACGACTACCGGATTTTCTACATGCAATATGCCGGGGACGGACACAATCGACCCGGAGTTCCGGAGAACTTGAGGGAATCCTACACTTCACCCATTTGGTGAAAGGGATCCCTCATGCAAGCATAGAGAAACGAAGGAGAGGACAAAAGACAAGTCCAAACAACGGGAGAAGAAATCGTTACCCTAGGAGCGTTCTTTTTCGCCATAGATCCGAGATTCTACACGGAGAGAAACGACCGCACCGGGCTGCACTCTCCAAATCTGGAAACGGCTCGCGAAACGGAGCTCCGGAGCTCCGTCAATGGCGGGATCTACCTTCTTCTTCCTTGGCTCCTCCTTCTTTCTCTAGGGTTTGGAGAGAGAATGGCTTAGAGAATATGAGGTTTAACCCCCTCTCATCAGCCCTAATGGTCTCCCGCAACTAAACCTAGCCGTTGGATCAATTTCCAAAATATTTGGACGGTCCGATCTTCTTCTCCGCACAAAATCGCGGAACAGAATAAACAGGGCGCACGATCACAGGCGCACGGTCAGTGGTCGTGCGCGAAGAGGGAAATGGTCGTGCGCACTGTCCAAGACAGAACTCGATATTCTTCTGAATTAACGCACGGTCGCTGGCGCACGATTACCGGTCGTGCGCGATGAGGACAATGGTCGTGCGCATAAGCCGAGACAGAACTCCGAATCTTTGCGGGTTACGCGCGATCATTGGCGCACTATCACTGGTCGTGCGCGAAGAGGACAATGGTCGTGCGCATTGACCTGATCTGGAATTTTGAGCTTATCCTGAGCGCAACACTACCATTCGGCCTACCTCGCTGAACCGCGATCTTTGGGGTGTTACAACTCCACCCCCCTTAAAAGAATTTTCATCCCGAAATTTCGAAAACAGTAATAGCAGGAATTTACAGTTTTTAAAGAAAATTTACCTGAGAGAAATAGCTCGGGGTACTCCGCAAGCATCGCTTGCTCCCTCTCCCAAGTTAGCTCCTCTCGGCCGCAATTATCCCACCGGACCTTTACCATCCGAATGGACTTGTTCCGCAACTGCTTTACCTCGGTATCCTCGATGCGTAAGGGTTTGACTTTCGTCGACAACCCACTATCCACCGACACTTTGCCAACCGCAACGATATGAGTAGGCTCTTGCACTGCCTTCCTCAGAACTGAAATGTGAAACACGTCGTGCAGACCGCTCAGCTCTGCAGATAGTGCAAGCCGATAAGCCGCATCACCAACACGTTCCACAATCTCAACGGTCCTAAGTACCTTGGACTGAGCTTTTTCAAGCGTCGGATCCTTGATACCCCTTTGAACGGTTTGATCTTCAAGTAAACCCGGTCACCGACGGCGAACTCTAGGTTCCTATGCTTGGCGTTGTAATATTTTGCTTGCCTATCCTGGGCAATCAATAGCCTTTCTCGAATAGTTCGGATCGTCAAAGTTGCTTCCTCAACATCCTTTCGCTTTAATAGCTTAGTATCGCCCGTTTCTGCCCAAGACAACGGCGTACGACACTTCTTACCATAGAGGGCCTCGAAGGGGGCCATCTTTATACTGGCTTGGTAGCTATTATTGTAGGCGAATTCGATCATATAGAGATGATCTTCCCACTTCTTTCCAAAATCAAGAGCGCACATTCGGAGCATATCCTCCATAGTCCTGTTGGTCCTCTCGGTCTGTCCATCCGTTTGCGGGTGGAAGGCCGTGCTAAATTTCAATTTAGTGCCCAACAGTTCATGGATAAGCCTCCAATCTTTCGATGTGAAACGCCCGTCACGATCGCTGACGATGCTACGAGGGACACCGTGCAGCCGCACAATACTATCGACATAGAGCTTCGCTAGCTTCTCTACAGAATCATCCTTCCGGTTCGGAATAAAATGCGATACTTTTGTCAGTCTGTCCACGATCACCCAGATGGCGTCGTTTCCATGCTGCGATCTCGGCAATCCGTGCACGAAATCCATCGAAATATCGTCAAACTTCCATTCCGGAATCGGCAAGGACTTCAAAAATCCACCGGGACGTTGACATTCCACCTTCACCAACGCGCAGGTGTTGCACTTGGCCACGTAGAGGGCAATGTCCTTCTTCATACCCGGCCACCAGAAAAGTTTCTTCATGTCCATGAACATTTTCGTACTCCCCGGGTGGATAGAGTACTTGGTATGATGAGTCTCGTACATCAATTCCTCCCGTAGAGTACCAACGTTTGGGACGCACAATCTGCCATTCTTCCACATAAGGCCATCTTCGAAAGAGAAATCAGCGTTTAACCCGTCAACGGTTTCCGCTTTGTAGCGTTTCATGCTCTCATCCAGCTCCAATGCCTGTCGAACTCGGTCGGCAAGGTGGTATTGAACCTCCGTCCAGTTCAAGCATGCTGAAGTAGACGCTCTTAGATCAACGCAAATGATCTCCATTTCCTCCAGCTCACGGATTAGACGCTCATCGTGCATCAAAAGCCAATTTGCTTGAGCGGGAGCCCGACGACTCAACGCGTCAGCAACCACATTTCCCTTTCCAGGAGTATATTTGATGTCGAAGGTGTAGTCCCCAAGGAACTCCAACCACCTCCTCTGTCGCATATTCAACTCCCTTTGATCTAGCAAGTACTTGAGGCTCTTGTGGTCGGTAAAGATGTCGATCTTCACGCCATACAAATAATGCCTCCAAAGCTTAAGAGCAAATACCACGGCCGCTAGCTCCAAATCATGGACCGGGTAATTCCTCTCATGAACCTTCAACTGCCGGGAGCCGTAGGCAATTACCTTACCGAACTGCACTAGGACACAACCCAAACCACTCCCTGAGGCGTCGCTGTAAATTTCGTAGCCTTCCGTACCACAAGGCGAGCATAGAATGGGTGCTGTGGTCAGACGGCTCTTCAGTTCTTCAAAAGCTCGTGCGCACTCGGGAGACCAAACGAACTTATGATCTTTCCTAGTCAATTTAGTGAGAGGAAGTGCAATCCTCGAGAAGTTTTCCACAAAGCGCCTATAATAGCCGGCAAGTCCTAAGAAACTTTGGACTTCCGCTACATTTTTCAACAAAGGCCAGGCTCGGATCGCTTCTATCTTCGACGGATCAACCGCAATTCCATCTCCACTAACGACGTGACCAAGGAATGCTACTGACGGTAGCCAAAACTCGCACTTGGAGAACTTGGCATATAGCTGACTCTTCCTCAAGGTGCCCAGAACTGCGTGCAGATGCCCTACATGCTCCTCTTCCGATTGAGAGTATACCAAAATGTCGTCGATGAAGACGATCACAAATTGATCCAAATACTCACGGAATGTCCTATTCATTAAGTCCATGAATACCGACGGTGCATTAGACAGACCGAACGGCATCACCGTGAACTCATAGTGCCCAAAGCGGGTACTGAACGCTGTCTTTGGAATGTCACATTCCCTAATTCGCAGTTGGTAATAGCCGGACCTTAGGTCCAGTTTGGAGTATACCGTCGACCCAACCAGCTGGTCGAATAGATCGTCGATTCTTGGAATCGGATATCGGTTCTTCTCGGTCAACTTGTTTAGCTCTCGATAATCGATACATAGACGCAAGCTCCCGTCCTTCTTTTTCACAAAGAGGACCGGTGCACTCCAAGGCGAAGAACTTGGACGTACGTAGCCTTGCTCTAGCAGCTCTTGCAATTGAACCTTCAGCTCAGCCAATTCCTTTGGCGCTATCCGGTACAGTGAGCGGGCCACAGGTTTGGCACCTGGCACCAACTCGATACAGAAATCGATCTCTCGCTGAGGCGAAGCCCCAGGGAGTTCGTTAGGAAAAACGTCGGCGTACTCCGCTACAACTGGGACATCATATAACCTGGGCTTTGGCTCCGAAGCCTCCAACAAGGTGAAGAACAACTCGGCGCCTTTTCTCACCGCCTTAACCACTTGGAGAGCAGACATCAGCGTCTTGCTCGCTCCTCGCATACCGGCAAACGTGGTTTCTCCATCGGCGTTCCTTCCCAGAGTGATCTCCTTAGAATTGCAATCTATGCATGCACGCTGCTCCGAGAGCCAGTCCATGCCGAAGATCACATCGAATTCAGCTAACGGTAATAATGATGCTTCCAAATCGAAATCTTGATTTCCGATCCGCACCTTCACACGGATCTTCCTATCCGCAGACATGCGAGATCCATTGGGTAGCACTACTTCTAATCTATCCTCTACGAAGGTAGATGGCACTCCGATTCGCACCACGAAGTCCTCAGACAGAAAAGAGTGCGATGCACCCGTATCAAATAGAGCTCTCGCCGGATAGTTGAGAATTAGGACAAAGCCTAATTGCACACAAAAAGAAACATACAGTTGCACAACGGTATAATCACAAATAGCTATGTAAAAGCTAATTTTTAATTCATACCTGTGACAACATCAGCTTGTCGTATGGCTTCTTGCTGGCCAAGCGAGTAGACTCTCGGCTGAGTCGGAGTAATGTGCTGGGAAGCCGAAGACTCCGCAGCTTTACCCTTTTCCGCAGCTCGAGCATAGTCCAAAGCTCGATTCTCTGTCTTCGGGGGACCACTTCGACACACTGCGGCCTTGTGTCCCACCTTCCCGCAGGTGAAACACGTGATAGGGCTCCGCACCGTCGTTGCTCCCGAAACATTTGAGCGGGTTTGCTCCGCCGGTTTGAACTTCCTTTTGTTCTTTCTGAATTCTGACTTAGACTGAGAGACCGGCACATGAAACTCAGGTTTCTTTGCCATGGCTTTTGCTTGTACCCTCTTCATGTCCAACACTAGGGATCTGGCAGTTTGGACCATCACCTGGAAACCTAACATCATTGGGCCTGCAAGGAGCAGCCTCAACTCGTCCCGAAGGCCTTCATAGAACTTGTTCGTCTTTGTCTCTTTGTCTTCCATCATAGGCCCCGCATAACGACCCAGTTTAGTGAACTCGTGCAAGTACTCATCCACTGAGCTGTCGCCTTGAGTTAACTTTAGAAACTGGTTCTGCAACGCAATGCGTTGGGCAGAAGGAATATACCTTTGAAGAAAAGACTTTGAGAACTCCGCTATCGTGATCTCGGTAATCTCCCTGCCTCCGAACTTGTGCACTTCCAGTTCAGCCCACCAACGCTCTGCCTCTCCGTTAAGGAGGAAGGTGGCTAAAGTGACCATCATAACTTCTTCTGTTGCTGTCGCCCTTAGAATCTTCCTAACCGTTGACAGCCAGTCCTCCGCCTCCGTTGGGGATCCGGTCCCCGAGAAAGTTGGAGGATGGAAGCTTAGAAAGTGTTGCAGCTGTTGATCACGTGCTCGCGCAACAACTACACGCTCTACCGGACGCTCCACCCTTTGCACCGCCGCAGGTTCCACTGCAGCCACTGGCACAGGGGCCTCAACCCTCGGTTCCACCGCAGGTTCCACTGCAGGTTCGATCACCGGGGCCGCATCTGTATTAGGCGTAGCAGGCTGTGCAAGCCTTTGCGGTTGAGCATTGATCATCGCGAAGACAGCTTCTGCGATTAACCTGATCATCTCAGCAGGAGGAGTGGTCGCTGGCACTTCAGCCGACCCACTACTTTCAGCGGTGTTACGGGGTTGAGACGGCCCCGCACCACTTCTAGTCGCCTATAATCGTGTAAGACACAATTTAGTGACTGAAAACATAGCAAACAACAATCATGGAACGCTCAGGTTCCGCAAACAAGTATGTTTTCCCATTCCTAAGTGGACATTCTTATTATTTTTTGTCGTTTTAGGTGAATGCACATCCCGTGCACACCACCCCTTAAAAGGAATTCGTCCCGAATTCGCTAAACTACGGATCGACGCCTTAAGTCCGATACCAAATTGTAACACCCTGCCAGTACGAATAATATAACAGTAGGTCCGGCCGGGACCCCACGCCATACTAACCACACTAGCTAGGAGTTAAAAGGTGATAAACAGAAAGAAACTACAACAGAGTATACTAAACGCTAGCGGAAGCATAAAGATTTAACATTTCCATTAGAATTGTCCACTATCATAGGAATGAAACCAAGAAAGAGAGTTATGGCCTTAAGGCCTTACATTTAGCAAATGTACCAAAAACTCCAAAACATACATCGGCACGCAGGCCGGCAATACATGAGAAAGCTAAAAAGGAGGCTGGCCTTCAAGGGCCAACTCAGCAAAAGGGGCCACCGCCCGCTATTTCCCGCTAGGCTCACCTGCACCTGTATAAGAACATTCCACCAAGCGGTGGCAAACAAGGTAACGGTCAGCACAGCTGACCAAATTATAACGACCCCACCCCTTTCCCGGGGTGGCGGAGATTCTACCCTGCAAGCAAGCCATACTAGCACAAGTACTAAAATAAAGAAAGTGCAACTACACAAGGTGAGGTTTCAAGCACATTCAATCTTCTAGGTTGAGCATCAAAAAGGAGGGAACCTAGGTATGCACATGACGTTGGTTGGGTTCACCCGAAGGTTCCCCGCAACCGCCTAAACAACCACATGAGGCTAACAACATCAATTCCACAAACACTCCATCGTAAGGGCCATCGCCTTATGTGGGAAAAAGAGCTTTTGGTCGGTCTAGGTAAACCACCTTCCACGACCTCTCCCATGATCACACGGCTACATGAGGTAGGGACCTCTTACCGATCTGCATGGAAACGGGTTCGGTTTAGCTTTGCCCGTGCTCTAATCGTCGCGATCTGTCGCACGACGCGGGTACGGCTTCGCCTCGGCCCGTAAGGGTTTAGCACCTTCAAGTGCTACACAAATATAAGCTACGCACCTAATCCCTTCACAAGGATCTAGGCTTCACAAATACTCAAAAAGGGGAGGTATAATACGCTCCGCATCAATTTCGCGGTGAAGGTTTGCCTTCATCCAATCTCAAAGCATGGGGCTTTCGTTAGGATCTTCACAAGACGCCTACACTTAAATCCCGCACTACTATAGATGATTTCACGGAGTCATTCTCCGGCACGCATTCTAGGCTTAACCTAAATGCAACGTCGCAATCCAAGCATCACCGATTCGGGCTCACGGCCACGAATAGGCTTCACACAAAATGCCTAAATCCGCACGACTACCGGATTTTCTACATGCAATATGCCGGGGACGAACACAATCGACCCGGAGTTCCGGAGAACTTGAGGGAATCCTACACTTCACCCATTTGGTGAAAGGGATCCCTCATGCAAGCATAGAGAAACGAAGGAGAGGACAAAAGACAAGTCCAAACAACGGGAGAAGAAATCGTTACCCTAGGAGCGTTCTTTTTCGCCATAGATCCGAGATTCTACACGGAGAGAAACGACCGCACCGGGCTGCACTCTCCAAATCTGGAAACGGCTCGCGAAACGGAGCTCCGGAGCTCCGTCAATGGCGGGATCTACCTTCTTCTTCCTTGGCTCCTCCTTCTTTCTCTAGGGTTTGGAGAGAGAATGGCTTAGAGAATATGAGGTTTAACCCCCTCTCATCAGCCCTAATGGTCTCCCGCAACTAAACCTAGCCGTTGGATCAATTTCCAAAAGATTTGGACGGTCCGATCTTCTTCTCCGCTCAAAATCGCGGAACAGAATAAACAGGGCGCACGATCACAGGCGCACGGTCAGTGGTCGTGCGCGAAGAGGGAAATGGTCGTGCGCACTGTCCAAAATAGAACTCGATATTCTTCTAAATTAACGCACGGTCGCTGGCGCACGATTACCGGTCGTGCGCGATGAGGACAATGGTCGTGCGCATAAGCCGAGACAGAACTCCGAATCTTTGCGGGTTACGCACGATCATTGGCGCACGATCACTGGTCGTGCGCGAAGAGGACAATGGTCGTGCGCATTGACCTGATCTGGAATTTTGAGCTTATCCCGAGCGCAACACTACCATTCCGCCTACCTCGCTGAACCGCGATCTTTGGGGTGTTACACAATCGACTGCAGTGCAAGGTCCCCGTGGCGGGGCCCCGAAGTGTTCCTATAATTGAATAGTTTAAAATAGGTAAAGCATATTAATGAATAAACGTTGATACATGCGCAAGTGCAATCTTGTGGTTTCTGAGTTTGCAAGTTTTTTAATTTTTTTGATACAAGTTTGACAAGGAAGAAGGTAACATCGAGCTCCCTTTGCAATGTGCCTGCATGAGCTCTTATGGTCGTTCAACACGGTAGGCAGTGGCGATCTAGGTGTTAATCATTTCGGCCTCCTTCTGTGCTTCTTTGTGAAAACCTCAAGACGTCCGGACTGGACAAGGCGTTCAATTTCTTCTTTCAACCTGGCACATTGCTCCGTACGGTGCCCTGGGCCTTTATGGAAATTGCAAAATTGTGATTGGTCTCCTCTACGCTGGGAGAGCGGTATGGGCCAATTGATGATTTTGTTGTTATAGATTACAGACATGATATGCTCTTGGGGGGCGTTTAACGAGGTGTCGCCTTGGGAACTTCTATTCAACGACCCCCGGGAGCAAACTGTGCGGCCCTGGATGGACCGTCCGGTCTTTACGAACTGTTTTTGTCCCTTTCTCTTTCGACACGTATCTATAATTTGTTGCGGGTTTGATGATGCCGGAAGTTCTTCATTTTTCGTCGATGCAGGGGTTGCGCGACCCTCCTATGCGCCGCGTTTCTCAGAGTTTGGATTTGGCGATGGGTTGTAGTTGATCCAAGGAAGCCCGACTGCGGTCGCGTCGAGACCACGAATTGAATCCCTAAGGATTTTCCCTTTGTTGGCCATGCGTCCAGACATGGAAACGTCATGATGCAGGGCATCGAGCAGGACACTCCCAAATATCGCATCATAGGGGGAGTCTGCTTCTGCGATGGTGAACTGAACGTCATACTGTACTGGTTCCGAGTGCATCCCTATTGAACGGGGAGGATGACGACTCCTATGGTGGGTACCACTATTCCATTTGGGAGTTCTACGTCGCTGGCTCTGAGCTTGAGGTTCCCACCTAGGAGTTTGAGCCGCACTACGACTACCATGAACAGGATGTTGAACGAGATGCGATGGGTTATCAACGCCCTCCTTAATTCACAGGCTAGGTTGCATATGCTTGCGTCTAAGGCAAAGTTCAACCATCCATGGGGACGCTCCTGGCGGAAGCTTATGAATGTCTTTTCTTCCTGTTTTCTTTGCTTCGCTTCCCCTAGGAGGGGGACCTGCCTGTCTCTGGCTCTTCCCGTTCCTCTTCTTGGATCCTCCGCGTGCATGCTTCGTGCCATTCATCGAACATCTGAGACAGCTTGGTGAAGTTGTGGATCGCTCCCTTGGGCAGAGATCGATACCAGCGGAGGGCGTCTCCGCACAGTGTCTCGGCGAAGATTTTGCAGCTGATTTGGTCAGGAAGTCCGAACGTCTGCATCATTATCAGGAAATGATTAACGTGCCCGTATGTGTCCTCTGCTTCGTGAAACTCCTTGTTGTGCGGGAGCTTTAGCCATGACGGGATTGGATATGCCAAGATTGACTTTGACAGGGGGGATCGCCTTTGCTGGTACGTGACATCATTCGAATCTTGTTCCGCCGCGAGAGGGGTAGGCTTGCTGGCTGATCGAAGCCACTGGGGCAGGATGGGTACAGCGTTGAGCTCTCTCTTCGCCAGGCTTTCAGGGATGGAGGAACTGTATGCGTCGGATAGTTCTGGGGGTGTCCAATCCTGCTGGTTCTGTGAACTTGGGCGAAGTGGGGGCTGCGTTCGGAAATCCTTTGCACGGTATTTGGGAATCCAATCCCCACAGACGGCGCCAAACTATTGGGGGTCGCTCGGGTGCTTTGGTAGACTGGCCGAATTGAACCACCTTAGCTCGGAAGCGAACCGAGTGCGCAAACAGTCAATGAATAAGTTAGTAATAGACAGAATGACTTTTAACGTGGAAAACTCGAAAATGGTGAAAAACCACGCGGGGGGAGTGATGAGTCCCATATATATATATATATATATATATATATATATATATATATATATATATATATATATATATATTTGGACTCATTTGGGCTGATATTCCAGTGTTTGCACCATATTTTAGTCACGTTTTCATTTACATATACTATTCCATGCTAGGTGCACCATTAAGCCCATTTCGGTGTGCAATTGCATTCCTCGTTGTTGGGGGTAAGCACATTGTGCTCCCCTTCCCTTCTTTTATGTATCCCTGTGATGGACGTGTATTCCCAGCTAGTATATCTTGTTTGCAGGTGACCTGATCGTTCCGTTTTCCGCCAAATTTAATTTCTGTGCATATCGCACGGTCGTGCGTTTCCTTGACGCACGGTCTGCGCGGTCGTGCGTTTGTGTCTGGGAAGAAAATGGAGCGTCGGGGTTTACTCGTGCGTTTAACGCACGGGCGAATCCGCCCGTGCGTGAGTAAAATGCACGGTCGACCTGTATCTTTGTGATCTCAGAGCGTCGGATTTTACCCGTGCGTTTGAACGCACGGGCGGCGTTGGTTGTGCGTGAACAAATCGCACGGGCGGCGCAGCGTATTATACAAGCCATATTTCATCCGTTAATATCGCACGGTCTGCGCACGATCGTGCGTTCGACCGTGCGTGACCAATTTTCAGCCTGTTTCCTATAAAAAGCAGGAATCGAGGCAATCAGAAAAGAGGACCGGGAGAGGACGACCGGGAGCGATTCAGAGAGCGAGAAATCTCTTCCTTCCCGCTTCTCTTGAGGGTTGAAGGCTTCCCCTTCATCTCCTCCACCATCAAGGCCATTTCCGGTGATTTCCACCTCCATCCTTCCATCCGGGAGCATTAAGGAGCTTCATCCACCATTAGCTCAAGCAATCCTCGCCAAGGAGACCAAGGAAGCGCTGAAGATCGTAGGAGCGGTGACAGCCTCCTTCGAGCCAAGCTCACCATCTGAAGGCCGAGTCCGGAGAGAGCCCGACAACCTCTCATTCCGGCCGTGAACCCAAGACGTGACCTCTTCTTTGTGGTCCTCTCTAACCTTGAATGCTTTTACTTCATTTTGTGTTGTATGAACATGTGTTAAGCTAATCCTAAGTAGTTTTTCTTTCCTTCATATGCACTGATGTTGTGGTGGCATGAATAGCCCCTTTGTTCCTAGTGATTTTCTGTGATTTGTTGTGGGTGAAGCCACTAGCAATTGCTAGTGTTGATGTTTTGAGAAGAGGTGCGTGCGACCCTCAACCGTCATAGTGATTTCCAGTCCACGCGCCTTCCGAAGCACGACATCGCGGCCGTTGCAACCCATCTCGCCGTGCGAAGCGGAGTTTTGACCCGCATCTTTCTTCATTCTGCAATAGCGTAGGAAACCAAATCAAACCCCCCGTGGTTACTTATCACTCCTTTTAACTGATTTCCTATTTAGAACAAATTGTACTACACAACTTGCGGTCCTTGAGAGATCGATACTTGGGGATAACTTCCCATTTTTATTACTTGAGCGACCGGTGCACTGCCGTCGTATCGCTTTTTGTGCCTGCTAATTAGCAGTGCCGAAATAGCGCATCAAGTTTTTGGCGCCATTGCCGGGGACTTCAAGCGTGTGTGATTTGTTTTTAATTGGAAATTTGTTTTAAGGTATTTTGTTTTCTTGTTGTGCGCTAATCCATTGTCTTGCAAGCAAGTCTACTATGACTTCTATCCAGCAACGTATGTATCAGGGAAGTTTGGACGATCTTAGAAATCAGCTGCAACTAAATAATCTTGCATCCAAGATCGCCACTGATATCATTGAGTTTATTTCTGAGAATTGCAAATTCAGCGGGGATACACATGAGGATGCAGTTGTCATGTGTAGGAATTCTTAGAAGTCTATTATACATGTATTTTCAATGGAGTTGAAAATGACCAACAGAAGATCCTAGCATTTTTCATTCTCTCTGCATGATAAAGCTAAAGGATGGTACTGGGATACACGAAAGATGGAGATAACTTCTTGGAAGAAATTTGAAAGGAAGTTCCTGTTTGATTTTCAACACCGCATGTGAGGTATGAATAGGCATAAGGAACTTATTGCCTTCGGACAGAGAAAGGACGAGACATTAGTGGACGCATGGGTGCGTTTTCAATCCTTACATAGGGACTGTTACCGTGAGAATTTGTCAGAAGATTTTTTAATTCAGATTTTCTATTTCGGCGTAACGGACAAGTTCCGTGTGCTTTTTGATGTTGCAGCTGGAGGCGCCCTATTTAATAAGTCGGGGAAGGAAGCCTGGGAGATAGTGGCGAATATAGTGCAGACTAGTCAGTATTGGAGCCACTCTACTCACAATCAGAGCACTAGCGAAGTTAATGCAGTAACACTTAATGGAGCAGGAGGAATGTCTTCTTGCAGACCAAGCAGAGCGGTTAGTTACTTTCGTGGGCAATATGCTGCTCAAAATGAATGAACAGTCCGCAGCAATCCAGCAGCTCGATTCTGCTATCAGTGCTCTCACAGATGTTTTCTCTGGGATTGTGGACCAGCCGCCCGAGTATGTGAACGCCATGGAGTTAAGAAGTGGCAGGAGTGTAAAAAACCTCCCACATCAGAAAACGCCTCCAGCACCTGCGCTACAGGAACCGCTTACGAATCCTACGGACAGGGCTGATGCAGATGTGACAACGAAGCTGACTCCTATCCCTACTATGCCGGATTCTGCGAGTGCGGCACAACCCTCAAAAATATTGTTAGCCCTCCTTTTCCTCACAGGTTACGGAACGAGAAATCAGAACAGCAATTTCGCAAATTCCTGGAAATGATGAAGGGAGTACAAGTGAGCATCCCGCTGATTGAGGCCATCTCCCAGATACCGGGTTACTCAAAATTCCTGAAGAAGCTGATTTCAAAGCGAAAGGAACTGGAAGACCTCAAAACCATTGATCTCACCGAGGAGTGCTCCGCCATCATTGCCGACATTCCTACAAAGCGTAAGGATCCGGGCAGCTTTACTATCCCTTGCAAAATCGGTCGCCACCGATTCGGTCAGGCACTGTGTGATCTAGGAGCCTCCATCAATCTACTTGCCGCTCTCCATCTTTCAAGGGCTAGGTGCGGGGTTTTTGAAGCCGACACAAGTAATGTTGTAGCTGGCCGACAGAACGATCAAGAAACTGGTCGGGATTGTGGAAGACCTTACCATTGTGGTGAATGACCTTGCCTTTCCAGCTGATTTCGTCATCCTTGATATGAAGGCCGATGCTAAAGTTCCTATTATCTTGGGACGCCCCTTTCTCGCGATGGCACGTGCCATCATTAATGTGGAGTAGGGAGAGCTCACTCTCAGATTGGGGCAGGACGCCATATCTTTTAATGTTCACAACCCGGCGCAACTATTTGAGATCACAGACTGCGAGCTGGCGGAGCCAACCGAGGAACCGGATAGTCAGTTTGATATAAGTCCGGGGGAGTGTGAAACTTTTTGGCAGTAGGAAGGCCCTGTGAGCAATGGAGGTTCATCCTCAGACAAGTCTGAGGATCCGTTTCCGATCAGAGAATCACTTATTATGCCATCGGATTCTGAACCCTCCCCAGCTCTCAAACAATAACCGAACTCTCTGAAATATATCTTCCTGGGAGAGAAAACCACGCATCCGATGATTATTTCTGCAACTCTGTCTGAGGCTGACGAAGCTGCGTTGGTAAGGTTGCTAAGATGATATCAAAAAGTCTTCGGACGATCCCTCGCCGATATTAAAGGAATTAGCCCCACCGTCTGCATGCATAAGATCCTTCTCGAAGATCAGTACAAGCCTTCAGTCCAACCACAAAGGCGACTAAACCCGAAGATGCAAGAGGTGGTGAAAGCTGAAGTGATAAAGCTTTTGGACGCTGTCATTATCTATCCAATTAGTGACAGCAAGTGGGTCAGCCCAGTTCAGGTTGTCCCAAAGAAGGGAGGGGATCACCGTTGTTCCCAACGAGAAAAATGAGTTATTACCTACCCGTGTGATCACCGGATGGAGGGTCTGCATTGATTACCGCAAGATAAATGATGCTACGCGCAAGGACCACTTTCCACTCCCTTTCATTGATCAGATGTTGGAAAAGTTGGCAGGGCAAGACTACTACTGTTTTCTGGATGGATACTCCGGGTACAACCAAATCTTAATCGACCCTGCTGATCAGGATAAGACGACATTCACTTGCTCGTCCGGTACCTTCGCGTTCAAGCGAATGCCATTTGGACTTTGCAATGCTCCCGCAACTTTTCAGCGATGCATGCTTGCAATCTTTGCTGACATGGTGTGAGATTTTCTCGAAGTCTTCATGGATGATTTCACGTTATTCGGTAGTAGTTTCGATTCGTGCCTTGCCAATCTTGAGAAGACCTTGAAGCGGTGTGAGGACACCAACCTCATCTTAAATTGGGAAAAATGCCACTTATGGTGCACGAGGGAATCGTGCTGGGGCATAAGGTCTCCTGCCAAGGGCTTGAGGTGGATCAGGCGAAGGTTAGCGTCATCAAGAACCTTCCTCCGCTGTCTTCTGTGAAGGGTATCCGCAGCTTTCTCGGACACGTGGGATTCTATCGGAGATTTATCAAGGATTTCTCATCCATTTCAAACCTCTTTCTCACTTACTTGGCAAAGATGTCCCATTCCATTTCGATAAAGCTTGTATGCAAGCATTTGAAACCCTACGGGGGCAACTGATCTCTGCCCCGATCTTGGTGGCACCTGACTGGAGTTTGCCTTTTGTGATCATGTGTGATGCTAGTGACGTAGCCGTGGGTGCTGTGCTTGGTCAAAAGAAAGACAAAACCTTTCACACCATCGCTTATGCCAGTCGAACTCTAAATAATGCTCAAGCAAACTACACCACCACGGAGAAGGAGATGATAGCCGTGATCTTCGCCTTCGAGAAATTTCACTCCTACTTGGTGCTCTCTGAAGTAATAGTGTATACAGATCATGCCGCACTTAGGTATCTATTCAACAAGAAGGATGCCAAGCCGCGTCTGATCCGCTGGATCCTACTATTGCAAGAGTATGATTTAGAGATTAAAGATAAGAAGGGGGTAGATAATGTTATCGGAGACCACTTATCGCGGCTGGAGAGCGACATGGAGGCTAATTATCCAAACAACAAAGAAGAGGAAACAACTGATTATTTTCCAGACGAGAAGCTATTCGCCATCACCACGCATCCGTCAGCAACTCCATGGTATGCTGACATAGCGAACTATCTTGCATGTAAAACTTTCTCGCCCAATCTTACGCCTCAGCAGAGGAATAAGCTGTTTTCTGACTTAAAGTATTATTTTTTGGAAGATCCATTGTTATTTCGTACTTGTAGCGACGGTGCAATCTGACGTTGTGTCCCGGAATCTGAGTTTAGATCCGTTCTCGAACATTGCCACGATAGGGAGGCTGGAGGACATTTGGGCGCCGCTAGGACAGCACGCAAGGTGCTTCAAAGTGGACTATTTTGGCCCACGCTGCACAAGGATGCTCACGCATACGTCTTAAAATGCAATGAATGCTAGAGAACTGGTAACATCTCGAGGAAAGACGAGATGCCGCTCAACAATATGTTAGTTTGTGAACTTTTCGACGTTTGGGGGAATCGACTTCATGGGTCCATTCCCCATGTCTCACGGAAAACATTATATAATAGTGGCGGTGGATTACGTCTCAAAGTGGGTGGAGGCGGAGGCTGTTGCTGCTAATGATGCCTGTACAGTTTTGAAATTTATTCATACAAATATCTTCTCTAGATTCGGAGCTCCACGGACAATCATAAGTGATGGTGGTAGCCATTTTTGCAACCGACAATTTTTGCAATTACTAAAAAAATTCGGCGTACATCATTAAGTCTCCTTAGCTTACCACCCGCAAACGTGTGGACAAGTGGAAGTTTCGAATAGAGAACTTAAAAGATAAATAGAAAAATCAATCCACTCGAACAGAAGGACTGGGCAACGAAAGTGGATGATGCCTTGTGGGCCTACCGTACAGCTTTCAAAACTCCTTTGGGAATGTCACCCTTCCAGCTTGTTTTTGGAAAGGCATGCCACCTACCAGTGGAATTAGAACACAAGGCTTTGTGGGCAACTAAGTTCCTAAACATGGACATCGCAGTAACCGCGGAACGGCGTCTCACTCAGTTAAATGAACTTGAAGAATTGCGTCATTCTGCCTACGAGAACTCCCGTATATATAAAGAAAAGACAAAGCAGTGGCATGCTAGGCATATTAAACCAAAAGAATTCACTCCGGGAGATAGTGTTCGCACCAACCGTTGAGCTGAAAGAAATTTCTTTCTCGATCGCATTTGGTGTCATCTATGTTGCGTATGGCTGCTTTAATTTAGCTAAAGGAGTCGTTTTATTGCGCTTAAAAATGTTCTTTTGCCGAAAAGAGAAAAGAAAAGAAAAGAAAGAAAAGAAAAGAAAAATAAAAGAGTTGTGCAATAATAATTCTCTCTTGGCAAAATTTCGTATATCTGGCTCAACACGCACCTATTGTTCAGTTGAAGTCCGGGGGTGTCGTGTAAATACTGAAAATGTTGTATGGGTGATTGTCATTCTCTTGAGTGTGACGGTTGTGTTGAGTGCGATTCCCATCATCCTTCTACTTACCTAGCCTATACTCAACCTAAGCCCAATAATTGCCTATAAGTCCTATTGATTTTAGTTACGAGTCGTCTCACGCAGTAGAGAAGGTGTGAACGTGCAAGCCTATGGACACCGACTTTGATGGATTTCTAAGGAGATTGTCCCTAGCTTCGATTTGAGTAATACTTTACTCATTAGTCACACTATTTTCCCTTTTTGCGTGACCGAAAGATTCACCAGGATTTACCATCCAAGTAATATAAATTCCAAACTACTGTTTTAGAAATAATTAGATATAACCTTGAGTTTAATTCTGTTCTAATGTATTTCTACGTACAAGAGCATGCGACTTCGCATAATTCTCTACCGCTCAAACTTATGCTAACATTCAATTGTTCCGACAGGAGAGCTGAGTAGTTTGCCCGAGACGTGCAAATGGTTAAGTCTGGGGGTGTGATGAGTCCCATATATATATATATATATATATATATATATATATATATATATTTGGACTCATTTGGGCTGATATTCTAGTGTTTGCACCATATTTTAGTCACGTTTTCATTTACGTATACTATTACATGCTAGGTGCACCATTAAGCCCATTTCGGTGTGCAATTGCATTCCTCGTTGTTGGGGGTAAGCACATTGTGCTCCCCTTCCCTTCTTTTATGTATCCCTGTGTTGGACGTGTATTCCCAGCTAGTATATCTTGTTTGCAGGTGACCTGATCGTTCCGTTTTCCCCCAAATGTAATTTCTGTGCATATCGCACGGTCGTGCGTTTCCTTGACGCACGGTCTGTGCGGTCGTGCGTTTGTGTCTGGTAAGAAAATGGAGCGTCGGGGTTTACTTGTGCGTTTTAACGCACGGGCGAATCCGCCCGTGCGTGAGTAAAACGCACGGTCGACCTGTATCTTTGTGATCTCAGAGCGTCGGATTTTACCCGTGCGTTTGAACGCACGGGCGGCGCAGCGTATTCTACAAGCCATATTTCATCCGTTAATATCGCACGGTCTGCGCACGATCGTGCATTCGACCGTGCGTAACCAAATTTTTATCCTGTTTCCTATAAAAAGCAGGAATCGAGGCAATCAGAAAAGAGGACCGGGAGAGGAAGACCGGGAGCGATTCAGAGAGCGCGAAATCTCTTCCTTCCCGCTGCTCTTGAGGGTTGAAGGCTTCCCCTTCATCTCCTCCACCATCAAGGCCATTTCTGGTGATTTCCACCTCCATCCTTCCATTTGGGAGCATTAGGGAGCTTCATCCACCATTAGCTCAAGCATTCCTCGCCAAGGAGACCAAGGAAGCGCTGAAGATCGTAGGAGCAGTGCCGGCCTCCTTCGAGCCAAGCTCACCATCTGAGGGCCGAGTCCGGAGAGAGCCCGACAACCTCTCATTCCGGCCGTGAACCCAAGACGTGACCTCTTCTTTGTGGTCCTCTCTAACCTTGAATGCTTTTACTTCATTTTGTGTTGTATGAACATGTGTTAAGCTAATCCTAAGTAGTTTTGCTTTCCTTCATATGCATTGATGTTGTGGTGGCATGAATAGCCCCTTTGTTCCTAGTGATTTTCTGTGATTTGTTGTGGGTGAAGCCACTAGCAATTGCTAGTGGTGATGTTTTGAGAAGAGGTGCGTGCGACCCTCAACCGTCATAGTGATTTCCCGTCCACACGCCTTCCGAAGCACGGTATCGCGGCCGTTGCACCCATCTCGCCGTGCGAAGCGGAGTTTTGACCCGCATCTTTCTTCATTCTGCAATAGCGTAGGAAACCAAATCAACCCCCCCCCCCCCCCCCCCCCCCCCCCCCCCCCCCCCCGTGGTTACTTATCACTCCTTTTAACTGATTTCCTGTTTAGAGCAAATCGTACTACCCAACTTGCAGTCCTTGAGAGATCGATACTTTGGGATAACTTCCCATTTTTATTACTTGAGCGACCGGTGCAATGCCGTCGTATCGCATTTCGTGCCTGCTAATTAGCAGTGCCGAAATAGCGCATCAGGGAGCCGTGCCAGCCAACTTACACTATCTTCTGGGGGGTTACAATAAGACACTTAGAATTCGAGCGTGACAGGCCTCCGCTCGTTACAATGATAGAGAGAAAGAGGGAGAGAGAGAGAGAGAGAGAGGAGAGAGAGAGAGCTCCAAAGGTGACAGGCCAAATCTCAGAAAACTAAGTCTTTTCTCTTTTGAGAACTGTGGTGAGAACAAAAGTGAGAATGCTCAGTCGTCTTTTGGGAGAAGGGAAATCTCCAAGTCCAAGAAGGAGATCTTCGAGCACCGAAGGAGAACTCAAGGGAAATCTTCGACAGAGCTCTCTTGGGTGCGGAAGGCAAGGTCCTCTGAAATGAAGGCTCTGGGCTCCTTTTATAGCTTTGGTCGGGGGTAGCCCGGTAATTTTTCCATTGTAACCACCGTAACCACCTGACGGGCGAATCACGTTGGTCGATCTGGAGCACACGGATCGCCATTTTTCGTAAATGACCGTCTCGCCCTACGGGCAGTTCGGGCAGTTCAGACAGCTTTGTTGAGGGTAAGAAAGACGACAAGCGGGTCCTGCAATCTGAGAAATTAGGAAAGACAAAAAGTGAGCGTGAGTGCGCTCAGAAGCGTTCTGAGCGCGCAACGAAAGGGGAAGCATTCTGAGCGCGCAAGGAGGTCGGAAACGGGAAGCCGTACCCCCAAAGAAGGGATGGGGTTTCTGTCGGGCGCTCCGCCGGACCCCCTGAAGGAGAGGGGTGCGGTCTGGCCGCATCAGTACGGGTGGTGGACGCGGCCCGAGGGGGGTGCGGCTCGGCCGCACCCCGAAAGGGGGGTGCGGCGACATGGGGGGGGGGGGGGGGGGGGGGGGGGGCGTTACCGCGCGCGCTATCGCGCGGTACCGCCCCGCGCGTCGCGGCGGGTAGCGCTACCAGGTGCGGGTGCGGTAGCGCGCACGGAAGCGCTTGCGGTTGCGTGCGGCATAGCGCGCACCCTGCAGCGTGTTCTGCGTGTGTCTTTGCACGAGCGGTTGGCTGCGGAGATGGTGGGTTTGGTCCGCTTTCCCATTCATTCCCCACTATCTTAGTTGGGGAGTGGGTTTTGTAAATAACCGCCACCCGGTCATCCATATGTAGATGAGAGCTCATGTATGAATGCATATCAATTTGGATCACACTAAATATTTAATTTCTAAGAAGAATATTTATTTGTTTTTGTTGATCAAAAGTGTGCATCAATTTATTCCTTATTACATGGTATTTTTATTTAATATTTAAAGTATTTAACTAAATAAGTGCATAAGTTATTACATGGTGTTTTTGTTTTTGTAGATGGCGCTCCTTGATATTTAGAAATTACATAGACCTTTCATATGTGTTTACATTTCTTAACATGTAAAAATACCCTCGCGGGACACCAATTTTAGGGAGTAATTTTGTACATGCATGCTATTCAATGAAAATCAACAAGATAGAGATGTGCAATCTATAATTAGCAACAAATTATATTATTTAGTAAGAGTTCTCATCGTTCCTATTTAATATTTTTCTTGTAATGTGTTGGCAATGAAAGTCAACAAATACGACGAGTGGGATAGAATGGAAAACTTACCATCATAAATGTAGGAAGAATAGCTCCAAATTACGTTAAATATTTACCTTATGCGAATTTTGCGTGATTTTTGTTCTATTTAGCTCCTAACAATCACCATTTTACTGAAAATAACTACTCAAAATGGAATCGATACATAAATTGAATCTTGGGAATTGATTAAGAAATACTTAAGGTTTAATAAGCTAACTAATTGATTAATCTGTACCCAACAAACTTAACTTAGCCAAAAAAGGCATTAACACAGAAGGAATTTATTATAAACGTAAGGGTAATCCTGGAAACTCCTTATTTTAATTTTCTTCACGGTTAAGTATGACGTTTGGTGAGATAGAGTTGTTGAAACATGGTAGTCATGTAGGCAGTTTCATGCACTTGTATCACCGGTCAGTAGTTATACAAAATACCACATTCATGAAATAATAAAACCATTAAATATAAAGCCAACAAGAGTGATTGATTGCTTGAGGAAATGACCTAAGATCTCACACTAATTATAACTACATAAATATAAGCACGCTTAATTTAAACTAAAATTAACATTCACTTTCAAATTATATAAAAATTCTAAACTTAAACCTTCTTATGAAATCTCGAGTGTTCAGAGCTTATACTTGGAGCTTGATCTGCAGTGCTACAAAATAAAAACTTCAACATCACCATCAATTACAAGATGTCGAAATTGAATTATATTTCGTGAGCATGCTTTCCCACGAAGTCTTGGGTTCTTTGTTAGAGCGTTGATATACTTGTCGCCACATAACAACATTACTCATAGCATGGGGGTGCTTCAACTCATTGAACATCATGTGCAATTAAGGGACTATTTAGGAGGGCTTTTCAGAAAGGAGAAGGAGTGGTGGCAAAATGATGGTAGGAAAAGGAGCTTTTCGAAAATGTCTATTGCAAAAGGAGATCTGTTTGGGTGAACTCCTTTTACAGAGATTTTCAAAATGAGAAGCACTTTATAACTGTTTGGTAAATCTCCGTTGCGGTGACTTTTTTTTATTAAAAAAGCAAGCCCGGGCAGAAAAATGCGCGCCCGGGGGAAAATAAGCGCCCGAGCGCGAATTTTTTACCTGGAGGTGCAATTTTCGCCTGAGCGAGCATATTACGCCCGGGCGCATATTTCGCCCCGGCGAGCATTTTTCGCCTGGGCGCATATTTTTCTCCGGGGTACGCATTTTTTGCCCTGGGCGCGCATTATTGGCCCTGGGCGCACATTTTTCGTCCGGGCGCGCATTTTTCGCTGGGCGCGCATTTTTCGCCCGAACGCCCATTTTTGGACCGGGCTTACATTTTTTCGACCGGGCGCGCATTTTCGCTCGGACGCGCATTTTTTGCCCGAGAGAAAAATGCGCGCCCGGGAGAAAAAAGAGCACCCAGACGAAAAAATGCGCGCCCGGGAGAAAAAGAGCGGTCGGGCGAAAAAATGCGCGCCCGCGCGAAAACTTCTCGCCCGGACAAAAATGCACGCGCGTGCGAAAAATGCGCGTCCGGGGAAAAAAATGTCCGCCCGGACGAAAGAAATACGCGCCCGGGCGAAAAATGCGCGCCCGGGCAAAAAAATGCGAGCCCGAGCGAAAAATGTTCGTTCGTGTGAAAAATGTGCGTCCGGGCAAAAAATGCGCGCCCGAGCGAAAAATGCGCACACGGGCGAAAAAATGCGAGCCCGGGCGAAAAATGGGCGTTCTGGCGAAAACTGCGCTCCCGGGCGAAAAATGGGCGTTCGGGAGAAAAATGCACGCCCGAGCAAAAAATACTTATCCGGGTGAAAAATGAGCGCCCGAGCGAAAAAGTGCTTCGTTGGGCAAAAATGCGCGTCCGGGCGAAAATTGCTCGCTCGGACAAAAAATGCGCCCCCGGACGAAAAATATGCGTCTGTAGGTGGCTTTTCAAGTCCGCCGTCAAATCCCAGGGCTCAACCCTGGACAGGCGGTGGAAACTACCAAGCTGGAGTACGGTAGGGGCAGAGGGAATTTCCGGTGGAGCGGTGAAATGCGTAGAGATCGGAAAGAACACCAACGGTATAGTTACGGCCGCCGTTCACCGGGGCTTCGGTCGCCGGCTCCCCTGTCATCAGGTCACCAACTTCCTTGATCTTCCGGCACTGGGCAGGCGTCAGCCCCCATACATGGTCTTACGACTTTGCGGAGACCTGTGTTTTTGGTAAACAGTATGAAACATAACGAAACCGAAACAAAGTAAAAGTATAAGATCCCTTCAGCTTAGGGAGTGATTAGTCCGATAGAAAAAAGTGTCAAACTCTCATTTCTTTTCTTCAATTTGAAAAATGCGCGTACCGGCGAAAAATGAGAGCACGACCGAAAAATGTGCGCCCTGGGCAAAAAATGCATGCCCGGGGCGAAAAATGCGCTTCGGGCGAAAAATGCGCGCTCGCGCAAAAAAAATGTGCACCCGCGCGACAAATTAACCACCCGGCAAAAACGCGCGCCCTGGCAAAATATGCTCGTCCGGGCGAAAAATGCGCGCCGGGGCAAAAAAAGTGCGCCCTGGCGAAAAATGCGTGCCCACGCGAAAAATGTGTGCTCGCGCGAAAAATGCGCGCCCGTGCGAAACAATGCTCGCCCGGGCTAAGAATGTGCGACCGGGAAAAAAATACGCGACCGAGCGAAAAATTCGCGTCCGGGCCTAAAATGCGCCCATGGGCGAAGAAATACTCGCCCGAGCAGAAAAATGTTCGCACGGGAGAAAAATTTGCGCTTGGGCGGAAAATGCACTAACCTTGTATCGGAATGTGGAAGTGCTTTTCGAAAAGGATGAAAAGTATGGGAAAATGACTTTTCAAAAGGAGGAGAAAAATGATTTTTCCGCGGTAGCTTTTCCCACCGGTAGACAATCCAGACGGTAGAGTAGATGCGGTGGCATTTTTCAGAAAACAAAAAGAAGCTAAAAAGCCCTCCCACACAGACTCTAAGTGACTTCACAACCTTTAAAAATAGTAAAATATATTATGCTTCAATTGCAAAGAGCACAACAACTTTATGCTTTTTAGATTGCCCAAAAAAACTTGGGCTGAAATGAAAGCTAGATGTGCTCCTACTGTTATCAAATTTGTCTTCCAAATAAATATTGTTGTGCCCAATCAAATTTGAGATTTCAACTCTCCTAGAGTGAATTCTATGATCAATGATTCCACTAAAATAATGCAAAATCTTTTCTCCAGCTTCCAAATAGCACACTGCTCAGGATTCTCCACGCCTGCTTATAAAACCAACAACTACCATAATGTCAGGTTTAGTTGTGTTGGAAAAAAACCTCTTGAATTTGATGGTACAAAATCTTATCTAAACGATGATAAGTAAAAAAAAAAGAGTTAGCAGTTCCGGTTTCGGCAAAGCGATCCCTAAGCAGCAAGAAAAACACGAAGAAAATTCTCAAGGAGAAGAGGCTAGAAAGAGGTAGGCTTCATCCTGATGCTGTCGAAGATCATCGATGTGACATTCGCCGATCAGGGACTCGATCATTGACAAGTACCCGATCACTGATGTAATGACCTAATTTTGATCGCACTTAGAAATTTTATTCAATTGTGAAAAGTAAATGTTAGCGTAAAAATAAATAGTATGAAATTTAAACAAACTAAGTCCATAACTTGATCCAGGACATACAAATACAAAGGAAAATGTTATTTGTTTCATGAACACGGAGCTCCTAAAAAGAATGTGAAATTTTGGGACTCCTGACCCTCATGGAGACCACGCGCCACACGGCTGGGCCGTCTGACCTGCGTGGAGGCCAAGCGCTACGCGCTGGGCTGCCCGATCTGTGTGGAGGCCTGTGGCTTGGGTTGCGGCCACGTGCCCCCACTACTATCTCATGGTTGTGTGCTACGTTGTCACCCCCACCATGTGGCGCTCTCAGCGCGACACCCGAAAGCCTAGTAATGGTTGATTCATTTTGTTTTAGTTTCTAATAGTTCTAGAGCTTGGATTTCGACAATTTTGGTGGCATTGTAAAAAATATAATAAATATGGATCCAATGGAAAGTTTAGATCACTTTACATCCTTTTCCAATTCTTTGAAATCAAGAAAGAAAAAGATAGGTAGGAGAGAGAAAGTATCTGAATGCTGTGAAATTATCTAGAAAGGGTCGAGGAAGGTTCTAGTGGAGGATTCTGACCTTGCTTTGTGTTGAAGTTCTAAATTCTTAAATAGAGCCAAAATACTTCCACACTTTAATTCAAGCGATGACGTCGAGGTAGGTGACTTATAATAAGTACCTGAAATAATTTTAGCGATGAGATAATTAACTAGTCATAATTAAATTTATGAAAAATTATATGAGTTTTATTATGCTGACATGAATATTATGCTCATATGAATAATGAGTCTATTGGAAAATGATTACGTGATGTAATTGCGGTCATAATATTAATTAATGATGATGGATTGTGATTTACACCCTCGGCAACATTCCACGGTTTAGGGGCTGGTTGTCGTTATGTTTAAGGAGAGTGCCATATAGTAATGTGTCTATAAGATTTATTCTTCCTATATATAGCATTCAAGACATAGGCTCTGTTTGGTAAACCGGTGACGGTTTTAAAAGGGAGAAGTTTAAAAGGGAGATTTTAAACTGTATTTTCAAAACTGTAATTTTAAAACTGAGGTTCTGTTTGGGTAACTTTCGTTTCGGTAGCGGTTTAATTATTTTCAAAACTATCTTCACATGAATTTTATTTATTCGAGGCCAATATTTTCTGAATTTTTTAAAACAAAATTAAGTATTAAATATGTTGATTTTTTACAAATTTATGGATATAATTTTATTTTTAATAGGAGTTAAATTGATTAAATAAATTTTTAATAAATTTAAAAATATGCCAAACGGCCGTTTTGAAAGGGAGAATGGAGGTATCCTGGGCCTTTTCAAAACGGAGGAAAACGCAGGTTTTAAACCGGCCGTTATAAAACGGTACCAATTTGATAGTTGCCAAACGCCTCTTCTCCGGTCCGGCTAGAACGAAATGGGGCCAAAACGGCTTCCCAAACAGAGCCATAGTGCCCAGGCACTTGAGATAATGCTTGCCAGATTTTTCTCGCATTAGGCAGAGACCGCCCTATTGGATCTATAGGCGCCCTTAAAGGGGCTGAGAGGGGGTGAATAAGGGTTTTATGAATTTTAATCACAAATATAAAATATTGTAATTAATGAAAGTTTTCCGAAAAATTTATAGAAAATCTTTAATTTAATAATTCTGAAATGATTATATTGAAGATTTCTTTCAAAGAAAAACTGCGGAGTTCAATTTATAATAACTACCGCCGACAATAGGAGCTACAACCCATTGTTAGCTCTCAGAAATCGAATCCTAAGAGATATTGAACCTAAAAGAATTTCACATTGTATTTCTCGTTTAAAACCGTAAGAAATTATAATTTATAACAGTTTATAGCAAGGAAATCAAACCAAAATAAACAGGCAAAAGAAGACGTGTTTTTATTTCTTTAAAAATTGAAAATAAAAATATTTTCAGAAATACCGTTTGAAAATTTTTACTTTGGCTTTCGGAGATGATAATATAGAAAATTTCTTTTCATATGATGATCAAGGAAGAAGTTAAGTTTTCGTTAACTACCATCGAGATAGGTGCCACCTCCAGTCATTAGCGCTCGGAGAAAGAATCTTCTCAAAAATTGTGCTAATTTTTTTTTCTTTGATTCATTGCATGTAATAAATTCTTAATAGTAAGACAAAGACGAAATGAAGATTTTATATAAAAAAGATAATTACAAAATTTTGATTCCAATGGCGCTTGAAATCGTGGCTTAAAGAAATTTTTTTTTTGTTTATATACCGATTCTTTTCCTAAGGATTGGTTGGCTATAACATATCTTACCCCAGATAAGGCCTCTAGCCTCCCTCTAGATCTAAACCTAGACCTAGTCGCCAACACTCATGGCGAATTCCCCCTAAGCCTCACAATGCCTATTCGCCAACAACCGCCGTGAATTTCCAACTGATACAAATGGATAATAGAGAAATACAATAATAATTCAAAAATAAAAACTCCATATAATGAAGAACTCTGAAGGAGATGATGAAAAACCGCCAAAGAAATTGTGAAAGTTGATGCGCTCGTCCTTCACGTAGAATGACCGTTTGGAATTCTCCTTCAATCTCTTGTTCTTCAAAGATGGAGTTGGACGTGCTCTAGAACTCAAAGATGAAGGCTCTCACAAAAGGTTGAAGTTTTCCAGCAAACAATAGAATGAGAGGGTCTGATTCTTTAAATAGAAATCGGGAGCTACCGCTGGCGGTAACAACTACCGACCGCGGTATCAGATAGTGGAGAAACGTGTCCAAATTCGCACAACCATTGTAGTTGTGGCAGATCGTGGCAGATCGTGGCAGATCGTGGCAGATTGTTGCAGATCGTGGAAGATCGTGGCACTTTCGCGTCGCAATAAGTATTAACACGCCGTGTTAGTTCTATGTGCGCATGGCATCTCATCGACATTTCCTTCTCATCAACATTTCCTTCTCATCGTGTAAGACCCCTTTTTTGCTCGTTTTCTATGTCTTACGCCCACAACCGCCGCCTTACGGTGACTACAACACACGAGGTGATCGTCACCACAAGATGCCGATTCTGCCGGTAGTTCAACATCCACAGGCTAACCATTCATCACAGAGTAAATAGAAGCAATTATAAATATAATCTTGTCCACATCACATAATATTATAAATAAACCAAGGTCCACAGATGAGATTAAACAAATAAGTGCGCAACAGATTACTAGGATAGATAAGGGCTTATGCCCTGTACATCAAATACCTCACTACAACAGTCTCTCACGGAAGGAAACTAATCTATTGGTGAGGAATAAGATGAAATATAGCGTCCGGAAGATAATATCTGGTCACACTTACACGGGCTTCTCCAGCTGTTGCGGAAACTCTGAGTCCCGACCGGACCACCGCATCACGCTCTCTCCTCTGGATGTGCTGGATCTGCTACTCCTGGTGCTCCTGTTGTTATGCCACATCCATCTGTTAGTCAAAAAGACTGAGCGATTTCCCCAACCCTACCCTGGTGACTCCTAGGTACCGGGTGGGAGGAAGGAAGAAGGGGGGCAACAAGTCAGAATAATAAAAAATGGGTGATAGTGCTCACTCTCACATAGTATTAAGCAAATAACATATGGTCTAGTTATTGAGAGATCTACTAGCGAGTATAAGGAAATATATCAATGCTACTATATAAAAGCTGGAAATAAAGTGCAATAATGAGTGCAGTAACATGTAAAAGAAGTGCGGCTAACTACCATCACATAATTAAAGTAAACTTAACTTATAAGGAAATCCCATACAAACTTATAAGTTAAGGGGTCATTTTGCATAGACTCATCGTATAAAGGAGCCCACACTAGATTTACGATGAGGGTTTATGAGTATGTTATGATGCGTATGATATGCAGTGCAATGCAATGTCTATGCTATTAATTCTTACACATGCAACTCACAGACACAAATATGCACGCACAGACCTTTAGTTCCTACTTTTTGGAGGTAGCTAATCTCTTGGGCACCTCCCGTAGTGGTCAAACGGTGGCAGAGGAGCGGGCATCTCCTCACCTAGGTGGGTATAACACACTACCAACTCTAGGCCCCAACGTACGCTATGACACCTGACCTCAGTACTCATGAGCACACGTGTACTCTTGCTGGACCCATAGGGACCAGACTTTAAATAGGTTAAGTGTAGGGTTAGTAGGGAATGAGACCTTTTGGTCGCTCAGTAAAACATCCTGGCCCTCTGAACATCTACCACTTGCTGGGTCATCGTACTTCTGTCGGTGTGTCAACTAGGCTAGTGCCGAGGACCCACCACATTCTATGTACATGCAACTATGTTCCACTTCTATCATCCGAGCTTCAAGCTCGTAGGACCAATCCGTTGACCTTTATAATTATCGAGCCTACAGCTCCAAGGACCGACTTGTCCTTTCCACTCCATTATCTACCATTCACCTAAAGTGCGTGTGTATATATAATATTCATTCACCTTTCTTAAACATTCTAATCTTTTCTACACTTTAGTTAAACTTAGATGTTTATGGTGAATTTTGGACTTCCCGAGGTATACCCGGTAAAGGGCTCGCAGCGGTACTAGGAGGTACGGTGGGGTGACATCCCAAATATCCCTTTCTCAGGATATTTATTATTATTAGTGGCTACCCATACCTCCCACAATCTCTCTGATTGCTTTAGAGCCCTAAGGTGAATTATAATTACTTAGGAGAGCATTGATCTTCAATTGAACCTCAACGCTGTCCATTATTTGTTGACTGGCAACTTCTCCACTCATCATCACTTGGCCACTATCTAGGTTTAATACCATAAGCATAACATACCACATTATTGTTGGTGGCTCATGACATCTCATCCCTCTTTCTATGCTTAAACAATTCAACATTAAGCATTTTACTAACCGCACCCCAATTCTAATTTGAGAACTGATCCAAGATGAATTGAGATACCCATCATACTATGTTGTACATGATAGTTCCAAGGTTGTTGTGTCTGTGTATGTTGATCATAAGGGGTCCTAATCACTAAATGCAGTTTTGCTATCCGCAGACCAACTTTGATTCTAGGTGTAATCTAAGGTCCTCATGAAGTGTATATGAATATCATGCCCAAAGGACTTCAAATTTATTCCTGAAGTTCTACATGTCAAATAATGTCTTCATAATCATTCATATTCATTTTCCATTAAAGGACCTAATTATTTAACCTTTCATAATTATTTATTGACTTCGAAATTCAACATGAGGTATTGTTTCCTGATGGTTGTCTATGCTACAAAATTTTTCAGTGATTCACCTAGGTCAAATATCAACATTTCCAGAATTTGGTATGTTTTCTAACTTATCTTCTGACAATAATAATTAAATCAAAAAATGGGCCTAAACAATATTTTCAAAGGATCACCCTGTTTTAATTAACTAAAAATTACAGTAAAATTGCTAAGGCTTGTAAGTGATCCAAAATGAACTCCTACAAAATTTGATAATTTTCTAGAAAGGGATAATCACATAATCAAATTTTACTAAATATAGACATAAGCGCATTATTAAAAGATCACCAAGTTTTAACGAACTAAAAATTACAAGAAAATTCCCAGAGCTTAATAATGATCCAAAATGAACTCCTACAAAATTTCATAATTTTACAGATAGGTATATCATATAACCAAATTTTACTATACATAGCCATAAGCTCATTATTAAAAGATCGCCAAATTGTAACCAACTAAAAATTAAAAGAAAATTCCCAGTGCTTAATAATGATCCAAAATGAGCACCTACTAAATTTAATAATTTTCCAGACAGTAATAAACATATAACCAATTTTTAACTAAATATAGCTATAACTCATTATCCAAAGATCACCATGTTTTGGTCAAATAAAAATTACAAGAAAACTCCTAGGGCTTATAAATGATCCAAAATGAATTTCTACTCACTTTCATAATTTTCCAGATAGGAATAATCATATGAACAAATTTTACTAAATGTAGCCATAACACAATATCTTTAATATAAAGTATTTCAGTCATCAAATAAATGCCCAAAACTTATCCAATGGGTATAAATGACCCTTTATATATTTTAACAGAGGTTCATATTTTTCTAACAATTATTTCCGCTAGTAATAATTAACTATTCAAAATCATGAATATTCCACATAATGAAGAAACCATTGATTACCATTAACCAAAAATTGAAATAAAAATCCCAGAAGTCCATTTTGATCTAAAGGGTATAAAGACAGTTTTTCATATTTTTCACAAGTTATTTTGTCACACTTATTTTATTTGTAACCCATAGTGACAAACTAATGACATTTAGAGAAATAATTTAATTCTAAAAAATCCAGAAAAATTTCTTGGAATGTAAATTGACCTAAGTGTCCATGTGCCATAGTTTGGTAACTTTCCTAATCATTTTGGTCTAAAATGTTTCATAAAAATGTAAGTGAGACTAATTAATTTAAATGTAAAACATATTGAAAATCATTTCCAAATCCTCTCAAACTCTCTGAGGTGATTTACTTCACCATTTCAGCCATTCATGTGTTATGAGCCAGTACACCCCCTGACCATTTCAGCCATGATGTGTGGCTTCTCGGCCCAAGTTTTCAGCCATGTAGGGATTTTTATCCGGAGATCTACATGGTCTAGCACATAGTGATGTGCCACACCATGTAAGGGGCCACGAAGAGTATTTAAACTCATTTTCTACTCTATTCGATCTAGACCTTTAAGATTTGGTGTTGGGGATCCTTAGCTGGGGTCTTTTGTTCGAATTAGGGGTTGATTCAAACTCATTTTTGCATTTATTTTCTCATTCTTAGGTTGGAGAGGAGGAAGAATGAGCTATATCATCCATTAGAGATTGCTTAAGAGCTCCAAATGGCAAGCTGAGATTGGATTCACACGGGGGATTCAATTATGTTCATCTTCATCCATCTATAATAATGATTCCATGGTGAGGAGAAAATTCAAGAAGGTAACAAATCCTCTATTCCCAGCTTTTGGATGCGTGTTTTACATTCTTTCACTCTTGCTTTGAATATTGGTGATTGTGGTACCGGGTGCCTCTAATTATAGGGCATGGGATTTCCCCGATTCATTGAGAACCACCGAGTCATGGTATTACGACCCCAATATGATTGCATTAGAAGTCCGAAGATGATTCTCATATTAGATATTATGGGCGATGCAAAATTGAGGTCGGTGGCCCAATTTGATGATGATTGCTTGATAATTTTATTAGAAATTCGGGTAGACATTTGATTGTGGCCATAATGCCGGTTTGATGCCCATTTTCCATGAGATTTTGTGATGTTAAGGTTAGGTCATGATATGCATATGAGATTCCAATTGTTTGATTGTGATGTCACGGTATTGCTTAAGCTAGTGAATTGGTCATTGGAAATGTCATGACTTTGGGGACTACATATGATCTCATATTAGAGTCGGTGTTGGCGACTTCATTAGTACACATGTAGTTGTTTTAAAAATGTAACGGTGAGATAATTTATGTGCTTTCCTGCCGTAAAGGCCGAGATTCTTTACTCGCAATATCACCATACACAGATGGAATGATTGTGCTTGTTCCATTGGGAATTCATATGTAATTCCACCATGAAGACTATGAGATTTCACTCATAATGCCGCCGCACATGATTTGATAGAAGCATAGAGGGAATTCATGTATAATGTTGTCACGAAGGTCATGAGACTTTACTCACGATGCCTACACATATAATTTGAATGGTTATAATAGAAAGGTATTGGTTGTTGGGACTGTATTAGGATATGTTGGTGTCATACTCACAAATTGATACGAATTATGAATTCCCACAAGTAGATGACTTGTGTGTGATGTGATTGTGTTTGATGGTCTACTAGACTAATGCATGTGATTAGGGTGTCATGGATGATGTACAACCCCGTATTCATCGAGTGGGCCCCCAGGCCCCAGGAACCAAAGGATGAACAAATCATCAGGGGGGCATTCACCCAAGTCAGAGGGGCATTCACCCAAGATAGTGGAGGGGGAGTGCAATCCTCGTTCATCAAGCACTCGCCCGCCTAGGAGTTCAGATGTACGGGCTGCCAGATGAATGAGGGGCGAATCCCCACTCACCCGAGAGGACAGGGACTTGGCGAGTGGATCCCTCATGGACCACTCACCTAGCAAGATCTAGAGAACCCGGTTCGTAGGAAGTCTGGCGAGTGGTGCCTCCTCCACGACCACTCTCCTAGTGAGATCCATAGGTAAATTTACCTAGATACCCTTTATGGGCTGCCAATAGCCCTTCAGAACAATGGAGTTTGGCTGTTAGCAGACCAATTTGGGGTGCATTTAGTAAAACCAAAATGCAGAATGCCGCTATTTGCATACCCAACTAGAGAATCTATACATAGACCCATAAGGGCACCTTGGAGGAGATCCGAGTTTTGGGCTCTCTCCTCCTCAGGTTAATTTTGGTTGGCTCTTAGTGCCCTCCAAGGTGCCCAACTAATCATTAATTTAAGAGGGGAAGCTCTCTAAGATCTTTTGGGTGTGTGACTGGACCTCCTCGCTACAGCTTTGGGTCTATTCATTTTTCTTTGCCAATAACCAAGTGAGACAGTAAGGGAGAAGTAGGTGTAAGCTACAACTCCTATGGGTTTGAACTCCTCTAGAGACTGGTTGACGGTTTCAAATTTTTGGTGCATTCAGCGTGGACCGTATCCTATACAGGAAAATCTCAAGCTAAGCTCCATGAATGGAGGTGAGGAAGAAAGTTCTGACCCATGCCACTCGCCACGACCCGCGAGTGGGGTGACAATGAGGATGTTTTAGGACTTCAAGCGGGAGGTTCTGCAGACCTTACATCTCGCATTCTCTGCTAGGAGGGAGTTCGAGACACCCGCAGTCCCGATGGTCGCTCCGCAGCTGATAGGCGATAATGCCCCCGATCAGCGACCCGGGAAGGAAGCAGTGGTGGAAGGGAGTGGGCGAGATCTGCTCGGGCGACAACTCTTCCCCAGCCTGGAGGGTGCTGAGGTGTGTGAGATGACTCCGCGAGACCATACCACTGGCCGAGTGGGGGAGGGGATCCCCTTTTGTGAGCTGATCAACTCTGCCCCAGTTCCGGAAGGGTTCAGGGAACCGAAGATGTCTTACTATATGGGCAGGGATGACCCGGTAAAGCATGTTCAATGGTTCGAGGACGCCGTCTATATCAAGCAAATGTCGAACGCTTTCAAGTGCCAATTTTTTGCCATCACCTTGAAGGAGAAGGCTCGAGACTGGTTTCACCAGCTGCCCTCAAGATTTATCTATTATTTTGAGGATCTACGAAGTGCTTCCTTTTGAGGTTTTCGACGTCCAAGAAGAGGAAGAAGGGAGCAGAATTCTTATTCGCTGTCAAGCAGGGTGCGGAGGAGACGCTGGGGAGTTACATGGATATGTTCCACGAAGAAATACTCCTGGTCAATGAAGTTTCGGGGCACACCCTGATGATTGCCTTCATCTTGGGGCTCCACAAAGGGCTCTTCAGAATATAAATGAAGAGAGTGCCCCCACTTTCCTTTGAATAGCTTATGGAAAGGGAGGAGAAGGAGATTGAGGGGGAGGCGATAAATCTGACGTTTTCCAAAAAGTTGGCTAGGTTAGGTGATGGAGAAGCGAAAGAGTAGGGAGGAGGAAGGCAACAGGAGAAGGAGAGAGGAACCCAGAGGTCTTGGATTCTAGGGGCAGCATCAAGGCATGGGGTACCAGGATCCCAACAACCAGCTAACCTGGAGACCCCATGAAAGACTGTGGCAAAGTCAAGGAAGAGGATATCAAGGAGGGGGAATTTCCATGGGGGTCAAGGGCGTTTCAACCCTCTGGGGTGGAGACAAGGTCCAAGTCCGCCTCTCCCCCCTCAACAGCAAACTATGGCAGTTGGCCGAGGTCGTGGAAGAGGAAGAGGAAATGGAAGAGTAGGCAGGGTGGCGTTGCCCTGCCGTGACTTCCACCAGGAGGAAGGTCACGCGACGGCCACCTGCCCAGAATTTTTGGAAATGAGGAGGATAAGAGTTCTGATACACCAGCAGCAACAACCGGTGAGGGTCGAAGAAGTGCTACCCAGAGAAGGGGAAGATAGGTTTGAGGACCGAGCTGACGTGGGAGTTCGAGGGGGTATCAGAGTGATCCACAGAGGGGTTGGATTGAGGTCACTCGTAAGAGGAGACTCCTAACAATTTTCAGGAGGAACGCCGCGTCGACTTCCCAAACCCCGCCCCCTCTGGAAAAAATAACCTTTTCATTAGAAGACATGCCAGATTATGAGGATCCGTTCTGCGATTCCTTGGTGATCCAGAAGGCCATCGAGAACTATACGGTCTCCCAAATTTTGGTCGATAATGGGAGCTCCGTGAATATGATCTTCAATAGGGCTTTCAATGCGATGCGGGTGGAGGCAAAGAGGATGCTGACCTTAGACGGGCCGTTGTTTGGGTTTTCGGGGGAGAGGAATGAGGTCGAAGGAGGAGTCAACCTCCAGGTGATGTTGGGAGGGGTCCCGAGGAACTGCCGGTTCATCATAGTTGACACTCCGAGTAGTTATATTGCCATTTTGAGATGCCCTCTCATCAGCACCTTCCGATGCGTTCACTCTTTCTTCCATTAGTGCCTTAAGTTCCATAGTGGAGGAGTTCAGGTCCAAATCTGAGGGGTTACTATGGTGGTGAGGCAATGCTATGTTACTGCCATCAACACCATCTCCTGTGTTGGAACAACCCTATTACTGATTTGGGCTAGGATCACTATCTGTTGACTAGGACTAAGTTGACCCCAATGTATAGTCTAATGGTCAAGGTTTTAGGCTGTTAGAACTTAAGGAAAATATCAGTTTCTGCGTTCGACGAACTCCATACTGTGTTCGACGAACTCCATCCTATGTTCGACGAACGGCGTGCTCCAGTTCGATGAACTTGCCAAGGTTCTGCATTCGACAAACTCCGCTCTGCGTTCGACGAACTTGCTCTCCAGCTCAACGCACTCAGTTCTCCAGCTAGTCCAGCAGTTTATCTCTTCAGTTGACGAACTTCATTCTGCATTCGACGAACTCAGCTCTGCGTTCGAAGAATAAGTATCAAGATGTTTATATCGACAAAAGTTCTTCCCAGCTCAACGAATTCAATATTCCAGCTAGCTTATCAGATTTTATCTCTCAGTTCGACGACCTCCAGCTTGAGATCGACAAACTCCAGATTGTGTTCGACGAATTTATTTAGATCGACGAAATTTCTCTTTAGTTTATTATTTCAGACAGATCATTTTTATTCTATTCTCTGAACTCAGATAGACTATCAACAACAGATCTATTCCTATCAGATAAGTCAATGATATTATCTTTCCTTTTATTATTCTCTTATTTCGAGAAAGTAGCCGTTTGGCTAATCGAAAAAGGATACATTTATTGAAAAGGAAAATGGATTAAAGATTTGCTTGCAGTTCCAAGAAATTATCCTCATCAGAGATATACTGTCAAAAAGAAGAAGAAAAAAAATAGATACACATTATTACAGTACAACAAGATAGGAAGAAAAGAGACAATACTATCGAGAAAGAAAAATACAGAGTTCATCTTCCTCAAGCAGCATCACCTCTCAATCTCTGAGAACAACAACACAGATCTTATCTCAGATTTCTGCCGCTAGTTCAAATCTTCAAGAGCAACAATAATCTGAGAAACCTTTGTCTCTCAGATTCATCAGCTATCAAAGGAAGATCTACATTCAAGAAAAAGCTCCATCCTGAACTGTCAACTATTTTCTATCAGACAGGGGGAGCTTTAGAACATCATCAAATCCACTAGTCTTCTCTAAGATTATTGACAGAGAAGAACTTTATACCCCTCTTTATCCCATCTTGTACAGGGTTCTAACTCCCTTCAAAAGTTAACCCCTTGGTGGCAGGGCACCTGAACAAAAACCTATAGTTTGGTTTGAGCACCTGATCAAAAGCTCAGTGTTGTTTGAGCACCTAATCAAAAACCCATTGGTGATAGGGTGCCTGAACAAAAACCTAGTGGATTCCTACCAAGGTGGTAGAAGAGTAGATGTACCCAGGTTTATTGGGGAACTACTATAGATCCTTGTGTCTTAGGTGTTCTTATTTATTTTTCTGTACTGTGCTGTTTTCATTATTTGTTTTTATAACTCACTCTGTAACATCCCAATTTTAAAAAGGGGTTTAGCCGTTTCGGTTGAACCCTTGGAAGAGCTTAGGCTGGGTCACAGAATAACCACGGCCCGACCTTCGCCACATAAATGATGGTCATTTAGAGAAGCGACCATTTTGAGTATAGTAGCGCGTCACGACTATGCTATTTTAGTATAGTGAGCATACGTGCTCCGAATTGACTTCCGTCAGTTGCGTTAGACTCGTATGACCGATACGAGTGCAATCGTTCCAATCCGAGGTCGTTTGGAGAAAATGACTATTTTGAGTAATATCGAGTGTCGCAAAACCGCCATTCTAGAAAATTAAGCAAGCGAACTCCGAATTGAATTATGTCAGTTGCGTTAGACTCGTATGGCCGATACGAGTGCAACAGAATTCGTTTCGTTCCGATCCGAGGTTATTTGGAGAAAATAACTATTTTGTGTAATATCGAGCGTCGCAACAATGCCATTTTAAAATATTGGGTAAACGAGCCCCAATTTCACCCTAGTCAGTTGCAACGGACTCGAGTGATCAATTATAGCACAATGCAATTCGTTTCGTTCAAATTCGATGAGATTTGAGAAAGTTAGCCGAAATAACCTATTTTGAGCTGCGTACTGATTTGAGTGGATAATTATGAGTAAACGGACACGAAACCAACTTCGGATGATTTCGTTAGCTCTGTATGGCTAACACGTACACAAAGACACACTTCGCGCATTTTTCTCATGCGTATTTGGAGAGTTATGAATATATATATGTATGTATATAACTATATACTTATATATATATATATAACAAAACTTAAAACAAAAACCAGGGAGAGAACAAAACCAGCGGAAACCCTGTAGGCGAACCAGGGGATGGGAAACCTTGGGCGGGAGAAGAAGCTCACCGGGGGCAGCGGATCTCGCACCTGGATGAAGCTTGGGGAAGATCCATCGGTGAGGAGACTCTCCAAGGGAGGTGAGCCACACCTCCACCATCGCTGGAAGCTCCAGATTGGCCATCCATGGCTATAAAATGGGGCTGGTATGGTACTTCGGGGACAACCTCACCTCCTCCTCCCTCAAGCTTTTCAGGGCGTTGGCTTCTTTCCCTCACCTGCTTCCTTCTTCCTCCAAATTTCTGGTAAGCTCTACCTTGATCAATTCAGCACTAATATCTGATAGGTTGCGGATGGGAGATCTGGGGTATGGATAAGCCCTCCTCTCTCTCACAGAAGATGGAAAGCTAAATGGGGAAGGATAAATCAAAATTTAAAACTCGCTCTCTCTCTCTCACTCTTCTTCCTTTCCCCATAAATTCTGAACGCTTTTGAAACCAAATTGGTGGTAACTTTGCAAAATTGATCAAGTTGGATGATCTTGATCTGGACACTTCTCGGCGAATAAGGAAAACGTTTCAACTATCAGTTAGGATCAATTTTTATGATGCACGGTTAAAACTTATTTTCTCTTGATTCATTTTTATTTGCTAGAGATTTCACAGGCAGCCCATGACGCTATCAGTAATATTGAGAGGACGATGGAAGATGATAATTTCTTTTGCCTCTCTCTTTCTTTTCTAGTTTTGAGGGTCCTCTGAGACTCTAATATTAATCCTACAATCTTCTCTCTCCTTCTCTCTCTCACTAGCTCCATCTGGATGGTCTCCATTATGTGATCTGGGATGTTGGCTCTTAACCAACACTCCTGCTTCCATTGAGTTATACGGACGGGTGATGGCTTTACTGGACATAAATACATATCCTACTAAAATTTCCTGAAAGGAGGTTCTTCGTCTAATGGTAAATGTTATTTCGGAGTTATTATTTCTCTTATACGAGGCATGGAGGTTTGACTTCAGGAAACCCATGCATAGAGATCTTCTTCTCGATTTATGAGTTCGTCCGGTGGCCTAATTGTTATTGCAATAGCTCCAGCTTCGATTCATTTTAGTGTACCCTTAGCTAATTATTTTAGAGGGGAAAACTAGAACCTTGAATCTTGCCCCGACATGGTTAAAATTAATGGAAACAGATTCAAGTCCAATAGTACTAGTTTTACTAAGGCCTGAGCTTCTTTTACATGCTCAGATTTAATTCCCTCCATTAATGACTTATCACCTCCACTTGGTATTGCTAATTTAATATTGGGTTCTCAGTGAGAGATTTAGGCCAAAACTCTTAGGCATATTCATTTGGTAATTTACTCATAAAGAAAAATGAGTGATTATATATGATGTGGTGAGATCCTCGACATTTCAAGGATCAGAAATCAGATAGAAAGTCTGATATTGGTAGTCCAAAAATCAGAGAACCATCTTTATTTTGGAATTATTCATACAAGGGTTAACATATGCCGTGCTCGTAAAAGATAAACAACTGATATGATTTGCTAATTATGGATATATTATAATAAATATATATATGCCATGGTGTCCAAAAATCTCACAGTCATGCTTTGATATTTATATAGAAGTTCAGACGATATTCATTTCTATACCTTCCATGACAAACACGATTGCTGGGTGTTTGCAAATTCAGAAGACTTTCTTGGACACGCCGGTGTGTAAATAGCAAATTGCTGAAAGCAACACTTAGAACTCATTATGCTGTTGACACTTCTAGTAAATCTCTTAACCCAAATTTCTTCTGCCCAATTCTAGCATGTTCTATTAGAGATTAACGGATGGAATCATGTTTTCGTTTGATCCGGCCCTCAGCACGTTGTGGAGGGCTCGGATCAGACAACCGAGGGTTGGGAGCTTGTTCATGGTTCGAAAATTTATTGATTTCATAACTTGATATAAGAATTTTTGGAAGAGATAATCGGGTTACACTCTCTTTCGGGGTGATTGAAATTGGATTCTAAGATTTTAGTTCACTCATGCGAGTGGGGGATGTTTACTTAAATATCATGCTCCATGACTCACTTTTGCTATCTCTCTCTCTCCATCTATGCAAGCTCTTATATATTTAAATATATGAGTTGTAAGCTTGCTCAAGGGAGGGACGATCTTGGGGATCACATGAGAAGGTTGATGAATATGAAACCTTAGATGCGAGGAAGAATTTCTATGTTTTTTTTAACAGTTGTTCACCTTCATGCTATGAATATGAGTTCCATTAATACTTTTGAAAGTATCAGCTCTGGCTGGTTATCTATTAGGTGACGTTAATTCACTTTCACAAGAAGATATTATTTACACCTCTAGAGTGGTTTGAGGAGAATGGTTAGATGGATTTCCAAGCTTACCCATTTCTTCCCAATATACATTTGAAGTTTATTTTCACTAATTATGGGAAGCTTTAAACTGATTTAGTTTATAACTCTCTATCTTTGGGATGGTTTCATACAAAGAGGCTGATTCATATGGTAAGAAGCTATGAAGCCTACCAAGTCGAGCCGAGGATTTTGGTTGCCGGCTCGCGACAGTTATATGTTTTAAATATAACTGCATGTAATTTTCTATTCTCCTAAATCCATATATTTATGCGTTTAAAATCTTATGGCATATGGTAAGAGGCTGTGAAGCTCGCCAAGCTGAGCCGAAGATTTTGGTTGCCGGCTCACAACGGTTCCAGTGTTTTATATATAACTGTCCGTAGTTTTGCCCTCCTACTTTCATGCGTTTACGAGTTTTTGAACTGCGTGGAATATGGTAAGAGGCTTGACGCTCGCCATGCTGAGCCGAGGATTTTGATTGCTGGCTCACAACGGCTATGTGTTTAAATATAACCGCTTGTAGAGCAGAGCGGACAGATCGAAGTTTTAGCCTTTCCTTCTCTATTGCCTTTAATTTAGAGATTGATGTGAAGATGGGACATTCCATCAGCGTCAATCCTAAATAGTGTCAAACTGGCCGCCGCTTGTAGAGCAGAGCGGACAGATCGATGTTTTAGCTTTTCCTTCTTTATTGCCTATAACTTAGAGTTGACGTGAAGATGGGACATTCCTTCACCGTCAACCCTAAATAGTGCCGAACTGGCCGCCGCTTGTAGAGCAGAGCGGACAGTTCGATGTTTTGGTTTTTCTTCTTTATTGCATATAATTTAGAGTTGACGTGAAAATGGGGCATTCCTTCAGCGTTGACCCTAAATAGTGCCGAACTGGCCGCCACTTGTAGAGCCGAGCGGACAGTTCGATGTTTTTGGGTTTTATTCCGTATTGACATTAGTTTAGAATTGACGGGAACACCATGTGCCTTCGGGAAATAATTCCTACGGGAATGAAACCTTGCCTTCGAGAAATAATCCCTACGGGAATGAAACGTTGCCTTCGAGAAATAATTCCTACGGGAATGAAATGTTGCCTTCGAGAAATAATTCCTACGGGAATGAAATGTTGCCTTCGAGAAATAATTCCTACAGGAATGAAATGTCCCTTCGAAAAATGTGCCTTCGGAGAATATAGGATGGCCGATGAGTTTTACTCTAAGGCAACCCGCACGACGGATGGTCTGGGAGGGCAACCCGTGCGAAACTAATAGAACTACGTGGGTCTGAGACCGTATGCAGGACGATACAGAGTACGTAGGCGGTGGTCGTGGGAAGACTGTCTCGGCCCAATAAGAGTCTAGATATCCCCTCCCTTATAACTGTTATATTATGTTTGTGTGTTAGTAGGAGTTGGATTCTGTTTGTAGTTCTAATAACTTGTCTTTAGCGCAGGTAACAGGTGTGGATGAGAGACAGCATCCAAGTGTGGAAGAAGCCACAAGAGCAGGCTACTTCAGGTACATAGTTGTTAAGCCGCATCCTTTTGTTGTGCCCCACCTCACAACATCTATATATTGACAATGAATTAATGCGGCGGAGGTATGGAAATTATTCATACAGGTCTTGAGTTTAAGGTTTCTGTGATAGTTAATCTTCCGCTATAATACTACGTCTTCCGCTAAGTGTTATAAAGTACACTCTTTGATGATGTCTTCCGCTAGAATGTCGCTTCCTTACTCTGTTGATGTGTAGTGACTTTCGCTTAACACCACCCCTAGGCGTGACAACGGAGTGTTCAGGGAAGGGGTTGGAGAAGCTAGTACCTCCACCCTTCGGGATCGCTTCGGCGTCGTGCCGAAAGGGTGGTGTGCGATAAGATCCCTCGGTCGGACCGCCGATTTGGGAGGGGGGGGGGGGGGGGGTCTTACAAATGGATCAGAGCGCAACCGATCTTGTCGACCTACTCGTGATCACTGAAACACCTCTTGCTCCGCTACTCGCTGTAGCGTGGTTCGGGATGAACCACTGCAGCGGAAGCGGTGGTGGACCTAAAAGGTAAAAGTTGACAACAAACTTAGCATATTTATGAAGATTTTCACTCGAACTTATCAAATTCAATTTTAGTCATACAAATTTTTTTTTATGACTCAGGTCGACACTTAAATATCCTTTACTACACCTGATCTCGAACAATCATCTATCTTATTCCCATAAAACACTCTCATTAAATCCTACAAATGATCATTTCAAATCTTGAACTCAGGGTTTAAGCCTCTTTGTTTGATTGGGATTAAATCCTTATTTTAAAAATTCCATTCGAGCTAAACTAATCAAATGGAATTTTGTGTACAATGTAAGAATTTCATTACTAATTCCTAATCCCGGGTTTAAGCCTCTTTGTTTTATTGGGATTAAATCCCTATTTTCAAAATTCCATTCGAGGTAAACTAATCAAATGGAATTTTGTGTGCAATATGAGGATTCTATTACTAATTTCTAATCCCAGGCTTAAGCCTCTTTGTTTTATTGGGATTAAAATTCTCGTTTTCAAAATTTCATTTAAGGTAAGCTAATTAAATGAAATTTTGCTTGTATATAGAGAATTGCTCTAACGATTATAAATATGAAGTATGTTTTTGACTTGATCAATTTGACGATCTGTTGAAAATAAAGTCGTGCAATCGTAAAAGAACTATGATAAAATGTTAGTCTTTTCAATAACATTAATATTTCAGGAAATGATTACTGAGGCGACATGCTGGATTGAAATAAATTTGTGGCAAATTTATAAAAGCTTGTATACAAACGATCCTAAAAGTATATTGTTAGCATTCGCGGGACTTGCGATGTTTGCATACTCAGCCAGCCGGGAAGGCTCGTTAAAAAAGGTGAGCCACTGAGGACCCGAATGGGATGGTTACCTATTTTATTGCTTTTGTTGTAAATTGCTTGCATTGGGAAAAGTGTCGGGTCGGTCATGCCCGTAGACCGTACGTACCAGTGCGGGAAGGTTGACGACTCTAGGCGACATGGAGGTGTGCACCCCGGGAGCTCGGTTGTATCTTACATGCCCCGCTGGGTCCCTCCGCTGGTTGGCCAAATTCAATTGTTGCCTCCACTTCCAGTTGAGCTCGGCTCCTTGGAAGGTGTTTAGTTGCCTCCACTTCCAGTTGAGCTCGGCTCCTTGGAAGGTGTTGAGTTGTCTCCACTTCCATGTGAGCTCGGCTCCTTGGAAGGTGTTGAGTTGCCTCCACTTCCAGTTGAGCTCGGCTCCTTGGAAGGTGTTGAGTTGCCTCCACTTTCAGTTGAGCTCAGCTCCTTGGAAGGTGTTGAGTTGCCTCCACTTCCAGTTGAGCTCGGCTCCTTGGAAGATGTTGAGTTGCCTCCACTTCCAGTTGAGCTCGGCTCCTTGGAAGGTGTTGAGTTGCCTCTACTTCCAGTTGAGCTCAGCTCCTTGGAAGGTGTTGAGTGTTGGAACACGGTCTTCCGCATCTCCTAGGTTTGAGAATAACAAATCCTATGTGTGTATTTAATCTTTTGTGATCTAAGTGTGCAGGATAACAGGTCAAAATGACTCAAGGTTTACATATGGTGGTTGCCCCCGAAATTGAGCCATCAACTCCAAACTGATCACTAGCGCAGGCGATAGTGGATAGCGCCGGCGCTAGCTCGATGCACAGAAGGCTTGCTGGAATTGTTGCCTCGGATTGAAGATCTTGCCGCGCAAAGAGTTTCTTAACCAGGGATAGCGCCGGCGGTAGTGGATAGCGCCGGCGGTAGCATGACTCACTTAAGGCATAGAGCAAGAGGTTGCCGCGGATGGGAGATTCTGCCGCGCAAAACGTTGCCTAATCCGGGCTAGCGCCGGTGGTAGCGCTAGCGCCGGCGGTAGCGCGTGGGCTATAAAAAGGACCCAATTCCTCTCGTTTCATACAACACATCAGAGAGAGATATTGAGTGCCAGAATTCCAGAGGCTATCTTGGCCGAAAGTTGATGTGCTAGCGAAGCTCTGCAAAACTTCTGAAGGAGAATCTCGTCACACCGGATCAGATCGAAGTCCGCTTCTACAACGCTTATTCAACGGCGGATCTTCGTCTCCAACTTCAGAAGTCCATCTTGAGGGAGTTCTTATTTCTTTATTGTTATTTCATATTCCTCTTTGTAAACGATTAGTTAAATCGCCTCGTGTTGGCGACTAGGTCTGGGTAGGACTTAGGGGGAAAATCGCCTCGTGTTGGCGACTAGATCTAGGCTAGGTCTAGGGGGGCTCGAGGGCACATCTGGGGAGGGATTGGCTAGAGCGGCTTGAGGCCGAATCCGGGGAGGATAAGGCTAGGGCCACCGGTTCGTGGGGAAGCGAGTCGGGATAGAAAACCAAAAGAGTTCTTTTCGATTTTAGCTTTGATGTCTAGCTTTCATAAGAGATCATATTTTGTAATCATGTTTCTCAAGTTAATAAAATCATGTCTCTATTTTTACTTTATTTGATTAGTCTTGATCTTCTTCATTATCATATTCAAAGCTTTTTCTAAAATATTCAAAATATTTATAAAATCTTTAAAACCCTTATTCACCCCCCCCTCTAAGGGCGCCTACCGATCCAACAAGTGGTATCAGAGGGGTTTTGTTCCAATCGGCTTAATAATCGGGAACAATGGCGTCTCATGATCTCGCTTTTCCTGAGGGTCAAGGGGTTAGTCGACCACCTCTCTTTACTGGGTCAGATTTTAACTACTGGAAAAATCGAATGATGTGTTTTCTTATGACCATGGATGTAGAAGTATGGAACATGGTAGAAGTTCGGTACTCTCCGCCTACAACTGTAGTAGGAGAGGCGACATTAGCAAAACCTAAGGATAAATGGGATGACAACGATAAACTTAAGTGTAAAAATAATGCTAAAGCAATGAACGCTTTATATTGTGCTTTAAATAGGACTGAGTTTAATAGAATTTCTGCATGCACTACTGCTTATGATATTTGGAATCAATTAGAAGTAACTCACGAAGGTACATCGCAGGTGAAAGATGCAAAGCTGTTTCAACTGGAATCTGAATACGAGAAATTCAGGATGGACACGGAAGAGGACATCAACTCCATGTACACTCGCTTCACAAAGATTGTCAACGCATCAAAGGCACTTGGAAAGACCTACTCCGACGGGGACTTGGTGAGGAAAATCCTTCGTTCCTTACCCCCAAGGTTCAACCCGAAGGTGACAGCCATCTCGGAGTCGCACAACTTAAGAACACTCCAGATCGAGAACCTCATTGGGAATCTCAAAACCCATGAGGTAGAACTGCAAATCCAACATAAAGAATACAACAAAGAGCCGAAGAAAAAGGCGTTGGCACTAACATCAAAGAAGGAGTGCACCGAAGAGGACGATGATGATGAAGAAGGACTCCTGGTGAAGAACTTCAAAAAGTTCATCAGGAATCCAGAAAGAAGGAACACATTCAGAAAATTCTTCCAAAAGGACACTCGACGAAAGGGATCTTCCTCTTCATCAAGAAAAGAAAAAGGAAGCGATGACGATGAAGAAAGGCCGCCTCCAGAATGCTATCACTGCAGAAAAACCGGGCACATTCGGAGCCAGTGCCCAAAATACCAAAAGGAACGGAAAGAACAAATGAAAGCAAAAGAAAAGAAAAAAGTGCTGAAGGCCGCTATTTGGGATGACTCATCCTCTGAAGAGTCAAACGGTTCTGAGTCAAGTAGTGAGGAGGAAGCAAACTTGTGCTTGATGGCCAAAAGCGACGACGACGACACCAGTGTTCTTAGCGACACTGAGGTATATCCTCCTACCTTTGAAGAACTTTATGATAAATTTGTTTTATTAAATCATGAAAATGAATCTATTATGAAAGAAAATCGTAGGCTCACAAAAAATTGTCTATCTTGAAAAAAGAAAAGTTTCATGTCAAGAATGTGAGCACTCTTTATTTATGATAAAAGAACTTGAAGTTTCTCTCTCTAATGCCCTTTCACAAAACAAAATCATTACAAAAGAAAAAGGGGACTTAGAGAGAAAATTGAAAACTTCTATATTTCAAATTGAAAAGAACAAAAAAGGTTTTGAAAACAAATGTGTTATGATTGTTCAAGAAAATACATCTCTTAAAAAACAAAATCAAAATCTCAATTTAGCCATAACCAAATTCGGGATTGGTCAAAAATCCCTGGATATGCTTCTGGCTAATCAATGTTTTGGGTCTGGAAAAATCGGACTCGGATATAAAAGTGAACACTACCGCCCGACGGTAACTACTAAAGCAAGCGGTAGCTCTAAAGTTAAAAATTCTTCTAGTTTTTCTTATACACAAACACCATCCAGCAAGGGCAACATAGAAACTCAGAAAAGGGTCTCAACCCCCTTTATTTCGTGTGCAAATTGTCTTAAATTTGGACACACGTCTGGCTCTTGCAGGAATATAATAAATCAACAGTCATTAAAACAAATCTGGGTACCTAAGAAATCCACTTACTCTATGGGTGGTACCTCTTGGGTATCTGGGTCTTTACTCTCATCCTCTTTCTAGATTTGCAGGAAGGCTAAGGAAACAGAAGACGTGTGGTATTTGGACTCAGGCTGCTCCAAACACATGACGGGCAATAAAGCAAAATTCCTTAGCCTAGAAAGAAAGAAAGGAGGAATTGTAACGTTTGGCGACAACGGCAAAGGAAGGATCATGGGGGTTGGTACAGTGGGTAACACATCTTTTCTTATATCAAATGTGCTTTATGTGAAAGGATTAAAACACAACCTAATATTTATAAGTCAATTGTGTGATAAAGGTTTAGATGTACTTTTTGAATCTTCCACTAACCTTTGCAAGATTGTTAATCCTAAAACAAAAGATGTGTTATTAACTGCACCTAGAATTCATAATGTTTACATAGTTTCATTTCATGATCTTTCTAAATCTTCTATAAAATGTTTTATAACAAAAAATGATGAATTAGAATTATGGCATAGACGCTTAGGCCACACTAGTACAAAGCTCATCTTAAAACTAGCAAAAAGAGAATTGATTAGAGGATTGCCTAAGTTGAATGGAAATTTATCTTCATTATGCTCTCCATGCCAGAAAGGCAAATTTACTAAGACATCTTTTAAAAGTAAAAATGAAATTTCTACATCAAAACCTCTACAATTAATTCATACGGATCTTTTTGGTCCCGTTAACACTGCAAGTCTTGGTGGTTGATTATACACTTATGTTCTCATAGATGACTATTCTAGATATTGCTGGACTCTATTTCTCTCCTCCAAATCTGATGCGTTTTGCGAATTTTCAAAACTATGTACTCGCATTCAAAATGAGTTAGATTTAAAAATAAAATGCATTCGCTCAGATCATGGAGGTGAATTTGAAAATGAAAATTTTAAATCTTTTTGTGACTTGTTAGGTATTAAGCATGAGTTCTCTGCTCCACGCACACCTCAACAAAACGGTGTTATAGAACGGAAAAATAGGACAATACAAGAACTTGCACGCACAATGCTATCTGAATATAAACTACCTAAGTATTTTTGGGCAGAAGCCGTAAGCACTGCATGCTATGTAATGAATAGAGTTATGCTTCGCCCATCATTATCTCTCACACCATATGAACTCTACTATCAAAAGAAACCTAACGTATCGTATTTTAGAGTTTTTGGATGTAAATGCTTCATTCTCAATACAAAAGACTCTTTAGGAAAATTTGACGAAAAATGCGATGAAGGAATATTTCTTGGTTATTCTTCAACTAGTAAAGCATATAGAATATTTAATAAAAGATCAAACAAGGTTGAAGAGTCAATTAATGTCAGATTTGATGAGTTTGTTCCATGTGCAGAAAAGCTCCCTACAGGTACCGATGATGAACCTTTGCCATCCTTGGAGCACGACGAAGAAGAACCATCCAAAGAGGAGGAGGAGAAGTCAAAAGAAGATGAATATGTACCTCCAAGCATTCTAAACTTCTCCAGAAATCATCCAAAGGAGCTAATCATTGGGGAACCTTCTACTGGGGTAAGAACACGATCCTCTCTTCATGAAATATTTTCAAATATTTGCTTTGTATCTGAAATTGAACCTAAAAACGTCTCCACCGCTTTAAATGACGAATTTTGGTTTTTGGCAATGAATGAAGAGTTAGGACAATTTGAAAGAAATAAAGTTTGGAATTTAGTAGAAAGACCATCTAATCATCCTATTATTGGCGTAAAATGGATTTTTAAAAATAAACTAGATGGTGAATCTAGGATTGTAAGAAATAAAGCACGCTTAGTTGCTCAAGGCTATTCACAATCGAGGGGGTAGATTTTGAAGAAACTTTTGCACCCGTAGCTCGCTTAGAATCTATACGAATATTTTTGGCATTTGCGAGTTTTAAAAGAATAAAATTATTTCAAATGGATGTTAAAAGTGTTTTTTTAAACGGGTTTATCAAAGAAGAAGTCTATGTAGAACAACCCCCCGGTTTCATAAATGAAAGATTTCCAAATCATGTTTACAAATTAGCAAAAGCGCTTTATGGTTTAAAACAAGCGCCCAGTGCCTGGTATGACCGTCTTACGTCGTTTTTGTTATAGCATGGTTATGTTATGGGAAGTGCAGACAACACACTCTTCATTAAGCATAAAAATAACGAATTAATTATTCTACAAATATATGTTGATGACATCATTTTTGGAGCCACTAATGAAGAGTTGTGTAATGAAGTAGTCTTAATAATGAAAAATGAATTTGAAATGAGTCTTGTAGGAGAACTATCATATTTTCTTGGTTTTCAAATTTCACAACGAACTGATGGTATTTTTTTGTGTCAATCAAAATATGTCCACGATATGCTTAAACGATTTGGATTTGAAAATCTTAAACAAGCTTCTACTCCTATGAGTGCTTCTTTAAAACTAGGAAAAGATGAATCTGGAATTTCCATTGATCAAACGCTATATAGAGGAATGATAGGTTCTCTTCTTTATTTAAGTGCATCTAGACCAGATATAATGTTTGTCGTATGTTTATGTGCTCGCTTTCAAGCCAATCCAAAAGAATCTCATTTAAAAGCGGTAAAACGTATTTTTCGCTATCTAATAGGGTCATCTAAACTAGGATTATGGTACCCACATAATGACTCCTTCACACTCCACGGCTATTCCGATTCGGACTACGCCGGGTGCTCACTAGATAGAAAAAGCACTAGCGGTACGTGTCACTTTTTAGGACCCTCTTTAGTTGCTTGGTCTAGTAGAAAACAATCTTTGGTTGCACTCTCCACCACGGAGGCTGAATATATCGCACTTGGTAGTTGTTGTGCACAAGCGTTATGGATGAGCCAAACACTAGAGGACTTTGGATTTCATCTCAAAAACATAGATCTTAAATGTGACAACAAAAGTGCAATAGACCTCACATATAATCCTGTACACCATTCTAGATCCAAACACATCGACGTTCGTCATCATTTCATTAGGGATCACATTAAGAAAGAAAATGTAAAAGTAAGCTTCATTGGGACAGACTCTCAACTCGCTGACATATTTACTAAACCTCTTCCCGATGCACGATTTCGTTTATTACGACTTGAGTTAGGTGTGCTAGATCTTACAAGTTAAAACATGCTCACAAATACAAACTTCTTCACTTTTAACCATCAAAAAAATCTCCTAAAATTAATCCCCCTTATTTTGAATTATCTGGTAATGCAGGATTTCATCATTTTTCTTGTGTTGGGTGTCCACTATTTGCACACCTTTAACACCTAATATTTGCAATGTTTAACCATCCAATACACCTGCTACAAATCCAAAATTTCAGCATGAAACTACTATTGGGACACCTAATCAGGATCAACATTCAAATATTTTAAACACCTCGAAAATCATGTACTGTATTCCGCGCTAGCGCTAGCGCCGGCACTAGCATGACTTTCTGATTTTCTGCATTTTTAAAATTTTGAAAAATTCCAAAAATTATGTTACTAGATATGTACTACTTGTTTTTGCACCACTAATTTTATTTAAATTTTGAAAAATCAAAAACAAAACTATAAAAGACAAAATTCCAAAAATATGTTTTGCTCTTGTTTAAAGCTTTTGTCATTTACCAAAATCAAATATAAAATTACAAAAGACAAAAACCAAAAAATATGTTTTGCTTTTATTTAAAGTTTTTTTTAAATCAAAATACAAAAACATAAAACTTAAAAACAATCCAAAAATTTTGTATTTTTTTAACATCAGCCATGATTTAAATCTATTCTTTAGAGTCTCTATAATGTTACAATTGATTCTTTCAAACTTCTTTAACATTGCTTTTATCATGCTTTGATCTATCTATTCATATGTGCATCAATAATAATTAGAAAAGTTTGTGTAGGACTAAGCTTAGCATGCCTCTAAGTATGAGTAAATGTTTTATGTTTGATAATGATATTATTTCACTCACCTTTTGGCTTAGTCTGCTTGTGCTTCTTAATCTAAGAATGCTTGCTAATATATTGTGATTATACATAAAATTAAAATTGCACAAGTATCTTAACTACACAACATTTATTTGCACTATTAAATATTAAGAAGAGTGGTTGAATTTCTTCTTTAAAGTGTTTGCAAAATAAGTGTAATCGGAGAACTTTGTTCAAATCAAAACTCATCATAACCTTGACAAAGTCACCTCCACCAAGCACTACTTGAACCTCCTGATAAGTCTTCATAAGCATTGTGGGGTTGAGCACCTTGGATAGATTAGTAAAGTGTCTTGTGCAAACTCTTCATTTTAAAAATAAAACCTCTTCTTCTTAAGTACACCGGATCACAAAAAAAAAAAAACACAAGAATAAAATTATGTGATCCCCCAAGCACTACTTTGCACCCTGATAAGCCTTCATAAGCATTGTGTGTGCAAAGCACCTTGGTTGTTGTACATTTTATTTTGTGCTTAAAATTGTGTGGAAGTAAAATTATTTGTGTTTTTATTGTGCACTTTACTCTATATTTGTCTTGTATTTTTGGTTAACACACTTGCTCACTTTATTCAAAATACACTTGTGCACATCATTATCTTCCATAACACTTCTTCTCATGAGTATTGGATCCTAATGCTAATTCTATACTTACTCTTTATTTATAAATTGCACTAGATAACCTAGCATGATTTCTACAATGTTTAGTTTGTTTTTGAAATTATGAACTACCATAACATTGTAGTAATCTCTCTTGTGATAATATTTATTCATGCTTGGTTTCTTCATTGGTGAAATTAACCTCTTGTTTAACCTTTGATGTACAAAACATCTTCTTTCTGAAATGAAAACTCCACTATCTTTTGAATTATCATTTCTTATACAAGATGTTTTCTTTTAAGTCTTCCGCACCTTTGCTTTTATCTTGTGTTTATGATACAAAACTCTGATTTCTGACAATATAGATACTCAAACTCTAATCTAATTCAATAAAAAGATTTCCACAACTCCTTATCATTTCCTTCTCTCAAAGCTCGATCATGCCTATTAACCGTATTAGTACAATTTGAAGTGGTGTCTCCTTCCCACTTTTGCTAATAACAAAAGGGGGAGAACTAACATGATAACATCTCTAACATGCTTAATTCTGTTAAGAACATATTAGGAGAGCATTCACTTAGGGGGAGCATGTATTTAGGTATTTAGGGGGAGCAATACTAAAATGCTATAATCATTATTTATCCTAAGTCATCCTTGTCACACACACACAAATATGTTTCTTCATGCTTATTTAGATTAATGCTCTGATTTATCATTAATGGATTTGTTATTATCAAAAGGGGGAGTTTGTTGGCACACGGTCTTCCGCATCTCCTAGGTTAGAGAATAACAAATCCTATGTGTGTATTTAATCTTGTGTGATCTAAGTGTGCAGGATAACAGGTCAAAATGACTCAAGGTTTACATATGGTGGTTGCCCCCGAAATTGAGCCATCAACTCCAAACTGATCACTAGCGCAGGCGATAGTGGATAGCACCGACGCTAGCTCGATGCACAGAAGGCTTGCTGGAATTGTTGCCTCGGATTGAAGATCTTGCCGCGCAAAGAGTTTCTTAACCAGGGATAGCGCCGGCGGTAGTGGATAGCGCCGGCGGTAGCATGACTCACTTAAGGCATAGAGCAAGAGGTTGCCGCGGATGGGAGATTCTGCCGCGCAAAACGTTGCCTAATCCGGGCTAGCGCCGGCGGTAGCGCTAGCGCCGGCGGTAGCGCGTGGGCTATAAAAAGGACCCAAGTCCTCTCGTTTCATACAACACATCAGAGAGAGATATTGAGTGCCAGAATTCCAGAGGCTATCTTGGCCGAAAGTTGATGTGCTAGCGAAGCTCTGCAAAACTTCTGAAGGAGAATCTCGTCACACCGGATCAGATCGAAGTCCGCTTCTACAACGCTTATTCAACGGCGGATCTTCGTCTCCAACTTCAGAAGTCCATCTTGAGGGAGTTCTTATTTCTTTATTGTTATTTCATATTCCTCTTTGTAAACGATTAGTTAAATCGCCTCGTGTTGGCGACTAGGTCTGGGTAGGACTTAGGGGGAAAATCGCCTCGTGTTGGCGACTAGATCTAGGCTAGGTCTAGGGGGGCTCGAGGCCACATCCGGGGAGGGATTGGCTAGAGCGGCTTGAGGCCGAATCCGGGGAGGATAAGGCTAGGGCCACTGGTTCGTGGGGAAGCGAGTCGGGATAGAAAACCAAAAGAGTTCTTTTCGATTTTAGCTTTGATGTCTAGCTTTCATAAGAGATCATATTTTGTAATCATGTTTCTCAAGTTAATAAAATCATGTCTCTAATTTTACTTTATTTGATTAGTCTTGATCTTCTTCATTATCATATTCAAAGCTTTTTCTAAAATATTCAAAATATTTATAAAATCTTTAAAACCCTTATTCACCCCCCCCCCCCCCCCTCTAAGGGCGCCTACCGATCCAACATTGAGTTGCCTCCACTTCCAGTTGAGCTCGGCTCCTTGGAAGGTGTTGAGTTGCCTCCACTTCCAGTTGAGCTCGGCTCCTTGGAAGGTGTTGAGTTGCCTCCACTTCAAGTTGAGCTCGGCTCCTTGGAAGGTGTTGAGATGCCTCCACTTCCAGTTGAGCTCAGATCCTTGGAAGGTGTTGAGTTGTCTCCACTTCCAGCTGAGCTCGGCTCCCTATATTGAGTTGCCTCCACTTCCAGTTGAGCTCGGCTCCCTGGGAGGTGTTGAGTTGCCTCCACTTCCAGTTGATCTCGGCTCCCTGGTAGGTGTTGAGTTGCCTTTGTCTCCCATTAAGCTCGGTTCACGGGAGGGTTATCGAGTGATGAAGGGTTTCTTGTTTCTCATGATTAGATCAATTTGAATCATTCAAACCTTGGAGGTACTCGATTTTACTAGAATTACTTACTCGATATAATTATCTAAACTGGTAATACCTTTAGCAAACAATTTGCCGCACAAAATATTCTCATAAATAGTATATATCAGAGTTACAGCGGGGCAGACATGGCTACGCTCAAGCTACCCCGTAGTTTACTTAAGCTACTTGTATATTACATGGCAGGAGCCATCAACACAGCTCGTTAGGTAAAACCAAACCTAGAGACCCTTAAAATTTGGGATCGTTCGACACCTCTAGTGGTCTGCAATACGTCCCGTTTTGAAATCCCCATGACCCACTCACATTTTCGGGGACAAAAATTTTCTTTGTTTTATTGGTTTGTAACATCCCAATTTTAAAAAGGGGTTTAGCCGGTTCGGTTGATCCCTTGGAAGAGCTTAGGCTGGGTCACAGAACAACCACGGCCCGACCTTCGCCACATAAATGATGGTCATTTAGAGAAGTGACCATTTTGAGTATAGTAGCGCGTCACGACTATGCTATGTTAGTATAGTGAGTATACGTGCCCCGAATTGACTTCCGTCAGTTGCATTAGACTCGTATGACCGATACGAGTGCAACGGAATTCGTTTCGTTCCAATCCGAGGTCGTTTGGAGAAAATGACTATTTTGAGTAATATCGAGTGTCGCAACACCGCCATTCTAGAAAATTAAGCAAACGAACTCCGAATTGAATTCTGTCAGTTGCGTTAGACTCGTATGGCTGATACGAGTGCAACAGAATTCGTTTCATTCCAATCCGAGGTTATTTGGAGAAAATAACTATTTTGAGTAATATCGAGCGTCGCAACAACGCCATTTTAAAATATTGGGTAAACGAGCCCCAATTTCACCCTAGTCAGTTGCAACGGACTCGGGTGATCAATTATAGCACAATGCAATTCGTTTCGTTCAAATTCGATGAGATTTGAGAAAGTTAGCTGAAATAACCTATTTTGAGCTGCGTACTGATTTGAGTGAAGAATTATGAGTAAACGGACACGAAACCAACTTCGGATGATTTCGTTAGCTCTGTATGGCTAACACGAACACAAAGACACACTTCGCGCATTTTTCTCGTGCGTATTTGGATAGTTATGAATATATATATATGTATGTATATAACTATATACTTATATATATATAACAAAACTTAAAACAAAAACCAGGGAGAGAACAAAACCAGCGGAAACCCTGTAGGCGAACCAGGTGATGGGAAACCTTGGGCGGGAGAAGAAGCTCACCGGGGGCAGCGGATCTCGCACCTAGATGAAGCTTGGGGAAGATCCATCGGTGAGGAGACTCTCCAAGGGAGGTGAGCCACACCTCCACCATCGCTGGAAGCTCCAGATTGGCCATCCATGGCTATAAAATGGGGCTGGTATGGAACTTCGGGGACAACCTCACCTCCTCCTCCCTCAAGATTTTCATGGCGATGGCTTCTTTCCCTCACCTGGTTCCTTCTTCCTCCAAATTTCTGGTAAGCTCTACCATGATCAATTCAGCACTAATATCTCATAGGTTGCGGATGGGAGATCTGGGGTATGGATAAGCCCTCCTCTCTCTCTTGGAAGATGGAAAGGTAAAAGGGGAAGGATAAATCAAAATTTAAAACTCGCTCTCTCTCTCTCTCTCTCTCTCTCTCTCTCTCTCTCTCTCTCTCTCTCTCTCTCTCTCTCTCTCTCTCTCTCTCTCTCTCTCTCTCTCTCTCTCTCTCTCTCTCTTCTTCCATTCCCCATAAATTCTGAATGCTTTTGAAACCCCAACAAATTGGTGGTAACTTTGCAAAATTGATCAAGTTGGATGATCTTGATCTGGACACTTCTCGGCGAATAAGGAAAACGTTTCAACTATCAGTTTGGATCAATTTTTATGATGCACGGTTAAAACTAATTTTCTCTTGATTCATTTTTATTTTGCTAGAGATTTCACAGGCAGCCCATGACGCTATCAGTAATATTGAGAGGACGATGGAAGATGATAATTTCTTCTACCTCTCTCTTTCTTTTCTAGTTTTGAGGGTCCTCTGAGACTCTAATATTAATCCTACAATCTTCTATCTCCTTCTCTCTCTCACTAGCTCCATTTGGATGGTCTCCATTATGTGATCTGGGATGTTGGCTCTTAACCAACACTCCTGCTTCCATTGAGTTAGACGGAGGGGTGATGGCTTTACTGGACATAAATACATATCCTACTAAAATTCCTGAAAGGAGGTTCTTCGTCTAATGGTAAATGTTATTTCAGAGTTATTATTTCTCTTATACGAGGCATGGAGGTTTGACTTCAGGAAACCCATGCATAGAGATCTTCTTCTCAATTTCTGAGTTCGTCCGGTGGCCTAATTGTTATTGCAATAGCTCCAGCTTCGATTCATTTTAGTATACCCTTAGCTAATTATTTTAGAGGGGAAAGCTAGAGCCTTGAATCTTGCCCCGACATGGTTAAAATTTATGGAAACAGATTCAAGTCCAATAGTACTAGTTTTACTAAGGCCTGAGCCTCTTTTACATGCTCAGATTTAATTCCCTCCATTAATGACTTATCACCTCCACTTGGTATTGCTAATTTAATATTGGGTTCTCAGTGAGAGATTTAGGCCAAAACTCTTAGGCATATTCATTTGGTAATTTACTCATAAAGAAAAATGAGTGATTATATATGATGTGGTGAGATCCTTGACATTTCAAGGATCAGAAATCAGATAGAAAGTCTGATATTTGTAGTCCGAAAATCAGAGAACCATCTTTTTTTTGGTATTATTCATACAAGGGTTAACATATGCCATGCTCGTAAAAGATAAGAACTGATATGATTTGCTAATTATGGATATCTTATAATAAATATATATATGCCATGGTGTCCAAAAATCTCACAGTCATGCTTTGATATTTATATAGTAGTTCAGACGATATTCATTTCTATACCTTCCATGACTTTGATATTTATATAGTAGTTCAGACGATATTCATTTCTATACCTTCCCTGACAAACACGATTGCTGGGTGTTTGCAAATTTAGAAGATTTTCTTGGACACGCCGGCGTGTAAATAGCAAATTGCTGAAAGCAACACTTAGAACTCATTATGCTATTGACACTTCTAGTAAATCTCTTAACCCAAATTTCTTCTGCCCAATTCTAGCATGTTCTATTAGAGATTAACGGATGGAATCATGTTTTCGTTTGATCCGGCCCTCAGCACGTTGTGGAGGGCTCGGATCAGACAACCGAGGGTTGGGAGCTTGTTCATGGTTCGAAAATTTATTGATTTCATAACTTGATATAAGCATTTTTGGAAGAGATAATCGGGTTACACTCTCTTTCGGTGCGATTGAAATTGGATTCTAAGATTTTAGTTGACTCATGCGAGTGGGGGATGTTTACTTAAATATCATGCTCCGTGACTCACTTTTGTTATCTCTCTCTCTCCATCTATGCAAGCTCTTATATATTTAAATATATGAGTTGTAAGCTTGCTCAAGGGAGGGACGATCTTGGGGATCACATGAGAAGGTTGATGAATATGAAACCTTAGATGCGAGGAAGACTTTCTATGTTTTTTTTAACAGTTGTTCACCTTCATGCTATGAATATGAGTTCCATTAATACTTTTGAAAGTATCAGCTCTGGCTGGTTATCTATTAGGTGACGTTAATTCACTTTCACAAGAAGATATTATTTACACCTCTAGAGTGGTTTGAGGAGAATGGTTAGATGGATTTCCAAGCTTACCCATTTCTTCCCAGTATACATTTGAAGTTTATTTTCACTAATTATGGGAAGCTTTAAACTGATTTAGTTTATAACTCTCTATCTTTGGGATGGTTTCATACAAAGAGGCCGATTCATATGGTAAGAAGCTATGAAGCCTACCAAGTCGAGCCGAGGATTTTGGTTGCCGGCTCGCGACGGTTATATGTTTTAAATATAACTGCGTGTAATTTTCTATTCTCCTAAATCCATATATTTATGCGTTTAAAATCTTATCGCATATGGTAAGAGGCTGTGAAGCTCGCCAAGCTGAGCCGAAGATTTTGGTTGCCGGCTCACAACGGTTCAAGTGTTTTATATATAACTGTTCGTAGTTTTGCTCTCCTACTTTCATGCGTTTACGAGTTTTTGAACTGCGTGGCATACGGTAAGAGGCTGTGAAGCTCGCCAAGCTGAGCCGAAGATTTTGGTTGCCGGCTCACAACGGTTCAAGTGTTTTATATATAACTGTTCGTAGTTTTGCTCTCCTACTTTCATGCGTTTACGAGTTTTTGAACTGCGTGGCATATGGTAAGAGGCTGTGAAGCTCGCCAAGCTGAGCCGAAGATTTTGGTTGCCGGCTCACAACGGTTCAAGTGTTTTATATATAACTGTTCGTAGTTTTGCTCTCCTACTTTCATGCGTTTACGAGTTTTTGAACTGCGTGGCATATGGTAAGAGGCTGTGAAGCTCGCCAAGCTGAGCCGAAGATTTTGGTTGCCGGCTCACAATGGTTCAAGTGTTTTATATATAACTGTTCGTAGTTTTGCTCTCCTACTTTCATGCGTTTACGAGTTTTTGAACTGCGTGGCATATGATAAGAGGCTGTGAAGCTCGCCAAGCTGAGCCGAATATTTTGGTTGCCGGCTCACAACGGTTCAAGTATTTTATATATAACTGTTCGTAGTTTTGCTCTCCTACTTTCATGTGTTTACGAGTTTTAGAACCGTGTGAGATATGGCAAGAGGCTGTGACGCTCGCCATGCTGAGCCGAGTATTTTGATTGCCGTGATGGCGTCGACGGCCCGCAACTTGAAGACCTTGGTGCCGCCACGCTTACGGATGACGGCTCGCAACACGAAGACAATGGCGACGCCACGCTTATGGAAGACGGCGCCGCCCCGACCAAGGACTTTCGTCATGATGAGCGCCAACGCCGCTACAACTTCCGTCCGCGGCGCAATAATATTTAAATAATAAATATAATTATCATATTATATTTATTATTTAAATAGTTTCAAATTTCATGTTTTATGCTAAAACAATTTAAGTGTGTTTTGTTTAATATTTTCATTTGGGCTTCATATAGCCAATTTTTGTTTATGTAAGCCTATAAATAGGCATGTTGTTTGATGGATTGATATTATGATGAGCAATTAAACTTTAAACCCTAAGAGCTTTCCTCCCCCCCCCCCCCCCTTCTCTCGTTATTTTTCTCTTCCTCTAGCAGCCGCCGCTCCTCCCTCTCCCTCTTCGTTCTCTCGATCGACCTTGGAGGCCGACTCCACCCTCTCCCTCTCGTTCTCTCGATCGACCTAGGTGGGCCGACTCCTCCCTCTCCCTCTCGTTTCTCTCGATCGACCTAGGGGGGCCGACTCCTCCCTCTCCCTCTCGTTTCTCTCGATCGACCAAGGAGGCCGACTCCTCCCCTCCCTCTCGTTCTCTCGACCGGCCAAGGAGGCCGAGCTCTTCCAGCTCCTCTCTTCCTCTCGCTCAACCAAGGGACAAATCGCCAACCCCCCTCCTCTCCTCTTAGCAGCCAACTCCATTTCCCTCTACCCGATTTTTCCACGTTTTGGCTCTTTCTCCCCCTCTAGCCGAGCAGCCCTATACCCGTCCAACTCCTCTTTCAACACAGCCGGCCACCACCCCATTTTGGGTCGTCCACCACCACGATACTTGGTCGGCCACTCTTGCCCCGGCGTGACGTGAAGAAGGCGATCGGGGTTTCTCTCCATCCGACGTGCATTCCGGTGGAGCCGTGAAGAACGAACCGGGCTAGTGCATGCTTGAGGATAATCCCATCTCAAGCGGGGTAACGAAATTTCTACCTGTGAGAGATCTATGTTTTCTTGTTAATTTCTTGTGGCAAAACTCGTGGCGTGGTCTTCGAAGCTTTTGAAATTTTATCGCGGTTAATTCTTTTTAAGATTTTTACGTGTTTCATCGTTGCTTTTCTCTTCGAAGAGGTTTGGCGAACCTCGACTTTTTGTTGGGAGAGTTCTACCATTTTCCAATCGAATATTTTCGGTAGACTCTTTTGGTACAACACATAGCTCGATCGGACGCGAACATTCGTCCATTTAGCTTGACGGATCCCGGTTTATCACCGGCGGTTCGGTCTCGACGCGGAGTGGCTACCGTTCGTTGGCATAAAATTGATAAGAAAATTCGTAACATGTGCTGCGTTTAGTCCTTGTGCTGCGTTATAGTTAAGACGTTGAGTGGTCAACGGGTGCGGATCCGACACGACGGTTGGGAGAGCCCAAGCCTGCATCAATTTGGTATCAAAGCGAGGTTGTGTTGATTTCTTAATCGACACCATCCTTTTGCTTTGTCGCTGTACGTCGACCTCACTTGGTTGTGCACGTTTCGTAACAATAGTCATAGCCAAAATAAAAAAAAAATATTCTCCTTATTTTTCAAAAAAAAATCTTTGTCAAAATTTCTGTTTGAGTGTTCTACACAACCACGCACTTGAGTGTGTATGCGTACGAGACAAGGTACGGAGTATCCCACGTCCTCCTCTCAAATGTCGGACGGGCGGGGCACGGGTCACGATCCAACACCGATTGATGAACTCCGCCAGGAGTTTAACAATCAGATGACGGATATCCGGGAGATGCTGCATGAGATAAGGATAGCCCAACGGGCGCCTCAAAATACTGCGGCCCGCCTACGCGAGGAGGGAAATATCCCTCATAACCCTCATAACCCCAATAACCCGAATCCCGAGCAAGCCCCACGAGCACCGTATGAGTTTGATATTACTCGAGCCGTGCGGATTAAACCGCCCTCGTATGATGGGTTGGGTGACCCTCAAGTTTTCTTAGATTGGATCACAGAGATTGAATGCTACTTTCAGTGGTACAATCTGAACGATGGGGATAAAGTGCGCATCGCTCGAATGAAATTGTGGGGTAGAGCTAAGACGTTTTGGTTAAATGAGGAACGACGATTAGCCGCGGAGGAAGGAGGGGCACCCGTTGGGTGGGCTGAAATGAAGACCATTCTGACTACTCAATACGTTCCAACCTACTATCGAACCCAAATGTTTGATGAGTTGGCGTCCTTAAGGCAAGGAAATAGATCGGTAGCTGAGTACATGGGCCTTTTGAAGGACATGATGGTTAGGTGCGACGTTAGAGAAATGCCCGAGATCACCCTTTCACGATTCCGTAAAGGGCTAAACCCTAATATCCAAGGAAAACTCCTCCGCTACGGGCACACTGATTTAAGCACTACCTACAATGCTGCGTTGGATATTGAGCGGCACCTTGCTCACAAATCTAAAACCCATGCTTTTCAAAAAAGCAAGTCCATCTTAGGACCCCCACCTACATCCACTCATAAGGATAAGGGCACGTTCCAGTCCCCGGATTCAAATTCTGTGGTCATTACGGCTAGGAATGCACGAAACCCGACCGGTGAGAGAGTACCGGTGGGCAGGATTAGTAAAACTAACGCAACTTGTTTTACTTGCGGGATTCAAGGGCACTACGCTAGTGAGTGCCCCACTAAACCACGACCTCTAGCTCTGCTAGATACTACTGATGAACCCTCTGATATCGTATATGAGGCCGGCGAAGATTCTGAGGAGGAAGGAGTGCCGAGTGACTTAGAAGATGATAGCAATTTGATGGTCATGAGATGTATTCTGGCCACACCACGTGCGTCGGAGGAGTACAATCAGACCAACATTTTTTCGTTAAATTTTAAAAGCGGTGACAAGTGGTGCAAGCTGATTATAGATAGTGGCAGCTGCATGAATGTCATTTTGGAGAATGCCGTCACACGAATGCATTTAGTCACTGAGCCGCACCCTAATCCGTATAAGATAGCGTGGGTAAACAAAACGTCTATAGCGGTCTCTAAGCGTTGTTTAGTGCCACTTACGGTGAAGACCTATGTTGACAACGTATGGTGTGACGTCATCCCCATGGATGTGTGTCATGTCCTTTTAGGCCGCCCGTGGCTTTATGATTATGACGTGACCCATTTTGGACGAGCCAACACCTACGAGTTCATGTTTAATGGCAAGACCATTATCTTGAAACCCACACCGCCTAAGGACCCGTCGAGTGTCTCCAAAGACACAAGTGTGCCTGCGGAAAAGAAAACAATAAGCTTTATAGGCAAGAAGGAGTTAGAGCGTGAGACTTTTTTGGATGGCGTTATCTATACCTTAGTATGTCTACAAGTTAAGGAAGATTCACTCTCCTTAGAAAATTTACCATTAACTCTACGAACGCTATTGGAAGAATATAAGGACGTCTATCCGTTAGACCTACCATCTGAGTTGCCACCCATGAGGGAAGTTCAACATGAGATTGATTTTGTCCCGGGCTCCTCATTGCCTAATCATCCCCATTATCGGCTTAATCCCTCCGCACATAATGAATTACAAACGTTAATTTCAGATTTATTAGCTATGGGATTTATTCGCCATAGTAAAAGCCCATGTGCCGTCCCTGCACTCTTGGTACCAAAGAGAGATAAATCGTGGTGATTGTGCGTAGACTACCGGGCGATAAATAAAATTACTGTTAAGTATAAGTTTCCTATCCCTCGTTTGGACGACTTGTTGGATATGCTAGCCGGAGCCACCATCTTTTCATAATTGGATCTTAAAAGTGGCTACCACCAAATAAGAATACGGGAGGGAGACGAATGGAAAATGGCGTTTAAATCTAAGGATGGGCTCTATGAGTGGATGGTGCTTGGAGAAGGGCTCACTAACGGGCCAAGTACATTCTCGCGGTTGATGACTCATGTATTTAGACCCTACTTGGGAGTATTTGTCGTGGTGTACTTCGATGACATATTAGTGTTTAGCTTCACGATGAAGGATCATGAATCACATTTAAGGACAATTCTTGCCACGCTGCGCAAAGAAAAATTATTTATTAATCTAAAAAAGTGCGCTTTTGGAGTGACTTCCGTAGAGTTTTTGGGATACATAGTGAGTTCCGAAGGTATCCATGTTGATCCTAAAAAGGTTCAAGTTATTAGAGAGTGGCCGGAACCACAAAATATCCGGGACGTTAGAAGTTTTCATGGATTGGCCACATTCTATCGACGGTTCATTCGAAATTTTAGTAGTATCATGTCTCCAATCACTGAATGTTTGAAAAAGGGTGAATTTGTTTGGACCAAAGCGGCCACTCATGCTTTCCAAACGATTAAGGAACGAATGTCTGAAGCCCCACTACTTAGGTTGCCGGATTTTAGTAAGGTGTTTGAACTAACATGTGACGCATCTGGGGTTGGAATTGGAGGAGTGTTAAGTCAGGAGGGACACCCGATAGGATATTTTAGCGAGAAGCTTGCCGGCCCTAAATTAAATTATTCTAACTACGATCGTGAGTTCTATGCCGTGATACGTTGTCTCCGACATTGGCGACACTATCTTATATCAAAAGAATTTGTGATTTTGTCCGATCATGAGGCGCTAAAATTTGTAAACTCACAAAGCAAAATCAGCACTCGACATGCTAAATGGGTCTCTTACCTTCAGGAGTACGAATTCATTATCAAACATCTTAAGGGAAGTCAAAATCGCGTAGCGGACGCCCTTAGTCGCATGTCATTACTATTATCCACAATGGAGGTGAAGGTCGTTGGATTTGAATGCATTAAGGACGAATATGTGAATTGCCCGGACTTTAAAGACATTTATTTATCCGCTCAGGACGAGGCACCCACTACCATTTCCGCTTACTATATACGTGACGGTTATTTATTTAAGCATGCCAAGCTTTGCATTCCCCGTTCGTCCCTCCGACACTTTATCGTTTGGGAATCGCATGGCGGCGGATTAGGTGGTCACTTTGGGCGTGACAAGACTATCTCGTTAGTGGAGGATAAATTTTATTGGCCCGGTTTAAAGTCCACCGTACACAAGATTGGTGGAAGTTGTCGTGTTTGCCAACTAGCTAAGGGTAACAAGACCAACGCCGGACTTTATACCCCACTTCCGATTCCGTCCATACCATGGGAGGACGTTAGTATGGATTTTGTGTTGGGTCTTCCCATCACTTTTAGACGACACGATTCCATCCTCGTGGTAGTAGACCGGTTTTCAAAAATGGCTTACTTCATTGCGTGTAGTAAAACTAATGATGCATCACATGTCGCAAAATTATATTTTAAAGAGGTCGTTGGGCATCGGGGTATTCCTAAAACCATCGTGACTGATAGGGATGTCAAGTTAACAAGCTATTTTTGGAAGACATTATGGAAACTCATGGGCACCACGCTTATGTTTTCTTCGGCCTACCATCCCAAAACGGATGGCCAAACTGAGGTGGTCAATCGTAGTCTAGGTAGTTTGCTCCGGTGTCTCATTGGAGATCACAAAGGTACTTGGGATCTCATCCTTCCCCACGCTCAGTTAGCGTATAACAATTCTAAAAATAGGTCCACTGGGTTATCACCAAATGAAATTGTGCACGGATATAAGGCACCGGTGCCACTTGACTTGATCCCGTTACCTCCATCTTATAAGTCAAGCCAGTTTGCACAAGATTTTGCCTCTCACGTTCATAACTTACATAAGCACATTCAGGATGCGTTAGCCACACAATACTCATCGCATCAATTTCATGCTAACAAACATAAGAGAGCTTCTACCTTGAAGGTTGGTGATTTGGTCATGGTACGACTCATCCCTGAACGGTTGCCCTCGGGCACCATAAAAAAGTTGGCCAATAGGCGAGCGGGCCCTTTTCGAATTTTAAAGCAATTAGGAAAAAACGCATATCTTTTGGATTTACCCGTTGATTGGGGAATTTCTCCTGTTTTCAACGTTTCAGATTTAACGCCATATAGTTCTCCGCCACTTGAATTAACTGCTTCTCCGTTTGTTTCCACTTTAACTTCTAATGGGTTGGGGGGTGAGTTGGTGCCCTGATCGCTCTCTTCATCGGTTCCCACTGGAGGTGCGTTGAATGTTATTGATGAACCTTTATTTCCTTCTTTATCTAATGCTTTTCCGAGTTTTTCCCGAACCACTTATGTGCCAGATAGGATTATCAAGGATGAAGTGCTTTCCTCTCCTGAAGGTGACCATCGCCGCTACTTGGTCCGTTGGCGTGATCGCCCGGCCTCCGATGATTCTTGGCTACTTGATTCAGAAATGGCTCTTTGGGATGATGATCTCCTCCGACGCTACAACTCATCGGTGATGAGTAATTTCGAGCGGGGGAGGATTGATGGCGTTGACGGCCCGCAACTTGAAGGCCTTGGTGCCGCCACGCTTACGGATGACGGCTCGCAACACGAAGACAATGGCGACGCCACGCTTATGGAAGACGGCGCCGCCCTGACCAAGGACTTTCGTCATGATGAGCGCCAATGCCGCTACAACTTCCGTCCGCGGCGCAATAATATTTAAATAATAAATATAATTATCATATTATATTTATTATTTAAATAGTTTCAAATTTCATGTTTTATGCTAAAACAATTTAAGTGTGTTTTGTTTAATATTTTCATTTGGGCTTCATATAGCCAATTTTTGTTTATGTAAGCCTATAAATAGGCATGTTGTTTGATGGATTGATATTATGATGAGCAATTAAACTTTAAACCCTAAGAGCTTTCCTCCCCCCCCTTCTCTCGTTATTTTTCTCTTCCTCTAGTAGCCGCCGCTCCTCCCTCTCCCTCTTCGTTCTCTCGATCGACCTTGGAGGCCGACTCCACCCTCTCCCTCTCGTTCTCTCGATCGACCTAGGTGGGCCGACTCCTCCCTCTCCCTCTCGTTTCTCTCGATCGACCTAGGGGGGCCGACTCCTCCCTCTCCCTCTCGTTTCTCTCGATCGACCTAGGGGGGCCGACTCCTCCCTCTCCCTCTCGTTTCTCTTGATCGACCAAGGAGGCCGACTCCTCCCCTCCCTCTCGTTCTCTCGACCGGCCAAGGAGGCCGAGCTCTTCCAGCTCCTCTCTTCCTCTCGCTCAACCAAGGGACAAATCGCCAACCCCCCTCCTCTCCTCTTAGCCGCCAACTCCATTTCCCTCTACCCGATTTTTCCATGTTTTTGGCTCTTTCTCCCCCTCTAGCCGAGCAGCCCTATACCCGTCCAACTCCTCTTTCAACACAGCCGGCCACCCCCCCCCCATTTTGGGCCGTCCACCACCACGATACTTGGTCGGCCACTCTTGCCCCGGCGTGACGTGAAGAAGGCGATCGAGGTTTCTCTCCATCCGACGTGCATTCCGGTGGAGCCGTGAAGAACGAACCGGGCTAGTGCATGCTTGAGGATAATCCCATCTCAAGCGGGGTAACGAAATTTCTACCTGTGAGAGATCTATGTTTTCTTGTTAATTTCTTGTGGCAAAACTCGTGGCGTGGTCTTCGAAGCTTTTGAAATTTTATCGCGGTTAATTCTTTTTAAGATTTTTACGTGTTTCATCGTTGCTTTTCTCTTCGAAGAGGTTTGGCGAACCTCGACTTTTTGTTGGGAGAGTTCTACCATTTTCCAATCGAATATTTTCGGTAGACTCTTTTGGTACAACACATAGCTCGATCGGACGCGAACATTCATCCATTTAGCTTGACGGATCCCGGTTTATCACCGGCGGTTCGGTCTCGACGCGGAGTGGCTACCGTTCGTTGGCATAAAATTGATAAGAAAATTCGTAACGTGTGCTGCGTTTAATCCTTGTGCTGCGTTATAGTTAAGACGTTGAGTGGTCAACGGGTGCGGATCCGACACGACGGTTGGGAGAGCCCAAGCCTGCATCATGCCGGCTCACAAAAACTATGTGTTTAAATATAACCGCTTATAGAGCAGAGCGGACAGATCGAAGTTTTAGCCTTTCCTTCTCTATTGCCTTTAATTTAGAGATTGATGTGAAGATGGGACATTCCATCAGCGTCAATCCTAAATAGTGTCGAACTGGCCGCCGCTTGTAGAGCAGAGCGGACAGATCGATGTTTTAGCTTTTCCTTCTTTATTGCATATAACTTAGAGTTGACGTGAAGATGGGACATTCCTTCACCGTCAACCCTAAATAGTGCCGAACTGGCCGCCGCTTGTAGAGCAGAGCGGACAGTTCGATGTTTTGGTTTTTCTTCTTTATTGCATATAATTTAGAGTTGACGTGAAGATGGGGCATTCCTTCAGCGTCAACCCTAAATAGTGCCGAACTGGCCGCCACTTGTAGAGCCGAGCAGACATTTCGATGTTTTTGGGTTTTATTCCGTATTGACATTAGTGTAGAATTGACGGGAACACCATGTGCCTTCGGGAAATAATTCCTACGGGAATGAAACGTTGCCTTCGAGAAATAATCCCTACGGGAATGAAACGTTGCCTTCAAGAAATAATTCCTACGGGAATGAAATGTTGCCTTCGAGAAATAATTCTTACGGGAATGAAATGTTGCCTTCGAGAAATAATTCCTACGGGAATGAAATGTCCCTTCGGAAAATGTGCCTTCGGAGAATATAGGATGGCCGATGAGTTTTACTCTAAGGCAACCCGCACGACGGATGTACTGGGAGGGCAACCCGTGCGAAACTAATAGAACTACGTGGGTCTGAGACCGTATGCAGGACGATACGGAGTACGTAGGCGATGGTCATGGGAAAACTGCCTCGGCCTAATAAGAGTCCAGATATCCCCTCCCTTATAACTGTTATATTATGTTTGTGTGTTAGTAGGAGTTGGATTCTGTTTGTAGTTCTAATAACTTGTCTTTAGCACAGGTAACAGGTGTGGATGAGAGACAACATCCAAGTGTGGAAGAAGCCACAAGAGCAGGCTACTTCAGGTACATAGTTGTTAAGCCGCATCTTTTTGTTGTGCCCCACCTCACATCATCTATATATTGACAATGAATTAATGCGGCGGAGGTATGGAAATTATTCATACAGGTCTTGAGTTTAAGGTTTCTGTGATAGTTAATCTTCCGCTATAATACCACGTCTTCCGCTAAGTGTTATAAAGTGCACTCTTTGATGATGTCTTCCGCTATAATGTCGCTTCCTTACTCTGTTGATGTGTAGTGACTTTCGCTTAACACCACCCCTAGGCGTGACAACGGATTGTTCAGGGATGGGGTTGGAGAAGCTAGTACCTCCACCCTTCGGGATCGCTTCGGCGTCGTGCCGAAAGGGTGGTGTGCGATAAGATCCCCCGGTGGACCGCCGATTTGGGAGGGGGGTCTTACACACTCAGTACACATTTGTATATCACTATTTTAATTCGGCTATACAAATAAGTGTACAACTTTTAATACTCTATTCACCCCCCCCCCCCCTCTAGAGTAACTTTAAGATCTAACCTCACTTTCAATTGGTATCAGAGGTTGGTTGATTCTTTACAGGCTAACACCTGAATCAAAAGATCAATTAGATCTTAGATTGTCTTCTAGAGTTTCTTTTGCTAAAAATCCATGGCACAGAACAAAGAATACTCAAGCACAAGACCTCCTATGTGCAATCTAAATAAGTTTGCATTATGGAAGGCAAGGATCATATTATATATGAATTCTATTGATGAGGATATCTTCAATGTTATTTTGACAGGACCTCCTACTCCTACAATAACAACAAGTGCTGAAGCAACAACAAATAATGCTGCTCCACCTACTGAGTGGACAGAAGCTCAAAAGAAGCAGAGAAGTGTTGATGCCAAAGCAATGAATATATTGGCACAGAACATGTCAGATGACATCTTTCAAAAGGTTGTGGAATGCACTTCAGCCAGGGAAATCTGGACCTCCCTCAACAACATGGTTGAAGGATCTGCAGATGAAAGAAAAGATAGAAGATCTCATCTAATCTCCCAGTATAAGAATTTCAAGAAGGGAGAAAATGAAACAGTTGCAGATATGTACAATAGACTCAGTCTCATAATCAATGAGCTGAAGATTCTAGACAAAGTGATCTCCATCACTGAAGTCAATGATAAGATCTTAATGTGCTTCCCTAACGCATGGGACTCTAGGATCTGGCCAATCAAGGAAGACAGAAGCCTCAATGAGATCTCTACTGAGACCTTGTTAGGCAAGCTTAAATCCTATGAGCAGCTTAGCAAGTCCAGAGAAGCTGAACAATCTACTTCCTCACCAGCATCCAATAAGGAAAGAAGCATTGCTTTCCAAGGAACTGAAGATGAAGATAAAGCTCCAGGAGAAGTGGAGTTTATGAGCCTACTAGCCAAGAGATTCTACAAGATGGCTAGAAAGGATTTCAGAAAGAAGGATCTCAGATCAAAAGAAAAGCCAAGGTATGACAAAACTAATTCTAAAGAAATTATTTGTTATGGCTGCAGGAAACCTAGACATATTCTACCTGAGTGTCCAGAGAACCAAAAGAAGGAAAAGAGAAAAGAGAAAGAAGAGAAAAGGCACTCCAGCAAGCCATCCTCCCACAAACACAAGCATAAGGGAAGAGGATTTGTAGCTGAAACATGGAGTGAAACAAAATCAAAATCTTCACCCAGCTCTTCTGAAGTTGAAGAAAATGCAAATGAGAAGGACCAATGCTTGATTGCTATAAATGACTCAAGCAGTGAGTCAGAATATGCATCATCATCCAGCTCCAGTGATGATAAAGAAGAAAGAAACTTCTACATGATGGCTATCAATGCCTCAGGACATAATTCTGAAGAATCAGAATCAGAGAATGACAGTGATCAGGCAATATATACCTTTGATTTTAATTCAATTGAATTCAAAACTCTTTGTCTAGATTTAATTAAATCTGAGAAAGAGATAATCTCTCTCAGAGGAAAGTTGGCTGAAATGAACCAACTAAGTGAAGAAAATGTTAATCTTAAGAAAGATTTGGCTGCCTCCAGAGAACATATTGTTCTCATTGAGAACAAGTTGTCTGAAGCTAAGAAGTTTGAAGAATCCCTCAATGGGAGAAGTATCAAACTGATGGACATCACAAGCACAGTGAATGCCAGACTTAGTGGCAAACTGGGCTTGGGTGCATCATCAAGTGAGCCACATCTTATTAAGAAAAACATCTTATTTATATAAGTAAAATTTATTTCTGCTGAGAACAAAGAGGCAGTAGAAGTAGATAAGAATATTTCAAGCAAGAATATTAAGAATAAAGGAATTCAACAGAATTCGTTGATCGGAGCTCGACAAAATCAAACGAATTCGTCGAACGGAGATCGACGAACTCTGAAGACAGATTTTCAGTATAGTTATTATTCGAACGGCGCTCGACGAAAGCACTTCACTTCGTTGAACGACGATCGACGAACTCACCAGAATTCATCGAACGAAAAATGTACTTAATTTCAGAAGAATTCTTATTCTCAATATACTAAGAATCCTTTTACTGAGTCGATAATTCCTCCAAGGAGATATCATCCACAAGGTAATAAGGATCAGCCTGAGATGTCTTTCATTTTAGAATTTTGTGGAAAAATAAAAGGACCCAAGGTAGTATGGGTCAAGAACAACTAGAATGTTTTATGTTTTGCAGGTACAGAGCTATCCAAAAATTAAAGAACAATGATACTTGGATAGTGGGTGCTCAAAGCATATGACAGGAAACAAGGCCAACCTAAGCAACTACAAGGAAAGTCTTGGACCCAAAGTGATCTTTGGATACTCCAACTATGGACAAACCAAAGGCTATGGACAGATCAAAGTTGGAGCAGTCACCTTCAAAGAGGTAGCTTATGTCAAGGGTATGAAACACAACCTCATCAGCATAAGCCAGTTATGTGATGAAGATTATCAGGTAACTTTTAACCACTCCTTATGTCTTATTACCAATAATAAAAACATAAATGTATTATCTGGTATTAGACATGGAAACATTTACTTAGTCAATTTTGACTCTGCCAACTCAGATATTTGCTTATTCAATTCTATAAGTAAAACAAATGAATTATGGCATAAAAGGCTAGGACAAATTAACCTTAGAACTATATCTAAGCTTTCTAAGGACAATCTTGTTAGAGGACTGCCTTCTGGTTCATACAAGAAGGAAGGACTCTGCAGGGCTTGTCATTTAGGTAAGCAGACCAAGAGTAGTTTTATATCTTTATCCAAGAGTGATTCACATAGGATTTTGTATTTACTGCATTTGGACCTTTTTGGACCCACTGCAAGACAAAGTCTAGGAGGGAAGCATTATTCTCTAGTTATTGTAGATGACTTCTGAAGATTCACTTAGGTGTTCTTTCTTAGGAACAAGTCTGACACCTTCAGTGTTCTGACAGACTTTCTCAGGTCCATCAAGATTGAGTACTCTACTCTAGTTGCATTGATCAGACGTGATCATGGCACTGAGTTTGAATCTCTTATGATGAGAGAATTCTGTGGAAAAGAAGGGATCAGACAATGTTTCTATGCTCCTAGAACTCCTCACAAAATGGGGTAGCTGAAAGGAAAAATAGAACACTTATTGAATCAGCAACTACATTGCTTGCTGATGTTTACTTGCCAATCGCTTTTTGGGCAGAGGCAATGATTACATCAAATTATGTGTTGAACATAAGCCTGATACATAAGCTTAAGGGTAAAACTCCCTATGAATTACTCAAGAATAAAAAGCCTAAGGTTAACTATTTTAAGATATTTGGCTGTAAATGTTATGTGCATAACAATGATAAGAAGTATTTAAGGAAATTTGAAGCAAAATCTGCTAAAGGTATATTCCTTGGATATTCTCTTTCTAGTAAAGCATATAGAGTTTACAACAAATTTACTCTTAAGATAGAAGATTCCATGCATGTATCCTTTGATGAATCTAATATGTTAAATGAGGAGAGGAATACCACCTCTACCAAAAATACTTTGCAGGTACCAGTTCTTTGTGAAGAACTCAATGGATTAAATCTACAGAATGAAGAATCTCTACTTCCATCAAATGAAATAATTGAAGACAGTGAAGAAGAGGATAATCCAGATCTTGCTGACAATTCAAATCAAATGACAGCTGATCAAATTCCCCAAGTGGAAACCATTTCTGAACCAACTCCAACTGTTGATCACATCACAATTAGAGATCATCCAATATCTCAAATCATTGGAGATATTTCAGCAGGTGTTCAAAAAGGCATCAACTACACCAAAATCAGGCACACTTGTTTCCTATCACAAGTTGAACCTCAATCCATAAAAGATGCAAAACAAGTTCCAAACTGGATTCTTGCAATGCAAGAGGAGCTCAACCAATTTGAATGGAACAAGGTTTGGGATTTGGTTCCATGACTAAAAGGCCATCCAGTCATTGGCACCAAGTGGGTCTTCAGGAACAAGCTAGATGATCAAGTCATAATCATCAAAAATAAAGCAAGATTAGTAGCCCAAGGATATTCTCAGGAAGAAGGAATTGATTTTGATCAAACCTTTGCTCCTGTTGCTAGACTAGAAGCTAAAGGATATTCCTTGCTTTTGCTGCATTCAAGAAGTTCAAAGTCTTTCAGATGGATATGAAGAGTGCATTCTTGAATGGAGATATCAAAGAAGAAGTCTATGTGGAACAACCACCAAGTTTCATATCTCCAACTCACTCTTCTTATGCATTTAAGCTTAATAAAGCTCTCTATGGACTCAAACAAGCCCCAAGAGCATGGTATGAGAACTTAGCTAATTTTCTTTTGGAGAATAAAATCTGTAGAGGCATTGTTGATAAAACCCTATTTTTCGGGATACATAAAAATCAAACATTACTTGTTCAAATCTATGTAGATGATATTATTTTTGGCTCTACTGATTCAAATCTATGCAAAAGGTTTTCTAACCTAATGCAATCTAAATTTGAAATGAGTAGTATGGGTGAGTTATCTTACTTCCTTGGTCTTCAAGTGAAGCAAACTCCAAATGGCATATTCATATCACAATCTAAGTATGCTAAGGAATTAGTGAAAAGATTTGGTATGTCTGATGCTTCCACCATGAAAACACCCATGCCCTCAAATGCTGTTGTTGGCACTGATGAATCAGGGAAACCTGTTGATCCAAAAGTATATAGAGCAATTGTTGGCTCACTACTTTACTTAACAACTAGTAGACCTGATATAATGTTTGATACATGTATTTGTGCTAGGTTCCAAGTTAACCCCAAAGAATCTCACCTAATTTTATTAAAAAGAATTTTGAGATATATAAAGGGTTGTCCAAATCTAGGACTCTGGTATCCAACAACATCAGAATTTGAATTAACTGGATTCTCAGATTCTGATTATGCTGGATGCAGAGTAGACAGGAAAAGCACATCAGGAACTTGCCAGTTTCTTGGTGATAGGCTTGTGTCTTGGTTTTGTAAGAAACAAACATCTGTGTCTACATCAACAGCTGAAGCAGAATATATTGCTGCATGCAGTTGCTGCTCATAAATATTGTGGATGCAAAATCAACTTCAAGATTATGGTATCAATCTAAATAAATCAATTATATTTTGTGACAATACTAGTGCAATATCTATAGCACAAAATCCAGTACTCCATAGTAGGACTAAACACATAGAAATTAGGCACCACTTTATCAGAGATAATGTGGATAAAAATAAAATTTATCTACAATTCATTTTTACTGATTTGCAAAGGGCTGATATTTTCACCAAACCATTGGATGAAAAGAAACATATTTTCTTTATAAATCAGCTAGGAATGATAGATGGAGATTCAATTAATTAAAAATTTTATATCTTTTACTTATCCCTCCTGTGTGAATTAAGTTTAGTTGGTTTGTTGTCTAAGCAGCTGAGACAAGCCCTCATTCTCAACAAAACAGCTGAGACAAGCAATTAATCTCAGCTGAACCGCTGAGACAAGGCCTTGGGCCGCTTAGAAGATGTCTGGATCCGCTGAGACCAAATTGCTGAGGTGATATCAATTAGATCCAGGGATCGACGAAGACAAGCACGTTCGTCGAACTGAGATCGACGAAAATTAAATTTTCGTCGAACCCAGTCTGACGAAAGCTAAGTCTTTTCGACTTCTGATCTCTCTTTATAATCAAATCTTTTATTTCATTTTAACTGTATGCCTACAGAATCTGCTTCTCTTTCCAGTTCCTTTGCATTTGATCTTTATTTTCTTTTCCAGGAACAATGGCAATATTTCTTCAAAAATTGCATCCTTCCCAGCCTCCTATACAACTGTCCGTTCTTATAGGGGCCTAACTCCAGGTCTTCCTGAAACTAGGCAGGGTGAGATGTTTTGAAGAAGCTCCTTTTGGTTAGGGGAGATGCTTTCCTTTTGACAGGGGAGATGTTTTGAAGAAGCTCCTTTTTGATAGGGGAGTTACTTTATATAGAAGTTCAAATTCCAGGGGGAGATGCTGTATGAAGAAGTAAAAAGCAGTTCTTGATGAAGAAGCCCATTTATGATAGGTTTCAGTTATTTAAAGAAACTCTAGTAGTTTTAGTTTGACAGATTCAGATATGACAGATGAAAATGCAGATTCAGAAATAATTCAGATATGACAGATTCAACAAAGCCGATTCAGTTATTGCTACAGTTCAGATAATCAAAGCAAAAGCTGAAAAATGCAGTTTGAGATATGACAGATTCAGTTCAGATAAACAAATTCAGAAAGTTGAAGGCAAGGAATTCAGATTTCAGAAAGCAAGAATTTGAAAGGCAAATCACATTCAAGCCTCCTTCAGAGAAAGTCAAAAGGTTCTGATTATTTGTTATTATTATTTCTATTTTCAATGTAAAATTTCAAAACTCAGAGTATCATATTTTATATCTGCTTAAATGTTTAAAATCTGTCAGATATATATGCTCTGTTGTTTATTTTATTATTTGATTTTTGTCAAATAGTGTCCTAACCCAAATAGGGGGAGATTGTTGGAACAACCCTATTACTGATTTGGGCTAGGTTCACTATCTGTTGACTAGGACTAAGTTGACCCTAATGTATAGTCTAAGGGTCAAGGTTTTAGGCTGTTAGAAATTAATGAAAAGATTAGTTTCTTCGTTCGACGAACTCCATACTGCGTTCGATGAACTCCATCATGCGTTCAACGAACGGCGTGCTCCAGTTCGAAGAACTTGCCAAGGTTCTGCGTTCGACAAACTCCGCTCTGCGTTCGACGAACTCCATCCTGCGTTCAACGAATGGCGTGCTCCAGTTCGATGAACTTGCTAAGATTCTGCGTTCGACGAACTCTATTATGCGTTCGATGAACTCCTCTCTGCGTTCGACAAACTTGCTCTCCAGCACGACGCACTTAGTTCTCTAGCCAGTCCAACAGTTTATCTCTTCAGTTCGACGAACTTCATTCTGCGTTCGACGAACTCAGCTCTGCATTCGAAGAATAAGTATCAAGATGTTCAGATCGATGAAAGTTCTTCTCATCTCAACGAATTCAATATTCCAGCTAGCTTATCAGATTTTATCTCTCAGTTCGACGACCTCCAGCTTGAGATCGATGAACTCCATATTGTGTTCTACGAATTTATTCAGATCGACTAAATTTCTCTTCAGTTCATTATTTCAGATAGATCATTTTTATTCTATTCTCTGAACTCAGATCGACTTTCAGCAACAGATCTATTCCTATCAGATAAGTCAAGGATATTATCTTTCCTTTATTATTCTCTTATTTTGAGAAAGTAGCCGTTTGGCTAATCGGAAGAGGATACATTTATTGAAAAGGAAAAGGGATTAAAGATTTGCTTGCAGTTCCAAGAAATAATCCTCCTAATTATTCTATTCCTTATTCAGAGGATTTGAAATTCAAATCAGAGATATACTGTCAAAAAGAAGAAGAAAAAAAAACAGATACACATTATTACAGTACAGCAAGACAGGAAGAAAAGAGACAATACTGTCGAGAAAGAAAAATATAGAGTTCATCTTCCTCAAGCAGCAGCACCTCTCAATCTATGAGAACAACAACACATATCTTATCTCAGATTTCTGCTGCTAGTTCAAATCTACAACAACAACAATAATCTGAGAAACCTTTGTCTCTCAGATTCATCAGCTATCAAAGGAAGATCTACATTCAAGAGAAAGCTCCATCCTCAACTGTCAACTATTTTCTATCAGACAGGGGGAGCTTTACAACATTATCAAATCCACTAGTCTTCTCTAAGATTATTGACAGAGAAGAACTTCATAACCCTCTTTATCCTATCTTGTACAGGGTTCTAACTCCCTTCAAAAGTTAAACCCTTGGTGGCAGGGCACCTGAACAAAAATCTATAGTTTGGTTTGAGCACCTGGTCAAAAGCTTAGTGGTGTTTGGGCACCTGATCAAAAACCCATTGGTGATAGGGCACCTGAACAAAAACCTAGTGGATTCCTACCAAGGGTGGTAGAAGAGTAGATGTACCCTGGTTTATTGGGGAACTACTATAGATCCTTGTGTCTTCTGTGTTCTTTTTTATTTTTCTGTATTGTGCTGTGCTATTTTCTTTATTTGTTTTTATAACTCACTCAGTACACACACATATATATATCACAATTTTAATTCCGCTATAAAAATAAGTGAAAAACTTTTAATACTCTATTCATCCCCCTCTAGAGTAACTTTAAGATCTAGCCTCACTTTCATCCTGGATGGCGTAGGCTGAATAGGAGGACAGGGAGATGAAGAAGAAGACGACGTCAGGAGAAGCGATGAAGGGAGAAAGGTGAGTAGAAGAGGAGGTCCGTGCTCTGGAGGAGGAGATGGAGTATATGTAGGAGGGACATCCCGAGAGGATGGAAGTTGAGGTTGTGAGGGAGTAGGAGACCCTAGCCGAAGGGGGAAAGGTAGGAGGTGAATGGGAAGAGCCGTATTGGCTGGAGGCTGCAAAAGAAGCAGCAGAGATGGAGGTCGTCACTCAGGAAGGAAAGGTGGAGAGGGTGTGGGTTAGTGGAGGTCTTAACCTAGTGGATTAGGGAAATATGCTGGAATGCATCCCAAAGAACGTAGACATCTTCGCTTGGAGCATGGCAGACATGTCAGGCGTCGACGTGGGCGTGGCCTGCAACCATCTCAATCTAGACCCAGGAACCCGCCCCATCTTCCAGAAGAGGAGGAATATCGTCGATAAGCTGGAGGAGCCAATCCGAGAATAAGTTGAGAAGCTCCTCATGGTAAAAAGGGGCGATGGTTGCTGGAGGATGAGTATCGACTTTTCTCTTTTGAATAAAGCATGCCCTAAGGTTTGTTATCCTCTGCCTCGAATTGACGCGCTGGTTGATTCAGCCATTGGTTTTTCTGTAATGAGTTTTTAGATTGTTTTTCAGGTTATCACCAGATCAGGTTGCACCCACCGGACGTCAAAGATGTCTCCTTCATCACGAGGGAGAGATGATACTACTATATGATGATACCTTTCGGGCTAAAGATCGCAGGGGAGACATACCAGAGGATGATGGACCGAGTCTTTCAGGAGCAGAGGGGAAGGAACTTTGAGGTGTACGTGGATGACCTCATGGTGAATAGCAAAGATGTGAGCTCTCACCTTCTGGACCTCGAGGAAACCTTCGCCACTCTGCGCAAGTTTAAGATGAGGCTGAATCCCTCGAAGTGTGTCTTCGGGGACAACAAAGCGAAGTTTTTTGGTCACCTCCTTACCCCGACAGGGGTGGAGCCCAACCCAGATAAGGTAAAGGCTATAATGGAGCTGTAGTCACCACAAAATGCCAATGAAATCCAATGCTTAATGGGAAGGCTCGCAGGGTTGAGCATGTTTCTCTCACGGGCAGGGGAGAAATGCTCACCCTTCTTCAAAGTGTTGCGAAGCAACCAAAAGTTCGAATGGTCAAAAGAGTACGAGGAAGCTTTTCATGCCTTAAAAGGCCAGCTCATCAAGGATCCGCTTCTCCAAGGAACCAAGGAGGTGGAAGGCCTAGCTTTGTACCTCGGAGTTGGGGCAGAGGTCGTAAGCTCCATCTTGGTCTAGGAAGAGGGAAAGAAGTAACTGCCCATCTACTACGTGATTTGGGTCTTAAAGAAGGTAGAGCTTCGGTATCCAATTCTTGAGAAGCTGGCATTCTCCTTGGTTGTCCTGGCCAGGATGCTTAGGCCGTACTTCCAAGCTCATTCGATCCAAGTAGTGACCGACCACCCCCTCCGCAAAATCTTTGAGGGGGTAGAGAATTCAGGGAGGCTTGCGAAGTGGTCTGTGGAGCTGAGTGAGTTTGACATCGCTTTTGTCCCTCAGCTATCGATGAAGGCCCAGGTCCTGGCAGACTTTCTGGCAGATTATGTGGTCGAAATGGAGGAGCAAGCCCCTCGGCACGTCCCCTCGAAGTTGCTAGTAGACGGGGCCTCGGGAAGAAACTCTCTAGGAGAAGGGGTGGTTTTGTAAAGCCCTTATGGGGTAAAGATTGAGCAAGCCGTGGTAGTAAATTTTTTAGTCATTAACAACCAGGCGGAGTATGAAGTAGTGATCGTTGTCTTGCGTCTGACCAAAGAGCTAGGAGTTCATGACGTGGAGGTCCTCACGGATTTGATGGTAATAGTATCGCAGGTCAAGGGTGAGTTTGAGACAAGAGATCCCACACTCATGAGGTACTTAACCAAAGTAACGGACCTCATTGACACATTTAGAACTTTCTCCATCTGGCACGTACCGAGGGAAGAAAGTACCCCATCAGATCGGTTGGCCAAGTTGGGTCCTCTGGCCAGAGGGACCTGGACGGACCTATTCTGACCTTTAATCGAGGAAGGAGAGGTGATAGATATAGAGCAACGACCCTCGTGGAAGGATCTTTTTATGGCCTTCCTAACGACGGGAAAGTTTTCAGAGAAAATCCCAGATCAAAGGCGCTTCAGACACAAGTCGGCCTACTACATGCTGCCCGAGGGGGACTTGTACTGAATGGCCCTTTCAGGACTCTTGGCATGATGTGTATCTGAGGAGGAAGTCCCGAGGGTCCTGGAGGAGGTTCACTCTGGCAAGTGTGGCAGTCACTTGGGAAGCAGGATGTTGGAGTCAAGGTTAATGAGGCAAGGGTATTTCAGGCCAACCATGAGCAAGGATGCAGTGAAGTTCGCAAAAAAGTGTCAGAAGTTACACCTGTTCGCCCCACTTCAACTTTTGCAAGCTCGGAAGCTGAGGAGCATCACACCACCCTGGACCTTTGTGATTTGGGGGATGGACATGGTAGGACCTTACCCCAGGCAGGCGGGCAGAAGAGGTTCCTCCTGGTCATGATCAACTACTTCTCAAAGTGGTTGGAGGTCAGGGCATTGGCCAAGGTGACCTCACAGGTAATCTGCAACTTTGTATGGGGAGAGATCATCTTCCGACATGGGCTCCCGCAGGCCATAGTCACAGATAATGGGTCATAGTTTGCTAGTGAAGAGTTTGTTAGCTTCCGTAGTCAACAGGGAATTGATCTCAGGTTTGTGTCTGTTCATCATCCCAGGAGCAATGGACAGGTGGAGGCGTCGAACAAGTTCATAGTGAACTTGCTGAAAAAGAAAGTAGAAAATTTGAAGGGAAATTGGGTGGAGTAGCTCCCCTCGGTCCTATGGGCCCTAATCACTACACCCAACACCGCCATCGGTGAGACCCCCTTCAAATTCTCTCACGGTTGTGAGACCGTCCTTCCCGTGGAATTCGAGGTCAAGACATTACGGGTAAGGGCCGCAGAAGGAGGCAATGAAGAATGGAGATTGGAGAATGAAGAGGAACTCCGACTTTCTTTAGATCTGATTGAAGAGGTCCGAGATCTTGCCGCCATTCGACAAGAGGAAGTCAAGCGTCGGATGGCAAAATACTTTGACAAATACATCAGGATTAAGCAATTCGAGAAGGGGGACCTTGTCTTAAAAAAGGTCGACGCGGCCGGAAGGTCAGTCGCGGTGGGGAAACTCAATCCTAATTGGGAGGGTCCTTATGTCATTGAAGAGGCCCTAAAATTGGGTGGGGGGATATCACCTTCAAAATGTGGAAGGCAAGCTCATTTGTCACACATGGAGTGGTGATGACCTGAAATGTTTCTACCCTTGAACTCAAGTAATAAAAATATTTTCCTTCAAACTATTTTTCTTTATGAATGGTGTGTCAACTTGCAAGATGATGATGCTGCAAATATGAATTGCCCCGAGCAGACCCGCTGACTAGGCTCCCATCTAGCTGGCAGGGCTATAGGCTCGCTCGGTGGCAGGTTGAGAAAGAATGATCCAGAGCAGACCCGCTGACCAGGCTCTCACCTAGCTGGAAGTGTTGTAGGCTCACTTGGTGACAGGAAGAAAGAAAGATCCAAAATATGGTGGGCCCCGAGCAGACCTACTGACTAGGCTCTCACCTAGCTGACAGGACAGTAGGCTCACTCGGTGGCAGGAAGAAAGAGTTCCAAAATTTGGATAGCCCCGAGCAGACCCGCTGACCAGGCTCCCATCTAGCTGACAGGGCCATAGGCTCATTCGGTGGCTGGTTGAGAATGAATGGCCCCGTGCAGACCAGCTGACCAGGCTCTCACCTAGCTGGCAGGGCCGTAGGCTCACTCAGTGGCAGGAAGAAAAAAGTTCCAAAATATGGTGAGCCCCAAGCAGACCCGCTGACCATGCTCCCATCTAGCTGGCAGGGCCGTGGGCACACTCGGTGGCATGTTGAGAATGAATGGACCCGAGCAGACCCAATGAACAGCTCTCACATAGCTGACAGGGCCATAGGCTCACTCAGTGGCAAGAAGAAAGAAAGTTCCAAAATGTGGTGAACCCCTATCAGACCTACTGACCAGGCTCCCATCTAGCTGGCAGGGTCGTAGAATCACTCGGTGTTAGGTTGAGAATGAATGACCCCGAGAAGACCCGCTGACCAGGCTCTCACCCAGCTGGCGGGGTCGTACGCTTACTCAGTGGCGATTCACGGTGAAAGAACAAAGGGAAAGGAAAATCCGAGAAAGGAAAGATCGGCATAAGAGAGGGAAGTCATTCAGTCCAAGGTATACGAGTGGGGTCCATCGAGAGGGGCACTCGCCCGACGAATGCACCTGGGGTTTCAACCTACCTTAAAGGTCATAAGAATCATCCGAGACGAGGCGTTCTCTCGGCAAGGTCACGCTCCCGACAGAATCATCGCGACCACCTAAGTCCTAAAAGGGTATGGGCGTGCGCGGATGGGCTACGACCGTTTGGCGCACCTATGGGGCGATAATGCCTTAGTCATGGCCCGAGATTAGGGGTCGGCGGTGCGCGAGTGTGTAAGCGATGTACGAGCATGTGAACGAGTGTGCGATGGAGCAAATGGCGTCATACGAGTGCGCGAGTTGTTAGCGAGTGGCAACAAGTAAAGCAAAATATGAAGAATAAAAGATACTTGGTCAAACAAATACTTTTCAATTCATTACAAAAATATTTCGTTTACAATACGGGGGTCTCTCCCCTGGCATGGATTACAACAAAATGGAAAAGGACGAGGAATGTAAACCAATAGATCCTCAAGAGGAGTCGCAGGAGTTCTCGCTGGAGGATCCACTAATTTTTCCTGGAGGATGGATGGCACCGCCCTCGCGCTGAATGTCTGCATCATCCTCCAGCACGTCCACCGAGACAAAGAGCTTGGGCAGAACGTTGTGAGAGATGAGCTTCTTGCCTCCTTCATTTAAAATTCCATCCCTCCTCAGGACCTGCATCGCATGCTTTGCTTCCTGATGAGTCCCAAATATATACACATTTATGGACTCATCTGGGCCGATTTTCCAGTCTAAGCACTACACTTTAGGCATGTTTTCGCTCATATTTGTTATTCCATGCTATGTGCACTTTTAGGCCCGTTTTGGTGTTATTTCTTGTTTATCTTCATTCTTAGTTTTCATGCATGGTTAAGTGTCACTTTCAGTGGTTTGATTAGTGTTGTATGCTAGAGCAGGTGTCGTGCAGGTGTTTTCGGTACAATTTTGTACAGGAACATAGCGCACGATTACTGGCTCTGTTGCGCACGACCACTGGTCGTGCGCCACTGATCGTGTGCACTTAACCCCTGAAAACTGAGTTCTGTTTTCCTTATCGCACAACCACTTACGATAGCGCGCACGATCACTGGTCGTGCGCCACTGGTCGTGCAAATATTGTATTTTATAATCTTTTCCCCTTGCAGGCTCCGTCCAGGCAGGCGCATGATCACAGGATGATAGTGCGCACGACCATTGGTCGTGCGCCAACGATCGTGCACACTGTTTATTCCTGCGCCTATATAGTGCCCTGCTCGCGATTTAGGTCGGATCCTCGCCGTTTTTTCCGCCCAGCTCCGCCGTTTTCGCCCCTTCCGCAGGTTTTTCTCCCCATCCATCGCCGCCCACCATATGGAGGTGCTCCGGGCTTGTTCTTCACGCCAACCTTGAGCCGGAGCTTCCTCTCGGCCTCCTCCTTCATCCTAGCGCTCCAAGGGAAGACCTAGCCACCATCACCATCAAGCAAGAGGAAGTTTGCAACCTCTACCGGATCGTGACACGAAGAAGACGGGCTCATTGGAGAGTAGTGACAGCTCTCTCTACCCCGGACGTAGTTGCGGACCGAGCTAGGACGCGGATTGACAACCCGGTGCTTCCTACCGTGAATCTACAACGAGCCTTCGGATTCGGTCGATTTCTTGCCTTATTCTTCTCTTATTGATGTGTGTATGTAGTTAGATCTATGTATTAATATGAAGTTGCACTTAAAACTAGTCTGTATTTCTATATATTTCATGTCTATGTGAAATGTTTGTTGTTTGAGTTGCTTGAGGTGCGCCCCATTCCATCCTCCATCCCGCCGTCACGTTCGTCGCCGCACTAGCAATTGCTAGTGGCGTGCTTGTCGAAGAGGTGCTTACGACCCTCACTCCGTTTGCCTACTCGTCCATCCGCCTAGCGAAGCGTGGCATAGCGGCCCGTGTAATCCACTCTCCCTACGAAGCAGCGCGCTCAAGGCCTGCATAGTTCGATTCTGCTTGCCTACTCATCCATCCGCCCTTGCGACGCAGCGCGTTCAAGGCCTGCCTAGTCTCCATTCCGCCAAGCGAAGCATTGCATAGCGGCATTGCATAGGAGTAGTTGTAATATTTTATTTTATTATTCGCAAACCAAATCCCCCATTTCCGCATCCATCCGCTCGAAAGGACTTCGATCTCAAGTCCTTCCTCGAACGTTAACTCCACCTTACTGTGTTCCTTTGAGATTCGATACTCGGGGATTACTCCTCGTTTTATATTACTTGAACGATCGGTACACTGCCGTTTTGTGTCGCAGTCGAGCTACCGCCTATAGCGGTGTGTGAGATTTGCGCCATCACTTCCCCTTGAGCGTTCTCCTGCATCAGCACCTCGATCTCATAGTTGGTGTAATGATGTCGAGTTCTCTTCTCATTAGGAGGTGGCGAGGCAGCAACGTCTCACAGGCATTGGTTGTAGCCTATAGCTCCTTAACCCGGTCCTCGAGGATGGACACTAACACACGCATAATATCAGCGTTTGTCGTGTCCTGCAAGAAAAGAAAATGATAAGGTCAGGGCAAAAAAGCAAAAGCAGGGTGCGAAAGCACAAGCGTCTAAAAAGGGTCGTACTTACCACTCGGACTGGGCAGCTAGAAAGAAGGGACTCGGTGGCCTCCAACTGCTACTTCAAGGCCACGACTTCAAAATAGGCGAGGGCGCATATTCTATTGACCTCGGTGAGGTTCCGCGCGAGGGTGATGCTGCGGCGCGAGGACATATGCGTAAGCTCAAGACCATGAAACTGAGCATACGCAGCCTCGTGCATGAGCGCCCGGGTGGTCTCGGAATCAGAGACCGTGGTGTCCTCTCGAATGTAGAGCGTGAAAGAGAGGGCATAGGCCTCTCCGCTGGTGGTATCCTGCTCCATCCAGGACGGTAGGAGGGTGGAAATGGATGTAAGACCCCTTTTTTTCTTTTTCAAATCCGGGGTCTTATGCCCAGAACCGCCGTTTTGCGGTGGCACCATCACTCGGGAAGGTCGCCACTACAAAACGTCGATCCTGCCGGCCTTATCGATCACAAAGAAGTTAAGCTTAAACAAACTTATAGAAGCCAAGTCCACATCACATATAAATAAACCATCATAAATAGATGTCCACATAAACATAACTGAAATCAAAGACATAAATAACAAGGGCTCCTGCCCGATACATCAAATCCTCACTACATAAACACTCGCGAAAGAAAATCAACTAGTAGTAACACTCACGAATCCCGACACTTGTGCTCCTGTGCTAGACTGCCCCGCCTCCATCTGCACCAGCTTCTGGTGCTGCTCCGTCTACGTGGTCTCCTAAAATGATAAGGTCCACCGACCGTTAGTCAAAAAGACTAAGCCAATCCCCCACCCCTCCCCCGGTGACTCCTAGGCACCGTGCGGGAAGGATGAAGTGGAGGACAACAAGGGTTGTAAACAATAGCAGGTGACAGGGGTACAGGGAATGTTTCTACACTACACATGTGTATATATATATAATTGAAGCAGTAAAAGAGCATAGTAAGAGCAGGTAAAGAATAAGTAAAGTGCAGTAAGTAAAGACATGTATATAATAGAAAAGTAACCATTGATTTATTGGAATGCCCACACAAACCTATAGACCAAGGGGTCGTTTAGCAGGGCCTATCGTATATGAAGTCCCATAACCGACTTATACGATAGTGGTAGGGGTTGAAATGCAATGTTTATGCCATGACATGCAAGGTATGTTGTTAAATGTTACGTTCACACAAGTGCAACTCACCCACTACTACTCTGCGCACAGACCTTTAGTTCCCCCTTTTTGGAGCTAGCAAAACTCCCAGGATACTCCCGTAGTGGCAAACGGAAGCGGTGGGTTGGGCCTCGCCCACCTCTAGGTTGGTATTTGCACTACCTAACATAGACCTAACATATGCCTCGACGCTAAGAAGACAACAACGGAGCTCCTGCGTACTCTTGCTGGTTAGACCACCAGACTTATCTTGGTAAAATGGTTATCCACTCTTACCAAGCCCAAGCATTAATGTCGGTGCAACGACCATCAACACTAACGACCCACCACCTTATGCACATGCAAACATGTTTACCATCTATCTCCGAGCCATAAGCTCACCGGCTAATCCTCCCGGCACAACAGACATTACTGAGCCACAAGCTCACCAGACTAATTAGTCTGCTGCTACAACCACCGAGCCTACTGCTCGTAAGACCAAACCGACTAAGCATCCATGACAATGGAGTGTGAGTGAGTCTATTACTTAGTTAATTTTGTATAATAACTTGCTCCTATGATTTATGGTTAGTCTTGAACTTCCCGAGGATTACCCTATAAGGGGCTCGCTACGGTACTAGGAACAATAATGGGATGACACCCCATTACTCCCTTTCTCAAGACATTTAATATTATGGGTATCTACCCATATGCCTAAGCCTCTTATGTTTTCACTTGTATTAATCCTAGGTGGTTTATGACACGCTAGGGGAAAGACGATCTTTCGTCAATCCCAAACATGACCTTACCCTTAGCCCACCTAGCACTCTTATCTCCTAAACTCCTTTTGGTGACCTCATCCTCTTCAACCTGACCATGCACACCATCTACATGCCACTTCCACTTGATAGGCCCCTAAATACCCAAGTTTCACCATTTACTAAACACAGACCAAACTAACTATATGAAGCTTGTAAGTAGAGATACTCCAAATATTCAACCACATGACCCAAAATTTTTACTGGAGGACTATCATGGCATTATAATACTAAATACCAAGACTCATATTTTTCCTCAACATTTTAGCATTTATTTAGATTTCTCCAATATTTGCCAAGTATGAATATTAACATGAAGTGTGAGGTATTCTCAAGACATGACCCTTATAAAATTAAGATAAATCTATCATGGAAAATAACAGTAAATATTGAATATCACAATTTTACAGTAAGGAAATGTCCTCTATTTTTAATATTTAACTTCTATCCAAACTTGAAGATTTATGAAGGAACTACCAGGAATACTTATGCCAAAATTTTATAAAAATTACCAGACCTCTATTATGTTCAGAAAAGCTTAATTACAGAGTTTCACAATTTATGGGAATCATTTCCTCACTGAAATAATTAATCCAAATAATTCCTAATTTGCACATGTTGTGAAGTAGCCTACTGATAACAATTTCCAAAAATTATATAAATATTTACAGAACTTCCTAGTGCTCTGAATTGTCATATCACCATGTTTCACATTTTTCCAGAGAGTTTTGGACCCTTATCTATATTTCTTAATATTAAGACAAAATACGTGCCTTGAGAATGAAGTACTAGTTAAATTATTAAATAAATTATACAAAAAATACCAGGGGTCAATAATATGATGATAAAGGAACCACCAAGATTTCATCCTTATCTAGGATCATTTGTGCATGTAAATATCTCTTACAAGAAGTTTACCTAAAAAGGTTATGACCTAATTTAGGGGGAAAAAAGTCTCCTAAAATTCTCTCAAAATTCCCTAGGGCATAAATTCATCCCATGAACATATCTCCTAGGTTCCATGGCCATTCTATAGCTTTTGACCACATGTCCTTCACAAAGCTCTATCTGCACCCCAAGGGGTAAGACTAGGGTTCTAAGGCATGTCCACCTCTACACCACCCCATCTTACTCATGAAGGTGTTTTAGGTGATCCTAAACCAGTGGCCAAGGTTTCAACTCATGGTGATGAGTTCTGACCACCGTAACCCAAAATAAACACCATGCCCTAACTTTGACCCAATTTGACCTAACTTAGGTTAACCAATTTCCAAACTAAATCAGTCCCAATTGGGCTGAGATTTTTTCCAGGGTCAGGTGATAACTCTAAGAAGTACCCACCAAAATTTGGAGGGCATTGGAGGTCATTTGACCCAATAATTAATTAATATCTAATTCATGAAATTATTACAAAAACCTTAGAAAAAGGTTCTCCTAAAATTCCCATCTTTGGGTATGATGTGTGGGTAGGTATAAATAGCCTATATTTCAATTTTCAAGTCAATCCCATAACCCAAGTAAAAGTTATTCAAGAAATGGTGGCTGTCCTACACTAGGAACCAGTCCCACCAAAATGGACCTACAGGGAGACACAGAATCTTTTGGGGGTGAAATCAATTTTAAAATAAAGTAGACTTCAAGGGCTACAACTTTCATGTTGGGAACTTTTTCCATTTGAGGGGTTCTAGTATTTTTAATAATTAAAATGAAATGCTGCAGGAAGTATGACAAAACGTGTTGGAACAAGTCTCTGCGTTCGAAGAAATCCAACCTGCGTTTGACGAACTATGTTCTGCATTCGACGAACGCTGTGCTTTAGTGCGCTCGACAAAATCCAATCTTTGTTCGATGAATTAATTCAGTTCGGCGAATTAATTCCGTTCGACGAACTCCGGGTTCAGTTCGACGAACTCAACTATCAGTTCGACGAACTCCAGAGTGTGTTCGACAAACAATTTTCATTCGACGAACTCTGGATTCAGTTTGACAAACTCAACTATAATTTCGGTGAATTAATTCCGTTCGACGAACTCCGGGGTCGGTTCGACGAACTCAACTATCAGTTCGACGAACACCAGGGTGTGTTCGACCAACGAATTCCGTTCGACGAACTCCGGGTTCAGTTCGACGAACTCAACTATTATTTCAGTGAATTAATTCCGTTCGACAAACTCAAATATTAGTTCAACGAACACCAGAGCGTGTTCGACGAATGAATTCCGTTCGACGTACCCCAGCTACAGCTCGACGAATTTCTTCAAAATGAAATAACATTATAACAGATAACACAATCACGTAAATCTGCGAATAACTGATCACGACAAATCTGATGGCTCACAATCATCGTCCCTGAGGGATGGACGGCGCGCGATAGCCCGTCCTGAGCTTCTTTGTGGGATGATTTCCCGGCCACCTGTGCCGCTTCCCGGCCAGCTAATGCCACCACCACCTCCGTTGAGGTGGTGGCCAGTGATATGGGGTGGTTGGCCGGCCGAAGGTGGTCAAAATCGGAGTTTAGAGGAGGGGAAAGAGAGCTCGAAATGAGTTCTTTCGGAAGCACGATCCGAGCCCAATTGAGCTCGGATCAAGCCCCAAATTATGATAAGATCTAGCACTAAGGGAGAGGAGGCGGATCAGACCTATGTGGGGGCTTGGTGGCGCGTATTCTAGCGAGTTGCCATGGCCGGAGGTGGAGATTTTGGCGCCATGTCAATCCTAGCTTTTGGTGCTCGATTTCTTCGGGGAAGAGGGGTTTCACTCCTTTCCAACCTCTGAAGATGTTAAAGGGGTCAATTGAGGCTAAGGGGGAGAAGTTACTCGGATTGCCATTAATGGCCATTAGTGAAGATTTTAGTTTCACTTGGGAGAGTCAATTTGGACATCAATGCGGCCGGGGAAGGGTTGAAAACTTCTCCTCTCCCCAAGGGGAGATGAATGGTGCCATCAATGGAGGTAATTGGGGGGTTTTTCCTTCTCCTCCATTAACTCCCCCTTCTTTCTCTCTCTTCCAAATTGGGCTCTCTCTCCTGGCCGATTTCCCTGAAATTGAATGGTCCAATTAGTAGCACTCAATCCCATTTGGTGGTGGACCACCTCAATTGGGTCTAGCCCAAATGGATTGGGTTTAATTTGGGCAAATTAGGTCATTTTGACCTAAATTTAGGATAAGGTTGACTTTGGTCAAATTGACCAATTAGGCTGACCCCACTGAGTGTCTTAGGCTCCAATGGTCTACCTTAAGGGTTAGGGAGGTCTAGGTAGGGTCAAGTTGGCATGGTGAGTGTGAATTGCCCCTTAATAGGTCACTTTTGACCAAATTAGGGCTACGGTTGACTTAGGATAAATTGGTCAAATTGGAGGTCACATGATGGGGCTTTTTGGTCCATTAAGTTCCTAATATCCCTATAAGGGTAGGGGCAAGGTCAATTTGGCATGGTGAAGGCCAATTGATCCTAATTGAGCTAGTTTGACCAATTTAGGGTTAAGGTTGACTTTAGCCAAATTGGCCTCTTTGGTTGACCCCAATGGGTCCCTAGTGCTCCAAGGAGACCCCTAATGGGCAAGGGATACTATGGTGGGGTCAAGGTTAAGGAAAGGCCCCAAAGTCCAACCCTAGGCTAGGTATTTGAAAACTGCTATATGCAGACCACTGGGATTTCTCCTTCTCATCCAAGCTCACATGGTCTTAAGCTCTTCCTATGGTTTTGTCATGACCTAGTCATGAAAAAACCAACTTTGGGGGTCTAGTTGTTTGGGGGATGTTACAATGGAGGTCTGGTTGGCCTTTCAATCCCACTGAAGAAAGGGCTCGCCTACTTCATCGACATACTTCTTTTCCAGGGCAAAGTTTTCATGCCCTCTTGGCGACGATCACGCATAGGACTCCACGGGCGTGCTGGAGTCCCGACCGCCACATCCGCGGCGGTGCCTGCCATCCCCATTACGACCAGGACACTCGGCTTTGGAGTCTCCGCAGCGACCTCTTTACCCTTGGAGATTGTCGAGGGCTTGGACCGCTTGGAGGGAGAAGCCAGGGCCGTTTCAGGCTTCCGCTTCTGGCCGCTGGGCTTGGAGGAGCCCAGATCATTGCTGAAGGCTTCGATTGCGGACCGCATGAGAGCCAGGGAGGTACGAGGAGTCACCCCATTCGGATGCAGCGGATGTAGGGGAAGATCTCGCGCCCCTACATCAGGGAGAATAAGTAAGAAAAAGTAGATATAAAGGTAAGCGCGAGCTTGGATTGAAGCAGTTCGCCTTACCCTCTCCCGACAGGACTGGTGGGAGCGATTTGACGTTCTTCCGTAGGTGAACGACATCCATGTCGTGCCCTTGGATGAACTAGTGGAGCTTGGCCTCTTGACCTCCCAACGACGGAGGCCTGTAGGTCAACTCATCCTCCTACACTAGTGCAAGAAGGGTGTTGTCAAAGCTCATAGTGATGAAGATGTACCGCCGAACCCAGTCATGGCTCTTGTTGGCGGTACCGGTAACCTTGAGTAGGCTCTGGCCGGAGAAGAAGGGTACCCCACCTTTTGCCCAGAAATTGAACAGCTTGTGAAAGACGGGGAGGGAGAACTCGATCCTCTCCTCGTGCATGTAGCAGGCAAATGCTACCGGCATGGCGATGGAGTTGAGGTTCATCTGTGCGGGAAGGATGCTGAAATAGCGGAAGGTATGACGCAGTTCTGGCCAGAGAGGGAGGCGGAGCCCAACATTGATATGATCCAGGGCGATGGCGAGTGTATCCGGCAAGTTCTAGGGCGACACACAACAATCCTTAGTGGGACGTAGTCCGCAATCGCCATCGTGAACTCGTCTTCTGACAGTTCACAGGTAGGGAAGTCGTGGTTTGCAAATGCCTGGGCGCACCTAGCCCTACCATCAGGTTCAGCCACCATCGCGTTGGGGTTGGAGTTGGGTTGCGTGAGAAATTTGGAGAGAGGCGCGAGTGCAATTGCGAGAGCAAGAAAGAGAAGAAGGAAGCTGGAATGAAAGTAATAAATGCGGTGGGTGGACCTGGCAATTTATTGAATAAATAAGGAATTCGAGAAGTTTCCTAGGCGTGGGGGTGCGGGTAGTGACCGCGCTACCCCGATGCCTCGAGATTCGAGCCAACCCCACCTTCACCCCACTTGCTGGCAGGTGACGAGGGCCACGCACAGAGCCCTTCGCAGGAAGGCGGGAGCAAGATAAGGCACCGCGAAACCAAAATGTTATGTGAGACAGCATTCGACAAAATATAAGGAAAGTCATGCAGAATGGACATATGTTTAACATTTAAGACAACAAGATCGTTCACAAGATAAGGCTGATCTCGACATTCATTAAGAATTATTATTATTATTATTCGGGGTATGGGGAATATGTCACAACCCGCATATTCTCAATATTTGCATAATATCAGAGTAAGAGAAAATACATGCCGTGATGCTACGTCGTGAAGGGGACAACTGCAGGCGTTCAGGCAGAACCAACCCTCCTCTTATTGATGGTAGAAAAATATATATTTTATGCTTGAAAACTTTATTTAATTTTAGAGCTTAAGAAACCGTGTCCCTCGATTTCAGTGGATCATCTAGTCCACAAGTAAGAAATATATATATATATATATATATATATATATATCTGCAACGGAAAAATACTTAATTTATTTCTTTTCATCCTGCATGAGCATGAGGACCCAATAGTGCATGCTAATGATATGCGAGTCTCTAAATTTAGTGTAAGTAAAGGAAGGAGTTTTATAAACCATAAAATAGAATGACATTCACTTGAAAGAGATGATATGCGACTAAACTAGAATGCATCTATTATATTTAAAATATCTAACATGAATCATATCATAAAACATTCCCAGAGAGCAAGCATATAAATGACTAGCAAATATCAGCAGAAAAGCTAGCAAGTAGTCTATCACAAACTATGGGCATCAAAAATCTGACACGAACCGATAGAAATAAAGTACAAGTCTAACTGAGACAACCCAATAGCTACCTCACCTGCTGCAACAACCACAACCTGGAGTAACCAGTCCAAACTCTCTAACTACTACAGCTCCGAGCCTGAGGCATTCAAAAGAAAAGAATGCATCAGCAAGAGGATGCACAAGATGTTGAAATTTGAAGTGCAAGTGGAGAGTCCGGGCGGTCTGTCTTTGGAGACCGTAGAGACAGTGCGAGCTATGGTGTGGCGATCTGCCTTTGGAGATCGCGCGTGCTTTGGTGTTGGCGATCAGTTGATGTTCGCCAGTTTTGCCCATGTATACTTATTCTGGTTGAGACCGGGAGGTCTGGTAATAGAGGTCGCTTCAGCCGTCTGGTACTGCGGTCTGCATGAGTTTTCTCTGGCGGTCAGCTGTGGTAGGCCATATGTGTTCGTGTGATTTCGTTCTTATGGGAGACCAGACGGTTTGTATGAGCTTGTTTCTAGCGGTCTGTTCTCGAACTAGACAGATGCTCATATGGTTCATCTCCTATAAGAGACAGGGAGGTCTGCCATTTTGATTTTGGCGAACTGTCTTAGTTGGATAGTTTTGCTCAGAAGAATAAGTGGTGTTATTGAGGCCACACGGTCTGGTTCTGTGACCGCGCGTCCTAATAAGGAAGGTGTCTGTATCCCTCGTGGGTGGTGACGACATCCATTAGTTTGCCTATAAATAGGGGTGCAGTGTTGGGTTTTCTATATACCATTCATAATGATTATAACACAACAAATGTGTGCAGCGGAAGAAACAAAAAACAAGAACAACCCAAAAGAGTTACGGATCTTGCTATTTCATGAATCAAGAAATAAGGAAAGCAACACAATGCAATACCTGAAGAGGATTGAGTCAATACTCAACCGAGGTGCTCTACAACTAAAATACATCATTGCTACCCAAGCAATAAGTGTTCATAACTCAACAAGCCTGTCTTGACCAATGTATCAGTGATGTAATGTTCCTTTTGTCCCTTACATCCGGATAGAACTAGAGGCATGGACCGTGTGACCCTCATAATTGTTCAATCCCAGTTTCCTGATCTAGAATAGACCTTAAGAGAGTGGTAAGCTCAATATCACATATTGGCTCAACTCAGCATAGCCATGCATTTCTCAGTCTCATTCCATCAAGGGGCCCATGGATGTAACTCCTATCATAAAGGAGGACAAATCCCATATCTATCCACACACAAACACCCGAATGAATCGTAACATACCCAATAACCACCCTTATCATCAACCTTTCTCAAGGAAGACTTTAGATGGCATTAAAGTACGTTCTTCCTAACTTGATGAATGCTATGACTTCAGGTCAAAGAACTACAAACACCATTGTCAGTTGAGACCTACTTGTGACACGTTCATATAACAATCCACAAATTAGTCTCAAGGTGGGCTTGTCAAGTACAACTTGTTCACTAACAAGTACCCATTTGATGACTTGATATCACAATATCATGACCTGTAAGAACCGGTCATCAATCAACGCACATGCTAGTCTTAACGTATCATCATTGCCCTTTAACTTCTAAGATGATACTCCGACTAGGGACCATTTAAGAATGAAGCTTCTTGCTATACATAGGCCCTCACATTCAAGTCAGGTGCTTGAATTCCTATGGAAGCAAACACTCTAAGGGCATTTATTATGCTAACTAATTTATCAAATAGAAACTAGAGACATAACAATAAGAACTTTCCATAAATATAAAATGAAAAACACAGTACATATCACAATTCATCAAATGAATAAACAACCAACAAACACACAATCCACAAGGATCCCACTAAAGACGATCATTCAGGTATCTAATACCCATTGATCTAACATGACCATCATGCTTCTTTTGCGCAAGAAACTTTGTCAGTGGATCCGCTATGTTCTCTTCAGTCAGTACTCTGCAAATGTTCACATCTCCTTGATCGTTAATCTCTCGAATAAGATGGAACCGTCGAAGAATGTGCTTGTAGCGCTGATGAGATCTAGGTTCCTTAGCTTGGGTTATTGCACCATTGTTGTCACAGTAGAGAACTACGGGACCAACAATGCTAGGAACTACACCAAGCTCACTGATGAATTTCCTAATCTACACAGCCTTCTTCGTCGCATTTGCAGCATCGATATACTCGGCCTTAGTCGTAGAATCAGCTACTGTCTCTTTCTTGGAACTCTTCCAGCTTACAGCTCCCCCATTAAGGCAAAATACAAAACCTGAATGGGACTTTGAATCATCCCTATCACTCTGGAAGCTAGAATCCGTGTAACCATTTACAACGAGCTCTTCCTCTCCACTATACACCAAGAACATATCCTTAGTCCTTCTCAAGTACTTTAGGATATTCTTGACAGTTATCCAGTGACCAACACTGGGATCAGACTGATACCTGCTCGTCATGCTCAAAGCATATGAGACATCGGGTTGAGTACACAACATTGCACACATGATTGATCCAATTGCGGAAGCATATAGAATCAAGTTCATGCGGTCCTTATCTTCCAAAGATTTAGGACACTGGTCCTTAGAGAGACTCACACCATATGACATGGGTAAGAATCCCTTCTTGGACTCAAGCATGCTGAACCGCTTCAGCGCCTTCTCAATGTAAGTACTTTGGGTCAAACCCAGCAACTTCTTCGATCTATCTCTATAGATCTTAATACCAAGTATGTAAGTCGCTTCGCCCAAGTCTTTCATAGAAAAGAAGCTCTCTAGGTTGTTCTTAACAACTTGCAGGGCCGGAATGTCATTCCCGATCAACAATATATCATATACATACAATATCAGGAAGACAACAATGCTCCCACTAATCCTCTTGTAAACACAAGGCTCATCCTCGTTCTTGATGAAACCAAACTCTTTGATTTTCTCATCAAAACGCAGATTCCAACTTCGAGAAGCTTGTTTCAATCCATAAATGGATTGATTCAACCTGCATATTTTAGTGGCTTCACTTGGAGATACAGAACCCTTGGGTTGTGTCATATACACTTCCTCAAGGAGGTTTCCATTAAGGAAAGCCATTTTGACATCCATTTGTCAGATCTCGTAGTCATAATACACAGCAATAACAAGTAGAATTTTGATGGACATGACCATGGCAACACGGGAAAAGGTCTCATCATAGTCAACACAATGAATTTGCCTGAAACCTTTAGCCACCAGCCGGCCTTTGAGTGTCTGTACATTCCCATCCATGTTGGTCTTCTTCTTGAAGACCCACTTGCACCCTATGGGTCATACCCCTTATGGTGGTTCCACCAAGGTTCAAACTTGGTTTGTATACATGGAGTCCATTTCAGATTTCATGGCCTCAAGCCACTTCTCGGAGTCAAGTCCATTCATATCTTCTTGGTAGGTTGTAGGCTCATCATCATGATCCATAAGCAACACATTACCTATTTGAGACACGAGAAATCCATATCTCTCAAGCTCAAATCTTAGTCTACCAGATCTACGTAGGACTTGTGTTTCTTGAGCAGACTCTCCAGCTACAACTTCTTGTAGTCCTTGCTCATGTTTGAATTCCCGTTCGTTCTTTGTTTGTGGTTCTTGAACTTCTTCAAGTTCTACCTTTGCAGTCTTTCTGGATAAGAACTCTTTCTCCAAAAAGACACTAGTCCTTGCGACAAACACTTTACCCTCAGACGATAGGTAGAAGTAGTACCCTTTGGTCTCCCTAGGATACCCCACCAGATAACATTTATCCGATTTGGGTTCCAGCTTGTCAGGCATTTGACGTAGTACGTATGCCTCACAGCCCCAAATCTTAATGAACGACATACTAGGACGATACCTAGTCCATATCTCATATGGTGTCTTTTGAACCGTTTTGTTGGAACTCGATTTAGTGTGAAAGCAGCAGTCTCTAGAGCATAACCCCAAAAAGAAATGGGCAGATCTGCATGACTCATCCTCGATCGCACCATGTATAACAAGGTACGATTCCTCCTCTCAGAAACACCATTATGTTGTGGTGTTCCGGGCGGAGTGAGCTGTGATATAATACCACACTCTTTCAGATGATCACGAAACTCATGACTCAGATATTCACCACCTCGATCAGAGCAGAGTGCTTTTATACTTTTTCCTAGTTGGTTGTCCACTTCATTCTTAAACACTTTGAACTTTTCAAAGGTTTCGGATTTGTTCTTCATAAGAAACACGTATCCGTATCTACTGAAATCATTAGTAAATGTAACGAAGTAGTAGAACCCACCTCTAGCCATAGAATTCATGGGTCTGCATACATCACTATGTATTATACCCAAGAGATCATCAACCCTCTCACTACAACTAATGAAAGGAGCTTTCGTCATCTTGCCTAATAAACATGAGTCACATCTCTCAAATGATTCATAGTCAAATGAGTCCAGTAGTCCATCTCTAGGGAGCTTGGATATGCGTTTCTCGTTTATATGGCCTAAATGACCATGCCAAGGTTACGTAGGATTCGAGTCATTTGTTTTTAATCTTTTAGTGTTTTCCACATTTTAGATCGGATGGTCTAAGTTCAAAATATATAAACCATTAAACAATTGGGCTACCCCATAACACACATCGTTCATAAAAATTGAACAACAATTGTTCTTAATTTTAAACGAAAAACCTTGTCAAGACATGAAATGGATATAATGTTTCTAGTTATGGCTGGAACAAAATAACAATTATTTAGTTCTATTACAAGCCCAGTGGGCAAAGAAAGACAATAGACACCAATGACAACGACATCAACTCTTAGTCCATTTCCGATGCGCAAGTCTACCTCCCCTTTACCCAACATTCTTCTCCTTTTCAGTTCCTGCACATTTGTACAAATGTGAGAACCGCATCCGGTATCAAATACCTAAGATGAAGGAGCAGAAAAGTTTATCTCTATAATGTAAATACCTGAAGTGGAAGTCGCACTTCCCTTCTTCTTTTGCAGATCCTCAATATAGAGGGGATAATTCCGCCTCCAATGCCCTGCCTTACCTCAGTGGTGGCACTTTCCTTCCTTCGCCAGACCTTTCCTTTTCAGTGCAGAAGATTTGGGATCAAGATGAGACTTAGATCCTATCTTCGTCTTCTTGGATCCCTTAGTCTTTCCCTTGCCTTTATACACCATCAGTATGGGGCTAGCAGGCTTGACCTTCTTCATATTATTTTCAGCAGTTTTCAACATGCCTAGGAGCTCGGGCAGTGTCTTGTCTATTTCATCCATGTTATAGTTCATGATGAACTGCTCATAACTGTCTGGCAACGATTGCAGGATCAGATCTGTGGCCAACTCTTAGCCCAAGGGAAAACCCAGTCTTTCAAGGTTCTCTATATACCCAATCATCTTGAGTACGTGAGTCCCTACTGAGTCTCGAGCTCCCATCTTGCACTGAAATAATGCCTTGGGTATGTAAAACCTCTCTTGCCGAGCTTGCCCCTCGAACATTTTCTTGAGGTGCTCAATTATCTCATAACCACACATGCTCTCGTATTGCTTTTGAAGCTCAGAGGACATGGTAGCAAGCACGAGACATTACACATCCAAGGTGTCATCCTGATACTTCTTGTAAGCATCTTTGTCTGCTCGCGGAGCATTCCGGGTTGGCTCTGTAGGGGCTTCCCCTTCCAAGACATAGAGCTTGCGCTCTTGCTTGAGAACAATTCTTAGGTTTCTGTACCAGTCAATAAAGTTCATCCCGTTGAGCTTGTCCTTCTCAAGGATAGCTCTCAGAGACAAGGTGGAGTGAGATCCACTTTCCATGGATATTCTACAAGGACTTTTGCAAAGTAAAATTTTAGTACTACATTTCAAAATACATTTTATTCAATAAGGACTTTTATTACAAGCTCCCACTATTTTAATCAAATCGACAACCCTTAATTTCGATTCGGAGAGTTTATGCAAGCTAGTCTCTTAGTGGACAAGATCCGTATTTCACCAAAACAATGAGTCCGCTTTGGCGTTCCTCTCATAATGCGGTTATTTAGGTAGACAATATTTGTCAATTGCATCACTATGCAACTCTTGTATGGTTGGTGAATAACTCTTTATTCACATCCATCACATGGAGCATGCCAACCCTATGCCTCTAGGCACTCAACCTTTGAGGTCACCAAGTTAAGTTGGACCCGATGTCGATAATGAGATATCACAATTATCCGCTCGCACCCTTACCAAGATAGATTAATGCACATTGCTTTGGCAAGCCCACACTTCATCGATCGAGGCAGGAAGAGTGTCGTCCACCGGTAGGCATCCGTACACTTAAAATTTAAAAAGGGATTTTAAGATATAATCGATGAACATTTCATCGTGATTAACATTTAATCACAATGCACATTCACAAAATAGAAATATAACATTCGCAAACCAAATGCATCCCCAATGTGCACAAAAATAAAAGTATCAACACTTTTGATAAGAGGGGCTAAATCTGAACACTTAGAACACTTCTAAATCTCCAGATTTACATGCATTGAACACATGCAAAACAACTCCACTTATGCAGTAGACAAGCTTGTCTCTCAATGTCAGATTCAAAATCTAAGACACTTGATTTCACAAATCATTTTGAGGGATGGTTACTGCAAAGGAGAAATAATTTCTGAAATAATGAAATCGTAATGCAATCACATGCATTCCAGGCGGGATTCCATGGGTCCGCGCCCCTGGAGGGGTCTTAGGAGCAGATTCCCTAATGGGGTCTAAGGGACAACGCCCCTTGCGGGGTGCGGGGCAGAGCCCCAACCAAATTTTGAAAAACACACCACCGGAAACCACACAAAATACATCAAAACTGATGCTCCAGGAAGAAATCTACACATTTTGAACGTTTCTAAATTTCTAGATTTGTACGCACAGGATCTAAACCTAGCACTGATACCACTGTTGTGTTTTCTACATACCATTCATAATGATAATAGCACAACAAATGTGCGCAGCGGAAGAAACAAAAAACAAGAACAACCCAAAAGAGTTACGGATCAGGCGATTTCATGAATCAAGAAATAAGGAAAGCAACACCATGCAATACCTGAAGGGGATTGAGTCAATATTCAACCGAGGTGCTCCACAACTGAAATCCAGAAACCAGTCATTGAGTCCCAAGCGCTGAAATGGATCAGCGCCTCTACGGAAGTTCACACGAGCGAAGGAGAACCCTAGCTTCTTGTCGAACAATAACTAGGCTAGAGAAGAAGTGTAACATCCCAACTTTGAAAAATGGATCTTGCCAGTTCAGTTGAACCCTTGGAAGAGCTTAGGCCGGGTCAGAGGAAAACCACGACCCGACCTTCACCACTTAATGGTGGTCATTAAGAGAAATGACTGTTTTGGTTAGCATCGTGCTTCGCCACAACGTTGTTTATTGAGCATATGTGCTCCGAATCGACTTCTGTCAGTTGCATTAGACTCGTATGGTCGATACGAGTGCAACAGAATTTGTTTCGTGCCAATCCGAGATCGTTTCGAGAAAATGACTATTTTGAGTAATATCGAGCGTTGCAACAACGCCACTTTAAAATATTAAGCAAACGAGCTCTGAATTAATCCCAGTTACTCGCATCGGACTCGTATGACCAATACGAGCGCAATGCATTTCATTTCGTTCAAATCCGATGGGATTTGAGAAAGTTAGTCGAAATGAGTTATTTTGAGTTATGTGCCAACATAGAAAATGTTCCCCACTCTGAGGGGCACCTACTGTAATTTTGGGGATTTTTAGGAGAAGTATTGCTATTTTCAAATTCCCTTACAAGGTTTTAGGCTGTTAGAACTTAGGAAAATTCCAAGGCTCTGCATTCGACGAACTCCATCCTGAGTTCGACAAACAGCGTGCTTCAATCTGCGTTCGACGAACTCCATCCCGAGTTCGACGAACGACGTGCTTCAATCTGCGTTCGATGAACTCCATCCTGAGTTCAACGAACGACGTGCTTCAGTTCGACGAAAGTTCTTCTCAGATCGACGAACTGTCGCCTGGCGACCTCTGATCTATGAACGGTCGAGAGATCGAGGAACTGCGTTCGACGAATGGGCGGGAGATCGACGAACTATCTCTTGGTGGCCTCTGATCGACGAACGATCGAGAGATCGACGAACTGCGTTCGACGAATGGGCTGGAGATTGACGAACTATCTCCTGGTGGCCTCCGATCGACGAACGGTCGAGAGATCGACGAACTGCGTTCGACGAAGGGGCGGAAGAAAACCAGGGGCGGAAAAACCATGGGCGGAGAACCATGGGCGGGAGAAGAAGCTCACCGGGGGCTCGTGGGAGCTCTTGATTTGTCATCCATGGCTATAAATCGAGATGGTTTGGTACTCGTCAGAGGAGCTGGACCTTTTCCTCCTCCGGCAATGGTAGACTCTAAACCTCCTCTAATTTTGTTTACTCATCATCTTGGGTTATCATGAGAGTGGGAAGATTTATGGTGCTCGATCTGGTTTAGAGGTTTGGGTTTTCTTCCTCTTCAAGGAAGGATCTCCTCTTTCTCTCACTAACTCTATCTCCTCCCCTTCATCACTTCTCTATTGCTTTACCGATTGTGGCCCTGATCTGTTGGGGGTTTAGGCTAGCAGATTTCTTAGTTGTGTTACAAGATTTTTTTTTCTGATTATGCTAACTAATTCCTGGCTGTTTTTTTTAACAATTATGGGTATATAAATATGCTAGCAGATTTTAGGATTTATGCTAGCAAAATCATGATTTCCTGCTCGGGTGGGGTGGCTGTTTGCTTACCCTTCCAGGAATTTCATTTCAAGATTTATTTTGTTCTTATTTTTGAGAAATGGGGGGTGGTGGCTGCTACCTTTTACTATTCCAGGAATTTCAAGATTTGTTTTGTTCTTTTTTGGAAATGGGGGCTGGTGGCTGTTTGCTTATCCTTCCAGGAATCTCATTATTTGAGATATTCTTTGCTTATTTTGGGGAAATCGGGCTGGTGGCTGCTGGTTTAACCTTCCAGGATTGCATGATTAGAAGGTTATTTTGTGGGGAACTATGTGCTGGTGTCCCTGGTTTATGCTTACAAAATTCTTGGTTTCATGCTGACAAGATTGCATGCTTGCTTCATTTTGGCATTCCTGATCATGTTGCTTGCTAGACTATGCATATTTCATATATTTGATTAGCTAATTCCGCAGCTAAAAAACCGGATGGGTGTATATATATATATATTGGCAAGGTCATCTCTCTCCTACCCTCTTTCTTTGTTTGTGCAAGTTTATTTATATATATATGTACACATATATTTATACATATTTATCACATAGGAAGGGGGCTTCACAGGGGAAGGTGGAAGAACAAAGGCTCTAGCGCAGCCCTTGGATGATTCATGTGCTCCTACTCTCCCTCTAAGAGCTTTACTTATGATTGATGTGCCAATATCTTTCTCTCTCTCTCTCTCTCTACCTACTTTATCTTCCCCATGAGGAAATTTCTGAAGGTTTGAGTTAAAACTGCATATGATAAATCGTATGTATTTTGTAGAGGCTTAAATTTGGAATGAAGGTAATCTAACATGAGTCAAGGTCGGTTTTACAATGGGCGTGGTTTAAATGTCAGCTATGGCTCGACATGGAAGGGTACATGGTTGATGATGATGTAAATGTTAGGGGAATTGTTGTTGTTATTCTCACGGCAAAGTCTTCTTGTCCCCATCCCCTCCTCCTCCTTACTAGAAGCTCTATCAAAATGGGGGCTGCTCTTCATCTCTTTCTCAGCCCTTGTAATTCCTAACTTAGTTCTGACTAAATGGGTGCTGCAATGGGGATTGAATTCTAAGCTAGGGGTGAGGTTGTTCTGATGAGTTGGAAGTTAAATTCCATCTACTTCTCCCCCACTCCTCTCTCTCACTCCCCAATTACAATCATTAAATGCTTCATCTGAGCTTACAAATATTTGGGACCGGCTGGACTGTCAAGTCCTTCATTAGTTTGGCATATTATTCCATAACAGATGAGGTCGGTTGGGATGGGTTTTCAGATGGAAGTTTTCTAAAATAAATTGCATCTCAATATTAATATTTCTATTGAGGGGGGAGATGATTTATTAATGTTTTAATTAAATCTTGAGCCCAGCTGTAGGTTCAAGATAATGGTGGACTTGACTTTGTAATTTTCCACCAGGTATGGCTTGGGATTCTCGGTTTGAATTGAAATAAATTGGGAAGGAAATGAAGATCGTATCTCTCTCTCACTCTCTCCCCATATTTATACAAGTTCCAATACATACACTTATATGTATGTTTACACATAATAGGGTCTATATATCTTGGGGCATTGGGGATGGACTGAAGAGAAGCTTCCAGGTAACCCATCCAATTGACATTATGGTTGGGGAGGAGGTTTGAAGAAGAGAGTTTTCTCCTCAGTCTACTTGTTGTGCCACTATTGTGGAAGTCCCCTGAGCCTTAGGTTTCTACCATGTTCCAACTTATCCTTGTCCATAAAACTAAATGCAACTTACGGGGATCCTTTCCTCCTATGAGAACCCATGTGCCTTCTTCCTGATTTCTGAGCGTAGGCTAGAGATATATAAATTGGGCCTAAAATTATGTTGGAGGAGTGGGTTACAATTACTAATGTTATATACAACTCTCTCTCACTCGGTGTAAGTTCTAATATATATATATATATATGTACACATACATGTATGTATACATATCACATAAGAGTGTCTATCCTGGGGCTTCACTTGAGAGGTTGGGAAGTTTACTTCGGATAGCTGCTATGCCTCCTTTCCCTCCAATGTTGTCAAGATCAAATTTATATATATTATTCATTGATCTTATATGGAGATAGAGTTAAGGGTTGAAACTCTATGGCTCAATTGGTTCAATTTTGCCGAAATCAGTAAAGCAAAACCTGAAGTTAGATTTCTGCTCAAGTTTCGAAATGGAAATGTGTCTTGCAAGAGATGATCAAATATTATTGTTCCCACTAAGAGAATTCGTAAAGTGGTGAAGGAATGGAATACCTGTGGGAGTTGATCACCCACAGTTTATTATAATATACACTATCTGTATTCGTCTTAATTCCATGCTCTCATATTACCTACTACTTCTTGTGCCTACAAATAATCATAGAGTTTTTCGAGGGACTTGGGCTTGACCGCCAAGCATCGAAATGATCGACGAAAGTCTACATGAATGCAATAGTGCCTTATGTGGGCAGCTTGGGTATGATTGCCAGCCGGGTTAAAATAATAGTACCTTCTCGGATGGAGATATGGTAAGCTTATAAAGAGTTCATCTTCTCTCTCTCTATAAACTCTCGGATGGAATTATTGTTAAGCTTAAAAGAATTTCTCTGCTTATGAAAACACATGTTGCCTTCGAGAAGTAATTCCTACGGGAATATATCGTGCCTTCGAGAAATAATCCTACGGGAAAATGTTGTGCCTTCGAGAATTATTCCTACGGGAATATATTGTGTCTTTGAGAAATATTCCTACGGGAATATATTGTGCCTTCGAGAAATATTCCTACGAGAATATATTGTGCCTTCGAGAAATATTCCTACGGGAATATATTGTGCCTTCGAGAATTATTACTACGGAATATATTGTGCCTTCGAGAATTATTCCTACGGAATATATTGTGCCTTCGAGAAATATTCCAATGGGAATATATTGTGCCTTCGAGAAATATTCCTACGGGAATATATTGTGCCTTCGAGAAATATTCCTACGGGAATATATTGTGCCTTCGAGAATTATTCCTACGGGAATGTATTGTGCCTTCCAGAAATATTCCTACGGGAATATATTGTCCCTTCGAGAATTATCTCGATGGGAATTAAATGTGCCTTCGAAAAATGTGCCTTGGGAGAATGTCGGATGGCCGAAGGGTTTCACTCTAAGGCAACCCGCATGATAGACGGTCTGGGAGGGCAACCCGTGCGAAACTAATAGAACTACGTGGGTCTGAGATCGTATGCAAGATGATACGGAGTACGTAGGCGGTGGTCGTGGGAAGACTACCTCGGCCCAATAAGAGTCCAGATATCCCCTCCCTTATAAATGTTATATTATGTTTGTGGTTAATAGTGGTTGGATTCTATTCATAGTTCTAATAACTTGTCTTTAGCAAAGGTGACAGGTGCGGATGAGTGACAACACCCATGTGTGGATGAAGCCACGGAGCAGGCTACGTCAGGTATAAATTTGTTAAGCCGCATCTCCTTTTGTTGTGCCCTATCTCAGGGTATATATATAATGGCAATAAATCCTTGATGGTTAGGATTTAATGTGGCGGAGATATGTAAATTATTTATACAGGTCTTGAAATTGTGGTTTCTGTGATATTTAATCTTCCGCTATAATACTACGTCTTCCGCTAAGTACTATATTGTGCACTCGCAAATGGTGCCTCCCGCTAGAGATCCGCTTCGCTACTCTGTGGTGTGTTGTGATTTTCGCTTAATATTAACCCTATGCGTGACAACAGAGTGTTCAAGGAAGGGGGATTGGAGAGGCTAGTACCTTCACCCTTCGTGATCGCTTCGGCGTCGTGCAAAAAGGGTGGTGTGAGATAAGATCCCCGGCCGGACCGCTGATTTGGGAGGGGGGGGGGGGGGGGGGGGGGGGGGGGGGGGTCTTACAAGAAGAACCCTCAATGTCTCCCATGGACTGATATGTCCGAAGACAGGGAGAGGCGGCGGTGGCAGAAATGGCCGATCGGAACTCTTCCGTTGCACTTCGGAACTCTTCCTTCATCCTCTCTGATTCGCAAAAGGAGATCACACATTTTGGGTAAAGAATCGTATTCTATTTATACCCAGGCGAGAGATAGGCTATACGCACACCCACGACCAACATTGGAGTAAATAGAATTCGTCGAGTGAACATTTCACAGAAGAAATTCGTCGAGTAACAAACTGAATTCGTCGAGTAAAATAGAATTCGTCGAGTGAACCTTTCACTAACAAAATTCGTCGAGTAATAAATGATTCGTCTAGTAATCATAAATTCATCGAGTCATGAATTCGTCGAGTTCATCGAGTAATCATGAATTCGTCGAGTCATTATGATTTTGTTGAGTAATCATCAAATCGTCACTCGACGAATTGAAGTAAGAGTCGTCGAGACACTCTCGACGACTCGACTCGAAAACTTGTCAACACGCTCCATACAATATTAACAATACTTGGGGAGCATTCAGTTGACTCGAGACAACTCCAATAAGTCATATGATTGGTCCTTAACCCATATCCAATATGAGTAAGGCCAACACAATTCTTCCTCCAACATCTCCAAACACTCTTGAGTGTGACCCCATAGGCTCATATCGCGTTGGCAGTGAGACTAGATGCTTGATCACTTCCAGATCACCTTGGAAACACCAACATGCAGGGCCAGCCACTCGTATGCAGAACTGTAGGAAGAAAAGTGTGGATTGATTGTGGCGATCTCATTTTTTGAGGTCGCGCGGTCTGAAGCTTGTTGACCAGTTTGTTATGTTCACAGGTTAGCGGCCGACGGTCTACCGTCAGCTTTCTTCCTTTCTTTCCAGCTTTGAATAAACCAGCTCGCCAGCGGTATGACTGGGCGAACTGTGTTTGAAGTTCGTGGTCTGTTTGCCACATACTCAGTTGATTAGTCGACCTTCAGTGGTCAGGCGGTCTTGAGTTGCGGTCTGGCAACAATGAGCAATTCTTCTTTTGTGTTCACGGGTTACTTCCTTGATTTTGTGACCGTGCGGTCTGGCGATCAAGAAGTGCAAACAACATTGTTTTTCAGCAGTTACAATAAGGAGCAGTTCATGCGGTCTGGCAGTTCACAGGTCGGCGACCTGTCTTGTTCGCGCGGTCTCAGGGAAGCCGTCGATCTTGCTGAGTTCGAGCGGTCTGGGCAGTCTCAGATATTCTAGCCGCCAGATGCTTGTTGTGTTGCTTGTTCTTCTCATCAAAGTTTTCTCTTATAAATCATGTCTCGCCGTGTATGCAGCGCATTGTAAAAAGATAGTCAATAAAGATTTTCTTGTCCTTCCTTGTCACTGGTTAACTGATTTGAATTGATTGAAGTCTTCGATCCTACTCCAAAATTTTAACACAAGAGGCAGCTAAAACAAAAGAAACATATACATAACATGCATATTTGATCAAGAAAGACAACAAAGAGAATCCTTACTTCGGGCGCGATAAAAATCTATCTCATAGCAATAACTTTGACAAAGAAAGACAGTAGTCATTATAATAATAATATTAATAAATAGATGAGACTGATCAGCTCAAAAAGGGCATCAATAACACCAGGAAAAAATAAGGCACCGAGGCGGAGGCACATAGTACAACCCAAACCATCATTCCAAAGCACACAGAGCCCGGGTGTATGATCCGCAAATACAAGGCACTGCGACGGTGGTTCATTCCACTAACGCTCACAACCCCACACAACATAAATAATCACTAGTCTTATAAAAGAACAATTAAATAGCCTACTAGCAACATGCCAGACTTGAAATTAGGTGAAACACCCCAGTCTTCAAAAGGCAGAGAAAACAAGCTACTGGAAGCTAGCGTCGGGCGGTAGCTTTATTGGCTTGAGGATTATCGTCGGGAAGGAGACCATATCGTCGAGATGGAGACAACAATGTCGTCGAGACAGAGACAATGATGTCGAGACAAAGACAATAATGCCAACGAGATGATATCGACGTGGAGATATCGAGGAGACCATAGAACCGACGGTAGCGCTAGCTTTAATGGCTTCATGTCATTGGAAAGGGAAGACAATATCGTCGAAATGGAAGACAATATCGTCGAAATGGAAGACAATATCGTCGAGACGATTAAGACGATATAGACGAGGCGATATTTACAAGACAATATCAAAGGGACGCTAGCGCCGGCGGTTGCGCTAGCGACGGATGGTAGCTCAGCTAGATCACAAATTAAAACTACCTGAAGGTAACTCTTCCAGAACTCAAATTTAAACTCAAGAACAAAGATCTAGACCATTTCAGGAGAAATAAATTCCACACTAAGGTTGGGAATGAGGACACAAGAATGAAACAAGAAATTTGGTAGCATTTAGACAAGGTCTTTTAGCTATAGGACAAAGACATAAGACTTTGGATACAGGTCAACAAAACGAATTAAGAAAGTTACTTCAAAATTAGGTTTTTAGGCACCAAAGAATAAATAAATATATAGCTAAATTTAGGGGGGTTAAATGGTTAACAAAAATGAAGAAAAATCAAAGAAACAAGAATTTAAGAAGATCAATAGAGATCAAAGGGGAAGCAAACCACCACTTTCCCAAATTCTTCCACATTCCAAACGGAGTTGCGGCAAGAAGCACGCGAACACGAAGAGCACGCCGAGATCTTTCCAAAGCTAAGCTCCGACGAAGAAGAAGAGCACAGAGGCTCTCGAGATGGCGGCCGGAAGGATCACAGAGAAAAGCTCTCCTCCTCTCTCAACTCTCTGGTTTGGGGATTCTTGGAAGAAGAGATATGGCACTTGGAGAAGATGAAAGAAAAAAAAAGACCATTTAAATCATAATTTAAGGTAGTGGGATCAGATTTCAAGAAGGAAAATTATTACTTTATAAAATTTAAGTGTTGGATTTATCATAATGGAAGAGGATTTAACTAAATACATTATTATATATATATCATAATAACAACTATTACGAACGGCTAAAAGCACACTGATTTGAATGAAAAATGCGCCAAAGGCGAAATCCAGTGCTACGAACTCAACGACGAAGTCAAAACCAAAATCCGACTAGCCTTTCTCGAGTTAAAATTTTTCAAGGCTTACGGCGAACAATAAATCCACAAATCTTTGAAAAAATGCCGAGACTCAAAAATTGCTCGGATAGCAACGAAATTTGACGAACACGTCTAAAATTAATTAATTAAATTTTCTAACGCGAGTTTTTTTCAATTTCGACAAGAATTCCAGAACTTAACCAACTCGACCGAATGGACGCGAAAACGCACTAATGGCGACGCGTCGCCAACTCCTTGCCAACGAACGCCCTTATGCCATTATGACGTCACCAAGAGGATTAAATAAATGTGATGTAGATCTAAATCTTTTCCCAATGATTTCGAATGATACAAAAATTTGGATTTTCTCAACAAGAAATATGATCAACATTTTCACATTTAAATAACATCGCTATCAAAAACATGATCATTAAATAGATGAAAATTTGCAAGAGAAGAGCCCGTTTTAAAATGTAAGATTCCGATCTAGTAAAATGATACACCAACAAGAAGAGAACAGAAAGAGCAAATCGCGTTTTAAAATCTGTAAAAATAAAATGAACATTCACTTGTTTGAATTGCAAGTGATTAATTCAAAAATTTTGTAGGCAACACCAAACTTTTACTCCACCAAAATTACTAGCAAGAAGAAGATTTAGAATAATCACACACCAAGAAAGGGAGATAGAGACAAGTTACCCAATGAGTCTCACAAAGGGGTTGCGGAGCATCACACTACCACAGATTCTACCGGAGTCACACCGGAGAAGACGATCTCTCCTCCAAGAGAGAGAGGGACGAAATGTCCTCTAGGAGAGAGGGAGGGAGCGACACATCCAAAGGAGGGCTGATTTGAAGTTCTCAAAAATATTCTCATTAGGTTTTCATCTCTAAAAAGAGATATAAATAGAGTTACAATAGTCTCTCACAACCATTCATCCTAGGGATAAAATCTCGGCCATTCAACATCTTTGGCCAAATGTAAAGTGCATGAATTAAAATAAAAGACTCAAACCAACTTGAACCAAGAGGACTTATGGCTTGTCCAAATTGGTTCAACCCAAATAAAAATTGTCTTAACATAACAAACAACACAAACATTTTTAACTAGATAATTATCCAAAAAAAAACCATTTAATAAAGTGAACTAATTATTCTTCTGGGTTCGAGGGCGAAGATTGTAGCGGCTTGAACCTTCAAAAGAATCTGGTTCACCAAGCGGTACTGGGTTGGCTCCATCATTTCTTCTGGAGGAATCTTAGCGATCTCAGACCAGATCGCCAGATAATGGTGGAGGTTGTAACACCCTGCCAGTAAAAAATAATATAACAGTAGGTCCGGCTGGGACCCCACGCTATACTAGCCACACTAGCTAGGCGTTAAAAGGAGATATACAGAAAAGAACTACACCAGAGTATACTAAACATAAGCGGAAGCATAAAGATTTAACATTTCTTTCAGAATAGTCCATTATCACAGGAATAAAACAATAAAGTGTAGAGTTACGGCCTTAAGGCCTTACATTCCAAAATGTACAAAACTCCTAAACATACTTCGGCACGCAGGCCGGCAATACATGAAAAGAAGAAAAGAGGCTGGCCTTCGAGGGCCAACGCAGCAAAAAGGGCCAACGCCCGCTATTTCCTGCTAGGCTCACCTGCACCTGCATAAGAAGATTCCACGAAGAGGTGGCAAACAAAGTAACGGTCAGCACAGCTGACCAAATTATAACGACCCCACCGCTTTCTCGGGGTGGCGGAGCTTCTTCCCTGCAAACAAGTCGTACAAGCAGCAAGTAGTACTAAGGAAGGTGCAAACTACACAAGGTGAGGTTTCAAGCACAATCAATCTTCTAGGTGTAGCAAAAAATAGAGTTGATCCTGGGAATGCACATGATGTTGGTTGGGTTCACCCGAAGGTTCCCCACAACCGCCTAAGCAACGCATGAGGCTAATCATAACATCAATCCAAAACCAACTGCGGGTTCTCACGACCACACGTAACCAGCTAAGCTAAAGAGCCTAGTGAACGCTTGGGCATTTACCTATTGGAGGAACCCTCCCAAACAGGTCTATCCCACGATCACACGGCGTCCCGAGGTTTCCCCCTCTCGCCGATAAGCATGGTGCGGGTTCGGTACAAGCTTGTGCCCGTTGCTCAAATCATCGCGTTAACAACAACGATGCGGGTGTAGCTTTACCTCGGCCCGATTGCAAGGAAACACCGATGGGCGTTCCCAATCACGATAAGTTACGCACCTAAACCAACCAAGTGGCCCTAGGCTTCACTAGAACAACCAACGAAGGAGGTATACAACGACTCACTTCAATTTCGTGGTGAAGGTTTGCATTCCACCACTCTCCAAGCAAGGGGCTTTCGTTAGGATCTTCACACGACGCCTAATCTAAAGTCCCGCAATACTATAGATGATCTCACAGAGTCATTCTCCGGCACGCATTCTAGGCCTAACCTAAATGCAACGTCGTAAATCAAGCATCACCGATTCGGGCTCACGACCACGAATAGGCTTCACACACAATGCCTAAATCCGCATGACTACCGGATTTCTAGATGCAATATGCCGGGGACGGACACAATCGACCCGGAGTTCCGAAGCACTAGAGGAAATCCTACACTTCACCCTTTTGGTGAAAGAGAGTCCTCATGCAAGCATAGAAAAAGAAAGAGAGGACAAAGAACACGTCCTAAGACCGGGAGAAAGAAGCATTACCCTTGGAGCACGCTTCGGCGCCATGGAACAAAACTTGTTCGGTGGGAAACGATGGCAGCAGACTCCTCTCCGCAAATCCGGTCTCGATTTGCGAATCTGAGCTTTGGAGCTCCTTCAATGGGGGAAAATGGCTCCTCCTTCTCTCTAGGTTTTCAAAGGTAAGAGAGAGAGTGGGGTGGGTGAAATGAGGTTCTAAACCCTCATTTCCCGACCTTAAGCCATCAGGAAATATTTCCCACCATCAGATCTCCTCACAACTCAACGGATGGCTCAGATTTAAACTTAAAATGGACTGGAAAAACCCGTACACGGCTTGGCACACGGCCGTGTGCCAGACCGTGTGAACACACAAGAAAAATTGGAGCTAGACACACCCTAGCACACGGCCATGTCTATGGCCGTGTGGATCTACACGGTTAGGGACACAGCCGTGTGCCTAGCCGTGACCTTCTCTGCCAAAGTTTGACGCTTAAAAATCACAGACACGGCCTTGCACATGGCCGTGTCGCAAGCCATGTCAAAAATCAGCTTCTCTAAAAAGCTTCCTAAGCACCCCCAAACATCCCCAAAACCCCATGGGACTCCTCAAATGCTCTTAGGGTCTTCATGGAAAGCAATTAGATGAATTTTGGGGTGTTACAACTCTCCACCCCTTAAGAGAATTTTGTCCCGAAATTTCTAATATGAAAGCAATCAAACATAAGTCGTACCTGAGAGAAATAGCTCGGGGTACTCCGCAAGCATTTCCTGTTCTCTTTCCCAAGAGAGTTCCTCTCGCCCGCAATTATTCCAACGGACTTTCACCATCCGAATCGACTTGTTCCGCAACAACTTCACTTCAGTGTCTTTAATGCAAATGGGTTTGACTTTCGTCTCTAGCCCACCATCTACCGACACTTCGCTGACCGCAGCAACAAGATTTGGCTCCTTAACAGCCTTCTGCAACACAGAGATGTGGAATACATCATGCAACCCGCTCAGCTCCGAAGATAGAACAAGCCAGTAGGCAGCTTCACCAATGCGCTCCAAGATCTCGAACGGTCCTAAGTACCTCAGACTTAGCTTTTTCAAGCGTCGGATCCTCGATACTCCTTTGAACGGTTTGATCTTGAGATAAACCCAGTCGCCAACGGCGAACTCGACATTCCGATGATTTGCATTGTAGTATTTTGCCTGCCGATCTTGGGCAATGAGCAATCGATCCCGAATAGCCCGAATCGATGTATTTGCCTCCTCCACATCCTTGTGTTTCAACAACTTAGTGTCGTCCGTTTCAGCCCAAGATAACGGTGTGCGACATTTCCTACCATAAAGAGCCTCGAAAGGGGCCATCTTTATACTTGCTTGGTAGTTGTTGTTGTAAGCAAACTCAATCATATAGAGATGGTCCTTCCATCTATTTCCGAAGTCCAGGGCGCACATCCTCACCATGTCCTCCATCGTCCTATTGGTCCTTTCGGTCTGTCCATCCGTTTGCGGGTGGAAGGCCGTGCTAAACATCAGCTTGGTACCCAATAATTGATGAATCAGCCTCCAATCATTTGATGTGAATAGCCCATCGCGATCACTGACGAGGCTACGGGGAATCCCGTGCAACCGTACGATGTTATCGACGTACAACTTTGCCAGCTTCTCCACAGAATCTTCCTTCCAGTTCGGAATAAAGTGTGATACCTTCGTCAATCGGTCCACGATCACCCAGATGGCGTCGTTTCCATGTTGCGATCTCGGCAATCCGTGCACGAAATCCATCGAAATATCATCGAACTTCCATTCCGGAATCGGCAATGACTTCAGAAACCCGCCGGGACGTTGCCATTCCACCTTCACCAACGCGCAAGTATGACACTTGGCCACGTAGAGGGCAATGTCTTTCTTCATACCCGGCCACCAGAAGAATTTCTTCATATCCATGTACATTTTCGTGCTCCCAGGGTGGATCGAGTACTTGGTATGATGAGCCTCGTACATCAACTCCGCCCGTAATGTACCAACATTTGGGACGCACAATCTGTCGTTCTTCCACATAAGGCCATCTTCGAAAGAGAAATCAGGGTTTGACCCATCAACGGTCTCTGCTTCATAGAGTTTCATGCTCTCATCCAACTCCAATGCTTGTCGAACTTGGTCGGCGAGGTCGTATTGAACCTTAATCCAGTTCAAGCATGCTGAAGGAGATGCTCTTCTATCGACGCAAACGATCTCCATAACTTCTAGCTCGCGGATTAGACGCTCATCGTGCATCAAAATCCAATTTGCTTGAGCAGGAGCCCGACGACTCAACGCGTCTGCAACTACATTTCCCTTACCAGGAGTATATTTGATGTCGAAGGTGTAGTCCCCAAGGAACTCCATCCACCTCCTCTGACGCATATTCAACTCCCTTTGATCCGCAGGTACTTGAGGCTCTTGTGGTCAGTAAAGATATCGATCTTCACGCCATACAAGTAATGCCTCCAAAGCTTTAGGGCGAAAACCACGGCCGCTAGCTCCAAATCATGGACCGGGTAGTTCCTTTTGTGAACCTTCAGTTGTCGGGAGCCGTAGGCAATTACCATTCCGAACTGCACTAGGACGCAACCCAAACCACTCCCCGAGGCGTCACTATAAATTTCGTAGCCTTCCGTACCATATGGCGAGCATAGCATGGGCGCCGTGGTCAGACGACTCTTCAGTTCTTCAAAAGCTCGAGCGCACTCGGGCGCACTCGGGCGACCAGTCGAACTTGTGATCTTTCCTAGTCAGTTTAGTGAGAGGGAGTGCGACCCTCGAGGAGTTCTCCACAAAGCGCCTATAATAACCGGCAAGTCCTAAGAAACTTCGGACTTCCGCTACATTTTTCAACACAGGACACGCTCAGATCGCTTTTATTTTCGACGGATCAACCGCAATTCCATCCCCACTAACAACATGACCCAGGAATGCTACTGACGATAGCCAAAACTCGCACTTGGAGAACTTGGCATATAATTGACTCCTCCTCAGGGTGCTCAAAACTACGTGCAGATGCTCTGCATGCTCCTCCTCCGACTGAGAGTATTCCAAAATGTCGTCGATGAAGACGATCACAAATTGATCCAAATACTCTCGGAACGTTCTATTCATTAAGTCCATAAATACCGACGGTGCATTAGATAGACCGAACGGCATAACGGTGAACTCATAGTGCCCAAAGCGGGTACTGAACGTTGTCTTTGGAATGTCACATTCCCTTATACGCAGTTGGTAATAGCCGGACCTTAAGTCTAGCTTAGAGTATACCGTCGACCCAACTAGTTGATCGAATAAATCATCGATTCTTGGAATCGGGTATCGGTTTTTCTCGGTCAACTTGTTCAGCTCTCGATAGTCGATACATAGACGCAAGCTCCCGTCCTTCTTTTTCACAAAGAGGACCGGTGCACTCCAAGGCGATGAACTTGGACGTACGTAGCCTAGCTCTAGCAGCTCTTGCAATTGAACCTTCAGCTCTGCCAATTCCTTTGGCACTATCCGGTACGGTGAGCAGGCCACAGGTTTGGCACCTGGCACCAGCTCAATACATAAATCAATCTCCCGCTGAGGCGGAGCCCAGTTAGTTTGTTAGGAAACACATCGGCGTACTCCGCTACAACTGGGACATCACATAACTTGGGCTTTGGCTCCGAAGCCTCCAACAGAGTGAAGAACAATTCCGCGCCCTTTCTCACCGCCTTAACCACCTGGAGAGCAGACATCAGTGTCTTACTCGCTCCTCGCATACCTGCGAACGTGGTTTCATATTCGGTGTTCTTTCCCAGAGTGATATCCTTTGAATTGCAATCTATGCATGCTCGCTGCTCCGAGAGCCAGTCCATGCCGAAGATCACATCAAATTCAGCTAACGGTAATAACGACGCTTCCAAGTCGAAATCCTGATTTCCGATTCGCACCTTCACACGGATCTTCCTATCTGCACTCATGCGAGACCCGTTAGGTAGCACTACCTCCAATCTATCTTTTGCTAAGGTTGACGACACTCCGATTCGCACCACGAAGCCCGTAGATAGAAAAGAGTGCAATGCTCCCGTATCAAAAAGAGCTCTCGCCAGATAGTTGAAAATTAGGACGAAACCTAGTTGCACACAAATCAAACATAAAGTCGCACAACAGTGTCAATCACACATAGCTATGTAAAAGCTAACATTTAATTCAAACCTGTGACGACATCAGTTTGTCGTATGGCTTCTTGCTGGCCAAGCGAGTAAACTCTCGGCTTGGTCGGAATGTGCTGGGAAGCAGCAGACTCCTCAGCTTTTCCCTTTTCCGCATGACCCGCAGCACGAGCATAGTCCATCTCTTGGTTCTCTGGCCTCGGGGGACCATTGCGACACACGTTTTCTTTGTGTCCCACCTTTCCGCAAGTGAAACATGTAATTGGACCACGTGCAGTCGTAGCTCCCGACACAATTGAGCGAGTTGGTTCCGCAGACTTGAACTTCCTTTTGTTCCTCCTGAACTCAGATTTGGATTGAGAGGTCGGCGCATGAAATTCAGGTTTCTTTGCCACGCCCTTTGCTTGTACTCTCTTCATGTCCAACTCCAGAGATCTGGCGCTTTGCACCATCATATGGAAGCCAAACGTCATTGGGCCTGCAAGGAGCAGCCTCAACTCATCCCGAAGACCTTCATAAAACTTGTTCGTCTTCATTTCCTCATCTTCCACCAAAAACCCTGCATAGCGGCCCAATCTAGTGAACTCATGCAAGTACTCGTCCACCGAGCTATCGCCTTGAGTTAACTTTAAGAACTGGTTCTGCAATGCAATGCATTGGGCAGAGGGAATATATCTATGAAGAAACGACTTTGAGAACTCCGCCAAAGTGATCTCGGTAATATCCTTACCTTCAAACTTATGCGCTTCCTGCTCGGCCCACCAAAGCTCTGCTTCTCCGTTAAGGAGAAAGCTGGATAGGGTGACCATCATAGCTTCTTCCGTTGCTGTCGCCTTTAGAGTTTTTCTAACCGTTGATAGCCAGTCCTCCGCCTCCGTTGGGGATTCGGTCCCCGAGAAAGTTGGAGGGTGGAAGCTTAGAAAGTGCTGCAGTTGTTGATCACGCTCTCGCGCAACAGCTACATGCTCTACACGACGCTCCACCCTTGTCACCACCGCAGGTTCCACTACAACCACTTGCACAGGGGTCTCCATCCTCGGTTCCACCGCAGGTTCCACTGCAGGTTCGATCACCGGGGCCGCATCTGTAATAGGGGTAGCAGGTTGTGCAAGCCTTTGAGGTTGAGTATTGATCATCGCGAAGACAACTTCTGCGATTAACCTGATCATCTCCGCAGGAGGAGTGGTCGCTGGCACCTCAGCCGACGCACTACTTTCAGCGGTGTTACGGGGTTGAGACTGCCCCGCAGCACTCCTAGTCACATATAATCGTGCAATACACAATTTAATGACCGAAAACATATCAAACAACAATCATGGAATGCTCAGGTTCCGCAAACATGTATGTTTTTGCATTCCTAAGTGGACATTCTTATTAGTTTTTGTCATTTTAGGTGAATGCACATCCCGTGCACACCACCCCTTACAAGGAATTCGTCCCAAATTCGCTAAACTACGGATCGACGCCCTAAGTCCGATACCAAATTGTAACACCCTGCCAGTACAAATAATATAACAGTAGGTCCGGCCGGGACCCCACGCTATACTAACCACACTAGCTAGGCGTTAAAAGGAGATATACAGAAAAGAACATCACCAGAGTATACTAAACATAAGTGGAAGCATAAAGATTTAACATTTCTTTCATAATAGTCCACTATCACAGGAATGAAACAATAAAGTGTAGAGTTACGGTCTTAAGGCCTTACATTCCAAAATGTACAAAACTCCTAAACATACTTCGGCACGCAGGCCGGCAATACATGAAAAGCAGAAAAGAGGCTGGCCTTCGAGGGCCAACGCAGCAAAAAGGGCCACCGCCCGCTATTTCCCGCCAGGCTCACCTGCACCTGCATAAGAAGATTCCACCAAGAGGTGGCAAACAAAGTAACGGTCAGCACAGCTGACCAAATTATAACGACCCCACCCCTTTCTCGGGGTGGCGGAGCTTCTTCCCTGCAAACAAAATGTACAAGCAGCAAATAGTACTAAGGAAGGTGCAAACTACACAAGGTGAGGTTTCAAGCACAATCAATCTTCTAGGTGTAGCAACAAATAGAGTTGATCCTGGGAATGCACATGATGTTGGTTGGGTTCACCCGAAGGTTCCCCACAACCACCTAAGCAATGCATGAGGCTAATCATAACATCAATCCAAAACCAATCGCGGGTTCTCACGACCACACGTAACCAACTAAGCTAAAGAGCTTAGTGAACGCTTGAGCATTTACCTATTGGAGGAACCCTCCCAAACAGGTCTATCCCACAATCACACGACGTCCCGATGTTTCCCCCTCTCGCCGATAAGCATGGTGCGGGTTCGGTACAAGCTTGTGCCCGTTGCTCAAATCATCGTGTTAACAACAATGATGCGGGTGTAGCTTTACCTCGGCCCGATTGCAAGGAAACACCGACGGGCGTTCCCAATCACGATAAGTTATGCACCTAAACCAAACAAGTGGCCCTAGGCTTCACTAGAACAACCAACGAAGGAGGTATACAACGACTCACTTCAATTTCGTGGTGAAGGTTTGCATTTCACCACTCTCCAAGCAAGGGGCTTTCGTTAGGATCTTCACACGACACCTAATCTCAAGTCCCGCAATACTATAGATGATCTCACGGAGTCATTCTCCGACATGCATTCTAAGCCCAACCTAAATGCAGCGTCGCAAATCAAGCATCACTGATTCGGGCTCACGACCACGAATAGCCTTCACACACAATGCCTAAATATGCACGACTACCGGGTTTCTAGATGCAATATGCAGGGGACGGACACAATCGACCTGGAGTTCCGAAGAACTAGAGGAAATCCTACACTTCACCCATTTGGTGAAAGAGATTCCTCATGCAAGCATAGAAAAAGAAAGAGAGGACAAAGAACACATCCTAAGACCAGGAGAAAGAATCGTTACCCTTGGAGCACGCTTCGGCACCATGGAACAAAACTTGTTCGGTGGGAAACGATGGCAGCGGACTCCTCTCCGCAAATCCGGTCTAGGTTTGCGAATCCGAGCTTTGGAGCTCCTTCAATGGGGGAAAATGGCTCCTCCTTCTCTCTAGGTTTTCAAAGGTAAGAGAGAGAGTGGGGTGAGTGAAATGAGGTTCTAAGCCCTCATTTCCCGACCTTAAGCCATCAGGAAATATTTCCCACCATCAGATCTCCTCACAACTCAACGGATGGCTCAGATTTAAACTTAAAACGGTCTGGAAAAACCCGTACACGACTTGGCACACGGCCGTGTGCCAGACCGTGTGAACACACAGGAAAAACTGGAGCTAGACACACCCCAGCACACGGCCATGTCTATGGCCGTGTGGATCTACACGGTTAGGGACACAGCCGTGTGCCTAGCCGTGACCTTCTCTGCCAAAGTTTGGCACTTAAAAATCACGGACACGGCCTTGCACATGGCCGTGTCGCAAGCCATGTCAAAATCCAGCTTCTCTAAAAAGCTTCCTAAACACTCCCAAACATCCCCAAAACCCCATGGGAGTCCTCTAATGCTCTTAGGGTCTTCATGGAAAGCAATTAGATGAATTTTGGGGTATTACAGAGGTCCAATCTCTTGCCCGCTAGAAAGGCCAGAATTTGCAGCTCCTCTCTTGAGATCGTCTTATTTTTCCTAAAGACGCCTTCTGCTCTCTGAGACGTTCGGCTGCTTTGACTGCCGAGGTTGCCTTCAAAAATAAGGAACCTCTCAGTCCAGAAAGGAACCTTATTTGGAAGGTTCAAAAATTTTGCTCCTTCACATGAAAAATAAACTAACCCAATGAACTCTTCTTTATTTGGTCCCTCCTTCAATACTTTTGCAGTAAAGTTCGCGCGGAAGAGTGCCATAGTAAACTTAATTCTTTCCGACCTCAAGTAATTAATGAAGACATTGACGAGACCGATCAAGTTCGGAGGCAGCTGCGCGATCATAAACCCATATAATCCATCACCTCGAGAATCTCCCTAGGGAGAGGAAGTTTCAACCCATGTTCAAAGTGATCAATAGGAATGAAAAATTTGTTCTCCTCTCCAAAAATTAATCCTTCACCCTCTTTCGGCGGTCTCACCACGATATGGTTTTGAATCATATGCATTGCTAGGAAGGATAAGTATTCATCCTTGGAAAGACGGCATGGTTTATGATCAGCCTCCAAGATGACTTCGGCAGAAGAAGCTCGCGCGAACACCATAATTAGATTTCACTGAGATTGGTGCTTAGGGTGCATTCGAAAAAGTATGAAATGAAAAATCAAAGGCCAGCTATTTATAGGAGTCCAAAGATATTTTGGTAATGATGACTTTATCTGAGACTGATAAGTAATAAAATATATGTATTTTTAGTATAATTATTCGTATAATTTTAATTAATATTGTACATTTTCTATGTAAATTAATGAATAAATTGCTTGTTTTATTATTTTCCTTACTAACTTAGTTTATTTTTGTTTTTGCAGATTTTGGCAATTTTTGTCAAGTCACGCCCTGAGTCACGCCCGTGACAACATGTCACGCCCGTGACCCAAGGGCGTGTAATTTTAAAATGCCAACCTCTCAATCTGAGTTCGGCGAAAGGCAAGCTGCGTTCGACGAAAGTCGAACTGCATTCGACGAACGCCCTCTGCCCTTGCGTTGGACGAAAGCTCTCCGAGCTGCGTTCGACGAAAGCTCTCTGAGCTGCGTTCGACGAAATCCCTCTGCCCTGCGTTCGACGAAAGCGCTCTGCCCTGCGTTCGACGAAAGCTGCGTTCGACGAAATTTGAGCTGCGCTCGACGAACTCCCAATCCAAACGTCCGACGAAGACACCGCCAGCCCCAAAGTCACGCTGATAAACTGCCGCCCACTGTAACGGATGTGACACTGCAGGTCACGCCCATGAGCAGCCATGTTTGACGGTCAAACCTTCCATAAGGCGGCGGATGCGACCCCTAAAGCACGCGCAAATGTCACGCCCTAAGTCACGGCCGTGACATCCAAGTCACGCCCGTGACCTAGGGCGTGTAAAAATAAAAATTTGCCTATAAATAGAGGGGCTCGGCTGAAGCATTTCCGATCCAAATTTTGAGTGTTGTAATGTTATTTTGAGTTCTTTTGAGTGATTGTGAGTTTTCTTTATGCAATTAAGTTTATGTTTGTTTGTAATTTTCGCATTTTAGAAATAAAATGTTGTTTTCTCATTTGGATCATCTTCCTTTTTTACTTATGTTAGTGTGTGTGTGTGTATGAGAATAGTTTTATTGCTTTCATAATTTAGTTTATTGCTTTCATAATTTAGGTTTATTGCTTTCTTTAAACGCTTTATTTATCGCTTTCGTTTAAACGCTTTCTTTCGATTCAGTCATTTTATTACAAGTAGAGTGTGTGCGTATATGAGATAATGTTTTTCTTTTTTTGTAACTTAGCTTTATTTCAGTCCTTATATAACTATTTATACCACCCCCGTCCCGGATGAGAGGCTAAGTTTCTTTAGCGCTTGATTAAGACGGTTGGGACGGATATTATTACTGCTTTTATATAAGTCTTTTTATTTTTTCTTTTTATCCGCTTATATCCGCTTAAATAATTAAACATGTATTTTCTAATTATTAATGCCGTCTCCATTCCGATGAGTGGCTAATTTCCTTTAGCGCACGATGTCGAAGAGCATTGGGACACAAAAATAGCTTTTCTAAAAATAAAACATCTCTTTCTAAAATAATTAATGCTTAAGGTTTACCCGAGAATAACGTTGAGTGGAGCCACATAATCGATGTGTGGTTTTCATTTCCGTCTCCGTACACTAGTTAGCCGAGAGGCTCGTGCGTACGGATTGATCGCTCACGGGTAAAGAGAAGTGAGCTCTACCCACGAGAGAGGATGAGGTAAGTCTCTCGAATTGGAAGTAAAAACCCAATAGCGGGGTTCACACCATAAAGCGAGTATTAAGAAGATTCGATGGTCGAAAATTCATAATATCAGGTGGGCGTACCCTCGAGAGAGGAGCGTTCATAATTATGGAACCTCCACGGCCAAGCAAATTTAATGTTTTAAAAAGTCATCTCTTTTACTTCTAAAAAAAGACTATTTCGTCTCAAGGTAATTCGACATCGGGCGCTATTATTATCATCGTTTAGAACTCTAGTTATACGCTTATTATCGTTTTCTTTTAAAAACCCAACTAAAAACTTATTCCGATAAAATAATTGTTCGTTCCTCAAAGTAGCTTAATCAACACGATCCGCAGAAATATACGACCTCGATATTTTCTTAAACAAAATATCCTGTATTACTCACGATAATGTATACTTGCCTTTATTATATGGTTACTTCAGATTAAAATTTAAACAAAAACTGTTCAAACCAAATTAGTGCAAGACTCTCCTTTTCTATTTTAAAAATCAATAGAATTCGGCGTTGTAGCCGAGTGATGAGTCCCATTTATATATACATTTATGGGCTCATCTGGGCCATATTTCTAGTCTTTGCACTACACTTAGGCATGTTTTTATTCATATTTGTTATTCCCTGCTAAGTGCACTTTTAGGCCCGCTGTGGTGTGCATTTGCACGTGTTAGTGTTGGGGGTATGCACAACGTGCTCCTCATTCTCTTTTTGCTTTATTTCCTATGCTAGAAGGGTATTCCCAGCTTTGTTGTGGCTAATGCAGGTGGACGTTTCATCAATTTTATCCTGAGTTCATATCTGTGCATATCGCACGGTCGTGCATTATGTTGGCGCACGGTCGGTTGTGGTCGTGCACCCTTTGCTGAGGAGGAAATTAATGATCTGTCATTGATCGTGCGTCTCTGCGCACAGGCAGTGCCCGTGCGTGAAGGAATCGCACGATCAACCTATTTAGCCTTGTTTTTAGCTTTTCTGAATTTACCCGTGTGTTTTGACACACGGGCGGATTTGCCCGTGCGTGAGTAAATCGCACGGGCTCTCCAGGTTGTCTTCCTGCGCTGTTCTCTATTATTAATATCGTACGGTCTACGCACGGTCATGCGTTCGACCATGCGTGACCATTTTTCTAATCCTTTTCTATAAAAGCGCAGTTCGCCCTAGTACGAAGGATCGTACATTTTTCCGCTTTTTTCTGCCGCTAAAGGAGTTCCAGCTCCGTACACCTCCACCTTTCCATGAGGGCTTGCCCCTAGGCCTCCTCCATCATCCTCAAGCTCCAAGGAGAAGGAACTAGCTCTTCATCCACCATCATCCAAGAAGAAGGAAGCTTGGTTGTGCGGCTGAATCGTGACATGAAGAAGACGGGCCATTGGAGGGTAGTGATAGCCTTCTCTACCCCGGACGCAGTTGAGGACCGAGCTTGTACGCGGATTGACGACCCAGTGATTTCAACCGTGAACCCTCAGCAAGACTTCAGATTCGGTCGATTCCTCACTTTCCCTTTCTTTGTATTTTGTGTTGTAATGGTTAGATCCTTTGTATTTAGATGATGAACACTATAGACCTTGCTTTATAAAGTTATTTCATGTCTATGTGAATGTATCTTTTTGTTTATATGTGTGTATGAGGTGCGCCGCCATCCATTTCCCATTCCGCCGTCATGTTCGCGTGCCGCACTAGCAATTGCTAGTGGCGTGCTTGTCGAAGAGGTGCTTGCGACCCTCATTCCGTTTGCCTACTCGTCCATCCGCCCTTTCGAAGCAGCGCGCTCAAGGCCTGCACAGTTCGATTCCGTTTGCCTACTCGTCCATTCGCCCTTTCGAAGCAGCGCGCTCAAGGCCTTCTTAGTCTCCATCCCGCCAAGCGAAGCATTGCATAGTGGCATTGCATAGGAGTAGTTTAGTTATTTTCTTTTATTTCCACAACCAAATCAACTCCCCTCCGCATTCCATCCGACCAAAGGACTTCGATCTCAAGTCCGTCCTCAATAGTTAACTCCACCTTACTGTGTTTCTTAGAGATTCGATACTTAGGAATTCACTCCCACATTTTATATTACTTGAACGATCGGTACACTGCCGTTTCGTGCCTCAGTCTAGCTACCGCCTATAGCGGTGTGCGAGATTTGCGCATCACCGAGGCGTAATCGTCAATATTTCGAAAGCAGAAAAAGATGGTTACTTCTATCTTTCGATAGGATAACGGTTAATTTCTCAAAGTAGGAGTACTTGCGAGACTCTTTGGAAATACTTGCCTAACTCTAATCTCATCATATAAAGGTTGCGCAAACCAAATTAATTAAAAAGAAATAATCCGAATCTAACCATCAGAGACCGCCCAGTAAAATCGCTCAGACTGATGGAATACCTGCATAAGATTAGAAATGTCTCTATATTTTTGGTCTCATTAAAGAGAGACCGCGAAATCCCAGAACATGACAAGTATATGAATAAAAGAAAAACAAGCAACACACAGTAATAGGAGATCGACGTCACGACATCACAGAGATTGCATAAATAAACATTTTTGTCAACATATATTACAACACATTCAAATTGTTTCAGGTTTTTGAAAGTTCAAGATCGCATGAGGAAATAATCTATCTTTTTATAAGTTCTTTCTCTTTTTTTGTCTTCACATCTTCTTCAGAATCAATGATCTTCTGCTTAATTAATTTCTCAGCCTCAACCTTCTTCTCACGCATGCCAGCCAGAATAGCTTCGGTTTAGGCGGTCTCGTCAGATGGGACAGTAGTCTGATTAAGGACCTCAACGATTTTTTGACAATCAAAAGAAATAGAGAAACCAGGAAAGTTCAGCACAAGAGGACCCGAAGAACTACTTGACAAATCAACAACGGTAGAGACCGGAAAGACTGTGCTCTCCGGCAAGTCAGGTTGCTTCTTTGGAGAAGATCGGGCGATCTCTTTTGACGCTCGCCTCAACCAGAGTTTGAGGAACCATGTCCATTTTCTTCTTTAAGCTAGCGGTCCCCTTTTTCTTTGGAGAAGCCGCTCCTGGAGATCGCTTATTCAGCCGAGAAAGCATAGTCACCATGGCGAAGATCGTTCTTGTATGGTTTCGGGTGATCGCTTGAGGTCCAAGCTCGCTGTTCTTTTCAAAAAATTATGATTTCTGAAGCCGTGAAGCCCTATTTATAGAGTCCAGCACATTTAAGGCGGTCGCGGTCTCAGCGGTCAAAGAGAACATTTCCGAAGTTCCAGCGCAACATGAAAATGCGCGGGGATTATGTTTGCCCAGAAATCCGTGACCACTCTTCTCCAACCAGGAAAGACCCTTCCAGCGGTCTTAGAATTGCGAGACTGCCCGGATCGCTTGCTCTCCCTCCGATATTTTCTCCCAAGGCATAGGCGGTCAAGCTTTTGCCAGCTCGCCAGACCGCGCAGTCTGGCCTCCATTTTCCTTTTTGTTATTAGCACCCCTTTGCTCTGCCCCGGTTCTTTTGTACCCCGGACAACCCGCAATTTTTGGATCTGCCCATTCGGGCAGCCTCCGCGTCTATAAATAGAGGGGTATGGGTACCTGAAAAGGGACTTTTGCTTCGAGCTTTCAACTTACAACCTGTGTAAGCGGTCTCGAATTCTGCCACTTTTCTACCTCTCACCCTGGCCTGTTTTAGACCCCCCCTCTGTAATCCTTTTTTTGAGGTCAATCAAAGAAGTTTCCCTCTGAGATCTCTTCTCTAGCATTCTTCATCCTAAGTAACCTGCAATCCGCAATTCCTTCCCCCTTTCTTCTAGTGTGAGTCCTGGAGGTACATTTTTTGTACCAACATCAGTCTTCCACAAACTTGTGTAAAATTATAGATCCTAAAACTAAAGATATTGTACTCAATGCACCAAGAACTCTCAATGTCTATTTGATTGTTTTTCACGACCTTTCACGTGCATCATTAAAATGTCTAATCTCAAAAAAATGAAGAACTTGAATTATGGCATAGGCGTCTTGGTCACTCTAGCACCAAGTTGATTTTAAAACTATCAAAAAATAAAATAATAAGAGGTTTACCAATGCTTAATGGAAACTTATCCTCATTATGCCCGTCATGTCAAAAAGGAAAATTTTCTAAAACTTCATTCAAAAATAAAACTGAAATGTCTACCACTAGACCTCTTCAACTAATTCACATGGACCTATTTGGACCAATTAGCACGTGTAGTCTAGGAGGTAGAAAGTATACTTTTGTGTTGATTAACGATTATTCTAGATTTACATGGACTTTATTTCTTAACTCTAAATCCAAAGCATTTTCTGAATTAACAAAATTATGTAATCGCATTCAAAATGAGTTAGATTTAAAAATAAAATGCATCAACTCGGATCATGGAGGTGAATTTGAAAATGAAAACTTGACTACTTTTTGTAATAATCTAGACATCAAACATGAATTTTCCGCTCCACGCACCCCCCAATAAAATTGTGTGGTGGAGAGGAAAAATAGAACCCTTCAAGAACTTGCACGCACTATGCTATCTGTGTTGGGTTTGCTTAATACCATTTCAGAAATGATAATACATCATATCACATATGCGCAACGGAATAAATAACTAGAACAACCCAAAAGAGTTCTATGGAACTTGCGATTTCACTGAGTCAAGAAATAAAAACATCCATCAACACATTGTAGAAATTATACCTGAAGGGGGTTGAGTCTCAACTCAACCGAGATGCTCCTATGGCGGATCCAGAGAACAAAAAATTTGCGTTCCAAGCGCTGAAATAGATCTGTGCCTCTACGGGAAATCCACACGAGTGCTGAAGAACCCTAGCCTCTTGTCACACAAGATCTAGGTCGGAGAAGAACTGCTCTCTACGTCTCCCACGGACTGCTAGGTCCGACGACAGGGGGTGGCTGCGGCGGCGGCGGGATTCCATCAGAACCCTTGCAGAACTGTTCCGTCGCTCTCTCTAGTAAAACAGATCGCCAAAAATAGATCGGGTAATTAGGTTAAAAGAATCATATTCTTTTATACCTCCAACAATCAAGAGAAGCGTCGGGCAAAGATAAAAGGTCGAACACTGCGTTCGACTAACTGGCCAGCATTCGTCGAACGCGCTGGCCGTTCGACAAACCATTTGCCGAACGTGCTACGCTAGCCGTTCGACGAACCATTCGACGAACATGCTACGCTAGCCGTTCGATAAACTGTTCAACGAATGCCGTTTGACGAACGCGCTACATTAGCCGTTCGATGAACTGTTCGAAAAACGCCATTCGACGAACGTGCTACATTAGCCGTTCGACGAACTTGTTCGACGAACGCGCTACATTAGCCGTTCAACGAACTTGTTCGACGAACGCGCTGCATTAGCCGTTCGACGAGCTATTCGATGAACGCTGTTCGATGAACGCTGTTCGACGAACGCGCTACATTAGCCGTTCGACGAACTGTTCGACGAATGCCGTTCGACGAACGCGCTACATTAGCTGTTCGACGAACGCGCTACATTAGCCATTCGACGAATGTCATTCGATGAACGCGCTACATTAGCCGTTCGATGAATGACTTCTTTAATCCGATCCCTTTAATCCGATCCCTTGTCAACAGGATTCATCCTCCAATTTCTCCAAGCACTCTTTTGTGAGACCCCATAGGCTCATATCGCATTAGCAATGAGAATAGATATTTGACCACTTCCAGATCACCATGAAAACACCAACAGTCTCCCACTTGATCTTGAACGTATCAAATAAAAGTCTCACAAATATTGAGCTGCATCTAGCAATGCATCATTGCTACCCAAGCAATAAGAGTTCATAACTCAACAAGCCTGTCTTAACCAATGTATCATTGTTGTCATGTTCCTTTATCCCTTACATCTGGATAGAACTATAGGCATGGACCGTGTCACCCTCATAATTGTTCAATCCTAATTCCTTGATCTAGAATGGACTGTCTGAAAATGGTGAGCTCAATATCACATATTGACTCAACCAAGCATGGCCATGCATTTCTCAGTCTCATTCCATCAAGGGGCCCATGGATGTAACTCCTGTCATATAGGAGGACAAATCTCATATCTGCTCACACATAAACACCCAAATGAATCTTAACATACCTAATAACCACCCTTATCATCAACCTTTATCATGGAAGACTTTAGATGGCATCAAAGTACGCTCTTCCTCACTTGATGAATGTTGTAACTTCAGGTCAAAGAACCACAAACATCATTGTCAGTTGAGAACTACTTCTGACACATTCATACAACAATCCACAAAGTAGTCTCAAGGTGGGTCTGTCCAGTACAACTTGTTCACTAACAAGTACCCATGTGATGACTTGATATCACAATATCATGACCTGTGAGAACTGGTCATCAGTCAACGCACATGCTAGTCTTTATGTATCATCATCGCCCTGAACTTCTAAGATGATACTACGACCAGGGACCATTTAAGAATGAAGCTTCTTATAAACATAGGCCCTCACATTCAAGTCACATACTTGAATTCACATGGAAGCAAATATTCTAAGGGCATTTATTATGCTAATTAATCTATCAGTAGAAACATTTGACATAATAAAAGAACTTTCCATAAATGTAAAGTGAAATATAAAGTACACTATTCATCACATAAATAATCAAAAACTGACAAATGCAATCCACAAGACTCCCACTAGAGACGATCATTCAGGTATCTAATACCCATTGATCTAGTATGACCATCATGCTTTCTCTGTGCAAGAGGATTCGTCAGTGGATCCGCAATATTTTCTTCATTCGGTACTCTGCATATGCTCACATCTCCTCGATCGACAATCTTTCGAATAAGATGGAACCGCCGAAGTATGTGCTTGGAGCGCTGATGAGATCTAGGTTCCTTAGCTTGTGCAATAGCACCGTTGTTGTTACAGTAGAGAACTACAAGATCAACAATGCTAGGAACTACATCTAGCTCGCCGATGAATTTCCTAATCCACACAGCCTCCTTCGCCACATTTGCAGCAGCGATATACTCGGCCTCAGTTGTAGAATCAGCAACTGTCTCCTGCTTGGAACTCTTCCAACATACAGCTCCTCCATTAAGGCAAAATACAAAACCGGATTGAGACTTTGAGTCATCCCTATCAGTCTGGAAGCTAGCATCTGTGTAACCCTTTACGACGAGCTCTTCCTCTCCACCATACACCTAGAATACATCTTTAGTCCTTCTCAAGTACTTTAAGATATTCTTGACTGCAATCTAGTGACTCTCACCAGGATCAGACTGATATCTGCTAGTCATGCTCAAAGCATAAGAGACATCGGGTTGAGTACATAACATTGCGTACATGATTGATCCAATTGCCGAAGCATATGGAATCAACTTTATGCGGTCCTTATCTTCCAAAGATTTTGGACACTGGTCCTTAGAAAGACTCACACCATGTGACATGGGTAAGAATCCTTTCTTGGACTCAAGCATGTTGAACCGTTTCAACACCTTCTCAATGTATGTACTCTGGGTCAAACCCAACAACTTCTTCGATCTATCTCTATAGATCTTAATACCAAGTATATAAGTTGCTTCACCCAAGTCCTTCATAGAAAAGCAGTCCCCTAGCCTGTTCTTAACAGCTTGCAGGGTCGGAATGTCATTTCCGATCAACAGTATGTCATCCACTTACAAAATCAGGAAAACAACAATGCTCCCACGAATCCTCTTATAAACACATGGTTCATCCTCGTTCTTGATAAAACCAAACTCTTTGAGTTTCTCATCCAAACAAAGATTCCAACTTCGAGAAGCTTGTTTCAATCCATAAATGGATCGATTGAACTTGCATATTTTAGTGGCTTCACTTGGAGAATCAAAACCCTCGGGTTGAGTCATATACACTTCCTCAAGGAGGTTTCCATTAAGAAAAGCCATTTTGACATCCATTTGCCAGATCTCGTAGTCATAATACGCAGGAATAGCAAGTAGAATTCTGATGGACTTGACCATGGCTACAGGGGAAAAGGTTTCATCATAGTCAACACCATGAATTTATCTGAAACCTTTAGCCACCAGCCGGCCTTTGAATGTCTGTACATTCCCATCCATGTTGGTCTTCTTCTTGAAGACCCACTTGCACCCTATGGGTCGTACCCCTTCAGGTGGTTCCACCAAGGTCCAAACTTGGTTTGCATACATGGAGTCCATTTCAGATTTCATGGCCTCAAGCCACTTCTCAGAGTCAGGTCCACACATAGCCTCTTGATAGGTTGCAGGCTCATCATCATGATCCATAAGCAACACATTACCTATTTGAGGCACGAGAAATCCATATCTCTCAGGCTCAAATCTTGGTCTATTAGATCTACGCAGGACTTGTGTTTCTTGAGCATGTTCTCTAGCTACAATAACTTGTAGTCCTTGCTCAGGTTCTAAATTCGGTTCTGTTATTGTTTGTGGTTCTTGAACTTCCTCAAGTTCCACCTTTGCAGTCTTTCTGGATAAGAACTCTTTCTCGAAAAAGACGCTAGTCCTTGCGACAAACACTTTGCCCTCAGACAGTAGGTAGAAGTAATACCCTTTGGTTTCTTTAAGATATCCCAAAAGATAACACTTATCCAACTTGGGTTCCAGCTTGTTAGGCATTGACGTCGCACGTATGCCTCACAGCCTCAAATTTTAATAAAAGACATACTAGGACGCTTCCCAGTCCATATCTCATATGGTGTCTTCAGAACCATTTTCATTGGAGCATAATTTAATGTGAAAGCGGTAGTCTCTAAAGCAAATCCCCAAAAGGAAACGAGCAAATCTGCATGACTCATCATCGACCGTACCGTGTCTAACATCGTACGATTCCTCCTCTCAGACACACCATTATGTTGTGGTGTTCCGGGGGGATTGAGTTGTGATACAATACCACACTCTCTCAAATGATCATGAAACTCATGACTCAGATATTCGCCACCTCGATCAGATCGGAGTGCTTTTATCCTTTTTCCCCAGTTGGTTCTCTACTTCATTTTTAAACTCTTTGAACTTTTCAAAGGTTTCGGATTTGTTCTTCATAAGAAACACGTATCCGAATCTACTGAAATCATCAGTAAATGTAACGAAGTAGTAGTACCCACCTCTAGCCATAGAACTCATGGGTCCGCATACATCACTATGTATTACACCCAAAAGATCATCATCCCTCTCAGTATGACCAGTGAAAGGGACTTTAGTCATTTTACCTAATAAGCAAGACTCGTATCTCTCAAATGATTCATAATCAAATGAGTCCAATAATCCATCTTTATGGAGCTTAGATATGCGTTTCTCATTTATATGGCCCAAACGACAATGCCAGAGATACGTAGGATACGAGTCATTTGTTTTTAGTCTTTTAGTAATTTGTATGTTATAGATTGGATGGTTTAAGTTCAAAACATATAAACCATTAAACAATTGGGCACCGTCATAACAAACATCATTCTTATAAATAGAACAACAATTGTTCTTTATAATAAAAGAGAAACCAATCATGTCCAAACATGAAATAGAAATGATGTTTCTAGTTATAGCAGGAACAAAATAACAATTATCAAGTTCTATAATAAGCCCAGTGGGCAAGGAAAGACGATAAACACCAACGGCAACGACATCAACTCTTGCTCCATTTCCAACACGAAGGTTTACCTCTCCTTAACCCAGCATTCTTCTCCTTGTCAGTTCCTGCACATTCGTATAAATATGAGAACCACATCCGGTATCCAATACCCAAGATGAAGGAGCAGAAAGGTTTATTTCTATAAAAAATATACCTGAAGTGGAAGTCACACTTCCCTTCTTCTTCTGCAGATCTTCAAGATAGAGGGGACAGTTCCTCCTCCAATGCCCTACCTTACCATAATGGTGGCACTTCCCTTCCTTGGACAAGCCCTTGTTCTTTAGTGCTGAAGACTTGGGATAAGATATGACTTAGGTCCCACCTTAGTCTTCTTGAATCCCTTGGTCTTGCCCTTGCTTTTATGCACCATCAATATGGGGCTAGCAGGCTTTGTTGGATCTATAGGCGCCCTTAGAGGGGGGGGGGGGTGAATTTGGGTTTTAAACTTTTCAAGATTATTTAAAAATTAATGCTCTATTGCTACCGCCAGCGATAGAGTTACCGCTCGGCGTTAGCGGTAGTGAAAGTCCTTTTACATTTGAGCAATGAAAATCACAGAGTATGACTCAGAGATGAAACAATAAACATATTTTCATTAATCATTGACTGGAAGTAAATATGATTACAAAACTTTTCCCAATAATGCTTGGAAAGAGGCGACCAATGAAAACTCTTTTGGTTGTCTATACCGACCCTTCTCCCAAGGACCGGTTGGCTTTAGCCTATCTCTCCCTAGACAAGGCATCAAGCCGCTCTAGCCCTTCTCTCACCGGAAAGGCCACAAGTACTCCCTAGATCTACAGCCTAGACCTAGTCGCCAACACGAGGCGAATTTCCCCTAGTCCCCGCACGGCCCTAGTCACCGTGTGGCGAATTTCTCTACCAAACAAAATTTATACAGATTACAATTTGAAAATAAAACAAAACTCAAATTAAAAACTCCCTCAAAAGTAGAACTTGGTGTCGATGTAGATGTGATCAGATCGGTCTCCAAGTTCTTTGCTTTCTCGAACGTTGATGGAGTTCTTTTTGTCTACTTCTGAAGGTTCACTCGAGTGCTCTGAAAGTAAGGCTCCAATAACTTCTGTAACAGCAAGCAACAATGGAGGAGGCACCGCTCTTTAAATAGATTCGACAGCTATTGCCTGCGCTAGTACTACCGCCCTGTGATAGTGACATGACGCGCACACGGATCATGGCAGTTAAGACAAATTCTGAGCGCAAACAGTTATGACAGCCTAGCGCACCGCGGTAACACTATCGCCCTGCGATAGTGCGATTTCATTCCTTCAGACAATATCTCTTTCCATATTTGCCCCTCAATCAACTGCACACGAGATTTTTCCAAAAGCTATCGCCGGGCGATAGACCTAACGCGCCGCGATAGTACTTGCCAAACATAGCCACCCGTCGATATTCCATTTTCTCCACTTTCCATTCCGTCAATAGTTTCCATATATACTAACGCTAGCATCAGTGCTAAAGCTCCACGGTATATTAGTTTGTCAGGCCATCTTGCATCTCAGCAGTTTCCCTTCAAAGCGGTTTCTTCTCAGCGGTTCCGTCTCAGCGGTTTCATCTCAGCGGTTTGGTCTCAGCGGTTCCGTCTCAGCGGTTTCGTCTCAGCGGTTCCGTCTCAGCGGTTTCGTCTCAGCCGTTTTGTCTCAGAGGTTTCGTCTCAGTGGTTTCGTCTCAGCCGTTCATTAGTGTTAACGCCAGCGGTAGAATTATCGCGGCGCGGTAGCAATAACAACACAGCACCATTGAGTTTTGAAAGCACAGAATCCTGCATACTATAAACACAAAACAAGTATGATCAAATACAATAGGATTTGTTATTGTCAAACCAAGAGATGCGGAAAGCATGTTCCAATAAACTCCCCCTTTTGATAATAACAAATCCCTTTAGAAAGAAATAAATCAATTGATAGGAATTTGTGTTTATAATAGAGATTAGCATGAAATGTAAGACATGTGCAAATGCTCCCCCTAAATGAATGCTCCCCCTAAGTGAATGCTCCCCCTACAACAAAACTTCCTATGAACTTAACTCCCCAAACATGTTAATTTCTTTCAAATTTATTCTCCCCCTTTTGGTATTATCAAAAGAGGGTGGAGAGAAAGGCCAACTAAAAGTGTGCAATAATTGTGTAGAGAGGGAATGAACATGAGAAAGTGATATATGCTTAGGACAAAAGAAGATAGGAGTGAGTATCGAATGTGAAGAACTAGTCATAAAGAAACCACTTTTTGGGGAAAAAACGTATTCATGATCGAGCGAACAAGTAGTACAGAGGTGGAAAGCATGACGAAATATTTTTATGAAGAGAACATCTATATAGGAATTGAGAAGCAAAGTAGATGATTAAGAATTTTAGATATATCAAAATAGATGTTGTAACATCTTAAGTACATAAAATAATTTTAGTTTGAACATAGCCATACACTAGTTTTGAAAGGTATGCAATACAAAGTTCTCATGGCGTAGTGGAAAAAAATAGGTAAGCATGACATAAGTTATCAAGACAAGATAGAAGAATACAATGTTCAAAATTTAGAAATCAAGTACACTTATACATTATAATGATCATGCAAGGCAATCTAGTGCATTTACTTAAGAATTTAGAGAATACATGTAGATAAGCAATAGACTCCAATTCTCATGAGTAGAAGGCTTACAAGTGTTAATGATGTGTACAAAATAGTGTTTTTGAAAAAAAAAGTATACATATGAGTTAATCAAAACACATGACATGTATAATGAAATAAACACAATATTATTGAACAAGCGTTTTTAAAGTTACCTCTTCCCACAAAGCAATATAAATTATTCAATGCACATAGTAAAATAGTACAACTACCAAGGTGCTCTGCACACACAATGCTTATTAAGACTTATCAAGGTGCAAAGTAGTGCTTGGGGAATCACACTTATTATTTTGAATTTTATTTATTTGCGATTCGGTGTACAAGAAGAAGTATGTAAAAGGAAAATGTTTGCGACAAGGCACTTTATAATTCTCTCCAAGGTGCTGAACTTCACAATACTCATTAAGACTTATCAGGAGGGTGAGTAGTGCTTGGTGGAGTTATCTTTGTCAATTATTCATTAGAATTTTTGCTTAACGACAAAGGTCTCCGAATTCACTTGTATGTGCAAACAAAAGATTTTTGAAAGGACACACATCTTCAAAAAATAGGTGCATGAAAAAAATTTTAACATGTGGTGAAGGTAAAACGAAGCATGCCTAACAATAATATGAAGTTGTTACACTACACATTAATGTAAGAGATGATAAAATTCATATGTAGTTTATCAAAAAGTGTGAGTGAAACAAAATCATTAGCAAATATAAGCCATTTACTCATATATAGAGGCACGCTATGCAATACTACACATGATTTCTATAATCAATTTCAAAGCACACATAAGATAATGATCAAGGCATGATACAAAAACAATGTTATTAAGATACTTGAACTAGAGAATGAAACATTGTATACTAAGCTTGGAAAGATAAACTATATCATCCTTGAAAAATGGAGAAATTACATCTGTTTTTATAAATTTTAAGTTTTTAAAAATAAAACAAAAACAAGTACAACAAATATAAAGCATGTTTTTGTTGTTTTAATTGGTTTTTCAATTTTGTAGTTGGTTTTGATATATAGAATCACAAAGCATGTTTTTGGTGTTTTAATTTGTTATATATATATTTTTTGTTTTCATAATTGTTAAAAATTACAAGAACTGAAAGATAAAGAAGGAAAAACAGGAAATTCAGAAAATACTCACTAACGCCAGTGGTACCCAGCTATCGCTTGGCGGTAGTGTCAGAACTAGAATTTTGGGGAAAACATGAAATTTTATAGAATTTTTCTTTTGAATATATTTATGCAGATTAGTGACTATGTAGTTCAGCAAAGAAATCAGACATATGTATACACAATAATGCGGATATTGCAAGTTCAAGCTAGAATGTCCAAAACCCCTAGTTCTAGTCTAAGTAGATGAAATCATGAATCAGGTAGAGGCTTGGTAAAGATGTCCGCAAATTGCGATTCAGTTCCTATGAAGTTTACATGAACATGTTCCTTTTTGATGTGATCCCTAATGAAGTGGTGTCTTACGTAAATGTGTTTAGATTGTGAGTGATGAACGGGGTTGTTTGTTAAGTCAATAACACTCTTGTTGTCACACTTAAGTTCAATATTAGTTAAATGAACACAAAAGTCTTCTAAGGTTTGTGTCATCCATAGTGCTTGGGCGCAACAACTTCCTAGTGCAATATATTCTGCCTCGGTGGTGGAGAGGGCAACCGAATTTTGTTTTCTACTTAACCATGCAACTATAGAAGGACCTAAGAAATGACATGTTCCACTAGTGCTTTTCCTATCTAATGAACATCCCGCATAATCAGAATCAGAATATCCATGCAAGAGAAAAGAATCATTATTTGGATACCAAAGGCCTAATTTTGTGTGCCAATTAGATATCGAAAAATTTGTTTCACCGCTTTTAAATGAGATTCTTTTGGATTTGCTTGAAATCTAGCGCATAAGCATACATCAAACATGATATCGGGTCTAGATGCACTAAGGTATAATAGGGATCCAATCATTCCTCTATATAAAGTTTGATCAATTGAAATTCTGGCTTCATCTTTTCCTAATTTTAGTGATGTGCTCATTTGAGTACTAGCTTGTTTTAAATTTTCACAGCCAAAACGTTGTAGCATATCATGGACATATTTGGATTGACATATAAAAATTCCATCATTTCTTTGGGTTATTTGAAATCCTAAAAAGTATGTTAGTTCACCCACTAGATTCATTTCAAATTCATTTTGCATCACTTGAATAACTTCTTTACACAACTCTTCATTAGTGGCTCCAATAATAATATCGTCAACGTATATTTGTAAAATAATCAAATCATTATCATAGTGCTTAATGAAGAGCGTGTTATCGGCACTACCCATTTTATAACCGTGCTTTAATAAAAAAGATGTTAAGCGTTCATACCAAGCATGGGGCGCTTGTTTTAAACCATAAAGCTCTTTTTCTAATCTATATAAATGATTTGGAAATTGTTCATTAATAAATTTGGGGGGTTGTTCGACATAGACTTCCTCTTTAATTATCCTGTTTAAGAAGGCACTTTTAACATCCATTTGAAATAATTTAAACTTCTTATAACTCGCAAAAGCTTGAAAAATTCTAATCGATTCAAGGCGAGCAACGGGTGCAAATGTTTCATCAAAATCTACCCCCTCGATTTGAGAATACCCTTGTGCAACTAATCGAGCTTTGTTCCTAGTTATTCTAGATTCTCCGTCTAATTTATTTTTAAATATCCATTTGACACCAATAACCGGATGATTTGATGGTCTTTCAACTAGTTTCCAAACCCTATTGCGTTCAAATTGATTCAATTCGTCATTCATAGCAATAAACCAAAATTCATCATTCAAAGCGGTGGAAACATTTTTCGGTTCTATTTCGGAAACAAAACATAAGTTTGAAAAAGATTCATTAAAAGAAGAACGTGTAGTTACCCCTCTTGATGGTTCTCCAATAATAAGCTCCCTTGGATGATCTCTTGTAAATCGAAGCACACTTGGAGGAACGTGCTCCTCTTGCACCGTCTCTACTCCTTTTTCTTCTCCAAGTGATTCATCATCATCATGCTCCAATGGTGAAAGAGGTACATCATCATTTCCAACAGTACCGGTGCCTAATATCCTTCCTTTTCCATTGTCCCCAAATGTCACCATTCCTCCTTTCTTCTTAGTGAGGCTAAGGAATTTTGCTTTATCGCCCGTCATGTGATTGGAGCACTCTGAGTCCAAGTACCACATGTCTTCCTTTTCCTTAGCCTGCCAACATACCTAACAAGAAGATGAGAGTAAAGATCAGGATCCCAAGTGTTCCTCCCATAGAATAGGTGGAAACCTTAGGCACCTAGATTTTGCTTGACCGTACATCGACCCTTCATCCTGCAAGAGTCCAAGGTGCGTCCGAGGTGATGGCACTTGGCACATAACATAAAATGGGTTGAAACCTTTTTCAGTTTTTATTGTGGACTCTTGTTGGAGGATGGGGAATCAGCAGAATAAATTCCAGATTTGTGAATATTCGAAGAAATATGAGTTTTGTTACTACCGCCAGCGATAGGAGTTACCGCCGGGCGGTAGTTCCCAGAGATAAAACCGAGACCAGATTTTGCACTACCATGCCTTTGGTTGGCCAAAATCATATCAAGACTTTTCTGGCCAACACCGAATTTTTCCATGGCTAGGTTAAGGTCATGGATTTTATCTTTTAATGCAATTTTCACTAACTAAATTTCCACATCTATTTGCAAACTTTTTCTTTTCATTTTCAACATTAGAAAGAGAGAGTTTTAAATTTCTTTCTAAGTCTCTCTTTTGTTTCGAAAGTGATTCGATATTGGAGAGAGCATTAGAAAGATCAGTTTCAAGTTTGCAAGTCTTTGCCAAGAGATCATCATTCTTTTGGCAAGACTCCATCTGCTTCCCAAAGCAAAAAATTCCTTACTTAATTTTTGATTTTGTTTTAAGAGAATTATATTTTCAGTTTTAAGTAAATCAAGATCTTTTAAATTTTTGCCAAAAGATTTGCAAGTTCTTATGTATTCGGAATAAAATCATCATAGTTAGTGGGGATTACCTCAGTGTCGCTTTGGACACTGCACTCGTCGTCGGTTGATTCGTTGCTTTTCCCCATAAGGCACAAGTTTGCCTCATCATCATCGCTTGAGCTTGAACTATTTGAGTAACCTGAGGAAGAGTCATCCCATGTTGCGGCTTTTAAGACCTTCTTCTTCTCCTTTCCTTTAACCCATTTTTCTTTTTGCTCCTTCAGGAATTTTGGGCATTGACTTCTAATATGCCTGGTCTTCCTAAAGTGGAAGCAGTCGGGAGGTGGCCGTTCTTCATCTTCGTCGCTAGACTTCTCCTTCTTCTCTCTTTTGGATGAGGAGCCCTTTCGGAAAAATTTTCGGAAGGTGTTCCTTATTTCTGGATTCTTCATGAACTTTGTGAAGTTCTTCACGAAGAGACTTTCCTAGTCATCTTCCTCGTCGTCGTCATCTTCTTTTCTTGACTTCAGTGCCAAGGCTTTCTTCTTTGCTTCCTTGTTGTACTCCTCATCTTGAATCTTGAGTTCTACCTCATGGGTTTTAAGGTTCCCAATGAGGCTCTCAATTTTGAGCAGCCTAAGATCATGCGATTCGGAAATCGCCGTCACCTTTAGATTGAACTTTGGAGGGAGTGATCGAAGGAGCTTTCTCACCAAGTCGCCGTTTGAAAATGTCTTTTCAAGAATCTTTGAAGTATTGACAATCTTGGTGAATCAAGTGTACATGGCGTCGGCGTCCTCATTTGGATCCATCCTGAACCTTTCAAATTCAGATTCCAGTTGGAATAGTTTTGAATCTTTGACATGCGAAGTACCTTTATGCGTTATTTCTAATAAGTTCCAAATAACATAAGCAGATTCACATGCACTGACTCTATTAAATTCAGTCCTATCAAGAGAACAGAACAGAGCATTCATAGCTTTTGCATTATTCTTACACCTAGCCTTATCTCCATCGTCCCATTTATCCCTAGGTTTTTCCATGGTAACTTCTCCAACAATGTATGTAGGAGAAGTTTATGGAGTTTCAATACATGAACATACATCTAGATCTAAATTTATCAGAAAACAACGCATACGCGTTCTCCAGTAATTATAATCAGTTCCGGTAAGCAACGGAGGTCTACTTATTCCCTGCCCCTCAAGGAAAGCGAGATCATGGAGTGACATTATTCTCGGTTGTTAGACCGAATTGGAATAACCTGGCTCTGATACCACTTGTTGGATCTGTAGGCGCCCTTAGATGGAGGGGGGAGTGAATAAGGGTTTTAAACTTTTCAAGATTATTTAAAAATTAATGCTCTGCTAGTACCGCCAGCAGCAGAGTTACCGCTCGGCGTTAGCGGTAGTGAAAGTCCTTTTACGTTTGAGCAATGAAAATCATAGAGTACGACTCAGAGATGAAACAATAAACATATTTTCATTAATCATTGACTGGAAGTAAATATGATTACAAAACTTTTCCCAATAACGCTTGGAAAGAGGCGACCAATGAAAACTCTTTTGGTTTTCTATACCGACCCTTCTCCCAAGGACCGGTTGGCTTTAGCCTATCTCTCCTTAGACAAGGCCTCAAGCCACTGTATCCCTTCCCTCACCGGAAAGGCCACAAGCACTCCCTAGATCTACAGCCTAGACCTAGTCGCCAACACGAGGCGAATTTCCCCTAGTCCCTGCAAGGCCCTAGTCGTCGTGTGGCGAATTTCTCTACCAAACAAAAGTTATAAAGATTACAATTTGAAAGTAAAACAAAACTCAAATTAAAACTCCCTCAAAAGTAGAACTTGGTGTCGATGTAGATGTGATCGGATCGGTCTCCAAGTTCTTTGCTTTCTCGAACGAGGATGGAGTTCTTTTTGGCTGCTTCTGAAGGTTCACTCGACTGCTCTGAAAGTAAGGCTCCAATAACTTCTGTAACAGCAAGCAACAACGGAGGAGGCACCGCTCTTTAAATAAATTTGACAGCTACCGCCTGCGCTAGTACTACCGCCCCACGATAGTGACACGACGTGCACACGGATCGTGGCAGTTAAGGCAACTTCTGAGCGCAAACGGTTATGACAGCCTAGCACGCCGCGGTAACACTATCGCCCAGCAATAGTGCGATTTCCTTCCTTCAGCCAATATCTCTTTCCATATTTGCCCCTCAATCAACTGCTGACGGGATGTTTCCAAAATCTACCGCCGGGCGATAGACCTAACACGCCGTGATAGTACTTGCCAAACATAGCGACCTGTCGACATTCCTTTTTCTCCACTTTCCATTCCGTCAATAGTTTCCATATATACTAACGCCAGCGCCAGTGCTAACGCTCCGCGGTAGATTAGTTTGTCGGGCCAGCTTGCATCTCAGCGGTTTCCCTTCTCAGCGGTTTCTTCTCAGTGGTTCATCTCAGCGGTTTCGTCTCAGCGGTTTCGTCTCAGCGGTTTCGTCTCAGCGGTTCTGTCTCAGCGGTTTCATCTCAGCGGTTTCGTCTCAGCGGTTTCGTCTCAGTGGTTCGTTAGTGCTAATGCCGGCAGTAGAATTAACGCGGCGCGGTAGCAACAACAACACAACACCATTGAGTTTTGAAAGCACAGAATCCTGCATACTATAAACACAAAACAAGTATGATCAAATACAATAGGATTTGTTATTGTCAAACCAAGAGATGCGGAAAGCATGTTCCAACAGTCTTGAACTTCTTCATATTGATCTCGGAGTTCTTAACATGCCTAGGAGCTCGGGCAGTGTCTTGTCAATTTCATTCATATGGTAATTTAAGACAAACTGCTCATAACTGTCCGGCAACGATTGCAGGATCAGGTCAGTGGCCAACTCTTGGTCCAACAGAAACCCCAGTCTTTCAAGGTTCTCTATATACCCATTCATCTTGAGTACGTGAGTCCCTACTGGGTCCCGAGCTCCCATCTTACACTGAAATAACACCGTGGATATGTCAAACCTCTATTGGCGAGCTTGCCCTTGAAATATTTTCTTCAGGTGCTCGACCATCTCGTAACAACTCATGTTCTCATGTTGCTTCTGAAGATCAGAGTTCATTGTTGCGAGCATGATACATTCAACATCCAAGGAGTCATCTCCATACTTCTTATAAGCATCTTTATCTGCATGAGGTGCAGTAGAGGCTGGCTCCTCGGGGGGGGGGGGGGGGGGGGGGGGGTGTGGGGGGGGGGGGGGGGGTGGGGGGGACTTCTTCAAGGACATAAAGCTTACGCTCTTGCCTGAGAACAATTCTCAGGTTCCTGAACCAGTCTAGGAAATTCATCCCATTGAGCTTATTCTTCTCAAGGATGGCTCTCAGGGACAACGTGGAGTGTGAAGTATTTGCCATGAAAATTTTACAAAATAATGCAAAGTTTATATTAGTACTATATTTCAAAATACATTTTTATTTTAATAAGGTCTTTTATTAAATACTCCCACTATTTTATTCAAATTGATAACCCTTAATATCAATTCGGAGAGTTTATGCGAGCTACTCTCTTAGTGGACAAGTTCCATATTTCACCAACATAACGAGTCCGCTTTGGCGTTCCTCTCATAATGTGGTTATTTAGGTAGGCAACACTTTCCAATTGCATCACTATGCAACTCTTGTATGGTTGGTGAATAACTCTTTATTCGCATCCATCATATGGTGCATGCCAACCCAATGCATCTAGGCACTCAACTTTTGAGGTCACCCAGTTAAGTTGGACCCGATGTCGACAGTGGGATATCACAATTATCCGCTTGCACCCTTACCAAGATAAATTAATGCACCTTGCTTTGGCAAGCCCACACTTCATCGATCAAGGCAGGAAGTGTGTCATCCATCGGAAGGCATACGTATACTTAATATTGGATAAGGGATTAATTTATGAAATTTATTAACAATTAATCAACGTGCACTTTCACAAAATTACAACATTCACAACCAAATACATCCCAGAAGTGCACAAAAAAAATTTATCAACGCTTTGATAAAAAGGGCTAAATCTGAGCATTTAGAACATTTCTAAATCTCCAGATTTACATGCATTTGACACAGGCAAAACAACTCCACAAATGCAGTAGACAAGCTCGTCTCTCAGTTTCAGATTCAAAATCTAATACATTTGGTTTCACAAACCAATTAGAGGGACGGTTACTGCTAAGGAGACACAATTTCTAAAATAATGAAATCACAACGCAATCATATGCATTCCTGGGAGTTTTTCCAATCTTGAACATTTCTTCGAAATCCAAACACCCAGGAAGAATTCCATACATTTAGAACACGTCAAAATTTCTGATTTACATGCATTAGATTGCAAACCTACCTCTGATACCACTGTTGGGTTTTCTTAATACCATTTCAGAAATGATAATACAGCATATCACATATGCGCAGTGGAATAAATAACTAGAACAACCCAAAAGAGTTATATGGAACTTGCGATTTCATTGAGTCAAGAAATAAAAACATCCAGCAACACATTGTAGAAATTATACCTGAAGGGGGTTGAGTCTCAACTCAACCGAGATGCTCCTATGGAGGATCCAGAGAACAAAAAATTTGAGTTCCAAGCGCTGAAATAGATCTGCGCCTCTACGGGAAATCCACACGAGTGCTAAAGAACCTAGCCTCTTGTCGCACAAGATCTAGGTCGGAGGAGAACTGCTCTCTATATCTCCCACGGACTGCTAGGTCCGACGACAGGGAGAGGCGGCGGCGGAGGGATTCTGTCAGAACCCATGCAGAACTGTTTCGTCGCTCTCTCTCGTAAAACAGATCGCCAAAAATAGATCGGGTAATTACGTTAAAAGAATCGTATTCTTTTATACCTCCAGCAATCAAGAGAAGCGTCAGGCGAAGATAAAAGGTCGAACACTGCGTTCAACGAACTGGCCAGCGTTCGTCGAATGTGCTGGCCGTTCGATGAACCGTTTGACGAACGTGCTACGCTAGCCATTCGACGAACCGTTCGACGAACGTGCTACGCTAGTCGTTCGATGAACTGTTCAACGAACGCCATTCGACGAACGCGCTACATTAGCCGTTCGACGAACGCGCTACATTAGCCGTTCGACGAACTATTTGACGAACGCCATTCAACGAACGCGCTACATTAGCCGTTCGACGAACTTGTTCGACGAGCGCCGTTCGACGAAAGTGCTACATTAGCCATTCGACAAAATGTTCGACGAACGCCGTTCAACGAACGCGCTACATTAGCCGTTCAACGAACTGTTCGACGAACGCCGTTCGACGAACGCGCTACATTAGTCATTCGACGAACTTGTTCGACGAGCGTCGTTCGACGAACGCGCTACATTAGCCGTTCGACGAACTGTTCGACGAACGCCATTCGACAAACGCGCTACATTAGCCGTTCGACGAACGCCTGCTTTAATCCCATCCCTTTAATCCGATCCCTTGTCAACAGGATTCTTCCTCCAATTTCTCCAAGCACTCTTTTCTGCGACCCCCTAGGCTCATATCGCGTTGACAGTGAGACTAGATTTTTGACCACTTCCAGATCACCATGAAAACACCAACAATCTGAGTACGGGTTGCCTAGATCTTTTTGTGCTGAAGCGGTAAATACTTCGTGTTATGTAATTAATCGAGTAACGCTTCTACCGATTCTGAAATTAACACCTTATGAACTATATTATCAAAAGAAACTTAATGTATCTTACTTTCATGTTTTTGGGTGTAAATGTTTTATCTTAAACACCAAAGATGCATTATCAAAATTTGATGAAAAATGTGATGACGAAATTTTTCTTGGATACTGATGAGTCCAATATTTACACTATTTTATGGAATCATCCGGGTTAGTTTTCACTCTTGTGCACATCTTATTCAAGCTATAATCACTTGTATTTCACTTGTATTAACTTCCATGCTATATGGACTGTTTAGGCCCATTTTGGTATGCATTTGCGCTTCATGTCGTTGGGGGTAAGCACATGGTGCTCCCTAACCATTTTTCTGTATTTGTATTGAGCTGGAGGAGTATTCTCAGATGGGTGTATGTTGTAGGCTTTATTGCGCAGGTGGATAGATCGTCCACTTTGCCCAGATTTCATGTCTGCATGTATTGCACGGTTGTGCGTTTCATTGACGCACGATTGCTTCGATCGTGAGAGGTCATTTGCGACTTATTTTGATGTTCTATTTTTGATCGTGCGAATTGTACAAATACGGGATGTTGCCCGTGCGCAATGGAAACACACGATCACCTGTTAAGTCTAGTATTCAGGCTGTCTGGAATTGTTAGTGCATTTTTACGAACGGTCGGCTTCGACCGTGCATGAGTTAAACGCACGGGTGCTTCTGCTTTGTCTTCCTGGTCTTTCTGCTTCGTTAATAATGCACGATCTATGCACGGTCGTGCGTTCGACCTTACGTGACTTAATTTCTGATAATTTTGTATAAAAGCAAGAAATTCTGCTTGGCGTGGAGAACACATTTGGGAACCCGCTATTTTTAGCTCTAGTCCGCCCTTTTCATCGCTCCACCACTGCTCAACCAAGGAGAACCTCTGACCATTGCTTTCTTGCAAATATTTCGCTAAAGCTTCCTCCTCGGCCTCTTCCATCATCCATGAGCTGAAGAACGCCGTTGATGGAACATTTCTGTTGCATTCAAGGTGTCTCCAACAAGAGCTAGCTTGAGCTGAACCATAAAGAAGACGGGTAACGTGGAGGAAGGTGACAGCTCCTCTGAACGCCGGACGACAACTAAAGACCGAGCTCGGATGAGGCTTGACAACCCTACGATTCCAACCGAGAACCTTCAGCGAGTCTTCGAGCTTGGGTTTAATCTTTTCCCCTTGTATTGTTCCAGATCTTTACTGTAGTTGTTTGTTTGTTTTGGATGATGTGCATAAGCCTTTGTTAAAGTTAATGCTATTTCATGTTTGTGAGATTTTATATGGTTTATGTGAATTGAGGAGAGCCCCCATTCCACCATCCACTCCATCGTTACGTTGTTCGCCGCACTAGCAATTGTTAGTTGCGTGTTTTGTGATGAGGTTCTTACGACCCTCACTCCGCCAGTTACGAATCATCCATCCGCAAGCCTTCTCGTTCATCTACAAGCCTACTCGTCCACCCACCAAGCGAAGCGGTGCATCCGACCCGCCTTACTTAAATGAGCTATCATCAACCGCATCTCTCACAACAAAACCAAAACCCCCCTTTTATTAACATAGAAATCTTTATAATTGTTTTCCCTAACGAGAAAATCATACACCCCAACTTGCAGTCCTTTGAGAACGATATTCAGGGAGTCTCTCCCAACTTTTATTACCTGTACGATCGGTACACTTTCCATAAATGTGTCAACTTTTTGGCGCCGTTACCGGGGATATCAAGCGTTGTATGTGTCTTTCTTCCAGGGAAATTTTATAAAGGTCTTTGTTGTTTTTGAATTTTTTTTCTATTGTGTAAGTTTATGCAGGGGCAAGGCCCTGGTGATTTAGTAGCTTTCGATCCAGAGATAGAGATGACGCTGCGTGCGAGCCGTCGTGTTGCTGCTACTATGGATATTAATATTAACAGAAATGGAGTTAACCGTGGGGGAGAGAATGCTCCAACTGCTGGTCAGGTGGCTGATGAAAATGAGGTGGCCCGGCTAAGGCCCAGAACAATGCGAGACTACACCACTTCCACTGTGGGGAGTGTGCATCCAAATTTTGGCCCAACCATCACGAAGAACCAGTTTGAGATCAAGCCGACAATCCTGAACATCATCCCCAACAATGCCTAGTTCTCTGGGATGGCAAGTGAAGACCCCCATCTTCACTTGCCAGAGTTCTCAGAAATATGTGGAACATTCCGGTATGCCGGCATAGTTGACGACATGGTAAAGTTAAGATTATTCCCATTCTCCCTCCATGATAAAGCACAAGTTTGGCTCCATACAATCCCGCCAGACACATCGACCACCTGTGAGCTGCTTTCCTCCAAATTCTTGGCAAAGTTCCACCCAGTGGACAAAACTCTGAACCTAAGAAGAGTGATTGCAACATTCCAGCAACACGATCAGGAGACCCTTACAGAAGCTTGGGAAAGATTTATGGAACTCCTCCGGAAGTTTCCTCACCATGAGCTGCAACCCTAGAACCTTGTGGAGTATTTCTACTTCGCAATAGAGCCTAACTACAGGGCCATGATTGATGTTGCTGCCGATGGAACTCTCCTAAATCACACTTCTGATGAAGCATTGCGAATTTTGCAAGACACCGTGACTCATAGTTCTTTTTGGACTGCAGGGAGGAACACCCCACGTAATGCAAGAAGACTATTTGAAGTGAACACTTCTAGTCCACCTGCAGAGGCAGCACCATCACCATACGAGAGCATAGCATTGTTGAAGAGGCCTGGCTCTTCTCCAACTCCGGTGATGGCTATTTCTTGTCAAGGGTGCGGGAGCTCCGGACATCATACCTACGAATGCCCCTCAGGTGAAATCTCCTCTGATTTTTCTAATCTCAATGTGGAAGAAAATTTTAATTACATTCAATATCAAAACAGCACTGCACCTTTTTCGAATACTTATAATTTGGGTGTGAGAAATCACCCAAATTTCTCATGGAACCATAACACTGCAGGCCAACGATGGCAACCGGGCCAGCATCAATTTGATGCTCAAGCGTCCGGAAGCCAACCAAGACCGCCTCAACCCGGTTATAACCAAGGTGCTCCGGTGCAGCAAAAAAGTGCGTTAGAAGAAATGATGGAGAAGTTTATTGACGTGGCCCAATAAAATATGGTCAACCAAACTGCCTCGATGAGGAACTTAGAAATGCAACTAGGCCAATTGGCTCAACTGCTTTCTGAGCGTAATCAAGGTGCTCTCCCCAGCACGATGGAAAAGAACCCTCGTGAGCAAGGAAAGAGCATAATCGAGTCTGATGGATGCCATGAGGGCGATTTGATTGTGATGTGTGCGATTAATAATGTTGAAACTACCACTCTTTACGACACTGGATCGTCGCGTATTGTTCTTGCATTGCAAGACGTTGAAAATCTAAACCTAAAAATCAACGTCGTTGATCGGACGTCGCTTGTCCTTGCTAATGGAATGGTGGTGGAAACGGAAGGAGAAATTAAGGATATCGAGGTGACTGTAGATGGAACTTTGGTTATCATGAACTTTCAAGTTTTGGGCCCCATGGAAAACAATTCCATGCCTATTTTGGGTGTCCCATTCTTGAAGGAGAGTGGTGCCACCATTCACATTGCTAGTGGGTGTGTCACCTTGTCACCCAAAGTGACACACTACACTCACCCATCTATAATAACCAATGATATCAGTTTTGAACCGTTATTTCTGATGAGCTTGTTAGTGAGTCGAATGCAGTTGTGGAAGAAAAGAGAAATAAGACAAATGCTGAGTTAGAGAAGGAAGGAGAGGAGATAGAAAAGAACTACACGATGGAGGAAGAGAATGATGAAAACAAAGGCGGCGAGGCTGCAAAGTTAGAAGTTACCATGGCCAACATGGCCACAAACATTTTAAATAATTTTATTAAAAAAGGAGTTAATTATAAACAACTTAAACAGGTTCGTTGGGCAGATCTGTCACCCGTAGGGGGGTGGGGGTGTAGAAATGAATCCCTTGGCTGCACTGAGACCGCTAGACAGTAATCTTGATCGAGATCATATTGCTCGTTGGCGCTCTCCTACTGTGGAGAAATTGAAGCAGACAAATTTACTATGCACGACGCGTTTTACCGCCATCCGGCATGTGATGGAAGAGGTTATGGGCAAGGGAGAAACATCTCCTTTGATCCCTAGAGCCTTCACCTCCTTCCCATCTCGTGTGACTAGGGAGAATCATCACAAATCAGCATATAGCTGAGTTGTGACGGAGTCTCTGGGCCTGTGTTATGATGTTTTAGTGCTTCATTCCATGTCTGTAACTATGCTTGTGTGTTGCTTTTGGTAATATATTGGACAATTGATATAACTCCCTTTTGTTATAATGTTAATACAAGTATTTCGTCCACCTTAAGGACGGTAAACAAAAGGGATCTTGGGAGACAACCCATTGGAACCACTTGGTTCTGTTCAGTTTCTTTTTCTATTCTATATATTAGTTTATCTTTGTTTTGTCTAGGGGAATGCTTTAATCGTAGGGTCAAATCTATTTAGATCATGCAGGACTGTTGCTTTTGGACAAGAATCACTGATCTTCTGGTAGGCTCATTTATGAGCCTAGGTACCCTCTACCCTTAGCCCCTTATTATTATGCAAATGTTTTCTTTTGATCTGGATGACTTTAAGTCTGGGGAAGCGCCGTACCTAGTGCCCACTTACACGTGCACATAAGCACAACATACTTGAAGCTACAATCATATAATTATTTGCTCATTCTCATCGCACACCACAACACACACTAGAGAGCGCACATAATCGTAGGCGCGTAATGAGTCTAACTCATTTCTTTTGTAGGATTGGGAAAATTTTTGTGCTGGCTTAGGATTGTGAGATAGAGTAAAATGTTGACTACCGTAGTGCTCTAGTCGAGTACTCGCGTCTTGCATAGAAATGTGCGCAGAATAAATTTTTCTTTATGCTTATAGTTTTGTATTTTTTCTATTTGTGTAATAATTGTTTATCCTACTCAAAAGTGGTGAATCCGGTGTGAATCCGTTGGAAGCGTAGGGATGTGTGTAGACGGTTGCTAGGTTTGTATTGCTCGAGTCGGGAGGAAGAATTATCTTTCTCGGTGGCTAAGAACTTGCCCCGAGCGACTCTTGAAGCATTGGTATAAGTTAGTTCAATGCGTGAGCATGATGTAAGCCTTCGTTTTGGCCAGGTTGAGCTTTGTGTACCGACCCTATCATAATCCTTGATAGACCCTTTGTGCCTACCCCGTCTCTTGATTTAGCACCACTTATATTTCACCAAAGCTTAAAAGCTAATCCTAGTCGCACACCCAATCCGAGCTCTAGTGTTGTATTATTTTTAACTGAGGGTGTTTGAAAGTGCACAGTGTGCCTCTAAGATTCCTCTAGAGGGGGGGGGGGGGGTGAATAAAGTCTTAAAACATTTCTATCATAACTGTGTTTAACAATAAATTCTTTGAAGAGTTATGCTTAACAATCCAAGCAGAATAAAGAATGCAGGAAATAAAGTGCAGAATAAAAGACTAGGACAATACAGAAAATCACAGCACAGACACATTGAATTTTATAGAGGTTCCCCAAACCCTGGATACTCCCCTCTTCTATCACCTGGTAGGAATGCACCACCTGTGCCCGAGTCTTTTGATCAGGAGACTCTTAGAACCACTGATCTTTTGATAAGGAGATCATGAACCACAAGATCTTTTGGTAAGGAGATCTTGAACCACTGAAACCTTTGAAGAGGGATTAATAAAACTCTTTTATAGGAAATAGAAATAGAAGAAGAAGAAGAAAGAATGTTGTATGAATTCTATTCTCAGAATTCTTGTGATGGCTGATTGAAGAACAACCAATGTGAAGTCCCACAAAATCTACTCTTGATTAGTCTCTGCTTTTGATAAAGAACTACATAGACTTGATTGTCAGATTCTTCTTGACTTCTGCTGATTCAGATCCTGCTGCTATATGTTGGTGATGAGAAGCAGCTATCAGATCTACTCTTCTCTTAGATGAAGAACAATTGTATTTCTCTTTTCTTTCTTTTTCTTAATTAGGGTTCCTGAGAGATATGGAGAAGAAGAGGAAGCCCTAGAAAATGAAGGAGATGGCTGATAGTGATTAATGCCTTCCTTTTGCCTCTATCTTCTCTTGTCTTTTTATTCTCCCTTTTTCAAATTCGAATTCGTTTCCCTTTCTGATATGCGATAAGGTAATCTGCTTATCACTTTCTCTTTCTTTCCTCTTTAATTCTTGTCCCGACCACCTACAAGGAATATAGTTCCAAGAAACCTTTTGTGTCCTCCTTTAATGATCCTTTCTATTTCAAAAAATTATTGAGCCTTTGGGGAATGGTCTTGAAGGATGTGGGCCATGAAAAAAGGATCATAAAGACAGCTAAACAGATTACCTTTTACAGACTGTATTCGACGTAGCGTCGAATTCATTTCTTCTCTTATCGACGTAGCTTCGAATTCTTCTAGGACCTGCTTCGATTTCATCTCTGCTCCGACTGAACTCTGCCAGTCAACGTTTCGTCGATATCTTATCAACGTGTCCGTCGAGTTGATCTACCTGGCTCTGTGCTATATCTTCTGCGTTGAGATGAAGTCGACGTTGCGTCAACTTTAGATGGCTTCGACAGATGACCTCTTCTGTGTCGAGTTGAAGTAGAAGCTGCGTCGACTTCTCCAGTTACTCCGACAATTCCCTGACCTATACATCGACATCTATTAGACGTTACGTCAACTTGAGTTACTTCTACAGAAGGGTTTGAACCACTTGGACTTCTAGTCAGAGAAGCGTCGATATGGACTCGATGTTGCGTCGAATTCTTTTCGATGCAAATATTGACTTAGCACAATTTTGCTTCCCTTGATCTGGTCTTGACACTCTAGGTTGAGTGTGACATCCTAAGACATATAATGACGCAATTACCCTCACTATACAATGGGTATCTTAAATCCTAGAAGATAAAAATCACTTTTAATTAATTTGTTAAGTTAAATCAAGGGTTTTTCCCAACAATCTCCCCCAATTAATCTTAACAAATTTTACATTTTGTTCTGAGTGATTTTATACATTTCTTTACAGAATCAAACATACATGCAAGGTATTATAAACACAAAGAGGAAACAACTGAAATTACAGACCGCAGATTTCCATATCAAGAAATTGTGTACCATTGTTTTACCCACCAAGTGTAATTTCACAGAATCCAAATAATTTATCTAATACCTGAAGTTCATGAGTCCTTCTCAGGAGTTCTTATCTTCCTTGAGAATACATTTGGTAGTGCTTGCCTCATCACCACTCTTAGAGGCACATCATCATCATCAACAGACTCTTTACCCTTATCATCATCTGCTTCATTAGGATCAACAACAACAGGACTATCTGTAGGAGGCTCCCCCTGTGTTTGTGCATTCTGCTCAGCCTCCTGGGCAGCTTCCTAAGCTATCTGAGCAACTTGATCTAACAGATCTTTAGCTTGAGGCTCATTCTGGATCCCTGCTGTGCTCACAGCTTCAAATTCCATATTCAGACTCCTCTGAATATTTGGAGCTGGTTCCCCCTGAACTGCAAGCTGACTTAGAATAGATGGAAGCTCCTCTTTATCTACTGGCTCCCCCTGGATTTGTGCTCCCTGAAAGGTAGTCACCTTGTTAGGGGCAGACTCATTATCAGCTTCTTCCCGAACTTTTCCCCTTAAGATAGGGTCCTCTTCCTCTAAGATATTCTCCACCTTCTTGACCTTGCTGGCCAGTGAGGTTAAGAATTCTCTTGTAATCATAGAGGAAGAGACAAACTCCTGGAGACCCTGGAGGGATTTCTTGGAGTCAAGCACCTTAGCTTCTATCTAAGAATACTTCCTGTCAAATTTTCTTGCCTGAGTGGCCATCAGGTCAGCAAAGGTGGTTGAGGCAAGAGCCATAGCTTTGGAGATGATTTGCTCAATGTCAATGGGAGGATGAGGTGGAGGTGGAGGTGATGAAGGGAATTCTTCATGAAGGGGAGAGAGAGGATGGTAGCCATCATGTGAGAAATGAGTTGATGGTGGTGGAGGTTGAGGTGGAGCATGCTCATGATATGGGGATGATAGTGGATGATGTGTATAGAAAGATGACTCAGGGGCTGAACTAGATGAAAAAGGGTGATTTGGAAAATCTTCTTGTTGATGCTGTTGTTGCTGAGAAGATGGTAGTGCTGAAGTGTCATCCTGAGGAAGATCCCTTGGTGGATCTGGTATCTGTCTTTCTGAATCTTGGGGAGGAGGTGAAGGAGGAGGTGAAGATGGGGCCTAACCAGGCTTCAAGATTTGCCTTGTCCATTTTGAGAAGATCCCAATATTGGTCCTCTTTCCAGGAGGAATGGGCACTCCTTTTGACTTGCAGACACTTGGATAATGCTGGAAGAGCTCCTGGCTCATTATCCTCATGAAAGAATTTTCCTTGTGGGCATACTTACGCCCAATCATCTTTAGGAGTAGTCTTCCCCAGTTTACCTTATTCTTTAGTACCAGTGCTCCCATTATCTGAAGTTGTTGCCTGAGTATGGCATCATGTGCAGAGATCTTACACATAAGTACCTTCCCCACTATATCAGCCAAAAATCTGTGCTCTTCACCGAGGTCCATCTTTTTCAGATTGATAGGCTTGTCCTTTTTAAATTTCATCAGTTCCAAGGATCTCTTAAGCTCATCCCCTGTGAGTTAATCTGACTCATCCCCTGTCTGAAAGTCATATGTTTGGTTCAAAATATCCTTTGTGATCAACACATCTGTGTCATATATCTTCCCTTTGAGAAAGCCATCCTCTCCTATCTGAATGTTGTCCTTAAGTTCAGTCAATTCGACCTCAAGAATCCTGCATCGTGTTGAGATAAGTTTGGTCAGACCAGCCTCCTGAAACAAGCTAAGAATTGCTTTGAAATGTTCTGCCGCTGCACTGAAAGAGTCCACATCTACATCAAATCCTGAGTTAACCTTGGGAGGAGCCATCTCTTTGAATGTACCTGCAAAGACGAAGAGAAAGAGAGAAAAGAGAATGGGAGAGCTAGAGAACAAGAGAGCAGGAAGGCAAGAAGACACAAGAGCACGAGAATTCGAAAGCGTGATTCTTTCGACGCTGGTGTTGCTTAAAAGAAGCCAATTCATCGCTGCTTAGGGTTTAAGTTGACGCAGCGTCAATGTGCATCAATGATTGGCGCACAAAAATAAGTAGAGAATGCATCTAGAAGACATTCTTAGCGCGCAGACAATTCGACGTTGCGTCGAAATATTTTCGACGTAATCTAGTCGACGCAATCCCTTGCTGAAGATTGCTCAGTTATTTTTAATTTGTTGTAGACTAGTTGGCGTTGCGTCGATTTGTTATCGATGCAACTTCGACTTTAAAGAGCGTCCAATCAATATGATGCATGCGTGAATACGAGATCGATGTTACGTTAAGATCTATTCAAATTATTCACTCTGAGTGCTTCTAGATGCTGGCGTCGAGTAGAATTCGATGTAACATAGATTTCTATTCGACGCACCTCTGAATGAACAAAGCCATTTAGAAAATCCCTGCTGTTTTTCTCAACTATCATATTTATTGAAAATAGATTATACTATTAGTTTCATAAGCTATAGATATAAATCAAGGTAGAGTTCACTCCCTTGGGTGAAGTCTGTTCCTTATCTTTGTCCTACATCTTCCTTCCCACTCTATTTTCTCCTAAGTTGGATCCTACTTAACCCTGCACATGTAATTCAAACATTAGAAGGAACCCAGGTTACCTTGGGTCCTTTGCTTTTACCATTATAGGATTCAATGAAAGAATTTAAAGGTCTTTCATGATACCCTTTGGGATGATAAGGAATGGGTCTCCCAAACCTATTATTTTGATACTTGAAATGAGAATAAAATGTATCAAAATATAATAAATCAGCAGAATGTTTGATTATCCTATGTTTTGATTTATTCTTTTGGTTGTAGTTATTTGACCTTCTAGAAGACCCTTGCCTAGGGGTTTTTTCTTGTTATTCACACTTGCCCTTTTAGGTTTGTCTAACTTGTCTGAATGATTGTTATCTGTGTCCTTAGATGGAGTACTCAAAGGCCACTGGATTTTTCCAGGCAGGCTTCCTTGGTTGGTCTGTGCTTGTGGAGGGCTCTACTCCTAATCCTAGATGATTAAACCTCATGGAGAGGTTTTCAGTGATGTCTTTGAGCTTTTGACTCCTCCCATTGAGTGAGTCCTCAAAGGCCTTTGCCTCTGTTAGCTCTTCTTTTAGTCTTAACTTTTCTTTTCTAATTTCTATTAGTTCTAATTCTATATTTTTATTTTCTTCTATTAGGCCTTGATTTCTTACATATACATCATCTTTCTTTAAGTTTTTTTAGTTCTAACCTAACAAAGTCTAGTTTCTTTTCTACCCTAAGGTGATCATTACATAAATTCTTGAAACAAATTTTGAAGTCTTCTAACTGAAATCAAAATTATCAAATAAAGTTACCTGCTCCTCTTCATCATCTGATGACATCCCCAGGGCCATCATGCAGGCTGCTTCAGCTTCAGCTTCATCTTCACTTTCAGATGAGGATGAGCTCTCCTCTACTTCTGAATCACTCCAGGGTTCAGCAATGAAGCCCTTGGCTTTCTTCTTGTCCTTTCCTCTGTAGGACTTCTTCTTCTTCTTCTACTCTCTATTGCTGCTTTTCCTGTCTCTTTGCTCTTCTGGGCACTCAGAAGCAAGTGCCCTAGTTTGTTGCAGGAGAAATAGGTAACCTCCTTCTTTGGAGTCCTGTCATACTTGGGCTTTGAGCTCCAATCCCTTTTTATCCTTGAGTCTTCTGTCTTGTCCCATTTCTGGAATCTCCTTGCTAGGAGATTGAACATTTCATCTTCTGGGGTAGAAGGCTCCCCTTCAGAGACTTTTAGGGAATGGCTTCTTTGGATGGGAGCAGGGGTCTTCTCCTCTTGTTCTGATTCAGCCCTGTTCTTTAGGAGTATCTCATACGACTTGAGCTTTCCTCGCAAAGCATCAGTAGAGATCTCCCTATAACACCTGGATTCCCTGATTGCCCAGATTCTAGAGTCCCATGAGCTGGGGAAGCACATGAGGATCTTATCATTAATTTCAGTCAAGGATATTTCCTTGTCTAAGCCTCTGAGCTCATTAATGATAAGACTGAATCTGTCATACATATTTGCAACTAATTCTTCAGCCTTCTTTTGAAAGTTCTCATACTGGGATATGAGAAGGAAGTTTTTGTCCTTCCTTTCATCAGCACTTCCCTCAACCATTGTGGTGAGGGAATCTCATATCTCTTTTGCTGATTGGCATTCAGCAACTTTCTGGAAAATGTCATCAGACATTATTGATACCAGAATATTCATGGCCTTGGAATCACATGCCTTGACCTTCTTCTCAGCTTCTGTCCACTCCTTTCTTGGGACAGCCTCAGTTATTGAGGTTTCTCCTTCCTTTTGTCTGATTGGAGTAGGAGGACCTGTGAGAAGAACATCATTGATATCTTCATCAATGGAATTCATGTAAAGTCTTATTCTAGCCTTCCAGAGTGTGAATTTATTTAAGTTACACACTGGAGGTCTTATTGAAGCATATTCCTTAGTACACTTTTTTTATACAGTATGTTAATAGAATAGAAATATGAGTAGGAGGTCTTTTTGATCAAGGTGTTAACCTCTTATTGATTAACCTCCCTCTGATACCAAGTGAAAGTGCACAGTGTGCCTCTAAGATTCCTCTAGAGGGGGGGGTGAATAGAGTTGTAAAATATTTCTATCCTAACTGTGTTTAACAATAAATTCTCTAAAGAGTTATGCTTAACAATCCTGGCAGAATAAAGAATGCAGGAAATAAAGTGTAGAATAAAAGACTGGGACAGCACTTAAAATCACAGCACAGACACAATGAATTTTATAGAGGTTCCCCAAACCCTGTGTACTCCCCTCTTCTACCACCTGGTAGGAATGCACCACATGTGCCTGAGTCTTTTGATCAGGAGACTCTTAGAACCAATGATCTTTTGATAAGGAGATCATGAACTACCAGATCTTTTGGTAAGGAGATCTTGAACCACTGAATCATTTGAAGAGGGATTAATAAAACTCTTTTACAGGAAATAGAAAGAGAAGAAGAAGAAAGAATGTTGTATGAATTCTGTTCTCAGAATTCTTGTGATGGCTGATTGAAGAACAGCCAATGTGTTGTCCCATAGAATCTGCTCTTGATTAGACTCTGCTTTTGATGAAGAACTATAGAGACTTTGATTGTAAGATTCTTGTTGACTTCTGTTGATTCAGATCCGGCTGCTATATGTTGGTGATGAGAAGAAACAATCAGATCTACTCTTCTCTTAGATGAAGAACAATTGTATTTCTCTTTTCTTTCTTGTTCTTGATTAGGGTTCCTGAGAGTTATGGAGAAGAAGAGGAAGCCCTAGAAAATGAAGGAGACGGATGATAGTGATTAATTCCTTCCTTTTGCCTCTATCTTCTCTTGTCTTTTTATTCTCCCTTTTTCAAATTCGAATTCGTTTTCCTTTTTGATATGCCTTGATAAGGTAATCTGCTTATCACTTTCTCTTTCTTTCCTCTTTAATTCTTGTCCCGACGACCTACAAGGAATATAGTTCCAAGAAACCTTTTGTGTCCTCCTTTAATGCTCCTTTCTATTTCAGGAAATTATTGAGCTGTTGGGGAACGGTCTTGAAGGATGTGGGCCATGAAAGAAGGATCAGAGAGACAGCTGAAAAGATTACCTTTTATAGACTATATTCGACGTAGCGTCGAATTCGTTTCTTCTCTTATCGACGTAGCTTCGAGTTCTTCTAGGAGCTGCTTCGATTTCATCTGTGCTCCGACTGAACTCTGCTAGTCGATGTTGCGTTGATATCTTATCAACGTGTAAATCGAGTTGATCTTCCTGGCTCTGAGATACATCTTCTGCGTCGAGATGAATTCGACATCGCGTCAACTTTAGATGGCTTCGATAGATGATCTCTTCTGCGTCGAGTTGTTGTAGAAGCTGCGTCGACTTCTCCAGTTACTCCAACAAGTCCCCGACCTCTACATCGATATCTATTTGACATTACGTCGACTTGAGTTACTTCGACAGAAGGGTTTGAACCACTTGGACTTCTAGTCAGAGCAACGTCGATATGGACTCGATGTTGCATTGAATTCTATTCGACGCAAATATTGACTTAGCCCAATTTTTCTTCCCTTGATCTGGTCTTGACACTCTAGGTTGAGTGTGACATCCTAAGACATCCAATGACCAAATTACCATCACTATACAATGGGTAACTTAAATCCTAGAAGATAAAATCACTTTTAATTAATTTGTTATGTTAAATCAAGTGTTTTTCCCAACAGTTTTGATGCAGTGTAAATTATGTGAAAGTGTGGTTTGCACTTCCTCAGAATATTCGCTGAAAAAGTTTTGAGAAAAGAAAAAGAAAAGAAAGAAAAAAATGTGATTAAGAAAAGAGCATAATTGAAAATCTTTTAAGAGTTGTATTGGAAGTAGGCGGTGCACACACCCACGATTTTAGGTTCAAGTCTGGGGGTGTGGTGCAACCGTGTATTTATTGTAGTGCTTGGATAGTTTCCTTGGCGCAAGCTCTTTTGGGTTAGTTGCGTATACCTTCATGTTTATCATTGTATACCATACCGAATCCCAAGCCTTATATTTATCCCAAAGTCATACTGACTCATGCAATGAACCGAACTAATGTCGTGGAGAGAGTGTGACCGGGTGAGCTTATGGTCACCGACATTGATGGATTTCAATGAAGGTTGTTCCGAGCATCGATCTTGAGCAATGTTCACCTCAGCGATTTGTCTACTTTCTTCCTACGCATGGCCAGACGTTTCACCATGATTCGATATTTGAGTAGAAATTATATATAATTATGCTCTTAGATTGTTACAAACTATTTGTATAACTAAAAATTTCTTCAATTGCAGTTCTATGCGCGCGAGTATGCGACTTCACATGGTACTCCGCATTTGCAATTGCTAAGCCAGCTAGTCCTTTTTCTCGACCGCATTAGGGTTGATTTCTCCGGGACGAGCAAATGGTTAAATCTGGGGGTGTGATGAGTCCAATATTTACACTATTTTATGGACTCATCCGGACTAGTTTTCAGTCTTGTGCACGACTTATTCAAGCTATAATCGCAAGTATTTCACTTGTATTCACTTCCATGCTATGTGCATAGTTTTGGCCCATTTTGGTATGCATTTGCGCTTCATGTCGTTGGGGGTAAGCACATGTTGCTCCCTAACCCTTTTTCTATATTTGTATTGAGCTGGAAGAGTATTCACAGCTGGGTGTATGCTGTAGGCTTTATTGCGCAGGTGGATAGATTGTCCACTTTGTCCAAATTTCATGTCTGCATGTTTCGCACGGTCGTGCGTTTCATTGGCGCATGATTGCTTCGATCGTGCGAGGTTATTTGCGGCTTAGTTTGACATTCTGTCTTTGATCGTGCAAATTATGCACGCACGGGAAGTTTCCGGTGCGCAAAGGAATCGCAAGATCACCTGTATATTCTGGTTTTCATACTGTCTGGAATTGTTCGTGCATTTTTACGCACGATCGGCTTCCACCGTGCGTTAGTAAAATGCACGGGCGCTTCTGCTTCGTCTTCCTGGGCTTTCTGCTTCGGTAATAATTCACGGTCTACGCCCGGTCATGCGTTCGACCGTGCGTGACTTAATTTCTGATAATTTTGTATAAAAGCCAGGAATTCTACTTGGCTTGGAGAACACTTTTGGGAGCCCGCCATTTTAAGCTCCAGTCCGCCCTTTTCATCGCTCCACCGCTGCTCAACCTAGGACAAGCTCCGACCATTGCTTTCTTGCAAATCTTCTGCTAATGCTTCTTCCTCGGCTTCCTCCATCATCTACGAGCTCAAGAACACCATTGATGAAACGTTTCTGTTGCATTCAAGGTGTCTCCAACAAGAGCTAGCTTGAGCTGAACCACGAAGAAGACAGGTAACGTGGAGGAAGGTGACAGCTCCTCTGAACCCCGGACGACAACTGAAGACCGAGCTCGGATGAGGCTTGACAACCCTATGATTCCGACCGAGAACCTTCAGCGAGTCTTCGAGCTTGGGTTTACTCTTTTCCCCTTGTTTTGTTCCAGATCTTTACTGTGGTTGTTTGTTTGTTTTGGATGATGTGCATAAACCTTTGTTAGAGTTAATGTAATTTCATGTTTGTGAGATTTCCTATGGTATATGTGAATTGAGGAGCGCCCCCATTCCACCATCCACTCCATCGTTACATTATGCGCCGCACTAGTAATTGCTAGCTACGTGTTTTATGATGAGGTGCTTACGACCCTCACTCCGCCGGATACGAATAATTCATCCGCAAGCCTTCTCGTTCATCCGCAAGCCTACTCGTCCACCCACCAAGCGAAGCGGTGCTTCCGACCCGCATTAGTTAAATTAGCTTTCATCAACCGCATCTCTCACAACAAAACCAAAACCCCACTTTTATTAACATATTAATCTTTATAATTGTTTTCCCTAACGAGAAAATCATACACCCCAACTTGCAGTCCTCTGAGAACGATATTCGGGGAGTCTCTCCCAACTTTTATTACTTGTATGATCGGTACACTTGTCGTAAACGTGTCAGATACTCTTATACTAGAAAAGCATATAAGATAGATAATAAAAAGTCTAAAAAGGTGGAAAAGTCTATTCATGATAGATTTGTTGAACATGTTCCGTGTGTAGATTCTACTATTGCAGGAAAAGAAGGGGAACCTCTTTCACCCTTGGAGGATGAGGAAAATGATCCACTTGGAGTTCATAAAGAAATAGAGATGGTGCTAGAAAATTTCATACCTCCAAGCGTGCTCAGATTTATAAAAGATCATCCAAGGGAGCTTATCATTGGAGAACCGTCAAGAGGGGTAACGACGCATTCTTCCAATCATGAATCCTTTTCAAATTTATGCTTTGTTTCTGAAATTGAACCCAAAACATTTCTACGTCTTTAAATGATGAATTTTTGTTCATTGCTATGAATGAAGAATTAAATCAATTCAAACGAAATAGGGTTTGGAAGTTAGTAGAAAGACCATCTAATCACCCGATTATTGGTGTAAAATGGATATTTAAAAATAAATTAGATGGCGATTCTAGAATCACTAGGAACAAGGCTAGACTTGTAGCACAAGGATATTTACAAATCAAGGGTGTAGATTTTGATGAAACGTTTGCACCCGTTGCTCGCCTAAAATCTATTAGAATCTTTCTTGCTTTTGCGAGTTATAAGAAGTTTAAATTATTTCAAATGGATGTAAAAAGTTCCTTCTTAAATGGGATAATTAAAGAAGAAGTCAATGTTGAACAACCCCCCGATTTTGTAGATGGAAACTTTCCTAATCATGTCTATAGGTTAGAAAAAGCGCTTTATGGTTTAATGCAAGCGCCTCGTGCTTGGTATGAGTGCTCAACAACTTTTTTTTATTAAAGCACAATTATAAAATGGGTAGTGCCGATAACACACTATTTATTAAGCATATAAATAATAATTTAATCATTTTACAAATTTATGTTCGTGACATTATCTTTGGAGCCACTAATGAAAAGTTGTGTAATGAAGTAGTACAAGAAATGCAAAATGAATTTGAGATGAGCTTAGTTGGAGAACTCACATATTTCTTAGGTTTTAAAATCACTCAAAGAATTGATGGAATCTTTATTTGTCAAACCAATTATGTACATGATATGCTAAAACGTTTTGGATTTGAAAACTTAAAACTAGCTAGTACACATATGAGCGCATCACTTAAATTAGGAAAAGATGAAGCCAGAATATCAATTGATCAAACCTTGTATAGAGGAATGATTGGATCTTTATTGTACTTAAGTTCTTGTAGACCCGACATAACTTTGGCCGTATGTTTATGCGCTAGTATTTCAAGTTAATCCAACAGAATCAGATTTAAAAGCGGTGAAACGATTTCTTAGATAGCTAATCGGAACATCTAGATTAGTTCTATGGTATCCAAACAGTGATTCTTTTATTTTACATGGCTTTTCTGATTCTGATTATGCTGGATGTTCATTAGATAGGAAAAGCGCTAGTGGCACATGTAATTTCTTAGGCCCTTCACTAGTTGAATGGTCAAGTAGAAAACAAAATTCGATTGCTCTATCCACCACTGAGGCCGAATATATTGCACTAGGAAGTTGTTGTGCACAAACATTATGGATGACTCAAACCTTAGAATATTTTGTGAGTTCATCTAACAAATATTGAATTAAAATGTGATAAGAGTGTTATTGACCTAACAAACAACCCCGTGCATCACTCAAGATCCAAACATATAGACGTATGCCATCATTTCATTAGGGATCACATAAAAAGGGAACATGTTCATGTAAACTTTATAGGAACTGAATCTCAACTTGTGGACATTTTTACAAAGCCTCTACCCGAAGCAAGATTTGCTCTACTTAGACTAGAATTAGGGGTTTTGTACATCTTAACTTAAAAATGATAAACTCGCATGTTGTGTGTATGCTAGTCTGATTTCTTGGCTCCACTACATAGCCCTTACACTAAACAAACACAATCAGGCGAAAAATTTCAAAAACACACATTTTTTCTGAGAAATAGTAATTCTATTACTATCGCGCGGCGTTAGGTTATTACCGCTGGCAGTAGTATAAAGTCATGTGTTTTATTAACTATTTTTTAAATTATGCATTTCTGTTTAACTCCTGTCACTCCTTAAATAATTAAAACAAAAAAAGTGTAAAACTAATCATAATCAATCAAAAATAAGTTTTTTTAGTTTGACCATTTAAAAATCAAATCCAAAATTTCAAAACAAATTTCAAAGAACAAAAATATGCTTTTCTTATTGTTTCTTTATGAATGTTTACTATTTTGAATTTTTTATTAAAAATCAAAAATTATAAAAATTGATTACTATTCATTGAAATGTTTCAAGGATAATTAGGTTTATCTTTTCAAGATTATAATAAAATGTTAAATTCTAATTTCAAGTATCTTAAAACATTGTTTTGTGGTATGCCTTGAACGTTATCTTGTAATGGGCAATGAAATTGATTATAGGAATCTTGAGTAGAATTGCTTAACATGCCTCTAAGCATGAGTAATATTTTATATTTGATAATGATTTACTCACTCATCTCTTTGATAATCTATAAATGATTTTAATCTTACTCTTTCATGATTGTGTAGTGTAACAACTTAGCATTATTAGATGTGTGATTAGTTTACCTACACCACATAAAAATCTTTTTTCATGCACACATTTTAGAAGAAGTGTGTTTTAAATCCAAAAACTCTATGTTTGCAAAAAATAAGTGAATTCTGAGAACTTTGTCCCAAACCAAAATTCAAATGAATACATGACAAAGATAACTCAACCAAGCACTACTCAATCTTCTGATAAGTCTTAATGAGCATTGTGATGTTGAGCACCTTAGAAAGATTTGCAAAGTTTCTTGTGCAAACAATTATTGTACACTACTTCTTCTTATAGACAAGATTACAAATAAATAAAAGATAAGTTAAATATGTGATCCTCAAGCACTACTTTTCACCCTGATAAGTCTTAATTAGCATTGTGTGTGTAGAGCACCTTGGGAGTTATACTACATTTACGTGCATTGAAATAAAATTTAGCAATATGGGTGGAAGTAATTCTAATAAAGCATTTCAATAATGGTGTGACTATTCCAATATACATGTCATGTGTTTTGATTAAATCATTTGTATACTCTAATCAAAAACACTACTTGTACACATCATTATTTCTTATAAAACGTCTACTCATGAGTATTGGACTTTAAAGCATATTTCCATAACTTTTCTACAATTTTTAGTAAATGAACTAGATAACTTTGCATGATTTCTACAATGCACAAGTATACTTGAATTGTGAATTTAACTCATTGTAGTTTCCTATCTTGTCTTGATAAATTAAAATCAAGCTTGAATTATTTTTTTACCACAAGCACATCTTGGATTTCAAATTCAAAACATCATATTTCAAAAACTAACACTCTTATTGTTTTTCAATGCTTGAAAATTTCAAACAAAAGGATGTCTACTTTAAAAATGCTTATTATATTTTAATTTATCTTCCGCAACGCCTTTGAAAACTCACTCTTACTTGCTTTCAGAACAAGTGTTATTATATTAACAAATGATATTGTGCTCTTGGACTTAAATTACTAAAACATCTATTTTCCACTAAAACAAAACTCTTACTCATTTACTTTGCTTCAAACTCCTATAAAGATGTTTATTTATCTTGAATCTTGCTTTCCACTATCCTTACTACTTGTACGCTCGGTCACAAATATTTTTTTACCCAAAAAGTAATATTGGTTCCTTATCTAATGATATTCATTTTTCTCCAAACTTCCTACAAAAGTGTTGGATCGGTCGACGCCCTTAGAGGGGGGGGGGGGTGAATAAGGGTTTTCAAAAACTATAGATTATATTTAAAAACTTTGAATTATTGCAAGATTAAAGACATGAAATAAGTGAAGTAAAACAAAAAGGTGACAAGCTTTATTAATAATAAATAAGTTTTACAAAACTTGATCTCGATGACGCTAGAGATCAGAGGCGAATAATAAAAGCTCTTTTTGTTTTCTATCCTGACTCGCTTCCCCGCGAACCGGTGGCCCTAGCCTAATCCTCCCCGGATTCGGCCTCAAGCCGCTCTATCCAATCCTTCCCCGGATGTGGCCTCGAGCACCCCCTAGAACTAGCCTAGATCTAGTCGCCAACACGAGGCGAATTTCAGCCCTAAGTCTACCCCAGACCTAGTCGCCAACACGAGGCGATTTCACTACCGTTTACAATGATAAAAGAGAAATAAAATAACAAAACATCCCTTAAGATGAACTCCTGAGAATGGAGGCGATGATCCGCTGTAGAATCAGCGTTTGTCGAAGCGGACTTCGTTTGGCTTCGGCGTGATGGAATCCTCCTTCAGAAGTTGGCAGAGCTTCGTCGGGACCTCAAATTTCAGCCAAGATAGGCCTCTGGAATTCTAGTACTCTCTCTCTGAGGTGTATACAATTGGTGTACGAAAACAAGAGGAGAGGGGGTCCTTTTATAGCCCAAGCGCCACCGCCGGCGCTAGCCCGGATTAGGAAACGTTTTGTGCGGCATGATCTTCAATCCGCGGCAACGAGGCTTTCATTCCTTCTGTGTTCACCGATACCGCCGGCGTTATCCGCTACCGCCAGGCGTTAGCGCCTTCCATAACAGCTCCCGGAAACGCGCTCTTCATCGCTAGCGCCCGGCGCTAAGTGCTACCGCCGGCGCTAGTGGGAGTATCTCTCTTCTGTTTTTATTCGTCGGAATTCATCGGGAGTTCACGAGAACATTCGACGAATTGACTTAGCTGCAGAAATTTCTTCTTCAAACTAGAGATTTGGCTTCTGTCTGGATTCGTCGGAATTAGTCGGGAGTTCTCGAGAACATTCGACGAACGACAGCTAGCGCCTGCGCTAGTGCTACCGCCAGCGCTAGTGGAAGATTTAGATTTGATGGCTCAACTTTGGGGGCAACCTTCTTATGTAATCCTTGAGTCATGTGGACTTTGTTATCCTGCACACTTGAACACACAAGATCAAATACACATAGGATTTGTTATTCTCAAACCTAGGAGATGCGGAAGACCGTGTTCCAACAAACTCCCCCTTTTGATAATAACAAATCCATTAATGATAAATCAAAGCATTAATAACTTACAAAAAATAAAGGATTGGTATGTTTGAAGTAATCAATAAAGAGTGTTCCAAGGAAATCTATCACTTAATGAAAGATAGGAATTTTTAAGAATAAGTGATGAAGCAAAGAATACAAGATAATCAAAAAAAAAAAACCAAGCATGGAATTTTAAGGTAAAACACTTATATGGTTAAGATGCGGAAGACTTATAGTAATACAAAAAACATCAAATAGTAATGATAATCCATAAAAAAAAACATGAGTTAAGTTTCACAAAAGGTGATGTTTTTGTAAATCATTTTAGATCATGAAATTGATAATAACCAAGCATGAAATAATGTTTATCAAAAGGAGAGTACTACAATGTTACTTTAATTCATAATTTCAACAACATACAAAACATTGTAGAGCACATGCTAGGTTATCTAGTGCATTTCATAAATAAAGAGTAATATAGAATTAACATTAGGATCCAATACTCATGAGAAGAAGTGTTATTGAAGATAATGATGTGCATAAAAGTGTAAATTTGAGGAGAGTAAACAAATGTTTTAATCAAAAATACAAGTAATATGTAAAGTAAGAAGCACAATAAAACACAAATAAGATTACTTCCACACACTTTAATGCACAAAAAATGTACAACTACCAAGGTGCTTTGCACACACAATGCTCATCAAGACTTATCAGGGTGCAAAGTAGTGCTTGGGGGATCACATACTTTATTTTGAATTTTGAGACTTGTGATCCGGTGTACTTAAGAGAAAGTGGTTTTTCTTATATTTGAAAGAAATATTTGATTTGCACAAGACACTTTATTATTCTTTCCAAGGTGCTCAACCTCACAATGCTCATTAAGACTTATCAGGAGGTTCAAGTAGTGCTTGGTGGAGTTATCTGTCATTTATTTTATAATTTTGTTTTGTACAAAGTTCTCTGAATACACTTGTTTTGCAAATCAATAGATTTTATGAGAAAAAATATAACCAATTTTCTTAATTTTTAAGAGTGCAAAAGAAGGAGTGTAGGTAAGATACTTGTGCAATTTTAATTTATTTGTACTAATACAAAACATACACAAGCATTCTTAGATTAAATGCATATGTAGACAATGCCAAAAAAAGTGAGTGACTAAATATCATTATCAAACATAAAGCATTTCTCATACTTAGAGGCATGCTAAGCTTGATCCTACCCAACTTTTAAACTATAATTGATGCACATTTGAATAGATATATCAAAGCATGAAGAAAGACAATGTCTAAAGTAGTTTGAAGAGAAAAAATTGTAACATTGTAGAATTTCTAAATAGTAGATTAAATCATGCTTGATTTTTCACAAAAAAATCATATAGTTTTTTTTGATAGTTTTAAATTTTGTATTTGATTTTAGCAAATAAAAGCAGATTTTCGTAATTTTTGCTTTTGTAATTTTTTGATTTTTGTAAAAAGATGAACTTTAAACAAAGGAAACAACAAAAGCAAACAAAGGAAAAACATATTTTTTGTAATTTTTGCTTTTGTAATTTTTATATTTTTGTAAAAAGATGAACTTTAAACAAGGGAAACAACAAAAGCAAACAAAGGAAAAACATATTTTTTTGTAATTTGTTTTGTTTTTGTAGTTTTGTATTTGATTTTTGCAGAAAAAATGACACACAAAAACAAAATGAAAAACATTGTTTTTTGTAATTTGGTTTTCTATTTTTGTATTTGATTTTTTAAAAGGAAAGAAAAACAGATGTGCAAAAACTAAATAGTACATATAAATCAAAATATTTTTAGGAATTTTTAGAAATTTTAAAAACACAGAAATTCGAAACTCGACGCTAGCACCGGCGCTAGCGCTAGCGCGGGAAACAGTAAGTGATTTTTTAGGGTTTTGAAAATTTTGATACTTGAACTTGATTAGGTGTCCCATTAGTAGTTTCATGCTGAATTTGTAGATTTTTTGGAAATGTTTTTGATGGTTAAAAATGAAGAAAATTGCATTAGTAAGCATGTTTTAATTTGAAGAATCTAGGACACCCAATACAAGTCAAAATAAATGAAATATTGCCTCACCAACTAGTACATATTGTAGAGAATAAATAGAGGTATTTAATGGAATTTTGATTTATTGAAAAATCAGAGGGGCCCGATACCGCCGGCGCTAGAGCTAGCGCTGGCGCTATCGAGGCTTTTGTTAATTCCCCCTAATCTTTTCAGATCCGCCGTTTGCTGCCATTTGCTCCCAAAAAACCTCGAAGAACACTCGTTCCAATCGCCCAGATCTGAGGTAATATCTCATCTTTTCTTATAATTTTTGTTTTAAAGCTTGATTATGATGTTAGAGATGAAGATATTTGAGGTAATTAGATGGATTTAGAGATTAGATCTGTAATGGTTGATTTTCATCAATATTAGGGTTTTTATGAGGATTTTGATCTTGATTTTTATGTGGATTTCTTGGATGTAGTAATTTTTTACTTAGTTGAAATTTTGGAAATGTTTGAAAAATATTACTTGGATATTTTTAGATCTAACTTGATCTTGATGTTGATTTCCAAAAAAAAATGAAAATATTTTATTTTAGGAGATATATAATTATTTTTGTTTTTAGAAAAAAATTATATTTCATTTTGGTTTAATAATAATTTTTTTGATAATGTGGCAGATGGCCCCTAAAGGAAAGAAGAGTACAGAGTTAGCAGTAGAGGCAGCAGTAGTGGGCGTTCCATACGTCGTGGAGTTTGACTTGCCACGACACTCTCACATTATGCAGTTATTCGCTGCCTCCGAGGTGCTAAATTTATTTATTTCTGACGGATTTTCTTCCGAGTTAGTGCGAGAGTTCTATACGCATTTGGAAGACCCATCACAGACCAGGCTGGATGGAGGAGTGCGGTCACAGGTACAAGGGCAGGAGGTGACTATTACTCATGAGCACCTGAGGCACGTGTTTGGATTATCCCAGCATTCACATCGGTTGGAGATTGTGGAGAGTTTCAGGGTGGGCAGAGATTGGACTCAGGTGAACATGGTGCTACATAATAAGGAATGCAGAAGTCTGATCTCGTTGGTGTCGACACTCACCGTGGATGCCCTAGTTGCTTAGGATGTATTACGCCACACAATTATGCTGAAGTTGGGTGACACAACAAAGGTCACAGCCCAGCTCAGTTATGTCACTTATTTTATTTTGGAGGAGGAGAAGTTCGACGTGGCGGACTTACTACTTTCCCTGATTCACTACTCCTACAAGTTGAGGCAACCCACCCAACAGAGATACAACAACTTGCCCCTGGGCGTCATCATCCAGCAGGTGATTCAGATGTTGTATCCTTCTATTGAGCTGGGTTTCTACTTGATAGATTGCTACCCTCCTATTTATAGTACCTCGCATTTGCGGGCATCCTTTGCCTCGGATGAGCCATCATCATCAACTCAACCACCACTCCGGCGAGGAGCGTCTTCTCGAGGGGATCGAGATGCTCTATATGGGTCCTTTCGAGAGGAGATGGGTGAGCGGATGACACGGGTTGAGGAGGATGTTTCTGTGATAAGGAAGGATGTCTCAGGGATCAAGAAAATGATGAAGTTTATGATGAAAGCTTTAAAGTTAAACCCATCTACACCAGAGCGGAGTGAATGGGAGAGTCCAGTTTCAGATCCGCCCCGCCACTCGATCCAGAGGGTTCGTAGGAGATGCTCCCCGAGTCCTAGTGTGGAGAACATAGATGAGGAGGAGTAGTTATGAGAGGAACAATTTTTATGTAATAATTCAGGAATTTGAACCTATGTCTTGGATGTTGTTGTTCTTTGAAATATGTTTATTTTGTTACCTTTTGGATGTTTGACTAGAATGTTTCATTCATAATTTGATGTTATGAAGTGGAAAAAAAATTTTATGTGGTATAATTTTTTGAAATCTTATGATTAAATATTTTACCACTACATAGAAGATTTTGAATTTAATTGTTGATAAATATATGTATAATGAATATATGAATAATAAGTAGGTCATCATAATAAGATTTTGAGTTTTGATTAATGTAATAGGCTAATTAAAATTTTTGATCATGTTTCCTATACAAGATGACCATAACATGATAATTTCAAAGAATAAGAAAACAAAGAAAATTGAAATACATTAAAGCACATCATGAAGTAGAGAAAAGTTGTATATTTCCCTTTTGAAAATATTCTACTTCATGCATTTGGAGGTACCTAATGAAAGAGAGATTTCGGTATCCAAAGAGGACCGTGTGTGATGGTTCCTTTGGGTACCCAAATACAACGTATTTGCTTTTGGGGAGATGGAAATGAATGGGCCCTTTTTTGTGGTGTTTGTGTTTCATCATTGGTTTTGGGCCTCCATTCAAACTGCGGTTTAATATTATCATTGTGAGTCAAATTTCTATTGTGATAATCTTTATTTTTAGGATTATAATTGTAGTGATTATAGAAAGCATTTTTCATAGGAAATTTGTGAAGTTTTATGTTGGGAGAAGTTTGATGATAATAATAATTGTACTTTGGAATTTCATTTTTAATTTGTTGATGTCTTTTATTTCCATTGCTTGATTTATTAATATTTGGAGAATTTATATTTAAGTTGCTTTTAGATATAATTTGAAATTGTGGATATATGTTTTGTGAATTTTTCTTTATGATTTCCTTAAGCAAGTGGATTTTGGCATTTAATTCATCATTCTTAGTTTTTAAATTATGTCTAGCTTTATTATAAGCGATTGTGCTATTTTTAAGAGTTGTAACAGTTGATTCAATGTGTTTTTCATATTTATCCCTATATTCATCAAATGTTTCGTCCATCTCCTTAATTTCTATTTCGTAGTCCTTACACTTAGCACAATCATTCTTTAACGATGAATTTTCTAAGCATAATTTTTCATTATGTTCTTTTATACACATTAATTCTTTTTCAAGTTCTTTGAGTTTTTCCTTAATATTATTACAATCAAAACAAGGTTTTATATTTTTAAGTAAAAGACAAGATGGTGTAGGCACATCACAATTTGAATTTGAGTTAACATTAGCTTTTAGTCTCTTATTTTCTAAACGTAAATTTTTATTAGTAATTTTCAATTTTTGATCTTACGTTTAGCTATTTTTAATATATTGAAACTAGAAATGGAAGTTATCACACAAGAAGAAGATTTTGACTTTCTTACAGCGCTTTTGGTGGAGGCCAAATGTATGCATAAAGTTCCTTCGTTATCTTTTGGCCCTTCCTTCATCATAAATGAATTTTCATCTTCTTTTTCTCATGGTGTATTGCTCTCCTTTACTATTTCAATATTCTCCATGGCTTCGCTCCGAGAGAGATCTTCTTGAACGATAATGGATGCTTGTTCGTTCTTTTCCTCCTGTGTTTGTTCCATACCTGCGAGAGGAAGATCATACATTTCTTCAAGAAATTTCCATACTTTATAAGCACTAGAAAAGCAATACACAAATTTGAAAACTTCATTTGAGAGACCACAAAATAGATAATGTTTAGCTTTTGCATCTAAATGAAGTTCCTTTTTATTTGATTCATCCGCACGTCTTATAATTGCTAAGTTCCATACTTCGATATCTAAAGTTTTAATAAATTTTTCCATTAAAATTTTCCATCCTTTATAATTTGTTCCTTCAAACAAAGGTGGTTTATGTAATATTTCATCTTCACAGAAATTTGCCCCACTAGTTGAAGCGAGATCATGAGACGTCATTATTCCCGGTTGTTAAGCCGATTAGAACAAAACCTGCCTCTGATACCACTTGTTGGATCGGTCGGCGCCCATGGAGGGGGGGGTGAATAAGGGTTTTCAAAAACTATAGATTATATTTAAAAACTTTGAATTATTGCAAGATTAAAGACATGAAATAAGTGAAGTAAAACAAAAAGGAGACAAGCTTTATTAATAATAAATAAGTTTTACAAAACTTGATCTCGATGACGCTAGAGATCAGAGGCGAATAATAAAAGCTCTTTTTGTTTTCTATCCCGACTTGCTTCCCCGCGAACCGGTGGCCCTAGCCTAATCCTCCCCGGATTCGGCCTCAAGCCGCTCTATTCAATCCTTCCCCGGATGTGGCCTCGAGCACCCCCTAGAACTAGCCTAGATCTAGTCGCCAACACGAGGCGAATTTCAGCCCTAAGTCTACCCCAGACCTAGTCACCAACACGAGGCGATTTCACTACCGTTTACAATGATAAAAGAGAAATAAAATAACAAAACCTCCCTTAAGATGAACTTCTGAGTATGGAGGCGAAGATCCGCTGTAGAATCAGCGTTTGTCGAAGCGGACTTCGTTTGGCTTCAGCGTCATGGAATCCTCCTTTAGAAGTTGGCAGAGCTTCGCCGGGACCTCAAATTTCGGCCAAGATAGGCCTCTGGAATTCTAGTACTCTCTCTCTGAGGTGTATACAATTGGTGTACGAAAACAAGAGGAGAGGGGGTCCTTTTATAGCCCAAGCGCTACCGCCGGCGCTAGCGCTACCGCCGGCGCTAGCGCTACCGCCGGCGCTAGCTCGGATTAGGAAACGTTTTGCGCAGCAGGATCTTCAATCCACGGCAACGAGGCTTTCATTCCTTCTGTGTTCACCGATACCACCGGCGTTATCCACTACCGCCAGGCATTAGCGCCTTCCATAACAGCTCCCGGAAATGCGCTCTTTATCGCTAGCGCCCGACGCTAAGTGCTACCGCCGGCGCTAGTGGGAGTATCTCTCTTCTGTTTTCATTCGTCGGAATTCGTCGGGAGTTCACGAGAACATTCGACGAATTAACTTAGCTGCAGAAATTTCTTCTTCAAACTAGAGATTTGGCTTCTGGCTGGATTCGTCGGAATTAGTCAGGAGTTCTCGAGAACATTCGACGAACGACAGCTAGCGCCTGCGCTAGTGCTACCGCCAGCGCTAGTGGAAGATTTGGATTTGATGGCTCAACTTTGGGGGCAACCTTCTTATGTAATCCTTGAGTCATGTGGACTTTGTTATCCTGCACACTTGAACACACAAGATCAAATACACATAGGATTTGTTATTCTCAAACCTAGGAGATGCGGAAGACCGTGTTCCAACAAAAAGGAGGAGAATATCTAAGTAATTCGAACTCCATCATTTACTCACTCACCTTATAGTATCACTAAGTCATAAATCATTGTCATGCTCTTGCCCTTCCCTTCACCCTCTTTTATTAATACCAAAAGGTGGAGAATAACTATGAAAGAAATTCACACTTAAAGGGAGCAAAACACAGAGGATGCTTTGATATAGGGGGACCATATTCGTACTATCACGCTATCCTTTGCTATAAAACATTTCTTATTATTAAATATTTTCTTTCTAAAGAGGATTTGTTATTATCAAAAGAGGGAGTTTGTTGGAACATGCTTTCCACATCTCTTGGTTTTAGAATAACAAATCCCATTATATTTGATCATACTTGCCATGTGCTTATAGTATGCAGGATCTTCTGTTCTCATGTCCATATAAGTTTGAGAAAGAATGATGAAAAATTCCCTTCCAGGTCAAAGCTCTGGTGCTAGCACGACATGCCAACGCTACCGCTGGCGGTAGCGTGTGCAGATTTGGAAACTTCATCAAAAAGGAAACCTTCGACGAGAAAGGAAGGCCATCGAGGCTGAATATAGAAACTCTTACTGCAGAGTGTTAAGGCTAATGTCCGGCGGTAACTTTTGGAAGTCCCGTGATCAGTGTTTTTGATTGAGGAGCAGAAAAGGAAGGAGATTTGGCGGCTAGGAAAGTGATAAAGCTAACGCGGCGTGCTAACCTTACCGCAACACGGTAGGAGGGGATGCCAAATTTGGAACCAAAATGTTGCCAAAAATAAATCCGCGTGCCAGCTTGTTGCCTAAAGAGGCTACCACCTGGCGGTAGCCCTACCGCTGGCGCTAGGATTCGAGTCTATTTAAAGAGTGGTTCGCCTCCATTTTGATTTGCTGATTTGAGAAGATTTAGAATTATAAAAACTTTAACTTTAAAAGAAATTTGTAAGAATGAATAAAACCTACTAATTATGCACTCCCAAAAATTTTAATTTATATCTAGGTTTCAATTTTATTGGCTAAGGGATAGGGGAAACTTGGTAAGAGAAGAGATTTTTGATTAGGAGTGATGAATTTTATCCTCTCACCCCACTCGAAGTTTTTTTTCATCTGAATATGCTTATGGAATGAAATCTTATTCCTATAATAAACTTTTTTCAATCTTCAAAAATAACCAAAAATGTATATGTTTAGGGAACGAAAATCTTATTCCCATGTCATATAATCTTTTAATAAAATTGAGTGCTTATGTTTACGGAATGAAATCTTATTCCCATTGACATAAGATCTTTTAAAATAAAAATACCAAGTAAATGAGATAAGGGGTAAGGGGTAAGTAAGAAATTTCTAGAGTTTATAAATTAAGAAAGATTAGAGAGCAAATTTTAGTAGATTAGAATATTCCTTGAGTTTCACAAATTTGAAGTAAAAATAATTAAAATTTGTTCTCTAATTAAGTTGAATTCATAACGTGTTCTTTACAACTAAAATTTCAAACATTTAAATCTACAAACTATGATAAAAATAAAAGATGTAGCAAATAAAAAATGATGAAAATACTTATAAATAAACTGAACCTAGCTTTGAAAATAACAAAAAACTAAGTAGGGGTTTTATTCTATTATTGTATTTTTTTTGCTAAGTTTTTTTTTCATCATTTTTTTTGGATTTTGATTTTGTTATAAAAAGCACAAAAGAAAATAAAAGAAATATATATATATATATATAAGTTTATAATTTTTTTGGTTTTTTCTAAGTAAAATTTTTCATCATTTTTTTTGGAATTTTTGAAATATTATATTTTTTTTGGATTTTGTTATATCAAATTTTTTGTTGGTTATTTCAAATATGCATATTTACATACATATTAATACTTATGAAAATAAAAAACAAACTTAAGATAAAAAATACAAAAGGAAGCAAAAGAAAAATATATATAAGTTTATAAGTTTTTTTGTTTTTTCTAAGAAGATTTTATAATCATTTTTTTGGAATTTTTAAAATATTATATTTTTTTGGATTTTGTTATATCAATTTTTTTTGTTTGTTTTTTCAAATATGCATATTTACTTACATATTAACACTTAAGAAATTGAAAAACAAACTTAAGATTAAAAGGAAAATTACAAAAAGAAATGCAAAACATCTGTTTTTTGGTTTCTCTAATTTTTTGATTTTTTTTTGTTTTTTTCTAAAATAAAAGAGAGGGAGAAAAATTACAAAAGGGGGGAACACACCCCCATACTTAAAAGTCAATATTCTTCCCAATGTTGAAATTAGGGATGAGGAACATATATATATAGCAAACCATGGAAAAATAGGAAAAATAAGATAAGAACAAAAAAGAAAAAAGGTAGGGGGAAGGAAAGGGCACGCCCCTGAGTTTTTTTTGTTTTAACTTAAAAGTTACAAAACATAATTTCAAAATACAAAAAAACCTATAAAAAAACCAAAACAAAACAAAAGAGAGAGAGAGGGAGAGAGAGAGAGAGATGCCCATGTTTTTTTCATTTTGATGTTTTATATTTTTTGAATTTATATTTTGTTTTCTTAATAAATAAAACCTAAATCTATATACATAGAAAACTAAAAAAATAAAGGGAAAATAATTAAAACAACCTATACAAAACAAAAATAAACAAATACAAAATATGAAAAACAAAATAATGAAAAACAAATTTGTCATTTTTATGAGTTTTGTAACTTTTTTTATTTTGGTTTTCTTTTATCTTAAGAAAAGAAATAACACACTTCATTTATATATACAAAAATTAAACAAACTAAAACAAAACAAGTAAAACAAAAGAAAGAAAGACAATTTTTTGGTGTGGGCTTTTTAAAGGTTTTCATTTTTTGTGATTTTTTTTGGATTTCTTAAAGTTTATAAAAATAAGGAATGAAATATTTTTGGTGTTTTGGGGGTTTTTTAAATATTTTTTTGTTTTTTTTAAAGTAAAAAAAGGATAAGGATAAAATCAATAGTGTTTTCATTTTTCAAAATATCAACAAAATTTCCCGGCAACGGAGCGAAAAACTTGATGAGTTAAAATAGGTTCCACCGCAGGAAATGCTTTTGTTGATGAGTGTAGAATTCGGGGGGCATTTTCGAGGCGTCTGGCGAGTACTCCTACTTTGAGAAACTAACCGTTATCCTACTTAGTGAGATAGAAGTAATGGTCTTTCCTTCTTTCGAAATATCGACGATTATGTCGCAGCGACGATACCGAAAACTTATAAAAAGAGAAAAAAAGGAAATGGCAGGGAAAAGCTTTCTGCAGAGTTTTTGTATCATTTATCCAAACTACTCATTCGATAAAGGCAAGTATACCTTATCGCGTATATTATATGATATTTTTAGAAAATATTAAGGTCGTATTTAGACTCCGGTCTGTCAAGGACTTCTACTTCAAGAAACTGGCTTTTGTTCTATAGGAGAAAACGTGAATTAAAACGAGAATTAAGATTACATAATTAAAAGACAGAAGTGTGATCTATACCTAAATAGGTAGAAGGGAAATAATTGCGTGAGCGAGTTCTATCCAAATGGATAGACGAAAAATAAATGCGTGAGCGAGTTCTTCCCAAATGGGTAGACGGGAAATAAATGCGTGAGCGAGTTCTTCCCAAATGGGTAGACGGGAAATTAATGCATTAGCGATAAAATAAAACTAAACTATTGAAGAAAATTGCATAAGCAATGAAACTAAAACCAAAACAAGAAAATGAAATCGCAAGAAATTGAAATCTAAGCTAGTAATGAAATGTAACGAAAATGGAAATTAACGAAAATGGAAAACAACGAAAACAGAAATCAACGGAAAAAAATTAATGAAAACAGAAATTGCTTTGAAAAGAAAATAAACGAAAACATAATATTCGTCTTTAATCTTTACCGAGTCATGAAAGAAAAGAACAAAAATTATGAAGACAAAAAAATTCGAATTAAAACGAAAAAGAAACTAATATTATGACAATAAATAAACTTAGCTAAAGAAATGAAAAATACAGGAATTGAAATTGCGGAAATTGAAGCTAATCTAGGAATTAAAATTGCATGACAGAATTGAAACTAAATTAGGAATTAAAATTGCATGGTAGAAAGGAAATTGCAGAATTTAAACTACGCTACGAAATTGAAATTAAAAAACTAAAAATGAACGAAATAAAAAATAAACTTATTGATTGCCATAATAAAGGGGATACAAGAAATAAAATTACATTTGCACTAAGAAATAAAATAACAAAACATTTAAAAAGAAAATACAAAAACAGAAAATTACAAAAAGTGGAGAAATATTGTGGAAGATCACCCAAAAAAGGTCAATCAAAGAGAGAGAAATAAGTGAGGGGGTAAGCCTCTATTTATAGAGAAATCTTGGCTTGTTGGGGAAGCTGGGTCAGCGGTTAGAATTTTCTGGAAGCTTCTGGAAGCATCTAGCTTCTTAAGGAAGCTGGGTCTACGGTTAGACTGAAATATATAATATTTATAAACATATATATTAAAGATTATTATTATTTTATTATTATTATTATTATTATTATTTTTATTGTTATTGTACAACCCTCATTCTCCGAGGGTGGGCCCCACTAAAGGCCACGTAGGCGGAGGTCAAGGTCAGAAGGTCAAGGCAGAAGTCAACAATCCAGAAGACGAAGGAAGATCAAGGTCTTTGGTTGTGCGAGAAGGTACTTGATCGCCCTATGACGAGGAGGAAAGCCCTGCCCGGCGTTCCCTACCCGGCCAGGCGAGGAAGCCGTGAACTCGGACCTACTCGCCTATCGACGACTTAGCCAACCAACTCGCCAGTTAGGTTTGAGGTCCTTACCTGCTCGCCCACATATTGCCTTGTCTAAAAAACCAACTCTAGGGGGTCAGGGATAGTCATCTACTCCCCCCTAGGATTTGTCTATAAATAGACCCCCAGGGGTACTAGAAATGGCACTTGTAAAAGTTAGAGCAGCACCCCTCCCCCTTTGACAATCAAGAATCTTCCCTAACAAGTGCCTACCTAGTACCGAGCTCGGCCATTCGTGGTTTTGGAGGAGAAGACTCTTTAGAGCTTCTGGGTACGTGGTGGGACCTCCCTGCCGCAGCACCTGGGGTCCTGTTTATTGCTCTTCTAGCTTCTTCGTCGTTGCCAGCCAAGTCATCTTGTTGGGCTGCTGGGCGAGTAGCCTCCGGCTGCATTGTTCCGAATCTTGAGGTCAGGATTTTCCTAGCGTCAACACTTTGGTGCGGTGAGCTTGGATCGCGTCCAGAGGAAGAAAGTCTGGTAGAAAAGTGAGATGGTAGCAGCTAGCGACCACGAGGAGGTGGCGAGAAACTCGGCTCGAGGCGGCGAGTTCGTATCGTTGGCTGTCTTCGAAGAATTCGCGCAAAGGATGGAAGGCACCATGCGAGCGGCTCTTCTACCTCGCACGGAGGGAACGACGACCTCGCCTCCTCGCCCAGGCCCGTCCGAGGAAGGTGCTCGCACTCAGCGAGCAGGGAAGGCGCACGCCGAGGAGTTCGAGCGACCGAAGAAGTCGCAATTTGGTCTACAAGCATCTCAAGGACCTGGCGGAACTCGGTTCCGCGAGGAGGATGAACAGGCGAGATTCTATCATACTCGCCAGGTGAGCGAGTATGGGGGAGATACTCGGCCAGATGATGATCGTCGCCAAATAGGGGGGAGGAGCCCATTCTGCGAGGAGATCCTCGTCGCGCCAGTGCCAGAGGGGTTCAGGGATCCCTCGATGAATTACTACTCGGGGGGAGAGGACCCTATCCGTCATATCCAGTGGTTCGAGGATGTTGCTTCCCTTCGGACCATGTCGGACGCCTTCAAGTGTAGGCTGTTCGCGATTTCCCTCCGAGGGAAGGCAAGGGACTGGTTTCACCAGTTGCCGGAAGGCTCCATCTACTGCTTTGAAGACCTTTGCTGGGGGCTGAACATGCGGTTCGCCACGGCAAAGAAGTTGAAGAAGGAGGCTACGACCCTTTTCCATCTGACCCAGGGACCAAAAGAAACGCTGGGGGACTACCTCGATCGCTTCCAGGAAGAGGTGCTACACATCCAGGAGGTGGATGGTCGCACCCTGCGGTTGGCCCTAACCTTCGGCCTCCGCGAGGGCCTCTTTAAGTTGGAGATCGGTAAGAATCCTCCCTACTCCTACGCCAACCTCATCGAAAGGGCCAACCAGTTCGTCCAGGGTGAAGCTTCCAACCGCGGCTTCCTAGCCAGGCTCACCCGAGTGACCAAGGAGGACGAGGAAGAGGAGGAGGAGGAAAGTCCCCCTGAGAGAAGGAAGAAGGAAGAGCCCAGGAGGGCGGAGAAGCGGAAGCCAGAAGGAAGAGGCAGAGAGGAGAGAAGATAAAGAGAACCCATGAGGGAGGAGCCGAGAAGGAACGAGGAGAGGAGGCTCATCATGACCCCAGAGCGTCGGGAGGAAGAAAGACGCTACCAAGTCCCCGCTGACCGGACACCGTGGAAGCCGGCCAGGGGACCTCAACGTCAGGAGCGGGGAAGGAGATCCCCGGAGAGAAGGCATTACGACAGGCCAGAGGGGCGCCAGGAGAGAAGAAGGGAGGAAGCAATGGTGGTTTCCAGGCGCGGTAACCGCCAGGGCCGGAAGAATAAGAAGCAGAGGAGGCCACAGGTAAAGGAGGTTCCCCTCTACTGTGAACTCCACCAGGTGGAAGGGCATGGCACGATTGCCTGCCCGGACTTTTGGGAAGCCAGAAGAAGGCTGGCAGCAGGAGAGGCAGGAGGAGAGCAGCGGAGAATAGAAGCTCCGGTCGAGCAGCCGGCGGTTCAGGACGCCGGCCGAAGAAGGAACGAGGACCGAGTCGACCACGGAGGTCGAGGAGAAGTGGCCCCTGGAGGTAGAGGAGTAGGGGTGATCCACGGGGGTGCTGGGATAGGAGCTTCCCGCAAAAGAAGTCTCCATCAAATCTATCGGAGGAGCGTCGCTTCGACCTCACAGGCACCACCCCCGTTGGAGGAGATCACCTTCTCCGAAGAAGACATGCTAGGGAATGAGAACCCCTTTCTTGACGCCCTCATAATCCAGGCCGTCGTAGAAGACTTTACCGTTGATCGAATCCTGATCGATAACGGTAGTTCCGTAAACGTGATCTTCAAGAAGACGTTTGACGGGATGGGAGTCGGCGCAGGAAGGGTCCGAAAGCCGGATGGTTCCCTCTTTAGCTTCTCCGGAGAGAAGCAAGAGGTGGAGGGAGGAGTAGATCTCCTCATAACACTCAGGGGCACCCCTCTCCAGTGCCGTTTCGTCATCGTGGACGCCCCGAGCTGCTACAAAGCCATCTTCGGGAGGCCGCTTCTTAACACCTTCAAGGCCGTCCCATACTCCTACCACCAGTGCCTCAAGTATTGCCAAGGGGACGTCCAGGTGAGGATCAGGAGCGATCCAAGAGCCGCCTGCGAGTGCTACCTCAGCTCGGTTATCACCATCAGTTGGATGGCTGACGCGGAGGAGTTCGAGAGGGTAACTGGAGGCACGACCTGGTTGGAGGCATTCAAGGAGGTGGAGGAGATCGAAGTACTCTCCGCAGCGGGAGTACCTGGGCTGCTGAAGATCGGTGGATCGCTGAAGGTCACTGAGAAGGTGGAGATGGCAACATGCCTGCAAGATCACGTTGACGTCTTCGCCTGGAGTGCTGCTGAGATGCCCGAGATCGACCCAGAGGTTGCCTGCCACCACCTCAACCTCGACCCCGAGGTGAAGCCTGTCCGCCAAAAAAAGATGTCAACCGCCACCGTGTTGGCCAGGCCTATCTGTGAAGAGGTGAAGAAGTTGCTGGACGCAGGTTTTGTGTCGGAGATCCAGTACCCAGGCTGGGTCTCCAATGTTGTAATGATTAAGAAGGCTGTAGGCAGCTGGAGAATGTGTGTGGACTTCTCTTTATTAAATAAAAGCTGCCCTAAGGATTGTTATTCCTTGCCTCGAATCGACGCGCTGGTTGATTCAGCCGTCGGTTTCCCTATAATGAGTTTTCTTGATGCATTTTCGGGATACCACCAGATCCGTATGTATCCCCCCGATTGCCGCGATGTTTCCTTCATCACTGGGGACAGATGCTATAGCTATAAAATGATGCCCTTTGGGCTAAAAAATGCAGGAGAAACCTACCAGCGGATGATGGACCTTGTCTTCAAAGAGCAGAACGGAAGGAACCTGGAGGTGTACGTGGATGACCTCTTGATCAAGAGCAAGAGCGTCCGGGAGCATATAGCAGATCTGGTGGAGACCTTCGCGATGCTGAGGAAGTTCAAGATGAGGCTCAATCCGGTGAAGTGCATGTTCAGTGCTGGAAGGGGGAAGTTTCTGGGTCATCTCATCACCCCAGGAGGGGTGGAGCCGAACCCTGACAAGGTTAAGGCAATCCTAGAGATGGCCTCACCGAAGACCATGAAGGAAGTTCAGAGGCTGACAGGAAGGTTGGCAGGTCTCAGCCGCTTTCTATCCAAGGCCTGGGAGAAGTGCTCTATATTCTTCAAGACACTCCGCAAAACTGAGAATTTCGCATGGTCCGAAGAATACGAAAAGGCGATCGGAAGGCTGAAGGAGCAGTTGACTCAGACACCTCTCCTTCAGAGCCCGAAAGAAGGTGAAGACCTACTCCTTTATTTGGGAGTAGGGGTGGAAGCGGTAAGTTCCGTGTTGGTCCGGGAAGAAGGAAAGAAGCAGCTCCCAATCTACTATGTTAGCCAGGTGCTCAAGAAGGCGGAGTTGAAATATCCAATCTTGGAGAAGCTCGCCTTCGCCTTGGTGGTATCGGCACGAAAGCTGTGGCCTTATTTTCAAGCTCACTCCATCCGGGTCATAACTGATCATCCTCTCCAAAATATCCTGGAAGGGGTGGAGCATTCGGGAAGGCTGGCGAAATGGTCGGTAGAACTCAGTGAGTTCGACATTTCCTTCTCGCCCCGGGTGGCAATCAAAGCACAGGCGGTAGCAGATTTCTTGGCCGACTTCTCGGTGGAAGCAGAACCGGGAAAGGAGGCTTCTACTCCCATCCCTTGGAAGATGTTCGTGGACGGAGCCTCAGGCAGGAGCTCTGTGGGGGTGGGCATCGTTCTTGTCAGCCCACAGGGAACTAAGATCGAGTAAGCAGTCGAGATCCTCTTTCCCGTAACGAACAATCAAGCCGAGTATGAAGCCATCGTAGCAGGCTTGCAGCTCGCAAGGGAGCTGGGCATCCAAGACGTCATGGATTTCTCTGATTCAATGGTGGTCGCGTCTTAGATTCGGGGAGAGTTCGAGGTACGCAACACCATTCTGCAAAAGTACCTCTTGAAGGTGAAAGGATTGATTGGAAGCTTTCAATCCTTCTCGTCGAGCACGTACCAAGGGAAGAGAACTCAGCAGCAGATCGTCTGGCCAAGTACGGGCCAAGAACAGGAGGGACAATCACGGAGTTGTTTCGACCATCCATTGAGGAAGGAGAGATGATGGAGATCGATCATTGTCCCTCGTGGATGGATCCGTTCATTTCCTTTCTAAGTTCTGGGCAACTTCCAGCAGAAGAAGGGGATCAAAGAAGGTTTCAGTACAAGACGGCCTATTACTTATTGCAAGATGGGGAGCTATATCGCAAGACCATCTCGGGCCCTCTGGCTAGATGTGTCTCTGAAGAAAAAGTACCTCGAGTGTTGGAGGAGATCCACTCGGGAGAGTGCGGAAGTCATTCTGGGACTCGCACTTTGGAGCAAAGGATCCTGAGACATGGCTACTTCTGGCCCACTAGTCGCAAAGATGCGGAAGCCTTCTCGAAAAAGTGCTAGAAGTGCCAACTGTTCGCCCCCCTTCATCTGCAGCCGGCCCAGCATCTTCGTTCGATCACCGCCCCATGGCCGTTCGCTATCTGGGGAATGGATTTGATAGGTCCCTTTCCTCCAGCTAGCAGCCAGAGGAGGTTCGTCCTCGTCATGATCGACTACTTCTCTAAGTGGATTGAGGCCAAGGCTCTGGCCAAAACTACCTCTCAAGTCATGAAGAACTTCATTTGGGGAGAAATCGCCTATAGATTCGGGATTCCCCTCGCCATCGTCACTGACAACGGTCCACAGTTCGCCAGTTTAGAGCTGGAGGATTTTTGCAGACAGCTCGGAACTGATCTCAGGTTCGCGTCAGTACATCATCCCAGGAGCAATGGACAAGTGGAGGCCGCCAACAAGTTAATTATCAACCTACTAAAGAAGAAAGTCGAGAACCTAAGAGTTAATTGGGCGGAGCAGCTCCCCTCGGTGTTGTGGGCTTTGAGAACCACTCCTTGCTCAGCCACAGGGGAAACCCCGTTCAAACTCTCTCACGGGTCTGAAGCTCTCATCCCAGTAGAGTTCGAGGTCAGAAGTCCTAGGGTGATTGCGGCAAAAGACGGAGATGAAGAATGGCGACTAGAGAATGAGGAAGCCCAGAAGCTGTCCCTCGACTACATCGAAGAGCTTCGAGATCTAGCCTCGGCTAGGTAGGAGGAGATCAAGCATCGCATGGCAAGACACTTCGATAAGCACGTTCGTCTCAAGCACTTCCAAGCAGGTGACCTAGTCCTGAAGAAAGTGGACGCAACTGGGAGATCGGCGGCCGTAGGAAAGCTCAACCCTAATTGGAAGGGACCTTTCATCATCCACGAAGCACTCGCAACAGGAGGGTATCGCCTACAGAATCAAGAAGGAGAGCTCTTGGGGAACACATGGAACGACGATGATCTAAAGAGGTTTTACCCTTAAGCAAGGGTGTATACCCTTCTCTTCTGTAAATTGATTACTTAAAATATGAAACCCCCTGAAACAAGGGATGAGGAAGATTTTCCAGAATAGCAAGCCTTAAAATAAAGCAGGTGAAGTTGACCTCCTAGTCAGGTTGGGAAACTGGCCTCCGACTTGATTCTCGTAAAACCCAGAGCGGATGGTGGGACAGTGCCTCGGTTGAGCGTTCCCCTAAGTCCAAGCCTCTGCAATGACGACCGAGATCAACTCCCCCCTTGCACGTTGGCCGCGGTTCCCACCGACTGCATTTCTCATCCGACTGGGGAGATTATCAGGAAGAAGTCTGGACGCCGACCTCCCAATTCGACGAAGAGATGATCGACTTAACCGATCAGGGGACCCTTGAATAAAGGTGTTGTGTACCCTCGAGGGCTGAGAGCCCGTAACAAGCGATTCGTTTCTGATTATTTCCTCCAATCATGTGAGTTAATGTACTTAAGTATGCTAGACTCCCCGTTTAATTGTTGAGCAACAGGGAACAAGTAGGGTCGGCATCCAGCATCTGAGTAGGATGGAGACCTTGGGATGTAGTGTTCCCTTGGAAGGTGCTCCTATGGAACCTCCCCGACAGTCATTCCCTACTGTGTCGAACCCTTCAACGGCAGGATGGAGACCTTGGGATGTTGTGTTCCCATGGAAGGTGCTCCTCTGGAACCTCCCCGACAGTCATTCCCTACTGTGTCGACCCCTTCAACGGCAGGATGGAGACCTCGGGATGTTGTGTTCCCTTGGAAGGTGCTCCTCTGGAACCTCCCCGATAGTCATTCCCTACTGTGTCGACCCCTTCAACGGCAGGATGGAGACCTTGGGATGGTGTGTTCCCTTGGAAGGTGCTCCTCGGGAACCTCCCCGACAGTCATTCCCTACTAAGTTGTCCTCTTCAAAGGCACCAGCTTCGCACTAGAAGGAAGACTATCAGGGATATCCCCTTGGCCCCGACCGTCTTTTCCTATCTAACGTCTTTTTCAGAAGTCAGGGTGCGAGTAGGATGCCATCTCGCATGGGGTTAGTGCGAGTAGCCCTATGGGCGAGAAGCAAAAATGAAAACGAGCAGGTCAAAGAAGCGAGTAAGGTAGATAGTCGGCAGGTCCGATTTCATCCTAAGTCATTCTGACAAGAAAGACAAGAAAACATGCGAGCCTAGGAGCCTAGCGAGATCATATCAGCACAAGGAAGATTCACCAAGAAAATAAATTTATACTATCGAATGAATATCTACCAAAAAATATATATACTCGCAGAGCCGCGAGAAGTACAAGAAATGTCAAAAAATAAATAGTTCACTTCGACGGTGGAGCATAGTCGGCCGAATCGGACTCGTTCTCCTCCTTGTCGTCTTCCTCGTCGCTGGCATTCAAGATATCTGACAGAAGCCCCTCCATCGTCAAGCTATCCGCCCCAGGAACCAGCAAGCCGGCCACCGAAAGTTTCATGAAAACCAGGTCCCCGGCGGCTAGGGCGATCTCTCGGCGAAGAGACGAGAGCTCCTGCGACGTCATGAACGATCCGGGAGTTTGGTGAGATGGTCCGTCTTCCGAGAAGGAAACCGCAGCCATCCTCGATTCCAGCTCGGTGTTTCGAACCTGCGACGCCTCCAGCAAGACTTGACTCGAGCGCAGGTCGCACTCGAGCTTGGAGATCGTCTCCGCCGCCACCAACTACTCTTCCTATACATGCGAGAAGGACAGGTTAGAAGATACGAAGAGAAGGCAGTGGGTTTCAATCCAAGCTCGCGTAAAGTACCAAGATCACCTCGAAGCTCCGACTGGACTCGGCTTTATCCTCGGCTGCCTTGGCGCGCCTTAGAGCCTCGTTCTCCCGTTTCTCAGCCTCCATCGTCAGATTCCGATGAAGCGTGAGCTCCAATTAAGAGCCAAGGAGATTCCGCGCCGTTTGATGAAATAACTCAGAAGCTCGCAGCATTGCTCGCGACCCCTGGTCGGCGAGAAAGCGAGGAGAAACCTCCTGCAGAACCTTCGCATCATCGCGACCATAAAGGCCGAATAAGACGCTGAAGGCATCATCGTTCGGGACCTCATCCTCTCTCCACGAAGGCAGGCGAGTGCTCAAGGTCACCTCGCTGCGCTCCCGGCTCCAGGTAATCAGCGGCTCGCCATCCAAGCCCCTGTTTAGCGAACCCTGGCCAAAGTTGGGATGGTTCTCAGGGACATTATCTTCCTCCTCGCGAGCACGCTGCTCCGCCACACACCAGGCAACTTCCTTTCTCTTCCTTTTCTTGATCGCAGGAGGTTCATCCTCGGCCGGCCATCCAGCTGCGCGAAGGATCTCAGCCTCGGCGCCCACCCCAAGATTGATCTCCGCGACAGGAGACCCGTGCTCGCCATCTTCCTCCTCGCCTTATTGCATTATCGCCGGATTGACCGCAGGAGATCGAGGAGGTGGGGTCTGACCCCCCACAGGTAGAACCGTGGAGGGAAGATGCCGACAAGCTGAAGATAGTCGTTAGACCGAGAAACAAAGGTAAAAATTATTAATTAATAGTGACTAAAGAAGGTTACCCTCGGCAGGCTGCACGAAGGCGAGGTGATCCACGTCCCTTCGCCAGAACTCGATATCGAGTTTCTTGTTCTTTAGGGCGCGGAAGAGTTCCTCGTGTTGACCTCTCAGAGCTGGAGTGGAGAGCCCCGTGGCCGGTCTCTGCTGAGGGTGATTTGGTATGTGCGAGAAGTCACCCGTGACGAAGATGAACTTCTCGGTCCACCGGTGGACCTTGTTCGAAGTCCCGACCACCTTACAGTGATGGCTGCCGAAGAAGATCACCCCATCCTTGGTCGCTCCCACGTAGAAGATCTTGCGGAAGACGTCCAAGTCGAAGGCGATCTTCTCGCTCTGAAGGAAGCAGAGGTAGCTGATGATCATCGCTACCCCATTCGTATTAATCTGGGCGGGGACCCAGCCATTGTACTGGAGGATCTGGCAGAACTCGGGCCAGAGAGGAAGGCGCAGGCCGACCTCGAAATGCGATAGGGAGAAGGCAAGCTTGCCCTCTGAAAAGGTGTTGATCCGCTCGTGGGGAGCGGGAAGGCCGACCTGGAAGCCTTGCGCGAGGTGTTGATGGACGAATCTCTCCAGATCGTCCACGCGAGTGATGGGTTTCTTGAACTTATGCGCGATGAAGTTCTCGGCATAAGTTAAGCGGCGGGTCTCAGCTTCCAAAGAAGGCGTCATCATAGCGAGTAGGCAGAAGGAGGCGAGAAGGAAAGACAATTGAAGAAGTCCGAGAAAGCGCGCCAATTTCGGACCCCTACCCCCCCTACTTATAGAAATCGGCAAAAGGGAAAGGGGGGGGGGGGGGGCGACGATAATACGTGCGAGGTTTCTACCTACTCGCAAACATGGAAATCGATCAACCTACCTATGCGCGGAGTGCTAACTACCCTTCTCGCGTCTAGGCGACGATCTATAAAAAATGCAAGAAAACCCTGCAGAAGACAAAGTCAACATAAACGCGATCAAGCGATATGGCTTAAAGTCGCAGCACACAGTCAAGTCTAGGTTATTACAATACTCGCAGAATAAGGTTCTAAAAGTACAAATCAACAAGCAATCCTAATTGACGAGAGGGTCACCGCGCCTGTCTGAGGTCGCACCAAAACGCCCGTTGAATCCCAGCTGTCGCGCGAAACCCATCTGCTCATTCGCTCTCGCCATGAATTCCTCGCCAAGCCGGATGTGCTCCTCCATACGATTCAACGTCCCAAGGGACCCTATACTCGCCCGAAGGCTGCGCACTTTTGCCTTCAGCGCCTCATAGCGATGTTCTATGCCGACCATCCGACTGTCCAACTCGGTGACGAGATAATGCTTTCCCTCTGCCATCTCTAGCCGATGCTCGAATCCCTCGATGTTTGAGACGCGTCCTTCAAGCGAGGTTATTCGCCGATGAACCTCATAGGCCAGCAACCTCTCTACCTTTATCTCCAGGTCGAGGTAGGCGGAAGCCATCTTCGTCCTGTACTCGCGAGTAGGAAGTCCGAGCGCCTCGATAAAAGCAGACCCCGGAGACGTGGCACGAGCTGAAAGATGGCACGAGCTGAAAGATTATACCTGACCGCACAGGTGCCGCTCTCGGTTGATGCAGAGGAGGTGAAAGTGACCGCCGAGGAGCGTCCCAGCGGGGAGGAGAGGCAACCCGACGGGGAGATGGAGTCCGTCGAGGACTGGGCCTTCGCCAAGGAGATCGGCGAGGAGAAGGCGAGCGCCGAGGAGTATGCCGGCCCCCTGAGCGCCCACACCGTCCGTTATGGGACGACGGCCCGCTGTCAGGGCGCCGAGGAAGCTGAGCCGTGGGGACAACCGAGGAAGATCCTCCCTCTCCCCTTCCTCCAGCAATAGTGACCCGGGAGTTCTTTAGCAGTATTCGATTCCCGCCTATCACGCGCTCAGGAATGGGGGATGGTGGCCGAAGGGGTTCTCTCTTGGGGACGACCCCTGCGGGAAGGACCGGTGGAGGCGGTAGGTGCTCAGAACCTACACGCTCTACCACCGGGGATGTCTGCGTATTCGCCCCCGTGGGAGGTTCACCTGCAAAAGAACATCGACATCAATGAAAAGTCCACATAAGGATCGCAGTATCTCGACAAGGCGCTTACCTTCTTGGAGAGGGTCCGGGTTAACGTTCTGGGGTTCTTCCTCGGCAGCAGTTAGAGTAACTTCGTCCCCCAACCTCTCAGTAGTCGACGGCGCAAGGGAATGCTCAGGCGCGGAGGTCGCCGGATTCGCCCGAGGAACCTCCTCGGCCAAGGGGCTAAGGCGACGATCGGAGGCTCCTCTTTTTCTCTTGCGAGTATCTGAGCTTTTCGTCTTCTTCATTAATTTCATCAACAGCTCGGTCTTCGCGAGCATCTGCTCGGCAGACAGCATCTCGTCGATTATAAAAAAGTGGCGTGCCAAGGAAGGACCACCCCCCTCTATTTATAGACTTACGGGGGTCCTAGGCCTGCCGAGTAGGTTGGTTTCCCGCCAGAAGAAGCTCGTCGAATAAGGTTTGGATGATTCTTTCCGACCAACTACGTTGCTCGCAAAGAGCGGGGATTGTGTACAACCCTCATTCTCCGAGGGTGGGCCCCACTAAAGGCCACGTAGGCGGAGGTCAAGGTCAGAAGGTCAAGCCAGAAGTCAACAATCCAGAAGACGAAGGAAGATCAAGGTCTTTGGTTGTGCGAGAAGGTACTTGATTGCCCCATGACGAGGAGGAAAGCCCTGCCCGGCGTTCCCTACCCGGCCAGGCGAGGAAGCCGTGAACTCGGACCTACTCGCCTATAGGCGACTTAGCCAACCAACTCGCCAGTTAGGTCTGAGGTCCTTACCTGCTCGCCCATATATTGCCTTGTCTAAAAAACCAACTCTAGGGGGTCAGGGATAGTCATCTACTCCCCCCTAGGATTTGTCTATAAATAGACCCCCAGGGGTACTAGAAATGGCACTTGTAAAAGTTAGAGCAGCACCCCTCCCCCTTTGACAATGAAGAATCTTCCCTAACAAGTGCCTACCTAGTACCGAGCTCGGCCATTCGTGGTTTTGGAGGAGAAGACTCTTTAGAGCTTCTGGGTACGTGGTGGGACCTCCCTACCGCAGCACCTGGGGTCCTGTTTGTTGCTCTTCTAGCTTCTTCGTCATTGCCAGCCAAGTCATCTCGTTGGGCTGCTGGGCGAGTAGCCTCCGGCTGCATTGGTCCGAATCTTGAGGTCAGGATTTTCCTGGCGTCAACAGTTATTATAATTATTATTATTATTATTATTTTATTATTATTATTATTATCATTATTTACATACATATTTATTATAGCAAGACGGTTTAACCTCGATCAGATTAGTCAAAACCGGTCGGACTGTGAACCTTGGAACAAACCATAATTTAATTAAAGTAGTATTTAGAGAATAAAATTAAGAACAAACTTATTATAGAATAAAATTCAAAACAAACTATTTATTCAATAATTTACATAAGAAATTTACAATTATAATTAAAACTATACTAAAAACTATAATAAAAATACATATAAATTACTGTTCATTAATAGAAAACCAAAAAGGGTTTTTATACTTTCTCCTCAATCCCAAGCATTATTGGGATAAGAGTTTGTAATCATTTCTAAATTAATAATACTATTTGTTTTTCTCAAATATTGTCCTGCTATCTTTTATCGTTGAAATCTAAATGAAAAGTGATTCTATGTCACTAACGTCTAGCGGTAACGCTATTATTGGCGGTAACAATAGATTTCTCATCTCTTGTGCCTAATACAACCTAGTTTCATAAAAATCCTACAGTAGTGTCTTAACTGAAATATTTTAGTAAATATAGTCAACATATTTGGATAAGATAAATAAAGTTTAAAAGTTTTTAAAACACTTATTCACCCCCCCCCCCCCCCCCCCTCTAAGGGCACCTGCAGATCCAACAACCTCCTCCACAAGGTGCCTATTTTGCCGGCTATTTCAGTATATCGCATCCCAATCCATCAATAAATTAAACAGAAGACCAAAATCCACAAAAAACATAAAAGTCCACATAATATATATAACAAAAAGAGGAAGCAACAAGAGCTCCTGAATATATCAGAGTACAAAATATGATGTAAGTCTACATCAAAATCGCTTAAAATCTCACATCGGTAACAGAAGGAAGCAACGACAAAGGTTATGTTGTGGTATCATGCATTTTAACCCTAGCCTGGCTGTCCTCCTACATGGTGTGTTGTTGTTGGGTGAGCTCCTAAAATGAGTGGTATAACAACCATTGGTCTAAAAAGACAGTGGCTTCACATCCTCTCCTCCGGTGACTCTTAGGCACCGAGCGAAAGGAGGGAAAAATGGATACAATATAAATAATAGTACAAGTAGGTGATATAAGAACAAAGTAATAAGAGAGCAGCATATATAAACATCAATTCTTATAATATGTACAAGAGAGCACAACTATAGCATAATAATAAGGAACTGAATTGAACTTAACTTATAAAGATGACCATACAAGCTTATAAGTTAAGGGGCTTTCACAATAATAAGTAACTTATCATATAATGGTGCTCATACAAGTTTATATGATGAGAATCTTTATGCGGTGCAATGCAATGAATGTATGTATGATGAAAAACCCATGATTTACTCACACACTCTTAATTGCTATGTCGACATAGACCTTTACTTCCTACTTTTTGATGGTAGCTAATCACTCAGGCACCTCATGTCATGACCAGACAGAGACAGTAGAATGGGCTTCTCCACTACTAGGTGGGTATGTGCACTACCAGACATAGGCCTTCCGTATGCCTCGACGCTAAGAATCATACATCGGAGAACCTGCATACTCTTTCTCGCTAAAACTAGCTGAGTCTTAATGGATACCAGAATGGTCATTATGGAGACCACTTCATTCCTAGATTCTATCTTCCAGCTTCCGTCAGTGTGATGAACGGTAAGCCCGTAGACTCGCCACAAGTAACCCTGTCAATTAGGATCATTATGCAATTGTATATACCAACACACCCATGTTGTTCTCAAGAACAACTCGTGCTAACTATCACCCAAGGAATACCAATCAAGTCCTTAATACAAGTTACAAATTACCATGTTTAGATCGGTGCAAATCAACACCCAAGGACTTCCAACCGAGTCCTTACCATAACACCCTTGGATATAATCATATCCTTATACTTATGTCAAGCCATAACTGCCACCCATAATGTGTTGTCGTAACTATAGTGTAGTGAAATGTGTATGTCATGGGAATACTCCTTATGATCCTATAGGACTACTTGTGGGATTAATAATATGTTTGAGTTCAATAATAAGGTCTTCCCTACTATGTCTATTAGACATTTCCAACATCGTACTATAGTCACAATGCCTTAATCATAATTGAATTAATAACACTAATAATTTATACATTATCAATAACAATCATCACATGCTTATTCTCCTAAAGAGTCATCAATAAAGCAATTAGATAAGAGATTGATTTTAAGTCTAAACCCACTGATATTTTATCAAAAGATGCAGTTATTACTATAGACATGTTTCCCAAAAATTTAGCGCAATTGGGCATCGTAATAAATCGTATTCAGCGTAATAATTTATAACAAAATATTAATTCAAGGAATCATTTCAGAACCAAATCCTCTGAAATTTTCTACCATAGCTCATAATTATCATTTTGAACATTTCCACTAAATTTAAGCCTCATCTGTTATTACAATATTTATTTACGGCAAGATAGATATATATGATGAAATTGACAAAATCACCATAAATACATATCCAAAAATCATAAATCTTTGTAGGGATGTTCTCAATATCATCAGACACACATCTACCAAATTTTATAAGCATTTAATAAATATTTAGAGAGAAATTCATAAAACATCAAAATCTGTACGCGGGCGTCAATGTTTACTAAAACATGATTTCTGGGAGTTACACTCAACCAAAAATAATGTGTCACACCATTTTGGAAAGGAATTTTTAAGATCTACAACTTTTATGTTGAGCCTGAGGTATAGATCTAATTGTATCATACCTAACACTATGTTTGAGACTGATAAAGTAAAACTGGACAAAACCAGTTTGGTATTTAAGTTATATTTATCCTCGGCACAACAATTTCGAATTTAGTGCTAGGGAGCTACAGAGCTCCCTAGAAAACGTGCAACCACATTTCCTAAAGATCTTTCCGAGGGATACAACTTTCATATTCAGCCCGAAGTTTGGATCTAGCCGGAACATGCCTAAAAAGTGACTTGAACACAGCTGCATACATAAAAATAGATCCAGTTTAGTCTGCAGATAACAAATCTGCACAGATCTTAAATGAGATCTAAAGGTAGTTGTTCATCTTCTTCCTTCAGCAAAGGGTTGCAATCTACAAGCCATCTTTCCTTCATTACTCCTTTAATAGACCACCATTCTTCATAAAATCATGTCCTACAACTTCGTATTGAAGATAGGAGTTGTTTGAAGATATTTTCTCCCTAGAATGTAAGTTCTAGTGTGGTATATTTCTACGAAACTCCATGAATCCAGCTGAAATTAAGCTCTCTTGAGCTCAATATCTCTCCTATTTTGATCTAAAGAACTAGCACCAAGGGAGAGGGGGCGGAAGTCAACTGATTTTTGGCCATGGATCAAGTTCTCCTCCTTGGTATCATGGTGGTTATTGTGTATGGCAACTTACTTCATTTGCCGCTCCTAAGCTTAGTCTCCTTCAAGAAAAATGGTTGGATAGTTCTGGGAGAGAAAGAGGAAATGCTTTGTAAGAGAAGAACTAGGAGAGAGAATATAGTCGCTGATTTGACCCTAGGAATTAATGGGAAAGTACTTCCTATACCTTGGATTGGTCAACCCAAGCCATGTGTCACCCTCATATAGGACTAAATCAGCTTTTAGCCTTGAATTGAACAAAGATAAGGCATGGGCACAAAGGGGGCCGTGCCATGTCACCACAAAAGAATAAAAGAAAACTACTGGAAGTGCACTTGAGGATATCGTCGAGTGTACTGAATTCGACGATATCGTCAGGTCCACTGAACTCAACGATATTGTCGAGTCCACTGAACTCGATGATATCATTGAGTTCACACGATGATATCGTTGAGTGCCCTCGACGATATTATCGAGTGCACTGAACTCATTTTCGTCCTCTGCAACTCCTTCATCTCCTGAAACCCGAGGACGTCAAAGAACTTCTCATAAATTCTTGTTGACCATGACTCAAACTTGACCACCTCAAGGCCCTAGGGCTTCTACCGAGCCTGAGTCAACTCCCGGTGGCACAAAACACTCACGAGGGGTCTAGCGCGAATTGGTATGTTACACAGACATCCTCGCCCACCACCAGGTGAAGCAACTTTTTCGATCACAAAGAAGTCGTCCTCTCTTGCCACCTCTTTAGGTAGTGCACATATGGTCACAAGGGGTAAGGGGATCTTTGACTCTGGTGCTACTAATTGCATGACAGGAAATCCTCTTCTTTCTTCTTATTTGGACAAACATAACCGGTCACCTCTGGTTTTGATTATGGATCATTCTCCATCTCATGTGTGCGGGGTTGGTATAGTCCAAGTCATTCCGTCTCATCAAGTTGGGGACACTCTACACGCCAACCTTTCCTTGCAACTTGCTCTCAGTTACCTCACTGCACAAAAAACTAAATTGTTCAGTAACATTTACTTCTACTACTTACTCCTTTCAGGATCCTCACTCCAATGAAATGATTGCTACTTAGACAGAAAGCGACGACAACCTCTTCTTACTGGATAATGTATAATCTCTCTCTGCATCCACCTCCATTCTACTGTGGTATCTTTGCCTTGGTCATCCTCCTCCTCACCTTCTCTACCAGCTCATACCAAACCTGCCAAATGAAGACTCATCTCTCAATTGTGAAGCCTACCAGCTCAACAAACACCAACGCTACTCTTATCCATCAAAACAAGGACATGGATCTTCTCGTCCCTTTGTTATTATTCACTAAGATATCTGGGGTCCCTCTCCTACTAAATCTATTGGTAGGGGAAGTCTGCATTTTGTTACTTTATTGATGACTACTCTCGATGTACCTCGACGTATCTTTTAAAAGAATGTTCCAATCAATTCTATGTATTCACCACTTTTTATAATGAAATTTGCAAATAGTTTGGTGTGTCTACTAAAGTTCTTTGTACTGAAATGGCTAAAGTGTTGAAACCAGAGAATTGGTCTCGACGTTCGAAAGGGTGATGCAGTTAACCCTTACTTGACCCGAGCTAGAACCCTTGACCAATAATTAAGAACCGAAGAACCTTGCCCTTGAAGAACACCTAAGTCCACAAACGGACCCCTTAAGCTGCATCGTGGAGGTCCCACCACACACCCGGAAGCTCACAAGGAACTTCCCCTCCCAAGCCAATGATGAGCCTGGGCACCATGGAGGGCACTAAAGCTCACCTCACCACCAACCTTCACTGTCAAAGGGGGGGGGGGGGGGGGGGTAGTGCTTGCTCACAAGACTCATTTGAGGGAGAGGGGGTAGAGACCAACCCTTCTCAAGGTGCCCATGGGGGTCTATTTATAGACTTCCCAAAAATTGGGCTGCGAATAGCAAAAATTATGCTCTCCGCAGCTCAATCACAGACCTGGACGATCAAAACAAGAGGGGGGCGAGTGGAGGATGAGACATCCACTCCCCTATTGGCAGGGGTCGGATGGGTGGACCAAGGTCCACCAACTGAACTAGGCGAGTGGACCGTATGGTCCACTCGACCTACCGGGCGAGTGGACCATAGGGCCACTCGCCTAGCTGACCGGGCGAGTGGATCTATGGTCCACCCGCCCCGGGCAAGTGGACCACAGGTCCACTCGCCTGCAGGCTTGGGGGCGAGTGGACCTTGGGTCCACTCGCTCCCTACCTTAGGTGAGTGGACCCAAGGTCCACTCGCCTCCACACTCGGGCATGTGGACCAGTGGTCCACTCGTCCGGGGCCTTGGGCGAGTGGTACCGAGGTCCGCTCGCCCAAGAAATCTTGCCCCCTGGGCCTTCTCATTTCGATCTTTGATGATCTCCGATGGTCTGATCTGTTACACCCCCTACCCGCGCTAGGCCACGTTGGCTCGACAAATATGAGGGTTGTACACAGTCCCCGCTCTTCTCGAGCTTATTTTAAGCTCGGAAAGAAAGTCCAACCCACCTATTTGGCGAGTCAAGTTGTGTCTTAGGGGAATCTACTAAGGGCCCCGCTGGGTGGCTATAAAAAACCTTCAAAGGGAGAGGTGAGGAGAGCACCATACCTGAGGGATCTCCTTTTCCTCCTTCCTTCGAGTCGGATGGATCCCCCTCGAGATTTCTAAGCCCATTTCAAAGCTCTTGCTGGGAGGGACCAGAATGACCTGACAGAGCTCAGGGCCATGGTTAGCGGTCTCCCGCCCTCCCCTACTCGGCCGACGGTGCATTCACCGCAGAAGAAACTTTGACCCCCCTAGCGAAGGAGATGGCATCGTCATCGTCCCATGGGATGATCGACTTTGTCCGGGATCTGGAGCTAGACGTGGTATCGACTCATTCCTCATCTTTGCTTCCTTTTCACGGTTGTACCGCACTAACTGAGACATGCTTCTTGAATGCTACCAGCTTATTTCGAATCACCCCGAGGGGACCCGGAGTGTGATGGAAACGTTGGGTGCGGGCGTTCAAGCAAGCCCTGCCATTCCTGTTCAGGATCCTGCTGCCCTCTTAACTGCCCACGACAACCCTTCCTCGAAAAGTCAAGGAAACGAGGATTTGCAAGGTAATGCTACTGCGAGAGCCTCTATTGGGTTGAGTGTTTCAGCATTTAAAGCTATACTTTTGCAGGAGGGGGCAATACCTCGACGGGTCAGTTGAGCCAGAGGGAGGTCTCCCCACCACTCCTCTCCCCTACTATGGCTAAGGAACCTGCCGAGGACCAACCCAACGTCGTCAAGCGTCTAGATCATCTGGATGATATGGTGCAGAGGAAGGAGGCCTTTCTCCTCGAGCTGCGAGAGGGAAGATGGTCCGCCGGACCTGACCCTCTTTCCCGCGTCTGCGCGCTGGATCGGCGGATGGAGAGGTAGGAGAACGAGCTCAGTCTGCTAAGGGGGGAGGTCCGGCTGGTTTCTGGAGGCATAACTGCGCCACTCGCAGACCAGTTACGCCAGGTGGAGGCTACCGTTTGTACTGTGAGCGAGGAGGTTGCTGCATCGAAGGAATGAATCGGGTCTATGCATGGGGTGATGTCGTGCACCCAGGATCAAGGTTTCTGGAAGTGGATGCCGCGCTGATTTGTTTTTATTTGCGATCCTATATTTGCTATGTAATAATAGGTGTTAGCCTTGCATGGTGGTTCAGTCCACCTTGCGACTGGATGCCTTTACCTTTCCCTACTTCTGCTATGATGTTTCGTTGCTTTCGTTCATTCGTGCTTCGCAGGTCGTCGTGTGTTTGATAATTAAATGCCAGGGTAAGGGACACGACGCTGGGCTAGTATATCAGTGGACGAGGGGCAGAGGCCTTAGATGAGTGTCCTATGGATAAGGTAGAGGAGAGGGGCTAGGAGGAAAACATGGGCGAATGGAACTCAAGTTCCTCACCCATGAACCAAGCACCGGGCGAGTGGACCTCAGGGTACACTAGCCCATGCGTCGGGCGAGTGGACTCTGTGGTCCACTCACCCGCCTTTGATCCCCCCTATAGATACTCCCCCTCTTCTTCCCCTTCCTCATCACTTTCGCCCCCTTCTATTGTCTTGCATTCTCCTTGAGGTCGGCTCTACTCCTTCGTTATTCAAGTAGAAAAATTATCTGGTTTGAGATCTCTTTTTAAAGGCAAAAATTTGGGTTACACGCCCTCGGTCATGCCCGTGATCAAGGGCGTGTAAGGCGCGCGATGATCTCGGAGCGGAAAGGGCGCAGTCTGGCTTTAATGCTGATGAAATTTGCATGTCACGCCCTAGGTCACGCCCGTGACCTAGGGCGTGTAACCTTCAAAACATACTGCTGGCAGGAATCTTTGGGGGGAAGAAGTGGAGAGTGGCGCGGGATGAGTCATGCCCGTGACATTGAGTCATGCCCCTGGTCACGCCCGTGACCTGGGGCGTGTTAATTTAATTGACGTGGCAGGCTGATTCTGGATGCTTGCGGCGAGTCGCGGCCATGACATTGGGTCACGCCCGTGACCTGGGGCGTGTACTTGGCGAATTATTCACGGAACGCACCCGTGGTGGTGGAAACAGGTCTGGAACACCGTGCAGGTTACACACCCATGGTCACGCCCGTGACCTTGGGCGTGTACTTGAAGTTTTTCTCCAATGCGTCCAAAAAAACCTGAAATACACAAAAAAGCTTAAGTTAGTTTATAAAATTGAAAAGATAATAATTTTAATAAGAAAAGCATAAAAACTATATAATTTCATATTAAAAATATATTAAACTTATATTAAAAGATGAGTACAAAAAGTACTCATCATCAGACCTTGATCTTCCCATTGCTCTTCACAAGGGAGTTCAAACGTGTACTCATCACTCCATTCATGATGTTATCTCGTATGCTCGGCTTTCCACCTCTTGCAGGGATTTTGCTATGGCTCCCTCGGCCATTGTCACTCGGACCACTTACCAAGAAGCTCTTACATACCACTCTGGAAGGTTGCCATGGATGAAGAAATGACCACAATGGCTGAAAGAGGTACCTGTACTCTTGTCCCCACTCCTCCCGGGGAAGATATTATTGGATGTAAATGGGTATTTGTGGTAAAATTTCATCCTGATGGCAATGTGGATTGGTATAAGGCTCGATTGGTCATCAAAGTCTTCACTCAAACAAATGGTGTGGACTTCTTCAACACTTTCTCCCCCATTGCTCGCATCAACACAATTCGAGTTCTCTTTTCTATGGTTATAAACAAAGATTGGCAGATGTCTCAGTTAGATGTCAAGAATTCCTTCCTCTACGGGGACCACCAAGAAGAGTTATTCATGGAGCAATCTCTTGGGTATGTTGCTCAGTGGGAGAGTCAGGTATACAAGTTGCGGAAGGCAATCTATGACCTCAAGCAAAGCCCTCGGTCTTGTTCGACAAATTCAGTAACATTGTCTCCATAATTGGTTTAGCATGAAGTTCTGCAGATCACTCTTTATTCATACGCAAGACTTCTCATGGGCTGGTCGTTCTTGTTGTTTATGTTTATGACATCCTTCTTACTAGTGACGATAATGATGACATTGCTCTAACAAAGAAACATATTCTGCAAAACTTCATCAAAAAAGATTTGGGACCTCTTAAGTACTCTCTGGGAATAGAAATGTCAAATAAACACAACTCACTGGTGCTCTCGCAATGAAAATATGTCATTGATCTCTTAAATGAGACAGGTCTGCTTAGGGCTAAACCAGCTTGATGCCTGATGGCAATTGGTGAAGACAAATTTTGGAAAGAGGACTCGACACTTCTGTTAGATATCACTAGGTACAGATGGCTAGTGGGCAAGCTCATCTACCTAACAGTAATAAGATCAGTCATATGTTTAGTTGTTGGTAAGGTTAGTCATTTCAGGCAAGCCCAAAGGGAGTTTCATCTCCAATCATCTATAAAAATCTTTGACTACGTGAAAGGATTGTTGGATCGGTCGGCGCCCTTAGAGGGGGGGTGAATAAGGGTTTTCAAAAACTTTAGATTATATTTATAAAAACTTTGGAATATTACAAGATTAATAAAGAGACATCAAGTAAAACAATAATAAAGAGATATGCTTTATTAATATCAAATAATGTTTTACAAAACTTGATTTCTATGACGCTAGAAATCGGGGGCGACTAATAAAAATTCTTTTTCGTTTTCTATACCGACTCGTATCCCCACGAACCGGTTGGCTTTAGCCGATCTCTCCCCAGATACGGCCTCAAGCCGCTCTAGCCAATCAATCCCCAGAAAGGCCTCGAGCACCCCCTAGACCTAACCTAGATCTAGTCGCCAACACGAGGCGATTTTCAGCCCTAAGTCCTACCCCAGACCTAGTCGCCAACACGAGGTGATTTCACTACCATTTACAGAAAAGATATGAAATGAAAAGACAATAATATAAAAACTCCCTCTATGTGGATCTCTTGGAGAAGTGGACGAAGGCCCGTGGAGTATGATCGTAGTCGATGCAGCCTTTCGTCACGATGATGACGCGTGTTGAAATCTTCTCCACGGATCTCCTTAAGGCTTTATGGAATTGTCGGAGTATCGCTCTGAATCTTCCTCTCTCTGCTGTGGCACGAAGCTCTGGAGTTTGGGATTGGAGGAGGATGAAGAATTCGGAGCCAAAGCATCCAATTTATAGCCTTTGCGCTACCGCCGGCGCTAGCGCTACCGCCGGCGCTAGCCCGGATTAAGAAACAATTTGCGCGGCAGAATCTCCCATCCGTGGCAACATGCTGCACTATGCCTTATATGCGTCACGCTACCGTCGGCGCTAGTAGCTACCGCCGGCGCTATCCCTGATTAAGAAACTTCTTGCGCGGCAGGATCTTCAATCCGCGGCAACGAGGATTTCATTCCTTTTGTGTTCAACGATACCGCCGGCGTTATCCGCTACCGCCAGGCGTTAGCGCCTTCCATAACAGCTCCCGGAAATGCGCTCATCATCGCTAGCGCCCAGCGCTAGTTGCTACCGCCGGCGCTAGTGAGCCTCTTTGAATTTTGGCCTCAATTTTGGGGGCAGTCATCATGTGTACTCCATGAGTCATGTGGACCTAGTAAACCTACACACTTGAACACACAAGATCAAATACACATAGGATTTGTTATTCTCAAACCTAGGAGATGCGGAAGACCATGTTCCAACAAACTCCGCCTTTTGATAATAACAAACCCATTAATGATAAATCAAAGCATTAATAGATAAGCATGATGAAACTATACTTGTGTGTGTGTGAGAGTGATGACTTAGGATAATAATTTATTCTAGCATGTTAGACTTGCTCCCCCTAAATACATGCTCCCCCTAAGTGAATGCTCCCCTAATATATATGCTATCAACTTAATCAATCATGTTGGGTTTACATTTTGATAGCGGATTATATATTTATCATGTTAGTTCTCCCCCTTTTGCATTTTATCATGTTAGTTCTCCCCCTTTGTTATTAGCAAATGTGGGTAGGGATACAAAGCACTAAAAATGTGTAAATAAAAGATAAGGCATGATCGAGCTTTTTAGGTAAATGATAAGGAGATTTAGAATTGTATTTTATTGAAATAGAACAGAGTTATTACAAAATTTCATCCCTTTTGTTTGTAGTTCTCCCCCTTTTATATATCAGAGTTTAAGCAAAAAATAATGATTTCCCCTTTAAATAAGAGTTTTAAGCCTAAAAACAATCATGATTTCCAAGTAACCAATCTACCCAGACAATATGTCAACACCCTAGCCCCGTACTAAGTGACGGATGGGCTTGAGGAGCTGCAAACATGCCGTAGGTTGGGGTGTTAATCCCACATGCAAACACTAGACAAAAACTTTACCTAGCACTCTTTCCCCCCAGTGCCTCGCAAGGCCCCACTGGAACCCTCCCCGGTTAAGGACAAGACATGACTAGAGATAAGGTTATCTAATGTCTACAACCCTACGCCCCCGCTATGGTGAGAAATGAAGTCATGGATAACAATTATTGGAAACATTAAGCATTTAAATCTAATGGGAAATATCATAACATATGGGTTTATATTTTTATTTGAATTTTTGAAATAAAACTCACATAGCTATATTGAAATTCATGAATGAATCAGAGTTTGAGTATTGCGGAAGATTTCGAAAAAGAAACATCATAATACTAAATAAGAGTTTAAGTTCAAAAAGAGATGTTTTATAAGCAATATTTCACTTGTTGGAGGAGTGTTTAGAATAGAAATAGATCAGAGTTATAAGCAAAAAAAATTCAACCAATATAAAGTTTACCAAGCAAGTCTACCACTTATTGCAAGAAAGGAATTTGAAGATTCAAGTGATGATGCTTACAAGATGAAAGATTTTAAATAAGTATTAAAGTGCAAGGTAAAACAATTATATGGTTATGATGCGGAAGACATATAGAAGTACAAAAAACATCTTATGGTAATCAATGATGGTTCATAAAAAGATATATGAGTTCAATTTCAAAAAGAAGATGTTTTTTGTAAATCATTTTGCATTTAAAATTTTAGTTTTGACAATACAGTAACCAAGAATGAAATAATCTTATCAAAAAGAGATCACTACAATGTTACTTTAATTCACAATTTCAAAAACATACCAAACATTGTAGAAAGCATGCTAGGTTATCTAGTGCATTTCATAAATAAACAGTTGTATAGAATTAGCATTAGGATCCAATACTCATGAGAAGAAGTGTTATGGAAGATAATGATGTGCATAAAAGTGTATTTTGAATTGAGTAAATAATGTTTTAATCAAGAATACAAGTAATATGTAAAGTAAAGAGCACAATAAAACACAAATAATTTTACTTCCACTCACTTCAATGCACAAAAAAATGTACAACTACCAAGGTGCTCTGCACACACAATGCTCATCAAGACTTATCAGGGTGCAAAGTAGTGCTTGGTGGATCACATAGTTTTATTCTTCAAGATTGATTTTTATTGTGATCCGGTGTACTTAAGAATAAGTGGTTTTTATTTTGAAAGAAAGTTATGGTTTGCATAAGATACTTTATTATTCTTTCCAAGGTGCTCAACCTCACAACGCTTATTAAGACTTATCAGGAGGTTCAAGTAGTGCTTGGTGGAGTTATCTTTGTCACTTTATTTTGGGATTTTGTTTTGTACAAAGTTCTCCGAATACACTTGTTTTGCAAACCAATATAATTTATGAAAAAGATAACCACTTTTCTTAACTTTTAAAAGTGCAAATAAAGGTTGTGTAGGTAAGATACTTGTGCAATTTTAATTCATTGTACTATTACAAAACATACACAAACATTCTTAGATTAAACACATAATTAGACAATGCCAAAATAAGTGAGTGAATTGCGATCATTATCAAACATAAAACATTAGTCATACTTAGAGGCATGCTACGCATAGTTCTACACAACTTTTTCAATATAATTTATGCACATATTAATAGATGTATCAAAGCATGATGAAGGCAATGTTCAAAGTAGTTTGAAAAGATAAATTGCAACATTATAGAAGTTCTAAATAATAGATTAAATCATGCTTGATTTTTACAATAAAGTCCATACAGATATTTTTGAAAAATAATTTTTATTTAAAGTTTGAACTTATAAAATTGATCTTGGACTTCTCGAGGGCTACCTTGTGAGAGGTTTGCCCAGTACTAGGTGATATGATGGGATGATAGCCCAAATCACCCTTTCGCAAGATACAAGTAAAAAAGTTAAGTTCAAAAACTAACAATTTTTGATAATTTTTTGTTTTATATTTTTGTATTTGATTTTTGCTTTAAGAAATAGAATTTAAACAAATGACAAACCACAAAGGCAAAATATATAATATTTTTGTAATTTGGCTTTTGTATTTTTGTATTTGATTTTTCAAAAAATAAAGAAAACAGAAGTGCAAAAACTAAATAGAAAATATAGATTTATATATTTTTATGGATTTTTCGAATTTTAAAAAATATAGAAAATCGAACATGGACGCTAGCGCCTGCGGTAGCGCTAGCGCGGGAGACAGTAAGTGATTTTTGAGGATATTGGAAATTTTGATTCTTGATCTTGATTAGGTGTCCCATTAGGAGTTTCTTGCTGAATTGCAGAATTTAAGGAGATGTTTTTGATGGTTAAACACCAAAAAAATGCATTTTTGAATTTGTGTTAATTTGAAAGATCTAGGACACCTAATCATCGCATGAGACATATTTTCTTATATCTTTATTATAATTTTTCAAAGGCTTGTGTTTACCAAAATAATGTAATAGATAGAGAATGTAGCCACAAGACATCATGATTGAATTCACCAAATAAGCATGATTTTTTAATTATGAACTAATGTATATGCGAAGAATAAACTAGGTATGCCCTAGATACCAATATCCAGACAATATGTCTTGACAAAAACTTATAAAACCTATCATAGACACAAATGTTCTTTAGGTGGCAATGATAAATTTGAGATTAATGTTATGCCAAAGTTTGATAGTGTTTCAATTTATAAACCTAAAATGGAGTGACAATTCTATTTGGTTTGATATCAAAATGATTCATAGGTCTAAACTAGAAATAAATCACAATACACACATAATACACCATAACAAGCAATTATAATACCAATTGTCATTATATAAAATGTGATAGATGATTCTTGAGATGTATTATGATTTTAGAAAGTTTTAGCAAAAGATATCAATAGATCATGGTGGTGCGTATGGCATCAATATTTATGACAATTAATCTTTCAATATGTCTTATGTGTTTTTCTTTTTAATTTAGATAAATATCTCATAGCAAATTCAGAATTTTATCCACTTGTTGTTGAAGGCTAAAAATCTAGTAACCGGATTTAATTTGAAATATCTTATAGCAAATTTAGAGTTTGATTTATATGGATAATATAAGATATTTAGAAGCAATGAATATAATAATAAAAGATAGGTCATCAAAATATGATTTTGAATTTTGATCAATTTGTTTTATAAAACCATATTAAGCTTTTAAGAGATAAAATCATATTTTCAATATTGTATAGGATGACCATGACATGATAGTTTAAAAGAAAACAAAAAGAAAAAGATAGAAAAGACATTAAAGTACATCATGAAGTAGAAATTTGTGTATTTCATTTTAATTGATTTCTACTTCATGCAAATGATGGGATACTAATGAATAAGAGATTTAGGTATCCAAAGAGGACCGGGAGTGACGGTTCCTTTGGGTACCCAAATACATCGTGTTTTCTTTTGGGGAGATATGATTGAATGGGCCCTTTTGATTTGAGTTTGTGTTTCATCTTTAACTTTTGGCCGCCATTCAAACATTGGTTTAATATTATTCTTATTTATCAAATTTCCATGATAATTTTGCAAAACATTATTTATAGGAAATTTGTTTATTTTTATGTTGGGAGAGTGGTTATTTTGTAAATGATAATGATTTGGAATTTTATTTTCAAGCATTTGATATTTTTTATTTCCTTTGTTGGGCTTAGACATATTATGGAAACTCATATTTAACTTGCTTTTGGAATTTGTTTGAAATTGTTGATTTATGTGTTGAGATTTTTTTCTTTATTATTTCCTTAGGCAAGTTGACTTTAGTTTCCAATTCATAATTCTTAACGTTAAAATTATGTCTTGCTTTGTTATAGGCTATTGTGCTATATTTAAGAGTGGATACAATAGACTCAATATGATTTTGATAATTGTTTCTATATTCATCAAATGTTTCATCCATCTCTTGAATTTCTATTTTAAAATCTTTGCACTCACAATCATTTTTCAAGGAAGAATTTTCTACACAAAATCTTTCATTTTGTTCTTTTATACAAATAAGTTCCTTTTCAAGTTCCTTGCATTTTTCATTTAAATTATTACAATCAAAACAGGATTTTGTATTTTCAAGTAAAAAACAAGATGATGAAGACACATCACAATTTGATTCTAAATTAACATTAGCTTTTAATCTCTTATTTTCTAAATGTAAATTTTTAATAGTGATTTTCAATTTCTTGATCTTACGTTTAGCAGTTTTTAGTATATTGAAACTAGAAATGGAAGTTATCACACAAGAAAAAGATTTTGACTTTCTTACAGCGCTTTTGGTGGAAGCAAAATCTTCGTCATCTTTTGGCCCTTCCTTCATCATAGATGAATTTTCATCTCCTTTTTCTCTTGGTGTGTTGTTCTCCTTTTCTATTTCAATATTCTCCATGGCTTCGCTCCGAGAGAGATCTTCTTGAATGATAATGGATGCTTGTACGTTCTTTTCCTCCTGTGTTTGTTCCGCACCTGCGAGAGGAAGATCATACATTTCTTCAAGAAATTTCCATACTTTATAAGCACTAGAAAAGCAATACACAAATTTGAAAACTTCATTTGAGAGACCACAAAATAGATAATGTTTAGCTTTTGCATTTAAATGAAGTTCCTTTTTATTTGATTCATCCACACGTCTTATTATTGCTAAGTTTCATACTTCGATATATAAAGTTTTAATAAATTTTTCCATTAAAATTTTCCATCCTTTATAATTTGTTCCTTCAAATAAAGGTGCTGCAAGTGATTTTTCCTCTTCACAAAAATCTCCCCCACAAGTAGAAGCGAGATCATGAGATGCCATTATTCCCGGTTGTTAAGCCGATTGGAATATAACCTAGCTCTGATACCACTTGTTGGATCGGTTGGCGCCCTTAGAGGGGGGGGTGAATAAGGGTTTTCAAAAACTTTAGATTATATTTATAAAAACTTTGGAATATTGCAAGATTAATATAGAGACATCAAGTAAAACAATAATAAAGAGATATGCTTTATTAATATCAAATAATGTTTTACAAAACTTGATTTCTATGACGCTAGAAATCGGGGGCGACTAATAAAAATTCTTTTTCGTTTTCTATACCGACTCGTATCCCTACGAACCGGTTGGCTTTAGCCGATCTCTCCCTAGATACGACCTCAAGCCGCTCTAGCCAATCTATCCCCAGAAAGGCCTCGAGAACCCCCTAGACCTAACCTAGATCTAGTCGCCAACACGAGGCGATTTTCAGCCCTAAGTCCTACCCCAGACCTAGTCACCAACACGAGGCGATTTCACTACCGTTTACAGAAAAGATATGAAATGAAAAGACAATAATATAAAACCTCCCTCTTTGTGGATCTCTTGGAGAAGTGGACGAAGGCCCGCAGAGTATGATCATAGTCGATGCAGCCTTTCATCACGATGATGACGCGTGTTGAAATCTTCTCCACGGATCTCCTTAAGGCTTTATGGAATTGTGGGAGTATCGCTCTGAATCTTCCTCTCTCTGCTGTGGCACGAAGCTCTGGAGTTTGGGATTGGAGGAGGATGAAGAATTCGGAGCCAAAGCATCCAATTTATAGCCTTTGCGCTACCGCCGGCGCTAGCGCTACCGCAGGCGCTAGCCCGAATTAAGAAACAATTTGCGCGGCAGAATCTCCCATCCGTGGCAACATGCTGCACTATGCCTTATATGTGTCACGCTATCGCCGGCGCTAGTAGCTACCGTCGGCGCTATCCCTAATTAAGAAACTTCTTGCGCAGCAGGATCTTCAATCCGCGGCAACAAGGCTTTCATTCCTTCTGTGTTCACCGATACCGCCGGTGTTATCCGCTACCGCCAGGCGTTAGCGCCTTCCATAACAGCTCCCGGAAACGCGCTCATCATCGCTAGCGCCCGGCGCTAGTTGCTACCGCCGGCGCTAGTGAGCCTCTTCAAATTTTGGCCTCAATTTTGGGGGCAGTCATCATGTGTATTCCTTGATTCATGTGGACCTAGTAAACCTGCACACTTGAACACACAAGATCAAATAAACATAAGATTTGTTATTCTCAAACCTAGGAGATGCGAAAGACCATGTTCCAACAAGGATCTCTGTTGAAGGGATTACTTTTTCAGAAGAATAGCCATTTGAGCACTCTGATGCCAACTATGCTTATGACAAAGAAGATCGAAAGTCAACATCTGGTTTTTGCACATTTATTGGAGGAAATTTGGTTAGCTGGAAAAGCAAGAAGCAAGTTGTTGTATCCGAATCAAGAGTTGAGGCTGAATATAGAAGTATGGCGTCGACCACCTGTGAGTTAAAGTGGTTACGGGAACTAATGCATGACTTGGGAGAAGTCTATGACTATTCGTAACCAATATTCTGTGACAACAAAGCTGTCATATATATATATAAATATATATATATATATCAAGGAACCAGTGTTTCATGAGAGGACAAAGCACATTGAAGTTGACTGTCACTTCTGTTTACCCAGAAATTGATGATCACCTCGAGCTGGCTTTTTGCAGGTGACCGAAGCAATCCGCACGCTCTTGCAATCCTTGGATGACCTATCTCGGCAATCTAGGTATTTCTTCTAGGTACCCGATCCCTGGCGGTCTCCCATCGCTCGGGTGGTTTTTCCTTCGCACCTCGAAGAGGTCGGGATTAGAGGTCGCATCCCGCTTCGAGGGCGACCTAGGCCTGAGAAGGTCGCCCCCTTGGGCGACCTCGCGAGTTCGCCCTCCTGGGGTGACCTCGGCCTGAGGAGGTCGCCCCCCTGGGCGACCTCACCAAGTTGCCCTCCTAGGGCGACCTTGGCCTGAGGAGGTCGACCCCCTAGGTGACCTCGCCAGGTCACTCTCCTAGGGCGACCTCGGCCTGAGGAGGTTGCCCCCTTGGGCAACCTCGCCAGGTCGCCCTCCTGGAGCGACCTCGGCCTGAGGAGGTCGCCCCCTAGTCGACCTCGCCAGGTCGCCCATCCTGGGGCGACCTCGCCAGGTCGCCCCTCCTGGGGCGACCTCGGCCTGAGGTCGCCCCCCTAGGCGACCTCGCCAGGTCACCCCCCTTGGGCGACCTCGGCCTGAGGAGGTCGCCAACCTAGGTGACCTTGCTAGGTCTCCCCTCCTGGGGAGACCTCGACCTGAAGAAGTCGCCCACCTGGGAGACCTCGCCAGGTCGCCCTCCTAGGGTGACTTCGTCTTGAGGTCGCCCCCCTGGGCGACCTTGCCAGGTCAACCTCCTAGGGTGACCTCGGCCTGAGGAGGTCGCCCCTTGGGCGACATCGCCAGGTCGCCCTCCTAGGGCGACCTCGGACTGAGGAGGTCGCCCCCTAGGCGACCTCGCCAGTTCGCCCCTCCTGGGGCGACTTCGGCCTGAGGAGGTCGCCCCCCTGGGCGACCTCGCCAGGTCGCCCTCCTGGGGCGACCTCGGCCTGGGCGACCTTGCCAGGTCACCCTCATAGGGCGACCTCGGCCTGAGGAGATCGCCCCCTTGGGCGACCTTGCCAGGTCGCCCTCCTACGGTGACCTCGGCCTTAGGAGGTCGCCCCCCTAAGAGACCTCGCCAGGTCGCCCCTCCTAGGGCGACCTCGGCCTGAGGAGGTCGCCCCCCTGGGCGACCTCGCCAGGTCGCTCCTCCTGGGGCGACCTCGGCTTGAGGAGGTCGCCCCCCTGGGCAAACTTGCCAGGTCACCCCTCCTTCGACGACCTCGCCCCAGGAGGTCTCGGTCCCGGGGAAGTCCCTTTTTAGGTGTTCTCTCTTTTCAGGTATTTTCTACCTCAGCAGGTCCAGGCGATCTCAGATAATTTCTACCACCGCAGGTCCAGACGATCTCAGGCGATCTCAGCAGATCCGGGCAGCCCATTGCTTTTAGATCTGCCCGTTTGGGCAGGTCGGCGCGCCAATAAATAGAGGGGTAGGGGTACCAGTTTGGGGACTTTTGGAGAGTTTCGAACCCCTAGCCTTTGACATGAGCGGTCTCATTTATGAGACCGTCACTACCTCTTTCCAGCAGCTTCTACTATCTCATTTCTGAGACCGCTGCTACCTCTTTTCAGCAGCTTCTGCTATCTCATTTCTGAGACCGCTGCTACCACTTTTCAGCACCTTCTGCTATCTCATTTCTGAGACTGTCATTACCTCTTTCCAGCAACTTCTGTTATCTCATTTCTGAGACTGCTGCTATCTCTTTTCAGCAGAATCTGCTATCTCAGTTCTGAGACTGTCATTACCTCTTTCCAACAGCTTCTGCTATCTCATTTCTGAGACCTCTTCTACCTCTTTTTATTACCCTCCGCGATCTCCTTCCAGGAGACCTCCCTCATCTCTTTTTCTCCTCCCTCTTTCCTCCACTCGTAGCTCAAAGTAACCAGCCATCTAACAATTTTCTTCCTCCTCCTTTCAGCTTGAGCAAGTGTGGACCTGGTACCATTTTTGGTTCGAACATAACACGCGACCTTCAGATTGGAATGGTTGATGAAAAGCAGCTGCGATGAAGATATGGGATTTTGCTGAGAATAACACCCAATCTTAAAACAGCCATAACTTTTGATCTGCTTGTTCGTTTTTATCCCACTATAGATTTTTGGGATAGGCTCGAAGCCGTCCATCCAATGGCGAACAGGTTTACCCATTCGAAATGGAGGTGACAAAAGTTAAAAATCATTCAAATGGTGAACTTACTCTGTAAGCTCTTGAACTTCGCATAGAGCTTCGTCTAGAGCAATTTTGCAAAGAGCTTGCTCAACAGCTGGAGCAGACTCGTCAGCAATTTGATGGGATCAACCGAGCCATAACATCTATCACTCAACAGCTTCCTCCTCAAGTCGCAGCTCCTCTTCCTCCTACAAAATTTTCACATCTAGTTACTCCTCTATCGTCTCAAGCTGAGGAATTTACAACCGCTAGCCATGATTTCCTTGGATCAGTTGCCCAGAAAAATCTAGTAGAAGTGCCAAATTTTCAAGGGGATTGTGCTTATTGTTGGGTATATTGCCCTCAATATTACCTTGATTTGAAGAGGCATCACTCTCAATGCTAAGGACATATTGTATTTAACAAAGCTATACTTGTGTAGGATATACAGGCATAGGTGACTCAAAAGGAAAGACCAAACATGGCCTTAGATAAGAAGAAATCATCTATAAGGAGATGAAGATCTGTCTCAGCATAACCGCTGAGATGAAGGGTCAGAACCGCTGAGATGAGGAGCCGTCTTAGCGGATCCACTGAGAAGGAGACTGGAGCAACCGCTGAGAAGGGGACTGGAGCTGCCGCTGAGATTGGAAGCTGTCTCAGCCCAACCGCTGAGACTGGATGTTGTCTCAGCCCAACCGCTGAGACAGATCCAAATGTGCTGACGGGATCTGCTTTTGGCGCAAACGACAATTGAGAGGGAAAAGCAACTCCAATCTGCCCCAAACTGTGTCAGGAGGATCGATATAGCCATTGAAGCCTTCTGGAGGTATAAAAGAAGATGCTAGGGCACAACAACAAGCACTGTTCCATCAAAAAGCTTTTGCTGCACGCCGCAATCGAGCATTCACGTTTCAGCTAGTTGAAGTTGTTCTCTGAAGCTGAAGTTAATCTTCTAAGGGAGATTAGTTAGCTCTTCCTGTACAAACTCAAGAAGGGAAAGTTGATCTTCTGCTTTGATGAAGGAGAAGATCAAGGTGATACAAATCTGAAGCTGCTATTTTTCAGATCTGAAGAAAGGATTCAGAAGACCTAAGAGTAAACCTTTTGTCTTCTGTTTTTAGCTCAAACTCTCTTATATCTTTGTAAGGCATTGTTGCCTGAGTGAAAGGTTGTTGAGCCTGTGTGTAAAGCTGTGTTGACAGCTTGAGTGGTAGGACTTCTTGATAGGTCTGAGGTAGGAAATCTGTGTTATTTCTGAGTTGTAGGAGTTACATAACTCTGAGGTGTAGGGCTGCTGAGCCTGAGTGTAGGGTTGCTGAGCCTGAGGTGTAGGGCTGCTGAGCCTGAGGTGTAGGGTTGCTGAGCCTGAGGTGTAGGGCTGTCGAGCCTGAGTGTAGGGCTGCTGTGCCTGAGGTAGGATCACTCTTGATCTGAGAAGTTTTGAGGAACTTGTGGTGTAAGCTCAAGGAGCCGAGATTGGAGTTTGTGGAGATCCTTATCCAGCTCTTCAGACATATGCAAGAGCTCTGTGGCGCACATCTGGGCTCGCGAGCTCTCGTTTGCGAGCTCCCACAGAGCAGAATTCTCGTAGGCCACGTCCTCCTCTCTCCCATACAGCCGGTAGGCGAGGGCGTAGGCATGCTCGCCATCCCGAACCAGCTCAATCCAAGAGGGGAGGCGAGTAGAAATGGAGATCTTCTCCATCGCCCCTCCCAAATGAGCATGGACTCGCCCACGCTGTCCAGGGGCTTCTCCCCAAGGCTGAAGTGGGGGTGCACATCTTGCAGATCCCCCCACTTGTTCTTGCATCGGCATGGGCCGCGGGATCTAGGTGGCTCGTTGTGGTGGTCTTCTTTGAAGCCACGTCCTTCTTCAATTTCTTTCGCGAGCCAGAAGTGGCACGGGGGTCGAGATCCACCATCAACCTTTTCCCCTTGCCGCCGCTGGACTTGGATTTTCCCAAGTTGCCGGCGCAGGACTCTGTTGTAGATCTCGCCACCTTAAGTGCAGAGATCGGCTTTGTGTCACCCGCATGGGGCGGGTTCACAGGGATCAGGCGCTCCCCTACAACGTGAAAACATGCTAAGTGAGGCGGGCAAACAAAGAAAAGGCTATCTGAAATATGCGAGTAGAAGCATACCTTCACCCGCAACACCGGGGGGAGCGAGTCGAGACACCACCACATATAGGCCTCATCTGTTGGAACATGCTTTCCACATCTCTTGGTTTCAGAATATAAAATCTCATTGTATTTGATCATACTTGTCATGTTTTTATAGTGTGCAGGAACTTCTACTTTCAATCCTCTATGAGTACGGAAATAGAAAGACGATGATTCCCTATCATATCAATACTCTGATGCTAGCGCAGAGCGCTAATGCTTCCACTGGCAGTAGCTTCTGCATATTTAGAAACATCGTCGAGAAGGAAACATTCGTCGAAAAAGAAAGGTCATCGGGACTAAATATAACAACTCTTAACGCGTCGTGTTATGTCTAACATCTGACGGTAACTTATGGAAGTCCCATGATCATGATGTTGATTAAGGAGCAAAAAAGGAAGGAGATCTAATAGCTAGGAAAGAGATAAAGCTAATGCGGCACGGTAACCTTACCGCGGCGCGGTAGGAGAGGATGCCAAATTTGGAGCCAGAATGTTGCCAAAAATGACCCAATCAGTTTGCCAGCTTGTTGCCTAAAAACGCTACCACCCGACGGTAGCACTACTGCTGGCGCTAGGATCCGAGTCTATTTAATGAGTAGTCCACCTCCGTTTTGATTGTCGATTTGACGAGACATCGAAGCCACAACTCTTGTATTCATGAGAGCCACCTCTTTGCAGCCAAGAGAACTCCATCAATGTTCGTGAACGCTAAGGACTTGAAGAAAGATCAACCACGCCGACTTCATCTTCAAGTTCAACCTTTGAGAGAGTTTCTTTGATGTTTTAGATTTTGTTATTTGTAACTCTTTTTATCATCAATAGAGAATTCACCTCGTTGTTGGCGACTAGGGCCTTGCAAGGACTAGGGAGAATTTGTCGCGTGGGTGTAGCAACTAAGTTTAGGGTTAGATCTAGGGAGCGGCTCGAGGCCTCATCTAGGAAGAGATAGGCTAGAGCCAACTGGTCCTTGGGAGAAGGGTCGGTATAGAAAACCAAAAAGGATTTTACGCATTCGCCTTAATCTCAAGCATTATTGGGATACGTTTTTGTAATGATTCTAAAAGCAATAATACTATATGTTTTTCACTAATATCGTTATGCAATCTCTGATCTCTAAAATTTAAATGAAAAGGCATTCTTTGTCACTAACACCGAGTAGTAACACTACCGCTGGCAGTAGTAACAGAGTTCACATCTGGTGTGTCAAATATAAACTGCTTTCATAAGAAACTTACTACAGTGTTTAACCTGAGATATTCTTATAAATATTGTCAACCTATTTGAATAAACTCAATTAACTTAAAAAAAAAATTAAATCCCTTATTCACCCCCTCCCTCTAAGGGCGCCTACACATCCAACAAGTGGTATCTGAGTAGGTTATTCCAAAATGGTCTAACAACTGGGAATAATGGCGCTCCATGATCTCGCTTTCCATGAGGAGCAAGGAATATCTAGACCTCCACTTTTCACAGGAACTGACTATAACTATTGGAGAACGCTAATGCATTTTTTTCTAATTAAATTAGATATAAATGTTTGGGCTTATATTGAACAACCGTAAACTACTCCTACATATGTTGTTGGAGAAGTAACCATGGAAAAGCCTAGAGGTAGGTGGGATGATGGAGATAAAAATAAATGGAAAAATAATGCTAAAGCAATGAACGTCTTATTTTGTGCCTTAAATATAACTGAATTTAATCAAGTTAGTGCTTGCGAAACCACCTATGATATTTGGAATCTATTGGAAATAACGCATGAGGGTACTTCACAAGTGAAAGACTCAAAGCTATTCCAACTGAAATTAGAGTTTGAAAGGTTCAGAATGGATAAAAACGAGGTCGTAGACTCGATGTACACTCGCTTCAGCAAGATCGTCAATGCCTCAAAGATACTTGGAAAAAAATTCTCAAACTGTGACTTGGTGAGGAAAATCCTTCGGTCTCTCCCTTCGAAGTTCAATCCAAAGGTGACCGCTATTTCCGAATCACATGATATAAGACGGCTCCAAATTGAGAGCCTCATTGGGAATCTCAAAACCCATGAGGTTGAACTCAAAATCCAAGAAGAAGAACTCAACAAAGGGCCAAAGAAGAAAGCCTTAACACTGAAGTCAAGGAATGAGGACGACAACAATGAGGAGGAAGAGGAGAGACTTTTTGTGAAAAATTTCACTAAGTTCATGAAGAAATCGGAAAGGAGGAACACTTACCGTAAGTCTTTCCGAAAAGGCTCATCATCCAAAAGAGAGAAAAAGGAGAAATCAAGCGACGACGAGCAGCCTCCACCCGAGTGCTTCCACTACAGGAAGACCGGGCATATACGAAGCCAGTGCCCAAAATACCTAAAAGAGTAAAAGGAAAAGCGGCACAGCGTTAAATAGAAGAAGAAGGTTCTGAAGGCTGCAACATGAGATGACTCTTCATCCAAAAGCTCGAACGGGTCTACTTCAAGCGACGGTGATTAGGCAATTTGTGCCTTTTGGGTAGAAGCCATGAATCATCGAATGACGATTGCAGTGTCCAAAGCGACACTAGGGTACTTCCTACTACTTATGATGATCTTTATAATGAACATATGAACATATGAAAACATGAAAATATTTTAATAAGAGTTTAAAAGAACTTGATCTTCTAAAACTGAAAATAAAATTCTTGTAGAACAAAATCAAAAGTTAAATAAGGAAGTGAAAGCATTGGGAAAAGAGATAGGGTCTTGCCAAGAGAATGATCATTACTTGGCAAGGGTAAAAGAAGTAGAAAACAATCTTTCTAGGGCTCTCTCAAATAATGAATCTCTTATAAAACAAAAGGGAGACTTAGAAAGAAATTTAAAAAACTCTCTTTCTGGAATTGAAGATGGAAAGAAAATTTTTGCAAATAGGTGCGGAAACCTAATAAAAGAAAACACCTTCTTAAAAGCCTAGATCCATGATTTAAACATAGTTATAGAAAAATTTGGGGTTGGCCAAAAGACTCTTGACATGATTTTAACAAACCAAAGGCATGGAAGTGCTAAATATGGGCTTGAGTATATATCTGGAAGATACCGCCCGGCAGTACCTCTTACCGCTGGCGGTAGTGATAGAGTTAATAAATCATATAATAAAAAACCCATACTGTTTTCTTCTGGTCCCCCATCCTCCAGCAAGAAAAATTTTGAAAAAGGTCTCAACCCCTTTTGTGTCTTGTGATTAGTGCTTTCACTTTGGTCACACCATGGACTCTTGTAGAATGACGGGATGATGCACGTTCAAGCAAATCTGGGTGCCTAAGGTTTCCACCTACTCTTTGGGAGGAACCTCTTGGGTATCCGGATCTTTACTCTCATCTTATTCTTAGGTATGTTGGCAGGCTAAGGAAAAGGAGGACATGTGGTACTTGGACTCGAGATGCTCCAAACACATGACATGCGATAAAGCAAAGTTCCTTAGACTCACAAAGAAGAAAAGGTGGAATGGTGGCGTTTGGTGACAATGGAAATGGAAGAATCTTAGGCATCGGTACAGTGGGTAACGACTCTTTCTCTATTACAAATGCCTTATATGTTGAAGGCTTAAAACATAACGTAATCTCTATTAGTCAACTGTGTGATAAAGGTCTTAATGTTTTATTTGAGTATTCCACAAACTTGTGTAAAATTATAGATCCTACAACTAATGATATTGTACTCACTGTACCAAGAACTCACAATGTCTATTTGATTGCTTTTCATGATCTTTCACGTGCATCATTAAAATGTCTAATCTCAAAAAATGATGAACTTGAATTATGGCATAGGCATTGTTGGAATAACCAAATTACTGATTTGGGCTAGGATTACTATCTGTGATTAAGACTCAAGTTGACCCCATTGTATAGTCTAAGGGTCAAGGTCTAAGTTTGTCTAAGTCAGCTAGAACTTAGGAAAATTCCAAGTTTCTGTGTTCGACGAACATCTTTCTGCGTTCGACGAACTCCTTCCTGTGTTCGACGAACGTCGTGTTTCAGTTCGACAAACTTGTTCTCCAGCTCGACGAAATCAGTCTTTCAATCAGTTCTGCAGATTCTATCTCTTAGTTCGACGAACTCCAGATTAAGATCGAAGAACTCAGTGTTCTGTTAAACAAATTAGTAACCAAGTGTTCAGTTCGATGAACTCAGCTCTCTGCTCAACGAACTTAGCTTTCTGTTCGACGAAATTCCTCTTCAGCTTGACAATTTCTGAAGAATCAGTTATCTCTTTTCTCTGAACTCAGATCGACTATTCAGCAAAGGATATATTAATCTATTTGGACTTATTCATTTTCAGATAAGTCAAGATTTGATATTTCCTTTTAATATTCCTTTCTATTCTCTTATTTCGAGAAGCTAGCCATTGACATATTTTGGAAAAGGAAACTTCCATTAAAAAGGAATTAAAGTCTCTGCAGAATTAGAAAGTTTGTTATTGCAGTTCCAAGGAATATTTATCTCAGATTATTCTATTCCTTAACCAGAAGATTTGAATTTAAAAATCAGATACATATCTCTAAGAAAATGGATGAAGCAGGCATGACTAGAGAAGCAACATGTTGGAAATTGTAATCACAATCACCTTGATTTGTGAGAAGTCACCCTTAAACTAAGATTGAATTGCATTTGTATTTGATATGCTTTTCTAGTATTGTCTTGCAGATTATCATTGCTAAGTGTAACTCAATGTCAGGTCACAATGGGTCTGCAAACACAGTTTCATACAATGTAATTCTTCATTATATGAAACATGGTGATGACTCATGTGTGATCTCTCTATTGGGGTACACTTCATTTTCAAGACTATTGAAGACTTTGGAGTGCGGTTGCAGCAAGTGTTCAAGAAAAGAAAAGAAAATTGTTGAAAACAATTTTCCTAAGGACATGTCTCGAGAGATCAAGTATGTCTCGAGAGTTCTGACATGTCTCGAGAGGCAAGTTCTTTGGATCTCAAAATATGGGTTCTTGATGTCTCGAGAGATCAAGCATGTCTCGAAAGACCTTATGTCTGAAATCCTTGTAATGTCTCGAGAGATCATCAAGTTCTCGAGACATCTCCTTCTTGCTCTCTTTGCTTCTTATTTCGGGAGATCCCTCATGTCTCGAGAGAACCCTTTTGTCTCGAGAATTCTGTTCGAAATTTTATCTAGTTTGTTTTCTCTGTTCTTGTCGTTTCGTAAATGCTCTCTCTCTCTCTCGATCCTAACGGCTATATGGAATGCATTTAAGGTTAATTTAATCCTTAATTGCTTCCCTCTATATATAGGATCGCTCTTGAGTTTTTAAACAACAAGTTTTAAAATTGTTCTCAAACCCTAATTTCTCTCCCGATCAAAAAGAACAAGAAAAGCGCCGCCTCGTCGTCGTCTACGATTGGAGATCGATCTACTTATTGGAGTTGCCGATTTCTTTCAAGAAGGATTCGATTGATCCGTGTTCTGATTCTACAATCTCTATTGGATCGTTTCGGATTGCCAAAGACAGATTTGAAGGATTGTTGTTCTTCCTCATTGTTCTCAAAAGCTATTCAAGAAGAAGGAAGAAAACGCCTCTGTTATTCAGATCTGGTATCTCATTGTTCAAAACCTTTTATCATCTATTGTAGGAGTTGTTATCTCCGAGTTGTAGGAGAGGTTGTTCTCCGAGTTGTAGGAGAAGTTTTTCTCCGAGTTGTAAGAGAGGTTCTCTCTGAGTTTGTAGGAGTTTGACTCCGAGACTGTAGGATCGTTCTTGATCCGAGATTTAGTGAGTAGTCAAGTCTAGCTGTGGTGCTAGATTGGCGAGGCCGGCAGTGGAGTACCCAAGTACGGGGAACCACTATAAATTCCTGGTGTTATCTGTGGCTGTGATTTATTTTGTGTGCTGTGCTTTACGCTTATTTTTTAATTCCGCAAAAGACGTAGAGATCACCTATTCACCCCCCTCTAGGTGATTTAGGTAGGCAACTAGATACTTCAATTGGTATCAGAGGGACGCTATTCGTTGCTAGGTTAACACCTTGAACAGGATCCATCCTTCTAGTTGCTAGCTAGCCATGGATAGAGTCAAGGAATCCTCTCTGAAATTGCCCATCTGCACTAAGGCCAACTTTCCTATGTGGAAGGAAAGAGTCCGTTTTTATATGGAAGCTGCAGATCCCAGAATCTTCCAAGTCGTGGAAGAAGGTCCCCATGTGCCAATGACCGCTTCGTCAACAAATCCTACTGTTCAGATACCTAAGAAAATGATGGATTTGACTAAGGATGAGATAGCTCTTGTTGCTCTTGACAAGAAGGCTAAGAACATAATTGCTAGTGCAGTGGACGACTCCATGTTGCAAAACTTAATCCACTGCAAATCAGCCAAAGAGATGTGGACATCCTTAATTGTTCTAATGGAAGGTACTGACGAGGTAAGAGAAGATAGAAGGTCTCTACTTAATCAAGAGTACGAGGCATTTAAGCAGAATAAGAAGGAGTGCATTGCTGATGCGTACGAGCGATTCTTCAAAATAGTCAATGGTCTGAGGAACTACGACAGGGAGTTCACAAACGGTGAACTAAATGACAAATTCTTGCGTTCCCTAACGAAAGACTGGGATAGCAAAATTGTTGCCATAAGAGAGTTTGGAAAACTGCCAAGTCTAGAACCTCAGAATCTGTTCGGAAAGCTGCTGTCTCATGAATTACAAATGAACATCAGAAAGTCTGAAGAGGATGTAAATCGAGCTTCAAGCAAAGAAAGAACCTTAGCTTTGAAGGCAGAGAATTCAAAGAAGAGCAAAGCAGTGATACCGATCAGAGAAAAGGAATCTGATATTGAAGAAGAATCGGAAGCCAGCTCCTCCTGTTCCGAACTGTCTGATGGGGAGTTCTCTTTAATTTCCCGTCAGTTTAAGAAACTGCTGAACAAGCGGAGGCACATGAACAACAAGCCGTCTTCCTCGGATCATAAATATTCTCGTCGTGATGGCGAATATCACAGGAAGGGCTCAAGCAATAATGACAGGTATAAATCCAAGCAGAACAAACACATTTCTTCTGACATTATTTGCTACTGTTGTAATAAGCCAGGGCACATGATTGCTGAGTGTCCCTATAAGAAGAAAGAAGGTGGAAGGAAAGAAGACAAGAAATCCATCCACGGAAAGAAGAAATCAGATAGAAGCTTCGTCGCTAAGAAAGCCAAAACTCTGAGCGACAGTGACTCCGATGAGTCGAGTGATGAAGAAGAAGCTTACTTCGGTCTGATGGCTATGTCTGATGATGAAGAAGCACCTTCGTACACCGGAAAGGTAAATGATCACACTATCCTATCTGATTCTGATTATGCTTCGGCTGAACAAAAGGATAACCTCTCAGACGATGAATCTGAGCTCATGTCTCAATATACCAAAATGCTCCAAAGCTTTGACAAGTGCCGAAAGGTTGTCAAAACTCAGGGTAAGGAGATCATGGCTCTCAAGGAGATGGAATCTAACTTGAGAAAAGAAGTTGAAGAACTTTCTTCTCTCAAAGAGGAAGTCCAAGCCTTGAAAGACAAGATCAAAAGCTCGGAAGAGACTCTTGCCCTGAGAGATCATTCGATAAATGTCTTGGAGGAACAGCTTGCGGCTGAGAAGAAGTTGGTTGAAGCATTCTCTCAACCTAAAACTGTTCTGCCAATTATTGGTACTTTTACCACTAAGGCAAAAGGAAGCGGTATAGGGCATGAAGCTAGTACTAGCAATTCTTCAAAAAATACAATTGCTAAGAAGAATGGTCTGGTTGCTAAGAAAGCTACTACCAAAGAAAAAGGGAAAGCTCATCAAGAGCCTGTAGCATTCAAGAGAGTCATATTCCCTACGAATGCTTATGATTGGAGAGTTCCTATGGTCATTTCACACGACCAATTCCTTTTTCACCTGTGAATGATCATAAGGAATGGGCTCCTCCCCGAAACTTTGGTGATAGTGCTTTTCAAGCACCCTATCAAGAGATTAATCGGAAAGGGTACGGTCCATTTGTTCATGGTCCGAGTGGTAAGAAAGCACCAAAAGTGAATGTTGTTGCACCAAAGCCGAAGAAGACAATACCACCTTGTGTGTGTTGCCCCCATGAGGCATCCTCATCTAAAAGGGCTGCTCCTGCAAGAGCTAACGTTCAAAAAGTTAAGCAGGAGAGTGTAAAGAGAAGGTACAACAGATTCGACTGTTGGTGCTGCGGTAAAATTGGTCACTTTGCCGTTGATTGTTGGTTTAATACAACGTATACTAGGAGACCACAAGTGAACGTTGCAAGGCAGACCACTCGCAATGTTAACATTCATCGTGGTGCTCAACTGACACGGGACCAAGGACCCAAATCTGTTTGGGCTCCTAAGGCGAAATGATTTGTTTTTGCAGGTATGTCCAAAGGCCAATAAAAATCCTATCTGGTACTTGGACAGTGGATGCTCTCGGCATATGACCGGGACAAGAAGCCTTTTGCAAAACTACACTCCAGTTGCGAACGGTCCAAAAGTTATTTTTGGCGGCTCAGACAGAGGAATAACTAAAGGCTATGGTATGATTTCTAATGGAAATGTATCGTTTTCCGATGTAGCTTATGTGGAAGGATTACAACATAATCTGATAAGCATAAGTCAACTTTGTGATAAAGGATACATTGTCGATTTTCATAAAGATAAGTGTTTGATAAAGTCGGCTGAAAATCATGAAACGATTTTATCAGGCATTCGCTGTAGAAACATATTTTGTTTAAATTTTCTTTGTATATCATCTTCTACACCAGTATGTCTTTTGGCAAAAGATAGTGCATCTCTTGTTGACCAATGGCACAAGAGATTAGCACATATAAATCTCAAAACTATTAATAAATTGTTTTCTCAAAACTTAGTGCGAGATGCACCAGATGTTAAGTGCATTAAAGATAGACCTTGTCATGCATGTGTAAAAGGCAAGCAAACAAGAGCTACCTTTAAGAGCATTATTGGCAAAGATTCAACCAGGTGTCTATACCTACTCCATATGGATTTGTTTGGTCCTTTGCAAATTAGAAGTTTAGGAGGAAAATCCTACACATTGGTTATTGTAGATGACTACTCTCGTTTTGCCTGGGTATTCTTTCTGAAACACAAGTCAGATACCTTTGACACTTTCACTAGTTTTGTCAGGCAGGTCCAGAATGAATTTAACTGTCCGGTGGTCAAAATCAGAAGTGACCATGGTACAGAATTTGAATCTGGAGCCATGACAGAATTCTGTGAAAGCCTCGGTATCTTTCATGAGTTTTCCTCTCCTCGAACTCCACAACAAAATGGGGTAGCTGAGAGAAAGAATAGAACACTTATTGAGGCCTGCAGAACCATGTTGAGTGACTCTTCACTACCTGAATATTTCTGGGCTGAAGCTGTCAATACTGCATGCCATGTGCAAAACAGAGCACTCATAAACAAAAACCATGAAAAGACACCTTATGAACTTCTAAAAGGCAAGAAACCGACCATTTCTTATTTTCGAATCTTTGGTAGTAAATGCTTTGTGCTAAACAATGGAAAGCATTACAAAACTAAGTTTAGTGAAAAGAGCTTTGAAGGTATTTTTGTAGGTTATAGTAGTCATAGTAGGGCATATAGAGTTTTTAATAAGAAAACCCTGGTGGTAGAAGAATCTATTAATGTTGTATTTGATGAGACGAGCATGCTACAAGGCAGCTCCTCTAGCATTTCTTCTGCAGACACAGGTTCAAAGCTGCAGGACTTAAGCTTGGATCAGCCGATTGTTGAAAATTCTCAACACTTCATCAAAATACCCCCAATAACCACCTATGAAGAAGATCATCCTGATGAAGAGCCAATCCAAGTGGAGGAAGATACTCCAACGGTAGAAGAAATTCCTATTGGTTTAAATCATGCAAGGAACCTCGGACTACGACAAATGAGGGATCATCCAGTTGATCAGATCATAGGAGATCCTCATGAAGGAATAAGAACAAGACGAGGTACCATTAACGAGAATATGCATTTGAGTCTTCTTTCGCAGGTCGAACCGAAGAAGTTCCAAGAGGCAAATGAAGATCCATCCTGGATAATTGCCATGGTAGAAGAATTAAATCAATTCAAACGCTGTAAGGTATGGACACTTGTTCCAAAACCCAAGGACAAAAATGTCATTGGAACAAAGTGGGTGTATAGAAACAAGCTGGATGAAGAAGGAACAATCATAAAGAACAAAGCCAGACTTGTAGCTAAAGGATACAGACAAGAGGAAGGTATCGACTTCGATCAGACGTACGCTCCAGTAGCAAGGCTCGAAGCGATCAGACTCTTCCTTGCTTATGCTGCTTTCAAGGGTTTCACCGTATATCAAATGGATGTCAAATCCGCTTTCCTAAACGGAGACATTAAAGAGGAAGTATACGTTGAACAACCCCTAGGTTTTGTTAATCCTGAACATCCCAATCACGTTTATTTATTACAGAAAGCTTTATATGGTTTGAAACAAGCTCCTAGAGCTTGGTATGAGACGCTGTCTAACTTTCTTCTTGAAAACAAGTTCACAAGAGGAAAGATAGAAAAGACATTATTTCTTAGGGAAGTAAAAAGCAAGATTCTGCTAGTGCAAATCTATGTCGATGACATCATATTTGGCTCTACGGATGATAACCTCTGCAAAAAGTTTTCTAAACTTATGCAAGGGAAATTTGAAATGAGCAGTATGGGTGAGCTGAAATATTTCTTAGGACTTCAAGTGAAACAGTCTGAAGATGGAATCTTCATTTCTCAGACGAAGTTCACTAAGGAGTTGATTAAGAAATTTGGAATGGAGAGTGCAACCTCTATGAGGACTCCAATGAGCTCAGCTACGTCTCTGGACAAGGATGAGAAAGGGAAACCTTTTGATGAAACCAAGTACAGAAGCATAATTGGCTCCTTGCTCTACCTTACTGCCAGTAGACCTGATATAATGTTCTCTACATGTGTATGTGCTAGATATCAGGTGAACTCTAAGGAATCCCACTATACTGCTGCAAAGCGAATCTTGAGATACCTTAAAGGCACACCAAATCTTGGCTTATGGTACCCAAGAAGTAATGATAGCGAACTAATTGGTTTTTCAGATGCAGACTTTGCAGGTAGCAAAGACGATAGGAAAAGCACTTCTGGGACGTGTCAATTCCTCGGAAGGAGACTTATTTCCTGGAGTAGCAAGAAGCAGAATTGTGTTGCAATATCAACCGCCGAGTCAGAATACATTTCTGCTGGCAGTTGTTGCGCACAACTTCTCTGGATAAGAAATCAACTTCAAGACTACAACATGAAGATCAAAGACATTCCCATGTTTTGCGACTCTTCCAGTGCAATTGCTATCGCAAATAATCCAGTCTCTCACAGTCGGACAAAGCACATCGAGCTACGATATCACTTTATCCGGGAGCATGTGGAGATGGGTGATATAAATCTAAGTTATGTCCCCACGGATAAGCAAGTTGCTGATATATTCACGAAGCCACTGGATGAGACTAAGTTCTCCTTCTTCAAGACGGAACTTGGAATGCTCAACATGGAGTAATGATCAATTCAAACAAAACCATGAAGACATGAAGATTACAAAAAAATTCAGAACTCTTTCTGAAAACTTCAGGCATGTCTCGAGAACTACATGTTGTCTCGGGAACTATCTGTTTTCTCGACAACTCAAGTCACCTTAAAGTCTCGAAATCCAAAGATCTCCTGGGATTTCTCGAGACAAGATAATTCTCTCGAGACAAGTTCAAGATCTCGAGATATGGTGATGCCTCGAGATATGGGTCATCTTTCGAGACATCAATGAAGGATATAACCTGTTGAAACTCCTGAGTTCTCGAGACATACCCGATGTCTCGAGACATAGCTTTCCTTAAGAATTCCAAACGTCAGGTACGCGCTATTTCCTCTTTTAATTTTCTTCAAAATGTCATTTTAACGTCAAATCAAAATCATATTTATATATAAGAAATCGAAAAACTTGATGTTCACGAAATCAATCTCCGAGTTCTCCCCGACCTTTCGACTTTCTCTCGAGCGGCGACGGTTAGCGACAGGTCTCAGTGATCTCGGTGGCTCTCGATACTTCATCTTCTCCAGTCGACAGTCCTCCATATCTTGCTTCAATGGCTCCTTCTTCTCATCCGAAGATCGGCGTCGGCAGTGAAGTCATTCGCTCTGGAATCGTCAGTTTATCCGAGGATTTCAAAAATCTCTTCTGTATGCTTGATGCCGCAGGTCTTTCATTCGTTCTGGAACATCCTTGCCGCGTGCTGTTTAATGAGGTGGAAGAATTCTTTATCAACGTGAAACCTATCAAGGAAGGGAGGATGTTGATCTCTTTTGTCAAGGGTATCAAAATCAAAGTCTCTCCAAAGACTCTCTCTAAGTATTTGCAGTTGTCTGAAATAGAAGCTGAAGAAGATCTAGATGACAATGACTGGTTGAGAACAGCAAGATACTGTGGTCTGGACTCAGATTTTTCTGCAGTTAAGAGGCATAAGATGAATGATGCAGGGAAGCTCCTGGTGGACATAATTTTAAAAGTTCTATTCTGCAAGACAGGCACACAAGGACATGTGTCTGAAGAGACTTTTCTGTTGATGGCTGGAATCGTGTCAGGAAAAAAGAGAGATTGGGCCTCAATCTTATTCTCTAATATCAAAGCCTGTATTAATTCTCCAAAATTTGCCCGGATCATCTCCTTATTCCTGAATCAGTTCAATCCTGCTATTTTTGACATGTCTAAAGGTACAGTCATCCACCATCTCAAGAAGATCGATGTCATCTCCATGCAGAGATGGGACATTCGGATCAAGAAGCCAGGAATGGCTAGTACTCCTTCTGAGGGGAGACTCTTCAGTCTGTTGCTGCAAGTGAAGCAGAAATTCCTCCTCCTCGGATTCGTTCTAAAGCTTCAAGTCGTGCCAAGCTGTCAATCCGTTCTAAAGCAAAAGGTCAGTCCTCATCAGCTCCAACTGAACTAGTTCCATCAGTGACACAATCAGATCCGTTAGATACTATCCCATCACCCTCACCTGTTCACACTCCAGATTCAGTTCCACCACCACCTCCTTCTCCATCAGTTGTTGCAGCAGAAACTTCGTTAGCAAATGAGATAGTTTCAGCTGTTCTGAAGAATATTCAACAAGAATTATCTGTAGGGCACAGTCCCAGTGGCCAACAGGCAGGGTCTGGTGCTGATTATGTTTTTGAAGATGATGATGTTATGTCAGTTCATGAATTGTCACCTCCCCTAGTACATGTTGAGGGGGAGTCAGAGTTTGACACAACCAAGAATGCTCCAGATGAGCTAGGTTGTGCAGAATGTAATAAGGTTTCTTCTCTTGAGATTGAAGAAATCCCTGATGATGCTCCTGGTGCTGTCCCTGGTGCTACTCTTCCATCCTTTCATCCTTCCCCTCCAATCCATGATGCAGATTCTCTTTTGGGCAAGATTGAAGCTATGCTCAAGAAGCAAAGTGAACAGTTTGAGAATTCCTTGACAACTGTTCACAGGAAGATTGCCTCAGTAGAAAGTGATCTTGGCAGGGAGTTACCCATAATCAAATCAAATTATGAAAATCTCTCTGATTTGATGAGTTAGGGAGCAAGCAAATTGAACATGCAACTGAAGGTGTAGGCACAGTGTTGAAACAGACTGTCATAGTAACCCAACTTCAACAATCGATGAGTAATGATGCAGAAGCTAACACCTTCAGAGTTGTTGATGAGGTAGGTCATTTCAAAGATGATATTCTCCAAACCCTATCTGTAGAAGTCAGGAAGGGGGAGGAAAATATAGTAGCTCAAATGACAGACTTGATTGAAAGCTCCGTTTCTGCTCTTCAAAGCTCATGGAATTCTCAGTTTGAGCAGTTCTCTTCCAGGATGTTGAAGCAAGTTGCTGATATTAATGCTTATTCCTTCAAAACAGCAACGTGGCTTCATAATCAGATTTTTCCTGAGTTGGCAATTGATCCAGATGTTCCTGTTCCTCAGTTTTCTCCCAGGCCAGAAGAAATACTTGGGAAGGCTCCTATTGTTGAAGAACAATCAGATAGGGCTGGGACCAAAAGAAAAAGAATGTTTGGTGAAGGTCCTTCTGCTAGTCGATCTGTTCCAAGTTCTAGCTCTACAGGTCAGTGCAAAGCTAAGGTTGAGAAAAGTTTTCCCGAAATCTGGAGCCCAGTCTCAAAAGACATTATTCTTGAAACCTATAAGTTAGTTCATGAAGGTAAAATGAATAGATCTGAATGCTACAGCTCTCAAGAATGGGAAAAACATGAGACAACTCAAAAGAAGAGAAGGATTCACTTCAGGGCTTTTGGATATAATAATGCTGATGCTCCGGATCCACCTCCGTTTTACCATCCCAAGCCTCATGCTTATTTCTCCAGACAAGAAGAAAAGATGAAAAGAAGATCTTGAAGGATAGTGCTGATAATGTCAAGACATATTCTGTTTTGGTTCTGATTTTGTTGAACATCAAGTCTTCTTAACAATTCAATTTAGACATATATATATATAATTGTTGATTTGATGTTCTCTACTTATTCATTTTCATATCTTTGTGTAGTGTAGCATATTTGTTCTATATTGTTGTAATTCAACTTAGTATATAGGGTTCTGACTTCTACAAATAGGGGGAGATTGTTGGAAATTGTAATCACAATTACCTTGATTTGTGAGAAGTCACCCTTAAACTAAGATTGAATTGCATTTGTATTTGATATGCTTTTCTAGTATTGTCTTGCAGATTATCATTGCTAAGTGTAACTCAATGTCAGGTCACAATGGGTCTGCAAACACAGTTTCATACAATGTAATTCTTCATTATATGAAACATGGTGATGACTCATGTGTGATCTCTCTATTGGGGTACACTTCATTTTCAAGACTATTGAAGACTTTGGAGTGCGGTTGCAGCAAGTGTTCAAGAAAAGAAAAGAAAATTGTTGAAAACAATTTTCCTAAGGACATGTCTCGAGAGATCAAGTATGTCTCGAGAGTTCTGACATGTCTCGAGAGGCAAGTTCTTTGGATCTCAAAATATGGGTTCTTGATGTCTCGAGAGATCAAGCATGTCTCGAAAGACCTTATGTCCGAAATCCTTGTAATGTCTCGAGAGATCATCAAGTTCTCGAGACATCTCCTTCTTGCTCTCTTTGCTTCTTATTTCGGGAGATCCCTCATGTCTCGAGAGAACCCTTTTGTCTCGAGAATTCTGTTCGAAATTTTATCTAGTTTGTTTTCTCTGTTCTTGTCGTTTCGTAAACGCTCTCTCTCTCTCTCTCTCGATCCTAACGGCTATATGGAATGCATTTAAGGTTAATTTAATCCTTAATTGCTTCTCTCTATATATAGGATCGCTCTTGAGTTTTTAAACAACAAGTTTTAAAATCGTTCTCAAACCCTAATTTCTCTCCCGATCAAAAAGAACGAGAAAAGCGCCGCCTCGTCGTCGTCTACGATTGGAGATCGATCTACTTATTGGAGTTGCCGATTTCTTTCAAGAAGGATTCGATTGATCCGTGTTCTGATTCTACAATCTCTATTGGATCGTTTCGGATTGCCAAAGACAGATTTGAAGGATTGTTGTTCTTCCTCATTGTTCTCAAAAGCTATTCAAGAAGAAGGAAGAAAACGCCTCTGTTATTCAGATCTGGTATCTCATTGTTCAAAACCTTTTATCATCTATTGTAGGAGTTGTTATCTCCGAGTTGTAGGAGAGGTTGTTCTCCGAGTTGTAGGAGAATTTTTTCTCCGAGTTGTAAGAGAGGTTCTCTCTGAGTTTGTAGGAGTTTGACTCCGAGACTGTAGGATCGTTCTTGATCCGAGATTTAGTGAGTAGTCAAGTCTAGCTGTGGTGCTAGATTGGCGAGGCCGGCAGTGGAGTACCCAAGTACGGGGAACCACTATAAATTCCTGGTGTTATCTGTGGCTGTGATTTATTTTGTGTGCTGTGCTTTACGCTTATTTTTTAATTCCGTAAAAGACGTAGAGATCACCTATTCACCCCCCTCTAGGTGATTTAGGTAGGCAACTAGATACTTCACAACATACTTGTGAAATACAAAAAAAAGTCAAAAAGAAATACAGAGATCTTCATCAACAGCAGCATTTTTCATTCTCTGAGAACAACAAAAATCTTCTCTCAGTTTCAGCTGCTGGTTCTTAATCTTCAAAGAGCAACAATAATCTAAGAAACATCTTCTCTTATATTCATCTGCTATCGAGGAAGATCCTTTACATCCAAGAGAAAGCTCCATCCATTATCTGTCAAGAATTTCTATCAGACAGGGGGAGCTTTACAACACAACAATCCACTAGTCTTCTCTCAGATCTTATTGACAGAGAAGAACTTCATAAACACTTTTTTGTTTATCCTTTTACCCCATCTTGTATAGGGTTTTAACTCCTTTCAAAAGTTAATCTTTGGTGGCAGGGCACCAGATCAAAAACCTGTGGTTTGGTTTGAGCACCTGATCAAAAGCTCAGTGGTGTTTGAGCACCTGATCAAAAATCCCAGTCGTGATAGGTCACCTGATCAAAATCCTAGTGGATTCCTACCGAGGGTGGTAGAAGAGTAGATGTACCCAGGTTGATTGGGGAACTACTATAGATCCTTGTGTCTTGCTGTGTTTGTGTTTTCTTTCTATACTGTGCTGTGTTGTTTTTGTTTTGCTTTTATACTCACTCTATTACACATACACATATCATTATTTTAATTCCGCTATAAAATAAGTTAAAAACTTTTAATACTCTATTCACCCCCCCCCCCCCTAGAGTAAATCTAAGATCTAAACCTCACTTTCAATTGGTATCAGAGGTAGGTTGATTGATTACACAGGCGAACACCTGAATTAAAAGATCAATTAGATCTTAACTTATTCTAGAGTTTTCTTTTTCTAAAAACTCATGAAACAGAACAAAGATTACTCAAGCACAAGACCTCCTATGTGCAATCTTAACAAGTTTGCATTATGGAAGGCAAGGATCAAATTATATATGAACTCTATTAATGAGGATATTTTAAATTCTATTTTGACAGGACCTCCTACTCCTTCAGCAACAACAAGTACTGAAACAGCAACCAACAATAATGTTGTTCCACCTCCTGAGTGGACAGATGCTCAGAAGAAACAAAGTAATGCAGATGCCAAAGCTATGAATATCTTGGCACAGACAATGTCTGATGACATATTCCAAAAGGTTGTGGACTGCACCTCAGCCAGGGACATCTAGATCTCTCTCAACAACATGGTTGAAGGATTTGCAGATGAGAGAAAGGACAGAAGATATCATCTCATCTCCCAATATGAGAATTTCAAAAAGGGAGATACTGAAACAGTTGTAGACATGTACAACAGACTCAGTCTCATCATCAATGAACTGAAGTCTTTGGATAAAGTGATCTCAATCACTGAAGTAAATGATAAGATCTTAATATGCTTCCCCGGCACATGGGACTCAAGGATCTGGCCAATCAAGGAAGCCAGAAGCCTAAATGAGATCTCTACTGAGACCTTTTTAGGCAAACTAAAATCCTATGAGCAGCTTATCAAGTCAAGAGAAGCTGAACAATCTACCTCCTCACCAGCCTCCAAAAAGGAAAGAGGCATTGCTTTTCAGGCAACAGAAGAGGAAGACAAAGCTCTAGGAGAAATGGAGTTTATGAGCCTCCTAGCCAAAAGATTTTACAAAATGGCTAGAAAGGATCTCAGAAAGAAGGACTTCAGATCCAATGAAAAACCAAGGTATGAAAAATCAAATTCTAAAGAAATTATTATTTTTGGTTGCAAGAAGCCTGGACACATCCTACCTGAGTGTCCAGAAAATCAAAAGAAGGACAAAAGAAAAGATACGGAAGAAAAGAAACACTCCAGCAGGCCATCCTCCCACAAACATAAACACAAGGGAAGGGGCTTTGTAGCTGAGACATGGAGTGAGACTGAATCAGAGTCTTCATCCAGCTCTTCTGAAGATGAAGATGCAAATGAAAAGGATCTATGCATGATAGTTGTCTATGACTCAAGCAGTGAGTCAGAACATGCATCATCATCCAGCTCAAGTGATGATGAAGATGATGCAGATGAAAGAAGTTTCTGCATGATGGCTATCAATGCCTCGGGAAATAATTCTGATGAATCAAAATCTGACACTAATAGTGATCAAGTGATCTCTACTTTTGATTTTAATTCAAATGATTTCAAAAATGAATTTAAAACTCTTTACCTAGATTTAATTAAATCTGAGAAGGAGATAATCCCCCTCAGAAGTAAGTTGGTTGAAATGAATCAACTGATTGAAGATAATGCCAATCTTAAGAAAGAACTGGCTGCCTCCAAAGAACATATTGTTCTCAATGAGAATAAATTATCTCAGGCTAAAAAGTTTGAAGAATCCCTCAATGGGAGAAGCATCAAACTGATGGACATCACAAGCACTATAAATGCCAGACTCAATGACAAACTGGGATTGGGTGCATCATCAAGTCAGCCATATCTTCTTAAGAAAGACACTCTATCTACTTCAGTAAAGTTCATTTCTGCCAAGAGCAAAGAGGCGGTAGAAGTAGGTAAGAACATCTCAAGCAAGGATGTTAAGAATAAAAGAATTCAAAAGAATTCGTCGAATGGCGCTCGACAAAATCACATGAATTCGTCGAACAGTGATCGACGAACACTGAAGATAAATTTTCAGTATAGCTACTCTTCGAACAGCGCTCGACAAAATTACCTCAATTTGCCGAACGGCGATCGACGAACTCAGCCAAGTTCGTCGAACAGAAAATGTACTACATTTCAAAAGAACTCTCATTCTCAACATACTAAAAATCCCTTTACTGAGTGGATTATTCCTCCTAGGAGATATCATCCACAAGGCTATAAGGATCAGCCTGAGGTTTCTTACATTCCAAAATTTTGTGGTAAGACAAAAGGACCCAAGGTAGTCTGGGTCAAAAACAACTAGTTTATTTTCTGTTGTGCAGGTATAAGGCTATCCAAACATAAAGGAACAGTGGTATTTGGATAGTGGGTGCTCTTAGCACATGACAGGAAACAAGGCCAACCTAAGCAATTACAAGGCCAACCTAAGCAATTACAAGGCAAAGCTTAGACCCAAAGTGATTTTTGGAGACTCCAACTGTAGACAAACTAAAGGATATGGAAAAATCAGAGTTGGAGCAGTTACCTTCAAAGAGGTAGCATATGTCAAGGGTCTCAAGCATAACCTCATCAGCATAAGCCAGTTATGTGATGAAGGTTATCAGGTAACTTTTAATCATTCCTTATGTCTTATTACCAATAATAAAAACATCAATGTGTTATCTGGTATTAGACATGGGAATATTTATTTAGTCAATTTTGATTCTGCCAATTCAGACATTTGTTTATTTAATTCAATAAGTAAAACAAATGAATTATGGCATAAAAGGCTAGGACATATTAACCTTAGAACTATCTCTAAGCTCTCCAAGGACAATCTAGTAAGAGGACTGCCTTCTGGTTCATACAAGAAGGAAGGACTCTGCAGGGCTTGTCAACTAGGAAAGCAGACTAAGAGTAGTTTCAAATCTTTATCCAAGAGTGATTCACCTATGATTCTGTACTTAATGCATTTGGATCTCTTTGGACCCACTGCAATACAGAGTCTAGGAAGGAAACTTTACACTTTAGTTATTGAAGATGACTTCTCTAGATTCACTTGGGTGTTCTTTCTTAGGAATAAGTCTGACACCTTCAGTGTTCTGACAGACTTTCTCAGGTCTATCAAGATTGAGTACTCTACTCTCGTTGCATTGATCAGAAGTGATCATGGCACTGAGTTTGAATCTCTTTTGATGAGAGAATTCTGTGGAAAAGAAGGGATCAGGCAATGTTTCTCTGCTCCTAGAACTCCTCAACAAAATGGTGTAGCTGAAAGGAAAAATAGAACATTAATTGAATCAGCAACTACATTGCTTGCTGATGCTCACTTGCCACTCTCTTTTTGGGCAGAGGCAGTAAACACAGCAAATTATGTGTTGAACAGGAGTCTGATACACAAACTCAAGGGTAAAACACCCTATGAATTGCTTAAAAATAAAAAACCTAAGGTTAACTATTTTAAGATTTTTTGCTGTAAATTTTATGTGCATAACAATGATAAGAAATATCTAAGAAAATTTGAAGCAAAGGCTGCTGAAGGTATATTCCTTGGATACTCTCTTTCTAGTAAAGCATATAGAATTTATAACAAATCAACTCTTAAGATAGAAGAGTCCATGCATGTTTCTTTTGATGAAATTAACATGTTAATTGAGGAGAGGAATACCACCTCTACCAAAGATATTTTATAGGCACCAGCTCTATGTGAAGAGCTTAATGGATTAAATCTACAGAATAATGACTCTCTACTCCCATAAACTCAAACTATTGAAGACAGTGAAGAAGAAGATAATCCAGAAGATCTTGCTGACAATTCTAATCAAGTGACAGCTGATCAAATCCCTCAAGAGGAAACTCTTGCTGAACCCACTCCAACTGTTTATCGCATCACAGTTAGAGATCATCCAATATCTCAAGTTATTGGAGACATCTCAGCAGGTGTTCAAACAAGGCATCAACTCAACCAAAATCAGATGCATACTTGTTTCCTATCACAAATTGTACCTCAATCCATAAAAGATGCAGAACAAGATCCAAACTGGATTCTTGCAATGCAAGAGGAACTCAATCAATTTGAAAGGAACAAAGTCTGGGATTTGGTTCCAAGACCAAAGGGCCATCCAGTTATTGGCACCAAATGGGTCTTTAGGAACAAGCTAGATGATCAAGGCTTAATAATCAGAAATAAAGCAAGATTAGTAGCCCAAGGATACTCTCAGGAAGAAGGAATTGACTATGATCAAACTGTTAGTAATGGAACGTTCACCTAGAGGGGGGTGTTAGGTGATCTGGGTTCTTTTTAAGCTACTTGCACGAGTTTCAAATATTCAAGCACAGAACAAAAATATCGCACAGATAAGCACAGATAAATCACACCAGAAGACACAAGATCTATAGAGGTTCCTCAAGACCGGGTGTCTTGAGTAGTCCTCTGTCCCTCTATGCCTACGCGACAGTGTGCTAGGCTCAGCAAACGCCGCCAAAAACTTCAGGCCCTCAAGCCTTACAACACGGACCTACAAGTCCAACAACCTAGGCCCGCAAGCACCTACTTCCCCCGAGCCCGCAAGCTCGACACTCAGGCCCTCAAGCCCTACACAACACAGACCCGCAAGTATTGTGCCTACAGCCTAGTCCCGCAAGCCCCTATTGTGCCCGAGCCCTCAAGCTCGATAAGATCGGACCCGCAAGTCCACTGCCTGGCCCTCAAGCCTCACAGCCTCCAGCCCTCAAGCTAGACGGTATCGGATCCACAAGTCCACTGCCCTGTCCCTCAAGTCTCACAGCTCTCCAGCCCTCAAGCTAGACGGATAGGCCCGCAAGCCTTACAAAGAAATTACAGTAAAAAGATTGTTTCTTCTGCTGGATGAAGATTGGCAACTTTAGCATGTTGAAGATTGGCTTCTTAAGGTTGAAGAAGATGCTTCTGAATCAGATCTTGAGCGCATAGTTCTTCTTCAATCTTTTCTTGGCCTGATGAGGATTGGCTTCTTATCAATCGATGGAGATGACTGCTTCTTCTTTTTCTCTTTCTTTCTTGCGCCGCTTGTACTGTTCTATTCGTTGTATGCGCAAGTTCTTTCTTGATGATTAACCTTTTTAGGGCAACCTCTTATCTCTTTTATAAGACTGCAAGGCTCCCAACGGTCTTTTGAAAATATTCCTTAAGTGTCAGATGCTCCATTCCTTAAGAGCACGTGCTGATTTGACAATCAGGCGGTGGCATTAAATGCTGACAGCGCGTCCGCAACTTTTGAATCTGTCTCGACGATATTCCCAATGTTACGACGACATGGATGATATCTCGACGATAGGACTTTGTCGATGCTTTGAACTTTAGTAGACCTTCAAATCTTCTTGATTCTGCCTCTGAAGCAGGTATCTCGACATACGAGACATTCTGGTGATTCTGCATATACGGCGATATGCTATCTTTGACAGTATCGTCGTGATCTTCTTTCTTGCAGACTGTCGTCGTAAACACGTTGCTTTCTCGATGACATGAGTGATAGTATGTCAACAGATCATACTTTGACCAACTGCTTGTCTTTAGCTGTCCTTCTTCAGTCTTCTGGACGATCTGCCTTCTTTACGACGATGTCCTACGCCATCAGTCATACTTTGCCTTTTCAGCGACGAGGCTTCTTCACGACGATGTCTTCATTTGTCTTCATTCTTCTCTGCATTCAACGAACGGCAATCTTCGTTCGACGAACAGCATTCTGTGTTCGACGAACTTCATTCTTTTGTCCTATCTTTGCGTTAGACGAACTCCATCCAGCGTTCGACGAACACGCCAAGTCTGCGTTCGACAAACTTGCTTCTGCATTCGATGATCTTGCTTCTGCGTTCAACGATCTTGCTTCTGCGTTCGACGATCTTGCTTCTGCGTTCGATGATCTTGCCGAGTCTCAGCGTTCGACTTACTCGCCAAGTCTCAGCGGTCGATGAACACCATTCTTTGTTCGACGAACTTTCTTCTGCGTTCAATGAATTTTATTCTTCTAATTTCCTGAGATTTATAAGCTAGAGAAGTGATCAAATACAAAGTGAAGTATTCTTGACTTGGTGACTTCTTTAAATCAGGAATCATGTGGGCAAGATTCCCAACAATCTCCCCCTATTTGAAGAAGTCAGAATCTGAATTCAAGACTACTTTCACTTGACAATAGATATTATAATCTTAACTTTTGAGCATGTAAGATTGTACTTATCTTTGCTGAACTCTCTGAGTACATCAAGCTTGTAGCTCCCCCTTGATTTGATGTCTCTTCTTTTATGGCTCCCCTACTTCTTTGCTCCCCCTATCTTTGAGGTCTTCTTGAGCATCTTTGTCTTGAAAAAGATCTTGAACATTTGATGCCCTTTCTCCCCCTTTCTGACTTCTTCCCTTGAGCTCTTCTTTAAGTAGACAATAGTCCAAGGCTACCCCTTGCTTGGTCATAGTTTATCCAAACCCTGAGAGATTTTCTAAACAAGTATCTAGAAAGGTATTAGTGAAAAATAAGTAGAGGATTACTTTAAGTTCAACATTCCCTGTTGGAATTTGAAGAAGTTGAACTTAGCTTCATCTAGGGGCTTTGTAAATATATCAGCCACTTGTTTGTCTGTTGGGACAAATTCAAGGGTGATATCTTCATTTTCCACATGCTCCCTGATGTAGTGATACCTGATCTCAATATGCTTAGTCCTGCTGTGAGAGACAGGATTCTTAGCAATTGAGATTGCACTTGAAGAGTAACAAAATAGGGGTGTTTTGGTCATCTTTAGGTTGTAATCTTCAAGTTGATGTTTGATCCATGGCAGTTGGGCATAGCAGCTCCCAGCCGAGATATATTCTGATTCTGCTGTTGAGATTGCCACACTGGTCTGCTTCTTACTGCTCTAAGAGATCAGTCTTCCACCAAGGAATTGACATGTCCCTGATGTACTCTTCCTGTCTTCCTTGCACCCTGCATAATCTGCATCTGAGTAGCCAGTTAGTGCACAACCATTGTTCCTAGGGTACCATAGGCCAAGATTTTATGTACCCTTTAGGTATCTTAAGATTCTCTTGACAGAGACATGATGAGATTCCTTAATATTCACCTGATATCTAGCACATACACATGTAGCAAACATTATGTCAGGCCTACTTGCAGTTAGATAGAGCAAGGATCTAATCATGCATCTGTACTTGGTTTCATCAAAGGGTATGCCCTTCTCATACTTGTCCAGAGACACATTGGTTCCCATTGGAGTCTTCATTGAAGAAGCACTCTCCAATCCAAATTTCTTGACTAGCTCCCTAGTGAACTTGGTCTGGGAGATGAATATACCATCTTCAGATTGTTTCACTTGGAGACCTAGGAAGTATTTGAGCTCACCCATACTGCTCATCTCAAACTTTCCCTGCATCAAGTTGGCAAACTTTTTGCAGAGACTGTTATCTGTAGAGCCAAAGATGATGTCATCCACATAGATCTGCACTAGCAAGATCTTGCCCTTCACTTCCCTTAGGAACAATGTCTTATCAATCTTTCCCCTTGAGAACTTGTTCTCAATTAGAAAGCTTGATAGGGTCTCATACCAGTCCTAGGAGCCTGCTTTAAGCCATAAAGAGCTTTTCTATGAAAATAAACATAATCAGGATGAGTAGAATCTACAAAACCTGGTGGCTGCTCTACATATACCTCCTCTTTGAGGTCACCATTTAGAAAGGCTGACTTCACATCCATCTGGTAGACCTTGAAGCCTTAGTATGCTGCATAGGCTAGAAATAGTCTTATTGCTTCCAGTCTGGCTACTGGAGCAAATGTCTGATCAAAATCTATCCCTTCCTCTTGTCTGTAGCCTTTTGCCATTAGCCTTGCTTTATTCTTAGTGATGATTCCATTTTCATCCAACTTGTTTTTGTAGACCCATTTAGTCCCTATGATGTTTTGTCCTTGGGGTCTTGGAACCAGTTTCCAAACCTTGCATCTTTTAAACTGGTTCAGTTCCCCCTGCATTGCTGCAATCCAAAATGGATCCTGATTTGCTTCCTCAAATTTCTTGGGTTCAATTTGAGAGAGAAAACTCTGGTACAATGCTTCATTTGCAGCTCTGCTCCTTGCCATCACACCTTGGTTGACATTTCCTATTATCTACTCTTGGGGGTGATCTCTTACTTGTCTCAGGGCAGTTGGTAGTATTCTGGGAACTTCTGCATTAGCAACTTCTTCAAGTTGCACTTCTTCAGCCGTTTCTGAGCTTTCTGCAGGTTCTTCCTCGATTTCGACTGTCACTGACTGATTCTTATTTCTGAGTGAGGAACCAGCATTGTCTTCAATGGATAACTTCTCTAGTCTCTCCATTATACCTGCATTCACTAGAGAACTAGACCAGCCTGTATGTATAAGGCTAGTCTCATCAAATACCACATGAACAGATTCTTCCACTGCTTGGTAATGATGTTGTACACTCTATAGGCCTTGCTATGAGAGCTGTAGCCAACAAAAATACCATCACTGCTTTTCTGAGCAAACTTAGTTAGCTTGGATTTCCCATTATTAAGGACATAGCATTTCCTTCCAAAGATCCTAAAGTAGGATAAGGTTGGTTTTCTGCCCTTCATTAACTCATAGGGAGTTTTCTTGTGGTTTTTTATGATGGAAGCCCTGTTTATCACATGACAAGCTGTATTGACAGCCTCTGCCCAGAAGTATTCTGGTAGAGAGGAGTCACTTAGCATTGTCCTACTAGCCTCTATCAAAGTTCTGTTCTTCCTTTCAGCAACCCCATTCTGTTGAGGAGTTCTGGGTGAGGAGAATTCTTGGGAGATACCTTGTTCTTGGCAGAATTCTATCATGGCCCCAGACTAAAATTCTGTCGCATGGTCAATTTTGAGTTTGACCACAGTACAGTCCATCTCATTCTGGATCTGCCTAACAAAAATTTTCAAGATATCTAGGGTAACTGACTTCTTTTTGAGGAATAATACCCCAAGTGAACCTTGAATAATCATCAACAATTACAAGGGTGTAGGCCTTCCCTCCTAAGCTATGAACTGACATAGGACCAAAGAGATCCAGGTGCAGTAGAAACAGACACCTAGTGGACTCTTTGTTAGATATGCTTTTAAAGCTGGTCCTAGTCTGCTTTCCAAGTTGGCAAGCTTGACATGGACCATCTTTGATGCACTTAATATCAGGTCCATTTCTAACTAGGTTTTGTGAGAAAAGCTTGCCAATTGTCTTATAGTTGATGTGTGCAAGTCTCTTGTGCCATTGAACACAGAGAGCCTCTTTGCCGCCAGCCACAAGACATATGGGCATGGAAGAATTTGTATTGAGAAAATTTAGACAATAAATATTCCCACTCCTAGTGCCAGTTAAGGTAGCCTCAGAATCTAAGGATTTCTTAATAAGACACTTGTCCTTGTGGAAGGTAATAACAAAGCCTAAGTCACAAAGTTGACTTATGCTTGTGAGATTGTGTTTCAATCCCTCCACATAAGCCACCTTTGTGATTGTAACAAACCCATTTGAGATGCTACCATAGCCCCTGGTCACTCCCTTTTCTGAACCTCCAAAAATCACTGTTGGTCCATTCTCCACAGGGGTGAATTCTTTCAAGTACCTTCTGACTCCAGTCATGTGCCTGGAGCAGCCACTGTCCAAATACCAAATTGGAGATTGGTTGGCATTTGGACCTACCTGCAAGACAAATTACTTCCCCTTAGGTACCCAATATAGATTGGGTCCTCGGTTTCTGTTAGGTTGGTATAAAGGAACACTAAACCACGGAGGGTTCTGCACTCTCTTTGCATTGAGCCCTGTTGGGTTGAACCAATAGTCCAAGGTAAAGTGGCCTACTTTCCCACGGCACCAGCATTCATGTATGTTGTATCTTCTCTTCTGCTTCACCATCTGAGTGGGGTGGCAGTGCTGATGAGCAGAAGAGCATGCTTCTTGCCTAACAGATCTTTGGTGAACTTCATATGTGTGAGTTTGGGGTGGAATCGGTCTCACCACATTTTGATTCACCTTCTTGGGAACAGGCTTTGTAGGAAAAGCCTTTCCCCTACTCTTGATTGTTGTTGCTGCAGGTTTGTTGGCTGAAGGACTTGACACCAGCACCTTCTTGTAGGAAGGTCTAGCTTCAGAATCTTTGCCTTTAACTGTCTCCTGATTAAAACCAATACCAGCTCTGAATTGTCCAGAGAAGGTGTCAATGATAGGCAGGATAGTTTTGGGCATCAAGAAGCTGGATGTCAGTTTCTTCTCAGCCAACAACATTTCCTCAAGGTCCTTGATGACCTTGTTCTTCTGTCCCAATTCAGCATTTTTAAGCCTTATGGCTTCCTTGAATTTGTTCACTTCTTTGCTCATAGCAGCCAGCTTTTCAGCTGTCTCCTGGAGCTCAGATTGAATAGGCTTCAAGGAATCTAACTCCTTGGTCTGGACTCTGAGGAGTTTCTTACAGCTTTTGAAGGATTTCCATAGGGCTTTATATTGCCTTATTAGTTCAGATTCAACATCATATTGGGATCTTGAGGCTGTGTTGTTGGCAGCAGACACACCCTCATCATCATGCACAAAATCTGCTACTGATTCAGAATCAGAGTCAGATAGAGGAGTTCTATTGTTTACCTTCCCAGGAGAGATGTCATCCTGGTTGTCTTCACCTATGGCCATCAAGCCAATGAGTGCATCTTCCTCAGTGCCCGAGGAGCTTGAGTCAGAATTACTCAGTGTTCTGACCTTCTTTGCCATGAATCCTTTTTCTGATTTCCTTTTGCTCCTTGAGCTTCTTCTTTCTTCATGGTTCCTTGAATCCTTCTCCTTAGAGGGGAAGTCAGCAGCCATGTGACCTGTCTTGTTGTAGGAATAAAAAACAGTAATATTTAAATCATGTTTACGAGAGTTAGACCTATACCTTTCCTCCCTGGGGGCTTTAGATCTGTCCCGATAATCGGATCTTCTGGTACTTGAGGAGGAATTTCTGTGATTATCCCTCCTCCTTCTGTGTATCAGCTTCCTGAATTGTTTTGAGAGAAAGGCCACCTCTCTATCAGTATCATCAGAATCAGAGGAGCTGGCTACTGATTCTTCATTGCTCTCAGATCTGCTCTGAGTTGCAGAGGTCTTTCCCTTGGCTCTTCTGGTGCTCTCAGCCTTTAGAGCCACAAATCTTTCTCTTGAGCTCACCTTTGAGCTTTCTTCTTCAGCTTTCCTGGTGTTGAGTTGAAGTTCATGAGACAGCAGCTTCCCATACAGATTTTTGGGCTCCATGACGCCCAGCTGACCCATCTCTCTGATGGCACAGATCTTAATGTCCCATTCTTTTGTGAGGGATCTAAGAAACTTGTCATTAAGATCTGAGTTTGTGAACTCTCTATCATAATTTCTCAATCCATTCACTATCTTGAAAAATCTCTCATAGCAGTTGGAGATTGTTTCATTCTTGCCTTGCTTGAAGGCCTCATACACTTGGTTGAGAAGAGATTTTCTATCATCCCTAACCTCTTCAGTGCCCTCCATGTATACGATCAGGGAGTCCCCATCTCCTTGGCCGTCTTGCAGTGAATCAGATTTTGGAGGGTTGAGTCATCTACGGCACTCACAATGACATTCTGGGCCCTCTTATCTAGGCCTGCCAAGGCTAGCTCGTCCTTGGTCATGTCTTCATATTTCTTTACCACCTTCTTTGTTGGATCAACGGTGGAAGCAGTTGTAGGGATGAAGGGACCCTATTGGATTGTTAGATAGATTCTTGGATCAGCCGCTTCCATCAACAACCTAACCCTTTCCTTCTAGATAGGAAAGTTCTCCTTTGAGCAGATTGGAAGTTTCATGGATCTCATCTCCCGATTCTGATCACCACCAGCCATAGTGAGTCGTTCCACGATCTAAATCAGACGGTTAAGTCTTCTTTTGATCAACCTAGCTTTGATACCACTTGTTAGTAATGGAACGTTCACCTAGAGGGGGGGGGTGTTAGGTGATCTGGGTTCTTCTTAAGCTACTTGCACGAGTTTCAAATATTCAAGCACAGAACAAAAATATTGCACAGATAAGCACAGATAAAGCACACCAGAAGACACAAGATCTATAGAGGTTCCTCAAGACCGGGTGTCTTGAGTAGTACTCTGTCCCTCTGCGCCTACCCAGCAGTGTGCTAGGCTCGGCAAACGCTGCCAAAAACTTCAGGCCCTCAAGCCTTACAACACGGACCTGCAAGTCCAACAGCCTAGGCCCGCAAGCCCCTACTGCCCCCGAGCCCGCAAGCTCGACACTCAGGCCCTCAAGCCCTACACAACACAGACCCGCAAGTCCTGTGCCTATAGCCTAGGCCCGTAAGCCCCTACTGCGCCCGAGCCCTCAAGATCGACAAGATTGGACCCGCAAGTCCACTGCCCTGGCCCTCAAGCCTCACAGCTCTCCAGCCCTCAAGCTAGATGGTGTCGGACCCGCAAGTCCACTGCCCTGACCCTCAAGCCTCACAGCTCTCCAACCCTCAATCTAGACGGATAGGCCCGCAATACTTACAAAGAAATTACAGTAAAAAGACTGTTTCTTCTGCCGGATGAAGATTGGCAACTTTAGCCTGTTGAAGATTGGCTTCTTAAGGTTGAAGAAGATGCTTCTGAATCAGATCTTGAGCGCATAGTTCTTCTTCAATCTTTTCTTGGCCTGATGAGGATTGGCTTCTTATCAGTCGATGGAGATGACTGCTTCTTCTTTTTCTCTTTCTTTCTTGCACCGCTTGTACTATTCTATTCGTTGTATGCGCAAGTTCTTTCTTGATGATTAACCTTTTTAGGGCGACCTCTTATCTCTTTTATAAGACTGCGAGGCTCCCAACGGTCTTTTGAAAATATTCCTTAAGTGTCAGACGCTCCATTCCTTAATAGCACGCGCTGATTTGACAATCAGGCGGCGGCATAAATGCTGACAGCGCGTCCGCAACTTTTGAATCTGTCTCGACGATATTCCCAATGTTACGATGACATGGATGATATCTTGACGATAGGACTTTGTCGATGCTTTGAACTTTGGTAGACCTTCAAATCTTTTTGCTTCTGCCTCTGAAGCAGGTATCTCGACGATACGAGACATTCTGGCGATTCTGCATATACGGCGATATGCTATCTTTGACAGTATCATCGTGATCTTCTTTCTTGCAGACTGTCGTCGTAAACACATTGCTTTCTCGATGACATGAGTGATAGCATGTCGACAGATCATACTTTGACCAACTGCTTGTCTTCAGATGTCCTTCTTCAGTCTTCTCGACGATCTGCCTTCTTTACGACGATGTCCTACGCCATCAGTCATACTTAGCCTTTTCAGCGACGAGGCTTCTTCACAACGATGTCTTCCTTTGTCTTTATTCTTCTTTGTGTTCGACAAACAGCAATCTTCGTTCGACGAACAGCATTCTGTGTTCGACGAACTTCATTCTTCTGTCCCATCTCTGCATTAGACGAACTCAATCCAGCGTTCGACAAACACGCTAAGTCTGCGTTCAACGAACTTGCTTCTGTGTTCGACGATCTTGCTTCTGCATTCGATGATCTTGCTTCTGCGTTCGACGATCTTGTCGAGTCTCAGCGTTCGACTAACTCGCCAAGTCTCAGCGGTTGATGAACATCATTCTTTGTTCGACGAACTTCCTTCTGCGTTCGACGAATTTTGTTCTTCTAATTTCCTGAGATTTATAAGCTAGAGAAGTGATCAAATACAAAGTGAAAGTATTCTTGACTTGGTGACTTCTTCAAATCAGGATTCATGTGGGCAAGATTCCCAACACAAACCTTTGCTCCTGTTGCAAGACTTGAAGCTTGAAGGATATTTTCTTGCATTTGCTGCCTTCAAGAAATTTAAAGTCTATCAGATGGATGTGAAAAGTGCTTTTCTTAATGGAGATATCAAAGAAGAAGCATATGTGGAACAACCACCAGGTTTTATCTCTCTAACTCACTCTTCCTATGTCTTTAAGCTTAATAAATATCTCTATGGTCTCAAGCAAGCTCCCAGAGCATGGTATGAGACCCTAGCTAATTTTCTTTTAAAGAACAAATTCTGTAGAGGCATTGTTGATAAAACTTTATTTTTCAGGATACATAAAAATCAAACTTACTAGTTCAAATTTATGTAGATTTTATTATATTTGGCTCAACTGATTCAAATCTATGCAAAAGGTTTTCTGACCTAATGCAATCCAAATTTGAAATGAGTAGTATGGGTGAATTATCTTACTTCCTTGGCCTTCAAGTGAAGCAAACTCCCAATGGCATATTCATATCACAATCCAAGTATGTTAAGGAATTAGTAAAAAGATTTGATATGGCTGATGCTTCTTCTATGAAAACACTCATGCCCTCCAATGTTGTTGTAGACAATGATGAATCAGGGAAACCTATTGATCAGAAAGTGTACAGAGCAATTGTTGGCTCTTTACTTTACTTAATAGCTAGTAGACCAGACATAATGTTTGATACATGCATTTATGCTAGGTTCCAAGTTAACCCCAAAGAATCTCACCTTATTTTATTAAAAAGAATTTTGAGATATGTAAAGGGTTGTCCAAATCTAGGACTTTGGTATCCAACTGCATCAGAATTTGAATTAACTGGATTCTTAGATTCTGACTATGTTGGATGCTGAGCAGACATGAAAAGCACATCAAGAACTTGCCAGCTCCTTGGTGATAAGCTTGTGTCTTGGTTTTGTAAGAAACAGACATCTGTGTCTACGTCAACAGCTGAAGCAGAATATATTGCTGCTGGCAGTTGCTGCTCACAGATTCTGTGGATATAAAATCAACTCTTAGATTATGGTATCAACTTAAATAAATCAATTATATTTTGTGACAATACTAGTGCAATATCTATAGCACAAAATCCAGTACTCCATAGTAGGACAAAACACATAGAAATCAGGCACAACTTTATCAGAGATAATGTGGATAAAAATAAAATTTGTCTACAATTTATTCCTACTGACTTACAAAGGGCTGATATTTTCACCAAACCTTTGGATGAAAAGAAGCACATCTTCTTTATAAATCAGCTAGGAATGATAGATGGAGATTCACTAAATTAAAAAAAAAAATTTACTTATCCCATCATTTCGTCGAACGGAGATCGACGAAATTTATTCGTTCGTCGAACGGAGATCGACGAAACCTATTAAATCCAGAGATCGACGAGGTCAGCTCATTCATCGAACTGAGATCGGCGAAAATTTATTTTTCGTCGAACGCAATTTGATGAAGCCCAATGACTCTTCAACTTCTGATTTTCTTAGGTTTAGCCGAACCTCATTCTATGAAAGTTTGCGCCTTCTCCGATCTCTTTCCTTAAAATCAAAACTTTGATTTCATTTCGTCTTTGCGCCTACAGAACTTGCTCTTGCCTCCAGTTCCCTTGCACTTGATCTTTTTCTCTTGCTGGTACCAATGGCAATCTCTCAGGCCTTGATCTCGTCAATGAAGTTTGATGCAGGTTTTGATATCGACATGGAGTCGTTTGCTCATTCTGACCAAGTTGTCCAAGACATTCTTCAACTTTTTGAAGAACAACAGTTAAAGAAGTTCATGACAACCAGGATAAAGCTACCAGTTGCAGAAATCAAAGAATGGGTACATTCTATTCAGTCATTGAATGCAATAACAATCTCATGAACTATCTCAGGAAACCAGGTTCCGCTTTCCCCAGAAGTTTTAACATAAGTTTTTGGATTGATAAATGGTAATGATGATTTAGATATCACCTCTGATGAGTTTAATGCTGAATTGGTCAAAATGGGTCACTCCAGTGAAAACACTAATCATCTTCTGAAAAAGAATTTGTCAGTTGAATACAAATTCATGGCTGATGTAGTTGGCAAGGTTTTACTAGGAAAAACCTCTGCTCATGATTATATTCCCAGGCACCAATTTCTGTTGATGGTGGCCTTGGTGGAAAAGAAGCAGGTGAATTGGGGATTGATTCTTTTTGAATCAATCAAGAAGAAGCAAAGCAAATTCAGTGTTTGCTATGGCAGGGTTATAGGCATTGTTCTTCAAGCAAAATGCCCAGAGTTGTTGGTGTCACCAACAGTCTTTATGAATGCCAGCAAGAGGCTGACTCCAGCTCTCTTTGGTAAGTGGGAGAGAGTGATTCCCAAGAGGACTCCGAGGGCAAAAACTTCCAGGCAAGCTTCTGAAAGCACAAGGGCTGATACAGCCACTCCCTCAACCCTTCCAGATGTTCCTCTCCTTGCATCTTCTTCTCCTCTCCCTTCTCAACCTCTTCAGAACACCTCTACTGAAGAAGTTCTTCCCTCAAATTCTCCTATAGAAACTCCTTCCTCATTGCCTTCTTCTCCTCCTCTCCAGAAAAATTAGTTTGCAGAGCCTCCATCATCATCTATTCCAGATGTTGATTCTCTTCCCCCTCCTTCATTTGACCTATTGTCTCCTCAACATACTCCACCTCAATCTCCCATCCCTGAAGATATTCATGCACCCATCTCAGATGCTACTACAATTTTCCTTCCATCCTCAGTGTGCACCAATCAGTCTCACACTTCTATTCCCTCATCTTCCCTTCCCCCATCCACATCTTCTCAACATACATCTGACTTTGTGTATGTTGATTTCTCTTCTATTGCTGATCAAATATTCACCCACATCTCTCCTAAACTGACTGCTCTTCTAGATGAGAAGCTAGCTCATGTTCTCAAAGCCATCTCTGACCTATCTTCTAAGCTTGCATCCTTCCCTACCTCCTCATCCTATGTCCCTTCTTCTAGGGGCCTAGATTCAGGTCTCCCTAAAACTAGGCAGGGGGATGCTTAATGAAGAAGCTCTAAGTGATGCAGATATGATAGATTCAGGAGCAGCTTCAAAGTTATTCATTCCAGTCATAGATTCAGTGAATAATATATCTATTAATCCCTCAATAGATATTATTTCTTTATTATCAAATTTCAATTCAATTTTCAGCAGTCTGCCTAAGTCTCAAGATTTTTCAAAAGCTATAGTCCCCTATACAGCTCCAATAGATACAGTTTTATTAAAGGAAATCATCAAAAGTTTTCAAGTTCCAGTTCAAGTTCCAGTTACAGTTGCAGTAACAGAAGAAGTTGGTTTGGTGAATTCACCTCCAACATTTGTGTATGATGATTCTCCTCTACCAGAGCATATTGAGCAAGAACTTGATATTGCTCTTAAAGATCTTGATGAATTGTATGATAACCCTGCTCAGTTTTCTGATGATGATGATAATGATGATAGTGATGATTCAGATGCAAAATCCTCAAAGAAAAGAAAGTCCAGAAGCAAAGCAAAGGCTGCTCCTAAACCTCCCTCTTCAACAAATGGTACTACATATTACATTTTGAATAACATTACTCTCACCAAGGATTCTCCAGCATGGATGAGATTCTCTAGGAATGAGAATAAAAGGAGAAAGAAAATGAAGAAGAAGGGATTCTACTCTGACAAGCCTGTCAAGTTTAATCCTCCTCCTCCTCCAGCAGCAGGATCAGCAGGGATGTCCTCTTCTTCTCAGAAATCCTTCCCTCAACATTCAAGAAGATCAGCTAGTTCTAGTGGTTCTCATAGTTCAAGATCATCCAGAGCTCCTCCTTCAGGATCTGCCAGAGCTCTTTCCTCAGTTTATAAATATCATGTCTCTGATGGTTCCTTCCACAGAAAAAGAAATTCTCATGAAACATTTTCATATCAGACCAGTGAAATTGATGAAAGGCCTCCTTCTCCTATCAATGCAGATTCAAAAAAGAATGCTCACATGGATAGATACAAAGAATCTATTGCTACTGCTCAAATCAATAAAGCCAAAGCAGAAGGTAAAGACTATTCTCAGTTTACTACTATGTCTGAATTCAGAAGATAAGAATTTGAAAGGTACAACTCAAGACATCTCTTCAATGCTGAAGATTATCTAAGGTTGCACCCAGCTGCAGTGGTTCCTCATGCTTATTTCTGTCAGATATATATGCTATATGTTTATTATTGTTTATTTTATTATTTGATTTTGTCAAATAGTATCCTAACCCAAATATGGAGAGATTGTTGGAACAACCCTATTACTGATTTGGGCTAGGATTACTATCTGTGATTAGGACTCAAGTTGACCCCATTGTATAGTCTAAGGGTCAAGTTCTAAGTTTGTCTAAGTCAGCTAGAACTTAGGAAAATTCCAAGTTTCTGTGTTCGACGAACATCTTTCTGCGTTCGACGAACTCCTTCCTGAGTTTGATGAACGTCGTGTTTCAGTTCGACAAACTTGTTCTCCAGCTCGACGAAATCAGTCTTTCAAGCAGTTCTGCAGATTCTATCTCTCAGTTCGATGAACTCCAGATTTAGATCGACGAACTCAGTGTTCTGTTCAACGAATTAGTAACCAAGTGTTCAGTTCGATGAACTCAGCTCTTTGCTCGACGAACTCAGCTTTCTGTTCGACAAAATTCCTCTTCAGCTTGACAATTTTTGAAGAATCAGTTATCTCTTTTCTCTGAACTCAGATCGACTATTCAGCAACGGATCTATTCATCAATTTGGACTTATTCATTTTCAGATAAGTCAAGATTTGATCTTTCCTTTTAATATTCCTTTATATTCTCTTCTTTTGAGAAGCTAGCCGTTGATATATTTTGGAAAAGGAAACTTTCATTAAAAGGGAATTAAAGTCTCTGCAGAATCAGAAAGTTTGTTATTGCAGTTCCAAGGAATATTTATCTCAGATTATTCTATTCCTTAACCAGAAGATTTGAATTTAAAAATCAGATACATATCTCTAAGGAAAAGGATGAAGTAGAGCACGACTAGAGAAGCAACATACTTGTGAAATACAAAAAAAGTCAAAAAGAAATACAGAGATCTTCATCAACAGCAGCATTTTTCATTCTCTGAGAACAACAAAAATCTTCTCTCAGTTTCAGCTGCTGGTTATTAATCTTCAAAGAGCAACAATAATCTGAGAAACATCTTCTCTCGGATTCATCTGCTATCAAGGAAGATCCTTTACATCCAAGAGAAAGCTCCATCCATTATCTGTTAAGAATTTCTATCAGACAGGGGGAGCTTTACAACACAACAATCCACTAGTCTTCTCTCAGGTCTTATTGACAGAGAAGAACTTCATAAACACTTTTTGTTTATCCTTTTTACCCCATCTTGTACATGGTTTTAACTCCCTTCAAAAGTTAATCTTTGGTGGCCGGGCACCTGATCAAAACCTGTTGTTTGGTTTGAGCACCTAATCAAAAGCTCAGTGGTGTTTGGGCACCTGATCAAAAATCCCAGTGGTGATAGGGCACCTGATTAAAAACCTAGTGTATTCCTACCAAGGGTGGTAGAAAAGTAGATGTACCCAGGTTGATTGGGGAACTACTATAGATCCTTGTGTCTTGCTGTGTTTGTGTTTTCTTTCTGTACTGTGCTGTGTTATTTTTGTTTTGCTTTTATACTCACTCTATTACACATACACATATCATTATTTTAATTCCGCTATAAAATAAGTTAAAAACTTTTAATACTTTATTCACCCCCCCCCTAGAGTAAATCTAAGATCTAAACCTCACTTTCAGGCGTCTTGGCCACTCTAGCACCAAGTTGATTTTAAAATTGTCAAAAAATAAAATAATAAGAGGTTTACCAATGCTTAACGGAAACTTATCTTCATTATGATCGTCGTGCCAAAAAGAAATTTCTCTAAAACTTCATTCAAAAATAAAAATGAAATGTCTACCACTAGACCTCTTCAACTAATTTGCATGGACCAATTAGCACTTGTAGTCTAGGAGGTAGAAAGTATACTTTTGTGTTGATTGATGATTATTCTAGATTTACATGGACATTATTTCTTATCTCCAAATCCGATGCGTTTTCTGAATTTACAAAATTATGTAATCGCATTCAAAATGAGTTAGATTTAAAAATAAATGCACTCGCTCGGATCATAGAGGGGAATTTGAAAAATGAAAACTTCACTACTTTTTGTAATAATCTAGGCATCAAACACGAATTTTTCACTCCACGCACCCCCAAAAAAATGGTGTGGTGGAGAGAAAAAATAAAACCCTTCAAGAACTTGCACACATTATGCTATCCGCGTATAGGTTGCCTAGATCCTTTTGGGCTGAAGCGGTAAATACTTCTTGTTATGTAATAAATCGAGTCATGCTTCGCCCAATTCTGAAATTAACACCATATGAACTATATTATCAAAAGAAACATAATGTATCTTACTTTCTTATTTCTTGGTGTAAATGTTTTATCTTAAACTCCAAAGATGCATTAGAAAATTTTGATGAAAAATGTGATGAAAGAATTTTTCTTGGATACTCCTCCACTAGTAAAGCATATAGGTTATATAATAAAAAGTCTAAAAAGGTGAAAGAGTCTATTCATATTAGATTTGATGAACTTATTCCGTGTGTAGACTCTACTATTGCAGGAAAAGAAGAGGAACCTCTTTCACCCTTGGAGGATGAGAAAAATGATCCACTTGGAGTTGATAAAGAAATAGGTGCGGTGCAAGAAAATTTCGTACCTCCAAGCGTGCTCAAATTTACAAAAGATCATCCAAGAGAGCTTATCATTGGAGAACCGTCAAGAGGGGTAACGACACGTTCTTCCATTCATGAATTCTTTTCAAATTTATGCTTTGTTTCTGAAATTGAAGCCAAAAGCATTTGTACCGCTTTAAATGATGAGCTTTGGTTTATTACTATGAATGAAGAATTAAATTAATTTGAACGAAATAGGGTTTAGAAGTAAGTAGAAAGACCATCTAATCACCAGGTTATTGGTGTAAAATGGATATTTAAAAATAAATTAGATTGCGATTCTAGATTCACTAGGAACAAGGCTAGATTGGTAGCACAAGGATACTCACAAATCGACGGGGTAGATTTTGATGAAACGTTTTCACCCATTGCTTGCCTAGAATCTTTCTTGCTTTTGCGAGTTATAAGAAGTTTAAATTATTTCAAATGGATGTAAAAAGTGCCTTCTTAAATAGGATAATTAAAGATGAAGTCTATGTTGAACAACCCCCCGGTTTTGTAGATGAAAAATTTCTTAATCATGTCTATAGGTTAGAAAAATTGCTTTATGGTTTAAAGCAAGCGCATCATGCTTGGTATGAACGCTTAACATCTTTTTTTATTAATGCACGATTATAAAATGGGTAGTGTCGATAACACACTCTTCATTAGGCATATAAATAATGATTTAATTATTTTTCAAATTTATGTTGATGACATTATCTTTGGATCCACTAATGAAGAGTTATGTAATAAAGTTGTACAACTGATGCAAAATGAATTTGAGATGAGCTTAGTTGAAGAACTCACATATTTCTTAGGTTTTCAAATCACACAAAGAAATGATGGAATCTTTATTTGTCAAACCAAGTATGTACATGATATGCTAAAACGTTTTGGATTTGAAAACATAAAATTAGCTAGTACACCAATGAGCGCATCACTACAATTAGGAAAAGATGAAGCCAGAATCTCAATTAATAAAACTTTGTGTAGAGGAATGATTGGATCATTATTGTACTTAAGTGCTTCTAGACCCGACATTACTTTTCCTGTATGTTTATGCCCTAGATTTCAAGCTAATCAAAAAGAATCACATTTAAAAGCGGTGAAACAATTTTTTAGAAATTTAATCGGGACATCTAGATTAGGTCTATGGTATCCAAACAGTGATTCTTTTCTTTTAGGGTTTAGGGTTTAAGACGATGTGCTTTTATCAAGATTTTTCTGATTTGACGATGTGCTTTTATCAAGACCCTAAACCCTAAACCTTAAACCCTAAAACCCTAAACCCTAAACTTTGTCCAAAATTAAAATTCAAATGAATACATGACAAAGATAAATCCACCAAACACTACTCACCCTCCGGATAAGTCTTAATGAGCATTGTGAGGTTGAGCACCTTGGAGAGAATTATAAAGTGTCTTGTGCAAACTCTTTTATACTCTACTTCTTCTTGTACACTTGGAACATAATTAAATAAATGATAAAATAATATATGTGATCCCCCAAGCACTACTTTGCACCATAATAAGTCTTAATAAACATTGTGTGTAGAGCACCTTGGGAGTTGTACTATTTCTATGTGTATTGAAATCAATCATAGCTTTGTGGGTGGAAGTAATTATAAAAACGCATTTCAATAATATTGTGTTTATTCAATTATACATGTCATGTGTTTTGATTAAATCATTTGTATACTCTTATCAAAAACACTACTTGTACACATCATTATCTATTATAAACCTTCTACTCATGAGTATTGGACTTTAATGCATATTTAATTGTCTTTTCTACAATTTTAGTAAATGCACTAGATAACTTTACATGATCTCTACAATGTATAAGTATACTTGAATTGTGAATTTAGAACATTTTAGTTTCCGATCTTGTCTTGATAAATTAAAATCATGCTTGAATTATTTTTTGGTGCTGTTATAAGCAAACCCTTTTTGGTTGCTAGCAATCCAATTTCTATGAGTTATTACGTGCCTTTTGAAAATACGCCTTGTACATGCATTTTTAGGAAAAGTGTTCAACACGAAAATTGTAGATCTCGTCGAGATCTACAACTTTCGTGTTGAACACTTTTCCTAAAAATGCATGTACAAGGCGTATTTTCTTGTTATTTTAAAAAATTCACTATAGTTACGATCAGTGTGATTTTAGGGCCGTGTGCGTACATTTTTAGGAAAAGTGTTCAACACGAAAGTTGTAGATCTCGACGAGATCTACAATTTTTGTGTTGAACACTTTTCCTAAAAATGCATGTACAAAACGTATTTTCAAAAGGCGCGTAATAACTCATAGAAATTGGTTTGCTAGCAACCAAAAGGGGTTTGCTTATAACAGCACCCTTATTTTTTGGCTACCAAAAGCATATCTTGTACTTCAAAATCACAAACATCTTATTTCAAAAACTACCACTCTTATTTATTTTTTATGATTACAAATTTCAAGAAGGATGTTTCTTTTAAGAATGCTTATTATATTTGCACTTATCTTCCGCTACGCCATGAATACTCACTCTTGCTTATTTACTTTCTAAACAAGTGCTATTATATTTTTTAACAAATGATATCATTGGGTATTATGCCTTCAATATCTCTAGATTTGAAGAAGAAACACAAGTAGATAAGTCAAGTTGTTTTTTATATTCTGTTTAAGTTCATGATATGATAGATACATCAAAACTACATCACTAGTGTATAGACGATAAAAGTAATGAAAATTAAACTAAGTAAAATATCGTCTCAAGACTCAGCAGAAGAATCGTGGAGAAAAGTATCATATCGTCGAAACAGTTTCGACGATGTCGTCTTGATAAAAGCACATCGTCTTGAAGGATGAAGAAAGCTTGTCGTAGATAAAGTTAAGTCCAGATGTCGACGACATCATTGTGAAGAAAGCTTGTCCTAGATAAAGTTAAGTCCAGATGTCGACGACATCATCGTGAAGAAAGCTTGTCGTAGATAAAGCTAAAGATAAGATGTCAATGACACCATCCTGAAGAAAGCTCATCGCAGACACAGCTAAGATATCTCCACGATATCGTCAAGAAGAAGTAATATCATTGAGATATTATAGAAATCCCTGAAGAAGGATGTATTTCGACTTAATGGAAGCATACCACTTTGAAGATTGAAGAAATATTGCATATAAGGAAGTATCTTGGCGATATCATCTAGAAAAAGCAATCTCATTGAGATAACCAGCCAAGTACTGAAGTAGAAAGTATATCGACGACATCGTCGTATAGAATATATATATGTTGATCAAGACGATATCGTCTTGAAGGAACAATATCGTCTTGACAGTTCCAGAGCTGCATTTAATGCGCAGACATTCTTGGAAATGAATAATCAGGGAACGCGTACGCTGTCTATCTTGCGCACAAATCAAGGAGCCATAAATGAAATATTCTCTACAGAATATGGTCGTTACACTATAGTTAAGAAAGAAATTTATTATTTCTATTCTCTGCAAGTTCCAAGAAAGGCCAGTAATAATGACAAAGAATTTTCAATACTGCAAGACGTTTTCAAATGAGGAATTGATTATGCATTTAATAAGGACCTTTATGCATAAGTGCAGAGGAGTATAAAAGAAAGATTTTTCTTCTACAGAATATACGAGTACTGAGTATTCTTTCTTAAGTTCATTCTGATATACACTTACAAAAGAGAAAGAAAAGAAAACCAAAAGAAATCTTCATTGTTGTTGGGTTGTGAAGTTCTACAGAAGATTCTGAAGAAAGGTTCATTGATCCACAAAATCATTGGACTTAGAAGAAGAAGAAGATCTGTTATTCAAGTGTTCATTTTCTGAAGTCTTCTCTTCTACAACAATAATTTTGTACTACTTTGTAGGGTTCTTTGTGAACCTGAGTTTGGTAGGATCTTGCTAGAGATCTGAGTTTGTGGGACTTGTAAAGTCTGAGCCGTGTAGGGTTTTGTGTGAACCTGAGTTGTAAGATCTGAGTATAGTGAAAATATCTGAGTTGGTGAAGTTGCCTAATCTAGCACACTGCTAAATAGGTGGGAGGGACAGTGGACTACCTCTAGACACATTGTTTTATTGGGAACCACTATAAATCATTGTGTGTTTTTTGTGATGCTTATGTGTTTTGATAGATAAACTATTAAATAGCAAAAAAAATTGAAAACACCTAATCACACCCCCCCCCCCCCCCCCCCCTCTAGGTGTAGTTTACAGTCAACCCATATCTTTCAATTGGTATCAGAGCTAGGTTGAGTTCAAAAGCCTAACAACTTAGAACAAGATCTATAAAACTAGTGGGTTGTAATAAACAAATAGCTGGTGAGCATCATAAGGAGATGAGCTCAATGAAGCTGTCTATCTGCACCAAGGAGAACTTCCCCATCTAGAAGCAAAGAATTAGGATGTACATGTAGGCCTCGGATCCTAGAGTCTGTCTGGCAGTAGAAGGACCCTATGTTCCCATGAACATTCCTGTAGATCCAACAGTTGTTCCCACACCTAAGAAATTATCTGATTTCACCAAAGATGAAGTTGCCTTGGTTACTATGGACAAATGGGCTAAGAACATCATTGTAAATGCAATTGATGATTCAACATTCCAGAACCTAATTCATTGCAATACAGCTAAGGAGATATGGGATTCCCTGGTTATCTACATGGATGGAACTGATGAAGTCAGTGATGACAGGAAATCCCTCCTGAATCAGGAGTATGAATCCTTCAGGCAAGATAAGAAGGATGACATAGCTACATGCTATGAGAAGTTCTTCAAGATTGTCAATGGGCTCAAAACTTATGGAAGAGAGTTCAACAACTATGAACTTAATGATTAATTCCTGAGATCCCTGAACAAAGAATGGGACATAAAGCTGTGTGCCATAAGAGAAGTCAGAAATCTGGGAACAATGGAGCCTAGACTGCTGTATGGTAAGCTCCTATCATATGAGCTGCAGTTGAATACCAGAAAGGCTGAGGAAGAAAACTCCAAGGCTTACTCTAGAGAAAAAGCAGTGGCTTTTAAAGCTGAAGCTTCCAGAAAGCACAAGACAGTGGAGCCTGTCTATGTGTCAGATGAAGAGATCTCAAGCAACTCCACTTCAGAACTTTCTGATGAAGATCTATCACTGTTCACCAGGTGGTTTAAGAAACTACTGAGAAATAGAAAAAGAGGGAATAGAAAATATGAAGCTTCTCCCTCCAGCTCTAGGAGAGAAGAAAAGCACAGAAGAAAACACAGATCAAACAGGTATGATTCCAAACCTAGTAAACAAAATTCTTCTAACATTATTTGTTACAACTACAACAAGCCTGGACATGTCATTGCTGAATGTCCATACAAAAGACAAGAGAAGAGTGAGGAAAGGAAGCACTCAAGGAACAGGAAGTCAGAGAAGAGCCTTGTGGCAAAGAAAGTGAAGACACTCAGTGATAGTGACACTGATTATTCCTCATCAGAATCAGATAGCCATATAGCAGTCATGGCTCTCTCAGATGAAGAATATTGTGATGAAACTCATCACAAATAGGTAATTCCTAAAGCATCTCCTACTCTCTCTGACACAGATTCAGATGCCAGCTTCTCTTCAACAGAAGAAGAAATTGACATTGACTACATAGAGAAATTTGGTGCATTGCTTGATGCTTTTAAGAAAGCAAAAGCTCTCTGTAAGGCACAAGCTGCAGAGATCTTCTCCCTGAGTGGGAAGAGAGATGAATTGCTTGAGAAAGTAACTGATCTAGCTCAAGAAAAGACCAAATTGTCAATCACTCCACCTGGTATCTCTCCACTGAGTATCAGCACCTTGACTAAATTCATCAAGCACAAGAATACTAAAATCAAAGAACTGGATGATGAGCTTCTTAAGGAATAGAAAAGTGTGGCTAGTTATTCCAAGCCACAAACAATTCTTCCCTTGATTGATAGCTTTTCACAAACAAATAAGCAAGGTTTGGGATATACTCAAGGTGAAAACATTGGGAAATCTACCCAAGGAAAGACAATATTTAGAAAAGTGATCATACCCACAAACTCATATGATCACAGCAACATCTATGGATGCAAAGAAAGCCAGAAGATTGACAGTGGACTTAAGCTGCCTTCTACCTAGCTGAGCAAAAGACAAACTTTCCTTGGGGAAAGTGCTTTATCTGCACCCCAAAAGAATCCTCCAGTAAAGACTTTCAAAAGTTGTCATGTTGGGGAGAATCTTTCAGCTTCCAAGAAGGGGAGGCCAGCTGTTAAGCAACAGTCAAACTCAGTCAGTCATAACACAACAAGAAAATCTAGATACAATAGATTTGAATGTTGGTGTTATGGAAAGGTAGGGCACTTAGCCCTAGACTGTTGGTTCAATACAACTGTTCAGGATCATTCCCACATGACATCCAAAAAGCAAGCTACCAAATCATCCCCTAACAAGCACCTAGGACCCAAGAGAAATTGGATTCCTAAGGAAGTGTAGTTGTCTTGCAGCTATGTCCAAAGACCACCAAGACTCCTGTGTGGTACTTGGACAGTGGATGTTCCAGGCATATGATTGGAACAAGAAGCCTATTGAAGGAGTTTTCACCTGTAGAAGATGGACCCAAAGTCAAATTTGGAGGATCTGACAGAGGTGTAGTCAAGGGCTATGGTAAGATCACAAATGGTAGTATCATTATCACAAGAGTAGCTTATGTGGAAGGGTTACAACATAACCTTATAAGCATAAGTCAGCTATGTGACTTGGGATATGTTGTTTCCTTCCACAAGGATAAGTGCATGATCAAGATCTGTGAGAATGAATCCATTCTAATAGGTACTAGGAGTGGAAATATTTATTGTCTAAATTTTATTTGCATTAGGAAAAATGAGCCTGTATGTCTTGTAGCAAATGTTGGAGTGTCTGATTGTGTAAAGCGGCATAAGAGACTAGCCCACATTAACTACAAGTCTTTCAAGAAATTAATGGCAGAGAACTTGGTAAGAGAAGCTCCTAAGCTAGATTGCTTAGAGATGAGTCCTTGTCCAACCTGTCAAATGGGCAAGCAGACAAGAACTTCATTTAAAAGCATACAGGACAAAGAATCCATTAGGTGCTTATACCTACTGCACATGGACTTATTTGGTCATATGGCAGTACTCAGCTTAGGAGGAATGACTTATACATTGGTTATTGTTGATGATCATTCTAGATTTGCCTGGGTATTCTTTTTGAAACACAAGTCTGATACCCTAAGTACATTCAAGAATTTTGTCAAACAAATTCAGAATGAAGTAGGCAACTCTGTGGTCAAAATTAGAAGTGATTATGGAACTGAATTTCAGTCTGGGTCAATGACCAAATTCTATGAAGAAGAAGGTATTTACCAGAGTTTTCTTCTCCCATAACTCCCCAACAGAATGAGGTGGCTGAGAGGAAAAATAGAACACTTATTGAAGCTGGAAGGACCTTGCTAAGTGACTCCTCTCTCCCAGAATACCTCTGGGCTGAGGCAGTTAACACTGCATGTCATGTGCAAAATAGAGCACTCATCAATAAGAATCATAATAAGACTCCTTATGAGCTGATTAAGGATAGGAAGCCAACACTAGCTTACTTCAAAATCTTTGGGAGTAAATGTTATGTGCTGAAAATAATAAGCACTACATTACCAAATTCTCTGAAAAGAGCTATGAAGGTATTTTTGTTGGATATAGAAAGCATAGCAAAGCCTACAGAGTCTTCAATAAGAATGCTCTTATAATTGAGGAATCTGTTCATGTAATTTTTGATGAGAACAGCATGCTGCATAATCCTTCTTCTAGTTCATTAAATGCATAATTTGATGAAAGATTAGAGAACCTCAAAATCAGAGAAGAAGAACCAGTTGAGAAGAATAAGTCCTCCACAATGGACTCTATTCCAGAATCAGTTGAAGAGCTTACTAAGGAGCCAAATCCCCTAAATATGTACCTTGAAGCAGGAGCTAGAGAAGTTGCTGAAACCAGAGAACCAGCAAGAGTAATGCCGACTGCTATGGGACATCATAAAAATCATCCAACAAATCAGATAATTGGTGAGCTCACTGATGGAGTGAGAACAAGGAGAAATGCACTAAATGAAAACTTGCATCTTAGTTTTCTATCCCAACTTGAGCCCAAGAAATTTGAGGAGGCTAACAGAGACTAATTCTGGGTTATGGCCATGCAAGAAGAGCTAAATTAGTTCAAAAGGTGCAAGGTATGGAAACTTGTCCCAAGGCCACAAGGGCACAATATCATTGGGACAAAGTGGGTTTACAGAAATAAGATGGATGAGGCTGGACTGATTATAAAGAACAAGGCAGACTGGTAGCTCAAGGATACAGGCAGGAGGAAGGCATAGACTTTGATCAGACATTTACACATGTTGCTAGATTGGAAGCCATCAAACTCTTTCTAGCCTATGCTGCATACAAGGGGTTCAAAGTTTATCAAATTGATGTCAAATCAGCATTCCTAAATGGAAATCTAAAGAAAGAAGTTTATGTAGCTCAACCACCAGGTTTTATCTCTAGAAACTTTCCTGATCATGTATATTTCCTCAAGAAAGCCTTATATGGGCTAAAGCAAGCCTCAAGGGCCAGGTATGAGACATTATCTACCTTTCTCCTTGAAAACAAATTCTCAAGAGGAAAAATAGATAAGACTCTTTTCTTGAGAGAGTTGAAGGGTCGGATCCTTTTGGTCTAGATATATGTTGATGACATTATATTTGGATCAACAGATGGGAGTCTTTGCAAAAAGTTTGCTAAACTTATGCAAAGTAAATTTGAAATGAGCAGTATGGGAGAGAGAAAGAAATTCTTAGGTCTCCAAGTAAAGCAATCTGAGGAAGGAATTTTTATTTCTCAGACCAAGTTTACCTTGTATATCATAAAGAAATTTGGAATGGAGAGCTCTACCCCTATGAGAACTCCTATGGGCTCTATTGTGTCTCTAGACAAGGATGAAAAGGGGAAACTCTATAATGAGTCCATGTATAGAAGAATAATTGGCTCATTGATCTATCTTACTGCAAGTAGGCCAGACATCACGTTTGCTACATGTGTATGTGCAAGATATCAAGTGAACCCCAAAGAATCTCACTACTCAGATGTAAAGAGAATTTTGAGATATCTAAAGGGTACTCCAAATTTGGGGCTCTGGTATCCTAAGTCAGATGATTTTGAGTTGTGTGGATATTCTGATGCAGACTTTGCTGGGTGCAAAGAATACAGAAAAAACACTTCAGGAACTTGTCAGTTCCTGGGGAGAAGGCTTGTGTCCTGGAGTAGCAAAAAGCAAAATAGCATTGCAATCTCCAGAGCTGAATCAGAATACATTTCAGCTGGTAGTTGATGTGCACAACTCCCGTGGATTCAACACCAATTAGAGGATTACAATCTGCACATCAAGAGAACACCTCTCTTTTGTGATTCCTCAAGTGCCATCTCAATTGCCAAAAATCATGTGGCACACAGTAGAACAAAACATATTGAAATTAGATATCATTTCATTGGGGAGCATGTTAAAAAAGAGGACATTTGCCTTGAGTATGTTAATACTGAGAGGTAGATTGCTGACATTTTCACTAAACCCCTTGATGAGTTTAAATTCAATCAATTCAAAATTGAATTGGGCATGTTAAGTTCTTGAAATTGGGTATATTGAATCCATCGTATTCCTCTTTAGTAAGTATGCCATATTTCGATAGCTTGGATCTCAGACAAGGTCCACCTTAAAGTGATCTGAAAATCTTAGATCTTGAAGACAGGAACACCAGAAGGCACAACTTTAAGTTCCCTAAAGCAAAACAACCTCTCAAAGAATATCGTCATAATCAATAACGACGACATTGATGAAGTCTCGACGACAACATCTGAATCTCGATGACACCAATACAGATATCTCGACGACACTCTCGCCGATAAAAATACTCTCGACGACACTCCAGACCGACAAAATGACATCATAAAACTCAACACTGTCATGATTGCGTCGCAATTATGAGAGCTTCAAAACCATACAGGAGGATTTGAATAGGTATGCACCTCTTTACCTTCCCAATGCATTACTTTATATATTAGGCATTGTGTAAGCATAAAAATCACATACACACAAAACCCTAGAATCCTTCTTTACTCTTCATCCATACGACAACCCTCTGCTAACGAAATGGTGCTGAAGAAGAATGATGAGAAACTCCCTTCCAGAGGAGAGCTTCTGAAAGGAGTTTGAGCAGACAGAGGAAGACCTGGATATGGTTATAACTCTTTTATACGCATCGGAACTAGAATACCTTCTCACAGAGCCAACCCGTATCTACTATTCAGCCGTCTCAGCGTTCTTTGAAAACACCACATTTCACAAATCATACAAGGAAATCCGAACCATTGTGTCAGGGCAACACATTCAAATGACTGATGAAAGCCTATCCACAGTGCTACAACTTACTACATTTGAAAAGGATTAGACAGAAGAAGACGTCACTGACTCTGATGTCTATGAAGGATTGAAATGGTGTGGTTTCGAAACCAACCCCTACGGCAGCCTGCAGAGAATGCAGATGAATAGGCAAGGCAAACTACTGACAGACATCATCGGAAAGGTACTGATTTGTAAGATCGGCTCGCATGATCGAGTCTCAAAAGAAATGTTTGAGATTATGGTCAGAGTAATCTTAAATAAGAGGACTGATTGGGGAAAGTTATTGTTCGACATGATTGCAAACAACCTCAACTCTCCAAAATTTGGAAGAATACTATCCTTATATCTCTCGAATACCATCCCACATCTCCTAAAAATTTCAAAATCATTTCCTCTCCATTATCTTAAGAAAATAGATGTCAGAACAGTAAGCAGGTGGGAGAAAAGGTTTACAAAGAAAGATGCAAGTGAGTCTTTTGATCAAGGCCTAAAGTCCCCTGTCATAGAATCTCAAGTGCCTCAAGAATCCCTGACTCCAGTTAAGGGGGAGCCTGCAAGAGAAGAAATCCCTAGAATGGATAGTCCTCCTAATCCTCAAGAAGCAGTAGATCCAGTTCATCTAGAGCTTCCTGAAAGAGCCCCAAGAAGTCATCTAGATGTTGGAGAACATGAGCATCCCTCAGAAACCCCTGCACCAATGGAGGGGGAGCATACAGGTCTGACAACAATGTTGCCTTCACCTCAAATAATAGAAGTTGACCCACATCAACTACCCAACACAACTCCCACAGTTGCATTGCCTGATTTCCTGTCTCGCATGGAAGGCATGTTGAACAGTCAAAGAGAAAAATTTGAGACATATCTACATCAGGTTGTCACAGGCTGCTGAAATGATCTTTTTACCAGGATAGATGTCCTTCAAAAAGATATTCAGCACATAAATAATCAGAATGCAAAGGTGTATCACACTGCTGCCAAGGCTGTTAATGACACAGGGAATGAAATAGTACATATCAATGAAGCAACCCGTCTGATTGGACAACAACTTATTATTGTGTTGGTGTAGGGACACGGTGCTACCAACTCTCCCAAAAGCCCGGACTGTTGGGGAATGCGCATACCGCTCCTTTATAGAGCTGACTATCCCAAGGCAGGACCCACGGGGCAGCCATTTAGGCTCACAGGGGACACGCCCTTCTGCTTCGACTAGTGCCGCAACACCGGGGGCATTAATGTACCATAGCCCGCAATCCCTCGATCCCAACAATCCCCCCCCCCCCCCCAGCAACGACCCTGGGGTTTCGAACCCGTGACCTCCTCTGATACCACTTGTAGGGACACGGCGCTACCAACTCTCCCAAAATCCCGGACTGTTGGGGAATGCGCATACCGCTCCTTTATAGAGCTGGCTATCCCAAGGCAGGACCCACAGGGCAGCCAGTTAGGCTCACAGGGGACACGCCCTTCTGCTTCGACTAGTGCCGCAACACTGGGGGCATTGATGTACCATAGCCCGCAAGCCCTCGATCCCAACAGTTGGATAGAATGTACACTCTCAGAACTAATCAACAAGCAATTATTGAGAACCGGGGTGACTCTTTCAATGACTTTGAAGATGCAGTGAATACTCTACTTCAAAAAATTTCATCATCTGCTCAAATTACTCAAGAGTTAGTAAACAATGTTGGTGACAATCTACTGCACCAATTTCAAGTAACCCAAGATTATCTCTCCAATTATTTCAATCAAGCCGTCAGGACATCTCAGGGAACTCTTATGGATGACATTAGCAATCTGAACAATCTACTGACTAAACAAGTTAAGGCTTCTCAGGCATCCCTCTCCAAAGAATTATTTTCAGAAGCCAAAAAGGGGGAGATAATGTCAAGCCACCATGCCATGTGGCTAGCTAATGAAGTTCGATTCTCCATGGAGCTTGAACCTATTGAATATGGGATTGCCTATCAACATCCAATTCCTGAAGGCAATCTCCCTGCAGAAGCTCCTCACAGTGCAATGCCTGAGGCCCTTGAAGAAGAGTATCAAGTGCTTGAGAATTATCAAGAGTATTTTGTTGATGAATCTGCAAGTGGAAGCAGGCAAATCAGGAAAAGCAAAAGGCACTCTGTTGACCCTGAAGAGCAAGAAGCTAAAAGAAGGAGAATGGAAGAGGTTAAGAAAAATCCAAACTTTGAAGAATAGAGTCCTTGCTCTAGAGACATCATTTTCAAGACCTGGAATTTATTCCAACAAGGAAAACATGATAGGGGAACCTTATACAGCTTAGATGAATGGCACAAATATGAAATGAGTGAAGCTGGTAAAAGGGAGTATGGGAATAAGATAAAAAGGGGAGATACGTCAGTACCTGCACATGTACCTCTCAGATATCATCCCAAGCCATTTAACATCTTTGAAAGGCAAAAGCAGAAACAGAAAGAAGCTGAGCAATCAAAGAAGGCAGGACCTTCTGAAAAAGGCAAAGATATTCAAAAGGATTGAAAAGAAAAAGGATTTTAGAAATCGCATGCACACTTTTATGCCTTACATTTATGTATCTGATATATATTGTTAATGTATTGGACCGTCGTGAATTAATATATGCAGTGATCATTTGCCAAACTTATTAACAATTATTATATTTGCTAGTATGGCCTATCTATACTTATAAGTTCTGGCTTCTTCAAATGGGGGGAGATTGTTGGGTATTATGTCTTCAATATCTCTAGATTTGAAGAAGAAACACAAGTATAGATAGGTCAAGTTGTTTTTGATATTATGTTTAAGTTCATGATATGACAGATACATCAAAGCTACATCACTAGTGTATAGATGATAAAAGTAATGAAAAATAAATTAAGTAAAATATCGTCTCAAGACTCAGCAGAAGATTCATGGAGAAAAGTATCATATCGTCGAAACAGTTTCGATGATATCGTCTTGATAAAAGCACATCGTCTTGAAGGATGAAGAAAGCATGTCGTTGATAAAGTTAAGTCCAGATGTCGACAACATCGTCGTGAAGAAAGCTTGTCGTAGATAAAGTTAAGTCCAGATGTCATCGACATCGTCATGAGGAAAGCTTGTCGTAGATAAAGCTAAAGATCAGATGTCGATGACACTGTCCTGAAGAAAGCTCATCGCAGACACAGCTAAGATATCTCCATGATATCATCAAGAAGAAGTAATATCGTTGAGATATTACAGAAAGCCCTGAACAAGGATGTATTTCGACTTAATGGAAGCATACCACTTTGAAGATCGAAGATATATTGCATATAAGGAAGTATCTCGGCGATATCATCCAGAAGAATCAATCTCATTGAGATAACCAGCCAAGTACTAAAGTAGAAAGTATATCGACGACATCGTCGTATAGAATATCTGTTGATCAAGACGATGTCGTCTTGAAGGGACAATATCGTATTGACAGTTGCAGAGCTGCATTTAATGCGCCGACATTCTTGGAAATGAATAATCAGGGAATGTGTACGCCGCCTATATTGCACACAAATTAAGGAGCCATAAATGAAATAATCTCTACAGAATATGGTCGTTACACTGTAGTAAAGAAAGAAATTTATTATTTCTATTCTCTGCAAGTTCCAAGAAAGGCCAGTAATAATGACAAAGAATTTCCAATTCTGCAAGACGTTTTCAAATGAGGAATTGATTATGCAATCAATAAGGGCCTTTATGCATAAGTGCAGAGGAGTATAAAAGAAAGTTTTTTCTTCTACAGAATACACGAGTACTGAGTATTCTGATATACACTTACAGAAGAGAAAGAAAAGAAAACCAAAAGAAGTCTTCATTGCTGCTGGGCTGTGAAGTTCTACAGAAGATTCTGAAGAAAGGTTCATTGATCCACAAAATCATTGGACTTAGAAGAAGAAGAAGAAGATCTGTTATTCAAGTGTTCATTTTCTAAAGTCTTCTTTTCTACAACAACAATTTTGTACTACTTTGTAGGGTTCTTTGTGAACCTGAGTTTGGTAGGATCTAGTGATAGATCTGATTTGGTAGGGTTCTGTGAACCTGAGTTTCATAGCATCTTGCTGGAGATCTGAGTTTGTAGGACTTGTAAAGTCTGAGCCTTGTAGGGTTCTGTGTGAACCTGAGTTGTAAGATCTGAGTATAGTGAAAATATCTGAGTTGGTGAAGTTGCCTAGTCTAGCACACTACTAGACAGGTGGGAGGGACTATGGACTACCTCTAGACACATTGTCTAGTTGGGAACCACTATAAATCATAGTGTGTTTTCTGTGATGTTTGTGTGATGTGATAGATAAACTATTAAATAGCAAAGAAAATTTAAAACACCTAATCCCCCCTAAGTGTAGTTTACAGTCAACCCATATCTTTCAGATATTGTGATCTTGGCCTTCAATTGTTAAAACGTCTATTTTCTACTAAAACAAAACTCTTACTCATTTACTATGCTTCAAACTCATATAAAGATGTTCACTTATCTTGAATTATGCTTTTCACTATCCTTACTACTTGTACGCTCGATCATGAATATTTTCTTACCCAACAAGTGGTATTGGTTGCTTATCTAATGATACTTCATGCTTTCTCCACACTTCTTACAAAAGGTGGAGAATAACTAAGTAATTCAAACTCCATCCTTTACTCACTCACCATGTAGTATCACTAAGTTATAAATTCTTGTCATGCGCTTTACCTTCTCTCCACCCTCTTTTGATAATACCAAAAGAGGGAGAATAACTTTGAAAGAAATTCACAATTAAAGAGAGTAAAATATATAGGACGCTTTGATGTAGGGGGCACTCAAATAGGGGGAGCATCTATATAGGGGGCATATTCATATTATCACGCATATCCTTTATTATAAACACAAGTCTTATATTAGAATGATTTCTTTTTAAGATGATTTGTTATTATCAAAAAGGGGAGTTTGTTGGAACATGCTTTACACATCTCTTGATTTGAGAATAACAAATCTCATTGTATTTGATCATATTTGCTATGTGTTTATAGTATGTAGGAACTTCTACTTTCAAGCCTCTATGAGTACGGAAAAAGAAAGATGACGATTCCCTATCAGATAAATACTATGATGCTAGCACGACGCTCTAACGCTACCGCTGGTGGTAGCTTCTGCATATTTAGAAACATCGTCAAGAAAGAAACATTCGTCGAAAAAGGAAGGTCGTATGGACTGAATATAACAACTCTTAACGCGGCGCGTTAAGTCTAATGCCAGGCGGTAACTTATGGAAGTTCTGCGATCATGATGCTGATTGAGGAGCAAAAAAGAAAGGAGATCTGATGGCTAGGAAAAAGATAAAGCTAACGCGGTGCGATAACCTTACCGCGGCGCGGTAGGAGAGGACGCCAAATTTGGAGCCAGAATGTTGCCAAAAATGAACCAATATGTGTGCCAGCTTGTTGCCTAAAAAGGACATCGCCCGGTGGTAGCACTACCGCTGACGTTAGGATCAGAGTCTATTTAATGAGCAGTCCGCCTCCGTTTTGATTGCTGATTTGACGAGACATTGAATCCACAACTCCTGTATTCCTGTATTCGTGAGAGCCTCCTCTTTGCAGCTGATTTGACGAGACATCGGATCCACAACTCCTATATTCGTGAGAAATCCGTCAACATTCGTGAATGCTAAGGACTTGAAGAAAGATCAATCACGCCGACTTCATCTTCAAGTTCAACCTTTGAGAGAGTTGCTTTGATGTTATAGATTTTGTTATTTGTAACTCTTTTTATCATCAATAGAGAATTTGCCTCGTGGTTGGCGACTAGGGCCTTGCGAGGACTAGGTAGAATTCACTGCGTGGGTGTGACGACTAGGTTTAGGGTTAGATCTAGGGGGTGGCTCGAGACCTCATCTGGGGAGAGATAGGATAGAGCCAACTGGTCCTCAAGAGAAGGGTCAAGATAGAAAACCAAAAAGGATTTTACGCATTCGTTTCAATCTCAAGCGTTATTTGGATAAGTTTTTGTAATTATTCTAAAAGCAATAATGCTATATGTTTTTCACTAATATCGTTATGCAATCTTTAATCTTTGAAATCTAAACAAAATGGCATTCTTTGTCACTAACGCCGAGCGGTAACACTACCGCTGACGGTAGTAACAGAGTTCACATCTGTTGTGCTAAATATAAACCACTTTCATAAGAAGCTTACTACAATGTCTAACCTGAGATATTCTTATAAATACTGTCAACCTATTTGAATAAACTCAATTAACTTACAAAGTTTTAAATCCCTTATTCACCCCCCTTCTAAGGGCGTCTATAGATCCAACAAGTCAAGACCGCTGCAGATAGGCGACCTCAAAATTCTTCTCGAGGAAGAACTTGCAAAGCTCCGCCGTCTCTCCCTCAACGTGAGGAGCATGGTAGACCGACTCGCTTCGCTAGACATGCGCGTATGGAATATTGCCGAAATTCCCCTTAATGAAGAGGATCCAGTGATTCCAATGGCGTACCTTGTTGAGGGTCTCGCAGACCTTAATCCTCGAGCTGGTCAAAAAGGCGTCTCCATCCGAGGTCGCACTGTAAACGAATATCTTGCGGATGGAGGTGAGGTTGAACTCTATCCTCTCCTCGCGCATGTAGCAGACGAATGTCATGAGCATGACAATCACATTCGTGTTGATCTGCGCTGACACCATACCGAAGTACTTCAGGAACTGCTTCACCTCAGGCCACGGAGGGAGGCGAATACCCACCTCGAAATGGGAAAGGGGGAAGGCGAGATCATCCTCGTGGAAGGTGTTGATTGCCTCGCGCTCCTTTGGGCAATGAGCTGAGTATCCCTCCGGGAGGTACGCGACCTCGAAAGTGAGGCGGTCCTCCTCCGACACCTTTCCCTCAGGGAAGAAGTGATCGACAAAGTTCGCCACGCAATTCCCTCACCCGTCAGATGGATCAGAGGTCTTAGCCACTTTTTAGGAAGGCTGACGAGTAGAACTAGCGAGTCGAAGGCAAGGTGAAAAGAAGGGGGTAATTAACGCGGTAGGTGAATGCGGAAATGCAAGGGGGGTATTTATAGAAAAAGAGGGGTCAGACAGGTTTCGCGACTTACGATGCGACCCGCTCAGCTTATGCACACTCGCCCCTACTCACGTGCGAGAACCACTTAGTTCTATCTCGACGAGCACATGCGAGCACTCTTACCCTGCAAACCATATCATCGGATGGCGATAGAAAAAATACAACATGCGAGCCACACCAGATAAAGAAAAAAAAGCACAAATCCTTGCGAGACCGGGTTAGACATAACAAGAAATAATGTTCATAAAAAAAACATCAGTTTAAAATAAAAATACAAAGGGAACTCGAAGGCGGGTGGATTGAAGGCGCGACTGGTTTCACCTCCGGGGACCTCGACCGCACATTCGCATCCTCGGGCCTCGCCTCACGAAGGCGTACTCGCAAGCGGCAGCAATCTTCTGCTGGAAGGCGAGCTCGCACTCATCAATCCTCCTGAAGTTGTCCTCCAGCGACGCCGAAGCACCACATGCGAGTCACTGCACTTCTTCTGCGAGCAGAGTACAGTCTCCCTCAAGGGCCTCCATTCGTCTTTCCAGAGTGAGGATGTGAGGGAAGGGGTCATTGTCCGCCTAAGCCCTCTCCTCCATGATCTCGCAGAGCATATATCCATGCTTTCGTAGAATGCCCGCCAGCCGACCTTTCATCTCAGCAGCATTGTAAGGGTCGCCGAGGTACTCGTCGATGATGTACGGAGAAGGCAGCGCCGAGTAGAGCACTTTCTCATCGGACTCGTCAGTCCTTTGAGTGTCATCTGAAGAAAGGTAAACAATTAGTGCCAAATTGAAAAACAGGAAAGCGCGAGTGAAGTTCCTTACTGAGTGAGTCCTCGATAGCTTTCCCCTCGCGGTGTGGGGCAGGCTCACGGTCCTGACTGGTAAGAAAATTTGGCCTCCCGCCGAAGGGATAGAAGGTGGGGAGCACCAGGGATTTTCCCGAACCCTATCGCAGGAGAGTCTTTTCAGGATCCTGCACTTCAGGGGGCACGACAGCACCGACAGCAGTGCTCGCAAGGGCCGTCTTGGCGAAGCCCTGGGCGGTGAGTTCGTCGAGAGGTCGATGTATTTAGGCACTGCAAAATATAGGCATACCCATAAGGCGCGAGTTGAACGCATTAAGGAGTGATGATTCACTTACCAAGGATACGACAGGTGTCAGGGTTGACTTTTTTACTCGCTTTCTACTGCTCGTCGATTCGCTGATTGCTCGCACCACCTTCCGTGGCGGTATTGACCTGTGAAACGTATGACACAAGACCGACATAACCTCGCGAAAGTTGTCGCAAGCGAATGCATTAAGGAAAAAGACTGTACCTGTTCCAAGACCCCAAGGCCCAAGCTAAGAGGGAAACTCGGCTACAGTTTTTCCCTCCCCCCACGGACTCTCGCCTTGCCCTCTTGGCGGCGCGCTTCTCCACTCGCTTCGGCATAGCCCGCGAGGAGTGTTCGATGATGAGCCATAGTAGACCGGTGGAGGTCGCTTCGCTCTTCTTCTTAGCAGCGGTGAAACGAGCTTGGAGTTCTTGGGAGAGCGGCATGTTGATCAATCGAAGGACAACGATAGAAGATGGAAGTGGGTTCGGGGGAGGGGGGTTCCCTCCTAGTATATATAGCCCCCGGTGGGACCCACCAAAAGATTCCCCTCAAAATTAAGGCACTCTCCAAGCATTCGGAGCTGAACCATCTTTCAGAGTTGAGGCAAACTTACAAAGAGCGGGGATTGTGTACAACCCCGTGTTTGTCGAGTTGGTTCACCAAGCCACCAGGTGATCTGGAGCGAGACTGGGGCTTTGACGAGTCAGCAGGGCTAGTGGCGGGTCTTAGCTCGCACTTGCTTCTAGTGGGCACGCAACTCCAACTCAGTGCAAGGGGCGAGTCCCAGCTCTACCGGGCACTCGCCGCTCCGGCAAGTTGACTTAGAGTAGCCTGGACTCGCCTGTTAGGTTGGTGGAATATTTTTCCTAGGGATTTCCATTTTGGCCTGCAGTTAGCCTTTCCAAACAGCGGGATTCCGATGTTGGCAGACCAATCTGGGATGCTTTTAGTAAAACTAAGATGCAAGATTCAGCTATCCGCAGACCATTTTGGGAAAACTATAAATAGACCCCAATGACACCTTTGGAGAGGAGGATGACTTGTTTCTCTCTCCTATGGTTTGCTTTGGTCGGTTAGAGAGTTCTGGTTTGCTGCTCACCGTGGTTTCCTGGTGGGTAGACGGGGCTCTCTAGCACTCTCCAAGATCTATCGGGTTAGTGGAGGGACCTCCTCACTGCAGCTCGCAGGTCTGTTCCTAGTTTTCACCTTTTATGAGTGAGGTTCTTTGCTATGAGTGCCCAACCTAGTGACTGAACTTAGGAGAAGTAAGAACAAGCTACACCAATCCGAACTCCTCTCGAGCCGTGGTTTTCCCTTGCACTCGAGGGCCAATCTCCGTCCGGCCTGAGGAAACCTTTCCGGGTTTAGAGGTTGAACCGTAGTTTTAGGGTTCAATATGCATGATTTTACGGTCGTATTATTTTTAGCAATAATCAGAATATAGATATTTTGGTACTTAAAATGAATGTAAAAATACCAACATTAATATTTTGTGATTTTTTCACCAAAAAATTATTTAAATGCCGAAAAACGTGATTTAGTGCGTATAATGGACTATGGCGCACACAGAGCTATGTGCGTCATACGCACCAAACAATTTCTCTCTAAGTAAGGCCCTGTTTGGCACAACGGTAGCGATAGTGAACATGGTGGCTATGAACTATCGTTCATGAACACCCGACCTCACCTAAGAAACTTCATAAGCTTTTTATGTTCAAAACTAGTTTTCTTTTCTCGGTGGCGGTCACTAAGAAAAGAAAACTAGTTTTGAACATAAAAGTGAATGAAGTTACATAAGTGAGGTCGAGCGTTCACAAACAATAGTTCATAATCATCATGTTCACGATCATCACCACCGTGCCAAACGGAGCCTAAAGCTAGATGTTCTGGAGAACTGAGTTCGAAAGACAGATTTAATATCACACTCTATTAGTAATATAATAAGGGCGTTATTATAGGCATCCAAGTTATGGCTAGAGGCAGCCCATTAAATTAAGAGGTCCCATCTTTTTTAGTTCTCCTCATTTCAAACTAATAGCTGCCCAACTCTGATTTTATTTCTTCCGCCTCCCCCATGCCGACTCATGCCACCGAGGTTTCCCCCGTCGCCCATAATCCGACCGCCCATAAACCGATCTCCTCCACCTCCACCAAGAATCTGACCGCCGGAGAGCCCACACACATCCTGGCGACGTCCATTCCAACCGTCGGACAACCAATGCACCTCCAGTCGAGTCCACCCGTGCAGGAAGACGGTGCCATTCCCAATCCAGAGGCTCAAATCGACCTCGATTTCATCCTTCAACTGCTTATTGCTCACCTTTTGCCAATCCAGAGCCCTTCTCCATCTCGTTCACTAAATGATGAGGAATCTGTGCAAACTATGGGAGACGAGCATTGTTGCATTACCAATTGATACTAGTAGGTAATAATAATTTCTCTAAACTATAAAACCTTTGGTTTAATTATTAAACATCATTTGATTTTTTTTTAGGGTGCCGCATTTATTTGTTTGATGAGGCCAAATTTAGTACAAAGTATATATATGATGTGGAAAGATGAGTTTTGTAGTAAAAAGTATAAGCAAAGATCTATATATATGATGTGGAATGATATGCCTTAATTATTATTATTTTTAAAACAAAATTTGGGCTACCAATAATAACTTGGGTTGCAAGCAGTGACAGACGCATGAAATATATTCAGTGTGTGCGAAGTATAAAATTATTCAATAAAGTAAACAAATATAATAAAATGTGTCCATATTACATTAATATCACAGAATTCTGTAAAGTAGTTGATCAATTTGGGAAAAACAATATCATTTACCATACTTTTTTTATGTTTCATCTTCTAGGAGCATTTCTTGATAATTTTATTTTTGTTGGTAACATTTTTTAAATATTGATTATCAAATAAGCATTTATTCATTACTCTCTAATTACGTAATTAGATTTTGATAAAATGAATCGAATACAGCTCTCACCCATAGTGAAATCACAAAAAAAAAATTTAATCATGTCATGCATACTTCCTAGTAATCTTTTCACCTTCTTATGTCTTTTTCATAAACTCAATTTTTTTATTATTCTTTGTCATAATACTTTAAATAAGTATTGTTTGATTCTAATGATTATTCAAATTCTTATATTTTTTTATGAATTAACAAAAATTCTAAGCTTTTAAGACGTATATAATTTAGAACTAATTAAATTAATGAAATTTGCGAAAAATAAAGTAAATATAATTCAAATAATAAATTAAAATCTTAATTCAGTGTTCTTTATAAATTATTTGAATATCGCCATCGCTTTTAAATATTTTTACGATTTTCACACAATAACATAATAACGAACTTGTTTATATATATATTTTTAAACAATTAACTTGTTAATGAAGAAAACAAACAATAATATAGTAACAAACATGTTTAAAAAAACTTAAGAAAACAACATAAGAACAAGCTTGTTTATAAAAAATATTTAAACAATAGCATAACAACCTTGTTAAAAAAACTTAACATTGTTATTAGTAGGAATTGAACCCAAGACCACTAGATTGAAAAAAACACTCTACCAACTGAGCCAAGAAAACCATTTTGATTTACATATTTTTATTGTAATATACTTTTTAACGTGTAAGTCTTGATAAACCCATTTTTTTATAACTGACGATAGTATTTTTAAAATTTCGTGTGGGCGGCCGCCTATGGTTGCAAGGTGATATTAACGGGCTACTATTAATCATGAACTACCACTAGCTAAAATTGGTTTTATACTCTATAAGAGAGGAAAATTTTCTATATGCTATCGCATAATGAGCATGGCACGTTGATATTTTTTGGGTCTTTATATTGGCAGCCCGCAAATGGCTATTTGCAACCCATTTATAATGGCAGCCCGAGAAGTCGATATTAGCAGCCCGAGAAGTTGATATTAGCAGCCCGATGGATATTGGCGGCCCAAATTTTAAAAATATAATTAGAGTTTAAGAAAACATATTTAATTAACAACATAGTCCATATTTAACAAATAACATGATAATCTTTGAAGGATTTATATGTCCTCCAACAAAATCTACAAAACAAGATGGGATAAAAGAGTGTCGCTCCACTAAATACATCTCCCCTGCAAATGTAAAGTCAACAAATTATTATAAATTATATGCAATTTTATGACTACTAGATATACAAGTATTGTAAAAGGACTAACCATTTTTTGCATAGTAGTAAGCCATTTTATGCAGCTTCAAAAGTCACAAAATATTTTGCAATCTGTACATGTAGTATATTTAAAGTTATTTTATAGAAATATTAGTAGTAATAATGAAAATAAGTACTCATACCATGAAAAAATTCAGAGTCGCGTTATGAACGGTATGTCTCATTGCTCTGCTACCTCCATATGATATGTTGCCCAAATTGGAAATATTCGCGGCAATGGACATTCTTCACCCAATCGCAACTAAATGTAGTGATTTTCATTTATAAAACAAATGCAAATAAGCTTTCGAGTCTCAGGCGGAGCCAAATGTAGCGGAAGGAAAGTGAACGACTGCTCAAGCGATATGTACAAGTTGAACATTGTAGCAAGATGTTATTACCAACACCATGCCAGGCATCGACATCCACTTATCAACCGGTGCCAGAACCGTTTGACAATCTAATGAGTTCAACAAATCAACTCTTCTAGCTATTCCAAATATGTTAGTATACAACCTTTCATGTTGTTGTAGCTCTTGGAAAAGATCATGTCGGACTTGATTCCAATTATCATTCATGTAAATTGCGTTACTATGTACTCTATACCCACAATGACCATCGCCCAATACATCAACGACATCTATAATATGCGAACAAAAATTAGATAACATTTGACTTTTGATTTTTTCTGCAAAGTTTCCTCCTATAGTTCTCCATATCTTTCTAGCCGCCTTCTTCATGTTTGTATTTTGTGACTTTTGTTCAAGCATCAAGACCATTCTTATCATGGCGTCTCCTAGGCGTCGCCTAGTTGACGCCTAGGCGTCCAGTCGGCCGATTGAAAACAAGGCGAAGGCCGCCTTATTTTTTTAAAAAAGTAGGGGTATAGACAACGGTTTATATATAAACAACTGTCTATATGCTCATAGACAGCGGTTTATATATAAACTGCTGTCTATTGTAACATTACGTATACAATAGACAGCGGTTTATATATAAACCGCTGTCGAATAGGAATATAAGCGATAGAATTTACCCCGACTTTTTACTTTTTACCGTCGATGGATCGTTTGCTGCTCTGTGCGAAAACCCTAAAGGCGATTTCTCCTCGACAAGTCGACATCTTCCTCAGGTTCGTTTTTACGTTTTTTTTTCTTGCTCTTCTAATTTCTAAGGTGAATGGTATAATTTCTAAGTTGAATGGTATAATTTCTAAGTTGAATGATCATTTCATATTTTCCTACTTCCAAGTTCCTACTTCTTCTATAGTTCTGTATTTATATGTGTGATTGACTTAATGTGTGGTAGACTAGTATTACCTCGATATCATTGCGGTTTTGTATGAATTTTGTTTAGGTTTTTAGATGGTTTAGGTTTTTTTTAGGGCTTTCTTATTACAGAAAAATGACTGATAAAGGATCCTCATCAAAGTCAACAAGAGGCTTCACTAAAATGATGGGATTGAATAAACTTAGAGTAGAGGGGAAGAAGATTTTTATTTCTGTTAATGATGCATCCTGTCATATTCAAGATGTCACAATATTATCAGAGTTGCTTGATAGTAAAATAACAGAGATAGGAGCAGATTGCGTTGTTCAGGTAACTTTTTTGGTTATTTTAATTTTCATATTTCATGTTTAATAGTCTACAACTATAGACTATAGAAGTATAGAACTTTACATATATAAAAAATTATGTTGTATGCAGGTAGTGACTGACAATGCCTCTAATTATAAGGCAGCTGGTAAAATTTTAATGGAGAGAAGGCCCACATTATTTTGGACTCCTCGTGCAGCTCATTGCATTGATCTCATGCTAGAAGATATAGGCAAGCTGCAACAAAACAAAATGGTGATAAGAAAGGCAAGGATGATTACAAATTTCATCTACACGCACACTCGTTTACTTGATGCAGTAAGGACTACTATTGGTGGTGATCTAGTCCAGCATTCAGTGACTAGATTTGCAACATCATTCCTTACTCTACAAAGTGTGCTTAAGCATGAGGAGAAGTTGAAATTATTCTTTGTGTCGCCTTCATGGAATGTTGCTAATCTGGCAAAAACCGAAGCCGGAAAACAAGTTGTTGAAGCAATACTTTCAACTGTTTTTTGGAATGGAGTAAGAGATTGCTTAAAAGAAGGAAAGCCACTAATAGCCGTGTTGCGATTAGTAGATGGTGATGAAAGGCCAGCTATGCCTGAAGTATATGTGGCAATGAAAGAAGCCAAACAAAAGATCAAATGATCATTTTGATAATAAAGAAAGATTATATAAAAAAAATATTGACATTGTTCAAAATAGGTGGACAAATCAAATGGAGCAACAGTTGTATAGGGCGGCTTTGTTTCAAAATCCAAACAAATATTTTGAATATGAGGAAAAACATCCCGATGATACTTGGAAATTTCAAGATGTTTTCAATGATGTTATTGTAAGACTAGTGCCCGATCAACAATTGCAAGACAAGATTGCAGAGCAAGGCACTAACTATAAAGCATCTCGAAATAGTTTTGGAAAGCCTATGGCTATTAGGCAACGAACCACCTTAAATCCAAGTGAGTATTGATTACGTTTTTATTTTTTCTTAAACTACTTATATGTTATACTAATTTATTTTTGTCTAAAATAAATAGTGGATTGGTGGGGTGCACATGGAGGACCGAATGTTGACCTTACAAAGGTAGCATTGCGCATACTTGGCTTATGTTGTTCTTCTTTTAGTTGTGAGTGCAACTGGAGTACTTTTGAGTTTGTAAGTATACAAAAATTTAATTTAAAATTGAATTTGTTTTATCCACTAACAAATAACAAGTTTGCAACTATCTTGATTCAGATTCACACAAAGAAAAGAAATAGATTGGAGCATCAAAGGCTTAATGATCTTATATACATCCAATACAATCGTCGTCTACAAGCACGATTCCAAGAAAGACATGAAAAAGGAAGAAATTACAACTCTTTAGTGCTTGATGAGCTAGATTGGAGTAGTGAGTGGATGATGAACAAACCGGAGGAAGCTTTAGTTTATGATGATGATGATCTCACATGGGAAGCTGTAGAGAGAGCTATTGGGACTAGGGCTCGAAATTTACGAAGTGGTGCTCAAGCTAATCTTGAACTAGTAGCCGAAGGGGATGAAGATCTAGATCATTTTAGCGTTGCAAATGATGATGAAGATCTTGTTGATAATTATGGGCAAATGATGAGTACCTCAAACCAACTAAGCTCATGCAATGCCAATGACGATTTACTAGATGATGATTTTATTTGATCTAAAAAATTATTAATGCTACATTGCTACTGTGTATCAGTGTATGATGATAACATTTTGGTATTGAGTGAAATGGTTGTGAATCTTGTGATTGTCAATTTGTCATTATATATATTGATTCTGAATGTTATTTCTATTTGATTCTGAATGTGTGATTGACTGATTGTTCATGTCACTATTCCTCAATGTGTGGAATGATACTGTGTACCTGAATGCTGAATGAAAAAAATCTGTGTATCTGAATGCTGAATGACTTCTGGGAGTGTTGAAAATTCTCTTTCAGACTTTAAAAAAAAATCTGGGACTATAGACAGCAGTTATTTCAATAACCGCTGTCTATAGTCCCCTGACAGTGACTATAGACAGCGGTTATTAAAATAACCGCTGTCTATTTTCTTCATTTGTTAAAAAAATTAAATGTCGTCTAGAATTTGCTCGCCTTATTGCCGCCTAGGCGTCCGCCTTGTCGCCAAAGCGTCAAGGCGGTCGGGGCTCGCCTTGGTACGCCTTGACGCCATGATAAGAATGATCAAGACATGCTCGAAGTGAGATGGATCCCTCTTCGTGGATTTATAATCATCCGCAAATTTTTTTCAACTACCTTTCAGACGACCTTTTGATTTTGCCGGCATTTTTGGCTCCAAAGTTTGAGTAGTTTGAGGGTTCACAATTTCACGTAATTTGTTTTTCATTTTCTTCCGCTGTAAATCACTAATATTATTATACCGTTGTAATAACCCATCAAGCTCTTTCTCTAGATCATTCGTGTCCGTCGTAGATGCATAATTCTTTGTAGTCTCGTTTAAAAATAAAACTCTCCAATGTTTATGAATCATCTCTAATGGATACGGAGTACACTGATTTAAATATGGAACAAGTTCATGTGCACATGGAAATCCTGGTGTAAATCTTGTCTTATGTCTACACAACTGTTGTTCCAAATATGCAGATTTTAGTGATAGCTCCTCTTTCTTAATGATCTCCAAAGCCGCTATTGAGATATTACCAATTAATTATGAGTACAACAATGTCTTATAAGCAGTGCTAACTTGCATTTGACTCTATCCAAATATTTTTTTAATTTCTATATGTTGTAGCAAAATCATTTGGTTAAATGCTTTCCATACAGTGGAAAGACTACCAATGAAAACTTCAAGGAATTTCTTCAGCACACTGTGACCCCCTTCAACACGATTTGTGCTCTTGTTCCCCAAGTGTAAATATATATTGATCCAACAAAACACAAAATATTCTTTGTACGGATCCAACCACGTAGAAGTAACATATGCAATAACGGAAGGAAATTCACAACATAATCAACCAGCATTGATTAAACCGCATGTTATACTCATTTTTAGTCTCCACAATAATCAAATGTTGCCATACACCCAAAAAAGTCTCGCAATCCTTTCCAGCTTTGAAAAATATCTTGCAATGTGTCAAAATATTCCTACTAATATGTACTATACATAATAGGTGCTTTGCTTGAGGGAAAGTAGACTTGATTGCATTCAACAAAGCAATCTCCCAGTCCGTTACAAAAATATTTGGCAAAACATTTTCATTAAAAATGTGTTTAAAACATTGCAATGCCCAAGTGTAACTAGCCTCTGTCTCATTCGATAAAAATGCAAACGATGAGAAGAATGTCTGATTTGTAGAAGTGATGCCAACGATACATAAAAGCGACAATCTGTAGCGGTTGGTCTTATAAGTGCAATCAATCAAGAAAGTGTTTGAAAATAAATTACTTAACTTCACTGCGGCTGGATGCGCAAAAAATATGTTCTCTAAGTGATTAGTCAAACAATTTACTTCATTGTAACTAATATAGGCCGCTTCATTAGTGCACTTATACAAATACTGAAATGGAGTACTACCCGCCAATTCATGTTTGTAGATCTTGGCTTTCTCATTGTAAATGGTTCTCATTGACGTAGAATTTAACGGATTTCTACTCTTCAATGCAGATAATATCTTCCTTGGTTTCACCCCGACATTACACATATCTTCAACTATTGCGGTTTCACTTTGATCTAGTCTCCCAGCATATGGTTGCGCTTCGAGATGAACCAACCCGTGATTATGCACACCACACATAACATCAACCTTCCACTCATCAATGGCCTCTCTACGGCCCCTAATTGCAAATTTGCAACCGCACCGCTTGGAGCTAGATTTTCTCATTTTTTTAAACAAAACCCTTGTTTTGAGATTCTCGACGAAGCCGGATCGATCACACCCAAGAATAACTCTAGGTTTTGCCCTTGACTCAATCTTATCGGCCTTTGTGATGATTACAACAAAACCTAAACCTTTGCCAATATTTCTAGCCAATTCTACCATTTGCTCTTTGCAACAAAATGTCTTATTAGTACTGAAATGTTCTTCGACATCGATTGAAGGTTTTTCGGAGAAATCCCCATACGTCAATAATTTCATACTTTCATCGGAACTCATTTCAAGCTATATCAAAGACGAAAAAAAAATTTGTTTAGGACAAGAAAAACATACCCAAAAACCAACACTTAGAATATGAAAACCCTAACCTTTGCCAAAAAACTTGAAAATCTTAACCACAAAATTTCTCTAACAAAGAGAACCCTACATGAGAATAAAATACGAAAAATAAGCACAATAAGGAGAACCCTAACCCAAGAAGAAGAAACCTTAGGTTATGAACACCACAATCCCTAAAAAATCAACATGCATTTCTCTCTAAATGGTGCTATGAAACTTCAAAATGCAAAAAAGAGGTGAAAGGAGGCCAAAAATTACCAGATTATAACTTTTTTGGAGAGCTCGGTCGGCCAAATGACAGAGGAGAGGGCTGGGCGGCGGCTGGGCGAAGGGTGGTCGGCGACAGCAGGGCGGCGAAGCGGGCGTGACCTAGCGGGAGGGCGAATCGGGAATGAGGAATCGGGAGAATAGGAGAGGGGCTGCCTTTAGAGGTTTTATTTTTAGGTTATAATTGAGATTTGGGGTATTTATGAGTTGCAAATAGCCATATAGAGGCTGCCAATATAAATAACCTATTTTTTTTTTGCTTAAAAGTTACAGTTATAAATTACGATCCAAAAATTACAGTTATAAATTACGATCCGAAGTTATAAATTATGATCCGAAAATTGCAGTTCAAATTTTTTTTTTCCGGCTGATTTTTATTTGAAAATTACAATTATAAATCCAACTATATTTTTAACTATTGATTTTTATTCCAAAATATATACATGTGAATATTTAAAGTTAATGTAAATTGTAAAAGTACTATAATTTATATTCTATAATTATGCGCCCTATAATTTTCTCTAGTTAGCGGAGGTTACTGCGTCAATTGCTTTTAGCCGGAGTTACTTAAATTGTTAGCATCCCGTCTCACAGTCACTCTCTTTCCCCTTCCTTCCTGCTCCGGCGAGAGTTCGTCGGACTCTCCTCTAGCCGGAGATGGAGATAGGATGCCTCTTTCGGCTTTCCGTCTTGCTTCTCTGCTTCTGTTCCGCATCAAGAGCTCAGATGCCTGGTACGTTTTTCTTGCTGATTCCTTATACCTCGCTCTTCTTACTTCGTAGTAAGTATTTAAAGCGCATCTTGCGCAGGAGAACTCCAAGCCTGGGTTTTCTTGGTTTATGTGAGCTGGGTTCATGAGATTTGATTGCTTGATTCATTGATTTTGTTGTTGTTGCTGGGTTAGTAAATTGGAATGGAGAAGAAATGCTTTACTAGTTATGGATAGTTCGTCAGATTTTACTGCTTTGATTCATCATTTTTTCGTTGATGTGAGATGTTTTGGTTAGATGTTCGAACTTATATCACACAGAGAAAATCTTTGTAGTTTCTGCTCTGGGACTGCTCCTATCTGCTGCTTTCATACACACTGTCTTGGACTCCTACATTCTGAAAATGATTGTTCAAATAGGCTGGAAATCCACGGCTTGTTGCCGGACGCTTGAGCCCCATGACTCCTAGTACTCTTGTCTTCCTAACATTCGTGCCTGCCAAGTACTTTCTGCCGAGCACTCATGTTTGTTGAGTACTCGTGTCCGCGAGTGCTTCTATCTACTGAAAACTGGTGTCGGACTTCTCCCGTATACCCACCAAGTAGCAAAAATAAGAGAAAAATGCTATTTTGGATGGTATTTTGTAATCAAAAGGTTGGGAATCGTAGGGTTTGATCCTTTATTATTCTTTGGTCATAGGATCTCAGCACACACATTACTACGCTGCACCAAGTGGTATCATGGCTTCGGTGTACTTGAAGTATAGTGGGAACCAAGTACGAGAAGAATAACCCACATTGTTATGATGAAGAGCATGGCACTACTAACCTCTTTGCGTCAGTCTTGCTAGCACCGAGATCTCAGCCCGCAGGAGCCAATGTTTTGACTCACAAAGTCCGAATTACAGTATGACCAAATGCTACTTGTTTGCGAGCGACCATTGAAGAAGGAGGCAAAGAAGAGAATAAAAGACTATTTTTTTTCTTGACGAGGTGGTCGTGTTACATTGTGGAGGTCCCTCCGCATACCCAGAAGTGTATAGGAACTCCCTCTCCTGAACCAAGTGTTGTGCGAGTTCGACTAGAGGAGGTGGATAGGCGAGTTGTTAGTCGTGACGTCGGTTCGAGACTGGATAAGGTTGATACATTCCTATGCCATTTGCGCTGAGGGCGAGCTCAACTGGAGGAGGTGGAATTGACGAGGTGAAGTAGCGTCGATGATATTAGACCGAACTTAGGATCAACATATTTCCGGTTGCCCCATGTCCGCGGGCCCCTGACGAGATGGACTTATGCGAGTTGAAAGTCGCATCAACGATACTAAACTAGACTTATGATCAACGCGCTCCCGGCCGCTGCATGTCCACGAGGCCCCTGGCGAAGTGGATTTTGGCGAGCTGAGTGTCGAGTTAACGATACTAAACGAGGGATCCTATGGTATATTTCATTTGGAGGATGCCAAGCATGACTATTGCATTCCAATTAGCTGTTTTTGCATCAATTGCAACTTCAGTAATCTTACTGATTAGCGTACTACTAGTTGTATTTGCTTCTTCTGATGATTGGTCAAGTAACAAAAATGTTGTATTTTCTGGTACATAATTATGGTTTGGATTAGTCTTCCTGGTAGCTATCATGAATTCTCTCATCTCTTGACTTCTTTGGTATTTCCATGCATATCCGAAGGGCCCCTAGCGAGGTGGACTTAGATGAGTTGAAAGTCGCATGAATGGTACTATACTGAACTTATGATCAACAAACTCCTAACTGCCGCATCTCCGCGAGGCCCGTGGTGGCGAGGTGGATTTATGTGAGTTGAATGTCGAGTCAAAAGTACTAGACTCGACTTGGGATCAACACACATCCAACTGTCAACTGCCGATGTCCACGGGCCCCTGACGAGGTAGACTTAGGCGAGTTGAAATTCACATCAATGATACTAGACTAGACTTATGATCAACACACTTCTGGTTGTTGCATGTCTGCGGGCCCCTACCGAGGTGAATTTAGGCGAGCTGAAGGTTGCGTGAACAATACTAGACCAGACTTGGGATCAATACACCCCCGGCTGCCGCATGTTAGTGGGGCCCCTAGCGTGGTGGACTTAAGCGAGTTGAAAGTCGCACTTATGATCACACACTCCCGTCCGCCACATGTATCCGGGGCTCCTGGCGAGGTGGATTTAGGAAGATGAATGTTGCGTCAACGGAGTCCCCGATGAGGTGGACTTAGGCGAGTTGAAAGATTGGTTTAAAGAACTTCAGCTCGACAGAGCATGTTAGGATATTCTTCCCTTCTTGCCTCCCAACAGACCTTCAATGCTCGAAATGTGCGAGTACCAGAGAGGTAGGAAACCAACGTGCAAGGAGTGATCTGATTTCAGTCGACAATGCAACGGCTTGGGTTTAGAAACATGCACCCTAGGGCGTCGACCGTTGCGTGGTTAGAAGGTTGTGAGGGGAGTAAGGATTGGGTCAGTCGTCCTAAACGAAGCTTTGGAGAAGTGTCATCCCGATTTGGGGAGATATCGTCGTGCCTTTCAAGGATAGACAACCAATGTGCAAGGATGGAGATGATCTCATCCGACAATGCAGATGCTTGAGTTTAGAGTCATGTCGCCTGAGAGCAAGTTGACCTCTCACCCCAAATCAGGACGTATTCTTTATAAGAGAACAAACATAGTTGCATACAACAAACAATTAAACCTGTCATGGTAAGGTAAGTCAGAAATATATTGACATCTATCAATGTGTACATGTAGGACTATTAACTCATGTCTTGAGGTGAGCGGTCACGGATAGTGGCTCTTTAGATCATCATCACTCCATGTGTTCCCGAGATCGTTATGATGAGCAACACCCTGATATTTTGTGATCCTCGTGAATATTAAGCATATTCTCGCAAATTTCAGTAGAAACATGCCGAGTAGGAGCCCTCCAATAAAAATTCATCGGATGATTCTATTGATTATGAAGCTAAATCCGATAGCAATAAAACAAATAATGATGGGTGCCTGCGAGAACGATGAGTGTAGAAAGTAACAAAAATTTCAAATACTTTGCAAGCGAACTATATGTGGGTATATCTTGCACTAAGACAACAAAAACTTGCGAATGAGAATTCCTCGAATGAGAGTTCATTGAATATGAACTTGCCCGACCAGTGTGTTGAAAGCCAAATTGTTTCTGCTGAGAAACCTAATAAGTCTTGCTAGCCAAATTGTTTCTGCTGAGAAACCTAATAAGTCTTGCTGAATAAGTGTATCACCTACAAAATGAGAGCTTGCATGTCATATGCAATAAGTACTTGAAGTACTTGAGTATTTTACCAAAGCAACTCCAAGGACGGGAGGTTGGATAATAACAAACACTCATGAAAATGAGAAGTCCAAATAACCATAAGGATCTTGAAACTTTTGAATTAAAGCCTTTTGAATAAAGAATTCCTGAAATATCATTCTATGTCCTAAAGCATTCTATGTCCATAACCCACATGTCGGAGGATCGAAACCTCCCTCTGATACCAAATTGTAACACCCTGCCAGTAAGAAAAGTATAACAGCAGGTCCGGCCGGGACCCCACGCCATACAAACCACACTAGCTAGGAGTTAAAAGGTGATAACCAGAACGTAACAACTACACGAGAGTACAAAACGTAAGCGGAAGCATTAATTAAACCATTTCATTTAGAACTGTCCACTATCATAGGAATGAAACCTGAATAAAGAGTTACGGCCTTAAGGCCTTACATTTACCCAATGCACAAAGCTCCATAAAGCATACATCAGCACGCAGGCCGGCAATACATGAAAAACAGGAAAAAGGCTGGCCTTCGAGGGCCAACGCAGCAAAAGGGCCATCGCCCGCTATTTCCCGCTAGGCTCACCTGCACCTGCAAAAGAACATTCCACCAAGCGGTGGCAAACAAAGTAACGGTCAGCACAGCTGACCAACTTATAACGACCCCACCCCTATCCCGGGGTGGTGGAGCTTCTACCCTGCAAGCAAGCCATACTAGCACAAGTACTAATATAAAGAAAGTGCAACTACACAAGGTGAGGTTTCAAGCACAATCAAACTTCTAGGTTGAGCATCATGAGAAGGGAACCTAGGTATGCACATGATGTTGGTTGGGTTCACCCGAAGGTTCCCCACAACCGCCTAAGCAATCGCATGAGGCTAACATAACATCCATTTCACAAAACACTCCACCGTAAGGGCCATCGCCTTAGGTGGGGAATAGAGCTTTTGGTCGGACTAGGTAAGACACCTTCCACGACCTCTCCCATGATCACACGGCTCTCATGAGGTAGGGACCTCATACCGATCTGCATGGAAACGGGTTCGGTTTAGCTTTGCCCGTGCTCTAATCGTCGCGATCTATCGCACGACGCGGGTACGGCTTCACCTCGGCCCGTAAGGGTTTAGCACTTTCAAGTGCTACACAAAAAATACGCTACACACCTAACCCCCTTCACAAGGATCTAGGCTTCACGAATACTCAACAAGGGAGGTACATACGCTCCGCATCAATTTCGTGGTGAAGGTTTGCCTTCAACCAAATCTCAAAGCATGGGGCTTTCGTTAGGATCTTCACAAGACGCCTACACTTAATTCCCGCAATACTAAAGATGATTTCACGGAGTCATTCTCCGGCACGCATTCTAGGCCTAACCTAAATGCAACGTCGCAAATCAAGCATCACCGATTCGGGCTCGCGGCCACGAATAGGCTTCACACAAAATGCCTAAATCCGCACGACTACCGGATTTTCTACATGCAATAATGCCGGGGACGGACACAATCTACCCGGAGTTCCGAAGAACTTGAGGGAATCCTACACTTCACCCATTTGGTGAAAGAGACACCTCATGCAAGCATAGAAAGAGGAATGAAAGGAAAGATACAAGTCCAAAGTTCGGGAGGAAGAATCGTTACCCTAGATGCGTTCTTTTTCGCCATGGATCCGAGATTCTACACGGAGAGAAACGACCGCACCGGGCTGCACTCTCCAAATCTGGAAACGGCTCGCGAAACGGAGCTCCGGAGCTCCGTCAATGGCGGGATCTTCCTTCTTCTTCCTTGGCTCCTTCTTCTTTCTCTAGGGTTGGAGAGAGAAAGGCTATGGAATTATGAGGGTTTAATCCCTCTCCAAAGCCCTAAGACCCCCCAACAACAAATCCCAGCCGTTGGATCAATTTCCAAGAAATTTGATCGGTCGGATCGGCTTCTCCGCTCAAAATCGTGGAGGTGGATTTATGTGAGTTGAATGTCGAGTCAAAAGTACTAGACTCGACTTGGGATCAACACACATCCAACTGTCAACTGCCGATGTCCACGGGCCCCTGACGAGGTAGACTTAGGCGAGTTGAAATTCACATCAACGATACTAGACTAGACTTATGATCAACACACTTCTGGTTGTTGCATGTCTGCGGGCCCCTACCGAGGTGAATTTAGGCGAGCTGAAGGTTGCGTGAACAATACTAGACCAGACTTGGGATCAATACACCCCCAGCTACCGCATGTTAGTGGGGCCCCTAGCGTGGTGGACTTAAGCGAGTTGAAAGTCGCACTTATGATCACACACTCCCGTCCGCCACATGTATCCGGGGCTCCTGGCGAGGTGGATTTAGGAAGATGAATGTTGCGTCAACGGAGTCCCCGATGAGGTGGACTTAGGCGAGTTGAAAGATTGGTTTAAAGAACTTCAGCTCGACAGAGCATGTTAGGATATTCTTCCCTTCTTGCCTCCCAACAGACCTTCAATGCTCGAAATGTGCGAGTACCAGAGAGGTAGGAAACCAACGTGCAAGGAGTGATCTGATTTCAGTCGACAATGCAACGGCTTGGGTTTAGAAACATGCACCCTAGGGCGTCGACCGTTGCGTGGTTAGAAGGTTGTGAGGGGAGTAAGGATTGGGTCAGTCGTCCTAAACGAAGCTTTGGAGAAGTGTCATCCCGATTTGGGGAGATATCGTCGTGCCTTTCAAGGATAGACAACCAATGTGCAAGGATGGAGATGATCTCATCCGACAATGCAGATGCTTGAGTTTAGAGTCATGTCGCCTGAGAGCAAGTTGACCTCTCACCCCAAATCAGGACGTATTCTTTATAAGAGAACAAACATAGTTGCATACAACAAACAATTAAACCTGTCATGGTAAGGTAAGTCAGAAATATATTGACATCTATCAATGTGTACATGTAGGACTATTAACTCATGTCTTGAGGTGAGCGGTCACGGATAGTGGCTCTTTAGATCATCATCACTCCATGTGTTCCCGAGATCGTTATGATGAGCAACACCCTGATATTTTGTGATCCTCGTGAATATTAAGCATATTCTCGCAAATTTCAGTAGAAACATGCCGAGTAGGAGCCCTCCAATAAAAATTCATCGGATGATTCTATTGATTATGAAGCTAAATCCGATAGCAATAAAACAAATAATGATGGGTGCCTGCGAGAACGATGAGTGTAGAAAGTAACAAAAATTTCAAATACTTTGCAAGCGAACTATATGTGGGTATATCTTGCACTAAGACAACAAAAACTTGCGAATGAGAATTCCTCGAATGAGAGTTCATTGAATATGAACTTGCCCGACCAGTGTGTTGAAAGCCAAATTGTTTCTGCTGAGAAACCTAATAAGTCTTGCTAGCCAAATTGTTTCTGCTGAGAAACCTAATAAGTCTTGCTGAATAAGTGTATCACCTACAAAATGAGAGCTTGCATGTCATATGCAATAAGTACTTGAAGTACTTGAGTATTTTACCAAAGCAACTCCAAGGACGGGAGGTTGGATAATAACAAACACTCATGAAAATGAGAAGTCCAAATAACCATAAGGATCTTGAAACTTTTGAATTAAAGCCTTTTGAATAAAGAATTCCTGAAATATCATTCTATGTCCTAAAGCATTCTATGTCCATAATCCACATGTCGGAGGATCGAAACCTCCCTCTGATACCAAATTGTAACACCCTGCCAGTAAGAAAAGTATAACAGCAGGTCCGGCCGGGACCCCACGCCATACAAACCACACTAGCTAGGAGTTAAAAGGTAATAACCAGAACGTAACAACTACACGAGAGTACAAAACGTAAGCGGAAGCATTAATTAAACCATTTCATTTAGAACTGTCCACTATCATAGGAATGAAACCTGAATAAAGAGTTACGGCCTTAAGGCCTTACATTTACCCAATGCACAAAGCTCCATAAAGCATACATCAGCACGCAGGCCGGCAATACATGAAAAACAGGAAAAAGGCTGGCCTTCGAGGGCCAACGCAGCAAAAGGGCCATCGCCCGCTATTTCCCGCTAGGCTCACCTGCACCTGCAAAAGAACATTCCACCAAGCGGTGGCAAACAAAGTAACGGTCAGCACAGCTGACCAACTTATAACGACCCCACCCCTATCCCGGGGTGGTGGAGCTTCTACCCTGCAAGCAAGCCATACTAGCACAAGTACTAATATAAAGAAAGTGCAACTACACAAGGTGAGGTTTCAAGCACAATCAAACTTCTAGGTTGAGCATCATGAGAAGGGAACCTAGGTATGCACATGATGTTGGTTGGGTTCACCCGAAGGTTCCCCACAACCGCCTAAGCAATCGCATGAGGCTAACATAACATCCATTTCACAAAACACTCCACCGTAAGGGCCATCGCCTTAGGTGGGGAATAGAGCTTTTGGTCGGACTAGGTAAGACACCTTCCACGACCTCTCCCATGATCACACGGCTCTCATGAGGTAGGGACCTCATACCGATCTGCATGGAAACGGGTTCGGTTTAGCTTTGCCCGTGCTCTAATCGTCGCGATCTATCGCACGACGCGGGTACGGCTTCACCTCGGCCCGTAAGGGTTTAGCACTTTCAAGTGCTACACAAAAAAATACGCTACGCACCTAACCCCCTTCACAAGGATCTAGGCTTCACGAATACTCAACAAGGGAGGTACATACGCTCCGCATCAATTTCGTGGTGAAGGTTTGCCTTCAACCAAATCTCAAAGCATGGGGCTTTCGTTAGGATCTTCACAAGACGCCTACACTTAATTCCCGCAATACTAAAGATGATTTCACGGAGTCATTCTCCGGCACACATTCTAGGCCTAACCTAAATGCAACGTCGCAAATCAAGCATCACCGATTCGGGCTCGCGGCCACGAATAGGCTTCACACAAAATGCCTAAATCCGCACGACTACCGGATTTTCTACATGCAATAATGCCGGGGACGGACACAATCTACCCGGAGTTCCGAAGAACTTGAGGGAATCCTACACTTCACCCATTTGGTGAAAGAGACACCTCATGCAAGCATAGAAAGAGGAATGAAAGGAAAGATACAAGTCCAAAGTTCGGGAGGAAGAATCGTTACCCTAGATGCGTTCTTTTTCGCCATGGATCCGAGATTCTACACGGAGAGAAACGACCGCACCGGGCTGCACTCTCCAAATCTGGAAACGGCTCGCGAAACGGAGCTCCGGAGCTCCGTCAATGGCGGGATCTTCCTTCTTCTTCCTTGGCTCCTTCTTCTTTCTCTAGGGTTGGAGAGAGAAAGGTTATGGAATTATGAGGGTTTAATCCCTCTCCAAAGCCCTAAGACCCCCCAGCAACAAATCCCAGCCGTTGGATCAATTTCCAAGAAATTTGATCGGTCGGATCGGCTTCTCCGCTCAAAATCGTGGAGGTGGATTTATGTGAGTTGAATGTCGAGTCAAAAGTACTAGACTCGACTTGGGATCAACACACATCCAACTGTCAACTGCCGATGTCCACGGGCCCCTGACGAGGTAGACTTAGGCGAGTTGAAATTCACATCAACGATACTAGACTAGACTTATGATCAACACACTTCTGGTTGTTGCATGTCTGCGGGCCCCTACCGAGGTGAATTTAGGCGAGCTGAAGGTTGCGTGAACAATACTAGACCAGACTTGGGATCAATACACCCCCAGCTACCGCATGTTAGTGGGGCCCCTAGCGTGGTGGACTTAAGCGAGTTGAAAGTCGCACTTATGATCACACACTCCCGTCCGCCACATGTATCCGGGGCTCCTGGCGAGGTGGATTTAGGAAGATGAATGTTGCGTCAACGGAGTCCCCGATGAGGTGGACTTAGGCGAGTTGAAAGATTGGTTTAAAGAACTTCAGCTCGACAGAGCATGTTAGGATATTCTTCCCTTCTTGCCTCCCAACAGACCTTCAATGCTCGAAATGTGCGAGTACCAGAGAGGTAGGAAACCAACGTGCAAGGAGTGATCTGATTTCAGTCGACAATGCAACGGCTTGGGTTTAGAAACATGCACCCTAGGGCGTCGACCGTTGCGTGGTTAGAAGGTTGTGAGGGGAGTAAGGATTGGGTCAGTCGTCCTAAACGAAGCTTTGGAGAAGTGTCATCCCGATTTGGGGAGATATCGTCGTGCCTTTCAAGGATAGACAACCAATGTGCAAGGATGGAGATGATCTCATCCGACAATGCAGATGCTTGAGTTTAGAGTCATGTCGCCTGAGAGCAAGTTGACCTCTCACCCCAAATCAGGACGTATTCTTTATAAGAGAACAAACATAGTTGCATACAACAAACAATTAAACCTGTCATGGTAAGGTAAGTCAGAAATATATTGACATCTATCAATGTGTACATGTAGGACTATTAACTCATGTCTTGAGGTGAGCGGTCACGGATAGTGGCTCTTCAGATCATCATCACTCCATGTGTTCTCGAGATCGTTATGATGAGCAACACCCTGATATTTTGTGATCCTCGTGAATATTAAGCATATTCTCGCAAATTTCAGTAGAAACATGCCGAGTAGGAGCCCTCCAATAAAAATTCATCGGATGATTCTATTGATTATGAAGCTAAATCCGATAGCAATAAAACAAATAATGATGGGTGCCTGCGAGAACGATGAGTGTAGAAAGTAACAAAAATTTCAAATACTTTGCAAGCGAACTATATGTGGGTATATCTTGCACTAAGACAACAAAAACTTGCGAATGAGAATTCCTCGAATGAGAGTTCATTGAATATGAACTTGCCCGACCAGTGTGTTGAAAGCCAAATTGTTTCTGCTGAGAAACCTAATAAGTCTTGCTAGCCAAATTGTTTCTGCTGAGAAACCTAATAAGTCTTGCTGAATAAGTGTATCACCTACAAAATGAGAGCTTGCATGTCATATGCAATAAGTACTTGAAGTACTTGAGTATTTTACCAAAGCAACTCCAAGGACGGGAGGTTGGATAATAACAAACACTCATGAAAATGAGAAGTCCAAATAACCATAAGGATCTTGAAACTTTTGAATTAAAGCCTTTTGAATAAAGAATTCCTGAATAAGTACTCGCAAGTCATATGTTTTTGAATAAGAACCTCACGAGTGAGAACTTGCGGAATAAAGACTTAGAATATATGCTGACGATGATAATACATTGCGAGAATGGACTCGCGTAATATATGGTATGAAGAGAACACCTCGCGAGTATGGACTCACAAAACATATGATGACGAAGAGAAGCCATTGCGAGTATGAACTCGCGAAATATATGCTTCCCCCCAAAGGCCAGATTGTTGTGTGAATCCTTCAATGACGTTCATCCTCATGGAGAACTCGTCATAGATAACATTGTTTGTTAGTTGAATATGCGAGGTTGTTGTTGATCCCTCCCTTGGCCGAGTCTATAAATAGAGTCCTCCGGTGGTCTGCCTGTACCACCCATTCCAACCTGGCCTTGGCGAGATCTTCTGCGAGTTGACTGCGAGATGACTGTGAGATGATTTTAGGCCTGTGAAGTGATTGCGGGATGACTTCATGTCTTTGCGAGGTGATTGCAAGATGACATCATATTTCTGTGAGGTGATTTCAAGACTTTGCGAGGTGGTTGCGAGTTCCCTACGAGACAATTGCTGGTCTCTGCGTGTTCCCTCAAAGCATGGGAGAGGTGTTGCACGGGGACGGAAACGGGATACGAGATACGATACGAAACAGATACGGGAAACGTGATTTTTTAAAAAATACGGATACGGGAAACGTTTTTAATTTTTTTTAAATTATTTTAATATAAGTATTAATCTATATAAAAAAAATACAACTAACAAACTAAGATACCATCTCAATCACTACATTCAATAAGATGTAATGTTGACCATCAAACTCTTCACATAAATAAACTCTTCACATAATATGTAATGATGAACATCACAAAAAATAACATTTCATATAATGCTATAAGAATATAGAAAAGATTTAAGGAAACAAGCATCATAAAAAATAATATATCACATGTCCACATCATTACATCAATTGATCATTGTTTCGTTACATTCACATGCAAATATCAAGTTTAAAAATTAAACATTCTCTCCAATAGTATCAACTTCATCATCATCTTCAATAACGGAGAGCTTCAACTGTTGGGGAAATGATTTATCTTAACCCCTAGAATTAAGAAGAATATAATTTCTAAGAATGAAAAGTTAGTCTAAGTAAATATGCGTCGAATAGAGTTCGACGCAACGTCGAAATGTAGTCGACGTTTCCCTCAGAATAAGTCGAAGTAACTCTAAGAAGAATTCGACGTAATCTTTGTCGACGTAACTCTGACTTCTAGTCGACGCATTTAATAAAGTCGACACACCTTAGTCGACGCACCTTCCTTATTCTCCTCTCGACGTCCAGACAGGATGAACTCGGCGCTTACGTCGAATAGTAATCGACGCACATCGATTTCTATGTCAAATTCGAATTCATGCCAGATCTCTTTCATTCTTTCTAAAGATCTGAATTTTATGGAATGATCTTATTCTTTTATAGCCGTTCTGAATCTGTCTTTCCTTCTAATTGATTCTTGGCTAATTTGATTAATATTTATTTGGAAATTATTTGAAATCAGAATAAACTCTTTCCATCTACAGATACAAATTAGTATGAAAGCTTTTATCTTTTTCTAATTCTCTGTCTGCTAATTGATTATTCTCCTTTAGCAATATCTTTTCAAACAGAGTTATAAATAAGAAGGAAGTCGACAGAGAATAACAACTAGTGATCCACCATATACATTTAAAAAAGAGGAAGAGCTCCCAAGTGAAGAGTGGGAAAGCTGAGAAAAGAGATAGTGTGCTGCAGCAAAGAAAAAGCCTTCACCTTCTCCTCCTCCTTCTGAAGCCATTCTGCTGCAAATTCTGAAAGCTCTCACAAAAGAGAGAAAAACTTACAATCTCCTTCTCACTATAGAAGAGAGATCATATTCATTATACTTGTGCTTCTAATCTTCTTGCTAGGAAGAAGATTCTTTCTTACATATATTGTTTTCTGTTCTTCTACTTGTTCTACTTCTTCTTCTCATTCTTATTTCATTTTCTAATTGTGTAAAAGAGTTTTTAGAATCTCTCTTCAAAAAATTCAGTTGTAGTGGTTCTAAGAGTCTCCTTATCAAAAGACTCAGTCTGGTTCTAAGAGTCTCCTTATCAAAAGACTCAGTCTGGCTCTAAGAGTCTCCTTATCAAAAGACTCAGTGCAAGTTAGTGAATTCCTACCAAAGGGGGTAGAAGAGTGGACTACCCAAAGTTTGGGGAATCACTATATTTCTGTGTTGTGCTGTGATTTTCTTCTTGCTATTTTTCTTCTTTACTTGCTTAATTCTTGTTGGTTTGTGGGAAGTTTGAATCTGTGATTATTACACACATAAATATATAATTGCACAAAGTATTTTGAAATCTCTATTCACCCCCCTCTAGAGGATTCTAGTGAGGTTAACTGTGCACTTTCAATTGATATCAGAGCCAGGTTGATCTAAAAAGGTTAACTCCTTGATCAAAAAGATCCTACCTCTCATATATATATATATTTCTGAAAACTATTTCTTTTCACATGGCACAAATCAAAGATTATGCTTCCACCAGATCACCAATTTGCAACTTTGAAAAGTTTGCACTTTGGAAAACAAGAATTAAAATTTATCTAAACTCTATTGATGGGGAATTATTTGATATTATTATGACAAGTCCTCCCAAGCCATTTAGAAAGAACTCAAGTGGAAAAGTAACTGAAACACTTGCTCCAAAGGCTGAATGGACAGATGAAGAAAAGAAAGCCCAATCATATGATGTCAAGGCTATGAACATCCTAGTCTCAACCTTCTCAGATGAAATCTTCCAAAAGATTGCTGAATGTGAGTCAGCTAAGGAAATATGGGAGGCTCTCTCTAAAATGGTAGAAGGAAGTGCTGATGAGAGAAAGGACAGAAAGGCATTACTCATCTCTCAATATGAAAACTTCCAGAAGAAAGAAAGTGAAAGTGTTGCAGACATGTATGTCAGATTCAGCCTCATAGTAAATGAGTTAAGAACACTTGAAAAAGACATATCTCTCACTGAGATAAATCACAAATTGCTAACTTGCTTCCCAAGTTCTTGGGATTCAAGAATCTGGCCAATTAAAGACTCCAGAAGTCAAAAAGAAATCTCAACAGATGTCCTATTGGGTAAATTAAGATCTTATGAACAGTTGTTGAAAACAAGAGCTGAGAAAGAAGAGAAAGAAAATGCTCCTCCACTCTCAAAAGAAAAGAACATTGCTTTGAAGGCTACTGAAGGTGAACCCTCTACAAATGATGAAGAGCTGATCAGTCTACTGGCCAGAAGGTTCAAGAAGTGGATCAAAACAGAAGGATCCAGAAGAAGAGACTCAAAAATCAGGTATGACAAAACTCCTAATAAAGAGATTATCTGTTATTCTTGCAGGAAACCTGGACACATTACACCTGAATGTCCTAAAGAGATCAGCAATAAGAAAGATCTGAAAAGAACAGATCTAAAGAAGAAGAAGAAGAAAGAGAAAGGGTTCATTTGCTCAATCATGGAGTGATTCAGAATCTGAAGGAAGTACCTCATCTGAAGATGATCAGGAAAAGGCTAAGCAAGAAGAAACTTGTTTGATGGCTACTGAAAAGCCTGAATATACATCTCTGGTAAATATTCTTGATGATATAAATTTCTCTTCCACTCATTTCAAAAATAGTTTCAAAGAACTCTGTTTAGATCTAGTCAAATCTGAGAAAGAAGTAAAGGAACTAAGAAATGAACTAAACAATCTCAAACAAATAAATACACAACATAAAAACTATAAGCTCAGTCTAGGACTCTCAGAGGAACAACTAGATAAAATCAATACTGAAAATCAAGCACTAAGAAATGAGCTAGCAAAGACAAAAGCCTTTGAAGACTCTCTAAATGGCAGAAGTCAGAAGCTCAAGAATATCTCTAACAATCTCACTGATAGATTTAGACAACTAGAATATAACACTGACTTAGAACCCAAACCTCAATCACCCAGCAAATCTGTCTGGAGACATCATATTCACTTCACTAGGGAGAATCATCTGACAGGAGAAAGATCACAAGAAAATCCAAAAACAACCACTGTTTTTAACAAAAATAATCTCACTATGCATGAAGGAATCCTAGGTAAATATCCTCAGAAAAGAAACAAACTTGCGTCGGATCATTATCGACGTGCGTCGAATTCTACTCAACGCAACTCAAATAATGCATCGATTTCTAATCAACGCAGACACCAAAATACGTCGACTTCCAATCGACGCAATCTCTCCTATGCTTCGACTAAAAGTAACCACAGAATGAAGGAAGCGTCGACTTCCACTCGACGCAATTTTAACCATACGTCGAATTCATATCGACACAACCAATCTAACAGAAAAGACTCATTTTCCAAAAAGTCTTCTCAATCTATTTCCTTTTATTATGAACACTATTTCTGCGACATTACAATTGGTATGATAAGCCAATACCCCTAAAGGAGGAAGGATATTCTGAAAAACCCACTTATTCCTTCATTAAATCTTTCACTGTTTGGAGGAATGGACCCCAGCTTAGGAGGGTCCAAACTAATGTTTAAAATTTTATGTGCAGATGTATCACATCTCCAGGCTGGTGTGGTACTTGGACAGTGGATGCTCCATGCACATGACATGGTACAAAAACCTATTAATCAATTTTGAGGATAGACTTGGACCACCAGTGACATTTGGAGACTCTAGCTGTGGCCAAACCAGGGGCTTTGGAGATTTCAAAGAAGAGAAAGTTACCTTCAAGAATATGACAGTAGTCAAAGGACTAAAACACAATCTGATAAGTATAAGTCAGATATGTGACAGTGGTAAGTATGAGGTAAAATTCACCACACTACTTTGCCATATTATTGATATCAAGACTGGTGCCATAGTACTTAATGGAATTAGAAAAGGGAAGGTATATATAGTAGACTTTAGTTCCTCACCCACAGAAGTTTGTTTGTTCAATAATATTCTTAATAAAAGTGAATTATGGCATAGGAGACTGGGTCATCTAAACTACAAAACCATTAGTAAACTATCAAAGAATAACCTAGTAAGAGGCCTACCAAAGGGTAGATTCTCTAAGGACTCCCCATGTAGACCTTGCCAACTAGGAAAACAAACCAAGTCATCCTTCAAACCAATTGGTAAGGATGACTCTCCTAGGATCCTCTACTTACTGCACATGGATCTCTTTGGTCCCATATCCACTCAGAGCTTAGGTGGAAAGTCTTATACCTTAGTGATTGTAGATGATTATTCTAGGTTTAGCTGGGTATTCTTTCTAAGGGCCAAGTCTGAAACCCATAAGATTCTCTAAAGATTCATAAGACAGATTCAATCTGAGTTCAATACTCATGTTTCAATTATCAGGAGTGATCATGGGACTGAATTTGAAAATCAGTCAATTTGTAATTTCTGTGAGGATATAGATATTAAACAAAGTTTTTCAGCCCCTAGAACTCCTCAACAAAATGGAGTTGCTGAAAGAAAGAATAGAACTTTAATTGAATCAGGAAGGACCTTACTTGCAGAATCAGGATTACCAAAAACCTTCTGGGCTGAAACAGTCAACACTGCAAATTATGTTCTAAATAGAAGCCTCATTCACAAAACTAAGGCAAAAACTCCATATGAGCTTCTGAAGGGAAAAACACCCATTGTTAAATACTTTAAAATTTTTGGATGTGCTTGCTTTATTCTAAATAATGAGAAAGATCATCTTGCCAAGTTTGACATGAAGTCTGATGATGGAATATTTCTGGGGTTTTCATCATCTAGTAAAGCATATAGATGTTATAACAGGAGAACTCTCAGAATTGAAGAATCTATGCACATTATATTTGATGAAACTAACATGCTGTTTAAGGGGGAGAAAACTTCCACCAATCCTTTTCCACAGGAAGATAGCAGCATAGAGACTCAGCTTGAACAACTGACTCTAGAGAACAGAGACACTGGGAAAGAAAACCAGCTACAGGAATCAAGTGAAGAGTCTGAAGGAGAGCATGAAGAAGGTTCAGAGAAGAGCAATCAAAACCAACTCCCACAAGAGAACATGGTTCAGGAAGAACAGTTGGGCAATGATTCCATTGTTAATGAGGGAGAAGAGCATCTGACAAATCCAAACAGGACAGGGATCAACATGAAAAATCATCCACAATCCCAAGTAATTGGAGACCCCAATACTGGAGTAAGGACAAGACACCAAGTCTCAAATGGGATGATGCTCCAATGCTTCTTATCTCAAGTTGAACCAAAGAAGTTTGAGGAAGCAAATTGTGATCCTCACTGGATTATAGCCATGCAAGAAGAACTAAGCCAATTTGAGAGAAACAAAGTGTTGAACCTAGTTGAGAGACCAAGAAACTACCCAGTTATTGGTACAAAGTGGGTATACAGAAACAAGCTAGATTCCACTGGAGTAATTGTCAGGAACAAGACAAGACTGGTAGCACAAGGATACAGACAAGAAGAAGGAATAGACTACAATCAAACCTTTGCTCCAGTAGCCAGATTGGAAGCAATCAGACTCTTTCTTGCCTATGCAGCCTTCATGAAGATGAAGGTCTACCAGATGGATGTCAAGAGTGCTTTTCTGAATGGTGACCTTCAAGAAGAAGTGTATGTAGAGCAACCACCAGGTTTTGTCAATCCCTCCTCACCTAACTTTGTTTATAGACTCAACAAAGCACTTTATGGCCTTAAGCAAGCACCTAGAGCCTGGTATGAAACTCTCTCCAACTTCCTTTTAGAAAATTCTTTTGAAAGAGGAAAAGTAGATAAAACACTTTTTACTAGAACCCATAAAAATCAACTCCTTCTTGTGCAAATCTATGTAGATGATATCATCTTTAGCTCCACTCATCCCAAACTTTGTAAAAGATTTGCTAATTTGATGCAATCAAAATTTGAAATGAGTAGTATGGGAGAACTCTCTTATTTCTTAGGGCTACAAGTGAAACAAAGCAGTGAGGGAATCTTTATTTCACAATCTAAATGCACTAAAGAATTAATCAAAAAGTTTGGCATGGAATCAGCTTCTACCATGAAAACGCCTATGACAATTAATGTCATTATAGAAAAGGATGATAAGGGAAAATCAGTAGATCAAAAGACATATAGGGCAATCATAGGATCCCTTCTCTATCTAACAGCTAGCAGACCTGACATTATGTTTGCAACCTGCATATGTGCTAGATTTCAAGTTGATCCAAAAGAATCCCATCTCACCTCTGTAAAAAGGATTCTTAGATACCTAAACGGAACACCTGAACTAGGTCTGTGGTACTCAGCAGAAACAAATTTTGAATTAATAGGATTCTCAGATGCAAACTATGCTGGATGTAGGGTTGATAGAAAAAGCACATCTGGTACTTGCCAATTTCTAGGTGACAGACTAATATCATGGTTCAGTAAGAAACAAACTTCAGTCTCAACCTCAACAGCTGAAGCTGAATATATAGCTGCTGGGAGCTGTTGTTCACAAATCCTCTGGATGCAAAATCAGCTTCTTGACTATAAACTAGAAGTCAATAACTCTAAAATTTATTGTGATAGCTCTAGTGCTATATCCATAGCATCCAACTCAGTCCTTCATAGTAGAACCAAACATATAGAGATCAGACATCACTTTCTTAAAGACAATGTAGAAAAAGGTAAGATAACCTTAGAATATATTCCTACAGATAGTCAAAGAGCAGACATCTTTACCAAACCCTTAGATGAAACTAAGCATACTTACTTTATCAACACCTTGGGAATGCTTGATGGAAGCTTGTAAACACCATTGTTGGGGAAATCTAAAAGAGATTAGAAAAACTAAGCAAGTATTTAAAAGACACGTCGATTTCCTAACGACGCACCGTCGAGAGGAACTCGACGCTAGCATTGATTTCTTAAAGACAAAGATGCGTCGATCCCTTATCGACGCACCGTCGATCTAATCTCGACGCAAGTCTGCGACCACGTCGGCAGGACATTGGGCTGACAATGTTTCGACGGAGCGTCGACTTCATATTGACGCACACGTCGACATCAATGACCAATGTCACAGATGCTTCGACACATCAACCATGCGTCGACTCCAATTCGACGTAACGTCGACTTCATAATAAAACTGGAAACAAATCTTCCCTTTTTCTTTTGACGATTGGTTACCTAATATACCTTGATTTCTGTTTCCTTTTCGACGCTTCACCTCCTTTAAATAACACCTCTTATTTCATAACTCATACTCTCCCAAACCGCCAAAATCTTCGTCTTCTACCTCTCTCTCTCTGCATCAATGGCGCCAACCCCTGCTCAATCTGCTCTCATCAAAACAATAAACGACGCTCTGGAACAACTTCTGAATGACTTCCAGACACGTCTGACCAACTTCTCCATTGAGTGTGCCGATATGCTCACCACCTGTGAAGACAAATTGGCCAACATCTCTGCTTCCCTTCCTGAGCTTCATGTTCTTCTTCAAGAACAACCTCTGTCGCCAAAGGGGTTTACATCCTTTCTGAAGGATATAAACCAGGGGGAGAGTTGCTCCAGAAACCCCCCTATCCAGGTTTTTCTTAAAACTCAGGGCTAACTCTTCTCCAATCTCTAAATGTTATCTTTAAGTATTAAACCAACTTCATTTTCTCTTTTACCTTAGGCTCAAATCTTCTCCAATCACTCTGATTACACCTTCAACAAACACCTTGGTGAATCCTCCTCCTATCATACAGAAGGAGACCATGCTGTGGATTCAACATTCAGAATAGATGCCCCATATGTTCAGGGGGAGATTATTGCAGTACAAAATATAGAAGTCCAGGGGGAGGAAGAAACAGCTTTTTCTGATGACCTAAAAGGGCAAGTTTGGATTGAGGCACCCTTGTGTGAGGAAGAATATCAGCATCACTCACCTGGTTTCTCTGCTAGCTATATCAAACTAAAGACACCCTTACTTGAAGATATTCCTCCAGAGGACATTTTGCCTCCTATTACAGAACAAATCCCCTCTCCTACAAAGGTTCCTTCTCCACCTTCTCCTTCTAAAAAGAAAACTACATCTCCACCTCTGCCTCTTCCACCACTTCAACCTCCATCTCTACCTCCTCTGCTACCTTTACCTCCACAAATGCTATCTAGGGAAAAACCAAGAGGACAAATGGAAAGAAGAAAAGAAGCCATCCCTCATTGGCAAAAGTTCTCCAAAGAAGAAAGAAAAGACTATGCAAAGGAAAAGAAATATAGAAAGACTGTTGAGGAGATAAAAAGGTTTGAAAGAATGCCTAATATCTCTCCTAACAGTCCTGTAAAGGAATACCATGATCCTGACATAGAAAGGAGGCATGAAGAAATAAGAGAAAGAGAGCTGTATGAATATGAAGCAGCTAGGAAAGAAGTAGAAGATAAAAGGAATATCTGGTTGGAAAAGATCAAGAAGGGGATGACTAAATAACAGATTCTTGCTGAATCATCCATCAAACTTCCAAAGAAATTGTTTGATGTTGAAGCTTATCAAAAGAAAAATCCTCAGGCAGGGCTCATCCTAGAAAAAAGACAAATGCACAAGAGGGGTGTAGGGTGTGCAGAAGATATTTACATTCCCTATAAGAAGCCAAAAAGACCTGCAAGATTAGACAAATGGCATGACTCACCCTGGAAAGGGAAAGGAAAAATGCCTGAGATCCCTGAGAAACAGGAATCAGAGAAGAGAAAATATAGGCCAAAGGTTGACAACAAAGGACCACCTGAGCCCAAGCCTACACAAAAGAAACCTCAAAACATTACAATTGAGATGATTGATGAAAAGGCAGCAATTATCATCAGCAAGGGTTATTCTATAAATGACACTCTCCCTGATGCTGACAAAGTCCTGGAGAAACTGCACACAATCATCAGAAATGTTCAGGAGCATCCTGATAGGGCCAGGGGCTATATTTTTGATGCTATTGAAAATTTATCTAGAAAACTTTATTCTGCCTTTGTCAATTTCATGTATAACAAGAAGTTTCTAGTTTAAATCTTGTGAAAGACAATTACTTGTTATATGATTTCTTCTGATTATTTAACATATTTCTAACCTATATGAATATCTTGCTGGGTTGATTAAAATACTGATATAATTTCTCTCTGAATAGGGTTAAGACAAATATGAGGAGATTGTTGGGGAAATGATTTATCTTAACCACTAGAATTAAGAAGAATATAATTTATAAGAATGAAAAGTTAGTCTAAGTAAATATGCGTCGAATAGAATTCGACGCAACGTCGAAATGTAGTCGACGTTTTCCTCAGAATAAGTCAAAGTAACTCTAAGAAGAATTCGACGTAATCTTTGTCGACGTAACTCTGACTTCTAGTCGACGCATTTAATAAAGTCGACGCACCTTAGTCGACGCACCTTCCTTATTCTCCTCTCGACGTCCAGACAGGATGAACTCGGCGCTTACGTCGAATAGTAATCGACGCACGTCGGTTTCTATGTCAAATTCGAATTCATGCCAGATCTCTTTCCTTCTTTCTAAAGATATGAATTTTATGAAATGATCTTATTCTTTTATAGCCGTTCTGAATCTGTCTTTCCTTCTAATTGATTCTTGGCTAATTTGATTAATATTTATTTGGAAATTGTTTAAAATCAGAATAAACTCTTTCCATCTACAGATACAAATTAGTATGGAAGCTTTTATCTTTTTCTAATTCTCTGTCTGCTAATTGATTATTCTCCTTTAGCAATATCTTTTCAAACAGAGTTATAAATAAGAAGGAAGTTGACAGAGAATAACAACTAGTGATCCACCATATACATTTGAAAAAGAGGAAGAGCTCCCAAATGAAGAGTGAGAAAGCTGAGAAAAGAGATAGTGTGCTGCAGCAAAGAAAAAGCCTTCACCTTCTCCTCCTTCTGAAGCCATTCTGCTGCAAATTCTGAAAGCTCTCACAAAAGAGAGAAAAGCTTACAATCTCCTTCTCACTATAGAAGAGAGATCATATTCACTATACTTGTGCTTCTAATCTTCTTGCTAGGAAGAAGATTCTTTCTTACATATATTGTCTTCTGTTCTTCTACTTGTTCTACTTCTTCTTCTCATTCTTATTTCATTTTCTAATTGTGTAAAAGAGTTTTTAGAATCTCTCTTCAAAAAATTCAGTTGTAGTGGTTCTAAGAGTCTCCGTATCAAAAGACTCAGTCTAGTTCTAAGAGTCTCCTTATCAAAAGACTCAGTCTGATTCTAAGAGTCTCCTTATCAAAAGACTCAGTGCAAGTTAGTGAATTCCTACCAAAGGGGGTAGAAGAGTGGACTACCCAAAGTTTGGGGAACCACTATATTTCTTTGTGTTGTGCTGTGATTTTCTTCTTGCTATTTTTCTTCTTTACTTGCTTAATTCTTGTTGGTTTGTGGGAAGTTTGAATCTGTGATTATTACACACATAAATATATAATTGCACAAAATATTTTTAAATCTCTATTCACCCCCCCTCTAGAGGATTCTAGTGAGGTTAACTGTGCACTTTCACCAACCTTGGTTCATCAAGCGATAGATTAGCTATCTCAAGTGCACCTACATCTTCGAATGACTCAAAGCCATCGCCCTCAATATCCCACAATATAGTCTCTCCTTCATTGTATTTTTGATCTCTTCTAGAAAGAATTCCACAAACTTATTAAACATAGCTAATCTCATGGAATGATTCATTATATAGTTCTTAATGAACATGACATCATCACCAATATGAGTAATCCACGAACATTCTTCGTACGTAACCGCATTATTCTCCGAATTCTTAGCGGCGCATATGTTCTTCAAAGCTAGATTGAGAGTGTGCACCACACAAGGAGTCCAAAAAATTGATGGAAGCTCACTCTCAATTAGTTGGCCTGCCCCTTGCAATTTGCCGCATTATCCGTTATAACTTTAACAACCTTTTCATATCCGATTTCTAAAATTACCTCTTTGATCAAAGATGCAATAAAGTATTTGTCTTTAGTTTGACCTTCACAATTAACCGCCTTCAAGAACATTGCTTTTGAATCGGTTATTTTTATAAAATTAATGAGTGGTCTTCTTTGTGGATCGCTCCATCCGTCGCTTACAATACTAACTCCTTTCTCTACCCACATCCCTCGAATGGGAGCTAATCTTTTTTCAATTTCTATCTTCTCCTTCAACAACAAGGTGGTTCTTAGTGAATTGTATCCGGGTGGTACATATCCTGCAAGGTTATGACTAGCAGCAAAAAAATATGATTCTCTCCAATAAGGATTTCTTGCTAGATTGAAAGGCAACCCCGCCGAATAAAATGCCCTAGCAATTAAAGCATCCAAATGAGCTCTATCCTCATTATTGAATGCACTAGAAATTGGATTCTTTCCGCTACCGCTTGGATCATATTTTCTTCTCCGCTTATCACCGACACTTCCAACACTTCCAACTCCACTTGAAGTACTTGGAGCCACCGGTATAAATCAATAAGCTCTTGAACATCTTTATCTTCCTTCAACATGTCCTTATATGTGGAAGCCGGAACCTTGTTACATGCTCCGATTCCGCTACTCTTGATCCTCAATAAATGACCCTTCACGCGAGTGTATGAGCTTTTGTAAGGCTTACCACAAAAATTACAAGTCCAACTTATACTTCCACCTCCTTCAGTTAACTTGTTCCCTCTTGTCACATATTTCCAAAGAGGCCTTTCGTCATTTTCATTAACACCAGCACCGCTACTTGAATCCATGTTATGCAAGTTAAGACCTAATTTAAACAACAAATAATCTAAATGATAAGTAAACTGCATTTCTAACATTTCTAAAATATGTAAACTGCATTTCTACAGCATTTGAACAACATTTCTACAACATTTCTAAATCATTTGTACAACATTTCTAACCTAACATTTTTACAGCATTTCTAACCTAATCATTTCTACAGTATTTCTAACTTACAGCAATAAATCAGCAAAGAAACCTACAACAATAAAAGAAACCTAAAGCAATAAAAGAAACCTAAAACAATAAATCAGCAGAATTTCTACAACATTTCTAACGCACAACAGAATTTCTGAATAAATCAGCAAAGAAGAAGAAGAAGAAGATAACAGAGCGGTCTGATATCGCACGGGAATCGCGTATCCCGCTCCCATTTAATTTTTTTTAATAATTAAATTAACGTTTCCTAGAGTTTCGAAAACGCGTTTCCGAGCGTTTCCCGTATCCGATACGCATCCGAGCCGACACACAAAACATTTTTAAGTATCCGTGCAAGGTAGGATGTGAGGTCTTCACCACTAGCATGTGAGGTCTCTTACGATTTTTCCATCCTTCGGCCAAAGTCCACGCTTACCGCATCATCATGTTGGCACCGAGATTTCGGCCCGCAAGGAGCCAAAATCTCGGCTCACAAAGTTCGGACTATAGTATGACCGAATGTTACTTGTTCGCGAGCGACAACAAAAGTAGAAGGCAAAGAAGAGAACAAAAGACTATTTTGTTACTTGACGAGGTGACCGTGTTACATTGTGGAGGTCCTGCTGCATACCCAGGAGTGTATAGGAACTCCCCCTCTTGAATCAAGTGTTATGCGAGTTTGGGAAAGCCAGGCGAGGTCGCCAAATATTCAAATGAGTGACTTTCGCGGGGTGTGAATTGCCTCCCACTCGTTACAAGGGTCATGTTTATAGACAAAGACAAGGGGGAGGTACCTTCCTGTCTAAAGGTGGACCTCACCCCATGCCAAGTCAATGAGTGTGTTATGGACTGCGCATTATTATAATTATCGCCATTATCTAGGTGTCTATGTGTTATCATTATGTAAGGGCCTCGAGCTCCGGGTCTAGTATTTAGGTATAATCATTATTGTTTTGCCTTATTATATGTTGTAGCCTATATAAAGACATTGGATTGTTGTATGAATCAAACAAGAAAGTATTCTAGTTCTCATCTTTTGAATGCGAGATCTTGGTGGCTCTCTCCTCTAACGAGCAACCCCGCTTAGGCAGCCGTGGTTCCGGCTCCATGACATCCTCCACCACCGCCGTCTCCTCCACCTCCGGTCTCTCCTTCGGCAACATTACAAGGCCCATAACAACTTGGTATCAGAGGACTTTCCTCCCCTCGGCCACTGAATTTTCGCAAGCCATCCTCCCATACGACAAGGCCCCTGCTGTATCGTCACCGTTGTTGCTTCTCCCCTACGCCATCATCTTGAGCAGGAGTGTCGTCCCTCCAGCAGCCTAATCGACGGTCGGCGCTGCTCTTCTCCCGCTATTTCCGTAACCCCGAGCCGCAGCAGACTCCAGCTGGCTTGTCTCCATCCTGCGCTGGCACCCGTATCTGCGACGACACGCCTCCTGCTGCATCCCGCGAGCCCTCGCCAGTCGCCTCCCTGCTGAACGCCGCCTGCTTCTCCCGCTATTTCCATAACCCTGAGCCACAACAGACTCCAGTGGACTCGTCTCCATCCGGCGCAGGCACCCTCCTCTGCTCGACGACACGCCTCCTGCTACATCCCAACGAGCCTCGCCAGTCGCCTCCCTGCTGAACGCCGCCTGCTTCTCCTTACAGCCCCCGCCCACTGAACGACACGCACGAAGAAGAAGGCTTCTCGATCCCCGCGCCTTCATCCACAACTGCACGCCTCCAGCAACTCTTCGTACGCGTGCAACATAATCCCGTCAAGCCCTTCAGCCTGCGATCTCGAGCTCATCGCCGTTTGTCCTTGTGGGCCCCGCTCCTCTTAATCCTATCAACATAAATATATATATCTACTATTCAGCACCCTTATAAAAAGGGACGTCACAAGCACTTATCAGCACATATATTTGAGTTACGCGACAAAATTGCAAAGCGTCGCGGCTCCCGCGGCAATTCCCAATCAACAACATCGGAGGATTTTTCTCGTCCCATCACTCGCACTCTCTCACGTGTTACTTCCGACCGCACGATGACCGACGCTTCTGACTTCATGGCGGCTCTCCAAGATTTCAGGACCTCCATCGAGACCCGCTTTCGGGACGCTAAAAGACGCCATCTGGACACTAAAACACGCCATCGGGATGATATTGCCTCCCTCACCCTCAAGCTTAATGAGTTGACCGCCGCTCTTCCCATAATCACCACCCCACCTATGGATCATGCCAGCTCCAGTCAGGCGCCTCCGCCTCTACCTCCGCCGCTTATCCTCCACGAGCAGCGACCCTTCCTTCAACAAGACGTGGCTATACAGCCGCGCTACACCAGACTGGACTTCCCCACCTATGACGGCAAAACTGATCCATTGGCCTGGCTCACCAGGTGTGAGCAATTCTTCGGCCACCAACAAATTCCAGCCGCTGATCGACTTCCTCTCGCCTCCTTTCACCTATTCGACTCAGCTCTGCTTTGGGCCGCATGTCTCCTCGCCGACCAACCAGGCCTAATATGGGACGACTTCAAGCAGTATTGCAACCTACGTTTCAGCTCTCCCATCCGCAGCAACCCCCTCGGTGCCCTTACATCACTCCGTCAAACGGGAGCAGTGGATGATTACCTGGAGCAGTTTCATCTCCTCCTGGCTCACGTTACACTTCCCCCAGCAATGCAAGTCTCTATCTTCACAACAACACTTCAAGCTCGCCTCCAACTGGATGTCGAATTTGAGGCCCCACCAGACTTAGTGACTGCTATGAGTTTGGCCCGACTATGCGACCGCCGCCTCCAGTTGGCCCGAGAGGCCTATTTGCCCACCGACCTCGGCACTCCACAGGGACGTCTCGAGGGTCCTCCAGCCGCGCCGGTCCGTCGCTTATCTCGGACCGAGATGTTGGACCGCCACGCTCAGGGTTTATGTTTTAATTGCGACGAGCAGTACACTCGCGAACACAGATGCAAAAAACTTTTCTACCTAGACGTCGAGGAATCGGATGAGGAAGGCATCGGATGATGCTCGCCTTCTCGTGATCTCCCTCGAGCTTGGGGACAAGCTCTTTTGGACAACGAGAGTGATGTTATGGACCATGTATTATTATAATTATCGCTATTATCTAGGTGTCTATGTGTTATCATTATGTAGGGGCCTCGAGCTCCGGGTCTAGTTTTTAGGTATCATTATTATTGTTTCGTCTTATTATATGTTGTAGCTTATATAAAGGCATTGGATGGTTGTATGAATCAAGCAAGAAAGTATTCTAGTTCTCATCTTTTGAATGAGAGATCTTGGTGACTCTCTCCTCTAACGAGCAACCCCTCTTAGGCAACTGCGGTTCCGGCTCCACGGTATCTTCCAGCACTGTCATCTCCTCCACCTCCGGCCTCTCCTCCGGCTACATTACAAGGCCCATAACAGAGTGCTCGCGAGGTGACTTGGTGAGCTCGCCAAGGTGACATGTTGTCATGTCCTCCACGTATGTTTTTGATCTCGACGAGTACAGGTAATACGAGTCTGTTTTATTAAGGCCTCTCTGCGGGATCTGAGCCTTCGTGCCCATTGACTTGAGCAGGAGGGACTAAGGAGGCAATCACGAACCGTTGAGGCAACCCATTCGTGATCTAGAAATGGTGCCAGGTAGATAAGACTCATGACCTCCAGAATATTGGTCAAGGGTTGCGCAAGAAAATCGTATACGCAAGTCTGATTAGATTCATTAACTTCGAGTGAGGAGGCGTTCAATATTTTTACAAAAAAGAGGATCGGATGATGACTATGGCGTCGAAATTTTGCCTAATCAAAAGGACTACACCGCTGAACACGAGCAACAAATGTGGTTGACATTGATACTACCAGTGGAATGCTTTTGGCTATAGAGATTAGATCTACGATGGACGCGCTTATCATCACGTGCTCGTATTATAGAGGAGATGAGTTAAACATTAGGAACGATATCCCTATCTTTCGTGGAGTTCTCTACATCGAGGGTTCATGGATTGACTGTCTTTGGTGAATTGATTCTTTGAAGATGGAAGTTGGCGGCCTGCCAATTGACTGTCTTAGGTGAATTGATTCTTTGAAGATGGAAGTTGGTGGCCTGCCAATTGAAGTCAAGAGAGAATGAAGAAACATAAAGAGAAGGTGAATAGATATATCACCCAATGAAGGAAGATAAAGAGAAGGTGAAAGTGTGTTTCCAACCTGACGATTATGAAGATTGTTAGAATATATGTGTATTTCATGTGTGTTTACGGTCCTCTCTATTGTATGCTCACCTCCCCTATATGGAGAGGTGGTTACTTGGTAATTAATCAAGTCATTTCCATTCCCTCAACATGGTATTATAGCACGAAATCACGCTCGTGCCCTAGCGCTTGAAATCCGTTTGTCCGCTCTACCGATCCCCCGATACTTCTCCGCCCGATCCCTCCTCGTCGCACCGTCTATCTTCTGCGCCCGCTAGTAGTTTTTGCCAAGTGACTTCTCCCTCTGCCAGATCCGCCACCTTCTTGATTCCGGAAAATCCTTGGATTATTTTTTTGTTTGTGGGGTTGACCTTCAGATTTCTATTCTTGAGGCACCATGTCGGGAAGTGTTGGTACAGATACGGGTACAAGCGAGGCACCGAAAGGACAATTCGTACGCGTTTACCCATGTTGACCACTCTGCGAGGCATTGCGCTAAGGGCATAGTCACGTGACTTTATTATTTTGTACTCGTATTTCTATTTCTGTCCTGCACTTAGATGTGAGTGAAACACAAAGTATATAAGAGGAGACCTCTTTTTGTAACTTCATCTTCTACAACAACAACACTCAAGCCTTTATCCCACTATAGTGGGGTCGGCTATATGGATCCTTTGTCGCCATTGTGCCCTATCTTTATAAGAATTGACTAGGGATTTTTGGACACGACTCAGCGTCCAGCCTTAGAGGTATATGTTCTCCTATGATTCACAGGCTTCTTCAACCCTCCCTCCTGATAGTAGGAACTGTCTCTGTAGCTGGTTAAATATTTGCTTTTGCAAAGCAAACTTAATAGTATTTGGTACCATCTCCCTTTACTTTTTTACATTACTACAAACTTCTTTCTAATGATGGCAAAACTTGTTTTCCCTTGTCCTGTTTATCAACTTATTTAGTTGTGAACTATCAGTTAGGTTGTCATGGTTTGAATTAGAAACATGATTCTATTTTCTTCACCAATCTGTTTATTTTTTCTTTTGGTTTGCTTGGGCAGGTTTTTTGAGTTTGGATTGTGGAGGAACTGAGAAGCACACTGATACTCTTGGTCTTGAGTGGACTCCTGATAATCAAGCTATATTTGGTGGAACAACCGTCGTATCCACTCCAAATGAGGCCCGAAGACAATACACTACAGTGCGATACTTCCCCGCAGATGATAAAAAGTACTGCTATACATTACAATTACAGAATAGAACCCGTTACCTCGTACGAGCAACCTTCTTATATGGAAATTTTGGTAGAAGCGATGTCTACCCAAAATTTGATCTCTCTCTTGGGGCTTCTCACTGGTCAACGATCATTGTTTCCGATGAAAACACCATTGTTGTTAAAGAGTTAGCATTTCTTGCCACTTTACCCACAGTTAGCATTTGTCTATCTAATGCCACTACTGGGCAACCATTTATTTCGACACTTGAGCTTCGCCAGTTCAATGGATCGCTTTATTACACCGCCGTTGAAACTCAATTTTTTCTCAGCCTGTCGGCCAGAATAAATTTTGGTGCTGAGAACAATGATTCAGTTAGGTACACATCACCTTTGAATTTCGATTATTAAGAAGCATGTTTGTTTCTCTTAATTTTGAATGTATGTTTTTAGTAGCCATCTCTTAACTTTCTCTTCTTGTTGAGTAAAACCTGAATGCAAAATATAATTTAAGAACCTGCACTGCTAAAACTCTTTTTTTTAAACTCTTATCTATTTTCAACTTTTGTGACGGAAGTATTGTTTTCATTGATATAGTTTTGATGACTTCTTAGCTAAGTTTTATTGTTTTCAGATAATTGTCACGAATGCATGTAATACATGAGATGCTCATCATTTCATATATATATATATATATATATATATATATATATATATATATATATATATATAGCTGCATCCAGGCAGCCTCCATGCATCTGCGCACCCCCACATGCATCTGCGCACCCCACATGCATCTGCGCACCCCACATGCATCCGCGCACCCTGCATGCTTACACGCACCCCATGCATACGCGCACCCTGCATGCTTACGCGCACCCTGCATGCTTACGCGCACCCTGCATGCTTACGCGCACCCTGCATGCTTACGCGCACCCTGCATGCTTACGCGCACCCTGCATGCTTACGCGCACCCTGCATGCTTACGCGCACCCTGCATGCTTACGCGCACCCTGCATGCTTACGCGCACCCTGCATGCTTACGCGCACCCTGCATGCTTACGCGCACCCTGCATGCTTACGCGCACCCTGCATGCTTACGCGCCTATGAAGCACTAACATGTTGTGACCCCTTCCCTGGGACCTCGTGAACGGAGGAGGAGCTATGGTCGGCACCTGAAATGCGCGAGGGAGAGGGAGGCGGCGTCGATCGAGCGCGATAGCTAGGAGGGGGATAGGGCAAACTCACGGATTGTCCGTGAGTTAGAGAGAGAGAGATAGGAGGGAAAAAATTAAGAGAGAGAGAAGATTTTCTTGGTTTCTAATTTTTTTTCCAAAGTCTAGCCCGCTACTATTTAAGTTCGCACATGCCCCCCATTTGGGCTTACTACAATGGGCACAATATTGCTAGAAATAACACAACAAAAATAACAAAACATAAATTTGAAGACACAAGATAAATGGCGTCGTCGCGCCCATAACATCGCCGCCCTCGCCAGAAGACAGCTTGTCCTCAAGCTGGATCGAATGGTATCGCGGTGTGTTCGTCCTTTGCCGCGTCATCACCGGGAGGATCATCGACTTCGAGCCAGAATAAGCGTTTGCAACGATGTCCCGGGGTAAAGTGTTCATCACAATTGTAGCACAAGCCTTTCTCACGACGCGCGGTCATCTCAGAGCTGGACAAACGGCGGCGGACAGTAGCTCTCGGTGGATCATCCCGAGGTGGAGCCTTGGCCGGAAGATTGGCTGGAGAGTAAGCGCCCTGATAGTCCCGACGTCCCAAAGGTGGACGGTCTAATAACAGTCGCCGTTCACAAGCCCTGGCGAGGCTCATAGCTGTGTTGAGATCATGTGGCAGCAGAAATTCCACATCCCAACGTAAACGCTCATGAAGGCCGGCAGTGAAGAGGTGCACTTGTTGTTCCGGTAGGACTGACGTCGCCCTAGACAGAAGAAGTTGAAATTGTTCGAGATAGGTGTCAATGGAGCCGTCCTGTTTGAGATTCACCAGATCGCCGAGTGGGTTTCCCTGTAGGGGAGGACCAAACCTTAAGGTACAGGCCGCACTGAAGTCCGCCCACGAAGTGTGGGGGTGCTCGCGCATAAGTTGAGTGAACCATAATTGCGCTGGCCCAAGTAAGTGGAAGGAGGCGATGCCGACGCGGTCGGCCTCCGGCGTGCATTGGTTCGCGAAGAAAATATCGCAGCGGGTGAGCCAAGGAAGAGGGTCTTCGCGGCCCTCATAGATCGGAAAGTCCATCCGGAAAGATCGAGCGTTGGCGGGGTAGTCCCCGCCGGCAGGAGCGGTGGAGCCCAAGCGGCTGGTCGAAGGGTGGTCGGTCGGGTGCAGCGGTGGAAGAGAAGGCGTCCCCTGTAGGGAATCCAAGCGTGCGTTGAGGGCGTCCATTTTGGCGTTCTGAGTCGCAAACATGGATTGGAAGAGTGCCATGATCTCTGCGAGTGAGGGGGCATCATCCGCCATCAGTGATCGAGGGGGGCAACTAGACGGCGGTGTTGGAAGGAGGCCGACTGAGGGGAAGTAGCCGACGGCGTCCGCAGAAGCGTCGGAAGCAGGGGTCGTGTGCTGCGGGGTAGGAGCTGCGGGACTGGGGTGGATCTCGGGGGCGCACGGACGGGCGGTCGAGGAGCTGGAGGGCGCGCAGGAGGGGCGTCGCGGGTTTGGGCGGACGGAGGAAACACCGGAAGAAGAGCCGGCGGCTGGCTCTGATACCAAACTGTTGTGACCCCTTCCCTTGGACCTCGTGAACGGAGGAGCTATGGTCGGCACCTGAAATGCGCGAGGGAGAGGGAGGCGTCGTCGATCGAGCGCGATAGCGAGGAGGGGGCTAGGGCAAACTCACGGATTGTCCGTGAGTTAGAGAGAGAGAGAGATAGGAGGGAAAGAAATTAAGAGAGAGAGAAGATTTTCTTGGTTTCTAATTTTTTTTCCAAAATCTAGCCCGCTACTATTTAAGTTCGCACATGCCCCCCATTTGGGCTTACTACAATGGGCACAATATTGCTAGAAATAACACAACAAAAATAACAAAACATAAATTTGAAGACACAAGATAAATGGCGTCGTCGCGCCCATAACATAACACTTTTCTAAGGGCCGCGTACCCGTATCGTGTACAATTTCAGTACCAGTGCATACACAATACTTGGCAGATACGCATGCTACTTGGAGGATACACATGCTACCCTGCAGATACGCTCAAAATTGTCGTATCATCTCATAAGAATCTGAAAGACAGAGAAGATAACAAATCACCAGGAGTTCCTGAAAATGTTTCTGCTAAGTGGTAAGGTCCGCAGAGAAGAGTCGATGCTGGAGAAATTTTTCGCCGAGAGATTGAACTTCCTGATATGCAGCACCAAGAGAGAGTGTTGACCGAGTGAAGAGATTAGAATACATGGTGTAGATGCGAGAGGTTTTGACACGCTTGAAGTAAAGGGTAGCAAGATGATCCCACGACCTTCACAGTGTTGGCATGACGGATGATGGGCAAACATGCATTAGAAAGACTGTTTGCAAGCTAGTGCGAACAGGAGCATCATTGACGTCCCAATCACCATAGGAGGGAGACGCGGGGTCAGTAGGAGCGTCAGTGATATGATGTCGTTTGCGTTGAGAGCGCAAAAGGAAGGTGAAGGAGACACTCCAATCATAATAATTTGGCCAGTTAGTTTTGACGACGTCCCGAAATTTCTAGAGGCACTGGAAATGATTGTAGGAGGTGCAATGTTGGCGAGAGCAGAAGGGAGTGTTGGACTGGCCATAGATCAAAACAAGCAAGTTCGGCGAGCTCGGCAGAGGAGCCGGCGAGTTCACTGGGAGAGCTCGCAAAAGCATGCATGAAGTGTTGGCGATCACACAGAACTCACATAAAGAGATCGCAAAGGCACGTGGGAAAAACTTCGCAGGGAGCAATGGCGAGCGCGCAGGAAGCTGGCAGTGAGCACGCAGAACTCGCAGAAAAATGTGACTGGGGTGAGGACTCGTTGGAGCGGAACTCGCAGAATCCTTACGGGAGGTGCAATGTTCTAAGGAAAGGAGCGGATCCTATAAATATCCAGGGGAGGTTGATTTGGTCGTCGATCCCGATCGACGAGAGAAGAGAATTGAGGATGGAGAGCTCAGAGGGATCTGGTCGGCGAGCACAAATGGAATGAGATTGGGGAGCCCTACTTGCTGAGGATATGCGAGATGAAATTAGCAAACTCGGCTTGGGAAGTATCAACAAGCTCGACTAGGGGAGCTGAGAGCAGGAGCTTGCCCGAGTTTACGGGAGCAACGAGTGATCAGTGTGCGGAGTTCACAGATCGATGCGAGAGCTGATCGTAGGAGCTTTCGTGTGAGGCCGGGAGTGTTCACTCGAGAGTTGAGTAGCGAGTGATTTCGCTTGGATCTCATACAATGTGAGATTTTTAAATATAAATGAATATTATTCCAAAGAATTTAAATTTTTACAAGGGAGCTCCCCTCTTTATATAGAGTAGAGGGGGAAGAAGAATGCACACTTGGAGATTCGAGACTAAATACAAGAAGGATAAAAATATAATGGGCCTTATGTGGACTTATAGCCTTGGGCTTTAAGACATTCAAATATTTAGTTGCTTCCTGGAAGTTTGACATATTTATGAGGATAAGTCGTGACACTCTAGGCATGCGCTTTAGGACCTGATTGGGGTCAATTTACACTATTGTCGATTGTAGGTTCGTCATCTAGATAGCTGGAGGCAGCCTGTAACACCCCTACCTAGTTCAACAAAATTTCAAAAGCCCACCCGACACTTGTGATATGAACCAAACCAAGCAACAATAGTAAAATCATATCATAGCAGGGAAAATAATTAATGTACACATCGGAAATAAAAGAGCGAAGCTATGGTTAAAGAAATACCTCAAAAGCCGACTCACAGAGCCAACTAGAATTGTAAAGTACAATAAGTCTGAATAACTGGGAATTTAAATAATATCCGATAGATTTAAGTCTACGATAAGTGATACATCAAATTGAAAGGGATAAACATAAGCTAAATTTGAAGGAACCCTCGAAAGCCTATCCTAAGCGAATCTCCCGACCTGATTCTCCTGAAAAGAAAAATCCTAAAACTAATCAGCCCATCTGGTGAGTAAGAAATCTCTTCCTTTCAGTGGTACTAATACGGACAAGAAGGAAGTTGCATTAATCGAAGAAGAACACGGATACAATCCGGATCGAAGTCCGGCCAAGATCAAGACGGCTGGTTCCTCCAATGATCCCTCTCTCAAATGAGAGCCTAAATCCCTAATGATCCAAGGATGAAAATAACACTCTCATACCTCCTCCTTATATAGGGAGGAGGGGGCTCACATCAAACCTAATATATTTAAAGAAAAACAGTAATGATAAAATGGGATGGCGCGTGCGCGTAACAATACATCCCGTCAGAAAAGCGACCTTGTCCCCAAGGTCGGAGCGCCGCCCGCCGGTCAGTAGTGGGATGCCGTCGAGGTGCCCGGGTCGTCGTGCGGTAGTCCGTCCGAGAGCAGCAGGGCGTCAAAGTCGGTGGCGGAGAGCACGGTCACGTCGTCGCCGATGAGGACACGACACTCCTTCACGGAGCACTCATGACCAGGAGAGTAGGGGTGCTTGCAGCGGAAGCACAGGCCCTTGCTTCGTAAGTCGTTGTACTCCTGGTTGGAGAGGCGATGGGTAGGGACAGGCCGGTTGTTGCGAGGACCCATCGGTGATGGCCGAGGCAGAGGAGGTGGCGGAGGTGTAGGTTTCGGATGGGTCGAGAAATATGTGTGGGAGGGATGCCGAGAGGGAGGTGATGTGGAAGGAATGTCGCCGGACGTCGCGAGAAATTCGGCCTCCACCAGGGGGGCGAGGTCAATGGCGTGGTGAACCATTAATGGTTGGAGAGTGCGGAGACGGGAGCGAAAGTGGGGTTGCAAGCCGTTCATGAAGAACCCCAAGTAATAGTCTGGGGGAAGACCGGAGACATGGGTGACTAATTCCACGAAGGCATCAATGTATGAGTCGATGGAGCCAGTGTGACGGACCCTGCAGAGTCGCTCGATCATGGGGCCGGAGTAGCGGGCGTCATACCGCTGAATGAGGGCCTCAGAGAGAGCTGGCCAGGTGAGGTCGGGAGAGGTCTGCCGGAGCCAACGGACCCAATGGAGGGCCGACCCTTCCATGCCGATGATTGCGGTGGAGACCCGTTGTGTCGGCACGGTCTGGTGAATGTCGAAGAACTGCTCGGCGCGGACAATCCACCCGAGGGGGTCAGACCCGTTGAAGGTAGGCATGTCAGGTCCACGGTACGGTGGAGTAGGCACTTCCACCGCTGCGGAAGCATCGGGAAGCACGGTGCTGGGGGATCCCACAACAGAGGCGGTAGAGGGCCCGGAGTGCTGGGTGGGCTGCAATTTCTGGAGCATGGTCAGAATCGAGGTGAACTGCTCGTTCTGTGCCTCGAGACGAGAGTTAATGGTGGCGAGGGAGTGTTCGAGGGCTTCCACGCGGGCTTCCATCCGGCTCTTTGGCATATGAGGACGATTGCTCCGAGTGGGAGGTTGGCCCGGGGCGGATCGGTGTGGCACGGGGCAGATCTGGCCCGCAGGGGGCCGGGACGGCGGCGGGGAGCGCTGGCGAGCTAAGGACGCCGATCGGGCGCTGGGTCGAGCGGATCTGGCGGTGCCGGGTGGAGCTGGGGCTGGGTCGAAGGGGCTGGCACGGTGCCGAGCTGATCGAAGCGTGCGCAGGAGGAAGTGGGCGCAGACGTCGGCGTGCTGTGCGGCGTCGTCTGTAGCAGCGGTTAAGAAGACGTGCGGGGTTGGTGGATCCGAAGATCGAGCGGTCAGTGGTCGAGCGGCAGTGGCGAGGACGCACGGTGGCGATGGCGAGGACGATCGGGCTGGATGATCGAGCGACAGAGGCGATGTGGCGTCGTTGAGCGGGCTGGAAGATCGAGTGGAGCGGCGCAGATCTGGCGTCGTCGAGCGACAGAGGCGATGTCGAGCGGTGCTCGTATAGCAGAACTCGATACTCCGGCGGCTGTAGAAGCGGGCGGAGCGGCAGGTCGGACCAATTAATACGGACAAGAAGGAAGTTGCATTAATCGAAGAAGAACACGGATACAATCCGGACCGAAGTCCGGCCAAGATCAAGAAGGCTGGTTCCTCCAATGATCCCTCTCTCAAATGAGAGCCTAAATCCCTAATGATCCAAGGATGAAAATAACACTCCCATACCTCCTCCTTATATAGGGAGGAGGGGGCTCACATCAAACCTAATATATTTAAAGAAAAACAGTAATGATAAAATGGGATGGCGCGTGCGCGTAACAGGTACTAAAATGATATAATGAAAGTATGCATGCATGTTTTAATATAATATGCTAAGGAAAAGTTTACTATGGTTCTATGCATGTTTTTCTATAAAAGTACTTTTCAAAAATAAATCATTTTTTCTATGTTTTGATCATATACTAAATTTTCTATAAATTTGGAATCATTAAAGTGTAGGGATTCTAGGTTCCAACCTTGTATCTAAAGTTGATGTGACTTATGTTCACTTTCTTCTTATCTTAGTTTCATAAATTGTTAAGCACATTCTAGAGATTTGAGTCTCTAATGGCGAACATAAGTGCTCTAATATGTCTCGGTCATAGACACAGACTCACATCTAATAATCTTCCATATGATTAAAAGGATCTTCAGGAAAATAATCCATGAACTAGAAATAATTTAGTAGAAGTGATGTTCATAAACGTAAAGATGATCTCACCTTGATTCATTGTCACTAGGGTGATCAGAAGAAAATCTCGCAAGGAAGATAGTTTCTGTTTGTCGAAGGGAAGGAAAAAGGGAGTTTCCTGCTTGAAGAGACTTCAACAACATTAACACAACAAAGGCAAAAACTACGGCTGAGTTAAAAGGAGGGTCGATGATTACCTATTCGAAATCGACGGAAAAAGGGGCGATTGTGAACGAAGTGCACTGGAAAGTCAGTCTTCCTCCTGCAATCGGTTCCAGAGGAGAAGGAATGAGTCATGTGCGCGCTCCAGCCTATGCAACTAGAAAGATGCCCTTGCCAGCGCTCCAATCAACAAGAGAAGTAGACATGGAGTGTGCTCAAATCGACGGGAAGGGAAGGATTTCCCGTCGGTGAAACTGATCGACGACAATTGTTGAGGTATCGCTGGAATCGTCGGCTTCCTGGATCTATTCGAGGGAATTTGCGGGCACAGAGAGAGTTCCGCAGGCCTCGCTTCGCATGATTGAGAGGAGAAACTGACAAGGAGATCCAACTGTTCCTCCTATACCCAGTGTCGAGCGGTTTCTCCCTTCTAGAGCCGAGCGGCGGCAATTACGACTAAACCTAAGTGTCGTGGATGCAAATTAAAGGGCTTCAGTTAAGATTTTAAGCGGACATGGGTAACAAGAGCTCCTCTAATTACAAAGTTGCTATTTCACCTAAATTTTTTCTTTGACCCAGTGTGTCATGCTCTCGTGAACCCCTGAATCGTGCCGAAGTAATTCTCATAAAATTTTCTACCACAAGAAATTAGTTGATTATTTAATTAACGCATAAAATTTAACTGTAGCTAGCTTAGATACCTCGATCGGCGGTGCAACTGCTTTACTCAATCACGATTGGACCCTGAAGTTAAAATTTATGGAAGTACTCCGAATTTCGGGTGTTACACAACCAATGTGATCGACTCATTATTATATTTTTATGTATTTTTCATTTATTTTGCCGAGTGTTATTTGGAGATTTAGGTTAAATGATCTGAGCGAACTATCTGAACTGTTGGATTCATTTAACCAAAACCCCTCTTACCAGTTATTGAAGCTTAGGGTTGTAGAGGATTTGGCTTCAGTTCGAGGCCAATAGGCCGCAACGCTCGGGTGCCGAACCCAGCCCTGCCCCCTATATCTTTTTTCTTCAGTATTTCATTTTTTATTTACCAAGTGATTTGGTAAGATGATAGTTTCAGTTCTTTCTAATTTTAAAATTTTTGCAGTTCATATTGATGTAAGCATATTTTGGCCATGTGGGATGGCTGAAAAGACAGAATTAATATTTCAGGTATCCTGACGACCCATTCGATCGAATATGGGAATCTGATTCAGTAAGAAGGGCAAACTACCTTGTTGATGTTGCTCCAGGAACTGAAAAGATATCGACGACAGATCCGGTCGATGTTAGCTATGGTGAAAGGCCTCCACAAAAGGTGATGCAGACAGCCGTTGTAGGTCGAAACGGATCATTGAGTTATCGACTCGACCTGGATGGTTTTCCAGGTTTTGGCTGGGCATTTTCATATTTTGCTGAAATTGAAGATTTCCCTTCAGATTATACCAGGAAATTTAAACTCTTCGTCCCTGGCATGACAACAATTAGTAAGCCTACTGTCGACGTTGAAGAAAATGCTCAAGGGAAGTTTCGGCTCTATGAACCTGGCTACTACAATATCTCACTGCCATTCATCTTCTCCTTTGATTTTAAGAAAACAAATGATTCCTCCTTGGGACCAATTTTGAATGCTCTAGAAATATACAAGTATCTGCCGATTAACTCTGGTTCTCAAGATGGTAAGCCTAAAAATTGTGATTCATAATGTGGTTTAGTTCAATATAATTAGAACTTTAATGTTATTAAGATGTCGGTGTTATTAGATGTCAGTACTATCTGCTAAATTAATTATTTTAGGTTTAATGTCGCTATATTTAAAGATGTCAGTGTTATTTGAATGTAGTTCTTAAAATGATGTGATTATTTATGAATTTTAACTTGCAGATATTAGCAAACCAACAACTGACACCTTTAAATAACATATATAGAAGTATTGAAGTACATACTGTCTTTAGCAAAAGCCCTTATTTTCACATGAATATAACATTTAATGTGAATATAAGATTGAATTGTTGATATAAGCACATTTCAGGATATGTTATGGCCAGCCTTATTTCCCACTACACACAAGAAGATTGGTCACATGAAGGTGGTGATCCATGTCTACCGGCTTCCTGGTCCTGGGTGCAGTGTAATTCCGATTCGCAACCAAAAATAGTTTCCATGTACAAAGTCAAGATTTTGATTAATTCCATGATTTTAATATTCTTTTCTATAAGTAAAATAGTTGTTCCCTGGCTAATTTCGTTGTTTTCTGGGCAGTGATTTGTCTGAAAAGAATCTCACAGGGAACATTCCTTTGGAGCTCACAAAACTGACTGGCTTAATTGTGTTGTAAGTTGCAGTTGATCATTTTTTTTATTGAAAATTCATCTAAGAACCTTGAATTGCCCATTATTCTTCAATATTTTATATATTTTTAATTTTGGTCGACTTTAAATTTCAAATTTTGTCAACTAACTAATTGCGATAAAAAAAATCTCACACATGTTCCACGAGCTCTTACCATTGTTGCTTAATGCGATCCCTTTCCATCCACTGGTTTCCTTTCTGAATCTTGTTTTTGCCTGGGGTAATCTGGTTCTTACTTTTCTAGGTGTTGTTATTATATGCTTTTGATAATAACCAAATGCAATTTGTTAATACTAAGATGTCACCAGAAAATAATGAGATAGAGGGAATTTAGGAGAGCTATCTTTTTATAATCAGCCCGTGATATTCAGAAACCATATGCTATATTCTGGTCATACACGTGAATTGGAATTCAGACCAATCCAAATTCTAACAGGAATTGAAATTAAAACAAATTCCTGCATCTAATTTCTTTTCGACCGAATGGACCCTAGAGGTAAGAGAAATGAAAATAAGTATCTTCTCTAAAAATGACTATGTACTATTTTAAAATAATAAGACTACAAAAAGTCAACTCAAGAACCTTTATGAGTTCCCTTTCTTCTATATATGGAAATACCTTTTCCTCCATCCTTCATTCTAATCCTTTTCTTCTACTCTGCCGATTCTTGCAGAAGACTGGATGGCAATTTTTTTACAGGCCCAATCCCTGATTTTGGTGAATGCATAAATCTGGAGTCAGTGTAAGAATTTAAATCTTTTAATTATGACATTATGGCTTCTATACAATCATCATGAGTTCTCTACTTCAATTTCCGTTGTTTTTCTTAGTCATCTAGAGAACAATCTGTTGAGTGGAGTCTTACCTTCAACATTTGCTGACTTGCCAAATCTAAGAGAGCTGTAAGTTCCTCTATCCGCATAATTGTCAACTTAGGAAATATCTAATCTATGTTTTACTATGATTGCTTGATTTAGTTGCTCGATCATATATATATATATTTGCAGAAATGTAAAGAATAACAAGTTATCTGGAGCGATACCACGTGAACTTGTTGATAAACATATATTATTCAAGTAAGTGCCAAGAGTGTTGAATGTGTTCTATAGTTTCACCAAAATTGTAAGTTAATGCAGTGGGGAGATGGTTGTGAAACAGTTATTAACTATTCTTACATATAATATCATCTTTTGATGCACTATCTTTCTTTTTTTTTCCTTACTACTGCTTTTCCTTGTATTAGATTTAGCGATCATCCCTCGCTATTTAAGATTAAAAAAAATTACTGTGGACAGAAGCAATTATCCTCCTACTTTTTTTTCTTTTATAGCTATGAAGGAAATGCAGGTCTTCATATTCAAAAACATGGAGTTAATCACACTATAATCATCATTATTTCTACTGTACTTGGACTTTGTCTACTTGCTTCTCTTATGACATATATCTTGTTCAAACAAAAAAGAAGTAAGATCCTTCAAAAAGGTAGATGGACTGGTTTTCATATTTAATCATGTTTTTCAAATCAGAAGATCTTCGTGATTCTGAAATGATTTCACCTTCACAGGAGATGCTGTCACGACCCAATCGACTAAGAAGTTGAGCACTTATTTTAGCGAAGTTGCCACAGAATCAGCACATAAGTTTTCGTTGTCTGAAATTGAAGAAGCCACAGGTAGGTTTCAGAAGAAAGTTGGGTCTGGAGGATTTGGCATTGTTTATTATGGTAAGTTGAAGGATGGAAAAGAGATTGCAGTAAAAGTCCTTACAAATGAATCCTACCAGGGCATAAGAGAGTTCTTAAATGAGGTAACCCTTGTTTAATACAAGGACATGATTTTGAAAGAAATTGTTGTTCATGTATTATTATACATGATAAGAAGCCTTCTGATGCAATCAGGAGTAGATATAACTAGGGTTGTGAATTTAGCTCAAGATCGAACAATCCAAAATTTTGTATGATTATCTTTCAACTTCCCATGGAGTCCAGCTCGAAACTTAGTGTACTCACTCCCTCTCAAAATGTGGTAACTGAGATAAATAATTAACATCTTCAAGTTATCTTGCTCTATGATGTTCCAAATGAGTTTTCCTAAAGTTTATTGTTCTTGTTGTCCGTCACTTGTAAATAAAATTCATTTCTCTCTTCTGAATCATCAAACATCATATACAATTATTATTTTTCTTCAGATACGGAATTGTTCCCTCTTCTATCTCTTACTTTTGAATGTATTAGTTTCCTCACCAATTTGATGAAGGGGTAGAAGAAATGAAATATGCCTTTCTAGAGTATTCTAGAGTTCGGAAAGTATATAAATGTTGTAGTACTTTGCTTAAACGTTACTTTCTGTCATGATGCATTGATGCCATATCATATATTTTTTAACCTGGTGTCTCTTAGTTCTTTTAATGAGTTTGAGTACCCTCTTACTTCAGTACAATCACCAGTTGAGGTGACTTAATCATTGGAGAGTCGTCTCTTAGTATTGAATAAATTATCCTCTCCAACAATAGTTGAGAGTGCCCTCAAATCATTTATATATATTTGTGTAAGAAGACAGACAGTATGTTGAAGATGTTTCTCTAGACTCACCTCTGCGACCATATGAAGCCTCACTAAAGTAGCCAAATCCCATTCTTGTTGGGCTCTCTATAACTCTTTGAAAAGATCAATAGTCATGCAATAAACATTTTATTACTGTCTTTTATGATTCTTTACCCCCTAAATATCGTGTATTGTTTACCATAATGTCATCTATCAGTGCTCCTGCATCAAACTGCATATTTGATCTTGGGTGGAAGTAGACCATGGAGGAAAAATATTCATTTTATGACGATGAGACTTTATGTCCAGTGGCTAAAATGTTGTTTATTCAGGTAAAACATCTCCAGGCACAACGAACCATTGACCATTCAATCAACACAGGCATGTTTTGAGAAATTCTCGAGCATGTTGAAATAATTAAGCTTTATAAATATAAAGTAGGTCATTTTGTTTTCTATCATCATAAGAAAGAGGGGGAGCCTGAGAGCATTATCCTAATGATGTATGTTGATGATATTCTTATCTCAAGTAGTGATAATGAGGGGATCTTTTAACTGATGTTTTAGCCAATGGCCCTTTTGGGACCAAAAATCTAGGGAAACTCAAACACTTCTTGGAGTAGAAGTTGCTCTTAATACAAAGTTGATGACGTTCCCCAAAAATAGTTCAGTCGAACCAGAGATTTTTTGCCGCGACCTCGACCGGCTCGCCAAGACAAATCTGATGGGCTTACTCTCGCTCAATTTCGAGCCCGTTTGATCCCTCAAACGGACGCCGGAATGCGCGGGCGCACGTGGGCACGGTCGCAAAAGCTGAGTACGCGCTGGGCATGCACCTGCAAGACGGGCGCGCAAGCATCACGCAGCGAGCAGCGAGCGCTCACCCACGCACGCCAGTACAAAGCATGTCGCGCATGCGCTCAGTGGCACCAACACGCACCTGCGCGCGCGCAACGCTCGCGGGCCAAGCGCACGCGCGCGCCAGTGCACACCCACGCGCCTCCGCCGTCTTCGAGCCGCCGCCATCGTCTTCGAGCCGCCGCCATCGTCGCCGCCTCCGCACCGCCGCAGTCTCTCCGGCGAATCTGACCGGGCTGCCCAGGCCGCCCGGAGGGCATTGTCGTCATATACCTAAAAGTGGCAATTCGGGTGACCCGAACCATGCATTCCTATTCGCCCCTTCAATTGTCTAGATGGCGCAATTACCCGTGCGCCACCTGAAAATCTATAAAAAGGGCCCTAGACCTTAATTTGCAGGGATAGAGAAAAAAAGGAGAAGACAAAGCTCTGAGGTTTTCCGGCGAAGACTTGACTCTCCGTTCATCCTCCTGTTCAACGTGCGCTCAACTTGTGACTTTTTCGCTCCGCCGACAGCTCCCACGAGCGCAACTCAAGACTTTTCTTTCTCTTAAGATAAAAGGAGTGGTGGCCTGTCACCCTTCTAGGAACTCTAACTTCTGTATAAAGCCTCAACTAGTGGACTTTCTCAGAACTGGGTCTGGCCACGTGGTTTTTTCCCTTTCTGGGATTTCCACATAAAAATCTTGTTGTCTGCTGTTGGTTCTACATTTTGACTGTTTGCGCACTTGATTCACTCTCGGGCTAAGACAGTCTGATTCCTCTGGTCTGTGGAAGGCTAAGCGACCCACAACAGTTTGGCGCCGTATGTGGGAAGGGTGTTCCCAATCCTCTGAAGATTTTCTGAAGACAGTACTTATTCTGTGCAAGTACTCCTAACTGACAACAATGGCATGGAGGAATACTCGCGCAGCCATTGAGGGCAGTTTTCGTGGAACGTGTCGATCTAGCCTCGGCTAACTCACCCGCTAGCAACATGTCGTTTCTAGAGGAAATCGTAGCCACGCCAGCAACATCCGTGGATGAGCGCGTGCGCCTGATGAAGGAGCGCCAGGCTGAGGTGCTCACCCTGTTAAGGAATTTGGGGGCCTCTCACGCCCCCAGCCCAGTCCTCGCACTAGGCGACCAACTGCCGCAACTCCTAAATCACGTCTTGCCTGAAGGTGTTGCTCGCTTCGAGAACCCTACTGCTGACAAGTTATTCGACGCCACCAGCTCCATGCATCCCACACTGCTCGACGGGCTTCCCTGGTGTGCCCAACACAATCCCCATCCAGTGGGAGTAAGATATCGAACAAGCTGACAGAAGACTCACGCACGAGGAAGTGAGAAACATGATTGAAGAATAGTACATGCACGGCGGACGGCAGATCGAATATCTATGACACCCCTTTCACCACGGCTCTCCACTAACTTTGCAAGTTTTGGCACATCCCATTCCACATGGGTTTAAGCGCCCGAACATCAAGACTTTTGATTGGATCGACGATCCGTTGGAGCACATCAATCACTTCATGACAATTATGCGGATTTGCAATGCCTCCGATCAATTGATGCGCCAAGTGTTCCCAACAACTCTTGAAGGGCAGACCCGCACTTGGTTTCATTCTCTGAGAGAATGAGAAATTGACAGTTTCGCGTAACTGACTCAGCTGTTTGCTGACCACTTCATCGTCAATCGCCGGACTATTCGAGACCCATCCCATTTTTCCGGATTCCGCTAGAACGAGGGGGAGATGCTTAAGGATTATTTCCGCCGTTTCACTACTGAAGCGCGACAAATTCCAAGGGTCGACCCCGAGCTTCTCCGCGGCATATTCCTTGGAGGGCTGTCACCGCGCAGCTACCCCGACCTTGTTCACCGCGTCGAGTCCCAGATAGCCACAGACGAAGCAATAGAGACACATCGACAACAATTTGAAGGTAGACTGAAAAGAAAGAAAGAGCAGGATCCACCGCTAGCACCTAAGAGGTATGACGGACGTCACGACGAATCCCACCGAGGCGGGGGGGGGGGGGGGGGGGGGGGGGGGGGGGGGGGGGGGGGGGGGGGGGGGCGACAACATCAAAACTTCACTCCCCTCAACAACGCCTCTCGGACAGAGGTCTTACTCGCCATCCGCGATCATGCCGCTCTTCAGAGGCCTAGGACACTCACATGAACTAAGGCGATGAATCCAAGTACTTTGACTTTCATCGAGGTCCAGGGCATAGCACGGAGGATTGTACGCGCCTAAAGGAAGAAATCGAACGACTCGTTCGTCTGGGGCTTCTTGGAAAATTTCTGCAAACCCAAGCACTGGATCGGCCAGCCCTGAATGAGCTCGCAGGGGGGCAATCCCGAGGGTGATCATCCCAAGTGGAAGCCGGCTCCCAGTCCACGAAACGTTTAGGGCACCCGACATCTCTACCAATATTTCGTGTTTTCATTAGCCATGTAATAAGCCTTGAGTTTTTTTTCGTGCGTACGAATAACACATGGCGTTTTAAATTTCCTGAAACTGCATGTTTCAAGGTCCTGCTTACAGAGTGTTCAGAGAATCCAAACGGAAACTCCGGCATTTCCTATAGAGTGTTCGGAGAATCCATACGGAAACTCCGGCCTTTCCTACAGAGTGTTCGGAGAATCCAAACGGAAACTCCGGCCTTTCCTACAGAGTGTTTGGAGAATCCAAACAGAAACTCTGGCATTTCCTATAGAGTTTTCGGAAAATCCAAACGGAAACTCCGAATTTCTTACAGAGTGTTCAGAGAATCCAAATAGAAACTTTGGCCTTTCCTACAGAGTGTTCGGAGAATCCAAACGGAAACTTCGGTCTTTCCTATGGAGTGTACTCCGGTCTTTCCTGCAGAGTGTTCGAAGAATCCAAACGGAAGCTCCGACCTTTCCTACAAAGTGTTAGGAGAATCTAAACGGAAACTCCGGCCTTTCCTACAGAGTGTTCGGAGAATCCAAACGGAAACTCCGGCCTTTCCTACAAAGTGTTCGGAGAATCCAAACGAAAACTCTGGCTTTTCCTACATAGTGTTCGGAGAATCCAAACAGAAACTCTGGCCTTCCTTACACAGTGTTCATAGAATCCAAACCGAAACTCCGGCCTTTCCTACAGAGCATTCAGAGAATCTCGATGGCATATGATTAACCTCCCATAACCACGACGGAAGCTCCGACCTTTCCAAAAGACCCCGCGTCCAGGAAACAAAGAGGGGTTGTCCCATTTTTTAGCTCGCACAGGAACCTAGTTCTTTCGTTTACAGAGCGTTCGGAGAATCCCGATGGTACAGGGCAAACCCCCCATAACCACGATGGAAGCTCCGACCTTTCCAAAGGACCATACGTCCATAGGGAGCCATGTTCCCCTGCTCCTTCCACAAACACGACTCTACCATACAGTTGTCTGGGAACCTCCGCACAAAAATTCATTTATGTGCCGCCCTTCAGGATGATCGTAAGCGCACCGTTCTCCCGCACGTTCACGCGTGCGCAGCTCTGCAACACGTTCTTGTTCGCACCACCTCTCAGCACGTTCACGTGTGCGCAGCTCTGCAATACGTTCATGTTCGCATAACCTCTCATCACATTCACGTGCGCACAACTATGCAACTCGTTCACGCGCACGCAACTCTACAGCACGTTCACCCACGCACGACTCTGCAACACGTTTGCGCACACACAACTTTCCAATACGCGCTCCCTCACTCAACTCAAAAAGGAGCACCGCTCTCCAAACAAGCCTCGCGTTACTCTTCAAAAGACCCAACGTCCTCCGGTAAAAGAGGGTCTACTCCCCTGCGAAAAACATGCGGGAACATCATTCCCCTCACATTTCTCCAATAGAACGATCGTTCTCCGATCAAAGCCGCGCGCACAAAGCAAAATGTTTCTGCTCACAACGCGTGTGAAGTTCAAAAATACGGACACGCAACATGCATTTACACTCAAATACGTGCATCATGCATGGTTCCGCTATAGAAATCACGGGCACGACCCGTTTCCCCCCACCAGATCATGAACAACAACATATGCTGCATTTCAACGCATAATCTACGCCCGTGCACACTCCCCCAGTTGATCGCATTCGCTCGGCCCTTTGGGCCCACACGCAATCGCGCGTAGTTTTGCACCTGCATTCATGCATCCGTTATACATCACTCTGCACACACATTTGTGGCAGTGCATCCCCCCGTGCATGCCTCCGACACTTGCACCCTTTCAACCACGGGCGCGCGAACACGTGCACAAGCGCATCGATCTTGAGTGCTCCCCTCGTATACTTCTCTAACATATCAAGTCTTTCCTAACACTTAAACAACAATGAGTTGTATTGATTTGATGAGCAGGGATTTTCGAGGTTCTCTACGTAAACAATCTCAAAAATTGGGGGGCAATTGATGGGGTTTTCTAAAAACAGTTCGATCGAACCAGAGATTTTTTGACGCGACCTCGACCGGCTCTCTAAGACAAATCCAGCGGGCTCACTCTTGCCGTCTCGAGCAATTCCGAGCCCGTTTGATCCTTCAAACAGACGCCTGAATGCGCGAGGGGCACAGTCACAAAAGCTGAGCATGCATCGGGCGCGCACCCGCAAGATGGGCGCGCAAGCATCACGCAGCGAGCAACGCACGCTCACCCATACACGCCAGTCCAGAGCACGCCGCGCGTGCACATGCGCGCTGCGTGTGCACATGCGCGCTGCGTGTGCACATGCGCGCCGCGTGTGCACATGCGCGCCGCGTGTGCACATGCGCGCACCTGCGCGTAGCGCCCGCACCCGTGCCCGCAATCCGCACCCGCACGCCCCGCTGTCTTTGACCCGCCGCCACCGTCGCCGCTGTCTCTCCAGCGAACCTGATTGGGCTGACCGGGCCTCCCAGGGGGCATGGCCGTCTTATACCTAAAAATGGCAATTCGGGTGACCCGAACCATGTGTCCTATTCACCTGTGCGTCCGCCTGAAAAACTATAAAAAGGGTCGTAGTCCTTCATTTGCAGTGACAAAAAAAGGAGAAGACGACTCTGAGGCTTTCCGGTGAAGACTGGACTCTCCGTTCATCCTCCTGCTCAACGTGCGCCCAACTTGTGACTTTTCCGCTCCGGCGACTGCTCTCGCGAACACAGCTCAAGACTTTGCTTTCTCTCAAGATACTTGTAAAAAGAGTGGTGGCCTGTCACCCTTCTAGGAACTCTAACTCCCGTATATAACCTCAACTAGTGGACTTTCTCCGAACTGGGTTTGTTCCCGTGGTTTTTCCCCTCTTCGGGTTTTCCACGTAAAAATCTTGCTGCCTACTGTTGGTTCTACATTTTTACTATTTGCGCGCTTGACTCACTCTCGAGCTAAGACGGTTCGATTCCTCCGGTCCGTGAAAGCGCTAAGCAATCCGCAACAAAAGTAAATATATTATGGATCTTTCTATAATAGAAGTGCTTGTATTCAGCATGCTGAAAATGCTATGGACACAAATGATGAAGGGTGAGGGGAGTTTGTTGAGAATCATGCACGTATAGATGATTAGTGGGTAATTAAATTATCTTACAATTACAAGATCTGACATTATATCTAATGAGTTAGTTTATGGCAATGCCAAGAACATGTCACATAAATCTTGTAATTTGTACTTTTAGATGCTTGAAGGTGATAGGAAGATAATCCAAATGTTTGTTCTCATTAACAATAGTGAATATATATACATGTACAAGAGAGGGTGCTCACAGCACCCATGGTGAGCCTAAGCGAAGTCTACCTTAAGAATGTACAATATATCTAACATATCGAACATATCTAACACCCCCCTCAAACTCACGGGGGATCATATACCGAGAGTTTGGACAATAGATAGGCATGCTGGGCCCGCGTCTATGGCTTAGTCACCAAATCTGCAATTTGCTGCTCGGATGGAACAAAGGAAGGAGCCAGAGTGCCACGACCATATTGCTCACGTAGTAAGAAAGCATCCACCCCGATATGCTTGGAGAGTGAGTTTTTCACCAGGTTTAGAGTAATCTGAATGGCACCGGTGTTATCACAGTAGAGTGGAGTGAGTTCCGGAGAAGATACACCAAGGTCCTCAAGAAGCCAACAGAGCCAAATAATATCTTTAGCGGCGGTAGCCATGGCCCGAAGCTCAGCCTCAGTGCTGGAGCGAGAAACACCAGTCTATTTTTTGGACTTCCATGCAATAAGTGAAGAACCCAAGAATAGACAGAAATCAGTGACAGAGCGACGGTCAACAGGATCACTAACCCAGGTAGCATCCGAGTAAGCACGGAGCTCCAGAGAACTACCACTGGAGAAGAAGAGACCACGAGAAGTCGTCGCCCGGAGATAGCGCAGGAGCCGCAGTAGGTGACCATAATGCACAGAGGTAGGCGCACTAACAAACCGGCTCAACACATAGACAACATGGGCAATGCCGGGCCGAGTAATGGTGAGGTAGACGAGACTCCCAACAAGGTGGCGGTAGCGAGTAAGATCAGAGAGTGGAACCCCATCATCCGGACGCAGCTGAAGGTGAAGCTCCATAAGGGTGTCCACTGTGCGAGAGTCAGAGAGAGCAGCCCGAGCTAAGAGATCTGATGTGTAACGCTGCTGAGAGAGCTGAAAACCGCGGTCTGTAAAGCTGACCTCAAGGCCCAAGAAGTAGCTCAGCTGTCGAAGGTTAGTCATCTGAAACTGCTACTGAAGGTGATGCTTGACGAAGGCCACCGGAGAAGGATCATCACCAGTAATAATCATATCATCCACATAAAGTAACAGAAGTGTCCGACCACGAGAGGAGTGCACAAACAAAGCTGGATCATATGGACTCGACCGAAAACCGGTGCCTGTAATGGCTGAGCTAAAACGTGCAAACCATGCGCGTGGGGCCTGCTTGAGCCCATAAAGTGCTCACCTCAAGCGACAAACAAGGCCTGGAGAGAAGAAACAGGAGGAGGAAGCATGTACACCTCCTGCTAAAGATCGCCGCGAAGAAAGACAATCTTCATGTCGAGCTGAGATAGAGACTAGTGGCGAACAACTGCAATTGCAATAAGAGTACAAACCGTAGTCATATGAGTGACCAGAGCAAAAGTCTCATCGTAGTTGCGTCCCTTCTCTTGCTGAAAACCACGAGCCACAAGTCGAGCCTTGTACCTCTCAACAGAACAATCAGAGCTCTTGACCTTGAAGACCCACTTGCAAGTAATAGGAACAACACCGGGTAGAAGAGGGACAAACTCCCAGGTATGAGTGTGCTCAAGTGCCTCCAACTCAGCAGACATGACAGCCTGCCACTCAGGTATCTAGGCAACCTCACGATAGGAAGTCGGCTCTGGAGTACTGCAGACGATAGTAGGAAGGGCAGGCAGGTCCAGTGGTAGGGTAGCAAGGCTAAGGCGGTCAGGAGGATGTCTTTCACGAAGTAGGTAGCGATGCGCTGGATGATCATCCACATAACACTCACTGGAGGAGAGGGGCACTAAGTTTGGGGGGCACTGGAGGCGAATGAATAAGAGGATGACGAGTGTAGTGATATGGAAGAGGAGGGACACGGTTCCCAATGGACAACTCATTAGAGGGAGAGGTGGGTGACGAATGAGAGGAGGTGACAGAGTAGACTGCAGCAAAGGAAGAGGCGGTGAAGGAGTAGACTTCGGTAAGGGAAAAGGAGGTGGGCATACCAGAGGAGAGAATACACGAGGCGGAGAGATGGGAAGAGTGAGAAACTGCACGTCAGAGGGAGTAACAGATGAGTGTGAGATCGAGGGAACAGAAGACACAATAAAGGGTGAGACTCGTCAAAGGTGACATCATGTGAGATGCAAAGTCGACGTGCAACATGGTCATAACATCGATAGCTCGTGTTCCGTACTGTATCCAATAAAAGCGCAAGGAACAGATTTAGCAGAGAGTTTGGTACGCTCACGTGGAGTGGAGGGAGTAGAACATAACACCGACAGCCAAAAACACGAAGATGAGTGTAGCGTAGGGGTCAAGAGTATAGACACTCACCAGGACTCTGGCCCTGACGGAAAGTGGAAGGTTGCAGGTTAATAAGATAAACAACAGTGGAAACAGCCTCAACCCAAAAATGAGGAGGAATGTGGGAGGAGATGAGAAGGGTGCGTGCTGTCTCAATAATGTGGCAATGCTTCCTTTCAGCGGTGTCATTCTTAGTGTGAGCACTGGGACAGGCAAGCTGAGGGAGGGTAGGGCTGAGCATATTATTCGAAACTCGAAAGTCACTCGAATATTGAGCCGAATCGGAATCAGTTACAATTGATTCGACTCAATTGACTCGAATCTTATTTCGAGTCGATTTTGAGCCAGCTCTGAATCGCTCGAAATATGATTCGAATAAGCTCGAATCGTCTAAAAAATATTATGTATTTATTAATATATTATTATTTTAAAATTAAAAACACTAAATTTTAAATCTAAATAAAAATATTGAAGGTTTTGAGTGTTTCATTTGCTAAATTTAAATATTTTCCAATTTAATTTTGAGCCAAATGGGAATAATGAGAAAAGTTGCTCAATTTCGAGCCAGTTTGATTCGATTCCGAGCCAGCTCGATTCGATTTCGAGTCAACTCAATTCAAGTTCGAGCCAGCTCGATTCGATTTCGAGCTGGCTCGGAATCGAGCCATTTCGAGTCGAGTCGGCTCGACTCGAAATCGAAATCGATTTCGAACCGAGTTCGACTCGAAAATTTCGATTTCGAGCCGAACCCAAATCGCTCGAACTCGACTCGATATCAGCCCTAAGGGAGAGTGTCGTGAGTAACTAGCAGATCGCGAAAAGCATGAGAGAGGTACTCCCCCCTGAGTCAGAATGGAAAATGCGTATGGAAGCAGAAAACTGGGTGTGCACCATAGCAGAAAAAGTAACATAAATCTGAAAGAATTCAGAACGAGAATGTATAAAGTGCACCAAACAATAACGAGAATAATCATATATAAAAATAACTTAATACTGGTGTCCGCCCTTCGATACAAAAGGTGCGAGACCCCATACATCAGAATGAACTAGATCAGAAGGACGCTGAGACCTAGACTCACTAGACTGATAGGGGAGTTGTAGCTGTTTACCAAACTTACAACCCGTACATGAGTGAGACCGATCAACAGAAACACGACCAAGGAAATCATGACCGATGAGAGAAGCTAGACGTGAGCCGCTGGGATGACCGAGACGGTGATGCCACTGAGAGAAGCCCACCGAAGGAAGACATAACGTAGAAGTCACGGGTGGCGATATAGTGGTTGGAAGATGGAGACGATCAAAGACGTACACCCCGCTACGGCGACGACCAACTCCAAGGAGTGTACCTATCAGACGATGATCCTACACACGACACGCAAACAAAAATAACAAGACAACCGTGGGATGTGAGTTGGCCGGCAGATATAAGGTTCATGGATAACTTGGATATGTATGCAACATCGGGAACATGAAAATGGCTGGTATGAAGGAGGCGACGATTGGTGATTGGGAGAATAGTGTCATCTGCGACCATAATGCTAAGGTCAGAAGAGACGGACTGACAGGACAAAAGGTGGGTGACATCATAGGTCATGTGAAAAGAGGCTCAAGAGTTAAGCAATCAGTCGGAAGGAGAGATACCTGTAGGGGCGGATGCAGCCGGTTGAGAGGTAGAGGCGCCATAAGCATCCAGTGAGAGTACAAAGACAGGAGCGAGGCAGTGAACCGTGAGAGAGCTGCTGGACAAGCTCAGAAATAGAGAGTGACTGCGCCAGAGCAGAAAAGTGAGCTGAAGGTGTACCAGGGGCACGCTGCTGACCAGACTGCTGAGCCTCTGAAGCTTGAAACTCATATTTGACATGACCAAGACACTGACAGTAGTGACAACGGAAAGACGGGCGACGGGGAGCACCAGATTGAGCACCAGAGGGCGCCAGAGGAGGAGGACGAGGAATAGGGCGCACCGGAGCACTATAACCAGGCGAGGGTAGCAGTGGAGCACTCACAAGAGAAGACTGTGGTAGAAGCTGTGGAGCAACCAGAATAGCATGAGACATCAAACCAGGAGGAGCAGCAGTGTCCAAGGAGTGGAGACGAGTCTCCTCAGCAATCACCAATGCCAAGGTATCACTAAGAGATGAAAAGCGGCAGGGAAACTAAGAGAGAAACTAAGTAGGGAAGAATGAAATAAGCATCTTGTCTTTTCTTCAAACAAATGAAATCTCAAGCCATTAACTTAGGCTTATAATGGAAACTTCAATTCCTTAAATCTTACTTAGCAAATAAAATATTTTCCAGTTTAGATCAGCACAAACCATAAAATTTACAATCTAATCCCTCAAAAAGTGATTTTGAAACAACCTCATCAATTCAGTTAGTCTTGATGACCGACAAATCATCTAGATGATCCACTCTAGTTGTGTCTTGGTGATTCAAATCATCTAGATTAGGTCAAAGATTCAAAGTCTCAAAATATCCATTATGCACATCCACAAACTCCGAAAGTGCATAAAATCAAAGTATATATCAGGTATTACTGTTATTCTGCCATCTTGGTAATGATCTATCACCTCTTAGACTCCTTTAACCAGAAAAAAAGAACTGAATCTAATTCAAGAACTACCTACACATGATCAATTGATTGATTTAGGTAAGCATCACTTCATGAGTAAATGATATGTCAAGTTGTGTTTACTTAAATGAGATTACAGACACAAGGATTTAATATTTATACCATGTGATTATATATAATGCTGGATCTTATATTTTAAGTTTCAGTCAACTATACTCATATTTTGCACTCCACTACAATTTTTTCCCGTATAATGGTTTCATCTCTAATATTAAACAAAATTTCCTAGGGTTAATTGTATTTCTTATGATTTGATTTTGTTCTCTTTGTCGACCTTATAGCATTTTGTACAAAGTTTTTTCTAACTGTTGTTTATGAAGCTGGAAACTTTGTGCAAGTTTGAAGCATTAAAAATGGTGCAAAAATTGTTACTGCTGTTGAGCTTATGAGTTTGATGTGATTCTTCCTAACTTCCTTTACGCTAAAACATATTAAAAATTTACATATTATTTGGAAACTTTTGTGTTTTATCTCAGGTGAAACTGCTTTCAAGGATTCATCACAGGAACTTGGTCACGTTTCTTGGGTACAGCCAACAAGATAGAAAAAACATACTTGTCTATGAGTTTATGCACAACGGGGCCTTAAAAGAGCATCTTCGAGGCAAGTCTCGAGGGTCATTCTGATACCCTTGTATGTATTGATATTTCATGTACAAATCTTGTGTTTCCCAAAAAGTAGCAGAAAGACTTAGGCTCTGTTTGGGGCGGTGGCGGCGGTCGTGAACGTGGTGGTTATGAACCGTCGTTCGTTCGTGACCGCCCAACCTCACCTAAGGAACTTCATCCACTTTTATGTTCAAAACTAGTTTTTTTTCTTGGTGGCGATCATAATCATTGTCATGTCAAACTTACATTCTATAATTGTGGTGTTTTTGTCCAAACTCACCGGAGCAAAAATGCCGCGCCAAACGAAGCCTAGTCTCATATTTCTTATGAGGAAGAGAGTTATGTTCTTTATCAGAGAGTTTCTATTGAACGCATGAAGAGTAAAGCTAGACCAAGGGGTGAGCACATGCGCATGAGCTATGCCAGGCCTAATGAAAATTTATAAATTTGATCCTTTGTGATGAACCTTGATTTTATTTAACTGAATCCGGGATAGGGGTGACCATTAAAAACCACAATCTGCAAAATCGATTCCCGGATCATCGCAAAGGAAATAACCTAAACCTAACATGTAATAGTAGAGAATAGGAAAATTCTATCTCATCAACCCTAATACAAGGGTAGGCATACATATATAGGATAAGCCACACGTGACATATCACGTGTAAAGCACAGCGGAAAAATAAAAATAAAATACATATATTCAACTCTCCCCCTCAAATTGGGAGTATATATCAATCATTCCCAACTTGACAGTACTGTTCTTAAAGTTGTCATGGCTTAATACTTTGGTGAAGACGCCGGTCAGTTGATATTGAGAATTCACAAAAGGTGTACAGATATTGCCCTTGTCTAGGTGATCTTTGATGAAATGTCTGTCCACTTCAACATGCTTCATCCTATCATGTTGAACAGAATTGTAAGCAATACTGATGGCAGTTTTGTTGTCGCAATAGATTGTAACAGGTTTGTTCAACTGGAGTCCCACATCCTGGAGAATTGTCTTCAACCACAATCCCTCACATACTCATGCCATAGCCCTATATTCTGCTTCGGCACTTGAGCGAGCAAAAATATTCTGTTTCTTGCTCTTCCAAGATACAAGATTTCCACCCACAAATGAGCAATATCCGGTAGTAAATTTCCTATCATCTTGGCTACCAGCCCAATCAACATCTGTAAACACTTCAATCTTTAAAGGTTGATTAGCAGAGAACAGAATCCCACGTCCTGGAGACTTCTTGAGGTATCTTAACACTCGATATGCAACCTGCTGATGGCGAATTGTGGGTGAGTGCATGAATCTACTTAGGACACCCACGACATACGTAATATTAGGGCGAATATGAGATAAGTATATGAGTCTCCCAACCAATCGTTGGTACCTTGAGATGTCAACTTTCTCCCCTTTAGTATCAGCATCAATCTTGTGATTAGCCTCAATGGGTGTATCCACAGGAGCACACCCAAGCATATCAGTTTCCTCCAGAAGATCAAGGGTATACTTTCTCTGAGAGATGAAGATCCCTCGACGAGACCTTATTACTTGAATCCCCAAGAAATATTTCAGCTTTCCCAGATATTTGACTTCAAATTCTTTGCCCAATTGTTCTTTCAAGTGCGTGATTTCCTCTAGGTCATTTCTTGTAACGATGATGTCATCCACGCATACAATGAGTATCGATATTTGAGTTTCTCTCCTCTTGATAAAGAGAGTATGATCAGCATGTCCTTGAGTATAACCTAGTTGTAACATGGCTTTGTAAAACCGTCCAAACCAGGCTCTAGGGGATTGTTTCAGGCCATATAGGAATTTCTGCAGACGACAGACCTTTCCATTGGACCCTCCTTTGGTAAATCCAGAAGGGATAGTCATGTAAACTTCTTCCAATTCACCATGCAAGAATGCATTTTTGACATCAAGTTGTTCTAACTCCCACCCAAGACATGCAACACAAGAGAGGATCACACGAATCGAATTCATCTTTGCAACAAGGGCAAAGGTTTCTTGGTAGTCAAATCCTTGGGTTTGGGCATACCCTTTAGCCACCAAACGCGTTTTATATCACTCCACTACCCCATCTTAATTCCGCTTAACAGAGAAAATCCAGCGTGATCCAACTGTTCGCTTCTGAATCTGGAGCAGAAGCGGGCACCGACACTGGTGGGACATCCACGAACGGTACTTGCTCAACGGTACAAGTCCTGCGAGCGTATGTATATAATATAGGAGGAATAACAGTAGGAGAAGCAGTATTGGGAGGAATATTAACAGGTCTAGGAGGAATATGAGGAGATGCAACAATCGGAAGAGGAGAGTTAGAGGTCCCGTCAATATGACTACTCATCTCCCCCTGGCGAGGAACAAAATACGACTCCCCCTCACGAAAGGTAACATCAACAGTGCAATAGAAGCGACGTGTAGGAGGGTGATAACACCGATAAGCTTTGGTGGTAAAAGAGTAGCCCACAAAACACATTTAAGAGAACGAGCGTCCAATTTGTCCTGATGAGGGGTATGGACATGAGCAAAACATACATAACCAAATATGCGAGGAGTGATGTGTGAGGTGTGGACAATGTGTGTTGGGAAAAACCCCTTTTGATTTAACTTAACAAATTAACTATAAGTGATTTTACTTCTTTAGTTTATTACCCACATTGTATAGTAAGGGTAATCTGGTCATTAGATGTCTTAGGATGTCACACTCAACTTAGAGAGTCAAGGACTAGTCAAAGCAATCACAAAACAAGTTGAGTTAAGACTTGCGTCGAATGAAAGCCGACGCAACTTCGACTTGATATCGACGCAACTTTGAGTTAAAGTCGAAGCAGATAATTCAGCCTGTCGAAGTATAAGTCAAGTCGACAGAACGTCGAATGGGACTCGACGCAGGAAGAAGAGCTTGTCGAAGCCATCTAACAAGTCGACGCAACGCCGACTACAATTCGACGCAGAAGTTAAGAGATCAAGTCCAATGCTTTAACTCGACGGGTACGTCGATAAGGTATCGACGTAACGTCGACATCTGAGTTCATCCAGAGCTTAAAAGAAATTCGAAGTTACGTAGATAAGAACTCAGATGTGCGTCGACATGAAGATTGATGAAGTCGACGCAACGTCAAATACAATTAAAAAAAGGAAGCTTTTTCAGCTGTTCTTTTGGGACTTTTTCAGAAGGACCACCAGGCTAGAGACAGTTCTCCAACGGCTCGTTTGTTGCCAAGAATAGAATGAAGCCTTTCAAGACACAGCAAATCACTTTTGGAAGCTATTCAAAATGAATGGACGGGTCGAGAACAAAAGAAGAAAGAAAATTAGGTGGTTGAGAGGAATTCCTTTTCAGGACACGCCAAAAGAAGAAAGGTTTTGAAAACTCAATCATACACAATAAGTATGCAAAAAAAGGAGAAGAAAAGAACAACACAGGAATTACATTCATTCCCTCTGTCGAATAGAGTCTTCATCTTCTTCCTTTTTAAACCCTAAAAGACAGATTTACAGAAGAGCACTCTCAGCACAGGAACATACACTGCTGCTTCCTCTTCATCATCATACAGCAGCAGAACTACAACAAGCGCTGAGAGAAATGGATCAAGCAGAACAACCCTTGCAAATCATCTCTATCATAAGCAAAGATTTATCATTTCAGATCCAGTGAAAGAAAGACAGAAGCATCAACAAAGCTTCTGAAGAATTCTGAGAACAGAATTCTCTCCCTCTCCCTCTCACTTTCTTCTTCTTATTTTCTTCACCTGTACAAAGTTTTAAGAATCTCTCTTTCAAAGGATTCAGTGGTTCAAGATCTCCTTATCAAAAGATCTTTGGTTCTAAGAGTCTCCTTACCAAAAACTCAGTGGTTCAAGATCTCCTTATCAAAAGATCTGTGATTCTAAGAATCTCCTTGTCAAAAGACTCAGGCATAGGTTGTGCAATCCTACCAGGGAGGTAGAAGAGGGGACTACCCACATTTTAGGGATCCTCTATAAAAATCCTTGTGTCTTTGTTGTGAATTTTTGTGATGTCCCTTGGTTTTTCTGTGTTCATTTTCAATAGACTTTACTTTATTTATTCTGCCTTTGTTTTGCTGTGTGCATAGTACTTAGTTATTTTTATTGTATGCACAGTTAGGGTAAAAATAGTTAAATCTCTATTCACCCCCCTCCCCCTCTAGAGAATTCTCAGAGGCACACTGTGCACTTTCAATTGGTATCAGAGGGAGGTTGATCATTAAAGGTTAACACCTTGATCAAAAGATCTCCTGCTCTCATTTATTTATTTTAAAAATTAAATAAAACTATTTTTAAAGAAAATGAGTTCTAAGGATTATGCATCAACATGACCCCTAGTGTAATCTGAACAAGTTTAAACTCTGGAAGTCTAGAATAAAACTTTATATGAACTCTATTGATGAAGACATCTTTGATGTTATCATTTCAGGTCCTCCAGCCCCATACAAGAAAGATGTCAGTGGATCATCAACACAGGAACATGTGCCCAGGGCTGAGTAGACAGAGACTGAAAAGAAGCAGAAGGCATGTGATGCCAAAGCTATGAACATTCTGGTATACACCATGTCAGATGACATTTTCCAGAAGGTAACTGACTGCCAATCAGCCAAAGAGATCTGGGAATCTCTTTCCGGAATGATAGAAGGAAGTTCTGATGAAAGAAAGGACAGGAAGTCCCTTCTCATATCCCAATATGAGAACTTTCAAAAAAAACTGAAGAAAGTGTTGCTGAAATGTATGACAGATTCAACATCATTATTAATGAGCTAAGGAGTCTGGACAAGGAAATTTCCTTGACAGGGATCAATGATAAGATCCTAATGTGCTTCCCTAGCTCATGAGATTCAAGGATCTGGACCATCAGAGAGTCTAGATGCCACAGAGAAATCTCAACTGATGCTTTGCTAAGAAAGCTTAAGTCATATGAGATGCTTTTGAAGAGCAGAGCTGAATCAGAGGGAAGGGAAACAATCTCAACTCCCATACAAAAGAACATTGCCTTGAAGGCTGCTGAAGGAGAGTCTTCCACTCCTGAAGATGAGATGTTCAGTCTCTTGGCAAGGAGATTCAGAAAATGGGTCAAGATTGAAGACTAAGAAGAAAAGAGTGGAGCTCAAATCCTAGGTTTGATAAGACTCTAAAGAAAGAAGTGATCTGCTTCTCCTGCAACAAATCAGGGCACTTTGCTCCTGACTGCCCAGAAGAGCAAAGGGACAGGAGCAACAACAAAAAGAAACAAATGAAGAAGTCCTTCAGGAAGAAAGACAAGAAGACGGGCAAGAGGTTCATTGCTGAAACCTGGAGTGACTCTGAAGCAGAGTTAAGCTCCTCTTCATCTGAGAGTGATGAAGAAGTAGAAGCAGAAGCAGCCTGCATGATGGCATTGAGGATATTCTCAGATGATGAGGAAGAACAGGTATCTATGTTTGATAATTTTGATTTCAATTCTGATGATTTTAAAACTAGCTTTAAAGAATTCTGCAATTATCATATTAAGATACAAAAAGAAATAGAAACAGCTAGGCTAGAACTAAAAAATCTAAAGGAAGATGACCTATATTTGAGAAATCAAGACTTAATAAAAAAAGATTCATAATAAGGAATCAGAACTAGCTGAAATAAGAAAAGAAAACTTAGAACTAAAAGAAGAGCTAACAAAAGCAAAGGCCTTTGAGAACTCACTCAATGGGAGTAGTCAGAAGCTCAAAAATATTGCACAAAATTTCTCAATGAGATTTAAGCACTTAGGTCTAGGAACAGATCCATGCACTATCATAGAAGTCCCTAAGAAACCTGCCTGGAAAAATTCAGCTATATTCATTAGACCTAGTGACCATCAATCTAGTGAGGAAATGGCAAAACCTAAGGATCAGGATAGTAATAATCCAAATAAAATAACTGTGGTTAATAAAGTAAATCTAAACAAAGGAAAGAAACCTCCAAGCAAGAGTAATTCAGAGAAACTAACCAACAATAATCAAAAGGTTAAAACCAAAAGTAAAATAATTAAACATTCTGCTGATTTATTATATTTAAATACATTTTATACACATCTGAAGTATCAAAATAATAGATCAATGTTTGATAAACTCACTCTCTGTCATCCAAAGGGATATCATGAAAGACCTTTCTACTCTTTCATAGAACCCTATAATGGTAAAAGCAAAGGGCTCAAGGTAACCTGAGTACCTTCTGATGTTTGAGTTACTTGTGCAGGAAGATGTAGAGTTCTTTTCTCAGAGAAAGTGAAGGGAAAAGAAAGAAGTAGATGATCAATTGTAAACAACTCATATCCAAAGGGAGTAATCTATACTCCAAAATTTTCTGATGAGTTTATACTTTATGAAAATATTAGTATAAATACTATTTTCATTAAAAATCATTGCTGGGAAAAACAACAAGAATTTTCTAAGAAAATAGAATTATTCATTCAGAATTGCGTCGAATAGAATTCGATGTACCGTTTAATTCTACTCGACGCATGCACCAAAAGCAAAAGTAACTGCTAATTCAGAGTTGCGTCGAATAGAATTCGACACACCGTCTAATTCTATTCGACGCTAGCTTCGAGAGCCGTCCAAAGCAGATAATTCGAAAAGCATTCGACGCAACGTCGATTTCATAAGTAGCGACGAATCATCTTCTTTTAAGAAAGATCGGCGTCGAATTCATCACGCTTTCGAATTCTCTTCTCTGTGCTCTCGTGCTCTCCCCTTCTCCAGTTCTCTCGTGCTCTTGTCCTTCTCTCTCTCTCTCTCTCTCTTTCTCTCTCCCGTGTTCATTTTGCAGGTACTACAGATTCTATGACACCTCCAAAGGTCAACTCCGGGTTTGATGTGGATGTTGACTCCTTTAATGCTGCTGCAGAAAGTTTCAAAGCCATCCTCGGCTTGTTTCAAACCGCTGAACTGACAAAACTGATATCTACAAGGTGTAAGATTTTGGACGTTGAATTGACAGAGTTAAAGGACAGCTTTCACAAAGGAGATGATGGATCCATAAATGGAAGAATATATGAAACTTTCATCAACATTACAGAGGAGATGTTGACTCAAACATATGATCTACCATCTGGTAGTGATTCTGATGAACTTTCAGCAGAAGAGACCAGCAGAGCATTACAGATTATGAAATTCAGCAAAAAAAAGGCAATAAATTTGAAGAAGAATGATGTCTCTGAAGAGTATAGATTCTTGGCAGATATTGTGGGGAAGGTACTTTTATGTAAAATTTCAGCACATGATGCTATTCCCAAACAACAACTTCAAATAATGGGAGCTCTTGTTCTTGAGAAGAAGATAAATTGGGGGAGATGCCTCCTGAAAATGATTGGGCACAAGTACTCTCATAAGGAAAATGCATATATGAGAGTTATGAGTCAAGTACTTCTCCACCACTACCCTGCATTATGCAAATCAAAAGGATTGCCAATTCCTCCTGGGAAAAAGATCAACATTGGGATCTTTTCCAAGTGGACCAGGCAGATCCTAAAGCCTGGTCAAGCTGCACCTTCACCTCCTTCTCCAACTCCACAGGACACAGTCTCAGATCTCCCAAGGGATGACATCCCAGCACAGGATCCTGCAGCAACACAATAAGATACTATTCCAGAAGATTTTCCTGCTCAGAATATCCAGTCCACCCCATCCACTACAGTTCCAGGGCAAACACCTCACATTCCTCCCCAACTACAACAACAACCATCCACCCTACTTCCAGACAATCAGCCTGCTCCTCCACCACCACCAGTTCATATCTCTCCAGAAACCTACCAATCCCTTTCCCCTGCCTACCAAGATCCTCCTGATCTGAATGAGAACCTCACACCTGCCTCTACCTCTCATTCTACACCCCCAATTGATATTGAACAAGCAATTGCAAAGGCAGTAGGGCTGGCTTTCAGCACCTTTGCTGACCTAATGACCACTCAAGCCAGAAGGTTTAATAAAAAATACTCTCAGATGGAAAGTGAGATACTTGATTCAAGAGGGTCCCTCATGGCTCTCAAGGAATTTGTGTTCTCAGCAAGGTTAAGAAGTGGGAGAATATTCAGGAGGAGGAAAGGTTAGTTCCAGAAAAAAATGACTAGGTGAAGGATAAGGATGTGGAAAATCCTGATAAACTTATTGTATTTCAAACAGTAAGTACAGATGCAAATGTCCAGGGGGAGCCTCATACAAGTCCCCAAGATAATCCAGTACAAAATGCTGAAGCTGTGCCTGCAGTAAATCAGGGGGAGCTTCCTTCAACTCAGGGGGGAGCTCCTTGTAGATGATCTACTTCTAGATGAGGTTGCAACAATTGCTAAAGAAGTTGCTCAGGATGCTGAGGAGAATGCTCAATCTCAGGGGGAGCTTTCCAAATATGATGAAATCAATAAAGAAGCAGAGAGGAACTCTGAAGAAGAGAATGAACTACTATCATTTGCCCCAAGAAAGGTAACTCCAAAAGTATTCTCAAGAAAAAGAAAGACTTTTGAGAAGGAGAATTGAAGCTCAGGTATTCTATCAATACTATACTTTCTAAAAACAAACAGTGTTGGTGAACAATATAATTTCTTGACAACGTATGAAATGACATGTGATTTTGTTTTATCATATCATATTGTCTATAAATGTCTTGTTTGTATTTGTATTTATGTCAAAGTATGTGTAAAATCACTTTAAAACAAACTGTAAAATTTGTTAAGATAAATATGAGGAGATTGTTGGGAAAAACCCATTTGATTTAAATTAACAAATTAACTATAAGTGATTTTACTTCTTAGGTTTATTACCCACATTGTATAGTAAGGGTAATCTGGTCATTAGATATCTTAGGATGTCACACTCAACTTAGAGAGTCAAGGACTAGTCAAAGCAATCACAAAACAAGTTGAGTTAAGACTTGCGTCGAATGAAAATCGACGCAACTTCGATTTGATATCGACACAACTTTGAGTTAAAGTCGAAGCAAATAATTCAACCTGTCGAAGTATAAGTCAAGTCGACGGAACGTCGAAAGGGACTCGACGCAGGAGGAAGAGCTTGTCGAAGCCATCGAACAAGTTGACGCAATGTCGACTACAATTCGACGCAGAAGTTAAGAGATCAAGTCCAATGCTTCAACTCGACGGGTACGTCGATAAGGTATCGACGTAACGTCGACATCTGAGTTCAGCCAGAGCTTAGAAGAAATTCGAAGCTACGTCGATAAGAACTCAGAGGTGCGTCGACATGAAGATTGATGAAGTCGACGCAGCGTCGAATACAGTCAGAAAAAGGAAGCTTTTTCATCTGTCCTTTTGGGACCTTTTCAGAAGGACCGCCAGGCTAGAGACAGTTCTCCAACGGATCGTTTGTTGCCAAGAATAAAATGAAGCCTTCCAGGACACAACAAATCACTTTTGGAAGCTATTCAAAATGAATGGACGGGTCGAGAACAAAAGAAGAAAGGAAATTATGTGGCTGAGAGGAATTCCTTTTCAGGACCAGCCAAAAGAAGAAAGATTTTGAAAACTCAATCATACACAATAAGTATGCAAAAAGAGGAGAAGAAAAGAACAACACAAGAATTACATTCATTCCCTCTGTCGAATAGGGTCTTCATCTTCTTCCTTCTTAAACCCTAAAAGACAGATTTACAGAAGAGCACTCTTAGCACAGGAACATACACTGCTGCTTCCTCTCCATCATCATACAACAACAGAACTACAACAAGTGCTGAGAGAAAAGGATCAAGCAGAACAACCCTTGCAAATCATCACTATCATAAGCAATGATTTATCATTTCAGTTCCAGTGAAAGAAAGACAAAAGCATCAACAAAGCTTCTGAAGTATTCTGAGAACAGAATTCTCTCCTTCTCCCTCTAACTTTCTTCTTCTTATTATTTCCTTCACCTATACAGAGTTTTAAGAATCCCTCTTTCAAAGGATTCAGTGGTTCAAGATCTCCTTATCAAAAGATCTTTGGTTCTAAGAGTCTCCTTATCAAAAGACTCAGTGGTTCAAGATCTCCTTATCAAAAGATCTGTTATTCTAAGAGTCTCCTTGTCAAAAGGCTCAGACACAGGTTGTGCAATCATACCAGGGAGGTATAAGAGACAATTACCCACGTTTTGGGGAACCTCTATAAAAATCCTTGTGTCTTTGCTGTGAATTTTTGTGTTGTCCCCTTCGATTTTTCTGTGTTCATTTTCAGCAGACTTTACTTTATTTATTCTGGCTTTGGTTTGTTGTGTGCTAATACCTTAGTTATTTGTATTGTATGCTCAGTTAGGGTATAAATATTTAAATCTCTATTCACCCGCCTTCTAGAGAATTCTCAGAGGCACATTGTGCACTTTCAATGTGTTTCCGGGATAAACGGGAAAGAGGTGTATTGTAGTGAAGGGAGCAAGAAGGTAGACGATTAATGAGGTGAGCTGCTGTCAAAACAACATCACCCCAATAGGACTTGGGAAGGTGCATGACAATCAACAAACACCGAGTGACCTCCAGTAAGTGCTTATTTTTCTGTTCTGCCACTCCATTTTGAGTAGAAGTGTGGACACATGTGGTTTGGTGACGAAAGCAAGTAAACACTTTACTCTTTCGTTTTAACAAATAAAGCCACATAGTACGGGAATAACAATCAATAAAAGTTACAAACCATTTATAGTCAGATAAAGATAACACAGGGGATCAGAGTGAATCACATCAAACGAGAAAGAACTAGGAAAAGAAATATGACTGAGACTATGACGAACATGTTTTAACAGTTCACAGGTGTCACAAGTAAACGCTTAATTAAACAACTGAAAGCAGGAAATAGTTTGGTAAGATATAAAGCAAAAGGGTGGCCAAGGAGAAGATGCCATTGCCGGATGTCATGGAGAGTAAGAGCACGGGTGGAGGAGAGAGCACTGGGAGGCAACTGCTGGTTCAACAAGTACAGTCCGCCAACATTCCTACCACTGCCAAGTGTTCGCTTCGTCGCCAGATCCTGAAACACACAAACATCAGGAAAAAAGATCACTGAGCAATTTAAAGTAGTCAAATGACTAATGGAGAGAAGATTGCGAGGAAACGAATGGCCATGCAAGATAGAGAAAAGAAAGATCAGGAGAACAAGCGATGGTTCCATTGCCAGCAATAGAGGAAAGGGAACCATTGACAACAATAACCTTATCACGACCAGAGAGGAGTATAGGAGGTAGAACCAAGAGAGCGACGACGATTCTCATCCCTGAGGAGCATACTGAATGCCTCCCTAAGAGAGGGGAAGAGGCTCGCGGTGGAGGACATGTCGGCGAACAACATGAAACTCCATATTGAGCCCCATAAGAAAGACGTGAACATGAAAGCGGTCTTTATCCTTCTGAAGAGTCCGCGCATCTGCAGTGCATGCAATAGTAAAAGTATTGAAGTAATCCAGTTCCTGATAAAGATGTTTGAACTCAGAGTAGTAAGCAGAGACAGACAGGGTTGCCTGCTTCATCTCTAAAACACGACATGTGAACTCATAAATCTGCGTCGAACTCCCAGCTTGAGAGTAGATTTCAATGACCCTTTTCCAAATTTCGTAAGCAGAATCCAGAAGCATGTAGCTGTCGTACACCTGAGGGGACATAGAGTGAAGTAACCATGAGATAACCACAGAATTGTCTGCATCCCATTTTTTCCATGAGAGATCGTTACGCGGTGGCTGAACATCGGTTCCATCAATATGTCCATATAGTTGGTGACTTAGTATAACATGATGCGCCGCCCTGGACCACTCAAGATATTTCGTGCCATCCAAGGAAACAATAGTGATCTTTAATGAGCCAGATGGGTCGTGGCACCGAGGAGGATCACCAGAAGGAACAGTTCAAGGAGAGGATGAGATGTCATAGGAATCACCCATCGATGACTTTCCGAAGAAAACTAGAAGATGAAGAAATCAAGACGGAAGATACCACATCCTACGAGCGTTCCTTAGATCTCTCCACCGGAGAGGACACCGGAGGATGTGACCACGATGTCTCCGGCAGCAGCCATGGAGGACAAAACGGCCGGAGACAAAAGACCGTCCGCTGAACGGGCGGAGAGGAGCACTGGTTGCTGCGAACGAACGAACGAGGCAGAGGAGCGGCGTCTCTGGAGGAATCGACGACTTCGGAGGTGCGGAGGCTTTGGAGGACGCCTTAGGAGAGAGAGACAGATCCGGTGGAGACCAAGGCTGGAGCGGGTGAGCGCCCTAGGAGGGAGAAGACGATGCGGGACGCAGAGGATGCGGGGTCGACCGCCCTAGGCGGGAGCGGAAGATGCTTAGTCGGTTGACTGGAGCAAAGGAGAGATCGTTCTGAGGCGGAACGGGACGAGCGGAACGACGAGGAGAAGAATGGATCGGGACGCCGCGCTTTGATACCAAGTAGAGAATATGAAACATTCTATCTCATCACCCTAATACAAGGGTAGACATACATATATAGGATAAGCCACACGTGACATATCATGTGTGAAGCGCAACGGAAAAACAAAATAAAATACATATATTCAACTGTAATCAATAGTAATTTAACTCACTAGTATCATAATTTGAGAAAATCAACATAGAGAGTGAGAAAGTCTCTGATCAACCAAACTTTGTATACAACATAATACATATACCAAAAACAATCTTCCATTCACAAAATTCACTTATAAGAGAACATCAGTATACCCATATTTACATTTTAAGCATTTATACAAAAAACAATTTCTACGCTTGTAGGAATGATGAAAACTTGGCAATGTATAAAGTCGCAAAGAAAGAAGCTAAACATGCAGTAAGTAAAGCAAGAAGTCAAGGTTATGTAGAATTTTATAAGTGACTAGATACCAAAGATGGAGAGCGTGACATATATAAAATTGCTCGAGCTAGAGAGAGGAAGACAAGAGATTTACGTCAAGTTAAATGCATAAATGATGAAACAGATACAGTTTTGACAGATGATGTGGCTATTAAAGAGCGATGGAAAAAATATTTTTATCAACTCTACAATGAAACAAAAGAAAATGAACTGAACTTGAAAGAGTTAAGTAAATCGGAGGAGTATATGAACATAACGTTTTATCGTAAAATTCAAGTATCAGATTTAAATGATGCTCTAAAGAAGATGAAAAAGAAAGACGGTTGAGTTAGACGATATACCCATCGAAGTATGGAAATGTCTACAGAAAGAAGGAATTTTGTGGCTTACATATTTCTTCAATAAGATACTGAAGTCAAAGAGGATGTCAGACCAATGGAGAGAAAGTATCTTAACACATTTGTATGAGAACAAATAAGATATACAAAATTGTGTTAATTACAGAGGAATTAAATTAATAAGTCATGCCATGAAACTATGAGAATGAGTAATAGAAAGAAGAGTAAGACGAAAGACTAGCATCTCGTAGAATCAATTTGGATTTATGCTAGGACGATCGACTATGGAAGCTATACATCTTTTGAGGAGACTCATTGACAACTATCGAGAAAGAAAACAAGATTTGCATATGCTGTTTATCGATCTTAAGAAGACTTATGATAGGGTTCCAAGAGAGATCTTATGAAGAGTCTTAGAAAAGAAAGGTGTAAATGTATCATACATTGACATAATCAATGATATGTATACACATTCAGTGATGAGGGTGAGGACATCTAGAGGATTAACACAGGAATTTCCTATCACTGTTGGCTTACATCAAGGTTCAGCTTTAAGCCTTTATCTCTTTACCCTTATCTTAGATGAGCTCACCAAACATCCAACAAGCAATACCTTGGTGTTATTATTTGCGGATGATATCATTTTGGTCGATGAGATGCGCGAGGGTGTAAACGCGAAACTTGAATCTTGACGAGACACTTTAGAAAAGAAGGGTTTTAGGTTGAGCAGGGCAAAGACGGAGTACATGGAGCTTAAATTTAGCCGTGCAAGAAGGATGGATGACTTCGTTATTAAGTTGGGTGATCAAGATATTTCCTGCAGTGGGTGCTTTAAATATCTTGGATCGATAGTTCAAAAAGATGGAGGTGTTGATAAATATGTGATACATTGAATCCAAGCAGGTTGGTTGAAGTGGAGAGGCGCGTTAAGGATCTTATGTGATCGTAAAGTACCATTAAAACTTAAAGATGGGTACTGCAATTAGACCAGCGATGCTCTACGGTTCTGAGTGTTGGGCAGTGAATTGTGTACATGAACAAAAAATAGGAGTTGCGGAGATGATAATGCTTAGGTGGATGTGTGGACACACGAGACTGGATAAAATTAGGAATGAATGTATCAGGGATAAGACAGGAGAAGATGCGAGAAGCTTGACTGAGATGGTTTGGACACGTACAAAGGAGACCATTAGAGGCACCTGTTAGGCGTTGTGAGAGTTTAGTCACTAGGCATGTTAAACGAGGGAGGGGTAGACCAATGAAGACTTTGAATGAAACTATAAGGAAAGATATGATGTACTTAGGCATTATCGAGATTATGACTAAAGATATGGCACAATGGAGGCAGAGGATCCATATAGCCGACCCCATTATAGTGGGATAAAGGCTTGACTGTTGTTGTATACAAAAAACAATTTCTAATATACTCGTACACGCATACTAGATATGACCCCAAACAAGGGTCAAGGTCAGCTTGTGAGCTGATGTTAGGTACTAGGGTTGAAGGAGAGGAGAAGGAGGGGAAGAGACAAAGGAGGAAGAAGAAGGGAGAAGAATTCAGCCTCTGGGGCTCCTCCAAAAGTGATCTTACTTCAAGATAATTCAAATGAGATACACACATAGGCTTATATAGTGCCTAGTTCAGAAACGCGCAGGGTAAAACGGTAAATAACCACGGCCTGAAATACATGTACGATAATAAAATATAAAGTTGATGGGAGCGCTATGCCCGTGCGACCTACTGGAGGCCGCCCTTCGTCATTTTGGGTTCGTATTGATGTCGCTTTGGACCCGACATCAACATATGTGTTGTGTCCTCGTCTCTTCGTCACTTGCTCTCATCCGTATTTGTAACAATGTCGTCCTCTCGAAAATTCGCCTTGTACCCAAGGCATAAGAAACTTACTGGATGCACTGCAACTAGGATGGTGGAGGGGTGGCCGGGGGGGGGGGGGGGGGGGGGGGGGCCCAACGTCGTGTCACTGGGAGGCGACAAAGTCCACTGTCGCTGGCTACTGAGGATGGAGGGCCGTCGCCGGATGGGGAAGGAGCCCCTCCCCCGCCGAGAGGAAAGGGACCCTCGCGTGAGGAAAGCACATCGTCATGCAATCCCAGTTGACATACACGTTACCGAGGGCACGAAGCCATGCATGTCGAGTTTGACGTCAAGGACATCGAGTTCAAAAGAGTAGAAATTTGCGCGAAGAGGGCAGAGACCCAAAGTCAAGTGCAAGTCCGTACAGAGGCCCCCAGTGGTAATGCAATCACTGTCGCCCAAGCAAACATCGAAAGGAGCAGGAGATAGAAGAATGACGAGTTGTGTCACCAGGCGCGGGGACATGAAATTGTTGCTAGCCCCACTGTCAACCAGCACCATCAGAGAAGTGTCATACAAGGCAGAGAGCGTCATAGTGAGGGGGCCAGAGGTGCCGCCAACCGCAGAGCACATAAGTTCTAGACGTTGTAGCCGCGCGTGGTGTCCCGTGGTGGTGATTGAGCCATCACCCTCCAGTTCTTCGAAAACCCCAAGGCTGATCTCGGTGTCTTCCTCGTCAATGGTGATGCGGAGCTCCTTCAGAGGAATGAGTCGGGGAGTATGGTTGTTTACAACGGAAACATAGACCCTTAGTGCGAAGATCGTGGTACTCCTAGTTGATCATCTGGGGGATGTTCGGCGGCCAGGGCGGTTAGTGAGATGGATCGAGGTGCGGGGGAGCCGCAATATGCACCTGGGGTTGCGACCGGAAGGGTGTTGGGGGTAGGCAATCAGTGGGGGTAGAAAACCCTGGTGGCCAGCCGGTGTCCACAAAGGTGACATTGAAGTCCGCTTCAACCAAGCATGCGAGATCCATAACATCAATAATCGTCCTGGGATGGTAGATGCGAAGGCGTGACCAAATGTGGGGAAGGAGCCCTTGCATGAAGAAACCTAAGTAATGATCTGGCGGTAGGCCAGGAACTCGTCGATGTAGTAGTCAAGGAGACCCGATTGGCGGACACCACATAAATGTTCGATTGTCGTCCCAGAATAGTGAACATCGTAGGGGAGGACGAGGTCCTGTTGGACTTCCAACCAAGAGAGTGAAGGGTTGTTCTGTCGCAGCCAACGGACCCAATGGAGGCCAACCCCTCCATGCTGATGAGAGTCGTAGCAATTTTTTGTGGCTCCGGGGTCAGATGAATGTCGAAAAATTGTTCCGCCCGGGCAATCCACCCCACAGGATCGGTGTCGTTGAAGGGGGGAACGTGAACAAACGGTGAGCTGGAGGGAAGCCCGTTGGCGGCAGAGCAGGATCTTGTGGAAAGCACAGATGTGCAGCGAGGAGCGATGGGAACTCCGCGTTGGAGGTGGAGGAGATCGCATGGCTGGAGAGGAGGGCGTCAAACATAGCCTCCATCCGCAAAATAAGGTCTTGAAGCGTGGCGATGGATGCCTAATGAGCATCGAGGCGGCTGGAAATGGTCGGATCCATAGGTGGTGGAGGCACTAGTGTATCGGAGAGCGCATTGGAACGGAGCCAAGGGGTCATGCACACAGAAGAAGGGCCGGCTCATGCCAGGAGATGCGACCCGGCGTAGTCAGGACTGACAAAATTGGCGTTGGATGCAGAATATATCAGGGGGGAGCCGTGAGCGTGAAGGGCGGGAGATGTCGTAACGGGGGCGACGTTGTCGTGGAGAGGAGGATGCATCGTCGAATGGGCACGGCGTGGAGAGGCGGTGTCGTGGAGAGGTGGATGCGTCGTCAATCCCGAGAAGGGAGTGAAGAAGGAGCAAGCATGTCATCGAGCGGATGGAAGCGGCACTGGCATCGAGCGTCCGAGAGAGATTGAGCGTGGCAGGGATGAGCGGAAGAAGAAGTAGGCGCCCAGGCGGACGAGACGTGGAGGCGCTGGAGCGGAACGAGGGGCGAGCGGAAGACATGTGCGGGATCGGGTGCTAGAAGGAGCGACGGGATCCGTGGTTGGGTCGATTCGGGCGGCGGGAACCGCGGCCTGAAGACAGAGGGCCAGACCAAATGTTAGGTACTATGGTTGAAGGAGAGGAGGAGAGGAGGGAGGGGAAGAGACGAAGGTGGAATATGAAGAGAGAAGAATTCAGCCCCCAGGGCTCCTCCAAAACTGATCTTACTCCAAGATAATCCAAATGAGATACACACATGGGCTTTTATAGTGCCTAGTTCAAAACGCACAGGGGCAGATGGTAAATAAACCATGGCCCGAAATACATGTACGATAATAAAATATAAAGCTGATGGGAGCACTATGCCCGTGCGATCTAGTGATGACCGTCCGTAGTCGTGTTGGTATCTGTCTCCACATCGCCTTGGATCCGACGTCGACATATGCGTCATGTCCTCGTCTTGTCCCTTGCACTCTTTCGTCTTCGTAACAGCTGATGGGGGGTTTCATCACCGAGGGAGAAACCTCCTGAATCACCAGCTAAGGCAACCAAACGGTTGCTCAGTGATAAAGGAGGTTGGGGTGCGGAAACAACTAGGATGTTTATCTAGAAGCAGACACCCTTGAAAGAGTTCGTAATTGGCACTCTTGCACCAAAGATGGGCGGGGCTAAGTGTTTTGCTGAAGTTGTGGGATATAAAAATGCATCGGTGGAGGAGCGAATGTACCACCAAAAGGGGATTCCGATCTCTTTGCATGATGTGTACTACTCTGAGAGGTGATAATCTAGAGCGAATGTACCACCAAAAGGGGATTCCAATCTCTTTGCATGATGAGTACTACTCCGAGAGGTGATAATCTACCTTTAACTGTAGTGCTGTGCATGCAACAAAACACTGACATGTTCTTTCATCTGGTATGGCATTATTAGCAGTAGCACAAGTGCTTGATCAACAATTTATGCATGCATGGTCTTTTGATTAGATTGTGATGAAATTCGGTTTGTTGGGAGCAACATATGAATGACACCTCTCCCTTTTCCCTATGGCTCGAGCCTCCTCGGTGCCTCTTTACTTCTATAATGAGCGAAACTGCTTACTTTACTCATCTACTTATTCTGCAGGCGCTACAGCTCGAGAAAGAAGTATTAGTTGGATTAAGCGTCTGGAAATTGCTGAGGATGCTGCTAAAGGTTGCGTGTCCAATTCTTACAAATTGCTCTTAAAAATATTTCTCATCAACTTGCATGATCTTCAGTTTTACTTTTATTCTTCAGGGATTGAATACCTTCACACAGGGTGCTCTCCTACTATAATTCATAGGGACCTCAAAAGCAGCAACATTCTTCTAGACAAACACATGAAAGCTAAGGTAGCAGATTTCGGTCTTTCAAAACCCGCTGTCGATGGATCCCATGTGTCGAGCATTGTTCGAGGGACGGTTGGATATTTGGACCCGGAGTAAGATCTCAATTTTATAAAATACAAAAAAAAGGAGTCTTTTAACCATAGACAATCTATAAAAAAGGTCTTCTCCTTTTTTTTCCTTGATGCATGTAGATGCTGCTGCTGCATATATTTACCAATTTTCTCAACAGATACTACACCTCGCAGCAGCTGACAGAGAAGAGCGACATCTATAGCTTTGGTATCATACTTCTTGAACTCATTTCGGGTCAAGAGCCGATATCAAATGAACGATTGGGTGCCAACTGCCGCAATATTGTCACGTGGGTTAGTTCATGAAAACTGCTTTCATATCTTATATGCTTGCCTTCTATTTTGCGTGTTGGTGAACTTCAATTACATAACTTCAAATTTGGATTAAGAGAGGAAATTGATCTAAACAGTATTTTCTTGACATTGTTTTGTACAACAAGAGCTAACTAAACCAGGTGTGCCACCATGGGAATCATCAACTCTTAAATTCTTACTCAAATATTGTAGGGAGGCAAAATATACTCATGAGGCACACAAACCGAATGAACCACTTTGCTCTTAAACAAACTTTCGGCTTTAATACCACTTGTTAATACTCTATTGAACCAATGGTGACCAAAATAGAGCATGATACACCAATGGTCAAACTCATCTTCTTCGAAAACCTAATATTTTTGGATACGCAAAACCATTTGATATCTACACTAACATATTATTCACCATCACTTTCCTCGATTCCTTCCTCAACTACCCACATGGTTGGCACAAAGATTCATCCAATTACATGAATTGTGAGATGAATTGAAAGAGTACAAAAACTCTTAGGCGCTGCGTTTGCGCCCCAATTTTGTTGTGCTATAAACCCCAAGAATTTATATCTATTGAGAAAAAAACTCTCGGGTGTGGTGTTCGCTCTCTAATTCAGCTGCTAGAACGAAGGCGATGATAACTTTTCTACTACGAAGGGCGTATGGAGCTAAGGCTGCACAGATCGAGGTTTTTGCCCCGATTCAACGTCGTGTCTGTGACAAAAGGCTCTTAAATTTTAGGCCTAACATCCTATAACAGATCTCAATGACGCTCGTTTTTTATGAGATGTTAAAGCGAGAGAGTTTTGAGTCAACTGCGACTAAAGGTCATAGCAGAATTGTTGCTTGATTAGCCTGAATTCGATTGAGTAATTCTACTACAACTATCCTAATTTTGACTACATTAAAGTTGTACAAGTTTGATCAAATTCAACCATGAAGTTCTAAAACTGATGCTGCTGAAACCAAAAATGCGTCTAACGATATCGTAAACCTTTTCAAATTCTGTGGCAGGCGACTTCGTACATCGAGGGCGGAAACATTCAAGCCATCATTGATCCATCCCTCAACAATGACTACGAGCTTCAATCCGTATGGAAGATTGCTGAAATCGTGATCATGTGCGTCAAACCGCAGGGAATCCAGAGACCGTCCATATCCTTGATTCTCAAGGAGATTCAGGAGGCTCTCTCCATAGAGAATGGTTCGAGGTCGGTTAGCGATCACATTATGGTTGGAAACTCACCAACCTCTTCTCTGAACTTGGCTGCAGTGGACTCTGCTGGTTCTGAGAGGAATACCTCCTTGCCTTATGTCTTCTCACAACCAGGTCTAAGGTGAGTGTAATGATTACATGGATGATAGATGGCTTCAGATTTGATGTGTTCATCACCTTTGGTGTGTGAATGAATTGTGTTATCTGTGGTTTCACTTTGGTTTATTTGGGAAGTGCCATGGAATTGTGAGCATTTTCCTCATTATTTGAGTGTTTTAATGCTTTATTTAGTTGATTTCTAGTGTTGAATATTTGACCTTTTGCATTGTTTTCCAATTTCCTTTCGGAATGTCGATTTTTTTAATGATGTTGTTAGAACTTGTGCATGTGTTATAACTAATTTTTTTGAGGAGAAACTCAGGATCTATATCAAGTGCTCAAGACTGGTTCTGTTTGGCAGTGTTATTCTCCGGTGAGTTTGGACAAAAATACCGTCATCATAAGATGTGTTTGACGTGACAACGGTTTTGACCGTCACCAAGAAAAAAAACTAGTTTTGAACATAAAATCATGTTCACGGCCGCCACCGTTGTGCCAAACAGGCTTCGATATGCATTTAGCACTTGAGCTTCTATTCGAGAAGCATCCTGGCACTGTGATCGCATGGAGAATTATTCGGGAATTTTAATCCCCTTTTACCTATATAAGATACTTGAATAGACTGAGGATCTTTGTTAAATGCACATGTCTAATAAGTTTTTTTGATTATATTATTAACATTTGCCCTAGGTCTCTTAGCGTTTGATGGGATGGTGCGGGGCAGTATTTTTAGTTGAAATTATGAGTGTAACTTTATTCATAGTTATATTTACAGTCGTAAAGATGTATGTAATTTACAAGTATAATTGTATTAAAAAAATCACTTTTTAACATGTGTATTTTCAGACTGTAATATATACATATGAGATATTAAAATAATCATAAAAATAGGTAAATTAATATTTTGTGATTTATTTTTAAAAAAAATTATATTTTAGGCTAGAAATGCAATCCGCGCACAGAAAAATAGAAACGTTACGTGTACAAATTTTTTTTCTCAATAAGGTCTAATAGATATGGTAGAAGGGCCCAATTCTTGGAGAGGGGCTAAGACTTTTAGTTTACCTTGTCAAAAATTAGAGAATAATTTGAATTTAAATGTTAAATTAAGGTATGCATATTTAAATAAGCCAATATATTTCATGAACATCAAATATAAAATCAAAATATGTCAATAAAGCAATTTTATGAGCCAATGAATATTTTATTCTTAAAAACGTAACCTAGTAGTGCAAGATTACCTCAAAACTCAGGTCCATTAGATTAGGTTTAAATTAGAGTGATGTTATAAGCAGTTCAATTATCTGTATTTATAGTCCATCGTTATTTACAATCCAAAATAATTATATTGTAGTCCAATATTTTATGGGTGCTGCTATTAGCACCGCAGTTTTGGCTAGTCGCACCACACTTTCTCTTAATTTTTTGCGTCTTTTAGAAATACGCATTGTACATGCATTTTTAGGAAAATTGTCCAACACGAAAGTTGTAGATTTTGACGAGATCTACAACTTTCGTGTTGAACACTTTTCCTAAAAATGCATGTACAAGGCGTTTTTCCAAAAGACGTGAAACCTGAGCGTATTTCCAAAGTACGTCACGTACATGCATTTTTAGGAAAAGTGTTCAACACGAAAGTTGTAGATCTCGTCGAAATCTACAGCTTTCGTGTTGGACAATTTTCCTAAAAATGCACGTACAGGACGTACATCTAAAAGACACGAAAAATTAGGAGAAAATACGGTGCGACGAGCCAAAACTGCGATGCTAATGGCAGCGCCCTATTTTATCTAGTTTTTGCTCTCTGAAAACAAAGGAGGCACGATAGAACTTGTGCAAAATTTGGGATCAAGAAGAACCAGGGATCACGGTTCAACGTTCCACTTCATGAAAAATGAAGACCGCGGCTTCAAAATCACTTTTTTGAATTCGGAATTCAACCATGTCCGTCTCCTCGCCATCCTGTCCAAGGAACGCCCCGTGTCCTCTACCACCAAGCTTGCCGACGGCTTACGCCTAACCTCCATCTCTGACGGCCTCGGGCCGGACAAAGACCGCAACAATATCGGAAGGGTCTTGGAAAGCATGTTGGCGGTCATGCCGGAGTGTCTCGAGAATTTCATGGTAAATGGCGAGGAGTCGTTGGAGATCAGTGGCTTTTGGCACTAGACATAGCGAAGAAGGTCGGCGTCACGGCTGCCGTTAGAAACGATCGTGAAGGCAGTGGCAGGTTTCGCCTTCGAGCGAGGAAGACGAAAATGTGAGGGGGAATACAGCGGCTTGGGTTTTTGATTTGGGGTGACATTATATCTCATCAAATGGAGCAAAATAAGGAATTTAAGTCTTTTTTTAGGGGGTGTAATACCGTATTTGGGGTGCTTATAACATCACTCTTAAATTAAACTTAACTCAATTTTATTATTTCTAATATATCATGTCATTATGAGAGACTATATTCCATTATATTTATGCCTTCTTTGATTTTTTAACGTATTTATAGATCATAATATATTATTTATATATTATAAAAATTCAATATCTTCTCTCACATAATTATCAACCAGCTTTATTTGATTAATCAGTAACAGATATTTAGCCATTTAAATGCTTTAACATAGAAATTTTAAAATATTCTTGTAATACTAGGTCATTTAAATGCCAATTTAAAACTGAAATATTTAACTTTACTACAAATGTTTTCTTAATTATGTGTGTGTCGCAATTTTTTTTTAATACGGAGCCTGATCCAAAAACTTGATTTGTGCTCCCCAGGATTCCGACACGTGGCACAAAGAAACAAAAAACTTTTATTCCATGTGAAATTTCAAGAGCATGAGGAGCCATTTTTAATCTCTATGCAATCTTTGGTGATCTCCACGGTTTTTAAAAGACGGGCTCTCATGGTTTTTAGGGTTTATCAAAAGCAGTTTCGGCTACCATCAGTGATTTTGAGTAGGGGCAGTCTATCCTAGTGAGGGTCGAAGTCGGTGACACTCAATGATTTCATGAGTAGAGCATTTACCTTTTGTTATTATTCGTAAGCCAATATCATGTTTTATATGGTTTTGGGAGTTTTGTTTAGTAAAGGAGATGATCTCCGTAGAGATTATTGTTCTTCTTCATGGAAATCGTTTGTAATCTCTATAGAGATATCTTTGAAATTCTTCACCACAGAGATCACATTTGATCTCCAGAGAGATCACATTTGATCTCTATGAAGATCAAAAATGCTGAACACACATACACTCAATTATATTTCACAATCCACAAGGATCAATTTATAGTAATATTTATTTCATCGACATTTGTTGTATATCCAATTCAAGGGTTATGGAAAAGAAGAAAGACAATTCAAGATCACATATCCTTAGCCCAAGATCTTCCCTACACGACTACACCAATTCCGAATAACAACGTGATCCCAATCATCGACGGGATGATAAGATCAGCCACTTTCGAGATCGACTCCACATCAATCATATTCACCAAGGACATATAGGGGTAGGGAAGCATCCACGCCTGAAGTAGCGTATCAATAGATTTTCCATCACCCACAACCCATTGAACCTATGGCAGAACCAAAAGCAAACGCTTGGATACCTCTCTTCAGATATAAAAGCAGTGTTTATGGGCCCATAAGGTCATCCTGAATACGGTACTTTATGTGAATCAGATGAGTCCACAAAGTTTCAAAACCAAAGGCAATGGCCCCTGCAGACTTTGATAAGAGAGAATCCTATTGAAACGTGAGATTCTGAATGTCCAATCCCTCCACACTAATAGCCATACATACTTGTTTCCAACACACCGGGTGAATGCCTTGACATCTTGCACACCCGCTTCAAAGAACTCTCTAATAAACTGCTCAATCTTGCGGAGAACGCCAATAGGCAGACAAACTGTAGAACTGTAGGATAGAGCACTTAACCAACTATTCCAAAAGCCCGGACTGTTGGAAAGGGTGCTACTTTTTCCTCTTATGGAATTAGCAAAGCGCCACAGGTAAAGTGAAGGAACGTTGGACCCAACAATCCCCCCCCCCCCAGCGTCCAGCACAACCCGCCAGCTTAGAGGTGGGCCCCACATGGCTCAGAGGTGGCGCGCCACATGGCTCAGAGGTAGGGTTGCCACATGGCTGCGGCCGCCAGACCCACACAGGTAGAGAGCAAATTATTAGCGCCCCCCCCCCCCCCCCCCCCCGGTCTCGAACCCGTGACCTCCTCTGATACACTTGTAGGATATAGCGCTTACCCAACTGTTCCAAAAGCCCGGACTATTGGAAAGGGCGCTACTTTTTCCCTTAAGGAAGTATCAAAGCGCCACAAGTCAAGTGAAGGAACGCTGGACCTAACAAGAACTATAGTAAACATGAATAGAGCACAACACCGCTTTAATAAGAATAAGACGCCCATCGAAGGAAAGAGACCATGTGCGACATCGAGCAATCCAGTTCTCAACTTTATGAATTACAAAATCAAAAGTTGAAGGTATGAGACTCTTACCTGCAAGAGGCACCCCAAGATTATGCCATTCAACATTGGATCGCGATACCCCAAGCACATTCTCAATATCCACGCACAAAATCTAAAAAATACGATGACTAAACCAAAATCCAAATTTGAGGAGGTTGATCCCATGTCCCGACACATTGCAAAATTCGATCATAACCTCCTGAATATCCCAAGCATTCTTCAGATCAACTTTAGTAATGATGAGACTATCATCAACGAAGAAAAGGTGCGAGATAGGACGGTGGCTTGGTGAGAAGCGAAAACCCTCAATCTTACCCAACACTTCTCTCTTCTTCAACTGACGAGAAAGCATCTCGAAGCAGAGAATAAAGAGGTAAGGCAATAGGGGGGTAGCCTTGCCTAAGACCCACTGAAGACCAGATCTTTGCTTGAAGTGTCGTAAGATGTAACATCTATAAGGCCTAAGGATAGACATAGTTAACCATAAGTATTTATTTTATTAACTAAGTGTCGGATTATATGTAAAATAAAAGTGCAATGGTAACACAAATATCACCAATCCCCATGAACACATAAAGAGACATCCAAACATAATATGAGCATACGCTATCCATCAACATCATCATGATTATCAAAGTATATACGATCCTTAAAGCATATGTCCAAAAGAAGAAAAGGCTGGTTCAAAGAGGCTCGACACACAAACTGCAAAAATTCATAGTTCATTTAAAAAGACTAAAGAGAAAAGAATATGAGTTGAAGTCAGTCAAGGCCTCCGTGATGATTCTTTTCTTCTCTCCTATCACATGCTAACCATGGGGCTTAAAACACCGATTATGTCTTGTAACTGAAAGTGTTTACAAAAAAAAGTGAGATATAGAGTCAGTGGGAATTCCCCTTAACCTAAAGATCCAAATACTTATAAGGTGATGTCTTTTTATTAGTTATTTCAATTCTGTCTAGGATTCTCTTTGTTCTTAGTGGATTAATCTTATGACATATCTTTATGATTTTTCTAACACGTAATTGGTTTTTGAAAGTTCCAAGTCTCTCCTTGGGACTTTCTTCTTAGATTCATTCTTTGTAGATTTGTTTAGAAGCAAATCTAAAACTAACCCTCGCGATCAATTGATATTTCATTGGCTCGTGCATGATACATAGCTATGTCAATGTTTCCCTTACCTCCATATCAGAAATAACTATGGTGATGTCATTAAGCTTCACTGCACGTGGGTGTTACCCCTCCTGAGCAATTTGATCCTACCTTAAACTATAGTGGAGCTCCAGCTAACTATGTCAAGGGAATTATCATGCCCTCAAATATTTTCTCATAAGCAAATACACTAGTAAGCTTATCTATATCTTATTTACATTTTCATCATTCATGCCCTTACAGTTTACTAATTAAATGAGTAATTAACTCTTAAGATAACACCAAGTTATTGCGGCTTATGCATTTTTAATCGAGGTCTTACTAGTAATTAATCTTTTTTTAATGAATCGTTGTTGGTACCACATTAGAATACACTAAAATGGAGTTGTTCAAGTGACTTGGAGGCCCCTAGAGGTCTTAAATAAGTCCTTAACAACAATTTGATTGTTGGTTGGAGCTTAAATTTAGGTGTATTACATAAAATGTAGGTCCTTTTTGTATTTATAGGGATGATTTAATGTTACGCACACACGCGCAACATCTTTTTTTTTTGTATTTTTCACATATTTAATTTGTAAGGGCACTATGACAATATGTAGGAGGAGGCCTGGGAGTTCTAGTTTTATGCTTAGGGTTTGAGATCTCTCCTTGTGAGAGGAACTTCAAGGAGGAACCAACCTCGTGGGGTTAGGTACGAGCATCCCGTGTAAGTGTATCCAATTTCTTGAGTATTATTGCAAGTTAATTTCTGTATTGGTAACAATGGTCCAACATGCCGACCCCGCCTGCTACTTCCATAGTCGTCGAGACTCCTTCCGTGACCCACGCTCGCGCACGGATCTCTTCCCAAACTGTTCGCGCGCGACGACCATCCTCGACCCCGTGCGCATGCCGGCGCCTACCAGCAACCGGTCGATCAGTTACGCATGCGGTTGAGAGTGTGAGGGAGTAGTTCCACGCGGGTGCTTAAGGGGGAGAGTGCTCGGTACTAGAAGAAATCAGGACTTCACGCGTGAAAGGCTCGGTCTTTATCTTTCAAGCATGAGCCGGCTGTTTGGAGGAAAAAAATTTGGTGCGTCCGACGCACACAGAGCTGTGTGCGCCAATACAAAGGCGCCTCTTTTCTGTGGGGTCCACCCTATTTTCGTCTTTCCGCCTTTCACTCCCGCCCGAATGCTAGGTTTTCGAAAGCAAAATTCCGCTTTTGTGCCCGACGACGGCGCTTTTCCCTTCCGGTGATTCCATTACTATCTAAAACTATAGAAATACAACGAAAATTAGTCGACAGAACTCCGGCCTGACTGCTAGGTTGATCCGGAAAGATTTTACTGCCAGGACTTTCTTTTCTTTGAAGTCGAAGAAGATGATTCATGGTATTCTTACAGTATTTTTGAACTACCAGTTTTTTTACTTTGTAATCACGATTGTTACTGATATATTACGGTAGTAACTAGCTATTACGCCAGGGATGTGCTCGTTACGCTCGAAATATTTGAAAAACGATCGTAAATTGTCAATTATGACTGTAATGTGCCAGTAACTATATGTATATTGGAATGATTGTTGGGGATTTCTATTGTTTGGAATGTGCTCGTTACGCTCGGAATGTGCTCGTTATGCTCAGAAATGTGCTGCAATTTCTAAAGTAGTATCTTATATTACACTAGGGATGTGCTCGCTATGCTCGGAATTGCTGAAAAACGATGGTAAATTGTCAATTACGACTGTAATGTGCCAGTAACAGTCTTTATACTGAGTTGATTATTGTGGATTTCTCTTGTTTTGGATGTCTACTTACTGTATTTTAGAACTCCCAGTTAATTTATCTTTGGAGATGCTTACTTTCACGTTTATTTACTTTGGATCAAAGTTAATGTTCAATTTATTATGTTATGAGTTAATTTGCGGTCATTATTTACATCAGTTATTGTGGTAATATTCTGACTACGGCTGTAATTTCTCAACTACTATCGTGTATACACTCAGAATGTGCTTGTTACGTTCATAATTGTTGAAAAACGATCATAAATTGTAAATTGCGACTGTAATTTTCCAGTAACTGTCACCATATTTAGTTGATTGTTGGGGATTTCTCTTATTTAATATTTAAATTTTCATCTTTGGGTTTGATTTGAATTCTACAGATGCCTACTAGTAATAATCTTTATAGTCGGTGTGCTATATCATCACTCACCAAGAATGCACAACCTTTAATGGATGTCTTGTTTGATGAATCCAAAGTTGAACTTAAAAATGTTGAGTTGTTCCCTTTGTTCTATACTCCCAGCATTCCTCAAAGCATTCCCTTGCTACATTTCTTGTTGATATCGTACTCGAGAGAAGAAAGCTTTTTTACTGGGCAAGTTTTATGTAAAGTTTACTATCAATCAAGTAGCATTAATTTTAGGGCTACATAACCAAGGGCTAGATTTTGAATTTAAGAGTCTACCACTTGTGAATGTGGTCATTAAAGACTTTGTAAAGGAATTAATGGATCTTGTAAATGAAGAATGGTCTGCAACCATGGATACTCGTAGAATGAATGCCTTGGTTAGATATGTGCTCGCTATTTTCTTTTTCTCGTTGAAAGGTTTGAAGATATCTGAGTGTTTGAAGAATTTTCAAGGAATGGAAGACTTTAAAAAGCATAATTGGCCCAAGTCCATCCAGTCTTTCTTGCATTCCCAATTTGATAAATTTAGCAAGGTTGCTACCGAGAAACATGATTCCCACCTCGGCTATATCGAAGGATGCTCCGTGTTGTTAGATGTAAGAATTTCCCTAATAATTTTCAAGATTGTATTTCACTTTTCTTTTTAAAGTAACAATATTATTTCATGCCTCATATCTGGTTCTTCGAGTATACAACTACTTAAATTCCTTTTGATGATATTGCAAGACCACAATTGTTTCGATGGTCTAACAAGAGTAGTTGTGCCAAATTTTGCTTAGATTTACCGTATAGGTTGACCAAGCCTAATATAGTAAGGTTTACTGTTATTTGTTTTCCCTTAATATAGCTAAAGTTAATGTTGCTAACCTATGTCATATTTCTTGCAGTTGTACAGATCATTTATAGGTATTCCGCCTCAGGAGGAAATTTTGTTAAGTGAAGAAGGATATGTGGATGCTTCTATCTAGCAAAGGCTGAAGAAGGAAGAGAATTGTTGAGGAAGAAGAGGAGGATGAGGAGGAAGTAGAGGAGAAAGAAAGGAAGAGGAAGAAAAAAGTTGAGAAAGTAGAAGAAGAGGAAGAGGGTAAGAAAAGAAATACTAAAGGAGGAGGACGATGAAGAGGAGGAGGACGAGGAATAGGAGGAGGATGAGGAAGAGGAGGAAGAAGAGGAGGAGATGGAGGTTAACGAGATTGAGGAGAAGGATAAGGAAGAGGGGGAGAGGATAAAGGAGAAGATGGAGAGAATGAAGGAGAGGAAGAAGGAGAAGGAGATGAAGAAGGAGGAGAAGGAGAAAAAAAGGAGAATGAAAGAAGGTATGAGTCTATAGTTTATGAGGTGCAACAACACAGAAGGTTTTGTGAAGAGAGCTTTGATGCTTTACAAGCATTAATAAAAAATATTCATGCACCCGCCCCTCCACCCGATCATCCACATACCCCTCCATTTGATCATGCAATATATCCCACACAAATGTCTAGTTCTTTACTTTCATACAGTGCTCCAAGGGTTGTTAGTGAGGCAGCAGAACATGACGCTGAGCTTGTCGAAACAGAAGTACATGGTAAGAGGCGAAGCCTTATAAAGAATGTCAAAGGAAGAAAAAATAGGAAGAAGAAGGTGGTTGTTAAAGAGGTCATATACTCATATGAGCCACAATACAAGAACATGCATATCCTGGTAGAAAAAAATTATTGTCGCGCACAGAGGTTTAATAGACCTTGTGTTGACACGATTTTCTGAAAAGTACGTTAGTACTTCTACTTTCTTTTTATAGTTATTGCAATTCTACATTTACCTGTTTTTTTCTTTTTCAGTGATTCAATTATCTTCGAAAGTGACAACATTGCAATGTCCTGAGAGGGAATCATTGACCTCCTTGGTGAAGGTTGGGTGAGTGATACCCATTTAAATGCATTTGCATACGGGCTCAATTTCAAAAAAGCAAAATCACCAAGGAGCATGAAAAACTTTCTATACGTCTCTCCCGATCATGCGGTAAACATATTACTTAACTTGTTTGTCAAATTTGAGCATATTGTTGTGATTATTTTCTATTATTTCCTTATGTTTTCATCGTGCAGTATTTTAAAAGAAATTCAATTCCAAATAGACAACGCTTGGTTGAACATGTAATTCATTTGTCTGTTGGTGTCGTTGACTATATTTTAATGCCATGCCACCTCAGTAGCCATTGGGTGCTTATGGTGTGCAATTTTGTTAATGAAACATGGGATTTTTGACTCCCTTCCGAACCCCATACATCCAAGACAATGCGGGAGATGGTATAATTCATTCATTGTCTCACATAAAAACATCTCTTGCATATGCATTAATGATTGTATTACTGTTTTTGTAGATACAATTTCTTTATGAAGATGCTGAAGAAGCTTTGTTGGTGGATATTGTTTCGTGGCGAATAAATAATGTCCCAAAAGTCCCAACACAAACAAATAGTTTTGATTGCGGGATATTCGCCATGAGATACATGAAAACAGTTCTGAAGAAAGCAAAGATTCAATGAGAGGAATACAAAGGATGTCAGAAGGAAATGACAAAGTATAAAGCTGAAGTAGTTAGTAGAATTTTGCAAGCCTACTGGAATATTATTATGAAAAATGTGTGATTTGATAACAATAATTCATGTCATGGTAGTATTTAGTTTACTGTTCTGCAAAACATTTATACTTCGATTATTGTAGGACTAATTCTTTTGTTACAGCCGTAATTGGAGGCTGTTACTATTTGTTCTTATTATGCTTTTCATTATAGTTTTGTAAATATTTTTTTACCGTCTCGTGTTAGTGAGTACAGGTCGTGATTACATCAGTAGATTCAATGGTTACAGTCGTGATGTCGTGATTACAGTCGTGATTACAGTAGTAGATTCATGGTTCTTACATTAACAAATCACCCCTTAAAAATATCTGGAATGCTTGAATAATTGAACGACATATCTAAACAAAAATCATCATTAAGATCAAAGTATGAAGTAGCCGTTGTAGACATTGGGGTTGTGAAGTCTGGATTCTCAAACGAATTATCCATAAATTTCAACTCCTTAGGTTCCAATTGAACGACATCGATGATAGGAAGCTTTCCCTTTGAATCATTTCATTTCCCTGCAAATGAATGATTTCAGTTATTAATAACCTCAAATAAAATATAAATTAAAACACAAGTATTAGAGAATTACTAGGGTTCTTTGTTGGTTTCTCTGAATTATTTTTGATATGTGCATTGGATTGGTCTTTGGGGCGCATTGAAGGTGGACCTTTCACTCCCTTGTTCTTTTGATTTTCATCAATAAAACCCTTTTTAAGTTTCTCATTAGAGTCTACCAACTCTTCGGCTTTCTTTCCAAGGTAGTTCATGGCTGTTAGAACATATTCCCTAGCAATCTGTGTAACATCCCCCAGACAGCTAGACCCCTAAGTTGGTTTTGTCATGACAAAACCATAGGAAGAGCCCAAGGCCATGTGAATTGAGGTGAGAAGAAGAAAACCACCTTGGTCTGCAAATAGCAATTTCCAGTGACCAAGCTTAGGGTTGGACTTTGGGGCCTCAACTTGACCATTTGGCCCCACCATAGTATCCCTAACCCTTTAGGGGCCCCCTTAGGGCACCAAGGGCACATTGGTGTCAACCAAAGGGGCCAAATTGACCAAAGTCAACCCTAACCCTAAATTGGTCAAAGTAGCCTATTTAGAGCCAATTAACCTTCACCATGACAAATTGACCACTCCTCTAGGTCTAAAATATCATAAGAAACCTATTAGACCTAAAAGCCCCATCATGGGACCCCCAATGGTGCAAATTGACCAAAATGCCCTTGTTAGGTCAAAATGGCAATTTTTCACTAAATACCCAAATTATCCATCACCATATTAAATTGACCTTACCCATAGTATTATCATGTCATAGGGGACCCAGTGGACCAAAAAGCCCCATGACTGGGTCAACCCTAGGGCTCAATTTGACCAAAGTCAACTTAGCCTGTTTTGGTCAAATCAGCTTAAATTGGGTCAACTAAGGCTCATGTGACCAAATTGACCCCACCAGTAGTTTCTAAACCTAATTTGGAGTTCAATGGATCCAAAAGCTCCATCCTAGGGTCACCCAATTGGTCAATTTAACCAAAAGTCAAAATTGCCCAAATTAGGTCAAATCTCTTGAATCTAGCCCAATCCCTTTGGGCTAAGCCCAAATTGACCACTTGACCAGCCTAGTAGACTGATAATTAACCCAGGGGAGAGAAGAAAGTCGGCCTTGATGAGTAGGAGAGAGAGAATTCAATTTGGGGGAGAGAGAAAGAAGGGGCCATCAATGGAGGAAGATGAAACCCCCCTCAATCCTCTCCATTAATGGCTGGATTCATCTCCTCTAGGGGAGAGGAGTTTCCAGCCATTTCCCGGCCTCCTAGGGGTGAGCCCCTTGGGATTCCACTATGGCCGAATTTTTTTCCCCATTCATGGCCTTAAATGGCATTGAAGCCATGGCTCTTCCCCTCCCTCAATTGAAGTCTTTAAAAGCTTCACCGGGCAGAGAGGAGTGTTTTCCCCAACTTACCTGAAGGATTCGTGCACCTTGCTGAGGTGGTTGCAGAGCTTGGGAAACATGGAGGTCGGACATGGCAATCCTCCAATCGGCAAGGCTTCAAGCCCCAAAATAGGTCTGGTTCTCTTCCCCTCTCTTCAGTGGATAGATCCCAATCGCCGGTGGCTCGTTTCGTGGCCAATTGGCCGGGAATCAAGCCAGCCATGCCTCCCGTCGATCGGGTTGGGCTTCCTCTTCCAGATCGTGATTCCGGCCACCTCCGGCCGAGCAAACACAGTTCATCGCCGGCCCCCACCTCAACGGAGGTGGTGGTGGCGTTGGTCGGCCGGGGCGGCGCTCAGGTGGCAGGGAAATCCAAGCTCTTTCGGCTCAGGCGCGGTAGATCTCGGCCGCTGTTTATCGGGGACGATGAACAGGCGCCGTTAGATTTGCGCCAAGATTCGTGCGGCTCCTTAGCTTTAATTCCCTTTGTTCTGTGATTAAACTGCAGCACCTAATTAATTCTGCTAAAAATATTTAGAGACCTCTAGGGAAAAATTGTCCAACATCAAAGTTGGAGCCCTTGAGGTCTAGTTTAATCCAAAATTAAGTTCACTCGATTTGGAGCCCTGGTTAGGGCACAGCACTCATTTTGGTGAGGTCTGTCCATAAGGCTAATCAGAGCTTGTTTTTGATGCCCACACCAATCTAGAACTCCAAATGACTTGATATTTGGGGTGTAGACTAGTCTTAGGCATATATAGGTCATGTCCAAAGACCAGATTGATTGGAGAAGTTTTCCCTATGATATTTGGGAAAGTTCAATAATCCTTGTGTAACCTAATTAGGTTCCCTAAACACCTCAAAACCCTTCCAAACTTGGATGGGTGGTCCTAGAGAGCATGTGGGGTCCCTGGTTAAAATCTCTTGATTTATGGAGTTGATTTGGTGGGGTATTTCACCAAGACAACCTTAGGCTCCCTAGGTTTAGGCAAAACTTTGGGTGAGTGCCCCCACTCTTCCACAAAGCCAAATGGCTTCATATTTGGGGTGCACATCACCCTCCCCCATGCCAACCTTTGATCCAAATTTGGTGGCCATTGGAGGAGGTTTGCCTTAGTAAATCAAAAAGGGGCTAAAATGTTATTTGCACCCCAAATAGGTACCCAATAGAACCCCACTCCTCACCAAATGTTGGTAGGATCTTGGGTGGTCTTTCACTGACCCATGGTCAGTATAGTGAGTAGTATGGACTTGGGCAAGGTAGGGAGTTCTCTTGAGAATACTTTGCTTAAGGGTTATGTTTAGGGCAAAAGTGAACCTAAGTTAAATTTTGGGGTGTGGAGGGGTTTCCTCCCACTGATTGATGGGGTGACCTTGGTCACTGACTTGGGAGGTATGAGACACCCCCAAGGAGCAACTTTAGATGAGTTAGGGCCTAGTGTGCCCTTAAACCCTAGTGGTTAAGTGTATGGTGCCCCTTTAGGGTTTGTGAAGGACATAGGAGTATATGTCCATGGAGAGAAGTGCAATAGCCCTCTCTGAGTTCTAAGAGTGTTATAATACCCTCACAAGAGGTTTGGGTGGATTTGGAAAAGTTTAGACCCTAACCCTAGGCTAAACCCTAATGGGGTGCAATTAGAGGCTAATGAAGGAAGAGGGATCAAACCTTAATGGTTTGACTTAAAATTTTGGGGAGATGATCTTAGTGACCAGAGATTGCTACTGTGAGGAATTGGAGGGATTTGATGTTGCCAATCCTAGGTAATAAACCCTTGGGTAGATTTGCAAATAATTAGGGTTTTGGATTTTAGGATGAAATAACACTTGATGTTTAACCATCTTCTGTCACAAACTTAGTTTTAATGTTTTTAATCCCTGGAAGATTCTGTTAGACCATGAGAAAGCTTTTGGAGGTCCAAATTGTAATATTTCATATTGTTGGCAATTTTTGGGATGATTAATTTTAGGGTGCTAAATTTCTGTAATGGCATGGAACTTTGCTGGAAGCCTTTTTATACCAACTTGTACCCACTGTATTTTGCTCATAATTTATGGATTAATATTTTGGTACCTCTAGTTCAATTTGGAATTAATTACAAATATATCCTCTATGGAAATTACAAATGTACCCTCTGTGGAGCATGGTCAAACTTTGTAGGACTGAATATTTTATTATGAAGCACCTCTGTATTAATTTTCATAAGGTTTAGAGATCATATGAGGGTACCTCCTTTGGAATTTATAGGAAATGAGTGAGTTTTGCAATTTTTAAAAATAGTAAATCTTGCTGGTTTTTCCTAAAAATTTATATCCACTGATTATTAGGTACCCTTGATTTATGTAAAAATTAGGGAAGGCATTGGAAGTCAGAAAAGTAACCTTGTAGTTCAAACCTTAGGATTTTGCCCTTTGGAAAAATTGTTTTAATTATTAATATTGTTGGAGAAATTATGAAACTCTGGGTTTGATCTTAATTATGTAGCATGGACCCCCAATAAATCCATTGAGTCACAGAACTAATTATTTGAGGTACCTCCCTTCATGAGCATCAAAACGTTAAGGGTGGTCTGCATTTAGCAATTTGACAATTTTAGAGTTATAGGTCAAATTGGGGAATATTGATTGGAGATGTGAGAGTTTAATGGTGATCATATGACTATGTGAGTATCCCTGGAGTTAATTGGGGTTTGAAGAGTCCTAGGGTGGTGGGGTGCCACCCTTGGGGTAGGTCGTTCTGGGGATTGACGAAAGTTCGTCTTTTTTCCTTTAGTGCCTTAAAACACTTAGGTTTGAACCAGGTAAAGCACTAAAGGGGTTTCCTTATGGGTAGCAACTAATAGCATTAAGTGTCTTGGGAATGGGAACTTTGGGGTGTCATCCCATAGTGGCTCCTAGTACCATAGCGAGCCACTCACGGGGTAACCCTCGGGAAGTCCAAGACTAACCCTAACTCATAGGAGTAAGACATTGTACAAGATTAATTAATAACACACTCATTCACACCCTGTGGTTTCGGGAGTTTAGTTGGTTCGGCGAGTCGATGGCTCGGAAGGTTACTGATGGCGGGCAGGTTAGCCCGGGGAGCTTATGGCTCGGAAGGTTACTGATGGCGGGCAGGTTAGCCCGGGGAGCTTATGGCTCAGAAGGTTATTGATGGCGGGCAGGTTAGCCCGGGGAGCTTATGGCTCAGAGTTAGGAAGTAGAACATGTTGCTTGTGCATTGAAGGTGGTGGGTCTTCGGTATTGGACGGTCGTTCACACCGACGTCAATACGTTGACTCGGCGAGTGTGGTAATTACACTTAGCCTTGAAAGTCTGGCGGTCCAGTCAGCAAGAGTACGCAGACGCTCCGCGGGTTTAGTGGAGGTGTACAATAGGTCTAGGTTAGGTAGTGTGAATACCAACCTAGAGGTGGGCGAGGCCCAACCCACCACTTCCGTTTGCCACTACGGGAGTATCCTGGGAGTCTAGCTCGCTCCAAAAAGGGGGAACTAAAGGTCTATGCGCATAGAGTCGAAGTGGGTGAGTTGCACTTGTATGAACATAGCATAACAGCATACTTTGTATGTCATAGCATAAACATTGCATTCAACCTACCCCTAACATATAAGTCGGTTATGGGACTTCTTATACGGTAGGCCCTGCTAAACGACCCCTTGGTCTATAGGTTTGTATGGGCATTCCTATAAATCAATGGTTACCTTTATATTACTTTACTTGCCATTATGTATACTGCTTACTGTTCTTTACATGCACTTTACTATGCTTACTTACTGCGTCATATATATACACCTGTGTAGTTGTAGATTCGTCGCCACCTGCTTTTGTTTTTACCCCTTGATTGTCCTCCGCTTCATCCTCCCGCACGGTGCCTAGGAGCCATTGGGGGTGGGGTGGGGAACATAAGGCTTAGTCTTTTTGACTAACGGTCGGTGGACCATATCATTTTAGGAGTTCGAGGAGACTCAGCAACATCAGAGAAACAAGTGCAGCAGGATCCGATTAGATGGACCCCACGGCCATGCTACCATTGTCACCAGCCGGGACACACTCGAGTCAGATGCCCCATAATGGGTGGAATCCCTCCAGCACAGCAACCAGGAGGCAGAAGGCGTAGACGTAGACTTGGAGTGCGAGGCAGCAACCGCAGGACAAAAGAGAAGAAGCATCCAGTGTTGCAGCACCAGGGGAGTACATAGTCTGCAGGGATGGGTCAGACTAGTCTGGGTACTCCGGTTTCAGTGTCGGTGACGATTAGCTTTAGTTTTACTTAATAGTTAGCTTCCGCGAGTGATCTTGTAGTGAGGATATGATGTACAGGGCAAGAGCCCTTCTATTATTGTAAACCCTTATTATCTTTTATTCAGTTATATCATGTGGACATTTTTATTTCATGTTGATTCGGTGGACTTGCCTTCTCTTTAATGTACTTTTCTTCGTGATCGATTTGGCCGGCAGGATCGGCGTTTTGTAGTGGCGACCTTCCCGAGTGAAGGTGTCACCGCAAAGCGGCGGTTCTGGGCCTAAGACCCGGTGGTTTTTGCCAAAAAAAAATGGGGTCTTACAATCTGCACTCTTCAACTCGACGAGCTAGGTCGTAGGTGAACTTGATCATATGAGTTCTAAATGCTAAATTGGAATCATAGTCATTTAAGCTTGTAGTATTAGAAAGATACAATCCCTTCTTTGCCTTCAAGGTAAATCTGTTTAGTATATATTTAGGAAAAATTTCTTTTGCATTTCTCAAATTGTAAATTCGTAAGATATGTTTGCATAAAATCCCCTTTGTTTCAAATACCCTGCATGAACATTCGACATCAAATGTGATAGAATCAAATTTTACATATCATTGTTTATCGTCTCCATCACAGTGTTGTATACTGTACAAAACATGGTGGTCACTGAGTCTTCTTTCCTCTACAATACTAACACAAATGACACCATCAATGGAATAATTGAATTGTATTTTTTGTACAAAATAGTTTTAGTTTTTTTTATTCGGAGTTGCGTCGAATAGAAGTCGGAGTTGTTGAGGAGAACTCGAAGTGGCGTCGGCAAGCTCACTGAAGTTGGAGTTGTGTCGAATGGAATTCGATGCACTCGACTGCGTCGACTGGAGTTGCGTCGATAAGAACCCGAAGCAACCACCTTGCGTCGATAAGTTATCGACTCTTATGTCGACAAGCAGTCTGTCGGCTTGACCTGCGTCGATAAGAACTCGACATAGCGTCGAGTTACGTCGACAAGATTTCGACGTGAAAATGCAGTGTGCCTCTGAGTATTCTCTAGAGGGGGGTGAATAGAGATTTAAATATTTTCTACCGTAAATGTACACACAATAAAAACTACTAAGTAGTTATGCAATCAATACTACTAGAGCAGAATAAAGTAACTACAGGAAAAATAAATACAGAAAACAGTAAACTGGGACAGCACAGAAAATTTAATCCAGAAGACACAAGAGTTTTTATAGAGGTTCCCCAAAATGTGGGTACTCCTCTCTTCTACCTCCCTGGTAGGATTGCACAACCTGTGCCTGAGTCTTTTGATAAGGAGACTCTTAGAACTAAAGATCTTTTGATAAAGAGATCTTGAATCACTGAGTCTTTTGCTAAGGAGACTCTTAGAACCACAGATCTTTTGATAAGGAGATCTTGAACCACTGAATCCTTTGGAAGAGAGATTCTTAAAACTCTTTTACAGTAGGAAGAATAAGGAGAAGAAAGCAAGAAGAAAAAGATAGAATTCTGTTCTCAGAATTCTTCAGAAGCACTTCTGCTGCTTCTGACTTTCACAGGATCTGAAATGATGAACCCTTGCTTATGATATATATGTTTGCAATGGTTGTTTTGCTTGATCCTTTTATCTGAAAGCCTCTTGTAATCTAGATGCTTTGTGATGATGAAGAAAAAGCAGCTCTGTATATTTCTGTGAGAAAACTTATGTCTCTCTTAGGATTCAGGGGAGGAATTTAAGAAAACCCTTGTCGACTAATAGAATGAATGTAATAACTCTTGTTGTATATTTCTTCTCTTTTTGCATACTTATGTTGTATGATTGAGATTTCAAAATACTTTCTTCTTTTGGGCTGTCCTGAAATGGAATTCTTTTTGGACACCTAATTTTCCTTTCTTCTTTTGTTCTCGACCCATCCATCACTTTTTGAATACCTTCCAAGAATGATTTGATGTGTCCTGGAAAGCTCCATTCCATTCTTGGCAATAAACGAGCCATTGGAGAACTGTCTCTAGCCTTGTGGTCCTTCTAAAAAGGTCTCAAAAGGACAGCAGAAAAAGCTTCCTTTTTCTGACTATATTCGACGTTGCGTCGACTTCATCATTCTTCATGTCGAAGCACCTCTGAGTTCTTATCGAAGTAGCTTCGAATTCCTTCTTATCTTTGGATGAACTCATATGTCGACGTTATGTCGATTCCTTATCGACGTATCCGTCGAGTTGAAGACTTGGACTTTGGGCTTTAACTTCTGCGTCGAATTGTAGTCGAAGTTGCGTCGACTTCTTGAATGGCTTCAACAAGCTCTTCCTTCTGCGTCGAGTTCCTTTCGACGTTGCGTCGACTTGAATTATACTTTGACAAACTGAATAAGTTGCTTTGACTTCTAGTTAGAGTTGCATCGATATCAAGTCGAAGTTGCGCTGACTTTTATTCGACGCAAGTCTTAACTTAACTTATTTTGTGCTTGTCTTGACTTGGTATTGACACTCTAAGGTGAGTGTGACATCCTAAGATATCCAATGACCAATTTACCCTTACTTTACAATGTGGGTAATACACGTAGGAGGTAAAATCACATATAGATAATTTGTTAAGTTAAATCATAAGGAGTTTTTCTCAATAATCTCCCCACATTTATCTTAACAAATTTTACAGATTATTTAAAGTGATTTTACACATACTTTGACATAAACTGAAATACCAAACAGAAAAAAAGATATAATAGACTGAGAAACATCTGATTGATATAAATAAATGTTTATCAGAATTAATTACCCAAGTCATGATTTACTTCTTCTTTTTGAGAAAAATTGATAAGGCCTCATAGACTTTTCTGAATTTCCTCTCCACATATTTGAAATTTGTTGGAGTGGCCTTCTCTGGATTCTTCTGAATTCTCTCATGTCCCTTAAATAGATTCTCCAGACCAGCTTCAGCTTCAGGATAGATATCATTTATCATGAGACCCATGCCAAAGATTTTAGCAGTCATATAGTTGATTTCTTCCAAATCTAGCTCTTCATCATCAGGATCTGGTACAATGAATGTTGCTTGTTGATTACCAGAGGTTGGAGTTAGCTTGAAAAAAAATCTTCCTTTTCCTTAGGAGTGGTTGTTCTGCTTCATCCAGATCACAACCAAGACCTCCTTTGTGAAGTTACCCTTTATTTTCAGGTAGCTTTGCTTGAGGAAATGCTGCAGCATACTTTTTAACATCAAAGAGCGTGCTTGGAATTTGGATTGCCTCCTTGATTTGTTTTTCTTCCACATCATCATTACCCTTCTACAGCCTTGCAATAAATGACCTTCTCTTTTCTTCAATCTCTCTTTGAGAGGCTTCAAACTCATAGTTATCTCTTTCTCTGATTTCATCTAGGACTTTTTCAAGCTCTGGATCAACATATGACTTGAATGTGTCTTCAGGGAGATCAACCTTCTCATAAGTTTTGTAGTATGATTTGTCCTTCTTGAACTATTTTCTTTGCTCTTTTGTATACCTTTCCCAGATAGGTATATCCCTTACATATGCTCTTTGTTGATGTCGAAATTGCACCTCCACGATCGACGCTAAGAAAGTGAAAGAAAAGAGGAGGCCGCGGGTTATCGGTTACTATTAACTAAGAGAAGTTAAGCTGCTTAGACCGCTAGCAGCGGTCGAGATCAGAATTGGCCCATCACGACGAATGCCACTCTTGTGACGGGCTTTCCCTTGATTTAAAAGAAGTGTTTTACAGCGGGTTACAAGGTGAGCAAAAAGGGAAATCGACCGGGTAGACAGACCGCAAGACAGTTAACTCGAGACCACAGCTCTAACAAGCGAGCTCCTGGATTCGAGTGTGCGTGCCTTGGGAACATCGCCCTCCCCTATTTATAGGCTCAGGGGACCTTCCCGAATGGGCAGGGCTAAAATAACCGCCCGCCCGGGTATAGGTGAATCGGGCAGGGGGTGACGAGATACAGAAGAAGAAATAAAGTGAAGAAGCGCGGCCTGGCGGCTTGACCGTCGATCTATGCTGAGTTTGAACAAAGAAACTTTGGCTTGGGATGATCGGCAACCCGCGCGGTCTATTATCTGAGACCGCGGTTTGCTCCTTTTGGACTTAAGCCCTGGTAGTCTTCAATCCTTGACAACGGTCTAACCTTGGGAAACCGCACGGCTTGTTCTGGCTGAGTTAAGAGATGCGTAATAAACATTAATGGCTGAGCCAGGCAGCTAGACATGGAAAATCGCCCGGTCCAGGAGAGATGTTGCTTAGGTAGCGGTCTTCTGGGTAAACATGATCCCCACACATTTTCAAATTTCGCGGAATTTTCGGAAATGTCTATTCTAGCCGAAGACCGCGCCTACCTTGCTCTGGAAGCTATAAAATGTTCTGGAAGCTTCCTCTTCTGCATAATTCTAGCGAAACCACGGGTCATTATTCACCACTTGCGGTTAGAGTATTCCGGTCTATCAACCCGCCGATAAAAATGGTTAATCTGATGAGCGAGCTTATAGACCGCGAGAAAAAGGACAAAGACCGCTCAAAAAAGAAGAAGAAGGTCCATCGGTCTGAAAAGACCGATCCGACCATCACGATCGCATCCACAGTGATGTCGGTCAGCCAGGACCACCCTGTGTTCGGCGAGAAAGCTGCTAAAGATGAAGCGGGTTGTTCCAACCATCCCCCAGCTGATCCACCCGCCCCTTCTGGCAAGGCGGGTTCTGAAGCCGTCCTTCCAGAGATTGCAGATGGCGGTCCTTTTGATGTGGTGATCACTCCTTCTGGAGGGGTTCACTAGAAGATAGAAAACGAAGAGGGGGCAGTTGATTCCCCCAAGCCGCAAGAACAGAAGAGCCCCGCGCGGGTAGTGAATCTCGATGACTCATCCAGCCCGTCTTCAAAAGCCGAACATGATTTGGTTAAGAAGAGAAAGAGAGCCGAATTGATGGCTGAAAGAATTATGAGGAAGGCGAAGAGGCTGAAGGCCAGGAACAAATCGGTCTCTGTGAAGTTGGGCGCGGCCAACCTCCAGCATATGCCGCGCGAGAAGGAAGTACCCGAAGGGTTTGAAACCCCCTCTGATAAGTCGGACGGGTTAAAATCTGATTCTGCGGCCAGCCTGTCCGTCAATGACATCGTCAAAGGCTTGGACGATCTTGTGAAGCAAGATAGTCTTCTTGACTCCCCTGAAAGCATGAAAGAAAATGAACATCCTGGCAAGGATGCGACTATACCCAGCGAGGCCGTGGCGAGTTCGGAGGCCTTAACGATAGCTGGGATGCAGATAATGAAGGTGAAGGCGGAGAAGCTGAGACAGTCTCTGGACAAGCCACAGCCGGCCAATCCTCTTACAAAAGGTAAAGAAGTCGCGGGCTATCGCCCTGTCCATTTTTTCAAAACACGGCCTCGGAAAAAACTAAATGACTTGATTTTGAACCCGCCACCATGTTTTTTCATATCCGCGTTTCAAACTTCTATTGTTAAGCGAAGACAAAATGAGCGACTATGGAAAGAGCAGCGCCAAAGGATGGACCCTGAGCATTCAAGGCGGCCTGTATATCCAAACTTTAATCTCGCGGTTGCGGCTAGTAAGCGAGAAAGTAACGAAATGAGCGGTCTCCATTCAGTAATGTTCTTTTTTTATTAAGTTGTATGCTCCCGACTGTTCTAACCGCATCTTCTTCACTGCAGATGACTCTGAACCAACCATGAAGTCGGGCGACTTGGAGGCTAGCCTTCCTCCACTGATTCAGCCAGCGCCACGTTCTTCTTTAAACTTGAATACCGTAGGGGAGGAGGAGTTAGTTGACTTCAAGGGTCTCCTTGATGTTTTGAAAAAGAAAGTAAAAGAGCTTGAGGACCAGGCGGAGACTGCGCGGAAAAAGGAAGAGGATGTGCATGCTATATTAGAGGCCGGGGGGAGGGAGAGGATAGAGAAGGAAGGAGCGTTGTAGGAGGAGATCACTGCTTTGGTCGGCGGCTTGACAAAGGGAAGAAGGCGTACCAGAAGCTTGATGATGACTGCCAATATTACCGAAGGAAGTACCTGCAACTGACTAGGGAAGTCGGCGGAGGTCGAAGACCTGTAAATGTGGCTGAAGAGAGGCCGCATGCATCAAGCCAGCAAACTGTTGGGGAGACCTCAAATCCTTCAATGGTTAGGGCGGCTAAACGCATAATTCCCGCAGCGCGGGTTGAGCGTGATGCTGCGCGGCTTCATAGCACCTTCAATCATATTCATCATAATATCTGTCAGTTGTATGCACTGGTCCTGCAGTCGAGTGACCAAGTCGCGCGGCTACATCGCGAAGATCCTCCTCCCCCTGATCACCGCCAGCAATGAGCGGTTTACTTTTTAAGAACAATGTGTGTAATATTTTTTCGGTCCTTTGGATAACTTAAATATTGAATGCTTGCTCTAACGATATTTTCATTGTCTAATGTTATTTGAATATTCGTGATGCCTGAATTGCTTTATAGTCTGTGCGGCTTGTTCTGCGAACTCGCGATATCTGCTCTGGAGTGTTTAGAACATTTATGATATCTACAAACCGTGCGGCTTGTGGTTGAATGCTTGTAGTTTCTGCTTTTGAGTTATTAGAATATTTTTGATACATTTGAATTTCTTTGCAAGCCATGCGGCTTGTGTTTAATGCTTATGGTTTCTGCTTTTGAGTACCTTTTAATCGCTCTGTAAGCCGTGCGTCTTGTGCTAATGTTTGTGGTTTTCTGTTTTTGAAATAACATGATTGTGCAGGTCTCTGTCCGCGCGGTTAGGCTAGCTAACCACAATTTTTGTCTCTACAGGTTACATCGAATGCTTTAAACTTTACATGTTATGGCCGCGCGACTATGTTTATTAGCCGCGATTTGATTTTGCTAAATGCAGGTCATTAGCTCTATAAGTAGTTGCCCTCCCGAAGACTTATTCAACGAAATTCTCGATGCAGGTTAAGAGCAAGTCGTAGCGGACTGAGATGATGACAGCGAAGCAGACTGATGCGGCCTTGGCCTTCCACGCTGCCGATCATAAGGAATGTCGTTTGACTCAAGCGGAGTTAGTCTACTTAGTTAGTAGGCATATGGTGGGGATTTCTTTACTCGCGCGGCTTGCCCTTCGCGATGAGCAGATCAATTCCTCCACCCCCTCTCACATCGCAGTCCCCATCGACCACTTTGAGAACGGCTTCAAATTTCCATTGCCTCTCGAAGTTATAACGGTTTTTGACCATTATGGAGTTGTTCCCGGACAACTCCCCCTGAATTCTATAGCAGCTATTTACAGTTTCATTTCCTATCTGCGGTCTGAGCGAGGGTGCTTTTCCATTAACTTGTTTAGGAAATACTTCTCCGTGCAGGCTAAACCGGGCCCAGGGACGAAGATCTTCAGAGGCCATCTGTACTTTGGCTGTAGGGGGTTGAAGGTTGTCAACCTAGAGAATAAAATCGCAAATTCATTGGAGAGATATCTAATCTTCGAATGCTGGCTCGGGTTGCTGCAGGTTAACCCGCAGGAGCGGGCGGAGGAGGCTTTTCAAAAAGTCATCGTTAAAGGGGTCGAGTTGGAGACCTATTTGCTCCTGAAGACCGAGCGGCTTAATGTAAGTGATTACATTCCGCTGGTGTCAGAGTTAAAGAATATCCGGCCTGAAGACAGTAAGTTCCTCACAACCCGCCATCTTTAACCGAGCGACTTGTTTATTGACATTTTACTCCTGTCTTGCAGCTGCTGCCATCGTCCCGAAGAACAAATCGGTCAGTCTGTGAAAGGAGAGTTTAGTTCTTATTTATGTTATTAAAACTCTTGTTTAAGTTTGCTTTCAAAGTAAGTGATATATATATATATGAGTTTGCTGTATGAGAAATTAAAACAAACAGTTAGAGTGCATAAATAATAAACAGCACAAATAAAACATAAAACAAACAACAAGCAAACCAAGCAATCCAGATGACACAAGATATATAGTAGTTCCCCTCAACTGGGTACATCTACTTTTCTACCCACTGGTAGGAATCCACTAGGAGGTTGTTGATAAGGTGCCCTCACACCATGGTGATTTTGATAAGGTGTCCACACACCAATGAGAGTTTTGATCAGGTGCGCAATTCACCTATAAGCTTTTAATAAGGTGCTTATAAACCAAGCTGCAGGTTTTTGCTAAGATGGCCTGTCACCGGTAGTAAACTTTTGAAGGGAGTTTTAACCCTTTACAAGATGGGAGAAATAAAGAAAACAAAAACAGATGTTGTTCTTCTCTTGGCTGAGAAGACACTTGATAAAGATGTTGTTGAAGAAAGCTCCCCCTGTCTGATTGAGTTTGATGACAGCTTGTGGAGGCTCCTTCTCTTGATTGTACAAACTTCTTTCTTCTTTATGCAGTAATGATCCTGAGCAAATGATTGTGATTGGTGTCTCAGGATGAATGTGATCTGCAAGGAGTTAGCAAAAAGAAGATAAATAATAGAAGATCTGCTTCTTCTTTTTGCCTCTGTATTTCTCTTTCTGTTCTTTTCTTCTTCTTCTTCTCTTATTCCTGTAAAGCAAGATGTAATATATTCTTTCTATATTCTTCCTACTATATTGTACAACAATATAAACTATATATATAATCTGTCTGATTTGAATTCTTGCCGACAGAAGAGGAAAGAATATAATATCTCTTTTATTTAGCAGATCCTCGAGCTGAACAATTTCTTTCTTTAGCTTGCTGCAACGACTATATTAACTAATGCTGCAATGTCTGTAAGGTCAGATCAACAATATATATAGCAATATATAAATAGGATAAATAAAATATTGCTTTAAATAAATCTGACAGCAAATATATAATATTTAGTCGAACAAAATGATATAAAATAAATGTTGCAGAAATTCGTCGACCTCAGCTCATCATTCGTCGGGCTGAGCTCGCCAAATGATATTCTGAGCATTGATTAACTGCAGAGGACTTTCGTCGAGCGCTGCTGGGAATTTGTCGAGCGCTGGCTGGAATCTGTCGACCGCTGTTCTGAGGAATTTGTCGACCGCTGCTTCCTTGATATTTTTTCGAACGCTGCTGTAATACAATCTTTTCGCCGATCGTCGTCCGACGAATGCCGAGCGCCGTTCGACATTTGTCGAACACAACTAATATATGAAATATATTCATTCTCTTATATTATCTTATATTAATTTCTCTTATAATATTTTCTCTTATAATATTTTCTCTTATATTATTTTCTCTTATATTAATTAGCCTATTATTATATATATATTTTTCTTAGTATATTATTTATATATATATATATATATTATTTTCAGTCTTTTATTTATATGTCTATTTGCAGCCTTCTTTCTTAATGATAATTAATCTAAGTTGTTCAATATGAGTTATGACATAAACTTAGATACTTAAGGTGGATCCTAACTCAAATCAAAACTAAGGTTCCAACAATCTCCCCCTATTTGAGTTGGGATCCTAATCCAAATTAAGACTAGGTTCTAACAATCTCCCCCTATTTGGTTTAGGATACCTAAGCATAAAAGGTCTTTAAAGCTTAAGGATTAGAGATTATTTATTTTTCTTTTGAAAAACTAAGCAATTCTGATTTCCTGAATCTTGATTTAAATAGGATTTTTAATATGTGAATTACTAGCTATTATAGATTCTAAGAATTTGAAAATCAAAAAGACAAAGTCTGATAGCTTCTTTCTATAGAATCCCCTTAATCAGAAGAGACTCACACTCAGAGCTCTGATCATTTCTGATCTATGCTACTTGATTAGAATGCTCAAACTGATTTTGGAGAAAAAAAATCTGTAAGAGAGTGAAGTTATCTGACATTGCTTTTAAAATAGAAAAAATCCAAAGAATCATAAAACTGCTTATAAAAATTTTAACAGAAAATATTTTATAATTAGATATTTTGGCCTTTTTATTTCATTGAAATACAAATTGGAATTTTTAAATTAGTTTTGCTGAACATAAAGAATTTCTTTTTCTTTAAAAGTTTGTTTAAAGTTATCAGCTTTAAATATCTTATTTTTTAAACAGATAGTTTGTTCTGCTAATGTTTTAAAGTTTTCTTGAGGTTTGTTATATTCAGAAATCAAATTAGTTGTTTTTAACTCTTTTCTAATTTTATTTTCATAATTGTAATTTTCAGCAATTATGAAATCTGTACATAATGAATTGAAAATAGATTTATCATCAGAGGTAGAAATAAAATGTGAAGATACCTCTTTTACCTTTTCTGTTTTATATTCAGATTCTGATGTGTAATATGAACCATATATAGCCAACATGCAGAAATCTGTGGCTTTTTGTTCTTCCTTTTCTTCTTCTTCAGTTAGAGTAACTGATGGTTCTACATCAAAAATAATGTTAGTGGAAGAGGAAGAAGATGGTTTATTTACCATCCTTGAGTGGGAGTCCCAAATGCTCTTTGCTGAAGTGCAATCAGCCACTTTAAGAAAAATGTCTTTTGACATTGGTTTAGCCAATATCTCCATGGCTATGACATCAGCACTTTTCAGCCTTTCCTGATCATCAGATGAAGTGATTGAAAATGAAATTCCCGTCAAAATAGATTTGTAAATACTTTCATCTATGACATTCATATATAACTTAATTCTAACTTGCCATAAATCAAAACTATCCAAATTACATAAAGCTGAATCTGAAAAAGAGAAATCTGCTAGTGCCATCAAATTTTTGAAAAACCTTTTTACAACAAAACAAAATAAGAACTAAGGTGATCTTTGTGATTTCAGGTGTTAGCCTGCGTGAAAAATCAACTTCCTCTGATATCAATTGAAAGGGGTTCAATTGAGTATCAGGTGCAAGAAATTGAAAAAATAAAATCAGCCTCCTCTGATACCAATTGAAAGGGACAGTTGATAAAATCTACCTGCTTTGATACCAATTGAAAGGAGAGTTTTAGTTTTTATTCTTATTATTAAAACTCTTGTTTAAGTTTGCTTTCAAAGTAAGTGATATATATAAATATATATATATATATATATGAGTTTGATGTATGAGTAATTAAACAAACAGTTAGAGTGCATAAATAATAAACAACACAAATAAAACATAAAACAAACAACAAGCAAACCAAGCAATCCAGATGACACAAGATATATAGTAGTTCCCCTCAACTGGGTACATCTACTCTTCTACCCACTGGTAGGAATCCACTAGGAGGTTGTCGATAAGGTGCCCTCACACCAAGGTGATTTTGATAAGGTGTCCACACACCAATGGGAGTTTTGATCAGGTGCCCAATTCACCTATAAGCTTTTGATAAGGTGCTTATAAACCAAGCTGCAGGTTTTTGCTAAGGTGGCCTGTCACCGGGAGTAAACTTTTGAAGGGAGTTTTAACCCTTTACAAGATGGGAGAAATAAAGAAAACAAAAATAGATGTTGTTCTTCTCTTGGCTGAGAAGACACTTGATGAAGATGTTATTGAAGAAAGCTCCCCCTGTCTGATTGAGTTTGATGAGAGCTTGTGGAGGCTCCTTCTCTTGATTGTACAAACTCCTTTCTTCTTTATGCAGTAATGATCCTGAGCAAATGATTGTGGTTGGTGTCTCAGGATGAATGTGATCTACAAGAAGGAGTTAGCAAAAAGAAGATAAATAATAGAAGATCTGCTTCTTCTTTTTGCCTCTGTATTTCTCTTCCTGTTCTTTTCTTCTTCTTCTTCTCTTATTCCTGTACAGCAAGATGTAATATATTCTGTCTATATTCTTCCTGCTATATTGTGCAACAATATAAACTATATATATAATCTGTCTGATTTGAATTCTTGTCGACAGAAGAGGAAAGAATATAATATCTCTTTTATTTAGCAGATCCTCGAGCTGAACAATTTCTTTCTTTAGCTTGCTGCAACGGTTATATTAATTAATGCTGCAACGGCTGTAAGGTCAGATCAACAATATATATATAGCAATATATAAATAGGATAAATAAAATATTGCTTTAAATAAATCTGACAGCAAATATATAATATTTAGTCGAGCTAAATGATATAAAATAAATGCTGCAGATCGCCTAGACCTCGAGGTTTCTCCCTTTTTGCTGTTTAAAGACCATGTCCATCATTCTTTGATATGTAGCGCCCGCATTCTTGAGGCCAAAGGGCATTACTAGATAGCAATAACAACCATCATTTGTGATAAAAGACGTATGTGGGATGTCGGGCTTATGCACTTTAATTTGGTGGTACCTAGAGAATGCATCTAAAAAGCTCATAAAATTATACCCAACCGCGGTATCTACCAAAACATCTATCCGAGGCAAGGGGTAGCAATCTTTAGGACACGCTTTATTGAGTTATGTGAAATCTACACACATCCACCACTTCCCCCCTGAATTTTTTTAGCATTACAAATCCTCAAGGATCATGGTTCATTTGTACATGGATCAGTTGCTAAGAAAGCACCAAAGATCCAATCTATTGTTGTTAAATCTCTTGAAGAGAAGAAGGAGTCACGTGTGTGTTGCAACCACGAGGCTTCTACTTCTAAGAATGTTGCTCCTGCTAAACTCCCCGTTCAAAAGTTAAAACAGGAGAACATGAGAAGATACAATCGATTTGATTGTTGGTGTTGTGGCAAGGTTGGTCACTTCGCCATAGATTGTTGGTTTAACCCCAGAAATTATAAGACTCCATGGGTTAACAATGTAAGAATGACCTCTTGCAATGTTAAAACTCCGAGTGATGTTGATCTAACCAGGAACCTAGGACCCAAATCCTTTTGGGTTCCTAAGGGTAATTAATCTGTGATTGCAGGTATGTCCAAAGGCCAACCAAAACTCTAATCAGGCATTTGGACAGTGGATGTTCATGGTACATGATCAGAATAAGATGTATATAGCAAGGATGCTAATAAGTTTAGGAAATCAGTCCAGGCATTGAAATTCTAAGGGGGAGAAAAGATTGAGGGGGAGCTAATTCAATATTTTCAAAGTTTACTCCCAAATAAGGACTCCTATGCAGTTTCTGAGGGGGGCCTTAATCTCTCATGCTTTTCCTTCCCTATCTGAAGTAGTCAGAAAGGGGGAGAGAAGTTGAAGTTGAGAGAGAAGCTGAAGTTAAAAGAGAAAGTTGAAAGGGAGTGAAGGTTGAAAAGCTAAGTTTTTAACTCTCCTTATATTTAAAATATTTCTCTATATATTTATCTCTGTGCAATTCACCTTAGTAAATAGGGTTTTGACTTCTTCAAATAGGGGGAGATTGTTGGGTATTGTAGCCACAATTACCTAGATTTGAAGAAGTATCCCTTGAACTAAGTTGAATTGAGACTGTATTTGATGTTGCTATCTAGTGTATGTTTGCAGATTATAAATGACCAAGTACAAACCAATGTCAGGTTTTAATGAGTCGTAAAACACATGCCTATGCAATGTAATTCCTCATTGTGTAGACCAAGGTGTTGACTTATGTGGAATCTCTCTATTAGAATGTACTTCATATTCAAACACAAAGGAAGAGCCAAGGAAAGTTGCTGCTGGAATGAAGAAAAATTATTTTTGAGTATTCAGGAATTCGTTGAACGCAGGAAGGAGTTCGTCGAATGCAGCATCTAGTTCGTCGAACGCAGAGTGCTGGCCGTTCATCGAACGCAGATTTTGTCGAGTTTGTCGAACGCAGGAAGGAGTTCGTCGAACGCAGAGTGTTGGCAGTTCGTGGAACGCAGAGTACTGGCCGTTCGTCGAACGCAGGATCGAGTTTGTCGAGCACAGGAAGGAGTTCGTCAAATGCAGAGCATTGGATGTTCGTCGAACGCAGAGCATTAACCGTTCGTCGAACCCAGCTTTGAGTTCGTCGAATGCGGAGTTTTGTCGAGTTCGTCGAACGCAGTTTGAATTGATTTCGTCGATCGTCGAGCTCCGTTCGACAAACTGATGTTGTTTCGTCGAACGCAGGTTTACCGAGTTTGAATTGTTTCATCGGCCGCCGTTCGTCGAGTGCCGTTCGACGAAGTGAAGAAGGTTCGTCGATTGCTGGTTTGCTGAGATAGAAATGTTTCGTCGATCAGGTTCGTCGACCATCGTTCGATGAAGTGTTGAAACGATTTCGACGAGCTCTGTTCAATTCGACGAATTCTTAACAGATAGCCAATGTGTTCTGCGCTGTTTTGTTTTTCAAATCCGGTCGGATTTAAGGAATGTTTCCCTTAATTCTTGGGTACATCCGTTGGAGAATTATTTGCCTTAATTCCTGCATATAGCCGTTGGAGAAGAGATCCTCCTTAATTCTTTCTACAACAATTGACAGTAATATTCCTTTAATCTTGCATACAGACGTTGACAGTATTATCTTCCATAAGTCTTGCTCTTAGCCGTTGGAGAGGAGGTCTCTATATATATTGTCTCTGAATTTTTCAAAAAGGTTAATCGTCCAAATTATATAGATTCTCTCTCACATTCTGTTGGCGATCTTTTCTCAAGCAAGCTCCTCATCTCCAACAAAGAAAGAAGTTCTGCCATTTCTTCTTCGATAAGAGTAGTCGACAAGATCAAGCAAAATCAAATCTCTAATCTCATTTTCAGATCAAGCTTTCAACTCCATGTTTCAGATCAAGCTTTCAACGATTTCAAGACTTCTTCTTCCTCCTTTTTCAAAGGACTGAAAGTAAATTTTGGGAAGAAGAGATATATTCTTTTAGATCAGAAGAAAAACTTCATCAGAGTTTTAAGTGTTTTTATACAAACCTTATTTATTCTTGTAGGAGGCTTGCCTCCGAGTTTTTGTAGATCCTTGTTGAAGGATCGAGTTGTAGGAGTGGTTTGCTCCGAGCTGTAGGAGAAGGGTTTTCTCCGAGTTTGTGTAGGAGAGGGTTTTTCTCCGAGTTTGTGTAGGAGTTGTTTGCTCCGAGATTGTAGGAGTTGTGAACTCCGAGTTGTAAGATTTGAAGAAATCTGAGTTTGGTGAAGTAGCCGAATCTAGCCTTGGAGTGCTAGATAGGCGAGGCGGGAAAGTGGACTACCCATATCGGGGAACCACTATAAATCTTTGTGTTGTGTTGTGCTATTTAGGTTTCTGTGTGCTTTTATTTCTAAGTTTTTAATTCCGCAAAAAGCCATAGAATCCACCTATTCACCCCCCCCCCCCCCCCCCCCCCTCTAGGTGATTTAGGTTGCGACTAGATACTTTCAATAATAATCATCACATGATTGCTCATTAGATTTTCATTTTTTTCATTACATGCGATATTATGTAGTATGGGATGCATAATATTTCATGTGTACGTCGCTCATAACATGCATTAAGACTTTTATTAGAATACATAGCACAACATATACATCATAGCATTGCATCAACACACGTGTCAAGTTAAAGACCTACGTGATGATATATGTACACCATGTCTTAAAAAGAAGATATAAAGCATTCATACATTACGCACAAGAGTCAAGGGATGATGGTATATCATCCTAAGTTAAGCATAACAACATTTCATGAATTCCCAGAGCAAGTAGCAGCAAGAGCAAGTACCTATGCATTTTTGTTTTGGTTTGAGTTAAGTAGCTCTAGTAGGCTAGCGGAGGTATGTCGCGCTAGGTGTTGATGTGGTGATCATTTCTATTTGTAGGATATGTCTCTGAAGTGTTAACCGTCGAGGTCAACTCCTAGTCAGTGGGTGAGTCTTCAGGGGCGCGCAGTGAGGCAGTGATTGAGGAGCTGCGTCAGAATAATTAGTTGATATCAAGGCAAATGGTCGCGATGCAGACTCAGATTCAGACATTGTTGACTGCCACTTTAGCGCAACAGCCTAGGGTGCAAGATCAGATTGTACCTGACCCTCCTACTCCTCTTGTTCCTCCTGCTCAGTTTCCGCCAAAGATGAATTTTATCTCTCATTTTCAGCGTCTAGGTCCTTGAACCTACGTTGGGAAAGCTGATTTTATGGTTTTGGATGATTGTACTATATCTATGGAGGAGATGTTTTATTATTATGGGATTTCTGCGAACCAGAAGGTGATGGTGTTTGTGTACCAGTTAAAGGGCCTTGCTAAAGCTTGGTGGATCTGAGAGAAAGAGACCCTCACTGGGGGTGCTCATGGGAAGAGTTCAAGGTGATGTTGTGGAAGAAGTTCCTGCCTTCGGTCAAGCAAGACAGGTTGATGGATAATTTCCTGCAATTGAAGCTGCGACAACTTTCAGTTGGCTATTATGAGATAGAGTTCAGCAAGTTGAGCAGGTTTGCTCCGGAGTAGGTCACCACTGAGGCAGGTAGAGTTAAATGATTTTGGGTGGTCTTAGGAGTGATATCCAGCAGTTAGCCAGTGCTTACGAGGCTGAAAGTTATGCGGAAGCTGTTGAAGCTGCCTTGAAAGTAGAGGTTATTGATAATGCGAAGAATCGTGGGTTCATGAAGGACAAGATAAAGGTGGACGATAGTGAAAGCTCTCGAGCAGCCGGACCTGCTTCGAAGAAGGGGAGCAAAGAAGTGTGTAGCTTCTATGGGCGTCCAGGCCATCCGTTTGAAAAGTGTTTAAAGAGATTGCGTGCTCAGAAGCAGTCTCAGGTGCAGGCGATTCAGGGTGCACCGAAAGGAGAACTTACTTGCACTATATGTCAGAAGAGGGGACACGATGTTGGCAGCTGTTGGGCGAAAGTTAGGGCTTGTTTTCAATGCGGTCAGAAGGGGCATTTGAGGTCTATGTGGCCGCAATCCCAACCTGTTCTTTAGGCGGTCCCACTACAGGCTTTCCTGCTGCCTCCACAGCTTCTGGATAAGGAAAGGTGAAGTTGAATGTGCTGACCAAGGAGGAGGCTCAGACGTCTACCCAGGTGATCTCAAGTTAGATTCTGACCTAGTTGATAAATTATAATTTTGGATTCAAAATTCCATTCTATCAGTTATGTGTGATCTTATAGGCGAGTTTAAGGTAAAGAATCGATAGGCACATGTTCTTTTTGATTCGAGTGCTACTCACTCCTTTGTGGCCAAGAGTTTTGTAGACCGCCATCGTTGGGCTCTCGATCGGTTGGATGATCCTCTTAATGTCAAGTTTCCCTCAAGAAATCTTGTGGTGTCGAATCAGGGTATTCAGAAATGCCCGGTTCTTTAGAAGGTTTCCTAGCATATGCTGATCTGAAGGTGCTAGATTTGGAAGATTTTGACGTAATCCTGGGCATGGATTGGATGTCTAGTTATGATGTTGTTATCCAATGCAACGTTAAGCGTTTGGAATTTAGGGGGAGCGATGGCCAACCCATGAGCGAGTACGGCTTGCCACGTCAGGACTCCCCAGTTATCTCTGCGGTTCGTGCTCGTCAATTCTTAGAGTCTGTCTGTGAGACTTATCTTGTTTCCATTTCTATTTTCGAAACTGCTCTTGGTGTGCCGCGTGTCGAGGACATTTCTGTTGTACGAGAGTTTCCGGATGTTTTTCCTTCTAGTCTTCCCGGACTTCCTCCCGAGAGAGAGGTGGAGTTCGTTATAGATCTCGAGTCAGGTACTCGTCCTATTGCGAAGGCACCTTATCGCATGGCGTCGCATGAGTTAGAGGAGTTGCGCACTCAGTTGGAGGAGTTGTTGCAGTGTGGCTTTATCAGGCCTAGTTCTTTGCCCTGGGGTGCTCCCATCTTGTTGTGAAGAAGAAGGATGGTTTGATGAGATTGTGTATAGATTATCGCGAGCTGAACAAGGTGACCATCAAGAACAGGTATCCGTTGCCTCGGATTGATGATTTGTTTGACCAATTGCGAAGTAGTTCGGTGTTCTTAAGGATTGACCTCCGTTCAGGCTATCATCAGTTGAGGATCCGTGAGTCGGATGTTCCGCGAACTGCCTTTCGTTCCAGATATTGTCACTTTGAATTCTTGGTGATGTCCTTTGGATTGACAAATGCACCATCTGCTTTCATGGACATGATGAATAAAGTATTTAAGAATTATCTAGATCAGTTTGTGGTTGTATTCATTGATGATGTGTTGGTGTATTCCCGGAGTGTTTCAGAACATGCTCGGCACTTGCGTCTGGTTCTTTCGACGTTGAGAGAGCATAAGTTGTTAGCGAAGTTGAGCAAGTGTGAGTTTTAGCTTTCTCAGGTATCTTTCCTGGGTCATGTGGTGAACAAGGATGGTATATTTGTAGACCCAACAAAGATTATTGCAGTTTTGGATTGGAAGAGGCCTTCAACGCCTAACGAGATAAGGAGCTTCTTAGGGTTGGCAAGGTACTATAGGAGATTCATTCAAGGATTCTCAGTTTTGTCTACATGGTTGACCAAGCTTACGCAGAAGAGCGTAGCTTTTGTTTGGAGTGATGCCTGCGAGGAAGCGTTTCAGGAGCTAAAGAAGAGGTTGTGTTCTGCTCCAGTTTTGGCCTTGCCTACTCAAGGAGTAGAGTGCGTTGTTTATGTGGATGCTTCGCGAGTTGGGCTCAGTTGCGTTTTGATGCAGGATGGCAAAGTGATCGCGTATGGATCGAGACAATTGAAGGTCCATGAGAAGAATTATCCTGCGCATGATTTAGAGTTCGCAGCCGTAATTTATGCCTTGAAGCTGTGGAGACACTTGTTGTATGGAGTGTCGTGCAAGATTTATTCGGACCACAAGAGTTTGATATATGTCTTCTCTTAGAAGGAGCTTAAATTGCATCAGTGCAGATGGATGGAATATGTTGCAGATTATGAAGTTGATATCCTATATCATCCAGGAAAAGCTAATGTAGTGGTGGATGCCTTGAGTAGAAAGTCTGCTTTTGTCTTCGGCCTTTCTATGCAATCTTTGGTGGAGGAGTTCTATTTGATGAATATAGCGGTGAAGCCTAATGTTGGGCCGTTTAGTGTTGAAGCCGAAGAGCCTTCATGGATTACCCTTGCAAGGTTGCATCAGAAGGATGATCCGAATCTGCAACACCTTCGATGTAGGACCAAGAAGGGTGAGTTGCTAGATTTCTCTATTGATGAAGAAGGTACCTTGAGGTATCGAGGTAGGTTCTACATTCCCGCTGTCGAAGAGATTCGAGCAAAGATTTGTGATAAAGCTCATGATTCTAGTCTTGCCTACCACCCTGGTTCTACGAAGATGTATCGCGATCTTAAGCAAATCGTTTGGTGGTCAGGTATGAAGAATGATATCACGAAGTTCATGTCAAAGTGTTATACTTGTCAGCTCGTCAAGGCAGATCATAAGAGACATGGAGGTAAGTTGACGCCTTTGGATATCCCTGCTTGGAAATGGGAGAGTATTTCTATGGAGTTCATTACAGGCCTACCGAAGTTGCCCCGAAGGCATGATGCGGTGTGGGTGATCATTGATAGATTGACCAAGTGTGCTCACTTCGTGCCTTATAAGATTGGCTATTCTATGGAAAATATTGCATCGCTTTATTTGCAAGAAGTTGCTAGAATGCATGGTGTGCCGGTGAGCATTGTGTCAGATCGGGATTCCAGATTTATGTCTCACTTTTGGCAGAGTTTACAAGGAGCCTTAAGCACCAATCTTAGATATTCTACCGCTTATCATCCGTAAACTAATGGGCGGACGGAAAGGGTGAATCAAATCGTGGAGGATATGATTAGATGTTATATTCTAGATTATGGAGGGGCTTGGGATGAGAGACTTGGACTCATGGAATTTGTTTACAATAATAGTTATCAGGAGAGCTTGCAGATGGCGCCCTTCGAAGCTTTTTATGGGAGGCGTTGTCGGACTCTTCTGTTTTGGGCCAAGGTTGGAGAGATACCATTGTTAGGTCCAGAGGCCCTGGAAGACATGAGCATTGCTGTGTCTCAGATTTGTGAGAAGCTTCGTGTGGCTCGGGAGCATTATGAAAAGTACGTGAATCGATGAAGGGTTGATCTAGAGTTTGCAGTCTGGGGCATGGTTTTCTTGAAGGTCTCTCTGATGCCATGTGTTAAGAGATTTGGAAAGAACCATAAGTTGGATCCCAGGTACGTGGGACCTTTCCAGATTGTCGAGCGCATCAGAGTGTTTGCGTATAGGCTGGAATTGCCAGTTTCTTTCCCTGGTGTTCACGATGTATTCCATGTGAGCTAGTTGCGAAAGTGTGTGCTTAATGATCGGCATGTCCTAGACTCTGTACCCCAGTTGCAGCCCAATCTGTCATTTGTTGAGGAGCCTGTTCGTATTTTAGAATCGCAAGATCGGGTTTTGCGCAGGAAGACGATTCCTATGGTTAAAGTTCTCTGGAGAAATCAGGATGTCAGGAGCGCAACCTGGAGCTGGAATCTGTGATGAAGGAATCTTACCCTCATATGTTCGTCTGATCCTCTTCGGTGAGTGTTCCTCCCTAGTGAATTCTAATTTATTCCTTTTAGCCTAATTTATTTTTGTGTTGCAAAGTTTCGAGGCAAAACTTTCTTTTAGGAGGGGTGACTGTAACACCCCTATTTTTCCCAGCATTTATTTATTCCTCTTGGTGACGTCATAATGGCATAAGGGCATTCGTTAGCGCGGTGTTGGCAGCGCGTCGCCGTTAGTGCGTTTTCGCATTTGTTCGTTCGAGTCGGCCAAGTTCTGAATTCTTGTCGAAGTTGAAAATCTCGCGTTAGGAAATTTAATTTCTTAATTTTAGACTTGTCCGTCAAATTTCGTTGCTAACCGAGCAATATTTGATCCTCGGCGTTTTCTCAAAGATTTGTAGTTTTATTGTTCGTCGTAAGCCTTGTAAGCTTTTAGCTCGTGATCGGCTAGGCGGATTTTGGTTTTGACTTCGTCATTGAGTTCATAGCGATGGTTTTTGCTTTTGGGGTGAATCTCGTTCGAATTGGTGTGCATTTAGCCATTTGTAATAATATGTCAATATTTATATTACTAATATATTATTATTGTTGCTAGTATTACTATTATTAACCTGATCATAAAGATCTCTTCAAAATATTTTGCCTTGGTTGTTGTGTCCTATTCATTAAGAATTGACCAGCACTTAGATAAAATAATATATATTCTTCTTTGGAAATCTAAACCACCATCTAAAAAGGATTTTTGGGTGGTCATGATCATCTCTTCCCAAGTATTATCTTTTTTTTGTCCAAGATTTTTCCCAAACCAGATAGTTGAGAGAGGAGGAGAGCTTTTCTCCGTGATCCTTCCGGCCGCCATCTCAAGAGCCCCGGTGCTTTTCTTCGTCGGAGCTTAGCTATGGAAAGCTCTCGGCGAGCTCTTCGTGTTCGTGTGCTTCTTGTCGCACCTCTATTTGGAAATCGTGAGGAATTAAGGCAAGTGGTGGTTTGCTTACCCTTTGATCTCTCTTGATCTTCTTAATTACTTGTTTCTTGATTCATTTTCTTCATTTCTGTTAATCAGTAACCCCCCCCCCCCCCCCCCCTAATTTAGCTTTATATATTTATTCTTTGGTGCCTAAAAATCTAAGTTGAAGTAACTTCCTTCAAATTCCTTTATTTTGTTTGCTGACTTGTAGCCAAAGTTCTATGTTTTTTGCCCTTGTCTAAATTCTATTAAATTCCTTGTTTATACTTGTGTCTTCATTCCTACCCTTAATGTGGAGTTTATTCCTCCGGTAATGGTATAGATCTTTGTTCTGGAGTTTAAATTTAAGTTCTGTTGGTGTTTCGTTCAAGTAGTTTAATTTGGGTCTAGTTGAGCTACCGCCAGACGCTAGCGCTAGCGCCAGCGTTAGCGCCCCTTTGTCATCGTCTCGTCTAGATATCCTCGTCCATATCGTCGATATCGTTTTGATTGTCTCGACGACATTGTCTCCCCTTTCGACGATATTATCTCCCTTTTCGGCAACATGAAGCCATCAAAGCTACCGCTAGCACTAGCGCTACCACCGGGGCTAGCATCTCATCAATATTGTCTTATCGGTATCGTCTCGTGGACATTGTGGTCTTTGTCTCGACGACATTGTCTCTGTCTCGACGACATTGTTGCCTCCGTCTCGACGTTATGGTCCTTCCCAATGACTTTTCTCAAGCCAATATAGCTACCGCCCGGCGCTAGCGCTAGCGCCGATGTTAGCTTCCAGTTGCCTGTTTTCTCTGTCTTTTGAAGGTTGTGGTGTTTCACCTAATTTCAAGTCTGGCATGATGTCAGTAGTCTATTTAATTGTTATTATATAAGACTAATGATTATTTATAATGTGTGGGCTGCGAGCGTTAGTGGAATGAACCACCGTCGCAGTGTCTTGTATTTGTGGATCATACGCCCGGGCTCTGTGTGCTTTGGACTGATGGTCCGTGTTGGACCATGTGCCTCCGCCTCAGTGCCTCGTTTTGCCTGGCGTCATTGATGCCCTTTTTGAGCTGATCAGTCTCATCTATTTATTAATGTTATTATTATAATGACTATTGTCTTTCTTTGCCAAAGCTATGGCTATGAGAAGGAATTTTTATTGCGCCCGAAGTAAGGTTTCTCTTTGTTGTCTTTCTTGATCAGATATGCATATTATGTTTATATTTCTTTTATTTTGATGCCTCTTGCGCAACCTCTTGCTGAGTCATTCTTTTCTTTTGAATGCCTCAGGCTCGGAGCAGTTGTAGCTAGATAGCTTGGGCTGGTTACTCCAGGTCGTGGTCATTGTAGTAGGTGAGATAGTTGTTGTGTCGTCTCGATTAGACTTTTACCTTTCTTTTTGTACTATGGGTTCATGTCAGATTGTTGACGCCCATAGTTTGTGTTAGACTACTTGCTGGCTTTTCTGCTGATATTTGCTAGTCATTTATATGCTTGCTCTCTAGGAATGTTTTATGATAGGATGCATGTTAGATATTTTAAGTATAAAAGCTGCATTCTAGTTTAGTCTCATATCATCTCTTTCAATTGAATGTATTTCTATTTTAAGGTTTATAAAACTCCTTTCTTTACTTACACTAAATCTAGAAATTCGCATATCATTAACATGCGCTATTAGGTCCTCATGCTCATGTAGGATGGAAAGAAGCAAATTAAGTATTTTTCCGCTGCAGATATATATTTTCTTACTTATGGACTAGATGATCCACTGGAATCGAGGGACACGGTTTCTTTAACTCTAGAATTAAAGAAATGTTTTCAAGCATAAAATATTTGTTTTTCTACCGTAAATAAGAGGAGAGTGGTTCTGCCTAAACGCCGACAGTTGTCCCCTACGCGGTGTGGCATCACAGCACATATTTTCTCTTACTCTGATATTGTGTAATTATTGAGAAAATGCGGGTTGTGACAGAACACCTTTCCATAGGTTCTCAGGCCATTCACAATTCTGACGAATTTTTCATAACACTCAGAGATAGAATCCTTCTTATTATGTCTGAATGCCCCATATTCTTGGTTCGGGAGGGATTTTCTATTATCTCTGACTTCAGCAGTTCCTTCCATGTAGAATACAAGAGAGTCCTATATTTCTTTGGCAGTTTTGCAGTGCACTAGATTCTGGAATTTAGAATCATCAATAACACTTACCAGAATATTTTTGGCCCTCTTGTCCATGGTAGAAAGTACTATTTCATCTTTATTTATATCAGCATATTTCTTTGGAACAGGAGCTTCAGTGCTGGAAGATGGAGTGCTCATTGGAATGAAGAGACCATCTTCAATAGTCATGAAGTTCCTTGGGTCAGATGCTTCCATATAAAGTCTCACCCTTTTCTTTTATATAGCAAAGTTTTCCTTTCTGCATATAGGAAACTTCATTGAACTGAGTTCCTTGTAATTTTCTCCAGTCATGGCATGAATACAGATCAATCCTTAGCAGATCTTGTTCCTTAGATGTAAGGCTATTTAGAACTCAATCTCCCTTTGATACCAATTGTTATTCTAGATGAATGACTAAGATCACACCTAGAGGGGTTGAATAGTGTGATAGGTGATTTATCAGATCTTTTAGAAATAAAATCACAGAACAAGCAAACACAGCAAAGCACACAGAGATTTATAGTGGTTCCCCAAGAATTGGGTACATCTACTTTCCCCACACATTTCAAGCAGTGTGCTTGACAAGGCAAAACTCCTCCAAAAACTCAAAACTGACACAGAGTTCCTACCTCAGTCTTTTACAGTTCAAGACCTACACTCAGATCTACAAATAGATCCTACCTCAGATCACAAAGATCTTACACTCAGATCACCAAGATCTTACTCTCAGATCACAAAGATCTTACCTCATATTCACATAGGAATCCTAGACTCAGATCACAAAGATCTTACATAACTGTTTATAGAAATACATATTTTACACGAATAGACTCAAAAAGATTAAGACATGGATCTTGAGTCTTTAATAGAAACCTAGCAGTAGGCTTCTTATTCCTTGATTCATGGTAGTATATAACTTGTAATAATAGATCTGGATCAAGGAAATGAGCAACAGTAATCCTTTTTAGTTGATAGAAAATTGAAGACTTCTTCAGGATCAGAATCAATAGTACTCTTGAGAAATGAAAATGATTTGCTTTTGAAAGATAGAAGAATAATTTACTTAAGAAATTTGTTGTCGAATTCTTATTCTGCAGATCATTGGCAGCAACAGGAAGAGTCTTTCTCCTTTTATAGAGGTGCATATTTGAAAAGGAAATGGCAGAGATCAAGGTATGTGATAGTTATCACTGAATTTGAATTTTCAAATATGATCAGAAAAGGAATATACATATTTGACTTAATGTGAAATATTCCTCCAATAGGAATAATGATCAGAAAAGGAATACACAGATCTGACTTAATTTGAAATGTTCCTCCAATAGTAATAATTAAGTAATTGATTCCATAAGCATTCCTCCAACGGTTTTAATTCATTAAGGAATTCCATAGGAGTACCCTTGAAGTGTGCCTTGATTTGCGTGAAGAGATTGGAAATATATTAATGACATGTGCTCTGCAATTACTTAGAACAAATCTGAATAATTTGAAGTTTGTCTAGTCGACATGAAGATCATCTTGTCGATCGACATTTGTCCATTCGATTCCCTGTCTAGTCGACTTATAGAATATGTGGAATGTCTAGTTGATTTTTCCTTGTAAGAAAATAAGTAAACTCGGAATAGATAGTCTGTCTAGTCAATTTTTCCTGTCGACTCATCTTCTCATAGATACTTTTGGTTCAATCGACAGACCGTCCCGTCGATTTTGACTTAATAATAATCAGATTTTCTCTGCTTCCTGAATTCAATAAATCTCCTTGATTTTTTCATGTAGATTCTTTAAGATAAATGCCAGTATGTAATTAATCATATACTTTAGATCATATATCATGAGTAAGTACTTGGTCTATGTGACCCTAAGCAACATTCATATATTTGATCATTCATATATTAAAGGTACTTGACTCAAGCATAATCAAGGATGCATCAAACACATTAAGTTTATAATGCTCTTCTTCAAATCAGGAATCTTGGGGATCAAATTCCCAACAGATACCACCGGGCAGTAACACAATCATTGGCGATAGCTCCTAGGCAGCACCATGAGTTAACTAGATTGATGTGTAATGGTTAAGGACTTGTGAGTATTATCGTCATATAGGTTAGGAGACTTACTCTCATGGCGAGGGACTTCATATTTATATGCCGCCAGCAGGCTTGGATAGATTGGACATGATGTGATTGCTCATTAATTAATCGATGGCGTGGAGATAATATCTGTGTGTATATGCCGCCTAGAGGGCTACGAGACTTTACACACGATTACCTATGTGTTTGCTTGAATATTTTCGTTAAAGAAGTAGGTGGTCGTTGAGACTGTATAGAGTATATTGTTGATATACTTGTAATATTTTATATCTCTTGAATGTGTTTGCTGATTTGATATATTTATATATTGTATTATGGTGCTACTGGTAGTACCCAACTGCATGCATGATTGCATAAGTAGTCCTCTTTACTTTAATGCTCAATATAGAGACATGTATGATGCTTGTGACATGTAAACTAGACATAATATGCTTGTTTACATGTTTTTTGCTTTATACAAAGTGCTGACCTGCACGGTGATGTGGTTCCCTGGGGTCCGCTAGGACTGGCTGGAAGGAGGGGTGTTGTTAAGAAGTTGTGATCACATATAGCAGGCCATCGTGTACCGCTTATGTTATCTTGGTTGCAGGGCAAGGATCTCAGGCAGGTACATGCTATATGGCTAAAAAACCATTGCCACATGAAGCATTCTCTTTCCCCCTCCTTTACTGTACTTTCCTTTAATATTGTTCGAGCCTGCGCGTTGAGGTTGTTTAAGATAATTGTTGTATTCAGTACTCTTGACCTCTTGTGGTATTGTAAGTCCTTAAGGCCGAGACTCTTTACTTTATTTTAGAATGTGAACAGGCTCTAGTTTTGGGTTTAATGTTTTCGTTGTGCTACTTAATCTTCTTTGTTGATATATTTTTCTCATATCACTTTATAATGCTAACATTTGTGATGGTTATATGTTGTACAGCCTGGTCGGGCCAATACTATATGATCTTTGCAGTGGAAGTGTTACAATTTGATATCAGGGACAAGTTTATGGGTTCTAAACCAATAGAGAGTAGTTTAGTTTGTCTAGACCATTAAAAAGAGTTGTCCATATATGATTGATTGTTTGGGACCATGCGTGTTCATATGTTTGTTGTCTGATTGCAGATTATAATCTAATGTAGTCTGTTATTTCTGCTAGGAAGTTAATGATATTGAAGGGGATTCCATAGTGCATGAGGACCATACAACCAGTAGAAGGACTACCACGGGGCTCCTAAATGCAATTTTGTCTCTTGCAAACTTTTTCTGTATGATTGAAGATGCAATGTTGACATTTCAAGACTCAAGGGTAATACCTGGTGAAATATCTATCACACTAGAATGAGTTGTAGGGCAAGCAGAGCCTTTGATAGAACTTGCAGGTGAGCAGAGAGACCACCAACTTAACGACTTTTTGGACCTCCATCCTCTGATGTTCAAAGATGTCGTCACACCAACCGATGCATAGGACTGGCTAACAAGGATTAAGGAGCTCTTGGAGGCTTCAGAGACCTCCGAAGAGAGAAAGGCATCTTTTGCGGCCTTCATGCTAGAGGGTAACGCAAAGTTGTAGTGGCTAGAAGAATGTGGTAGGCGTTTCCCTGTATGTTAACCCATGACGGGGAAATTTTTGGGCATTTTCTTGAAGCACTACATTCCGAAGACGACAAGGTTAGCCCTTCAGAGGCAATTTCTGAGACTAGTTTAGAGATATTTGACCGTGGATGAGTATCTACAAGAGTTTATGCATCTGAGTCGTTATGCTAGTATGAATATGACAGATGAAGCGAAAAGGTACAATCATTTATATAAAGAACTGCGGAACAATCTAAGGCACTGCTTATAGCTTTGAGGTGTGCAGGGTTTAATTAATGAACTACATGCGTCTACTCAATGGTTAGAGAGAGACTTTGAGCGGACGCAGACCCGCAAGGGTTTTACTCCAAAGAAAGGAGAGGGGAAATTTTCTCAATCTCAGTGGAAGCTTGAGGGTTGCAAAGGGAATAAAATATTTCACATTCAGAAGATGAACGAGCAGAGCAGGGTTGTCTCTTGAGAGATTCATTTGAGGGGACCACCGACTTTCTTTAAGTGTGGCAAGCTAGGCCACATAGATCGGTATTGCACTGAGGGAGTGGTCGAGGAAGGGCAATGGCAGGAGCCCACGGTGTGATCGGGTCCCAGTTATGTAGAAAAAGGGAAGTCGGCAGAATCATGCACTTTGTGATTCCCACTAGTACAGCCTAGAGCTTATAGCCTTGGGTAGCAGGAAGTCATTCATTAGCTCAACGTGGTGACATGTATGAATTAGTTTGATTTTGAGTTTAAGTGCTTCCTACCTTGTTATGTAGCAACCATACATATTTTGTTGTATGTTTGTTTAGGTTTCACGATAGTGTTCAACGTGCCTACTAAGATTCTTTTCAATACTTGGGTACCACATTCATTCCTCACAAATAGATTTATTCGGAATATTAGTGTGTAACACGACCACCTCATCTAATAATAAAATAATCGCAACCTCCCTCTTGTTCGCTTCATCTCTATGTCTACTAATTCGGGGGGCCAGTAACCTCATGCCATCTTTTTGGTCCAAATTTTGCGATTCGAGGTCTCAGTCATCAAAGGGCCAAGATCTTGGTTCCAACATCGACTGTAAGGTTGCTGAGTTGTTGATTATAGATCTCTCTCTCTCTCTCTCTTTCTCTCAATCCTAATTCTTCTCTTTGAAAAATTGATGTTGTCTTCCTCCGAAGAAAAGAAGTCTCTTATACTTCCCCCATCTCCTTTTGAAGAACATGAAGAAATTATTTGAATTCTGAATCCAGATTGTGCATAAATCAAGATCCAGTATGAATCTGTTGAAGATTAGATCAAATTGTGAAAAGGTTCACAATTAAATTTGTGAAAACTGCAGTGAAGATTTCTTAGAATTCCTCTTTAAAAGAATTCATAATTTGATTCTTAAAATCTCATTATCAAAAGATTTAGTGATGTGGTTCTCCAAATCTCTTTATTAAAATACTCTAGCCATCTGTTGTAGACAATGGATATCTACATGTAGTAGAAGAGAAGAAGTACCCAATTTTTAAGAGAACCTCTACAAAGTTTCTTATGTGAATGACTGCTGTGAAAATTTTAATACTCTACACCCATCTCTAGAGTGATTAGACAAAGATTCTCAGATATTTTTTTCACAATTCCAGTCCATGTGAGTGTGGAGCGACCGACAACAAGGATATCATCAAAAAAATATAAACACAGTTTTACTGAAAAGTTGATATGACATTCGATAAACCAAATGACATTATAAGAAATTTATAGTTATCTAATGTTTTAAAGACTTTCAAATATGTGGTATGTGTATCTGATGATATCCTACACGTAAATCGAGTTTTGAAAAAAAAAGTGGCATTGTATAATTCATCTAAGAGCTAATCAATGGTTGGAATATGAAATTGATCTTGTATAGTAATGATGTCTAAAGCCCTATAGTCGATACAAAAGTGTCATGTGCCACCATTTTCACTAAAATGACTGGAGAACTTATATAAGCTTGAATGATATGTTGTATAATGCCAGCCTGCCAAGGTGCACATTTTAGAATTAGCATTCGTTTTCGCTCTTTTGAAAGTATGTGTAACATAATAATTTGACATTTGTGGGAGTGGCATTAGAAGTAGAGGAATAATATGGTTAAGGGATCTATGTGGAAGTCGATAATTTCATGGGATCTGTTAATAAATTCATAAGTTTGGTAAAAAATGGGTCTAATGGAGCTGGAAATGATAGCAAGCATATCGGCCTTGCTTGTAAGATTGGAGAAATATCTTGTGATTTTGGGTCTGTTTGGGACAGCTCTGGCGGATTGAGAAGTGATTTTTCAACCGCCAGAGCTGTTATTTAGGTGTTTGAAAGAGCTCTCCTAAAGTGCTCTTTGGGAAGCACTTATTTTAAATACCCAATTTTAGAGCTGTTGGAGAATCTGCTTTAGGACCACTTTTGCGCTTCAAAAATCGCTCCCCGAGACCGCGCTCGCTCCCGATCCCACCTCTCCGTCCTGTTCCCGTCCCTATTCCATGCGATTTCTTCCTCCTCCCGATCTCACGACGGGACGAGGCAGCCTTCCCGATTGCGCTCCAGATCTGCTCGCCGCACCTAGGGCGTGCTTCTTCTTCCTTCTCCCATGACATTTCTAGGTTTTTTTGTTCTCCTTCATTCCAGGTTTCAAGATCTGGAAGAACAAGTAACTTGCTCCAAACTGCTCGCGATTTCTTCCTCCTCCCGATCTCATGACGGAACGAGGTAGCCTTCCCGATCGCGCTCCAGATCTGCTCGCCGCACCTAGGGCGTGCTTCTTCTAGATTTTTTTGTTCTCCTTCATTCCAGGTTTCAAGATCTGGAAGAGCAAGTAACTTGCTCTAAAAAGTTGTTCTTTAAGATCTGGAAGAACAAAAATTTGTTCTTCCAGATCTATGTAGGAGGAAGGATTTTGGCAGGGGATCCATAGTATCCAAAAAGAATTTTTTATTTAATGTCGTAGGCATGCAATTTTATTTTGAAGTAGTAATCAATAATGCATCATAGAGATATGTTTATGATTGTGGAAAACAAAAAAAATGGTGGGAATCAACCGATGTGATTATCTTCTGTGATTTATGCATCATGATTGTGTATATGTTTTTTGTTTAGAAAAAAGCAGCTCTCAAAAAGCTGTTCTACCAAACAGTCTATTTGAAAAAGCTCTGTTCAATCAACGATTATACACTGGCCATCCAAACAGCCTGCAACTTTTCAAAACAGCTCCTCAAAGAGCTCTGTCTAAAGAGCTCTGTTCAATCAGCAGCTTTTCAATCCGCAACAGCTCTCTCAAACAGACCATTTGCTAGAGAATACGTGACAAAGGATTGTGGGATTTAAAGAAATTAATCTATTAATTGTCATGGTGATACTAACCATGTGCCGACAAAGTTATGTCTGAGCAGAATCCTGCGACACGTTGGAATTGCGTTTGCACATCGAGCGGCTTAATTATGAGTGCTCATCGGACAGCATACAGGGCACATCGAGCGACCTGGCGAACTTTGTGTGGTCTCAAGGAGCTTACGACGAGGGGGTGTCGAGTAGCTCATGCGACGCATGCCGAGTACCACGTGGTGCACATCGAGCAATTCAATGATCGCGGTGACTGGCCCGGGTGCAGTGTGTCAAATTTAAATATTTGAGGCACAATGTGCTGCACAATGTCAATTATTCTGCAGAAAATTTACAGCTCAAAAGCTATTAGTATGTTGGTGGTTTCTCAATACAAGATATTAAATAAAATTTAAGTGTCACAGTCTTTATTTCTAAATCAGGCTATGCACATGTGTCTGCCGAGTAAAATTCCAAAACAGTTAAAAGGGCATGTACTGTAGCGCCCGTCTGTCGGTGGGAGATAATTAGGCACGGGTATCGTACGGTTCTCATCGTACGGGATAAAATATAACCCTACGATCCGCGATCATACGGTGGAGATTTTTTGCAAAAATACAGGTGTAATACAGTGGCATTGAAATACGGCCGCATTCTCGATCAATCGCTCTTAAAAATTCATGCTGCTTGCAGAAAGTAACAATCGGATAGCGTTAACCCACTGCGATCTTTGATGCACATGAACAATTTTCAAAACCATGCCATCTCGGTGGATACGAGAAGATCTGCATTTCCAGTCGACATTTCCAATTGATAAAGCTACCTCATTTCCAATAACTTTTTTGGTTCGTAATTATGATTTTAAAATTTTCTATTTCAATTTACATTTTTATTTTATTTCATTAAAATTTAAAATCATAATTAAATAAGAGCAATGTTATAACTTGATGGGGTCAAACCCACTAATTAGGGGATCCTCGCTTATGGAAGGATTAACAAACAAGGAAACTCAATATTCATGGAATCCTCTCCGCAAGGAAAGCTCCGCCCCGCGCATGATCGGCGCACCGGATCCTGCAAGCAGGTCGTGATCCCCGCGCGACCCCACACGCCTGCGGCCGGCCTCGCAAGGGCCGGCCTCCCGGCGCCGGCCATGGTCGGCCGCCCTAGGCCCCACCCGCCTAGGGCGCCGCCACCCATGGCGGTGCTGGCCTTGGGCACGGCCTCCCAAGGCCGCCGCCCCGGCCAAGTGCCCGGTCGCCCTAGGCCGCGGTCGCCTAGGACACCACCGCCCAAGGCCGCGCCGGCCTCGAGCAAGGCCGCGCCAGCCACGAGCGAGGCCGCCCTAGGCCGCGGCCGCCAAGGGTGCCGCCGCCCAAGGCCGCACCGGCCTCGGGCGAGGCCTCCCTAGGCCACAGCCGCCTAGGGCTCGCCGGCCTTGGGCAACGCCGCCCGTGGCCGGGTCGGCCGCCCTCCGTCCCGGTCGCCATCTTGGCCGGCGACCGCGCGCCGTCTCCTCCTTCCGGCTATGCCCGTTTAGGGTTTGGGGGTAGGGCCGCCATTTCCGAGAATTTGGTGATCCGCGTGATAGAATCTGGGCGATCCTATAGGCCGGTCCAATAATTAGCGTATATAATTATCGGACCGCCCCTTCAAAAGCCTATAAATAAACCCCTTCAATTCACTAATCCCTTCACTTTTGAGAGGAGGGATTCTCCCTCCTCTCTCTTCCTCTCTCTCTCTCTAGAGATTGGAGACTTGGAACTCGCTATCAGCAGACCGTTGCGAGGCTTGGAACCTGCTATCAGCAGACCGCTGGGAGACTTGGAACTAGCTATCAGCAGACCGCTGGGAGGCTTGGAACCTGTTATCAGCAGACCACTGGGAGACTTGGAACTCGCTATCAGCAGACCGCTTGGAGGCTTGGAACTCGCTATTGGCAGACCTCTTTGAGGCTTGGAACTCGCTATCGGTAGACCGCTTGGAGGCTTGGAACTTGCTATTGGCAGATCGCTTGGAGATCACTTGGAGCTCGTTATTGGCAGACCAATCGAGGAGCCGAAGGCCCGCAGTGGTACTGACGAAGCTTGGACCCGGGGGCAAACCCGCCTTGGAGCAAGGCAACAGACTCTCTCTCTCACCTCCATCATTGTAACGAGGCGCGACATGTCGCTATCGCTCTCTCAAGAACGAATCTGTAGAAGAACTCAAAGCATAGTGAAGGTTAGGTCGGCACAGCTCCAGCTGTGTGGTTTTTCACCCCGATTGCGGGTTTTCCACGTCATCAGCTCTTGGACTCGGTCTTCTCAGGAGACCCATTTATTTTGCACGTTCAGGCGCTAGCTGGCTAAGACGATCAAATTGTCGGATCTACTGGAGGCCCCGAGCGATCCGCAAAAGATTGGCGCCGTCTGTGGGAAGGAGTTCCCCGTAATCAACAGAAGAAGTAGAAACCAATCAGGACATGGCAGGGAAAGGTACTCGAACGACCCGAGGATCGGCTCGCAGGGAGCCAAACGACGTTCTTCCGTCACAATCCCACGCGCCAGAGCAGCGCGACGATGCCCCACCCCCTCTCGACGCACCCGTAGGAGGAGACGCCCTCGGGGTAGACATCCAGGCCGAAATGCTCGCCCTTCTCAGGCGCATTGCCAGCAGAAACCCCACGCAGGAGAAAGAGACATCACCCGATGACCATGGCCATGGGTCTGGGGTGCGAGAAGCAGAGTCAGAGTCGGCAAGACGAGCAAGCCCGGAGCGCCCGGCTTGACCAGTTAGGGCAGATGAGGTCGTCCTCCCATCACCTTAGGACAGGGGGGCAACAAGGGAGGCACTAAGAGAACTGCTAGTAGAGGAGTATGGGTCGCTGGGCCGCCGAGCCCTGCTAACGCGTCGCCCGGACCGAGGAGCTTCGCCGCTAGTAGCCGAGGTACTAGCATATCCCATCCCGCCAGGGTTCAAGCTCCCGCACATCGAGACATACGACGGGACATAGGACCCTCTGGAACATGTGAATCACTTCACCACAATCCTCTATCTCTACCGCGCACCCGACCAGCCACCAGCTAGGAGCACCCTTGCAAACAGGAAAGGGGGAATCGAGCAGGCCGAAACGTCCATGAGGAGAGAAGCAGAAAGTGAAGATCACCGAAGCGCCGCACGACGGCCATTTATCCTTTATCGTTTTCTTAAACCATTTATCCTTTAACGTATTCTCAAATCATTTGCCATTAAAGTCGCGAGCTAGTGCTTGCGCAAGCCCGCCACTATAAAGTCGCGTGTTAGTTCTCGTGCCATCCTCCGCTATAAAGTTGCGGGCCCGCACTCGCGCATCATTTCTTACGTATTCCTTGCCCTGACAGTTTCAAACTCAAACCTTGTAGGGACATCACAGGCCTAACAGCCCCCGCGTGGCCACTCCACAAGGACCATCCCTGATGAAGGATCGTGGCGCTCACATCCCGGAGCAAGGACGGACTCCTGCCGTCACAGACTGCAGCATGAGATCCACGAACATTCAGTGGCATCCCCCGGTTTACCCGGGTCTCACCCAGACATTCATCGGCATCCCCCGGTTTACCCGGGTCTCGCCCAGACATTCAGCGACATTCCCCGGTTTACCCGGGTCGCGCCCAGATATTCAGCGACATCCCCAGGATAGCACCCTCTGTCTCTCCCGGGTGGGCAAAGGTTGCCTCCAAGTCTAGGCGATCGAGCACGGAGCTATTCGAGTGTCGTCCTTCACGACCTCTCGCTGTCAGGGATCGAATGTCAGCCCTTCTCCGCACAGGAAGTCGCAACACCTTCAGGGCCTGGCCCCCTCACGGTCGCCTCAGTTCGAAGATTCGCTCTTCATGCACACAAAATCAACGGCATCCCCCAGTAATCCTGGGTCGCGCCATCAGCGATGTAAGACCCCCCCTCCCTAAACTGAACCTGGTTCAGGGAGGGGGGATCTTACTGCCCAAAGAAGACTACCCAGTGCTTTTCGGGTGGCGACGTCCCACCCTCTCAAGCGCTGAGCGGTCTCTTTGTCAGGCACAAGAATCATCACAACACATCAGAACGCACAACGGAAGCAATCGAAATAAAAGAAGCTAAGCATGCTGATTATTTTACATATTTAAATATGGTCGGGGCCTATCGTTTTACAAAATATTGTCTCGAAGGCTACATAGTCTAAAATAAAAGGGAGCCCTAGGCTAGTCTTTATACTCTCGAACTCACGTCTCTGAAGATAGGGGCGAGGCTGGGGTAATCGAACGGGCCATTTCCAAGGCTCGTAACTCATCCTGCGGTGCGGGGGCTCCTTGCTGTCCCATCTCCTGTGATTGGTTATAAGAAATAACCGTTAGTCACAGAGCTAAGTAGAAAATACATCCCCTCCCCGGATCCATATCCAGGGGGCGGCTAAAGAACAGAAATGAAATAGCCGAAGCAAGGTAGAGGGTTAGCAGCAGGTACACATATATATCTCCGTATATATATTTATATAGGGCTTCCCACCCTAAAGCTCGTAATCATGCCGTATAGTAAGTACACAACCCTATAACGCGCAGACACGCACACCCAGGTATTCAAACCTGCACGCACACAAAAGACCCTGTGTCGACACAGTTTAGACCGCTTTATTTCAAGCAGGGGAGCTAACCCCGCGGGCCTCACCGATGTGGCCGTCGGTGACAGTGGCCAGTCTTGCCACTTCTGAATGTAGTCGTACCGTATCATTCAGGCCCTCCTGTACAACTTGGTGTACTAACTGGATGTGAGCGACATCCGACGAGCCGATTTGTAGGCCGACCAGAGGAGGTAAAACTGCAGGCTCGGAGGGTGATAACCCGTTGTGCACATCTCCCTATCGCCATGAGTCGTCAACCCACCCGCACCGGTACGAACGGTCTGCGAGCGTGACCAACCCGCCACTCCCAAACAATCTTCATCCGCTTTATATAAAACAGGCACATAAGTGTCGTGGCAATTCTACTCGACCGGTCACACAACCTCTGCCCGGGAGGATTAGCGGTATGAGGGCTCCTTGCTTGGGACTAACCTGGGAGGAGGGACTCGACTCCGGGTTTTCCCCAACTAAGGCCTCGCAGAAGGGAGGATAAGCACCGCATGGTTGCCATGACAGTTCTGCATTAGCAAATAATTTAGGCTGAAAGCAGGGGCCATAACACTAAGCAGAAATATAGGCCGAAAGCAGAGGCCATAATAATAAGCTGAAAAGTAGGCTGAAAGCAGAGGCCATGGTAACAAACAGAAAAGTAGGCCGAAAGCAGAGGCCATGGTAACAAACAGAAAAGTAGGCCGAAAGCAGAGGCCATGGTAATAAACAGAAAAGTAGGCCGAAAGCAGAGGTCATGGTAATAAACAGAAAAGTAGGCCGAAAGCAGAGGTCATAATGACAGGACCAGTGCGAGACTGGATTTAAATGAAAGTACAGAAAGTAAATGCGGGGGACCAGTGCGAGACTGGATTTAAAGGGAAGTACCGAAAGTAATAACAACATAAGGAAAGGGTTAGTAGTCCAATCGCTCTTTTATTATTGTCGCGGCGGGGTTAAATTTCGGCGTCGCGCCGCGATTTCATTCTGATTTTCACGTCGATATTCCGAGCTTAGTCGATTCCTTGGATAGATACGCATAATTTTTAATAGGCATTTAAAAATATGCGTCGAGGGGACGCCGATTCATTTTGATGAATTTCGTTCTTTTTGGGCGTTTATTTTCGCTTGTAAAAGCTTTTGGAGAACCAAAATAAGAAACCACACCTCCCAATTTTAATAGTAGTTGTAAAATACCTTTAATTAGAGCCCTTAATTTTTGGTGATTTTTGCGAACTTATTTGGACGTTTATTTTCTCAAAATAAACTCCATAAAGGGTTTTAAAAATAGTAAAACTTCTCCTAAAAATCCCAAAAAATTACAGTAGGTGCCCCTTAGGGTGGGGCACATTTTCCATTTAGAAAACTTTTCCCTAATCTGCCCCATTTTTTCTCAAAAAAATGGGGAAGGGGAAAGGGAGATTGGGGTGCGGTTAGGAAAAGGAAGGGGGGAATTGGGGTGCGATTATGGAAAGGGAGGGGGCGCAGGGGTCTTGCACCATGCGCCTTCCCGCGGCTCCCACAGCGGATCTGCGGCGGATCCGCTGTGGGGGCACACAAATGGAGGCGGGAGGCGGGAGTTAAGAAAACGGGGGCCGCTTGATCTCCTGGGGGAGATCGTGCGGCCCCCGATTGATCCCGGGGGGCTGCCGCAGCCGCCGCCGGGCTGCGGCCGGCTGGGGCTGGCGCCGCCCCCGAACGATACGCCGGGGGCCGGCGAACACTCCGGTGGTGGTCCGGCGGCCTGGCGCCGCCGGCCACCGCCGGGGGTGCTGCGAGAAGGGGAACGGGGACGGTGGCAGGCCTGTATGCATCGTGCATGCTCGCCGCGCCACCTCCTCTTCCAGGGGGTGCGGGAAACGCCCCCGGTCGGTGCGCCGGGGGCCGGCGACTCCTCCGGTGATGGTCCGGCGGCCTGGTGCCGCCGGCCACCGCCGGGGGAGGGCGAAGAAGCAGGCGGGAGGCGGAGGCGCGGCCTGCATGGGCCATGCAGGCCCGCTGCACCGCCGCCTCGGCTGAGAGGGCGCCGGTGCCGCCCCCGGTCGGTGCGCCGGGGGTCGGCGCCCACACCGGCGGTGGTCCGGCGGCCTGGAGCCGTCGGCCGCCGCCGGGGGAGGGGATTATTCCCCCTACAGGAAAGAAAAGAGGAGGAGGGGAAGGCCACGGGTGCCGCCGGCTGCGTCCTCCGGCGGCCCGGCCGCCTCCCCTGTGCCGGCGCCGAGGTCCCCGAGAGGGGACCTACCTCCCCCAGCGCCACCACCGGCGCTGGGGAAGAAGGCCTCCACGGCCAGCTTCTTCCCCAAGCCTTGCAAGGCTCGGGGCGGCGGCCGGCGACGCACAGGCGACGGGGAGGGGGTGGCCTTCTCCAGGAGGTAGGAAGGAGGAGGGGGGAGGTTCTACCTGGAGGTGAGGTGGGGCTCGAGAGGTGGAGGGGCGGTGGCCGGCCATGAGGAAGGAGGAGGAGGTGGCGGCTTGGGGTTGGCTTGCTCCGGCAAGGTGGAGGACGAGGAGGGCTGGGCTGGTCGGTAGGGTGAGGCTGAGAGGGAGTGGGGTGGGGGTTTGAGAGGGGCTGCCCCTTCCTTTTATAGGAAGGGGGAGCTCTCCTCCTTATCCCCCACGTGGGGATGAGGGAGGAGGAGATATTTTCTCCCCCTCCCCTCCCTTCTCTCTCTCTTGCCCCCTTTGCCCAAATAGGGGCTGCCTATTCATGGGCAGCCCCTTTTCTTGGGGGGCTTTCTCTCTTCTTGGTCCCCGGGGTCCAACAAGAGTTGCCGGGGCCGATGCCGGGTTCGTATGCTTTATATCTCATGCGTTGCACTGAGGCGATCTGCATAGTCGTAAAATGGCATACTCCCCATACGACCTTGAATCGAGGCCCAACGAATTCCGTTGCGCTTGTATTGTTCGCACGAGTTTACCAGAACTGACAGAAGTCCAATCGGGGTTCGTATGGTCACTATTCATAATAATGAGGTAGTGGCGCGCTACGACACACGAAATGGTCGTTTTCTCCAAATGACCTCGAATCGAAGTGCAACGAATTCCGTTGCACTTATATTGTCCATACGAGTCTAACGGAACTAACGGAAGTCCAATCGGGGTTCGTATGATCACTATTCATAATAATGAGGTAGTGGCGCGCTACGACACCCGAAATGGTCGTTTTCTCCAAACGACCTCGGATCGAAGTGCAACGAATTCCGTTGCGCTTGTATTGTCCATACAAGTCTAACGGAACTGACGGATGTCCAATCGGGGTTCGTATGGTCACTATTCATAATAATAAGGTAGTGGCGCGCTACGACACCCGAAATGGTCGTTTTCTCCAAACGACCTCGGATCGAAGTGCAACGAATTCCGTTGCGCTTGTATTGTCCATACAAGTCTAACGGAACTGACGGAAGTCCAATCGGGGTTTGTTTGGTCACTGTACCCCAATGATTTAGTTGCGGCACGCAACGTTACTTAAGATGGTAGTTTTCTACTGCTCGGGCCTACTTTTATTGGGCTCACTAGGGTCTAGTGGCCCAATAAAAGTTGGGATGTTACAAGCGACATCCCCCGGTTTACCCGGGTCTCGCCCAGACATTCAGCGGCATCCCCCGGTTTACCTGGGTCTCGCCCAGACATTCAGCGGCATCCCCCGATTTACCCGGGCCTGGCCCAGACATTCGGCGGCATCCCCCGGTTTACTCGGGTCTCGCCCAGACATTCGGCGACATCCCCCGGTTTACCCGGGTGTCGCCCAGACATTCGGCGGCATCCCCTGGTTTACCCGGGTCTCGCCCAGACATTCCGCGGCATCCCCGGGTTTACCCGGGTCTCGCCCAAACATTCCGCGACATCCTCTGGTTTACCCGGGTCTTGCCCTGTCATTCAGCGGCATCCCCCGGTTTACCCGGGTCTCGCCCAGACATTCAGCGGCATCCTCCGGTTTACTGGCCGGGTCATGCCCAGACATTAAGCGGCATCCCCCGGTTTACCCGGGTCTCGCCCAGACACTCGGCGACATCCTTCAGTTTACCCGGGTCACGCTCAGATATTCAGCCCCCCCCCCCCCCCCCCCCCCCGTACACCCGAGTCTCATTCGAGCATTAAGCGCGGTCCCCCGATACGCCTGGGTCTCGACCCTAAACAAGACACCATACAAGATAGTGTGCATAACCTCCCCGACAGGTTCAAAGGGTTCACTGTAACGGCCCAGCCCCGACCACCACACCAGAGGCCTACGGCACCGCCCCATCCCTGGTGGGCCGGCTAACCGACCGTTAGACGCCTGGCCCCATTGTCCAGGACGCCCGGGCTGCAGCCCGCTTAGCAACACCCCAACCAATCCCTGTAGCCTGTTTCTCAGCTACAGTAGGGTGTTGATGGCGGGTCTCGATCCCCCGCCACCCTTGATAAGAACCTCTTCAAACAGGTCTCATCACCAACTGAGCTGCAGCTCAGTTGGTGATGAGACCTGTTTGAAGAGGTTCTTATCAAGGGTGGCGGGGGATCGAGACCCGCCATCAACACCCTACTGTAGCTGAGAAACAGGCTACAGGGATTGGTTGGGGTGTTGCTAAGCGGGCTGCAGCCCGGGCGTCCTGGACAATGGGGCCAGGCGTCTAACGGTCGGTTAGCCGGCCCACCAGGGATGGGGCGGTGCCGTAGGCCTCTGGTGTGGTGGTCGGGGCTGGGCCGTTACAAAAAAGTGCACTTTTTTGTAACGGCCCAGCCCCGACCACCACACCAGAGGCCTACGGCACCGCCCCATCCCTGGTGGGCCGGCTAACCGGCCGTTGACAAGGACTGCAGTCCGGTGCACCCCACCCATGGCTGAGCCTGTTTCTCAGCTACAGTGGGATGTTGATGGCGGGTCTCGATCCCCCGCCACCCTTGATAAGGCACCTTCAACAGTCCTCATCACCAACTGAGCTGCAGCTCAGTTGGTGATGAGACCTGTTTGAAGAGGTTCTTATCAAGGGTGGCGGGGGATCGAGACCCGCCATCAACACCCTACTGTAGCTGAGAAACAGGCTACAGGGATTGGTTGGGGTGTTGCTAAGCGGGCTGCAGCCCGGGCGTCCTGGACAATGGGGCCAGGCGTCTAACGGTCGGTTAGCCGGCCCACCAGGGATGGGGCGGTGCCGTAGGCCTCTGGTGTGGTGGTCGGGGCTGGGCCGTTACAAAAAAGTGCACTTTTTTGTAACGGCCCAGCCCCGACCACCACACCAGAGGCCTACGGCACCGCCCCATCCCTGGTGGGCCGGCTAACCGACCGTTAGACGCCTGGCCCCATTGTCCAGGACGCCCGGGCTGCAGCCCGCTTAGCAACACCCCAACCAATCCCTGTAGCCTGTTTCTCAGCTACAGTAGGGTGTTGATGGCGGGTCTCGATCCCCCGCCACCCTTGATAAGAACCTCTTCAAACAGGTCTCATCACCAACTGAGCTGCAGCTCAGTTGGTGATGAGACCTGTTTGAAGAGGTTCTTATCAAGGGTGGCGGGGGATCGAGACCCGCCATCAACACCCTACTGTAGCTGAGAAACAGGCTACAGGGATTGGTTGGGGTGTTGCTAAGCGGGCTGCAGCCCGGGCGTCCTGGACAATGGGGCCAGGCGTCTAACGGTCGGTTAGCCGGCCCACCAGGGATGGGGCGGTGCCGTAGGCCTCTGGTGTGGTGGTCGGGGCTGGGCCGTTACATTCACCATTCGCCCCAGAGGCTAAACACGAACCCAACTGGGCCTCGCCAACCGGCGGAGCAACATTACACCGCCCAAGCGTAAACACGGCAAGAAAAGCGGGCCTCCAACAACCACGCTCAAAAAGCACGCGCCCACCAAGAGCGCGCACAACGGGCACCCCTAGTTCGCACACAAGCAACACGCGCGGACAGCGCATGAGCACGTCGCGCATGCAACTCGCACGTGCGGACAGCGCGCGCTCTCACGGCGCAAGCGCATTAGCGTACGCCCGCACGACGCAGGCACATCAGCGCGCGTGCAGCATGCGCGTAGCGCGCAGACAGCATGCCCACTTGCATCCTCGGGCGCGCGTGCATCCCGAGCGCGCGTATCAAGCGCACATGCCCTCCGCGCGCAGCGCGCTCACCGTCACGTGCTCTACATGCGCGTCCCTTGCTCCCCTTAAGCAACGCCTCGATCTCCTTCAACACTGTCCGCCATCCCGAGGAAAAAAGAAGAAAGCTCTCAGGACCCTCTTATTCTGATACTCGGCCCCGAAAGCTTTGGGGGGCAAATGATGGGGTCAAACCCATTAATTAAGGGATCCCCGCTTGTGGAAGGATTAGCAAACAAGGAAACTCAATATTCATGAAATCCTCCCCGCAAGGAAAATCCGCTTTGCGCGCGATCGACGCACCGGATCCCGCAAGCAGGCCGCGATATCCACGCCGCCCCACACACCCGCGGCCGACCACGCAATGGCCGGCCTCCCGGCGCCGGCCATAGCCGTCCGCCCCGTCCAAAGCACAGCCGCCTTAGGCCACACCCGCCTAGGGCGCCGCCACTCATGGCGGCGCCGGCCTTGGGCGCGGCTGCCCAAGGCCGCCGCCCCCGGCCTAGGGCCCGATTGCCCTAGGCCACTATCGCTTAGGGCTCCGCCTCCCGAGGACGCGCCGGCCTCGGACGATGTCGCCCTAAGACGCGGCCACCCGAGGCCGCGCCGGCCTCGAGTGAGGGCGCACTAGGCCGCGGCCGCGCCGGCCTCGGGCGAGGCCACCCACGGTGCTGCTGCCCAAGGCCTCGCCGTCCTTGAGCACCGCCACCGGTGGCCGGGCCGGTCGCCATCTTGGTCGGCGGCCGCGCTCCGTCTCCTCCTTTTGGCTATGCCCGTTTAGGGTTTGGGGTAGGACCGTCATTTTTGGGAATTTGTGATCCGCGTGATAGAATCTGGGGGATCCTATTGGCCGGTCCAATAATTAGCTGGTATAATTACTGGACCACCCCTTCAAAAGCCTATAAATAGACCCCTTCTATTCACTAATCTCTTCACTTTTGAGGGGAGGGATTCTCTCTAGAGATCGGAGATCGGAGACATGGAACTCGCTATCAACAGACCGCTGGGAGGCTTGGAACCTGCTATCAGCAGACAGCTGGGAGACTTGAAACTCGCTATCAACAGACCGCTGAGAGGCTTGGAACCTGCTATCAGCAGACCGTTGGGAGACTTGGAACTCGCTATCAGCAGACCACTTGGAGGCTTGGAACTCGCTATTGGCAGACCGCTTGGAGGCTTGGAACTCGCTATTGGCAGACCGCTTGGAGGCTTGGAACTCGCTATCGGTAGATCGTTTGGAGGCTTGGAACTTGCTATTGGCAGATCGCTTGGAGATCACTTGGAGCTCATTATTGGCAGACCAATCGAAGAGCCGAAGGCCCGCAGTGGTACAGACGAAGCTTGGACCCGGGGGGCAAACCCGCCTTGGAGCAAGGCAGCATACTCTCTCTCTCTCTCACCTCCATCATTGTAACGAGGTGCGGCATGTCGCCCACGCTCTCTGAAGAACGAATTTGTAGAAGAACTCAAAGCATAGTGAAGGTTAGGCCGGCATAGCTCCGGCCGCGTGGTTTTTCACCCTGATTGCGGGTTTTTCACGTCATCAGCTCTTGGACTCGGTCTTCTCAGGAGACTCATTTATCTGTTTGCACGTTCGGGTGCTAGCGGGCTAAGACGGTCAAATTGTCCGATCTACCGGAGGCCCCGAGCGATCCGCAACATAACTTATAAGCATGAATTGTGTTATTCACAGTCCATTGATATCAACTCGAGAAACGCAAAGCTAATCGGGCTCATCCTTTTTAGGAAATAGCTGAAAATGTGAATTCGATGACAAAGTTAACATCAGATCAGCCCCTCTTTCAAACAGAAAGATTGTATGTCACTCTCGCTAAAACCACTACATTATTCTCAAAACATAACTAGTTGATTTGTTTCTTTTTGGAGTTTTCAACGCAAAAATTTTTCCGTCTTGACTCCATTTTTGACTATGAGCGGCCGGTATCTACCAAATGATCCACAACAATTATCAATTTGGCTGGATGGGCCACACATGATATATGTCAATGTAACTTTTGATGGTGTAGCTGAGGCGGTGAGTCAATTGATGATATTTGCGAGTATAAGTACGACGATGAGATATATTTTTTCTTTATACCGCTCTGATTTCATTTCATTGCTTCACATCTAGGCTAAGAACTTCAATTAAAGATTCAAATTTGAAACCCATTTAAAAAAAAGGAGGTAATTATTTTTAAGAAATAAAGGTTATTTGACCAGAGTCAAGCCAAGTAAATCTCAACTTATAAGTGAAGGCATATATACTAAAATCTTGGAAGTAAATAATTGGCCATGGTCAAAGTCTTACAGTGTTGTCTGTACGTTTGACTTTGATCAACTCTAGCAGTCGACACGTAGTCAAAAGCAGATGTCAAAGAAATAAAGGTATCATACAAAAAAATCGAAGGTTTAATATTAAAAAAATATCGAATTGATTAATTGAAATAAATTACAAAGATGGAAATAATAGGAAGAAAATATTTAAGAGTTAAATTGTTTATTAATATATATGTATATATATATAATTGTTTATATATATATATAATGTTATCAGTGCGTGTTATTGGTGCAAAGGAACCATTAAGCAATAGGATGGTTAAATATGAGGTATGTGGTACATAATTAGGGGCGGATCTAGGATGTGGGCTGGAGCTCAGAACCCTCAACAATTTTGCAAAATGATTAGTGGATTTGGATTTCTCTTGTCGAGGCAATGAAATTTTACTTTTTACATGCTAAAAATGGTGGCCAAATGAGTGAGAAACAACTCTGATAAGATGGAGACGTTTATATTTTGTTTGACTAGAGGAAGATGATATCTGGCTCCCCCTTATTGAAATTCTTGGATCCGCCCATGTACATAGTAAGTGTCAAAGCGGAGACCCTACTTGCAAGATGTTTGGAGTGGGATGACCGACAACTGCTCGGACCGAACGACGGGAAAATAAATGTGAACGAGTAAAAAGAGGATACACGAGATCCCTATAAGAATGAAGAAGAAAATATTAGAATTCCCACCACTATCCCAAGACTGTGAAGAAGTCCCTCTCTGAAACCTAAAGATCCAACTTAGGCGAGAGGGTTAGGGGGGAGAGATATTGATCGAACATGTCACATTCCCTTGAAACGACTGTGCTATTTAGATATTTAAGTTGTTTTTTCCCGTGGGTAGCTCTACTATTCTACGGTCTGCCCGACGAAAAGTATTGTTCTGCCTGAAATGAGGCTTATGTGTAAACAGGTTTAGCGCTTGGTACTACCCAATGTCACATAATATTACTTGACAAATTAATCAAAGGATACATTGTAGAGATTAATGTTAGGAGATAATGAATTTTTCATGGAGTACGTAAGAGATTTGAGGCACATGTTTTTTTGCGTGGTGAGTGATTATGATGATTCTTCCATGCTTTAGAAATAGAATTCGTCCAAAGTGCGATGTGAGGACAAGTTGGACGAGGTGCTCAAAGAAAGAATATGCATAGTTGGAGATGACGAAGAAGAAATAGAAATAGAAGTAGAATCACAGAGAAAAATAGAATCAACAAGGGCGCCAAAATAATTTATGGAGATGAAATCAAATGTGGATATGAAGGGAGAAATCACCAAGAGCTTGCCCTAACTCCAATACCATGTAAAAGGAAAAAAAGATATATTATTAATTAATTATCAAAATTGTGTTATGCCTCATATATATATATAGTTGTGTGCATCCTATCTTATTATGTTCCATATATAATACTTCAATTGATGAAGATACATAATAAAATAAATTAGATTTTAAACATGACATTCATATTCCACCTAATCATATTTTTCACATTTCCACAAATTTTAAGAATTGTACGTTGCGCACCCCTAAAAAATTAATATATCTCAATTGAATCAAAAGTAGCATGAACATGACCGGACGCGTGATTTTACAGTTTCACTTTTTACGCTTCTAAATGAGAGATAGTTTGTCACTTACAAATTCTAGCAATATTGCAATCAACAAATCAATGATAAATTTTTCAGAGTTGGGCATGTCCCAATCATTTCCCCCTTTTCTTCATTTTTCACATAAATGTTTTGTTGTCTGCTTTCTTTTAATAGCACGTGCGTTGACTTGGCTCACAGAATAAGTCGAACCTAATTTACTGAACCTAATTTTTCACATTTCCACAAATTTTAAGGCCTACTATTTCTCCCCTCCTTGCTTGCTCCGCATCCCATTGCTGAACCTGGAACTCAATCTATCAAAATTTTGAAGAGGATTTTTGCAGACGTTTTTAGTGTTCTGGTAGAATTGGAGGGGAGAGTGCAGGTATTTATAGGCATTTTAAACAGTTGTATCTTTAAGTGGGAATAAATTTTTGTGGTTGGTGAGAGTGAGAGTGAGAATCTGAAGTGGGAAGGGCAGAGAAAAGAAAAGGCCTGAGTAGGACCCACTAAAGTATCTCATATGTTTCATTGGGACACACACACACACACTATATGTGTGTGTGTATATGTGTGTGTATATATATATACATACATATATATATGTTAGAATGACGCTCGAAGCATCCGCGTGAGTGTCTAGTTTGGAACACTCTACTCGTTGCCCCTAGTAGGGTATTTATAGGCATACCCTAATTCCTCGGCAGGTGTGTGGATCCCTACCGGATCCTAAGCATCCGTTAAACCCGTTATATTAAATATACTTCAACAATATATACATACATATATATACATACATATACATATACATACATATACATATACATATAGAAGTGGAGGGGGCCTTCCCTTGGAGTTTGCATAATTACAGGTTGCACCCCTCTATCTTTCAATATTACATTTACCTCCCCCCTCTAAGTTTCTCCAGTTTACAAATTGTCCCTTCGGTTAGAATTATAGATGAAAAAAGATGAAATCTGTCAAATTATGTCATGATATTCAATTTTACCCTTTGTAATGACTCTCCATTGAAATGGGTGATTTTTTCCTTTGAAAATATAGATGAAAAGTGATAAAACATGTCAAATTATTTTATAATATTTCAATTTACCTTTTGTAATAACTCTACATTGAAAGGGATGTGTTACATTTTATCCTTTGTAATTAATTTAGAATCAATATAAAAGTATAAAATTGAAATATCATAAAATAATTTAGCTGATTTTATCATTTTTCATCCATATTTCTAATGGAGGGGGGGGGGGGGGGGGGGGGGGGGGGGGGGCATTTTTGTAAATCAGGAAAACTTAGAGGGAAGGTAAATGTAATTTCAAAAGATCGAGGGGTGCAATCTGTAATTATGCAAACTCCCGGGGGAGGTCCCGGTAATTAACCATATATATAGACCTAATAGAGCCAATCAAGGGTAACCTTGACTCATTAGTGGCTTGATCTAACACAGCGTATAACTGGGCTTGGTCTGCCCAATTGGGTTGACTTAGTCAAACCCAATAATATGGTTGTGAATGGATGCCCCATTGATCTCTCGTGCAACTTTACTTTTCATAACATTCGTGTACAAAGAGATCCCCTAAATATTTACTTCAAGGGAGTATTTTTGTGCATGAAATGTAAACTTATAAGAAGGTTTTTGTAAATTTAAAAGTAAGATGGGTGCAACATATACTTATGCTATCTTCAACGAAAAGTTTCTGTAAAACATGAATGAAATAATGTGAACAATGTGGAGGAATGTCTTAGCTTAATTGTTTAGTGTTTATACTTGTTAGAATATTATTGAGGTTCTTTTGTGTGTTGATCTGTTAGGCCTTTTTTAATATATGTGATCACAGAGAGGTCGGGGGGGGGGGGGGGGGGGGGGGGGGGGGGGGGGGGGGCGGGGGGTAAACTCATATTTAGGTTGGGTACTGTCACCGATGGGTACCGTGTGAGATAAATCTACTTTTTTAGTGAGAGGAGACTTGCTTAGAGTCCTAAGAGAAATAAGAAACACTTACGATTTAACCGTGTGATTATTATTTTGTGATATTAAAACTTGTAATTCTGAGGTGAAAAAAAATTGAAGAGGCATGAGCCTTCCGAGTTCCGCGTGTAGTATCTGCACGATGTAACAACACTTCAATTGTCATGGAGGTTCATTGAATATTTTTCTTCTATATGCTATTGTATAATTTAATTTATTTATTATGTATATTCTATATTTTGTTCTCTATTTTTATATTTTAAACTTTATTTTATATTAGTTTCATTTATTTTATTTTATTTACTTTATTTTATATAATCTAATTTGTCTCTTCAGAAAGTTAGGGGAATGACCCTACATCATTTTCTGTAGTTCAAACCGTTGGAAATTTTCCATGAGGTGGACTTTATTCATCGAGACGATTCGTTAGAGTCGTACGAATATTTGAGTCTATTCGGACTCCTACGAATGTGGGTTAGTTTAGCCGCTCGAACGATCGAAGTCTGTGATAGGTGGGCGAGACCGTCTCATAATTTCACGTCGTGAGCCAGGTCTCCCCATTGGCACGAGTTTTGGCAAGAATTTTGGCATGATATGAAATCTCATTTATTTTAAGGGTTTCCTATTCTTCATTTTAATTTTGGGTTTAATGGGATTAATTGGCCCATTATTTTCTTACTCTCATAGGCCTCTCCTATTAAGGCTTATTTATGTATTATGTCGTGTGTGTGTGTGTGTGTGTGTGTGTGTGTATAATCTCCTGAATTTTCATTGTCTTGTCGTGAGAAGACGACAAAGGTGAAAATAGGGTTTTCTTTTTGGGCAATGTTATACGCAGTCCTATAATCGCTATTCGCAGTCCAATTTTTTTGATTTATTTCGCGCTTTTTCAAAATACGCTCTGTACATGCATTTTTAGGGAAATTGTTCAACACGAAAATTGTTGATCTCGTCGAGATCTACAACTTTCATGTTGAACACTTTTCCTAAAAATGCACGTACAAGACTTATTTACAAAAATTATCCCATGTTTCAATCAGAGCGGCAATACGCCTCGTGCGTGCATTTTTAGGAAAAGTGTTCAACACGAAAGTTGTAGATCTCGGCGAGATCTACAATTTTCGTGTTGAACAATTTCCCTAAAAATGCATGTACAGTGCGTATTTTCAAAAAGCGCGAAATAAATCTTAAAAATTAGATTGCGAATAGCGATTATAGGACTGCGTATAACATTGCCCTTCTTTTATCCTTTTTCCTATTTTTGCCAAGAAACTGCGGCCCTATTTCCTTCATTGGCTCACGCCTCTCCACCATCGGTGAGATCTGGCTCATCCTACATATCTAAAGTGCAAGAGAAAAGGGCTTCGACCTTTCATCCTCGGCTCTACTTCTGATTCGTTTCTAGATCTAAGTTGGAGAAACTATTTCCGGTGGGTTGCTACTTCGGCATTGGATCAAGATCCTCGGCGAACTGCTACAGTCCTCATCAGCGTAATTTGGAAGTTCAGATCCGGTTGAATCCGGCACTGCAGAACAGCCAACCATCCTGTTCTTCAGATCTGATTCTCCGTCCTTCATCTGCTCCTAGTGAAGAGCTCTGGATCTAGATTGATGGGACAAGAGATTTGCATTTCCCTATTCTTCCTGAGCCTGATATAGTTTGAGTTTTACTAGAGAAGAACCTGATATTTCGTTGATCTCTGCTTCGGGAATCATTACAGAGATTAGATCTCTTGTCTGCCACAGTTGTTTGACTTCAGAAGCCAAATTTAGTTGTATTTGTATGTTTGAAGAATCTTCGGACACGGCTTAAGGAACAACACTTCACAACTGTTGTGAATATCCGATATCATGAAGCACGAACAAGAGTCGAAAATGGTATACATTAAGTTCTGCTTTTCAGTTGTATTCCAGCGATTCTAGTTTCGTCAGGTGTACTTTATTTTGATTAATTAATTAGTTAGAAAAATAATATTTGGCATAAGCTCCAACAAGAGATTAGTAGTGTTTGATTAATATGATTCTAGGAGCTTCATTAGTCGCTACATATTTGAATTTTTGATAATTTAAATTCATTGTAGCTGCGTTTACTCCAAATAAGATAACAGTTGGTATCAGAGCGAGGTTAACTCAAATCTATTGATCGCATTCATAATATTGGAGTGAATTATTTTTCTAATTAATTCATTTAAAGAACATAATTTTTCAAAATTCATTAAGCGCATTAGAGAAAAATAAATTTTGGGATTGAAAACCAAAGTGCATTAATTAATCAATCCCCGATAAAAGCATCGTATTTTCTTTAGATAATTAATTGCTCACACATATTAAGCAAAGAAACACGACATTAATTTAGGGCAATATTTAGATATCCCGGTGTGAACGAGTCTCGTATAATGATAAGAACTGTAGCTGCCAAATTGACATTTTCGAGTCAGTTTGTGAGATTACAGTTTCACATGTTTAAAGGAGTTCTTTGAGACTAGTTGTTGGAGAAATGATTTATCTTAACCCCTAGAATTGAGAAGAATATAATTTCTAAGAATGAAAAATTAATCTAAGTAAATATGCGTCGAATAGTAATCGACGCATCGTCGAAATGTAGTCGACGTTTCTCTCAGAATGAGTCGAAGTAACTCTAAGAAGAATTCGACGTAATCTTTGTCGACGTACCTCTGACTTCTAGTCGACGCATTTAATAAAGTCGACGCACCTCAGCCGACGCACCTTCCTTATTCTCCTCTCAACGTCCAGCCAGGATGAAATCGACGTTCACGTCGAATAGTAATCGACGCACGTCGATTTCTATAAGAAATTCAAAAACACGCCAGATCTCTTTCCTTCTTTCTGTAGATCTGATTCTTATGGAATGATATTATTATTTTATAGCCGCTCTGAATCAATCTTTCCTTTTATTTGATTCTTGACTAATTTGATTAAGATTATTATGGATATTATTTGAAATCAGAATGAATTCTTTCCTTCTACAGATTTAATTCCTATGGAAACTTTTTCTCTCTAATTGCTGATTGATTATTCTCCTTTAGCAACATCTTTTGAAACAGAGTTATAAATAAAGAGGAGGTCGACAGAGAATTAAGACTAGTGATCCACCATATACATTTTGAAAAAGAGGAAGAGCTCCCAAGTGAAGAGTGAGAAAGCTAAGAAAAGAGATAGTGTGCTGCAGCAAAGAAAAAGCTTTCATCTTCTCCTCCTGAAGCCATTCTGCTGCAAATTCTGAAAGCTCTCACAAAAGAGAGAAAAGCTTACAATCTCCTTCTCACTATAGAAGAGAGATTACAATCACTATTCTTGTGCTTCTAATCTTCTTGCTAGGAAGAAGATTCTTTCTTGTTTAAATTACTTCTTCTACTTCTTCTCTTTATCTTCATTTCACTTTTAAACTGTGTAAAAGAGTTTTTAGAATCTCTCTTCAAAAAACTCAGTTGTACTGGTTCTAAGAGTCTCCTTATCAAAAGACTCGGGCTGGTTCTAAGAGTCTCCTTATCAAAAGACTCAGGCTGGTTCTAAGAGTCTCCTTATCAAAAGACTCAGTGCAAGATAGTGAATTCCTACCAAGGGGGTAGAAGAGTGGACTACCCAAAGTTTGGGGAACCACTATATTTCTTTGTGTTGTGCTGTGATTTTTTTTTTTTTGCTATTTTTCTTCTTTACTTGCTTAATTCTTGTTGGTGTGTGGGAAACTTAAATCTGTGATTATTACACACATATATATATATAATTGCACAAAGTATTTTTAAATCTCTATTCACCCCCCCCCCCCCCCCCCCCCCCCCTCTAGAGAATTCTAGTGAGGTTAACTGTGCACTTTCAATTGGTATCAGAGGGAGGTTGATCTAAAAAGGTTAACTCCTTGATCAAAAAAATCCTACCTCTTTTATATATATATATTTCTAAAAATTATTTTTCACATGGCACAAATCAAAGATTATGCTTCCACCAGACCACCAATGTGCAATCTTGAAAAGTTTGCAGTTTGGAAAACAAGAATTAGGATTTATATGAATTCTATTGATGAAGAATTATTTAATGTTATTTTGACAGGTCCTCCCAAGCCTTATAGAAGAGACTCAAGTGGTGAAGTGACTCAAACACTTGTCCCAAAGGCTGAGTGGACAGTTGAAGAGAAGAAGGCAGGAACATGTGATGCAAAAGCTGTGAACATTCTTGTCTCAACCCTCTCAGATGAAATCTTTCAAAAGGTTGTTGACTGTGAATCAGCCAAAGAAATATGGGAGGCTCTTACAAAGATGGTAGAAGGAAGTGCTGATGAAAGGAAAGATAAAAAGGCTTTATTGATCTCCCAATATGAGAACTTTCAAAAGAAGCATGAAGAAAGCATATCTGAGATGTATGATAGATTCAGTCTGATCATAAATCAATTAAGGAGCCTGGATAGAGAGATCTCTCTCACAGAGATCAATGACAAACTGTTAATGAGTCTCCCAAGTTCATGGAACTCAAGAATATGGGCAATAAGAGATATAAGAGGACAAAAGGAAATCTCAATAGATGCTCTCTTAGGAAAACTCAAATCCTATGAGCAACTGCTGAAAACCAGAGAAGAGAAGGAAAGAAGAGGAAGCACTTCAACCTCCTCAAAAGATAGAAACATTGCTTTGAAAGCAACAGAAGAAGAGACCCCTGTCACTGAAGAAGAATTATTCAGCCTCCTGGCCAGGAGATTCAAGAAATGGGTCAGGACATATGGGTCTAGAAGGAGAGAATCAAAACCAAGGTATGATAAAACTCCTACTAAAGAAATCATCTGTTATTCCTGCAGGAAAACTGGACACATTGCACCAGAATGTCCAGAAAATACTGAGAAAGAGAAAGATCTGAAAAAGAAAGATCTCAAGAGAAAGGGGAAGAAGAAAGAAAGAGGCTTCATTGCAGAAGCTTGGAGTGAAACAGATTCTGAGGACAACACCTCATCCAAAAGTGACAATGAAGAGTCTAAGCAAGAAGACCTATGCTTAATGGCTTTTGAAAGCTCAAAGGAAGAACATGGTGCTAAATCATGGAGTGAGACAGAATCAGAAGGAAGCATCTCTTCTGAAGATGATAAAGAAAATAGCCTTATTCTCATAGAGGAATCTGAGAATAAGGATGGTGTAAGCATTTTTGATGACATAGATTTTCTGTGTGATGTTTCAAAAATGATTTTAAAGGATTATGTTTAGATCAACTAAAAGCTAAACAAGAAATTAAGAATCTAAGAGAACAGATTAATGTCATTAAAAACCAGAGAAATATAGAGGACACTTGTCCTAAAAATTATGAATTAAGGGCTAACATCAGAGAAAAAGAAATAGAGAGGGCTAAAATAGAAAACCAGCTCCTTAAAAATAAGGTATCCCAAGCAAAAGCTTTTGAAGAATCAGTAAAAATGAGAAGCCAAACACTCAAAGACAGAAAAACAAACAAGAAGACATAAAAAGCTTGGACTAGGAGCTGATCCCTCAGCTAGTCTAATTCCATCCAACAAGCCTGCTTGGATGAGCCCTGTAAAATTCACTAAACCCACTAAATCAATAAACCAAGAAGAAGACTCACAAAATAAGGAAGAAGACTCCCTCAATAAGATAAACCATTTTGATGAAACATCATACTATACAGATGAAGACTCTCAAACTACTTCTAAGAAGGCAACTAAGCCAAAAGAAACAACTTATAAAGAAATAAAATCAGAAAAAGGGAAAAATAAAATTTGTGAAAACACAACTGCGTCGACTTCATATCGACGCATTAATGATAGTGCGTCGAATCCTACTCGACGCAATCACTCAGATGCTTCGACCTCAACTCGACGCTTGAATAAAAATACGTCGACTTCCAATCGACGCAACTTCTTACATGCGATGATTTTAGATCAACATAATCTGGAGAAAGCGCCGAATATTAATCGACGCAACTATCAACATACGTCGAATAGATATCGACGCATAAAAACTCAGAGCAACATAACTACAGGACATGTCTATTCTCCAAAAACTTTCCATCTTAACCCCCATTCAGGACCCATTCATCCTGATCATATTTCTATCCTAATCAAAACTTCTATCCTAACCATAATTTCTATCCTGATCAAAACTTCTATCCTAACCAAAATCTCTATCCTAATCAAAATTTCTATCCTAATCAACACCACTATCCCTCTCTAAACTCAAATTCCCATAATCTAAAGATAGTCAGATGTTATATCTGCAATAAAACTGGCCACATTGCCAAACAATGTTGGCACAATCAATATAATTGTTTATAAAAATTAGTCCAAGACTGACTTAGAAAATATTAGGAGCAGGAAGAAATAATCTCTCAAGAGAAACCAAGAAGTTTCAGGCAAAATGAAAGTCACGTAGACTTATTAATCGACGCACCGTCGATAACCAATAGTTATAAATAAAATCGACGCATGTGTCGACTTCGATCGATGCATACGTCGATAGGAAACCCTAACATCTTAACTCAGACTATATCAACACTTACGTCGAATTCCACTCGACGTAACGTCGACTTCATGAAAAAGAGCGGTAATATTAAAATATTTTTCGACCACATCTACTGTAATACCGAATAAGCCTCGAATTGTGTCTCGTTTCGACGTTTCACCTGACTTAAATAGACTCTTCAGTTTGAAATCCTCTCGCACTTTACATCTTTCATCCTTCTTACCTCTCAGTCCAGCCATCTCTTCCTCTCTCTCACTGACCTAAAATGGCTCCCAAGATAAACTCTGGTTTCGACATTGACCTCGAATCCTTCCAGGCCGCCGTCGAAAATTATAAGAGCATCATAGCTCTCTTCACTGAAGCTGGCCTAGATAAGCTCATCTCCACAAGATGCAAGCTCCTGGAGACAGAACTCACAGAGCTAATGGCTCGTGTTCAGATATCTGAACAAGGAGAAATCACTGGAACAATATATGAGACACCTGTCTCAATCTCTGCTGAACACATTAGGAACACCTTTGATCTTTCATCAGGTACATTCCAATATTATCCTTGTTCAAATCAAATAGGGAAAGCAAGTTATTTTCTAAAAGAGTAAATAAATAAATCTCCTCTACCATTCCCTTATCAGGTGATGAACCTGTGGAACTCACCCCTGATGAAATCAAGAATTGACTAATCACAATGAAGTTCTCAAAAGATAGACCAATCCATCTGAAGAAAATAGATTTTTCTGATGAATATAGGCTACTGGCAGACATAGTAGGAAAGGTACTACTATGTAAGATCTCTGCCCATGATGCAGTGCCCAGGCAGCAACTGAATCTCATGGGGGCCCTAGTGCTGAAGAAGAAAATAGACTGGGGCAGCTGCTTACTCAAAATGATAGGCTACAAATATTCTCACAAAGAGAATGCCTACATGAGGATTATGAGTCAAGTCCTCTTCCACTCCTTCCCTGACCTATGCAGGTCAAAAGGAATTCCCATCCCTCCTGGCAAAAGAATGTCCATTGCTCTCTTCTCAAAATGGACCAGGCAAATCCCCAAGCTTGGTGCCATTCCTGAAAGGACTCCATCTCCTCCTAACTCTCCTGCTCATCCATCTTCACCTCCTCCTACTCCTCATACAGACATCTCTTTTGTACCACCATCATCCACACCTTCACAAATACCAACTCAATCACCTGTTGAACCCTCCTCTATTCCTCCACCTCATCCATCAAACTCACCTCATCACAATGATACACCTCCACCTTCATCACATCCTCCTCCACCATTATCTACTACTCCAACACACCTTGAGCCATCTCCATCCACTAACACTCTCATCACCCAGTGTATCCAATCAGCAGCCCAAAATTTCAAGAAATGCTGGATGCACACTGCTCCCAACTTCACTCCTCCATCATACACATGCAAACCCAAATAGATGGGGTCAATGCCTCTGTGCAAGGCTTGAAGTCCTCTGTCTCTTCCTCCAAAGTGACCAAGTCTTTCTTAACCTCCTTGGCTAAGAAGGTCAAGAAGGGGGAGAAATTAGATGAAGAGCAATCCTCAAGACACAAATCTCTCTCTCAAAAGTCCCTTCCTACTTCAAAAGTACCTGAGCTACATACTGAAGAACAGATAACATGTATACTCTCTATAGCAAGAGAAGCTGCTCAACAAGTAGTTCTCCTTCAAGGGGAGGCTAGCAGAGCAGGGAAAGAAGTTGAAAAGGAAACTGATGTTGAAGAAGCTATAGGAGAGAAAGAAAAAGAAGTTGAAGCTCAGGGGGAGCCAAATACTGAAGCTGGAGCTGAGAAAGAAACTGAAAAGGAAGTTCCATTTCAGGGGGAGCTGAGTGAAACACCTGTTACTAAGAAGGAGCAACCCACCTCTCCAAAAATAGTAGTATTCACTAGGAAAAGAAAAACTCCTCCTACCCTCCTGAATGATGTGTTGAACAATATTGATACAATCTATATTTTTTAAGTCTGTTTATATGATCTCTTCTTTCTTCTGATTACTTAGCATATTTCTTCTCTATATAAATGCTTTGCTGTGTTGATTAAAAGCTGATATAATTTCTCTCTAAATAGGGTTAAGACAAATAGGGGGAGATTGTTGGGGAAATGATTTATCTTAACCCCTAGAATTGAGAAGAATATAATTTCTAAGAATGAAAAATTAATCTAAGTAAATATGCGTCGAATAGTAATCGACGCATAGTCGAAATGTAGTCGACGTTTCTCTCAGAATGAGTCGAAGTAACTCTAAGAAGAATTCAACGTAATCTTTGTCGACGTACCTCTGACTTCTAGTCGACGCATTTAATAAAGTCGATGCACCTCAATCGACGCACCTTCCTTATTCTCCTCTCGACGTCCAGCCAGGATGAAATCTACGTTCACGTCGAATAGTAATCGACGCACGTCGATTTCTATAAGAAATTCAAAAACACGCCAAATCTCTTTCCTTCTTTCTGTAGATCTGATTCTTATGGAATGATATTATTCTTTTATAGCCGTTCTGAATCAATCTTTCCTTCTATTTGATTCTTGGCTAATTTGATTAAGATTATTATGGATATTATTTGAAATCAGAATGAATTCTTTCCTTCTACAGATTTAATTCCTATGGAAACTTTTCTCTCTAATTGCTGATAGATTATTCTCCTTTAGCAACATCTTTTGAAATAGAGCTATAAATAAAGAGGAGGTCGGCAGAGAATTAAGACTAGTGATCCACCATATACATTTTGTAAAAGAGGAAGAGCTCCCAAGTGAAGAGTGAGAAAGCTGAGAAAAGAGATAGTGTGCTGCAGCAAAGAAAAAGCTTTCATCTTCTCCTCCTGAAGCCATTCTGCTGCAAATTCTGAAAGCTCTCACAAAAGAGAGAAAAGCTTACAATCTCCTTCTCACTATAGAAGAGAGATTACAATCACTATTCTTGTGCTTCTAATCTTCTTGCTAGGAAGAAAATTTTTTCTTGTTTAAATTACTTCTTCTACTTTTTCTCTTTATCTTCATTTCACTTTTAAACTGTGTAAAAGAGTTTTTAGAATCTCTCTTCAAAAAATTCAATTGTACTGGTTCTAAGAGTCTCCTTATCAAAAGACTCAGGCTGGTTCTAAGAGTCTCCTTATCAAAAGACTCAGTGCAAGATAGTGAATTCCTACCAAGAGGGTAGAAGAGTGGACTACCCAAAGTTTGGGAAACCACTATATTTCTTTGTGTTGTGCTGTGATTTTTTTTGCTATTTTTCTTCTTTACTTGCTTAATTCTTGTTCGTGTATGGGAAGCTTAAATCTATGATTATTACACATATATATATAATTGCACAAAGTATTTTTAAATCTCTATTCACCCCCCCCCCCCCCTCTAGAGAATTCTAGTGAGGTTAACTGTGCACTTTCACTAGTGCGCAATCATTTACCCAAAGATGGTGCTTGCGTAATAGGTTCAGAGGGATACACATGGACATTTGGACGGTAGTATGGGGCTCTAGTAATCTATTCACCCAAATGTGGTAGATCCATGAAAAGCTCAAGCATAATTGTTGCTCGTTCTTGTGTTGAGAATCACTAATAGCGTGGTGCGTTGTCTACCCAAAGGTGTTGCCCACTAACACGTCTGGATTTTCTACCTAATGTGTTATTTATGGTTTTATAGCCACAGTTGCCCTATTGTCTCTGATATTTTTCTTTTCTCTCTATACAGTCACATTGATAGTACACAATAATATGTCGACCATTGAGAAACTCATTAGATCAAACTTTAAAAAATGGAAGTCTGACATCATGTTTGCTCTTGAGATGGCGGACATCGAAATGACCATGAATATCGCCCAACATGTAGCCCTCACAGCGACCAGCACTCAAGTTGAGAAGGATCATTATGGTGCATGGAACAAGTCAAACAAAATCTGCTTGTTGACTATGAAGTGTTCCATTTCAGAGCACCTGCTGAGTGGTCTTCCTGATACGACCATCTCTAGTGATTTTCTGACTATCGTTGGGCAAAGGTACAAGGTGTCCTCAAATGCTGAAATCGGGACTCTGATTCAGGAACTCTTCTCCAAGAGGTATTTGGGATGAGGCGCAATCCGCGACTATACACTGAAGATGGTCTAATTCCAGACCAAACTGTAGGAGATGGAGATTACTCTACCTAAAGTCTTAGTAGTGCATCAAGCACTCAATACTCTTCATGCATAGTTCAGCATTTGCAAGACCACCTATAATTCCCAAGATGAGGCGTGGAAGATCAATAACCTCATTACTCGTTGCATTGCTGAGGAGGAGAAACTTAAGAATGAGAAGACACACACTACATTGCTTGTCTCCAAGCCCTATTTTAAGAGAAACAAGAAGTTCAAAGCTCCTTACAAGGCTCAGGTGTAACGACCCGGCGCCATCTCCCACACCTCGCTCGATGTGGGCTGCCCTTCCGGACCGCTACAGGGCTGCAGCCCAGACACCCCAGCGCCTCTATGGCCTGTTTCTCAGCATAATGCGTTGCTGATGGAGGGATTCGAACCCCCGCCACCCTTGATAAGGCGCCTTTAACAGCCCTCCAACTGAGCTGCAGCTGAGAAACAAATGATGAGGGCTGTTGAAGGCGCCTTATCAAGGGTGGCGGGGGTTCGAATCCTGCCACCAGCAACGCACTGTGCTGAGAAACATGCCAGAGAGGCATTGGGGTGTCTGGGCTGCAACCCTGTAGCGGTCCGGAAGGGCGGCCCGCATCGAGTGAGGTGTGGGAGATGGCTCCGGTTTGGAAGGGCGGCCCACACGACCCGGCGCCATCTCCCACACCTCGCTCGATGTGGGCCGCCCTTCCGGACCGCTACAGGGCTGCAGCCCAGACACCCCAATGCCTCTCTGGCCTGTTTCTCAGCACAGTGCGTTGCTGATGGCGGGATTCGAACCCCCGCCACCCTTGATAAGGCGCCTTCAACAACCCTCATCACCAACTGAGATGCAGCTCAGTTGGTTTATGTAACGACTCGGCGCCATCTCCCTCACCTCGCTCGATGTGGGCCGCCCTTCCGGACCGCTACAGGGCTGCAGCCCAGACACCCCAACGCCTCTCTGGCCTGTTTCTCAGCACAGTGCGTTGCTGGTGGCGGGATTCGAACCCCCGCCACCCTTGATAAGGCGCCTTCAACAGCCCTCATCACCAATTGAGCTTTAATGTAACGATCCGACGCCATCTCCCACACCTCGCTCGATGTGGGCCACCCTTCCGGACCGCTACAGGGCTGCAGCCCAGACACCCCAATGCCTCTCTGGCCTGTTTCTCAGCACAGTGCGTTGCTGATGGCAGGATTCGAACCCCCGCCACCCTTGATAAGGCGCCTTCAACAGCCCTCATCACCAACTGAGATGCAGCTCAGTTGGTTTATGTAACGACTCGGCGCCATCTCCCACACCTCGCTCGATGTGGGCCGCCCTTCCGGACCGCTACAGGGATGCAGCCCAGACACCCCAACGCCTCTCTGGCATGTTTCTCAGCACAGTGCGTTGCTGATGGCGGGATTCGAACCCCCGCCACCCTTGATAAGGCGCCTTCAACAGCCCCCAAAGTATGTAACGCACTGTGCTGAGAAACAGGCCAGAGAGGCATTGGGGTGTCTAGGCTGCCGCCCTATAGCGGTCCGGAAGGGCGGCCCACATCAAGCGAGGTGTGGGAGATGGCGCCGGGTCGTTACATAAAGCTTTTTGCTAGGATGCATTAGTTACTTTATTGGTATAAAAATGTCATTCTTGCATATCATATTTTTTTTAAATAAATGTCACATACTTTGAAGATCGTAGAAAACCCTCTCTTACTATACTAAACATATATATGTGGATATCATTTCTGGGATGTCGATCTTCATGCTCATGTAGGCTAAAATGAACCTATTTTTCGCTGCGTATGTATAGTTTCCTACTTGTGGACTAGATGATCCACCGGACCGTGGGACACGGTCCTAAGCTAAAATGAAAAATTCTCTTTTTATCTCAAACATATATATGTCTTTTATAAATTTATCGTAAGGAGTGTTTTTCTGAGCGTTTGTAGTCGTCCCCTGCATGATGTGGCATCACGATGCATATTTTCCCCTTGCTCTAATAATACGTATTAAATTCACAGGAAAATGCGGGTTGTGACATCAGGATGGATACACTTCACGGACCAAGGATGTTGGTGGAAAGAAACCTCTTAGCTGCTTCTTTTGCAAGAAGATGGGGCATGTAAAGAGCGAGTGCCTTAAGTTTAAATCTTGGATGGAGAAATGTAGCTTCACACCTAAAGGTAACCATTTATCTCTTGTCTTTTGTGAATCAAATTTAACTAAAGCCTCGTCTAGTTCTTGGTAGCTCGATATTGGAGCAACTAATCATATTGCTTACACACTATATGGGTTCATCAAAAGGAGGAGGCCAAGCAAGGGTGAGTGCAGGCTCACAATTGGCAACAAAATTGAGGTGGAAGTGGAGTTTATTGGGGACGTCTATTTAGTCCTTGATTCTGGTTTTAAACTTTTGTTAAAAGACATATTTTATATGCCTTCGTTTAGAAGGAACTTGATTTCAGATTCTGCATTAAATATACTTGGTCATGACTTTAATATTTCTGATGATTTGATTAAGTTATTTCATGAATCACAGTTTATTGGTCAATGTTTTATATTTAATGGTTTATATATGATATGTCTTGCTCCCATTAATTATTATGTAACCTCAAATAATGTAGAAAATGTTCACTACAAGGCCTTTAATTAAGGAACAGTCATTCATGCTATGTCATAAGAGATTAGGTCATATCTTTATGGAAAGAGTAGAGAGATTAATTAAGCAAAATATTCTTCCTACTCTAAACTTCAGTTACTTAGAGACATGTGTGGACAGCTATAGAGGCAAAATGACCAAGATTAAAAGGAAAGGCTCAACTCGTAGTTCTAATTTATTAGAGATTATTCATACGGACATCAACGACCCTTATTCAACCACACTCTATAAGAACATTTACTTCATTACCTTCATAGATAACTACTCTCATTTTGGGTATTTGTACTTAATTAAGGAAAAGTTTAAATCTCTTGATAAATTCAAGATTTTCAAGACTGAAGTTGAAAAGCAAATTGGAAAAGTCATCAAGATAGTTAGGTATAACATACGTGGCGAGTATTTTGATAGGCATGATGCCTCCGGGAAACATAAAGGTCTATTTGCCAGATACATGAAGAGCTGAGGCATTGTTGCCCAGTACTCCATGCTGGGTAGTCCTGAGCAAAATGGTGTGGCAGAAAGGCGTAATCGCACCTTTAAAGAAATGATGAGGAGCATGATGAATAGGACAAATCTTCTCGAGTTTTTGTGGGGCGAGGCACTTAAGGCAGCGGTCTACATCCTTAATATAGTACCTTCAAAATCAGTACCCAAAACCCCTTTCGAGTTGTGGACTTGTAGATAACCCAGCCTTAATCATTTATGTCGTTGGAGTTGTCCTGCAGAAGTCCGTTTATACAATCAATCAGAATGTAAGATATCTCTTAGGTCTTGTCATTGCTATTTCATAGGCTACCCATCTCACTCCAAGGGATTTAAGTTATATTCCCCTTTAGGAGGACCTAGAATTGTTGATTCTCAAACTGCTAAATTTTTAGAGTTTGGTGTCACTGACGAACCAAGTTGATATCGTACTATTAGTGAAGTAAAGAAAATTGTGCATATTAATTTATCTGTACCCTTGGTAGGAAATCATGTGGTGGTTGAACCTGTCATGGAACAAGTGGAGGTTGTGGATCCGGTGTTACCACCAACCTCAGTTGAGGTTCCTCTGCAAGTTCAGGAGGTTCATCCACCCGTTAGAAGATCCATTAAGCAAAGAAGACCTGCAATTTCCTCATACTATAAAGTCTATCTAGACGAAAGTGATTTTGATATAGGTCATGTAGTTTACCCAATAACATTTGAGGAGGCTGCGTTTGGACCTCAGACTGATCTGTGGTGGAATGCGATGAAAAATGAGATGCAGTCTATGAAGCTGAATAAGGTTTGGGAGTTGGTTGAGTTACCCAAAGGTTGTAAGCCCATCGGTTATAAATGAGTGTTTAAAACTAAGAAGGACTCCAAAGAAAAAGTCGAGCAGTTTAAGGAAAGACTGATTGCCAAGGGATTTACACAAAGAGAAGGAATCGATTATAACGAAACCTTTTCTCTCATTTCATCTAAAGACTCTTTTAGAGTGATAATGACACGTGTAGCTCATTATGATTTCGAGCTACACCAGGTGGATGTTAAGACCACATCCTGAATGACGACCTTACCGAGGAAGTCTATATGGTGCAGCCGGAGGGATTCAAGTTTGCTCATTCCGACCAGCTTGTGTGTAGACTTAATAAATCCCTATATGGTTTAAAGCGAGCTTCTAGATAGTGGTATATAAAATTCAATATAGTTACCTCTTTTGGTTTTGTTGAGAATAAGGTTGACCGTTGCATATATCTTAAGATCATTGGGAGTAAATACATCTTTTTAATCCTTTATGTAGATGATATATTACCTGCGAGTAATGATTTGGCATTATTGCATGAATCTAAGCAATTTCGGTCAAAACACTTCGATATGAAAGAACTTGGAGAGGCATCCTTCATTCTAGGAATTGAGATAATTAGGGACCGATCTCACTGTTCTTTAGCATTCTCTCAAAAAGCCAACATCGAGCATGTACTTGAGAGATTTAGCATCTTTAATTGTAAGTCTAGTGACGTACCTGTGATTAAGGGTGATAAGCTTAGCTTAGCACAATGCCCTAGGAATGATACAGAGAGAAAGTATGTGAAGGATATACCTTATGCTAGTGTGGTATGCAACTTAATATATGCTCAAGTTTGTACCAGATCAGAAATTGCCTTCGTAGTAGGAATTTTAAGCAGATATCAGTCGAACCCAGGACCTAGTCATTGGGTGACAGCCAAGAAAGTCTTCAAGTATTTGAAGGGAACTAAGGATGTTAAATTGGTCTACCATATAGTGAAAAACCTTGAGTTAGTGGGGTATACAGATTTTGATTTTGCCGGGTGTGAGGATGATAGAAAATCTACCTCCGAATATATTTTTAAATTTACTGGTGGGTTCATTTCCTTGAAGAGTGTCAAACAGACACTCATCACTTCATTCACAATGCATGTGGAGTTTGTCTCTCTCTTTTTGGGGCTTCTACTCAAGCAGTGGGCTTAAGAATTTCATTACAGAGGTAAATGTCATCGATTATATAGCTGGGTCATTCAGTTGTACTGTGATAATATATCTGCAGTTATTTTCTCGATGAACAATAAAATATCACTGGGTCTAAGCATATGAAAATTAATTTTTTGACTGTTAAGGAATTGGTCAAGAAAGGTGTCATTTCAGTGGAGAATTTAGGGACATATGACATGTTAGTCGATCCACTTACTAAAGGACTTCACCCTAATGTGTTTCAGAAGCATGCCTTCAATATGGGGCTTAAGGAGACATTTGATGTGTTGGATTAGTGGGAGGCTACATGAAGCTTCATTTCATTTATCTGTCATTTTATTGCACTTTGATTAATTCATTAAAATTGATGTATACTCATTTAGGAATATCATTAAGTTTCGATATTCATGAAAATTTATGTGACATGTCACACTATATTTAAAAGTCTCATGACTTGTGTCAGTCGGAGCATAAGGCTCATGGCACATTTTGGATTATGACATGTTTGTTTTTTGCACATGAAGTTAAAATCTTAAGATTTGACATACATGTTCTTTTGAACAATTAAGAACTTCTCGCGGCATGATTTAGTGCAATCTTGTGAGAAGTTTGGTTGACCATCAAATAGAACAACCTTTATGTGCACATTTTCATTATGTTGTTTTATATTTGTATAACCGCATTTTGCCCATGTCGATTGAGTCCGTAAGCTGTTTGACCATGGAAGGTCTCATGTCGCTCAATGATGTGGTTGCTGCCATGATTCAAAGTGAAGAATTTGGTTGGATTGGATTGACGTGAGAGTTAGAGCTATCACGGTTCCGGTTCGGTTCTGGTTCTATTCAAATCGTGAAATGAACCCTTAAGGTAACGGTTCTTCAATTTAGAACCAAATTTTTTTAGGTTTGACCGGTTCCGGTTGTAGTTCCGGTTCCAACATAATTTTTGGAACCTTAGGGCCTACGGTTCCGGTTCACTAAGAACCAAAACCAAATTATTTACTAGCTGTTCGGTCTGGTTCTATGCGATTCTGGTTCGGTTTCGGTTCGGTCATGTTTTATGTCTATTAATGTTTGTTTTATTTCACCTCAAGTACTAATTATTATTATTTGGTTTGTAACACGGGGCATGGGGCTAGCCAAAGTTATGTTTATTTGCTAGTGACAAAATTCTTAGTACAAAAGTCTTGCTAGTGACACAATCCCTAGTACAAAAATCCGAGCCAAAATAGCACTTATGCGAGAAAGAAGAAAGTACTGTAAATTTCAAGAATATGTTTTCTTTACAACAACATAGATATAATGAGTTTATAATTTATGAATAACATCATAAGCTTTATTTGAGGAGAATTGTTCAAGAAAAAAGATGAAGAACTAACATAATTGCTCAAAGTGGCCCTAGTATCCCGAACAAAACAAGATTTCCTACAAATTATATTGTGAGGCCAAATCCTTGAAAAAAAAGTATTTAACCACTTAAATAAAGATTAAGAATGTGCTTTTCAATTAAAAAAAATCTAACCTTGCCTGAATGATGAGATGAGAATGGTGATGTGCCAGCATCTCCTAATAAAAATATTGGCTAGCCAAAGTTAGGTTTATTTGTTGTTGAAGGGTCAAACTTCTTTGTATTTAAATTGTTTATACATATGAAAATCACCGCTAATAGAAATTGAAGATAAAAAGCAAGTACCTTTTTCCCAAAAAATTCAAACGTCTTCTCTTTTTATTTACTACACATGAAAAATAAATATTAATCATAACTGTTCAATAGTAAAGAGATTGTTATTTATTAGTGCTCACAACTTTTCAAAACTAATAAATTACCTCTAAAGTAGACTCATCAAGCTTGTCATCACAACCTTCATCAATATTATAACCATCAAAACGTATATCTTCACAATACAAAAAACTAGAAAGTAGATGCAAAAATTTTAATATAACAATCTAAGTAAATTTAAATCAAATTATGTATTTTACCGTTTGATATTGATGGAACTGAAAATTTCTCTCTTAGTCAAACTTGTAAGCAAATCAGTGCTTGGATGGTATAAGGCTTTAGACACGTACGTTTCTTTTGAATTACTTTAGAGCCAGTGCTAAATGCAGACTCTGAAGCCACAGTTGAAACAAGAATAACCAAAATATCACTTGTCATTGCATATAATATTGGATATTTGCTCTCATTAACTTCTCACCACTTCAGAATATCAAATTTTGTCGGGGAAAACTAAAAGAATGCAAATGCATTAAGTACACAACGTAAAATAATATTCTATAAAAAGAGAAAAGAACCTAAATTAAATATATACTGGTTCTTATAAATATATTTCCAGCTCGATTTTTTACTCTTCTTCCTTTCTTGTTTTTTGCTTTAAACTTTAAGAAAGCATCCATACTTAAATCTTCATTAGAACCCACCAACGAAAAGGACTCATCGCGAAAATCACTTGCAACACCATGATATCTAGTAAAATTCGCCTTTTCTTTATACCAATCAAATAAATTTGAAAGCTCTTCGAACACAACTTTGAAATACGTTTTACTAGAATCACCATATACTTTATGTTGAGAATAGTGCCCGGCAATGTTCCTGATTTGAAGAAGTTCTCAAATCAATGATAGGTACAATTTGTATTTGATGGTGTGTTCAGTTTATGCTTGCAGAGATCAAACAATATGTCCAGTACTTCTCAAATTCCACTAAGTACAATATCATCGAGAAGGACTGGACATATCGTCGAATAATGCACTCGTACATCGTCGAGATTGCATACAGAGATACGCTGAAGGATCATGCCAATTGTCCATATCAAAATGATATGGACAATTCGACAATATCGTTGTGACAGCAAAGCTCACACGACGATAACGTCGTAAAGAACAAGAAGAATCAATCAAGTTGAATATCATTGTGTTAATCTGTATCACACGACGATATCGTGGAAAGACTTAAGTCAAAGTATTTGGGAGTGTCAACGACATCGTCGTAAAGAAGTCTTGTCGCTGAGAAGACTAAGAAAGAACTTGAAAAGGCAGCCGATAGAAGAAGAATGGATTATCGTCGAAATGATCAACAAGATATCGACGAGAAGTAGGAATGATCAAGACGATGTCGCCGAAAAGACAGTATGGTTTCAACGACATCGTCGAGAAGACCAGAAGTTACCAATATGTTTACGACGACATCTTCATATCATCGTAAGTGCAAGTGCAGTCATGATATCAAGTATCGTTGAGATTTCATTCTCTGAAGCAGTCTTGAAGATTTGTTCAAGTCCAAGATGAATCGTCGTAATGGCAAGTTATGTCGTCGAGACGTTGCAAATATCATCGAATCAGGTCAAGACATTTCAAATCGCGCTATCAGCATTTAATCATGCCGCATGGTGGTCCAATCAACGCGTGTTGTTAAGGAATGAGCTCCTGACACTTAAGGTATATTCTAGGAGACCGTTAGCCGACTTCTTAGAGATATAAAAGGAATAAGTGTCTGCCCTAATAAATCATAGAGAATACTCGCAAGCTTTTCAATAGAACAGTAATATGGCTGCGAGAAGAAGGAACAAGAACCAGAGAACAACAAAATCTTCATCAAGTTCTCCAAGTTTCAGTCAAGCAACATCGGCTAATAAGTAGTGTTCCAGAAAAGATTGAAGAGAAGTCTGTGTTGTCCAAGGAAAGATCAAAAGCACTCTCTTCAAGTCCATGAAGCCAATCTCCATCCGGCTAAAGAAAGTTCTTGTACTATTTCTCTATTGCTTTGTAGGGCTTAAGACTTGTAGAGCTTGCGGGCCTGAGCTATAGGATCTGTTTCAGATCTGAGTTTGTAGAACTTAAGGGCCTGAGTGTAGGGCTTGCAGGCCTGAGCTGTAGGATTTGTTTCAGATCTGAGTTTGTAGGGCTTGAGGGCTTGAGTGTAGGGCATGCGGGCCTGAGCTGTAGGATCTGTTTCAGATCTAAGTTTGTAGGGCTTAAGGGCCTGAGTGTAGGGCTTGCGGGCCTGAGCTGTAGGATCTATTTCAGATTTGAGTGTAGGGCTTGAGGGTCTGAGATTGTAAGGCTTGCGGGCCTGAGTATTTGGTGGAGTTTGCCGACTCTAACACATTGCTAGATAGGCGCAGAGGGACAGTGGACTACTCAGGACACTCTGTCTTGAGGAACCATTGTAGATCCTTGAGTGCTTTCTGTGATTTTCTCTCAATCTTTAAATCATTACACTAGGATCTTCATAGAAACAGACTCAAAAGAAAGAGGGGCAATATATTTTAAAAGTACTTATTCACCCCCTCTAAGTGATTTGGCAACATCCATAACTAACAAGTGGTATCAGAGGCAGGTTGTTCAAAGAAATCCTAACAGCTTGAACAGATCTTCCCTTGGGTGTGTCAAACCATCAGCTCAAAAAGGAATAAAGACTCATGAAGAAAATGAGAGATCTGAGGCTAAGAAGTTCAGATCTCTTAGTGAAAGCAGTTGCAACACCTCTTATTCTAAAGAAGAAAGATGGATGTGGCAAAGTGAGAAAGGAATCAGAGCACTCCTGACCCTCTCAGACAGTGAATCTGAGGATGAAGAAGGCTCTATGGCTAGAGAAAGGATAAGGGCACCACTCACTCTCTCAGACTGTGACTCCGAGGATGAGGAACTCTATGGGTTGGTTGCCATTTCAAATGAAGAAAGTCATGAGGATTCACATCCTGCTCAGGTAAGTACTACTCACATATATCCAGTACCTGCTTCATTTGAAAAATCCAAGATTGCATCAGATGATTGCTCATCATCTAAATATGATGCAGAAGAATGCTTGCTCATCATGCAATAATAAGAATCATACTAAACTGATAGAACAGCTTGAGACTCTCTTGGCGGCTCTTAAAAAGAGAAAGAAATTGGTCAAATCTCAAATTGAGGAAATTAGAATCCTTGAGCCCTTCAGATCTCAAGTTGAAGAGAAGACCAAAGAGGAGATTAGATTGTTCAATGAGCTTATCCTACTTCAGAAGAAATCTGATGCTCGGGATAGGGCAATCAAGTCTCTAGAGAACAAGATTAGAATAGTGAGAAAGCTTGTGACTAGCTTCTCTAAGCCCAAAATAGTTCTCCCTATTATTGATTGCTTCTCCACTCAAGTCAGAGGAGGATAGGGAAATAATAACGAAGTTGGAGAGACTTCCCAAGCTAGAACTGTCTTTTAAACAGTTGTCTCTCCACATGCACCTGTTGAAACCAATAAATTGGTCACTCGAGGATTTCGGGCCCTCAACAAGTTGAGGGGTGACCAACACTTACTCCTCCCAAGGGAGAGCTCTAGGCTAAGAGGCTAAGGAACAAGGAACAAGGCCAAGGGCTTAGCGAGGAGGTCCCACCACATACCCGGAAGATCTTAGAGCGCTTCCCCTCCCAAGCCAATGCTAAGCTTGGGCACCTTTGGAGGCTCTCTCCACCCAACAAAGAAACTTAGGGGGAGAGGAGGCCAAAAGAGAGATCCCCCAAATGGTTCCCCCCTGGGCTTATTTATAGTTTTTGGAAATGGATCTGCGAATAGCCAGAATCTGGCCTACGAGATTACGAAAATACCCCCGGATTTGGCCTGTGAACAGCCAAATCCCGCTGTTCGGAGGCCCTAAATGCAGACCGACCCCTCCCCCTGGGGCTGGGTGAGAGGGGGGCTGGACGCCTTCCCCTCTCGCCTGCTAAGAGAGCTGGGCGAGAGGGGGGCTGGCCGCCCGCCCCTCTCATCGTCTAAGGGAGCCGGGCGAGAGGGGGGCTGGCCACCCGCCCCTCTCGCCTGCTAAGAGAGCTGGGCGAGAGCGGGGCTGGCCGCCCTCCCCTCTCGCCTGCTAAGAAAGCTGGGTGAGAGGGGGGGTTGGCCGCCCGCCCCTCTCGCTTGCTAAGGGAGCTGGGCGAGAGGGGGGCTGGCCGCCCGCCCCTCTCGCCTGCTAAGGCAGCTGGGCGAGAGGGGGCTGGCCGCCCGCCCCTCTCGCCGGCTAAGGGAGCTGGACGAGAGGGGGCTGGTCGCACCTCTCGCCTGCTAAGAGAGATGGGCGAGAGGGGGGCTGGCCGCCCGCCCCTCTCGCCGGCTAAGGGAGCTGGGCGAGAGGGGGGCTGGCCGGCCTCCCCTCTCGCCTGCTAAGAGAGCTGGGCGAGAGGGGGGCTGGCCGTCCGCCCCTCTTGTCTGCTAAAAAAGCTGGGCAAGAGGGGGGCTGGCCGCCCGCCCCTCTCGCCTGCTAAGAGAGCTGGGCGAGAGGGGGGCTGGCCGCCCGCCCCTCTCGCCGGATAAGGGAGCTGGGTGAGAGGGGGGCTGGCCGCCCGCCCCTCTCGCCTGCTAAGAGAGCTGGGCGAGAGGGGGGCTGGCCGCCCGCCCCTCTCGCATGCTAAGAGATTTGGGCGAGAGGGGGGCTTGCCACCCGCCCCTCTCGCCGGCTAAGGGAGCTAGGCGAGAGGGGGGCTGGCCGCCCGCCCCTCTCGCCTGCTAATAGAGCTGGGCGAGAGGGGGGCTGGCCGCCCGCCCCTCCCGCGCGCTATGGGGGCCTTCGCTTCCACTGCTCACTGTCCTGGGCCTTGCTGGAAAATAATGACTTAAAGACCCCTTGGGTCTCGGGGGTCCACTCGGCGAATACAAGCTTGTACACAATCCCCGCTCTTTTCGAGCGAACTACAAGCTCGGAAAGAAAAGTCCAACCCTGCCTATTCGGCGAGTGCCTTCCTGAGGGCCCGGCTAGTGAGAGCCCGGCTAGCGAGGCCACCTCGGGGGAAAAACACTTAGCCTCCCCGGGAGGCCTTCCTACCCTGCCGGCTAGCGAGAGCCCAGTTAGCGAGGCCACCTCGGTGAAAAACACTTATCCTCCACGAGAGGCCTTCCAACCATGCCGGCTAGTGAGAGCCCAGCTAGCGAGGCCACCTCAGGGGAAAACACTTAGCCTCCCCGAGAGGCCTTCCTACCCTGTCAGCTAGCAAGAGCCCGGCTAGCGAGACCACCTCGGGGGAAAAACACTTAGCCTCCCCGAGAGGCCTTCCTACCCTGCCGGCTAGTGATAGCCCGGCTAGCGAGGCCACCTCGGGGGAAAAACACTTAGCCTCCCCGAAAGGCCTTCCTACCCTGCCGGCTAGTGAGAGCCCGGCTAGCGAGGCCACCTCGGGGGAAAAAACACTTAGCCTCCCTGAGAGGCCTTCCTACCCTGCTGGCTAGCGAGAGCTCGGCTAGCGAGGCCACCTCGGGGAAAAAATACTTAGCCTCCCCAAGAGGCCTTCCTACCCTTCGGGCTAGTGAGAGCCCGACTAGCGAGGCCACCTCGGGGGAAAAACACTTAGCCTCCCCGAGAGGCCTTCCTACCCTGCCGGCTAGCGAGGCCACCTCGGGGGAAAAACAATTAGCCTCCCCGAGAGGCCTTCCTACCCTGCCGGCTAGCGAGAGCCCGGCTAGCGAGGACACCTCAGGGAAAAAACACTTAGCCTCCCTGAGAGGCCTTCCTACCCTGCCGGCTAGTGAGAGTCTGGCTGGCGAGGCCACCTCGGGGGAAAAACACTTAGCCTCCCCAAGAGTCCTTCCTACCCCGCCGGCTAGTGAGAGCCCGGCTAGCGAGGCCACCTCGGGGGAAAACACTTAGCCTCCCCGAGAGGCCTTCCTACTCTACCGGCTAGTGAGAGCCCGGCTAGCGAGGCCACCTCGGGGAAAAAACACTTAGCCTCCCCTAGAGGCCTTCCTACCCTGCCGACTAGTGAGAGCCCGACTAGCGAGGCCACCTCGGGGATAAAACACTTAGGCTTCATTTGGTTCAGCGGTGGCGGATGCAGCTGGCGGGTCCAAACGGTGCATAGGAACCGGAGGGAGGGAGGCGGGGTTCGAAAAGCTCCATTTAGGTGCCTTTTCCTCTGTCCGGCGGGTGCAAACGGAGCAAATGCCACTGGCGCCTATTTGTTTACCCTCCGTCCGACGGCGTTTGCTCCAAACGAAGGAGGCAAAATGCCCAACCAAACAAAGCCTTAGCCTCCCCGAGAGGCCTTCCTACCCTGCCGACTAGCGAGAGCCCGGCTAGCAAGGCCAACTCGGGGGAAAAAACACTTAGCCTTCCCGAGAGGCCTTCCTACCCTGCCGGCTAGTGAGAGCCCGGCTAGCGAGGCCACCTCGGGGGAAAAAACTTAGCCTCCCCGAGAGGCCTTCCTACCCTACTATCTAGCGAGAGCGCGGCTAGCGAGGCCACATCGGGGAAAAACACTTACCCTCCCCGAGAGTCCTTCTTACCCTGCCGGCTAGTGAGAGCCCGGCTAGCAGGGCCACCTCGGGGGAAAAACACTTAGCCTCCCCGAGAGGCCTTCCTACCCTGCCGGCTAGCGAGAGGCCGGCTAGCGAGGCCATCTCGGGGGAAAAATACTTTGAAAATCTCTGTATATCGAGTGGTTCCCGGCCCTGCCAGCTTATGGGAGCCTTGTCAGCGGGCCAGCATCGAGGCTAAGTACCTTGAGACCTTACTTCCACCGAGCGGTTCCCGGCCCTGCCAGCTAGGTGGGATCCTGGTCAGCGGGCCAGGATCGGGGCTAAGTACCTTGAGACCTTCCTGCTACCGAGCGGTTCCCGGCCCTGTCAGCTAGGTGGGAGCCTGGTCAGCGGGACAGCATCGGGGCTAAGTACCTTGAGACCTTCCTACCACCGAGCGGTTCCTGGCCCTACCAGCTAGGTGGGAGCCTGGTCAGCGGGCCAGCATCGGTGTTAAGCACCTTGAGACCTTCCTGCCACCGAGCGGTTCCTGGTCCTGCTAGCTAGGTGGGAGCCTGGTCAGCGGGCCAGCATCGGGGCTAAGTACCTTGCGACCTTCCTGCCACCGAGCAGTTCCCGGCCCTGCCAGCTAGGTGGGAGCCTGGTCAGCGAGCCAGCATCGGGGCTAAGTACCTTGAGACCTTCCTGCCACTGAGCGGTTCCCGGCCCTGCCAACTAGGTGGGAGCCTGTTCAGCGGTCCAGCATCGGGGATAAGCACTTTTGAAACATCCGGCCACCGAGCGGTTCCCGGCCCTGCCAGCTTGATGGGAGCCTGGTCAGCGGGCTAGCATCGGGGCTAAGCACTTCTGAAACATCCGGCCACCGAGCGGTTCTCGGCCCTGCCAGCTAGGTGAGAGCCTGGTCAGCGGGCCAGCATCGGGGCTAAGCACTTCTGAGACTTTCCTGTCACCGAGCGGTTCCCGGCCCTGCCAGCTAGGTGGGAGCCTGGTCAGCGGGCCATCATCGGGGCTAAGTACCTTGAGACCTTCCTGCCACCGAGCGGTTCCCTGCCCTGCCAGCTAGGTGGGAGTCTGTTCAGCGGGCCAGCATTGGGGCTAAGTACCTTGAGACCTTCCTGCCCCCGAGCGGTTCCCAGCCCTACCAGCTAGCTGGGAACCTGGTCAGTGGGCCAGCATCGGGGCTAAGCACTTTTGAAACATCCGGCCACTGAGCGGTTCCCGACCCTGCCAGCTTGATGGGAGCCTGGTCAGCGGGCCAGCATCGGGGCTAAGCACTTCTGAAACATCCGGCCACCAAGCGGTTCCCGGCCCTGCCAGCTAGGTGAGAGCCTGGTCAGCGGGTCAGCATCGGGGCTAAGCACTTCTGAAACATCCGGCCACCGAGCGGTTCCCGGCCCTGCCAGCTAGGTGAGAGCCTGGTCAGCGGGCCAGCATCGGGAATAAGCACTTCTGAGACATCCGGCTACCGAGCGGTTGAAGAGTTCGGGCCCTCAACAAGTTGAGGGGTGACCAACACTTACTCCTCCCAAGGGAGAGCTCTAGGTCAAGGGCTTAGCGAGGAGGTCCCACCACATACCCGGAAGATCTTAGAGTGCTTCCCCTCCCAAGCCAATGTTAAGCTTGGGCACCTTCGGAGGCTCTCTCCACCCAACAAAGAAACTTAGGGGGAGAGGAGGCCAAAAGAGAGATCCCCCAAATGGTGCCCCCTGGGCTTATTTATAGTTTTTGGAAACGGGTCTGCGAATAGCCAGAATTTGGCCTACGGGATTACGAAAATACCCCCGGATTTGGCCTGCGAACAGCTAAATCCCATTGTTCGGAGGCGCTAAATGCAGACCGACCCCTCCCCCTAGGGCTGGGCGAGAGGGGGTTGGCCGCACGCCCCTCTCGCCTGCTAAGAGAGCTGGGCGAGAGGGGTGCTGGCCGCCCACCCCTCTCGCCGGCTAAGGGAGCCGGGCGAGAGGGGGGCCGCCCGCCCGCCCCTCTCGCCTGCTAAGAGAGCTGGGCGAGAGGGGGGTTGGCCGCCCGCCCCTATCGCCTGCTAAGACAGCTGGGCGAGAGGGGGGCTGACCGCCCGCCCCTCTCGCCTGCTAAGGGAGCTGGGCGAGAGGGGGGTTGGCCGCCCGCCCCTCTCGCCGGCTAAGGGAGCTGGGTGAGAGGGGGGCTAGCCGTCCGCCCCTCTCGCCTGCTAAGAGAGCTGGGCGAGACGGGGGCTGGCCGCCCTCCCCTCTCGGCGGCTAAGGGAGCTGGGCGTGAGGGGGGCTGGCCGCCCGCCCCTCTCGCCTGCTAAGAGAGCTGGGCGAGAGGGGGGCTGGCCGCCTGCCCCTCTCGCCTTCTAAGAGAGCTGGGCGAGAGGGGGGCTGGCCGCCCACCCCTCTCGCCAGCTAAGGGAGTTGGGTGAGAGGGGGGCGGCCGCCCGCCCCTCTCACCTGCTAAGAGAGCTAGGCGAGAGGGGGGCTGGCCGCCCTCCCCTCTCTCCTGCTAAGAGAGCTGGGCGAGAGGGGGGATGGTCGCACGCCCCTCTCGCCTGCTAAGAGAGCTAGGCGAGAGGGGGCTGGCCGCCCGCCCCTCGCGCCGGCTAAGGGAGTTGGGCGAGAGGGAGGCTGGCCTCCCCTCTCTCCTGCTAAGAGAGCTGGGCGAGAGGGGGGCTGGCCGCCCGCCCCTCCCGCCCGCTAAGGGGGCCTCCGCCTCCACCGCTCACTGTCTCGGGCCTTGCTGGAAAATAATGACTTAAAAGACCCCTTGTGTCTTGGGGGCCCACTCGGCGAATACAGGGTTGTACAACACCATCAACCAAAAAGAAGGGAAAGGTTTTGCCCCAAAAACCTATTCCCAAAGAAAGATCATTGACTGTGCAACCAATTCCAAAACCAAGGCACAATCACATGATCAGCTGTAATGCATGTTGCAATACAACCTGCTCATCTAGTCACCTCCCCTCCACTCAAAAGGTGACTCGGAAGAGGAGGTACAATAGATTTGGGTGTTGGTGTTGTGGCAAGGTTGGACACTTTGCTATAGATTGTTGGTTCAATCCAACAGTGCCTAGAGCAAGGAATGAGAAGTCAGTCAATGGTGTGACTGCAAATGTTGTAGTAGGTAGAAATGGCTCTTGCTGTGTTAACAAGATCCTAGGACCCAAATTCACTTAGGTTCCTAAGGGATACTAAACTTGTTTTGCATGTTTGTCCAAGAGGGCCAACTAAAAGCAAATATGGCCAATGGACAATAAGTAACCCAGAAATAAATCCGGATTAAGAAGAAACTCACCATAAACAAAGGTATCATACATGACGCAATTATTGTATCTCACAAATAGTCCAACAAGTCAGGTATGTGTTCCCTTATAGTTTATGATAAGAAATACTCAAATAAATCACATGTTTGAAATAGAGTAAAACACACATTTGCTCTAAGTCATCACATGAAGAAGAGTAACTTAACAACTCAGAAGAGAAAGGAAAATGTGAGCTCAGTATTTCAGCAGAAGAGAACAGAGAAAGCTGTCAAGGTGATTGCCTCGGGGGAGAAGGAGTCCCCTAGAAGCTCTGAAGAAAGGAGAAGTCCCATCCTGGAGAGTGATCCAGTTAATGGGGAGCACCAATCTGTGAGATCAGCCCAAAATAATGAAATGGTTGAGGTGGAGACTCAGAATGAGAATGATGTGCAAGAAGAAGAATGATGAAGGTAGCAGAAAGGTGCATAGGAGAAAAGTATCTGGCTCATGTGATAGCTAAAAGCAAATGTGGTTAAACTCTTGTTTAAGACACTTTACATAAACTCTAAAATGTTAATAAAGTGGTAACACTCTTAAAAATACAATCACTTTAATATATGAAGGTGAAGCTAACATGCAACACACTGATGGAACAAACAAGGACAATATCGTCGTAATCACAAAATGATATCGTCGTAACAACAGTGTGTATCATCGAAATGACATTTTGTATCGTCGACATGACTCCACGACCTCGTCGTAAAGCCACGAAGATACCTTAGTATCTACTCTAGAATACAGAACTCTGAAATCAATCAATCACGACCACTCAATCTAATTTAAGTAAACATTTGATAAGCGACACTTTGCCTTCCGCACAATAAGTTATAAATAGGGTCATATGTCTTGAATCAAAAGCATTTGCTACATTTTTCCTAAAAAGCCATCGTGTATTCCTCGACTTCGAAGAGTGAACAAGTCGACTCTGCTAAGACCTCCTCTGATCAACAAAGAAATGGCACCGAAGAAAGAAGGATATCTGTACGAAGGAGGCGAAGTAATAAGGAATGGCTTTGCGAAGGCCTCAGAAGAAATTCAAAACACCATAAAGCTGCTCGACTCCGTCAGCCTGGAGTTTATTCTGTCTGAACCAACATGGATATTGAAGAGAGAAGTTTTGGAGTTCTATTCGAACGCCAAGGGTGGGTCGAAAGGAACGTCCATCAAGAGCCAAGTCAGTGGAATAAGAGTTAAGGTAACTCCCAAAAGATTGGCCAGGGTTCTACGAATGCCAATCTTCTTCGATGATGAGGAGAATGAAGAGGTCACGCAAGAGGACCTAGACAAAGCACTTGCATGGTGTGAGCATTCCAGGAAGACCTATGGGTCTCTGGAAAGGAAGAACATCAACCAGCAGGGAAAGCTGCTAGCTGTTGTAGTAGGAAAGGCCCTTCTCTGCAAAGTAGGGTCTCATGACAGAATATCCAAGCAGATGCTTGAGATAATGACAAGGATCATCCTAAGTAAGAGAACCAATTGGGGTCAAATCATCTTCAAGAGAATACAAGAAAGCCTTCAAGTGCCCAATTTGGGAAGAATTCTTTCTCTCTATCTGCAGCTATTTAATCCTGAGAACTTCAACAAGAAATTTGAAGTGAAGATTCATCACATGAGAAGGATGGATGTCAAGGTACTGGAAAGGTGGGAAAAAGTCTTGCAAAGGTCTCCCAAAAGGTCACAGGCTCCAGTAGATGCAGTGAGTGAAGAAGAAAGCTCATCAAAAGATAGTGAGCCAACTCACAACCCAGAACTAACCCTCCGAAGAGAATGTAGAGCAGAGGGATGTCTCTCTCCAAACCTCAGCACTAAGTCTGGGGGTCCAGAACCACTGCTGGAACAACTCAAGGAGGAGATGAGACTGATGGGGAGCAGGACATTGAGCTCTATGCTCATGAAGAAGATGTGATTCCCTCTAGACCAACAGTACAATAGGGTCCAAGTGAAGCTTCACTGGAAGAAGGCCATAAGAATCCTGCTGATGGGACCAGCAGAGATTTGGCAATTGCTGAAAAGCCAAGTCTGGTTGAGGAGGAACAAAGACAAACACCCATTAGAAGATCTCTATCCCACATGTTTGAAGAGACTGAAGGGATGGACTTCTATCTTTCAACCATATTATAGAAGAAGGATTATGGACAATCAAACAAGCCTAACATTTCCCCAGAGCCAAGACAAGAAGACTCCTCACTGGTGAATCAACTAAGAATGCTCTTAGAAGAGGAAAGACTGAAAATTGAAAGCTATGTTGACTTTGTTGTCAAGGATATAAAAAGGGATCTATCAGGTGAAGCTGAAGGTCTAAGAAATGACATGAAGAATCTGCAAGAAGACACAACAAAATAACTAGCACTTACTAACCAGGGCATAGTTGAAGTTTTGGAAAATCAAGGCATGATATGCAACAACATAGAGAAAGCCTACATTGCCACTAATAGGTGGATGGAAGATCACAAGACAAATCTTCAAGAAAATCTAGATAAACATAATCTAGAACTAGATAGTCATCTGCTGGGGACAAAGAATCATCTAGAAAGGGGAATCCACATGCTTAAAGATAAGATTCTGATCCTTCAGGGGGGATATCCAAAGGGAGATATCAAATGAAGTCATAAAGGGGCAGAGGTCAATGATAACAGCCAGTGGTGAGCATGTCATCTGGACCACTAACAGTATCAGGGAAGCAATGAATCTTCCTCCCATTAACTATGATGATTACCCTGCTGATCAACCTGATGATATTCATGTTACTGATGATACTCCTGTTACTGCTGTTGTTACTATTGTTGTTGTTCAGAGTAAGGGAAAGGAGATCTCAGAGGAAGATGAGGTGAGATGAGGAAGAAGAGATATAGAGAGGAAATGGAGAAGAAAGATGATTATGAGAGGTGGAGTTCCAAATCCAGAGCCATAATATTAAATGCATGGGAGATAGTGAAAGTAAACAAAGATGAAAGATATAAGTTGTACAACACTCAAGAGTGGACCAAGTATAAAAATTAAGAGGAGACAAGAAGAAGCCACAGAAGAGACAAGCAAGCAGGAAGAATTCCAGTAGATGCTCAAGAACCACTCAAGTATCATCCCAAGCCAAAGGAGTATTTCACCAGGCAATCTGAGAAGGAACAGGAAACTGTTTCCAAGAAAGCAAGGAGTGAAACAGCTATGAGGGAACTAGAGACATAAATGACTAGGCTATAGTGGGCATATGTAGCAATGCTGAAATCTTTAAAAACATATGTATCTGCTTATAAACTAGTAATGAAAGAATATGTGTATCAAACTATCTTATTCTGTGATCACATAAAATCAAACTAGAATGTAATTATTACATGTTGATTTCATTTAGATGTACATTATCATTGAATGAGTTATGACTTCTTCAAATAGGGGGAGATTGTTGGGAACAATTGTAACATCCCGACTTTTATTGGGCCACTAGACCCTAGTGAGCCCAATCAAATAGGGGGAGTAATGTTGCGCGCCGCAACTAAGTCATTGGGGTATAGTAACCAGATGAATCCCTAATTGACTTCTGTCAGTTCCGTTAGACTCGTATGAACAATTCGAGCGCAACGGAATTCGTTGCACTTCAATCCGAGGTCGTTTGGAGAAAACGATCATTTCGGGTATCGTAGCGCGCCACTACTTCATTATTATGAATACTGACCGTACGAACCCCGAATTGACTTTCGTCAATTCCGTTAGACTCGTATGAACAATACAAGCGCAACGGAATTCGTTGCACTTCAATCCGAGGTCGTTTGGAGAAAACGACCATTTCGGGTATCGTAGCGCGCCACTACCTCATTATTATGAATAGTGACCGTACGAACCCCGAATTGACTTCCGTCAGTTCCGTTATACTTGTATAAACAATTCGAGCGCAACGGAATTCGGTGCACTTCAATCCGAGGTCGTTTGGATAAAACGACCATTTCGGGTATCGTAGCGCGCCACTACCTCATTATTATGAATAGTGACCGTACGAACCCCGAATTGACTTCCGTTAGTTCCGTTAGACTCGTATGAACAATTCGAGCGCAACGGAATTCGTTGCACTTCAATCCGAGGTCGTTTGGAGAAAACGACCATTTCGGGTATTGTAATGCGCCACTACCTTATTATTATGAATAGTGACCGTATGAACCCCGAATTGACTTCCGTCAGTTCCGTTAGACTCGTATGAACAATACGAGCGCAACGGAATTCGTTGCACTTCGATTCGAGGTCGTTTGGAGAAAACGACCATTTCGGGTGTCGTAGCGCGCCACTACCTCGTTATTATGAATAGTAACCATACGAACCCCGAATCGACTTCCGTCAGTTTCGTTAGACTCGTATGAACAATACGAGCGCAACGGAATTCGTTGGGCCTCGATTCAAGGTCGTATGAAGAGTATGCCATTTTAGGACTATGCAGATCGCCTCAGTACAACGCACAAGATATAGAGCACACGAACCCGGCATCGGCCCCGGCAACTCTTATTGGACCCCGGGGGCCAAGGAGGACCCCGCCCTAAGTTGACTTGGTCAACCCCCCCCCCCCCCCCCCCCCCAAAAAAAAAACTCGAATTTGCTAAAGAAAAAGGTGGGGGGGGGGGGGGGGGGGAAGAGAAAGAAAGCCCCCCCCCCCCCCCCCCCCCCCCCAAGAAAAGGGGCTGCCCATGAATAGGCAGCCCCTATTTGGGGCAAAGTGGGTAGGAGAGAGAGAAGGGAGGGGAGGGGGAGAAAATATCTCCCCCTCCCTTATCCCCACATGGGGGAAAAGGAGGAGAGGGGCAGGGAGGGAGCTCCCCCTTCCTATAAAAGGAAGGGGCAACCCCTCTCAAACCCCCCACCCCACTCACTCTCCCTCTCAGCCTCTCCCTACCACCGACCCACCCTCGTCCTCCTCCACCTTGCCGGAGCAAGCCACCCAGCCGAGCCACCTCCTCCTCCTTCCTCATGGCCGGCCGCCCCTCCACCACCCGAGCCCCTCACCCTCAGGTAGAACCTCCCCCCTCCTCCTTCCTATCTCCCGGAGGAGGCCACCCCTCTCCCCGTCGCCGGAGCGCCGCCCGCCGCCGCCCCGAGCCTTGCAAGGCTCGGGGAGGAAGCTGGCCGTGGAAGCCCTCTCCCCCAGCGCCGGTGGTGGCGCTGGGGGAGGTAGGTCCCCTCCCAGGGACCTCGACGCCGACGCAGGGGAGGCGGTCGGGCCGCCGGAGGACGCAGCCCCGGCGGCACCCGTGGCCTCCCCTCTACCTTTTCCTGTAAGGGTTAAAACCCCTCCCCCGGCGGCGCCAGGCCGCCGGACCCCCCGCCGGAGGTCTGCGCCTCCCCGGCGCCCCGACCACGGGCGGCAGGGAGGGCCCCGGCCGAGGCGGCGGCGGCGCAGCGAGCCTGCATGACCCATGCAGGCTGCGCCGCGCCACCCCATTGTCTCCTGCTCCTTTTTTCCGGTGGAGTTCGGCGGCGCCAGACCTCCGGACCACCACCGGAGTGGGCGCCGGCCCCCGGCGCACCGACCGGGGGCGGCACCGGTGCCCTCCCAGTGGAGGCGGCGGCGCAGCGGGCCTGCATGGACCATGCAGGTCGCGCCACCGCCTCCCGCCTCCTTATTCGCCCTCCCCCGGCGGTGGCCGGCGGCGCCAGGCCGCCGGACCACCCCCGGAGGAGTCGCCGGCCGCCGGCGCATCGACCGGGGGTGGCGTCGGCCGCTGCCCGGCGGTGGCAGCGGCCGCCTCCCGTTGATTAAACGGGAGCCGCACGATCTCCCCCAGGAGATCGGGCGGCTCATGTAACCTATTTTCCCACCCGCTGCCTTCAAATGTGCGCCCCCCACAGCGGATCCACTGTGGATCCGCTGTGGGACCCAAGGAGGGCGCCCGGTGCGGCGCCCCCAGGTTTCTCCCTGCAATTTGCACCCCAAAAACAGCCCCTTCCCTGTTTGATTTTTCTGAGGGGAATGGGGGCATATTCAGAAGAAACTTTCTAAATGGAAAATGTGCCCCACTCCAAGGGGCACCTCCAGTAATTTTTGGGGAATTTTAGGAAAAGATTTAATATTTTTAAAACCCTTTATAAAGTTTATTTTGAAAAAATAAACGCCCAAATAAGTTCGCAAAAATCACCAAAAATTAAGGGCTCTAATTAAAGGTATTTCACAACTACTATTAAACTTGGGATGTGTGACCTCTTATTTTGGTCCCCCAAAAGTATTTTACAAGCGAAATAAACGCCCGAAAAAGAGCGAAATTCATCGAAATGAATCGGCGCCCCCTCGACGCATATTTTTAAATGCCTATTAAAAGTATGCGTATCTATCCAAGGAATCGACTAAGCTCGGAATATCGACGCGAAAATCGGAACGAAATCGCGGCACGCCGCCGAAATTTAACCCCGTCGTGACAATAATAAAAGAACGGAGTCGACGATTGAAGTCTCCTCTTATGGAGTGATTGGACTACTAACCCTTTCTTTTATGCTTTTACTGCTTTCCGTACTTTCCGTTAAGTCCAGTCTCGCACTGGTCCCCCGCATTTACCTTCTGTACTTCCCTTTAAATCCAGTCTCGCACTGGTCCCCCGCATTTACTTTCTGTACTTCCCTTTAAATCCAGTCTCGCACTGGTCCCCCGCATTTACTTTCTGTACTTCCCTTTAAATCCAGTCTCGCACTGGTCCCCCGCATTTACTTTCTGTACTTCCCTTTAAATCCAGTCTCGCACTGGTCCCCCGCATTTACTTTCCGTACTTTCATTTAAATCCAGTCTCGCACTGGTCCTGTCATTATGGCCTCTGCTTTCGGCCTACTTTTCTGTTTATCATTATGGCCTCTGCTTTCGGCATACTTTTCTGTTTATCATTATGGCCTCTGCTTTCGGCCTACTTTTCTGCTTATTACCATGTCCTCTGCTTTCGGCCTACTTCTATGCTTATTACCATAGCCTCTGCTTTCGGCCTACTTTTCAGCTTATTATTATGGCCTCTGCTTTCGGCCTACATTTCTGCTTAGTGTTATGGCCCCTGCTTTCGGCCTAATTTATTTGCTAATGCATAGCTGGCATGGCAACCATGCGGTGATTATCCTCCCTTCTGCGAGGCCTTAGTTGGGGAAAACCCGGAGTTGAGTCCCTCCTCCCAGGTTAGCCCCAAGCAAGGAGCCCTCATACCGCTAATCCTCCCGGTCAGAGGTCCTGTGACCGGTCGAGTAGAATTGCCACGTCACTTATGTGCTTGTTTTTATATAAAGCGGGTGAAGATTGTTTGGGAGTGGCGGGTTGGTCACGCCCGCAGACCGTTCGTACCGGTGCGGGTGGGTTGACGACTCATGGCGATAGGGAGATGTGCGCAGCGGGTTATCACCCTCCGAGCCTGCAGTTTTGCCTCCACTGGTCGGCCTACAAATTGGCTCGCCGGATGTCGCTCACATCCAGTTGGTACACCAAGTTGTACAGGAGGGCCTGAATGATACGGTACGACTACATTCAGAAGTGGCAAGACTGCCCACTGTCACCGACGGCCACATCGGTGAGGCCCGCGGGGTTAGCTCCCCTGCTTGAAGAAAAGCGGTCTAAACTGTGTTGACACAAGGTCTTTTTGTGTGCATACAGGTTTGAACGCCTGGGTGTGCGTATGCGCGAAATAGTTGTTGGGTTTTTCTAGAACCATACATCAGATGTAGGCGCAGCGGAAATAAATAGAAACAACCCAAAAATGCTTGGATCGGCCATGAATGTTGAATCAAGAAGTTAATAAAATACTAGGTAAAAATTACCTCAATGGGGTTGGATCAAATCCAACCAAGATGCTCCAAGAGTTGATTCCTGTCGGTGGCAAGAAGAGTTTTCACGTAGAATTATGTCTACGTCTCTACAGTGATCCACACGAGCCGGGAGAAGAATGACTGCACCTTGAACTTCCACGAACTGCTAGGTTCGCTCCAGGAAGAACACACACGGCGACGATCGCCGGAGAGGAGGTCAGCGGACGCGATTCAGAGACGGTGGAACACTTCCGTCGACTAGGGTTCGTGAGGCGAGAACGGAACTCCTTCCGTCGGCCTTTCTCTTTCTTATGTTGGTTATATGAACCCTAAAAACGAAGTCCTATTTATACCCAAAGGATAAACAGCTTCTAGAAGAATCGCTATCCGCAGACCACACATCAGAATAAGGGCTTCTGTTACAATTCGTCGGAATTCCACGGAAGATCATTCGTCGAGATTTCATGGGACGACCCGACGAAATCCGACGAATCACAACAGACGGCAACAATTGCCTAGTCAAGGCTCTCTGTGATAATTCGTCGAGATTCCACGGAATGACCCGACGAATCCCGACGAATCCGACGAATCCAGACAGACGACAACACTTTGTCGAGTGAAGGATCTCTGTCACAGTTCGTCGAGTTTCCACGGAATGACCCGACGAATCCCGACGAATCCGACGAATCCACACAGACGACAACACTTTGTCGAGTGAAGGATCTCTGTCACAGTTCGTCGAGTTTCCACGGAATGACCCGACGAATCCCGACGAATCCGACGAATCCAACCCGTGTAAACCCGACGAATTCCGACGAATCATATCCGACGAATTTAGACATGTAAACCCGACTAATCCGACGAATCATATCCGATGAATTTAGACAGCAACATTTGCTGGACTTCCCCATTCTATATGGTGATTGGTAACCTTTACCAACACAGTCAATCTTCCATCTTCTCCACATGCTCTTATGTGCGACCTTGCAGGCTCATATCGCGTTGGTAGTGAGATTACATGTTTGACCACTTCTAGATCACAATGGCAACTCCAACAATAGTGTTGCGTATTTACCATACGGCACGATTACGGATATTAGGGCGGAAGGCCCTATATATATATATATGTTTACCTGCTGCTAACCCTCTTCCTTGCTTCGGCTATTTTATTTCTGTACTTTAGCCGCCCCCTGGATATGGATCCGGGGAGGGGATGTATTTTCTACTCAGCTCTGTGACAAACGGTTATTTCTTATAACCAATCACAGGAGATGGGACAGCGAGGAGCCCCCGCACCACTGGATGATATACCAGCCTTGGAGATGGCCCGTTCGATTACCCCAGCCTCGCCCCCTATCTTCCGCGATGTGAGTCCTAGATTATAAGGACTAGCCTAGGGCTCCCTTTTGTTTTAGACTATGTAGCCCTCGAGGCAATGTTTTGTAAAACGATAGGCCCCGGCCATATTTAAATATGTAATATAATCAGCATGCTTAGCTTTTCTTATTTCGATTGCTTCCGCTGTGCGTTCTGATGTGTTGTGATGATTCTCGTGCCTGGCAAAGAGACCGCTCAGCGCTTGAGAGGGTGGGACGTCGCCACCCGGAAAGCGCTGGGTAGTCCTCTTTGGGCAGTAAAATCCCCCCTCCCTGAACCCGCATCAGTCTGGGGAGGGGGGGTCTTACAAATGGATCAGAGCGACCACGATCCGACCACATGGGGCAGTCTTTCGATCCTCCTGTTCCCGGTTCCGTTTCTTGGTTCGGGACGAACCACGCATCGGAAGCCTGGTAGACCCTTTAGGTTTAAGGTTAAGGATTCGAGACTGCACGGTAGTACACCCGCACGCTTTCCTCTTTCGTTTCGTTTCAGTCCTGCAAAATTCCCTTATTTTTGCAAGTACTGATGTTCGTTTTGTTACTTCTCCAGATACCTGAGTCGAGTAACGGGAGATCCTCCTCCAGGGATCAGTACCACCCTACCACTCCACCACCACCCTCGGCCACTCCAGCCACAGTTCCGTTCGGGGATACAGAGCTGGGACGGACCTTGATAGCATTGTTAGCCTCGTTCCAGACAGCCACCCCAGCAGGCCACCGTACCCACCGACCTTCTGACGACATTCCGGGGGCTAAGGCCCCCCAGCTTCCGAGGTACCGAGTCAGCTATTCAGGCTGAGGAGTGGGTGGAGAGGGTAGAGGAGCTTCTAGTAGGGATGATGTGCCCCGCAGTAGCCGCAGTGTCCCTGGTGGTGACCATGCTGGAGGGCTATGCCCGGGACTGGTGGAGGGCCGCTAGCCGCTCTACCTTCAGAGGATGACCACTCAGCACGATCCTCTGGGGGGAGTTCTCAGAGGCCTTCTTAGAGCATTTCATTTCGGATGCAGACCGGATGGCACTCCAGGAGCGGTTCCTGCAAATCAGGCAGGAAGATAGGACGGTTCCAGACTACCAGAGAGAGTTTATCCACCTGGCCCGCTTCGCCGGTACCTTAGCAGGTACGGATAAGGACAGGGCGGCCAGATTTTACCGGGGATTACGAGACGACCTCCGTCAGGCCCTGATCATGATTTCCCAGGCATCCTTCCACACGATCGCCTCACATGCCACCGCTCTAGAGATGAATCAGCGGATGGTAGCCCAGCAGCGGAGGGGACACGTAGGTGTTCCCCGGACTCAGGGCCGAGAGAGAGGAGTAGTTCCTCGCAGGCAGGGCCGAGACGGGAGACAGCGTCAGCGTCACCAGCCATATAGGCAGGCACCCCAGCCCCGACCAGCACCCCAGCCCCGAACAGCACCCCCAGCCCCAGCACCTCAGGTCGTCCCAGCCGCACGACGAGATGTTCCCTTCGCAGGGAACTGCTACCTATGCCAGCAGCCTGGGCATATACGAGCCTTCTGCCCGCAGGCTACCGGGAGACCCGGTTTAGGAGCAGTACAGAGAGCGGCAGAGAGAGGACGAGGTGGACGCAGAGGACGTCCCGCGGGCAGGAGGGAGCCGGCTAGGCAGGGCAGAGCAGCACCGCTCGAGGCATACGCGTTGGATCTTCAGCACGGTCCTGCTCCTGACGTAGTGATAGGTATCTACTTCCGGTAGTACGATATCCTAGGAGATGTTATAGCTTTATATATTAGGACTTTTGTATATGTCATCCCTACTCATGTATATCTGTGAAAAGCTTATGATCATAGTATATATATGTTATCACGTTTACTTTTGGTAGAAGGTCATCCCGCTAAAACACTGTTCGATACCGGCGCCACACATTCTTTCGTTGCACAAAACTTCACCGCTGACAAGGAGAACACGGTGCGATCATCCGGGATGTCAATCCGAATACGACTCCCGGATGGATCAGATATGACTTCCACCGAAAAGTGTTCCTTCCAAGCAATGCTAAGAGGCATAGAATTCGAAGTCAACGCAACCGTTTTGGCAATAACCGGATTCGACATCATTCTGGGGATGGATTGGTCGGCCGAGCACAGCGCCCAAATCAATTGTTCAACTCGAGAAATCCGCCTCCAGAATTCGAATGGGCAATTTATCACGCTAGCAGGTATACCCTCTGTCACCCGCATTATCTTAACATCTGCACAAACCGTCAAGGCAGTTCGACGGAAGGACGAGGTGTACCTAATCTACTTTGAGATGGAAGACACGACACAAGTACTCGCTAAAGTGCCTGTGATCAGGGACTTCCCAGATATCTTCCCAGAGTCCCTTCCCGGGTTGCCCCCGCAACGGGAAGTGGACTTCCAAATCAAACTTACTCAAAGAGCCCGACCAGTATCCCGAGCACCGTACCGGATGGCCCCGAGGGAACTGGCCGAGCTCAAGATTCAACTACAAGAGTTAGTCGACGCAGGATTCGTACGTCCTAGTACTTTGCCCTGGGGAGCCCCAGTACTGTTTGTTAAAAAGAAGAATGGAACTCTGCGCCTCTGCATTGACTACAGAGAATTGAATAAACTCACTGTCCGGAATACCTCTCCCCTACCCCGGATAGATGAATTGTTCGATCAGCTGCAAGGCGCGTCCGTCTTTTCCAAGATGGATTTAAGATCCGACTACTATCAACTCAGAGTGCGAGAAGAGGACATTCTCAAGACCGCCTTCAGCTCCCGCTACGGACTGTACGAGTTCATGGTAATGCCATTTGGGTTAACCAATGCCCCGTCCGCCTTCACGGCTTTAATGAATACTATATTTAAACCCTTCCTGGATCATTTCGTAATAGTCTTCATAGATGATATTCTCATCTACTCGAAGAACAAAACCGATCACTCCAGGCATCTCCAAATGGTTCTGCTTAAGCTAAGAGAGCACTCGCTGTTCGCCAAGTTTAGCAAATGCGAGTTCTTGATGGAAGAAGTCGGTTTTCTGGGACACACAGTTAACAAGAACGGGGTAGCAGTGGATCAAGCCAAAGTACAAGCGGTACGAGATTGGCCGCCACTTAAGACAGCAGCAGACATCCGAAGTTTCCTTGGCCTCGCCGGCTACTACCGTAAGTTCGTCGAAGGATTCTCCAAGATTGCGTTACCGCTTACCTCCCTCACCAAAAAGGATGTGACATTCCAGTGGTCTCCCAAGTGCGAAGCAGCGTTCATCGAACTGAAGAACCGGATGATATCGGCCCCGATCCTGACTCTCCCCTCAGGAACTGAGGGCTTCCAGATCTATGATGATGCCTCTCTGAAAGGATTGGGAGCCGTGCTTATGCAACGTGGCAAGGTAGTTGCCTACGCCTCACGTCAGCTCAAGCCGCACGAACTAAACTACGCCACCCACGATCTGGAACTGGGGGCGGTAGTTTTCGCATTAAAGGTTTGGAGACACTACCTCTACGGGGTACGATGCGAGATTTTCTCCGATCATAAGAGCCTCAAGTATGTCTTCACCCAGAAGGAGCTGAACCTCCGACAACGCCGGTGGTTGGAATTTCTCTGCGATTACGACTTCGCCCTTCGGTACCACCCCGACAAGGCTAATAAGGTTGCAGATGCCCTGAGTCGGCAGCCTCCGAGGACCGGGAGTTGGTTAGAAATGGTACCGGAGGAATTAGTCGAATCCTTGGCGGAACTGGATATTATCCTCATCACCCGTAGGAATCCGATGGAATACCAGGCCCAACTCTACTAGATGGAGATTCAGTGCGACATCAGGGACAGGATAAGAGAAGCACAGAAGATCGACGTAGAAGCAGCCCCGATTATTCAGGCCTTGCAACATAGTGCACAGGAGGACTACAATTTGTATGACGGCATCCTGCAGTTCAGACACCGCATATTCATCCCCGCAGCAGAGGGAATTCGGGAAGAGATCCTTCGCGAAGCACACCAGACAAGGTACTCAATACACCCAGGGGTAGTGAAGATGTATACAGAACTACGAAGGACTTTATACTGGCCAGGAATGAAGAGAGACGTCACCAACTATGTTGCGCACTGCCAGACCTGTCAACTGGTCAAGGCAGAGTGTCGAAGCCCAGGGGGCCTACTACAACCCCTGCCCATACCAGAATGGAAGTTCGAGGATATTTCCATGGATTTTGTCCACGGCTTACCCCGATCTCGTGCAGGTAACGACTCCATATGGGTTGTAGTAGACCGCCTCACCAAGGTAGCCCGATTCATCCCAAACCGGCAAGGCGACGGTGTCGACATATTAGCCCGACTATTTATTGAGCAGGTAGTCCGATTTCATGGAATACCCAAATTGATCGTCTCGGACCGCGACGGGCGCTTTACATCGAAGGAATGGAGAAGAGTGCAAGCTTACCTAGGAACCAGATTGGCATTTAGCACCGCCTTCCACCCCCAGACCGATGGGCAGACGGAAAGAACGAACCGGACGATGGAAGATCTTCTCCGATTATGCATAGTGGAACACAACGAGCCATGGGAGCAGTTACTACCTCTGGTGGAATTTTCATATAACAACCGCTTTCAGGCAAGCATCAAGATGGCACCTTACGAAGCCCTCTACGGAAGACGCTGTCGGACCCCACTATCTTGGGCACAGGATGAGGACCCCGAAGCCTTGGGGGTCACCTACATAAACGATACCACTGCCGCAATAAGGTTAATCCGGGAACGTATGCTAGAAGCGCAAAGCCGACAAGCCAAATATTACGACGCACGTCATCGGCAAGTGGAGTTCCAAGTAGGAGATATGGTTTTCTTGAAAATTAAGCCGATGCACGGAACATCCCGAATAAAGAAGCAGAAAAAGCTGGACCCCCGCTATCTAGGCCCATATCAAGTCATCGAAAGAATTGGCCCGGTGGCCTATAGACTAGCCCTACCGGCTAAACTGGGGAACCTCCACGACGTGTTTCACGTCTCCTCGCTGAGACGCGTACTCCTCCAACCCGAGTAACATCTCCCCGTATCACCAACATCAGTACAATCCGACCGATCCGTCCAACTCGAACCAGTGAAGATAGTGGACTCCAAGATCAAAGAACTGCGAAACAAAACCATCACGATGGTCAAGATCTTGTGGTCAAACTGTGGACGCAAAGAGTTTACTTGGGAACCAGAGACGCTCGTTCAAAAAAAATACCCAGCACTCTTCCCCCAGGTATATCCTTTAAACCACTACTTTAGCCAATTTTCGGGGACGAAAATCTCTTTATTTTTATTGGATTGTAACATCCCGACTTTTATTGGGCCACTAGACCCTAGTGAGCCCAATAAAAGTAGGCCCGAGCAGTAGAAAACTGCTATTTTAAGTAATGTTGCGCGCCGCAACTAAGTCATTGGGGTATAGTGACCAGATGAACCCCGAATTGACTTCCGTCAGTTCCGTTAGACTCGTATGAACAATTCGAGCGCAACGGAATTCGTTGCACTTCAATCCGAGGTCGTTTGGAGAAAACGACCATTTCGGGTATCGTAGCGCGCCACTACCTCATTATTATGAATAGTGACCGTACGAACCCCGAATTGACTTCCGTCAGTTCCGTTAGACTCGTATGAACAATACAAGCGCAACGGAATTCGTTGCACTTCAATCCGAGATCGTTTGGAGAAAACGACCATTTCGGGTATCGTAGCGCGCCACTACCTCATTATTATGAATAGTGACCGTACAAACCCCGAATTGACTTCCGTCAGTTCCGTTAGACTCGTATAAACAATTCGAGCGCAACGGAATTCGGTGCACTTCAATCCGAGGTCGTTTGGAGAAAACGACCATTTCGGGTATCGTAGCGCGCCACTACCTCATTATTATGAATAGTGACCGTACAAACCCTGAATTGACTTCCGTCAGTTCCATTAGACTCGTATGAACAATTCGAGCGACGGAATTCGTTGCACTTCAATCCGAGGTCGTTTGGAGAAAACGACCATTTCGGGTATCGTAGCGCGCCACTACCTCATTATTATGAATAGTGACCGTACGAACCCCGAATTGACTTCCGTCAGTTCCGTTAGACTCGTATAAACAATTCGAGCGCATCGGAATTCGTTGCACTTCAATCCGAGGTCGTTTGGAGAAAACGACCATTTCGGGTATCGTAGTACGCCACTACCTCATTATTATGAATAGTGACCGTATGAACCCCGAATTGACTTCCGTCAGTTCCGTTAGACTCCTATGAACAATACGAGCGCAACGGAATTCGTTGCACTTCGATCCGAGGTCGTTTGGAGAAAACAACAATTTCGGGTGTCGTAGCGCGCCACTACCTCGTTATTATGAATAGTAACCATACGAACCCTGAATCGACTTCCGTCAGTTTCGTTAGACTCGTATGAACAATACGAGCGCAACGGAATTCGTTGGGCCTCGATTCAAGGTCGTATGGAGAGTATGCCATTTTAGGACTATGCAGATCGCCTCAGTACAACGCACAAGATATAAAGCACACGAACCCGGCATCGGCCCCGGCAACTCTTATTTGACCTCGGGGGCCAAGGAGGACCCCGCCCTAAGTTGACTTGGTCAACCCCCCCCCCCCCCCCCCCCCCAAAAAAAAAAAAACTCGAATTTGCTAAAGAAAAGGGGGGAGAGAAAGAAACCCCCCCCCCCCCCCAAGAAAAGGGGCTGCCCATGAATAGGCAGCCCCTATTTGGGGCAAAGTGGGCAGGAGAGAGAGAAGGGAGGGGAGGGGGAGACAATATCTCCTCCTCCCTTATCCCCACGTGGGGGAAAAGGAGGAGAGGGGGGGGGGGAGCTCCCCCTTCCTATAAAAGGAAGGGGCAGCCCCTCTCAAACCCCCCACCCCACTCACTCTCCCTCTCAGCCTCTCCCTGCCACTGACCCACCCTCCTCCTCCTCCACCTTGCCGGAGCAAGCCACCCAGCCGAGCCACCTCCTCCTCCTTCCTCATGGCCGGCCGCCCCTCCACCACCCGAGCCCCTCACCCTCAGGTAGAACCTCCCCCCTCCTCCTTCCTATCTCCCAGAGGAGGCCACCCCTCTCCCCGTCGTCGGAGCGCCGCCGGCCGCCGCCCCGAGCCTTGCAAGGCTCGGGGAGGAAGCTGGCCGTGGAAGCCCTCTCCCCCAGCACTGGTGGTGGCGCTGGGGGAGGTAGGTCCCCTCCCAGGGACCTCGACGCCGGCGCAGGGGAGGCGGTCGGGCCGCCGGAGGACGCAGGCCTGGCGGCACCCGTGGCCTCCCCCTCTCCCTTTTCCTATAAGGGTTAAAACCCCTCCCCCGGCGACGGCCGGCGGCGCCAGGCTGCCGGACCCCCCGCCGGAGGTCTGCCCCTCCCCGGCGCCCCGACCAGGGGCGGCAGGGAGGGCCCTGGCCGAGGCGGCGGCGGCGCAGCGAGCCTGCATGACCCATGCAGGCTGCGCCGCGCCACCCCGTCGTCTCCTGCTCCTTTTTTCTGGTGGAGTCCGGCGGCGCCAGACCGCCGGACCACCACCGGAGTGGGCGCCGGCCCCCGGCGCACCGACCGGGGGCGGCACCGGTGCCCTCCCAGCGGAGGCAGCGGCGCAGCGGGCCTGCATGGCCCATGCAGGTCGCGCCACCGCCTCCCGCCTCCTTATTCGCCCTCCCCCGGCGGTGGCCGGCGACGCCAGGCCGCCGGACCACCCCCGGAGGAGTCGCCGGCCCCCGGCGCATCGACCGGGGGCGGCGCCGGCCCCAGCCGGCCGCTGCCCGGCGGTGGCAGCGGCCGCCTCCCGTTGATTAAACGGGAGCCGCACGATCTCCCCCAGGAGATCGGGCGGCTCATGTAACCTATTTTCCCACCCGCTGCCTCCAAATGTGCGCCCCCCACAGCGGATCCGCTGTGGATCCGCTGTGGGGACCCAAGGAGGGCGCCCGGTGCGGCGCCCCCAGGTTTCTCCCTGCAATTTGCACCCCAAAAATAGCCCCTTCCCTGTTTGATTTTTCTTAGGGGAATGGGGGCATATTCAGAAGAAACTTTCTAAATGGAAAATGTGCCCCACTCCAAGGGGCACCTCCAGTAATTTTTGGGGAATTTTAGGAAAAGATTTAATATTTTTAAAACCCTTTATAAAGTTTATTTTGAAAAAATAAACGCCCAAATAAGTTCGCAAAAATCACCAAAAATTAAGGGCTCTAATTAAAGGTATTTCACAACTACTATTAAACTTGGGATGTGTGACCTCTTATTTTGGTCCCCCAAAAGTATTTTACAAGCGAAATAAACGCCCGAAAAAGAGCGAAATTCATCGAAATGAATCGGCGTCCCCTCGACGCATATTTTTAAATGCCTATTAAAAGTATGTGTATCTATCCAAGGAATCGACTAAGCTCGGAATATCGACGCGAAAATCGGAACGAAATCGCGGCACGGCGCCGAAATTTAACCCCGCCGCGACAATAATAAAAGAACGGAGTCGACGATTGAAGCCTCCTCTTATGGAGTGATTGGACTACTAACCCTTTCTTTTATGCTTTTACTGCTTTCCGTACTTTCCGTTAAGTCCAGTCTCGCACTGGTCCCCCGCATTTACTTTTTGTACTTCCCTTTAAATCCAGTCTCGCACTGGTCCCCCGCATTTACTTTTTGTACTTCCCTTTAAATCCAGTCTCGCACTGGTCCCCCGCATTTACTTTCTGTACTTCCCTTTAAATCCAGTCTAACACTGGTCCCCCGCATTTACTTTCTGTACTTCCCTTTAAATCCAGTCTCGCACTGGTCCCCCGCATTTACTTTCCGTACTTTCATTTAAATCCAGTCTCGCACTGGTCCTGTCATTATGGCCTCTGCTTTCGGCCTACTTTTCTGTTTATCATTATGGCCTCTGCTTTCGGCCTATTTTTCTGTTTATCATTATGGCCTCTGCTTTCGGCCTACTTTTCTGCTTATTACCATGGCCTCTGCTTTCGGCCTACTTTTCTGCTTATTACCATGGCCTCTGCTTTCGGCCTATTTTTCAGCTTATTGTTATGGCCTCTGCTTTCGACCTACATTTCTGCTTAGTGTTATGGCCCCTGCTTTCGGCCTAATTTATTTGTTAATGCAGAGCTGGCATGGCAACCATGCGGTGCTTATCCTCCCTTCTGCGAGGCCTTAGTTGGGAAAAACCCAGAGTTGAGTCCCTCCTCCCAGGTTAGCCCCAAGCAAGGAGCCCTCATACCGCTAATCCTCCCGGTCAGAGGTCGTGTGACCAGTCGAGTAGAATTGCCACGTCACTTATGTGCTTGTTTTTATATAAAGCGGGTGAAGATTGTTTGGGAGTGGCGGGTTGGTCACGCCCACAGACCGTTCATACCGGTGCGGGTGGGTTGACGACTCATGGCGACAGGGAGATGTGCGCAGCGGGTTATCACCCTCCGAGCCTGCAGTTTTGCCTCCACTGGTCGGCCTACAAATCGGCTCGCCGGATGTCGCTCACATCCAGTTGGTACACCAAGTTGTACAGGAGGGCCTGAATGATACGGTACGACTACATTCAGAAGTGGCAAGACTGGCCACTGTCACCGACGGCCACATCGGTGAGGCCCGCGGGGTTAGCTCCCCTGCTTGAAGAAAAGCGGTCTAAACTGTGTCGACACAGGGTCTTTTTGTGTGCGTGCAGGTTTGAACACCTGGGTGTGTGTATGCGCGAAATAGTGTTGCGTATTTACTGTAAGACCCCCCCTCCCCAGACTGAACACGGTTCAGGGAGGGGGGATCTTACTGCCCAAAGAGGACAACCCAGCGCTTTCCGGGTGGCAACGTCCTACCCTCTCCAGCGCTGAGCAGTCTCTTTGTCAGGCACAAGAATCATCACAACACATCAGAACGCACAGCGGAAGCAATCGAATATAGGAAAAGCTAAGCATGCGGATTGTATTACATATTTAAATATGGTCGGGGCCTATCGTTTTACAAAACATTGCCTCGAGAACTACATAATCTAAAACAAAAAGGGAGCTCTAGGTTAGTCCTTATACTCTCGAACTCACGTCTCTGAAGATAGCGGGCGAGGCTGGGGTAATCGAACGGGCCATCTCCAAGGCTCGTAACTCATCCTGCGGTGCGGGGGCTCCTTGCTGTCCCATCTCCTGTGATTGGTTATAAGAAATAACCGTTAGTCACAGAGCTAAGTAGAAAATACATCCCCTCCCCGGATCCATATCCAGGGGGCGGCTAAAGGACAGAATTGAAATAGCCGAAGCAAGGTAGAGGGTTAGCAGCAGGTAAACATATATCTTTCCGTATATATATATAAGGCTTCCCGCCCTAAAGCTCATAATCGCGTCGTATAGTAAGTACGCCACACTATAACGTGCAGGCACGCACACCCAGGTATTCAAACCTGTACGCACACAAAAGACCCTGTGTCGACACAGTTTAGACCGCTTTATTTCAAGCAGGGGAGCTAACCCCGCGGGCCTCACCGATGTGGTCGTCGGTGACAGTGGCCAGTCTTGCCACTTCTGAATGTAGTCGTACCGTATCATTCAGGCCCTCCTGTACAACTTGGTGTACTAACTGGATGTGAGCGACATCCGACGAGCCGATTTGTAGGCCGACCAGAGGAGGTAGAACTGCAGGTTCGGAGGGTGATAACCCGTTGTGCACATCTCTCTGTCGCCATGAGTCGTAAACCCACCCGCACCGGTACGAACGGTCTGCGAGCGTGACCAACCCGCCACTCCCAAACAATCTTCATCCGCTTTATATAAAACAAGCACTTAAGTGTCGTGGCAATTCTACTCGACCGGTCACACAACCTCTGCCCGGGAGGATTAGCGGTATGAGGGCTCCTTGCTTGGGGCTAACTTGGGAGGAGGGACTCAACTCTGATTTTCCCTAAACTAAGGCCTCGCAGAAGGGAGGATAAGCACCGCATGGTTGCCATGACAGCTCTGCATTGGCAAACAAACTAGGCCGAAAGCAGGGGTCATAATACTAAGCAGAAATGTAGGCCGAAGGCAGAGACCATAATAATAAACTGAAAAGTAGGCCGAAAGCAGAGGCCATGGTAATAAACAGAAAAGTAGGCCGAAAGCGGAGGCCATGGTAATAAACAGAAAAGTAGGCCGAAAGCAGAGGCCATGGTAATAAACAGAAAAGTAGGCCGAAAGCGGAGGCCATGGTAATAAACAGAAAAGTAGGCCGAAAGCAGAGGCCATGGTAATAAACAGAAAAGTAGGCCGAAAGCAGAGGCCATAATTATAGGACCAGTGCAAGACTGGATTTAAATAAAAGTACCGAAAGTAAATGCGGGGGACCAGTGCGAGACTGGATTTAAAGGGAAGTACAGAAAATAAATGCGGGGGACCAGTGCGAGACTAGATTTAAAGGGAAGTACAGAAAATAAATGCGGGGGACCAGTGCGAGACTGGATTTAAAGGGAAGTACAGAAAATAAATGCGGGGGACCAGTGTGAGACTGGATTTAAAGGGAAGTACAGAAAATAAATGCGGGGGACCAGTGCGAGACTGGATTTAAAGGGAAGTACAGAAAACAGTAGCAACATAAGGAAATGGTTAGTAGTCCAATCACTCCTTTATTATTGTCGCAGCGGGGGTTAAATTTCGGCGTCGCGCAGCGCTTTCGTTCCGATCCTCGCGTCGATATTTCGAGCTTAGTCGATTCCTTGGATAGATACGCACAATTTTTAATAGGCATTTAGAAATATGCGTCGAGGGGGCGCCGATTTATTTCGATGAATTTCACTCTTTTTTGGGCGTTTATTTCGCTTGTAAAATACTTTTGGAGTACCAAAATAAGAAACCACACCTCCCAATTTTTATAGTAGTTGTAAAACACCTTTAGATAGAGCCCCTAGTTTTTGGTGATTTTTGCGAACTTATTCGGACGTTTATTTTCTCAAAATAAACTCTATAAAGGGTTTTAAAAATAGTAAAATTCCTCCTAAAAATCCCAAAAAAAATACAGTAGGTGCCCCTTAGGGTGGGGCACATTTTCTATTTAGAAAACTTTTTCTGAACCTACCCCATTTCCCCTCAAAAAATTGGGTAAGGGGAAAGGGGAATTGGGGTGCGGTTAGGAAAAGGAAGGAGGGGGGGTTGGGGTGCGATTAGGGAAAGGGAGGGGGCGCAGGGGTCTTGCACCCTGCGCCTTCCCGCGGCCCCCGCAGCGGATCTGCGACGGATCCGCTGTGGGGGGCACGTATGCTGAGGCGGAAGGCGGGAAACGAGGAGCGGGAGGCCGCCCGATCTCCTGGGGGAGATCGGACGGCTCCCGCCATCCCCGCCAGCGGGCGGCCCCAACTGCCGCCGGGCAGCATTAGGAGGGGGCCGGCACCGCCCCCGGTGGGTGCGCCGGGGGCCGGCGACTCCTCCGGTGATGGTCCGGCGGCCTGGTGCCGCCGGCCACCGCCGGGGGAGGGCGAAGAAGCAAGCGGGAGGCGGAGGCGCGGCCTGCATGGGCCATGCAGGCCTACTGCGCCGCCGCCTCCGCTGAGAGGGCGCCGGTGCCGCCCCTGGTCGGTGCGCCGGGGGTCGGCGCCCACTCCGGTGGTGGCCCGGCGGCCGGCCGCCGTCGGACCCTGCCGGAAGGAGGATCTGAAGGGGGGGACGGGGAGGCGCGGCGCAGCTGGCATGGGCCATGCCGGCTTGCTGTGCCGCCGCCTCCACGTGCATGGCCCTCCCTGCCGCCCCTGGTCGGGGCGCTGGGGAGTGGGCAATTCTCCGGCGGTGGTCCGGCGGCCTGGAGCCGCCGGCCGCCGCCGGGGGAGGGGATTATCCCCCTCCAGGAAAACAAAACAGAGGGGGAGGAGAGGCCACGGGTGCCGCCGGCTGCGTCCTCCGGCGGCCCGGCCGCCTCCCCGGTGCCGGCGCCGAGGTCCCCGAGAGGGGACCTACCTCCCCCAGCGCCACCACCGGCGCCGGGGAAGAAGGCTTCCACGGCCGCTTCCTCCCCGAGCCTTGCAAGGCTCGGGGCGGCGGCCGGCGACGCTCAAGCGACGGGGAGGGGGTGGCCTACTCCGGGAGGTAGGAGGGAGGAGGGGGGAGGTTCTACCTGGAGGTGAGGTGGGGCTCGAGAGGTGGAGGGGCGGTGGCCGGCCATGAGGAAGGAGGAGGAGGTGGCGGCTTGGGGTGGGCTTGCTCCGGCAAGGTGGAGGAGGAGGAGGGCTGGGATGCCGGCAGGGAGAGGCTGAGAGGGAGTGGGGTGGGGGGTTTGAGAGGGGCTATCCCTTCCTTTTATAGGAAGGGGGAGCCCTCCTCCTTATCCCCCACGTGGGGATAAGGGAGGGGGAGATATTTTCTCCCCCTCCCCTCCCTTCTCTCTTGCCCCCTTTGCCCAAATAGGGGCTGCCTATTCATGGGCAGCCCCTTTTCTTGAGGGGCTTTCTCTTTCCTCCCCCCCCCCCCCCATTCCTTTTCATTTCCCAATAAATTTCAAGCCGGGGGGAGGGGGGGGGGGGGGGGGGGGGGGGGGGGGGGGGGGGGGTTGACCGAGTCAATTTAGGGCGGGGTCCTCCTTGGTCCCCGGGGTCCAACAAGAGTTGCCGGGGCCGATGCCGGGTTCGTATGCTTTATATCTCGTGCGTTGTACTGAGGCGATCTGCATAGTCGTAAAATGACATACCCTCCATATGACCTTGAATCGAGGCCCAACTAATTCCGTTGCGCTCGTATTGTTCGTACGAGTTTACCAAAACTGACAGAAGTTAATCCGGGGCTCGTACGGTCACTATTTACAATAATGAGGTAGTGGCGTGCTACGATACCCGAAATGGTCATTTTCTTCAAATGACCTCGGATCGAAGTGCAACGGATTCCGTTGTGCTCGTATCGTCCATACGAGTCTAACGGAACTGACGGAAGTTGGTTTGGGGTTCGTATGGTCATTATTCATAATAATGAGGTAGTGGCGCGCTACGATACCCGAAATGGTCGTTTTCTCCAAACGACCTCGGATCGAAGTGCAACGAATTCCGTTGCGCTCGTATTGTTCATACGAGTCTAACGGAACTGACGGAAGTCAATTCGGGGTTCGTACGGTCACTATTCATAATAATGAGGTAGTGGCGCGCTACGATACCCGAAATGGTCGTTTTCTCCAAACGACCTCGGATCGAAGTACAACGAATTCTGTTGCGCTCGTATTGTTCATACGAGTCTAACGGAACTGACGGAAGTCAATTCGGGGTTCGTACGGTCACTATACCCCGATAACTTAGTTGCGGCGCGCAACATTACTTAAAATCGTAGTTTTCTACTGCTCTGGCCTACTTTTATTGGGCTCACTAGGGTCTAGTGGCCCAATAAAAGTTGGGATGTTACAATCCAATAAAAATAAAGAGATTTTCGTCCCTGAAAATTGGCTAAAGTAGGGGTTTAAAGGATATACCTGGGGGAAAGAGTGCCGGGTATTTTTCTCGAACGAGCGTTTTTGGTTCCCAAGTAAACTCTTCGCGTCCACAGTTTGACCACAAGATCTTGACCATCGTGATGGTTTTGTTCCGCAGTTCTTTGATCTTGGAGTCCACTATCTTCACTGGTTCGAGTTGGACGGATCGGTCGGATTGTACTAATGTCGGTGACACGGGGAGATGTTGCTCGGGTTGGCGGAGTACGCGTCTCAGCGAGGAGACGTGAAACACGTCGTGGAGGTTTCCCAGCTCGGCTGGCAAGGCTAACCTATAAGCCACCGGGCCAACTCTTTCGATGACTTGATATGGGCCTAAGTAGCGGGGGTCCAGCTTTTTCTGCTTCTTTATTCGGGATATCCCGTGCATCGGCTTAATTTTCAAGAAAACCATATCTCCCACGTTGAATTCCACCATCCGATGACGCGCATCAAAATATTTAGCTTGCCGGCTCTGCGCTTCTAGCATATGTCCCCGGATTAACCTTATTGCGGCAGTGGTATCGTCTATGTAGGTGACCCCTAAGGCTTCGGGGTCCTCATCCTGTGCCCAAGATAGTGGGGTCCGACAACGTCTTCCGTAGAGGGCTTCGTAAGGTGTCATCTTGATGCTTGCCTGGAAGCTGTTGTTATATGAAAATTCCACCAGAGGTAGTAACTGCTCCCATGGCTCATATATGCCCAGGCTGCTGGCATAGGTAGCAGTTTCCTGCGAAGGGAACATCTCGTCGTGCGGCTGGGACGACCTGAGGTGCTGGGGCTGGGGGTGCTGGTCGGGGCTGGGGTGCTGATCGGGGCTGGGGTGCCTGCCTATATGGCTGGTGTCGCTGACGCTGTCTCCCGTCTCGGCCCTGCCTGCGAGGACCTACTCCTCTCTCGGCCCTGAGTCCGGGGAACACCTACGTGTCCCCTCCGTTGCTGAGCTACCATCCGCTGGTCCATCTCTAGAGCGGTGGCATGTGAGGCGATCGTGTGGAAGGATGCCTGGGAAATCATGATCAGGGTCTGACGGAGGTCGTCTCGTAATCCCCGGTAAAATCTGGCTGCCCTGTCCTTATCCGTACCTGCTAAGGTCCCGGCGAAGCGGGCCAGGTGGATAAACTCTCTCTGGTAGTCTGGAACCGTCCTATCTCCCTGCCTGATCTGCAGGAACCGCTCCTGGAGTGCCATCCGGTCTGCATCCGAAATGAAATGCTCTAAGAAGGCCTCTGAGAACTCCCCCCAGAAGATCGTGCTGAGTGGTCGTCCTCTGAAGGTAGAGCGGCTAGCGGCCCTCCACCAGTCCCGGGCATAGCCCTCCAGCATGGTCACCACCAGGGATACTGCGGCTACTGCGGGGCACATCATCCCTACTAGAAGCTCCTCTACCCTCTCCACCCACTCCTCGGCCTGGATGGCTGACTCGGTACCTCGGAAGGTGGGGGGCCTTAGCCCCCGGAATGTTCTCAGCAGATCGGTGGGTACGGTGGCCTGCTGTGGTGGCCGTAAGTTGGCTGTCTGGAAGGCGGCTAACAGGGATACCAGGGTCTGTCCGAGCTCTGTCTCTCCGAACGGAACTGTGGCTGGAGCGGCCGGGGCTGGTGGTGGAGTGGTAGGGTGGTACTGGTCCCGAGAGGAGGACCTTCCGTTACTCGACTCCGGTATCTGGAGAAGTAACAAACGGGTATCAGAGCTTGCAAAAATAAGGGAATTTTGTAGGACTGAAAGAAAAGAAAGCGGAAAGCGTGTGGGTGTACTACCGTGCAGTCTCGAATCCTTAACCTTAAACCTAAAGGGTCCACCAGGCTTCCGCTGCGTGGTTCGTCCCGAACCAAGAAATGGAACAGGGGGAAGGGAGGATCGAAAGACTGCCCCATGTGGTCGGATCGTGGTGGCTCTGATCCATTTGTAAGACCCCCCCTCCCCAGACTGAACCCGGTTCAGGGAGGGGGGATCTTACTGCCCAAAGAGGACAACCCAGCGCTTTCCGGGTGGCAACGTCCTACCCTCTCCAGCGCTGAGCGGTCTCTTTGTCAGGCACAAGAATCATCACAACACATCAGAACGCACAGCGGAAGCAATCGAATATAGAAAAAGCTAAGCATGCAGATTGTATTACATATTTAAATATGGCCGGGGCCTATCATTTTACAAAACATTGCCTCGAGGGCTACATAATCTAACACAAAAAGGGAGCTCTAGGCTAGTCCTTATACTCTCGAACTCACATCTCTGAAGATAGGGGCGAGGCTGGGGTAATCGAACGGGCCATCTCCAAGGCTCGTAACTCATCCTGCGGTGCGGGGGCTCCTTGCTGTCCCATCTCCTGTGATTGGTTATAAGAAATAACCGTTAGTCACAGAGCTAAGTAGAAAATACATCCCCTCCCCGGATCCATATCCAGGGGGCGGCTAAAGGACAGAATTGAAATAGCCGAAGCAAGGTAGAGGGTTAGCAGCAGGTAAACATATATCTTTCCGTATATATATAGGGCTTCCCGCCCTAAAGCTCGTAATCGCGCTGTATAGTAAGTACGCCACACTATAACGCGCAGGCACGCACACCCAGGTATTCAAACCTGTACGCACACAAAAGACCATGTATCGGCACAGTTTAGACCGCTTTATTTCAAGCAGGGGAGCTAACCCCGCGGGCCTCACCGATGTGGCCGTCGGTGACAGTGGCCAGTCTTGCCAATTCTGAATGTAGTCGTACCGTATCATTCAGGCCCTCCTGTACAACTTGGTGTACTAACTGGATGTGAGCGACATCCGACGAGCCGATTTGTAGGCCGACTAGAGGAGGTAGAACTGCAGGTTCGGAGGGTGATAACCCGTTGTGCACATCTCTCTGTCGCCATGAGTCGTAAACCCACCCGCACCGGTACGAACGGTCTGCGAGCGTGACCAACCCGCCACTCCCAAACAATCTTCATCCGCTTTATATAAAACAAGCACTTAAGTGTCGTGGCAATTCTACTCGACCGGTCACACAACCTCTGCCCGGGAGGATTAGCGGTATGAGGGCTCCTTGCTTGGGGCTAACTTGGGAGGAGGGACTCAACTTCGGGTTTTCCCCAAACTAAGGCCTCGCAGAAGGGAGGATAAGCACCGCATGGTTGCCATGACAGCTCTGCATTGGCAAACAAACTAGGCCGAAAGCAGGGGCCATAATACTAAGCAGAAATGTAGGCCGAAGGCAGAGGCCATAATAATAAACTGAAAAGTAGGCCGAAAGCAGAGGCCATGGTAATAAACAAAAAAGTAGGCCGAAAGCGGAGGCCATGGTAATAAACGGAAAAGTAGGCCGAAAGCGGAGGCCATGGTAATAAACAGAAAAGTAGGCCGAAAGCGGAGGCCATGGTAATAAACAGAAAAGTAGGCCGAAAGCAGAGGTCATGGTAATAAACAGAAAAGTAGGCCGAAAGCAGATGCCATAATTATAGGACCAGTGCAAGACTGGATTTAAATAAAAGTACCGAAAGTAAATGCGGGGGACCAGTGCGAGACTGGATTTAAAGGGAAGTACAGAAAATAAATGCGGGGGACCAGTGCGAGACTGGATTTAAAGGGAAGTACAGAAAATAAATGCGGGGGACCAGTGCGAGACTGGATTTAAAGGGAAGTACAGAAAATAAATGCGGGGGACCAGTGCGAGACTGGATTTAAAGGGAAGTACAGAAAACAGTAGCAGCATAAGGAAAGGGGTAGTAGTCCAATCACTCCTTTATTATTGTCGCGGCGGGGGTTAAATTTCGGCGCCGCGCCGCGCTTTCGTTCCGATCCTCGCGTCGATATTTTGAGCTTAGTCGATTCCTTGGATAGATACGCACAATTTTTAATAGGCATTTAGAAATATGCGTCGAGGGGGCGCCGATTTATTTCGATGAATTTCGCTCTTTTTAGGGCGTTTATTTCGCTTGTAAAATACTTTTGGAGGACCAAAATAAGAAACCACACCTCCCAATTTTTATAGTAGTTGTAAAACACCTTTAGATAGAGCCCCTAATTTTTGGTGATTTTTGCGAACTTATTCGGACGTTTATTTTCTCAAAATAAACTCTATAAAGGGTTTTAAAAATAGTAAAATTCCTCCTAAAAATCCCAAAAAAAATACAGTAGGTGCCCCTTAGGGTGGGGCACATTTTCTATTTAGAAAACTTTTTCTGAACCTACCCCATTTCCCCTCAAAAAAGTGGGTAAGGGGAAAGGGGAATTGGGGTGCGGTTAGGAAAAGGAAGGAGGGGGGGTTGGGGTGCGATTAGGGAAAGGGAGGGGGCGCAGGGGTCTTGCACCCTGCGCCTTCCCGCGGCCGCCGCAGCGGATCTGCGACGGATCCGCTGTGGGGGGCACGTATGCTGAGGCGGAAGGCGGGAAACGAGGAGCGGGAGGCCGCCCGATCTCCTGGGGGAGATCGGACGGCTCCGGCCATCCCCGCCAGCGGGCGGCCCCAACTGCCGCCGGGCAGCATTCGGAGGGGGCCGGCACCGCCCCCGATGGGTGCGCCGGGGGCCGGCGACTCCTCCGGTGATGGTCCGGCGGCCTGGTGCCGCCGGCCACCGCAGGGGGAGGGCGAAGAAGCAAGCGGGAGGCGGAGGCGCGGCCTGCATGGGCCATGCAGGCCTACTGCGCCGCCGCCTCCGCTGAGAGGGTGCCGGTGCCGCCCCTGGTCGGTGCGCCGGGGGTCGGCGCCCACTCCGGTGGTGGCCCGGCGGCCGGCCGCCGTCGGACCCTGCCGGAAGGAGGATCTGAAGGGGGGGCGGGGAGGCGCGGCGCAGCCGGCATGGGCCATGACGGCTTGCTGTGCCGCCGCCTCCACGTGCATGGCCCTCCCTGCCGCCCCTGGTCGGGGCGCCGGGGAGGGGGCAATCCTCCGGCGGTGGTCCGGCAGCCTGGAGCCGCCGGCCGCCGCCGGGGGAGGGGATTATCCCCCTCCAGGAAAACAAAACAGAGGGGGAGGAGAGGCCACGGGTGCCGCCGGCTGCGTCCTCCGGCGGCCCGGCCGCCTCCCCGGTGTCGGCGCCGAGGTCCCCGAGAGGGGACCTACCTCCCCCAGCGCCACCACCGGCGCCGAGGAAGAAGGCTTCCACGACCGCTTCCTCCCCGAGCCTTGCAAGGCTCGGGGCGGCGGTCGGCGACGCTCAGGCGACGGGGAGGGGGTGGCCTACTCCGGGAGGTAGGAGGGAGGAGGGGGGAGGTTCTACCTGGAGGTGAGGTGGGGCTCGAGAGGTGGAGAGGCGGTGGCCGGCCATGAGGAAGGAGGAGGAGGTGGCGGCTTGGGGTGGGCTTGCTCCGGCAAGGTGGAGGAGGAGGAGGGCTGGGCTGCCGGCAGGGAGAGGCTGAGAGGGAGTGGGGTGGGGGTTTGAGAGGGGCTGCCCCTTCCTTTTATAGGAAGGGGGAGCCCTCCTCCTTATCCCCCACGTGGGGATAAGGGAGGGGGAGATATTTTCTCCCCCTCCCCTCCCTTCTCTCTTGCCCCCTTTGCCCAAATAGGGGCTGCCTATTCATGGGCAGCCCCTTTTCTTGAGGGGCTTTCTCTTTCCTCCCCCCCCCCCCCCCATTTCCTTTTCATTTCCCAATAAATTTCAAGCCGGGGGGGGGGGGGGGGGGGGGGGGGGGGGTTGATCGAGTCAATTTAGGGCGGGGTCCTCCTTGGTCCGCGGGGTCCAACAAGAGTTACCGGGGCCGATGCCGGGTTCGTATGCTTTATATCTCGTGCGTTGTACTGAGGCAATCTGCATAGTCGTAAAATGGCATACCCTCCATATGACCTTGAATCGAGGCCCAACTAATTCCATTGCGCTCGTATTGTTCGTACGAGTTTACCAGAACTGACAGAAGTTAATCCGGGGCTCGTACGGTCACTATTTACAATAATGAGGTAGTGGCGTGCTACGATACCCGAAATGGTCGTTTTCTTCAAATGACCTCGGATCGAAGTGCAACGGATTCCGTTGTGCTCGTATCGTCCATACGAGTCTAACGGAACTGACGGAAGTTGGTTCGGGGTTCGTATGGTCACTATTCATAATAATGAGGTAGTGGCGCGCTACGATACCCGAAATGGTCGTTTTCTCCAAACGACCTCGGATCGAAGTGCAACGAATTCCGTTGCGCTCATATTGTTCATACGAGTCTAACGGAACTGACGGAAGTCAATTCGAGGTTCGTACGGTCACTATTCATAATAATGAGGTAGTGGCGCGCTACGATACCCGAAATGGTCGTTTTCTCCAAACGACCTCGGATCGAAGTGCAACGAATTCCGTTGCGCTCGTATTGTTCATACGAGTCTAACGAAACTGACGGAAGTCAATTCGGGGTTCGTACGGTCACTATACCCCGATAACTTAGTTGCGGCGCGCAACATTACTTAAAATCGTAGTTTTCTACTGCTCTGGCCTACTTTTATTGGGCTCACTAGGGTCTAGTGGCCCAATAAAAGTTGGGATGTTACATTTACCATACGGCGCGATTACGGATATTAGGGCGGAAGGCCCTATATATATATATATATGTTTACCTGCTGCTAACCCTCTTCCTTGCTTCGGCTATTTTATTTCTGTACTTTAGCCGCCCCCTGGATATGGATCCGGGGAGGGGATGTATTTTCTACTTAGCTCTGTGACTAACGGTTATTTCTTATAACCAATCACAGGAGATGGGACAGCGAGGAGCCCCCGCACCACAGGATGATATACCAGCCTTGGAGATGGCCCGTTCGATTACCCCAGTCTCGCCCCCTATCTTCCGCGACGTGAGTCCTAGATTATAAGGACTAGCCTAGGGCTCCCTTTTGTTTTAGACTATGTAGCCCTCGAGGCAATGTTTTGTAAAACGATAGGCCCCGGCCATATTTAAATATGTAATATAATCAGCATGCTTAGCTTCTCTTATTTCGATTGCTTCGGCTATGCGTTCTGATGTGTTGTGATGATTCTCGTGCTTGACAAAGAGACTGCTCAGCGCTTGAGAGGGTGGGACGTCGCCACCCGGAAAGCGCTGGGTAGTCCTCTTTGGGCAGTAAAATCCCCCCTCCCTGAACCCGCATCAGTCTGGGGAGGGGGGGGGGGGGGGGGGGGGTCTTACAACAGTGCTCATCAATGTTCCTAATTTGAAGAAGTGCTCAGATCAATGATAAGTACAATTTGTATTTGATGATGTGTTCAGTTTATGCTTGCAGAGATCAAACAATATGTTCAGTACTTATCAAATTCCCCTAGGTATAATATCGTTGAGAAGTACTAGACATATCGTCGAATAAATCACTCGTACATCATCGAGATTGCATACAGAGATAAGCTGAAGAATCATGGAAGTTATCGTCGAAATGATATGGACAATTCGACGATATCATTGTGACAGCAAAGCTTACATGACGATATCGTCATAAAGAACAAGAAGAATCAATCAAGTTGAATATCGCCAGGTCAATCTGTATCACACGACGATATCGCGGAAAGACTTAAGTCAAAGTATCCGGGTTTGTCGATGACATCGTCGTAAAGAAGTCTTGTCACTGAGAAGGCTAAGAAAGAACTTAAAAAGGCAGTCGATAGAAGAAGAATGGATTATCGTCGAAATGATCAAAATGATATCGACGAGAAGTAAGAATGATCAAGACGATATTACGGAAAAGACAGTATGGTTTCAACAACATCGTCGAGAAGACCAGAAGTTACCAACAAGTCTACGATGACATCTTCATATTGTCGTAAATGCAAGTGCGGTCATGATATCAAGTATCGTTGAGATATCATTCTCTGAAGAAGTCTTGAAGATTTGTTCAAGTCCAAGATGGATCGTCGTAACGGCAAGTTATGTCATCGAGACATTGCAAATATCGTCGAGACAGGTCATGACATTTCAAATCGCATTGTCTGTATTTAATGTTGCCGCATGGTGGTCCAATCAGCGCGTGCTATTAAGGAATGGGCTCCTGACACTTAAGGTACATTCTAAGAGATCATTAGCCGACTTCTCAGAGATATAAAAGGAATAAGCGTCTGCCATAATAAATCACAGAGAATACTCGTAAGCTTTTCAATAGAAGAGTAATACGACTGCGAGAAGAAGGAACAAGAACTAGAGAACAACAAAATCTTCATCAAGTTCTCCATGTTTTAGTCAAGCAACATCGGATGATAAGTAGTGTTCCAGAAAAGATTGAAGAGAAGTCTATGCTGTCCAAGGAAAGATCAAAAGCACTCTCTTTAAGTCCAAGAAGCCAATCTCCATCCGGCTAAAGAAAGTTCTTGTACTATTTCTCTATTGCTTTGTAGGGCTTGAGAGCCTGAGACTTGTAGGGCTTGCGGGCCTGAGCTGTAGGATCTGTTTCAGATCTGAGTTTGTAGGGCTTGAGGGCCTGAGTGTAGGGCTTGCGGGCCTGAGCTGTAGGATCTGTTTCAGATCTGAGTTTATATGGCTTGAGGGCCTGAGTGTAGGTCTTGCGGGCCTGAGCTGTATGATCTATTTTAGATCTGAGTTTGTATGGCTTGAGAGCCTGAGTGTAGGGCTTGCGGGCCTGAGTGTAGGGCTTGCGGGCTTGAGTTGTAGGATCTATTTCAGATCTAAGTGTTGGGCTTGAGGGCCTGAGATTTAAGGCTTGGGGGCCTAAGTATTTGGTGGAGTTTGCCGACTCTAGTACATTGCTAGATAGGAGCAGAGGCACAGTGGACTACTCAAGACACTCTGTCTTGAGGAACCACAATAGATCCTTGAGTGCTTTCTGTGATTTTCTCTTAATTTTTAAATCATTACACTAAGATCTTCATAGAAACAGACTCAAAAGAAAGAGGGGCAATATATTTTAAAAATACATATTCACTCCTCTCTAGGTGATTTGACAACATCCATAACTAACACTTTAGTATAGCAAAACGCCACAAAATCCAATTTACTCCGTGGATCGAGTATAACAGCAATGGCTAACACCATAGAATAATCCTCCCAATATTGTGTAATTTTTTCAAACATAGCCACTTGCATTTTTGCGATAAGTAAAGAATTCCATTTCTTTCTTAAATGCAGTTGAATTATGCAGACTTGAAAAAAATACAAATTAGTTGTTGGAGTTTTGGTGGCCGAGAAAATATTGGCTGAATGATCAAAAACTTTAAGAAAATTGCATAATTCCTGAGCTATTGACCAATCATTTTCTGTAGGTGGATGCTTGAAATTCTCAACCAAATTGAATCTATAAAAAATATATATGTTCGAAAGCCCTTTTTAACATATGATATGTGAAATTCCACCTCGTCACACAATCCAGAAGCAGCCCTTGATCACCCAACTTCAATTCAGTAAATACTTTTAGACGTTGTGGAGATGAAAAAACAAATTTAACTGCAACACGAATTCGAACTATATTGTCATCTAGCTCCTTGAGGCCTTCTTTGACGATTAAATTTAAAATGTGTGTAGAACATGTAATATGAAAAAACTTTCCAGCAAGTGGAAGAGATAATCGATAACGCTCTTTCAGTGTAGATGCAACAATATTATTTGTTGACACATTATCTAAGACAAGAGCACATAATCTATCTTCAATTCTCCATTCAGCTAAGCACTTCTTAACTGTCAAACTTAATATGATTCTAGTATGACGCTCATCAAGATGCAAAAAGTTGATTATCTTTTTCTGGAGTTTCCAGTTTTCATCAATATAGTGTGCAGTGATACTCATATAACACATTGTTTGAATACTAGTCCATGTATCGATAGTAAGACTACTACATCCTTTTGATTTAAGAAGTAAATCTTAAAGGATTTTCTTTTCTTTCCTATAAATTCGTAAGATATCCTTCGTCTTTGCTGTTTCGTGATTTAGATTAAAATCTGATTGAAGATTTTGAATCATGATTCTAAAGGCCGGGTGATCCACAATAGAAAATGGAAGTTCACGAATCTACCTGATAATTGTGTTTGTGTCATATGTTTTTTTTTTGTAATGCAGGCATGAGGAATTCTAATGCTTTCAAAGCGTAGAAGTTCCATTACTTGATGTGTGAACGAAAACTTTCTGACAATGAAAACAAATTTTCTTAGCACTTACTAAATCTTTACTGAAATCCTTCTCCAATATTTCTGATTATTTCCTTTTCTTACTACAGAAGAATCAATAATAGTATTCACATTATTATTGGATGGAGTTGAACCTAGGGATGAAATTATAATATGCACACATAAAATTTTAGAATTGAGGTTTTTATTAAGGTAATGATTATTACTCGAGATTGATACCTTCACTGGGTGCAAAAGCAGTGGCGGTCTCAATGTTCTCCATTTCTCTCATCGCAACTCCTTCTGAAAAAATCAAGCTAAAATTTTAGATCTTAAAAAAGCAATCTCTTCTGAGTTTTAATACAAGATTCATATGAGTTCCGACTAATCCCGCATGAATCATTAAGAAATGAACAACACGAATCTTTCTGATGATGCAAATACAAAACTAGAACCAAATGAGCTAAATAACAACAATGGTAGTTGAACAGAGATGAAACAAAAAACAGACTTTTCCTTGAATAATATTAGCCTTTGAAGGATTGTGCAGGAACCAAAATATAAATAGCATAAAGAGCATAAAAAGAAGTACGACTTAGACTATAAATTGAGAAGCTATGACAACATTTGCATCTTGCTGAAAAGCAAAGCAACACCTTGATTATTCAGTTATAGGCATAAAATAGGAAAGCATATGGCAAACAGGTAACAAAATTGCAATCTTAGGTGTAGTTGTGAACTATTGTTTCAAAAAATTCAGTTAAAACAAAAATGATAGAATAAATACTAAAGTGCAGAAGCATACCTCATAAGAATGAAGTCTAAGATGTTCAGACCATAGAGAGGCGAAGCCTAAGAGAGAACTTTCCTGCATTCCACAGCTTCCCACTCATGGAAAAATTAACAAATTCTGTCTTCTATAACCACGCCATTCTGCACAGAGAACAAACTTTATTTTAAGAGGATAAAAACAAGAGGCAATAATTCAATTCACGAAAGGAAAACAAAGATAATAGCGGAATGAAAAGAAGAAGAAGAAGAAGAAGAGAGACCTTACCGAGAAGAAGTGATCGGTGGTGGAGTTTAAAGAAACCAGCCGGAAGCCTGGAAGGGCGAGAAAAGAAAAAAATAACGGAGGGGGGGGGGGGGGGGGGGGGAACCTGAGCGCCGGAGAGCGGGAGAGCTGAGAAAACAACAAAAAGGAAGAACATTGGTCGTCGGGAGAGAAGGAAATGTAGCTGTCATGCGGACTGTGTCTGGTGTCGTCGAAACAAGAGCCAAGAAGCAGGTCTCATTAAGATGTGCAGACGGCAGACGTGGCAGGTAGATGCGGCTGACAAGTTGTGGCCTGTGAAGGATAGTGAAGGATGGGTTTTGATTTTTTTTATTCTATTTTTTAATATATTATATAAATATTAATTATTTTTATTTTAGAGATAAATAATAAATTTTTAGATTAAAATAATAATAATAAACAGGTTGCGGTTCGGTAATTATGTGACGGTTCGGTCCGGATCTGGTCTAGAAATTTTGAAATTGCTCGAGACTTGTATGTTGCGGTTCTGGTTTCGGTTCCGGTCCGGATAATAAAATAAAGGAACCGCACCCAAACAATTGTTGTTTTCGGTTCCAAAATTCAAACCGGAACCCAAATAATTCGCAAACGGTTCGATCCGGTTCTTTGTGCTTACGGTTCGGTTCCGGTTCGGCTTACGGTTTTCGGTTTTAAGTGAAAACTTTAGTGAGAGTGGAATCAATATCACGTTCATTATTGATACCCTTAAGTTTAGTAAAGATTTTATTGGATTGTCATAAATTATGATGAATACAAGTCAAGGTAGGAGAATGTTGGAAATTTTCCATGAGGTGGACTCGATTCATCGAGACTACCCATTAGAGTTGTACGCGAATATTTGAGTCTATTCAGACTCATACGAGTGTACGCTAGATTAGTCAAGTGAATGATCGAAGTCTGTGATAGTTGGGCGAGATCGTCTCAGAATTTCATGTCACGAACCCGATTTCACCTTTGACACGAATTTGGCTGATATGAAATCTCATTTATTTTAAGGGGTTCATATTCTTCATTTTAATTTGGGGTTTGATGGGATTAATTGGCCCATTATTTATGTATTATGTCATAACTAAGGATGATATATATATATATATATATATATATATATATAACTTTAACTACTATATACAAGAACTTGCATTTGATGCAACATTCAAAATTGTCAAATATAGCCTCATTCTTTTACTCCAATCAGTCCTGCGCAAAAAGCCCCCCGGGCCCGGGCTTTTTGGAGTCGGGACCGGGTCGGGCCCTTGATTGTAGTCAGGTCGGGCCGGGCCAGGCATTTGCCTTTGGAAGGGGCCTACCTAGGCCCCCAGGGCCGGGCCTAGGGCCCGGCCTGGGTATTTTTAAATTGTTTTTTGTAATTTAATTTATTTTTAAATACTTATTTGTTTAGATTTTTTATTAAAAAAATATAAATTAAAAGAAAAAAAATACTAATATGAGTAATATGAGAAAAAGATTTTTATTAATGTTGAACAAAAACGAATTACACAAAATTATACATATGCGTATTTGAAAATTTGAATTTCCAAAGTACAAAAAAAATAATTGTCCGTATAAAATAACTTTGCAAATATAATTATTAATAAAATAAAGATTACATATTTCGTCCGCCCTTCACAAAATCCGGCTCGCCACCTTTGAGGCTTTGAGCTTTAAGCTTTGAACTAATTTAGGTTGATCGCGTCCATCTCATCTTCCATTTCGGACGAGCTAGCCTCCAAATTTGAATTATGATGCTTCCTCCTCTTTGCATCCAAGTGATCCTTGTAGCATATGCAGATTTCGAGCGATTCTTCGCTTAGACGACTTCTCAGCTCGTTCAACACCCTGCCACTAAGAGAAAAAACAGACTCCGAAACTACCATGCTAGCTTGGATCGTTAGTAAATCTCGGGTCATATAGGTCATAATAGAATAGGTATTTACTTTACCTTTCCACCATTTTAAAAGATCAAAATTTTTTATTTCGTCTGTACTCATAAAATCACGAAATTGTGTCTTTATATACAAACCTAATTCATTTAAACAACTAGAAGTTGTGCGCGCTTTTTTCCTAGATGCAAGCTCTAACATTTTATTTTTAAAATTGTTGCGGCCTCTCAACGCCCTTGGTAGACCGGTTCCAACTCGGTCCGCCTTAGCCCGGGCGGTCGAGTGCGCACACAGTCAGAATGTTGCAGAGAGTAAATGCTGAAAATGATACACACAGAACTTTAGCGTGGAAAACCCTCCAAAGGGTGAAAAACCACGTGGCCAGGGCGGCGCTGGCCGAAATCCACTATCTCAGACTGTTACAATGCCTTTTTGGAGAAAGCGAGGGCGACAGGCCGCGCCTCGTTACAATTGTGGGAGAGAGAGAGAGAGAGAGCTCCGTGGGTGACAGGCCACCACTTAGGAGTCGATCGTCTTGCTGCGTGTCTGGTACGGCTGCGCGCTTGCTAGGAGCGCACTTCGCGGAGCACTTTTACTTTGCTGTTCGGGCTTGGGGTGCTCGCCTGAGAGATGGCACAGCACTTCTTCTCGGGTGAGCGGCGTTCGCAGGAGGAACCTGTCAGTTAGTAAAAACGAAGTGGCGGAGTGACGGAATGTAGAGAGAGAAGCTCTGAGGAAGAAACGAAGAGAGAGAGAGAGTCTGGGCTCGAATGAGAGCATGAGACCAAATGAAGACCCTTGGGGGTCTATTTATAGGCTTGGAAGGTGGAAGTTACGGTGGTTATGCGGATAACCACCAAATGGAGGGCCGAGATCGTTGGCGATGATTGAAGGGTCGTGATCGCGCGAGATGATCGGAGGGCCGCGAGGGACTCGGTGGGATCCGACGGAGGAGGGTGAAGGGCGGCGACGGCGATGGCCGGCCATGGGTGGCCGACCATGGCCGCCGGCCGTGAAGGGGGGCGGCGGCCGGCGGCGGCGGCCGGTGGCCGGTGGTGGCCGGGCGGCGGGCGGCGGCCGGCGGGCGGCGGCCGGCGAGCGGCGGCCGGCGGTGGCCGGGGGCCGGCCGGCGGCCGGCCGGCGGCGGCCGGCGGCGGCCGGCGGCGGCGGTCGACCGGCGGAGGCCGGCCGGCGGAGGTCGGCCGGCGATGGCCGGCGATGGCCGGCGATGGCCGGCCGGTGGTGGCCGGCCGGCGGCGGTTGGTGGCGGTTGGCCGACGGCGGTTGCGATCCTGCGCGGGGCGGTTGGGATCCCGCGCGAGGTGGTTTGGATCGGCGCGCGGTGGTTTGGATCCGCCGCGCGGGAGTGGGATCCGGTGTGCGAAGGTGGGATCCGGCGCGCGGTGGTTTCGGGATCCGCCGCGCCGTAATGGGATCCGGTGTGCGGGAACGGGATCCGGTGTGCGGTGGTTACGGATTTCTCCATATATAGAGGGGGAACCCATCATTTGCCCCCCAAATCCATTTGTTTGGAGCGCACGAAGAGCAATTGGATTTCCCCCTAAAACTTATATTTGTGAGTGATGGCCGGGGTGAATTCTAGCGTGGAGGTTGGCGGTGGCGATGGTGACGGTGGCGCCAAGGTGAGTACGGAGTCCAAAGGTTTGATTCCCTAAAAGGCGGGCGGACCGCGTGCTAGAGGTGCGAGGAGTCGCACGGAGGGGAAGGGCGACACTCGCGCGCGTGCGGTCGCCGCATGTGCGCGCGGAGAGCTGCGCGTGGGTCACACTCGCGCGGGCTCGCGCGATCGGGCGTGCGCCCGCGCGGCAGGGCGCGCGCGCGGCAGGGCGCGCGCGCGGCAGGGCGCGCGCGCATGCTCGTGCGCGCTCGCGCGCGGCAGAGTGTGCGCGCGCCTGCGCTCGCGCGTGCTCGTGTGCGCTCGCGCACGGCAGAGCGCGCGCGCGCCTGCGCGCGCCTGCGCGCGCTCGCGCGCGGCAGAGCGCGCGCGTGCTCGCGCGGCAGGGCGCGCGCTCGCGCGCGGCGGGGCGCGCGCGCTCGCGCACGGTAAAGCGCGCGCGCGCGCCTGCGCGCGCGTGTGCTCGTACGTGCTCGCGCGCGGCAGAGCGCACGCGCGCGCTCGTGCACGCTCGTGCGCGGCAGAGCGCGCGCGCGCGCCTGCGCGTGCTCGCGCGCGGCAGAGCGCGCGCGCGCCTGCGCGTGCTCGCGCGCGGCAGAGCGCGCGCGTGCTCGCGCGGCAGGGCGCGCGCGCTCGCGCGCGGCACACCACGCGCGTGCCTACGCGCGGGCGGGCTCGCGCGAGCTCGCGCGGGCGGGCTCGCGCGAGCTCGCGCGTGCTCGCGCGTGGCGGAGCGCGTGCGGGCCTGCGCGCGCTTGCGCGCGGCAGTGCGCGCGCGTGGCAGGGTGCATCCGCGCGCTTGCGTGTGTTGTTCTCGGGGCTTACCTGCGTGCGAGATTTGCTCGGCGGTTAGTTTCGCGGGCGGACTTCTCTTATGCTTGTCCGTAATTTGCTTTAACGCTTTTTTCCTTTTCTTTCAGGCCCCTCGGCGTGGTGGGCAAAGTCGCCCAATGCGACTGACCTCGAGTCTCACTCTCGATCATGTTGCCATTTGGAGGAGGCGTTTTAACCTGCCCCCCGGGTTGGAGATTCGGATCCCAGGTCCTGAAGAGCGAGTGCAGAATCCGCCTCGGGGCTGGATGACCCTTTGCGAGTCGTCGCTTCGGAGCGGCTTTCGTCTTCCGGCGTGCGAGGAGGTGACCGAGATCTTGAAATTTTGCGGCGTCCCAGTGTCACAGTTTACGCCTCAGGGGACGGTGCGGATAATGGGGCTGATCGCCTTCTTCCGAGAGCACGGTGCGAAGTTCTCCTTGGGCCTTTTCAAGGAATGGTGTGAAGTGCGGGTTGATCTCGGGGGTCGTATTGAAGTCTTTAGCAACAAGAGATGGCTGGAGTTCGAGACCCGGGTGGATCGCCGTCACGGGAATACTTTGTTCGGCTATGTTAGGAACACGGAGGGACTACCAGAGGTGTGGAATTCTTTACCGGATCGCTGTCGGCGCCTCAAAGGGCGTGAGCGGGAGTTTTCTCCTGTTCTCGGATTTTCAGATGCTCGAGAGCTGGGGAATATTCTGCACAGTATCTCTCTGTTCGTAGACGAGAAGCGCCTGCTTTTATGCGGGCTGTCCGTTGATATTGGTCGTGCCGCTGCTGTTCCTCTTGTTCGAGACAGAAAGAGGAAGTTGGTTTTTAAGGGTCTGGAGGAGCCAGGTCCTGCTCCTTCACCGGTACAGGATGCTCCTCAGGAGGAAGCGGCTCCTTGTGCATCTGGTGCTGACGGCGAGCCGGTTGATGAGGAGGTCGAGGTCCTGGGATCTTCTGCCCCCCAGGCCTCTCCGGAGCGAGGCACAGCTCGAAAGGTGTCGGAAGGGAAGAGGGTCTCTTCCTCTCTGGAGGCCATGAGCCAGGCGGTAAGCCGGATTTTTTCCTCCCCTTGCATGACGTCGCTCTGAGGTTGTGGTTCTGACTTATACATTTTCTCTTGCAGATGGAGACCCAGGCATCGATTGCGCAGATATGGAATAACCATTACGTGAGCTTGAAGGACGGGTTTATGTCCATCCAGGGTGAGCTTCGGGAGGCGAGGAGCGCCCTTGTGGAGGCGGAGAGACGGCGGGATCGCGACATCTCGCGCTTCAGGCGGATTGGCTCGGAGATGCAGGAAGAGCTGGAGAGGACCAGGTCCGGTCTCGGTGCGGAGAAGGCGGCGTTGGAGGAGGCCTTGCGATCCTTAGAGGCAGCCCGTGGCGACGTAGTGTGTCGGGATGCAGAGCTGGAGCAGTGTCGGGCTGAGATAGCGCGTCTTTCTTCCGTGGAGCGGGAGACCGAGCTGAAGGCGGCTGTCTTGGCCGAGTATCTGGAGTCGATTGACTACTTGAGGGACCGCTCCTTGATTTCTGAGGAAGTCCGGGATATGATCTGGACTCAGGAGGTGGAGCCTCATCTGGAGGATTCACGAGAGCTTGCCCTTCGACAGGGAGCGTCAAAGGCTCTCCGGATGGTATCCCGAAAGCGGGGCTACGATGTTAGTGGCCTTGGCTTTGATGACCTGTCAGAGGAGGAGGATCATAGTCCTGATGAGGAGTGATTTCTTTAGCCTCTTGTAGCTATGTTTGCCGGATACGGCTGTATCTCTTTTATTGTACTTGTCGTACTTGTTCATCTGCTCGATCTTGTCGATCTGGTTGTTGGCATCTGCATAGTTTGGTTATTTTGCGCGGACTTGAGCTCACGGTTCTTATAAAATAGATGCACGGGTCTGGCCCGCGGCTTTTTTGCACGAGTCTGTCTCGCGGCGAAAATAGGTGCACGAGTCAGGCTTGTGGCTTTTATAAAATAGGTGCACGGGTCTGGCCCGCGGTTTTTTGCACGAGTCTGGCTCGCGGCTTTGCCGTAAAGGGGGGCAGGCCCATACGGTACCCAAGCAACGTTAAGGCAATGTGCCCAGGCAACGCTGAGGTAAGGCGCCCAAGCAACGTTGAGGCAATGTGCCCAAGCAACGCTGAGGCGAGGTGCCCAAGCAACGTTGAGGCCATGTGCCCAGGCAACGCTGAGGCTTTGCCGTAAAGGGGGGCAGGCCCCTACGGTGCACGAGTCTGGCTCGCGGCTTTTTGCACGAGTCTGGCTCGCGGCTTTGCCGTAAGGGGGGCAGGCCCCTACGGTGCACAAGTCTGGCTCGCGGCTTTTTGCACGAGTCTGGCTCGCGGCTTTGCCGTAAGGGGGGCAGGCCCCTACGGTACCCAAGCAACGTTGAGGCAATGTGCCCAGGCAACACTGAGGTAAGGCGCCCAAGCAACGTTGAGGCAATGTGCCCAAGCAACGCTGAGGCGAGGTGCCCAAGCAACGTTGAGGCAATGTGCCCAAGCAACGCTGAGGCGAGGTGCCCAAGCAACGTTGAGGCAATGTGCCCAAGCAACGCTGAGGCACTGTGGTCTCTTGAGCTGCAATGATTGATGAGAAGTGATTTGCATGAATCGAGGTTCGCTGCCTGCATATAGAACTGTAGCTGAATAGTTCATGTCAGTCTTGTACATAAGACGATAGTAAGATAGTTTGCGCGAATCAAGGTTCGCGACTTTTACATGACAAGATGAAATAAAATCATTGATAAAAGCGGCGCAGGTTCTGCGCATTCCAGGTGCGTGGGAGGGTCTTTCCTTCCGCCGTCCTGAGCTTGAAAGTTCCAGGTTTAACTGTCGCAGTGACCACATAAGGTCCTTCCCATGCTGGCGAGAGCTTGTCTTTCTGCGGGCCTTTCCCGGCTGCTTCAACGTTGCGCAAGACGAGATCTCCGACATTGATTGGCCTGGGCTTCACCCTTCTGTCGTAGAGCCAGGCCACGCGTCTTTGGTAGATGGCAATACGCTGGGCGGCGTGGTCTCGAGTCTCGGAGATTAAGTCGAGATTTTGGCGGAGCAGCTCGTCGTTTTTGCTGGGATCGAAAGTCAGCACCCGGATGCTTGGTATTCCGATGTCGACGGGAATGACGGCTTCGGTCCCGTAACAGAGATTGTACGGGGTCTCTCCTGTTGGAGTCCTCTCCGTGGTGCGGTATGCCCACAGTACATTTGGGAGCGCATCCACCCATTGCCCCCCGGCTTCTTCGAGACGTGTCTTTAGCCCTTTGAGGATGGTGCGGTTGGTGACTTCTACCTGCCCATTTGTCTGTGGGTGTGCTACGGCGGTGTGGCGGAGATTTATCTTTAAGTCCTCGCACATTTTGGTGAAAGACTTCCCAGTGAACTGGGTGCCATTGTCAGTGATGATTGTTGCGGGGATCCCGAAGCGGCAGATGATGTTCTTCCATACGAACTGCTTAGCATTCTCTTCTGTGATCTTTGCCAGGGGCTCAGCTTCCACCCACTTGGTGAAGTAGTCGATTGCTCGGATGATGAATTTTCTCTGCCCCGATGCCAGTGGTAGAGGGCCGAGGAGATCAATCCCCCACTGCGCGAATGGCCATGCACCCTGGAGTGCGGTGAGCGCGACTGGGGGCTGGTGAGGTACATTCGCATGGAGCTGACAGCTCCTGCACTTTTGAACGAGCTCCGCCGCGTCCTTCTTCATTGTTGGCCAATAGAAACCTTGGCGCAAGATTTTCTGGGCTAGGGCCTTTCCTCCCAGGTGTTCTCCGCAGACCCCTCCGTGTACTTCTCTTAAGGCGTAGTCCGCTTCGCTGGCCGGTAAGCACTTTAGGTAGGGCCCTGAGAATGCCCGCCTGTAGAGTTCCCCGTCTATGATGGTGAACGATGCTGCTCGCATTCGTAATCTGCGCGCCTCCAGGCGGTCCTCGGGGAGGTGTCCCTGCTCGAGGTAAGCTCGTAGAGGGGTCATCCAAGAAGGTTCTTCCTCATTGATAGCTGCAATCTCCCACGGCCCTGGGATACTTGGGGCCATGATCTCTTCCACGTGACGCCTTCGCGACTGATAGCTGGATGGCGATGTTGCTAACTTGGAGAGCGCGTCCGCTCTAGTATTCTGCCCCCGGGGCACGTGCAGGATTTGGTATGACGGGATCCTCTGAAGGAGTGACTTTACGCATGTGAGGTAATGCGCCATCTGGTCATTCTTGGCCCCATAATCTCCCTCAACCTGCGAGACTACAAGCTGGGAGTCGGCGTGAATTGTCAGGCTCTCTACCATACAATCGATGGCGAGCCGGAGGCCGGCGATCAAAGCCTCGTACTCCGCAACGTTGTTGGTTGCTGGAAACTTCAGTCTGAGGCCATATTCCAGAGTAATTCCATCGGGGCTTATGAGGAGGAGCCCTGCTCCAGCTCCTTCAGCTCCTGAGGCGCCGTCGACATAGAGAGTCCAACGGGAGGTGGCGACATCTTAGGCAGGAGTTGCTTCCGGTGGGATGGTGTATTCTACAACAAAGTCAGCGAGCACTTGTGATTTGATATCCGGCCGGGGCAAGAACTGGATGTCGAATTCGCCGAGCTCTACTGCCCACTTCACAAGTCTCCCCGAGACTTCTGGCTTTTGGAGGATTGCTCGCAGCGGGAGCTGAGTTAGTACTTTCACTGTGTGTGCCTGGAAATAGGGTCGAAGCTTTCGCGCCTAGAAGACGAGCGCTAGGGCTGTTTTTTCTGCCGCCGGGTACCTGGTTTCGGTATCGGTGAGGACCTTGCTGAGGTAGTAGATTGGCCGTTGCACTCCTCCTTCATCCTTCACAAGAACTGAACTGAGGGCCGTAGGGGAAACTGCGAGGTACAGGAACAGGGCTTCCCCGGGGATTGGCTTTGAGAGAAGCGGCGGCGAGGCCAAGTACTGTTTGAGGAGTTCGAAAGCCGTTTGGCACTCGTCCGTCCATTGGAACCCAGTGTGGCGCGCTCCCCGGAGAATTTTGAAGAAAGGGAGGTATTTGTCCCCCGTCCTTGACAGGAAGCGGGAGAGTGCGGCGATCCTCCCATTCAGGCGTTGCACTTCTTTGACAGAGCGAGGCGGCGACATGTCCTCCAGTGCCTTGATCTTCTCAGGGTTGGCCTCGATTCCTCGGTGGGTTACCATGAAACCCAAGAACTTCCCCGCCGTCACACCAAACGCGCATTTGCTGGGGTTGAGCCGCATCTGGAAGCGACGAAGAAGCTGAAAGCACTTTCCCAAGTCTTTCAAATGGTCGCGACGGTGGACGCTCTTCACTAGCATATCATCCACATATACCTCCATCGTCTCCCCGATGAGGTCTTTGAAGACTTTATTCATCAGTCTTTGGTATGTCGCTCCGGCGTTTTTAAGGCCGAACGGCATCACTTTGTAGCAGTAGACTCCTTTGTCGGTGCGGAAGGCAGTGTGCTCCTCGTCTGCGGGATTCATTCTTATTTGGTTGTAGCCTGAGTATGCATCCATGAAGCTGAGCAGCTCATGGCCGGCTGTCGCGTCGACGAGCTGGTCGATCCTCGGAAGAGGAAAACTGTCTTTCGGGCACGCCTGGTTCAGGTTGCTGTAGTCGACGCACATCCGCCATTTTCCAGACGCCTTTTTTACCATCACCACGTTTGCGAGCCACGTGGGATAATCTGCCTCGCGGATGAACCGCGCCTCTAGGAGCTTTGCTACTTCCTCTTCGATTGCCTTTATTCGCTCAGGGGCGAAGTTCCTCTTCTTTTGAATTACGGGCCTGCAGGCGGGATTAATGTTTAATGAGTGAAAAATGATTTCAGGATCTACCCCAGGCATGTCCTCCGGGCTCCAAGCGAAAATGTCCTCGTTCTCTTGCAGGAAGTTTGTAATCCTTTCTCGTTCTTCTGGCGTCAAAAGGGACCCGATCTGGACAGTCCGGGTTTGATCTTGCTGGGAGAGCGGCACTTTCACTACCCCTTCAACGGGTGCTCCTCGCTGAAGAGTGGCTTCATCTCGCAGGTCGAAGTTGTCGATGTTGAGAGCCGTCGCCCTCGCCGGTTGAGCTTGTCTCAGGTAACAGGTCCTAGCCGCCTCCTGGTTTCCACGAACGACCCCGATCCCGGCGGTGGTCGGAAACTTCATGGCTAAATGTGGGATTGATGGGATGGCTCTGAAGATGGATTGGAGCGGTCTCCCAAAGATCGCGTTGTAGGCGGAACTTGACTCCACGACAACGAACTGGATGTTATGGGTTACCTGTCTCGGGAACTCACCAAGCGTTACCGGAAGGGTGATCATGCCTTGGACTGGGACGGGGCGGTTGTCAAAACCGTAGACGGGCCCTGCTGCTGGGCTGAGGTGTTCCTTGGTGAGGTTCATGCTTTGCAGAGTGGAGAGGAACAGGACGTCAACTGAGCTTCCATTGTCGACCAGTATCCTTCTGACGTTGAAACAGGGATCCCCGATCCCGGCGCTGATCACGAGCGGGTCTTGGTGCGGCAGCCGTAACCCCTCGAGGTCTTCATCTCCGAAGACGATGGCAGCGTCCTGCTTGAACTTCTTATCTTCGTGGCCTCTCTCTGGCCTAGCGATGGAGAGAATTTGCGCGGCGAGATTAGGGGACCCAGCTATAGTCTCGACTTGCTCTACCACCGGCATTCCGACCGCTGCGCCGCGAGGTGCAGGAGGCTGATCTCTGGGCTCCCTGGGTTGTTGCGGCTGATTCGGCAGCTGACCTTGCAGGAACCTTCCGAGGAGTCCTTGCCTGACGAGGCGCTCAATTTCCTCCTTTAGCCTTGCGCATTCTTCGGTCGTGTGCCCAGCTCCCCTATGGAACTCACAATACTTTGAGTGGTCGGTTCTTTCATTCTGGTTTAGCGGTCTCGGCCTACGAAATGCCGGATTTTCTTGAATGGCGTAAAGCACGTTGGTTCGTGACGTGTTGAGGGGAGTGTAATCCAGCGGTGGTCGGGGACCCTGGTCCCTTCGGAGATCCCGACCACGATTAGGGTTCCGGCGCTCTTCCGTACGCCGCTCTTCCTGCCTCCTGGGCGCTGGCTCCGATCCTTTCTTCCTCTTCAGATTTCCCTCGAACTGCTGGCGATGCGCCTCGATGGCTTCGTCTGCCGCTATCTGTGCCTCCACTCGATGCACGAGGTCTGGGTAATTTGGAACTGTCTCCCTCATTAGAGCGGAATAGAAGCCGCCTGGGCGGAGCCCTCCCAGGAAGACGCCGCGAAGAAGCTCGGGGTCGACCCCTGGTATTTGCCGCGCCTCCGTGGTGAAGCGGCGGAAGAATTCTTTAAGGGTCTCTCCCTCGCTCTGGCGGATCCCCGAGAGATGAGAGGGATCTCGGACGATTCTTCGGTTGGCGACGAACTGATCTGTGAACCGCCGGGTCAGCTCGGTGAAGTTGTTGATGGATCCTTCTTGCAGGGAGTGGAACCAGGTGCGAGCCTGCCCCTTGAGTGTTGCTGGGAACACCTGACACAGGAGTTGATCGGCAGCGTTGTAGATCCTCATGATGGTGGTGAAATGATTGATATGCTCCAGTGGATCCTCCGTCCCGTCGAACGATTCGATGCTAGGAAGCTTGAAGCCGTGCGGAACCGGATGGGCCAGGAGTTGCTGTGACAAGGGGGAGCCGTGTCGCAGAGGGCGGCGGGCGAAGATGCCCCGGCGTCCGACTTGTCCATACTCTTCAGCGATCACATCGCGAATCTCCTCGCGGGTGGGCCCTCTTATGGCTTGGTTGGCCGCGGCTCCTTGCTGATGGTGCTCGGGTTCCTCCCTAGTTCCCCTGCCGGTACGGGCCGGGCGCGCGGAACTAGCTGCATCCGAGTAGTCTTCTTCGTACACTTCCTCTTCGCGAGCGGCTTCCCTGAGGGGAGCGCGATTAGGGACCAGGATGGGTGCGAAGACCGGAGCGGCTGGTGGAGCAGGTGCTTCACGGTTTCTGAGAAGAGCCAGCATTTCGGCTTGCTGTTCCTCGATCTGACGCATGCGTCCTTCCAGTGTGACGACGGGCGCCAAAGGGACCTCTTCGATGGGAGGCGCGTTGATGAGTGAGTGGGATGGAGCGGGCTCAAGGCGTCCTTCAGGAATGGAGCCATTAGTGGTGCGGGCGCTTCTTCTTGCCATTGCTGCCGAGCACGAGTATTGCCGTGAGGCGAATACTGTCTTCAGAGAACTTTTGGGGAACACGTTCCCACAGACGGCGCCAAACTGTTGCGGCCTCTCAACGCCCTTGGTAGACCGGTTCCAACTCGGTCCGCCTTAGCCCGGGCGGTCGAGTGCGCACACAGTCAGAATGTTGCAGAGAGTAAATGCTGAAAATGATACACACAGAACTTTAGCGTGGAAAACCCTCCAAAGGGTGAAAAACCACGTGGCCAGGGCGGCGCTAGCCGAAATCCACTATCTCAGACTGTTACAATGCCTTTTTGGAGAAAGCGAGGGCGACAGGCCGCGCCTCGTTACAATTGTGGGAGAGAGAGAGAGAGAGCTCCGTGGGTGACAGACCACCACTTAGGAGTCGATCGCCTTGCTGCGTGTCTGGTACGGCTGCGCGCTTGCTAGGAGCGCACTTCGCGGAGCACTTTTACTTTGCTGTTCGGGCTTGGGGTGCTCGCCTGAGAGATGGCGCAGCACTTCTTCTCGGGTGAGCGGCGTTCGCAGGAGGAACCGGTCAGTTAGTAAAAACGAAGTGGCGGAGTGACGGAATGTAGAGAGAGAAGCTCTGAGGAAGAAACGAAGAGAGAGAGAGTCTGGGCCCGAATGAGAGCATGAGACCAAATGAAGACCCTTGGGGGTCTATTTATAGGCTTGGAAGGTGGAAGTTACGGTGGTTATGCGGATAACCACCAAATGGAGGGCCGAGATCGTTGGCGATGATTGAAGGGTCGTGATCGCGCGAGATGATCGGAGGGCCGCGAGGGACTCGGTGGGATCCGACGGAGGAGGGTGAAGGGCGGCGACGGCGATGGCCGGCCATGGGTGGCCGACCATGGCCGCCGGCCGTGAAGGGGGGGCGGCGGCGGCCGGTGGCCGGCCGGCGGCGGCCGGTGGAGGCCGGGCGGCGGCCGGCCGGCGGCGGCCGGCGGGCGGCCGGCCGGCCGGCCGGCGGCGGCGGCCGGCGGCGGGCCGGCGGCGGCCGGCCGGCGGCCGGCGGGCGGCGGCCGGCCGGCGGTGGCCGGCGGCGGCGGCCGGCCGGCGGAGGTCGGCCGGCGATGGCCGGCCGGTGGTGGCCGGCCGGCGGCGGTTGGTGGCGGTTGGCCGACGGCGGTTGCGATCCTGCGCGGGGCGGTTGGGATCCCGCGCGAGGTGGTTTGGATCGGCGCGCGGTGGTTTGGATCCGCCGCGCGGGAGTGGGATCCGGTGTGCGAAGGTGGGATCCGGCGCGCGGTGGTTTCGGGATCCGCCGCGCCGTAATGGGATCCGGTGTGCGGGAACGGGATCCGGTGTGCGGTGGTTACGAATTTCTCCATATATAGAGGGGGAACCCATCAAAAATTATCGCGTGTTTTTGGTTGCGGCACATCCTCTCGGGGTCGCGATCCATATAAATTATCGTAATAATTATAATATTAAGTAAAAATAGTGTTTAATTTTAAAATACCAATGTTATCCAAATTGGAGTAACTAGCATTTTCGTCTAAGTTATTATTTATTTCTATTAAATTTTCAACGTCGTCTACGTCAAATAGAGGATTCAAAGCGGCGGCGCGTGAAAACATCGCTGACATTTCTGTATAATATTTTAAAAATTTTGTTTTCATTAATTTTATTAAATTTTGTCATCTGATATGTTGTCTAAAATAATTTAATTTTTGTGTTATATTAACAAAATTTTCAATAACTAGCGGGCTAGTAGGATAATATACGCCCGATAAAAAAATTTATTGTCGTGTAAAAAACTTTTAATAATTCCATATAACTTTCTAAAACCGCCCAATCGGACTTATTTAAATCTAACATACCTAACGTAGTATAATATTTCATAAGTAGTGATTTTTGACGAATCGCCCGTTTTAAACATTGTTTAGGTCGAGTTCCATCTTATTGGCATGTCAAATAAATGTTTCAAAAAAAATTCACCTTGTGCGTTTATAATTTTTTTAAAATCATGTCGTTGTTGTTTTGAACTATAAATAAATTGTAACATTAAACGAATTTTATTAATACATGATTCCATATAAGCTAATTTATCTTGTACGATTAAATTTAAAACGTGACAAACACAACGAGTATGAAAAAATGCACCGTTTAATGTAGGTTTTAAATCACGTTTTAACCACTCAATTGCGGTGATATTATTTGTGGCGTTATCGAAAGAAATACTCATAATTTTATCTTTAATTTTAAATTCCCGCAAACATTTTAAAATAATTTGATAAATCGCTTGACCGGTGTGCAGGACTTCGAAACTTTTAAAACATATTATGCGCTTATTTAGATCTCAGGAAATGGGATCGACCCAATGACAAGTGATACAAATATATGATAATCCTAATTTTATACTACTTGTTCAAACGTCACTCATTAAACTCACTCGACCCTCAAAATTTTCAAAATAATTTATTAATGATTGTTTCGCTTCTAAATAATATTTAAGTGCGTCGCGCTTAATGGTCGATCGACTTACTTGATGATATTTGGGTTGAACCCCTTGATGTATGTACTCTGTCTCCTCCGCGTCATCATAGTGGCTGAACGACAACACACGTCTGATGACGTTCTTCACCTGCAGCTCCCGCTGTCGACCTTGATCGTATGCCCATATTTGTCCGGATCGCGATAATTATGCCTGACTGGACTCGGGAGCTTGCTTCGCAATGCACGACTTAATGTGTCGTGCGAGTGTCGAGTTACCACTGAGGGTGAGTAGTTTCCCGCAAAGTTTGCACTTTGCCCTGTGTTCGATGCCGACTTTAACTTTGTCGAAGTGCTCCCACACTGGAACCGTGTGATTGTGCTCCAAAATTTCGTGCACCACCGATGATGACGACGCCATGCTTGACAACATCAAGTGAGAGAGATTAAAAGAGTGAAGAGAGAGAGAGTGTGAGAAAGAGAGGGAGTGAGAGAGAGTGAAGAGAGAAAATTGAAGGAAGATGGGGGGTATAAATAGGAATTAGGAAACAAAAATAAAAAAAAGAAATGTTTTAAATAAAAAAATTTAATTAAAATTATTTTAATAAAAAATAAATAAATAAATAAAGTGGCAGCTGGCCACTTTAAAAAAGCTGCCGCCTGCAGCAGCAACTGCCGAGGCCGCAACGGCTATAGAGTCGTTGCTTATAAATGGGACGGGCTTTGCCCGGACTGGTTCCGGCCTGGGCCTAAAAATCGGGCTTTGACCGGCCTGGCCCGGGCCGGTTTTCAGGTCGGGAATTGCCCCAAAATTGGGGCCCTGCAAAGGCCCAGTACGTAGCCCGGGCAGGCCCGAGGAGGGCTTAGCCTGCCACCGGGCGTACCCGGGCTTTTGCCGGGTCGGGCCTGGGCTGGCGCCCCAGGCCCGATTTTTATGACCACCGCTAACTCCAATGACTTAACATATATTATGAAAAAATAAAAATTCTTAAAATATAATAGCTATTTGTGTAATTACACTATATCCCTATAATAAAAATAATGATGTAAATTCATAAAATCCAAAAGCTTTTATAGTAAACCTCCTACACCAAGGTAATCAATAGACCTCCTAGACCTACTTTAAAATAATTTTTTGTTAAAATATAAATGTTTTTGAAAAAAATAATTAGAAAATATTAATTAAAATTTTTGTGCGGTCATTTTGAGTACTCATATGTATATATTATGGGCGCAAGCGGCTTGATGCGGGCGCAACCAGGAGCATCATGGGCGTAGCCCGCCGGGGGCGGCTGAAACCCATCATCGCGGGTTGGGAACTATCGCGCTTGGTCGGGGGCGGGCGAAGCCCACCGTCGCCGGCCGGGTAATGTCGCGCACTCGCGCTTGACAATAGGGGCGGAGCCCCGTGCCGGTCACTCGTGTGTATATATATATATATATATATATATATATATATTGTATATATATATATTGTATATATATATTGTATATATATAATATTAAAAAGAAAAAGATGCATTTGGTTAAACATTAGTGTACAACCTTGTATTCGCCGAGTGGGCCCCCGGAACCCATGAGGTATTTTTGACACCATTTTCAACAAGTTCCAGGACAGGAAGAGAGGCAGGCCAGCGGTGGAGGCGGGAGCCTCTCGCTCGCTCAACCAGCGGTGGAGGCGGGAGCTTCCCGCTCGCTCAACCAGCAAGGGGGGGCGAGATCTCCAAGAGGGGGGGGGGGGGGGGGGGGGGGGGGGGGGGGGGGGGGGGGGGGGGGGGGGGGGGGGGGGGGGGGGGGGGGGCGAGCTCCTCTCGCCCCCGCCCCAGCAGGGGGGGGGGCGAGCTCTTCTCGCCCCCGCCCCCAACAAGGGGGACGAGATCTCCAAGAGGGAGGAGAGCTCCTCTCGCCCCCGGCCCCCAGCAGGGGGCGAGCTCCTCTCGCCCCTCGCCCCCAGCAAGGGGGGCGAGATATCCAAGAGGGGGGGGGGGCGGGGGGGGGGGGGGGGGGAGCTCCTCTCGCCCCCCCCCCCCCCCCCCCCCCCCCCCCCCCCCCGCCCCCTGCAAGGGGGGCGAGATCTCCAAGAGGGGGGCGAGCTCCTCTCGCCCCCACCCCCAGCAGGGGGGCGAGCTCCTCTCGCCCCCCCCCCCCCCCCCCCACCAGCATGGGGGGCGAGATCTCCAAGAGGCGGGGAGCTCCTCTCGCCCCCGCCCCCAGCAAGGGGGGGGGGGGGGGGGGGGGGGGGGGGGGGGGGGGGGGGGGGGGGGAGATCTCCAAGAGGGGGGGGGGGGGGGGGGGGGGGGGGGCGGCGAGCTCCTCTCGCACCCGCCCCAGCAGGGGGCGAGCTCCTCTCGCCCCCCCCCCCCCCCCCCCCCCCCCCCCCCCCCCCCCCCCCCCCCCCCCCCCCCCCCCCCCCCCCCGCCCCCAGCAAGGGGTGCGAGATCCCCAGAGGAGGAGGGGCGACCAGCCCCTCTCTCGCCCCAGCTCCAGTAAGCAGGATGGTTTGCGTTTAGCAGGATGGTCTGCGTTTAGCATCTCGGAATAGCGGGTTTTGGCTGTTCGCAGGCCAAATTTGGGGATATTTTTGTAATCTCGTAGGTCAGATTGTGGTTATTTGCAGCCCAGGTTCTAAATCCTATAAATAGGTCCAAGGAGGCACCATTTGGAAGGATCTCACTTTTGGCTATCTCTCTCCCCAAATCTCTCTAGTGGGTGAGGAGAGCCTCCAAAGGGTGCCCAAGCTTAGCATTGGCTTGGGAGGGGAAGCGCTCTAAGATCGTCCGGGTGTGTGGTGGGACCTCCTCGCTAAGCCCTTGGTCTCATTTCTAGTTCCTTAGCCTCTTAGCCTAGAGCTCTCCCTTGGGAGAAGTAGGTGTGAGGTCACCCCCCAACTTGTTGAGGGCCCGAACTCCACAGAGACCAAGTTATTAGTTTCAACATTATGGTGCGGTGAGCGTGGAGAGTGACCAACTCAAGAAAGTCTTAAGATGAGCTCCATGGCTGGAGGTGGAGGATCCGACCCAGGCCACTCGCAGCCCCCGGTGGATGGAGCGATGTTGGAGATGTTTGAAAATTTTATGCAGGAGGTCCTGCAAACCTTGCAGCTAACCTTTGCCGCAATAGGCGAAGGTAGGAGAGGAAGTGGTCCGGAGGTCCCGTCTTAGTAGGTGGGCGAGAGCCCTCCAGGACAGCAGCCCAGGAAGGAGGTACCAGTGGGGGGAGTGGGGAGGCATTCGGCCCCCACTCGCCCGGTCCCCTAGGAGGGGGGAGTGGGGAGGTGCCAGGCCCCCACTCGCCCAGCCCCAAGGGGGCGAGTGGGGAGGTGTCAGGCCCCCACTCGCCCAGCCCCAAGGGGGCGAGTGGGGAGGTATCTTACCCCCATTCGCCCAGCCCCATAGGTGGGCGAGCGAGAGAAGTCCTTTTTGTGAGCTGGTCCTCTCGGCGCCGGTTCTAGAGGGGTTCGGGGGGCAGGAGATGTCTCACTACTCCGGCAAGGATGACCCCGTCCTGCACCTGCAGTGGTTTGAGGACATGGTCTCCATCAGGCCCATGTCGGACGCTTTCAAGTGCCGACTCTTCGCGACAACTTTGAAGGAGAAGGCAAGGCATTGGTTCCACCAGCTCTCTGCAGGATCTATCTACGCCTTCGAAGACTTGCGTCGAGGTTTCCTGCTGCGCTTCTCGACGTCAAGGAAGAGGAAGAAGGATGGTGAAGCACTCTTCAAGATCAGGAAAGAGCCAAGGGAGTCGCTGGCTCGTTATGTTGATAGGTTCCGGGAAGAGGTTTTACTTCTCCAAGAGGTTCCAGGGTTCACCCTCCAGCTCGCCTTCACAGTGGGGCTGCGGGAGGGGTTCTTCAAGATGAGCTTGAAGCGGAAGTCCCCCTTATCTTTCGAAGAGCTGATGGAAAGGGTGGCGGAAGAAATTGAGAGTGAGGAAGCCAACCCGGAGTTCGCAAGAAGGTTGGCCAAGCTAATTGAACCGGAGGCAAGACAGCAGGGTGGGAGGGTAGAGGCTCCCAAGAGGAAGTTCGACCAAGAAGAGGGCAACTTTCAGGGAGAGAGGCCCGACCCCCCAGAGTGGAGGCAGGGACCGAAGGCACCCTCTCCACCACCTCAGCAAACCATGACAATCGGTTGGGGGAGAAGGAGGAGAGCCAGGAAAGCAGAAAGAAGATGAAAAAGATGGGATATGGTTGAGTTACCCTACTGTGACTTCCACGAGGAGGAAGGTCACGCGACGTCCACCTGCCCTGAGTTCTTGGAAATGAGGGAGGCGAGGGGTCCTAGGCAGCAACAGCAACCGGAGGAGGTCGAGGAAGACCATGCCTGGGAGTAGGAGACCGAGTTTTGGTTTCCATACTTAGTTTTTCTTTAAATCAACGTAGTGTGTTGGTTCACTTCTAGACTTAGTTTTTATTTCATGTAAAATGATGATCAAAGTTATGAAAGTTTTCAAGCTGTCAGCCCCGATGCTAGCCCGCTGACCAGGCTCACATCTAGCTGGCAGGGTCGGGAACCGCTCGGTGGCAGAAAGATCTCAAGGTACTTAGCCCCGATGCTGGCCCGCTGACCAGGCTCCCATCTAGCTGGAAGTGCCGGGAACCGCTCGGTGGCAGAAAGATCTCAAGGTACTTAACCCCGATGCTGGCCCACTGACCAGGCTCCCATCTAGCTGGCAGGGTCGGGAACCGCTCAGTGGCAGAAAGATCTCAAGGTACTTAACCTGATGCTGGCTCGCTGACCAGACTCCCATCTAGCTGGCAGGGCCGGGAACCGCTCGGTGGCAGAAAGATCTCAAGGTACTTAGCCCCGATGCTGTCCCACTGACCAGGCTCCCATCTAGCTGGCAGGGCCGGGAACCGCTCGGTGGCAGAAAGATCTCAAGGTACTTAGCCCCGATGCTGGCCCGCTGACCAGACTCCCATCTAGCTGGCAGGGCCGGGAACCGCTCGGTGGCAGAAAGATCTCAAGGTACTTAACCCTGATGATGTCCCGCTGACCAGGCTCACATCTAGCTGGCAGGGCCGGGAACCGCTCGATGGCCGAAAGTTCTCTAAATGTTTTTTCCTTCGGATGGTTCCGCTGACCGGGCTCTCACTAGCCGGCAGGGCAGGTTAACCTCCTAGGGAAGCTAAAGATTTTTCCCCCAAGGAGGTCTCTCTAGCGGGCTCTCGCTAGCCGGCAGGGTGGGAGGACCACTCGGGGAGGCTATATGTTTTTTCCGAAGTAGCTCCGTTAGTCGGATTTTCAGCGCCACTCATCGAATATACAAGGTTGGACGTTTCTTTCCGAGCGTGTACCTCGCTCGAAAAGAGCGGGGATTGTGTACAACCCAGTATTCGCCGAGTGGGCCCTCAGATCCCATGAGGTATTTTTGACACCATTTTCAGCAAGTTCCAGGACAGGAAGAGAGGCGGGCCAGCGGTGGAGGCGGGAGCCTCTCGCTCGCTCAACCAGCGGTGGAGGCGGGAGCTTCCCGCTTGCTCAACCAGCAAGGGGGGGCGAGCTCCTCTCTCCCCCGCCCCCAACCGGGGGGGGGGGGGCGAGCTCCTCTCGCCCCCCGCCCCCAGCAAGGGGGGCGAGATCTCCAAGAGGGGGGGGGGGCGAGCTCCTTTCGCCCCCGCCCCCATCAAGGGGGCGAGCTCCTCTCGCCCCCCCCCCCCCCCCCCCCCCCCCCCCCCCCCCCCCCCCCCCCCCCCCCCCCCCCCCCCCCCCCCCGCCCCCGCCCCAGCAAGGGGTGTGAGATCCCTAGAGGAGGAGGGGCGACCAGCCCCTCTCTCGCCCCAGCTCCAGTAAGCAGGATGGTCTGCGTTTAGCAGGATTGTCTGCGTTTAGCAGGATGGTCTGCGTTTAGCATCTCGGAACAGTGGGTTTTGGCTGTTCGCAGGCCAAATCCGGGGATATTTTTGTAATCTCGTAGGCCAGATTGTGGTTAATTGCAGCCCAGGTTCTAAATCCTATAAATAGGACCAAGGGGGGCACCATTTGGAAGGATCTCACTTTTGGCTATCTCTTTCCCCAAATCTCTCTAGTGGGTGAGGAGAGCCTCCAAAGGGTTCCCAAGCTTAACATTGGCTTGGGAGGGGAAGCACTCTAAGATCTTCCGGGTGTGTGGTGGGACCTCCTCGCTAAGCCATTGGTCTCATTTCTAGTTCCTTAGCCTCTTAGCCTGGAACTCTCCCTTGGGAGAAGTAAGTGTGAGGTCACCCCCCAACTTGTTGAGGACCCAAACTCCACAAAGACCAAGTTATTGGTTTCAACAATTAGGACTTCTCAAATTACCCTTTTAATAAAAAAATATTATTTTGAAAGTGAGGAGAGAGAGAGAGATAGAGAGAGAGAGAGAAAGAGAGGAGAGAGGGGGAGAGAAAGAGAGGGAGGGAGAGAAAGTGAGGGAGGGAGAGAGAAAATAAAATAATCTTTTTAAGTATATACTTATTTTTTTACAAAATAAATTGTAATATTGATATATATTTTTTACGATCATTTTGAGTACTCATATGTATATGTTGCGGGCGCAGCCCGCAGACGCATCGAGCACGGGGAAGCCCGCCCGCAGACAGCATCGCGCCGGGGCTGGCGAAGCCAGCCGTCGCCGACCGGATACTGTCGTGCTTGGTCGTAGGGGTGGAGCCCCGTGTCGGGCCCTTATATATATATATTCTGAATTTTCATTGTCTTGTCGTGAGAAGTGAACAAAGGTGAAAATATGGTTTTCTTTTTTCCATTTTTCTATTTTTGCCGAGAAACTGCCGCCCCTATTTCCTTCATCGACTCAGGAAACACCTCTCCATAGCTGGCGAGATCTTGCTCATCCTACAGATCTCGAGCGCAAGAGAACAGTATTTCGAACTATTCATACTCGACTCTGCTTCTTATTCGTTTACAGATCAGAGTTGGAGAAAGTATTTCCGACGGGCTGGCACTTCGGATTTGGATCAAGATCCCCGGCGAACTGCTACAGTCCTCATCAGCGTAATTTGGAAGTTCAGATCTGGTTGAATCCGACACTGCAGAATAGCCAAACACCCTGTTCTTCGGATCCGATTCGACGACCTTCATATGTTCCTAGTGAAGAGCTCTGAATTTAGATCGCTGGGAAAAGAGATTTGCATTTCCCTATTCTTCCTGAGCTTGATAGAGTTTCAGTTTTACTATAGTAGAACTTGCTATTTTGTTGATCTATGCTTCAAGAATCATTACAGAGATTAGGGGCCAGTTTGGGTGAGCTGTTGCTGATGGAAAGCTGCTGATGAGCTGTTGCTAATAGGAAAAGTGTTGTTTCTGGAAAACGGAGTTTTGTTAAAAAACTGTTTGTGTGAAATGGAGTTTGCAGAGCTTTTGATAAGCTGTTTTGTACAAACTGTTTGGCAGAAATGGAGTTTTTGTAGGTTAATTTTTTGTAATTAATTTAAATTCTACGTTTAATACCTGAAATCATTTTCAACATTTAAAATCAACGTCACACTACATACCAAATAAAATATCAATATTTTTCAGATATTACAAAACAACATAACAAAAAATATTTTTAACTCTCGACGCACAATCCATCAGCTGCTTGCAAATATTTCGGTGTATCACCTACATAATTGAAAATACTTTGTATTAGAATCTTATATTAAATTAAAATATAAAATATGAGGAAAGAATTTTACCTTCTTGCATCATAGAGTTGTTGCGATATAGACTCGCAAATACATTTATATACATACAAAAATTACATATCCCTACAAAAATGTGTAGAATGGCTGCGTACAGAAATCGGAAGAACAAAAAAAAATTCATATCCCTACAAAAATTACAAACGAATAGAGGAAATCAGGTGAGTAGATACCTGATGTTGGATCTCGAAGAGTTGAGGCTGTTAGGAGAGGAGATCGGGTGCAGAAACGCCGTCGATTGGGAGCAGAAATCAGAAGAGTAATCGATTGGGAGCCGACGTTCGATCGATTGGGAGCCGGCGCAGTGGAGAAGAGGCGTCGATCGTAGTCGCACTTCGACTGGAGAAGAGAGGCGAGGAAGAAGGAGGACTCGCGGAGCTAGGGTTTTGCCGTCGGGGGGATTCGGGAAGAAGAAGAGAAGACGCGAAGAGGAGATCGCGCTTGCGGCGCGGTGGAGCTGGAGGAAATTCGCGCGGATCAGCCCTAGGAATAAACTGCGGATATTTAGAACCGGCGTTTGGGAGCTGACGCTATCCAAACACAGCTTATGAAGGAACCTCCATTTTTTACCTACCGCACCGGAGCCTGTAAGCTGCGCCAAACGGTACCTAGATCTCTTGTCTGCTAAAGCTGATTACTTCAGAAACCAAATCTATTTGTATTTGTATGTTGGAAGGATTTTCGGACACGACGGAATTCATAAAGAACAATATTTCACAACTGCTGTGAATATCCACTATCATGAAGCATGAACAAGAGTCGAAAAACGGTATTCATTATGTTCCGCTTTTCAGTTGTATTCCATCGATTCTAGTTTCGACAGGTGTACTTTATTTTGATTAGTTAGAAAAATAATATTTGGCATAAGCTCCAACTATAGACCGGTAGCATTTGATTAAGACGATTCTAGGAGCTTCATTAGTCGCTATAGATATGTGCATTTTCAATAATATAAATTCATCGTAGTGACGCTTTTTGCAAATAAGATAACACAAATGACTATGATAGATGATCACGTCTTCAAATGTATGATTCTTTATATATATATCTTTATTATATAAGTTAATATAACATTCTTAATGCTTTTACCGTGCTTTCATTTTCCACCGTTGGATCTTTCACATGTTTTTTCCGAAACATCTTTAATATAAAAAAATAAAAATAAACTTTCCCGTAGAGAGAGAGACAGAGAGAGAGAGTGGGGTGGAGAGGGAAAGAGAGAGGAAAAAATAATCTTTTTAAGTATATACGTATTTTTTTTACAAAATAATATTGTAATATTTATGTATATTTTTTTACGGTCATTTCGAGTACTCATATGTATATGTTGCGGGCGCAGCCTGCAGACGCATCCAGCACGGGCGAAGCCTGTGCTGAGGCGGGCGAAGCCCGTCTGGATGCGGTCGAAAGCCGCCCGATAGCATTGCGCCGGAGGTGAGCAAAACCCGTCGTCTTCGACCGGGTACTGTCGCGCATGGCCGTGGGGGCGGAGCCCCGTGTCAGGCACTCGCGCGCGCGCGTGTGTGTGTGTATATATATCTTTAACTACTATATACAAGAAGTTGTCTTTGGTGCAACAATCAAAATTGTCAAATATAGTCTCATTCTTTTACTCCAATGACTTAACATATATTATGAAAAAATGAAAATTCATAAAATATAATTACGATTTGTGTAATTACACAATATCCCTATAATAAAAATAATTGTAGAAATTCATAAAATCCAAAAGTTTTTAGTAAACCTCCTACACCTACTATGGTAGGTAATCATTAGACCTCCTAGACTTACTTTAAAACGATTTTTTGTAAGAATATAAATGTTTTTAAAAAAAATAATTATAAAATATTAATTAAAATTTTTGTGCGGTCATTTTGAGTACTTATATATATATATATTGTGGGCACAACCGGCTTGATGCGGGCGTAGCCCCGAGTGTCATGGGCGTAGCCCGCCGGGGGAGGGCGAAGCCCGCCGTCGCGAGCCGGCTACTATCGCGCTTGGCCGGAGGCGGGCGAATCCCGCCGTCGCTGGCCGGGTACTGTCGTCGCTAGCCGGACAAATGCCTACATTCAGGGATAGGAGGGAGAGAGGGATAGAAGAGAAAGAGAGAGAGAAATTAATTTTTTAGGTAAAATTTTACATTTTCTTACAAAATAAAAATAGTAATATTGATTCACATTTTTTTTACGGTCATTTTAAGTACTCATATGTATGTGTTTAGAATAAAAGGTTAGTGCTCATATGCAGGCACAACCCACTTATAGGCAGGCACAGCCCACTCATATGCAGACGCAAACCGCTAAAATGCGGGCGCAACCCGCTCGAATGTCGGCGCAATCCGCTCGAATGCAGGTGCAGCACGCTCGAATGAATGCGATCGCAGCCCGCTCAAATGTCGACGCAACCCGCTCGAATGCAGGTGCAGCCCGCTCGAATGCGGGCGCAGCCCGTTAAGAGTCAGCGAGCACGGACGAAGCCCGTGCGGAGCTGCTCGTATATATATATATATATATATATATATATATAAATTTATATATTTATATATTTCTTTACCGTATATAAAGAAATATCAAACCCATGAATTTTAAATTCATTAAAATGATTACAGTCGTCGAATCTGGCATGATATTTCATTAGCCGTTGGATCAAACCGCTCCCTCTCTCTCTCCATTTTTTCATAGGTCTCCTAAACCTACTAGAGGACGACCTAAACCTACTAGGGGGTGACCTAAAACTATGTTAAAATAATTGAATTTGAATCAGGTACCGCTAAAAATACGCTACGCGGCGTTAGAATATATCTCGTCCTGATGAAGCCTCACAATCTGTGTAGCCAACCCAAAATACATCATTTTCAAATACTGAATGCCTTTTTTTTTAATTTATACCGGAATATATATATCTTAATCCCACGACGTGGGACTAAATTTGAGCAAGATTTTAATAAATTAAAATAAAAAGTAAATAGGCGTGCCAAGTGAGGTTCGATCTGCCCACCACCACCTTTACAATCATGCATCTTATCCATTAAGCCATGAACACTTGCACGTTATATTGTATGCACAGTTTTTATATGTACTAATATTAATTAAATTAAGTTAAAATTAAATTTTTGGTTTACATTATGTTAAAATTAATTTTTTATATGTACTAATATTATTTATAAACGCCGAGGGCGGGCGAGCCCGCCCCAATGTGGCCGAAGGCCGTCCCGATGTGGTCAAAGGCCACCCGTGAGCTAGCATCGAGCACGGGCGTAGCCCGCAGAGGGCGGGCGCCCGCCGTCTCCGGTCAGTACTATCGCGCTTGGCTGTAGGGACAGAGCCCCGTGTCGGGCACTCGTGTGTGTGTGTATATATATATATTTATATATGTGATCAGTTGTCCTTCATATACCACGAGATGCCCGAAATAAACTGATGGATTCGGCGAGCTGAAAATAAACTGATGGATTCGCCGAGCTGGAAGCGGACGGAAGAATAGATGACGGAAATTGCGGAGGCGACCGCATTGAGGTCCTAGAATGCTTCCGTCGCTCTTATCTTCGACATTCCCTTCTCCGACGAACTCTCTCTGTCTCTCTCTCTGCCGCTCTCTGCCGTCGGTGCACTTGTTGCAGAATTGCTTTGCAGGGGCTAGAGTTTTGACGGACAGGTCGGCATCTTTGTTTGCGACCGATAGAATCTACTGTTATAATATAAATATCTTTATATATAAGTATATATGCAATTAATAAAAAATGATAAAAAAGAGTGGTGTTATGTGCAGCCCAATTTTAGCTACGTGCAAACCGTAAAAAAAATCAAAATATCATTAAAGAGTATTTTATTTGTATCCTCTAAAAACTTAGGTGCAACCCAACACCAAAAACAGTTCCGTTTTTTCCTTCTCCGGCTCCAGCTTTGATTATCTCTGACGACGTTCTTCTGATTCCTTCCTCTCAGTACCCAAATAGTCATTCGTGCATGTGATCGCAATTTGTGAACCTTCACTTCATCTTCCTCCCAAGCAAGCACTATAAACCCAACCCTACCTCTCCCCTCTCTTCCACCACATATCTCAATCCCCCTTCTCCAAAAAAAAACTCCATCGACTGTATAATACTGAACTTTAACTGACCAACAACCATCTGATATTTAAACCTCTCCAACTCCACCTGCCCTAGCTTCACAGTTTCGTCCCCTATTTCGCTCTTTCAAACAGATAGAAACAATGGAAACAGGGGCGGATCCAGGAAGTTCAGTAAGGGGGCCAAGACATAAGGCAAGATGAACAAAATTGCGAAAATAAACTTTCATTTTAATTTTTAGGCTAAACATTTTAGAAGTCAACAACTATAATAAGAAACAAAAAGATACAAACAACCATATAAAAGTTACTTCAATTATGCACGATGATTTTTCACATCATAGAATTTATCTATGATCAAATCTTTGTCAAACTTCTCTGCTATTTCTCGCTCAATGTATAAAATCATGCAATTTGCTAGAAATTCATCTTCCATTTTATTGCGAAGTCTTGTTTTAACAATCTTCATAGCTGAAAATGATTGTTCTGTAGTTGCTGTTGAGACCGGAAGGGTCAAAATGAGTCAAATTAACCTGTCAATAAGATACTATGTCTTTGACTTTTTTGTCTCCATCAATTTCTCACATAATTGGGTAATTGTAGGCAAATTCTTCAAATCCTTATGAGAATGAACATCAAACTGATAATGTTGTAACTGAGTATTCAACACAAAAAACTCATGTTCACTGAAATCCTGAGAGTAGAAATTCTTAGCAAGGGCACATATATCATAAATATTGAAAGATTTGTAATTATCGCTTGGATCTAAAGTCATGCTAAGGCGAAATAGCTCCATAGAATTTTCATTGAATCTAGAGTTCAGCTCCTGTAACCCATAATCTATAGTGGCATTGAAAATATCCACCAGAAAATGATGTTCCACTGTAATGATATCATATGGACTTCGAAATCGACGATCACTGTATCGAGCAGTCATGTCTTGAACAGCAACTTCATTTTTCTCACAAAATAATTTCACATTTTTCCAAAACTTTTCTCATCTATCTGCCCGAAATTTTTGAATGATACTTTTCGTCGTTGAAACCAAATTTATAGTATTTAATATGTCCTGAGATTGATATTGCAATGCTTTGCATAGAATATCACTAATTCCCAAAAATTCTTTCATTAAATGTAGGATAAATACAAATTCAAAAACACCAATCCTTCTGAAGGCTGCCTCAACATCTCTCCGCTGAGCAGATGTCCATGCATTTTCACTGATATCAACCAACACAGAGCAAGTGGCATTATACATATTAATAACACTACAAATAGAGTTGAGATGAGACGACCATCTAGTGTCCCCATGTCATTGCAATGAACCAATTTAATTTGCTCCCGTGCCGATCTCAATTTCACCAAGAGCAATCATGTGATCAAAATAATCCTTTTGTGCAGCCCGTAATTGATCATTGCGCTTGGAGGAAGCACCAACAGTGTTAATAATATATATTAATTCATTGAAAAAATTATACACTGTTTTCACTTCCTTTAATGTTGCAACAAGGACTAACTAAAGTTTATGTGCAAAACAATGGACATAATAAACATGTGGACATTCATTGAGGAACAAAGCTTTTAACCCTTTCCATTCACCACACATGTTACTTGCACCATCATATCCTTGATCGCGCATATCTTGAATACTCAAATTATGCTGGGACAGAATTGCAGAAATTTCATGTTTTAAAGTTAACGCACTTGTATCTTTAGCATGAACAAGATCTAAAAACTTTTCTTGCACCAAGCCGCGAACATCAACGAATCGAATCACGATGGCCATTTGCTCTCTTTTTGACTCGTCTCTTGATTCATCAAATATAATGCAATATTTAGAATCGCCAATTTCTTTGCGAATTGTATCTTGCACCATTTTGTCATAATAGATAAAAGATATTTCTGAATAGTTGGCGAGATATACATTGCATTTCCTGGAGCATTTTCTAAAACAACATCATCTACTTCCTTGTTATAATTTCTAAGCAATTTAATCATCTCAATGAAATTACCATGATTAATAGACTCCGAAGTTTCATCATGACCTCGAAATGCAACTCCTTGAAATGCACACAAGCGCAAGACGTCAATTGAAGTTCCAACCCGTAATCGATTCATTACGATTTGTTGAGATATTTGTTGTTGCATTACTTTATCAATATGTTGATAATGAATCATTAATTCTTCACATTTTTATAGCAATATTGTGTGGCGAACAATGACCTTTCCCTACATGAGTCAAAAACGCACAATCTTTTTCATTTACTTTCCTCCAATTTCGAAATCCTTCAATAGTGAATGTGCTTGATCCAAAACGACCACTAGGTTGTTTATTAAAAACATAGCACGACAAACAATAAGCAACATCTTTCACAGGAGGATACTCCAACCATGAAAACTTCTCAAACCAAGAATATTGAAATCTTCGACTATGTTCACCTGAGACGGAGGACGAATATTCTAGAAGTTTGTGCTGATAAGATCCAGCTTTAACGTACGCCCGTCACATTTCATCTTGTTGATCAATGGAATATTCCCAAATTTGAGGTCGTAATCCGGGATCTAGCTCAAAAACGAGTGGACGTTTCTCAACTACATATGACTCAGCAGGCAAGGAAGATGGGGAGGCTTCCGATGACGTCTTCTTATTGAAAAATGAGTTAATAGTTTTCGTCTTCTTCATAATAACCAAATTGAAAAATTTTGACGTCAGTATGCAAATATATTTTCTTAAGATTGAAGAATAAAAACTAATTTTTGACATGATTGTCTAGCAATTATAATGCATAAAAAGCCAATTGCAAAAAAATCTTAAGATTCAAGATTAAAAATACTGGAAATAGGTTTGTTGGCAGGAAATACACTGCAAATCTGTAATTACTCGGTTGGAATGAGCATGAAATACTTGAGTGTTTACAACAGGGAAATACAGACACTATCAAGCTTTTAAATTTTTTTAAAATCGGTTTGATGTTGCCAGGAAATAAAGGAAATTTCAAGATCATGAAAATACTAGGACAAATTTTAAAATTTCAAGATCATGAAACTACTAGAGTACTAGGCATGGGAAAAATTTTATACCTGCCGGCGAACGGCGCAGCCTTCAGCGAACCGGCGAACGGCGAAGCGGGCCAAGCGACGAAGCTTTGGGAGAACCGGCGAAGACGGCGGGACTGCGGGAGGAGCGGCTGCGGAGGAGAGCGAGAATGAAACAGGATTGCGCAGGGAGGAGCTGTTTTATTGCCGAATGCCGATGCATGTTTTCGTATTTAATATCCGCGGGACTGCGCAGGGAGGAGTTGTTGATATGATATCTCACCCAGTCACCCGTGACCCGTCTCATCTGAAACATGATTTTAATATTTTATTGCCTGCGCGTGTTTAGTTGCGGGTCGGGGGGGGGACATTAAATTTTCTAAAAAAATAATTTTTATAATAAAATTTTAATAAACAAAGGTTAAAAAAAACATTGGGGGCCAGGGCCTAGTTGGCCCCCCTTGAATCCGCCCATGAGTGGAAATGATAGTTTCGTCCCCTATTTTCCCCTTTTCTCCATTTTCCTCCGGCTTTGACAATATTAGCAACCATCCAAACAGATAGAAACCATCCAAACTGTTTGTCCCTTATTTGAAACTGGCAAGAATTGCTCTTTCCATAGAGTGATTTTTCATCCCCTCTTTCATTCAATTAATTTTATTCTCTTTCTATTCCTTTCCCTCTGTCTCTAACTGGGAGAAGCTATCTAAATTTCAAAATGTTGACCTTGGTAGCGCCTCACCTCTCTGCATGCATCAAGTTTTGTACAAGTTTTCACGAGGTTTCGTGATTTTAGGAAAAGATAAAATAAGAAGTGGATTGCCGATTCGCACTTTTCAGGCTTTTTCTGATTCCTTCGGCTTGGTTAGCACCTAATAAGTTGATTTGCACTTAAATTTTTTTGATTTGCACATAACCGTGATTTGCACATAGCCAAACATGATTTGCACGTATAATTACTCTAAAAAAACATTTTGACTCTTTGTAAGCAATTCCCTATTTTTCATTAAATTTATGGATTTTTAATTTCATATATATTTGCAAATAAACTATACAAATTTAAATTACTTATGAATTTATTAATTAATAAACTTGCTCCTGTTTCACCGGATAAGATCAGGTCTGTATCTTCCCTCCCCCTTACTCCACTTCCGCTCAACCCCCCATCCCTCAGTCCTCCAAATGGAGGCCTCTCTTCGCTTTAGCCCGTCCATCTCATCACCCCAACCCAACCAAACCCTAACCCTAACCTCGACCCGAACCGGCATTCACCCTAACCTCCCGACCTTCTCCGCTTCCCGGCGCCACCGCTCGCCGGCGATACGTGCCGCCATCAGTCGTACGAAGAAAGAGCAGACAGTCGATTCCGTCAGGACCCAGCTTGAGAACTGTCATCTCGTCGCAGGAATCCGATATAAGGGCTTCACCGTGAGTCAGTTCCAGGAACTTCGCCGATCCCTCCCTGAATTCGTGCACCTCCTCGTCGCCAAGAACACTCTCGTCGGAAAAGCGATAGAGGGGACTCCATGGGAGGCGCTCGGTCCCTGCATGAAAGGGATGAACGCGTGGCTCTTCGTTCACACCGAAGAGATTCCGGAGGCCCTCAAGCCCTACCGGAGCTTCCAGAAGGAGCGCAAGCTTGAGGAGAATGATTTCGTGGGTGGGGTGTTTGAGGGAAAGTTCTACGCACCGGAGGAATTTAAGGTTCTGGAGACGATGCCGAGCCGGGTGGAGATCTATGCGAAGCTGCTTGGGTCGCTGCAGTCGCCGGCGATTGGGCTTATTGGGACGCTACAAGCTCCGGCAAGAGAGATTGTGATGCTTCTTAAGGCACATGTGCAGAAGCTCGAGGAGGTAGGGGATGGCGGCGCCGTAAATGCCTAGGTTTGTTTTAAGCCTGTTCGATTTTTTTTTAATTTCTGAGGGGGATTAATGTAAGTAGAATTTCACAATTGAAAAAAAACGTTTTTTTTCCCTAATTGGTATGAGTATTCATGCCGGCATTAGGTATTTTGGCAGAATGCACCCCTCATTATTCTATGTTTTAGCAAAATGCACCGCACCCTCAATTTGTTAAATTGGCAAAATACACCCCCATTATGATTAAATTTAGCAAAATGCACCCCAAGTTCTATTTTTCGGAGTATTTTGGTCTTCGTCATGTGTTATGATTAAAATAACTCCTAAGATTTCTTTTTCCCCTGATTGAAGCTTGGTGTCACGACTTTCATCCGCCAGGATACCAAAGTTCTCAAGAAATAATGACTACAAAAAAGGATAAGGAAGCATCTGGACAGATTGAACCGAAAGAACGTCCAGAGCTATCTAACTAGATGGTAAAACTGTGCAACTCTCTCCTCAAAACACCATATACATTTAACAGATTGAACTGGCTCCATTTGTTATACGGTTCAAATGTATTTTTAAAACAGTAAACCAGTTTGAGTTTGGTTAATAAACAATCAAGATGAAATTGGGTCCCAAACTAACAACATGTTTGAACTACAATAATTACATAAACTAAAATTACAATACTTGTTATAGTCCCAAATTATAATAACGCAATTGGTCCAAAATAACAAAATATTCAACATGACACCATCATTACACAAAATTAGACCAATCCTCAATCAAAACAACAACAAAATGCAAACTTGGCCAATCCTTTTATGCAGCACCTTCAGAACGCAAAATTTCTCTTCAACACACCATTCAAGTGGAGCACCTGCATATTATGAAATCATTGTCATAAGAAATATTGAAACATGAAAACCCATAAAAATACGTTGAATGATACAATATTATTTACCAGGTACCAATGTGGCTTACTAGGCACGTAGATATGTTTCAAAGCTCAAGATGTCCTCCGCACCTACAAAAGAATACCATTTGATTATTAAACAATCAAATATATAAAATATTTTTAAAACGTATTAGATGATTTTTTGCTTATCGGAATTTTGGATCTCTTTATACGTGTTGAAGGCAATGTTGTATTCGTTCTGTTGGAAGCATCTGGACAATTTCTTTTGTTATGACCTCTCAACTCACAATGAGAAAACGAGTATTTTTAACCATGTTTTTAATGCCATATTTTTTGGTCTCCAATTCATCTTCCTCCAATCGTCTAGCATGTTGTAACCGTCTTTCAGGCTTCCTCTGAATAGTAGACCACGACACAATTGGATTCAAGTTTACTACTGGCCATTCCTTTTGTGAATTTATGGAATTTAGTATGTGCTAATATGCCTGCATAAATATCTCTTTCTTGTACCAAAGTTGCACGTAGTCTTGAACATGTTCCCTTCGATAAAAGATGCATGCAGTAGCATGCACACATGGAATGCCTGTGAGATCCCATCGTTTGCAACTGTAGGAACTCAAGTCAACTATCCACTTATCTCCTGCCCACTCATTAACTTCAAACTTATCATGCCCATTCCATCCTAAAATATAGCCGTGTGCATTCTCTTTTGAAGTATCTAGTTGCCTACCTAAATCACCTAGAGGGGGGTGAATAGGTGATCTCTACGTCTTTTGCGGAATTAAAAATAAACGTAAAGCACAGCACACAAAATTAATCACAGCCACAGATAACACCAGGAATTTATAGTGGTTCCCCGTACTTGGGTACTCCACTGCCGGCCTCGCCAATCTAGCACCACAGCTAGACTTGACTACTCACTAAATCTCGGATCAGAAAGATCCTACAGTCTCGGAGTCAAACTCCTACAAACTCAGAGAGAACCTCTCTTACAACTCGGAGAAAACTTCTCCTACAACTCGGAGAACAACCTCTCCTACAACTCGGAGATAACAACTCCTACAACTCGGAGATAACAACTCCTACAATAGATTGAAAAGGGTTTGAACAATACTAAACCAGATCTGAATAACAGAGGCGTTTTCTTCCTTCTTCTTGAATGGCTTTTGAGAACGATGAGGAAGAACAACGATCCTTCAAATCTGTCTTTGGCAATCCGAAACGATCCAATAGAGATTGTAGAACCTGAGTATGGATCAATCGAACCCTTCTTGATAGAAATCGTCAACTCCAATGAGAAGAACGATCTCCAATCGTAGACGACGGCGAGCGGCGTTTTTCACGTTCTTTTTGATCGGGAGAGAGATTAGGTTTAGAACGATTCGGAAAAACTTCTTTTTAAATAACCCAAGAGCAACTCTATATATGGAGAGGAGCGATTTAGGTTAAATCGGTCTTAAACGTACTCAAAATAGCCGTTAGAAACGAAGAGGGGCGATCACGATCCGTCAGAACAGAGAAAACGAAATTAGAAATTTACGGACAGATGTCTCGAGACATGAGGGATCTCTCGAGACATAAGGGATCTCTCGAGACATGAAACGGGGAGAGCAGGAAAGGGATGTCTCGAGAACTCGATGATCTCTCGAGACATTGCAAAGAATTCAGACTTAAGATCTCTCGAGACAACCACGATCTCTCGAGACATGTCTGATCTCTCGAGACATATCCTTAGGAAAAATTTTTTTTCCACAAAAATTTCTTTTCTTCTCTTGAACACATGCAGCAGCCGCACTCCAAAGTCTTCAATAGTCTTGAAAAAGAAGTGTACCCCAATAGTGAGATCACACATGAGTCATCACCATGTTTCATATAATGAGGGATTACATTTTATGAAACTGTGTTTGCAGACCCATTATGACCTGACATTGGCTTACACTTAGCCATGATAATCTGCAAGACAATGCTAGAAAAGCATATCAAATACAAAAGCAATTCAATCTTAGTTTAATGGTGACTTCTCACAAATCAAGGTAATTGTGAATGCAATTTCCAACAATCTCCCCCTATTTGTAGAAGTCAGAACCCTGTACACTAAGTTGAATTACAGCAGTTAAAGAATAAATATGCTACACTACACAAAGATATAGAAATGAAAAAGTAAAGAACATCAAAACATCAAATATATATATATATCTAAATTTGAATTGTTCAGAAGACTTGATGTTCACTAAATCATAATGAAAACAAAATATGTCTTGTCAGCATCATCATCATCATCCTTCAAGACCTCCTTTTCCTCTTTTCTTCTTGTCTGGAGAAAAAGGCATGAGGCTTGGGATGGTAAAACGGAGGAGGTTCCGGAGCATCAGCATTATTATAACCAAACGCTCTGAAATGAATCCTTCGCTTCCTTTAAGCTGTCTCATGTATTTCCCATTCTTGAGAGCTGTAGCATTCAGATCTGTTCATTTTACCTTCATGAACTAACTTATAGGTTTCAAGAATAATGTCTTTTGAGACGGGGCTCCAGATTTCTGGATAACTTTTCTCAACCTTAGCTTTGCACTGACCTGTAGAGCTAGAACTAGGAACTGATCGACTGGCAGAAGAACCTTCACCAAATTTTCTTTTTCCTTTGGTCCCAGCCCTATCTGATTGTTCTTCAACTATAGGAGCCTTCCCAAGTAGTTCTTCTGGCCTGGGAGAAAACTGAGGAACAGGAACATCTGGATCAATCGCCAACTCAGGAAAAATCTGATTATGAAGCCACGTTGCTGTTTTGAATGAATAAGCATTAATAACAGCAACTTGCTTCAACATCCTGGAAGAGAACTGCTCAAACTGAGAATTCCATGAGCTTTGAAGAGCAGAAACGGAGCTTTCAATCAAATCTGTCATTTTAGCTACTATATTTTCCTCCCCCTTTCTGACTTCTACAGATAGGGTTTGGAGAGTATCATCTTTGAACTTTCCGACTTCATCAACAATTCTGAACGTATTAGCTTCAGCCTTGTCAGACACTGATTCTTGAAGCTTTGTCAGTATAACAGTCTGAGTCAACACTGTGCCTACACCTTCAGTTGCATGATCAATTTGCTTGCTCCCTAGGCTCATCAAATCAGAGAGATTTTCATAATTGGATTTTATCTTAGCTAACTCTCTGCCTAGTTCACTTTCAACTGAGGCAATTTTCCTGTGAACAGTCGTCAAAGAATTTTCAAACTGTGCATTCTGCTTCTTGAGCAGTGCTTCAATCTTTCCTAGAAGAGAATCTTCTGCACAACCTAGCTCATCTGGAGCATTCTTGGTTGTGTCATACTCTGACTCCCCCTCAACATGTACTAGGGGAGGTGACAATTCATGAACTGACATGACATCATCATCATCTATGTTAAAAACAAAATCAGCACCAGACCCTGCCGGTTGGCCACTGGGACTGTGCTCTTCAGATACTGGAAGGGATTCTGTTGGAGCTGATGAGGATTTACCTTTGGCTTTTGAACGGATTGGCAGCTTGGCACGACCTGAAGCTTTAGAGCGAGTTCGAGAGGAAAGTGGCAATGATCTTACCAAGGGTGCTTGATCTTCAGAAGGAGCTGGAGTTTCTGCTTCTCTTGCAACTGCAGATTTAAGAGTCTCCCCCTCAGAAGGAGCACCAGCCATTTCCGGCTTCTTGATACGAATGTCCCATCTCTGCAAAGAGCTGACATCGATCTTCTTAAGGTGATGGATAACTGTACCTTTGGACATGTTGAAAATAGCAGGGTTAAACTGATTTAGAAACAGTGAGATGATCCGGGCAAAGTTAGGAGTGTTTATGCAAGCTTTGATATTTGAGAATAAGATTGAGGCCCAATCTCTCTTCTTTCCAGTAACAATGCCAATCATCAACAGAAACATCTCTTCAGACACATGTCCTTGAGAGTCTGTCTTGCAGAAAAGTGCCTTTGAGATAATGTCCAGCAGGAGCTTCCCTACAGCATTCAACTTATTCCTCTTAACTGTAGAAAAATCTGAATCAAGACCACAGAACCTTGTTGTAGTCAACCAATCAGTGTCAACTAGCTCTTCTTCAGCTTCCACTTCAGACAACTGCAAATACTTAGCGAGAGTCTCTGGAGAGACTTTGATTTTGATACCCTTAACGAAGGAGATCAACATACTTCCTTCCTTGATTGGCTTCACATTGATGAAGAATTCTTCAACCTCTTCAAACAGTATCCGGCAAGGATGCTCGAGAACGAAGGTGAGACCAGCGGCATCAAGCAAACAAAACAGAGTATGGAACTCATCGGATAAACTTGCAAGACCTAACCGAATTACCTCGTTGCCGACTCCGATTTTCGGATGAGGAGAGGGAGCCATTGCAGCAAGATGGAGGGAGGAATGTTGAACGAAGAATCACCGAGAACCACCGCAGCACTGAGACCGGTCGCAGACGATCGTCGCTCGAGAGGAAGACGAAAGGTCGAGGAGGTCTCGGGAGATGACTCGCGTGAACATCAAGTTTTCCGATTTCGTACATATATATATTTTTGATTTTACGAAAATTCGAAAATTATAAAAGGGAAATAGCGCGTACCTGACGGTTGGATTCCAAAAAAAAAATAACCTATGTCTCGAGAGATACACCGTGTCTCGAGACATCACTTTATTTCGAAATCTGCTTCTTGTCTCGAGTGATGACCTATGTCTCGAGACATGACCTGTCAAAAGAGAACTTCCTGTCGCCAAGGTTTTGACTGACTAGAGCATTACTCCATGTTGAGCATTCCAAGTTCCGTCTTGAAGAAAGAGAACTTGGTCTCATTCAGTGGCTTCGTGAAGATGTCTGCAACTTGCTTATCCGTGGGGACATAACTCAAATTTATGTCACCCTTCTCCACATGCTCCCGGATAAAGTGATATCGTAGCTCGATGTGCTTTGTCCGACTGTGAGAGACTGGATTATTTGCGATAGCGATTGCACTGGAAGAGTCGCAAAACATAGGAATGTCTTTGAGCTTCATGTTGTAGTCTTGAAGTTGATTTCTTATCCAGAGAAGTTGTGCGCAATAACTGTCAGCAGAAATGTATTCCGACTCGGCGGTTGATATTGCAACACAATTCTGCTTCTTGCTACTCCAGGAAATAAGTCTCCTTCCGAGGAATTGACACGTCCCAGAAGTGCTTTTCCTGTCGTCTTTGCTACCTGCAAAGTCTGCATCTGAAAAACCAATTAGTTCACTATCATTACTTCTTGGGTACCATAAACCAAGATTTGGTGTGCCTTTAAGGTATCTCAAGATTCGCTTTGCAGCAGTATAGTGGGATTCCTTAGAGTTCACCTGATATCTAGCACATACACATGTAGAAAATATTATATCAGGTCTACTGGCAGTAAGGTAGAGCAATGAGCCAATTATGCTTCTGTACTTGGTTTCATCAAAAGGTTTCCCTTTCTCATCCTTGTCCAGAGACGTAGCTGAGCTCATTGGAGTCCTCATAGAGGTTGCACTCTCCATTCCAAATTTCTTAATCAACTCCTTAGTGAACTTTGTCTGAGAAATGAAGATTCCATCTTCAGACTGTTTCACTTGAAGTCCTAAGAAATATTTCAGCTCACCCATACTGCTCATTTCAAATTTCCCTTGCATAAGTTTAGAAAATTTTTTGCAGAGGTTATCATCCGTAGAATCAAATATGATGTCATCGACATAGATTTGCACTAGCAAAATCTTGCCTTTTACTTCCCTAAGAAATAATGTCTTATCTATCTTTCCTCTTGTGAACTTGTTCTCAAGAAGAAAGTTAGACAGCGTCTCATACCAAGCTCGAGGAGCTTGTTTCAAACCATATAAAGCTTTTTGTAATAAATAAACATGATTGAGATGATCAGGATTAACAAAACCTGGGGGTTGTTCAACGTATACTTCCTCTTTAATGTCTCCGTTTAGGAACGCGGATTTGACATCCATTTGAAAGCAGCATAAGCAAGGAAGAGTCTGATCGCTTCGAGCCTTGCTACTGGAGCGTACGTCTGATCGAAGTCGATGCCTTCCTCTTGTCTGTATCCTTTAGCTACAAGTCTGGCTTTGTTCTTTATGATTGTTCCTTCTTCATCCAGCTTGTTTCTATACACCCACTTTGTTCCAATGACATTTTTGTCTTTTGGTTTTGGAACAAGTGTCCATACTTTACATCGTTTGAACTGATTTAATTCTTCTTCCATAGCAATTATCCAGGATGGATCTTCATTTGCCTCTTGGAATTTCTTTGGTTCGACCTGCGAAAGAAAACTTAAATGCATATTTTCGTTAATGGTACCTCTTCTTGTTCTTATTCCTTCATGAGGATCTCCTATGATTTGATCAACTGGATGATCCCTCATGTGTCGTAGCCCGAGGTTCCTTGCATGATTTGGACCAATAGGAGTTTCTTCTGCTGTTGGAGTATTTTCCTCCACTTGGAGTGGCTCTTCATCAGGATGATCTTCTTCATAGATTGTTATTGGGGGAAACTTGATGAAGTTTTGAGAATTTTCTTCAACTGGCTGATCCAAACTTAAGTCCTGCAGCTTTGAACCTGTGTCTACAGAAGAAATGCTAGAGGAGCTGCTTTGAAGCATGCTCGTCTCATCAAATACAACATTAATAGATTCTTCTACCACCAGGGTTTTCTTATTAAAAATACGATAAGCTTTACTATGGCTACTATAGCCTACGAAAATCCCTTCAAAACTCTTTTCACTAAACTTAGTTTTGTAATGCTTTCCATTGTTTAGCACAAAGCATTTACTACCAAAGATTCGAAAATAAGAAATGGTCGGTTTCTTGCCTTTTAGAAGTTCATAAGGAGTCTTTTCATGGTTTTTGTTTATGAGTGCTCTGTTTTGCACATGGCATGCAGTATTGACAGCTTCAGCCCAGAAATATTCAGGTAGTGAAGAGTCACTCAACATGGTTCTGCAAGCCTCAATAAGTGTTCTATTCTTTCTCTCAGCTACTCCATTTTGTTGTGGAGTTTGAGGAGAGGAAAACTCATGAAAGATACCGAGGCTTTCACAGAATCCTGTCATGGCTCCAGATTCAAATTCTGTACCATGGTCACTTCTGATTTTGACCACCGAACAGTTAAATTCATTCTGGACTTGCCTGACAAAACTAGTGAAAGTGTCAAAGGTATCTGACTTGTGTTTCAGAAAGAATACCCAGGCAAAACGAGAGTAATCATCTACAATAACCAATGTGTAAGATTTTCCTCCTAAACTTCTAATTTGCAAAGGACCAAACAAATCCATATGGAGTAGGTATAGACACCTGGTTGAATCTTTGCCAATGATGCTCTTAAAGGTAGCTCTTGTTTGCTTGCCTTTTACACATGCATGACAAGGTCTATCTTTAATGCACTTAACATCTGGTGCATCTCGCACTAAGTTTTGAGAAAACAATTTATTAATAGTTGTGAGATTTATATGTGCTAATCTCTTGTGCCATTGGTCAACAAGAGATGCACTATCTTTTGCCAAAAGACATACTGGTGTAGAAGATGATATGCAAAGAAAATTTAAACAAAATATGTTTCTACAGCGAATGCCTGATAAAATCGTTTCATGATTTTCAGCCGACTTTATCAAGCACTTATCTTTATGAAAATCAACAATGTATCCTTTATCACAAAGTTGACTTATGCTTATCAGATTTTGTTGTAATCCTTCCACATAAGCTACATCGGAAAAAGATACATTTCCATTAGAAATCATACCATAGCCTTTAGTTATTCCTCTGTCTGAACCGCCAAAAATAACTTTTGGACCGTTCGCAACTGTAATGTAGTTTTGCAAAAGGCTTCTTGTCCCGGTCATATGCCGAGAGCATCCACTGTCCAAGTACCAGATGGGATTTTTATTGGCCTTTGGACATACCTGCAAAAAATAAATCATTTCGCCTTAGGAGCCCAAACAGATTTGGGTCTTGGTCCCGTGTCAGTTGAGCACCACGATAAATGTTAACATTGCGAGTGGTCTGCCTTGCAACGTTCACTTGTGGTCTCCTAGTATACGTTGTATTAAACCAACAATCAACGGCAAAGTGACCAATTTTACCGCAGCACCAACAGTCGAATCTGTTGTACCTTCTCTTTACACTCTCCTGCTTAACTTTTTGAACGTTAGCTCTTGCAGGAGTAGCCCTTTTTGATGAGGATGCCTCATGGGGGCAACACACACAAGGTGGTACTGTCCTCTTCGGCTTTGGTGCAACAGCATTCACTTTTGGTGCTTTCTTAGCACTCGGACCATGAACAAATGGACCGTACCCTTTCCGATTAATCTCTTGATAGGGTGCTTGAAAAGCACTATCACCAAAGTTTCGGGGAGGAGCCCATTCCTTATGATCATTCACAGGTGAAAAAGGAATTGGTCGTGTGAAATGACCATAGGAACTCTCCAAATCATAAGCATTCGTAGGGAATATGACTTTCTTGAATGCTACAGGCTCTTGATGAGCTTTCCCTTTTTCTTTGGTAGTAGCTTTCTTAGTAACCAGACCATTCTTCTTAGCAATTGTATTTTTTGAAGAATTGCTAGTACTAGCTTCATGCCCTATACCGCTTCCTTTTGCCTTAGTGGTAAAAGTACCAATAATTGGCAGAACAGTTTTAGGTTGAGAGAATGCTTCAACCAACTTCTTCTCAGCCGCAAGCTGTTCCTCCAAGACTTTTATCGAATTATCTCTCAAGGCAAGAGTCTCTTCCGAGCTTTTGATCTTGTCTTTCAAGGCTTGGACTTCCTCTTTGAGAGAAGAAAGTTCTTCAACTTCTTTTCTCAAGTTAGATTCCACCTCCTTGAGAGCCATGATCTCCTTACCCTGAGTTTTGACAACCTTTCGGCACTTGTCAAAGCTTTGGAGCATTTTGGTATATTGAGACATGAGCTCAGATTCATCGTCTGAGAGGTTATCCTTTTGTTCAGCCGAAGCATAATCAGAATCAGATAGGATAGTGTGATCATTTACCTTTCCGGTGTACGGGGGTGCTTCTTCATCATCAGACATAGCCATCAGACCGAAGTAAGCTTCTTCTTCATCACTTGACTCATCGGAGTCACTGTCGCTCAGAGTTTTGGCTTTCTTGGCGACGAAGCTTCTATCTGATTTCTTCTTTCCATGAGTGGATTTCTTGTCTTCTTTTCTTCCACCTTCTTTCTTCTTATAGGGACACTCAGCAATCATGTGCCCTGGCTTATTACAACAATAACAAATAATGTCAGAAGAAATGTGTTTGTTCTGTTTGGATTTATACCTGTCATTATTGCTTGAGCCATTCCTGTGATATTCGCCATCACGACGAGAATATTTATGATCCGAGGAAGACGGCTTGTTGTTCATGTGCCTCCGCTTGTTCAGCAGTTTCTTAAACTGACGGGAGATTAAAGAGAACTCCCCATCAGACAGTTCGGAACAGGAGGAGCTGGCTTCCGATTCTTCTTCAATATCAGATTCCTTTTCTCTGATCGGTATCACTGCTTTGCTCTTCTTTGAATTCTCTGCCTTCAAAGCTAAGGTTCTTTCTTTGCTTGAAGCTCGATTTACATCCTCTTCAGACTTTCGGATGTTCATTTGTAATTCATGAGACAACAGCTTCCCGAACAGATTTTGAGGTTCTAGACTTGGCAGTTTTCCAAACTCTCTTATGGCAACAATTTTGCTATCCCAGTCTTTCGTTAGGGAACGCAAGAATTTGTCATTTAGTTCACCGTTTGTGAACTCCCTGTCGTAGTTCCTCAAACCATTGACTATCTTGAAGAATCTTTCGTACGCATCAGCAATGCACTCCTTCTTATTCTGCTTGAACGCCTCGTACTCTTGATTAAGTAGAGACCTTCTATCTTCTCTTACCTCGTCAGTACCTTCCATTAGAACAATTAAGGATGTCCACATCTCTTTGGCTGATTTGCAGTGGATTAAGTTTTGCAACATGGAATCGTCCACTGCACTTGCAATTATGTTTTTAGCCTTCTTGTCAAGAGCAACAAGAGCTATCTCATCCTTAGTCAAATCCATCATTTTCTTAGGTATCTGAACAGTAGGATTTGTTGACGAAGCAGTCATCGGCACATGGGGACCTTCTTCCACGACTTGGAAGATTCTGGGATCTGCAGCTTCCATATAAAAACGGACTCTTTCCTTCCACATAGGAAAGTTGGCCTTGGTGCAGATGGGCAATTTCAGAGAGGATTCCTTGACTCTATCCATGGCTTGCTAGCAACTAGAAGGATGGATCCTGTTCAAGGTATTAACCTAGCAACGAACAGCGACCCTCTGATACCAATTGAAGTATCTAGTTGCCTACCTAAATCACCTAGAGGGGGGTGAATAGGTGATCTCTACGTCTTTTGCGGAATTAAAAATAAACGTAAAACACAGCACACAAAATTAATCACAGCCACAGATAACACCAGGAATTTATAGTGGTTCCCCGTACTTGGGTACTCCACTGCCGGCCTCGCCAATCTAGCACCACAGCTAGACTTGACTACTCACTAAATCTCGGATCAGAAAGATCCTACAATCTCGGAGTCAAACTCCTACAAACTCAGAGAGAACCTCTCTTACAACTCGGAGAAAACTTCTCCTACAACTCGGAGAACAACCTCTCCTACAACTCGGAGATAACAACTCCTACAACTCGGAGATAACAACTCCTACAATAGATTGAAAAGGGTTTGAACAATACTAAACCAGATCTGAATAACAGAGGCGTTTTCTTCCTTCTTCTTGAATGACTTTTGAGAACGATGAGGAAGAACAACGATCCTTCAAATCTGTCTTTGGCAATCCGAAACGATCCAATAGAGATTGTAGAACCTGAATATGGATCAATCGAACCCTTCTTGATAGAAATCGCCAACTCCAATGAGAAGAACGATCTCCAATCGTAGACGACGGCGAGCGGCGTTTTTCACGTTCTTTTTGATCGGGAGAGAGATTAGGTTTAGAACGATTCGGAAAAACTTCTTTTTAAATAACCCAAGAGCAACTCTATATATGGAGAGGAGCGATTTAGGTTAAATCGGTCTTAAACGTACTCAAAATAGCCGTTAGAAACGAAGAGGGGCGATCACGATCCGTCAGAACAGAGAAAACGAAATTAGAAATTTACGGACAGATGTCTCGAGACATGAGGGATCTCTCGAGACATAAGGGATCTCTCGAGACATGAAACGGGGAGAGCAGGAAAGGGATGTCTCGAGAACTCGATGATCTCTCGAGACATTGCAAAGAATTCAGACTTAAGATCTCTCGAGACAACCACGATCTCTCGAGACATGTCTGATCTCTCGAGACATATCCTTAGGAAAAAAATTTTTTCCACAAAAATTTCTTTTCTTCTCTTGAACACATGCAGCAGCCGCACTCCAAAGTCTTCAATAGTCTTGAAAAAGAAGTGTACCCCAATAGTGAGATCACACATGAGTCATCACCATGTTTCATATAATGAGGGATTACATTTTATGAAACTGTGTTTGCAGACCCATTGTGACCTGACATTGGCTTACACTTAGCCATGATAATCTGCAAGACAATGCTAGAAAAGCATATCAAATACAAAGCAATTCAATCTTAGTTTAAGGGTGACTTCTCACAAATCAAGGTAATTGTGAATGCAATTTCCAACATCTTTTATTATTTTCCAATATTTTTTGGATCGTTGAGCGTACCTCTCCATTGAATTTTACAATCTTGTCTCTCTGAGTGTGGAGCCTCTTCATTAAAATCACCATGATCGTTTCCAACATTGTTATTATTGGTTTATCTCTAGCCTTTAAAATAACTTTGTTGAATGTCTCACAATAATTATTAAGTAACATATCACATTTTGATCAAGTACTGAAATGAGACTTTGCCCAATGTCTTCCATGCCTTTCTTTAACCCAATCATAAGCGTTCTTATCACATGCCTTTAATTTCTCCATTTCATTGTTGAAATCAACAATTCTTGTTGCGGATGCTGCCCTCCATAACAAATCTTTGAGTTGTAGGCCTCTAAATTTTTGTTTAAAATTATTGTACATGTCTTAAACAAAATCTATGTTCGACATTAGGCAACAACTCTTCAATTACATTTATTAGTCTTTTATGCTTATCCGAAATTAAAGTCCACATATTACTATTTTCAATGCATAAATCTTCAATAAGTAGACTTACAAACTATTTCCAAGATTTTGTGTTTTCATTCAAAACTAAAGCATAAGCAATATGAAACATATTGTTATTACCATCAATGTCGACTGCACATAACAAAACATTACCTGTAGTAGTCTTTAAGTGAGTCTCATCCAAATTAATTATAGGTCTGCATCCACTCATAAAACCTTTCTTCAATGCACCCCAACATATGTATAGTCTCTTGAAAATGCATGTTTGGGAGGAAACATCGTGCCTGCATTTAATCTTGATTGTGGTATCCGGATTAGTCTTATATATCTCTTCACAATAATCCAACAGCCTTGCATATTGCTCCATTTCAGTGCCACTAATTAACTTATTTGCATGTTGTTTTACTCTATCATTTTCCAAATGCCAAGAGGGGTTTTATTCTTCATTTGCATTATCTCTTGCATTGAGTTTGCTGTCCATTCTTGGTTACTCCTAATATGCTGCTCGTACTTCTTTGCAAGGAACTTTGACTTGCAATGTTCGGAAGTTGAAACCCTACAACAAGTATGCTGTCATTTAATTGTCTTAACTTGGAATGTTCTTTCATTCTTAGATATGAAAGACGCAAATAAAATCCATCCACATTCGCAGGTCAATTGAATTTTATTACTACAATTTTTTGTAAATTTTATTGGTTTCTCTTGCGCCGTAGCATATAGCCTCACTGCCTCCCTAAAATCACAAGCACTATTGAAACATAACTCAACCTCAAACTCAAATTCAGATTCATTTGCATTGCCTTGGTAAACTTGAATTTGGGGTACTTTGCCTTTTTCAGAAGTTGATGAATGACTACCGTACTCCCTAACTTGTATTCTAGCATTTGCACTCATATTAGTTTTCTGTTCATCTTTGTAGCCAACTAACTCAATATTCTCATCAAAGATAGCATCATCTAGTTCAAAATCACTCTCCGCTAAATCATCAGAAAACGACGAATTGTTGTCATCAGATATTTCTACATTGCTATTTGAATCACTGCTACTGTTTATATCTTGCAATTCATTTTCCTCAATCAAAATATTTTCCCATTTAACAAAAATATCTACATAGATAAGAAACCAAAAAATAGCTAATACTTGGCAAAAATATGCTGAAATCTGAAATGTTGGAAGCAAAATAACCCTAAATCTACTCAAAAACTCTGAAATGTTATACCTAACATATACCTAGTGATCACTTTCAGCCAAAAAAAATTTCAGCGAGTCTAGGCAGCGCGGCAATGCATCTGAAAACTAGAGAAAAGGGACTGAAAACAGGAAATCTGAAATGTTATACCTAGCATATACTTAGTGATCGGCGAGTCTAGGCAGCTCGGCAGGGAAGCTTTGGGGCTGCGGGCTTCAGCGATGATGTCGCAGCAGGGAAGAAGATCCGCGCGAGGAAGACGAGAGGCGAGGTCTGAAAACAAGATATACTTTCAGCGATGATGTCGCAGCAGGGAAGCGTGGGGGCTGCGGGCTTCGACGATGTTGTCGCGGCTGCCTGATGTCGCAGCAGGGAAGACGATCCGCGCGAGGAAGACGAGCCAGACAATGATAATTTCAAAAACGAGAAAATGTAGAAGGATTCGACTGCGGTGAATGACCTTAATCCCGGTAAAAAAATTATTATAACTGTAGGGAAGGAAATACCCTCGCCTAGGGTGCATTTTGCCAAAAAAATCATAATGGGGGGGGGGGGGGGGGTGCATTTTGCCAATTTAACAAATTGGGGGTGCATTTTGCCAAACATAGGATAATGGGGGTGCATTCTGCCAAAATGCCCCAGCATTATGGCATGCTAAGGCTAGGTTTTTGTTTAGACCAAAGTATTTGGAGGTGATTGGAGTTGCGTTTCACTATTGTGAGTTTTTGGCTTTGTTTGTAATGGTGGTGACAGTGAGAAAAGTTCTATTCCCACTTTTATCGCTATTTTAAAACAGTTTCTTAGTGATTGGAAAAATGTTTGTGCCAAAAATGTGTTTTGAGTATTTTTTAGAAAGCAATAAATTGCTTCCAGAAAAGTTAAAAGAAGTTTTTCACATTTCATACTTCTATTCTCCTAGGTCCATGCTTTCTTTCCAGTCCTATTGCTTTTCCTATCAGTGTTTTTCTGTCAGTTTTACTCCCACCACTGGTTTGCCACCACCATTTTTTCTACTGCAACAACCGCCCTAATTAGAGCCCCACTTATCTTGGATTGTTTACTCCTCCAGCCAGGATAAATATAGAGCTGACTTGAGTCAAGCCCAACTCGGATCGGACAAGTCGAGCAGGCTTGATATTGAATCAAAATGTACATGCATATCTATTGGTGTAAAGCTCAACAAAATAATCTCATACAAATGAGCATGTGATTTATGTGATTTATGTGATTCGGTTAAGAACGATCTACGTCCACCGGTGGCATATTAAGACCAGTTTGGGGTAGCGGATAATGCACAGTGCGGATCAGGAAGAATCTCTGTATGAAAAAAGCTTGTGCAAATTCTTGCTAGCTAAATTATAAAAGATAAAATGTTATATCTTGACCATGATTTTCTATGCTGCTTCTATCGATCATCTATGCCTAGCATATGAATGAATCATCATTAAGCAAAATTGAATAAGTATAGTAGAATATCTAGAGGTATATAAAGATCTCAGCTTGTAACAGCTAGGAATATGTTTCAGCTGCTTTTATGATGATAAATTCATATAAACTGGACTAATGTTGTAGATAACGGCCGACATGTCGGCTGCTATGGTGTTGGAAAGGAGACTTACGACCCTTGCATTAAAAATACATTGCTTTTATATGTGGTAGTGGTCGATATTTTGCAGTTTTTTTGGCGCGCTTACAAAAGATTATCGTTGAATGTTTAGATGAATGAGGGATTACATAGTGAATTGTATGAGGGGGTGAATGTGGATGATTTTTTCTTAGAGAGATGTTGATGACAACAAATTGAGGATATTATGGATGCAGATGTAGTGACAACAAAGATATTTAGATCACAGAGAAGGTTGTTGTTGAAAGTTCAAGAGGAAAGTGAAAGTTGTCGGAGAGGCATGATGATGAAGAACTTGTGTCATTAGGTCCGTCGTAGTCGGAGGTTCATGTTACACCTACATATAATTATGCGAGGCGCGAGCTTGATGAGTGCAAGGCGTGCGCCTGACGAGCGCGAGGCGCAACCACATCAATTTTAAATAATTAGCATCAAGCATCAATTTATCTTCTTGATCAGATTCTTCATATGTTTTACTCGTTAATCATTAATTACTATCATTTATATTTCTTAAAAAATAGAATCAATGTGGTCACTTGCATCGTATCAAGTTTCAGCGCTCGATTATGTTTTCAAACACTAAAGTATTCAAAATTATTGAGTTCTTACATTATTTCTTCCTTTATTTTGAAAAAAATTACAACAGAAATCTCACTTAGGCGTACCTTTTATGCTCCAAAGGTGCAAAAAAGACGCACAATGGCGAAAATATCTGAGCATAGTGAGCATTGAGCCTTAGTCCCGCCCACACCCACACACCCACACCCACACACCCACACACCCACACCCACACCCACACACCCACACCCACCCGCCCACCCACCCACCCACCCGCCCGCCCACCCACCCACCCACCCACCCACACACGCACACCTTCGCACACACCTTCGCGCGCGCACACACACACACACACACACACACACACACACACACACACACACACACACACACACACACACACACACACACCTTCGCACATCTTCGCACACCTTCGCACATCTTCGCACACCTTCGCACACCTTCGCACACCTTCGCACACCTTCGCACACCTTCGCACACTTCTTCGCACACCTTCACACACTTCTTCGCACACACACACACACGCACACACACACAGACACACACACACACACACACGCATCTTCGCGTACACACACACACACACACACACACGCATCTTCGCGCACATTTTCGCGCGCCCGCCCACCCGCCCGCGCACGCGAGCGCGCGCCTTCATACACGCACGCCTTCACACACGCACGCCTTCACACACGCACACCTTCGCACACGCACACCTTCGCACACGCACACCTTCACACAGGCACACCTTCGCACACGCACACCTTCGCGCACACGCACACCTTCGCGCGCACACACACCTTCGCGCACACACACCTTCGTGCGCACACACCTTCCCACACGCACACATCTTCGCGCGCACACACACACACACACACATCTTCGCGCGCACACACACACACACACACACACATCTTCGCGCGCACACACACACACACACACATCTTCGCGCACACACACACACACACACACACATCTTCGCGCACACACACACATCTTCGCGCGCACACACACACACACATCTTCGCGCGCACACACACACACATCTTCGCGCGCACACACACACATCTTCGCGCTCACACACACACACACATCTTCGCGCGCACACGCATCATCGCGCACACACGCGCACACTCGCGCACACACTCGCACACTCGCGCACACACGCATCTTCGCGCACACACGCATCTTCGCGCGCACACACACACACACACACGCATCTTCGCGCACACACGCATCTTCGCGCACACACGCATCTTCGCGCACACACGCATTTTCGCGCACACACGCATCTTCGCGCACACACGCATCTTCGCGCACACACGCATCTTCGCACACACACACACATCTTCGCGCACACACACACATCTTCGCGCACGTGCGCACACACGCACACACACACACACATCTTCGCGCGCACACACACACACACACACATCTTCGCGCGCGCACACACACACACATCTTCGCGCGCACACACACAAACACACACATCTTCGCGCGCGCACACACACATCTTCGCGCGCACACATCTTCGCACACATCTTCGCACACACACACACACATATTCGCACACACAGACACAGACACAGACACACAGACACACATCTTCGCGCGCACACACACACATCTTCACACGTACACAGACACATTTTCGTGTGCGCGCGCGCGCGCACACACACACATCTTCGCATGGGCTACGCCCATGCCTTCCCGCTTGCGAACATGCTACACCTGTGCTCGATGCTCTCTTGTGGGTTGTTGTCGCACGTAAGCGGGCTGTGCCGACCAGCAAATGGGCGAAGGTCGTGCTAGGGTGCATGGCTACGCCCGACCGCCCGTGCTTATTAACGGCCTTCACCCATGCTAGGGCGCACGGGTTCCCATGCCCAATTAAGTGGAGCTTCCCATTATTTAAGTGGATAAGATTTAACAATTTGTTCAGATCAAAATTTGTTGACATGACAAATGATAATGCCATGAAGGTAATCGATTGAGAAGAAATAGAATCTTATATGAAAAAGTTCAAAAAATAGTGTCTTTGCAGAACATACCATCACCGTGGAATCAGATTCATGTTGTGTTTCGACCTGCCGTTGAGTAGAGGACTGACGGCAGGATTATGTGGCGTGGCGGCATCTCCGGCGGCTTCAACGGCAGGAATCGGACGCGGCGCTGCCGGTGGATCCGGACGCGGACGCTGTAGGAATGACTTTGGTAAAATACTATTGCCCCCAGTGCCGAAGCAACAGTACTCCGGCCACGATTTTATTAATTTTATCAAAATTAATTTATTAATTTTATGAATATAAATAGGAATGTTTATATTAATATTACTCTCTCCCCCCCTCCCTCTCTCTACTCTCTACCCTCCCACGGTGCCCTCTCCCTCTCTCTCCACTCTCTCCCACCTTGCCCTCTCCTCTCTCTGCACACATTCTCTCTCACAGTGGTTCTCTTCGCTCTTTTGAAATAATTTATTTTTATTGAAATGGTTATTTGAGAAGTCCTAATGTTTAATCAAAACTATCTTTTCCCTTTTAATATAGTATAGATATGACATCTTAAAATACTCCCGGTATTTTCTAGCTATTTGATTTTTCATTATTTCAAACTCAGACAGACATGAAATGCTAGCCGCTATCAGCAATCTCAAACTAGGCTTATGGTATACGTGCAATTTTGTATCCAAGGAGCGGAGACCAGCACCGATTGACTTCGCACAATGCGTCCCACGAAATATATGCCCTAAAAGCATATGCATGTGTAATGATTTTGTAAAGCCTGTCTAAAGCTCAATAAAAACTTCTTATTACATAAATTTAGAAATTGTTTTATGGCAAGCCTTCCACTGTTAATGGTAGGATTTTCACATGCAGCTGCTTTTATGGACCCCCGATTTTAGTAAAGCCAAATCTAATCTAATGTTAATAATTAATATATTTAGCTAAAAAATAATTACAGATATTTCGAAAAAATTAAGCTATAGCATTTTCTTATGGAAATATTTATATACTATTGATTTTTTGTATATTTCATGAGGGTTACTATACAAAAATATAATACAATTTAAATATAAAAATAATTACCCGTACCTCCCTTGTAATTTAGCATAATTACTGAGAGCACCACTCTTATTTTTGAAATTACAAAAACCTCCCCTGAACTTTTAATTTCATAACATCATGAACAAAAATTCTAGATTTTTTTTGTAATGAAATTGTATCACGGATGAGATTTTTTGTAATGAAATTAAAACTTTAAGTGAAGTTTTTGTAATTATGCTAACTTATAAGGGAGTTTTTTTGTAATTTCGAAAATAAGAGGGGTGCTCTCAGTAATTTAGCAAAGTTAGAGGAGTGGTCCCGGTAAATTATAGGGGAGTTTGTATGTTTATTATGCCATCACGGTTCAACTCCGATCCAACCGGTTGAACTGATCGGACTGTAGATATTTACTTCTTCTGGTTCAATTTCCGCCCCCTCCCCTCCCCCTCCCCCCCATGTCTCGCGAAACAATATTACCTCACTCTCCTCCCATCTACAACGTGCATTGACAATCATACCTCAACCTCGCTTAGTAATAACACCCACATTTAGAATTTATCTGAGTCTATTCAAGTACAAAATAGTAAAAATCGTGTTACTGAATACTTCATCGTGTATATATCGTCCATGGTTAGAAATTGCAAGATTGAAAGCTATATATTTTTTGATAAAAACAGGCACACTTGGAATTTAACGTGTGATTAAAAAAAATATCTGATATCATCATCACATGTAAATACTCGGTTGTTTTGAGTGCATCTTCCTTTCATACATAGACAATGGCTCTGTTTGGCACAGCGATGGCGGTTGTGAACGCGGTGGTTATGAACTCCAAATTTGATTGTATCTTCCTTTTAGAAAGATCATCGTGTTTAGAATGTTTGTGAGCAAAACTTCAAATTTGTAATAAGCTATCATGTAACATTTTTTGGGGTAAGAAACTTATAAATATACAAATATGTATGGTTAATTGAAATTTTAAGGATGATATTAATGCAGGTTTCATTACACTTGGAATGTTCTTCTGCAGTACAAAGGAATCCAATTAGTCGTAGCTCAACTTAATTTTCATTATTTTATTTGAGAACAGATCAATGCCACAGCCTTGAGAGAAATCAAATTTAAAAAACAACCCAAACACGGTTTCAAAGCAGAAACAACGAAGGCAGAGTTGTCCTGGATGGAAAATTGTGGAAGCTTTAGGCTTCGTTTGGCGCGGTGGTGGCGGTCGTGAACGCCGTGGTCATGAACCGTTGTTTGTGAACACCCAATCTTACCTAAGCAATTTCATGTATTTTATGCTCAAAACTAGTTTATTTTCTTTATAACGGTCAAAACATTTGTCTTGCCAAACATACATTCTATGATAATGACGTTTTTGACCAAACTCACTGGAGCAAATAATGTTATAATGGTTTCGCTCAAAGTATTCTACAATACCTCATCAGACATCTGACATGAGTATTTATTGTACCTCCAGCGTAGAGCGATGCTCTAGGACGACACGAAACCCACGAGTCCCTATCGGGTCAATCTCGACACGTGCGCACATATACACAAATATTCAACAATCTCCTCCTATATCCGTCGTAGACCCGACTTCGATATAAGTGGTTTGTGCAATGTTCAAACGTACATGAATCATTCACATTAGTGTCGCAAACATGTTAAAACAATATTAGACTAAAAGGAAGAATTGTATGCAGACATAAGAACAGAATAAAATTCAAAGCAACATCAAACTATAAAGATAAAATTGTAGCACAGAGTCCAACACATCATAGTGTCTACTAGTCACCAAAGCACAATAGTTCAAAATAAAACATGTAAACAGGAAACATCAACTCTAAGCAGAGATACAAAAACCAAGAACATAAAAGAAAATAGCACTTGATACTGTCATCGTTCTCAGATGTACAGTAGGCCGTCCTTATCAAGATCCCAGTCAGCAAATATTCCTCCATCTGTACCATCTCCTGTAAATTTCAAACAGAGAATTTCATGTCAGAATGAATTCAAACATTTGAAAATTACAAGTATCTAGTTCTACTATAAAAACTTAGTACTACATAATTAAGCAAGAAGAACACTTACACAAAGTATTTTATGTTCCAGGTTCAGAATCCATTATCTATTTCACAAGAGACGATATTATGGATTTCTAGTCAACTCAGCTATATTTGTGTTCCAGTTTGGACTGTCACGGTTGTTGGATCGGTCGGCGCCCTTAGAGGGGGGGGGGGTGAATAAGGGTTTTCAAAAACTTTAGATTTATTTAGAAAAACTTTGGAATAATGCAGTATTAAAACAAGAAGAAGTCAAGTAAAACAAAAAGAGAGACGAGCTTTATTAATATTAAATGAGTTTTACAAAACTTGATCTCTATGACGCTAGAGATCGGACGCGAATAATAAAAGCTCTTTTTGTTTTCTATCCCGACTCGCTTCCCCACGAATCGGTGGCCCTAGCCTTCTCCTCCCCGGATTCGGCCTCAAGCCGCTCTAGCCAATCCTTCCCCGGATGTGGCCTCGAGCACCCCCTAGACCTAGCCTAGATCTAGTCGCCAACACGAGGCGAATTTCAGCCCTAAGTCCTACCCCAGACCTAGTTGCCAACACGAGGCGAATTCACTACCGTTTACAAAGAAAAAGAGAAATAAAATAGAAGACAGCAATAATAAAAACTCCCTATATGGATCTCTTGGAGAAGTGGACGAAGGCCCGCAGAGTATGATCGTAGTCGATGCGGTCTTTCGTTATGATGATGACGCGTGTTGAAATCTTCTCCACGGATCTCCTTATGGCTTTATGGATTTGTGGGAGTACCTCTCTGAACTCTCCTATCTATGCTGTGACACGAGGCTCTGGAATTTGGGATCTCTAGAGGATGATAAAGACGGAGACGAAGTGTCCATTTTATAGCCTCAGCGCTACCGCCGGCGCTATCCCTGATTAAGTAACATTTTGTGCGGCAGGATCTTCAATCCGCGACAATATTTTGCTCTATGCCTCTTGTGCGCCATGCTACCGCCAGCGCTAGTAGCTACCGCCGGCGCTATCCCTGATTAAGTAACATTTTGCGCGGCAGGATCTTCAATCCGCGACAACATTTTGCTCTATGCCTCTTGTGCGCCATGCTACCGCCAGCGCTAGTAGCTACCGCCGGGCGCTAGCTCCTTCTAAAAACACTGCCGGAATCGCGCTAATCATCGCTAGCGCCGGGCACTATCGCTACCGCCGGCGCTAGTGGCCATGTTGGAATTCTGGCCTCAATTTTGGGGACAACCATCCTTGAGTCATGTGGACTTTGATTTCCTGCACACTTAAACACACAAGATTAAATACACATAGGATTTGTTATTCTCAAACCTAGGAGATGCGGAAGACCATGTTCCAACAAACTCCCCCTTTTAATAATAACAAATCCATTAATGATAAATCAAAGCATTATATGCATGATGAAACTATACTTGTGTGTGTGAGAGAGTGATGACTTAAGGATAATTCTTGATTTTAGCATTTAGAATTTCTCCCCCTAAATACATGCTCCCCCTAAGTGAATGCTGCCTTAATATGTAAGCTATCATCTTAATTGGTCATGGTGGGTTTTTTATAGCGGGTTATATTTATCATGTTAGTTCTCCCCCTTTTGTTATTAGCAAAAGTGGGTAGGGAAACAAAGCACCAAAAAAGTTTGTAAGTAGGAAATAAGGCATGATCGAGCTTTTGAAGTAAATGATAAGGAGTTTTAGAATTGTTTTTCATTTAAATAGATCAGAGTTATAAGCAATACAAAATTTTTCATAGAAGGAAATTAGAGTTTTTAGCATAAAAAAGTAATGATTTTCCTTTTATATAAAAGTTTTAAGCATAAAAGTAAGGATTTTCAAATAACCAATCTACCCAGACAATATGTCTACACCCTAGCCCCGTACTAAGTGACGGATGGGCATGAGGAGCTGCAAACATGTCGTAGGTTGGGGTGTTAGTCCCATATGCAAACATTAGACAAAACTCAACCTAGCACTCTCACCCCCCAGTGCCTCGCAAGGCCCCACTGGAACCCTCCCCGGTTAAGGACAAGACATGACTAAAGATAAGTTTATCTAATGTCTACAACCCTACGCCCCCGCTATGGTGAGATATGAAGTCACGGATAATAGTTTTTTGAAACATGAATCTTTTAAATCTAATGGGAAGAATCATAATTGAATTTTTTGAAATAAAACTTACTTAGCTATATTGAAATTCATGAATGTATCAGAGTTTGAGCATTGCGGAAGATTTCGAAAAAGAAACACCATAATTCTAAATAAGAGTTTAAGTTAAAAAGGAGATGTTTTTGAGTTTCAAAACTAACTTTATAGAGATAAGAGTTGAAGCATTTTGGAAGAAAGAAACAACATCCTTTTAGCAATGTTTCACTTGTTGGAAGAGCGTTTAGCATACACGTTTATATTGAAATAAATCAGAGTTTGTTACTATAAAAATGATATGCGTGTTAGAACAACCAATATAAATTCTACCAAGCAAGTCTACCACTTGTTTTTAAAAAAATTGAGATTTAAGACTTGATATAAGCATGAAAGTGCAAGGTAAAAGTTATATGGTGATGATGCGGAAGAATTGTAGAAATACATGAAACATCTTATTGTAATCAAGAGTAATCCATAAAAAGATATATGAGTTTAATTTCAAAAAGAAGATGTTTATGTAAATCATGTTTCAATGAAAATCTTTTATGGTTGATAAAAATAACCAAGCATGAAATAATATTATCACAAAGAGATTATTACAATGTTATTTCAATTTACAATTTCAAGTCATACCAAACATTATAGAAAACATGCTAGGTTATCTAGTACATTTCATAAGTAAAGAGTAATATAGAATTAGCATTAGGATCCAATACTCATGAGAAGAAGTGTTATGGAAGATAATGATGTGTACATAAGTGTATTTTTGAGTAGTGTAAACAAATGTTTTAATCAAAATACAAGAAATATGTATAAGTAATAGCACAATAAAACACAAATAAGATTACTTCCACACACTTTGATGCACAATAAAAAGTACAACTACCAAGGTGCTCTGCACACACAATGCTCATTAAGACTTATCAGGGTGCAAAGTAGTGCTTGGGGGATCACATATTTTATTTTGAATTTTGAGACTAGTGATCCGGTGTACTTAAGAGTAAGTGGTTTTTCTTATTTTTGAAAGAAAGATTTGATTTGCACAAGACACTTTACTATTCTTTTCAAGGTGCTCAATCTCACAATGCTTATTAAGACTTATCAGGAGGTTCAAGTAGTGCTTGGTGGAGTTATCTTTGTCATTTATTTTATAATTTTGTTTTGTACAAAGTTCTCTGAATACACTTGTTTTGCAAATCAATAGAATTTATGAAAAACATAACCACTTTTCTTAATTTTTAAGAGTGCAAAATAAGGAGTGTAGGTAAGATACTTTGTGCAATTTTAATCCATTGTACTAATACAAAACATACACAAGTATTCTTAGATTAAACACATATGTAGACAATGCCAAAAAGGGTGAGTGAATAAATATCATTATCAAACATAAAACATTTACTCATACTTAGAGGCATGCTAAGCTTAGTTCTACACAACCTTTAAAATATAATTGATGCACATATTAATAGATATATCAAAGCATGATGAAAACAACGTTCAACGTAGTTTGAAAAGATAAATTGCAACATTGTAGAATTTCTAAATAATAGACTAAATCATGCTTGATTATCACAGGAAAGTCCATACAGTATTTTTGATAGTTTTAGTGTTTTATATTTTTGTATTTTGATTTTAGCAAATACAAGCATATTTTTGCAATATTTGCTTTTGTATTTTTGTATTTGATTTTTGCATAAAAATAGACTTTTAAACAACAAAAAAACAAAAACAGGAAAAAAACATATTTTTTTAATTTGGTTTTTGTAGTTTTATATTTGATTTTTCAAAAAATAAAGAAAAACAGAAGTGCAAAACTAAGTAGAAAATATAGATTAAAATATTTTTAGAAATTTTTCAAAATTTTAAAATCATAGAAAATTGAATATGGACACTAGCGCCTGCGGTAGCGCTAGCGCGGGAAACAGTGAACAATTTTTTGTGATTTTGAATATTTTAATTATTGATTTTGATTAAGTGTCCCAATAGCAGTTCCATGCTGAAATATCAGATTTTTAGGAGATGTTTAGATAGTGCAAATTGTGAAACATTAGCGATTTAGTGTATGACTTGTCAACGCATGATGTATATTTTCTTATATTTTCATTTTCATTTTTCTAAGACTCATATTTATCAATATAATGTAAATTAAAACTGATAGGAAATGTAAGCACAAGATATCATGTTTGAATAAGCCAAATGATATATGTTCTAATGATTAATCCATAAACTATGTGTTTGATGGAATTTTAGTATTCTATTATGATTTCAAATCACATAACATCATAAATGTTGTACCTAGCATAGATACACAAGCATAAACCAAAAAGTGATGCTAGGATGATGAGTTTGGATGCGGATTAATCATGCATTTTGTGAAAAATATTTTTCTTCATTATAAGGGCTAACATAATCAACAAAACAAGATCAACAATTTCGCATTTTAATCTTTAGCCTAAGCCCTTTAATAAACCATTTAAATCCATTAAAATATTATCATTAGTCTTGGCAATAATTTCAATTTACAATTCATAATTCAAGACATTTAAGAGGTAATGGATTTAGAAGGTAAAAATAAAAAGGATAAGTAGACCACTAAACATAATGATATGACTTTAATTCACTTTTATTGATTCATTTATGAATTATGGTTTAAGAAAGTCATATCACAAGATTTATAGAGTGATCATGTCATGTTAGTTTAAACAAAATAAAAGAAAATAAACAAAAACGAAAGTTTAAGCATATCATGAAGTAGAGAAGTGATATTTCATTTTTAGTTGATTTCTACTTCATGCAAATGATGAGATACTAATGAATGAGAGATTTAGGTATCCAAAGAGGACCGGGTGTGACGGTTCCTTTGGGTACCCAAATAAATCGTGTTTGCTTTTGGGGAGATAGTGATGAGTGGACCCTTTCTTTTGACATTAGTGCGTTATTCTTAAGAATGGGTCTCCATTCATACTTTGGTTTAATGTTATTCTTATATGTCAAATTTCCATTATGATAATCTTTATATTGATGATTATGATTGTAATGATTATTAAAGGTATTTTTCATAGGAAATTTGTGAACGTTTAATTTTTCGTTGGGAGAAGATTGATATTGTAAATGATGATGATGATAGTGTTTTGGTATTTCATTTACAATCTTTTGATGTTTTTTATTCCCATTGTTTGGTTTATTCATATTTTGAGATATCATATTTAACTTGCTTTTAGAGTTTGTTTGATATTGAGAATTTTTCTTTAAGATTTCCTTAAGCAAGATAATTTTAGTTTCTAATTCATTGTTCTTAAGTTTCAAGTTATGTCTAGCTTTGTTATACGCAATTGTGCTATTTTTAAGAGTATAAACAATTGAATCAATATGGTTTTGGTATTCGTTTCTGTATTCCTCAAATGTTTCATCCATCTCTTCAATTTCAATTTTATAACTTTTGCATGTAGCACAATCACCTTTTAAAGATGAATTTTCTAAAGATAATTTTTCATTATGTTCTTTTATACAAATAATTTCTTTTTCAAGTTCCTTAAGTTTTTCCTTAAAATTATCACAATCAAAACAAGGTTTTGTGTTTTCAAGTAAAGGACAAGATGGTGAAACCACATCACAATTAGATTCTAAATTAACATTAGTTTTTAATCTCATATTTTCTAAACGTAAATTTTTATTAGTAATTTTCAATTTCTTGATCTTACATTTAGCAGTTTTTAGTATATTGAAACTAGAAATGGAAGTTATCACACAAGAAGAAGATTTTGACTTTCTTACAGCGCTTTTGGTAGAGGAAAAATGTGTGCATGAAGTTCCTTCGTTATCTTTTGGGCCTTCCTCCATCATAGATGAATTTTCATCTTCTTTTTCTTTTGATGTATTGCTCTCTTTTTCCAAGTTAGTTTCCATGATTTCCATGGCTTTGCTATGAGAGAGATCTTCTTGAATAGTAGTGGATGGTTGTATGTTCTTCTCCTCCTGTGTTTGATCTATACCTGCGAGAGGAAAATCATAGATTTCTTCAAGAAATTGCCAAACTTTATATGCACTAGAAAAATAATATATTAATTTGAAAATTTCATTTGATAGAGCACAAAATAAATAATGTTTGGCTTTTGCATTTAGTTGACGTTCTTTTTTATTTAATTCGTCCGCTGGTCTAACTATTGCTATATCCCATGCATTGATATCTAAGCTTTTAATAAATTTTCCATTAATAATTTCCACCCTTTATAAATTTTCCCTTCGAATAAAAGTGGTTTAGGAGATTTTTCTTCTTCATAAAAATTTACCCCACTAGTAGAAGCGAGATCATGAGACGCCATTATTCCCGGTTGTTAAGCCGATTTGGAATAACCTAGCTCTGATACCACTTGTTGGATCGGTCGGCGCCCTTAGAGGGGGGGGGGGGGTGAATAAGGGTTTTCAAAAACTTTAGATTTATTTAGAAAAACTTTGGAATAATGCAATATTAAAACAAGAAGAAGTCAAGTAAAACAAAAAGAGAGACAAGCTTTATTAATATTAAATGAGTTTTACAAAACTTGATCTCTATGACGCTAGAGATCGGACGCGAATAATAAAAGCTCTTTTCGTTTTCTATCTCGACTCGCTTCCCCACGAACCGGTGGCCCTAGCCTTCTCCTCCTTGGATTCGGCCTCAAGCCGCTCTAGCCAATCCTTCCCCGGATGTGGCCTCGAGCACCCCCTAGACCTAGCCTAGATCTAGTCGCCAACACGAGGCGAATTTCAGCCCTAAGTCCTACCCCAGACCTAGTCGCCAACACGAGGCGAATTCACTACCGTTTACAAAGAAAAAGAGAAATAAAATAGAAGACAGCAATAATAAAAACTCCCTATATGGATCTCTTGGAGAAGTGGACGAAGGCCCGCAGAGTATGATCGTAGTCGATGCGGTCTTTCATTATGATGATGACGCGTGTTGAAATCTTCTCCACGGATCTCCTTATGGCTTTATGGATTTGTGGGAGTACCTCTCCGAACTCTCCTCTCTATGCTGTGGCACGAGGCTCTGGAATTTGGGATCTCTAGAGGATGATAAAAACGGAGCCAAAGTGTCCATTTTATAGCCTCATCGCTACCGCCGACGCTATCCCCGATTAAGTAACATTTTGCGCGGCCTTCAATCCGCGGCAATATTTTTCTCTATGCTTCTTGTGCGCCATGCTACCGCCAGCGCTAGTAGCTACCGCCGGCGCTATCCCTGATTAAGTAACATTTTGTGCGGCAGGATCTTCAATCCGCGGCAACATTTTGCTCTATGCCTCTTGTGCGCCATACTACCGCCAGCGCTAGTAGCTACCGCCGGGCGCTAGCTCCTTCTAAAAACACTGCCGGAATCGCGCTAATCATCGCTAGCGCTGGGCGCTATCGCTACCGCCGGCGCTAGTGGCCATGTTGGAATTCTGGCCTCAATTTTGGGGACAACCATCCTTGAGTCATGTGGACTTTGATTTCCTGCACACTTAAACACACAAGATTAAATACACAGGATTTGTTATTCTTAAACCTAGGAGATGCGGAAGACCATGTTCCAACAATGGTCACTATTCCCCTAAAGTTAAACCATATATCATCAGAATTTGGAATGATACTATTTAACCAAAGAAGAATCAAACCAAGTTAGATTGAGTTATCAAAATTTGGAATAACACTTTCTTCCCAAGTAAGAAAGAGAATCAAGGTTGAGTCATAAGCATCAAATATTGGAATGAAACAACTCACCAGATTCAAGATCAGCAACCACGAGCATCATCGAGACACAATATGCTACTAAATGACAAAGGAAAATTTGAGAGCATCAAAACATTAAACTAAGGCTGAACTAAATCGCCTTTAATCTCATTTCCCCCACTATTTTGATCAATCGATCTTTAGACATTTCTTTCGTCAGTGGATTGCTAAGTTATCTTTCGATCGCACATCAATCAAAGTGATAACTCCTTGTTCCTTCAAATAATTCAACGAGGGATGTCTCAGTCGTACATGTCACCTCTTAGTGTTGTAGAGGGCATTTTTAACGACTTGGACTGCAGTTTGATTATCACAATACAAGCTCAAAGAGTTGACTTATAATCTAGATAAGGGAACATCAAGAATCAAATTTCTGATCCAGTCTGCCTCTTCACCAGCTGATGCTAATGCAAACAATTCTGCTTCCATAGAGGACAAAGCTATGCAAGTCTGTCTTTTGGATTTCTAGGTTATAACAACTCCACCCAAAGTGAATATGTATCCACTGGTGAACTTACTGTTACTAATTTCTGAACACCAGGAGGCATCAAAAAATCCATCCACTGTAGGAGGATATGACCAGTATAGCACAGAGCATGATCTTTGGTTCCTTTCAAATATTTCATCAGCCTGTCTAAGGCATCCCAGTGCTCTTTGCTTGGATTACTGGTAAAATGACTCAGCATGCCAACAAAAAAGCAATATCTGGTCTCGTACAGCTTGTGACATACATAAGACTACCGATTATTCTAGAATAATTTTCTTGATCAACACTGGTCCCGACATTTGGACTCAATTTGACATTATGATCAAATGGTGTCTCTACATGCCTACAATCTTTATAACCCCAGGTAGAGAGTAGTTGCTCAATGTAATAAGCTTGACTAAGGGTAAAACCATGCTTATTATTACTGACTTTCATACCTAGAAGGATATCTACAGGACCAAGGTCCTTCATATCAAATTCTTTTGCCAGAGTGGATTTTATATCACTCACTGCAGAAAGATCCGATCCCAGAATCAACATATCATCCACACAGAGACATATGATGACAGTCTTATTCGACATAGAACGATGATAAAGGCATTTATCAGAATAGCTGGATTGAAATCCATAGCTCTTTACCAATTTGTCAAATTTAAGGTGCCACATCTTAGGCGTTTGCTTGAGCCCATAGATTGATTTATCCAGTTTGCACACCTTATGCTTTAAATCTTTCTGGACATAACCTTCAGGTTGTGCCATATATATTTCTTCATTTAGCTCTCCATTCAAGAAGGTTGTTTTTACATACATCTGATGGACTATGAAGTTCTCGATAGATGCTATTGCTAGAAGAATTCTTATAGTAGATAGGTGACACACATGTGAATAAACATTAAAGTAGTCTATTCCCCATTGTTTCTTATAACCCTTAACTACTATACGTGCTTTGAATCTAGCTATTGACCCATCACTATTCATTTTCTTCTTCAATACCCACTTGCATCCAAGGACTTTTGCACATTTATGTAGGTCAACTAGATGTCAAGTGTTGTTCTGTAGCAGTGAGACCATTTCATCATCTATGGCTTCTGCCCACATTAGCGAATCTCTCGATCTCATTGCTTCCTGGTAAGAGAATGGATCATCCTCTAAGTGGTAGGTAACAAAGTTCTCACCGAAATCCTTAGAGATTCTCTCTCTTGAAGATACTCTAACAGGAAAAGGTTCAACCTCTGAAGGTTGTGAAACAGTGTCAGAGGGACCAGCTTCAGGTTCTACAGTAGATTCTGAAATCAAATCAGTAGACCCAGATAAATTAAAGCCTTGATCTTTGATAAACTTGTTTTCAAAGAAAATAACATCTCTGGACTATATCATTGTGGTAGTGGATAGATCCATAAACCTACCTGTTGTACTGTCCTCTGCACTACCTAGGTACACACAGGTTGTTGTCCTAGGTCCCACCTTAGGTCTCTTTAGGTCTTGTATTCTTACATAAGCAATACAACCCCAAGTCTTAAGAGTATCAAATCTACAAGAGTGATTGTGCCACAGCTCATAAGGCATATAAGTGAGCTTTGAGTGATGCACCCTATTTAGAATGTGATTTGCAGTTAGGACTGCTTCTCCCCAGAAAGAGGTAGGCAAACCAGCTGTAAGTAACATAGAGTTTAACATCTCTGTTAAAGTCCTATTCTTACGCCCAACAATGTCATTTGATTATGTGAGTAAGGAGCAGTAGTTTCAAGGATTATGCCCTCAGAGGCACAAAATTCTCTGAACCAAGTTGCAGTGTATTCTCCTCCTCTATCACTCCTAAACCTCTTAATCTTCAGACTTAACTGATTTTCTACTCTATATTTGAAGATCTTAAAGGTATCGAATGCCTCATCTTTCGATTTCAACAGGTATACATGACAATATCTAGAATAATCATCCATGAAGGTAATTAGATACTTCGTTCCTCCTTTAGTGACATGACTTCTGAAATCACAGAGGTCAGAATGTATCAACTCAAGAAGTTGCGTGCTCCTAGAAGCTAACTTAAAAAGTTTTTTGGTGATCTTGGTTTGTGCACAGACCTCACATCTATTAAATCGAATAGACAAATCTAAAGGGATGTTGTGACTCTTAGCTAGATCACGCATTTTCCTATAGTTCACATGTACAAGCTTATTGTGTAATAACTTAGGATCAATTAAATTTGAATTAACTTGATTAATGCTATCGTTGTTTAGGCTAAGTCTATACATTCCATTTATTAGGTACGCACAACCGAAGTAGTGTGAATTAACAGTTAATATTATTATACCATTTAGAGTTGTAAAGTACATTCCAGCCTTATCTAGCAAACTCATAGAAATTAAATTTTTGGTTAAAGAAGAAACTACTCTAACATGATTTAGAGTTAGAATTTTACCTGACGAGAGTACCAGATCTGTAGTCCCAGCATGAGACACTACTGTCTCTCCTCCATTGCAATTCTGCACAGTGTCCTTGACCACGGTCACCTTAGTAAGAAGACCTTTATTATTTGTTGCATGACAGATAGTGTCCCAGTATGATTCATGTATGTTTGAACATTGCACAAACCACCTATATCGAAGTCGGGTCTACGACGGGCATAGGAGGAGATTTTTGAATATTCATGTATATGTCCGCACGTGTCGAGATTGACCCGATAAGGACTAGTGTGTTTTGTGTCGTCCTAGGGCATCGCTCTACGCTAGAGGTTATAAACACCCATGCCAGATGTCTGATGAGGTATTGTAGAATACTTTGAGCGGAGCCGCTCTAACAAATAAGCCGTGCTAAACGAAGCCTTAGAGTGCCTATGTATAAGATTACATTTCCTGGGTAGAGGAATGTTGAGGAGTAGGGAAAATGTAGGAGGTCTTTTTTTTTGCAAGAGAAATACTGAGGTCGAGGGGAAAAGACAAGGAAGTCCTTTGTCAAAGACATGATAATATCGATCGATAGAAAACCAGGATAACCGTAAATTTTCGGCTAAAAGTCTCAACGTAACGCAAAGCAGTGAGGTAAAAAAAAAGGTTGCAACACTGCTCTGCGCCACGCCGTATCCACCCTTCAACAACCCACTGCCCAAATGGTGCATATGATGATTTCAATTTGAAGCAATGAATGATTGGATCTACATTTATTATTTTTCAAAACATAGATTCTTATCTACCAAAAACAAAATGAATCCATACCGAAAATGGTAAAACAGGATTCAACAGCTAAATGAATCAAACACACAACATCTATTTTTATCAATTAGAAAAAGTCTTATGTACTACAAAGCAATTTGTCAAATACTTGGCATGCATTAGTGCAAAATCATTATTGTAGTTACTCAATGGCTAATGAATGTCCAGAGATGCTGATGCATGGTGTTTCCACAGGTCGCGAAGGTCTAGGACTAACATGGAGATGCTACTCTAGCGCGAAGCCCTTTCGGCTTCGTGCTTAGCGAGGGCAAATAAGCCTAACCAAAGAAGTCAGAGTTGGAAGCCCCAAACGCAGAGGTACGAACTGACACGTCTGATTCGCAGAGAGAAATCTAATCTCCACCGTTTGCCGGAGCTCCAATATGACGTTCTCAGACGCAGGAAAGAATATCGAGCGATGGCGAGGGCAAACTGAACATACTTTGCAATGGAGATATGGGAGGAGAGTGAGAGAGGGGAGGAGGAGATGGTTAGTTGACTGCATGACTGTGTTGCATTCAGGATTTGAGGCCATCTTGAGAAGCTTTCCGACGGCAAGAGTAAAATCTCGTGCAATGCATCGAGAGGAGATGAAACCTTTGCAGTCCGACGAGGAGTCGTTGTGAGCCGCGAGGAGGAGATGCCTCCGTGGAGATGTCTTCATAAAGGAACCGACACCATGAAGGAGTTTCACGTAGGCGGGCTCGAGGGGAAGAGGAATTCGCGCTAGGGATGAGAGGGGGGAGTCGCGGGGGATGGATGAGGGATGGTCGAAATGAAGCTTCTAGGGGAAGAAATTGGAGAGCCCTAAGATCAATCAAATAGTTCAGATTGGTTTGATGGGCCTCACCATTACACCAAATATATTATATATAATATAATTATATATATATATGTACAACCATATTCGTCGAGGTGGGCCTCGTCCCAGTGGTGAGCCTTTGTACCTCCAAAGAGTGATCATTGACCTAAAGGGGTGAAGCCACTAGGATAAAGCAAGGAGGTCTATGAATTCACTTATGTTACCGATGAGTTCGCCAAGCTAGATCTCGCTTCTTCATCAAACATGTCGTCCTACTTCTCACAAAAATGGCGAGGAGAAGTCCTTCAGAGCTCACTGTCGAGCCCGCCGCGCTCGAGATTACCTAGCCAGCAGGCACTTCTCTCAGCCGACTTTAGCTCGTCGACGAGCTCCTTTTGAGCTCATCGATGAGCCTGTTGTGCTTGAGCTTACCTCATTAGCGAGTTCTTTTCTCATCTGGCCATGACTCGCCAACGAGCTCATCAACAAGGACTCTCCGTTAGGCGATCTCACCAAAGATGACCCCAAATAGATCATCAGGCGTCAGGTATCTAGTATCTCAAATGGCGGGGTGGCTATTTTGCAGTCTATGCACCCCACTTGGATTGCCTATAAATAGGATCCCCATGACACATAAGAGAAGGACATTGACCCCCCCCCCCCCCCCCCCCCCCAGGTTCCCAAAAAGTGCCGAGCTCAGCTCTGGTTCAAGAGGGGAAGTTCCAATATACTTGCAGGCACGTGGAGGGACCTCCTCCTATAGCTCGCGGGGTCCTATTCACAGGCAATCCGGGAAAAACTCTTGCTCTCCACCTCCTTCTAGTTTAAGTTCGTCCGGATCTACTGCTAGACAAGTAGCCTTTGGCCTCTCAGTCTGAATATTTGTGTTGGGAATATTGTTCACAATATTCCTAATTTGAAGAAGGTCTCAAGATGACAATAAACATATTCTATTTGATGTCTGTGTGAATTTTGATGTAACAGGTGCAACAGAAATGCTTGGCTAATATAATGTGTTAGGCTTATGGTCACCTAAACAAGGTTTTTGCCCTTGTAATCCCTCAAGGTGCAAAACTCTTGTTGACCTATGATCTAATCATATATTAAACATGTCATTATCATGAGGAAAAGCAGCATAGTTAAAAGAAATTAAAGGAAGAAGCAAAGATTACTCTAAGTCAAATGTCGACTACATCGACTGAATGATTAAGAAAAATATCGATTGCATCGACTGGAAGCTAAGTCATTTATCGACTGCATCGACTGGACAGTTAAGTAATTTGTCAACTGCATCGACTAGACAGTTAAGTAATTTGTCGACTGCATCGACTGGAAGACTACTTGATTTATCGATTGCATATTCCAGACGGTTACAGAAGGAACTTTCCAGGATTTATTGCTTAAGTATGGACTGCATCAGGTTGTGTTCTTAAGGTGCAGGTTGTCAACAACATCATATCTATAAGTGCTGAAGGATTTTATCGACTACATCATATATATAAGTGTTGAAGGCTTTTATCGACTGCATAGATTATTTTGTCGGCCTGAAACGTGTTCTAACGACCCTAAGCTGAGATCAAACCGCAAATTGCGTAGTCATACAAATTGATTTGAATTCCGCTTTCTGCTGCGATAATTAAGGTGCTTTAAGAGAAAATGAATTGTACTCATGGATTTCAGGCTGCTACCATTTGAAGATCTTTCCTCATGAAAAATCTCTAGTCGTTGAAGCTTTCCTTTTTCAGAAGCAAGGCCTCTGCCGATCCAATCTTCTATATAAAGGGATGAGAAAATTTAACAAAAAAGATATATAAGAAGGCACACATGTATACACTTAGAGAGAATTTCTGTGCAAGAAATTTGCAGTGCTCAAGCTTTAGAATTATGTCAAGTCGTCATCAACTGTAATCCTGAGAGAGATTTCTTTCAAGGCTCAACATAACAACTTTCTTTCTAAAGAACATTTCTCTCTTGAGTAAGTCTTCCTGATTCAGTCAAACTCATTTCAAGCAGATATATTCAAGTGTTGATCAAGGAAGAATAAGCCTTCACAGTTCTTTTATTGAAGACTCAAGTGTTATTGTTTGAGTCAAAATCTTTACAAACTTCTTTGTAATTGTAGGATCCTTTTTGGATCTGAGTTTGCTATAGGATTCTAGTGGGAATCTGAGTTGTGGGATCATTGTGATTTGTGGTAGGGTCTTTGAAAAGAACTGAGTGTAGATCTCTTGTTGGAGAGATTGAGAAAGGGTTGTTTTTGGCCTGAGTGTATGATCTTGTGATTGAAGATCTGAGTTGTAGGACCTTGTGTTGAAGGTCTGAGGTAGGGGACTATTGTTCATGAGTTGTACGAGTTAAGGACTTTGAGTGTAAGATCATTTGATTTGAGAAATTTGGAGAAGTTTGCCTAAGCTAGCACTCTGCTAGATACGTGAAGGGGGAAAGTGGATGTACCCATAGTTAGGAACCACTATACATCTTGGTGTACCGTGCTGTGGATTGTGCTTGTTTGTTGCTTTGTTGTGCTTAAAAGTAGAAAATTAAAAAGAAAGCATAAATCTCTTAAAACACTTATTCTTCCCACTCTAGGTAATTAGACAATCCTTATGTTTCAAGTGGTATCAGAGATAGGTTGTTCAAAAAGGCTTCACTGCTGAACAAGATCCTTTAATGGTAAAAATTCTAAAAGAATCATGACTTCTGAAGAGAGCTATAAGAAATTTAGCTTTATGAAACATCCTATATATAGGAAGGAAAACTTTGGAATGCAGAAGCAAAGGGTTAAGATCTTCATGGAGGCCTCTACCCCTAGGATTTTTACCACTATTGAAGAGAGAACTTTCATCCCCATGAAAGTCTCATCTATTGATGAAAATCTGAGAGTTCTAAAGAAACTATCAGAGACGACAAAAGAAGAAGTCATCTTGGCCACTATGGATAGAAGAGCTAAAAATATTTTAGTTAGTGGCATTGATGATTCCACATTTCAAAACCTTATTCACTATCAAACAACCAAAGAAATGTAGGAGACTTTGATAGTTTGCATGGAAGGCACATAAGAAGTAAGGGATGACAGGAAGTCCCTATTGAATCAAGAATATGAAGCTTTCAGTCAAGAGAAGAACACAATAACAGACTGCTATGAGAAATTCTTCAGGATAGTGAATGGACTAAAGAATTATGGTAGATCCTTCACAAATTATGAACTAAATGACATGTTCTTAAGATCCCTCAACAAGGAATGTGACATTATGATATATGCAATAAGAGAAATGGGAAATATGGGCAACATTCAGCCTCAGAATTTGTTTAGGAAATTGCCGTCCCATGAATTGCACTTACATACTAGGAAAAGTGAATACCTCATCCCTGAAGACCTTGAAGGCTGAGACCCTAAAGGCTGAGATCTCTAGAAGTGGCAAAGAGAATACCTCATCCCCTCCAAGAAGACCAACTGAGTCAGAGGAGTCTGAACCTAGTACTTCTGAAGAAGAGCTGTCAGATGGAGACACGACCTTGTTCACAAGGCAGCTGAAGAAGATGTTGAGGAGGAGGAAGAAATGGAAGAGCAAACCTTCTTCTTCTTTCTCTAGCTCCAAAAAGCATCATAGCAATTCAGACAGATCAAGAAGAGACCCTAAGAGGGAGGTATGAATCTAAAAAAAAATTCATTTCTGATGACACAATTTGCTTTGGGTGCAAAAAATTAGGACATATGATTGCTGACTGCCCATCAAAGAGAAAATGCAACAATAAGTCTGAGGAGAATAGGCATCACTCAAGAAAGAAGTCTGAGAAGTTCCTCTTGGCAAATAAGGAAAAGACCTTGTGTGACAGTGCCTCAAGATCTTCTGAGTCTAATGAAGAAGAAGCATATGTTGGGTTGACTACACTAACAGAAGAAATAGAACAAACTGTTGTCAGGATAAGCATCAGAGCACCACTATCACTATCTGACAGTGACACAGAAGAAAATGATTGTAGTTGTGGACTTATGACTATGACTGAAGGGGAAGATCAGGATGACTCCCATCCTAATAAGGTAAAAGTCAAAACTTCTTTTTTAATATCTGATTATGAGACTGATGCAGAGGCAGAGGCAGGCTCATCACTTAATGATGAGAATGACTTTGAATCAGAGAACAAGTTTGATGAGATGGTTGAGAAAAAAGTGCTCTCCTTGAGGCATTGAAGAAAAGCAAAAAGCTTGTTAAGAAGCAGGCTGAGGAGATTGAGCATCTCAAACCCCTGAAATCTCAACTTGTTGAGAAGCTAGATAAAATCTATCAGATGAACTCTAAGATAATTGATCGAGTTTAAGAAAATAACGGATTATCAAGTTGATCTATTGGTTCAAAAAAAGGACCATCAAGAAGTGGGAAGGAGAGCTCCTCAATGATATGAAGCTAGTGGCAAAGTTTTCTAAGCCACACACTATCCTTCCTATAATTGATAGCTTCTCAGCACCATATAGAAGTGGTGTAGTATATGAGAGAAAGGGAGGAGAGAAGGTAAATGCCAAGGGAAAGGAACAAATTCAACCATCTTTCAAAAAGTTCTATTAGCCTCAAACAATTATGACCAAGATAGTGTCTATGGGCACTAGAAAAATAAGTGCTCCACATGTGGAACAAAAGATGTTCACAATGGAAAAATTACCTTCAAAGGAGCTCATGAAGAAATTGAAATGAATGATCATGACCTTTTTGTGTTTGGTGCCAACATCATAACCAAGGGCAAAGAAAAAGCATCTGAAAGGAGAACTGCAAGGAAGAGCAAGGTAGTGACTATGCAACCCAAGACACAACCAACACATCACCATATGTCATGCAAAGATTCACATGCAACACCATTCAAATATCCTTCTAACCACAGGAAAAGTTGTTCAATTCCTGTTGTGAGCCCAAAAAGAAGGTACAACAAGTTTGAATGTTGGTGTTGTGGAAAAGTTGGTCACTTTGTCATTGACTGCTGGTACAATCCAACAGTTCCACGGACAACTAATGGGAAGCCAGCATCCAAACCTAGAGTAGTCCATAATGCATTTCATATTGGTCAGAAGCTGAAGAAAATCTTTAATGATAATAAGAATCTAGGACCCAACAAGATTTGGCTGCCTAAGAAAAAGTGATTCTCTTTTTGCAGGTGTGTCCAAAGACCAACCACACTCATATCTGGTATTTGGACAGTGGATGTTCCAGGCACATGATTGAAACAAGAATCCTATTAACTGAATATTCCTCAGTAGAAGATGGTGCAAAAGTCATTTTTGGAGGATCTGATAGAGGAAATACTAAAGGCTATGGTAAGATCTTAAATGACATAGTCACCATCACAAGGGTAGTTTATGTAGAAGGGTTGCAACACAATCTGATCAGCATAAGTCAACTGTGTGATCTTGGCTATATGATTGTATTTCACAAGGATGAGTGCCTGATTAAGAAATCTGAAGAGATTATACTAACTGGCTAGGAGTGGAAATATTTATTGCCTTAATTTCTTATGTGCAAATTCAGATTCTTCTATCTATCTTATGGCTGAGAATAGAGCAAGTATCTGTGTGCAATGACATAAGAGACTAGCTCACATTAACTATAAGACTATCAACAACCTTTTATCAGAAAATTTGGTTATAGTTGGCCCCAAGTGGAAATGTGTTCAGGAAATCCCTTGTCATGCATGCTAAATGGGCAAGCAAATAAAGGCTTCATTTAAACCAATTGGGGTTAAGGATTCCGCTATATGTTTATACTTACTGCACATGGACTTGTTTGGTCCTATGCCCATTCAAAGTTTAGGAGGGAAAGTCTATACTCTTGTAATTGTTGATGATTTATCTAGGTTCACATGAATGTTCATTCTTAAACAAAAGTCAGATACTTTAGAAATATTCACTAACTTTGTCAGGCAAATCCAGATTGAAATATGCAGTTCTGTTGCCAAAATCAGAAGTGACCATGGAACTGAATTTCAATCAAGATCCATGACCAAGCCTAGGTATCTTTCAGGAGTTTTCCTTTCCTATAACTCCTCAACAAAATGGAGTTGCAGAGAGAACGAATAAAACCCTTATTGAAGCTAGTAAAACTATGTTGATTGACTCCTCACTTCTAGAATATTTCTGGGTTGAGGCTGTCAATACAGTTTACCATGTGCAAAATAGAGCATTAATCAACAAAAATTACAACAAGACTCCCTATGAACTTGTGAAAGATAGAAAACCAATTCTAGTCAACTTCAAGATCTTTGGAAGTAAGTGATCTGTACTAAACAATGAGAAGCACTATCTAACTAAGTTTGCTAAAAGGCTTTTGAGGGTGTTTTTGTTGGATATAGCTCCCATAGTAGAGCATACAGAATATTCAACATACAAACTCAAGTAGTAGAAGAATCCATTCATGTTGTATTTGATGAGACCAGCCTGATCTACAAAGGTTGGTCTAGTTCAAATAAAAACTAGAAAAGTTGTCTATCAATGATAAACAAGAAGAAAGTGAAATAACTTCACCAGATGCACTAATCAAAGAAAGCTGTCAAACAGAAGATGTACATGAAGGTGTAGAAAGAATACAACAGACTAATGAACAAGATGGACCTAGAGCACAAGATATTGCAGGAAGAATGCCAACAACTACAAGACACTTGAGTGATCACCCACAAAATCATATTATTGGTAATATAGGTCAAGGTGTTTAAACAAGGAGGAGTACAATAAATGAAGTACTCCACCTGAGCTTTCGCTCTCAGGTAGAACCCAAGAAGTTTGAAGAAGCCAACTCTGATCCATCCTGGATCTTGGCTATGCAAGAGGAGTTGAACCAATTTAAGAGGTGTAAAGTCTGGAAGCTGGTCCCAGGGACCCTTGACCACGATGTCATTGGAACAAAGTGGGTATTCAGAAATAAAATGGATGAACAAGGAGTTATCATCAAGAATAAAGTAGGGTTGGTTGCAATGGGATATAGACAGGAGAAGGAATAGATTTTGATCAAACTTTTGCACAAGTAGCAAGATTGAAGGCAATAAGGTTGTTGGAACAACCCTATTACTAATTTGGGCTAGGATCACTATTTGTGGTTAGGACTCAAGTTGACCCCAATGTATAGTCTTAGGGTCAATGTTTAAGCTTGTCTGAGTTAGCTAAAACTTAGGAAATTTTAAGTTTTCTGTGTTCGACGAACTCCTTCCTGAGTTCGACGAATGTCGTTTATCAGTTCGACAAATTTGATCTTCAGCTCGACGAAATCAGTCTTCCAAGCCAGTTCAACAGATTCTTTGTCTCAGTTCGACGAACTCCTGATTGAGATCGATGAACTCAGTGTTCTGTTCGACGAATGAGTAACTCAGTATTCAGTTCGACGAACTCCTGATTGAGATTGACGAACTCAACTTTCTGTTCGACGAAATTCCTTTTGAGCTTGACAAATCCTGAAGAATCAGTTATCTCTTTCTCTGAATTCAGATCGACTATTCAGCAACGAATCTATTCATATATTTGGATTTATTCATTTTCAGATAAGTCAAGATTTCTTCTTCCCTTTTATATATTCATTCTATTCTCTTCTTTCGAGAATCTAGCCGCTGGCATATATTGGAAAAGGAAACTTTCATAGAAAAGGAATTAAAGTATTCTTGCAGAATCAGAAAGTTGCTATTACAGTCCCAAGAAAGATTTATTTCAGATTATTCTATTCCTTTTCAGAAGATTTGAATTTTCAAATCAGATTATATATCTAAGGAAAAAGGATGAATCAGCAGAGAAGATATATACAAGAGGATATATAGATATAGAAGATATACTTGTGAAATACTCAGATAGACTAGAGGCATACACAAAATCTTCATCTACAGCAGCATCTTCATTCTCTGAGAATAACTGAAATCTTCTCTCAGTTTCATCTGCTGATTCTCAGTCTTCTACACCCAAGGGAAAGCTTCACCAACTGTCAACAAATTCTATCAAACAAGGGGAGCTTTACAACAACAACAATCCACTAGTCTTCTCTCAGATCTTATTGAGAGAGAAGAACTTCATAAACTCTTTTTGTTTATTCTTTTACCCCATCTTGTAAAGGGTTTTAACTCCCTTCAAAAGTTAACCTTTGGTGGCAGGGCACCTGATCAAAAACCTGTGGTTTGGTTTGAGCACCTGATCAAAAGCTCAGTGGTGATAGGGCACCTGATCAAAAACCTAAGTGGATTCCTACTAAGGGTGGTAGAAGAGTGGATTACCCAGGTTGATTGGGGAACCACTATAGATCCTTGTGTCTTTGCCGTGTTTGTGTTTTCTTTCTGTATTATGCTGTGTTTATTATTTTGCTTTTATACTCACTCAACTACACATATATATATATATCATTATTTTAATTCCGCTATAAAATAAGTTAAAACTTGTAATACTCTATTCACCCCCCCTCTAGAGTAAATCTAAGATCTAATACCTCACTTTCAATTGGTATCAGAGGTTGGTTGATTGATTGCATAGGCTAACACCTAAATCCAAAGATCAATTAGATCTTAACTTCTTCTAGAGTTTTCTTTTTTCTAAAAACTCATGGCACAGAACAAAAATTACTCAAGCACAAGACCTCCTTTGTGCAATCTTAACAAGTTTGCATTATGGAAAGCAAGTATCAAACTTTATATGAACTCTATTGATGAAGATATTTTTAACTCTATTTTGACAGGACCTCCTACTCCATCAACAACAACAAGCAATGAAACAACAACCAACACTAATGCTATTCCACCTCCTGAGTGGACAGATGCTCAGAAGAAACAAAGGAATGCTGATGCCAAAGCTATGAACATCTTGGCACAGACCATGTCTGATGATATATTCCAGAAGGTTGTGGACTGCACCTCAGCTAGGGATATCTGGAACTCTCTCAACAACATGGTTGATGGATCTGCAGATGAGAGAAAGGACAGGAGATCCCATCTCATTTCCCAATATGAGAACTTCAAGAAGGGAGATACTGAAATGGTTGCAGATATGTATAACAGACTCAGTCTCATCATCAATGAGCTGAAGTCTTTGGATAAAGTGATCACAATCACTGAAGTAAATGATAAGATCCTAATGTGCTTCCCCAGCACATGGGACTCAAAGATCTATCCAATCAAGGAAGCCAGAAGCCTAAATGAGATCTCTATTGAGACCTTATTAGGCAAACTAAAATCCTATGAGCAGCTTATCAAGTCAAGAGAAGCTGAACAGTCTACCTCCTCACCAGCCACCAAAAAGGAGAGAAGCATTGCTTTTTAGGCAACAGAAGAGGAAGACAAAGCTCCAGGAGAAATGGAGTTCATGAGCCTCCTAGCCAAAAGATTTTACAAAATGGCTAGAAAGGAACTCAGAAAGAAGGACTTCAGATCCAAGGAAAAACCAAGGTATGACAAAACACATTCTAAAGAAATTATCTATTTTGGTTGCAGGAAGCCTGGACACATCCTACCTGAGTGTCCAGAAAATCAAAAGAAGGACAGAATAAAAGAAAAGGAAGAAAAGAAACACTACAGCAGGCCATCCTCCCACAAACATAAACACAAGGGAAAGGGCTTTGTGGCTGAGACATGGAGTGAGACTGAATCAGAGTCATCATCCAGCTCCTCTGAAGATGAAGATGATTCAAATAAAAAAGAATTTATGCATGATGGCTATCCATGTCTCAAGTAGTGATTTAGAGCATTCATCATTATCCAGCTCAAGTGATGATGAAGATGATGCAGATGAAAGAAGTTTTTGCATGATGGCTATCAATGCCTCAGCAAATAATTTTGATGAATCAGAATCTGACACTGATAGTGATCAGGTAATTTCTACTTTTGATTTTACCTCAAATGATTTTAAAAATGAATTTAAGATTCTTTGTAAGATTTGATTAAATCTGAGAAGGAGATAATTTCCCTCAGAAGTAAGTTGGTTGAAATGAACCAACTGACTGTAGATAATGCCAATCTTAAGGAAGAACTGACTGCCTCCAAAGAACATATTGTTCTCATTGAGAACAAATTATCTGAGGCCAAAAAGTTTGAAGAATCCCTCAATGGGAGAAGCATCAAACTGATGGACATCACAAGCACTGTAAATGCCAGACTCAATGGCAAACTGGGCTTGGGTGCATCATCAAGTCAGCCATACCTTCTTAAGAAAGACACTCTATCTACTCCAGTGAAATTCATTTCTGCCAAAGGCAAAGAGGCAGTAGAAGTAGGTAAGAACATCTCAAGTAAGAATGTTAAGAACAAAGGAATTCAAAAACATTCGTCGAATGACGTTCGACGAAATCACATGAATTCGTCGAACGGTGATCGACGAACGCTGAATACATATTTTCAGTATAGCTATCCTTCGAGCGACGCTCGACGAAATAACTTCAATTCGTCGAACGACGATCGACGAACTCAGCCAAGTTCATCGAACGAAAAATGTACTGCATTTCTAAAGAATTCTCATTCTCAACATACTAAGAATCCCTTTCCTGAGTGGACTATTCCTCCAAGGAGATATCATCCACAAGGCTATAAGGTTCATCCTGAGATCTCTTACATTTCAAAATTTTGTGGTAAAACAAAAGGACTCAAGATAGTCTGGGTCAAGAACAACTAGTCAAATTTCTGTTTTGCAGGTACAAAGCTATCCAAACATAGAGGAATATTGGTATTTGGATAGTGGCTGCTCTAAGCACATGACAGGAAATAAGGCAAATCTAAGCAATTACAAGGCAAGCTTGGACCCAATGTAATTTTTGGAGACTCCAACTATGGACAGAGTAAAGGATATGGAAAAATCAGAGTTGGAGCAGTTACCTTCAAAGGGGTAGCATATGTCAAGGGTCTCAAGCATAGCCTCATCAGCATAAGCCAGCTATGTGATGAATGTTATCAGGTAACTTTTGATCATTCCTTATGTATTATTACCAATAAAAAGAACATCAATGTGTTATCTGGTATTAAACAAGGAAATATATATTTAGTCAATTTTGATTCTGCCAATTCAGATATTTGTTTATTTAATTCAATAAGTAAAATAAATGAGTTATGACATAAAAGGCTATGACATATTATCCTTAGAACTATCTCTAATCTCTCCAAGGATAATCTGGTAAGAGGACAGCCTTCTAGTTCATATAAGAAGGAAGGACTCTGCAAGGTTTGTCAACTAGGAAAGCAGACCAAGAGTAGTTTCAAATCTTTATCCAAGAGTGATTCACCTAGGAATCTGTACTTGCTGCATTTGGATCTCTTTGGACCCACTGCAATTCAGAGTTTAGGAGGGAAACATTACACCTTAGTTATTGTAGATGACTTCTCTAGATTCACTTGAGTGTTCTTTCTCAGGAACAAGTCTGACACCTTCAGTGTTCTGACAGACTTTCTCAGGTCCATCAAGATTAAGTACTTTACTCTAGTTGCATTGATCAGAAGTGATCATTGCACTGAGTTTGAATCTCTTCTGATGAGAGAATTCTGTGGAAAAGAAGGGATCAGGCAATGTTTCTCTGCTCCAGAACTCCTCAACAAAATGGGGTAGCTGAAAGGAAAAATAGAATATTACTTGAATCAGCAACTACATTGCTTGCTGATGCTCACTTGCCACTCTCTTTTTGGGCAGAGGCAGTGAACACAACAAATTATGTGTTAAACAGGAGTCTGATACACAAACTTAAGGGTAAAACACGCTATGAATTGCTTAAGAATAAAAAGCCTAAGGTTAACTATTTTAAGATTTTTGGTTGTAAATGATATGTGTATAACAATGATAAGAAATATCTAAAGAAATTTGAAGAAAAGGATGCTGAAGGTATATTCCTTGGATACTCTCTTTCTAGTAAGGCATATAGAATCTATAACAAATCAACTCTTGAGATAGAAGAGTCAATGCATGTTTCTTTTGATGAAACTAACATATTGAATGAGGAGAGGAATACCACCTCTACCAAAGATACTTTACAGGTACCAGCTCTATGTGAAGAGCTTAATGGATTGGATCTACAGAATAAAGACTCTCTACTCCCATCAACTCAAATTATTGAAGACAGTGAAGAAGAAGATAATCCAGAAGATCTTGCTGATAATTCTAATTAAGTGACAGCTGATCAAATCCCTCAAGAGGATACTCTTGTTGAACCCATTCCAACTGTTGATCACATCACAGTTAGAGATCATCCAATATTCCAAGTTATTGGAGACATCTCAACAGGTGTTCAAACAAGGCATCAACTCAACAAAAATCAGATGCATACTTGTTTCCTATCACAAATTGAACCTCAATCCATAAAAGATGCAGAACAAGATCCAAACTGGATTCTTGCAATGCAAGAGGAACTCAGTCAATTAAAAAGAAACAAAGTCTGGGATTTGGTTCCAAGACCAAAGGGCCATCCAGTTATTGGCACTAAATGGGTCTTTAGGAACAAGCTAGATGATCAAGGCTTGATAATCAGAAATAAAGCCAGATTGGTAGCTCAAGGATACTCTCAGGAAGAAGGAATTGATTATGATCAATGTACAACCCTGTATTCGCCGAGTAGGTTCTTGAGCCAAGAGGCATTTCAGAGTATCATTTCTCTGCGAGGTACCCCAGTTAGGGGGCTCGCCGAGACCAGCAGGGTGCTCGCCGAGACCCGCGAGGTACCCCAGTTAGGGGGCTCGCCAAGACCAGCAGGGTGTTCGCCGAGACCCGCAAGGTACCCCAATTAGGGGGATCGCCGAGACCAGCAGGGTGCTCGCCGAGACCCGCGAGGTACCCCAGTTACGGGGCTCGCCGAGACCAGCAGGGTGCTCGCCGAGACCCGCGAGGTACCCCAGTTAGGGGGCTCGCCGAGACCAGCAGGGTGCTCGCTGAGACCCGCGAGGTACCCCAGTTAGGGTGCTCGCCGAGACCAGCAGGGTGCTCGCCGAGACCCACGAGGTACTCCAGTTAGGGGGCTCGCCGAGACCAGCAGGGTGCTCTCCGAGACCCGCGAGGTACCCCAGTTAAGGGGCTTGCCGAGACCAGCAGGGTGCTCGCCGAGACCCGCGAGGTACCCCAGTTAGGGGGCTCGCTGAGACCAGCAGGGTGCTCGCCGAGACCCGCGAGGTACTCCAGTTAGGGGGCTCGCCGAGACCAGCAGGGTGCTCGCCGAGACCCGCGAGGTACCCCCTCTCGCCCAGTTCCGGTGGGAGGGGTCGGTCTGCGTTTAGCGTTCCAGAACAACGGGATTTGGCTATCTGCAGCCCAATCCGAGGGTATTTTGGTAATTCCGCGGGCCAGTTTTTGGCTATTTGCAGCCCAAATCCAGAAATCCTATAAATAGGACCAAGGGGGCACCATTTGGAAGGAGGTTCATCCTAGGCTAGCTCTCTCTCTCCCCCCACTTTCTCTCTCTAGTGGGTGAGGAGAGCCTCAAGTGGTGCCCAAGCTTAGTAGTGGCTTGGGAGGGGAAGTTCCTAAGGGGCTTCCGGGTTTGTGGCGGGACCTCCCCACTAAGCCCTTGGTCCAGTTCCTAGTTCCAACACCTTCAACCTAGAGCTCTCCCTTGGGAGGAGTAAGGATTGGTCGCCCCTCGGCTAGCTGAGGGCCCCGAACTCCACAGAGACTAAGTCTTGTTCGCAAGTCTCGGTTTCAACACATGGTGCGGTGAGCGTGGAGTGTGACCGATTCAAGAAACTCTCAAGATGAGCTCCATGGACGGAGGTGGAGGAAGCTCCGACCCGGGTCACTCGCAGCCCCCGGTGACTGGGGTGACGTTAGAGATGTTCGAAAACTTCAAGCGAGAGGTCCTGCAGACCTTTGAGGTTGCCTTCACCATGATAGTCGGAGGCAGAAGAGGAGATGGTCCGGAGGTCCCACCCGAGCAGGTGGACGCAGGAACTCTTGGCCAATAGTCTAGGAAGGAAGTACCGGTGAGGGGGGAGTGGGGGGGGGTGCCATACCCCCACTCGCCCATCCTCAAGGGGGCGAGCTCAGGAGGGGGGCGCCCTCCCAGCTCGCCCCGCCCCTTCAAGGGGGCGAGCTCAGGAGGGGGGCGTCCTCCCAGCTCGCCCTGCCCCTTCAAGGGGGCGAGCTCAGGAGGGGGGCGCACTCCCAGCTCGCCCCGCCCCTTCAAGGGGGCGAGCTCACGAGGGGGGCGCCCTCCCAGCTCGCCCCGCCCCTTCAAGGGGGCGAGCTCAGGAGGGGGGCGCCCTCCCAGCTCGCCCCGCCCCTTCGAGGGGGCGAGCTCAGGAGGGGGGAGCCCTCCCAGCTCGCCCCGCCCCTTCAAGGGGGCGAGCTCCGGAGGGGGATGCCCTCCCAGCTCGCCCCAGCTCTTCTAGCCCAGCCCCAAAGGGGGTCGAGCGGGGAGGCATTCGGCCCCCACTTGCCCCACCCCAAAAGGAGTCAAAACGTTGGTGGACGAGGCCACCCGGGGGTGCGGCTACCCAATAACCCGACGAGCACAGGGGTTACCATCTCGACTCCGCGAGAGCAAGGAGGGGGAGGCTTCAAAAGGAAAAGATCCAACCGCCCGAGGTGGATGCAGGGGGAGAGGACACCTCCCCCACTGCCCCGGCAGGCTCGGGTGATCGGCCAAGGTAGAAGAAAGAACCGCTCGGGAGAAAGAAGGGGCATCCGAGCAGAGCTGCCTTACTATGACTTCTATCAGGAGGAGGGTCACGTGACATCCACCTGCCCCGAGTTCTTGGAGACGAAGGGGGCAAGGGGCCAGAAGCCGCAGCATCAACAACCAGAGGAGGTCGAGGAGGACCGTGCCTAGGAGTAGAAGCCCGAGTCCCGGTCCCCGTGCTTAGTTTTGTTTCTTTGAGCCCATGTAGTAGGATGAAGCGTTTCCGTACTTGGTTTTCTTGCATGTAACCATCTGACTAATGTAATAAAAGTTTTGTTTTTCAAAATATTTTTCCCCTCGGATGGTTCCGCTAGCCGGGCTCTCTCTAGCCGGTAGGGCAGGTTGACCTCCCAGGGAGGCTAAATATTTTTCCCCTCGGATGGTTCCGCTAGCCGGGCTCTCTCTAGCCGGCAGAGCAGGTTGACCTCCCAGGGAGGGTAAATATTTTTCCCCTCGGATGGTTCCGCTAGCCGGGCTCTCTCTAGCCGGCAGGGCAGGTTGACCTCCCAGGGAGGGTAAATATTTTTCCCCTCAGATGGTTCCGCTAGCCGGGCTCTCTCTAGCCGGCAGGGCAGGTTGACCTCCCAGGGAGGGTAAATATTTTTCCCCTCGGATGGTTCCGCTAGCCGGGCTCTCTCTAGCCGGTAGGACAGGTTGACCTCCCAGGGAGGGTAAATATTTTTCCCCTCGGATGGTTCCGCTAACCGGGCTCTCTCTAGCCGGCAGGGTAGGTTGACCTCCCAGGGAAGGTAAATATTTTTCCCCTCGAATGGTTCCGCTAGCCGGGCTCTCTCTAGCCGGCAGGGCAGGTTGACCTCCCAGGGAGGGTAAATATTTTTCCCCTCGGATGGTTCCGCTAGCCGGGCTCTCCCTAGCCGGCAGGGCAGGTTGACCTCCCAGGGAGGGTAAGCGACTAAGACCCCCGAGCAGAGACCGCTGACCAGGCTCCCATAAAGCTGGCAGGACAAGAGATTCACTCGGTGAGGCAGGAGGTTCACATTGGTTAAGGCCCCGAGCAGAGACCGCTGACCAGGCTCCCATCTAGCTAGCAGGACAGGAGATTCACTCGGTGAGGCAGGTGATTCATATTGGTTAAGGCCCCGAGCAGAGACCGCTGACCAGGATCCCATCTAGCTGGCAGGCCAGGAGATTCACTCGGTGAGGCAAGTGATTCATATTGGTTCAGGCCCCGAGCAGAGACCGCTAACCAGGCTCCCATCTAGCTGGCAGGACAGGAGATTCACTCAGTGAGGCAGGAGGTTCACATTGGTTAAGGCCCCGAGCAGAGACCGCTGACCAGGCTCCCATCTAGCTGGCAGGACAGGAAATTCACTCGGTGAGGCAAGTGATTCATATTGGTTAAGGCCCCGAGCAGAGACCGCTGACCAGGCTCCCATCCAGCTGGCAGGACAGGAGATTCACTCGGTGAGGCAAGTGATTCATATTGGTTAAGGCCCCGAGCAGAGACCGCTGACCAGGCTCCCATCTAGCTGGCAGGACAGGAGATTCACTCGATGAGGCAGGTGATTCATATTGGTTAAGGCCCCGAGCAGAGACCGCTGACCAGGCTCCCATCTAGCTGGCAGGACAGGAGATTCACTCGGTGAGGCAAGTGATTCATATTGGTTCAGGCCCCGAGCAGAGACCGCTGACCAGGCTCCCATCTAGCTGGCAGGACAGGAGATTCACTCGGTGAGGCAGGAGGTTCACATTGGTTAAGGCCCCGAGAAGAGACCGCTGACCAGGCTCCCATCTAGCTGGCAGGACAGGAGATTCACTCGGTGAGGCAAGTGATTCATATTGGTTAAGGCCCCGAGCAGAGACCGCTGACTAGGCTCCCATCCAGCTGGCAGGATAAGAGATTCACTCGGTGAGGCAAGTGATTCATATTGGTTAAGGCCCCGAGCAGAGACCGCTGACCAGGCTCCCATCTAGCTGGCAGGACAGGAGATTCACTCGGTGAGGCAGGAGGTTCACATTGGTTAAGGCCCCGAGCAGAGACCGCTGAACAGGCTCATCTAGCTGGCAGGACAGGAGATTCACTCGGTGAGGCAATTGATTCATATTGGTTAAGGCCCCGAGCAGAGACCGCTGACCAGGCTCCCATCTAGCTGGCAGGACAGGAGATTCACTCGGTGAGGCAGGAGGTTGACATTGGTTAAGGCCCCGAGAAGAGACCGCTGACCAGGCTCCCATCTAGCTGGCAGGACAGGAGATTCACTCGGTGAGGCAGGTGATTCATATTGGTTAAGGCCCCGAGCAGAGACCGCTGACCAGGCTCCCATCTAGCTGGCAGGACAGGAAATTCACTCGGTGAGGCAAGTGATTCATATTGGTTAAGGCCCCGAGCAGAGACCGCTGACCAGGCTCCCATCTAGCTGGCAGGACAGGAGATTCACTCGGTGAGGCAGGAGGTTCACATTGGTTAAGGCCCCGAGCAGAGACCGCTGACCAGGCTCCCATCCAGCTGGCAGGACAGGAGATTCACTCGGTGAGGCAGGTGATTCATACTGGTTGAGGCCCCGAGCAGAGACCGCTGACCAGGCTCCCATCCAGCTGGCAGGACAGGAGATTCACTCGGTGAGGCAGGTGATTCATATTGGTTAAGGACCCGAGTAGAGACCGCTGACCACGCTCCCATCTAGCTGGCAGGACAGGAGATTCACTCGGTGAGGCAGGTGATTCATATCGGTTAAGGCCCCGAGCAGAGACCGCTGACCAGGCTCCCATCCAGCTGGCAGGACAGGAGATTCACTCGGTGAGGCAAGTGATTCATATTGGTTAAGGCCCCGAGCAGAGACCGCTGACCAGGCTCCCATCTAGCTGGCAGGACAGGAGATTCACTCGGTGAGGTAGGTGATTCATATTGGTTAAGGCCCCGAGCAGAGACCGCTGACCAGGCTCCCATCCAGCTGGCAGGACAGGAGATTCACTCGGTGAGGCAGGAGATTCATGTTGGCTAAGAATTCCCCCGAAGTGGTCTTGCTAGCCGGGCTCTCACTAGCCGGCAGGGTTGGAAGACCTCTCGGGGAGGCTATGTATTTTTCCCCCGAAGTGGTCTCGCTAGTCGGGCTCTCACTAGCCGGCAGAGTTGGAAGACCTCTCGGGGAGGCTATGTATTTTTCCACCGAAGTGGTCTCGCTAACCGGGCTCTCACTAGCTGGCAGGGTTGGAAGACCTCTCGGGGAGGCTATGTATTTTTCCCCCGAAGTGGTCTCGCTAGCCGGGCTCTCACTAGCCGGCAGAGTTGGAAGACCTCTCGGGGAGGCTATGTATTTTCCCCCGAAGTGGTCTCGCTAGCCGGGCTCTCACTAGCCGGCAGAGTTGGAAGACCTCTCGGGGAGGCTATGTATTTTCCCCCGAAGTGGTCTCGCTAGCCGGGCTCTCACTAGCCGGCATAGTTGGAAGACCTCTCGGGGAGGCTATGTATTTTCCCCCGAAGTGGTCTCGCTAGCCGGGCTCTCACTAGCCGGCAGGGTTGGAAGACCTCTCGGGGAGGCTATGTATTTTCCCCTGAAGTGGTCTCGCTAGCCGGGCTCTCACTAGTCGGCAGGGTTGGAAGACCTCTCGGGGAGGCTATGTATTTTCCCCTGAAGTGGTCTCGCTAGCTGGGCTCTCACTAGTCGGCAGGGTTGGAAGACCTCTCGGGGAGGCTATGTATTTCCCCCCAAAGTAGTCTCGCTAGCCGGGCTCTCACTAGCCGGTAGAGCTGGAAGACCTCTCGAGGAGGCTTTATGTTTTCTCTCAAAGTAGCACTGCTAGCCGGATTCCCAGCGACACTCGTCGAATATGCAGGGTTGGACGTTTCTTTCCGAGCGTGTACCTCGCTCGAAAAGAGCGGGGATTGTGTACAACCCTGTATTCGCCGAGTAGGTTCTTGAGCCAAGAGGCATTTCATAGTATCATTTCTCCGCGAGGTACCCCAGTTAGGGGGCTCGCTGAGACCAGCAGAGTGCTCGCCGAGACCCGCGAGGTACCCCAGTTAGGGGGCTCGCCGAGACCAGCAGGGTGCTCGCCGAGACCCGCGAGGTACCCCAGTTAGGGGGCTCCCCGAGACCAGTAGGGTGCTCGCCGAGACCCACGAGGTACCCCAGTTAGGGGGCTCGCCGAGACCAGCAGGGTGCTCGCCGAGACCCGCGAGGTACCCCAGTTAGGGGGCTCGCCGAGACCAGCAGGGTGCTCGCCGAGACCCGCGAGGTACCCCAGTTAGGGTGCTCGCCGAGACCAGCAGGGTGCTCGCCGAGACCCGCGAGGTACCCCAATTAGGGGCTCGCCGAGACCAGCAGGGTGCTCGCCGAGACCCGCGAGGTACCCCAATTAGGGGGCTCGCCGAGACCAGCAGGGTGCTCGCCGAGACCCGCGAGGTACCCCAGTTAGGGGGCTCGCCGAGACCAGCAGGGTGCTCGCCGAGACCCGTGAGGTACCCCAGTTAGGGGGCTCGCCGAGACCAGCAGGGTGCTCGCCGAGACCCGCGAGGTACCCCCTCTCGCCCAGTTCCGGGGGGAGGGGTCGGTCTGCGTTTGGCGTTCCAGAACAACAGGATTTGGCTATCTGCAGCCCAATCTGAGGGTATTTTGGTAATTCCGCGGGCCAGTTTTTGGCTATTTGCAGCCCAAATCCAGAAATCTTATAAATAGGACCAAGGGCACATTTGGAAGGAGGTTCATCCTAGGCTAGCTCTCTCTCTCTCCCCCCACTTTCTCTCTCTAGTGGGTGAGGAGAGCCTCAAGTGGTGCCCAAGCTTAGTAGTGGCTTGGGAGGGGAAGTTCCTAAGGGGCTTCCGGGTATGTGGCGGGACCTCCCCACTAAGCCCTTGGTCCAGTTCCTAGTTCCAACACCTTCAACCTAGAGCTCTCCCTTGGGAGGAGTAAGGATTGGTCGCCCCTCGGCTAGCTGAGGGCCCCGAACTCCACAGAGACTAAGTCTTGTTCGCAAGTCTCGGTTTCAACAATCAAACTTTGCTCCTATTGCAAGACTTGAAGCTATCAGTATATTTCCTGCATTTGTTGCTTTCAAGAAGTTTGAAGTCTATCAGATGGATGTGAAGAGTGCATTTCTAATTGGAGATATCAAAGAAGAAGTATATGTGGAACAACCACCAGGTTTTATCTCTCCAACTTACTCTTCCTATGTTTTTAAGCTTAATAAAGCTCTCTATGGTCTCAAGCAAGCTCCCAGAGCATGGTATGATACCCTAGCTAATTTTCTTTTAGAGAACAAATTCTGTATAGGCAATGTTGATAAAACTTTATTTTTCAGGATACATAAAAATCAAACTTCACTAGTTCAAATCTATGTAGATGATATCATATTTGACTCTACTGATTCAAATTTATGCAAAAGATTTTCTGACCTAATGCAATCCAAATATGAAATGAGTAGTATGGGTGAGTTATCTTACTTCCTTGGCCTTCAAGTGAAGCAAACTCCTAATGGGATATTCATATCACAATCCAAGTATGCTAAGGAATTAGTGAAAAGATTTGGTATGTCTGATGCCTCTTCTATGAAAATACTCATGCCCTCCAATGCTGTTGTAGACAATGATGAATCAGGGAAACCTGTTGATCAAAAAGTGTATAGAGCAATTATTGGCTCTTTACTTTACTTAACAGCTAGTAGACCAGACATAATGTTTGCTACATGCATTTGTGCTAGGTTCCAAGTTAACCCCAAACAATCTCACCTTATTTTATTAAAAAGAATTTTGAGATATTTAAAGGGTTGTCCAAATCTAGGACTTTGGTATCCATCTGCATCAGAATTTGAATTAACTAGATTCTCAGATTCTGATTATGTTGGATGCAGAGTAGACAGGAAAAGCAAACATGAACTTGCCAGTTCCTTGGTGATAAGCTTGTGTCTTGGTTTTGTAAGAAACAGACATCTATGTCTACATCAACAGCTGAAGTAGAATATATTGCTGCTGGCAGTTGCTGCTTACGAATTCTGTGGATACCAAATCAACTCTTAGATTATGGTATCAACTTAAATAAATCAATTATATTTTGTGACAATACTAGTGCAATATCTATATCACAAAATCCAGTACTCCATAGTAGGACTAAACACATAGAAATTAGGCACCACTTTATCAGAGATAATGTGGATAAAAATAAAATTTGCCTACAATTTATTCCTACTGACTTACAAAGGGCTGATATTTTCACCAAACCTTTGGAGGAAAAGAAGCACATCTTCTTTATAAATCAGCTAGGAATGATAGATAGAGATTCAATAAATTAAAAATATTATATTTTTACTTATCCCCTCTTTTCGTCGAACGGAGGTCGACGAAAATTAGTCATTCGTCGAACGGTGATTGACGAACCTATTAGATCCAGAGATCGACGAAGCCAGCTCGTTAGTCGAACAGAGATCGACGAAAATTTATTTTTCGTCGAACGCAGTTTGACGAAGCCCCAGGCTCTTCGACTTCTGTTCTTATTAGGTTTAGTCGAACCCCGTTCAACGAAAGCTTGCGCCTTCTCCGAACTCTTTCTTTATAATCAAATTTTGATTCCATTTTGTCTTTGCGCCTACAGAACTTGCTCTTGCCTCCCTCCAGTTCCTTTGCACTTGATCTTTTTCTCTTGCAGGTACTCATGGCAATCTCTCAGTCAGTGATCTCTTCAATGAAGTTCGACGCAGGATTTGATATAGACATGGAATCTTTTGCTCATTCTGACCAGATTTTCCAGGATATTCTTCACCTCTTTGAATAACAACAGTTGAAGAAGTTTATGACAACAAGGATAAAGCTTCTAGTTGCAGAGATTAAGGAATGGGTACACACTATTCAGTCACTGAATGCAACATCCATCTCAGGAACTATTTCAGGAAATCAGGTTCCTTTTTCCCCAGAGATTTTAACAGAGGTTTTCGGATTGACAAATGGTGATGATGATTTGGACATCACTTCTGATGAATTTAATATGGAATTGGATAAAATGGGTCACTCCAGTGGAAACCCTAACCATCTTCTGAAGAAGAATTTGTCTGTTGAATACAAATTCTTAGCTAATGTTGTTGGCAAGGTTTTGCTGTGCAAAACCTCTGCACATGATTATATTTCAAGGCACCAATTTCTGTTGATAGTGGCCTTAGTGGAAAAGAAGCAGGTTAATTGGGGATTGATTCTTTTTGAATCTATCAAGAAGAAGTAAAGCAAAATGAGTGTTTGCTTTGGCAGGGTCTTAGGCATTGTTCTTCAAGCAAAATGCCCAGAGCTGTTGGTGTCACCAACAGTTTTTATCAATGCAAGCAAGAGGCTGACTTCAACACTCTTTGGCAAATGGGAGAGAGTGATTCCCAAAAGGACTTCAAGGGCAGAAACTTCCAAGCAAGCTTCTGAGAGCACAAGGACTGATACAGTCACTCCCTCAACCCTCCAAGAAGTTCCTCTCTCTGAATCTTCAACTCATATCCCTTCTCAACCTCTTCAGAACACTACTACTAAATAAGTTCTTCCCTCCAATTCTCCCATAGACGCACCTTCCTCATTTCCTTCTTCTCCTCCTCTACAGACAAATCAGTCTGTAGAGTTTCCATCCTCATCTATTCCAGATGATGATTCTCTTCCCCCATTTGATTCTCTTCCCCCCTTCTTCCCACCTCCTTCATTTGACCTCTTGTCTCCTCAACATACCCCACCTCAATCACTCATCCATGTGGATAATCTTCCACCCATCTCAGATGCTACAAACATCTTCCTACCCTCCTCAGGCTATACCAACAAGACTCACACCTCTATTCCCTATTCTTCCCTTCCAGCATCCACATCCTCTCAGCATACATTTGACTATGTGTATGCTGATTTTTCCTCCATTGCTGGTCAAATTTTCAATCATATCTCTCCCTAACTGACAGCTCTTCTAGATGAGAAGCTAGCTCCAGTTCTCAAAGCTATCTCAGAACTCTCTTCCAACCTCCTCATCATTTGTCCCTTCTTCTAGGGGCCTAGATTCAGGTCTCTCAGAACCTAGGCATGGGGAGATGCTCAATGAAGAAGCTCCAGTTGATACAGATTCAGATATGGTTATTGATACAGTTAATATAGATTCAGTTGCAGCTTCAGAACTAACTATTCCAGTTATAGATTCAGTGAATAATATCTCTATTAATCCTTCAATAGATATTCTTTCTTTATTATCAAAATTCAATTTTGTTTTTAGTTGTCTGCCTAAGCCTCAAGCTAGTTCACATGCTATAGTTCCGTATTCAGCTCCAATAGATTCAATTTTGCTGAAGCAAATCATCAAAAGTATTCCAGTTCCAGTTGTAGTTACAGTTGCAGTTACAAAGGAAGTTGGCTTGGTGAATTCACCTCCAAATTTTGTTTATGATGATTCCACTCTACCAGAGGATATTGAGCAAGATGTTGATAATGTTCTTCAAGAACTTGATGACTTGTATAATGATCCTGCACAGTCTTTTGATGATGATGATGATTCTGATGATTCATCTTCAAAGAAAAGGAAATCCAGAAGCAAAGCTAAGGCTGCTCCCAAACCTTAATCTTCTACTAATGACATCCCCTACTACATTTTGAAAAACATCACCCTCACCAAAGATTCTCCAGCCTGGATGAGATTCTCAAGGAATGAGAATAATAGGAGAAAGAAATTAAGAAAACTGGATTCTATTCTGATAAGCCAGTCAAGTTTAATCCTCCTCCTCCTCCTACAGCAGCTGGATCAGCAGGCATGTCCTCTTCTTCTCAGAAATCTTCCCCTCAGCACTCAAGAAGATTAGGGGAGAGTCATAGAAGTTCCAGTGGTTCTTACAGTTCAAGATCAACCAGAGCTCCTCCTTCAGGATCTGCTAGAGCTCCATCCCCAGTTTACAAATATCATGTCTCTGATGGATCCTTGCATAGGAAAAGAAATTCTCAAGATCATCAATCTTCATATCAGTCTAGTGATCATGATGAAAGACCTCCATCACCCATTAATCCAGATTCAGAAAAGAATGCTTACATGGCTAGATATAGAGAAACAATTGCTACTGCTCAAATTAATAAAGCCAAAGCTGAAGGAAAAGATTATTCTCAGTTTACAACTATGCCAGAATTCAGAAGACAAGAGTTTGAAAGATACAGTTCAAGACATCTCTTCAATGCTGAAGAATACCTAAAGTTGCACCCAACTGCAGTGGTTCCTCATGCTTCATCTCAAACCCTGCTGGGAGCTAATGACCTTTATATGAGCAAGAGAGAATCTGAAAATCCCAACAGAGAAATCATATTCAAACCTTCTTCAAAGAAAGAGAAAAGCTCCTGATTATTTGGTTCTGCTAAATTCTGCTTACAGTGTAAAACATTCTAAACTCAGAGTATTATATTTTCTATCTGCTGAAATGAAATTTAATTTCTGTCAGATATATATGCTCTATGTTTATTGTTGTTTGTTTTATTTACTTATTTTTGTCAAATAATATCCTAACCCAAATAGGGGGAGATTGTTGGAACAACCCTATTACTAATTTGGGCTAGGATCACTATATATGGTTAGGACTCAAGTTGTCCCCAATATAGTCTTTGGGTCATTGTTTAAGCTTGTCTGAGTTAGCTAAAACTTAGGAAATTCTAAGTTTTCTGTGTTCGACGAACTCCTTGCTGAGTTCGACGAACGTCGTTTATCAGTTCGATGAACTTGATCTTCAGCTCGACAAAATCAGTCTTCCAAGCCAGTTCAACAGATTCTTTGTCTCAGTTCGACGAACTCCTGATTGAGATCGACGAACTCAGTGTTCTATTCGAAGAATGAGTAACTCAATATTCAGTTCGATGAACTCCTGATTGAGATCGACGAACTCAACTTTCTGTTCGACGAAATTCCTTTTGAGCTTGACAAATCCTGAAGAATCAGTTATCTCTTTATCCGAACTCAGATCGACTATTCAGCAATATATCTATTCGTATATTTCGATTTATTCATTTTCAGATAAGTCAAGATTTCTTATTCCCTTTTATATATTCATTCTATTCTCTTCTTTCAAGAATCTAGCCGTTGACATATATTAGAAAAGGAAACTTTAATAGAAAAGGAATTAAAGTATTCTTGCAGAATTAGAAAGTTGCTATTACAGTCCCAAGAAAGATTTATTTCAGATTATTCAATTCCTTAGCTCATCATAGACAATGAGCTATTACAGTCCCTTCCCCTAAGCTCATCCTTTTCGACCTTCTTCTTTAGCAAGTTGACAATTATTTTGTTCGCCGCCTCCACCTGCCCATTGCTCCTTGGATGATGGATCGACGTGAACCGAAGATCTATGCCTAGCTGGGTGCAAAAGCTGACAAACTCATCGCTGGCAAACTATGGCCCATTGTCTGTGATGATGGCTAGTGGGAGCCCATGTCGACAGATTATCTCCCCCCCATATGAAATTTCTAACTACCTGAGAAGTTACCTTAGCTAGTGCATTCACCTCCAGCCATTTGGAGAAATAATCGATCATCACTTGCAGGAACTTTCTCTGGCCGCTTGCTTGGGGGAAGGGACCCACCAGATCCAATCCCCATATTGCGAAAGGCCACGAAGTTATGATGGTCCGGAGCCTCTGGGGTGGAAGGAGATGGAGGGGAGCATATAGCTGGCACTTGGAGCATTTCTTAGAGAACTCCGCCGCATCCTTGCTGAGGGTGGGCCATAAGTAGCCCTTCCCCAACACCCTTCCTTCCAAGGTCCTGCACCCCGAGTGGCTGCCACACTCCCCCGAGTGGATCTCCTCCAGGACACTTGGGACCTCCTCCTCTGACACGCAATGGGCTAGGAGTCCCGAGAGGGTCTTTCAATACAGTCCACCTGCATGTAGGGAGTAGTATGCTGATTTATACCTGAGCCGTCGCTTGTCCACATCCCCTTCCGAGAACTTCCCCGATGTCAGGAAAGTGATGATACGATCCATCCATGATGCTCGTTGATCTATCTCCATCAAATCCCCTTCCTCGATGGATGGTCGGAAGAGTTCAGACACTGTCCCCCCTGCCCGGGGACCAAACTTAGCCAGGAGGTCAACCAGGATGCTTTCCTCTCTCGGCACGTGTTGGATCGAGAAAGTGTGGAACTGTCCAATGACCCCCTTGACCTTCTCCAGATAGCTTTGGAGGGTTGGCTCATTTGCCTCAAACTCCCCCCTGATCTGACATATCACCACCATGGAGTCCGTCGAGACCTCCACGTCTTGCACACCCAACTCCCGAGCCAGTCGCAGGCCTACTATTACCGCCTCATACTTGGCATGGTTGTTGGTGATCGGGAAGTGAATGTTGATGGCTTGCTCGATCCTTGTCCCTTGGGGTCTCACTAGGACGACTCCCCCAAAGGAATGCTTCTCTGATGCTCCATCAACCAACATCTTCCAGGCTACCGAGTGGGGTGGTCCGACTTCTTCCGCCTCGATCATGTAGTCGGACAAGAAGTCTACCACTGCCTGCACCTTTATCGATAACCTAGGCACAAACGAGATGTCGAATTCGCTTAGCTCTACTGACCACTTAGCCAACCTTTCTGAGTGCTCCACTCCTTCCATAATGTTGTGAAGAGGGTGATCAGTCACCACCTTGATTGAATGCTCCTGTAAGTAGGGCTGAAGCTTCCTAGCCGACACCATGAGAGCGAAGGCCAACTTATCTAAAATGGGATACCTAAGCTCGACCTTCCTCAGGACCCGGTTGACACAGTTGATCAGGAGCTGTTTCTTCCCTTCTTCCCGCACCAGCACAGAACTCACTGCTTCGGACCCTACCCCAAAGTATAGGGATAGGTCCTCTCCCTGCCTCGGTCCCTGGAGCAAGGGAGCCTGAATTAGCTGCCTCTTCAATTCTTGGAAAGCCCCCTCACACTCTGGGGTCCACTCGAACTTTTGATTCCTCCATAGCACCTTGAAGAATGACGCACATTTCTCCCCTGCCCGGGAGAGAAACATGCTTAGCCTGGTCAGCTTCCCGGTGAGGCGCTGGACCTCCTTTGTATTCCTTGGCAATCCTAGCTCCAAGATTGCCTTTACTTTGTCGGGGTTAGGCTCCACCCCGGCTGGGGTGACCAAGTGGCCTAGGAACTTCCCTCGGCTAGCCCCGAAGACACACTTCTGGGGGTTGAGCTTCATCTTGAATTTTCGCAAGGTCCCAAAAGTTTCTTCGAGGTCCCAAAGGTGGGACTCGAGGCCCCGACTCTTGATCATGAGATCATCGACGTAAACTTCCAAGTTCCTCCCACTCTGTTCTCAGAAGACCCTATCCATCATCCGCTGATATGTTGCCCTTGCATTTTTTAGCCCAAAGGACATCATCTTATAGCAGTAACACTCATCCCCTATGATGAAAGAGACATACTTGATGCTGGAAGGGTGCATACGGATCCAATGGTAACCTGAGAAAGCATCTAGAAAACTCATTAGAGAAAAACCGACGGCTGAGTCAACTAGCGCATCGATTCGAGGCAGGGGGTAATAATCCTTAGGGCATGATTTAGTTAGCAAAGAAAATTCTACACACATTCTCCACCTACCATCCCCCTTTTTTTACCATCACTACGTTAGAGACCCAACCAGGGTACTGGATCTCGGATACAAAACCTGCCTTGAGGAGCTTGCCCACCTACTCCAGGATGGGTCCTTCCAGCTTGTCCGTGATGGACCTCTTCTTCTGAAGGATGGGGAGAGTGCCGGGGTCTAGGTTGAGGCAATGACAGGTCACATCGGCGTCGATCCCGGGCATCTCTGCCACACTCCAGGCAAAGACGTCCATATTTTCCTGGACGCAGGCCATGATCTTCTTTTGTTCCTCGGGGCTGAGCTCCCCGCTGATCTTCACTTTTTCTATTGCTCCCGCCAGGGAGGTGACCTCCAGCTCTATGACCTCATCCATGGCCTCCAGCAGGGACTGCTCCGACCAATCGCCTTCCTTCCTTTCGCCGCAAGCAAGCACTTCTGCCCTTCCTTCCTCCATCCCTTCTTCCCGAACTTCCAGCGACTCCTCCACCCCTCCTGCCTGGGCTTCCTCTTCTTCTCCCCTTCTCTCCCTCTTCTCCTCCATCCCGGGTCCTCCAACGACCCCTCCCACTTCCTCTTGCCTCTCCATCTCCCGGTCCATCCCCTCCGCCTCGGCTTGCCAGTGGTGTTGACTGCGGTGTCGTAGCACTGCCTTGCTATCTTCGGGTCGCCCCTCACCCGGACCTAGACTCCTCCTGCGTTGAACTTGAGGCACTAGTGGAAGGTGGAGGGGATGCATCAGAACGCACTACTGAGGGGCCGTCCAAAGATGGTTCTGTAGCTGCTGGGGGCATCCACGATGACGAAGCGACAGTTTTGGGACTGCCCTCCAAAGACAACGTGAAGCCCCACTCCTCCTTCCACTTCCTTTCTCTCCCCCGAGAATCCGAACAATGGGCCATCCGAGGCCAGCACTCTCCTCACCTCCACCTTCATCTCGTCAAATGCCTTCTTGAAGATGACATTGACCAAGCTCCCGTTGTCCACGAGGATTCAGTTGACGGTGAAGTTCTCGATGGTTGTCTGGATAACCAGCGCATTGCAGAACGGGTCCTCATGACCCAGCATATTCTTCTGAGAAAAGGTGATCTTTTCTGCTAGGGGTGGGGCTTGAGACGTCGAAGCCACAGTCCGATGGTACATGACATGGAGGCTCGCCTTTCGGGTCGCCTCGATCCCTACACCCCCATGGATCACTCTGATCCCTCCTCGGGTCCCCACATCGACCTGCTCTTCGCACCTTTATTCTTCCTCCTCTCGGGGTAGGACCTCCTTGATCCTCACCGGCCGCTGCTCCCGCTGTGCTGGCACTCTGGCCTCTCTCATCTCCAAGAACTCCGGGCAGGTGGCCATCGCGTGACCTTCCTCCTGGTGGAAGTCACAATAGGGAAACACCACCCCCTTCTCTCGGCCTCCGCGCCACGATTCCTTCTTCTCACTCCCGCTCCTGCTCCTGCTCCTCTTCCTCCTCTTCCTCTTCCTCCTCGCCCGATCGCCATAGCTTGCTGAGGCGAGGGAGGTAACATCCTCGAACCCTGCCTCCACCCGAGATGATGAGGTCTTCCTCGGCCCCCTGGAAGCTGCCTCCTCCCTGCTGCCTCAACCCCAACTTTGGGGCCCTCGGCTCTTCCCTTCTCCGAACCTCATGCTGCTTGATCTCCGGCTCACTGAGCTTTGCTAGACTCTTCATGAACTTCGGGTTAGCCCCCTCCACCTCTATCTCTTATTCCGCCCTCTCCATCAGTTCCTCGAAGGACAGAGGTGCCTTCCTCTGAAGGTTCATCTTGAAGAACCCCTCCCGCAGCCCTACCGTTAAGCTAAGATGGAGGGTGAACCCTGGCACCTCCTGGATGAGGAGGACCTCCTCCTGAAATCAATCCACGTAGTGGGCAAAAGACTCCCCCGACCTGTGCTTGATATTGAAGAGTGCCTCGAGGTCCTTCTTCCTCTTCTTCGAGATTGAGAAGCGCAGCTAGAAGCTGCGACGCAGGTCTTCGAAAGCATAAATTGACCCCACGGGGAGCTGGTGAAACCAGTCCCGGGCCTTCTCCTTCAGAGTGGTGGAAAAGTGTCGGCACTTAAAAGCGTCCGACATGGGTCTGATGGAGACCATATCTTCGAACCACTACAAGTGCTGGATGGGGTCATCCTTGTCGGTGTAGAACAACATGGCCGGCTCACTGAATCCTTCAGGGAGTGGTGCCGAGGGGTTTCCCCCACCCTCCCTCCTGGCCTGCTCCACTCTCCCCACGAGCTCTCTGGTCGGGCCTACTCACGCCTGCCTTGCACTCGCTGGCGTACCGCTCGCCGGAATGGCGCTCGCCAAGACCCCACTCGCACACGCCGGGATGGGGAAGAGTTCCTGCCCAGTGAGGTCTCGCCTCGGCGCCTTGGCCATCACTTCTTTTCCTGACCTCTGCCCTGGGGCGTTCTCGCCAACTCCTGGCGGCGGGACCACCTTTGGCACCGGGTTTGCGAGATCCCCGCGTGATGCGGCGAATGCGTATTGGATCACCCCGAGTAGGTCCCTTCGTAGGTCTGCCAGCATCTCAACTGTCACTAGCGCACTGGGTGGTGGCGAACCGCCAAAGCCAATGTCTTGCTCATCTTCTCGTGTCATGTCGCTTCCTTGGGACTTTCTTGTACTAACTGCTCTCCACGCTCACCGCACCAAAAATGTTGGAACTATGTGTTGGGTATTGTATCCACAATAGCCCTGATTTGAAGAAGTCCCCTTCAAACTAGGATGAATTGTAATTGTATTTGATTATGCACTTTAGCTATGTTGTGACAGGTCATTCCACTCTAGGTACAAACCAATGTCAGTTTTCAATGAGTCGTCAAACACAGGCTTGTGCAATGTAATCCCTCATTGTATAGACCAAAGTGTTGGCTCATGTGAAATCTCTCTATTGGGATGTACCTCATTTCCTAAGTGCAAGAGAAGGAGGACTGGAGCTGATGGTGGACTTTTCATAGAAAGGAATTTTTCCAAGTAAAATTCGGTTATATCATTTAACCGAATTCGATTCGGTTATTGCCATTCGGTTATATCATTTAACCGAATTCGATTCGGTTATTGCCATTCGGTTATACCATTTAACCGAATCGGTCTGCAGTAATTCTTCCGGTTCGTTTTTGAATGCGCGTTTCTTAGGGCTTCTCCTATGTACAGTACACGTGGAGTTAGATCCGTATTTCGCGCATATGACCGTTGTAGAAGACCGTATAAATACTCCTGATGTATTTCCGTTTAGCCCTAATCTAATCCAATCAATCTGAATCGAATCAAAAATCGCGAATCAAACAGAAAGAATCGCAAGTCTCGACCGATCTCTCTCGCGCTCAAGTTTCGTCTCCGTCAAAGCTGCGATTCGTGATTCGTCTTCTACAGATTCAAGCATCTCAGATCCAGTAAAGAATCGCTCAAGATTTCTTCGTTCTTCCTCTAAAAGTATTGAGATTCTTTGTCAAGAAGAAGAAATCTATTTCTCAAGACCTGAAGAAAAACTTCAACTGAAGTTTAAGAAGATTGTTTCAAATCTACGTTGTGTTGTAATAAACAATTTTATAAACGTTGTAGGAAGCTTGCTTCCGAGTGTTGTGTAGATCCTTGTTTAAGGATTGAGTTGTAGGAGTTGTTTTTTACTCCGAGTTGTAGGAGTGGTGCACTCCGAGTTGTAGGAGTTCTTACTCCGAGGTGTAAGATTATTTTAATCTGAGTTTGGTGAAGTAGCCGAATCTAGCCTCGAAGAGCTAGATAGGCGAGGCGGGAAAGAGGAGTACCCACATCGGGGAACCTCTATAAAATCCTTGTGTCTGTGCTGTGCTTTATTGTGTGCTTTTCTGTGTTATAATTCTTAATTCCGCGTAAAGACATAGAATCCACCTATTCACCCCCCTCTAGGTGATTTAGGCCGCAACTAGATACTTTCAATTGGTATCAGAGGGAGGTTGTTCGCTATAGGTTAACACCTTGAACAAGGCCTCCTCATCTAGTTGCCTGAACAAGTATGTCTGGCATGGATAAGACCAAGGATTCCGTCAAGCTTCCAGTCTGCACAAAAGAGAATTTTCCTATGTGGAAGGAGAGAGTCAGATTCTTCATGGAGGCTGCTGATCCAAGAATATTTCAGATTGTGGAAGAAGGTCCTCATGTTCCTATGAAACCATCTTCCATAAACTCTACAATTATGGTCGCCAAGAAGATGCTGGAACTTACAAAGGATGAGATTGCACTGGTCTCTCTGGACAAGAAGGCAAAGAATATCATTGCAGGTGCAGTCGATGATTCCATGTTGCAGAATCTTCTTCACTGCAAGTCCGCCAAGGAAATGTGGGACTCTCTGGTTGTTCTGATGGAAGGAACAGATGAAGTAAGGGATGATCGAAGATCATTGCTGAACCAAGAATACGAAGCCTTCAAGCAACGCTCTGGTGACTCCATTTCTGATACTTATGAGAAGTTCTTTAAGATCGTAAATGGTCTTAGGAACTATGATCGTGAATTCACTACTGGCGAACTTAATGATAAATTCCTAAGATCCCTGACCAAAGAATGGGACACTAAAGTTATAGCCATTAGAGAATTCGGAAAACTCGGATCAACGGAGCCACAAATGTTGTTTGGGAAGCTCCTGTCCCATGAATTAAAGTTGAACACCCGTAAAGCTGAAGAAGAAGGAACCAGAGCCTCTGGAAGGGAGAAGGCCACTGCACTTAAAGCTGTAAGTTCAAGAAAAGGCAAGGCTCTCCCACCTGTCAGGAGATCCTCCTCTGATGAAGATAAATCTGATGCTAGCCCCTCAGGCTCAGAAATGTCAGATGAAGAGTTCTCTTTACTCTCCAAGCAGTTCAAAAAGTTCTTTAACAAACAAAGGAACACGAGAGGTCAAACCTCGTCTTCTCGTCATAGAAGATCAAACCGTGATGAGGATCATCACAAAAAGAAGCATGAAGATGACAGGTATAAATCTAAAACTAGTAAACATTCTTCTAACGATATCATTTGCTATTGCTGTAATAAGCCAGGACACATGATTGCGGAGTGTCCATACAAGAAAAAGGAAGGCTCAAAGAAAGAGGATAAGAAATCCTACAAAGGTAAAAGGAAAGAAAAGAGCCTCATTGCAAAGAAGCCAAAGACTCTGAGTGACAGCGACTCAGAGGTGTCAAGCACTGATGAAGAAGCCTACTTTGGGCTTATGGCACAAACGGATGATGAAGCAAGCGACACCTCATATAAGGCAAAGGTAAATCTTCACACTCCTCTTTCTGCCTCTGAGTGTGAAACTGCATCCAGAGCAAATGAAGGCTATTATTCACAGGATGAGTCAGAATTAATGACTCAGTACAAAGCTCTTTTGCAAAGTTTTGACAAATGCCGCAAGGTTGTCAGATCTCAAGCAAAAGAAATTGTCTCTCTCAAGAACGTGAAATCGGCTCTGAGAGAGGAAATCGAAAGATTAACTCCCCTCGGAAATGAAGTCCAATCCTTGAAGGAGGAATTAAGAAGCTCTACTGAATCATCAATTCTGAAAGAGAAACTTATAACTGAACTGGAAGAAAAGCTGGTGGCAGAGAAGAAAATATCAGAAAGCTTCAACAAGCCAAAAAATGTTCTTCCTCTTATTTATAAGTTCTCCACTCCTGCGAAGGTTAGTGGCATTGGTCATGAGGCTGAAAGTAGTAAGGCTGCCGAGATAAGAGCCAAAAGAGGTAAAGGGAAGGCTGATCAAAGTCAACCTTCGTTCAAGAAGGTCGTTTTTCCGACAAACCCGCTTGACTTTGAAACATCCTATGGCCATCTCACTAGACCAATACCTGTTAAATCTAGCAATAGATATCAGGGATGGAGCCGACCTCGAAACTTTGACTCGACTCCTTTCAAGGCGCCTTATGAAGAAGTAATTCTCAAAGACCATGGTCCATTTGTTCATGGATCAGTTGCAAAGAAAGCACCAAAAGTTAAATCTGTTAGTGTTAAGCCTAATGAGAAGATGGAACCCTGTGTTTGCTGCAAACACGAGGCATCCACCTCTAAGAAGGTTGCTCCTACTAGACCTCCCATTCAAAAGGTAAAGCAGGAGAACAAGAGAAGGTACAACCGATTTGATTGTTGGTGCTGTGGCAAAGTTGGTCACTTCGCCATAGATTGCTGGTTTAATTACAGTTATGTTAAGACCCCACGAGGTAACAATGCAAGAGTGACTCCTCGCACTGTTAACACTCAAATTGGTGGTCATCTGACAAGAAGCCAAGGACCCAAATCTGTTTGGGTTCCTAAGGGCAATTGATTATTGATTGCAGGTATGTCCAAAGGCCAATTCAAATCCAATATGGTACTTGGACAGTGGATGTTCTCGGCACATGACCGGAACAAGAAGTTTGTTACAAGAGTATACCCCCGTGAAGGATGGACCAAAAGTTATCTTTGGCGGATCTGATCGGGGAATCACGAAAGGCTACGGTATGATAACCAACGGTATAGTCTCTTTCACAGATGTAGCTTATGTCAAAGGATTACAACATAATCTAATTAGCATAAGTCAACTATGTGATAAAGGCTATATGGTTGAGTTCTACAAGGACAAGTGCTTGATAAAGTCGTCTGATACGTCAGAAACTATTTTAACAGGCACTCGGAGTAGGAATATTTTCTGCTTAAATTTTCTTTGTTTAGACTCTTCTACACTAGTGTGTCTTTTAGCAAAAGATAGTGCATCTCTTTGTGACCAGTGGCACAAGAGACTAGCACATATTAATTTCAAAACAATAAGTATGTTATTCTCTCACAACTTAGTTCGTGATGCTCCAGATGTTAAGTGCATTAAAGAGAGACCTTGTCATGCCTGCCAAATGGGTAAGCAGACTCGGGCTACCTTTAAAAGCATTATTGGCAAAGATTCTACCAGATGCTTATATCTGCTCCATATGGACTTGTTTGGTCCCATGCCAATCCGAAGTTTAGGAGGCAAGTCTTATACGTTGGTTATTGTTGATGATTACTCACGCTTTGCTTGGGTATTCTTTCTGAAACACAAGTCAGACACCTTTGACTCGTTCACCACATTCGTCAAGCAAATTCAGAATGAACTGGAATGTTCTGTGGTCAAAATCAGAAGTGACCATGGTACAGAATTCAAGTCTGGGGCTATGACCGAATTTTGTGAAAGCCTAGGTATCTTTCATGAGTTTTCCTCTCCTCGTACTCCACAACAAAATGGAGTAGCTGAGAGAAAGAATAGAACACTCATAGAGGCTTGCAGAACAATGTTGAGTGACTCTTCTCTCCCAGAATACTTCTGGGCTGAAGGCATCAACACTGCCTGCCACGTGCAAAACAGAGCACTAATCAACAAGAACCATCATAAGACTCCTTATGAACTCCTGAAGGGCAAGAAGCCAACCCTGTCTTATTTTAGAATCTTTGGCAGTAAATGCTTCGTGCTTAATAACGGGAAATATTACAAAACTAAGTTTAGTGAAAAATGTTTTGAAGGTATTTTCGTAGGATATAGTAGCCATAGTAAGGCATATAGGATTTTCAACAAGAAAACCCTGGTTGTAGAAGAAACTTATAATGTTATATTTGATGAAACTAGTATGCTTCAAAGCAGTTCCTCTAGTGTTTTTGTTGAAGATGCAGATGCAAGGTTCAAGGACATAAACTTGGAAGAAGCTGTAAAGGAAGATGCTCCAAAGTCTATTGAAGTCAACATTCCATCCGCACATGAGGAAGATGAACCTCAAGAAGATGAAGATGTACCGGAAGTGCAGGAACCCCGTGGACATCCAAATGCTGGAATGATCCGACACTTAAGGGACCATCCTGCAGAGCAAATTATTGGAGATACCCATGTTGGTGTTAGAACAAGAAGAGGTACAGCTAATGAAGTTTTACACTTAAGTTTTCTTTCACAGGTTGAGCCAAAGAAATTCGATGAAGCAAAGAACGATGCTTCATGGATCATAGCAATGCAAGAAGAACTCAATCAATTTAAGAGATGCAAAGTGTGGACGCTTGTACCCAGACCCAAAGGACAGAATGTCATTGGAACAAAATGGGTATTCAGAAACAAGTTGGACGAGGATGGTGTGATCATCAAGAACAAGGCCCGACTTGTTGCTCAAGGGTATAGACAAGAAGAAGGGATCGACTTCGATCAAACTTTTGCTCCCGTAGCAAGGCTTGAAGCGATCAGGTTGTTTCTAGCGTATGCCGCTCACAAAGGATTTAAAGTCTATCAAATGGACGTGAAGTCAGCCTTCCTTAATGGTGATATAAAGGAAGAAGTATACGTAGAACAACCCCCAGGTTTCGTGGACTCCTCATTTCCTGATCATGTTTATTTTCTTCGAAAAGCTTTATATGGTCTCAAGCAAGCTCCTCGTGCTTGGTATGAGACGTTGTCTAGCTTCCTCCTTGAAAACAAATTCACAAGAGGCAAGATAGACAAGACATTATTTCTTAGGGAAGTAAAAGGCAAGATTTTGCTAGTGCAAATCTATGTCGATGACATTATTTTCGGATCTACCGATGATATCCTCTGCAAAAAGTTTTCCAACTTGATGCAAGGGAAATTTGAAATGAGTAGTATGGGAGAGCTGAAGTATTTCTTAGGACTTCAGGTAAAGCAATCTGAAGATGGAATTTTCATCTCTCAGACGAAGTTTACCAAAGAGTTAATTAAGAAATTCGGAATGGAGAATGCAACCTCTATGAGGACTCCAATGGGTTCAGCTATGTCTCTAGACAAGGATGAGAAAGGGAAACCTTTTGATGAAACCAAGTTTAGAAGCATAATTGGATCCTTGCTCTACCTTACCGCAAGTAGACCGGATATAATGTTTTCAACATGTGTTTGTGCTAGATTTCAGGTGAACACTAAGGAATCTCACTACTCAGCTGCAAAGCGGATTTTGAGATACCTTAAAGGCACACCAAATCTTGGCTTATGGTACCCAAGAAGTAATGATTTCGAGCTCACTGGTTTTTCAGATGCTGATTTTGCAGGAAGCAAAGATGACAGGAAAAGTACTTCAGGAACGTGCCAATTCTTAGGAAAACGGCTCATCTCCTGGAGTAGTAAGAAGCAAAATTGTGTTGCTATCTCAACTGCTGAATCGGAGTATATCTCTGCAGGCAGTTGTTGTGCACAATTGCTGTGGATAAGGAACCAACTTGAGGATTACAACCTAAAGCTCAAAGAAATTCCTATGTACTGTGATTCATCAAGCGCCATAGCAATTGCCAACAATCCCGTGTCTCACAGCAGGACAAAGCACATAGAGATTCGTTATCACTTCATCCGAGAGCATGTGGAGCACAAGGACATTGATCTTAGCTATGTCCCGACGGATCGGCAAATTGCAGATATTTTCACTAAGCCGCTCGACGAATCAAAGTTCAATTATTTCAAAATGGAGCTTGGTATGTTAAACAAAGACTCTTAGAGACTCTCAGAATCTCAGAAGTCAAAAAGATGTTTTGTCGAACCTTCATTTAACCGAATTCGGCGATTCTATTTAACCGAATTCGGCGATTCTATTTAACCGAATCCGGCGATATCGATTAACCGAATTCGACTAATTCCTTTAGCCGAATGACGAATTTTCTGGAATTTAATTCTTTCCTAAATGGAATTCGAAGGGTCACAGTTCAAATCTCAGGTACGCGCTCTCTCTAAATCTTCATAACACTATATAAATGTTCCTTAAGAGAGAAATTCGAAACCCTTGATTCCGAATCGTGCGACGCTTCATCTCCCGATTCGTGCGTCCGTTCGTGGTTCTCTTCTCCAACCGCCGCTCGTCTGGTTCGCTCGCATCCTCACCTCCTTCAACCGATTCCTCCTCGCCATACCTACGCAATGCCTAAGAAAGCCTCAGAGAAGCTGCTCTTCGGAAGTGAGCTAGTCAGAACTGGTTTCGACACCTCAGTAGATGAATTCAGAAACGTCGTTCTCGTTCTTGAGGTGGCCGGTCTGGGCTATGTTCTAGAACATCCTTGCAAGGTGTTGGAAGCAGAGGTTCTAAAATTCTTCAAGCATGCAGAACTGAGAAAGCAAGGGTCTGTGATAAAAAGCAGGATTGGTGATGTCCAAATCAAAATTTCTTCTTCAAGTCTGACCAAGCTTCTCAAGCTACCAGAAGTTTCAGAAACAGATACTCTATCTCCAAAGGATTTCAAACAAGCTCTCCGGTTTTGTGGTTTGCCCAAAGGAACAAAATCCATTTATCGAAAGCAGATGAATGAGGAAGGAAAATTACTGTCTGATATTATGGGAAAGGTTCTCCTCTGTAAAGTCGGCTCTCACGACTATCTCTCTAATGATATGTTCAAGCTACTGGGTTCAGTTATTTGCAGAAAAAGGGTTGACTGGGGAAGTGTGTTGTTTGACAGAATCTCCGCTAGTTTAAATACCCCAAATTTTGGGAGAATTCTCTCTCTATATCTCTACCGTCTGGATAAAACAAGATTCAACATGAAGAATGGAACTCCCCTCCATCATTTCAAAAGAATTGACTCCTCTATGATTGAGAGGTGGTCCAGGAAAGTTGGTGAGCCAAGAGTGATATCTCCCAGGGCTCCAAAAGTTAAGAAAATTCCCCGCATTGAATCTGACAGTGAAACAGAAAGTGATCCATCCAGTAAGAAGGAGAGTGAACAGGAAGCTGAGCAACACCATGAGAACCAAGATGGTGAGAAAGAAAATGAGAAGCAGGGTGAAGACCTGAATGAGAAAGAAGGTGAACCCTCCAAGGGGGAGTGTTCCAAGCTGCCTGAACCAAATCCTCCTCTCTCTCCAGTGGGTTCTACAGTCGTATCTCCCAAGATTCCATCTCCTCACAGCTCTCCTTCTAAAGAAGAAAATGCTGATAGCGACATTGACAGTGATGGAGATGATGAAGGGGGAGATGATCCTAATATTGATGCTGTGAAGACAGGTCAATCAGAGAAAGATCAAGCTGTTCCTCCTGAGGCTGCTATCCCCGCTCAAATTGAGGGGGAGAATGTTCATTCTGATCTCTCTGCTCCTGAAGAAGATAAGCAAGAGCAGGCAGACCTTCCTACAACCCCTGAACATGTTACTATCCTCATAGAAGATGACAGTGTTGCAGGGCCCTCTGCCTCAACTTCAAAAGTTAAGGGAAAATCTGTGCAAGCTCCCAAGGTGCACAAAATCCAAATAACAGTCGAAGACAGAAGAAATGAAGAACCCTCCCCTCCTTCAGCTCAAAATGAAGAAACTCTTGATGTTCAACAGTTTTATCACTATATGAAGGATGTGGATTCAGCAGATTTCCTCGTAGCAGAAGATGATTTTGGAATCTCTTCTCGCTTGCAAGATCAACCTCCCTCTGCCGTCGACTCAATGCTACTTAGTATGGAAGAAATGCTTTTCAAACAGAAAAAGTACTTTGAATTTGCTATTCATCAAATCTTTGACAAGACCAGAGATATAGACAAAGGGGGCAATCACTTGCAATCTATAGCTCACAGCATGGACAAGGTAAAAGAAAAATAGGATGAGTACTTCTCTCTGGGTGCATCCACCCTTAAGCATGTTGGGGAAGGATTACAAGCCGTTTGTGAGAATACTACAAAGCTTTCTGAAAATCAAGAGTACATGTTTCAGCATGATCAACAGGGAAGATCTTCAGTTCAGAACTCTCTCCAAGCTATCAAGACAGAGATCATCCAAACCCTATCTGAAGAAGTCAGAAAGGGGGAGGAAAGACTGCATGAACGAATTCAAACTCAAATCTTTGATTTAAATAGAGAGTTAGAAGGAAGGATTCAAGAATCACAGTTAAATGTTCAATCTCAGATTGCTGAAGTTTCAAGAAGTATTGATAGCAAATTTCAAGACTTATATGGTTATCTGCATCAAAATCAGGTTTGGTTGCATAATGAGCTATCAAGAGGCTATGCCCATGGTTTCCAAGGGACAGGTCAATCTTCTGAGCAGCCAGCCTTTCCTTCTGAAGAATTTGATCCAGACAGTCAGTTTGCTGCTCCTCAGGGTGAATATGATCCTCCCGAAGGCTATATCTGGTCTGTTGATGAAAATGAAATATCTAGAAAAAGGGTGAGATCTGAAATCTCTGAAGCTGCTGGATCTGGATTCATGAGAGATGCTTTCAGAGCAGCAAATCCAAGGCAGGATACTCAGAGAGCTGAAGGCTCAAAAATTGTTAGTACAGGAGCTCCTCACCAAAGAAGGTTTGATGGCGAAGTCTGGAGCCCTGAATCAAGAAATATCATCCTGGATCATTTCAGACTTATCAGCTGTTCAAATGAACTTCCATCAACTTTTTATGACCGGGAAGAAATTAACAAATGGCAAGCATCAATGCTGAAGAGAAAGATTCATATCAGAAATCATAAAGAAGATGAAAATCCTCCTCTACCTCCTCCGAAGTATTTTCCGAAGCCGAAGGCTTATTTTGAGAGACAGCTCAAGAAGTATCAAAAGGGAAAGAAGCATGATAACTGATCTCTTTTAAGAACATTTATATAGTGTTATGAACTTCAATCTTTTGTTTATAATGTCTATATATAGCTTCATAGTTCAGTTCTTTACTTACTTATATTTATTTTTCTCCTAGCAATTCACCTCAGTAGATAGGGTTCTGACTTCTTCAAATAGGGGGAGATTGTTGGGTATTGTATCCACAATAGCCCTGATTTGAAGAAGTCCCCTTCAAACTAGGATGAATTGTAATTGTATTTGATTATGCACTTTAGCTATGTTGTGACAGGTCATTCCACTCTAGGAACAAACCAATGTCAGTTTTCAATGAGTCGTCAAACACAGGCTTGTGCAATGTAATCCCTCATTGTATAGACCAAAGTGTTGGCTCATGTGAAATCTCTCTATTGGGATGTACCTCATTTCCTAAGTGCAAGAGAAGGAGGACTGGAGCTGATGGTGGACTTTTCATAGAAAGGAATTTTTCCAAGTAAAATTCGGTTATATCATTTAACCGAATTCGATTCGGTTATTGCCATTCGGTTATATCATTTAACCGAATTCGATTCGGTTATTGCCATTCGGTTATACCATTTAATCGAATCGGTCTGCAGTAATTCTTCCGGTTCGTTTTTGAATGCGCGTTTCTTAGGGCTTCTCCTATGTACAGTACACGTGGAGTTAGATCCGTATTTCGCGCATATGACCGTTGTAGAAGACCGTATAAATACTCCTGATGTATTTCCGTTTAGCCCTAATCTAATCCAATCAATCTGAATCGAATCAAAAATCGCGAATCAAACAGAAAGAATCGCAAGTCTCGACCGATCTCTCTCGCGCTCAAGTTTCGTCTCCGTCAAAGCTGCGATTCGTGATTCGTCTTCTACAGATTCAAGCATCTCAGATCCAGTAAAGAATCGCTCAAGATTTCTTCGTTCTTCCTCTAAAAGTATTGAGATTCTTTGTCAAGAAGAAGAAATCTATTTCTCAAGACCTGAAGAAAAACTTCAACTGAAGTTTAAGAAGATTGTTTCAAATCTACGTTGTGTTGTAATAAACAATTTTATAAACGTTGTAGGAAGCTTGCTTCCGAGTGTTGTGTAGATCCTTGTTTAAGGATTGAGTTGTAGGAGTTGTTTTTTACTCCGAGTTGTAGGAGTGGTGCACTCCGAGTTGTAGGAGTTCTTACTCCGAGGTGTAAGATTATTTTAATCTGAGTTTGGTGAAGTAGCCGAATCTAGCCTCGAAGAGCTAGATAGGCGAGGCGGGAAAGAGGAGTACCCACATCGGGGAACCTCTATAAAATCCTTGTGTCTGTGCTGTGCTTTATTGTGTGCTTTTCTGTGTTATAATTCTTAATTCCGCGTAAAGACATAGAATCCACCTATTCACCCCCCTCTAGGTGATTTAGGCCGCAACTAGATACTTTCACTATGACTTGGCCCCAACGAGTAGATCGGACCCCTTAGATGGGGCAGGTAGCACCTACTGATCCCGCGGAAGAAGCAGACCGGAGACTAAGAGCTCAACACAGACCCTTGGCTGCAGCGCGGAGGTCCCACCGCACACCCAGAAGATCTTAGAGTGCTTCCCATCCCAATACAAAGCTGAAGCTGGGCACCTTGGAGAGCCTGAGGAGCTAACCAAAGAACCTAGGGAGGAAGAAGCCAGAAATTGGAATCCTCTCCAAAGGTGCCCTTCAAGGTCTATATATAGCTTTTCTAGTCTGGCCTGCTAATAGAGTGATCCCGTCTTTTGGTTTTACTAAACGCTCCCCCAAATTGGCCTGCTAACAGTCAAACTCTGATGTTACGAAGGGCTATTGGCAGCCCCCCAAAGAGTATCTAGGTAATCTTACCCCCACACCCCCCTGAGCGAGTGGTCCATGAAGGAACCTCTCGCCTAACCTCCCGCGTACCAGACCTCCCGGCACCCGCGGGGCGAGTGGCCCTTGAGGGCGCCACTCACAAGGTCCTTGGTTCTCTGGGCGAGTAGGGTCCCGCCCCTTACTCTCGCCTAACCTCCCGCGTACCAGAACTCTCACGTGAGTGTCCCGCAAGTGCCCTGCGAGAGAGGCTGCACTCGCTCGGAACCCCATTTGCCCTTTCTTGACCTGGACGAATGCCCTCCTTGCTTGCACTTTTTCCTATCTCAAGCCTGGGGCTCTACTCGACAAATATGGGGTTGTACACAATCCTCCAGTCATGCTGAGGGGGAGCATACATGGGAAGTAAACCCAAACACATCTGACACTATGGTCCCAGAATATTTAGAAAGCTCAACACCTATGTATGTGTCGAGGGAAGCTGCTGAAAAAAAACTGAGAATATGGGAGAAGTTCATCTGAAACTTGTTCCTCATTATACTCAAAATGTGGATCTGGGAGAAGATCAACATGAACTTTCTACCCAGCATACTGAAAAAGTGGAAGAAGAAGTTCACCAAGAACTTGCTGCCCAAGGTGTTGCAATAGTTGAGGGAGAGTTCTTCTTGGAAAACTCTGCCCAAGAGATTGAGTTACTGGAAGAAGGTGAGAGGTCAATCACTGAGGTGATTGAGGGGGAGTCACACCAGCAAGACTCTGCCCAAACTAGTCTTGACCTGAATGAAGTTGAGCAGGTCATCAAGAAGATTATAGACTCCACGCCAACACCACCACTAGTCCAAGAAGAATCCGAAGAACTAATCCTCACAGGGAAGGAGATTATTCTATGGAAAGGAAAGAGTGTGCTTGAAGAGCTAGAAAATCACAAGCTCACCTCCCAAACTTCCACTCCTGATTGCTTGTACGAGGACTATGAGCCTTATACAGGTCCATCACATAGTGCTGCTGTAGAAGAGCCCAAGGTTCCATGTCCATCAACAAGTGAAGTACCTCATAGTTCTCTACTAGCTCAACTGCAAATCCTGCTAGACAATCAAAGGACACAAATAGAGAGTTTTGTACAAAAGACATTCCAAGGACTGAGTACTGAGATGAATGAAAAGATTACAACTCTGCAAGAAGAAATGCATCAGCTGAATACTCAAACTCTTTACTGCTTCATGAAGGCTGCAAATGTTATAGATGTCACTGCACAACAAAATGACATGACTCACCAAGGCCTGCAAACAATAGTGGATAATCAAGTTGTCACTGGAGAAAATCTCCACTTAGTCTTTCAAGCAACATCTCACAACATGGCAGAAAAAAGGACTAATATACTGGATAGAATGGATTTCTGCAGTCAATTGCTAGATGAGTATTTGTTGCAAACAAAGAACACCATGACTGCAGGGGTAAAATGATAGAACAAAAGATATTTGATTCTCAATAAGCTATATGTAATCATGTATTTGAAGAATTCAGAAAGGGGGAGAAGATCATCACCCATCAATATGCTAAACAAGCCATTTGGCTTTCCAATGACACTAGGGATGCCTTGAATTTATCTCCAATAAATTACTCTCTTGAGCCAGAATTCACTCCAGCCTCTTATGATTACACTCCTCCAACTAACTATGAAGAATCTTGGGATGACTATGACTACTCTCCTCTAGCTGATCAAGCAGGGACATCTTCATCTCGTAAAAGAAAGATTGTCCCCAATGAAGAGAAAATGTTGGCCAAACAAAGAAGGAGGTTAGAAATATATAACTTACCTGATTATGATGTGTGGAGCCCTGAGTCCAAGACCATCATTTTGTACACATGGGAGAATTTTGGAAAGGTAGGCATCAACACTTCCAGATATTATAATTCTGTAGAATGGAAAAATCATGAAGAGCAGGAGGCAAAGGAGAGGATTCACAGAAGGAATCATCCAAATGGACCTCCTCCTCCAAGATATATCCCTAAGCCCCTGGATTATTTCCAAAGGCAGAAGAGGAAAGCTGTTGGTGAGAGCTGAAAAACTTTATGGCTTGCCTTAAACTTTTGTTGGATTTTCACTTATTTGTCTTAATGTAGTACTCTATATTTTCTGACATATTTATATAATCCGGAATGATTGTACTCTCTAAGTGTTTATGTCTTATTATCATTTTATGTTTATATGTCTATTATCACATGAGGTTCTGACTTCTTCAAATATGGGGAGATGTTGAGAATATTGTCCACAAGATTCTTGATTTGAAGAAGGCCTCAAGATGACAATAAACATCTTATATTTGATGTCTGTGTAAGTTTTGATGTGACAAGTACAATAGAAATGCTTGGCTAATATAGTGTGTTAGGCTTATGGTCACCCAAACAAGGTTTTGCCCTTAAGATGCAAAACTTTTGTTGACCTATGATCTAATCATATATTAAACATGTCATTATCATGAGAAAAAGCAGCATAGTTAAAAGAAATTAAAGGAAAAAAAGCAAAGATTAGTCTAAGTTAAATGTCGACTGCATCGACTGAATAACTAAAGAAAATTTCGACTGCATCGACTGGAAGCTAAGTCATTTATTGACTGCATTGACTGGACAATTAAGTAATTTGTCGACTGCATCGACTAGACAGTTAAGTAATTTGTCGATTGCATCGACTGAAAGACTTCTTGATTTATCGATTGCATCGTCCAGACTGTGACAGGTTGACCTATAATCTTTCCAGGATTGATTGCTTAAGTATGGACTACATCAGGTTGTGTTCTTAAGGTGCAGGTTGTCGACTACATCATATCTATAAGTGTTGAAGGATTTTATCTGCTATATCATATCTATAAGTGCAGAAGGATTTAATCAACTGCATTGAATATTTTGTCGGCCTGAAGCGTGTTCTAACGACCCTATGCTGAGATCAAACTGCAAATTGCACAGTCATTAAAATTGATTTGAATTCTGTTTTCTACTGTGATAATCAAAGTTCTTTAAGAGGAAATGAATTATACTCATTGATTTCAGGTTGCTACCATTTGAAAATCTTTCCTTATGAAAAATCTTTAGGTGTTGAAGCATTCCTTTTTCAGAAGCAAGGCCTCTGCCGATCTAGTCTTCTATATAAAGGGATGAGAAAATTGAACAAAAAGATATACAAGAAGGCACATGTGCATACACTTATAGATAATTTCTGTGCAAAATTTTTGTGTGCTCAAGCTTTAGAATTCTGTCAAGTCTTCTACAACTGCAATCCTGAGAGAGATTTCTTCCAAGGCTCAACAGAACAACTTTCTTTCTGAAGAACATTTCACTCTTGAGTAAGTCTTCCAAATTCAGCCAAACTCATTTCAAGCAGATATACTCAAGTGCTAACCAAGGAAGAAGACGCCTACACGGTGCTTCTATTGAAGACTCGAGTGTTATTGTTTGAGTCAAAATATTTACAAATTTCATTAAAATTGTAGGATCCTCTTTGGATCTGAGTTTGTTGTAGGATTACAGTGCAATTTTGAGTTGTAGGATCATTGTGATCTGAGGTTGGTTCTTTGAAAATATTTGAGTGTAGATCTCTTGTTGGAGAGATTGAGGTAGGGCTGATTTTGGCCTGAGTGTAGGATCTTGTGATTGAAGATCTGAGTTGTAGGACCTTGTGTTGAAGGTCCGATGTAGGGGACTATTGTTCTTGAGTTGTAAGGTTAAGGACTATGAGTGTAAGATCATTTGATCTGAGAAATTTGGAGAAGTTGGCCTAAGCTAGCACTCTGTTAGATAGGTGAAGAGGGAAGTGGATGTACCCATAATTGGGGAACCACTATACATCTTGGTGTACTGTGCTGTGGATTATGTGTGTTTGTTTCTTTGTTGTGCTTAAAAGTAGAAAATTAAAAAGAAAACATAAATCTCTTAAAACACCTATTCATCCCCCCTCTAAGTGATTAGGCAACCCTTATCTTTCAATTTGTGAACCAAGATTTTCCGGGTTCCAACACTTTGGTGTAGTGAGTGTGGACCATGATCATATGAAGAATAGTGGGAGGTCCAATGTCAAATGAAGACAAAAGGGAGATGGTGATCAGCAATATGCGAGCTCCGAGCAAGTTCATCAACAAAGACAACCTCGCAGAGTTCAATGAAGGGATGATGGAGACACTATAAGCTCTCCTAACACCGACTATCGAGCTCGCAACGACCTCGCCGCCGATCGTCACCCTGGCTAGGGGTGCCAGACATCACGACGACCTAGAAAACAGTCGTCGCCTCACCCGAGGAGGAGCGAGCCCTGTTCGACCAAAGCCAATGTGTCACACTGCAAGCTCTTCTCTTCCGCGAGGATGAAGAAAATTGCCAAAGGACAACTCACCAAGATGGGATGATGAGCCCATTTTGTGAGGAGATTATGATCATGCCAATCCCTGAGGATTTTTGTGAACCTGTGCTCAACTACTATACGTTTGAAGACGTGGTTTCAATTCAGGCCATGACTGACACATTGAAGTGCAGGATTTTCGTGATCACCTTCAAGGGGAAGGCGAGAGATTGGTTACATCAGTTGCCCGCAGGTTCCATATACTGCTTTGAGGATCTACGCAGAGGATTGATGATGCGATTCGCGATGTCGAAGAAGAGAAAGAAGGGGTCATCCACCCTTTCCTCCTCAAGCAAGGACCCGACGAGTCGTTGGGCACTACATTGACTGCTTCTAGGAGGAGGTCCTGCTGGAACATGCATTCCAAATCTATTGGTTTGAGAATAACAAGTACCGTGTGGTATTTGATCTAGTCTTTTATGTGTTTATAGTGTGCAAGTCATACAGGTATAAACATATATTGAATGGGGATAAAAGATCGACGACAAAGATAATCTTTTTTGTGCTAACGCCAGTGGTAGCAATATCGCCCGGCGGTAGTGATATCGTCGAGACGTCAAGCTAAAGTTGCAGCATATTGAAAACATTGCTAATCTATGAGGGCTAACGCCAGCAGTAGCAATACCGCCCAGCGCTTGATATATCGTCGAGATGTCAAGACGACATTGCGACATATCATCGAGAAAGCTATACATAGCAAGTTACTACTGCGGCGCGTTAGCTCTAACGCCTGGAGGTATCATAAGGAAAGGCCATCAATCAGCACGTGATCAAGGATTCAAAAGTGGAAGGAGATCTGACGGTGAGGAATGATATAATGCTAATGCGGGGCGATAACATTACTTTCTGGCGGTAGCGGTCGTGCCCGAAATTTGCGGAGCACGACTTCCATATCTGTCACGATCCGTGTGCTGCTCTTACTTAATTTAGCTACTCCCGAGATCTATTTAAAGAGCGGCTCCTCTCCTTCTATCACAATGATTCTTTTGCCTCCAAAGCCATAACTCTGATTCCTATGAGAGAGGCCCATCTCCAAAGATTTAGAGAACCCCCTTGGGCGAACACGAAGATCAAAAGGAGATCTTGAAGGAGAAATGCTACCAAACATATTCAACACGAAGGACGCACGTATCAAGAATGCCAAAGTCTTCATCGCCTTCGTCTTTACCTTCAGAAATCCTTGAGGAGTTTTTTTTTACATATTTTCTATTTCTATTTTATCTTTATGTAATGAGAGTGGAGAAATCGTTCAGGAAGAATGTCAGAGTCCGTGAAGGATTATGTGGGAAATTCACAGCGGTTTGTGTCGACTAAGTCTTGCGAGACTTAGGGGGAAAATCGTCCAGAGTGGACATCGGATTTCGGGGAGGATTTTGTAATTCACCGCGTGTTGTGACGACTAGGTCTAGGGGAGATCTAGGGGAAAATCGAGGCCTTATCTGGGAGAGATAGGCTAGAATCAACCGGTCCTTGGGAGAAGGTTCGGTATAGAAAACAAAAAAAGAATTTGTATTCATCGCCTCGATCTTAGCATCACAAAGATCAAAGTTTTGTAATCCTTGTTTATTGAAATAAAAAATCATGTCTCCTTTTTTGTTTTATTATGATTTTATTTCATATGTCTTAACTTACTTTAAATAATATTTTTCTATCAAAACCTCAACTCAAAGTATATTGCAAATTACCCTTTGTAGAATACACTCTTGGAATTCCTTCTCTGTGAGCTAGCGTCAGACGGTAACACTTACCGCCGGTGGTAGTGAAGAAAGATTGAAATCCGATTTCTTGTAAAGTATTTTTCAATATAATCTTTTCTGAGATATTAAAATATATTTTTCTATAAAATATTCTAAAACTTCATTAATAAACTCTGATATTCTTATTTAAGATTTAAATTACATAAAGCTCTTATTAACCCCCCCCCCCCCCCCCCCCACTCTAAGGGCGCCTAAAGATCTAACAGGTCCTACAAATCCAAGAGGTGGATAGCAATACCCTCAAGCTGGCGACCACCTTTGGCTTATAGGAAGGGTTGTTCATGATGGAGATGGATCAGGATCCCCCTGTCTTGTTCGAAGAACAGATTGACCGCACAGGGCGGTACATCAAGGCAGAAGGCAACAACAAGAACTTTGAAGCCTCGCTTACAAGGATTTTGAAGCAGGAGGACCAAATAATTCAGGAGGAGGAAGGAAGCTGGAAGAAGCCTGCGGGCGGGGTAGAGAGTTCAAGAGTCCAGGAGCTATTTTGGAGTAGAGAAAACCTGAGAGAAGGTTCTAGGGCCCGACGAATAGTCCTCCTTGGAGGCCGACAGGAAGAGGGCATCATCCATTCGGACCCGGTCCGCATCATTCCCCTAAGCGTCAAGATCGTTTCAATGCACCAGAAAGGCGACAAGAGTTCATGAGGCCCCTTAGGTATCCGCCTCGGGATTGCATGACGGTTAATTGCCACACCCAAAATCAGTGAAGGAAGGCTCCGTATCGGGAGCGTTAATGGGGGAATGTGGTTCCCTATTGCGACTTCCATCTGGTGGAATGGCACACCACCCCGACGTGGCAGGAGTTCTTGGAAATGTGAAGGATGGTCCGAGGAGCCAGGAGAACCCCAAGGAATGGGGCGAGATGGCCAGCAACAAGAAGCGACGGTCGGGGCGTGCTAACCCAGACCCCCGCTCAAGGAAGGTGCGAAGAACAAGTTGATGTCTGGACTTGAGGAGAAATTAAATCCAACCACGCTGGAGTGGGAGTGCATGCCTCCCGCAAGGGTAACCTTCACAACAACTACAGGAGTATCGTCGCATCAACATCTCAAAGCCCACCTTCGATCGAAGAAGACTGATGGAGATCGAGCAACATCCATCATGGATGGATCCCTTCATAACTTACCTCACTAGTGAAGAACTCTCGGAGACCGTGGAGGACAAGAGACATTTCCGATATAAATCGGCCTATTATTCACTCCATGAAGGAGGTCTGTATCAGAGAACCATTTCTGGTCCTCTGGCTCGATGCCTCTCAGAGGCCGAATTCTTGTGAGTCCTAGAAGAGGTACACCCCGGCGAGTGCGATAATCACTCGGAGAGTCATACATTGGAGAAATGGATCATGCGACAAAGATACTTTTGGATGACCATTCTAAAGGATGCAGAAAGCTATGCCCGTAGCTGTCAAAAATGCCACTCTACGCTCCATTACATCTTTTGCCGACCCATCAGCTAAGGACCATCACCTCTCCTTGACCATTTGTCATTTGGGTAATGGACTTGGTCGGACTCTTTCCTCCAGCTTGTTGACAATGTCGATTCATCCCGGTGATGATCGACTACTTCACAAAATGGATAGAAACAAAGTCCTTGGCAAAGATGTCGTCTCAGGTGGTGAGAAATTTCTTATGGGGAGATATTGTATACAGGTTCTGCATACCCCATGCCATTGTCATTGAAAATGGCCCATAGTTCGCTAGCGTCGATATAGAAGAATTTTGCAGGAAGATAGGGACCGACATAAGTGATATTGATTTTTTGCGGTTTTGAAATTTAGTGAAGGTTTGAGATTTTCTCCAAAACTATATCCGATAAAGGCAAGTGTACCTTATCGTCTATAGTATAGGATATTAAGAAATACCAAGGTCGTATTCCACGGGGCGCGTTGATTACTTCTACTTTGAGGAAAGTCGCTATTATCTTATCTAATGATATTTTGGGATTTTGGTTACTTAGCTAGAAAAAGAGAAATTGCAAGCTAAATTAAGGGTTTAGATGATGATAAAAGAGGCTAGTACTCAATCAAAAGTCACCTTGGAGTGAGAAAAGACAAGTGAAAAGAAATTAAATCTAATTCCGTTTAAATTGAACTACTTGACCGTGGAGGTTCCCGAAGCTCGAACATGCCTCTCTCGAGGTTAATGCCCAACTAAGTTTAGGAAAAATCAACCGGACTCTCGTCCTATAATCGATTACCTAAAACTTGCTTTACGAAGTGAACCCCGCTATTGGATTTGACTCCAATCCGGGAGATTTACGTCATCCTCTCTCGAGGGGTGCGTGCAACTCTCTTTACCCTTGAGTGATCAATTCATACTTTGAGCCTCTCGGCTAACTAAGTATGAAAACATAAGCGAAAACCATATATCGAAAATATGGCCTCACTAATTATAAATCAAGGGTAATTCAAGTGTTTGTAAAAACGGAAAAAGAAAACTTTAGAGAATCATAACTTGTCTAACTCATCCTCGGATCATTTTGATCGAGTACTAATGAGGATTAGTTAATCATGGTGGAGGGGGAAGAGAAAGAGAAATAAAAATGCATAATAAGAAAATTTAACTAAGTAAGGAGGAGACAAAATCAAGAGAACAAACTAATTTTTATTTAAATGAAAACTATTACAAGTCTTAAGAGAAGAGATTGCAAGCTAGGTAAAACAAAGTACAAGCTTAAACTAAACTATTGCATTGAAAGGAAGCTAGTACATTGCATGAGAAAAGGAAGAGAGCATGAAAGTAAAGTCACATGAACATGAACATGAAAGTGAAAAAATACTCAAGATTGGCTCCAACAGCACCTCCCCCACTCCAAAATTCTCAACCCTGGACTCAAGGAGAACCTCTGAATTTATAGGAAAAAATTTCAAATTACACGCCCTCGGTCACGGGCGTGACCAAGGGCGTGACTGCACTATTCACATCAGATCCGACAGCGGCGTGGGCTTGAATTCGGCGCGGCGAAAAGTGACATGTCACGGGCGTGACATGTCGGGTCACGACCGTGACTTTGGACGGCTGCATTAAATGCGGCGTGGGCTGGAATTCGGCGCGGTGGCGAAGCAGAGATCACGCGGGCAAGTCACGGCCGTGACATGTGGGTCACGGGCGTGACTCAAGTTGACTTCTCGACTGCAGCTCCACGTCTCGACGGCGGCTCTACATGGAAGATTCTAAGATTACACGCCCCCGGTCACGGGCGTGACTTTGGGTCACGGGCGTGACCTGGGGCGTGACTTGGTGTGGACTGGTTCAAACAGCGTGGCATCGATTCTGGACTGATCTTCAGGTTACACGCCCTTGGTCACGGGCGTGACCGAGGGCGTGACATGCCATTTTTCCCGATTTGTCCCAAAATTCTGCAAAAATTGAAATTAAGCTAAGTTAGAATCAAAATTACAAAAAGAACTACTTATAACCTAAAATTGACATAAAAAGGAAAATTCATATTAAATATTTACAAAATTTTCTATTAAAAAGTTATAAAAATACTACTTATCAAATACCCCCATACTTGAGGTTTTGCTATTCCAGAGCAAAAGTGTGAGACATAAATTATAAGACATCCTTAAAAATTTTTAATTTAAAACTAAAATTTCATTTAACCAAAAGTTAAATTAAGAGTAAATTCAAGGGGGAGTTAAGTCCTAAATTATGATGATGATTTGAAAAGAGGGAAAAATGTTTAGGCAAGAACTTCTCAATAAAATTAAGTAGTTTGACAAAATTGTAGAAATTATAAAACTAAATTAAATTAAAATTATAAGAACTCTACCTTAAAAGAAACTTAAGGAAAAGTAAATTACTAAATATTGCTCTCTCCATCATTTTCAACTAAAACTAGAACAATGATAATTGGCTAAGGGGGATTTCATAAAATTTGGCATAAGAAGAGACATTTTTGAATGGAGGAAATGGAATTTATCATGAAATTTCCTTTTTTTTCTTTCTTTCTCTTTTTTTTTCTCTTTTTTTCTCTTCTAAAAAAACCCAAAATGTATATGGTTTAGGAGTAATGAATTTTATCCTCTTACTCCATGCCATATAATCTTTTCAAATATTTTGGGTGCATATGTTTTAGGGAATAATGAATTTTATCCTCTTATTCCCATGACATATGATCTTTTAATACAATGTTTTTTTATGCCATCAAAGGGGGTAGGGTAGGGAAAAAAAAATCTAGCTAGCTTTAAATCATATTGAGAGCAAATTCTAGTAAAATTAAAATTCCTAAGATCTAAGAAGTTAGAAGAAAATATAATTGAAATCTAAAGAGATTTAGGAAATTTACTACAAAATGAAGCCATTTAAAAATAAAAAGAGAAGTCATGCTAACAAAATTCTCTAATCAATTTAAAATCATAAGATGATTCTTAAATCAAGATTACCTCAAATTTAAAATTAACAAACTATGATAAGCAAAATTTTAGCCAATTAAAAACTTAAACATGCTTATAAACATTCTCAACTAGATTTCTAAGAAATCACAAAAACAACAAATAGGAGAGGTATAAGATAAAAGTTTTTTTTTGTGTGTTTTAAGTTTTTTTCATATATATTTTTTTGAATTTTTATATTATCTTTTTTTTTTGAATTTATGTCATTAAAAACTATTTACAAAGAAAAGAAACTAGCTTTAAAATTTAACAATATTTGTTAAGTCTTGGACTTCCCAAGGGCTACCCCGTGAAGGGTTCGCAAGGTACTAGGAGGTGTGATGGGATAAAATCCCAAACGTCCCTTTCCTAGATTTAAATTTTTCTGTTTTCTATTTTTTTTTTGAGTTTTTGGATTTTACAAGTGCTTAAATAAAGGAAATCATAGAAACAAAATTAAAATTTTCTTTTTGTTGTTTTTTTTTTCTTTTCATTTTTTTTTTGAAAAATTTCTTTTTAAAACTATTTACAAATATTTACAAAGGGCTATTTACACCCCCATACTTAAAGTTAAACATTGTCCCCAATGTTTAAAAATAAGTATGAAGTAAGAAAAGGTAAAAAGAAATGCAAGGAAAAAGAAAGAAGGAAAAAGAGCTTCCCTGATAAATTTTTTTTTTGAAGCTTTTGTGGGGAAGCCGCGATTACCTACAAAAGATGTTAAAGAAAGAACAAAAACAAGAGAAAATAATAAAAAGATAACCTTGGGGTGCCTCCCAAAAGCGCTTTGTTTAAGGTCGCGTAGCTTGACCCACTTGCCGATCATGTTATATTATGAAGAAATATCGGATCACTCTTGTCATTAGGTAAGTCTCCCGGAAGATACAATTTAAGGCGGTGCCCGTTAACTTTGAAGGAACCTTTTTCCGGGTGGGAAATTAGAATTGTCCCATAGGACCAAACCTCTTTAACAATAAAAGGTCCGGACCATCGAGATTTCAGCTTTCCCGGAAAAAAGCGAAGACGAGAATTATAAAGGAGGACGAGATCGCCTGGTGAAAAAGTTTTTGGAAATTTTATATGTTTGTCGTGATAAAACTTTGTTCGCTCCTTATATAATTTGTTACTCTCATACGCATTCACTCTCCACTCATCCAATTCGTTCATTTGAAATTTTCTTTGTTCGCCCGCTAAAGTAGAATCAAGATTTAAAAATTTAAGCGCCCAAAATGCGCGGTATTCTAATTCAACCGGGAGGTGGCAAGCCTTGCCATAGACTATTCGATATGGTGTACAACCGATAGCGGACTTGTACGCCGTTCGATAGGCCCATAGCGCGTCATCGAGCTTTATTGCCCAATCCTTCCGATTAATAGAAACCGTTTTTTCTAAGATCCGTTTTAATTCTCGATTAACAACTTCAACTTGGCCGCTCGTTTGTGGGTGATATGCAGTGGATAATTTGTGTGTGACACCATATTTTGCTAAGATTTTTGTGAATTGAGTATTGCAAAAATGGGTGCCCCGATCACTCACAATAGCGCGCGGAGTGTCAAATCGAGAGAATAATTTTTTTAAAAAGTTAACGACGACTCGCGCATCGTTGGTGGGGAGAGCTTGCGCTTCCGCCCACCTCGACACGTAGTCGACCGCTACTAGAATATACTTATTTGAAAACGAAGGAGGGAGAGGACCAACGAAATCAATGCCCCAAAGATCGAAAATTTCGCATTCTAAGAAAATATTTTGGGGCATCTCATCCCGGCGAGAGATGTTCCCCGACCGCTGGCAGCTGTCGCAAGTACTCACAAGGGTGTGAGCATCTTTGAAGAGCGAGGGACAATAAAAGCCCGCCTCCAGCGCCTTCCTCGCGGTTCAGTTTGAATGATAATGACCACCGGATGGTCCCTCGTGACAATGTCGTAAAATTTTAAGACCCTCCTCATTCGAGACGCATCGTCTCGCCACTTGGTCTGCGCATACACGGAATAAAAAGGGGTCCTCCCAAAAGTAATTCTTTAAATCAGAAAAGAATTTCTTCTTTTGCTGACTCGAGAATTCTTTCGGCAGGACCCGGGCTACTAAATAGTTAGCCAGATCTGCAAACCAGGGGGTAGACGATGAATTAATATTTTCGAGAGCGAGGAGGCGCTCTTCGGGAATTTATCATCGATGTCAGATTCTATCAATACTTCCGAGGCGGGGTTTTCTAGACGAGAAAGATGATCGACCGCCAAGTTTTCGGCTCCTCTTTTGTCCCGGATCTCTAAGTCAAACTCCTGCAAGAGGAGGATCCATCGCAAAAGACGAGGCTTGGCGTCCGATTTGCTTAAAATATACCTAAGTGCGGAGTGATCCGTGAAGACGATAACTTTCGAGAGGGTGATGTATGACCTAAACTTATCGAAGGCAAAAACGATCGCTAGAAGCTCTTTTTCGGTAGTGGTGTAATTCGCTTGTGTCGACGTGAGTGTTTTGCTCACCTAATAAATAGGGTGGAAATACTTACTCACCAGTTGGCCTAAAACGACACCAACCACAATGTCACTCGCGTCACACATGATTTCAAAAGGGAGCGACCAATCCGGCGCGACTAGAATCGGGGAGTTTATAAGTTTTTCTTTAATAAGTTTAAAGGCCAAATGGCATTCATCGCTAAAAATAAATGAGGATTCCTTTTCAAGAAGATGGGTTAACGGCTTTGTGATTTTGGAAAAATTTTGTTTAAAGCGCCGATAGAACCCTGCGTGCCCTAGGAAACTACGAATAGCTTTTACGTTTGTTGGAGGGGGGAGATTTTCAATCACTTCAATCTTGGCCCTATCGACCTCGATCCCCATGCCTGAAATTTTATGACCAAGGACTAATCCTTCCTTGACCATAAAATGACATTTCTCCCAATTAAGTGCTAAATTCGTTTCCTCGCATCGCTGCAACACACGCTCAAGATTTTTTAAACAATTTTTAAATGAATTTCCGAATACGGAAAAGTCGTCCATAAACACTTCCATCACCTCCTCTACTAACTCGTCAAATATCGCCATCATACATCTTTGAAATGTAGCTGGCGTGTTACAAATACCAAATGGCATCCTTCGATAAGCGAAGGTGCCAAAGGGACAAGTGAAAGTGGTTTTCTCTTGGTCGTCGGGCGAAATTGGGATTTGAAAATATCCCGACAAACCATCGAGAAAATAGTAGTAGGAGTGACCTGAAAGGCGCTTTAAGATTTGATCAATAAACGGTAGAGGGAAGTGATCCTTACGAGTGGCATCATTTAGTTTTCAGTAATCGATGCACATCCGCCAACCCGTAACAGTACGGGTTGGGATCAACTCGTTATTCTCGTTAGCTACTACCGTAACGTCACCTTTCTTCGGTACGACTTGTACTGGGCTAACCCAAGTACTATCCGATATCGGGTAGATAATTCCCGCGTCCAATAGTTTGATCACTTCGGCCTTAACGACTTCTTTCATGTTAGGGTTTAGCCGCCGTTGAGGCTGGATCGAATTTCGGGAATTATCTTCGAGAAAGATTTTATGAGTGCAGAAGGAAGGGTTTATACCCTTAATATCCGAAATTTGCCACGCAATTGCGTGGCGGTGCTTTCTTAAGACAATAGCTAACTCAGAAATTTCCGAGTTGCTAAGTTCGGATGAAACGATGACGGGTAGCTTCGACTCTTTTTCTAAAAATAAATACTTAAGGTGAGGGGGAAGTTGCTTTAGTTCTAAAACGGGTGGTTCTTCATAAGAAGTTTTGATTTTCAATTTTTCTAAAAATAGTGGTTCGGGTGGTGTGAAACGAGTGACTTCTTCTTCTTCTAGACAAAAGAGTTCGGCGAGCTTAGACTCGTGACTTGAGGTGGAGACTAACTCGGGAGGTGAATCGAATTCCCAACACTCTTCCAGGTAAAAACACGAATCGTCGTTTTCTAATGTGTTCCGCATCGAGGAATTTATGCCGAAAGAAACTTCATCGTCTCCAACCCGAAGGAGGAGCTTTCCGTTACTTACATCAATAATGGCGCGGGAGGTGGCAAGGAAGGGGCGGCCGAGTATGAGGGGTACTTCGGCATCCTCTTCGATGTCAAGAATGACAAAGTCCACCGGGAAGATGAACTTGTCGACCTTGACGAGCACGTCCTCCACTATTCCTACCGGATATTTTAAAGAGCTATCCGCTAATTGAATACTCATTCGAGTGGGGCTTGGATTTCCTAGACCTAGTTTCTTAAATAGTGAAAAAGGCATGAGATTGATACTTGCTCCCAGATCCGTTAAAGCGTGTTTTACTAACGAATTGCCAAATAAACACGGGATGGAGAACCGTCCCGGGTCATTCACTTTTCTAGGCAATTTGTTGAGTACAACCGCGGAGCATTCTGCGTTCAAAGAAATATGCGAAATATCTTCTAATTTTTTCTTATTGGAGAGCAACTCCTTAAGATATTTCGTATATTTAGGCATTTGAGAGATAGCCTCGCAGAAGGGTACATTAATGTGAATTTGCTTTAAAATATCTAAAAAAAATTTATAATTTTTTCGGCGCTCTCGCTTTTAAACTTAGATGGATACGGAATATTTGAAGTAGAAGCGTGCGGAGCTAACGTAGCAGGTAAATTCGAAGATAAAATAGGAGGAGGAGGAGGGGAGGAAGTTACCATGGGTTCGTCCTGTTTTGAAACCACCTCCTTCCCGCTTCGGAGTGTAATCGCATTTGCGCTCTCCTTTGGGTTTGGCTCCGTGTTTCCCGGAAGGGCTCCTTGCTGGCGCTCGGAGATTATCTTTGCTAGCTGGCCCACTTGGTTCTCCAAATTTTTGATCGATCCGGTGAGGTTCCGGATGTTCGCTTCATTTGTAGCAACATATTTTGCAAAAACCTCTTCAAGCGGAGAGGGCTTTTGCTCTTGCGGTGGAAAACCTGGTGGATTAAAATTTGGAGGGGGAGTTAAATTAAGAAGTTGATTTGGAGGTTGATTTAAATTTAAGGGACGCTGAGCATTTCCTTGATTGCTCCATGAGAAATTCGGATGATTCCTATAACCCGCATTGTAGGTGTTATTATACGGAGCGGTGTTCGGGTTATAGGAAGGCCGAGGCGGATTTCCCATGTAATCAACTTGCTCTTCAAGTAAAACATTATTAGCCCAAGGAGGAGTGGCGGAGGAAGCAGACATCTCCGCCACTTGCTTTGTTAAGCGCTCAACTTGTAAAGCCAAATTTGCGTTAGCGTCTATTTCAAAAATTCCGGCCGGCTTATTAGGCCGCGCTCGGGGCATGTTCCATTGGTACGCATTTGTGGCCATCCCTTCGAAAAGCTCTTGAGCGGCGATCGGGGTTTTATTATTTAATGTCCCTCCGGCGGCCGCATCAATCATTTGCCTCGTTTGGAGATTTAAGCCATTATAAAATATTTGCACTTGTTGCCAAGTGGCAAGTGCGTGGTGAGGGCATCGGCGCAAAAGCTCCTTGAAGCGCTCCCATGTGTCATAGAGAGTCTCCGAGTCGATTTGCATGAACGACGCAATATCCGTGCGCAATTTAGCGGTCTTTGAAGGCGGGAAATATTTATTGAGAAATTTTTCCGCCATTGCGGCCCATGTAGTGATGGATCCCCTAGGTAGGGAGCCCAGCCACTGTTTGGCCTTTGACCGCAAAGAAAAAGGAAAAAGACGCAGTCGAATGGCGTCATCGGTGACGCCATTGATCTTAAAAGTGTCGCAAATTTCAAGAAAGTAAGAGATATGTGAATTTGGATCCTCGTCCGGTTGACCATCAAAGGTCACCGATTGTTGCACCATTTGTATGATGCTGGACTTGATCTCAAAATTATTGTTCGCCACAGTGGGGCGAACAATACTCGATTGTGTGCCTTCCAAATTCGGCCGCGCATAATAGGACATGGTCTGTTGCGCGTCCTCATTAGGATTTGGCTCGTTAAGATTAGGAGGATTAAGATTATGATCCATATTTGCTGCGTTAGTGTCCCCGATTGACTCTTCGGATTCTACTTGATTTCCTTGATCACGAGAATGGCGGTGCCTCAAAAGGGTTCGCTCGATTTCCGGATCAAAAGGAAGAATCGAAGTGCTACCACGGGTCATACACTAAAAAGAGAAGGAAGGAAGAAGAAAAAGAGAGAATTTTTTTTTTGTTCTTTTAGGCAGATTAAGTTAGTCTTGGACTTCCCAAGATCTACCCGGTGAAGGGTTTGCAAGGTACTAGGAGGTGAGATGGGATGACACCCCAAACGTCCCTTTCCAAGATTTTAATTTCACCCTTAAGATTTTCAAAAATAGAAAAACTAAAATAAAAACAACATGATAAAATTAATAGCTATCCTTGTTTCAAAATATCTACGCAAAAGTCCCCGGCAACGGCGCCAAAAACTTGATATTGATTTTTTGCGGTTTTGAAATTTAGTGAAGGTTTGAGATTTTCTCCAAAACTATATCCGATAAAGGCAAGTGTACCTTATCGTCTATAGTATAGGATATTAAGAATTACCAAGGTCGTATTCCACGGGGCGCGTTGATTACTTCTACTTTGAGGAAAGTCGCTATTATCTTATCTAATGATATTTTGGGGTTTTGGTTACTTAGCTAGAAAAAGAGAAATTGCAAGCTAAATTAAGGGTTTAGATGATGATAAAAGAGGCTAGTACTCAATCAAAAGTCACCTTGGAGTGAGAAAAGACAAGTGAAAAGAAATTAAATCTAATTCCGTTTAAATTGAACTACTTGACCGTGGAGGTTCCCGAAGCTCGAACATGCCTCTCTCGAGGTTAATGCCCAACTAAGTTTAGGAAAAATCAACCGGACTCTCGTCCTATAATCGATTACCTAAAACTTGCTTTACGAAGTGAACCCCGCTATTGGATTTGACTCCAATCCGGGAGATTTACGTCATCCTCTCTCGAGGGGTGCGTGCAACTCTCTTTACCCTTGAGTGATCAATTCATACTTTGAGCCTCTCGTCTAAATAAGTATGAAAACATAAGCGAAAACCATATATCGAAAATATGGCCTCACTAATTATAAATCAAGGGTAATTCAAGTGTTTGTAAAAACGGAAAAAGAAAACTTTAGAGAATCATAACTTGTCTAACTCATCCTCGGATCATTTTGATCGAGTACTAATGAGGATTAGTTAATCATGGTGGAGGGGGAAGAGAAAGAAAAATAAAAATGCATAATAAGAAAATTTAACTAAGTAAGGAGGAGACAAAATCAAGAGAACAAACTAATTTTTATTTAAATGAAAACTATTACAAGTCTTAAGAGAAGAGATTGCAAGCTAGGAAAAACAAAGTACAAGCTTAAACTAAACTATTGCATTGAAAGGAAGCTAGTACATTGCATGAGAAAAGGAAGAGAGCATGAAAGTAAAGTCACATGAATATGAACATGAAAGTGAAAAAATACTCAAGATTGGCTCCAACAGCACCTCCCCCACTCCAAAATTCTCAACCCTGGACTCAAGGAGAACCTCTGAATTTATAGGAAAAAAATTCAGATTACACGCCCTCGGTCACGGGCGTGACCAAGGGCGTGACTGCACTATTCACATCAGATCCGACAGCGGCGTGGGCTTGAATTTGGCGCGGAGAAAAGTGACATGTCACGGGCGTGACATGTCGGGTTACGGCCGTGACTTTGGACGGCTGCATTAAATGCGGCGTGGGCTGGAATTCGGCGCGGTGGCGAAGCAGAGATCACGCGGGCAAGTCACGGCCGTGACATGTGGGTCACGGGCGTGACTCAAGTTGACTTCTCGACTGCAGCTCCACGTCTCGACGGTGGCTCTACGTGGAAGATTCTAAGATTACACGCCCCCGGTCACGGGCGTGATTTTGGGTCACGGGCGTGACCTGGGGCGTGACTTGGTGTGGACTGGTTCAAACAGCGTGGCATCGATTTTGGACTGATCTTCAGGTTACACGCCCTTGGTCACGGGCGTGACCGAGGGCGTGACATGCCATTTTTCCCGATTTGTCCCAATATTCTGCAAAAATTGAAATTAAGCTAAGTTAGAATCAAAATTACAAAAAGAACTACTTATAACCTAAAATTGACATAAAAAGGAAAATTCATATTAAATATTTACAAAATTTTCTATTAAAAAGTTATAAAAATACTACTTATCAATAAGCTTCGCCTCGGTGCATCACCCCCTGAAGTAATGGTCAAGTGGAGGCCGCCAAAAACTTATTCTCAACCTCTTGAAAAAGAAGGTTGAGATTCTACGAGGCAATTGGGTGGAGAAGCTCTATTCAATCTTAAGGGCGATGAGGACCGCTCCAAGTTCGTCCACCGGAGAAACTCCTTTCAAGTTGTCCCACGGATCGAAGGCCCTCAATCCGACAGATTTTGAGGTCCACAGTCCAAGAGTGGTTGCAGCCGAAAAAGGAAGCGAAGAGTGGCGACTCGAGAATGTTGAGGCTTTGAAGTATTCTTTGTATTTCGTAGAAGAACTCTGAGGCCTCGCCTCGGCAAGAGGAAGTCAAAAGAAGGATGGCAAAATACTTTGACAAGAACATCTGAATAAAATAGTGCGAGAAAGGTGACATGGTCTTAAAAAAGATTGTCGCCACTGCCAGGTCAGCGACCGTGGAGAAACTCATTCAAAATTGGGAAGGACCATTTGTGATCCTAGAAACTCTCAAGACCAGAGGTTACCGCCTGCAAAACCAGGAAGGCGAAGCGATCAGAAACACTTTGAGTGGGGATGACTCTAAAAGGTTCTACTCATGAGCAGGCAACTTGGGATGAGCATCGAGCACAGGGAGGGTAACGGTACCCCTATATTTTTGTATTTCAATTTTAAATATAGTCTTCCATGTTTCTTTAAGGAGGTTATTCTAACTAGATTTTATGCTTGAAATAACGAGTGAAGAAGCGCGCGATCTCTACAAACATTCTAGATCATGAACGCCCACCTCCCCGCTCGAAACCTCTAGTCGAGCATGGGGATGACACCCTGGGTACCGTAAGTTCTCCTAAGACCACGCCTCTGCAATCGCGGCCAAGATTATCTCCCCCTCATTATATATTGGTTGATGACCCACTCTCATTCATCTTGCCCGACTATCGGTTGCTAGAAGAGAGGGTGGAGTCATCATCTAAAAGGTCTGAAAAGAGACTGGGATCCCCTAAGCCTCGAGTGCGTGAGTCAATCTAAGTCCATGCCTCCAGGCTGGTCGTTGAACCCTCAAGCATTGTAGCCCCCCTAAGCCTTGAATATGTGAGCTTATCTAAGTTCAGGCCTCCAAGTTGTACGTTGACCCCTCAAGCATTGTTACCCCTAAGCCTCAAATGTGTGAGTAAATCTAAGTCCAGGCCTCTAGGATGGTCGTTGACCCCTTGAGCATTGTTTCCCCTAAGCCTTGAATGTGTGAGTCGATCTAATTTCAGGCCTCTGGACTGGTCATTGACCCCTCGAGAATTATTGCGCCTAAGCCCCGAATACATGAATCGATCGAAGTCGAGACCTCCGGTATGGTCGTTGACCCCTCAAGAATTATTTCCCATAAGTATCGAATGCGTGAATTAATCTAAGTCCAGGATTCTAGGCTTGTCATTGACCCCTCAGACATTGTTTCCCCTAAGCCTCGAATGCGTGAGTCGATCTAAGTCTAGGCCTCCAAGCTGGTCATTGACCCCTCGAGCATTATTGCCCATAAGCCTCAAATGCGTAAGTCGATCTAAGTCCAGGACTTCGGGATGGTCATTGACCCCTCGAGCATCATTTCCCCTAAGCCTTGAATGCGTGAGTGGATCTAAGTCCAGAACTCTGGGTTGGTTGTTACTCCTCGACCTTTGTTTCCCCTAAGCCTCGAATGCACGAGTCGATCTAAGTCCAGGCCTCCGAGCTGGTCGTTGACCCCTCGAGCATTATATCCCATAAGCCTCGAATGCATGAGTCGATCTAATTTCAGGCATCTAGGTTGGTCGTTGACCCCTCGAGCATTGTTTCCCCAAAGCTCTCTCTCTTACTTCATCCTATGAGCATAAGATCTCTCACCCTCTTTATTGGGAATAGTGCCCAGTAATGTTCCTGATTTGAAGAAGTGCTCAGGTCAATGATAAAAGTACTATGTATTTGATGGTATATCTTATCTATGACTGCAGAGAATAGACTATATGTCCAGTACCTCTCTAATCCCTCTAAGTCCAAAATTGTTGAGAAGGACTGGACATATCGTTGAAATGTTACTCGTATCGTGGAATCAGTATAAATTATTTGTGGAGAAAGTTTAATTTTATCGTTGAAAGAATAAGTCATTAATCATCATAACAATAAGGATAACACGACGATATCATTGTGTCAACAAATACACACGACAATATCATTGTTAAAACAAGAAGAATCAACCAAGTCACGGTATCGTTGTGTCAACAAGTATCACATGACGATATCGTTGAGAAGTCTGACATGATGAAGCTATTCAGAAATCTTAAGTAAAGAGTATCTGACTAAGAAGACATTTAATCGTAAAGGAGCTTTGTCGTCGAGAAGACTAAGTCAGAACTCGCGGAGACAGTTTGTAGCTGAAGTGTTATTTATCATAAGGATGATCTCGACAATATCAACGAGAAGACCTCATGTTAGTAAGATATTCACGATGACATCGTTGAGATGACTTCATGTCGCCGTGTTTGCAAGTGTAGCTAAGATATCTCATATCATTGAGATATCCTTCTCAAAAGAAGATTTATGAAGACTTGAAGAATTGTCTAAGTCCAAGATGGATCACCGAGACGGCAAGCTCTGTCGTCGAGATGTTGCTAATATCATCGAGATAGACAGAGATTTTCGAAATGCACTGTCTGCATTTAATGTCGCCGCATGATGGTCCAATCAGCGCATGTCGTTAAGGAATGAGCCTCTGACGCTTAAAGGACCTCTGAGTAGACTGTTAGAAGGTCCCTCAGACATATAAAAAGGAATAGTGTCTGCCCTTATTTCTAACATAGAATAATCGAATCAATCAAACAGTAAAGATGGTTGTATGAAGAAGGAACAATCTCTCGAGAACAATACGCTCTTGCTCTCTATTCTCCCAGTCTCAGGCAAGCAAAATCGACTGTTATGCTGTGTTCCAGATTGAAGAAAGGATTACAGAGAAGCATGTGTTCTACAAGATAAGATCTTTATAGTTTTCTCTTCAAGTTCAGAGGTCGTCAGCATCTGGCTTCAGAAGAACTCTCCAGTATTTTTCTTTATGGTATTAAGTGTTCTTCACTCTTGAAACTTTATACATTCTCTGTTGGACTTTTATAAGTCTGAGTTATAGGGTTCTATGAGAACCTGAGGTAGGATCTGAGATAGATCTGAGTTATAAGGCCTAGTGTGTTTGAGATGTAGGGTTCCTAGAACCTGAGGTAGGATCCAAGAAGGATCTGAGTTGTAGGGCTTGAGTGCCTGAGCTGTAGGGCCTACAGTGCCTGAGCTGTAAGATCTTTGGAGTAGATCTGAGATTTGGTGGAGTTTACTGACTCTAGCACACTGCTAGATAGGCGCAGAGGGACAATGGACTACTCAAGACACATGTTCTTGAGGAACCACTATAAATCTGGTGTTCTTGTGTGTGTGCATTGGTGTTTGTTTATTGTGCTGTGATTTGTTCTATTTGCCTTTCTGCATAAATTTCAAAACAGTCATATCACCTATTCTCCCCCCTCTAGGTGATAGTTCCATATATAACAAGTGGTATCAGAGATAGGTTGATCAAAGAGTGACTTAATAGTCATATCTAGATCTTGGAACTATTACCTATGGCTGGAAATGATCAGTACAGAGAAATGGGATCCATGAAGCTCCCAACCTGCACTAAAGAAAATTTCTTTATTTGGAAAGAAAGGGTCAGACTGTTCATGGAAGCTGATGATCCCAGAGTTTTTTATGTCTCTTCATACCCATGAGTGCATCTACCATTGATCTTAACTTGAGAGTGCCGAAGAAATATTCTGACATGAGCAAGGATGAACTTGCCCTGGCGGCCCATGATAAGAGGGCACGAAAAATTATTGTGAGTGTTATTGATGTCTCAACCCTGTAAACCCTTTTTCACTACAAAATTGCCAAGGAGATGTGGGACTCCTTGGTTGTCTACATGGAAGGGACTGAAGAAGTAAGGGATGATAGGAATTCCCTCCTAAATTGGGAATATGAGGCTTTCAAATAAGACAAGAATGAAATTATCTCTAACTACTATGAGAGATTTTGTAAGATTGTGAATGGTCTAAAAAATAATGGAAGTGAGTTTACAAACTCAGACCTAAATGACAAATTCCTTAGATCCCTCACTAAGGAATGGGATATCAACATTTTTGCCATCAGGGAAATGAATCTGTATGGGAAACTGCTGTCTCATGAGCTTCAGCTTAACACTAGAAAAGCTGAAGAAGAAAGCTCAAGGGGGAGCACCAGAGAAAGGTCCATGGCCCTTAAGGCTGAAAGCTTGAGGAGAACCAAGGACAAGACTCCTACAATTAAGGATAGCTCTGAGAGCAGTAAAGATTCTAATGCCAACACATCAAAATCTGGCAACACTGATAAATCACTGGCCCTCTTCTCTAAGCAGTTCAAAATGTTGATGTCAAGAAGGAGAAGAGACAACCATAGGTAACCCTCTTCAAGCTCCAGAAGATCTGGTCAACATGACAGACCTAAATCTTCAAGGGAGGAAAGGTATAAATCTAAATCCAGTAAATTTGATTTAACTAACACAGTTTGTTACTGCAGCAAGAAGACAGGACACATGATTGCTGACTGCCCCTCCAAGAAGAGGGAATCAGAGAATTATGAAGATAAAAGAAATCCAAGGGACAAAAAGAAATCAGAGAAAGGATTCATAGCAAAGAAAATCAGAACCCTAAGTAATTCTGATTCAAGCTCATCAGAAACTGAGGAGGAAGCTCTTATTGGCCTTATGGCCATAAATGAAGAAATCCAGGATGAGAACACCTCTCCTAGGAAGGTATTTATCAGAGCTCCTTTGTCTGCCTCTGATTCTGAATCAGTGGCAGATTCTTTGCATGATGATGAATGTGAGTCTACTCATAATAGCACATCCTCAAGATCCCCACATGAGGATGAATCTGAATTAATGCAGCAATATGAAGCTCTGTGGGAAGGATTTAAGAAAAGCAAGAAACTCCTTAGAGTTCAGTCTAAGGAGTTAGCATCCCTAAAAATTACCCACTCTGAGCTTCAGGGGTTAGCTGAGTAGCTGACTGATATGAGCAAAGAAGTGGACAAATTCAAGGAAGCCACAAAACTCAAAACCGCTGCATTGGCTCAGAAGAACAGGGTCATCAAGGACCTTGAGGAAATGTTGTTGGCTGAAAAGATAATTGTTGCCAGCTTTTCAAAGACCATGACTGTCCTTCCTATTATTGACAGTTTTTCTACACCATTCAGAGTTGGTGTTGGATTTAATAAGGAGACGGTCAAGGGAAATGCTTATGAAGCCCAATCTTCTCTTAAGAAGGTGCTGCTGGCATCAAATACTTTTAACCAGGAATCTGCATATGGTCATCTGACCAATGCTTACTCAACAAGTGGCAGTAAGCCCACTACCACAAATAGAAGGGCAGACTTTGGGCTGAGTGCTTTTAAAGCACCCCATGAAGAGATTCAAATGAAGAATTCAGGTCCTTTTGTCCATGGACCTGCATCAACAACACCCAAAAGAAAGGGAAAGGCAGTTCCTACCAAGCCTGTTCCCAAGAAGGTGAACCAAAAGGAGGCGAGACCAGCTCCTCTACACACTCACATTTGTGAGGTTCACCAAAGACCTGCTAGGCCAGTTGTCTTCACTCCTGCCCACCAACATTGCCATCATACCTAGATGGTGTGGCAGAAGAGAAGATACAACAAGTATGAGTGTTGGTGCTGTGAGAAAGTTGGTCAATTTGCATTGGACTGTTGGTTCAACCCAACAGTGCCCAGAGCAAGAAGAGTGCAGACCACTCAGAAGTTTTATCTTCCAGTTTGTCCCCCTAACAGAAACCAAGGACCCAAATCCAATTGGGTACCTAAGGTATAGTGATTTTTCTTGCAGGTATGTTCAAAGGCCAACCAATCTCCCATTTGGTATTTGGACAGTGGTTGCTCCAGGCACATGACTGGAGTAAGGAGTTATTTGATAAACTTCAACCCAGTGGAGAATGGACCAATAGTTATATTTGGAGTTTCAGAAAAAGGAGTGACCAGAGGTTATGGTAACATCTCTAATGGCTTAGTCACAATCACAAAGGTAGCTTATGTGGAGGGATTGAATCACAATCTCATAAGCATAAGTCAGCTTTGTGATCTAGGTTTTGTTATTATTTTTTACAAGGATAAGTGCTTAGTTAAGAATTTTTTAGATGCTGAGTCTACCTTAACTGGCACCAGGAGTGGAAATATCTATTGTCTCGATTTCCTTCATTCAAATTCTTCTATGCCAATGTGCTTTGTGGCTAATGAGAAAGAGGCTCTCTGTGTTCAATGGCATAAGAGACTTGCTCACATTAATTACAAAACCAAAAGCAAGCTTTTCTCTCAAGACCTAGTTAGAAATGGACTCAATATTAAGTGCATTAAAGAATGTCCCTGTCAGGCATGCCAACTTGGCAAGCAAACTAGGATCAACTTTAAGAGCATCTCTAATAAAGATTCCTCAAGGTGCCTGTTTATGTTGCACATGGATTTGTTTGGTCCTATGTCAGTTCTCAGTTTAGGAGGGAGGCCATATACCCTTGTAGTAGTTGATGACTATTCAAGGTTCACATGGGTGTTCTTCCTTAAAAAGAAGCCAGATGCCTTAGATAACTTGAAGAACTTTGTCAGGCAGATCCAGAATAAAATGAGTTGTACTGTGGTCAAATTCAATAGTGACCATGGTACATAATTTCAGTCAGGAGCCATGACAAAATTCTTCCAAGAGTTGGGTATCTCCTAAGAATTTTCCTCACCTAGAACTCCTCAACAAAATGGAGTTGCAGAGAGGAAAATAGAACCTTAATAGAGGCTAGAAGAACAATGTTAAGTGACTCCTCTCTACCAGAATACTTCTTGGCAGAGGCTGTCAATACAGCTTGTTATGTGATAAATAGGGCCTCCATCATCAAAGACCACAAGAAAACTCCATATGAGCTGAGGAAAGGCAGAAAACCCACCTCATCCTATTTCAGAATCTTTGGTAGCAAATGTTATGTACTTAACAATGGGAAATCCAAGCTAACTATGTTTGCTGAGAAAAGCAGTGAAGGTATTTTTGTTGGCTACATCTCCTATAGCAAAGCTTATTAAGTGTACAACATCAATACTTAAGCAGTAGAAGAATCAGTGCATGTTGTTTTTTGATGAGACTAGCCTTATTCACAAAGGCTGGTCTAGTTCATCAGTGGATGAAGGCACAACAGAGAAACTGGAAAAGCTATCCATTGAAGATAAGGCTGAAACTTCAGTGAAAGATAAAGGTCATTTAGTGGCCGTTGAATTGGAAGAAGATGTTGTGGAAGGCTTGGATACAACAGAAGAAGAACAACCTGGAGAACCTACCACAGAAGAAGTTCCTAGAAAACTGCAGCTGCACTTAGACATGTCAGACATCATCCACAAGAGCAAATCATAGGAGATGTCAGTTAAGGAGTGTTGAACAGGAGCAGGACATTGAATTATGCATTGTACTTAAGTTTTCTCTCTCAAATTGAACCCAAGAAATTTGAGGAAGCAAATCTGGACCCATTCTGGATTGCAGCAATGCAGGAGGAACTAAATCAATTCAAAAGATGCAAAGTGTGGAAGTTAGTTCCAAGACCCCAAGGACACAATATTACTGGAACCAAATGGTGTTGGAGCATGCGTTCCGCACTCGTCCGGTTTGAGAATAACAAATCCCGAATGTATTTGATCCTATTTTTGATTAATGGTGTGCAGATAACAGGTGCAAGGATAACATGTTTGCAATTGGAGCAAAATACCGATTTTCCAGAAATTGGAGCTATCGGATTTCCGACAGCTAGCTAACAAATTTCCGATAGCGCACGATTTCTTCCCAGCGGTTGAGAGCTAATGGATTTCTGACGGCGCACGTATCTTCCCAGCGGTTTAGAGCTAACGGATTTCCGATAGTAATATCGGATATCCGACAGCCCACGATCTTCCCGCAACTCTACGACGTGCAGCAGTTACGCAAGCTAACGGATTTCCGATAGTGATATCGGATATCCGACAGTGCACGATCTTCCGCAACAATACGACGTGCAGCAGTTACGCAAGCTAACGGATTTCCGATAGTGATATCGGATATCCGACAGCCCACGTCTCAACCACGACCTCAACTCCGCGCAGAAATGTCGAATTAGTGGGACACGTGGCAGCCTCTGGAGATATCGGATTATGGCGATACATAGCTATCGGACGGCGACAGCTCTTTTTTATTTAAAGGGTCCAGAACTTCGTGGATTTCATTCCTTCAGACTTTCAAGCCTTCTTCCTGAGTCTTATCGTCCAGAGAGCTCCAGAGAACGAAAATCACCATCCTTGAAGAAGAAAAGAGAGAGCAAAGCCGAAGATTGTACACGCGTTCCAAGGAGTCTTTCTCAAGGGTTCTTCGCTGCTTTGGTCCAGAAATTCTAAAGGGGGTTTTAATTTGTATTTCATTTATATTTACATTCATCTTGTAATCGTTGTAGAAATCGTCGTCTTGCGTGCGGCGTCTAAGTCCGTGTGAGGCTTAGGGGAAATCATCACCTTGTGTGTGGTGTTAGATCCTTGTGTGGTCTAGGGTAAATCATCGTCTTGTGTGCAGTGTCAAGTCCTTGTGTGGCTTGGGAGAAAATCGCCGCCGTGTGTGCTGCGTCTAGATCAAGATTTGATTTAGGGGGAGGCTAGTGTCTATATCTGGGAGATATAGGATATAGCCAACCGGTCCTTAGGAGAAGGACCGGTGAAAAGAGACAAGAGATTTTATTAATTGTAAGCCTTTGATTCCAAGCTTTATTGAAATTATTTCTACTCATTATCTTTGATGAAATAAAATCTTGTTTTTAAATTCAATTATTTGTCTCTATTTTCATATATTGTTTCGTTTGTTACAAAAATTATTAAAGTTTTAAATTGCCCTTATTCATCCCCCTCTAAGGGCGCCACAAGATCCAACAAGTGGTATCAAAGCGAGGTTGATTCCTTATAAGGTTTAACCACCTGGAATTATGGCGCACCATGATCATGCATTTTCCGAGGGGCAAGGAATAACTAGACCACCATTATTTACGGGTTCCGATTATAATTATTGGAAAACTAGGATGAGGTGTTTTTTAATATCATTAGATATTGAAGTATGGAATATGATAGAAACAAATTATACTCATCCTACTTTTACAATTGGTGATATTGTCATGGAGAAACCCAAAGATAAATGGGATGACCAGGACAAATTAAAATGCAAAAATAATGCAAAAGCAATGAACGCATTATTTTGTGCTCTTGATAAAACTAAATTTAATAGAACCTGCGCATGTCAAACTGCATATGAAAATTGGAATTTATTGGAAATTACTCATGAAGGTACCTCGCAGGTGAAGGATTCAAAGCTTTTCCAATTGGAGTCAGAATTCAAAAAGTTCAGGATGGAGTTAAATGAGGATGTGGATACCATGTACACAAGATTCACTAAGTTGGTAAATGACTCAAAAGTTTTAGGAATTTTTTTTTCAAATGGTGATTTGGTGAGAAAACTTCTTAGATCTCTCCCCCCTAAATTCAATCCCAAAGTGACGGCTATTTCTGAATCTCATCATCTTAAAGCTCTTAATATTGAAAGCCTGATTTGAAACTTGAAAACTCATGAAGTTGAATTGAAAATTCAACAACAAGAGTATATGGAGCCAAAGAAGGGATTGGCTCTAAGATCTAAGAAGGAGGAAAGTAGTGATTTTGAGGAGGAAGAAGAAGATGAGGAAAGTTTGTTTGTTAGAAAGTTTAGAAAATTTATGAGAAATCCAGAGAGGAGGAATTCATTTAAGAAGTATTTTAAGAAGGAGATGTTTAGAAATAAAAAAGGAAAGGAAGACGACGAGGAGGAAGAGAGACCGCCACCGGAGTGCTATCACTGCAAGAAGTTAGGACACATCCGAAGCAAGTGTCCAAAGTTGTAACATCCCCCAGACAGCTAGACCCCCCAGGTGAATCTGTCCTGACAAGGTCATGACAAGGCCTTGGTAGAGTAGAAATCCCCTTAACTTAGGCAAGATTAGGATTGAAAGTGCCTTGGACTGCAAATAGCAATTTCTAATGACCAAACTTAGGGTTGGACTTTAGGGCCTCAACTTGACCATTTGACCCCACCATAGTATCCCTAACCCTTTAAGGGCCCCCTTAGGGCACCAAGGACACATTGGGGTCAACCAAGGAGGTCAATTTGACCAAAGTCAACCCTAACCCTAAAATGGTCAAAGTAGCCTAATTAGAGTCAATTAACCATCACCATGCCAAATTGACCACTCATCTAGGTCTAGAATATCATAAGAGACCTAGTGGACCTAAAAGCCCCATCATGGGACCCCCATTAGTGCAAATTGACCAAAATGCCCCTTTAGGTCAATGTGGCAGTTTTTCACAAAGTGCCCTAATTGACCATCACCATGTTAAATTGACCCTACCCTTAGGGTTACCATGTCATAGGGGACCCAGTGGACCAAAAAGCCCCATGACTGGGTCAACCCTAGGGCTCAATTTGACCAAAGTCAACTTAGCCTGTTTTGGTCAAATCAGCTTAAATTGGGTCAACCAAGACTCATGTGACCAAATTGACCCCACCAATAGTTTCTAAACTTAATTTGGAGTCCAATGGACCCAAAAGCTCCATCCTAGGGTCACCCAATTGGTCAATTGGACCAAAAGTCAAATTTGCCCAAATTAGGTCAAACCTCTTGAACCTAGCCCAATCCATTTGGGCTAAGCCCAAATTAACCATTTGACCAGCCTTGTAGGCTAGCATTAACCCAGGAGAGAGAAATGAGTCGGCCTTGATGAATAGGAGAGAGAAAATCCTATGTGGAGGAGAGAGAAAGATGAGGCCATCAATGGAGGAAGGTGAAACCCCCCCCCCCCCCCCCTCAATTCTCCCCATTAATGTCTGCATTCATCTCCTCTAGGGGAGAGGAGGAGTTTCCAACAGTTTCTAGGAGGGATTGATGGCAGGGGGGGATGCATTGTGGCCGGCCATAGGAATACCAAAAGCCCATTAATGGCTTTTGGAGTTAGAGCTCTCCTCACATTAAATTGGTCCTCCCATCAGCTTCATAAAGGAGAGAGGAGTGAAACCCCTCTCCTTCCCGATTATTTCGAGCCCTCTGTGCAGAATTTGAGTGAGAACCTCAAGCTTGTCGGCCACCCATGGTGAACCAAGGATCGGAGCAGCAAACCGACCCCAAGACAGGTCCATTTCTTCCTCCTTTCCTCAGTGGGTAGATCCCCTACATCGGTGGCAAGGTTCGAGCCCTAACGGCTCTGAATCGGGCCGATCAAGAAGCTCGAAACCGAGCTTTTAATTCCAACCCTAAAGCCCTGTTCCGGCCACCTCCGGTCGGTCAACCACCTCGATTCGCCGGCCACCACCTCAGTGAAGGTGGTGGTGGCATTGGCCGGCCGGGGCGGCGCCTAGGTGGCCGGGAAAACGGGGATCAAGGTGGCCCAGGCGCGGGCGATCCTGGCCGTTGGCCAGAGGAAGAAGACGACTGGGCGCTGTTAGATCTGCTTTGAGATTCGTGCGCTTCCTTAGTGTTATTCTTTATTTCTGTGATTAAAAATGCAGTCTCTTAATAATTCTGGTAAAAATAGTTAGATGCTGATTCAGAAAAAGTGGTCAACATAGAAAATGTAGCCCTTGATGTCTAGTTTAATACAAATTTGAAATCACTCAATTTGGAGTCCTGGTTAGGGCACAGCACTCATTTTAGTGGGGGCTGTCCTTAAGGCTATTCAGAGCTTGATTTTGATGCCCACTCCATTATATAATCCAAATGACTTGATTTTTGGGGTGTAGTCTAGTCTTAGGCATACCTAGGTTATGCCCAAAGATCAGAAGGATTGGAGAATTTTTCCCCATATATTTTGAGAAAGTTCAATAATCCTAGTTTAACCTAATTAGGCGCCCTAAACACCTCAAGACCCTTCCAAACTTGGATGGGTGGTCTTAGGGGGTATGTATAGGCCCTGGTTATAATATCATGATTTATGGAGTTGTTTTGGTAGGGTAATTCACCAAAACAACCTTAGGCTCCCTAGGTTTAGGCAAAACTTTGGGTGAGTGCCCCCACACTTCCACAAAGCCAAATGGCTTCATATTTGGGGTGCACCTCACCCTACCCCATGCCAACCTCTGGTCCAAATTTGGTGGCCATTGGAGGAGGTTTGCCCTAGTAGATCAAAAAGGGGCTAAATTGCTATTTGCACCCCAAATAGGTACCCCATTGGAATCCCACTCCTCACCAAATGTTGGTAGGATCTTGGGTGGTCTTTCACTGGCCCATGGTCAGTATAGTGAGTAGTATGGGTTTGGGCAAGGTAGGGAGTCCTCTTGAGAAAAGTTTGTTTAAAGGTTAGGTTTAGGGCAAAAGTAAACCTAAGCTAGATTTGGAGTGTGGAGGGGGCTTCCTCCCACTGATTGTTGGGGTGACCTTGGTCACTGCCTTGGGAGGTAGGAGACACCCCAAAGAGAAACTTTGGATGAGTTAGGGCCTAGTGTGCCCTTAAGCCCTAGTGGTGAGGTGTATGGTGCCCTTTAGGGTTTGTAAAGGATGTAGGAGTAAATGTCCATGGAGAGAAGTGCAATGGCCCTCTATGAGTTCTAAGAGTGTTTTAATACCCTCACAAGAGGTTTGGGAGGATTTGGATAGGTTTAGACCCTAACCCTAGGCTAAACCCTAATGGGGTGCAATTAGAGGTTAATGAAGGAAGAGGGGTCAAACCTTAATGGGTTGACTTGAAATTTTGGGGAGGTGGTTTTAGTGACCAGAGAATGCCACTGTGATAATTTGGAGGGATTTGGAGTTGTTAATCCTAAGTAATAAACCCTTGGGTAGATTTGTAAATAATTAGGGTTTTGGGTTGTAGGGAGAAATATTACTTAATGGTTTACCACCTTCTGTCACAGACTTAGTTTTAATGTTATAAATCTCTGGAAGATTTGGTTAGACCAGTAGAAAACCTTGGGAGGTCTAAATTGTAATGTTTCACATTGTTGGCAATTTTTGGGATGATTGAATTTAGGGTGTTAGATCTCTGTAATGACATGAAACCTTGCTGGTTGTATTTTCATACCAATATGTACCCAGTGTAATTTTCTCATAATTTATGGATTAATATTTTTGGTATCTCTAGTTCATTTTGGAATTATTTACAAATATATCCATTGAGGAAATTACAAATGTAACCTCTGTGTTATGTGGTCAAACTTGGTAGACCTGAATGTTTTAGTATGATTCACCACTGTATGAATTTGCATAAGGTTGGGAGTCCATATGAGGGTACCTCCTTTGGAATTTATTGGAAATAAATGAGTTTTGGAATTTTTAAAAATAGTAAATCTTGCTGGTTTTTCTTACAAGTTTATACCTACTGATATTTAGGTTCTAATGATTTATGTAAAAATTGGGGTAGGCACTGGGAGTCAGAAAAGTGTACTTGTAGTTCAAACTTGAGAAAATTGCCCTTTGAGAAATTGTTTAAAAATATTAATATTATGGGGAAAATTAGGAAACCCTGGATTTGATCTGATTTAAGTAGCATGGACTCCCAATAAATCCAGTAGGTCATAGAGTTGAGTATTTAGAGTACCTCCCTTCATGAGGATCACAACTTTAAGGGTGGTCTGCGTTTAGCAAATCGGTTGTTTTGGAATTGTAGGCCATATTGGACTATATTGATTGGAGATGTGAGGGTCTGATGGTAACCATATGGATATGAGAGGACCCTTGGAAAGAATTTAAGGTTTGATGAGTCCTAGGGTGGTGGGGTGCCACCCTTGGGGTAGGTCATCTTGGGATTTGGCGAAAGATCGTCTTTTCCCCCTAAGTGTCTTTAAGCCCTTAGGTTTAATCCAGGTGAAATGTTAAGAGGGTTTTCTTATGGGTAGTAACTAATAACATTAAGTGTCTTGGGAATGGGAACTTTGGGGTGTCATCCCATAGCGGTTCCTAGTACCGTAGCGAGCCCCTCACAGGGTAACCCTCGGGAAGCCCAAGACTAACCCTAACTCATAGGAGTAAGATATTGTACAAGATTAACTAATAACACACTCATCCACACCCCGTGGTTTCGGAAGTTTAGTTGGATTGGTTGTCCGAGCGGTGGGCTCGGTAGCTGTTGCAGCAGACTAGTTAGTCTGGGGAGCTTTTGGCTCGGAAAGTGACTGATGACGGGCAGGTTAGCCCGGGGAGCTTTTGGCTCGGAAGGTTATTGATGGCGGGCGGGTTAGCCCGGGGAACTCATGGCTCAGAGATAGAAAGTAGAACATGTTGCATGTGCACTGAAGGTGGTGGGTCTTCGGTATTGGACGGTCGTTCACACCGACGTCAATACGTTGACTCGGCAAGTGTGGTCTTACACTTAGCCTTGATAGTCTGGCGGTCCAGTCAGCAAGAGTACGCAGATGCTCCGCGGGTATAGTGGAGGCGTACAATAGGTCTAGGTTGGGTAGTGTGAATACCAACCTAGAGGTGGGCGGGGCCCAACCCACCGCTTCCGTTTGCCACTACGGGAGTATCCTGGGAGTCTAGCTCGCTCCAAAAAGGGGGAACTAAAGGTCTATGCGCATAGAGTCGTAGTGTGTGAGTTGCACTTGTATGATCATAGCATAACAGCATACTTGCATGTCATAGCATAAACATTGCATTCAACCTACCCCTAACGTATAAGTCGGTTATGGGACTTCTTATACGGTAGGCCCTGCTAAACGACCCCTTGGTCTATAGGTTTGTATGGGCATTCCTATAAATCAATGGTTACTTTTATATTACTTTACTTGCTGCTTACTGTTCTTTATATTCTTGTTACCATGCTTCATATATATGTATACACCTGTGTAGCTCTAGTTCCGCTGTCACCTGCTCTTGTTTTTACCCCTTGCTGTCCTCCGCTTCATCCTCCCGCACGGTGCCTAGGAGCCATTGGGGGAGGGGTGGGAAATTGGCTGAGTCATTTTGACTGACGGTCGGTGGACCTTATCATTTTAGGAGTTCGAGGAGATGCAGCACCCTTCAAGAAACAGGTACAGCAGGATCCGACATGGTGGACTCCACGGCCATGCTACCATTGTCACCAGCCGGGACATACTCGAGTCAGATGCCCCTTGATGAGTGGAACCCCTCCAACATAGCGACCAGGAGGCCAATGGCGAAGACGTAAACGTGGACTGCGAGGAAGCAACCGCAGGTCAAAAGAGAAGAAGCATCCAGTGTTGCAGCACTATTGGAGCCCGGAGTCTGCGGGGATGGGTCAGTCAGGTCAGAGTGCTCCGGTTTCAGTGTCGGTGACGATTAGCTTTAGTTTGGCTTAAGAGTTAGCTTCCGCGAGAGATCTTGTAGTGAGGAAATGATGTACAGGGCAAGAGCCCCTTTTATTATTTGTAACCCTTGTCTCTTTATTCAGTTAATATATGTGGACATTTATAATTCATGTGATTCTGTGGACTTGTCTTACTCTTTATTGTACTTTTCTTCGTGATCGATTTGGCCGGCAGGATCGGCGTTTTGTGGTGGCGACCTTCCCGAGCGAAGGTGTCACCGCAAAACGGCGGTTCTGGGCCTAAGACCCGGTGATTTTTGCAAAAAAAAAAGGGGTCTTACAAGTGGTATCAGAGCGAACCTCGATCCGAAGAAAAGAAGTCCACAAAACCCTGGGCCACCCCGCACGAGCTTAGTTTGAGGACAAACTAGCAGCGGAAGCAGTGGTGTGCCCTTATGGGAATCACATTGAGAAAGGTCCACTTTTAACTGAATCTTCTTAGTCAAATCTCTTTACGAGTGTCAAGTTTTCTTTTGTAGCCTGTGGCGAACCCTGCCCCCAGCAGGGAATACCTCCAGCTACAAAGATCTCTTTAGGTAGTCTTTTAGTCAATGAGTTAGACTCAACCCCACTAGGACACGTGACTTACTAGGACAATTTATACCATGACCTAGTAAGAGGATACCCCAAAGAGGCTAGAGAAAGAAAGACTGACACCTAAGTAGAATGGTATGAGACTCATAGGCTCAATCATAGTATTTGTGACAAGATTACATTAAGACAACCACTGTGACGAACATCAAGGGTCGGATAAGAGTTCAAGTACAATAAGAAACCTATTTGGGATTGGATAACATATTGACCCTGATAAGGTTGTCGTAGAAGGTACCTGTAAGAGCCCAAGTTGTGGAATACACTAGTGAGCCCCAAGATAGAACCCCAAGTCTAAGGTTGTATGCCCTAAGAATTGTTTGCATGTTTGGGATAAATATAACTTGGTGATATTGAAGACACTTCGCCCAAAGATAGATAGAAGCTAATCTTTTGTTTATTGGGGGCTTGTCCTTTGTTTATTGGGGCTTACCTTTTGTTTATTGGGCAAGTCAGGGTCGGACTTAGCTTTCCCTTAGACCTAAGTTAGAAAAATTTTATGTCGTGAACACTATGATTTTGAAGTCGATCTTACTCGATGTTACTTGGAAGAAGGTGAGATGGTGTAACAATATGTTTGGAATGATGATCAGTAGGAATTACCAGGACAACAACTTGGCCTTAGTTGAATCATTGGAAATGTAAAGACGTCAGGATTAATCAATTAGGGATGTTGATGTATAGAAGTTAAGGGCGGAAAGTAGATCTTATAAGTAAATTTGAAAGCTCCTGTGGTTGGGGGAATTCGGAAGTGATTAACTTATGACTTGTTAGAAATCATGCTCTGTCATGGTAGAAAATTTTATCTACAATAATAGCTTTATACCTTGTGAACTTAGAGGATAAATAACCAGAGATCTTAGACGATGACTTGTTAGATTTGGAATATAGTGTTTGATTTCACTATGGTAAGAATGATCTAAGTTTATCTCGCTTTAGACCATTTGAGAGTGATCAAGACTAGCATAGGTGGAAGTGACAGGACTTTGATGAAATAAGCGTGATGATACTTCCTTGATGAAATTGACTTGTGAAAAATCCTAAGGTATCAAAATTTTGCCCTTATGAATCAAACTTCACGTAGAAAGTGATTGGGAGTCATCTTACCATTATGATTGGTTAGCATATACTCATAAAAGTTCACAAGTGCACCCCCAATAATATTTAAGGATGATTGGGATGCTAGCCGATTTTGATTAGTCCCATCAATAGTAAGAACCAGAAAAGTTGTAGATTGGAGACGATTGATTACTCGGACGTACCTGAAGGAGTAAGAATTTGAATGCGAGAAGAAAACTTTAGAGGCATAAGAGTCTGCCCAGGTTAGAGTGGAAGTTCGAGGATAGATTGACCAAGGTAGCTAGGTCACCCCGGTCAGGATAGATGATACGACGGTGCGAGTCTTGCGGCGCAAGAAGATTACAGAGGTTAAGACATGTGGTTATTTAGGGTCAGGAGGAGCACAACTTGGAGCCACCAGAGATGGTGTGGCATAGATAGTCGGTGCTCTTCGAGCCAGGAATAACTTTGACTCTTAGGGGATGTTACGTTCAGTCACTCGCGGTGAAAACCCCGCAAGCCTAACCTGAATTTCGAGGACAAAATTATTTTTTTTGTTTATTGGGATTTGTAACATCCCCCAGACAGCTAGACCCCCCAGGTGAATCTGTCCTGACAAGGTCATGACAAGGCCTTGGTAGAGTAGAAATCCCCTTAACTTAGGCAAGATTAGGATTGAAAGTGCCTTGGACTGCAAATAGCAATTTCTAATGACCAAACTTAGGGTTGGACTTTAGGGCCTCAACTTGACCATTTTACCCCACCATAGTATCCCTAACCCTTTAAGGGCCCCCTTAGGGCACCAAGGGCACATTGGGGTCAACCAAGGAGGTCAATTTGACCAAAGTCAACCCTAACCCTAAAATGGTCAAAGTAGCCTAATTAGAGTCAATTAACCCTCACCATGCCAAATTGACCACTCATCTAGGTCTAGAATATCATGAGAGACCTAGTGGACCTAAAAGCCCCATCATGGGACCCCCATTAGTGCAAATTGACCAAAATGCCCCTTTAGGTCAATGTGGCAGTTTTTCACAAAGTGCCCTAATTGACCATCACCATGTTAAATTGACCCTACCCTTAGGGTTACCATGTCATAGGGGACCCAGTGGACCAAAAAGCCCCATGACTGGGTCAACCCTAGGGCTCAATTTGACCAAAGTCAACTTAGCCTGTTTTGGTCAAATCAGCTTAAATTGGGTCAACCAAGACTCATGTGACCAAATTGACCCCACCAATAGTTTCTAAACTTAATTTGGAGTCCAATGGACCCAAAAGCCCCATCCTAGGGTCACCCAATTGGTCAATTGGACCAAAAGTCAAATTTGCCCAAATTAGGTCAAACCTCTTGAACCTAGCCCAATCCATTTGGGCTAAGCCCAAATTAACCATTTGACCAGCCTTGTAGGCTAGCATTAACCCAGGAGAGAGAAATGAGTCGGCCTTGATGAATAGGAGAGAGAAAATCCTATGTGGAGGAGAGAGAAAGATGAGGCCATCAATGGAGGAAGGTGAAACCCCCCCTCAATTCTCCCCATTAATGTCTGCATTCATCTCCTCTAGGGGAGAGGAGGAGTTTCCAACAGTTTCTAGGAGGGATTGATGGCAGGGGGGATGCATTGTGGCCGGCCATAGGAATACCAAAAGCCCATTAATGGCTTTTGGAGTTAGAGCTCTCCTCACATTAAATTGGTCCTCCCATCAGCTTCATAAAGGAGAGAGGAGTGAAACCCCTCTCCTTCCCGATTATTTCGAGCCCTCTGTGCAGAATTTGAGTGAGAACCTCAAGCTTGTCGGCCACCCATGGTGAACCAAGGATCGGAGCAGCAAACCGACCCCAAGACAGGTCCATTTCTTCCTCCTTTCCTCAGTGGGTAGATCCCCTACATCGGCGGCAAGGTTCGAGCCCTAACGGCTCTGAATCGGGCCGATCAAGAAGCTCGAAACCGAGCTTTTAATTCCAACCCTAAAGACCTGTTCCGGCCACCTCCGGTCGGTCAACCACCTCGATTCGCCGGCCACCACCTCAGTGAAGGTGGTGGTGGCATTGGCCGGCCGGGGCGGCGCCTAGGTGGCCGGGAAAATGGGGATCAAGGTGGCCCAGGCGCGGGCGATCCTGGCCGTTGGCCAGAGGAAGAAGACGACTGGGCGCTGTTAGATCTGCTTTGAGATTCGTGCGCTTCCTTAGTGTTATTCTTTATTTCTGTGATTAAAAATGCAGTCTATTAATAATTCTGGTAAAAATAGTTAGAGGCTGATTCAGAAAAAGTGGTCAACATAGAAAATGTAGCCCTTGATGTCTAGTTTAATACAAAATTAAAATCACTCAATTTGGAGTCCTGGTTAGGGCACAGCACTCATTTTAGTGGGGGCTGTCCTTAAGGCTATTCAGAGCTTGATTTTGATGCCCACTCCATTATATAACTCCAAATGACTTGATTTTTGGGGTGTAGTCTAGTATTAGGCATACCTAGGTTATGTCCAAAGATCAGAAGGATTGGAGAAGTTTTCCCCATAATTTTTGAGAAAGTTCAATAATCCTAGTTTAACCTAATTAGGCGCCCTAAACACCTCAAGACCCTTCCAAACTTGTATGGGTGGTCTTAGGGGGTATGTATAGGCCCTGGTTAAAATATCATGATTTATGGAGTTGTTTTGGTAGGGTAATTCACCAAAACAACCTTAGGCTCCCTAGGTTTAGGCAAAACTTTGGGTGAGTGCCCCCACACTTCCACAAAGCCAAATGGCTTCATATTTGGGGTGCGCCTCACCCTACCCCATGCCAACCTCTGGTCCAAATTTGGTGGCCATTGGAGGAGGTTTGCCCTAGTAGATCAAAAAGGGGCTAAATTGCTATTTGCACCCCAAATAGGTACCCCATTGGAATCCCACTCCTCACCAAATGTTGGTAGGATCTTGGGTGGTCTTTCACTGGCCCATGGTCAGTATAGTGATTAGTATGGGTTTGGGCAAGGTAGGGAGTCCTCTTGAGAAAAGTTTGTTTAAAGGTTAGGTTTAGGGCAAAAGTAAACCTAAGCTAGATTTGGAGTGTGGAGGGGGCTTCCTCCCACTGATTGTTGGGGTGACCTTGGTCACTGCCTTGGGAGGTAGGAGACACCCCAAAGAGCAACTTTGGATGAGTTAGGGCCTAGTGTGCCCTTAAGCCCTAGTGGTGAGGTGTATGGTGCCCTTTAGGGTTTGTAAAGGATGTAGGAGTAAATGTCCATGGAGAGAAGTGCAATGGCCCTCTCTGAGTTCTAAGAGTGTTTTAATACCCTCACAAGAGGTTTGGGAGGATTTGGATAGGTTTAGACCCTAACCCTAGGCTAAACCCTAATGGGGTGCAATTAGAGGTTAATGAAGGAAGAGGGGTCAAACCTTAATGGGTTGACTTGAAATTTTGGGGAGGTAGTTTTAGTGACCAGAGAATGCCACTGTGAGAATTTGGAGGGATTTGGAGTTGTTAATCCTAAGTAATAAACCCTTGGGTAGATTTGTAAATAATTAGGGTTTTGGGTTGTAGGGAGAAATATTACTTAATGGTTTACCACCTTCTGTCACAGACTTAGTTTTAATGTTATAAATCTCTGGAAGATTTGGTTAGACCAGTAGAAAACCTTGGGAGGTCTAAATTGTAATGTTTCACATTGTTGGCAATTTTTGGGATGATTGAATTTAGGGTTTTAGATCTCTGTAATGACATGAAACCTTGCTGGTTGTATTTTCATACCAATATGTACCCACTGTAATTTTCTCATAATTTATGGATCAATATTTTTGGTATCTCTAGTTCATTTTGGAATTATTTACAAATATATCCATTGAGGAAATTACAAATGTAACCTCTGTGTTATGTGGTCAAACTTGGTAGACCTGAATGTTTTAGTATGATTCACCACTGTATGAATTTGCATAAGGTTGGGAGTCCATATGAGGGTACCTCCTTTGGAATTTATTGGAAATAAATGAGTTTTGGAATTTTTAAAAATAGTAAATCTTGCTGGTTTTTCCTACAAGTTTATACCTACTGATATTTAGGTACTCATGATTTATGTAAAAATTGGGGTAGGCACTGGGAGTCAGAAAAGTGCACTTGTAGTTCAAACTAGAGAAAATTGCCCTTTGAGAAATTGTTTAAAAATATTAATATTATGGGGAAAATTAGGAAACCCTGGATTTGATCTGATTTAAGTAGCATGGACTCCCAATAAATCCAGTAGGTCATAGAGTTGAGTATTTAGAGTACCTCCCTGCATGAGGATCACAACTTTAAGGGTGGTCTGCGTTTAGCAAATCGGTTGTTTTGGAATTGTAGGCCATATTGGACTATATTGATTGGAGATATGAGGGTCTGATGGTAACCATATGGATATGAGAGGACCCTTGGAAAGAATTTAAGGTTTGATGAGTCCTAGGGTGGTGGGGTGCCACCCTTGGGGTAGGTCATCTTGGGATTTGGCGAAAGATCGTCTTTTCCCCCTAAGTGTCTTTAAGCCCTTAGGTTTAATCCAGGTGAAATGTTAAGAGGGTTTTCTTATGGGTAGTAACTAATAACATTAAGTGTCTTGGGAATGGGAACTTTGGGGTGTCATCCCATAGCGGTTCCTAGTACCGTAGCGAGCCCCTCACAGGGTAACCCTCGGGAAGCCCAAGACTAACCCTAACTCATAGGAGTAAGACATTGTACAAGATTAACTAATAACAAACTCATCCACACCCCGTGGTTTCGGAAGTTTAGTTGGATTGGTTGTCCGAGCGGTGGGCTCGGTAGCTGTTGCAGCAGACTAGTTAGTCTGGGGAGCTTTTGGCTCGGAAAGTGACTGATGACGGGCAGGTTAGCCCGGGGAGCTTTTGGCTCGGAAGGTTATTGATGGCGGGCGGGTTAGCCCGGGGAACTCATGGCTCAGAGATAGAAAGTAGAACATGTTGCATGTGCACTGAAGGTGGTGGGTCTTCGGTATTGGACGGTCGTTCACACCGACGTCAATACGTTGACTCGGCAAGTGTGGTCTTACACTTAGCCTTGATAGTCTGGCGGTCCAGTCAGCAAGAGTACGCAGACGCTCCGCGGGTATAGTGGAGGCGTACAATAGGTCTAGGTTGGGTAGTGTGAATACCAACCTAGAGGTGGGCGGGGCCCAACCCACCGCTTCCGTTTGCCACTACGGGAGTATCCTGGGAGTCTAGCTCGCTCCAAAAAGGGGGAACTAAAGGTCTATGCGCATAGAGTCGTAGTGTGTGAGTTGCACTTGTATGATCATAGCATAACAGCATACTTGCATGTCATAGCATAAACATTGCATTCAACCTACCCCTAACGTATAAGTCGGTTATGGGACTTCTTATACGGTAGGCCCTGCTAAACGACCCCTTGGTCTATAGGTTTGTATGGGCATTCCTATAAATCAATGGTTACTTTTATATTACTTTACTTGCTGCTTACTGTTCTTTATATTCTTGTTACCATGCTTCATATATATGTATACACCTGTGTAGCTCTAGTTCCGCCGTCACCTGCTCTTGTTTTTACCCCTTGCTGTCCTCCGCTTCATCCTCCCGCACGGTGCCTAGGAGCCATTGGGGGAGGGGTGGGAAATTGGCTGAGTCATTTTGACTGACGGTCGGTGGACCTTATCATTTTAGGAGTTCGAGGAGATGCAGCACCCTTCAAGAAACAGGTACAGCAGGATCCGACATGGTGGACTCCACGGCCATGCTACCATTGTCACCAGCCGGGACATACTCGAGTCAGATGCCCCTTGATGAGTGGAACCCCTCCAACACAGCGACCAGGAGGCCAATGGCGAAGACGTAAACGTGGACTGCGAGGAAGCAACCGCAGGTCAAAAGAGAAGAAGCATCCAGTGTTGCAGCACTATTGGAGCCCGGAGTCTGCGGGGATGGGTTAGTCAGGTCAGAGTGCTCCGGTTTCAGTGTCGGTGACGATTAGCTTTAGTTTGGCTTAAGAGTTAGCTTCCGCGAGAGATCTTGTAGTGAGGAAATGAGGTACAGGGCAAGAGCCCCTTTTATTATTTGTAACCCTTGTCTCTTTATTCAGTTAATATATGTGGACATTTATAATTCATGTGATTCTGTGGACTTGTCTTACTCTTTATTGTACTTTTCTTCGTGATCGATTTGGCCGGCAGGATCGGCGTTTTGTGGTGGCGACCTTCCCGAGCGAAGGTGTCACCGCAAAACGGCGGTTCTGGGCCTAAGACCCGGTGATTTTTGCAAAAAAAAAAGGGGGTCTTACAAAAGTACTTAAAAGAACTTAAAGAAAAGAAGCACAAAGGGTCGAAGAAAGTGTTGAAGGCGGAAACATGGGATGATACTACTTTTGAGGATGCAAGCAGTTCAAGCTCAAGTAAAGAAGAGGAGGCCAACATGTGCTTAATGGGAAAGAGCATCATATCTGATGACGAATGCAGTGTCCAAAGTGACACTGAGGTAACTCCTCCAACCTACGATGAATTATTTTCTGAATTTTAAAAGACTTGCAAATTTTTTGAAAAGAGTTTAAAAGATAATGATCTTCTTAAATCTGAAAATGAAATTTTGCTTACATAAAACAAAAAATTGTTAAATGAAATTAAGACTATTGGAAAAAGAGAAATTTCTTGCCAAGAGTGTGATCACTTTTGGGGAAGAATTAAAGAACTTGAAGAATCTCTTTCCAAATCTCATTCTACAATAAAAATTCTTACCAAAAAGAATGAGATTTTAGAGAGAGATCTGAAATCTTCAATTTCCAAAGTTCATGAGGGAAAGAAATCTTTTGAACGTAGATGTGTAAATCTTGTATCCGAGAATACAGAAATGAGAAACCAGATTCATGACTTAACGCTAGCCATGAAAAAATATGGAATGGGCCGAAGATCACTGGATATGATCTTAGGATACCAACGCCATGGATCTGGAAGGTTTGGACTCGGATACACGTTAGGAAGCTATCACCCGGCGACAACCACTATCGCCGGCGACAGCGAAAAATCCAGAAATTCTGTTTTTAAAAATTCTGAAATTAATAAACTGTCTAATACAGCATCCTCATCCAGTAAAAGTCCAGAAAAATTATACTCTTCTCAATACATTACATGTGCCAAATGCAATAGATTTGGTCACACTACGGACTCTTGCTGGAGGAAAGGAAAAAGTAAAATTAAACAAATCTGGGTGCCTAAGGCTTCTACCTATACTATGGGTGGAACCACTTGGGTAACCAGATCTTTACTCACCTCTTCTTTCTAGGTGTGTTGGCAGGCTAAGGACAAAGAAGACGTATGGTACTTGGACTCGGGTTGTTCAAAGCACATGACGGGCAATAAAGAGAAGTTCCTTAGCCTGGAGATGAAGAAAGGAGGAGTTGTTACATTCAGAGATGATGGAAAAGGAAAAATCATCGGCATCGGAGTTGTGGGTAACAAAAATTTTTCAATTTCAAATATTTTATTTGTAGAAGGATTAAAGCATAATTTGATTTCTATTAGTCAATTATGTGATAAGGGTTTAGATGTTTTATTTGAATCTTCTACAAATTTATGCAAAATTATTAATTCTAAAACAAAAGAAATTGTTTTTACCGCACCTAGATGTCATAATGTATATATGATTAAATTTCTTGATTTTTCAAATTCTACTTTAAAATGTTTTTTATCAAAAAATGATGAATTAGAATTATGGCATAGGCGACTTGGACATACTAGTGCCAAGTAAATTACAAAACTTTCAAAAGATAAATTAATTAAAGGTTTACCATTATTAAATGGAAATTTATCTTCTTCATTATGTGTGCCTTGCCAAAAAAGAAAATTTTCAAAATCATCTTTCAAAAGTAAAAATATCATTTCTACCACTAGGCCACTTCAATTAATACATATGGATTTATTTAGGCCAATTGGAATTTCTAGCTTAGGAGGTAGAAAATATACATTTGTATTGATTGATGATTATTCTCATTTTTGTTGGACTTTATTTCTAACCTCCAAATCCGATGCATTTTCAGAATTTTCAAAATTATGTTTGCGTATTCAAAATGAATTTGAGTTAAAAATTAAACGCATACGATCGGATCATGGAGGAGAATTTGAAAATGAAAAGTTTATTTCTTTTTGTACGGAGTTAGGAATTAAACATGAATTTTCTGCTCCACGCACACCACAACACAATGGTGTAGTGGAGAGGAAAAATAGAACTCTTCAAGAGTTAGCCCGTACGATGCTATCTGAATTTAAATTACCAAAATCTTTTTGGGCTGAAGAGGTTAGTACGGCATGTTATGTAATTAATAGAGTAATGCTTCGCCCTATTTTAAAATTAACTCCTTATGAATTAATTTTTAGTAAAAACCAAATGTTTCTTATTTCAAAGTTTTTGGTTGTAAATGTTTTATTTTGAATTCTAAAGATTCCTTAGGAAAATTTGATGAAAAATGTGATGAAGGTATTTTTATTGGCTATTTGATACGCAAAACTATGCTTGCAAATGATAACGGCAAGTGTACCGTATCGAATGTAGTATAGGTTATAAAAACCAAGGTCATATTAGACTCGGGGCGGTTGAGTACTCTTACTTCAAGAAAATCTCTATTATTTTATCAATTAAAACTTAGAGTTGGGTTGCAAAAAGAAAATAAAACAATGAAGAAGGAGAAGAATGAGAAATAAGTAAATAAGAAAAAAAACTATTTTATTGATAGGAGAAATTACAAACTATGAAAAGGGAAGCTACAAACTATTTAATTGAAAATGCAAATTGCATAAAGAAAGATGATTGCAAGAACTACTTAAAACATAAAAATAATACAAGAAATGAAAGTTCTAAACCTAAGAATTCGTCTCCAAAACTTCCCTTGAACATCTGCTGGAGCTGGCTTTTTATAGCTGATAATTCTGGGTACACGCCCTCGGTCATGCCCGTGACCAAGGGCGTGTAAGGCGCGCGATCATCTCGGAGCGGGAAGGGCGCAGTCTGGAATTAATGCAGGCGATTCGGACGCGTCACGCCCTAGGTCACGCCCGTGACCTAGGGCGTGTAACCTTCAAAATGTGCTGCTGGCGGGAATCTTCGGCGGGAAGAAGCGGGGAGTGGCGCGGGATGAGTCATGCCCGTGACATTGAGTCACGCCCCTGGTCACGCCCGTGACCTGAGGCGTGTAAATTTAATTGACGTGGCAGGCTGATTATGGATGCTTGCGGCGAGTCGCGGCCGTGACATTGGGTCACGCCCGTGACCTGGGGCGTGTACTTGGCGAATTCTTCACGGAACGCACCCGTGGTGGCGGAAACAGGTCTGGAACACCGCGCAGGTTACACGCCCATGGTCACGCCCGTGACCTTGGGCGTGTACTTGAAGTTTTTGTCCAATGCGTCCAAAAAACCTGAAATATACAGAAAAAGTTTAAGTTAGTTTATAAAATTGAAAAGATAATAATTTTAATAAGAAAAGCATAAAAACTATATAATTTCATATTAAAAATATATTAAACTTATATTAAAAGATGAGTACAAAAAGTACTATCAAACACCCTCATACTTACTCGTTTGCTAGTCCCGAGCAAATAACTTTTCATAGGAGTAGAAAAATTTAAATACTAGAAAAGAATTTTGAACTCAAGGAGTAAAAACGCGAAGTCTTACACCTACGTGTAGAGATCCTAGTTGAAAGATCTATTCAGCATAATGATTAGCTTATAATTTTCAATAATGTGAATTAACAAATTGCTTTTACTTTTAAATTGAAAGTTTGGCAAATTCTAGAATGTTATTCAGGGAGAGGGTAGCGTGTTTTCTAAGATCAATATTACCCAAAATTGAGTTTCGGGATAGCCTCCAAAGAAATCCATCAATGATGATGGCCATAGGCTTGCCCGGTCGCACTCTCTCCACTACACAAGTATAATGTTATAGCTTAAAGATCAAAAGGGCTTTCATTAGGAGTGAAACTTGGCTTAGGTATATGATTTGGATTTGGAAATCAAAAAGATAGAATATGACGGCTAAGAATCACACTAAACCAAGGTGAGAGTTACCCAAAATTATCCAAAATTTAAACCTCGCATAAAAGTTGTTATGAAGCAAAACTCTCATATTTTTCAAAAATGAGGCCATGAATACTTTTTTTTATATATTTTTTTTTCACAGTTGGCCAATAATTTTTCATATATATTTTTTATATCCCCTTTTTTTCATAATAGCTCCGAATAAGAAGTTGTAATTTCCTTATTTTCACAATTGAACCCATTGCAGAATTTTAATAAATCTCAATTATTTAGTGTGATCATGGGTTGGATGTTTTGGCTTTGGTGAAAATGAAAGGTGGAGGTAGCAATGGAAATAAGGTAATGCCCAAAGTGTTTAAGCAATGAAAAATTTAAAAAGGTGGGCAAACAGGCACAAACGATCAAAAGGTGGCCTAAATCACTTCTAAAAACTATGACAAAACTATGTAAATGCTTCGAGAATCGCTAGAGGCAAGTTCTAGACATCGAGAAAGGACACCCTTCCGTTCAAAATGTGTAATATTTCTCTAGTAAGCTTCTACATACTCACTTGAATTATTCTCAAATTCTACCGGATTCAAGGTAAAAGTAAAACAAGAATTGTTTTTTCGCAGTTAGAAAAGCATAAATCTAATTTTATGCTGAATAGTTAATTTGACATAGAATTCTACAAACGCGTGCGTTTAACTAGGAACACTGCATGAGTCAACAATTTTATTCCAAAATTCAAAATCTAATGAAGTATAAAAAAATTCCCTACTACACTAAACAAAAGCAAATCTACTAAGGATTTTGCAAATGAGTAAGTATAAAAATTCAGCAAAATTTTTTTTAACTTTTTTTTATTAGATTAAAAATATTTATATATTTTTTTTTCAACTATAAAGTAGAAATATAAAGAAAGCAATGCTACACCCCCATACTTAAAATTAAACATTGTCCCCAATGTTTAAAACTAAGTATGAAGAACACTTAAAAGAAAACAAACTTTTTTTTAAAAAAATACATTAAATTAAAGATAAGCAAGGGGTGCCTCCCAAGAGCGCTTTCTTTTTCCCGTCTTTAAGCTAGACGGTTAGTGTTAGGAAAATGAAAACCTAAAAGAGAAGTGGACAGGTAACTCCCTTAATTCACGCGTAGGTGAATGTGCCGGCGTCAGTCGCCCGACTACTCCTCCGCTTAACATGTGATTCTTCGTTTGTCTTTGATCTTGAAAATGCAAATCCAAATCACATATACATACCTGAGGTGATTTGGATTTATAAAGATGAGCGGCATATGGATCATCAATTATTTGGGGTAGCAACGACTCATCTTCTACCTGAAAATTATTGGCATCTAAAGAATCACAAATAAACGATTCAGAAAAATTATCGCAATGAGGAGGCGCTTGCGAAATTATAAAATTAAGCTTTGGTTGTTCCTTTTCTAAAATAAAATTTTCATTCAAAAAATCTAGTGCATTACCAAGCGGAATAAGATTTTCGGACACTAAAGTTTCATGAATTTCCGGTTGAATTAAAATAGAAGACATTTGCGAAAATTCATGAAAAAGAAAAGAAGATCCGGGTGAAGTAGGGGAAGAAACTTGTTCTTCTTCTAGCTCATCCGGGGTGCCCAAAACATTAAGAATTTCTTGGTAAGAGATTTTTTCTTCATCTTTGGTAAAAGAAGTTATGGGATTACATGAAAGCACATGGTCCTCCATAACTAAGTTTTCCAAAGACAATGAAAAAGCACTAGAAGGAAGAAAATTCTCATCTAAATTCTGGGGCGGAGCATCAAATTGAAAAACGGACATTCCCCAAAATTAGAGTACGAAAATTCCGGCGCAAAAGAAGAAGAACAAGAATTCAGATCTAAAGATTTATCTTCATCGCCCCGAAAACTATCCGGGTGACCTTGCCACCAAGAATAATCTACTTCGGGGGTAGAAGAAAAATCATTAGAAGCCGAAAAATTATTCTCGTGAAAATTAGAGAAAACACTAGACGAAAAAAAATTTTCCTCTAAATTTTTGGGGGAAGTATCTATTTGGATCTGCGGAATTTCCCCAAAATTAGAGAAAGAAAATTGTGGCACAAAAGAAGAAGAACAAAAATTCGGATCTGAAGATTTATCTTCATCGCCCCGAAAATTATCCGGGTGACCTTGCCACCAAGAAGAATCTACTTCGGGGGTAGAAGAAAAATCATTAGAAGCCAAAAAATTATTCTCGTGAAAATTAGAGAAAACACTAGACCAAAAAAAAATTTCCTCTAAATTTTGGGGGGAAGTATCTATTTGGATCTGCGGAATTTCCCCAAAATTAGAGAAAGAAAATTGTGGCACAAAAGAAGAAGAACAAAAATTCAGATCTGAAGATTTATCTTCATCGCCCCGAAAATTATCCGGGTGACCTTGCCACCAAGAAGAATCTACTTCGGAGCTAGAAGAAAAATTATTAGAATTCGAAAAATTATTTTCATTAAAAGAGGAAAAATTATGTAATTATTGTCAAAATTATTTGCATAATATTGAGAAAAATTATTTTCATAATAATTATTTTGAGCATATGAATGTAAATAACATTCCTCACTTTGATGAGGCGCATTACAATAAGAACAGCAATTTTGGCATTTTTGTGCCGCTTCCAAAAGATATACTTGGCTTTGAAGCTCGGCAACTTTTACGGCCAATTCAAGTGATTGCATAATAAAAATAAAAAGGAAACAACCTTGACTCAAATGAATGGAATTTTAAAAATATTTTTATTATATAAATTTTTTTCAAAAAGCGGGTTAAATTAGTCCCGGACTTCCCAAGGTCAACCCGGTGAAGGGCTCGCAAGGTACTAGAGGCTATGATGGGAATTCAAGCCCAAAGCGTCCATTCCGAGAATTTAGATTACGTTTTTTAAGATTTTTTAAAATTTAAAGAGAAGGGGGAGAAGAAAAAGAACGATAAAATTAATAAATATTTCTTTTTTCGAAATATCAACCGTGTCCCCGGCAACGGCGCCAAAAACTTGATACGCAAAACTATGCTTGCAAACGATAACGGCAAGTGTACCGTATCGAATGTAGTATAGGTTATAAAAACCAAGGTCGTATTAGACTCGGGGCGGTTGAGTACTCTTACTTCAAGAAAATCTCTATTATCTTATCAATTAAAACTTAGAGTTGGGTTGCAAAAAGAAAATAAAACAATGAAGAAGGAGAAGAATGAGAAATAAGTAAATAAGAAAAAAAACTATTTTATTGATAGGAGAAATTACAAACTATGAAAAGGGAAGCTACAAACTATTTAATTGAAAATGCGAATTGCATAAAGAAAGATGATTGCAAGAACTACTTAAAACATAAAAATAATACAAGAAATGAAAGTTCTAAACCTAAGAATTCGTCTCCAAAACTTCCCTTGAACATCTGCTGGAGCTGGCTTTTTATAGCTGATAATTCTGGGTACACGCCCTCGGTCACGCCCGTGACCAAGGGCATGTAAGGCGCGCGATCATCTCGGAGCGGGAAGGGCGCAGTCTGGAATTAATGCAGGCAATTCGGACGCATCACGCCCTAGGTCACGCCCGTGACCTAGGGCGTGTAACCTTCAAAACGTGCTGCTGGCGGGAATCTTCGGCGGGAAGAGGCGGGGAGTGGCGCGGTATGAGTCACGCCCGTGACATTGAGTCACGCCCCTGGTCACGCCCATGACCTGGGGCGTGTAAATTTAATTGACGTGGCAGGATGATTCTGGATGCTTGCGGCGAGTCGCGGCCGTGACATTGGGTCACTCCCTTGGTCACGCCCGTGACCTGGGGCGTGTACTTGGCGAATTCTTCACGGAACGCACCCGTGGTGGCGGAAACAGGTCTGGAACACCGTACAGGTTACACGCCCATGGTCACGCCCGTGACCTTGGGCGTGTACTTGAAGTTTTTGTCCAATGCGTCCAAAAAACCTGAAATATACAGAAAAAGCTTAAGTTAGTTTATAAAATTGAAAAGATAATAATTTTAATAAGAAAAGCATAAAAACTATATAATTTCATATTAAAAATATATTAAACTTATATTAAAAGATGAGTACAAAAAGTACTCATCACTATTCTTCAACTAGTAAAGCTTATAGGATTTTTAATAAAAAAACAAAAATAGTTGAAGAATCTATTCATGTTAGGTTTGATGAGTTTGTTTCGTGTGTAGAAAAGAAAATTACAGAAAAAGAAGATGAACCCCTTCCTTCGGTGAAGAAAGAGAAGGAGAAAGAGAAGAAGAAGATAGAGAAGAAGAAGAAAGAGAAGAATATGTGCCTCCAAGTGAATTGAGATTTTCAAAGGATCATCCAAAGGAGCTTATCATTGGAGATCCGCAAAAAGGGGTTAGTACTCGTTCATCGTTACATGTCTTATTTTCAAACCTTTGCTTTGTCTCTGAAATAGAACCAAAAGATGTTTCCACCGCTTTAAATGATGAATTTTGGTTTTTAGCTATGAATGAAGAACTTAATCAATTTGAACGTAATAAGGTTTGGAATCTTGTAGAACGACCCAAAAATCGTCCTGTCGTTGGAGTTAAGTGGATTTTTAAAAATAAATTGGATAATGAATCTAGAATTGTTAGAAATAAAGCCAGATTAGTTGCAAAAGGTTATGCACAAATTGAACGGGTAGATTTTGATGAAACTTTTGCACCCGTAGCAAGATTAGAAGCGGTTAGAATATTTCTTGCATTTGCTTGTTTTAAAAGATTTAAATTATATCAAATGGATGTCAAAACCACATTTTTAAACGGGTATATAAAAGAAGAGGTTTATGTAGAACAACCCCCTGGCTTTATAAATGAGAAATATCCAAATTATGTTTATAAATTAGATAAAGCGCTTTATGGATTAAAACAAGCGCCTCGTGCTTGGTATGATCGATTAACTCAATATTTATTAAAGCACGATTATAAAATAGGAAGTGCGGATTCTACACTCTTCATTAAGCAAATTGATCATGATTTAGTTATTTTGCAAATTTATGTTGATATTATTTTTGGAGCCACTAATGAAGAGTTGTGTAATGAAGTAGTTCAAATTATGAAAAATGAATTTGAAATGAGCATGGTAGGAGAACTTTCATATTTTCTAGGTTTTCAAATTACACAAAAACATGATGGTATTTTTATATGTCAATCCAAATATATTCATGATATGTTAAAAAGATTTGGATTTGAAAATCTTAAGCATGCAAACACTCCTATGAGTGCTTCACTAAAATTAGGAAAAGATGAAAGTGGAGTTTCAATTAACCAAACCCTTTATAGAAGCATGATAGGATCTTTATTATATTTAACCGCATCTAGACCTGACATTATGTTTGTCGTTTGTTTATGTGCTAGATTTCAGGCTAATCCTAAAGAGTCACATTTAAAAGCGGTGAAACGCATCTTTCGATATCTTATAGGAACATCTAAATTAGGATTATGGTATCCTCATAATGATTCCTTTATTTTACATGGCTTTTCAGATTCAGATTATGCGGGATGTTCTTTAGATAGGAAAAACACTAGTGGCACTTGTCATTTTATCGGCCCTTCACTTATTTCTTGGTCGAGTAGGAAACAAAATTATGTTGCCCTCTCTACTACCGAGGCCGAATATATTGCACTAGGTAGTTGTTGTGCCCAAGCTCTTTGGATGTCACAAACATTAGAAGACTTTGGCATGCAACAAAGTAGTGTAGAATTAAAGTGTGATAATAAAAGTGCTATAGACTTAACTAATAATCCCGTATTACACTCTAGATCTAAGCATATAGAGGTCCGACATCATTTTATAAGGGATCATATTAAGAAGGGTAATGTAAAAATCAACTTCATAGGAACGGATTCACAACTAGCGGATATATTCACTAAACTGTTACCGGATTCCCGTTTCTCTATGCTTAGGCTAGAATTGGGAATCCTAGACATTTCACACTGATTATATCACTACTTATTATTTATAAAATTAAAAAAAACATCAAAATAGCCTTACATTTAAAAAAAAAACTAAATCTTAACACAGACATTCACCAACATATAACATGTCCAAATCTTAAAAATTATTACAGCACTTTAACAAAAGGGTACTTAAAATGTGTCATAAAAGAAATTCACAAAAATTGAAGAAAGATCTAGGCTGGGCAGCTGTCGGATGGCGACAGTAAGATGTCGGATGGAGATAGCTCCCAAGAGTCTTTTTCACTCCGAATCCTCATCATTTCTACTGCCTGCTCCACTACTTTCTGGAATATCATAATCTGATCTCCTTATCACTGTCTTCCTCCGCCGAGCCTGACTAACCGATTGGCGACGCAGCTCCTCCTCCGCCGGCACTTCCCATTCCGCGGCTTCAGAAGGCGTAGGCTTTAATTTAAGTCCTTTTACAAGGAATTTCATAAACTTCTGCATTCGCGTCCTATCCTTCTTCACCTCTACTTTGTGTTCTTCAAAGGACCTTCTATGCTCTTGAAAATCATCTATATGTCTATCCAACTTTGTTTGGAACGAGTCGAGTGCCTCCCGCATAGACCCTCCACGTGCAATAGGAGGCTCTCTCATTTCTGTAGTAGGCGGCTTCCTTTGATTTTTCTTACCTATAGCCGCCGTTTGATATATCTCCGGGAAACAATCTCCAAGATAAAAATTTTGATCGATCCATGCATATTTCTTGAATAGGATATGCTGGATAATCACACCCAACGGGAGAGTGTGCCTTTTTCCACTCCGGATTTTTGAGGCGATATGTATAACGAATCATAGACAAAAGAAGATCGGCCACATCAAATAATTCGTTCTCCAATATATAGTAAGTCACAAGACTAAGTTGAGCCGTAATACTATGGGTATCACCGGACTTCAACATAATCGTGTGCCTTAGTATATCTTGAACAAGACGAGCATCGTCTGTCAATGTCGTCATAGTGGTTATAAGATTTTTTGTTACAAAAATTATTAAAGTTTTAAATTACCCTTATTCACCCCCCCCCCCCTCTAAGGGCGCCACAAGATCCAACAAGTGGGTCTACAGAAATAAGTTAGATGAGAATAAGGTAATTACAAAGAACAAGGCTAGACTAGTTGCAAAGGGTTTTAGACAGGAGGATGGCATTGATTTTGACCAGACATTCGCTCTTGTTGCAAGATTGGAAGCAATCAGAATATTCTTAGCCTATGCAGCCCATAAGGATTCAAAATCTATCAGATGGATGTCAAGTCAGCTTTTCTGAATGGAGATCTCAAAGAAAAAGTGTATGTAGAACAACCCTCAGGTTTTGTTAATTCTGAACAACCTGACTTTGTTTACTTTCTTATATAAGCATTATATGGTTTGAAACAGGCTCCTAGAGCCTGGTATGAGATCTTGTCAAGCTTTCTTATTGAGAACAAGTTCTCAAGGGGAATATTGACAAGACATTGTTCCTAAGGGAAGTAAAGGGAAAGATCTTGTTGGTGCAGATCTATGTAGATGACATTATTTTTGGCTCTACAGGTGACAAACTCTGCAAGAAGTTTGCTAACTTAATGCAGGGAAAGTTTGAAATGAGTAATATGGGAGAGCTAAAATACTTCCTAGGTCTCCAAGTGAAACAATCTAAAGATGGTATATTCATCTCACAGACCAAATTCACTAAAGTGCTAGTCAAGAAATTTGGATTGGAGAGTGCTTCTTCTATGAAGACACCCATGAGATCCAATGTGTCTCTAGACAAGGATGAAAAGGGAATACTCTTTGATGAAACCAAGAACAAATGCATGATTGGGTCTTTGTTTTACCTAACTGTTAGTAGGCCTGACATAATATTTGCTACATGTGTTTGTGCTAGATATCAGGTGAATCCCAAGGAATCTCATCACTACTCTGTCAAGAGGATCTTAAGATACTTGAAGGGTACACCTAATCTTAGCCTATGGTACCCTAGGAATAATGGTTGTGAACTAACTGGTTATTCATATGCTGACTATGCAGGGTGTAAGGAAGATAGAAAGAGTACTTCAGGGACTTGCCAATTTCTTGGAGGAAGACTGATTTCATGGAGCAGTAAAAAGCAAACCAGTGTAGGAATCTCCATAGCAGAATCAGAATACATATCTACTAGGAGTTGTTGTGCTCAGCTGCTATGGATCCAGCATCAGCTTGAAGACTATAATTTGAAGATGACCAAAACACCCCTTTTTTGTGACTCTTCAAGTGCTATCTCAATTGCTAAGAACTCAGTCTCACATAGCAGGACAAAGCATATTGAGATCAGGTATCACTTCATCAGGGAGTATGTGGAGAATGAAGATATTATCCTTAAGTTTGTACCCACAGACAAACATGTGGCTGATATATTTACAAAGCCTCTAGATGAAGCTAAGTTTAACTTCTTCATGTTCCAATTGGGGATGTTAAACTTAGAGTAGATCCTAACTCCTATTTAATTTCTTATCATCCTTTTGCTATCACTGATAACATTCATACTGAGTGTTGCAGGAACCTCTCAAGAAGTGCTGAAAATTTCCCAAGTCAGACAAATATATGATGATCGTCTCAACGACATAATCAGGTGTCTCAACGACATTGCACAAATCTCAACTACATAATAACTCAATTGGATGGATGCATGACGACAACAAATTTCATCGACAAAAATGTGCATCGTCGAACCAAAAATCAACTACTTAACACAATATTGGATCCTTCAATCTGAGCCGTCCAATGATTTTTTCAATCAAATCGCCAGTACACAAAAAAGGTGTGTGCCCCTTCATCTACTCTTACTATAAACAGGAAGCATGATGTTGGAACAACGCTGAAAGAATATAGGTATGCTAACTAATTCACCTAGAGGGGGGGGGGGGTGAATAGGTCTTTTGAGTTTTACTTGATTATTATGGCCTGTTAAAATATTCTAATCAGAGAATCAAGCAACACACAAAAACACACAAGTGTTTATAGTGGTTCCCCAAGACAGGGTGTCTATGGGTAGTCCACTTTCCCCCTTCACCCTTCTAACAGTGTGTTAGACAGGTTCAACTCCTCCAAACTCGGCTCAAAGAGCTTACAACACAAGTTCCTCAGAACTTCTCAGATCAAGGATGATCCAACCTCAGGACAAGAGTCCCTACAACTCAGAGCTATCACCAGCTCCTACCTCCGGCACAGCTGCCCTACAAACTCAGAGGAAAACACCTCCTACAGCTCAGACCACCTCCTGGTCCTACCTCAGGCAACAAGCCTTACAACTCAGAGGAAAACACCTCCTACAGCTCAGACCACCTCCTGGTCCTACCTCAGGCAACAAGCCTTACAACTCAGAGGAAAACACCTCCTACAGCTCAGACCACCTCCTGGTCCTACCTCAGGCAACAAGCCTTACAACCCAGGCAAATAAACCATACACACTCAGGCAAAAAGCCTTACAGAAAAAGATGGTTTAGAAATATTCTACAACAGAAATACTCTCCTGTAGATCCTGCACAGTTTATGCTTTCATGTAGCTGAAGATGTTGATAACAGCTACCACTTGATCTTCCTCTTCAATAGAAGGGTGGAAGATCACCTTGCCCCTTCTAGTGGAGGAGCTATCTTCTTCTCTCTATTCCTTCTTCTCTTTCAGTGAGAAGGAAGAAAAATGAGAGCAGCAGCTGTCAATGGCGAAATTAGATTTTGCAAGCAATCGGCCGGGCTTAGAAAAAGCCCTAACACTTTCTTTTATACTTCTTTTATCTTCAACGGCTCTAATTTGATCTCCCAAGAAGTATGGGAGAGATCGGTGGTCCCCTGTAGCTTTTCTGCAACTTGCCCTAGCCGCAGGTCCCGCCGCCCTACTTATCTGTAGAGAAGGTCTGCGTTCGACGAACGCGCTACACTCCGCGTTCGACGAACCCGCTGCATCCTGCGTTCGACGATCTTGCCATACTCTGTGTTCGACGAACTTGCCAAACTCTGCGTTCAACGATCTGCCTTGTCTCTACGTTCGACGATCTACCTTGTCTCTGCGTTCGACGAACTGCCTTGTCTCTGCGTTCGACGAACGACACTCTGCGTTCGACAATCGGCACTGTCTCTGCGTTCAACGATCTGCCTTGTCTCTGCATTCGATGAATGACACTCTGCGGTCGACGAACACGCTAATATCAATTGTTTCTTCTATCTCGTCTTAGCGGTCGATGAACTTTCTGCGTTCGACGAACTTTCTGCATTCGACGAACGGCTCTCTGCGTTCGACGAACACGTGATTATCAGCTATTTCTTCTATCTTGTCTCAACGGTCGATGAACTTAGTCCTGCGTTTGACGAACGACTCTCTGCGTTCGACAAACACGCGATTATCAGCTGTTTCTTCTATCTTGTCTCAGCGGTCGACGAACTTAGTCATGCGTTCGACGAACGACACTCTGCGTTCGACGAATCTTATCAGCTGAGACAATTTCTTCTATCTACTTAGGAGAAGATTTCTCCTAACTTTAGGTCTTGATTAACCCTTCTCTTGAGTCACTTAAGCCTGTTTAACTTACAAAAACAAAGCTTTATCAAATACAATATGTACTTAGTATTGGAAGTGATGCCTCTTCAAATCAAGGGAACATTGAGGGCAATATTCCCAACAATCTCCCCCTATTTGAAGAAGGCAGAACATCCCCAATGCTAAGGTACATAGCCAACAAAAACATATCATGATATCACTTAAAGGACATATTATGTAACTGATCTATAAGATAATCTTGATAACATAGCTAACAACTTCATGATACAACATTGTTTAAGCTAACAACTTCATGACAGATTATATAAAGCTTTGACTAGCTTAGAGGGCATCTCCCCCTTTCTAATTCAGATTGAATAGCATATCATGATAACTAATTTAGAGGGCTAACACTTCTTTGGTCTTAGCAACTAGCATTCCATCTCCTATTGGCATCTAGCAAGACCAAATTTGGTCTTAGCATTGGCCATCTCCCCCTTTCTGGATTCTTCAACCTCTTTCCCATTAGGGAATAGGATTCTTCAGCCTATACTTTTTCAGGATAACTTACATCCTTTCTGACCTACTGAGCATTAGCTATCTCCCCCTCAACTTATAGCCAACTCCCCCTCAATTTGGGCAGGTGCTTGCTCCCCCTTAATTGGAGCATAACTATTGATCTTATGATTTAAGGGAAACCTAAAACTCAGCTGATCCAGATTTTTTTTATTCAGCTGATCATCTTTCTTTAAAATCAATAGGAGTAGAGATACTTACCTTGAGGAGGTAGTCCTCAATTGATGTTGAGTTCACAATGGTTGTGCACAACAGCTGTGGCCACCTCTTTCTCTATTCTGAGCTTTTGCTCTTCCAGCATCTGGGCTGTGCTCCCCCTCACTAACACACCCATCTTCTTCTCCATAGAGAGAGCTATGCTCTCCCTCACTCTGGGCATCCATGTTTGGAGAATTCTGTCTAGGAGAACCTTGAGGATTTAGTCCTCTACTTGATGTTGAATCTATGATATCAACCTCCTGTCTCTCATATACCATTGGCACTCACTGTTCAAATACCAAATGATGATGGGGCTGGTACTTGAACTATCCTGCAAAACAGAGTTTAATGTCCCTTAGGAGCCCAAGATGACTTGGGTCATAGGTTCTTGTTAGCATAATCAAATGACCTTACTCTAGCTGCACCCTTTGCAGGATGGTTCATCTTTGCATTAGATATAATGGGATTGTACCAACAATCTATGGCAAAGTGTCCCACCTTGCCACATCACCAACAATGATGAATATTGTATCTCCTTTTCTGAACATTTTTCTGAATTGGTACAGCACTGTGCACATGTTCAGCAGAAGAGACTGCAACATTCTTCCTGTTTCTTTCAGCAATAATCTGACTGAAGGATAATCTGTGGACAGTCTTGCTGCTCTTTGTCCTGAAGGCCTCAGCTTGCTTTGGCTTGGTAGCCATACAAGATCTGATGGAATCAGACACTGGGCAGCATGGCTTGTCAACAGATTTGATAGCAGTCTTGCTTTTTGCTGAAGCTGATTTGGAAGTGCTTGCTTCCTTGTTCTTGACTGAAGGTACTGAGACACCAAACACAAATGGTCCAGATTGGGCCATTTGTATTTCCTCATGGGGAGCTTTAATTGCACTCAATTCCATGCCCTTTCTTTCACTATGGGAAGGAGTATTTTCATTCCTATAGGACCTCTCATTCTTCCAGTGACCATAAATGCTTTCATGGTCATACCTGTTGGAAGGAAGTAGCACCTTTTGAAAGGTGGTTTGAGGCTTAGCCTTCTCCTTGCTCTTTACTCCACTCCCTTCTCCTACTTCCATCTTATTGAATCCAAGTCCTCTCCTATTGGTTTGAGAGGAGAAGGTGTCAATAATGGGAAGCACAGATTTGGGCTTGGAGAATTGAGCCACCGAGCTCTTCTCTTGATGACCTTGTTCTTCAAGGAAATGGTGCTCAATTGAGCACTTATCATACCCTTTAAATGACTTATTTGTCTACTCATCTGGGCCACCAGGGAGGTAGGTCCAGTGCAGTCACCTTCAGTCATCTTAAGGGAGGTAATTTCCTGGGCTTGCCTCTTGGCAAGCTTCTGGCTCTCTTTCAGAGCAATAACCAAGACATTATATTTGTCAATCAATTGATTGACATCTACCTCAGCTTCTGAAACACTTTCATCAATTGATGAAGGTGCAACAGAATCTGGACCTATCTCATAATCAGAAGAGGATATATAAAGAATTAATACCTGTTCATGTTCTAAATTATTCTGACTGTCCTCTTCATCAGTGAGGGCCATAAGGCCTAGCTGAACACAGTCTTCTTCATCCTCCTCTTCATCACTATCTGAGTGTGAAAGAGGGGCCCTGATTCCAACCTTTGCAGCTGGGCAATCTTCATCTCCTTCTGCTGCAAATTTTTCAATAGCAACCAGCCCAATAAGGGCTTCTTCCTTATCAGATTCAGATGAGCTGGAGTCTGATTCACTCAAACTCATTTCCTTCTTAGCTAGAAAGGATTTTTCTCCTTTCTTGCCTTTTGGCTGATGACCCTGTTGGAGTTTCTGAGGTGATCTCAAAGCAATCAATAGTTAATCTTACTGCCAACGCAATATGAGCCAATAGGGTCGCACATAAAAGCGTTTGGAGAAGTTGGAGAAAGGATTGTGTTGGCCTTACTCATATTGGATATGAGTGGAGGACTAACCCTGTGACTGCTTGGAATTAAGTTGAGAATGTCTCAACGGGAAATCGTTTAAAGGGTTTAAACGAATGAGTATTTACTTGACAAATTCGGCTAAAGGGTTTAACCAAACTGTGTCAAATTCGGCTAAAGGGTTTAACCGAATTAGCTTGATTCGACTAATGAAATTCGGCTAATGTGATTAACCAAAATTGTAACAGATTCGACTAAAGGGTTTAGCCGAATCATGTCAGTTCGACAAAATGGTTTCGACGAATTGATATAACCGAATTTATATAGACGATTTCGTCGAAATGGTTTCGCCGAATCTGAGTCGAATTTGGTTATAGTGATTAGTCGAATTCGGCGAATGTAAATCTGGACAGAAATGTTCTGGTCTGCATAGCCTGATTTATGCGTTTAAGTATAAAAGTGCTTGCGATTCTAGGTTTACAATGACTAAATCCTTTCGTGATTTTGGATGAGAAGCCGACCGGAACTGTTCCGCGCGAGGGCATCTCGTTCTTCCCGTCCGTCGATCGCCTTCCGCCGCCGCTAGTTGCCTCCGTCGGCCGCCGCCTCCCCTGGATCGGATCTAGCAGTCCGTGAGGATGTTGGGAGTATCCTTCTCCGACCTAGTTCTTGTACGACAAGAAGCTAGGGTTCTCCTTTGCTTGTGTGGACTTCTGTAGAGGGATCGATCCATTTCGATTCTTGAAGAACTTAAAGGCAGATCTTTGGATTTCTCTTTGGAGCACCTTGGTTGAGTGTTGACTCAATCCCACAAAGGTACTTTGTATTTCGATTTGCTTATTCTCTTGAATCATGAAAACCGCAAGATCCGTTAGCTTCTTTTGGGTTGTTCTTGTTATTTCCGCTGCGCATATTTGATATGTCATCCCTTTCGAGGGGTATAGAAAACCCAACAGACCCTTCTTCTCATCCTTCTCTTTTCTCTTGACTGGGCAGTCAGTAATGACATGCCCTGGCTTGCTGCAGTAATAGCAAACAACTTTAGAGGAATTAAATTTAGAGTTAGAGCCATACCTGTCATTCCTGGAGTGATGCTTTGACTCCTTGTTGTCCTCCTTTTTGTGATATGAGGAAGAGGGCTTGTTCTTCCATTGCCTCCTCTTCATCATCTTCTTGAATTGCCTCAAAAGGCAGAAAACTCTTCATCAGAGGAAGAGCTATCAGAGGTGCTGGCTTCTGATTCAACACTTCTCCTGTGAGGAGACACCAACCTGCCCTAGATTCTCTTGGAGCTGTCAGCTTTGAGAGCTACAGAATTCTCCTTTGCTTGAGCCCTTGAAGAGGTGTCCTCTTCCTTCCTTGTTGACAGATGCATCTCATAGGAGAGCAGCTTCCCAAACAGTGTATGGGTAGGGGTTTCTCCAAGCCTTGCCCCTTCCCTGATTGCACAGATCTTTGTGTCCCAATCCCTAATTCGAGATCTAAGGAACTTGTCATTCAGCTCATAATCGGTGAACACCCTCTCATAGGTTCTTAGTTCATTTACTATCCGAAAGAACCTTTCATAGCACATGGAGATGTTCTCCTGGCTCTGCTGTCTGAAGGCTTCATATTCCTGATTGAGGAGTGACTTTCTATCATCCCTCACTTCAGTTGTTCCTTCCATATATACGACCAATGTGTCCCACATTTCCTTGGCAGTTGTGCAGTGTACCAAGTTCTGAAATGTAGTGTCATCAATTGCATTAATAATTATGTTCTGAGCCCTTTTGTCCATAGTGTATAGTGCAATTTCATCATTGGTCAGCTCAGAAAATACGTTGAGTACTTTTCTAGTAGGGTCAATAGTGGAGGCCTTATCAAAGGTATAAGGACCATTTTTTACTGTTACATAGATCCTTGGGTCTGAGGCTTCCATGAACAGCCTCACCCATTGCTTCCATATGCCAAAGTTTTCTTTGGAGCATATGGGCAACTTCATTGACCCCAACTCTTTCTTCATTCCATTGGAGGCCATCTAATTTTGAATCAGCAATACCTAATTAGGAACTGGTCAGACTGTTAAGTCCTTCTTGACCAACCAACCTCTGATACCACTTGAAAGAATATAGGTATGCTAACTAATTCACCTAGGGGGGTGAATAGGTCTTTTGAGTTTTACTTGATTATTATGGCCTGTTAAAATATTCTAATCAGAGAATCAAGCAACACAAAAAAACACACAAGTGTTTATAGTGGTTCCCCAAGACAGGGTGTCTATGGGTAGTCCACTTTCCCCCTTCACCCTTCTAACAGTGTGTTAGACAGGGCCAACTCCTCCAAACTCGGCTCAAAGAGCTTACAGCACAAATTCCTCAGAACTTCTCATATCAAGGATGATCCTACCTCAGGACAAGAGTCCCTACAACTCAGAGCTATCACCAGCTCCTACCTCAGGCACAGCTGCCCTACAAACTCAGAGGAAAACACCTCATACAGCTCAGACCACCTCCTGGTCCTACCTCAGGCAACAAGCCTTACAACTCAGAGGAAAATACCTCCTACAGCTCAGATCACCTCCTGGTCCTACCTCAGGCAACAAGCCTTACAACTCAGAGGAAAACACCTCCTACAGCTCAGACCACCTCCTGGTCCTACCTCAGGCAACAAGCCTTACAACTCAGGCAAATAAACCCTACACACTCACGCAAAAAGCCTTACAGAAAAAGATGGTTTAGAAATATTCTACAGCAGAAATACTCTCCCGTAGATCCTGCACAGTTTGTGCTTTCCTGTAGCTGAAGATGTTGATAACATCTACCACTTGATCTTCCTCTTCAATAGAAGGGTGGAATATCACCTTGCCCCTTCTGGTGGAGGAGCTATCTTCTCTCTGTTCCTTCTTCTCTTTCAGTGAGCGGGAAGAAAAATGAGAGCAGCAGCCGTCAATGGCGAAATTAGATTTGCAAGCAATCAGTCGGGCTTAGAAAATGCCCTAACACTTTCTTTTATACTTCTTTTATCTTCAACGGCTCTAATTTGATCTCCCAAGAAGTATGGGAGAGATTGGTGGTCCCCTGTAGCTTTTCTGCAACTTGCCCTAGCCGCAGGTCCCTCCGCCCTACTTATCTGTAGAGAAGGTCTGCGTTCGACGAACGCGCTACACTCTGCGTTTGACGAACCCACTGCTTCCTGTGTTCGACGATCTTTCCATACTCTGCGTTCGACGAACTTGCCAAACTCTGCGTTCAATGATCGGCCTTGTCTCTGCGTTCGACGACCTGCCTTGTCTCTGCGTTCGACGAACTGCCTTATCTCTGCGTTCGACGAACGACACTCTACGTTCGACGATCGGCACTGTCTCTGCGTTCAATGATTTGTCTTGTCTCTGCATTCGACGAACGACACTCTGCGTTCGACGAACACGCTATTATCAGCTATTTCTTCTATCTCGTCTCAGCGGTCGATGAACTTTGTTCTGCGTTCGACGAACGGCTCTCTGCGTTCGACGAACATGCGATTATCAGCTGTTTCTTCTATCTTGTCTCAGCGGTCGACGAACTTAGTCTTGCGTTCGACGAACGGCTCTCTGCGTTCGACGAACACGCGATTATCAGTTGTTTCTTCTATCTCGTCTCAGCGGTCGATGAACTTAGTCCTGCGTTCGACGAACGACACTCTGCGTTCAACGAGTCTTATCAGCTGAGACAATTTCTTCTGTCTACTTAGGAGAAGATTTCTCCTAACTTTAGGTCTTGATTAACCCTTCTCTTGAGTCACTTAAGCCTGTTTAACTTACAAAAATAAAGCTTTATCAAATACAATATGTACTTAGTATTGGAAGTGATGCCTCTTCAAATCAAGGGAACATTGAGGGAAATATTCCCAACAAACCCTATTACTGATTTGGGCTAGGATCACTATCTGTTGACTAGGACTAAGTTGACCCCAATGTATAGTCTAAGGGTCAAGGTTGGTTGCTAGAACTTAAGGAAAAGATTAAGTTTCTGCGTTCGACGAACTCCATACTGTGTTCGACGAACTCCATCCTGCGTTCGATGAACGTTGTGCTCCAGATCGACGAACTTGACAAGTCTCTGCGTTCGACGAACTTTATTCTGCGTTCGACGAACTCCTCTCTGCATTCGACGAATGTCATACTTTAGTTCGACGAGCTTGCTCTCCAGCTCGACGCACTCAGTTCTCCAGCCAGTCCAGCATTTTATTCTTCAGTTCGACGAACTCCAACTTGAGATCGACGAACTCAGCTCTGCGCTCGCCGAATAAGTATCAAGATGTTCAGATCGGCGAAAGTGCTTCTCAGATCGACGAACTCAATTCTTCCAGCCAGATTCAGCAGATTATCTTTCAGTTCGACGAACTCCAACTTGAGCTCGACAAACTCCAGACTGTGTTCGACGAATCAGTAACATATGTTCAGTTTGACGAACACAACCTTCAGATCGACGAATCCTTATCTCAGCTCGACGAATTTCAGACAAATCAGTTATATATTATTCTCGGATCTCAGATCAACTAAATCAGTAATGGATCTATTCTATTTTCTATTCCAGATAAGTCAAGGATTATATCCTTCCTTTTATTTTATTCCTTTCCATTGTCTTCTCTCGAGAAAGTAGTCGTTTGACTTATTGGAAAAGGATATCATTTATTGAAAAGGAAAAGGGATTAAAGATTCAGATTGCAGTTCCAAGAAATAATCTTCCTGATTATTCTATTCCTTATTCAGAGGATTTGAAATTCAAATCAGAGATATATTCTCTAAAGGAAAAGTAATTACAGGAAGAAGAAATAATCAGAGAGTATTGCAGTAAGAAAGAAAAAGGCTCTCGACCAGAGATGTAATACACAGAGAGAAATACAGAAAGCAGAAAAGAAAAAGTTTTCAGATCTTCATCTTCTACAACAACAATTTTATTCTCTGAGAACAACTACACAAATATTCTCTCAGTTTCAGCTGCTAGTTCTAAATCTTCAAGAGCAACAACAAATCTGAAAAACTTTGTCTCTCAGATTCATCAGCTATCAAGGAAGATATCTCATTCAAGAGAAAACTCCATCCTTCAACTGTCAACCATTTCTATCAGACAGGGGGAGCTTTACAACAACACAATCCACTAGTCTTCTCTCAGATTATTAACAGAGAAGAACTTCATAACCCTTTTTCTTTACCTTTATCCCATCTTGTACAGGGTTCTAACTCCCTTCAAAAGTTAATTGTTTGGTGGCAGGGCACCTGATCAAAAACCTGCAGTTGGTGTATTGGGCACCTGATCAAAACTCCATTGGTGATAGATCACCTGATCAAAAACCTAGTGGATTCCTACCAAGGGTGGTAGAAGAGTAGATGTACCCAAGTTTATTGGGGAACTACTATAGATCCTTGTGTCTTCTGTGTTTGTGTTTATTTTTCTGTACTGTGATGTGCTGTGTGATTTTTTATTTTGTTTCATACTCACTCAGTACATATATATATCACTATTTTAACTCCGCTATAAAAATAAGTGAAAAACTTTTTAATACTCTATTCACCCCCCCCCCCCCCTCTAGAGTAAATCTAAGATCTAAACCTCCTTTCAACTTCTATCAGAGGTTACTTTCAATTGGTATCAGAGGACTTTCAATTGGTATCAGAGGACTTTTAATTGGTATCATAGGTTGGTTGATTGTTTACAGACAAACACTTGAATCAAAAGATCAATTCGATCTTAATTTCCTCTAGAGTTTTATTTTTCTTAAAACTCATGGCACAGAACAAAGAATACTCAAGCACAAGACCTCCTATGTGCAATCTAAATAAGTTTGCATTATGGAAGGCAAGGATCAAATTATATATGAATTCTATTGATGAGGATATTTTTAATTCTATTTTGACAGGACCTCCTACTCCTACAGCATCAACAAGTTCTGATGCAGCAACAAACAATAATGCTGTTCCACCTCCTGAGTGGACAGAAGCTCAAAAGAAGCAGAGAAGTGCAGATGCCAAAGCAGTGAATATCTTGGCACAAACAATATCTGATGACATATTCCAGAAGGTTGTGGACTGCACTTCAGCCAGGGATATCTGGAATTCCCTCAACAACATGGTTGAAGGTTCTGCAGAACAGTCAGAGTCATCATCCAGCTCATCTGAAGATGATGAGAATGAATCAAATGACAAAGATCAATGCTTGATGGTTATCTATGATTCATGCAGTGAGTCAGAATATGCATCATCATCCAGCTCCAGTGATGATGAAGAAGAAAAAAACTTATGCATGATGGCTATCAATGCATCAACAAACAATTCAGATGAATCAGAATCTGACAATGACTGTGATCAGGTAATCTCAAACTTTGATTTCAATTCAAATGAATTCAAAGCTCTTTGTTTAGATTTAATTACATCTGAGAAAGAGATAATCTCTCTCAGAGGCAAGTTGGCTGAAATGAACCAACTAAGTGAAGAAAATGCCAATCTTAAGGAAGAACTGGCTGCCTCCAGAGAACATATTATTCTCATTGAGAACAAACTATCTGAGGCTAAGAAATTTGAAGAATCCCTAAATGGGAGAAGTATCAAACTGATGGACATCACAAGCACAGTTAATGCCAGACATAATGGCAAACTGGGCTTGGGTGCATCATCAAGTGAGCCACATCTCCTTAAGAAAAACATTTTATCTACACCAGTAAAGTTCATCTCTGCCAAGGCCAAAGAGGCAGTAGAAATAGATAAAAATATCTCAAGCAAGGCTGTTAAGAATAAAGGAATTCAACAGAATTCGTCGAACGGAGTTCGACGAAATCACTTCATTTCGTCGAACGGAGGTCGACGAAATCTGAAGACAGACCTTCAGTATAGTTATTATTCGAACGACGCTCGACGAAAGCACTTCACTTCGTCGAACGGAGATCGACGAATTCATCCAAATTCGTCGAATGGAAAAAAAATACTAAAAATCTAAAGAATTCTTATTCTCAACAAACTAAAAATCCTTTACTGAGTGGATTATTCCTCCAAGGAGATATCATCCACAAGGCTATAAGGATCAGCCTGAGATTTCTTATATTTTAGATTTTTGTGGAAAAACAAAAGGACCCAAAGTAGTCTGGGTCAAGAACAACTAACATATTAAATAAGGAGAGGAACACCACCTCTACCAGAGACATTTTGCAGGTACATGATCACTATCTATTCCAAGACATTCTTCATTTGTTTGAAGAACAACAACTTAAGAAGTTCATGACCACCAGGATCAAACTCCCAGTAGCTGATAATAAAGGAATGGGTACACACCCTTAAGACTGAGACAACTGAGACAGCTGAGACAGCTTTCAGTCTCAGCGGTTGAGCAGCTGTCTTCTCAGCGGTTCAGCTGAGACAGGGGAACTTTTCCAGCTGATTATTCAGCACACCTTTGAACCTATTCCATTGAACAATGACAATATTTCATTTAAAATTGCATCCTTCCCTACCTCCTATACAAATGTCCCTTCTTCTAGGGGCCTAGCTTCAGGTCTTCCTGAAACTAGGCAGGGGGAGATGTTTCATGAAGAAGCTCTTTTTTTATAGGGGGATATTTTATGAAGAAGCTCCAGTTTCAGGGGGAGATGCTTTATGAAGAAGCAAAGATAGAAGCAGTTTCAGTTCTTGATGAAGAAGCTCCATCAGTTTTAAGTTTTAGTTTCAGATATGACAGATTCAAATGTAGAATCAGTTATGGTTTGTGATGTAGAAGCAGCTCCAGATTCAGAAATCGTTTTTCATATAGCAGATACAGTTTTTCCAATCGAAGATCATTAAAGATGATCAACAAAGAAGATTCAGTTATTGCTACAACTCATATCAACAAAGCAAAAGCAGAAGACAAGGATTTCTCTCAGAAAGCAAGTTTTTTGAAAGTGTAAATTTTCTCTAAACTCAGGGTGATATATTTTCTATCTGCTGAAATGATTTAATTTCTGTCAGATATATATGCTATGTTGTTTTGTTTATTTTAATTTTGTCAAATAGTGTCCTAACCCAAATAGGGGGAGGTTGTTGGAACAACCCTATTACTGATTTGGGATAGGATCACTATCTGTTGACTAGGACTAAGTTGACCCCAATGTATAGTCTAAGGGTCAAGGTTTTAGGCTGCTAGAACTTAAGGAAAAGATTAAGTTTCTACGTTCGACGAACTCCATACTGTGTTCGACGAACTCCATCCTGCGTTCGACGAATGTTGTGCTCCAGATCGACGAACTTGCCAAGTCTCTGTGTTCGACGAACTTTATTCTGCGTTCGACGAACTCCTCTCTGTGTTCGACGAATGACATACTTCAGTTCGACGAACTTGCTCTCCAGCTCGACGCACTCAGTTCTCCAGCCAGTCCAGCAGTTTATTCTTCAGTTCGACGAAATCCAACTTGAGATCGATGAACTCAGCTCTGCGCTCGATGAATAAGTATCAAGATGATCAGATCAACGAAAGTGCTTCTCAGATCGACGAACTCAATTCTTCCAGCCAGATTCAGCAGATTATCTTTCAGTTCGACGAACTCCAACTTGAGCTCGATGAACTCCAGACTGTGTTCGACGAATCAGTAACAGATGTTCAGTTTGACGAACTCAACCTTCAGATCGACGAATCCTTATCTCAGCTCGACAAATTTCAGATAGATCAGTTATATATTATTCTCGGATCTCAGATCAACTAAATCAGTAACGAATCTATTCTATCTTCTATTCCAGATAAGTCAAGGATTATATCCTTCCTTTTATTTTATTTCTTTCCATTGTCTTCTCTCGAGAAAGTAGCCATTTGGCTTATTGGAAAAGGATATCATTTATTGAAATGGAAAAGGGATTAAAGATTCATATTGCAGTTCCAAGAAATAATCTTCCTGGTTATTCTATTCCTTATTCAGAGGATTTGAAATTCAAATCAGAGATATTTTCTCTAAAGGAAAAGTAATTACAGCAAGATGAAAGAATCAGAGAGTATTGCAGTAAGAAAGAAAAAGACTCTCGACCAGAGATGTAATACAGAGAGAGAAATACAGAAAGCAGAAAAGAAAAGTTTTCAGATCTTCATCTTCTACAGCAGCAATTTTATTCTCTGAGAACAACTACACAAATATTCTCTCAGTTTCAGCTGCTAGTTCTAAATCTTCAAGAGCAACAACAAATCTGAGAAACTTTGTCTCTCAGATTCATCAGCTATCAAGGAAGATATCTCATTCAAGAGAAAACTCCATCCTTCAACTGTCAACCATTTCTATCAGACAGGGGGAGCTTTACAACAACACAATCCACTAGTCTTCTCTCAGATTATTGACAGAGACGAACATCATAACCCTTTTTATTTACCTTTATCCCATCTTGTACAGGGTTCTAACTCCCTTCAAAAGTTAACTGTTTGGTGGCAGGGAACCTGAACAAAAACCTGCAGTTGGTGTATTGGGTACCTGATCAAAACTCCATTGGTGATAGCGCACCTGATCAAAAACCTAGTGGATTCCTACCAAGGGTGGTAGAAGAGTAGATGTACCCAGGTTTATTGGGGAACTACTATAGATCATTGTGTCTTCTGTGTTTGTGTTTATTTTTCTGTACTGTGTTATGCTGTGTGATTTTTTATTTTGTTTCATACTCACTCAGTACATATATATATATCACTATTTTAACTCCGCTATAAAAATAAGTGAAAAACATTTTAATACTCTATTCACCCCCCCCCCCCCCCCCCCTCTAGAGTAAATCTAAGATCTAAACCTCCTTTCAACTTCTATTAGAGGTTACTTTCACATGCTTAGGACAAAATTACACCTTCATTTGCCCTAAGTCATCTCCGCGACAAACCCCCAATTCTGTCCCCAACACTTGTTCATTCCCGCCTTTCTGCTTCCATGGCTCCCAAGAAGGATAAAATCTCAGTCATTTATGGTTGTGAGCTTCAAAGAGGAGGCTTCAACTCCTGCTCTGAAGAGATCAAGTCAGTTATCGGTCTGCTGGAATTGGTCAGGCTGGAGTATCTGCTTTGTGAGCCTTGTGTTCTAATGAACAAAGAGCTCCTGGAGTTCTATGAAGGATCTAGAGTTAACCATTCTGAAACCTCATTAAAATCTGTGGTGGTTGGAAAGAAGATAAAGGTGCCAGAAAAAGGTTGGGAAAAGCCTTGAGACTTCCCAGATTGGAGGTAGAAGAAGAAGAGGAAAAGTTGACTGTTGAAGACCTTTCTGGAGGATATGCCTGGTGTGGGCATAGTGGAAAGACCTATGGGTCTATAAAAAGAGCAGAATTTAATCAGAAAGGGAAACTCCTAGCTTATATTGTGGGGGATGGTTATGTTGTGCAAGCCTGGTTCTCATGACAGGTTTTCTAAGAAAATGTTTGAGGTTATGCGTAGAATAATTCTCTCAAAGAAGACTGATTGCAGTGAATTTTTGTTTCAAAAGATGAAAAAGCAATCAGAAGACTCCTTCTTTTGGAAGAGTTGTCTTTCTTCCTTCTGAATTCTCTTGGTGAGGTGCTGAAAAGGAAGATGGGAGTGCCTCTGCATTACTCTAAGAGGTTGAACTCCAAAATGTTGTACAGGTGGGATAGAGTCATATCCAAATCACCTAAAGATGCTCTATCAATTCAGACAAAGAATAAGAAGAAAGGTGTGCAGGTTATTGACTCAGAAGAGGAGGAGTCTTCAAGTAGTTCTGAGGAAGGAGAATCCCATCCTTACCAAACCCTACTCTGACAGAGGGGGATGTTGGAGTTTCTGAGATGATCTCAAAGCTGCCCCTTGGACCCCGTTAGGGGCTCTGCCCCTAAGACCCCGCCAGGGGCGCGGCCCCTTGGAACCCCGCCAGGAACGCATGAGATTGCGTTGCGATTTTCATGTTTCAGAGGTTGTTTCTCCTCTGCAGTAACCATCCCTCAAAATGGTTTGTGAAACCAAATGTTTAGATTATTGAATCTGACATGAGAGACGAGCTTGTCTACTGCACAAGTGGAGTTGCTTTGCTTATGTTCAATGCATGTAAATCTGAAGATCTAGAAGTGTTCTAAGTATTCAGATTTAACCCCCTTTTTATCAAACTGTTGATAATCCTTTTATGTGCACATAGGGGATGCATTTGTTTTGTGTGTGTGCATGATGATTAAATGTTAATCATGATTAAATGTTAATCACTTGAAATAAAAATCCCTTATCTAATATTAAGTATTCGGATGCCTTCCGATGGATGACACTCTTCCTGCCTCGATCGATGAAGTGTGGGCTTGCCAAAGCAAGGTGCATTAATCTATCTTGGTAAGGGTGCGAGCGGATAATTGTGATATCCCACTGTCGACATCGGGTCAAACTTAACTAGGTGACCTCCTCAAAGGTTGAGTGCCTAGAGGCATAGGGTTGGCATGCTCCATATGATGGATGCGAATAAAGAGTTATTCACCAACCATACAAGAGTTGCATAGTGATGCAATTGACAAACGTTGTCTACCTAAATAACCGCATTATGAGAGGAACGCCAAAGCGGACTCGCGGTGTTGGTGAAATATGGATCTTGTCCACTAAGAGAGTAGCTCACATTAACTCTCCGAATCGATATCAAGGGTTATTGATTTGATTAAAATAGTGGGAGCTCTTTAATAAAAGTCCTTATTAAAGTATATATATAAAATGTATTTTGAGATATAGTACTAAAATTTTACTTTGCAAAATTCCTTGTAGAATATCCATGGCAAGTGGATCTCACTCCGCCTTGTCTCTGAGAGCGATCCTTGAGAAGGATAAGCTGAATGGGACAAATTTCCTAGACTGGTATAGAAACCTGAGAATTGTTCTCAGGCAAGAGCGCAAGCTCTATGTTTTGGAAGAAGATCCCCCTGAAGAGCCAACCTCTAATGCACCACGTGCAGATAAAGATACTTATAAGAAGTATGGACATGACTCCTTGGATGTTGAATGCCTTATGCTCACGACTATGAACTCTGAGCTTCAGAAGCAACATGAGAACATGAGTTGTTATGAGATGGTTGAGCACCTGAAGAAAATGTTTCAAGGGCAAGCTCGCCAAGAGAGGTTCGATATATCCAGGGCGTTATTTCAGTGTAAGATGGGAGCTCGAGACCCAGTAGGAACTCACGTACTCAAGATGATTGGGTATATAGAGAGCCTTGAAAGACTGGGGTTTCCTTTGAGCCAAGAGTTGGCCACTGATCTGATCCTGCAATCGTTGCCTGACAGTTACGAGCAGTTTGTCTTAAATTACAATATGAATGAAATTGACAAGACACTGCCCGAGCTCCTAGGCATGTTAAGAACTACCGAGATCAACATAAAGAAGACCAACCCTGCTATCCCCATACTGATGGTGCATAAAGGCAAGGGCAAGGTCAAGGGAACCAAGAAGACTAAGGTAGGACCTAAGTCACATCTTGATCCCAAGTCTTCAGCACTGAAAAGGAAAGGATTGGATAAGGAAGGGAAGTGCCACCATTGTGGTAAGGCAGGGCACTGGAGGAGGAACTGTCCTCAGTATCTAGAAGATCTGCAGAAGAAGAAGGGAAGTATGACTTCCACTTCAGGTATTTTCGTTATAGAAATAAACCTTTCTGCTCCTTCATCCTGGGTATTGGATACCGGATGTGGTTCTCACATTTGTATAAATGTGCAGGAACTGAGAAGGAGAAGAATGCTGGGTAAAGGGGAGGTAGACCTGCGCGTCGGGAATGGAGTAAGAGTTGCTGCCGTCGCCGTTGGTGTTTACTGTCTTTATTTGCCCACGGGGCTTGTAATAGAACTTGATAATTGTTATTATGTTCCCGCCATAACTAGAAATATTATTTCTATTTCATGTTTGGACATGATTGGTTTTTCCTTCGTAATTAAGAACAATTGTTGTTCTATTTATAAGAATGATGTTTGTTATGGCGTAGCCCAAATATTTAATGGTTTATATGTTTTGAACTTAGACCATCCGATCTATAACATAGAAAATACTAAAAGACTAAAAACAAATGACTTGAATTCTACGTACCTTTGACATTGTCGTTTAGGCCATATAAACGAGAAACGCATATCCAAGCTCCATAAAGATGGACTACTGGACTCATTTGATTATGAATCATTTGAGAGATGCGAGTCATGTTTGTTGGGCAAGATGACGAAAGCTCCTTTCACTAGTTGTAATGAGAGGGCTAATGATCTCTTGGGTATAATACATAGTGATGTATGTGGACCCATGAGTTCTATGGCTAGAGGTGGGTTCTACTACTTCGTTACATTTACTGATGATTTCAGTAGATTCAGATACGTGTTTGTTATGAAGAACAAATCCGAGACCTTTGAAAAGTTCAAAGTGTTTAAAAATGAAGTGGAGAACCAACTGGGAAAAAGGATAAAAGCACTCCGATCTGATCGAGGTGGCGAATATCTGAGTCATGAGTTTCGTGATCATCTAAAAGAGTGTGGTATTGTATCACAGCTCACTCCGCCCGAAACACCTCAGCATAATGGTGTCTCTGAGAGGAGGAATCGTACCTTGTTAGACATGGTGCGATCGATGATGAGTCATGCAGATTTGCCCATTTCCTTTTGGGGATTTGCTTTAGAGACTGCTGCTTTCACACTAAATCGAGTTCCAACGAAAACGGTTCTAAAGACACCATATGAGATATGGACAGGGAAGCGTCCTAGTATGTCGTTCATCAAGATTTGGGGATGTGAGGCATACGTGCGACGTCAAATGCCTGACAAGCTGGAACCCAAATAGGATAAATGTTATCTCGTGGGGTATCCTAGGGAAACCAAAGGATACTACTTCTACTTACCTTCTGAGGGCAAAGTGTTTGTCGCAAGGACTTGTGTCTTTTTGGAGAAAGAGTTCTTATCCAGAAAGACTGCAAATGTAGAACTTGAAGAAGTTCAAGAGCCACAAATAATGAACGAACCGGAATTGGAACCTAAGCAAGGACTACAAGAAGTTGTAGCTGGAGAGCCTGCTCAAGAAACACAAGTCCTACGTAGATCTGGTAGACCAAGATTTGAGCCTGAGAGATATGGATTTCTCGTGTCTCAAATAGGTAGTGTGTTGCTTATGGATCATGATGATGAGCCTGCAACCTACCAAGAAGCTATGAATGGACCCGACTCCGAGAAGTGGCTTGAGGCCATGAAATCTGAAATGGACTCCATGTATACAAACCAAGTTTGGACCTTGGTGGAACCACCTGAAGGGGTACGACCCATAGGGTGCAAGTGGGTCTTCAAGAAGAAGACCGACATGGATGGGAATGTACAGACATTCAAAGGCCGACTGGTGGCTAAAGGTTTCAAGCAAATTCATGGTGTTGACTATGATGAAACCTTTTCCCCTGTAGCAATGGTCAAGTCCATCAGAATTCTACTTGCTATTGCTGCGTATTATGACTACGAGATCTGACAAATGGACGTCAAAACGGCTTTCCTTAATGGAAACCTCCTTGAGGAAGTGTATATGACACAACCCGAGAGTTTTGTATCTCCAGATGAAGCCACTAAAATATGCAAGTTGAATCGATCCATTTATGGATTGAAACAAGCTTCTCGAAGTTGGAATCTGCGTTTTGATGAGAAGATCAAAGAGTTTGGTTTCATCAAGAACGAAGATGAGCCTTGTGTTTACAAGAAGATTAGTGGGAGCATTGTTGTCTTCCTGATATTGTATGTAGATGACATACTGCTGATCGGGAATGACATTCCGACCCTGCAAGTTGTTAAGAACAACCTAGGGAAGTGCTTTTCTATGAAAGACTTGGGCGAAGCGACTTACATACTTGGTATTAAGATCTATAGAGATAGATCGAAGAAGTTGCTGGGTTTGACCCAGAGCACATACATTGACAAGGTGTTGAAACGGTTCAACATGCTTGAGTCCAAGAAAGGATTCTTACCCATGTTACATGGTGTGAGTCTCTCTAAGGACCAGTGTCCAAAATCTTTGGAAGATAAGGACCGCATGAAGTTGATTCCATATGCTTCGGCAATTGGATCAATCATGTATGCAATGTTATGTACTCGACCCGATGTCTCATATGCTTTAAGCATGACTAGCAGGTATCAGTCTGATCCGGGTGAAGGTCACTGGATCGCAGTCAAGAATATCCTAAAGTACTTGAGAAGGACTGAGGATACATTCTTGGTGTTTGGTGGAGAGGAAGAGCTCGTTGTAAAGGGTTACACGGATGCAAGCTTCCAAACTGACAGAGATGACTCAAAGTCACAGTCAGGTTTTGTGTTTTGCCTTAATAGAGGAGCTGTAAGCTGGAAGAGTTCCAAGCAGGAGACAGTTGCCGATTCTATGACTGAGGCCGAGTATATCGCTGCAGCGAATGCGGCGAAGGAGGCTGTGTGGATTAGGAAATTCATCAGCGAGCTTGATGTAGCTCCTAGCATTGTTGATCCCGTAGTTCTCTACTGTGACAACAACGGTGCAATTGCACAAGCTAAGGAACCTAGATCTCATCAGCGCTCCAAGCACATACTTCGGCGCTTCCATCTTATTCGAGAGATTGTCGATCGAGGAGATGTGAGCATATGCAGAGTACCAACTGAAGAAAATATAGCGGATCCACTAACAAAGCCTCTTGCGCAAAAGAAGCATGATGGTCATGTTAGATCAATGGGTATTAGATACCTGAATGATTATCTTTAGTGGGAGCCTTGTGGATTGCATATTTGTTGGTTGTTTATTCATTGGATGAATTGTAATATGTACTATGTATTTCATTTTATATTTATGGCAAGTTCTTTTATTATGTCATTTATATCTGTCTGATAAGATTAATTAGCATAATAAATGCCCTTAGAGTGTTTGCTTCCATAGGAATTCAAGTACGTGACTTGAATGTGAGAGCCTATGTTTATAAGAAGCTTCATTCTTAAATGGTCCCTGGTCGAGGTATCATCCTAGAAATTTAGGGCGAGGATGAGACCATAAGACTAGCATGTGCATTGACTGATGACCGGTTCTCACAGGTCATGATATTGTGATATCAAGTCATCATATGGGTACTTGTTAAGAACAAGTTGTACTGGACAGACCCCCCGTGAGACTACTTTGTGGATTGTTATATGAACGTATCACAAGTAGGTCTCAAGTGACAATGGTGTTTGTGGTTCTTTGACCTGAAGTCACAGCATTCATCGAGTGAGGAAGAGAGTACTTTGATGCCATCTAAAGTCTTCTCTTGAGAAAGGTTGACGATAAGGGTGGTTGTTGGGTATGTTACGAATCATTTGGATGTTTGTGTGTGAGCAGAAATGGGATTTGTCCTCCTGTATGACAGGAGTTACATCCATGGGCCCCTTGATGGAATGAGACTGAGAAATGCATGGCCATGCTTGGTAGAGTCAATATGTGATATTGAGCTCACCAATTTTCAGACAGTCTATTCTGGATCAAGAAACTAGGATTGAACGATTATGAGGGTGACACGGTCCATGCCTCTAGTTCTATCCGGATGTAAAGGACAAAGGGACATGACAACACTGATACATTGGTCATGACAGGCTTATATGAGTTATGAACTCTTATTGCTTGGGTAGCAATGATGTATTGCTAGATGTCGCTCATTGTTTGTGAGACTTTTGTTGATACTTTGTGATCAAGTGGGAGACTGTTGGAGTTTCTGAGATGATCTCAAAGCAATCAACAGTTAGTCTTGCTGCCAACGCAATATGAGCCTATAGGGTCGTACATAAAAGCATTTGGAGAAATTGGAGAAAGGATTGTGTTGGTCTTACTCATATTGGATATGAGTGAAGGACCAATCCTGTGACTGCTTGGAATCAAGTTGAGAATGTCTCAAAAGGGAAATCGTTTAAAGTGTTTAAACGAACGGATTTACACTGGATAATTCAGCTAAAGGCATTAACCGAATTCGGCTAAAGGGTTTAGACGAATTCGGCTAATGACATTAACCGAATTCGGCTAAAGGGTTTAGACGAGTTCGGCTAATGGCAAATTCGGCTAAAGGGTTTCGCCGAATTTATACAGCCGAATTTATATAGTCGAATTCGTCGAAATGGTTTCGCCGGATTCGGTTATAGTGATTAGTCGAATTCGGTTAATGTGATTAGTCGAATTCGGCGAATGTAAATCTGGACAGATTTGTTTTTCCCTCTGGTCTGCGGATAGTCGATTTTATGCCTTGCGTATAAAAGGACGTGATTAGGGCTTCGTTAACGACGGTTTTTTAGATCGAGCCTTTTTGCGAGAGAGAGATGACGAAAGTGTTCCGGCTGTTCTCGTTCCGTCCGCCGATCGACGTTCCGCCGCCGCTAGTCGCCGCCGCCGGTCGCCGCCTCCTCTGGATCGGACCTAGCAGTCCGTGAGGACGTTGAGAGCTTCCTTCTCCGACCTAGTTCTTGTACGACAAGAAGCTAGGGTTCTTCATCGCTTGTGTGGACTTCTGTAGAGGGATCGATCTATTTCGATCCTTGAAGAACTCAAAGCAAATTTCGGATTTCTCTTGGAGCATCTTGGTTGAGTGTTGACTCAATTCCGCGAAGGTATATTGTATTTCGATTTGCATATTCTCTTGAATCATGAAAACCGCAAGATCCGTTGATCTCTTTTTGGGTTGTTCTTGTTCATTTCCGCTGCGCATATTCGATATGTCATCCCTTATGAAGGGGTATAGAAAACCCAACAGGGGAGGTATCTCATGTTCATGTAATTCCAGAAACCTTGGATGAACCTGCTATCACAGAGGTTGTTGAAGAGAGAAGAAGCCGTATTCAAGGAGATGATCCAGTTAAGGGGGAGTCCCTACTTGGGAGATCAGCCCAAGATACTGATATTGTTGAGGGGGAGACCCATCTGGGGTGCTCTACCCTTGTTGATCAGGGTGAAGGTCATGCTGCTGACAAGGTTGGAACTTCATTTGAGGAAGAAGTCCAGGAGAAGGTTGTCCTAAAAGCTAAGGAGATTGTAGGCAAAGAGCCAGAAAAGGTTGAAAGTGAAGAGCCCCAAAAAGGGTTTGACCTAGTTCTCTTAAAAGGAAAGGAAGTGCTGCTAGAAGGAGAGCATGTGCAGATAGACTCTCCTGACTTTTAGGGTAATGGTTGTAATCCTGAAATTGCTCCAGAGGTACATGCTGCTGGAACATCTAATGAACTGTCAGGTTCATTGTTCCATATGATATCAGCACTATTGAATACTCAAAGAAAGAAGATGGAAAGTTTTATTCTGCAAACAGTGGATGGTTTAAGGAGGGAGATGAGGGCTGAGATGCAATGTGTGAAGGATGATATGCATCATCTAAACATACATCATACTCATTTTCTTCATATAGCAGCTCCAACCATGGATAATCTTGGTGAGCAGATAAACTTAACCAGGCAGTCAACTCAGCAAATCATTCAGAATCAGTTCACTATCTCAGGTGATATTGAGCATGCATTTCAACAAGTGGCCAATTTCATGAATGAAGATAGAGAGCTTATTATGAACATAGTGGACTTGAATACTCAAACTCTAGATGGTCATCTGCTTGAAGCCAAAAACAATCTGGATGTGGTTGAACAACATTTGCATGAAAGGATCAACTTAGTATAAGTGTCCTTAGATGAACATACAGCTGAAGAAGTCCTGAAGGGGGAGAGAGCAATAATAAATGCAGGCTCCAGTAAAGCTATGTGGACTGTAAATCAAGTAAAGCAAGCCTTTCAAAAGCCTCCCTCTGTATTTGATTTGGCAGAACCCTCTGAAAGTACTGCTTCAGAAGAGTATGGTATTGAAGTTGGAGAATCATGTACCTCAAGGAAAAGGAAAAGAACTCAAAGCAAGAAGTACAGACAAAAGAGACTAAGGGTAATTGAGCAGGATCCACAATCAGGCAAGTGGAGTCCCAACTCTAGGACCCCTATCTCAGAATCTTGGATGGAATTTGGATATCCCCAAGATGGCTCGGAGAGAGTATATTATTCTGCTGATTGGAATCTTCACCTAAGTCAAATGGAGAAAAGGAGAAATCACAAGTTGGCATTTCCCCATGGTCCTCCTCCTTCTCCAAAGAAGATACCCAAGCCAATCACTTTCTATGAAAGACAAAGAAGGAAAGAAAAAGGAAGTAGCAGCAGGAACTAAGGATCACATTTCTAGAATGGTTGTCTGGAAAATGATTTGGGCAAATGACTGTAAAAATTTTGCTTAAAACATTCTCTATATTTATATAATGTTGGTAGATGAATCATTTTGATAATGCTTTAGTATCATTAATTATGATTCTATTTATTGTCTGACATTTATCATTGAGGTGAGTGATGACTTCTTCAAATAGGGAGAGATTGTTGAGAACATTGCCCAACAATGTTCCTGATTTGAAGAAGTGTTCAGGTCAATGATAAAAGCATTATGTATTTGATGGTATATCTTCTCTATGACTGCAGAGAATAGACTGTATGTCCAGTAACTCTCTATTCCCTCTAAGTCCAAAATCGTTGAGATGGACTGGACATATCATTGAAATGTTACTTGTATCGTTGAATCAGTATAAAACTCTTTATGGAGAAAGTTTAATTTTATCGTTGAAAGACTAAGTCATTAATCGTCGTGACAATGAGGATAACACGACGATATCGTTGTGTCAATAAAGTATACACAATGATATCGTTGTGAGAACAAGAAGAATCAACCAAGTCACGGTATCGTTGTGTCAACAAGTATCAAACGACGATATCGTTGAGAAGTCTGACATTATGAAGCTCTTCAGAAATCTTAAAGAAAGAGTATCTGGCTAAGAAGACATTTCATCGTAAAGGAGCTTTGACGTCGAGAAGACAAAGTCAGAGCTCGTGGAGACAGTTTGCAGCTAAAGTGTTCTTTATCGTCAGGATGATCTCAACGAGAAGACCTCATGTCAGCAAGATATTCACGATGACGTTGTTGAGATGACTTCAAGTCGTCGTGTTTGCAAGTGTAGCTAAGATATCTCATATCGTCGAGATATCCTTCTCAGAAGAAGATTTAAGAAAACTTGAAGAAATGTCTAAGTCCAAGATGGATCGCCGAGATGGCAAGCTCTGTCGTCGAGATGTTGCTCATCTCGTCGAGACAAACCGAGATTTTTCGAAATGCACTGTCTACATTAATGTCGTCACATGATTGTCCAATCAGCACATGCCATTAAGGAATGAGCATCTGACACTTAAATAACCTATGAGTAGACCGTTAGAAGGTCCCTCAGTCATATAAAAAGGAATAGTGACTTTCCTAATTTCTAACACAGAGAATAATCGAATCAATCGAACAGTAAAGATGACTGTGTGACGAAGGAACAATCTCTCGAAAACAATACACACTTGCTCTTTGTTCTCCAAGTCTCAATCAAGCAACATCGACTGTTAAGCTGTGTTCCAGATTGAAGAAAAGATTGAAGAGAAGCCTGTGTTCAACAAGATAAGATCTTTATAGTTTTCTCTTCAAGTCCAGCGGTCGTCAACATCTGGCTTCAGAAGAACTCTCCAGTATTTTTCTTTACTGTGTTAAGTGTTCTTCACTCTTGTAACTTTATACATTCTCTGTAGGGCTTTTGTAAGTCTTAGTTGTAGGGTTCTGTGAGAACCTGAGGTAGGATATGAGATAGATCTGAGTTATAAGGTCTGGTGTGCCTGAGTTGTAGGGTTCCTGGAAACTGAGGTAGGATCCCAGAAGGATTTGAGTTGTAGGGCCTGAGTGCCTGAGCTGTAGGGCCTGCAGTGCCTGAGTTATAAGATCTGTGGAGTAGATCTGAGATTTGATGAAGTTTGCTGACTCTAGCACACTGCTAGATAGACGCAGAAGGACAGTGGACTACTCAAGACACATTGTCTTGAGGAACCACTATAAATTTGGTGTTCTTGTGTGTTGTTCTTTGGTGTTTGTTTGTTGTGTTGTGATTTGTTCTATTTGCCTTTCTGCATAAATTTCAAAACAATCATATCACCTATTCTCCTCCCCTCTAGGTGATAGTTCCATATATAACACTCTTCGTCCTATGAGCCTAAGCAATATCGCTCTCTTCATCCTATGAGCCTAATTGCTCTCACTCTCTTCGTCCAATGAACCTAAGCGCTCTCGCTCTCTTCGTCCTATGTGCCTCGACGAACTGTTATGCTTCGACAAAAATATTTAGAATAATATAAGACAAATGCAATAAGGTAAAAGCCAAAAGGTCAACTATCTTTCAAACAACATCAGAACATACATCATATTGAAAGAACAAAAGAGAAGTCACTCCAATGTGGACCTCGCTAAAAAACATCTTGCCTCGTCCGTGTGATCTGATCATTCAGCATCACTCGACAACTTGGCTTTGGACTGACGTGAGCGAGAAGATGTGCTTCTTGAGGGCGAGGCTGAACCACGATGAGGAGAGGGCTCGCCTCTTGATATGTCGATCGAGACATCGCCCTTAAAAGACGAGCTCAAATCAAAGCTCCGGTCGAAGTCGCCCTCAATGTCGATATCAAGCTCACCAGACGAGGAATCAACAAGCATCGTGTAAAACATCTTGGGTAGGAGGGACTATGTGGACAAGGGCTCGCCTTCTTCAACCAACCGCTAGTCCCCCTAAAGAGAGCGAGTATTAGATTGCCGCCATCTCTGACGAACACGCAATGCATCGAGCGGAGTTCGGCTCGCATGAACTTGAGGGGCTCCTTCATCTACGAGGTGATGACTTGCGACCGAGCCATGGCGAATTCGAGATTCAGATTCTACACTTCGTCTTGAAGGCACTTGTTCTTCTGCTCCAGGATCGAGATCTCAGTCGCAGCAAGAACCTCGGTAGACTGGAAAGTAAACCAAAGTTAGGTTCAAAAATCCGGGAGTAAAAGCCAAACAAGGGGTGAGATGAGTTTAACTCAACCACATCGCGCATTGCCTTGGCCTGGCGCAGCTCGACGAGCTCTTCCTAGACCATGGCCAACCTATCAACGGACTCCACCAATTACTCCTAGCCCCCGCCAACTGCTCGGCGGACTCAGATTATTGTTGTGAGGCCTTCGCGCATTTCTCGACGGCTTTCGTGGAGGCATCTAGGGCCCCTTAGTGTCGATCAGTGCCTTGCAACAACGGAGATGCTGCCTCGCCAACGAGTGGGTGAGCTCGACACTCCTTAACACTGTGTTCGAGGACTACCACGTGAGGTATCTTGATGATGCCCTCTCAAGGCTTTCTGCATCAACTCGCCCATAGAAGACATACAAAACATTGAGCGTGTCATCATACGTGTCATCATCCCCTGCCCAGGGGCAGAAAATTAATGATGGAAACCCAGTTCTACTCGGCATCCCATGCGAGCGAAAAAAATTTCGGTCCGGTTATCGGACCCTAAAAACGGTCCGGGTATAAATACCCATACTTCATTTCGCGAAAATGGATTTTCCCTCCCAAATTACCGCGTCTTCTCCCTCTTCTCTTCCAGCCAACTGCTCAAGTTTCCCCTTCTCATTTTTTCCGTCGAGCTGCATCGCTTCTTCTTCTTTCTTTCGGGAGCTGCATCTGTTCTTCTGCTTTCTTCCGGCAAGCTGCGCCTCGCTCTTTATTCTGCTTTTTTTCAGCGAGCAGTAAGCCTTTCTCCTTACTTCCTTTCTACCGGAGACAACTGGCGCTGTCGTCCTCACAAACTTTGTCCAAGCCACCGTCGACGTATCTTCCGACGAGAAGTGTCGATCAGCTCTGTCACCATGGAGAAATCTGGAGAAACTTTAGAGAAGAACATTCCGGCAGTCATTGTAAGCGACCATTCTCGTATCTCTGTATTTTCTGTAGTTCTGGTTGTAAGTTTGATGCTGTTGGAGGTGTGATTGTAGGGTTTTGCAATGTGTTTATTTATGTTGATTGGGTAAAATCTGGTCAGAATTTGTTTATTTGTACTCTTACTGGATTATTCTCCGGTCATAGTATACCTGTTTTGCAATTAAAGGTCGTTTATTTCTTAGACTAATGACTCGTTTTAATACGTAGGAGAATGACGTTGTTGTCTTTGCGACCATGCACTCTGATGAGGAAGCCTACAATATGTACAGGGAGTACGCTCGCAAAGTTGGAATTAGTGTCTTCAAAGAACATGTCTTATATTGGACACATACTCGAAATGTGAAGGCAAGAGAGTTTACATGTGCAAAAGCAGGCTATAAACGATTGAATCCAGAGAAGGATGCGCAAAAAAAATTCCGCAAACTTGATACTCGTACAGGCTGCTTGGCTTGCTTGCATTTTGCTACTGATAAAGAGGGGAAGAATTGGGAGGTGGTAAGATTCGTAGAGGAACGCAATCACCAACTCGCTCTAGAAAATGACAGTCATTTGTTGAGATCTCATCAGGAAATATCTAATGTCCAGGGAAGTCTTCTGAAGAGTATGACTGGTGCTGGGATCAAAACAATTCAAGCATACAACTTCATGGCTGATGAGGTTGGTGGATACGAAAACATTGGTTTTTGTAAAACAGATGCGTACAATTACGTACAACGAGAACGAAGAGCACTAATAGAAAGCGGCGATGCCATGAGTTTGCTAAAAATATTTAAGGAAAGAAAAATGACAGATAGCATGTTCTCCTACGATGTCCAAACGGACGAGTTAGGATGTCTAACTAGTTTTTGCTGGATGGATGGTCATAGCAAGATTGATTATGATATGTCCGGGGATGTTATTATTTTTGATACCACCTATAGGTTGAATAAATATAACTTGGCTTGCGCTCCGTTTATTGGGATAAATCATCACCGGCAAAATGTCTTTGTAGGTGGCGCCTTTGTTGCAGAGGAAACCATTGAATCTTTATGTTGGGTTTTTGATACATTTTTAAGATTTGACAGTGGAAAGCAACCAAGCACTATTTTTACAGATCAGGATCAGGCGATGGCCGTTGCAATTGCAAGGGTTTTTACAAGCCCTCGACACCGCCTTTATCAGTGACATATTTCGAAGAAAGCTCCTTCAAAGGTTCCATCCTTTAACAGTGATAAGAGTGTCAGAGCTTTATTCTACCACTGCATGAGCAAATGTGATGACCTGACTGAGTTTGATTGAGTGGGATGATTTCAAGAGGCAACTTGAAAGACAACAGATGGCTTTCTGATCTGCACAAAATTAGAAATAGATGGTCTACTGCGTTTAATAAGGACATTCTAGACCTTGGCATTCTATCTACTCAAAGAAGCAAATCAGCAAACAATGTTTTACACTGCTGCGCAAAACCAACAAGTTCCCTTGTTGAGTGTTATACCTGGATGGAGAAGATGATTTCATCTTGGCGTAGATCTGAACATGATGAAGATTTCAAGTGTAAGCTACCATCACTTTGAAATTTAAAAATTGCCCTTTATTAAAGCAAGCTTCCAAAGTATACACAAGAAAAATGTTCTCCATTTTCGAACAAATTTTTATGGATGGAGCTATTAGTATGTGCATTTGTGAGGAAGTTAGATATGAGGATGATCATATTTTATATGTCACTAGACATTGTGACGCTTCTGTGGACGACAAGCAATGGGTTGTTAAAGTTAACTCGAACACATTTGATGTTATGTGTTCATGCAAGGGTTTTGAAACTAGAGGAATGTTGTGCAAACACATCTTATACGTATACAAATCGAAGAATATAAAACAAATAAATTCTTATTACATACTAAAGAGATTCACTCTTGCGGCCAAGAAAGAATTGAACCTTTCAAAGAGCACTTTCATGAAAGAAGTCCAACCCAGCTTGGTATTTAGAAACCATCTTCTACGGTTCACTTACGACTTAGCCCAAATAGTTGATACGTGTCATCCGGCCCAGTAACATGTCTTGGCTGCCTTGACCAAATTAAGGAGAAGCACAGAAGATATTGTAGACAGAGAAGAGGGGGTGAAGAAAGGATTTACTAAAGAAAATTTTCAAAGTACAAGCGGACTGAAGGATCCAAAAGGAGCACGTCGTAAAGGAGTGTCAAATGCTCGATTGAAGAGTTTTTTTGAAAAACCGGCAAAGAAGCAAAGTAAGTTTGCATTTTTATATTTGATTTGTAAAATTACTTTCCATATGCTTGCAACTACGTTTAATTTTAATAGTGTTCAAACTATATAGGGAGGAAAAATAAGTCTAAATCTACCACAGGAAGATTAGATGAAGAACCAAAGGAGTTCGACTTTATAGGAAGTGGCAACTTCGAGAAAAGTCCCGACAATGTGTCCCCCAATGTTTTCAGTGACGCGATTGACAAAGCGTCTTTATCTGCGCCCTTCAATTTTTGTAGTGTCCCTGATTTGCTTCTTTGGTGAACATTCATAGATTTTTTTATGTTGGTAACACTTTTGTATTCAACATAACCTCCACATGCTTTGTAATGTTTTTATTCTGTGAAATTCTGGGCGGATTCAGTTTAATGTTATGGTATTGTGCTGTGCAGGGGAAAAAATATAATGTTCTGATGCTTTTTGGATCCTGTCGGGATTAAACCGTGTTGTGCCAAAAAATGTTATGTTTACACAAACACACACACATATAAATACACATATAAACACACACACACACACACAAACCGTTCGGCGAGCGCCAGCCGTTCGACGAACAGTCTGCCATTCGACGAACGTCCAGGACGTTCGACGAACAGCCAGGCGAACGGCCAGGCCGTTCGACGAACAGCCAGGCGAACGGCCAGGCCGTTCGACGAACGGCCAGGCCAGTTCGTCGAACGGCCAGGCCAGTTCGTCGAACGGCCAGGCCAGTTCGTCGAACGGCCCGGCCGTTCGTCGAACGGTAGGCCGTTCGTCGAACGGCTGGCGCTCGCCGAACTGCTGCATATACAAAACTTTTCCCCGGCACATAATCTCCTAAACCACAACAGAACCTTCAGATTTTTAAATCATGTAAGATAATGAGATTTAACAAGCTCAAAAATATACTAATATTGTGTTGTTAGAAAGAACTGTAAACTAGAAAAAACTGCAATCATTAACTGTAATACCTTCATTAACAGTTCGATATTTAGTAGGTAACAAGAAGTTGATACCTATAAAAACCATATTATAAAAACCATATTGTTCGATATTTAAACCATATTGTTCGATATTTAAACCATAATGTTCGATATTTAACTATTGCTTTGAGCAAAAAAGCTCAATCATTTCGACAGCAATTTCGGCCCTGAATTTAGCCATCTTCTTCTGCCAGCCTTTGAATGAAGCCCAAGATATTGATTTTGAGCTAGCTATATGTTAGGGATGGAACGTTCACCTAGAGGGGGGTGTTAGGTGATCTTGGTTATTTTTGATCTATTAGTGTGAGTTATCGATATTCAAGCAATGCATAAAGTTAACACACAAATAAGTTAAACCAGACGACACAAGATCTATAGAGGTTCCTCAAGACGGGGTGTCTTGAGTAGTCCTCTTTCCCTCTATGCCTACCCAGCAGTGTGCTAGGCTCGGCAAACTCCGCCAAAAGCTTCAGGCCCTCAAGCCTTACAACACGGACCCGCAAGTCCCAACAGCCTAAGCCCTCAAGCCCTTACTTCCCCCGAGCCCGCATGCTCGACACTCAGGCCCTCAAGCCCAACAGAACACAGACCCGCAAGTCCTGTGCCTATATCCTAGACCCGCAAGCCCCTACTGCACCCGAGCCCTCAAGCTCGACAAGTCGCACCCGCAAGTGCACTGCCCTGGTCCTAAAGCCTCATAGTTCTCCAGCCCTCAATCTAGACAATTTGGCCCGCAAGCCTTACAAGAAAATACAATAATAAAATGTTTCTTCTGCCGGATGAAGATCGGCACCTTTAGCCTGTTGAAGATCGGCTCCTTAAGATTGAAGAAGATTGTTCAGAATCAGATCTTGAGCGCACGGTTCTTCTTCAAATCTTTTCTTTGCTAGATGAGGATTGGCTTCTTAGCAGTCGATGAAGATGACTGCTCCTTCCTTTTCTCTTTCTTTCTTGCGGCGCTTGGGTTTTCCGATTCGCTATATGCGCAAGTTCTTTCTTGGTGATTAACTTTTTAGGGCAGCCTCATGTATCCTTTTATAAGACTGCGATGTCTCCCAACGGTCTTCTAAAAAGTTTCTTTATGTGTCAGACCTCCATTCCTTTTTACCACGCGCTGATACCTTTTTCTTTTTGGAGTACATGCTAATACCTCGATTCATTAAGTGCACGCGCTGATTGGACAATCAGGCGGCGGCATTAACTGCTGACAGTACGTCCGCCCGATTTGAATATGTCTCGACGATATTTCCATTGTTATGACGACATGGATAATATCTCGACGACAGCCCTTTGTCGATGCCATGAACTCTGGTAGACCTTTATGTCTTCTTTCTTCCGCCTCTGATGCTGGCATCACGACATTACGAGTCATCCTGGCGATTCTTCATATACGACGATATGTCGTTTTTGACAGTGTCGATGAGATCCTCTTTCTTGTAATATGTCGACGTAATCATGTTGTTTACTCGACGACATTCCTTCCTTCGATATCTTTGATTCTTCTCTGCGTTCGACGATCTCTCCACGTCTCAGTGTTCATCGATCAGCCTTCTTCGTTTGACGATCTCGCCATGTCTCAGCGTTCGACAATCGGCATTCTTCGTTCGATGATCTCGCCATGTCTTCAGCAGTCTACGAATACTTTGCTTCTCAGCGGCTGCTGCTCTGCCCGTCATTACGGCGACAAGCACGCATTGTCGACGATATCGCATGTGCTTCTCGATGATATAGTACTTATATTTTCCTAAGATTATGAACAAGATGTACGATCAAATACAAAGTGAAGTACTCTTGAAATGATGACTTCTTCAAATCAGGAATCATGTGGGCAAGATTCCCAACAATCTCCCCCTATTTAAAGAAGTCAGAATCTCAATTCAAGCCTACTTTCACTTGACATTAAATATCATAATCTTAGATGAAACTGTTTAAAGATTTAACTTATCTTTTGTAAAACTCTTGGAGTACATCAAGCTTGTAGCTCCCCCTTGATTTGATGCCTCTTCCTTGCTCCCCCTGCCTTTAAGGTCTTCTTGAGCACCACTTGAGCACCATTTCTCCCCCTTTCTGACTTCTTGTCTTCTGCTTTTCTAACTAAGGAGTAGCATAAGCTCCCCCTTGCTCAGGCATGATTCTTCAAGGTCCTGTGAGATTTTCTGACCACTCATCTAGAAAGGCATTAGTGAATAGTAAAGTTGAGGGTTACTCTAAGTTTAACATTCCCAATTGGAATTTGAAGAAGTTAAACATAGCTTCATCTAGGGGCTTTGTAAAGATATCAGCCACTTGTTTTTCTGTTGGGACAAATTCAAGGGTGATATCTTCATTTTCCACATGCTCCCTGATGAAGTGATACCTGATCTCAATATGCTTAGTCCTGCTGTGAGACACAGGGTTCTTAGCAATTGAGATGGCACTTGAAGAGTCACAAAACAGGGGTGTTTTAGTCATCTTTAGATTGTAGCCTTCAAGTTGATGCTGAATCCATAGCAGTTGGGCACAGCAGCTCCCAGCAGAGATATACTCTGATTCTGCTGCCGAGATTGCCACACTGGTCTGCTTCTTACTGCTCCAGGAGATCAGCCTTCCCTCCTAAGCTATGAACTGACATGGGACCAAATAAATCCATGTGCAGTAAAAATAAGCACCTTGTGGACTCTTTGTTAGAGATGCTTGTAAAGCTAGTCCTAGTCCGCTTTCCAAGTTGGCAGGCTTGACAAGGACCATCTTTGATGCACTTAATGTCAGGTCCATTTCTGACCAGGTTTTGTGAGAAAAGCTTGCCTATTGTCTTATAGTTGATGTGTGCAAGTCTCTTGTGCTATTGTACACATAGAGCCTCTTTGCCATCCGCTATAAGACATATGGGCGTGGAAGAATGTATATTAAGGAAATTTAAGCAATAAATGTTCTCACTCCGAGTGCCAGTTAAGGTAGTCTCAGAATCTGAGGACTTCTTAATTAGACACTTGTCCTTGTGGAAAATAATAACGAAGCCTAGATCACAAAGCTGACTTATGCTTATGAGATTGTGTCTCAACCCCTCCACATAAGCTACCTTTGTGATGGTGACTAACCCATTAGTTACGTTGCGGTAGCCCCTGGTCACTCCCTTTTCTGAACCTCCAAAGATAACAGTCGTTCCATTCTCCACAGGGATGAATTCTTTCAAATACTTTCTAACTCCAGTCATATGCCTGGAGCAGTCACTGTCCAAATACCAAATTGGAGATCGGTTGGTATTTGGATCTACCTGCAAAACAAATCACTTCCCCTCAGGTGCCCAATAGGGATTGGGTCCTTGGTTTCTGTTAGGGTGATAGAATGGAATCGCAAACCTCGGAGGATTCTGCACTTTTCTTGCATTGAGCCCAGTTGGGTTGAACCAACAGTCCAATGCAAAGTGGCATACTTTCCCGCAGCACCAACATTCATATCTATTATATCTTCTCTTCTGCTTCATCATCTGAATAGGATGACAGTGCTGATGAGCAGGAGAGAAGGCTTCTTGTCTAACATATTTAGGGTGAACCCCATGTGTGTGAGCCGGGGGAGGAATTAGCTTCACCACTCTTTGGTTCACCTTCTTGGGAGCAGGCTTTGTAGGAACAGCCTTTCCCATTCTCTTGACTGATGTTGTTGCAGGTCTGTGGGCCGAAGGACTTGCTAACAGCACCTTCTTGTAAGAGGGTCTAGCTTCAAAATCTTTGCCCATGACTGGCTCCTGATTCTAACTGATACTAGCTCTGAACTGTCCAGAGAAGGAGTCAGTTGCTGGCAGGATAGTTTTGGGCATTGAGAGGATGGAAGCAAGTTTCTTCTCAGCCAACAGCATTTCCTCAAGGTCCCTAATGACCTTGTTTTTCTGTCCTAACTCAGCATTCTTAAGCCTTATGGCTTCCTTAAGCTTGTCCACTTCTTTGCTCATAGAAGTTAGCTTCTCAACTGTCTCCTGGAGCTTGGATTGGGCAGGCTTCAAAGATTCTAACTCCTTGGTTTGTACCTTGAGGAGTTTCTTACTGTTTTTGAAGGCTTTCCATAAGGCTTTATATTGCCTTATTAGTTCAGATTCAACTTCATACTGAGATCTTGAGGCTGTGTTGTTGGCAGCAGACACCTCCTCATCATCATGCAAAGAATCTACCACTGATCCAGAATCAGAGGCAGATAGAGAAGTTCTGTGCTTTACCTTTCCAGGAGAGTTGTCATCCTGGTTACCTTCATTGATGGCCATCAGTCCAATGTGTGCTTCATCCTCAGTCCTAGAGGAGCTTGAGTCAGAATCACTCAATGTTTTGGTCTTCTTTGCCACGAACACCTTTTCAGAGGTTCTCTTGCTCCTAGAGCTTCTTCTCTCTTCGTGGTTCCTTGACTCCTTTTTCTTGGAGGGGCAGTCTGCAGCCATGTGACCTGTTTTGCTGCAAGAATAGCAAACAGTATTATTTAAATCATATTTACTGGAGTTGGATTTATACATGTCCTCCCTGGGAGCCCTGGATCTGTCCCGATGGTCAGATCTTCTGGAGCTTGAGGAGGAGCTTCTGCTGTTGTCCCTCCTCCTTCTGTGTAGCAGTTTTCTGAATTGTTTTGAGAGGAGGGCCACCTCTCTATCAGTATCATCAGAGTCAGAGGAGCTGGCTTCTGATTCCTCGCTGTTCTCGGTTCTATTCTGAGAAGCAGAGGTCTTGCCCTTGAATCTTCTGGTGCTCTCAGCCTTTAGAGCCACCGACCTTTCTCTTGAGCTCACCTTTGAGCTTTCTTCTTCTTCTTCAGCTTTCCTTATATCAAGCTGAAGTTCATGAGACAGCAGCTTCCCGTATAGGTTCTTGGGCTCCATGTTGCCCAGTTGGCCCATCTCTCTGATGGCACATATCTTGATATCTCATTCCTTTGTGAGGGATTTGAGAAATTTGTCATTTAGATCAGAGTTTGTGAACTCTCTGTCGTAGTTTCTCAGTCCATTCACGATCTTGAAAAATCTCTCATAGCAGTTGGAGATTGTTTCATTCTTGCCTTGTTTGAAGGCTTCATATTCCTGGTTGAGGAGAGATTTCCTGTCATCCCTTACCTCTTCAGTACCCTCCATGTATACGATCAAGGTGTCCCACATCTCCTTGGTCGTTTTGCAGTGAATTAGATTTTGGAGGGTTGAGTCATCTATGGCACCTACGATGACGTTTTGTGCCCTCTTGTCTAGACCTGCCAAGGCCAGCTCGTCCTTGGTCATGTCTTCATATTTCTTTATCACCTGCCTGGTTGGATCAATTGTGGAGGCAGTGGTAGGGATGAAGGGACCCTGCTTGATTCTCAGGTAGATTCTTGGGTCAGCCGCCTCCATAAAGAGTCTTACTTTTTCCTTCCAAATGGGGAAATTCTCTTTTGTGCAGATAGGAAGCTTCATGGCTCTCATTTCGCGATTCGGATCTCCACCGGCCATGGTGAGTCGTTCCTGATCTAGATCGGACTGTTAAGTCTCCTTTTGATCAACCTCCCTCTGATACCACTTGTTAGGGATGGAACATTCACCTAGAGGGGGGTGTTAGGTGATCTTGGTAATTTTTGAGTTATTAGTGTGAGTTATCGATATTCAAGCAATGCACAAAGTTAACACACAAATAAGTCAAACCAGACGACACAAGATCTATAGAGGTTCCTCAAGACTGGGTGTCTTAAGTAGTCATCTTTCCCTCTACGCCTACCCAGCAGTGTGCTAGGCTTGGCAAACTCCGCCAAAAGCTTCAGGCCCTCAAGCCTTACAACACGGACCCGCAAGTCCCAACAGCCTAAGCCCTCAAGCCCTTACTGCCCCCGAGCCCGCAAGCTCGACACTCAAGCCCTCAAGCCCAACACAACACAGACCCGCAAGTCCTGTGCCTACAGCCTAGACCCGCAAGCCCCTACTGCACCCGAGCCCTCAAGCTCGACAAGTCGCACCCGCAAGTGCACTGCCCTGGCCCTCAAGCCTCACAGTTCTCCAGCCCTCAAGCTAAACAATTTGGCCCGCAAGCCTTACAAGAAAATACAATAATAAAATGTTTCTTCTGCCGATTAAGATCGGCACCTTTAGCCTGTTGAAGATCGGCTCCTTAAGATTGAAGAAGATTGTTCAGAATCAGATCTTGAGCGCACGGTTCTTCTTCAAATCTTTTCTTAGCCAGATGAGGATTGGCTTCTTAGCAGTCGATGAAGATGACTGCTCCTTCCTTTTCTCTTTCTTTCTTGCGGCGCTTGGGTTTTTCGATTCGCTATATGCGCAAGTTCTTTCTTGATGATTAACTTTTTAGGGCAGCGTCATGTATCCTTTTATAAGACTGCGATGTCTCCCAACGGTCTTCTAAAAAGTTTCTTTATGTGTCAGACCTTCATTCCTGTTTACCACGCGCTAATACCTTTTTCGCTTTGGAGTACGCGCTAATACCTCGATTCATTATGTGCACGCGCTGATTGGACAATCAGGCGGCGGCATTAACTGCTGACAGTACGTCCGCACGATTTGAATATGTCTCGACGATATTTCCATTGTTATGACGACATGGATAATATCTCGACGACATCCCTTTGTCGATGCCATGAACTCTGGTAGACCTTCATGTCTTCTTTCTTCCGCCTCTGATGCTGGCATCACGATACTACGAGTCATCCTGGCGATTCTTCATATACGACGATATGCCATTTCTGACAGTGTCGATGAGATCCTCTTTCTTGCAATATGTCGTCGTAATCATGTTGTTTACTCGACGACATTCCTTCCTTCGATATCTTTGATTCTTCTCTGCGTTCGACGATCTCGCCACGTCTCAGCGTTCGTCGATCATCCTTCTTCGTTCGACGATCTCGCCATGTCTCAGCATTCGACGATCGGCATTCTTCGTTCGACGATCTCGCCATGTCTTCAGCGGTCGACGAATACTTTGCTTCTCAGCGGCTGCTGCTCTTCCCGTCATTACGATGACAAGCACGCATTGTCGACGATATCGCATGTGCTTCTCGACGATATAGTACTTATATTTTCCTGAGATTATGAACTAGATGCACGATCAAATACAAAGTGAAGTACTCTTGAAATGATGACTTCTTCAAATCAGGAATCATGTGGGCAAGATTCTCAACACTATAGCCTCCATGTACTTTAACACAAAGGTCCCACAGTCGTTCCCTCCTTGCATAGGTGCCTCCGCCAATGTTTTGATGTCCCAATTATTTATCCCAACTGACAGTGACTTGCCTGTATCCTGCTCCAAGTTGGATATCTGGGGAAAAATAACACATTAGGAAAAAAAATATTCGATAACACAGCCCAAAAATAAATAAATAGAATATACCAATGAGGGTAATGTAGAATTATGCATCGGGTTGGGCATTGAATCATAGAAGTACCACAACTATTTTTCTAAACTACAAGTTAACAATGCCCAGTGGCCCGGCAAGTGCACTGGCATCAAAATAATATCGGCCGCTTCGACATTTCTTGGGGTTATGTGGGCCAGTAATCGATCGTAGTCGGCACCGCAACTCTTATAATACTGCATATAAATAATATTTTAACATAACATCACTAGATAACAAATAATATAAAAATTTAAATTATAACTCTTACTGCATAATTTGGAGAGATATATATAAAGTTTCTCCATGCCTTCGGGGATTTGCTCCTCCGAATATCCAACACAACGGCAAAGGCATCTAGATGGCTATCCATTAGCCATCCTTGCCGCAATAAATCCTTCATACCCGCTCTAGTTAATGTTGTGTTGCCACAATCGAATAAACGGTCCCTATAATATATAGAGAGAAAAAATGAGTCACAACATAATGAAATGTTCTACAAATATAAAATACGCATAGCCGAAGACAATCATAATTACCTCTCGCCATACCGACTCAATGTTGAGTCTACGACTTCTCTTGCTGCCGCTGTCAAATGTGATCGTCCCGGGAATTGGATTTCTTCTTTCCCGGTCGATTTTGTAGATAGACGTGTTCTTTTGAGGCTTTTCGAATCGGGTGTGGACTCACTAACACTAATTGTTTCCTTTAATGATTTATTTTGTGTGGGAGGAACTAACGTAACAATGGGTGAAGATGGTGTGGGGACAGCTGACTCCTTCTTAATCAGGGTCATAAGAGAATCAAATCTCTCTTGGCAATAGCTTCGCAGTTCACGGACCTCGGTCAGAATTTTTTCTTCGGATTGATTAATCTGTCTTTTAATTAATTTCTTCAATTCCTTTTCTTTTTTCTTCTTCTCCTTCTCTTTCTTGTTCTTCTCCAACAATCTTTGAGCCTTCTCCATATCCATCGACTCCTCAGCCACTTTCTTAACTTTTCCAACAATTTTCTTCGCCGGCCTCAACTTTAGAACCTCCTCGAAAGAGGAGTCTGACTCCTTAGCACCGAGTACATCTTGCTCCTCCGTACTTAAGCAAACAAAACTTGGTCTTACCTACACATAAGAGAAGTTGTGAACATCATCAAGTAGTAGGGAGAACACAATTAACAAGAAGAACCAAACCTAATATAGAACATGAAGCTACCTCTTTCTTTGGAAATAACCGTCTGGGCAGATCTTCACAGAACTTATAACTAAAACCACCTTTGGCGGCCCATCGGCATAAACGTGGCTTAGCCATCGCATCCACCGGCACCTGTAAGTTGGTGTCTTCGAAAAACCAAACCTAGAAGATAGTAAACCAAAAAAATTATTCAATAAGACCTCAATAGTACTGCATCAACATATTCAGTATTAAACATATTAAGAACTCACCACAGGAATAATAGAGCAGCCTTCGAGGTAGCCCAGACTGGCAGGTTCTTTTCGGGAGCAGCTCAGTGTATGTAGATCCTTAATTTGCTTATGCAGAAATGTATGCACGGCCTTCGGCCAATTATATTTTCTAAAATCATCTAATCCACGAAACTTTTCCAGGCATAATGGAAGTCTAAGAGACTTCAAGGGAAATAAAAACCTGCAAAGTACGTACTTCACTAGTACATCAACTCTTTCCACTTCCATTTCATTAGAAGACGCCTCTAGATTAGCTAATTCATTGAGATGGGTTACTAGGTCTGATTGTGTCACATTTGATAACGGTAATCTCTTAAAGTCATAATCATGTCCCCTATTGGGTAGGCCAAGTATCAGGGCTACCTCATTGACAGTCATTCTAATGTAATATTGGCCTAATAGAAATGCACCCTTATCCGGCCTATACAACCTAATGAGTCTGTAGAGCAGCGGAATATTCTGTGGTAGGTCGAATAGGGTGAAGAAATGCATCACAGAAGAGTTAATTAAGATATTCCTTGAGCCCTCTGTAAGAACATCCAGCAAGGGTTCCGCTTGTTTCTTAAATGTGGAAATTGCGCATCTACTGTTCAGGCATATAACTGCTGCTTGGCCATCCATCTGCATATACAAATACATAAACAATGGTGTGATCCGGGATAAATCCAGCCGGAAATACCCTAAATCCAAACAAGTGTAATGTTCTGATGTGATACGGGATAGATCCGGCCGGATATGCAAAAATGTAGGCCAAAAAAATACACACCCACCAACCAAAACATAAGCAGCAAAAAAACCAGGGCAGATCTTACAACAACACCTAAATTCTCAAATTCACTACACAATCGGTTCTACAAATATGGCCTCGAAATTCAGTACTCAACTCCTAACCTAAGTCCATGTTAGATGAAAACAGAAATTTCTATGAAAGCAGTACTCAACTTCTAACCTAAGTTCATGTTAGATGAAAACAGAAATTTCTATGAAAGCTCAAATTCAGTACTCAATATTTCTAACCTAAGTTCATGTTAGAACAAAACAGAAATTTTCCTTCATGAAATCAAAAATATTGTAGTATGTCTGTGTGCTACCACATTTTTAATCGGAACTTCATACCTAGTCGGAACGATCGGCCTCCGCAAGTTATAGTATGTCTGAAAACCCTAGTCCACGAACTTCCCCTCACTGCTCTGCGTTGCCGTCGAGCTCGGCGTCGCCGTCGAGTGACGAAATATTTTCCTCTACCTCCTCTGCGCTCGCGTGGCTGAAGAGTTAGGGCCCGAGCTTCCTCCGGCGAAAGGTGTTCCCGGCGAGGGTTTGAGCGGAGCGAGCAGATTTGAATTCGAAAGGCAGTTTCGGGGAAGCAAATGATAGTGGGGCCCAGCTGTAAGAAAATATATTTATACCCGGACCGTTTTTGGGGTCCGATAACCGGACCGAAAAATTTTCCCGCGCGAGCAGAGGAGTCGTCAACAGTCTCTTGATCCTCGGGAGTCCTGGGGCCTCGACATCCTCAAGGTCCTCGCTAATAGGTAGTGAGTCCGCCGTGAGGTCGCAATGGGTGATTGCCTTCTTTCGCCGCTTTGGCGGCCCCCGAGGCTCCGACTTTGAACTCATGGGACTTTTGCCCTTAAGGTCGCCGGGCTCATCTTCTGGCACCTCGATCAGCTCGATCGGAGGAGGAGGTTTGCACTTCGCGCACGAGATCTCGAACTCACCAATCTTCACCTTGGAGTGGTGGGCGTGAAGACCTGCAATGAGCGAGAAAAATAAGATTACGCTTCGGGCCGCCAAAATAAAGGCGAGGTGGTCAGCCATTACCATACCTATCTTCGGGTCAACGTAGGGAGCCGTTGACACACCATCGCAGCTGGACGACGCCCATCTTTCTATGATAGAGCGGGAGGTGGAGAGCCTCCGAGCACTCAGGGATTCGAGGAGGCTTGTAATAGTCGGCGTACCTCTGAACCGGTCGAAAGAATACTGAGCCAAAAGGATCTCGCACGATCACGAACTTCTCATGCGAGTGGTGGTCCTTATTCTGCAGATCCCTGGTCTTCAAGCAGGCACCGCTAAAATAGACGATCCCCACAGCATTCGCTTCATGGAAAGGAGCTTTCGGAAGACAACAAAGTCGAAGATGACTCCGGCCTCGCACATGAAGCAAATAAGGGTCATCATGGTCAAGACCCCATTCGGGTTGATCTGGGCTAGGACGAAACCGAAGTGGTTCAGCATCAACAGAACCTCCGGCCAAAAGGGGAGGCGAAGTCCCATATCGAAGCCAGCCAAGGGGATGGCGAGCTCGTCCTCAAATAGAGAATTGAGGCGCTGGTTAGGCCAAGCTCGGCGAGCCAAGAAACCCTCCGACAAAAAATTCTGCTAAAACAAGGCGAGCTCATCTACCGTCGTCCTGCTCTTGGGAACTCGAACGCGTCTAAGTTTTCCGCACAATGGAGACCCTCCGTCTCCTTGTCATGCTTTCCTTTTGAAAGCGAGACAATTGTTGAAGTGGCAAATAACAGTAGAACTCCCACGTAGGGAAATTGGATGGCAAGCTCGGCTAAAGAAATTGTGTGCGCAATGCGAACAGGCCCCCCTATTTATAGGTGTCGGCCATCACTATTCTGAGACCGTTAGCATGGTGCGCTCTTCCGAGCCGAATATGCGCTACACATACCGAGGTCTCATTGAGCTCACGAGGTCGCGCGGTGACTAATAGAGTGAAACATCGTTCATTAGCGCGCCCTAGAGTCAGGCGAGGAGCCCTATATTAAAAGAAATCGACAACAACAAAATTGAAGCTCATAGCAAAAATTATACACAACTCATTATTAGATAACAAAAAGAAAGTTTGGCGAGGTCATTAAATTATACCGCATTCATTGCAATAGGACAAACATTAGGGGCGAGCTCTTCAGATTGTTGAGTTCATCACGCAAAATGTGCATGGTCCACCAGTCGACCTCGCGAGCAGCCAGCAGCTCCTCACATTAATCAATTCAACATTATCCCTGCACTGCAAAAACCTACATCATCCAAAGCTCTCAACAACTCTTTTTTGCATCAAAAAGGTGTGAATGAGTTTCAAATTGCCACCCAATCAACAATGGCAAGTAATCGGTCTCCGATCCAGCCTACAGGTGCTTCAAAAATATGGACTCGACCACGCATCGAGCAATGGGATGGTAGAACTCGGAGGCTTCGGCAAAAATCCTACGAGCAAGCATCTTCTCCTCGTCCTTGCCGTGCCCCCGGACGAGTGCGGTGTACAGCGGGCGAAGATATTTCATCCTCCCCACCTGCTTTAGAGACCTCTCGACCGCGCCAAAGTACTGTGTGCACCCAGAAGAGATTGCCAGCTGAAGGAAAGCGACCTTCACCTCCCAGTCTCGAGATTCCGACAGCCGGTAACGAGCATCGAGTGCGGCCACCTGCGGCGAGATGTAAGCAGCATCAGGACATGGATATGCAATATTAAAAATAAAATAAAATAAAAGTAGCACATAATACATATAGAGAGGAGTGTTACATGCACATCAGAGATATACACGCACCACAAAATCTTACATGAAAGTCATTTTGTTATGTGCACACAAAAAACATTATCTCAGATTATCTTCATATCAGAAAAGAAATCTTTAAAATTCTCAATTAAGCGCACAAAAATCATACAGAAAGTTTAAAAAATAGCTTCAACCTGGAAGCAAACAGTTTTGGCATGTTTTCATTATTATTCCAAAATGTCAACTGAAATTATGGTGAATATTCAATTATCCAATGAACGATTTAATTTTAAGTTCTTTTTTATGCTTTCTTAAACTTCATTGCAAATTTCTTCTGTTTTCCCCTTCTAGAAGCTTTTTTGTACATTCTTTTGGCTCATACTGATCATGTAATCTACATCTGATCTACTCAATAAAACCTACTTATCACAATGCAATTACTCAAAAGACTAATTGACCCTAAGGTCCTAAGGAAACTAAGGGTAGATGCAGACACAATTTCCAACGGAGTTAAGCTTGCAATAAATTAAAGTACTTTTATAAAACAATTTTCTATGATTTGCCACGGAAAAATAAAGCTATTAAATTAAGAAACAAGAGGGAAAATACAAACGCAAGAGTGCGCGAAAATAAATGACTAACCAAAAGAGAGAATACAAACACTTACACAACTGAAATCAGGAGAGACTAAACACAAGATTCAACTGAAAAGAAATAACAAACAAACCTTGGAATCGCACAATACTGAAGGGGGAGGGCTGAAGGTGTGTTTGGAGAGCTGTGAAGTAGCCAGGAAAGCCACCAGGGGCTGGACATCAGATTCCAATAGAGCTACAATGGGCTGCCTGCGGCTGGAGGGGGCTGGAATTCAGAAACCAGCTGCTGGGAGGGCTCGGCAGGGAGCTGGGAGGTTCGGATAGGCTTCCGGGATGCAAGGGGCTTGCTGGAAAGTGGGTACCGGGGCTGGACAGCAGCAGGGATGAGTTTGGGAGGGTTGTAAGTTTCTGTCCAGGAGATTTCCTGTGGCAGGACGTGATCAGTTGGGAGGGGGGTCAAAGGCGGGCTGCAGGAAAAGTGGGAGGTGGGGTCAGTTTTGGGAGAGGAGGGGGTTCTGTGGCTCCACGTGAGGAATGGGGAAGGGATAGAGGGACCGGCTGTTATGGAGTGAGTGGGGAGGTGTAGGCTATATTTTAGTAATAGATCCTAAAATTTAGGGAGGTGGGAAAGTGGGGTAGTGGAGGAAGTTGGAAGGTAGTTATGGGGTGGTTGTGGGGTAGTGGGGAGGTGGTGGCTGCCGAAGGTGGTTTCCGGTGAGGGTCGCTGGACATGGTGGTGGTGTCCGGATGTGTTTTCTGGCGATTGCCAAAAAACTTAAAATTGGAGGAAATGGTAAAGGGATGGCGGGGGATCACCGGAGGTGACCGGAGAATGACTCCGGTGATATTCTTCCAACTTCTATTGTCAATGTCAACTCGCTTACCATTGACGATAAATTTGATGTCTTTTCCACATTAGTTCCTACAATCGCAATGCGCTATTACGATCTTATATGAGATTAGAATTGCACCCCAATGCAATATCTAATAGCCGTCTTTATCATACATGAAGCGAGAGACTTGTAGTTCCCTCGTTTCGTACGGGTGAATTCTTTTTGCCAGGAGCATAAAACTAGAAGTCTCAAGTACATTAGGCACATTGTTGATATTAATGAATAGATATTTCCTGTACAAGGAAACAAGCCTTCAGCGTCTTCAACATTTTTTGGGAAATAGAATTCATGAACTCTTCAATATCGAGGTATCCCAGGAATATGGGCACGTCCAGCCGGAGTTTATTCTAGCTCCTCTTCCACAAGAAACTTCCCCTCAACTATCAAATTGTTTTCCGTAGCCAAACAAGCCAATCTCCATCTATGTGGCTAACACATCCACTGAATTGTGCCCACCTGTTGGAATGGCCTCCCGGCGCCAAAGTGAACTTCATTTCTCGCCTTGCAAGGACATCAAATCTCCTCATCGCCCGAACAAGAAAAATCTAACACGAGGTTTTCAGGGTTGGTCTCCAGCACAGATTTTGATGCTCACCTGGGAATTCGCACATGATGCCATCTTTGAAATTTGAACTGATTGCATTGTTGGTCCCTAAAATCCATGTGTGCATGCTCCAAATGTTGAACAAGGAGGTTCAGATCCCTTAAGAGGGTTCTCAATACTACCCATAGAGTCCTGCAACACCTTGTACTTCGCCAAGATGTTATTCTTTCCACTATTGTTGTTGGTTCAAATTAGTCCTGAACAAAAAAACCGGGCCTGACGGGCCGGCCCGAGCCCGGCCCGGTCAAGGCCCGGTCAAGCCCGGCCCGGTCAGGCCCGAACCGGGCCGAGCTCTTACCCGGGGCCCTAAAAGGGCCCCGGTTTGGCCGCACTACCCGGCCCGGTACCCGGCCCGGACCGGGCTGGGTAGAGCCCGAGACCGGGCCGGGCAAAGCCCGATCCGGTCTCGGGCAAGCCCGATAGAGCCTAACGGCTCTTATAATAAGAGCCGTTAGGCTCTTGCCAGCATGGCTGCCACGTGGCAGCCATGCTGGCTAATTGGGCAGCCAACGGCTCTAAGAAGAGCCGTTGGCTGCCCTTTTATATAATATATATTATTATATTATATATATATAATAAATAATATATTATTTTATTATTATTATTATTATTATTTTAATTAAAAAAAAAACTAAAAAATCCTATAAATACCCCCCCTCCCCTCTCTCTTTTCTCACACCTCTCTCTCTCTCTCTCTCTCTCTCTCTCTTAGCTCTCCCAATGGCGTCGTCCTCCACAACTCCAGCTTCGTCTTCCCAAAGTACGGCTTCGGTGGTGGAGCACAATCGTAGAGCGGGTATTTGGGAGCATTTCGACATGGTCCAAGTCGGCACCGAAAGAAAAGCGCGCTGCAAGATGTGCTCGAAGTTGCTATCCATCAGCGGCAACTCGACGCTCGTTAGACACCAAAAATCTTGCGAGTCGAAACAAGCTCCTCCCGAGTCAAGTCAAGCTCAAATTTCTGGAGCAGGACAGATTTGGACGTACGATCAAATGCGACAGCGAGAGATGCAGGCGAAGTTCGTCATCAAACGTGGGCTGCCATTCAGCGTCTTCGACAATGACGACGGCACAGAGTACATACATGGGGGGCTTCAGCCCAAATACCAAAAGGTTAGTAGAATTACTTTAAGGCGCGACATGATTAGGTTATATTTAGAAGCAAAACAAGAATTAATTACTTATTTTGAAAATTTCGAAGGACGTGTGAGTCTAACGAGCGACGTTTGGACGAGTAATTTAAATTTAGGATTAGCTTATCTTTGCATCACTTGTCATTGGATTGATCCCATTTCGTGGGAGCTAAATAAACGCGTAATATGTTTTACGGGTTTTGAATTTCCGCACACGGCTATAGCTTTATATAAGGTTATTATGAAATGTGCGCGGGAATTTAAAATTAACGATAAAATACTTAGTTTTTCTCTTGATAACGCCTCCAATAATGGCGCCGCAATTGAATTGTTAAAACGAGATTTAAAATCATTTCTCAACGGCGCGTTTTTTCATACTAGATGTGTTTGTCACGTCCTAAATTTAGTGGTACAGGATAGTTTAAAGGCAATGTCATCATATATTAATAAAATTCGCGACATGTTAAAAGCTATTTATTGTACTAAACAACGAGCTCAAGATTTTAGAAAATTTTGTAAAGCACAAAATCAGAAATATTTGAAACCACAATTAGATATGCCTATTAGATGGAACTCAACGTATAAAATGTTAAAAAGAGCCCTTCTACAAAAAGATCTTCTAATGGAATATTATAGTTTACTTAATATTGAACACGGTTTAGGTGAAACTGATTGGACCATAATAGAATATTATGTAGATTTACTAAAGTGTTTTTATAGGGCCACCGTTGCTTTATCTGGAGTGTATTATCCAACGAGCGCATTAGTGATTGAACATTTCGTACATATCACAGAAAGATTTAGTTATTATAGAAAACACGAAGGATGGGCTCCTTTAATTAAAGTAATGGAAGAAAAAATTTTAAAATATTATAGAGAAATACCGCCTATGTTTTCGTGCGCCGCCGCTTTAAATCCGCTACTTAACGTAGAAGGCGTAGAAAATTTGATCGACGAAATCAATACTAATCTAACCTTAAATATAAATTATGATGAGGATGACCCCGTTAGTAGTACAAGTTTTACTAATTTTTTTACGCAAAGTTATAATTATTACAATAACTTATACGGGTCACGACCCCGCGAAGAAATAACGCAACCCAAAACGAAGGATAGTCTTAAAAATAAAATTTTAGATTTAGCTTCTAGGAAAAAAGCGCGCACATCTGGTAGTTTAGATGAATTAGGATTATACACAAAAACTCAATTTAGCGATTTTATGAGTTCAGACGAGATCGAAAACTTCGATATCTTAAATTGGTGGAAAGGTAAAGCTAATACCTATCCTGTTTTGGCCTGTATGGCCCGTGATTTATTAACTGTCCAAGCTAGTACAGTAGCTTCGGAGTCCGCTTTTTCTCTTAGTGGCAGGGTTTTGAACGAGCGGAGGAGCCGGCTTAACGAAGATTCGCTGGAGGTTTGCATATGCTACAAGGACTACTTGGACAGCGTAAAGAGAAAGCAACACATAACAGCTTTGGAGGATAGCTCGGAGGAGATAGAAGACGAAATGGACGCGTTGAACTTGAATCTACAGGATGATTAAATCCGCAGTCCAATCTAAATGTAATTTTTTTAAAATATGTAAATTTTTTAATTAAATTTTATAAGAATCATAGCTTTGTATTTTCAATTTTGTATTTTGTACAAATGTACAACTTAAATTTTGTAATTTTTTTGTTCCAAATTTTCAATATTAATAAAAATTTTTGTTCATATTGTTCCAAATTTTTGGTGTAAGCTTAAATTTTTTCAATTTTTTAAAATTTGTGTTAAATATTTCATTATGTAATTATTTATAAAAATAAATTTAATAAAAAAAAATTTATTTTAAAAACTAATAAAACCGGGCCGGCCCGGATCGGGCCCGAGACCGGCCCGGTCCTGCCCGGCCCGGCCTGAAGGGCCGGAGCAGGCAGCACTTATGTGCTGCCTGCCCGGCCCGAGCCGGCCCGATTCCAGGGGAGGACCGGGCCGGCCCGGCCCGATACAGTAAAAAGCCCGATCGGGCCCGGTCCAGGCCGGCCCGATCGGGCTTTATGTACAGGACTAGTTCAAATCATGCCTTATGTACATTGCCGTTTCCCAACCAGTCCCCCATATCCCACCCTTCTGATGGTTAAAGCAGGCAATTGCCTCCAGGAAAACAGGGGAATAAACAAAGGAGAAGAGGAATACTGGAAGTTTTACTTTTACTTTTTTTATATATCTTACTCAAACATAGCATGGGTATATATACCCAATACATTTCAGTTACAAGTCATGAATAGGATGAGCTGTCATACAACAGTTACAAAGGCGTTACCAATACATAGTAAATTACTCAATAAATTACTTATTTATTTCATACTTATTGCCAGGTGAGGAGTTACTTTTACACCTTCCTCCCACCACCGACGGCTTCCTTCCCCTCTCACCACTTCCACCCTCCGGAAGACAAAATCAGCCCCCCTAACCACCGGCCGACCACCACCAAAATCCCCTCCCAAACTCCACCAAAACAATCCACTCCCCAAACTCCACCAAAACAACCCCTCTCTCCTCCAAATTCTCCCCGTTTTCGGTCTCCAGGGATCATCGGAAAACCTTCCCCAACCACCTCCGTCGAACCTCCACCATCACCCTCCAAGTTCCCTTCATTTTTAGTTTTCCGACAATCGACGGAAAACACCTCCAGCCATCACCACCACCGGCCGCCTCTGCGGCTACCACCTCCGGCCAGCCACTATCCCATAACCACCTCCCCCTACTACCCCATAACTCCCCATGGGGCCCATAACTCCCCACCCCCCATAACCACCTCCCCCACTACCCCATAACCACCACCACTCCACTACCTCCATAACTATCACTTCCCACTCCTCCCTTCACACCAAAGCTACTCCTCCAGGCCAACTGAACCCACCTCAACCCCTCTACATCCAACCGAACACCACTAACACCCCCCCCCCCACCCCACCCCACCCCACACACACACACAAACCGAGCCTCCCCTTTCAATTCCAGCGGCTGGAATTTATTCCTGCAGCCTGGATCTTCGATTCTAGCAGTCCAAAACCTCAATTCCAGCAGCTGGACTTAATTCCAGCAGTCCAGAACCTCAATTCCAGCAGCTGGACTTAATTCTTGCAGCCCAAAATTTCCATTCCAGCAGCTGTCGTGACTCCCAGTACAGGCCTGCACTTCAAACTGCTTTCTCCCTGCTGCTAGCCCCATCCAGCACCCCATTACATCCTCCACACAGACGGCAACCCCCCTACAGCCCCGGAAACTTCAGAAACAACCCTACTGCCCGCTCTCCAGCAGTTTTAAGGTTCACCGGGAGCCCAAAATTCAGTGCCTACTTTGATTCCAGCCCCGGGAAAACCCTTCAAACCCTCTATCACCTAGTTGTGTAAGTTTTCTAGATTGTGATCATTTGTTTTATGTTGTATTTAGTATTTTTCCACTACTCTAGTGATATATGTTTGTAACCATTGTATCCAAATTTTTGAAGCATTGTATGTTTTCATTTTCTTAGTTATTTGATTTCAAATACTCTTGTATTTGTACCACCTCACTTGACTCGTTGTTTGTATGCCTTTAACTACTATGGTATAACCTATATTTTGATTTATAAAAGAAGTTATTATTGCAATTTCGGAAGTCGTCGGATTCATGTATGATTGCATACAAAAGTTCACTCATTATCCCCCCTTATTGGACTGTCCTGCGGCACAGAGTGTGCCTGAACTAACAACATTAACAACAAATGATGTGTCTGGCGTGCGACCATCAAATAAATTAGTTTCCTAACCTCCAATAATATTATGGACATGGTCATAATGGGCCTAATGAAGAGGCAATAGAAGATAGAAATTAGCATCCATGGGTGTATCAGCAAGGATACTGTTACGAACGAAGTGGGAGAGAGAGAGAGATCTAAAGAACTAGAGAGACTAGGGTTTGAACAAGAAGAGGGAGAGAAATACCTGCAGATATTCTTGCATAACCCTTCCACAAGAGGATCCGGGTATATTTATACCCGGACCAAGGCCGGCCAAGGGGGCTGGCCGGCCCAATTGGGGCTGAACCGGGTGAGTTCAGCCCCCCAAGGGCCGTTATTAGAAAATGGGGGCTGAACCAGTTGGTTCAGCCCCGCTGTCGCCTTCGGATCCGTCCGGGGGCGTAACTTCCCTACCCCTTCAAGACCCAGCTTGTCCTCAAGGTGGGAATCTGGTGGCTCCGTCTGTTCCTGCAGGTCGATCCAAGCCAAGTCCCTTTGTCCCCGCAGCCTCTCCAAATCACAAGAGAGTCCCCTATCACCGGTGAGATTCTGACTCCATGCAAGCAATATTCCTTCCCATCCTTAGAAAACTCCATAGTCAACTTGTCCCAATCCAGAGTGACCCTACCCAGCTGTCGCAACCAGTGGGCCCCCAGAATCACATCGGACCCCCGAATAGGTAATAAATAGATATCCATCTTGTCAGCATAGCCCTGCACACTGATCCCCACGTCCTGAAGCACTCCTTCACACTGCAGCGCATGTCCACTTGCCACCACAACCTGGGAAGAGGCGTCCTGGATGATCGCGTGCCCCAACCTGTGTGCCACTGTCGGACTGATGAAGTTATGTGTACTCCCACTGTCAATCAAAATGGACACCTGCTGTTGGCCGATCCACCCCACAATAGTCATAGTGGGCGGTGTGGTGTCTCCTGCCATGGTCAGGGTCGATACCCCGTACTCGATTGTATCCAGCATGTGCTCCTGTTCTCCTCCTTCTACATCTGGCATCTGATCGTCCTGCAGCATGTAAACCTGAATCATCTGGCATTTGTGTCCTGGGGTGAACTTCTCATCACAGTTGAAGCACAACCCCTTTTCCTTTCGTGTCTGCAGCTCCGTCCATGTCAATTTCTTCACCATCGCCCGTTCTGTCGTTGCTTGATCCTTTTTAGTGTCGGGCAGGTGTGTAGCGGTTCTCTTAGTGTCCCCCCTGAACTTCTGTCGATTGAGACGCTCTTCTTGAATTCGGGCCAAGCTGATAGCATGTGTCAAATTGCGCGGCATATAGGCATGCACCTCATCTCTGATGTCCTCCTTCAGTCCGGAAATAAAACAACTCGTTAATGTCCTCTCGCCCCACTGCACCCTGTTTGCCAACCTCTGAAACACTGTCCTGTACTCCATCACCGTCCCTTTCTGGCGCAATTTCTGAAGAAGAGCCTCGACGTCCTCATACTCGAGTGGACCAAAGCGGGCGGTGAAACCGTCGACAAACTCGGGCTACGACGCGTGATCCCGTCCCCGAAGGAACCACTGTGTCCACTGGTATGCGTCCTCTTCAAAGTGGAACGACGCTAACTTGACCCACTGTGCCTCTGGAATCCCCTGATAACTGTAGAACAACTCAGCCTTTTGGATCCATTCGAGTGCATCGCCTCCTTTGAACTTGGGGTAGTTCATGCGGGTAACCTTTGGCGCCATATAAGCTCGTGGTAGTTGTTGCCTGGGTCCACCGTACTCTTGCCCGTGTCCATGCGGTCGTCGTCGGTCAGCGGCCACATTTGGGTATCCCCAATCCTCTCCATAGGGGTTTCCCATTACTGGCGGCCTAAACCCCCATCCTCCTCCACCTCTTCCGCCTTCGGTGTGTCCCGGTCCTCCTGGAATGGGAAGGAGTCCATCCCGATGTGGGTACCCCACCCCTCTGAGTCGTCGGTCCTCCTGGGGCCCCTCCCGATAAGGGAGAAAGTTGTCAATTCGGCCTATTTCAGTTGGCTCGGGACCGAAGGGCGGTCGTCGTGGGCCTCCTGTCCTTTCGATGTCGATCCCAAGCCCCCCATTTACGTTGGAGTCCCGATCATGACTCTCCCTTACCCCACCGTCTGCGTATCCCGCAGTTGCGGGCAACGGGGGATTTGGAACTGCACTGGTTTCGTTCACAGCACCTTTGCCCTTAAGGTGTTGAGTCAACATATTCTTGATTTCGTCCAGGCAATCAGCCAATTTGCCCTCCAGTCGTTTTTCCGAGGCTTGTAACTTCCCTTCAAGGGCTGTCACTGCGTCGGCTAGCCCGATGTAGTTCTCTTCAAGAGTTGCTAGCCGAGTAACTTCCTCCTGGTTGCGAGTCACCATGGATTTGGGGTCGGCGCTGGAGCACAGAAGCCCGAGGAGCAGGCGGCGGCCGCTGAAGAAGGCGGCGGTGTCTGGAACAGCAGGCGGCGGCACTGAAACAGGCGGCGGCTGGAGGCGCTGGAGTCGGGATCGGGATCGGGAGCAGTCGGCGCTGGAGACGGGATCGGGATCGGGAGCAGTCGGCGCTGGAGGCGCTAGAGTCGTCGCTGGATCGGGAAGGCGGCGCTGAGGTCGTCGCTGGATCGGGAAGGAGTCGCTGGAGCAGGATCGGGAAGGGTCGGCGCTGGATCGGGAAGGATCTGGAAGGAGACGCTGGATCGGGAAGGAGACGCTGGCGCAGGATCGGCGCTGGAGTTGTCGATGGAATCCCAGTGGATCCGGAAAAAAATCGGGGAGGATGAAGCCTCTGATACCAATTGTTACGAACGAAGTGGGAGAGAGAGAGAGATCTAAAGAACTAGAGAGATTAGGGTTTGAACAAGAAGAGGGAGAGAAATACCTGCAGATATTCTTGCATAACCCTTCCACAAGAGGATCCGGGTATATTTATACCCGGACCAAGGCCGGCCGGCCAAGGGGGCTGGCCGGCCCAATTGGGGCTGAACCGGGTGGGTTCAGCCCCCCAAGGGCCGTTATTAGAAAAAGGGGGCTGAACCAGTTGGTTCAGCCCTGCTGTCGCCTTCGGATCCGTCCGGGGGCGTAACAGATACACCCTAAAATAATCCAGATTCAGAAGAAGAACCGTGCAATACTTCCTCTAAAACAGAATGAAGGAATCATCACAGAAAGCAACCTCAATCCCCAAGAAGTAGCAAAGAAGACCAAGATCTTTGCTCTGAAAGTGCTTGGTCCGATGAAATTTGACCTGCAGCATGGTTGCCAATGATAATTATGTCGTCAACATACACAAACAAAATCTATATGCCCTCATAGAGAAGATGGATAAAAAGAGAAGCCAGACGAGTTGTATTGAAAGCAATAGTGACGCAAGACGAATCTATAGGCGGCGGATAAATCGTAACCTAATCCTACATACTATGCAAATCCGACGGTTAAGCCACTGTTAAATAAATTTAAAACATCCCACGCAAAATAAATTCACAGCAAGACAGAATATTTTATTAGGACGAAAATAAGTTTAGGCTTTCCTCCACGTGGAGGGCCAAAACTAGAGCGTTCGGCGAATAAAATCCTGCAAATCACAGTAATGAACTAAAAGCAAATAACTATCATGCAAGATATCCAAACGAGTATAAGATCCAATCCAGCATAAATATGATGAAAAATAATAGTCCAGTACAACAAAGACTCACCAAAGTAGTGGGCTGACCGAAGCACTGAAGATTTCGGAACCGGATGCTTGGGACGGCTATCGAATGTGGAACCGGCGGCATGGAAATGATGGTGGTGGTTGTCCTCGGCGGTGGGATATGAAAACGGGCTGGAAATGGATGGATCTAGCCACGTGGGTAGAGATCCGGACGGGGGTGGATAGATCCGATGATTTGATAACGAATCCGGCGTATGGGGGTGATGTATGAGGGTGGAAATTACGGATCGGGGGTGGAAAACCCTAGATCTGGACTGATCTAGTATTTTAGGACGGAGAGAAAGTGGATCCACGTGGAGAGGGTGGAAGGGGAATCGGTGGGGCTGTTGGAAGAGAATAGGGGGGACTGGCGGGTTTGCAAGTGGGCTGGGAAGGGGCGGCTAACCTTGGAGAAGGCTGGCGGCGGCTGGTTGGGGGCTGGCGGCTGGGAGGGGGGCTGCTGAAGGCAGGCGGCTGGGAGGGGCTGCTGGAAGGCCGACTGGCAGGGGGGAGTGGCTGATGGGCGGCGGTTTGGAGGGGCTGCTGCAGGCGGCGGTTTGGAGGTTGCTGGACAGAAGGATTGGCGGCAGTTTGGGGGGGAATGTGAATGGTCGGAGGGTTGATTAGGGGGGGTAAACTATAGGTTAAGAATAGTTAATTTCATTTTTAAACAGTAACTATAAGATAATTCAAGGGTGCTGGACAGCAACAGGCTGCTGGGTTTGGGAGGAATTGGATGGCTGTAGGAGGGGGAACAAGAGGCTTAGGGTTAGGGGAAGGCTTGAGGAGGAAGATACCAACCTAGGAGTCGTCACCTAGGGTTCCACGGAGTCGGCACCGTGGAGGGATCGCCGGATTTCGGGATTTCTCTTCTCCAAAATCTGCAATCCCTCAAAACCAGCCACTACATGTCTATTTATAATAAAATAAAGACTAGGACATCTCACCTTCAACGGCTATGATTGGTCGGAGGTGGGGCTACCCAAATACATCAAAATAAATGCAAACATGGTAAAATAATATATCAAATCGAGCCGGACACATCTGTGGAGTCCGATCGTCAATCCGGGCACGCCATATATGGTAAGTCGCCAAATCAGCCCCGAGTGGGCCCAAACTCGTCCTCGTGTTTGCTCCGCATCAATCTCCCCGGCTTGAAAGAATTCATCTCCCGATGAATAGGGGTCAGAATTCTCTCCCGTATGCCAGGTAAAACTCGAAGAGGTCCACCAGAGGTCGCCCAAGTGTCGTCGATGGAAGAGTATCCTCGCCACTCGACTCTACCCGACTGAAAAGATGTCGTCTCAGGTAAATGGAGAAGGTCGTACTGAAGTCGAAGTCCAGGGGTGAATCGAAGACGCTCTGCTGCAAGTACCCAAGTGTCACCAACGTCTGTAGTAGGAATGCACTGGTGGAATCTGGTCTCCATGAAGCTCTCAACGCTCAACTCACGAGTGGTGGATCCCGGTGCGATCGGCGACGTCGTAGGTAGAACCAAAGAAGACGAGTCCACAGGTGGGTGGGTGTCAGAAGTGAGTGAGTAGTGGTGGTCATCAGACGCGTGTGGGCTATGAGGGTGGTAAGACAACGAGAGTGGAGGTGTGGGCGGCTGGAAGTCCCCACTGCTTGGGTCCACATACTCGCGAGGCTCGAAGTACGGCGTCATATTTTCAACACTAAATACCAGGTGGATACCCATACTTGCAGGGATATCAAGATCGTAGATGTTTGCTTCGATCTGTCTTATGATTATATAGGGATCCATTCGCCTAACGCTCAAGCTTTTAGCAAGCCTCGCACGGAGCCTCACAACGCAGATTTTCACCATCACCTGCTCACCTTCATGAAGTACCTGCACTTGCCAGTGAACACCCGCATGTGATTTACAAAATTTATTACCAATATGGATTATTCGTCGGACCGACTCATGACACACATGCAAACGATGAACAGACAACACAACAGACTCATGCAAATGATGACAAAATGACTCAACAGACTCATGCAAATGATGTAAATGAGACACGACGGACACAACATACTCGCTATGGGAAAGGCTAATTACCACTTGAAAATCTACCAAAGGAGGTGGCCTATCAGGAGGCTCTCTCGGAGGAGTATAGAAAAACTCATCTCGTGTGTGCTGAGTGCTCAGGTGACCGTGCGAAACATCTACACTCAAAGACGAGCTCGTAAAGGGCCAAACGTCTATCGGGGAGTGTAACACATCAGGGGGCTCACCAGGAGGTGTGTAAGAAAAGTCATCACGAATGCGACGACCATCTGAATGAAGAGCGTGTGCACCGACTAGAAGACGTGGCTCTACAGTGTGGTGAGTGTTCCCGAAAAGAAAGGGCTCGTCTGGTGGGTCAGCAGGTGATGCATCCCAAAACTCAACGAGAGCGCGATGTGTCGGCAGGTGGTGCCCTAAATATTGGATGCTCCTCACGATATCCATCCTCTGGGGCGGGGTCATGGATGATAATGGAAGAGGCTTCCATAAATCGATACTCATACAAGCGGGGCTCACCTGAATCCCATGCTCATCAGGATGTGGTAGATCATCCGGAGGCTCAACTGGGGGCTCGTCGTAGAACACGTCACTAGGGCCATGGTCCTCCAGATGAGTACCATCGTAAGGGATAGTGTCCCCGTGAATGGATGAAATAGCCACTACGAGATCAACAACAGGCTCTGGTCTCTCGGTCGTGATGTGACTCAGGGTAACGACAATGGGAGAGCGACATAGATCTACGCTCAAGAATGGGTCTATGGGTGCGGTGTCGAGACGTGAGTCCAGGGTAGGGGTGTTAATCAACCCATGACATGCCCGAGGTGGTGGTGTGGGTGAGGGGAACGACACTATAGGCTCAAGAGGTCGCTCAGGCTCACTCTCACTCTCAGTCGGGGTCACGAGATGCGGGTCAGAAACAAGAGATAGGTCATTCAATGGGCTAAGCACCTCACTGGGGTGAGAGCAATCTGCATCAGGTATCACTTATGCCATGTCTGACGGAACAATGGTAGGCAGAGTGGTGTCCTCAGTGTGGGAGGAGCTCGTACTGCAAAGGTCAAAGTGAGGATCCAACCGACCAGCTCTGGCGGATCTCAAAGACTGTTCGTAACGAAGGGCAAGCGAGTCTGATACATTGACGGAAGATACCTCTGACACAATATACACTTTATGTCCACCCAACTAGTGATGCGATGTAGACGGCCTCCTCGCGGGTCCTCTCGACGCTAGACCAGTAAGCCCACGCCTGATCTACAAGTCTAAGTTTCGCAAACTTAACGCGACGTTCACCGAATACCTTAAAATGAGCAAGATAATACTCCATATCCACAAGACAATAACTGAAAGACTTGGGACTCGATGAGCCGTCAAAGAAAGGGGCAGCAACACGAAACTGACTCTCAAGATCTCTATCAGAACGATGATCCTCATAATAATCATCCATAAGATAACTGAGTCGTGTCGAAGGATCAACACGATCCGCTCGCGTGTATGGATAAGAACGACGACAATAATCATACTGATCGTGTCTAGCATAGTGGGGTCGTGTCGGTGGGTCAACACAATCTCTGGAAGTTGTGTACTGCGTTCGCGAATAATCATCGTAGTATCGTGAGGGTCTCCCTGAAGGGGATCTATGAGGGAGGGTGCAAGTGGACTCGAGACCTCCAAAGTGATGAGAGGAATAATTGTGACACCTAGACATAATGAAAAACCTATAGACTCTACGACTGCGTATCAAAAAGAGCGCGTAACCTAGCTCTGATACCAATTGACGCAGGACGAATCTATAGATAGCGAGATAAACCGTGACCTAACCCTACATGCTATGCAAATCCGACGGTTAAGCCACAGATAATAAATTTAAAACATTTCACGCAAAATAAATTCACAAGACAGAATATTTTATTAGGACGAAAACAAGTTTAGGTTTTCCTCCGCGTGAAGGGACAAAACTAGAACGTTCGGCGAATAAAATCCTGCAAATCACAGTAATGAACTAAAAGCAAATAACTATCATGCAAGATATCCAAACGAGTATAAGATCCAATCCATCATAAATATGCTGAAAAATAATAGTCCAGTACAACAAAAACTCACCAAAGTAGTGGGCTGACCGAAGCACTGAAGATTTCGGAACCAGATGCATGGGACGGCGATCGAATGTGGAACCGGCGGCGTGGAAATGATGGTGGTCGCTGTCCTCGGCGGTGGGATATGAAAACGGGCTGGAAATGGATGGATCTGGTCACGTGAGTAGAGATCCGGACGGGGGTGGATAGATCCGATGATTTGATAACGGATCCGGCGTATGGGGGTTATGTATGAGGGTGGAAATTACGAATGGGGGGAAAACCCTAGATCTAGACTGATCTAGTATTTTAGGACGGAGAGAAAGTGGATCCACGTGGAGAGGGTGGAAGGGGAATCGGTGGGGCTGCTGGAAGAGAATAGGGGGGGACTGGCGGGTTTGCAACTGGGCTGGGAAGGGCGGCTAACCTTGGAGGAGGGTGGCGGCGGCTGGTTGGGGGCTGGCGGCTGGGAGGGGGGCTGCTGAAGGCAGGCGGCAGGGAGGGGCTGCTGGAAGGCCAGCTGGCAGGGGGGAGTGGCTGATGGGCAGCGGTTTGGAGGGGTTGCTGCAGGCGGCGGTTTGGAGGTTGCTGGACAGAAGGATTGGCGGCAGTTTGGGGGGAATGTGGATGGTCGGAGGGTTGATTAGGGGGTAAACTATAGGTTAAGAATAGTTAATTTCATTTTTAAACAGTAACTATAAGATAATTCAAGGGTGCTGGACAGCAACAGGCGGCTGTGTTTGGGAGGAATTGGATGGCTGTAGGAGGGGGGAAAAGAGGCTTAGGGTTAGGGGAAGGCTTGGGGAGGAAGATACCAACCTAGGAGTCGTCACCTAGGGTTTCACCGAGTTGGCACCGTGGAGGGATCGCCGGATTTCGGGATTTCTCTTCTCCAAAATCTGCAATCCCTCAAAACCAGCCACTACATGTCTATTTATAATAAAATAAAGACTAGGGAATCCCACCTTCAACGGCTATGATTGGCCAGAGGTGGGGCTGCCCAAATACATCAAAATAAATGCAAACATAGTAAAACAATATATTAAATCGATTCGCAACGCGAATCCGGACACATCTGTGGAGTCCGATCGTCAATCCGGGCACGCCATATATGGTAAGTCGCCAAATCAGCCCCGAGTGGGCCCAAAACTCGTCCTCGTGTCTGCTCCGCATCAAATAGGCTAGGCAGCCAAGTTAAACTTCTCAAACTAAGCGCGTAGAGACTGCTTAATGTCACAGAGAGCCTTCTGCAGAAAGACATACAAGTGACTCTGTCGTAGTTTCATAAACATAGGGTTATTGCATGTAGATAGTCTCAAATAGATCTCCATTGAGGAAGTTTTTAATGACAAGTTGATGCAACCTCCAGTGGCGGTGAACAACAAAAGATATCAAGATCCTTAGAGTACAGATATGAATTGTGTTCAACTTCAGAGGAGAAAAAGTATCCTTAGAGTCCATATCTTGCTAGGGACACGAGTCGCACCTAAAGGCACTCAACTAAGCCATCCGACATATATTTTTAGCGTGAGCACCCCACAATAGACTATCTGAGATACAAGTGCACTACATCCAAGGTATGATTGACCCAGACAGACAACATCTCCTTATCTATCATTGCATGCTACCATAGAAAACAAGCAAATCTATGAAGAGAAACAAAGTGATGAAATAAAGCGAAGCTCAATGAAGGACGAGAAGTACATTGAACGCTTTGCTTTGCGAAGGGCAATGGGTAGATCTTCCAATGCAGGAGTATCATCAGTATCTAACGAAACTAGATGAAGAACTCTATGGCGGAAAAAGTATTTTGTAGGTAATGGGTAATGAAATATGAAGTGTTCTATAGGCAAGGGATGCATTTGTGAAGCTGGTGGAGCGGTGGAAATATGAGCTAGGAATGAGAGTGGAGTTGGGCAAGTAGGAGTAGATGACTCAATCATAAGTAGGATGGGATATATCCAGTCGGTTGAAGTGGATGTGAATATAATGGTGAAGGGAAGGGTTAATCGTCAAGAAAGGTGACATTTGCAAAGGCAACCAGTTTCCTACTCTGAGAGAATAACAAACATAGTATTTTTGAGTCTGAGAGTACCAACAAATATATTTTAGGGCATTATCCAAAGGAGGTCCTATCTAGTGGACTCCATAGATACAACCAAATAGCCACATAGTGAGAGCAAAGAAAGGGTCCAAATGAAAAAAGCGTGAAGATATGAGATACAATGTTGAGGACAAATGAAGGTAGCCGAGATGAGGTATATGCGGCCATAATTGCAAAGTATCAATAGTGAATTGGAACATCCATTTGGAACATGAGCGACTGGGCAACCTCAAACAAATGATGGCTTTTACATTCAATAACACCATAGAACATGATGCTAGTGAATGACGTCATACTTCAAGTCTCTCGGAACTCATGACTTAAGTACTCACACATGATTTTGACATTAATGGAACATTGAGTGCAAACTTTAAATGTGAAAGAACAAACATGAAAAATGCGCAAAATTTGTAAAGCATCATGCATAAACTATATCAGGACAACCCGAAGTAATCATCAATAAAAGTGGCAAATTACTTAAAGCCAGACAAACTAGGGGTTCTATAAGAACCTCATACATTAGAGTGGGCCATAGAAAAAAGGGATATCATTTCTCGACGGCTGAGAAGGTAGATCTATGATGTTTGTCATAGATATAGGACTTACAATTGAAAACGGATGGAGAAAGGCACGTTAGGAAGAGCCCGGTTAAGGATCAGATGGGGATGATGGCTGAGGCGGTGTTGCCAATCAACAATCAAGATGGAGGAAAAAACCAAAATATAAATGTCCAAGATGTAGAGTTTGTTCTCTTCATCATGTATCTTAAGTTCATGTATCACAAACAAAGAAGAAAAGAAAACTATGGAGTTGTCAGCCTGAGTAAAACTACTAAGAAACAATAACTTCAAATGTGAACTTGACACATATGAACGCATACGTAGTGGGCGCGAGAGACACTACTCCAGAGTCATAGACAAGAATGGGTGGCACCGTTGGAAGTGCAAAAGTCCACGTGATGCCATATGGACCGTAACACTCAAATCTACAATCCACGTAGTACGAGAAAAGCAAGATAAACCTTATGTCATTGCAAAGGAAATATAAGCAGGGGATAAGTGAGAAAAGATTGTAGGCGCAACACTAGAGGAAGTCTCCAAGTAAGTGGCCTTTGAAGCAGGAAAAACACACAATCCAGGGCTATAAACCTATAGCAATCGGAGTCCTGATCAGGACAGAGAGTCTAAGAGTTGCAACAGCCAACCGCTATCGGGGGTTTAATTTAACATAATGAAGCCTCAATTGGGACATAGAATCAAGGAGCTATAGCATGAGACAGTTACCAAGGGCCCAATAGATGTATTAGAGGCTTCGATATAGAGAGATTTGGATCTCAGAGAAATAAATCAAATAGGGATTCAATGTACCAAAACTGAGGCCCGAGAGCAGCAAGCACGCAGAAAATGGGATTGAAACTAACCGCATCCCAAATAAATAGTATCGAGAGCCCGAAAGTTGAAAATAACAAAATTGTATGACGCAACAACGATTGTCCCCAGTAGAAGCAGAATGTCAGACAACTGAGGAAGTGAAGCTCAACCTCACCGCCAGAGGAAGTTGTCGACTAGGGCATGAGAGCCAAAAGATATCAGAAAATGGGAAGAATGCCAACCTCAACACACACGGTATAGGGAGGAGCCGTCAACCATTTATATAGTGGAAGGAAGGTTGAACGGCGACAACAACAACGTCATACGACATCGGCAAGGGTATCAAAGACAATGACGGTGATCAACGTCGGCAACAGCGATGGTTGCGCCTTTGGACGAAGGTCTAAGTCTTGAGACTAATGCTTGTCTCTGATATCATGTGGAAGAAAATAAAAAACCTTCTCATTCATTATATTAGTCACCTAAACAACCCTATTTATACAATAACATAATATACAATATTTAAGTATTGTCTACAATTATGTAGAGTAAGTTCGGTGATAAAAAAATAGCTGAGATCTTTGATAAAAATATTTAAAAGTTAAAACGATGGAGGAAATGCTTAAGAGTTAAAGAGCTTGGGTTTAGTGGGGGAAAACTCTAGATATGATATACAACTTTGGTAAGTGTGATATACTATCAAATAATAGTACTAAAATATGAAGAATGCATGTGTCAAAGGTTTAAATATCTTCATCTACAATACAAAAAAGTAAGGATATATAAGATGATGTGTTCTAAACACAAGGCTACATGATTAAAATTGAAAAAGTTCTCAAAAGTACTATGGGGTGGGAATTATCATAGTGATTTAAAGGTAAGTTTTATACAACAATAATAGGAACCAATGTTATATGGATCATAGTGATGCTCGATAATGAAATCATGGATAACCAAGTTAAGCATAGAAGAAATAAGATTTATCTTGATGATGCGCAAAAAATTTAAATTAAAAATGATACACTTAAGAGATCGTGCAAATAATATCAACTGAAGAAAAAATAGTGAAAAGAGACTTAAATGTCATCTCATATAAAACAAAGAGTAGATAATGCACCAATAACAAAGGTAGATGTTGACTAAGAGTAGATAATGCACCAATAATAAAGGTAGATGTTGACGAGTAATAAAGAAAATAGAAAAATTAAAGGTAAAATAAAAATAAGTAGTGCAGAATAGGTGATGCAGATCAGCGACCGACACGAGTCTATTTCCGCAGGAGGCGGTGAGCCGCTTCCTGTACGGGCGATCCGAGTCCGCTGTTGCGCCCGGATGGTCATTTCGAGTCAATTTGATGTATTACTTTATATTTTTTTAGTCGTATTTAGCATCTGATCGGCTTGGACGTTGTGGGTCATCCGATTAGGATGCCCTATTTTCAGTTTGAGTATTTATATATGCAGGTTATGGTGGGTGGGGAGTATCGATGGTTTCAGATTCATTTTGAAACTGTCGGTCTCCTCTTGGTGCGACGCCAAGCAATCCTCTCTGGTGCGACGTCAGATACCCTCTCTTCCTCCCCCTATTCCCTGACGATCTCTCTCTGCTTGGCTCCTCTTCTTCGCTGGTGAACCCCACTACCCTAGACGCCCCATCCACTACCTGCAGCCATCTCCACCTACTTCCCCATAGCTGCCCCCTACTCCTCCCCTAAACCACCGCCAGAAACAACTTCCATCCAGATCTAAAGCCCGCCTCCCCCCCCCCCCCAACTCCTCTCATACTGATGATCCGCCCCAAAGCCTCTTAAAATTGCCTCCTGCCCTCCTACTAAAGCCCAGCGGCACCCCCCAAACCTTCTCACAGCCCTTCCCCTCATCCATAACCGACCCAACCCAGCTTCTATCCCTTCCCGAGCCCTCCCCTGCCACTGTTCAGCAATCAGCCACCCCAGACGGAGCCTCCATCCATTGGATCATCATCATTCTCCACCCCATCGCCGCCTGCATGTGTAAGTTGTAGTTTGAAGTTGTCATTTTTGTCATTATGTACTTGACACCATATTTCTGTGGATGTTTGTTTCATTTGTTATGAGTATTGGTTATTGTGTGACTTGCAGGGTTTATTCTGCGCATGCTTAAAAATATTTGCGCCTTGGTTTGTTTGTTGAATGTCAATTGTTTTACCCTAATCAATATTTGCGAACGCTTGTGCCTCTGAATCTTTTTTTATATTACTAAATATTGTAGCTATTTTAAGCAGACATCCTCTTGCATTTACATCATATCACATTGCATGTAGGATTGCATTTAGTGTGTCCATCCTGATTCGACCTGCCACTGCATCAATAGGTTTAACAGATGTAACACAAAATAGGAAATAATGGAGAATAGGGATTGGTAAACCAAATCCAAATGGAATAAGGCCAATGATGCAATGATGATGATGACCAGTGAGAAAAGGATGCTCTGAGTCACTTCTCGCGATAAAATATTTTGAGAGGATGTTCTTCTGAACGAGGTGGAAACCTAGCTTGCACATTGATGTGAAGGAAGGTGGCCAAAGTATCTCACTTCTGAAACATGCATTTAGTTGCTCGTTTACAGCATTGCAAAATAATTAGAACTTCACTCTCAGAAGGTGAACCATAGCTCGTAAGATGATCCTTAATCCCTTGGCAAAATGTTTGTGAGCTGGAATAGAAGAAAATGGAATGCCAAATTTGTAGCGCCAGTTTATGGAGTAAACTTATAAAACTGAACAAGCATCTTAGGCCTATTGATAGTTTTAGCCTCTTATAACTACTTAATCTTGCAAATTCATGCTAACTCTATCTAAAAAAGAACCACGAAACCAAGTCTATCTGAAATTTCTTCCAGTATTTACATGAGCATTATGGAAGGTTTAATAGAAGGTTCAATAGAAGGTTTCTGCAGAGCCCTTATAAGTTGTTGTATATCATTATCAAGTGCATAATTGACATTATATTATCCTAGTAAGGGAACAATCACATAAACTGAACTACTATGCATCAACAGACTTTAAACAAAATTAAATGTGAATGACAACGAAATGATATCGTATGGCAGGACTTCCCTCATGTATAAGGACACAGGGATGTAAGACAAACCGATAAGGGAATAAGTATCTAATAAAATTTAGATTTTTAAAATATACTAAAGCAAATGCATGTTAAAGCATAAACAAAATGCGAAAATAAAGTACACACAAAGATAATTAAAGAATGGTATCCCTTCAGATGAAGGAGCATACTACCACAAAGTAGACTACAAAATATTCATATAATAATAATAATAATCCAAACAAAAGCATTCAATGTCTTCTAGAAGGATTCAAAAATATGTAAAGAACAAGAAGGAAAGATATTACATGGAAATAAAAAAAAGATGACTATCATATCTAGTTTGTAGATGCATACTAGATGCAAACTGTTGAATAAAATGTGTACAAAGGCACATAGCAAGGCCCAACTAGAGCTCATTAATTCTTTAGGATTTAGTCTCACATCTTAGAATAAGATTACTGTTCTTCTCACTTCATATATAAGTGTACAAATACTTGTATGCATATAAGAAATTAATAAAATATTTCAATTATTTCTCTTTTCCGTGTTTTTCTACATGGTATCAGGGTGAAGAAAATCTTGATTCCTCGTTCTTTTGTGGTTCGTTATAGCTCTCGGCCTGAGCCCTTGCGGACTCTTTTTTTCTTTCTAGCGGTCTCCACATCTAACCGCTTCTCCTTTCTACGAGCCCTGCTTGGCTCTCGTGTGATCCCCTCCGTCGTGAGCTCTCCTTGGGTCTTTTTATAGGATTTCAAGCTGTTCTCCACGACCCACCGCTTTCCCCTTCTGTCCGTCGACATTCTATGCGCTCTGCGATCTCGTTGGCTGCTCCTGCAACCTCGTTCGATTGAGAGTGCGAGCACTGTGCCCGCCTCTCCTGCTCCTGTCGTAGCTTCTGCGAACTCAGTGTCCGCCTTATCTGCGAGCACTGTGTCCGCCTTTCCTGCTCCCATTGTTGCTTTTGCGATCTCTGTATTCTCTTCTTCCGATCTCGCTGGTTCTCCCACACGCCTCTGGTTGTTGTCGAGTTCCTGTCCACATTTCTAACTGTCTCTTCCGTCCGAAGGAGCTCAGTCCCTCCTCTGTCGAGCTTCCTCTTTCCTGCGAGCTCTCCTGATCGCCAAGCTCTTGTCCTTGTTGTTCGCATCTGTCAAGCTCCCGCTCAGCTCCTCGGCGTGGTCGCGACCTCAGCGTGACCGCACGCTCTTTCCCGCGAGCTCTCCTGCTCGCCAAGTTCTTGGCCACTGCTGGTCGCAAGATCTTTCCCGCGAGCTCTCCTGCTCGCCAAGTTCTTGGTCGCTATTGCTCACCTCTGCCAAGCTCCCGCTCAATTCTTCGGTGTGACCGCATCCTCAGCATATCCGCGACCTTGGCGTGACCGCGCCCTCGGCCCACCTCCCCGCCAGTTTTCTTGCGCTCCTCGCCTGCTTCAATGGACTTGAATGATGCCTCGTCTCTTCCAGCCCGTGTTGCGGCTCCCCTACCTGAAGTTCGTGATGAGCTTCGGATCACCACTATCTTTCTTAATGAGAAGAACTTTGTTGAGTAGGTGCACTCCGTTCGTGTTCTTCAGACGAAAGGCCTCCATCATCTAACCAAGGTTACTCCTACTTAGCCCACCGAGGAATGAATCTGTGATGAAGGCTGTGTCCAATCTTGGATTCTAAACTCGATCGACAGTGAACTATATCGTATGACCATGTATCATGAGACGGCCAAGACCATGTGGGAGAAACTTCACTCCTTCTATTCTGGCAAGGATAGCTTGCAACACCTGTTTGACATCATCACGAACATTCAATCTCTCGAATCAGGGGTGGTTGGAGACTTAACCTCCTTTGTTGGCGATCAAAAACTCTAGTTGAGGTCTGGATTCAGCATCAGCCTCCAACAGTTGATCTCGTTGTCCAATGTGCTCAGAAAGAAGCGGTTGGCATCGCCATGATGATGGCCCATGTTCCGCCTCATCTACACAGCGTCCGGGCTCATATCCTATCTTCCTCCACCATTCCGTCTCTTTCGGATGTGTGATCCATGCTTTTAAAGGTCACCCCCCCCCCCCCCCATGCTCCTAGGACTCTCTCCGGCTCTCCTCCATCACTCTTCTACATCTCACCCCGCTCCATCATCAGCTCGTGGAGCTCGCACCTCTTCTCGGGGTAGGGGTCATAACGGAATGACTCGTCCTAAGTGTACTCATTGTGGTCGGGATGGTCATCTTAAGGCAACATGTTATCGTAAGCATGGTATACCCCCACAACAACATGCATCCATTGTGGTCGATACTCCTTCCACCATCCGTACCGACATTGATACTTTGCGCACCCAGCTCCAGTAACTTCAGGGGATGATCAGTCGTTCATCTGGCTCGGTTGTGTCGATATCCAATGAAGGTATCTCCTGTCTCTCCCATAGACCAACTTGAATTGTGGACTCGGGTGCCACAAATCATATTACTCCGCAGAAACCACCTCAGTACTTGAACTTTGTGCATCCTAAGTTCATCACAGTGGTCAATGGTGACACCACCTTGGTTTCCGGTTCTGCTGATGTGCCCCTCACTTCATCTCTCTCACTATGCTCGGTTCTTCATGTTCCGGGCTCTCCTTTCAACCTTCTCTCTGTTAATCATCTTACTCAGGAACTTGATTGGTTTGTAACCTTCTCTTCCTCTTCTTTTGTTGTGCAAGATCGACGGAAGCAGAATATCATTGGTAAAGGGCGATTGTCCAACGGACTCTATCACTCTAAACGTCTCTCCCACAGTTCTCTCATCTGTCAATTTTGTTGATTGAAATCGACGTCTTGGACATGCTCATCTCCCAATTCTCTAGAAAGCTCTTCCCGATCTATCCCTCACTGACTTCACTTGTGAGTCGTGTATCTTCGGAAAACAACATCGTTCTTCTTTTCTCCCTCATTGTACTCAGCAATGCTCCTTTTGAAATTGTGTGACTGAGGGCAAGAATCGTCACCTTCTTGAGGTCGCTCGCTCACTTATGTTTCAAATGAAGGTTCACAAGCTTTATTGGAATTTTGTGGTTTTGACATCTTGCTATCTCATCAATCGCATGACCTCCTCCATTCTCAACTATACAACCCCTTTTAGTCTTCTATTTCCCTCCACATCTCCTTTTCCAGTCATGTCTCGTGTCTTTGGATGTACCTGCTATGTCCACTACCTTGTCCCCTCCATCGACAAGCTTACTCCTCGTGCAATCAAAAAGGTTATGTATGTTATTCTCCCGACGATCGCAAGGTTGTTACATCTGCGGATGTGACCTTCATCGAAGACCAGCCTTTTCACTCTTTCCGTCCAGCACCTACAATCCTACAACGCCCTACCATTCATGTTACTTCTCGTCTTCCACCACTCCTAACCCCGATCCCTGTACCCTCCAAACCGCCTCTTCTTCGTGTGTACACTTTTCGCCCTCCTCATTCTGATGCCCTAAGACAGTTACCCTCTACTAATGATATTATGCGGTCTAAAAATCTAGCAGCAACATCTACCGCTCATACTCTGCTAATTATGTGTCCTTGCATCGCCTCTTTGGTGCTTCAAAAATTTGCAATTGCTTTGTCGTCTATTTCCACCCCTAACTCTCTACAGGAGGGCCTTCAGCATCCGGGATGGCGGGCGGTCGTGGATGAAGAAATGGCTGCTCTTTGGGCAAATCAAATGTGGGATCTTGTCCCTCTTCCTCCCGACTAGACTTGTGTTGGCTGTCTTTGCCATCAATCATGGTCCGGATGGGAAGGTTCAACGTCTCAAGGCTCGCCCGGTGGCTTGTGGTTTTACTCAATAACCCGGCCTTGACTATGACAAGACCTTCTCGCCTGTCGCAAAACTAAATATTGTTTGTCTTGATCTCCCTAGTTGTTTATCGACAATGGCAGTTGCATCAATTGGATGTCAAAAATTCTTTTCTCAATGGCGATCTGCTGGAGACTGTATATATGCAACAACCTCCCGGGATTGAAGACCACTGAGGAGTCCCTTGTATGTTACCTCAAAAAATCTATTTATGGTCTCAAACAGTCTCCTCGTGCATGGTTTGACAAGTTTAGTCAGGTTGTTCGTGATATTGTGTTCACTCGAAGCTCGGCCGACTTCTCCCTATTTACTCATCATCGTCTGACAGGCACAGTGATTCTCATAGTTTATGTCGATGATATTTTGATTACGGGTGATGCTTTAAAAGGAATACACATAATCAAGCAACATTTGGCCTCTGTTTTTCAAACCAAAGATCTGGGAAATCTTCGGTACTTCCTTGGCCTCGAGGTAGCACGGCGTCCTGATGGCCTTGTCCTATCTTAAAGGAAGTACAGTCTTGATCTTCTTCATGATGCTGGCTTCTATGGATGCAAGCATGTTGATACACCTATGGATGTCAAACACAAGCTCTGCACTCATGCCTCCGACTCTGATCTACTCTTCCTGAACCCAGAGTACTATCGTCATCTTCAAGGGAAACTGATTTATCTTACAGTTACAAGATCTGATATATCCTTTGTTGTTGGAGTTGTCAGTCGATACATGCATGCTCCATGAATCTCTCACCTCCAGGAAATTGAGCGCATCCTCCGATATTTGAAGAACGCTCCTAGACAAGGGCTTGTATACAAGCCTTCTTTTTTCCTTATCTCTTATTGCCTACTGTGATGCAGACTATGCTGGTTCTCTGGATGATCGTTGTTCCACAAGTGGATATTGTACATACTTTGGTGGACATCTCATCACCTAGCGCAACAAGAAGCAGGTCGTGGTTGCTTGCTCATCTGCCGAAGCTGAGCATCATTAAATGGCCTCTGTTGTGTCTGAGCTTACATGGTTGGAAAGCCTCCTAAGTGACCTGGGTGTTAAACTCTCCTCACTGACCACTTTCTTTTGCGACAGTCAAGTTGTTATACATATTGCCAAGAATCTCATATTTCATGAACGTACCAAACACATCGAAGTCGATTGTCACTTCATTCGGGAGAAGGTTCAACTAAAGAAATTGAAATTAAAACATGTTTCTGTTGCTGGGCAAATTGCTGACAGTCTCACTAAGGTCTTATCGCGTCCGCTATATTATTAGTTCTTGTCCAAGTTTTGTGTTTGCGATCTGTATGCTCCAGCTTGCAGGGGAGTGTTGAATAAAATATGTACAAAGGCCCATAGCAAGGCCCGGCTAGAGCCCACTACTTCTTTAGGATTTAATCTCACATCTTAGAATGAGATTATTGCTCATTTCTCTCTTCCTATATATGTGTACAAATACTTGTATGTATGCATATGAGAAATTAATAAAATATTTCAATTATTTCTCTCTTTTCCGAGTTTTTCTTCACAAACTAAGCGCCCAAACCAGGTTATCAATTAAAGAAGGTTAGTCCATGGAACAGATAGGGTTAACAAAACATCAATAAGTTTAACAAATATAATACTTTAATGTGCAACTGCCTTAAGGAATAAATACATTTAAGATTAGTCAAACAAAAAGCACTTATGCGCGTACACGCAATGGCTGCGAAAATATCAAATATCTTGAGCAAATATTATACCTGTGTAGGATCAACATAATTTGGTAAATTCTCCAGGTAAAGCTCCCATTCCTGCCCATTCCATTCCGCAACCTCATCCTCTCTTGGAATTTTTCCTAGCTTAAATTCTTGCGCGAGAAACACAATTTTTGTGTAGATTGTTGACTCTGGCTCCATAGCATCTGGGGGGATACCAGTGCCCTCAACCCAAAGTTGAAGATTAATCTGGTTTTCTATCCCAGGCACATTTGCCTTTAGAAATTCAAGAAATGTCTCTGTATCTATCGACTGAAACTTAAAGGTGGCAATATACTTCTTCAGGAAGTCATCAAAAGCCGGACGGCCAATCTGCATTTTCCACCCAATAGGGAATTGATATGTAAGAACAACTAAAATAATAATAATACATATATTGATAAGGTTTTGCAAGCTATTCATATAGAAGAAGAAGACTCTCAATCAAACTTGCACCTGGCGTTCAATGCGCCAGAGGAATTGGAACCCCTTCTCATATGGCACCTGAGAATAAAGTTCATCAGGGTCCACACCTTCCTGTTTAGTCTTCAGTTTTGTGAACTGCATGTTGTCCTTGAACCTTTCCATTTCCTCATTCAATCCCCTCCACCCAATTCCAATATTGAGATCTGCTCGTTCTTTTCCCTGAACAACCTCAACAATTCTCCTCTCAGCATACGTTGTAAAACCCTGAAAACATCAAGGGTGAGGATTAAGAAGAATCCAATGCAAGAAAAAAAATGTGGAAACATGGTGCATAATGGTTAGAAGCTACAACACAAGTCAATAGATAAGCTTTCCAGTCATGCTAAGTGATCCGATAAATACTTCGAGGTCTCATAGTTAGGGAGAACCTCCAAAGGAGCTCGAGGCAATCTGGGTCAATATAAGACAGTTTAGTTGTTTTGTTTCTTTCCTCGCGGAAGGACTCACGAGTTACAGTCTTACAGACGGCCATGGAAAAGTGAGAGTTCTGTTTTCTTATTCCTACAGAATAGGAAGAAGGAAGATGAGCTCAACTGCAAAATAGTGAGCGCTCGCTAGAGTGATCCGATAAATACTTCGAGATCTCTTAGTTAGGGAGAACCTCCAAAGGAGCTCGAGGCAATCTGGGTCAATATAAGACAGCTTAGTTGTTTTGTTTCTTTCCTCGACGGATGGTCTCACACTACAAACGACCTTGGAAAAGTGAGTGTTTGATTTTCTTATTCCTACAGAATATAGGAAGATGTGCTCGACTGCAAAAAGTGAGCACTCACTAGCGATTGTAACAATAGTATGGCAATGTTTAAAGTAGAAGAAAACTTTATTTTTTTAGTATGTATAAGATAAACCCAAGTAGGGTGAGAATGACAGTCCATACATGTTACAATGATGACCATATAGAGAATGGGTGTGACATGACCCCCAAACATTAATATGAATCAAAGCAAAGTGTTGTTCAACTTAAGGTAAAGATAAATGACAAAATGAGAAGCGTTTATAGTTAGCAAAGCTCACAAACATTACAATGAATTTTTTTAAAAATATATCTAAGAAACCTGCACTTCCATCCAAAAGTCCGAAGTGATAAAGAGGAGTGAGGCGGGGCTTATAAGCACAGACGGGTGATGCGTGGTAGGCAATGTGGGACTAATCAACAACACGGACCACCGGGGATAATCCTTACATGAAGCAGTCTCACACGACGCGGTCCCGCTGGAATCAGATCAACCAACAAAATAGAACACAAAATTAGAAGGTAGAAGACGTCTCATAGACTCAATGGAAGGATACACAAGGCAACCGTGGCGAACACAAGACTCATGGAGAGGGTAGAAATTATAGCATGTGAGAGAGAACGATCCAAAACGTACAAGTCATATTGCATCCTATTAGAGTCAAGGACCAACTTCGTACTCAATTTCTAAAGCATGACATGAGAGATAAAAAGTGGCGGCGCAATTCAAACTATTTGTAATATTAGTAATAAAAAGTAAAATTATGGTAAAGCCAGAAACCGGGGAACATAAGAAAAAGTGAAAGGCCACAAGTAACTATACCTTTGCCATATATGGTTGTTTGAGAGTAATCGACAATGCTATCTTTATCCTTCCCATAGAGAGGAAGGTGAGATATAAAATTATAAGAACCTATCATGTCGTCAATAGTACCCAAGGTTGCAGATGTCGGATGTCATGGACATGTCGTTTTGGGTTTTCATGTCGATTTTTTATATATTGGGGGATATATCGGGGGTATTTTAAATATCGGGTTTTAATATTTAATTAATTATATATATAATTATATTTTTTTATTTTTTTATTTTATACATGTTACAATATTAACTATTTTACAACCTATTGAACTTCTAAATATTAAAAGTTATATGAAACATTTAACATACAATACGTTAATGATAGAAAATTAAATTTAAGAAGTTTAAGAAGTTTGCAACTACATATATTTTATATAACATCAAAATTTTAAAAATTAAATTTCAAACATACCTTATTCTTCAATCCTCATCGCTTACGTACTCATCAATAGTCGGCATAGTAGATAGAATATGGTCATCATTTGATGAACCCTCTACATCTGCCTCGTCCATCGCAGATATTTTTCTCTTTCCCTATCGTTGATAACCAATCGCTGCGTCTTTGCTCTTTGCTATTCTAGGAGACCTCCTTGCATCATGATCAACGTCAACAATATATCGAAGTTGCGCCCACGCAAACCCCTCTCCAGGAAAGACTTCATCATCGTCATCATCATTATCATTCTCATCATCATCAACATTCACCATCCACTCTTGTACCTTCCCCGAATATAAGCTCTTAGCTGCCAATTGATCTTGAGATGTGTCGGAATATTTCGACTTCAACAAATCATTGAACTTCACAAAAACAAGATCGCTCAATCTTTTGATGTCGAGTTTAATCCTCTTCTTAGAATGTATCTATAAAATTTAAAAATATATAAATAATGCATACAATTATATAATAAGATATTTTGTTAAGCTAAATCACTAAATTAATGCATATCATCTAAAACGTGCTCCAGTTTCTCTCACAGCCAGAGGATGAAGTAGTCAGGCTCAAAATCTTCATAATCACAATTTTGAGGTGAGGCGTATCAGCACCGTTAAACCTCCGCCAATGTAATGTGAAAAAATAAAATGACAACACATTTCAATTATACATCATTAAAAATTATAGGGTTAATCAAAAAAGAATTTAAAATGTACCTGGATTTAAGTTGAGATTTTGTAGTTGTCTCTTTACCATGTCTTTACCAAATAATGCTTGTTGGTATTGATAAAGATCAAGCTCAGCACTGATGTAATTCTGCGTAGAAGAATCTTTCATATATATCCTTGAGCGACACTCAACAAAACACTCATAAACCTTCTAACGGCCTCAATCTGCACTTGGTGGGAATAGTAAAAATATGGGTTTAAGTAATATCCTGCAAGGTGCAGAGGGCTGCTCGTCTTATTCTCCCATCTACTATCGATCAACTTCCATATATGAAGGTATTTGTTCTCTTGGTGATCGAGAACAGCAACAACCTCTTCCCTAGTTCTTTTATATCCTCATATAACCACCCCATGAGAGATGTATCCCAGCCGACACTTCTCAAAACCTTCACAAATTGGGTGAATATAGCAACAACTTGCTCGACATTCGCCCAAAATCTTGCGCTCATCACTATCACTGCAGCCTAACATATGCAAAATAAGTAAATAATATAAAGCGTCAGTTTCAAACAAATATTTTAAATTAAAGTGAATAAATATACAATACATTTACTTGCTTTCCTCCGGCACTACTGGCCAACTTTGTTGCAACCCACAGTGCAGATGTAAATAGGCCCTCCAACTGCTTCTTCTTCTCTAAGATACTCTCTAAAGATAGAAACGTTGTAGCGAATTTAGTTACACCTAGACGAATAAGCTCATAAGAGTCCAATTCCTTCGTCGACTCTCTAAGCATGTCGAAAGAGATGGCGTACCCATAGATGAAGACAGAGAGTTGGCGGCCCAATGAGATAACACTCTTTTCAGCTTTCCTATATTTTGCAACAAAGTTGACTGTATGAGCTGCACAACTAGTCCAAAAAAGCTTGGGCCTCTTCAAATTCATAAGCTTCAAAGTCATAAGCTTCAAAGCCATAAGCTTTGCTGCATCCATATTATTGGACGCATTGTCCGTCACAATCTGCAAGATATTGTCCTCTCCTGGGCTCTCGGGGTTATCAATCGTCTCATCCAAGAAGTCAAAGATGATCTTTATGTCATGTGTGAAGGAGGAGACATTCTTTGAAAGTCAGAATGCAAAATGAAGCTTGATAAATAACTAATAATTGGGGTATTTTAAATCATTTGTTGTCCAAAAAAATAAATAAAATAATTTATTGCTAAACAAGGCATCAAAAATGGGTCGATATATCACAGCAACAAGGCACAAAGCCACTGAGCCAGAAAAATAGCAATCAGGCACAACCACCAAGCAACCAGACAGCCACCAGCACAAAGCCACTAAGCCACCAAGGCAACCAGCAATCCATGGTCACCAAGCAACAAGAGAGAAGAACCAGACGAGAGATTGAGAAGGCGATGCAGGGAGAAGAACCAGAGAGAGATTGAGAGGGAGAGGCAGGGAAAAGAACCAGCGTGAGAGGGAGACGCAGGGAGAAGAATGCACTTATAATGCTTTTACAGAGAGGGAGAGGCAGGGAGAAGAACCAGCGAGAGAGTCAAGGGAGAGCACTAGCGAGAGAGTCGTAGCAACCAGAGAGAAGAACCAACGAGGTCGCAGCAACCAGAGAGAAGAACCAGCAAGAGAGCCCATAGAGATCACCAGGGAGAGGGTCGTAAACACCAAAAAGAAGAACCAACGAGGACGCAGCAACCAGAGAGAAGAACCAGCCGAGAGCGAGTGAGAGTCGAGGGAGAGCATCAGCGAGAGAGTCGTAAACACCAGAGAGAAGAACCAGCGAGGTCACAGCAACCAGGGAGAAGAACAGACGAGAGTGTGAGAGAATCAAGAGAGAGCTAGGGCAGGAGAATGAGAAAGAAGCGAGAGCTCGGTTTATTAAACAGTGGCGATTATAAACCTAAATCTAAACGAGGGGAGTAAAGCGGGATTACGGGAGTTCAAAAATGCTTGATTAAAATCTAAACCAATTAATTAAAACGTGTCGTTATATCGCCCGTTTTTGGGGCATTATAACAGTGACAGGCAATATATCGGACGGTTATTTTCAAAACGCCATAGACAAAATTTAAAATGGAAACGTGGCGTTTTGGGTCCAAAACATTTATGTGTTGACATCTACAACATTGATAGTACCTAAATCAATGATCAACCTAATGGAGGATTGAGTGGGTGATTGAGTATTAGAAGAGGTTATGGGGCGTTTGGTATGAGCAGATGAAGCACTTGTTGTCCACTGGAAGGAGAACCTATCGCAATGATCATGTACAGTAAGAACCTCCTAATACGATCCGAAGGGGCCCCGAGCCGCTCCTCCATGGATCCATGGTTGGTCCCGTACAGATCACACCAGGGCCGCGGCCCGTACACCCTAACCCTTCTCCAGTGAGCATTACCAGGTTGCTCGGCACACCGATCCATAGTTGGCCCCACATGGCGGGTTGTTGAGGCCGAGACTTAAACCTGCATCCCTCCTAGATAGGATAAGGAACTTTCCTGAACTCCTATCACCAACTGAGCTCGGTATAAAGAATTTTTCCCTTGCGTTTGGCTATAGTTGAAATCCCCGAATCTAGAGTCGTTTGACCTTCCAACCCAATCCGATATTCACTTTCTTTTTTATACAAAAACCTTTTGAACTCGTAGCGACCGATGACAATTTGGAAAATTAATAAAATCCTGTGTTTTTCGCTTCAACCACATTTTCCCGCCCCGTAGACAAGGCGACCCGTATGGGTTGGGAGTCAAGCGAACAGTCCAGGAGATAAGCTTATAGAAAGAGAGGCTCATAGATCATATAAGCGCGGAGCGAAGGACGAACTGTCGATTCTCCGAAAAATGTCAATGAGTTCAACATGTTTCCGAGACTTTAACATACATGTTTGGCAACGGCAAGGAGTGTTTTTGACTTCCTAACACGAATAGCAGCTGAGCAGTGCAATGAGGAAGAGGTTTGACTTTTTTCTCGAAGCAAGCTGTGTTACAATCCCTCCTTCGCTCCGGCTCATCTACGGTCAAAATTTGCTTGGTAGCCTTATTTGGAGGCTCATAAAGAAAGCATATTGATGCATTCGAACAACTTTTATGACGATCTTAATTAGAAGTAGGAATGTCGGAATCTTGTTCATTTCATTGAACGGTCAAGGTCAAATTGATAGCAAAAGGTAAGAAAGACCTGTTGAGTTCCGAGCACTAAAAAAAGAAAGTGAATGAGGTTCTAAGTTAAGAGTATAAATAAATGAAACTAAAAAAAAAAAATTTGAATTCTCATTATTCTGGATTAACAAAAGCTATATTTCTAGTATGGAAAAGTTAATTTTTAAAACTGAACTTACGAAGATACTTAATAAATATTATTATTTAACATTTCCATCTATATGGAAATGAAACTTTTTCATTGTTTCCAACTCTATTGAATCTCGACAATTCAACATGAATTTCCTATTATTATTAGGCGAGCGACATCGAAGAAAACATCTTTCGTTTTTATTTGAGTTCTTTCCTTACCAGCAAAGAAAAGAAGGGAGTGAAATTGAAGATCGGGAACCAATTGGCATTTCTCACTCGGTTCTTTGTTACTAGATTTTGCGGCTCAGTTGGTGATAGTTCAGGAAAGTTCCTTATCCTATCTAGGAGGGATGCGGGTTCAAATCCCGGCATCAACAACCCTCCATGTGGGGCCAGTTGTGGATCGGCGTGCCGAGCAGCCTGGTAATGCTCACTGGAGAAGGGTGCTCACTGGAGAAGGGTTCGGGTGTATGGGCCGCAGCCCTGGTGCGATCTGTACGGGACCGACCATGGATCCATGGCGGAGCGGCTCGGGGCCCCTTCGGATCGTATCACCTCCTCATAGCTTGGAGTTCATCGGTCGATAGACACACAGTAGAGACATCTGAAGTAGTAGCTCCCGGAGATGAAGAGGTATCGGTCAATTGATTAGCGGGAGTAAAAATCAAATGTTGATGTTCAATAGGACACCCCTACTCCACAACCTCGACCAGGATGAATGTTCACTGTGTGTTGAGAACAATTGTGGAGTTCATAATAGTCAGTAGTACTATGTTGCATGTGAGGTATGGTGGGAACACATGTATTACTTACTGTTAATGCTAATTAGTCTTGTAAAATAGTCTGGGGGAGGGACTGCCGAAAACCAGTTCTTGTTGGACCAAGTTAAGAGTCTCTACAAGTGAAGGAATAGTTTATCGCCCCGATATCTGGACCCGAATGAGATCAATTAAATTAGTCCCTGAAGCCAAAAAAGCACGAGCCATGCATCTCTTTACAGAAATGTTCCATGTCATCAACACACTTAGGGACCATTGTGTTGATGCAACCAAGTTCCTAACGCAGCTTGAACAAACTCCAAGTAGTATCAGGAAACAAAGAATTTTTCAAGAATTAAGGCTTTGTTTGTTTTGTGTTTTCTCTCTGTTGTGTTTTTCAGAAAACAAAAACGTTATTTTTTGTCCATTTGAATAGCCTCCATTTGAAACAACTGATCCCCCAAAACGTCGTTTTATGCCTGATTATAACTTCATGAAAGAGTTCCATTCAAGAACACTTCTTTATCTTCATCTCCAACTCTTCCATCTCCAACCGCAACCACCTACCCAAACAAGCCCTAAGATGTAACATGAGAACTAAGTTAGAACACTTTGCATATTATCCTTGACGGACATAAGTAGTCTTGGTTTGGGACCAGACATGTATTGTTGTGTCAAAAAGAACACAGTTTTTGTACATTGATTTATTTTATGAGTTAAGAAGTCATGACATAACCACTGACTCGCTAGTATATCAATAAAAATTACAGGGTTAATCAAAAAAATATTAAAATGTACCTGGATTTAAGTTGGGATTATGTAGCTGTCTCTTTGTCATGTTTTTACCAAATAATCTTTGTTGGTATTGGTAAACATCAAGCTCAGCATTGATGTGATCCTGCGTAAAAGGATCTTCCATATATCCTTGAGAGACACTCAACAAAACCACTCATAACCCTCTCGTCAGCCTCAATCAACACTTGGCGGGAATAATAAAAATATGAGTTTATGTAATATCCTGCAAGGTGCAGAGGGTTGTTCATCTCCCATCTACTATCGATCAACTTCCATATAGGAACGTATTTGTTCTCTTGGCGATCGACAACAGCAGCAACCTCTTCCCTAACTTTTTTTATATCCCTATATAACCAACCCATGGAAGGTGTATCCCCACCGACTCTTCTCAAAACCTTCACAAATTTGGTGAATATAGCAACAACCTGCTCGACATTCGCCCAAAATCTTGTGCTCATCACTATCATTACAGCATAACATATGCAAAATAAGTAAATAATATAAGCGTCAGTTCCAAACAAATATTCTAAATTAAAGTGAATAAATATACAATACATTTACCTGCTTTCCTCCGACACTACTGGCCAACTTTATTGCAGCCCATTCAGCAGATGTGAATAGGCCCCTCAATTGCTTCTTCTTTTCTAAGATACTCTCTAAAGATAGAAACGTTGTAGCGAATCTAGTCACACCTGGTCGAATAAGCTAATGAGAGTTCAATTCCTTTGTCGACTCTTTAAACATGTCGAGACTCGAGAGAGATGGTGCGACCATAGATGAAGACGGAGAGTTGGCGGCCGAAGGTGATAGCACTCTTTATTGGCTTCAGCTTTCCTATATCTTGCAACAAAAGATTGATTGTATGAGCCGCACAACTAGTCCAAAAAATCATGGGTCTCTTCAAAGCCACATAAGCTTTGCTACAGCAATATTATTGGACGAACTGTCTGTCACAATCTGCAAGATATTGTCCTCTCCTGGGCTCTCAGGGCTACCAATCGCCTTATCCAAAAAGTCAAAGATGAACTTTTCGTCATGTGTGGAGGAGACATTCTTTGAAAGCCAGAATGCAAAATGAAGTTGGATAAATAACTAATAATTAGGTTATTTTAAATCATTTTTGTTCTAACAAACCAAATAAAATAAATTTATTACTAAACAAGGCATAAAAAATGGGTTGATATATCGCAGCAACAAGACACAAAGCCACTAAGCTGGAAAAATAGCAACTAGACACAACCACCAAGCAACTAGACACAACCACTAGCACAAAGCCACCAAGCCACCAAGGTAACCAGCAATCCACGGCCACCAAGCAACCATGCACAGCCACCAGCAAGGCAGGGAGAAGAATGCAGCAACTAGAAGAATGCAAAGCGAGAGATTGAGAGGGAGAGGCAGCAAATAGAAGGATGCAGAGCGAGAGATTGAAAGGGAGAGGCGGGGAGAAGAACCAGTGAGAGATTGAAAGGGAGAGGCAGGGAGAAGAACCAGGGAGAGATTGAGAGGGAGAGGCGGGGAGAAGAATGCACTTACAATGCTTTTGTAGAGAGGGCGAGGCGGGGAGAAGAACCAGCGAGAGAGTCGAGGGAGAGCACGGGCGAGAGAGTCGTAAACACCAGAGAGAAGAACCAGCGAGGTCGCAGCAACTAGAGAGAAGAACCAGCGAGAGAGTCTAGGGAGAGCACCAACGAGAGAGTCGTAAACACCAAAGAGAAGAACCAGCGAGGACGCAGCAACCAGAGAGAAGAACAAGCAGAGAGCGCGAGAGAGTCGAGGGAGAGCACCGACGAGAGAGTCGTAAACACCGGAGAGAAGAACCAGCCTAGAGCGCGAGAGAGCCGAGAGAGAGCTAGGGCAGGAGAATGAGAAAGAAGCTAGAGCTCGGTTTATTAAACATCGGCGATTATAAACCAAAATCTAAAAGGGGGGAGTTAAACAGGATTACGGGAGTTCAAAACGCTTGATTAAAATCTAAACCAATTTATTAAAACAGGTAGTTATATCGCACGTTTTTTGGGCGTTATAACGGTAACGGGCGATATATTGACCCATTTTTTTCAAAAAGCCAAAGACACAATTAAAAATGAAAACGTGGCGTTTTAGATCCAAAACCTTAAAGTCGACCGACATCTACAACATTGATAGTACCTAAATCAATGATCAACTTAATGGAGGATTAAATGGGTGATTGAGCATTAGAAGAGGTTGTGGGCATTTGGTATGAGCAGATGAAGCACTTGTTGTCCACTGGAAGGAGAACCTATCACAATGATCATGTAGAGTAAGAACCTCGTAGCTTGGAGTTCATCGGTTGATAGACTCACAGTAGAGACATCTGTAGTAGCTCCCGGAGATGAAGAGGTATCAGTCAATTGATTAGCGGGAGAAAAGAGCAAATGTTGATGTTCGGTAGGACACCCATACTCCACAACCTCGACCAAGATGAATGTTCCCGATGTGTTGAGGGCAAACGTTGAGTTCAGAGTAGTTGTCTCTCGTGGGGCAATAATCACAAATAGATTCAGTAGTACTATGTTCCATATGAGGTATGGTAGGAACACATGTATTACTTGCCGCTAATGCTGAACAGTCTTGTAAAATAATCTGGGTGAGGGACTACCGACAACCAGTTCTTGTTGGACCAAGTTAAAAGTCTCTACAAGTGAAGGAATAGTTTATTGCCCCGATATCTGGACCCGAATAAGATCAATTAATTTAGTCCCTGAAGCCCAAAAAAACTCGAGCCATGCATCTCTTTACAAAAATATTTCATGTCATCAACCCACATAGGGACTATTGTGTTGATGTAATCAAGTTCCTAGCGCAGCTTGAACAAACTCCGAGTAGTATTAGGAAACAAAGAATTCATCAAGAATTAAGGGCTCTGTTTGTTAGGTGTTTTCTCTCTGTAGTGTTTTTCAGAAAACGCAAATGTTATTTTTGCCCATTTGAATAGCCTTCATTTGAAACAACGAATCCCCCAAAACGTTGTTTTATGCCTGATTATAACTTCATGAAAGAGCTTCATTCAAGAACACTTCTTTATCTTCATCTCCAACTGTTCCATCATCAACCGCAACCACCTACCCAAACAGGCCCTAAGCTGCAACATGAGAACTAAGTTAGTACACAATTGCATAGTTTCCTTGACAGGCATAAGTAGTCTTAGTTTGGGCCCAGATAAGTATCGTTGTGTCAAAAAAAGAACACAGTTTTTGTACATTGATTTATCTTATGAGTTAAGAAGTCATGACATAACCACTAGTCGTGACATAAACACTGACTCATTAGTGTATCATTAAAAATTATAGGGTTAAACAACAACACTCAAGCCTTTATCCCACCATAGTGTGGTCGGCTATATGGATCCTTTGTCGTCATTGCGCCGTATCTTTAATCATAGCCTCATTAATACCTAAGTACATCATATCTTTCCTTATAGTTTCATTCCAAGTCTTTTTTTGGTCTACCCCTCCCCCGTTTAACATGTCTAGTGACTAAACTCTCACAATGCCTAACAGGTGCCTCTAACGGTCTCCTATGTACTTGTCTGAACCATCTTAAAAGGGCTTCTCGCATCTTCTCTACAATTGGCGCCACTCCTGTCTTATCTCTGATACATTCATTCCTAATTTTATCCAGTCTCATGTGACCACACATCCACTTAAGCATTATCATCTCCGCAACTCCCATTTTTTGCTCATGTACACCATTCACTGCCCAACACTCAGAACCGTAGAGCATTGCTGGCCTAATTGCAGTACGGTAAAACTTGCCTTTAAGTTTTAATGGTACTTTACGATCACATAAGATCTCAGACGCACCTCTCCACTTCAACCAACCTGCTTGGATTCTATGTATCACATCTTTATCTACATCACCATCTTTTTGAATTATCGATCCCAGGTATTTAAAGCACTCACTGCGGGAAATATCTTGGTCACCCAATTTAATGACGGAGTCATCCAACCTTCTTGCACTACTAAATTTAAGCTCTATATACTCTGTCTTTGTCCTGCTCAACCTAAAACCCTTCTTTTCTAAAGTGTCTCGCCAAGATTCAAGTTTCACGTTTACACCCTCGCGTGTCTCATTAACCAAAACAATATCATCTGCAAATAATAAACACCAAGATAGTGCTTGTTGGATATGTCTGGTGAGCTCATCTAAGATAAGGGTAAAGAGATAAGGGCTTAAAGCTGACCCTTGATGTAAGCCAACGACGATCGGTAATTCCTGTGTTAATCCTCCAGATGTCCTCACTCTGGTCACTGAATTTGTATACATATCTTTGATTACATCAATGTATGATACATTTACACATTTCTTTTCTAAGACTCTCCACAAGACTTCTCTTGGAACCCTATCATAAGCCTTCTCCAGATCAATAAACAACATATGCAAATCTTTTTGTCTTTCCCAATAGTTGTCAATGAGTCTCCTCAAGAGATATATAGCTTCCATGGTTGACCTCCATGTCATGAATCCAAATTGATTCTCTGAGATGCTAGTCGCTCGTCTAACTTTTCTCTCTATTACGCGTTCCCATAGTTTCATAGTATGACTCATTAATTTAATTCCCCTATAATTGACATAATTTTGTATTTCTCCTTTGTTCTTATACAAAGGTACCAAAATACTTTCTCTTCATTGGTCTGGCATCATCTTTGTCTTCAGTATCTTATTGAAGAAATTTGTAAGCCATAAAATTCTTTCCCTCCCTAAGCATTTCCATACTTCAATGGGTATATCGTCTGGCCCAACCGTCTTTCCATTTTTCATCTTCTTTAGAGCGTCATCTATCTCTGTGCTTGAATTTTACGATAAAAAATTTAAAATGTACCTGGATTTAAGTTGGGATTTTGTAGTTGTCTCTTTGTCATGTCTTTACCAAATAATCCTTGTTGGTATTGGTAAAGATCAAGTTCAGCACTGATGCGAACCTGCGTAGAAGGATCTTTCATATATATCCTTGAGAGAGACTCAACAAAACCACTCATAAACCTTCCGTCGGCCTCAATCTCCACTCGGCGGGAATAATAAAAATATGGATTTAAGTAATATCCTGCAAGGTGCAGAGAGCTACTCAGCTTGTTCTCTAATCTACTATCGATCAGTTTTCATATATGAAGGTATTTGTTCTTTTGGTGATCGAGAACAACAACAACCTCTTCCCTAGCTTTTTTTTATATCCCCATATAACCACCTTAAGGAGGATGTTTCCCCACCGACTCTTCTCAAAACCTTCACAAATTGAGTGAATATATCAACAACCTGCTCGACATTTGTCCAAAATCTTACGCTCATCATTATCATTGCAGCTTAACATATGCAAAATAAGTTAATATAAAACATTAGTTTCAAACAAATATTCTAAATTAAAGTGAATAAATATACAATACATTTACATGCTTTCCCCCGGCACTACTGGCCAACTTTGTTGCAAACTACTTTACAGATATGAATAGGCCCCTAAACTACTTATTCTATAAGATACTCTCTAAAGATAGAAATATTGTAGCGAATCCAGTCACACCTGGTCGAATAAGCTCGTGAGAGTCCAATTTCCTTCGTAGAATCTCTAAACATGTCAAGATAGATGGTGTGACCATAGATGAAGACGAAGAGTTGGCGGCCCAAGGAAATAGCACTCTTTATTGGCTTCAGCTTTCCTATATTTTGCAACAAAAGATTGATTGTATGAGTTGCACAACTAGTCCAAAAAAGTTTGGGCCTCTTCAAAGCCATAAGCTTTGTTGTGGCCATATTAATGGACACACTGTCCGTCACAATCTGCAAGATATTATCCTCTTCTGGGCTCTTAGGGCTATCAATCGCCTCATTCAAGAAGTCAAAGATGAACTTTCCGTCATGTGTGGAGGAGGAGACATTCTGAAAACCATAATGCAAAATGAAGTTAGATAAATAACTAGTAATTAAGGTATTTTAAATCATTTGTTGTCCAACAAAATAAATAAATAATTTATTGCTAAACAAGGCATCAAAAACTGGCCGATATATCGCAGCAACAAGGCACAAAGCCACTAAGATAGAAAAATAGCAACCAGACACAGCCAATAAGCAACCAGACACAGCCAATAAGCAACCAGACACAGCTAGGGTTGTTCACAAATAGTATAGTTCGTGAATAATTCAAGATTCAATTCGTGAAGATTCGATTAAAATTCAAATTTTTCGAATTCAAATCCGAATTCAGATTCGAATAGTTTTCAAATCCGAATAATTTTATTCATGTTCGAAGGATTCGCGAATAGTTCGCGAATACTAAAATATATAGTTAAATAAAATTTATATATGTAATTAAATATTAAATATAATTATATCTTAACATTATATATAATTAAATATTATAAAATTCGAATTCATGTTCAAATCCGAATTCGAATCTGAATTCGAACCCAAATTCGAATCTGAATTCGAACCCAAATTTGAATTCAACATTTCATGACGAATTCGAATCCAAATCTGACACTGAATATTGGAACGTATTTGAATCTCTGCATTCTATGTTAAATTTGGATTCGATTGAAGAGCTATTCGATTTGATTCGGTTCGTGAATCAGCACAAATTGTTACAGATATTTATGGCGACGACCAACCATAACGGGTGTACACGCGACGAGCGGGTGCGGTGCAGCCCGGAATCGGCAATAGAGACCTAGACGAAAAGGTGGCACGAACGGGTGCGGTGTAGCCCTGAATCGGCAATAGAGACCCGGGTGAAAAGGTGGTCATAGAGGGGTCGGCGGTAGCAGAGCAGTAGCGGGGCCGGTCAAAAAGGAAAGATATTATTTCGTTTCTAAATTAATTAATTCCTATTATGTTTAATTCTTCTTTAGGTGTTTCCTATGTTTGGAAGTACTTTAATTGTGTATTTCCTTTTTGAATGTTTCCTATTTATATGTTTCCTATTTGTATGTTGTCTCCCCCCTCCTATATAAAGGGGCTGAGTATGTACCTTGGAAGTAATATCAAAGGGTTGCTCCCTTGTCCTTCTTCTCTATCTCTATCTCCCCTCTCTCTACCACCGACTCTCCCCCTAGCCCGGATCTTCTTACCTGCAAGCGTAATATTTGGTCTGACCTGCCGGTCCGCCCGCGTCAACGGCGCCGGACGACGAATCGATGCTCGCCCTCATGGCTCCAAACACCCGCGCGAACATGGAGGCCAACGCGGCCGGGGAAACCGACAACAGCATCCAACGTCGCCTCGACATGCATGAGACCCAGTTCGCGTCCCTGCAGACCACGCTGCAAGCCATCCTGACGTGCCTCGCACCGGCCCCGCCTCGCGCCGGCCGCGCCTCGTCCACGGACGGCCCCACAGGCGGCTGCGCCTCCTTCGCCGCCGGCGGATCGCTCCTCGGCGCACCTCCGCAACCCGCTACCAACGTGCCTCTCGCAAGTCGTTCGGCGCTCTCTCACGACGTTCCGCATTTTTCCGGCACCGGCCCCATGGGATGGATCGCCAAGGCCGAACATATTTCGACCTCCACCTAACACTTGAGGCAGACAAGGTCGGCACCGCCATGGTCGACCTTGACGGTTCCGCTTTCCACTGGGCGTGGTGGCTCTGACAAACCCAACCTTACATCACATGGGACGCGCTCAAACACGAGATCATACAACGGTACGAACCCCGCTACGCCGGATCCACGGTCGAGCGACTGTGTAGCGTCCGCCAGTCGGACGGCCTCGGCGCCTACATCAACGAATTCATCGTCTTGGTCACACATGTTCTGAGCCTTCCGCCGGACCACTATTTGGGATTTTTCATGCAAGGCCTTCTTCCCGTGATTCGCTCTCGCCTCCGCACCCACCAACCACGGACGGTCTCCGAAGCGCTCGCACGTGCCGTGGAAGCAGATCTGTTCGTCCGGCCTCCGACATCCACTGCTCCCCCTCCTTCCCGACCACCGCCACCGCCGCGGGACATCAGGTCGCGACCGCCGCACCAGGGAAGGCCTCGGCCGAACCGCCCTCCGGCTACCCACCGCCTGTCCAACGGGGACTATAACGAGCTTCGGAAGAAGGGACTTTGTTTTCGCTGCCGACAACCATATTCTCTGAATCACGAGTGCACCGTGAAGGAGTTTCATGTCATCATCGGGGATTCGAGTGCCGAAATCACAATTGAGGACTTTGAGGCACTAGAGATATCTGACGATACGCCACCCCCGGCAACCGAGGAAGCCACCTTCCACCGCTTAGATCTTCCTTGCTTTTTTGTGGGCGACATCCCCGGACGTCGGACGATGAAGTTGACAGGCCTTGTCCAGGGTTACCCGGTCCTGATTATGATTGATAGCGGCGCAAGCCATAACTTTATTTCTCAGCAATTGGTCCGGCGCCTCGCCATCCCATGCACCCCGTCACCAGATTTCACGGTTTGTTTAGGCGACGATCGACTGCAGGCTTGTGCACCGCCGTGCAGATAGCCATGGGACCATGTGCGGTAACGGCCGATTTTTACGTCTTCGAGCTGGGCGGCGTCGACATTATACTAGACGTCGCATGGCTCGCGACACTAGGTAGCGCTCGGGTCAACTGGGCCGAAATGTCCATGCAGATTCCCTGGAAAGGGTCCCTTTGCCACCTCGTCGGTGACTCCACTCTTCTCCGCACACCGGTCTCCCTGCGGGCCATTCGCCGCACTTCGAATATAGAGTTCTCAGCGTGGCTCTGGCAGCTGCACACCTCACCAAGAAGCGCCACGGGGCTGCCTTCCGACCTTTCCCAACTCCTCGACGAGTTCGACGATGTCTTCAACACCCCCACAGGATTACCTCCGGCAAGGGCCACCGATCATATCATTCTGTTGGCTCCTCACACCACAGCCATCTCTATTCGACCATATCGATACGGGCATGTTCAGAAAGATGAGATCGAACGCCTCGTGCGGGAGATGTTCATGGGCGGCCTCATCCGGCCCAGCGCCAGCCCTTTTCCAGCCCGGTCCTTATGCGCAAGAAGGACGGAAGTTGGCGCTTCTGCGTCGACTACAGGGAACTGAACAAGCTACAATTCCGGACAAGTAACCCATTCCAGTCATTCAGGAGCTCCTGGATGAGCTCCACGACGCTACCTTCTTCACAAAGCTCGATCTCAGGGCTGGGTACCACCAGATCCGAGTGCGGCCGGCGGACGTGCACAAAATAGCATTCTGGACACATGATGGACATTACAAGTTCTTGGTTATGCCCTTCGGGTTAACCAACGCTCCAGCCACCTTCCAAGCCACCATGAACATCTTCCGCGTGTTACTCCGAAAACATGTCTTTGTTTTTTTTTATAATATTTTGGTATACAACTCATCCTAGCAGGGGCATCTCCGCCACGTGCGTCACACGCTCGAGACGATTCGGCACCACCATTTGGCCCTCCACCGCAAGAAGTGCTCGTTTGGCGTCACCACCGTCAGCTATCTGGGGCACACAATTTCGGCCAAAGGAGTGGCCATGGACGACGACAAAATAGCGGTCGTTCTCCAGTGGCCGACCCCCTCGTCCCAACTCGTGGCGCTCATACTAGCCGTGCAACATTGGAGACCATACCTCTTGGGCCGCACCTTCATCGTCCGCACCGATCACCACAGCTTGTGGTATCTCCTCGAACAGAAAATCGCCACACTAGCTCAGCAACTTTGGGTGGCCAAGCTCCTCGGATACGATTTCACTATCGAGTTCCGTCCGGGCCACGCCAACAAGACGGCAGACGCTCTCTCCCGACAAGTGTGGTCCCCAGAACTCCGCGCTATCTCCAGGCCGGTTTGGGAGGACGTTGCCTCGATCCAACTTGATGTGAAAAAGGACCTGCACCTCTCCGCCATCCGTACGGCCCTGATTGCCGACCCAGGAAGCCACCCCCCTACTCATTGGTAGGCGGCCGACTATTCTACCGGGGATGCTTACTGCTCTCCGCGGCCTCTCCGCTCATCCCTCACTTACTGGCCGAATTCCATGATGCACCATCTGGGGGCCACCCGGAGCCTTCCGCACTTACCGGCGCCAAGCAGCGTCCCTGTTGGGAACAGTGCCCAGCAATGTTCCTGATTTGAAGAAGTGCTCAAGTCAATGATAAAAACATTATGTATTTGATGGTGTGCTCAGTTTATACTTGCAGAGATTAAACAATATGTACAGTACTTCTCAAATTCCACTAAGTACAATATCGTCGAGAAGGACTGGACATATCGTCGAATAAAGCACTCGTACATCGTCGAGATTGCATACAGAGATAAGCTGAAGGATCATGACAGTTATCATCGAAATAATATGGACAACTCGACGATATCGTTGTGACAGCAAAGCTCACACGACGATATCGTCGTAAAGAACAAGAAGAATCAATCGAGTTAAATATCGTCGTGTTGATCTGTATCTCACGACGATATCGCTGAAAGGCTAAAGTCCAAGTATTCGGGAGTGTCGACGACATCGTCGTAAAGAAGTCTTATCGCTGAGAAGATTAAGAAAGACTTGTATAGGCAGTCGATAGAAGAAGAATGGATTATCGTCGAAATGATCAAAATGATATCGACGAGAAGTAAGAATGATCATGACGATATCGCCGAAAAGAAAGTATGGTTTCAACCACATCGTCGAGAAGACCAGAAGTTACCAACAAGATTACGACATCTTCACATCGTCGTAAGTGCAAGTAGAGCTATGATATCAAGTATCGTCGAGATATTATACTCTGAAGAAGACTTGAAGAATTGTCCAAGTCCAAGATGAATCGTCGTAATGGCAAGATATGTCGTCGAGATGTGGCAAATATCCTCGAGACAGGTCAAGACATTTCAAATCGCGCTGTCTGCATTTAATGTCGCCGCATGATGGTCTAATCAACGCGTGTCGTTGAGGAATGGGCTCCTGACAGTTAAGGTACATTCTAGGAGACCGTTAGCCGGCTCCTCAGAGATATAAAGGGAATAAGTGTCTGCCCTAATTCAATACAGAGAATACTCGCAAACTTTTCAATAGAACAGTAATATGGTTGCGAGAAGAAGGAACAAGAACTAGAGAACCATACATTCCGCATCAAGTTCTCCAAGTTTCAGTCTAGCAACATCGGCCGAGAAGAAGTGTTCCAGAGAGGATTGAAGAGAAGTATGTGCTGTCCAAGTGAAGATCAAAAGCATTCTCTTCAAGTCCAAGAAGCCAATATTCATTCGGCTAAAGAAAGTACTTGTATTAACTTTTTGTTTCTCTGTAAGGCTTGAGGGCCTGAGCTGAAGGATCTAGTTTAGATCTGAGATTTGTGAGGCTTGAGGGCCTGAGCTTTATAGGGCTTGCGGGCCTGAGCTGTAGGATCTATTTGAGATCTGAGTTTGTAGGGCTTGAGGGCCTGTGTTATGCATACGCATGCGCGTATTAATATTGTATTTCATATTGCTTTAGGGTTTTGGCATGTAAGCCCCCCCCCCCCTCCATATATAAGGAGGTGGATTGGGAGTTAGAGGACAGCTTTTATCTTCTAGGTTTTGAACTCTCATTGGGAAAGGAACTTCAAGGAGGAACCAGCCTCCGGAAGTTGGCACAAGCATACCTCGTGATTGTATCCCCGTTCTTCCATATTCGTAACAAGTGGTCCGACCTGCCCTCTTCCGGCCGCGGTCTCCGACGCCTGAACCGTTCCAGCGATCGATCTTCCGCCGATTCCAGCGATCGATCCTTTCCCGATCAGGACTCCCACGATTGATCGTCTGCCTGCGCATCTTCCAGCGATCGGGATTCCGGAAATCCCGCGCATACGCACCTTCTTCCGTATGCCTGCAGGGCGTCGTCCGTTCGCACCGCGGCTGTCGCTGCGGCGTTCCTCCGCCGATCCCGACCCTTCGGTTGTTTTCCTCCGCCATTCCAGCCCTCTTCCGTAAGGACTCTTCCGCCGTTCTTTCTCCGCCGATCCACCCCCCCCCCCCCTCCAGCCCGGATTCCTCCACCGCTCCGCCCTCCTCAGCAGCGCCGATCCTTGCGTCGATCTCCCACCGCAGCTCCGCCGCCTGCACCTTCTCGCCTGCATGCCCCCTAGACTGTGATCAATGGTCAACTCTGAGGCATCGTTGCAGCCCCCAACCACCGATCCTGCCATTCTTCGTCGCTTGGATGACCACGACAGTTCAATAGCGTCGCTGTAGGCCCTCATGTTACGCATGGATGCTAAGCTCGACTCCCTCCTGGCCGGCCGCCCTACCACATCCGCGACGTCGGCGGTGGATCCGCTACCCCTCCTCGGGGCTCCCCCGAAACTTTTCCATGCAACAGCCCCCCTGCCCAGGGTGTGTTCACCGGGCCCTCGTTCCTTTGATATCCCCTCTTTCAACGGCACCGATCCCATAGGATGTATTGCTCGGGCCGAACAGTTCTTCGAGATACAGCAGATCTCGTTGCCACAGAAGGTCAGCACGGCCTTGATCGGCATGGAGGACTCCGCCCTCCAATGGGTCTGCTGGCTCCGCCAATCCTCTCCCGGCCTCACCTGGACAGCTCTCACAGAGGTCCTCATTCAACGGTATGATCACCGCTACCCCGGCTCCATGATTGAGCGCCTTTGCGGACTCCGTCAGATCGGACCCATTGATTCGTACGTTGATGCCTTCAAAGAGTTGGTCACTCATGTCCCTGGTCTTCCACCCGACCATTACTTGGCCTACCATCTGAGCCCGCCTCCGCACCTTGCAACCCTTAACTGTCCACCATGCCATGGACCTCTCCCCACTAGTGGAAGCTGAATTCATGGCAACATCCGGGGACCCTCCTTTCCCGTCGCCTCCGTCCACCCCTCCATGCCAACCATATTTTCCTCCACCACTGTCACCTCATCCTCGGTCAACCATTATGGGCCCACGCGACAACCGTCATATCCCCACTCACTGTCTTTCCAACCAAGAGTACAATGACTTGCGGAGCAAGGGTCTGTGCTACCGCTGCAAGCAACCTTACTCGCCTAATCATAATTGTCCTGCCAAGGAGTTCCGGGCCCTCATCGGGGATGATTTGGACGGGATCAGCAAGGCTGACTGGGACGCCCTTATGCTCACGGATGTAGCGCCAAACGGATCCGGGCACCTCTGCGGCGGCCCACCAACAGACACATTACTACTAGATGGCGGGCGGTACTTCGACCTTGGGGTCAAGGTTGATTTTCTGGCGGGATGGATTGTTACGCGTACGCATGCGCGTATTAATATTGTATTTCATATTACTTTAGGGTTTTGGCATGTGAGCCCCCCTCCATATATATAAGGAGGTGGATTGGGAGTTAGAGGACAGCTTTTATCTTCTAGGTTTTGAACTCTCATTGGGAGAGGAACTTCAAGGAGGAACCAGCCTCCGGAAGTTGGCACGAGCATACCTCGTGATTGTATCCCCGTTTTTCCATATTCGTAACAGCCTGAGTGTAGGGCTTGAGGGCCTGAGATTGTAAGGCTTGAGAGCCTGGGTATTTGGTGGTGTTTGTCGACCCTAGCACACTGCTAGAAAGGCGCAGAGGGAGAGTGGACTACTCAAGACACCCCGTCTTAGGGAACCACTATACATCAGTTGTTTCTGTGTGTGGATTTCTTTTTTGTGATTGCTTGGTGTCTTGTGCATAAAATTCAAAAACAGACATATCACCCATCCCCCCTGCTAGGTGATAATTCCATAACTAACAAGTGGTATCAGAGGGAGGTTGATCAAAGAGTAACTTAACAGTCAGATCTAGATCTTGGAACTACTCACTATGGCTGATCAGCACAGAGAGATGAGATCCATGAAGCTTCCAACCTGCACTAAAGAGAACTTTCCTATCTGGAAGGAAAGAGTAAGACTCTTTATGGAAACAGCTGATCCCAGGATATATGTGGTTGTTCAAGAGGGTCCCTTCATCCCCATGACTGCATCCACCATAGATCCAACTCAAAGGGTGGCAAAGAAGTATAGCGACATGACCAAGGATGAGCTTGCTCTGGTAAGCCTAAATAAGAGGGCACATAATGTTATTGTAAGTGTCATTGATGACTCAATCCTTCAAAATCTCATTCACTGTAAAACGGCCAAGAAAATGTGGGACTCCCTGGTTGTCTATATAGAGGGGACTGGGGAAGTAAGGGATGACAGGAAATCCCTTCTAAATCAGGAGTATGAGGCCTTCAAGCAAGGCAAAGTTGAAAATATCTCTAACTGCTATAAGAGATTTTTCAAAATAGTAAATGGGCTGAAAAACAATGGAAGGGAATTCACAAACTCAGATATAAATGATAAGTTCCTTAGATCCCTCACTGAGGAATGGAATATCAAGGTTTGTGTCATTAGAGAAATGGGTCAACTGGGCAATATGGAGCCCAAGAACCTATATGGAAAACTGCTCTCCCATGAGCTTCAGCTCAACACCAGAAAGGCTGAAGAAGAAAGCTTAAGGGAAAACACCAGAGAAAGATCTGTGGCTCTCAAGGCTGAGAGCATGAGGAGATCCAAGGACAAGACTCCTGCATACCAAGACAGATCTGAGAGCAGTGATGGTTCTGATAGCAGTACCTCAGAATCTGATAATACTGACAGAGAGATGGCTCTCTTCTCAAAGCAGTTCAAAAAACTGATCTCCAGAAGAAGAAGAGACAGCTACACACCCTCTTCTTCAAGGTCCAGAAGATCTGGTCATAATGACAGATCAAACTCCTCAAGGGAGGACAGGTACAAATCAAGAACTAGTAAATTTGATTTATCTGATACAGTTTGTTATTCCTGTAATAAAGCAGGACACGTGATTGTTCATTGCCCTTCCAAGAAGAGGGAATCAAGGAATCATGAAGACAAAAGAAAATCAAGGGACAAGAAGAAATCTGAGAAAGGGTCCATTAAAAGGGCAGACTTCAACCAGCGAGGAAAGCTTCTTGCAGACATCATCGGCAAAGTTCTGCTCTGCAAGTCGGGTTCTCATGACCGGATTTCTAAGGAGATGTTTCAAGTGATGAGCAGAGTTATCCTCTCCAAAAGGATAGACTAGAGGGAGCTCCTGTTTCAAAAGATTAAGAGCAATCTGCATACCCCATCCTTTGGGAGAATTTTGAGCATCTTCCTGCTGAACTCACTTGGGGAAGTGATCACCAGGAAGATGGGAGTGCCTCTGCACCACTCCAAAAAGCTAGACTCCAAGATGCTAGACAGATGGGATAGGTCAATCTCCGAAGGACCTCAGGCTTCCTCCTCTGTTCAGCAGAAGAAACCAAAGAAAGATGCCAGCGAGGTTGCCTCACAGGAGGAAGAGTCCTCCAGGAGCTCTGAGGAGAGAAGAGCCCCACCTCAGCAGACCCCTGCACAGATTGAGGGGGAGATGCCTCTGTCCCCAGAGGCCTCAGAGAAAGAAGCAGCACCTGCTAACACAGAGGTATCTGCAGAAAGGAGAAGCCCCATTCCAGCCAGTGATCCAGTTGAGGGGGAGACCCACTCTGGGTGCTCAGCCCAAGACACAGAGAAGGGTGAGGGGGAGACCCATCTGGGGTGCTCTACCCTAGAAGAGCAGGAAGAAAATGTCCCCCTGGACATCATCCCAGACACACCAACTGGAAGCCCAAGACAGGAGCCAGAAGCATTTGAGAATCATGCACCCTCCCTTGGACTAGAACTAGCTCTTGCGAGCAAGATAGTGATCACATCAGAAATCGAGCCCCTAAAGGTACCCAGTCCTAAGAAATCGACGATTCAGATAAGTGACTACCTATCTGACAGTGCCCATGAAGAAGCTCCAGAAGAGCGAGTTGCTCCTGAGGTTGAGGAGAATGTTGTTGGACCATCCTCTGCTCAATCGGGATTCATGTTTCACATGATCTCAGGATTACTAAATGTTCAACGACAGAGGATGGAAACATTCATCCTCCAAACAGTAGATGGATTACGGCAAGAAATAAAGGCTGAGATGAGCACAGTAACGAAGGAGATACTTCATCTCAACACCCAGTATGCTCACTTCTATCACTTGGCAGCACCAGCAATGGAACGTGTTGGTGAAGAGGTCAACAGGGTCAGCCATCAGACCCATCAGCTCCTGAACAATCAGAAAGCATTCGCAAGGAATGTGGAGGATACATTTGGGGAAATAGAGACATCCGTCCATGCTGACAAAGATCTTATTCTAACCCGGATAAATGGGAATACTAACACTCTGGATGCCCATCTGCTGGAAGTCAGAAATAACCTGGATGCAACTGAACAACAAATTCATGAAAGACTACTTTCAGTACAGGAAAACCTTGCTGATAGGGTTATTGAAGAAGTCCTAAAGGGGGAGAAGGCAGTGATAAATGCAGGCTCACATCAAGCAATGTGGACTGCAAGTCAAATCAAGCAAACACTGCAGAAGCTTCCTTCAGAGTATGGACTAGCAGAACCATCAGAAAGCACTGACTCAGGAGAATATGGCATTGAATTTGGAGAATCTGTCACTTCAAGAAAGAGAAAGAGAATTCAGAGCAGGAAGTATAGGCAGAAGAGGCTAAAGGAAGTTGAGCAGGATCCACAAGCAAGAAAGTGGAGTCCTGCCTCCAAGGAGATTATTTCAGAAAGATGGATAGAATTTGGCTATCCTCAGGAATGCAATGAAAGAGTATACTACTCAGCTGACTGGAATAGTCACCTCAAGCAAATGGAGAAGAGGAGAAATCACAAGATAGCATTCCCTCATGGTCCTCCTCCATCTCCAAAGAAGATCCCCAAGCCTATACACTTCCATGAAAGACAAAAGAGAAAGGGCAAAGGCAGCAGCAGCAGAGTTTGAAAGCCACCATCAAAGGATGTTTTTGTCTAAGAACTGCATGGGCAAATGATTGCTAATTGTTATCCAAAAACTTTTATTTTGTTTATATGATGCTGAGTAGATGAATCTAAGTTAAATTTACTTGAATCTTAACTTTTTTCTGTGTATGACATTTATCATTGAATGAGTTATGACTTCTTTAAATAGGGGGAGATTGTTCGGAACAGTGCCTAGCAATGTTCCTGATTTGAAGAAGTGTTCAAGTCAATGATAAAAGCATTATGTATTTGATGGTGTGCACAGTTTATGCTTGCAGAGATTAAACAATATGTTCAATACTTCTCAAATTCCACTAAGTACAATATCGTCGAAAAAGACTGGACATATCGTCGAATAAAGCACTCGTACATCGTCGAGATTGCATACATAGATAAGCTGAAGGATCATGACAGTAATCGTCGAAATAATATGGACAACTCGACGATATCGTTGTGACAGCAAAGCTCACACGACGATATCGTCGTAAAGAACAAGAAGAATCAATCGAGTTAAATATCGTCGTGTCGATCTGTATCTCACGACGATATCGCTGAAAGGCTAAAGTCTAAGTATTCGGGAGTGTCGACGACATCGTCGTAAAGAAGTCTTATCGCTGAGAAGATTAAGAAAGAGCTTGTATAGGCAGCCGATAGAAGAAGAATGGATTATCGTCGAAATGATCAAAACGATATCGACGAGAAGTAAGAATGATCAGGACGATATCGCCGAAAAGAAAGTATGGTTTCAACGACATCGTCGAGAAGACCAGAAGTTACCAACAAGATTACGACGACATCTTCACATCGTCGTAAGTGCAAGTAGAGCTATGATATCAAGTATCGTCGAGATATCATACTCTGAAGAAGACTTGAAGAATTGTCCAAGTCCAAGATAGATCGTCGTAACGGCAAGATATGTCGTCGAGACGTTGCAAATATCGTCGAGACAGGTCAAGACATTTCAAATTGCGCTGTCTGCATTTAATGCCGCCGCATGATGGTCCAATCAACGCGTGTCGTTAAAGAATGGGCTCCTGACACTTAAGGTACATTCTAGAAGACCGTTAGCTGGCTCCTCAGAGATATAAAGGGAATAAGTGTCTGCCCTAATTCAATACAGAGAATACTCGCAAACTTTTCAATAGAGTCGTAATACGGCTGCGAGAAGAAGGAACAAGAACTAGAGAACCATACATTCCGCATCAAGTTCTCCAAGTTTCAGTCTAGCAGCATCGGCTGAGAAGTGTTCCAGAGAGGATTGAAGAGAAGTCTGTGTTGTCCAAGTGAAGATCAAAAGCATTCTCTTCAAGTCCAAGAAGCCAATATTCATTCGGCTAAAGAAAGTTCTCGTATTATCTTTTTGTTTCTCTGTAAGGCTTGAGGGCCTGAGCTGTAGGATTTAGTTTAGATCTGAGATTTGTAAGGCTTGAGGGCCTGAGCTTTGTAGGGCTTGCGGACCTGAGCTGTAGGATCTATTTGAGATCTGAGTTTGTAGGGCTTGAGGGCCTGAGTGTAGGGCTTGAGGGCTTGAGATTGTAAGGCTTGAGGACCTGAGTATTTGGTGGTGTTTGCCGACCCTAGCACACTGCTAGAAAGGCACAGAGAGAGAGTGGATTACTCAAGACACCCCGTCTTGAGGAACCACTATACATCAGTTGTTTCTGTGTATGGATTTCTTTTATGTGATTGATTGGTGTCTTGTGCATAAAATTCAAAAACAGACATATCAGCCATTCCCCCCTCCCCTGCTAGGTGATAGTTCCATAACTAACAGTCCCTCTACTGGCCTCCGTGCACATGTTCAAACAGGTCAAAGCACATGTAGCTGCTTGCCTTCCGTGCCAGAAGGCAAAGTATGAAACCACGTTTCCAGGAGGTTTACTGCAGCCCCTACCGATTCCGGATCACATTTGGGAAGACATCGCCATGGATTTCATTACTCGCCTACCACGGTCCAATGGGTTCAATTGCATTTTGGTCTTCGTGAACCGACTCTCCAAATACGCGCATTTTCTTCCGCTCTGACACCTGTACACAGCCGCAGGAGTGGCCGACAGCTTCATCTTCGGGGTCGTACGCCTCCATGGTTTTCCGCGCTCCATCGTCAGCGATCGCGACCCCTTTTTTTAAGTAGCTTCTGGACGTCCCTCTTTCGCCTTCAAGGCACACAACTTCGCATGCGCTCCGCCTACCATCTGCAAACAGATGGCCAATCAGAAGTTCTCAATCGTTGCTTAGAGACATACTTACGTTGCTTCATCGAAGACAGACCGGGCACTTGGGTCAAGTGGCTAAGCTGGGCCGAGTACTCTTACAACACCGCATACCACCACGCCGCGGGATCAAATCCATTCCAGTATGTCTACGACCGCCCACCACCAGATGTCGTGCGACATCTTCCCGGGGAATCCCTTTCACAGACCCTGTTGTCACAACTCCAGGATCGGGACATTATTTTGGACAGACTCAAGCACCACATACACCGTGCCCAGACCAAGATGACGGCCTTCTCCAACCGCAAACGCCGAGACCTCTCATTTCAAATTGGGGAAAAGGTCTTTATCAAGCTACATCCGTACCGGCAACTCGCACCAGGATTCTTCGGTACATTCACAGTTCTGGCCCGGATTGGGGCAGTCGCATACAAAATTCAACTTCCCGACGGAAGCCGCATTCACCCGGTTTTTCACGTCTCTCAGCTACGCTGAGTCGTGGGCGACCACCCCACATTGGACTACATACCAAGTGATCTGGAGTATGCCGACACCGCGCCCACATACCCACACCGCATTCTAGACCGCCGACATCATTTGCCCGGAGACGCAGAACCAGAGGAGATCCTCGTAGCATGGCACCATCGTTCCCCGTCCACAGCTACGTGGCTTCTACGGGATGATTTTCGACGACAGTTTCCCAACTTTTGCCTTGAGGACAAGGCAAATTTTCCAGACGGAGGTATTATTACAGATATTCATAGCGACGACCAACCATGGTGGGTGTACACGCGATGAGCGGGTGCAGTGCATCCCGGAATCGGCAATAGAGACCCGGACGAAAAGGTGGCACGAGCGGGTGCGGTGCAGCCCGGAATCGGCAATAGAGACCCGGACGAAAAGGTGGTCATAGAGGGGCCGGCGGTAGTAGAGCAGTAGCGGAGCCGGTCAAAGCGGAAAGATATTATTTCGTTTCTAAATTAATTAATTCCTATTATGTTTAATTCCGCTTTTGGTGTTTCCTATGTTTGGAAGTATTTTAATTGTGTGTTTCCTTTTTGAATATTTCTTATTTATATGTTTCATATTTGTATGTTGTCTCCCCCTCCTATATAAAGGGGCTGAGTATGTGTTTGTATGCACCTTGGAAGTAATATCAAAGGGCTGCTCCCTTGTCCTTCTTCTCTATCTCTCTCCCCTCTCTCTACCGCCGGCTCTCCCCCTAGCCCGGATCTTCTTACCTGCAAGCGTAATACAAATTCACTAAGCCACCAAGGCAACCAGCAATCCACGACCACCAAGCAACCATGCACAACCACCAGCAAGGCAACAAGGCAAGGAGAATAATGCAGCAAATAGAAGAATGCAAGGCGAGATATTGAGAGGGAGAGGAAGCAAATAGAAGAATGCAGAGCGAGAGATTGAGAGGGAGAGGCAGGGAGAAGAACCAGCAAGAGAGGGAGAGGCAGGGAGAAGGATGCACTTACAATGCTTTTGCAGAGAGGGCGAGGCAGGGAGATGAACCAGTGAGAGAGTCGAGGGAAAGCACCAGCGAGAGAGTCGTAAATACCAGAGAGAAGAACCAGCGAGATCGCAGCAACCAGAAAGAAGAACCAGCGAGGTCGCAGCAACCTGAGAGAAGAACCAGCGAGAGAGTCCGGGAAGAGCACCAATGAGAGAGTCGTAAACACCAAAGAGAAGAATCAGCGAGGACGCAACAACCAGGGAGAAGAACTAGCCGAGAGCGCGAGAGAGTCGAGAGAGAGCACCAACGAGAGAGTCGTAAACACCAAAGACAAGAACCGGCGAGGTCGCATCAACCAAAGAGAACCAGCCGAGACCATGAGAGAGTCGAGGGAGAGCTAGGGCAGGAGAATGAGAAAGAAGCAAGAGCTAGGTTTATTAAACAGTGACGATTATAAACCTAAATCTAAACAAGGGGCGTTAACGGGATTACGGGAGATCAAAATGCTTGATTAAAATCTAAACCAATTAATTAAAATGGGGCATTATATCGCTCATTTTTTTGGGTGTTATAACGGTAACGGACGATATATCAGCCCGTTTTTTTCAAAACGACAGAGACCAAATTTTCAAAACGACGAGGTCGCAGCAACATGACGTTTTGAGTCCAAAACCTTTATGTTGGCCTACATCTACAACACTGATAGTACCTAAATCAATGATCAACATAATGGATGATTGAGTGGGTGATTGAGCATTAGAAGAGGTTGTGGGGCGTTTGGTATGAGCAGATGAAGCACTTGTTGTCCACTGGAAGGAGAACCTATCACAATGATCATGTACAGCAAGAACCTCCTCATAGCGGGAGTAAAGAGCAAATGTTGATATTCGGTAGAACACCCCTACTCCACAACCTCCCAAAATGAATGTTCCCGATGTGTTGAGAACAACGTGGAGTTCAGAGTAGTTGACTCTCATGGGGTTTATAAAAATAATCACAAATAGATTCAGTAGTACTATGTTGCATATGAGGTATGGTGGGAACACATGTATTACTTGCCGCTAATGCTAAACAGTCTTGTAAAATAGTCTAGGGGGAGGGAATGCCGACAGCCAGTTCTTGTTGGACCAAGTTAAAAGTCTCTACAAGTGACGGAATAGTTTATCGCCCCGATATCTGGACCCGAATGAGGTCATTAATTTAATCCCTGAAGCAAAAAAAAAAACACGAGCCAGGCATCTCTTTACAGAAATGTTTCATGTCATCAACACAATTAGGGACCATTGTGTTTATGTAATCAGGTTCCTAGCGCAGCTTGAACAAACTCCGAGTAGTATCATGAAACAAAGAATTCATCAAGAATTAAGGCTCTGTTTGTTTGGTGTTTTCTCTCTATTGCGTTTTTCAGAAAACGCAAACGCTATGTTTTGTCCATTTGAATAGCCTCTGTTGAAAGAGGAGAAAATAGAACTAGTGCAATCTTATTCATCCACTTAGGGGCATTTAAATAGGACTTACATGGACTCACAAAATTAAAACTGCAGTGTGGGACTAAACCCAACTATACCTAAAGACTCTAATAGACCGACATTGACTCGATAATTCCAACACTCCCCCTCAAGCTGAAGGGGGACCCTTCAGCTTGGACACCACAAATAACGGCAATGGAGGAAGATGATGCGGGACAAAAACATCAGACGAGCCACCGGGGGAAATTCCAAACCGGGGAATCAAGTCAAGGACATAGCCACACACGACATTGACCCACACACGACGCAGGAACCACACACGACGCGGACTCACTGGAGATCGGTCAACCGACATCACCTACACACACAACATGCGAAGAGAACAAAAGGATGTGGAGCAAATCATCAAACGAGTGATCGGGGATAATCCGTCGGGGATAATCTGTCGGGGATAATCCGCAAGAAGGGCGGTCCCACACGTCACAGTCCCACACGACACAGTCCCACACGACACAACCCGCTGAGATTATAACAACCAACACAATCATGTCCCAACACACGACCAATCGAAAGGAACATGGGGAGACACATATAACACACGACATAAGCCTAGAGGCCGTGTGGAACGAAGGCGAAAAATCGGGAAAGATCATCCGAGTCGCCTTCATCCCAACACTCCCCCTCACGTGAATAACACGTGCATATAGGCATAACGCATTACAACACACATAAAAACAGCAAAAAAAAAAACACATAACCTCAGCATCCTTGAGAGATCAGCACCCCGGACGGATTAGCAGCTGTTGGAAGTGATAGAAACCAGAGGGGCAGCAGTGACAGCGGCACAACAGCCGGGAGAAGAAGCTCCAGCGGCAAGAAGGATGGGCGCAGACGTGCGGGAGCATGTCGACAGAAAGAGGATACCTGATGGAGTGGTCGCTGAAGGATCGAGGCAGCAGGACAAGGTCGACGCAGGATCGTCGACGGGAGAAGTAAACCTGGCCATCGTCGATCCAGAGCAGGGAGAAGCGGCAGTCGGCGTCGATGGAGAAGCAGTCGTCGATGAAGATGAAACAGGGATCGATATCGTCGATGGAGCGATCGACTGGATCGTCGGGGTCGAAGACGGAGGGCGCGGCAGGCGGCGGAAACGGGAGCAGCGACGGCAGAACAGGAAGCCGCAGCGAGCACAGGCGACGGCAGAGTACTCAGGTGACGGAGTCGATCGCAGAGGAGAAGGCGTCGTCGAAGAAGACGGGAGAAGCAGGCATCGTCGAAGAAGTAGCAGGACGCACGCAGCCGACGGGAAAGACACGCATCGACTGCGACGGGAGATGGCCCCGCTCCCGTGTCTGGGATCAAAATACGATCCCATCGACGGGAGCGAGGGGAAGAGGGCGCCGCCGAAGCCCCAGCAGCCGAGCCGGAAGCGGGTCGAAGGGCTTGGTTACGGGATGAGCGAGAAAAAATTATTTTTAGGCTTTCAGATGGAATAGCTCTGATACCATGTTGAAAGAGGAGAAAATAGAACTAGTGCAATCTTATTCATCCACTTAGGGGCATTTAAATAGGACTTACATGGACTCACAAAATTAAAACTGCAGTGTGGGACTAAACCCAACTATACCTAAAGACTCTAATAGACCGACATTGACTCGATAATTCCAACAGCCTCCATTTGAAACAACTGATCCCCCAAAACGTCGTTTTATGCTTGATTATAACTTCATGAAAGAACTCCAATCAAGAACATTTTTTTATCTTCATCTCCAACTGTCCCATCTCCAACCGCAACCACCTACCCAAACAGGCCCTAAGTTGCAACATGAGAACGAAGTTAGTACACATTTGCGTAGTTTCCTTGACGGGCATAAGTAGTCTTGGCTTGGGCCCAAATAAGTGTTGTTGTGTCAAAAAGAACATAGTTTTTGTACACTGATTTATCTTATGAGTTAAGAAGTCGTGACATAACCAATGACTCATTAGTATATCATGTTTCCCAAGGGGAGTCATTATGGGCAGCTACATAATAGCACCATCAATATGGTCTAACAATGGATGGTGTCAAAGAGTAAGGTTAATGGATCGAGATCATGTGAAATAGTTTGTACCAACAAGAAGAACATTGCTTTTGGTACTCTGGTTGAGAAGTTGCAACTTAAGGTGGATTCATGGAAGTGCTCCCAAATGTCATGGAGCGAAGGTCTCATGCTTCTCAAAATAAATTTACATGAGCAAACAACAACAAAAGGGAGACCTGCTCCAAGAGGCTCTTTAACATAAAAAATAAGCCATTTGAGATTTTATGAAGTTTTAGATTTTTGCGACTTCTAACAAACCAAAACTTCTCATTTCTTTCAGAATATTGGGAGAATCTTCAAAAACCGTAGGACATTTCATGACGACAATATAAATGTTTTTTAAGCTCAGTAATTAGAATCAAATGAGGCCAAGCCATCCAAATGAAGAAATAAGATATGCTGAATTATTTAATTGTATTTATTTATTAGTTTCCTACGTCAGTAGATTCTCAGTGTACAGTTAAATTAGAATGGTATCCAATGTTTTTTATAATTTAATTAACTCCCATAATCTATATAAAGGCTTTAAGATGCATTTTCAATTAAGACTTAGGTAAATTTACCTTTCTCCAAATATTATCTCACATTTATTTTTATTTGCAACTAACAGGAAATAAGGAATCATCAACCCATTGTATCCTGGTTTCTCTGAAACACACAAAATGATGGCAAAATTCGAATCACAAGATAGATGCATGATTTCCAACAGGGTGCATAATCTAATAGAATTTGAATGACCTTTCTCGCTCTATCTCCAACAATCCAAGATCGACCTTGTCTTCGTTTGGCGCGGCGTTTTTGCTCTGGTGAGTTTGGACAAAAACACCACAATTATAGATTGTATGTTTGGCATGATAATTGTTATGAGTGCCACCAAGAAAAAGAACTAGTTCTGAACATACAAGTGGATGAAGTTCCTTAGGTGAGGTCGGGCGGTCATGAACGACAGTTCATAACCACAGCGTTCACGACCGCCACCACCACGCCAAACGAAACCCTTGTCTCTCACCTTTCAGTTTTTGTCTCCATACTGAAATATTTTAAAGTAAACTAGAAAATTCTAATTAGGGATTTAGGAGATATCTTAGTTGCATTGGAATAATGTATCAGCTTTATTAGATCTTTTGCATGAACGTTGTCATCTCTCTTTGGAAAATTCTTATCTCCATCAAACCCCAGAAATTCCAAATTCAACTAGCTCCAAAAGACTATTGCATCCTCATTTCTTGAATAGAAATTTTGAATTGGAGGTACAAAGTATCATAATTTTAACATTTTATTGTTTATTAACACTTATGCGAAGAAAAGGGTCAATGGAAGCGCCTTTATACTTCTTTGACCCAAATGAATTTTTTTGAAAAAACATAGAACAATATGAAGCAACTTGCTTGTAGTTTACCTTCATATTGATCATCGAATACAACAACAACAACAGAACCCATATAGTCCCCAATCATTGGGGGTGGGCGGGGGAAGATTGGAAACAGACCTAACCTTTGGCACTATGCACAAAGTGGCTTCTCTCAGAGGAGAAAGACCTAACCTTTGACAATAAATGCACAAAGTGGCTGCTCACAGAGTACCACTGAAATAGTGGCCCCCTATACAGTTGCGTTTGCTGCGGAATCATGCCCTCAAATCAAAGCCAAAGACATCAGAGAGGGCAGACCCAAGAATCCATTTTGATTTATGTGCACATACCCATGCTTCCTTCATTCATTTTGATTTATGTGCACATATCCATTTTGATTTATGTGCACATATATTGATCATCGAATGAGTTTAAAAAAAACTTTGTTAGCAAAACTATTTGCAAGATATTTAGTTTTCTTATAACTATTATAAGCAGGGAGGGTTTATTAATTTTCATTCTTCTTTATTCATTTAAATATTACCGTATTGCCTCGATAACCTTTCATGCATACTCACTTCATCAGGAGGAGCAGAAGGTATTCTCATTTATTTTCTAGACAATCCAAAAATAACTATAGCAATCCAACTAACAATTTAAAACCAACTCAATCAAGTTTTAATCAACATATAATTCTAATTTTCCATTCAAAATAAAATTTTTAGAAAAGTTACCAACTCCACACCTTTTGCATTCTACTAATATACCCTTATTAATATATTTCCTTATTAACCTAAATATAATGTTCCTAAATAAGTATAGATTTACTAGTTAATACATAGTCATATTTAAGTAATAGCATAACACAAATCTATTAAAGCTTTGGTTATTTATATTCATTTTATTCTTATGTATTTAATTAACATAATTCATATAAATCAATTCATAATTAAACAAATTAAAAATCAGTATGATTATACCTTGTTGGAACTTCACGATAGTATTACTTCGGAATAAAAGAGACCCTCTACTTATAGTGTAGAGGGTATTACAAGCAAATAACTTTAAACAATAAATAAGAAATAACTAATTGCTCGTAACACTCCCCCTCAAATTTGGCATGTAATGTTTTTAATACCCAACTTGCTAATAAGAGTCACAAATATTTTTTTCGCTCAATGCCTTTGTGAGGAAATCTGCAAGCTATCCCTCCTCGTGTACGAAAGGGGTACATATAATCCCTTTATATTTTCTTTAATGAAGTGACGGTCAAGTTCAACAATATCTTGTAGTAGATCTCCTATCACCAATTGATCCAGCCCAGTCTGCATCAGCATATAGTTCAAATTTTAAGTTATCACTGGGTGAGATGCCCCTACCAGGTGAGGTCTTCAAATACCTCATAATTTTGTGCACGACATCGAGATGTCTGACCTTAGGAGAATGTATGTATTGACTTACCACTACCACTGCATATGAAATGTCATGACGAGTATGAGATAGGTAGATCAGTTTTCCTAGCAGCTTCTGATAACTTGAAATATCTTCAACTGACTCCACATCATCTCGTCCAAGTTTGTTGTTGACTTCAATAGGGATATCAGCAGGCTTGCAGCCACTCATTCATGTCTGTTCTAATAAATCAAGGACATACTTTCGCTGTGAAATATGAATCTATATTTTGATCTTGCTACCTCAATCCCTATAAAATATCTCAACTTGCCCAAATCTTTCACTTCAAATTCACTAGCAAGTTTTAGTTTCACAGCATGAATATCATTCATGTCATCACCTGAAATAACCATATCTTCAACATACATAATCAGGAGAATCACCTTCATCTCTTTCCGTCTGATAAATAGAGTTTGATCAGCATGACTTTAGGTATAGCCTAACAAGGTCATGACTTTGTGAAATCTCCCAAACCAAGCTCTGGGAGATTGTTTTAACCCATAAAGAGTTTTCTTCAATTTACAAACCTTGACATAAACTTCCGATAGGGACAAGACCAGGGGCATTGACATATAAACTTTCTCTTCCAACTCACCGTGAAGGAAAGCATTCTTTACATTCAGTTGTTGAAGATCCCAACCTTTACAGGCGACACAGGATAACAAGGCCCAGATTGAATTCATTTTTTTCACCAGAGTAAATGTCTCTTGGAAGTCAATAACATGAGTTTAAGTGTAGCCTCTTGCCACCAATTGCCACCAACCGTGCTTTGAACCTCTCCACAATACCTTCAGAGTTCTATTTTACCGTAAAAATCCATCGACAATCAACTATCTTCTTGCCAGGAGGGAGATCGACCAGGTCTCATGCATGGTTCTTTTCTAGAGCCTGCATTTCCTCCATCATTGCCTTTGTCCATTTTGGGTGGCCAAGTGCCTCCTGCCATGTACCGGGAACAGACACGGAGAATAGAGAAGCGACAAAGGCTTTATGGGAAGAGGTTAAAGCGGCATATGAAACATAGTTAGATAAAGGATGTTAAGTGGATGAGCGAATACCTTTTTGGAGAGTAATAGGTAACTCAAGAGGAGCTAAAGACGAATGTAGTAGTGGCTATGGTATTATGAAATGAGATTGGGTGTTGATCCTTTGCTTCTCCTAGTGTACACTTGCAACTCCTTTTCTTTAAGAATATCTTTGGAAATATCCACACTCTCCCCCTGAGTGGTGTTGTATAGAGGAGAAATACGTAAAGGAAGAATAGGAGTACTCACTTCCAAGTACGAAGACTCTCCCTGAAGTGAGAACACATAATAGGATGTAGTTTCATGAAAAGTTATATCCATAGAGACAGATTTTCTTACTAGGAGGATGATAGCATTTGTACTCTTTTGTGTATGAGAGTAACCAACGAAAACACATCGAAGGGCAGGAGGATCAAGTTTTGATCGAGTAATGTTATCAATGTGAACAAAACATAACATCCAAACGCGCGAGGGGAAAGAGTAGTAGGAGGGATACCCAAGGTATGTAGAGGAGTGATTGCCCAGATAACGAAAAGGCATACGATTAATAAGATAAGCAGCAATAAGAAGGGCATCAACCCAATAGTATTTTGGAAGAGACATGGTAAATAATAAGCATTTTGTCACTTGAAGAAAATGGCAATTTTTAGGCTCAGCCCCGCCATTTTGTGCGGGAGAATGGACATAAGTGGTTTGGTGAACGATGTTAAGATCACTCAAATAACTTCCAAATTTGGAATCAATATATTCACGATCATTATCACTGCGAAGAGTTTTAATGGTTGCACCAAATTGAGTAGAAATTATTTTTTGAAACTAGCAATAAATGAATGTTACAAACCAATGATAACCGGAGATGGAAGCAACGGGGCAAGGGCCTCATACATCACTATGAATAGTATGAAAAGGTATAGTGCAAGGCTTAGACATATGATTAAAAGAGACACGCTAATGTTTAGCGAGTTCACAAACATCACACATAAAGGTTTGAAACACAGAAGATGAAAAACTATGAAATAAAGACTGCATAGTAGTAGCAGAGAGATGACCCAAGCGACGATGCCAGGTAGACAACAGAGGAAGTTTGTGAGAATGAAGAGCCTGGGGAACAGCAGTATCAAACACGTACAATCCATCTTGCATCCTACCAGAGCCAATCACCTTCTTCGTCCGATGGTCCTGAAAGACACAGTAAGAAGGAAAGAAAGTGAGGGAGCAGTTCATAGAATTTGTAATATGGCTAACGGATAAGAGGTTGCGAGTAAAATAAGGGATGTGTAAAGCAGAAGCCAAGGTAAGAGCAGAGTAATTGATGGATCCCTTTCCTGCAATAGAGGAAAGAGTTCCATCAGCAATGCTTACCTTATATTTGCTAGGCAATGGTCAATATGAAACAAAACCTGACGATGACCCAGTCAGATGGTTAGTGGCCCCAGATTCAATGATCCAATGAGTGATAGGTGATACGGTAGCAGAGGGAGAACTTGGAGTACCTGAATGAGCAAAGGACAAGGATGGACCAGGACTGGGCTTAGAGGATAACCCCTGCATCATGCGGCGGAGGGTCATCATCTCATTAGTAGAATAGGACCCAAGTAGAGAAGGAGGATCAGAGATATAGCCACCATAGGTACTATTATCAATGAACTCAGTTAGGTGAGTATAGTGACGAGAGATAAAATTGGATCGGCCACGGCCTCCACGAGATACCATTCCATCTCTCGGTGGAGGGAGCCCATGCAATTTGAAGCAAGTGTCGCAAGTATGCCGACTCCAGCCACAGTACTCACACATCAAGTGGTCTTTGTTTGTGGGCCTGAGCTTAAAATCCTGAGCATGGGTGCCTCCAGAATGAGAAGCAGCTAGTGTAGAACTACTAGTGATGACCTCAGAACTCCAAGACTGGCGGAGGTCATATTCCTCCTAGACAATGTTATAGATCTCTGATAACGAAGGCACCAGAGTGCGGCCAAGGATCTGAACAATGATCTATTCAAAGTCCCTGTGTAAAACATGTAGAAACTCAAACACCCTGTTCCAATCTTCATGAGCATGAACAATGATCGCATCAGCGGAGCAGACAATGTCGAGGGAGATAAAATGGTCATGCTCCTGATATAGCTGAGTGAACTTCAAATAATAGGCTGACGGTGAGCGATCACCCTATCGAAAGAGAAATATTTTCCTTCGTAGCTGAAATATCTAAGCGATGTTTCTTTTTGGGGAATATGTGGATTCAGCATGACTCAAATGTCTGCAGTGGTATCCAAGAATAGATAGTTCCGCGCAATAGCCTCTTGTATGGAAAACAACCCTTTTTTAATTCAAAACTTCAACTAATCAAGCCCTTCATCACAACACAACACCATGGATGAAAATCCATTAATTCCTCCTAATGAGTTAGATCAGATAATAAGTTGTTGTAGCATTGTAAAGGACATATGAATAGGACCTTAGATTCAATAGAATGAATATGAAATGAATGTTAAGTCGGGGACGGAGGTTATGGGTACATGAAACCCTAACAACGCGGGAGAGAACGAATATTGTCGGAAGATCGTCTAAGAGAAGTCAGTCGAGGAAGTCGCCGATTCCGTACGTAAATTTGAAGCCCTAACAGAAAGGTCAAAGCAAACACTGTCGGAACGAACACTGCCGAAATGGGGAGAAAAGCCTTCAGCGATCGAGCAAGCAGAGCGAGAAGGAAGCCTTCGGTGCAGAGGAGCGGGGAAATTAAATGACTTAATGTTGCACGACCTGTGTATGAGTATTTGAATCTCGCTAAAATCGGACGGCGCTGCAATCGGACGGTTGATATTGATGTAGTCGTATAAATAATAAATATATATTATTAATATTATAAAATATTATAATAACAATAATAATAAATATATATTATAAATAATAATAATAAACGGATTGCGGTTAGGTTCTGTTTCGGTTCGGTTCTGCTTCGGTCCGGTCCGGATCGGGTCTAAAAATTCTGAAACCGCTCGAGACATTTATGTTGCGGTTCCTGTTTTGGTTCCGGTCCAAATAATAAAATAAAGGAACCGCACCCAGACCATTATTGCTTACGGTTCCAAAACTCAAATCGAAACCCGAATAATTCGCGAACAGTTCGGTCTGGTTCATTGCGGTTCCGGTTCGGTTTACGTTTTTCGGTTTTAAGTGACAACTCTAGTTAGGAGAGAGGAGAGAGGAGATCGGAGAGGGAAGAGAGGCGGACGAAGTCGGCGGATCGAACGAGCGAGCAGAAGGCCGAGCGGCTAGGCCTCTGATGCCATGTTGGAACTTCACGATAGTATTATTTCAGAATAGAAGAGACCCTCTACTTATAGTAGAGGGTATTACAAGCAAATAACTTTAAACATTAAATAAGAAATAACTAATTACTCCTAACATACCTCAATAAAAGATTCATATGGTAATGTTTTATGACACAAACCTACAAGATTTTGTTTAATTATCATCTGTCTATTTGATTTGGAGCAAACAAATATTGTAATCTAGACTTTAGTTTAGGCCGAACAATTGTTGCTAATCTATTGCTTGGTTGGTGCGGACAACTTTTGTAATACATACCTCAAATAGTTCAAATTACATAATTAAAATTACAAAATTAAACAATAATTAGGGAACTAACCTTATTTTGAATTCAGATAGTTAAGGATTAATTATAATGATTAAATATTAATATAATAATCATAAGATATACTAATTAGTGTATATTGTTTAATGAAAATTAATATCATTAATACATGATTACATATACAAGTTTATTTTATATGAATTACATGATTATGACAAATTGATAATTAAACAAACTTAAATCACTACAATATTTTCATAGTAAAAATGTTTACAAACAAGTAATCACTTAAGGTCCGTTCGGCACGCGGTTATTGACTTTCTGGAATTAGTTTTCAATGAAAACCTATATCCGCATGAATTGACTTTGTGCTAAATTCCAATTTTGTTGTTCGACTGCAGGATAAAATTCGGCCAGTAGAATTGTAACTGAGGTACATAAGTAGCCTGTGTACGTGTTGGAATTAGTATTGAAATTGACATTGAAATTGACATAATACTATAATTTTATAATTTCCAAAACATGCGTTAGCGCCTAACGCATTAAATTGGATGAGTTTTTAAGGAGCGTGCCTAGGCGAAAGACACGCTGGCGCGAAAATGCGCGTGCGGGAGAAAAATGCTCGCCCTGACGAAAAATGCGCGATGGTGCAAAACAGCGCGTCGGGACAAAAACGTTCGCCCGGGCAAAAATGCACGCCCGGGCAAAAATGCGCTCCTGGGAGAAAACGCACCTGAGCAAAAAAACACGCGCATAGAAGAAAAAGCGCGCACTGGCAAAATACGTGTGAAGGCGAGAACGGGCGCCTGGGTGAAACAACGCGCGCCCAAGTGAAAAAGTGCGCCCGGGAAAAAACGTGGTCGGGCGAAAAATGAGCTCCTGGGATAGAACACGCTCGGGTGAAAATGCGTGCCGATGCGAAAAACTTGCGCCTGGGCGAAAAGTGTGCCCGGGCGAAAACGCGCTCCCATGCGGAATACGCACCCGGGCGAAAACGCGCACCCGGGCAAAAAATGCTCGTTCGCTCAAAAAATGCACGCGCGGCGAAATTGCTTGGTTCTGCGGAAAACTAATGGGTGGGTAAGAATTGGCAATTTGATATTTTAGGTCAAAGCCAAAGCCATGGGTTTTGGCCTGAAAGCCAATATCTGTGACAATTCTATTGCGTCGAACGCCATAATTGAATTACTAATCTCTAATGCCAATTCTAGAAAGTCAATACCCGCATGCAGAACGGTTCCTTAAGCACATTTGACAAGAATTTTAACGATGATAACATTCTCCTTTAAATGATTCAAATCATAAATTAATAAATGTCAAGTCTTAATAAATAAAAACTAAATCTTAACTCTTAAGTCAACATCATAGATAAATAGAATTTGTCTTAAGCAAACATTCAAATCATTAATTAATTACTAAATTATTAGATTAATTATTGTTAGAGAATATAGGAAAATATGTGTAAAGGCCCATTAATTAGGCCCATTTATTCTTCTCTCTTTTAGTCTCACATCTCTTGCATAGGATTTCTTCCTCCTCTCTCTTCCTATATATTTGTATCCATACTTATATTTACCTCTTCAGTGAATATACTATAAGGTTTATACCAATTCTCTACATGGTATCAGAGGACTCGGTCCAAAAGTTCCGGTCTCCCGTTTTCTGACCGCCCGCCCTCCCTTCCTATCGACCTCTGGCGGTCTCCTTTTCTGAGACCGCACCTCCTGCCGCTGCTTCTCGCATTGCTCCCACGCTACCCTCTCCTCTTGGCTTTTATAGTCTGCCTCCTTTGGCGCGTGGGACCTATCTCCTCCTTCCGCTTCTCTGCTCTGCCCGCTGCAGCTCGTGCGATCTCCGCTCCTGACTGCTGCGATCTTCTTTCCTGCGGTCTGCGATCTGCCATCCGCGATCTGCTACCTCTGCGATCTGCAATCTGCGATCGGCTGCCTCCTGCGACCTGCTGCCCCCTGCGACCTGCGCGATCTGCCAGTCTACGATCTGCGACCTGCGCGATCTGCGATCTGCCCCCTGCGAACTGCTGCCCCCTGCGACCTGCGCGATCTGCCGCCTGCGATCTGCTCTATTCGCTGCGGTCTGCTCTGTTCGCCGAGACCGCTGCTCCTACAGAGCTCTGCTCTGTTCTGTTCGCTGCCACTGCTGCTGCTGCGATCTGCTCTGTTCGCCGAGACCGCTGTTCCTCCAGATAGCTTCTGCTGCTCTAGCCGGCTTCTCTTCCAATGGCCCTCGACGATTCCTCCTCCACTACCACTCCGTCGCCTGCTCCGACGGCTGCTCCGATCTCCGATGTTCGTGACGAACTTTGAATTACCACTATCTCACTTACCGGGAAGCGTAACTTTGTGGAATGGGTGCACTCGGTGCGTCGAGTCTTACAGACCAAAGGGCTCCTTCATCACTTAACCCAGGTTACTACCGAGCCTACTGTTGACTGGCTTAAGGATGATGGCCGTGTCCAAACGTGGCTTCTCAACTCCATGGACTCGGAGCCATACAGGATGGCTATGTATCATGACACCGCCAAAACCATGTGGGATGAACTTCATGCCTTCTACTCTGGGCAGAACAGTCTCCAACATTTGTATGACATCATATCTGACCTTCAGAACCTTAAGCCTGGCGCGCCCGATGACATGCTCTCTCATGTCGCCAAGGCAAAGACTCTTCATGAGGCTTGGCTCCAGCATCAGCCTCCCACTCCGGATCTCGCTATTCAGCGATCAAAGAAAGAGGCAGTGACCATTGTTATGCTACTCTCTAGCGTACCTCCTCATCTACATAGCGTTCGCGCTCAGATACTCTCCTCTACTACCACACCGTCTCTGTCTGTTGTCTGCTCCATGCTTATCAAGGTTACACCTCCATCAGAGGCCACGCAAAGTTTTTCTCCGGCTCTTCTCCAGCAGCCGCTCCTTCCAACACCTACCCCTGGTTCCTCTGCTCGCGGTGGCAGTCCCCCGTCTCGGGGACGAGGACGTGGTGGCCGGCCTCCTTTAAAGTGTACTTACTGTGGCCGTGACGGTCATCGTGAAACAACCTGCTACCGTAAGCATGGTCTCCCTCCTCATCTTGCTGCTACTTCAGCACCTCCTGCTGCGTCTTCACCAGCCGATCAGTCTGGTCCTACCCGACAGGAATATGATGACCTACGCTCCCAGTTCCAACAGCTTCAAGGCAGTCTTGGCCGTTCTCCTGGCTCAGTTGCTTCTTTCTCTACTGAAGGTATAACCTGCCTATCTCACTGTTCTCACTGGATCGTAGATTCTGGAGCGACGCATCATATCACCTCCCAGAAACCACCTCAGTATGTACAGACGTCTCACCCTCCGTCTATTGCTGTTGCAAATGGCGCTACTACTCCGGTTGCTGGTGCTGCTGATCTGCACCTCACTCCCACTCTAATGCTCTCCTCGGTTCTTCATGTTCCGGGCTCTCCTTTCAACTTACTCTCTGTGAGTCGTTTGATACAGAATCTTGATTGCTGTGTAACCTTCTCTTCCTCTTCTTTTGTTTTTCAGGATCGCCGCACACGGAGTATCATTGGTAGCGGTCGACTGATGAATGGGCTCTATCTCCTGGATCTCCCACCTACCACTCTCCTGACTGTCTCCACAGCTGACTGGCATCGCCGACTTGGGCATGCCCCTCTTCCAGTCCTCCGCAAAGCTCTCCCTGATGTACCTCTTCACGAGTTTACCTGCGAAGCCTGCATCTACGGCAAGCAACATCGCTCTTCTTTTTCCCCTTCATGTACCCGGAGCACGACTCCACTATCTTTAGTACATTCTGATGTATGGGGCCCTTATAAGGTCCCAAGTATTTATGGCTATCGTTATTTTGTAACTTTTATTGATGATTATTCTCGTGTTACCTGGTTATATTTACTTCATGATCGCTCTGAGCTACCATCTGTGTTTCGTGCCTTTGTGACTGAATCACGGACACAATTCTCCACTACACTTAAAAAAATTCGAACTGACAACGCTCGCGAGTACACTGGCCGCTCCTTTTCTACTCTCTGCACAGAGTTTGGCATAATTCACCAAACATCTTGTGCCTATACCCCCCAACAAAACGGCGTTGCCGAACGGAAAAATCGTCACCTTCTGGATGTTGCTCGGGCACTCATGGTTCAAATGCGGGTTCCTACGGAACACTGGAACTTTGCCGTCTCCACTGCTTGCCATCTCATTAACCGCATGCCCTCCTCCGTTCTTAACTTTGCCACTCCCATGACACTCCTCTTTCCCTCCACTCCTCTCTTTCCTATTCCACCTCGAATTTTCGGTTGCGTCTGCTACGTCCACCTTCTCGGTCCGCCTATCGATAAACTTGCCCCACGAGCTGCCAAGTATATGTTTGTCGGCTATTCTCGGACTCAAAAAGGATACGTGTGCTACTCTCCAACCACCGGCAAAACCATTGTCTCACCTGATGTTACGTTCTGTGAAGATCAATCATTCCACTCTCCCTCTGTTCCAAGCACATTACCTTCCACTACTGTTCGTCCTTTTGTTCCGACGGACACTACTACCTCACCATCTCCGCCCCCTACGGTACCTTCACCATCTTCATCTACTAAACAGCCTCCTCCCATCATTCAAGTATACTCTCGTCGTAAATCTAAGGATGGTCCCCGTCAGGAGCCCTCGGCTACCGGTGCCTCTCCATCAGCGGCTGATCCAGCCTCCGCCTCTACAGCTCATCCGATGGCAAACCACGTGTCTCTCCACCGGCTATCTCCGCCTCTTCACCGGTTTGCTACCTCTCTTTCTTCCATTTCCCTCCCTAACTCTGTGCAGGAAGCGCTACAGCATCCGAGGTGGCGTGCTGCGATGGAAGAAGAGATGGTCGCCCTCCAAGCCAATCACACTTGGGAGCTGGTACCTCTTCCTCCTGGCCAACACTGTGTCAGCTGCAAATGGGTCTTCACTGTCAAACAAAATGTCGATGGGACTCTTGACCGCTTGAAGGCTTGTCTCGTCGCCCGCGGTTTCACTCAACAACAAGGCTTGGACTACGATGAAACCTTCTCCCCCGTAGCCAAGTTAAACACTGTTCGTGTGGTGATCTCCGTCGCTGTCCACCGTCGTTGGCCTCTTCTTCAGTTAGATATCAAGAACGCCTTCTTGAACAGTGATCTACAGGAGCCAGTGTATATGTACCAACCTCCCGGGTTTGAGACCACGGGGGAGTCTCGTGCTGCCTATGTTTGCCGCCTTCTGAAAGCTCTTTATGGCCTCAAACAATCTCCGAGAGCTTGGTTTGATAAATTCTGCAAAGTCCTACTGGCACTTGGTTTTCGACGAAGCTCTGCTGATTTCTCACTATTCATCAAAGAAGGACCCACGGGAACTGTGATCCTCCTTGTGTATGTTGATGATATCCTGATCACTGGGGACGACATCTCTGGGATACAACAACTCAAGGAGCATCTGAACTCGGCGTTTCAAACGAAGGATCTTGGCAATCTTAGATACTTCCTCGGAATTGAAGTCGCTCGTCGACCCGATGGGTTAGTCCTGTCCCAACGGAAATACTGCATTGACTTACTTCAAGAGGCAGGTTTCTCTGGCTGTAAACCTGTAGATACCCCTATGGATTCAAACCAAAAGTTATGTGCAGCTAGTTCTGAGACTGATCAACTCCTTGAGAATCCAGAGTACTACCGTCGTTTGTTTGGGAAGCTGATTTATCTTACAGTTACTCGACCAGATATTTCGTTTGCCGTCGGCGTTGTAAGTCGCTTCATGCACACTCCGAGGACTTCTCACCTCCAAGTTGTTGAGCGCATTCTCCGATACTTAAAAACTGCTCCTGGACAAGGCCTTGTCAACAAACCATCCACCTCGCCATCTCTTCTTGCTTACTCGGATGCTGACTATGCTGGCTCTCCAGATGACAGACGTTCCACGACTGGTTTTTGTACGTACTTTGGTGGACATCTTATAACATGGCGTAGCAAGAAACAGGTTGTGGTTGCTCGCTCCTCGGCTGAGGCTGAATATAGAGCTATGGCTGCTGTCGCATCTGAATTAACCTAGATTGAAGGACTTTTGGGAGATTTAGGTGTCAAACTCTCCTCTCCGGCAACTCTTCTTTGTGACAGTCAGGCTGCTATTCATATTGCCAAGAATCCTGTGTTCCATGAGCGGACAAAGCATATTGAAGTTGATTGTCATTTCATCCGGGAAAAGGTTCAGTCAAAGAAGATAGAATTGGAACATGTCCCAGCTGCAAAACAAGTTGCTGACATCTTGACTAAAGCTCTTCCTCGGCCATTATACCACCAGTTCTTATCCAAGTTGGGTGCCTACGACTTGTACGCTCCAGCTTGCGGGGGAGTGTTAGAGAATATAGGAAAACATGTGTAAAGGCCCATTAATTAGGCCCATTTATTCTTCTCTCTTTTAGTCCCACATCACTTGTATAGGATTTCTTCCTCCTCTCTCTTCCTATATATTTGTATCCATACTTGTATTTACCTCTTAAGTGAATATACTATAAGGTTTATACCAATTCTCTACAATTATGATTGAAACAATTGCATTAATAATAATGTTTAATTATTTCATAGTCAAATAAAAACTATAATTAGGTTAAAATCCTATAATTAATTAATTACTAACTATTTAGGTTAATTGACGTTTTCATTAGCTAATGGATAAGTAATTGGGCTAATTGGTATTTATAAAAATTTACTTGAATGCAATAAACACCAATTAGGCATTGGTATCACCAAGTCTACTCGACAATCATTATTATTTTGCTTAGTGCAATGTATCAATTATCAAATGTTATGGCTTCAACTACTTAAGTAATGAGAAATCTCACTAATTAATCACTAAATGGATTATTTTTAAGGTTCTAAATCAATGATTATAAATTACTAATTTCTCAATACAAATCATTCAATCAATTTAATTAGCAAAACTTTACCTTACACATATAAATATTTCATAATAAATAATCATTCTACGTGCTTGGTATCTAAAGTCCTTAACTTTATTATTCTCTTACATGCATTAAACAATTTTCTACAGATTACTCCAAATTAAAATATTGACATCTCAAAATACTTCAAGAATTAATATCTGGCTCATGAAAGCCAAATTAATAAGATAGTTTAGAACTATATTTTTTAAGTCCTATCATCCTATGTGCTTCTAAATAGAATAACTGAGTGAAAAATAAAAAGAGAAAGGGAGAAAAGGTATTTTTACTCTAAAGGGAAGCCCGGTGCACAAAACATGCGTAGCAAGGGTCCGGAGAAGGGTCCCACCACAAGGGTGAAATGTAGGCAAATCTTACCCTGCATTTTTGCAAGAGGCTGCTTCCAGGACTCGAACCCGTGACCTCAAGGTCACACGGCAACAGCTCAACATAAGCAAAAATATACGAGATTTAAGGCCATGTTATTTAGATTTAAATGTCTAAAAGTGATTGGATCACAGTTTTATAACTGAGTTAAAACATTGGTTTGATAACAAAATGATCATCAATCAGTTCTAATGTTCAGAACTCACCAAAATAAAAGGCATGTAGTCACATTCAGCTTTGTGATGTAGGGTAAGCTACGGGGGTGCACAAAACCAAGACTTCTAGGGATGGAAGTATACTTGACATACTAACCCAAATCTAAATGCAATGATACAGTCGGTGACGGCGACAGATTTATTTGAGCAATAAATATTTCAACCCATGCAAATATTTAAAGAACAAAAATAGCATTCAATAAGCAAACAATTGACGGCTTTCCTCCGCTCGGAGGGTCAAGGCAAAGCGCGCGGCAAATGAATCTCACCTGTAAGTTGTAAGCGTATCGAAGCGAACTTCCACAGACAAGATTCCCAAGTAAATATAGTGTCCAATCTAATAAAATATGCTGAATAAAATAGTCCAATACAACAAAGACTCACCAAGTAGTGGGCTGACCAAGACATTGAAGAATTCGAAGCCGGAGATGCGTGGACGACGATCCGAGGTGGAACCGGAGGCGGGAAAACGACGTAGGTGGCTGTCCTCGTCGGTAGAAGGTGGAAACGGACCGGAAATGAGTAGATCCGGCGACGTATGTGGAGATCTGGGCGGGGGAGGATAGATCTGATAATTTGAGAGCGGATCCGGGCTAGGGAATAAGGACCGAGTGAGGGAAAAGGTGGATATGGGTTGGACTTGTCCATATCTGGACTGATCTGGACAAGGGGGCGGCTGGAGTTGGTTCCACGTAGGTAGGCGGGGCGGGAGCAGCACCCGGCTGCAGTAAACAGCTGGTCGGCTGTTGGGGGAGGGGTTGAAGGGCGGCGGCGGCAGTGAGGTACGGGAGGAGGTCGGCGGCGGGTGTAGAGGGGCGGGTGGTTGTCAGCGGTGGCTATAAAGGAGGAGGAAGGGGCGGCGAGTATGGGGCTGCTGGACAGAGGAGCGGCCGGCGGTTTGGGGGTTGTATGGGCTACGTTAGGAGGGTTGGGAGGGGAAAAAAGAGGCCTAGGGTTAGGGCACACCTTGGGAGGGAAGATACACACCTAGGAGTCATCACCTAGGGTTCCACGGAGTCAGCACTGTGGCGGGATCGCTGGAATCCGGAAATTCTCTTCTCCAAATTCTGCAATGACCTAAAGCAGCCCACTAACTACATATTTATAATAAAAGGAGAGTCAGGGCATCCCACCAACGATGGCTATGATTGGTCGGAGGTGGGGCCACTCAAATACAACAAATAAAAACCCGAAATACAAAAATAATATATCAAAAAGATTCACGACGCGGATCCGGATGCATCCAAGGAGTCAGATCGGTGATTCGATCAAGTCCTCCTGCGCGAATACACGAACGTGGGTCCCACCTAGAGGCAAACCCCTCCTGGTGCATGATCTAATGTATCCCCATCAACTCCCCCCGAGTGAAAAGCCTTCATCTTCGATGCATCCAAGGTGTCATCTGCGTCTGGGCGGCCCCGTCAATGTACTAAGCAACGGCATAGCGGCAAGCCTGTGGTAGGAACGAACTGGTGGGATCTGATCTCAGTAATGCTCTCAGCGCTCAACTCACAAGCGGTGAATCTCGGTGCGATCGATTGTGCCGTCGGTGAAACCAAAGAAGACGAGTCCCCAGATGGGTGGGTGTCAGCAATGGGTGAACTGTGGTGGCCATCAAACATGGGTGGACTATGAGGGTGACAAGGCAACGGGAGTGGGGAAGTGGGCGGCTGGGAGTCTCCACTGCTTAGGTCCACATACTCGTGAGGCTCGTAGTATGGCGTCAGATCTTCAACATTAAATACCGGATGGATCCCATACTCGCAGGTATATCGGGCCTGTAGGCGTTCGTCCCAATATGACTTATGATTGAGTAGGGTCTCATTCGCCTGGTGCTTAGCTTTTTGGCAGGCCCGGAAGGGAGACTCTCAGGGAGGATTCACACCATCACCTGTTCGCCTTCCTGAAATACTTGTTCCCGCTTTCGTCTATCTGCATGGATTTTATCATTTTCATTGCTCGTAATAATTCGTCGGCGGACCAACTCATGCAACTCATGCAAATGACTCAGCAGACTTGCTAAGGCGTGACTCTAGGGCACTGGGGATAAGGTCGATAGGCTTCCTAGGTCAGTATCCTGACACTACATGAAATGGACTCAACTCAGTGGATCTATTGACCGAACTATTATACGCAAACTCCGCGACTGGAAGATCAAGGTCCCAACTAGCTACATACTTGCCCACTAGACACCTCAGTAAGTTTCCTAAGCTACGGTTCACTACTTCATTATGCCCGTCCGACTGTGGATGATAAGCCGAGGAGAACCTAAGGGTGGTGTTAGTCTTGTGCTACAGGGTCTTCCAAAAATAGCTCATAAACCGCACATCGCAGTCTGACACGATAGACTTGGGTAGGCCATGCAGCCTAAAAACATCCCTCATAACACTTTTATGATGCAGAACAGGCGTCTCACCTGCCTTCCACCCTGCGGCCTGGCCTCGCACCAGCTCAAGGGTCCCACCGGGAGTCCACCTGATAGGTCTTATCAAGTCCGCGAACCGTACACCTCAACCCATCCCCGACTCCACCACAGGGCCGATTGGTTGTAGAGGTCGGGGCTCGATCCCCCGACCTCCTTGATAAAGAGTCTTCAGGCAGACTCCCATCACCAACTGATCTGCGGCTCAGTTGATGATGAGAGTCTGCCTGAAGACTCTTTATCAAGGAGGTCGGGGGATCGAGCCCCGGCCTCAATAACCTATCGGCCCTGTGTTGGAGTCAGGAATGGGTTGGGGTGTACGGTCCGCGGACCTGATAAGGCTTATCGGGTGGAACCCTTGGGTTGGTACGACGTCAGGTCACAGGGTGGCATGCAGGTAGGCTGCCTGTCCTGCATCACTTTGTGTACACATTAGAGTATAATAAAATAAATTAGATATTTTTTGAAAATTATATAGATATTATTTATGCTAACTATGTATTCATAAAGTATTTAGAATAGTAATAAAGCTACTAATCTCTAATTGATTAAATATTTATAAAGAAGATAACTAATTAAACTATAAATAAATATTAAGGATAAGAGAAAATCACTAATGAAATAAATTAGGGTCCATTCGATTGGATGGAATTTATGATTCAAAATTGGAGTTGGAGTTCAATTCAATGGAAATGGACCTCCAATTCTAATTTCGTAGCCCTAAAAGATTACATTGAATAACTATTTAATTTATACAATAATTAAGCCAGTTAATTAGAGAAAGATCACAAGATTAAACCAATCTATTTATAATTAATTGAAAACTTAGTAATCAAGAAGTACCCTCATTAAAGATAGCATAATAAAAAAAATAAGATATTAAGAATCAATTTAGTAAATCCATTAGTAACTAGGTACGAGGAAAAAAGATAATTTTACCCAATCAAACATTAATTAATTCAGATTTCTTCATTCTAATTATTTATGGTTACATTAGTGATACATCTACTTAATTAAGACAATTTATCATTAATTAATTATTAGTATTCCGAATAGATAAAAAATCATGGAATGATTAACCCATTAGCTATTATAATAATCAAGTCTTTAATTACCACAATTAAAACCAAATATTGGTAAATTAACTGACTTAAAATTAATTAATCAAATTATGTAGGCAGCTTTTGATAATACAAACCTGAAATATCTTATAGATTAATCAAATAACATATTAATTCTACCTTCTATTGCACTTGCTAAAGCTAAGAAAAAACTAGGTTTATAGTGAATTTAAGCAAAACAAGAGAAGCCTTGAAATGCAATCCAATGGTCACGCTTGTTTGAGCACTTTTTCTCCATTGTGGTTTAGAAAAAATACAAACATTGTTTAGGGTCGGTTTGCTTGAGCGTTTTTGCTCCATCTCCGTTGGGAGAAAAACATCGCAGCTTCATTAAAACTATTTGCTAAACTCTCATTCTCACAACCACTGCTCAAAAACGCAATTTTGACCCTTTTCTGAGACCGCAACCACCACCCTCCATCTCCCACCGCCCCATTCTCACTGCTCTCATTCACACCGCTTTTATACCCACCGCCCAAACAAACAGACCCTTAATTGCCTATCTGGGAAACCTCTGTTTGAAAATGTGGGTCCCCAAAACTGTAGTTTTATGCCTAATTCCAACCGTAATGAGCAAGCCATTTCTAAAAATGTAGTTTCATCTCCCTCTCCGACCACCACCACTCTCCACACAGGCCCTTTAACAAAAAACAACTTCAAGTCTCCAACCATTTAAAATTTATAAATGAGATTCAATGTATCATTTAGCTCTAAGAAAAAACATTAAGCGCAATAACCGTGTAATAGAAGAAGAAAAAAACTTGCCTCATTGAGCCAGAAATCCTCGTTGGTCTTATTCGTTATAAGATTCCCAGTCCAGCTGTGAGCGAGCTCATGCGCCACCACCTGAGCCCCCGTCGCATCACCTTTGATCACCGTCGGCGTCAGAAACACCATCCTTGGATTCTCCATCCCTCCGTAAGGAAAGCTGGGAGGTAAAACAAGCAGATCGAACCTTTCCCATTCGTACGGCCCGAACAAGGCCTCCCCGACTCTCACCATCTCCTCAACCCCAGAGAACTCCTTCGCCGCAGCATCCAGCACATCGGATCCGCTCTCGGCGTAGACCCTCGTCCTAGGGCCGAGATCTCGTCCTCCGATCTCACCAGCAGCCAAGGCAAAAAGATAGGGAGGAATCGGCTGGTCCATGGAGAACTCCTCGACAACACGGCCGGGAGCGCACCAAAGGGAGTCGGGCACAGCGGGTGCAGCTTCGCCGGATGCGGGATTGCGGCGGGTGAGCTTTGATGCGGACATGACGGCGGAGAGGGGTAGGGGGAGGTTGATGCGGGCGGAATAGCGGATGCGGGCGGCAGGGGTGTCTTGGCATGGAAAAACAGATCTAGCGTGAATGGATTGGCATTGGGTGAAGACGAAGGGGTGGGTACGGGAGGAAGTCTGCGCGGGGGAGAGCCATTGGAGGGCGGAGGAGGTTGGGGAGGTTGAGAAGACGATACAAACGGCGGAGTGGTAATTCAGGATGACGGTGAGAGGGGTGCCCTTGATGGGGTCGGAAGCAGAGGAGGAGTAGGGGAGTGGGGAGAGGGAGACGGGGTCGAGAACGGCGGAGATGGAGATGGCGCGGGAGTCGAAGGTGATGGGACCGGAATGGGAGGTGGGAAGGGAGATTATGGCCGAGCCGAGGATGGAGGAGGAGGAGAAGTCGAGAAAGAGGGTGAGGGCAACGTGGGTGGCGAAGGGTTGGAGGGAGTCAGTGAAGGAGTGGGGATCGACTGGAGCCATGACTGGCGAGAGAAGATTTCGGCGGTTTGGTCTAGGGATTTGGTCACCGGAGTTTGATCGCCGGCGGACGGAAGAAGAAGCTGGAAAGGCTCTCGCAACGTTCCTGGAGGACAGCCCGTCACAGTATTCCCGTCCAAACTGCAAACTGTGGAGAAGACTGATGTCCAAAATTAGTTGGTTTGGTACATTACATCCTAAGATTTATTTTTTTTTTTCATTTTCACCCCCCAACAATCTCACCCCCTCGATCCGGCCTCACTCTGATTAATTGAATCCTACTTAATATTAATAAAATATTCATAATAAACATTAAAAATATAAAACAAAGAAATCTCTCTCCTATCAATCCCGCGCCCGTTCACTCTCTTTCGCACTCACTCGCTCTCTCTCTCGCAGCGCATCGTTAGGGTTCCTTCCGGCGCCCCCCCCCCCCCCCCCCCCCCATCGACTCCGGCTAGATTCCAACTACTCCCCGGCGCGCATTCTCCCATCCGGATTCTCACGGCACAAGAGATCCTGGGACTCGAGATTCATCTCCGCTTGGTATTCATCTTCTCCGCTATTATCTTGTATCAATGTCTCCATTTACGGCGTAGTGTTGTCCAAGGAAGGAGAGTGTATATCTTCTTTGCGGAGAACCCTTGGATCTCCGCGGAGAACCCTAAACCCTTCGTTGCGGTGAACCGTTGGATCTCCACGGAGAACCTTTGGATCTCCACAAAGATCTCTTGGGTTCTCCGCGGAGACCATTGGATTTTCCGAGGAGCGGAGTCAGGTCTCCGCGGAGAACCCAAAAGATCTCCGCGGACATCCAAAGGTTCTCCGCGGAGATCCAGCGGTTCTCCGCGGAGATCCAGCGGTTCTCCGCGGAGATCCAAAGGTTCTCCGCGGAGATCCTTTGGATCTGCGCAATCACTGGATCTTCGCGAAGAACCTTTTGGGTTCTCCGCAGAGAACCCAATGGTTCCCCTGTTAGTCAAGTAGTGTGATTACCAAGCATTGTGACATTTCTCAGGAGTCAAGAGTATCAGAACTGATTACCAAGCATGCTGCAATTTCTGTTGAATGATAACATGAGTAATATATTCAATATAAAAAAAATAGAGGCTCAGAGGACTTCCAAGGTAGTGGAGTAAAAAGGAGAAAGACTGAGAAGAAACTGTCATCTTTGAACCATTTCCAATAATCATGATAATTGTTTATGGGTTGCTTGGGATTGGCTCCTGAAAACATCCTCAATGCCTTAAGCATAGTAGAAATAACTGTCTTCATTCCTTTTCAAGTTGTCATTCTTCATTGCCAAACCTTGGAAATCAATTATAAAGAACTCTCGAAAATGACATCATGTTTGGTAATCATGAATGATGCTCTCATTCACTTCTAGTGGACATATCTATTCATAATATAAAAACATATATAAGGTAGTTATGATGCTTAAAAACAAAGTTAACAGTGATGAATGGTGTCAAAAATATAAAATTAAAAAGCCATTTAAAAAACTATTTCATAACCGTTGGGAGAACTGTTCACAGTCATGCATTAGTGTCAAACAATCTGGTTATTAACGGGGGACTCCACCATGGAGTTCCAGCATGAACTCCAGGGGATCCAGATCCGTTGTGTATACTCTTCTCCTTTATACTAATCTTAATTTTGGTTATAATCACCAGATTGTCTGTCTATTCGTCATTGATTGCAATGAATGGTATTGACCTTCTGTTGCAGGACATTGCGAAAACACAACGATCGGTAGAGACCCACGTTTATCGCTGCCCTGAAATTCCACCTAAATCGATTCCGACGCAAACGCCTCCATTCTATTCGCCAGCATTCAACCGCCCCACTAGTGAGTCGTGCATTTGTGGCAAGCAATCTGGCACGTTGAACAAAATTCAGGAGGATTGGATCAGGATCCAACTGAAAATGATGGAGGATGGCAAGCACCCTCCAATCTGAATCGATCTGCCTGTGCCACTGTGGAACAAGCGTCCTGGCCTGAATGCATATCTATTGAAACCGTTGTTCGTGATCGATCTGAAATGGCAGTACGACGTTAATGTGACAGCAGGTGCATGCCCATCTTGCAACAAAGTCGGCTTTCTTTCCCGCAAGCAATTCAGTGCCCCATGAGTTGTCGATTGCATCGACACCACTGCATTTTCCATCAGTTCTCGATAAGTGTGCAAGAAGTCGAACACCTCCCGTGGTTGTGGTGTCACGTTCCATGTCATGGACAAGGACAAAACCGAGAAATTGATCCTGGCACCCATCGCCTTTAACTATCATGTGCAGTTGTTTGAACAGAGCGTGCACGACGTCGATCTTGTTCAAATGGCCTACGACTTGTACACGTCCCGTTCCGGCATTGCTAATGCCGCCAAGGTGATTCGTTGTGGCCGAACAAATCGATACATGCGTCAAGCCGCACTATATCATGGTCACGTGTCGTGGTATTTGGATATGCGCTTATGGGATGCAGCACTTGGGCAAACATCATCGCAGCAGGATCCGGCAGTGTTCCCTGATTTTCCATCGTTTTTTCAGCATTGCAACGGGTACAGTGACACTCTCGGTCCAGTGGAATCAATGCTGACACGCCTAATCAATGACTACATTGTTCACCAACTTTCGTTCTTCAACCGAATGGAAGGCGCCATAACCGGGACTCATCTCTCGGCTAACCATCATCACAACGTGTCGGGATGATTGAAATTGATGAATGAGTTCAATGGCAGGAAATTTTCCCCCGTTGATGGATTGCACTCTGTCATGAACGAGCGCCAACAAATTCTCTCCAATCAATTCACAACGACGACGAGCAATGCAGAGCGGCGATTTGTTGGTCGGAGTTTGTAGAACCAGTACAACGCTTACGGTATTGATACTTCGTTGCTCATCATGTACCATGACAAGTGCTGCGATGATCGGGATTGGCATCGAATATGGTTTGTTCTTGTCTCGGCTTTGCATAACACCAATTTTGCTTTCAAACAGTTCATTCGGCAGAAATCAGAACATGTTCTTAAACAACACTTGGAGGATATGGTTGCGCAGGCACGATTCAAATTGCCCATTCAACAAGCAGCGCCCAAACGCAATGTCATTACTGCCCTGAATCAGGTTGCGTCATTGATTGCTCCAATGCAGGCGCGCCGTGAGGATAGTTTCATGCAGTTGGAAAAGACTGTCACCACAACAATAACTCGAACCGTCACCTTGACAACTGGCGCCGATCACAGTTCAAGTTAACCCCGTGCAACATATCTGCAATCCGCGCCCGAACAAGTAATTGAAGGATCAACGGACGATATCATTGATCGACTTGTTCAAAAAGAGATTGATGATGGGCATGCCAGCAACATTCATTGGACCAAAGTGGTCGCCCCAACTTACATCTGCATTGTTGCGCGTCATGAGGATCTAGTTCAGATGACCCACAAGGAGATTCAAAATCGTTGAGAGTATCTTGGACGTCACAAAAGGAAAGGGACATCAACCTCATCGACAACACCAGATCGTCAGTACAGTTTGCAGTCGCATACCAAAGCGCAGAAGGAGCTCGGTGATCAAGACTCCCTCAACATTCCACCGCCGCCACTTGTTACACAACCATTGCCAACCGAAACTCCAACCACCCAGAATTCAACTCAACCTACATCTTCTGCAGTCATCATGATGATGGAGAAACCTGCTGCGGGCAGCTAGTCCGCTGTCAGCGAGATTGGTTCCCGTCTCCATTCATGGTCAATCAACAATTGCCTACTTTGAATCAGATAATGGAGGCCATCGTCCCCACCCCATCTACATGGGAGCCATTTTCCCAATCGGAGAAGGAGCTGCTCAATTACTTGCTAACCAGTCCAGCAGAGCGCTCCCATGTGAAATCGACGACTGGTGATCAAACGTCGTGATAGATCCTGGCCAAGCATTTCTTATACTGGGCGCGAGTCATACGGGGTGTTGGGGATGAACCAGTTTCGGGTTCGATCCGATGTGCAGCTCAAGCAAAAGGTGAAGGATAATAGCAAGAAAAAGAGTTTACAACAGTCTGTGTGAACCCCGAACAGGCATGTTTTTTATTGTTTATATATATATCTGAGAGTTGCGACCTCAACTACGCTAGTAGCACATTTTCATCTACGTGGAGAACCTCTTAGATCTCCGCGGAGAACTAAATGACTCTCCGCGGAGAGCCAAAAGGGTCTCCGCGGAGAACCAAATGGCTCTCCGCGGAGATCCTTTGGGCTCTCCGCGGAGACCTTTATAGTGGATTTTCATATCTTCTTACACATGCATATTTATGATTTATTGTAACAATCATTTATAGTTTTGACAGATCTATGGGGAAGAAGAAAATTCATTTTCTGAGCTCGAGGTGCTATTTATCGGCTTTTGTGGGCCAAACGTCAGCCATTCTTGAACGAATGGAGGAGAGTCAGAAGAAGCTGCTGATGGATACCAACATTTGACATATTTTCCATGCACCGAAGGGGCCGCAGAACAATCCCCTCTTATACGGTCTGCTCAACTGGTACGACATCGAGAAGGATGTCTTCGTCATTGGATCAAGGGATCTTACCTTATCCCCAATGATGTGGCGTTGATACTGGGTTTGCCCACCCATGGGGAGGAAGTCATCCTGACTTCCAAGCCTTTTGGAGCGCTCACTAAGACCGAATCGAAAATGGAGCTTCAGGCGATGGAGAAGGGGTCGCCCCCTGTGACGACTTACTTATTGGTTTTGCACCTTCTGTGCAATTTCTTCTTCCCCTCGAGCATGGAGAGGATGCCAAGGTTCTTTGAGGAGGTCTCCAGCTTGGAGAACTTCCAGGAGTTCAATTGGTCAGTAGTCATCCATACCTTCCTAATGAGGTCGTTCAGGGTGATGCTGGAGAAGCTGCCACCGGTTTCAGAAGAAGGCCAACTGCAACAGAGGCCAAAGCCCTCATTAGGATACATCTATGGATTCACCCATGTTCTCGTTGTAAGTATCTATATTTTTAATTCTTAAAATGAATTTTGTTTTATATGTTCTAAACTATTGCAATGATTCAGATAAATTTGGTTCCTCAAGCACACCACCAGCATCGCTCCGCACTATCCGACATTGAGGCCTCGACTATTAAGATGGTCAGAGAAGGTCTCATTTACATTGAAAGAGATGGGGGTCACTATTCCATCTATCTTGGATGAGCAGGTAAATAATTTACTTTATTCGATTAACTACTAATGTTGAATTATCCAGTACAATGGTTGTATTTCTTCTTTATATGTGTTGGAAGTACTCGAAGACATAACATCGGAGGAGACGTTGTTATGTTCAGAGCTGACAGCACGGAAGACACCGCCACCTCCCCCATCTAAGAGAAAATCAATAAGCCCGGCTTCTAGGGCAGGAAAAAAGTGAAGTTTGCATCACCACCTCCCCCATCGTCGTCACCTCCCTCATCATCCTCACCTCCCCCACCACCTAGCACATCATCACCTCCCCCACCACCTAGCACATCATCACCTCCCCCACCACCTAACACACCATCTCTCCCTCCTGTACAGTTTTGGATAGATTAACAGCATAGGATGTTAGATCAATTTGCGTTATTAGATAGCAAGATAAATAGTTTTGTAGGAACCTTTAATAATAGGCTAGATAGATTAGACAATAAAGTAGATAGAGTACATAGTGATTTAGTTACTTTTAGTCACAGTGTAGGTGACAGTCTTGATGCAATGAGTGCCGATATAGACACACTCCTTCATCGATCCTCACCATCATCTAGCCCTAGTAGCTCTAGATCTCCCACCCACCACACCTCTCCCACCCCCACTACCTCTCACGATACTATCATTACTCATATTCCAGACTCTCCATTAAAACAAGGAAAACTTACAACTACAAAGGCGGCTGTAGTTGATGTGTATCCCGTTGACTATCTGGGGAGACCGCTAATAATAGAAGAAGAAATAGATATCATCCATCGACGTATGAGAGTCATTCCATCGAGGTGCCCTTTTGACATTATACACTTTTATATTTTCAAAATTTTGATCTATGCACATTGATATTGACGATGATTTTCTAATGTTTCAGGAACGACCAAGCATTCAATAAATGGAATATAATTGGATTTCGAGATGTCATGGATGCTCTCATGACAGACAAATACATTGAAGATTGTCATGTTGATGCCTACGCAAAGATCTTGACTTTGCGTAGAGAGCAGGATGAAGAAGCGTATCATCCATTTATGTATATCAGCCCTAACCTTTTGGTATGATCTCTATCTGTGCTTTGTACATTGTTAATTCTGTCTGCATTGCAAAAAATATTACAATTTATGTAGTTGCACTACCCATGGTCCAAGGACGCAGAATCTATGATTGTAGTTACATTCCTCGAGGACGTTACCAAGGAGAATCTCGCCAATATCCCAATGATTCTAATGCTAGTATGTTATAGTCAACACTGGTTTTTATTGGTGGGTCTTGTTAAAGAGGATAAGTGGCTCATACACGACTCTCTATGTAACCCCAAGCAGAAAAATACCTCTAAAATAGTTGTAAGTATAGTTCGTTGTCATGCAATATAGTAGTATATATTACGAAGTTACTAATGTACGAACATATTTGTGTTAATGCAGATTTTTGTGCTCCAGAAGGCGACCGTGAAAAAAGTCCACGCAGGATTTTCCAAGTGGAGTCTCGACTTGACTGCTGGTATACCATAGCAGGAGAACTTCGTGGACTGCAGTGTCTTCGTTATGAAGTACATGGAGCACATAGTGAAGGCAGGGGTGATAAGCTGGGCGAGTTGCGCAGACTGGCAGACAAAAATGCCTATGTTTAGATCCCAGATCTGTGCAGAAATCTGTAAATATTTTGTGGACGATTGATGTAAATTAAGAAACATTATTCTTGTACATTTGAAATGTTTGTCTATAATAACAATTGTTCCATGGATGAATAACATTTTCAAATGGGCCGAAAGGTGCATAATTATAGGTTTAAATGAACTCCGCGGAGATCCAGACGGTTCTCCGCGGAGATCCATAAGGTTCTTCGGGGAGATTCATAAGGTTCTCCGCGGAGATCCAGAAGGTTCTCCGCGGAGATCCAGAAGGTTCTCCGCGGAGATCCAAAAGGTTTTCCACAGAGAGCAAATGGTTCTCCACGGAAATCCATTTGGATCTCCGCGAAGAGCAAATGGTTCTCCGCGGAAATCCATTTGGATCTCTGCGGAGAGCCAGATTAAAAATCTTTTCCACGGAAATCCATAAGGTTCTCCGCGGAGATCCAGAATGTTCTCCACGGAGATCCAGATGGTTCTCCGCGGAGAACAAAAGGTTCTCCGCGGAGATCCAAAAGTTTCTCTACGGAGACTTAAAAGGTTCTCCGCGGAAAACCATTTGGATCTCCGTGGAGAGCCTTTTGGATCTCCGCGGAGATCCAAATGCCTCTCCGCGCAAATTGTGTTCGCATTCTCCTTCCCTCCATTTTTTATTCCTTTCCCTCTTTTCTCTTCCTCTCTCCCCCTTTCCTTCTCCTCCACCTCTTTTTCCTCCTCCCCCTCTTTTTCTTTCTCTCCCCCCTCCCCCCTTTCCCCCCTCATACCAGAGTAGAACCCGGCGCCCCCCTCTTTTTTTAGCCATTTTTTTTATTTAAAAAAACTTTTTTTCCTAAACGGCGGGGGTCTTTTAGGTATTTGAAATTATATATCATGTCTTTTATTCTCCTGATCCCGTCTCACAAATTTGAGCGCCCCATCTTCCGCTAGCTCCAGGAGAACCTCCCCCGACCTCTCTACCCGACGAACTTTCTTCGGCGTTCTCTCCTTCCAGCGACCGCCAAACGTCGCTCATGAGATCTATTCCTCGATCGGTTGGCGCATCTCTAGGGCAGGTATAACTCTCCAAAAACTCCACTCCTTTTCTTTCTCTGCTCTAATATCTGGTTCCAACTCCAATTATGTTGTTTTTATGATTTTGCACTATATTAGGGTTTTAGATTAACTTCAATTTTTTATTTTCCTCAGTTTTACGTTATCTTCATTAGTAACTATTCTTCATTTTTAGGTTTTATCCAGTTATGTTACATGATCTTTAGCATCAATGATGATCATAAATGATTGTTGGGAACTTTGTCGTAAATGTTCTTGGTTTGAAGAAGTCATCAACTCAAGGATAAACATACTTTGTATTTGACACAGTTGCTTTAAAATATTGTTTTCAGGAACTAGACAGTGCAAGTCTAACATAAGGCTAGACTTAGTGTTATCAGACATAATTTTGCCAATGTAATCCCTCATTATGCAAAACATCATGTCGACCTATGATCTAGATTATATTAGACTTTCCACTAACTCATTATCATTAGGTATAAAAGTGTATCAAGTGAGTTGAAGCAAAGGATTTTAGTTGAGAAGATCAAGAATTGTGTAATTCAAATATCGTCATGGAAAACTTAAATATCGTCGTGTGAAGGTCTCGATATCGTCTTGAAAACCTTAAGCTCCAAGTCTTTTACTTTTCATTTCACATGTAGCAGATGCCACAATGATCAATCGTTAGCCTATTCGGTTGAAGTTTGTTTTTCCGAAAGGAAGAAGTATATGAACTAATATTCAGAAGTGATTTACAATGGCTACCTATTTCAGTCAACATCAATTATTATCAAGGTTTTTTTGTGGTCAAGTTCATCTACCCAAAATTCTGTTTCAATTACTCTTGTACTTGCATTTTCTAAAGGCATGCATGAAATGATTCTGAATAGAGATGATTGGGCCACAAACCTGCCATATTGTGGCCGCCCTGATCCCATAAGGCTCTCGCTAATAACTTCAGACATCCTCAAATTGGCGCATCGACAGACCATAATTCAACCTATATCTTTATTTTGTTCGCCTTCTCATATTTTGTTTTCAATACTTCCTTTGAACAATGAATGCATTATCGATGTTTGCTTATAAGATGCTAACATTTTTTTTCTGTGATACGATTTCTCCCGAATTGCCTCCAAGCGATAGATAAACAACAACCAGGATACCATAATCCTCGCTTCATCATTTCACCATTGACTCGTGATCCTCAGATCCAGTCATGCAGAGGATTTTGAGCCCATTTTAACTCCATTTAATAGTCAGCAGAACTTACTTGAACCCCCTTCGATTTGTTATCTTTGGATCCAATGGATTGCACAGGTCCGTAAGTCTTCGACCCTCTTCGCCGACACTAGCTGTCTCCTCTTATCACTACTGTAATTCCATTACCATTGCTATCGTTGGAGCCTCTCGCGACTGGCATATGTGGTAGGCCTTGCTGATCTTAGTGAATATTATAGTCAACCACATGTTTACATAGGTGTTGTTATCGTACTCAGATACCTTTATGTGGTCAAGCTTTGAGCTATGGATGCCAAGATTGTAAGGTCACCCCAAATGCGGTCAGGTCGAGGGGAACTTTATGCCCAAGACGACCACCCTACGCTATCCAAACGGGTAAACGTGCCCGCTATTCAAGCGTGGAACGATCGCCTAATTGTAAGGCTAAGGAAACAACATCATTGCATCCATATTCATCAAATGCGGAAGCAAAACTCAGAAGAGAAAACACACACATATATGTATATATATACACACATATATATCAACAAGGTCGTAGCCAAAGTTTATACATATCGGCCCATAACCGGGCTAGGACAAAAGTATAAAACACTTGATTCCACTACTATCTAGTATCTAACATCTCTAAAAGCTAGTGACAAGTTAGTTGTATATACTATAGTAGGGACTGGCTCTAAATCGGGTACTCCCTCAAGCTCTGGCAGGGACTCGGGCTGCGTCATTTCCTAAAAAGATGTACAACGACACATTAGTCATAATACTATTGGATTCTCACCCCCTCCCCAAAATCCTTAAGGCTTGGGGACAAGAGTGAGCCTCTGGAGTATAAACAATAGCCGAAGCAAATAAGCTAAGCAATAAGCAACTAAGGCAAGAATAAAAGGCTATATATATAAACATGAAGCATAAGCAGCGCTATAAGCGACATCACTATAAAATGTTATATGTATGAACATGAAGTATAAGCGGCAATGCTATAAAATGCTATATGTATGAACAAGAAGCATAAGTAGCGCTATAAGAGACTAGAGCAAGTATAAATGCTGGAAATAAAATAATATGCTATATTAATTGGAAATGCAGGCATTTCAAGCATTTATAACATAACTATATTTTAACTTGCACACCATCAAAATAGGTGTTTGTTGAATTTTTGAAGTGTAAGTGGAAGGCCGGGCGGTCTGATTATGGAGTCCGCAGAGCTTGGGCGGTCTGCTGGAGCTCGGTTGTGGCGGACAGGTTTACTTAGCCAGATATGTTAAGTATTCGCAGAGGCCGGGAGGTCTGCCTTTGGAGACCGCAGTGTCTGTGCGTGTTGCGCGCACTTAGTATTGGCGATCTGATTTTGTTTGTTGTGCCCAAGTATTCCTATTCTACTGGATTCCGGGCAGTCTGCCAGGTTGATTTTGGCAAGCTGTCTTGGATAGTTGCTCATGTAAATAATCGGTCTTATTGTAACCGCGTGGTCTGGTTCTGGTGACCGCGCGTCCTAATAAGGGAGGTGTCTGTATCTCTTATGGGCGGTGACGACATCCGTTCGTTTGCCTATAAATATAGGTGCATGGGTTATCATCCGTATGCAAGAACTGTAAGAACTAATGTTTGGATTGATTGTGCCGGTTTCGTTTTTGAGGTCGCGCGGGCTGAAGTTTGTTGACCGGTTTGTTGTGTTCGCAGGTTAGGCGTCCAGCAGTCTCTGTCAGCTTTCTTCCTATTTTTTCAGCTTCGAATAACCAGCTCGCCAGCGGTCTCGTCTAGGCGGTCTGCGGTTTGTAGTTCTTGATCTGCTTGCAGCGGACTCAGTTTATCAGGCAACCTTCACCGGTCAGGCGGTCTTGAGTTGCGGTCTTGCAGCAGTGAGCGGTTTTTCTTCTCTTCTATTCGTGGGTTACTTCTGTGATCTAGTTGTTGTTTATTGGGTGTCAACTTATCACCTAGAGGGGGGGGGGGGTGAATAGATTTTACAAATTATTTTATCCCCTTTAGGATTTCTTGATTTCTGATTAATATATCTATAAATTATAAAGCACAACACAGAAAAACACACAGTGATCGCCAGCGGTCTCGTCTAGGCGGTCTGCGGTTTGTAGTTCTTGATCTGCTTGCAGCGGACTCAGTTTATCAGGCAACCTTCACCGGTCAGGCGGTCTTGAGTTGCGGTCTTGCAGCAGTGAGCAGTTTTTCTTCTCTTCTATTCGTGGGTTACTTCTGTGATCTAGTTGTTGTTTATTGGGTGTCAACTTATCACCTAGAGGGGGGGGGGGGGGGGGGGGGGGGGGGGGGGGGGGGTGAATAGATTTTACAAATTATTTTATCCCCTTTAGGATTTCTTGATTTCTGATTAATAGATCTATAAATTATAAAGCACAACACAGAAAAACACACAGTGATCTATAGAGGTTCCTCAAGACCGGGTGTCTTGAGTAGTCCTCTTTCCCTCTGCGCCTACCTAGCAGTGTGCTAGGCTCAGCAAACTCCGCCAAATCTTTAGGCCCGCAAGCCTTACAACACGGACCCGCAAGTCCTACAGCCTAAGCCCGCAAGCCCCTACTGCACCCGAGCCTGCAAGCTCGACACTCAGGCCCTCAAGCCCTACACAACACACACCCGCAAGTCCTGTGCCTACAGCCTAGGCCCGCAAGCCCTTACTGCACCCAAGCCCTCAAGCTCGACAAATTCGGACCCGCATGTCCACTGCCCTGGCCCTCAAGCCTCACAGCTCTCCAGCCCTCAAGCTAGACTAACTCGGACCCGCAAGTCCACTGCCCTGGCCCTCAAGCCTCATAGCTCTCCAGCCCTCAATCTAGACGGTGTCGGACCCGCAAGTCCACTGCCCTGGCAGAGCTAGACACTTAGGCCCTCAAGCCTTACAACAATAAAAGTTTTTCAGTGATGAAAACTGTTTCTTCTGCATGATGAAGATCAGCAACTTAGCCTGATGGAGATCGACAACTTGAGGCTGAAGAAAATGTTTCTGATTCAGATATTGAAAGCACGGTTCTTCTTCAATCTCTTTTCTTAGCCTGATAAGGAACCGCTTCTTATCAGTCAATGGAGATGACTGATTCTTCTGAGAACGCTTGATTCTTGTTCTCTACTTGTTCTTCTTCTTTACTCCGCTTTTACTATTCTATTTGCTGTATGCGTAAGTTCTTTCTGACTGATATCTGTTTTAGGGCAACCTCTTATCTCTTTTATAAGACTGCGAGGCTCCCAACGGTCTTCTGAAAAAGTTCCTTAAGTGTCAGACACCCCATTCCTTAAGAACACGCGCTGATTGGACAATCAGGTGGCGACATTAATTGCTGACAGCGCATCCGTAATATTTGAATTCCGTCTCGACGATATTTCCAGCTTTATGCCGATACCGACAGCTTTACGACGATATGGATAATATCTCGACGACAGGACTTTGTCGATGCCTTAGGCCTTGGTGGACCTTCAAGTCTTCTACCTTCTGCCTCTGACGCTGATGTCTCGATGATACGTGATATTCTGGCATTTCTGCATATACAGCGATATGCTATCTCAAACTGTGTCGTCGTGATCTTCTTCCTTGTAGTCTGTCATCGTAATCACATTGTTCTTTCGATGACATGAGCAATATCATGTCGACAGACTATGCTTTAGCAGCTGCTTGTCTTCAGCTGTCCTTCTTCATATTTATCGGCGTCACGCCTTCTTTACGACGATGTCATAGGCATCAGTCTTACTTAGCCTTTCCGACGACACGACTTCTTCAAGACGATATCTGTTCTTCTCGACGATAAGGCTACTTTGTTGATGTAGACGATACTGCATCTTCTCGACGACATTCCTTCCTTTGAAACTGTCTCAGTGGTTGGGCTGAGAGGGCTTCCTCCTCTCAGCGGATTTGTCGATCTGCAGAGAAGTTTCTGTGTTCGACGAACTTCATTCTGCGTCCGACGAACAGCATTCTGCGTTCGACGAACTTCATTCTTCTGTCCCGTCTCTGCATTCGACGAACTTTATTCTTCGTTCAATGAACAGAATTCTGCGTTCGACGAACTTTATTCTTCGTTCAATGAACAACATTCTGCGTTCAATGAACTCGCCAAGTCTAGCGTTTGCTTTGCTCATCATCATGACGACAAGCATACTTTGTCGACGACATCTCCTACTCTTCTCGACGATATAGTACTTAGTGAAATAACTAAAGTACTTGACATATTGTCGATCTCTGCAAGCATGAGATAGATATGACATTAAATACAGCTTGCACTTATCATTGAGCTGAGCAATTCTTCAAATCAGGAACACTGCTGGGCACTGTTCCCAACAATCTCCCCTTATTTAAAGCAATCATAACCCACTCAATGATAAATGCCATTCAAATAAAAGGTTTAATATTTTAAGCAAATAAGCATATAATGATGACATTGCAACTATAATTGAGTGAACACGGAATTTGACAAATATTACTTCAATTATAAATAGTGCCAAATGTTGTCAAAAGTTTTGAAATTTCTACATTTAGCCCCCTAAAGATTTAGTTGTCTATGTCTCCGGTGCCCTCATAGCGGCTTCACCCTTTGCTTTCTTGACACTGGTTTCCTGCTCCTTTTCAGCTTGTCTGGTGAAGTATTCAAATGGCTTGGGATGATACTTTAGAGGCTCAGGAGTGTCAGCTGGAATTCTTCCTGCTTGCTTATCCCTTCTGTATTCTCTCCTTACTTCTTCTTGATCTTCATGCTTAACCCATTCTTGAGCATTGTATACATTGTATCTTTCACCTTTATTAGCTTTCACTTGCTCCCATGCTTTTAGAATTATGGTCCTGGATATGGGACTCCATCTTTCATAGTCATCCTTTTTCTCCATTACCTCCCTGTACTTTCTCTTCCTCATTTTTATTTCTTCATCCTCAAGTACTTCCTTCTCTTTGCCCTTAACAACGGCAGCATCAGGAATATCTATATGTTGCTCTTCAGCAGGCTCGTCATAATGTAGAGGAGGGAGATTCATTGCTTCCCTGATGGGGTTTGTGATCCAGATGGCATGATCACCACTGGCCTTTATCATTGATCTCTCCCCCTTTATGACTTCTTCAGATACCCCCCTTTGAAGATTCTCCTCGGAAGCCAATATCTTATTTTTGAGCATGTGGATTCTTGCTTCCAGGTGATTCTTGGTCTCAAGCAGATGACTGTCTAGATCTTTATTGTGGTGATCTAGACTTTCTTGGAGATCAGTTGTGTTCAGCCATCCTCTTGGTGGATGCAATGTAGGCCTTTTCTATGTTGCTGACAATCAGAGTCTGATTGACCCCTAAATTAGATAGACCCTTGTGAGTAAGGATTGTCTCTTTGGCAGTATTCTCTTGTAGATTCTTCGCATCATTTCTCAAGCTCTCTGTTTCAACAGATAGTTCCCTTTTCAGTTCATTGACCGCAGAGGTAATATAACTTTCAATTTTTAATCTTTGCTCTTCCAGGAGCATCTTTATCTGAGACAACAGTGAGAGGTCCACTGGTCTATTCTCTGGAGGTGAACTAGCTTCTTCTTATTCCTCTTCTTCATATCCTTCCAGTATTGGAGATAGAGGTTTTCTGATGGGTGATTGGTTTGGCCCTTCTACCTTTTCAGGACTCAGTAGATCTCTGCTAGTCTCATCAGCAGGGTTCTCTTGGTTGACCTCTTGCATTGCTGGTTCAGAGTGACCAGCTTCCTTAGCCCCTAAGATCTTATTGATCACTTCTTCCACTTGAGCAGGGAGATCACCATTCTTCTCCTCCTCAGACTCAGCATCCTCTTGCTCAGTTCCTGTTGTTACTATTTTCCCAGATTCCAGACTTAGGGCAGAGGTCTGGAGGGAAATATTACTCTTCTCTACATGCACTTCAGGGTCAGACAAGTCTGAGCTATTGCCTGATTCGCTTTCTTCTGATAATATTTCTGCCTTCCTTTTCACATCCTCTGCAGTCTTCAGCTTCTTGGGAGATTTAGTCAGAACTTTCTCCCACCTTTCCAGTATCCTGATATCCATTCTTCTCATGTGATGGATTTTTGTGCCATACTTCTTGTTAAAGCTTTCAAGGTAGGATAACAATAGATACAGTGATAGTATTCTTCCTAGATTTGGAACTTGAAAGCTGTCTTGAATTCTCTTGAAAATAATCTGACCCCAGTTTGTCTTTTTACTTAGGATTATCCTTGCCATTATCTCGAACATGGGCTTGGATATCCTATCATGCGACCCTACCTTGCAGAGGAGGGCTTTTCCCACAATGTCTACCATCAGCTTTCCTTGTTGATTGAAGCTCTTCCTTTCCAGAGACCCATAGGTCTTGCTGGAGTGTCCGCACCATTTCAGAGCCTTGTTGAGGTCTTCCTGGGTGACCTTTTCATCTTCCTCCCCCTTGGCAAAGGCCGACAACTGAAGAGCTCTGCTTAATCTCTTGGGATTCACCTTGACCTTTATCCCGTTGATTACGCTCTTCACAGATGTTCCTTTTGAGCTACCCTTGGCACTCGAGTAGAACTTCAACACTTCTCTATTGAGTATCATTGTTGGTTCGGAGAGGGAAAATTCCAGACCGACGACGTCCAATAGCTTGATAGCATTTTTGAATCTCTTCAGGTCCTTCCACGAAACCATTCCTCATCACTTCACTTCCTTCAAAGAGGAATCCTTCCTTCTTTGATGCCATCTTTTGCTTGATCCAAGAGGATTTCAGCACTGTCGACTCGTTCACTCTTAGAAGGCGTGGAGAACACGACGACTTTTTAGGGCTAATGTAGAGAGTGTTTTAACCTTAAGACATTTGACCTTATTTATAGTGTCCGAGTTGGAAGTCGAAGTGTCATTTGTTAAATGTCTGATTAACTCGAGTTTAGCTGTAATGATTAGTTAAGCACAAGTTTATTTAAGAGTCCGCTGATGATTGGATATCGTCGTGATGCAGATTCGATGTCGAGGAGTCATTTCGACGATACCAATTATCATTTCGACAATATGGTTTTGTTTCACTCTTTTGTATGACTAGTGCAATGCTTTTAGCAGTGTCATACATATGTGCTCCTTGAATGATAATTTTTACTTACTTCAGTGAAAACTACTTTTATAAAATGATAAAGATGAGGTTATGTATTGAGCATCAACATAGTTACCTTCACCTTAGCTTTTAAGTATTCTTGAGCTAGTAGCTCCCCCTTGATGGGATGTCCACTTATCTTTACTCTTAGCTCCCCTTGATCAGTGCACCTTGGCATGTGGTGAGTTTTTCTTAGTCCAGAGTTGAGCCTGGAGCACTTATTGTCCATTAGCCTTGTTTGCATTTTATTGGCTGAATGGACTACCCTGCAAAACAGATTTTAATATCCCTTAGGAACCCAAGGTGACTTGGGTCCTAGGGCATAATATGGAATTCTTCTACTCACCTCAACCCATCCAGGAGGTCTCTCCTTTGCACTAAGCACATTAGGATTGTGCCAACAGTCAATGGCAAAGTGTTCCACTTTGCCACAGCACCAACATTCATGGATGTTGTACCTTCTTTTCTTAATAGTTTTTGAAGTATGCTCAGTAGAGAAGGCAACAACATTCTTCCTATATCTCTCAGCCAAGAGCTGACTAGCTGCTCTAGTATAATTGTTTCTTCTTGACTTTATCTGTTTGTCAGCAACAGATGTCAGCTTGGTAGCTGACATGGTGTTGATGGCATCAGATATGATCAAGTGAGAATTGATTATACTGGGGCTACCAGTCTGCTTCTTATCTGGAAGAGATTTGAAAGATGTGGCTCCTTTATCCTTGAAAGTGGGGGTTGGGACACCAAACACAAATGGTCCATGATGGGCCATTTGGATTTCCTCATGGGGAGCCTTTAATGCACTCATCCCCATGCCCTTTATCTTCCCATAATCAGGAGCATTTACATGACTAATTGAGCTTCCATTCATCCAGTGACCATGGACACTGTCCCGATCATACCTATTAGAGGGAAGCACTAACTTCTGAAAGGTGGTATGAGGCACTACTTTAGTTTTGCCCCTTTCTCCATTCCCAGCATTTATTGCCCCTTCATTGTAACCCAATCCCCTCCTATTTCCATAGGAGGAGAAGGTGTCAATGATGGGCAGTACAGTTTTGGGCTTAGAGAATTGAGCCACCAAGCTTCTTTCCTAAAGAAGGTCATTCTCAAGTTTCTTGATAAGTTCTTCCCTTTGGCTTCTTTCATCATAAAGTTTGTCTATGATTTTCTTGAGCTCACAGGAGTTGGTGCCCTTATTGGGGGACATACCCATTTCCTTATTCATCTCAGCCTTAATGAGCCTGAGTGATTCTAGCTCCCTAGCTTGCTTCTTAACAAGCTTCTCGCTCTTTCTCAGAGATCCCAAGAGATCACCAAACTGTTCTATTAGATCAACATAATTCTTATTGTTGCATGATGAGCAGTCTTCTGCATCATCTTCAGAAGATGAACAATCACCTGATGCACTCTTGGTTTTCTTAATTGAAGCAGGTGGTAAAGGCGTGTGAGTTATGCATACCTGATCATAATGTGATTCATCATGATTTTCTTCATCTGATAGAGCCATCAGCCCATGAACCTCTTCATCCTTAGAATCACAGTTTGTGAGAGTCAAGGGTGCTCTTATTCTTTCTTCTGCTCCAGAGCATTCTTCATCATTTGATTCACTGTCTTAAGTAGTCAGTGGTGCTCTGATGCATACCTCTTCATGAGGGGTTTCTTCTTCAAAATCTTCCTCTGACCCTTCCATGAGGACTTCTAGGGAGTCCCACATGTCCTTTGCCGTTGTACAATGACTCAGCTTCTGGTGTGTTGGCAGATATACTGCACCAGCTAGAATACTTCTGGCTTCTTTGTCCAAGCTGGCTAGAAGAGTCTCATCTTTTAACATTGTCATGGAGGGTCCTTCTTGAACAATAAAAAACATTCTTGGATCCATTTCCTCCATGTAAATTTTAGCTCTTACTTTCCAGAGGAAAAAGTTCTCTCTAGAACAAATATCTATTTTTGATTCCATAGCTATAATGAATGAACACCCAAGGGCAGATCTGTTCAAGCTGTTAAGCTTTTCTTTGAACGACCTGGCTTTGATACCACTTGGTGTTTATTGGATGTCAACTTATCACCTAGAGGGGGGGGGGGGGGGGGTGAATAGGTTTTACAAATTATTTTCCCCTTTAGGAGTTCTTGATTTCTGATTAATAGATCTATAAATTATAAAGCACAACACAGAAAAACACACAGTGATCTATAGAGGTTCCTCAAGACCGGGTGTCTTGAGTAGTCCTCTTTCCCTCCGCGCCTACCTAGCAGTGTGTTAGGCTCGGCAAACTCCGCCAAATCTTCACGCCCGCAAGCCTTACAACACGGACCCGCAAGTCCTACAGCCTAAGCCTGCAAGCCCCTACTGCACCTGAGCCCGCAAGCCCCTACTGCACCCGAGCCCGCAAGCTCGACACTCAGGCCCTCAAGCCCTACACAACACAGACCCGCAAGTCCTGTGCCTACAACCTAGGCCCTCAAGCCCTTACTGCACCCAAGCCCTCAAGCTCGACAAATTCGGACCCACAAGTCCACTGCCCTGGACCTCAAGCCTCACAGCTCTCCAGCCCTCAAGCTAGACAAACTCGGACCCGCAAGTCCACTGCCCTGGCCCTCAAGCCTCACAGCTCTCCAGCCCTCAAGCTAGACGGTGTCGGACCCGCAAGTCCACTGCCCTGGCCCTCAAGCCTCACAGCTCTCCAGCCCTCAAGCTAGCACTTAGGCCCTCAAGCCTTACAACAATAAAAGTTTTTCAGTGATGAAAACTGTTTCTTCTGCCTGATGAAGATCGGCAACTTAGCCTGATGGAGATCGGCAACTTGAGGTTGAAGAAGATGTTTCTGATTCAGATCTTGAAAGCACAGTACTTCTTCAATCTCCTTTCTTAGCCTGATGGGGAACAACTTCTTATCAGTTAATTGAGATGACTGATTCTTCTGAGAACGCTTGATTCTTGTTCTATACTTGTTCTTCTTCTTTACGCCGCTTTTACTGTTCTATTTGCTGTATGCGTAAGTTCTTTCTGATTGATATCTGCTTTAGGGCAAACTCGTATCTCTTTTATAAGACTGCGAGGCTCCCAACGGTCTTCTGAAAAAGTTCCTTAAGTGTTAGATGCCCCATTCCTTAAGAGCACACGCTGATTGGACAATCCGACGACGACATTAATTGCTGACAGCGCGTCCGCAATATTTGAATTCCGTCTCGACGATATTTCCAACTTCATGCCGATACCGACAGATTTACGACGATATGGATAGTATCTCAACGACAGGACTTTGTCGATGCCTTAAGCCTTTGTGGACCTTCAAGTCTTCTACCTTCTGCCTCTGACGCTGATGTCTCGACGATACGCAATATTCTGGCGTTTCTGCATATACAACGATATGCTATCTCTAACTGTGTCGTCGTGATCTTCTTCCTTATAGTTTGTCGTCGTAATCACTTTGTTCTTTCGACGACATGAGCAATATCATGTCGACGGACTATGCTTTAGCAGCTGCTTGTCTTCAGCTGTCCTTCTTCAGATTTCTCGACGTCACGCCTTCTTTACGACGATGTCATAGGCATCAGTCTTACTTAGCCTTTCCGACGACACGGCTTCTTCACGACTATATCTGTTCTTCTCGACGATAAGGCTACTTTGTTGATGTCGACGATACTGCATCTTCTCGATGACATTCCTTCCTTTGAAACTATCTCAGCGGTTGGGCTGAGAGGGCTTCCTCCTCTCAGCGGATTCGTCGATCTGCAGAGAAGTTTCTGCATTCGACGAACTTCATTCTGTGTTCGACGAACAACATTTTGCGTTCGACGAACTTCATTCTTTTGTCCCGTCTCTGCGTTCGACGAACTTCATTCTTCGTTCGACGAACATCATTCTGCGTTCGACGAACTCGCCAGCGTTTGCTTTGCTCAGCGTTTGCTTTGCTCATCATCATGACGACAAGCATACTTTGTCGACGACATCTCTTACTCTTCTCGACGATATAGTACTTAGTGAAATTACTAGAGTACTTGACATATTGTCGATCTCTGCAAGCATGAGCTAGATATGACATTAAATACAGCTTGCACTTATCATTGAGTTGAGCACTTGTTCAAATCAGGAACACTGCTGGGCATTGTTCCCAACACTAGTGACCGTGCAGTCTGATGATCAAGAAGTGCGAACAGGGTGTTGTTTTCAGCAGTTCAATAAGAAGCAGTTCGTGCGGTCTGTGATTGGCGGTCTAGCAGATTTACAGGTCAGCGACCTGTACTGTTCACGCGGTCTCGAGGTTATTGTGCGGTCTTGCTGTGTTCGAGCAGTCTGTGCGGTCTCAGATATTCTAGCCGTCAGAAGCTTGTTTTGTTGTTTGTTCTTCTCATCTCAGTTTCTCTTATAAATCATGTCTCGTCATGTATGCAACACATTGTAATAAGATAGTTAATATAGATCTTCTTGTCCTTCTATTGTCACTGGTTACTTGACTTTGAAATTGATTGAAGTCTTCCGCTGTATTGTCTTCGATCCTACTCCGAAATTTTAACATGGTATCAGAGATAGGTTTCAAGCAGTGATCAGCCATAGAATCTTGCTTGAGTCTCTGAAGTTATTGTTAACCAGTGTGATAGCAATGGAAGGAGGATATACAAAAGGTCTTGGTATTGAGCTCCTTACGCAGACTAACTTCAAGAAGTGGAAGTCGTGCATGGAGAGTTATCTTCTTGGCGAAAATTTATGGGAGGTAGTCGTAGGAGATGCTAGACAAGCAGTTGTAGATGTTGAAGGGAATGCTGAGCAAGTGAAGGCTTGGAAGAGAACAAATGCTAAGGCAGAGTTCACTCTCAAGTATGCTATCATTTCAGAGCTATTTGACCACATAATTGGATGTTGGTTAGCTGCTGAGATTTGGACACCCTTGGATGGCTTGTTCAACAAGAAGAATGTAGCTCGACTACAGTTTCTTGAAAATGAGTTGGCGAAAGCAACTCAAGGAGATTTGTCCATTTCATATTTCTTCTTGAAAATGAAGAACCTGTGCGCGGAGATATCAGCTTTGGACTCGGATGAACCTATTTCAGAAACAAGGTTGAAGTGGCACATAATCCGCGGCTTGCGGAGGGAGTATGTGGCCTTTGTCACTTCTGTGCAAGGTTGGGCCAATCATCCATCATTGATAGAGCTGGAAAACTTGCTTGCTTTGCAAGAGAGCTTGGCAAAGCAAATGGCTGAGATATCTATCTCTGGAGGAGAAAGTGAGGTTCTCTATTCTGGCAAGAAGAAGAGATGGGACCAGAAGAAGAAGTCATCTGTTAGTGATAAACCTTCAACTTCATATCTGCAGGAGAGGAGCAATGCTCCTAAGCGTGATGGAAAGAAGAAGGAAGGACCAAGGTGCTACAGGTGCAATCATCTTGGTCATTTCAAGAGAGACTGTAGAGTCAATCTTCCTGTAGAGTCAATCTTCATCCAGGGCATGCTGCAGGAAAAGAAGAGGTTGCTTCCAATACAGGAGATAGGTGGAATGATGGAGCTTGTATGATGGGCACTTGTGTTCGGGCTTTGACTTCTATCAACTATCAAGATGATTGGATTATGGACTCAGGGTGTGGTCATCACCTCACCGGAGATGAGTCGAAGTTTTCTTCTTTGCAGGCATACTCAAGTAATGATGCTGTCATTACTGCTGATGATACTATACATGCAGTTGAGAAGGAGGGTGTAGTTTCTTTGAATGGTGATAGAGGTCCACTTAGGTTGAGAAGTGTCTATCATGTGTCAGGTATGAAGAAAAAACCTTTTCTCAGTGACCAATGATGTTGATGATGGCTAACACATTCTGTTTGGTCCAACAGAAGTGAAGTTTCTTCAGAATATGTCAGCTGTGAAGGCAGACGCCACTCATGTTGGAAGACGGGTGAAGGACTTGTTTGTGTTATCTACAAGTTCCTATGTTGATAAGATGAGGACTAAAGACATCGCTGCTATCTGGCATGAAAGACTTGGACATGTTGGAATGGATACGCTGAAGACTATGCCAGGAAGAGGCCTTGTGAGAGGTCTGCCTAGCTTGTCATCTTTTGGTCAAAGTCATGTTTGTGTAGGTTGTCAATATGTTAAGGCTCATCGCCTTCCATTCGACAAATCACAAAGTAGATGCAAAGCACCATTGGAGTGTATTCATGGTGATTTGTTTGGACCTACCGCAACTGTCAGTCTTGGAGGTAGCAGGTATATGTTGATCTTGGTTGATGACTTCACTAGATATACTTGGGTATATTTTCTGAAGGAGAAGTCGGAAGCCTTTGAAATGTTTGTGGAGTTCAAGGATCTAGTGGAGGGTCGGCTTAACCTGTGGATTAAGAAGTTCAGAACCGACAATGGAGGAAAGTTCACCTCAAATGCGTTCTTCAACTTCTGCAGGAAGCATGACATCCTGAGAGAGCTCTCTTGTGCTCACACTCCACAACAGAATGAAGTTGCAAAGCGGATGATCCGTCATCTGACGGAGACCTGCAAATGTTGGCTTCATGCCAAGAGTATTCTGAAGTCTTTCTGGGCAGAGGGAATGTCTTGTGCAACTTATGTCATCAATCAGATGCCTCTTAGTCCAATCAACATGAAGACCCCTCATGAGTTGATGTTCAAGATAAATCCTACGGTGGAACACCTTCGAGTGTTTGGATCTACCTGCTACATGCAAGTTCCAGATGCTCTTAGAACAAAGCTAGATGCGAAAGCAAGGAAGCTAGTGTTCGTTGGTTATGATGACCGAAAGAAGGGTTGGAGATGCATGGATCCTGAGACATGGAGAGCTGTGGTCTCAAGGGATGTGGTATTTGATGAGTTAACATCTGTAACAACTCCCCTGCAATGACTATATAATATAGGTCCGGCGGCGACCCCACATCATATAATCGCCACAACTTTAATATTAAAAAGTGATATAGATCTACCCATCTCAAAACTCAGAACAAAACACAGCGGAAACACTAAATAAACCACAGAAGTTGTCCACCACTACATAAGAGTACCACGACCTTAAGGCCTTACAAAACCCATACTCAAGTCATCAACCAAGGCATGGAAAATATCCAAAAAGATAAATAGCGGGCAGGAAAAACAGAAAAGTGCACTTCATGAATCTTATGCCTTTTTGACCGGCGAACTGGTTCCAGCCTGGGATCTTTGCCTTGCATCCAAATCACAAAGAGCGGTATAACGAGGGTCAGCTTTGGCAGACCAACAATGGTGTAACAACACCCTCCTCCCGGCCGTCCTAGCGGACCCCGGGGAACTACATCACCCTGCAAGTCAGCACTTCGTATGCAAATGTAATAAAAAATGATAACATAAAAGTGACAGACATGAGTGTCACAGTCATCATCCACGTTTCTATGTTGAGCAATAAAAGTAAGGGCGCCTAGCAATGCATCATGTATGCAAGCCTGGGTTTCACCCAAGGCATCTTATGACGTTTATGCTTCTACCATAACAACACACATCATCATTTCACAACAAACCAAGGGTAATTATCATTTCCCACGGGCGTGAAGGCCCAAGGCCAAGAACTCCACTGATACCTCACCCCTTACATGGCTCATCTTGCCAACGGGCGCATCAGCATACTTGTTCTCGCCACAATCACTAAGCCAAAAGCCAAGAACTTCACTGAGACCTCACCCCTTACATGGCTCATCCTGCCAACGGGCGCATCAACATACTTGTTCTCGTCAGTTAGCACAAAAGGGGACTCGTCTTGTCGGGACACTCTCCCCACATGAATCCAAGCATTCACGGGCTAGCCAGCCGACCACAATGACAAAGTCACGCCCTTATATACAAGCGGCTTCACAAGCCAATCATTACGCCAAAATTACCCTTTCCAAACCAACTTTCGTTCTCACACAAAACATAAGGGCAACACATACGACATTTTCCCCGCCATCAGATTTCTAACAAAAACCCTAAAATGCAAGTTAAGCAACATCACCAAATCGGACAACCGATCGCGATTTCAGCTTCACCCACAATGCCTAATCCACTAACGGAGCAGATATCTAGTGCAAAATCATGTCGAGGACGGACTCAATCAACCCGGTGATCCTTCTTGACCAAGGTGACCCAAACCCCTCTCATTTGAGAGATCTGGTGCCATAAATTTCAGAAAAGAGAAGGTAAAAGCAGAGATGCCATGCACACATAATCCTAAAACCGGGAGGAGAGATGTCGTTACCCTAAGAATTCTCTTCCTCGCCATGGATCGGTTGAAAGGCACAAGTAGAAAGAAACGCCTTCTAGTCCTCTCCACGGATCTGGTTTTAGATCTACGAACGGAGCTCCGATGCTACAATAATGACGGGTCTAGCTCTTCTTCTTCCTCCAAACCCTACTTCTCTCCTTAGCCTCTAAAAGCACAAAAGGCTTAATTAAAAGAGAATAGAACTTCTCTGCCCTATTTAGAGCGCCTTAGGACGCACTTTCTCTGAACCTTAGGTTCAAGATCTAAGAAGATCGGACGTCTAAGAAATGCCACTTGCGGAACTGGTTCCGTCAGCTAGCGCCGACACTAGCGCTACCGCCTGCGCTAGCCACTCGATGAAAAACCCCTCGACGAAGAACATCATGATTCCCCGACGAACTGCACCACTCGACGAAAACCTATTGTCGGCGCTAGCGCTACCGCCAGCGCTAGCCTTCCGACGAACTCCCTTCGACGAAGCCCTTTTGATGAATCCACCTCGACGACTCCATCGAAACCATAGGTTTATTCGACGGGAAAGCTACCGCCTGCGCTAACACCTAGCGCCGGCGCTAGCTCCCAGGTACAGAAAAGTCTGTAAAAGACTTAGGCACTCCATCCCCCGCGCTCAGCGTCACTTGTGGTGTTACAAATCCAACCCCCCCCCCCCCCCCCCCCCCACCCCCTTAAAAGAATTTCGTCCACAAAATTTAATACGTTAACGAAAGCACAAATAACACACATACCTTGAACGAACAGTTCCGGAAAGTCATCCCGCATCGTTTGCTCGTGTTCCCATGAGAACTCGTCTCATCCGCAATTATCCCAACACACTTTCACCAACTTGACCTCTTTATTCTGCAGCCGTCGGACTTCAAAATCCTCCACGCAAACCGGATGAACTATGGTCCTCAGATCTTCAGCTACGGGAACCGTCGAAGACTCAACAACATCTTCCGGTTCCACCAACGCTTTCCTCAGCACCAAAACCTGAAATACATCATGTAATCTGCTTAGCTCTGCAGACAACGCTAACCGATAGGCCGCTTTGCCTATGCGCTCTGTAACCTCAAACAGACCCAAATACCTCAGACTCAACTTCTTGAGTCGCCGAATCTGTGAAACGCCTTTGAACGACTTGATCTTCAAGTAGACCATGTCGCCCACCGCAAACTCCACATTTCTGTGGCGCGCGTTAAAATACTTTGCCTGCCGATCCTGAGCAACCTTCATACGCTCCTGGATCATTCGTACTAACTCACAAGCATCTTCCACCACTTCTTTTCCTAACAGTTGGGTGTCTCCCGCCTCTGCCCAAGACATCGACGTTCGACACCGCCTTCCATACAAAGCCTCGTATGGCGCCATTTTGATACTCGCCTGGAAACTATTATAATATGCAAACTCCACCACGAACGAATCTAGGTATTGACGAAACACTCTGTTCATCAAATCCATGAACACTGATGGCGCATTCGTCAAACCAAACGGCATCACCGAGAACTCAAAATGACCATATCTTGACCCAAAAGCTGTCTTGGGAATATCCTCTTCTCGAATCCTCAACTGATAGTAACCCGACTTTAATTCCAACTTGGAGTACACCGTCGACCCCACCAGCTGATCGAACAAATCATCGATTCATGGAATCAGATATTTATTCTTGATAGTCAATTTGTTCAACTCATGATAGTCTATGCACATCTGCATACTACCGTCTTTTTTCTTAACGAACAACACCAGTGCACTCCACGGTGAAGAGATGGGCCTAATGTACCCTTGCTCTAGCAACTCTTGAAACTACACCTTTAGCTCGGCCAGTTCCTTCGGTGCCATCCTAAATGGAGGACGCAACACTGGCCTCGCACTCGACACCATCTCAATTGAAAAGTCGATTTCACGCTGAGGAGGTGCTCCCGGAAGCTCCTCAGGGAACACATCCTCAAATTCTTCCACCACTGGCACTTCTCTGATTGCCAACTTTGTTGAGTGAGTCTCCAACAAAGCTATAAATGCTTCTCCTCCTTGATTCACCGCATGCACCAATTGCATGACGGAAATCAGGGAGCAAGCCACTCCGCATAGGCCATCGAACTTGACCTACGCTCTACCTTCACTCCTTAGGGTCACCACCTTCAACAGGCAGTCAATACTAGCTCGTTGCTCTGCAAGCCATTCCATCCCCTGGATGATGTCAAATTCGGCTAGTGGTAGAATCACTGCTACCAACTCGAAGTCACACTCGCCAATTCTCAACACAATGTGTCCTTTCCTTCTAGTGGTCATGACAGACCCATTCGGCATGCGCACGCTAAGCTCCACCTCTGCCTCGATAGTCTCAACACCAATTCTACAGATAAAGCTTTCCGCGATAAAATAGTGTGACACTCCCGTGTCGAACAACACTCTAGAGGGGTAGCCAGAAACTAGCACGAAGCCTAACACGCATATAACAAATATGAAAGGTCGCAAATAGTTTTAAGCTATCGAACGAAACTCTAAACTTTTCGTACTTGTCACCACATCAGGTTGACGAATCGCTTTCTGATGCCCGAGGTTGTACGCTCTAGGCTGCACATGAGGGAAACGAGAAGCACTCGACTCCGCCACTTTCCCTTTCTCCCCAACACTAGGACCAGAACGCACCGACTGCTCTTGCCCCTGCTCTGGCTGAACTCCACTCTCGAAATAGAATCGAGCTATGTGGACCACCTAGCCACACTTGTAGCACGTCACTGGTCCCTTGAAACGGAACTCTCCAGAAGCTGCACCGCTCCTCTAGCCAGTCCTAAAAGGACGAGGCTTTTTCTTCCACCGACTTCCCTCAGACTTCCCTTGTGACTGAGATGGTTTACTTTCTCCATGCTTTACCGCAAAGCCCTTACGATGCTGGGTTCTCTCCAAATTGTTATCCAAAGTTCGAGCAGCTTCAACTAGCTCATTGAACCTCGCATTCTGTAAGGCTATCATAGTCTGCCTTAATTTCTCTCTCAGACCCTGATAGAAAAGATTATATCTCTCCTCATCATCTGCCATGGTCGTCCTTGCGTAACGACCCAACCGAGTAAACTCTTGCAAGTACTCGTTTACCATCTTCTCATGCTGCACCAAGTGCAAGAACTGTCGCTGAAGGGCTAACCTCGTCGAAGAGGGGATATAGCGCTTCAGGAAGGCATTCCTAAACTCTTCCATGGACGGGGCACGTCCAGGGAAATGACGACCGATGTGGTTCACCCACCACAGCTTGGCGTCGCCTTCTAACATAAACGCCGCGAACTGGGACTGCTTGTCCTATGGGGTCTCTGCCGCTTTCAGGAGTTCCTGAATTGTCGCCAACCAATCCTCAGCGTCCGTCGGAGTGCCAACTCCCTTGAACGTTGGAGGATGGAAACTCAGATAGTACTTCATCTGAAGATCTCCTTGTCCACCCGCTCTCTCGGATAACGGCTCTACCTGTCTTACTCCCACCTCCGGTGTCATAATAACCGGAGTAACAGGAGTCGCAACCTGCACAACAGGCGTCGCAAGCTATGGCATCGCCGCAGCTTGAGCCGCCACCATCGCCTCTGCTAGCATACGACAGAAGTCTGTCGGGGACACACCCATATTCATAAGGGCTGGGGCCGTAACACTGCTTGCCGAAGGCTCCTCTTGTCTCCTCAACGATCCCACATTGTCGCCACCATCCTAACATAAGCAAGGAAACACGAATCAAAATCTATTCACAAAACTCAAACACAAGGACACTCATGGTCCCGCAAGGTACTCCTATGTGGACAACCTCTTAACGCGATCTGAACACGCTAAACCTCAACAAGAACGCTAACCTATCTCTGATACCAAATTGTAACACCTCCCCTACAATGACTATATAATATAGGTCTGGCCGGGACCCCACATCGTATAATCGCCACAACTTTAGTATTAAAAAGTGATATAGATCTACCCATCTCAAAACTCAGAACAAAAAACAGCGAAAACACTAAATAAACCACAGAAGTTGTCCACCACTACATAAGAGTACCATGACCTTAAGGCCTTACAAAACCCATACTCAAGTCATCAACCAAGGCATGGAAAATATCCAAAAGATAAATAGCATTCCTATGCTACCTCGGCATGCAAGCTAGAACAAAATAAAGACAACATGAGCATGCAGGAAAAACAGAAAAGTGCACTTCATGAAGCTTAGGCCTTTTTGGCCGGCGAACTGGTTCCAGCCTGCGATCCTTGCCCTGCATCCAAATCACAAAGAGCGGTATGACTAGGGTCAGCTTTGGTTTACCAACAACGATGTAACAACACCCCTCCTACCAACCGTCCTAGCGGACCCCAGGGAACTACATCACCCTGCAAGTCAGCACTTCGTATGCAAATGTAATAAATAATGATAACATAAAAGCGACAGACATTAATGTCACAATCATCATCCACGTTTCTATGTTGAACAATAAAAGTAAGGGGGCCTAGCAATGCAGCATGTATGCAAGCCTGGGTTTCACCCAAGGCATCCTATGACGTATATGCTTCTACCATAACAACACACATCATCATTTCACAACAAACCAAGGGTACTTATCATTTCCCCACGGGCGTGCATGCCCAAGGCCAAGAACTTCACTGAGACCTCACCCCTTACATGGCTCATCTTACCAACGGGAGCATCAACATGCTTGTTCTCGCCACAATCACTAAGCCAAAAGCCAAGAACTCCACGGAGACCTCACCCCTTACATGGCTCATCCTGCCAACGGGCGCATCGACATACTTGTTCTCGTTAGTTAGCAAAAAAGGGGACTCGTCTTGCCGGGACACTCTCCCAACATGAATCCAAGCATTCACGGGCTAGTCAGCCGACCACAAAGACAAAGTCATGTCCTTTCATACAAGAGGCTTCACAATCCAATCATTACGCACAAAATTACCCTTTCCAAATCAACGTTCGTTCTCACACGAAACATAAGGGCAACCCATACGACGTTTTCGCCACCATCAGATTTCTAGCAAAAACCCTAAAATGCTCGTTAAGCAACATCTCCGAATTGGACAATCGGTCGCGATTTCGGCTTCACCCACAATGCCTAATCCACTAACAGAGCGGATCTCTAGTGCAAAATCATGTCGGGGACGGACTCAATCAACCCGATGGTCCTTCTTGAACCAAGGCGACCCAAACCCCTCTCATTTGAGAGATCCGGTGCCATAAATTTCAGAAAAGAAAAGGTAAAAGCAGAGATGCCATGCATGCATCCTAAAATCGGGAGGAGAGATGTCGTTACCCTAAGAGTTCTCTTCCTCTCCATGAATCAGTTGAAAGGCACGGGTAGAAAGAAACGCCTTCTATTCCTCTCCATGGGTCTGGTTTTGGATCTACGAACAGAGCTCCGATGCTCCAACAATGGCGAATCTAGCTCTTCTTCTTCCTCCAAACCCTACTTCTCTCCTTAGCCTCTAAAAGTACAAAAGGCTTAATCAAAAGAGAATAGAACTTCCCTGCCCTATTTAGAGCCTTAGGACGCACTTCTCTGAACCTTAGGATCAAGATCTAAGAAGATCAGACGTCCAGGAAACACCACTTATGGAACTGGTTCCGTCAACTAGCGTCGGCGCTAGCGCTACCGCCTGCGCTAGCCACTCAATGAAAAACCCCTCGACGAAGAACATCACGATTCCCCGATGAACTACACCACTCGACAAAAACCTATCGTCGGCGCTAGCGCTACCGCCAGTGATAGCCTTCCGACGAACTCCCTTCGACGAAGCCCTTTCGACGAATCCACCTCGATGACTCCATTGAAACCATAAGTCCATTCGACGGGAAAGCTAACGCCCGCGCTAGCACCTAGCGTCGGCGCTAGCTCCCAGGTACAAAAAAGTCTGTACAAGCCTTAGGCACTACATCCCCCATGCTCAGCGACACTTGGGGTGTTACAACATCATACCAGGGTAGCTTTCTGTAGAGTTACAAAAAAATAGGTCAGATGGAGGACAAGGAGAAGCTACTAAGGAAGTTCTGGTGGAGTTGCATGTTTCTCCAGGTGCTCCAGTTACTTCTAGCTCTGGGTCAGGTGCTTCTGGTTCTGGAAGAAGGGGGAGCAATGCTCCAAGTATGCCTGGAAGGAGAGCTAGTTCAGAACATGTAGCTGAAGAGGTGGATTAGAGTAAAGCTCTAAGAAGGTCCAAGAGGACTATCATTCCACCAGATCAATATACAAGGGGAAACTTGGTGAGCTTCATCTCATGTTTCTTCACAGGTCCCCTAGATGAGAGAGAGAACCATCTTGTTTTGAAAATGCCGTTGGAATCAAGGAGTGGGAAGAGGCCATGGATGAAGAGATGGCTGCCCTCAGGAAGAATGAGACTTGGGACTTGGTGCCTAAGGTTGAGGGTGTTACTCCTGTGACTTGCAAGTGGGTTTTAAAGCTAAAGAAGAAGGTTGATGGCAGTATCGAGCGATACAAGGCTCGCCTTGTAGCTCGAGGATTCTCTCAGAAGTATGGGGAAGATTATACAGAAATCTTCAGCCATGTTGCCAAGATGACTTCAGTTAGGGTGGTGATCGCTTTGGCAGCTTGCCAAGGGTGGAAGATATGGCAACTCGACGTGAAGAATGCTTTCCTTTATGTCGAGATTGACAAAGACATCTTCATAGATCAGCCACCTGGTTATGTCTCTGAAGATCATCCAAGACATGTGTGTAAGCTCAAAAAAGCTCTTTACGGCTTGAAGCAAGCGCCTCAGGCATGGTATGGAAAGATCGCAGAATACGTCTAGTTCTGTGGTTACTTTGCTTCTGATTCAAATTCAAGCTTGTTCGTAAAGAAGACGGGGGAGCTTCAGATTTTGGTGTTGTTGTACGTTGATGATATGATTATCACGGGAAACTCTGAGATGGAGGTAGCTAGACTTCGAGCTGAGTTATCTATCCGATTTGAGATGAAGGACTTGGGTGAGCTCCACCATTTCCTTGGACTTGAGGTGGAGAGGAAAGAGAGTGGTATGCTTATTTCCCAGAAGGGCTATGCAAATCGAATTGTGAAGCGATTTGGCATGGAAGGTGGGAAGAGCAGCTCTACTCCACTGGAGGTTAGTATGATACTTCAACGTGATGAGGGAAAAGTTCTTTCTGATCCTTTGGTGTTCTGAGCTTTGGTCGGAAGTCTGATATACTTGACGATCACAAGGCCAGATATCTCTTATGCAGTTGGCCGAGTGAGTCAGTTTATGGCAGAGCCTCGAAAACCTCATCTGATGGCAGCTAGGAGTATTCTCAAGTATGTAAAGTCCACCTATGATTTGGGTATTTTCTATGGGAAGGACTTAGGATTTTGTTTGCATGGATACATGGATGCTGATTATGGAGGAGATTCAGATGATCGAAGATCGACCTCTGGATATGTCTTTATGACTAGCTCTACAACTATTTCATGGTGCAGCAAAAAGCAGGATTCTGTGTTTGTCTCCACTATAGAAGCGGAGTACAAAGCTTTGACTTTGGCAGCTCAGGAAGCCATCTGACTTAGGAGGCTTATGGAGGACATTCATGTGGGTTGCGAGGTCCTACTCTGCTTCGTGGTGACAACGAGAGTGCCCTCAAACTGGTGAACAATCCAGTTTGTCATGCTCGAACCAAGCACATAGAGACTCAACATCATTTCATTTGGGAGAAGGTGTTGGAGGGATCTCTTTTGGTTGAGCATGTGCAGAGCAAGGATAATGTCGCAGATATCTTTATGAAGCCGTTGTCGAAGGGACCGTTTGATCGGTTGAGGAGTTTACTTGGGATGACTTCCACTTCCCACTTCAAGGGGGGGTGTTGAATTTTTGAAGTGTAAGTGGAAGTCCGGACGGTCTGATTATGGAGACCGCAGGGCTCGGGTAGTCTGTTGGAGCTCGGTTGTGGCGGACAGGTTCAATTAGCCAGATATGTTAAGTATTCGTAGAGGTCGGGCGGTCTGCCTTTAAAGACCGCAGTGTATGCGGGTTGCGTGTGCTTAGTATTGGCGATCTGATTTGGTTTGTTGTGCCCAAGTATTCTTGTTCTGGTGGAGTCCGGGCAGTCTACCAGGTTGATTTTGGCAAGCTATCTTGGACAGTTGCTCATGTAAATAATCAGTCTTATTGTGACCGCGCGGTCTGGTTCTGGTGACCGCGCATCCTAATAAGGGAGGTGTCAGTAAAATCCCTCTCCCGTACCAGTAGAGTCCCCGAATCTTTTGCCTAGAACCGTCGCCTTACGGTGATGCTAACAGACGAGTTAGCCACCTCCGCAAGACGCCGATCCTGCCGGCAAGAACGATCAACCATACCAACATAAGATAAGAAGAAAACTAGGTAGAATAAACCAAGTCCACAATCACACACATATATATATGCCAAAAATAGTATACAAGTCCATCAATGGGTACAAAAGAAAGAGTAAGGGCTTATGCCCAGTACATGTCCGAATGAAAAGACAAAAAAATAAACTCTCTCTCTCTCACTACATATCTAAAAGTGCACAATGTGCCTCTGAGAATCCTCTAGAGGGGGGGGGGGGGGGGGGTGAATAGAGATTTAAATGTATTTCTATCCTAAATGTGAAAACAATAAACTTAACTAAGGATTTATGCTGAACAAGAACACACACGGATTAAGGTGCAAGAAATAATAGAAAGAACTTGGGACATCACAGAAAATTGACAACCAGATGACACACAGATTTTTATAGAGGTTCCCCAAAATATGGGTACTCCCCTCTTCTACCACCTGGTAGGGATGCACCACAGTGCCTGAGTCTTTTGATAAGGAGACTCTTAGAACCACTGATCTTTTGACAAGGAGATCATGAACCACTAGATATTTTGATAAGGAGATCTTGAACCACCAGATATTTTGATAAGGAGATCTTGAACCACTAAATCCTTTGAAGAGCGATTAATAAAACTCTTTTACAGAATGAGAAAGAAGGAAAAGAAAGAAGGTTGTAGGAATTCTGTTCTCAGAATTCTTGAGAGGACTGTATGAAGAACAACCTATTATGTTCCACAGAATCTGCTCTTGATTAGCCCCTGCTTTAGATAGTGATGAATGTTGGAACATGGTCTTCGCATCTCTTAGGTTTGAGAATAACAAATCATATGTGTATTTGATCATGTGTGTTTAAGTGTGCAGGAAAACAAGTCCACGTGACTCAAGTATAACATAAGAAGGTTGCGCCCATATTTGAAGCCAAAATTCCAACATGCTCGCTAGAGTGGGCGCTAGCGCAAGCTCTGATTTGAGAAAATTTCGGAAACATTTATGGAAGATGCTAGCGCCAGGCGATAGCAGCTAATGCAGGCGGTAGCAGCTAGTGCATGCGGTATCGGCTAGCGCAGGCGGTAGCACAAAGCACAAGAGGAAGGCTGCCAGCTTGCTTAAAATGAAGGATTCTCAAGCGGAGAATATTGCCTAATCTGGGATAGCGCCGGCGGTAGCGTTAGCGCAGGCGCTAGCTCCAAGGATATAAAAGGGACCCCTTGGATCCATCTTCTTCATCCTCTCCCACTCCCAAATTCTAGAGCTTCGTGCCACTTCATATAGAGGAAGGTGTAGAGAGATTCTCCCACAAATCCATGAAGGCTTAAGGAGATCCGTGGAGAAGATTTCAACACGCGTCATCATCGTGACGAAAGACCGCATCGACTACGATCATACTCTGCGGGTCTTTGTCTACTTCTCTAAGAGATCCACATAGAGGGAGTTTTTAATATTATTGTTCTTTTCATTATTGTAATCACTTAGTAAATTTGCCTCGTGTTGGCGACTAGGTCTGGGTTGGACTTAGGGCAGAAATTCGCCTCGTGTTGGCGACTAGGTCTAGGGTGTAGATCTAGGGGGTGCTCGAGGCCATATTCGGAGAAGGATTGGCTAGAGCGGCTTGAGGCCGTATCCGGGGAAGGATCGACTAAAGCCAACCGTTTCGTGGGGATACGAGTCGGTATAGAAAACAAAAAGGGTCTTTCATATTTCGCCTTGATTTCTAGCGTCATTGAAATCGAATTTTGTAATCAATTTTATTAATAATAATCATGTCTCTCTTTGTGTAATAAAATTGATTTGATCTTCATTTCTCTAAATTGTTTATTATCTTATTTTGATCTCTTATTATTTCAAGTATTCCAAAATATAAGAAAAAGTTTTAAAACCCTTATTCACCCCCCTCTAAGGGCGCCTACAGATCCAACAAGTGGTATCAGAGCTAGGTTATTCCAAATCAGCTTAACAACCGGGAATATATGGCGTCTCATGATCTCCCTTCTATTAGTGGGGTAAATTTTTATGAAGAAGAAAAATCACTAGCACCACCTTTATTTAAAGGGACAAACTATAGAGAATGGAAAATTTTAATTGAAAATTTTATTAAAACCTTAGATATCGAAGCATGGAGTTTGGCAATAGTAAGACCTGCGGATGAATCAAATAAAAAGGAACGTCATCTAAATGCAAAAGCCAAACACTATTTATTTTGTGGTTTATCAAATGAAGTTTTCAAATTGATATATTGTTTTTCTAGTGCATACAAAGTATGGAAATTTCTTGAAGAAATGTATGATCTTACTCTCGCAAGTATGGAACAAACACGTGAGGAGAAGGACATGCAAGCATCCACCATTATTCAAGAAGATCTCTCTCGAAGCAAAACCATGGAGATCATGGAAAATAACTTAGAAAAAGAAAGCAATACATCAAGAGAAAAAGAAGATGAAAATTCATCTATGATGGAGGAAGGCCTAAAAGATGACGAAGGAACTTCATGTTCACATTTTTCCTCTTCCAATAGCATTGTAAGAAAGTCTAATTCTTCTTCTTGTGTGATAACTTCTATCTCTAGTTTCAATATACTAAAAATGGCTAAACGTAAGATCAAGAAATTAAAAATTACTAATAAACTTTTACGTTTAGAAAATAAGGGGTTAAAAGCTAATGTTAATTTAGAATATAATTGTGATGTGGTTTCTCCATCTTGTCCTTCAATTGAAAATACAAAACCTTATTTTGATTGTAATAATATTAAAGAAAAATTCAAGGAACTTGAAAAAGAACTTATTTTTTTAAAAGAACATAATGAAAAATTATCCTTAGAAAATTCATCTTTGAAAAGTAATTGTGCTACATGCCAAAATTATAAAATTGAAATCAAAGAGATGGACGAAATATTTGAGGAATTTAGAAATGACTATCAAAATCATATTGACTCTATTGTCTCTACTCTTAAAAATAGCACAATAGCTTATAATAAAGCTAGGCATAATCTAAAATCAAGACTGATGAATTAAAATCAAAAATCAACTTGCTTATGAAAATTATAAATACAAATTCTCAATATCAAGCTATATCTAAAAACAAGTTGAATATGAAGATGAATATCTTAAATAAGCCTAATAATGGGAGTAAGAAAAACAAAGTGCTTGTAAATCAAAATCATCATTATTTACAAAATCATATTTCTCCCAACTCAAAATTAAAATTGCACATATTTCCTATGAACAACACTTTTAATAATCATTACAATCATAATCATCAATATAAAGATTATCACAATGGAAATTTGATATATAAGAATAACATTAAACCAAAGTTTGAATGGAGGCCCAAAATTAAAAATGAAAGTTTAACTTCACATGAAAGGCCCATTCATCACTAACTACCCACAAACATACACAATATATTTGGGTACCCAAAGGAACCACCACACTTGGTCCTCTTTGGATACCTAAATCTCTTATTCATTAGGTATCACCAAATGCATGAAGTAGAATATTTTCAAAAATGAAATATACAAATTTCTACTTCATGATGTGCTTTAATGTCTTTTATTTTATTTTATTTTTTAAGCTATCATGTTATGGTCATCTTATATATATTTTTTGGAAATATGATTTTATCTCTTAAAACTTAATGAGTTTATAAATCAAATTGATCAAAATTCAAAATCATATTTTATTGTGATGACCTATCTATCTTTCTTATATTCATTGCCTATAAATATCCATATAAATCAAATTCTAAATTTGTTATGAGATATTCATCTAAATTATAAAGAAAATCACAAAAAACATATTGAAAGATTAATTGTCTTAAATACTGATGCCACACGCACCACCATGATCTATTGATGTCCTTTGATAAAATTCTCTAAAAATCATATATCATTATTCATATCAAAAATCATCTAAAAACAACTATTTCTATCACATGTATATGAATTATATGATGACAATTGGTATTATAATTGTTTACCATGATTGGTGTATTATGTGTGTATTGTGATTTATTTCAAGTTTAGACCTTAGAATCATCTTGATATCAATAAGATCAAATCAAATAGAATCTTCACTTCATTCTGGGTCTATAAGTTGAAACACTATCAAACTATGACATAACATTAATCTCAAACTTATCATACTAACATTGTCACCTAAAGAATATTTGTGTCTATGTTTGGCCTTATATGTGTACCAAGATATACAGGCTGGGTATTATTATCTAGGGCTTATCCATGATATTCTTTGCATAAACATCATACTAATCCTTAAAATTATGCTTATTTAGCTTATTCGAACATGATATCTTGTGCTTACATCTCCTTCATTTTCAACTTACACCATAATTGACAAATATAAGCCTTAGAAAAATTAAAATGAAGATATAATAAAATATATTTCATGCAATGGTTATTTGGTAAAGTCATATACAAAATCGCTAATGTTTCATGCAATTTGCACTATCTAGACATCTCCTAAAATTCTGAAATTTCTGCATGAAACTACTCTTGGGACACTTAATCAAGATCCATAATCAGAATTTCCAAAATCTTGAAAATCAGTGTACTATTTGCTGCGCTAGCGCTAGCGTCGGTGCTAGCTCGAGTGTCAATTTTTTGGTGTTCTTAAAATTTTGAAAAATTACTAAAAATATGTTATTTTATGTGTACTACCTATTTTTATCTTTATGTCATTGTGTGATTTTTGAAAAATTAAATACAAAATTTCGAAATACAAAAATACAAAAAAATATGTCTTTGCTTATTTCTTTAAGGTTTATTAAAATAATAAAGATTTATATGTTTCATTTCTTTGGCAAAAATGACAAGCATGTTCTTTTAGAGTTGGCTAAAAATGTTTAATTTAAAGTCTCAAGTTTTCTAAACATTGTTTTAGCTTGTCATGCTTAGAATTTAATCTTGTTATGAGCAATGAAAAAGTCTATAGTGAATTATGTAGGATTGCATTTGTATGTCTCTAAGTATGAGTAATGTGTTATGTTTGATAATGATCTCTTTACACTCACACTTTTTGGTAGACTACATGTGCCCATAATTCTTAACCATACATGATTGTGTAGTGTAGTAGCTTACAATATTAAGATGTCTATCTCTATTACTTACACATTATTCAAAATTTTGTTGCACATATAGAAGTGAAATTACAAAATTATAAGTGTTTGTAAAAAAAAAATAAGTGAATTTGGAGAACTTTGTCTTGCTCAAAAATAAAATTCAATAATAAAATGACAAAGATAACTCCACCAAGCACTACTTGAATCTCCTGATAAGTCTTCATAAGCATTGTGAGGTTGAGCACCTTGGAAAGAATTGTAAAGTGTCTTGTGCAAACTACTTTAATACACTTCTATTATGTACACTTGATCACAAAAAAAGGAACTCTTATTGAAAATAAAATATGTGATCCCCCAACCACTACTTCGCTCCCTGATAAGTCTTAATGAGCATTGTGTGGGCGAAGCACCTTGGTAGTTATACTTTTTGTGCTTTTGTATCAAATCTAGAATTGATGTGTAGAAGTAGTTAAAAAGATTACATGCTTAATAATGTTTCTACTTCACTATATAAATCATGTGTTTTGGATTATATCACTTGTATGCTTTTTTCAAAACACTTTTTATACATATCATTATCACTCATAAAGCTTCTACTCGTGAGAATTAGACTCTAATGCTTCTTTACATAAATTCTCTAGAAAGCTTTAGTAAAAGCACTAGATTGCAATGCATGATCTCTACAATATTTTCCTAACTTGAAATGCAAATTAATAACATTATAGTCATTATCTTCTGGAATATGTGCAATCATGCTTGCCTTACTTTAAAAAAAGAACTCCTTGACTATTGTCATGAAAACCTTATTGAAAATCTTACTTGCTTAAAAAAATTATTCTTTCAAAATATTATCTTTAACTTGGATATTTATATAAGATTAGTTTTATCCAAATAACATCATTTTTTATGGCATAAAATCTCTTATTACTATTATGTTATTTGAACTTCCAAATAGATGTTGTCTTTGGATAAACAATTTTATAGCCTTCTCGCTTCAAATCTCTCAAAAAAATTATGCTATAAACCTTAAAGTTTTTAAAAGAAAAATGATTTACAAAAACATCTTTTTTTTTGAATTTAACTCTTATTTTCTTCTTATGAATCATCATGATCACAAAAAGATGTTTTCTTGTATTTCTATAAGTCTTCCGCATCATAACCGTATAATTATTTTTACCTTGCGCTTTCATGCTTATTTAACGTCTTTTCTTGTGTGTGCATCATCACTTGAATCTTAAAATTCTTTTCTTTCAACAAGTGGTAGACTTGCTTGGTAAACTTTATATTGGTTGTTCTAAACATGAAAATATTGTTATGCTAAAAACTCTAATCCATTAATGGATTTCAAAATAGTTATGTTTTTTTTAATATTCAAATAAAAATATAAACTCATAGGCTATGAACTTATCATTAGATTTAAATGCTTAATGTTTCCAATGATTATTATCCCATGATTACAAATCTCACCATAGCGAGTGTAACGCCCCTGATTTTCGTTAATTATTTTACGTGCCCGCTGTGACATAATTTTGGCTTAAGGGCGTTACGTGAGCTCGTCTAGTAGTGTGTTGAGCCTTAGCTTAGTTAAAGTATGTCTTGTAGATCGAGCGTGCGAGATTTCGCATCGTTTCGAGTTAAAGTAAAGATTTTGGGTGGATTTTAAGATTTTAGCTTCGGGAGGCTTTAGCCCGAGTTTGGCCCATCGGAATTGAATTCTGACTTCGCCGTTGGATTCGCAGCGCCGTGTTTTAGTTAAGGTGCGAATTTCGTAGAAATCCGAGGTAATCTGGTCGCCCTCGCAGTTTAAGTAAATTGGGGAATTAATTAATTAATTAAATAATTAAATCAGGTCTTATATAAAGCCTAAAATCCCTTTCCCCTATTCATCTTCTTCCTCCCTCGATCAAATCAGCCGCCGAGCGAAAGGGCGAGTGCGGAGCTTCGAGGAGCGTTCGATCGACAATTTTTAGGGCTGTAGTAGTCGGAATCGCGTTTGGAGAGAAGATTTGGAAAGCTCTCGGCGAGATCTTCGTTCTAGCGGTAAGCTTTTCCCGTTTTATGGAATTTTTGGAGTTAGGATAGTGACCTAACCCCTTCTTTCGACCCGAAAAGTTTCAGGAATCTGTGCTCGTGTGTTTCCCTAGCCGATCCATAGCTTTCGGAGCGGAGATCTTCGAGTTTGCAAGGTTTAAGGCAAGTGGCTTCCTCCTCCTCTTTGTTTGGTTAAGTCGTGGTTTGTCTTTCTCCCGTTAGATGCTTGATGAACTGTGGGCTCGTGTTTCGAGCGTCTTGTGTGATAGTTAGAAACCCTAAATTTTCTTCCCCGCGTAGTGTCAGGGCATTTCTCCCGGAAGACACCGTCGTTCCCTGAATTTTAGCCGCTGATTGGTCCTTCTCGAGAAGTCTTTGAGAGTCTCAAGAAGTTGTGTAGCCAAGTGTTCGAGAGATCCCTAGTCCTTCTCGAGAAGTCTTCATCATTTTCGAGAAGCTGTTTTAGCCAAGTTTTCGAGAAGACCCCTTGACCTCTCGAGAAATCGTTCTCTTCTCTCGAGAAATTGCCTTCCTCTCGAGAAATCATTCTCTTCTCTCGAGAAATTTGCCTTCCTCTCGAGAGATCAATTTTCATCACTCGAGAAATCCTACTCATCTCTCGAGAAATCCCTGCCTATCTCTCGAGAAATCAAATTCCATCTCTCGAGAAATCCTTTTATCTCTCGAGAAGTCCCTTGTAGTTTTCGAGAAGTCCTAAATTTTGATGGGATTTTGTGTGGTTTCTGGTGGTGGGTTTTCAAAATTTTGGACGGGGCTCTGCCCCGTACCCCGCAAGGGCTCTGCCCCTTGACCCCGCTCGCTGACACCGCCAGGGGCGCTGCCCCTTGGACCCCGTTAGGGGCTCTGCCCCTAAGACCCCGCCAGGGGCGCGTCCCCTTGGAACCCCGCCCGGAACGCATGTGATTTCGTTGAGTTTCTGTGTTTGAATCTCATGTCCCCTCGGGTGTACTTGGATGATTGCCAATGACCTTCGGTGCTCCTGATCTCGAATCCCTCTCGTTTGAACCTCTTTTTACTCGTTGTGGTCTGTCAACATTTGAGTCACTCTTATGATTCATATTGATCGATGTGTACTTCGTCTTGACCCTATTTCTTAGGGCCTTCCAGTGATTATCCTTTCGGGCAGCGTCCCGTGTTTAATTAAAATTTAAGTAATAAGAACTACTGTCTTTAGCCTTACACAGTAGTTGTGTTTGGGGGACAGTGGGGGAAAATGTTATAGCCTTGCACGGTAGTCGTGTTTGGGTGGTTGGGTCTAGTGGTACCCCCACCTAGTTTTGGGCTGTGGGTAGCGGAGGTAGTTAACCGCTCCCGTATAATTTGAGCTGATCAGTCTCTTTAATTGATGAAACTAAATAAATGAACGTGTTGTTCTTCTTTTGATATTTAGTGCACTTGATGCTTGTTGGTTCTTTGTTCAGAGCTCTCTTTCGGTAAATTTGGCTTGGGTTGGTACCCCTTATGCCTTGCTTGTTTTTCTGTTAGTTTTCTGCCGTTTGTAATTCCTTGCTGAGGCGTTCTTTGTTTTATCGAATGCCTCAGGTTCAGAGCCGTAACGGCTAGTGGTGTAGCCTGAAGTTCAGAGTTTTAGTAGCTGTTCACCCCGCTGCTGCGAGGTAGTTGTTTTTAGTCACTTCTTGTGCTCAGACATACTAGTTGGTGCCAATGGGTTAGTGTCATGTTGGTGACGCCCATTGTGCCCCTTTTTATACTTTATAGTTTATTTGCCAGATTATGCCACTATTTTTAGATCTTGTGTACTTTACCCTCTGGGAATGATTTATGTTAGGTGCACTATAGTTATAAAATGGTTTTTCTTCATCCTCATTGCATTCCTTCTAACTAAAACCCTTAACTTTAAAGTCGCCTAAAGGTATTTTCTACTCGTACAGTACGCCTAGTTATGTGCATATCACTTACGTTATGCTCCGTCGTTTGCATACATGTAGGACTTCAAGTAAACCAAATCAAGTATTTTCCGCTACAATTATATATACTTTCTCGGTGGACTAGTTGATCCTCGAACTGAGAGACACAGTTCTTATCTCAAAACCCCTAATAAATGATTTCAAATGATGACTTATCATATAATCATGTTTGTCTAGTTAAGTAATAGGTTCCCGCCTGAGCGTCTACAGTTGTCTCCTGTATGACGTGGCATCATGACGTGTATTTTCTCTTACTCTGATATTCTTAAATTCGGAGAAAATGCGGGTTGTGACAGCGAGGGCGAAGGGTCGTAGACATTAGATAACCTGGCCTCTAAGTCATGTCTTGTCCTTAACCGGGGAGGGTTCCAGTGGGGCCTTGCGAGGCACTGGGGGGGAAGAGTCCTAAGTTGAGTTGTGTCTAGTGTTTGCATATGGGACTAACACCCCAACCAACGGCATGTATGCAGATCCTCATGACCATCCGTCACTTAGTACGGGGCTAGGGTGTAGACATATTGTCTGGGTAGATTGGTTACTTGGAAATCATTATTATTTTTTCTTAAAACCCTTATATAATGGGAAGAACTAACATGATAATATTGAGTACCCGGCAAATGTTATTTTGTTCATCTTTATGCTAAAAACTCTGATCAATTTCTATGAAAATACTTATGCTAAAAACTCTGATTTATTTCTATAAAAAATTATTATAAAACTCCTTATCATTTCCTTTCCTCTCAAAAGCTCGATCATGCCTTATTTATTATCAAAACTTTTATGTGTTTTGCTTCCTTACCCACTGTTGCTAATAACAAAAGGGGAAGAACTAACATGATAAATATAATCTTCTATCAAAATGGAAAACTAACATGATTAATTAAGAAGATAACTTACATATTAGGGGAGCATTCACTTAGGGGGAGCATGTATGAAAGAAATCGTTGTCTACCTAAATCACCTAGAGGGGGGGTGAATAGATGATCTCTACTGCGATTGCGGAATAAAAAATATTGCACAAACACAAAAAAAAAATCACAGCACAGAGACACAAGATTTATAGAGGTTCCCCAAGGGTGGGTACTCCTCTCTCCCGCTCCGCCTATCTAGCACTTCGGGCTAGCGTCGGCAACTTCACCAAAACTCGGATTTATCAACAAATCCTACACTCGGAGACAACGACTCCTACAAACTCGGAGAAAACGACTCCTACAACTCAGAGAAAACGACTCCTACAACTCGGAGTAAACAACTCCTACAAAAATAACTCGGAGTAAAAACTCCTACAGAAATTAAATAGAGTTTGAAATGAAACTTCTCTTGAATCTCAATAGAGATTGACTTCAGATCGGGAAAGATTGAATCTTCTTCTTCCTTTAGAGTGGGAGCTTGGATCTTCAAGGATTAGGAAGAATGAAGAATCAGCAAACCTGATCTGAGTAGGCCCTTTGATTAAATCGAAAAGATCTTCAATATTGAGAGCAGCAACTTGATCAAAGGCCTTCTTATCTGAGAAATCTCTAGCAACACTGAAGAACGAGTCTTGAGCGGCGCACTGTAGATCTCAGAAACTTGTTCGCACGCAAGAAGGAAAATGGCTGAGTTCTTCTTTTCAATCGGGTTCACGACTTATTTTTGCCCTAAAATAAAAGACTATATATAGGGAGACCTCCAACGGCTTGGGCGACAAACAAGGAGGGATCGCCACGTGTACTGTGCATGGCGGCGAACTCTAATTTTCGAAAACGAAACTGAAATTTGAAATCCGTCTGTCTGTCATTCGTCGAGACTTCACATGAACATTCGACGAATTGATTTAGCCATTGAAAATACTGATCAAAGCTTGAAAACTGTCTTCTGTTTTCATTCGTCGGGATTCGTCGGGAGTTCTCGAGAACATACGACGAATTGACTTAGCCGCACATTTTCCTTCACAAACCTGCCTTTTTGACTTCTGTCTGCGTTCGTCGATATTCGTCGGGAGTTCATGAGAACATTCGACGAATGGACTTAGCCACAGAAATTTCTTCTTTCAGCTGGAAATTTGGCTTCTGTCTGGATTCGTCGAGATTCATCAGAACTTCTCGTGACATCTCTACGAATTGACTCAGCAAAAATTTCCTTCCTCCTGAAAGCCTACTCCACTCCTCAACCTTGAAAGCCTTCAGTTATGAGAATATGAAGTGCACCCCAAAAGAGAGATTACACATGGACCAACACTTTGTTCTACACAATGAGGGATTACATTGTCTAGAACTGTGTTTGGTGATCCATTGCAACCTGACTTTGGTGTGCACTTAGCATTGAGACCTGTCATAACACATCTAAACAGAAATCATCAAATACATACTCAATTCAATTTAGTTCACTAGGGGACATCTTCAAATCCAGGTAATTGTGGATACAATACCCAACAATCTCCCCCTATTTGAAGATGTCATAACCCTATGCACTAAGTTGAATTGTTCAGAAAATATAGTGAATAAGAAGAGCACAAAATAGGCAGTAATATTTAAAGCAAAGCTCAATGTTTATCTTAACACATGAATATATATATATATATATAAACAAAGAAAACAGCATGATTCCAGAACAGCTCAGCTCATGCTTGATCCTTGCCTTTCAGCTTTCCAAAAATTCTGTCCACTGCTTCAGCTCTCTTTTTCTGTTCAGATTCCATTCTTTCAAAAAATGCCTTTGGCTTAGGCCAATATTTATCAGGAGCAGTTTCTTTAGATCCACCTGTCTTGAAATGAATTGTCCTTTCAGTTGTTCTCTTTTTGAACTTGTCCCATTCATCCTGGCTGTAATGATCACTGACACTTTCATGATACTTACTAACAAGGTTGAAAGCTGTAAGAATGATATTCTTTGAAGTGGGACTCCAGCTTTCTTGGAAATTTCTTGGAGGAGGCCTATCATAGAATTCTCTGATCTTCTTATGAGGATTGGACCTTTTAGCAGAAGGTTTATCACCAAAAATCTTCCTTTTTAAAGACTTTTCAGGAGATTCAGGAACCTTGGAGCTTTCAAGCACCTGATCATCCCAGAACTCTTGGTAGGAGGAGGCTGGGATATCTGCTTCAGCAAAATCAAAATCCTCAACAGGAATTGGAGAAGAACTTGGAGCACTTGGACCTGGATCACCTGGCATTTTGTCCACAACAGTGAATCCAAGCATGCCTGCAACCTCCTTGAATAGCCAACTTGTTGATTCATGAGCATACCAATTTACATCTTTAACATTTTGCAAGATGTTCTCCTGAAGCTCTTGCATTTTTGAAAATACATTTCCATACAGATGCTGTGGAAGACACAGAAACAGCAGAAGAAGTGTAACCTGAAAGACCTGCAGCTGAAGAAATCCCCAGAATAATACCAGCCACCTTGAAACAAGTAAGAGATCATCCTCAGGAGCAAATTATAGGAGCTGTCAACCAAGGTGTGCTGACAAGGAGTAGAGCTGCAAATGAAGCATTGTACCTGAGTTTTCTCTCTCAAATTGAACCCAAGAAATTTGAGGAAGCAAATCAGGATCCATTTTGGATTGCAGCAATGCAGGAGGAACTGAACCAGTTTAAGAGATGTAAAGTTTGGAAACTGGTTCCAAGACCCCAAGGACAGAACATCATAGGAACTAAATGGGTCTACAGAAACAAATTGGATGAAAATGGAATCATCACCAAGAATAAAGCAAGGCTTGTGGCAAAAGGCTACAGACAAGAGGAAGGGATAGATTTTGATCAGACATTTGCTCCAGTAGCCAGACTGGAAGCAATAAGACTATTTCTGGCTTATACAGCCTACCAAGGTTTCAAGGTCTACCAGATGGATGTGAAGTCAGCCTTCCTAAATGGTGACCTCAAAGAGGAAGTATATGTAGAGCAGCCCTCAGGTTTTGTAGACTATACTCACCCTGATTATGTTTACTTTCTTAGAAAAGCACTTTATGGCTTAAAACAGGCACATAGGGCCTGGTATGAAACTCTGTCAAGCTTTCTAATTGAGAACAAATTCTCAAGGGGAAAGATTGATAAGACATTATTCCTAAGGGAAGTAAAGGGTAAGATCTTGCTAGTGCAGATCTATGTGGATGACATCATCTTTGGCTCTACAGATAACAATCTCTGCAAAAAGTTTGTTAACTTGATGCAGGGAAAGTTTGAGATGAGCAGTATGGGTGAGCTCAAATACTTTCTAGGTCTCCAAGTGAAACAATCTTAAGATGGTATTTTCATCTCCCAGACCAAATTCATTAGGGAGCTAGTCAAGAAATTTGGATTGGAGAGTGCTTCTTGAATGAAGACTCCAATGGGAACCAATGTGTCTCTGGACAAGGATGAGAAGGGCATACCCTTTGATAAAACCAAGTACAGATGCATGATTGGATCTTTGCTTTATCTAACTGCAAGTAGGCCTGACATAATGTTTGCTACATGTGTCTGTGCTAGATATCAGGTGAATCCTAAGGAATCTCATCATGTCTCTGTCAAGAGAATCTTAAGATACCTAAAGGGTACATCAAATCTTGGCCTATGGTACCCTAGGAACAATGGATGTGAACTGACTGGCTACTCAGATGCAGATTATGCAGGGTGCAAGGAAGATAGGAATAGTACCTCAGGGGCATGTCAATTCCTTTGTGGAAGACTGATCTCTTGGAGCAGTAAGAAGCAGACCAGTGTGGCAATCTCTACAACAAAATCAGAGTATATCTCTGCTGGAAGCTGCTGTGCCCAATTGCTATGGATTCAGCATCAACTTGAAGACTACAATCTAAAGATGACCAAAACACCCCTGTTTTGTGACTCTTCAAGTGCAATCTCAATTGCTAAGAACCCTGTCTCTCATAGCAGGACTAAGCATATTGAGATCAGGTATCACTTCATCAGGGAGCATGTGGAAAATGAAGATATCACCCTTGAATTTGTCCCAACAGACAAACAAGTGGCTGATATATTTACAAAGCCCCTAGATGAAGCTAAGTTTAACTTCTTTAAATTCCAATTGGGGATGTTAAACTTAGAGTAATCCTTAACTTATTTCACTAATCCCTTTCTGGATGATTGGTTAGAAAAACTCTCAGGACGTGGACGAACTATGACTGAGCAAGGGGGAGCTTGGACTACTATCTACCTAAAGGAGAGCTTCAGGAAAGAAGTCAGAAAGGGGAAGAAGATGCTCAAGAAGACCTCAAAGATAGGGGGGAAAAGAAGTAGGGGGAGCCACAAAAGAAGAGACATCAAATCAAGGGGGAGCCACAAGCTTGATGTACTCAGAAGAGAAGCAAAAGATAAGTAGAATCTCTCATTTAAAATTATAACATTTATTGTCAAGTGAAAGTAGTCTTGAATTGAGATTCTGACTTCTTCAAATAGGGGGAGATTGTTGGGAATCTTGCCCACGTGATTCCTGATTTGAAGAAGTCACCAAGTCAAGAAAACTTCACTTTGTATTTGATCACTTCTCTAGCTCATAATCTCAGGAAGTTAAAGGAATGTCGTCGAGAAGAATATGAGATATCGTCGACAAAGTATGCTTGTCGTCATGATGATGAGCAAAGCAAAAGCTGAGACTTGGCGAGTTCGTCGAACGCAGAATGCAGTTCGTCGAACGCAGAATGCAGTTCGTCGAACGCAGAATGTTATTCATAGAATGAAGAATGAAGTTCGTCGGACGCAAAGACAGGACAGAAGCAAACGCTGAGACTTGGCGAGTTCGTCGAACGAAGAATGTTGTTCGTCGAACGATGAATGAAGTTCATTGAACACAGAGTCAGGACAGAAGAATGAAGTTCGCCGAACGCAGCATGATGACGACATCCATCATCTTGCCTATAAATAGGGGTGACGACATCCGTCAGCTTGCCTATAAATAGGGGTGCATGGCCCGTCATTAAAAATAAGAACTGTTCGCGGCCAGCAGGGTGCGGTCTCCTTCCTTGGTAATTTCCCAGTTGTGAATAACTAGTTCGCCAGCGGTCTTCCTCTGGGCGATCTGCAGTTTAGTTCTTGAGTTGTTCATGGTGAACTTGGCGATCAGGCGACCTCAGCGGTCAGGCGATCTCAGTTTGCGGTTTGGCGATAGCTTATGCAGTTCTGTTCTCTGTTCGCTAAAGCTTTTGTGATAAGGCGACCTTGCGGTCAGGCGATCTCGAAGTGCGGACAGGTTATCTTTCAGTAGTTCAATGAAGCAGCAGGTCGAGCGGTTTGTGGTTGCGATCTGGCAGTGCGAGATCATCAAGCCTGGTTTTGTTCGCGCGGTCTCAGGGTTAGCCATGCGGCTTGGCTGTTCGTGCGGTCTGGCAGTTTCTACTTGGCAGTTCACTGGTTGCTTGTTTTTTGTGTCTTGTACTTCTCTCCTTTGTGATTCTTATGAATCATTTCTCGCCATGTATGTCTCGAGCTGTAAAGAGATAGTTAATACCAAAGTACTATTCGGTCTTCCCATTGTCATTGATTGTCATGCTTGTGGATTGTGTTGAAGTGTTTCGCATTTTTACTTCACTACGGACCTCTAAAATTTTAACAAGTGGTTTGTAACACCCTAGTTTTCTCAACTAAAGAAAGCAAAGCAATCTGGTAGCAGGACCTACTGAAAGTGCAATTGATATCAGTTGAAAGTGATTGATATAATCAACTTTGCTTTGATACCAATTGAAGGAGAGTTTAGATCTTAGATTTACTCTAGAGGGGGGGGGGGGGGGGGGGGTGAATAGAGTATTAAAAACTTTTCCCTTAATTTTATAGCGGAATTAAATTAGTGCTATATATATATGTGTATAGAGTGATTTATAAAAACTAAATAAAAATAAATCAGCATAGCACAACAACACAGAAAATCACAAGCACAAAGACACAAGGATTTTTATAGTAGTTCCCCAATAAACCTGGGTACGTCTACTCTTCTACCATACTTGGTAGGATCCACTAGGTTTTTGATCAGGTGCCCTATCACTAAGGGATTTTTGATCAGGTGTCCACACACCAAGGGAGCTTTTGATCAGGTGCTCTAACCAAACCACAGGTTTTTGATCAGGTGCCCTACCACCAATGCGTTAACTTTTGAAGGGAGTTATAACCATGTACAAGAGGGGATAGAAAGGGGTTATGAAGTTCTTCTCTGTCAATATGCTGAGAGAAGACTCTAGTGGATGTTGATATTGTAAAGCTCCTCTGTCTGATATGAAATTGTTTGACAGTTGATTGGCTGGAGCTTTCTCTTGAGACAAATAATCTTCCTGTAGCTGATTAATCTGGAAGAATAAGTTCTTCAGATTTTTGTTGTTCTTTTGAAGATATGATCTAGCAACTGATGACTGAGAGAGTATTGTTGATGTTGTTCTCAGAGAATGAATGCTGCTTGAGGAAGAAGATGAAGATGATTTGTATTTGTTCTTCTTGTTCTTCCTGTATTTTTCTTCCTGTATTCCTCTTTTTCTTTTCTTTTTCTGTACAACTATGAGTAATATGTTCTGTAATGTTGCTGTCGTGAAAACTGCTATGTTGTTGTATATGCTTCCTTATTCCTTTTTTTGATAAGATATCTATGATTTGAAATTCAAATCATTTGAGAAAGGAATATAATAATCTGTAATAAATATTCTGGGAACTATAAATCTGATGCGCCGTATATCCTTTTCCTTTTCCGTGAAATATTCCTTTTCTATTAAATGTCAACAGCTATTTTCTCTCGGGAAGAGATGGAAAGGAATATAATAAAGGAAATATATTATCCTGACTTATCTGGAAGAATAGAGCCGTTGCTGAAGAGATCTGAGTTCAGAGAATGAATAATATAATCTGTCTGAAATAAATCTACTGTAGAGAAATTTTCGTCGATCTCAATAAATTTCGTCGATCTCAGAGCTGTGATCATCGATCTGAAGATATTCGTCGAACGTAGATTGAGTTCGTCGAACGGAAGGATTCATCGACCGCTGAACCGCTGAATAAAATCGTCAACCGCTGAACTGAGCAAATTTCGTCGACCGACCGCTGAGAACAAGTTTGTTCGTCGATCTCAAGATTTTCGTCAATCTCAATGTTGAGTTCGTCGACCTCAATTTAACTTTGCTTTGGAAGAGTTGAATTAGTAGAGCTGAGAAGATCTTTCGTCGATCTGAGCATCTGATAAAGATTCGTCGAACGCAGACTTGAGTTCGTCGAACGGGAAAATTCATCGACCGCTGAGCTTGAATAATTTCGTCGACCACTGAACTGATCCGCTGAGACGCTGAGATAGAAGCAAGCCGTTTGTCGAACGCAGAGGGCATGTCGTTCGTCGAACCCAGAGAGCAAGCCGTTCATCGAACCCAGTATGGAGTTTGTCGAACGCAGAACCTGAATAATTTCTTGAGTTCTAACAGCCTAAACTCTAGACCCACAAACTATACATTGGGGTCAACTTGATCCTAGTCAACAGATAATGATCCTAGCCCAAATCAGTAATAGTGTTGTTCCAACAATCTCCCCCTATTTGGGTTAGGACACTATTTGACAAAAAAATTAAAAACAAACAAAACAACAGAGCATATATATATATGATATATTTTAAATAGTTCATCAGATATAAAATAAATAATACTCTGAGTTCTGAAACATTTCAATGAAAACAGAAATAATAAAAACCTTTTGTCTTTTCTGAATCTGCTTTCTGAATTCTGAAATCTGATATTATCTGAACTGATTTTTCTGAATTCTGAATTCTGAACTGAGTTCTTGCTTTCTGACTTTCTGATTTCTGATAATACCTTTCTCTGATATTTCTGAATTCTGATTAGCTGAGCTTGTAGAAATAACTGATACTGAATCTGCTTTGAATCTGTTGCTTTTTCTATATCAAAAGCTGTATTGTGAATTTGCAATGTATGAAGCTTCTTCATGCATCATTTCCTTCTTCCATACAATATGATAGCCTGAGAGAATCTTCCCCTGAGATTGGAGCTTCTTCAGCTTTCTCCCCTTGCCTAGTTCATAGAATATCTCCCCCTGAGCAAAAACTGCATCAAATGGAGCTTCTTCATAGAACTGAAAGCTTGCTTCTTCATCAGCATTTCCTCTTAAAGCTTGAGCATCTTCATAAAACAACTCCCCCTGTCAAAAAGGAAAGTATCTCCCCCTGACAAAAAGAGAGCTTCTTCAATACATCTCCCCCTGCCTAGTTTCAGGAAGACCTGGAGCTAGGCCCCTAGAAGAAGGGACTTTTGAGGAGGTAGGGAAGGATGTCATCTTTATATTGCTACTGTTCCTGCAAAATAAAATAGAGATCAAGTGCAAAGGAACTGGAAAGAGAAGCAATTTATGTAGGCATTCAGTTAAAATAAAAAAGATTTGATTATGATGACAGAACAGAAATAAAAGCTTCATCAAAACTGGGTTCGACGAAAAATAAGTTTTCGTCGATCTCGGTTCGACGAACTTGATGACTTCGTCGATCTCCGTTCGACGAAAAGCTTGATTTCGCCGATCTCAGTTAGATGAAGAATGGGATAAGTAAAAAACTTAATTTTTTATCAGATTGAATCTCCATCTATCATTCCTAGCTGATTTATAAAGAAAATGTGTTTCTTTTCATCCAAGGGTTTGGTGAAAATGTCAGCTCTTTGCAAATCAGTAGAAATGAACTGTAGGCAAATTTTATTTTTATCCACATTATCTCTGATAAAGTGGTGCATAATTTCTATGTGTTTAGCCCTTCTATGGAGAACTGGATTTTGTGTTATAGATATTGCACTAATATTGTCACAAAATATAATTGAATTATTTAAGTTGACACCATAGTCTAGGAGCTGATTTTGTATCCATAATATCTGTGAGCAGCAACTGCCTGCAGCTATGTATTCAGCTTCAGCTATTGATGTGGACACAGATGTTTGTTTCTTACAAAACCAAGACACAAGCCTATCACCAAGAAATTGGCAAGTTCCTGATGTGCTTTTCCTGTCTACTCTGCATCCAGCATAATCAGAATCTGAGAATCCAGTTAATTCAAATTCTGATGTTGTTGGATACCAAAGTCCTAGATTAGGACAACCCTTTATATATCTCAAAATTCTTTTTAACAAAATTAGGTGAGATTCTTTGGGGTTAACTTGGAACCTAGCACAAATACAAGTAACAAACATTATATCAGACCTACTTGTTGTTAAATAAAGTAAAGAGCCAACAATTGCTCTATATACTTTTTGATCAGCAGGTTTCCCTGATTCATCAGCATCAACAACAGCATTTGAGGGCATGGTTGTTTTCATGGTGGAAGCATCAGACATACCAAGCCTTTTCACTAATTCCTTAGCATACTTGGATTGTGATATGAATATGCCATTTGGAGTTTGCTTCACTTGAAGACCAAGGAAGTATGATAGTTCACCCATACTACTCATTTCAAATTTAGATTGCATCAGGTTAGAAAATCTTTTGCATATATTTGAATCAATAGAGCCAAAAATAATATCATCTACATATATTTGAACTAGTAGAGTTTGATTTTTATGTATCCTGAAAAATAAGATTTTATCTATTATGCCTCTACAGAAATTATTTTCCAAAAGAAAACTAGCTAAGGTCTCATACCATGCTCTAAGAGCTTTCTTGAGACCATAGAGAGCTTTATTAAGCTTAAATAGATAAGAGGAGTGGGTTGGAGAGATAAAATCTGGTGGTTGTTCCACATAGACTTCTTCTTTGATGTCTCCATTCAGAAATGCACTCTTCACATCCATCTGATATACCTTGAATTTCTTGTATGCAGCAAAGGCTAGAAAGATCCTGATGGATTCAAGTCTTGCAACAGGAGCAAAAGTCTGATCATAGTCAATTCCTTCTTCCTGTGAATATCCTTGAGCTACCAATCTTGCTTTGTTTCTCACTATGTTGCCTTGATCATCAAGCTTGTTCCTGAAGACCCACTTGGTGACAATAACTGGATGGCCTTTTGGTCTTGGAACCAAATCTCATACCGTGTTCCTTTCAAATTGGTTGAGCTCCTCTTACACTGCAAGAATCCAGTTTGGATCTTGTTCTGCATCTTTTATGGTTTGAGGTTCAACTTATGATAGAAAACAAGTGTGCATCTGATTTTGATGTAGTTGATGCCTTGTTTGAACACCTGCTGAAATATCACCAATCACTTGTGATATTGGATGATCTCTAACCGTGATGTGGTCAATAGTTGGAGTTGGTTCAGCAATGATATCCACTTGGGGAATTTGTTCAGCTGTCACTTGATTAAAACTGGCAGCAAGATCTGGATGATCTTCTTCTTCACTATCTTCAAGATTTTTAGTTGATGGAAGTAGTGATTCTTCTTTCTGTAGATCTAATCCATTGATCTCTTCACATAGAGCTGGTACCTGCATAGTATGTTTGGTAGAGGTGGTGTTCCTCTCCTCAAGTAACATGTTAGTCTCATCAAAAGATACATGCATGGACACTTCTATCTTAAGAGTAGATTTGTTGTAAACTCTATATGCTTTACTAGAAAGAGAATATCCAAGGAAAATGCCTTCAGCAGCTTTTGCTTCAAACTTCCTGAGATACTTCTTATCATTATTGTGCACATAGCATTTACATCAAAATATCTTAAAATAGTTAACCTTAGGCCTTTTATTCTTAAGTAATTCTTTGGGAGTTTTACCCTTAAGCTTATGTATCAGGCTTCTATTCAACACATAATTTGCTGTGCTCACTGCCTCTGCCAAAAAGAGAGTGGTAAGTTTGCATCAGCAAGCAATGTAGTTGCTGATTTAATAAGGGTTCTATTTTTCCTTTCTGCTACCCCATTTTGTTGAGGAGTTCTATGTTAGAGAAACACTGCCTGATCCCTTCTTTTCCACAGAATTCTCTCATCAGAAGAGACTCAAACTCAGTGCCATGATCACTTCTGATCAATGCAACTACAGTAGAGTACTCAATCTTGATGGACCTGAGAAAGTATGTCAGAACATTGAAGGTGTCAGACTTGTTCCTAAGAAAGAACACCCAAGTGAATCTTGAGAAGTCATCTACAATCACTAGAGAGTAATGCTTCCCTCCTAGGCTTTGTATTGCAGTAGGTCCAAAAAGGTCTAAATGCAGCAAATATAAAATCCTAGGTGAATCACTCTTGGATAAAGATTTAAAACTACTTCTAGTTTGCTTACCTAATTGACAAGCCCTGCAGAGTCCTTCCTTCTTGTATGAACCAGAAGGCAGTCCTCTAACAAGATTGTCCTTAGAAAGCTTAGATATAGTTCTAAGGTTAATATGTCCAAGCCTTCTATGCCATAATTCATTTGTTTTACTTATAGAATTGAATAAGCAAATATCAGAATTGGCAGAGTCAAAGTTGACTAAATAAATATTTCCATGTCTAATACCAGATAATACAGTAATATTTTTATTATTGGTAATAAGACAAGAAATGATTGAAAGTTACCCGATAACCTTCATCACAAAACTGGCTTATGCTGATGAGGTTGTGCTTCAGACCCTTGACATATGCTACTTCTTTGAAGGTCACTGCTCCAACTTTGATCTGTCCATAGCCTTTTGTTCCATAGTTGGAGTCTCCAAAGATCACCTTGGGTCCAAGCTTTGCCTTGTAGTTGTTCAGGTTGGCCTTCTTTCCTGTCATGTGTTTTGAACAGCCACTATCCAAATACCAATGTTCATTCTTGTTTGGATAGCTGTGTACTTGTAAAATAGAAAAATAAACTAGTTGTTTTTGACCTAGACTACCTTGGGTCTTTTTGTATTACCACAAAAATCTGAAATAAAAGACATTTCAGGTTGGTCCTTATAACCTTGTGGATGATATCTCCTTGGAGGTATTATCCATTCAGTGAAAGGATTGAAAGTATGTGAAGAATAAGAATTATTCAGATTTTCTATATATTTTCTGTTCGACGAACTGGGTTGAGTTCGTCGATCGTCGTTCGACGAATGGACATGCTTTCGTCGAGCTCCGTTCAAATAATGACTATACAGTAAATCTGTCTTCGGAGTTCGTCGAGCTCCGTTCAACGAAGTGAATTCATTTCGTCGAGCTTCGTTTGATGAATTCTGCTGAATTCCTTTATTCTTAACAGCCTTACTTGAAATGTTTTTATTTGCATCTACAACCTCTTTGCTCTTAGCGGAAATGAATTTTATAGGTGTAGACAGTATGTTTTTCTTAATCAGAGGTGGCTCACTTGATGATCACCCAAGCCTAGTTTGCCACTTAATCTGGCATTTACTATGCTTGTAATGTCCATCAGTTTGATGCTTCTCCCATTTAGAGATTCTTCAAATTTCTTAGCCTCAGAAAGTTTATTCTCAATGAGAATAATTTGTTCTCTAGAGGCAGCCAGATCTTTCTTAAGATTAGCATTTTCTTCACTTAATTTGTTCATTTCAGCTAGCTTATTTCTGAGAGTGATTATTTCCTTCTCAGATTTTATTAAGTCTAAGCAAAGAACTTTGAATTCATCTTTGAATTCAATTGAATTGAAATCAAAATTTGAGATTACCAGATCACTGTCAGTGTCAGCTTCTGATCCTGATTCTTCTTCATCTGAGTTGTTTGCTGAGGCATTTATAGCCATCATACAGAAGTTTCTTTCTTCTTCATTATCTTCATCATCAGAAGAGCTGGATGAAGATGCAAGATCTGACTCACTGCTTGAGTGATAAATGGCCATCAAGCACTGATCATTCTCCTTTGATTCTTCTTCATCAGAAGAAGAACTTGATGAAGATTCTGATTCAGTTTCACTCCAAGTTTCTGCTACAAATCCTCTTCCCATGTGTTTGTGCTTGTGGGAGGAAGACTTGCTGGAGTGCTTCTTGTCTTCTTTGTCTTTTCTCTTCTCCTTCTTCTGATTCTCTAGACAGTCTGGCAGAATGTGTCCAGGTTTCCTGCAGCCATAACAAATAATTTCTTTAGAATTTGACTTGTCATATCTTGGCTTTTCCCTTGATCTGGAGTCCTTCTTTCTGAAGTCCTTCTTAGCCATCTTGTAGAACCTTTCGGCTAAAAGGCTCATGAACTCCATATCTCCTTGAGCCTTTTCTTCTTCTTCAGTAGCTTGGAAAGCTCTATTCTTCTCCTTCTTGGATACTGAAGATGAAGTTGATTGTTCAACTTCTCTAGATTTGATAAGCTGCTCATAGGACTTGAGTTTGCCTAACAAGCTCTCGATTGAGATCTCATTAAGGCTTCTGGCTTCCTTGATTGGCCAGATCCTAGAGTCACATGTGTTGGGGAAGCACATTAGGATCTTATCATTGATCTCAGTGATGGAGATCACTTTATCCAAGGTCTTCGGCTCATAAATTATGAGGCTAAGCCTGTTATACATATTAGCCACTTTCTCAGATTTTCCCTTTTTGAAATTCTCATATTAAGAAATAAGGTGGGATCTTCTGTCCTTTCTTTCATCAGCTGATCCTTCAACCATATTGTTGAGAGAGATCCATATCTCTCTTGCAGAGGTGCATTCCACCACTTTCTGAAAAATGTCATCAGACATTGTTTGTGCCAGAATGTTCATAGCTTTGGCATCTGCACTTCTTTGCTTTTTCTGGGCTTCAGTCCACTTAGGAGGTGGAACAGCATTGTTGTTAGTTGTGGTTTCAGCACTTATTGTCGTTGTAGGTGTAGGAGGCCCTGTCAAAATAACATTGAAAATTTCCTCATCAATAGAATTCATGTACAACCTAATCCTTGCCTTCCATAGTGCAAACTTACTGAGATTGCACATAGGAGGTCTTGTGCTAGAATATTCTTTGTTCTGTGCCATGAGTTTTTAACAGAAAATAAAACTCTAAAATAAATTAAGATCTAATTGATCTTTATGATTCAGTTGTTAGCCTGTATAAAATCAACTACCCTCTGATACCAATTGAAAGTGCAATTGATATCAGTTGAAAGTGATTGATATAATCAACTTTGCTTTGATACCAATTGAAGGAGAGTTTAGATCTTAGATTTACTTTAGAGGGGGGTGAATAGAGTATTAAAAACTTTTCCCTTAATTTTATAGTGGAATTAAATTAATGATATATATATATATGTGTATAGAGTGATTTATAAAAACTAAATAAAAACAAATCAGCATAGCACAACAACACAGAAAATCACAAGCACAGAGACACAAGGATTTTTATAGTAGTTCCCCAATAAACCTGGGTACGTCTACTCTTCTACCACACTTGGTAGGATCCACTAGGTTTTTGATCAGGTGCCCTATCACCAAGGGTTTTTTGATCAGGTGTCCACACACCAAGGGAGCTTTTGATCAGGTGCTCTAACCAAACCACAGGTTTTTGATCAAGTGCCCTGCCACCAATGGGTTAACTTTTGAAGGGAGTTATAACCCTGTACAAGAGGGGATAGAAAGGAGTTATGAAGTTCTTCTCTGTCAATATGCTGAGAGAAGACTCTAGTGGATATTGATATTGTAAAGCTCCTCTGTCTGATATGAAATTGTTTGACAGTTGATTGGATGGAGCTTTCTCTTGAGACAAATAATCTTCCTGTAACTGATTAATCTGGAAGAATAAGTTCTTCAGATTTTTGTTGCTCTTTTGAAGATCTGATCTAGCAGCTGATGACTGAGAGAGTATTGTTGATGTTGTTCTCAGAGAATGAATGCTGCTTGAGGAAGAAGATGAAGACAATCTTTATTTGTTCTTCTTGTTCTTCCTGTATTTTTCTTCCTGTATTCCTCTTTTTCTTTTCTTTTTCTGTACAGTTATGAGTAATATGTTCTGTAATGTTGCTGTCGTGAAAACTGCTATGTTGTTGTATATGCTTCCTTATTCCTTTTTTTTTTGATAAAATATCTATGATTTGAAATTCAAATCATCTGAGAAAGGAATATAATAATCTGTAATAAATATTCTGGGAACTGTAAATCTGATGCGCCGTATATCCTTTTCCTTTTCCGTGAAATGTTCTTTTTCTATTAAATGTCAACGGCTATTTTCTCTCGGGAAGAGATGGAAAGGAATATAATAAAGGAAATATATTATCCTTACTTATCTGGAAGAATAGAGTCGTTGCTGAAGAGATATGAGTTAAGAGAATGAATAAATCTGTCTGAAATAAATCTATTGTAGAGAAATTTTCGTCGATCTCAATAAATTTCGTCGATCTCAGAGCTGTGTTCTTCGATCTGAAGATATTCGTCGAACGCAGACTGAGTTCGTCGAACGGAAGGATTCGTCGACCGCTGAACTGCTGAATAAAATCGTCGACCGCTGAACTGAGCAAATTTCGTCGACCGCTGAGAACAAGCACAACATTTTTGGCTTTTAACAACACTTCAGAAATGTTGCCTAAAACTGCAAACTGTTGCCTAAACATAAATAACTGTTGTCATAGGGTAGTGCCTATGCCCGCGTTACCTATTCTTAAAGGCAACAGTTTTTCATACTTTTAGGCAACACTATAAAAAAATGTTGCTTATGCCCTTAATACAGGCAACAGTTTTTAGGTAAACCTATTGCAACATTTTTGAAATGTCGTCTTTATGAGTTACATTTAATAAATGTTGTTAAAAGTATCTAATTAATAAAAAAAATTTAAAATTTAACAAAAACATACCCAAAAAGTAAACCGGAGTTACTGGTAAAAGGAAAAGCATGAAATACAAATCGCACATCCAAAAAGTACCAGAAATCCAAAATTAATCAACAATTAATATGTAGAGTTTAAACAAAATTTGAATATATATTAATCATGATCAATTATACAATGTTTTGCATCTTTAAATTATAGTCTATCAAATTACATAAAAATAACTAGACATATAAATTAATCAACTTAAACATCAAATGATCTTCATGGTCCGTGGTCGTCAAGGAACTTCTCAGAATCTGGGAACTTTTGTTTTTTTTGCTGCTTTGAAAGTGAATGTCCAAAGACAAGAGTGAGTTTGTTTGCTAGCTTTCTGCACAAAATCACAGCATTTAATAAGTAAACTTAAGTCGAAGGATATACACATATTGTCAAAAAATCCTCAAGTTCAAGGAAAAAATCAACAAAACATAAAAGGGTGCATGGCAACATCAAATAATCATATATATTTTTTTCGATAGTGTTTAAAATAGAAAAGGCTATCTTTGGGCTCCGTTTGGTTTGGCGTTTTAGCTCAGGTGAGTTTGGCCAAAAACGCCACTGTCATAGAATGTATATGTTTGGCAATGTATGTTTTGCATGACAATGGTTATGACTGCCACCAAGGAAAGAAAACTAGTTTTAAACATAAAATGTATGAAGTTCCTTAGGTGAGGTCGGGCGTTCACGTACGATGGTTCATAACCAACGCGCTCATAACTGCCTCCACCATGCCAACAAAGCCTAATTAAGTAATTCTTTAATGACAATATCAAATTAAGTAATTAGAGGTCTACTTCAAGAATTAAACGAAAATTTCCTAATTGAAATCAGATTCTGTTAGAACCATTGTTTTGATTTGAGTTAGGATCCACCTTAAGTATCTAAGTTTATGTCATAACTCATATTACAACTTAGATTAAATATCCTATTAAATTAAAAGGCTGAAAATAATATATATATATAAATAATATACTAAGAAAAATATATATATAATAATAGGCTAATTAATATAAGAGAAAATAATATAAGAGAAAATATTATAAGAGAAAATATTATAAGAGAAATTAATATAAGATAATATAAGTTCAGAAATATATTTCATATATTAGTTGCGTTCGACGAACGTCGAACGGCGCTCGGCATTCGTCAGACGGCGATCGACGAACAGGCAACAGCGCTCGACAGATTACAGCAAGGAAGCTGCGGTCGACGAACGTGGAACAGCGGTCGACGAATGACGAACAGCGGTCGACGAATTCCAACAGATGTTCAGAAACAGTAAACTTAATAATGAGGTCGACGAATCAAATGTTTGAGCTCGACGAAAGTGGAGCTTAGCTCGACGAAATTTATGCAGAATTATATTTCTTATTTAATATGTTGTCAGACTTTATTAAATCAATATTTCTTTATTCTATTTTATATATTGCTATATACTTTGTTGTTCTGACATTACAGCATGCAAGCATTTAATGCTATAGCCGTTTGGCAAAAGCATTAATTAATAAAGCCGTTGCAGCAAGTCAAACACGGCAAGTTATCTGCTCAAGGTTCTAAGAAATGAAAGATAAATTTATTATATTCCTCTTTGGTCGACAAGGATTTAAACAGAATATACAACGACAGATAATATATATCAGGATATATATATAGCTGTTATCTCTCGACAGAATAACTAGGAAGAATAGAACAGAACGTTGTTATATTGCTGTACAGGAAGAAAGAAGAAAAAGAAGAAGAGAAAATCAGAGGAGCAAAAAGAAGAGCAGATCAGAATATATTATCTTCTTTTTGCTAACCCTTTTTCTTGCAGATCATATATCCTGAGACACCAATCACAATCACTTGCTCGGGATCATTACTACATAAAAGAAGAAAGGAGTTTGTACAATCAAGAGAAGAGGCCTCCACAAACTGTCAACAATTATATCAGACAGGGAGAGCTCTTCATCATTATCATCAAGATCCAAACACAACATCCAATCAGGATCATCAAGAGTCTTCTCAGCAATAAGAGAAGAACAATATATCTTTTCCCTTTCTCCTTCTCCATCTTGTACAGGGTTAAAACTCCCTTCAAAAGTTTACATGTTGGTGGCAAGACACCTGATCAAAAAATCTAGTTGGTTTATAAGCACCTGGTCAAAAGCTTATAGGTGGATTGGGCACCTGATCAAACCTCCATTTGTGTGTGGACACCTGATCAAAAACACCTTGGTGTGAGGGAACCTGATCAACTCTCCTAGTGGATTCCTACCAGTGGGTAGAAGAGTAGATGTACCCGGGTTTTGGGGAACTACTATATATCTTGTGTCGTCTGGTTGTGCTTTGGTTTTCTTTGCTCTAATTCTTATTTGTTGTGCTGATTTTTATATGCCCTTTCACTGTTTGTGTTTATTACTCAATCAGTAAACACACTTATATATTTATATATACATATCATTTACTTTGAAATAAACAAAGTTAAACAAGATCTTTTAATAAGATAAATAAGAACTAAAACTCTCCTTTCAATTAGTATCAAAGCAGGTTGATTTTATCAATCACCCTCATCAGAGGATATCAATTGTCTCTTTCAATTGGTATCAGAGGGAGGTTGATTTTTCACACAGACTAACACCTGAAATCACAAAGATCACTTAGTTCTTATTTTGTTTTGTTGTACAAGGTTTTTTAAAAATTTGATGGCACTATCAGATTTCTCTTTTTCAGATCCACCTTTATGTAATTTGGATAGTTTTTATTTATGGCAAGTTAGAATCAGATTTTATATAAATGCAATAGATGAAAGTATTTACAAATCTATTTTGACAGGAACTTCATCTTCCTCTTCTTCAACAGATGATCAAGAAAAGTTGATCAGTGCTGATGCCATAGCCATGGAGATATTGGCTAAATCAATGTCAAATGACATTCTTCTAAAAGTGGCTGATTGCACTTCAGCAAAGAGCATCTGGCACTCCCTCTCTAGGATGGTAAATAAATTCATTCCTACTTTTTCCACTAACATCATTTTTAATGCAGAACCATCAGTTACTCTAACTGAAGAAGAAGACAAGGAAGAACAAAAAGCCAGAAACTTCTGCATGTTGGCAATATATGGCTTAAACTACAAATCAGATGCTGAATCTGAAACAGAAAAGGTAACTGAGGTAAATTTTATTCCTAACTTTACCTCTGATCCATTCAGATCTGTTTTCACATCACCTTGTGCAGGTATAAAAATCTCTGAAAACAGAATCAGTAAAAGCTAATAATAAACAAAGTAATTTCTGATAAAATTAAAGAAAATTTGGAAACATCAGAAAAACAAATTATCTGTTTAGAAAACAAGTTAATTATAGCTGATAACTTTAAATAGAATTTTAAAGAAAAAGAAATTTCTTATGTTCAGCAAAATAAAAATAAACTTTCAAAATTGTATTTTAAGATATAAAAAGGCCAAAATATTTATCTATAAGGCAAATTTTAAAACTTTTAATATTTTTACTTAAATTAAATTAAACAGCAGTTTTAAGTTTCTTTGAATTTTCTATCTTAAAAACAAGTCAGATAGACTTCATCTTCTTACAGATTTTTTTTCTCCAAAATCAGTTTGAGCATTCTACTCAAGTAGCATGGATCAGAAATGATCAGAGCTCTGAGTGTGAGTTCTGATTAAGGGGATTCTATACAAAGAAGCTATCAGATATTGTCTTTCTGATTATAAAAATTCTTAGAATTTGTTAACAACTAGCAACTCATTTCATTTAAATTCCTATTTTAATCAAGATTTAGGAAATCAGAAATTGCTCAGTTATAAAAGAAATTTAAAAATAATCTCTGTCCCTTAAGCAGCTCAAAACTTTTTATGTTTAGGAATCCTAAACCAAATAGGGGGAGATTGTTAGAACCTAGTTAATTTGGATAAGGATCCCAACTCAAATAGGGGGAGATTGTTGGAACCTTAGTTTTGATTTGAGTTAGGATCCACCTTAAGTATCTAAGTTTATGTCATAACTCATATTACAACTTAGATTAAATATCCTATTAAAATAAAAGGCTGAAAATAATATATATATATATAAATAATATACTAAGAAAAATATATATATAATAATAGGCTAATTAATATAAGAGAAAATAATATAAGAGAAAATATTATAAGAGAAATTAATATAAGATAATATAAGTTCAGAAATATATTTCATATATTAGTTGCGTTCGACGAACGTCGAACGGCGCTCGGCATTTGTCGGACGGCGATCGACGAATAGACAGCAGCGCTCGACAGATTACAGCAAGGAAGCTGCGGTCTGTTGGAGCAACCCTATTACTGTTTTGGGCTAGGATCACTATGTACTGATTAGGATCAGTTGACCCCATTGTATAGTTTAAGGGTCAAGTCTTTAGGCTGATAAATTAGCTAGAACTTAAGATAAAATCTAAAGTTCCCAGCGGTCAACAAATGGCTAGCAGTGCTCGACAGATGGCTCCCAGCGTTCGACAGTTTTTGTTGTCAGCGCTCGACAGTTTCCAGCCAGCGTTCAACATCTTCTGGACGGCGCTCGACAGATTATAGCCAGCGTTCGACAGATCATTTATTGAAGCCCAGATTTATTATCAGCTACATTCTATTTATCCTAACAGCAAAACGACGACTATAACAGATCTATTTTTGGACATATTCTGATAGATAAGGAAGGATATTAAACTCAGTTAATATATTCCCTTCTTTCCTTTTTCCAAGACAGCAATAGCCGTTGACATTTAATGAAAAGGAATCTTTTCACGGCCAAGGAATTAAAGGACCTGCCAGAGTCGTTTGAGTTTTGTTGTTATTCCAAGAATGTCTTAAAGACTGATTATTCTATTCACAAATATAGAATACATTAAAGACAGTTTTGTTTTTGGACATATATGAATCAGTCGACAGAATTCAAACATCATTTTTTTTCTATTACAGAATACAAAGGATATATACAGCAGAAAAAAGAAGAAAGAGAGATATCTCTCAGCAAGTATTTTTTTTTCTTCTTCTTCTACAAGCAGCACAAAATTTCTTCTGAGAACATCTTCCTCAAGAGCATTCTCTCAGAATCTGCTGCAAATTCAGATCTTCTAAAAGAGCAACAAGCAATCTGAAGAATTTGTTCTTCCAGATCAATCTGCTACAGGAGATCTTAGTTTTCAAGAGAAAGCTTCTCCATCTTCTGTCAAATACTTCAATCAGACAGGGGGAGCTTTACAACAACATCCACTAGAGTCTTCTCTCAGCATCTTGACAGAGAAGAACACTATAAACTCTTTCTTACCTCTCTTGTACAGGGTTAATACTCCCTTCAAAAGTGTACCTCCTTGGTGGCCAGACACCTGATCAAAAAAATTTAGTTGGTTTTGAGCACCTGAACAAAAGCTCTGTGGTGTGTGGACACCTGAACAAAAATCCCTTGGTGTGAGGGCACCTGATCAAAAATCCTAGTGGATTCCTACCAAGGGTGGTAGAAGAGTAGACGTACCCAGATTTATTGGGGAACTACTATAGCTCCTTGTGTCTTCTGTGTTTGGTTATTTTCTGTGCTTGTGCTGTTTGTTGTGTGATTTCATTTACTTAATTTTTCTGTTTATATAATTCTCACACTGCTTACACTTATATATAATACTAATTTAATTCCGCTATAAAAACTAAGGAAAAGTTTTAATACTCTATTCACCCCCCTCTAGAGTAACTTAAGATCTAACCTCCACTTTCACGGTCGACGAACGTGGAACAGCAGTCGACGAATGACGAACAGCGGTCGACGAATTCCAACAGATGTTCAGAAACAGTAAACTTAATAATGAGGTCGACGAATCAAATGTTTGAGCTCGACGAAAGTGGAGCTCAGCTCGATGAAATTTATGCAGAATTATATTTCTTATTTAATATGTTGTCATACTTTATTAAAGCAATATTTCTTTATTCTATTTTAAATATTGCTATATACTTTGTTGTTCTGACATTACAGCATGCAAGCATTTAATGTTGTAGCCGTTTGGCAAAAGCATTAATTAATATAGCCGTTGCAGCAAGTCAAACACGGCAAGTTATCTGCTCAAGGTTCTGAGAAATGAAAGATATATTTATTATATTCCTCTTTGGTCGGCAAGGATTTAAACAGAATATACAACAGCAGATAATATATATCAGGATATATATATATAGCTGTTATCTCTCGACAGAATAGCTAGGAAGAATAGAACAGAACATTGTTATATTGCTGTGCAGGAAGAAAGAAGAAAAAGAAGAAGAAAAAATCAGAGGAGCAAAAAGAAGATCAGATCAAAATATATTATCTTCTTTTTGCTAACCCTTTTTCTTGCAGATCATATATCCTGAGACACCAATCACAATCACTTGCTCAGGATCATTACTGCATAAAAGAATAAAGGAGTTTGTATAATCAAGAGAAGAGGCCTCCACAAACTGTCAACAATTATATCAGACATGGGGAGCTCTTCATCATCATCATCAAGATCCAAACACAACATCCAATCAGGATCATCAAGAGTCTTCTCAGCAATAAGAGAAGAACAATATATCTTTTCCCTTTCTCCTTCCCTATCTTGTACAGGGTTAAAACTCCCTTCAAAAGTTTACCTGTTGGTGGCAAGACGCCTGATCAAAAAATCTAGTTGATTTATAAGCACCTGGTCAAAAGCTTATAGGTGAATTTGGGCACCTGATCAAACCTCCATTGGTGTGTGGACACCTGATCAAAAACACCTTGGTGTGAGGGCACCTGATCAACTCTCCTAGTGGATTCCTACCAGTGGGTAGAAGAGTAGATGTACTCGGGTTTTGGGGAACTACTATATATCTTGTGTCGTCTGGTTGTGCTTTAGTTTGCTTTGCTCTAATTCTTATTTGTTGTGCTGATTTTTATACGCCCTTTCACCGTTTGTGTTTATTACTCAATCAGCAAACACATTTATATATTTATATATACATATCATTTACTTTGAAATAAACAAAGTTAAACAAGATCTTTTAATAAGATAAATAAGAACTAAAACTCTCCTTTCAGATTCTAGTCTGATTCATTATCTTGTAACTATTTCCTGGGCAAAATCTAATGAGAGTGAGCAAATTACAGAGATGAACCCAACCCGAAATAGGAGTCGTAAAAGTCAACCACCGGCCCCCAAGGAAAATAGTAGGAATGCTCAATTCCAGCTTGAAGAAACTCCTCTTCAACCTGTAACTGTTTCCTGGATAACACCCTCATCAATGTTCCTTATCATATATTCAACCTAGTTGGAAACCCTGCATGTTACAAGAATAACAACAAATAAGCACATGCTTCAGCTCTTCTAGATATAAACACATGCTCTGATCCATATTCAAATCCCAGCATCTACACTATTTTCTACTTAAAATAATATTTTGCAGCTTTTGACATTAAGAAGAATAAATATAGAACTAGTGAAGAACATGCAATATGAAGTCAATTAGAGGTGTCAGAAATACCTTTACTTCTAAGCTCAACAATTATATTATTAATCTCGTCCGTGTTCAAAGCTCCTCATGTTAAAAAGAAGTGCTTCCTGAAAAAATAAAAAGAACTGATAGTTAGGGGGGACAAATGTTGGAAAGATAGAGAAGTGAAATTTTGCCACACTGCAAGATAATATGGCATTGGCGACATTTTTAATAGGCTACAACGACGTTTGAAAATGCTGCCAATGTGTTTTGGTGACGTTTTTATAAACCCCGCAGAGGGAGAGAGATCGTGGTTTCTGATACCTATTGAAGAAATTACGCTGATGATTTCTAAATAAACGCCGCCAAAATGATCTCCAAATCTATTTAATCCCGCCTTTCAATGCTTGTCGCTGATTAAATTGGGGGAGGATACTTAGCCGCGCTTGTTTTGGAGAAAACGTCGCAAATACAAAATACAATGGCCACGTTTGTCCAAACGTCGTAGAGAAATGTGGCTGCAAAAGAAAATTGTTGTAGTGCCATATATTATAACAAGCTGCAGGATAATCTTTCTTTGCATCAAGGACATTGTGCTTAGCCATTTAATTCCATGTTAGCTGATTTATCAATATAAACATGGCAAATCCCATCAGGCAATCAGAAACAACAATTAATATACCTTCAGGTTAAGGAAATTAAAATAGCATGACCTAGAACAAGGATCTTGGTGAAATCCAGCTTTATCTTAGAAACAAGCTTGTTGTACGCCACACGCCATCAACATAGAATTTGTATTGTTGCAAATATACAAGCAAATAAATATGAATGAACAAAAGCATTGAATACTCATGTCATTAACAAAAAAATTACCTCATTTGCCCTGACACTCTCCAAGAAACACAATAAAGGTGACCAACAAGTAAGGACTGAAAGATATTTTTTTTCTCTCATACCTCATTTCATTAAGAATTTAAGTCAAACTGACACTTTTTTTTATAATTGCGAACTACATCGGTCAATGACAACTAAAACCATCAAGATTGAATATAACAAATGAAGTCATAACAGGTAAATAAAGGTAAGATAACAAAGTGTCTTGAACTTGAGGAATTGCTTACCTCCACATCATCATCATATCCTACCAAAGAGAGGGTCAGTTATGCATTATGCTCTCCAAAATGTCAAGCCATTAAGAAATAAGATAAACAAACAAGTATATTAAACAACAATCTCCACATAAAACAAATTTTATGCAGCATAACGTTATATCGGCATTGATGGATTTTCTAAAATTTATATTTCCTGCATCTAAAAGGTATGTCACACCTCCATTTTGTGTTCCCTTATGATTGAATTTAGCAATTGTGCAATAATTCCTATGTGAAGTTGCATATGTTTTTCTAAATTAATTGCATCTCTCATAGCTTCAGGGGCTGATTTGTTAAGAACTTTATGCACCTAACTTGCAATTGATGATCTATACCTTATTTTGAATCCAAATTTGTCAATGGAGGTCTAGTTTAACTCAGACTATTCCAGGAGAAAAAGAGAGCGAGAGAGAAATGCATTTTTTGATTAGGTGTGAAGCTAGGCGCCTAACCCTACTCGGCTCTCCTAAATATTGCATCATGATATCTTTCAGCAAACAAATTAGATTCACACAAAATTTGGACTTTTTATACAAAACAAATTCGGTTTGAACGAGGGCATTAGTTTAAGTAAAACTAATACCTCAGTGCAATAACATGAAGTGCCACAAATGCCATTGAAATTAGTTGTAGACTATGAACAATCATTCTTAAAAATTTCTCAAATGTCAACTCAGTTTTCTCTAAACGAGCGCTTAGGAGAAACAAGTTTTGAAAATAATGGAGGAATTACACAATATGCACATAACAGAAAACTTGATTAAGGCTTGTGTGGCGGAAGTAGGATTTTGGTGCAGCCTGGGCACAATAAATTGTAACATACAAATCATTGTTAAGAATATCACTCAGTTTTTTTGTTGCATTTTCCACAATGTAAAATCAAAACATATAAGATCAACACATTAACAAGAGAGGAAGACGACAGAGATCCTAAGAGTCTCGGAATTAGGAGATCAAAATAAAACGCTGTTTTTTCCCACTTTAATATGCAATCAAATTGCGAAAAAGAGTAATGAGAATAAGATCTAACATAGTCCATAATTTGGATTGAAAATGATCAAAACATTTAATCCCAAAGCCAACATTTTATTTAAGGGCTGAAATTAATAAAATCAGTAAGGTAGAGGACTGAACTTTTGAAATTAGCAAGCATACAAAGGAATACGATAGCCATTTGGAGTCCCCAAATCCACAAAACCATAGCCATCATAATAAGCCCAATTAACCACACTTTATAACAACTAGGGGATGAATTTCCAGCCACAAGTGGTGCCAAGAATTGCAAGTAGGTACAAGGGGCATAGACCACCAAAAAGGCCTCAAAATAAAGTAAACTATCATTTAAATATCAAGATGACAACACACAAAATCAGGATAGCAATCAACTGTATATAGTTTAGAATAGAAAAAAAATCTAGAAATGATACCTGCTGACTGCTGAGAACTCCAAACAACAATGCTAAAAGCTCCAGCCTCTAGGAAATCAAAGGAAAAGAAATGAAATGTCCAAGAAACTTGCTAAAAGAATATACATAAATTAATTGAAATCAGAGGGGTCAATCAAAGAAATGGAAGAATAGTCGACAAGAAATGGAGAAGGTCGGAACTCGCCAACTCGGAATATATACCTACTGGCTGCTGTCTCCTGGCTGCTTCTGCTCGGGTCATGAATCGTGGACGAGGATCTAGTTCGAGCATGATAAGGACGGAATGGAGAAGATGCAATCGGCAAAGCTAAGGACGCCATTGGCGAGGAGGAGGAAGTAGGAGGGGCCATCTGGCGTCTGGCGTCGAGCACAAAAATGGCGGAAGGCGAAAGCGGCGGGCTAGGTCTAGCGCAAAAGGAAAGTAGCAGGAGGAAATATAACGCTCCGGGCGGAGTCGCGCTATTTTCACGCCCGGGCACATGCCCGGGCGTGTCTTAAGCTAGGTTCGCCCATTACTAACCTGATGCAAGAAAATCTCCTAGAGTGAACGGGGCAGCTTTGTCGGAGATGCAGGAGAGGAGCGGGATCGTCAGATATGATGAAGGCGAGCGGGCGCCATCAGGGATGGCAGAGGCGCCAAAGGCGATCAGAGATGGAGAAGGCAGTGTTAGGGCATCATTTCGTGGGTTGCAAGACAACTTTGGTCTTCAGAGAATAAAAAAATTAAAAACAAACTGCTAGGTGTTTTGAGTTCATCGGATTATCTTTTCATAACTTATAATTTAGCATGGAAGATATTTTAATTTAAGAGGTAAGAGATTGTCTATTTGGCTATTTAGAGACCCATGCTTGATTATATGTCTAATTTTAATTATAAATTTATGGCTTACGAATAGCTAATTTGGGTGTGCGAATAGTCATATAATGCTGTAGGAGCTTTTTTAATGTGTTGTAAAATATTATTTTAAAAGGTAACACGACATAACTGTTGCTTAAAGTACGTCGCCAAATACAACATTTTGAAATTGTTCCCAATAATGAATAAGGGAACATTTATTGAATGTTGTGTCACAAATGTTGCCTAATACTATCACTTTATGGCAACGTTTACAAACTGTTCTCTATTCTATGTTTAGACAACATTTTATAAATGTTGCCAACTAAAGTGTTGCTAAAGCCCAAAAATGTTGTAGTGAAGTCTGTTCGTCGATCTCAAGATTTTCGTCGATCTCAATGTTGAGTTCGTCGACCTCAATTTAACTTTGCTCTGGAAGAGTTGAATTAGTAGAGCTGAGAAGATCTTTCGTCGATCTGAGCATCTGATAAAGATTCGTCGAACGCAGATTGGAGTTCGTCGAACGGGCAAATTCATCGACCGCTGAGCTTGGATAATTTCATCGACCGCTGAACTGATCCGTTGAGATGCTGAGATAGAAGCAAACCGTTCGTCGAACGCAGAGGGCATGTCGTTCGTCGAACCCAAAGAGCAAGCCGTTCGTCGAACCCAGTATGTAGTTCATCGAACGCAGAACCTGAATAATTTCTTGAGTTCTAACAGCCTAAACTCTTGACCCATAAACTATACATTGGGGTCAACTTGATCCTAGTCAACAGATAGTGATCCAAGCCCAAATCAGTAATAGGGTTATTCCAACACCTACTGCCAGGCAGTAGTGCTAACGCTGGTGGTATGGATGTCGACGCAATGACTATACCTTGTCGACGTGAAGGTCATGTTGTCGTCGAGAGGTCTCGACGATTATCAAGCTAACGTCAGGCGGTAGTCCTACCGCTAATAGTAGATATATCGACGTGACGTCAAGACGAATTATATCATTGAAAGGAATTAAGTGGTGAGTGGATAAATTCCACCGCCTAAGTCACTACCGTGGGGCGGTAGTGCTACCGCCGGGCGGTAGTGCTACCGCCGGGCGGTAGCAGCTGGGATCAGATTTATTGAATTAAATCATGGTCATTCATTCAATTCATTTTGGAGATCCTGTGGCTGAGTTTAGTTTCGAATTCCTTAAGGGCTGAGAGGCTTTTGTGAGAATTCATTATCTTTCTCATTTCTCACTCTCTCACTCTCTCTCTCTCTCTTTAAGGAAAAGGCTAAGTAAAGAAAGGAGGAAGGAGAAGCTTTGGACTTGTGAGGGCTCTTGAAGGCTTGTGCCAAGGTTAGATCCACGTAGAGGAAGTTGCTTCGAACGCTTCCATCCAATTCAACTACAATATGATGACACTGAAATGAGCTTCAAGGGTAACGAGTCTCCTCCTGAATATTTGGACATGCTAGTCCTTTAATTGACATCAGAGTAGGAAGATTTCCACCAAATAGTGGATAGCATTTTTCAGATGGGTCGATATGGAATATCCCCATAGAAATTGCATATAGAGTCCAGATCGAAGTACGAACATAGGCATGTTGTGTGAAGCCCATTCAGACAGGTTGGTCTGAATTGGTGATGTTTATTGCGGTCCGGAGAAGACTCTGTATGTATATGATGTTTTTTTCGGGTTCTGGGTACTGTGATGTGTTGTATGGAGTTCTGGAGGCAACCTCCAGGAAATACCCGATAAATAGTATAGAAATCGTTGCTCTATCTCTTACCGCCCAGCAGTAGTGCTACCGCTGGTGGTAGATCCTAGTCAAATCTAGCGAGTCATTTATGATGGGTGTGAAGCCTAGGTCCTGGGGACTAGGTGTGTAATACCAGAAAGCTATAGGCATGTAATTGCAGAGCATAGCTGGGGGCAGATGTGTGTTCTGTCCATAGCGTCAGGCGATAGTGCTACCGCTGGCGGTAGCTCCAGTGAGCAGATTGTGAAGCAGAAGGGACTAATGTGCCTATCTTCGTGGGCCTTGTGTGCCAATAGCGGGAATAAGGGAAAGTCGTACCCACGTCGGGCATAGTTGATCCCGATGATATGAGCATGGGAAAAGATGAACCAAACCCGTCCCATAGCTGGTTAGTGAATAGGTCGCCCCTCGGTGCACTGAAAGAATTTTGGGAAGGAACTGTAAGGTATGTTGACCTTGATAGTAAAGTTCATAGGCATCTACGTACGTTAAGCGGGGCTTAGGATGGTGGTGTAACTCGGGGAGTACACTGAAAGAGTGTCATGAGTGCACGAAATGTGTGGTCGTGAGTTCCTACGTTGATGATGCTTGCAGTGCTTAAACACACTTTTGAGATATATACTGTTGCTGCTAACTTGCAGAGAAGGAGTACCACCGCCCTGAGAATAGGGTGGGGTCGTTATAAGTCTTGGTCAGCTAAAGCTGACCTGTTACTTGTTTGCCACGTTTTGGTGGAATGTGCTTCTATAGGTGCTGATGAGCCGAGCGGAACATAGCGGGTTGGAACCCAGTTGCTATGATATGCTGACCCTTGAAGGCACAATTGTGTGTTTACTTATTTTCATGTGTGTCCGACCTGCGCGTCGATATTAGTAAACCACATGTTATTGTAAACATTGTAATTAAAGAACTCTTGATGTATTTTCATTCCTGTTGTAATAGAGTGGACATATATAAACTGGTTTTATTTTATATAAATAAATGCTTTTGTTATCTACCCATGTGAATGCTGAGATGGTTTTACTTAAAACTATTTAAAATACTAATATGTAACTCCCTCTCCTATTTTTTTAATATGGCATGGGATCCCGGCCGAACCTACTGTTATATTTTATGTAACAAGGAGGGTGCTACACCCACCACATCATTTATACACATGCACATATATGTATCACCTCAACCACCCGAGCCTCCAGCTCGCAGGACTAACGAGTCCTCTATATCATAACCATATCACAACCAAAATGAGCTTTAGCTCCCCGGACTATCTAGTCCTTCATAACCAAATCTTTGTCATCCTCCGAGGGGTGTGTACATAAGTTATACTTATCTTTCTACTTAGTCTAATCTTTTTTATAATTTAGTTGGACTTAGCAGTTTAGGGTGGATCTTGGACTTCCCGAGGACTACACGGTGAAGGGCTCGCAACGGTACTAGGTATGATAAAGTGACATCCCAAACCTACCTTTATCAAGATATTTAATTTTATTGGTGGACACCCTTCCATAAATCTCTCTCTCTCATTGTTACTCTTGTTATCTTAAGATAGATTTATAACTCTTGTAGGGAGAGTTAATCATTACTCCCTTTATTATCCATGCACTTTATCACTCAACACCACTTGTCTAATTGACCTAGGACTCAATTCAAATGTCTAACATACTCCAAACATGTCACTAACCCATTTATAGTCAGGTCCTAAGTTCATCTTCATGATTTACTAACTAGCCTACATTTTGTTAGACGCAGCTTATTTCTAACTCTTTAATCACGATGATTAATGAAAACCTCAACCATTCTAATCTATATGCTTCAAGATTAAATCCAGAGAAGCAACATGATCTACCTAATGTTCTGTCAAGAATTCTTCATTTTCTAAAGTGATTTCACTGGTCAAATCAATAAATTGTGTTTTCTCTATACGCAGACCAATATTGTTCAAGATGTGTTATTCATGTTATGTGTGAAGTAATTATCAAATCTAGATGGCCAATACATCTAAAATACTTTCCAAGGTTCAAAATGTCAGGAAAGGTAATTTTCCAGAGATTCAAATATTTTTTAATTTAATTTGGTCATAATTCATATTTAACAAATATGTGCCAATTAATCTAATTACACATGAAGTAAATAAAATTGTTGTCCAACAATTCCAAGTAAATTATATTATGACATAAAAAGGAGCTCAACAGAGAATCATAATTTTCCATAATAATATGACCATTAAAATGTCATAAATACTTTTACGAGAAATTTGCAACATTGAACATGAACTATATTATCTATTCATCCAAAAATTCCCAATAATTTTCTGAGGTTTATTATGTCATAAAAATGAGCCTAACAGAGAATCATAATTTTTCATAATAATATGACCATTAAAATTCCATAAATATTTTTATGAGGAATTTGCAACATTGAAGAAGTACTATATTATTTATTCATCCAAAAATTTCAAATAATTTTCCAGAGGTTCATCATGTCCTAAAAAGTGTATAGCTAGAGTATTGTAATTTTCTAAGTTCTTTTGACCACCTATATTTTACATATACAAAAATGTGACAAATACAGTTAATAACATTCACCAAGGAAAATGATCATCAAAACTTCCCATTAAATTCGCAGAGGTGTGTTTTGACATATCTAACCAAGTTACAGAGATTTGAATTTTTACTAAGTGATTTAGTCACATTTATTTAAAAGTATGATATATTAATTATAAATGAAATATTTAGGAAATTCAAGTCCAAAAATCCCAATTTCTCCAGGGGTGATACATTTCATCATAATACATGCATGATCAAAATATCACTAGCATGTATCAAGCCATTTGGGAAAAATAAACCCAATACAATTTTGTTCTAAATGCACACCATTTTCCAAACATACAAGTTTCATGCAAGTGGAATACACTCACATGAAGAATGCCAAATGGTCCCAAATTTTTACTAGGGATATTTGATGACCTAAAGTACCATCTACCAAAGTTTTAAGTCAAATTGAAGTGATCTAGCCATAGATCTATCAAATGCATGATTTATTAAATATTTTCTAAAGCTATAGACAAATACTTTCCAAAAATTCTAATTTTTGGATAGGGGTGTATTTTGGTATGACTCACACATGGCCAAAATTTCAGCCCCATTGGATAACTATTTAGTTGGAAATCTCCATTTTAGTGTCTAGGGCATCTTAACGACAGCCTCCACTAAAATGGAGATTCTGGGGGCTGTAGAACACCCCTTGGGATGTTTAACCCCAATCTGGAAAGGTCTTTCCAAGATCTATAAGACCCTAACCTATATCAGCCTCTATGGTACTCAAAAATGGGTTTGAAGTTCTGTATAAAAGTGTGATAGATTTGAAATATCAATTAATCAAACTATAGTATATGATTTTAATAAACCTAATCTAGGGCATCAAAATGAATGGCATCCATTCATCTTCCTCATTGAGCCAACGACTGAGGATGATTGTAGTTGGACCAGCTTTAGGGGCCATTTCCCGACCATCCCCTCCTCCACATGGTTGGCCACCACCACCACCTCCATTGAGGTGGTGGTCATCGAGTAGGGGTGGTTTGGTCGCCGGAATTGCGTGTATAGTGGGTTTTGGGAGGGGGTAAAAATGGTCCATATTCTGATTTTGAACATGGTGGATCTAGCTCTCTTGAGAGGAGAAGAGGAGAATCTGACCTTGATTGAGGCTCTTTGACGGTGATTTGCCCTATGTGTCATGGTCGAACCTCCAAGCTTGCTCCTATGCCTATTTTCTTCTCTCCACCAAATCTAGCAATCCATAACTCGATGTTAACTCCTCTCCCCCTTCTGAAGGTGAAGGAAGGGTTAATTAGAGGTGGGGGGATACCAGGAATTGAATTGCCATTAAAGGGGGGTGGCCAAGGCGAGACTCCTTGAATTCCACCTCTAGCTGGCATGGGGAGGCTGGAAAATGAATGGTAACTCCCTATGGAGTTGAAGGAGAGGAATTAGGAGGGAAATGGGTGCATATTGGTCTTCAAAACCACGAATGTGCATTGATTCCCCTTCCTAAAATTGGGGAAACCTTAAATCCACCATGCCTTGTCATCCTAATTTGATTTCAAAGGCCAAGGGGATTTAATATGATGGTGGGTTGCAGGATGTGCATCCCATGTGGGCCTTAGCCCATGGAAATCAATCAAATTCCTTAATTTCCCATTTTAGGTCTATTTTGACCAAGGTTGACTTTCATGGTTGACTTGGTCAACCAATGGTGGGTTTGACTCAATTGGGTGGTCATGTGTCCCATGGCACCATCCAATGTTGATTGGATCAAGGTGGGGTCCACATTGGGCTAATTGACCCATTTATGGTTATTTTGGGGCTAAGTTGACCCAATATTGACTTTGGTCAATTTTATGAAATTAGGTGAGCCCAATGTAATATTTTTGACCTACTGGCCTCCCTTAGTGGTTAGGAGGGTATTAGTGAGGTCACTTTGATCTCTTGGGATCCAATTGACCCATATCAGGCTAGGTTAACCTAATTTGAGTTAGGGTTGACTTTGGTCAAATTGTCTAATTTGATTGACCAATTCATGTGGTATTGGTCAATTGGGTCACCATTAGGGTTAGGAATGTTGTGGTGTGGTCACTTTGATCAATTAAAGTCTAATTGAGTCACACTAGAGCTGGTTGACTTAGTTAGGTCAAGGGTAGATTACGTGATTTCACTTGGTCACCTAGACTTCTATGGTCAAACTCTTGCCCTAGGTAACATGTCATGACTTAATTCACATTAGATGCCTAGAAGAGGGGATGTTACATTCGCATCCACCAACAAGTGATGCGTATGAGACAGACAATTCCAAACCCTTGATTAGATCCAAAGATATTGATCATATAACTGTTTAAGTAAGTCTAATGATCATGTGACGGGATCAACGACAATCGTGCATTAGTGGTAGTTATGGAGCTCACAGCGGAGACCTTTGGCAGTGAAGATTACTAGTCTATGGGATGCTTAGTCGACTTAGGGCAGAATAACTGAACATACCCCGTTAGCATCACTTACTTCATGATAATGAGTCAACAACATGATTTTTTTGAATCATGGCCGCGCTGCCCACCATATAAGGCGGCTAACCCAATTCCTATTCTAGGTCTGGGCAGTGATTAAGATCCCGAATATGATGATGTTTATTCATAACCATTTAGTGGTTTTATGATTTGGCATAGGTGAGGATTGTTTAGTGGTTGTTTGGGTAAAGTAGCAAGTTATTCGCCTCCCCTAGTTGGTGCCCTACATTGTATGTAACTCTGCTTGTATGAATAAATAATGTGTGTGAATGTAAGTTGCGGGTCGCTGGCTCTACCGGTGGCACACTTTGGAGGGTTAGTACAACAACTCTAGGATAACGTCATGGTAGAACAACAGTGTGCGCCCTAGCCTAGTTTGCTGTTTGTGTAGGTGTTAGCCACCTAGAGTTCGACCTGAGTTATGCCTCAGTTCTTTGGTTTGTTCTGCCAGTATGGGCGAAGACTGAGTATGGGCTTGGAATGTCGTACGTAAAGCCTAGGGATGATTGTGCTTAAATACCCTACAAGTGCAAAAACGTGTCACTGCCACTGTTTGGCCACGATGGTGGTGCATGTGGGCTTAGCTACCCCACAAATAAGTGTCTCAGTCGTTAGTTTGTACTTGATTTTGATTGAGTGCTTGCGTCTCGACACTGCTTGAATTGCTAAGGCTATGTCGACATATATTTCATGTGCACCGTGATGATGATGTTAATCTCGGTTGGGTTTATTCTTTTACTAGTACTGTTCTTAGATGATAGCACGTTTCATACTATTTTAGCTTAGTATCATTGGGTGAGTGAGTATGGACATCGTTAGGTTCGAAACAGTAGGTTTTAATCACTATTCAATATATTATGTACCTTTACTTGATAGTCTACTAGTTGTACCTTCATTTTCTTACTATACACTACTTAATCTATTTGTTCATATAAGATAACTTGTTAATTGTACTTAGGGCTGATATCTAGTCGAGTTCGAGCGATTTGAGCTCGGCTCAAAATCGAAATTTTTGAATCAAACTCTGCTCGAAATCGAATCGAGCTAGCTCGAAATCAAATTTAGATGACTCAAAATCGGATCGAGCTGGCTCGAAATCGAATCAAGTTGGCTCGAAATTGAGCAAATTTTCTTTTTATTCCTAGTTGGCTCGAAATTAAATTGGGAAACATTTAAATTTATCAAATGAAACACTTAAAGTCTTCAATATTTATATTTGAGTTTAAAATTTAGTACTGTTTTTAATTTTAAAATAATAATATATGAATAAATACATAATATTTTTAATTAATTCGAGTTGATTCGAATCATATTTCGAGCAATTCAGGGCTGGCTCGAAATCGACTCGAAATCAGATTTGAGTCAAATTGAATCGACTCAGATTGAGTCGAATCAATTGTAACCGATTCCGATTCGGCTCAATATTCGAGCGATTTTTGAGCGACTTTCGAGTTTCGAATAATATGCTCAGCCTTAATTGTACTTACCTTATTACCATATGATTACTCGTCTGCTATACCTTCATATTATACCACTTGTCACTTTCTATAGTGTGGTATTTCACTCTTTTGAGTGTTAGGGATTTAGGGGGAGCGGGAAGAACCACATAGTCTAGTTTGACTGACGCATTTGCGCTTATCATTTTAGGTGGAGACTCTGTCTATGGAGACGCAACCGAAATTGTGAGTATTTCCAGAGCAATGACGTGGACTCAACGTGGACTTAGTGTGGAGATAAAATGCACGATGATGATTGTTACAACCCTTAACAACATCATCAGTCATATAGTTAGCTCATTGGATTTACATATTTACTGCACTTGTATATCATCATTCATCCATCTTGGCATGTTACTTATGAGACCTCGAATTTTCTATAGACTGTTGTACTTGGACTGTGGGGCCATCGTGACGTTGTTGTGGCTATTTCTGTCTTGTATTTATATACTCATATATTTCGGTGGTCTGCTACGTGGTTACTAATCTTCCGCTAGTACTTCTTCTGTTACTGCTTATAGTGTACCCTGATTGGGATGTAATGATTGTTCGCTTAGCATCATCGTCGGTTCGTAGCTTAGAAGAAAATGATGGGAGAGGGTTAAGACGTTCATACCTCTACTCTTACATTATTCTTTTCTTTGTTGTGGATTGGTGATGGTGTGCGATAAGATCCCATGGTCGTATCTAGTTTTCGAAGGGGAGGGGTCTTACAAAGGGTATCAGAGGGAGGTTTCGTTCCTCTGACCTGTGGGTTATCGACCCACCACGCTTCCACTGCACCACTCTGAGCCGGTAGTAGTCACAGAAATACCTTCTTTCACACTAGTCATTGTTGCTTGGTTTGGGTCGAACTAATGCAGCAGAAGCGGCAGTGGGCCCGAAGGACAATTAAAGATAGGAAATAAGCACAACTTCAAGTACAAGCCTAAAGAACGTAGAAAATTAATAGAAAATTTTCAACTTTAGACAACTTAGGCATGAGAACAACTAGGATATTACAACCAACCTAGTTTAGTAAACTTCAACTAGCATAACTCTAGACAACTTAGACATGAGAACAACTAGAATGTGGCATCCAACCTAGTTTACCTAACTTCAACTAGCATAACTTCAGACAACTTAGACACAAGTTAATTATAGTTGAATAATCTCAACGTAAATGACTACACCGAATTTTTGAGAATAATATTTTTCATAGCGGGGTATGTTCGCTTGGGTGTTATGGAGTAAGGGTTAAACATTTATACCCCAAAATATTCTTTCAAGGGTGGTATCATGCTATTTTGTTACCTGAAGGCTGGAGGGTCATAGTCTTCATAAATATTTTTCACTCTTCCTTGCACACCCTCAACGAATCTAAATTCGTTCACCTTTGTTTGACCACGGGTTTGTGCCTCTTTGTTTTATTAGGAGTTAAGTATCTTACAAACTCGTGTGCTCCTTGGAGGAAAGAAATATTGTCATCTAATTTATACTCTGAGTTGATTCCTCTTTGTTTTATTGGAAAATTTTGAAGTCAAATAATTTATTGATGAAATATATTTATTATAATCAATAATTTTATTTGCCCACCAAAAACTTTTGTTGTGTTGTTAGTACACTAACAACACAACAAGCATCCTGATGATATTGATCTCTGGTGGTTATGTCAAAATATTGATTCATTTAAGTTATCTTTCTCTTTTGCCGAACAAGCACTTAAGAGATAATGTCATAATCAGTTAATTCAATTAACCGTTTTAAACTCCTTAACTTTTTAGATCGATGGTGCAATTGAATGAAAACTTTAACCCTTTCGATAATGTTGTAGTGCCTCTCAGTGATCAATGATCGGTCTGATGACTACATGACAAATTTTAAGGGGACGCCTGCGAAATTTGTTAAGTTGGAGTTGCATTTGATTGATGATCAAAGAGGTATGTTTTCAAAAGTGTCAAATTATGGATAAATAGTTCAAAAATCGTAGCGCTCATAGTGCTAAGGTTTTGCAACGTGATTTGTTAAGTTAACAAATTCATACAATTACATTATATACCATGTGAAATCACGAGATGTATGTCGGACTCTGTAAGGTATGAATAAGTGATGAGTAGACTGTACTCAAGATATTTTATATATACACAAAATCCATATAGAAGCCTTGTTGGCCTGTCCACCTTGTCCGACGTATAGTTTGGGACGAATGTTGATATTATCAATTTAGTCTCTAGTTCTCATGAATTCACAATAGTTGCGTCGATGCTCTGGTCTGCGTATATAATGTGATGATATTGTAAACTAAATAAGATTATCGATGATGTGTGTTGGAGACTCATGGAAGGCAATAAAAATATTGATGCAAGACAACCGTTGATGATACTTGTTGTAGGGATCTAGTGATTTGAAGATCCGGCCCTGCAAGGTGTAAACGAGTTAGTGGCTTGGCAGTTTTGTTGGTTCATGGAACCTGTATTGCGATAGAGAGGTTGATAGTGGTAACTTGATGCATCGTGGTTTTATAAATGAGTAGCCTGCATGATGTCGTACACACCACGTCCTTGCGGAATACCTTCAAGTGATCACAATTTAATCAGCTTAGACTGATGTATTTATTATTGAAATAGTGCGTGTCACTATTAGTTCGAATGACTTTACAAGACAAGAGCGCTCATACAATCTAGATTCTACGTATAAATCGTAACGATTGAGAATGTATATATAATCTTGAAATTCTTATGTGTGAAGTATTAATAACTGTCTATGGAGAGTATATTTTACTCTCATCTAGAAAACCCCCTGCTCCATTCACATTTTCTGGGACGAAAATTCTCTTAATTTTTTTTATTTGTAACATCCCAAAATTCTGACCCGAACAATTGAGCCACCTAGGGGACATAATTGGCTCAATTAACCTCTTTTGGTGAGTCTATTCGGGACCAAAGTGACCTTATTGGTCTGGTGAACCAATTACAATTGATTTACTTCGAATTTCGAGTTACAATGACCAAAACAGGCTTTTTGAGCAAATGAGTTCAGAATGCATTCCGGTCAGTGATGTTACACTCATAAGACCAATATGAATTCAACGACATTTGTTTCGTCGCATTCGATGTATGTATATGAAGTTGACCAAGTCGTCCCGAGTTCCGCGACGCCTCAAATATATCTTTTGAGCAAATGACCTCTGAATCGAACTCAGTTAGTTTTGTTAGACTCGTGAAACCTATACAAGTTTGACGAAACTATACGTGCTCTATTCCAACAAGTATCGGAGAAACTATAACACGGACGCGGGTTCAAGTAACAGAATTATCCGAAAAGATGATATCGAGCAAACGGCTCATAATTCATCTTAGTCGGTTTTGTTAGACTCATGAAGCCTATACGAGTTCAACAAAACTGTATGTGCTCCATCGATGAGTATCAGTGAAACTATAACGTGGACGCGAGTTCAAGTAATGAAATTATCCAACAGGGTGATATCGAGCAAACGACCTTGGAATTCACTTCAGTCAGTTTTGTTAGACTGGTGAAGCCTATACAAGTTCAACAAAACTGTCCGCGCTCGATTCCGATGAGAATCGGCAAAATTATAATGTGATTTGCAAATAACGTATTTGCTCGAAAAGGTGCGATCGAGCAAACGACCTCGGAATTTCGTTGGACTCGTAATAATACTACTAGTCCAACTGTGTCATCAGTTTGAAATTTTGATGTCGTTCGGCGAGGTTTTAATGTTCAAGCAAATTAAGCCACTAATGCTTCAGGGAGCGTAAAATGAACAAACGAAATCAAAACTGACCTTAAACTGTTCTGGTGGATGTGTGTCAGCGAGACGGTCGAAACGAGTCCGTCCGGGACAATTTTCGAGTCATCTAGAGTGAGATATGAGCATTTGAATGCATTAATAATAATAAATATAATTATATAATAATAATTAGTATTATATATCATATATGTCGCGGCCTACTCGAGGCTCCTAAAATCGGTCTAGAATGAACCGTCTTAGCCCGGGAGCAGTCGAGCGCACAATCAGTCACAAAAAATTAAGACGACTGGCAAGAAATCTTTTTTATCGTGGAAAACCCCAGAAAGAGGTAAAAAAATCACGTGGTCGGTTCAGTGCTGACCTAACTTCACTATCAGTTGCTTCTTTATAGGGTTTTGATGAGGAATAGAGGGCGACAGACCGCTCCTTGTTACAACTTGTGGTGGAGAGAGAGAGAGGAAAGCATTCAGAGGGTGACAGGCTACCGCTCTCGAAGCTAAGTCTTCTTCTTGGCCGCGGTGGGGAGCACCGCGCTCTGGGGCTCGAACGACCTTTCACTTGCGCTTAGGATGTCAAGGGGTGCGTTCTGGCCTTTTGGATCTCTTCGGAGTTTGATGGTGGTGTCTGAAGCGTGAATCTTGTCGTTGACTTAGAAGTGACGATCGTTGAGTGCTCCGCGCTCAAAAATAAACTTGGAGGGAGAAGGAGATCTCTACATGATCTTCGAAGTGCTTGAAGATTCTTCATGGCGTCTTCGAAGATAATGAAGATTTTCAAGGGATTCTCTCTTGCACTTAGGAGGAAAGGAGGGAGGAGAGGAAGATGAACCTGAAGGAGAGCCTTGCGGTCCTATTTATAGGCCTCAGAGGTGGTTATTGTAGTTATGCAGTTATTTACAGGCCGCAACCACCATAATTGTTATTTAAATATCGTTTCTATATGGTTTAGGACGCGTATTATTTAGGCATTTTTCTATACGCAACCCGATATATTTTCGGATAATCACACCCACCATAATGGGTTGTTACACTGGTGGTTACCCGCTAATCGGAGGGTGCAAATTTCGCAGGATGATCGGACGACGGTGGTTTAGAGTCCGGCCAGTGGCGGAGGAACTGGCCGGCGACGAGGAAGCCGACCAGCGATGAGGAAGCCGACCAGCGGCGAAAATCATCCGGCAAGGGGGACTGGTCGTCCGAGAGGGCGGCTGGCCGAGGGTGGCCGACCAGGAGTGCGGTCGGCCGAGGGTGGCCGGCCGCGGGCTAGGAGGCCGCGCGTCGTGGGCGCGCGACCAAGGTCGGGCGGGTGGCCAGACATGCGACCTCGCGGATGCGCGCCGTCGGCGAACGGCTAAGGCCGACTGGGTGGTCGGCCGAGCGGCCCCGCGCCCGTGCGCGGTGGGCATCCGGCCAAGGCCGATAGGGCGGATGGTCAAACGGCCTCGCGGTCGCATGCCAAGCGCGTGGGGCCAAGGCCGTCCAGGTGGCCGATCGCGCGACCCCGCGACCGCGTGTCGTGGGAGAGCGACCAAGGGCAGGTGGCCGGCCTCGGGGCTTGCTGTTGCGCGCCGGCAGCGTGGTGGTGGTCGGTTTGTGGGCCTCGGGTGGTTAGAGCTGTGGTTGGAGCGCGGAACACATGCGGTGATCGCGTGCGATGATCATGCGCGTGGTGGTTTTTCCCCTAACTCCACACTAAGGTAGTGTGGTTTATTAAATTCCGGCTATTTGCAGCCCAGAATTCCTATATAGTGAGGGTGATCCCATCAATATATATACCATACATATTTACCTAAAGTTTAGGTTAGAAAAAAAAATAAGATCTGAGCCCTCTTCCTCCCAGCCGTCATCTCCCTTAATCTAGCTTTCCTCTCTCTCTAACACCTCCAGCCATGGCCGAAAGCTTCAAAGCTCTCATCCATCCAAGGCCGAAACCTAATCCACCTCCCTCCATGAAAACTCACTGCCTCGGCGCACCACCTCCGGCAACCCCCCCCCCCCCCCCCCCCCTCTCAGAACTTCTTCTCAGCCTTCACCTCACGGCTTCGGCGCACCACCTCCGGCAACAACTCTGCCTCTCTCAACTCTGGTGCAGCCTTCACCTCATGGCTCTGGCGCACCACCTCCGACAACAACTCCCTCTCTTCCTCCAGAACTCCCTCCACCCTCCAGATCTCTACCTCTCTCCCTCTCTCTCGTTTTCCTTTTCTCTCTCTACATATAAATCCCCCCATATCTCTACCCCTCTCTCTCTCTCTCATTTTTTTCTCTCCACTTTCCAGATCTACCTCTTTCTCACGTGTATCTCTCTCGTTTTAATTTATTTTGAGCCGAAAACTCCATCTCCTCCATAGTCAGACACCTTTCTCCTCCAGAGACCTCCTCACAGCAAACTCAGCTCGGGCGCAACTCCTCCCTCCCTCCTAGGCGTGCACAAAAAAACCGTCCCTAACCGGTCCAGTTAGGACCGAACTGGTTAGGACTGGCTAGGACTGGCTAGGGACTGGTCCTGTCCGGTCCCGGACCGGTTCCGTCCGATCCCGGACCGGTCCCAGGGGCTCGACCGGTCCCCTATATTCCGGCAAAAATCAGTCCCGAACCGGGACCGGTCAAAGACCGGTTCCGGTCAAGAGCCGTTTGTAACGTCTCTTTAATTAAAGAGCCTAATAGGCTCTTTAATTATTATTAAATAGCCTATTAGGCTCTTTAATTATTATTATTATTTTTTAAATAAAAAAATTTATAAATACCCCCTCTCCCCCATTCTCTCTCTCTACTTCTCTCTCTCTCTCTCTTTCAAATTCGATTGAATTTAAATGGCGTCTTCTTCATCCATTCCGCAGTCCTCCTCCGCGTCTGTCGATCATGAAATAGTGGAGCACCATCACAAAGCGGCAATATGAGAGACCTTTGATAAAGTGCGGGTTGCTGGCGAAATGAAGGTGAAGTGCAAACTTTGCGGGAAGCTAATGGCCGTCGGCAGCAAGACAACGCTCGTCCGACATGTGAAATCTTGTATTTCTAAGCAAGCGCCGGATTCTACCCAAGCTCAAATTTTGGTGACCGGGCACAGTTGGACGTGTGACCAAGCTCGACAACGAGAGCGACAAATGGAGAACGTCATCAAAAAAGGAGTCACTTTAAACCACTACGACGATGAAGAAATGACGTCTTACATTCACGACGTACTCCAGCCTAAATATCATCAGGTAAGTTGTATTACAACTAGACGTGATACTTTAGCGGTTTACTTACAATCTAAAGAATATTAAAAAAAATTGAAACATTCGACGGTCGCGTTAGCTTAACGAGCGATGTTTGGACTAGCGGTATAATTGATGATCTTTCTTATATTTGCATTACTTGTCACTGGGTCGATCCAGATAGTTGGGAACTAAATAAATGTATAATTTGTTTTGAAGGATTTGAGTATCCGCACACCGGTAAAAAAATTTATCAGGTTATTATTAAAACTATTAGGGAATTTAAAATAAAAGAAAAAATTTTGAGTATTTTGTTCGATAACGCTTCAAATAATGGGATGGTCGTCAAATATTTATTATCATATTTGCAACCAATGTTAGACGGAATATTTTTTCATACGCGTTGTGTATGTCACGTTTTAAATTTAATTGTGCAAGATAGTCTTACAATTTATGAATGACTGCGTTAGTAAAATACGCACTATGTTAAGAGTTATTTATAGTTCCAAAAGAAGTGATGGGTTCCCCCTCTATATATGGAGAAATCCGTAACCACCGCACACCGGATCCCGTTCCCGCACACCGGATCCCATTACGGCGCGGCGGATCCCGAAACCACCGCGCGCCGGATCCCACCTTCGCACACCGGATCCCACTCCCGCGCGGCGGATCCAAACCACCGCGCGCCGATCCAAACCACCTCGCGCGGGATCCCAACCGCCCCGCGCAGGATCGCAACCGCCGTCGGCCAACCGCCACCAACCGCCGTCGGCCGGCCACCACCGGCCGACCTCCGCCGGCCGGCCTCCGCCGGCCGACCGCCGCCGCCGGCCGCCGCCGCCGCCGGCCACCGCCCGCCGGCCGCCGCCCGCCGGCCGGCCGCCGCCGGCCCGCCGCCGAAAGCCGCCGACCGCCGGCCGCCGGCCGCCGGCCGCCCGCCCGCCGCCCGCCGCCCGCCGCCCGCCGCCCGCCGCCCGCCGCCCGGCCACCACCGGCCGTCGCCGCCCGGCCACCGGCCGCCGCCCCCCTTCATGGCCGGCGGCCATGGTCGGCCACCCATGGCCGACCATCGCCGTCGCCGCCCTTCACCCTCCTCCGTCGGATCCCACCGAGTCCCTCGCGGCCCTCCGATCATCTCGCGCGATCACGACCCTTCGATCATCGCCAACGATCTCGGCCCTCCATTTGGTGGTTATCCGCATAACCACCGTAACTTCCACCTTCCAAGCCTATAAATAGACCCCCAAGGGTCTTCATTTGGTCTCATGCTCTCATTCGGGCCCAGACTCTCTCTCTCTTCGTTTCTTCCTCAGAGCTTCTCTCTCTACATTCCGTCACTCCGCCACTTCGTTTTTACTAACTGACAGGTTCCTCCTGCGAACGCCGCTCACCCGAGAAGAAGTGCTGCGCCATCTCTCAGGCGAGCACCCCAAGCCCGAACAGCAAAGTAAAAGTGCTCCGCGAAGTGCGCTCCTAGCAAGCGCGCAGCCGTACCAGACACGCAGCAAGGCGATCGACTCCTAAGTGGTGGCCTGTCACCCACGGAGCTCTCTCTCCCTCTCTCTCTCTCTCTCTCTCCCACAATTGTAACGAGGCGCGGCCTGTCGCCCTCGCTTTCTCCAAAAAGGCATTGTAACAGTCTGAGATAGTGGATTTCGGCCAGCACCGCCCTGGCCACGTGGTTTTTCACCCTTTGGAGGGTTTTCCACGCTAAAGTTCTGTGTATATCATTTTCAGCATTTACTCTCTGCAACATTCTGACTGTGTGCGCACTCGACCGCCCGGGCTAAGGCGGACCGAGTTGGAACCGGTCTACCAAGGGCGTTGAGAGGCCGCAACAGTTTGGCGCCGTCTGTGGGAACGTGTTCCCCAAAAGTTCTCTGAAGACAGTATTCGCCTCACGGCAATACTCGTGCTCGGCAGCAATGGCAAGAAGAAGCACCCGCACCACTAATGGCTCCATTCCTGAAGGACGCGTTGAGCCCGCTCCATCCCACTCACTCATCAACGCACCTCCCGTCGAAGAGGTCCCTTTGGCGCCCGTCGTCACACTGGAAGGACGCATGCGTCAGATCGAGGAACAGCAAGCCGAAATGCTGGCTCTTCTCAGAAACCGTGAAGCACCTGCTCCACCATCCGCTCCGGTCTTCGCACCCCTCCTGGTCCCTAATCGCGCTCCCCTCAGGGAAGCCGCTCGCGAAGAAGAAGTGTACGAAGAAGGCTACTCGGATGCAGCTAGTTCCGCGCGCCCGGCCCGTCCCGGCAGGGGAACTAGGGAGGAACCCGAGCACCATCAGCAAGGAGCCGCGACCAACCAAGCCATAAGAGGGCCCACCCGCGAGGAGATTCGCGATGTGATCGCTGAAGAGTATGGACAAGTCGGACGCCGGGGCATCTTCGCCCGCCGCCCTCTGCGACACGGCTCCCCCTTGTCACAGCAACTCCTGGCCCATCCGGTTCCGCACGGCTTCAAGCTTCCTAGCATCGAATCGTTCGACGGGACGGAGGATCCACTGGAGCATATCAATCATTTCACCACCATCATGAGGATCTACAACGCTGCCGATCAACTCCTGTGTCAGGTGTTCCCAGCAACACTCAAGGGGCAGGCTCGCACCTGGTCCCACTCCCTGCAAGAAGGATCCATCAACAACTTCACCGAGCTGACCCGGCGGTTCACAGATCAGTTCGTCGCCAACCGAAGAATCGTCCGAGATCCCTCTCATCTCTCGGGGATCCGCCAGAACGAGGGAGAGACCCTTAAAGAATTCTTCCGCCGCTTCACCACGGAGGCGCGGCAAATACCAGGGGTCGACCCCGAGCTTCTTCGCGGCGTCTTCCTGGGAGGGCTCCGCCCAGGCGGCTTCTATTCCGCTCTAATGAGGGAGACAATTCCAAATTACCCAGACCTCGTGCATCGAGTGGAGGCACAGATAGCGGCAGACGAAGCCATCGAGGCGCATCGCCAGCAGTTCGAGGGAAATCTGAAGAGGAAGAAAGGATCGGAGCCAGCGCCCAGGAGGCAGGAAGAGCGGCGTACGGAAGAGCGTCGGAACCCTAATCGTGGTCGGGATCTCCGAAGGGACCAGGGTCCCCGACCACCGCTGGATTACACTCCCCTCAACACGTCACGAACCAACGTGCTTTACGCCATTCAAGAAAATCCGGCATTTCGTAGGCCGAGACCGCTAAACCAGAATGAAAGAACCGACCACTCAAAGTATTGTGAGTTCCATAGGGGAGCTGGGCACACGACCGAAGAATGCGCAAGGCTAAAGGAGGAAATTGAGCGCCTCGTCAGGCAAGGACTCCTCGGAAGGTTCCTGCAAGGTCAGCTGCCGAATCAGCCGCAACAACCCAGGGAGCCCAGAGATCAGCCTCCTGCACCTCGCGGCGCAGCGGTCGGAATGCCGGTGGTAGGGCAAGTCGAGACTATAGCTGGGTCCCCTAATCTCGCCGCGCAAATTCTCTCCCTCGCTAGGCCAGAGAGAGGCCACGAAGATAAGAAGTTCAAGCAGGACGCTGCCATCGTCTTCGGAGATGAAGACCTCGAGGGGTTACGGCTGCCGCACCAAGACCCGCTCGTGATCAGCGCCGGGATCGGGGATCCCTGTTTCAACGTCAGAAGGATACTGGTCGGCAATGGAAGCTCAGTTGACGTCCTGTTCCTCTCCACTCTGCAAAGCATGAACCTCACCAAGGAACACCTCAGCCCAGCAGCAGGGCCCGTCTACGGTTTTGACAACCGCCCCGTCCCAGTCCAAGGCATGATCACCCTTCCGGTAACGCTTGGTGAGTTCCCGAGACAGGTAACCCATAACATCCAGTTCGTTGTCGTGGAGTCAAGTTCCGCCTACAACGCGATCTTTGGGAGACCGCTCCAATCCATCTTCAGAGCCATCCCATCAATCCCACATTTAGCCATGAAGTTTCCGACCACCGCCGGGATCGGGGTCGTTCGTGGAAACCAGGAGGCGGCTAGGACCTGTTACCTGAGACAAGCTCAACCGGCGAGGGCGACGGCTCTCAACATCGACAACTTCGACCTGCGAGATGAAGCCACTCTTCAGCGAGGAGCACCCGTTGAAGGGGTAGTGAAAGTGCCGCTCTCCCAGCAAGATCAAACCCGGACTGTCCAGATCGGGTCCCTTTTGACGCCAGAAGAACGAGAAAGGATTACAAACTTCCTGCAAGAGAACGAGGACATTTTCGCTTGGAGCCCGGAGGACATGCCTGGGGTAGATCCTGAAATCATTTTTCACTCATTAAACATTAATCCCGCCTGCAGGCCCGTAATTCAAAAGAAGAGGAACTTCGCCCCTGAGCGAATAAAGGCAATCGAAGAGGAAGTAGCAAAGCTCCTAGAGGCGCGGTTCATCCGCGAGGCAGATTATCCCACGTGGCTCGCAAACGTGGTGATGGTAAAAAAGGCGTCTGGAAAATGGCGGATGTGCGTCGACTACAGCAACCTGAACCAGGCGTGCCCGAAAGACAGTTTTCCTCTTCCGAGGATCGACCAGCTCGTCGACGCGACAGCCGGCCACGAGCTGCTCAGCTTCATGGATGCATACTCAGGCTACAACCAAATAAGAATGAATCCCGCAGACGAGGAGCACACCGCCTTCCGCACCGACAAAGGAGTCTACTGCTACAAAGTGATGTCGTTCGGCCTTAAAAACGCCGGAGCGACATACCAAAGACTGATGAATAAAGTCTTCAAAGACCTCATCGGGGAGACGATGGAGGTATATGTGGATGATATGCTAGTGAAGAGCGTCCACCGTCGCGACCATTTGAAAGACTTGGGAAAGTGCTTTCAGCTTCTTCGTCGCTTCCAGATGCGGCTCAACCCCAGCAAATGCGCGTTTGGTGTGACGGCGGGGAAGTTCTTGGGTTTCATGGTAACCCACCGAGGAATCGAGGCCAACCCTGAGAAGATCAAGGCACTGGAGGACATGTCGCCGCCTCGCTCTGTCAAAGAAGTGCAACGCCTGAATGGGAGGATCGCCGCACTCTCCCGCTTCCTATCAAGGACGGGGGACAAATACCTCCCTTTCTTCAAAATTCTCCGGGGAGCGCGCCACACTGGGTTCCAATGGACGGACGAGTGCCAAACGGCTTTCGAACTCCTCAAACAGTACTTGGCCTCGCCGCCGCTTCTCTCAAAGCCAATCCCCGGGGAAGCCCTGTTCCTGTACCTCGCAGTTTCCCCTACGGCCCTCAGTTCAGTTCTTGTGAAGGATGAAGGAGGAGTGCAACGGCCAATCTACTACCTCAGCAAGGTCCTCACCGATACCGAAACCAGGTACCCGGCGGCAGAAAAAACAGCCCTAGCACTCGTCTTCTCGGCGCGAAAGCTTCGACCCTATTTCCAGGCACACACAGTGAAAGTACTAACTCAGCTCCCGCTGCGAGCAATCCTCCAAAAGCCAGAAGTCTCGGGGAGACTTGTGAAGTGGGCAGTAGAGCTCGGCGAATTCGACATCCAGTTCTTGCCCCGGCCGGATATCAAATCACAAGTGCTCGCTGACTTTGTTGTAGAATACACCATCCCACCGGAAGCAACTCCTGCCAAAGATGTCGCCACCTCCCGTTGGACTCTCTATGTCGACGGCGCCTCAGGAGCTGAAGGAGCTGGAGCAGGGCTCCTCCTCATAAGCCCCGATGGAATTACTCTGGAATATGGCCTCAGACTGAAGTTTCCAGCAACCAACAACGTTGCGGAGTACGAGGCTTTGATCGCCGGCCTCCGGCTCGCCATCGATTGTAAGGTAGAGAGCCTGACAATTCACGTCGACTCCCAGCTTGTAGTCTCGCAGGTTGAGGGAGATTATGGGGCCAAGAATGACCAGATGGCGCATTACCTCACATGCGTAAAGTCACTCCTTCGGAGGATCCCGTCATACCAAATCCTGCACGTGCCCCGGGGGCAGAATACTAGAGCGGACGCGCTCTCCAAGTTAGCAACATCGCCATCCAGCTATCAGTCGTGAAGGCGTCGCGTGGAAGAGATCATGGCCCCAAGTATCCCAGGGCCGTGGGAGATTGCAGCTATCAATGAGGAAGAACCTTCTTGGATGACCCCTCTACGAGCTTACCTCGAGCAGGGACACCTCCCCGAGGACCGCCTGGAGGCGCGCAGATTACGAATGCGAGCAGCATCGTTCACCGTCATAGACGGGGAACTCTACAGGCGGGCATTCTCAGGGCCCTACCTAAAGTGCTTACCGGCCAGCGAAGCGGACTACGCCTTAAGAGAAGTACACGGAGGGGTCTGCGGAGAACACCTGGGAGGAAAGGCCCTAGCCCAGAAAATCTTGCGCCAAGGTTTCTATTGGCCAACAATGAAGAAGGACGCGGCGGAGCTCGTTCAAAAGTGCAGGATCTGTCAGCTCCATGCGAATGTACCTCACCAGCCCCCAGTCGCACTCACCGCACTCCAGGGTGCATGGCCATTCGCGCAGTGGGGGATTGATCTCCTCGGCCCTCTACCACTGGCATCGGGGCAGAGAAAATTCATCATCCTAGTAATCGACTACTTCACCAAGTGGGTGGAAGCTGAGCCCCTGGCAAAGATCACAGAAGAGAATGCTAAGCAGTTCGTATGGAAGAACATCATCTGCCGCTTCGGGATCCCCGCAGCAATCATCACTGACAATGGCACCCAGTTCACTGGGAAGTCTTTCACCAAAATGTGCGAGGACTTAAAGATCAATCTCCGCCACACCGCCGTAGCACACCCACAGACAAATGGACAGGTAGAAGTCACCAACCGCACCATCCTCAAAGGGCTGAAGACACGTCTCGAAGAAGCCGGGGGGCAATGGGTGGATGCGCTCCCAAATGTACTGTGGGCATACCGCACCACGGAGAGGACTCCAACAGGAGAGACCCCGTACAATCTCTGTTACGGGACCGAAGCCGTCATTCCCGTCGACATCGGAATACCAAGCATCCGGGTGCTGACTTTCGATCCCAGCAAAAACGACGAGCTGCTCCGCCAAAATCTCGACTTAATCTCCGAGACTCGAGACCACGCCGCCCAGCGTATTGCCATCTACCAAAGATGCGTGGCCCGACTCTACGACAGAAGGGTGAAGCTCAGGCCAATCAATGTCGGAGATCTCGTCTTGCGCAACGTTGAAGCAGCCGGGAAAGGCCCGCAGAAAGACAAGCTCTCGCCAGCATGGGAAGGACCTTATGTGGTCACTGCGACAGTTAAACCTGGAACTTTCAAGCTCAGGACGGCGGAAGGAAAGACCCTCCCACGCACCTGGAATGCGCAGAACCTGCGCCGCTTTTATCAATGATTTTATTTCATCTTGTCATGTAAAAGTCGCGAACCTTGATTCGCGCAAACTATCTTACTATCGTCTTATGTACAAGACTGACATGAACTATTCAGCTACAGTTCTATATGCAGGCAGCGAACCTCGATTCATGCAAATCACTTCTCATCAATCATTGCAGCTCAAGAGACCACAGTGCCTCAGCGTTGCTTGGGCACATTGCCTCAACGTTGCTTGGGCACCTCGCCTCAGCGTTGCTTGGGCACATTGCCTCAACGTTGCTTGGGCGCCTTACCTCAGCGTTGCCTGGGCACATTGCCTCAACGTTGCTTGGGTACCGTAGGGGCCTGCCCCCCTTACGGCAAAGCCGCGAGCCAGACTCGTGCAAAAAGCCGCGAGCCAGACTCGTGCACCGTAGGGGCCTGCCCCCCTTACGGCAAAGCTGCGAGCCAGACTCGTGCGAAAAGCCGCGAGCCAGACTCGTGCACCGTAGGGGCCTGCCCCCCTTACGGCAAAGCCTCAGCGTTGCCTGGGCACATGGCCTCAACGTTGCTTGGGCACCTCGCCTCAGCGTTGCTTGGGCACATTGCCTCAACGTTGCTTGGGCGCCTTACCTCAGCGTTGCCTGGGCACATTGCCTCAACGTTGCTTGGGTACCGTAGGGGCCTGCCCCCCTTTACGGCAAAGCCGCGAGCCAGACTCGTGCAAAAAACCGCGGGCCAGACCCGTGCACCTATTTTATAAAAGCCACAAGCCTGACTCGTGCACCTATTTTCGCCGCGAGACAGACTCGTGCAAAAAAGCCGCGGGCCAGACCCGTGCATCTATTTTATAAGAACCGCGAGCTCAAGTCCGCGCAAAATAACCAAACTATGCAGATGCCAACAACCAGATCGACAAGATCGAGCAGATGAACAAGTACGACAAGTACAATAAAAGAGATACAGCCGTATCCGGCAAACAGAGCTACAAGCGGCTAAAGAAATCACTCCTCATCAGGACTATGATCCTCCTCCTCTGACAGGTCATCAAAGCCAAGGCCACTAACATCGTAGCCCCGCTTTCGGGATACCATCCGGAGAGCCTTTGACGCTCCCTGTCGAAGGGCAAGCTCTCGTGAATCCTCCAGATGAGGCTCCACCTCCTGAGTCCAGATCATATCCCGGACTTCCTCGGAAATCAAGGAGCGGTCCCTCAAGTAGTCAATCGACTCCAGATACTCGGCCAAGCCAGCCGCCTTCAGCTCGGTCTCCCGCTCCACGGAAGAAAGACGCGCTATCTCAGCCCGACACTGCTCCAGCTCTGCATCCCGACACACTACGTCGCCACGGGCTGCCTCTAAGGATCGCAAGGCCTCCTCCAACGCCGCCTTCTCCGCACCGAGACCGGACCTGGTCCTCTCCAGCTCTTCCTGCATCTCCGAGCCAATCCGCCTGAAGCGCGAGATGTCGCGATCCCGCCGTCTCTCCGCCTCCACAAGGGCGCTCCTCGCCTCCCGAAGCTCACCCTGGATGGACATAAACCCGTCCTTCAAGCTCACGTAATGGTTATTCCATATCTGCGCAATCGATGCCTGGGTCTCCATCTGCAAGAGAAAATGTATAAGTCAGAACCACAACCTCAGAGCGACGTCATGCAAGGGGAGGAAAAAATCTGGCTTACCGCCTGGCTCATGGCCTCCAGAGAGGAAGAGACCCTCTTCCCTTCCGACACCTTTCGAGCTGTGCCTCGCTCCGGAGAGGCCTGGGGGGCAGAAGATCCCAGGACCTCGACCTCCTCATCAACCGGCTCGCCGTCAGCACCAGATGCACAAGGAGCCGCTTCCTCCTGAGGAGCATCCTGTACCGGTGAAGGAGCAGGACCTGGCTCCTCCAGACCCTTAAAAACCAACTTCCTCTTTCTGTCTCGAACAAGAGGAACAGCAGCGGCACGACCAGCATCAACGGACAGCCCGCATAAAAGCAGGCGCTTCTCGTCTACGAACAGAGAGATACTGTGCAGAATATTCCCCAGCTCTCGAGCATCTGAAAATCCAAGAACAGGAGAAAACTCCCGCTCACGCCCTTTGAGGCGCAAACAGCGATCCGGTAAAGAATTCCACACCTCTGGTAGTCCCTCCGTGTTCCTAACATAGCCGAACAAAGTATTCCCGTGACGGCGATCCACCCGGGTCTCGAACTCCAGCCATCTCTTGTTGCTAAAGACTTCAATACGACCCCCGAGATCAACCCGCACTTCACACCATTCCTTGAAAAGGCCCAAGGAGAACTTCGCACCGTGCTCTCGGAAGAAGGCGATCAGCCCCATTATCCGCACCGTCCCCTGAGGCGTAAACTGTGACACTGGGACGCCGCAAAATTTCAAGATCTCGGTCACCTCCTCGCACGCCGGAAGGCGAAAGCCGCTCCGAAGCGACGACTCGCAAAGGGTCATCCAGCCCCGAGGCGGATTCTGCACTCGCTCTTCAGGACCTGGGATCCGAATCTCCAACCCGGGGGGCAGGTTAAAACGCCTCCTCCAAATGGCAACATGATCGAGAGTGAGACTCGAGGCCAGTCGCATTGGGCGACTTTGCCCACCACGCCGAGGGGCCTGAAAGAAAAGGAAAAAAGCGTTAAAGCAAATTACGGACAAGCATAAGAGAAGTCCGCCCGCGAAACTAACCGCCGAGCAAATCTCGCACGCAGGTAAGCCCCGAGAACAACACACGCAAGCGCGCGGGTGCACCCTGCCACGCGCACGCACTGCCGCGCGCAAGCGCGCGCAGGCCCGCACGCGCTCCGCCACGCGCGAGCACGCGCTCCGCCACGCGCGAGCACGCGCGAGCTCGAGCGAGCACGCGCGAGCCCGCCCGCGCGCAGGCACGCGCGCGGTGTGCCGCGCGCGAGCGCGCGCGCCCTGCCGCGCGAGCACGCGCGCACTCTGCCGCGCGCGAGCACGCGCAGGCGCGCGCGCTCTGCCGCGCACGAACGTGCACGAGCGCGCGCGCGCGCGCTCTGCCGCGCGCAAGCGCGCACGAGCACACGCGCGCGCTTTACCGTGCGCGAGCGCGCGCGCCCCGCCGTGCGCGAGCGCGCGCGCCCCGCCGTGCGCGAGCGCGCGCGCCCTGCCGCGCTCTGCCGTGCGCGAGCACGCGCGCGCGCAGGCGCGCGCGCACGCGCGCGCGCCCTGCCGCGCGCGCGCCCTGCCGCGCGCGCGCGCGCCCTGCCGCGCGCGCGCGCGCCCGATCGCGCGAGCCCGCGCGAGTGTGACCCACGCGCAGCTCTCCGCGCGCGCACGCGGCGACCGCACGCGCGCGAGTGTCGCCCTTCCCCTCCGTGCGACTCCTCGCACCTCTAGCACGCGGTCCGCCCGCCTTTTAGGGAATCAAACCTTTGGACTCCGTACTCACCTTGGCGCCACCGTCACCATCGCCACCGCCAACCTCCACGCTAGAATTCACCCCGGCCATCACTCACAAATATAAGTTTTAGGGGGAAATCCAATTGCTCTCCGTGCGCTCCAAACAAATGGATTTGGGGGGCAAATGATGGGTTCCCCCTCTATATATGGAGAAATCCGTAACCACCGCACACCGGATCCCGTTCCCGCACACCGGATCCCATTACGGCGCGGCGGATCCCGAAACCACCGCGCGCCGGATCCCACCTTCGCACACCGGATCCCACTCCCGCGCGGCGGATCCAAACCACCGCGCGCCGATCCAAACCACCTCGCGCGGGATCCCAACCGCCCCGCGCAGGATCGCAACCGCCGTCGGCCAACCGCCACCAACCGCCGCCGGCCGGCCACCACCGGCCGGCCATCGCCGGCCGACCTCCGTCGGCCGGCCTCCGCCGGCCGACCGCCGCCGCCGGCCGCCGCCGGCCGACCGCCGCCGCCGGCCGCCGCCGGCCGCCGCCGGCCGCCGCCGGCCTCCGCCGGCCTCCGCCGGCCGGCCGCCGCCGGCCTCCGCCGGCCGGCCGCCGCCGGCCACCGCCCAGCCACCACCGGCCGCCGCCGGCCGGCCACCGGCCACCGCCGCCGGCCGCCGCCCCCCTTCATGGCCGGCGGCCATGGTCGGCCACCCATGGCCGGCCATCGCCGTCGCCGCCCTTCACCCTCCTCCGTCGGATCCCACCGAGTCCCTCGCGGCCCTCCGATCATCTCGCGCGATCACGACCCTTCGATCATCGCCAACGATCTCGGCCCTCCATTTGGTGGTTATCCGCATAACCACCGTAACTTCCACCTTCCAAGCCTATAAATAGACCCCCAAGGGTCTTCATTTGGTCTCATGCTCTCATTCGGGCCCAGACTCTCTCTCTCTTCGTTTCTTCCTCAGAGCTTCTCTCTCTACATTCCGTCACTCCGCCACTTCGTTTTTACTAACTGACAGGTTCCTCCTGCGAACGCCGCTCACCCGAGAAGAAGTGCTGCGCCATCTCTCAGGCGAGCACCCCAAGCCCGAACAGCAAAGTAAAAGTGCTCCGCGAAGTGCGCTCCTAGCAAGCGCGCAGCCGTACCAGACACGCAGCAAGGCGATCGACTCCTAAGTGGTGGCCTGTCACCCACGGAGCTCTCTCTCCCTCTCTCTCTCTCTCTCTCTCTCTCTCCCACAATTGTAACGAGGCGCGGCCTGTCGCCCTCGCTTTCTCCAAAAAGGCATTGTAACAGTCTGAGATAGTGGATTTCGGCCAGCACCGCCCTGGCCACGTGTTTTTTCACCCTTTGGAGGGTTTTCCACGCTAAAGTTCTGTGTATATCATTTTCAGCATTTACTCTCTGCAACATTCTGACTGTGTGCGCACTCGACCGCCCGGACTAAGGCGGACCGAGTTGGAACCGGTCTACCAAGGGCGTTGAGAGGCCGCAACAAGAAGGAAACAAGATTTCAAAAAATTTGTTATTTCTCAAGATAAAAAGTTTTTAGGACCGTCGTATGATATACATGTACGATGGAACTCGACTTATAAATTGTTAAAGCGAGCTTTGTAACAAAAAACGTTACTAATAGAATTTTATAATAGTGTCGAAGCACATGATTTAGGCGCGTCGGACTGGGTCGTTCTCGAAGATTATGTAAATTTATTATAAAGTTTTTATCGAGCAACAACTATTTTATCCGTAGTTTACTATCTACTAGCTCATTAGTTATTGAAAATATTTTATTAATTTCTGAAACATTTACAAATTACAAAATGAACGAAATGTGGCGTCCGTTAATATTAATAATGGAGAAAAAGTTTTAAAAATATTACAAAGATATGCCTCTTTTGTTTTCTTGCGCCGCGACTTTGAACTCTTTAATGGGCGCCGACGTAGAAAATTTTATAGAAAAAATTAATCCGAATTTAGATTTAAACGAATTCTCTAATGCTTTTGTTAATGTTAGTGTTTCAAAATTTATTTCTGATTTTACTCACCTTTATAATTATTATGATCAAATGAACGGATCGCTGCCTCGCGTAAAATCCACACAACCTAAAACAAAAGATATTTTAAAAAATAAACTTTTAGAATTAGTTTTTAGGAAAAAAACAAAGAACATAAAGTACTTTAAACGAATTAGGTTTATATAGCAAAACACAATTTCAAGATTATATGACCGCAAGCAAAATTAAAAATTTTGATATTTTAAATTGGTGGAAATCTAAAACTAATGTGTATCCTATTTTGGCCTTAATGACCCGTGATTTACTATTGATGAATAGTAAAATTATATGTATTTTAGTATAGTTTTTAGTATAGTTTTAAGTAATATTATTCATATTTCATGTAAATTATTGAATAAATTATTTGTTTTAACTAATATTTATTTATATTTATTTATATATATTTATATGTAAAAATGAACTATTTAAGTATATATTTATATATAAAACTATATAATAAATATGTAAATATTTATGTAAGTAATTATGTAAATATTTACTAAATATATTTGTAAATATATATATATATATAAACGTTACTAAATATATGTAAATGAATATGTAAAATACTTATTAAATAAAAAGCTATTTCTTATATATGTAAATATAAGCTATAAATAAAGTTAAATAAATAAATAAAAACTCCTTTTTAACTTATTTTTATTTTTAGTTGAACCCATTCCCGTCGATCGGCATCCCATCCCGTCGATCGACGGGACGGGGTGTCGATCCCTGAAATTTTATAACTTATACTTTTGAAGCCCTTCCCGTCGATCGACGGGACGGGCTGTCGATTTTTCTTAAGCCCTTCCCGTCGATCGACGGGACGGGCTGTCGATTTTTCTTCTTCCCGTCCCGTCGAGCAGCTCCTCCCTAAGCCTAAGTCCCAATCGACATCCCTTCCCATCGATCGACGGGACGAGATGTCAATTTTCCCTTCCCGTCTTAATAATACACATAATTATATATATATATATATATTGTTTCTTTAGTGTACAGATAGACATGCTTGACCAAGTGGAGAAGGCTCTGGCTAGCCTCCCTTGAGGTGGCAGGTTCAAATCTGGCCAGCTTCAAATTTTGCTGGATTAAATTCTGGCTATCAGCACCCCATCCAACTCAAGCCAACCCGCCAGCTCTCCTTCCAGCAAGCTGTCCAGCACTCTCCTTCTAGAACCTCCAGCTGTTTCCCATTAGCTCCTAAATATCTGATTATTATTGCTAAATGCAACCCTCTTTTTTTCCTATAAATAAGGGGGGCTTTCCCTTGTTTTGAAGGTTCAAAAAATTAGAACCTAAGTTTGAGTGTTTTTTGTGAGTTTTATTTGAGTGTTTTTTGTGAGTTTTATTTGAGTGTTTTTGTGAGTTTTGTTTGAGTGTTTGTGAGTTAAGTTTGTGTGTTTTCTAAGCCCTAGTTTGGGCTCTTTTAGTCATCCAAGTTTATATTTTCTTTAAAGAGTTGTAATCTCTATTATACATATATATATATATATATATATATATATATATATGAAAGTTCTTCTTTGTTCTTGTTCTTCTTGTGTTTATGTTGAGTGTGTGAGTGTATGAGTGTAAATTTTATTGTTTATTTTGTTTTTATTTTAGTTTTTTCATTTATGAAAGTGTGTGTGTGTGTATGAGTTTATCTTTTTTGTGTTTTCTTTAATTTTTGCTTTATTTTAGCTTTTAATTATTGTAGAGTGGGTGTGTGTATGAGTTTAACTTGTCTTTATTTTGCTAACTTAATTTTTATGCTTTATTTCAATTCTGTCATTTCAATACCGTGGAGTGCGTGCGTGTATGAGATAAAATTTCTGCTTTCTTTCAATTCTGTCATTTCAATTCAGTACAGTGCGGGTGTTTTTAATTTTGTGTGCACTTTTATTTTTTTTCCTTATAATTGTTTATCTTTGTTTTCGCTAACGCATGTAATCGCTTAATTATCATCGTCATCGTCTTTTTATTTATAAAATTAATCACTCATTTCATCGATAAAATAATAGCGCGTTCTTAAAAAGTAAAAATAATCTACAGGATCCGGAAAAATACGACCTTGATATTTTCTACAAAATATCTTATACTATACGCGATAAGGTGCACTTGCCTTCATCGAAAGATTAGTTTGGATAATAATTACAAAAACTTGCAAAATTCTCTCCTTTTCTATTTACATATTTAGAGAATTCGGCGTCGTAGCCGAGGCGTAATCGTTGATATTTCGAAAAAGGAAAAGACCGTTACTTCTATTCCTCGAAATATGATAACGATTAGTTTCTCGAAGTATGAGTACTCGCGAAACTCCTCGAAAATGCCCGCCTAATTCTAATCACATCACAAGAAAGGTTTTGCAAAGCTTCTAAAATTTAAACATCAACTAACAATCCAAGCTAGTACGGTAGCTTCGGAGTCTGCATTTTCTCTGAGTGACAGGATTCTGAACGAGCGAAGAAGTCGTTTGACTGAAGAATCTTTGGAGATTTGCATTTGCTACAAGGATCATTTTGGTGCTCTGAGGAGGCAACATGTTCTGCCAATTGAAGATAGCGAGTCTGAAGTTGAAGACGAGCTGAATAATTTAAATTTGGGCAGCGCTGAATAAACTAGCAAATTATATTTTTCGTCAATTCAATGTAATTTTATTTTATTTTAGATATAATTTTCATTTTATTTTAGATATAATTTTCATTTTATTTTATTGAATGTAATGTTATTTAATTTTGTTAAAATGTATTGTAAATAATTTTGTGATTTGTAATGTTATTTTATTTTTAATAAAATCAAATTTTATTTTATTTTGAGTTTTATCATTTTGAGTTTTATTTAATTTTATTTAATTTTATTTAATTTTATTTTGTAATTTGTATGCTCATAAGCTCGTTAGTTTTATATCACAAAAAATTTTAATTTACATTATATAAATAAGGGAATTGTTATTGGTACCCCATAAATGGCTATTTGTAACCCACGGCTATTTGTACCAAAATTGGATATTTGTACCCATACTTGATAATCGTACCCATACATTTTTGTCTTAAAATAATTATTTTTCTGTCATAAATTGAGTCAACATAGAAAATTTTTTGTTAACTATTAATAACATCAAAAAACATTTCACTATCCAAGTGTTAAAACATCACTTAATATTCATTCATTTAATTAACATCAAAAAACATTTCAACATCACAAATTTTTTCAAAAAACATATAACGTCATTTGTTGGCCATTTCATTCCTTGTCAAAATGAACTTCGCCTGCACGGAAAAATGTTTTCAATTAATATTGTAAATTTAAAATAATAAATTACGAAGTAAATATCTTACTTTTTTTGAACGTAATGTGTTGCGCCATCTGAAGAATCCAAGTGATAAAATATTTTGCACTCATTTGTTGTCACCTTAGTTGTTTTAACCTTTACCGCTTCTTGTTCATCCCTCAAAACATGCTCGAAATGTGATGGGTCTCTTTTGGTGGATTTGTAATCTTCCAAGAATTTTTTCAAACTTCCCTTCGGACGACCTCTCAATTTTGTGGGCAATTTTGGCTCCTTTGTTTGACTAGCATCCGGGTTGACGATTTCACGCAATTTCCTTTTTACTTCCTTTCTTTGTAGATCACTTATCATACTATATTTTTTCAAAATGCCCTCCACATCGTTCTCTATGTCCACCGTTTCTTTTTGTTCTTCCTTTATGTTGAAATCCGGCTTCTCAATCAATGTTAATTGTTTCCATTGTTTGTGCACCATCCATAATGGTAATGCATTACACTCTTTCATGTAAGAAACTAACTCATGCGCACAAGGCAATCCAAGTGTGTATCTGTTCTTATGTGTACATTGCCCAAATTGAACGAACCCGAATTTTACGGACTCTTCCTCCTTTTTAATTATATCCAAAGCAGCATTAGAGACACTGCCTACAAGTTCTGCATATAACATACTCTTGAAACCTGAAAAAACTTGAATTTTACTTTGCCCAAACATTCGTTTGATTTCTGTATGATGTAAATTGATCATGTTATCAAATGCTTTCCATACTGTAGTTAGATTTCCTATTGATACTTCAAGGAATTTCTTGAGCTGGCTATGTCCCCCCTCTACGCGGTTTGTTGATGTGTTCCCTAAATGTAAGTATTTGTCAACCCATGCTGAAACAAACATTTCTTTGTACGGTTCTAACCATGTACTTGTAACATAACCTATAACTTGAGGATATTTGCTATTAAACCGCATTTGGAACTCATTTTCTGTTTTTGCATTCACTATAAGTTGCCAAACTCCTAAAAAAACATCACATTCTTTGCCGTGTGTAAAAAACTTTTTGCAATTTGCCAAAATGTTACGGTGTATATGCACCTGACATAGAATGCTTTTTGCCTGTGGGAAAACCACCTTTACTGCATTCATCAATGCAAGCTCCCGGTCCGTCACAAAGACATTTGGAATCACATTTTGATCAAATGTAAGCCTAAAACATTCAAGGGCCCATTTATAACTGCTTTCATTTTCATTGGACATAAAGGCAAATGAACTGAAAAATGATTGGTTGGTCGAAGTAACACCAACTATTGAAAGCAGTGGCAAACGGTAGTGATTGGTCTTGTAAGTACAATCCACCAAAAAGATATTTGAGAACATATTGCTTAGACGAATAGCAGTTGGATGTGCAAAAAAGATACTTTCTAATTGTAAAGTACTCTCATTTACTTGAGTAAAACTAATATACCCGGAATCACTTATGCATTTGAACAAATGTTGGATTGGAGTTCCACCTTCCAATTGCGATCTATATAGCTTAGCCTTGAAATTATAGATCGTTCTAATGGTTGTAGTATTATCCGGATTTCTCTTCTTCAACATGGACAAAATTTTGCGAGGTTTACATCCAGCATTGTACATCTCCTCGACAATTTTGTGTCCATTGGCATCTAGCCTACCGGCATATGGGTGTGCTTCAAGATGAACAAACTGATGATTGTGCACACCATGTGTTACTTCAATTTTCCATTCATTGTTCTCATTTTTATGTCCTTTAAGCGCAAATTTACACCTGCACCGCTTGGAACTTGATTTTCTGATATTTTTCTTAACATACCCTTTGTTTTTCTGAGAATCTGGAGGTAACCCACGCCTGTCACAACCCAAAATAACTCTAGGTGTTGCTCTGTCACTGATTTTATCTGCCCTTGTTATGATAATGACGAAACCCAATTGTTTGGCAACATTCCGAGCCCACTCAATCAAATCTTCTTTGCTTTGAAAGTTAAGGGACGTGCAAAAATGCATTCCAACGTCTTTGGAAACTTCAACATTTTCAAATAAGGCCAACTCTTTTGAACTCATCATTAATTAGGTGAGCCCTAAACACAATCGACACACAAAGCCAAATTACTAAATGAACCAATTTAGTATCACTAATGATCACAAAATCTGAATACTGCACAATCTAATGGAAACTACAATCACAAAATCTGAAAAAAACATGGAAGCAGAATCCACTGCATTCACAAAACCTGGAAGCAAAAATCACAACCTGGAAGCACAAATCTGAATAAAATCTCTCTCTTTTTGATATGCAATCACAAAACCTGTAATTTCCTCTTACTGTACTTGCTAATCCAACCTAAAGATGAACAATAGGAACAAAATTTGGAAAATGGGGGGACCTATGGCTGCAAAAAAAACTCACCGGCTGCAGAAAATGGCGAGAAGTGAAGGAGACGTCTCCAAGGCTCCGGGGGAGAAGTGAAGGAGACGGCTCCGTCTGCGGGGAAGAAGGCGAGTAGTCGGCTCCGGGGCTCCGGCTACGGGCGAGAATGGAAGCGGGGATTTAGGGCTACGGCGTCGAGCTTGGCCGTCGGCGTCGAGCTTGGCCGTCGGCGTCGAGCTTGGCCGTCGGCGTCGAGCTTGGCCGTCGGCGTCGAGCTTGCCCGTCGGGGGAGACGGGCGACTGGGGGCGAGAGGCGAGGAGACGAGCGATTGGGGGCGAGAGGGGAGGAGACGAGGGCCTTCAACTGCGGGAAAAGGGAATAGGGTTAGGAATTAACGCTGTGGGTACAATTATCGGGTGGAGTTGGGGAAATAAAAGGATTAAATGTTCTCTTAAATTGGGTATAAATATCCAATTTTGGGGTTTGAATAACAATTCCCATAAATAATTATATTTCTTAAATTTTTTTTTTTTTAATAAAAAGACCGGTTAGGACCGGTTGGGACCGGTCCTCCTCCAGAGGAGAAAAACCGGTCCCGAACCGGGACCGGTTTGATCAGGACCAGTCCGGGACCGGTCGGTTAAAAGACCGGTCTTTCAAAAGATCGGAACTGCGGTCTTTATGCTCACGGCTACTCCCTCCGGCCAAATCTCGAAGCACCCATGGCCGGATTACTTCATAGCCGACCACCTCTAGCTTTGTCCGCCCTCTCCATGACTGAAATTTGTAGCTCCAAAACAACCCCTCTTCAAGGCCCGGTCAACCACCACAACCGGCGAGATACGACTTGGATGGGAGCAACAGACAAATGTCGCATACACGACTATTGGGTAACATGCATGGGCACAAGGTGCGTTCTTCCTTGAATCCTCCCTCCACATAGATCTTAGATTTTCAATTGTAAAAACCTTCTCGTAAAGTCCACGTTTTTCCGTCGACCCGCTGACACACGAACTTAGTCGTTCTCAGCGTGGCCGCGGATCATTTTGAGTGGGTCCTTGGGACCCTTCTCCGCGTGTCTCGGTGTTCCACATGATGATAAATAAATATTATTGCGCGCACAGTCGAGAGAACGATGATCGCATGAAGACAAATAATATTGATGCGCGTCGAAATAACACGACGATCGCGTGATGGTAAATAAATATTAATACGCGCGCGGCCGAAAAAATGACGATTGCGCGACGGTAAATAATATTGATGTGCACGATCCAATATTGGCGGTCACACGTCAATAAATGATAATGATGCACGTGATCAAAATAACATCGTTTGCGTGTCGATAAATAATATTAAATTGTGCGGTGAGATCGATGATAAATTTCGTGATGAAACCCGCGGTGATCATGCGATTGAAATAAACAGTGGAGCTTGCAGCAAAGAATTTCGACGATGATGGAATAAGCAGTGGAGCTTGCAACAAAGACTGGCGATGATGATGGAATCGAGCACGCCATTACATAGTCGCCGATTTAAATAATATTTTAATAACGGCTTTATGTCTTATAGGTCATAGTCACATCCACCAACAAGTGATGCGTATAAGGCAGAAAATTCCAAACCCTTGATTAGATCCAAAGATATTTACCCAATAAGTGTATAAGTAAGTCCAATGATTGTGTGACAGGATCAACGATAGGCCTGTGCGCGGTGTGGTTTGGTGCAGTTTTGGCCCAAACCGCAACCGCACCGCAAGGGCGCAGTTTTGGCCCGATCAAAACCGCACCGCACCGAAATTATGCGGTGTGGTTTCGGTTTGGTGCGGTTTTTTGCGGTGCGATTGCGGTTTCGGTGCGGTTTTTTGAGTTGCATTTCAGTTTTTTTAAACACACTATTTTTGTTCGTTTGATGATACTTAATGTTTTTTCATGGTACCAATTGTACCTAGACAGTTTTATTATTCTATCACAGATTACAGCCTTGATGTTCTAAAATCAAGTGCCAAAATATAAAGACTGCATAATCAACTTGTATTAGGCTACAACTCGAGTATACTGCCATATTATAATCTTGTGTCAAAACTTTTAATTAGGATCCATATGTCAACTCTTTTGGATTATGATGCAGATATCAACTTTTTAAATATTTGAACTTTGAACCACAAGATGTCTGCTACAACAACTACCTGTCTACAAATGTTAGGAGTAAGACAGTCAGCCTATGATGCTTCACTTTTCCTGATACAAACTTGTACAAATTTCCAATATTTTTTTATACTTGATGCAGACATTGATATAGGAGTATGATGTTCTGATTGAATGCTTCGAGAGTGAGGTAGGAGAAGAAAAATTGGAATTACTTTTGCAAATTTGCTAATAAGCAGTAAGATAAAAGAGCATCAAATAGACATAAGAGGATATAATGGATTTTCCATTGAAAAGTGGATAAAAAAGAATGAACTTACTAACAATTTAGATGTACCTTTTAGGATAACTAGGCTTCAACTTCACATTCAATTTCATTTCCATCATCATCATCAAGTTGTATTGTATTTTCCAACTCTACAAAAAAAGTCAAAAGTAAAAAAACTTGTAATCAACAAATTACTATCATGAATTTATTCTTTCTGTTTCTTATCTAGATGCTTTGAAGCCTCATCGTCACATGATAGTGTTCTTTCCCCTGTACTTTCAACTTGTAACTCTTTCTCCACGGCTTCAATTTGAGGTACTTTCCCTTTCCCTTTAACATTTTTGGATGACATGATTGCAACGTGGATGCAGAAAATAGTGCTGTAAGAAAACAGAAATTAGGGGTGCAATAAAAATCAAACAGCTAAATAATGTTAATCAAACAACTGAATAATGCTATGGTGTCACCTTCAAGAAATCTATAGGAATTAAGGTGTGTTGGGTTGGAGAACTTCTCTTGTGTGGTAAGGAACTGAGTATTAGAACTTCATATTCTTCTAAGCTGGCTTTTCTGGTGGGATATTGGCTCGGTTAAACAGCTTGCTGGAACCAAATAACTAGGAGTACCAAACTTGATAGGACTATTGAACACCGCACTCTACTGCTTGATAGGACTATTGAACTGAGTGGTGATCGGGAAGAAGGAAAACATACCGTTGAAGATCGTAGAGGGAGACGCAGCCGCAGGCCCGTAGGAAGCGCTAGGGGAAGATGCAGGTCAGCAGGAAGCCATAGACGCACAGACGCAGGAAGCCGTAGATCGTCTCCCTACACGCACTGACGCAGGAAGCCCTAGCCGCAGCCCGCAGTCCCGCAGGAAGCACTAGAGGAGGAAGATGCACTGACGCAGGAAGCACTGGCGCAGGAAGCCCTAGCCGCAACCCGCATTCCCGCAGGAAGCACTAGAGGAGGAAGATGCAGGAAGCCCTAGACGGCAAACGCACTGACGCAGGAAGAGCCGAAGAATTTTTGCGAAGAGGGAGACCCGTCCAGCCGTCCAGCCGTCCGTCTGCTTTAGCCTTTAGTGCTTTGAATAAAATGAAATACACTTATACACAGCTGGAAGCTACCATTAATAAAAGCAGAAAACTAATATAGTAATATAGTAATACCCAGCTCGGATTAATAAAATGCCCAGTCAGTCTTTTAATCAAATAAAATGCCAGATGCTCTTTTAATATCAAAATAAAATGCTCAGCTACTCTTTTTGCTCGTGATACGTTATATATTTATAAAAAAATTCGAAGTACCTAAAATATCGGTGCGATGCGGTGTTTGCGGTTTTTGAAATTCGAACATCGCACCGCGCGCGGTTTATAGATTTTCAAAACCGCACCGCACCCACAATACGCGGTGCGGTTTAAAAAACGGTGCGGTTTGTGCGGTGCGGTTTTTGCTGTTTGCGGTTTTTCTGCACGGGGTTAATCAATGACAATCGTGCATTGGTGGTAGTTATGGAGCTTGCGGCGGAGACCTTCGACGGTGAAGATTCACAGTCTATTGGATGCTTAGTCGACTTAGGCTAGAATAACTAAACAGACCTCGTTAGCATCACCTACGTCATGATAATGACTCAACATCATGATGTTTGTTGAATCAGGACCGCGCCGTCTACCATATGAGGCGGCTAAACAAATTCCCATTCTAGGCAGTGATTAGGATCCCTAATCCGATAATGTTTATTCATAACTATTTAGTGGTTGTATGATTTGACAGAGGTGAGGATTGTTTAGTGGTTGTTTGGGTAAAGTAGCAAGTTATTTGCCTCCCCTAGTTGGTGCCCTACATTGTATTTAACTTTGCTTGTATGAAAAGATAATGTGTGTGAATGTATGTGGCGGGTCGATGGCTCTACCGATGGCACACTCCGGAGGGTTAGTACAACAACTCTAGGATAACGTCATGGTTGAACAATAGTGTGCGCCCTAGCCTAGTTTGTTGTTTGTGTAGGTGTTAGCCACTTGGAGTTTGACCTGAGCTATGTCTCGGTTCTTTGGTTTACTCTGCCAGTGGGCGAAGACTGAGTACGGGCTCAGACAGTCGTACGTAAGGCCTAGGGATGATTGTGCTTAAATACCATAGAAGTGATCAGGACGTGTCACTGCCACCGTTTGGCTACGACGGTGGTACTTGTGGGCTTAGCTACCCCACGAATAAGTGTCCCAGTCGTTAGTTTGTACTTGATTTCGATTGAATGCTTGCGTCTCGACCCTGCTTGAATTGTTAAGGCTATGTCGACATAGATTTCATGTGCACCATGATGATGATGTTAATCCTGGTTGGGTTTATTCTTTTACTAGTACTATTCTTAAATAATAGCACGCTTCATACTGTTTTAGCTTAATATCATTGAGTGCGTAAGTGTGAACACCGCTAGGTTCGAAACAATAGATTTTAATCGCTGTTCAATTTATTATGCACCTTTACTTGATAGTCTACTACTTGTACCTTCATTTTCTTACTATACATTGCTTAGTCTATTTACTCATATAAGATAACTTGCTAGTTGTACTTACCTTATTACTATATTATTACTCGTCTGCTATACTTGCATATTATACCGCATGTCACTTTCTGCAGCGTGGTATTTCCCTCCCTTGAGCGTTAGGGCTTTGGGGAGAGCGGGAAGAACCACTCAGTCTAGTTTAACTGACGCGTTCACGCTTATCATTTTAGGCGGACACTATGTCTATGGCGACGCAATCGAAACCATGGGTGTTTCCAGAGCTATGACGTGGACTCGATGTGGACTTAACGTGGACTCGATGTGGACTCGACGTGGACTCGACGTGGACTTGACGTGGAGATAGAAGACATGATATAATCGTTGCTACCTTTAGCAACATCATCAGTCATATAGTTAGCTCATTAGATTTACATATTTACTACACTTGTATATCATCTTTCATCCGGCTTGGCATGTTACTTGTGAGCCACCAGATTTTTCTATAGCTATTCTACTTGGACTGTGGGGTCATCGTGCCGTTGTTGTGGCTATTTCTATCTTGGATTTATATACTCATATATTTCTGTGATCTACTACGTGGCTACCAGTCTTCCGCTACTGCTTATAGTGTACTCTGGTTGGGGTGTGATGGTTGTTCGTTTAGCATCATCGCCGGTTCGTAGCTTGGAACAGAATGATGAGAGAAAGTTGAGACGTTCATACCTCTACTCTTCCATTATTCTATTCTTTGTTGTGGATTGATGGTGGTGTGCGACAAGATCCCCTGATCGTGCCCAGTTTCCGGGGGGGGGGGGGGGGGGGGGGTCTTACAGGGGGCGCTCCCGTATAATGGTGCGTGTTAGTCTGCACGGGGGGCTGCGCCCGTGTGAGGAAGCATGTTGGGGGCCGCTCCCGCGTGCAAGGTGTTCTGCCGTCCGTTTGGGGGTATAAAGCGGACTCAAAATTGCGCTAGAATGAGCTTGTTGAAATTGTATCGGCGAACCGATCAAGGTCGCGACAAAATTTTTTTGGTTCGACGAACTATTTTTTGGGGAACCCTATAAGATATATATAAATTAAATTCAACATTAATTGTCATCATTCCGTAGAGTCTTCTTGATGATGGGTTTGTCAACATTCTTTGGGCCGAAAGAAGATTAACTAATTCTCTCTTACAAGCGGTCATTTCAATCATCAACCACAAAATCTGTAAATCTAGTGAGAAGAGCCTTCTCGAAGAAAAAATATATCTTATTCTCAATTGCTAACTTGTCAACAATAACCAAATATATTAACACTTGTATACTTACATGGCATTGTACATAGATTTTCTATGCCTCGACACGACAGTACATTCACTATTCACTATTTCTGTAAAAAATTAGCCTATACAAAATTTAATAAAAATTGATATAATGTCACAGTTTTTAAGAAATAACAAAATGCACAAATTAGACAAATTTTAAAAGTGCAAAAGATGTATAAACTATAAAATGAGCAAAATAGAAAGATGAATGTTTTGCCAAAACTATTTTTCCACAAATATAGTATAAGCAGTCGTGCACGAGATTACTCTGTGGCTCCACATGAGAGTATATTTATTGTTTGTCTATAAATTTTTATTGTTTCATCAAATAAAAAAACTAATAAAAATTGAAGAGATATGAGTATAATTTTTAAGATAATATAAATATATATAAATTAAATTCAATTAAATTTTTTGTAAATATTATAATAAAAAAAGATAAAATTGAAAAAGATGAATATTTCGGTATGAGATATTTTACATTATATATATATACTAGCAGCTCCGCACGGGCTTCGCCCGTGCTCGCTACTCCACGACGCTCGTCGCGGCGTTCGGCCGCCCCGACGGCGCCCTTCGGCCGCCTCCGCACAGGCTACGCCAAAGCGGGCCGCCAAGCCGGCCCGAAGCCCACCCCCCGCTGAGACTCTACTGTCAACCGCAGAGACGCCTGCGTTCGACGAACGCGTGCCGCCGTTCGTCGAACGGCGGGACCCCTGCGTTCGACGAACGACGGCACTCCTGCGTTCGACGAACGCTGAGACCCAACCGTGCGTCGAACGCAGGAGTGCCTCATGCGTTCGACGAACGCGCGACGGCACTCCTGCGTTCGACGAACGCTGAGACCCAACCGTGCGTCGAACGCAGGAGTGCCTCATGCGTTCGACGAACGCGCGACGTCACGCCTGCGTTCGACGAACGCGTCACGCCTGCGTTCGACGAACGGTGAGACCCAACCGTTCGTCGAACGCAGGAGTGCCTCCCGCGTTCGACGAACGCGTCACGCCTGCGTTCGACGAACGCGTGCCGCCGTTCGTCGAACGGCGGGACCCCTGCATTCGACGAACGACGGCTCTCCTGCGTTCGACGAACGCTGAGACCCAACCGTTCGGCGAACGCAGGAGTGCCTCCTGCGTTCGGCGAATGCGTGCCGCAGTTCGACGAACGGCGGCACGCCTGCGTTCGACGAACGACGACCCCCTTGTGTTCGACGAACGGTCAGGCTGGGTGCGGATAGGCTTCGTCGGTTGGACTGGCAGGCTGGGGTGCGGATATGCTTCGTCTCAGCCGGCTGGGCCCAGAATATATACATATGAGTACTCAAAATGATAGCAAAAAAATTTTAATTACTATTTTATAAAATTTTTTTCAAAAAAATATATATATTTTAACAAAAAATCATTTTAAAGTAGATTTTAGTAGGTAATAATAAGCTATCATAGTAGGTTTAGGAGGTGTAGTAAAAACTTTTTGATTTTCTGAATTTATATAATTTTTTTATTATTGTGATATAGTGTTATTACACAAATATCTCTTATATTTTATAAATTTTCATTTTTTTATTTAAGTCATTGGAGTAAAAGAATATTTGGGCAATTTTGAATGTTGCACCAAAGGCAACTTCTTGCATTTAGTAGTTGAATATATAATGTATACATTATATAGATTATATATATAGCCGTATATACACTATATCCAGCCACCCACCATTCTCCGCCGGCCGGCCCGGACCTAACATTTCACAGTACGGCACACTCTATTTTTCATCCACGCCGAGCCCTTCTCTCACTTCCAGCTGCTCGCTATAGCGCTCGTCTTCTTTCCGGCATCGGTGAGGCAGATTGCAGGCGGAAGAAGCTCGCGCGGTCGGGCGGCTCGCAGAGAAGCATCAGACCGCAGTTTGGTCCATTGAATCGGCGCAGGCTCCCGCTGGTATCGGCGGCAAAGGGACGGCGAGCTTTTCAGGTTCATTCCCTTTTCACACATTTGTTTACTACAGAGGGAGAGATATAAATTGTTAGAAGAAAATGCCAGTCTCAGTCTTCTCTCTGTAATCTCGGATGCTTCAATACTAATCCCCCTCTCCCTGTTTCGCCCTCCTCTCTTACTTCTCTCTCTTTCTCCATGTCTCTCGCATTTGAGTGCGGCTCTCCACTTCTATCTCCTCTGGGAGAAGAGGTAACTTGGGGACCGATTACTCTGTTTCTTTTCTTCTCTTTCATCAAGATCTCTCTCATGGCGATCCCATGGTTTTTTTTGAGAGTTCTTACTATGAGCAACCCAAAAACACGTTTAAAAGTTTTTAGGTGTTTCTTTTCAAACCATGGTGAAACCGAAGAGTTGGAAGCCCCGCACCATCGTCACTTATGTGGGTGGCGGCGGCGGCGGCGATTAGTCGTCCGCCGAGCTCTCCACCGTCCTTCCCCGCGTCCCTCGTCTCCCGTCGCTGCGACTGCAAGAACAAGTTTGTGGATTTCGTAGGTGCGAAAACAAATGTTTATATTTATCCTATTCGAGGATCCGATCCGCAGGGACCGTGATTTATAATCGTTTGACCGTCTTCTTTATGCTTTTCATGTTAATAGATGATTTGTGGATGAAAGCTATTGGGTAGTCGGTTTGGCTTTGGAACTACATGCCTATGACTGTTTCCCAAGAAATTCGTGGAGCGGAAAATCTTAAGTTTAATAATTTAAGTATTATGAATCTATTATATAAAGTAATGCGACATAATCTTTACAGTTGGAGCGGCGTTTTTGCTCCGGTAAGCTTGGATAAAAACGTCACAATTATATAATATATGTTTGGCATGACAATGGTTATGACTACCACTAAGAAAAAAATAATTTTGAACATAAAAGTGGATGAAGTTCCTTAGGTGAGGTCGGACGGTCAAGAAATCAGTTCATAACCACCATGTTCACAACCGCCACTACCGCGGGCAGTGGTGGCGGTGGGAAAAGCTTTATTCCCACCGTCACAGCCCTTTTTAGGTTGTTTGGATGAGGAGCTTTTTCAAGAAAAGTATTTGGGGTTTTTTTGAGCATCCGGTTCAACATGGTTTTCTAAAAACTACCATTTGTGATTTGCCTTTCTTCCTTTTTGCTGCTGCAATTGTTTTCTTCTCCCATTCACGGTTCTTCACTCATTCTCTATCTTTGCTTCTCTCCGCTGACCATTTGTAAAATGCTTATTTAGGATTTATGTAATATTACTTATTTATGCGATAAATGATTAGCATAAAATACATTTTTATTATTACAAAGTTAAACAATTATTGTTAAAAAGTTATTCTTCAAAATAGAAAAATGTAAAACACTTTTTTGAAAGCACTTAAATGGAGATTTTTTCAACAGTCTACAACTTTTTTCAAAATAGCTTTTTGGACAGCTCTAATGTCACCACTGATTTTCCATCACTTCCATTGCCACTATTGCCCCAAACAGAGCCTAAAGCCTTGTTTGGGAGAGCAGTGCAGATTACTCCTATAAAAAATAGCACTTGTGTGAAAAATATGAGCTCTCACCCTTGTGTAGAAAATGAAACTCAAAATACAGATTTCACTTTTTCCCACCGCACAGGAGCTCAAAAATCATAATACTTTCATTTATCCAGCGAGGTGAATAAAAAAATGCCACTATAGTAAAATTGGAGTACCAAACAAAGTCTTAGACATACCGTGTCTTTGAATTTTTGTCTTTCATTTGTTTTCAACTTCTTGTGTTCTTGTATAATTAAAATAATCAGTAAAAGTGGAGACTATTTGGATGAAAAATGTGGATAACATTTCCTATTTGGATGAAAAACGGGAAATCCTTTTTACTAAAAAATTATGACAGATTGTGGTCATAAAACAACCTTTCTTAAAATTTGACAGCTAGATAAGAAATTATAAGTTGTACCAAATAATGCCTTAGATTTTGTCGTTTGGCCATGAATAATAAATGCTGTTAGATGCATCAATAAGATGGCTAGATAAAATCTATAATGAAGTATTCAGTAGAAAATGATGTAGATGGAAGATAGTGATGAATAGAGTTCTAAATAAAATAAAATAAAATAAAGCAAACTAGGTTTAAGATCTCATTCAACACTGAATATGACATAATAATGAACAGGGATTCCAAAAAAAAAAAACTCTCGATAGTTACAACAATACTAATGTTGATGATTCATGTTTTTGAAACACATGCGCAGATGCGCTTGACTTTACTTTTTTGGAGTTTATCTTAAAGAAAGATTGACATCGCCTATCATTATATTAAAGGGAAGTCTCTTCTTTGGTGTAGCATTGAGACTTCCCTTTTTACCTTTTATTTTTATGTAGTTTTACACTTTTGGAGAGGGAGAGGAAGAGAAAAAGCATGTGGGGATCATGTTGCATTAGTACTAATATATCTAATGTTATTTGTGTGCACAAAGTTTTCCATTTGATTTCAATTTTGATTTCCCCCTTTCCATTAACCTACATGTTCATCAATAAGGAATAAGAGACTGGCTTTCTGTTCTTGTGACTTGTGGTTATAAGTGAGCGAAGTTTCTAACATTTTTCGTCTTTGAGAAGGTGCTTTCATTTGTTAATTTGATGTCTCGATACAAATTCCTCATTCACTAGTACATAAAATTCATTCCTTTTTTGCTTCAAACTTTTGCAGCGTAGGTGTGAGAGGTTGGAGAGCTTATTTGTCGAAATCGAGTGATTAAACATCACGAAGATAAGACATAACAGGTTGTGATCATGCAAGATAACAATAATATTGCTACAGCAAATCCCATCAATGCTTCCTCTATTTCAATTGGTGTGGTTGCAAATGTCATCAGACCAAAGGCCATTAGATTGAAAGCTGCGGCTAATCTAGTAGCTCTCAAGGTGAGTTCATGACTCTTCTCTTTCAAAAAAAGTGAATGATTTGTTTTTTTTTTCACTCTCTTGAAGTATATTGATCAGCCTAAAAATTTCAGTGTAATACATCGGTTCAAGCAGCTTCATTGTGGATGGATAAAGAATCTATTGAAATCTCGGAAGGAAACTCGGAACCTAGTATCTTGCATAGGCCTATTGCTCATGTTGTTTCGAGTTCAACTATCCTACAAAATTTTGTAAGTTCATTGTTGTAATCTATCAATTTGTTTTCCATCACATAAGCTCATATTGAAATTTATTTACTTATTCATATTCAAATTAGAAGGGGAGCCTCGGGGTACCGGTTAAGGTGTTGCCGGGTGACCTTGAGGTCACGGGTTCGAGTCCTAGAAGCAGTCTCTTGCAAAAATGCAGGGTAAGGTTTGCCTACATTTCACCCTTGTGGTGGAACCCTTCCCCGGACCCTCGCTGCGCAGGGATGCTTTGTGCACCGGGCTGCCCTTTATTCAGATTCAAATTGCATTGGCTACGAGTTCTCATCTAAAAATGCAACTTGTTGCAAATAGAATTGTCATAACAAATTAGAGTGTATTGGAAATGAGAATGTTAAGGGGGTTGTGATTTAAAAACATTTATATGCGAGGGATAAAAAAGTGTATTGTCCATTGTTATTAGAAAATTAAAGCTCAGAATTTATGGAATCTTGCTCACAGTTTGGCTCAATTCGAAATCAACTAGGATCTTTTTTTTACTCCAATTTGTATCAAGTTTACCCTGATTCGCCACATATTTGACTCAAAATTTACAGAACATATACAATCTATATAATATTGTAGGTAATACAAAGTTCTTATTTATGTATTTATCAATAGAAAACTCAGAATCGAATCATCTCAGAACTATTTTGTTGGGCTCGGAATGATTTGATTTGGAAACGAGTTTTAGTTGAGCTAGAATAATTTATTATTATTATTATTTTGAGATGAACCAAAGTCCATTGGCCTCTTGTCGATATCAACCCTAGTAGTGCCCAGAATATAAGATAATATAAATTTTAAGCGTTTTTCCTCAAATAGTAAAACCTGCATTAGTTAGATGCATAGATAAAACTAATATGAAAATTTTAGGAAGAAAAAAATGATTGATCAAAGTTAAAGTATTGATCTTACGCTAAAAGAATTATCCAAAAATAGGCTTAACACATCATACAACACCAAACAGGAATAATGGAGAACAACTATTCATAAATCAAACCCTAAATTGTTGAATTAAGGCAAATAATTATGATGATGTGACATATGATGATATTTTATTTTCTTATCAGGCATATGAAGAGCATCAACAAATATTAGTAGATGCACATTCCCTACCTCAAGAGTTGAATCAAGTAAACTGCAACCAATCAGCTCTTAATCTTCGTCGAAGTCTGAGTCCCTCCAGTAATACAAAACAAAGGCATTATTCTTCAAATTATGTTAATAACAGTAAGAAAACAGAAGATAAAAAATCTTCGGATGGATATAAATGGAGGAAATATGGACAAAAGCACGTAAAAAAAAGCGAGTTTCCCCGAGCTTACTATAGATGTGTGCATCCTGCTTGTCCTGTAAAGAAGACAGTCGAGATATCGAAAGATGGTGAAATAGCTGAAATTATCTACAGGGGAGACCATAATCACCCTAAGCCTTCTTCAAAATCAAGAGACAAAGCATGTAATCTTGATAGAAATGAGTCTACTCATGAAGGAAATATATTTGAAAAATGGACGCAGAAATGTAATCTTGATGGAAATGATTCACCTATAGATATTTCTACTGTTTCTGCTAGTTTTATTACAGATGGCAGAGAAAAAGCTACCGAATTTGTCACCATGAGCCAGAACAGGTACTTATGTTACTACTGATGTAGTATGGCATAGGAAGAAATTATTTGAATTTAAAATAATTTTTATTCATTTATGAGCTTTTTGGAGTATCAAAGGTTAGGTCTTTCTCCTCTGAGAGAAGCCACTTTGTGCATAGTGCCAAAGTTTAGGTCTGTTTCCAATCTTCCCCCGCCCAACCCCCAATGATTGGGGACTATATGGGTTCTGTTGTTTTTGTATGAGCTTTTTGGAGTATGTGCTTCACCAATGCTCTGGATGCTGAATGAAGGAAGCATAGTTATGTGCACATAAATCAAAATGGATTCTTGGGTCTGCCCTCTCTGATGTCTTTGGCTTTGATTTGAGGGCATGATTCCGCAACAAACGCGACGGTATATGGGGCCACTATTTCAGTGGTACTCTGTGAGCAGCCACTTTGTGCATTTATTGTCAAAGATTAGGTCTTTCTCCTCTGAGAGAAGCCACTTTGTGCATAGTGCCAAAGGTTAGGTCAGTTTCCAATCTTCCCCCGCCCATACCCCCAATGATTGGGGACTATATGGGTTCTGTTGTTGTTGTTGTATGAGCTTTTTGGAACTAAATTAAATTTGGATGTTAGCATATGCTTCCGCTATATATTGGGTAATTCTTAATGGTTACATGTATATCTGGTGATGCTAATTAATCTATTATATTTTATAAATCATATATTAAAGTTTTGTTTTTGTTGTTTGGTTTACTAATAATTAAATTCATTTTGTTGTTTATTATCAGCAACTTATAAATTTTACTATTGTATTTAACTGTTTCAAACTTTTTTTAAATATTAGATTTCTTTTGGGGCTTATGAACAATTGGGGAAACTTTGATGTGTTCTTTATGAATGACCATAACATGCAACCTTACTGAATGACTAGCTCAAATGAACTAAATCAGAAGTAAACATTTGTCATGCTAATTTTACAAATTTATTCTGATGCTCTTTTTCATCATAGGAAAAATGATTCTAAGTTGGGGGATTCAACCGTGGCAGCAAAAAGCACCACAGTTCCTAAATTAATGTCTTCCATTGATAACAGTCATGAAGCTAATGATGGCTATAGTTGGCAAAAATATGGACAGAAAGTTATAAAGGGAAATCCTTATCCAAGGTAATATTCTTGTGCTTTTTTATTTAATTTATTAAATCATAAGTATGCTGAGCTTGATAATATTGTGGGAAATTTGTATAATTCTTATGTAACTTGACACAATGGATAAGGGCAACAATTCACAACAAAGTAGACCTCGATATTTTGACTTTTTTTAAATAAACAATGACACTTATAGGGTTCTTCCAATGTTGCTGTCACCGGGTCATCATTAGAGATTACCAGTGTAATATTTTCTTAAAATTTCAATTTTCTTGCACTAACCTCTCTACCTTTTTTGCTAATCACTACACCCTCGACCACATCCTCCAACTTTCTGTCTCTCCCTCTCCCATTCTCACCTACTTATGTTTTTGGGCGACTAACAAGGAGAACAATACGAAGGAGATGCAATACAAGCCAAAGTTCAAGAGATCCATTATATGCATGAAGGATTCTCTAAATACTCACCTCTTTATATATAGAAGTTTACATATGAGAGAAAAAAATACTTTCTTAAATGAAATAAAAGAACGAACAATAAAAAGAGTCCGCTTCCCGCATCCCCAATCCTTTGAGTTACATGCCTTTGCTCTTTCTTAATCGGCTTGTCATGTGTCACATATCAAATACTCCCCTAGGAAATCAACCTTGTGCTCAAGGTTAAGTCAAGTGTGACCATCATCGGGCTCAAGGGCATCAAAATCAGCGATGGTTATGCTTTCATCTTCGGTGTCTTATTGATACATTTATGTGTTGGAGAAAATGATTGCTTATAGCGAAAATCGAGTCCATGACGATGTTGATCGAGATATTTTTGGTGGGATAAGCATTGTGGTTGTGGGTTACATTTTATTGGGGGTATGGGTGGGGAAGGGAAGATTGGGACATGCAACGAAGGTGACAAGAAGTTTTTAGGTTGTGTATTTTGTAGGCTCGGTGGTGGAATATTCATTGGGGGTTAATATCAGGATGTTGCAGTGCTCGAGAGGGCATGCAATTCCACTTCCACGAGGTGTGCATTCTCCGTGGCCTTGATCAGAGTGGAGGGTTTGTGTCTGCATAGGCGATGCCAATATACAGCCCATGAAGGAAATAGCCCAAGTAATGTGCAATAGTAAGATTGGGCACATGAATGTTGATCTCAATGAAGTTTTCAATGTAAGCATTCATTGACTCAAATTAGCATATGACGTAGAGGTGTTCAGATTTCTTACCAGACTGACGAGTGTCGTAGTGATAAATCAATTCTTCCTTCATGTGTGTCCAATTTAAGTATGAATTTGTTTGGCATGTCCACAAATCCAGTGGAGAGCATTTCCTTCAATGTAGATGATGGACAATTGCATGTTATAATTGTTCGGTTTACTTTACAATTCAAAAAATTACGCAGTGTGAGCAATCCACCCTGAAGGGTCGGTGTTGTTGAATATAAGAATTTTGAGTTGACGAAGATGACATGGAAAGAGGCTGAAGGTGGATTGGAGTATGGTGTCTGGCTCTGTTGCATTGCCCGAGCGGACATGTCTACGGTGGGCTGATTTGGGGTTGAGAAAGTCGTCGGTTGTGATGTCGGGCGATCAACTTGGATGACATGAATCTCCTACACAACAATTTGCAGGTTAGGTAAGGTAGTCTCAACTCGATCCATGCATTAAGAGAGGGAGGCGATCGTGAGAACTATTTTTTCATCGCGGGCGACGATTGCTCAGATGAAGGGCATGAAATAGACGAGTTGGTGGTGGAGAGTGGCCGAAGTAGTTGGCTTCTAGAGTAGAAGGTGGTTGTCGGTCGAAGGTGTGCATGCCAATCGTTGGGGTTGTGGAATAAGTGGCAGGCGATTAGGAAGGTTCCTGAGCAGCAGGGTGCATCTAGGAAAGGTAGCTCAGACTGATTTTGTAGTAGGGACGAGTGTGAGGAAAATTGGGATCATATGGGTTGGCGTCGCGCGGAGTTGACATCAACAAACGAAGTCGTGCGAGCGCCTGGAGACGTGACTAGGATGAGGCGAAGAGAAGGTCTTGCGATTAATTGGAAGGAGTTGATAGCATCGGGCTTCGCATATACATATGTTTAGTAGAGAACGAGAGCTAGGCAACGAGTGCGTTCGAAGGGCTATTTACGTTTAAGTGCATGCTGGGACTATCATGCTTAGGTTGTTCGAGGGCGTCAGATGGGCGAAGTGACCATGACAGTTGAGTAATTGATAAAGAGGAACAATACAGAGATGTGATACAGACTTGAGAACAAGCCTCTCACCCATGCTCAAGAAGTCAAGAGCTGGATTATATTCCCTTAGGCCCCGTTCGTTTGGGCGGAATTAGGAGATATGAGTTGGAATTGATCCCCCAATTCTAATTCCGTTGTTCGGCGTTGTAATGTAAAGATAGGAATTGGAATTTGTTTCAATTCCATAAGAATTGTTAATAGGCTAATTCCCCCCTCCCAATTACGACCTCTTGAGGTCTTATTTCCCAGTGTAGATCCATTCCTTTCATTGACTGCTCCCCAGTCGGTGCCACTGCTTCTCATCGCCGCAGCTCACCTATGGCCCGGTCTTTCGTGTCCCTCGACCGTCCATCAGGCACACTCATCCCGACTCCAGCTCTTCCCGACGGTCTCCCCTCCGCAAGTGCCTCTGCCATGCCAGCTCCTTGCAGTCTTTTATGACACCTATGAGCATGCTGACGCCCCGCTGCTCGACGCCGCATCCACTACTCGTGTAACGCCCCAGACTACTGTGGGTGCGCTATAGGTCTGCAGACCAGTGCCCCAACCCCTCTCCATGGACTGCCTCACTCGGCGCATCTGCCCATTGGCGGGTTGTTGGAGGCCGCAAACTCCTTTTGATGAAGGAAACTCGAGTTAAGTTGGCAGCGCGGGCACTTCTCAGGAGGTCACCCATCTCGCTACTCCTCCAGCCCAAGCACGCTTAATTATATAGTATCTCCACTCATTTCCATTGATTCTTTGAGCATATGGTTACAGGATAATATAGGCTAAAGATGCCTTTACATTTTCTTTATCATTAATGGTGATTACATTGAAACTTTATTAATTAATGCTAATGTCTCTTAGTCTTCAGGTTGGATCCGACAGTCTAGATTACTTCATTCAGTAAGAATCCCCTAACCGCTTTCTCCCACTCTCTTACACATAATCCCCTGACCGCTCTCTCCAACTCATTTCCACACGTAACTTGAGTTACAAATAGTTTGATCCCACGGGGAGCTTTCCGTAGTCTTCCTCACATGATATTTAGGCTCCATTTCGTTAGGAGAAAAACGTCACCGGAGATGCACGTGTGTTTGGTAAACCTACATTTTGAAACTCCAGTGCGGTGGGGAAGGCCAAAAAACATCATTTTTAATTCCCATTCCCACCATCGGGTGTGAGCTCCATTTCTCATCGCTCAAACAAATAGAATTTCACACAAGTTTGTCACTCACCTAAAAGAATTTCTTACCTCCCACAAAAAAACTGTTTTTTGGGTTCCTCTCTTGCATTCTTCTTTGGTGGCATTATATGGAGTTTTTCCCTTCTAGGATGTTCAACTTCTTAGGAAAAGTTTCCTTAATTCAAATGATTTGCCTGAACTCTCATGGAAAAAAATGGATTGTTTCTTGTAGAAACTATTATAGATGCAGTGATGCAATGTGCGCCGCCCGCAAACATGTCGAGAGGGTATCCGATGATCCTCGATCATTTATCACAACATACGAAGGTAAGCACCATCATTGAATAAACCTGCTGAAAATTTCATGAATGCATCACCCCTAACACAGTCTTCATGCCTTTGCTGATACTGGTAAGGTTTTCTATATTTCCTGTTAATTTTTCAGTTCTATATGATGTGAAACTATGAACCTTTATAATCAAAATCATCTTCTCTTCATGAAATCATTAGATTTTCTTCACCTTCCAAAGCTGAATATGAAGATATTTCCTCATTTTACCAATTGTTTATTTTGAAGATTATCTTGTAACTTTCATTTTTTCTTACACGTATCTCTCTATTGGAAAATGCGCCAAGCAACAATTCCCCCAAGAATACCGCTCACGTCAAAATGACAAAACAGATTTGAAACTTCGATGTACAGATGAAATGAGAGATATCGCACATACGGAACAACTGTTGTATGCACATTGCATCATTTTCGCGGCGGCCTGAAATGGAATCTGGGTAAATCGGACTTCACGAACATCGTGAAAGCTTCCGCTCAGCATATATATATATATATATATATATATATATATGGAAAAAACCAGTTCGGTGGTGCTGGGAGTTCTCGGTGGGCCGACATATCTCTCATTTCGTATGTACATCAAAATTTGTATTTTTCATTATTTATCAAATATGTTTGATGTATTGTTCTAATAGTGGAAGAACAATGAAGTTTGCTTGATGTGAATGTTTTGAGGTATTTGAAGTAAAGAATAATTACCCAAACTTAACTTCCCCTGAAATTACATAAATCTCACATATAAGAGTACATTTCATAGCATCCATACAACAAACATTTCCCTTTGGAGTAAATTTTCGCGGGGGGGGGGGGGGGGGGGGGGGGGGGGGGGGGGAATTTTTGTTCATGGATGTTGTGGGGAGATTTATGTAATTTCAAATGTAAGAGGGGCGCAGCCTGTAATTTAACAAACTTAGAGGAGAGGTTCCGGTAAATATCGCTTTCAAGTAAAGCTATTCTATAAAATTGCGAGGCTGGTTTCTATTATATCTCAGCCTTCATTATTAATGAAATGAAAAGGATGTGCTTCACATTGGCTTGACCTTTAGTTGTAGTGGTGGTGGTTGTAGTTATATTTAATTATGATGTCTACTTGTCTCATTAACTTCTAAATGGTTCTCACCATAACTTATTGAACATTGTTATGTTGTTTTATTTTGACACGTGCGGTGTGAGGGAAAGTTAGTAGGCCCGAGCATCAGAGGGACAACAGATACCTTCGATGCTCCAATTAAATATTGTTGCATGCTCATTTACTTGTTTTTAATATTGTTTATCTGTATTTAACGCGCGGGTCCCATGATATTAATTGTAATTCATATTTTTAGTTTGTATGTATTAGTTTTCAATGATTTCTTACCTGTAATGTTATGCAGCAATTCATGCTAAAAAAGAGTGCCTGAAATTTTACAAGTTTATGGTATTTGATAGCCTTTTGCTAATAGTGATGGTATTTGCTGGTATCTGATGCTCGTGCCCTCTAATTTCATGTGAGAGGGGCATGAAAACCGGTCGGACGAGCCTTTGGCTTGACATGTTCATACGCTAGATTGCATAACATTTTCCGCGTTGCTACATTCGACTAGATTTAACTCGATGGAACCTTCAAATTGGGGCAGCATTTCTTGGAGGAACGCAGTGAGTTGGTCGTATGCCGCTTCACATGCCGCTTCACGAGCCTCCGTAATCTATTGGACCAAAACATTTTCTTTAACCTGCACATCTTGGTTGAAACGTTGTTGGAGGTCTAACTGAGATTCACGAGCGGATTGTTCTGTATTCAAGGCGTTCTTGATCTCCAAGAATTGATTACTAGTATCCTTTGATCGTGTGGAGTCGCCCATGGTAAAAGGTAGAGACCAAATGAGTCAAAAGGAATGAGAGCACTTGATGGGGTTCCCCTAAAAGTTATCTGAGTCAAACCGGACCAAAACACTCAAGCAAGTCAACCCGACCTAGTGAGTCACGTGTACGAATCGCGCTCACTCTAAGGGTCCCAAAGCCGCTCAAAAGGGCGTCTAGAATGACGAGCGCAAACGTACGAGCACCGCACACACGCATGCGTCGGCCGTGCGCATGCGCACGCCATCTTTCGTGCGCACACGCGCGTGGCCTCCGCCGCGCGTGCGACATCCACCACACGCACAACAGCCGCCCCACGCGCGGCCTCTGCCCTGATCTCCTGGGGGTCATGTCCGTCATTTTTGGAAAATTAGTGATCTAGGTGTCCGGAACTGAGCAACGTCATTCGTCAACTCAAGATCCAGCCAGATGCAATTACCAACACTTCTCTCCAAAAAAGCTACAAAAAAGCCACCAAGCCTTCATTTGAAGACATCAACCAGAGGGACAAGAGAGAGCTTTGAGGATTTCCAGCGAGGACTTAACATCTTGCTTGCTCATTCGCTCCGAATCCGCTCTGTTCGCTCTCAAGTCTACTCTTTTTCAAGACTCCAGAGGACGCTTCCACAAGCACCGGAGAAGACATCAGAGAACGCTCTCGTGGATGCTTCGTGGACTTGAACTATTGCCCTTTTTCTCTTTCTCTTGAGGCTTGTAAACGGAGATGTGTCCTATTACCCTCCTTGAAACTCAATCTCTTGTAACAACCAAGGAACTAGTGTAATTTTGCCGGCACAGATCCGGCCCCGTGATTTTTCACTCTTTCCGGGTTTTCCACGTAAAATTTCTCGCTGTCATTGTTGTTGGTTCTCTTTTGACTGTTTGGGCACTCAGCTCAATCTTGAGCTAAGACGGTCTGATTCTCAAGACTGTGAGAAAGCTGAGTGACCCGCAATAATTTGGTGTCGTCTGTGGGAAGGTGTTCCTAACTCTGCTGCAAATCCTTGGAAGAGACGCTTGATCCGCACAAGCACCCCCGACCAATCACAATGATAAGGAGAAACACTTGTACCGCTAACGTGGCGGCTCCAGAGGAGCGCGCTAATCTGGCCCCAAACTCACCCACAAGCAACGTTCTGCTTCTGGAGGGAGCCGCCGCCACACCCGCAACTTCCGTGGGGGAGTGTGTACGACTGATGAAGGAGCGCTAGGTGAAGGTGCTCACCCTACTTCGAGACTTGGGAGTCTCCAATCCTCCCAACCCCGCTGTCGCTTAAGGAGGAAGACCAACGCTCGCCCAGGGACGCGTGGGAGCTCGCTGACTCACCCTTCCCCCTTGCCCAAGTCCTCTCTATCGCTCGACTGGAAAAGGACCCAGTGGATCAGATGACACGACATGACGCCACCATCAACTTCGGAGACGAAGACCTGGAAGGAGTACGCACGCCGCACCAGGACCCTCTTCGTCATCAGCGTAGGAATCAACAACCCATGCTTCATGGTCAGGAGGATACTGATCGACATTGGGAGCTCGGTAGACGTCATTCTTGTCACGACGTCAAGGCAAGCGTCGGGCGCCTGGAAGCTTAGGCGATAAGGCGGACGCACGGGTGACAATAAGACCAGCAAGGCGAGGAAAAAAATATTGTGGCTAGGAAAAAAAAAATTTAAAAATGACTTTAGACAGCAGCTGTCTAAAGTATTTTTATTTTATTTTATTTTTTCCAGCAATTTTTTTTTTAACAACTTTAGACAGCGGTTTTTATAAAAACCGCTGTCTAAAGTGGTTAATTTTTTTTTGTTTTTTGCTGATTTTTTTAATGACTTTAGACAGCGGTTTTATAAAAACAAAACCCGCTGTCTAAAGTTATAATTTTTTTTTTGCTGAAAAAAATGTTTTAAAATTTAAATTCACTTTTAACAGTGGTTTTTATAAAAATCGCTGTCTAAAGTATGTATAGACAGCGATTTTTATAAAAACCGCTGTCTATTCAATTAAAAAAAAAAATTTATAACAAGGCGGCCAACGCCTTGCACACATTCGAGCGCTTGGACGACTAGGCGTCGCCTAGGCGACGCCATTACAAGCATGGTAGACGTCTTGTTCGCATCTACGCTTCACAACACGATGATCGCCCGGGAGCGCCTCAAACCAGCAACGGGGCCGATGTATGGGTTTGACAATAGCCCCGTTCGGGTGCAAGGACGATCACTCTCCCTGCCACCCTCGGGGAGTTCCCGAAATAAGTCACATGCGACATGAAGTTCGTGGCGGTCGACTCCAGCTCGGCGTACAACGCCATCTTCAGCCGCCCTCTCCAGACACTCTTCGAGGCACTGCCTTCTATCCCGCACCTGCCAATGAAGTTCGTTACTCCTAGAGGGATATGCATCGTGCGGGGAGATCAAGAGGCGGCTCGATTCTGCTACCTGCAACAGTCACGCCCCAGCCAAAGTACAATCCTCAGAGATACAATCGGAGCTTGAGGTGGACCAGGGGGCTGGGCGAAACGGTCCCCCACACTATCAATCTACTACATTTCTCTGCTTTTCGTTCAAGAATAAGCCGTAAGGAGAGGCTTGCGTGCACTTGTATCTTCCCTTTCGGTGATATTACAAATACATTCTGGCTTCATCTACTACAATTAGCTCTCTGGAAAGAACGAACCCTGTGTCCTTCTACTGTCAAGGCGAGAACGGACAAATGTCCTTCTACACCTCCTGAAAGAACGATTCTGTGTCCTTCTATTGTCAATGCGAGAACGAACAAAGGTTTTTCTGCACCTTCTAAAAGAACGGATCTCGTGCCCTTCTACTATCAAGGCGAGAAAGGACGAATGCCCTACACCTCCTAAAAGAATGGACCATGTGTCCTACAGTCAAGGCGAGAACGGACAAAGGTCCTTCTCCGCCTCCTAAAAGATTGGACCCCATGTCCTTCTACTGTCAAGACGAGAATAGATAAAGGTCTTTCTGCACCTCCTGAAAGAACGAACCTCGTGTCCTTCTACTGTCAAGGAGAGAACGGACAAATGTCCTTCTGCACCTCTGAAAGAGCGGACCCCATGTCCTTCTACTGTCAAGGAGAGAACAGACAAATGTCCTTCTGCACCTCCTTAAAGAGCGGACCCCATGACTATCAAGGCGCGAACGGACAAATGTCCTTTTACACCTCCTGGAAGAACGGACCCCATGTTCTTCTACCTCACGATGAGAACGAACCCCAATCCTCATATGGATTCCAAGCAAGATGGACCCCGAGTCCTCATTCGACATCAGGACTGGAGGGGGGGACACCCCTCCGCGCAAAGTTCAGGCACCAACCCTCGACACTAACGCCAAACACCAATCGCTAAAGTTAAAGCGCGGTGTCAGGCTCGCACATTCATACAAATGGAACGTGAAAAACAAAACATTTCTGATCCATCACAACACACAAAGCTCAAACGGATGAACAACTCTATAATCTCAAAAAACACCACCGTGGCTACATAAAGAACAAAAGCATGCTACGGTACTAAGCCGCGCCTACCGCTACCGAAACAAAAGAGCAAGCAAAAGATACAAAGCGTGTGTATAGCGTAGATACAATCTGGCAAAAAGGTCATCCATCGATACCTACATTAGGGTCGTCATCCGTAGCGTCATCCACCCCAAGTTCGGAACGCTCCGACATCCTCCACGCATTTTTCGGCCAGGTGCACGTTTTTCGGCCCGAGAGCGCGTTTTTGCCCGTGCACGCATTTTTTGCCCGGGCATGCATTTTTTTCGACTAGGTGCATTTTTTTTGTACGAGCACACATTTTTTAGAACTGACACTTTTTTTGGCCGGACAAGTGCTTTTCGTCCGGACATGAATTTTCGCCTCGGCGGCTATTTTTCATCATGGCTGACATTTTTTTTCACCCGTGAGCTCGTTTTTCTCGAGCGCGCGTATTTTGGCCAGAGCGCTCGTTTTTCTCGTTGGCGCTCATTTTTCGCCAGGGCGCGCATTTTTTGCCAGGGCACGCATTTTTTCGCCCAAGTGTGCATTTTTCAGCCGTGCGACTGTTTTTTGCCCTGACGGGCGTTTTTTTTCGTCCGGGCACGTGTTTTCTCTTGGGAGTGTTTTTCGTCCAGGGAGCGCGTTTTTTCAGCCGTGCGACTGTTTTTTTGCCCTGACGGGCGTTGTTTTTCGTCCAGGGTGCGCGTTTTTCGGTCCGAACGCGCGTTTTTTCAGCCCAGGCGCGAATTTTTTGACCAAGCTTGCGGTTTTTGCGCTAGTGCACATTTCTTGCGTGGGGGCGCGTTTTTTGTGCGTGCGCGAGTTTTTGGCGCTGCAAGCATTTTTCGCGTCGGTGTGCATTTTTTGCCTTGTCGTATTTTTCGCACTGGGGTGCATATTTGTGTCGGCGCGCGCTTTTTGCACCACAACACATTTTTCGCGCGAGCGCGTATTTTTTGCCCGGGCGCGTGATTTTCGGTTAGAGGGCGCGTTTTTGGGCCGAACGAGCATTTTTCAGCTGTGCGCGTGTGTTTTTGTCGGGGCCGCATTTTTGTCGGGCGCACATTTTTTGTCCGGGCACGTGTTTTTTGCCCGGACGTGTGTTTTTCGCCCGGGCGTGCATTTTTCGTCCGTGCTGCTGTTTTTGCCCTGACGGGTATTTTTTCGTTCGGGCACGCATTTTCTCTTAGGAGCGCATTTTTCGGCCCTGACGCGCGTTTTTCGGCTCAGGTACTCTTTTTTTTACCGATCTTGCAGTTTTTGCGCGAGTGCGCATTTTTCGCAGGGGAGCGCGTTTTTCGCGCGTGCTCGCAAGTTTTTCACGCAGCGAGTGTTTTTTGCTTCGGCGGGTGTTTTTCGCGTCATTGCACCTTTTTCGCATCGACGCGTGCTTTTTGCGCTAGGCCACATTTTTCACGCGGGCGCGCTTTTTTCGGCCATGACGTGCAATTTTCGGCCCGTGTGCGCATTTTTCGCTTTTGTGCGCGTTTTTCATCCGGGCGCGCGTTTTTTAGCCAGACGCACGTTTTTCGATCGTGGAGTGTGTTTTTTTGCCCGGGCCTGTGCTTTTTAACCTGTGGCGAGTTCTTCACCAAGGCACGAGGTTTTCGCCCTAGAGCACGCTTTTTACATCCGGGCCCGTGTTTTCCGCCTAGAGCGCGTTTTTTGCCTGACCGCATGTATGTCGGCCTGGGCGCGCATTTTCCGCTTGACAGCGTTTTTTCCCCAATGCGCGCGTTTTTGCTTGGGTGCACATTTTTCGCCGGATTGTGCGTCTTTCGCCCGAGTGCAGCTGAACGCGCCAAGGGATGAGGAAGAAAAGTGACTCAATTTTAAGCAGGTGAACGCGCCCCCCTCCAAATTTCTGAGAAGCCCTAAAACATGCATAAATGGCTGAGTGGTGGGAAAATCGACACCTAAAATAACTGTTTGGTGCGACTTATAAAAAATCGGCAGTTTTTTGAACCAAACAACTGAATCAAACACAGCCTAAATGGAGAAATCGTTGAAAGAAATTTAATGCTCTGCTCCCCCATTTCAATTTGCATTGGTTACCAATGTCTCCCACCTTCCTGCTCTCTATTCTTAAAAGAACTTTTAAAACATCATTAGATTGTCATCAAACCTCCATATCATATTATTCATCAACTCGGCCTCTCGGGCAGAAAAAATATTTGTAAAAGTCCATGTAGTAATGTATGCGCTGAGCATCATATACACGACATGATAGCATATACATGTGCTAACATTGATACATATACACAATCTTTTTGCGCATATTTTTGAGCTGGTTTTAAATTTCAAATCATATTTTCATAATCACCCCACCTAAACATCCCACATAATCACCCCACCTAACCATCCCACATAATCACTCATAGTAGCTCATGTGTTTCATGCCCTTCTTATTTTAATTGCCTTTTGACCTTATAAAAGAGGGATTTGTGGTGAAGCAAACCAAGACACCAAGGAACAGGCTTAAAGAGGGGAGCAATAGTGCACGATGAAGGTCGTGGTAGGCGTTGATATGCGATTGCGGGCTGCATTGACATCAGAGAACGTAAAGTGTGCGGGTAGCGGCAAGGCGTAAGATACAAAGGCTGCGACAAGGTGCGAGGTGCTCGATGGTTGCGTGCTCATAATCGGTGGTGGTTGTGCAGAAGTGGTGACGTTGGTGGGCTGTGCATTCGCGGCAAGGTCAAGTCCTGACTTGGATCTCTTCTATGGTGCATTGATCTTGCTCCAGATTATTGTGATTTCCTTGGGATTGTACGAATCCCAGCAAATGGTATTGGAGCGAGGTTGGGTAGAAGACCAATGACTGGATGTTTGGGGAAAGAGTCTGACTGTGGTGGTGAACGACTAGGTCATCTTCCCATCTTTTCAAATATGACATTGAGATTAGTCAGGTTTCACTAGTTTTTGTTGAGGACCGTCATGACAGGGAAGAACACGACTCCAGAGAGATTTTCAGTGGAGAAGTTTGACGGTGGCGGGAAATTTATCCAATGATAGATTCGAGTTAAGGATATGTTGGTTCAATATGGCTTTGATTCGAGTCTTGTAGGGGCACGACAAATTGTCTGCAGCGGTAAAGGATAAGGACTGGAAGGATCTTGATGAAAAAGTCATAAGCAGAATCAAGATGTGTGTCACTGACCAAGTGATCTTCAACATCGAGGCTGAAGAGATGGCAGTCGGGCTTTAAGAGAAGTTAGAGTGGTTGTACCTGACAAAATCTGTGATGACAAGATTGTTGTTGAAACAACGCTTCTATGTGCTGAAGATGCAGGAAGGTGACAACCTGCAGGAACACTTCAATGTGTTCAACGGTCTTCTGAGTCAATTGCATGTAGTTGGCTCGAAGGTAGAGGAAGAAGATAAGACCCTCTTGCTTCTTACCTCGCTCTCGACATCCTACAAGCAACATGGTGACTACGCTCCTGTATGAGAAGGATATGATGGGGATGAAAGAAGTCACTTTGGCGTTGTTGTCCAGTCAGATGCTGAAGGACCCCAATCCTAGGGGTGACCAGATCTTGGTAGTGCATTGACGCGAGAGGAGCTTCGACAAAGGATCGAGTGGTGCATGGGCTTGATCGGCGTCAAAGAAAGCAGTGATGTGTATCCATTGTAGACAGATTGGCCACATTATGAGACATTGTCCGCAGCGTGCATGGAGTTCTGGTACTTCAGCTGACGTCAGGATATATGTATGGTGACACTGGACTTGTCAAGAGATGACAACCTTTATTATGTCACTGAGAGTCGGGGCGACTTTGATAGCTGGATGCTTAATTTTAGTGCATCGCAACATACTCAGACGCGTCAATGTTTAGTTTCTTAGAGGTGACGTCCGGGTCGGTCATTCTGGGTGACGACTCGATATGTGAGGTCACGGGGATAAGAATGGTGGACTTGCAGACGCATGATGGTGCGATACAAAATTATTCTCAAATTTCATTATTTTAATTAATGGCCAATTATGTATGTCTTAAAGCTTTTTATCCAAATTAGATAAAAATGCCCAAGACACTTATTGATCTTTATTAGATATAATTCAAATTATTTATATATTTAAATTTTATTATTTTAGTTACTTCAAATTATATTTCTCAATTGATCCATATTCATAAGAATGACTAAATTTTATGTTGACCGTCAACCTAACACAACCCTCATCATTTTTCATCCGGGTTTGGGACCAACATAGGCTGGTTTAATGTGAGTTGCAGAGATGAGAATGCTTAGGTGGATGTATGTACACGCGAGACTGAATAAAATTAGGAATGAATGTACCAGGGATAAGAGAGGAATGACACCAATTGTAGAGAAGATCGACTAGGATGGTTTGGGCACATACAAAGAAGATCAGTAGAGACACGTGTTAGGCGTTGTGAGAGTTTAGTCACTAGACATGTTAAATGAGGGAGGGGTAGACCAATAAAGACTTGGAATGAGACTACAAGGAAAGACATGATGTACTTATACATTAGTGAGATTATGACTAAAGATAGGGCACAATGACTACAAAGGATCCATACAGCCAACCCCACTTTAGTGGGATAATGGCTTGAGTGTTGTTGTTGTAGTTACTTCCAATTATACATGTTTTAAAAGTTTAATATTTTTGCTAATTTTTTAAAAAATAGATAAAAATGAATAATTGATTATTATTAAGTAATAAAATTCTAAAATATTATGGTGAATAAAAAAAAATGTATTCTCAAATTTCATTATTTTAATTAATGTTCAATTATATTTTAAAAGCTTATTATTTTTTTGTTAATTCATAGAAATATAGAAAATTGAATAACAATAGTGTCAAACAATAATTATATAAATTATAATTGAGATTAATTAAAATAATTTTTCGAATGTATACGAATGATCAACTATTGTAAATAATTACACGACATTAATATATTATAAACATAATTTTTTATATGTCATTTTGTTTTTTTAATAATTTTATACACTGCTCACACAGAAAATTTCTGCGTCTGCCACTGATTCTCGGGTTGGTTCTAGGTACCCGAATATAAGAATCGAGAACCGAACCAAGAGGACGGTTCAGAAAAATTTGGATCCAGAATCGAACCGAGACCCTAGAGAATTGACCCGAACCGCTCAGTTCAGTTTCGGTCCGGTTTTCGGTTCTTCAGTTATTTTTGCATCACATAATTTTGAGAAAAAATGTTCGTGCGTGTAACACCAAAGATCACCGTGCGTTATACACTATCAAACTATCGCTTTTTGCAAGCACATTTTTTTAAGCGTAATTGAACGATCATATTGTGCCTGTATTTTTACCGCACGATGAGAATGGTGCGATACTCATACCTAATTATCTCTATTTTGTACCGCCTTTGATTCTGGACCTATACGATAAATAGCATCTGAGAAAACCCAGCGAGCTTTCTCCCGATTCCCCCAGTAGCCGCTCCACCGGTATTTCCCAGTGCACGCCGACGACAGCCGACGACAGCCGACCACAGCCGACGTCCTCTCCGGCCTCGGTATCGCCTCCAGAGTCCTTCCCAGCGATTGCTCCGCAGCGTACTTCCGTCGGCTCCGTCGACCTCAACTCTGTCGGCCGCCGACCCCCATCGCATCCTGAAGCTGCCCGATCTCCTCCCTACTTTTCCTCCTCCCTCTGTCTCCTCCACAGAGATCGAAGTCTCTCCTACCCCGCTGCTTGAAGCCCACCAGCCTGACCCCGTAGTCCAGCCAACCTTCTTCTCCCCTTTCATTTTCCCTCATCCAGAGCAAATTCCGATATCCTATTTCCCTCGTCACCTCCAGGACTTCTCCACAGCTTCCTCTTCCTAGCCATATCCCACATAGCATTTGCAGGCTTGTGGTATTCCTTTTACTCCTCTTTGTGCTTGCGTCTTACTAATGTATTTCATACTTCTTTTTATTTGATCTTTTAAATTTCAGAGCTTGCTTAATTATGAATGAACATGTTTGTCGTTAATCTGAAAATTCATTTATTGTTTATCATTTGATTGCTATGTTTTTTTTTGCATGTCACATGAACCCTAGGTTAATTCCTTTGATTTGGATTCTTCTCGTCGAGGCAATGAATTTGGACTATTTACACGTCAAAAACGGTGACCGGATTATAGAGAAATGACTCCGGTAAGATGAATGCGTTCAGAATTTTTTTGTCTGGAGGAAGACGATGTTTGGCCCCCCTTGTTGAGATTCCTGGATCCGCCTCTGCATCCAGTTCGAATTAGCAGTGCACTATTTATCTGACCCCAAATATTATTTAATATTAACATATCTGTTTCCGGGTTACATTAGCACTGCACTAAAAAGTATTGCCCGACCCAACTATCAATAATCCAGATCTCATCAGCACTTCAAATTTGTATATGTAGTGCTTATACTTTTTCCTAGGCAGAGGTCGACATGGGTTATTCAGCAACACCTACTTGTTGGGTTTTCTCCAAACAAGAGTGAACAATACATCCCATGTGCGCAGCTGAATAAACATACAAGAACAACCCGAAACAGTTATAGGATCTTGCGATTTCATGAATCTAGAAACAAAAGGTATAACACATTGCAATATACCTGAAAGTGATTGAGTTAAGGTTCAACCAAGGTGCTCCAAAACTGATCCAGAACAAGCGTTTGAATTCCAATCACAGAAAGTGTATCTGCGTCTCTACGACATTCCACACGAGCGAAGAAGAACCCCGACGTCTTGTCCAACAAGGCGTGAGTCGGAGAGGAAATGCCCTCTGCGTCCCCACGAATTGCTAGGTTCATTGAAGGGGAGGCGGCGATGGTCGGCGGCGGAGCTCGCGGAACAGGCAGTGGACGGTCGACGGAGAGTTGCGGAACTTTTCCGTCTCTGGCACTGTGCGACGGTTCCCCTTAGTTCCCGATCTAAAATCTCTATCTTGAAAGCCCTAAATCTTTGTCTATTTATACTAAGATATATATGGGTCTTTCTACCCGCAAAGCAAAATCAATAGAAGTGAATAAACAGTCTTTCGGTCTGTCAACAGAAGTACTCGACGATTCGTCGTGTACACTCGACGATTCGTCGTGTACACTCGACGATTCGTCGTGTACACTCGACGATTCGTCGTGTACACTCGACGATTCGTCGTGTACACTCGACGATTCGTCCTGTACACTCGACGATTCGTCCTGTACACTCGACGATTCGTCGTGTACACTCGACGATTCGTCGTGTACACTCGACGATTCGTCGTGTACACTCGACGATTCGTCGTGTACACTCGACGATTCGTCGTGTACACTCGACGACTCGTCGTGTACACTCGACGACTCGTCGTGTACACTCGACGACTCGTCGTGTACACTCGACGACTCGTCGTGTACACTCGACGACTCGTCGTGTACACTCGACGACTCGTCGTGTTCACTCGACGATTTTCGTGTTCACTCGACGATCGAGTCTTTGACAGCACGACATGAATATCACTCAACGAATTCATAATTAGTCGTGTTCACTCGACTAATTCGTCTTGTTCACTCGACTAATTTCGTTGTGTTCACTCGACTAATTCGTCGTGTTCACTCGACTAATTCGTCGTGTTCACTCGACTAATTCGTCGTGTTCACTCGACTAATTCGTCGTGTTCACTCGACTAATTCGTCGTGTTCACTCGACTAATTTCGTCGTGTTCACTCGACGATGTCGACGTGCCAAACCTATTCAACTTCAATGAATAATAAGATTGGTCCTTTCACTCATATCCAATATGAGAAAGGCCAATCCTTCCTCCAATTTCTCCAAACGCTCTTATGTGTTACCCCATAGACTCATATCGCGGTGGCAGTGAGACTAATTGCTTGATTGCTTTGAGATCACCTTGGAACTACCAACACTACTCCCCAATAAAGCACACACTAAGTAAAAATGTAACTTTTTAAGAAATATCTCAGAATAACCATTGCATTGTCCACCCCAATAGAGTATTGTCTGGAGGGCAGTGCACACTAGGGCCAGACAATTATTGACTTTTGTTTGTAGTAGTATTATGATGCGAGAAATGATATATAAATAACCCTGACATCAGTGACGGAACTAGGATTTTAAACTCAGCCCAGGTACAAACTAAAAATTAAAACAATGCATTCTGAGTAACGTTCTCACAATTCAATACAATGAAAAAATAGCCATGCAACGGGCTTCGTCGTGCCAAAAAATTCCACCAAATTATGAGTAATAGACTTTGCTCTGTCGATTTTTTTGTCAAATCTAGGACAAATTAAAAGCTGTGGCATCAAAATTTTTTGTCAAGCCTAAGGCCGAGCGATAGACTGTTAGCTGAAAATTTTCATCAAGTCTAAAGTTGAGTTGTAAAATGTAATATAAAATTCTCCGCATACCCACCTTTCTAAAATCTCGAGTTTTATATGTCAGAACTTGTCAAGGTACTTGATTGCAAGTGTGGGACGATCTGAAAATATTGTATAATCAATGATAATGACGATAATCAATAAATTTTTTTTATTTAATTATATAGATCATCAACATTACGAAGCAAATTTTTTTCCCTAATTAGAGACAATGACGAGAAGGTGATAGTACTGATCGTCGAGCAGAAAAATGAAAGATTTCCGATTAGCCCATTTTTTTAAGGAATTCTTTGAATAGTCTCCACAATTCCAATGACGGTGATGATTACTCGATCCGATAATCGGAGCTCAAGAAGTCAGCTCATGAAGGTTAATTTGTACAAAAATAAAACACCATCAAAACTCCATGAAAATCTTAGATTAAGGACTCTATTTTATGTGTGAGTCCAACACAACTTTCAGATTTGATTTTCGTTAAGCGGTTGAAGAGAAATTGACTTGTAAAATTTTGTAATTCATATGAGACAGAACCTACATTGTTTTCGCCAAAAATTGAATCTGGGCACGCGTCCGAGTGTGCCCGTGAATAGTTCCGCCCCTGCTTGACATTATTTGTAAAATGATTGAACCAATTTTCTTGAAGAAACATATGGAAATTGGTTTCTCTCCCTCTCTTTCTCTCCCTCCATCCTTATGTCTTTGATGCCTTAGTTCTCTCAATTTTGGAAACAAATTGTCCAACCTACTCCGGTCCTAGAGTTTTTTCAACCATTCCCATAAGTAATATTCTCCTAGGACCCTCCAAGGTTAAATTAGGTTTGAACAACGTATTGTGTAGTGACCACTAAATTCTAGTATGACTATAAAAAACTAGAATGCACAAAGCACTAAGGAGCCCCAACTCCATTGCCCTCTCCCTCTGTGAGACAGTGACCAAATGTCACCATTGATATGTTTCATCACATGCAAGAATGCCGGTTGTATTTCATGTACAACCTCATCTAGTCCCACGGTTACAACCTCTTCTATAAGAATAAAAATGCTCTATTCTCTGCTCTTCTTGTAACCGTGGATCCTCCCATCTAACCACAACCTGAGCTGCATAACCAATCATTGCAGCAACTTCATTCTCCAGAAACTGAATTTCCTTGTTACTAATCTTCCTATAGAGGCTGGACCCAGTGTGATTGATGACAAGCCTTCCTCTTCGCTAAAGTTCTGGTTGAGCCGATCTCGTGCAAGTTAAACGAGTCGTAGTTTGACAACTACTTGGGGATGGACCCTGCCGACAACCTAACTACTCGTAATTTGACATCAATTGCCCTTCTTAACCTCTCAGGGGCAGCCAAATGCCCGCATGCTTTTCGCAATCCTGAAGGCAACAAGTTTTCAATGCTTCATTAATCTCCTGGCTCCAACATTTGTTATGTTGAGTTATAAGCATCAACTTACAACTAGGTTCTCCATGGATAATAGATAGGGAGGTACTCAAGCTCTCCTCTCCTTGAAGTAGAGACCCACCAAGCCCTATTGGGTGTTCATCAACAATTTTCATTAAGAGATGATAGACATTTGTGACCTATGACCCCTTGTTGCCCAACCCTTTTTATGTTTGTCAATCATTTTCAACAAATAACGGCGAAAATCGGTTTACCTCAAACCCTCTGTTGCCTAGCTCGCACTTGGACAACAATTTCACACGTGGCCCGTATACGACTCTAACTGCCAACTGCCCTAAGCCAGTGGCATCCTCTCCATCTTCCAGCGACCCATTAATTCAAGGTCCATCAAAGTTTCGCCTCGAGGTGGTAAAGACCACCTTGCAGCCCGTTACGTACCAAGAAGCCGCTTTGTATTGCGACACCCACGACCAATACATCCCCCTCTGCGCTTCCTTCTTTGAGATTGTATATGTGATAAATGGCAAACCACACATTGTAGACACACTCTCCCGTTAACACTCACTGAGATTCTAAACTTAAACAAATATTCGGCTTTTTACCGAGATCACATGCATATAACAACCATGCCTAAAATTTTGTGAGCTCATCTAGTTGCTCATATGGTATGAGAAGCTGCTTGAGTATGTCCTAGTCATGCCAGGTCTAAGTCGAAGGACACAACCGTTGAGATTTTCACCATACACGGGTGATTCACCGTTCACTCCACCTTTGTTAACATAGTTCTTTACATGGTACAAATTTGTCTACAAAGTTGATGGTATTTTCACTATGGTTTTAAGAAAATTTCAAAAAATATTTTCAATATCGTTGCATGTCATTTGCATTTTAACATTTAGACATTTTAGACCTATATCTTTAAAATCTATAATGAACAACCAAATGATCTTGGTAGCTAATAGTTATGTAAACTCAAAGCTCCTTTGTTCCCCCAATGAAATATTACCTATTAAAAGATTCCCAAGGAGATGAGAACAAAATTTTAATGGGCAGCCTGGTGCACAAAGCATCCCGGCACAGTGAGGATGATCTGGGGAAGGGTCCGACCACAAGGGTGAAATGTAGGCAATCCTTACCCAACATTTTTGCAAGAGGTTGCTTCCAGCACTCGAACCAGTGATCTCAAGGTCACACGACAACACCTCAAAGTACGCCAAGGCTCCCCTTCTATGAGAACACAATTTTAATAACTAAAAAATTATTTTATAACAAATTCAATGATTTTTAAAGAAAATTCAGTGGTTTTGGGGTTGTTAGATATTAATATTACTCTAGAGTGTTGAAATAGAATAGTTACCTTAGAAACTAGTGAATGATCTACATGCTTTAATATGAGAAATTAGGTTTTTTTCAGAATAATTATTGTTTGACTAATTAAGGATTAAGTATTTCTTATGAGAACTAATTAAGATATTAGCTAGACATGAATATTTGTAAGTTAATTAATGCTTAGGAGTTAATGTGTTTAATTAAGGATTTACTCAAGTTTCATTCAGACTAATTAGTTTCAAGTTGGCTTATTAGGGTTATTTATTTATTAGGTTAATTATTTTTTGAATGTTAGTTATTCTATTGAAGCAAGTAATTAGGGTTAGCTAGCGAGACTAAAAATAAGCTTAATATCATTTGATTAGGCCAATACGTATAATTGAGAAGTATATTAATAATTTAATTTCTCTAAGGGTCCATTTGTTTGGACGGAATTGAGGACCAGAAATTAGAATTAGAGGTTCATTTTCATTGGAATTGAACCACAATTCAATTCCGAAGCCCCAATTCCGTCCAACCGGAATTTGTTATTTTAAAAACTATTGAATCCTCCTAATTTCCAAACCTAAGCAAATTAGCATTAAACCTCTTTTAATGTCTTTTTGCATCCAGAAAGTCAATATCATCTCAAAGTAGTAAATCTCTCTTGATTTTTTTTAATACCTCAGTGTTCTAATTCTTTCTGAATGATGTGCTATACTGTTTCATTTTTTTGTTTTCGTATTTTTATTAATATTTCTATTTTTTAGGAAAGCTAAGATGCCGCACAGGGCCCGGCCTATGACGGCGATTCTCATATTTTTTGGAGTCAACTTCGTACTTGAATCTACGATCAACCCGGTCTATGATTTCATCTGCTTCCTTCCCTACTGGGAGAGAAGAGTATGTTCCAGTTTGTTTCTCTCCATTTTAATATAATGTGCTTTCTTTGCTATTCCAGCCATGAAGCTCTTTTTACTACAAAATGAAAACAGAAACAAAAACTCCCCTTGGTTTTATACACCATATCCTCCTTTCATACTTGTTTTTTCTTTCTTCATGAAGTTTCACATCTATTGAGCAACTTGTAATTTGTTGTTGAACTATTTCCTTTATGAACATGCCAATTCATTTGGGATTTAGGAAAGAGTAATAGTCTCCCACTATTGACTTGTCATTCAAAAATCCGCAGACTTTCTCGGCTATGCTCCAGCTTGATTTTTTTAATGATGTTGATGATGTACTTATTTTGAAACTTGAAATTATTATACTTGTGTCTGTACAAGTTTTTAACTGGGAGCTTTGATGGCCCTAGAAAAACTTCGCGACCAGAGGCAATTCTTTCGATGGTGAAATATTTTAGGCAGATTTCCATAATTTGCCGTAGATGGAGATGGTGGCAGAGGGGATACTGCGGAGCCTAAGTAGGAGCTCTAGGGGGAACTTCAACACTAAGTAGAAAACTAAAGATTAGTTCTCGCTTCCTTCATCCATGGCCCTAATGCTCCCTAAATCGACTTACAAACATCATTTTGCATACAAGCCCTCACAAGTGGGCTAATTCCAAATATTTTGTTAAAGTTTTATATATTTTGTTGTTGTCTTATTAAAAATAAATATCAAGAAGTATCTATCTTTCAGTAGGTTTTCTTGTAATTGGATTATTGGAAATTGTGCTTCATGTCTGCAAAATGTGCTAACATTTGCTTCTTTTTATGTATCAGAGGGAGCGGAATCGGAGGGAGAGGGAGAGGGAGAGAGGAAGCAACAGCGAAATATCATCAGTGAATTAATATGATTCCTACTTTAGGTATTTGCAACTAGAAATTCTTATTTTTTATTTTATTATTCGTCGAAATAGAAGGGGAGCTTTGGCTCCCGTGGAATTGGTTTTTGCCTTTAATAATTATTTTCCGCCTGTTTGGATGGAAAGAATTGAGGCGGGAATTGGAATTGATGAATATCGTGGGTTTTAACATTTGCCTTGTCCCAAACGCTTGGTTTTGACGGAAGAAGTGTGCAGTCCTCTTCTCGAGATTTTCTTCCTCTTCTCGCTGCGCCGATCCTGCGAGAGATTTCGCCGGCGGTGAGTCTTCCTTTTCTCGCTTCTTTATTCCTCTTCATCTTCCTCTTCATATCCCTCCTCTTCACATTTCTGCAGAGAGCCCGATGGCATTTGCTTCGTCACGCATCTGGGTTTTTGCCAGTGTTGTAGAGGGTATTTCCTATTTTCTTCCCCCTCGTTTTCTTGTTTTCTTGCCGGAGATTCCGTCTTGAGATTGTCTTTTTTTCATCTTCTTCGACAGGAAGCTTCCAACATCCCAGTAGCTTCCAACATCCCAGTCTCAGGTTCGACGAGAGGCTTCCAATAGCATTTTGAGATTTTCATTCCTCTTTCTTCTTGATTAATGAATTGATTGCAGTTTTGTTTTGCATAAAATTACTTTGTTTCTTGAGCTGGAATTGAATTTTTTTTAAGAATATTTAAAAACAAAATATTTTTTTTTAAGAATATATTGCTGGAGTTTTGAACGATGAATACATGTGCTGTATGCAGTAATGTGTTATATCCATTGACTACTTTTTTGCTCAAAAATAGAAGAGAAAAAAATCCTTAGGTAACTTAATTGTTAACAGTTTGCATAAAATTACTTTGTATCCTTGTGTATTTGTTCTGTTTCTATCGATTTGCTCACTTTTGTTTCCTCATTGTTATATGTTAGATGGATGTTGCGGAGTTGAGAGAGAAACTAATAAAAGAATATATTATGAAATTTGGGTATCTCAGAGCACTCGGTGCTACTTGGGTATCATTAGAATATATTCCCTTGGAACCCGTAGACCATGAAATGAATACTGTACTACGGTTCTCATTACTTAGACGCATATATAAGGGTCCATAAGTCAACTGCTTCAATCTGTTGCGTATGGGTAAACAACCATTCGGCGAGCTATGCCACATTTTGTCTACTAGAGGTCTAGTGCACGAAAACAAATATGTTTCGGTGAAAGAATCTCTTGGGCTATTCTTATACATTATAACACAACAAGAAGTTCCACGATGTTGGAGTTACGTATCTCCGATCCATGGATACCATAGTAGACACTTCAATATCGTGCTCAGAGCGATGATGAAGTTAGCTAGAGACTATATCAAGTTGCCGGAATCGAGATCGAACCATAGATGGAGATGGTTCGAGGACTGCATTGGTGTGTTAAATGGCACACATACATGTAACTGTGCCTACCGAAGATCATGACAGATATAGAAATCTAAAACAAGCAATAACGACTAATGTGCTAGGTGTTTGTGACAACCAGATGGAATTTTTGTATGTTATACTTGGTTGAGAAGACCCATCTTCAAATTCAATAGTGTTGCGTGATGCGCTAGAAATGACAGATCGATTTGAAGTACCAATTGGTAAGCCGTTACTTTTGTTAATAACATTCTGCTCATTTTTTTCAACAACATTCCACGCATTTATGACAAAAAAATTTATATTGATGAAATTGATAAGTACTTGATACGTTATGTTTTTACTTAACTTACCGTTATGTTTAAAGTTTGAATGTTTGTACATGTGTGATGGGCGGGAGACGGTAATCAGGCGAGAGAGGTTATTGAACACAGTTCCTCAACCGCTGTAACCGCTCAATCTCCTATATGTAATGGACCTGCCGTGAGGTAGGAGTATGTATGCGGTGTGAAGTAAAGTATTTCCTTATTTTTCTCCTCCCTTGTCTCCCCGCTTGAGTCGACGGTGCGCCGCCGCCTCTTCCTTCTTTTACTCACGTTTCCTGCAGGAAAAAAGGTAACGTATCAGTGGTATCAGAGCACTTTCTGGGACGTGGCAACTTTCCATGGGAGACCACCATACACGACAGACTGATCTCCGCAAGGAGGTTGACGCCCTGAAGGAAAAACTACACCAACTTGGAGATGATAATTGGAAGCCTGCGTTGCAGGAGATGGAGCATTGACAATCGACGACCATGTAGGAACTTAAACATATGTTTCTGACATTTACTACCGGCCTTCCCAGGGCCCAGGCGGCCGCAGAGCACTCATCCAGGGCCAAGGTTGTACACCCTCCTGCAAGTTATACCTTACCAACACGCATCACTTGCTTGGAGTTTCCTTGATTTGCCAGAGACGCCGTGAGGGACTGGATCTTTCGCAGTGAGCAGTTCTTTGAAGTTGATGGTACCCCAGATAGTATGAAGGTGAAGGTGACTGCCATGAATCTTGAAGACAAGGCTTTGACTTGGTATTAGAATTTCTCTAAATCCAGGCTGGCGGGTTCTGAATTGCATTGGGATGAATTCTCAGTTGCTATTCATCAACGGGAGTTGCTATTCATCAACGGTTTGCTCCCACAATCTTTGATGACCCCATGAGTGAGATCAAAGAGTTGAAGCAGACGACATCAGTACAACATTACCTGAGGGAGTTCGAAGCCCTGCGTAACAAACTAATTCTCACGGAGGAATACACTATCAGTTTATTTCTCACGGGGCAACGCAGGAATATCTCACTGCCCGTAAGAATGTTCTATCCATCCACCCTTCAGAAAGCATATGCTTTGGCACGTATACAAGAACAACAGTTTGCATTGGATCTTCCAAAAAGCTCTCATCATCAGGGGGCACAGCACACGAGCTCGTCACTGGAAGGCAATAAAACACCCTTCAGGGTGCCTGTCGCCAATTCCAGCCGGCCTACCCCATCCAAAACCACCAAACGCCTTACACCCAAGGAGATGAATGAGAAACGACAAAAGGGACTTTGTTTCTGGTGTGACCAGAAATATTTCAAGGGGCATAAATGTGGAAGCACAACACAACTTTATGTCTTAGAAGTGGCAGTACCAGAAGAAGAGGAAGAAGAAGAAGGGGAGGGAGAGGAAGTACAAATGCCAGAAAAAGAACTGCCATCTCATGAGCCTCTAATTACCCCCCAAGTGTCTATGCATGCTCTTACAGGCATCATAGATTTCCACACCATGAGATTCACCAACTCATACAAGGGGCAACAGATCTTTATACTTATTGACACGGGCAACACGCATAATTTTATTGATGAAGCTGTAGCAACCTCCTTAAAGTGTCCAACCATAACAATACCAACCTTCAAGGTTGCAGTAGCGGATGGTAACCGTATTACTAGCACCCAATTATGCCCAAAATTCCAATGGACTATGCATGGCATAACCTTTGAAGCAGATATGTTAGTGTTGCCTTTAGGGGTCTGTGATGTAGTGTTAGGGGTGCAGTGGTTGATCACGTTGGGGACGATTAAATGGGATTTCCTGAATCTACACATGGATTTCCAGTGGGGAGGAAAGAATGTATAACTCCAGGATAGTAAGAATGTGGGCACTACCCTCATTAACAAGAAGAGGATGTCCAAATTAATTCATAATCCATCTCAATGCACCATGCTAAGCGTCTGTTGGATTCAACACCAAGGATAGGAAGAGGCAAGCCAAGCACTGCTCAGTGGCAATGAACAAACTAATGCAATGTTGGCCGCATTGTTGAACAAATACCAGCATATTTTTGAAGCACCCCACGGTCTTCCCCCTCCCAGGACCCATGATCATCGAATATTAAAAGACCCAGCAGTCTACTCCAACTCCAGGCCTACCGCTACCCTTATGCACAGAAGACAGAGATCGAGAAACTCATCAAAGAAATGCTGGAGGAAGGGATCATCAGACAACAAAAGTTTTTTTTCATCACCAATTGTGTTAGTGAAGAAGAGGGATGGATCTTGGAGGATCTGCATTGACTATATGCGCCTCAACGACAACACGATTAAAGATAACTTCCCTATACCCGTCATTGAAGAATTGCTGGATGAGTTGCAGGGATCCACAATTTATTCCAAACTGGACTTAAGAGCTGGATATCATCAAGTAAGAATGGCTCCTCAAGACATTGAGAAAACGGCTTTCAGATCCCATGAAGGACACTATGAATTCCTTGTTATGCCATTTGGGCTCACCAATGCTCCATCAACCTTTCAAAGCCTAATGAACCAGGTATTCCACCACCACCTAAGAAAATTTATACTAATGTTTTTTGATGATATCTTAGTGTATAGCCTGAATTGGGAGGAACACCTTAAACACTTGGAGCAAACTTTTCAAATACTAACCAAGGAGAAGTTATATGTCAAGAGAAGCAAGTGTCAGTTTGGTGTTGCCCAGATAGAATACCTGGGGCACATTATATCAACTCAAGGAGTTGCGGCCGACCCAATGAAATTGGAAGACATGAAGAATTGGCCCACACCATCTTCCCAAAGGCAGCTGGGAGGATTTCTGGGGCCTACAGGCTATTATAGAAGGTTCATCAAGGGGTATGTATGCATAGCCAAGCCACTCACTAACCTGTTACAAAAGAAACCTTATTAGTGGAAGATGAAGCAGCATTGGCTTTTGAAGCCCTCAAATCTGCCATCACCTCCCCACTCGTGCTGGCCATGCCTAACTTCCAAAAGAAATTTGTTCTGGAAACAGATGCGTCCAACCATGGCATTGGAGCAGTGTTACTCCAGGAAGGTCACCCCATATGCTTCTTCAACAAATGTTTGGGTAAGAAGCATTCAGCCCTGTCAGTATATGAGAAGGAACTACTGGCCATAGTTCTAGCTGTTCAGAAATGGCGCCACTATCTAATTGGTACCCATTTTGAAATACACACCGACCATCAAAGCCTCAAGTACCTGATGGAGCAGCAGTTAACCACCCCCCTACAACAGAAGTTCATGGCCAAACTATTGGGGTATGATTATTCCATCAAATACAAAAAGGGAGTGGATAATGTAACAATCGATGCATTATCCAGAAAAGGGGAGGAAGAGGAAGGTTCTCTGCACACATTACTCACGGGAGGCACAGACCTAGAACAACGATTGAAGTTAGCCCAACAACAAGATGACAAGATCCAGCGGCTAATAAAATTAAAAGAGGCCAATCTTAGCATTAAGCCCCATTTCCAGGTGGTGGATGGGTGGCTCAGGAGAAAAGGAAAGATTGTAGTAGGGAAGGAAGAAGAGGTGAGGAAGCTCTTATGCCACATTTTTCATGATTCAAGCATTGGGGGGCACTCGGGAGTCTTTGTCACACTACACAAACCCAAACAGAACTTTTACTGGAAGAAGATGATGTATACCAATACATCAAACACTGCTCCATATGCCAGCTAGGGGCGGACCCACCTTGGGGCGAGTGTGGGCGGCCGCCCACACTCACTTAAAAAAAACATTAAGAGTATTAGCCACGGTTTAAACCGTGGCTAATACTCTATTCATTAGAGAAAAGAAATAAAAGCCTTGGCAGCCCGAGTTAAACCTAAAGTTCCCTCGATTCGGACTCGCCGTCCTCCTCTCGCCGCCCTCCTCTCGCCGTTCTCTTCTCGCCGTCCTCCTCTCGCCGTCCTCCTCTCGCCAAATCGCCGAATCACCGTCTTCCTCCTCTCGCGATTTTTTGTAAGCAGTCCTGTTCATTTATGTTTTCATTTATGGAAGGTGAATTAACTGGAATTTACTGGAATATTACTAGAAGTCTAGATCCGCTCATATCACTGGAAATCTTGAATGACATATATTTTTGTAAGCAGTCCCGTTTATATCACTGGAATATTACTAGATCTTAGAGACAGGCACTTGGAGTTATGTTTTCATTTTTGTTTTCATTAATCTCTACAGTGGAGGCTATAGAAAAAATCAATATATGTAATTTTGGTGAAAGTGGAGGCTATTGAAATTATTGAAATCATTAATCTCTCTACAGTGGAGGCTATTGAAACTTCCTTATAAAGTAATTTTTGTTTAATTTATGTTTTCATTGCAGCAAAGCCATACCTTGGTTGAGGAGAGTTCGGATCAGCAAAGTGGGAGCCGTTATGGTCAATTCAATTACTTTGAGGCACGCTTCAAGGGTAATGATCTCTTTCATCGGGTTGATTGTGTCAGTCCCCGACATTAAATTGCATTAGAGGTCCGCTCGAGACGGACTTAGGCATGCTGTGTGAAGCCTACCCGTGGCGATATGCCCAGATCGATGATGCTTGATATGTGCATTTAGGCGATGATTTCTAAATGTTATTTCCATAATTTATCTTAGGTTCCTCTGGAAAAGTTTTTTAAAAGAAAAACAAGTGAAGGGTCATCTAGTTCTTCTAGTAGACTTAATGAGAGGGAGAAAGTAGATAATCATCCACAGTTAGAACTCAATGTAGATGATCTTCCTGTGGACCCTGGGTTACGAAAGAGTATTTATGAATATGATCCTAATGAGAGGGAGAAAGTTCGAAGATGGTATTTGCAGAAAAAAGCTTTCCAACCTAAAAATCATAATTTCCCAACAAGACTTATTGGAAAAGATCCGCGTAGATTTATTCGTTCATGGTTTAAGGAATACAGTTATTGGTTGGAGTATAGCATAGTGAAAGACGCTGCATTTTGCTTATGTTGTTATTTATTCAAGCCCGAGCATGGTGACCAAGGTGGCGAGATTCTTTTGTTAGTGTGGGGTTCATAAATTGGAACCATAAAGACAGATTAGATGTTCATGTTGGAAACCACAGCAACATTCACAACAAGTGTTTGAAGTCTTGCCTTGACTTGATGAACCAAAAACAACACGTTGAAGTTGCTTTGTGCACTCAATCTGACCAAGCTCGAACTGATTATCACACCCGCTTGGAAGCTTCAGTAGACTGCATTAGATTTCTTTTAAAGCAAGGATTAGCGTTTCACGGTTATGATGAAACTGATGAATCAGGGAATAGAGGAAATTTTCTTGAACTCCTTAAATTTCTTGCGGACCATAATGACAACATCAATAAAGTTGTATAAGAAATGCTCCCGAAAATCTTAAATTAGTAGCACCAAGTATCCAAAATGATATTGTTCAAGCTGCAGCAACAAAGACTACCAATATCATCATTAAAGACATTGTCAAAGCCGAGTTGTTCTCTATTTTAGTTGATGAAGCTCGTGATTCATCTGTTAAAGAGCAAATGACAATTGCTTTACGCTTTGTTGATCAGAAAGGAAGAATAATTGAGCGCTTTCTGGGAATTGTTCATGTTGAAAATACAAGCGCTTCATCACTGAAGATAACGACTGAACATGTTTTTTCTAAATATGGGTTGAGTATAACAAGTTTACGGGGACAAGGGTACGATGGAGCTAGTAATATGCAAGGTGAATTCAATGGTCTAAAAACATTGATTATAACAGAAAATCAATCCGCATATTATGTACATTGCTTTGCTCATCAACTTCAATTGACACTTATTGCGGTCACAAAAAAACATAAGAAAATTTGTTCTTTTTTTAACTTGGTATCAATTATTACAAACATTATTTGGGCCTCTTGCAAACGTAGAGACATCCTCCGAGAGAAGCAATTTATACAAGTTATTGAAGAAATATCAAGTGGTGAAGTTGTAACAGGAAAAGGCTTGAATCAAGAAAGAACTTTGAAAAGGGCAGGAGACACAAGATAGAACTCTCTTGAGTTTAATTTGTTTGTTTTCATCAGTTATTGATGTCCTTGAGGTCATTGAAGTGGATGCCACACTTACAGAGCAAAAAGTTGAAGCTAGTGATTTATTGAATGCTATGCAATATTTTGAGTTTGTATTCTTGACCCACTTAATGAAGAATGTTCTGGGGATCACCAATGAGTTGTCACAAGCATTGCAAAGGAATGATCAGGACCTTGTAAATGCTATGACTCTTGTCAAAATTTCTAAGTTACGATTACAAGAAATGCGGAACAATGGATGAGATTCTCTATTTAACGAGGTAACTCTCTTTTGTAACAAACATGAAATTATCATTCCGAATATGGAAGACAAATTCGTTGCTCGAGGGAGATCAATGCGTAAAACTGAAGAAACTACAAACCTTCATTTCTACCGCGTTGATATATTTTATGCAGTGATAGATCTACAACTTATTGAGCTGAATAATCGATTTGATGAGGTGAGCACAGACTTGCTTTTATGTATGACAAGTTTAGATCCAAGCAATGAATTTCTTGCATTTGATAAACACAAACTGATACGATTTGCTGAACATTATCCCATGGACTTCTCTCCAATTGCATTAATGGAGCTTGATAATCAACTTGAATGTTATATTTTAGACGTCCGCTTAAATGATGACTTCTCAGAGGTGGTTGGGCTTGGAGGATTAGCGCAAAAATTGGTTGAATTGAAGAAGGATGTTCTTTATCCATTGGTATATTTACTTGTGAAGCTAACACTACTATTACCCGTCGCAACAACAACTGTAGAAAGAGTTTTTTCTGCAATGAAGATTATCAAGTCATCATTACGTAACCGGATGAGGGATGAATGGATGAATGCTTGTTTAGTGACATATATTGAAAAAGATATATTTTCCACCATCAGCAATGAGGACATTATGAAATGCTTTCAAAACATGAAAACTCGAAGAGGAGTATTATAAACAAGGTTATTTATATCTTTCTACTATTGTATGTACAACTTTTGTATAATTTTGTCATGTTAATGATTAATGTACTTGTTTCATATTTTTCAAATTTTTTTGCAATTTTTAAGTCCGCCCACACTGGAAAAAATTCCTGCGTCCGCCACTGATGCCAGCAATGCAAAGTCCCCAATGAAAAACCACTGGGACTCTTGCAACCCTTTCCCATTCCAGACCAAATTTGGAAAGATTTATCCATGGATTTCATCGAAGGGCTCCCATCATCAAAAGGGTATGAGGTAATCTGGGTAGTGGTCAATAGATTAAGCAAATATGCGCATTTTATAGCACTTAAACACCCATACACAGCTAGCACGGTGGCCCAAACCTTCATGAAAGAAGTATTTAAACTCCATGGCATGCCAAACTCCATAATTTCCAGATCGGGATGTGGTGTTTATAAGTGATTTCTGGAGGGAATTGTTCAAACTCCTAGGGGTAGAAATCCAAACTTCCACAGCCTACCACCCTCAATCAAATGGGCAAACTGAAGTGGTGAACATATGTTTAGAAAACTACCTCAGATGTGTCTGCTTCACTGAACCAAAATCATGGTAACATTGTCTTCCGTTAGCTGAGTATTGGTATAACACATCATACCACACCTCCACTCAGATGACCCCATTTGAAGTGGTATATGGTACTCCCCCTTCCTTACATATACCCTACATACCCACTACGGCAAGGAATGAGGCAGTGGATAATACTCTACAAAATCGTGAAAAGATCATCAACATCCTGAAGACAAACCTGCACAAAGCTCAAAACCGCATGAAACAGCTAGCTGACAGAAAGAGGAAGGAGAAAGAGTTTGAAGAGGGAGAGTGGGTTTATATACGCTTATTACCATATAAGCAAGTATGCGGCAAACCAGCTATACCAAGTTATCTCCACGCTATTTTGGCTCCCTTTCAAATCATCAAGAAGCTGAGTCCAGTGGCTTATCGACTAGCATTACCACCCACATCGAAGATTCACTCCTCCTTCCACATCTCTCAGTTAAAGCAGCACATTGGGGCAGTTCCTACCACCACTATCCTTCTAGAATTTCTCACAACGGAGGGTTATAAGCTGAATATTCCAGAGAAGATCATCGGCAGAAGACTTGTTCCCCGTAATGGAGTACTAGTGGCACAGGTTTTGATTCAGTGGGCCAACACTCCAGCTGAGGAGGCCACATGGGAGGACTACCTCTACATCAAAACCATATTTTCCGACTTTGATCCTTGAGGTCAAGGATCCTTCTAAGGAGGGAGTATTGATACGTTGTGTTTTTATTTAACTTACCGTTATGTTTAAAGTTTGAATGTTTGTACCTGTGTGATGGGCGGGAGACGGTAATCAGGCGGGAGAGGTTATTGAACACAGTTTCTCAACCGCTGTAACCGCTCAATCTTCTATATGTAATGGACCTGCCGTGTGGTAGGAGTATGTATGTGGTGTGAAGTAAAGTATTTCCCTGTTTTTCTCCTCCCTTGTCTCCCCGCTTGAGTCGACGGTGCGCCACCACCTCTTCCTTCTTTTACTCACGTTTCCTGCAGGAGAAAAGGTAACGTATCAGCACTACACGGTGGATATTGATTGCACCAACAGTCCTAGTTTCCTTGCACCATATCGATCAACACGTTATTATCTACATAAGTGGTCAACACAAGGAAACAACCCCACTAATTATAAGGAGTTGTTTAATTTGCTTCGTGCTAGAGAACGAAATGTAATAAAGAGAACATTTGGTTTGTGAAGAAACGTTGGGCAATACTCAGACAACCATCTTTATTTCATATAAAGATTCAGGTGCGAAATAAGTAAATCTAGATTTCACTTTGCTTGGGGCTTGAGGTACTAATATTATTTTTAAATGCAGGTGCAAATAATAAATGCATGTTGGTCTTAAAATTTCCTAATCGAAAAGAAACTAACTAATGATTCAGAATTGCTCGTTGAGGTAGATACTGACTTATTAGCTGCTATTGGTAGATGCCTTTATAATAAATGCATGTTGCATCTTACATAATGATGAATTATGAATCAGTAAGTCAACATCTATTATAAATGCATCTACCAATAACAACTAGTATGTCAGCATCTACCTCAACGAGCAATTGTGAATAAGTAGTATAGTCTCTTTTCGATTAGAAAATTATGTAAGACGCAACATGCATTTATTATTTGCACATTCATTTAAAGATGGTATTAGCACCGAGCCCCAAGCAAAGTGAAATCGAGATTTACATATTTTGCACCTAAACCTTTATATGAAAGAAAGATGGTTGTCTGAGTATTGCCTAACATTTCTTCAGCAAACTAAATGTTCTCTCTATTACATTTTGTTCTCTAGCATGACGCAAATTGAACAATTTATAATTAGTGAGGTTATTTCCTTGTGTTGACTACTAATGTAGATGATAACGTGTTAATCGATATAGTGCAAGGAAGCCTGGACCATTGGTGTAACCAACATCCACCAGGTAGTACTTACCTATTCCATCAATATAGTTTTTTTTGTCATAAATGAGTGGAATGTTGTTGAAAAGAATGAGCAGAGCGTTATTAACAAAAATAACGCCTTACCAATTGGTACTTTAAACCAATCTGTCCTTTCTAGCGCATCGTGCAATACTCTTGAATCTGAAGACGAGCCTTCCAAACCAGGTAGACACAATTTCATCTGGTTGTCACAAACACCTAGCACATTAGTCGTTATTGCTTGCTTCCGATTTCTATATCTATCATGATCTCCGGTGGGCATATTTACTTGTATATGTGTATCATCTAACGCACCAATGCAGTCCTCGAACCATCTCCATCTGTGGTCCGATCTCGATTCCGACAACTTGATATAGTCTCTAGCTAACTTCAGCATCGCTTTGAGCACTATATTGAAGTGTCTACTAATGGTATCCATGGATCGGAGATATGTAACTCCAACATCGCGGAACTTCTTGTTATGTTTTATAATGTATGGGAATAGCCCAACAAATTCTTTCACCGACACATTTGTGTTCGTGCACTAGACCTCTAGTAGACAATATGTGGCATATATAGCTCGCCGAATGGTTGTTTTGCCATACACAACAAGTTGAAGTAGTTAGCTTTTGGACCCTCATATATGCATCTAAGTAATGAGGACCGTAGTGCAGTATTCATTTAATGGTTTACGGGTTCCAGGGGAATATATTCTAATGCTACCCAAGTAGCACCGAGTGCTGCGAGATACACGCATTTCATTATATATTCTTGTATTAGTTTCTTTCTCAACTCCGCATCTATCCAACATATAACAAAAGTGAGTGAATCAATAGACACAGAACCAATACATAAGGATACAAAGTAATTTTATGCAAACTGCTAACAATTAAGTTTCCATTCAGTTACCTAGGGATATATTTTTTCTTGTATTTTGAGCAAAAAAGTAGTCAATGGAAACATCACATATTATTGCATACAACACATGTATTCATCATTCAAAAGTCGAGCAATATATTCTTAAAAAATTTTTTCTTAAAAGAAAATTTTCAATCCCAGTTTAGAATACAAATTTTATGCAAAAAAAACAAAGCTGCAATCAATTCATTTATCAGAAGAAAGAGGAATAAAAATCTCAGAATGCTATTGGAAGCCCCCTTTCGAATCTGAGACAGACGGAGATGTTGGAAGTTTCCTGTCGAAGAAGATGAAAAAAAGACAATCTCAAGACAAAATCTCTGGCGAGAAAACAAGAAGAGGAGGGGGAAGAAAATAGGAAGTACCCTCTACAACACCGACGAAAACCCAGGATGTGTGACAAGCAAATGCCGGCGGGATCTCTGCAGAAATATGAAGAGGAGGGATATGAAGAGGAATAAAGAAGCGATAAGAGGAAGACTCACCACCGGCGAAATCTCTTGCGGGATCGGTGCGGCAAGAAGAGGAAGAAAATCACGAGAAGAGGGTTGCACGCTTCTTCCGTCAAAACCTAGCGTTTGGGACAGGAATTGGGAGAAGGCAAATGTTAAAACCCACGGTTTTCATCAATTCCAATTTCCGCCTCAATTCTTTCCATCCAAACAGGCGGAAAAGAATTATTAAAGGCGAAAACCAATTCCACGGGAGCAAAACCGGTGAACCGACCGGGCCCTAATTGTTCACAAGCAATTCAATTTGGTATTTGTTCTATATATCCTCCATCCATCAGAAATTGCATATTATCCTATCATTTCATCTAATTTGATCCAGTTTCTTCTGTAGTGATTTATTGGAAGGAAAAAAAACATTTGCAGTTGAAGTGAATAGTGAATATCCTTGTTTGTTGCCCAACATTTCAATTTTAAACATAGAAGAAAGGAGGAAGAAACATTTCATGCAAAAAAGCGAATGCTAGGCTTCTTCAAATCACTTCAAGGGATAAGAATATATACTGTTAATTACCTCAACCACCCCTGGGAGTTAGCATAATTACAAGTTACACCCCTCTATCTTTTGAAATGACAAATTTCCCATGTAAGTTTTTTGTAATTTCAAAATATAGAGAGGGGCGCAACCTGTAATTTAGCATGGCGTGAAACCGTAATCTACATAGAGTTGAGTGCAACACCCAATGGTTTTGGATTCATGTTTAAGTTATTAATGACTTCACTGTGCTTTCATTTGAATTATTAGAGATTTTTGTGGTACATTTTTTGTTTTCTGATGAAATTTCAAGAGGCAGAATTTATAAATTGCATGCTCCCTTTGAGGTTTTTTGTTCTATGGATGTTCTTTTAACCAGGCAGAGCCAAAATTGTTTTCTATCTACATATTAGTACAAAAAAAAATAAAAAAAAAATAAGGCAAGTATATTTGGCATCTTGAAATTTTTCTAGAAAGATATTATTAAATAAATAATTGGAATTCTTACATTCTTAAATACTGGGATGCTATATTCAAAGAAAATGTTGGGGGTTGTCATGATTTTGAAATAATACTATGAAATGAATTTGTGTCCTTAATTTCTCTGATCTAATATATCACATAGTTTGTAAATATATAGGGTAGCATTTAGGCTCTGTTTGGCGCGGTGGGGGCAACTGGAGAAGCAGTAGTGGGAAGTAGTGGGGGAATAATCAGTTATTTTGCAGAGTGGTGGCATAATCTGTTAAACTGTTTGGAAGAACAACATTTGCAGTGGTGGAAAAATAGCGTTTGCAGAATATATCTAACTTATATTAATATAATTTTTTTATATTATATATAACTTATATTAATATAATTTTTTAATATTATATTATATTATATATAACTTATATTAATATAATTTTTTTAAAATTATATTATATATTATATATATTATAAAAGTAATATAATATAAACATGTTATTATATACTAAATAACTTCTTATTTTAATGTATTGTTATTATAATACAATATTTTATTTTAATTATACACTAATTATGTGTTATATTGCTTTAATAATACATGTTATTATATTGTTAATTATATGTTATATTAATTATATGTTATTTATATTATATAATACTTTATTTATATTATAAATAATACATTATCTTTATTATTATTTAGATTATAAATATGTTATATTAATAATTTATAAATATTATAAATTATTTATGTTATAACTTATTAAATATATGTATAATATACGTTATTTATATTATAATTTTATTTCAAGTATAAAATAAAGCTGCGCTGCAACCCTTTTTCAGGGCTGCAGTGTAGTTGGCTTCCTTGCTGCGGGTGCTGACCCGCGGCAGGAAAACAGCTGCCTGCAGCTATTATTCACGGTGGCTGATGCCACTGTGCTATCCAAAATAAATGTTTGGCGCAGCTTTTTGATAAATAGTGCCCCCCCTACTCTAAAAACGCTCCGCCAAACAGAGCCTTAAAATGCATCAATAGTTTTTTGTGCAAAGGCTAAATTTAAAGCATTTATTGTATGCAACTATCAAAGATGTGAATCTACATATGCTCTAGGGGTGAAATAATTTTCAACTTTATTAAGGCTCCGTTTGGCATTACTTTTTTTTACTCCGGTGAGTTTGGAGAAAAACTCCACCGTCATAGAATACGTGTTTGGCATGACAACGTTTATGACTGCCATCAAACAAATATTACTAGTTTTGACCATAAAAGTGAATGAAGTTTCTTAGGTTAGCTCGGGCATTCACGAACGACATTTCATAACCATGGTGTTCACGACCGCCACCGCCGCGCCAAATGGAGCCTAAGTTTTCTTTTTTCCTGTTACCTGTATGATAGAATTATGTGGCTTAGCAAGAGAAGAAGTCATGTCATGATTCACATGATCGCCACATGGAGTTACATCATCTGATTCGTGTGCTTCTTGCCCTTGTCATTAATCCCTTTGAAGTTCTCTTGCATCTGATGATGAATGTCACGAGAAACCTTTTACAAGTGAATATTTCTCTTCAACCTAGCTAGATGATGTTTTATTCTATTAATTCTTCATTCTAATAAATTATGTCACAATATAAACATTTATAATATTTTACTTTTTTTTTTCAATAGAGAACTCTTAAGATGACAAATGATTCCAAGCATGATCATTTTTTTCACGAACAACTTGAAAAAAAAAAAACAGAAGGCTTAGATGAAGATTTTATTTCCTGATATAAGTACAACATCTGTGATGTGACATCCTAAAAATTTCATCATTCTAAGCAAGTCCTATGACCCTCAAGTAATGATTTGCTAGTTAGTGACTCAATTATTTTTAAAAACTTCATTTTAAATCATGAGATTTTCTTTAATTTTATTGCAAATTTTTAAGTATTTTAAGATTTTTATCAATGTAAGAGAAAATATATTCTATTTTAAACACTTAATCAATTATTATATATATACTTATGATTAAAAGTCTAATAAAGAAATTTTCTCTATAATGATAAAATTTATATTTTTTAATAGGAGATTTTTAGAAATTTTATTTACCTTCATATATTGATGAGTGGGCTCCACCTGTAAGTAAAGTAATCATAACCATCCAAATTTTCTCAAATCTAAGGCTTATATGAGTTAGGTCTTAATAAAACCACTTTTTTTCCTTACATAATAGCAGCCAATCCACTTATCCTTCACACATCCGATCTCTCTTCGTTCAGTTCATGCGAGAATAAACAACCTGACACCCTCTCCCTGCCCGACACGTGTGGAGGACTTTCTGCGGCTCCTCCACTGCTCGAAGACGTGTGGAAATGCTTCCAGGAGCGGCGGTCGACCCTCTCCATCTCATTTTAAAGCCTCCCCTTTTCCTTTCAAGGGCACCTTTACCAAAACGTGAGAAAAGCCTCTTGCCCTAGCTCTATTCCAGAATTTCTTTGCGTCATCTTGTCTCCAAAAGCTCTTCCATGGATTCAAGGAAGTATTCAAGGAAGGGAAAAGCTATGATGGTTGAGGATGTGAGTCTTTCTCTTACCCTAACCTTCCAAATATTTTAGAATTTCTTTCTTTTTGAATTAAAATTGTGGAATACCTCTTTTATGCTCTTGCAATGATGAAAGTAATTGATTTAAGTTAGGATCCATGAATCATGGAAGAAATTTCGTATGCCCTAATTTCCAAATTGTTTTAGATTCATGAATTATGTGTTCAAAATATTATTGGAATTTCCTCTTGAATTTAAAATGTCAAAGTCCCTTTTATACACTTAAATTGATGAGATAGTTTACTCAATTAGCAAAATTATGAATATTGCAAATAATTTTATCTTGCTTAAATTTTGGAAATACATAGAGTAATGGTGAGAGAAAATGCGTTTAAAGACAAAAAATTCATGAAACATACAAGTATTCTTCATTTGCCATAATTTGCAAAAGATGTTTTAGATCTTACTTTCTTGAAATTAAATGTTAACAACTCTCTTTTTGCACTTGAAATGATGAGAGAGTATTTAATTAGTAAATTATGAATTATACAAATAATTTTTCATGCTTTAATTACGGTATTGTGTAGAACCTACACCATAGTATTTAGGAGATATTATGATTATTATTAGATATTATGATACTTGATTTTTACTCAACTTGATGAAAATGCATAATGATGTTTGATTTCCTTTATTAAAATCATGATATGATAATATATGTTAGTTTAGTAAGCCTAAAGTGTTATCTTGTGCAATATCCATAATTCCCTTAGTTATGTATATTCACTATTCAATTTGAAACTCAATCAACTTAGTTCATAAGGTTAGATAACTAGAATTGAGAACTCATGAAATTAACACATCATGTGAAATAATAGACCAAACAACAATCCTATATTGCTGTTTGAAAAACTTAAAAGTTTTAGAAACAATTTAAAGTCATATTTTACATAAAAACTCACTATTAAAAGACCAACCAAAAACCCTTGTTGTTTGGAATTTTTTTAAGCCTTATGAGCTTATTGAAACGTATATTTGAGAAAAAAATTCATAAAGTAAAAGACCAACCATCAATCATTGTTGTTGATTGGAGTTTTTCTAAGCCCCGTGATAGTAAATCTGATATTCGGAAAAATACATAAATTAAAAAGTCAACCATCAATGCATACACCATTTGGAATTTATTTTAATTCTCTTGGATTCTCAAATTACTTAAATAAACTCTTAGAGGTAAGTCTAAATAGTGAATAATCAAAATTTCATATAAAGAAAACTTTTCAAGTGATAAAGAATAAAAGAAAGAAAGGAAGAAATGTAATGTAAGAGCATGCATGAAAAAGAGAGAAAAAGACAAATAATATTATAGGTAAACATATCAATAAATTTTACCTAAGAGTAAACCTATGAGGGCATGGTTAATTACCTTGTCATAGTTAGGTGGAGCCCCACCATAGTCTATGTCATGATTCAACTGATCAAGAGGGGTTAAACCCTCGGGTGGTGAGGTTTTATGCATCACCATTGTTAGTCTTAAAGGGGTGAGGTATATCCTCACCATAGATTTCCCTTAAGGGGGTAAGGCATAGATCATGTATGGACTAAAAAATTCTCAACTAACAACAAGTGCTAGTCTTGGGCTTTGCACCTAAGGAAATTCACATATAAACAAATAAAGTGAAAGTTTCAAAAAGGAAATCAAAATCAAGTTACTAATATTCAAGAACCCTGTGAATAAATGCGAAAATTTTAAAGGGAATTATAAGAAAGCACAAGATCAATATGAAGCAAAATTTTAAGGCATTATGGAATTTTTATAGTATGAGAAACACTCAGCTGCATGACTTAGAGGGTACCCTGGAGCGTCTTGATTGCATCAACCCACAAGGAGCGGAATTAGATGTATGACTATGCAATGAACTGACAAATATATTAGTTTCCATATTAAGCTAGTTTTGCTTTTGTTCACGGTTAGAAATTTGTGGGCTACGTGCCGAATTTTGAACTCGTGTAATATATTTTCTAAGTGATATAAGAACTTAAATTTGGATGATGATGGATAGTTAGTATTGCTTTTGTTTAGATTACTCTTTGTGTTCATGAGAAATGACGTCACTACATTGATTTTGCTTTTAACTGTACATTTAATTACATGTAGATTTATATTTGATGTTTAAAGCTTGCATATAAATCGTGATTTAGTACCTTTAGATGTTACATCCTTAGAGTTTTAGTATCAGAGCCAGGTTAGAGTTTTAGTATCAGAGCCAGATTTAGTACCTTTAGATGTCACTACATTGATTTTGCTTTTCATGAGAAATAATGTCACTACATCGACTGCTTATCGACAAATGCTTTATGTCGACTGGACCTCAAGCCGATAAATTGTGTATATCGACTTGATGCAATATGCACCGTTTCTCCTTATCTCTCGGACCGGAACCCGGTTCACTTAATATCAGATTAAGTCCTTTTGAAACTAATATATATATATATATATATATATATATGTGTGTGTGTGTGTGTGTGTGTATTGGTTTTAGGTTACTGTTCACTCGACACCTTTTCACAAGAACGAAAGGTTCAGAACGACGGCGACGGTTTCTTTTGGAGAACTGAAACCTGAGCGCCGATCTTCTCCTAAAATTCGAATCTAGTAATTCGAAGGAGACGAAGAACTCGGTCATCCTCCAGCCTGCTATTCCTTGACGACAACAAGTAGTTCTCCGCGTTAGTGTGGATGCCCGTAAAGACGTGGATCTAGTTCTGCATTTTTTGAGGACTCAATCAACAGTTAGCCTCGAATCAATTTCGACACATGTATTTTTCCTCTTCTTGATTGAATGGTTTTTGCAAGATCCAATCTATTAGGGTTTTTCTTGATTCCGCTGCGCATATGATGTCGCCTAGAAAATGTAAGACCCCCCTCTCAGAATAATGGTCCGAATGAGGGATCTTATCGCACACCACCACCAATACACAGTGTCGAGGTGACCACATGAGAGTGGAGGCACATCCATCTTCGACCCCTCCCATTGGTTACTCTGATGTCACGCATAGACGATGATGATAAGCAAATATTGTCACCTCTAACAAAGTAGGGAAGCCGTTATTTAGTGGAAGACATAGTCATATTAGCGGAAGTCTATCACAGAAATCCAACACTCAAGACATGTAGGAGTAACATCAATACCTATGCCGCATTGTACCATATTAGTCAGGGCCCTATAAACAATGATTACCATGAGATATGTAAGAAAGATGGGGCTAGGATAAGTCATACTGATGTAGCCTGAGGCTCAGCGACTCTCACGTCTCCTTGTACGCGCACCTGTCACCTGTGCTCAAAATGAGATATTAGAACAATTATTAGAATTCAATCTATTACCTTCAAGAGCAGTAAAGTATATGTTAGGGAGGTAATATCTGGACTTTTATTGGGTCGTGGCAGTCTTCTCACGACCACCGCCTACGTACTCTGTATCAACTTGCATACGGCCTCAGACCCACATAGTTCAATTAGTTTTACACAGGTTGTCCTTCCAGACCGTCCATCATGCGGGTTGCCTCAGAGTATAACTCATCAGCCATCCGATATTATCTATTGGCACATTTCTCAAAGGCACATATCTCGAAGGGACATTTAATTCCCGTATGAATTATTTCTTAAGACAACGTTTCATTCCCGTAAGAATTATTTCTCGAAGACAACATTTCATTCCCGTAGGAATTATTTCTCGAAGACAGCATTTTATTCTTGTAGGAATTATTTTCTCGAAGGCAATATTTTATTCCCGTAGGAATTATTTTCTCGAAGCCAGCATTTTACTCCCGTAGGAATTATTTTCTCGAATGCAGCATTTTTATTTTGAAATTATCAAGGGCACATAATTTCCAAAGGCACGCTTATTACCGAAGGCACATGTATTTGTTGGATCTTGAGGCGCCCTTAGAGGGTGAGGTGAATAAGAGTTTTAGAAAACTTTAGGATTTTAAGAAAAACTATTGAGATTTTCCAAGAAGTAAATTGAATCAAAAGTAAAGAGGTAGAAATTAAGAAATGAAATCAAATTTATTGAACATGAAAAGACATGATTATCATTTATAAAATTGATTACAAAATATAATTTCTATGACGCTAGAAATCAAAGCGAATATGAAATAATCTTTGGTTTTCTATACCGACTCTTCTCACTAAGAACCGGTTGGCTTTTGCCGATCTTTCCCAGATACGCCTCAAGCCGCTCTAGCCTTTCTATCCCCAGAAAGGTCTCGAGCACCCCCTAGATCTACTCCCTAGACCTAGTCGCCATAACTGCGACGAATTTCCCCTAAGCCGCGCACAGATCTAGTCGCCAACAACCGCGGTGAATTCACTAAACAATCACAATGAAATAGGTACACCAAAATATAAAAGACAAGTAAAAACTCCCTATGAAGAATTCTGGAGACGGCGAAGACCCGCTGAATATCGTCGAAGTCAAAGCGTGCGTTCTTCGCATTGGATGAGCGTTGATCCAATCCTCCTTCAAATTGTTCTCTTGAATTTGTGTGGGAGATGATGGTTTGAAAATATGGCCCTCACAGAGTTTCTAAAGTGCTGGAATAAGGCTCCTTAGAATCAATAGTTGAAGAGAATAAATTCCACCTATTTATAGGACTGGAAGCTAACGCCGACGCTAAGACTAACGTCAGGCGTTGACTCAATATAGAAATAATTTGATGGCTCAGATCTTCAAAATAGAAAGGAGGTTCTTCATCTTTGGAAACATTAATTTTAGGCAACCTTAACGCTGACGTTGAGGCTAACGTCTGACTTTAAGTCAAATCATTCCCAAAATGCTCCTACAATCACGACAGCTTCCCTCCATGCCATTTTCATCTTGGTGGGAACAAAAGTCAACACCGACGTAAAGTCCTAATGCCCGACGTTAGACCACATTTATCATTTCAGTTTGTGAGCAAATCCAGACAACAATGCAGCATCCTAGTGTCAATTTTGTTCAAACCTGCATGCTAAAAACATAATGGCAAACAAGATCAAATACAAGTAGGATTTGTTATTCTCAAATCAAAGGGATGCGGAAAACCGTGTTCCAACAATCTCCCCCTTTTGATAATAACAAATCCAATAGAGATAAATCAGATTCATATATACGAGATGTGTTTTTAGAAAGATATATGACACTAAGCAAGATAACGATAAGAATTATAATTATAGTTCGTTAAATTGTGCTCCCCCTACTTAAGTGCTCCCTCTTAGTGTATGCTCTCATAAACTAGATTCATGCTCTCCCTTACACTAGTGAATCTTACTTCTTTAATCATTAAGAATTATCATTTTGTTCTCCCCCTTTTGTTATTAGCAAAAGTTGGTGGAGTGAAACAAAACTAGAATAAAGAAGACAAAAGTTGGGACAAACTAAGAGAGGATAATAGTATTGTTTTAACCATAAAGTAGGTCATGATTGAGCTAAGAGAGAGTAGCACAACGGAAAAAATGTGATATGCGTGAGTAATAATCATCCCGTGTACTTTACCAAGCCATTCTTCCACTTGTTAAAGAATAATGAACAAAAGTGTTTGAAGGATACAAGTGAAGGAGAGACCTTAAAAAAAGCATGATAAAACATGTTAAAAATACGTGATCAACAATGCGGAATAGCAAACCAAGGTTACTAAGATTAATATTTTTGTAAAGAATATTTTTGGTTTGGTTTGACTCTTCCAACAATATGTCTAGACTCGTCACATTTGAGCATTAACTTTGAAAATTGTACATAACTAATAGGCAAGCATGATTTGACATATTCAAAAAGATAAGAGCTACAATGTAACAAAGTCATATTTCAAGAAAAAAAAATATTGTAGAAATCATGCATTGCAATCTAGAGCTTTTACTTAAGTTTTTAGAGAATCATGTAAATATGCATTAGGATCCAATTCTCATGAGTAGAAGCTTTTTGAAAAACAATGATGTGCACATAAAAGTGTTTTGATAAGAGTATACAAGTGAAATAATCAAAACACATGACATATGTAATGAAATAGTAAAACAATATTAAGATTGTAATCTTATAATGCTAGAATAAAATTTCAATTCTAGAATAAAATTCTAGAATAAAATTTCAAGGCACATAAAGAAATTACAACTACCAAGGTGATTCGCCCACATAATGCTCATTAAGACTTATCAGGGAGCGAAATATTGCTTGGGGGATCACATAAGCATTTTTTATAAATTTCTATTTTAAGTGATCCGGTGTAAAAATAGAAGTGATAGAGAAAATGTGTTTGCACAAGACACTTTACAATTCTTTTCAAGGTGCTCATCCTCACAATGCTCATTAAGACTTATCAGGAGGGTGAGTAGTGCTTGGTGGAGTTATCTTTGTCATTTTATTTTATATTTTTAAGTTTGGGACAAATGTCTCCAAATACATTTATTTTTGCAAACACTAACAATATTGAAATAACACTTCTATATGTGCAAGAAATTTATTGTTTGAAAGAAGGTGCAGGTAAATATGCATGAGAAAAATATCAGAGATTTTGTAGAAAAACCAGAATGAAAATTGGACCAAAAGAGCTAACGCCGGCCGGGCGTTGCCTCCTAACTCCCAAATAGAACATGATTTCCTTAGGTTTTGAAAAACTTTTTCTTTGATTAAGAGGTATTATAACTAGGCCTTCCTAGTGTAGAAATTTTAATCATTTTGGATATGTTTAGAAGGCACAAAATCGTTGAATACTTTTTCACGAATGAGTTGGAAATTATTTTGAAGAAAGTTACTTCAAATAATGTAATTAAAAGTGCATAAGGATATAATGAAGACGATACTAGGAGATATAGAGATCAAAGATTTTTCAATTTTAAGAAATTGGAGCATAGAAGGCTAACGCTGACGTTATCTCTTAACGCGGGACAGTAGATGATTTCATGCATTTTTAAAAAAACTTTTCTTTGATTTTGATTTATTATATTCTTAGTGTAGAAATTTCAGACTTTTTAGAGATCATTAGAAGGCTCATTAAGCATGTTTTGTTTGTATAAAAATGGTTTTTATATTTTTATTGGGTTTTCAAATACTTGTGTTTTACAAGATCATTAAAGCTCAAAATGATAAAATATGTAAAACACAAGATAAGCATGTTTGATTAAAATAAGAATGCATAAAGAAATGTAATCAAAACATATGATATATGTATGTCCTAGATTATAATATCCTAACTGTATGCCTACACACTAGCCCCGTACTAAGTGATAGATGTGCATGAGGAGCTGCACACATGCCGTAGGTTGGGGTGTTAATCCCATATTCACACACTAGAGAACGCTCAACCTAGCACTCTTTCCCACCAGTGCCTCGCAAGGCCCCACTGAAACCCTCCCCGGTTAATGACAAGACATGATTTAGAGGTTAGGTCTCTAATGCATACAATCTTACGCCCCCCACTATTGTGAGACACATAATATAGGTGAATGATCATAGACATCCTAAGCATTTTGTCCTATGGAAACAATTTATAAACTATGGCTTTTATGAGAGATTGATTTCTAATTATATTTGATTTTAAAGTCACATAGTTATTATGAATTTTAACTTTCAATTGTTCTACTTTTAAAAATTAATTCATTATGGCAATATGAGATAACTATCATGAATAATAATATTTATTAGTTGATAATGCTAGAATGATGAGTTAGAATGCAATGATACGCCATAAGATTAATAGTGACGATGTTGTATATATTCAATAGATAGAATTTTAATTTATAGACCTAGAATGAAGTGATGTTTCTATTTGAATTATTCTTATTGGTGTAAAATTGATTATATGGTCCACATCTAAATGAGATACATGCAAGTCATAATACATTCATATAATGATAATGATCAAAAACCATGTGTTGGAAGCAATATGATATTTTGTAGTTATGTTTAATGTTTGAATTTAAAAAATCTTGTGATTTTGCATAATTATTATAAAAGATCATTAATTTTCTCACAAAGAAATTTAGGTACTCATAATTAATTATTGTAAGTGAAGTATATAAAATAATTCATATTCATCCTTTTCAAAATATTAAAGAGAAAGATTTTAAGGTGAATAATGAATATAAATATGATGAGAAAATATTTTTGATTATTTAGAAAGGTTTTGAATGATAGGGGCAAACAAATGTAGCACGAAATTAAACAAATAAATAAAAGGTTGCACATTTTATATTTCAACTAAAGACCCCTAAACAGTTTGTTTAAATCCATTTTAAAAAAAAATAATTTTATTAGTCTTTATAGTATTACATAACAAATTTAGTATTCAATTTATAATGACAATATAAGACATTTATAGGCAAATGATTTAACAAGGATACAAACTAGAAAAGAGGATAAGTAGGTCATTTGAAATGATATGACTTTTATTCAAATTCATTCAATTTGATTTATTGATCATTAGGCTTTATGTATAAAGTCATATTTCAAGATATATGCAGTGACCATATCATTTTGGATAAAAAACAAAACAAATAACAAACAAAAAGAAATTACGCATATCATGAAGAAGAGTATTGGTATTCCATTTTAATTGGTTTGTACTTCATGCAAATTGAGGATACTAATGTGAGAGATTTAGATATCCAAAGTGAACCAAGTGTGACGGTTCCTTTGGGTACCCAAATATAACGTGTTGGCTTATGGGGAGAAAGTGATGAATGGGCCCTTTCAAGTGGAGTTAGTGTTTCATTTTTAATTTTAGGCCTCCATTCATGCTTTGGTTGTTTATCATTCAAATTCATATAATGATTATATGACATCTTCATGTGGCGATAGTTGGTTGAAAAATAATTCATTGGGGATTTATGCTTGTTGATATTGTTTTTCAAAATAGATTGATGTTGATAATCACAAAGATTTTTAGAAAAATCATTCTTTGAAAGTATATGAGAGTGATGGTCTTTCTTTGGAATTGAATGTTAAAAGAGTGAGTGATTATGTTCATTATATAAATAGTTCTTATTTACTTGTTGATTTTCATTTCCACTATTTCTTATATACATACTCTTATAATGTGAAGTTAAACTCTTGGAATTTTGATGATTTGATAAACTAGAAATGAGAGATTTTTTATTATATGAAAACTTTTGAATAAACATTTTTAATGATTCTAGTTTATTCTTTAGAGCATCATTTTCTTTTATCAATTGTTCATTATGCTCTTTTGAAGTTAAAAGACCTTGTTCCAAAAGCTTGAGTTTTTTTAAAAGAATTATAATCACAACAAGATTTAGTATTTTCAACTAAAGAGCATGAAAGCGGTTTTAACACATCAGTATGAGATTCTACTTTAGAGTTTGCTTTTAAAGTTTTATTTTTTAAACGTAGTTTGGAATTAGCATTTTTAAAGTTTTTTATTCTACGTTTAGCAATTTCAAGTATATGTAGTGTAGATATAGAATTTGTCACAAAAAAAGAAGATTTTGATTTTCTTACATTGTTATGGGATGAGGCAAGATTTGAACACACGGTTCTTTTGACATCTTCTTGGTATTCCTCTTCCATAGTTAAGTTTCCATCTTTTCTTCCGCTTGATGTGTTGTCATTATTTGAGCACAATATTGCGATGTTGCATTTTTCTTTTTTTGATAGATCTTCCTCCAAGCATGAGTCCTCATTGGTTTCTTCTCTTGGATCCATAAGAAATTACTCTTGTTCATCATCTGTGGTAGGAAGACTATAAGAATTCTCATGAAATTTCCAAACTTCATAAGCAGTAGGAAACGTATAAATAAGTTTGAAAATCTTTTGATCATCAAGTGCACAATATAGACTATTCATAGCCTTTGCATTTAAAACCATTTCATTTTTATTTAGAATAGTTGGGGGTTTTGTAGCAGTAATATTCCAAACTTCTATGCCTAAGGACTTGAGAAAATTTTCCATTAGACTTTTCCACCCTTTATAATTTTTCCTTCAAATAAAGGTGGTGCTAGTGATTTTTCATTTATATAAAATTTCTCCCCACTCGTAGAAGCGAGATCATGATCAAGAAGCGCCATTATTCCCGGTGGTGAAACTGTCTTGGAATAAACTAGCTCTGATACCACTTGTTGGATCTTGAGGTGCCCTTAGAGAGAGGGGGGGGGGGGGGTGAATAAGGGTTTTAGAAAACTTTAGGATTTTAAGAAAAACTTTTGAGATTTTCCAAAAAGTAAATTGAATCAAAAGTAAAGAGGTAGAAATAAGAAATGAAATCAATTTTATTGAACATGAAAAGTCATGATTATCATTTATAAAATTGATTACAAAATCTGATTTCTATGATGCTAGAAATCAAAGCGAATATGAAATAATATTTTGGTTTTCTATACCGACTCTTCTCACTAAGAACCGGTTGGCTTTAGCCGATCTTTCCCAGATACGGCCTCAAGCCGCTCTAGCCTTTCTATCCCCAAAAAGGTATTGAGCACCACTTAGATCTACTCCCTAGACCTAGTCGCCACAACCACGGCGAATTACCCCTAAGCTGCGCACAGACCTAATCATTAACAGCCGCGACGAATTCACTAAACACTCACAATGAAAGAGGTACACCAAAATATAAAAGACAAGTAAAAACTCCCTATGAAGAATTCTGGAGACGGCGAAGACCCGCTGAATATCGTCTAAGTCAAAGCGTGCGTTCTTCGCGTTGGGTGAGCGTTGATCCGATCCTCCTTCGAATTCTTCTCTTGAATTTGTGTGGGAGATGGTGGTCTAAAAATACGGCCCTCACAGAGTTTCTGAAGTGCTGGAATATGGCTCCTTAGAATCAATAGTTGAAGATAACGAATGCCACCTATTTATAGGACTGGAAGCTAACGCCGACGTTAAGGATAACGCCATGCGTTGACTCAATATAGAAATAATTTGACGGCTCGGATCTTCAAAACAGGAAGGAAATTCTGCATCTTTGGAAACATTCATTTTAGGCAACCTTAACGCTAGCATTGAGGCTAACACCTGACATTAAGTCAAATAATTCCCAAAATGCTCCTGCAATCACGACAACTTCCCTCCATACCATTTTTCGTCTTGGTGGGAACGAAAGTCAACACCGACGTTAAGTCCTAACGCCTGGCGTTATACCACATTCATCATTTCAGCTTGCGAGCAAATCCAGACCAACAATGCAGCATCCTAGTATCAATTTTGTTCAAACCTGCATGCTAACAACACAATGACAAATAAGATCAAATACAAGTTTGATTTGTTAATCTCAAATCAAAGGGATGCAAAAACCGTGTTCCAACAGTATTTCAATAAGCACAGATCGGCCGATGAGGCATAATAATTCAAACTAAGGTACCGTAAATACGTTTGGTTTACCTGGGAATTATTCTCAAGTAAACCATAAATCTTATTTCCATTCATAGGCCCCATCAATCATATACCTTTACATTTGCATAGTGTCTCCATAAAACAACAGGTAGATCTTTATGTTAATTGAAGCCTTCAGATAAGTAAAGTATGTCCAAATTTCACCCAAAGTTTTCATGTTAAGCATTACAGCTAAATCTAGTTTTTGTCTAGAACTAAAATGGGGATGTCAGAAGAGTTCTAGGGAACTAAAGAGTGTGAATCCCTCAACAGAACCATCCATCAATAAGTAAGAAGAATGGAGAATATGAAAGCTAAAGTGAAAGGAGGGTGAACAGAAGTCTCAAATCCAACCAGGTGTCAGCATTCAACCTTTTGGCAATCATAACTTTAGATTGCAAAATCGAGAAGCGGGAAGAAAGATTCGAGGTCAGTTTCCCCCAAATAATCTCCTCAAAATGATACTTATCCATACTAGGGTTCTGATAAAAGATGCATAAAATCAAAAATCCCAGTCTCTTAAGTCCCTCACCTTAGAGGAATCCCATACTCAAAGGAATTCCTCATAATATCTTAAAGTAAGGCAGGGAAAGGAAATCTCATAGAAATCTGGAGGAAGAGGTTAGAGTTACCAGTAAATCCAAAACAATGCCAAGGTTCCCGATGAGTCCCTCTAAGATAAATAGAAATCAAGAAATACATCATTCATTAGCCAGAGAGAGAGAGAGAGAGAGAGAGAGAGAGAGAGAGAGATCTAGAGGGAGAGTAAAAGAAATTGAATGAATATTATTGGTTTTACCAAATTCCCATATGATTGAACTACCAAGAAATCTGGCCAGCAAAGCCCAAGCATACTCAAGAACTCAAACATACCACCCGAATTATACTTTGCATAAAATATATCATGCCAAAATATACCAAAGAGATTGAGCCAACTGAGTACTATAACCCATAAAATATATGGATTTAATAAAAAAGGGTAGATGGTTTTGAAGGGCTTAACGCATGCACATTTACTTCTCAAGAGTGTTAACTTTATGTGGTTTTGACCGGCACAGGTAGGTCTTAAATATAAAACGTTAAATTCATAGAATTTAAAGAAGTCCAACAGTATATTTGATGAGAGCAAAACTTGTGAGGGAGGAAAGATAGGAGAAGGAATGCCTGAGTATAAGGATCAACACCATAGCATGATATCTAATTATATGTGTTAGACTTGATAGGCCATCTTCTTGGTTAGAAGTCCCTCAATTAAAAGAAGGAAAGTTAACATTAAGACAAGCATGCAACATATTCCTCAAAACTTTCAATCCAATGATCTACAATAAAGAGGTCTTAGAACAATGTTGCCTTGGGGCCCAAAGAGGGAATGGAGGTGAAAATTCCATGAACTTCAAATTCAAGAACTGTATCCTGCTCGATCATAATGATATACCCAGTGATCCTCAGAAACTGTAGTATTGTAGGCTAACCAAAATAAAACTCATTCAACAAGATAGAGAAGTAAAGGGTAGCGCATGAAGATGAACAACTTTTGTAAAATATAGAAAGCCTTCCTCGCATCTAGGAGCACAAGAGGATAATGGATTGATAATCAAATATTATAAATAACCTGGGATCGGCGAGCAATTTATCTCGACAGAGGGGAAGATCTAGCAAGAAATATCCATAAGCCTCTTATTAACTCAAAATGGAGAAATCGGCAAACATGAATGTATATAGACCAACAATATGAATATTAGATTTAAAGTTGCCAAATACCAAAGTTCCAGTAATAGAAGTTAACCCACCATGAATTACTAATGATTGGAAGGTAAGAGTGATACGGGCGGAATTACCAGGTCTCAAAAATCCCAAACCTTTTGTACCAAACGAATAAATAAGATAAAGCCCAAACCTTTATCCCATTTGTCAGGTTCTCATGACTTTCATCATAAACTAAAGTTAGTTTAGAGATTACCATAATCAAGAGAAGGGAAAGAGCATTTAGCATTAGTGAAACGAATCAATATCAAAATCAACCTAATTTAAATATCTTAAACCTATTTTCAGAAATTAGAGGAGGAAATGAAGCTCATGGGTCACATATGATCGCAAGCCCTCCCCGAAGAATCTAACCCAGCTCGACTCCTCATCAAGCACCTCAAAATTCTTAAGTAAAGCTCCAAATAGGCCCAATTTTAGATTCTTCATTTATAAATATAGACATAAAAACTTGCACAGACAAAGAAGGAGAAAGAGATAGGGGAGAGAGAATATATGTATGAATATATGTATGTATTAAAGCTTGCATAGACAAAGAAAGAGAGTGAGGGAGAGAGATGGGGGAGAGAGCAAACCATTGATCCCCTTTTAATTAAATAAAGAGCTCTTAAAAAGAATTGCACTAAGGTTTCTTGCTCATCAACCTTCTCATGTAAAGCCCCCTTTTATGGGCATATATATGTATGAATATATGAATGAGTTGAACCCGGAAACCACGATTCAACCTCTAAACCCGGAAACCACATTTCGAGAGGAGTTCAGACTAGTGTAGCTTGTTTTTACTTCTCCCAATTCAAATCACTAGGACAGACTCTATGGACAAGAAACCTCACTCTTTGCAGTGGAAAACTAGAATAGACCCTCGAGCTGCAGCGAGGAGGTCCCGCCACACACCCGGAAGATCTTAGAGAGCTTTCTCTCCCAAACCAATGCTGAGCACGGGCACCCTGGAGAGCACTAGAGAGTACCTGACTGTCGGCCCAGAAATCATGGCAAACAGAGAGCAGGAACTCTCGCCAACTAGAAACAGCCAAAAAAGAGAGGAAGCCAAAGTCTCCCCTAGGGTGCCATTGGGGTTCTATTTATAATTTTCTCAAAATGGTCTGCGGATAGCGGAATCTCGCCTTTTGGTTTTATTAAACGCAACCCAAATTGGTCTGCGAACAGGAGAATCTCGCTGTTTGGAAGGGCTAATTGCAGGCCACAATGGGCTTTCCTGGAAAAAATGAGCCCCCTAAAGAGCGAGTCCACGCTACTCGAGGCATGCTCGCTTGGGGGTGGCGAGTGCCCGGTGTGATTGGTGCTCACCACTCGCCCCGAACTGGGGATGGGACGCTTACTGTCGGGCTCGCACTCGCATATTGGGCTGGACGTCTAGCTGAATGGCGAGAAGCAGGCCACCCACACATTCGGCTGGATGTCTAGTCGATCGACTAGACGTCTGGTCAAATGGTGAGAAACAGGCTACACGCATATTCGGCTGGACATCTAGCCCATCGGCTAGACGTCTAGTCGAATGGAGAGAAACATGCTACACTTAAATGGCTGAATATCTAGTCGATCGACCAGAGGCGATTCGGCTATCCTGGTGCGGGGAGAGTGGGACATGATTACATCTATGATTTGTTCTTATGACAGTGTTGTTGGGCATGATTACATTAAGAGCTGTGGTGGATTTATAAGGGTGCAACCCTACTGATCTTACAAAATTCTCGGATATTAAAGAATGTGAAGCACCTGTGTCAAAAAGAATTCTTGTAGTGTGTAAAGATATATAAGCAATATCTGTGACCATTGTGCCATTTTCTTTTGTTTCCTGATGCCAAAGAGAGAATACCCTTGGCTGAACAGGTTGTGTCGTGGCATCAGCAAGAGGAGCCTGGGAGGCCATAGATTCTGCCATCTTCCATTTTTCTTGATTGCTAGTAGAACCAATGCAGAACATCTTCTGGTGGACCCAAACCTCTGTTATCATCACTCTTCTTGTGGGCATTGGTGCAGGAATTATCCATGTGCTCTGACTGCCTACGCTTGTAACAAACATCGGATCTTACAAGACATTCTCTAGTGTGTCTCTGGTTGCATTTCTTGTAGGGTGTTGAACCAGTGTCTTTTTGACTATCCTTGCTCCTTGATAGCACCTGTGATTGAGACTGAGTGCCTTTTTGTTGCTTCCACATGGATCTAGATAATCCTTGATTTTTGCTGCCCTGGGATGGGCCGAAAAACTTCCTCTTCTTGAAGTCGCTCTTCCTCTGAATCCTTTCCTCACCTTTCTCTAGCATTTTTTCCACTTCAACTAGTTCATCATAACAAGAAATTCACATCGTGGTCAGAAGGTGATGAATGGAGTCTCAAAGTTCATTTTGAAAATGATAACATATTTCTCCTTTTGAGTCAAGGTTCTTAGCATAAAATGCTAGATGTGAAAACTCTTCTTCATATTGGAGAACTGAGTTGCTGCCCTGAGACTGTAAGGTTTTCTATAACAACCCAACTTTAAAAGGGGGCCTAGCCAGTTCAATTAAACCTTTGGAGGAGTTAAGAACGGGTCATAGAAAACCGCGAGCCGACCTCCACCTCATAATGACGGCGGTTTAAGAAAATGACTGTTTTTGGTAGCATTGTGCTTCGCCACAACATCAAAGTAGCATATTGAGCAAACGAGGTTTGAATTGACTTCTGTCAGCTGCATTAGACTCGTATAGTCAATACGAGTGCAACGGAACTCGTTTCGCTCTAATCCGAGGTCATTTAGAGAAAATGACCGTTTTGAGTAATGGTGTGATCGCCACAACATCAAAGTAGCATATTGAGCAAACAAGGTTTGAATTGACTTCTGTCAGTTGCATTAGACTCGTATAGTCAATACGAGTGCAACGGAACTCGTTTCGCTCTAATCCGAGGTCATTTAGAGAAAATGACCGTTTTGAGTAATGGTGTGCATCGCCACAACGTCGAAGCAATATATGAGAAAACGAGCTACAATCTGAGCTCGGTCAGTTTCTTTAGAATCATGTGATTCATACAAGTGCAATGAAACTCGTTTCATTCAAATCCAATATCGTTTAGTGAAAATGACCGTCTTGGGTCACGTTGTTCAACACAAACATCATGAAACCACTTTCTGATCAAACGAACTCTGAATTGACCACAAACAGTTGCGTTGAACTCGTATGACCAATATGAACTCAATGTCTTTCGTTTCGTTCAATTCCGGCGTAAATCAAGAAAATTGACCATTGAGTTCACATTTGATCTATAAGTCGATCCGATTAGGTAAATATTTGCAAATGTACTCTGAATTGACCCCATTCAGTTGTATCAGACTCATATGATCGATACAAGCGCGATGCAATTCGTTTCGTTCAATTCCGAGGAGATTTGAGAAAGTTAGCCGAAATGAGTTATTTTGAGCTACGTGCCGACTCAAGCAAATAATTTTGAGTGAACGGACACAGAACCAACTTTGGATGATTTCATTAGCTTCGTATGGTTGATACAAACATAACGACACCCTCCGCACATTTTTGTCGCACTTATGTTGAGAGTTATGCTATATATATGATTATATATACATACTTATATATATTAATAAGCATAAACATATAACATGGTAAATCCCAAAATCAGAACTAGCGAAAACAAGAGGCAGGTAAACGAGAGGGCGAAAATCGGTGGCAAGATCGCGAGCCGGGCAGGAGTCGTGAACCAGGGCTCGATCTTCCTCCCTAGACGAGTTCCTGGGGTAGATTCATCACCCATGGGACGAAGGCCACCTGTGCTTTTGGATTCGAGAGAGAAGCTAGCTAGGAACTTTGGATTGGCCAACCCTAGCTATATAAGGATGGCTTCACCTTCATTTCTAGCAAGCTCGGCGACAAGGTTTCCCTTCCCATCTCCCCCTCCCCATCTTGAAGCTCTATCAAATTAGGGCAGCGGCTCATTTTCTTTACAGTACAGGGAAAAGGAATGGAATGGAGGAGCAACATGAGATTAATGGCCTCATTCTCTCTCTAACTCTATCTCTCTCCCTCACTCTCTTTCTCTGTCTGTGCAAGCTTTAATATATACATAGTGTACAACCCCGTATTTGTCGAGTGGACCGGCAAGGAACGCGACGGATGACATTAGGGAAGAGGGGGAGAGTACTCGCAGGGTATCGTACTCGCAAGGCAACGCACTCGCAGTATAGCCCCTACTCTCCCCACACCAGGATAGTCGAATCGCCTCTGGTCGATCGACTAGACATTCAACCATTTAAGTGTATCCTGTTTCTCGCCATTTGACTAGACGTCTAGCTGATCGGCTAGACGTCCAGCCGAATGTGTCTGTAGCCTATTTCTCGCCATTTGACCAGACGCCTAGCGGATCGGCTAGACGTCCAGCCGAATGTGCATGTGGCCTGCTTCTCGCCATTCGGCTTGACGTCCAGCCGAATATGCGAGTGCGAGCCGGTAGTAAGCGTCCATCCCCAGTTTCGGGTGAGTGGCGAGCACCCAGTCACATCGGGCACTCGCCACCCCAAGGTGAGCATGCCTCGAGTAGCGTGGACTCGCTCTTTTTGGGGGGCCCTCGTTTTTTCCAGGAAAGCCCATTATGGCCAGCAATTAGCCCTTCCAAATAGCGGGATTCTCCTATTGGCAGACTAATTTGGGCTGCGTTTGTAAAACCAAAAGGCGGGATTCCGCTATCCACAGACCATTTTGAGAAAACTATAAATAGACCCCCAAGGGCACCCTAGGGAGACTTTGACTTCCTCTCTCTTTTGGCTGTTTCTGTATGGCGAGAGTTCCTGCCCTCTGTTTGTCGTGGTTTCTGGGCCGATAGTCAGGTACTCTCCAATGCTCTCCAGGGTGCTCGTGCTCAGCATTGTCGTGGGAAAGTCTCTAAGATCTTCCGGGTGTGTGGCGGGACCTCATCGCTGCAGCTCGAGGGTCTATTCTAGTTTTCGACTACAAAGAGTGATGTTTCTTGTCCTGAGAGTCTGGCCCAATGATTTGACTCGGGAGAAGTAAAAACAAGCTACACCGGTCCGAACTCCTCTCGAACCGTGATTTCCGGGTTCAGAGGTTGAATTGTGGTTTCCGGGTTCAACAACGCTTTTGCATTGACTACCTATAACTCAACAAATTGACACTCAAGAATAAGTACCCACTACCAAGAATTGGTAATCTTTTTGATCACTTAGAAGGAGCCTCGGTATTTTCCAAGATAGATTTGAGGTCTAGTTATCACCAACTCGGTGTCAAGGGGAAAATATTTCTAAAACGACCTTTAAAACTAGATATGGTCATTTTGAATTCACGGTGATGCCCTTTGATTTAATAAATGCACTAACAGTTTTCATTGAGCTTATGAACCGAGTGTTCAAGGAATTCCTAAATAAATATGTCATTATTTTCATTGATGACATCTTGATTTATTCAAAAGGTGAAATCAAACATGCATCACACCTAAGATCAGTTTTACAACTCTTAAAACAACATAAACTTTATGCAAATACTCCAAATGCAAGTTTTGGTTAGAAGAAGTGTCTTTTCTTGGTCATGTCATTAACAAGGAAAAGAGTTAGTTGTGCCACAAAAGGTTGACGTGATTCAAAACTGGCCCATTACGACCTCCGTAACATAAATAAGGAGTTTCTATGTTTGTCCATGCTATTATGGAAGGTTTGTTGAAGGGTTTTCTAAGATAACTCTGCCAATGACCAGATTAACTCAGAAAGGAGTTCGTTTAAATTGGAATCAAGAGTGCGATGAAGCTTTTCAAAACTTAAAGCGAGGCTTACATCAAATCCAATCTTAGTAATGTCATCTAAAACTAATGGTTTCCAAAGTTTCAGTGATGCATCCTTGAAGGGTCTCGGGTGTGACTTAATATAATACGAGAGCATCATAGCTTATGCCTCCTGACAACTTAAAGGCTGTGAAAAGAACTATCCCACTCACGACTTGGAACTCGTAGCCATAATCTTTGCTCTTAAAATCTGGATGCATTATCTATATGGAGTTAGATGTGAAATTTTTACCGACCATAAAAACCTTAAATATATCTTTAATCAGAAGGAGTTGAACCTAAGGCAACGACGTTGGTTAGAATTGATTAAAGACTATGATTTGGACATCTAGTACCATCCTGGTAAGGGCAATGTAGTGGTAGATGCTCTGAGCAGGAAGAATGTAGCTACTGGTTTTTGGATGATTACCCAGCAGAAGGAATTGGCGGTTGAGTTTGAGAGACTCAAAATGATTGCGGTAAAATTAGGAGAAGATGTGGACAAAGTCATATGTTTTTATATGGAGATACAATATACTATCAAAAACTAGATTTAATTAGCAACTAATGATGACGCATTCTTAGCAAAAATTATTAAATACACCGGTGAAGTCAAAGCGAAGGACTTTTCTTTTGAGGACGGACTTCTAATTTTCAAAGGACGAGTTAAGTATGAGAACTCAAAAAGTGAGAATATTGCAAGAATCTCACATGTCTGGATATTCCATCCACCCGAGAAGTATAAAAATGTATCAAAACTTACAACAATGCTTCTGGCGGCCTCACATGAAAAATGACACTATCCAATTTGTTGTCAAATGTCATACCTGTCATGTTGTGAAATGAGAACTCAAAAGACCCGACGGATTACTTCAATCATTGCCCGTCCCTGAGTAGAAGTGGGAAGATAAAACAATGGATTTTGTGTGCGGTCTACCAAGAACTTACAAAGGACATGACTCTAGCTGGGTGATAGTCGATAGGCCCACAAAATCGGTGTTTTTCTTACCAAATAAACACACTGATTCGGGAGAAGTACTAGCACCTCAGTACATACGGGAAATACTTAGACTTCATGGAGTTCCTAAGACAATTATATCAAATAGAGATGAGAGATTCACAGACAAAGAATGAAGACTAGTTCACAAATTTTTGGGTACCAAAATGAACTATAGCACAACCTTTCATCCTAAAACCGATGGTAAATCGGAGAGGACTATCCAAACTTTAAAAGATTTCTTGAGGATGAGCATCTTCGATTTTGGAGGATCGTGGGAAGACCACCTCCCTCTTGTAGAATTTTCTTACAATAATAGTTTTCAATCAAGCATCAAGATGACCCCATTTGAGGCACTTTATGGAAGGAGGTGCATAACACCTCTAAGTTGGGGAGAAATAGAGGATACTATGCTATTGGATATATCCTATGTGGATGACGTCAGCAGGAATTTGAAAATCATTCAAAAGAGGCTCAAAACTATTCATCATAGACAAAGAAAGTACTATGATTCTAAACACAGGAAAGTATAATTTTTATAGGCAATGAAGTTTGCTTGAAGACCAGACCTTTTCACGGTGCGACGAGAATAATGAGCTTGGAAAAATTAAGTCCTCGTTTTATTGGTCCTTTTGACATCTTGGAAAGGATTGGACTGGTGGCATACAAGCTCACACTAATTGAAGAACTGAGTGGATTGCATAATGTATTTCATGTTTCGACACTCAAAAAGTTTATATAAGATCCAAAAAAGATCTTACCAATCTCAGATGTATATGTGTGATGCAGCACGCCCAGACCCGCCCCAGTCTGGTGGAGTCACACCAGCCAGAAGGAGCATGAACCGACACACACTGCCGGGCTGCAGCCGAAGCACCCCAACCCGTCTTCGTGCCTGTTCTCAGCGCGACAGGATGTTGAGGCGGGGTATCGAACCCAACCCCATTGATGAGAACCTCTCCTAACAGGCCTCATCACAACCTGTCTTCGTGCATGTTCTCAGCGCGGCAGGATGTTGAGGCGGTGCGTGCCGGTTCATGCTCCTTCTGGCTGGTGTGACTCCACAAGACTAGGTCGGGTCTGGGCGTGCTGCATCAATATGGAAGCAGATTTGTCTAGCCCAACTCAACCACTTAATATTGTTGATCAACAGAGTAAGCAGTTGAGGAATCGAGTGATAAATTATGTCAAAATTTGGTGGAAAGGCAGAATCCCCCATGAGTCCACATGGGAGAAGGGAGATATCATGAGAAGGGATTATCCATTTCTTTTTGAAAGTCTTGAAGCATAATTTTGAAATTTTTGTCATACTAAAGTCCTGTGACTAGGGGTGTTCACGAACCAAATCGAATCGAATAGCTCTTCAATCGAATCCAAATTTATCATAAAATGTAGAGATTCAGATTTGTTCGAATATTTAAATTCGAATTCAGATTCGACCGGAAATATCTGTATTCGAATTCGATTTCCGGTTTGGATTCGAATTTGAATTTGCTTCAAATGATTGACCAAAAAGACTTTGATCAGACGAACAAGATCATCTTTATATATAATATAGATAATTCCTAATATTCGTGAATCTTGACAATAGAGATAATATTATTCAGATTCAAATAATACTCAAATCGGAATTTGGATTCGAATAATACTCGAATCCGAATTTGGATTCGAATAGTACTCGAATCCAAATTTGGATTCGAATCGGAATTTAAATTCAAGAAATATGAATCTTAATCGAATCGTCACGTATCGATTCCCGAATTATTCACAAACTATTTGGTTTGCGAACAACCCTACTTATGACCCTCAAGTAATGATTCGCTAGTTAATGACTCAAATATTTTTGAAAACTTCATTTAAGATCATGACAAATTTTCTTTAATTTTATTGCAAATTTTTATGTATTTTAAGATTTTTATCAAAGAAAAAGAAAATAGATTATATTTTAAACAATTATTATATATATATATTTATGATTAAAAGTATAATAAAGAAATTTTTTCTATAATGATAAAATTTATATTTTATTAATATAAGATTTTTAGAAATTTAATTTACCTTCATATATTGATGAGTGGGCTCGACCATTAAGTAAAGCAATCCTAGTCAGGGGCAGACCCACATAGGGGAGAGCGTGGGCGGCTGCTCACACTGAATTTTTAAAAAAATATTTTCGATAAGAGTGAGCAGGTTATTTACCACGATAGATAAGTTACAGAATAATAAAATATATTGTAAGAATAATCCATAGATTGTATCTTGGTTTAGTTGGTGGAGGTAGTAATTTTTATTCAAGTGGTCATGGGTTCAAATCTTACCCGCAACAAAATTTAATGTTTTTTATTTTGTAAATAATTTTGTTATTATGCTAATTTTAATTTTTTTTTATAAACAAGTTCTTTGCTATATTGTTGTTTAAATTTTTTTTTTTGCAAAAATGTTTATTGTTATGTCGTATAACTTTTTTTATATAAATTAATTAATTGTTATATATGTTGTTTAAATTTTATTTTATAAATAAGTTAGTTGTTTAAAGTGTTTTTATAAATAAGTTCATAATTATGTTATTGTGTGAAAAATATCAAAAATATTTAAAATTAAAGGTGGTATTCAAATAGTTCATAAATGATAATGAATTGAGGTTTTAATCTATAATCTGAATTATATTTATAGACAATAGTCTGTCAGTTTGCTGAGGAATATGAAAACCCAAGGGACCGAGTTTTTTTCCTAATATGTCCCAGTAAAAATATGCGACCTTTCATTGCTTGTGGATCGAGATAAAATTATGGCTTTCATGTTTTGTCTCTCGAACTTTCTACTTATAACCCATGGAATCTCGCTGCATAAATATATCTTTCTACTATTGTATGCGCAACATTTGTATATTTTTTGTCATATTAATGTGCTTGTTTCATATTTTTTGATTTATTCTTTTTTTGCAATTTTTAAGTCCGCCCACACTGGAAAAAATTCCTGCGTCCGCCACTGATCCTAATCATCCCTTTTTTCTCAAATCTAAGGTGTAGATGTATTAGGTCTTAATAAAACCACCTTTTCCCTTACATAATAGCAGTCGGTCCACTTTTCCTTCAGGCAATCAACTGCTCTTCGTACAGTTCACACGATAACAAATAGCCCGACACCTCTCCCCACCTGATGCATGCGTTGAAGACTTTTTGCGGTTCCTCCACTGCTCGTAGACGCTTGGAAATGCTTCCAGGAGTGGCAACCGGCCCTCTCCAAGCTTCTCCATCTCATTTTAAAGCCTCCCCCTTTTCCTTTCAAAGGGTCCTTTACCAAAACCGTGAGAAAAGCCTCTTGCCCTAGCTCCATTCCGGAATTTCTTTGCATCATCTTGCCTCCAAAATCTCCTCCATAGATTCAAGGAAGGAAAAAACTCAGATGGTTGAGGATGTGAGTCTTTCTCTTGCCCCGACTTTCCAAATGTTTTAGATTTTCTTTTTAATTAAAATGATGGAATACCTCTTCTATGCTCTTGCAATGATGAAAGAAATTGATTTTAAGTTAGAATTCATGAATCATACAAAAAATTTTGTTTGCCCTAATTTCCAAAATGTTGTAGATTCATGAATTATGTATTCAAAATGTTGTAGGAATCCCCTCTTGAAATTAAAATGTCAAAGCCTCTTTTATACACTTAAATTGATGAGGCAGTTTACTCAATTATTAAAATTATGAATAATGCAAATATCTTGCTTAAATTTCAGAAATACATAGAGTAATGGTGAGATAAAATTTGTTTAAAGACAAAAAAAATCATGAAACATACAAGTATTCTTCATTTGCAAATAATTTCTCCTACTTTAATTACGGAATTGTGTAGAACCTACACTAGTAGTATGGCATTTAGAAGGAGATGTTATTATTAGATATTTTGATACTTGATCATCTTTACTCAATTGATAAGAACATGCATAGTGATGTTTGATTTCCTTTATTAAAATCATGATATGATAATGTACGTTAGTTTGGTAAGCCTAAAGGATTAAAATTAATAGCATGCCTCTTATTTATCTTTGTGTTATTCATAATTCCCTTGTTATATATATTCATTATTCAATATGAAGCTAAATCAACTTAGTTTATAGGTTAGATAACTAGAACTGAGAACTTATGAAATTAACACAAATCATGTGAAATAATAGACCCAATAACAATCCTATATTGTTGTTTGAAAAATTTAAAAGTTTTATAAACACTTTAAAGTCATATTTTACATAAAAACTCACTATTAAAAGACCAACCAACAACCCTTGTTATTGTTTGGAATTTTTCTAAAGCCTTATGAGCTTATTGAACCTCATATTTGACAAAAATCCATAAAGTAAAAGACCAACCATCAATCAATGTTACTGATTTGAGTTTTCTAAGCCTTGCGAGCTTATTAAATCTCATATTCGTGGAAAATACATAAATTAAAAAGTCAACCAACAATGTATACACCATTTGGAATTTATTTTAGTACACTTAGAGTCCCAAATTACTTAAATAAACTCTTAGAGGCAAGTCTAAATATTGAATTATCAAAATTTTATATAAAGAAAAAATTTCAAGTGATAAAGAATAAAAGAAAGAAAGGAAGAAATGTAGTTTAAGAGCGTGAATGAAAAGGAGAGAAAAAGAGAAATAATATTATAGGTAAATCATAAACATACCAATAAATTTTACCTAGGAGCAAACCCTTGGGGGCATGATTAATTACCTTGCCATAGTTAGGTGGAGCCCCACCATAGCCTTATCATGATTCGACTAATCAGAAAGGGTTAAACCCCCCAACGGTCAGATTTTATGCATCACCATTGTTAATTATCCTAAAAGGGTGCGGTTTATCCTCACCATAGATTTTCCTAAAGGGGGTAAGGTTATCTTACCATAGTTATATATCATGCATGAACTAAAGAATTCAACTAACTGCAATGGTTGGTCTTGGTTTTGCTCTTAAGGAAATTCACATATAACCAAATACAGCAAAGGTTTCAAAAAGGAAATCAAAATTAAGTCCCTAACATTCAAGAGCCTTGTGAATAAACGAGAACTTTAAGGGTCCGTTTGTTTGGATGAAATTGGCTTTCTGGAATTAACATTGGAGATTAGAAATTCAATTCTAGCGTTCGGTGCAACGAAATTTACACGAATATTGGTTTTTATGTGAGAACTCATATTTTTGACTTTAAACACAGGCCCATGGGTTTTCCGCACAATCGAGAGTTTTCGCCCGGGCGCGTGTTTTTCGGCCCGGGCACACATTTTCTCCAAGGTTTACTTTTTTTGCCCGGACGCGAGTTTTCGGGCCGGGTGCGTGTTTTTTTGCCATGCATGCGTTATTCGCCCCGACGGGCATTTTTTTGGCCTCGGCTGGCATTTTTTGCCACAACAAACATTTTTTGCCCGTCCTCTTGTATTTCATCCCGGGCGCATGTTTTTCACCCTAAACTCGTGTTTTTTTGCCTCAAACCCGTGTTTTTCGCCCTACCGCATATTTTTCTCCAGGGTACACACTTTTTGCGCGGACGTGCATTTTTCGTTGGGGCGCGCATTTTTCACCTCACCAAGCATTTTTTCCCAGCACAAAAAACATGCGTCCGGGCTGAAGAACACGCGCTCGAGCGAAAAATGCATGCTTGGGCAAAAAACGCGCGTCCGAAAAAACACGCTCCCGGACAAAAAATGCACTCTCGGCCGAAAAACACGCGCTCATGTGAAAACTCGTGCCCGGGCAAAAAACACCGCCCTGACAAAAAGCTCGCTCCCAGCCGAAATATGTGCGACCGGGCTAAAAAGGCACTCCCGAGCATAAACCCCGCTCCCCGGTGAAAATCGCGCGCCATGGCAAAAAATGCATCGTGGGAGGAAAACACGCATTGGGGAGAAAAATGCATGCTCGGGCGAAAAACACGCGTCTTAAAATATCATATGCAATTTAATGTATTTGGCGCTAACGCACGTTTTGGATTTTATAAAATTATTGTATAATGTCAATTCCAATACCAATTCCATCATTCAGTCGAGCTTTTGTGTCTCAATTCCAATTCTGTTGACTGAATTCAATCATGCAGCCGAACAAGATAATTGAAATTCTGCAGATTGTCAATTCCTGCAGATATTGGTTTTCATCGAAAAGCCAATTCTAGAAAGCCAATTCCGTCAAAACGAATGGACTCTAAATGGAATTATACAAAAGTACAAGATCAATAATGAAGCAAAATTTTAATGCATTATGTAATTTTATAGTAAGGGAAACCTTTACCGAGTATTTTCTCACCCTTTATTTTTTAAACAATTGTAGGACTTAGAAGGTACCCCGGAGCATCTTGATTGCAGAAACCCACAAGGAACCAGATTAGATGTATGACTATTTAAGCAATTGACATATATAATAGTTTCCATACTAAACTAGTTTTGCTTTAGTTCATTGTTAGAACTTTTGTGGCACACGTGCCGAATTTGAACTCGTGTAATATATTTTCTAAGCAAGTGATGCAAGAACTTAAATTTGGATGATGATGGATAGTTTTTATTTAGATGACTCTTTATGTGTTCATGGGGAATGGTGTCACTCCGTTGATTTTGTTTTTAATTGTACATTTAATTACATCTAGATTTATATTTAATGTTTAAAGCTTTCATATAAATCATGCTTTTGTACCTTTAGATGTTACATGTGATGTGATTAGAAATGCAACAAGTATTCTACCTGAGATATACATGGTTAACTTAATTGAAGGTTCAAAAGGTGACCTAGAAATACAATTATATGATTATATCATGTAGTCTTATGCTTTTAATGCCTAAAATCAAATCATCTTTCTGTCCTATTTTTCATGTCAAAGGTAATATGGAGGCCCCATATGTAAGAAAATCTCAAGCATGGCACAAAGTGATGGTGAAGGTTTTGTTGGAATATTTCCTATATAAATATATATATTTTTGTTCGTTTTTGAAAAAACAGTAGATAATAAAATAATAACAATAGATCTTGAATAACAGAATTCTAATGAAAACTTCAAATTTGTAAAAAACATAATATATATATGTATAGTTTAGAATCGAGTTTGGGTAAGGCGTGTGGTCACTGCCCTAAAGAAGTTGCACCACCCTCCGGCAGGGTTTTCCACTGATGCTCACTCCTCCAAGGTACAACACCCGGCTAGATCCCAAAAACTCCGATGTGCGCGGACACTGAAGATGCACAGAGCACCCGAATCCCACTTGATGAAGCAAATGTAAAGAAAGCAGAATCAGGGAAATTGGTCGCAAGGACAAGCGAGAGAGAGCAGATTTCTGAAAGCGTGAAAAAATGTAATCAAATGATTCAGAAAAATCTCATATCTAGAAGTCTTGTAAAATTAACATGTAATTAATTGCAACAGTTATAATTGGTAAGTGTTAATCGTGCAGAGAGACATTGGAGATTTCCAACGTAAGAAATTAATGATGAGAAAAACGTTTAAAAGAAATAGTTATAAAATTACGCGTAATAACTACGTCACGTCGAATTCATATCGATGTTGCGTCGAAATCTTATCGACGCAACTCGACGCTACGTCAAGTTTTTATCGACGCAGGTCAAGCCGATGGACTGCTTGTTGACGCAAGCATCGATAACTTATCGACGCAAGGTGGTTGCTTCGAGTTCTTATCGATGCAACTCCAGCCGACGCAGTCGGGTGCGTCGAATTCCATTCGACACAACTCCAACTTCAGCGAGTTTACCGGCGCCACTTCGAGTTCAACTCGACAACTCCGACATCTATTCGACGCAACTCCGAATAAAAAAGCTGAAACTATTTTGTACAAAAAATACAATTCAATTCTTCCCTAAATCCCAAATCCAGATCCAGATCCGGTGTAGTGCGTGCGTGCGCGCGCGTGTGGTTTATAATTCCTCCTTATGTTCCTTTGAACAAATGAGAAAGTGTGAATACATTTATATACTTACTAACAAGAATGTAAATTGGCAAGGTGGGACTAATAAGTTCAACCTTTCTTTCATGAAAGGTTCCCTCCAAACATTTGGATTCCCTCCATTTGGTTTTGGAGCTTTTCATCAACTATGAGGAGTCAATCACCAAACACCATACAAGGCTCCAATAAAATATTATAAATTAAATATTTTAATTACAAAATTTCTAATAATCCCCCACAAAAGCAAAAAACCAAAATGCGAACCTCATAAGTTATGATATTAATAATGATAAATAAAATCAAATGCAAATTTGCTTCATCAAGTTGTATCTAATGCAATGGGTATAGGTGGAATGGTTACCTTGAACCTATACTTAGTACTTATTTCCTCTACCGAAGAGTATAATGTGTCAGAGGCTTTGAACTATAAACTTTTAACCGGTAAATTAGATAAGCACACAAAAGATTGGTTGTTCATTGGGTTATGGCGGTGGGCACGTTAATGGCCATGTACATTCCTTGATTTTTCATAAGATTATTAGGGTATAGCCCGGATCCCAAAGTCACGGCCTCATAAGTACCCCCACATAGGTCGTGCCTCAAGAGATATTTTGTAACTAATACCTCACAAAGAAATATGCCTTTGGCAATCATTAAGAACTTAAAAGTTCATCCTAAACTGTTACGTAGAGCACAACATCATAGGAATGGGGAGAAGGTTTTCTCAACCTTTAAATTTGTGCTTCCAACTATGATACATCAACGGCTTCATTTCTACCACATTGAACCAAATTCATGGGATCTCCAATCACAAGGGTTGGGTATCCACCATTGGAAGCAAATCATGTGGGCTTAAGCCACATTCCCCTCGATGACAATAAAATCTCCATTTGGGATAATCTCTTGGTAAGATTATCAGCCAGATTCAATTCTGGCTTTAAGTAATTGAGTGATATCACTTCTTTTCTTCTTTGCTTCACAAACTTATACCTGATTCTCATGAACTTGTTCATTTTAGCATTAGTACTATTTGAAGCAGTTAAATCAATCACAGATTTATTATCACAATGCAAAAGAATAGCGGGTATTGGTTTTCCAACTAAAGGAATTTCAAAAAGTAAAATTTTAAGCCATTCAGCTTCGGCACATATACTGTCTAAAGCTATAAGCTCGAATTCCACGGTGCTTCTTGAAATCACAGTTTGTTTTGTAGAAGCCCATGAAATGGCGGCTCCTCAAAGGAGGAAAACATAACTTGTTGTAGACTTAACGTCTAAAGAATCATTTACCCAATTGGCATCTGAATAACTTTCAAGTACTTAGGGAAAACCTATATATACTAAACTATAATCAATAGTTCAACGAAGATATTTAAAAATTCTAGTTAATGATATCCAATGGTCATCACTTAGATTACTAGTATATCTACTAAGCCTGCCTACAACATAGGAAATATCGGGTCTAATGCGATTATCAATATAAAGCAGTGACCCTATCATTTGTGCATACCTATGTTGGTCAACATGTTCACCTAAATTTTTACAAAGTTTTATGCTAGCATCATAAGGAGTCGAAGTAGGTGCAGAATCAAATAAATTAAATTTATGCAACATTTTCTTAATCGAGTGAGAAAGAGACAATGAAACACTAGAATCAGATTTAGCTAATTTCATTCCCAAAATGACATTAGCTTCTCCTAAATCTTTCATATCAAATTTAGATGATAAATTATTTTTGATATTATTAATCATTTTAATTGAATTTTCAAAGATTAAAATGTCATCTACATAGAGACATAACAAAACATATTCATTTCCTTCTTGTTTTGCATAAATATATTTATCATATTCATTAAATATTAATCTAAAGGATAATACTACGTAATCAAATTTTTGATGTCGTTGTTTAGGGGCTTGTTTTAAACCATAAAGGGATTTAATAAGTTTACATACTTTGGTTTCTTGTCCTTTAACTACAAAACCTTCGGGTTGAGTCATATATACCTCTTCATCTAAGTCTCCATGTAGAAATGCAGTTTTTACGTCCATTTGGTGAATGATTAATTTATGGATCGAAGCTAAGGCTACTAGAATACGAAGGGATATAATCCTAACTACGAGAGCATATGTATCAAAGTAATCTATCCCTTATTTTTGTGCATAGCCTTTAGCAACAATGAGAGCCTTATATTTTTCTATGGAACAGTCCAGATTTAATTTCTTCCTAAAGATCCATCTACAACCTATGACTTTGGCACCAAAAAGAAGATCGGTTAGAATCCAAGTTTTATTTTCTAGAATAGAATTAATTTTTGAATTTATAGCTTCTTTCCAAAAAGGACAATTAGATGAGGTCATTGCTTCCTCATATGAATTAGGATCTCCTTCAACTAGATAGGTGAAGTAGTCCTCTCCAAAAGTTCTTTCGGATCTAACTCTTTTACTTCTTCTAGGTTCATCAATTTCTAATGGATCTAATTTAGAGGAAGCTGAAATGAGCTAGAAGATGGTTGAGATGAGTTGTCTAATTTATATGGGAATTTATCTTCAAAGTAAACAACATTTCTAGCTTCTATAATAGTGTTATTTGATATTTCATTAATTAGTGAATTGGTAATAAGAAACCTATTTGCACTACTATCAGAAGCATAACCAATAAAAATGGAGTCTAATGTTTTAGGTCTTATTTTCTTTCTTTTAGGTTTAGGGATTGCTACCTTGGCCAAACACCCCCACACTCGAAGAATTTGGAGATTAGGTTTCCTTAATTTGAATAATTCAAAAGAAGTTTTATCATTTTGTTTTGAAGGATTCCTATTTAAGATGAAAGAGGAGGTGAGCAATGCTTCACCCCAAAGATTTTCTTGAGTGCCAGACTCGACTAACATGGCATTGACCATGTTCATAAAAGTTTGATTTTTGCGTTTAGCTACACCATTTGATTGAGGAGAATATGGAGCAGTCACTTGATGAATAATCCCATGTTCTTGGCAAAACTGGGTTCATTCGAAGTGTATTCTCCACCTCGGTCGGATCTAAGAATTTTAATTGATGATCCTAATTGATTTTCTACTTCAGCTTTGAAAATCTTAAAATATGAAAATACTTCATCTTTAGTTTTAATAAATAAATGTAACAATATTTAAAGAAATCATCAATAAAAGTTACAAAGTATTTATTTCCACCTATAGTGGGTTGACGGTTTGAGTCACACACATTCGAGTGAATTAACTCTAATGGTTTTGAAGTTCTTTCTACTGATTTAAAAGGTTTTCTAGAAAATTTTGATTGCACACATATTCCACATCTAGCACTTGGTGCAATATTAAATTTAGGAATTAAATTTAAAGACATCATTCTTTTCATATAATCTGAATTTAAATGTCCTAGTCTAGCATGCCAAAAATCAGAAGATGAACTTGAAACAATGGAAGATGAAATTTGATTTACTTCTAAATCAACAACATTCAATTTAAATAAACCATCACAAATATAACATTTTCCAACAAATATATCATTTAATGTTATTACAACTTTCTTTAACTCTAGAACAATTTTATAACTCTTCTTAACTAATAAGGATCCGCTCACAAGATTCTTCCTAACTCTCAGCACATATAGCACATCATGCAAGGCTAGTGTCTTCCCGGATGTCAATCTAAGATCTACTCGCCCGCGACTAAGAATTTGTGCTGAAGAAGTATCTCCTAAGATCATGCTTCCTCCACGGATGTCCTAAAAGGTGGCAAAGCAAGAACGATCAAAACATATATGAACATTTGCTCCGGAATTAAGCCACCAATCAGATGAACAAGTGAGAAGAAGACTAGGAGAATAATCTAACCTGAAGATAGGTTGATCTGGTGCTTGGATCATGTTGACCTGAGGCTTATCACCACGAAACTTGCCAATCATGGGTTCTGTCTTCTTGTAGAAGCAATTGGTAGACGAATGATTTGTGCGGTCACAGATGAAGCACCATTTCCCTTTACTTGGGTTTTGGTTTAAAGGACCAGACTTGGGATGATTGGGTTTCTGATGGAAGGAACCTGAACGGAAAGGTTTCTTATAGATTTTGCCCTTACCTTTGAAGTGATGGTGAGAGGAAAGGTTGCCATGAGATTCAGTGAGATTCACTTTAGGATCATGTCTTTGGAGGATTTAGTACTCTTGGACTTATGTTCCTCCTCTATGCCGATAGCATTTCGGATTTGAACATAAGTAAGGTTGGATTGGTCATGTTGAAGTCTAGTACTAAAGCCAGACCAAGAATCAGGAAGAGAATCGATGAGACATGCCACTAGATAATTTTTAGATAAAATTGAGCCATCGGCTCGGATCTTGGACAACATCTCATCAAGTTGATAGAGTTGAGGATTGATAGACTTGGAAGCATCAATATTGAATTTGTGGAGGTTAGAAATATTGTAGCATTCTATACCCACATTATCAAGGTTATAACATGCTTCAAGAGCATACCATAGATCCTTAGTCGTACGATATTTAAGGAAGACATCGTAAGGCTGTCGGATAAGGCACTAAGGATTCGATTGCGACAATGATATTCTATATCTACCGGATCTCTATATGGAACACGTCTAACATAAGTTCTAGTGTTATTTGCACTAGAAGATGAAGACGAAGGAAGAGAGGAGGCAACTGCAGTTGTTGCGCTGGGTTTTTTGGTTTCTATTACAGGAACATCAAGAATGGCCGACAAAAGCCCCAAGGTATTCAACCAATATTCTACTTGTGCTTGCCAACAACGAAAACCATTTCCATTAAATTTCTCAGGTTTAATCCCGACAGAATCCTCAGATCTAGATGTCATTACAGATTTCTGAAATTTAAAATACATACAATAAATAACAGTGCATGTAAATAAGAAAACAGAGATAATCATGTTGATAATTTGATTTTATTTATCTTGTTATTCTTGGAGTTCTCAAGGAATACCCAATGAAGGGCTCTCACTGGTACTAAGCGGTTTTGTGGGATGATTTCCCAACACAGCCCTTTCGCACGAGATTATGTGATGTGATCTACAATTTCTTTAGATTGTTGGAATATTTCCTATATAATTTTTTTTCACTTTTGAAAAAATAGTAGATAATAAAATAATAACAATAGATATTGAATAACAGAATTCTAATGAAAACTTCAGATTTGTAAAAAACACAATATATATATGTATAGTTTAGAATCGAGCCTAGGTAAGACGTGTGGTCACTGCCTTAAAGAAGTTGCACCACCCTCCAACAGGGTTTTCCACCGATGCTCACTCCTCCAAGGTACAACACCAGACTAGATCCCAAAAACTCTGATGTGCGCGGTCACCGAAGAAGCACAGAGCACCCAAACTCTCATTTGATGAAGCAAATGTAAAGAAAGCAGAATCACAAAAAATGGTTGCAAGAACAAGTGAGAGAGAGCAGATTTCTGAAAGCGTGAAAAAACGTAATCAAACGATTCAGAAAAATCTCGTATATAGGAGTCCCATAAAATTAACATGTAATTAATTGCAACGGTTATAATTGGTAAGTGTTAATCGTGCAGAGAGACGTTGGAGATTTCTAACGTAAGAGAGTAATGGCGAGAAAAACACGTAAAAGAAACAGTTATAAAATTATGCATAATAACTGTATCACGTCGAATTCTTATCGATGTTGCGTTGTGTTGGGAAAAACTCCTTATGATTTAACTTAACAAATTATCTATATGTGATTTTACCTCCTAGGTGTATTACCCACTTTGTATAGTAAGGGTAAATTGGTCATTAGATGTCTTAGGATGTCACACTCACCTTAGAGTGTCATGGCCAAGTCAAGACAATCACAAAATAAGTTAAGTTAAGACTTGCGTCGAATAAAAGTCGACGCAACTTCGACTTGATATCGACGCAACTCTGACTAGAAGTCAAAACAACTTATTCAGTTTGTCGAAGTATAATTCAAGTCGACGCAACGTTGAAATGAACTTGACGCAGAAGGAAGAGCTTGTCGAAGCCATTCAAGAAGTCGACCCAACTTCGACTACAATTCGACGCAGAAGTTAAAGCCCAAAGTCCAAGTCTTCAACTCAACGGATACGTCGATAAGGAATCGACGTAACGTCGACATCTGAGTTCAGCCAAACCTAAGAAGGAATTCGAAGCTACTTTGATATGAACTCAGAGGTGCGTCGACATGAAGAATGATGAAGTCGACGCAACATCGAATACAGTCAGAAAAATGAAGCTTTTTCTGCTGTTCTTTTGAGACATTTTCATAAGGACCACAAGGCTAGAGACAGTTCTCCAACGGCTCGTTTATTTCCAAGATTGGAATGGAGCTTTCCAGGACACAACAAATCATTCTTGGAAGGTATTCAAAAAGTGATGGACGGGCCGAGAACAAAAGAAGAAAGGAAAATTATGTGTCCAAAAAGAATTCCATTTCAGGACAGCCCAAAAGAAGAAAGTATTTCAAAATTTCAATCATACAGCATAAGTATGCAAAAAGATAAGAAATATACAACAAGAGTTATTACATTCATTCTACTAGTCGACAAGGGTTTTCTTCTTCTTCCTCCCCTGAACCCTAAGAGAGACAGAAGTTTTCTCATAGAAATATACAGAGCTGCTTCTTCATCTTCATCACATAGAAGCTAGATTACAAGAGGTTTTGAGATAAAAGGATCAAGCAAAACAACCCTTGCAAACATCTATATCATAAGCAAGGGTTCATCATTTCAGATCTTGTGAAAGTCAGAAGCAGCAGAAGTGCTTCTGAAGAATTCTGAGAACATAATTCTATCTTCTTCTTCTTACTTTCTTCTCCTTATTCTTCCTACTGTAAAAGAGTTTTAAGAATCCCTCTTCCAAAGGATTCAGTGGTTCAAGATCTCCTTATCAAAAGATCTATGGTTCTAAGAGTCTCCTTAGCAAAAGACTCAGTGGTTCAAGATCTCTTTATCAAAAGATCTTTGGTTCTAAGAGTCTCCTTATCAAAAGACTCAGGCACAAGTTGTGTAATCCAACCAGGGAGGTAGAAGAGAGGAGTACCCACATTTTGGGGAACCTATATAAAAACTCTCGTGTCTTCTGGATTGAATTTTCCGTGCTGTCCCACTTTACTGTTTTCTGTATTTATTTTTCCTGCAGTTACTTTATTCTATTCTGGTAGTGTTGATTGCATAACTACTTAGTAGTTTTTATTGTGTGTACATTTATGGTAGAAAATATTTAAATCTTTATTCACCCCTCTAGAGAATACTCAGAGGCACACTGTGCACTTTTAATTGATATCAGAGGTAGGTTGATCATTAAAAGGTTAATACCTTGATCAAAAGATCTCCTCCTCTCATTTCTTTATTATAAATCAGTTAAAACTATTTTTAAAGAAAATGAGTTCTAAGGATTATGCATCAACAAGACCATCAATGTGTAACCTAAATAAGTTTACACTCTGGAAGGACAAAATAAAACTGTATATGAACTCTATTGATGAAGATATTTTTAATGTCATCATTACATGTCCTCCTGTCCTAGTGAGAACAGATGCTACTGGGAAGGTAACATAAACTCCAGTCCCCATAGTTGAGTGGACAGATGCAGAGAAGAAGGTGAAGGCATATGATGCCAAAGCCATGAATATCCTGGTGTCAACCATGCCAGATGACATATTTCTAAAAGTTGCTGATTGCAACTATGCCAAAGAAATCTGGGAATCTCTTTCCAGAATAGTTGAAGGCAGCTCTGATGAAATAAAGGACACAAAGTCCCTTCTCGTATCCCAATATGAGAATTTTAAGAAAAAGGCTGATGAAAGCATAACTGAAATGTATGACAGGTTCAGCTTTATCATAAATGAGCTGAGAGGGCTTGCCAAAGAAATTTCTCTGACAAAAATTAATGACAAGCTTCTCATGTGCTTCCCAAGCACATGAGACTCAAGAATCTGGGTCATCAGAGATTATAGATACCTTAGAGAAATCCCAACAGATGCTCTGCTAGTGAAGCTCAAGTCCTATGAGCTCCTACTAAAAAGCAGGGCTGAGTCAGAAGCCCAGGAGAGAATCTCAACTCCTAATGAAAGGACACTTGCACTAAAGACTGCTGAAGCAGAGCCCTCCACCTCTGAAGAAGAGATGCTTAATCTCTTAGCTAAGAGATTCAAGAGAGGTCAGGACAGAGGACTTTAGAAGGAAAGAGAGGAGTTCAAGCAAACCAAGGTATGATAAGACTCCTAAACAGGAAATTATCTGCTTCTCTTTGCAGAAAACCTGGACACTTTGCCACAGAATGTCCTGAAGAGGACAATAAGAAAGGAAGCAAGAAGAAGGAGCACAAGAAGAAATCCTTCAGAGGGAAGGATAAGAAAATGGGGAAATGTTTCATTACTGAAACCTGGAGTGATTCAGAGTCTGAGTCAAGCTCCTCCTCATCTGACAGTGATGAATAGTGTGGAACTGAAGAAGCCTGCTTAATGGATCTGGAAGACTTTACTGATGAAAATCAGGTAACAATCTTTGATGATTTTGACTTCTCCTCAGAAGATTTTAAAGATTGTTGTAAAGAATTCTGTCAAGATTATATTAATATTCAAAGGGATAAAATAATCAGAACAGAACTAGAAGATCTTAGGAAAGATAATCTGTACTCCTTTAACTATGATCTGAGAGGTCAACTGTTTGAGAAAGAAAAAAAATATACACATTAGTTAATAAAAATTCTAACTTAGAGAAAGAACTTATAAAGGCAAAAGCCTTTGAGGACTCACTCAATGGAAGAAGTCAAAAGCTTAAGGATATTTCATAACATCTCTCCAAGAGATTTGATCATCTTGATCTAGAATCACTACCATCCACTAGCACACTAATCCTTAGCAAACTTGCTTGGGAAAACCCTGTAGCATTAATTAGGTCTAGACTGAATCAACCTAATAATAACCTAGAATCATGTGAAGAACAAAATAATAACCCTAATAAACTCACTATATTCAATAGGGTAAACATTACTAGTCAAACAGGGATTCAAGGTAAACACCTCTTAGAAAAGACAAATAAAAATCATAAAAAACTTAATAAAAAGAATTATACACACACTAGAACTCGATGCAGTTTTAAAGGTGCGTCAAATGCAACTCGATGGAGTTCAACATATGCGTCGACATCAACTCGAAGCAAGTATGAGGGTGCGTCGAATTCGATTCGACGCAACCAATATTCTGCATCAAATTATTATCAACGTAACTATGCAGACACGTCGAATTACACTCGACACAACTCTAAAGATGCGTCGATTTCTTCTCGACGCATGCTTCCAGCAAGAATTTTTCAAACATCTAAATCTCTCTCTACCTATATTCCTAGATGTTATTGTTGTTCTAAAGTTGGGCACATAGCCAAACATTACTGTCATAATAATGCAACACTTCTTCACCTAAAGGGGTATACTGAAAGACCATCTTATTTTTTCATAACTACATATGATGATAGAAGAAAGAGACCCCAACAAGTGAGGGTCTATGATAATGTTTGATCTCATGTGCAGAAGGGAAGACTATTTAACCACAACCCAGCAGTGGTACCTGGACAGTGGATGCTCCATGCATATGACTGGAGCAAAAGAACTGTTGGAAAACTACAAGGCCAAGGAAGGGCCTAAGGTAATCTTTGGGAATTCCCACTCTGGTCAAACCAAAGGATATGGCTTGCTTAGGATTGGGGAAGTCTCCTTCTCTAAGGTAGCTTATGTTGAAGGACTTCAACATAATCTAATTAGTATTAGTCGGATGCTTGATGGTGAATACAAAGTTGTATTCACCAAGTCTTTATGTCATATAGTTAGTTCAGCAACTGACCAAATTGTACTGACTGGTCTTAGAAAAGGCAAGGTATATGTTGTAGACTTTGAGTATGTTAAGTCTGAAGTCTGCTTATTTAACTCCTAGCTAGAAAATAATGAGTTGTGGTATAGGAGACTTAGTCACCTGAACTTTAAGACCATGGCTAAATTATCTAAGCTTAACCTAGTAAGAGGCTTACCAACAGGTAAGTTTAAGAAAGACCATCCCTGTAGAGCCTGCCAACTGGGAAAGCAGATCAAGTATCATTCAAACCAATTGGTAAGAATGATTCCCCTAGAATCCTATATTTGTTGCACATGGACCTATTTGGTCCTGTCTCCACTCAAAGCTTAGCAGGCAAGTCCTACACATTAGTCATTGTAGATGATTTTTCTAGGTTCTGCTGGGTGTTCTTTCTAAAAGCTAAGTCAGACACCTTCAAGATCCTCTCAAGATTCATTAGACAGATTCAATCTGAATTCAACACTCAGATTATTATGATCAGAAGTGATCATGGTACTGGTTTGAAAATCAGTTAATTTGTAGATTCTGTGAGGATGAGGGAATAAGAAAAAGATTTTGAGCTCCTAGACCCCCCCAACAAAATGGGGTGGCTAAAAAAATAGAACTCTAATTGAATCAGGAAGAACATTATTGGCTGAATCCAATTTGCCAAAGTCCTTTTGGGTTGAGGCAGTAAATACTGCCAACTATGTTCTGAATAGAAGTCTTACCCACAAGATTAAGTTGAAGACTCCCTATGAGCTATTGAAGGGAAAGGCACATATAGTCACTTACTTTAGGGTTTTTGGGTGTACTTGCTTCATCCTCAACATGAAGAGTCATCTTGCCAAATTTGACAAGAAGGCTGATGATGGGATATTCTTGGGATATTCCTCATCAAGCAAGGCCTATAAGAGTTTCAATAAAGGCTCTCTTAAAATTGAAGAGTCAATGCATGTTGTGTTTGATGAAACTCACATGTTTTCCAAAGGGAAGGAAACTTCCACCATCATTATTTTGCAGGAAGAAGATAAGCTTGCAGATCAAGTTGAGAGAATCAACATCATGGATCACTCATCAGAATGTCAAGACAAAGGAAAGCAAAGGGTTGACATTGATTCAGATGAAGACTCTGCAGAAGATGAAGAGGAACCTACAACACTTGAACTACCAGCCACTAAGGTCATTCTGGTGAATGAAGATGGTGCATCTACTGTCAATGAGCAAGTGGATCTTCAGGAAGAAGAGAATCTCCTTATTTACTCAACAATAACAAGGATGACTCTAAAGGATCATCCTCCAACACAAGTTATAGGAGATTTGACAGTAGGAGTCAAGGCAAGGAATCAACTCACACATGAAACAATGTTGTAGTGCTTCCTCTCACAATATGAGCCAAAGAAATTTAAAGAGGCAGACAGCGACCCTCACTAGATAACTGCAATGCAAGAAGAGTTGACCCAATTTGAGAGAAACAAGGTCTGGACACTGGTTGAAAGACCAAGGAATTAACCAGTCATTGGAACTAAATGGGTATTCAAGAATAAGATGGACTCAACTGGAGTCATAATCAGGAATAAGGCCAGACTTGTGGCTCAAGGATACATGCAAGATGAGGGTATTGATTTCAACCAGACTTTTGCTCCAGTAGAAAGGCTGGAAGCCATTAGAATGTTCCTTGCATATGCTGCACACATGAAGATCAAAGTCTATCAGATGGATGTAAAAAGTGCATTCCTAAATGGAACTCTTCAGGAAGAAGTGTATGTGGAGTAGCCCCCAGGTTTTATCAATCCATCTTTCCCTTCTTTTGTGTATAGATTAGATAAAGCACTGTATGGCCTCAAGCAAGCTCCAAGAGCTTGGTATGAGACCATATCCACCTTTCTTCTAGAACACTCCTTTGAAAGAGGTAAAGTGGATAAAACATTTTTCACAAGAGCACATAAAAATCAGCTACTACTAGTATATATATTTGTAGATGATATTATATTTGGGTCAACAGATCAAACACTATGCAAAAGGTTTGCTCACCTAATGCAGTCTAGATTTGAAATGAGTAACATGGGGGAGTTATCTTATTTCCTAGGCCTTCAAGTAAGGTAGAATGAAGATGGAATTTTCATATCCCAATCCAAGTATACCAGAGAACTTATCAAGAGGTTTGGGATGGAAAATGCCTCTGTCATGAAAACCCCCATGGCTACTAATGTTGTTTTGGATAGAGATGAAAAAGGTAAATCATTTGACCACAAGACTTACAGAGCAGCCATTGTGTTGGAACAACCCTATTACTGATTTGGGCTAGGATTACTATGTGTTGACTATGACTAAGTTGACCCCCAATGTATAGTCTAAAGGGTCATAGTTTTAGGCTGATAAGATAGCTAGAACTTAGGAAATCTCTAAGTTTCTGCGTTCGACGAACTCAATACTGCGTTCGACGAAATGCTTTTTGCATTCGACGAACGTCTTGCATTCTGCGTTCGACGAACGACGTGCTTCATCCTCAGCGGCTCAGCGGCTCAGCGGTTGACGAATTCTTCAGTTCAACGAAATCTAACTTGAGATCGACGAACTCCAGCCTATGTTCGACGAATCAGCATCAGATGTTCAGTTCGACGAACTCTAACTCCAGTTCGATGAACTCCAGCCTGTGTTCGACGAATTAGTATCAGATGTTCAGTTCGACGAACTCAATCTTCAGAACGACGAATTTCTATCTCAGCTCGACGAATTTTCTCTCAGTTTATTCAGATCAGTTATATTATTCTCAGAACTCAGTTCGACTATCAGCAATGAATTTATTCTTCCAGATAAGGCAAGATTTTATCCTTCCTTTGTTTATTCCCCTTTTCATTCTCTTCCCGAGAAAGTAGCCGTTGGGTTATATTGGAAAAGGATATCTTTTATTGAAAAGGAAAAGGATTAAAGATTTGTTGAATCAGTTGCAGTTCCAAGGAAATAATTAATGCTGATTATTCTATTCCTATTCAGAGATTTGAATTTCAAATCCATTATCATTCTCTCTAAGGAAGTAGGATACCAGAAGAAACATATCTGTAACAGAAGAGAAAAGATCAGAGTATCAGTCGAGAGAGAAATATCCATTCAGTCAAAAAGAAAGATCATCTTCCTCAAGCAACACATCTCATTCTCTGAGAACAACATCATCAAGATCAATCTCTCAGATCTCTGCTGCAAGTTTCAAATCTTCAAAGAGCAACAACAATCTGAGAAACTTCTGTCTCTCAGATTCATCAGCTTACAAGGAAGATCTACTTTCAAGAGAAAGCTCCATCCTCAAGCTGTCAACAATTTCAATCAGACAGGGGAGCTTTACAACATCATTCCACTGGAGTCTTCTCTCAGATTATTGACAGAGAAGAACATCTAACCCTCTTTATCCCCTCTTGTATAGGGTTCTAACTCCCTTCAAAAGTTAACCCATTGGTGGCAGGGCACCTGAACAAAAACCTGTGGTTTGGTTAGAGCACCTGATCAAAAACTCACTTGGTGTGTGGACACCTGATCAAAAACCCCTTGGTGATAGGGCACCTGATCAAAAACCTAGTTTCCAGAGAATCAGAAGAAGGAGAAGAGCAAGTCTTCCTCCCACAAGCACAAGCATAAGGGAAGAGGATTTGTAGCTGAAACTTGGAGTGAAACTGAGTCAGAGTCTTCATCCAGTTCTTCTGAAGGTGAAGAAGAATCAAAGGAAAAAAGACCAATGCTTGATGGCTATCAATAACTCAAGCAGTGAGTCAGAAAAAGCATCTTCATCCATCTCTTCTAATGATGAAGATAATGAAGAAGAAAGAAGCTTCTGTATGATGGCTATCAATGCCTCAGCAAATAATTCAGAAGAATCAGAATCAGAGTCTGACAATGATGCTTATCAGGTAATGTCTAATTTTGATTTTACTTCAATTGAATTTAAAGATGAATTCAAAGTTCTTTGCTTAGACTTAATCAAATCTGAGAAGGAAATAATCTCTCTCAGAAATAAGTTGACTGAAATGAACCAACTGAGTGAAGAAAATGCTAATCTTAAAAAAGATCTGGCTGCCTCCAGAGAACATATTGTTCTCATTGAGAACAAGTTGTCTGAAGCTAAGAAGTTTGAAGAATCCCTCAATGGGAGAAGTATCAAACTGATGGACATCACAAGCACAGTGAATGCCAGGCTCAATGGCAAACTGGGCTTGGGTGCATCATCAAGTGAGCCACCTCTTATTAAGAAGAACATACTTTATAAACCAATAAAATTCATTTCTGCCAAGAGCAAAGAGGTTGTAGAAGTAGATAAAAATATTTCAGGCAAGGCTGTTAAGAATAAAGGAAATTAGCAGAATTCGTCGAACGGAGCTCGACGAAATGAATTCACTTCGTCGAACGGAGATCGACGAACTCTGAATCCAGAATTTCAGTATAATTATTGTTCGAACGGCGCTCGACGAAAGCACATCCATTCGTCGAACGGCGATCGACGAACTCAGCCCTGTTCATCGAACGGAAAATTTACTAAAAATCTGAAGAATTCTTATTCTAAACATACTAAGAATCCTTTCACTGAATGGATAATTCTTCCAAGGAGATATCATCCACAAGGTTACAAGGACCAGCCTGAAATGTCTTTTATTTCAGAGTTTTGTGGTAATACAAAAGGACCCAAGGTAGTCTGTGTCAAAAACAACTAGAATGTTTTTTGTTTTGCAGGTTCAAGGCTATCCAAGCAAAAATGAATAATGGTATTTGCATAGTGGATGTTCAAAGCACATGACAGGAAACAAGGCCAACCTGAGCAACTACAAGGAAAAGCTTGGACCCAAGGTGATCTTTGGAGACTCCAACTGTGGATAAACCAAAGGATATGGGAAGATCAAAGTTGGAGCAGTTACCTTCAAGGAGGTAGCTTATGTCAAGGGTCTGAAGCACAACCTCATCAACATAAACCAGTTATATGATGAAGGTTATCAGTTAACCTTTAACCATTCCTTATGTCTTATTGCCAATAATAAAAACATTAATGTGTTATCTGGTATTAGACATGGAAATATTTATTTAGTCAATTTTGACTCTGCCAATTCTGATATTTGCTTATTTAATTCTATAAGTAAAACAAATGAATTATGACATAAAAGGCTTGGACATATTAACCTTAGAACTATATCTAAGCTTTTTAAGGACAATCTTGTTAGAGCGCCTTCTGGTTCATACAAGAAGGAAGGACTCTGTAGGGCTTATCAATTAGGTAAGCAAACTAGAAGTAGTTTTAAATCTTTATCTAAGAGTGATTCACCTAGGATTTTGTATTTACTGCATTTGGACCTTTATGGACCTAGTGCAATACGAAGTCTTGGAGGGAAGCATTACTCTCTAGTTATTGTAGATGACTTCTCAAGATTTACTTGGGTGTTCTTTCTTAGGAACAAGTCTGACACCTTCAGTGTTCTGAAGGAATTTCTCAGGTCCATCAAGATTGAGTACTCTACTCTAGTTGCATTGATCAGAAGTGATCATGACACTGAGTTTGAATCTTTTCTGATGAGAGAATTCTGTGGAAAAGAAGGGATCAGGCAATGTTTCTTTGCTCCTAGAACTCCTCAACAAAATGGGGTAGCTGAAAGGAAAAATAGAACCCTTATTGAATCAGCAACTACATTGCTTGTTGATGCTCACTTGCCACTCTCTTCTTGGGCAGAGGCAGTGAACACAACAAATTATGTGTTGAATAGAAGCCTGATACATAAACTTAAGGGTAAAACTCCCTATGAATTACTTAAGAATAAAATGCCTAAGGTTAACTATTCTAAGATATTTGACTGTAAATGCTATGTGCATAACAATGACAAGAAGTATCTAAGGAAGTTTGAAGCAAAAGCTGCTGAAGGCATATTCCTTGGATATTCACTTTCTAGTAAAGTATACAGAGTTTACAACAAATCTACTCTTAAGATAGAAGAGTCCATGCATGTATCTTTTGATGAAACTGACATGTTAATTGAGGAGAGGAATACCACCTCTACAAAATACCTTGCAGGTACCAGCTCTATGTAAAACGTTAAATGGACTAGATCTACAGAAAGAAGATTATCTACTTCTATCAACTCAAAATCTTGAAGACAGTGAAGAAGAGGATAATCCAGATCTTGCTGATAATTCAAATCAAGTGACGGCTGATCAAATTCCCTAAGTGGATACTATTGCTGAACCAACTCCAACTGTTGATCACATCACTGTTAGAGATCATCCAATATCTCAAGTCATTGGTGATATTTCAGCAGGTGTTCAAACATGGCATTAACTACACCAAAATCAGATGCACACTTGTTTCCTATCACAAGTTGAACCTCAAACCATAAAAGATGCAGAACAAGATCCAAATTGGATTCTTGCAATGCAAGAGGAGCTCAATCAATTTGAAAGGAACAAGGTATGGGATTTGGTTCCAAGACCAAAAAGCCATCCAGTTATTGGCACCAAGTGGGTCTTTAGGAACAAGCTAGATGATCAAGGCAACATAGTGAGAAACAAAGCAATATTGGTAGCCCAAGGATATTCACAGGAAGAAGGAATTGACTATGATCAGACCTTTGCTCCTGTTGAAAGACTTGAAGCTATCAGGATTTTTCTGGCCTTTGCTGCATTCAAGAAATTCAAAGTTTATCAGATGGATGTGAATAGTGCATTTCTGAATGGAGACCTCAAAGAAGAAGTCTATGTGGAACAACCACCAGGTTTCATCTCTCCAACTCACTCTTCATATGTATTTAAGCTTAATAAAGCTCTCTATGGTCTCAAACAAGCTCCCAGAGCATGGTATGAGACCTTAGCTAATTTTCTTTTGGAAAATAATTTCTGTAGAGGCATAGTTGATAAAACCTTATTTTTCAGGATACATAAAAATCAAACCTTACTAGTTCAAATATATGTAGATGATATCATATTTGGTTCTACTGATTCAAATTTATGCAAAAGGTTCTCTAACCTAATGCAATATAAATTTGAAATGAGTAGTATGGGTGAATTATCATACTTCCTTGGTCTTCAAGTGAAGCAAACTCCCAATGGCATTTTCATATCACTATCCAAGTATGCTAAGGAATTAGTGAAAAGGTTTGGTATGTCTGATGCTTCCACCATGAAAATACCCATGCCCTCAAATGTTGTTGTTGACACTGATGAATCAGGGAAACCTGTTGATCAGAAAGTATATAGATCAATTGTTGGCTCATTTCTTTATTTAACAGCAAGTAGGCCTAATATAATGTTTGCTACCTGTATTTGTGCTAGGTTCCAAGTTAACCCCAAATAATCTCACCTAATTTTACTAAAAAGAATTTTGAGATATATAAAGGGTTGTCCTAATCTAGGACTCTGGTATCCAACAACATCAGAATTTGAATTAACTGGATTCTCAAATTCTGATTATGCTGGATGCAAAGTAGACAGGAAAAGCACATCAGGAACTTGCCAGTTTCTTGGTGATAGGCTTATGTCTTGGTTTTGTAAGAAACAAACATCTGTGTCTACATCAACAGTAGAAGCTAAATACATAGCTGCAGGCAGTTGCTGCTCACAGATATTGTGGATACAAAATCAGCTCCTAGACTATGGTGTCAATCTAAATAATTCAATTATATTTTGTGATAATACTAGTGCAATATCTATATCACAAAATCCAGTTCTCCATAGTAGGACTAAACACATAGAAATTAGGCACCACTTTATCAGAGATAATGTGGATAAAAATAAAATTTGCCTACAATTCATTTCTACTGATTTGCAAAGAGCTGATATTTTCACCAAACCCTTGGATGAAAAGAAACATATTTTCTTTATAAATCAGCTAGGAATGATAGATGGAGATTCAATCTGTTGAAAATTAAATTTTCTATTTATCCCCTAATTTCGTCGAACGGAGAACGACGAAATGCTATCGTTCGTCGAACGGAGATCGACGATACTTATTAGTTCAGGATCGACAAATAGAAGCGCGATCGTCGAACGGAGATCGACAAAAATTAACTTTTCGTCGAACGCAGTCAGACGAAGCCCTAAGTCTTTTCGACTTCTGATTCTATTAGGTTTAGCCGAACCCTGTTCTATGAAAGTGTGCTCCCTTCTCCGATCTCTCTATATAATCAAAGCTTTCATCCTATTTTATCTTTGCGCCTACAGAACTTGCTTTTCCCTTCAGTTCCCCTTTGCACTTGATCATTCTCTCTTTTGCAGGTAACAATGGCGATTTCTCAAGCAGTTCTTTCCTCAATAAAGTTTGACGTTGGGTTTGACATTGACATCGAGTCGTTTGCACACTCAGACCAAGTTTTCCATGACATCCTCAGTTTATTTGATGAACAGTAGTTAAGGAAGATGATGACAACAAGAATCAAGTTACCAGTGGCTGAAATCAAAGAATGGGCTTATACAGTCAAGTCAGAGAATGATACATTATCAGGAAGCATTTCAGGACACCAGGTGTAACACCCCAAGAAGTCGTAGTTCAGCGAGTTAGGCGGAGAGTTGGTGCTGCGCTCGGAATAGGCTGGAAATGTCATAGCAGCTCTTCGTGCACGACCATTGTTCCTCTTCGCGCACGACCAGTGATCGTGCGCCAGCGGTTGTGCGTTAATTCGCAAGAAAACAGAGTTCTGTTGCGGTAAGCGCGCACAATCAGTGGAGGTGCTTCGCGCATGACCACTGACCGTGCGCCGATGCTCGTGCGCCCTGTTTATTCTGCTCCGCAAATTTGAGCGGAGAAGGAGATTATTGGGGTGCGAATAGGGGATTGGGGTGCGAATAGGGGATTAGAGTGCGGATAGCAGGGTTGGCTAGGGTTTTAATAAAACCCCTAATACCCCCCTTCTCCCTCTCATTCCCGATCTCCCCTCTCTCTCTCGATCCCTCCCTCTTTCTCGTTCTTTTGGAGCAGCCGCAAGAAGAAACCCCGATCTCTCCCCTCTCTCTTTCTCGATCCCTCTCTCCCCGTCGGCATGGAGTAAGGAGGAGCAGCCCCGAGCCCCGATCTCCCCTCTCTCTTGTCGTCGCCTAGAGCAGGGAAGCCGAACGGCCCTCTTCTCTCCTTCCCGTCGCCTGGAGCAAGGAGCTGCCCCGGAGAACCCTATCTCCCTCTTTCCCGTCGGCAAGGAGGAGCAGCCCTCCCCTCATCTCCCTTTCTCTTGCAGTTTTGGCGCTTGTCCGAGGATCTAGAGGAGATCTCTTGCGAGAGCCGTGTGTGGAGCCGAGTCGAGGCTAGATCCGAAGTAGGGCAGCGATTACCGTCTCCGTGGCATTCAATCCATGGTTCAGAAACGACGTCTAAGGGTAACGATTCTCTTTACCATCGTTTGGACATGTTCTAGCCCGTTCCTTGCATCGTTGAGGCCCCCTACCCAAAAGGATGAGGTCGTGGCCTCCAACGGGTCGATTCGTGTTATCCCCGTCAAATCTTACATACATGTAGAGTCCATACGTGAAATGGACGTAGGCGCGCTGTGTGAAGCCCATCCGAGACGGTTCGTCCGGATTGGTGATGCTTTTGGTATTATGCGTGCCGGGGGAAAACTCCGTGTTGATATCCTGCTTCGTAGGACTAGAGGGTGCTACTGCATGCGCAGCAACGCCTGGGGGTGTGCCCCGGGGAGCACCCGAAGTGAGAAACAGAAATGGGGTTTCTGTTCACTACCGTCGGCGTTAGCGTTATCGCTGAACGGTAGCTCCCAGACTGAGTTCTGGTGATGTTGTTGTGCCCACCTGTTGAGAGGACCTAAGGCCTTTGTGCCCGACCCGTGAGGGTGTCCTGGTGGATGACTTAGCGGCCGTAGAGCCGGCTAATTGAGAATACCTGGTCTGAGGGGACGCCATACCCGCTCTTCGTGTTGTACAACGAGAGCTGTGAACAATGGGCATTTGGCGAACCTGAAACCGCACCATTGCAGCACCTGATTAGTGAGTCTCGTACAGCATGTCGGGAGGCAATGGGAAAGAGTCTTCGGACTATGGTATGTTCACAATTAAAGCACGGGAGAGCCCCGGTATTCGGGCCACCGACTTTAGCCTCGAAGGGCAAATCCATCAAGAGTGGATGGTGGTGGAAGGCGTAGTACACCAAAGAGTGCCTGAGAGCACGAGACGTGGAGGCCATTCCCACGTTTGTGATTGTTGCATATGTATGAACTGTTGTGGGCTTTGCTAGTCGCACTCTTATATATATATGCTGCTGAGACTGTTTTGCAGGGATGATTAGAACTGCCACCCCCTTGAAGGGGTGGGGTCGTTATATTTTGGTCAGCTTTACCCGACCGTTGCCCTGTTTGGCCACCGTTTTTGGTGGGCTTGTCGTACAGGTGCTGGACCGAGCGGGAACATAGCGGGCTGAAGCCCTGGTGCTGCTGCGGCCCTTGAAGGCCTTTTTATGTTCTTTTGCTTTTCATGTATGGCCGGCGTGCGCGCCGATGTTGGTAAATTGTAAGGCCGTCGTGCCTCTTTTGTTGTGTAAAACCTTTTATTCCTATTATTAGAAGTGGACATACCCGGGTTCGGGTTTTGGTGGTTTATATATTTTGTCTCTCTCTTTTGCTTCCGCATAGAATGATCTGAGTTAGGTTCATTGTTTAGAGTCGTTCGATATTTCAATTAAGTGACGTTCCCGTTTGTTTTGTAGTATATGACGTGGGGCCCCGCCCGGACCTTCTGTTATATGCTCCCGAACAGATGGGGGTGTTACAAATTGGTATCAGCTTCTAAGGTTCCGTATCCTTCTAAGGAATTCGTGGACGAATTCTTTTAAGGGGTGGTGAGCACGTGTGTGCGCTACCGTCGAGACATAAAATAAACCCAAAAATGTCCACTTAGGAATAAAATGTAACAACAAACCAACAATAATTGCATGATTGTGGAACCTAAGTGTTCCTTTTGTTGTTAGTTGCGGCTGTGCTGTCGCCTAACTGTGTGTTGCACTTGTGTAGGGCACTCGAAGTGCAGCGGGACTGTTGCGTCCCCGTGACGTGGCTGAGAGTAGCGGGTCCGCTGAAGCCCCTACAACTCCGTCTGCTGAGTTGGTTCGGCAAGTTACAGAAGCCGTTCTAGCTGCGTTGAATGGCCAGCCTGGAAGGCAAGGCCAACCGTCGGTGCAGGAAGTGGCCCCAGAGCCACTAAGAGTGGAGCAAGTCCCCGTGAGGCGTGCTCCTGAGCAACAACTGAAGCACTTTCTGGGATTTCGACCTCCTCCGTTTACCGGGGTTGAATCCCCAGCTGAGGCCGAGGACTGGTTGTCGCATGTGGAGCGAATTCTGACAGCGACACAGTCGGATGAAGCGCAGAAAGTGACCTTTGCTTCTTACTTGTTGGAAAAGGAAGCCAGGCGGTGGTGGGATGAGGTAGAGAAGCGCCAGTTCGCGGGAAGGCGACTGGTTGATGTGCCGATGGAAGAGTTCTCGAAAATCTTCCTGGCAAGGTATGTGCCTCCGTCGCAGCAGATCGCGATGGAGAACCAGTTCTTGGCCCTGACGCAGGGTGATAGACTGGTTGATGACTACCTGTATGAGTTCACCCACCTCGGGCGTTACGCTGGAACTTCTTTCGATGACGAGGGGAGAAGGGTGAACAGGTTCTACGGTGGATTGCGTAGTGAGTTGCGGTACCTTTTGACAGGGCCGTTGACGCAGGGTTTCATGACCCTCGTTGGTTCTGCCCGAGCGCTTGAGCAGGACATGCTCAGGGAGAAGGGCAAGGTGACTGTGGTCGAGGCAGTGCCGGAGGGCAAGGCGCCGGGTGCGGCGAAGTTGCGGAGGTTGAATCGCTGGAAGAAGGCTTGATTATCTGGGCCAACTCCCTCTGCTTCGGGCGCGTCGTCTGGACGTGGCCCTCTTACTTGTTTTACTTGTGGCAAGCCTGGCCATTTCTCTCGGGATTGCCGCAGTGGGCTTCCAAGGTCAGAGAAGAAGACTGGGCCACCCTATGTTGAGAAGGCAAAGGCGGTTGAGTCCACGACCTCCCGCATGGTTCCCCCGCAGCCCAGAGTCTTCAATCTTGGTCAGCAGGAGGCTATCAAAGCGAAAGATGTCGTGACAGGTATAATTTAAGATACAGTACTTACTGTTTTATATACCTGTTTTAGTGTTCATGCTAACCTTGTTTGGGCGGCGTAGGCTTTGTTTTTGTTTTAGGCGTTCCCGCGAGAGCGCTTTTCGATACTGGAGCTTCGCACTCCTTCTTATCGTCGGACTTCGTTCAACGTATTGGTGCGCCGTCGATTGCTTCTGCAGATGGACTGGAGGTCCTACTGTCGAATGGATATTCGATGCGTGTGGAGAGGAGTTGCTGCGTGAAAGTTCTAGTTGGAAGTCAGGAGTACGACCTGAAAGCATCGTTACTCCCCCTGGTTGAGTTCGATGTAATCTTTGGCATGGACTGGCTGTCGGAACAGCGTGCGTGCATCGATTGCACCACCAAGGAGGTGAGGTTTGGGCAGTGTGCTGATCGTGAGACGGTCTTTGCGGGCATGCGTGGATCGAGCAAGATGCTGATGTCTGCTCTCCAGGTGTCCAAGGCAGTGCGTCAGGGAGCAGAGTTGTTCGTTGCTCTAGTGGAGGCTCCAACGCCGAGGCCCAGCCTAGCGGATGTTTCGATAGTTTCAGAGTTCCCCGATGTGTTCCCGAGTGATCTCCCCGTTGCTCCACCGCAGCGGGAGATAGATTTCACGATTGAGTTGGTGCCAGGCGCTAAGCCTGTGGCCCGCTCGCCGTATCGTATGGCTCCGAAGGAGTTGTCGGAGTTGAAGCTTCAGTTGCAGGAGCTGCTTGAGCAGGGCTACGTGCGTCCGAGTTCCTCACCTTGGAGTGCACCTGTCCTCTTTGTCAAAAAGAAGGACGGTAGCCCGCGGCTTTGCATCGATTATCGGGAGCTGAACAAGCTGACCGAGAAGAACAAGTATCCTCTTTCGAGGATAGACGACTTGTTCGACCAGCTCGTTGGTTCGACAGTATACTCTAAGCTGGACTTGAAGTCCGGCTATTATCAGGTGCGGATCAGGGAGTGCGACATCCCAAAGACTGCCTTCAGTACAAGGTACGGGCAGTATGAGTTCACCGTGATGCCGTTTGGGCTGTCTAATGCGCCTTCGGTATTTATGGACTTGATGCACCAGACTTTCCGAGAGTACCTCGACCGGTTTGTGGTCGTCTTCCTTGACGACATACTGGTCTACTCTCAGTCCGAGGAGGAGCACGGTGATCACCTGCGAGTAGTCTTGGAGGTTCTGAGGAGGAACCAGCTGTATGCCAAGTTCTCGAAGTGCGAGTTCTGGCTTCCTTCCGTGGCGTTCTTAGGCCATGTGGTCAGTGGAGCAGGTGTGGCGGTAGATCCGGTGAAGGTTGCGGCCATCAGGGAGTGGCCTGTTCTTTCTACTGTAGCGGAGGTCCGTAGCTTTCTCAGGCTGGCTGGCTATTACAGGCGCTTCGTGGAGAACTTCTCACGGATCACGCTGCCTCTTACGACGCTGACACGGAAGATGCAGGAGTTTATTTGGACGCCCGCGTGTGCGCAGGCTTTCGAGGAGTTGAAGCGGCGGCTTACCACGACCCCGATCTTATGTTTGCCTTGCGGCACGGAGGGCTACGAGATCTACACCGACGCTTCTGGGAGCGGCCTTGGCTGTGTTCTGCAGCAGCATGGCAAGGTTATAGTGTATGGCTCTCGCCAGCTGAAGGTGCACGAGCGGAACTATCCGGTCCACGACTTGGAGTTGGCGGCCGTGATATTTGCCCTGAAGCTTTGGTGGCATTATGTGTATGGCTTGAAGATCGACATCTTCACGGACCATAAGAGTCTGAAGTACCTTCTGACGCAGAAGGGGCTGAATATGCGGCTGCAGAGGTGGATGGAGTTCCTTGGGGACTACACCTTTGAGATCCACTACACTCCCGGGAAGGGGAATGTGGTCGCAGATGCACTCAGTCGCAGGGCTCTGATGCGATAATTTCGGCAAGTGCACCGGTCGCGCAAGTAGTAATAGTGGGGAAAATCCCCGAGTGTCGGTCTCTTGAGGAATGCAGGTTGGGTGAACGAAATGCGTTGTGTGACAATTGTTACACAAGCGGGAACAAACACGAAAAGTGGAGTTTTGATTTGGGTTTCCTACTGTTAACAACAATAAAAGAAATGCGGGTCGAAATCACCGCTTCGCAAGGTGAGATGGGTGCAACGGCCGCAATGCCGAGCTTCGTGAGGCGGATGGACGGTGCGCATGCGAATGGAGTGGTCACTAGTGCGGAGAGTGAGGGTCGCAAACACCTCTTCACAAATCACCGTTAACTCTTGTTAACGTGAATCGAACACGATGAATGCGTGAGTGCGTGAGTGGAGGTGAAAGGGATCACAAGCAAATATTAAAGAACAAGTAGGAAACAACCAAAGCATTTAGACTAAACATCATCATATTCAAGTCAAAATGATTTACTTAGTACAACAAAAGGAGAAAAGAAGAAGACAACCAATGGACGAAGACTAGCGGCCGTTCACGGCCGGAATGGTAGGTTGTCGAGCTACCTCCAGACTCGGGCGGACTGTGCTTCCGGCGTTGAGAGACTATCACTATCTCTCCACGTGCTCCCGTCGTCTTCTACCTCAGGATTTCTATTCTTCTCACCGGACGGAAATGGAGAACAGCTGCTTGAGTGCTTGCGGGTGGTGGAGAATGCTTCCGGATGATGGAGGAATGTCGAGAATGACCAAAGATGACTTCCCCTTGCGGAGAAGATGAAGGGGAGGTGTCTGGAGAAGGAAAACGACGGCGTACGGACTGGAGAACCCGCTCCCGGAAGCCCGATCCCGCCCTAATTCGCGAACAGGGTATATATAGGCGCTGAAACGAATACTGCGCACGGTCATTGGCGCACGACCAGTGGTCGTGCGCACTGGAGTTCTGCGATCGTGCGCGCTACCTGGGTGAAGCCTGAAAGGAAAGAAATTTATAAAATACATGTTCGCACGACCGATTGCGCACGACCGGTGGTCGTGCGCACTATCGTAAATGGTCGTGCGATAAGCCCAAACAGAACTCATAAAATGGACGTTAACTGCGCACGATCAGTGGCGCACGACCAGTGGTCGTGCGCAAGAGAACCAGTGATCGTGCGCAGTGTTCCTGTACAGATTTGTACCGGAAGCACCTGCACGACACCTGTTCCAGCACACCCACCAATCCAGCCACTGAAAGTGGCACTTAACAATACATAGCAACTACTAAAAGAGAATAATACGAAACAACACCAAAAATGGGCCTAAAGGTGCACTTAGCATGGGGAATCAAATATGAGTGAAAACGTGTCTAAAGTGAAGTGCAAAGACGAGAAAATCGGCCCAGATGAGTCCATAATTGTGTATATATTTGGGACTCATCACACCCCCAGACTTACCTGTTTGCGCGTCCAGAGCAAACGAATTCGGCGGAGTGTGAAAAAGGTAGTTAACAAAGAAAATTACACAAAGGAGTATAATGCGAAGTAACAAAAGCATGCAAATAGAAATTTAGTAAAAAGAGATTTTAACTATGCTAACTAATTTACGAAAGTATTAGAGCGTAAGTAGAGATTTAGTTGTACTCAGTTGGTGAATTATGAAGAATTCGAACGATCATGCCCGGTGTGAAAGTAACAGGACACTAAGGCGGGTGTTGCACAAGGTCGGGGTTTAGGAATATCTCCGCTAAAATCCATCAACGTCGTGAACCATACGCTCGCCCGGTCACACTCTCTCCACGGCGTTAGCAAACTCACAAATCAAATCAATAGGGCTTTTAGGATTATATTGGGGCTTAGGTTGCGGCGTGGTATTCAAGGATAAAAATGAAGGCTACGCAACCACATTGAGCTAACGGAACGCTGCACCACACAAAACCAAAAGCAATGCTCGTGTGACACACCCCCAGACTTATCATGAAAACTAGGTGTGCACACGGCCTACTTTACAATTACCAACAGATTTTCTATTTAGCTCGGAAGGATTTCTTGTCAATACAAATTTTTTTTTAGATTTTCATTTCAACAACATATATTTTTTTTTCTTATCCTCCGGTTGGTTCATAAACAGGAAATAAAATTTATTTCTTCATCACATCACAAAGATTCCAAAAATCACACCAAATCAAGAACATGAGTGCAGATAAACATCTATTTGGTTGCGAAAGTGGGCAAAGCTTCAGGCCTTGGTGAATGAAGAGGAGCTGAACAAAAGAGTGGTAGGCACAATTTTGGCTTGCAAGGGTGAGCGAAAAGGTCATGGAACGACAAGGCTCAAACTAGCCAAAAGGTGGCCTACATCACGTTTAACTCGACGAGTCGCTCTCGCCCATGCTTCGAGAGTCGCTTGGGGCAAGTTCTTAGCCCACGAGAAAGGTAAACCTTCCTCCCGACTCGAGCAACACACGACTAGTGCTCGTACACACACAACACCGGGTTATCACCAATTTCATTCACATTCACCATTTGAGTATAATAAATCTAAAACTACGCAAAAATACTAAACATAAATTAAATGCATAGAGATAATCTAGTTTTACTCGAATTCTATTGTAGCATGCGGATGCGACTAGAACACTGCTCGAGTCAACATCGCACTCCAAATAGTAATTCCTAAGCTAACACCCCAATTCACATTCCTGACCAAAACAGTTCATTCGGAAACAAAACAAATAGGTAAGCGCGCACTCATGTGGGTGAAGTGGTGTAGGAAGCATGAAAACAATGATGATGATAAAGATAAATAATAAACAAACTTCTAGTATGCAGTGCAACTCGTGCATAGCGGATGACAACATATTCTCCCCCCAGACTTAATCTACACATTACCGGAAGATTGGCGTTAATTTCATGCACGATCCGCAGCATCCGCCAACACGAAGTACAAAGCACACCTTGTTGGATCTTACGGCGCCCTTAGAGGGGGGGTGAATAAGGGAATAAAATTCTTTTTATAATTTCCAAGATAATTACTAAATTGTTTTATAATGAAAGAGATTGAAATAAACAATTTAGATTTAGAATTGAAAACTTAGAACACAATATAATAGAGATTACGCCAAATGATACAAATCAAGTAAACACAAAAGAGACATGATTATATATATGAAAACGTGTTTACATAAATTTGATTTCTATATCGCTAGAAATCGGAGGCGTACAAATGTAAATTTCTTTTTGTTTACCAATCCTTCTCCCAAGGATCGGAAGGCTATCACTTGTCTCTCCCTAGACCAAGCCCAAGCCTATCCTCTAGATCTTCCCAAGATCTAGACGTAGCACACAAGGCCACGATTTCCCACCAAGCCACGCAAGGACTTGGACGCTCCGCACAAAGAAGCGATTTTCCCCTAAGCCACGCAAGGACTTAGACGCTCCGCACAAGGAAGCGATTTTCCCTACCAATAAAAAGTAAAATGTATATAAATGAAAATACAAGATAAAAGAAGAACTCCCTAGAAATTCAGATCTCTGAAATGAAGGTTGAAGCCTCGAGATGATCCTTGATGTAGAAGCGCGTCCGATCTCGTCTTCAATTTAAAACCTTCTCAGCATAAATGGGAGTTCATGAGGTTCTGGAGCTCTCTGGATGGAATGCACTCAGGAAGGGACTTAGAATCTTCAGAGCATGGAATGCACGAACCAAAGGAACCATTTTATAGAAAATCGCTGTCGGAATTTCTGACAGTGACTGTCGGAATTTTCCGAGAGCGCTAAACTGTCGCTGTCGTGCCGTCGTGCCATCGTGCGGGCAGTTGCTGGAATCGTGGAGCTGTCGCCTGGGCGACATCGATGTCGGATTTCCGACATCTCCTCTTCATTTTTGCCATCCGAAACTTCTCCAGACTGTAGATTGAGTCGTTCTCATCTCCGAAATGGGGTGGCACATTCCGTAACTCTTCCTGGATTGAAAGTTATGGCCATTTTAAGATCAGCACACAAAACTCATCCAACCTGAGACTTGTCGTTCTCGGATCATGCCCATGAACGAGGAATTGTCTCCTCATTGAACCTATACAACCTGGCCACTATAAACACACAAAAGACTAGATCAAATACAACACGGTATTTGTTATTCTCAAACCAAGAGATGCGGAAAGCAAGCTCCAACAATCTCCCCCTTTTGATAATAACAAATACCCATATGAGAAATTAGTGAGTTTATAGATAAGTGCGATTAAAAGATATGCATGAATAAAAGGTTTACTGCGTGATAGATTTTACTCCCCCTAAATATCTATGTCACTAGATTTCTCATTTTATTCTCCCCCTTTTGTTATTACCAAAAGTGGGTTGTCATGATCGAGCAATATCACTCCCTCTACATAGATGCTTTCCATGAAAACTTTTTAATATACTCCCCCTAAATTGTATTCTCCCCCTAAATGTATGCTCCCCCTAAATGTTATAATTAATTGTAATGGTGCATTCTGAAAAATTGAGATTAGTAAGAGATTTCTTGAATTTATATTTCTCCCCCTTTTTTTTGATATTATCAAAAGTTATTTTGAAATAAAGAATGAATAATTATGAAGAAATAATAAATATGGGAGTATATAAGAGTAATAGATTTTATGTGAGAAGAAAAATAGGATGCAATCAAACGCTTGTTAAATACTACTTGTTGAGAAAAATATAGGCATGATGTAACATAAAGTAGTAAGTAACATAGCTAACATGATAAAGTAAGCATTCTATTTTAAGATACCATTTGCTTAAAGGAAAACACAGTGTTAAAAATAATAAGCACTCTTAAACATAAACATCATTTTAGAAGATAAAACCATATAAAGGATAATGAGTTTTAAATTTGAAAAGTTGATGTTTGAGTTAAAGATTGAAGAGATGCTATTCCATTAAAAAAATTTGCAAGCATGATTTCATAATATCAAGAAAAGATACACACACTACAATGTAATAAAATTTACATTTCAAGTAAACATAAACATTGTAGCGGTCATGCTTTGTTATCTAGTGCATTTACTTAAGTTTGTAGAGATTTGAGTAGATGAGCATTAGGATCCAATTCTCATGAGTAGAAGTTTTATGAAAGATAATGATGTGTACAAGTAGTGTTTTGATAAAGTATACAAGTGAATCAATCAAAAACACATGACATATATAATGAGATAACACAACATTAAAATACACAAATAATATTACTTCCACACTATTTCAATGCACATGAATAAATAGTACAACTACCAAGGTGCTCTGCACACACAATGCTTATTAAGACTTATCAGGGTGCAAAGTAGTGCTTGGGGGATCACTTTTATACTTATTAGCTTTATTTTCAATTTTTTGTGATCCGGTGTACAAAAGAGAAGTGGTGTATAAATTGTTTGCTACAAGACACTTTACAATTCTTAGCCAAGGTGCTCAACCTCACAATGCTCATTAAGACTTATCAGGAGGGTGAGTAGTGCTTGGTGGAGTTTTCCTTGTCATTTATTATTTGATTTTTAGTTTAGTGACTAAGGACTCCGAATTTACTTATTTTGCAAACATAGCATTTTAAACCACATTTCTCTAAAGAATAAGTGCATGAAAGACAAATAATTGTAATAACCAATTCAATGTTGTGTAGGTAATCTATTTAGGCATTTTAATTATTTATGTTATTACACTACACAATCATGTAAGAATAAGATTGTAAACACATGTAGGTTATCAAAAATAAGTGAGTGAATGAATCATTATCAAACATAATATATTACTCATACTTAGAGGCATGCTAAACATTTCTACACATGTTTATCTACAATCAATTTCATTGCACATAACAAGATAATTTTCAAGGCATGACAAATACAAAACAATGTTTTTAAGAAACTTGAAAGTTAAATTAAACATTGTATTTAATCTTTAATTGATATAATTAATCATCCATCCTTGACAATGGCAATGAATAACAGTCATTTTTGTTTTTAAAATTTTTTTTTTATATATGGACAAAACAATAAACACACATAAAGAAAAACATATTTTTGTTCTTTGAAATTGTTTTGTAATTTTGTATTTGTTTTTATAATATGATTAAAAATACAATCAAAAAATATTTTTGTATTTTTGAATTTTGATCTTTTGTAGTTGATTTTTCATAATATGAATAAAACAAAAATAGCAAATGTCTGAAATAAAAAAAAACAAAGTAGTACATATAGACTAACATATTTTTAATGATTTTTAGAAATTTTAAATTTTTTATTTTAGATATTGATTAGGTGTCCTTAAAGCAGTTCCATGCTGAAATTTCAGAATTTTCAGAGATGACTTGATTGCTCAAATTTGCATAAAACTTTAGCTTTTTTCAAATACATGTGTTTTACAAAAACATTTAAGCCAAAAAAAGATAAATTATGCAAACACATGAAGACATTTTTATTAAACAACCCAAAATATGCATGATTTAAGTAATAAGTGAATAAAAATGTTCATGCAGTGAGTAATATAAGTATGTCCTAAGATTAATGGCTACCCCGACTAAATGTCTACACCCTAGCCCCGTACTAAGTGGAGGATGGGCATGAGGAGCTGCACGCATGCCGTAGGTTGGGGTGTTAGTCCCATATGCACACACTAGAGAACACTCAACCTAGCACTCTTTCCCCCCCAGTGCCTCGCAAGGCCCCACTGGAACCCTCCCCGGTTAAGGACAAGACATGACTTAGAGGTTAGGTCTCTAATGCATATAACCCTACGCCCTCGCTATTGTGAGATATGAAGTCATAGGTGAATAATCTTTTGGACAACCTATGCTTTTTAAATCTATGGGTTGATATATAAACTATGGGTTTTTATGAAGAGTTATAAAGCCGCATAGTTTTTATATTCTTATGAGATGACGAAATGAGATAACAAGCGCAAATACTAATATGAGATAAATGGTAATGCTAGTATGATGAGTTTGAATGCAATGTTATTACATAGGATTTAATGCAGATAATGTTGCATGTAATATGAGAAATTTTCAAATTAATTTTCTTTAGACCTAGAATGAAATGATTAAACTTTTGATTTGATCTTAATTATACATGACGATTCTAAGGTCTAAATTACATGCAAACATTGGTGACACACATCACACACATAATATGAGATATGAAACAATTATACCATGTGAAGGAAAAAAAAATCATAAACATAGAAATTTCCGAATCAAGCGGACTAAGATAGCATTTAAAAATGGAGTTGAAATTGGGCAAAATGACAGCACCAAACGAACTCAAATGAACAAGCCTAGTTTGCCAATAGATGGAGATTTCTGTGCTCTTTCCGAAAAGATATTAAACGCGAAAATCGGACGAGCGGATCAAAAGATATGGCTATATGAAGTTTTGATCAAAAACTCGTTTTTTGAAAGATTAAGCATGCATTTAGATGAATTTTTGTTTTCGATTTTATTTGATAATATTTTTCATTATAGGGGCTATCAAATGCAACAAATAGAAAAATAATCAAAACGTTGCACATTTTAATTTTTAGCTTAAGCCCTTTAATAAACCATTTAAATCCATATATTTTAAAAAAAAAAAAATTAATTTCATTAGTCTTGAAAATAATTTCAATATTCTAATTATAATGTTAATTCAAGACATTGATGGGTAAGGGATTTAAAAGGATATATATAACAATTAAAAAAAATGAGAGGTAGGTCTCTTTTAAAATCATAAGACTTAATGTTCAATTATAATTCAATTTGATTTGATAAACATTAGGCTTAATATATGAAAGTCATATTTCATGATATATAAAGAGATCATAGCATGTTTGTTTAAGAAATATAAAATAAACAAAAGAAAAGAGACAATAAGCATATCATGAAGTAGAGTAGTGATATTACATTTTTATTTGTTTCTACTTCATGCAAATGATAGGATACTAATGAATAAGAGATTTAGGTATCCAAAGTTGACCATGTGGAATGGTTCCTATGGGTACCCAAATACATCGTGATGGCTTTTGAGAAGATAATGATGAATGAGCCCTTTTAATTAATGTTGATGTATCATTTTTCTTTAAGGGTCTCCATTCATATCTTGGTGGTTTACATTTCAAATTTATATTATGATTATGTGACATCTTTATATGATTATATTTGTTTGAAAAATAATTCATTTGCGATTTAAGTTTATTCAAATTATTTTTCAAAATAGATTGATGTTGATAATCATAATGAATTTTATTACATGGATTCTTTGAAAGTTTATAAGAGTGAGTGTCTTTCTTTAGAAGTGATTGTTGAAAGAGTGGGTTACAATATGTTTTAAATGATTGATTCTTCTTTTGATGATTTTCATTTCCACTCTTTCTTATAGACATACTCTTATAATATGAAGGATAATATTTTATATTTTGATTTTCATGAAAAGGAGTTTTTAAATTTGAGTCATGATTGAAAATATATTGAGACTTATAATAATGACTCTTAAGAATTTTGTGAGGATCATATTTCTTTTTGAAACTAAACTCCTTTTGATTTAATGTGTGAAAATGATCCTTTTTAGAAATAATTTTGTAAGTTAATTTATCCTTGTTATTTAAAATCTTATGATGAAATTCATTACATGACATTTGAAATTTTTCAACAAAAGATTTTAATTGTATTAACTTACAAGTTAAAGCATCATTTTCAACTAACAAATTTTCATTATGTTCTTTAGAAACTAAGAGCCCTTTTTCAATTTCCTTGAATTTTTCTTTTAATAGATTGCAATCTAAACAAGGAATATGAATTTTATCTAAAGAGCATGAAAGAGAATTTAACACATCAATATTTGATTCTACGTTATCGTTTGCTTTTAAAGATTTATTTTCTAAACGTAATTTGGAATTAGCAATTTTTAACTTTAAAATTTTACGTTTAGCAATTTTAAGCATACGAAATGTAGAAATAGAATTTTTTACAAAAAGAGAAGATTTAGATTTTCTTACCTTGCAATAGTTTCCGTCTTCTCTTTTGCTTGATGTGTTGCCAACAAATGAGTCCAATATTGTGACGTTGTATTTTTCTTCTTCCTCTTCCAAACAAGAGTGTCCATCATCCTTTCCGCTTGATGAGCATTCTATGGATCCATCCTTTGTGTAGCTTTCTTGAATATTTGCATAGGCTTGCATATTCTCCGGTTCTTGTGAATGTTCCGTACCTGTAGAAGGAGAATCATAAGTTCTTTCAAGAAAACTCCAAATTTCATATGCGGTAGGTAAAGTATAAATAAGTTTGAAAATATTTTGGTCTAACGCACAAAATATACTATTCATAGATTTTGCATTTAAAATAATTTCATTTCTAGTTAGTACGCTAGATGGCTTTTTAATAGTAATATTCCAAACTTTTTCATCTAAGGCCTTAAGAAAATTTTTCATTAATATTTTCCACCCATTATAATTTTCACCCATAAATAATGGTGGTGATAATACTTTTTCATTTATATTAAAATTTTCCCCACTAGTAGAAGCGAGATCATGATCAAGAGGCGCCATTATTCCCGGTTGTTAAGCCGATTTGGAATAACCTAGCTCTGATACCAATTGTTGGATCTTACGGCGCCCTTAGAGGGGGGGTGAATAAGGGAATAAAATTCTTTTTATAATTTCCAAGATAATTACTAAATTGTTTTATAATGAAAGAGATTGAAATAAACAATTTAGATTTAGAATTGAAAACTTAGAACACAATATAATAGAGATTACGCCAAATGATACAAATCAAGTAAACACAAAAGAGACATGATTATATATATGAAAACGTGTTTACATAAATTTGATTTCTATATCGCTAGAAATCGGAGGCGTACAAATGTAAATTTCTTTTTGTTTACCAATCCTTCTCCCAAGGATCGGAAGGCTATCACTTGTCTCTCCCTAGACCAAGCCCAAGCCTATCCTCTAGATCTTCCCAAGATCTAGACGTAGCACACAAGGCCACGATTTCCCACCAAGCCACGCAAGGACTTGGACGCTCCGCACAAAGAAGCGATTTTCCCCTAAGCCACGCAAGGACTTAGACGCTCCGCACAAGGAAGCGATTTTCCCTACCAATAAAAAGTAAAATGTATATAAATGAAAATACAAGATAAAAGAAGAACTCCCTAGAAATTCAGATCTCTGAAATGAAGGTTGAAGCCTCGAGATGATCCTTGATGTAGAAGCGCGTCCGATCTCGTCTTCAATTTAAAACCTTCTCAGCATAAATGGGAGTTCATGAGGTTCTGGAGCTCTCTGGATGGAATGCACTCAGGAAGGGACTTAGAATCTTCAGAGCATGGAATGCACGAACCAAAGGAACCATTTTATAGAAAATCGCTGTCGGAATTTCCGACAGTGACTGTCGGAATTTTCCGACAGCGCTAAACTGTCGCTGTCGTGCCGTCGTGCCATCGTGCGGGCAGTTGCTGGAATCGTGGAGCTGTCGCCTGGGCGACATCGATGTCGGATTTCCGACATCTCCTCTTCATTTTTGCCATCCGAAACTTCTCCAGACTGTAGATTGAGTCGTTCTCATCTCCGAAATGGGGTGGCACATTCCGTAACTCTTCCTGGATTGAAAGTTATGGCCATTTTAAGATCAGCACACAAAACTCATCCAACCTGAGACTTGTCGTTCTCGGATCATGCCCATGAACGAGGAATTGTCTCCTCATTGAACCTATACAACCTGGCCACTATAAACACACAAAAGACTAGATCAAATACAACACGGTATTTGTTATTCTCAAACCAAGAGATGCGGAAAGCAAGCTCCAACACACCTGCAAACGGTACAACTAAAAGCAGCAAAAATAGATAAAAACTGAATTGAAACAGGTTAGAAAAAAAAAAACAGCAAATCTGGGTTGTCTCCCAGCAGCGCTTTTGTTTTATGTCCTTAAGCTGGACCAAATACCTGTATTATAAATGTTTAAAGAGTGCAGAAATTAAATAAGAGTGCAAAAGAGCAAGTTTCACAAAATAAGAGAAATACAGAGCATCAGCTGTAAGCACTTTTATGGCGCTCGTCTCCCAATGTCACCAACTGACACTCCTTGTTTATAATTGTGCCATCGTATAACTTCAGTCGATGCCCATTGACCTTAAATTTGTCTCCCTTATCCCCTGATATTTCGATGGCACCAAAGGGAGTAACGTCGGTCACTGAGAAAGGACCGCTCCACCTCGATTTTAACTTTCCTGGAAAGAGGCGGAGACGGGAGTTGTAAAGCAGCACTTGGTCCCCAATTTTGAACTCCTTAGGGATGATGTGTCGGTCATGCCATTTTTTTGTTTTCTCTTTGTAGATGCGAGCGTTTTCATAAGCGAAATGCCGGAGCTCTTCCAATTTGTTGAGTTGTGAACGACGCGCCTTGGCCGCGGCTCCAATGTCCATGTTCAACAGTTTGGTTGCCCATAATGCTTTATGCTCCAGCTCCACAGGAAGGTGGCATGCCTTGCCATAGACTAATTGAAACAGAGTCATGCCGATAGGTGTTTTGAAAGCTGTCCGGTAAGCCCATAATGCGTCGTCGACCTTTTTAGACCACTCCTTCCTATTTGAATGTATTGATTTCTCGATTATTCGCTTGAGCTCGCGGTTAGATACTTCTACTTGTCCACATGTTTGGGGGTGGTACGCTAAGGAAATTTTATGATGGACCCCAAACTTTTTCATGAGCTGCACAAACTGCTTATTACAAAAATGACTACCGCCGTCGCTGATAATAGTTCTCGGCGTCCCAAACCTGGAGAAGATATTCTTGTGGATAAAATGTAGCACCGTGCTGGCATCATTCGTGGCAACCGCCTCGGCCTCCACCCATTTTGAGACATAATCAACTGCCACAATGATATAATGCTTACCATGAGACATTGGGAAAGGACCCATAAAGTCTATCCCCCAGACATCAAATGGTTCGCAGACCAGCATGTTATTGAGGGGCATCTCGTTACGCCTGGAGATATTTCCGGTCCTTTGGCATTCATCACACTTGGTGACATAAGCATGGGCGTCCCTGAAGAGGGTTGGCCAAAATAATCCGCATTGCAAGATTTTTCGCGCTGTTCGAATGGCCCCGAAGTGCCCGCCAGCTTCTCTGTCATGGCAGTGCTGCAGTATAGACTGAAACTCGGCTTCAGGAACGCAGCGTCTGATAATTCCATCACTGCACGTATGGAATAAGAGCGGGTCTTCCCAAAAATAGTATTTTGAATCAGAGGCAAGCTTCCGTCTTTGCTGAGGGGACAGATTCGGAGAAAGGGTTTTACAAGCCAAGTAGTTAGCAATATCAGCGTACCATGGGGCTGTTGAATGAGGCGTAGTGATTGCGAATAACTTTTCATCCGGGAAATAATCGTTCGTTTCCTCCATAAAGCTGTTGGGGATGTCGGCCGTCATGTCGTACTCCAACCGCGAAAGATGATCAGCTATCACGTTCTCCACCCCTTTCTTGTCTTTGATTTCAAAATTGTATTCCTGCAACAGTAAAATCCAACGAATCAGACGCGATTTGGATTCTTTTTTGCTGAAAAGATACCTGAGTGCAGCGTGGTCCGTGTACACGATTACTTCAGAAAGTACCAAGTATGACTGAAATTTTTCAAAGGCGAAGACCACGGCTAGCATTTCTTTCTCCGTGGTGGTATAGTTTGCTTGCGCGCTGTTGAGAGTTCGACTGGCGTACGCAATGGTGTGAAAAGTCTTATCTTTCTTTTGACCGAGTACAGCACCTACGGCCACATCACTTGCGTCACACATGATGATAAAGGGTAAATTCCAGTCGGGTGCCACCAAAATTGGAGCCGAGATGAGTTGTCCCCGTAAAGTTTCAAAGGCCTGCATGCATGCATCGTCGAAGTGGAAGGGGACATCCTTAACGAGTAAGCGAGATAAAGGTTTCGAAATGGATGAAAAGTCCTTAATAAACCTTCGATAAAATCCCACATGACCAAGAAAACTTCGGATACCTTTCACTGACGTAGGCGGAGGGAGGTTTCTAATGACACTTACCTTCGCTTGATCCACCTCGAGCCCTTGGCAGGAAACCTTATGCCCCAACACAATTCCTTCGCGCACCATAAAATGGTATTTCTCCCAGTTCAAGACAAGATTGGTGTCCTCACACCGCTTCAAAGTCTTGGCCAAATTCGCGAGGCAAGAATCGAAGCTGCTGCCAAAGAGAGTAAAGTCATCCATGAAAACTTCGAGGAAGCCTCCCACCATGTCAGCGAAAATAGCGAGCATGCAGCGTTGGAAGGTTGCGGGGGCATTACACAGTCCGAATGGCATTCTTTTAAATGCAAAGGTACCTGAGGGACATGTAAATGATGTTTTGTCTTGATCAAACGGGTCTATTAAGATTTGATTGTAACCTGAGTACCCATCCAAGAAACAGTAGTAGTCCTGCCCCGCTAACTTTTCTAACATCTGATCAATGAAGGGGAGTGGGAAATGATCCTTTCGTGTAGCATCATTTAGCTTGCGGTAATCGATGCAGACTCTCCACCCGGTGATCATTCGGGTAGGTAGCAACTCATTCTTTTCATTGGCAACAACAGTGATCCCTCCCTTTTTCGGTACCACCTGAACTGGGCTGACCCATTTGCTGTCGCTGATTGGGTAAATGATGCCAGCGTCTAAGAGCTTTATCACTTCTGCCTTCACTACCTCTTGCATTTTTGGGTTCAAACGCCTTTGGGGCTATGCTGAGGGTTTGTACTGATCTTCAAGAAGGATCTTATGCATGCAGACCGTGGGGCTGATTCCCTTAATGTCTGCAAGAGAGCGTCCGAAGACTTTATGGTACTTTCTCAGCACACCCACTAATGCGGTTTCGTTGGCGGCGGAGATAATCACTGGATGCGTGGCATTTTCTCCAAGAAAAACGTACTTTAGAGAATCCGGTAGTTGTTTGAGAGCCGGATAAATGTTTGGATCATCAGAATCACTGGATGGCCCTCCGATTGAATGTGGACTATCAGGCTGGTTCGAATGAGCACCGTCGTTGCCCAAGTCCTCGCGCCGCCAACACATCTCGCAGTCATCCAAATCCACATCGATCTGGTCATCGAATTCTTCAAGCAGCTCAGTTGGTTCGCATTCCGTGATTTGGAAGAGTTGCGACGGGTTGTGGACGTTAAAGGATATAACGTCCTCCCCCAATCTGAGCGTGAGCTCCCCCTGCTCCACATTAATGATAGCACGAGCTGTAGCGAGAAAGGGCCGCCCCAAGATAATGGGCACCAAAGTATCAACCTTCATGTCGAGGATGACAAAATCGGCTGGAAATGCGAGGCCGTTTACTACTATTGTGAGGTCCTCGACAATTCCAGACGGTTTTTTGATCGACCGATCAGCTAGCTGTAGCATTACCCGCGTCGGCTTCAAGGTCCCTGCACCTAGTTCACGAAAGATAGAGAGCGGCATCAAGTTGATTGATGCTCCCAAATCACAGAGCGCCTGGCTGAAACGGTGATGACCGATCCTGCACGGAATAGTGAAGCTGCCTGGATCTTTGCACTTTGTGGGCATATTGGAGATGATGGCGGAGCACTCCTCAGTGAGGTCGATAGTCTTGAGATCCTCCAACATCCTCCGCTTCGAAATCAAGTCTTTCAAGAACTTGGAGTAGCCCGGCATTTGAGAGATGGCTTCGATCAGAGGGATGCTCACTTGCACTCCTTTCATTATTTCCAGGAATTTGCGGAACTGCTTCTCGGATTTCTCGTTTCGCAACCTGTGGGGGAATGGGGGGTGAACAACACTTCCCGAGGGTTGTGCCTCGCTCACAAGGTCTGGCTCAACATGAATCTGAGTCTGCTTCTCGGTCGTGTCTGAATTACACTTGTCAGTGGGCCTCACAAGTGGTTCCTGTCGAGGAGGATTGTCAACACCTCTACCGCTTCTCAATCGCATGCTATTCACAGACTCCGGATGCTGACTTGCAAGCCCAGAAACAACATTGGTAAGAATCCCTATAGTGGTGTGAAGCTGTTGAATTACAGAAGATTGGTCATTCATTTTATCCAGCATCCCGACCACCAAAGCTGCTAACGGCTCCGTTTGCCCTGACGGCACGTGACCCGCTGCTCCGAGGAATGTTACTGCGTTCACTTCGGCAGTTCTGGGGGAAAGAATGACATGACTCCAGTGCTGGCTGGTGTGAACAATATTCACAACCACTTCCCACGCGTCCTTCCCCGATTTATTAAACAGGGCCCCTCCGGCTGCCACATCGAATACCAGACGGAATTTGTCCAACATGCCGAAATAGAAAATCTGAATTAGAAAAACTTCTGATAGATCTTCACGGTAGCATCCCCGATGCAGGGATTGAAAACGCTCCCAAGCATCAACTAGCGTCTCCTCCTTTCCCTGACCGAAGGTTATGAGTTCCCTGTACTTGTCCAACACTCGGGCACAGAGTTGAAACTCATGCAAAAATCTCCCCTCGAGCTGCTTTCATGTGGTCGCCTCTCTTTTCCGGAAATCCCAGTACCAGCTTTTGGCTTTATTATGTAGGGAAAATGAAAATGCTAGGATCTTTTGCGGGTCATTTTCAACTCCACTGAATATACATGTGTAGTAAATTTCTAAGAAGTTCTGCACGTGTTGTACCGCATCTTCATGTTTATCCCCACTGAACTTGCAGTTCCCAGTCATATACTCAATGATGTCGGAGGAGATCCCGAAGTCATGATCGTTCCTTTGTGCTTGAACCTTTAGATCATTTAAACTTCCTTGATAGATGTATTCCTGAATGGAGGTCATGCTAGGAATACTTGAAATCCAAGAGATTAGCGCACGATGGAAAGAACGAAGGTAAAGAAATGTGCGTATAAAAAATAAGCAAAGACAACAGAGGTAAACAAAGAGAATTAATTAAAGAAGAAAAGTTCCTTGTGCAACGATTTTTCACGCAGACGAATTCATCACGTCTGCATTCCCCGGCAACGGCGCCAAAAACTTGATGTGATAATTTCGGTAAGTGCTCCGGTCGCGCAAGTAGTAATAGTGGGGAAAATCCCCGAGTGTCGGTCTCTTGAGGAATGCAGGTTGGGTGAACGAAATGCGTTGTGTGACAATTGTTACACAAGCGGGAACAAACACGAAAAGTGGAGTTTTGATTTGGGTTTCCTACTGTTAACAACAATAAAAGAAATGCGGGTCGAAATCACCGCTTCGCAAGGTGAGATGGGTGCAACGGCCGCAATGCCGAGCTTCGTGAGGCGGATGGACAGTGCGCATGCGAATGGAGTGGTCACTAGTGCGGAGAGTGAGGGTCGCAAACACCTCTTCACAAATCACCGTTAACTCTTGTTAACGTGAATCGAACACGATGAATGCGTGAGTGCGTGAGTGGAGGTGAAAGGGATCACAAGCAAATATTAAAGAACAAGTAGGAAACAACCAAAGCATTTAGACTAAACATCATCATATTCAAGTCAAAATGATTTACTTAGTACAACAAAAGGAGAAAAGAAGAAGACAACCAATGGACGAAGACTAGCGGCCGTTCACGGCCGGAATGGTAGGTTGTCGAGCTACCTCCGGACTCGGGCGGACTGTGCTTCCGGCGTTGAGAGACTGTCACTATCTCTCCACGTGCTCCCGTCGTTTTCTACCTCAGGATTTCTATTCTTCTCACCGGACGGAAATGGAGAACAGCTGCTTGAGTGCTTGCGGGTGGTGGAGAATGCTTCCGGATGATGGAGGAATGTCAAGAATGACCAAAGATGACTTCCCCTTGCGGAGAAGATGAAGGGGAGGTGTCTGGAGAAGGAAAACGACGGCGTACGGACTGGAGAACCCGCTCCCGGAAGCCCGATCCCGCCCTAATTCGCGAACAGGGTATATATAGGCGCTGAAACGAATACTGCGCACGGTCATTGGCGCACGACCAGTGGTCGTGCGCACTGGAGTTCTGCGATCGTGCGCGCTACCTGGGTGAAGCCTGAAAGGAAAGAAATTTATAAAATACATATTCGCACGACCGATTGCGCACGACCGGTGGTCGTGCGCACTATCGTAAATGGTCATGCGATAAGCCCAAACAGAACTCATAAAATGGACGTTAACTGCGCACGATCAGTGGCGCACGACCAGTGGTCGTGCACAAGAGAACCAGTGATCGTGCGCAGTGTTCCTGTACAGATTTGTACCGGAAGCACCTGCACGACACCTGTTCCAGCACACCCACCAATCCAGCCACTAAAAGTGGCACTTAACAATACATAGCAACTACTAAAAGAGAATAATACGAAACAACACCAAAAATGGGCCTAAAGGTGCACTTAGCATGGGGAATGAAATATGAGTGAAAACGTGTCTAAAGTGAAGTGCAAAGACGAGAAAATCGGCCCAGATGAGTCCATAATTGTGTATATATTTGGGACTCATCAGGCTCCAGCGCAGGCCAACTGGATTCAGATGCATGATGAGCACCTGATACGTGACCTGGAGGCCTTGGGTATTTCTTGCGTAGAGAAGAGGAGCAGTGCCGGTGCCTGTTTGAGTTGGACTTAGGTACAGTACGACCTCGCAGATAGAGTCCGCCAGGCTTTGGAACTCGATCCGAGTTTAAAGCGCTACGCGGAGGAGGCTGGTGGTGGGCCGGATGCCCAGTTTCAGGTGCGTGACGGGTTGCTGTGGAGAGGCGACCGTTTGTGCGTCCCCAAGGTGGGTGAGCTGCGCGATGAGTTGATGTACGAGGCGCATCGTACCAGGTATTCAGTTCATCCGGGGAGCACGAAGATGTACAAGGACATGAAGGTCCTTTTCTGGTGGCCGGGTATGAAGAGGGACATCGCTCACTACGTGGCCAAGTGCCACACTTGTGCGCTAGTGAAGGCGGAATGTCAAAAGCCCGGTGGCTTTTTGAAGTCATTACCGGTTCCAGAGTGGAAATTCGATGATGTTTCCATGGATTTCGTGCATGGGCTGCCGAGGTCGCAGAGCGGGAACGATGCCATCTGCGTAGTCGTAGACCGGCTGACGAAGGTGGCGCACTTTATCCCCAACCGGAGGGATGACTCGGTGGAAAAGTTGGCAAAGCTGTCTGTTGATACAGTAGTACGACTGCACGGGGTGCCCTGTAGCATCGTTAGTGATCGAGATGGACGCTTTACTTCGAGCGACTGGAGGCTAGTCAACCGTCTATTGGGTACGAAGCTGCAGTTTAGCACGACCTTTCATCCGCAGACGGATGGCCAAACTGAGCGTACCAATAGGACGATGGAAGACATGCTCCGGATGTGCGTCCTGTATTTCGGCAAGGGGTGGGAAGATCACCTCTTTCTTGTTGAGTTCGCGTACAACAACAGCTACCAGGCGAGTATTCAGATGGCGCCTTTCGAGGCCCTCTATGGCAGGAAGTGCCGTACTCCCTTAGCTTGGGCGGAAACAGGCGAGACGAAGCTCTTCAAGAGGAAAGACGTCGAAGAGGCGACTTCGACGGTGCGTATGATCCGGGAGAGGATTTTGGTTGCGCAGGATAGACAGGCGAAGTACTATAATGCGAAGCACCGCGACGTCCAGTTCGCCGTTGGCGATTGGGTTTACTTGAAGATTAGGCCGTTCAAGGGTGTATCCAGGATTCGACGCTTGAAAAAGCTGAGTCCGAGATACCTTGGACCGTTTGAGATCATCGAGCGCGTCGGCGAGGCGGCTTATAGGCTTGCACTATCGGCGGAACTGAGCGGGCTACACGATGTTTTCCACATCTCCGTGTTGCGGAAGGCAGTGCAAGAGCCTACGCGTGTGGTCGCGGCGGATCAGGTGCCCGTGGATAGTGGGCTTAAGACGGCGGTCAGGCCCGTTAGCATCGAGGATGCTGAGGTGCGTCAATTGCGGAACAGGGCGATCCGTATGGTAAAGGTCCGTTGGGACAACTGCGGTCGCGAGGAGCACTCATGGGAGCGTGAGCAGACCATGATGGAGGAGTTCCCCGAGCTGTTTCGGTGACGTTTATCTCTCTTTTTTCCCTATATGTAAAGACCTTTTTGGATATATATTTTTATATGCCTGTTTTTACAAATTTTGGGACGAAATTCTTGTAAGGGGGGTGGAGTTGTAACACCCCAAGAAGTCGTAGTTCAGCGAGTTAGGCGGAGAGGTGGTGCTGCGCTCGGAATAGGCTGGAAATGTCATAGCAGCTCTTCGCGCACGACCATTGTTCCTCTTCGCGCACGACCAGTGATCGTGCGCCAGCGGTCGTGCGTTAATTCGCAAGAAAACAGAGTTCTGTTGCGGTAAGCGTGCACGATCAGTGGAGGTGCTTCGCGCACGACCACTGACCGTGCGCCGATGCTCATGCGCCCTGTTTATTCTGCTCCGCAAATTTGAGTGGAGACGTAGATTATTGGGGTGCGAATAGGGGATTGGGGTGCGAATAGGGGATTAGAGTGCGGATAGCAGGGTTGGCTAGGGTTTTAATAAAACCCCTAATACCCCCCCCCCCTTCTCCCTCTCATTCCCGATCTCCCCTCTCTCTCTCGATCCCTCCCTCTTTCTCGTTCTTTTGGAGCAGCCGCAAGACGAAACCCCGATCTCTCCCCTCTCTCTCTCTCGATCCCTCTCTCCCCGTCGGCCTGGAGTAAGGAGGAGCAGCCCCGAGCCCCGATCTCCCCTCTCTCTTATCGTCGCCTGGAGAAGGGAAGCCGAACGACCCTCTTCTCTCCTACCCATCGCCTGGAGCAAGGAGCCGCCCCGGAGAACCCTATCTCCCTCTTTCCCATCGGCAAGGAGGAGCAGCCCTCCCCTCATCTCCCTTTCTCTCGCTGTTTTGGCGCTTGTCCGAGGATCTAGAGGATATCTCTTGCGAGAGCCGTGTATGGAGCTGAGTCGAGGCTAGATCCGAAGTAGGGCAGCGATTACCGTCTCCGTGGCGTTCAATCCATGGATCAGAAACAACGTCTAAGGGTAACGATTCTCTTTACCATCGTTTGGACATGTTCTAGTCCGTTCCTTGCATCGTTGAGGCCCCCTACCCAAAAGGATGAGGTCGTGGCCTCTGACGGGTCGATTCATGTTATCCCCGTCAAATCTTGCATACATGTAGAGTCCATACGTGAAATGGACGTAGGCGCGCTGTGTGAAGCCCATCCGAGACGGTTCGTCCGGATTGGTGATGCTTTTGGTATTATGCGTGCCGGGGGAAAACTCCGTGTTGATATCCTGCTTCGTAGGACTAGAGGGTGCTACTGCATGCGCAGCAACGCCTGGGGGTGTGCCCCAGGGAGCACCCGAAGTGAGAAATAGAAATGGGGTTTCTGTTCACTAACGTCGGCGTTAGCATTATCGCCGAACGGTAGCTCCCAGACTGAGTTCTGGTGATGTTGTTGTGCCCACCTGTTGAGAGGACCTGAGGCCTTTGTGCCCGACCCGTGAGGGTGTCCTGGTGGATGACTTAGCGGCCGTAGAGACGGCTAATTAAGAATACCTGGGCTGAGGGGACGCCATACCCGCTCTTCGTGTTGTACAACGAGAGCTGTGAACAACGGGCATTTGGCGAACCTGAAACCGCACCATTGCAGCACCTGATTAGTGAGTCTCGTACAGCATGTCGGGAGGCAATGAGAAAGAGTCTTCGGACTACGGTATGTTGACAATTAAAGCATGGGAGAGCCCCGGTATTCGGGCCACCGACTTTAGCCTCGAAGGGCAAAGCCATCAAGAGTGGATGGTGGTGGAAGGCGTAGTACACCAAAGAGTGCCTGAGAGCACGAGACATGGAGGCCATTCCCACGTTTGTGATTGTTGCATATGTATGAACTGTTGTGGGCTTTGCTAGTCGCACTCTTATATATATATGCTGCTGAGACTGTTTTGCAGGGATGATTAGAACTGCCACCCCCTTGAAGGGGTGGGGTCGTTATATTTTGGTCATCTTTAGCTGACCGTTGCCCTGTTTGGCCACCGTTTTTGGTGGGCTTGTCGTACAGGTGCTGGACCGAGCGGGAACATAGCGGGCTCATAGCGGGCTGAAGCCCTGGTGCTGCTGCGGCCCTTGAAGGCCTTTTTATGTTCTTTTGCTTTTCATGTATGGCCGGCCTGCGCGCCGATGTTGGTAAACTGTAAGGCCGTCATGCCTCTTTTGTTGTGTAAAACCTTTTATTCCTATTATTAGAAGTGGACATACCCGGGTCCGGGTTTTGGTGGTTTATATATTTTTTCTCTCTCTTTTGCTTCCGCATAGAATGCTCTGAGTTAGGTTCATTGTTTAGAGTCGTTCGATATTTCAATTAAGTGACGTTCCCGTTTGTTTTGTAGTATATGACGTGGGGCCCCGGCCAGACCTTCTGTTATATGCTCCCGAATGGATGGGGATGTTACACCAGGTTCTTGTTACTCCTGAAATTTTATCAGATGTTTTTGGTTTTGTGAAGGGAAATGAAGATGTGGATATATCTTCTGTTGAGTTTGATGAGGCTTTGGTTAAAATGGGTCACTCCAGTGGAAACCCTAACCACCTCTTAAAGAAAAACTTACTTGTGGAATATAAGTTCTTAGCTGATGCAGTGGGCAAGGTGTTGCTTGGGAAAACCTCAGCCCATGACTAGATTACAAGGCACCAATTTCTGGTGATGGTGGCCTTGGTTGAGAAGAAGAAGATTAACTAGGGAATGATTATCTTTGAATCATTAAGGAAGAAAATCAGCAAGGTAAGTGTTGGTTATGGAAGAATATTGGGAATATTTCTTCAAGAGAAGCATCCAGACCTTCTAGTCTCTCCTAAGGTCATTATCAATGCAAGTAAGAGGCTAACATCAGCCTTGTTTGGAAAATGGGAAAGAGTAATTCCTAAGAAGAATCCAAGGGATGATGCCCCCAGGACAGCTTCAGAAGGCACAAGGACTGTGCAGGTCACTCCCTCAACCCTTCCAGAAGTTCCTCCTGTTGTTTCTTCTCCTCCTCTCCCATCTCCACCCCTTGTCTCCTCTGAAGTCACCCCTCCTCCAAATTCTCCAATAAACCTTTCTCACTCATTACCATCTTCTCCTATTCTTCAGACTCATCCATCTGAAGAGCCTTCATCCTTCATCCCAGATGCTACCCTTACTCCCATGAATGACATTCATTTCCCCATCTCATCTCCACCTCACTCTCCTACCCTTCCCCAATCTCCTATCCCCCAAAATATCTCTCCACCTCAGTCTCCAATCCCCCAAAAAATCTCTCCACCTCAGTTTCCTATCCCTCAGTCACCCATTATCCCTCAATCACCTATTCATCCTCAATCACCTATCCACCCTCATTGTCCTATTCATGAACATATTCATCCACCCATAGCACATGTCACCAACATATCTCTCCCATTCTCCATCCCATCATCTTCTCACCATAATCAAGATTTTGTCTATATTGACTTCTCATCCGCTGCTGATCAAATCTTTGATCACATTGCTCCTAAGATAGAAGCTCTTCTTGATGCAAAGCTTGCTCCAGTGCTTCAAGCTCTTTCTGACCTTTCTGCTAAACTAGCTTCATTCCCTTCATCCTCTTATTCTATCCCTTATTCAAGGGGCCTAGCTTTAGGTTTTCCTGAAACTAGGCAGGGGGAGATGTCTAGTGAAGAAGCTCTAGTCCTTGCAGTTGGCAGTTCAGATGCAATTTTGTTTGAAGCTTCAGTTCAAGAAGATTTTGTTATAGATTGTGATTCAGAGATGACAGATCTCTCAGAAGAATCAGTGATTCCAGCTATAGAAGAAATAAAGAATATATCTATTAATCCATCTGTAGATATTATTTATTTGCTTTCTCAGTTCAATGCAATTTTCAATAGCTTGCCAGAATTTTAAGTGGTTTCAAAAGCAGTTGTTCCTTATACTGCTCCTATTGATAAAGTTCTGTTGAAAGAACTTCTCAAGAGTTTTGAAGTAGAAGTTCCAGTTTCAATTCAAATTCCAGTTCCAGATCAGATTCAAGTTCAGGTTCTAGAATCAGTTTTAATATCAGAAGATGTTGAAGTGATGAATTCTCCTCCAACATTTGTCTTTGATGATTCCCCAATTCCAGATCTTGATGTTGAGCAAGATGTCAATGTTAAGAAAGTTGATGTTGTGAAGAAGGTTGATGATCTTATTGATGATCTATATGATAATCCCCAATCTTCTGATGATTCTGATTATGATGACAGTGATGATGATGATTCTGATGATAAGTCATCAAAGAAAAGAAAGGCAAAGCCTAAGTCTAAGGCTGCTCCTAAGCCTCCAAATCCAAATAATAATGTTCCATACTACATTCTGTATAATATCACCTTAACATAAGATTCACCAGCATGGATGAGGTTCTCTAGGAATGAGAACAATAGAAGGTAGAAAATGAAGAAGACAGGATTCTACTCAGATAAGCCGGTTAAGTTCAATCCTCCTCCTCCAGCAGCTGGTGCAGCTGGATCAACAAGTGTTTCTTCCTCCTCTCAAAGATCTTATTCTCAGCATTCCAAGAGACCAGTCAGTTCCAGTGGATCTCAAATCTCTAGGTCTTCCAGACCTCCTTCTAGCTCTTCCAGATCCAGTTCTTCAGGATATAAGTATCAAGTATCTGATGGATCATTGCATAGGCAAAGAAATCCTCCTGCTCAGCCATCCTATAAGGCCAATGAAATTGATGATAGACCTACTTCTCCCAATCCAGAAGAGGAGAGGATATCTCAAATGGCAAGATTCAAAGAATCTGTAGCAATAGCTCAGATTAATAAAGCAAAAGCTGAAGGCAGAGATTTCTCCCAATACTCTACCATGTCAGAATTCAGAAGAAAAGAATTTGAAAAGTACAAATCAAAGAATGTGTTCAATGCTGAAGAGTATTTAGAGAAGCACCCAGAAGCAGTAGTTCCTCAAGTCAAATCTCAAACTATTCAGGGAGCTCAGGATCTTTACATGAGCAAGAAAGAATCAGAAAATCCCAACAGACATAATATTCAAGCCTCCTTCTGAGTAAAAGGTTCAGACCTATTTGTTTTTGTTATATTTCTGTTTCATTGTAACATTGTTAAATTCAAAGCACTATACTTATTTTATCTGCTGAAATGATTTTACATTCTGTCAGATATATATATGCTCTGCTGTTTTTCTGTTGTTTATTATTTGAAATTTGTCAAATAGTATCCTAACCCAAATAGGGGAGATTGTTGGAACAACCCTATTACTGATGTGGGCTAGGATTACTATGTGTTGACTAGGACTAAGTTGACCCCCAATGTATAGTCTAAAGGGTCATAGTTTTAGGCTGATAAGATAGCTAGAACTTAGGAAATCTCTAAGTTTCTGCGTTCGACGAACTCAATACTGCGTTCGACGAACTCAATACTGCGTTCGACGAAATGCTTTCTGTGTTCGACGAACGTCTTGCATTCTGCGTTCGACGAACGACGTGCTTCATCCTCAGCGGCTCAGTAGTCGACGAATTCTTCAGTTCGATGAAATTAAACTTGAGATCGATGAACTCCAGCCTGTGTTCGACGAATCAGCATCAGATGTTCAGTTCGACGAACTCTAACTTTAGTTCGACGAACTCCAGCCTGTGTTCGATGAATCAGTATCAGATGTTCAGTTCGACGAACTCAATCGTTAGATCGACGAATTTCTATCTCAGCTCGACGAATTTTCTCTCAGTTTATTCAGATCAGTTATATTATTCTCAGAACTCAGTTCGACTATCAGCAATGAATTTATTCTTCCAAATAAGGCAAGATTTTATCCTTCCTTTGTTTATTCCCCTTTCCATTCTCTTCCCGCGAAAGTAGCCATTGGGTTATATTGGAAAAGGATATCTTTTATTGAAAAGGAAAAGGATTAAAGATTTGTTGAATCAGTTGCAGTTCCAAGGAAATAATTAATGCTGATTATTCTATTCCTATTCAAAGATTTGAATTTCAAATCCATTATCATTCTCTCTAAGGAAGTAGGATACCAGAAGAAACATATCTGTAACAGAAGAGAAAAGACCAGAGTATCAGTCGAGAGAGAAATATTCATTCAGTCAAAAAGAAAGATCATCTTCCTCAAGCAGCACATCTCATTCTCTGAGAACAACATCATCAAGATCAATCTCTCAGATCTCTGCTGCAAGTTTCAAATCTTCAAAGAGCAACAACAATCTGAGAAACTTCTGTCTCTCAGATTCATCAGCTGACAAGGAAGATCTACTTTCAAGAGAAAGCTCCATCCTCAAGCTGTCAATAATTTCAATCAGACAGGGGGAGCTTTACAACATCATTCCACTAGAGTCTTCTCTCAGATTATTGACAGAGAAGAACATCTAACCCTCTTTATCCCCTCTTGTACATGGTTCTAACTCCCTCCAAAAGTTAACCTATTGGTGGCAGGGCACCCGAACAAAAACCTGCGGTTTGGTTAGAGCACCTGATCAAAAGCTCACTTGGTGTGTGGACATGTGATCAAAAACCCCTTGGTAATAGGGCACCTGATCAAAAACCTAGTGGAATCCTACCAAGTGTGGTAGAAGAGTAGACGTACCCAGATTTATTGGGGAACTACTATAAAAATCCTTGTTTCCTCTGTGTTGTGATTTTCTGTGTGCTGTGTTGTGTGCTTTCTTTATTTTGTTTTATAACTCACTCTGCAATACACATATAAGTATCACTATTTTAATTCCGCTATAAAATTAAATGAAAAAGTTTTAATACTCTATTCACCCCCCCTCTAGAGTAAATCTAATATCTAACCTCACTTTCACATTGGCTCTCTTCTCTACCTGACAACTAGCAGACCAGATATAATGTTTGCTACCTGTATATGTGCTAGGTTCCAGGTTGACCCCAAAGAATCCCATATGAGTTCAGTAAAAAGAATACTCAGATATCTGAAGGGTACACCTAAACATGGCTTGTGGTATCCAGCAGAATCTGGATTTGGCTTAGTTGGCTATTCAGATGCAGACTATGTTGGATGTAAACTGATTTCTTGGTTTAGCAAGAAGCAAACCTCAGTCTCCACTTCTACAGCTGAAGCTGAGTATATTGCTGCAGGAAGCTGCTGCTCCCAAATACTATGGATGCAAAATCAGTTGTTAGACTACAACTTTTCTCTTGTCAATTCCACAATATTTTGTGACAGCTCTAGTGTTATTTCTATAGCTTCCAATCCTATTCTCCACAGCAGAACTAAGCACATAGAGATAAGGCACCACTTTCTCAGGGACAATGTTGAGAAGAGTAAGATCAGCCTTCAATACATTTCCACTGATATTCAAAGGGCTGACATCTTCACTAAGCCACTTGATGAAAGTAAGCACAGTTTCTTCATCAATGCACTGAGTATGCTTGATGGGGCTCTCTAGGTCACCTTTATTATGTATTCAAACCTATTTTTCATAAAAGAGTATTGCTGGGAAAAACATCAAGAATTTTAAGAAAGATATAACCGTTTCAATCAGAGCTGCGTCGAATACAAATCGACGCACTGTCAATTTCTACTCGATGTTATCTACGAGAGTTGATCAGGACAGTTCCTTCGAATAGCGCTCGATGCAGCGTCGAATACTTATCGACGTTTGCATCGACATCATAGTTGCTGACTATTTTCGAAGCCCCGTCGATTTCTACTCGACTTTACATCAACATCATACAGCGCGCGCAGAAATTAGTCCCTTTGACATGTTTTGGCGCGCTGCATCCACCTCTTGTCGACGCTACTTCGAATAAAAACCTAAGTTGCGACGAATCCTCTTCCTTTTAAGCAACTTAGGCGTCGCCTATATTGTTTTTTTGAATTCTCTCCCGGTCACTCTCTTCTTTTTCCTCTTTACTTCCCTCCTTCTGTTTCAGTGCAGGTACTCAAAGGACTTTAATGACGTCTTCAAATCAAAGAGATATTGCTGAAGCAGTGGATTTAGCTCTCGAAACTTTGTTATCTCAATTCAGTGCTCTCTACCTGGATTTTTTGGGCGACTGCTACCAAAAGTTGTGTGCTAAACACAGAAGGGTGCGGGACCTAACTGCTCAAATAAAGGCGATTGATACAGGAATTAGATCGTCAGTATTGCCTGCTGATGCATTTATATCGTTTATCAATGATATAAAGCAGGGGGAGAAGTGTACCATCAGGCCCAGACAACCTCAATATTTAGTATACACGATGTTTCTTTCCTCTCCCTATGTGTCTGAAGGAGAGCCTGCCATCACCTCCAATTTTCTTGAATTCCCAACTGCTTCCTCTCCTCTAAGAACTCTGCCCTTAACACAGGGGGAGTCATCAACTTAGGGGTAGAAGGAATTATTCTCAGATGACATTAGTTATCTAAAGAGTGTGCAAGGACAATCTGAGTCCACTGAATCATCCATCCCTGAGACACAAGGGTTTTGGACCTAATCTATAGAATCTATAACAACATCATCCCCAGTTAAGTGTGATGACCTGCTCCCTAAATCTGTTCCATCATCTCCACCATCAGCTCAGCCCCTCCTGATCATACTCCTGCATCTACAACAACATCAGCTCCACTTCTTCATGCTCCCACCCCAGCAAGCATTCCAATAATTCAAGTACCTGTCTTTAGAGGAAGTCCTCCATATGGAGGAAGAGGGCAGGGAAGAAATGACAACAGAAGAGATAAAAGTGGAGGAGTGTTTACCCAGAAGACCGCTACCTAAGCAACATCTCTCCTAGACTGGGTAGTTTGTCATGTCTAGCCGCCGGGCTCAGCAATTAATGTTTAATATACGTCTCTTAACTCAGCCAGAACAAGCCGTGCGGTCTCCCAAGGTTAGATAGCCGTCAAGGATTGAAGACTACCATGGCTTAAGTCCAAAAGGAGAAAACCGCGGTCTCAGATAATAGACCGTGCGGGTTACCGATCATCCCAAGCCAAAGTTTCTCAGTTCAAACTCAGCATAGATCGACGGTCAAGCCGCTAGGCTGCGCGACTTCACTTTATTTCTTCTTCTGTATCCCGTCACCCCCTGCCCGATTCACCTGTACCCGGGCAGGCAGTTATTTTAGCCCTGACCGTTCGGGCAGGCCCCCGAGCCTATAAATAGGGGCGGGCGACGTTCCCAAGGCACGCACACTCGAATCCAGGAGCTCGCTTGTTAGAGCTGCAGTCTCGAGTTAACTGTCTTGCGGACTGTCTACCCGGTCGGTTTCCCTTTTTGCTCACCTTGTAACCCGCTGTAAAACAATTCTTTTAAATCAAGGGAAAGCTCATCACAAGAGTGGAATTCGTCGTGATGGGTGAAATCCGGTCTCGACCGCTGCTAGCGGTCTAAGCAGCTTAACTTCTCTTAGTCAATAGTAACCGATAACTCGCGGCCTCCTCTTTTCATTCGCTTTCTTAGCGTCGATCGTGGAGGTGCAATTTCGGCATCAACAGAAACACGCGACCTTCAGATAAGCGAGTTGTCGGTGAATATCTTGACAAAATGACAGACCGCCAGTTCGTCCAGAGAGACCGCTCTGATCACAATGTTGACTCCTTGTGGGAGGCGTTAGAGCAGTCCAAGCGGGAAACCGAGTGGGCTCAGAAGCTAACCGACCAGAGGTTGGAAGCAATTAGTCAGGCCCTAGCTGTGCTAACCGAGCTGCTAATCCCTCAGCAAGTCGCGCCTAGCCAGGCAGTAACTCCAGTTCCTCCTCCTCCTCCTACATATCCATTACCTCAAGTCGCCAACCTTCAACCGCCTCAAGAAGGCTTTACAGCTCGACAAGCCTTCTATCAAGAAGCCGCCCAGAACATGCCGGCGTGGGTTCTTGATTTCCAGGGGAGACCTCTCATGCGGCTCACCTCTCCTATCCTGCGGCCTATCCTCTGGAAGCCGCAACCCGCCTTCCTTACCAAGCGGCTTGTCCGCGAGTAGCCGTAGCTCAGGCGGCCTGTTACTCTTTTCCCTTTCTTTATGAGGACGCCGAAGAAACTTCTCCATTCATGGACGAAGTTCGAGGAGAGCCAACTCCAAATAATTTCAGAGAACCACGCTTGCCAGCATATAACAGAGAATCTGATCCATCCATTCATCTTCAAGCCTTCAAATCGGTTGTTTCTTTAAGAACCCTCACCGATGCTACTCAGTGTAAACTCCTCGTAACATCCTTCGACGGACAAGCAAGGGAATGGTTCTATGGACTGCACCCCCAGTCCATCAGCTGTTTCGCAGAACTGCGTAGAGAGTTTTGCTTAGATTCTCTACTTCTAAGAAGAGGAAAAGTGGCCATGCGACCCTATTTGACATAAAGCAGCGTGAAACGAAACTTGGGCTCGTTTTATCGATCGCTTTCAAAAAGAGATCATGGAGATCCAGAACGTCGATCCAGAATTATATAAGGTTGCTCTGATCCATGGCCTGAGAGAGAGGCCATTAAAATTTGAAGCCAACATCAGAGAACCGAGGACTTATCAAGAAATGATCAGCCTGACAAATATGTTTATTCAGGGTGAAAAAAGTAACCCTGATTATGTCACAAAGCTGCTGAATGATAAGGATCCATCCATCTCTTCTTCCACCCATCAACAACAGTATCATCATCCATCTCGACCTGATTTCGAACCCCGTGCCAAAAGGGGAAGAATTTCATGCATAAGCAACCTGCTTTCGGCCATCAAAGGTTTCAGGAGAAAAAACCACCGTTGACCGCCGCATCTGCTCCACCCTTGACAGTTCCACAAATAATGTCAGTGTATTTGCCACAATACACTACGCCACCACCTCCGGTTATTCCGTCCGCTCAATATGATGATTCGCAAGAATCGTTTACTCCCCTCAACGTCACGATGGATGAGGTTGTCCAAATTCTTCAAAAGAGGCCTGATTTCAAAAGACCTGCTCCCTTGAGGTTGGATGTCCGAAACCGTAATCCGAACCTCTTCTGCGAGTATCATAAAGAAGGAGGGCATCTAACTAAAAATTGACGAGTCCTTCGCTTCTTAATTGAGAAGCTCTTGGGAGAAGGAAAGCTCCGTGGTCTAGTCAGGAAAGAAGTATCTGCTGAACCGTCAGCCGACAAGGGGGAAGGAAACAAGAGAAGTCAGCTGGGAATGTGCTGATGTGGAGGATGCCGGCTATTATGGCAATATCCATCCTACCACCGAGTGTAAAGAAGTGACTAACGAGGGACCCCTCAGAAATATCAATTGCATTTGAAAGTCCTCTGATACTAATTGAAAGTGAGGTTAGATCTTAGATTTACTGTAGAGGGGGGGAGGGTGTGAATAGAGTATTAAAAGTTTTTAACTTATTTTTATAGCGGAATTAAAATACTGATATATATATATATGTGTGTGTGTATAACAGAGTGAGTGTAAAAACAAAATACAAATCACAGCACATCACAGTACAGAAAATATGTTGGAACCTTAGTTTTGATTTGAGTCAGGATCCATCTTTATGATTTAAGTTTCTATCATAACACATCTTATAACTTAGATCAAATTCCCTTAAGTCAAAAGACTAAGAAAATAATATAAGAAAGTAATACAAATATAATGCGATCGAATCAGAGAAGCTACGATTGACGAAAAGCTAGCAGCGCTCGACGAAATGGTTCTAAGTCCGCGTTCGATGAAATCTAAGCAGCGTTCGACGAAGAACAGCTATCTCAGCGCTCGACGATCCCGTCTCAGCGGTTGACGAAATCCAACCGTCTCAGCGGTCGACGAAAAAGCTGCGTTCGACGATCTCAAGTCTGCGTTTTATGAATATTCAGCAGAAGCTCAGAACGACGAATTAAATGTTCAGGTCGACGAACTTGAAGCTGAGCTCGATGAAAAATTATCAGCTATATAAATTCTCCTTTCTCAACTCGACTAAAATTATATATGTTGTCAGATTTAATAAAGCAATATTTTAATCATTTCTATTTATATATTGCTATATATTACTGCCTTAACAATATAGCCGTTGCAGAACATAAATGAAATAGTCGTTGCAGAAAAGCTTAAAAACGGCAGTTTATCCTCTCGAGGAGTCAAGATAATTAAAGAGACTTTATCTCTTTCCTTTTCCCAAAGAGGAAATCAAAATAAGAGAGAAGCTCCCCAGATTATATAGAGACAGAGAAAAGAAAAAGGAGATGGACACGACACAGAACACACAAATACAATATACAGAACAGAGAACAACACATATTATCAATCTTGTTTGCCAACTCTTCTCTGCAGATCATCTTCATCCTGAGACACTTAAACAAGATCATTTGCTCAGGATCTCTACTGCAGAAGAAGAAGAAAAAGAGTTACCACATTCTAGAGAAGATGCTTACTCAAACTGTCATCTAATCTCAATCAGACATGGGGAGCTCTTCAACATCATATTCAAAGATCCAATCTCATCAACCCATCAGGATCATCAAGAGTTTTCTCTTAGAAAGAGAAGAACAATATATATATATTTGCTTTCTTTATTCCCCTCTTGTACAGGGTTATAACTCCCTTCAAAAGTTAACTCTCGGTGACAGGGCACCTTAGCAAAAACCTGTGATTTGGTTTTTGAGTTACCTGATCAAAAGCTCATATGGTGGCAGGGCACCTGATCAAAAACCTGTAGTGGATTCCTACCAGTGGGTAGAAGAGTAGATGTACCCAGGTTGATTGAGGAACTACAATAGTTCTTTGTATCCTCTGGTTGCTTGCTTGTTTATGCTTTTAATTCTTTATGTACTGTGATGAAAATCTGTGATTTGTGTTTTATTTAGTTTTCATAACTCACTTAATCACACATATATATATATCATTATTTTGAAATAACTTAAAAAGAGTTTTTAATTTAAGAACAAAACTCTCCTTCAATTGGTATCAAAGCAAGGCTGATTATTTTAATCACCTTCAACTGATATTCAATTGCACTTTCAATTGGTATCAGAGGGTAGTTGATTATTTATACAGGATAACACCTGAATCATAAAGATCTCTTAGTTCTTAAATTTTTCTTAAAAGGTTTTTCTAAAATCTAATGGCACAAGAAGGTTTTGTAATCACTAGTCCACCTATCTGTAATTTGGATAGATTTTCTTTATGGCAAGTTAGAATTAAATTATATATGAATCTCATAGATGAAGATATTTACAAATCTATTTTGCCAGGACCTCCATCTTCAAATTCTTCAACAGATGATCAAGAGAAGTTGATAAGTGCTGATGCAAAGGCCAAGGACATATTGACTCAATCAATGTCAAAAGACATTCTTCAAAGAGTTAATGACTGCACTTCAGCAAGAGGCATCTGGAACTCCCTCACAAGGATGGTAACTGAACCTTCTTTCACTAACTATATTTATGATGCAGAACCATCATCTAGTCTAAGTGAAGAAGAAGAAGAAGAACAAAAAGCTAGAGCTTTTTGCATGATGGCCATATATGGCTCAAACCACATCTCAGATGCAGAAAAGGTAAATGAGGTAACTTCAAATCCCAACTCTACCTCTGAAAATTACAAATCAGATTTTAAATTTCTATATACAGATACAATAAAATCTGAGAAGGAAATTATAAAAGAGTTAATAGAAATAAATATTTTAATTCCTGAAAATAATAAACTTAAAGTAAATTTGAAAAACTCAGAAGAACAAATTATTTCTTTGAAAAAGAAATTAATTAATGCTAAAAAATTTGAACAACCTTTTAAAAAGGAAATTGTGTATATTCAACAAATCAAAGCTCAACAAACTCTGAACACAGAAAATAAACATAACTATTCCTTAATCAAGAGATCGACGAAATCACTAAATTTCATTAACCCAAGATCGACGAAAGTTAACTTATCAAACATATATTTTAAAAGAACTTTCAATGGGTATCAAACTTTAAATAAAACTCTTATCAAAGGCCAATTTAAAACTAACCTTAAAAGGCTTAACCAGTTTTCACCATTAAACTCCATTCCCAATCAAACAAAAAGTTCTAAGATTTACTTAATTTTTCTATCTTAAAAACAAAGTCAGATAAACTTCATGTTCTTACAGACTTTTCTCCAAAATCATGTTTGAGCATTCTACTCAAGTTGCATTGATTAGAAATAATCATAGCACTGAGTGTGAGTCTCTTCTGAAAAGGAGATTCTGCAAGAAGGAAAGTATCAGGCAAAGTTCCTAAGAATTATTCCATAGAATCCATTAACAGCTGTAGCAATTCAAGATTTTAATGGAATTAAAATCTAAGAAATCAGAATCTATCAACAACTGTAGAAATTAAAATAAGTGGAATTAAAAGAAGAAGAATCAAAAGAAGTGAAATTAAAAGAAGATGAAATTTCTGCATCCTAAACCAAATAGGGGAAGATTACCAGACCACTAGTTATGATCCCTGTTTATTTTAGGGGGAGACTATAAATCTGTATCCTAACCCAAATAGGGGGAGATTGTTAGAACACATAGTCTTGATTTGGATTAGGATCCCAACTCAAATAGGGGGAGATTGTTGGAACCTTAGTTTTGATTTGAGTCAGGATCCATCTTTATGATTTAAGTTTCTATCATAACACATCTTATAACTTAGATCAAATTCCCTTAAGTCAGAAGACTAAGAAAATAATATAAGAAAGTAATATAAATATAATGCGATCGAATCAGAGAAGCTACGATCGACGAAAAGCAAGCATCGCTCGCCGAAATGTTTCTGAGTCTGCGTTCGACGAAATCCAAGCAGCGCTCGACGAAGAATAACTATCTCAGCGCTCGATGATCCCGTCTCAGCGCTCGACGAAATCCAGCCATCTCAGCGGTCGACAAAAAAGCTGTGTTCGATGATCTCAAGTATGCGTTCGACGAATATTCAGCAGAAGCTCAGAACGACGAATTAAATGTTCAGGTCGACGAACTTGAAGCTGAGCTCGACGAAATATTATCAGCTATATAAATTCTCCTTTCTCAGCTCGACTAAAATTATATATGTTGTCAGATTTAATAAAGCAATATTTTAATCATTTCTATTTATATATTGCTATATATTACTGCCTTAACAATATAGCCGTTGCAGAACATAAATGAAATAGCCATTGCAGAAAAGCTTAAAGACGGCAGTTTATCCTCTCGAGGAGCCAAGATAATTAAATAGACTTTATCTCTTTCCTTTTCCCAAAGAGGAATTCAAAATAAGAGAGAAGCTCTCCAGATTATATAAAGACAAAGAAAAGAAAAATGAGATGGACAAGACACAGAGCACACAGATACAATATTCAGAACAGAGAACAACACATATTATCAATCTTGTTTGCTAACTCTTCTCTGCAGATCATCTTCATCCTGAGACACTTAAACAAGATCATTTGCTCAAGATCTCTACTACAGAAGAAGAAGAAAAAGAGTTACCACATTCTAGAGAAGAAGCTTACTCAAACTGTCATCTAATCTCAATCAGACAGGGAGAACTCTTCAACATCATACTCAAAGATCCAATCTCAACAACCCATCAGGATCATCAAGAGTTTTCTCTTAGAAAGAGAAGAACAATATATATATATTTGCTTTCTTTATTCCCCTCTTGTACCGGGTTATAACTCCCTTCAAAAGTTAACTCTCGGTGACAGGGCACCTTAGCAAAAACCTGTGATTTGGTTTTTGAGTTACCTGATCAAAAGCTCATATGGTGGCAGGGCACCTGATCAAAAACCTGTAGTGGATTCCTACCAGTGGGTAGAAGAGTAGATGTACCCAGGTTGATTGGGGAACTACTATAGCTCTTTGTGTCCTCTGGTTGCTTGCTTGTTTATGCTTTTAATTCTTTATGTGCTGTGATGAAAATCTGTGATTTGTGTTTTATTTAGTTTTCATAACTCACTTAATCACACACACATATATATATCATTATTTTGAAATAACTTAAAAAGAGCTTTTAATTTAAGAACTAAACTCTCCTTCAAAATAAAAACAAACACAGAAGACACAAGGATCTATAGTAGTTCCCCAATCAACCTGGGTACATCTACTCTTCTACCACCCTTGGTAGGAATCCACTAGGTTTTTGATCAGGTGCCCTATCACCAAGGGAGTTTTGATCAGGTGCCCAAACACCAACCACAGGTTTTTGATCAGGTGCCCTGCCACCAACCACATGTTTTTGATTAGGTGCCCTGCCACCAAAGGGTTAACTTTTGAAGGGAGTTAGAACCCTGTACAAGATGGGATAAAAAGAGTTTATGAAGTTCTTCTCTGTCAACAAGCTGAGAGAAGACTAGTGGATTTGTTGTTGTGAAGCTCCCCCAGTCTGATAGGATTTCTTGACAGATAATGGATGGAGCTTCCTCTTGAATGTAAAGCAAATCTTCCTTGATAGTTGATGAATCTGACAGACAAAAGTTTCTCAGATTATTGTTGCTCTTGAAGATTAGAACTTGCAGCTGAAAACTGAGAGAAGATTGTTGGAGCCTATGTTTCGCATCTTTTGGTTTGAGAATAACAAATACCGTGTTGTATTTGATCTTGTATTTTGTGTTTTTATAGTGTGCAGCTTGTACATGAACTATAGCTACACATCCCTACGAGTAGTATACTGAATGGAGATGACTCTCTGGAAAGAGAGCTAACACCCCGCGTTAGTAGTTAACGCCCCGCGTTAACATCCGTCGAGAAGAAATGCCGTCGAGAACGAATCCGTCGAGAAGCCAGAGACAACGCCAGGCGTTAGGTCTTAACGCTGGGCGCTAGCCGTTCGACGAAATGAGGTGCCGGCCGACGAAACTGCGTTCGACGAAATGAGTTATCGCTCGATGAAATTGCGTTCGACGAAATGGCGTTCGACGAAATGAAGGGCCGGTCGACGAAACTGCGTTCGACGAAATTTGATAACGTTCGATGAAATGAAATTCCGTTCGACGAAATTTGATGACGTTCGACGAAATGAAATTCCGTTCGACGAAATTTGATGACGTTCAACGAATATGGCGGTCGACGAAATTGTGTTCGACGAAATGAGATTCCGTTCGACAAAATTTGTTGACGTTCGACGAAATAAGAAACCATTCGACGAAAATCCACAAACTGCCACGATCTTGATGGTTACGCAATTTCAGCCATGATAGTGCACGTTCACTAACGCCGACGTTAACTCTTAACGCCACATGTTAGCTCCTGAGGCTATTTAAAGTACATCCCCTCTCATTCCTGATGAGATGATTCCAGAATTCTAATAATTTGAAGAGAGGCTCGTGTATAATATTTGAGAGATCTCCCTTGGGCTATCATGAAGATCTAAAGAGGATTTTGAAGGAGAAGGTCTACAACGCATATTCCATACGAAGGATGATCGTTTCAAGAACGCCAACATCTACATCACCTTCGTCTTCACCTTCAGAATTTCTTGGGGAGTTTCTCTTTACTTATCTTGTAATCTTTTACTTTTTCCTTTTGTAATTTGTGTGGAGAAATCGTTCGGGGAGAACGTCGGATTCCGGGAAGGATTCCGTGGGTAATTCGTCGTGGTTGTTGGCGACTAGGTCCTTGTGTGGCTTAGGGGGTAATTCGCTGCCTTGTGCGTGGCGACTAGGTCAAGGGTAGATCAAGGGGGTGGCTAGAGGCCTTATCTGAGGATAGATAGGCTATAGCCAACCGGTCCTTGGGAAAAGGACCGGTGAATCAACAAAAAGTATTTTTACATATTCTCGCCTTGATTTCTAGCGTTATAGAAATTAAACATTTGTGTATTCAATTTATTATGAAATAAAATCATATCTTTTAATGTTCTATTCAATTGATTTTATTTCCTCTTCAAGAATGTTTTAATTTATATTTTCATTAAAGTATTAAAATTAACATTTGTGTAATTATCTTTGAAATACAATAATTGTTTTCATTATCTCTGATTTTCTAGAATTGTATTTCATTTAAGATTTCATAAGTTAAATCATCGCGACAATCTTTTTGTGCTAAGGAAAAATTTTTGGAGAGCTAACGCCCAGCGTTAACACTTAACGCCAGGCGTTAGCAACAGTTAACAAAAATTTTTGTTCTCTTGTTTAAAAAGGAATCTTCAATACAATCTTTTCTGAGATATCAAAATATATTTTCTTATAAAATATTCCTAAACTTTGATCACAAACTTTGATAAATTTAATTAAGATTTAAAATCCATAAAACCCTTATTCACCCCCCCCCCCCCCCCTCTAAGGGCGCCGTAAGATCCAACACGTGGTATCCGAGGGTAGGTTATTCCAATACGGCTTCACAACCGGGAATAATTGCGTTTCATGATCTCGCATCTTCTTGAGGGGATAATTTTTATGAAAATGAAAAATCATTATGTCCACCATTATTTATGGGTGAAAATTATAATGGGTGGAAAACACTTATGGAAAAATTTCTTAAAACTTTGGATTTTGAAGTTTGGAATATTATAATTAAAATGCCCCCAATTATTCTAAATAAAAATGAAATATTTTTAAATGCCAAATCTTTGAATAATCTATATTGTGCTCTGGATCAAAATATTTTCAAACTTATTTATACGCTTCCTACTGCACATGAAGTTTGGAAATTTCTTGAGAATACTTATAGTCTTCCTTCCACAGATGATGAATATGAGCAATTCCTTATGGATCCAAGAGAAGAAGACAACATCATAATATTGGACTCAATTGATGGCAACACATCATGCAAAAGAGAAGACGAAAATTCAACTATGGATGTTGAATTTGAAGAAGATGTCAAAGGAACCCTTGGTTCAAATCTTGCCTCATCCCATAACAATGTAAGAAATTCTAAGTCCTCTCTATTTGTAAGAAATTGTATTTCTACACTACATATGCTTAATATTGCTAAACGTAGAATTAAAAATTTGAAAAATGCTAATTTCAAACTACGTTTAGAAAATAAAACTTTAAAAGCAAATGCTAAAGTAGAATCAAGTATTGCATGAAGTAGAAATAAATTAAAAAAGATATATCATTACTCTACTTCATGATATGCTTAATTGTTTTTCTTTTGTTTATTTTTTATTTTATTTTTTGAGCCAACACACTATGATCACTTTATATATCATGAGATATGACTTTCATTTTAAGCCTAATGTTTAACAAATCAAATTGAATTAAATTGAACATAAAGTCATAATATTTTTTTAAGTGATCTATATCTTTCCTTTTATATGTTTTATCCTTTTTAAATCCATTGCCTATAAATGTCTTATATTATCATTATAAATTGAATGCTAAATTTGCTAAATGATATAATCAAGACTAATGAAATTACTTTCAAAATTGGATTTAAATGGACTTTTAGGGGCCTTAGGCTAAAATATTAAATGCACAACTTATTGTATATTTGTCTATTTTCTTTGTTGCATATAATAGCCCCTATAATGAAAAATCATAATTAAAAAATTACAAAAATGATGAATATGATTTCACACACTCCACCTTGATCTATTAATATCCTATGCTAAAATTCACTATTATCATATATCATAATTCATGATCTATCAAGAATTATCATAAATCAACTATTTCTACCAACCTTAGGATTTATGAAATATATGATGGCTATTGGTATTATAGTTTCATATCTTGTTTTGTGTGTGTGATGTGCATCTCTATTGTTTGCATGTATCTATCTCATTATCTTTAGACCTAATAATTAACTTGATATAAAGAAGATGAAATCAAATAGAATTGTCACTTCATTCTAGGTATATGAAAATTCAAAACTCTATATTTGAATACATGCAACTCAATTATATATTTGTCCATCTTTACATAGCTTTGCACCATGTTGCCCTAACTCATCATACTAGTATCATCACTTACCATAGGTAGAAATCAATGTCCATGCTAGTTATATCTTGCAATGCTAAAGTAAATTATATTACTAAAATATGAAAATCATAATTTTCTTTGTAGTTATTTGCATGAATAAATTTTTTCTAAATTGATTTAAAATCAACAATCATCGATATAATTGTAAATCCAAAACTAATCATGCAATTATACCATAGTTAATATATTTAAGGCTTACACGCTTAGTATGTCCATAATCATTAAACCTATGACATGTGTCTCACAATAGAGATGGCGTAGGATTGTGTGCATTAGAGACCTAACCTCTAAGTCATGTCTTGTCCTTAACCAGGGAGGGTTCTAGTAGGGCCTTGCGAGGCACTGTGGGGAAAGAGTGCTATGTTGAGCGTCGTCTTTCGTATGCATATGGGATTAACACCCCAACCCACGACATGTGTGCAGCTCCTCATGACCATCCATCACTTAGTACGGGGCTAGAGTGTAGTCATGTAGTTAAGGTATCTTGATCTTAGATATACTTATATTATATTCATTGCATGAACATCATCTCACTCTTTATATTTAAATCATGCATATTATTTTTATTCTATCATCTTGTGTTTGCATATTTTATTATTTTGAGCTTTAATGATTTTACTAAACACAAGTATTTGAAAAATCATTAAAAACATGCTAAAAGAGCTTTCAAATCTAATCAATATACTCTGAAATTTCAACTGAAGGAAGGCCTCTTTATAATACAAATGAATTTTGAAAAACATTTTTTTTTTCTTTCAAAAAATCAAGAAATGCAGTTCTGTTTTGGCGTTAAGAAGTTAACGCCTGGCGTTAGCTCCTTTGCTCCAATTTTTTTTTGTTTTGAATAATTTCTGGTATTATTTTAATGCTTTGTGTGTGCTTTATTTCTCTGTTTGTAAAAAGTTTTCTATCTTTTTATTTTCTTTAAAACAAAATTTTATTTCTTTTCAAAAAAATATGTATTTTCTCATGCATTATTTTGGGTGTATCTCTCTGGCATAGAATATCATTTACTAAAAGGGCTATTAACGACTTCTATGTTTTCCAAAGAATATATATATAAAAAATAAATACAAAATTACAAAACAATTTCAAAGAACAAAAATATGTTTTTTCTCTTTATGTGTGTTTATTGTTTTGTGCTTATATACAAAAAAATTATTCAAAAAAAATGATTGTTATTCATTGTCATTGTCAAGGATGATTAATTATATCAATTAAAGATTAAATACAATGTTTAATTTAACTTTCAAGTTTCTTAAAAGACATTGTTTTGTATTTATCATGCCATTGTAGGGATCACTTTTCCAAAACTAATCATGCAAAGTAGTGCTTGGAGATAGACTTATCAGAGCATCGTCTTAATAAGCATTTTGAGGTTGAGCACCTTGGCTAAAGAATTGTAAAGTGTCTTGTAGCAAACAATTTATACACCACTTCTCTTAGTACACCGGATCGTAAATAAAACTTGAAAATAATGCTAAAAAGTATAAAAGTGATCCTCAAGCACTACTTTGCACCCTGATAAGTCTTAATAAGCATTGTGTGTGCAGAGCACCTTGGTAGTTGTACTCTTTATTCATGTGCATTGAAATATTGTGGAAGTAATAGTATTTGTGTATTTTAATGTTGTGTTATTTTATTATATATGTCATGTGTTGTACTCTTTAATAAGCATGCTGTCATGTGGAAGTAATAGTAGTTGTACTCTTTAATAAGCATGCTGTATAGGATGACCATGACATGATAATTCAAAAGAAATGAGAAAACAAGAAAAATTAAAAGACATGAAAGCATATCATGAAGTAGAACTTTGTATATTTCATTTTGAAAGGATTCTACTTCATGCAATTGATGATACCTAATGAATAAGAGTTTTAGGTATCCAAAGGGGACCATGTGGGATGGTTCCTTTGGGTTCCCAAATATAGCGAGATGGCTTTTGGGGAGACAAGTACGAATGGACCCTTTTGAGTGGAGTTAGTGTTTCATCTTTAACTTTGGGCCTCCATTCAAACCTTGGTTTAATATTATTTCTATTTGTTAAATTTCCATGATGATTTTGCAAAACATTATTTTTAGTTTTCAAATTTCCATAATCATTAACTTGAATATTTGGATTAAAAGGTTTTTGAATTTATAATTTGAAGGAAATTTGTTTGCATTTAATTTTAGGTTGGGAGAAACATGATATTATAAATTATGGTGATTTTGATTTACAAATCTTTTATGTTCCTTACTCCCATTTTTAAACTTAGGTCAGATGTTCATATTCATATTCAACTTGTTTTTAGATATATTTTGATATTGTGAATTTGTATTTATAATTTTCATAAGCAAGTTGATTTTTTATTTTAATTCATCATTTTTAATCTCTAAATTATGTCTAGCTTTATTATAAGCTATTGTGCTATTTTTATGAGTTGAAACAATTGAATCTATATGATCTTGATAGTTATTTCTATATTCATCAAATATTTCATCCATCTCTTTAATTTCAATTTTATAGTCTTTGCACTTAGCACAATCATTTATCAAAGATGAATTTTCTAAACATAATTTTTCATTTTGTTCTTTTACTAAAATAAAATCCTTTTCAAGTTTCTTGTGCTTTTCTTTTAATTCATTATATTCTACACAAGTTGTGGTGTTCTTAACTAAGGAGCCATGTGTAGAACTAGATAAATTAGAATTTGATTCTTCATTAATTTTTGCCTTTAAATTTTTATTTTCTAAGCACAAATGTTTATTAGCATTTTTTAATTTCTTAATTTTGCGCTTTGTAGTTTGAAGCAATTGTAATGAAGAGACAGAAGTACAAAAGATGGAATTTGATTTCCTTACATTGCTTTTGGGAGAGGCATGATTTGAACATATGGTTTCTTTTACATCTTTTTGGCACTCCTCTTCCGAAGACAGTACTTCTTCTTTTCCATTTGATGTGTGCTCCATTGAACCGTCATGAGAGGAGCATTCTTGAAGACTTGTGCAAGCTTGCATATTCTTCGGTTCTTGTGATTGTTCCATACCTGTAGAAGGAGAATCATACATTTCTTTAAGAAATTTCCATACTTTGTATGCACTAGAAAAATAGTATATTAATTTTGAAATGTCGTGAGATAAAGCACATAAAATGCTATTTAAAGCTTTTGCATTTAGGTGACGTTCCTTTTTATTTGTTTCATCTGCTGGTCTTACTATTGTTATATTCCATGCTTCGATATCTAAATTTTTAATAAACTTTTCCATTACAAATTTCCACCCTTTATAATTTCTCCCTTCGAATAAAGGTGGTTTAAGAGATTTTTCTTCTTCATAAAAATTTACCCCACTAATAGAAGCGAGATCATGAGACGCCATTATTCCCGGTTGTTAAGCCGATTTGGAATAACCTGCCTCTGATACCACTTGTTGGATCGGTAGGCGCCCTTAGAGGGGGGTGAATAAGGGTTTTAAAAACTTTAGATATATTTTGAATAACTTTGAAAAAGCTTTGATTATTAAACTAGAGAAGATCAAGACAAATCAAGTGAAGTAAAAGTAAAGACATGATTTTATTAACTTGAGAAGCATGATTACAAAACTTAATCTCTTATCGAAGCTAGAAATCAAAGCGAATAGAAAAACTCTTTTTGTTTTCTATACCGACTCGTATCCCCACGAACCGGTTGGCTTTAGCCGATCCTTCCCTGGATAAGGCCTCAAGCCGCTCTAGCCAACCCTTCCCCGGATATGGCTCGAGCACCCCCTATACCTACACCCAAGACCTAGTCGCCAACACGAGGCGAATTTCTGCCCTAAGTCTTACCCATACCTAGTCGCCAACACGAGGTGAATTTCACTAAACGATTACAGAAAAGATATGAAATGAAAAGACAATAATATAAAACTCCCTCTATGTGGATCTCTTGGAGAAGTAGACGAAGATGCAGAGTATGATCGTATTCGATGCGGTCTTTCGTCATGATGATGACGCATGTTGAAATCTTCTCCACGGATCTCCTTTAGTCTTTATGGATTTGTGGGAGTATCTCTCTGAAACTTCTTCTCTTTGATGTGGCACGAAGCTCTGGAATTCTGGATCTCTAGAGGATGAAGAAGACGGAGCCAAGATGTCCTTTTTATAGACTTAGCGCTAGCGCCTGCGCTAGTGCTACCGTCGGCGCTATCCCATATTAGGACATATTCTGCACGGAAGAATCTTCAATCGGAGGAAACAATTCTCTCTTGCCTACTGTGCTCCTCGCTATCGCCTGCGCTATCTCCTTCTATAAGTTCTCCCGGCAATTGCGCTTAAGCAATCATTTTCGTCGATCGAAATATCGTCGAACGGAGTAAAGAGTTCGTCGAGCGAATTTTCGTCGAACGCCGTTATGAGCATTTCGTCGAACGCCGCTAATAGTTCGTCAAGCGACGGCTAGCGTCTGCGCTAGTACTACCGCCAGCGCTAGTGGGAGGTTTGGATTTGATGGCTCAACTTTAGGGGCAACCTTCTTATGTAATCCTTGAGTCATGTGGACTTTGTTATCCTGCACACTTAAACACACAAGATCAAATACATAGGATTTGTTATTCTCAAACCTAGGAGATGCGGAAGACCATGTTCCAACAGAAGGGACTCTAGAATAATATACCCACTAACAACAACATTCATAGAATTTGGATCCATACTGTCTCCAAATGTGAATGTTGTGATATGCATGCCATGTAATCAAGTGGCCATCTTATGTGTACCAGTGACTAAGCCAAATTTATTTGGTATTACTTTAAGAGATTATGCATTGGATTTGCATTTAAATAACCTTTGAACATAAGCTTAGAGATTGAGATAATTGGGCAATGACTATTTCCAAAAAAAATACAAAGGTGGTGCATCTTTCAGTGTGATCAAACTTCCTTCCTCTTCCTCTCCCTAAGAGCCTTCACTCACCCATCTACCTGCTTTTTCCCACGGACCATTTACCATACTTACTACTTTCTCAGAACAACAAACCACGTCTCAAATTTGCACCTCTCCTCCATTTAGAATTTAATTTCTCTAGTGCCATGTTTGCCCATCAACCATTTCATGTCTTCTCAGGTCCAATTTTTGGAGAACTAGATGGCCTCTCTAATTTAATCAAACCTAAACATCGGGAGGAATTTGTAACTGATCCTTGATCTACTACAAAAGAAGGAGAGAGTTATTGTATGGGCCACCATCAATATGATCAACTCTACCATTGCTTTTGAGCCATCTCCATCATAGGGGATTAAAAATGTGAAGGAGTTGTTGAAGATTGGTGATATGAAGTTGTAAGGCATTTTGATGTGTGGTAGGCTTGTGAGTGCATGACTATAATGTAATTCTAGTGCAAAGTACGGGAAAACAACTCTCTTTTTACTAACCCTTGTGCAGTCATCATGAACAAATGAGTAAATAGATAGAATAAAAAGAGTGTACAAAGGATCATTAAATATCAAAAACACAACACAACACATCTCATAAAATTTTTATCCAATCATATTTTCTCTAGTAGATTATACAACATACATTCACACGATCAATTAATAGAAGAAAAATATTTAATATTCAATTATATCATTATCAATGTCATTATCAACATCCACTTATGCATCATCAACTAAGACACTATCAACTCTATCTCTAACCCAATGAACATCATCATAATGCATGTGTATTCTTTCATCAAATTCTTGTCTACTCAGTGGTTCAACTTAAGGAACAAGCTGAGAAACATGGGATGAATCCTTGGACTACATATCAAATAAATCTCAAATTGTCAGCTGCATAATAATTTCCCAATCGAGCTCTAAATGATCTTTGACATAACACACTTGCTCTGCTTGTGTGGCTAATATAAAGGCTCTTCTATTAGCTTGTTATGTGTGTACAACAAATGATTGAAGTTTATAAGGGTGAAATTAAACTCATCAACCTTTTTACCTACCTGAGGATCAATCCAATCACAATTAAATAAGATAAACTTAAACTCATTATTATAATGAATCTAAAAAATATCAGTTAACTTCTCATAGTAAGTGACACCTCCAATATGAGGGTTCTAATCCTTTGAACTAGCATAGCTAATAGTGTTTTCTTTGAGCATCATGCCACTATTTTGGGTATTTATACTACTACCATGTACTTTGTAAGAAAACTAAATCCATTAATAAAATATCCATTGTATCTCCATGCCCATTCTTGGTCCTTCACTAAGATGCTTAATTTTCTCAGATATATCGATATCGCTAGATTTGACCTACACAAGTAGTTAAAGAATTTAATAAAAATCGTATTGTTATAATTAAATTATTGTTGAATATACTCACATATTGTTTGAATCACAAATGCAAAGATTCATTATGAACCTTGTCAATTTGATTTTTGGTTGCTCAAGGAAACTCCTTTCTTAATGATTCAATGTGTTTCCTATAATAAATTTCACCATCATAAACAACTAATATAAAAGATATTAAACTCGAATAAGTTCTAGAAACTCACTTTAGAAATATGGTGATTTCATCTGTGTTGAAAAGAACATGGCGATGCATTTGTGTCAATGTAACTTCATCAATAAGCATCTTTTTGCCTCTCTTGAAAAGATAACCAAAAACATCACCTCCTTCATATTTTCTATTAAGGCGGTTTGACTTTGTTTTCACCCCATTTTGGTATCTCTCACAAAATTTCATGCATTCTTCCATAAGATGGACTTTAGCAATAGAACCTTCAGGATGAGCATGATTACATACATATATCTTAAGAGTAAGTAGATACATAAATTAAATATATACCTTATGTTAATAAAATATGGTAGAATATTGTCAAATACAAGCAAACACCATTACCTTTCAATGGGATACATCCATCGAAATTGGACCGGGCCAGCAATGATAGCTTTTTCAGCTAAATGTATATTTAGATGCTTCATAATATCAAAAACTATAAGTGGAAAGATCTCCTCTATATGACATAGTGTGAGAACAATGCGTTCTTGCAAGGACTTTAACTCAACAAGTTTGTTAATTTTGGAGCACAATTGTCTATAAAAATTGGATAACTCAATAAATACCTTCACAACATCTATAGACAGAGCTTTTCTAATGGCTATTGTAAGGAATTGTTGCATAATTATATGCATGTCATGACTTTTAAGACCCCAAATATTTCTCTCTTTCAAATGAACACATTGAGAAATATTTGATGCATAACCATTAGGCACTTTGATGCTTTTCAACACTCTTAAGAAGATATCTTAATGCGTTCTATCCATTGTATAACGAGCTGGATACAATAAAGTCTTGCCAGATGCAAGTAGTTGTGGGTGCAACATAGTTTGAATACTAAGAATCTTTAAATCTTGGCTTTCATTCAATCCATCCTTTGATTTCCCAGTAATGCCTTATATGGTATATATCAAATTTTCTCCTACATTTTTCTCTTGGTGCATCACATCAATGGAATGACGTACTTGAAGAGACCCCTAATATGGCAATTCAAAAAAGATACTCTCTTATTTCCAACCAGGTTTTTGACCAATATTACTTACTCGATTACACTCTTCTCTCTTCCTTTTATTAAGGTCATCTTTCTTGTACTCAGTAAGTACGTCATCCAACTGTGCTAAAATATCACTTTCCTTTAAGTTAGGAGGCTTATCTTCAAACTCTCAATGCCCATAAAAAGATACCTTATCTCTTCAAAACCAGTGCCCACAAGGTAACCAATGATAATGACCCAAGTAACAAAATTTCTACCATCGGCCAGCCAATCTAGTTTGGTGATTACAATTTGCACAAACAAATTTACCTTTTATACTCAATCCTGATAAATTGGAATATGTTGGATAGTCATTAATTGTCCAAAGTAGTGCGGCACGAAGTGTAAACATTTGATTCTTTGATGCATCATATGTTATCATACCATCACTCCACAGTTAATTCAACTCTTCAATCAACAGTTGAAGATGAACATATATCTTATTACCTGTCCCCTTTGGTCCATCAATTAACACACCAAGGAAGAGAAAAGCTTGTGTCATATACATCCATGATGGTAAATTATAAGGCATTAAAACTACCATCCATGATGCTATGAGAAATAGACATGGTTATAAAAGGATTAAATCCATCAGATGTCAAACCAAGTCTAACATTGTGATGCTTAGCTACAAATTCAGGAATATCTTTATCAAATTTTTTCCATTAAGTGTTTGCTGGGTGTGGCATGATCCCATCATTTGTGCACTCTTCTATATTCCATCACATGAAATGTGTAGTTTTTGATGACATGAGTAACCTTTTTAACCTTGGCTTAATAGGAATGTATCTTACTTGTTTTGAAGCAATTTTTGTAGTTGTGCACTCCACATTACTTGAGCTTTCATTGAGCATTTTATATCTTGATTCCCCATATATCTCATAATTATCAAGTGAGAAATAATTTCCTCTGAATAACATACAATTATAAGGGCGTGCATCCCAAGTCTCGTACCCCCAAGTCTTTAGTGATTTTTTGAGTTTTATAATAAGATTTTGGTAGTTTTATTTTAAGAAATGCATCAATAAGAAATTCTAACAACCAAGTGAATGATACATTTGTACATCCATGCATTGTTTTCCCTTATAGTAACCTAACTATGAAAGGCATTGATGTATATTTAGCACAATCAGGGTTCAATGGACACTCTACATTTTCAACAAGTTTTCTAAATTTGACATCCCCTTCTGTAAAATCATTTATTGGATTATTTGATGTATGTGGATCTTCATACAAGATAACATCAATTATAGGAATGTCAGTTGCCTCATGTATCACTCCAATCATATCATCACTCAAATTTAAATGATGATTAATAGAGTAATCTCCACTATAATTTTATGAATGACATGATTCCCTAGGAATGCTCCATGTCTTGCACTTTTTAGAAACCCATGAAGAATTATATGCTCACGTGTAACAATTCTCTTTATAAGATAATGGTTGGTACATTTCTTACAAGGACAGTAAATCCTAGTCTCAAAATCACTTGAATTATTTTGATAACCATAGTCCAAAAACTTGTCAACACCCTTAATATATTCATCTAAAACTCTATTCTGTAAATCTATCCAATTCTTGTCTATGTTATATGCTAGAGTAACCGACATAGAAGCTCATAATAAGTGATTTACAAGGGGAGGAGACTTTAAAATTGGAATCAGCAAAACATGAGTAAGTACACACAAAGTAAATAAAGATTTATTTGCTCCGCTTGACCCTCTACTGGCCAATACTACGGAGCATCCCTACAAATATCAATCACAAATTCAACTGTGCTTTGCTTAGCCACTACTTGACTAATACCTCAAATCACACCTAGAATACATGAATGTAAAAGGAGATAGAGATGAAGAGAGTGAAACCTAGGCCACAATTTGTAGTCAGAGAAGTGTCATAAAACTAACGATAAGTCATCCTTCTTATCTTATTGCCTAAGATTTTTAAAAAATTGAAATTATTCATTGATATTATTGAAAACATAAGAAATCGCTGAAATTAAGCATTGATAAAATTTAAAACTAAAGAAAATGTTGAAATTAATCATAGATGACATTATATGATATGGGTCTACTTTCTTACTGAGAATTACATAGTATCTAAGTGCAGAAACTGAACTTCCATTTAAATCTCCTCATATTATATATCCAAAGTAATCTAAAATCTTAAATCTACAAGTACATAAAAATAAGAAACCAATGAAAAGAGGGCGAGGTGGTCTAAACAATTATTTTTGTTGACAGAGTGACGATTCATGTAGTGGTTTTAGTTTCATCACATTTCCTTCATATCTTTTTTCCATGTTATGCAAGCACAATATTATGGAATGGATAAAGTTATCTCCATGATTTTTTTTAATTGAATTCAGTAGTGCACTTTTTCCAACCTCCCAATTTCAATTAAAAAGTCATATGTAGTTGATTTTGACCCAAACAAGTATGATTAGGAGAGGTTGTACTCATCCTTAAAGTGTGGTTTGATGAAGGTGTTCTCATCCTTGTGCATCCATAAATTAGTAATGCTTTACTTTTTTAAGATAATGCAGACTCCCCATACCTTAGGCAATGTAAGGACCAAGATATTATAGTTTTAGACCGAGATGTTACTACAAATTTACTTGACCACTCCAAATCAAAGAAAAGATAATGATGAGGACAAGATGACCACAAGAATAAAATCAAGCTTTGACACCATTGTAGGAATTTTGAAAAGCCATATGCCAATGAAAAATGAATCCAGAACTTCCATATCTCCCAATAGCACTTTTCCCTCATGCATTTTTAGCCCTCCCTCCAAGATTTTGTGGTCGAAGAAGTATGTAATGCCCTTTAAAAATTAAATCATTAGTTTGTTTATTAAAAGGTTAAAAGTTTGATCTTCATGCTTGCAGATTCACCATGAACCTTTTGTTGGGAAAAACTCCTTTTGATTTAACTTTAACAAAATATCTATAGGTGATTTTACTTCCCAGGAGTATTACCCTCATCGTATAGTAAGGGTTATTTGGTCATTAGATGTCTTAGGATGTCACACACCTTAGAGTGTCAAGGCCAGGTCAGGACAATCATAAAATCAGTTAAGTTAAGAATTGCGTCGAATGCAAGTCAACGCAACTTCGACTTGATGTCAATGCAACTCTGACTAGAAGTCGAAGCAACTTAATCAGCCTGTCGAAGTATAAGTCAAGTCGACACAACGTTGAAAGGGTCCCGATGCAGAAGGTAGAACTTGTCGAAGCCATCCAAGAAGTCGATGCAACTTTGACTATTATTCGACGCAGAAGTCAAAGCTCAAGTCCATGTCTTCAACTCGATGGATACGTCGATAAGGAATCGACTTAACGTCGACATCTGAGTTCAGTCAGAGCTAAGAAGGAATTCGAAGCTACTTCTATAAGAACTCAGAGGTGCGTCGACATGAAGAATGATGAAGTCGACGCAGCGTCGAATACAGTTAGAAAATAAGCTTTTTCTGCTATCCTTTTCAGACCTTTTTAGAAGGACCACAAGGCTAAAGACAGTTCTCCAACAGCTCGTTTATTGCCAAGAATGGAATGGAGTATTCCAGGACTCTGGAAAATAATTCTTGGAAGATATTCAAAATTGATGGACGGGGCGGGAACAAAAGAAGAAAGGAAAATTATGTGTCCAAAAGAATTCCTTATCAGAACATCCCAAAAGAAGAAAGGATTTGAAATCCCAATCATACAGAATAAGTATGATGAAGGGGAGAAGAAAGAGATAAGCATTGATTATTATTCTTGTCTGTGGAATAGGGTGTTCCTCTTCTTCCTCCTCAAACCCTAAGATAAGAACAAGTCTTCTTTCTGCACAGTGAAAAGATAACAACTGCTTCTTCTTCTTCATCTTACAGCAGTTGTTGTTTACAAGAAGTACTTACATAAAAGGATCAAGTCAAATAACCATTGAAATCATCACAATCATAAGCAAGAGTTCATCATTTCAGATCCTGTGAAAGACAGAAGCAGCAGAAGTGATTCTAAAGAATTCTGAAACACAGAATTATATCCTCTTCTTCTTCCTTTCTTCTTACTTTTTCCTTCAACTGTAAAGAGTTTCATTAATCCCTCTTCCAAAGGATTCAGTGGTTCTGAGAGTCTCCTTATCAAAAGACTCAGTGGTTCTAAGAGTCTCCTTATCAAAAGACTCAGTTGTTCTAAGAGTCTCCTTATCAAAAGACTCAAGCACAGGTTATGCAATCCTACCAGGGAGGTAGAAGAGAGGAGTACCCACATTTTGGGGAACCTCTATAAAATTCATGTGTCCGTGTGTGTGATTTTCTTTGCTTTCTATTCTTTAATTCTTCTGTGTTTCATATTTCCAGCATTCTACTTAAACTTTATTCTGTCTTCGGTATTGTTGGTTGCATAATCACTTAGTGTTTTTATTGTGTGTGCATAAATAGGATGGAAAATATTTAAAACTCTATTCACCCCCCCCCCCCTCTAGAGAATACTCAGAGGCACGTTGTACACTTTCAATTTGTATCTGAGAGAGGTTGATCATTAAAAGGTTAACACCTTGATCAAAAGATCTCATACTCTCTTTTCTTTATTATAAATCAATTAAAACTATCTTCTAAAGAAAATGAGTTCTAAGGATTATGCGTCAACAAGACCACCAGTGTGTAACCTAAATAAGTTTACACTCTGGAAGGCCAGAATAAAGTTGTATATGAACTCCATTGATGAAGACATCTTTGATGTTATACTTTCAGGTCCCCCAGCACTAGTCAGACAAGATGTCAGTGGATCTTCAACACTGGAAGCTCTCCCAAGAAATGAGTGGACAAAGGCTGAGAAGAAGCAGATGGCATATGATGTCAAGGCTATGAACATTCTGGTTTCCACAATGTCAGATGATATTTTCTAGAAAGTAACTGAACGCCAATCAGCAAAAAATATCTGGGAATCCCTCTCCAGAATGGTATAATGGAGTTCTGATGAAAGAAAGGACAGGAAGTCCCTTCTCATATCCCAATATGAGAACTTTCAAAAGAAAACTGAGGAAAGTGTTGCTGAAATGTATGACAGATTCAACATCATTATCAATGAACTGAAGAGTATGTACAATGAGATATCCTTGACAGAGATCAATGATAAGATCCTCATGTGCTTCCCAAGATTATGGGATTCAAGGATCTGGGTCATCAGAGAGTCCAGATGCCACAAAGAAATCTCTACTGATTCTTTGCTAGGAAAGCTTAAATCATATGAGATGCTACTGAAAAGCAAAGCTGAAACAGAGGCAACGGAGACAACTCCAACTCCTATTCAAAGGAGTCTTACTCTGAAAGCTGCTGAAGGAGAGCCCTCCACTCCTGAAGATGAAATGTTCAGTCTCCTAGCAAGGATATTCAACAAGTGGGTTAAGACAGAAGACTCAAGGAGAAGAGAGAGGAGCTCAAAGTCCAGATATGATAAGACTCCAAAGAGGGAGGTGATTTGCTTCTCCTATAATAAGCCAGGGCACACAGCCCCTGATTGCCCACAGGAACAAAGGTGCAGGATCAGCAGCAAAGATGAGCAGAAAAAGAAGTCTTTCAAGGTGAAAGGCGAAGAAAGCTAAAGGCTTCAGTGCTGAAACCTGGAGTGACTCTAAAGCAGAGTTAAGCTCCTCTTCATCAGAGAGTGATGAAGAAAAAGATGTTGAAGCAGCATGCATGATGGCTTTGGGCATATCCTCAGATGATGGGGAAGAACAGGAATCATTGTTTGATGATTTTGATTTTAATTCTGATGATTTTAAATTTTGCTTTATAGAATTTTGTAATGATTTTCTCAAAACTCAAAAAGAGTTAGAAGCAGATAGGGAAGAATTAGAAAATCTTAAGAAAGAAGAATTATATTCAACAAATAATGATTTGAGAAATAAAATTCAGGTTAAAGAAACAGAATTGATATAGATAAGAAAGGATAATCTAAAATTAAAAGAAGAGCTAACCAAAGCAAAAGCCTTTAATGACTCTCTCAATGGGAGGAGTCAAAAGCAGAAAGATATTACATAAAATCTCTCCATAAGATTTAAACAGCTAGGTCTAGGAGCAGACTCGTGCACTAGCACTGAAGTCTCTAGTAGACCGGCCTAAAAAATCCAGTTAAATTTATTAGACCTAGTGAATATCAATCAAGTGAGAAGAGTGCAATATTTAAGGATCAGAATATTAATAATCCAAATAAATTAACTGTGCCTAACAAAGTAATTCTAAACAATGAAAAGAAACCTCTAGGAAAGAATAATGCAGAGAAATTAAACAACAACAATCAAAAGGCTAAAGCCAAAAATAGAATAATAAAATACTCTACTGATTTATTATATGTAGATACATTTTATACACATTTCAAATACCAATATAATAAATCAAGGTTTGATAAACTCATTCTCTGCCATCCTAAAGGATGTCATGAAAGACCCTTCTATTCTTTCATAGAACCGTATAATGGTAAAAACAAAGGGCCCAAGGTAGCCTGGGTTCCTTCTAATATACTATTTGTGCAGGAGTAAGTAGGATCCCTCCTAGGAGATAATGGAAGGGGAAGGAAGAATTATGGTCTAATAAGGACCCAAATCCAACAGGGGAGTGATTTCTACTTTAAATCTTCATATTATCTTCTTTAATTTATGAAAATAATAGTATAAATACTAATTTTAATAAAAAATCATTACTGGGAAAACAACAAGAACTTTCTAAGAAAATAGAACTATTTATTCAGAGTTGCGTCGATTAGAATTTGACGTACCATCTAATTCTACTTGATGCCTGCTCTGAAAGCAATATGCAACTGCTAATTCAGAGTTGTGTCGAATAGAATTCGATGTACCGTCTAATTTGATTCGACGCAACATCAATTTCATATCGACGGATATGTCGAATTAATAGTTGCTCATCAAATTCGAAGATGCGTCGAGTTCTAATCGACGCAACATCGACATGATAAGCATGCGCAGTTTTAATTCTAGAAGCTGCCTCGACACATTTTGGCGCGTTGTCTATTAATCTTTTCGACGGTGCTTCGGATAAAACCCTAAGTAGCGATGAATCATCTTCTTTTAAGGAAGATTGGCGTCAAATTCATTACGCTTTTGAATTCTCTCTTTTCGGCTCTCATGCTCTTCCTCTCCCCAACTCTCCTTCATCCTTCTCTCATCTCTTTCTCCTTCTCTTGTCTTCTTTTGTAGGTACCTGAGAGTCAATGGCGCCTCCCAAGATAAACTCTGGTTTTGACGTGGATGTTAACTTGTTTAATGCTGCTGCAGAAAGTTTCAAAGCCATTCTTGGCTTATTCCACACTACCGAGCTAACAAAGTTGATCTTCAGAAGATGCAAGATTCTTGATACTAAACTGACAGAGTTCAAGGACAATATTCAAATAGGAGATGATGGCTCCCTCAATGGGAAGGCTTCTGAGACATATGTACATATAATAGAGGAATTACTAAATCAGACATTTGATCTTACAATTGGGACTGATTCAGATGAACTGATATGGGAAGAGATTAAAAAGGTTCTGGAGATCATGCAGTTCAAGAAAGATAAGGTCATCAATCTGAAGAAGATTGATCATGGAGAAGAATACAGATTCCTTACTGATATAGTGGGGAAGGTGCTTCTATATACAATCTCAGCTCATGATGATATCCCCAAGCAGCAGCTGCAGATCATGGGTGATCTAGTCCTTCAAATGAAGATAAACTGAGGGAGTTGCCTCCTGAAAATGATTGGGCATAAATATGCTCACAAAGAAAATGCATATATGAGGATCATGAGCCAGGTGCTCTTCCACTATTATCCAATGGTGTGAATGTCCAAAGGAGTACCCATTACTCCATGAAAAAGAATGAATATAGGAATATTTTCTAAGTGGACCAGGCAAATTCTAAAGGCTGGTCAATCTACACCCTCACCTCCTCCTTCTCCACCTCCTCAAGATTTAGAGACACATCTACCAGATCCCCTAAGGGATAAAATTCCTCCTCATGACACCCCAGCAACTCAACAGGACACTAATCAAGATGCTGACCCAGCCCCACTCAACCAGGCCAGTTCATCCATCCCTGCCATAGAATCTGCACCTCAGGCCCCTCTCCAACCACAGCAACAACCATCCAACATAATCACAGACAATCAGCCTACTCCACCACCACCATTTCATATCTCTTTAGAATTCTATCAATCCCACTCCCCTATAGCTCTTCCAGACTTCAATGATAACCTCACAGCATTCCCACCAGCTACTCTACCCACACCTCCTCCTCCTACATCTCATGTTCATACTCTCTCTTTTGATGTTGAACAAGCCATCTCTAGGTAGTAGGGTTGGCCTCAAGCACATTTGCTGGCCTACTGGCCAGTCAAGCCAGAAAATTCAATAAGAAATACTCCCAGATGGAGTCAGAAATACAAGAATCAAAAGAGTCACTCATGTCTCTCAAGACAATTGTATCATCCTCCATGGTCACTAAAGATTTCTTAACCTCTCTTGTCAGCAAGGTTAAGAAGGGGGAGAAGATTCAGGAGGAGGAGTTACTTAACCAGGGAATTAAGAATGTCCAGGAAAAGGACAAGAGTGTTATATAAGAGATTGCTCCAGATACTGAGACTCATGACCCAAACAAGCTAACTATTTTCAAGTGGAGCTAGTTGAAAATCTTCCAGCAAAATCTGCATCTATTCACAGGGAGCAAGCTGTAGTATCCCAGGGGGAGATCTCATCAACTCAGGGGGAGTTCCTAGAAGATGAACGTATAGTGAATGAGGTAGCAATGATTGCTAAGGAGGCTGCCCTAAATGTTGAACAAGATGCACAATCTCAGGGGGAGCCTCCCAAAGATAATAAAATTCACCAAGAAGCTGTCAGGAGTCCTGAAGAAGAGAATGAACCTCTTGCATTTGCTCTAAGAAAGGTGATACCAAAGGTTTTCTCAAGAAAAAGGAAAACTCCTGAAAAGGAACAGTGAAGCTCAGGTATTCTGTAAATATGAACACTCTATAGTATAACATCTGGAGCAAAAAACTGTGTTGATCAATATAATTACTTGACAATGTATGAAATGGTCTGTGATTCAATTCTATCATATTTTATTGTCTATGTATGTCTTGTTTGTATTTGTGTTTATATCAAAGTATGCGTAAAATCACTTTACAATAATCTGTATAATTTGTTAAGATAAATATGGGAGATTGTTAGGAAAAACTCATTTTGATTTAACTTAACAAATTATCTATAGGTGATTTTACTTCCTAGGAGTATTACCCTCCTTGTATAGTAAGGGTAATTTGTTCATTAGATGTCTTAGGATGTCACACTCACCTTAGAGTGTCAAGGCCAGGTCAAGACAATCACAAAATCAGTTAAGTTATGAATTGCGTCGAATGCAAGTCGACGCAACTTCGACTTAATATCGACGCAACTCTGACTAGAAGTTGAAGAAACTTAATCAGGCTGCCGAAGTATAAGTCAAGTCGATACAACGTCGAAAGGGTCTCGACACAAAAGGTAGAACTTATCGAATCCATCCAAGAAGTCGACGCAACTTCGACTACAATTCGACACAGAAGTCAAAGCTCAAGTCCAAGTCCAAGTCTTCAACTCGATGGATATGTTAATAAGGAATCGACGTAACGTCGACATCTGAGTTCAGTCAGAGCTAAGAAGAAATTCGAAGCTACTTCTATAAGAACTCAGAGGTGCGTCGACATGAAGAATGATGAAGCTGACGCAGCATTGAATACAGTCAGAAAAGGAAGCTTTTTCTGTTGTCCTTTTCAGACCTTTTCAGAAGGACCACAAGGCTAAAGATAGTTCTTCAACGGCTCATTTATTGCCAAGAATGGAATGGCGTATTCCAGGACTCAGCAAAATCATTCTTGGAAGATATTCAAAACTGATGGACGGGTCGGGAACAAAAGAAGAAAGGAAAATTATGCGTCCAAAAGAATTTCTTATCAGAACAGCCCAAAAGAAGAAAGGATATGAAATCCCAATCATACAAAATAAGTATGTTGAAGGGGATAAGAAAGAGATAAGCATTGATTATTATTCTTGTCTGTGGAATAGGGTGTTCATCTTCTTCCTCCTCAAACCCTAAGACAAGAACAAGTCTTCTTTCTGCACAGTGAAAAGATAACAGCTGCTTCTTCTTCTTCATCTTATAACAGTTGTTGTTTATAAGTACTTACAGAAAATGATCAAGCCAAATAACCCTTACAATCATCACAACCATAAGCAAGGGTTCATCATTTTAGGTCTTGTGAAAGACAAAAGCAGCAGAAGTGCTTATAAAGAATTCTGAAACATAGAATTCTATCTTGTTCTTCTTCCTTTCTTCTTACTTTTTCCTTCAACTGTAAAGAGTTTTATTAATCCCTCTTCGAAAGGATTAAGTGGTTCTAAGAGTCTCCTTATCAAAAGACTTAGTGGTTCTAAGATTCTCCTAATCAAAAGACTCAGTGGTTCTAAGAGTCTCCTTATCAAAATACTCAGGCACAGGTTGTGCAATCCTACCAGGGAGGTAGAAGAGAGGAGTACCCAAATTTTGGGGAACCTCTATAAAATTCCTGTATTTGTGTGTGTGATTTTATGTGCTGTTCATACTTTAGTTTTTCTGTGTTTTATAATTTTTGGAATTTTACTTAAACTTTATTCATTCTTTGGTATTGCTGGTTGCATAATCACTTAGTGTTTTTATTGTGTGTGCCTAAATAGGATAGAAAATACATAAAACTCTATTCCCCCTCTAGAGAATACTCAGAGGCACACTGTGAACTTTCACCTTTTGTCACACATTTATTGATCCAAAAATAGACACAATACACTCCAAATACTAGTGTTAGACGTGCGATCAATAACTTCCAAAATTACTTAATATCAAAATTCATATGGATTAATGTCGGATCCTTGCTGAGAGGGCGCGACGGACTAAACAACTTCATGTATTATGCAGGATCCTTGCTGGAATATTTGCATTGTGCAGTAATAATAGTCATTGAAGAGGAAGCAAATAAAGAAGCAGGAAGGAGGAAGAAAAATTAAAAAGGAGACATACCTCGCGACTTGGCGCTGCAAAGGGTCCTGGCCTGCAGAAATAATAATCGCGGGTATTGCTACCTGTAAAAAATAATTTGAGATGAAGAAGATGCAGTGGAATAAGGAGGAGGAGAATATGCCTACATTGAAACCTGATGGTGAGCTGTAGGATGTCGCGGTGAGAATGAGTCTCTCTCCTCCTACTTGATGTTAGAAAACCCTACCGTGAAGATTGAGAAGGCTTTAGATCTTGAAGTGATAAAATAAAGTAATATTTTCAGGGGAATTCCCCCCTCCCCCCACACACATAAATTTTATGTTATTATAACATATTTTTGGGAGTGTAGAATGAAAAAATGGAAAAATGTGACTTTCAAAATGCAAATTATAAATATATATAATTTGGCCCGGGGCGATGCTCCCTTGAACCCCGTTAGCTGACCGGGCAACGAATCTACCGAAAACTTTGTATGAGGTCGAGATATCTAATCTTGAAATATTTGACTAATTAATTTGCTCATTGATGTAGTACACTTCATTACTATCACGACTCGACACCTATCTTCAAACATTCACACTATGGCTCTAGTCAACTTCATCATTATCGTCACTAAACTCCTTCTTTAGACCATTGGTCTATTGGCGTATCGATGTAGTCCTTTTCATCGTTATTGCGACTCAGTTCCTTCTTTGGACCATTTGCCTACTTGGCATTGCAGTGAATGTCTGCATCTTCAATTATTCCTCTACATAGCTTTTCTGATGAATCAACTCATACGTGGAATTCATCTTGTTCGCCTCTTTCTATAAGAATAACAAACATACCTTATTAGAATTAAGTTATGAGTATGATAAGGTTCTTATTGCTTTTATAAAAAGGCTAACAGTTCTCATTGGTAACATACATAGTAATCGTTACGCAACGAAGAAGACACTCTGTAAGACCCCTTTTTTTTTAAAATTTTTCTGGGTTTTACCACTCAGAGTTGCCGCCTTGCGGTGACACCGACACACGAGTAGGTCGCCACTACAAGACGCTGATCATGTCGACTATTCATACATCCAGGACACCATTCACCACAGAATAATAGAAAACAAGTCCACAACAATCACATTACATAAAAGGGAAATGTCCAAATGAGATACATAATAAAAGAAGCGTAATGAAATAAAGGTACTAAAGTGATAAGGGCTTAAGCCCTGTACGTCAGATCCTCACTACATATCTCTCAGACGGGGGCAAACTACACACTGCTGAGGGAAAATGTGGAAGAAAGCATTCGGGAGATAGTATCTCTCCGGAGCTCTTCCTGTTGCTGCTGAGACTCCGGCTCGGGGCCGGATCACCGTGTCAGGTTCCTCCCTATGGATGTGGATCTGTTTCTTCTGGTGCTCCTATTTGTTACGCCACATCGGAACGTTAGTCAAAAGACTAAGCGGTTTTCTCTTCCCCTCCACCCGTGAATCCTAGGCACCGGCGGGGAGGATGAAGAGAAAGGTAACAAGGGGTAATAAACAAGCAGATGGCAGTGGCCCTAACTAGCATTTCTACTATACTGTCTTGTATAAGAGTGTAATAGACAATGAATACGCACTAGTAATAGTAGTAGTGATCAATGAATAAGCCATAATATTCGCAGCAGTATAAGTAAAGAAAGAGCAGTATATATAAAGGGGGCAGCTACAAAAAGTAACCCTATCTTATAAGAGTGCTCATACAAACTTATAAGTAAGGGGATCTGGCACTAAGGTAAACTCATTGTATAAAAGAGCTCATATTAATTTATATGATAAGGACTTATTTATGAAATGATGTTATGCTATATTGTGCAATGCAATGATGCAACTCACCCACGCAACTTTGTACGTACATACATTTTAAGTTCCCTCTGTTTGAGTATGTCAACTCAGGTACCCCGTTGAGGCAAACAGGGGCAGTGGATAGGGCATGTCCACTTCTAGGCTCCTATCAAACACCTCCCAGCCTAGACCTTTTGAACACCCCTGAAGAACACACCAGGGTATCCGCGTACTATTTGATAAGCACCACCTCTATATAGAACACCGATCCTCCAGCTCGCCGGACTATCCAGTCCTCCTTAGATAACACTGAGCCTACCGCTCGCAGGATTAACCTGCCCGGATATCATAACCTCCTGAGCCTCCATCTCGAAGGACCAACAAGTCCTTGTACCATTCTGTCCCATATTTTGGGATGAGGTTTACCTTTATCAAGTTCTTCTACTTAAACTGCTCTTGTCTATCGTTTAGATGTGCTTAAAAGCTTAGGGTGAATCTTGGACTTCTCGAGGGCTACCCGATGATGGGCTCGCAGTGGTACTAGGATGTATGATGGGATGACATCCTAAATATCTCTTTCTCAAGATATTTATTATTATTAGTAACTACCCATTCTTCCCTTCCTCTCTAATTGCTCTAGAATCCTAAGGTGATTTGTAATAGACCGGACAGGGGAGTGTCGATGTTCAACTGAACATCAATCCCTACCTTTCCTCAGTGACCAACTAATCTTACATGTCATCACTCAATCCCTACTAAAAGTTTCCATATTTAGATGTTAATCATAACTTATACTTGCAGGTGGATCACTCCTCACATATCCTAGCATATCGATATCAAAATCTCATATTGATAAATTTTACTAAACGCACCCCTATCCCAACCATTAAGTGTTGACACTAGTTGGTTAGACTACTAATCAATCTATGATGTACACAATGCTCCAGGGATAAATAACTCTGTGTAAAGATCAAATGGAGTCTAATTCAAATATTTCACTTTGCTAACCGTAGACCAAATTGTCCTCAAGTATGATACATGACCCAAAAAGAGAGCTACGTGATCCTCCTAGCTTATATATCTTCAAATAAAGTTCCAAAAGTTGTACAAATTATAAGCTACTAATTTCCACCCATTTTTACCTGAATATGATTATGTTTGGGCCTAATGTTCAATTCCTTTTATATTTAGGGGATCTATCAATTTGTTTATGAAGTGTCAATTAGCATGGCCCAAAAGGTCTAATAAAATTTGTCGAGTTTAGTTATGATCCAAAACAATATTCAACAGAGTTTCATAATTTTCTCCCTAATTAAATTCCAGAAAATTAATTAAATGTCCAAGGGAACTATTTATAACATTGTGAAGGATCTACTACAAACATTCATCCAAATGCTGTAAATAAATTTCCAGGTATTTGTATAAATCTAAAATGAACATCAACAAGGATTGGCATTTTCTAACAGTATTTGATCATCAATACTAAATAAATCATATAAGCTCATTATTTCCTCTTTATGAAGGAGCTACTGTAAATCATCATAAAATAATTATATAAAAATCATCAGGCCTTTAAGGTGATATAACAAGTCTTCTCGCTAAGTCTCATAATTTTCTAATTTCATTTGACCAGCAATAATGATTACTCAAGAAAAACGATAAAATTCCACTTTATGAAAGAACCAGTGTGAATCATCAGGGAATAAATGTGACAAAATTATCAGAATATTATTATGGTCAAGAAGTCTACTGACCAAGGCTCTATTTGGGACAACTCTAGCGGATGGAAAAGCTCCTTATCGAATAGAGCTTTTAGAAAAAAGCTTTCAGAAAAACTCTGATGAGAGAGTTGCAGACTGTTTGGAGAGTCTGTGCAAAAGTGCTGATCGAATAGAGCTCTTTCATTTAAGGTGTTCAGTAGAACAACTATTTGAAAACTATTTTTTAAAACAAAAATATTGAAATATAACTATTGTAAAAACTCACGTCAAAGCAAACACGCGCGTCCGGGCAAAAAATGGTCGTTCGGGCGAAAAATTGCCGACCGGGCAGAAAACGGCCGGTCGGGCGAAAAACAGCAGCTCGGTCGAAAAATGGATGCTCGGGCAAAAAATGGCCACATGGGCGAAAAATGGGCGCCCCGGCGAAAAGCAGGCGCCGGGCGAAAACGTGCGCTTGGGAGAAAACGGGCGCCATGGCGATAAAATGGGCGCCCGGGGGAAAAACGCGCTCCCGGGCAAAAAACCGCTGCACGAGAGAAAAATTTGTGCACGGGCAAAAAACCGCCGCCCGGGCAAAAAATGGCAGCCCGGGCAAAAAATGCGCACCCGGGAGAAAAACGCGCGCCCAAGCGAAATACGCACGCCCAGGCGTAAAATGCCTGTCCCGACGAAAAACGGCCGCCCGGGCGAAAAACAGCCGCCTGAGCGAAAAATGGCCGCACGGGCGAAAAAAACGGTCGCCCGGGCGAAAAATGCGCTCTTAGGTGAAAAAAAACGTGCCCGGGCGAAATGCTCGCCCGGGCGAAAAATGCTCGCCCGGGCGAAAAACGTGCGCCTGGGCGAAATACGGCCGCCCGGGCAAAATACGGCTGCTCGGGCGAAATACGCGTGCCCGGGCAAAAAATGCGCGCTCGGGCAAAAAATTGCCGCCAAGGCGAAATACGGCCTCCTAGGCGAAAAATGGCCACCCGGGCGAAAAACAGTCGCCTAGCCTAAAACAATGCGCCCCGACAGAAAAACAGCCGCCCGGACGAAAAATGCACGCCCCTCGTAAAAAATGACTGCTTGGGCGAAAAATGGCCTCACAGGCGAAAATTGGCCGCTCGTGCGAAAAAATGCGGGCTCAGTTAAAAAATGGCTGCCCGGGCGAAAAATGGCCGACCGGGCAAAAATCGGGCGCCCTGGCAAAAAACGCCCGCCTGGGGAAAAAATGGATGACCGGGCGAAAAATGCGCGCCCGGGCGAAACTAACGAGCGCACGGGCGAGAAATGACCGCTCGAGCGAAAAATGAGTGTCCGGCCGAAAACAAGTGTCCGGCCGAAAATGCGTGCTCGGACGAAAATGTTGGAGTGGTATGTAGCTAGAAGGAGTTAATAAAAGAGAAAAAACTAAAAACAGAAAAAACGGTTTTTAAAAAGCTAGGTTGGACTGGCTTCTCAAAGAGCCTCTAAAACAGTTTATTTGAAAAAGCTCTTTTCAAAATGTTGTTTATTCAAAAAACTAAAAAATAGCTTTAGCTGTTCGAATAAAACTCTTTGAATAGAAAAAGTTGTCCCAAACAGAGCCCAAGTTTCATAATTTTCGAATTCAATTTAACCACCAATAATAATTATTCAAGGAAACCTATAAAGTTCAATTTGTGAAAGAAACATAGTAAATACTCCATAATTAATTTTGATAAAATTCTCAGAGCATACTATTGGTCTCAAAAGTTTAATTACCCAATTTCATGCAATTCCAAATTCATTCACTCACATAGAGGTTGGATAAAGTAGTTTGGGGCAATTTAAATATGTATGATTTAGTAGACTATAGTAACACTAAAAATTCCAATTAAATTTTTCACAGTGTAATTACACCCTCTAAAGGGAATCCCAGAGTTTCATAATATTCCAAGAAGATTTGACCCCTAATTTATCAATAATGCTCAATGTGACAAAATTACATAAACCCTAATTTTCTAGGGAATTCAAGCCTAATGTTCTTGATTTTTCCAGAGATGTGAGATCTCATGATATCAAGTGCCTGTTTTGAATTTCATGAGAATTGACCAAGGGAATATCTGATCACAAAACATCATGTGTGTATAACACCTTATTGAATTTTCCATGGCACCTTGGTCTTGCATGTGAGTTTCCCTCACATGCATGGGTCCTAATGGACTGAAAATTTTACCAGGCCCTTATTATCACAAAGCCAAGCCCCCACCGCAATTTTTTGGTGATTTGAAACCATTAGCATTCTTAATCATCACATGCATTCTATTTAAATATTACTTCAAATTTTATGAAAATAATTTTTAAAAACCCCAATTTTTGGCAGGGTGTGTGTTGGGGCATGTCTCATGCATGCCCTAAATTTCAGTTCATTTGGAGCTATATAACTCCATACACAAATTTTCAAATCTCTGGGTTAACGAACACATCCCACAAGAAATTACATTTTGTGAGCTACTATGCTCCAAAATGAGCAAACTAAATTTCTAAAAATAGCTGGGACCTAGCTTCACATTTTTCATGTTGAACATTTTTCCTGAATCATTTCCAATAATTATAAATTTTTAAAGTCTCAGCACTAAATAGGTCAAAATGAGACTTAAGGAATTAAATAACATCCAGAATAATCCAATAATTGGACGGCCTGGATTTCGCCTCTCCCGATCAGCCAACGACCAAGATTCCATCTCCCTGGGCTAACTTTGGCTCCATTTTCTGGCCAACTTCGGCATCTCGGGCAAAACCCCCAAGCCACAACCACCGGCCGAGGTTTGGCTATCAACCGGCGGTGAGAACTCGGTTGGAGGTGACCGGAGTAGCTCTCCCGTTGTTTCCATTTTTGAGCTCGAACACACCAAAACTCAAAATGGTGATCCACCATTTCCTCATTGATTTTGAAAGGGGAAGATAGCAGAGACTAGCACAGGTGTAGGAGAGAAGGAAACTGACCTGGTTGTGGGTGTTAGACCTCGAGTTCCTCTTGGGGGGTCATTTTGATTTTTCTGGAGAGCTCCTCTGAATCTCCCGTCAACAGTGCCCGAACTCCTCAATTGACCTGGGGATTCTCTTGCTTTCAGCTTCTGATGCGCTGATCTTGCACAATGCTATAGGTGGGAGCGAGACTGCGACACGACACGGCAGTGTATCAATCATTCAAGTAGTATAAAATGGGAGAGTAAATCCCCAAGTGTTGATCTCAAGGAATGCAGGTTGGGGTGTGTGATTTTATCGTTAGGAAACTCATTATATAGATTTCTACCAAGTAAAAAGGGGGGTTTTGGTTTGTTGCGAAAGACACAATCAAGAAACTAAATTAACAAAGGCAGGCCGGCAGCACCGCTTCGCTTGGGGGTGGACGAGTAGGCTTGCGAATGAACGAGAAGCCTTGTGGATGGATGATTCGTAACCGACAGAGTGAGGGTTGTAAGCACCTCGTCACTAAGCATGCAACTAGCAATTACTAGTGATGCACACAATGTAAAGATGGAATGGAAAGGCGGAAAGGGGCGCTCATCAACTCATATAAATCACAAAGGATTTTGCAAATATGAAATCAACATTAACAATAGCAAAGTTTTATGAGCATTGTTCTACAAGAAATACACATCCACAAGAAGTAAACTGTAACAATACAAGTAGGAAAGAGTAAACCCAAGCTCGAAGACTCGCTGAGGGTTTGCGGCAGGAATTGTAGGTTTGTCATGCCTCGTCCGAGCTTGGTCTTCAGTTGTCGTCCGGGGTTCAGAGGAGTTGTCACCTTCCTCTACGTTACCCATCTTCTTCTTAGTATAGCTCAAGCTAGCTCTTGCCAGAGAATCATTGAATGCAACAATAAATACCTTGGAATGGAGCTTTGGAGCTCACGAACAACGAAGAAGGCCAAGGAGGAAGCTCTAGCTCTTTATTTCGAGAGAAATGGTGCCCGGAGCTTCTCCAAATAGTGGGCGGTGGTGGAGCGATGAAAAGTGTGAAACTGGTGCCAAAATGGCGGGCTTGGTGTTGACCTCCGGAAAAAGGGCGAAGTTCTTGGCTTATATAGTAAACTGTTAGAAAATTGGTCACGCGCGGTCGAGCGCACGACCGTGCATGGACCATGCATTATTAAACATCTAGAAAGCCCAGGAAGATGACCCAGGGCGCCCGTGCGATTTTACTCACGCACGGTCGAAATCGATCGTGCGTGCAAACGCACGGACAAATTTCGAATGCAAGAATTTTAGCTAACAACAGGAGATCGTGTATTTCCTTCGTGCACGGTTGAGTCCAACTGTGCGTGAAGCAAATGCACGGGCAATAAGGCTGAAGCATATTTGGGTACAATGAAAGCTCGAGCAATTTTACTCACGCACGTGCAAACTGCCCGTGCGCGTATAAATTGCACGAGCAGGGACAGAATACCATTCTGAGACGCAGAAGATCATGCACGGTCGGAGTGATCGTGCATCAAGAAAAGGCACGACCGTGCAATTCATGCAGTCATGAAATCTGGGTAAAATGGATGATCCACCCACCTGCACAGCAATCAAAACAACAAACACACGGCTGGGAACACCCTTCCAGCTCAATCCAAATACATAAAAGGGTTAGGGAGCACCATGTGCTTACCCCCAACAACATGGAGTACAAATGCACATCAAAATGGGCTTAAACAGTGCACAAAACCTGAAAGCGAATACAAGTGAAATACAAGCGATTATGACTTGAAAATGTAGTGCACACAAGTGAAAACTAGCACGGATGAGTCCATAAAATAGTGTAAATATCGGACTCATCACACCCTCAGACTTAACCATTTGCTCGTCCCGAGTAAACTATCCCTCATGTGGACGAGAAAAAATGCTAGTTGGCTTAGTAGTTGTAGAAGCGGAGTACAATGCAAAGTTGCATACTCACGCGCATAGAAATAAAATATAAGTAATTTTTAGTTATACAAAATAGTTTATAAATATCTAAGAGCGTAATGATATATTATTTCTACTCAAAAGTCGAATCGCGGTGAATCTTCGGGCTGACATAGGAAGAAAGTAGACTGCTCGCTGAGGTGAGTATTGCCCAAGATCGGCGCTCGGAACAATCTCCATTGAAATCCATCAATGTCGGTGGCCATAAGGTCACCCGTTCACACTCTCTCCACGACACTCGTTTGGTTCACTGCGTGAGTCAGTAGGACATTAGGATAGAGATGGGGCTTGAGTTTCGGTAGGGTATACAATGATAAACATGAAGGCTTTCACACTAAACCCAAATTGAGCTAATACAATAAAGCTAATCGAGCAGCCACTAAAAGCGCGGGTGCACCACACCCCCAGACTTGAACTTGACAGCATAGGTGTATGCACCGTCTACTCCAAATACAAATCTCAAATAGATTTTCAATTAAGCTCTTCTTTTAATTTTTCTTTTCCTTTTTTCTTTTTCTTATTTTCTTTTTCTTTCCTTTTCATTCATTTTCAGCAATTATACAAATGAAACACATCCACATTTCTCACAAAAATATCATTTCATCAACACCCTCAGACTAAAATTGATAGAACATTAAGACTTGGGTTTGGGTGTGCGACTAGGATTAGCTTTTGGCTTTTGTGAAATGTAAGTGGAGCTGAATCAAAGGGTTGGTAGGAACAAAGAGGCTAGCATGGATCATATGATAGGATCGGCATAAAAAGCTCAAACTGGCCAAAATGATGGCCTACGTCATGCTCACACATGGAACTTACCTATGCCAATGCTTCAAGAGTCACTTGGGGAAAGTTCTTAGCCACCAAGAAAGATAATCCTTCCTCCCGACTCAAGCAAAATGAGCCTAACGAACGTCTACACACACTCCAATGCTATCGTCGGATTCACACCGGATTCACCATTTTTGAGTAGAATAAACAATTTTTACGCACATAGAAAAAATACAAAACTATAAACATAAAGAAACATTTATTCTACACGAATTTCAATGAGAGATGCAAGTACTCGACTTGAGCACTATGGGAGTCAACATTTTACTCTGTCTCACAATCCTAGGCCAACATAACAATTTTTCTAATCACCCCCAAGAAACGAGTTAGACCCGGTGCGCTCTAATAGCTAAGTGCGCACTCAAGTGGGTGTTATACGTGGTGTGCGATGAAAATGAACAAATATTAAAATAAGAGAAATAAAATTTACTTATAGTATGCACTGTAGAGTGAACGTGCAAAGTGACAAAAATCCGCTCTCCCCCAGACTTACATCTAAGCATCACAAAGTGTAATACTAAAACTTATAATTGGAGTTAGGAGAAGAGAGTACCCCATGCTCAAAAATGAGCATACCAGAAGATTGGTAATTTTAAACTGAGGATCAGCTTCAAATTCGCCATCAGAGTCGCCATACCTACAAGAATTGCTCTCCACCAGCAGAAATAATATCTATTATACTTCAGCAAAATCAACAAATTAAACTACATGTACTGATATTAAAATAAGAAGGCTTATGCGGCATAGACTAACAACATAGCAATGATGAAAAATATCATACAAGAGTTTGTTGGATCGCGAGGCGCCCTTAGAGGGGGGTGAATAAGGGTTTTTAAAACTTTAATATTTAATATAAAAACTTTTGATGTTTTTCTTTAAATGAAAGTGAATCAAAAGTAAAGAGATGTAAATTAATTAAAACAAACTAGAAAGGACATGATTTTCATTATAATTTTTTATTACAAAAAATGTGATTTCTATAGCGCTAGAAATCGTAGGCGAAATATGAAATATTCTTTTTATTTTCTATACCGACTCTTCCCGCCAAGAACCGGTTGGCTTTAGCCGATCTTTCCCAGATCCGGCCTCAAGCCGCTCTAGCCTTTCTATCCCCCAAAAAGGCCTTGAGCACCCCCTAGATCTACTCCCTAGACCTAGTCGCCAACACGAGGTGAATTTCTTCCTAAGTCCTACCCAGACCTAGTCGCCAACACGAGGCGAATTTACTTCCACGATTATAGTAAAATGGTTACAAATAAAAAACTAAACACAAATCAAAAACTCCCTATGAAGATTTCTAGAGATGGCGAAGGCTCGCTAAATATTCTTGAAGTCGATGCGTGCGTTCTCCGCGTTGAGTAAGCGTTGATCCGGTCCTCCTTGAATTCTTCGCTCGAATGTGTGTGCGACATGATGGTCTGGAAAATACGGCCATGAATGAATTTTTGAAGTGCTCGAGTTGGGCTCAAATCAATCAATAGTTGGAGAAGACAAAATCCACCTTTTATAGGACTGGAAGCAAACACCGGTGTTAAGGATAACACCTGGCGTTGACCCAGTATAGTAATTTTTGATGGCTCGGATCTTCAAAACAGGAATGAGATTCTGCACTTTAGGAAGTTTTCATTTTAGGCAACCCTAACACTGGCGTTGAGGCTAACACTGACGTTAGGTCAGATCATTCCTAAAGAGCTCCTGCAATCACGGTTGCTTGCCTCCTTGCTATAATCTTCATTTCGGGAATGGGAGTCAACGCCCAGCATTAAGTCCTAACACCTGGCATTAGAACACATTCCACTTTTCATTTGGTGAGCAAGTCCGGAACAATAATGCAACAACCCAGTGTCATGGTTGTTCAGACCTGTATGCTAAAAACACAATGGCAAACAAGATCAATACAAGTAGGATTTGTTATTCTCAAATCAAAGGGATGCGGAAAACCATATTCCAACAATCTCCCCCTTTTAATAATAACAAATCCAATAGAGATAAATCATATTCATATTTAAGAGATATGTGTTTTTAGAATGATATATGACACTAACAATCTCCCCCTTTTGAAAGAACAACATTCCATGATTTTACCAAAGGAATTCTACCACTTGCTTTTCAAATTAAATTGTAAGTAGAATATTACGTGTTGAAAGAAATGCAATATAGTTTGACAAGCACAAGTAAAAAAAACTTTAGAAGTAAGCATGATAAAGCATGGTAAAAACGACATAGTCAAATTAGTAATGCAGATAGATAGAACACACAAAAATAGTAGCATTTTTTGTTATAGTTTGACCATGTAATGACCCATGCCTGACTCGTCAACACGAGATCCAGGGGGACCCAGCCAGGCCGCTACCGGGCTGCAGCCCAAGCACCCTAAAGCCTCTCTGTGCCGCTATTTCTTAGCAACGACGCATTGTTGAGGCCGGGTCTTGAACCCGCAACCTCCTTGATAAGGAGTTGCAGTTCAATTGGTGGTTAGGAGTGGTTTGAAAACTCCTTATCAAGAAGGTTGCGGGTTCAAGACCCAGCCTCAACAAAGCGCTGTTGCTGAGAAATAGTGGCGCGGAGAGGCTTTGGGGTTCTTGGGCTGCAGCTGGTAGCGGCCTGGCTGGGTCCCGCTGGATCTCGTGTTGACGAGTCGGGCCTGGGTCGTTACAGACCATTCCAACAATATTGCTAGTCTCTTCACATTTGTGCATTTAACTTTGAAAATTTTCATAACTAATAGGCAAGCATGGCTTAACATATTCAAAAAGATATTAACTACAATGTAACCAATTCGTATTTCAAGTAAAGAAAACATTGTAGAAATCATGCATTACAATCTAGTGCTTTTACTTAAGTTTTTAGAGAATTATGTAATTTTGCATTAGGATACAATTCTCATGAGTAGAAGCTTTATGAAAAACAATAATGTGTGCATAAGGTTTTTTGATAAAAGTATATAAGTGAAATAATCAAAACACATGACATATATAATGAAATAATAACAACAATATTAAGATTGTAATCTTATAATTACTTTCACACATCAATTTTAGAATAAAATTTCAAAGCACATAAAAGGAGTACAACTACCAAGGTGTTTTGCACACACAATGCTCATTAAGACTTATCAGGGAGCGAAGTATTGCTTGGGGAATCACATTAGCTTTGTTATAATTTTTTAAATTTTTAGTGATCCTGGGTACAAATAGAAGTGATAATAAAAATGTGTTTGCACAAGACACATTACAATTCTTTCCAAGGTGATCAACCTCACAATGCTCATTAAGACTTATCAGGAGGGTAAGTAGTGCTTGGTGGAGTTATCTTTGGCATTTTATTTCATATTTTTGTATTTTTGGGCCAAAGGTCTCCGAATTCACTTGTTATTGCAAACATTTACAATTTTGAAATAACACTTCTATGTGTGCAAAAAAATTATTTTTGAAAGACGGTGTAGGAAATTTAGATATACAACTTAATATGTTAAAAACTTTTACACTACACAATCATGCAAGACTAAGATTATTAGCACATGTAGATTACCAAAATAGTGAGTGTAAGAATCATTGATTAGCATAAAACATTACTCATACTTAGAGGCATGCTAGGTAATCATACACAATTTTCTATAGACTATTTCATTGCACATAATCATATTAAGGTCAAGGCATGAAGATAAAATAAGGTTTCGGAAATTTGAAATTAAAATTAGACATTGAAGATAATCTTTAAGTGTATGCCTAATCAATTTTGACCATTTGAAAGAAAATAACTAAGAAGTTTGCTCTTGTAAAGTCTTATGGTCAAACCATAGTTTTGTAAATATTTAAAGCAAAATAAATAACCAAAAAAATATTTTTGATTATTTTGAATTATTTGAATATATTTTTTGGAATAAGATAACCAAATTAATAACAAAACAATTTCAAAAACTGAGAAAAGTAACAGAGAAAAATCATTATAAAAATACCAGAAATAGTGTAGAGAAAACAGAATTTCAATTAGGCAAAAAGGGCTAACGTCTGGCGTTAACTACTTAACGCTCAATCAAAACTCTATTTTTTGAGATTTTTGAAAATTTTTCCTTTGGAATAGTGAATATGCATATAGTCCTTCTTGGTGTAGAAATTTCAGAAAATTTAAAGATGATTAGAAGACTCAAAATTGTTGAATACTTTTCCATAAGAAGGTTATAAAATTATTTGTAAGAATGTTAATTCAAATAATGTAAATCAGATTACATGAAGACTGAACTAAGAGATATAGAGATCAGATATTATTCAGCATTATGACATTGGCAATTTTGCACATAAGGCTAACGCTAGGCGTTAATTTCTAACGCTAGCGTTAGAGGCTAACGCCTGGCGTTAACTACTTAACGGCGAGACAGTAGATGATTTCATGCATTTTTGAAAAAACTTTTCTTTGATTTTGAGTTATTATATAAAGGCCTTCTTAGTATATAAATTTCAGACATTTTGGAGATCATTAGAAGACTCATTAAGCATGTTTTATTTGTTCAAAATAAATTTTTTATATTTTTATTTGGTTTTCAAATACTTGTGTTTTACAAGATCATTAAAGATCAAAAATGATAAAATATGCAAAACACAAGATAAGCATGTTCGATCAAAATAAGAATGCATGAATAATATAATCATAAAGAGTGCATGCAAAATATACGATATAGGAATGTCCTAGATTATAATACCCTAACTATATGCCTACACACTAGCCCCGTACTAAGTGATGGATGGGCATGAGGAGCTACACACATGTCGTAGGTTGGGGTGTTAATCCTATATGCACACACTAGAGAACGCTCAACCTAGCACTCTTTCCCCCCAGTGCCTCGCAAGGCCCCACTGGAACCCTCCTCGATTAAGGACAAGACATGACTTAGAGGTTAGGTCATCTAATGCATACAATCCTACGCCCTCGCTATTGTGAGACACATAATGTGGGTGAATGATCATGGACATCCTAAGCATTTTGTCCTTTGGAATCAATTTATTAACTATGGCTTTTATGCGAGATTGATTGTTAATTATATTTTAAAGCAACATAGTTATTATGAATTTTAACTTTTAATTGTTCTACTTTAAGGTGGATTCATTATGGCATTATTAGATAACTAGCATGAATGATACCATTTATTTGTTGAAAATGCTAGAATGATGAGTTTGCATGTAATGTTATGCCATAAAATTAATTGATGTAATGTTGCATGTAATCAACAATAGTATTTCTTTTTTTGACATAGAATAAAGTGATGATTCTAATTGATTTTTTCTTAGTGATATAAGTTTATTCTATGGTCTCAATATAAATGAGATACACGCAAAACATAATAGGTTCATATACTAATCATGACCACAAACTATATGTTGAAAGCAATGAGATCTTTTGTAGTTATATTTAATGTTTTAAGTTAAAAGTTCTTTTGATTTTGCATGATCATTAATTTTATCATATTGAAATTTAGGTACTTGTGATTAATTATTCAAAATTATGTAGGTGAAGTATGTAAAACAATTCATATTCATCATTTTTCAAAATATTTTAAAGAAAGATTGTGAGGTGAAAAATGAACATAGTGAGAAACTATTTTTGGTTATTTTGAAAAGTTTTTGTAAATTTTCTCTTTGAATTTTTGAATATTCACCAAGATATATATATAAGTTTCTTGACTTTCAAATTTCATTGTTTTAGTTTTTCTTTAACATAACATCCCATAGTATAACTAGCATAGTCATTGATTTCTACTTATAGTAAGTGATGATGCTAGATGATGACTTATGATAACAAGGTGGTTATGTAAAGATTACAAGCATATAATTTATTGGAAGGGGACATAGGAGCCTGTGACATAAAATCCGTAGACACAAAAATTATCGAAAAAAAACTGAGATAACTTCTAAACAGAGTTGAATTTTGGCAATTTTGAGGGTCGAAATGAACTCAAAACTAGCAAAGCTTGTATGCCATTGCATAGAGCTTCTTGACCTCATTCCAAAAAGCTATTGTGAGCGAAATTCTGACAAATGGATCAAAAGTTATGATCGTTTGAAGTTTGGGTCAAAATCTCGCATATTTTTGTAATTTTGATTTTGGTTTTTGTTTAAAAACATAAAATTTTTTTTCAATTTTTTCAATTCTGATTTTTCATGATTATGATTAAACATATTAGAGGCTATCAAATGACACAAGGATATTAAGTAAATAATCAACCACTTGTACATTTTAAACATTTAGCCTAAGACCCCTAATTTTCCTTTAAATCTCCTTTTTTTACAATTATTTTATTATTCTTGGTAATAAAAAAAACTTTAGCATTTAATTTATAATGATGATATAAGACTTTTTAAAGGTAATAGATTTAGAAGGTTAAAAATAAAAGGATAGATAAGTCACTTGAGAGATGATATGACTTTTATTCAATTTCATTCACTTTGATTTATTAATGAATTTATGGCTTAATGTGCGAAAGTCATGTCACATGTTATACAAAGTGACCATAGCATGATGGTTAAAAAAGAAAAAAGAAACAAAAAGGAAGTTTAAGCATATCATGAAGTAGAGTTGATGATATTTCATATTTAATTATTTCTACTTCATGCATTTGTATGATACTTAATGAATAAGAGATTTAGGTATCCAAAGGGAACCATGTGTATCGGTTCTTTTAGGTACCCAAATATAGGGAGATGATTTTTGGGGAGATGAGTATAAATGAACCCTTTCAAGTGGAGTTAATGTTTCATTTTTAATTTTGTGTCTCCATTCATACTTTGGTTTCATATTCTTAAATTTCAAATTTCCATTATGATTTTCAAAAGTGTTATGTATAGGAAATTTGTTAACGTTTAAATTTATGTTGGAAGAAAATGGATTTTGTAAATGATAGTGAATTGGATTTTGATTTACAAAAGCTTTATGTTCCTTACTCCCATTATTAGGTTTATTCAAGATCTTCATATTCAACTTGCTTTTATATATTCCTTGATAATGTGTATGTATGTTTTGAGAATTTTTCTTTATAATTTCCTTAAGCAAGTTGATTTTAGTTTCTAATTCATTATTCTTAATTTTAAAATTATGTCTTGCATTATTGTAAGCGGTTGTGTTATTTTTAAGAGTTAAACAATATAATCAATATGAGTTTGATAGTTATTTCTAAATTCTTCAAATGTTTCATTCAACTCTTTGATTTCAACTTGATAGTTTTTGCACATAACGCAATCACTTTTAGAAGATGAATTTTCTACAGATAAATTTTCATTTTGTTCTTTAAGATGCTCTTTTTCATATACTTTGAGTTTCTCTTTAAGAATATTACAATCAAAACAAGGTTTTATATTTTTACTTGAAGAGCGTGATGGAGATTCAAACACATCATTTTTGAATTCTACATACACGCTTTCCAGGTTTTATTTTCTAAACGTAGTTTTGCATTATCCCTTTTTAATTTCTTAATCTTACGTTTAGTAGTTTATAACAATTGTAATGTAGAAATAGAAGTACAGATATGGAATTTGATTTCCTTACATTGCTGTCGGAAGAGGCAAGATTTGAACATATAGTTCCTTTGACATCTTTTTGGCACTCCTCTTCCAAAGATAAGATTTCTTCTTCTCTTCCACTTGATGTGCAGTCCATTGATCCATCACATGAGGAGCTTTCTTGAACTTTTGTGCAAGCTTGTATGTTCTCCAAGTCTTGCATTTGTTCCATATCTGCAGAAGGAGAATCATAAGTTCTTTCATGAAAACTCCAAATTTTATATGCGGTAGGCAAAGTATAAATAAGTTTGAAAATATTTTGATCTAACACACAAAATAGACTATTTATGGATTTTATATTTAAAACAATTTTGTTTCTATTTAATACGCTAGGTGGCTTTTCAATAGTGATATTCCAAACTTTTTCATCTAAAGATTTAAGAAAAAATCTCATTAATATTTTCCACCCTTTATAATTTTTGCCCATAAATAAAGGTGGTGATAATACTTTTTCATTTATATTAAAATTTTCCCCACTAGTAGAAACGAGATCATGATCAAGAGACGCCATTATTTCTGGTTGTTAAGCCGATTTGGAATAACCCCCTTTGATACCACTTGTTGGATCGCGAGGTGCCCTTAGAGGGGGGTGAATAAGGGTTTTTAAAACTTTAATATTTAATATAAAAACTTTTGATGTTTTTCTTTAAATGAAAGTGAATCAAAAGTAAAGAGATGTAATTCAATTAAAACAAACTAGAAAGGACATGATTTTCATTATAATTTTTTATTAAAAAAATGTGATTTCTATAATGCTAGAAATCGTAGGCGAAATATGAAATATTCATTTTGTTTTCTATACCGACTCTTCTCACGAAGAACCAGTTGGCTTTAACCGATCTTTCCCAGATCCGGCCTCAAGCCGCTCTAGCCTTTCTATCCCCAGAAAAGGCCTCGAGCACCCCCTAGATCTACTCCCTAGACCTAGTCACCAACACGAGGCAAATTTCTCCCTAAGTCCTACCCAGACTTAGTCGCCAACATGAGGCGAATTTACTTCCACGATTATAGTAAAATGGTTACAAATAAAATACTAAACACAAATCAAAAACTCCCTATGAAGATTTCTGGAGATGGCGAAGGCTCGCTGAATATTCTTGAAGTCGAAGCGGGCATTCTTCGCGTTGAGTAAGCGTTGATCCGCTCATCCTTGAATTCTTCGCTCGAATGTGTGTGGGAGATGATGATCTGGAAAATATGGCCCTAACTGAATTTTTGAAGTGTTGGAGTTGGGCTCAAATCAATCAGTAGTTGGAGAAGATGAAATCCACCTTTTTATAGGACTGGAAGCTAACGTCGGCATTAGGGATAACGCCTGGCGTTGACCCAGTATAGTAATGTTTTGATGGCTCGGATCTTCAAAACACGAATGAGATTCTAAACTTTAGGAAGTATTCATTTTAGGCAACCCTAACGCTGCCGTTGAGGCTAACACTGGTGTTAGGTCAGATCATTCATAAAATGCTCCTGCAATCACGGTTGCTTCCATCCTTACTATAATCTTCATTTCGGTAATGGGAGTCAACGCCCAGCGTTAGGTCCTAACGCCTGGCGTTAGACCACATTCCACTTTTCAATTGGTGAGCAAGTCCAGACCAATTATGCAGCAACCTAGTGTCATGGCTGTTCAGACATGTATGCTAAAAACACAATGGCAAGCAAGATCAAATACAAGTAGGATTTGTTATTCTCAAATCAAAGGAATGCGGAAAACCCTGTTCTAATAGAGTTGTCCACAACCACACCCTGGGGACGAAGCCCCAGCAGAATAATATCAGGTATAGAGTCAAAAATAATAGTAAAAATAAGATTTTTAAAACATACAAAACTACTAAATACAGAACGAGGCCCTGAAAGAGATAGTTGTGCAATCACTGGGGAGACAGCGGAGGAGAGAGCAGAGGAGGAGTAGTATGCATCCGTCGAGACCGCGATTTCGAAGCACGGGCAGGGACAGCATGAGGTTCAACTCTGAAGTGCGCGCCAATCCGCGAAGAAAGTTTGTACTACATGGTCATAACATCCTCCATGCATACGAACTTATCGTAGAACTCTGGATACTGCTGCTCAATGCTTTGTCGCGGGGCATACCATTGAGGAGCAGGGGAAGTAGAGAGGGGCATATAAGGAGACTGCCTACTTGTCCCAGCTGAAGTACTTGCCTCGACAGCATTGGTACGATCAGCACTTCCTATCCCAACATCGCGGATCTGGTAACTCCAGTTGTCTCCATTCCGCACCTTCTGAATTAACTTGAATGAAACCATCATGGTCACAGAAATAGCATAACCCCTGGAGATGATCGTCATGGGCGACAGCGAATCCAGATGCCAAGTCCTTTGGCGATCTGAGTAATACACTGCGAACCTCCTATAGACTTCAGGGGGGGTACGTGGCCTAGTAGAGAAGATACTAGGCAAGCACTTGCCCGAGATAAAGGGTTACACCCTGCTGCATACTATGATGTAGAGAAGATCCTGCCAGCCCACATGTTCTGGCTCATGGCACAGGCATTGATGCTATGCCCAATCAGGTGCTGGATGTAGCGGAGTGCGGGAGACAAAATGTGGGTAGACTTTGCTGCACAAGCCTCATACGACTGGTTCCGTCCTGTGATGGACTGCCAGAATTTGCTCGGGGATACTCCCTCAGGGAACTCGTGCGAACGGTATATAACATCCGTCTGCATGAGCTTGCTGTGGGTGTAGATCCTGGCATAGACTGCCAGTTGGCCCATACCCATGGTGTGGGTACGGCCCCTCATATGGAATGAAACCGACGTAGTCTCTCTGGTTCTCTCATCGACGGCTTCAATGATGCGGAAGGTGGTAAGGAACTCAAGTGTGAGTTCATGGTACCCTATCTCTGTAATGGAGAATAGGTTTCTCCATGAAGCCACATCGAGTAGCCTTGCTACCGTCGCGTCTAAGCCTATGATTTGGAGATCTGGGACAGAAACGAAATGATAATCAAGGAAAGTTTTATGTCGCAGCAAGTTATACCTCTCCATGTATTTGGGTCTCCCGAATTGCAACATCTCCTCAGCTCCAAGATCTACCGCCCTCAAAGAAGATGCCCCTCCATCGCGAATAAGCTGGCTCACCACCTTCTTGACGCCCATGAAGCTTCACACAAGAGCTTAGGAAGGAGGGAGAAGAGAAATGGAAGAGAAAATGAGAGAGATGAAGGAGGGAGGAGGGAGGAGAAGACGCGCACGGGAGAGAGTTCGCGGAATGCACGTGGGGATGAATTAGGGCCAGCGTGCGATTTCAGGAAGAAGAAGTGGATTTTATAAAAATAAAAAACACACGATCGTGCGATTTACTCGCGCACGGGCAATTCGATCGTGCGTTTGCAAATCTCAACCCAAATTTCCCAATTTTCCTGATTTGCTCCAATTGGGAAGAAAATGTGCGCTCCAAAATGAACAAGATGGAAAATGAAATGCTCGGAAACAGCTAATGCTCTACCATACTCTTCACAGGGCGCGCGGCGCACGCAAACACTCTAAATATCTATATTTAACAAAACAACGAGCAAGTACTCTTGCATAAAGCACGAAATGAATAAAACTATAATGTTGATACAATTTTAACTAATAACTACTTCTATGCCTAGATGAGTACTGGGTTTCCTGTCCTCCCAGCACGACTTATTCATCAATCGAATAAAATGCTAACCAATAGGTCTATGAAAGCTGAAATGCACAGGTAGCTATTCCATTATCTATTTCAATTGCGGGTACCGATACGGCAACAGAGCAGTTACCCCCTTACCTGAATATACATACATGCACTGAGCGTCAGGAAAGGGTAGGAAGATGATGAAGAAATCTTAATGTATGTCTCCACACGCAGTTGATCCATTCCATCATCGGTCTACATAGCGGGCCCGACAACTTCCTGAATCAGATCCAATGCAGAATCCTACAATGAATCAAACACGAGAATGGGGTGAAGAAACAAATTAGAAGAATAACATAAATTTCATCTTTGGGAGAGATCCCGGTATCACTCCCGATAGGTTGAGGTGGTGAAAAAATGTTGGCATCATCAAGTATGTTGCAAGGTTCAGCGAAATCGTTAGCGGCCTCCTCTACAACTTGGACTTCTTCGAACGGTGTTGAGGAATTCACCTCCTCACCTTAGGCACAACACTGCAAACAACCGCCTCATCCAGCAAGGCATACTCAACAACACTGTTAAAAATAGCTATAGTACTATGCTCAGAAGAAGGAGAAGCAGTACTCTGAGAAAAATCAAGCACCAACTCCTCATAAAGAATCGGCATCATACATGATGATATATGCACAGGGGAGACAGGTGCAACCAGATTGGGACACAAATCAGCCACAACTCTGACGGGAGCATCCACATCATTCTCTTCAAAACACGAAGGTGACACAAACACGTATGTAGAGGAAGAAGGTGTACTGACAGAAGTAAGAGGCAGGAGGATCCGGATATCCAGTCCGTCATCCTCCTCCAACTGACGAAGGTATTCAGCACAATCCTTCAAGGAATGATCCGTGCTCCGACAAAAAAGCATTGTTTTACATTTTTCTTCGGTCCGAATAGGGTTGGAGAAGAGTTCAAAAATGGCACATGCAGCGCAGAAGAGTAGCCATAGGACTTAGGCACAGTGTATGAGGTACTGCAAGATGTCGGTGCCCGATACATTGAGCCTTGAGGACTAGAGCTACTATCTCTTGCTGGGCATCTATCACTAGCATGAGAGGAATCTCCACACCAACGGCATGAGAGGCCAGAATTACCCAAAAAAGATCTGTGCACGGTACTATTCCCAACTAAGTACAACTCAAGCAACCTAAAATTTTAAACAAGGAGAAAAAAATAAACGAGTAAACAAAAACTAGAAATTTTTGCAACTAATTTTCCAAATGACAGATCACAATGCCAACTTCATTCCCCAGCAATGGCGCCAAAAACTTGATGCGCTGATCTTGCACGCCGCTATAGGCGGGAGCGAGACTGCGGCACGACATGGCAGTGTACCGATCGTTCAAGTAGTACAAAATGGGAGAGTAAATCCCCATGTATCGATCTCAAGGAATGCAGGTTGGGGTGTGTGATTTTATCTTTAGCAAACTCATTATCAAGATTTCTACCAAGTAAAGGGGGGGGGGGGGGGGGGGGTTGGTTGTGAAAGACACAATCAAGAAACTATATTAATAAATGTGGGGCGGCAACACCGCTTCGCTTGGGGGTGGATAAGTTGGCTTGTGAATGAACGAGAAGGCTTGCAGATGGATGATTCGTAACTGGCGGAGTGAGGGTCATAAGTACCTAGTCACTAAGCACACAACTAGCAATTGTTAGTGATGCACACAACGTAAAGGTGGAATGGAAAGGTGGAAAGGTGTGCTCCTCAACTCATATAAACCACAAAGGATTTCTCAAATGTGAAATCAACATTAACAATAGCAAAGTTTTATGAGAATTGTTCTACAAGAAATACACATCCAAAAGAAGTAAACTGTAATAATACAAGGAGGAAAGAGTAAACCCAAGCTCGATGACTCGCTGAAGCTTCGCGGCTGGAATCATAGGTTTGCCACACCTCGTCCGATCTTGGTCTTCAGTTGTCGTCCGGGGTTCAGAAGAGTTGTCACCTTCCTCCACATTACCCGTTGTTGGGAAAAACCCTTATGATTTATCTAACAAATTATCGTAAAGTGGTTTCATCAGTTAGCTTGTATTACCCACATTGTATAGAAAAGGTAAAATGGTCATTAGATGTCCTAGGATGTCACACTCACCTTAGAGTGTCAAGACCAGGTCAAGATAAGCACAAATTCAGTTGAGTTAAAACTTACGTCGAATAGTAGTCGATGCAACTTCGACTAGAAGTTGATGCAGCTCTGACTAGAAGTCGAAGTAACACAGACTTACTATCGAAGTATCAAGTAAAGTCGACACAATGTCGAAATGAACTCGATGCAGAAGGAAGAGTATGTCGAAGCCATCTTAGAAGTCGACGTAACTTCGACTTCAATTCGACGAATAAGATAAAGTTCAAGTCCAAGTCTTCAACTCGATGGATACGTCGATAAGTACTCGATGCAACGTCGACATCTGAGTTCAGCCAAAGCTAAGAAGGAATTCGAAGCTACTTCTATAAGAACTCAGAGGTGCGTCGATATGACGAATAATGAAGTCGACGCAGCGTCGAATACAGACAGAAAATGTATGTTTTCTGATGTCTTTTCTAATACCTTTTCAGAAGGTCTACAAAGTTGAAAACTGTTCTCTAACGACTCATTTATTACCAAGAAAGGAATGAAGTATTCCAGAGAAAAAGCAATGACATTCTTGGAAGATATTCAAATCAGTCTTGACGGGTCGGGAATAGTTATTATCCAATGGATATTCCTTCTAAGGGCAGCCCAGAAGAAGAAAGAAATTCAAAACACAAATCAATAGAGAATAAGTATGATGAGGAGGAAAGGAAACAAAACAATTATTCTCTCAGTCGAAATCTGGTGTCTTCTTCTTCCACCCCAACCTGAAGACAGAAGAGAAGAACAACATATCTGCACAGGAAAATAATACAACAAGCATGTTGCTTTCTCTTCTACATCATATAGCAGCAAGCCAATAAAAGTGCAGAGAGGATCAGGATCAAAGCTCATACCTCTTGCAATCATCACTATCCTAAGCATGGGTTCATTATATTCAAATCCTGAAGTATATAGAAGTAACAGCTTGTAGAGAGATAGTTGTTGAACGATTCTATTTGAAGAATCCTATTCTCTTCTTTCTCCTCTTTTGTTGTTCTTATTCTTCCAACTGTAAAAGAGATTTAAGAATCCCTCTTCAAAGAATTCAGTGGTTCTAAGAGTCTCCTTAGCAAAAGACTCAGTGGTTCTAAGAGTCTCCTTAGCAAAAGACTCAGTGGTTCTAAGAGTCTCCTTAGCAAAAGACTCAGTGGTTCTAAGAGTCTCCTTATCAAAAGACTCAGTGGTTCTGAGAGTCTCATTATCAAAAGACCTGGCCATAGTTATTGCAATCCTACCAGGGTGGTAGAAGAGTGGACTAAGCACATTTTGGGGAACCACTATAAAATTTATGTGTCTTCTGTGTTGCTTGTCTGTGCTGTCCCAGTTTACTGTTTTCTATTTTACATTTTCTGTGATTACTTTATTCTGTTTTGGTGTTGATGATAGCATAGTACTTAGTAGTTTTATTGTGTCTGCATAATTAGGGTAAAGATTTTTAAATCTCTATTCACCCCCTCCCCCTCTAGAGAATACTTAGAGGCACACTGTGCACTTTTAATTTGGTATGAGAGGGAGGTTGATCAATAAAAGGTTAACACCTTGTTCAAAAGATCTCCTCACTCTCATTTCTTTATTTAAAATTATAAAAAAAACTATTTTATAAAGAAAAATGAGTTATAAGGACTATGCATCAACAAGACCATCAGTGTGTAACTTAAATAAGTTTACACTCTGGAAGGTCGGAATAAAGCTATATATGAATTCTATAGATGAAGACATTTTTTATGTCATTGTTTCAGGTCTCCCAACACCATACAAAAAGGATGCTAGTGGATCTGCAACACAGGAAGTTGTCCCAAGGAATGAGTGGACAGATGCTGATAAAAAATAGAAGGCACGTGATGCCAAGGCAATGAATATTCTGGTCTCTACAATGTCAGATGACATCTTCCAGAAAGTTGCTGACTACCAATCAGCAAAAAAGATCTGAGAATCTCTTTCCAGAATTATAGAAGGGAGTTCTGATGAAAAAAAGGACAGGAAGTCCCTTTTTATATCCCAATATGAGAATTTTCAAAAGAAAGCTGAGGAAAATGTTGCCGAAATGCATGACAGATTCAGCATCATTATTAATGAGCTAAAAATCTGGACAAGGAGATATCCCTGACAAAAACCAATGATAAGATCCTCATGTACTTCCCAAGCTCATGGGACTCAAGGATCTGGGCCATTAGAGAGTCCAAAGTCCATAGAGAGATCTTTATTGATGCTTTGTTAGGAAAGCTCAAATCTTATGAGATGTTATTGAAAAGTAGGGCTAAAATAGAGGCTAAGGAGACAGTCTCAACTCTCATCCAAAGGAGTCTTGCCTTGAAGGCTTCTGAAGGAGAGTCCTCTACTCCTGAAGATGAGATGTTCAGTCTCTTAGCAAGGAGATTCAAAAAGTGGGTCAAGACAGAAGACTCAAGAAGGAAAGAGTCGAGCTCAAAACCCAGATTTGATAAGACTCCAAAGAAGGAAGTGATCTGCTTCTCATGCAATAATCCAGGACACATAGCTCCTGAATGTCCACAAGAACAAAGGGACAGGAGCAGTAGTAAAGAGAAGCAAAAGAAGAAGTCTTTCATGAAGAAAGACAAGAAGAAAGGTAAATGTTCATTGCTGAAACCTAGAGTGACTCTAAAGCAGAGTTAAGCTCCTCTTCATCAAAAATGATGAAGAAGCTGCTGAAGCTGCCTGCCTGATGGCATTATGGATCTCCTCAGATGATGATGAAGAACAGGTGTCACTATTTGATAATTTTTATTTTGATTCTGATGATTTTAAAATATGTTTTAAAGAATTCTGCAATGATCATCTTGAAGTACAAAAAAATAGAAATAATTAGGGTAGAACTAGAGAACCTTAAAAAAGATGATTTATATTTGAGAAATCGGGATTTAATAGGTGAGATTCACAATAAGGAATCAGACTAATTGAAATAAGAAATGAAAATTTAAAACTAAAGGAAGAGCTAACAAAGGACAAGGCCTTTGAAGACTCACTTAATGGGATGAGTCAAAAGCTCAAAGATATTACTCTCTCTATAAGATTTAGACACCTAGGTTTAGGAGTAGAGCCATCCACTAACATATAAGTCCCTAGTAGACCTGCCTGGAAAAATCCAGTTAGTTTTGTTAGAACGAGTGACTATCAAACAAGTGAGAGGAGTGCAGTATTTAAGGACCAGGATAATAATAATCCTGATAAAATCCCTGTATTTAATAAAGCAAACTCTAATAGTAAGAAAAGACCTATAGGGAAAATCAATCCAGATAAACTAGTGAATCTAAATAAAAAGGGTGTTATAAAGAGAAAATTATTATGGACTCTGCAGATTTATTATCTTTAGATACATTCTATACACATTTTAAGTACCAATATAATAAACCTAGATTTGATAAACTCATTCTCTGTCATCCAAGAGGATATCATGAAAGACCCTTCTACTCTTTCATAGAACCTTATAATGGTAGAAGCAAAGGGCCCAAGGTAACCTGGGTACCCTCTAATGTTTGAGCTACTTGTGCAGGATAAGGTAGGATCCCTCCTAAGAGATAATGAAGGGGGGATGAAGAACTAAGTCTTTGATAAAGAACTAAATCCAACAAAGGGAGTGATCTCTTCTCTAAATCCCCTTGTTATTTTCTTTGGTTCATGAAAATAATAGTATAAATACTATTTTCAATAAAAATCATTGCTGAAAAAAATAGCAAGAACTTTCTAAGAAAATAGAATTGTTTATTCAGAGTTGTGTCGAATTGAATTTGACGTACCATCTAATTCTACTCGACGTTAGCTTTGAGAGCAATCTGAATCAGATAATTAGAATAACATTCGACGCGGAGTCGACTTCATATCGACGCATCCGTCGATTTAATAGTTGCTCTTCAAATTTGAAGGTGCGTCGATTACAAATCGACGCAATGTCGACATGACAAGCGCGCGCAATTTCACTTCTAGAAGCTGTTTCGACACATTTTGGCACGCTGACTATTAATCTTTATCGACGGTGCATGGAATATAATCCTAAGTTGCGACAAATCATCTTCTTTTAATCAACATAGCGTCGAATTCATTACGCTTTCGAATTCTCACTTTCTTGCTCTCATGCTTTCTTTATCTCTCTCTCTCTCTCTCTTCTCTTTGTAGGTACTTCACCTCATAATCAGTGGCTCCTCCTAAGATCAACTATGGCTTCGATGTTGATGTGGATTCCTTCAATGCAGCCTCTGATACCTTCAAAGGCATTCTCGGCTTATTTCATAATGTTGGATTGACAAAGCTGATCTCAACAAGGTGCAAAATCTATGATGTTGATTTGATAGATCAGAAGGACGACATTCACCTAGGAGATGATGGATGCCTCAATGGGAGAATCTCAAGAACTGATATCAATATTATAGAGGAAATGTTATCTCACACCTTTGATTTACCAACAGGTGATGAGTCTGATGAACTGACAGGGGAAGAGACTAGTAAGGCATTACAGATAATGCAATTCAGAAAGGAAAAGCCCATAAACCTGAAGAAGAATGATGTGGCAGAGGAGTACAGATTTTTGGCAGATATAGTAGGGAAGGTGCTCATGTGCAAGATTTCAGCCCATGATGTCATTTCCAAGCAGCAACTCTAGATCATGGGAATTCTTGTTCTGAACAAAAAGTTCAATTGGGGGAGGTGCCTCCTGAAGGTGATAGGTCATAAATATGCACATAAGCAAAATGCATATATGAGAATGATGAGTCAGGTGCTGCCCCATCATTATCCTATGGTATGCAAATCAAAAGGAGTGACAATTCCACCTGGCAATAGAATAAACATTGGAACTTTCTCTAAATGGACCAGGCAGATCCTAAAGCCTGGTCAAGCTGCACATTCACCTCCTCCTTCTCTAACTCTACAAGATACAGAGACAACTCTACTAGATCCTCCAAGGGATAACAATCCAGCACAGGACAGTCTAGCAGTCCAACAAAATATTACTCCAGATGTTGATCCAGCTCAGTTCAACCAGACCATTCCATCTACTCTAGCTCCATAATCTACACCATAGATTTTCCTCCAACCACAACAACAACAACCATCCATCACCACTCCTACAGAAAATCCTCCAGACATCCACTCTTTTGATGACAGATCTCCTCTACCCAAATCTGACATAATTCTAGAGGATAACCAAGAACAATTACAATCACCCATACTAGACCCTCTTTTGATGATGAGCAAGCAATTTCCAAAGCAGTAGGATTGGCCACAAGTACATTTGCTGATTTACTGGTTGTTCAGACCAGAAAGTTCAATAAAAAGTACTCCCAGATGGAGACAGAATTGCAAAAATCAAAAGAGTCCCTCCTGGCACTCAAATCAATTGTATCCTCCTCCATGATAACTAAGGAATTCTTAACCTCTCTTGTAAGTAAGGTTCAGGAGGGGAGAAGATCCAGGAGGAGGAAATCCTTAATCAAGGAAAAAGTGGTCAAGAAAAGTATATGACTGTTGAAGTCTCTAACCTTAATAATCCTAATAAGCTTACTATATTTCAAAAAGGAATTTCAGATGTTCTCTTAGAGGATGCACATATCCAGGGGGAGCCAGCTGCAGAAATCCCTGAAGTAACCTAGGGGGAGCTTCCATCAACTCAGGGGGAGCTCCTGGAAGATGATCAACTCTTGGATCAAGTATCAAAGATTGCTAAGTAGGCTGCTCTGGCTGTTGAAAAGAATGCACAATCTCAAGGGGATCCTTCCAAAGAAGATCACACTCTCCAAGAAGCTAACAGGACTGATGAAGAGGAGAATGAGCATGCTGTATTTGTTGTAAGAAAGGTGATACCATTGATCTTCTCAAGGAAGAGGAAAACTCTTGACAAAGAATAGTGAAGTGCAGGTATTCAGTAATTGTGAATATTTTATTTATGTTCATCAGGAGGACACAACTGTTAAGAACAATATGATTACTTGAAAAATTATAATATGGTATGTGATCCCATTCAATAATGTCTTTATTGTCTCTGTATAGTTGTTTGTATTAAATTTATGTATGAGCATGTTTGAAATCACTCACTTTATTTTGTAAAATTTGTTGAGATAAATAGGGGAGATTGTTGGGAAAAACTCTTATGATTTATCTAACAAATTATCTTAAAGTGATTTCATCAGTTAGGTTGTATTACCCATATTGTATAAAAAAGGGTAAAATGGTCATTAGATGTCCTAGGATGTCACACTCACCTTAGAGTGTCAAGACCAGGTCAAGATAAACACAAATTCAGTTGAGTTAAAACTTGCGTCGAATAGTAGTCGACGCAACTTCAACTAGAAGTGGACGCAACTCTGATTAGAAGTCAAAGCAACGCAGACTGACTGTCGAAGTATCAAGTAAAGTCGACACAATGTTGAAATGAACTCGATGCAGAAGGAAGAGTCTGTTGAAGCCATCTTAGAAGTCGGCGTAACTTCGACTTCAATTCAACGCAGAAGAAAAAGTTCATGTCCAAGTCTTCAACACGACGGATACGTCGATAAGTACTCGACGCAACGTCAATATCTGAGTTCAGCCAGAGCTAAGAAGGAATTTGAAGCTACTTCTATAAAAACCTAGAGGTGCGTCAATATGAAGAATAATGAAGTCGATGTAGCGTTGAATACAGATAGAAAAAGTATGTTTTCTGTTGTCTTTTCTAATACCTTTTCAAAAGGTCTACAAAGCTAAAAAACTGTTCTTTAACTGCTCGTTTATTGACAAGAAAGGAATGGAGTATTCCAGAGAAACAACAATGACATTCTTGGAAGATATTCAAATCAGTCTTGACATATCGGGATAAGTAATAGAAGGAAAATAGTTATTATCCAATGGATTTTACTTCTAAGGACAGTCTAGAAGAAGAAAGAATTCAAAACATAAATCAATAGAGAATAAGTATGCTGAGGAGGAAAGGAAACAAAATAATTATTCTCTCAGTCGAAATCTGGTGTCTTCTTCTTCCACCCCTAGCCCTAAGACAGAAGAGAAGAACAACTTCTCTGCATAGGAAAATAATACAACAAGCCTGCTGCTTTCTCTTATACATCATATAGCAGCAAGCCAACAAAAGTGCCGAGAGGATCGGGATCAAAGCTCATACCCCTTGCAATCATCACTATCTTAAGCAAGGGTTCATTATATTCAGATCCTTAAGTATATAAAAGTAACGTCATCCAGAGAGATAGATGCTGAAGGATTCAATTTGAACAATCCTATTCTCTTCTTTCTCCTCTTTTATTGTTCTTATTCTGCCAACTGTAAAAGAGTTTTAAGAATCCCTCTTCAAAGTATTCAGTGGTTCTAAGAGTCTCCTTAGCAAAAGACTCAGAGGTTCTAAGAGTCTCCTTAGCAAAAAAGCTCAGTGGTTCAAAGAATCTCCTTATCAAAAGACTTAGTGGTTCTGAGAGTCTCCTTATCTAAAGACTCGGGCACAGTTAGTGCAATCCTATCAGGGTGGTAGAAGAGTGGACTACCCATATTTCGGGGAACCACTATAAAATTTATGTGTCTCTGTGTTGTTTGCCTGTGCTATCCCAGTTTACTGTTTTCTGTTTTACATTTTCTGTGATTACTTTATTTTGTTTTGGTGTTGATGATAGCATAGTACTTAGTAGTTTTATTGTGTGTACATAATTAAGGTACAGATTTTTAAATCTATATTCACCCCCCCCCCTAGAGAATACTCAAAGGCACACTGTGAACTTTCACCCGTCTTCTTTGGAGAATAACTCAAGATAGCTCTTGCCGGAGAATCCTTGAATGCAGTAGGAAATACCTTGGAATGGAGCTTTTGAGCTCACGAACAACGAAGGAGGACAAGGAGGAAGCTCTAGCTCTTGATTTCGAGAGAAATGGTGCCCGGAACTTCTCCAAATAGTGGGCGGTGGTGGAGCGACGAAAAGGGCGAAACTGATGCCAAAATGGCGGGATTGGAGTTGACCTCCGGAAAAAGGGCAAAGTTTCGATCTTATATAGTAAACTGTTAAAAAATTGGTCACGCATGGTCGAACGCACGACCATGTGTAGTTCGTGCGTTATTAAACACCGATAAAGCCTAGGAAGACGACCCAGAGCGCCCGTGCGATTTTTCGCACGGTTGAAACCGACCGTGCGTGCAAACGCACGAATAAATTCTGAAAGCAAGAATTTTAGCTAACAATAGGAGATCGTGTGTTTCCTTCACGCACGGTTGAGTCCAACCGTGCGTGAAGCAAATGCACAGGCAATACGACTGATGTAGATTTGGATACAAAGAAAGCTCGTGCGGTTTTACTTACGCACGAGCAAACTGCCCGTGCGCGAATAAATTACACGAGAAGGGATAGAACACCATTCTGAGCCACAGATGATCACGCATGGTCGGAGCGATCGTGCGTCAAGGAAATGCACGACCATGCGATTCATGCAGTCATGAAATCTGGGTAAAATGGATGATCCACCCACCTGCACAGCAATCCAAACAACAAACAAACAGCTGGGAACACCCTTCCAGCTCAATCCAAATACATAAAAAAGGGTTGGGGAGCACCATGTGCATACCCCCAACAACATGGAGTACAAATGCACACCAAAACGGGCTTAAACAGTGCATGGTTTTATTTCATAAGAAATTGATTACACCCTTTGAAGACATGATTTTATTTCATAAGAAATTGATTACACTAATGTTTGCTTTAATGCTTTGATGAAAATATAATTTAACACATTCTTAAAGAGGAAATAAAATCAATTGAATGAAACATTAAAAGACATGATTTTATTTCATAAGAAATTGATTATACAAATGTTTGATTTCTATAACGCTAGGAATCAATGCGAGAATATGAAAAACTCTTTTTTGCGATTCACCGATCCTTCTCCCAAGGACTGGTTGGCTATAGCCTATCTTACCCCAAATAAGGCCTTTAGCCACCCTCTAGATCTAACCTCGACCTAATCGCCACGCACATGGCGGTGAATTCCCCCTAAACCTCACAAGGCTTAGTCGCTAATAATTGCGGCGAATTTCCCACGGAATCCTTCCCGGAATCCGATGTTCTCCCTGAATGATTTCTTCACACCAGTTACAAAAGGAATACAATAAAAGATTACAAGATAAAAATAAAGTAAGAGAAACTCCCTAAGAAATTCTAAAGGTGAAGACGAAGGTGATGTAGACGTTGGCATTCTTAAAGCGTTCATCCTTTGTATAGAATATGCGTCGTAGACCTTCTCTTTCAAAATCTTCTTTAGATTTTCATGTAGCCCAAGGGAGATATCTTAATTATTGTAGACGAGCCTCTCTTAAAAGAATCAGAATTCTGGCTTTTGAGGCAATGGAATGCTTGTTATAGAATGAGAGGAGCTGCTCTTTAAATAGGCTCGGGACCTAACGCCTGGTGTTAAGATTTAACGCCAGCGTTAGCTGCTCGTGTACATCGTGGATGAGATCATGCAACTGTCGAGATCGTGGCAGATCATGGACTCAACGCGTGTGTTATGTCTAACGCTGGCGTTGTCTCTTTGTTCTCGACAATATTTCTCTTATACGTCAAGATCGTTGAGACGTCTAAAAGTGCACAGTGTGCCTCTGAGTATTCTCTAGAAAGGAGGTGAATAGAGTTTAAAATATTTTCTACCCTAATTATGCACACACAATAAAAACTTTATGTATTATGCGCCAGCAAAACCAAAGACAGAATAAAGTATAAACAGATTCCTGCAAATAAAACACAGAAAAACAGAAGTATGGACAGCACAGAAAATCACACACAAAGACACAGGATTTTTTATAGAGGTTCCCCAAAATGTGGGTAGTCCTCTCTTCTAACTCCCTGGTAGGATTGCACAACCTATTGACGCGCGAATCTAGCACACCGCTATAGGCGGTAGCAAGACTGCGGCACGAAACGGCAGTGTACCGATCGTTCAAGTAATATAAAACGAGGAGTAAATCCCTGAGTATCAATCTCGGAAGGAACACAGTAAGGTGGAGTTAACTATTGAGGAAGGACTTGAGATCGAAGTCCTTTAGGTCGGATGGATTGCGGGAGGCTTGGTTTGGATTGTGGAAAATAAAGTGAAAGCTACAACTACTCCTATGCAATGCCGCTATGCAATGCTTCGCTTGGCGGGATGGAAACTAGGCAGGCCTTGAGCGCGCTGCTTCACTAGGCGGATGAGCGAGTAGGCTAGCGGATGAGGTGAATAAGTGCGGAATCGAACTATGCAGGCCTTGAGCGCACTGCTTCGTAAGGCGAATGGATTACACGGGTCGCTATGCCACGCTTCGCTAGGAGGAAGGAAGAGTAGGCTTGCGGATGGAGTGGGTCACACCGGCGGAATGAGGGTCGCAAGCACCTCGTCAACAAGCACGCCACTAGCAATTGCTAGTGCGGCACACCAACACTCACACCACAATCTCCACTAAATCACACCTCATACACACTTATGAACAAGATGATTTCATATAAATGAAATAACATTACACACATGGTTTATAGTGCTCATCATCAAAAGATAGAGAAATCCTACCCTAAATAACAAATCAAGAGGAAAATGAGTAAAGGAATCAACCACGTCCGAAGCCTTGTTGGGATTCACGGTAGGAATCGCTGGGTTGTCAATCCACGTCCAAACTCGGTCCACAACTGCGTCCGGGGTAGAGGAGGGCTGTCACTTCCTCCCAATGACCCGTCTTCTTCGTCTCACGACCCGATCTACTCCGATACACGATCTCCTTGCTTGGTATTGATGATCTTTGGGCTAGAATCCTCTCCTTGAAGGCTCTTGGATGATGGAGGGTGAAGGAGAACGAAGAGCCCCTGAAAACGGCGCTGAAAAAGACCTAAAAATGCGGATTAGGTGAAAGGATTCGTGAAAACGCGTATTTATAGAAAGCAGAATTTTGAGCGCGCATGGTCAGTGGCGCACGACCAGTGACCGTGTGTGAAGGAATGCCAGTGATAGTGCGCGAAGAACCTGTAGCATAATCCTGAACTGCAAAATAGCGCACGATCAGTGGCGCACGACCAGTGGTCGTGCGCACTATATCCAGTGGTCGTGCGCAGTGCCGGACAGGCCCATTTTAAGTGAGAATTAATGCACGATCAGTGGCGCACGACCAGTGGTCATGCACACTAATGTCCAGTGCTCATGCGCAGTGTTCCTATGCAGTTTTTGCGCCCCGGAACACTCGCACAACCCCTATATCAACATGAAAGATCATCGGGCCACGCAAATGGGCATTCCACACAATCTCAAATATAGAAATTAAATTGCAACATAAAGCATAAGTAAGATAAACATAAAAATACACCGAAACGGGCCTAAAAGTGCACATAGCATGGAATATCAAATATGAATGAAAACATGCCTAAAGTGTAGTGCAAAGACTAGATAATTGACCCAGATGAGTCCAGAAATGTGTATATAATTGGGACTCATCACACCCCCAGACTTACCTGTTTGCTCGTCCCGAGCAAATCATCTCAGGGCGAAGAAAAAGAGAACTAGTTGGCTAGGCAATTGTACGAACGAAGTACCATGCGAAGTCACATCCTCATGCACAAAGAGAAATAGTAGAAAACAATTCTACGTATGCACGGTAATTTTTATTTTCTAGAAACGTAGAAGACATATTACTCATACTCCTAATGTGAATCACAGTGAATCATCCGGTTACGCATAGAACGAAAGTAGACAGACAGTGAGGTGAGCATTGCCAAAGATCGGGTCTCGGGAGGATCTCCAAAGGAATCCACCAATGTCGATGACCATACGCTTGCCCGTTCACACTCTCTCCACGGCACTGGTTTAACTCAAGCGCGCAAATCAATAGGACTTTAGGATAAAACAGGGCTTGGGTTTAGGTGGGGTATAACAACGGTAAACAAGAAGGCTAAGCACAACAAACCCAAATGAACAAGTACAAACACAGATAAATCACCCTATGCCCAAACACAATCAAATGGGTGCACACACCAACAGGCTAAGATTTGATAACATCGGTGTGTGCACCGCCTACTCCAAAATACAAAACATTTTTATATATTTTCCATTTTTTCTTTTCTTTTTCGTCTCCCTTTTTTTTAACATTGCATTCATTTTTTTTTCACATAAAAAATCCAGCATAAATACCATTTGGGCACAACCACATATCACGATATGAACACCACTTCAACACCCCACATTCAAAATATAAATAATAAAGCTCAATCATGGGTGTGCTAATAGGGTTTGCTATTTGGCTTTGGTGACGTATAGTGGAGCTGAATCAAAAGGAGGGGTAGGCACAACTGGGTAGCGAGGGTAATGTGGTAGGAACGGGTACAAGGCTCAACCGGGCCAAAATGAGGGCCTACATCATATTTGCGCACTTGACTAACCATATACCCATGCTTCGAGAGTCGCTTGGGGCAAGTTCTTAGCCACCGAGAAAGATTAACCTTCCTCCCGACTCGAGCAATACGAGGCTACTGAACGCCTACACACAATTCTACACCACCGTTTGATTCATAACCGGATTCACAACTAGAGTACAGTAAACAAAATTTACGCTAATAGAAAAATAGAAACTAAAAGCATATAAAGAATTTTAATTTACACAAACTCTAAGTGAACATGAGTGTACGACTAGGGACACTCTTGGAGTCAACATTTTACTCCGCAGTACAATCCTAAGCCAACACAGCATTCTTTACTTAGCGCACAAGTGATAAAAAAAGCTCAGCACGTGCAAAAATTTAAGCACGTTCTCAAATGGGTGATGCGGTGCGCGATGTAAATGAACAAAACCAAATATCATAATAAAAGCTTCTAGCATGCAAAAGATGTGTGACCGTGAGTGGGTAACGAAGCGCGGTTCTCCCCCCAGACTTAATCTAAGCAATACATCATAATGATATGACAGTGAAAATCAAAATTGAAAGCTAGAGAAGAAGTTCTCAATGCTCAGCAAGTGAGCATACCAGAAGATGCATAAAAATCTGAAGCAAACCCGCCATTCAGAATTTGCAATGAGTACCTGCAGGGGTGAGCTCCACGAAAACAAAAGAAAGCAAAAATGCTAAAACTGAACAGAAATTAACTAACTACTCTAACTAGGAAAATGAAAATGCAATAAAAGTAAGATAACTACTGGGGTTATTGTCATCCCAGCACGACTTATTCAGGTTTTGTACAGTTCTAGCTTATAGGCCTATGAAAAGAAAAGTGCACAGGTAACTGTTCTAATATGCGCATCGGTGGCGGGTACCGATACGGAGACAGAGCAGTCACCCCTCTACCTAAATATAGATGCCTGCTCCTCACAGGTAGAGGGTAGAGAATGTAAGTGGAGGAGGAAATATCCTCACTCAACTCACCAAAAACATCCTTGCCCAGCAAGGTATCGTCTCCATGAAGGTGGCAGGAGGAAAAGGTAATTAGTGGAGCTTCCTCTACGGAGGGGGGATCAACCTCCTCACATAAGAGGATGCTCACATCATTGACTTGAGCAAAATGCTCCAAGTCCTCCTGGGGTACCTGCGAAGATTCAACCTGTACAGGCTCAGATGAAGAAGGGGGTTAGGAAATAAAAGAGAAGAATGACTTAAATAATCAAAAATTGGGGGAGTGGTCCCGGTCTCACTCCCAGCAGGATCCAAACATAGATCACTGTCGGTGTCATATAAGTCATAGCGAGGGGAATTCGGGAGCTCAAGGTCCTCTGTGGTGAGGTGGACCTCCTCATCCAATAAGGAAGTACAAACCTCCTCATCAGAAGAGGAATCCTCCTCATCCCACTTCGGCGCATCATCGTGGGCCAAGGAGTCACACTCCCCATCGGAGAGAGTAACATCCTCGTCCCACTTTGATGCAACCTCAGGCTCCGAATGAACCTCCTGCACAACATCATCAACCAACTCAAAAGGAATAGGAATAGAAAATTCTTGCAAAGAAAGAGGAGGATCAACGGTACTAACATCAGGGAATATATAAACAGGTTCCTCAGGGGGTGAATCCAAAAGAGGAGATGAACGCAAAGGGAGAGGAATCTCCACCACGTCATCACACTGAGCAGTTGAAAGTCTGATGGGAATATCTGCAGCAGTCCCCCATAGACAAGGTGGTACTGTGAACTCATCATCAGAATCAGAAGGCGCAACCAAATGAGAGGTGGATGGACAAACACGGACATCCGGTTCATCATCCATCTCCAACTGGCGCTGGAATTCTGCACAGTCTTTCAATGAATGCTCAGTGCTATGACAACACAAACATAATTTTCTATTCCTCGTCAGTCCTTGCGGGGCCGGTGAGGAATACAAAAATGATGGCAGTGGCGAAGAAGAGTGACCATAAGACTTGGGTACAGTGTATGAAGTGTCGTAGGAAAACGATGCTTCATGCACTGAGCCACGAGAATTATGCCCACCATCTTCAGTGGGGCACTCATCACTAGAATGCCTAGCATCCCCACACCATTTGCAACGGATATTTAGATAAGCAAACATGGTGCAAAGGAAGATAATTCACCAATAGAAATATTCTAAGCAAGAATTAACTATACACACACAATAAAATTGAAAACCTGCTTTTGAAAAATTGCAAATAAAGATTAGAAACAAAAAATTAAAAGATGCTACTTATATAACAAGAAATACAAAAGATGGTATAAACAAAGGGCACAAGGGCTTCTATCTCTTGTCTCCCTCTCCAGCAAACTCACACGTCTGTGTTCCCCGGCAACGGCGCCAAAAACTTGATGGCGCAAATCTAGCACACCGCTATAGGCGGTAGCAAGACTGCGGCACGATACGGCAGTGTACCGATCGTTCAAGTAATATAAAACGAGGAGTAAATCCCCGAGTATCGATCTCGGAAGGAACACAGTAAGGTGGAGTTAACTATTGAGGAAGGACTTGAGATCGAAGTCCTTTAGGTCGGATGGATTGCGGGAGGCTTGGTTTGGATTGTGGAAAATAAAGTGAAAGCTACAACTACTCCTATGCAATATCGCTATGCAATGCTTCGCTTGGCGGGATGGAAACTAGGCAGGCCTTGAGCGCGCTGCTTCACTAGGCGGATGGGCGAGTAGGCTAGCGGATGAGGTGAATAAGTGCGGAATCGAACTATGCAGGCCTTGAGCGCACTGCTTCGTAAGGCGAATGGATTACACGGGCCGCTATGCCACGCTTCGCTAGGAGGAAGGTAGAGTAGGCTTGCGGATGGAGTGGGTCACACCAGCGGAATGAGGGTTGCAAGCACCTCGTCAACAAGCACGCAACTAGCAATTGCTAGTGCGGCACACCAACACTCACACCACAATCTCCACTATATCACACCTCATACACACTTATGAACAAGATGATTTCATATAAATGAAATAACATTACACACATGGTTTATAGTGCTCATCATCAAAAGATAGAGAAATCCTACCCTAAATAACAAATCAAGAGGAAAATGAGTAAAGGAATCAACCACGTCCGAAGCCTTGTTGGGATTCACGGTAGGAATCGCTGGGTTGTCAATCCACGTCCAAACTCGGTCCACAACTGCGTCCGGGTTAGAGGAGGGCTGTCACTTCCTCCCAATGACCCGTCTTCTTCGTCTCACGACCCGATCTACTCCGATACACGATCTCCTTGCTTGTTATTGATGATCTTTGGGCTAGAATCCTCTCCTTGAAGGCACTTGGATGATGGAGGGTGAAGGAGAACGAAGAGCCCCTGAAAATGGCGCTGAAAAAGACCTAAAAATGCGGATTAGGCGAAAGGATTCGTGAAAACGCGTATTTATAGAAAGCAGAATTTTGAGCGCGCACGGTCAGTAGCACACGACCAGTGACCGTGCATGAAGGAATGCCAGTGATAGTGCGCGAAGAACCTGTAGCATAATCCTGAACTGCAAAATAGCGCACGATCAGTGGCGCACGACCAGTGGTCGTGCGCACTATATCCAGTGGTCGTGCGCAGTGCCGGACAGACCCATTTTAAGTGAGAATTAATGCACGATCAGTGGCGCACGACCAGTGGTCGTGCACACTAATGTCCAGTGCTCGTGCGCAGTGTTCCTATGTAGTTTTTGCTCCCCGGAACACTCGCACAACCCCTGTATCAACATGAAAGATCATCGGGCCAAGCAAATGGGCATTCCACACAATCTCAAATATAGAAATTAAATTGCAACATAAAGCATAAGTAAGATAAACATAAAAATACACCGAAACGGGCCTAAAAGTGCACATAGCATGGAATATCAAATATGAATGAAAATATGCCTAAAGTGTAGTGCAAAGACTAGATAATTGACCCAGATGAGTCCATAAATGTGTATATAATTGGGACTCATCACACCCCCAGACTTACCTGTTTGCTCGTCCCGAGCAAATCATCTCAGGGCGAAGAAAAAGAGAACTAGTTGGCTAGGCAATTGTACAAATGAAGTACCATGCGAAGTCGCATCCTCATGCACAAAGAGAAATAGTAGAAAACAATTCTACGTATGCACGGTAATTTTTATTTTCTAGAAACGTAGAAGACATATTACTCATACTCCTAATGTGAATCACAGTGAATCATCCGGTTACGCGTAGAACGAAAGTAGACAGACAGTGAGGTGAGCATTGCCAAAGATCGGGTCTCGGGAGGATCTCCAAAGGAAACCACCAATGTCGATGACCTTGCCCGTTCACACTCTCTCCACGGCACTGGTTTGACTCAAGCGCGCAAATCAATAGGACTTTAGGATAAAACAGGGCTTGGGTTTAGGTGGGGTATAACAACGGTAAACAAGAAGGCTAAGCACAACAAACCCAAATGAACAAGTACAAACACAGATAAATCACCTTATGCCCAAACACAATCAAATGGGTGCACACACCAACAGGCTTAGATTTGATAACATCGGTGTGTGCACCGCCTACTCCAAAATACAAAACATTTTTATATATTTTCCATTTTTTCTTTTCTTTTTCGTCTCCCTTTTTTTTAACATTGCATTCATTTTTTTTCACATAATAAATCCAGCATAAATACCATTTGGGCACAACCACATATCACGATATGAACACCACTTCAACACCCCACATTCAAAATATAAATAATAAAGCTCAATCATGGGTGTGCTAATAGGGTTGGCTATTTGTCTTTGGTGACGTATAGTGGAGCTGAATCAAAAGGAGGGGTAGGCACAACTGGGTAGCGAGGGTAATGTGGTAGGAACGGGTACAAGGCTCAACCGGGCCAAAATGAGGGCCTACATCATATTTGCGCGCTTGACTAACCATATACCCATGCTTCGAGAGTCGCTTGGGGCAAGTTCTTAGCCACCGAGAAAGATTAACCTTCCTCCCGACTCGAGCAATACGAGGCTACTGAACGCCTACACACAATTCTACACCACCGTTTGATTCATAACCGGATTCACAACTAGAGTACAGTAAACAAAATTTACGCTAATAGAAAAATAGAAACTAAAAGCATATAAAGAATTTTAATTTACACAAACTCTAAGTGAACATGAGTGTACGACTAGGGACACTCTTGGAGTCAACATTTTACTCCGCAGTACAATCCTAAGCCAACACAGCATTCTTTACTTAGCGCACAAGTGATAAAAAAAGCTCGGCACGTGCAAAAATTTAAGCACGTTCTCAAGTGGGTGATGCGGTGCGCGATGCAAATGAACAAAACCAAATATCATAATAAAAGCTTCTAGCATGCAAAAGATGTGTGACCGTGAATGGGTAACGAAGCGCGGTTCTCCCCCCAGACTTAATCTAAGCAATACATCATAATGATATGACAGTGAAAATCAAAATCGAAAGCTAGAGAAGAAGTTACCCAATGCTCAGCAAGTGAGCATACCAGAAGATGCATAAAAATCTGAAGCAAACCCGCCATTCAGAATTTGCAATGAGTACCTGCAGGGGTGAGCTCCACGAAAACAAAAGAAAGAAGAAATGCTAAAACTGAACAGAAATTAACTAACTACTCTAACTAGGAAAATGAAAATGCAATAAAAGTAAGATAACTACTGGGGTTATTGTCATCCCAGCACGACTTATTCAGGTTTTGTACAGTTCTAGCTTATAGGCCTATGAAAAGAAAAGTGCACAGGTAACTGTTCTAATATGCGCATCGGTGGCGGGTACCGATACGGAGACAGAGCAGTCACCCCTCTACCTAAATATAGATACCTGCTCCTCACAGGTAGAGGGTAGAGAATGTAAGTGGAGGAGGAAATATCCTCACTCAACTCACCAAAAACATCCTTGCCCAGCAAGGTATCGTCTCCATGAAGGTGGCAGGAGGAAAAGGTAATGAGTGGAGCTTCTTCTACGGAGGGGGGATCAACCTCCTCACATAAGAGGATGGTCACATCATTGACTTGAGCAAAATGATCCAAGTCCTCCTGGGGTACCTGCGAAGATTCAACCTGTACAGGCTCAGATGAAGAAGGGGGGTTAGGAAATAAAAGAGAAGAATGACTTAAATAATCAAAAATTGGGGGAGTGGTCCCGGTCTCACTCCCAGCAGGATCCAAACATAGATCACTGTCGGTGTCATATGAGTCATAGCGAGGGGAATTCGGGAGCTCAAGGTCCTCTGTGGTGAGGTGGACCTCCTCATCCAATAAGGAAGTACAAACCTCCTCATCAGAAGAGGAATCCTCCTCATCCCACTTCGGCGCATCATCGTGGGCCAAGGAGTCACACTCCCCATCGGAGAGAATAACATCCTCGTCCCACTTTGATGCAACCTCAGGCTCCGAATGAACCTCCTGCACAACATCATCAACCAACTCAAAAGGAATAGGAATAGAAAATTCTTGCAAAGAAAGAGGAGGAACAACGGTATTAACATCAGGGAATATATAAACAGGTTCCTCAGGGGGTGAATCCAAAAGAGGAGATGAACGCAAAGGGAGAGGAATCTCCACCACATCATCACACTGAGCAATTGAAAGTCTGATGGGAATATCTGCAGCAGTCCCCCATAGACAAGGTGGTACTGTGAATTCATCATCAGAATCAGAAGGGGCAACCAAATGAGAGGTGGATGGACAAACACGGACATCCGGTTCATCATCCATCTCCAACTGGCACTGGAATTCTGCACAGTCTTTCAATGAATGCTCAGTGCTATGACAACACAAACATAATTTTCTATTCCTCGTCAGTCCTTGCGGGGCTGGTGAGGAATACAAAAATGATGGCAGTGGCGAAGAAGAGTGACCATAAGACTTGGGTACAGTGTATGAAGTGTCGTAGGAAAACGATGCTTCATGCACTAAGCCACGAGAATTATGCCCACCATCTTCAGTGGGGCACTCATCACTAGAATGCCTAGCATCCCCACACCATTTGCAACGGATATTTAGATAAGCAAACATGGTGCAAAGGAAGATAATTCACCAATAGAAATATTCTAAGCAAGAATTAACTATACACACACAATAAAATTGAAAACCTGCTTTTGAAAAATTGCAAATAAAGATTAGAAACAAAAAATTAAAAGATGTTACTTATATAACAAGAAATACAAAAGATGGTATAAACAAAGGGCACAAGGGCTTCTATCTCTTGTCTCCCTCTCCAGCAAACTCACACGTCTGTGTTCCCCGGCAACGGCGCCAAAAACTTGATGGCGCAAATCTAGCACACCGCTATAGGCGGTAGCAAGACTGCGGCACGATACGGCAGTGTACCGATCGTTCAAGTAATATAAAACGAGGAGTAAATCCCCGAGTATCGATCTCGGAAGGAACACAGTAAGGTGGAGTTAACTATTGAGGAAGGACTTGAGATCGAAGTCCTTTAGGTCGGATGGATTGCGGGAGGCTTGGTTTGGATTGTGGAAAATAAAGTGAAAGCTACAACTACTCCTATGCAATGCCGCTATGCAATGCTTCGCTTGGCGGGATGGAAACATGGCAGGCCTTGAGCGCGCTGCTTCACTAGGCGGATGGGAGAGTAGGCTAGCGGATGAGGTGAATAAGTGCGAAATCGAACTATGCAGGCCTTGAGCGCACTGCTTCGTAAGGCGAATGGATTACACGGGCTGCTATGCCACGCTTCGCTAGGAGGAAGGAAGAGTAGGCTTGTGGATGGAGTTGGTCACACCGGCGGAATGAGGGTCGCAAGCACCTCGTCAACAAGCACGCCACTAGCAATTGCTAGTGCGGCACACCAACACTCACACCACAATCTCCACTATATCACACCTCATACACACTTATGAACAAGATGATTTCATATAAATGAAATAACATTACACACATGGTTTATAGTGCTCATCATCAAAAGATAGATAAATCCCACCCTAAATAACAAATCAAGAGGAAAATGAGTAAAGGAATCAACCACGTCCGAAGCCTTGTTGGGATTCACGGTAGGAATCGTTGGGTTGTCAATCCACGTCCAAACTCGGTCCACAACTGCGTCCGGGTTAGAGGAGGGCTGTCACTTCCTCCCAATGACCCGTCTTCTTCGTCTCACGACCCGATCTACTCTGATACATGATCTCCTTTCTTGGTATTGATGATCTTTGGGCTAGAATCCTCTCCTTGAAGGCTCTTGGATGACGGAGGGTGAAGGAGAACGAAGAGCCCCTGAAAACGGCGCTGAAAAAGACCTATAAATGCGGATTAGGCGAAAGGATTCGTGAAAACGCGTATTTATAGAAAGCAGAATTTTGAGCGTGCACGGTCAGTGGCGCACGACCAGTGACCGTGCGTGAAGGAATGCCAGTGATAGTGCGCGAAGAACCTGTAGCATAATCCTGAACTGCAAAATAGCGCACGATCAGTGGCGCACGACCAGTGGTCGTGCGCACTATATCCAGTGGTCGTGCGCAGTGCCGGACAGACCCATTTTAAGTGAGAATTAATGCACGATCAGTGGCGCACGACCAGTGGTCGTGCACACTAATGTCCAGTGCTCGTGCGCAGTGTTCCTATGCAGTTTTTGCGCCCAGGAACACTCGCACAACCCCTGTATCAACATGAAAGATCATCGGGCCACGCAAATGGGCATTCCACACAATCTCAAATATAGAAATTAAATTGCAGCATAAAGCATAAGTAAGATAAACATAAAAATACACCGAAACGGGCCTAAAAGTGCACATAGCATGGAATGTCAAATATGAATGAAAACATGCCTAAAGTGTAGTGCAAAGACTAGATAGTTCACCTAGATGAGTCCATAAATGTGTATATAATTGGGACTCATCACCTATGCCTGAGTCTTTTGATAAGGAGACTCTATGAACCACTGAGCCTTTTGATAAGAAGACTCTCAGAACTACTAAGTCTTTTGATAAGGAGACTCTTAGAACCACTGAATCCTTTGGAAGAGGTATTAATTAAACTTTTTTGCAGTTGAAGGAAAAGTGAGAAGAAAGGAAGAAGAAGAAGAAGAATAGAATTTTGTGTTTCAGAATTCTTCAGAAGCAATTCTGCAGCTCCTGTTTTCATTGGATCTGTATATGATGAGCCCTTACTTATGATTGTGATGGTTGCAAGGGTTATTTGATTTGATCCTTTTCTGTGAGTACTTCTTGTAAACTGGCTGATGTAAGAAGAAGAAGAAGAAGAAGAAGCAGTTGTATGTTTTCCTTATGCTGAGAGCTTGTTTTTCCTATCTTAGGGTTTGAGGAGGAAGAAGGAGAAGAGCCTTTTTTGGCAGACCAGAATAATGTGATAACCTTGATTCTCTTCTTCTCTTTTGCCTACTTATGCTGTATGATTGGAATTTGAAATCCTTTTTTCTTTTAGGCTGTTCTGAAAAGGAATTCTTTTTGGACATATAATTTTCCTTTCTTCTTTTGTTCCTGTCCCGTCCATCAGTTTTGAATACTTTCTAAGAATGATTTTGTTGAGTCCTGGAATACTCCATTCCATTCTTGGCAATAAACGAGTCGTTGGAGAACAGTCTTTAGCCTTGTGGTTCTTCTGAAAAGATCTGAAAAGGACAGCAGAAAAAGCTTCCTTTTCTGACTGTATTCGACGTTGCGTCGACTTCATCATTCTTCAAGTCGACGCACCTCTGAGTTCTTATAGGAGTAACTTCGAATTCCTTCTTAGCTCCGACTGAACTCAGATGTCGGCGTCACGTCGATTCCTTATCGACGTATCCGTCGAGTTGAAGACTTGGACTTGAGCTTTAACTTCTGCGTCGAATTGTAGTCGAAGTTGCGTCGACTTCTTGGATGGCTTCGACAAGCTCTTCTTTTTGCGTCAAGTTCCTTTCGACGTTGCGCCGACTTGACTTATACTTCGACAAGCTGAATAAGTTGCTTGGACTTCTAGTCAGAGTTGCGTCGATATCAAGTCGAAGTTGCGTCGACTTTCATTCGACGCAAGTCTTAACTTAACTTATTTTGTGATTGTCTTGACTTGGCCTTGACACTCTAAGATGAGTGTGACATTCTAAGATATTTAATGACCAATTTACCCTTACATTACAATGAGGGTAATACTCCTAGGAAGTAAAATCACCAATAGATAATTTGTTAAGTTAAATCAAATGAAGTTTTTCCCAACAACGTCATCTCTTCTCGACGATAAGTTAACGCGTACAATCATCGAGATCATGGCAGATCATGGACTCAACGCGAGCGTTAGCTCCATCGCTGGCGTTGTCTCTTTGTTCTTGACAATATTTCTTCTCGACGCCATTCCCTTCTCGACAACATCCCTTATCGGCGATAAGTTAACACGGGGCGTTAACTCTAACGCAGGGCGTTAGCTCTCTTTCCAGAGAATCGTCCCCATTCAGCATACTACTAATAGGGATGTGTAGTTATAGTTCCTGTACAACTTGCACACTATAAACACACAAAATACAAGATCAAACACAATACGGTATTTGTTATTCTCAAACCAAGAGATGCGGAACATAGGCTCCAACACGTGGGTGCGCACAGTGCGTAGTGCACTGTGCGTAGTCACGCACTGTGTGCATCATGCACAGTGGTACTACGCGTTGGGCGTAGTTGGATTGTGCGCATGACGTGCAATGGGACTGCATGTTGGGCACAGTTGGACAGCATGTTGTGCACAGTTGAACTACGTTCATGCGCGTATGCGCGCGGTTTGACTATGTGCACAGTGTAGTCAACTATGTGGTGAGTGCAATTTGACTGCGCGTGTGCACGCAATTTGATTGCCCGCACTACACAGTCAATTGTGCGGTGTGAGCAATTTGATTGCGTGCATGCACGCTGTTTAATTGTGTACATGCACACAGTTGGTCTGCACGTATGCGCGCATTTTAACTGTGTGCATGCGCGCAGTTGGACTGCGCATTGCACGCAATTGGACTCCGCATTGCACGCAATTGGACTGCGTAATGCGTGCAATTGCGTCATGTGCGCAACTACAGCGCGGGCTTCGGGTGCTGGTGCGAGCTTGTCTCTCGTGGTCGTGTCCCTATGCATTCTGGTGTCAACTTGAGTGGTCAAATGGGCTCAGAATTGCGTGAGAATAAGCCTCCTGGGTTCGTCTTAGCGAGCCGGTCAAGGTTGTGAAAAAAATCTCCTGTTGGACTGAACAATTTAGGGGAACCCTATTATTTATGTGTCATTTTTCTTTGGTTATTTTTATGGTTTGAAGCTCATAGTTTTTGTTTAGATGTGATGTGAAACTTCTTGTTTATCTTTGATTTTCATATCCTAAACCTAAGCCTCACGTATCATCCTAGTAAAGTTTGTACCGATTCATGGTGACTTAGTCAGCTAGTGTCATGAAGAGCAAGGCTATGGACATTTTAAGGACAATTCGGTAGAGAAATGATTATAATTCTAATCTCAGTAACCAAGTAGCTTTCTCAATGCACTAGGTTTTGAATGTGTTAATTTATCTTAGTGTAGTAGTGTACGATATTCATCTAATAGATTTTAGAAAAGTTTTAAATTTCTTGATATACTATGCCAATTTTGTTGATTGCTCTCTTGTAATCCATTAACACAAAACATCTCACCTCACGCATTACTTCATCCATAAAATGCTTGTTTATTTCGTATATCCCTGGTGGGTGGGATGGATTTTCCTGAGGACAAATAAATATTCATGTTTGGGGGTATTTGATACATATTTTTCATATAGTGTTTTGACCCTGTATTAAGCACAAATTTCCTTGTCGTATACCCTATTTTCAATGTGGTTTGATGTAAGATATATCCTTATGATTGTTGCTTAGAATTTGGGTGTTTTATGTGTGTAATGCATGTGTGAAATATTTTATAAGTTTAGATAAAGTTATGTGTAAATTTCTACATGAACACACGTGGGCCTTTATGCGCACACATGTGCATGCACTTTCATTTATACATATTCTTGAACGAATTTCTCGTAGCAGCTTTGATGCACGTGCGTGTTTCTTTTGGCATGCATGTGTGCTCTCTATGTTGGTCGCGTGCGCATTCATTGCCTAAAATGCCAAAAGGCAGAGATTTGTGAGCGCGTGTGCATTTTCTTCTCGCACACGCACACGAGCATTGTTCGTCCCGCGTGCGCGACCATTGTTGTTATTCCTGGTTCCGTCCTGCTTTCCTTCGTGGACTCCCATGAGGCCTTATGCGCATGCGTGTGCGTGCAATGTTATTTGAACTTACAAATACAAATTTTAGGGTTTTCCTAAAACATTCTTCATTCTCCCATCGTTTTCTCCTTGATTGCATATTGTTAGCCCACCTTGAGGGTAAATCTCCCTCTTCCAATCCATCTTGTGCTATATTTAAGGACTTCTAAGGGAAAAGGAGCCCGCTAGATGATTCAATGCTTTAGTCATGGTGATTCGATCAAACATGAAGAGAAGATGGACATTAGGTGTGAGGTGACAACTCCTCCCGGATCCCGAAAGGTATCCAAGGAGGTGTTTTAAGAGATGGAGGACCAATCCGAGCTTCTCCTTCGAGTGTCGAGGAAGAGACTCTTCATTCTAATCGTAGCTTCGGTGCTATCTTCGCCAATCCCTACTCCTTCCTTTTTTTCTCCTATTTGTTGATGGTTGTAGCTTACTATAACTCTCTATTGATTAATCATGCCTCTTTATGTATAACTATATATAGTGTATATATATAGTATATATATATATGATTTTGATTACAATCATATTTTCTAAATATTGGAAGTTGGAATTCTCTTTAGGGATTTTGTGATTGGCTTCTAGTGATTTAGTTTTGTGATTATGATGGTTTAATTTGTAGTGGTAGTGAACATCCCTGCAATTTCGATTAGCTTAGCTAGCCAATGGTTTAGGACATCTTTGCATCTTCACTCGTGCTCCATGTGATTCAATACTCGGAGAGATTCCTCTGTTTTATATTACTTCAACCGATGCACTGCCGATGTTATTCTGCCAAAATAACAATCGTTTGTAGTTTAACGGACAATCCTCGCCATCTTGATCTCCATATTCCTCAGCTAGCGGACTTATGTATCCTCAATGCAAATGGGTCTAACCTTAGTAGATATTCCAAAATCCGTTGTCACGCTATTAGACTCAAACACTTATGTAGGCTCTCATATCTCCTTTCTCAACACATATATGTGAAACACATCATGCAGGCCAGCATCATCAATACGCTTTGTTACTTCAAACAGTCCTAAGTACCTAGGACCAAGCTTCTTCTGTCTTTAAAACCTCGATACTCCTTTGAACAACTTGATCATTAAATACACTCAATCGCCTACATCGAACTCAACATTTTGTGTGTCTAGTAGTATAATACTTAGCTTGTCTATCATGGGCAACAAACATATTGTCACAGATAGTTCTTATAGTTGCATTAGCCACATACCCTTACACTTCAATAACTTTGTATCGCCTATTTTTCACAAGAAATCAACATATGACATATCCTACCAATAGTGCCATCTAGATGCTAGCTTGGTAATTATTATTGTAGGCGAACTGAATAATGTAAATATGATCTTCTCATTTCATTCTGAAATCCGAAACATACATTTGTAGTATGTACTCCATCGTTCTATTTGTTCTTTTCATCTGACCATCTATTTGCAGGTGGAAAGTGAAAGTTATGGGATAGTCTAATCTTCACCTAAGGAGGGGGGTGAATAGGGTGATGTCTCCCTTTCTAAAACTAATTGTGGAATAATAAAAGTATTAAAAGGACAAACACAGAAAGCACCACAAACACATAAAGCTATAGCGGTTCTCCGAGTTTAGTAGTCCACTTTCCTCCTTCGCCTATCTAGCAGTGTGCTAGCCTTGGCCACTTCAACCCAAACACCTCAGATCCGCAGATCTTACAACTCAGAGATAAACTCCTACCTTAGGGATACTAGCTGATCCCCTACCTCAGATTCCCTAGCTCAAGATCTTACACTCAGATTCATAGCTGGAATTCTACCTCAGGTTCAATCCAGAACCCTACCTCAGGTCACACAGGACCCTACATTAGATCCCAAATACAGGATCACACAACTCATAGTATACAACTCTTAATGCTCAGATTCAATCTTAAATCCTACCTCAGTCTCACAGAAAACCCTACACTCAGATTCCACACAGGAAATCCTACAGAAATATCTTTTCAAAGAAGATGATACAAAGTGTAGACTCAATATACAAAACTTGATGTTGAGTCTTCTTGAAGCTTTATTGAAGAAAGCTTCAACTTGGTCAGATCTTGAATGCAGCTCCTCCAAATAATTAGCATCTTGAAACAGAGAGAGGAGTCTTCTTCTATAAATAATCTCAATCTAATCTCTAACCTTGATTGTAGAGAATATTGTTGTTTTTAATGAAATGAAGGCAATGAATATCTTGAGCAAACCTGGAGTAGTTGAATGACATAGCTTTGACGACTGCTCCTCCAGGATCTGGTTTTCTCTGCACTTGGAGTTCATCGGCCTCAACAGAAATTTTCCCTATTAGGATTCAAAATATTGGTATTTCCAAGGTGATCTCAAAGCAATCAACCATTTAGTCTCACTGTCAACGTGATATAAGTGTATAGGGTCGCACATAAGAGTGTTTGGAGAAGTTTGAGGAAGGATTGTGTTGGCCATACTCATATTGGATATGATTGAATGACCAATCATATGACTCATTGGAGTAATGTCAAGTCGGATAAATGTTCCACAGATATTACGAATATTGTATGGAGCATGTTGGCATGTGTTCAAGACGACATTGCATGTACCGTCGAGACCATCACGACGATATTATGAATATCGTCTAGTGGTCACGATGATATGTCCGACTGTGAACCTATAAATGTATTGTTGAAATGTTGTGTGATATCATCGAGATCGTCTCGACGATATTTTAGTTGTCACGATGATATCGTCGAGATCGTCTCGGCGATATTTTAGTTGTCACGATGATGTCGTCGAGATCGTCTCGACGATATAGGTCATCAATATGATATCGTCGTGTAGTCACGATGATATAGATCTTCACAGCGATATCGTCGAGATCGTCTCGACGATATATATCTTCACGACGAGATCGTCGAGATCGTCTCGACGATACTTACTAAATACTCCTATTAAAGACTCGGGTCTGCGGATATCTAATTTTATGCCTTGGGTATAAATAAGGAAGTGATTACGTTTTCCCTAAGAGATCATCTTTTGTGAGATTCAGACAGAAGTGTTCCGCAAGATCTCCACGAGACCCAGTCCGCCGTTGCTGCCTCTCCCCTTGGACGAATCTATCAATCTGTGGGAGATGCTGAGGGCACTCCTTCTCCGACCCGGATCTTGTTGGACAAGAAGCTTGGGGTTCTCCTTCGCTAGTGTGGACTATTGTAGAGGCGCAGATCTACTTTCTGTGCTTGGAACTCTGCCACTTGTTTCTGGACAAGATTGGAGCACCTTTGTTGAGTATTAACTCAATCCCTCTCAGCTATATTGCAATGTGTTGCTTTATTAATTTCTTGATTCATGAAATCGCAAGATCCGAAACTCTTTAGGGTTGTTCTTGTTTGTTTATTCCGCTGCGCAAATATGATGTGTTGTTCCACTCTCGTTTAGAGAAAACCCAATACAAAATAAAATAAAGATCTCCTAAAGAATCTCTATGCTCTATTAGAAATGATTTTATCGAATGCTTAGATCAAATCTGGGGCAGAATAAAGATAGATCTTGGTCGATGGCTCCTTTTCAATTTTCTTGGTTCTCAGGACTTAGAGATTTGATTTCTCAATTGGCACTTCAAAAGTTAGTGTTTCCAGATAAATCTCTTAAGTATATATTGTAACATCCTGCCAGTGCAAACAATATAACAATAGGTCCGGTCGGGACCCCACGCCATATTGAACACACTAGCTAGACGTTAATAAGTTGATAATAGAAAAGAACTACACGAGAGTATCACAAGTGTAAGCGGAAGCCTTAAATAACATTACTTTCAGAATTGTCCACTATCCCAGGAATGAAACATTAAAGAGTTATGGCCTTAAGGCCTTACATTCAGACAATATATCTAACTCAAAACATTATTCGGCTCGCAGGCGGACAATAAAAGGAAAGCAATAAAATAGAGGTTGTGTTGAAACCGATTTCTCGGTCTCTTATGGAGCTCGGGGCCCTCACCGAAATGAGGGGGGGCTATCCCTTACTGATCCCTCGGAGAAGACAAGCGGAAAACAAAGAAAATGACTAAGACCTCAGTCACAGGGAGGAGGTCCCTCCACTAACCCGGAAGATCGTTGAGTGCTTCCCCTCCCAAACCAAAGCTGAGACTCGGGCACCTTGGAGAGCTCTGGAAATGCTAACCAAAGAAAGCCTAAGGAGAGGGATGCTGAAGTGAGATCTTCTCCAAAGGTGCCTTTAAGGTCCTATTTATAGATTTTCTGATCTGGTCTGCAAATAACAGGATTCCGCCTTTTGATTTTACTATCCGCACCCCAAATGGGTCTGCTAACAGCCAAGCTCCGCTGTTCGGAGAGGCTAAGGGCAGACCACCAAGGGTAAAAGGGTAAATTGCCCCTATTGATTTATGGATAAGGGATTCCGAGAACCTTACTGTCGGAGCTCTCGCGGGCCTTCTCGCGGATCCTGCCCGCGACGCTTCTTCTAGGGGATCGCCTTGCGAGAACCCTACTGCCGGAGCTCTCGCGGGCCTTCTCGCGGATCCTGCTCGCGGCGCCTCTTTTAGGGGATCGCCTTGCGAGGACCTCGCTGGCCCATTTTGGTGGTATCTGCCGAGGTCTTGTCGGCTGGGGGCCGATCTTGGCGAGGTCAGGATCTCGCAACTCCTGTCTCGCTGAACCTTCTCGCTCGCCTTTCGGCGAGCTCCGTTTTCTTGCCTGGCGAATATCGGGGTTGTACACAATCCCCGCTCTTCGTGAGGACAAATGTGCTCGCAAAGAATCATCCAACCCCTAGTATTCGCCCGCTCCTGGATGACCTGTCGGGAATCTTTGGTGGGACCCACCCTGTAGGCTATAAATATCGTCCCGAGCTTCCATTGGCGTGCACCGTTACTTTTCTTCCTTTCCCTTAGCTGCATGGAGATGCCGATTTCCGAAGAAGCAGAGGCTCGCCTGAGGGCGATGAGAGCCGGCGGGCTACCTTCCACGACTAGGGTCCCCGCCTGGATGAACCGGCCGCCCCCCGCCCAGTCGCCGAAAGTCAAGAAGGCGAAGGCGGCTCGTCGCATTGGAGATGACTCCGTGATGCTGGATTCCTCCCCGGACGATCGCCGCCCTGAGAAGGTATGAGCTACTCCAGTTTACGTCAATAAATTGCTCTTCATTCATTTCCACTCGCAGGATGCTTTGCCGAGCGAGAACCTTGGAGAACCCGCCGAGGGGTCTCTCAAGAGTCCGCAGGCGGATCTGAACCTCGCTCGGAGAAATGTCACCGGTATGATCTTAATCTCGCATACCGTAATATTTCTTGTCAACTATATATGACCTTCGTTCCTCCTTTCTTACAGTCTCGCCCCTGAAGTCCCCGGTCTGCCAGTCGTCGCGGCCGCCGTCTCTGCCCCCTCCAGGAAAAATCATAGATAAGCCCGGGTTCCAGCTCCTGACGAGCGAGGAGATCGGTGGCTCCGCGCCGCCAAAGATTCCTTCGACCAACAGCATAGCTTATCCCGCCGGCCTGGGCAAATCTCTCTACCCTCACTATGGCAATGTGTTCCATGGCCATCCTTCGACTTCTCGCCCCCCTCTCGGTAAGCGTTATGACCTCGCCGAAACCCTGCGCGAACTCACGCTCGCCATCTAACCTTGTAAAATCTTGCAGAAAATGCCGAAAATCCGCATACCGATTCTGAACTGGGCGATGAAGAGATGTCTCCCCTTCCTGACCAGGTGGAGGAATTCTTAGGGGATCCGCGAGATCCGGAGACGATGAAGCAGCGGGTCGCGGAGCTCTTGAGGAAACACGGGCGAATGCTGATGGACCTCAGCATGCAGGCAAGACGGGATAGGGAAGCCGCGGAGGATAGGCACGCGGTCCTGATGGAGGAATGTGCGAGGCTCCGGCAAGCGAGACAACGCGACTAGGACGAGAATGCCACTACGCCAGAGGTGCACATAGCGAGGATGAGAGACTACGCCTACCTCATGGACCGGGAGGGTCGTTTGGCAGAGGACTATTATAATTCTAGGGTACCGCCGAGATCCGGGTCGCGGGGTGGGGGCCGGTGGAAATGGCTCCCCCACGATTCTCGTTAGCTGCTATATCGTGAAGTTGTTTGTAATAGTTGTCGTCGTCGTTGAACAGTCTCGCTACGTTTCGCGACTCGCATATTCGCCACTCATGTTGGCTTCTATTTCTCTTGACAATAAGTATCATTACCTTTTTCTGGTTTCTCGCTCGCAATCAGTGAATCTATTTTACTTTTGTTATATCGTGCTCGCGAGGACCCTCTGTCCTCGCTAAATGTATTCTGTAGGGATGTTGTTCGCACTAAACCCGCAGGTCTCCCTCGCCCGCGTACGTGATGTGATGTTTTTGTGGATACTCGTGCTCGCCGACGCTTGGACTTCTTCCCGCCCTTTTGTTTTGGCTATAAATAGGCGGTCTTAACTGTGTCAACCACCGCATTTATTCTCGACCTTCTTCTTCCTCTGCTTCGGAGCTCTCGCTCTTTCTCATTCTCGTATTTCTTCCTTTCTCGCAGGTTTCTAAGATGGGCGGTGACGCGGAGTCGGAGGGTCGGCGAAGGGTCGCGAAGGCCTTCGCCGAGCATAGCTTCTTCACTTGTACTTTGACCGATGAGGAGTACTTCAGCGCGGTTGCCGACTACGTCGTCCCCCCGTTCGAGGCACGCCGCCCTAGCGAGGACGACGTGATCAACGACCCGTTGGTTGATGAGTTGGCCATTCCTACTGCCCATTTTGCGGTTGGTCTGCGCCTTCCTTTGTGGCCGAAAGTTCGCCAGGTAATAATCGCTCTCGCTTTTTTTCTTTTTTTTTGCCACTCGAGTCTCGCTCGCCATATGGACTAACCTTGTTCTCCTTGCTTGTTAGGTGCTCAAACACTATGGCGTGGTTCCCGGCCAGCTCACACCTAATGCCATGGCGGTGGTCACCGCCTTCGCTTGTTACCTTCGCGAGGAGCACATCGAGTTCAGCCTCCCGGTCTTCCGGAAGCTGTTCTCATTCCGCGCCTACAAAGACGGGACAGCCTATTTCGTGGGCACGGGCCCGAAGGTTGTCGAGACCGTCAACAAGGCCCACTTCTGGGCCCAAAAGTTCATCGTCGTCAAGGGGAACTTCGGCAACATTCCCCTCTCGCCGGTTCAACATAGCGAGACCACCTACCGGCCCACCGCCCTCGGCGGCCATGACGCCCTCCTCCATCAGTTCTTCTGCAAGAAGAACTTCGAAGTCGTCTACCTCCGCCGCAACCTAGATTCGCTGCCTCCGGTTCTCGCCGGGGAAGGTAAAGATCTCGCCTAACTCCTACGCCTTTATTCGCCACCACATCGTACTTATCGAAACGACTGTTTGTTTCTAGGTGAGCGAGATCTGCCCCATCATCCCCCCTACGCGAGCAACCGGAAAACCGATGCTACCATGGCTCTCTCTACCATGGGGGCGGAAGCTTGCCGAGGCGTCGCCACTCCGGCTGAGCCCTCTTCTCGCAAGAGATCGGGGGCTTCCGGTAGTCACGCTGCCCCTTCGAGATCTCCGCCAAAGAAGAAGAGCAAGAAGAGCGCCGTCTCGCTCGCTCCTTCGAAGGGCAAGGAGCCCCGCGAGGCCGCCTTCGACGAGTTTGACCTTACTGTCCTCTCGGGGGGCGAGGACGAAGAGCCCTGCCAAGAGGCGGTCAGGACCTCCGTCCTCCCCATCCCGGTGAACCACTACAACTTCGGCCTCGGCCAGAGGCGCCGGGACGAGACTGGTGAGCCCCTCGTCACTTGGAAGCCAGAGACCAACAGGGTGGATATCTCCTCCATCCTCCCCTCCTGGGTGGAGAAGGAGACCGTCAGCGGTCATGCCTTCGACCTCGCGTTCGCTCTCTACGGTCGTGAGGACGCGGGGTCTTATAAGGATGAAACCGCGAGAACCCTTGCTTACTAGAGTGCGGGGTCTCAGCTGCGCTCTGTCGAGCTCTCCCACATGACGGGGAGGCATTGCTTACAGCTGGAGCTTCAGAATGTGGAGCTTGCGAGGGCCTACCAGGGGGTTCTTGCCGAGAACACGCAGCTGAAGGAGAAGCTGCTCGTCGCGGAGGGTAGTGTGGTGAGTCACCTAGACCTCATTTTCCTTTCCTTTGGCCATTTCGCCTCTTTAATTGAACTTATTTGCAGGATGTCAAGACCGCCGGGAGAGCCGACGCTCGCATCAAAGATTTGGAGGGCGAGGTGGCTGGGCTGAAGGCCCTAAACTGCGACCTCACTCACGTTGTTGTTCCCCCCTCACCTCGCCATTTGAAAGAAGACCGGCGAGCGCGAGACGAAGAAATCCGTGTGGTGTCTATAGAGTCCGCTCGCTACATTTTCTCGGTGATGAAGGCGGCCGGCCTCTTGGCCGATGATGCGGTCGACATGACACTGGAAGACGTCGTCCTGGAGCTCTTCCTCTCTCTTTCGCCAGTGAAGGACAGTGATGACGAAGAAGGATCTGCGGGTGGTTCCTGAAGCTCGCCGCCATTCTCCTTTTTGTGATGTAATTTTTGATCGGCAAGATCGCCGAAGATTGTAACCGAACTGCGAAGTATAGAATGCAGATTCTGTTGTCCACTGTGCTTTCCCTTTCTCGTTTTCATTTTCACTTGTCGAAGGTCTCGTCCTCGCTTATCTCGATATCCACCTTCGCGGGGTTTATTCTCGCGGCGGTCGTTCTCGCGCCGTGCTTTATTGGATATATATGCGTAGGACATTTTGGCTGCTCTGGCCTTTCGCCGTTCGCCTTAGGATTACTACGCTTTTAGGTATGCGTATTTTCTTCGTCTTCGTGGGGCGTTTTTCCTCTGGGCGGGAGCTCGCCCCTTACCTGGAGCCGGCAACCTTTCCGCCGAGAACTGGATGTTCTGGATCGCATAGGATTAGTTCTCGCCACTCGCATAGTATCGTGCGAAATCCCTCTTTGTCGAGCGAGCCGATCCGCCGAGCGAGACTGAGCATTCCAGCATAGACCTGTCACCCTTGTCAGTCGTTCCAGATATCAACCTGAACCCCCCGTCTAGGTGAGAGCCCAGGAGCGGAATCGATCTGGGGCACTCCAGCACCAACCTATCCAACCTCGCCAGCCTCTCCAGAGATCAACCTGGACCCCCCATTTATGTGAGAGCCCAGGAGCGGAATCGATCTGGGGCATTCCAGCACCAACATATCCAACCTTGCCAGTCTCTCCAGAGATCAACCTGAACCCCCCGTCTAGGTGAGAGCCCGAGAGCGGAATCGATCTGGGGCATTCCAGCACCAACATATCCAACCTTGCCAGCCTCTCCAGAGATCAACATGAACCCCCCGTCTAGGTGAGAGCTCGGGAGCGGAATCGATCTGGGGCATTCCAGCACCAACATATCCAACCTTGCCAGCCTCTCCAGAGATCAACCTGAACCCCCCGTCTAGGTGAGAGCCCGGGAGCGGAATCGATCTGGGGCATTCCAGCACCAACATATCCAACCTTGCCAGCCTCTCCAGAGATCAACCTGAACCCCCTGTCTAGGTGAGAGCCCGGGAGCAGAATCGATCTGGGGCATTCCAGCACCAACATATCCAACCTTGCAAGCCTCTCCAGAGATCAACCTGAACCCCCCGTCTAGGTGAGAGCCTGGGAGCGGAATCGATCTGGGGCATTCCAGCACCAACATATCCAACCTTGCCAGCCTCTCCAGAGATCAACCTGAACCCCCCGTCTAGGTGAGAGCCCGGGAGCGGAATCGATCTGGGGCATTCCAGCACCAACATATCCAACCTCGCCAGCCTCTCCATAGATCAACCTGGACCCCTCGTCTAGGTGAGAGCCCGGGAGCGAAATCGATCTGGGGCATTCCAGCACCAACATATCCAACCTTGCCAGCCTATCCAGAGATCAACCTGAACCCCCCGTCTAGGTGAGAGCCCGGGAGCAGAATCAATCTGGGGCATTCCAGCACCAACATATCCAACCTTGCCAGCCTCTCTAGAGATCAACCTGAACCCCCCGTCTAGGTGAGAGCCCGGGAGCAGAATCAATCTGGGGCATTCCAGCACCAACATATCCAACCTTGCCAGCCTCTCCAGAGATCAACCTGAACCCCCCGTCTAGGTGAGAGCCCGGGAGCGGAATCGATCTGGGGCATTCCAGCACCAACATATCCAACCTTGCCAGCCTCTCCAGAGATCAACCTGAACCCCCCGTCTAGGTGAGAGCCCGGGAGCGAAATCGATCTGGGGCATTCCAGCACCAACATATCCAACCTTGCCAGCCTCTCCAGAGATCAACATGAACCCCCCGTCTAGGTGAGAGCCCGGGAGCGGAATCGATCTGGGGCATTCCAGCACCAACATATCCAACCTTGCCAGCCTCTCCAGAGATCAACCTGAACCCCCCGTCTAGGTGAGAGCCCAGGAGCGGAATCGATCTGGGGCATTCCAGCACCAACATATCCAACCTTGCCATCCTCTCCAGAGATCAACCTGAACCCCCCGTCTAGGTGAGAGCCCGGGAGCAGAATCGATCTGGGACATTCCAGCACCAACATATCCAACCCTTGTCACCCCGGCACGGCGGTAGTTATAAGCATCACAAAGAAGGAGTAAGACATTCATTAAACAACATAATAAAGCTTTCAAGGGTAAAATCGTTTCAAATCATCCCCGCTCCGGGCTCGGTCGAGGGGCACCCCTTCCACATCTTGGAGGTGATACCCCCCCCCCCCCCCCCCCCCCCCCGATTTGAGCACCTCGCTTACAATATATGGACCCTCCCAGTTGGGGTTAAGCTTACCTACCGCGGCCCCTCTGCTTGCTGCATCGACCTTCTTCAGGACTAGGTCTCCTTTCTGAAAGTGCTTTATCCGGATATGTTTGTCGAAATATCGAGCCATCCGCCGCTTGACCTCTTCCTGCCTGATGATGGCCAAGTCCCGGAGTTCTTCCACCAGGTCCAAAGACAGCCTCTGCTCCGCATTGTTATCTTCTAGCCACTCTTCATCCCCCTCGCTCGCAGCGATCACCCGGGGGGTCTTTACCTCAAACTCTATGGGGAGAACGGCCTCGGACCCATGAGAGAGCTTGAATGGAGTCTCCCCGGTGGCGGTATTCGGAGTAGTCCTCATGGCCCAGAGGACGGAGGGTAGCTGTTCCACCCAGTTTCACCGAAGGTTTTCCACTTTCTTTTTTAATAGGTTAACGATTATTTTGTTTGCCGCCTCCACCTGCCCATTGCTCCTTGGGTGGTAGACCGATGCGAACCTGAGGTCAATGCCGAGTTGAGTGCAGAAGCCAACAAACTCTTCACTGGCAAACTGCGGCCCATTATCTGTCACTATAGCTAGAGGGAGCCCGTGCCTGCAAATTATCTCCCCCCCCCCCCACACAAAATTCCTTACAACCTGAGAGGTTACCTTAGCGAGTGCTTTCACTTCTACCCACTTAGAGAAGTAGTCGATCATGACCAGCAGGAACTTCCTCTGGCCGCTGGCTTGGGGGAAGGGACCGACCAGGTCCAACCCCGATATGGCAAAGGGCCAGGGAGCCGTGATGGTCCGGAGCCTTTGAGCTGGGAGGAGTTGGAGTGGAGCGTAGAGCTGGCACTTCGGACACTTCCTCGTGAACTCTGCCGCATCCTTGCTGAGAGAGGGCCAGAAGTAGACTTGCCTCAACACCCTCCCTTCCAGGGTCCGACTCCCGGAGTGACTGCCGCACTCCCCGGAGTGGATTTCTTCCAGGACACTCGGAACCTCCTCCTCGGAAACACAACGGGCCAGGAGTCCCGAGAGGGTCTTCCTATATAGCCCTCTTGCATGTAAGGAATAATAGGTGGACTTATACCTGAAGCGCCTCTTGTCCACGTCCTCTCCAGGGAACTTCCCAGAGGATAGGAAGGTGATGAATGGGTCCATCCACGAGGCTTGTCGATCCACCTCCATCAATTCCCCTTCCTCGATGGAGGGCCGGAAGAGTTCCGAAGCCGTCCCCCCTGCTCGGGGACCGAACTTGGCTAAGAGATCCGCCTGGGTGCTCTCCTCCCTCGGCACGTGTTTGATGGAGAAGGTGCGGAGCTGCCCGATGACCCCCATAACCTTCTCCAGGTATAGCAGGAGGGTCGGGTCCTTCGCTTCAAACTCTCCATTGATTTGGCATGCTACCACCATGGAGTCCGTCGAGACCTCCACGTCCTACACCCCCCGTTCCCGGGCCAACCGAAGGCCCGCTATCACTGCCTCGTACTCAGCCTGGTTGTTGGTGATTGGGAAATGGATGTTTACGGCTTGCTCAATCCGGGTCCCCTGGGGACTCACCAGGACTATCCCCCCTCCATAGGAGTACTTTCCCGATGCTCCATCCACTAACTTCTTCCATGCCTCTGGGGGAGGCGGCTCGTGCTCCCCCACCTCGGCCGCATAGTCGGCCATGAAGTCTGCCACCGCCTGAGCCCTGATGGACGTCCTGGGCACGAACGTGATATTGAATTCACTTAATTCCACGGACCACTTTGCCAACCTTCCCGAGTGCTCCACCCCTTCCATGATTTTTCGGAGCGGGTGGTCCGCCACTACCTTGATTGAATGGGCTTGGAAGTAAGGTCGGAGCCTCCGGGCCGACACCACCAATGCGAAGGCTAACTTTTCCAGGATCGGGTATCGGAGCTCTGCCTTCTTCAGCACTCGGCTGACGTAGTAGATAGGGAACTGTTTCTTCCCCTCTTCCCGGATCAACACGGAACTTACTGCTTCGGACCCTACCCCCAGGTACAGGGATAGGTCTTCCCCTGGCCTCGGCCCCTGGAGCAGAGGGGTTCGGGTGAGCTGTTCCTTAAGAGCCTGGAAGGCCTCCTCGCACTCGTGGGTCCATTCAAACTTCTTGTTGCCCCGTAGCACCTTGAAGAAAGGCGCACACTTTTCCCCTGCCTTGGAGAGGAACCTGCTGAGCCCAGCTAACTTCCCTGTAAGGCTCTGAACCTCCTTCGGATTCCTTGGCGACCCCAACTCCATTACCGCCTTAACCTTGTCCGGGTTAGGCTCCACTCCTGCGGGGGTGATTAAGTGGCCTAGGAACTTTCCTCTGGTTGCCCCGAAGACACATTACAAGGGATTGAGTTTCATCTTGTAGCGCCGCAGGGTCCCGAACGTCTCCTCAAGGTCTCGGAGGTTAGACCCAAGGTCTCGGCTCTTTACCATGAGGTCGTCAACATAAACCTCCAAGTTTCTTCCCTTCTGCTCGCGGAAGACTCTGTCCATCATCCTTTGGTATGTGGCACCTGCATTCTTGAGCCCGAATGGCATCATCTTATAACAGTAGCATCCATCCCCCGTGATGAAGGAGACATCTTTGATGTCTGGGGGGTGCATGCGGATTTGATGGTAACCTGAAAAAGCATCTAAGAAAGACATCATAGGAAAACCGACGGCTGAGTCAACCAGCGCGTCGATCCTAGGCAGGGGGTAACAATCCTTAGGGCATTATTTATTAAGTAAAGAAAAGTCGATACACATCCTCCATTTACCTCCTCCCTTCTTTACCATAACTACGTTGGAGACCCAGCCTGGATACTGGATCTCCGTTACAAAGTCTGCCTGTAGGAGCTTGCTCACCTCCTCGCGGATGGGCCCTTCCAGCTTGTCGGCGGGGCCCTCTTCTTCTGGCGGATAGGGCAGGTGCCGAGGTCGAGGTTGAGGCGATGGCAAGCCACATCCGCGTCGATCCCGGGCATTTCTGCGGCGCTCCAAGCGAAGACATCTATGTTTCTCTGCACGCACGCCAGGATCTCCGCTTGATCCTCCGGGTTGAGTCCTCCGCTGACCCGGACCTTCTCTATCACCCCTAGCCGGTTGGTGACCTCGAGCTCCACGACCTCGTCCATAGCCTCCAGCCGGGACTGCTCTCCCCAAGCCCTCTCCTCCTCGGTATAAGCGAGAGTCTGGGTTCCTTCGTCGACCTCCTTCTCTACCACCATCATCTCCTCCGCCCCTCCCTCCTGGGCCTTCTCTTCTTCTTCCTCTCTTTCCGCCTGGGGTCCCTCAGCTACCCCTTCCTGGGCATGGACTTCATCTTCCTCCATCTTCTCCTCGGCTACCTCCTTACCTCCGGCTTCGGCCGCCTCCTCCATCATCTTATCCCACTCCTCCGCTTTTCCCATCCAGGAGATGGTGTTGATAGCCGTCACGTAGCACTGCCTTGCCACCTTGGGATCCCCCCTGATCCGCACCTGAACCCCTCCGTCGTTGAACTTAAGGCATTGATGAAAGGTGGAGGGGACACAGCAGAATGCGCTGATGAGTGGCCGTCCGAAGGTGGCGCTATAGCTACTTGGAGCGTCCACTATGACAAATCGGTAGTTCCTGGACTGCCCACCCAGGGTCACATGAAGTCCTACTCCCCCTTCCACTTCTTTCCTCTCCCCCGAGAATCCAAACAGAGGGCCATCCGAGGCCAACACCCTTCTGGGCTCCACCTCCATCCCGTCAAACGCCTTCTTGAAGATGACGTTGACCGAACTTCCATTGTCCACTAGGATTCAGGAGACGGTGAAATTATCGATCGCCGTCTGAATGACCAGTGCGTCGCAGAATGGGTCCTCATAGCCCGGCATGTCCTTCTGAGTGAAAATGATTTTTTCGGTCGGGGGCGGAGCGGTGGATGTTGAAGCCACGCTCCAGCGGTAGATGGTATGGAGGCTAGCCTTGCGGGTCGCCTCCACCCCTACCCCCCCCCCCCCATGGATCACCCCGATCCCTCCTCTACTCCCCACATCGTTTCTATCCTCACACCTTTCCTCATCTTCCTCTCGAGGTTCGACCTCCACGATCCTCACTGGCTGCAGCTGCTGTGGCGCGGGCGCTCTGCCCCTCTTCACTTCCAGGAACTCCGGGCAGGTGTCCGTTGAGTGACCTTCCTCATCATGGAAGATACAATATGGCAACGTCACCTCCCCTGCATCGGCCTCCGCCACCTTATTCCTTCTCCTCCTAGCGGCTGTTGTTTCCACCTCGCCTCTCCTTCCTCTTCCTCTTCCCCGTCCAATTGCCATGGCCTGTTGAGGTGGGGGAGGCATCTGCATTGGACCCTGCCTCCACCCTAACTGGGGGGGCCTCCATTGACCTCCGACATGGTTACCCCTTCCTGGGCCGTAACCCCTTCCCTTCCCTTGCATTCCTCCGCCTTGCAGCCTCCATCCCCCCTCCGGGGCCCGGGGCTCTTCCCTTCTCCTGACCTCCTGCTGCCTCACCTCCAGCTCATTGAGCTTCGCTAGCCTCTTGGTGAGCTCCGGGTTGGCTTCTTCACTCGCGACTTCCTCCGACACCCTCTCCATCAGCTCATCATAGGAGACGGGGGCCTTTCTCTTCAACGCCATCTTGAAGAAACTTTCTTTCAACCCGACCGTGAAGGCGAGTTGGAGTGCAAACCCAGGCATCTCCTGAGTGAGCTGCACTTCCTCCTGGAACTGATCGGCATATTGAGCCAACGACTCCCTGGGTTCCTGCTTCACTTTGAAGAGGGAATCAGCGTCCTTCTTCCTCTTTTGTGAGGTCGAGAACCTCAGCAAAAAACTTCGGCGCAAATCCTCGAACGCGTAGATTGATCCTGCAGGGAGCTGATGGAACCAGTCCCTGGCCTTCTCCTTGAGGGTGACGGCAAAGAGCAGACACTTGAAGGCATCTGACATCGGCCTGATGGAGACCGAGTCTTCGAAACTCTGCAGATGCTGGACAGGGTCATCCCTGCCGTTGTAGTACACCCGGTCCCACTCTCCAAACCCCCCTGGGACGGGTGCGGAAAGCACCAGCTCGCAAAAGGGGCTTCCCCCTCCTGTCACCCATTCTGGCTCCGCTCGCCCCCCAAGCTCTCTCGCTAGACTGGATCTCGCCGGGACTGCACTCGCGAGGGCGGCGCTCGCCTGAACCACCTCGACCGTCGCCGCATCCTCCTGGCGCGCGCTCGCCTGCGCCGCGCTCGCTGGGACAGAGCTTGTCGTCACTGAGCTCGTCGGCCCGGCGCTCGCCGGCGCGGAGCTCGCCGGCCTCGGGCTCGCCGGGCTGACGAACAACACTCGCCCCTCCCTGTCCTGTCCTGATCCAACGGCAACTTCCTTTCCAGCCCTTCCCCCCCGGGGCATTCTCGCCAACCGTCGTTGGGGGAGGGGTCACCCGAGGTGTTGGGGTCGCAAACTCGCTTCGCAGAGCTGTGACAGTAAACCCCAAGGTGTCGAGCACCTCCTTTCTGAAATCTGCGAGCATCCTGGCCATCGCCACCTGGGGTGTCTCGCTGAACTCCTCGCCTTGCTCTTCATTTCCCGCCATAACCCTTCTCTGGAACTTTCTTGAACCAGCCACGCTCCACGCTCAGCGCACCAAAATGTTGAAACCGATTTCTCGGTCTCTTATGGAGCTCGGGGCCCTCACCGAAATGAGGGGGGGCTAGCCCTTACTGATCCCTCGGAGAAGACAAGCGGAAAACAAAGAAAATGACTAAGACCTCAGTCACAGCGAGGAGGTCCCTCCACTAACCCGGGAGATCGTTGAGCGCTTCCCCTCCCAAAACAAAGCTGAGACTCGGGCACCTTGGAGAGCTCTGGAAATGCTAACCAAAGAAAGCCTAAGGAGAGAGAAGCTGAAGTGAGATCTTCTCCAAAGGTGCCCTTAAGGTCCTATTTATAGATTTTCTGATCTGGTCTGCAAATAATAGGATTCCGCATTTTGATTTTACTATCCGCACCCCAAATGGGTCTGCTAACAGCCAAGCTCCGCTGTTCGGAGAGGCTAAGGGCAGACCACCAAGGGTAAAAGGGTAAATTGCCCCTATTGATTTATGGATAAGGGATTGCAAGAACCTTACTGTCGGAGCTCTCGCAGGCCTTCTCGCGGATCCTGCCCGCGACGCTTCTTCTAGGGGATCGCCTTGCGAGAACCCTGCTGCCGGAGCTCTCGCGGGACTTCTCGCGGATCCTTCTCGCGGCGCCTCTTTTAGGGGATCGCCTTGCGAGGACCTCGCTGGCCCATTTTTGTGGTATCTGCCGAGGTCTTGTCGGCTGGGGGCCGATCTTGGCGAGGTCTGGATCTCGCAACTCCTGTCTCGCTGAACCTTCTCGCTCGCCTTTCGGCGAGCTCTGTTTTCTTGCCTGGCGAATATCGGGGTTGTACAGGTTGGCCTTCAAGGGCCAACACAACATATGGCTTTAGCCCGCTACTTTCCACTTGGCTCACCAACACCTGCACCAACATCCAATGAGAGGTAAATGAGGGTCAGCTATGAGTTGACCACAAACTGCATAACGATCCCACCCCCACCCCCGGCCATCTAGCCGGCTGAGGGGCGTGTCACCGCTAATACTTCAAGCAAGCCGTACATGTAACATGTAATCATATAAAGAAAGTGCAACTACACTACACAGAGTGAGGTTTCAAGCACAATCAATCTTCTAGGTTGAGCATCAATGTAAGGGGAACCTAGGTATACACATGATGTTGGTTGGGTTCACCCAAAGGATTCCCACAACCGCCTAAGCAGTCACATAAGGCGGACAAACAATCCACAATCAACTCCACCCTAAGTAACACAAACTTAGGCGGGAAAAGAGCTTTTGTCGGTCTAGGTGAATACCTTCCACGACCTCTCCCATGATTACACAGTGTACAGGAGGTTGGTACCTCTCACCGATTTGCATGGAAACGGGTTCAATTCAGCTTTGTCCGTGCTCTAGTCGTCATGATCTACTGCACGATGCGGGTACAGCTTTGCCTCGGCCCATAAGGGTTTAACACATTCAAGAGTTACACAAAATGATGGCTACGCACCCAATTCTTCCAAGAGGACTTAGTCTTCGCACACACAACCACTGAAGGAGGTACAAGACCGTTCCACTTCAAAACTCGTGGTGAAGGTTTTCATTCAATCACATTTCAAGCATGGGGATTTCATTAGGCTCTCCGAAAAACACCTAAATCTCAAGTCCCGCAATACGATGTCATTTCTCACTGAGTCATTCTTCGACAGGCATTCTACGATTAACCTAAATGCACGTCACAATCAAGCATCACGGATCCGGGCTAACGACCACGGGTAGGCTTCATACAAAATGCCTAAATTTGTTCGTCTATCGGATTTCTACATGCAATAAATGTCGGGGATTGACACAATCTACCCAGAATTTTGAAGAACTATAGGAAGTCCTACACTGCACTAATTAGTGAAAAAGAACCTCAAAATGCATAGAAAAAGGAATGAGAGGACCAAACACATCCTAAGACTGGGAGGAAGGATCGTTACCCTTCCCACTCTCTTTGGTGCTATGAATCCGAGTTTTCAATCGGATGGAAAGAACTGCTCTGGGCTGCTCTTCGTGGATCTGGAAACATCTCGTAATTCGAAGTTTCGTCAATGGCGTAAGATGTCTTCTTCTTCTTCCTTGGCTCTCAGATTTCTTAAGCTTGGAGAGAGAGTGTAAAGGTAATAATAGACCTAAAGTTATCTCCCAAAGATCCTTTAAGGGATTTCGAAATGATCCTAGCCGTCAGATTCCTTTTTCACGAAGATCAAAATAGTTTCGGACTTAGCATTTGACGTCAACCTCCGTCAAAATTGAAAGAGGTAAAAATAAGCGCTCTATCTGCATTCATCGGGTAGTCACGATAATTCATCGAGACATTAGAATTCTTCAAGACATTTCGACGATTCGTCGAGACCACTCGAGACCATTCGGCAATTCATTGAAACCAAACAACAAACAGTGTTTGTCGAGACCTTTCAAGACCTTTCGACGATTTATCGAGATTCGTCGAGATCATTCACTAACACTCGCCGAATCAATTATGTTTGTCGAAACCACTCGACGAAACACGTCAAATAAAATGTGTTCATCGAGACCTTTCGACGAATCCTGGCAGTACTTCCTTTCTCAACCCAATTTCTTAAAAGTGGGGTGTTACAACTCCACCTCCGTTAAAAGAATTTCGTCCCAAAATTACGAAAATAGTAAGGAATAAAAATTTAAATTATACCTGATAGGAATAGCTAGGGGTACTCTGTAAGCATGGTTTGCTCTCTTTCCCAAGAGAGTTCCTCTCTCCCGCAATTGTTCCAACGGACCTTCACCATTCGGATAGCTTTGTTCCACAATTGCTTCACCTCAGTGTCTTCAATGTGTATGCGTTTGACTTTGGTCTCTAGCCCACCATCAATCGGCAGTTCATCAACCGCAACTATATGTGTAGCCTCTTTCACAGCCTTTCTCAATATTGAAAATGTGAAATACATCGTTCAGACCGCTTAACTCCTCAGATAGAACAAGCTGGTAGGTGTTGGAACATGGTCTTCCGCATCTCCTAGGTTTGAGAATAACAAATCCTATGTGTATTTGATCTTGTGTGTTTAAGTGTGCATGAAATCAAAGTCCACATGACTCATGGATGGTTGCCCACAATTTTGAGCCAGCAGTTCCAAGTTTCCCACTAGCGTTGGCGGTAGCACGTAGCGCCTGGCGCTAGCGATGATAGCGCAATTCCGAGAGCACATATGGAAGGAGATAACGCCTGGCGGTAGGCGATGGCGCAGGATGTAGCGACGCACACGTTTGGCAAGAAGGAATTGTTTCCTCGGATTGAAGATTCTGCCGCGCAGAATGTGTCCTAATATGGGATAGCGCTGGTGGTAACCGATAGTGCTGGCGGTAGCGCGGAACACAAGAGGAATCTCAGCAGAGTTGCCACGGATTAAAGATTCTCGCGCGCAAAATATTACTTAATATGGGATAGCGCCAGCGGTAGCGATAGCGCAGGCGCTAGTGCTGAAGCTATAAAAAGGACTCCTCTCCTCTCGTTTCAGACACACATCAGAGAGATATCATAGAGAGATAGAGTGCCAGAATTCCAGAGGCTATCTTGGCCGAAAGTTGAAGTCCTACCAAAGTTCTGCAAACTTCTGAAGGAGAATCTGATCACGCCGGATCCAAACGAAGTCCGCCTCTACAACGCTTATTCTACAGCAGATCTTCGCCTCTGTCTTCAGAAGGGAGTTTTTACTTATTTTCATTTCATATTTTTCTTGTAAAGGGTTAGTGAAATCGCCTCGTGTTGGCGACTAGGTCTGGGTAGGACTTAGGGGGAAACTCGCCTCGTGTTGGCGACTAGATCTAGGCTAGGTCTAGGGGGTGCTCGAGGCCACATCCGGGGAAGGGTTGGCTAGAGCGGCTTGAGGATGAATCCGGGGAGGATAGGCTAGGGTCACCGATTCGTGGGGATGCGAGTCGGGATAGAAAACAAAAAGAGTTTACTATTCATCGCCACCGATTTCTAGCGTCATAGAAGTCAACTTTTGTAAAACTGTATTCAATATTAATAAAGCATGTCTCTACTTTATTTCAATTGTTTTACTTGACTTTCTATTGTCTTAATCTTACATTATTCCAAAGTTTTAGAAATATCACTAAAGTTTTTGAAAACCCTTATTCACCCCCCCCCCCCCCACCTCTAAGGGCGCCTACCGATCCAACAAGTTGTATCAGAGCGAGGTTATTCCAATCGGCTTAACAACCGGGAATAATGGCGTCTCATGATCTCGCTTTTCCTGAGGGTCAAGGGGTTAGTCGACCACCTCTCTTTACTGGGTCAGATTTTAACTACTGGAAAAATCGAATGATGTGTTTTCTTATGACCATGGATGTAGAAGTATGGAACATGGTAGAAGTTCGGTACTCTCCTCCTACAACTGTAGTAAGAGAGGCGACATTAGCAAAACCTAAAGATAAATGGGATGATAACGATAAACTAAGGTGTAAAAATAATGCTAAAGCAATGAACGTTTTATATTGCGCTTTAAATAGGACTGAGTTTAATAGAATTTCTGCATGCACAACTGCTTATGATATTTGGAATCAATTGGAAGTTACTCATGAAGGTACATCACAGGTGAAAGATGCAAAGCTATTCCAACTGGAATCTGAATATGAAAAATTCAGGATGGATACCGAACAGGACATTAACTCGATGTCCACCCGCTTCACCAAGATCGTCAACGCTTCAAAGGCACTTGGAAAGACCTACTCAGACGGGGACTTGGTGAGGAAAATTCTTCGCTCCTTACCTCCAAGGTTCAATCCAAAGGTGACAGCCATCTCGGAGTCGCACAATTTAAGAACGCTCCAGATCGAGAACCTTATTGGGAATCTTAAAACCCATGAGGTAGAACTCCAGATTCAACATGATGAATACAACAAAGAGCCAAAGAAAAAGGCGCTAGCACTAAAGTCAAAGAAGGAGAGCATCGAAGATGATGATGAAGATGAAGAAGGTCTCCTGGTGGAGAACTTCAGGAAGTTTATCAGGAACCCGGAAAGAAGGAACACATTCCGCAAATACTTCCAAAAGGATAATCGGCGAAAGGGATCTTCCTCTTCATCAAGGAAAGAAAAAGGAAGCGAAGATGAAGAAGAAAGACCACCACCAGAGTGCTACCACTGCAGAAAGACCGGGCACATTCGGAGCCAGTGCCCAAAGTATCAAAAGGAGCAAAAAGAACAACACAAAGTAAAAGAGAAGAAGAAAGTACTAAAAGCCGCAACTTGGGGTGATTCTTCCTCTGAAGAATCAAACGAGTCTGAGTCAAGTAGCGAGGAGGAAGCAAACTTATGCTTAATGGCGAAGAGCAACGATGACGACACCAGTGTTCTTAGCGACACTGAGGTAATTCCTCCTACTTTCGAAGAACTCTATGATGAATTTGTCTTAACTTGCAAATCCTATGATCAAAGTATAAAAGATAATATTATATTAAATCGTGAAAATGAATCTATTATCAAAGAAAATCGTAAACTCACAAAAAAGGTGAATTCCCTTGAAAAAAGAAAGGTTTCATGTCAAGAGTGTGAGCACTCTTTATTTTTGGCAAAAGAACTTGAAGTTTCTCTTTCTAAAGCCCTCTCACAAAACAAAATTATTGCAAAAGAAAAGGGGGACTTAGAGAGAAAATTAAAAACCTCTCTTTTACAAATTCAAAATAACAAAAAGGGATTTGAAAACAAATGTGTTATGATTGTACAAGAAAATACTTTTCTTAAAAAACAAAATCATGACCTCAATATAGCCATTAAAAAATTCGGGATTGGTCAAAAATCCATGTATATTTTTGGGAAACCAATGTTATGGTTCTGCAAAATTTGGGGTCGGATATAAAAGTGAACCCTACCGCCCAGCGCTAGCCACTAACGCCGGCGGTAGCTCAAGTGTTAAAAAATCTTCTGCTTTTTCTAATATTCAAGCATCACCCAACAAGAGCAACGTAGAAACTCAGAAAAGGGTCTCAACTCCCTTTATTTCGTGTGCTAATTGTCTTAAGTTTGGACACACGTCTAGCTCTTGTAGGAATATAAAACAACGTTCTTTAAAACAAATCTGGGTACCTAAGAAATCCACTTACTCTATGGGTGGTACCTCTTGGGTATCTGGATCTTTACTCTCATCTTCTCTCTAGATTTGCAGGAAGGCTAAGGAAACGGAGGACGTGTGGTACTTGGACTCAGGCTGCTCCAAGCACATGACGGGCAACAAAGCAAAATTCCTTAGCCTAGAAAATAAGAAAGGAGGGATCGTAACGTTTGGTGATAACGGTAAAGGAAGGATCATGGGAGTTGGTACAGAGGGTAACGAATCTTTTCTTATCTCAAATGTTCTTTATGTTAAAGGTTTGAAACATAACTTAATATCTATAAGTCAACTATGTGATAAAGGATTAGACGTATTATTTGAATCATCCACTAATTGTTGAAACCGAGACTTGCGAACAAGACTTAGTCTCTGTGGAGTTCGGGGCCCTCAGCTAGCCGAGGGGCGACCAATCCTTACTCCTCCCAAGGGAGAGCTCTAGGTTGAAGGTGTTGGAACTAGGGACTGGACCAAGGGCTTAGTGGGGAGGTCCCGCCACATACCCAGAAGCCCCTTAGGAACTTCCCCTCCCAAGCCACTACTAAGCTTGGGCACCACTGGAGGCTCTCCTCACCCCCCTAGAGAGACTTGGGGAGGGAGAGAGAGAGGGAGAGAACTAGCCAAGAATCAGCTCCCCTCAAATGGTGCCCCCTTGGTCCTATTTATAGGATTTTTGAAGTTGGGCTGCAAATAGCCGAAGACTGGTCTGCCAGATTACCAAAATACCCTTGAACTGGGCTGCAGATAGCCAAATCCCGCTGCTCTTGGACTGCGAATAACCAAAACTGGACTGCGAATAGCCAAATCCCACTACTCTTGGGCGCTAAACGCAGACCGCCTACCCGGCAAGGTTCTGGGCGAGCCGGAGGCCTCTCGGCCCTCCCAGCTCGCCCCCACAAGGGTCTGGGCGAGCCGGAGGCCTCCCGGCCCTCCCAGCTCGCCCCCACAAGGGTGTGGGCGAGCCGGAGGCCTCCCGGCCCTCCCGGCTCGCCCCCACAAGGGTGTGGGCGAGCCGGAGGCCTCCCGGCCCTCCCGTCTCGCCCCCACAAGAGTGTGGGCGAGCCGGAGGCCTCCCGGCCCTCCCGGCTCGCCCCCACAAGGGTGTGGGCGAGCCGGAGGCCTCCCGGCCCTCCCGGCTCGCCCCAACAAGGGTCTGGGCGAACCGGAGGCCTCCCGGCCCTCCCGGCTCGCCCCCACAAGGGTGTGGGCGAGCCGGAGGCCTCCCGGCCCTCCCGGCTCGCCCCCACAAGGGTCTGGGCGAGCCGGAGGCCTCCCGGCCCTCCCGGCTCGCCCCCACAAGGGTGTGGGCGAGCCGGAGGCCTCGTGGCCCTCCCGGCTCGCCCCAACAAGGGTCTGGGCGAGCCGGAGGCCTCCCGGCCCTCCCGGCTCGCCCCCACAAGGGTGTGGGCGAGCCGGAGGCCTCCCGGCCCTCCCGTCTCGCCCCAACAAGGGTCTGGGCGAGCCGGAGGCCTCCCGGCCCTCCCGGCTCGACCCCACAAGGGTCTGGGCGAGCCGGAGGCCTCCCGGCACTCCCGGCTCGCCCCCACAAGGGTGTGGGCGAGCCGGAGACCTCCCGGCCCTCCCGGCTCGCCCCCACAAGGGTGTGGGCGAGCCGGAGGCCTCCCGGCCCTCCCGGCTCGCCCCCACAAGGGTGTGGGCGAGCCGGAGGCCTCCCGGCCCTCCCGGCTCGCCCCCACAAGGGTGTGGGCGAGCTGGAGGTCTCCCGGCCCTTCCGGCTCGCCCCCACAAGGGTCTGGGCGAACCGGAGGCCTCCCGGCCCTCCCGGCTCGCCCCCACAAGGGTGTGGGCGAGCCGGAGGCCTCCCGGCCCTCCCGGCTCGCCCCCACATGGGTGTGGGCGAGCCGGAGGCCTCCCGGCCCTCCCGGCTCGCCCCCACAAGGGTGTGGGCGAGCCGGAGGCCTCCCGGCCCTCCCGGCTCGCCCCCACAAGGGTGTGAGTGAGCCGGAGGCCTCCCGACCCTCCCGACCCTCCCGGCTCGCCCCCACAAGGGTCTGGGCGAGCCGGAGGCCTCCCGGTCCTCCCGGCTCGCCCCCACAAGGGTGTGGGCGAGCTGGAGGCCTCCCAGCCCTCCCGGCTCGCCCCCACAAGGGTGTGGGCGAGCCGGAGGCCTCCCGGCCCTTCCGACTCGCCCCCACAACGCTCTGGGCGAGCCGGAGGCCTCCCGACCCTCCCCGGCTCGCCCTCACAAGGCTCTGGGCGAGTCGGAGGCCTCCCGGCCCTCCCCGGCTCGCCCTCACAAGGGAACAGTCCTGGGATGCGCCCCTCAGACTCGACTCACTCCAAATGCTCACCCCTCCTCCTCCCGGGGTCGCGCCATTTGGAAATATTGGGCCTAAAAATATCTTGGGCCTCGGGGGCGCACTCGGCGAATACAGGGTTGTACACAATCCCCGCTCTTTTCGAGCGTGGCTCACGCTCGGAAAGAAATGTCCAACCCTGCATATTCGACGAGTGTCGCTGGGAATCCGGTTATTGGTGATATCTTGGAAAAGCCACAACGCCTCCCCGAGAGGTCCCCCAACCTTGCCGGCTAGCGAGAGCCCGGCTAGCTGAGCCACCTCGGGGAAAAACACAGCCTCCCCGAGAGGCCTTCCTACCCTGCCGGCTAGTGAGAGCCCGGCTAGTGGAGCCACCTCGGGGGAAAAACACTTAGCCTCCCCGAGAGGTCTTCCAACTCTGCCGGCTAGTGAGAGCCCGGCTAGCGAGACCATCTCGGGGAAAAATACATAGCCTCCCCGAGAGGTCTTCCAACTATGCCGGCTAGTGAGAGCCCGGCTAGCGAGACCATCTCGGGGGAAAAATACATAGCCTCCCCGAGAGGTCTTCTAACTATGCCGGCTAGTGAGAGCCCGGCTAGCGAGACCACCTCGGGGGAAAAATACTTAGCCTCCCCGAGAGGTCTTCCAACTCTGCCGGCTAGTGAGAGCCCGGCTAGCGAGACCACCTCGGGGGAAAAATACTTAGCCTCCCCGAGAGGTCTTCCAACTCTGCCGGCTAGTGAGAGCCCGGCTAGCGAGACCACCTCGGGGGGAAAAATACTTAGCCTCCCCGAGAGGTCTTCTAACTATGCCGGCTAGTGAGAGCCCGGCTAGCGAGACCATCTCGGGGGAAAAATACATAGCCTCCCCGAGAGGTCTTCTAACTATGCCGGCTAGTGAGAGCCCGGCTAGCGAGACCACCTCGGGGGAAAAATACTTAGCCTCCCCGAGAGGTCTTCCAACTCTGCCGGCTAGTGAGAGCCCGGCTAGCGAGACCACCTCGGGGGAAAAATACTTAGCCTCCCCGAGAGGTCTTCCAACTCTGCCGGCTAGTGAGAGCCCGGCTAGCGAGACCACCTCGGGGGGAAAAATACTTAGCCTCCCCGAGAGGTCTTCCAACTCTGCCGGCTAGTGAGAGCCCGGCTAGCGAGACCATCTCGGGGGAAAAATACTTAGCCTCCCCGAGAGGTCTTCCAACTCTGCCGGCTAGTGAGAGCCCGGCTAGCGAGACCATCTCGGGGGAAAAATACATAGCCTCCCCGAGAGGTCTTCCAACTCTGCCGGCTAGTGAGAGCCCGGCTAGCGAGACCACCTCGGGGGAAAAATACTTAGCCTCCCCGAGAGGTCTTCCAACTATGCCGGCTAGTGAGAGCCCGGCTAGCGAGACCACCTCGGGGGAAAAATACATAGCCTCCCCGAGAGGTCTTCCAACTCTGCCGGCTAGTGAGAGCCCGGCTAGCGAGACCACCTCGAGGGAAAAATACTTAGCCTCCCCGAGAGGTCTTCCAACTCTGCCGGCTAGTGAGAGCCCGGCTAGCGAGACCATCTCGGGGGAAAAATACATAGCCTCCCCGAGAGGTCTTCCAACTCTGCCGGCTAGTGAGAGCCCGACTAGCGAGACCACCTCGGGGGAAAAATACTTAGCCTCCCCGAGAGGTCTTCCAACTATGCCGGCTAGTGAGAGCCCGGCTAGCGAGACCACCTCGGGGGAAAAATACATAGCCTCCCCGAGAGGTCTTCTAACTATGCCGGCTAGTGAGAGCCCGGCTAGCGGAACCATCCGAGGGGAACTACAACACCAAAGACTTATCACCTTGCCAGCCTCTCCAGAGATCAACCTGAACCCCCCGTCTAGTGAGAGCCCGGGAGCGGAATCGATCTGGGGCATTCTAGCACCAAAATGTCAAACCTTGCCAGCCTCTCCAGAGATCAACCTGAACCCCCCGTCTAGGTGAGAGCCCGGGAGCGGAATCGATCTGGGGCATTCCAGCACCAAACATATATCACCTTGCCAGCCTCTCCAGAGATCAACCTGAACCCCCCGTCTATTGAGAGCCCGGGAGCGGAATCGATCTGGGGCATTCCAGCACCAAACATATCAAACCTTGCCAGCCTCTCCAGAGATCAACCTGAACCCCCCGTCTAGGTGAGAGCCCGGGAGCGGAATCGATCTGGGGCATTCCAGCACCAAACATATCAAACCTTGCCAGCCTCTCCAGAGATCAACCTGAACCCCCCGTCTAGGTGAGAGCCCGGGAGCGGAATCGATCTGGGGCATTCCAGCACCAAAATATGTGTCACACCTTGTTAGTCATAATATTGCATACAAGAAAAAGAAACTAAGAAAACAAACCATCGCATTACGTGGATTTACTGGTACAAGCGTTTTTGGTCGCCACCACTTAGCTTGGGATATCCTTTCTTTGCCTCCAACATCCTAGGGCCTGTCCTCCTCGATCCCCTTCGGTCAGTGTCGTTGTTGCATCAGACCCATTGCCTCCCTTATTTCCAAAAACTCCGGGCAGGTGGATGTCGCATGACCTTCTTCCTGATGGAAGTCACAGTAGGATAACTCCACCCTACCCCCTCCTCTTCCTCCTCTTTCTGCTTTCCTGGCTCTCCTCCTTCTTCCCCCGCCAATCGCAATAGTTTGCGGAGACGGTGGAGGGGGTGCCCTTTGTCCCTGCCTCCACCTTGGGAGGTTGGATCTTTTCCTCTTGAAGTTCCCCCCTCCTTGCTCTCGCGGAGTCGACTTGCTGGCCTCTGCGCTTGTCGGGCCATTGGGTACCCGCCACCCGAGGTGGCTTCGCCCATCGACATTCACTCGACTCCTTCTGGGGCGGGGCGAGTGGGGGCCGGTTGCCTCCCCGTTCGCCCCCCTTTGGGGCTGGGCTAGAAGGGGCGGGGCGAGCTGGGAGGGCGCCTCCCTCCTGAGCTCGCCCCCTTGCAGGGGCAGGGTGAGCTGGGAGGGCTCCTCCCTCCTGAGCTCTCCCCCTTGCAGGGGAGGGGCGAGCTGGGAGGGCGCCTCCCTCCTGAGCTCGCCCCCTTGCAGGGGCGGGGCGAGCTGGGAGGGCGCCTCCCTCCTGAGCTCGCCCCCTTGCAGGGGCGGGGCGAGCTGGGAGGGCGCCTCCCTCCTGAGCTCGCCCCCTTGGGGACGGGCGAGTGGGGGTATAGCACCTCCCCACCTCCCCTCCACTGGTACCTCTTTCTTGGACTGATGGCCGAGAGTTCCCTCCTCCACCTGCCGGGATGGGATCTTCGGACCATCTCCTCTTCTGCCTCCGACTATTATGGCGAAAGTACCCTGGACGGTATGTAAGACCTCTTGCTTGAAATTTTCGAACATCTCCAACGTCACTTCAGCCATCGGGGGTTGCGAGTGACCTGGGTCGGAACTTCCTCCACCTCCGTCCATGGAGCTTATCTTGAGAGTTTCTTGAATCGGTCACACTCCACGCTCACCGCACCATGTGTTGAAACCGAGACTTGCGAACAAGACTTAGTCTCTGTGGAGTTCGGGGCCCTCAGCTAGCCGAGGGGCGACCAATCCTTACTCCTCCCAAGGGAGAGCTCTAGGTTGAAGGTGTTGGAACTAGGGACTGGACCAAGGGCTTAGTGGGGAGGTCCCGCCACATACCCAGAAGCCCCTTAGGAACTTCCCCTCCCAAGCCACTACTAAGCTTGGGCACCACTGGAGGCTCTCCTCACCCCCCTAGAGAGACTTGGGGAGGGAGAGAGAGAGGTAGAGAACTAGCCAAGAATCAGCTCCCCTCAAATGGTGCCCCCTTGGTCCTATTTATAGGATTTTTGAAGTTGGGCTGCAAATAGCCGAAGACTGGTCTGCCAGATTACCAAAATACCCTTGAACTGGGCTGCAGATAGCCAAATCCCGCTGCTCTTGGACTGCGAATAACCAAAACTGGACTGCGAATAGCCAAATCCCGCTACTCTTGGGCGCTAAACGCAGACCGCCTACCCGGCAAGGTTCTGGGCGAGCCGGAGGCCTCTCGGCCCTCCCAGCTCGCCTCCACAAGGGTCTGGGCGAGCTGGAGGCCTCCCGGCCCTCCCAGCTCGCCCCCACAAGGGTGTGGGCGAGCCGGAGGCCTCCCGGCCCTCCCGGCTCGCCCCCACAAGGGTGTGGGCGAGCCGGAGGCCTCCCGGCCCTCCCGTCTCGCCCCCACAAGGGTGTGGGCGAGCCGAAGGCCTCCCGGCCCTCCCGGCTCGCCCCCACAAGGGTGTGGGCGAGCCGGAGGCCTCCCGGCCCTCCCGGCTCGCCCCAACAAGGGTCTGGGCGAGCCGGAGGCCTCCCGGCCCTCCCGGCTCACCCCCACAAGGGTCTGGGCGAGCCGGAGGCCTCCCGGCCCTCCCGGCTCGCCCCCACAAGGGTGTGGGCGAGCCGGAGGCCTCCCGGCCCTCCCAGCTCGCCCCAACAAGGTTCTGGGCGAGCCGGAGGCCTCCCGGCCCTCCCGGCTCGCCCCCACAAGGGTTTGGGCGAGCCGGAGGCCTCCCGACCCTACCGGCTCGCCCCAACAAGGGTCTGGGCGAGCCGGAGGCCTCCCGGCCCTCCCGGCTCGCCCCCACAAGGGTGTGGGCGAGCCAGAGGCCTCCCGGCCCTCCCGGCTCACCCCCACAAGGGTCTGGGCGAGCCGGAGGCCTCCCGGCCCTCCCGGCTCGCCCCAACAAGGGTGTGGGCGAGCCGGAGGCCTCCCGGCCCTCCCGGCTCGCCCCCACAAGGGTCTGGGCGAGCCGGAGGCCTCCCGGCCCTCCCGGCTCGCCCCCATAAGGGTGTGGGCGAGTCGAAGGCCTCCCGGCTCTCCCGGATCGCCCCCACAAAGGTGTGGGCGAGCCGGAGGCCTCCCGGCTCTTCTGGCTCGCCCCCACAAGGGTCTGGGCGAGCCCGAGGCCTCCCGGCCCAACCGGCTCGCCCCCACAAGGGTCTGGGCGAGCCGGAGGCCTCCCGGCCCTCCCGGCTCGCCCCCACAAGGGTGTGGGCGTGCCGGAGGCCTCCCGGCCCTCCCGGCTCGCCCCCACAAGGGTGTGGCCGAGCCGGAGGCCTCCCGGCCCTCCCGGCTCGCCCCTACAAGGGTGTGGGCGAGCCGGAGGCCTCCCGGCCCTTCCGGCTCGCCCCCACAACGGTCTGGGCGATCCGGAGTCCTCCCGGCCCTCCCGGCTCGCCCCCACAAGGGTGTGGGCGAGCCGGAGGCCTCCCGGCCCTCCCGGCTCGCCCCCACAAGGGTGTGGGCGAGCCGGAGGCCTGCCGGCCCTCCCGGCTCGCCCCCATAAGGGTGTGGGCGAGCCGAAGGCCTCCGGCCCTCCCGGCTCGCCCCCACAAGGGTCTGGGCGAGCCGGAGGCCTCCCGGACCTCCCGGCTCGCCCCCACAAGGGTGTGGGCGAGCTGGAGGCCTCCCGGCCCTCCCGGCTCGCCCCCACAAGGGTGTGGGCGAGCCGGAGGCCTCCCGGCCCTTCCGGCTCGCCCCCACAAGGCTCTGGGCGAGCCGGAGGCCTCCCGGCCCTCCCCGGCTCGCCCTCACAAGGCTCTGGGCGAGTCGGAGGCCTCCCGGCCCTCCCCGGCTCGCCCTCACAAGGGAACAGTCCTGGGATGCGCCCCTCAGACTCAACTCCCTCCAAATGCTCACCCCTCCTCCTCCCGGGGTCGCGCCATTTGGAAATATTGGGCCTAAAAATATCTTGGGCCTCGGGGGCCCACTCGGCGAATACAGGGTTGTACACTAATCTTTGCAAAATAGTTAATCCTAAAACAAAAGATGTGTTACTAACTGCACCTAGAATTCACAATGTTTACATAGTTTCGTTTCATGATCTTTCCAAATCATCTATAAAATATTTTAAAACCAAAAATTATGAATTAGAACTATGGCATAGACGTTTAGGTCACGCTAGTACAAAGCTCATTTTAAAACTAGCAAATAGGGAATTGATTAGAGGATTGCCTAAGTTGAATGGAAATTTATCTTCACTATACTCACCATGCCAAAAAGGAAAATTTACAAAATCATCTTTTAAAAGCAAAAATGAAATTTCCACTTCAAAACCATTACAACTAATTCATATGGATCTCTTCGATCCCGTTAACACCGCAAGTCTTGGTGGTAAAATATACACCTTCGTTCTAATAGATGATTTGTCAAGATATTGCTGGACCTTATTTCTCTCTTCCAAATCTGATGCATTTTGCGAATTCTCAAAATTATGTACTCGTATTCAAAATGAACTAGATTTAAAAATAAAGTGCATTCGCTCAGATCATGGAGGTGAATTTGAAAATGAAAATTTTAAATCTTTTTGTGAAATGTTAGGTATTAAGCATGAGTTCTCTGCACCACGCACACCTCAACAAAACGGTGTTGTAGAACGGAAAAATAGGACAATCCAAGAACTAGCACGCACCATGTTATCTGAATATAAACTACCTAAGTCGTTTTGGGCCGAAGCCGTAAGCACATCATGCTATGTAATGAATAGAGTTATGCTTCGCCCATCACTAAATCTCACACCACATGAACTATATTTTCAAAAAAAACCTAATGTATCATATTTTAAAGTATTTGGATGTAAATGTTTTATTCTTAATACGAAAGATTCTTTAGGAAAATTTGATGAGAAATGTGATGAAGGAATATTCCTTGGATATTCTTCAACCAGTAAAGCCTATAGAATATTTAATAAAAGATCGAGTAAGGTTGAAGAGTCTATTAATGTTAAATTTGATGAGTTTATTCCATGTGCAGTGAAGCCTTCTACAGGCACAAATGATGAACCTTTGCCATCTTTGGAGCACGACGAAGAAGAACCGTCCAAAGAAGAGGAGGAGAAGTCAAATGAAGTTGAATATGTACCTCCAAGTGTGTTGAACTTCTCAAAAAATCATCCAAAAGAGCTAGTCATTGGGGAACCTTCTACTGGGGTAAGAACTCGATCCTCTCTTCATGAAACGTTTTCAAATATTTGTTTTGTTTATGAAATCGAACCTAAAAACGTTTCCATCGCTTTATATGACGAATTTTGGTTCTTGGCTATGAATGAAGAGTTAGGACCATTTGAAAGAAATAAAGTTTGGAATCTAGTAGAAAGACCATCTAATCATCCAATTATTGGCGTAAAATGGATCTTTAAAAATAAATTAGATGGTGAATCTAGGATTATAAGAAATAAAGCACGCTTAGTTGCTCAAGGTTATTCTCAAATTGAGGGGGTAGATTTTGAAGAAACTTTTGCACCCGTTGCTCGCTTAGAATCTATACGAATATTTTTGACATTTGCGAGTTTTAAAACGAATAAAATTATTTCAAATGGATGTTAAAAGTGCCTTTTTAAACGGGTTTATAAAAGAAGAAGTTTATGTAGAACAACCCCCCGGTTTCATAAATGAAAAATTCCCTAATCATCTTTACAAATTAGAAAAAGCGCTTTATGGTTTAAAACAAGCGCCATGTGCTTGGTATGATCGACTTACATCGTTTTTGTTAAAGCACGGTTATGTTATGGGAAGTGCCGACAACACACTCTTCATTAAGCATAATAATAACGATCTAATTATTTTACAAATATATGTTGATGATATCATTTTTGGAGCCACTAATGAAGAGTTGTGTAATGAAGTAGTATTAGTAATGAAAAATGAATTTGAAATGAGTCTTGTTGGAGAACTATCATATTTTCTTGGTTTTCAAATCTCACAACAAACTGATGGTATCTTTATTTGTCAAACAAAATATGTTCACGATATGCTTAAACGATTTGGATTTGAAAATCTCAAACAAGCTTCTACTCCCATGAGTGCTTCTTTAAAACTAGGAAAAGATGAATCCGGAATTTCAATTGATCAAATGCTATATAGAGGAATGATAGGATCTCTTCTTTACTTAAGTGCATCTAGACCAGATATAATGTTTGCCATATGTTTATGTGCTCGCTTTCAAGCCAATCCAAAAGAATCTTATTTAAAAGCGGTAAAACATATTTTTCATTATCTATTAGGGTCATCTAAATTAGGATTATGGTACCCACACAATGATTCATTCACACTCCACGGCTATTCCGATTTGGACTACGCCGAGTGTTCACTAGAATGAAAAAGCACTAGCGGTACTTGTCACTTTCTAGGACCATCTTTAGTAGCTTGGTCTAGTCGAAAACAATCTTCGGTTGCACTCTCTACCACGGAGGCCAAATATATCGCACTTGGTAGCTGTTGTGCACAAGCTTAATGGATGAGTCAAACACTAGAGGATTTTGGATTTCATCTTAAAAATATTGATCTTAAATGTGACAACAAAAGTGCAATAGACCTCACATATAATCCCGTACACCACTCTAGATCCAAACACATCGATGTTCGTCATCATTTCATTAGGGATCACATTAAGAAAGAGCATGTAAAAGTAAGCTTCATTGGCACGGACTCTCAACTCGCTGACATATTTACTAAACCTCTTCCCGATGCAAGATTTCGATTATTACGACTTGAGTTAGGTGTCCTAGATCTTTCGTGTTAAAACACATTCACAAAACACAATTTCTGCAAGTTGTAACCATCGAAAACATCTCCTAAAAATCTGAGATTTCAGCAAGAAACTACTATTGGGACACTTAATCAAGATCAACAATTAAAAATTTCAAAATCATAAAAAAATCATGTATTGTTTCCCGCGCTAGCGCTAACGCCTGCGCTAGCGTGCATATTTGTTTTTCTGTATTTTTACAATTTTGAAAAATTCTTAAAAATATATTATTTTATATGTACTATCTATTTTTGCACTTCTAATTCTATTAAATTTTTGAAAAATCAAATACAAAAGATAAATTACAAAAAATATGTTTTTCTTTATGCAAAAATCAAATACAAAAATATAAAAGCTAAAATTAAAAATATATATATGTTTTTTTAAGTCTCTTGTGTCTTATGCAAAAATCAAATACAAAATTACAAAAAACAAATTACAAAAAAATATGTTTTGCTTTTTTGTTTAAAGGTTATGTCTTTTTTACAAAATAAAATCAAATACAAAAATATAATACACTGAAACTAACAAAAAAACTGTATGGATTTTCCTATGAAAATCAAGCATGATTTAATCTATTCTTTAGAACTTCTATAATGTTGCAATTTATTTTTTTCAAACTCTTTGAACATTGTTTTCATCATGCTTTGATATATCTATTACCATGTGCATCAATTATATTAAAAGTTGTGTAGAGCTATGTGTAGCATGCCTCTAAGTATGAGTAAATGTTTTATGTTTGATAATGATCTGTATTCACTCACTTCTTTTGGCATTGTCTACATTTTTGCTTAATCTAAGAATGCTTGTGTATGTTTTGTATTAGTACTATGAATTAAAATTGCACAAGTATCTTACCTACACTCCTTTATTTGCACTTTTAAAAATTAAGAAAAGTGGTTATCTTTCTCATAAATTATATTGGTTTGCATAACAAGAGTATTCGGAGACTTTTGTACAAAACAGAAATCATAAAATAAAGTGACAAAGACAACTCCACCAAGCACTACTTGAACCTCCTGATAAGTCTTAATAAGCGTTATGAGGTTGAGCACCTTGGAAAGAATAATAAAGTATCTTGTGCAAACCATAACTTTCCTTCAAAATAAAAACCACTTATTCTTAAGTACACCGGATCACAATACAAAATCAATATTGAAGAATAAAATTATGTGAACCCCCAAGCACTACTTTGCACCCTGATAAGTCTTAATGAGCACTGTGTGTGCAAAGCACCTTGGTAGTTGTACATTTTTTTGTGCATTGAAGTTTGTGGAAGTAAAATTATTTGTGTTTTATTGTGCTCTTACTTTACATATTACTTATATTTTTGATTAAAACATGTGTTTACTCTACCAAAAAAATACACTTATGTACACATCATTATCTTCCATAACACTTCTTCTCATGAGTATTGGATCCTAATGCTAATTCTATACTATTCTTTACTTATGAAATGCACTAGATAACCTAGCATGCTCTCTACAATGTTTAGTGTTTTGAAACTATGAATTAACATAACATTGTAGTACTATCTTTCTGATATCATCATTTCATGCTTGGTTAATTTATTACTGATTTTAAAATATTTACAAAACATCTTCTTTATAAAATTAAACTCCTATATTTTTTAATTATCTTGTCTTACAAAAGATGTTTGCTTATATTTTTCTAAGTCTTCCGCAACTTTACATTTATGCTACAAACTCTGATTTATGAAAATATTTTGATACTCAAACTCTGATCAATTTCAATGAAAAGAATTCTACAACTCCTTCTCATTTCATTCTCTACAAGCTCGATCATGCTTTTATCTAATTATCAACTTTTAAGTGGTGTCTCCTTACCCGCTTTTGTTAATAACAAAAGGGGGAGAACTAACATGATAAATATTAATCTACTATCAAACTATAATGCTTAATTAAGATGATAGCTTATATATTAGGAGAGCATTCACTTAGGGGGAGCATGTATTTAGGGGGAGCAGTTCTAAATGCTAAAATCAATAATTATCCTAAGTCATCACTCTCACACACACACAAATATAGTTTCATCATGCTTATTTATTAATGTTCTGATTTATCATTAATGGATTTGTTATTATCAAAAGGGGGAGTTTGTTGGAACATGGTCTTCCGCATCTCCTAGGTTTGAGAATAACAAATCCTATGTGTATTTGATCTTGTGTGTTTAAGTGTGCAGGAAATCAAAGTCCATATGACTCATGGATGGTTGCCCATAATTTTGAGCCAGCAATTCCAAGTCTCCCACTAGCGCTGGCGGTAGCACATAGCGCCTGGTGCTAGCGATGATAGCGCAATTCTGGGAGCACATATGGAAGGAGATAATGCCTGGCGGTATGCGATAGCGCGGGCGGTAGCGACGCACACGTTTGGCAAGAAGGAATTGTTTCCTCAGATTGAAGATTCTGCCGCGCAGAATGTGTCCTAATATGGGATAGCGCTGGCGGTAGCCGAGAGCTCTGACCGTAGCACGGAACACAAGAGGAATCTCAGCAGAGTTGCCACGGATTAAAGATTCTCGCGCGTAAAATATTACTTAATATGGGATAACACCAGCGGTAGCGATAGCGCAGGCGCTAGCGCTGAAGCTATAAAAAGGACTCCTCTCCTCTCATTTCAGACACACATCAGAGAGATATCATAGAGGGATAGAGTGCCAGAATTTCAGAGGCTATCTTGGCCGAAAGTTGAAGTCCTACAAAAGTTCTGCAAACTTCTGAAGGAGAATCTGATCACGCCGGATCCAAACGAAGTCCGCCTCTACAACGCTTATTCTACAGCGGATCTTCGCCTCCGTCTTCAGAAGGGAGTTTTTACTTATTTTCATTTCATATTTTTCTTGTAAACGGTTAGTGAAATCGCCTCGTGTTGGCGACTAGGTCTGGGTAGGACTTAGGGGGAAACTCGCCTCGTGTTGGCGACTAGATCTAGGCTAGGTCTAGGGGGTGCTCGAGGCCACAACCGGGGAAGGGTTGGCTAGAGCGACTTGAGGTCGAATCCTGGGAGGATAGGCTAGGGCCACCGGTTCGTGGGGATGCGAGTCGGGATAGAAAAAAAAAAGAGTTTACTATTCATCGCCACCGATTTCTAGCTTCTTAGAAGTCAACTTTTGTAAAATCGTATTCAATATTAATAAAGCATGTCTCTACTTTATTTCAATTGTTTTACTTGACTTTCTATTGTCTTAATCTTGCATTATTCCAAAGTTTTAGAAATATCACTAAAGTTTTTGAAAACCCTTATTCACCCCCCCCCCTCTAAGGGCGCCTACCGATCCAACAGTAGGCAGCTTCACCAATGCGTTCCAAGATCTCAAACAGTCCTACATACCTTGGACTTAGCTTTTTCAAGCGTCGGATCATTGATACTCCCTTGAACGGTTTGATCTTCAAGTAAACTCAATCACCAACGGCATATTGGATCGGTAGGCGCCCTTAGAGGGGGGATGAATAAGAGTTGTAAAAACTTATCTAATATTTTGAAATACTTGAAATAATAAGAGATCAAAATAGTGATTTTGAATAAAGATCTAAATTGTTTTATAATGAAGGAGAGGATAGTAAACAATTTAGAGAAATGAAGATCAAATCAATTTTATTACACAAAGAGAGACATGATTATTATTAATAAAATTGATTACAAAATTCGATTTCAATGACGCTAGAAATCAAGGTGAAATATGAAAGACTCTTTTTGTTTTCTATACCGACTCGTATCCCCACGAACCAGTTGGCTTTAGCCGATCCTTCCCCTGAAACGGCCTTAAGCCGCTCTAGCCAATCCTTCCTCGGATATGGCCTCGAGCACCCCTAGACCTAACCTAGATCTAGTCGCCAACACGAGGAGAGTTTCTGCCCTAAGACCTACCCAGACCTAGTCGCCAACACGAGGCGAGTTCACTAAACGATTACAGAAAAGATGTGAAATAAAATGACAACAATATAAAAACTCCCTAAATGGATCTATTGGAGAAGTAGACGAAGACCCATAGAGTATGATCGTATTCGATGCGGTCTTTCGTCACGATGATGACGCGTATTGAAATCCTCTCCACGGATCTCCTTAAGCCTTCGTGAATTTGTGGGAGTATCTCTCTAAACCTTCCTCTATATGAAGTGGCGCGAAGCTCTGGAATTTGGGAGCGTGAGAGGATGAAGAAGACGGATCCAAGGGGTCCTTTTTATAGCCTCAGCGCTAGCGCCTGCGCTACCGCTACCGCCGGCGCTATCCCATATTAGGACATATTCTGCGTAGGAGAATCTTCAATCCGAGGAAAAATTTCCACCTTGCCTTCTGTGCTCCGCGCTACTGCTTGCGCTATCCGCTACCACCAGGCGCTAGCTCCTTCTAAATGTACTCCCGGAATTGCGCTAATCATCGCTAGCATCGGGCGCTAGGTGCTACCGTCGGCGCTAATGGGCATGTTGGATTTGTTGGCTCAATTTTGGGGGCAACCTTCTTATGTTATCCTTGAGTCATATGGACTTTGTTTCCTGCACACTTAAACACACAAGATCAAATACACATAGGATTTGTTATTCTCAAACCTAGGAGATGTGGAAGACCATGTTCCAACAAACTCCCTCTTTTGATAATAACAAATTCATTAATGATAAATCAGAGCATTAATATATAAGCATGATGAAACTTACTTGTGTGTGTGTGTGAGTGATGACTTAGGATAATTATCAATTTTAGTATTTAGAATTGCTCACCCTAAATACATGCACCCCCTAAGTAAATGCTCCCCTAATATGTAAGCTATCATCTTAATTAATCATGTTAGATTTCCATTTTGATAGCGGATTATATTATCATGTTAGTTCTCCCCCTTTTGTTATTAGCAAAAGAGGGTAAGAAAGCAAAAACACAAAATTTTGATAATAAGATAAAGGCATGATCGAGCTTTTAGAGAGAAGGAAATGATAAGGAGTTTTTAGAATAATTTTCATAGAAATAGATCAGAGTTTTTAGCATAAAGATGAGCAATATAACATTTTGCCAAGTAATCAATATTATCATGTTAGTTCTTCCCCATTTATATAAGAGTTTTAAGCAAAAATAATAATGATTTCCAAGTAACCATTCTACCCAGATAATATGTTTACACCCTATCCCCGTACTAAGTGAGGATGGTCATGAGAAGCTGCATACATGCCGTAGGTTTGGGGTGTTAGTCCCATATGCAAACACTAGACAAAACTCAACCTAGCACTCTTTCCCCCCAGTGCCTCGCAAGGCCCCACTGGAACCCTCCCCGGTTAAGGACAAGGCATGACTTAGAGGTTAGGTTATCTAATGTCTACAACCCTACGCCCCCGCTATGGTGAGATATGTAATCATGGTATAATAATAATTGGAAACATTTGGCGTTTGAATCTAATGATGAGTTCATAGCCTATGGGTTTATATTTTTATTTGAATTTTTAAAGAAAAGGTCACATAGCTAATTTGAAATCCATTAATAAATCAGAGTTTTAGCATTACAATATTTTCATGTTTAAAGAAACAAATATAAAGTTTACCAAGCAAGTCTACCACTTGTTGAAAGAAAGGAATTTTAAGATTCAAGTGATGATGCACACACAAGAAAAGACTTTAAATAAGCATGTGATGAGTCCCAATTATATACACACTTTTGGACTCATCTGGGCCGATTATCTAGTCTATGCGCTACACTTTAGGCATGTTTTCGTTCATATTTGACATTCCATGTTATGTGCACTTCTAGGCCCGTTTTTTGTGTATTTTCATGTTTATCATTCTTACTGTCTTTCATGTTGTGTTTTGTGCCACTTTCAGTGGTTTCGATCAGTGTTTATGCTGGAATAGGGGTCGTGCAGGTGTTCCCAGTACAAATCTGTACAGGAATACTGCGCACGATCACTGGCTATGTTGTGCATGACCACTGATCGTGCGCCGCCGATCGTGCGCGTTCATTTGCAGCCCAAAGTTGCTTTCTGAATTTGGTCGTGCGTTCGATCGTGCGCTTTATTATTTTCTGTAGTTTTGTTTTGCAGGTTTTCGGGCACAGTGCGCACGATCATTAACTTTCAGTGCGCATGACCATGGGTCGTGCGCCACTGATCGTGCACCCTATTTTCTATAAATATACAGCCCGCGAAATTAGGTCGGACGATCCAGTTTTCCCGCTTCCAGACGCCAGTTCTGCGCCCTTTTAGCTGCTCCATCGCCGCCCACCTCCAGGAGGTGCTCCGGGCTTATTCTTCACGCCAATCTTGAGTCGGAGCATCCTCTCGGCCTCCTCCATCATTCAGAAGCTTCCAAGCTCCATTTCAACGGATTTTGCACTATATCCTTGGAGTTCTCCGGCAAGATCGTGGTTGAAGGTTATAGACGAAGAAGACGGGTGCATTGGGAGGTAGTGACATCCCTCTTCTACCCCGGATGACAGTTGATGACCGAGCCCGGACGAGGATTGACAACCCTAGATTCCGGCCGTGAATCTCCAACGAGTCTTCGTGCTTCGGTTGTAATCTTACCTCCTCCTTGTTCTTTTTGCTGATTCTATTTGATGTGTGTGGTTGTATGTTTCTATATGAATGATGTCTATAAACCCTAAATATTATTAGTGTAATTTTCCACGGTTTTGTGGTTATGTTTGTGGTTATGTGATTTGAGGAACGCCCCATTCCATCCTCCATCCCACCGTCACATTCGTGTGCCGCACTAGCAATTGCTAGTGGCGTGCTTGTCGATGAGGTGCTTGCGACCCTCATTCGTGTGCCTACTCTTCCATCCGCCTAGCGAAGCGTGGCATAGCTGCCCGTGTGATCCATTTGCCTAACGAAGCAGCGCGCTCAAGGCCTGCACAGTTCGATTCCGCTTGCCTACTCGTCCATCCTCCCTTGCGATGCAGTGCGCTCAAGGCCTTCTTAGTCTCCATCCCGCCAAGCGAAGCATTGCATAGCGGCATTGCATAGGAGTAGTTGTAGTATTTTCTTTTATTTTCCAAAAGCTAAATCAACTCTCCCGCATTCCATCCGACCTAAAGGACTTCAATCTCAAGTCCTTCCTCGATAGATAGCTCCACCTTATCGTGTTCCTTTGAGATCGATACTTGGGGATTCATTCCCATTTTATATTACTTGAATGATCGGTTCACTGCCATTTCGTGTCGCAGTCTAGCTACCGCCTATAGCGGTGTGCGAGATTTGCGCATCAAGTTTTTGGCGTCGTTGCCGGGGAACACAGACGTGTGAGTTTTCTTGAGAGGGAGAGCCGAGAGATAGTAGTTCTTCCAGTGTGTATAGTCGCTTTGTTATTTTTGTTTGCTTTTTAATTATATAATGTTTGTTATTATTTCTTCCTCTTCTGTTTTTAAGTTTTAGGCAAGTTTAATCCAAGTAGTTTTATCAGTTTGTGTAAATTTCCTTGCAATGAATTTCAGTTTCGTTTTATCTGCTTTATTTATTGAAAATGTCGTCATGGGATATTTCTCCTAGCACTTACGACAAGATGGTTTATTATATAGATCAAATGAAGGAGTTAAATGCTAGGCTGTGTAGGAACCTTGTTTGCTTGTTGTGTCGAGGAGAGGGTCATGAATTGAAGGACTGTCCTAGTCTTTTCAATCCTGACCGCTGCTCCTCCCCTCATGACAATATTGTCCCTATCACTCATTCCTTACCCATGGAGGCAATCGTGCCCTCTATCCCTGAGTCTATCTCGTGCATGGACTCCTCACTCCCTGTGTATGGCTTCACTCCTAGTGATGATGATCACTCATCTGTAAGCCAACAAGGAGAGGAATGGGAGCTCCTAGATGCACCTGAGTGTGATGAGGGAAGTATTATTTCCATCGGGGAGGTGTTAGCAGATCTTTTTGCGGAGGAACCAAATCTTTTTGTTCCTCCAGTTTCTTTGCAAGATTTTTCTACACACATTTTTTATGATCCTATCGAAGTAAAGGAGCGGGGTGATGCTTCTGACTCGGAGGATGCTCCAAAGTGGGATGAGGAGTTTGTTTTCCCCGAAGGGGAGAATGAATACTTTGAACACGATGGTGCACCTCGGTGGGATGAGGAGGATACTCTCTCTGATGAGGAGGTTTGCACTTCTTCATGGGACGAGGAGGTCCAAACCACCACTGAGGCCCCTGAGTTCTAAAGTTCCCCTTGCTGTGATATTTGCGATGATGATAGTGATCTATCCTTGGATCCTGCCGGGAGTGAAACCGGGATCACTCCCATAATTACAGATTATTTATGTCTTTCTTCTATTTTGTTTCTTGACCATCCTTCTTGGCTTGAACACATGCAGGGGGATTCAGTAGTGGTAAATCTTTTGGAAGCCGAATCTGAAATGCTCTCCACTGCTGATCCACCTTTATCCCCTCTTAATGATATTTTTAATGCTTATTCTTTTCCATCCATGCAGGAGTTTGAGTATGTTGACCCATTTTTGGGTAATGATGAAAACCAATACTGGCAAGGGAAATACGGTGCAGTGATGGTGTTTCCCTTGAAGGATTGGCTGCAGGGAGGCAAAAGATATTCATATCCCGAGCTAATGTCGGAAGAGAAGAAGAAGGTGAAAAAGAAAGAGATTTGGGGATGTAGGATAAATCCTTCTTTCTACCCCTACTGCTGGGTCTTCGGACCCATTTCTTTCATTTCTAGTTATCACTTTAAATCAACATATAGTTGATTTCTCTGCTGGTTGTGTAATAATTAGTAGACTTTATTAACTGTTGCTTTTATGATTAGACAATCCTATAAAACTGCATAATACAGGTATTAAGTCCAGCTTAAGGACGGTAAACAAAAGCGCTGCTGGAGACAACCCAAGCTTTTGTTGCTTTTATTTTTCTCTAACATGCTAATAGTTTAGTTTTACATATATACTTTGCGCGTGGAGTCTTTTGCCTGTAGGTGCACGGCGATTTTCTTGTTTGGCGGATATTGGAGTGGATTCTTTGTACTAACGCCAATCTTCTGGTATGCTCATTTCTGAGCATGGGTAACGTTTCTTCCCCTAGTCTTTTATTTAATTTTCATGGTTACGTCATTTGTGTCAATTGCTTAGATTAAGTCTGGGGGAGAGCCGCTATGTGTTACCCACTGCACGTGCACATATCATTTGCATACTAGAAGTATAGTAATCTCATTTATTTTGTATTGTTCATCTTCACAGCACATCACAACACTCACTTGAGCACGCGCTTATTTGTCTATGCGTCTCGGGTAAATATTATTTTTCTGTGTGTTTGAAAGATCAAGATGCTGGCATAGGATTGAGTGGCGGAGTAACATGTTGACTCTACCAGTGCTCCTAGTCGAGTGCTCGCGTCTCGTGTTGAAATTCTTGTAGAATTAGCTTTTTCTCATGCATTTAGTTTTATAATTTTCCAATTGCGTGAATACTGTTTATTCTACTCGTATTTCGTGAATCCAGTTGAATCCGACGATAGTGTAGGTGCGTGTGTAGACGATTGCTAGTGATGTATTGCTCGAGTCGGGAGGAAGGATATTCTTTCTCGGTGGCTAAGAACTTGCCCCTAGCGACTCTCAAAGCATGGGTATAGGTTATTTCATTTGTGCGAGTGTGATATAGGCCATTCTTTGACCCGGTTGAGCCTTTGCACCATTCCTAAACGCTCTATCCTTGCTTAGCCCCTTTGTGCCTAATCCCTACCATTTGATTCAGCTCCACCTTCAATTCACCAAAGCCAAAATGACTATCCTAATCGCACACCAAATTCTGAGTTCAAGCGAACTATTTGTGCATTTAAAAGTTGGGTGTTGAGGCTGTGTATATTTGTGGTTGTGGTGGGAATGCGTTATTGAAAATATAGTTGTTTTGTTATTATATGTGCAAAGTTATAATTAAAAAAAAATATGTGAAAAGAAATGAAAAAAAAGTGTAAAGCAATGTATTTGGGAATAGGTGGTGTACACACCCCATAGTTTCATGTTTAAGTCTGGGGGTGTGGTGTACACATTTTTCATTATTGCCGGATAGTGTTTTTATTGCGAGCTCATTTGGGTTAGGTGTGCTAAGCCATCACGTTTATCATTGTCTACCGCACCGTAGCCTAAGCCTAAATCATAACCTAAAAGTCCTATTGATTCGCACTCTGAATGCAACTAGTGCCGTGGAGAGAGTGTGAACGGGCAAGCTTATGGCCATCGTCATTGATGGATTTCTTTGGAGTTTGTCCCGATCCTCGATCTCTGGCAATATTCCACTTAGTGATCGAGCTACTTTCACCCTACGCGTGATTGAAGGATTCACCACGATTCAAATTATGAGTAGCAATAATAAGTAGAAACGCAATCTAGAAAATTCTAATCAATTTCGCATGTTTAAAAGGTTTTTCTACTGAATTTTCAACGCGCGCGTGTAAGCGACTTCGCATTGTACTTCGCATATTCAACTTTGCCAGCTTATGATTGTTCTGCTTCACATGGGAGATTGTTTGCTCGGGACGCGCAAACAGGTAAGTCTGGGGGTGTGATGAGTCCAAATTATATACACACTTTTGGACTCATCTGGGCCGATTATCTAGTCTATGCGCTACACTTTAGGCATGTTTTCGTTCATATTTGACATTCCATGTTATGTAAAGCACACTTCTAGGCCCGTTTTTTTGTGTATTTTCATGTTTATCATTCTTACTGTCTTTCATGCTGTGTTTTGTGCCACTTTCAGTGGTTTCGATCAGTGTTTATGCTGGAACAGGGGTCGTGCAGGTGTTCCCGGTACAAATCTGCACAGGAATACTGCGCACGATCATTGGCTATACTGTGCACGACCACTGATCGTGCGCCGCCGATCGTGCGCGTTCATTTGCAGCCCAAAGTTGCTATCTGAATTTGGTCATGCATTTTTACGCACGGTCGTGCGTTCGATCGTGCGCTTTATTATTTTCTGTAGTTTTGTTTTGCAGGTTTTCGGGCACAGCGCGCACGATCATTAACTTTCAGTGCGCACGACCACTGGTCGTGCGCCACTGATCGTGCGCCCTATTTTCTATAAATATACAGCCCGCGAAATTAGGTCGGACGATCCAGTTTTCCCGCTTCCAAACGCCAGTTCCGCGCCCTTTTAGCTACTCCATCGCCGCCCACCTCCAGGAGGTGCTCCGGGCTTATTCTTCACGCCAATCTTGAGCCGGAGCATCCTCTCGGCCTCCTCCATCATTCAGAAGCTTCCAAGCTCCATTTCAACGGATTTTGCACTATATCCTTGGAGTTCTCCGGCAAGATCGTGGCTGAAGGCTATTGACGAAGAAGACGGGTGCATTGGGAGGTAGTGGCAGCCCTCTTCTACCCCGGACGACAGTTGAAGACCGAGCCCGGACGAGGATTGACAACCCTAGATTCCGGCTGTGAATCTCCAACGAGTCTTCGTGCTTCGGTTGTAATCTTACCTCCTCCTTGTTATTTTTGCTGATTCTATTTGATGTGTGTGGTTGTATGCTTCTATATGAATGAAGTAAATAAACCCTAAATATTATTAGTGTAATTTTCCATGGTTTTGTGGTTATGTTTGTGGTTTATGTGATTTGAGGAGCACCCCTTTCCATCCTCCATCCCACCGTCACGTTCGTGTGCCGCACTAGCAATTGCTAGTGGCGGGCTTGTCGATGAGGTGCTTGCGACCCTCATCCGTATGCCTACTCTTCCATCCGCCTAGCAAAGCGTGGCATAGCGGCCCGTGTAATCCATTCGCCTAACGAAGCAGCGCGCTCAAGGCCTGCACAGTTCGATTCTGCTTGCCTACTCGTCCATCCGCCCTTGCGACGCAGTGCGCTCAAGGCCTGCCTAGTCTCCATCCCGCCAAGCGAAGCATTGCATAGCGGCATTGCATAGGAGTAGTTGTAGTATTTTCTTTTATTTTCCAAAAGCCAAATCAACTCTCCCGCATTCCATCCGACCTAAAGGACTTCAATCTCAAGTCCTTCCTCGATAGATAGCTCCACCTTACCGTGTTCCTTTGAGATCGATACTTGGGGATTCATTCCCATTTTATATTACTTGAACGATCGGTTCACTACCGTTTCATGTCGCAGTCTAGCTACCGCTTATAGCGGTGTGCGAGATTTGCGCATCAGCATGAAAGCGCAAGGTAAAAACAATTATATGGTTATGATGCGGAAGACTTATAGAAATACAAGAAAACATCTTTTTGTAATCATGATGATTCATAAGAAGAAAATATGAGTTAAATTCCCAAAAAAAAAAAATTGTAAATCAATTTGCATTTAAAATCATTAAGTTTGACAATAAAGTAACCAAGCATGAGATAATGTTTTCAAGAAGAGATTACTTCAATGTTATATTAATTCACAAATTTAAAACATACAAAACATTTTAGAGAGCATGCTAGGTTATCTAGTGCATTTATATATATAAAGAGAGTATAAAATTTTAGCATTAGTATCCAATACTCATGAGAAGAAGTGTTATGGAAGATAATGATGTGCACAAAGTGTATTTTGAAAAGAGTAAACAAATGTTATAATCAAAAATACAAGACAAATGTAGAGTAAAGTGCATAATAAAACACAAATAAGATTACTTCCACGCACTTTTTATGCACAAAAAAATGTACAACTACCAAGGTGCTTTGCACACACAAAGCTCATTAAGACTTATCAGGGTGCAAAGTAGTGCTTGGGGGATCACACAATTTTATTTTTCAATATCAATTTTTTTGATCCAGTGTACTTAAGAATAAGTGGTGTAAAAATGAAGGTTTGCACAAGACACTTTACTATTCTTTCCAAGGTGCTCAACCTCGCTTATTAAGACTTATCAGGAGGTTCAAGTAGTGTTTGGTGGAGTTATCTTTGTCAATTCATTTCATGATTATTTTTTTTGTACAAAGTTCTCTGAATACACTTGTTTTGCAAACCAATGTAATTTGAAAGAACAACCACTTTTCTTAAATATTAAGAGTGCAAATAAAGGTGGTGTAGGTAAGATACTTGTGCAAAGTTTAATTCATTATATAGTTACAATACACAAGCAGACATTCTAAGATTAAAAGCACATGTAGACTTTGCCAAAATAAGTGAGTGAATAAAAATCATTATCAACCATAAAATATTTACTCATACTTAGAGGCATGCTAAGCTTGGTTCTACACAACCTTTTCATTACAATTGGTGCACATATGAGTAGATATATCAAAGCATGATAAAAACAATGTTCAAAGTAGTTTGAAAAGATGAATTATAACATTGTAGAAGGTCTAAATGATGGGTTAAATCATGCTTGATTTTCAATGAAGTCCATACAGTATTTTTGTTATTTTGAAGAATAATTTTGATTTAAAGTTTGAACTCGTAAGATTGATCTTGGACTTCCCGAGGTCTACCCTGTGAGGGATTCGCCCAGCACTAGGAGATGTGATGGGATGATAACCCAAATCTCCCTTTCGCAAGATACATGTAAATAGAAAATTTAAGTTCAAAAAATACTTGTTGATACTTGTTTTTGTTTTATATTTTTGTATTTGATTTTTGCATATAGAAATAGAAATCAAACAAATAACCAAAGTAAGAAAAATATTTTTTGTTATATGGCTTTTGTATTTTTTTATTTTAATTTTTCAAAAATCAATTATAGGCAGAAATGCAAAAAAGAGTAGTACATATAAAATAATATATTTTTAGTGATTTTTCAAAATTTTAAAATTACAGAAAATCAGACACTTGAGCTAGCGCCGGCGTTAGGTCCTAGTGCCTGCGTTAGCTCATAGAGAGTGCTTATTTTAATCATGTAGCCTATATTTTCTTCGATTTCACTTCCGATTTTGCTTAATTATGTTTGTGCAATGTAAGACCTGTCTAATGAAGTGAAGAGAGAAGAAGAAATCGCAAAAAGTTACGGAAGTTAAAATTTTAGAATATGGGCTTCATATTCATTAAAGCTTCATATTCATTAAACCCTAATTCTTGAATTTTGCACAACCATTTAAGCTTAATATTATAGGATATGCAAACAAAGAAGACATGATTGAACAAAACAGATATGCATGATTTTACTGATAATAGATTGGTCATTTATAAATGAAAAACTGACTTTTACTTTTGATTTAATTTGATTTGCAAACTTCATTTAGGCTTTTAGGGGACAAAGTCAAATTTCAAATTTTATATTAGATGACCATGCCGTGATATATATTTTCTTATATCTTCATTTTGATTTTTCTAATGCTTATATTTATCAATATAATGTATGTTGAAAATGATAGGAAATGTAAGCACAAGATATCAGTTCGAATAGGCCAAATAAGCATGATTTAAATGATTAGTACGAGATGATGTTTTTGCAAAGAGTAGCATGGATATGCCCTAGATAATAACATATAAAACCTAACATAGATACTAATATTCTTTAGGTGACAATGTTAGTATGATAAGTTTGAGATTAATGTTATGCCAAAGTTTGATAGTGTTTTAACTTATAGACCTAGACTGAAGAGAATATTTTATTTGATTTGATCTTGTTGATATCAAGATGATTCTAAGGTCTAAACTTGAAATAAATCACAATACACACATAATACACCAACCATTGTAAACAATTATAATACCAATTGTTATCATATAATTCATATACATGTGAAAGAGATAGTTGTTTTTAGATGATTTTTTATATGAATTATGATATATGATTTTTAGAGAATTTTATCAAAGGACATCAATAGATCATGGTGGTGCGTGTGGCATCAGTATTTAAGATAATTAATCTTTCAATATGTCTTTTGTGATTTTCTTTATAATTTAGATAAATATCTCATAACAAATTTAGAGTTTGATTCATATGGATAATATAAGATATTTATAAGCAATGAATATAAGAATAATAGATAGGTCATCAAAATAAAATATGATTTTGAATTTTGATCAATTTGATTTATAGACTCATTAAGTTTTAAGAGACAAGATCATATTTCCTATAATATATAAGATGACCATAACATGATAGCTTAAAAAATAAGAAAACAAAAAGAAAAATAGAAAGACATTAAAGCATATCATGAAGTAGAAAATTTGTATATTTCATTTTTGAAAATATTCTACTTCATGCATTTGGTGATACCTAATGAATACGTGATTTAGGTATCTAAAGGGGACCAAATATAATGTTTAGGTTTGTGAGTAGATATTGATGAATGGGTTCATTTATGTGAAGTTAAAGTTTCAGTTTTAATCTTGGGCCTCCATTCAAACATTGGTTTCTTATGCATCAAATTTTCATTGTGATAATCGTTATATTGAAGATTATGATTGTAATGATTATTAAAGGTATTGTTTATAGAATATTTGTGTAATGTTGCTTTTAAGTTGGGAGAAACATGATTTTGTAAATAATGGTGATTATGACTTTGATTTACAAATATGTTGTGTTTCTTATTTTCATTATTTGGTTTAGTTAAAATATTCATGTCCATATTCATATTCAACATATTTTTAGATATTTCTTGATATTGTGAATTTTTATTTATAATTTTCATAAGCACGTTGATTTTTTATTTTAATTCATCATTCTTAATCTTTAGATTATGCCTAGCTTTATTATAAGCTATTGTGTTATTTTTAAGAGTAGAGACAATTGAGTCAATATGATTTTGATAGTCATTTCTAAACTCCTCAAATGTTTCATCCATCTCTTTGATTTCAATTTTATAATTTTGGCAGGTAGCACAATCACTTTTCAATGATGAATTTTCTAAGGATAATTTTTCATTATGTTCTTTTACAAAAATAAGTTCTTTTTCAAGTTCCTTGAATTTTTCTTTAATATTATTAGAATCAAAACAAGGTTTTGTATTTTCAATTGAAGGACAAGATGGAGAAACCACATCACAATTAGATTCTAAATTAACATTAGCTTTTAACCTCTTATTTTCTAAACGTAAATTTTTATTAGTAATTTTCAATATCTTGATCTTACATTTAGCCATTTTTAGTATATTGAAACTAGAGATAGAAGTTATCACACAAGAAGAAGAATTAGACTTTCTTACAGCGCTATTGGAAGAGGCAAAATGTGAACATGAAGTTCCTTTGTCGTCTTTTAGGCCTTCCTCCATCATAGATGAATTTTCATCTTCTTTTTCTCTTGATATATTGGTCTCTTTTTCTAAGTTGATTTCCATGATCTCCATGGTTTTGCTACGAGAGAGATCTTCTTGAATAATGGTGGATGCTTGTATGTCCTTCTCCTCCTGTGTTTGTTCCATACCTGCGAGAGGAAGATCATACATTTCTTTAAGAAATTTTCATACTTTGTATGCACTAGAAAAATAATATATCAATTTGAAAACTTCTTTTGATAAACCACAAAATAAATAGTGTTTGGCTTTTGCATTTAGATGACATTCCTTTTTATTTGATTCATCCGCAGGTCTTACTATTGCCAAATTCCATGCTTCGATATCTAAGGTTTTAATAAATTTTTCAATTAAAATTTTCCATTCTCTATAGTTTGTCCCTTTAAATAAAGGTGGTGCTAGTGATTTTTCTTCTTCATAAAAATTTACCCCACTAATAGAAGCGAGATCATGAGACGCCAAATATTCCCTGTTGTTAAGCCGATTTGTAATAACCTACCTCTGATACCACTTGTTGGATCGGTAGGCGCCCTTAGAGGGGGGGGGGTGAATAAGGGTTTGTAAAACTTATCTAATATTTTGAAATACTTGAAATAATAAGAGATCAAAATAGTGATTTTGAATAAAGATCTAAATTGTTTTATAATGAAGGAGAGGATAGTAAATAATTTAGAGAAATGAAGATCAAATCAATTTTATTACACAAAGAGAGACATGAATATTATTAATAAAATTGATTACAAAATTTGATTTCAATGATGCTAGAAATCAAGGCGAAATATGAAAGACTCTTTTTGTTTTCTATACCAACTCGTATCCCCACGAACCAGTTGGCTTTAGCCGATCCTTCCCCGAATACGGCCTCAAGCCGCTCTAGCCAATCCTTCCCCGGATATGGCCTCGAGCACCCCCTAGACCTAACCTAGATCTAGTCGCTAACACGAGGCGAGTTTCTGCCCTAAGTCCTACCCAGACCTAGTCGTCAACATGAGGCGAGTTCACTAAACGATTACAGAAAAGATGTGAAATAAAATGACAACAATATAAAAACTCCCTATATGGATCTCTTGGAGAAGTAGACGAAGACCCGCAGAGTATGATCTTCGTTGATGCGATCTTTCATCACGATGATGACGCGTATTGAAATCTTTTCCACGGATCTCCATAAGCCTTCATGGATTTGTGGGAGTATCTCTCTAAACCTTCCTCTATATGAAATGGCACGAAACTCTGGAATTTGGGAGTGTGAGAGGATGAAGAAGACAGATCTAAGGGGTCCTTTTCATAGCCTCAGTGCTAGCGCCTGAGCTACCGCTACCGCCGGCACTATCCCATATTAGGACATATTCTGCGCGGGAGAATCTTCAATCCGAGGAAACATTTCTGCCTTGCCTTCTGTGCTCCACGCTACCGCCTGCGCTATCCGCTACCGCCAGGCGCTAGCTCCTTCTAAATGTACTCCCAGGATTGCTCTAATCATCGCTAGCGCCGGGCGCTAGGTACTACCGCCGACGCTAGTGGGCATGTTGGATTTGTTGGCTCAATTTTGGGGGCAACCTTCTTATGTTATCCTTGAGTCATATGAACTTTGTTTCATGCACACTTAAACACACAAGATCAAATACACATAGGTTTTGTTATTCTCAAACCTAGGAGATGCAGAAGACCATGTTCCAACATGGCAAACTCGACGTTCCGGTGATTTGCATTGTAGTACTTTGCCTGCCTATCCTGGGCAATGAGCAATCGCTCTCATATTTCCTGAATTGACGTATTCGCTTCATCCACATCTTTGCGCTTTAACGACTTCGTGTCGCCCGTTTCAGCCCAAGCCAATGGCGTACGATACTTTCTACCATAAAGGGCTTTGAACTGAGACATTTTAATACTTGTCTGGTATCTATTGTTGTATGCGAACTCAATCATATAGAGATGGTCCTCCCATCTCTTTCCAAAATCTAAGGCGCACATCTGGAGCATGTCCTCCATCGTCCTATTGGTCCTCTCGGTCTATCCATCCATTTGCGGGTGGAAGGTCGTTCTAAACTTTAGCTAGGTACCCAATAGTTGGTGGATGAGTTTCCAGTCATTAAATGTGAAACGCCCATCTCGATCGCTCACGATGCTATGGGGAACTCTGTGCAATCATACTATATTATCAACATAAAGCTTTGCGAGTTTTCCACAGAATCGTCTTTCCGGTTCAGAATAAAGTGCGATACTTTCGTTAAACCATCTACGATCACCCAAATGTCATCGTTTCCATGTTGTGACCTCGGCAATCCGTGTATGAAATCCATTGAAATGTCGCCAAACTTTCATTCCGGAATCGTTAAAGACTTCAGAAACCCACCAGGCCTTTGACATTCAGCTTTTACTAATGCGCAAGTATGACACTTTGCCACGTAGAGAGCAATGTCTTTCTTCATTCCTGGCCACCAGAAGAGTTTCTTCATATCCATATACATCTTTGTGCTCCCTGGGTGAATCGAGTACTTGGTAAAATGAGTCTCGTACATCAATTCTTCCCGTAGATTGGCCAATTTTGGGACGCACAATCTAGCATCTTTCCATAAAAACCATCGTCGAAGGAGAATTCAGCGTTAGACCCATCCACAGTCTTCGCTTTGTAACGTTTCATGCATTCATCTAGCTCTAAAAGTTGTCATACTCGGTTGGCAAGGTCGTATTGAACCTTTGTCCAGTTCAAGCATGCTGAAGTAGGCACTCTCTTATCTACACAAGTGATCCTCATAGATTATAGATCCTGGATTAGACGTTTATCATGCATCAAAATCCAATTTGTTTGCGCGGGAGCTCGGCGACTCAACGTGTCTGCAACAATGTTTCCCTTCCCGGGAGTGTAACGTATGTCAAAGGTGTAGTCCCCAAGGAACTCCATCCACCTCCTTTATTGCGTATTTAACTCCTTTTGATCCAACGAGTACTTGAGGCTTTTGTGGTCCGTAAAGATGCCGATCTTTACGTCGTATTAGTAATGCCTCTGTAACTTAAGAACGAATATCATGGCCATTAACTCCAAGTCATGGATCGGGTTGTTCCTCTCATGTACCTTCAATTATCAGGATCCATAGGCAATTACCTTTCCGAATTGCACTAGGATGCAACCCAAGTCACTCCCTGAGGCGTCGCTATATATTTCATAGCCTTCCGTTCCACATGGCGAGCATAAAATGGGCGTCGTGGACAGACGGCTCTTTAGCTCCTCAAAAGCTCATACGCACTCGGGCGACCAAATGAACTTCTGATCTTTCCTAGTCAATTTAGTGAGAGAAAGTGCAAACCTCGAGAAGATCTCCACAAAGTGCCTATAGTAGCCGGCAAGTCCTAAGAAACTTCAGACTTCCGCCACATTTTTCGACACAGTCCACTCTCGGATAGCCACTATCTTCGACGGATCGACCGCGATTCCTTCACCCCTAATGACATGACCCAGAAATGTTACTGATGATAGTCAAAACTCGCATTTAGATAACTTGGCATATAGCTGACTCCCCCTTAAAGTGCTCAAAACTGCGTGAAGATGCTCTGCATGCTCCTCATCGGTCTGAGAGTATACCAAAATATCGTCGATGAAGACGATCATAAATCGGTCCAAATACTCTCGAAATGTCTTATTCATCAAGTCCATAAATACCGACGGTGCGTTGGAAAGACCGAAGAGCATGACCATGAATTCATAGTGCTCGAAGCGGGTACTGAATGTTGTCTTTGGAATATCACATTCCCTTATTCTCAACTGATAATATACGGACCTCAAGTCTAGCTTAGAATGCACCATCGACCCAACCAGTTGGTCGAACAAGTCATCGATTCTCAGAATCGGATAATGGTTCTTCACGGTCATCTTATTCAGTTCTCTATAATCGATGCATAGACGCAAGCTCCCGTCCTTCTTTTTTCACAAAGAGGACCGGTGCACTCCAAGGGGATGAACTTGGACGTACATAGCCTTGCTCTAGCAGTTCTTGCAACTTAACTTTTAACTCTGCCAATTCTTTTGACGCTATTTGGTACGGTGAGCATGACACGGGTTTGGCACCTGGCACCAACTCAATACATAAATCAATCTTTCGCTGAGGGGGAGCCCCATGGAGTTCATTAGGAAACACGTCAGCGCACTCTGCCACTACCGGGACATCACTTATACTGGGCTTAGGCTTTGAAGCCTCCAACAACGTGAAGAACAACTCCGCGCCTTTCCTCACCACCTTAACCACTTGGAGAGCAGACATCAGAGTCTTGCTCGCTCCTCTCATTCCAGCAAACGTGGTTTCGTCTTTGGTGTTCTTTCCTAGAGTAATCTCCTTCTGATTGCAATATATGCATGTTCTCTTCTTCGAGAGACAGTCCATGCCAAAGATTACGTCAAACTCAACTAGTGGTAGTAATGATGCTTCCAGGTCAAAATCTTTATTCCTTATCCGCACTTTTACCCGACTCAACCTATCTGTGCTCATACGAGATCCATTGGGCAGCACTACTTCCAATATATCCTTCACCAGGGTAGACTGTACTCTGATTCGCACAATGAAGTCCTTAGACAAGAAGGAGTGCGATGCTTCAGTATCGAAAAGAGCTCTCGCCAAATAGTTGAAAATTAAGATGAAGCCTAATTGCACACATAAACAAACGTATAGTCGCACACGAAGTATAAATCACATTAAACCGTAAAAGCTAAATTATAATTCATACCTATGACGACATCATTCTGTCGTATGGATTCTTGCTATCTAAGCGAGTAGACTCTCGGCTGGGTCGGAGGTTGCTGGGAAGTAGAAGACTCCGTAGCTTTGCCTTTCTCCGTATAAGATGGACCCGCCACACGAGCATAGTCCACTGCTCGATTTTTTGGCTTCGGGGGACCACTTAGACACACTCAGGCTTTCTGTCACACCTTTCCACAAGTGAAACACGTAATAGGGCCCCATGTAGTAGTTGCTCCCGACACACTAGAGGGAGCTGGTTCCGCGAACCTAGACTTCCTCTTATTTCTTCTAAACTCAGGTCTGGACTGAGAGGTCTACGCGTGAAACTCTGGCTTCTTTGCGTTGAGGCCTTTCGCGCGCTGCACTCTCTGCATTTATAATTCTAGAGATCTGACAGTTTGCACTATAACATGAAATCCAAAAGTCATTGGGCCTGCTAGAAGCAGCCTTAACTCATCACGAAGTCCTTCATAGAACTTATTCATCTTTGTCTCCTCGTCTTCCACCCAAGCTCCTGCATAGCGACTCAGTCTAGTGAACTCATGCATGTAGTTGTCTACCGAACGATCACCTTGAGTTAACCGCAAGAACTGATTTTGCAATGCAATGCGCTGGGCATAGGGGATAAACCTCTGGAGAAATAGTTCTGAAAACTCTGCCATCGAGACGTCAGTAATATCTCTACTGGCCAACTTGTGCACTTCTAATTCTTCCCACCAAAACACCGCCTCTCCATTCAGAAGGAAAGTGGCTAAGGTGACCATCATCGCTTCTTCAGTTGATGTCGCCCTTAGAGTTCTCTTTACTCTTGACAACCAGTCCTCTGCCTATGTTGGGGATTCGATCCCCGAAATGGTTGGAGGATTGAAGCTTAGAAATTGCTTCAATTGCTGGTCATGTGCTCGTCCCACAGCTATATGTTCGACTCTATATTACTCCCTGGGCTCTACTGCAGGTTCCGCTCTCGGTTCCACTGCACCAACAGGTGTCGGGGTCACATCAGGAGTAGGAGTAGTAGGTTGTGTACCACGTCTTGGTTGATCATTGAACATCGCAAAGACCGCTTCAGTGACTAATCTAATCATCTCAGCAGAAGGATTGGTCACTGGTACCTCAGCGGACGCACTACTTTCAGCAGTGTTACGGGGTCGAGACTGCCTCGCACCACTCCTAGTCACCTATAATCTTGTAATACACAATTTAGTGACCGAAAACGTAGCAATAAACAAGCAAGCAACGCTCAGGTTCCGCAAACAAGCATATTTTTCATTCCTAAGTGGACATTCTTATTAGTTTTTTATCATTTTTGGTGAACGCACATTACGTGCACACCGCCCCTTAAAAGGAATTCGGCCTCGAATTCGCTAAACAATGGATTGACTCCTAAAGTCCAATACCAAATTCTAACATCCTGTCAGTATAAATAATATAATAATAGGTCCAGTCGGGACCCCACGCCATATTGAACACGCTAGCTAGACGTTAATAAGTTGATAACAGAAAAGAACTACATGAGAGTATCATAAGCGTAAGCGGAAGCATTAAATAACATTACTTTCATAATTGTCCACTATCCCAGGAATGAAACATTAAAGAGTTATGGCATTAAGGCCTTACATTCAGACAATGTATCTAACTCAAAACATTCTTTGGCTCGCAGGCCGACAATATAAGGAAAGCAGTAAAACAGAGGTTGGCCTTCAAGGGCCAACACAGCATATGGCTTCAACCCGCTACTTTTCGCTTGGCTCACCAGCACCTGCACCAACATCCAATAATAGGTAAACGAGGGTCAGCTATGAGTTGACCACAAATCACGTAACGATCTCATCCCCCGACCATCTAACCGGCTTAGGGGCGTGTCACCGCTAATCCTGCAAACAAGTCGTATATGCAATATGTAATCATATAAATAAAGTGCAACTACACTACCAGGGTGAGGTTTCAAGCACAATCAATCTTCTAGGTTGAGCATCAAAGTAAGGGGAACCTAAGTATGCACATGATGTTGGTTGGGGTCACTCGGAGGATTCCCACAACCGCCTAAGCAATCGCATGAGGCTAACATAACATCAATCCACAATCAACTCCACCCTAAGTAACACAAACTTAGGTGGGAAAGAAGCTTTTGGCCTGTCTAGGTGAATACCTTTCACGACCTCTCCCATGATCACACGGTGTACAAGAGGTTGGTACCTCTAACCGATCTGCATGGAAACAGGTTCGGTTCGGCTTTTCCGGTGCTCTAGTCGTCGTGATCTACTACACGACGCGGGTACGGCTTCGTCTCGGCCCGTAAGGGTTTAACACATTCATGTGTTACAGAAAATGATGGCTACACACCCAATCTTTCCAAGAGGACTTAGGCTTCACACACATAACCATTGAAGGAGGTACAAGACCGCTCCACTGTTGGGTTTTTCTAGAACCATACATCAGATGTAGGCGCAGCGGAAATAAACAGAAACAACCCAAAAATGCTTGGATCGGCCATGAATGTTGAATCAAGAAGTTAATAAAATACTAGGTAAAAATTACCTCAATGGGGTTGGATCAAATCCAACCAAGATGCTCCAAGAGTTGATCCCTGTCGGTGGCAAGAAGAGTTCTCACGTAGAATTATGTCTACGTCTCTACAGAAGTCCACACGAGCCGGGAGAACGCCAAGTCACGTCGCACGCAACTCGGAAGGAAGAAAGGCTGCACCTTGCACTTCCACGAATTGCTAGATCCGCTTCAGGAAGAACAATGCCTGCGACAATCGACGGAGAGGAGGTCGGCGGAGGCGAACGAGCGACGGAACTCCTTCCGTCTAGGGTTCGGGCGAGAGCGGAACACTTCCGTCGGCCTTTCTCTTTTTCAGTTATATTGAACCCTAAAACGAAGTCCTATTTATACCCAAAGGATAAACAGCTTCTAGAAGAATCGCTATCCGCAGACCACACATCAGAATAAGGGCTTCTGTTACAATTCGTCAGAATTTCACGGAAGATCATTCGTCGAGATTTCACGGGACAACCCGACAAAATCCGACGAATCACAACAGACGGCAACAATTGCCTAGTCAAGGCTCTCTGTGATAATTCGTCGAGATTCCACGGAATGACCCGACGAATCCCGACGAATTCCGACGAATCCAGACAGACGACAACACTTTGTCGAGTGAAGGATCTCTGTCACAGTTCGTCGAGTTTCCACGGAATGACCCGACGAATCCCGACGAATTCCGACGAATCCACACAGACGACAACACTTTGTCGAGTGAAGGATCTCTGTCACAGTTCGTCGAGTTTCCACGGAATGACCCGACGAATCCCGACGAATCCGACGAATCCAATCCGTGTAAACCCGACGAATTCCGACGAATCATATCCGACGAATTCAGACAGCAACATTTGCTGGACTTCCCCATTCTATATGGTGATTGGTAACCTTTACCAACACAGTCAATCTTCCAACTTCTCCACATGCTCTTATGTGCGACCCTGCAGGCTCATATCGCGTTGGCAGTGAGATTACATGTTTGACCACTTCTAGATCACAATGGCAACTCCAACAGTCCCCCACTTGATCTTGAAAGTATCAAACCAAAAACCTCACAAACAATGAGCGGCATCTAGCAATGCATCATTGCTCCCCAAGCAATAAGAGTTCATAACTCATAAGCCTTTATGACCAATGTTCCAGCGTTGTCTTTGTCCCTTTGTCCCTTACATCCGGAAAGAACTAGAGGTATGGACCGTGTCACCCTCATAATAGCTCAATCCAAGTTTCTTGATCTAGAACGGACTTCCAGAGAATGGTGAGCTCAATATCACATATTGACTCTACCAAGCATGGCCATGCATTTCTCAGTCCAATTCCATCAAGGGGCCCATGGATGCAACTCCTGTTATATAGGAGGACAAATCCCATATCTGCTCACACCCAAACACCCAAATGATTCGTAACGTACCCAACGACCACCCTTATCATCAACCTTCTTCAAGGAAGACTTTAGATGACATCAAAGCACGCTCTTCCTCACTCGGTGAATGCTGTGACTTCAGGTCAAAGGACCACAACACCATTGTCAAATGAGACCTACTTGTGACACTTTTAAGTAACAATCCACAAAGTAGTCTCAGGTTGGGTCTGTCCAGTACAACTTGTTCACTAACAAGTACCCATGTGATGACTTGATATCACAATATCATGACCTGTGAGAACCGGTCATCAGTCAACACACATGCTAGTCTTAATGTATCATCATCACCCTTAGCTTCTACGATGATACCTCGACCAGGGACCTTTTAAGAATGAAGCTTCGAAATCATAGGCTCTCACATTCAAGTCTCGTACTTGATGTCCTATGGAAGCGAACATTCTAAGGGTATTTATCACGAATTTTATTCTATCATATAGAAACAGTATATCGTAATAAAAGAACTTGTCATTAATCGTAAAAAGAAATAATTGGTACACAATTCATCATATGAATAAATTTTAAACAGCCAACAGAATATTTATTTTACATGCAACCCACAAGACTCCCACTAGAGTTGATCATTCAGGTATCGTATGTAACACCCCAAATCTGGTAGTTCCGCGAAGTAGGCGGAGTGGTAGTGCGGCACATGAAGCAGGCTAGAATTTTCCCTGTCTGCTCTTAGCGCACGATCAGTGGCCTCATCGCGCACGACCAGTGATCGTGTGCCAGCGATCGTGCGTTAATTCAGAAGAGAATCGAGTTCTGTCTCGGACAGTGCGCACGACCATTTCCCTCTTCGCGCACGACCAGTGATCGTGCGCCAGCGATCGTGCGCTTATTCGCAAGAATTCAGAGTTCTGTCCCGGATAGTGCGCACGACCATTGCCCTCGTCGCGCACGACCACTGACCGTGCGCCTGTGATCGTGCGCCCTGTTTATTCTGTTCCGCGATTTTGAGCGGAGAAGAAGATCGGGCCGTCCAAATCTTTTGAGATCTGATCCGATGGCCAGGATTAGATGCTGGAGGCTATTAGGGCTTATGAGAGGAGATTAATCCTCATTATTTTGAGGTGTTTCTCTCTCCTAGGCTAGAGGAAGAAGAAGGAGGCAAGGAAGAAGAAGGAAGATTCCGCCATTGACGGAGCTCCGGAGCTCCGTTTCGCGAGCCGTTTCCAGATTTGGAGAGTGCAGCCCGGTGCGGTCGTTTCTCTCTGTATAGAAGCTCGGATCCATGGCGAAAAAGAAAGCGCCTAGGGTAACGATTCTTCCTCCCGAACTTTGGACGTGTATTTGTCCATTTATTTCTCTTTCTTTGCTTGCATGAGGTATCTCTTTCACCAAGTGGGTGAAGTGTAGGATTTCCTCAAGTCCTTCGGGACTCCGGGTAGATTGTGTCCGTCCCCGGCATATTGCATGTAGAAAATCCGGTAGTCGTGCGGATTTAGGCATTTTGTGTGAAGCCTATTCGTGGCCGTGAGCCCGAATCGGTGATGCTTGATTTGCGACGTTGCATTTAGGTTAGACCTAGAATGCGTGCCGGAGAATGACTCCGTGAACTCACCTATAGTATTGCGGGAGTTACGTGTAGGCGTCTTGTGAAGATCCCTACGAAAGCCCCATGCTTTGAGTTTTGGATGAAGGCAAACCTTCACCACGTTATTGATGCGGAGCGTATGTACCTCCTTTGTTGAGAATTCGCGAAGCCTAGATCCTTGTGAAGGGGTTAGGTGCGTAGCGTATATTTTTGTGGAGCACTTGAAAGTGCTAAACCCTTACGGGCCGAGGTGAAGCCGTACCCGCGTCGTGCGATAGATCGCGACGATTAGAGCACGGGCAAAGCTGAACCGAACCCGTTTCCATGCAGATCGGCGAGAGGTCCCTTCCTCATGAAAGCCGTGTGATCATGGGAGAGGTCGTGGAAGGTGTCATACCTAGACCGACCAAAAGCTCTTGTTTCCCACCTAAGGTTGTGACCCTTAGGGTGGAGTGTTGTGAATTTGATGTTATGTTTCCTCATGCGATTGCTTAGGCGGTTGTGGGAAACCTTCGGGTGAACCCAACCAACATCATGTGCATACCTAGGTTCCCTTCTTTTTGATGCTCAACCTAGAAGATTGATTGTGCTTGAAACCTCACCTTGTGTAGTTGCACTTTCTTTAGATTAGTACTTGTGCTAGTATGGCTTACTTGCAGGGTAGAATCTCCGCCACCCCGGGAAAGGGGTGGGGTCGTTATAATTTGGTCAGCTGTGCTGACCGTTACTTTGTTTGCCACCGCTTGGTGGAATGTTCTTATGCAGGTGCAGGTGAGCCTAGCGGGAAGTAGCGGGCGTTGGCCCCTTTTGCTGTGTTGGCCCTCGAAGGCCAGCCTTTTTCCTGCTTTCCCATGTTTTGCCGGCCTGCGTGCCGATGTATGTTTTGTTGGAGTTTTGTACATTGATTTGATGTAAGGCCCTAAGGCCGTAACTCTCATTTCTGGATTCATTCCTATGATAGTGGACATGTCTATTTGAATGGTTTAATTAATGCTTCCGCGTACGTTTTGTACTCTCGTTAGTTGTTACTTTCTGGTTATCACCTTTTAACTCCTAGCTAGTGTGGTTTGTATGGCGTGGGGTCCCGGCCGGACCTACTGTTATACTATTCGTACTGGCAGGGTGTTACAATTTGGTATCGGACTTAAGGCGTCGATCCGTAGTTTAGCGAATTCGGGACGAATTCCTTTTAAGGGGTGGTGCGCACGGGCTGTGCATTCACCTAAAACGACAAAAACTAATAAGAATGTCCACTTAGGAATGAAAAAGCATACTTGTTTGCGGAACCTGAGCGTTCCATGATTGATGTTTGATATGTTTAGGGTCACTAAATTGTGCCTTGCATGATTATAGGTGACTAGAAGTGCTGCGGGGCGGTCTCAACCCCGTAACACCGCTGAAAGTAGTGGGTCGGCTGAGGTGCCAGCGACCACTCCTTCAGCTGAGATGATCAGAATGGTCGCAGAAGCAGTCTTCGCGATGATCAATGCTCAACCGCAAAGGCTTGCACAGCCTGCTACGCCTACTACTGATGCGGCCCCGGTAACTGAACCTGCAGTGGAACCTGCGGTAGCACCAAGGGTTGATGCCCCTGTGCCAGTAGCTGCAGTGGAACCGGCGTTAGCACCGAGGGTGGAGCGTCAAGTTGCGCAAGTAGTTGCGGGGCGAGCGCGTGACCAACAATTAAAGCACTTCTTGAGCTTTAATCCTCCTACCTTCTCGGGATCTGAGTCCCCAACGGAGGCAGAAGACTGGTTGTCAAGAGTTAGAAGAACTCTGAGGGCGACGGCGACGGACGAAGCCATGATGGTCACCTTAGCCACTTTCCTTCTTGACGGAGAGGCTGTGCTGTGGTGGGAAGAGCAGGAACTGCACAAATTCGGCGATAGAGACATTACTGAAATAACAATGGCTGAGTTTTCAAAGTCGTTCCTCCAGCGGTTTATCCCCTCTGCCCAACGCATTGCGTTACAAAACCAGTTCCTGAGGTTAACTCAAGGTGATCGCTCCGTTGACGATTACTTACATGAGTTTACCAGACTGAGTCGCTATGTGGGGGCATTGGTGGAGGATGAGGAGACGAAGACGAATAAATTCTATGAAGGGCTTCGGGACGAGTTGAGGCTGCTCCTTGCAGGCCCTATGACGTTTGGCTTCCAAGTGATGGTGCAAACCGCCAGATCTTTGGAGTTGGACATGAAGAGGGTACAAGCAAAGAGTGTTGTAAAGAAACCCGAGTTTCATGCGCCGGCCTCTCAGTCCAAGCCGGACTTCAGAAGGAACAAGCGGAAGTTCAAGCAGGCGGAACCAGCTTCTTCGAATGTTTCGGGAGCCACGACCGCGCGGACTCCTATTACGTGTTTCACCTGCGGGAAGGTGGGACACAAGGCTGCGGTGTGTCGAAGTGGTCCCCCAAAGGCGGCAAATCGAGCGGTGGATTATGCTCGGGCTGCGGAAAAGGGCAAAGCGGCAGAGTCTTCGGCCTCCCAGCACATTCCGACTCAGCCGAGAGTCTATTCGCTTGGCCAACAAGAAGCTATACGACAACCCGATGTCGTCACAGGTACGAATTAGAAGTTAGCTTTTACAGCTATGTTATGATTCTTACTGTGGTACGACTTTATGTGTTATTTGTGTACAATTAGGTTTCGTCCTAATTTTCAACCATCCGGCGAGAGCTCTATTCGATACGGGTGCATCGCACTCTTTTCTGTCTGAGGACTTCGTGGTGCGAATCGGAGTGCCGTCTACCTTTGTAGAGGATAGATTGGAAGTAGTGCTACCCAATGGATCTCGAATGAGTGCGGATAGGAAGAGCCGTGTGAAGGTGCGGATCGGAAGTCAAGATTTCGACTTGGAAGCGTCGTTACTACCGTTAGCTGAATTCGATGTGATCTTCGGCATGGACTGGCTCTCGGAGCAGCGAGCATGCATAGATTGCAATACAAAGGAGATCACTCTGGGAACGAACACCGACGATGAAACCACATTCGCCGGTATGCGAGGAGCGAGCAAGACGCTGATGTCTGCTCTCCAAGTGGTTAAGGCGGTGAGAAAAGGCGCCGAGTTGTTCTTCACCTTGTTGGAGACTTCGGAGCCAAAGCCCAGGTTGTGTGATGTCCCAGTTGTAGCGGAATACGCCGACGTGTTTCCTAACGAACTCCCTGGGGCTCCGCCTCATCGGGAGATTGATTTCTGTATCGAGTTGGTGCCAGGTGCCAAACCTGTGGCCCGCTCACCATACCGAATAGCGCCAAAGGAATTGGCAGAGTTGAAGGTCCAATTGCAAGAGCTGCTAGAGCAAGGCTACGTACGTCCAAGTTCTTCGCCTTGGAGTGCACCGGTCCTCTTTGTGAAAAAGAAGGATGGGAGCTTGCGTCTATGTATTGATTATAGAGAGCTAAACAAGTTGACCGAGAAAAACCGATATCCGATTCCTAGAATCGATGATCTATTCGACCAACTGATGGGGTCGACGGTTTACTCCAAGCTAGACCTAAGGTCCGGCTACTATCAACTGCGAATAAGGGAATGCGACATTCCAAAGACAGCGTTCAGTACCCGCTTTGGGCACTTTGAGTTCACGGTAATGCCGTTCGGTCTATCCAACGCACCGTCGGTATTCATGGACTTGATGAATAGGACATTCCGAGAGTATTTAGATCAATTTGTGATCGTCTTCATCGACGACATTTTGGTATACTCTCAATCGGAAGAGGAGCATGTAGGGCATCTGCACGCAGTCCTGAGCACCTTGAGGAGGAGTCAGCTATATGCCAAGTTCTCCAAGTGCGAATTTTGGCTACCGTCAGTGGCATTCCTTGGTCATGTTGTTAGTGGCGAAGGAATTGCAGTTGATCCGTCGAAGATAGAAGCGATCCAAGCGTGGCCTTTGTTGAAAAACGTAGCGGAAGTCCGAAGTTTCTTAGGACTTGCCGGCTATTATAGGCGCTTTGTGGAAAACTTCTCGAGGATCGCACTCCCTCTCACAAAACTGACTAGGAAGGATCATAAGTTCGTTTGGTCGCCCGAGTGCGCACGAGCTTTTGAAGAGCTAAAGAGCCGTCTGACCACGGCGCCCATTCTATGCTCGCCACAGGGTACGGAAGGCTACGAAATATATAGCGACGCCTCAGGAAGTGGGTTGGGTTGTGTCCTAGTGCAGTTCGGGAAGGTAATTGCCTACGGCTCCCGGCAACTGAAGGTTCACGAGAGGAATTACCCGGTCCATGATTTGGAGCTAGCGGCCGTGGTTTTTGCCCTCAAACTTTGGAAACACTATCTATATGGCGTGAAGATCGATATCTTTACCGACCATAAGAGCCTCAAGTACTTACTAGACCAAAGGGAGTTGAACATGCGCCAAAGGAGGTGGATGGAGTTCCTTGGGGACTACACCTTCGATATCAAGTATACTCCCGGTAAAGGAAACGTAGTTGCAGACGCGTTGAGTCGTCGGGCTCCCGCACAAGCAAATTGGATTTTGATGCACGATGAGCGTCTAATCCGTGAGCTAGAAGAAATGGAGATCATATGCATTGATAGGAGAACGTCTACTTCAGCATGCTTGAACTGGACGGAAGTTCACTACGACCTTGCCGACCGAGTTCGACAAGCATTGGAGTTGGACGAGAGCTTGAAACGATACAAAGCGGAAACCGTTGAAGGGTTAAACGCTGATTTCTCCTTCGAAGACGACCTTATGTGGAAGCAGGAAAGGTTATGCATCCCAAACGTTGGTACTCTACGGGCGGAGTTGATGTACGAGGCTCATCATACCAAGTACTCGATCCACCCGGGGAGCACTAAAATGTTTATGGATATGAAGAAACTGTTCTGGTGTCCGGGCATGAAGAAAGACATTGCCCTTTACGTGGCCAAGTGTCATACTTGCGCGTTGGTGAAAGCGGAATGTCAACGTCCCGGTGGGTTTCTGAAGTCCTTGCCGATTCCGGAGTGGAAGTTTGATGATATTTCGATGGATTTCGTGCACGGATTGCCGAGATCGCAACATGGAAACGACGCCATATGGGTGATCGTGGACCGTTTGACAAAGGTATCACACTTCATTCCGAACCGGAAGGATGATTCCGTAGAGAAGCTAGCAAAGCTCTATGTGGATAGTATCGTGAGACTGCACGGTGTCCCTCGTAGCATCGTCAGCGATCGTGACGGGCGTTTCACATCGAAAGATTGGAGGCTTATCCATGAACTGTTGGGCACAAAATTGAAGTTCAGCACGGCCTTCCACCCGCAGACGGATGGACAGACCGAGAGAACCAACAGGACTATGGAGGATATGCTCCGAATGTGCGCTCTAGACTTTGGAAAGAAGTGGGAGGATCACCTCTTTATGATCGAATTCGCCTACAATAATAGCTACCAAGCCAGCATAAAGATGGCTCCTTTCGAGGCCCTCTATGGTAAGAAGTGTCGTACACCGTTGTCTTGGGCGGAAACGGGCGATACTAAGCTATTGAAGCGAAGGGATGTTGAAGAAGCAACTTCGACGATCCGGTCTATACGCGAAAGGCTATTGGTTGCCCAGGATAGGCAAGCAAAGTATTTCAACGCCAAGCATAGGAACTTAGAGTTTGCCGTCGGTGACCGGGTTTACTTGAAGATCAAACCGTTCAAAGGGGTATCAAGGATTAGACGCTTGAAAAAGCTCAGTCCGAGGTACCTAGGACCGTTCGAGATCATGGAGCGTGTTGGTGATGCGGCTTATCGGCTTGCACTATCTGCAGAGCTGAGCGGTCTGCACGACGTGTTCCACATTTCAGTGTTAAGGAAGGCTGTGCAAGAGCCTACTCATATCGTTGCGGTCGGCAAAGTTCCGGTCGATAGTGGGTTGTCGACGAAAGTCAAGCCTTTACGCATTGAAGATACCGAAGTAAAGCAGCTGCGGAACAAGTCCATTCGGATGGTAAAAGTCCGGTGGGATAACTGCGGCCGAGAGGAGCTCTCTTGGGAGAGAGAGCAAGCGATGCTTGCGGAGTATCCCGAGCTTTTTCCCTCAGGTAAGGTATAACTGTAATTTATGCTTTTACTGTTTCCTGGATTTCGGGACGAAATTCTTTTAAGGAGGGTGGAGTTGTAACACCCCAAATCTGGTAGTTCCGCGAAGTAGGCGGAGTGGTAGTGCGGCACATAAAGCAGGCTAGAATTTTCCCTGTCTGCTCTTAGCGCACGATCAGTGGCCTCATCGCGCACGACCAGTGATCGTGTGCCAGCGATCGTGCGTTAATTCAGAAGAGAATCGAGTTCTGTCTCGGACAGTGCGCACGACCATTTCCCTCTTCGCGCACGACCAGTGATCGTGCGCCAGCGATCGTGCGCTTATTCGCAAGAATTCAGAGTTCTGTCCCGGATAGTGCGCACGACCATTGCCCTCGTCGCGCACGACCACTGACCGTGCGCCTGTGATCGTGCGCCCTGTTTATTCTGTTCCGCGATTTTGAGCGGAGAAGAAGATCGGGCCGTCCAAATCTTTTGAGATCTGATCCGATGGCCAGGATTAGATGCTGGAGGCTATTAGGGCTTATGAGAGGAGATTAATCCTCATTATTTTGAGGTGTTTCTCTCTCCTAGGCTAGAGGAAGAAGAAGGAGGCAAGGAAGAAGAAGGAAGATTCCGCCATTGACGGAGCTCCGGAGCTCCGTTTCGCGAGCCGTTTCCAGATTTGGAGAGTGCAGCCCGGTGCGGTCGTTTCTCTCCGTATAGAAGCTCGGATCCATGGCGAAAAAGAAAGCGCCTAGGGTAACGATTCTTCCTCCCGAACTTTGGACGTGTATTTGTCCATTTATTTCTCTTTCTTTGTTTGCATGAGGTATCTCTTTCACCAAGTGGGTGAAGTGTAGGATTTCCTCAAGTCCTTCGGGACTCCGGGTAGATTGTGTCCGTCCCCGGCATATTGCATGTAGAAAATCCGGTAGTCGTGCGGATTTAGGCATTTTGTGTGAAGCCTATTCGTGGCCGTGAGCCCGAATCGGTGATGCTTGATTTGCGACGTTGCATTTAGGTTAGACCTAGAATGCGTGCCGGAGAATGACTCCGTGAACTCACCTATAGTATTGCGGGAGTTACGTGTAGGCGTCTTGTGAAGATCCCTACGAAAGCCCCATGCTTTGAGTTTTGGATGAAGGCAAACCTTCACCACGTTATTGATGCGGAGCGTATGTACCTCCTTTGTTGAGAATTCGCGAAGCCTAGATCCTTGTGAAGGGGTTAGGTGCGTAGCGTATATTTTTGTGGAGCACTTGAAAGTGCTAAACCCTTACGGGCCGAGGTGAAGCCGTACCCGCGTCGTGCGATAGATCGCGACGATTAGAGCACGGGCAAAGCTGAACCGAACCCGTTTCCATGCAGATCGGCGAGAGGTCCCTTCCTCATGAAAGCCGTGTGATCATGGGAGAGGTCGTGGAAGGTGTCATACCTAGACCGACCAAAAGCTCTTGTTTCCCACCTAAGGTTGTGACCCTTAGGGTGGAGTGTTGTGAATTTGATGTTATGTTTCCTCATGCGATTGCTTAGGCGGTTGTGGGAAACCTTCGGGTGAACCCAACCAACATCATGTGCATACCTAGGTTCCCTTCTTTTTGATGCTCAACCTAGAAGATTGATTGTGCTTGAAACCTCACCTTGTGTAGTTGCACTTTCTTTAGATTAGTACTTGTGCTAGTATGGCTTACTTGCAGGGTAGAATCTCCGCCACCCCGGGAAAGGGGTGGGGTCGTTATAATTTGGTCAGCTGTGCTGACCGTTACTTTGTTTGCCACCGCTTGGTGGAATGTTCTTATGCAGGTGCAGGTGAGCCTAGCGGGAAGTAGCGGGCGTTGGCCCCTTTTGCTGTGTTGGCCCTCGAAGGCCAGCCTTTTTCCTGCTTTCCCATTGAAAGTGCACAGTTAACCTCACTAGATTTCTCTAGAGGGGGGGTGAATAGAGATTTGAAATATTTTGTGCAAAGTTAATATATATATATATATGTATGATCACAGATTAGAGCTTCCCACACACACCAACAAGAATTAAAACAATAAAGCAAATGTAAGAAAGAAAATCCACAGCACAACACAAGAAAATATAGTGGTTCCCCAAACTTTGGGTAGTCCACTCTTCTACCCCCTTGGTAGGAATTCACTAACTTGCACTGAGTCTTTTGATAAGGAGACTCTTAGAACCACCCTGAGTCTTTTGATAAGGAGACTCTTAGAACCAATACACTGAATTTTTTGAAGAGAGATTCTAAAAACTCTTTTACAATAGTGAATAAGAATGAAAAGGAAAGAATGGAATAAAGCCAATAATGAATCTTCTTCCTAGCAAGAAGATTTGAAGCACAAGTTAAGAATTGAATCTTTCTTCTATAGAGAGAAGAAGATTTGTAGCCTTTCTCTCTTTTAGTGAGAGCAATCAGAGTTTGCAGCAGTGATCAGTGAGCAGAAGCAGAAGTAGAAATGGATGAAAGTTGCTGCAGAGCTTTTTCTCAATATCTCTCTTTTCTTTTGGGAGCTTTTCCTCTATATCATAAAATGTGTGGTGGATCACTCTTCTACTTTTTCCTGCCGACTTGCTCTTTATTTTATAGCTCTGTGTAATAAGATAGTACTATAGGAGAGGAATCAATTAGCAGCCAGAGATTTAGGTAGAGAGAAATATTTCCATAGCAGATTTAATCATAAATGGAAAATATTAATTTAGATTTCAAATAATATCCAAAACAGATTTCATCAATTTAGCCAAGAATCAAATAGAAGGAAAGAATGATTCAGAACGGCTATAAAATATTAACATCATTCTATATAAATCAGATCTTCAGAAAAGAAGGAAAGAGATCTGGCGCAGATTCAAATCTGTCAAACAAATCGACGTGCGTCGATTACTATTCGACGTAAGCGTCGAATTTATCTTAGCCCAACGTCGAGAGGGATATGAGGAATGTGCGTCGACAAAGGTGCGTCGACTTCTTTGTATGCGTCGACTAGAAATCAGAGTAGCGTCGACAGGACCTACGTCGAAATCTTCCTAAAGTTACTTCGACATATCCTGAAGAAGACGTCGACTCTATTTCGACGTAGCGTCGAATACCATTCGACGCATATGTACTTTGTCTTTGTTATTCATTCATAAAACTCTTTCTTTAACTCATTTCTAGGGGTTAAGAGAAATCATTTTCCCAACAATCTCCCCCTATTTGTCTTAACCCTTTTTAAGGAGAAATTGTCTTAGCATAAAATCAACTCAGCATATAATTTGAAAAGATAGGAAGTATGTCACTTAATCAAAAGTGAGATTTAGAGAGGGAGATCATATAAGCAGATATTCCAGAATCATATAGACAAATTTCATATTTATACCAGTTCTTTTTCAATAAAATATATATCAGCATTGTTCTCAAATACTACTCAGGTGGTGTAGGAGGAGTCTTTCTTTTTCTTTTGAAGACCTTGGTGGGTTGCTCATCAGCAGTTAGTATTCTCAGCTCCCCCTGAGTTACAGCAGTTGGCTCCCCCTGAGTCCCAGCTTCAGTTAACACAACTTTTTGCTGCTCTTTTTCATTTGCAGCTGTATTCACAAACTCAGCTCCCAGTTCCTTGATTTGTTCATCAGTTAGTATAGCTTCCAGCTCCCCCTGAAGTTCACCATCTATCCTTACAGCCTCATTTTCTACTCTGTTATCCTCCCCTTGAAGTATTGTCACTTGTTCTGCAACCTCTCTTGCTATGCTGAGTACCTCTATTGTTTGTTCATAATTAAGAGGCTCAGGTACTGTCTCATTCCCAAGGATCTTGTCAGAATTTTGAGGAGAGGACTTGTGAGAGAGAGATTTAGGATTGGAAGGTTGCTCTTCATCTAGATTCTCCCCCTTCTTGACCTTCTTGGCTAGGGAGGTTAAGAAAGACTTAGTCACTCTAGAGGAAGAGAGAGATGACTTTAGAACTTGCACAGAGGCACTGACCCCATCTATTTGGGTGTGCATGTGAAGGATGGAGGAATGAAGTTGGGAACAGTGCTCATCTAGCATTGCTTGGAATTTTTCAGCTGCTGATTTTATGCACTGAGTGATGAGAGCCTCAGTGGATGTAGATGATTCTTGGTGTGAAGGATGTGAAGGAGATGGAGGAGGAGTAGATAATGAGTGTGGAGAGGTGAATCTATCATCTGGAGGAGGTAGAGGAATAGAAGAATGCTGAGCAAGGGATTGAGGTGATATTTGTGTGGATGATGATGGGAGAGAGGAGAGATTTGTTTGAGGAGGTGAAGGAGTCCTTTCAGGAATGGAACCAGGCTTAGGGATTTGCCTGGCCCATTTAGAAAATAGGGCTATGGACATCCTTTTTCCTGGAGGGATGGGAATTCCTTTTGACCTGCAGAGGTCAGGGAAGGAATGGAAGAGAACCTGACTCATGATTCTCATATAAGCATTTTCTTTGTGGGAATATTTGGAGGCTATCATTTTGAGAAGACAGCTGGCCCAATCCACCTTCTTCTTCAGCACAAGAGCCCCCATGATGTTCAGCTGCTGTTTGGGCACTGCATCATGGGCTGAGATCTTGCATAGTAGAACTTTCCCTACTATATCAGCCAACAGCCTATATTCATCAGAGAAGTCTATCTTTTTCAGATGGATTGGTCTTTCTTTTGAGAATTTCATGGTGATGAGTAATTGCTTGACTTCATCAGGTGTGAGCTCAATGGATTCATCACCTAATAGGGGAATAATTTTATACTGGTTGAGTCATTTATAAAAAGCTTATTTTCTTTTCCTATTTTATTGAAATGAGGGTGACATTAGGATATACCTGATGGGAGGTCAAAGGTGGCTCTAATGTGGTCTGCAGAAATGGAGACTGGAGTCTCATAGAGGGTTCCTTGGATTTCTCCTTGTTCGGAAACCTGAACATGAGTTATGAGCTCAGTGAGCTCAATTTCCAGGAGCTTGCATCTAGTGGAGATGAGCTTGTTCAGTCCTGCTTCAGTGAAGAGAGAAATGATGCTTTTATAGTTCTCTGCTGCTGCTTGGAAGGATTCGAGGTCGATGTCGAAACCCGAGTTGATTTTGGGAGCCATTGAAGATTAGAGAAGTAAGAAGGATTGGGTAGACAATGGAGCACGGAGGATAAGAGATGCAGAGAAGAGGAAGTTTCTGAAGAGTCTTTTTAAGTCAGGTGAAGCGTCGAGACAGGGCTCAATTCGAGGCTTTTTCGGTATTCCAGTGGATGTGACCAAAAAATATTCTAAAGTTGCCGCTCTTTATCATAAAGTCGACGTTACGTCGAGTTGAATTCGACGTCGGATTTAGGGTTTTCCATCGACGTATGCGTCGATTTTAATCGACTTTGGTTTTCGACGGTGCGTCGATTAGAAGTGACCAAAAAAAAACTTTATTTCTCTTTATTTCTTTCTTGGCCTAATGTTTTCTAAGATAGTTTTGAACTAGATTTTATAGAGAGTTTGATTAATTGTACCAGCATTGCTTGGTAGTGTGGCCAGCTTTGTTACATACATAGCACTTGATTATCCTAGTATTAAGGGAATTTAAATTTAGAGTATGATAAATGTTTTGGTTAGGATAAAGATGTTGATTTGAATATAGATGGGATTTTTGGTTAAGATTAATATTTTGTTTGGGATTGAAATGTTTATTTGGACAAAATTCATGATTAGGATGACTGGTTCCTGAATGAGGGTTAGGATGAAAGACTTTTGGAGAGAATGTATTGGTGCGTCGATAACTATTCGACGTATGTTGATAATTGCGTTGATTTGTTATCGACGTATTCCTCAGATTGCGTTGATCTGGTGTCGACGCATGAGGAAAGTTGCGTCGAATTGATGTCGACTTGTCTTTATTCAAGCGTTGAGTAGAGGTCGAGGCATCCGAGAGGTTACGTCGAGAATAAGTCGACGCATTATCGTGCATGCGTCGATATGAAGTCGACGTATCTGTGTCTTCACAAATTTTCATTTTGCCTTTCTCTATTTTTGCTCCTTTATGTGTTGTTCTTCTTGGATTGATTGTTTCTTCAGATGAAGTATGTGAATCATCAGCTGAATAGTAAGATGTTTCATCAACTTCCTTGGTTTCTTTTTCTCCCTTATCCTGTGGGTCTTTTTCTTGGTTTAACAAATTTACAGGTTTAGTGAATTTTACAGGGCTCATCCAAGCAGGTTTGTTGGATGAAGTTAGGCTGATTGAAGGATCAGCCCCTAGCCCAAGATGTTTGGGTCTTAGTGTTTGTTTTTCAGTAATTTCCTTAAGAGTTTGGCTTCTTATTTTTATTGACTCTTCAAAAGCTTTTGCCTGGGATATTTTATTCTTAAGGAACTGATTTTCTATATTAGCCCTTTCTGTTTCCTTCTTTATTCTGCTAGCTATTGATTCATAATCTTTAGAGGAGTTAATTTCTATGTTTTTCTGATTTTTAGCTACAATGATTTGTTCTTTTAGATCCTCAATTTCTTGATTTGTTTTTAGGTGATCTAGGTACATTTTCATAAAATCATTTTTAAAGCTATCACTTTGAAAGTCAATATCATCAAACATACTTACCTCATCCTCATTCTCAGATTCCTCAATGAGAATGAGGTTCTTTTCTTTTTCATCATCAGAGGATAGATCTTCTTCTGATCCTGTTTCACTCCATGATTTATCATCAATCTTTGTATTTTCAAGGGCCATCAAGCAGATGTCTTCTTGTCTGGATCCTTCATTGTCACTTTCAGAGGATGAACTATCCTCAGAGTTTGTTTCACTCCAGGCTTCAGCAATGAAGCCTCTTTCTTTCTTCTTTCCCTTTTTCTTCAGATCTTTCTTTTTCAGATCCTTCTCTGTTTCAGCATTCTCTGGACATTCTGGGGCAATGTGTCCAGGTTTTCTGCAGGAATAGCAAATTATTTCTTTAGTAGGTGTTTTGTCATACCTTGGTCTTGACTCCTTCCTTTTTGGTCCATCTTTCTTGACCCATTTCTTAAACCTTCTGGCCAAGAAACTGAATAATTCTTCTTCAGTGACAGGGGTTCCTTCTTCTGTTGCCTTTAGAGCAATGTTCCTGCTTTTTGAGGAACTTGGGGTGTTTTCTCTTCTCTCCTTCTCCTCTCTAGTTTTCAGCAACTGCTCATAGGATCTGAGTTTTCCTAAGAGAGCATCTGTTGAGATCTCTTTTTGTCCTCTTGTATCTCTTATTGCCCAAATTCTTGAGTCCCATGAACTAGGGAGACTCATCAGTAATTTGTCATTTATCTCAGTGAGAGAGATTTCTCTATCCAAGTCTCTGAGTTGATTGATGATCAGACTAAATCTGTCATACATTTCAGAGATGCTTTCTTCAGCCTTCTTTTGAAAGTTCTCATATTGAGAGATCAAAAGGGCCTTCTTGTCTTTCTTTTCATCAGCACTTCCTTCCACCATCTTTGTGAGGGCATCCCAAATTTCCTTGGATGATTCACAGTCGACAACCTTTTGAAAGATATCATCTGAGAGAGTTGAGACAAGTATGTTCATGGCCTTTAGATCATGAGTTCTTGCCTTCTTCTCATCTTCTGTCCATTCAGATCTTGGAACAAGTGTTTGTGTGATGTTGCCATTTGCATCCTTTCTATAGGGCTTTGGTGGACCTGTTACAGTAATATTGAACAAGTCAGTGTCAATGGAGTTCATATAGATTCTGATTCTTGTTTTCCAAATTGCAAACTTTTCAAGATTGCACATTGGTGGTCTGGTGGAAGCATAATCTTTGATTTGTGCCATGTGAAAAATAGTTTTAAAGAATATATATATATGGGGTAGGATCTTTTTGATCAAGGAGTTATCCTTTTTAGATCAACCTACCTCTGATACCAATTGAAAGTGCACAGTTAACCTCACTAGATTTCTCTAGAGGGGGGGTGAATAGAGATTTGAAATATTTTGTGCAAAGTTAATATATATATATATATGTATGATCACAGATTAGAGCTTCCCACACACACCAACAAGAATTAAAACAATAAAGCAAATGTAAGAAAGAAAATCCACAGCACAACACAAGAAAATATAGTGGTTCCCCAAACTTTGGGTAGTCCACTCTTCTACCCCCTTGGTAGGAATTCACTAACTTGCACTGAGTCTTTTGATAAGGAGACTCTTAGAACCACCCTGAGTCTTTTGATAAGGAGACTCTTAGAACCAATACACTGAATTTTTTGAAGAGAGATTCTAAAAACTCTTTTACAATAGTGAATAAGAATGAAAAGGAAAGAATGGAATAAAGCCAATAATGAATCTTCTTCCTAGCAAGAAGATTTGAAGCACAAGTTAAGAATTGAATCTTTCTTCTATAGAGAGAAGAAGATTTGTAGCCTTTCTCTCTTTTAGTGAGAGCAATCAGAGTTTGCAGCAGTGATCAGTGAGCAGAAGCAGAAGTAGAAATGGATGAAAGTTGCTGCAGAGCTTTTTCTCAATATCTCTCTTTTCTTTTGGGAGCTTTTCCTCTATATCATAAAATGTGTGGTGGATCACTCTTCTACTTTTTCCTGCCGACTTGCTCTTTATTTTATAGCTCTGTGTAATAAGATAGTACTATAGGAGAGGAATCAATTAGCAGCCAGAGATTTAGGTAGAGAGAAATATTTCCATAGCAGATTTAATCATAAATGGAAAATATTAATTTAGATTTCAAATAATATCCAAAACAGATTTCATCAATTTAGCCAAGAATCAAATAGAAGGAAAGAATGATTCAGAACGGCTATAAAATATTAACATCATTCTATATAAATCAGATCTTCAGAAAAGAAGGAAAGAGATCTGGCGCAGATTCAAATCTGTCAAACAAATCGACGTGCGTCGATTACTATTCGACGTAAGCGTCGAATTTATCTTAGCCCAACGTCGAGAGGGATATGAGGAATGTGCGTCGACAAAGGTGCGTCGACTTCTTTGTATGCGTCGACTAGAAATCAGAGTAGCGTCGACAGGACCTACGTCGAAATCTTCCTAAAGTTACTTCGACATATCCTGAAGAAGACGTCGACTCTATTTCGACGTAGCGTCGAATACCATTCGACGCATATGTACTTTGTCTTTGTTATTCATTCATAAAACTCTTTCTTTAACTCATTTCTAGGGGTTAAGAGAAATCATTTTCCCAACACCCATGTTTTGCCGGCCTGCGTGCCGATGTATGTTTTGTTGGAGTTTTGTACATTGATTTGATGTAAGGCCCTAAGGCCGTAACTCTCATTTCTGGATTCATTCCTATGATAGTGGACATGTCTATTTGAATGGTTTAATTAATGCTTCCGCGTACGTTTTGTACTCTCGTTAGTTGTTACTTTCTGGTTATCACCTTTTAACTCCTAGCTAGTGTGGTTTGTATGGCGTGGGGTCCCGGCCGGACCTACTGTTATACTATTCGTACTGGCAGGGTGTTACATCGTATACCCATTGATCTAGTATGACCATCATGCTTTCTCTGCGCGAGAGGCTTTGTCAGTGGATCTGCAATATTCTCCTCAGTCGGCACTCTGCAAATGTTCACATCTCCTCGTTCGACAATCTCACGAATAAGATGGAACCGCCGAAGTATGTGCTTGGAGCGCTGATGGGATCTAGGTTCCTTAGATTGTGCAATTGCACCATTGTTATCACAGTAGAGAACTACGGGACCAACAATGCTAGGAACTACATCTAGCTCGCCGATGAATTTCCTAATCCATACAGCCTCCTTCGCTGCATTAGCTGCAGCGATATACTCGGCCTCAGTTGTAGAATCAGCAATTGTCTCTTGCTTGGAACTCTTCCAGCTCACAGCTCCTCCATTCAGGCAAAACACAAACCCTGACTGAGACTTTGAATCATCCCTATCAGTTTGGAAGCTAGCATCCGTGTAACCACTTACAACGAGCTCTTCCTCTCCACCATACACCAAGAATACATCCTTAGTCCTTCTCAAGTACTTCAAGATATTCTTTACGGCTATCCAGTGACATTCACCGGGATCAGACTGATACCTGCTAGTCATGCTCAAAGCAAAAGAGACATCGGGTCGAGTACATAACATTGCATACATGATTGACCCAATTGCCGAAGCATATGGAATCAACTTCATGCGGTCCTTATCTTCACAAGATTTTGGACACTGGTCCTTAGAGAGATTCACACCATGAGACATGGGCAAAAATCATTTCTTGGACTCAAGCATGTTGAACCGCTTCAACACCTTGTCAATGTACGTACTCTGGGTCAAACCCAGCAACTTCTTCGATCTATCTCTATAGATCTTAATACCGAGTATGTAAGTCGCTTCACCCAAGTCCTTCATAGAAAAGCAGTTCCCTAGGTTGTTCTTAACAACTTTCAGGGTAGGTATGTCATTCCCGATCAGCAGTATGTCATCTACATACAATATCAGGAAGACAACAATGCTCCCACTGATTCGCTTGTAAACACACGGTTCATCTTCATTCTTGACAAAACCAAACTCTTTGATCTTCTCATCAAAACGAAGATTCCAACTTCTAGAGGCTTGTTTCAATCCATAGATGGACTTATTCAGCTTGCATATTTTAGTGGCTTCATTTGGGGATACAAAACCCTCGGGTTGTGTCATGTACACTTCCTCAAGGAGGTTTCCGTTTAGGAAAGCCGTTTTGACATCCATCTGCCAGATCTCGTAGTCATAATACGCAGCAATAGCAAGCAATATCCTAATGGACTTTACCATGGCAACAGGGGAAAAGGTCTCATCATAGTCAACACCATGAATTTGCTTGAAACCCTTAGCCACCAGTCGCCCTTTGAATGTCTGTACATTCCCATCCATGTCGGTCTTCTTCTTGAAGACCCACTTGCACCCTATGGGTCGTACCCCTTCAGGTGGTTCCACCAAGTTCCAAACTTGGTTTATATACATGGAGTCCATTTCGGATTTCATAGCCTCAAGCCATTTGTCGGAGTCCGGTCCATTCATAGCCTCTTGGTAGGTTGCTGGTTCATCATCATGATCCATAAGCAACACATTACCTATTTGAGACACGAGAAATCCATATCTCTCAGGCTCAAATCTTGGTCTACCAGATCTACGTAGGACTTATGTTTCGTGAGCAGGTTCTCTAGCTACAACATCTTGTAGTCCTGGCTCAGAATCCAACTTTGGTTCATTCACTATTTGTGGTTCTTGAACTTCTTCAAGTTCTACCTTTTGCGTCTTTCTTGATAAGAACTCTTTCTCCAAGAAGACACCCGTCCTTGCGACAAACACTTTGCCCTCAGACGGTAGGTAAAAGTAATATCCCTTCGTTTCCTTAGGATATCCCACCAGATAACACTTATCTGATTTGGGTTCCAGCTTGTCAGGCATTTGACGTCGTACGTATGCCTCACAGCCCCAAATTTTAATGAACGACATACTAGGACGCTTCCCAGTCCATATCTCATATGGTGTCTTTAGAACCGTTTTCGTCGGAGCACGATTCAGTGACATTGCAGCAGTCTCTAAAGCAAAACCCCAAAAGGAAACAGGCAAGTCTGCATGACTCATCATCGACCGTACCATGTCTAACAGAGTACGATTTCTCCTCTCAGACACACCATTATGCTGCGGTGTCCTAGGTGGAGTGAGCTGTGATACAATACCACACTCTTTCAGATGATCACGGAACTCATGACTCAGGTATTCGCCACCTCGATCAGATCGGAGTGCTTTAACCTTTTTACCCAATTGGTTCTCCACTTCATTCTTAAACTCTTTGAACTTTTCAAAGGTTTCGGATTTGCACTTCATAAGATACACGTATCCGTATCTACTGAAATCATCAGTAAATGTAACGAAGTAGAAAAACCCACCTCTAGCCATAGAACTCATGGGTCCGCATACATCACTATGTACAACACCCAAGAGATCCTCAGCCCTCTCAGTATAACCAGTGAAAGGGGCTTTAGTCATCTTGCCTAATAAACAAGACTCACATCGCTCAAATGATTCATAATCAAATGAGTCCAATAGTCCATCTTTATGGAGCTTGGATATGCGCTTCTCGTTTATATGGCCCAAACGACAATGCCAGAGATATGTAGGATTTGAGTCATTTGTTCTTAGTCTTTTATTACTATCTACATTATAGATCGGATGGTCCAGGTTCAAAACATAAAGACCATTAAACAATTGAGCTACAGCATAACAAACATCATTCTTAAATATAGAACAACAATTGTTCTTAATTATAAAAGAAAATCCAATCATGTCCAAACATGAAATGGATATAATGTTTCTAGTTATGGCCGGAACAAAATAACAATTATTAAGTTCTATTACAAGCCCACTGGGCAAAGAAAGACGGTAAACCCCTACGGCTACAGCAGCAACTCTTGCTCCATTGCCGACACGTAGGCCCACCTCTCCTTTACTCAGCAATCTCCTCCTTCCTAGTTCCTGCACATTTGTACAAATGTGAGAACCACATCCGGTATCCAATACCCAAGATGAAGGAGCAGAAAGGTTTATCTCTATAACGTAAATATCCGAAGCGGAAGTCATACCTCCCTTCATTTTATGCAGACCCTCAATGTATGAAGGACAATTCCTCCTCCAATGACCAGCCTTGCCACAGTGGTGGCATTTCCCTTCCTTCACGGTGCTCTTCTTTTTCAGTGCAGAAGATTTGGGCTCAAGATGTGACTTAGGTCCCACCTTCGTCTTCTTGAAGCCCTTGGCCTTACCCTTGCCTTTATGTACCATCAATATGGGACTAGCAGGCTTGGCCTTCTTCATGTTTATTTCGGCAGTTCGCAACATGCCTAGGAGCTCGGGCAGTGCCTTGTCTATTTCATTCATGTTATAGTTCAAGACGAACTGCTCATAACTATCCGGCAACGATTGCAGGATAAGATCTGTGGCCAACTCTTGACCCAGAGGAAAACCCAGTCTCTCCAGGTTCTCTATATACCCAATCATCTTGAGTACGTGAGTACCAACCGAGTCTCGAGCTCCCATTTTGCACTGAAATAAGGCCTTCGTGACATCGAACCTCTCTTGACGAGCTTGCCCTTGAAACATTTTCTTTAGGTGCTCGTCAATCTCCTTGCACCCCATGTTCTCGTGTTGCTTCTGAAGCTCAGAGTTCATGTTGGCAAGCATAAGGCACTCGACGTCTAAGGCGTCATCGGTATACTTCTTATAAGCATCCTTATCAACACGGGACGAGTTCCCGGTCGGCACCTCGGGGGCTTCTTCTTCCAAGACGTAGAGCTTTCGCTCTTGCCTGAGAACAATTCTCAGGTTCCTATACCAGTCCATATAGTTCGTCCCACTAAGCTTGTCCTTCTCAAGGATAGCTCTTAGGGACAAGGTGGAGTGTGAACCACTTGCCATGGAATTCTACAAGAATTCATGCAGAATCTAATTAGTACCTTAATTTCAAAATACAATTTATTTTTAATTTGGACTTCAATTAAATACTCCCACTATTTTATTCAAAATGATAGCCCTCACTATCAATTCGGAGAGTCCATGCGAGCTACTCTCTTAGTGGACAAGATCCGTATTTCACCAACACCACGAGTCCGCTTTGGCGTTCCTCTCATAATGCGGTTATTTAGGTAGGCAACGCTTGCCAATTGCATCCTCATGCAATTCTTGTATGGCTGGTGAATAACTCCTTATTCGCATCCATCATATGGAGCATGCCAACCCTATGCCTCTAGGCACTCAACCTTTGAGGTCACCTAGTTAAGTTAGACCCGATGTCGACAGTGGGATATCACAATTATCCGCTCGCACCCTTACCAAGATAGATTAATGCACCTTGCTTTGGCAAGCCCACACTTCATCGATCGAGGCAGGAAGAGTGTCATCCATCGGAAGGCATCCGAACACTTAATATTTGATGAAGGGAATTTTAAAGATAGGTTAACACTTAACCATGATCAACATTTGATCAATGTGCACATCCACAGAAAAACAAACTTTCTAAAATCCTCATGCATCCCTTATGTGCACTACATAAGACTATCAACCTTTGATAGATGAAAGGGCTAAATCTGGACATTTAGAACTCTTCCAAATCTTCAGATTTACATGCATTGGACAAAGGCAAAGACAACTCGACTTAAAGCAGTAGACAAGCTCGTCTCTCATTGTTGGATTCAAAATCCAAAACAGAACAAGGGTTCATTAACCACTTGAGGGACGGTTACTGCTAAGGAGACAATAATTTCTAACAATTAGAAATTACCACGAAATCCCAAACGTTCCTGGTGGGGTTCCAAGACCCCCTTTTGAAAATCATCAACATTTGATGTTCCAGGAAGAAATCTTGACATTTAGAACACTTCTAAATACCTAGATTTGCACGTACTGGAATAACCAAACTTCTGAAACAAAATTCATGACCAGAAACCTCCCTCTGATACCACTGTTGGGTTTTTCTAGAACCATACATCAGATGTAGGCGCAGCGGAAATAAATAGAAACAACCCAAAAATGCTTGGATCGGCCATGAATGTTGAATCAAGAAGTTAATAAAATACTAGGTAAAAATTACCTCAATGGGGTTGGATCAAATCCAACCAAGATGCTCCAAGAGTTGATCCCTGTCGGTGGCAAGAAGAGTTCTCACGTAGAATTATGTCTACGTCTCTACAGAAGTCCACACGAGCCGGGAGAACGCCAAGTCACGTCGCACGCAACTCGGAAGGAAGAAAGGTTGCACCTTGCACTTCCACGAATTGCTAGATCCGCTTCAAGAAGAACAATGCCTGCGACAATCGACGGAGAGGAGGTCGGCGGAGGCGAACGAGCGACGGAACTCCTTCCGTCTAGGGTTCGGGCGAGAGCGGAACACTTCCGTCGGCCTTTCTCTTTTTCAGTTATATTGAACCCTAAAACGAAGTCCTATTTATACCCAAAGGATAAACAGCTTCTAGAAGAATCGCTATCCGCAGACCACACATCAGAATAAGGGCTTCTGTTACAATTCGTCGGAATTTCACGGAAGATCATTCGTCGAGATTTCACGGGACAACCCGATGAAATCCGACGAATCACAACAGACGTCAACAATTGCCTAGTCAAGGCTCTCTGTGATAATTCGTCGAGATTCCACGGAATGACCCGACGAATCCCGACGAATTCCGACGAATCCAGACAGACGACAACACTTTGTCGAGTGAAGGATCTCTATCACAGTTCGTCGAGTTTCCACGGAATGACCCGACGAATCCCGACGAATTCCGACGAATCCACACAGACGACAACACTTTGTCGAGTGAAGGATCTCTGTCACAGTTCGTCGAGTTTCCACGGAATGACCCGACGAATCCCGACGAATCCGACGAATCCAATCCGTGTAAACCCGACGAATTCCGACGAATCATATCCGACGAATTCAGACAGCAACATTTGCTGGACTTCCCCATTCTATATGGTGATTGGTAACCTTTACCAACACAGTCAATCTTCCAACTTCTCCACATGCTCTTATGTGCGACCCTGCAGGCTCATATCGCGTTGGCAGTGAGATTACATGTTTGACCACTTCTAGATCACAATGGCAACTCCAACATCCACTTCAAAACTCGTGGTGAAGGTTTGCATTCAACCACATTTCAAGCATGGGGCTTCCATTAGGCTCTCTGAAAGATACCTAAATCTCAAGTCCCGCAATACGATGTCATTTCTCACAGAGTCATTCTCCGGCACACATTCTAGGCTTAACCTAAATGCACGTCACAATCAAGCATCACCGATCTAGGCTAACGGCCACGGGTAGGCTTCACACAAAATGTCTAAAACTGTTCATCTACCGGATTTCTACATGCAATAAATGTCGAGGACTGACACAATCTACCCGGAGTTCCAAAGAACTATATGAAGTCCTATACTTCATTAATTAGCGAAAGAGACAACCTCAAAATGCATAGAAAAAGGAATGAGAGGACCAAACACGTCCTAAGACCAGGAGGAAGGATCATTACCCTTCCGCTCTTTTCGGCTCCATGAATCCGAGATTTCAATCGGATGGAAAGAACCGCACTGGGATGCTCTTCATGGATCTGGAAACGTCTCGCGATTCGAAGCTTCGGAGCTCCGTCAATGGCGGAAGATGTCTTCATCTTCTTCCTTGGCTCTCAGATTTCTCAAGCTTGGAGAGAGAGTGTAAAGGTAATAATAGACCTAAAGTTATCTCCCAAACATCCTTTAAGGGATTTCTAAATGATCCTAGCCGCCGGATTCATTTTTCAGGAAGATCAGAACAGTTTCGGACTTAGCATTTGACGTCAACCTCCGTCAAAATTGAAACAGGTAAAAACAAGCGCTATGTCTGCATTCGTCGAGTAGTCACGATTATTCATCGAGACATTAGAATTCATCGAGATATTTCGACGGTTCGTCGAGACCACTCGAGACCCTTCGACAATTTGTTGAAACCAAACCACAAACAGTGTTCGTTGAGACCTTTCGACGATTTATCGAGATTCGTCGAGATCATTCACTAACACTCGCCGAATCAATTCTGTTTGTCGAAACCACTCGACGAAACACGCCGAATAAAATGTGTTCGTCGAGACCTTTCGACGAATCCTGACAGCACTTCCTTTCTCAGCCCAATTTCTTAAAAGTGGGGTCATGACATTAAAGTTTTTGTCCAAACTCATATGAGCAAAAACGCATCGCTAAATAGACGACGGTTTGTAACCACCACGTTTACGACCGCCACCGCCATGCCAAACAGACCCTTTGGCTCGGGTTGTTTGACGCTTTTTCTCCATTGGCGGCGGGGAAAAAAGTCAACACTGAAAAAACATGTTTGATAAAACTCCTTACTTCATTCTCAACGCTCCAAAACGTCAATTTTGACCTTCAACGCCAAAGCTGCCCTCTCCCTCTATTCCCACCGCTCTCATTCCCAACGCTCCAAAACGTCACCGCCAAAACAAACAGAGCCTTTATCTCTCAAGCCTCAAAAGAGCGTTCTTATGAACTCTCTAGTCTATTCAAGTTCATATTTTTCGAATCAATGCCATAATGTCATTATGTGAATTGAGGGTGTTAGCGACATCCTGACTTGTAGTTAACCAAACCTTATTGGTGTTAACAAATCTTACATTTCATGCAGCTTTATTCTTTTCTGCAAAAGAAAACTAGTCGTGTTATCGAGGCTCTGTTGGCGCGGCTTTTTTGCTCCGGTGAGTTTGGATAAAAAGTCAACCATCATAGAATATATATTTGACATAACAATGGTTACAACCACCATGCACCAAGAAAAGAAAACTAGTTTTGTTGCGGAACGCTTAGGGCTCTTGGTAGACCGGTTCACTTGAACCGCCTCAGCTCGTGAGCGAGCTAAGCGCGCAAACAGTCAATTAGAGGTTCGTTGAGTACGCAGAGACTTTTTAACGTGGAAAACCCGAAAAGGGTAAAAAACCACGCGGCCGGAGCTGTGCCGACCAAACTTCACTATCTCCTGGAGGAATTACAACTTGGAAGCTAGAACTCGAGCGCGACAGGCCGCTGCTCGTTACAATACTTGGAGAAAGAGAGCTTCGAGGGTGACAGGCCACCTCTCGGAAAAACTAAGTCCTTTTTCCTTCTGAGACTGCTAGTCGCCTTTCGGAAGCGGGAAGGCCAGTCGCCTTTCCCTTCTGAGATTGCTAGTCGCCTTTCGAAAGCGGGAAGGCCAGTCGCCTTTCCCTTCTGAGAAATGCTGGTCGCCTTTCGGAAGCGGGAAGGCCAGTCGCCTTTCCCTTCTGAGAAATGCTGGTCGCCTTTCGGAAGCGGGAAGGCCAGTCGTCTTTCCCTTCTGAGAAATGCTGGTCGCCTTTCGGAAGTGAGAAGATCTTCAAATCTCGAAGGAGATCTTCAAGTCCCGAAGGAGATCTTCAAGTGCCGAAGGAGAATTCCGTAAAAGTCTGCAAGGAGCTCTCCTGGGTCCAGAAGTCAAGGTCCTTTCAAATGAAGCCCCAGGGCCCTTTTTATAGCTTTGGCCGGGGGTAGTCCGGTAATCTCGCCGTTTGCAGTTTCCATAAATGTTTGGTGGACGAATCATATTCTCCGGCTCGGGGCCCTCAGATTGCCATTTTTCGCAAATGACCACCTTGCCCCTCGGGCAGCTTGGGCAGCTCGGGCGGTTCGGGCAGTTCCGTTGGAGGCGAAAAAAGCGACTAGCTGTTCCTGAAAAGTGAGAAGCCTGAAACCCAAAATGTGAGAAGCCGGAAAGACAAAAAGTGAGAAGCCGGAAAGACAAAAAGTGAGAAGGCTTCCCGACTGCGCTCAGAAACGTTCTGAGCGCGGGTTAGCGCTGAAGCTCCCCGAATGCGCGACGGGCCACGGGAGATGCCTCGGACGGACGGTGAATCGAGGAGCCGCTCCCTAGCGAGCGGTTGAAGTCTTCCGGAGGGGAGAGGGCGCCGGACCGTACCCCTAGGAGGAGTGGGTACGGCCGCGCACCCCCGAGCAGGGAGGGTGCGGACTGGCCGCACCCCAAGGGGGGTGCGGCTTGGCCGCACCCAAAGGGGGGGGGGTGTCACAACCCGCATTTTCCCACCAAAAATGTTACATCAGAGTGAAGGGGGAACTACGCGCTGCGATGCCACGTCAGGGAGGGGACAACCCCTGACGCTCAGGCTAACCGCTAAACAACATTTCAAACAATAAGATGTTTCTTTATTGAAGAGAATCATAGGTTTTAGCTTTGGACCGTGTCCCTCGGTCAGTGGCTCATGTAGTCCACAAGTAAAAGAAAGTATTTTACGCAGCAGAATATATGATTTCTTTACATAAATACAAATTTGATGACATAATTATACTTATACTTAAAGAGGTATAAGGAATCGTTTGATACGCTTTGAAAGGTAGTAAGTTTATGCATAAATTATGCCATTAACATAAGGATGCAGCTTTTATATATATATATATATATATACTTTAAAGTATCTACTAAGCATCCTAACATAAAACCGTCCCCAAGAGCATATGAATATAAACAGAGCGGAGATCAAAAAAACTAAAGCGTAAGCAAGGCACTAACACTATGGGCGCCAACAACTGACACGAACCCATAGTAGTCAAAGTTAGATGATATACAAAGTAAAGTAAAGTACAACTCCTCACCAGAGAAAAGAAAACAAGAGTATCAGCACGCCGTCCAGCAGGAGCAAAACCCTGGAGTAGCACGGCTAAGTACCTGAACCTGAAGCATTCAAAACCGAAGAATGCCTCAGCCCAAAGCGGGTGCAAGCAAACCAGAGAGAAAGAAATCTGACAATCATAAGAAATGTCAACTCGGAGTGCATCGAACGCACAGATTTTTCCCAAATGTTACTACATGACGAGGTGAGGAATGTGATGGCGAACACGACGGTGTCACTACCATCTCGCATTCAAACATTGCTGCGGAGGCGAAACACATCGGGTCACCGACCTTCCAACAGACAAAATAGAAACAAGGTATCGTGACGGCGGACCTACCGAGTCACTATCCATCCAACGACCCAAAATAATGCTTTCCCCATCATATAATAACATAACCCCACTAACGGGTATCACCTCTCGGAAGAAACAAGCCTTCTCACGATCTTTCGAAAATGGCAACCATGGTCCCCGGGTATATCTATTGAACTAAAGGGTACAGGGACCTTCTGACGTATACCGACAACATGACATGACATGACGATCACACTTGGAGCTGGGGGGCACAAAACAAGGAAGAGGAGCTACCGCCGGCGCTAGCTAGCTAGCGCTGGCGCTAGCTCCCTCTCGTGGAATCCCGACGAATTCCACGAGATTTCACGGGACAAGGGTCTCCCGACGAATTTATGAAAAATTCGTCGAGTTTACACGGGACAAGGGTCTCCCGACGAATTTATGAAAAATTCGTCGAGTTTACACGGGACAAGGGTCTCCCGACGAATTTATGAAAAATTCGTCGAGTTTACACGGGACAAGGGTCTCCCGACGAATTTATGAAAAATTCGTCGAGTTTACACGGGACAAGGGTCTCCCGACGAATTTATGAAAAATTCGTCGAGTTTACACGGGACAAGGGTCTCCCGACGAATTTATGAAAAATTCGTCGAGTTTACACGGGACATTTCGACGAATCTGACTTAAACGATTTCCTGGGTTGACCCGTGAAGTCCCGACGAATTTCGTCGGATGTTCACGGGATCATCCCGACGAATTCCACGAGATTTCACGTATTTCACGGGAGGTTTCGACGAATTGCAGTAAAAAGTTGGGTTTTCGCGTTTTAAAAGCCGTTTCGACGATCCAACCTATCCTAACACTTGCTGCAGCATAACTAAACATAATTTCGAATATTTTTGAGTATAAACACCCAGATCGACGATAAAAACGATAAACATGATAAGAACAACCATAGAAGGATAAACATCAGATTTTTTTTTTATCACCTAAAATAGAAACAAGGAAAGTCTAGACAGAAATGGAGATCTACTTGCCTTAAATCGCCGCTGAATCACCGCTGCTCGCTACGAAAAGCACCTAGCCGGGAAGCCCTCGCCGAGAGCTTTTGATTTCCGGCCTCCGATGAGAAATCTAGCCGCTGACGGGAGAGAAATCACCTCCAAAGCACCCGTTTCACCCCTTTCTCTCTCTAACTCAACTTTCTCTTTTTCTGAACTCAGTACAGTCTAAATGGCGTGAAGAAGAAGAAGAAGAGAGATTTTTTTTTTCTTTCATAAAGGGGGCACACTCTCCCAGGTCACTTTTGATAAGATAAAAAAAAAATATATATATATATATATATACATTTTTATATAAAATCTGGGAATATATTTTGACAAAATACATGTGTTTTATATATGTATTATATTGAAAACTTAAGTTCATTTTATATTATTAAAACTGTATAATTTAACTTTATTATTTCAAAATAACTACGAGTACGAGATACACGCTCCCTCGAACACGAGATGGTAACGCCCGAATTAAAACGGACCGCACACGGGGAAACTCGAAAATCGGGGGCGTTACAGCCACCCCACCTTCAAAAAAGTTTCGCCCCGAAACTTTCGACATAACATACAGAACAAAGGAATGAACGGAAGATAAACAGTACTAAAAGAGAGTACTTACCGAAGAAGCTACACGAATAACTGAGGGTGAGATTCCCTCATAGCCGACTCTAACTCCCAAGTCGCGCTTCGAACATCCTGATTGCTCCACAGGACCTTTACCATGGGAATGACTTTTCTTCGCAGCACCTTATCTTGCTTCTCCAGAATACGGACCGGCTCTTCTACAATCGTGAGATTAGGTTGCAGTGCAGGCACTGAATTCAGAACTTGCCGCTCATTCGGAACACACTTCCTCAACTGGCTCACGTGGAACACATCGTGCACACCAGGGCAGGAATCGGGCAACAGAAGCCTGTAAGCAGCAACCCCAATACGCTCAATAATCTGAAACGGCCCAACGTATCTCGGATCTAATTTATGATTCTTCCCAAATCGCTTCACTCCGGCCATCGGCGATACTTTCAGAAAAACCAAGTCGTTCAGAGCAAATTCCAATTCAGTCCTTCGCCGATTGGCATACTTTTCACACCGCTCTTGAGCTATGCGGAGCTTTTCTCTAATCTGAGATACCGAGATACTCATTTCTTCTAGAGCTTCAGGTCCAAGCACTGGTTCCTCACCAACTTCTGCCCAAAACAACGGTGTACGACACCGTCTTCCATATAAGGCCTCGAACGGAGCCATCTGCAAACTCTCCTGATAGCTGTTATTATAAGCAAACTCCATCAGTCCAAGCCTTTCGTCCCAGGCTCCTCCGTGCTCCAAAATATAACAGCGAATCATATCCTCGATAATCTGATTCACCCTTTCTGTCTGACCATTCGTTTGCGGGTGATACGCCGTAGAATATCGCAGATCGGTACCCAAAGCACCCTGCAAACTCTGCCAAAAGCGAGACATAAACCTTGAATCTCGATCAGAGATTATGCTCACTGGCACTCCATGCAATCTGATCACCTCTTGCAGGTACAAAGATGCGATTTTCTCCATCGAGTAACTGATCTTAAATGGTATGAAGTGTGCGCACTTGGTCAAACGATCGACAACTACCCACACCGAATCATGTCCACGAGGGGACCTCGGCAATCCAGTAATGAAATCCATCGATAAACTTTCCCATTTCCACATTGGGATATCTAACGGTACCAGCTTTCCTCCGGGCCTCTGGTGACTGGCTTTCACACGCTGGCAGGTATAGCATTTAGCCACGAACAGCGCAATGTCCTTCTTCATTCCAGGCCACCAAACAATCTTCTTCAAGTCAAGATACATTTTCGTCGAACCCGGATGGTACGCCAAACTAGATTCATGAGCCTCCTCACAAATTTTCTCCCGAATTTCATCCACCGCAGGGATACAGAATCGGCCACGATACTTCAACGTGCCTTCTCGATCAATCGAAAAGTCTGGCAGTTCATCATTTTCAGTTCTACCGCGCAGATGTTGCAAATCTGGATCTTCCTTTTGATGTAATCTCGTAAGAGTTATCCATGAAGGCTCGGCCGCTTCCACAGAAGATAACCCATCCTTGGGTTTCACAGCAATATTCATCAGGTAAAATTCTTCCACCAAAGTCTGAACCGACAAACCAAACACGGCAGATTTCCTACTCAAGGCATCAGCTACAACATTTGCCTTACCTGGATGGTATAAGATATCTACATTGTAATCCGCAACATACTCCAACCACCTCCGCTGCCGCAGGTTCAACTCCTTCTGAGAGAACACATAAATCAAGCTCTTGTGGTCCGAGTAAATCTTGCACGACACGCCGCACAACAAGTGTCTCCACAACTTCAGGGCGTAAATCACAGCAGCGAACTCTAAATCATGCGTAGGGTAATTCTTTTCATGGATCTTCAATTGCCTCGACCCATACGCAATAACTTTACCATCTTGCATAAGCACGCACCCGAGTCCAATGTACGATGCATCCACATACACTTGGAACTCCAATCCTTCTACCGGAAGAGCCAACACTGGAGCAGAACACAATCTTCTCTTAAATTCCTGGAACGCCTCTTTGCACTTATCGCTCCAAACAAAGGCAACGCCTTTCCGAGTTAACTGAGTTAATGGAGCAGATAGTTTTGAAAACCCTTCCACAAAACGCCGGTAATATCCAGCCAATCCCAGGAAACTTCTTATCTCCTTCGGCGATTGCGGTCGTTTCCATTCTAACACCGCGGCTACCTTCGCTGGGTCCACCGATACACCATCTTGATTCACCACATGACCCAGGAACGATATCTCAGAAAGCCAGAATTCGCATTTACTAAGCTTAGCGTACAACCTATGCTTCCTCAAAGTTGCCAAAACTAAATGCAAATGCCGAGCGTGCTCCTCCTCGCTAGAAGAAAACACAAGCACATCATCAATAAACACTACTACGAACTTGTCCAAAAAGTCGCTAAAGACTCTGTTCATCATATCCATGAAAGCTGCGGGCGCATTCGTCAGCCCGAACGACATGACCAAAAACTCAAAATGTCCGTATCGCGTACGGAAGGCAGTTCGAGGCACATCCGACTCCCGGATCCTCAGTTGATGATAGCCCGAACGAAGATCAATCTTTGAGAATACACTACTACCACGCAGCTGGTCGAATAAGTCATCAATTCGCGGTAACGGATATCTATTCTTCACGGTCACTTTGTTCAGTTCACGATAATCGATGCAAAGTCGCATAGATCCGTCCTTCTTCTTAACAAACAATACGGGAGCACCCCACGGAGACGAACTCGGCCTAATGAATCCACACTGCAGAAGCTCATCTAACTGAGTACGCAATTCTTCTAGTTCACGCGGCGCCATGCGATACGGAGCTTTAACTATCGGACGAGTACCTGACTCAAGATCAATCACAAACTCTGTCTCTCTCTCCGGAGGGAGACCAGGAAGATTATCAGGAAAGACATCTGGGTACTCTCGTACCACAGCGATACTATCAATCGAGAAAGATGCAGAAACTGCACTCAACAGAGATACCAAGCAAAAGGAACCACCAAGCTCATCAAAAGCACGAGCACAAACCACAGAAGCAAATGAAGACGCCTGACGTGGTAACCCAAACACACTCATGGGCTGACCACCGTCCATGAGCAAATCGAGACGCTTATCCTTACATCGGATAACGGCGCCATAACGGGTTAACCAATCCATACCGAGGATTACGTCGAAGTCTTCTAACTCGATAACCTTCAGAGTCGCAAAAGCCACAAACCTATCCAACAAGATTGGACACTGATCGGCACACCGGGTCGACAGGACTGAATCACCAGACGGAAAGCTAACAGACCAAGGGTCGGCAAAAGACTCTAAGGCCCAACGATGCTGTTTCACAAATCTATCGGCCACAAAGGAGTGGGTCGCACCAGAATCGAAAAGAACGCGAGCCCAACAACCTCTAACTTTAAATCTTCCTGTGAAAAACATTCGCGAAAAAGAATCGCTATTACTATCACATGCATCAAAACAGTACAATACAAAAGTAACTAACCTGATATGACTTGAGTTGAACTCTCCGCTTCCTCCTTTGTGACAGCGTTCAACTTAGCTTTTGCACGATCCAAAAAAGGCAGCTGCTGTGGCGGCGGCGGGAGCATCGCTGTAGGCACAACAGGCGGCCCACCAGCAAGCCGAAGCTGCGGGCACTGGGTCCTCAAGTGGCCCTTCTGATTGCACTGGTAACATACCCTCTCATGCAAACGGCATCGGGCCGCATCATGGCCTTTCATACCACACTGCTCACAAGCCTTTACCCAAGAACAAAGGAAATAGAACAAATACCAACTTCTGTTATCATATAGCTCTGGGAACAAGATCAAATGCGCGTTATTTTCATTTAGTCCTTAGCTCTTGTGCCTAACATATGCTTGTATGTATGCTTGATATTACTTTTCTTAAATCATGTGTGTACATGTGTCATCCTGTCGATCTTTAACTTGGCACGTGTGCAAATGCAGTGTAATGCTATGCTTATGTCATGCTTTGCATTCTAATGAAGCCTTAATGCATGATATGAGTGGAGTACACATACGATCTTATGCATCCCATACTACATATTATCGTATGTAACTAAAAAGAAAACGTTCTAAAAAAAAAACATCCATGGGGTTTAGGTTATGCCGCCCATACAACATAACCGCCACATGTTGTTACCTATGGTGGATCCATATACAAACACATATTATGCCGCCCATACAACATAATATGCCCTGTATACTTCTCTACATGCATGCGTGACGTGTTCATGCTTCAGGCAAGATCGACGGATGACCCTCGGTGTGTGTATGCAATGATTATCACGGCTAACTAGGGGGGTTAACCGGGCCAACTAGAACGTCACGGCAACCCGGTTAACCTCCCTCTGATACCAACTGTCACAACCCGCATTTTCCCACCAAAAATGTTACATCATAGTGAAGGGGGAACTACGCGCTGCGATGCCACGTCAGGGAGGGGACAACCCCTGACGCTCAGGCTAACCGCTAAACAACATTTCAAACAATAAGATGTTTCTTTATTGAAGAGAATCATAGGTTTTAGCTTTGGACCGTGTCCCTCGGTCAGTGGCTCATGTAGTCCACAAGTAAAAGAAAGTATTTTACGCAGCAGAATATATGATTTCTTTACATAAATACAAATTTGATGACATAATTATACTTATACTTAAAGAGGTATAAGGAATCGTTTGATACGCTTTGAAAGGTAGTAAGTTTATGCATAAATTATGCCATTAACATAAGGATGCAGCTTTTATATATATATATATATACTTTAAAGTATCTACTAAGCATCCTAACATAAAACCGTCCCCAAGAGCATATGAATATAAACAGAGCGGAGATCAAAAAAACTAAAGCGTAAGCAAGGCACTAACACTATGGGCGCCAACAACTGACACGAACCCATAGTAGTCAAAGTTAGATGATATACAAAGTAAAGTAAAGTACAACTCCTCACCAGAGAAAAGAAAACAAGAGTATCAGCACGCCGTCCAGCAGGAGCAAAACCCTGGAGTAGCACGGCTAAGTACCTGAACATGAAGCATTCAAAACCGAAGAATGCCTCAGCCCAAAGCGGGTGCAAGCAAACCAGAGAGAAAGAAATCTGACAATCATAAGAAATGTCAACTCGGAGTGCATCGAACGCACAGATTTTTCCCAAATGTTACTACATGACGAGGTGAGGAATGTGATGGCGAACACGACGGTGTCACTACCATCTCGCATTCAAACATTGCTGCGGAGGCGAAACACATCGGGTCACCGACCTTCCAACAGACAAAATAGAAACAAGGTATCGTGACGGCGGACCTACCGAGTCACTATCCATCCAACGACCCAAAATAATGCTTTCCCCATCATATAATAACATAACCCCACTAACGGGTATCACCTCTCGGAAGAAACAAGCCTTCTCACGATCTTTCGAAAATGGCAACCACGGTCCCCGGGTATATCTATTGAACTAAAGGGTACAGGGACCTTTTGACGTATACCGACAACATGACATGACATGACGATCACACTTGGAGCTGGGGGGCACAAAACAAGGAAGAGGAGCTACCGCCGGCGCTAGCTAGCTAGCGCTGGCGCTAGCTCCCTCTCGTGGAATCCCGACGAATTCCACGAGATTTCACGGGACAAGGGTCTCCCGACGAATTTATGAAAAATTCGTCGAGTTTACACGGGACAAGGGTCTCCCGACGAATTTATGAAAAATTCGTCGAGTTTACACGGGACAAGGGTCTCCCGACGAATTTATGAAAAATTCGTCGAGTTTACACGGGACAAGGGTCTCCCGACGAATTTATGAAAAATTCGTCGAGTTTACACGGGACAAGGGTCTCCCGACGAATTTATGAAAAATTCGTCGAGTTTACACGGGACATTTCGACGAATCTGACTTAAACGATTTCCTGGGTTGACCCGTGAAGTCCCGACGAATTTCGTCGGATGTTCACGGGATCATCCCGACGAATTCCACGAGATTTCACGTATTTCACGGGAGGTTTCGACGAATTGCAGTAAAAAGTTGGGTTTTCGCGTTTTAAAAGCCGTTTCGACGATCCAACCTATCCTAACACTTGCTGCAGCATAACTAAACATAATTTCGAATATTTTTGAGTATAAACACCCAGATCGACGATAAAAACGATAAACATGATAAGAACAACCATAGAAGGATAAACATCAGATTTTTTTTTTTTTTTATCCCCTAAAATAGAAACAAGGAAAGTCTAGACAGAAATGGAGATCTACTTGCCTTAAATCGCCGCTGAATCACCGCTGCTCGCTACGAAAAGCACCTAGCCGGGAAGCCCTCGCCGAGAGCTTTTGATTTCCGGCCTCCGATGAGAAATCTAGCCGCTGACGGGAGAGAAATCACCTCCAAAGCACCCGTTTCACCCCTTTCTCTCTCTAACTCAACTTTCTCTTTTTCTGAACTCAGTACAGTCTAAATGGCGTGAAGAAGAAGAAGAAGAGAGATTTTTTTTTTCTTTCATAAAGGGGGCACACTCTCCCAGGTCACTTTTGATAAGATAAAAAAATATATATATATATATATACATTTTTATATAAAATCTGGGAATATATTTTGACAAAATACATGTGTTTTATATATGTATTATATTGAAAACTTAAGTTCATTTTATATTATTAAAACTGTATAATTTAACTTTATTATTTCAAAATAACTACGAGTACGAGATACACGCTCCCTCGAACACGAGATGGTAACGCCCGAATTAAAACGGACCGCACACGGGGAAACTCGAAAATCGGGGGCGTTACAGGGGGTGCGGCCCGGCCGCACCCCAAAGGGGGGTGCGGCTCGGCCGCACCCCATGGTGGGTGCGGCTGGGCCGCACCCCCTTGGGGGGTGCGGCTTGGCCGCACCCTCGTTTGGGGGTGCGGCCTGGCCGCACCCCCTTGGGGGGTGCGGCCGGCCCGCACCCCCTTGGGGGGTGCGGCCGGCCCGCACCCCCTTGGGGGGTGCGACTCGGCCGACCGCTCTCCTTGGGGGGTGCGAGTGAGCCGGGCCCCCCAAGGTGGTGCGGTCGGGACGCGTTCGGGCTATCTCCTTGCGGCGAGGGGTGTAGCCCGCGTGCTGCCGCGCGCCTTTGCGCGCGGTTACGTACATACCTGGGGTTCGTGCGTGCTTCGATCGTTGCCCCCACCTCTCTTCTGCGAGGCTTTCTTTGGGCTCGACCTGAGGCCTTTACGGGTGTACAACAAATTTTGAACATAAAGTAGATGAAGTTCCTTAGGTAAGATCGGACGTTCACAAACAATGGTTCATAACCATCGCATGATTATTATACTACATTATCCTATTATTTCTCCCATTCTTAAATCTCATGATTGTTAGACTACATTATGTGACTCCTATTCAAATCATTGTTGTGCTTCTGTTATGAGGCTGTGTTTGTGCTGAGCAATGGTGTTTTTCTAGATGCCATCTTTGATGGGATTACGAATTCAATTAATGAGGTTGTTCAAAGCTCGTACTTAATTGAATTCGGTGAATCTAGATGAGTGATCTGACCAGGGAAAGGGAGTGGTAAAGTGCACTTTTGCACTTTACGGTGAAGTGCACTGATCCGACGGTCCGCGTGGATCAGTGCACATATCTTAAATTGCACACATCTCAAAGTGCATTGCACTGATTCGTGCGGACTGTCGGATCAGTGCACTTCACCGTAAAGTGCAAAAGTGTACTTTACCGCCCCATTTCCCAAACACATGAGCATTTGACGTATTTTTGTAATATATAATTTTGATATGCTTAGTTAATTTGGTCACTTGTCGGTCATGAGTTTCTTCCTAGTCTGATGATTCTATTATGATTTGAGCTCCCTTCAAATAATTTTGGGAGGACTCAAAATAGATATAACCCGGGACTACCCAAAATCGCATAGAGCCTATTAGAGCTTGAGCCTATTTGTAGTTTTTAAATGTAGACTTTATATTATTATTATTATTATTATTACAAATAAACACATGTGAGACAGTGTATGAGACCCTAATTAAATACGTGAACAAAATTCTCTAACCAAGCATGTGAGACACTGATTTCCCATAATTTAATGAAGACTAATTGTTTTAAATTTTTAATTCATAATAGAGATTTATATTAGGAGCCCCACAATCGATATTCGCAGCTCGCCGTTAATCATGGCCCACAATCGATATTCGCAACCCACTTGATATTTGCAGTCCAAAATTAAAATTTTAAACATATAGAATAGTAAAAAATTTAAACAAATAAATAAAAATAATTTGTTGAATAATGATGAACAATAAACATAAGGTGATAAGATGTTGACTTGCATGAATGAAAGATTCGAAACCAAAATATTTATAAAAACAAACCAAATATGCTTCATTATTCTCTAAATCCTTACTCAAAGATTTATTAAAACCGCTTAAAATTTTAGTTTTCTCACCTAAATCCAAGCTTCGAATTTGAGATCTTTCAACTTGGCGCAAGCGAAATTCACCAAAGAGAAGGGTTACCAGAGTAGGCTCGAGATGAAGCTCCTTCATCTATGCAAAAAATTTGCACGATTCGTCATACTTTCTGCTCCTATTATAAGCAATTCCATGCTATAACATTTTCTCTTATAGCTTGTATCGAATAGCTGGCATACAACATCCACGGCATCGCTGAAAGAGTACACATGGATCAGAGCATCCAAAACGTATGAATTGCTGCAAAAATCAAACATCATGAAATGCGTAGGGATCTCATCCCCGAACTCAATCACCATCTGCCGATCGAAAATTTTGAGCAAGAAATAATAGGTATAATCATCCGGTCTTCTGCCTCGAGTCAGCGTTTCGATGAAGAACAAAGCGACGGTTCCAGTGAGATGTTGACAGAGTAGCCTTTTATCACCGTGTTCCATATGAAGTAGTCCGAGATATGCATAGCCTCGAACATGAGGCGAGAGTGAGCCATTTCCGTCCGAGCCCCGGACCGCATCCAGGATTGATCAACATCGTGAGATACATTAGGGAACAAACCAGTTATGTACATAGTGAAATGCACTTTTTGCGCGTCTGTCGGGTTGACTTATGTGACATGTGTTGATTGGCCGCAGACCATCCTGAATTCTGACAAAAATATTTTACCTTGTACACAGGGGTATAGAGAAGAGGAGGAGGCAACCATCAGAGGGGTTAACGGGGAGAGGAAGGTGCAGTTGATGACGACAAATGTGTAGGTTTGGCCAAAGCCCCAACCAAGGAGGAATTTCTCGGAGTGGGAGGATAGGATTGGGGGCGAGGAAGAGGGGGATGATGAGTGTCATTCGCGACGAAATAGGAGCACAACTGGATGAGGGATGAAATGCAAGGAGGCTGCAATTAGTAAAGAAAAATATTGACATTTAAGTTTTATTTAATATATAGTTCTAAGTGACCGAATTATCTAAGCATTTTAGAATTATACAACAACATTCAAGCCTTTATCTCACCATAGCGGGGTCGGCTATATGGATACTTTGTCTTCATTGCGCCCTATGATTAAAGATAGGGCTCAATGGCGACAAAGGATCCATATAGCCGACCCCACTATGGTGGGATAAAGCCTTGAGTGTTGATGTATAATTCTAATATGCTTATGTAATTCGGTCACTTGTCTGTCATCAGTTTCTTCGTAGTCTGATGATTTTATTATTATTTGAGCTCCTTTCAAATAATTTTGGGATAACTCAAAATAGATATAACCGGACGCGACCCAAAATCGTATAGAGCCTATTAGAGCTTGAGCCTATTTGTAGTTTTTAAATGTAGACTTTATATTATTACTACTACTATTATTATTATTATTATTATTATTATTATTATTATTATTATTATTATTATGACTACAATTAAACACGCGTGAGACAGAGCGTGTGAGACCCTAATTAAATACGCGAACAAAATTCTCTGACCAAGCGTGCGAGACCCTGATTTTTCATAATTTAATCAATATTAGTTTTTTATTTTATTTCTAATTCATAATGGAGATTTATATTAGCAACCCCACAATTGATATTCGCAGCTCGACGTTAATCGCGGCCAACAAAAGTGATATTTGCAACCCAAAACTATTTTTTTAACATAGAATAGTAAAAAATAAACAAGGAAAATGCTGAGTAATGATGAACAGTAAATATAAGATGATAAGATGTTGACTTGCATGAATGAAAGATTCAAAACCAAAATATCTTTAAAAACAAACCAAATATGAGGTTCGTTAAAACCGCTTAAAATTTTAGTTTTCTCAGATAAATCTTCGAATTTGAAATCTTTCAACTTGGCGCAAGCGGAAATCACCAAAGAGAAGGGTTTCCAGAGTGGGCTCAAGATGAAGCTCCTTCATCTCTTCAAAAAGTTTGCATGATTCATCATATTTTCTGCTCCTATTATAAATAGAAATCATGACATTCCATGCTACAACATTTCTCTTAGAACTTGTATGGAATAGCTGGCGGACAACATCCACGGCACCGCCTAAAAAGTACACATGGATCAAGAGCATCCAAAACGTATGAATTAGTGCAAAAACCAAACTTCATGAAATGCGCGGGGATCTCATCCCTGAACTCAATCACCATCTGTCGATCGAAATTTTTTGATCAAGATATGATAGGTATAATCATCCGGTCTTCTGCCTCGAGTCAGCATTTCGATGAAGAACGAAGCGACGGTTCCAGTGAGATGTTGACAGAGTAGCCTTTTATCACCGTGTTCCATATGTGGTCCGAGATAGGCATAGCCTCGAACATGAGGCGATAGTGAGCCATTTCCGTCCGAGCCCCAGACCGCATCCAGGATTGATCAACATCGTGAGATACATTAGAGAACCAATCAGTTACGTACATAGTGAAATGCACTTTTTGCGCGTCTGTCGGGCTGACTTATGTGACATGTGTTGATTGGCCGCGGACCATCCTGACTTCTGACACAGATATTTTGCCTTGTCCAGGGCTATAAAGAAGAGGAAGAGGCAACCATCGGATGCGTTAACGGGGAGAGGAAGGTGCAGTTGATGACGACAAATATGTAGGTTCGGCCAAAGCCCCAACCAAGGAGGAATTTCTCCGAGTGGGAGGAGAGGATTTCGGGCGAGGAAGAGGGGATGATGAGTGTCATTCGCGGCGGAAGATGTGATTGGAGGCGAGGCCGAAGGGGGCAAAAGAGGTGGCGACCCACGGTAGGAGCCCAACTGGATGACAGATGAAATGCAAGGAGGCTGCAATTAGTAAAGAAAATGTTGACTTTTAAGTTCTATTTTGACTTTTCATAGACTACGAATATCACTTAATGGCCTGCTAATATAGATCACTTCTTAATTCATAAACACACGAAGATGAGAGGGAACTCCTTCAGCAGCATCGGAGATTCCCAAGTCCTTTCTCTCTCTCTCCTTCGCCGTCGCTGTCTCCCTCTCCCTCTCTCTCTCTCTCTTCGGCCACTGTTTCTCTTTCTCTCCTTCTCTCTCCATCTTTCTTTCGCTTTCTCTCACCTGCTCGTCTTCGCCGCGCGAGAAGAAGCGGGGAGGAGAGCGATATTTGGTGGGGGTGGGTATGGGTTGCTTCCCTTGTGGCCAAGAAAGCGTCAAGAAGACTAAGAAGAAGGATCAGATCATAAAGACATCGGCCTCTGGTAATAGAAATCCATTTCAGCTTGTTCTGATTCCAGTCCTATTTCGATTGGAAGCTTCTTGAAACCGATTTTTTTAGGAATGATTCTTTTATCGATCTGTCAGGTTTTCGATTGCTATTATTCTTGTAAAAATTTCAGATTTATAGTTCACTAACGATTTGATGGCTTTTCTTACCTGTATGGCCTCCTTGTTTTGGGAGATTGTAGAGCTCGGGGGTGTATTGGTGCTGATGATCGGGTCTTGCCATTGCCTTTGGTTTGATGCTAGGTTTCACTTTCTAGTATATTTTTTTTTGCAATTTTCATTTTTATTACTGATGGAAACTCTTCGTTCAACCAAGAGGAAATATGTTTTTTTGTATATGCTAATACCCAATTCCTACATTTGCGAATTGTTGATGGGTCACGTTCTCTTTGTTTGAGAATAACAAATCCGGATAAGTCACTAATATTAATTTGCAAGTTTTTCAGAGCGTGCAAAAAAAGGTATATGTGTTGGTATATTTATTGGAGGATAAGAATTTGAACGAGCGAAATAAGGATTTAGTGGTCCGAAAATGAACACTACCGCCGACGGTAGCAGATATCGCCTGATGGTAGTGAAGGAAAAACTTCCTTATCAATTTACATGCTTCATGTAAGGCTTTGGGGCGACCTATACGAAAAATAATTTTACATACTACCGCACCGCGATAAAAATCTGGAGTTAAATTTGACGGGTAGAAAAATTTCATGCTACCACCCGACAGTAGCGCTAACGCTTGCTCCAGAAAGGAAGACGTTTGACTGACAATGACAAACAACTCGAGATTTTAAAAATTGAACACTACCGCCCGATGGTAGCTGCTAGAGCCAACGATATCTCTCTGAATATTTGAAGTTTCTATTCATACATGATGAATTTTTTTCCAAGATACGATTTTTCATAAGGGAGTTTGCCCTAGCCATCTCGTAGCGCCGAAGATCTCTCTCCTTCTTATTCCAAAGGATCAACAAGAAGATGCCATCATCAAAGATCATTCAAGTGAAAGTCTTGCAAGGGAACGGAGTAAATCTTTTACGAAGCCCAATCATTCCTGCACTACCAATTATTCCTGCACAACCAATTGGATGAGTTTTGTTAGCATTTAGTAATTTTTACATGATTTTACTTTTCTTGTATAAAAATTTATTATTTCAATGGAACAACTATTTTTCAACATGGTAACAGAGCCCTAGTCTCAGCTCGGTCCCGATCCTCTTCCGCCTCCGCGTTCTGTCTCCTGCACTCGATCCCGATCCCGCTCCTGCTTCTAACCGCCGACCCGATCCCAATCCTGTTCTCATTCTCGCTTCCAACAGCGAGGTCTCGTTCGGATCCCGCTTTCAATCACGAGTTCTGGCCTCGATCCACTTCTGCCTCTCCTTTCCCGTCGATGTTTTGTGTCGATCGGCACGTAGGGCGCCATAACCCCTCGATGGAGCTATGACCCCCTCTTCGGCGTTCAATCCTCTCCATTCTCGAAGAAATGATCCTTCCTCTTCTTTCATATTACATATTGTGATTTCACTTGGATCCATTGTCACGCCGGATCTTGTGTTTTTTCTCTTTCTATGAGAAAGACCTAATCTCCGACTTTCTAAACCTAGTTTTATGTGATCCGTTGATTTCTATTCTTGGATCGCCATGCCGGGGAGTGTTGAATCTCCCATTCCTTCATATATAGTATGTGCCTATTCTTCTCCTGTGACTACTGCTGGATCCATCTGTGCAATCCATGATCACAACACTCCTCAAATTACTACTATTATATTGGATGACTCGAACTACCTTCCATGGGCTCGCTCCATCATCCTTGTTCTGAAAAATCTGCAAATGTTTGTATATATCAGTGGCACCACCAGAGAACCTGCTTTGACTTCACCAGATTGGTTACAATGGGAATCAGAGAATTCTCTAGCCATGTCTTGACTCACAAATTCTATGCAAGAATCCATTGCCCGCAACTACTTGTTCCTGGATATAGCACCATATATTTGGAAAAGTGGGGCCACCTATTCTTGTTGTGGGAATACAACGCAAATCTTCCAACTTCGGTGGTGGATCTTCCTTTCGAGACATGGTGACCATCCCCCTTCTGTCTACTATTTGGAATTCAATCAATTATTTCTGGAATATGATAACTTTGATTCGATCACCTTTGTGTCACATGAGGATGAAGTTTTGGTTCGAGCATGGGAAGAATGCAACGAGGTCTTTGAATTCCTACGTGGACTGCATCGTGACTTTGATCAGATCAGTGCTCAGATTCTCGAGCACTCTCCCATTCCTTCTCTTCCAGAAGTTTTCAGCCTTATTCAACAAGAGTTTGATCAGCGATAGACCTGACTACCTGGCTCAATTTCTGAGAGATTAGTCCTCACAACTCACTACAGTTCTGGGAGTCGTGCTATCCACGACCCTCGATCGAATTCTACAGACAAAGATGATTTGACTTATGATTATTGCAGGGAAATTTGTCACTCTCGGGACACATGGTTCATGCTTCATGGCTACCTCAGAGAGGAGGTTCTGCTCCACGAGGGGGTCGTGGCTCTGGTCGCTCTCAGGATCGGCCATTTCCGTCTCGGTCTGCTCATCTTTCAGAGGCCTCTGAGGAGAGTATACCAGGTGTTGACACTGATCTTACTGGACTTCCCTTGACTCTTTTCGCTGATGAGATATACGCGTTCCGCCGCATGATGCGTAGTCATTCCACCGAGCCATCTGCTTCTTCGTCCCCCTCGTATGCTTATTAGGGACTGCCAGGTGCCCACTCTGCATCCACTCGCCCTATCACTCACTGGATCGTTGACTTTGGAGCCACTGACTACATGATTAGCTATGCTACGGGTTTTGTGTCCTACCTTTCCTTGTTTGGTAGACAAAGTGAGCATTGCTGATGGATCTCTTTCCCCTATTGCTGGCAAGAGATCCATCCATTATTCCTCTCTCACCTTATCTTATGTTTTCTTCATGTTCCTAATTTTACTCGTAACATCTTCTTTATTAGTCACTTAACTAACTCTCTGAATTGTTCTGTGACTTTTCCCCCCTCTTCATGTGTATTTCAGGTCCTGAAGACGGGAAAGGTGATTGACTCTAGTAGCTTACGTGATGGCTCTACGTGTTTGACCCTTCCAGATCTGCTTTATCTCCACAGGTTTTCTATGTAGATCAGTCTTCTCTTCTGGAATTCTGGCACTGCCATCTTTGACATCCCTCTATTTCTAATATGAAACTGTTGTTTTCTACTATACCATTTATGTTAATTGAAAACTTTTACTATGATGCGTGTGATCTGAGTAAACATTGGCGTACTTCTTTTAATCATGTTTCTTCTCGTGGTACGTCTTTTGCTATAATTCATATGTTTGGAAACCGTGTCACGATGCCTCTATTTCTTGATATTCTTGGTTTGTTACTTTCCTTGATTATTTTTCTCGTACTACTTGTGTGTATTTGATGAAAAATAAAATTTAAGTGTTTCCGTTGTTTCAACGCTTCTAAAAAATGATATCCACTCAGTTCAATACTACTGTTAAAATTTTACGTAGTGACAATGGTCGTGAGTACATTGATTTTTTGTTTGAGCGGTATCTCAGCGACCTTGACATTATTCACCAAACTTCTTGCGTCTACTCTCCTGCTCAAAATAGGGTGGTAGAGCGCAAAATTTGTCACTTGCTTAATGTGGCATGGTGTCTCCTTCTTAAGATGCATCTCCTTAAGTATTACTGAGGGTAGGCTGTCCTCACTGCAACTTATCTTATTAATTGTATGCCTAGTGTTCTCAGACATAATCACTCTCCAGGTTACTCTTACCCACCTTCATTCTCGTATCTTTCCGTGTGTGTACTTTGTACATATGCGTTAAAGAACCAAACTCGACTCTCGTGCTCTGAAATGTGTTTTCCTTGGATATTCCCCCACTCAGAAGGGTTACAAATGTTTTTATCCTATAACCAAGAAGATCTTTGTTACCATGAATGTTATTTTTTGTGAATCTCTGATGCCTACTATGGGACCTCACTTCAGGGGGAGTCCTAACCTATGATGGAAGTGAGCTCCCTATCTCTTCAGGGGTGTCCTTACCTAGACCTTTACCTATTCCTCCTTCATATTAGCTTCCTACCACTGTCTCTCTTGTTGAACCCAAAGGTCAGGAGAAATCACGTGATCATCCTTTGCAAATGTACTATCGAAGAAACAAGGGTATAAACACACATGCTTCTCCCATGCTACTAGGGCTGACACCTGATCCGTCGTCAGATCCCATCGCTTTAAACAGATGATACTTCTACCCAACTCCCTCTCTCCTATTTTTTGTCCTGCTTCACATAAAACTTATATTTCTTCCTTGTCCTCCATTTCTATTCTGTCATCCTGGCAGGGAGCCCTTGGTCACCAAAAGTGTCAGGAAGCGTGCTTGAGGAAATGCGCACTTGAAAAAATGGTACGTGCGATCTGTTGCATCTTCTACAAGGGAATGCGGTTGTTGGGTGCAAGTGGTTTTTTTTCAAGGTTGTCAGGATCGAGATCCTAGGTGGGATCGTCGGATCAGATCGTAGGATCGGATCGAGGATCGTAAGATCCTATAACATTCATAAAGTAAGACTTAATATGGAATTGAATTTGGTATTATCCAATTACACAAATAATAAACAAAAAAATTTATAAAACTAATCAATTGTTGAATAATTATATCAAAATTCAAAAGAAAGAAAATAAACTGAATTAAAAAATAGCATAGTTCTATATAAGTTCTACATTAGTAAATATAAAGTACACATATTATAAAATATCAAATAATAGTTTTTGTTCGACGGCCGGAATTGAATATTTGAAAGATCAAATATCTGAAATCCTAGGAGGCTGGAATTGAATCTCTGGATGGGAAAAATTGAAACTATAACAATAATGGAAGATCAAATAAATGCTGGAAACAAAATGGGCTATAAAAGAAAATCTGAAACAAAAAAATTAATTACCTAAGTCGACCTGGAAGAAAAATTGATAATCTGGAGTCGACCTAGATGACTGAAGCCGCTGGATCAGCAAAATGATGGTTGGTGGTAGGTTGTCGACCTGAAGACTGAAGCACTGGATGCCGTCTGGATGGCTGGTAGGTCGTCGACCTGAAGCTCTGGAGAGGAGTGGAGTTCGTCGACGCCGACGGTTGGAGGCTAGGAGCTTTGCAGAGACGACGGTGGCCGGTCTGCTTCGACAAAGACGCAGTCACGCTCACGCAGAGAGAGTGAGAGACAATGGAGTGGAAGCCGAAATAAAATGGGAATTGGGTTTCTTACTTAAGACAGGCACGCGATCGTACTCAGGAAACCGAAGAGGAAATAAAATGGGGGAGAGGGCTTGATTTTTTTAAGACCCGTCTCAAATTGTTAGGATCACATATGGATCGCAATCCTAACGATCCTACGATCCGGATCGCGATCCTACATGGACACACTCGTTTCGATCCCAAGTAAGATCCGAATCGAAATTTAAAATCGGGATCGTAGGATCGTACGATCCTACGATTCAGATCGCGATCTTGATAACATTGGTTTTTTCTGTCAAACAACTCGAGGAATAATGGAAAGGTACAAGACAAGATTGGTGGCTAGAGGATATACACAGACATTTGGGATTGATTATCAGGAGACGTTCGCTCCTGTGGCAAAAATGAACTCCATAAGAATTTTCCTCTGCTGTGCTGTCTGTATGGAATGAAACCTCCGTCAATTATATGTGAAGAACACGTTTCTCTATGGAGATTTAAAGGAGGAAGTTTATGTCCCTACTTCCTAGACTTGCCCCTGAAGGATCTGAAGGAAAACTGATGCGGAGCATAGGCGAGGACGAGCTTTGGGCCCATTCGGGGCTGATTTGGCGACTTATCATATATGGCGCGCCCGGATCGACGATCCGACTCCGTGGATGCGTTCGGATTCGTGTTGCGAGTCGATTTCATATATAACATTATGTATTTTGAGTTTTATTTCATGTAGTTATGGCATCGGAACCGCCGGCCAATCATAGCCGTCGATTTCGGTTGCCCTAATATTGTTTTTCTTATAAATAGATCTTTAGGGCTGCTGGAATTTTCATTGCTGAATGTGTGGAGAGCTTCTTCCTTCATTCCGGTGATCCCCTCCGCGGTGCCGACTCCGTGGAACCCCTTGGTGACGACTCCTTGGGTAAGTTACTTGTATCTTTGTGTTTTCCCCGCCTTCTCCTCCTCTCCATTCCGCTGTCCAGCCAGCATCCCCTCCTCTTCCCTGCTACCCTGCCGCCAGCCCTCCCTCTCCCTGCTGCCCGCCGCCAGCCTGAATCCAGCAGCCATCTCCCTCTCAGCAGGCCGCCAGCCTTCTTCCCCCACCCCGTCCGGCTGCCCTAGCCCCTCCCCACGTGGATCCACCTCCTAAACATTTCACCCTTTCCAGATCTGCCCAGATCCAGCCCCATGCCACCCCGATCCAGCACCCTAATCCCTTCAGGTTTGCTGCCAGCACCCCTCCTTCCGTGGAACCACCTCCCAACAGCCGGCCATCACCAAATCTGTCAAGATCTGGGCACTCCAGCCCAGATCCAGCCACTCCCCTTACCCGATCCAGCCCCCCCACCACCGGAAACCCTCTTTGAGCCCTCAAACGTTCAAATCTATTTTATTTACAGCAACCCTATTATTTGTGTTGTGTTTTTGTATTGGTAATCGGTTGTAAAACATTGCTATCGTTTCGATTATAACATGCTTGTGTGGATGTTCATTTTATTATAGTTATTTGTGTCTGCATTAATCTCTAACTGCAGGAAGGAATTATTTGTCGCGCGCTCTTGCTTTGACCCTCCACGCGGAGGAAAGCCTAAGCTTGTTTCGCCCTAATTAATTATTGTATCTTGCTGTGAATTTATTTTGCGTGGGATATTAATATTTATTATCTAATTTGTGATTGATCCGTCGGGCTTTGCATAGCATGTAGGGTTAGGTCGTCGATTATCTCCACTGCCTATAGATTCGTACTGCGTCAATTGGTATCAAAGCAAGGTTGCGCGCACTTTTCGATACGCAGTCGTAGAGTCTATAGGAATTTTTCATTATGTCTAAGTGTCACGATTATCACGATTATTCCTCCCCTCACTTTAGAGCTCCCGAGTCCACTAGCACCCGCTCTCACAGAGCCCCGTCAGGGAGATCTTCACGTTACTACGACGATTATTCTCGATCGCAGCACACCACTTTTAGAGATCGTGTTGACTCACTGACACGAGACCACTGCACTAGAGACGATCAATATGATGGTTGTCGTCGTTCTTATCCGTACATGCGAGCGGATCGTGTTGATCCTTCGACACGACTCGGTTACCTTAGGGATGATGATTATGAGGATCGTCGTTCCGAGAGAGATCTTGAGAGTCAGTTTCGTACTGCTGCCCCTTCCTTTGACGGCTCATCGAGTCCCGAGTCTTTTAGTTATTGGATCGTGGACATGGAGTATTATCTTGACCACTTTGAGATATTCAGTGAGCGTCGCGTCAAATTTGTGAAACTTAGACTTTTAGATCAGGCGAGGGCATATTGGTATAGCGTTAAGAGGACACGTGAGCGAGACCGTCTACATCGCATCACTAGTTGGGTGGACATGAAGCGTACATTGTGTCAGAGGTATCTGTCTTCGTCATATCGGAGTCGCTTGCTCGACCAATTATTTTCCCTTCAGCAAGGATCCATGTCCGTCACTGAGTACAGGGATCGCTTTGATGAGTTAGTTGTGAGGAGCGATATCCGAGAGGACCCAGCCATGACCTTTTGCAGATTTCGGTCTGGTCTTCGATCAGACATTCGTACTGAGTTGGTTTATCATAGCTCGAAGTCCCTCGAGCAGACGTATCAGCTTGCCCTTTGTTACGAACAGTCTTTGAGATCCGCAAGAGCTGGTCAATTAGATCCTCACTTTGACCTCCGCAGCACGAGCTCCTCCCACACCGAGGACACCACTTTACCTATTATTGTTTCATCAGACATGACTGAAGTAATACCTGATGCAGATTGCTCTCAGCCCAGTGAGGTGCTTAGCCCAGTGAGTGACATATCTCTTGTTTCTGACCCGTCTCCCGCGACCCCGACTGAGTGTGAGCCTGAGCGACCTCCTGAGCCTATAGTGTCGTGCCCCTCACCCACACCACCACCTCTGGCATGTCATGGGTTGATTAGCACCCCTACCCTGGACTCACGTCTTGACACCGCACCCACGGACCCATTCTTGAGCGTAGATCTATGTCGCTCTCCCGTTGTTATTACCCTGAGTCACATCGCGACCGAGAGCCTAGAGCATAGTGTTGATCTCGTAGTGGCCATACCATCCATTCACGGGGACACTACCCCTCACGATGGTACTCATCTGGAGTACTATGACCCTAGTGACGAGTTCTATGATGAACCCCCAGTTGAGCCTCCGGATGATCCACCACATCCTGGTGAGTATGAGGTTTAGGTGAGCCCCGCATGTATTAGTATCGATTTATGGAAGCCCCTCCCATTATCATCCCTGACCCCGCCCCAGAGGATGGATATTGTGAGGAGCATCCAATATTTAAGGCACCACCTGCTGACACATCACACCCTCGCTGAGTTTTGGGATGCACCACCTGCTGACCCACCAGACGAGCTCTTTCTTTTCGGGGACACTCACTACACTATAGAGCCACGTCTTCTGGTAGGTGCACATGATTTTCACTTAGGCGATCGTCGCGCTCGCGATGACTTTTCTTACACACCTCCTGGCGAGCCCCATGACGCGTCACGTCCCCTGAGAGACAGTTGGATCTTTATGAGCTCGTATTTGAGTATAGTTGTCTCTCACGATCATCTGAGCACTCGTCACACACGAGATGAGTTTTTCTACACTCCTCCGAGAGAACCTCCTGATAGGCCCCCTTCTTTGGTAGATTTTCAAGAGGTTATTAGCCTTTCCCATAGCGAGTACGTTGTATCCGTCGTGTTTCATTTACATCATTTGCATGAGTCTGTTGAGTCGTTTCGTCATCATTTGCATGAGTCTGTTGTGTTGTCTGTTCATTGTTTGCATGTGTTTCATGAGTCGGTCCGACTAATAACCCATATTGGTAATAAATATTGCAAATCACATGCGGATGTTCATTGGCAAGTGCAGGTACTTCATGAAGGCGAGCAGGTGATGGTGAGAATCTGCGTTGTGAGGCTCCGTGCGAGGCTTGCTAAAAGCTTGAGCGTTAGGCGAATGAGTCCTGACTCGGTCTTGAGACACATCTGGACAAATACTTATGAGCTGGACATCCCCGCGAGCATGGGTACCCATACTGTGTTCAATGTCGAGGACCTGACACCCTACTTTACACCTCAGGAGTATTCGGCCCCACATCTTCGCGTCCCTCCCGAGCCTCTACCACCGTTTTTACCACCCACCACTCAGTCCACCCCCGAGTCATTGACACCACATTCATTGCCCCGCTCTCAGCCCACCTCTGACCTTTACTTACCCGGGATTTTGTCCCCAACGGCTTCACCATTGGCACCTCGGATCCCACTGGATCCTTCTACTAGTGTGTTGAGAGATGAGTGTGATCGATTCGCCCCTGGACTTCGACTTCAGCACGTCCGTCTCCACTCATCGGGGAGTGAAATTTTTCAGTCCGGAGGAGTTGATTGGCGCGGCCACTTTTCAGCGTCGACACTTGGACGACCTCTGGCGGGCCTCTTCGAGTTTTACCTGGCATGCGGCGAGAGAATTCTGACCCCTATTCATCGGGAGATTAATTCTTTCAAGCCGGGGAGATTGATGCGGAGCATAGGCGAGGACGAGCTTTGGGCCCATTCGGGGCTAATTTGGCGACTTACCATATATGGCGCGCCCGGATCGATGATCCGACTCCGTGGATGCGTTCGGATTCGTGTTGCGAGTCGATTTCATATATAACATTATGTATTTTGAGTTTTATTTCATGTAGTTATGGCATCGGAACCGCCGGCCAATCATAGCCGTCGATTTCGCTTGCCCTAATATTGTTTTTCTTATAAATAGATCTTTAGGGCTGCTGGAATTTTCATTGCTGAATGTGTGGAGAGCTTCTTCCTTCATTCCGGTGATCCCCTCCGCGGTGCCGACTCCGTGGAACCCCTTGGTGACGACTCCTTGGGTAAGTTACTTGTATCTTTGTGTTTTCCCCGCCTTCTCCTCCTCTCCATTCCGCTGTCCAGCCAGCCACCTCCTCCTTTTCCCCTGTTTTCAGCCAGCCGAAGCCCTCCCTGCAGCCAGTCGGCCAGCCGCAGCCCTTCCTGCAGCCAGCCGCAGCCCTTCCTACAGCCAGCCGCCGCCCTCCCTGCAGCCAACCAGCCCTCCTCCCCTACTCCCAGCACAGCAACCCCTCCTCTTAAAAGTGCACTTTTATGATGCAGGACGGACATCACCACCCGCCTGCCACCCTGGATACCTGGCATCCCACCACGGCCCAGGGGTCCCACCGGGAGTCCACCCGATGAGCCTTTTCAGGTCCCGCGGACCGTACACCCCAACCCATCCCCGGCCCCACCACAGGGCCGATAGGCTGTTGAGGCCGGGGCTCGATCCCCCGACCTCCTTGATAAAGAGCTTTCAGGCAAGCTCTCAGGCCGGGGCTCAGTTGGTGATGAGAGTTTGCCTGAAAGCTCTTTATCAAGGAGGTCGGGGGATCGAGCCCCGGCCTCAACAACCTATCGGCCCTGTGGTGGGGCCGGGGATGGGTTGGGGTGTACGATCCGCGGGACCTGATAAGGCTCATCGGGTGGACTCCCGGTGGGACCCCTGGGCCGTGATGGGATGCCAGGTATCCAGGGTGGCAGGCGGGTGGTGATGCCCGTCCTGCATCAAAAAGTCTGCAGGTTAAAAGGGCTCTATACGCTTTTAAACAGTCTCCTGGAGTTTAGTTTGAGAGATTTCACAGGGCTATGACGTGTTTTGGATATACTTAGAGTAATGCTGATCATACTCTGTTCATCAAGCACGTGGGGATAAGTTGACCGCCCTTTGTCTATGGGTCTGTTTGGGACAGTTGCTGTGGATTGAAAAACTGCTGATTGAACAGAGCTCTTTTAGAAGCTGTTTTGAAAAGCTGCAGGCTGTTTGCAGAGTCTATGTATAAGCGCTGATGGAACAGAGCTCTTTCAAATAAACTGTTTGGTAGAACAGCTTTTTGAGAGCTGTTTTTTTCTAAACAAAAATACTGAAATATAAATAAAATAAAAATATTACAAAACATGTGACGTACGAATAAAAATATTAATTATTCTCAAACATAACTATGCCTAAAAAGTAAGTATTTTTCGGTGCGGTCATTCCACATCTTCCAATCTTTTTTGTTTACCTGCGTGATAAAAAAATTTGATATTAATTTTACTTTTGAATATGTTGATTTCTACAGTTTGTTTTAAATTTGGCATGAAATTTTACCTGCGGGCACTATACAATTCCTCAGCAATATTATCTCATATTGCAGACATATAATCAGATCCCCCGACATCAAACATATCTGTCTCAATATCATTCTCTGTTGTAGGATCATCATCCTCTGGTGGTATGAATGAGTTATCAGCATCGCAAGTATTAAATTCTGGGTCCCATCGAGATGGATGCCTACGAATGAAGTTATGCATTGCCCTGATCGCTAGCACAATTGAACGTTGTTTCTTGAAATTGTACTGAGACATTTTTTGAAGAATGTGCCACTTTTTCTTCGAAACTCCAAACGTCCGCTCTATCACACTTCAAAGAGATGAATGCGTCTTATTAAAATGCTTATGTTTGTCATGGACGGGACGACTCCCACGTGCAAAATTTGCCAAATGATATCTTGTTTCTGGATTTGGTTTTAAGTAGTCCGTCTTTAATGGATATCCTGCATCCACTAAATAATATTTGCCTGTAATTAGTTGATATGCTAAACATAATAATATGATAGCGAATGATTAAAGTGTATACGATCATTTATTGAACAATTTACCTTGAGGAGGATGCGGAAAATGTAGCCTATCGTTTGACAATGCGCGCGCGAAGATACGACTATCATGAGTGGATCATTCCCACCCAGTGCAAATGTGAAGCACATATTAAAATCGCAAACCATCACATTTTGCGTTGTTGTACCATGACGTCCAATATATCTAACTTGATCATCAACGGGTATCATCGCATCAACATGTGTTCCGTCAATTGCACCAACGCAGTCCTTAAAGAATGACATGTAACGGACATCATACCTTATTTCCGCAGGTATTTCTCTAAATTGAAGATCAATTGGTTTTATAACATCAACTGACAATAACAATAGTGATTTAAGTCCTTTCGAAAAAAATCTACTTATAGTTTCAGTTGAGTATTGAAATCGCTCTTTTGTTAATCTCATAGAGCCTCCATGTGTTAGGATGTACAATGTAATTCCTAGGATTTCTCTTGAGGTTGTGCGTAGTGATCATTGTAATTCATGATCGTTTTCTAGCTTTCAAAGCAAATCAATAAATATTCGCTTTGACATTCTAAATGCGTCATGAATTCTATCAGGGTGTCCTTCAAGCAACTCTTTCAACCATTTCTCCCCTGTTTGAGTAGCGTTATGCATGGTCTCTTCTCCCGTATGCAATTATTTATCTTATCTATTGTTGAGATAACTATATTACAGTATTCAACATATTGCACCCGTTCGGGAGAAAGACAGGTAAAATCTCCAGAGTCTTCTCTGGTCGAGTCATGTGCTTCCATTACCCAAACGAGCAAAAAAATGACATCATATTAAATTTTTAAGTGTCACAAAACATATTTCATAAAATAGAGACAACACAAAACATGAATTTAGTTTCATCGTAAATAGAAACATCACAGAAGATAGAAACATCATATAATAGCCTTAATAAAATAGAAACATCACATAACACAACACACAACTGCCTAAAATGACCCGATCACTGCTGCCCGTTCTCAAAAGCACTTTTGATCCACCATACCTATCCTCCTCTGGTATGTTAATGAAAATTTCTCTGTTGTTTTTGTCCTTGATATGGTTCAAAGCAAAGTAATATAAACTTAAATCATCACGTATCTCTTGGATCTTGCAGATCAACGTAACTGCCTCATTGATTGTGACAATTGGTGGTGGCTTCTCCGCTAGTGCAGATGCACGTAACTCATTCATATAGGAAAGGGCCACTCCTTTATTCTTTCTCATTCTTCTTCGTTTACTAGTGGAGGTGGAGGTATTGCCAATATTGGTTGATGAATCAAGTCGCGGAATCTCAAAATTTTCTACTGCATTGTCTTCTTCCTCAGAAATGTGCTCCATATCAGGTGGTACGCTGCCAATTGATGGAGCCCAAGAATCTTCACCTATAGCAACAACTTGACTGAACATAATATTCAGTTTCTCCTCTAACTCGGGCGCAATACCAGCATATCGAAATTTTTTGGCAGCAGGAACAACCTATACATAACAGTTATAATAATATAAGAAAATATTAAAAATATATATATAATTTTGTTTAAATTTATTGATTTTTAGGTTACCTTAATTTTATCCTCTCACCACTGATCAGATGCTGCAATGGTTCTCTTTTCCTGATCCCATCCCAAACCGGTCTCTCCATGTTTTAGTTCTTTCCACAACTTCCAGTCTTTCTTGAGATGGTCCCACTTATTCTTCATTTGCATTCGATCGTAGTTTTTTCCAGTACGCTGTTTAAAAGACCCAATCAAAATTTTCCAACCATCCTTGCTAAAGTTGGTGGTAGGCCGATTTCCCAACCCTATCTCTATAATGCAAAGATCGCAGAAGATCAAAACATCATTTGACTTCCATGTTGCTGAGCTTTCTCCAACCTTTGGGTTTCCCATAAAATTGTATACCAAAAACACAAACAATCATTCAAACATACACAAACACAAACAATCATTCAAACATACACAAACACAAACAATCATACAAACATACACAAACACAAACAATCATTCAAACGATCAAAAAACACAAAAAAATACACATTACACACAAAAACTCATTCAAACATACACAATAAAAAACACTCATTCAAACACACAAAAACTCATCCAAACAATCATTCAAACATACACACACTCATCCACACACACATCCATCCAAACACAAAAACTCATTCAAACATACAAACACTCATTCAAACACAAACACACTAAAAAAATACATACATACCACACACACACACACACACTCATCCACACACACATCCATACAAACACAAACACCCATTACAACACATACATAATAAACACAATAAAAAAATGAACAAAAACACATATGCACACTCATACACAATAAACAAACATACACAATAAAAAAACATACACAAACTTTGTACCTGAAAAGAATACACAAACACACATTCATAATAAACACACACACACACACACGCACTCATTCAAACGATCAAAATTAACACATACACATTCAAACATACACACACTCATCCACACACACATCCATACACACACAAACACTCATTCAAACACACACAAACACTCATTCAAACACAAACACACTAAAAAAATACATACCACACACACACACACACTCATCCACACACACATCCATACAAACACAAACACCCATTACAACACATACATAATAAACACAGTAAAAAAAAACAAACACACATATGCACACTCATACGCAATAAAAAATACATACACAAACTTTGTACATGAAAAGAACACACAAACAAACATTCATAAACACACACACACACAAACACATCCAAAAATTAACACAAACACATATACACACATACACAATAAACAAACATACACACTCAAACACACATACAAACACAAACAGTAATACACTCACATACAAACACACATGCACATCCACACAAACACATGCACTTCCACACAAACACTCATTCCAAAAATAAAAATAAACACAAACACACATACACAATATACAAACATACACACTAAAAAAAACACATACACACTCATACACACTCATACACTCACTCAACCACATACAAAAACACATTCAAATCTTCAACCCCAGGTTTGAAAAAAACAAACATCCATACACATCCAAATATTCAATCCATTCATCAATGAGATGTTTTAAAATAAGCTTAGAGAATTATACCTTGATATCAAGCAGAAATCTGAACGATCTGGGCGAGAAACTGGAGCGAGGGAAGCCTCCGACTGCAATCTGGGCGATCTATCTGGGCAGAAATCTGAACGAGCAGAAATCGTCTGAGATCAGAACCTTTGGACTGAGATCGGGGCAGGAAAAAGGGCTTGAATAAGGAGGGCACACGAAGGAGACCTCTAACCTTTCTTCTACTGAGATCGGGACGATGGCAGCTGCGATCGGGAAGAGGAAAAACAGGGCCGCCTTCAACAATAGCCGCTGTCGGGTCGCCTTCGATCGGCAAGAGGAAGAAGAACAGGGTCGCCTTCGATCTCTCGTTGGCGTCTGCGATCGGGAAGAGACGCGCTGGCTGCCGGCTGCGATCGGGAAGAGAAGGGAAAAATGCCTCCTGCGAAAACCTATCACGCGAGAGAGGGAGCGATTTTACGGGAGCAGAAGCAGGTTCACGAAGGATTTTCCAAAACACCTAAAAACGCCGGAAAATAGGGAGCGCTTTTTTAAAAACGCCCAAAACAAATGCCTAATTAACAGCTCTAGCGGATGGAAAATAGCTTTTCCATCCGCCAGAGCTGAGACAAACAGACCCTATGTGAGCGATATTATTATAACAAGGGATAATGTTGATGAGATTCAAACTGATGGGAAAACTGTCAAGGGAGTTTGAGGTGAAAGAATTGAGAAACCTCAAGTATTTTTGGGGCATTGAAGTTGCCAGGTCCAGACATGGGGATATCTATCTCACAGAGAAAGTATATCCTCGAATTGCTTGAGACGTCCGAGATGAGTGAATGTAGACTTGTTGACACCCATATTGAAGTAAACCACAGATTAGGAAGGGATGACAGTGCAACTATTGTTGACGTCACCCATTTACAATGGTTAGTTGGGAGGCTTATTTACTTGTCTCATACTCATTCAGACAACTTGTATGCAGTTGGAGTGATCAGCCAATACATGCATTCTCCAAAGACTCGTCACTTGGATGCTGCCCACCAAGTCCTGAGATACCTTAAGACCTCTGTTATGGGCCGGGCCCCCGGGCTCTGGGACTCTGGGCTTTATCATCCGCTCCCGCCCCCAGGGTTTTGTCCCTACCATACACCCCAACCCCTTTCGGCACGTGTTCTCGGCACCGCGGGTTGTTGAGGCGGGGGCTCGATCCCCCGACCTCCTTGATATGAGCCCTTAACGCCAACTCATATCATCCAAATACCGAAATTATATTTAGGGCCCGTTTGGTTCAGCGGATTGGCTCCGGTGCGTCTGGACAGAAACGGCGCTTCTACCAAACACGACGTTTGGTTCGGCGGTTCTATGAAACGGCGGTTTTTAATAAACTCCGTTTCTTTTATCATCTCAGCCGTGGTTCCTTCCTCCAGTCTAGACGGTCCAGACGCGCGGCTAGGTCTTCTTCCTCGACTTCGGAGCGCTCCCCGATTCTTCTCTTCACCCAGTCGATTTCTCGCCAGCTTCTTTCGCCGCCGAACGGTCCTTCTCCACGCTCGCCGGCGACGTCAACCTCCGTGCTTCACTTCTTCCTCCGCTGACGTCTACTGCTCCTCCACATTCTTCAAAGCCACTTCCGATCTCTGTGGTGAAGGTAATCATCAACTCCTCCGCATTTTTATGTGTTGTTGTCTACTGCTCCTAATCGATTTCTCATTTTTTTTGATGATAAATATGTGTTTGTGTGTTTTTGTGTGTTCAAAAATCGAATTCTTTTTTTTTTGACAAAGTAGATCTATGGATATGTGTGTGTGTGGTGTGTATGTGTTTATTTTTGTATGTGTGGCTGTGTATATGTGTGTGTGTGTTTATTTGTGGCTGTGTATGTGTGTGTGCGTGTTTATTGTAGTTGCCTGTGGTGTTTGTGTGTGTTTATTTATGTATGTGTGGCTGTGTATATGTGTGTGTGTGTGTGTTTATTTGTGGCTGTGTTTGTGTGCGTGTGTCTATGTTGTGTTTGTTTGTGGCTGTATGTGTGTGTTTATGTGTGTGTGGAGATGGAGGTGTTTGTTTGTGTTTGTATGTGTGTGTGTGTGTTTTTGTGTGTATGTTTGTTTGTGTTTGTATATATGTGTGTGTGTATGTATATATGTGTATGTGTATGTATATATGTGTGTGTGTGTGTGTGTTTATATGTGTGTGTGTGTGTGTGTTTATATATATGTGTGTGTGTTTATATATGTATGTGTATGTATGTAGGTATGTGTGTGTGTGTTTATAAATATATGTGTGATTATATATGTTTATGTGCGTGTGTGTGTTTATGTTTATATATGTTAATGTTTATATGTGTATGTGTGTGTGTTTATATGTGTATTTATATGTGTATGTGTATTTTTCAATTTTGGTGTGTATGTGTGTGTGTGTTTATGTATGTGTGTATGTGTATATGTGTGTGTGTATATGTGTGTGTGTATATTGCGTGATATGCCGAGCTACAGCTTCATCAAACAAAGCGATATTGTGATGACGACTATGACATTGCATAATTTTAATCGACGACACCCTTCGCGATGGGATATTGATTTCAATGACTGCGAGCAGGGAGGTGGTAATGAGGGGGTGAGCACACAAGGGCATCAAGTAGTTTGTCCTGACACTGCAGGCGGGGTAGAAGAGATGATCACGTTGCGTGAAAGTATAGCGCAACAGTTGTACGCTTCTAGATCTTAGATGGTGGGAAGAATTGTTGGTATTTTTATCTATTGTAGTAACTATTATCAAGATTATGTATTTTATGTTTGTCGAATTTTTTTTATCAAAAATTCCGTTTTGTTCCCAAACAAAATTTTCAAAACTCCATTTCAATAAGCACTGAAAACTCCATTTGACCCAAACAGTTTTTTTGACAAAACTCCATTTCTCAGAAACAACTCTTTTTCAAAACTCCATTTCTGATCAGCAGCTTTTCATCAGCAACAACCCAACCAAATGCACCCTTAGATTCAAGGAAGGGAGTATTTTGTATTGCTTACATTGTTATCAACTAAACAAACATTTGTTGAATCATCTGACATTAAGTCAGTTACCTTTCTTTCTAATGTGCCTGTCATACTCCAGTCCGAGCAAGAATCTTCTTGAGTAATTGCACGAGTATGTACACTCACAACGTCTGGTTGTGGCTCAGGTTCTTGTCTTCGTTTGGCGGCTCAGATTCTTGTATTCGTTTGGCGTCTGCGGAAGGAGAACATAAGTATTTTCAAGAAATTTTCAAATGTCATATACAATGTCAAAATAATAAATAAGTTTAAAAATAGATTTGTCACTGATACAAAATATACAATTTATGGCCTTTGCATTTAAAAACACAATTATTTTTCTCAAACTCATTTAGATCATTTATGGCTTAGGAATAAAAATATTATTTTTTAAAATAGATGGTGCAACGTACTTATTAATAATAATCTTCCACGCATCTATACTTGTACTAAAAAGGAAAATTTTCATAAGTTTTTTCCATCTAGGGTAATTAATGTCGATGAATAGTAGAGTAATACATAAAGCTATATCGTCACTATTCACCTACTCACTCGGACTTGCCATCTAAACTTTAGGATGTTAAGCCTAATACAAACCTATGCTCTGATACCACTTGTTGGATCACTAGTTAACCTTAGAGATGGGGTGAGGTGAATAAGGTTTATGATTAATTCTTAAATTCTTTCGCAAATCAATTCAATGTGCAACAGAAATATAAAACTCAGAGATGATTAAATTGAAAGCAATCAAAGAATTTTTTTCATAAACTAAGACATACAATGATGGATCTTTTCACGCAAAGATCAAAGACGATGAATAATAAAACTTGGTGTTTTTTATACCGGCTCGCACCACGAACCAGTTGGCCTTTAGCAAATACACCCCTGGATTTGCCTCAAGCCCCCCAAACCTAAACCCAAGACCTAGTCACCAAACCAAGGTGAATTCACTTCGTAGATCTAACAAAAATCTAGTCTCCACAACCAAATAAATCCCAAGATCTACCATGATTTAATCGCTATCACAACTGTGTATTCACACGATTACGACAAAATAAGATATTGAAAAGCGTAGAGAAAATACAAGATGAAAAGATTGAACAAAATTTGAAAACTCCCTTAAACCGATGATGTTGAAAAAAGATGAAGGCTTGATAGAAGATTTGGTTTGTTCCCTTGCAAGACCTTCACATGAATGATCTTTGATGATGTCTTCTTCTTTTTGATCCTTTGGAATGAGAGGGATGTAATTCTAGTGTTCCGAGAGGGCTAGGGTGAACCTCCTCATGAAAAATCGTATCTTGAAAAGGAATTTGTCACGTATATATAGAATCTTGAAATATTTTGGGAGCAATCGACATTAGCAGCTACCGTTGGGCGACAATGTTCTCTCATCAATGCCATTTTTATCACTTGTTTGTATGTACTTCATGTTTTTATGAGAGTATTTTTCATCCTTCCATTTTGCTAATCATGGTTATTTTGTTGTGTACTTTCCTACAACGCTACTTATGAGCATCTTTCAGTTATATTTCTTCTATCTATGCAATGATTCGATTTTGCTAATAACAAAGGGGGAGAGAGAAATTTGAGATTGTGAAATATCACACACTTAGGGGGAGACATTGGTTTTATGGGGAGTAATCATTTAGGCGGAGCTTTCATCTCATTCTACCATTCATTCATGTCTACTTCTGATGTCATGATGTGCCACTATGATTCTATGAAACATATTGCTTGTGTATGATTTATTTCCCAATCGTCCGGATTTGTCATTATTAAAAGGGGCGAGTTTGTTGGAACATAGTTCGTCACTTCCTTTGTTTGAGAATAACAAATCCTGATAAGTTGCTAATATCAATTTCTAGGTTTTTCATAGTGTGCAGACAAATGTATATGCGCTGATACAGGTGTTGAAGGATAAAGAATTGAACTAGTGAAACGAAGATCTAGTAGTCGAGAAATGAACACTACCATCGGCATTATCAGTTACCGCCCAGTGCTAGTGAAGGAAAAACTTCCTTATCAATCTGCATGCTTCCTGGAAGGCTTCGAGACGACATGGACGAAAAAGAATTTTGCATGCTACTGCTCTGCGGTAGGTGCTAGCGCCCCGCGATAAAAATCTGAGTTAAATTTGGCGGGCGAAAAAATGGCATGCTACTGCCTGGCAGCAACGCTAGCGCCAGGCAGTAGTGCTTGCTCCAAAAAGGAAGGCCCGCGACAAACAACCTGGGATTTTAAAAATTGAACAATACCACCCAACGGTAGTTCTCAGAATATTTTAAGATTATATTTATACGTGACAATTTTTTTTGAAAATATGATTTTTCACGAGGAGGTTTGCCTTAGTCGTCATGGAGCACCAAAGAACTCCCTCTCTGTTACGACGTCGCATCCGCCTGAGCACACCACCTTGCAGGAGTCACGGGAGCGCGTATGGAAGCCGCCATGATATCCTTCTTGTAATATTAATTAAATATTATTTTATGTTTAGTGTCATGTGAGCCCCCCTCCCTATATAAGGAGGTGGTATGGGGAGTGTTTCTTTATCTTTGGTTATTAAGGTTTTGGCTCTCATTTGAGAGAGGGGTCTTAGGAGGAACCAGCCTCCTAGATCTTGGCTGGAGTTCGCTCCAGATTTTATCCATTTTTCCCATTTAATGCAAACATGTCTCGTCCTTTGTTCGATGGCGTAACAATGGTCCGACCTGCCTCCCCCACCCGCTAGCTCCACGCCGTCGGGGCTCAAGCCACGCTGGACACACTCAACGCCATGGAGCGCCGCCTGGACGACCAGGACAGCCTCCTTGCGTCCATTCACGCAAGTTTGCAACGTCTCGCGGCCCGTTGGGGCCATCCCACGCTGCTGCCTCCGCCTTCCACAACACCCCTCGCACAACCCGCCGCTCGGGATGTCGGCTGCTCGCCGCTTTCAGCGCAGCCTGTTGATGTCATCGACCCTCTTCACCAACGTCGGGGCATCCCAACACTTACCGCGCCGGAATCACCGGATCCGCTTCTCCCTCGACCGGATCGGCTTCCTCCTCTGTGGGCGCTGCTTCCAAACATACCTCTCCGGCCAGACGACGCTCTCCAGCCAGACACCGACCTCCCAGAACTCACACGTGGGGCTTCGTCTCCATCGCCAGCACCACCGTTGCGCCCTCCGAAACTGCTGCGGCCACTCCACTATCTACCCGTCGACGAACACCATGGCGTGTCGTCGTTGTCCTGAACGGCCACAAATGCGCTGTCCTTTTCTCGTTCCGCTGGCATCGATGCAGCTCTCACCGGCCCGCCTAACATTTCACGCCGGGGCTCATTTCTCCCAACCATCGAGCCACGCGTCCGCTGGAAAATTTCCTTTCCTATTTCCCACGCCAGCCTCCCCATTCTCGGGCCCCTCATAAAGCAGCCCCCTCCCAGCTGTTTTAGCATTTTTCTTTTTTCTTGCCGTGTGGACCCCACGAGCTGCCCTTTTTTGGTTTATTTTTTTTGACACAAGCCCACATGGCATCTTCCACCCAGCATTTCTAAGCCGGCGCCACACGCCTCACCCCCTTCCTTTCCTAACCAAATACCAAAATTCCAACACGTTGCTAGCTGCCAAAATTTTCTTTCCTTCTCCCTTGTGTTGTCACATCCAAGGGTTGTAGATGTCGGATGTCGGATTCATGTCGGTTTGAGTTTGAAATGTCGGATGTCGGATTGCAGGGGATATATCGGGGATATTTTATAATGTCGGATTTTAATATTTAAATAAATTTATTCATATATATACACAATTTTTATAAATATGTATAATTGTATACATAAATTATGTTTATAAACTACAAAATAAACATATATACATATAATGTATGTTTATAAATTACATAACAAAGAGATGTCGACTGCAATAAACGGCATAAAGATCACCAAATGAGAGCGAGATGAGAAAGTCGTCAGCGCTAGACTTAAAAAGATGCACGAAACGATATTTCGGTCGCGAAATATCGCCAGATATATCGGGTTAAACCGATATATCGGGCGATATTTTTAAAAATGACATTTTTGTTTAAAATATCGATGTCGTTGCGTTTTATCCCAAAAACCTTTATGTCGGCAGACATGTCGGACATGTTGGCCGACATCTACAACACTGATCTCACATCAACTTTTTCCCCCTTTCTTTACTCTTTTCCTTTTCCCAAAAACAAAACCCAAAAGTGAAGCACACTCTCCTAGCTACAGCCGCCCATCATTCTTCTATACCAATCTCATGCCACCTCTAGCCCCCAACCCCCCACTAAAAGACAAACCTCATCTTCTTTCACCCCCTCTTATCATATCTTTTACACTCAGCAACTACAAATTATACGTCCCTTCCATTGTTAAAGACCCCGACAAATTTTGTAAACTTGACCTTGGGGACAAGGTCAATTTCAAGGGCGGCATATTGTTACGATGTCACATCCGCCTGAGCATACCACCTTGCAGGAGTCACGGGAGCGCGTATGGAAGCCGCCATGATATCCTTCTTGATATATTAATTAAATATTATGTTTAGTGTCATGTGAGCCCCCCCCCCCCCCCCCCCCCCCCCCTATATAAGGAGGAGGTATGGGGAGTGTTTCTTTATCTTTGGTTATTAGGGTATTGGCTCTCATTTGAGAGAGGGGTCTTAGGAGGAACCAGCCTCCTAGATCTTGACCGGAGTTCGCTCCGGATTGTATCCGTTTTTCCCGTTTAATGCAAGCATGTCTCGTCCTTTGTTCGATGGCGTAATACTCTCTCATTCCAAAGGATCAAAAGAAAGAAGGCATCATCTAGGTTTATTGAAGTGATGGTCTTGCAAGGGAACACAACAAATCTTCTACCAAACCTTTATCTTTTTCTTACGTCATCGGTTTGAGGGAGTTTTCGGATTTAATCTTTTCATCTTGTATTTTCTTTGAACTTTTTATTATCTTATTTTGTGGTAATTGTTTGAATTCGTCGTTGTGTTGACGACTAGATCGTCGTAGATCTAGGGAGTAGAATTCGCCTTGGTTTTGGCGACTAGATCTTTTTAGATCTAGAGAGTGAATTCGCCTTGGTTTGATGACTAGACATTGGGTTTTAGATCTTTGTTAGATCATGTAAAAAAATGTTAATGAAATAAATGATTTTTTTGTCCAACATTTTTCTTTTAGTACTCTATCATGAAATGATAGATATTTTATGCACGCTAAATGTTTTGATCTTGTGCCTCTGATGATACATAAAATGAAATGAGTTTAAATTGTGGCGGTTTCCAATAAATGGAGGGTCGTTATAGCTAAGGCCAACCGGTTCGAGGTGCGAATCTGTATTGAAAACGCCCAGTTTTATTCTTCATTGCCTTTGATCTTTGCATGGAAAAATTCATGTCTTAGTTTATGAATAAAAAGATCTTTGATTACTTTCAATTTAATCATCTTTGAGTTTTATATTTCGGCTGCACATTGGATTGATTTGTGAAAAAATTTAATAATTAATTATAAATCTTATTCACCCCCTCTCCTCTAAAGTTGCCTAGCAATCCACACGAATGATTCTTCTGTTCTAAAAATATTTTTTTTGATGAAAGAATTTAATCTTGTTTGTCATTTCATCAGTGAATTAGTCTTGGGGCAACCATTTGACTGGAATGTGCATGCTATAAACAATCAAATAGGTTCATGGGGTAGAGCAGCAGCCTCTAGTTAAAATGAATATGGTTGACTTGGATTAAAAGTAAAAAGAAGTTTTTTATTGTTGTTGCAATTCCTAGTTGAGAGGCCATGTTTCTAAATGACAATATGGGGCTTTTTGCGGTTGACTTCCTACAAATGTTCTATAAGTAGGTTTCTCCCTCATCACCAAAAATAAAAAATAAATAGTTTCATCCTCTAGATTAAGTTCCAATTTTGTTTTCAATTTTATTAATTAAATGATGAACTTAAAACGTGAACAAAGAAGATTAAACAAGATTTAGTGGGGGAGTCATATAGTTCTACTAGAACCTTACTGACTGGCAGTGACCCCTTAAGTTTCAACAGAGTTTTGTTCAACCTATAAAATTTAAGTCAAGCTCTTGTTTTCACCAGTACCCAAAAAGTTAATAATTTTTACCAATACTAGAATCTTACGTGGTCGTCCAACCCCTAAGGTTCTCGCATTAAAATAGGGCTCGCACAATTTCTATGACTCTCGTGCTGATCGCTGTTAGAATTAACATCTTTTTTTGGATTAAAAAAAGATATTTAACAAATATTTTGTACTCGATGCTAGTAGTACAAGATTATGATCATATGGTATTCTTTCTTTCTTTAATAGACAAGTCCATCAAAGCTAGCAAATCAGGGGATACAAAAAAGGAGGGTTCTGTGGAATTTGAATTATCAAATAGTGAATCTCAGCAGATTTCTGCTCAGACATTTGCATACAGGGAACTTGTTGCTGCAACAAAGAATTTCAGGGGTGACTGCTTTTTGGGAGAGGGGGGATTTGGCAAAGTTTACAAGGGTAAGCTTGAGAGCTCTAACCAGGTTAGTTTGTAATTTTTGTTCCCTCTTTTTTGATCTTTTGCATCCTAAAATTGTTTCAGAATTTCCATTTGATGGCAACAAGTGTCCATTTTCTTACCATTTTTTTTAAAATGTTTAATATTCATTTTTAATGCTTGTTTCATATTTTAAATGCTTTCGTATATGTATAGCAATGAAATCCGACTTTTCTTTATATGTGCTGCTTGGTTGAGTTTCTCTTTCTCATAGAACAGTTTAAAATTGGTAAAGGTAACTGCTTTATGAAGTGGCTTAGGATTTTTTTTCTAAGTGCAGCTTTTCCAAGCCTAGTTTCTTGAAGAGGAGTTTGCCTATTTTTGGCTGAAGGATGCTTCTGCTTTGTGGCAGCTTTCTTCTATCGGAAAAGAGCCAAAAAACTGAAGCAAACAGAAACTAATAGGTTTTTATGTTATCTTGAGGCATCAAAATGGTTGTAATGCTTCTTACGTGTTAATTACTGTGAGCAATTCATACTGGAGGAAATACTTGTGCCAATTAGAGTTGGTACTCATGTGACATTTGAGAAAGATAAATAATGAAAGAGAATTCACAAAAATCAATCCCAAGTAGATAGTTTATTGCTAATGGTGATGTCATTGATTAAAAGGTGATCTTTTTTTCACCATACTTTTTCGTTATGTTATATCTAGGGATTACCATTATGGTATTTTCATATTGGCATTTCGTTGCCCTTATCCCAGCAATTTGGGATTGGCTTATGAATGCTCATTTTTCATTTGTTCTTACTAAATGTTGTTTTGTTAAATTTATTTATCGTAGATCATTTTGAACAGCATTACCTTATGCTTACCATTTTCCTTCCCAATCCTTCATTCCTTCCATAATAATTTTAGCTACTCATCTAATATACTATTATTCTATTGTATAAAGTTTTTATTATGTCTGGAACTAAGTTTTCAAACACCCACGCCTGTTGCTCGAATTAACAAAACGGGAACAAATCAGGTGAGGTGAGCATCTTTGGAGCATGAGCTTAGAACAAAACAAAATAGTTTACTATTCTAAATATCATCAAAATTCCAAAAGATACACACATATATCTATACTATATATAAAGAAATCCCCTTATCGGTGTAATGGTCCACTTCATTCTCACCGTCTGATTAAAGCAGATGGTCTGCGAATAACCATATAGTTTTGCGCTGATTCCTATTTGCAGACCACAGGGGTCTGCGAATAGCCATATAGTTTTGCGCCGATCGCTATTTGCAGACCACGGGGGTCTGCGAATAGCCATATAGTTTTGCGTTGATCGCTATTTGCAGACCACGGGGGTCTGCGAGTAGCTAAACAGTTCTGCGCTGCAGCTATTTAACACGGTGGTCTGCGAATAGCCAAATTTTGGCATTGACTGCTATTTGCAGACCACCAGATTCTACAATAAAGGGTTTGCGAACAATAAATGAGCCTTTATTCACAAACCACGTGCGGGTGCGCCCGGAGGCGGGCTAAGCCCGCCTTGTGGCGAGGGGCAGGTCATCGTAACGAGCGTACTGTCGCTGGGCACGGGGGCCCTCGTGCACTGTCACTCGTTCTAAATATCATCAAAATTCCAAAAGATACACATATATAACCAAAAAAGGAAATTTCTCAGAGCGTGATTAACAGTAACAAAAGATAACAATAACTAAAGCTGCAAAAATTTCAATACTATAATTTTCTTTTGGTTTCTACTTCTATTTCCACAATTTGTTTCTAGTTCTTTATTCATTGCTCGGGTCATATTCCTTGTTAGTGCTTATATCTTTGCGCGATTAAATTTTACCTAACCTTCTATTAGGCAGACAACTATGCACTCATTCCTCTTTGCCAGGTTGGCAGCACTGCGCTCATCAACCTCTACTAGATTGAGAATATGTGCTCATTAATCTTTGTCATCACATTGGTTCGGGAAATATTTGGAGGATAGCTATGTGCTCATCAACTCGTACTAGAATTACAACTATGCGCACATCAATCTCCAGTATCTCATTTCATGGAAAGTATAAGGTCACTGTTAGCCCCTAGACTTATGTAATCCTATCATCATATGAATTTAGCTGAGGGAAACTTAATTCATGACCAATGTTGCAGATGTTGGATGTCGGGGACACATCAGTTTAGGTATTTCATATCGGTTTTAATATGTCGGGGATATATTTGAGATATTTCATATATCAGGTTTTAATATTTAATTATTTATACACATAGATATATATAAATATAATATATTTTTTTATATATTAATACATTAACAATTTAACATTTATTTAATCTCTAAATCTATCATATTACTATAAACATTTTATGTTACGTGGGCAATAACAGTATAATGCAGGGAAGAAAGTCAGAGGAAGGAGGAAGTCAAGAAGTAGTCTACGATGATGAAGATAATAAACCTTCAATACAAAATCCAAAGGTCAAGCAAAATCAAAGTCAATGATGGATGGGCACAGAGATGAAAAACAACGGAATCAGGAAGTTAGTCGAGAGCTAGAGCACAAACAATTCAAACAACGAAACAATTTCGTTTTGTTTGTCTATTAAACCATAGATGCTAAATAAAATAAATAAAATAAAATTTAGCTGATATACTGTTGAGATGTATCGGCCGATATATCGGTGATACATCAGTAGATATATCGGTGGTACATCGGTGAATATATCGGTGATACATCGGTGGATATATTGGTGATACATCGGTGGATATATTGGTGATACATCGGTGGATATATTGGTGATACATCGGTGGATATATCGGTACATAGCTGATATATCGACGAATATGTTCCAAAATGATACTTTGCAAAACAATATCGGAAACGTATCGTTTTGCCTATGAAACCTTTATGTCAGCCGCATGTCGTTCATGTCAGATGATATGCACAACACTGTTCATGACTAACAAATATGAACTCATTTTACCTGAATTTTCTATTGAACACTAAGTCTATGCCTTCTAGTATAGGTTGGTGTAGTTTATTTCTCTAACTCCAACCTATGTACTCTGTATGAAGTCGCATAAGGATTCCAATCCCACAGTTCTTCCAATGTTATTATAAAACTCCCACATAGCATCTGCTCGAAGTGAATCCAACGGTGGCGGCATCCTGGTGAACTCAACCGTGATAGTAATAGTTAGCCATGACACAAGGCATTGGCAGTTGTAAGATGTGGTTCCCACGGTGGATCAATTAGCAGTAGTGAGCTTGTTATAGACATCGAAATAGCAAATCACAAAACTTTCACCAACGAGGAACTAAGGTTTTGATTGTGAGAGGATGAAGAGAACAAGCTCGGTGGTGGAGACACGATGACAGATACTAGAACTATCTTTAACTGAGGACGACCCGCCGACTCAGATTGGTTAACTTTGTCTAACTATTATTATACCAACTGATAACATTGATTTGTTTCATTAATATAATTTCTTGTTGTATTTTAACAATTTCATAATTCAAACCAGATCATAATTCAAACAATCTCGAGTCAGCTCACATTTTATTTTGTAATCAGTTACAGACTGCTACATAAACGCCAAGATAACTATTTGATTTTATTTCCCTTTCATTCAACTGTACATAAATCTTACGCTATGCACCTATTTGGCTTCCAGATTGTGGCTATAAAACAACTTGATCGAAATGGTTTGCAAGGAAATCGAGAGTTCCTGGTTGAAGTATTGATGCTCAGTTTGCTTCATCACCCTAATCTTGTGAACTTAATTGGTTATTGTGCTGATGGTGACCAAAGACTTTTGGTTTATGAATTCATGGCGCTGGGATCCTTGGAAGACCATCTTTATGGTAAGTTTTTCTTGATTGTCTCCTTATTGTATATGCTTGGTGTCTTAAATCAATATTTTGAGAAACAATGTAGTTAGTAAACTTTATTATTTGGTTGGATGCAATTAGAAATAGTAGCTTAAACTTTTCTCAAACACCTTTAAAGGCTTCTATTTATCTCATTTCTATAGATAAAAGAAGTGAATTACCGGTGTGTATATGGGTATCAAAAGAGCTTGTTATCTGCTGACGATTCATGGTTGGCTCGATTTGTTGTCATTTTCGGCTTGTAATTCAATTAAATGAGCCAAATTTGTACAATTTTGTTTAGTATAACATCCCTTTGATTTTGTTGCTTTGGTTTAGCAATATAACATATATATGTAGATGCTCATATATAAATATGCATATGCACACAAAATTTACTTATTATGCATTTTGTCGTTAAAGCCCATCAAATATATTGCACAAGTTATGGGAAATTCAAGTTATGGGAATCTTAAAGGACACTGTATTGTAGAGAATGTTGAGCTTTTCTCCATGCAATTTAATCCATCAATTGAAAAATTGTCAATGCATTTGGAGGTCCTCGCCTGGGATTTTTTTTGTAAGGGTTCATAGTAAATGCATTGAACAGTACCAAAATTTTCCAGCTTTTTAACTGACTTGAATTCATCTTCGACTCAATTGTTAATGAACCGAGAGGACCAGAGCCAGAGATTCCCATCGCCTTCTTGTTCATCTTGTCAACACCATTGTTTTCACATGTTTCTTTGTGTCAATTTGCATTCATATCATTCATCAAACACCACAGATCTTACATCGGAAAGAAAGCGGCTGGATTGGAATACGCGGATGAAGATAGCAGCCGGTGCGGCCAAGGGGCTAGAGTATTTACATGATAAAGCAACTCCTCCGGTTATATATCGAGATTTGAAGTGCTCAAACATTTTGCTCGGAGATGGCTATCAGCCCAAGCTATCAGATTTTGGTTTGGCGAAGCTTGCTCCTGTAGGCGACAACACGCATGTGTCTACTAGAGTGATGGGTACTTATGGATACTGTGCTCCAGAGTATGCAATGACTGGACAGTTGACCATAAAATCAGATATTTATAGTTTCGGAGTTGTTCTATTGGAGCTAATCACAGGAAGGAGGGCTATTGATAGTTCCAGAACTGCAGGGGAGCAGAATTTAGTTGCATGGGTGAGTGTCTCCTCCAGTTATATTGAAATTTTATGCTATTTCAAGATGCTGGTTTTTAAATTTTCTGACGTCTTTATTTACATTGAGCATCACACTAAAATGCCATTTCCTCTTATAAGAGGCATACAATCACAACTTAAGACACACACAGTGAGAAAGGGGACATCCTTTTTAACTTTGTATAAATACAAGGATATCCCCTCTATCTTTCAAAGTTACTTAACCTCACCTCTAAGTTTACATTGTTAACATACATGTACACACAAAAACTCAAAAAACCATTTTGGGGTGTTGTTATAAGTAGACCATGTTATTTTTTGATTTATTTTTATTCTTTTAAAATACTGTAGACAAACCATTTAATACCCCCCAAAAATAGAAATTTCTTATTTCCTAATTCTAATTCTAGTGACCCCTCCCCTAGCCGCTCCCGATACCTCTCCCAATCTGATAGTTTGCCTTCGCCTGGAGCGACTTCGCTGGCGTGAAATTGAGCTGGAACCCTCACCGGAGACCACTCCTACGCCGCTAGCCCTGCCCGGCGACGCCCTCTTCCGTCGTTTCAGTCCTTGGCGACGAAAATAGCCTCCCGGACGGCGACCTATCCTATTCGGTTCAGCGGGAGCTGATTCATGAGAAAAGGGTAGAATACAATGACATTTTCAACGGGTGGGAGAAAACAGATTTGTATCAGATGGGCTTTCGGTTCTTTGTGTGGGGTTTGACTTTTGTCATAAGATTTTGGCTATTTTATTTCAGATTAATGTTTGATTGGAAGTATTTTGGAAGTCTAAAAGAAACGGGGATGAAGATGAATGCTTTAGAAGCACAACGAATTTTGTGTGAAAAACTGTGTATTTATGGAAAATCTTGCTTTTGCAGTTTTGCTTCTTAACTGTAGAAATAGATCAAGAAGGAAAAATGCAGTATTGTTATTTTCGATCAAGCTTTGACCAGAAGTTTTACCAGATTAGTATTATCGGGAAGAAAACAAAGAGCTCAATCATCAACGGACATTATTAATGTTAAGGCATGTTAGTGTATGGGGTTCACCTTCATGCCGGATAATTAGAATTCAATTCATTGAGCTCGATCATTGAGTGAATAAGTCGACGAAACTTCGATTACTGTTCGACAAGAAAATTTTGAGCGCTGGTTGACGAGTAAATAGATCGATGAAATCTTCAAGTGTTTGACGAGAACTCCGAGCCTTAAAAGCACTATATTTAGATGTGAGAAACAATCTATGACCATTAGAAATATTTAGCACTTCTTGAAAGTGGCATGGACCTATATGGATATATATATATATAAATAACTACATCGAAGTGGAATAAAAAAGAAGCAACTGGGAGAGATCACAGGTTAGAGGCATTCCTCGTTCCCAAACAGACATGCACATTTAGAAATAAATTCCGCAGCTTTGTTTGCACCACGATCAATGCAGGATATGACAATCCTGTTGGCATCCTTTAGTGAAGTGCACAATTTGATTCAGCATTACCCATACTTAGGACACTTAGTATGCGGTTTAATCTTGATGAGGCTTCAGTTGACTCACCCTCCAACATGATCCCAATGGACGAGCTAAACAATTCCTTTGCAAGCTCAAGCCTTTTGCACGCTCTTCGGAATTCTGTCATTTCTACCGACCTGCTGCTGCACATGGTTCCTTTTCCTGCTAAAAAATTCCCCAGGTGATCACGAACAACGCCTCCCAACCCTGCGATGCCATTTTCACGGACGGAGCGTCGAAATTTATCTTGATCCATCCCAAGGTGCGGGGGCGCCCAGCTAGATTGTTGGTTACAATGGACGGTACAGTTCCCGTGCGATGAATCCCGAATGGCATTTATAATGATGGAGGCCGGCTGTGCATAAGGTTCGGCATGAATCATGCAATTGCGCGCTTTCCAAATATTGTAAATAATGGAAAGGAGGCACTTGGCATTAAAACTATTACTGTTTTCACCAGGATCCAGGCAAATGAAATCTAATATGCTGGGGGGGGGGGGGGGGGGGGAGGACAGATGGCTCCAAGTTGAGATTTAATCTGTACCACTCCCTCCAGATAGAAGATATAAATTTGCACTCACCGAAAATATGACTGATTGTTTCAGCTTCGCCACATCCCCATGGGAAAAGAGCATCCTCCCGCTGTCTATGCATGCGCAACCACTCATATGTCGACAAAAGATTATTGATGGCTCACCAAAACGTCATCAACATATGAGGTTGCGATTTAAATTTCCAAAAGCCGCCCCCATGAGATCGATCGTCTGACACTCCATGTTGTACACAGCAACGGCCTTCATGCGGAAATTCTCTGAGTGAGCCCCCCCCCCCCCCCCCCCCCCCCCCCCCCCCCCCATGGCCATCTCTTGGGAGTTTCCTAATGCTATCGGCAAGATGTTAGACCAAAACTACTCATTAGTTGCACCGACCAAACATTGCTGCTGTTCAATAATCCCGAGACATGCTCCGGGAGGTTGGCGACATCAACAAAGGTCGGCGAAATGGCGATTGGCATCATTCCCGTCCAATTGTCGTTAAGGGAAGATATTCTACTGCCATCTCCAACCATCCAGGAAGTGTGAGTTGCAACCACCTCTTTGCCCATGCAAATGATTTTCCAAATCTTCGAGTGCATCCTTTGGCGCTTGAACATATCGGTCCCGGTATACTTGCAACAAGGAGTTCGTGCAAGCAAAGTATTGTCGGAGCCCATGACCCGAGCAGTGATCTTTCCCATGATAACACGTCTCCAGATGGAGAGGTTCCTTATTCCTAGTCCGCCTTGAAGCTTCGGGGTGCAAACATCCACCCAGGTTGCAAAATGAATGGAGGAATTTTTTTTAACAAGATAATTGAAATAGAGACGGGAGCATTTTCGAGAGCATGCACCGGGATGGCGGAGAGGGAGCTGTTGATTAGTCGACACGCCCCACCATCGAAAGGTGACGCGAACCCCATGATCGAATTTTGCAAGCCATTCGGTCCAGAATATTGCCATAGTCAGCAACATTGATTTTGCCTGGCCGAAGTTTTACTCCAAGGTATGAGAGAACATTTGCATCCTTGTGCCCTAGCTCATGCAGGATGGCGGCTTTAGCATTTGGATTCACCTTATGACCGAATAGCACGTCAGATTTGCTGGCATTAACAGACTCCCCCGATAGGTTGCAATAAAGTCGGAGGATTTTGGATATCTCTCTAGCGGTGGTAATGGTGGCCGAGCCAAACAACAAGGTATCGTCAGCAAATAATAAATGTGAAATTTTTGGCGCTGATGCACAAATCTTGATGCCAAGGCCGGGATGCGCTCTCTTGTTAATTAGATTTGAGAGGAATTCCGAACATAGAATAAAAAGGTAGGGCGAGAGGGGGCAGCCTTGCCTTGGGCCGCAAGTTGCATTAATCCAGGTCGACCTTGTCCTGTTAATAAGTAACCTAATTCTGGGGTTGGATATGCACTCCAGAATGAGATTGATCCACTGGGTTGGGAATTTGAAGGCTTCGAGCACGCGCCGAACAAAACTCCTTTGCATCCTGTCAAAAGCTTTTTCCATATCAATTTTTATGGCCATGAAACCATCCTTGCTCTCCGAGGTGTGCATGCGGTGTATGATTTCCTGCGCCAAAATACAATTATCCGAGAGATGCCTGCCTGGCACAAACGCGGCTTGCTCCTCGGAAATCAGCCTGCCAAGGATTGGCTTTATACGGTTTGTAATAACCTTCACAGCAATTTTGTAGATAGAAGTGCATAGGCTAAATGGCCGGTAGTGCTCGGGTAGGTTAGCTGGGCTGCACTTAGGGATAAGCATAACGAGGCTATCTTTCCAATTCGCCTCCATTTTGCCAGAGGTGAAGAAGTCATTGACAGCAGCAATAGTATCAGCCATAGTAAAACCTCAAAAAATTGTGAAGAACGAGTGCGTAACGCCATCCAATCCCGGCGCTTTGTTGCGGCCAAAGGAAAAGACCGCATTCTTGATTTCATTTTCAGAGGGAGGCATCATCAAATTCTGGGCTTCCATGTTGCTAACAACTTTATCAGGTCTGGGGAGGTTGTCAGTTATGGTTCGTTCTTCCATACACCAACGAGCCGCAAAGTGTTTAATCATTTCTTGTTCAATTTGAGATTGTTCAGTAATCTGCTCATCACCACATGAGAGGTTGAAAATTCTGTTTTCATGCTTCCTTTGGGTTGCGGCGGAGTTGAAGAAAGCAGAGTTCCGGTCGCCCCACTTCATTCAGATCGCCTCACTTTAACCAGCTCGCCTTTGCCCGTTGCCACTACCAAGCTTCCAGCTTCGATTGGATTTCATTGTAGCTTGCCACAAGGTTACGGAGGGTGAAAAGCTCGGCATCAGTGAGCGGTCTGGACGCCTCACGCTACAGCACCTTGATCTCATCTTCAAGCATTTTGGCCTGTTCACCTTCAGCTTTTGCATTGAACTTACTCCAGCGGGCCACAGCTTTGATAGTTCTTGCACATTTCAGGGCCAAAACTCTGCTCGGACTGCCCGTCGTGGGCCTGCTCCAAGCACCAAACGCCACTGAGTGGATGTCCGGATTGGCCATCCAAGCCTCTTCAAATTTTGCAGGTATTTATGCGTTCTGAAAGACATATCATCCAGCTCTAACAGCTAGGGGGCGTGGTCGGACGCAATTCTTGTAAGGTGGTGGACGATGGACCCCGGAAAAGCCAAGAGAGACGGAGAGTTAAGGATAACACGATCAAGCCTGGACAGCACCCTGGCAGCCGGGTCTTGGTTGTTGCACCAAGTAAATATATTTCCAGTAAAGGGTAGCCAGTGAAAGTCATTTAGAGTAATAAAGCTGGCAAATTCCTGCGGACCGTTGTCTGCATGGACATGCTTACCTCCCCGCTTTTCATTCTCGTGTAAAATACAGTTGAAATCACCGCCAAGGATCGTAGAAATGTTCTTGTCATGTTTTGCCAACTCGTCCCAAACAATTCTACGTCTGTGCAAGTAATTATCCGCATAGATGGCCCCCAGCTGCCAAATACAGCTGGTAGGCGTAGAAATTTGCGCAAGCAAAAAATGCTTATTCTTACAAACATCAGTGACTTTTATTATTCCATTTAACCAAAGAAGCAGAATACAACCAGATTTGCCAAGCGGGGGACGACATCATATAGCTCCAATCTCTGCCTATGAGTCGATCGATGTCCCTGCGGGTGAAGTTTTGGCGACGAGTTTCAAGGAGGGCAATGACAATCGGTCAGTGGACGCGAGCAAGCTCTTGTAGATACGCACGAGAGGCGATTACTAGCCCCTATGCAATTCCAGAAGATAACTTTCATCATTGTGTAGGGGTTACCCCCACAGGATCAACCATATCGGCTGCGCGCTCTCCTTTTGCGTTCGCTCTTGAACTGTTCCTCTTCTTTGAAGTTCCTGGTTCATCATCATCGTGCCGGTGTTTTCGAGAATGGGACCTCCCCCTCTTTTCACCAACCCCACCTGGTCATCCACAACCATTTCCTCGATATCCCTGGAATCGTCCTCACACAGGGTACCGTCCGAGCAATGGTCCGAACGGTCAACACGCTTGCCATCATTCTCAGACGGATCGTCATCAGCTGGGACATCCAATGGGCGGTTCTCAAAAAGAGCATCAATTGGGCGGTCCTCAGCTAGGGCATTAAACTTGGTCATGTTGACATGTAAATCGGGAGAGATATTGGATCCCGCACAATCTAACTTTTTAAAAAAATTTTGAATTGGTATGTATATAACAATTTTATATTTCTTCTGGTTTGTATATAATAATGGTTGTATATAGCCAAACTTGGACTTATAACAACACTCTTTTTTTTTTGTACACGTATGATATCAATGTAAACATAGAGGATGTTTTGATAATTTTGGAAGATAGAAGGGTGGTCCTATAGTTATGCAAAGTTTGAGGAGATTTTTTCATTATATATATATATAAACAATGAATTAAGTATAATATTTACCGATAATCCCGATATTTTTAATTTCACTGGCATTGAATCAAACAACCCCCAAGTCTAGATTCTATGAAGTTTGGTTTTGGCAAAATCAAACCCGACAAACCAAATATTTGTTGCATTTTTTTTCTGTTTTTTGCTTTGGATCAGACCGCATTGTTTTGTTTTCCAGATCAGTAGAAGTGAGATTGTTTGATTTTTGGCCTGGTGAATTGTACTTATGGAAGCGCATTTACATGCTCATGACTCATTTGTTTGCTTGAAGTTAAAGAACATGTTTTAAAGAAGGTAAAATTCGTTTGGTTAGATGCACTTTAGGTTATTCTATCTACAAGACACCTAATGATCCCTTAAAATCAATATACTTTTTCAAGGCATATATTCTATGATGACAATCTACAGCAAGTGATGGGGGACCATCGGCCAAGCACAAGGCGGGTCCCGCTTTCGTCTATTCGCGCCGGAAGACTCGGTCGGACTGACGATCCGACCCCGCGGTTGCGTCCGGATGCGCGCCGCGAATCGTTTTCATATATTAGTTCATGTTATTTGCTTTTATTTTCATGTAATCGGCACACGGAACCCACGGCCAATCATAGCCGTTAATTCCGGGTTGCCCTAATGCTTTAAACATTATAAATAGGAGAGTTTGAGGCTGGGAATAGATCATTGCTGGTTTTGGAGAAGTATTCCCGGAACTCTGTGATCAAGCCCCGGTGCCGACGCCGTGGAGCCCTAGGTGTTGACTCCTAGTGGTGGAAAATCATCCCCAAGGTAACCCTAACCCTTCCCCTCCTTCCTCCAACATCTCCGGCCATTCTCCCCTCGTCTACAGCCGCTGAACCCCATCCCCTTGCCGCCGACCTGCTGCTGGACAGCCCCTCCAGCAGCGCCCCTCCCTCCAACCGCCAGCCCCGCCCTCCCCTCCTACAGCGCCACCGCCCCCTCTCCTTTATTCCCCGCACAGCCACCACCCTCCAACCCCCCCACCGATCACTCCTCCTTGATCCCAACCTACAGCCGACCCCTCCATTCCCCTCTTCTTCGTGGAACCACTCCCTTATATCCCCAAAATCCAAGATCAACTCAGATCTAGGGTTTCCCATCCCCGATCCGCTATTCCCTCCACCGTTTACCCCGTCGTTGCCCGGATCCGATCCCTAACGTCGGATCTACCACTCCCGCGACCGGATCCGCCCGTATTCGTCCGGATCTATCCGTTTTCAGCCCTTCCCCTTCGTTTTCCACCGTGGACAGCCACCGTCCATATTTCCGGACCCGGATCTACTCCCATAACCACCGGATCTCCCCCGCCTCGGACATCTCCTTTATTTTGTGGTTTGTTTGTTGTATGGATGTTTATTTTCAGCATTGATATATTGTTTGACTATCCTATTTGTTAGAGATTTTGGCTTGTGAAATTTTGTGTTGTTAGAATTTTGATTGCAGGAAGGAACAATCGTTTAGCGCTTATTTTCTGGCCCTCCGTTTGGAGGAAAGCCGTGCTTAATTGCTGGAAATGGAAAGTTGTTTTTTGCTGAATTATTAATGCGTGGGTTATGTTTATTCCATAAAATAATTTGTTGCGCGGAAATTTGCATTTTCATATAGTGTCACCCGTGTTCACTCACCTTAGTGAGCCTACTTAGCATTGCACGCACCCTACCCTACATCAGAAAGTCTTCCCCACACTTGCACTTTAAGGAAAGAAAAAGATTGTCTTGTAGTAGGTATAGAGGTTTTAGATTATGTGTATGAGTAATTAAAGAAGGCCATTATTATACACCACTACAAATATGGCTATTAGCACCAAATTAATTCAATTTTTAGGGCTTTCTAAAACTTCTATTAGTACTCTTCCGTTTCCCGCATCGCTCCTTCACCCCGCCCGAATCGCCTCCTTCATCTCTCCCGCCGCCGCCGAGAAAGGCCGCCACATTCCACGGCGATCGGCGTGCTCGCATAGCCAAACCCGCCACCAGTACTACAACTTCCGCCTCTCTGCTCGCGAAAGCCGCCTCCCTACTCGCGAAATCCGCCGCCGGTGCTGAAGAAATCGGTCGCCGTGTTCCAGCCCGTCTCCCTGCTCATGAAATCCGCCGAAGGCTCCCCAGAAATCCCCTCTCAGCCTTATCTCTATCTTTAAAGCCATAGTAAGAACAGGAATTATTACTTATTTTAGCTGTGCATTAATTTATAATGAATCTCTTCTCTTCACTGTTGCCAGTAAATTGCACTTTTGGCTTGACAACAATGATTCATACTCAAAATGTTTAGGTAAGAGTTGCATTTGCTACGAAGGTTCTTAAACATCTATATTGTTAGAATCCAGATATGCCAGCATGTGTATGGGCATAGCATGAGTAATTTGTCTGATAGATTTATTTTTCATTTTCGCATAGGATTGCCCTCTTCTAATGTCACTGTCAATAGTTGATTTTGTTCCTGAATCCCACATTAAAGAAGTTTTTTCTTTTTCTAAAAATTTGTTTGGGGATAACAATTTTGCTTGCGAATAAAAAATTCTAGAATAGTGGTTTGCGGTTAACAAAAATTTGTGGATAAACAAAAGTGCTGTGCTAATAACGACGGCCTTAAAGAAATTATCTTTAACTGATGGAGATCATAACATATGTTCCTCTTATGTTCCTCAAATCTTTTTGTTGGTGAATTTTATTATGAGTAGAATATTAATAAGTATATTGTAAATTAAACATATGAAATAAAGAAAACTTAGAGCTTATTTTATATAAACAACAACAACACTCGAGCCTTTATCCCACCATAGTGGCGTCGGCTATATGGATCATTTGTTGCCATTGCGCACTATCTTTATTCATAATCTCACTAATGCCTAAGTATATAATGTCTTTTCTTATAGTTTCATTCCAAGTCTTTTTTGGTCTCCCCTCCCGTGTTTAACATGCCTAGTGGCTAAACTCTCTCATCGCCTAACATATGCCTCTAATTGTCTCCTTTGTACGTGTCCGAACCATCTTAATCGAGCTTCTCGCATCTTCTCTACAATTGGTACCACTCCTATCTTATCCCTAATACATTTATTCCTATTTTTATTCGGTCTTGTGTGCCCACACATTTACCTAAGCATTCTATCTCCGCAACTCCCATTTTTTGCTCGTGTACACAATTCACTGCCCAACACTCAGAACTGTAGAGCATCGCTGGTCTAATTGCACTACAGTAAAACTTGCCTTTAAGTTTTAATGAAACTTTATGATCACATAAGATCCCAGAAACTCCTCTCCACTCAACCAACCTGCTTGAATTCTATGTATCACATCTTTATCTACACCTCCGTCATTTTGAACTATCGATCCCAAATATTTAAAGCGCTCACTGCAAGAAATATCTTAATCACCCAACTTAATAACAAAGTCATTCGTCCTTCTTGCACTACTAAATTTAAGCTCTATATACTCCATCTTTGTCCTGCTCAACCTAAAATCCTTTTTTTCTAAAGTATCTCGCCAATTTTCAAGTTTTGCGTTTACACCCTTGCGCGTCTCATCGACCAAAATAATATCACCTGCAAGCAATAAACACCAAGATATTGCTTGTTGGATATGTCCGGTGAGCTCATCTAAGACAAGGGTAAAGAGATAAGAGCTTAAAGCTGACCTTTGATGTAAGCCAACAGTGATAGAGAATTACTGTGTTAATCCTCTAATGCTCTCACCCTCATCATTGAATTTGTATACATGTCTTTGATTTCGTTCATATATGATACATTTACACATTTATTTTCTAAGACTCTCCATAAGACCTCTCTTGGAACTCTATCATAAGCTTTCTCAAGATAGATAAACAGCATATGCAAATCTTATTTTTTCCCGATAGTTGTCAATGAGTCTCCTCAATAGGTGCATAACTTCTATGGTCGACCACTCTGGCATGAAACCAAATTGATTCTCCGAGATGCTAGTCTCTCTTTTTACTCTTTTCTCTAGTACTTGTTCTCATAGTTTCATGATTTGACTCTTTAATTTAATTTCTCTGTAATTGACATAATTTTATATATCTCTTTTGTTCTTATACAAAGGTATCAAAGTATTTTCTCTTCATTGGTCCGACATCCTCTTTGTTTTCAATCTTACTGAAGAAACATGTAAGCAACAAAATCTCTTCCTTCCCTAAGTATTTTCATACTTTGATGGGTATATTGTCTGGCCCAACCGTCTTTCCATTTTTCATCTTCTTCAGAGCATCATTTATCTCTGATGCTTGAATTTTACGATAAAAATTATGTGTCTATACTCCTCCGATTTACTTAACTCTTAAGCTTAGTTCATTGTTTTTTTCTTTATTGTAGAGTTGATAAAAGTATTTTTCATCGCTCCATAATAATCACATCATCCATCAAAACCGTATCTATTTCATCATTCATGCATTTAACTTAGCTTAAATCTCTTATCTTCCTCTCTCTAGCTCGAGCAATTTTATATATATCACTCTCTCCATATTTGGTATCTAGTCGATTGTTAAAATTTTCATAAACTTGACTTCTTGTTTTACATAGTGCATTTTTAGCTTCTTTTTTGACAACTTTGTACATTGTCAAGTTTTCATCATTCCTATAAACGTATAGTGCTTTATAGCTAGCCCTCTTTGCCCCCATTTTGTCTTGCATTTTCTCTTTCGACCGCCAAGATTCTTTATGTGGGGGCGCACGATTTTTTGACTCTTCAAGTACGTTCTTTCCACTTATCCTTAAATGTGAAGACATAACTTCTCATATGACACTAGGATCAACATAAGGATCATCAATTAGCTGTTCCATAATAGCTGTCTTGAAAGCAATTTATTTTTTCGTCTTCAAATTACACCACTGAATTTTTGTGGGAATTTACTATATTTAATTTGCACATCCAACACTAATAACCTGTGATGTGTTGTCAAACTTTCTCCTGGTATGACTTTGCAAGTATTACAAATCTTTCTATCTATTTTGTGTGTCATAAATAGTCAATTTATGACTTATTTAGTCTGCGCTTAAACGTAATTTAACGTTCTTCCCTCTTCATGAAAAATGTATATGCACAATTAGCTCATGTGCTATGACAGTATAAAATGCTTCTTCATTTCTTTCTCAATACCCAAATTTTCCATGAATTTCTGTATAATCTGTATTTTTCTTCTCTATATGTCTATTTAAGTCTTCTCCTATGAAAATTCTCTCGCTTTGTGGGATTTATCTCATCAAATTATCTAAGTTTTCTCAAATTGCACTTTAATAGCTTCACTTAATTCTACTTGTGACGCATAAACACTAATAACATTAATAGTTTCCTTTCTTATGATCAATTTAAAAGCTAAGATTCTATCACCTTTTCTACTTATCCCTACAACTTCATCCCTCAAAGTAGTATCCACAATAATACCAACTTCATTAAATTTTTTTTTTCTGTGTACCATAATTTAAAATCAGAATTGTCTATTCACCAACTCATTTAGTCCCCTGCAGACATAAAATATTTATACTTCTCATAATCATCGTATCCGCTACTTCCATCGTTTTTCCCGTTAATATACCTATATTCCAACTTTCAACCTTATTTTATTTAAAAAAAACTGAAATAGTATATGAATATATGTTACAAAAATGTTTTTTTTGGTAATTTCAGGCGCGCCCTCTATTCAAAGACAGGAGGAAGTTCTCCCAGATGGCTGACCCCGTGCTTCAGGGTCAATATCCTGTAAGAGGCCTATACCAAGCTCTCGCAGTTGCCGCGATGTGTGTCCAAGAGCAACCCGCCATGCGGCCTCTGATAGCCGACGTTGTAACTGCCCTCACTTATCTCGCCTCCCAGCTCCATAACCCGCAGCCACCGCCCAATCAGACCACTCCTCGATCTATCTCGTTCGGCACCCCTCCCCGCACGATTATGGGAAAGCGAGGCAAGAGCAGAGGCTCAGATGGGTCGCCGGAGAACACTTCGGCAAACTACTAGCGATTTCAATGTATATTCTTTAAACCACCAATCTTTTGTACCATTGTAGTCGATAATGAGCCGGAGTTCCTGCTGTCAAAGTAACTGTTATTTAGTTTTTTGAATCATTTGGCTGATAACAGGCATGTCTTCTTCTTTTACATGAAATATAGTGAGCATATTTGTTGTTTTACACGTGTGAGCTCGTATGACTATGCCCATTTGCTGTTGGTTTGAAAGTATTATGTAGAATTGTTTGTACATCAAGCTGCCGTTTCTTTCATTGTGTCTATTATTGCTATGCGAAAAAGGAAACTCTTCCTTTATATAATATTCTATTTTTAATATATCATTTATTATATATTTTTGTTATCCTTTTGCTGACAACCGAAAGCAATACATATGAGAGCGTGTGCACCGTTTTTTTACAAAGAAAAACCTTTTTTGTAATATACAAGCATTCTCGTACGGGCCCTGCCCGTGCTCGGCTGCTCTCATTTTGTAATATGATGGATGCGGCGTGTCCCTAATGCGAGGAACAATAGCAGCATGTCAGATGTAATGAATTTGGATCTATGAGTAGGAGATTGCGACATGTGCAAGGTTTGGGACAGTTCTATATAGACCTTGACTTAATTGCCTTCGCTCTCAATGAAGAACTCTTGCTATGATAGAAGCTGTGAACACTGCTTGTCATGTGTTAAACAAATTATTAATCAACATATTGTATGAGAAGACTCCTTATGAACTTCTAAATGGACTCCAAAAATTGCACGCCTTAGAGTATTTGGATGCATTTGCTTTATTTTGAACAATGGTAAGTCACATATGACTAAGTTTGAAGGCCAAGTATGATGAAGAGATGTTCATTGGATATTTGACTGATTCAGCTAGCGCTCGCGACTGCCAGTTATCACTTGACACGTGTAGTCCTCTCTCGACTAGCCTATGCGGCGTTTCTCCCTTGCCATAGTAACATTGGTCCTTACTAAATAATAATGCTTTCTTCCCTCGCGTGGGGGTTGCTGTGCTTATTGCTTGGGTTCCTTGCTCGGCTGTAGCACACAAGGAGTTGTCCTCACATCCAAAATTCTTACGACAGCATGACAAGCCTCCCGCAGAGGCAATCTTTCACATGACAGACTATTATCATGACCCTTGTTGGGTCTTCGCCACGTGTCAACAACATCTACATGCTCTTTCAAGGCTAGGAGGGGGTTCACAAATTCGTACCAAAGGAGGAGACTATTGAGAGGAGGTTGAGAGAAAAAAACTCGAGAGGTTTGAGTCAATGTCGGGTTATTCATTAAATCTTTCTATCATTGTTAAGTAAGGCTCTGCTCAAACCTCACAAAAGACAGATCCGGGTCCAACATAATACATCTGTAAAAACACCAAAAAAGTATTATTTGTTGGTGTTGATTAGACTGGTTTGTATCCAAGATTTGATATGGGCATCACAGGGTGTTGCCACATGCTTTTTTGCTCGCTTTGCTCGTTTGGAAGAGTAAAACTACTAGTCAAAAAGAGCAAATTTACCCTCTATGTAATAACCCGACTTTGCCGACCCTATCTTAGTCCTATGGATGTGGTCGCAGGGGAAACACTGCTTCGAAAGCGTTACTTTCAAGAGCCCCTGAGTTTTAATGAAATCTTATTGTGTTTTAAAAATCAAGTATGAAGCAATTATCAAAAATTTTGATTTGCACTTTAAATGCTCAAAAAATGTACGTAGAGATGAGATATCTAAGAATTGACTCAGTATTGATCTGTCTTAAAAAAACTTTAGGAAGTCTAGGTTTGCAGATTTGAGTTCTGGCACGAAAATTGAGATCGTTATTTTAGGACGAGAAATTACCTTGGAAACAACAGCTCGTTTAACAAAAATAGGGACGTGTAAAAAAAGATTTTTTGGGAAAATCATCGCAAATTTGAAAAATCTGAGGCTGCTTGGATTCAGTGTCAAGAAACTCTAGATAGGTATATTTGTTTTTTTCTCCTCTACGTGACGACGAAAGAGGATCATCGGTGGATAAAGTAGGGCTATAGTAGGGCCGCGCTAGGCAGCACTCCGATCGGGATACTCTTCGTTTAGGACATCAAATGGAGGTTCATATCATGATGAGAATTGATTCTCACTTTCTATAAAGGTGCATGATTTTTTGATTAAAGAAAAATATAAAAGCATGAGATTAGTGAACTCGTCGCATCAGTCACAAATTAATCTGGACCGTAAAATAAATATGATGGGGTTCCCGTAAAGTTTGTCTGAGTCAAACCAACACTGTCGAAATCATGGCCCCGACCGGATCGCCGAAATGGACCGTCTCAACTAAGTGAGAACGCTTGAGAGATGGGCGCACGACGAATCAGAACCATGCATAACAAACACACTCGAGGGGTCACACACCCGCACACGATAAGCACACACGCGCGCGTGCGGCCCGCAGGCACACACAGAACGCGCACTTGCGCGCTGCGCGCGCAGAGCCGCCGCCGCACGTGTGCAACACACAGAGCTCACCTCCGCACATGCGCAACGCGCAGAGCGCGCCCCCTAGCGCACGTGTGCACCTGGGCGCACGTGTGCACCTGGGCGCACGCGGGCACCCTGACGCACGTGCGCACCCCTCGTGCGCGCGCGCTGAATGCGTGTCCCGCGCGCAGTGCGCCGAGCGCCGAGTGCGCACCCCGCGCGTGTCGGAGGCGCGCCGCCACCACCTTCCGTCGTTTTCAACCGCCGCCGCCGCCTTCTGCCGTCGTCAACCGCCACCTTCGGTCGTCATCAACCGCCGCCTCCGTCCTCGCCGAAGAACCTCCCCGGTTTGCCCAGACCGCCCCGGGGGCATGTCTGTCATTTTCTGAAAATTGGTGATCCAGGTGACCAGAATCGCGCATCATCATTCGACAGTTCAAATTTCAAGAGAGAGCAATTACCAGCGTGCCCCTCAGAAAAGCTATAAAATGGCCACGAGCTCTCATTTGAGGAGAGATTGCATTCCGCACCCGAGAGAGTTCTCAAGCCCCCCTTCAACAGCGCCGGACGATCTTCTTCGGAGTTCGAAGACCTTCAGTTCTCAAGTCCTCCTTCAAGAGCGGCTCAAAGATTTCCTCCGGTTCTCAATTTCTCCTTCAAGAGCGGCTCGAAGATCTTCATCAGAGTTCAAAGACCTCCTTCGGTTGTCAAGTTCTCCTTCGAAGACGGCTCGAAGATCTCCCTCAGCGTCCTTGGTTCAATACTAGAGCCCCGTTGCCGCGTTCATTCTTCCAGACTCCCCTCTAATGCGCTCCGCTTGAAGCAACCAAGATCTTCACTCTGCTCGTTCTCTCGCTCAAGTGTTCACTCCGCTCTCAACGGTTCCTGTTCTAGTGACAGTTTAATAGGCCGTTCTTGTGAGCACCGATGAAGACTTTGTTTTTTTTTCTTTCAAGTACTTGCAAGCAGAGCGGTGGTCTTTCACTTTCCGGAAGATTCTAACACTTGTAATTGCATACAAATTAGGGGATTTGGTCGACACCGAACCGACCCCGTGGTTTGTTCCCTTCCCGAGTTTTTCCATGTAAAAAATCTTGCACCTTTTATTGTTGGTTCTCTTTTGACTGTTGGTTCTCTATTGACTAGTTCTCTCGCTCAAGTGTTCACTCCGCTCTCAACGGTTCCTGTTCTAGTGACAGTTTAATAGGCCGTTCTTGTGAGCACCGATGAAGACTTTGTTTTTTTTTTCTTTCAAGTACTTGCAAGCAGAGCGGTGGCCTTTCACTTTCCGGAAGATTCTAACACTTGTAATTGCATACAAATTAGGGGATTTGGTCGACACCGAACCGACCCCGTGGTTTGTTCCCTTCCCGAGTTTTTCCATGTAAAAAATCTTGCACCTTTTATTGTTGGTTCTCTTTTGACTGTTGGTTCTCTATTGACTATTTGCACGCTTGACTCACTCTCCAGCTAAGACGATTCGATTCTTCCGAACCAAGAGAGTGCTAAGTGACCCGCAACAGGATACTATATATTTTGACTCAAATGGAGAGGATCCTAGTACATGACGCATCATGTTGCATGTTGCACGCCTCACATTGTGCATCACCTCCATGTAGAGGCACATTGAGCGCCCTCCTATCACGCGATGCACGTAGGGCCTAGCATTGCGACATGTGGGGCGCCTAGTGTGCCACATGTATCCATATAAGCCCAAATTTTGGGGAGTCATTTTTTAGCTTTCTCGAAAGTTCTTGAGGTCTGATTTCAACCATTTTGTTGGCGTTGAAAATGTATTATAAAAATAGATCTAATGGAATGTTCTAATCACTTAAAATTTTTTTCGGTTTCTCTAAAATCAAGAGTGTGAGATAGGAGAAAGAAAGTGTGGAAATTTTCACTGAACTTTCAGGAAAAGCTTTAGAGAATCTTCTTAAAAAAAGAATATAGCTTCGAATAACGGTGAGTTGTCGTCAAAGAGTCATTTTAACGGTGAATAAGTTTAGAAGCCGTAATAGGAGCGATAATAGATTAGCGGAATTTTTATGGTTCTTATGTGATGTCATTTGAATTACACATATTGAAATAATGCTCCTGTTTATTGTATTAATAGAGTAAAATATTGAATCACCTATATTCCAAGTGATAATGAGGCTCGAAATCACTAGAACCGTGCATAATGATGAAAATGATGACTTGATAATGATGAACTCTTAAAATTATTAATGCTGGAAATGAAATTATGACTTGATTGATAATAACAAAGGCTCTGCTCAAGATAGTCGACTAAGGCTCATCGGTGTGGAATGACCTTATATAGTATCTCCAACGTAGAACCCTTAAACTCTAGTGACACGAAATCCATTGGGTCGTTCCGAGTCGGTCCTGATACGCGTGAACATATTAACTAATTATTCTAACAATCTCCTCCTATGTCCGCGGTAAACCCGACGTCGGAAAGGGGTTGGTGTGTGTAGTGTTCAACCAAATTTGACTCAATACACAACCGTGTCCACAGTACCTGTCATAACATATTGGACTAACAGGAAAAACAGAAGTATGTATGCAAGCATACAAATAAAACATAAATTCAGCAGCATCTCATCATTGTCAAAAGTACAATCAAAGAGTTAGGTACCAGTACACCTAGTGTCTCATGATCAACCGAAGAGCAATAAAAAAATTCCAACAGATAGATAAAAGAAGAGAGATAAAACAGTGCTCCAAGCCAAAGAAAGAAACCAAACAAAATACTCTAGAAACCATCGCTCAGCAGATCATCCTCCTCTGGATCCCAAACTACACGTGCTCCTCCATCAGCAACAGCTCCTGCAATTTCCAACAGAGAACTTCATTCAGAATGAATTCAACCTTGGAAATGAACATGTATCTAGTTCTACTTATAAGAACGTAGTACTTTAATTAGCTAAGAGGACACTTATGTAGAGTATTTTAGGTTCTATCTCAGAATCTATATCTGTTTCCAAATGAAACAATTTTAGACTTCTGGACACCGCAGCTATATCTGTGTTCCTATATGAAATGTTACAGTTACTGTTCTTCTAAAGTTAATTGGAACTCAGCAAATGTGGAATGGAACCTATCAACATGAGAAGGTCCAAAGCAAGTCAGATCGCTTTATCAAATGTGGAGTAACACTCTCCTCCAAATTAAGGAAGACAAATCCCGATGAAGTTGTTAACATCAAATGTGGAATGAAACTACTCACTAGATTCGTACTCAACAACCAAGAACATCAGTCGAACACAATATGCTTGCTTTGACAAAGGAAAGTGAAGAGATCAAAACACTTGGACTAAGGCAAAATAGAATTGCCTAACCTTGAACTAAGACAGATCTCAAATCGCCTTGAGTCCCATTTTCCCCACTGTTTTGATTGATCGGTCTTTGGGCATTCCTTTCGCCAATGGATCAGCTAGATTATCCTTCGATCGAACATCGATCGAAGTGATAATGTCATGTTCTTTCAAATAACTCAAAATAGTATGTCTCAGTCGTACATGTCGTCTCTTAGTGTTAAAGAGGACATTCTTAACAACTTGGACTGTTGCCTAATTATCAGAGTACATGCTTAAAGAATTGACTTGTAGTTTAGACAAAAGAATGTCTAAAATAAAATTCCTGATCCAGTCTGCCTCTTCACCAGCTGAAGCTAAGGCAAACAAACTCAGCTTCCATAGACGACAGAGTTATACAAGTCTGTCTTTTGAATTTTCAAGTAATGGCAGCTCCACCCAAGGTGAATATAAATCCACTGGTGGACTTGTTGTTTTCAGCTTCTGAACATCAAGCGACATTAGAGTATCCTTGCAAAGTAGGAGGGTAACTAGTGTAGCACAGAGCGTGATCTTTAGTACCTTTGAGGTACTTCATCAGCCGGTCTAAGGCATCCCAATGCTCTTTGCCTGGACTACTGGTGAACCGGCTCAGCATGCCTACAGAGAAGGTAATGTATGATCTATTGCAACTTGTGGCATACATGAGACTTCCAATGATCTTCGAGTACTTTACTTGATCAATGTCTGTCCCTTCATTCATACTCAGCTTGACATTCAGATCAATTGGTGTTTCAACATGCCTACAGTCTCTATAACCCCAGATAGAGGGAATATGCTCTATGTAATGAGCTTGACTTAGAGCGACAAGTCCCTTATCCACTCAACTTTCATACATAGTAGGGTATCCACAGGACCAAGGTCCTTCATATCAAATGCTTTTGCGAGAGCGGATTTAGTATCCCTCACGACAGCAAGATCTGACCCCAGAATTAACTTGTCATCCACATATAGGTATATGATGATTGTTTGATTTGTCATCAAGCGGTAATAGACACTTGTCTGAGAGACTGGACTAAAATCCAACGCTCTATCACTTGATCAAACTTCATGCGCCACATCTTAGGCGCTTGTTTACGCCCATAGATGGATTTGCCTAGGTTGCACACTTTATCCTTTAGATCTATATGTACATAACATTCAGGTTGTGCCATGGAGATCTCTTCATCAAGCTCTCCATTTAAGAAGACTGTCTTTACATCTATCTGATGAACTATAAAGTTCTCAATAGAAGCCAAGGCTAAAAGAATTCTAATAGTGGATATGTGACATACATGTGAATGAACGTAAAAATAGTCAATTCCCCCTTATTGTTTATAACCCTTAGCTACTAGACGTGCTTTGTAGCTGGCTATAGACCCATCACTGTGAAATTTCTTCTTTAATACACACTTGCATCCCAGGACTTTAGCTCCTTTCGGTAGGTCCACTAGATGATAAATGTTATTTTGTAGCAGCGAGTTCATCTCATCATCGATGGCTTCTGCTCACATTAACGCATCTCTAGACCTCATTGCTTCCTGATAGGAGATTGTATCATTCTCTAAGTGGTAGGTGACGAAGTTCATAAAGATTATATCTCTTGTAGATACTCTAAGAGGAGCAGGTTCCACCTCTAGAGGTTGAGGAGCAGTGCTAGAGGGGTTAGCATCAGGTTCTATAGTAGATCCTGAAATCATGTCAGTAGACCCGGAGATGGTTAAGCCATGATCTTTGATAAATTTATGTTAAAAGAAAATAGCATCTCTAGAGATCACTGAATTAGTGATAGATCCAGAAACCGGTCAGCTGCACTGTCTTCTGCACTTCCTAGATAGACAAAAGTTATCATTATGGATCCCACCTTAGGTCTCTTAAGGTCTTGTATCCGCACATAAGCAATACAACCCAAAGTCTTAAGAGTGCCATATCTACAAGGGTAGCCGTGCCACAACTCATACGAAGTAGAACTGAGCTTTGAGTGAGGCACTCTATTCAAAATATGATTCACAGTTAGGACTGCTTTCCCCCAAAAGGTATTAGGCAATCCATTTGCGAGGAGCATAGAATTTAACATCTTTGTCAGAGTTCTATTCTTACGCTCAGCAACACCATTCGAGAGGTGAGTAAGGAGCTGTAGTTTCAAGGATTATGCTTTCAAAGACATAAAACTCACTAAACTCAGTTACAGTGCATTCTCCTCCTCGATCACTTCTAAATATCTTAATTTTTAGATTTGAATGATTTTCTACTCGAGATTTGAAGATCTTAAAGGTCTCAAATTTCTCATCTTTCGATTTCAATAGGTAAACATGACAATATCTGGAAAAATCGTCGATGAAGGTAATTAGATACTTCCTTCCCCCTCTAGTGGCATGACTATGAAAGTCACCGAGGTCAGAATGAATCAACTCCAGAAGTTGTGTGCTTCTAGAAACTGTCTTGTAAGGGTTTCTAGTGATTTTAGTTTGGGCACAAACATCGCACCTATCAAATCGAATAGAAAAATCTAACGAGATGTTGTGACTCTTAGCTAGATCTCACATTTTCTTATAGTGAACGTGTCCAAGTCTGTTATGCAATAGCTTTGGATCTATTAGTGATGAACTCACTTGATTTATGCACTCGTTGTCTAGGCTAAGTCTATACATTTCATTGATCTGGTAAGCGCAACCAAAGTAGTGAGAATTAACAATTAATGTTATTCTACCTTTGCGGTTATGAAGGACATCCCAGTCTTATCAAGCAAACTCATAGAAATAAAATTATTAGTTAAATTAGGAACTACTTTAACATGTTTCAAAATTAATGTTTTACCTGCAGAGAGGACTAGCTCTGCTGTCCCAGCATGAGTAATATCTATATCTCCTCCATTGTAGTTCTCAACTCTATTTCGGACTGCTCTGACCTCTGAAAGAAGACCTTTGTCATTTATGACATGACAGGTAGCCCCATTGTCTAGCCACCACTCAGAAGACGCACCGCGGTGACTACTCCCAATCATAGCCACGAAGGACTTGGGATCAGAGTTGTCGACCACCATGTTCGCCATATTTTGTGGGGCTTCCTCCTTTTGCTTCTTCGGACCCTTGCATTCAGTGGCCCAGTGACCCCACTTGCCGCAGTTGTGGCATTTTCCCTTCTTCCTTTTAAGAGAAGGCTTTTTGATTGCCAACTGTGCAGGAGTATCACCCTTAGGTGTCGTGGGCTTCCGAGAAGGCTTGCTAGGCCGAGAAACGAAGTGGACAGCTTATGAGGGCTGAGCAACTTGCTCCGCGCTTTTCCCAGCAATATTTTGGTCCTCAATGTGGATGAACCATTTGAGTTCATCCAGAGTGATCTTCTCCTTCCGTCTGTGCATTTCAGTTTTGAAGGTGAGCCACTCAGGAGGCAACTTAATCAGAATCAGATACACAAAAAGATTTTCATCCATCTTGGACTGATCGTCCTCCAGTTTGTTACACAGGTTCTCCATCTCTATGATTTGAGAAGTGATTGACAAATTTGCTTTGAGTCTGAAGTTGAAAAACTTCTCCCCAATGAGCGACTTTGACAATACCTCCTCCTTCTGATAATGTGCGTTGAGACGATCCCAAATCTCCTTAGCAGTCTTGTAGGCATGAAATGTCAGTGCGAGATGGGGATTAAGGGAGTTCAACAGGTAATCCCTGCCGAAATCCTCATCCTTGTTCCATTGGTATTTGTCTACGCCCTCGCCGGTAGAGGAGAAATTGCACTGAACAGTATAAAAAATATCACGTTCCTTCATTCCTTATTGGACTTAAATTTTCCAACTGAGGAAGTCGGAGGCGTCGAACGATTGCAACTTAGCGACGTCGAGCGCACTTTTCTTTGACATCGCGCTTTGGTTTTAAAACAGAAAACTGAAACAAAATCACCTGATTCGTGCGAGAACGATCCGGCGTATTCAGAACCAATCCAGAAGTGCGATTGCTTTTCTCCGGCTGAACACAGTCGCCAAAGAACTAGAGCTCCTCCAAAAATTCTCTCAATTTGGCGGCCACTGATCCGTGCAAAAACGACTTTGAATAGATCTGGATCAAAATAAGTTGAGAGAAATTCCAGATCTGAATAGCCCCGTGAAGAGTTTCCAGATCTGCTACGGGATTTGCGAAAAATTCCTCTCGATCAAGAGCAGCACCCAAAAAACTGTATCGGAACAGAAAAAAAATCTCCGATCGAGGGCGGCTGCGCGCAGGAAATCGCGATCGGCGCTGGGAGGTGAGATTTCCGGCGAGAAAAGCTCCATATCGGCGCTGGGAGGTGAGCTTTCCGGAGAGAAAAAAAACTTCAGATCGACGCTTGGAGGTGAGCTTTCCGGCGAGAAAAGCTCCAGATCGGCGCTTGGGGGAGGTTTTCCGGCGAAAGCGATCTGCGATCTACGAGTGACAACAATATTGTGATCTGCGAGAGACCACACTATTGCTATCTGCGAGAGCTTTCCGGCGGGAGAGAAGACAGTGTTGCGATCTGCGATTAATCTCCAAAAAAAGGATTAGCGACGAGAGAGAAGAACAATCCCGAGAAAAAAAATCTTTCGATTCTTGGGAGCGGGGCTTGCGATCTAGGCACAAATATGATAATATCTCCGGCATGCTCCTATCTTGAGAATGTTGCATGCTCCGCTCAAGATAGTCCACGAAGGCTCATCGGTGTGAAATGACCTTATATAGTATCTCCAGCATAGATCCCTTAAACCCTAGTGCCACGAAACCCATTGGGTCGTTCCGAGTCGATCCTGATACGCGCGGACATATTAACTAATTATTCTAACTATTATGACTTGATGGATAATAACAAATCAATCTCGTTTAAGGTTTAATGAAATAAGAATATCTCATAATAAATATGCATGTTAAGATTATAGAAATATTATGACATAGACGATATTGTGAATACTTAGTCAGTCATATTTAAGGTCAAGAAAACGATATAATGTGATGATGTTTATGTTACTAGTTAGCTCAATATTGACTATTTTGTACCTAGGTCCAATAAAACTCCAAAGGAAGCACCCTGGACTAGCTCTTCTATTTGTAAATGGACTAGCTCTTCCATTATGAAGTTTTGTTATATTTGAGACTTCAGTTCATCTGAGGTTTTGATCCATCCTATGTGAAAAATCTGGGAAATGGTGCTTCCATCTGGAAGTGAACTCGATGTTCCTAAGACTGTCTATCTGTCTTTAAGTGGCAAGAATTCTCAAATATGACCTATGCTGGTACTGTAAATGCTAACTATTAAATGAATTATTTTTTCTATAAAAGATAAAAAAGTTTTTCAAAATAATGAAAATAGAATAACATGATGGTTGCTTATTTGTGTATTTTTTATCGAGCAATTACACATGTTTCTATGTATTTTACTCATTCTATATAAACTAAGTTGTATTTCAGATGTGACCGAGAATGTTCAACAGTTTACTTATTACTTTTAACTTTTAAGCAATTTAGGCGTGCAAATTAGGCCTGCAGGGCGCAGCCCCCCTGGGCCTAGATTTTTGTTGTTGTCGGGCCCGGGCCTCCACTAGAAATAGAGGTCTGTCAAGGCCCGAAAATTGGGCTTTGACCGAGCTTTAACCGGGCTCGAACGAAATTTCAAAAATCATAAAAAAATATTTATTAAAAAAACATTTTAAATTATCTTGCATGACTAAATTAAATACGTGACAAACACATCAGGTATGAAAAAAAGCACCATTTACGTTGAAACCAATAAATTGGTAGGAGTTCGGGCCCTCAACAAGTTGAGGGGTGACCAACACTTACTTCTCCCAAGGGAGGGCTCTAGGCTAAGAGGCTAAGGAATTAGGAACAAGGCCAAGGGCTTAGCGAGGAGGTCCCACCACATACCCGAAAGATCTTAGAGCGCTTCCCCTCCCAAGCCAATGCTAAGCTTGGGCACCTTTGGAGGCTCTCTCCACCCAACAACGAAACTTAGGGGGAGAGGAGGCCAAAAGAGCAGTCCCCCCAAATGGTGCCCCCTTGGTCCTATTTATAGGATTTTGAACCTGGTCTGCCAATAACCATAATCTGACCTACGAGATTACCAAAACACCCTCGGATTTGGCCTGCAAACAGCCAAATCCCACCATTCCGAGGCGCTAAACGCAGACCGCCCCTCCTCCTCTCGCCCCCTTGCTGGGGCGGGGGCGAGAATGCGAGGCCGGCTGCCTCGGTTCGCCCCCTACTGGGGCAGGGGCGAGAACGCGAGGCCGGCTGCCTCGGCTCGCCCCCTACTGGGGCGGGGGCGAGACCACAAGGCCGCCCGCCTTGGTCTCGCCCCCCACAACTACTGGGGGGCGTTGACGAGCCCGCAAGTCCGGCTACCTCGGCTCGCCCCCCTGCTGGGACGGGGGCGAGACCACAAGGCCACCCCCGCCTTGGTCTCGCCCCCACTACTGCTGGTGGCGGGGGGGGGGGGGGGGGGGGGGGGGGGCGAGCCCGCGAGGCCGGCTGCCTCGGCTCGCCCCCCTTCTGGGACGGGGGCGAAACCACAAGGCCGCCCGCCTTGGTCTCGCCCCCACTACTGCCGGGGGAGGGGGGGTGAGCCCGCGAGGCCGGCTGCCTCGGCTCGACCCCCTGCTGGGGCGGGGGCGAGACCACAAGACCGTCCGCCTTGGTCTCGCCCCCCACAACTGCTGGGGGCGGGGTGCGAGCCCGCGAGGCCGGCTGCCTCGGCTCGCCCCTTGCTGGGACGGGGGCGTGACCACAAGGCCGACCGCCCTGGTCTCGCCCCCCATTACTACTGGGGGCGGGGGGGGGGGGGGGGGGGGGGGGCGAGCCCGCGAGTCCGGCTTCGTCGGCTTGCCCTCTTGCTGGGACGGGGGCGAGACCACAGGGCCGCCCGACTTGGTCTCGCCCGACACTACTGCTGGGGGGGGGGGGGGGGGCGAGCCCGCGAGGCCGGCTGCCTCGACTCGCCCCCCTGCTGGGGCGGGGGAGAGACCACAAGGCCGCCCGCCTTGATATCGCCCCCCACAACAGCTGGGGGTGGGGGGCGAGCCCGCGAGGCCGTCTGCCTCGGCTCGCCCCCTGCTGGGGCGGGGGCGAGCCCGGGATGTCGCCCACCTCCAGCTCGCCCCCCGCGCGGGCTGGGCGAGTGGGAGGCCTCCGCCTCCACCGATCGCCCCCTCTCTCCCTGCTTGGGATCATGCTAAAATAATGTCCTAAAGACCCTCTTGGGTCCCGGGGGCCCACTGGCGAATACAGGGTGGTACACAATCCCCGCTCTTTTCGAGCGGGGTAACGCTCAGAAAGAAAAGTCCAACCCTGCATATTCGGCAAGTGGCGCTGAATGAAATTGAGAAGACCGCACATCGTCCCTGTGAAAATTTGCTCAAGCTTCCCAGAGAGTCCATCCTACCCTGCCGGCTAGTGAGAGCCCAGCGGGGCCACCTCGGGGAAAAAATACTTACCCTCCCCGAGAGGCTTTCCTACCCTGCCGAGTAGTGAGAGCCCGGCTAGCGGAGCCACCTCGGGAGAAAAATACTTACCCTCCCCGAGAGGCCTTCCAACCCTGCCGGCTAATGAGAGCCCGGCTAGGAGAGCCACCTCGGAGGAAAATAGTTACCCTCACTGAGAGGCCTTCCTACCCTGCCGGCTAGTGAGAACCTGGCTAGCGGAGCCACTTCGGGGAAAAAATACTTACCCTCCCCGAGAGGAGTTCCTACCCTGCCGGCTAATGAGAGCCCAGCTAGCGGAGTGGGGGAAATATACTTACCCTCCCTGAGAGGCCTTCCTACCCTGCCGGCTAGTGAGAGCCCGGCTAGCGGAGCCACCTCGGGGGAAACTACTTACCCTCCCCTAGAGGCCTTCCTACCCTGCCGACTAATGAGAGCCCAGCTAGCGGAGCCACCTCGGGGGAAAAATATTTACCCTCCCCGAGAGGCCTTCCTACCCGGCCGGCTAATGAGAGCCCGGCTAGCGGAGACACCTCGGGGAAAAATACTTACCCTCCCCGAGAGGCCTTACTACCCTGCCGACTAGTGAGAGCCCGGCTAGCGGAGCGACCTCGCGGGAAAAATACTTACTGATGAGATATATTCGCGCTGCGTAAAATTAAAATATTATCCACGTATAATTCGATAAGGCAAGTGTACCTATCGCTTTATAGTATAGGATTTAGAAAATCAAGTGTCGTATTTTTCCGGGCTTGTTGAGTACTTCTACTCACAAAGAAGAGCTATTATTTTATCGATCGAAAGTTGGGTTTGTTTTGGAAAAACAATTTGGAGAAAATTAACTACGAAGAAAGATTATGATTAAAAGGATTAGCACCTGGTCTTGAATCCTTTGGAATAAAATATAATTTTATAAAAGATGAAACCGCAAACTCTTATTGAAATATCCTCGACCGTGGAGGTTCCCAAAATATGGTAGAGCCTCTCTCGAGAGAACTACCACCTAACCTTAGGTTGATCGATTAAGACCCCTCGGCCAGTCGAAACCCCCTAAGCTTGCTTTAAGCGGTGAACCCCACTATTGGATTTGACTCCAATCCGAAAGATTTGTGTCACCCTCTCTCGAGGAATGCATACAACTCTTTTTATCTTTGAGTGATCTCCTCGTTCGCATGGATCTCTCGATCACTAGCAAACGAATCATAGATTGAAAATCATATTCCGGACATATGAAATCAAAACAAAATAATTCAAAGATAAATCGAAGATAAACAAAACGAGAGTTTGCTAATTAGAAAGATTCAAAACATATTTTATTTTATTCCAAAGTTCATCATGACCAAGTGCTAAAGGAAATTTAGCTACTCATCATAGTGATGGGAATACAAGTAGAAGAGGAAAAAGACATGATTAAGAAAACAACAATACTTGAATTAAAATAGCAATAATAAAAACTTACAACTTTAGGAAAAAGTAGCTAGAACATAAAAACAGTAAACTAAAGCTGAAATTAAGCTCCAAAATTGCACACACCGACTTCTGGAGATTGCTGCCTTTTATAGATGAAAAAACGGGGAGTCACGCCCTTGGTCACGCCCGTGACCAAGGGCGTGTAAGCTGCATAATTACTGTCATGAAAGCCCGGGACGTTGGGGAAGAGGAACCGCCAAAAATCAATTGCACGGCGGGTCACGGCCTCGGTCACGCCCGTGACCAAGGGCGTGTCTTGAACGGGTCTGGAAACGGCGGGAAACGCCGCAATCTGGAGTTAATCTGGCGGTTGCAGAAAAGTCACGGCCTCGGTCACGCCCGTGACCGAGGGCGTGTAAGCTAGAAACGGCGGGAGTTGATTGCTGGCTGAAATGAATGCAATCCGGGCGAGTCACGCCCGTGACTTTTAAGGTCACACCCTCAGTCACGCCCGTGACAGAGGGCGTGTAATTTTAATCTGACGTGGCGGCTGACTTCTTTCAACTGGAATGCGCGGGGCTGGAACACGGCCGTGACAAAATGTCACGCCCTAGGTCACGCCCGTGACCGAGGGCGTGTATTTTGCGATTTCGGCAGAAATACTCCAATATTCTCCTGATTAGTCATATGAGCTTGAAATTGCTATTGGCAGCCCAAATTACCTGAAAATACAAAAATAAGATAAATTAGTGATAAATTAACAAAAACTAAATTAAATTAAATTAATTATAAATAAAATATTATGTGAAAATAACTATAAATATAGCATCATCAAATACCCCCATACTTATTCGTTTGCTAGTCCCGAGCAAACAACTTTCCATAGGAGTAGAAAAATTTAAATACAAGAAAAGAATTTTGAACCTAAAGAGTAAAAATGCGAAGTCTTGCGCCTAAGCGTGTAGAAATTCTAGTAGAAAAACCTATTCAGCATAAAGATTAGCTTATAATTTTCAAAAATGCGTTATAACATATTGTTACTACTTTTAAATTGAAAATTCGGTAAATCCTAAAATGATATTTAAGGAGCAGGTAGCGTGTTTACTAAGATCAATATTACACAAAATCAAAGTTCGGGATAGCCTCCAAAGAAATCCATCAATGACGATGGCCATAGGCTTGCCCTTTCACACTCTCGCCACGGCACTAGTTTAACTCATAAGCACGAATCAATAGGACTTAATTAGGTTGAAATGTGGCTTAGGTTCAAGGTGCGGATATCAAAAGATAAACGTGAAGGGTTAAGGCACACTTAAAACAAAAAGAAGAGTTTTGCAAAAACTTGTATGCCAAATAATTTTTACACCCCAAATAATTTTGAAATATAAAGGTAGGGGTCAAAAATGCACTCTGCAAATTTTTTCTCAATATTTTTTTCTCATTTTTTTTCTTCATTTTTTTTTTCATTTTTTTCTTCTTTTGCAGCAAAATGATAGCAAAATTAAAATCACCATTTTCACAAATAAGAAACACAAGCTAGCAATAAATAAAGCTCTAAATTTCAAGCGTGCACCATAGGCAGGCTATTTGGCTTTGGTGAAAATGAGTGGGGCTTACAAAAGAAACGGTAAAAAGCACAAAATGGCTAGCAACGGTTAAGATTTTATGGCATGGAATGCAAAGGCTCAAACGAATCAAGAGATGGCCTAAATCATTTTCATGCTCATGAATCTAACTTATGCAAATGTCTTGAGAGTCGCTAGAGGCAAGTTCTAGACATCGAGAAAGAATACCCTTCCGTTCAAATTGGGTACTATTTCTCCAGTAAACTTCTACATACTCACTTAAAGCATTTTTGGATTCTACCGATTTCAAATTAAAAGTAAAACAAAAATATTCTACGCAGTTAGAAAATCATAAATCTAATTTTATGCTGAATAGTTAATTCGACATGAGATCCTACTAACGCGTGCGCGTAACTAGAACACTGCACGAGTCAACAATTTTACTCCAAAATTCAAAATCTAATAAAGTATATAAAATTTTCTACAACACTATGTAAAAGTAAATCTACTAAGAATTTTGCAAACAAGTAAATATAGAAATATTAAGAAAACTATATAGTTTTTTTTTGTAGATTTTTTTAATTTTTTTAATTTGATAAAAATTTTGGGTGTTGCTTTGCAATAAAACCGACGTGAAATACCCTCCCCCATACTTAAAATAAAACAGTGTCCCCAATGTTTTAGAAAGAAGTGCGAGTAAAGGAGAGGAAACTTCCCTGATGAAGAGCAAATCAATACCCAAGCCATCCTGAAGAAAAACAGGAAGTAAAACATTTTTTTTATATTTTAAATATTTTGGCAGGAATAAAAGAGAAATAAAACAAATACAAAGGTGCGGGACAGAAAATAAAAGATACAGACGACCAAAAATAAAAAGCTCTAAGCATCATCGTCGTCGTCCTCCTGCTGATAATAAGCACGCAGATCAGCAAATTCCCGCTGCAGATGCTCCATAGAGGAAGCATGGCGCTGCTCGAGGGTGTCAAAACGTGTGTCAAAATGAGTGCGCATGGACAGCTGCTCAGTCTGAATCTGATCCAAACGAGTGTGGATCCGCCCAAACTGCTGATCGAAATAAGTGGATGAGTCGGGCGCAGGGGGAAAATGCTGCTGTGGCGGCTGTGGAAACTGCGGAGCTGGAGCAACGCCACCCGAATCAGCTTCGAAATCAAGATCGATCGGGTCGCCACCCACTTTGCCAGGAACGGCCTCGCACTCGCGGCCACGCCGACGCATCAAACCAAGGGCTCGGAGGTTTTGGAATGTGATAGGCGCAGACGTTTGGAGTGGAGACATGGGAGGAAGTGCATCCCAGAGCTCCAAACGCTTGGCCAAATAAGTAACAAACGAACCGCCATGAAGCGCACTAAGCCTCCGATTTTCGGCCTGATGCCGAAAAAACATCGCTAGCGCCGAACCAAGATTGAGGGGGACTCGTTCGTGCATGCTATATAAATATAACAGGTCCGCGCGGGTCACCACTCCATGGCTATCGCCGCGAGCGGAAAGTGTGAAAGTGAGGAGGTAGTGGAGATAGCGTAAGGCGGGGGAGAGGAGATGACTACCCATGGATTTTTAGGCGAATATGGATTGGGGTCGTTACTGATTTCCGCCCAAAATCCGGGAAGGTTATACTCACGAGGGAAATCAAGGGGGAGAGCGGTGTAGGCCTCCGTAAGAGTGAAAGCCTCGTCGCAGAAGCCCATGAGAACGTTGAACTGACGCAAAGGAAGAGTGCGAAGGCCCGCCCATTCGGAATTCAAGCACGTTGTCGGCCCCGGCCCAGTGGAAATCAAACGAAGAGAAAAACTCCACCGTCAGCTCGTAGTACGCCGGCTCCGAAATGGAGAAGAAAGGAGCCCACCCCGGAGTAGTGAGTAGATCTCGCACCGCGTTCGCCTGCCCGAGGGTGGTGAGAACGTTCCAATCGATGACGCGGAAAACTCCAAATTCTTTCCCACGGAGGCGGGTACTTCGGTCTTGATGAGTGGGATGGGAAAAATTGAGCATAGCCTCCGCATCAAAAGTTTCATCGGGGAGTGAAGAGGAGGACTCGCCAATGACGTGATTGCGGCGGCGGCCGGCCATTTGGAAGGAAGAAATGAAGTAATCGGCCAAAGATGAGAGAGAAGAAGGGAGAGATGGGGGACAAGGTGTGGAGAAAAGAGAGGGGGGAAGGGGCACTTAAATAGGAAAAAATTCAGGTGTCACGCCCTCGATCACGCCCGTGACCGAGGGCGTGTAAGGGGCGACACGTGATATCTGGCGTGAGGGAGGAATCCCAGGCTTGACCGGTCAAAAAGCGAATTTTTTGAAGTCACGCCCTCGGTCACGCCCGTGACCAAGGGCGTGTAACTGGCGAAATCAAAGAGGGCAGGGAATCCAATGCTCGCCGGTCAAAAATCGGTTCCCGAGGTGTCAGCGCTCAGGGTCACGCCCGTGACCATGGGCGTGACTTGACTGTCACGGGCGTGACAGTCAAAGAGAATCTTTGACCTGGTGCGGTGGAGGTGATGCGCCAGCTGGATGAGTCACGACCGTGACCTTCAAATGTCACGGGCGTGACTCGAGTTGTCACGGGCGTGACATCCCAAACTTAGCCCGTGAGTGCCGGCTCAGGCCAAAATGTCCTTCCGTTGATGTCACGCCCGTGACCATGGTTGGTCACGCCCGTGACTTTTACGGAAGACGGATTGGAGTGCAACTTGTCGAGAGATTCGCCAGGAAAACGAATCGTAATGCGCCACGCCCTGGTCACGGCCGTGACTGAGGCCGTGACTGAGACATTTTTTTTCAGAAACATTTTTTTTTTTTTTTTTTGTAATTTTTTTTTATATATTTTTTGATTTGAAAAGAAAACAAAACAAAAACAAAATCAAGGTAATAAAATAAAAAGAGAAATACTAAAAAGAAAGTACCGACTTGGAGAGCAGGTTTTCAAGCGTATTTGCGAGTGACCGTTATCACGCAAATCTCCTCCAAACCTGCAAAAACCTCAAAATAGAATAATAACATTTTTTTTTTATTTTGTTTTTTTTTTCATTTTTATATGTTTTAATTTTTTTATATATTTTTTTTTAAACAAGAATAAAAATACTTAAAATTTTTTAAACGGAAGAAAAATAAAATAAAAATAAAAATAAAATAAAAACATGGGTTGCCTCCCAAGAGCGCATTGGTTACGGTCATTGAGCTCGACCATAGTGGCACGCCGGTCTTTACCTCGTTCTAAATTTATCATCAAATGATGATAACGGCTTTGAGCGATGCAAGGTGGGTGAATTTGTTGCATGAATTAAAATATTCTCATACCCCATTCGGAGGAGAAGAGTGCCCTCACAAACGTCAAATATTGCTCGTGTAGTGGCCAAGAATGGACGACCAAGGATTAAAGGTATCCCGACGTCCTCTTCCATATCAAGGATAACAAAGTCTACCGGTAAAGTAGACTCGCCAACCTCAACTGGCACATCATGAATCACCCATATGGGTGTCTTCACCGAGCGATCAGCTAATTGTAATTTGATGTCGGTGGGGGTAGGTTCTCCTAACTGTAATTTTTGGGATAAACTATAGGGAATAATATTAACACTAGCGCTCGGCGAAAGCGTTTGAAAAATGAGTAGATCCTATAGTGCATGGAATATTAAAATTAGAATTAATATTATTAGCCCGCTCGATCAAACGAGCGGGGTAAGGAAGACGGGGTTGAAATTCTGGAAGAGGAAGAGATGATGGGGTAGGTGAAATTTCCTCTTCAAGATCGGTGTCCGAATCATCCGCAAAGGTCACCGCCAAGACATTTGAAGTTGTCGGCGGTGTTCTTTTCGGCTGATCGGTGACCATTTTTAAAAGTTGCCCCACTTGATTCTCCAAATTCCGCAACGACCCTTGTAAATTGCGGACATCCACATCATTTTTAGAAATATATTTATTAACCACCTCCTCGAGAGAAGGCGGTTTAGGGGCTTGCGGTGGAAGAGATGAATTTGGAGAAGCAAGGGGAGCATTACCCGTGTTACCTTGATTACCCCATGATAAATTGGGGTGGTTCCTCCAACCTGGGTGGTATGTGTTGCCGTATTGATTGTTCCCCGGATTGAAGGGCGGCCGGTTCGGATTACCCATGTAATCCACATGCTCCGCCGTATTTTGATTAGGCTCCCAGGTAGGTGTAGAAGAGGGAGCAGTCATCCCTTCTAGTTTCTTGCTAAGTAACTCAACCTGTAGAGATAAATTAGTAAATGAATCAATTTCATACAGCCCGGCCGGTTTATTTGAGCGCGACCGAGGTGTACTCCATTGATACGTATTCATGGCCATACTCTCTAAAAGCTCTTGTGTGCCTGCCGGTGTTTTGTTATTCAAGGTACCACCGGCGGCGGCGTCAATCATTTGACGCGTTTGGGAATTTAGGCCGTTATAGAACGTCTGAATTTGCAACCAGTCGGGGATTGCATGATGGGGGCATCGGCGCAAATATTCCTTAAACCGCTCCCAAGTATCATAAAGCGTTTCCGATTAAACTTGGGAGAAAGAAATGATATCCTTACGCAATTGGGCTAATTTAGCGGGCGGAAAATATTTCGTGAGAAATTGTTCCGTCATTTGGGCCCATGTGGTGATAGATCCTCTTGGAAGAGAACTGAGCCACTGCTTAGCTTTATTGAGCAAGGAGAAAGGAAAAAGCCGAAGCCTTATTGCGTCATCGGATACCCCGTTAATTTTGAAAGTATCGCATATTTCTAGAAAACTAAAAATATGCGCGTTGGGCTCCTCATCTTGAAGCCCATCAAATTATACATATTGTTGTACCATTTGAATGATGCTCGGCTTTAATTCAAAATTATTGGTCGCTATAGCAGGTCGAACAATACTTGAAGTGGTATCCTCCAGATTAGGCCGGGCATAATAGGACATAGTCCGTTGCGCGACCTCATCCGGATTTGGATCACCCATATTAGAAGAAGTAGAAGAAGAAGAAGAAGAAGAAGGAGAAGTGTCACCTACGGATTCCTCAATCAGATCTTGAGAATTTGGTCCTTGAAATCTTAAGCGTCGCCGAATGGTTTGCTCGATTTCCGGATCTAATTCAAGAAAATCGGACGGATTCCTTCGGGTCATACACCAAAAAGAAAAACGTAGAAAAGAGAGAAGAGAAAAAAAAATGATAAAATTAATAGAACTAAGCTTTCAAAATATCAACAATAACTCCCCGGCAACGGTGCCAAAAACTTGATGAGATATATTCGCGCTGCGCAAAATTAAAATATTGTCCACGTATAATTCGATAAGGCAAGTGTACCTATCGCTTTATAGTATAGGATTTAGAAAATCAAGTGTCGTATTTTTCCGGGCTTGTTGAGTACTTCTACTCACAAAGAAGAGCTATTATTTTATCGATCGAAAGTTGGGTTTGTTTTGGAAAAACAATTTGGAGAAAATTAACTACGAAGAAAGATTATGATTAAAAGGATTAGCACCTGGTCTTGAATCCCTTTGGAATAAAATATAATTTTATAAAAGATGAAACCGCAAACTCTTATTGAAATATCCTCGACCGTGGAGGTTCCCAAAATATGGTAGAGCCTCTCTCGAGAGAACTACCACCTAACCTTAGGTTGATCGATTAAGACCCCTCGGCCAGTCGAAAGCCCCTAAGCTTGCTTTAAGCGGTGAACCCCACTATTGGATTTGACTCCAATCCGAAAGATTTGTGTCACCCTCTCTCGAGGAATGCATACAACTCTTTTTATCTTTGAGTGATCTCCTCGTTCGCATGGATCTCTCGATCACTAGCAAACGAATCATAGATTGAAAGTCATATTCCGGACATACGAAATCAAAACAAAATAATTCAAAGATAAATCGAAGATAAACAAAACGAGAGTTTGCTAATTAGAAAGATTGAAAACATATTTTATTTTATTCCAAAGTTCATCATGACCAAGTGCTAAAGGAAATTTAGCTACTCATCATAGTGATGGGAATACAAGTAGAAGAGGAAAACGACATGATTAAGAAAACAACAATACTTGAATTAAAATAGCAATAATAAAAACTTACAACTTTAGGAAAAAGTAGCTAGAACATAAAAACAGTAAACTAAAGCTGAAATTAAGCTCCAAAATTGCACACACCGACTTCTGGAGATTGCTGCCTTTTATAGATGAAAAAACGGGGAGTCACGCCCTTGGTCACGCCCGTGACCAAGGGCGTGTAAGCTGCGTAATTACTGTCATGAAAGCCCGGGACGTTGGAGAAGAGGAACCGCCAAAAATCAATTGCACGGCGGGTCACGGCCTCGGTCACGCCCGTGACCAAGGGCGTGTCTTGAACGGGTCTGGAAACGGCGGGAAACGCCGCGATCTGGAGTTAATCTGGCGGTTGCAGAAAAGTCACGGCCTCGGTCACGCCCGTGACCGAGGGCGTGTAAGCTAGAAACGGCGGGAGTTGATTGCTGGCTGAAATGAATGCAATCCGGGCGAGTCACGCCCGTGACTTTTAAGGTCACGCCCTCAGTCACGCCCGTGACAGAGGGCGTGTAATTTTAATCTGACGTGGCGGCTGACTTCTTTCAACTGGAATGCGCGGGGCTGGAACACGGCCGTGACAAAATGTCACGCCCTAGGTCACGCCCGTGACCGAGGGCGTGTACTTTGCGATTTCGGCAGAAATACTCCAAATATTCTCCTGATTAGTCATATGAGCTTGAAATTGCTATTGGCAGCCCAAATTACCTGAAAATACAAAAATAAGATAAATTAGTGATAAATTAACAAAAACTAAATTAAATTAAATTAATTATAAATAAAATATTATGTGAAAATAACTATAAATATAGCATCATCACTTACCCTCCCCGAGAGGCCTTCCTACCCTACCAGCTAATGATAGCCCATCTAGCGGAGCCACCTCGGGGGAAAAATACTTACCCTCCCCGAGAGGCCTTCCTACCCTGCCGGCTAGTGAGAGCCCGGCTAGCGGAGCCACCTCGGGGGAAAACTTCTTACCCTCCCTGAGAGGCCTTCCTACCCTGTCGGCTAATGAGAGCCCGGCTAGCGGAGCCACCTCGGGGGAAAAATATTTACCCTCCCCGAGAGGCCTTCCTACCCAGCCGGCTAATGAGAGCCCGGCTAGCGGAGCCACCTCGGGGAAAAATACTTACCCTACCCGAGAGGCCTTCCTACCCTGCCGGCTAGTGAGAGCCCGGCTAGCGGAGCCACCTCGGGGGAAAAATACTTACCCTCCCCGAGAGGCCTTCCTAACCTGCCGGCTAATAAGAGCCCGACTAGCAGAGCCACCTCGGGGGAAAAATACTTACCCTCCCCGAGAGGCCTTCCTACCCTGCCGGCTAATGAGAGCCCGTCTAGCGGAGCCACTTCGGGGGAAAAATACTTACCCTCCCCGAGAGGCCTTCCTACCCTGCCGGCTAGTGAGAGCCCGGATATCGGAGCCACCTTGGGGGAAAAATACTTACCCTCCCCGAGAGGCCTTCCTACCCCGCCGGCTAGTGAGATCCCGGCTAGCGGAGCCACCTCGGGGGAAAAATACTTACCCTCCCCGAGAGGCCTTCCTACCCTGCCGGCTAATGAGAGCCCGGCTAGCGGAGCCACCTCGGGGGAAAACTACTTACCCTCCCCGAGAGGCCTTCCTGCCCTGTCGGCTAATGAGAGCCCGGCTAGCGGAGCCACCTCAGGGAAAAATACTTACCCTCCCCGAAAGGCCTTCCTACACTGCCGGCTAGTGAGATCCCAGCTAGCGGAGCCACATCAGGGGAAAAATACTTACCCTCCCCGAGAGGCCTTCCTACCCTGTCGGCTAATGAGAGCCCGGCTAGCGGAGCCACCTCGGGGGAAAAATACTTACCCTCCCCGAGAGGCCTTCCTACCTTGCCGGCTAATGAGAGCCCTGCTAGTGGAGCCACCTCGGGGGAAAAATACTTACCCTCCCCGAGAGGCCTTCCTACCCTACCGGCTAGTGAGAGCCTGGCTAACGGAGCCACCTCGGGGGAAAAATACTTACCCTCCCCGAGAGGCCTTCCTACCTGGCCGGCAAATGAGAGCCCGGCTAGCGGAGCCACCTCAGGAAAAATACTTAACCTCCCCGATAGGCCTTCCTAACCTGCCGGCTAGTGAGAGCCCGGCTAGCGGAGTCACCTCGGCGGAAAAATACTTACCCTCCTCGAGAGGCCTTCCTACCCTGCAGGCTAATGAGAGCCCGTCTAGCGGAGCCACCTCGGGGGAAAAATACTTACCCTCCCCGAGAGGCCTTCCTACACCGCCAGCTAATGAGAGCCCGACTAGCGGAGCCACCTCGGGGGAAAAATACATACCCTCCCCGAGAGGCCTTCCTACCCTGCCGGCTAATGAGAGCCCGGCTAGCGGAGCCACCTCGGGGGAAAAATCACTTATAGAAATTCCGGCCACCGAGCGGTTCCCGGCCCTGCCAGCTTGATGGGAGCCTGGTCAGCGGGCCAGCATCGGGGCTAGGAACTTCTGAAACATCCGGCCACCGAGCGGTTCCCGGCCCTGCCAGCTTGGTGAGAGCCTTGTCAGCGGGCCAGTATCGGGGCTAAGTACTTCTGAAACCTCCGGCCACCGAGCGGTTCCCGGCCCTGCCAGCTTGGTGAGAGCCTGGTCAGCGGGCCAGCATCGGGGCTAAGTACTTCTGAAACCTCCGGCCACCGAGCGGTTCCCGGCACTGCAAGCTTGGTGAGAGCCTGGTCAGTGGGCCAGCATCGGGGCTAAGTACTTCTGAAACCTCCGACCACCGAGCGGTTCCCTGCCCTGCCAGCTTGGTGAGAGCCTGGTCAGCGGGCCAACATCGGGGCTAAGTACTTCTGAAACATCCGTCCATCGAGCGGTTCCTGGCAATGCCAGCTTGGTGAGAGCCTGGTCAGCGGGCCAGCATCGGGGATAAGTACTTCTGAAACATCCGACCACCGAGCAGTTGCCGGCCCAGCCAGCTCGGTGAGAGCCTGGTCAGTGGACCAGCATCGGGGCTAAGTACTTCTAAAACCTCCTGCCACCAAGCGGTTCCCGGCCCTGCCAGCTTGGTGAGATCCTGGTTAGCGGGCCAGCATCGGGGCTAAGTACTTTTGAAATATCAGTCCACCGAGCGGTTCCCGACCCTGCCAGCTTGGTGAGAGCCTGATCAACGGTCCATCATCGAATCTAATTACTTCTGAAACATCCGGCCACTGAGCGGTTCCCGGCCCTACCAGCTTGGTGAGAGCCTGGTCAGCGGGCCAACATCGGGGCTAAGTACTTCTGAAACCTCTGGCCACCGAGAGGTTCCCGGCCCTGCCAGCTTGGTGAGAGCCTGGTCAGCGGGCCAGCATCAGGGCTAAGTACTTCTGAAACCTCTGGCAACCAAATAGTTCCCCGCCCTGCCAGCTTGGTGAGAGCCCAGTCAGCGGGCCAGCATCAGGGGTAAGTACTTCTGAAACATCCGGCCACCGAGCGATTCCCGGCCCTGCTAGCTTGGTGAGAGCCTGGTCAGCATGCCAGCATCAGGGCTAAGTACTTCTGAAACCACCGAGGGGTTCCCGGCCCTGCCAGCTTGGTGAGAGCCTAGTCAGCGAGCCAGCATCGGGGCTAAGTACATCTGAAACCTCTGGCCACCGAGCGGTTCCCGGCCCTGCCAGCTAGGTGGGAGCCTGGTCAGCGGGCCAGCATCAGGGCTAAGTACCTTGAGAAAAATTTCATTACATTAGTCAGCACAACACATGCGAGAAAAACTAAGTCTGAAAATGAAACATCACGATACATGGGCTTAAGGGCAGAAAAACAACTAAGTATGGAGGCCGAAACTTGGTTTCCTACTCCCAGGCCTGGTCTTCCTCGACCTCTTCTGGTAGCTGTTGTTGCTGCCTCGGACCACTCGCCTCCCTTATTTCCAAGAACTCAGGGCAGGCGGACGTCGCGTGACCCTCCTCATCGTGGAAGTCACAGTAAGGTAACTCAACCATATCCCATTTTCTTCCTCTTCTTTCGGCTTTCCTGGCTCTCCTACTTCTTCCTCCGCCAATTTCCATGGCTTGCTGAGGTGGTGGAGAGGGTGCTTTCGATCCCTGCCTCCACCCTGGGGGGTCGGTTCTCTCTCCCTGGAAGTTGCCTTCTTCTTGGTCTCCCTTCCTCTTGGGAACCTCCTCCCTCCCCCCCTGCTGCCTTGCCTCCGACTCACTCAGCTTGGCCAACCTTCTTGCGAACTCCGGGTTGGCCTCCTCACTCTCGATTTCTTCCGCCACCCTTTCCATCAACCCCTCAAAAGACAAATGAGCCCTCCTCTTGAGGTCCATCTTGAAGAATCCCCCCCGCAGCCCCACGATGAAAGCGAGCTGTAGGGTGTAGCCTGGCACCTCCTGGGTGAGGAGAACCTCCTCCTGGAACCTGTCAGCATAACGAGCCAGCGACTCCCCTGGCTCTTGCTTGATCTTGAAGAGTTCTTCAACATCCTTCTTCCCCTTCCTTGACGTCGAGAAGCGTAGCAGGAAAACTCGACGCAAGTATTCGTAGGCATAGATAGACCCCCCGGGGAGCTGGTGGAACCAATCTCTTGCCTTCTCCATCAGAGTTGTCGCAAAGAGTCGGCACTTGAAAGCGTCCGACATGGGCCTAATGGAGACCATGTCCTCAAACCACTACAGGTGCAGGACTGGGTCATCCTTGCCGGAGTAGTGAGACATCTCCAGCCCCCCGAACCCCTCTAGAACCGGGGCTGAGAGAACCAGCTCACAAAAAGGACTTCCCTTGCTCGCCCCCTTTGGGGTTGGGCGAGTGGGGGTATGACACCTCCCCACTCGCCCCCTTGGGGCTGGGCGAGTGGGGGCTTGTCACCTCCCCACTCGCCCCCTTGTGGCTGGGCAAGTGGGGGCATGACACCTCCCCACTTACCCCTTTGGGGCTGGGCGAGTGGGGGCCTGACACCTCTCCACAAGCCCCCTTGGGGCTGGGCGAGTGGGGGCCTGGCACCCCCACTCGCCCCCTTGGGTCTGGGCGAGTGGGGGCCTGGCACCTCCCCACTCGCCCCCTCCTAGGGGATCGGGCGAGTGGGGGCCGAATGCCTCCCCACTCCCCCCCGCTGGTACCTCCTTCCTGGATTGCTGGCCGGGAGTGTTCTCGCCCACCTGCTGGCGGGACCTCCGGACCACCTCCTCTCCTGCATTCACCTATCGCGGCAAAAGTTAGCTGCATGGTCTACAGGACCTCCTGCCTAATATTTTTAAACATCTCTAACGTCACTCCAGCCACCGGGGGCTGCGAGTTGCCTGGGTCGGATCCTCCTCCACTTCCAGCCATGGAGCTCAGCTTGAGAGTTTCTTGCGTTGGTCACTCTCCACGCTCACCGCACCATAATGTTGAAACCAATAAATTGGTCTCTCGAGGAGTTCGGGCCCTCAACAAGTTGAGGGGTGACCAACACTTACTTCTCCCAAGGGAGGGCTCTAGGATAAGAGGCTAAGGAATTAGGAACAAGGCCAAGGGCTTAGAGAGGAGGTCCCACCACATACCCGGAAGTTCTTAGAGCGCTTCCCCTCCCAAACCAATGCTAAGCTTGGGCACCTTTGGAGGCTCTCTCCACCCAACAAAGAAACTTAGGGGGAGAGGAGGCCAAAAGAGCAGTCCCCCCAAATGGTGCCCCTTGGTCCTATTTATAGGATTTTGAACCTGGTCTGCCAATAGCCACAATCTGGCCTACGAGATTACCAAAACACCCTCGGATTTGGCCTGCAAACAGCCAAATCCCGCCATTCCGAGGCGCTAAACGCAGACCGCCCCTCCTTACTGAAGCTGGGGAGAGAGGGGGGGTGGGGGGCAGGCCGCCCCTCCTTACTGGAGCTGGGGCGAGAGGGGGCAGGCTGCCTCTCCTCCTCTCGCGCCCTTGTTGGGGCGGGGGCAAGACCGCGAGGCCAGCTGCCTCGGCTCGCCCCCTGCTGGGGTGGGGGCGAGACCACAAGGCCGCCCGCCTTAGTCTCTCCCCACACAACTGCTGGGGGGGGGGGGGGGGGGGGGGGGGGGGGGGGGGGGGGGGGCGAGCCCGCGCTGCGGGCTGCCTCGGCACGCCCCCTGCTGGGACGGGGTCGAGACCACAAGGCCGCCCGCCTTGGTCTCACCCCCACTACTACTGTGGGGGAGCGAGCTTGCGAGGCCGGCTGCCTTGGCTCGCCCCGTGCTGGGATGGGGGCGAGACCACAAGGTCGCCCGCCTTGGTCTCGCCCCGCACCACTGTCGGGGGGGGGGGGGGGGGGGGGCGAGCCCGCGATGCCGGCTGCCTTGGCTCGCCTCCTGCTGAGGAGGGGGCGAGACCACAAGGCCACCCGTCTTGGTCTCGCCCCCCCCCCCCCCCCCCCCCCCCCCAACTGCCTCGGCTCGCCCCCCTGTTGGGATGGGGGGCGAGACCACAAGACCGCCTGCCTTGGTCTCGCCCCCCACTACTGCTGGGGGCGGGGGGGGGGGGGGGGGGGGGGGGCGAGCCCGCGAGGCCGGCTGGCTCGGATCGCCCCCCTGCTGGGACGGGGGCGAGACCACAAGGCCGCCCGCCTTGGTCTCGCCACCAACTACTGCTGGGGGCGGGGGGGGGGGGGGGGGGGGGCGACCCCGCGAGGCCGGCTGCCTTGACTCGCCCCCCTGCTGGGATGGGGGCGAGACCTCAAGGCCCTCCTTGGTCTCGCCCCCCACTACCGCCGGGGGTGGGGGGCGAGCCCGCGAGGCCAACTGCCTCAGCTCGCCCCCCTGCTGGGGCGGGGGCGAGACCACAAGGCCGCCCGCCTTGGTCTCGCCCCCCACAACTACTGGGGGCGGGGGGAGATCCCGCGAGGCCGGCTGCCTCGGCTCGCCCCCTGCTGGGGCTGGGGCGAGCCCGGGAGGTCGCCCACCTCCGGCTCGCCCCCCGCGCGGGCTGGGCGAGCGGGAGGCCTTTGCTTTGGTTAGCATTTCCAGAGCTCTCCAAGGTGCCCGAGTCTCAGCTTTGGCTTTGGAGGGGAAGCGCTCAACGATCTTCCGGGTTAGTGGAGGGACCTCCTCGCTGTGACTAAGGTCTTAGTCAATTTTCTAGTCTCCAGTCTACCTTCTCCGAGGGATCAGTAAGGGCTAGCTGCCCCTCATTTCGGTGAGGGCCCCGAGCTCTACAAGAGACCGAGAAATCGGTTTCAACATTTTGGTGCGGTGAGCATGGAGCGTGGAGCGTGGCTGGTCCAAGAAAGTTCCAAAGAGCAGATATGACAGGAGGCGAGGATCAAGGCGAGGGGTTCAGCGAGTCACCGCAGGTGATGAGTCCCTATTATATACATATTTTCGGACTCATTTAGGCTAGTTTTCCTGCATTTGTACTTCAGTATCGTCAATATTTCTTCCATTCATGCTTTTATTTGAAGTACATGTCTTTGCCTATTTTTGTGTGCAATTGCACACTTTGTTGTTGGGGGTAAGAACTTCGTGCTCCCCATCGTATTGTCTGTATTTCCGTGCTGCTGGAAGTATTTCCTCCGTTTGTGCTTGAGCTGTAAATGAGGGCTTATCCCCATTGTGCTAGAATTCATTTCTGTATGTATCGCACGATCGTGCATTTTCTTGGCGAACGGTCAATTGCGGTCGTGCGTTCATGATGCCCAGCAAAATGGAGCCTCATAGTTTACTCGTGCGTTTTGACGCACGGGCGGGTTAGCCCGTGCGTGAGTAAAATGCACGGGCGCATTCCTTCTTCTCCTGCACACCTGCTGCGCTTAAGTATCGCACGGTCCACGCACGGTCGTGCGTTAGACCTTGCGTGACCAAATTTCTGATGTTTTCCTATAAAAGCTGCAGCTTCAACCTAAATCGAGAGAGTTCCGTACACGCCGTACAGCAGCGCTGATTTCGCCATCTCCACTAGGGTTTTGTCCCTTTGGCCTCCTCCTTCATCCTAGAGCTTCAAGGGAGATCTAGCCGCCATTACCTTCAAGCAAGAGGAAGTTTGCAACCTCTACCGGATCGTGAGACGAAGAAGACGGGTTCATTGGAGAGTCGTGACAGCTCTCTCTACCCCGGACGTAGCCGAGCTTGGACGTGGATTGACAACCCGGTGATTCCAACCGTGAATCTACAACGAGCCTTCGAATTCGGTCGATTTCTTACCTTGTTCTTCTCTTATTGATGTGTATGTAGTTAGATCTAATTATTATGATGAAGTGGCACATAAACTTGTTTGTATTTATGTATTTCATGTCTATGTGAAATGCTTTTGTGGTTTATGTGATTTGAGGAGCGCCTCATTCCAGCCTCCATCCCACCGTCGCGTTCGTTTGTCGCACTAGCAATTGCTAGTGGCGCACTTGTCGAAGAGGTGCTTGCGACCCTCATTCCGTTTGCCTACTCGTCCATCCGCCCTTACGAAGTAGCGCGCTCAAGGCCTACGTAGTTTTCATCCCGCCTGGCGAAGCATTGCATAACGGCATTGCATAGGAGTAGTTATAGTATTTTCTCTTTATTTTCCACAATCCAAAACCCCCGTTTCCGCATCCATTCGACTTAAAGGACTTCAATCTCAAGTCCTTCCTCAATAGATAACTCCACCTTACTGTGTTCCTTCGAGATCGATACTTGGGGATTCACTCCCACATTTTATATTACTTGAAGGATCGGTACACTGCCGTTTCGTGCCGCAGTATTGCTACCGCCTATAGCGGTGTGCTAAGATTTGCGCATCAAGTTTTTGGCGCCGTTGCCGGGGAATACAGACGTGTGAGTTTTCTGGAGAGGGAGAATCTGAGATTAAAGCCCTTCCATTTGTGTATTGCATTCTTTTGCTTTATCTCTTCTTATTCTGTTTCACTGTTTTTATTAGGTTGTTTTAGTAAATATTGTTTGGTGTAGTATTGTGCACACTGTTGGATCTTGTGGCGCCCTTAGAGGGGGGGGGGGGGGGGGGGTTAATAAGGGCCTTTTAAAAAATACGATTTTTTACTTAAGAATTTTAAAACAAATTTTACTTTTCTAAAAATTACTTATAAAAATTTCAAACCAATGTAATTTTTAAATTAATTCAAACACAAATTTCTAAGTTAAAGATTAAGCAACCATATTTACAATTAAAGAAAAAGTCATAATTTTATAATCATGAAATTTACATACAAATAATATGATCTTAACAATGCTTAAGATCAAGGCACAAATATGATAATAAATCTTTTACAATTTGTGTTTACCAATCCTTCTCCCAAGGATCGGAAGGCTATCACTTGTCTCTTCCTAGACCAAGCCCAAGCCTATCCTCTAGATCTTCCCAAGATCTAGACGTAGCACACAAGGCCACGATTTCCCACCAAGCCACGCAAGCACTTGGACGCCCCACACAAGGAAGCGATTTTCCCCTAAGCCACGCAAGGACTTAGACGTCATGCACAAGGAGACGATTTCCCTACCAATACAAAGTGAAATGTATATAAATGAAAATACAAAATGAAAAGAACAACTCCCTAGAAATTCAGATCTCTGAAAGGAAGGTTGAAGCCTCGAGATGATCATTGATGTAGAAGCGCGTCCGATCTCGTCTTCAATCTCAAACCTTCTAAGCACAAATGGGAGTTGATGAGGTTCTGGAGCTCTCTGGTTCGTAAGCACTCAGGAAGGGACTTGAAATCCTCAAAGCTTGGAATGCACAAACGAAACGAGCCAATATATAGATTTTCACTGTCGCCTGGGCGACATCACTGTCGGAATTCCGACAGCGCTAAACTGCCGCTCGTAGTGCTGTCGTGCGGGAAGTTACTGTAACTTCCGAGCTGTCGCCTGGGCGACATCGCTGTCGGATTTCCGACAGCGCAAAACTGTCGTTCGTCGTGTTGTCGTGCGGGAAGTTGTTGTAACTTCTTTGCTGTCGCCTGGGCGACATTAGCTGTCGGAAAATTTCGACATCGAAATTTTCATATACTCAAATTGAGCTCCAGCAGAATTGTGAACATCTCATACCTGTTACCTACACACCATTAATAAAAATAGAATCAAATACATACGGGACTTTATTATTATCAAACCGGAAGAGTGCGAAACGCATGCTCCAACAATCTCCCCCTTTTGATAATAACAAATCCGTATAAAAAGAAATCATGTCTATTTAGGTTGTTGATTTTAACATATGGTGTGTGCACAAAAATAACATGATATATTCCTCTTAAAAGTAATCTCCCCCTAGATGAATGCTCCCCCTAAATGAATGCTCCCCCTAAATGTTATAGTAAATTGAAATAATGTATTGTTTAGGTGGAATATTTAGGTGGTGTAATAGTTTTTTGATTTCTTGAATATACTTATAATTCTCCCCCTTTTGGTATTAGCAAAAGGTAATATGAAATGAATTAGTAGTTCTTAAGGGAAGATATAAGACGGAGAAAATAAGAGTAAGCGGAAGCACTTGTTGGGAAAATGATTGAAGGTCTTGAAGTAATAGTGAAAGAAATCGTTGTCTACCTAAATATCCTAGAGGGGGGGGGGGTGAATAGGTGATCTCTACTGTGGTTCCATATTACCCCGCATCTCCACCAACAAAGCTTGAAAAACTGTCTTCTGTTTTCATTCGTCAGAATTCGTCGGGAGTTCTCGAGAACATTCGACGAATTGACTTGGCCCTTGAAAAATACTGAACAAAGCTTGAAAACTGTCTTCTGTTTTCATTCGTTGGAATTCGTGGGGAGTTCTCGAGAACATTCGACGAATTGACTTAGTCGCACATTTTCCTTCACAAGTCTGTCTTTTTGACTTCTGTCTGCGTTCGTCGATATTCGTCGGGAGTTCACGTGAACATTCGACGAATAGACTTAGCCGCAGAAATTTCTTCTTTAAACTAGAAATTTGGCTTCTGTCTGGATTCGTCGAGATTCATCGAAACTTCACGAGACATCTCGACGAATTGACTTAGCAAAAATTTCTTTTCTTTTGAAAACCTGCTCCACTCCTCAAACTTGAAAACCTTCAGTTATGAGTATATGAAGTACAATACCCAACAAATAGTAATATGCCATAATATTGAATAAACTCATGAAGAGATGGTATAGCCATATGAAGTAGTAGAAGAAAACAAAATAACTTAAACATGATTAATGACATTTTAAAAGTATCATAGAAAGACACAATTGTGTATAGAAATTTGGAATCTTTTCGGTCCAATTCTCATGAGATGAATGTTTATATAACATAATGATGTGTACAAGTGATGCTTTGATCAAACATATGAAATTATTTAATTTACATGATCATTGGAATAGAAAACATAATATAAGCAGATAAAGACAACTTTGATCTTGAAGATATAGCACATTAAGGATAGAATACCATTTTTTCTTTTGCACAAGACACTTTATAATTCTTTCCAAGGTGCTTAACCTCACAATGCTTATTAAGACTTATCAGGAGGGTAAGTAGTGCTTGGTGGAGTATCCTTGTCCTCAAGTTAAACTTTTTGTTGATCACATATTGTGTGATATCTTAACTTGGAGATATTTTTTATTTTCAATGGACCAAGGATCTCCGAATTCACTTGAATCGCAAAAGATGGTGTATATATGGTTGTGCTAACAAATCAAGGTTGAAAGTAGTATTTATGAAGTGCTATTGTATTATGTTAAAGCAAATATGATTCATGTATATATTAAATAGAAAGACATATGTATGGATCAAAAGAAGTGAACGTGATAGTTCATTATTATATATAAACAATTTCTCATACTTAGAGGCATGCGAAAACAATTTCCAATAGTCTAAACAACTTAGTAGGAGTGTCAATACGATGTTAGAGTGGAAATGAAATCATGTAAGTAGCCATTTTTAAAAAAAATAAAAAAAAGGTTTGGCATCAATTCATGAGTTGTAGCATTAATAATGACATATAACTATTGTAAAGCATCATAGGGACCAAAACTGAAGATTAAGCAAATCGAGAGCTGTCGGAAATTTCCGACAGTCACTGTCGCCTGGGCGACAGTGAACTTGCCCAGATTTCATTTTCTGTTATCTGAACTTAATCATATGTTGATTTCTACTGTTTTTGTGGAACACTTTTTATGTAATATTAATGATGTGAGAAATTTTCTTAAGTCATTCAAATTCTATGGTTTGATTTAAAAATTTAGTTTTTCTTTTTAAAATGTATAGGTTTTGTGATATTTTTAATTTTATAGGTCATAAGTAGTGATATAATCATTGTGAAATGTCTAGGATTCCTAATTCTAGCCTAAGCATAGAAAAATGGGAATCCGGTAACGGTTTAGTGAATATATCTGCTAGTTGATTATCCGTGCCTATAAATGAAATTTTAATCTGATTATTTTTAATGTGGTCTCTTATAAAATGATGCCTAACGTCAATATGTTTAGACCTAGAGTGATGAACCGGGTTGTAAGTTAAATCAATTGCACTTTTGTTATCGCACCATAGCTCTATTGTTTGTTGTTTAATGTTAAAGTCTTCTAAAGTTTGTTTCATCCAAAGAGCTTGTGCACAACAACTACCAAGTGCGATGTATTCGGCCTCGGTGGTTGAGAGGGCAATAGAATTCTGTTTCCTACTCGACCACGAGATGAGTGAAGGGCCTAAAAAGTGACAAGTGCCACTAGTGCTTTTCCTATCCAGTGAACAACCAGCATAATCAGAATCAGAATAGCCAAAAAGAGTAATATCATCGCTATGAGGATACCACAAACTAAGTTTAGATGTGCCAATTAAATATCTAAAAATTCTTTTTACCGCTTTTAAATGTGATTCTTTGGGATCGGCTTGAAATCTAGCACATAAACAAACTGAAAACATAATATCTGGTCTAGAAGCAGTTAAATATAAAAGTGAACCTATCATGCCTCTATATAAAGTTTGATCTATTGATATTCCATTTTCATCTTTTCCTAATTTTAAAGATACACTCATAGGAGTATTTGCTTGTTTTAGATTTTCAAATCCAAATCGTTTTAAAACATCATAAATATATTTTGATTGGTTAATAAAAACTCCATCATGTTTTTGAACAATTTGAAATCCTAAGAAATATTTTAATTCTCCTACCCATACTCATCTCAAATTCACTTTCCATCATTTTTACAACATAATTACACAACTCTTCATTAGTGGCTCCAAAAATAATATCATCAACATAAATTTGTAAAACAATTAAATCATCATCTACTTGCTTAATGAAGAGTGTACAATAAACACCACCCATTTTAAAACCATTTTGTAATAAATATATAGTCAATCTATCATACCATGCTCGTGGTGCTTGTTTTAAACTATACAAAGCTTTTAGCAATCAATATACGCGATTAGGAAATTTTTCATTTATAAATCCTGGGGGTTGTTCAACATTAACTTCTTCTTTAATCAACCCGTTTAAAAATGCAGTTTTAATATCCATTTGCAATAATTTATATCTTTTATGACTAGCAAATGCAACAAAAATTCTAACTGCTTCCAATCGTGCTACAGGTGCAAATGTTTCATCAAAATCTACCCCTTCAATTTGATTATATCCTTTCGCTACAAGCCTAGCTTTGTTTCTAGTGACCCTAGAGTCACTATATAATTTGTTTTTGAAAATCCATTTGACTCCTACCACAGGATGATCACTAGGTCTATCTACAAGAATGCAAACTTTATTTCTTTCAAATTGGTTAAGTTCTTCATTCATAGCTAGAAACCAAGATTCATCATTTAAAGCGGTGGCAACATCTTTTGGTTCTATATTTGAGACAAAACATAAATTTGAAAAACTTTCATGTAAACTAGAACGTGTACGTACCCCACTTAATGGTTCTCCAATAACAAATTCTTGCGGATGATCATTTGAGAACCTTAGCTTGGTTGGAGGTACATATCCTTGTTCTTCTTCTTCTTCACCATCTTTTTCGTCTTCTTTCTCTACTTTTTCTTCATCATCATCATCATCATCATTTTTCCTCAGATTTTGTTCCACATCTTCTTCATTTTTCTCATTACCTGCAATTTTAGTATTTTCTACACAAGAAATGTTTTCATCAAATTTTACATGAATAGATTCTTCAACTACTTTAGTACGTTTATTATAAACTCTATAGGCCTTGCTAGTTGAAGAATAACCGATGAAAATTCCTTCATCACATTTTCATCAAATTTGCCTAAGTTATCTTTTGTATTCAAAATAAAGCATTTACAACCAAAAACTTTAAAGTAAGATACATTTGGTTTTATTTGAAAATAAATTTCATAAGGAGTTAATTGTAATGTAGGATGAATCATGACACGATTAATAATATAGCATGCAGTACTAACCGCTTCGGCCCAAAAATATTTTGGCAATTTAAATTCACAAAGCATAGTACGTCCTAATTCTTGAAGTGTTCTATTTTTCCTCTCCACTACACCATTTTGTTGTGGTGTGCGAGGAGCGGAAAATTCATGTTTTATCCCAAATTCATTACAATATGAAATAAATTTTTCATTATCATACTCTCCTCCATGATCTGATCTAATGCATTTTACTTTTAAATCAAGTTCATTTTGAATACGTGAAATTAGTTGTACAAATTCATCAAAAGCATCAGATTTTGAATTTAAAAACAATGTCCAACAAAATCTAGAATAATCATCAATAATAACAAACGTATATTTTCTACCTCCTAGACTTTGTGTAGAAATTGGACCAAACAAGTCCATATGTAATAAATGTAAAGGTCTAGTAGTAGAAATAACATTTTTGCTTTTAAAAGATGATTTTGTAAACTTTCCTTTTTGGCATGGTGAACATAATGAAGAAAGCTTTCCATTCAAATTTGGCAAACCTTTTATAATTTTATTTTTAGAAAGCTTTACTATGCGTTTGGCACTAGAATGTCCTAGTCTCCTATGCCATAATTCAAGTTCATCATTCTTTGAAATAAAACATTTAAGTGTAGAATGAGATAAATCATGAAAAGTGATTGTATATACATTGTTTATTCTTGGTGCAGTAAGTACGATTTTGTTTGTTTTATAATCAATAATTTTGCAAAGGTTTGAGCTAGAGTCAAATAAAATATTTAGATTTTATCACATAGTTGACTAATAGAAATTAAATTATGTTTCAAACCTTTAACATATAAAACATTTTAAATTTTAAATTCTTCTTTACCTACTACTCCAATGCCTTTGACTTTACCCTTGCCATTATCTCCAAATGTCACTGTTCCACCTTTCTTCATCTCCAGGCTGAGGAACTTTGATTTATCGCCCGTCATGTGTTTTGAACATCCAGAGTCCAAATACCACACGTCTTCCTTGTTCCTAGCCTGCACGCACACCTAAAAAGATGATGAGAGTAAAGATCTGGTTACCCAAGTGGTCAATCCCATGGTATAGGTGGACGCCTTAGGTACCCAGATTTGTTTAACATTAACTTTTCCTTTCTTCCAACATGAGCCCGAGATGTGACCAAATCAATGACATTTGGCACATACAATGAACGGTGAGGAACCATTTTTCAATGATTTCTCTGGACTTTTGCTGGTGGAAACATCTTTATGTGTGGACTTAGAAAAATTTTCATTTTGAAAAACAGGTTTTCTGAACCTGGAGCTGTCGCTGGTTCCGACATCAGCTGTCGAAAATTTCCGACAGCTTCCAGAGTTTACAGAAATGTATCCTAGCCCAAATTTTGCTGTCCCATGGCATTGGTTGGCTAAAATCATATCCAGAGATTTTTTTCCAACACCAAATTTCCCAATTGCCATGTTCAACTCATTTACTTTGGACTTTAAAATTGAATTTTCTTTTACTATCATGCCACATCTATTTGCAACATTTTTCTTATAATTCTCTAATTGAGAATGGGAGTTTTAACAATTATTTCTAAGTCCTTTTTCTCTTTTACAAGTAGATCAATTTTTTGATCGGACTTAGAAATAGTATTTTCAAGTTCTTTTATCCTTGTTGAAGAGTGATCACACTCTTGACAAGTTACCTTCTCTTTCTCAATAGTTTTCAACTCATTTGATAATTTTTTGTTCACTTTTAAAAGACCTTTATTTTCAGACTTTAAAAAATCAATTTCCTTTAGGCTTTTATCCAAAAATTTGCATGTTTTTATAAATTCAGAATATAAATCATCATAAAATGGAGGAGTTACCTCAGTGTTGCTTTGGACACTGCAATCGTCGTCAGATGACGCATTTTCATTCCCCATCAAACAGACATTTGCCTCCTCTTCCTCCTGTGTTGAGGAATCACTTTCTTCACCAGACGAAGAATCATCCCAAGTCTCTGCCTTTAACACTTTCTTCTTGTAACTTTTATCGTGCCTCTTTGCTTTTTGCTCTTTCAGATACTTTGGGCACTTGCTTCTGATATGACCAATCTTCTTGCAATGGTAGCACTCCGGTAGCGTACGCTCCTCTTCATTCTCCATTTTTCCTTTGCCCTTTTGGTAGGCAAAATCGTTCTTTTTGAATTTTTTTTAAATGAATTTCTCCTCTCCGGATTTCTCATAAACTTCCTAAAGTTCCTCACAAACAGTCCTTCTTCATCTACCTCACTTTCTTCAGATTCAGTCTCAACTTCCCTTCTTGATTTCAACGCCAAGCTCTTCTTTTTGGGCTCCAAATTGTACTCTTGGCTTTGGATTTTCAACTCCACCTCATGAGTTTTCAGATTTCCAATGAGGCTCTCCAATTGTAAGGTCTTAAGATCATGTGACTCAGAGATTGCAGTCACTTTAGGATTGAACTTCGGGGGAAGTGATCTTAAGATTTTCCTTACTAAATCTCCATTGGAGAAAACCTTACCCAGCACCTTTGAATCGTTCACGATTTTAGTGAATTGTGTGTACATTGTATCAATTTCTTCATCCATGTTGAAACCGATTTCTCGGTCTCTGTGGAGTTCGGGGCCCCCAACAAGTTGAGGGGTGGCCAACTCTTACTCCCCCCAAGGGAGAGCTCTAGGTTGAAGGTGTTGGAACTATGAACAGGACCAAGGGCTCGGTGAGGAGGTCCCACCACATACCCGGAAGATCTTTAGAGCGCTTCCCCTCCCAAGCAAATGCCGGGCTTGGGCACCACTGGAGGCTCTCCTCACCCCACTAGAGAGAGACCTGGGAAGGGAGAGGGAGAGAGAGCTAGCCTAGGATAAGCTTGCCTCCAAATGGTGCCCCCTTGGTCCTATTTATAGGATTTCTGGATTTGGGCTGCAAATAGCCAAAAACTGGCCCACGGAATTACCAAAATATCCTCGGATTGGGCTGCAGATAGCCAAATCCCGCTGTTCTGGAACGCTAAACGCAGACCGACCCCTCCCCCCGGAACTGGGCGAGAGGGGGTACCTCGCGGGTCTCGGCGAGCACCCTGCTGGTCTCGGCGAGCCCCCTAACTGGGGTACCTCGCAAGTCTCGGCGAGCGCCCTGCTGGTCTCGGCGAGTCCCCTAACTGGGGTACCTCGCGGGTCTCGGCGAGCACCCTGCTGGTCTCGGCGAGCCCCCTAACTGGGGTACCTCGCGGGTCTCGGCGAGCACCCTGCTGGTCTCGGCGAGCCCCCTAACTGGGGTACCTCGCGGGTCTCGGCGAGCACCCTGCTGGTCTCGGCGAGCCCCCTAACTGGGGTACCTCGCAGAGAAATGATACTCTGAAATGCCTCTTGGCTCAAGAACCTACTCGGCGAATACAGAGTTGTACACAATCCCCGCTCTTTTCGAGCGAGGTACACGCTCGGAAAGAAACGTCCAACCCTGCATATTCGACGAGTGTCACTGGGAATCCGGCTAACAGTGCTATCTCGGAAAAAACATATAGCCTCCCCGAGAGTTCCTCCAACCCTGCCGGCTAGCGAGACCATCTCGGGGGAAAAGGACATTGCCTCCCTGGGAGGTCAACCTGCACCTGCCGGCTAGTGAGAGTCCGGTCAGTGGAACCATCCGAGGGGTAACGACACTTACCTCCCTGGGAGGTCAACCTGTCCTGCCGTTTAGTGAGAGCCCGGTCAGCGGAACCATCCGAGGAGATCATCGTTTACCCTCCCTGGGAGGTCAACCTATCCTGCCGGCTAGTGAGAGCCCGGTTAGCGGAACCATCCGAGGGGAACATCTCTTACCCTCCCTGGGAGGTCAACCTGTCCTGCCGGCTAGCAAGAGCCCGGTCAGCGAAACCATCCGAGGGGAACATCACTTACCCTCCCTGGGAGGTCAACCTATCCTGCCGGCTAGTGAGAGCCCGGTCAGCGGAACCATCCGAGGGGAACATCTCTTACCCTCCCTGGGAGGTCAACCTGGCCTGCCGGCTAGTGAGAGCCCGGTCAGCGGAACCATCCGAGGGGAACATCTCTTACCCTCCCTGGGAGGCAACCTGTCCTGCCGGCTAGTGAGAGCCCGGTCAGCGGAACCATCCGAGGGGAACATCTCTTACCCTCCCTGGGAGGTCAACCTGGCCTGCCGGCTAGTGAGAGCCCGGTCAGCGGAACCATCCAAGGGGAACATCTCTTACCCTCCCTGGGAGGTCAACCTGGCCTGCCGGCTAGTGAGAGCCCAGTCAGCGGAACCATCCGAGGGGAACATATCTTACCCTCCCTGGGAGGTCAACCTGGCCTGCCGGCTAGTGAGAGCCCGGTCAGCGGAACCATCTGAGGGGAACATCTCTTACGCTCCCTGGGAGGTCAACCTGGCCTGCCGGCTAGTGAGAGCCCGGTCAGCGGAACCATCCGAGGGCAACAACACTTACCTCCCTCGGAGGTCAACCTGTCCTGCCGTCTGGTGAGAGCTCGGTCAGCGGAACCATCCAAGGGGAACATCGCTTACCCTCCCTGGGAGGTCAACCTGTCCTGCCGGCTACCGAGGGCCCGGTCAGCGGAACCATCTGAGGCGAAAAGTATTTTGGAAAGAACTTTTATTACATTAGTCATTCGGTTACATGCAGGAAAAACTAAGTATGAAAACACTCCATCCTACTACATGGACTCAAAGAAAAAACTAAGCACGGAGACCGGGACTCGGGCTTTTACTCCCAGGCATGGTCCTCCTCGACCTCTTCTGGTTGTTGACGCTGCGGCTTCGGACACCTCGCCTCCCTTAACTCCAAGAACTCGGGGTAGGCGGATGTCGCGTGACCCTCCTCCTCGTGGAAGTCACAGTAAGGTAACTCCACTCGGATGCTCCCTCTTCCTCCCACGCGGTTCCTTCTTCTTCTTTGGCCGATTGACATGGTTTGCTGGGGCGGTGGAGGGGGTGTTTTCTGCCCCTGCCTCCACCTCGGGAGGTCGGCCCCCTCTTCCTGAAAGCTGTCCTCTTGGTCGAACTTCCTCTTGGGAGCCTCTACCTTCCTCGCATGCTGCCTTGCCTCTGGCTCACTCAGCTTGGACAGCCTTCTTATGAACTCCGGGTTGGCCTCCTCACTTTCAACTTCTTCTGCCACCCTTTCCATCAACTCCTCAAAGGACGAAGGAGCTCTTCTCTTGAGGTCCATCTTGAAGAAGCCCTCCCGCAGCCCCACCGTGAAGGCGAGCTTGAGGGTGTACCCGAGCACTTCTTGGACGAGGAGAACCTCCTCCCTGAACCGTTCCAGATAGTGAGCCAGCGACTCCTCTGGCTCTTGCTTGATCTTGAAAAGTGCTCCGACATCTTTCTTCCTCTTCCTTGACATCGAGAAGCATAGCAGGAAGCCTCGACGCAAGTATTCAAAGGCATAGATGGATCCCGCAGGGAGCTACTGGAACCAATATCTAGCCTTCTCCTTCAGAGTTGTCGCGAAGAGTCGACACTTGAAAGCATCCGTCATGGGCCTGATGGAGACCATATCCTCAAACCACTGTAGGTGCATGACAGGGTCATCCTTGCCGGAGTTGTGGGACGTCTCCGCCCCCTGAACCCCTCTGGAACCGGGGCTGAGAGGATCTGCTCACAAAAAGGACTTCCCACGCTCGCCCCCTTTTGGGGCAGGGCGAGTGGGGGCATGGCGCCTCCCCTCTCGCCCCCTTGTGCCTCGGCGAGTGGGGGTCGAGGACCTCCCCACTCGCCCACTTGGGTCTCGGCGAGTGGGGGTCGAGGACCTCCCCACTCGCCCACTTGGGTCTCGGCGAGTGGAGGTCGAGGACCTCCCCACTCGCCCACTTGGGCCTCGGCGAGTGGGGGTCGAGGACCTCCCCACTCGCCCACTTGGGTCTCGACGAGTGGGGGTCGAGGACCTCCCCACTCGCCCCCTTCCAGCACCTCCTTCCCGGATGGCTGGCCGAGGGTGTTCTCGCCAACCTGCTGAGGTGAGGCCTCCGAACCACTTTCTCTCCTGCCTTCGCTTATCGTGGCGAAAGCTACCTGCAAGGTCTGCATGACCTCCCGCTTGAGATTTTCAAACATCTCCAATGTCACCCCAGCCACCGGGGGATGCGAGTGACCTGGGTCGGATCCTCCACCTCCTGCCATGGAGCTCGGCTTGAGACTTTCTTGAGTTGGTCACACTCCACGCTCACCGCACCAAAATGTTGAAACTGATTTCTCGGTCTTTGTGGAGTTCGGTGCCCCCAACAAGTTGAGGGGTGGCCAACTCTTACTCCCCCAAGGGAGAGCTTTAGGTTGAAGGTGTTGGAACTATGAACAGGACCAAGGGCTCAGCGAGGAGGTCCCACCACATACCCGGAAGATCTTTAGAGCGCTTCCCCTCCCAAGCCAATGCCGGGCTTGGGCACCACTGAAGGCTCTCCTCACCCCACTAGAGAGAGACCTGGGGAGGGAGAGGGAGAGAGAGCTAGCCTAGGATAAGCTTGCCTCCAAATGGTGCCCCCTTGGTCCTATTTATAGGATTTCTGGATTTGGGCTGCGAATAGCCAAAAACTGGCCCGCGGAATTACCAAAATATCCTCGGATTGGGCTGCAGATAGCCAAATCCCGCTGTTCTGGAACGCTAAACGCAGACCGACCCCTCCGTCTGGAACTATGTGAGAGGGGGTACCTCGCGGGTCTCGGCGAGCACCCTGCTGGTCTCGGCGAGCCCCCTAACTGGGGTACCTCGCAAGTCTCGGCGAGCGCCCTGCTGGTCTCGGCGAGCCCCCTAACTGGGGTACCTCGCGGGTCTCGGCGAGCACCCTGCTGGTCTCGGCGAGCCCCCTAACTGGGGTACCTCGCGGGTCTCGGCGAGCACCCTGCTGGTCTCGACGAGCCCCCTAACTGGGGTACCTCGCGGGTCTCGGCGAGCACCCTGTTGGTCTCGGCGAGCCCCCTAACTGGGGTACCTCGCGGGTCTCGGCGAGCACCCTGCTGGTCTCGGCGAGCCCCCTAACTGGGTGAAAGTGGAGGTTTAGTTCTTATTTATCTTATTAAAAGATCTTGATTAAGTTTTGGTTTCAAAATAAATGATATGTATATTTATATGTGTTTGCTGTATGAGTAATTAACACAAGCAGTGAGAGTGCACATCACAAGTAAAAACATAAAACAATGAACAAACCAAAACAATCCAGAATGACACAAAGAAATATAGTAGTTCCCCTCAACTGGGTACATCTACTCTTCTACCCACTGGTAGGAATCCACTAGGAGGTTGTTGATAAGGTGCCCTCACACCAAGTGAGTTTTTGATAAGGTGCTCTAACCAAGATGCAGGTTTTTGCTAAGGTGCCCTGTCACCAAGATTAACTTTTGAAGGGAGTTATAACCCTGTACAGGATAGGGGTAAGGAAATAAAATAAAACAGAAATTGTAATGTTCTTCTCTGTATAAGAAGACTCTTGAAGATCCAGATGTGGTGTTGAATGGATCTTGATATAGAAGAGCTCCCCCTGTCTGATATAGATTGTTGACAGTTCTGGAGGTCTCTCCTTTCAAACACTTCTTTCCTCTGTTGCAATGATAATCCTGAGCAAGTAGTTGTGATTTGTGTCTCAGGATGTTTTTAATCTGCAGGAAGATGTTAGCAACCAAGAATGTGCTATATTTTTGTGTCGTCTTTTTATCTCTGTATGTGTCCCCCTGTTTCTCTCATTCTCTTTAGTATTTATAATCTGAGAAGTACTTTTGAATTCTTGTCCGGGAAAATGGAAAGAGATAAAGTCTCTTTAATTTCATTCCTTGGGAAGATAAGTTTGCCGATTTGACACAACAGAAACGGCTATGATCTTTAATGTTGCAACGGCTAGATTAGCAAAAGATATTGCATAATATATAAGAGAGCTGTCAGCATAAATCATATTTTAGTCGAACTGACAGAGGCATATAAAATTTCGTCGAACTCAGCTTTGCTTTCGTCGAGCTGGGCTTATCTTTTGATGTGCTAAGCAATTCTCTGTATATATAAAATATACTTGATTTGATCTGAATAGATTTCGTCGATCTTGATTTATCTCTTCGACCTGCTGAGCCTTGATGATTTCGTCGAGCGCTGAGATTTATAGAAAGCGTCTAGCGCTGAGAACTGATCGTCGAACGCCGGTAGCAGTTCGTCGAGCGCAGAAGACTTATTATAATTTTAACTTTTTCTTCTCCGATTCGATCCCATTATATTTAATTTATGTTTTCTTTAGAATGATGTGATTTAAGTTATCAGATAGATGAACTTTAGAGATTAGATGTTGATCCTAACTCAAATCAAACCTAAGGTTCCAACAATCTCCCCCTATTTGAGTTGGGATCCTAAATCAAATTAAAACTAGTGTCCTGGTGGTCTCCCCCTATTTGGTTTAGGATGCCGACAGTTTTAATTTTTATATTCTCCTTTTCTCTCTCACTTGGTTTCTCTGAATTTCTCATTTTCTCTCTCACTTGGGCTTTAATAATTTTTTATCCTTTTAAAATTATTTGAGCCACTCTGCTTTCCTAGATTTTAATTTCTTAAGATCTGAATTAAAATTTTCAATTGCACCAACCTTTGTAATTAGAGAGATTAAATCTTATTTGGGGTTTTGAGCTTCTCATTTTCTCTCTCACTTGGGTAACTTTATTATCCTAGAAAGTTTTAATAAGTGAATTGCTACAGCTGTTAATGAATTTTAAGAGATGTCAGACATTTTCTTTCTCATAGAATCCCCTTATCAGAAGAGACTCACACTCAGTGCTATGATCATTTCTGATCAGTGCAGCTACAGTAGAATGCTCAAACTGACTTAGAGAAGTCTATAAGAATACAAAGTTGTCTTTAACATTGTTTTTATAATGGAAACAATCCATGTAAATTTTAGATTTGTTGTTTTAGAATTGGAATGTAGTTTAATGGAGAAAAACTTTTTAATACCTTTTGAAAATTCTATTAGAAATATATGTTTTAAGAATTTTAAAATCTGATTTTTAATGCTAATTGAAAGTTTTCTTTTGTAGTCATTAAAATATATGTTTGAAATTATTTTAAAGTTTTCTTGACAATCATTAAGCAATTTATCCTTAATTGATCTATTTTGTGCCTTTGATTTTTCTTCGGTTTTATTATTTTCAGAAGTTGAATAATTTATGTTTGTTAACTTCCTTTTAATTTCTTTATCTATTGTTATTGAATCTGTGAGAGTTATTTTAAAAACAATTTTAGAGGTAGAGTTGTGATTTGATTTTACCTTATTTACCTTTCCTAATTCTACTTCTGCATCTGGATTTTGATATGACTCATTTATGGCCATCATGCAGAAAGCTCTAGCTCTGAGTTCTTCTTCCTCTTCTTCTTCACTTAGGTTTGTTGATGGTTCTGCATCGAAAATACAATCAGTTGAAGAGATGGAAGAAGGTTCATTTACCATTCTAGAGAGGGAGTTCCAAATTCCTCTTGCAGAGGTGCAGTCTTCAACTCTTTGAAGAGTGTCTTTTGACACTGATTGAGTCAAGATCTGCATAGCTTTTGCCTCTGCATCAGTGGTAGTTTTCTTTGAAGAAGATATATCAGCGCCAGCATAAACAGGTCCTGTCAAAATAGATTTGTAAATTTCTTCATCTATGGCATTCATATATAGTTTGATTCTAACTTGCCATAAAGTAAATCTATCTAGATTACAAACAGGTGGATCTGAAAATAAGAAGTCTTGTGTCATTTTGAAAAACTTTTGGAACAAATTTAAGAACTATGTGATCTTTGTGATTTCAGGTGTTAGCCTGTGTGAAAAAAATCAACTCCTCTGATACCAATTGAAAGTGGAGGTTTAGTTCTTATTTATCTTATTAAAAGATCTTGATTAAGTTTTGGTTTCAAAATAAATGATATGTATATTTATATGTGTTTGCTGTATGAGTAATTAACACAAGCAGTGAGAGTGCACATCACAAGTAAAAACATAAAACAATGAACAAACCAAAACAATCCAGAATGACACAAAGAAATATAGTAGTTCCCCTCAACTGGGTACATCTACTCTTCTACCCACTGGTAGGAATCCACTAGGAGGTTGTTGATAAGGTGCCCTCACACCAAGTGAGTTTTTGATAAGGTGCTCTAACCAAGATGCAGGTTTTTGCTAAGGTGCCCTGTCACCAAGATTAACTTTTGAAGGGAGTTATAACCCTGTACAGGATAGGGGTAAGGAAATAAAATAAAACAGAAATTGTAATGTTCTTCTCTGTATAAGAAGACTCTTGAAGATCCAGATGTGGTGTTGAATGGATCTTGATATAGAAGAGCTCCCCCTGTCTGATATAGATTGTTGACAGTTCTGGAGGTCTCTCCTTTCAAACACTTCTTTCCTCTATTGCAATGATAATCCTGAGCAAGTAGTTGTGATTTGTGTCTCAGGATGTTTTTAATCTGCAGGAAGATGTTAGCAACCAAGAATGTGCTATATTTTTGTGTGTCGTCTTTTTATCTCTGTATGTGTCCCCCTGTTTCTCTCATTCTCTTTAGTATTTATAATCTGAGAAGTACTTTTGAATTCTTGTCCGGGAAAATGGAAAGAGATAAAGTCTCTTTAATTTCATTCCTTGGGAAGATAAGTTTGCCGATTTGACACAACAGAAACGGCTATGATCTTTAATGCTGCAACGGCTAGATTAGCAAAAGATATTGCATAATATATAAGAGAGCTGTCAGCATAAATCATATTTTAGTCGAACTGACAGAGGCATATAAAATTTCGTCGAACTCAGCTTTGCTTTCGTCGAGCTGGGCTTATCTTTTGATGTGCTAAGCAATTCTCTGTATATATAAAATATACTTGATTTGATCTGAATAGATTTCGTCGATCTTGATTTATCTCGTCGACCTGCTGAGCCTTGATGATTTCATCGAGCGCTGAGATTTATAGAAAGCGTCGAGCGCTGAGCACTGATCGTCGAACGCCGGTAGCAGTTCGTCGAGCGCAGAAGACTTATTATAATTTTAACTTTTTCTTCTCCGATTCGATCCCATTATATTTAATTTATGTTTTCTTTAGAATGATGTGATTTAAGTTATCAGATAGATGAACTTTAGAGATTAGATGTTGATCCTAACTCAAATCAAACCTAAGGTTCCAACACTGGGGTACCTCGCGGAGAAATGATACTCTGAAATGCCTCTTGGCTCAAGAACCTACTCAGCGAATACAGGGTTGTACAATCCACCTCCATTTTGAATCTTTCGAATTCTGACTCCAGTTGAAATAACTTTGAATCCTTTACCTGCGAAGTACCTTCATGAGTGATTTCTAAAGGATTCCAAATTTCATATGCAGTATCACAAGCACAAACTCTATTAAATTCAGTGCGATCTAGTGCGCAAAATAAAGCATTCATGGCTTTTGCATTGTTTTTACATTTTAATTTATCATTGTCATCCCACTTATCTTTGGGTTTGTCCATTGTTACATTTCCTACATCATATGTTGGGGAAGTATAACTCGTCTCGACCATATTCCAAACTTCCATGTCGAGAGCTATTAGAAAACACCGCATTCGGGTTTTCCAATAGTTATAGTCCGTGCCCGTAAAAAGTGGTGGCCTACTAATTCCTTGCCCCTCAACGAATGCGTGATCGTTGTGCGCCATTACTCCCGGTGGTAAAACCGTTTTGGAGTAACCTCCCTCTGATACCACGTGTTGGATCTTGTGGCGCCCTTAGAGGGGGGGGGGGGGGGTGAATAAGGGCCTTTTAAAAAATACGATTTTTTACTTACGAATTTTAAAACAAATTTTACTTTTCTAAAAATTACTTATAAAAATTTCAAACCAATGTAATTTTAAATTAATTCAAACACAAATTTCTAAGTTAAAGATTAAGCAACCATATTTGCAATTAAAGAAAAAGTCATAATTTTATAATCATGAAACTCCCAAACAAATAATATGATCTTAACAATGCTTAAGATCAAGGCACAAATATGATAATAATTCTTTTACAATTTGTGTTTACCAATCCTTCTCCCATGGATCGGAAGGCTATCACTTGAGACCAAGCCCAAGCCTATCCTCTAGATCTTCCCAAGATCTAGACGTAGCACACAAGGCCACGATTTCCCACCAAGCCACGCAAGGACTTGGACACTCCACACAAGGAAGTGATTTTCCCCTAAGCCACGCAAGGACTTAGACGTCACGCACAAGGAGACGATTTCCCTACCAATACAAAGTGAAATGTATATAAATGAAAATAAAAAATGAAAAGAACAACTCCCTAGAAATTCAGATCTCTGAAAGGAAGGTTGAAGCCTCGAGATGATCGTTGATGTAGAAGCGCGTCCGATCTCATCTTCAATCTCAAACCTTCTAAGCACAAATGGGATTTGATGAGGTTCTGGAGCTCTCTGGTTCGTAAGCACTCAGGAAGGGACTTGAAATCCTCAAAGCTTGGAATGCACGAACAAAATGAGCCAATATATAGATTTTCACTGTCGCCTGGGCGACATCACTGTCAGAATTCCGACAGCGCTAAACTGCCACTCGTAGTGCTGTCGTGCGGGCAGTTACTGTAACTTCCGAGCTGTCACCTGGGCGACATCGCTTTCGGATTTCCGACAGCGCAAAACTGCCGTTCATTGTGTTGTCGTGCAGGAAGTTGTTGTAACTTCTCTGCTGTCGCCTGAGCGACATTAGCTGTCGGAAAATTTCGACATCAAAATTTTCATATACTCAAATTGAGCTCCAGCAGAATTGTGAACATCTCATACCTGTTACCTGCACACCATCAATAAAAATAGAATCAAATACAAATGGGACTTTGTTATTATCAAACCGGAAGAGTGCGAAACGCATGCTCCAACACACACTAGTTCTCTTTATTTTTAATCATTTTTATCTTCACACTATGTGTGCTTCTTTTAATATTCGTTGCCGCTTTTGTGGAGATATATCGCACGCTAGTGATAGATGTTCAAAGGGAGATAATAGCCCTAGCACTCAAGGCCCAGCATATGGAGCACCGACTTCGTCTGGTACTCCATATGGTGCGCGTAAGTCCTATGGCTATTTTGCCGAGCCTTTACCGTCACACTTCTTTTCGGCTTCATCTCCTGTTGTGCCAAAGAAGCCCGCAAGGCACTGCTTGTTTTGTCAGAGCACGGATCATGCCTTGAAGGATTATGCTGCTTATCTTCGCCAATTGGATGAGGATGACGAGCCGGATATCCGGATCGTCCCGACTCCTACTTCTGGCAGCACACCTTCAACATCTGGTTATGTGCCCATTTTACCTTCAAGCTTTGAAGGGTATGATGTGGATACAGTCACCAGATGTGTGGATGATCTAGACTCTGACATGACTGAGCCCATCTCCCCTGTTCATATATCACCATGCATGAATTTGATTCTTTGTGAGGAATCGGTGCTTGACATTTATCCAAGCACTATTCCTCCCCCTGTTGTACATACTACTATACTCGTCTCAGACGACATTGTTGAGGATGTGCCGCAGGATGAGGCTAGCGATCTATGTGTTGTGCTTGTTCCTATGGGGGAGGACAACCTTCTAGGTGAAGAGGAGCTTTCCTCAGCACCGGTAGAGGAAGTCCAACTCTTGGGCATGACCACTGTTGATCCCGCCGAACCTTATAACATTGATGACAATGCAAACATTATTTTACTTTCCCAACCTGATGGGAGTGAGACCGGGACCACTCCCCCGCTTGATTTTTATTTAAGTCATTCTTCTTGTTTATTTCTTGATCCCCTTTCTTCATCTGAGCCTGTGCAGGTTGAGTCTTCATAGGTACTTCAGGAGGACTTGGAGCATGATGCTCAAGTCATTGATATGAGCATTCTCTTATGTGAGGAGGTTGATCCCCCCTCCATAGAGGAAGCTCCACTCATTGCCTTCTCCTCCTACTGCCTCCCTGGAGATGATACCTTGCTGGGCAAGGATTTATTTTGTGGTGAGACGAGTGAGGACCAGCATTCCTCCTCTTCTTACTTCCTATTTCCTCTACCTGTGTTAAGCAAGTATTATTATTTAGGTAGAGGGGTAACTGTTCTGTCTCCATATCGGTACCCGCTACCGACACGCATATTAGAACAGTTACCTGTTCATTTTCTCTTTCATACGCCCATTAGCTAGAACTGTTATGTTTTTAAATAAGTCGTGCTGGGATGACAATAACCCCAATAATTATCTTACTTTTTCTTGTCCTTTATTTTATCTCCCACTCTAACGAGTTAGTTAGGTGTTATTTTAGTTTTCTTGTGCGGAGACCACCCTTTGCAGGTATTTTCTATTTGTGAAGGCGGTGGTCGTGATTCTTCGTAGAGCTTCACTGCAGGCGTCCAGAATGCTTTCTTGCTAAGCATTGGGTACCCTCTTCCCCTAACTTTGTTTTAGAATATCTTAATGCATAGTTTAAGTCTGGGGGAGATATTTTTGTGTACCCACTCACGTGAACATTTATTCAGCATGCTAGAAGTCTTATTTCAAATATTTTTGTTCATTTTGTCTGCACACAAAGCACCCACTTTTGAGCGAGCTAACTTGTATGTGTATATCCGTTCATACTTATTTTGGTTGGACTGTGAAATAGGATGTTAGCTTAGGAATTGCAATTCAGAGTATAATGTTGACTCTTGTAGTGCTCTAGTCGCATCTGCATGCTTCCATAGAAATTTGAGTAAAATTAGACTATCTCTATGCTTTTAATTTACAATTAGTATTCTTGCGTAATCTTTGATTTACTTTACTCATTTGGTGAATGTGACTGAAATTTACGGTAGCACGGTGTTGTGTGTAAGCGAGCTCTAGTTGTGTGTTGCTCGAGTCGGAAGGAAGGTTTACCTTTCTCGTTGGCTAAGAACTTGCCCCAAGCGACTCTTGAAGCATGGGTGAGAGCAACTCATCTTGTTAAATATGATGTAGGCCTTTGTTTTGGCTAGTTTGAGCCTTGTTTTCCATGACCAATGCGCTTACCTTTGCAAGCCAAGTTTGTGCCTACCCCTCCTTTGTTTCAGCTCCTCTTTCAATCACCAAAGCCTGAAGCTTATCCAATTATCGCAACAAAAAATGTGCTAACTGAAATTACATTTCATATTTGGATGTGATGCTTGGAACCTTTGCGATGTGAAACAATGATTTGCTGAACTTCTTTTTGTAAACCAACCGGGGATAAAAGAAAAAGAAAAAAAAAGAGAATAATGAAGTTAAAAGAAAAAAAAAGATTTAGAATGAAAAGAAATCCCCTTGAGCGTAATAGAAAATTCAGTTGGTATTTGCTGGAGTAGGCTGTGTGCACCCCCAGTTTTCAAGCTAAGTCTGGTGGTGTGTCACACTAGCATCACTTGTGGTCTTGTTTTGGGTTCAGCGTTATCCTTAGACTCAATTGGGTTGCGTAGCCGTCTCGTTTATCATTGAATATCATACCGTAACCTAAGCCCCATTATAACCGTAAAGCCCTATTGATTTAACTTGTGAGTTTGCTAGCGCCGTGGAGAGAGTGTAACCGGGCAAGCTTATGGTTCTCGTCGTTGATGGATTTCAGCGGAGTTATTCCCTAATTCTGGTCTTTCGCAACACCCTCCTGAGTGGCTTGTTTACTTTCACACCGGGCACGACCGCATAAATTCTTCACGAATCACCATCTGAGTACAAATAAATCTCTATTTACGCATTTTTACTTTTGTAAATTTGTTAGTATAGTTAGAATCTTCTTTTACAGAATTTTTATGTGCATATGTATGATACTTCGCATCTTACTCTGTCTTTGCAATTTTCTACTCTAGCTACCTTTTTCATACTCCGCCAGATTTGTTTGCTCGGGACGCGCAAACAGGTAAGTCTGGGGGTGTGATGAGTCCCTATTATATACATATTTTCGGACTCATTTAGGCTAGTTTTCCTGCATTTGTACTTCAGTCTCGTCAATATTTCTTCCATTCATGCTTTTATTTGAAGTACATGTCTTTGCCTGTTTTTGTGTGCAATTGCGCACTTTGTTGTTGGGGGTAAGCACTTCGTGCTCCCCATCGTATTGTCTGTATTTCTGCGCTGCTAGAAGTATTTCCTCAGTTTGTGCTTGAGCTGTAAATGAGGGCTGATCCCCATTGTGCTAGAATTCATTTCTGTATGTATCGCATGATCGTGCGTTTTCTTGGCGCACGGTCAATTGCGGTCGTGCATTCATGATGCCCAGCAAAATGGAGCCTCGGAGTTTACTCGTGCGTTTTGACGCACGGGCGGGTTAGCCTGTGCGTGAGTAAAACGCACGGGCGCATTCCTTCTTCTCCTGCACACCTGCTGCGCTTAAGTATCGCACGGTCCACGCACGGTCGTGCGTTCGACCGTGCGTGACCAAATTTCTGATGTTTTCCTATAAAAGCTGCAGCTTCAACCTAAATCAAGAGAGTTCCGTACATGCCGTACAGCAGCGCCGATTTCGCCATCTCCACTAGGGTTTCGTCCCTTTGGCCTCCTCCTTCATCCTAGAGCTTCAAGGGAGATCTAGCCGCCATTACCTTCAAGCAAGAGGAAGTTTGCAACCTCTACCGGATCGTGAGACGAAGAAGACGGGTTCATTGGAGAGTCGTGACAGCTCTCTCTACCCCAGACGTAGTTGTGGACCGAGCTTGGACGTGGATTGACAACCCGGCGATTCCAACCGTGAATCTACAACGAGCCTTCGAATTCGGTCGATTTCTTGCATTGTTCTTCTCTTATTGATATGTATGTAGTTAGATCTAAATATTATGATGAAGTGGCACATAAACTTGTGTGTATTTCTGTATTTCATGTCTATGTGAAATGCTTTTGTGGTTTATGTGATTTGAGGAGCGCCCCATTCCAGCCTCCATCCCACCGTCGCGTTCGTTTGCCGCACTAGCAATTGCTAGTGGCATGCTTGTCGAAGAGGTGCTTGCGACCCTCATTCTGTTTGCCTACTCGTCCATCCGCCCTTACGAAGTAGCGCGCTCAAGGCCTACATAGTTTTCATCCCTCCTGGCGAAGCACTGCATAGTGGCATTGCATAGGAGTAGTTATAATATTTTCTCTTTATTTTCCACAATCCAAAACCCCCGTTTCCGCATCCATCCAACTTAAAGGACTTCAATCTCAAGTCCTTCCTCAATAGATAACTCCACCTTACTGTGTTCCTTCGAGATCGATACTTGGGGATTCACTCCCACATTTTATATTACTTGAACGATCGGTACACTGCCATTTCGTGCCGCAGTCTTGCTACCGCATATAGCGGTGTGCTAAGATTTGCGCATCAGCAGGTGGTGACACCGAGGATGTTCTCGGACTTCAGGAGGGAGGTGCTTGACACCTTCGGACTCGCGGTCGTGGCGCTGCGGAGCGAGTTCGCGACCCCAGGACCTCAGGCTACCCTTCCCCCAGCAGCGGCTGGCGAGAACGCCCCGGGGGTAGGGCCGGAAAGGAAGTCGCCGGAGGGTCAGTGCAAGACTTAGAAGGGCGAGTGCTGTTCGCCAGGCCGGCGAGCTCTGTGTCGGCGAGCTCTGTGCCGGCGAGTGCGGCGCAGACGAGCGCGCGCCCGCAGGATGTAGCGACTGTGGGAGTCATCCAGGCGAACACCATTCCCGCGAGCCCGAGTCTGGCGAGAGAACTCGGGGGTCGTGAGGAGCGAGAAAGTGTGGCAGAAGGGGGAAGTCCCTTCTGCGAGTTGGTACTTTCTGCACCTGTCCTGGCAGGGTTCGGAGAGTGGGACAGGGTGTACTACAACGACAGGGATGATCCTGTCCAGCATCTCCAGTCTTTTGAGGACTCAGTCTCCATCAGGCCGATGTCGGATGCTTTCAAGTGTCGGATCTTCGCCGTCACTCTTAAAGAAAAGGCCAGGGACTGGTTCCATCAAATCCCTACAGGATCGATCTACGCTTTCGAAGATTTGCGCCGGAGTTTCTTGTTGCGATTCTCAACTTCAAAGAAAAGGAAGAAGGACGCCGAGTCTCTCTTCAAAGTGAAGCAGGAGCCGAAGGAGTCGTTGGCTCGCTACGCGAATAGGTTCCAGGAAGAGGTACTGCTCACTCAGGAGATGCCTGGGTTTGCGCTCCAGCTTGCCTTCACAGTCGGGCTGAGGGAAAGTTTCTTCAAAATGGCTTTGAAGAGGAAAGCCCCCGTCTCCTACGAGGAGTTGATGGAGAGGGTGGCAGATGAGATTGAGAGTGAAGAGGCAAACCCGGAGCTCGCCAAGAGGCTTGCGAAGCTCAGTGAGCCAGAGGTCAGGCAGCAGGAGGTAAGGAGAAGGGAAGAGCCCAGGGACCCGGAGGGGGAGGGGAGGCAGCGTGCCGAAGGAATGCAGGGTTAGGGAAGGGGTTACGACCCTGGAAGGGGTAACTTCTATGGAGGACAAGGAAGACCCCATCAGTTGGGGTGGAGGCAGGGTCCGAGGCAATTGCCTCCCCCACCCCAGCAAGCCAAGGCGATCAGGCGGGGAAGAGGAGGAAGATGAAGGAGAGAAGAGGCGAGAGAAGAAGCGGGGGAAAGAAGGAGGAGGAATAGGATGGCGGAAGGCGAAGCAGGGGAGGTGACGTTTTCGTATTGTGACTTCCACGATGAGGAAGGTCACGCGACGGCCACCTGCCAAGAGTTCCTGGAAACAAAAAGGGGCCGAGTGCCCGCGCCGAGGCAATAGGTGAGAATTGAGGAGGTTGGTCCTCGAGGGGAGGAGGAAGAAAGGTGTGAAGATAGAGTTGATGTGGGGAGTAGAGGAGGGATCGGGGTGATCCATGGGGGGGGTGGGGGGGGTAGGGGTGGAGGCAACCCGCAAGGCCAGCCTCCATACCATCTATCGGCGGAGCGTGGCCTCAACATCCACTGCTCCACCCCCAGCAGAAAGAATTACCTTCTCCCAGAAGGACATGCCAAGCTACGAAGACCCGTTCTGCGATGCGCTGGTCATCCAGACCGCCATCGAGAATTTCACCATCTCGCGGATTCTAGCGATAACGGGAGCTCAGTCAACGTCGTCTTCAAGAAGGAGTTTGACGAGATGAGGGTGGAAGCCAAGAGGGTGTTGGCCTCGGATGGCCCCCTATTCGGCTTTTCGGGAGAAAGGAAGGAGGTAGAAGGTGGAGTTGGGCTCCATGTTACCCTCGGAGGGCAGTCCCGGAACTGCCGCTTCGTGATAGTGGATGCCCCGAGCAGCTACAGCGCCATCTTCGGATGACCTCTCATCAGCGCGTTCAGATGCGTCCCTTCCACCTTCCACCAGTGTCTCAAGTTCAACACGGGTGGAGTCCAGGTCCGGATCCGAGGAGATCCCAAGATGGTGAGACAGTGCTATGTGACGGCTGTCAACACCGTCACCTGGATGGGTGAAGCGGAGGAGTTCGATAAAGCGATGGAGGAGGCGGCAGAAGCCGGAGAAGAGAATGGAGTCGAGGAAAGGATGGAGGAAGAGGAAGTTCATGCCTAGGAAGGGGTCACTGAAAGGCCCAGGGCGGAGAACGGAGAAGAAGAGGGGAAAGGAGAAGGTGCCCGGGAAGGAGGGGCAGAGGAGTTGATGATGGTAGGGGAGGAAGAGGCGGAGGAAGGAGCCCAAGCGCTCGCTTGCAGTGGAGGGGAGGAAAGTGCTTGGGGAGAGAAATCCGGGCTGGAGGCCGTGGATGAGGTCGTGGAGCTTAAAGTCACCACTCGGCTTGGGGCGGTGGAAAAGGTTTGAGTCAGCGGAGAGCTCAGTTCGGGGGAGCAGGCTGAGATCTTAGCCTGCGTGCAGAAGAATGTGGATGTCTTCGCATGGAGCGCCGCGGAGATGCCCGGGATCGATGCGGATGTGGCTTGCCATCGCCTCAACCTCGACCCCGGCACCCGCCCCATCCGCCAAAAGAAGAGGGCCACGACGGACAAGCTGGAGGGACCAATCCGCGAGGAGGTGAAAAAGCTCATAAAATCAGGTTTTGTGTCGGAGATCCAGTATCCAGGCTGGGTCTCCAATGTAGTCATGGTAAAAAAAGGGGGAGGTAAGTGGCGCATGTGTATCGACTTTTCACTTCTTAATAAATCATTCCCGAAAGGTTGCTACCCCCTGCCTAGAATCGACGCGCTAGTTGACTCAGCCGTTGGTTTCTCTGTAATGTCTTTCTTAGATGCTTTTTCAGGTTATCACCAAATCCGCATGCACCCCCCGGACATCAAAGATGTCTCCTTCATCACGGGGGACGGATGCTACAGTTATAAGATGATGCCCTTTGGGCTCAAGAATGCAGGTGCCACCTATCCAAGGATGATGGATCGGGTCTTTCGCGAACAAAGGGGAAGAAACTTGGAGGTCTATGTTGATGACCTAATGGTAAAGAGCCGGGACCTTGGGTCTCACCTACGAGACCTTGAGGAGACATTTGGGACCCTACAGAAGTATAAGATGAAACTCAACCCCTTGAAGTGTGTCTTGGGGCTAGCCGAGGGAAGTTCCTAGGCCACTTGCTCACCTCGGCAGGAGTGGAACCTAACCAAAACAAGGTCAAGGCGATAATGGAGTTGGGGTCGCCGAGAAGCCCGAAGGAGGTTCAAAGCCTCACGGGGAAGCTGGCCGGACTTAGCAGGTTCCTCTCCAAGGCGGGAGAGAAGTGTGCACCCTTCTTCAAGGTGCTGAGGGGCAATAAGAAATTCGAATGTACCCCGGAGTGTGAGGAAGCTTTTCGAGCCTTGAAAGAGCAACTCACCCAAACCCCCCTACTTCAAGGGCCGAGACCGGGAGAAGACCCATCCCTATCTCTGGGAGTGGGATTTGAAGCGGTAAGTTCGGTATTGATCTGAGAGGAAGGAAGAAAGCAGTTCCCTATCTACTATGTCAGCCGAGTGCTGAAAAAGGCGAAGCTCCGGTACCCAATCTTGGAGAAGTTGGCTTTTGCATTGGTGGTGGCGGCTCGGAGACTCCGGCCCTACTTCCAGGCACATTCAATCAAAGTGATAACAGATAACCCACTTCACAAGGTAATGGAAGGGGTGAAACACTCGGGAAGATTGGAAAAGTGGTCCGTGGAGCTGAGCGAGTTCAACATTACGTTTGTCCCTAGGGCGTCAGTCAAGGCCCAGGCAGTGGCAGACTTCATGGCGGACTACGCATCCAAAGTAGGGGAACATGAATCGCCTCCCCCAGTGGCGTGGAAGATGTTGGTAGATGGTGCGTCAGGAAGACACTCCTATGGAGGGGAATCATCTTGGTGAGCCCCCAAGGGACCAAGATTGAGCAAGCTTTGAACATCCACTTCCCGATTACCAACAACCAAGTGGAGTACGAGGCGGTGATAGCGGGCCTGCGGTTGGCTCGGGAATTGGGGGTACAAGATGTGGAGGTCTCGACGGATTCCATGGTGGTCGCATGCCAAGTCAGGGGGAGTTTGAGGCGAAGGACTCGACTCTCCTGCGGTACCTGGAAAAGGTCAAGGGGGTCATCGGGCATTTCCGCACTTTCTCCATCAAGCACATGCCAATGGAGGAGAGCACCCCCACAGACCTCCTAGGCAAATTCGGTCCCCGAGCAGGAGGAACGGTTTCGGAACTCTTCCGACCCACCATCGAGGAAGGGGAGCTGATGGAGGTGGATTAGCGGGTCTCGTGGATGGATCCCTTCATCTCTTTCCTATCATCAGGGAAATTCCCTGAAGGAGACATAGACAGACGACGCTTCAGGTATAAGTCAGCTTATTACTCTTTGCATACAGGAGGGCTCTACAGGAAGACTCTCTCGGTACTCCTGGCCCGTTGTGTTTCAGAGGAGGAGGTTCTGAGAATCCTGGAAGAAATTCACTCCGGGGAATGTGGGAGTCACTCCGGGAGCCGAACTCTTGAAGGGAGGGTGTTGAGACAAGGCTACTTATGGCCCACCCTCAGCAAGGATGCGGCGGAGTTCGCAAGGAGGTGTTCAAAGTTCCAGCTTTATGCTCTGCTCCAACTCCTCCCAGCTCAGAGGCTCCGAACAATCACAGCTCCCTGGCCCTTCGCCATATGGGGGTTGGACCTAGTTGGCCCTTTCCCTCAAGATAGCGGCCAAAGAAGGTTCTTACTGGTCATGATCGATTATTTCTCCAAATGGGTAGAAGTGAAGGCGCTCGCCAAGGTAACATCTCAAGTTGTGAGGAATTTTGTATGGGGAGAAATAATCTGCAGGCACGGCCTCCCCCTGGCTATAGTGACGGACAACGGGCCGCAATTTGCTAGCAAAGAATTTGTTAGCTTCTGCACCCAGCTTGGCATCGACCTAAGGTTCGCATCGGTTCACCACCTAAGAAGCAACGACCAGGTGGAAGCGACAAACAAAGTAATCGTCAACCTACTGAAGAAGAAGTTGGAGAACCTCCGAGGGAATTGGGTAGAGCAACTACCATACATTCTCTGGGCCCTGAGGACTACCCCTAACACCGCCACCGGGGAGACCCCATTCAAACTTTCTCATGGGTCCGAAGCAGTCCTTCCCATAGAGTTCGAAGTAAAGACCCCCAGGGTGATCGCTGCAGGTGAGGGGGATGGTGAGTGGCTGGTGTAACAGTCCTGGCCCAGCCTGACCCGGGCCCCTGGCACCAGAACTGCCAGCACCTGAAGGGTCTAGCCTGACCCGGGCCCCTAGCCCCCTTCAGGTTAAGCCTGACCCCAACAACTGGTCAACAACAAGCCTGCAGGCCGTACACCCCAACCCCTCTCTGGCCCACCACAGGGCACAGCGGGTTGTTGGAGACCGCAGTCCCCCTTCGATGAGAATTGAGCAAGTTAAGCGGCAGCGCGGGACTTCCCAGGAGGTCACCCATCCCAGAACTACTCCAGCCCGAGCACGCTTAACTATGGAGTACTTTCACTTCTCATCACCAATTGAGCTGCAGCTCAGTTGGTGATGAGAAGTGAAAGTACTCCATAGTTAAGCGTGCTCGGGCTGGAGTAGTTCTGGGATGGGTGACCTCCTGGGAAGTCCACGCGCTGCCGCTTAACTTGCTCAATTCTCATCGAAGGGGGACTGCGGTCTCCAACAACCCGCTGTGCCCTGTGGTGGGCCAGAGAGGGGTTGGGGTGTACGGCCTGCAGGCTTGTTGTTGACCAGTTGTTGGGGTCAGGCTTAACCTGAAGGGGGCTAGGGGCCCGGGTCAGGCTAGACCCTTCAGGCGCCGGCAGTTCTGGTGCCAGGGGCCCGGGTCAGGCTGGGCCAGGACTGTTACAAAAAGTGCACTCCAGGAAAGTTGGGCTAGCACTTTATTTTGTGTTCACAATAGACCTGCTGCTATGGTCTATGGGTGGTTCTCTACTGTGCTGCTGCTATGGTTTATGTGACCCTCGTGACCCCAACCTAAATTTCGGGGGCGAAATTATATTTTTTTTCGTTTATAGGATTTGTAACATCCCAATCCTGGAGGATCAGATATTGTTGTTGCTGATTAAAATTCTCGGCTAGCAGCTTCCGTTCGACGAATTCGTCGAATTCGTCGAACGCAAGCTGCTCCCGTTCGTCGCTCGACGAACGGGGAGCGCTCCCGTTCGACGAATGTCGAACGGGGAGCGTTCAGCAAAAAGGGCTCCCGTTCGTCGATCGACGAACGGGGAGCGCTCCTGTTCGACGAATGTCGAACGGGGAGCGTTCAGCAAAAGGGCTCCCGTTCGTCGTTCGACGAACGGGGAGCTGCTCCCGTTCGACGAACGTCGAACGGGGAGCGCTCAGCTAAGGAGCAGCTCCCGTTTGTCGTTCGACGAACGGGGAGCTGCTCCCGTTCGACGAACGTCGAACGGGAAGGCTTATCATTCCCGAGAGAAAAAGAAAAGAGCCTGGCTGCTCTTTGTTTATTTTATCTTTGGGGAGCCAGTGGAATAGAGTTCAATAAGGAGATGACACTTATGATTGGAGTCCCAAGGCCTATTAATGCAAACCAAAAAGAAAGGGGCCGAGCCATCTCATTTCTCTTCTTCTTCTTCATCGTCTTCTTCCAGAACTCCATCTTCCTTTCTCTTTCTCATTCTCTGTCTCCACCTCTCCCCCACCCCCCTTAGGGTTTTGGCCAAGAAAATTCGTGGAGAAGCTCGTGCGTCCGTTGGAAGAAGAGCTAGCTTGGAAAGAGTTGAGTTCGTCCAAGCGCCGTCATGCCGCCGCGATCGTCGGCCCGGATTCAGGTGACTTCCGACCCCTCTCCCTTGGTGCTAGTATCTTAGACCCCCTAGGCGAGATATCGAACTCAATTGAGTCGATTTGGGAGCGAAATGAAGTTCTGTAGGTTGAGGCTGCGTTAGGGTTTTCGCCGTAGGGCGTCGTTCGCCGCGAAAATGCCCCCAATCGACTCCCCACTTCAATACGAACGTGGGACGTTGGTTTCGTGAGACGTGGTGGCCTTGAGAGGGAGCATGGGAGGAGAGAAGGTGTTTTGCCCTAAATTCCATTTGGGAAGACGATGAATAATTCCCTGTAAATGGGATTTCATTTATATATATATATATATATATATATATATATGTGTTCAACAAGGATGAAGAAGGTGGCCTTGCCTTGTATATATATATAGTTCCTGTTATGGATTTCAAATTATATGTACACATATATATATATGTCATTAAAGGTTTGAGAATTGAGAATAGTTTTCCTGTTATAGGAATGGTTGATCATAACTTGCATAAGATGATAAATAATCCTCTGTATAGGATTGTTAATTAATTATGACCAATGGTGGGAGTCCAGTAGCTTGGCTTGAATAGATTCCATAGTTAAATAATATGTTATGCCCTCATGTGCGCAAGTAGTCCACAGTCCTATGAGTTGGTTTAATAATGTCCATGTTATACGCACACCAATGCACACGAGTAATCAACTCGGAACGGGCGACACGGTTAACTTAGTGCGGGTCACAAGTTATAGTTATAGCCGGTGGTAAAAAGGAAAGGACCCAGTTGTTGGGGGCCTTGGATGCTAATTAGCTTCGATTGTTGCCGCGCGAGGCGGAAGGTGGTAAGGCTCATGGAGCGAGTCCTTGGTGCTCGATAGCACGCATGGTGTGTTCAAACTACGTAGGTAAACATAATTGCACATGGAGTATAGATCCTCGTGGGAGGATAAGTTGTGGCGGGTCTACGGGCTCGCTAGTCGTGACACCGACAGAAGCCGGCAGTTAGACTCAGACCGGTTGGGTTGGAATGTCTTGGTGTCCATCTACCCAATAGATCCCCTCTGCGTCTTGAAGACCCCGCATGAATGCGGGTAGTACGCAGGGACTCCGCTATGAGCAAGAGCGTCGAGGCGTACATAGGCCTAGGACCGGTAGTGTTCATACCCTCCTAGTAGTGGCGAAGCCCGTGCCACTGCCACCGTCTGGCCACGACGGGGGGCGCCTGAGTGGTTAGCTACCCTCGAAAAGTGGGAATTAAATGTCTATGTCGACATAGCAATCGTGCATGAGTCAGACCTCATATCATAATCATTACATTGCACCGCATTCATATCATAATCATTGCATTGCACCGCATTGGAACCTCATCATATAAACTTGTATGGGCATCCTTATATGATGAGTTACCTTTATACGCAGACCCTTGACTTATAAGCTTGTATGGGCATCCTTATAAGTTAAGTTCAATTCAGTTCTCTAATATTCTGCTTATGTCTGTGCTACTTATACTTGCAAATATATATAACCACTGCTACTTTTATGCTTACGAACATATTAGATAGTGCTATGGAAAGTGCGTGGGCACTTAAACAACCGACACATATGAACAACTATTACCTGTCACCTGCTTGTTTATTATTGCTAATATTGCAGCTCCTTTTCTTCCTTCCCGCCCGGTGCCTTGGAGTCGCCGGGGGAGCGGATGTGAAGCCACTTAGTCTTTATGACTAACGGTTGCTACGTCCCCTTTTTAGGAGCGCATCCTGGCGCGGCAGCGCAACCTGGAGCAGCAGCGCACGGCGCTGGGGACGGATAGTCCGGCCGGGACGACAGGGCAGGATACTACGATACCATCGCAACCGTCAGTGACAGATGTGAGCGAGTTTTGTTGTAGCCCTTGGGGCCTTTCCTTTTGTTACTCTGATATTATACACTCGTTTGGTGTGTATTTGGACTGTACTTATGCGGATATATATATCTGGTGGCTTCTTGTTGTATTTTAGATGATGGGTTGGCATTGATGATATTTGTTAGCCGGCAGGATAGGCGTCTTGTGGAGGAGGCTAGCCCGTGAGCTGGCGCTTCGGCAAGGCGGCTGTCCTGGGCATAAGACTTCCCTCGGCCGTGTTTTGTGTTCCGGAGGGGGGGGGGGGGGGGGGGGGGGGGGTCTTACATCTGGTGGCTAATAATGCGGAACAAAGGCTATCCTTGGACATGGTGGAGGAACTCCGGGACCAGGCCACCATCAGGCAGGAAGAAATCAAGCGACGAATAGCCCGATATTTTGACAAGCACATCCGAGTAAAACACTTCGAAAAAGGAGACCTAGTGCTAAAAAGGTTGACGCGGCCGGGAGAGGAGCCGTGGTTGGCAAGCTAGAGCCCAATTGGGAAGGACCTTACATTGTAAGTGAAGTGCTCAGGTTAGGAGGATACCACCTCAGGGATGTGGAAGGGGTACCTCTTGGCCAAGCCAGGAGTGGAGATGATTTAAAAAGGTTTTATCCTTAGCCATTTTTTGTAGATGACTTTTTACATTTCCTACTCAACACATGCATTTTGGAGCAATCCTTTGGCAGGTCTCAAATAGTATTGGTGATGGAATGTCCCAGATCGATTCCGCTCCCGGGCTCTCACTAGATGGGGGGTTTCAGGTTGATCTCTGGAGAGGCTGGCAAGGTGATAAGTATTGGTGCTGGAATGCCCCAGATCGATTCCGCTCCCGGGCTCTCACTAGACGGGGGGTTTCAGGTTGATCTCTGGAGATGCTGGCAAGGTGACAAGTATTGGTGCTGGAATGCCCCAGATCGATTCCGCTCCCGGGCTCTCACTAGACGGGGGGTTTCAGGTTGATCTCTGGAGAGGCTGGCAAGGTGACAAGTATTGGTGCTGGAATGCCCCAGATCAATTCTGCTCCCGGGCTCTAATTAGACGGGGGGTTTCAGGTTGATCTCTGGAGAGGCTGGAAAGGTGACAAGTATTGGTGCTGGAATCCCTCAGATCGATTCCGCTCCCGGGCTCTCACTAGACGGGGGGTTTCAGGTTGATCTCTGGAGAGGCTGGCAAGGTGACAAGTATTGGTGCTGGAATACCCCAGACCGATTCCGCTCCCGGGCTCTCACTAGACGGGGGGTTTTTAGGTTGTTCTCTGGAGAGGCTGGCAAGGTGACAAGTATTGGTGCTGGAATGCCCCAGATCGATTCCGCTCCCGGGCTCTCACTAGACGGGGGGGTTTCAGGTTGATCTCTGGAGAGGCTGGCAAGGTGACAAGTATTGGTGATGGAATGCCCCAGATCGATTCCGCTCTCGGGCTCTCACTAGACGGGGGGTTTCAGGTTGATCTCTGGAGAGGCTGGCAAGGTGACAAGTATTGGTGCTGGAATGCCCCAGATCGATTCCGCTCCCGGGCTCTCACTAGACGGGGGGTTTCAGGTTGATCTCTGGAGAGGCTGGCAAGGTGACAAGTATTGGTGCTGGAATGCCCCAGATCGATTCTGCTCCTGGGGTCTCACTAGACGGGGGGTTTCAGGTTGATCTCTGGAGAGGCTGGCAAGGTGACAAGTATTGGTGATGGAATGCCCCAGATCGATCCCGCTCCCGGGCTCTCACTAGACGGGGGTTTCAGGTTGACCTCTAGAAGGCGAGTAAAGTTTCATGTGGTTTGGGCTGGAAAATAAGTTACTCATAGCAAGGGTTCTGGCTCGCAGGCAACCTCAAGATCCGGGCGAGGCGGGACCAAGGGTCCGATCGCATGAGGGAATTGACCGTGGTAGAATGGCTGAGTCCGCTGATTCGCAAGGCTGCTTGTGAATTTTGGTGGCGCGAATGACGGTGGCGGGCCAAAGAGGACCCGTCTCCGCGGTGGCCCCTGGATAACGAAATAGCTCGCAAAAGGCGAGTGCGAGCGAGGAAGGCGAATACCGGCCTCTCTCGCAAAGGTCCTCAATAAGGTACTTCCTAGGTAAGGATAAGGCTCGGCGACCTAAGTCTTACCCTTGCCTCAGAAGGGAATGGGGGCGAGAGCGGTTTAGGTATAATACGGCGAAAGGAGAATCGTCAATTATAGAGACGCAGACGCGAGCATCAGAACGCAAGTCTTAAAAGCGCGAGCATAGGAAAATCGAGATCGCACGAGCGCGAATGAAAGAATGCATGCGAACGAAAAGTAAGGAAACCACACTGAAAAGATGGGCAAAACATTTCTTTCTCATTTCTCACAAAAGATTACAGTTCAACGACAGGCTCGCCGACAAAAAGGAAAAACCTTTTACATTATAAACAACAAAAAAATCAAGGCGGCTCGCCAGGCAGATCTTTAGTCGCTCTCGCGGTCTTCCGCCTCGGAGATGGGTGCGAACAAGTCTGGGACAACTTCCTCCGCAGTAAACTCCATGGCGTCAGGAATGATCATTTCCGCCCCTTTGAGGGTGTCGAGGACGAGCTCCGCGATCTACATCGACCTCCTGCGGTCGGCTTCTTTCTCTTCTCGCAACTGACCGCGGGTCCTAGCTCGCGGGGGAGGGGGAGGAAGCACCGTCGAGGTCAGGTCGTGGACCTGGGCCTTGAAGCAGGTGTTCTCCAGCTCCAAGTCAGCGATCCGCGCGTGAAGCTGGCTGACAGATTCGGCGTCCTGAAAAAGTAGGTTAGTAAGAGAAAATCGAAGCTAAACCGGAAAGGACGTTCACAAGGCATGACTTACCAATCCGCCTTGAAGACTGTCGAGGAGGCCCTCCGGTAAGGCCTCCTTCCCCTTAAGCTCCGCGACTTCGTCCGCAGACCTCTGGAGATCAACGTTAAGCTCCTTGATCTCCCTATTAATTGTAAAGTATCGGTGGCCAACCATGTGGGTAAGCTCCATCGCCCGGAATTGGGCTCGCATAGCTTCATATACGACCCCCTTCAGCGTAAAGGACCGAAAGAGGGAGGCATCCTCGCGACCATAGAGGACGAAGGCGAGGGCGAACGCCTCACCACCGACCTTGTCGTCCTCCACCCAGGAAGGGAGCAGAGAGGAGCAGACGACCTTGTTCTGCTCGGGGTCCCACGCGAGCACCGGTTCGCCGACCGCGTCCGCCAGCTTCAGGCCGAGCCCGAAGTTAGTATGGCTCGTCGGCTTGGGCTTGGAGGCCGTCTCCCCTGGCTCGCCCCCCTCTTTGGCGAGCTCCTAACCCGCTGCGGAGGGAGAGGGGAGATCAGATTCGGATAGGTCCACGACCTCCCTCGCCTTGGCAGCGGAAGGGGCATTCTTGGTCTTCTTCGCCGCCCCCTGCGAGGCGGTCCGGCGTAGGGGAGGAGGGTGTTTCTTTCCCGACAAAGAACTCGGGACGTCGCGACAAGCCTCGGCGGCCGCCTGCGCGAGCGAGCCAGAGGTGAGGGAAGGAGGAGGCGCATGAGGAGGGTTGAGTGGGAGTTCACGCTCTCCTGCAAAGAGGATGGGGAACGTTAGACAATCGAAAGAGAAGAGAGTAAGGAAGTTGGCAAGTGCGAGTCAAACCTTCTCCTGGGGGGACAGGCGACAAAAGGCCCACTCGCTCTCGGAGGAAGGCGACCTCAAAGTTTTTTCCTTTGAGGTATTAGTACAGGGCCGCATCACAACCCCCTAGCGAGGTCGGAGGGCGGTAGGCGGCCTCATCTCGCTGGGTGGGAGTGTAGGAGACGTTGCCGAAAGGACCCTTCACCAGGACGAACTTCTACGTCCAATAATGAGACTTGTTCACCGTCTCGCAGACGGCGACATGCTGGCTCGCGAAGTGAGCCATCCCGTCCCTATACGCGCGGAATGAAAATACCTTGCGGAAGACGAGCAGGCTGAACTCGATCCTCTCCGCCCTGAGATAACTGGCAAACGCGACCACCACGGAGATCACGTTCGGCGTTAGCTGGCTCGGCAGAATGCCGAAATACTTGAGCACCTGGAAGGGTCAACAAGGTTTAAGCGCCATTCGCAAAGCAAGTCAGGGATGTAAGGGATGAGAATATAATATACCTGGCGCACTTCCGGCCAGAGTGGGAGTCGCAACCGGTTTTCGAAGTGGGCAACGAGAATGGCGAGTTCGTCGGGATGCGGGTCGCTGATGGTGTCCCCCTTGATAGGGCAGCGAGCCACAAAACCGGAGTGGATGTACTGGTCAGCGGCGGCCTGGTACTCCTCTTTCATAAGGTTGGCGCAGTAGAAAATGCCATCGAGGAAGTCCTGACACACTTAGACCGCCCCTCAGCTTCCGTCTCGCCGACCATGATGTATGGGATCCGCGGAATCGCAAAAGCCGCGAGAGCGAGCTAGATCTGCGAGAGAATCAGAAAGAGAGAGAGCGCGAGGGAGTAACAGTAAATGCGGTGGTTGAAAAGGAAAAAGGCTGGCTATTTATAGAAATGAAAAAGGCGGGAAGAAGCCGAAGCGTTGGTATCTGCGGATAGCGGATTCACGCGGTACTCTTCCGCCTCTAGGGATCCTATTTGCTCCCGGCGAATCGGCACCCTGTCAAAACTTTCTCCCATTAATCATCGGCGTGCTAGCGCTAAATACTAAAACATAAAAAAGCAAGGGCTATACGCGAGTGCGAGTAATAGAAACACAAACATAATCCGCGCAAGAGCGAGCCAGGTACGATGAAAGAAGAGATGAAGAATAGGAAAAATAAAGGGCTCGCAAGCGAGTCAAAATATCAGTATTACAAATTTATAAAAATTGTTCGCGACCCCTCCTATCGAAGAGGAGGGGGAAGAAAAACAATAAAAAGCGATACAAGAATCCTCAATATCGCAGCCACTTCCAGCGACCGCGACCCCGGACACCAGAGCGAGGGGGGACTCGCGGGTAGTGATACTCGTGGAGTGACCGGGTCGCCTGGCTCATCAGCCGCATGTAATCATCGATACGAGCAATGTACACCCCGGGGGAGGTCGCGTCACCATGATCGGTCGGCCGTATCTCGGTGAGAACGCGCGCATTTGCGTCCTCCATCGCGGCGAACCTTTCTTCATTAGCGAGTCGATCCAGCCGATTCTGCTCATGTAGATCCCTCAGCAGGGTGGTATGCTTCTGGAATATCTCAGTGACCTGCCTCTTCATTCGCTCTGGATCGCTGGGATCCCCCAGAATGTCGGCGACCTGACTTGGCGAGGGGGGTGGAGATATCTCCAACGCTCCAGACTCTGACTCGGTGAGAGGGGTCGTAGGATTGCCTGTGAAGTAGGAATCAGCGACAAGGTGAAAAACAACACTCAATGACGACAGTCTAACCTAGTGGAGGAATTTGAGTACTGGGTCGCTGTCGGGAGGTACCCGGCTGGCCTCGGAATGCTTCAATAAAGGCAGGGGTGAGGGCCTTACCCAGATCGGGGGCGAGCGCGGGTCTAGAGCCAAGTCCGGGCTCTATAATCAACGTCCCTCCCGGGCTCCTCTGACCCAGGAAGCCGAAGCCAGGAGTGAGGATAGTCTGATTCGACATGGTGGGCGAGTCCGCCGAAGGAGGAACTTGTTCCTCTGGGGCCTGAGAGGGGGGACTGCACAAAAGTAGGTATGATTTAGCGAGTCAAGAGACGTGAAGGAAGACAAGGTAAGCCGCTCACCTCGTTGCGAAGGTGAGTCCTGTCAGCCAACGGCCCTCGCATCCACAGGAAGAGCGTCAGCTCCACCCATAGAAGGGAGGTGGATCTCCGTGATTGGCCTTCCCGAGGCGCTCTCATCCGGGGGATCATTCTGCGAATAGGATAAATAAGGTCAAAGGGAAGAACATCAAATGGGCGAGCTTGGCGATAATACCTGCGAGGCGAGCCCGTCATCAGGAGAGTGCGGCGAAGAAGAAGACCCTCCCCCACCAGCCGCGCGCCGAACAGCCTTTGCCATTCTTAGGGAAGGCAGAGGCGGAGAGCGTCGCGGAGAATTCCAGGAGGCGATGACAGCGGCTTTCCCCTTCTGGGCCGCTTGCGAGGCCTTTAGGCGAGCCAACATCTCGTCTTTTTTCGACATCGCGTTGGGGCCCGCGGCGAGTAAGAAAAGATAGAGAAGTATAAAAAGTTCGAATGACTGCCAGGGAGAGTGATATTTATAGTAGTGGGCATGGGGCCCACCGAAAGATTCTCGCCATGTCACCGAGGGGCCGGCGCATTTCAAGGGTTGGATGATTCTTCGCGAGCCTAAATAGCTTCGCGAAGAGCGGGGATTGTGTACAACCCCGATATTCGCCTAGTGGATGATCAAATAAAAGTAATGCAAGCCATCTCAGCGGCTACCTCTTTCCCGTCTCAACGGATCCGCTGGGACGAGCACTTAGCCGGCTGCTCGCGAGAAGGCGAGCGAGTCAAGAGTGCGAGCGGGGCAGGAGTGCAAACGAGGTCTTCACAGGCCATTCACCCAAAGGGAGCGAACCAGATCTATCAAAGGTCACCCGCGGGAAGAGGCGCGAGTCAAATTCCCACGAGCAGGAGCCTCAAGGTCGACCAGCAAGAAGGCGGGCGAGCCAGGGGCTCGCCGAATCCTCGCAAGGAGGCAAGCGAGCCAGAAACTCGCCGAAGGATCGCAAGGAGGTGAGCGAGCCAGAAACTCGCCGAAGGATTGCAAGAAGGCGGGCAAGCCAGATTCCTTCCAGAGTCTCCGTGATCGACGAATCTCAGTCGAGGTCGACGAACTCAGCCCGACGCCCGACGAAGTGCGGGCCGCTGATGCGCAAATCTTAGCACACCGCTAAAGGCGGTAGTAAGACTGCGGCACGAAACGGCAGTGTACCGATCGTTCAAGTAATATAAAATGGGAATGAATCCCCAAGTATCGATCTCAAAGGAACACAGTAAGGTGGAGTTAACTTTCAAGGAAGGACTTGAGATCGAAGTCCTAAAGGTCAGATGGAATGCGGGAGAGTTGGTTTGGCTTTTTGGAAAATAAAAGAAAAGCTATCAACTACTCCTATGCAATGCCGCTATGCAGTGCTTCGCTTGGCAGGATGGAAACTACACGGGCCGCAGTGCACCGAATCGCTAGGCGGATGGACGAGTAGGCTCGCGGATGGAGTGGAGAGAATGGCGGAATGAGGGTCGCAAGCACCTCTTCGCAAAGCACACCACTAACAATTGTTAGGGCGACACAACACAACAAACAATCCACACCACAAGGCACACCTCAAATGAAAATATAACAAGATTACTCAATCACATAGACATGATTTCATACTAATGTTAACAAATAAAAGTTTACTTCATCAAACATATAAGAAATCCGACTAAGCTATCACTACAAGAGGAGGTGAGTGTGCGAAATCGACTGGCTCCGAAGTCTTGTTGAGGATTCACGGAAGGAATCGCCAGGTTGTCAATCCGCGTCCAAGCTCGGTCCTCGACTGCGTCCGGGGTAGAGAGAGCTGTCACTACTCTCCAATGGACCCGTCTTCTTCGTGTCACGAACCGGTGGAATGATCACACAAACTGCTCCGATCTTGAATGTGAGAGCTAGGTTGACTCCCTTCTTGAAGCTCTTAGATGAAGGAGATGGCCAAGAGGAAGCTCCGGCGAAGATTTGGCGTTGAAAGCTTGCCCGAAGCTCCTCCCTAAGGTGGGTGGTGAAGAAGGAGGCGAAACCCTGCAAAAAACGTGGAAAACGGCGGAGGAAATCGGTCTCTATCCCTAATTTCGCGGAGCAGCGGTTTAAATAAGGAGCAGAATAAACACTGCGCACGGTCAGTGGCGCACGACCAATGGTCGTGCGCGAAGGAATGCCTGTGATCGTGCACAGTCAACCTGTAGCAGAGAAAAAGATGGAAAATAACGCACGGTCAGGGGCGCACGACCAATGGTCGTGCGCGAAGGAATCCTTGTGACCGTGCGCAGACGCTCTGTCAGGGAAGTGAATTAACCCACGACCACTGGTCGTGCGCCTGATCGTGCGCGAAGGAATGCGCACGATCAGAGGCTTTTTAGGCCAAAAATTGCCCCGCTCCATCCCGAACGTTCACGCGATCCCAGGGCCTGCAGGAAAAATACTAGACCACAGAAATACATGAAATCACACCAAGATGGGGCATAAATGTGCACTAAGCAATGAAATGGGCAACGTGATCAAATAGAATTAAATATGGGCCTAAAGTGAAGTGCAAGTGCATGAAACCTAGCCCAGATGAGTCCGGAAATCACTATATAAACTGGACTCATCACACCCCCAGACTTACCTGTTTGCACGTCCCGAGCAAACACATCCTAAGCAGGCGGGGAAAAAATAAATAGCTAGCTTAAAATTACACCGAGGAGTACCATGCGAAGTCGCATGCCCAAGTGCATAGAGAAATAGTAGATAAGGTTTCTAATTATACACATAGTTTATATATTTCTAATGGAGTAAATAAATATTACTACTACTCAAAAAATGAATCACGGTTAATCAATCGGTCACGCATACGGAGAAAGTAAAACACACGCTGAGATGAGCATTGCCCAAGCTGGGGTTTGGGACAAACTCCACCGAAATCCATCGGTGTCGAAGACCATAAGCTCGCCTGGTCACATTCTCTCCACAGCACTAGATTAGTTCAGAGCGTGAGTCGGTAGGACTTAAGGTTTTTCATGGGGCTTGGGTTATGGTGAGGTAAACAATGATAAACAGGACGGCTTAAAGCACCTAACCCAAATGAGCTTAACCAATAACGCTATCCCCGCAGCTACAAAAACACGTGGATGCACCACACCCCCAGACTTGGACCTGAACGCATGGGTATGTGCACCGCCTACTCCAAAATACATATCTCAAATAGATTTTCAATTAAACTCATTCTCATTTTTCTTTTCTTTTCTTCTCATTTCATTTCTTTTTCTAATTATATATTTTTTCAAATTCAGCAAATGTTCAAGGGATTACAACCACATCTCCAAATTTAACATCACCACATCAACATTCCAAAATACAAATTTGAAAACAGCTAAAGCTCAGCTTTGGGTATGTGACTAGGATCGGCTTTTTGGTTTTAGTGGAATAAAATGTGGGGCTGAATCAAAGGGATGGGGTAGGCACAAATAGGCTAACGAGGATAAGATATCAGGATTGGCACAAAGGCTCAACCGGGCCAAAATGATGGCCTACGTCATTCTTGCGCAACAGAATTATCCTATGCCAATGCTTCAAGAATCGCTTGGGGCGATTTCTTAGTCACCGAGAAAAATTATCCTTTCTCCCGGCTCAGGCAATACACGTCTAGCGATAATTTACACACATCCCTATGCTACCTTTTGATGCAGACCGGATTCACCATTTGAGTAAAGTAAACGACATTTACACTAATAGAAATGTATAAGACTAATAGTATAAAAATGAATCTAATCTACACAAATCTCTATGCTCACAAAAGCTTTAGACTAGGAACACCAAAGTCAACATTTTACTCCACTACCTAATTTAAAAGCCAGCACAATGATTTTCCCAATCACACAAAGGGAGGAGTTCCACTCAAGACGCGCCAACAACTAAGTATACGCTCAAGTGGTTGCTGTGGTGTGCAATGAAAATGAACAATAACTTAAATAGAAGCTTCTAGTATGCAGTGCACTCGTGCACGTGAGCGGGTAAACAGAACTACTCTCCCCCAGACTTAAACTATGCATTAAGATATTCTAAAACAAAGTTAGGGGAAGAGGGTACCCAATGCTTAGAAATGAGCATACCAGAAGACACATGAAAACCAAGACAAAGTGCAGCTTCCGCCAACCAGGAGATGACCTGCAAGGGTGAGCTCCACAAAAACAAAAGAAAGCAGAAATGCTAAAAAGAAATGCAACGAACTAAACAAACTGGATAAATTGAAATTGCAAGAAAAGTAAGATAACTACTGGGGTTATTGTCATCCCAGCACGACTTTTTTGGCATTTGTACAGTTCTAGCTTATAGGCCTATGAAAAGAAAAGTGCACAGGTAGTTGTTCCATTATCCGTTTCGGTAGCGGGTACCGATACGGTGACAGAGCAGTTACCCCTCTACCTGTATAATAATACCCACAAACCGCAGGTAGAGGAAACATAATGTAAGAAGAGGAGGAGGCCTGGTCCTCACTCATCTCACATAAAAAATCCTTGCCCAGCAAGGTATCGTCATCATGGGGGTAGCAGGAGGAAGAGATCAATGTTGGAGCTTCCTCATCGGAGGAGGGATCAACCTCCTCACACATGAGGATGCTATCATCATTGACCTGAGCTGGAAGCTCCAAGTCCTCCTTATGTACCAACGGAGACTCAACCTGCACAGGCTCAGTTATAGCAGAAGGGGGGTCAAGAAATAAAAGAGAAGAATGACTTAAATAAAAATCAAGCGGGGGAGTGTTTCCGGTCTCACTCCCATGAGATTGGGAAAGTAAAATAATGTTTGCATTGTCATCAATGGTGCAAAGTTCGGCGGGATCAACAATGGCCATGCCTAAAATTTGGACTTCCTCCACCGGTACTGAGGAAAGCTCCTCTTCACCTAGAAGGTTGTCCTCCTCCATAGGAGTAGGCACAAAACATAGATCGCCGGCCTCGTCTTGCGACACATCATAAACAATGTCGTCAGAGACGAGCGTAGTAGTATGCACAAAAGGGGAAGGAGCAGTGCTTGAATAAAAGTCAAGCACCGATTCCTCACAAAGAATCGAATCTATGCACGGTGATATATGCACAGGGGAGATAGGCTCAGCCATGTCAGAGCCTAGATCAGCCACACATCTGGTGACTGTGTCCACATCATCCCTTCAAAGCATGAAGGTGACACAGACATAAAACCAGATGTTGAAGGCGTGCCTCCAGAAGTAGGAGTCGGGACGATCCGGATATCCGGCTCATCATCCTCGTCCAATTGGCGAAGATACTCGGCACAGTCCTTCAGGGCGTGATCCATGCTTTGACAGAACAAGCACCGTTTTATATTGCTCCTTGGTCCTTGAGGGGCCGGGGAGGAGTATAAAAATGGTGTATGCGGCGAGGACGAGTGGCCATAAGACTTGGGCACAGGGCATGAAGAACCATAGGAAAATGGTGCTCCGTACACCGGGCCACGAGAATTATGCCCACCATCTTCCGTAGGGCATCTTTCACTAGCGTGAGAAATATCTCCACACCAACGACAACGAATATTGAATGCAACCCACATAATGTGAAGATAATAAGATTCAAAAAGAAAGACATTGTTGTGCAAAATACTACACCTAACACTGATTACTAAAGCAACCTAATATAAAACAGGAAAACAGAATAGGAAGAAACAAAACAAAAGAATGCAATATACAAAGGGAAGGGCTTCTCGCTCAGGTTCTCCCTCTCCAGAAAACTCACACGTCTGTGTTCCCCGGCAACGACGCCAAAAACTTGATGCGCAAATCTTAGCACACCGCTAAAGGCGGTAGTAAGACTGCGACACGAAACGGCAGTGTACCGATCGTTCAAGTAATATAAAATGGTAATGAATCCCCAAGTATCGATCTCAAAGGAACACAGTAAGGTGGAGTTAACTTTCAAGGAAGGACTTGAGATCGAAGTCCTAAAGGTCGGATGGAATGCGGGAGAGTTGGTTTGGCTTTTTGGAAAATAAAAGAAAAGCTATCAACTACTCCTATGCAATGCCGCTATGCAATGCTTCGCTTGGCGGGATGGAAACTACACGGGCCGCAGTGCACCAAATCGCTAGGCGGATGGACGAGTAGGCTCGCGGATGGAGTGGAGAGAATGGCGGAATGAGGGTCGCAAGCACCTCTTCGCAAAGCACACCACTAACAATTGTTAGGGCGGCACAACACAACAAACAATCCACACCACAAGTCACACCTCAAATGAAAATATAACAAGATTACTCAATCACATAGACATGATTTCATACTAATGTTAACAAATAAAAGTTTACTTCATCAAACATCTAAGAAATCCGACTAAGCTATCACTACAAGAGGAGGTGAGTGTGCGAAATCGACCGGCTCCGAAGTCTATTTGAGGATTCACGGAAGGAATCGCCGGGTTGTCAATCCGCGTCCAAGCTCGGTCCTCGACTGCGTCCGGGGTAGAGAGAGCTGTCACTACTCTCCAATGGACCCGTCTTATTCGTGTCACGAACCGGTGGAATGATCACACAAACTGCTCCGATCTTGAATGTGAGAGCTAGGTTGACTCCCTTCTTGAAGCTCTTAGATGAAGGAGATGGCCAAGAGGAAGCTCCGATGAAGATTTGGCGTTGAAAGCTTGCCCGGAGCTCCTCCCTAAGGTGGGCGGTGAAGAAGGAGGCGAAACCCTGCAAAAAACGTGGAAAACGGCGGAGGAAATCGGTCTCTATCCCTAATTTCACAGAGCAGCGGTTTAAATAAGGAACAGAATGAACATTGCGCACGGTCAGTGGCGCACGACCAATGGTCGTGCACGAAGGAATGCTTGTGATCGTGCGCAGTCAACCTGTAGCAGAGAAAAAGATGGAAAATAATGCATGGTCAGGGGCGCACGACCAATGGTCGTGCGCGAAGGAATCCCTGTGATCGTGCGCAGACGCTCTGTCAGGGAAGGGAATTAACGCACGACCATTGGTCGTGCGCCTATGACCACTGGTCGTGCGCCTGATCGTGCGCGAAGGAATGCACACGATCAGAGGCTTTTTAGTCCAAAAATTGCCCCGCTCCATCCCGAACGTTCACGCGATCCCAGGGCCTGCAGGAAAAATACTAGACCACAGAAATACATGAAATCACACCAAGATGGGGCATATATGTGCACTAAGCAATGAAATGGGCAACGTGATCAAATAGAATTAAATATGGGCCTAAAGTGAAGTGCAAGTGCATGAAACGTAGCCCAGATGAGTCCGGAAATCACTATATAAACTGGACTCATCAGCCGCGTTCGACGAATTTGCCAAAACTCTGCGTTCGACGAACTCTCCAAGCTGCCGCGTTCGACGAGTCCGCTGATCATCTATGATCGACGAAATCATCTCTCTATCCCCGTTGGCCTGCCATTAGCCTATCCAAACAGCGGAGTTCAGCTGTTAGCAGACCCATTTGGGGTGCGGATAGTAAAATCAAAAGGCGGAATCCTGCTATTTGCAGGCCAGACCAGAAAACCTATAAATAAGACCTCAAGGGAACCTTTGAAGAGGACTTCACTGCGGCTTCCCTCTCCTCAGGTTTTCTTTGGTTAGCATTTCCAGAGCTCTCCAAGGTGACTGAGTCTCAACTTTGGCTTGGGAGGGGAAGCGCTCAACGATCTTCCGGGTTAGTGGAGGGACCTCATCGCTGTGACCGAGGTCTTAGTCAATTTTCTAGTCTCCAGTCTACCATCTCTGAGGGATCAGTAAGGGCTAGCAGCCCCTCATTTCAGTGAGGGCCCCGAGCTCTACAAGAGACCGAGAAATCGGTTTCAACAGTTATTGTTGATGACTTCTCTATATTCGCTTGGGTGTTCTTTTTGAGAGAAAAATCAGATAACTTTAAAGTTCTTACAGACTTTCTTAAGAGCATAAAGATTGAGTACTCTACTGTAGTTGCATTGATCAGAAGTGATCATGGCACTGAGTTTGAGTCTCTTCTTATGCAAGAATTCTGTGAGAAGGAAGGAATCAGGCATTGCTTCTCAGCTCCTATAACTCCTCGACAAAATGGGGTAGTTGAAAGGAAAAATAGAACTCTAATTGAATCAGCAATAACATTACTTGCAGATGCTAATTTGCCCCTATCTTCTTGGGTAGAGGCTGTTAGCACAGCAAATTATGTACTGAATAGAAGTTTGATACACAAACTTAAGGGTAAGACTCCTTATGAATTACTTAAAGGGAAGAAACCTAAAGTTAACTATTTTAAAGCATTTGGCTGTAGATGTTATGTTCATAATGATAAGAAATACCTTAGGAAATTTGAACCAAAATCTGATGAAGGAATATTCTTAGGTTATTCACTAATCAGCAAAGCATATAGGATTTATAATAAATCTTCTCTTAAAATAGAAGAATCTACGCATGTTTTTTTGATGAAACTAATATGTTTTATAAGGAGAAGAATTCTTCTACCATAGAAAATCTGTAGGTACCTACATTATGTGAGCAGCTAGATCAATTAGCTCTCATAAAGAAGAATTTCCAAATTCTGAACAGCAGAATGCTGAAGACAGTAAAGAGGAAAATCACCCAGATTTTGTTGAAAGTTCGGAACAGTTAACAGCAGATCATCCTCCACAGGATATAGCAGCTGAACAAATTCCCGAAGTGGAAACTACTGCTGAACCCACTCCAACTGTTGATCACATCACAGTTAGAGATCACCCAATATCTCAAATTATTGGTGACATTTCAGCAGGTGTGCAAACAAGACATCAAGTAAATCAGAATTTGATGCACACTTGTTTTCTCTCTCAGATTGAACCTCAATCCCTACAAGATGCAGAACAAGATCCCAACTGGATCATTGCTATGCAAGAGGAGCTCAATCAGTTTGAGACAAACAAAGTTTGGGATTTGGTTCCTAGACCAAAAGACCATCCAGTTATTGGAACTAAGTGGATCTACAGGAATAAGCTAGATGCAGATGGAAATATTGTGAGAAACAAAGCTAGACTAGTAGCTCAAGGTTACTCACAAGAAGAAGGAATTGATTATGATCAGACCTTTGCTCCTGTTGCAAGACTTGAAGCAATCAAAATTTTTCTTGCATGCATACAAGAAATTCAAGGTTTATCAAATGGATGTAAAAAGTGCATTCCTGAATGGAGAAATCAAAGAAGTCTATGTGGAACAACCACCACGTTTCATCTCTCAAACTCAATCCTCTTTTGTATTTAAGCTTAAGAAAGCTCTTTATGGTCTCAAACAAGCTCCTAGAGCATGGTATGAGACTTTAGCTAGTTTTCTTTTAGAGAATAAATTCTGTAGAGGCATAGTAGACAAAACCTTATTTTTCAGGATACATAAAAATCAAACTTTACTAGTTCAAATATATGTAGATGATATCATATTTGGCTCTACTGATTTAAATTTGTGCAAAAGATTTTCTAATTTGATGCAATCTAAATTTGAAATGAGTAGTATGGGTGAGTTATCATACTTCCTTGGTCTTCAAGTGAAGCAAACTCCAAATGGAATCTTCATATCCCAATCTAAGTATGCTAAGGAATTAGTGAAAAGATTTGGTATGTCTGATTCTTCCACCATGAAAACACCCATGCCTTCAAATGCTGTTGTTGATAATGATGAATCAGGGAAACCTGTTGATTCAAAAGTATATAGAGCAATTGTTGGCTCCTTACTTTATTTAACAGCTAGTAGGCCTGATATAATGTTTGCTATATGTATTTGTGCTAGATTCCAAGTTAACCCCAAAGAATCTCACTTAATTTTATTAAAAAGGATTTTGAGATATATAAAGGGTTGCCCTAATTTGGGACTTTGGTATCCAACAACATATGAATTTGAATTAACTGGATTCTCAGATTCAGATTATGCTGGATGAAGAGTAGACAGAAAAAGCACATCAGGAACTTGTCAGTTTCTTGGTGATAGGCTTGTGTCTTGGTTTTGTAAGAAACAAACATCTGTGTCCACATCAACAGCTGAAGCTGAATACATAGCTGCTGGCAGTTGCTGCTCACAGATATTGTGGATACAAAATCAGCTCCTAGACTATGGTGTCAACTTAAATAGTTCAATTATATCTTGTGACAATACTAGTGCAATATCTATAACACAAAATCCAGTTCTCCATAGTAGGACTAAACACATAGAGATTATGCACCACTTCCTTAGGGATAATGTGGATAAAAATAAAATATGCCTACAGTTCATCTTTACTGATTTGCAAAGAGCAGATATTTTCACCAAGCCCTTGGATGAAAAGAAACATATCTTCTTTATAAATCAGCTAGGTATGATAGATGGACATTCAATCTGTTAAAAATTAAGTTTTCTACTTACCCATCTCTTCATTGATTTGAAGCTTCTTATTTCAGCCTGTCATCATTAATAATTTTTTTATATAGCTGAATATCTACATAATTGCTTCTCTTTCTAGTTCCCTTTGCACTTGATCTCTATTTTATTGTGCAGGAACAACAACAATATAAAACTTGCATACCTCCCTACCTCCATCAAATGTCCCTTCATCAAGGGGCCTAGCTTCAGGACTTTCCTGAAACTAGGCAGGGGGAGAAGTTTGTATGGACAAGCTCCATTTGATGCACTGTTTTGATCAGGGGGAGTTATTCTATGAACTAAGCAAGGAGAGAAAAGCTGAAGAGCCTCTAGAACTCAGGGGGAGACACTCTCAGGTGGAGTTGCTGATTACAGTTTGATGTTTCAGAAAAGTATTCTGTAATTCAGATTCAGATACAGTTCAGAAGAAAAAGCAGATTGCAGATTCAGATTTCAGAATATAAAGGAGCAGCAGATAACACATTCATAAATTAGATAAAGATTCAATTCAGAATTCAGAACAATACAGTTCAGTTCAGATCAGAATTCAGAATAGTACAGATCAGATAAAATCAGAATTTTAGATTTCAGAAGCAGCAGAATTCAGAAAAATCAAGGTTCTGTTTGTATTTTCATTTTTGTTTTTATTGAAATGTATTTTCAAAACTCAGAGCACTATTTATTTTATATCTGATAAAATATTTAAAATATATCAGATATATTCATGCTCTGTTATTTTTTGATGTTTTAGTTTTTGTTTATTTTCAATATTTGTCAAATAGCGTCCTAACCCAAATAGGTGGAGATTGTTGGAACAACCCTATTTCTGATTTGGGCTAGGATCACTATATGTTGACTAAGGATGAGTTGACCCCAATGTATAGTTTATGGGTCAAGAGTTTAGGAAGAGTTTTGGCTGTTATAATTTAAGATTTCATTCAGATTCTGCGTTCGACGAACGGCTAGCTGCGTTCGACGAATGGCGAGCTGCGTTCGATGAATGACAAGCTATCTGCATTCGACGAGCAGGCTTGTTCTCAGCGGTCGAAGAACCCGTCTCAGCGGTTGAAGAATTTGTCTAAGTGCAGCGCTCGATGCTTTCGCTTAAGCTCAGCGGTCGACGATTTTATCCAGGCTCGGCGGTCGATGAATTCTTGAGCTCGACGAATTTGAGTTCGACGAATATGTTCAGTTCGACGAAAATTCTCACAGATCAACAAAATTAATTATTCCTTTGAGGTCGACGAAGTAAATGTTGTGTTCAACGAAAATCTTGAGGTCGACGAATCTGAGTTCGACGAATTTTGTTCAGATCGAAGAAATATTATTTAAAGTGCAGATTTAATTTGAGAATATTATATTTATTCATTCTCTGAACTCAGATCGACTACAACAATGGCTCTTTTCTTCAGATCAAGTAAGGAAATATATTTTCTTTATTATTTAAGTTATAGTAGTTGACAATTCCAGCAGAAAAGGACAAATCGTGAAAAAGGAAAGAGATTTACGGCGTGCAGCTGTACTGTTCCCAGAATATCTTCTCAGATATATTATTTTCCTTAATATAAGGGTTGTGCATTTAATGGCTGTCAGATATTTGAAAACTGAAAAGGCAGAAGATATACAACAGATTTTATACAAGTCTTCACGACAGATCAAAATCAGATACTTTACATATTTGCTGTACAGGAAATCGACAGAAAAGGAAGAGAGAGATATATAGGAAGAATAAAAGAATAGATCTTCATCTTCTTCCTGCCAAGCATTATTCAGAGCACAAAACTTCATCTTCTTCTCCTTCAGCAGCACATACTTTCTGAGAACAACTACTCCACCTCTCAGTATTTTCCTGCTGCAAGAATCAAGAAAGAAATAAGAAGAAGAAGAAGAAGAACAAGCATTCAGATCTTCAAAAGAGCAACAACAAATTGGAGAACTTGTTCTCTCAATTTAATCAGCTACAGGAAGATTAGTTCTTCAAGAAAAGCTCCAGCAACATCAACTGTCAAACAAATCCATATCAGACAGAGGAGCATTTCAACATCAAATCCACTAGAGTCTTCTCTATACATCTTGACAGAGAAGAACACTTAAACCCCTATCCATTCCATTCTGTACAGGGTTAATACTCCCTTCAAAAGTGTAACTCACTGGTGGCAAGACACTTTATCAAAAAATCCTTGTGTGATTTTTAAGCACCTTATCAAAAGCTTATCGGTGAATTGGGCACCTGATCAAACTCCCATTGGTGTGTGGACACCTTATCAAAAATCCCTTGGTGTGAGGGCACCTGATCAAACCTCCTAGTGGATCCTACCAAGTGTGGTAGAAGAGTAGACGTACCCAGGTTTTTGGGGAACTACTATAAATTCCTTGTGTCCTCTATGATTGCTTATTTCTTTGTGCTGTGCTGTGTGATTTTACTTATTCTATTTTTATTTATTTTATTTTATATCTCACTCTGTTTACACATATATTTAACACTATTTTAATTCCGCTATAAAAACTAAGGGAAAATTTTTTAAACTCTATTCACCCCCCCTCTAGAGTTAATTTAAGATCTAACCTCCACTTTCAGAGGAGAGAGAAAATTTGTAGGAGGATGAGAGAGAAAATCCTTAGAGGGTTTTGCGGGATAGAAGAAGATGAAAATGAAGGGGAATGAGGGTCTATTTATAGATTCCAAGAGGGGCAACCCAGTAATTTCTCTGATAACTACCAGACGGACGAATAGGAATGCTCCATTTAGAGCACTCTCATACACCACCATGATCTATTATGCTAAAATTCACTTTAGTCATACATCATAATTCATCAATAATTAATTCTAAATTGACTATTTCTATCACACTTAGGAATTATGAATGATATGATGGTTATTTGTATTATAGCTCCTTACTTTGGTTGGTGTATTATGTCTATGTGATGTTCTTCACTCTAATTTGCATGTATCTCACTCTTTTGTTAAGACCTTAGAATCAACCTTATACTTATTGAAAATAACTCACAAAGCTTAATTACGTCACTCTAGGTCTATGGACATTTAATTATATTGAAACTCCATGTTGAATACATGAAAATCAAATATATATTTGTACTTCTTACATAACATTGCACCTTGTTACCATAACTCATCATTCTAGCATCATCTCTTACTATAAGTAGAAATCAATGTCTATGCTAGTTATATCATGTCATGCTATGTTAAAGTAAAATAGAATAATGAAATTTGAAAGTAATGAAAATTACTTTGGCTTTAAAATCAACTATCCTCATTTCAAAAATTCATAAAAATAAAGTCATAGTCTATAAATTGGTATTTAGGACTAAACACTTAGTATGTTCATGATCATTCACCCACATTATGTGTCTCAAAATAGCGAGGGCTTAGGATTGTGTGCATTAGAGATCTAAGCTCTAAGTCATGTCTTATCCTTAATCGGGGAAGGGTTCCAGTGGGACCTTGCGAGGCACTGGGGGGAAAGAGCACTAGGTTGATCATCATATTATATATGCATTTGGGATTAACACGCCAACCTACGACATATGTGCAACTCCTCATGCTCATCCGCGTGTAGACATGTAGTTAGGGTATCTTAATCTTAGATATACTCATATTATATACATTGCATGAATATTATTTCACTCTTTATGATCATTTCACTTATGCATATTTTGTTCAAACATGCTATCTTATGTTTTTCATACTATATACTCCTTGAACTTTCATGGTTATTGAAAAAATATAAGTATTTTGAAATAGTATCTTGACACCTTAAGCCGAAAACCTTTTATTCGCATCTTTCACACTATTATTCAAAACTCTTTGCGGTACTTAGTGTCTCTTATCTTAGAAAACAAGAATCAAGAAAAATCAAAACGAAAAATTATCAAAAATCATGTTTTCTAAGAAAAATACCAAATCTTTGTTGCTAGCACCACGCGATAAAACTAACATTGGCGGTAGCATAAAATCGATATTTTTCCTTTTTTCTTTGCAGTTTCTCTGACATAGAATAACATTTACTAATAGACTTGATAAAGACTTCTATTTTATCCAGAAAACTAATTTTTTTAATATTTAAAAATTAAATAATTTCAAATAATTTCAAAGAACAAAAACATGATTTTCTCATTGTTTCTTTATGTGTGTTTATTATTTTGTATTTGTTATAAAAAATAAAAAATTATTAAAACTAATTGTTATTCATTGAAATGTTTCAAGGATGATTAGGTTTATCTCTTCAAGATTAAAATACAATGTTAAATTCTACTTTCAAGTACCTTAAAACATTGTTTTGTGTCATGCCTTAAACATTATCTTGTAATGTGCAATGAAATTGATTATAAAAATCATGTGTAGGATTGCTTATCATGCCTCTAAGTATGAGTAATGTGTTATGTTTGATAATGATATACACACTCACATTTTTGATAACCTACATATGACTTTAATCTTACTCTTGCGTGATTGTGTAGTGTAACAACTTAACATTGTTGGTTGTGTGATTAGTTCACCTACACCACAATAAAAATCTCTTTCATGCACCCATATTGAAGAAGTGTGTTAATTCAAAACTCTATGTTTGCAAAAACAAGTGAATTCAAAGATCTTTGTCATTAAGATAAAATTCAAGTGAATAATTGACAAAGATAACTCCACCGAACACTACTCACCCTCCTGCTAAGTCTTAATGAGCATTGTGAGGTTGAGCACATTGGAGAGAAATGTAAAGTGTCTTGTGCAAACTCTTTTATACACTACTTCTTCTAGTACACCAGATCACAAATAAATCATAGAAAACATAATATATGTAATCCCCCAAGCACTACGTTGCACCCTGATAAGTCTTAATAAGCGTTGTGTGTGCAAAACACCTTGGTAATTGTACTATTTTTTCATGTGCATTGAAAATAAATTTAACTTTGTGGGTAGATGTAATTCTAAAAATGCATTTCAATAATGTTGTGTTTATTCCATTATTCATGTCATGTGTTTTGATTAAATCATTTGTATACACTTATAAAAATACTATTTGTACACATCATTATCTCCTATCAAACTTCTACTCATGAGTAATGGACTATAATGCATATCTACTTTCTTCTTCTATAATCTTTAGTAGATGCACTAGATAACATTGCATGATCTCTATAATGTATTGCTTACTTGCTTTACAAATTTCAAACATTGTATCTTTCTATCTTGTCTTGATTAAGTGGATCATGCTAACATTTTTTCAAAACTTACTTTCTGCTATGCCGTGTATGCTCAATTTTAATTATTTACTCTCTAAACAAGTGCTATTATGTTTTGTTACCAAGTGATATTTGATCTTGAACTTCAATTACTAAAACATCTATTTTTACTAGACTAAAACTCTTACTCATTTACTATGCTTACAACTCATATATAGATGTTCATTTCCAAAATCTTGAAACATGCTTTCCACTATTCTTACTACTTGTTCGCTCGATCATGAATACTCTTCTTACCTAACAAGTGGTTTATTGATTACTAAACTATTGATACTTCACTCCTTCAAATCAACTTTATTCTACCCATTCAACATGTGGTATCACTAAGTATAAAATCATTGTTATGCTCATTCTGTCTCTACATTAAAAAATTATATTAACTCTTTAACGATATATTTTCTCTCCACCCTCTTTTGATAATACAAAAAGGGGGAGAATAACTTTGAAAGAAATTTACACTTAATAGAAGTAAAATACATATGATGCTTTAATGTAGGGGGAGCATCTATATAGGGAGAGCATATGCCTTCCACATCTCTTGGTTTGAGAATAACAAATCTCATTGTATTTGATCATACTTGCCATGTGCTTATAGTGTGCAGGAGCTTCATCTCTCAAGACCCATAAGTACGAAAAGAAAGACGACGATTCGCTATCACTACGATGCACTGCTGCTAGCGCAGTATGATAACACTACCGCTAGAGGCAGCGTCTGCATAATTAAAAACAACGTCGAGAATGAAATATCGTCAAGAAAGAAATGTCGTCGGGACTCAATATAACAAGTATTACCGCGACACATTAAGGATAACGCCCAGCGGTAACTTATGGCAGTTCCTCTATCTTGCTGCTGATTGAGGAGCAAAAGAGGAAGGAGATCTGACGGCTAGGAATGAAATATCACTAACACGGCGCGTTAGTCATACCGCGACACGGTAGGAAGGGCTGACTATTTTGGAGCAAGAATGTTGTAAGATGACTCAATCTGTGTGCCAACCTATTTCCTAAAAAGGCTATCACCCAATGGTAGCACTATCGCTGGTGCTAGGATTCGAGTCTATTTAAAGAGAGGCCCTCCTCCTTTTAGCCGGGCCGATACACGAAGAATCAAAAGCTACAACTCCTGAATTTTTGTGAGAGCCAGAACTTTTTTGAGACCAGAACTTATGTTTTCACGAGAATTAATAAAAGGATAACACATAGCAAAATCATGCGGTGTCCGTATCCAGAACTTGGATATAGCCCTTTCTCCAAAAAATTCACGTTCGAAGGTATTGGCGGTTCAATATTCTCGCCGCATTATAATAAGTTAAATATTATGATAAAATGAGACTAACCTTTTAAGTCTAATTGAGTCCCAATAGAGAGGATTCACTCTCCTCCTAGTTGATGAGCACCCTTGCAAGTCAACCTCAGCATTCATTGACCGCACTTAAGAATAGTAAGTAGGTTAATGATCATCATTGCCAACCTCTAAAATACTGAACGAAATGCATGCATAACCAGAGTATTTAACAAGAAATAAGCAACAATCACCCATTCTATTTTAATTATTTTTGATATACTCATTTTTAATTTTTATAGAAAAATATTTTATTTGATAGTTAGCACTTACAGTACATAGGTAGGACATACCATATGGCTCTTTGCCACTTAAAGCTAGATGGACCAAAGTCTTATGGACTGTGTGTTTACTTCAAAATGCGAGTGTCACTCTTAAGGTTTTCCTATGGGATGGAACGAAGCCCTAGATAGATTGAAGCCTAATAATGGATCAAAGTCCTACAAAGTGTTAGTCCATTTTTGAATGTGGGCGCTGTTGGAACATGCATTCTGCATCTGTCAGATTTGATAATAACAAATCCCAAATTGTATTTGATCATACATATTTTGGGTATATTGTGCAGGTTTACAGGTGTGAAGTCATACAAGAAATCCAATCTCTATGAGTTACCGTTGGCGCTAGCGATACCGCCGAGCGTTAGCTCAGTTTACATGTTGACTGTACTTACTTAGCCTAAGGCAATGTCGACTAGACTACTCATATCAGCGAGATAAGTCATGCCATCTACCTCCACATGTTAACGCTAAAGCCATACACTAGTTTGTTGTCGGGATACATGATCGACTAGACTGACAGTGTCAACGGGAAAGAAAGATCGACGTGAGAGCTCATATCGATGGGATATGCTTCCTACCGCTGGGAGCTAACTTTACCGCTGGCGCTAGCTATGCCAACCAGACGGGTATATCGACTAGAAGGAGCATGAAGACCATAAAGTCTATGTCAAATGGAGAGAAGATATCGTCCAGACAGTTCATGGTAGGCTACCGCTGGGCTCTATCCCTAACACTGATCACTAGCCATGTTGACTAGAAGGATGACTCTACTAGAAGGTTGATATAGACGGGAAGAAGTTAATCGACTAGACATCTTATATCAACGAGACTTTCATCCTACCGCTGGCGATAGAGATACCGTCGGGCGCTAGTGTATCAAATTAAAGATCAAATGAACGACTTGACACTACATATCGACTGGAAGGACATATCGATGAGACTAGGCCTCTCAACTACCGCTGTGTGCAATTGCTAATGCATCGCGTTACCTAGATGTCCTCGTTAGTGATCTGTGTGCCCAACGCAGGAACTTGGTGGCGACCAAAGATGGAAATGATACTATCGCCCCACGGTAGCTCATACCGCTCTGCGGTAACCATGGTTTGCAAGGAAAGAGCCACCACCATCCTTATCTGTTGAAGACCAGTTGTGCACGTGCATAATCAAGCACTCCTATCGTGACGCGCTTGCACTACTGCTCTGCGCTATCAAATGACTACAAGGAAAGCTCTACCACCTTCCTTACATAGAGCTGCACAACTGGGAGATATCGCGGATATGGAACCTTCCGCCACACGGTAACCTTACCGCTGGAGGTAGCTTACTCAAACTCCATATAAAAGCAATTTTCTTTCTCTTGAGTCACAATGCATGAAGTAGGGTTTCTAATCCATCTTGGGTGCAAGGAGCCACAAACTTAAGAGAAGGAAAGGGAGAAAGTGCACCCTCTTGTTAAAAGAAGAAGAACTCCGTAGAGCATGTATGAGAAATATAATCTGAAGGCAACCGAGCGCCCGAGGAATGAGAATCACAAGCGTCGACCGCTCACCATCTCCGGAGAACAATCTTTTGAGGGGGCACTTGTTTTACTTTGATTATATTCTCTCATTCATTTTTATCTTTTGACTACTTTGTGTGTGGAGGAAAATCGATGGGGGAGGTCATCAGATTCCGGGGAGGATTCCTTGCGTAAATCGTCCATGAGGGCGTCTAGATCGGGGAGGTCTAGTAAGGGCTCGAAGGCCTTCGAGGAGAAGGGAGAGAGATGACTCGAAGAACTTCGGGGAGAAGGGAGAGCCAACCAGTGTTGGATCTACTGGCGCCTATAGGGCGGGGGTGAATTAGGTTTTTTAATATTTTAAGACTAATTAAAAATATTCTTGATAAACAAAGTTGTTTCGGGATATTTAATAGAAATACTTTATTTTAACTTTGCAGAAAAGATAGTTATAGAACACTAACGAACCTTGCAATATATTTTGAGTATAAACTTTGATAGAAAATATCATTTAAAATATTTATGAAGAAGAAATAAAATCCAATTAGAGAACAACAAAGAGAGACATGATTTTATTTCATAAAATTTTGATTACAAAATGTTTGATCTTTATGACGCTAGAAATCAAGGCGACAATGAAAAATCCTTTTTCATTTTCTATACCGACCCTTCTCCCAAGGACCGGTTTGCTCTAACCTATCTCTCCCCAGATGAAGCCTCGAGCCGCCCCTAGATCTAAGTCCTAGACCTAGTTGCCAACACACGCGGCGCATTCCCTCTAAGTCACACAAGGACCTAGTCGCCAACAACCGCCGTGAATTCTTCCTCACAAAAAAAAATAATAAAGAGAAAATCAAATACAATATAAATTAAAAACTCCATATAGAGATTTCTGAAGGAGATGATGAAGGAACGCAGGAGATCAACGTTGTCGATGCATTCGTTCTTCGCGTTGAATAAGAGTGATGAATCCTCCTTTACAAATACTCCTTTTGATCTTGAAGTTGTAGATGAGAGTGATCTCAAACATCTAAAATAAGGTCCCTCACAGAGTGCTCGGAGTGGCAGAGTTAGGGTTCATCAATTAGCAATGAGAGCATCAAAAATTTCCTTTTTATAAATTAAGATCTCTGCCGCCAATGGTATTGATAACGTGGTATTAACAATACCGCCCAGCAGTAGTATCCTTCTATATGTGCGTTCATATTCCCTCCAGAGATCTTCCTTTGAACTTCATTTTGGTGCGCTTGCATATTCCAAAGCTAACACCTTGCATTAGGAATAGCGCCCAGCGGTAGTGGACTAGAAGACTCCATGTCATCTTGACCAACATACATATCGTCGTAAAGGCTCCATGTCGTCTTGACCAGCATCCGACATGGGCACAATATCGTCAAGACGCTAACGCCAACATTAGAGCTAACGCCACGCGTATCGTCTTGACCACCATCCATATTGTCGTGAAGGCTCCATATCATCTTGACCAGCATCTGACACATGGAAAATATTATTGAGATGCTAACGCCAGCATTAGAGTTAACGTCACGCATTAGTGGTCACTTTTTATCTGTCCTAGATTACTGTACCATTCAGCTTGTAGCATCCTAGTGTCATACCTGTGAGTTCCTGTAAGCTATAAACAAAAAAAGATTGATCAAATACAATATGAGATTTGTTGTTCTCAAAGCAAAGAGGTGTGAAAAACCATGTTCCAACAATCGGTCCTCAGGGGGAGGGTCAGTATAGAAACTAAAAGAATTTTTTATTCATTGCCTCCGATCTTCAGCGTCATGGAGATCTAGTTCTATAATTGTAAACATTATCTTAAGATTATAATGAATTCGATCTCTCTTGTTTTGATTTACAATTGCATATGGCTCTTGCCGATTTCTGAAGTCTTTGTCGTACGTACTCTGAAATGACCCTCTGTATGTCAAGAATACGGTTTCTGTTATACCGCTGGAGGTAACTCTACTGCCCTGTACTAGCTTCTAGAAAGTGTATTCCTGCCGCAAAAAGTTTTAAAACAAGTATTAGTCATTGAAAACCTTATTCGCCCAACTCTAAGGTTGGCCACAGATCCAACAAGTGGTATCAGAGCTAGGTTGCTTCAAAAAATATTAAAACCCTAAAGTAAAATAGTCAACCATAATCACACATCTACTAGTGGGGATGGAGTGTTATATACTGAAAATTTGTCAACACCATCGTTGTTTACATGTGTGAACTATAATGGGCGGAACTGTAATGAAACAATTCCTTATTTCTTTAGATGTACAAGTTTGGAATATAATTATCAGGAAGCCACCAAGCAAATTAAATAGGGATGCATGTCATTTAAATGTCAAGGCTATGAACAATTTATTTTGCAGGCTTAATCAAAACATTTTCAAGCTCATTTATACTTTGCCTACTTCTTATGACATTTGGAAATTTCTTGAGAACACATATAGTCTTCCTTCTATAGATAATGAACCTGAGTCATTCCTTGTGGATCCAAGCAAAGAACCAAATGAAGACTTGTGCTTGGAGGAAGACATATCAAACACATCAAGCGGAAGGGAAGATGGAAACACATCTATGAAAGAGGAATGCCAAGAAAATGTCAAAGGAACTGAGAATACTGTAAGTAGAAATTCCATTTTTGCTACAACGTCTATCTCTACATTGCGCATGCTAGAAACTGTTAAACGCAAAATTAAGAAATTAAAAAAGTATAAATTCTAAACTAGGCTAGAAAAGAAAATTTTAAAAGCACAACTTAATGAAGAGTCTATTGTTGATGTGTCTAGTTCCCCCCCATTGCTCTTTAGTTAAACATGATATACCTTGTTTTGATTACAACTCACTTAATGAAAAATTCAAGGTACTTGAGAAAGTGCTTCTTATTTCAAAAGAGAATAATGAAAAATTGTCTTTAGAAAATTCATCTTTGAAAAGTGATTGTGCTATGTGCAAAAATTATAAAATTAAAATTAAAGAGATTGATGAAACATTTGAAGAATTAAAAAATAATTACAAAACTCATAGTAATTCTTTAACTTCAATTCTCAAAATTAGCACACTGGCATACAATAAAGCTAGACAAAATCTCAAGCTCAAGACACGGAATTGGAAACAACAATCAATGTGCTTAAGCAAATTATGAGTAAACATTCACAAAGCATAAATTCACATTTTCAAGCAAAATACAAAAGCATGTTGAATTTTAATTTCCATACAATAACTAAGTCAATCAAAGGGAGTGAAATACATCAAGTGCTTACAAATAACGGTCCAAAGAACTACTATCATCACAATCATTTGCAAAATCAAGTTCACTCAACCTAATAGTGAATGAACTCAAATTTCCTAGCAACAATATTTTCAAGAACCATTATTATTCTAAGCCTAAAACTAAAGACTACGGAAATTTGAAATATAAAATTAAGAGTCAACCACGATATGAATGGAGGCCCAAAATTAAAAATATCACACGAACTCAAATTGAAAAGGCCCATCCATCACTATCTCCTTATAAGACAACACGATGTATTTGGGTACCCAAAGGAATCGTCACACTCGGTCCTCTTGGATACCCAAATCTCTCACTCACCAGTATCCAACCAATTGCGTAATATCTCTTTTGGTTTTTGTTGTTGTAGTTTTTTGTTTTGCGTTGTCGTTTGTTTGAGCCAACCAGCATTTGGTCACTTTATATATCTCGTGAGATGAATTACCTACTTTAAGCTTAATTTTCTGATAAATCAAAATTGAATAAATTCGAAACAAAAGTCATAACATTGCAAGTGACCAAAGTTATCACATCATCTAGTATTTATATTCATAATTCCTATTGCCAATGCTGGTTAAATTTCTCTCAAAATGATATTGAAAAATTGAGTACTGAATTTTTACGATACACTATCATGATTAATTGAATCATTGGCACGAATTCATTATTCAAATCTTAAATTAACTAGCTACTGAAATCATAGGCCATGATGAAAGTTAAGCATGTCACAACCACAAGATGAATGAAAATGGACAGAAGCATAATTTTTAAGTTAGCACTGGCGGTAAACCTACCGGCGGTCAATAATATACAGAAACTAGTGAAAGCCTTATACGGATTAAAGCAAGCACCTTGTGCATATTACGATCGGGTAATGACTTTTCTTTTAAAACATGGTTTTATGATGGGTAATACATATACCATATTATTTATAAAGCGTAGTGACCATGATCTAATGATCTTACAAATTTATGTTGACGATATAATCTTTGGTGCAACTGATGAAAACTTGTGTAATGAAATTGTAGAAGTGATGAAAAGTGAATTTGAAATGAGCTTAGTGGGTGAATTGACATATTTCCTAGGATTTCAGATTTCTCAAAGATTAGATGGAATATTTATTTGTCAATCTAAATATGTGAAAGATATGCTTAAACGATTTGACTTTGAGAATTTGAACACACTAAGACTCCAATAAGCGCATCACTCAAATTAGGAAAAGATGAAAGTGGCATATTGATGGACCAAATGGTATATCGAGGAATGATCAGATCACTATTGTACCTTAGTGCATCTCGACCTGATATTATGTTCGCAACATGTCTCTGCGCTAGATATCAAGCGAATCCAATAGAATCTTACTATAAAGTTGTTAAACATATCTTTAGGTAGTTTATTGGCACAAAATATCTTGGTTTATGGTATCCACACACCGATACATTCATGCTCCATGGATTTTCTGACTCGGATTATGCTGGATGTTCACTTGATCCTAAAAGCACTAGTGGGACTTGTCACTTCCTAAGACCGACACTTATTTCATGGTCGAGTAGAAAATAGAATTATATTGCCCTCTCCACTGCCGAGGCCGAGTACATAGCCCTAGGAAGTTGTTGCATACAAGCACTTTGGATGTCACAAATGTTAGAAGACTTTGGACTGTCATTTAAAAACATTAAACTTAGGTGCGACAACAAGAGTGTCATTGACTTAATGAACAATCCAATACATCATTCTCGTTCGAAACACATAGATGTAGCCTGTATTAATGTTAATTTCACATAGTGCTACTTCTATTGATGCTACACTCACACGTGTTTCTGTTTCACCTAACACTTTCATGCACAAGAATTGGACTAAAACTACATTACATGTCTATCACACGAATGGTCTAATATATGATTGCTCTTCATGACACATACAATGTTTCTATATATTAACTCCATAAATCTCCTAACATTGTATGAAAAATCTTATGTGTTTAGATTCATGTGCATTGTACAAATCTTATTTTTTATATTTAACAAGTGGTATAACAAGTTTTGTTAATAATAAGGGGTATTTTGATTCCTCCGTGCTATGCACCATGTATTTAAATTCTCTGATGTTATTTTTGGGTGCCCCTATAATTACCATGCTTATCTTTCTATGTACACTTTGTTTTACATACTTGATCCATTGCATTTCTCATATTTGTCCATGAAATAGATTATACCCATCCCTTTGATAATATCAAAGGGGGAGACGATTTCATGAGTAATAGTCACGTAATAGTCAATCTAGGGGAGATCACTTGTAGTGGGAGATATAATGCACATCAATAGGGGAGCATATATATAGGGGAGTCGTACCACTAAGGGCAAGAGCAAGATTCACACTTACACATTTAATCCTATTAACTTAACCTGTTCATGTTAAATGTTTGTAATATTACAATATACCATGTTTTATCATAATTTATATCTCATGAATGAGATTTGCTATTATCAAAAGGGGGAATTTGTTGGAACATGTGTTCTGCATATCTCAGTTTTGATAATAACAAATCTCAAGTTGTATTTGATCATACATGTTTTGGGTATAATGTGCAGGTTTACAGGTGTGAAGTCGCACAAGAACTCCAATCTCTATGAGTTACTGCTGGCGCTAGCAATATCACCGTGTGCTAGCTCAGTTTACATATCGACTGAACTTACTCAGCCTAAGGCAAATGTCGACTAGACTACTCATCTCGGCGAGACAAGTCATGCCATCTACCGCCGTGCGTTAACGCTAATGCCAAGCACTAGTATGTCATCGGGATACATGATTGACTAGACTGCAGTGTCGAATGGAAAGAAAGATCGATGTGAGAGCTCATATCGATAGGATATGCTTCCTATCACTAGGCGCTAACTTTACCGCTGGCGCTAGCTATGCCGACCAGACGGGTATATCGACTAGAAGGAGCATGTCGACCAGAAATCCTATGTCGACTGGAGAGAAGATATCATTGAGACAATACATGGCAGACTACCGTCAGGCGCTAGCCCTAACACCGAGCGCTAGCCATGTCGACTAGAAGGATGGCTCGACTAGAAGGTTGATATAGATGAGACAAAGTATATCGACTAGACATCTCATATCGACGAGACTTTCATCCTATCGCTGGTGATAGAGATACCGTCGGGCGCTAGTTTATTAAATTAAAGATCAGAGGATCGATTTGACATTGCATATCGACTGGAAGGACATATCGATGAGACTAGTCCTCTTAATTACCGCCCCGCGCTACTGTTAATGCACCACGTTACTTAGATGTCATTGTTAGCGATACGTGTGCCCAACATGGGAACTTGGTGGAGACCAAAGAAGGAAATGTTACTACCGACCCACGATAGCTCATACCGTTCCACGGTAACCATGGTTTGCAAGAAAAGAGCCACCACCTTCCTTATCTGCTGAATATCAGCTTTGCACACGCCTAATCAAGCACTCCTACCACATCGCGCTTGCACTACCGCTTCACGCTAACAGATGACTACAAGAAAAGCTCTGTCGCCTTCCTTACATGGAGCAAGATAGTTGGGAGATGTCACAGATATAGAGCCTATCGATGTACGGTAACCTTACAGCTGGCTGTAGCTTACTTAAACTCTATATAAAAGCAATTTTGTTTCTCTTGAGTCACAATGCATGAAGTATGGTTTCTAATCCGTCTTGGGAGCAAGGAGCCACAGACATTAGAGAAGGAAAGAGAGAAAGTGCACCCTCTTGTTAAAAGAAGAATAACTTCATAGAGCACGTACAAGAACGACAATTTGAAGACGACTGAGCGCCCAAAGAACGAGAATCAAAAGCGCCGATCGCTCACAGTCTCTGGAGAACAATATTTTGAGGGAGCACTTGTTTTACTTTGATTATATTCTCTCTTGTATTTTTATCTTTTAACAACTTTGTGTGTGAAGGAAAATTGACTGGGGAGGTCGTCGAAGAAGATTCCGTGCGTAAATAGTCTGTGAGGGCATGTAAAACGGGTGGTCTAGCAAGGGCTCGAAGACCTTCGGGGAGAAGGGAGTGAGTCGGCTCAAAGACCTTCGGGGAGAAGGGAGAGAGCCAAGCGGTCCTCAGGGGGAGGGTTGGTATAGAAATCAAAAAGAAATTTCTATTCATCGCCTCCGATCTCCAGCGTAATAAAGATCTAGTTTTGTAACTGTAAACATTACCTTAAGAATATAATGAATTCGATCTCACTTGTTTTGATTTATAATTGCATATGAATCTTGCTGATTCTTAAAGTATTTGTCGTGTGTACTCTAAAATGATCCTCTGTAGGTCAAGGATACAGTTTCTTTTGATACCGCTAGCGGTAACCCAACAACCCCGCACTAGCTTCCAGAAAGCGTATTCCTTTCGCAGACAGTTTTAAAATAAGTATTAATTGATGAAAACCTTATTCACCCCCCCTCTAAGATTGGCCACATATCCAACAGGCGCTACTCCCGACATGTTCCCCCTAGAGTTATAGGGGACCCAAGTAATGAGGAGCCAATAAATGAGTTAACTAACATCATACACATTATCACATCCTATTCTTTTTTTGATCTTAAATGAGACCGATTAAATATTTTTAACAATGGCATGTCACAATAATTTCATGATATAATCATGCACTAATATTACAACATGTTCTTATTTTATAAGACCTTAAACAAGATGATCAATTTTTCACAGTCAAATTATAATTTCACCTACCTCGCTCTTTCCACTCCTATAAGAGCTTTCAGATTTATTTGATTCTAAAATAGATCTTTGGTAGCACGCCATCATTATCCATGGATATAATTGTAACATCTCAACTTTGATAAGGGGCCTAGCCGGTTTAATTGAACCTTTGAAGGAGCTTAGTCCATGTCGCAGTGAACCACGACCCACCCTCCATCTTATATTAATGTCGATTTAAAGTATGACTTGATAACGATAATTGAGTAAATCAACTTGGAATCGATCTCAGTCACTGACATTGCTTTCGTGAGATCAAAATAAACTCAATGAAACCAATCACGCTGTGTTTGTTGTATATTGACAATGTTGGCTAATTCAGGCTAAATAGAGCTACACGGCGACCTCAACGTAACTTTCTAAGTAAATGAACTTAGAATTGAATTCCGTTAGTTGCATTAGACTCATGTGATCCATACAAGTGCAACGCAACTTGTTTCATTCGAATCCAAGATCGTTTAGTGAAAGTGACTATTTTAGGACACATTGTTCGGCACGATCACCCGAAATGTCATTTTGAGTATATAAGCTAAGAATTAAATTCTATCAATTGCATTAAACTCGTATGACCCGTACGAGTGCAACACAACTCGTTTCATTCAAATTCAAGGTCGTTTAGCAAAAGTGACCATTTTAGGCCACATTGTTCTGCTTGGTCACCCCAAAATATCATTTTAAGCAAATGAGCTCAGAATTGACTTCATTCAGTTGCATTAGACTCGTATAACCCATATGAGTGCAACACTACTTGTTTAGTTCGAACCCGAGGTCATTTAGTGAAAGTGACCATTTTAAGACATGTTGTTCGGTACGGTCACCCCGAAATGTCATTTTGAGCAAATGAGCTAAGAATTGACTTCAATAAGTTGCATTACACTCGTATGACCCATATAAGTGAAACGCAACTCGTTTCATTCAAATCTGAGGTCATTTAGTGAAAGTGACCATTTTAGGTCACGTTGTACGACACAGTTACCCTGAAACCACGTTTTAAGTAAATATACTCAGAATTGATTTCCGTTAGTTGCATTAGACTCGTATGGTCAATATGAGTGCAACTGAACTCATTTCGCTCAATTCCAACTTCATTTAGTCAAGTTGATAAAAATAGGTCTCGTAAAATTACACGGCATCTCAAAAATCGTGAACGCTTGAATTCAACACCATCACATCAATATTGACTCGTCACTCGATGACTAGGACACACATTGACTTTGAAATGCATGGGGGACTCACCGTAGGGTTGAATTGGGTCAAAACCTCTTTAAAAGGTGAATTTTCATTTTAAACCCTCTACTCAAGCGCCACTTAACACACCAAGCCACTTTCCCTCCATCTAATTTCTGATATGCACTAATCCCAAGGCAGGAAAGGGTGGTGGGATCAGATATTTTTTCTTTATACCATGGGTTAAGCCTAACCTAAGGCCAAAACCAAGCTAGATCTTCCAAACCTAAGCCCCAACCCACAACCAAAGCTAACCTTCTGCCATTAACCCAAGCAAAAGTACAGACCCCCTCTATGTGCTACCAGCTGCCCCCTTGATCCAACCATAGTTGGATTAAACTCAACCATGGATTTATTAGCCATAAAGGATGAAGGAGGAGGAGGCCTTTGCCCCAGCTATTTAAGGGCCTCCTCAGCCTCAGTTTAGGGATCCTCTGCCCGATCCATATTGAAACCAGGCTGTGCCACCTTGACCCTTGCTAGAGTCAGAGGAGATTGCCTGAGACCACCACCCTCCTCTATCACCTTACCCTGCCTACCCTACATAGAGAGCTCCCCAGAACCCTCTTGGACCTCGAGGGAGCCGCGCCTCATCGGAGAGGGCTCGACGACCCTCTCCTAGAGAAGCTTGTTGGGTTTGGTTTTGTTGACTTGGTCAACTTTTAAATGTATTTTATATATGTTTTTTTATTATTGAAAAGGAGGAGTGAGAGTGCCCTGCATTTATTGCAGAGAGTGAGAGTAGGTGGTTTTTTGTGTTGCCTATAAATAGGCTTGTGTGTTCCCTTTGTAAAGTTGTGTGGAATAGAAGAGTTGAATAGGAAAAGTTTTAAAGTTTTTTCGGGCAGATATGAGAGAGAGAGAGAGAGGTTGTAGAGAGAGAGAGAGAGAAGTTGTCATTCCCGCAAGAATAGATCTCGCATTCCCTCTCGCTTCCCACGTCGCCCTTCCCGCAGGAAGTAAGCCCGCCTCCCATCTCGCCTACAGGAGTCTCGCCGGAGCAGCCCATCTCGCCGGTGCAAGCACTCGCCGCTGGACGTAGAGCTGAAGGAGGTGCAGCTCGTCTGTTCGACTCGCCTGGTGGTGTTCTCGCCGCTGCCGTCTCGCGCCAGCCCGACTCGCGCATGCAGGAGTAGTACTCGCTAGTGGTGTGCTCACCATAAGTTGAAGGTGATCCCCGGGGTGTGTGTTCGCGCGTGGAGGTGTGATCGGCGTGGTGACTATTAGCGAGGAAGGAGAGGAAGAGAGGTCGCGTGGGAGGTCTCGCTTCCAACAATTGGTATCAGAGCGAGGTTACAAACCTTTTCGGTGACTCGGAAGGTTTGAGGAGTAGAAGCGATGGAGACTACGGGTGGAGCAATGTCGGGGCAAGTCCCCAAGTTGATAAAGACCAACTATGGAAACTGGAGCATCCAGATGCGAGTGCTACTCGCCTCTAAAGAACTATGGGATATAGTTGAGAATGGGTATGAGGAGTGTACTGCTGCAGCAGAGGCGGCTTTGACTAACGCCCAGAAGACAACACTTAGATAAACAAGGAAGGCTGACAAGAAAGCATTGTTCTTGTTGTACCAAGGGGTCGACGAAGCGACCTTCGAGAATATCTCAGATGAGAAGACTTCCAAGGAGGCATGGGAGGTGTTGCAACGCTCCATGCAAGGGGTAGACAAGGCTAAGAAGGTGAAGCTGCAATCCCCCCGTGCGGAATATGAAGTAACAAAGATGCAGAGTACCGAGAAGGTCGGTGACTATGTGACCCGTCTGCGGACGCTCAAAAATGGGATGAAGCGCAATGGGGAGATGATCGATGATGTGAGCTTCATGGAGAAGTTGTTGAGATCTATATCCAAGAAGTTCCGCCATATAGTGGTGGCGATCGAAGAGTCGAAGGACCTCACCGAGATGGCCGTTGATGAGCTTGTAGGCTCTTTGCAAGCTCATGAGTACAGGATGCTGCAGGATGATGAAGAAGCGAGTGGCTTGGGAAAAGCACTCCAGACCCAGTTGAACATTGGGGACCAGAACCAGTTGAACTTTGGGGAAAGTTCAGGAAGAGGAGGCGGCCAGCGTGGCCGAGGTCACCAAGGTAGAGGCAGAGGTAGAAGAGGAGGTAGAGATCAAGGAAGGAACCAAAATTTTTAGAGAGAGGCGGAGCGACCTCAAGGAGGTTTGCAAGAAGGAAGAGGAACAGGAAGAGGCCAAGGAAGAGGCCGAGGGGATATGTCCCAGATCCAAATGTTACAATTGGAACAAGTTCGGGCATATGAGCTACGACTGTTGGGCTCCGAGGAAGAGAGAAGAGGCAAACCACTATGCCGAGGCTAGGAACAACGGGAACAATGCTGGCGTCGGAGACCCGATGATGTTCCTAACCTACCGAGGAGCGGAGGAAGGAAGAAATGAAGTGTGGTACCTGGACACAGGAGCGAGCAACCACAAGTGTGGAGATAGGGAGATGTTCACTAACCTGGAACCCAGTGGGGGTGAGGTTAGCTTCGGGGATGCGTCGAAGATCTCATTGGAAGGAAAGGGCTTGGTGGTTGTAAAGCTGAACGGAGAGAAGGTGCACCTGAATGATGTGTTCTATGTGCCAGGCTTGAAGACTAACATCTTAAGCCTTGGGCAGTTGGTGGAGAAAGGCTACTGCGTCCAGTTGAAGGATGGGTCTCTAGCAATGAAGAACCATCAAGGGAAAGAAGTGGTGAAGGTGAGGATGACGACGGACCGTCTCTTTACACTGAAGATGGATACTCAGGAGACGACATGTCTCGCGAGGACGGAGGAAGAAGAGGAAGCATGGCTGTGGCACCATCGGATGGGCCACTTGGGATTCACGGGCTTGAAGCTGCTATCCCACTCCAGGATGGTGGAGGATCTACCTATGATCTCACCTCCGGAGAAAGTCTGCGAGGCGTGCATGAGGGGAAGCAGAAGAGGCTGACGTTTGAAGGAGGGAAGTATCGGAGAGCGAAGAGACAACTTGAACTAGTTCACTCAGACAACGCGGGTCCGTTTGAGACCACCTCAGTTGGCGGAAGCAATTACTACATCACCTTCACGGTTGACTTTAGTCGGAAGTGTTGGGTGTATTTTTTGAAGGAAAAGTCTGAGTCCCTTGACAGGTTCAAGGAGTTCAAGGCGATGGCCGAGAAGGAGAGTGGTCAGCCACTGAAGGTGCTGAGGACAGATCGAGGTGGGGAGTACACGTCGAGGCTGTTTGATGTCTTTTGTAAGGAGAATGGGATCTCACACCAGCTGACGACAGCGTACTCATCACAGCAGAACGGAGTCACGGAGAGGAAGAACCTCGCCATCATTAACATGGCGAGGAGTATGGTGAAGGGCAAAGGGTTGCCAAAGATGTTCTGGGCGGAGGCAGTGCAGTGTGCGGTGTATTTACTGAACAGATGCCCCACGAAGAGTGTGAAGTTCATGACCCTGTTCGAGGCTTGGAGTGGCTGGAAGCCAAGTGTGAAGCACTTGAGGGTCTTTGGGTGTGTAGCTCATGCTCACGTCCTAGACCAGAGGAGGAAGAAGCTCGATGACAAGAGCGAGAAGTGCTTTTTTGTGGGCTACGCTCCGGAGAGCAAGGCTTACAAGTTATACAACCCGGTGAAGGAGAAGGCCATAGTATCGAGGGATGTGGTGTTTGAAGAAGACAGCTGCTGGAGCTGGGATGAGGAGACAAGGAGCAAGAAGGGAATGTTCTTTGAAGATAAAGAAGAAGGTGGTCATGAAGCAGGAGCTGAGGATGGTGGGGCTGATCCACCATCACCACCTAGTGGAGATTCAGGGGGAGCCTGCACTCCCAACTCAAGTGGAGGCAGTTCTAGTGGAGCAAGCACCAGTGGAAGCAAGGATGATCGTCCTCAACCTTGGATGAGGAGGATGGAGGAGATCTACGAGGAGACGACACCAACACTTAATAATTTTTCTTTGTATTGTTTGTTGGCAGATTGCGAGCCGCACTCCTATGACGAAGCAGCCCAGGAGAAATCTTAGAGGATGGCGATGGATGCTGAGATAGCTTCCATAAAGAAGAATGACACTTGGAAGCTAGTCGATCCACCTGCATGCCACAAACCCCTCGGGGTGAAGTGGGTCTACAAGGTAAAGAAGAACAAGGAAGGAGCTGTGGAGAAGCAAAAGGCGAGACTCGTCGTGAAGGGCTATAGGCAAGTCCAAGGAGTGGACTATGATGAGGTCTACGCCCCAGTGGCGAGGATCGACACCATCAGGTTGATCATCGCGCTCGCAGCTCACCATGGGTGGAAGGTCCTGCAGATGGATGTGGTGTCGGCCAATCTCAATGGCTATCTGGAGGAAGATGTGTACATCGAGCAGCCTCCTGGATATGAAGTGAGAGGCCAAGAGAGGAAGGTGTGCAAGTTGAACAAGGCGCTATATGGCTTAAAGCAAGGGGATCGTGCATGGAATGGAAGGATAGATGCATACCTTCATAAGCACGGCTATAGGAAGTGCCCCTACGAGTATGCTCTTTACGCCAAGGTGGAAGGAAACAGTGATATCATGATTGTATGCTTATACGTAGACAATATGATATTCACCAGGAACAACCTGGCTATGTTCGAGGAGTTCAAGAAGATGATGAAGAGAGAATTTGAGATGACTGATCTGGGAGAGCTGACCAACTTTTTGGGTGTTGAGGTGAAGCAGGATGAAGATGTCATTTTCATCTCGCAGAAGAAGTACGCGGAGGAAATTTTGAAGAAGTTCCGAATGGAGGATAGCAAGGCTATCTCCACCCCCGCTGATGCATGATTGAAGCTGAGGAAGGACTCCAAGGAATAAGCGGTCGACTCTACCCTGTTCAAAAGTTTGGTGGGAAGCCTACGCTACTTGACCTTTACCAGACCTAATATTATGTACGCTGTCGGAGTAGTGAGCAGGTACATGGAGGAGCCAAAGTAGGACCACTTCACGGCAGCGAAGAGGATCCTGAGATATGTGAATGGGACGAGAGGCCACGGGCTGAAGTACTCTACGGGAGAGGAGTTGAAGTTGGTCGGCTACTCGGATAGCGACTATGGTGGTGATGTGAATGACCGGAAGAGCACTTCCGGATATGTGTTTCATATGGGAACCGCGACGTTCTCATGGAGTTCGAAGAAGCAGACTATGATAGCCTTATCATCTTGTGAGGCGGAGTACATAGCAGCTGCGACAGGGTGCCAGGCTATTTGGTTAAGGAATCTCTTGGGAGAACTGCACTATCCACCGGATGGCCCCGTGACCATGTATGTTGACAACATGTCCGCCATTCAACTCGCGAAGAGCCCTGTGTTGCATGGGCGCAGCAAGCACATAGAGACGAGGTATCATTTCCTTCGTGAGCAGGTGGAGCAGAAGATCGTGGAAGTTGTGTATTGCTCTACCGGAGAGCAGGTCGCGGATATTTTCACTAAGGCTTTGAAGGTGGAGACGTTCGAGAAGCTCACAGGTAAACTCGGCATGTGCTGCCAAGTTTGAGGGGGAGTTTATTGGGTTTGATTTTGTTGACTTGGTCAACTTTTAAATGTATTTTATATATGTTTTTTTAATATTGAAAAGGAGGAGAGAGAGTGTCCTGCATTTATTGCAGAGAGAGAGAGTAGGAGGTTTTGAAAGGGAGGTTTAGTTCTTATTTATCTTATTCAAAAGATCTTGATTAAGTTTTGGTTTCAAAATAAATGATATGTATATTTATATGCGTTTGCTGTATGAGTAATTAACACAAGCAGCTATAGTGCATAAATAACACAGCACAGGAAATAAAATAAAGCATAAACAAGAAGCATTCCAGGTGACACAAAGAAATATAGTAGTTCCCCAAATCTGGGTAGTCTACTCTTCTACCACCCTTGGTAGGAATCCACTAGGATTTTTGATCAGGTGCCCTTTACACCAATGGAGGTTTGATCAGGTGCCCAATTCACCACAGTCAGGTTTTTGCTAAGGTGACCTGTCACCGAGAGTTCACTTTTGAAGGGAGTAATAACCCTGTTCAAGATGGGAGAAAGGGAAAGGGAAAAATATAATGTTCTTCTCTGTATAGGAAGACTCTTGAAGATCCTGATATGGTGTTGAAAGGATCTGATTATGATGTTGAAGAAGACTCCCCTTGTCTGATAGAGCTTGGTGACAGTTCTGGAGGCTCCTTCTCTTGATTGAACAAGCACCTCTTCTTATGCAGTGATGATCCTGAGCAAATGATTGTGATTGTTGTCTCCGGATGTGTATGATCTGCAAGAAGATGTTAGGCAAAAAGAGAGGTTTCTTGTAGTGTTGTATCTCCGTTGTATATGCCTGTCTATTTCTTATCTATCTCATATTTTCTGCTCTATATATAATCTGGAGAAGGTATTTGAATTCTTGCCCGGGAAATAAGGAAAGAGATAAAGTCTCTTTAAATTGATTCCTTGGGAAGATAAGTTTCCGTCTTTTACTCTTCTGAAAACGGCTATAAACTTTATTGCTTGCAACGGCTATATCAGAAAAAGCATGAGTAAATTAATGTTAGTCCAGCTGTATAATAATAAAAATATTGCTGACAACATATTTGTCGAGCTCTTCTGGATTCGTCGAGCGCCGTTCAGAGAATGCTTTAGCTGCTGAGATTTATTCTGACTGAAATTTGTCGAGCGCTGGCCTGATAGAAATTTGTCGAGCGCCGTTCTACATTTCGTCGACCGCCTGTAAAATAAGATGTCGAGCGCTGCTCGACAATAGCTGAGCGCCGATCGACAAATGTCGAACGCAGCTAGCTTATATGAAATATAATATTTTTCTTATATTATTTCATATTATTTTCTCTTATAATATATTCTCTTATATTATTTAGCCTATTATTATATTTCTTAATCTGATTTATAGGATGAGTTATGATATAAACCTAGATACTTAAGGGGGATCCTAACTCAAATCAAAACTAAGGTTCCAACAATCTCCCCCTATTTGAGTTGGGATCCTAAATCAAATTAAAAACTAGTGGCCTGGTACTCTCCCCCTATTTGGTTTAGGATGCTGACAGTTTTAATTTATATATTCTCCTTTTCTCTCTCACTTGGTTTCTCTGGATTTCTCATTTTCTCTCTCACTTGGGCTTTAATAAATTTTCATCCTTTTAAAATTATTTGAGCCACTCTGCTTTCCTAGATTTTAATTTCTTAAGATCTGAATTAAAATTTTCAATTGCAGCAACCTTTGTAATTAGAGAGATTAAATCTTATTTGGGGTTTTGAGCTTCTCATTTTCTCTTTCACTTGGGTAACTTTATTATCCTAGAAGGTTTTAATATATGAATTGCTACAGCTGTTAATGAATTTTAAGAGATGTCAGACATCTTCTTTCTCATAGAATCCCCTTATCAGAAGAGACTCACACTCAGTGCTTTGATCATTTCTGATCAGTGCAGCTACAGCAGAATGCTCAAACTGACTTAGAGAAGTCTGTAAGAATGTGAAGTTATCTGACATTGTTTTTCTTATAACTTTTATTTTATTTAGGAATGGAGTTTAATGGAGAAAAACTTTTTAATACCTTTTGAAAATTCTATTAGAAATATATGTTTTAAGAATTTTAAAATCTGATTTTTAATGCTAATTGAAAGTTTTTTTTTGTAGTCATTAAAATATATGTTTGAAATTTTTTTAAAGTTTTCTTGACAATCATTAAGCAATTTATCCTTAATTGATTTATTTTGTGCCTTTGATTTTTCTTCAGTTTTATTATTGTCAGAAGTTGAATAATTTATGTTTGTTAACTTCCTTTTAATTTCTTTGTCTATTGTTATTGAATCTGTGAGAGTTATTTTAAAAACAGTTTTAGAGGTAGAGTTGTGATTTGATTTTAACTTATTTACCTTTCCTAATTCTACTTCTGCATCTGGATTTTGGTATGACTCATTTATGGTCATCATGCAGAAAGCTCTAGCTCTGAGTTCTTCTTCCTCTTCTTCTTCACTTAGGTTTGTTGATGGTTCTGCATCAAAAATACAATCAGTTGAAGAGATGGAAGAAGGTTCATTTACCATCGTAGAGAGGGAGTTCCAAATTCCTCTTGCAGAAGTGCAGTCTTCAACTCTTTGAAGAGTGTCTTTTGACACTGATTGAGTCAAGATCTGCAAAGCTTTTGCCTCTGCATCAGTGGTAGTTTTCTTTGAAGAAGATATATCAGCGCCAACATAAACAGGCCCTGTCAAAATAGATTTGTAAATTTCTTCATCTATGGCATTCATATATAGTTTGATTCTAACTTGCCATAAAGTAAATCTATCTAGATTCCAAACAGGTGGATCTGAAAATAAAAAGTCTTGTGTCATTTTGAAAAACTTTTAGAACAAATTTAAGAACTATGTGATCTTTGTGATTTCAGGTGTTAGCCTGTGTGAAAAATCAACCTACCTCTGATACCAATTGAAAGGGAGGTTTAGTTCTTATTTATCTTATTTAAAAGATCTTGATTAAGTTTTGGTTTCAAAATAAATGATATGTATATTTATATGCGTTTGCTGTATGAGTAATTAACACAAGCAGCTAGAGTGCATAAATAACACAGCACATGAAATAAAATAAAGCATAAACAAGAAGCATTCCAGGTGACACAAAGAAATATAGTAGTTCCCAAAATCTGGGTAGTCTACTTTTCTACCACCCTTGGTAGGAATCCACTAGGATTTTTGATCAGGTGCCCTTTACACCAATGGAGGTTTGATCAGGTGCCCAATTCACTACAGTCAGGTTTTTGCTAAGGTGACCCACCGAGAGTTCACTTTTGAAGGGAGTAATAACCCTGTTCAAGATGGGAGAAAGGGAAAGGGAAAAATATAATGTTCTTCTTTGTATAGGAAGACTCTTGAAGATCCTGATATGGTGTTGAAAGGATCTGATTATGATGTTGAAGAAGACTCCCCCTGTCTGATAGAGCTTAGTGACAGTTCTGGAGGCTCCTTCTCTTGATTGAACAAGCACCTCTTCTTATGCAGTGATGATCCTGAGCAAATGATTGTGATTGTTGTCTCAGGATGTGTATGATCTGCAAGAAGATGTTAGGCAAAAAGAGAGGTTTCTTGTAGTGTTGTATCTCCGTTGTATATGCATGTCTATTTCTTATCTATCTCATATTTTCTGCTCTATATATAATCTGGAGAAGGTATTTGAATTCTTGCCCGGGAAATAAGGAAAGAGATAAAGTCTCTTTAAATTGATTCCTTGGGAAGATAAGTTTCCGTCTTTTACTCTTCTGAAAACGGCTATAAACTTTATTGCTTGCAACGGCTATATCAGAAAAAGCATGAGTAAATTAATGTTAGTCCAGCTGTATAATAATAAAAATATTGCTGACAACATATTTGTCGAGCTCTTCTGGATTCGTCGAGCGCCGTTCAGAGAATGCTTTAGCTGCTGAGATTTATTCTGACAGAAATTTGTCGAGCGCTGACCTGATAGAAATTTGTCGAGCGCCGTTCTACATTTCGTCGACCGCCTGTAAAATAAGATGTCGAGCGCTGCTCGACAATAGCTGAGCGCCGATCGACAAATGTCGAACGCAGCTAGCTTATATGAAATATAATATTTTTCTTATATTATTTCATATTAATTTCTCTTATAATATATTCTCTTATATTATTTAGCCTATTTTTATATTTCTTAATCTGATTTATAGGATGAGTTATGATATAAACCTAGATACTTAAGGGGGATCCTAACTCAAATCAAAACTAAGGTTCCAACAGGTTTTTTGTGTTGCCTATAAATAGCCTTGTGTGTTCCCTTTGTAAAGTTGCGTGGAATAGAAGAGTTGAATAGGAAAAGTTTTAAAGTTTTTTCGGGCAGATATTAGAGAGAGAGAGAGAGAGAGAGGTTATAGAGAGAGAGAGAGAGTTGTCATTCCCGCAGGAATAGATCTCGCCTTCCCTCTCGCTGCCCACGTCGCCCTTCCCGCAGGAAGTAAGCCCGCCTCCCATCTCGCCTACAGGAGTCTCGCCGGAGCAGCCCATCTCGCCGGTGCAAGCACTCGCCGCTGGACGTAGAGGAGAAGAAGGTGCAGCTCGCCTGTTCGACTCGCCTGGTGGTGTTCTCGCCGCCGCCGTCTCGCGCCAGCCCGGCTCGCGCGTGCAGGAGTAGTGCTCGCTAGTGGTGTGCTCGCCGTGAGTTGAAGGTGATCCCCGGGGTGTGTGTTCGCGCGTGGAGGTGTGATCGGCGTGGTGACTATTAGTGAGGACGGAGAGGAAGAGAGTTCGCGTGGGAGGTCTCGCTTCCAACAAAGCTATGGCGGAGGCACCGCCGTAGAGTAGAGCTCCGGCGGTGCCATATATTTATTCTCTGTAACTCCTCTCGGCATATGCCGAAAAAGCCAGGCCGCCAGACCACCGCCGGAAGAAGCGCCGGCCTCTGGGGAGTCTGTCGGAGGCAGTGGCACGACGATGCTGTGGTCGAATGATGGTGGCCGAACACCAATTGTTTTCTGCCACCGCTGGATAGCAGTTGCCGTCTGATCTCGTGATCGAGATCAGATGGCCCAGATGTTCTGAAACCCATCAAAAAATGATTGGCCAACCCACAACAGATCTGTTCCAGATGCGCCGTGGGGTAATTATTTTGTCCCCTTAAGGCTCTATTTCAGCCAGGGATGCGCTTTAAGATTTGTGATGAGTCATAATAAATTATAAACTTCAAGAATTTCTAGAGGACTCTACGGACGTCAAGTGAACAAGTTCCATATATGAATTTTGTGTAAAATTTTATAAGGAACTCAGAAATAAATATTATAATTTTTTATAAAAATCTTTACTATTTATCTTCAGTAAAATAGAGGTATTTAGGTCAAAGGATATAGTACAACAACTTCAAATATTTTTTGAAATTAAAAGGAGCATATTTAGCCTTGGCTCCCCATGGATGAAATAGTTTATAAATTCTATATAAATTATTAGAAAAAAATTATCAACCTCAGCTTGAAAAATTCGAACTATACGGGCGTCGAAAATTCATCTTTTCGCCCCGATATCACTAGTATTAACTAAGCCCCGTTGATTTTGCAATTTCAACACTTGAATGAACTATAATACCATTTTAAGAGAGGCAACACAAATAATCAACGGGTTCGAGCAATATAAAACCTGACGGACTACGAAGTGCAAAATAATATTAATTCTGTCACGACAAATATAAAATGTGCCTCCTACAAATTGAGATGCCTGCTTAGAACGGAGATGACCCCTTGGAATGGAGATGCCTTCTTAGTACGATGATGCCTCATTGGAATGAAGATGCCTCTTTGGAACGTAGATGGAATCATAGATTCATGGGACTTTTATTTATACAGAATTGTTTCTTATTTTTGTTATTTACTGTCCTATTTATAGCTCCTTATTTACTCATGCACTTTATTTACTGCACCTTTACTTACTGTTGGCTAGGACCTATTATTCTATTTTTGCAATACTACTTCATAATTTAGAGTTAACTTGGAGATGGAAGAATCCTTCGAGGTTAACCCAAAATAATGTCAAACTCGATCAACTCTCATGTCAGTAGAGCAATGCGGTCGAGTTGTCTTGGTCTATTATTCTATTTTGCAATACTGCTTCATAATTTAGAGTTAACCTTGAGATGACTGATTTCTTCGAGGTTAACTCTAAATAATGTCGAACTCGATCAACTCTCATATTAGTATAGCAGTGCGGTCGAGTTTGATGTCTTTGCCTATTATTCTATTTTGCAATACTGCTTCATAATTTAGAGGTAACCTAGAGATGACAGATTCCTTCGAGTTTAACCCTAAATAATGCCAAACTCGATCAACTCTCATGTTAGTAGTGCAGTGCGACCGAGTTTGATGTCTTGACCTATTATTCTATTTTGCAATACAGTTTCATAATTTAGAGTTAACTTGGAGATGACATATTCCTTCGAGGTTAACCCTAAATAATGTTGAACTCGATCATCTCTCATGTTAGTAGAGCAGTGCGGTCGAGTTCGATGTCTTAGTCTTCACAATACTACTTCATAATTTAGAGTTAATCTAGAGATGACAGATTCCTTCGATGTTAACCTAAATAATGCCGAACTCGACCAACTATCATGTTAGTAGTGCAGTGTGTTGGAACATGCGTTCTACATCTCTCAGGTTTTATAATACAAATCCCAAGTTGTATTTGATAATACATGCTTTTGGTATAGTGTGCAGGTTTACAGGTGTGAAGTCGTGCTGGAACTCAACACTGTGAGTTACTGCCAGCGCTAGAGATAACGCTACACGCAAGCTCGAAATACATAAGACGACTAGAATTGCTCAAGTCTAAGGCAAATATCGACTAGACCCCATATCGTCGAGACAGTCTACCACCGACACTAGTTCTAACGCGGTGTGCTAACAATATCGACTTGAAGGCGCACATCGACTGGATGAATGCAGTATCGGCTAGAAAGAGCATATTGTTGGGACAGCCTACTGCTAGCGCTAACCCTAATGCGCCGCGCTAGCAATAATGTCTAAACAGTTTATGTCATCTAGACAACTGGAGATTTGGCTAGAAGAGGAGTATATCGTCCAGACGGCCTACCGCTAGCGCTAAAGAGTTAACGCTGGAGATAGCAATATCATCTAGAAAGTTTTGTCGTTTGGATGACTAGAGGGATAACTGGAAGAGTAGCATATCGTCTAGATGACTACCGCCGCGTGCTACTGCTAATGCGCCGCACTATCCTAGAGTCTACATCAGCAATCCAAGTGATCAATGAGAGAAATTGGCGGCAAACTGGAAGAGGAAATGTCATTAAACATGTTACTATCGCTGCGCGGTTGCTATTAACGCTTGCAGTAACCCAAGTGTATAAGGAATGATCTGCCACCTTCCTACTCTACAAACGACCATCGACTCAAGATTCTTAAACAAGCGCACCTACCACTCGCGCTAGCGCCAATGCTCCACGCTAACTAATGAACACAAGGAAAGATCTGCCGCCTTCCTTTCATGGAGTGAGACAATAGGGCAAAGATGCGTACACGAAGCCTACCACCATGCGGTAACTTACCGCTGGAGGTAGCCTGATGAATGAATTCATAAAAGGGTTTCTCTTTCTCTGAGATGTAGTATTGAGGAGAGCACAGAACGACTATGAGTTTCTGAGACACCTCTGCAAAAAGGACTAACCAACTTGAGGAAGAGAAGAAAAAAACCTGCATCCTCCCATTCGTGAACAAAGATTTCTGAATAACATATTCAAGAATGATAATCTGAAGACGATCGTGTGCTCAACAAATGACAGTCTCATGCACAAATCTCTCATCATTCTACGGAGAACCATTCTTGAGGGAGCATAAGTTTTCACTTTACTAATCTCTACTTGTATTCTCTTTTATTCTTGATTTTGAGGAGACGTTAAAATCGACCGGGGAGGTCGTCGGAATCCGGGGAGGAATCCGTGAGAAATCTTTTGGGGAGGGCATCTAGATCGGGGAGATCTAGTGGGCTCGAAGACCTTCCGGGTGGGAAGGAAGAGAGATGGCCCGGAGACTTTCGGGGAGAAGGGAGAGAGCCAACTGATCCTTAGGGGGAGTGATAGTTTATGGGTTAGTAGTCAAATTCACCTAGAGGGGGGGGGGGTGAATATGTCTCTTTGATTTTACTTAATTGCAGCTAGTTGTTAATGAATAATAAACAAGAACTCAAGCAAGCACAAAAAACACACGGTCCTTTATAGTGGTTCCCCAAGACAGTGTCTCTATGGGTAGTCCACTTCTCCCCTACACCTTTCTAACAGTGTGTTAGACAAGGCAATCTCCTCCAAACTCATCTCCAAGAGCTTACAACTCAGATCCCACATGATCTCTCAGGTTTGCTCCAAACCCTACCTCAGGCTAACAAGCCCTACCAACTCAGAGTGCACCCACTCCTACGGCTCATAAATAACCTTGATCTCCTACCTCAGGCCTATCAAGATGCCCTACTCCTCAGGAAAAATGCCCTACACTCTCAAGCCCAACAGCCTTACAGTCTCAGGTTCAACAACCCTAAAACTCAGGCAAAGTGCCCTACAAACTTAGAACAATACTGTTCCTACAGAGTTCACAAGTTTAGCTTACATCAGATAACAACAGTGATTTATTGTCTTCTGTTGTTGATGCACAGCTGGTGCAACCTTGAAGCAGGGCTGAATGAAATCTTCAGACATTGCTCCTATCTAATCCTCCTCTTCAGTAGATGAGGAAAGATCAACTAGCTCTTCTGGATAGAAGAGCTATCTTCTCTCCTTGTGTATTCTTGCTGGTTCAGGAAGTAGAAGGAGAGAGCTTATAAAGGCCGTCAATAGAACAATAAAAAGCTTTCACCTCTTTTCAGCACTTAACACAACAATACTTTCTGAAATGCCCTAAGAAGTTCTTTTATACTCCTTCCATCTTCAACGGCTCTAAGGAGGGCCCTGACACATTATGGAAGAAGATAGAATACTTTATCTTGCCTTTATAGCTATTTGCGCCAAAAGCAAATGCCACCAGTGTCGTCTTCAGATTTGAATCTATCTCAGCGGTTGGGCTGAGACAGTCTTCAGTCTCAGCGGTTGAGCTGTCTTCATCTCAGCAGACCGCTGAGACAAATTATCTTCTCAGCAAATTTTGTCTATCTGCAGCTCAGCTGAGGCAGACCCCTTCTCAGTGGCTTATGGCCTCGTCTCAGTGGTTCAACTGAGACAGTGAGCTCGTCTCAGCAGTTTTGTCAGCAAACCACTAACCTTATCCCAAAGCTTAGAATAACTTAACCCTGCATAGTCATGATGCAAAATAGGGTTTATCAAATACACTATGTACTTAGCATTGTGAGTGATGTCTCTTCAAATCAAGAGAATATTGAGGGCAATATTCCCAACAATCTCCCCCTATTTGAAGAAGACAGAACATACACCAATGCTAAGATACATAACAAAAAAACTTATCATGAAAATGTATTACATAGCATTCATGATATCATAACATGTAAATATTAACATTAATTTGGCATTACAGAGAATGTCATCATAGATTATTTTCATGACAACATAACAACATTGTTTAACCAAAACAATAATATTGTTAACTATATATGTATAGGCACCATAAAATATATAATGCATTAATATAGAATAACATTAAGCTTGACTAAAAATGGCCTATCACACAAGCTGTTAATTCAACATAATTTTCACTTTCATTGCTGCCAGAATGTTTATACATTGTTCAAATTGCAATTTGATTTAATGAAACACTAAGTACATAAATCTAAGTTTTTCTCCTCTTGGATGAAGTTGAGCATTCAACTTTATCAACAATAATCTCCTTCCCTTTTGCAGTAGCCTCCTTGTCTTCATCAGCAGCATGTATCTCAGCTAGCTTCTTCTTGTTTTCTTGCCTCTTGAAATAAAGGTATGTCTTTGGAATGTATTTAGAAGGCATCCTCCTTGGATTGTGCTTTCTCACAAGATTCTTCTTGAAGATCCTTTCCCTTTGTGTGTTTCTCTCAAGATGTTTTATCCACTCTTCAGCCGGATAAATTCTATCAATGTCCTTGCAGACTTGTCCATGGCTCAGCCAGGCATTAGGAATAATGCTCTTGGAGTCCTCACTCCAATATTCATAATCTGGGTCATTGCCCTGCTCCTCTCTTTACTTAGCCATAAATTCTTTAGCTAGCAATACTCCTTCTATCTTTCTCCTTTTTACCAGCTAAGCATCTTGGGCTACTTTAGCTTGCCATTCAAAGTCAAAATCTTCCTTTCTGTAGTTATCCAGCAGGGGAAGATTTAGGTCTACCCTGGTTCCTTGTAGCACCTGGAGAGCTAGTTCAGAATTTGTGTCAACATTGGCCATCTCCCTTTTTCTGGCTTCTTCAGCCACGCTTCTATGGTTTGGGAGGAAGCATCTACAGAACCTGAGAGAGTTTGGAAGGCATTTTCTAAGTCAGACTTGAGGTCATCCTTTATTTTCTCTACCTCTCCAATCATTGTTGTAGCTGTTTTCCATACAAAGTCTTCAATGTGATTGGAGGCCTTCTCAATTACTTCATCAGTGTTGCTGGCATAGTTCTTGACATATGATATGTCTTGCTTAGATAATTGGAGATGTTTATCCATTGATCTCAGAATAGTATTCTGAGCAACTACTGACTTCTCTGCAAGGTCAAACCATTTTGTCATTTGTTTATTAAGGAAGGCAGTTTCTTCCTTAATATCCTTAATTTTATTTATGACTTCCTTCTTTACAGTAAGGATAGAATTATCAATATAATCCTTAATTGAAGTCATATGACCTTCAATTAGTGAACTGATTGAATTGATGAGCTGATCATGTGATGTTGTATATGTAGAGGCATGGACTTCAGGTATAACTGCCACTGGATCCATTGCCTGCTGGTCATGCTCCCCCTCAGCTTGAGCAGGGAAGTGCTCCCCCTCAGCTTTATCACTTGGCTGGGCACCTTCAGCATCCTTCCTTGCTTCACCAAAATTCTTTTCTTGCTCCCCCTCACTTGGAGGGCCTTCATCTTCCTTATCAGAAGCTCTCTTCTGCTGCTCCCCCTCAGATGGGGTATTATTCTCTTCAAAATCATCTCCCCAGTAATCTGCTGGTTCAAGAGGGATTAACTTAAATCTATTCTTTAGATTTGATATAATTGCATCAATCTTACCCTGTAGATCAGCAACAATGTCTCCTTGGTCATCCTCAAGATCTTCCAAAGAGGATTGAACATGCTGAACACTTTTATCAGCAACATCAGCAGCAGCAGCATCCTGATCCTTCTGATGCTCTTTCTCAGCAGCATCATTCTTTTCTTTATCATGATCTTTCTCAGCAGCATGGCCTTCATAACCTTCAGTGTCATGGTCTCCTTCTCGATCACCCTTGGGTGGACTGCTAGCTGGACCTTGATTGTCCTCAGCTGGGACATTGTCTTCTGCCTCTGACCCAGAATTAGAGCAGACTATTCTGGCTTTCCTCAACCCTTTGACTAAACTTTTCTTCATCTCCTTGGGCTGAGAGGGTTGGCTCATGGTGAGCACCCTGGAGAACCTGTCCAAGATCTTGATATCCATCCTTTTCAGATATTTGAGGTTGGAACCTTTTGACATGTCAAACTCTTCTGGGTATGTGTTCATAAGGTATAATGCGAGAATTCTGCCTAGGTTGGGGGCCTGCATACATTATCTTATCCTTTGAAATATGACAGCTGTTCAGGATGTCTTCTTCTTTAAAATTACCCTTGACATCAATTCAAACATGTGTTTGGAAATTATGTTATGTGATCCAGGCTTGCACAACAGTGCCTTGCCAACTATATCAGAGAGTAGCTTGCCTCTCTGATTGAAGAATTTCCTCTTGAGTGAGCCAGTCTTGGCATCACTATATTCACACCACTTGAGGGACTTGTACTTATCCTTTTCAGAAACTTCTGCTTCTTCATCTTGACTGCAAGATGGCAGTTGAAAGGCCTTCTCCATCTTCCTTGGAGAGATCTTTATTTTTATGCTTCCTATCTTAGCCTTGATTGAAGTAGTAGAGGATGACAACTTGGCACTGTTGTAGAATTCCAGAACTTCAGTTCTGAGAATTACACATGGCTCAGATAGGAGATATTCCAATCCTTGGAAAGTTAGAAGTAGAATCACTTCTCTAATCTCTACTAGGGCATGCTGGAATCCATTCCTAACTATTTCATAACCTTCTTCGAGATCTTTTGTCATCTTTGGCGCCATTACTTCTCAAGAATGAGTCGCTGAGACGGGAGGGAAAAGGGTTCGTCTCGCCGGCTAGGGTGAAAAAGGGTTGTAATTTATTTAATCAACACTTTCCTATTTATAGAGGCTTAACTTAGGTTTAGATTTGCCTTAATGAAATATGTTGATTTGACTAATATTGCTGACCTGTCAATTATGGTATAATTTAATTTAACCAGCCCGTCTCAGCAAAACCACTGAGACAGAGTTGTAATCCGCTGGGACAAGGTATTGTCAACCGCTGAGACAGTTTTAGCCATCTCAGCGGATCCGTTGTGACCTTCTCAGCTATCTCAGCGGTTTAGCTGAAACTTTCTCAGCTATTTCAGCTGACCTCACTGCCTATCAGTGAACTATATAATTAGGATTCTTTCTAGTCCTAAACATGCTACTTAAGTGTTGTAGATACCAACCTATCATAGCTTGTGATACATGTTTACATGTTTTAATAAAGCTAAGGAATAAACTAATGTGCAAGATAGATAATTGGGCATGATAAAATCTATTCTAGATTTAACATACCAAGCTCAATTTTAAAAGCATTACATTTTGCCACATCCAATTGCTTTGTAAAAATATCAATTACTTGTTTGTCAGTGGGGATAAATTCAAGGCATATATCTTTACTTTCAACATGCTCTCTTATAAAATGATACCTTATCTCTAGCTATATGCTTAGTCCCGCTATGTGAGATAGGATTCTTAGCTATACAGATAGTACTGGATGAGTCACAATACAAAGGAGAATTACTTACGTTGAGATTGTAATCCTCTAGTTGATGTTGTATCCACAATAGTTGTGCACAACAGCTCCCTGCAACAATATATTCAGACTCAGCAGTGGATATAGTCACACTGGTCTGCTTCATGCTACTCCATGAGATCAACCTCTTTCCTAGGAATTGACAAGTCCCACTTGTGCTTTTCCTATCTTCCTTGCATCCTGCAAAATCTGCATCTGAAAAGCCAATCAGGTCAAAATCATTATTCCTAGGATACCAAAGGCCAAGATGTTGGCTGCCCTTAAGGTATCTCAAAATCCTTTTTGCAGCTGAGTAATGAGATTCCTTATGACATGCTTGGTGCCTAGCACAAACACATGTATAATACATAATGTCTTGTCTACTTGTAGTTAGATACAAAAGGGAGCCAATACTGCACCTGTACATGGATTCATCAAAGGGCTTACCCTTTTCATTCTTGTCCAGGGAAAGGTTGGACCCCATGAGAGTTTTCATGGTGGAAGATGATTCCATCCCAAACTTCTTAATAAGCTCCCTAGTGTACTTGGTATGAGAGATGAAAACCCCCTCACCAGACTGTTACACTTGGAGGCCTAAGAAGTACTTGAGCACTTCCATACTGCTCATCTCAAACTCCCCCTGCATAAGGTTGTCAAACCGTTTGCAAAGGTTGTCATCTGTATACCCAAAAATAATGTCATCAACTAAAATTTGGACTAGGAGACTTTTGCCATTTATTTCCCTAAGAAATAATGTACTGTCTATCTTTCCCCTCAAGAACTTGTTCTTGATGAGAAAGCTAGACAAGGTCTCATACCAAGCCCTAGGGGCTTGCTTTAGACCATATAATGCTTTCTTAAGCAAATAAACATGAGAGGAAAGGGTTGGATGAACAAAACCTGAGGGCTGCTCCACATATACCTCTTCCTTTAGATTGCCATTTAGAAATGTTGATTTGACATCCATCTGGTATACTTTGAACCCCTTGTGGGAAGCATAGGCAAGGAATAACCTTATTGCTTCTAACCTTGCAACTGGGGCAAAGCTTTGATCAAAGTCAATACCTTCTTCTTGCATGTACCCCTTGGCCACCAATCTAGCCTTGTTTTTGATGATGGTGCCATTCTTATCAAGCTTGTTCCTGTAGATCCACTTGGTGCCAATGATGTTGTGTCCTTGAGGCTTTGGCACCAATTTCCACACCTTACACCTCTTGAACTAAAGCAGCTCTTCTTGCATTGCTTGAATCCAGAATGTGTCTTCATTTGCTTCTTCAAATTTCTTGGACTCCATATGTGATAGAAAGCTCAAGAATAGAGCTTCATTGTGAGCCATGCTTCTGGTGATTACTCCTTGGTTTTCATCTCCAATAATGTGATTTTTTAGATGATCCCTTAGGTGCATATTTGTCGCTGGCAACCTATCAGCAATCTACAACTCTTCTTCTTGAGCAGCAGGCTCATCAGCAACGTGCTGATCTTTATCTTCAGGACTAATAGCCTCTGAATTGATCTTGCTTATGATGGGTATGTCTTGGAGAGACATATCATGCATTTTCTGTTCATCACCTATCAAAATAGGAGAACTGGACCAGCCCTTATAAAGCAGGCTGGTCTCATCAAATACTACATGCATAGACTCTTCTACAACATAAGTTTTCTTGTTGAATGCTCTATAGGCCCTGCTATGTGAGCTATATCCAACAGGAACCCATGCATTGCATTTTTTAGCAAACTTTGTTAATTGAGATTTTCCATTATTTAAAATGTAGCATTTGCAGCCAAAGATTCTAAAGTATGAAATAGTTGGTTGTTTACTTTTTAGAATCTCATAGGGGGTTATACATAGGGCCTTATTGATGGATGCTCTATTGAGAACATAACAAGCAGTATTGACTGCCTCAACCCAGAAATATTTTGGAAGTGAGGAGTGATGATTGGATTCAGATTGTTTTTTTTATTTGGTTTGCGCAACCTTTATATGATGAGACTAGAGTTAGGCGGGTGTTTTCAAAGAGTTTCGCAAGTATTCATACTTTGAGAAACTAACCGTTATCCTATCGAAAGATAGAAGTAACGGTCTTTTTCTTCTTCCGAAATATTGACGATTACACCCTGACTACAACGCCGAATTCTATTGATTTTTAAAATAGAAAAGGAGAGTTTTGCACTAATTTTGTTTGAACAGTTTTTGTTTAAATTTTAATCCGAACTAATCATATAATAAAGACAAGTATACCTTATCGTGAGTAATACATGATATTTTGTTTTAGAAAATATCGAGGTCGTATATTTCTGCGGATCGTGTTGATTATGCTACTTTGAGGAATGAACTATTATTTTATCGGAATAAGTTTTTAGTGTGGGTTTTTAAAAACGAGTAATAATAAGCGTATAACTAGAGTTCTAAACGATGATAATAATAGCGCCCGAGGTCGAATTACCTTGAGACGAAAATAGTCTTTTTTAGAAGTAAAAGAGATGACTTTTTAAAACATTAAAACGGCTTGGTCGTGGAGGTTCCATAATTATGAACGCTCCTCTCTCGAGGGTACGCCCACCTGAGATTATGAATTTTCGACCATCGAATCTTCTTAATACACGCTTTATGTTGTGAACCCCTATTGGGTTTTACTTCCAATTCGGGAAACTTACCTCATCCTCTCCCGAGGGTAGAGCGCACTTCTCTTTACCCATGAGCGATCAGTCCGTACGCACGAGCCTCTCGGCTAACTAGTATACGGAGACGGAAATGAAAACCACACATCGATTATGTGGCTCCACTCAACGTTATTCTCGGGTAAACCTTAAGCGTTAATTATTTTAGAAAGAGATGTTTTAATTTTTAGAAAAACTATTTTTGGGTCCCAATGCTCTTCGACATCGTGCGCTAAAGGAAATTAGCCACTCATCGGAATGGAGACGGCATTAATAGTTGGAAAATACATGTTTAATAATTAAAGAGGATATAAGCGGATAAAAAGGCAAATAAAAAGACTTATATAAAAGCAGTAATAGTATCCGTCCCAACCGTCTTAAACAAGAGCTAAAAAGTTCTTATCATCTTATCCGGGACGGGGGTGGTATAGAAATGAAAAGACTTATAAAGTTGCAGAAATAATATCCGTCCCAACCATCTTAAATAAGTCTGAATCGAAAGTTAGCCTCTTATTCAAGATGGGGTGGTATAAATAGTTATATAAGGACTGAAATAAAGCTAAGTTACAAAAAAAAAAACACTATCTCATATACGCACGCTCTCTACTTGTAATAAAAAGACTGAATCGAAAGAAAGCGTTTAAACGAAAGCGATAAATAAAGCGTTAAAGAAAGCGATAAACTATTTTTATGAAAGCAATAAACCTAAATTATGAAAGCAATAAACTAAGTTATGAAAGCAATAAAACTATTCTCATACACACACACACACACTACCATGAATAAAAAAGGAAGATGATCCAAATGAGAAAACAACATTTTATTTCTAAAAGGCGAAAATTACAAACGAACATAAACTTAATTGCATAAAGAAAACTCACAATCACTCAAAAGAACTCAGAAAAACATTATAAACACTCAAAATTTGGATGATATTTCCTTCAGCCGAGCCCCTCTATTTATATGCAAAATTTTATTTTTACACGCCCTAGGTCACGGGCGTGTCTTCTGGTCACGGGCGTGACCCTGGGGCATGACATTTGCGCGTGCTTAAAGGGTCGCATCCGCCGTCTTTTGGAAGGTTTAGCCATCAAACATGGATGCACACGGGCGTGACTTAAAGTGTCACGGGCGTGACAGTGGGCGGCACATATCTGCTTTAACTGGGGCGTGATGGCTGGCGTGTGTGCTGGATTCTTCGAACGCCTGGACAGAGAGAGTTCGTCGAACGTAGATCGTCGTTCGTCGAACGCTGAGACAGTTCATCGAACGCAGAGCGCCGTTCGTCGAACACTGGATGCTGAGAGGGATTCGTCGAATGCAGGGCGCCGTTCGTCGAACGCTGGACGTTGAGAGGGATTCGTCAAGCGCAGAGCGCCGTTCGTCGAGCGCTGGACGCTGAGAGGGATTTGTCGAGCGCAGGGCGCCATTCGTCGAATGCTGGATGCTGAGAGGGATTTGTCGAACGCAGAGCGCCGTTCGTCGAACGCTGAGACAGAGAGAGTTCGTCGAACGCAGCTCAATTTCATCGAATGTAGGGTAGAGACCGTTCGTCGAGCGCAACTCGATTTTCGTCGAACGCAGGGAGATTGGCGTTTTAAAATTACACGCCCTTGGGTCACGGTCGTGACTTGTTTTCACGGGCGTGACTCAGGGGCGTGACTTGACAAAAATTGCCAAAATATGTAAAAACAAAAATAAAACTAAGTTAGTAAGGAAATAATGAAAAAGGAGCAATTTATTTATTAATTTACATAGAAAATTCACAATATTAATTAAAACTATACTAATAACTATACTAAAAATACATATATTTTACTACTCATCAAATACCCCCATACTTAAGCTTTTGCTATTCCAGAGCAAAAGTAAGAGAAATCTATACGGGATTAGCATAAGTTCTAATTTTTAGCTATCGTTTTATTTTAATCATAAGAGACTGAAAAATAAAAATTCGGAGTAATAAGAGTTAAGTCCTAAATTATGCAAATGATTTAAGTAGAACGAAATGTCCTGGCCAAAAGACTTCTTAATTAACCAAATAGCAAACAAAATTGCAATCATTAGTAAATGAGATTAGATCGAAATTATAATAACCTTTGTTTAAAGAAACATGAAGGAAAAATATAAGTTACTAATTATGCTCTCAAATGATTTTTTGAATTAAAACTAGAAACAATAATTTGGTTAAGGGAAAGGGGTAAAAAGCCTTGACAAAAAGAAGAGTACTTGAATTAGGGGTGATGAATTTTATCCTCTCACCCCTCTTTTATAGTTTCCTTTGACTCCCATCGTTGGTTTACGAGGGAAAATTGCCCCTTTTTTTATTAACCCGATGCCTGTGTTTACGGAATTTTTTTAATTCTCATTGACATAGGATCTCTTTTAACAATATTGGGTGCCTATGTTTACAGAATTTTTTTATTCCCATTGACATAAGATTTTTTTCTTCTTTTATATTTTTATTTGCCATGCTGAATTGGTGTATACAAGGGGTTTTCAAGAGAAATTCTAGAATAATAAAAAAAGTTTTGAGAGCAAACTTAGTAATTTGAATATTCCTAGATTCCTAAAGACATAAAGTAGGGATAATTGCAGTCTAAAGTTGTTTTGCCAACATAATACACATGTCTCTATTTTAGCTAGTAGAAGTAGTGCTTGAAAACAAAGCCTCTATTTTAATTAAAAACACAAAAAATTCTTTAAAACTTAACCCCGAACGTTTAAATCTATCGATCTTAGATAAACAAACAAATAGTAAAACTAGCGTTTAAGAAAATCCACAAACATATACTCTCGAAACTAAATGCTTTTAAGAATAAAAGTAAAGTAGGGTTTATTATTATTTTTTATTTTTGCATTTTTGTAGTGCGAAACAAAAAGGGAAAACATGTTTTTGAAAATTTTTGTGTAACATTTTTTTAAAGCATTGTTTTAAAACAAATTTTTTTTGTAACATTTTATGTTTTTTTTGTTTGTTTTCTAAAACATTTTTTTTTCAAACTTATATTTACAAAAGTAGGCAAGATAAAATAAAACATTTTTTACTTATATTTACAAAAGTAGGCAAGATAAAATAAAACATAATTTTGTTTTTTTTTGAAAAAAATTTTGTTTGTTAAAATGAAAACGGCAAAACACCCTCGTACTTAAAACCCAACATTGTCCCAAATGTTGTAATGTAAGTATGAAGAAGAGAAAAAAAATAAAAGATGCAGTATGTAAAAAAAATAGAGAGAAGCAAAAAGGCTTCCCTGAACTAAAACTGGCAGGGCCAAACGAAACTCTAAAAAAAACATGTAAATGAATAAAACATAATAAAATATTAGAGAAATATGGGGTGCCTCCCACAAACGCTTTGTTTACCATCGCGTAGCTTGACGCATTTGGCGTGGTGAGATTATAAGTTGGGGAGGGTTAAGAATTCGGTATTCTCGTCCACTGGATCGCCCGCAAGATAAAGTCTTAAACGATGCCCGTTTACTTTAAATTCGCCTCTTTCGGGGTGAGAGATAAGAACGGTCCCATACGGCCAAACCACTTTAACCTTAAAGGGGCCAGACCATCGGGATTTCAACTTACCCAGAAAAAGACGAAGGCGTGAATTATAAAGAAGGACAAGATCGCCCGGCGCAAATGTTTTGGGAAATTTTATTTTGCGATCATGGTAGAACTTAGAACGCTCCTTATAAAATTTATTACTCTCATAAGCGTTCGCACGCCATTCATCGAGTTCATTTAGTTGGAATTTTCTATTCTCTGAGGCTAAGTTCGAATCGAGATGTAGAAATTTTAAGGCCCAAAAAGCACGGTGCTCTAACTCTACAGGTAAATGACACGCTTTGCCGTAGACTAATCGATAGGGTGTACAACCGATAGCGGTCTTTTATGCCGTACGATATGCCCACAACGCGTCGTCGAGTTTGACGGACCAATCTTTCCTATTTAAAGAAACGGTTTTCTCCAAAATGCGTTTAATCTCACGATTTACTACCTCTACTTGGCCGCTCGTTTGGGGGTGATAGGCGGTGGAGACCTTATGCGTGACGCCGTATTTAGATAAATTTTTTGAAAACTGGGCGTTGCAGAAGTGCGTACCCCTATCACTTACTATTGCACGGGGCGTGCCAAAGCGAGAAAATAATTTTTGTAGAAAATGGACGACGACTCGCTCATCATTGGTGGGCAGAGCTTGCGCTTCCGCCCACCTAGATACGTAGTCAACCGCCACTAAAATACAACGATTATTAAAAGAAGAAGGTAGGGGGCCTATAAAATCTATGCCCCACAGATCGAAGATTTCGCACTCGAGAAAAAGGTTTTAGGGCATCTCGTCACGACGAGAGATGTTACTCGACCGCTGGCAGCTATCACATTTACTCACAAAAGTTTGAGCATCTTTAAAAAGAGTGGGCCAATAAAAGCCCGCCTCTAACGCTTTTCGCGCAGTCCGGTTGGCTTGATAATGCCCTCCAGCCGGCCCCTCGTGGCAGTGTCGCAAAATTTGCGCACCCTCCTCGCTTAAAACACATCTTCGAACCACTTGGTCTGCGCAGACTCGAAAGAGAAAGGGGTCCTCCCAAAAGTAGTTTTTCAAATCAGAAAAGAATTTCTTCTTTTGCTGAGTCGAAAAATCTTTTGGAAGGCCCCGTGCGACTAGATAGTTTGCATAATCTGCGAACCAAGGGGTGGAAGAAGATATTATTTCATTTAAAATTAAAGGGCGCTCTTCAGGAAATCGATCGTCTATTTCGGGTTCGACGAGCGCTTCTGCGAAGGGTTGTTCTAAACGTGAGAGGTGGTCGGCTGCTAAATTTTCAGCCCCCTTCTTATCCTGGATCTCTAAGTCAAATTCCTGTAAAAGGAGGATCCATCGAAGCAAGCGGGGTTTGGCATCAACTTTGGCCAAAAGATATTTTAGGGTGGAGTGATCAGTGAAAACGATTACGTGTGAAAGTGTTACGTAGGGCCTGAATTTATCAAAAGCAAAGACGACGACAAGAAGTTCCTTTTCCGTGGTCGTGTAGTTAGCCTGTGCGGTAGTGAGTGTGCGAGAAGCGTAATATATTGGATGAAAATATTTATTTATGCGTTGGCCTAAGACGGCTCCTACCGCGATATCGTTCGCGTCGCACATAATCTCGAACCGAAGGGACCAATCTGGCGCCACCAGAATTGGAGAATTGATAAGTTGCTTTTTTATAAAATTAAATGCCTCTACGCAGGTCATGTCAAAAATAAATGGGGAATCCTTTTCCAGGAGGTGAGTTAGCGGTTTGGTTATCTTTGAAAAATCTTGAATAAACCGCCGATAAAAACCTGCGTGCCCGAGAAAACTTCTAATAGATTTTACGTTCGAAGGAACAGGAAGTTGTTCAATTATAGCGACTTTGGCCTTATCGACCTCCATCCCCTTGGAAGAAATTTTATGGTCAAGGAATAAACCCTCTCACACCATGAAATTGCATTTCTCCCAGTTCAAAACTAAGTTCGTCTCTTCACACCGCTGGAGGACTCTATCTAAAATTTATAGACAATTTTTAAAAGAGCTTCCAAAGACGGAGAAGTCATCCATGAAGACTTCCATTATATCTTCTACAAGCTCGCCGAATATTGCCAGCATACATCGTTGGAATGTAGCTGGCGCGTTGCAGAGACTAAACGGCATCCTTTGATATGCGAAGGTGCCGAAAGGGCAAGTAAAAGTAGTTTTTTCTTGGTCCTCGGGGAAATAGGGATTTCGAAAAATCCCGAGAGACCATCGAGAAAGCAGTAAAAAGGATGACCAGAGAGACGCTCTAGGATTTGATCAATAAACGGCAACGGGAAGTGGTCTTTTCTGGTGGCATCATTTAGTTTTCTGTAATCGATGCACACCCTCCAACCCATAACAGTACGAGTTGGGATTAATTCGTTATTCGTGTTTGCCACGACCGTTATACCGCCTTTTTTACGGACGACTTGTACGGGTCTTACCCACGTACTGTCGGATATAGGATAGATAATCCCCGTATCGAGGAGTTTAATAATTTCAGTTTTAACGACTTCCCACATATTCGGGTTAAGTCACCGTTGAGGCTGAATAGTTTTGCGGGGGTTTTCTTCGAGAAAAATTTTGTGGGAGCAGAATGAGGGGTTAATTCCCCTGATATCAGAAATTTGTCATGCAATTGCACGACGATGTTTAGACAAAACCTCAACCAATTCGGATGTTTCCGAATCGGTTAAAGTAGATGATATTATAACCGGAAGTTTTAAGTTCGCGGCTAGAAAAGCATATTTTAAATGGTCAGGGAGTTGCTTAAGCTCCAAGACCGGGGGTTCTTCATAGGATGTGGAGATTTTTAACTCTTTCGAATCGAAAGGCTCGAAGGGCGAATTTGGCGGCAATTCATCCAAAGGAGGTTGATTTGCCAGATCCGAATCGTTTATCATTAAAGATAATAATTCCGAAAGAGAAGAACACTCATCCTCAAACGCGGATTCCAAATTAAAGCAGGAATCATCATTCGATAGTGAGTTCCGCATTGAGGGGTTGATATGCAAAGTAACTTCATCGTCTCCAACCCGAAGGAGGAGGCGACCGTTACTAACATCGATTAACGCAGGAGGTTGCGAGGAATGGGCGACCGAGAATGATAGGCACCTCAGCGTTCTCCTCTATGTCCAGGATGACAAAGTCTACCAGGAAGATAAACTTGTCGACCTTGACCAGAACATCCTCCACTACCCCTATCAGGTACTTTACCGAGCGATCGGGGAGTTGGATGCTCATCTTAGTCGGGCTTGGGATGCCCAAATCAAGTTTTTTGAAAAGGGAGAAAGGCATCAAGTTGATGCTAGCTCCCAAGTCCGCTATAGCGTACTTTATTAACATATTGCCGAAGAGGCATGGGATGGAGAATCGTCCCGGGTCATTCAGTTTTGGTGGCAATTTGTTAAGGAGGACAGTCGAGCATTCCGTATTAAGGGAAACACGCGAAACATCTTCGAGCCGCTTTTTATTAGAAAGCAACTCTTTAAGATATTTCGCGTATTTCGGCATTTGGGAGAGTGCCTCACAGAAAGGAACGTTTATGTGGATTTGTTTTAAATTTTGTAGAAATTTTTTATAATGCTCGTCCTTCCGCTCGTTGTTTATTTTCGAGGGATAAGGAAGGGACGGGCTAAAAACGTTTGGCACAGTTGGAATACTCGTTGTATTGTCTATTGAGAGAGGGGGTGGAGGGGTCGGTGTCGAAACATGTACCTTGGGCTCATCCCATTTTTGGGAGGTTACCTCCTTGCCGCTGCGAAGGTTTATGGCGTTGGCATTTTCTCGGGGGTTTGGCTCCGTGTTCCCTGGTAGAGCTCCAAATGGCCGCTTGGAGACCATCTTTGCCAGCTGTCCCACCTGATTTTCCATGTTTTTAATCGATCCGGTGATATTCCGGATATTTGACTCGGTGGACGCAATGTATTTAGCAAAAATATCTCCGAGCGGTGAAGGTTTTGGAGGTGGAGGCTGAAATTCGTTTGGAAATCCTTGCGGAAATCCTTGCGGATTTACAATTGGGGGCCTCTGAGCTTTGTTAGGATTGCTCCAGGAAAAATTTGGGTGGTTCCTCCAACCCGGATTATAATTATTACTATACGGATTGTTATTAGGGTTGAAGGGGGGCCTAACTGGGTTGCCTAGGTAATCTACAGTTTCTTCGACAAAAGTATTATTATTATTATTATTAGGAGCCCAAGCAGGAGTGGAGGAGGAAGCAGTCATCTCCGCCACTTGCTTACTTAACCTTTCGACTTGAGAGGCTAAGTGAGAAGTTGCATCCACTTCATATATCCCAGTTGGTTTAGTAGGGCATGATTTAGACGCATTCCATTGATAGGCGTTCATGGCCATTTCCTCGAACAGAGCTTGGGCGGCCTTCGGGGTTTTGTTGTTTAACGTTACCCCGGCGGCCGCATCGATCATCTGTCGCGTGCAAAAATTTAGGCCATTATAAAATGTCTGGACCTGTAGCCAGGATGGCAGCGCATGATGAGGACATCTACGCAAGAACTCTTTAAAACGCTCCCAAGTCTCATTGAGAGACTCAGAATCGTATTGAATGAAAGAGGCGATATCCGTACGTAACTTAGCGGTTTTGGATCCTCTGGTAAGAGAAGTTAACCATGCTTTTGCCTTCGTCTGCAGCGAAAATGGAAATAAACGTAAACGAATGGCGTCGTCAGTAACGCCATTAATTTTGAAAGTATCGTAGATTTCCAAAAAATTCAAAAGATGTAAGTTTGAATCCTCATCTAGCAAACCGTCAAATTGGACTGACTGTTGTACCATTTGAATGATGCTAGATTTTATTTCAAAATTATTATTAGCCACTGTTGGGCGTGTAATGCTCGATCCGGTATCTTCCAGATTTGGCCTGGCATAATATGCCATGGTCCATGGTGGGGCCACATCTGGAATTTGATCGGCCATAGATTCAGTGTAAGTATCTCCGACTGACTCTTCGGGAAATTTGAGTAAGTTTTGATCACGAAGTCGGAGGCGCTCGTGAAGAGTGCGCTCGATTTCGGGGTCAAAAGGAATAATCGAATCATCCGAGGAGTTTCCTCGAGTCATATACTAATAATAAAAATGATATATATTTTTTGCTTTTTGTAATAATTTTGTTATATATATATTTTTTTGTAGATATATTTTTTTATATATTTTTAATATATATGATAAAAGTAATAGTAATTCCTTGTTTCAAATAACAACACTAAGATTCCCCGGCAACGGCGCCAAAAATGTGATGATTGGATTCAGATTGTTTTTTTTATTTGGTTTGCGCAACCTTTATATGATGAGATTAGAGTTAGGCGGGTATTTTCAAAGAGTTTCGCAAGTATTCCTACTTTGAGAAACTAACCGTTATCCTATCGAAAGATAGAAGTAATGGTCTTTTTCTTCTTTCGAAATATTGACGATTACACCCTGACTACAACGCCGAATTCTATTGATTTTTAAAATAGAAAAGGAGAGTTTTGCACTAATTTGGTTTGAACAGTTTTTGTTTAAATTTTAATCTGAACTAATCATATAATAAAGGCAAGTATACCTTATCATGAGTAATACAAGATATTTTGTTTTAGAAAATATCGAGGTCGTATATTTCCGCGGATCGTGTTGATTATGCTACTTTGAGGAACGAACTATTATTTTATCGGAATAAGTTTTTAGTGTGGGTTTTTAAAAATGAGTAATAATAAGCGTATAACTAGAGTTCTAAACGATGATAATAATAGCGCCCGATGTCGAATTACCTTGAGACAAAAATAGTCTTTTTTAAAAGTAAAAGAGATGACTTTTTAAAACATTAAAACGGCTTGGCCGTGGAGGTTTCATAATTATGAACGCTCCTCTCTCGAGGGTACACCCACCTGAGATTATGAATTTTCGACCATCGAATCTTCTTAATACTCGCTTTATGTTGTGAACCCCGCTATTGGGTTTTTACTTCCAATTCGGGAAACTTACCTCATCCTCTCTCGAGGGTAGAGCGCACTTCTCTTTACCCGTGAGCGATCAGTCCGTACGCACGAGCCTCTCGGCTAACTAGTGTACGGAGACGGAAATGAAAACCACACATCGATTATGTGGCTCCACTCAACGTTATTCTCAGGTAAACCTTAAGCGTTAATTATTTTAGAAAGAGATGTTTTAATTTTTAGAAAAACTATTTTTGGTCCCAATGCTCTTCGACATTGTGCGCTAAAGGAAATTAGCCACTCATCAGAATGGAGACGACATTAATAGTTGGAAAATACATGTTTAATAATTAAAGAGGACATAAGCGGATAAAAAGGCAAATAAAAAGACTTATATAAAAGCAGTAATAGTATCTGTCCCAACCGTCTTAAACAAGTGCTAAAAAGTTCTTAGCAGCTTATCCGAGACGAGGGTGGTATAGAAATGAAAAGACTTAAAAAGGTGCATAAATAATATACGTCCCAACCATCTTAAATAAGTGCTAAAGGAAATTAGCCTCTTATTCAAGTGGGGGTGGTATAAACAGTTATATAAGGACTGAAATAAAGCTAAGTTACAAAAAAGAAAAATATTATCTCATATATGCACGCACTCTACTTGTAATAAAAAGACTGAATCGAAAGAAAGCGTTTAAACGAAAGCGATAAATAAAGCGTTAAAGAAAGCGATAAACTATTTTTATGAAAGCAATAAACGTAAATTATGAAAGCAATAAACTAAGTTATGAAAGCAATAAAACTATTCTCATACACACACACACACACACTAACATGAATAAAAAAGGAAGATGATCCAAATGAGAAAACAACATTTTATTTCTAAAAGGTAAAAATTACAAACGAACATAAACTTAATTGCATAAAGAAAACTCACAATCACTCAAAAGAACTCAGAAAAATATTACAAACACTCAAAATTTGGATGATATTTCCTTCCGCCGAACCCCTCTATTTATAGGCAAAATTTTATTTTTACACGCCCAAGGTCACGGGCGTGTCTTCTGGTCACGGGCGTGACCCTGGGGCGTGACACTTGTGCGTGCTTTAGGGGTCGCATCTGCCGTCTTCTAGAAGGTTTAGCCGTCAAACATGGCTGCACACAAGCGTGAATTGAAGTGTCACGGGCGTGACAGTGGGCGGCACTTATCTACTTTAACTGGGGCGTGACAGCTGGCGTGTGCGCTGGATTCTTCGAATGCCTGGATAGAGAGAGTTCGTCGAACGCAGATTGCCGTTCGTCGAACGCAGAGCACCGTTCTTCGAACGCTGGACGCTGAGAGGGATTCATCGAACGCAGGGCACTGTTCGTCGAACGCTGGACGCTGAGAGGGATTCGTCGAACGCAGAGCGCCATTCGTCGAACGCTGGATGCTGAGAGGGATTCGTCAAACACAGGGCGCCATTCGTCGAACACTGGACGCTGAGAGGGATTCATCGAACGCAGAGCATCATTCGTCGAACACTGAGACAGAGAGAGTTCGTCGAACGCAGCTTGATTTTGTTGAACGCAGGGCAGAGAGCGTTCGTCGAGCGCAGCTCGATTTTCGTCGAACGCAGGGAGATTGTCGTTTTAAAATTACACGCCATTGGGTCACGGGCGTGACTTGTTGTCACGGGCATGACTCAGGGGCGTGACTTGACAAAAATTGTCAAAATCTGTAAAAACAAAAATAAAACTAAGTTAGTAAGGAAATAATGAAAAGAAGCAATTTATTTATTAATTTACATAGAAAATTCACAATATTAATTAAAACTATACTAATAACTATACTAAAATACATATATTTTACTACTCATCAAGGAGTCAGTAAGCAATGTTCTACCAACTTCTATCAAGGTCCTATTCCTCCTCTCAGCCACACCATTTTGATGTGGAGTCCTTGGTGAGGAAAATTCTTGGGTGATACCAAATTCTTGACAAAACCTTATCATTTCCCCAGATTGAAATTTTGTACCATGGTCAGTTCTAGTCTCGACCACATTACATTGTAGTTCATTCTGGATTGCCTTAACATGATTTATAAAGATATCTAAAGTATCAAATTTCTTCTTAAGAAAGAATACCCATGTATACTTTGAATGATCATCCACAATCACCAAAGTATACAACTTCCCACCTAGGTTCTGAATTGACAAAGGACCAAACAAGTCCATGTGCAATAGATAAAAACATCTTTCATTGTCTTTGGAACCAATGCTTTTAAAGGTGATCCTTGTTTGCTTGCCCATTTGGCATGCATGACAGATACCACTTTTAATACATTCCAAATTAGGACTATTTCTAATAAGGTTTTTAGAAAATAGCCTATACATTATCTTGTAGTTAATGTGAGCAAGTCTCTTGTGCCATTGAACACAAAGAGACTCACTTTTTCATTAGCCACAAGACACACAAGAAATAGAGAAGTATTGCTTAAAAAATCTAAACAATAGACATTCCCACTCCTAGTGCCTGACAGAATGATCTCTAAGTCATTTGCCTTTTTGATCATGCACTTATCATTGTGGAATTAAATGACTTATCCCAAGTCACATAGTTGACTTATGCATACAAGGTTGTGTTGCAACCCTTCAACTTAGGCCTCCCTTGTGATTGAGACAATGTCATTGGAGATCATACCATAACCTCTGGTGATGCCTCTTTCAGATCCACCAAAGATGACCTTAGGTACATTCTTCACAGTTGTGTATTCTTGCAGAATACTCTTAGTACCTGTCATGTGCCTTGAGCACCCACTGTCAATGTACCAAATTTGCCCTAGGCTGGTACTTGAACTATACTGCAAGAACCAATTTATATACCCTTAGGAGCCCAATTGATTTTGGGTACTAGGCCTTTGTTAGCATGAAAAGACATCTTCACACTTGCTGCACGTTATACAGGAAAGTTCTTCTTTGCATTAGGCACATTGGGATTGTGCCAACAATTTATGGCAAAGTGTCCCACCTTACAACAACACCAGCATTCATGAATGTTGTATCTTTTATTCTGAACATTCTTTGAGGTGGAAGAAGCATCAATGTGCTTATGTTTAGGAGGGGAGACAACATCATTCTCCTTATTCCTTTCAGCAATAATCTGGCTGAATGACAATTTGTGGTCAGTCTTGGCAGTCTTTGTCTTAATGACATCAGCTTGTCTTGGCTTGGCAGTTAGGAAAGATTTGATGGCATCAGACACTGAACTGTCAGACTTGACTATAGGCTTGACAACAGCCAAGTGCTTTGCTGGGAGGAATTTGGAATAACTTGCTTCCTTATTCTTGAATGAATGGGCTGAAGTACCGAATACAAATTGTCCAGAATGGGCCATTTCAATTTCTTCATGGGGAGCTTTCAAAGCACTCATCCCCATGCCCTTTCTTCTACTATAGTAAGGAGTATTTTCCTTCATGTAGGAACTCCCATTCTTCTAGTGACCATACTTACTGTCATGGTCATACCTGTTGGAGGGAAGCAACACATTTTGAAAGGTGGTATGAGGCTTAGCCTTAGCCTTACCCCTTTCACCCACTGCCACATTATTGAAACCTAGTCCTCTCCTATTAGTTTGGTAAGAAAATGTGTCAATGATTGGTAGTACAGATTTGGGCTTGGAGAATTGAGCCTCTAGGCTCTTCTCTTTGAGAAGCTTCTCCTCAAGGTCCTTGATGACCATGTTCTTTTGGGAGATGGTGCTCAATTGGACTATTGTTATTCCCTTGAGTTGGCTTATCTCTCCACTCATCTGAGCCACCTAAGTAGATGACTCAGTGCTATCTTGCTTAGCCAGCTGAAGGGAAGCAATTTCCCGAGCTTGCCTCTTAGCTAGCTTCTTGCTCTTCTTCAGAGCATCCAATAAAGCATCATACTTGTCAATCAATTGATTGACAACCACTTCAGAATCTGATCCACTCTCATCATTAGATGAGCAAGCTTCAGATTCTGGCATAAATTCATAATCAGAAGAGGGAGTGAGAGGAATTGTTACCTTGTCAGGATTGTCCTGACTTTCTTTATCATCGTCTGTTATGTTTATTAAGCCAAGATGTTCTCTGTCATCTTCATCCTCCTCTATGTCACTGTCTGAGTGTGATAGAGGGGCCCTGATGCCAACTTTTGCAGCAGGAAAGTCCTCATCCTCTTCAGCTGCAAACATCCCAATGTAGGCTTCTTCTTCTAAATCTGAGGATGATGACTCAGATTCACTCCAGCTTTTCTCCTTCTTAGCTAGGAAGGATCTTCCACCCTTCCTTCCTTTATGGTGATGAGTTTTCTTATCACCTTCTCCTTCCTCTTGACTGGACAGTCAGCTATGACATGTCCAGGCTTTCTGCAGCAATAACAAATCACATTATTTGAAACATGTTTAACATGTTTAGGATCATACATGTCCCCCTTGGGGTGCTGCCTTTCAGATTTGTTGTGATCCTTCCTGGATGTGAGGAAGAGGAAGGCTTGTTCTTCCGTTTCTTCCTCCTCCTCATCTTCTTGAAATGCCTTGAGAAAGCAACAAACTCCTCATCAGATGAGCTGCTTTCTATTGTACTGGGCTCAGAATTTTCTGAGCTAGCAACCCTTCTTGGTGGTGAAGGCATCCTTGCCTTGCTCTTCTTAGAGCTCTCAGCTTTGAGATCCACTGTAATCTCCCTGGCATGAGGCTTGGAGGATGTATCCTCCTCCTTCCTTAGAGATAGCTATATTTCATTGGAGAGCAGCTTTCCAAACAATGTGTGGGGAGGAGTCTCACCCAGCTTTGCCACCTCTCTTATGGCACAAATCTTGGTATCCCAATCTCTAGTTAGAGATCTAGGTATCCCAATCTCTAGTTAAAGATCTTAGGAATTTGTCATTTAGCTCATAATGAGTGAAGACCCTTTCATAGGTCCTCAACTCATTCACTATTCCGAAGAATCTCTCAGAGCAGTCAGCTATGCAATTTAGGCTTTATTGCCTGAAGGCTTCATACTCCTGATTAAGGAGGGATTTCCTATAATCCCTCACTTCTTCAGTACCTTCCATATACAAAATCAGTGTATCCCACATGTCCTTGGTAGTTTCACAATGGACCAAGTTTTGGAAGGTGGAATCATCAACTGCATTGACTATTATGTTTTGTGCTCTTTTGTCCATTGTGGCCAGTGCAATTTCATCCTTTATCATTTCAGCATATGACTTGGCTACCTGTTTTGTAGGATCAATAGTGGAGGGCTTTGTGAAGACAAAGGGACCCTCCTTGACAGTAATATAAATCATAGGGTCTGAGGCCTCAATGAACAGCCTAACCCTTTGCTTCCAAATGCCAAAAGTTTCCATTTTGCATATGGGCAACTTCATTGACCCCATCTCCTTCTGACCTCCAGTGGTAGCCATTAGATTCAGATTTGACTACACCTATATAGGATCTGGTAAGACTGTTAAGTCCTTTTTGACCAACCTCCCTCTGATACCACTGGATAGTTTATAGGTTAGTAATCTAATTCATCTAGAAGGGGGGGGGGGGGGGGGGGGGTGAATAGGTCTCTTTGATTTTATTTAATTGCAACTAGCTATTGATGAATAATTAATAAGAAATCAAGCAAGCACAGAAAGCACACAGTCCTTTATAGTGGTTCCCCAAGACAGTGTGTCTATGGGTAGTCCACTTTCCCCTTCCACCTTTCTAACAATGTGTTAGACAAGAAACCTCCTCCAAACTCAGCTCCAAGAGCTTACAACTCCGATCCCACAAGATCTCTCAGGTTTGCTCCAAACCCTACCTCAGGCTAACAAGCCATACCAACTCAGAGTGCACCCACTCATACGGCTCAAAAATCACCTTGATCTCCTACCTCAGGCTTATCAAGAAGCCCTACTCCTTAGGCAAAATGCCCTACACTCTCAGGCCTAACAACCTTACAGTCTCAGGTTCAACCACCCTACAACTCATGCAAAGTGCCCTACAAACTCAAAACAATACTATTCCTACAGAGGTTAAAAGTTTAGCTTACAACAGATAACATCAGTGATTTATTGTCTTCTGTTATTGATGCACAACTAGTGCAACCTTGAAGCAGGGCTGAATGAAATCTTCAGACCTTGCTCCTATCTGATCCTCCTCTTCAGTAGATGAGAAAAGATCACCTAGCTCTTCTGGTTAGAAGAGCTATCCTCTCTCCTTGTGTATTCTTGCTGGTTCAGGAAGCAGAAGGAAAGAGCTTGTAAAGACCGCCAATGGAACAGTAGAAAGCTTTCACCTCTTTTCAGCACTTAGCACAACATCACTTTCTGAAATGCCCTAAGATGTTCTATTATACTCCTTCCATCTTCAACGGCTCTAAGGAGGGCCCTGACACATTATGGAAGAGGATAGAATACTTTATCTTGCCTTTACAACTGTTTGCCCTAAAAGCAAATGTCGCCAGTGTCGTCTTCAGATTTGAATCTGTCTCAGCAGTTGGTTTGAGACAGTCTTCAGTTTCAGCGGTTGAGCTGTCTTCGTCTCAGTGGATCCGCTAAGACAGATTATCTTCTCAGTGGATTTTGTCTATCTGCAACTCTGTTGATGCAGACCCCTTCTCAGCAGCTTCTGGCCTCGTCTCAACGGTTTAGCTGAGACAGTGAGCACATCTCAGCGGTTTTGTTAGCAAACCACCGACCTTATCCCAAAGCTTGGAATAACTTAACCATGCATAGTCATGATGCACAATAGGGTTTATCAAATGCAATATGTACTTAGCATTGTGAGTGACGCCTCTTCAAATCAAGGGAACATTGAGTGCAGTATTCCCAGCAGGGAGGGTCGGTATAGAAAACAAAAGAGTTTTCTAATCTTCGCTTATGATCCCCGACGTCATGGAGAGCTAATTTTGTGAAATCATTTGTTAAATGTTCAATGAAATCATGTTTATGTTTGTGATTTACAATTCCTTCTATCGGTGAAGTGTGTCTTGCCTGTGCTGAAATGATCTTCGGTAGAGCGTGAATACGCTTTCTGTTGATACCGCCGACGGTAGCACAATTGCCCCAGAAAGCGCATTCTCGTCTGATAATTATTTTAAATCTCCAGTTTTCCATTAAAACCTTATTCAACCCCCTCTAAGGTTGGCCACCAGATCCAACAAGTTGTATCAGAGATAGTTACTTTAAAAAGGATTAAAACCATGAAGTAAAATGGCCAACCATAATCTTGCATCTACTAGTGGGAAGCAAACTCTATGCACTGAAAATTCTCTAGCACCACCTTTGTTTACAGGTGTGAACTATAACGAGTGGAAAACTTTAATGAAATGAATCCTTATTTCTCTCGATATAGAGGTTTGGAACATAATTATTGTAAAGCCGCCAAGTGAACAAACTAGAGATGAGTGTCATTTAAAAGCCAAATCTATGATTAGCTTATTTTGTTCACTTGATAATAATATTTTTAATCTTATCTCTATCTCCACACTGCATATGACATTTGGGAATTTTTGCAGAAAAATTAAAGTCCCTCCTCCGCAGACAGAGAGCTCGACCAATTTCTCATAGATCTGAGAGAAGACACGAATGATGACATTTGCTTGGAAAAAGAACTCTCGGAGAACGAAAAGAATAAGATCACACCATTATGCTCGGATAGAGACACGACAAGCTCATCATGCATAAAAGATGTCCAAGAAACTTCATGTTCAAATCCTCCTCATTCGAGAACACTGTAATAAAAAATTCTTCCTTTGCAACAACTTCAATCTCTACGGTGCATATTCTAAATGTTGCTAAACGTAAAATTAAGAAATTGCATAATGTTAACTCAAAATTATGTTTAGAAAATAAAAATTTAAAAGCAAAAGCTAATGAAGAAATCAATCTTAATATGTCTAGTTCCACCTCCTGCTCTTCAATTAAAACTGCTTCACCTTGTATTGAGTATAATGAATTAAAAGAAAATACAAGGAATTAGAAAAGGAGCGTATTTTTGTAAAAGAACAAAATGAAATATTATGTTTAGAAACGACATTGTTAAAGAGTAATTGTGTTATGTGCAAGAAGTACAAAATTGAAATTAAAGAAATGGATGAAACATTTGAAGAACTAAGAAATAATTATAAAACACAATTTGATTCTATAGTTACCACTCTTAAAAATAGCATAATCGCCTATAATAAAGCTAGATATATTCTCAAGTTTATGAATAAAGAATTGGAAACTAAAATCAACTTGCTTAAGAAAATCATAAATAAAAATTAACAAAATATAAATATACAATATCAAGCAAAATCCAAAAGCAATTGAACATGAAATTTCATAAAATGACTAAGCAAAGCAAAGGGAGTGAAACACATCAAATACTTGTGAATGAAATTCCAAAACATAGTTATCATCTTCATTTACAAAATCAATCCACTCCCAACATAAAATTGAATGCACACAAATTTCCAAAGAACCACAATTCTAAGAGTCTTTATGATAAGCAACGTAATTCTAATGTGGAAAACAATGTCAACATATTTAAATCTTCAACACATTATTTTCCAAACAAATATCATCACATGAAGACTCCAAAGAATCACAATGGAAATTTGAATAATGCCAAACCAAAGTATGAATGGAGACCGGTAGGTAAGAAGGACACGTTAACTCCACGTTTGAGGGTCCATTCATCACTTTCTAACCATGGAGTATCAGGATATATTTGAGTACCCAAAGGAACTGCCACACTTGGCTCCATTTGAATACCTAAATCTCTTATCCATTAGTATCCGCCAAATGCGTGAAGTAGAATCATATCAAAATGAATTACATAATACTCTACTTCACGATACGCTTAAATTCCTTTTCTTTTGATTTTGCAATTTCCTTGGTTTTTAACATTTGTTGAGCCAACATGAGTATGGTTACCTTATGAATCTTGCGATATGACTTACCCATATTAAGTGTAATGACTAATGAAACGAATTAGATGAATTTCAATAAAATCATATCCTTACAAGTGGCCAAAATTAACTTATGGTCTAGGTTATATGCTTTAAAATCCATTGCATATAATTGTCTTATATTTTCATTATAAATTGAATTCTGAATTTCCTAAGTAATATTATCAAGAGTAATGAAATTATTTTCAAAGATGGATTTAAATGGGTTATTAGCAAATCTGAGAATAAACTAGCCACTGAAAATCACAGGTCATGATAAAAATTAAGCAGATTATAATAACGAGATAAATAAGAATGGGCATAATTAAAGGGTCTCAGTTAGCGCTGGCGGAAAACCTACCACCAGGAGATGGCAAACAAACAAATATAAATGTGCCCGACACCTGTATTATACATAAAAATAATAAAAATCTCTTAGTCCTTGCTACCCATGTTGTGATGTGACTCTGCCTCCTCCGAGGTAGTTGGGGAAATGTTCAATTTCCACATCATTTTCTTCATCAACTTTTTCAGTCCCCAAATTGCCTTCATTACCCCCATGATTTCCTGGCCCTGCTCCTGGATCATCTCATATATATCGCGCCTGGGCTCCCGGTGTGAACTCCCACATCATAATAGAGGTCTCGAGGTAGAGGGACTAGAGTGAGGGCATATAGACACGTCCTCCACATCGTATGCCTGGGGTCAACTATCAATTGGATAAGCGGTCCATTCAATGGCCAGATACCTGAACACCAGAACCCGTTGGAGTATGCCTCCTAAGGGCAAGGTGTTCAATCGTTGGCACTCGGGATACCTCAACCGAAAGGTATAATGTGTTGGGGTGCTAGAATTGCCCCCGACGCTATTCGAAGCGGAAGGGTGTGTCCCCCGTAGGTCTAACTGACTGCCCCGTGGATCCGCCCGAGGATAGCCGACTATATAAAGGAGCGGTGGTCGCCTTGACCAACAGGCCGGTCTTTTGGTGCAGTTGGTTACGCCGTATCCCTACAAGTGGTATCAGAGGGGGTCGCGGGTTCGAAACCCCGGGGTCGTTTTTGGGGGGAAGGGGGATTTTTGGGCTGCCAGAATTGCCCCCGGCGCTGCGGTGCTATTCGAAGAGGAAGGGTGTGTCCCCCGTGGGTCTAACTGACTGCCCCGTGGATCCGCCCGAGGATAGCCGACTCTATAAAGGAGAGGTAGGCGCCTTGACCAATAGGCCGGTCTTTTGGTGCAGTTGGTTGCATCGTATCCCTACATAATGCATTATTGATAATATCAGATCAGAAACACTAAAAGGTATACCTGCCAGAATGTGATACGTAATCATAGGCAGATGTGCACTAATCTTCCTAATGTCCCCAGATTTGAACATTAGTGACTGGCGAAGGACGTCCTAGATGATGAGGGCATTAGGACTAAGAGTTGATATGGAAGAAATAAGCTTGCTGTACAACCCGTATTCTTCAAGGGTAGGACCCATTCAATCCACATAGACAGAAGTCAAAGTCAAAGGTCAAAACAGAAGCCAGGTGTCAAAGATCAAAGACAGCTCAGCCAGCTGGAAAAGTAGAAGACTTGGGCGAGTATGGGCAAACATGTGCGAACATCTCCACATTCTCGCCAGGCGGGCGACAATAGGCATTGCTTGCCGAAGCTAGATGAGATCCCCTCAATGTCGCATAGGCGCCAAATAGGGCTGGATTATAAATACCCCCTCTTGGTTTTCACTATAAATAGTGTTGGATCGGTCGGCGCCCTTAGAGGGGGGGGGGGGGGGGGTGAATAAGGGTTTTCAAAAACTTTAGATTTTATTTAGAAAAACTTTGGAATATTGCAATATTAAAACAAGAAGTCAAGTAAAACAAAAAAGAGAGACAAGCTTTATTGATATTAAATAAGTTTTACAAAAATTGATCTCAATGGCGCTAGAGATCGGAGGCGAATAATCAAAGCTCTTTTCGTTTTCTATCCCGACTCGCTTCCCCAAGAACCGGTGGCCCTAGCCTTCTCCTCCCCGGATTCGGCCTCAAGCCGCTCTAGCCAATCCTTCCCCGGATGTGGCCTTGAGAACCCCCTAGACCTAGCCTAGATCTAGTCGCCAACACGAGGCGAATTTCAGCCCTAAGTCCTACCCCAGACCTAGTCGCCAACACGAGGCGAATTCACTATCGTTTACAAAGAAAAAGAGAAATAAAATAGAAGACAACAATAATAAAAACTCCCTATATGGATCTCTTGGAGAAGTGGATGAAGGCCCGCAGAGTATGATCGTAGTTGATGCGGCCTTTCGTCATGATGATGACGCGTGTTGAAATCTTCTCCACGGATCTCCTTATGGCTTTATGGATTTGTGGGAGTATCTCTCCGAACTCTCCTCTCTATGCTGTGGCACGAGGCTCTGGAATTTGGGATATCTAGAGGATGATAAAGACAGAGCCAAAGTGTCCAATTTATAGCCTCAGCGCTACCGCCGGCGCTATCCCTGATTAAGTAACATTTTGCGCGGCAGGAACTTCAATCCGCGGCAACATTTTGCTCTATGCCTCTTGTGCGCCATGCTACCGCCAGCGCTAGTAGCTACCGCCGGGCGCTAGCTCCTTCTAAAAACACTACCGAAATCACGCTAATCATCGCTAGCGCAGGGCGCTATCGCTACCGCCGACGCTAGTGGCCATGTTGGAATTCTGGCCTCAATTTTGGGGACAACCATCCTTGAGTCATGTGGACTTTGTTTTCCTGCACACTTAAACACACAAGATCAAATACACATAGGATTTGTTATTCTCAAACCTAGGAGATGTGGAATACCATGTTCCAACAAACTCCCCCTTTTTATAATAACAAATCCATTAATGATAAATCAAAGCATTAATAAATAAGCATGATGAGACTATACTTGTGTCTGTGTGAGAGTGATGACTTTAGGATAATTATTGATTTTAGCATTTAGAATTGCTCCCCCTAAATACATGCTCTCCCTAAGTGAATGCTCCCCTAATATGTAAGTTATCATCTTAATTGGTCATGTTGGGTTTTTGATAGCGGGTTATATTTATCATGTTAGATCTCCCCCTTTTGTTATTAGCAAAAGTGGGTAGGGAAACAAAGCACCAAAAAAGTTTGTAAGTAGAAAAGAAGGCATGATTGAGCTTTTGAAGTAAATGATAAGGAGTTTTAGAATTGTTTTTCATTTAAATAGATCAGAGTTATAAGCATTACAAAAATTTTCGTAGAAGGAAATCAGAGTTTTTAGCATAAAAAAGTAATGATTTTCCCTTTATATAAAAATTTTAAGCATAAAAATAAGGATTTCCAAATAACCAATCTACCCAGACAATATGTCTACACCCTAGCCTCGTACAAAGTGACGGATGGGCATGAGGAGCTGCAAACATGCTGTAGGTTGGGGTGTTAGTCCCATATGCAAACACTAGACAAAACTCAACCTAGCACTCTTTCCCCCCAATGCCTCGCAAGGCCCCACTGGAACCCTCCCCGGTTAAGGACAAGACATGACTAAAGATAAGTTTATCTAATGTCTACAACCCTACGCACCCGCTATGGTGAAATATGAAGTCACAGATAATAGTTTTTTGAAACATGAAGCTTTTAAATCTAATGGGAAGAATCATAATTGAATTTTATTGAAATAAAACTTACTTAGCTATATTGAAATTCATGAATGTATCAGAGTTTGAGCATTGCGGAAGATTTCGAAAAAGAAACACCATAATACTAAATAAGAGTTTAAGTTAAAAAAGGAGATGTTTTTGAGTTTCAAAACTAACTTTATAAAGATAAGAGTTGAAGCATTTTGGAAGAAAGAAACAACATCCTTTTAGCAATGTTTCACTTGTTGGAAGAGCGTTTAGCATACACGTTTATATTGAAATAAATCAGAGTTTGTTACTATAAAAATGATATGCGTGTTAGAACAAGCAATATAAATTCTACCAAGCAAGTCTACCACTTGTTTTTAAGAAAAAATTGAGATTTAAGACTTGATATAAGCATGAAAGTGCAAGGTAAAAGTTATATGGTGATGATGCGGAAGACTTGTAGAAATACATGAAACATCTTATTGTAATCAAGAATAATCCATAAAAAGATATATGCGTTTAATTTCAAAAAGATGTTTATGTAAATCATGTTTCAATGAAAAACCTTTATGGTTGACAAAAATAACCAAGCATGAAATAATATTATCACAAAGAGATTACTACAATGTTATTTCAATTCACAATTTCAATTCATACCAAACATTATAGAAAACATGCTAGGTTATCTAGTGCATTTCATAAGTAAAGAGTAATATAGAATTAGCATTAGGATCCAATACTCATGAGAAGAAGTGTTATGGAAGATAGTGATGTGTACATAAGTGTATTTTTGAGTAGTGTAAACAAATGTTTTAATAAAAAATACAAGAAATATGTAAAGTAATAGCACAATAAAACACAAATAAGATTACTTCCACACACTTGAATGCACAATAAAAAGTACAACTACCAAGGTGCTCTGCACACACAATGCTCATTAAGACTTATTAGGGTGCAAAGTAGTGCTTGGGGGATCGCATATTTTATTTTGAATTTTGAGACTAGTGATCCGGTGTACTTAAGAGTAAGTGGTTTTTCTTATTTTTGAAAGAAAGATTTGATTTGCACAAGACACTTTACTATTCTTTCCAAGGTGCTCAACCTCACAATGCTTATTAAGACTAATCAGGAGGTTCAAGTAGTGCTTGGTCGAGTTATCTTTGTCATTTATTTTATAATTTTGTTTTGTACAAAGTTCTCCAAATACACTTGTTTTGCAAATCAATAGAATTTATGAAAAACATAACCACTTTTCTTAATTTTTAAGAGTGCAAAATAAGGAGTGTAGGTAAGATACTTGTGCAATTTTAATTCATTGTACTAATACAAAACATACACAAGTATTCTTAGATTAAACACATATGTAGACAATGCCAAAAAGGGTGAGTGAATAAATATCATTATCAAACATAAAACATTTACTCATACTTAGAGGCATGCTAAGCTTAGTTCTACACAACCTTTAAAATATAATTGATGCACATATTAATAAATATATCAAAGCATGATGAAAACAATGTTCAACGTTGTTTGAAAAGATAAATTGCAACATTGTAGAATTTCTAAATAATAGACTAAATCATGCTTGATTATCACAGGAAATTCCATACAGTATTTTTGATAGTTTTAGTGTTTTATATTTTTGTATTTTGATTTTAGCAAATACAAGCATATTTTTGTAATTTTTGCTTTTGTATTTTTGTATTTGATTTTTGCATAAAAATAGACTTTTAAACAACAAAAAGAAAAACAGGAAAAAAAACATATTTTTTGTAGTTTGGTTTTTGTAGTTTTATATTTGATTTTTCAAAAAATAAAGAAAAACAGAAGTGCAAAACTAAGTAGAAAATATAGATTAAAAAATTTATAGAAATTTTTCAAAATTTTAAAATCACAGAAAATTGAACATGGACACTAGCGCCTGCGGTAGCGCTAGCGCGGGAAACAGTGAACAATTTCTTGCGATTTTGAATATTTTAATTATTGATTTTGATTAAGTGTCCCAATAGCAGTTCCATGCTGAAATATCAGATTTTTAGGAGATGTTTAGATAGTGCAAATTGCATGAAGCATTAGCGATTTAGTGTATGACTTGTCAACGCATGATGTATATTTTCTTATATTTTCATTTTCATTTTCATTTTTCTAAGACTCATATTTATCAATATAATGTAAATTGAAACTGATAGGAAATGTAAGCACAAGATATCATGTTTGAATAAGCCAAATGATATATGTTTTAATGATTAATCCATAAACTATGTGTTTGATGGAATTTTAGTATTCTATTATGATTTCAAATCACATAACATCATAAATGTTGTACCTAGCATAAATACACAAGCATAAACCAAAAAGTGATGCTAGGATGATGAGTTTGGATGCGGATTAATCATGCATTTTGTGAAAAATATTTTTCTTCATTATAAGGGCTAACATAATCAACAAAACAAGATCAACAATTTCGCATTTTAATCTTTAGCCTAAGCCCTTTAATAAACCATTTAAATCCATTAAAATATTATCATTAGTCTTGACAATAATTTCAATTTACAATTCATAATTCAAGACATTTAAAAACTAATGGATTTAGAAGGTAAAAATAAAAACGATAAGTAGATCACTAAACAGAATGATATGACTTTAATTCACTTTTATTGATTCATTTATGAATTATGGTTTATGAAAGTCATATCACAAGATTTATAGAGTGATCATATCATGTTAGTTTAAACAAAACAAAAGAAAATAAACAAAAACGAAAGTGTAAGCATATCATGAAGTTGAGAAGTGATATTTCATTTTTAGTTGATTTCCACTTCATGCAAATGATGGGATACTAATGAATGAGAGATTTAGGTATCCAAAGAGGACCGGGTGTGACGGTTCCTTTGGGTACCCAAATAAATTGTGTTTTCTTTTGGGGAGATAGTGATGAGTGGACCTTTCTTTTGACATTAGTGCGTTATTCTTAAGAATGGGTCTCCATTCATACTTTGGTTTAATGTTATTCTTATATGTCAAATTTCCATTATGATAATCTTTATATTGATGATTATGATTGTAATGATTATTGAAGGTATTTTTCATAGGAAATTTGTGAACGTTTAATTTTTTGTTGGGAGAAGATTGATATTGTAAATGATGATGATGATAGTGTTTTGCAATTTCATTTACAATCTTTTGATGTTTTTTATTCCCATTGTTTGGTTTATTCATATTTTGTGATATCATATTTAACTTGCTTTTAGAGTTTGTTTGATATTGAGAATTTTTCTTTAAGATTTCCTTAAGCAAGATAATTTTAGTTTCTAATTCATTGTTCTTAAGTTTCAAGTTATGTCTAGCTTTGTTATACACAATTGTGCTATTTTTAAGAGTAGAAACAATTGAATGAATATGGTTTTGGTATTCATTTCTGTATTCCTCAAATGTTTCATCCATCTCTTCAATTTCAATTTTATAACTTTTGCATGTAGCACAATCACCTTTTAAAGATCAATTTTCTAAAGATAATTTCTCATTATGTTCTTTTATACAAATAATTTCTTTTTCAAGTTTCTTAAGTTTTTCCTTAAAATTATCACAATCAAAACAAGGTTTTGTGTTTTCAAGTAAAGGACAAGATGGTGAAACCACATCACAATTAGATTCTAAATTAACATTAGTTTTTAATCTCTTATTTTCTAAACGTAAATATTTATTAGTAATTTTCAATTTCTTGATCTTACGTTTAGCCGTTTTTAGTATATTGAAACTAGAAATGGAAGTTATCACACAAGAAGAAGATTTTGAATTTCTTACAGCGCTTTTGGTAGAGGCAAAATGTGTGCATGAAGTTCCTTCGTTATCTTTTGCGCCTTCCTCCATCATAGATGAATTTTCATCTTCTTTTTCTTTTGATGTATTGCTCTCTTTTTCCAAGTTAGTTTCCATGATTTCCATGGCTTTGCAACGAGAGAGATCTTCTTGAATAGTAGTGGATGCTTGTATGTTCTTCTCCTCCTGTGTTTGATCTATACATGCGAGAGGAAAATCATACATTTCTTCAAGAAATTGCCAAACTTTGTATGCACTAGAAAAGCAATATATTAATTTGAAAATTTCATTTGATAAAGCACAAAATAAATAATGTTTGGCTTTTGCATTTAGTTGACGTTCTTTTTTATTTAATTCATCCGCAGGTCTTACAATGGCTAAATTCCATACTTCGATATCAAAAGTCTTAATAAATTTTTCAATTAAAATTTTCCATCCTTTATAATTTCTCCCTTCGAATAACGGTGGTTTAGGAGATTTTTCTTCTTCATAAAAATTTACCCCACTAGTAGAAGCGAGATCATGAGACGCCATTATTCCCGGTTGTTAAGCTGATTTGAAATAACCTGGCTCTGATACCACTTGTTGGATCGATCGGCGCCCTTAGAGGGGGGGGGGGGGGTGAATAAGGGTTTTCAAAAACTTTATATTTTATTTAGAAAAACTTTGGAATATTGCAATATTAAAACAAGAAGTCATGTAAAACAAAAAAGAGAGACAAGCTTTATTGATATTAAATAAGTTTTACAAAACTTGATCTCAATGGCGCTAGAGATCGAAGGCGAATAATCAAAGCTCTTTTCATTTTCTATCCCGACTCGCTTCCCCACGAACCGGTGGCCCTAGCCTTCTCCTCCCCGGATTCGGCCTCAAGCCGCTCTAGCCAATCCTTCCCCGGATGTGGCCTCGAGCACCCCCTAGACCTAGCCTAGATCTAGTCGCCAATACGAGGCGAATTTCAGCCCTAAGTCCTACCCCAGACCTAGTCGCCAACACGAGGCGAATTCACTACCGTTTACAAAGAAAAAGAGAAATAAAATAGAAGACAGCAATAATAAAAACTCCCTATATGGATCTCTTGGAGAAGTGGACGAAGGCCCGCAGAGTATGATTGTAGTCGATGCGGTCTTTCGTCATGATGATGACGCGTGTTGAAATCTTCTCCACGGATCTCCTTATGGCTTTATGGATTTGTGGGAGTATCTCTCCGAACTCTCCTCTCTATGTTGTGGCACGAGGCTCTGGAATTTGGGATCTCTAGAGGATGATAAAGACGGAGCCAAAGTGTCCAATTTATAGCCTCAGTGCTACCGCCGGCGCTACCGCTACCGCCGGCGCTATCCCTGATTAAGTAACATTTTGCGCGGCAGGATCAAATCCGCGGCAACATTTTGCTCTATGCCTCTTATGCGCCATGCTATCGCCAGCGCTAGTAGCTACCGCCGGGCGCTAGCTCCTTCTAAAAACACTGCTAGAATCGCGCTAATCATCGCTAGCGCCGGGCGCTATCGCTACCGCCGGCGCTAGTGGCCATGTTGGAATTCTGGCCTCAATTTTGGGGACAACCATCCTTGATTCATGTGGACTTTGTTTTCCTGCACACTTAAACACACAAGATCAAATACACATAGGATTTGTTATTCTCAAACCTAGGAGATGCGGAAGACCATGTTCCAACAAATAGGACCCCTGAGGTATCAGGAACTGCACCTTTGGCTGAGCTTTCGTAACCCCATTTTTGAGGGCTTGGATCTGTCATCTTTGGCTGTCATTCTAGACACTCACCAAGTTGGTGCCTTCCTCATACCCTGATCGACCATCTTTGGTTGCGGAGGGAAAGTCTCTTCTGAGCTTCTAGGTACATGGTGGGACCTCCCTGCCGTAACACCTGGGGTCTTGTTGTTACTCATTTAGCCTCTTCGTCATTTCCCGTCAAGACATCGAGTTGGATCACTGGATAAGTAACCTTTAACTGCATTGATCCGAATATTTGGAGTCAAGAATTTTCTGGCTTCAACACTTTGGTGCGGTGAGAGTGGATCGTAGTCAGAGGAGGAAAGCCTAGCAAGAAATCGAGATGGTGGAAGTTGGTGATCATGAAGGGACTATTGGCAACTCGGCAGAAGGAGGCGAGTATGTGATGAAGGCAAATTTTGAGGAATTTGCAAGGCGAATGGACAGAACGTTGCAAGTAGTGTTGCTTCCTTGCATGGAGTGCACGTCAACCTTGCCTCATTGCATGACTTCACCAGAGGATGGTGGTCCCTCTCGGCGAGCAGGGAGGGAACATGTGGAGGAAGAGCCTGAGTGACTAAGGAGGTCGCAGTTTTACCCATCGACCTTACAAGCAATCCAATTACGAGATTTAGAGAATCCGATGAGATTCCATGATCCTCACCCATACGACGAGTATGGTGGGTTTTCTTGCCAGGCCGAGGATTGTCGCCAGCAAGATGGGAGGAGCCCATTCTGTGAGGAGATCCTCTTTGCCCCTGTTCCGAAGAGGTTTAAGGAGCTAGCAATGAGTTACTACTCTGGGAGGGATGATCTTGTCCGCCACCGCCATTGGTTTGAAGATGTTGTCTCCATCCGAACTATGTTGGATGCCTTCAAATGCAGGCTCTTTGCCATCACCTTTCGGGGAAAAGCCAGATATTGGTTCCACCAACTAGCATGAGGTTCCATCTACTGCTTCGAGGACTTGCACTAGGGAGTTACGATGTGATTCACCACAACAAAGAAGAGCAAGAAGGAGGTGACGACCATCTTCTATTTAGTGCAAGGGGGTGATGGAGACATTGGGGAACTACATCGACCGCTTTCAGGAAGAAGTTCTGGACATCTAGGAGGTGGATGGCTTCACCTTGCAGCTAGCCCAAAAGTTTGGCCTAAGAGAGGTCCACTTCACGATGGAGATCACCAGAGATCCCCCATATCTTATGAAGAGCTTATTGAGAGGGCTAATAAGTTCGTTCAAGGGGAGGCCTCAAATCGAGACTTCTTGGACAAGCTCACCATGCTGACCAGGGAGGAGGAAGAGGAAGAGGAGAAGGTCCCTGTTCGTAAGAACAAAGAGGAGCCCCGAAGGCAGGATGTGAAGAAGCAGGAAGATCGAAGGCGGGAGGAGCCCAGAAGGATGGAAGAGCCCAAGAGAGAGGAGCCGAGGAGGCATGACGTGAGGAGGCCCCTGGTGGATCCAGAACATCGGGAGGAGGATAGGATGTACCATGTCCCTATCAATAGGCCACCGTGGAGGCCGGTAAGCGGGCCCCATCATCAAGGTCTGGGAAGAAGATTCTCCCTGGAAAGAGGAAACATCAACCAGCCAGAGAGGAAAGAGGATGCGAGGAATCGATAGTCGTTGCCCGATAGGGTAACAGGCAAGTCCGAAGGAACCGGCGATGAAGGATACAGGCAGAGGAGATTCCCCTATACTGCGATCTACATCAATTGGAGGGGCATGGGACGATGGCTTGCCCTAACTTCTGGGAAGCTAGGAGGAGGCTACTTGCCGTAGAAGGAGGAACAAAGATCGAACCGACCAATACATGCAAAGGAGGCTAGCTACCAGTGAGGTCGAGGAGAAGTTATCCAAGGAGGAGGAGGAGGAGAAGTAGTGAGGGTGATCCATGAGGGAGAAGGGCTAGGAGCTTTCCACAAGGGTAGTCTCCATCAAATCTACCGCAAGAGCATCAACTCGACCTCGCAGGCACCACGCCCATTGGAGGAGATCACTTTCTCGGAGGAGGACATGCTAGGGAATGAGAATCCCTTCCATTATGCCCTCGTAATACAGGTAGCTGTGGAGGAATTCACCGTCTACCGAGTCTTGGTGGATAACGGGAGCTCTGTGAACATTATCTTCAAGAAGACATTTGATGGGTTGGGAGTCTAGGCAGGAAGGATAGTGGCTTCAGATGGTCCCCTTTTTGGCTTCTTGGGAGAGAAGAAGGAGATGGAGGGAGGAACGGATATGTTGTTGACACTCGGAGGCACCTCAATCAAGTGTCGGTTCATCATCGTCAATGCCCTGAGTAGCTACAAGGGAATCTTCGGGAGGCCGCTCATCAAGTTCTTCAAGGCTGTCCCATCCTCCTACCATCGGTGTTTAAAATACTGTCAGGGGGATGTCCAAGTGAGGATCAGGAGCGATATGAGAGCCGCCCGCAAGTGCTATCTCAGCGCGGTCAGCACCATCGACTGGATGGAGGATGCTGAGGAGATGTGGAAGGTGCTGGAGAGCGTGGCGTTGCTAGAAGTAGTGGAAGACGTGGAAGAGATAGAGGTGCTCTCTGAAGTAGGAGAGCCTTGATTGTTGAAGATCAGAGGATCCCTGAAGATCGACGAGAAGATGAAGATGGTGGCATGCTTGCAAGAGAATGTTGACATCTTTGCCTGGAGCGCCGCTGAAATCCCGATGATAGTCTCGTAGGTTGCCTGCCATCGCCTCAATCTGGACCCCGCGGTCAAGCCCATCCGACAAAAGAAGAGGGTGAGTGCCACTACATTGACTGAGCTCACTCCATCCGAGTCGTGACTGATCATCCCCTTTGAAATATCCTAGAAGGGGTGGAGCATTCAGGAAGGCTGGCAAAATGGTCGGTAGAACTTAGTAAATTTGACATTTCATTCTTGCCCCGAGTGGCGATAAAAGCACAGGCAGTGGAGGATGAAAGTGCACAGTTAACCTCACTAGAATTCTCTAGAGGGGGGGGGGGGGTGAATAGAGATTTAAAATATTTTTGTGCAAAATTAATAATTATATATATATATGTGTGTAGTGATCAGATTAGAGCTCCACACACCAGCAAGAATTAAACAAGTAAAGAAAATAAATGCAAGAAAAGAAATCACAGCACAACACAAGGAAATATAGTGGTTCCCCAAACTTTGGGTAGTCCACTCTTCTACCCCCTTGGTAGGAAATTCACTATCTTGCACTGAGTCTTTTGATAAGGAGACTCTTAGAACCACCCTGAGTCTTTTGACAAGGAGACTCTTAGAACCAACTGAGTCTTTTGAAAAGGAGACTCTTAGAACCAGTACAACTGAATTTTTTGAAGAGAGATTCTAAAAACTCTTTTACAATATTTGAAAGTGAAAATAAGATAAAGAAGAAAGAGAGATAATAAAAAGACAAGAAAGAATCTTCTTCCTAGCAAGAAGATTGGAAGCACAAGAAGTAGTGAATAAAATCTCTCTTTTATAGTGAGAAGGAGATTGTAGCCCTTTTCTCTCTTTTGTGAGAGCTATCAGAGTATGCAGTAGAGTGGCTTCAGAAGCAGGAGAAGGTGGAAGCTTGATCTTTGCTGCAGCACTATCTCTCAATTTTCTCTTTTCACTTGGGAGCTCTTCCTCTTTTTCAAATGTAAAAATGGTGGATCACTTGTCGTTTATTTCTGCCGACCACCTTGTTATTTATAGCTCTGTTCATTAAAATAACACTATAGGAGAGTAATCAATTAGCAGGCAGAGTATTAGAAAGAAGGAGAAATTTCCATAACAATTATATCCATAGAAGGAAAGTATTCATTCTGATTTCAAATAGTGTCCATAATGGATTTAATCAAATTAGCCAAGAATTCATTAGAGGAAAAGAATAATTCAGAATGGCTATAAAGAATAATTTGATTCCATATAAATCAGATCTATGAAAGAAGGAAAGAGATCTGGCGATTTTTGAATTAAACATAGAAATCGACGTGCGTCGATTACTATTCGACGTAAGCGTCGAATTCGTCCTGGCAGAACGTCGAGAGGAGAATAAGGAAGGTGCGTCGACTTCTCAAGATACGTCGACTAGAAGTCAGAGCTACGTCGACATGGGATACGTCGAATTCTGCTTGGAGCTACTTCAAATCATTCTGATAGAAACGTCGACTTTATTTTGACGTTGCGTCGAATACTATTCGACGCATATTTACTTAACCTTGATTTTCCTTTCTTCGAATTCATATTCAGCTACTTTTCAGGGGTTAAGAGAAACCATTTTCCCAACAATCTCCCCCTATTTGTCTTAACCCTATTTAGAAGTAAATTGTACTAGTATCACATCATTTGTAAAGAAAAGAAATATATTAAACAATCAGAAGAGAAATTGGAAAGAGAGATCATATAACCAAATTTTCCAGATTTTATATAAACAGACTTCATGTTCATACCAATTAGTATTTAACTATAGGGTAAAGTATATTAGTATTATTTTCAAACATTACTCAGGAGGGGTAGGAGGAGTCTTTCTCTTTCTCTTGAATACTACTGTTTTAGGAGAGGAGGGTTTCTCCTTCTCAGTTGCAGGAAGTTCACCTAGCTCCCCCTGAGCAGATTGCTCCCCCTAGGATGGAACTTCCTTTGATCCTTCTACTTCTTCAATTTCTTTATCATCTTCAGCTCCAGCTGTATCTGGCTCCTTAGCTCCTACTTCAGCCAACACAGCATCTGGCTGTCCTTTTTCATTTTCAGCTTCATTTATAATAGTATCTAGCTCCCCCTGAGTTTCAGTTTCTTTATTTTTCTTTCCATCTGCCACATTTTCCTTTTCAGCTTCATTGTCTGCTCTGCTTGCCTCCCCTTGTAATAGTACTACTTGATTTGCAGCCTCCCTTGCTATATTAAGTACCTCTATTGTTTGTTCTTCAGAGTGTATCTCAGGTACAAATTCATTTCCAATTGTCTTGAGAAGTGCAAGACTATTATCTTTTGAGGAAAGAGGGGACTTGTGAGAGAGAGATTTAGGATTGGAGGGCTGCTCTTCATCTATATTCTCCCCCTTCTTGACCTTCCTGGCCAGGGAGGTTAAGAAAGACCTGGTCACTCTAGAGGAAGAGAGAGAGGTCTTCAGATTTTTTACAGAGGCACTGACCCCATCTATTTGGGTGTGCATGTGAAGGATGGAGGAATGAATCTGGGAGCAGTGCTCATCCAACATTGCTTGGAATGTTTGAGCTGCTGATGCAATGCACTGAGTAAGGAGAGCTTCAGTGGATGCAGATGGTTCATTTTGTGGTTGGTGATGAGGAGAGAGTGGTGGAGGTGGTGATGAGGGTGGAGAAAGGTTAGTTGATGTATGAGGTATTGGTGATAATGGAGGTGAAGAGGATGAGAAAGTATGAGGAGGAGGAGGAGATGGAGAAACTGCTGTTTGAGGAGCAGGTGTTTGAGAAGAGGTAGGTAGAGTAGAGTTGTGAGGGTGGTAGAGACTATTTGAGTGGATGATGGTGGTAGAGAAGGATTGTCTCTTTGAGGAGGAGGAGGAGGAGATGGATGAGCAGGAGAGTTAGGAGGAGAGGGAGTCTTTTCAAGAATGGAACCAGGCTTAGGGATTTGCCTGGTCCACTTGGAGAATAGGGTTATTGACATTCTTTTCCCTGGAGGAATGGGGATTCCTTTGGACCTACAGAGGTCAGGGAAGGAGTGGAAGAGTACTTGACTCATAATCCTCATATATGCATTTTCTTTGTGTGAGTATTTGGAGCCTATTAACTTGAGCAACCATGTGGCCCAGTCCACCTTCTTCTTCAGCACAAGGGCCCCCATGATGTTCAATTTCTGCTTGGGTACTGCATCATGGGCTAAAATTTTGCATAGTAGTATCTTTCCTACTATATCTGCTAGCAGTCTGTACTCCTCAGAAAAATCTATTTTCTTTAGATGGATTGGTTTATCCCTTGAAAACTTCATGGTGGTTAGCAGATGCTTGATTTCATCAGGTGTGAGGTCTATAGATTCATCACCTAATAAGGGAATGGTGAAGACTTATGAGGTTACTCTTTAGAAATTGATTTCCTTTCCCTATTTTATTTGAACAATGATAATATTAGAATATACTTGATGGAAGATCAAAGGTGGTCCTAATATGTTCTGTAGAGATTGAGACTGGTGTCTCATAGATTGTTCCATGGATTTCTCCTTGTTCAGATATCTGAACATGAGTCATCAGCTCTGTGAGCTCTGTTTCCAGGAGCTTGCATCTTGTGGAGATGAGTTTGTCCAATCCAGCTTCAGTGAAAAGAGCTATGATGTTCTTATAATTTTCTGCAGTGGCTTGGAAGGAGTCGAGGTCAATGTCGAAACCAGAGTTTATCTTGGGAGCCATTTTAGGTCAGTGAAAGAGAGGAGGAAATGGCTGGACTAAGGAGCAAGAAGGATAAAGGATGCAGAGTAGTGAAGGTTTCTAACTGAAGAGTCTTTTTAAGTCAGGTGAAGCGTCGAAACGGGTCTCAATTCGAGGCTTATTCGGTACTTCAGTGGATGTGACCGAAAATATTTTAGCATTGCCGCTCGTTTTTATGAAATCGACGTTACGTCGAGTGGAATTCGACGTAAGCGTCGATACAGCCCGCGTTAAGATGTTAGGTTTTATATCGACGTGTGCGACGATTGTAATCGACGTATGCGTCGATTTCACTTATTGAGTTGTGTCATCGACGGTGCGTCGATTAGAAGTCGACGTGACTTTTGATTTTCCTGAAGAATTTTAGGTGTTTATTTCTTTTTATCTCTTCCTAGTTTTAAGTCAGTCTTAGACTAATTTTTACAAATAGTTTGATTGGTTGTGCCAACAATGTTTGGCAAGGTGGCCAGTTTTGTTACATATATGGCACTTGATTATCTTATTCTTATGATAATTTGAGTTTAGAGAAGGATAGAAGGGTTGATTAGGATAAAAAGTTTGATTAGGATGGGAAGTTTGGTTACCAGGTTTAGGGTAGAAATTTTGGTTAGGATAGAGGTGTTGATTATGATGGAAATCATGGTTAGGATGAATGGATCCTTAATGGGAATTATAGAAGGTTTTTGGAGGATATGCATTTAAGTTGCTCTGAATTTTTGTGCGTCAATATCTATTCGACGCATGTTGATAGTTGCTTCGATTTATATTCGGCGCTTTCTCCCGATAGAGTTGATCTGATATCGACGCATGGAAAAAGTTGCGTCGATTGGAAGTCGACGTACTTTTATTCAAGCGTCGAGTAGAGGTCGAGGCATCAGAGAGGTTGCGTTGAGTAAAAGTCGACGCACTATCATTCATGCGTCGATATGAATTCGACGCAACTGTATCTTCATACATTTTCTTTTTCCCTTTTTCTAATTTTGTTCTTTTATGTATTGTTTCTTTTGGCTTAGTTGCTTCTTCAGATGAAGTTTGAGAGTCATCAGCTGAATAATATGATGTTTCATCAAATTGTTTTATTTCCTTGAGGGAGTCTTCTTCCTTATTTAGTGAGTCTTTTTCTTGGTTTGATTTGATGGGTTTTGTGAATTTTACAGGGATCATCCAAGCAGGTTTGTTGGATGGAACTTGGCTGGTTGAGGGATCAGCCCCTAGGCCAAGATTTTTATCTCTCCTTGTTTGTTGTTCAGTGATTTCCTTGAGAGTTTGGCTTCTCATTTTTATTGATTCTTCAAAAGCTTTTGCCTGGGATACCTTATCCTTAAGGAGCTGGTTTTCTATTCTAGCCCTTTCTACCTCCTTTTCTATGATGTTAGCCCTTAATTCATAATCTTTTGAGCATTTAACTTCTCTATTTCTCTGGTTTTTAGCCACATTGATTTGTTATTTTAGATCTTTAATTTCTTGTGTAGCTTTTAGTTGATCTAGACACATTCCCATAAAATCATTTCTGAAGTTATCACTTTGAAAATCTATTTCATCAAACATGCTTACCTCATCCTTATCCTCAGATTCCTCTATGAGAATAAGGCTATCTTCTTCTTCATCTTCAGAAGATATGCTTTCTTCTGATCCTGTCTCACTCCATGATTTAGCACCATCATCATTCTTTGAGCCTTCAAGGGCCATCAAGCACAGATCTTCTTGCTTAGGCTCTTCATTGTCACTCTTAGAAGAGGAGCTGTCCTCAGAGTCTGTATCACTCCAGGCTTCTGCTATAAAGCCTCTTTCTTTCTTCCTCCCCTTTTCTTGAGATCTTTCTTTTTCAGATCTTTCTTTGTCTCAGCATTTTCTGGACATTCTGGAGCAATATGTCCAGGTTACCTGCAAGAATAACAAATAATTTCTTTAGTAGGAGTTTTGTCATACCTTGGTTTTGACTCTCTCCTTCTTGATCCATCTGTCCTGACCCATTTCTTGAATTTTCTGGCTAGGAAACTGAATAGTTCTTCTTCAGTGATAGAGCTTCCTTCTTCAGTTGCTTTTAATGCAATGTTCCTGTCTTTTGAAGAAGTTGGAGTGTTTTCTTTTCTCTTCTTCTCTTCTCTGGTTTTCAGCAGTTGCTCATAGGATCTGAGTTTTCCTAAGAGAGCATCTGTTGAAATTTCCCTTTGTCCTCTTGTGTCTCTTATTGCCCATATCCTTGAGTCCCATGAACTTGGGAGACTCATCGGCAATTTGTTATTGATCTCTGTGAGAGAGATTTCTCTATCCAAGTCCCTTAATTGATTGATGATCAGACTGAATCTGTCATACATCTCAGAGATGCTTTCTTCATTCTTCTTTTGGAAGTTCTCATATTGAGAGATCAATAGAGCCTTCCTATCTTTTCTTTCATCAGCACTTCCTTCTACCATCTTTATGAGAGCCTCCCAAATTTCTTTGGTTGATTCACACTCAACAACCCTTTGAAAGATTTCATCAGAGAGGGTTGAGACCAGAATATTTACAGCTTTTGCATCACATGTTCCTGCCTTCTTCTCTTCAACTGTCCACTGAGCCTTTGGGACAAGTGTTTGAGTCACTTCACCACTTGAGTCTTTTCTATAAGGCTTGGGGGGACCTGTCAAGATAACATTAAGTAAATCTTCATCAATAGAATTCATATAAATCTAATTCTTGTTTTCCAAACTGCAAACTTCTCAAGGTTGCAAATTGGTGGTCTGGTGGAAGCATAATCTTTGATTTGTGCCATGTGAGAAATAATTGTTAGAAAAATATATATATAAATAAGAGGTAGGATCTTTTTGATCAAGGAGTTAACCTTTTTAGATCAACCTATCTCTGATACCAATTGAAAGTGCACAGTTAACCTCACTAGAATTCTCTAGAGGGGGGGGGGGGGGTGAATAGAGATTTAAAATATTTTTGTGCAAAATTAATAATTATATATATATGTAGTGATCAGATTAGAGCTCCACACACCAGCAAGAATTAAACAAGTAAAGAAAATAAATGCAAGAAAAGAAATCACAGCACAACACAAGGAAATGTAGTGGTTCCCCAAACTTTGGGTAGTCCACTCTTCTACCCCCTTGATAGGAAATTCACTATCTTGCACTGAGTCTTTTGATAAGGAGACTCTTAGAACCACCCATAGTCTTTTGACAAGGAGACTCTTAGAACCAACTGAGTCTTTTGAAAAGGAGACTCTTAGAACCAGTACAACTGAATTTTTTGAAGAGAGATTCTAAAAACTCTTTTACAATATTTGAAAGTGAAAATAAGATAAAGAAGAAAGAGAGATAATAAAAAGACAAGAAAGAATCTTCTTCCTAGCAAGAAGATTGGAAGCACAAGAAGTAGTGAATAAAATCTCTCTTCTATGGTGAGAAGGAGATTGTAGCCCTTTTCTCTCTTTTGTGAGAGCTATCAGAGTATGCGACAGAGTGGCTTCAGAAGCAGGAGAAGGTGGAAGCTTGATCTTTGCTGCAGCACTATCTCTCAATTTTCTCTTTTCACTTGGGAGCTATTCCTCTTTTTCAAATGTAAAAATGGTGGATCACTTGTCTTTTATTTCTGCCGACCACCTTGTTATTTATAGCTCTGTTCATTAAAATAACACTATAGGAGAGTAATCAATTAGAAGGCAGAGTATTAGAAAGAAGGAGAAATTTCCATAACAATTATATCCATAGAAGGAAAGTATTCATTTTGATTTTAAATAGTGTCCATAATGGATTTAATCAAATTAGCCAAGAATTCATTAGAGGAAAAGAATAATTCAGAACGGCTATAAAGAATAATTTGATTCCATATAAATCAGATCTATGAAAGAAGGAAAGATATCTGGCGATTTTTGAATTAAACATAGAAATCGACGTGCGTCGATTACTATTCGACGTAAGCGTCGAATTCGTCCTGGCAGAACGTCGAGAGGAGAATAAGGAAGGTGCGTCGACTAAGGTGCGTCGACTTCTCAAGATACGTCGACTAGAAGTCAGAGCTACGTCGACATGGGATACGTCGAATTCTGCTTGGAGCTACTTCAACTCATTCTGATAGAAACGTCGACTTTATTTCGACGTTGCGTCGAATACATGGGATACGTCGAATTCTGCTTGGAGCTACTTCAACTCATTCTGATAGAAACGTCGACCATCTCGGGTCCCTTGGCCAGATGCATTTCAGAAGTTGAAGTACCTCGAGTTCTAGAGGAGATCCATTCTGGAGAATGCGGAAGCCATTCGGGAACTCGCACATTCAAGCAAAGAATCCTGAGACCGGGTTACTTCTGGCCAACCATCCGAAAGGATACCGAAGATTTCTTTAAGAGATGTCAGAAGTACCAGCTTTTCGCTCCTCTCCAGTTGCAGCCAACCCAGCAACTTTGTTCGATCACGTCCCTCTGACTGTGTGCCATATGGGGAATTGATCTGATAGGCCCTTTCGCCCAAGCTAGCAGGCAGAGGAAGTTCATTCTCGTCATGATCGACTACTTCTCCAAATGGATCGAGGCCAAGGCTCTGGCCAAGACCAGCTCTCAAGTCATGAAGAACTTCATCTGGGGGAAAATCTCCTGCATATTCGGGACCCCCCTCGCCATCATCACCGACAGGGGCCCGCAATTTGCTAGCTTAGAGCTGGAGGACTTCTGCAAGTAGCTAGGGACCGATCTTTGGTTTGCCCTAGTGTACCATCCTCAGAGCAAAGCATCCAAAAAGCTAGTCATCAACCTCCTGAAGAAAAAAGTTGAGAACTTAAAAGGGAACTGGGAAGAGCACCTCCCTTCGGTCCTATGAGATCTGAGGACTACTCCTAATTAGGCCACGGGAGAAACTCCTTTTAAGCTATCTGACGGGCCGAAGCTCTCATCCCAGTGGAGTTCAAGGCCAGGAGTACTAGAGTGGTTGTGGCAGAAGATGGAGATGAGGAATTGTGGATAGAGAATGAAGAAGCTCAAAGGCTCTCTCTCAACTGCATTGAAGAACTTTGAGACCTATCCTCGGCTCGTCAGGAAGAGATCAAAAGACCAATGGTGAAACACTTTGATAAGAACCTCCGCATCAAGCAGTTCCAAGCAGGCAACCCCGTCCTGAAGAAAGTAGATGTGACAGGAAGAGTAGCCGCTATCAAAAAGATTAGCCCAAATTGGGAAGAGCCTTTTATCATCCATAAGTCACTAACAGCTGGAGGATATCATCTGCAGAATCACGAAGGGGAGCTGCTTCGGAATACCTAGAATGGTGATGACCTGAAAAGGTTCCACCCATATCGGGAATGTGTATATCCATCCTCTATGTATTTATTTTGTATAAATGAATTCCTCACCCCCTGAAACATGGGATTATGTGAGTCCTTTTTTTCTCTTTCAGCAAGTGTTTAAAAAAAGTGTGCATGAAATTGATCTCCACGACATGTTGGGAAACGGGCCTCCGACTTGACTCTCGTAAAACCCAGGATGGGTGATGAGATAGTGCATTGGGTTAGCGAGTTTTTCTAAGACGAAGCCTCTGCATTGACAATCGAGATTAGCACCCCCTTGCATTTTGGCCGAGTGACCCCCGATTGCATTTCTCATCCGACTGGAGAGATTATCAAGAAAAAGTCTGGACGCCGATCTCCCAGCTCAACAAAGAGATAACCAATTTAACTGACTATGGGACCCTTATATAAAGGTGTCATTTAACCTCAAAGGGCAGAAAGCTAGCAGCAAAGCCTAGTTTTACTATCTCTTCTTCTAATCATATGAGTTGGTGTGGTTAACCCGCTCTGATGGTTGAGTAATAGGATGAAGACTCTTCAGGAACCAAGAGCCCTATGTAGGATGGAGGCCTCAGGATGGTGTCCCCTTGGACCTCCCTGACTGTCAATTCCTACTCATCGATTCTCTCAACATCTAACATCGAAGTAGGATGGACGTCTCGGGATGGTTTGTCCCCTTGGACCTCCCCGATTGTCATTCCTTACTCGTCGATTCTCTCAGCATCCAATAACAAAGTAGGATGGATGACTCAGGATGGTGTGTCCCCTTGGACCTCCCCGATTGTCACTCCCTACTCATCGATTCTCTCAACATCCAGCAGCGAAGTAGGATGGAGGCCTCGAGATGGTGTGTCCTCTTGGACCTCCCCGACTGTCATTCCCTACTCATCGATTCTCTCAGCATCTAGCAGCTAAGTAGTATGGAGGCCTCAGGATGGAGTGTATCCTTGGACCTCCCCAACTGTCATTCCCTACTTGTCGATTCTCTCAGCATCCAGCAACGAAGTAGGATGGAGGCCTCAGAATGGTGTATCCCCTTGGACCTCCACAAATGTCATTCCCTACTTGTCAATTCAATCAACATCCAATAACGAAGTAGGATGGAGGCCTTAGGATAATGTGTCCCCTTAGACCTCCACAACTATCATTCCCTACTCATCAATTCTCTTAGCATCCAGCAACAAAGTAAGATGGAGGCCTCATGATGGTGTGTCCCCTTGGACCTCCATGACTATCATTCCCTACTCATCGATTCTCTCAGCATCCAGTAGCTAAGTAGGATGGAGGCCTCGGGATGGTGTGTCCCCTTAGACCTCCCCAATTGTCATTCCCTACTCATCAATTCTCTCAGCATCCATTAACGAAGTAGGATGGAGGCCTCAAGATGGTGTGTCCTCTTGGACCTCCCCGACTGTCATTCCATACTAGTCGATTATCTCAACATTCAGCCGCGAAGTAGGATGGAGGCCTCAAGATGGTGTTTCCCTTTGGACCTCCCTGTCTGTCATTCCCTACTCATCGATTCTCTCAACATCCAGTAGAAAAGTAGGATAGAGGCCTCAGGATGGTGTGTCCCCTTGGACATCCCCGACTGTCATTCCCTACTCGTCAATTCTCTCAGCTTCCAGCAGTTAAGTAGGATGGAGACTGGTGTGTCCCCTTGGACCTCCCTGACTTCCATTCCCTACTCATCATTTATCTTAGCATCCAACAACCAAGTAGGATGGACGCCTCAGGATGGTGTGTTCCCTTGGACCTCCCCGACTGTCATTCCCTACTCGTCGATTCTCTCAGCATCTAGCAGCGAAGTAAGATGGAGGCCTTGAGATTGTGTGAAAGTGCACTGTGTGCCCCTGAGATATACTCTAGATGGGGGGGGGGGGGGGGGTGAATAGAGATTTACAAATATTTCTATCCTATTTGTGTAAATACAATAAAAACACTAAGTGTTATGCTCTACAATTCCACACACAGAATAAAACACAGGTTGTTTAGGTAAAACAAGAAAACAATAATAGAAAAAGTAAACTATATGGGACAGCACAGAAAATGAGCAACCAGAAGACACAAAGATTTTATAGAGGTTCCCCAAAATATGGGTAGTCCTCTCTTCTACCACCTGGTAGGAATGCACCACCTGTGCCTGAGTCTTTTGACAAGGAGACTCTTAGAACCACTGATCTTTTGATAAGGAGATCATGAACGAACCAGATCTTTTGATAAGGAGATCTTGAACCAACCAGATCTTTTGGTAAGGAGATCTTGAACCACTAAATCCTTTGGAGGAGGGATTCTCAAAACTCTTTACAGGGGGTGTAAGGAAAGAAGAGTAAGAAGGAGAAGAAAGAATCAGAAATTTGTTTTTCAGAATTCTGTAACAACAATCTTTGAGGTGCTGTTCTTTGAGTGCTATTCAGGATCTGTATCAGATTAACCCTAGCTTATGATAGTGATGATTTCTAGGGTTCTTGTAAGCTCTTGATCCTTCTTCTCTCTGCTCTTATAATAGTGTTGCTGCTATGTAATATTGGTGAGGAGGCAGTAGTTGTTTCTCTAAGCAGAGTATATTCTTCTGTAGATCTTTCTTCAATGTTTTGTGTTGAGGAGAAGAAGATCCTTGACTGAGAGAGAGCATTTCTTGCTTTTATTCTTGTCTATTAGGGTTCCTTGAGGAAGAAGAAGAAGAGGAAGCCCCAATGTCAAAAGTTCAGCCAATTGTGATGAATGATGTATGTTTCTCTTTCTGCTCATGCCTTATATTGTCCCTCTTTAATTTGAATTAATTTACTTTTCTATTAGGTCCTGAAAAGGTATTTTTCCCTGCATAATTTCTTTTCGTTTCCTTCTTTAATTCATGACCCGTCCACCAACTGTAAGCTTGTTTCCAAGAAAGCTTTTCTGTCCTCCTTTAATTCTTCTTTCTATTTGAGGCAATTAAGGAGCCGTTGGAGAACGGTCTTCAGTATTGTAGGCCATGAGAGAGTCCAAAATGACAGCTGAAAAGGTTTCCTTTTCAGACCGTATTCGACGCAGCGTCGAGTTCTCTTCCTCACTTATCGACGCACCTTTGATTCCTTGTAAGAGCAGCTTCAAATTCATTCTTGCTCTGATTGAAGTCTTCTTGTCAAGGTTGCGTCGATATCTTATCGACGTAACCATCGAGTTGAGGGTTAGACTCTGTGCTTCATTATCTGCGTCGAAATGAAGTCGACGTTGTGTCGACTTTATATAGCTCCGATAAATACTTCCTTCTGCGCTGAGTTGAAGTAGAAGCTGTTGGAACAACCCTATTACTAATTTGGGCTAGGATCACTATCTGCTATTTAGGATCAAGTTGACCCCAATGTATAGTCTATGGGTCAAGAGTTTAGGCTGATAGAACTAAGGAAAAGACAAGGGTTTTGTGTTCGACAAACTCCATACTGCGTTCGACGAAAGGCTTGCTCTCTGCGTTCGACGAACGGCTTACTATCTGCATTCAACGAACGGCTTGCTTCTATCTCAGCATCTCAGCGGGTCAGTCTCAGCGGTCGACGAACAGTCTCAGCGGCTCAGCGTCCGACGATTTTATCCAGTGTCAGCGGTCGACGAAATTATTCAATCTCAGTGGCTCAGCGGCTCAGCGGCTCAGCGGTCGATGATTTTATTCAGTCTCAGCGGTCGACGATTTTGCTCAGCTCAGCGGTCGACGAATTCTTCAGTTCGACAAACTCAACCTTCAGATCGACGAAAGTTCTTCTCAGCTAAACTCTTCCAGCCAGATTCATTTGAGATCGACAAAATTTTTTGAAATCGACGAAAATTCTTGAGATCGACGAATTCTTATTTCAGTTCAGAACATTAGAAAGATTATTTTTATTTCATTCTCTGAACTCAGATCTCTCATTAGCAACGACTCTATTATATCAGATAAGTAAGGATCATATATTTCCTTTTATTATTTCGAGGATATAGCCGTTGACATTTAGCTGAAAAGGACATGTTCATGGAAAAGGAAAAAGGTAAACGACGTATCACATTTGCAGTACAGGATATATCTCTATTCAGAATATTTTATTCCTTAATTCATGGGATTTGAATTTCAAATCAGTCAGAGAGTATTAAAAAGAAAAGAAAGAAGATATACTGGATCATACATTACAGAATAGCAGTACAACAATATAGAAAAGAAGAGAACATCCGACAGAGAAGAACACTATTCTTCAGAAAGTTATAGGAAGAAAAAGAAGAACAAAGTTTAACAGGTCATCTTCTTCTTTCTCAAGCAGCACCTCATTCACTGAGAACATCATCAACACCTTCTCTCAGTCTCTGCTGTAAGTTCAGATCTTCAAAGAGCAATAATAATCTGAAGAACTTATTCTCTCAGATTAATCAGCTACAGGAAGATCAATTTCTTTTAAAAGAAAGCTCCATCCTCAACTGTCAAGCATTTTATATCAGACAGAGGAGCTTTACAACATCATCAATCCACTAGTCTTCTCTCAGAATATTGACAGAGAAGAACATCTAACCCTTCTTATCCCCTCTTGTACAGGGTTATAACTCCATTCAAAAGTTAACCCCTTGGTGGCAGGGCACCTGAACAAAAACCTGTAGTTGGGTTAGAGCACCTGATCAAGAGCTCACTTGGTGTGTGGACACCTAAACAAAAACCCCTTGGTGATAGTGCACCTGATCAAAAACCTAGTGGATCCTACCAAGTGTGGTAGAAGAGTAGACGTACCCAAGTTTATTGGGGAACTACTATAAAAATCCTTGTGTCCTCTGTGTTGTGATTTTCTGTGTGCTGTGCTGTGTGCTCTCCTTGTGTTTGCTTTTATTACTTACTCAATACATATATATATATATTACTATTTTAATTCCGCTATAAAATTAAGTGAAAAGTTTTTAATACTCTATTCACCCCCCCCCCCCTCTAGAGTAAATCTAAGATCTAACCTCACCTTCAATTGGTATCAAAGCGTGGTTGATTATATCAATCTCTTTCAACTGATATCAATTGCACTTTCAGTTGGTATCAGAGGTAGGTTGATTTTATATACATGCTAACACCTGAATCATAAAGATCAATTAGATCTTAATTTATTTTAGAGTTTTCTTTTTGTTAAAAACCCATGGCACAGAACAAAGAATATTCTAGCACAAGACCTCCTATGTGCAATCTCAATAAGTTTGCACTATAGAAGGCATGGATTAGATTGTACATGAATTCTATTGATGAGGAGATTTTTAATGTTATTTTGACAGGACCTCCAAACTCCCACAACAACAACAACAAGTGTTGAAGCCACCACTAACAACAATGCTGTTCCACCACCTGAATGGACATAAGCACAGAAGAAGCAGAGAAGTGCAGATGCCAAAGCTATGAATATTTTGGCTCAGACAATGTCTGATGACATTTTCCAGAAAGTGGTGGAATGCACTTCTACAAGAGAGATATGGATCTCACTCAACAATATGGTTGAAGGATCAGCTGATGAAAGACAGGATAGAAGATCCCACCTCATTTCTCAATATGAGAATTTCAAAAAGGGAGAATCTGAGACAGTTGCTGACATGTACAACAGGCCCAGCCTCATAATCAATGAGCTGAAGACCTTGGACAAAGTGATCTTCATCACTGAGATCAATGATAAGATCCTAATGTGCTTTCCCAGCACATGGGACTCTAGAATCTTCCCAATCAAGGAAGCCAGAAGCCTTAATGAGATCTCCACTGAGATCTTGTTAGGGAAACTCAAATCCTATGAGCAGCTTATCAAATCCAGAGAAGCTGAACAATCCACTTCATCTCCAGCATCCAAGAAAGAGAAAAGTATGGCTTTCCAAGCTACTGAAGAAGAAGAAAAAGCTCCAAAAGATGAAGAGTTCATGAGCCTTCTAGCCAAAAGGTTCTACAAAATGGCTAGAAAGGACTTCAGAAAGAAGGACTCCAGATCAAGAGAAAAGCCAAGGTATGACAAATCAAGTTCTAAAGAAATAATTTGTTATGGCTGCAGGAAACCTGGACACATTCTGCCAGAATGTCCAGAGAATCAGAAGAAGGAAAAGAGAAAAGACAAAGATGACAAGAGGCACTCCAGCAAGTCTTCCTCCCACATGCACAAGAATAAGGGAAAAGGATTTATAGCTGAAACATGGAGTGAAACTGAGTCAGAATCTTCATCCAGTTCTTTTGATGATGAAGAAGAATCAAAGGAGAATGATCAGTGCTTGATGGCCATTTATGACTCAAGCAGTGATTCAGTAAGTGCATCTTCATCCAGCTCTTCTGATGATGAAGATGATGAAGAAGAAAAGAATTTCTGCATAATGGCTATCAATGCCTCAGCAAACAACTCAAATGAAGAAGAATCATAATCAAAGTCTGAAAATGATGTTGATCAGGTAATCTCTAATTTTGATTTCAATTCAATTGAATTCAAAGATGAATTCAAAGTTCTTTGCTTAGACTTAATCAAATCTGAGAAGGAAATAATCACTCTCAGAAATAAGTTGGCTGAAATGAACCAAATTAGTGAAGAAAATGCTAATCTTAAGAAAGATTTGGCTACCTCTAGAGAACATATTATTCTCATTGAGAATAAAATATCTGAGGCCAAGAAATTTGAAGAATCCCTAAATAGGAGAAGTATCAAATTGATGGACATCACAAGCACAGTAAATGCCAGATTAAGTGGCAAACTAGGCTTACGTGCATCATCAAGTGAGCCACCCTTATTAAGAAGAACATGCTCTCTACACCAATAAAGTTCATCTCTGCCAAGAGCAAAGAGGTTGTAGATGTAAATAAAAACATTTCAAGCAAGGCTGTTAAGAATAAAGGAATTCAGCAGAATTCGTTCGAACGGAGCTCGACGAAATCAGACGAATTCGTCGGACGGAGATCGACGAACTCTGAAGACAGATTTCTTGTATAGTCATTATTCGAATGGAGCTCGACGAAAGCATGTCCATTCGTCGAATGACGATCGACAAACTCAGCCCAGTTCGTCGAACAAAAAATATACAGAAAATCTAAAGAATTCTTATTCTTCACATACTTTCAATCCTTTCACTGAATGGATAATTCCTCCAAGGAGATATCATCCACAAGGTTATAAGGACCAGCCTAGAATGTCTTTTATTTCATAGTTTTGTGGTAATATAAAAGGACCCAAGGTAGTCTGGGTCAAAAACAACTAGTTTATTTTTCTGTTTTCAAGGTACACAACTATCCAAGCAAGAATGAACAATGGTATTTGGATAGTGGCTGTTCAAAACACATGACAGGAAACAAGGCCAACCTGAACAACTACAAAGCAAAGCTTGGACCCAAGGTGATATTTGGGGACTCCAACTGTGGACAAACCAAAGGCTATGGACACATCAAAGTTGGAGCAGTTACCTTCAAGGAGGTAGCTTATGTCAAGGGTCTGAAGCACAACCTCATCAGCATAAGCCAGTTATGTGATGAAGGTTATCAGGTAACTTTCAATCATTCCTTATGTATTATTACCAATAATAAAAACATTAATGTATTATCTGGTGTTAGACATGGAAATATTTATTTAGTCAATTTTGACTCTGCCAATTCTGACATTTTCTTATTCAATTCTATAAGTCAAACAAATGAATTATGGCATAAAAGGTTGAACATATTAACCTTAGAACTATATCTAAGCTTTTTAAGGACAATCTTGTTAGAGGACTGCCTTCTGGTTCATACAAGAAGGAAGGACTCTGCAGGGCTTGTCAATTAGGTAAGCAAACTAGAAGTAGTTTTAAATCTTTATACAAGAGTGATTCACCTAGGATTTTGTATTTACTGCATTTGGACCTTTTTGGACCTACTGCTATACAAAGTCTAGGAGGGAATCATTACTCTCTAGTGATTGTAGATGAATTCTCAAGATTCTCTTGGGTGTTCTTTCTTAGGAACAAGTCTGACACCTTCAGTGTTCTGACAGACTTTCTCAGGTCCATCAAGATTGAGTACTCTACTTTAGTTGCATTGATCAGAAGTGATCATGGCACTGAGTTTGAATCTCTTCTGATGAGAGAATTCGGTGGAAAAGAAGGGATCAGGCAATGTTTCTCTGCTTCTAGAACTCCTCAACAAAATGAGGTAGCTGAAAGGAAAAATAGAACCCTAATTGAATCAGCAACTACATTGCTTGTTGATGCAAACTTGCCACTCTCTTTTTGGGCAGAGGCAGTGAGCACATCAAATTATGTGTTGAATAAAAGCCTGATACATAAACCTAAGGGTAAAACTCCTTATGAATTACTTAAGAATAAAAAGCCTAAGGTTAACTATTTTAAGATATTTGGATGTAAATGCTATGTGCACAACAATGACAAGAAGTATCTAAGGAAGTTTGAAGCAAAAGCTGTTGAAGGCATATTCCTTGGACATTCACTTTCTAGTAAAGCATATAGAGTTTACAACAAATCTACTCTTAAGATAGAAGAGTCCATGCATGTATCTTTTGATGAGACTAACATGTTAATTGAGGAGAGGAACACCACCTCTACCAAAAATAATTTGCAGGTACCAACTCTATGTGAAGAGCTCAATGAACTTGATCTACAGAAAGAAGAATCTTTACTTCCATCAACACAAAATCTTGAAGACAGTGAAGAAGATGATCATCCAGATCTTGCTAGCAGCTCAAATCAAGTGACAGTTGAACAAATTCCCCAAGTGGATATCATTGTTGAACCCACTCCAACTGTTGACCATATCACAGTTAGAGATCATCCAATATCACAAGTGATTAGTGATATTTCAGCAGGTGTTCAAACAATGCATCAACTACACCAAAATCAGATGCACACTTGTTTCCTATCCCAGATTGAACCTCAAACCATAAAAGATGCAGAACAAGATCCAAATTGGATTCTTGCAATGCAAGAGGAGCTCAATCAATTTGAAAGGAACAAGGTTTGGGATTTGGTTCCAAGACCAAAAGGCCATCCAGTTATTGGCACCAAGTGGGTCTTCAGGAACAAGCTTGATGATCAAGGCAACATAGTTAGAAACAAAGCAAGATTCGTAGCCCAAGGATATTCACATGAAGAAGGAATTGACTATGATCAGACCTTTGCTCCTGTTGCAAGACTTGAAGCTAATAGGATTTTCCTTGTCTTTGCTGCATTCAAGAAATTCAAGGTATATCAGATGGATGTGAAGAGTGCATTTCTTAATGGAGACATCAAAGAAGAAGTCTATGTGGAACAACCACCAGGTTTCATCTCTCCAACTCACTCCTCTTATGTATTTAAGCTTAATAAAACTCTATATGTTCTCAAACAAGCTCCCAGAGTACGGTATGAGACCTTAGCTAATTTTCTTTTGGAGAACAATTTCTGTAGAGGCATAGTTAATAAAACCCTATTTTTCGGGATACATAAAAATCAAACTTTACTAGTTCAAATATATGTAGATGATATTATTTTTGGCTCTACTGATTCAAATTTATGCAAAAGATTTTCTAATCTAATGCAATCTAAATTTAAAATGAGTAGTATGGTTGAACTATCATACTTCCTTGGTCTTCAAGTGAAGCAAACTCCCAATGACGTATTCATATCACAATCCAAGTATGCTAATGAATTAGTGAAAAGGATTGGTATGTCTGATGCTTCCACAATAAAAACACCCATGCCCTCAAATGTTGTTGTTGATACTGATGAATCAGGGAAACCTGTTGATCAGAAAGTATATAGAGCAATTGTTGCCTCATTACTTTATTTAACAACAAGTAGGCCTGATATAATGTTTGCTACTTGTATTTGTGCTAGGTTCCAAGTTAACCCCAAAGAATCTCACCTAATTTTATTAAAAAGAATTTTGAGATATATAAAGGGTTGTCCTAATCTAGGACTCTGGTATCCAATAGCATCAGAATTTGAATTAACTGGATTCTCAGATTCTGATTATGTTGGATGCAGAGTAGACAGGAAAAGCACATTAGGAACTTGTCAGTTTCTTGGTGATAGGCTTGTGTCTTGGTTTTGTAAGAAACAAACATCTGTGTCCACATCAATAGCTGAAGCTGAATATATAGCTGCAGGCAGTTGCTGCTCACAGATATTGTGGATACAAAATCAGCTCATAGACTATGGTGTCAATCTAAATAATTCAATTATATTTTGTGACAATACTAGTGCAATATCTATAACACAAAATCCAGTTCTCCATAGTAGGACTAAACACATAGAAATTAGACACCACTTTATCAGAGATAATGTGCATAAAAATAAAATTTGCCTACAATTCATTTCTACTGTTTTGCAAAGAGCTGATATTTTCACTAAGCCATTGGATGAAAAGAAACATATTTTCTTTATAAATCAGCTAGGAATGATAGATGGAGATTCAATCTGATAAAAATTATGTTTTCTACTTATCCCATCTCTTCATCGAACTGAGATCGGTGAAATCAAGTTTTTCGTCGAACGGAGATCGACGAAGTCATCAAGTTCGTCGAACCGAGATCGACGAAAATCTATTTTTCGTCGAACCCAATTTTGATGAAGCTTTTATTTCTGAACCTCTCATTATAATCAAATCTTTTTCTTTGTAACTGAATGCCTACAGAAACTGCTTCTCTTTCCAGTTCCTTTGCACTTGATCTCTATTTTATTTTGCAGGAACAATAGCAATATAAAGATTGCATCCTTCCCTACCTCCATCAAATGTCCCTTCTTCAAGGGGCCTAGCTTCAGGCCTTCCGAAAACTAGGCAGGGGGAGAAGTTCTATGAAGAAGCTCCATATGATGCAGATTTTGTTCAGTGGGAGATGTTCTATGAACTAGGCAGGGGGAGAAAGCTTAAGAAGCTCCTTTTTGTTAAGGGGAGATACTTTCCTTTTGACAAGGGGGAGTTGTTTTGAAGAAACTCCTTTATGATAGGGGGAGTTGTTTTATCAAGAGGAAATGATGTATGAAAAATCAAAAATCATTCAGTTGATGAAGAAGCTCACAACAGTTTGCAAATTTAGGAAGGAGATATTGCAGATTCAGTTATGACAGATTCAAATTCAGATTAGTAGCACAACATATTCAGATTATAAAGCTACAGTTCCGATCAACAATTTCATAAAGCTGAAATATAGCAGATAAAGCTTTTCAGATAATAAAATTCAGAAAGCTGAAGATAACATCAGAATTCAGAATACAGAAAGTAGAACTCAGAGAAATACAATGCCAGAATTCAGAGAAAGATCAAAGGTTTTTATTATTTCTGTTTTCAAATGTAAATCTCAAAACTCAGAGTATCATAATTTTTTATCTGCTGAAATATTTAAAATCAATCAGATATATATGCTCTGTTGTTTTGTTTGTTTTATTATTCAATTTTTGTCAAATAGTGTCCTATCCAAAATAGGGGGAGATTGTTGGAACAACCCTATTACTAATTTGGGCTAGGATCACTATCTGCTGATTAGGATCAAGTTGACCCCAATGTATAGTCTATGGGTCAAGAGTTTAGGATGATAGAACTAAGGAAAAGACAAGGGTTCTACATTCGACAAACTCCATACTGTGTTCGACGAACAGTCTCAACGGCTCAGCGGTCGACGATTTTTTCCAGTCTCAGCGGTCGACGAAATTATTCAATCTCAGCGGCTCAGCGGTCGACGATTTTATTCAGTCTCAGCGGTCGACGATTTTGCTCAGCTCAGCGGTCGACGAATTCTTCAGTTCTACGAACTCAACCTTTAGATCGACGAAAGTTCTTCTCAGCTCAACTCTTCCAGCCAGATTCATTTGAGATCGACGAAAATTTTTGAGATCGATGAAAATTCTTGAGATCGACGAAAATTCTTGAGATCGACGAATTCTTATTTCAGTTCAGAACTTCAGAAAGATTATTTTTATTTCATTCTCTGAACTCAGATCTCTTATCAGCAATGACTCTATTATATCAGATAAGTAAGGATCATATCTTTCCTTTTATTATTTCGAGGATATAGCCGTTGACATTTAGCTGAAAATGATATGTTCATGGAAAGAGAAAAAGGTAAACGGCGTATCAGATTTGCAGTACAGGATATATCTCTATTCAGAATATTTTATTCCTTAATTCATGGGATTTGAATTTCAAATCACTCAGAGAGTATTAAAAAGAAAAGAAAGAAGATATACTGGATCATACATTATAGAATAACAGTACAGCAATATAGAAAAGAAGAGAACAACCGACAGAGAAGAACACTATTCTTCAGAAAGTTACAGGAAGAAAAAGAAGAACAAAGTTTAACATATCATCTTCTTCTTTCTCAAGCAACACCTCATTCACTGAGAACATCATCAACACCTTCTCTCAGTCTCTGCTGCAAGTTCAGATCTTCAAAGAGCAACAATAATCTGAAGAACTTATTCTCTCAGATTAATCAGCTACAAGAAGATCAATTTCTTTCAAGAGAAAGCTCCATCCTCAACTGTCAAGAATTTTATATCAGACAGAGGAGCTTTACAACATCATCAATCCACTAGTCTTCTCTCAGAATATTGACAGAGAAGAACATCTAACCCTTCTTATCCCCTCTTGTACATGGTTATAACTCCCTTCAAAAGTTAACCCCTTGGTGGCAGGGCACCTGAACAAAAACCTGTAGTTGGGTTAGAGCACCTGATCAAAAGCTCACTTCATGTGTGGACACCTGAACAAAAACCCCTTGGTGATAGGGCACCTGATCAAAAACCTAGTGGATCCTACCAAGTGTGGTAGAAGAGTAGACGTACCCAGGTTTATTGGGAAACTACTATAAAAATCCTTGTGTCCTCTGTGTTGTGATTTTCTGTGTGTTGTGTTGTGTGCTCTCATTGTGTTTGCTTTTATTACTCACTCAATACATATATATCACTATTTTAATTCCTCTATAAAATTAAGTGAAAAGTTTTTAATAATCTATTCACCCCCCCCCTCTAGAGTAAATCTAAGATCTAACCTCACCTTCAGAAGCTGCATCGACTTCTCAAAGTACTTCGACAGGTCCATGGCCTCTACGTCGATATCTATTCGGCGTAGCGTTGACATGAATTACTTCGACAGAAGGGTTGAACCACTTGGACTTCTATTCAGAGTAGCGTCGACATTAACTCAATGTTGCGTCGATTTCTATTCGACGCAACTGTTAACTCTACCCAAATTGTGCTTCTCTTGATATGGTCTTGACACCCTAGGTTGAGTGTGACATCCTAAGACATCTAATGACCAGATTACCCTCATTATACAATGGGTAATTCAACCTAAGATATAAATTCACTTTTTAGATAATTTGTTAAGTTAAATCAAAGGAGTTTTTCCCAACAATCTCGCCCTATTTATCTTAACAAATTTTACAGATTAAATAAAGTGATTTTACACATTCCTTTTTATATAAACAAAAATACATTCAAGATAACATAGACATAATTAAATGACAGTTTGTAATCACAATCCATTTCATTCAATTGTCAAGAACTATATATAGATCACCATAGCTATTTTTCAGGAAATATAAGACTTTTCAGAATACCTGAACCTCATTGCTCCTTCTCAGGAGTTCTTCTTTTCCTTGAAAATACTTTTGGAGTAACCTTCCTTGGAGCAATCTTCAGAGGCTCACAATCTTCATGGGACATTTCTGCTTCTTCAGCAATGTTGTCATTGAGGAGCTCCCCCTGACTGTGTGCATTCAGCTTAGTAAAGTCAACATCTTCCTTAGCAATCTTTGCCACTTCATCTAGTAAATCCTCTTGGACTTCCCCTTGGACCACTGCTGTACTCACATCTGCCATCTCTTTATCCAGATTTCTTTGGACTTCTGGAGCAGGCTCCCCCTGAGTAGATGGAAGCTCCCCCTGATTATCTGCAATAATATCCACTTGATTCTCTGGCTCATTTACTTTTTCATTACCTTCTTGATGCTCTGGAACTGGCTCCCCCTGAACATTTGGACCCTGGAAGAGGGTCACATTCCCAAGGTCTTCAGCATCTTTCCCTTTATTAAGGCCATTCTCATATAGTACAAGCCTTTCTTACTCCAAACTATTTTCTTCCTCCAAAACATTCTCCCCTTCTTAACCTTGTTGGTAAGAGAGGTTAATAATTCCTTGGTCACTAGAGAGGAAGATATGTAGTCCTTGATGCCCTGTAAAGATCTTTTGGAGACTAGCTATTCAGCTTCCACTTGAGAGTACGTTTTATCAAATCTTCTTGATTGAGCAGCCAGAAGATCAGCAAAGGTGCTAGAAGCTAGCCCTACTGCTTTTGAGATGACTTGAAAGTGATAGGCGTGGTAGATGGAGGAGGTGATGGATGGAAATCTTCTTGGATAGGAGAGAGTGCATTGTAGATTTCAGGTGAGATATAAATTGATGGAGGTGGAGGTGGAGCAAACTGAGAGTCTGAGGTGGAGGGATGTTGTGATGGAATGTGAGGTGATGGATCTGGGACTGAGGTAGATGGAATGGATTGATGGATCTGCTGCTGTTGTTGTTGTTGCCGAGGAGATGGATGAGCTGGAACATCATCCTGAGGGTGAACTGGAACATCGTCCAGTGGAGTTGCAGAGGGAGGAGGAGTAATATTATCCCTTGGGGGATCTGATATTTGCCTCTCTGAATCTTGAGGGGGAGGAGAGGGAAAAGGTGAAGGTGCAGACTGACCAGGCAATAGAATCTGCCTGGTCCACTTGGAAAAGATCCTAATATTTTATCCTTTTACCAGGAGGTATGGGAAATCCTTTGTATTTGCAGATGCTTGGATAATGTTGGAAGAGCACTTGGCTCATTATTCTCATGTAAGCATTTTCTTTGTGGGCATATTTGTGCCCAATCATTCTCAGGAGTAACTTCCCCCCAGTTTATCTTCTTCTTGAGGACAAGAGTGCCCATAATCTGTAGCTGCTGCTTTGGAATTGCATCATGAGCTGAGATTTTGCACAATAAAACTTTCCCAACTATGTCAGCCAGGAACCTGTACTCTTCTGCCAAGTCAATATTTTTCATATTTATAAGTCTGTCTTTCTTAAATTGCATGATCTCCAGGACATTCTTTGTCTCTTCTCCTGTCAATTCTTCTGAGTCACTCCCAGTAAGTAGATCAAATGTTTGGGAGAGAACATCTTCAGTTATGTTGATATATTGTCCATAAATTGTCCCTTGAAGGGATCCATCATCTGCAGCATGGACACTGTCCTTGAATCTTACACCTTGTGGAGATAATCTCGGTTAGGCCAGCTTCCTGAAACAAGCCAAGAATGGCTTTGAAGCTATCTGCCGCTTCACCGAATGAGTCCATATCGATGTCAAACACATAGTTGACCTTGGGTGGAGCCATTTGATTGAAGATACCTGCAAACACGAAAAAAAAGAGAGAGATAAAGAAAGAGAGAGAGAGAGAGAGAGAGGCACATGAGAATTGGAGAACAAGAGAGCAAGAAAGCAAGGAGAGGAAAATTTGAAAGCGCAATGATCTCGACGATGTAATTGTTTAAAAGGAGATGAATCGCCGCAACATAGGGTTTAGGTCCACGCACCATCGATAAAGCTTATTATTTGGCACGCAAAGCTGTGTCGAGATTTCTTCTAGAAGCAGTTCTGCGCGCGCTGTTATATCGACATTGCGTCGACTAATATTTGACTTAACTTCGAGATAGTTAAGCAGATCTTAAGTCGACGTAATCCTGTCGACGTTGCATTGATTTCCAATCGACGCTACCTCGACTTTTGGCAGCGACCATTGAGTCGATGCATGCGTCGATATGAACATGACGCTGCGTCGAACTCTATTCGAATTGTCCACTCTGAGTGCTTTTTGATGCTGGCGTCGAGTAGAAGTCGATGGTACGTCGAGTTCTATTCGACGCACCTATGAATGAACAGATCCATTTCCTTAGAAAATTCTTGCTGTTTTTCCCAGCAATTATGTCTTATGAAAATAGAGTTCATTTTATGAACTATAAAGATAACAAGGGAATTAGGTAAAGTAGTTCTCCCTTGGTTGATTTTAGTTCTTTATTCCTTTTCTTACTATCTCCTAGATAGTAACCTTCCTTACCCTGCACAAGTAATTCAAACATTAGAGGGAACCCAGGTTACCTTGGGCCCTTTGCTTTTACCATTGTAGGATTCAATGAAGGAATATAAGGGTCTTTCATGATACCCTTTTGGATGATAAGGAATGAGTTTCCCAAACCTATTATTTCGATACTTGAAATGAGTATAGAATATATCTAAATAAAGAAGATCAGCAGAATGTTTTATTACCCTAGGTTTTTCTTTAACCTTTTGGTTGAGGTTATTTAATTTCTCTACTTTATTCTTGCATAAGGGTTTTTCTTTCTTATTCTGATTTACTTTGTTAGGTTCATCTATCCCTTCTAGATAACTATTAGCCTTACCCTTAGATGATGGATTTTTCTCACTTGGTTGATACTCACTAGGTCTAACAAAGGACACTGGATTTTTCTAGGCAGGTTTCGTAGGTGCTTTTGTGCTAGTGGAGTGCTCTACTCCTAACCCTAGGTGATTAAATGTCATAGAGAGATTTTTTGTAATGTCTTTGAGCTTCTGACTCCTCACATTGAGTGAGTCCTCAAAGGCCTTTGCCTTTGCTAGCTCTTCTTTTAGCTTTATGTTTTTTTTCTATGTTCAATCAATTCTGACTCTTTGTTATTAATTTCATTTGTTAAGTTTTGATTTCTTAGATATATGTCATCTTGTTTAAGGTTTTCTAATTCAGTTCTAGCCGTGTCTAATTCTCTTTCTACCCAAAGGTGATCAATACAGAAATCTTTAAAACAGGTATTAAAATCATCTGAACTAAAATCTAAGTCATCAAATACTGATACCTATTCCTCTTCATCATCTGATGACATCCCCAGTGCCATCATGCAGGCTGCTTCTGCTTCAGCTTCATAATCACTTTCAGATGATGATGAGCTTAACTCAGCATCTGAGTCACTCCATGTTTCAGCAATGAATCCCTTGGCTCTCTTCTTGTCTTTCCCTTTGAAAGACTTCTTCTTATTTTCATCATTTTTGCTGCTTCTGTCCCTTTGTTCTTGTGGAGACTCAGGAGCTATAGGCCCTGGTTTGTTGCAGGTGTAGCAGATAATCTCCTTCTTTGGAGTTTTATCATACTTGGTCCTTGAGTCCCTTTCTCTTCTCCTTGAGTCTTCTGCCTTGACCCATTTCTTGAATCTCCTTGCTAGGAGATTGAACATCTCATCTTTAGGAGTAGAGGGCTATCCTTCAGTAGCTTTTAGGGCAAGATTCCTTTGGATAGGAGCTGGAGTAGTCTCCCTTTCTTCAGACTCATCCCTATTCTTTAGAAGCATCTCATATGACTTAAGCTTCCCTAGCAAAGCTTCAATTGAGATTTCTCTATGGCACTGGACTCTCTGATTGCCCAGATTCTTGAATCCCATGAGCTAGGGAAGCACATGAGGATTTTATCATTAATTTCAGTCAAGGATATCTCCTTGTCCAAGCCTCTGAGCTCATTAATGATAATACTGAATCTGTCATACATATCAGCAACAGATTCTTCAGTTTTCTTCTGAAAGTTCTCATACTGGGATATGAGAAGAGACTTTCTGTCCTTTCTTTTGTCTGGGCTGCCTTCCACCATTCTGGTGAGAGAATCCAAGGTATCTTTTGCCGATTGACATTCAACAACCTTCTGGAAAATGTCATCTGACATTGTTGAAACCAGAATGTTCATGGCCTTGGCATCACATGCCTTGACCTTCTTCTCAGCTTCTGTCCACTCATTTCTTAGGACAGGCTCAGTTGTTAAAGATTCTCCTGCCTTTTGTCTGACTGGAGCTGGAGAACCTGTGAGAAGAACATTATAGATGTCTTCATCAATGGAATTTATATAAAGCCTTATACCGGCCTTCCAGGGTGTGAACTTATTCAAGTTACACACTAGGGGTCTTGTAGAAGCATAATCCTTAGTACTCATTTTCTTTATATATAAAGAGAATATTTGTAATATAGAAACAAGTGTAGGAGGTCTTTTTGATTAAGGTGTTAACCTTTTAATGATCAACCTCCCTCTAATACCAATTGAAAGTGCAATGTGTGCCCCTGAGATATACTCTAGAGGGGGTAAATAGAGATTTACAAATATTTATATTCTATTTGTGCAAATACAATAAAAATACTAAGTGTTATGCTCTACAATTCCACACATAGAATAAAACACAGGCTGTTTAAGTAAAGCCTGAAAAGCAGTAATAGAAAAAGTAAACTACATGGGACAGCACAGAAAATGAGCAACCAAAAGACACAAAGATTTTATGGAGGTTCCCCAAAATATGGGTAGTCCTCTCTTCTACCACCTGGTAGGAATGCACCACCTGTGCCTGAGTCTTTTGACAAAGAGAGTCTTAGAACCACTGATCTTTTGATAAGGAGATCATGAACTAACCAGATCTTTTGATAAGGAGATCTTGAAACAACCAGATATTTTGGTAAGGAGATCTTGAACCACTGAATCCTTTGGAGGAGGGACTCTCAAAACTCTTTACAGGGGGTGTAAGGAAAGAAGAGTAAGAAGGAGAAGAAAGAATCAGAAATCTATTTTCCAGAATTCTGTAATAGCAATCCTTAAGGTCTTGTTCTTTGAGTGATATTAAGGATCTGTATTAGATTAACCCTAGCTTATGATAGTGATGATTGCTAGGGTTCTTGTAAGCTCTTGATTCTTCTTCTCTCTGCTCTTATAATTGTGCTGCTGCTATATAATATTGGTGAGGAGGCAGCAGTTGTTTCTCTGAGCAGAGTATATTCTTCTGTAGATTTTTCTTCAATGTTTTGTGTTAAGGAGAAGAAGATCCTTGACAGAGAGAGAGCAGTACTTGCTTTTCTTCTTGTCTATTAGGGTTCTTTGAGGAAGAAGAAGAAGAAGAGGAAGCCCTAATGCCAAAAGTTCAGCCGATTGTGATGAATGCTGTATGTTTCTCTTTCTGCTCATGCCTTATATTGTCCCTCTTTAATTTGAATTAATTTCCTTTTCTGGTAGGTCCTAGAAAGGTATTTTCCCTGCATAATTTCTCTTCCTTTCTTTCTTTAATTCACGACCCGTCCACCAACTGTAAGCTTTTTTCCAAGAAAGTTTTTCTGTCCTCCTTTAATTCTTCTTTCTATTTGAGGCAATTAAGGAGCTGTTGGAGAATGGTCTTCAGTATTGTGGGCCATGAGAGAGTCCAAAATGACAGCTAAAAAGGTTTCCATTTCAGACTGTATTCGACAAAGCGTCGAGTTCTCTTCCTCCCTTATCGACGCACCTTCGATTCCTTGTAAGAGCAGCTTCGAATTCATTCTTGCTCTGATTGAAGTCTTCTTGTCGATTTTGCGTTGATATATTTTCGATGTAACCGTCGAGTTGAGGGCTAGACTCTGAGCTTCATTGTCTGCATCGAAATGAAGTCGACGTTGCGTTGACTTTAGATAGCTCCGACAAACACTTCCTTCTGTGCTGAGTTGAAGTAGAAGCTGCGTCGACTTCTCAAAGTACTTCGACAGGTCCATGGCCTCTACGTTGATATCTATTCGACGTAGAGTCAACATGAATTACTTCGACAGAAGGGTTGAACCACTTGGACTTCTATTCAGAGTAGCGTCGACATTAACTCGATGTTGCGTCGATTTCTATTCGACGCAACTGTTAACTCTACCCAAATTGTGTTTCTCTTGACATGGTCTTGACACCCTAGGTTGAGTGTGACATCCTAATACATCTAATGACCATATTACCCTCACTATACAATGGGTAACTCAACCTAAGATATAAAATCACTTTTTACATAATTTGTTAAGTTAAATCAAAGGAGTTTTTCCCAACATTGTGTGTCCCCTTAGACCCCCGACTGTCATTCCCTACTTGCCTTATTATTATTGCCATTGCTATGATTTCTAAAAACTTCTCACCTGGTGGAGTAGAAGCCTCGAGAGTGTGTGCCTTACGGGCCCTCCCGAGTGTCACCCACAGTCCAAATATCATCTATCTTTGAAGAAGATGAGTTTCCATTGTGAGAGCATGCATGTGCGAGTATTATAAGCTTGGAGATCATAACGAGTATCTTTCAAAGTCGCACCTGTCATGACGACGATCACTCAAACTCACTTCGAGCCTATGAGCCTAGCAAGCACTGATCGTGTTCGAGCCTAAGAGCCTACCAATTTCCACAAAGCGTTCGAGTATGAGAAAAGCAGGAGAGCAAAAAATTTCTTTCCTTTCATATATATGCGAGCATTACATTGTCAAAAATCTTTACATGTATGACAAGGTGGTCAAAAAGGAGCCCTGCCGACTAGGCGTCATCATCGCCTCCTTCGTTCTCACCGAGATCTTCATCATCATCAACATCTTCATCTTTATCTCCATCATCCTTGATTTGGTCGATCTTCTCTTCATCGCCACCCTCGTCCTCGCCATCTCTATCTTCGGTATCTTCGTCCTCATCATCACTTGACTGAGGAGATGGAGCGCGAGTTGGAGAAGTGGACTCCTTGGTTAGTAGTGTCGGTATGATATCCATCACGGTCAAGTTCATCACCTTAGGCACTAAGTGGTCGTCGGCTCTCAACCTGCTTAAGATAACATTCCCGGTTGCTCGCATGATACCACAACGAATACCTTGTATCTCATTGCCGTGAATCCTGATCTACTTCCCCACTTGGGAAGGGCCTACCGCTAAAGGCTGTTGCTCAGCAGGTCGAGTTTCCTGCTCGACGATCTTCACTTGAGCGGCCTCTAGGGTTGCCCGAGTGTCCTCCAACTCCTTTTCTAGCTGCGACTCTTTCTTCACCTTTTCATCTCGGCATCCTGTGAGCATGATAAATAGTTGTTAGCTTGATAGTCGACAAGTGGCGAGTAGCAACAAGGAGGAAGTATTTAAACCAAGTCGCGAGTACCTCATAAGCCATGATCCTGGCGGCTTTTGGCCCAAGAGTGAGGATAGTCTTACTCAGCACTTTGACTCTCTCTTTATAGGCGAGCAGGCTCTCGCGTCTTGATGGCTGAGCTTCGCCGACCGCAGGAGAGAGCGCGAGGTCTGGTGGGCGAGATACTCGACCGAGACCTCTTGGATTCAGATTTATAATATTTTTTGAATGCAATAAAATAATCAAAATCAAATCTCTAAAAATTCCAGGAATGCCAAAAACCGAAATCACTCATTATTGGACTCTTTAAGAGGCGGCTATGTGGTGTGCAGAGCACGTCATGTGTCGTAGTGCTGTGCAAACAGCGTAGCCATCGGTACCTAACCTGCAGTTGCATGGCAATGCACATTGTGTTGCGCTAGCGACCCACCTGGTTCATTGTCAAGCAACAACATTATTGCAGCACTATTGGCGACATCGCCACCGACGATTACGACCACACTGACGGTAAGTCCCGAAAGCTGTTGAGTTGCCACAAAATTGAATATACTTACAACATGGTTTTTCGATGTCCTCATTCAAAATCCAACCTTAGATATCCTTATTCACGATGAGTTTTCCCGAACTTCCACTTTTCAACACAAACTCTAATTTCGACAAACAAGATGTCATCTTATAAGTAGTTTAACATTGTGAGTTCAAATATGAGCTCAATTTTCTTTAAATTTGACTCCATTGTTGACCTCGATTTACATATCAAATGTTAAATTTTCAATTTAAGTTCCCCTAAGGTTTTCAAATTTCCCAATCATTAATACAAAGTTGTTAGTTATGGAACTATCACCTAGAGGGAGGGGGGTGGGGAATAGGTGATTTGGCTGTTTTTGAAATTTATGCACAAGAACTGCAGATCAGGCCCTCAAGCCCTACAAAACTCAGGCCCTCAAGCCCTACAATACTCAGATCTGAAAACAGATCCTACAAGCTCAGGCCTGCAAGCCCTACAGAAAAAGATTTGAGAAAAACTTCTTAGCCATATGAAGATTTGCTTCTAGAACTTGAAGAGAATGCTTTGGATGATTTCTTGGATAGCATAGATTCTTCTTCAATCCCTTCTTCAAGCTGGAACACTTCTTATCAGCCAATGTTGCTAGACTAAAACTTGGAGAACACTTGATGAAGATCGTTGTTTTTCTCTGGTTCTTGTTCCATCTTTTCGCAGGCTGTTACTGTTCTATTGATTTGTGCATTTTCTCTGCATTTCTTACTCCTACAAATTAGGACAGACACTTATCACTTTTATAAGACTGGGGAGCTGGCTAATGGTCTCCTAGGATGTTCTATAAGTGTCAGAGGCCCATTCCTTAATGACACACGCTGATTGGACCACCAGACGGTGACATTAAATATAGACAACGCGATTTAAAAAGTCTTGATCTGTCTCGATGATATTTGCAACGTATCGACGACAAAACTTGTCGTTACACCGATCCATCTTGGACTTGGACAAATCTTCAAGTCTTCTTCAATCTTCTTTAGACAATGATATCTTGATGATACAAGATATCACAGCTGCACTTGCACTTACGACAACATAAAGTCATCTTAAAGATGTCGTTGTAATCTTGTTGTTAACTTGCGGTCTTCTCGACGATGTCATTGAAACCATTCTGTCTTATAGACGATATTGTTGAGACCATAATGCCTTATCGACGATATTGTTGAGATCATAATATCTTATGGACGATATCGTTGAAACCATACTATCATAACGACGATATCGTCTTGATCATTTTGACGATAAGCAATTCTTCTTCCATAAGTTGTCTTCACGAGTTCTCCCCTAGCCTTATCGACGACAAGGCTTCTTAAACTACGATGTCGTCGACATTGCCGAGCATTCTTACTTAAGTCTTTAGGGAGCTTCCTTTCTCGTCTCGACGACAAGATCTCATTACGATGATGTCGTCGATATTGCTAAATACTTTGACTTAACTCTTCTTTAGACCTTACAGTGATATCGTCGTGTGATTCTGGTTGGCACGATGATACTAGACTTTGATCGATTCTTCTTGTTCTTACAACGATATCGTCGTGTGTACTTTGATGTCATAATGATATTGTCGAATTTTCCATGTTATCTTGACGTTAGCTGATATGAACCTTCTGTTTAACTCTGAGTATCATCTCGATGATGTCTGAGAGTTTATTCGATGATATGTCCAGTCCTTCTCGACATTTATGGACTTAGTGATATTGGAGAAGAACTGGACATATGATTTATTCTCTGCAAATGTAAACTTAGCAAACCATCAAATACATAATGCTTTTATCATTGACCTGAGCACTTCTTCAAATTAGGAACATTGTTGGGCACTGTTCCCAACAATCTGCCCCTATTAGCATCGAGGATGCTGAGGTGCGTCAGTTGCGGAACAAGGTGATCCGTATGGTAAAGGTCCGTTGGGACAACTGCGGTCGCGAGGAACTCTCATGGGAGCGTGAGCGGACCATGATGGAGGAGTTCCCCGAGCTGTTTCGGTGACGTTTATCTCTCTTTTTCCCCTTTATGTAAAGACCTTTTTGGATATAAATATATATGCCTATTTTTACAAATTTCGGGATGAAATTTTTTATAAGGAGGGGAGGGTTGTAAGACCTCAAATCAGAAAGTTGGATTTCTGGAATCCAGCGCTATCGCCGGCGATAGCGGCTATCGCCCGGCGATAACGTTCTGTTGAGAAGGTTTCTGTCGAGAGGCTGTCGCGCGGCGGTAAGTCTAACGTCAGCGACACCGTGACACGTGTCATGCACTGTTCAAAGCTGTGGCGTTGACTGGTCGGAGTCGGTTCTTTAGAGCTATCGCCAGGCGATAGCGCTACCGCCCGGCGACAGCTCCAAAATGTACTTTGCGGCCGAAATCGTGGGCATTGATGGCACTTGGACTTTTGGGGCTGGTTTTGGGTTGATTGGCTCGGGAGCTGGCATAGGGTGGCCAAAACTCACTTGAAACCCATTATTCATTAAGGGTTTTGTTTTGGGAGAGAGGGAGAGCTCCAAAGTGATGATGAATAGGGTTTCTCAACCCTAGGGCTTAGATTTGGTGGAGCTACACTCATCGGAATCCCTCAACGTTGGTGGCTACGCGTAGAGGAGGGCTAGACGCTCCTTTCCATCCGTGCCAAAAGTCAAGCCATGGCCTCGAAGCGACGTCTAAGGGTAACGATCTTTTCTACCCTCTTTAGGACATGTGTTAGTCCATTTCCGTGCATATTTGAGGTCCCTGCCCAAAAGGGTGAGGTCGTGACCTCCGACGGGTGGATTCGTGTTATCCCTGTCAAATCTTGCATACATGTAGAGTCCATGCATGGAATGGACGTAGGCGCACTGTGTGAAGCCCATCCGAGACGGTTCGTCCGGGTTGGTGATGCTTTTTGATATTATGCGTGTCGGGGAAGACTCCGTGTTGATATACTGCTTCGTAGGACTAGAGGGTGCTACTGCATGCGCAGCAATGCCTGAGGGTGTGCCCCGGGGAGCACCCGAAGTTAGAAGCAGAAATGGAGGTTCTGTTCACTGTCGCCTGGCGTTAGCGTTATCGCCGGGCGGTAGCTCCCAGGCATGGTTCTGGTGATTTTGTGCGTTCTGAGGCAGTGGGAGTGCTACTGCGTGTGCAGCAATGCCTGGGGGTGTGCCCCGGGAAGCACCCACAGCTATAAGCGAAAATGGGGTTTCTGTGCGCTATCGGCAGGCGTTAGCGTAAACGCTGGCGACAGCTCCCAGACTGAGTTCTGGTGATGTTGTTGTGCCCACCTATTGAGAGGACCTGAGGCCTGTGTGCCTGACCTGTGAGGGTGTCCTGGTGGATGACTTAGCGGCCCGTAGAGCCGGCTAATTGAGAATACCTGGGCTGAGGGGACGCCATACCCTCTTTTCGTGTTGTACAACGAGAGATGTGAACAACGGGCATTTGGCGAACTTAAAACAGCACCATTGCAGCACCTGATTAGTGAGCCTCGTACAGCATGTCGGGAAGCAATGGGAAAGAGTCTTCGGACTACGGGATGTTCACAATTAAAGCACGGGAGAGCCCTGGTATTCGGGCCACCGACTTTAGCCTCGAAGGGCAAAGCCATCAAGAGTGGATGGTGGTGGAAGGCGGAGTACACCAAAGAGTGCCTGAGAGCACGAGACGTGGAGGCCATTCCCACGTTTGTGATTGATGCATATGTATGAGTTGTTGTGGTCTGTGTCAGCCGCTTCATTCTGTTATATATATATATATATATATGCTGTGATGCTCTTGCAGGGACATGAAACTGCCACCCCCTCGAAGGGGTGGAGTCGTTATAATTTGGTCAGCCGTAGCTGACCGTTGCCCTGTTTTGCCACCATTTTTGGTGGGCTTGTTGTACAGGTGCTGGACCGAGCGGGAACATAGCGGGCTGAAGCCCCTGCGCTGCTGCGGCCCTTGAAGGCCTTTTTGATGTCCTTTTGTTTTTCATGTATGGCCGGCCTGCGCGGCGATGTTGGTAATTTGTAAGGCCGTCGTGCCTAAATTTTGTTGTATAAAACATTTCATTCCAAGTAATAGAAGTGGACATACCCGGGTTCGGGTTTTGGGTTTTATCTTGTCTCTTTTCAGCTTCCGCATAGAATGCTCTGAGTTAGGCTTCGTTGTATAGCGTCGTTCGATATTTCAATTAAGTGACGTTCCCGTTTGTTTTGTATTATATGGCGTGGGGCCCCGGCCGGACCTTCTGTTATATGCTCCCGAATGGATGGGGGTGTTACAATACACGTGCAACTCATACACTTTGACTCTAGGCGCATTGACCTTTAGTTCCCCCTTTTTGGAGCTAGCAAGACTCCCAGGATACTCCAGTAGTTGAAAACAGAAGCGTTGGGTTGGGCCTTGCCCACCTCTAGGTTGGTATTCACACTACCTAGCCTAGACCTATCGTATGCCTCAACGCAAAAACCGTGGAGCATCTGCGTACTCTTACTGGCTGGACCACCAGACTTTTATGGCTAAGTGCAAATTCCATACTTGCCGAGTCAACGGTATTGACGTCGGTGTGAACGACCGTCCAATATCGAAGACCCACCACCATTATGCACATGCAAACATGTTTACCATCTACCTCCGAGCCATAAGCTCCCCGGGCTAACCCACCCGTCACCATAACCTTCCGATCCACCAGCTCGCCGGACCAACCCGTCCGTGCCAACAGCCACCGAGCCTACCGCTCATGATTCTAAACCAACTAACCTCCTGTAAACATGGGGTGTGTGTGTGTATTATTGAGTTAATCTTGAATATCATCTTATTCCTATAATTTAGTGTTAACCATGGACTTCCCGAGGATTACACTTGAATTAACCTCCTAAGTGTTTTCCGACTCCCCACGGGAAAGACGATCTTTCGTCAATCCCGAGCACAACTTAACACTTAACTCATAAAGCACCTATCATCACATAAACTCCTTTTGGTGACCTCACATCTTCTCAACCAGATTTGGTACACTATGTACCTTCCATTCCCACCTACTGGTCTTCAATTTACCCAAGTTTCACAGTTTTACTATACGCAAACCAAATGAGTTATATGAGTTGCAAAAGAGGAGGTACCTCAAATATTCATCCAACTGACCCAAGATTATTACTGGGAGTTAATCATGATATTCTAAGACTAAATTCAGAGGATCATGTTTTTCCTTAATTATTTGGCAATTATTATAATTTCTCCAACATTGGCCAAGTATGAAATTGAACATGAAGTGTAAGGTCTTCTTATGATATGGCCCCCATAAAATTATGGAAAATCTATGATGTCAAACTAACAGTAAATAAAGAATATCACAATTTTGCAATAAGGTACTGGCCTCTAATTATAATATTGAACATTTATCCAAAATTAGAAATTAACGAAGGAACCTCCAAAAATACTTGTCCAAAAATTATGGTAAAATTATCAGTCCTCTATAATGATAAAAAAAAGTGTACTGACTAAGTTTCATAATTTATCAAGACCATTTAGTCACATAAATAAATATTTCAAGTAAATCCAAACTAGGGAACATTGTGAAGTATCCTACTGATAAATAATTCTAATAATTATACAAAAAATCACAGAGCTTTCTATTTCCCTAAAATGCCTTATCATCAAGTTTCATAATTTTCCAGAGAATATTTGGCACTCATTTATTTATCATAATCTTAAGACAAAATAAATGACTTGTGAATCAAGTACTAATTAAATCAACACATAAATTACACAAAAACTACCAGAAGTCTATGCCATGGTTTTTTGTAATCTACCAAACTTTCATCAACATCTAAGATCACTTGAGCATGTAAATTTCTCTTATAAGAAAGTTCCCTAAGAATGTTATAACCTAAACCAGAGGGGATAAGTGTTCTTAAAATTCTCATAATATTTCCCAGGGCATATTTACACCCTATGAACTTATCTACCAAGTTTCATGATCATTCAAGGACACTTGCCCTTATGTACTTCACAAGGATCAAAGTGCAACCCTAAGGTTAGAACTAGGGTCCTAGGGCATATCCACCCCACTTCACCCCAAATTACTCATGGGGGTGTCTTATGTGACCCTAAACTAGTGGCCCAAGTTTCACATCACATTGACGAGATTTGACCACCTAATTCCATCATGTGCACTTTTGACCTAGTTTGACCTGGTTTGACCAAACTTGGGTTAACAAATTAGACAACCAAATCAGTCCCAATTGGGCTGAATTTTTTTACCAATATCATATCATGACCCTAAGGACCTTCCAAAAAAATTTGGAGCAGAGTGGGTGTCATTAGACCCTAAAATTAATTAACATGTGATTTATTAAATATTTACAAAAACCTTAGAAAAATATTCTCCAAAAATTCCCATTTTTGGATATGTTAAGGGTGTAGGTATAAACAACCTATGTTTCAAATTTCAAGTCAATATCATTATCCCATCAAAAGTTATTTAAGAAATAGTGGCTGTCCCACCCTACGAACCAGTCCCACAAAAATGGCTCTACAGGGAGCTACTCTGCTCCTTTTGGGCTGAAACAAATTTTAAATTAAAGTACACACCAAGGGCTACAACTTTGGTGTTGACTACTTTTTCATCAGGGGAAGTAAGTATTTTCTATAATTATTTCTAACTGCTGCCAGTAAAGGGACAGAAATAAGAATGTCAAATATATCACTACATAAACTTGCACAGATCTTAAAGCACCAACGAAGGGCACCCCTTCATGTTCTCCAATCAGCCAACGACCATGGTTGGCCCGTCCTATAGAAACTTGGAAGGTGATTTCCCGGCCACCTAGACGCTCTCCCGGTCGGCCAATGCCTCCACCACCTCCGTTGAGGTGGCGACTGGTGATGTGCGGTGGTTGGCCGGCCGGAGGCGGCCAGAATCAGAAATTTAAACGAGGAAAGAAAGCTTGATCACAAGCTTCCGGCCATGCTGATTTAAGACCAATTGGCCCCAAATCTAGTGGACAAAATGGTAAGATCTACCCACTAAGAAATAGACAAGAGAGGAGGACCTGAATTGCGGTTTGTGTCGATCGCCGGTCCACCATGGTTGATCGAGAGCTCTTGGGTGCCATGCCGGTAGGTGCCTAGGAATGATAATTTTTCTATAAAATGGGGGAAACTCATTCCCTCCACCCCTTGAGCCCTTTTATAGAGCCAAATCCTGGTGGGTGTGGGGGGGGGGGGGGGGGGGGGGGGGAGGGAGATGAAGCTTGAGATTCCTCCATTAACACCATTTATGGTGAAAATTTCGGCCATCTCCAAAGGTCACTCATTTCACCTTCCTAAAAGGTTATAAAAACTCTTAATATTCTTCTAATTGATAGGGGGAATGAACCCCCATAAATTGGGAGGACCTTTGGATTCTCTTGGCCATGAATTTGGCCAGCGTTAGCCCCTCAGGGGCGTAATGCTTGTCGGTTCGGCAACCGTAAGGCGCTACCGCTAGCGCCTGCGCTAGCATTTCAACGGTATTTGGTTCGTCTCATCGGTTTAGTGTTTGTCTCAGCGGTTCACCTAAACCACCACTACCGCCAGCGCTAGACACTAGCATCGGCACTAGCGTCGTATTCAATATACCCCTTTCTTTCTACAGTTGGGTAATTGAGGTACTACGAGAAGACCCCTTTACTGGGTTAGACACATCATGGTGGGTCCATGGGTCACGACGATACCCTAAGGCCAACCTTCGGCTTGGTAACTAGAAATCACTATCCGCAGACCATGACAATTTTCGCCTCAAGCCTAAGCTCTTATGTTCTCTTTGCGCATCCTAGGGTTTTGTCATGACCTAGTTATGACAAAACTGTCCTAGGGGTCTAGTCGTTTGGGGGATGTTACAAATCCCAATAAACAAAAAAATAGTTTCATCCCCGAAATTCAGGTTAGGCTTGCGGGATTTTCACTGAACGTAACATCCCTTAAGAATTGAAGTTATTCCTGACTCGAAGAGCACCGACTATCTCTTCTACTTCATTTCTAGTGGCTCCCTGGTGTGCTCCTCCTGTCCATGATTTACCACATGAATTTTACCTGCGGAACATTCTTGCGCCGCACGACTCGCGCCGTCGTACCGTCTATCCTGACCGGCTTCACGCAAACTGATCGGTCAGAAGTTACTGGCCTATGTGTAAAAGATATTTGCTGATCTGGCCATAGTAGAGCCCTCCTAAGTGAGGAGACATGGAAGACGTCGTGCAATCTCGCTAGCTCCGGCGGTTGATCTAGTCTATAAGCCAATGGGTTGATCCACTCTAGGATCCTGTAGAGCCCCATCTATCTCAGACTGAGCTTCTTCTGCATGCGAACCTGCGAGACTCCCTTCATCGGACGTATCTTCCGGAACACCCGGTCTCCAACTTGGAACTCTACCTAACGATACCACGCATCGTAATACCTGACCTGGCTGCTCTGGGCTTCTAGCATCCTAACTCAAATCAATCGCACCTGGGCATCCGTGTCCTCTACAAATTCCGAGTTGAGTGTCTCTAAATCCTCATCTTGGATCCAAGATAGTGGAGTCTTACGCCTCCGTCCCTCTGAGGGTGGAAAGCTGTGCTGAACGTCAACCAGGATCCCAGATCAACCTGGACTGATCTTCTCTTCTTGGACGTAACCCGCCCATCCTAATCTGATACGATCGTCCTGGGTACACCACGATAATGGACAAACACCTAATCAATCTCATCAGACACCCATAGGAGCGTCCTTCCGGGTCGGGGAGACCCTAGCTACCTTGGTCAATCTATCCTCGATCTTCCAAATAAACTTGTGCTTGAAGTGGGGATGTGGTAACCTGTGTATGAAATCCATAATTATATCCTCGAGCTTCCACTCTAATACACCCAGTGAATGTGGTTTTCCCAAAGACTCTTGCACTTGGCCTTCACTAGCCGACAGACCTCAATGTTCATCACAAAACCTATGACGTCTTTCTTTATTCAGGGGGAATTATACATTCCGTAATACACCATTTCTCTGGTGGCTAAAGCTCTCATTTGGTAAGGGTGGACAATGCCTCAATAAAGTTTTCTCTAAATGTTCAGATTCTCGCTCCGTTACGTACGTCCAAGCAATCGACTCAACTCCACAACTTATCCAGTTCCTACCATTGCTGGAACTGATCAGATCGTCAAACGTCTCAGTTATCCTCAAAATTTTAAGGTGGGTGTACTCGTGAACTCTTATGAGTATCTGTTAACCAATCATTATTAGTATCCATGTTTGTAAGATGACTCCAAATCATTTTCTACGTGGAGTTTGATTTATAAGGTATACGGGTAAAATCTTTTAAAACCCTAAGATTTTTCATAAGTCAATTTCATCAAGGAAATATCATCACGTTCATTTCACCAAATTCCTATCACTTCCCCATATGCTAGTCTTGATCACTTTCGGATGGTCCAAAGTAAGCTAAACTTAGATCGTTCTTATCATAGTGAACTCAAACACTAGATTCTAAATCCAATAATTCATCGTCTAAGATCTCTGTTTATTCATCATCATAGCTCCCAAGGTATAAGGGCTATTATTGTAGTTACAATTTTCTACCATTATAGGGTGTGATTTTTTAACAAATCATAAGTTAATCACTTCTGAATGCCCCAAAACACAAGAACTTCCAGATATAACTATAACTTGTAAGATCTAATTTCCGTCCTCAACTTATAGAATGGGACATCGACATCCCTAAGTGACTAATCTTGGTGACTGTAAATTTCCAATGATTCAGCTAAGGTCAAGTTGTTGTTCGATCAATGATGTCTATCCATTATTCTGGTAGTACTACAGGTCATCAATCAAAACATACTTTTGCACTATCTCATCCTTGCCCGATTAACATCGGATATGATCAACTTCAAAATCACTACATTCCCGATGCAACACTTCCTAAATTAGATCCAAAGAAAACCCAAGACAGTAACTAATTTTGCCCAATAAACAAAAGGTAAGCCCCAATAAACAAAAGATAATCCACTATCTATTTTGGGCTAAGTATCTTCGATATATCCATGTTATATTCATCCTAAGTATGTAAACAATCCTCAGGGCACACAACTTTAGACTTGGGGTTCTATCTTGAGACTTGTTGGTGTACTCCATACTTTAGACTCTTCAAGGTACCCCTTTGCGACAACCTTATCGGGGTCAACATGTGACACAATCCCAAATGGGTCTTTTTGCACTTGAACTCTTATCCGACCCTCGATGTTTGTCATGGTGATTGTCTCAATGTAATCATGTCACCGGTACAAGGGTTGAGTCTACGAGTCCCATACCATTCTTCTTATATGTCAATCTCTCTTTCTTTATCCACTTTGGGGTATCCTTGTACCTTCACCAAAGTTATACCTACGGTCTATTTCAGCCTAGGGCATGGTATAAAATGTCATGGTAAGTCATGTGTCCTAGTGGAGTTTAAATCTAACTTGTTGACTAACGGACTATCTAAAGAGATCTTTGTAGCCTTAGGTATTCCCTGCTGGGGGCAGGGTTCGCTGCAGGCTACAAAAGAAACTTGTCACTCATAAGGAGATTTTGTTAACAAAAAAATTCAGTTAAATGTGGACTTTTCATGTGATTTCCCCATATGGTCACACCATTGCTTCCGCTGCTTAGTTTGTCCTCAAACTAAACTCGCGCGGGGTGGCCTAGGGTTTGTGGACTTCTTTTCTTTGGATCGAGGTTTGCTCTGATACCAGTTTGTAAGACCCCATTTTTTCCTTTGAAAACCTGGATCTTATGCCCAGAACCGCCGCTTTGCGGTGACACCAACACACGGGAAGGTCGCCACTACAAAACGCCGATCCTGCCAGCCATATCGATCACAGAAGAAGAAAAGTATAAATGAACAAATGGAAGTTCAAGTCCACAAATCACATGCTATATATAAAAGTGTCCACATGGCATAACTGAAATAACAAAGGTTAGAATAATAAAGGGCTCATGCCCAGTACATCATCGCCTTACTACAGAAGTCACTCGCAGAAGCATAATCTACTAAAACTAATAGAACTCTCACAGATCCTATCATCAGTGCTCCCGTGCTAGACCGGCCCGCCTCTGTCTACACCGGGCTTTGGTGCTGCTGCGTCCCCTCGGTCCCCTAAAATGATATGGTCCACCGACCGTTAGTCAAAAAGACTAAGCCTCGTTTCCCCCCATCCATCCCACAATGGCCCTAGGCACCGTGCGTAAAGGATGAAGCGGAGGACAACAAGGGGTAAAAACAAAGCAGATGGCGTTGCCTAGCTATAGGAACAACTACCACTACACATGTGTGCATATATAATTAAAGCAGTAAATAAAGCATAATAAAGAGCATGTAAAGGACAGTAAGTAAGAGTAGAAAAGTAACCATTAATTTATAGGAATGCCCATACAAACCTATAGACCAAGGGGTCGTTTAGTAGGGCCTAACGTATATAAAGTCTCATACCTATTTATACGATTGGGGTAGGGGTTGAAATGCAATGCTTATGCCGCGACATGCTGAGTTATGTAGTTTATGCTATGTTCATACAAGTGCAACTCACACACTTCGACTCTATGCGCATAGACCTTTAGTTCCCCCTTTTTGGAGCTAACAAGACTCCTAGGATACTCCCGTAGTGGCAAATGGAAGCGGTGGGTTGTGCCTCGCCCACCTCTAGGTTGGTATTCACACTACCTAGCCTAGACCTATCATATGCCTCAACGCAAAAACTACGGAGCATCTGCGTACTCTTACTAGCTGGACCACTAGATTTGTATGGCTATGTGCACATTCCACACTTGCCGAGTCAACATCCAATACCAAAGACGCACCATCTTTATTCACATGCAAACATGTTTACCATCTACCTCCGAGCCATAAGCTCCCCGGGCTAACCCGCCCGTCACCATAACCTTTTGAGCCACCGGCTTGCCGGACCAACCCGTCCGTGCCAACAGCCACCGAGCCTACCGCTTGTGATTATAAACCAACTAACCTCCCGTAAACACGGTGTGTGTGTGTGTATTATTGAGTTAATACTTAATAACATCTTATTCCTATAATTTAGCGTTAACCATGGGATTCCCCAGGATTACCATGTGAGGGGCTCGCAGCGGTACCAAGAGCTATGATGGGATGACACCCCAAAGCTCCCTCTTTCCCAGGCACTTAATGTTATTGGCAAATACCCATTAGAATTACCCTTCTTATCATTACACTTGAATTAACCTCCTAAGTGTTTTCCGACCCCCCACGGGAAAGACGATCTTTTGTCAATCCCAAGCACAACTTAACCCTTAAATCATGAAGCACACTCTCATCACATAAACTCCTTTTGGTGACCTCATGTAACGCCCCGGGTTTTTTTCCTTATAATTATTTTAATTAAAGCATATGGAATTGATGATAATTATTTGAAAGCGAGATTTTAATTCAGGGCATCGAGGCGAAAGGGCGTTACCGTTTCGTGAACGTCGTCGTCCGGCGAGTTTAATTCTAGGTTGGGTCATATATATATATATGTAAGCATCTGAATACCTATATTTGCTTATAGGCATGAACTGGATTATAAAACAAAAAAAATATATATATATATATATATAATATAAGTATTATAAAACAGAATACATCTGAGTATCGATATATGCATTCAGCCGGGGATTTGATCTAGTCCAGCCTCATGTCGTGCTTAGGAAGTTTTAGAATAACTATTTAAGATGCAATTAAACATATAAGTGCATGTAGGTAAATATATATATACATACATTAAGATACGTACACATATATATGCATGCCTGAAGATTCATAAACATGTATAGATAAACGTATGCAATCATGTTTTCTCATACGGAGGTTTTTGTAGGCAGATATATATACACAGTTATATATATGGGCATATATAAGTTTTATGCGTATAAAATTTTTCCTATATATGTATATATATATAAAAGAAATACATATAATTGCATATCATTATACATATAATTTTATATATAAGTATACATATAATTATACATATAATTATACATATATATAATCATACATATACAATTATATAATGTTTATAATTAGCTAAACCCCCCCCCCCCCCCCTCTCCATTCAGCGATTTCATTTTTTCCTTCTCCCCTCCCCGATGTCTGCAAGAGCCGAAGTGGAGTTGGCGGCGAGAGGGTTTCGTCGGGCGTAGGCCGTCGGGGGAGGATTAGGGGCTGCCGGAGCCCGTTTTTCGTCGCCGGAGCGGGCTGGGGGTGTGTTCTCGTCGGAGGCGGCGGCGGTGGTGAGGTCTTCCCGTCGTGGTATCGTTTCGTCGGGTGGCGTCGGCTTACGATCCGAGGCAAGAAAACTCTTCTCTTTCTCCCTCTTTCTCCTTTATACAAACTCCTTGTTAATGGTGGTTTAGTGGCCGATTGGAGTGAGGCAAGGAAGCTTTTCACCCTTTTCATCTTATTTCCCCCTCCCTTTACTTCTACTTTTTTTTGTGCTTGGCGAATTTGTGGTTTGGAAGGGCAAATCTTGATTATTTATGCTAGCTAATGGTTGGTTGGGTTCATTAATTTCTCTGATGGCTGCTTGAGGTTGCCCTCGCGATTTCGTCCAGGCTGTTTGAGGCAAGAGACCATTTTCTTCTCCTTTCCCTGCATCTATTCCTCCAGTTTACCTGGTTTGCGGCTGCGATCTTAGGGTATGCGAGTTCCTTTTTTTTGGGTACTTTTACTTGGGTTTAACTGGAATTGGTTGGGCTTTAGGGAGGGGCTGCTTGGGGCTTCTCCAGAAATTTCAATTTGACTTTAATTATGCCGGGCTGGTGGTTGATGGTGATCTTCCAGATTGCATGCTGGTATAGTCCTCTTTGTTCTGTTGTTTGGGAGTCGATTATGGCAATCCTCTTTACTTGATTTCTGAATTTCCTGCACCCAAGTGTTGCTTTGTAGTTGATTCTATTGTTTGGGGAGCTGTTTGTTGGCAGTTCTCTTGCCGAGTGCAAATCTCCTGCACCCGTTTTGTTGTTCTGTTGTTTGGGCGGTTACGACAGCTATTGATCTAATTAGTACCCCTTCGGTTCTGTGATTTCAGCTTTGTGATGTCCTTGGATTTAAATGGGGGCTGCTATTTTTTTGGTCCTACCCATTAGGTTTTTCTTTTGTAGTGGTGTCCCTCTTGGTTATGGGCAAGGTTCTTTATTATATCTTTGCGGCTGCCTCCTCATTGATGTTTAGCATGGTAGCTATTGATTCATTTTATTTTCCCTTGTTTTTCCCCTGATTTAAACTCTCGATTTACGAAGCTCTGCGCCTATACGATAGGAAATTTTCTTGGTATAACCTTAAGTAAATTACCGATTCGTAAATTTTCTGGGTTTAAGTTTGAGGGCTAGATACTTACTTAGGGTTATGCAAAGTTAAATTCCCTAGGCTATATGCTAGAGGTTTCGTCTCGGGGGGGGTGGGAAGTTGTGCATGTCAGCTATTGGTTTTATGTGGGGTTTCTCCTTGGTCTTTATGTTATTGGTTAAACCTTGGACTTATCTGTTTAGTTAAGCATAAGTGGTCTTGCTCGGTAAATCTCCAAATCCTGCACTGTTCTTTTGTTGGCTATGTTCGGTTGGTCTAGCCGGTTAAATTCCCTGGGATTTTGTTTCCTAATTCCCGACGGGTACGGTGAATTAGATGCTAAACTCCCTGGGAATTTCTTTTGCTAGTTCTCGATGACACAACGAAATCATTTATTGCTAATGTGGATAGTTGTGTGGTTGCATGTTGGGTTCCAAGCTCTTCACCCGTTCCAATTATTGAAACTTTCATTCTTACAGAAAAGTGTCCATTTATGGTGTCTGCCGTGCCTCATTCATCGCACTGTTACAAGAAGTTTGGGGAGTCAAGTTTGGGCTCACCCGGTGTTCCCTTATGAAACTTCGAGTGTTGTCTAATGTTTCGAGTGTTCCATGGCGTCCTGCACTAAGGCTCATTTTATATATTTATGTATACACACATATATTTATATACATATTTATGCACCCCTGCTTTTGGTGCTTAGTGCGAGTCTGTTGAGCGTGTGAGCTGAAAGTCACCGCCACAGTGCCACTTTTGGGCTGTTGGTTTGAGTGGATTAGAGTCACCGCCGCAGCACTCCTGTTTGGTTTTTGGGTGGCAGTGGAGCACCCTGTTTGGTTTTTGGGTGGCAGTGGAGCACCCTGTTTGGTTTTTGGGTGGCAGTGGACCATCCTGTTTTCTTGTGAGCTGATCAGTCTCAAATTATTAAAATATGTGCCTATATATATGTGTATTATGACATGATATGTGAAACCACAACCTCTGTGTCGCATTTGCGGACAGGTGGTTGGCTTGGTTGCTTGGGCTATTACCTTTCAGTGCAGGCTTTTCTTCTTCTCTTACCGAGTGCACCCGTTTGTGCTGGCTCGGCTTGTTGTAAGATTATTGGTGTTTACCTGCTTAGTTTTCCTTTCTGCACTTTCTTATTTCTCTTACTGCTAATCTTTGGTTTTCTTGCCCCCTTTGGGCTGAGGCATTCTTTTCTTATGAATGTCTCAGGTTCAGGTTCTTAGTTGACGCAGGAGTTCGAGCGGTGTGGTTCCGGTCTCCTGTCGAGGCCCTTCCCCTCTTCTAGGTAAGAGGCAGTTTATGTTGTTGTTTTCCTTCTTTCCTGCGGGTTCGTGTCAGTTGTTGGCGCCCGTATAACTTTTGTCTTTAGATTACTTACTTGTAGTTTTGCTGTTACTTTTGGGTTGTTTACCTACTTGCTCTCTGGGAAGCTTTATGCTAGGATGCACTAGTTACTTTTATTAGTATAAAAATGTCATCCTTGCACATCATGATTTTTAACAAATGTCACATATTTTGAAAATCGAAGAAAAATCTTTTCCTACTATACTAAACATAGATATATGCATATCATTTCTGGAATTGCTTATTTTCTTGCTCATGTAGGCTAAAAACAAACCTATTTTTCCGCTACGTATATATAGTTTTCTACTTGTGGACTAGATGATCCACCGGACCGAGGGACGCGGTCTTAAGCTAAAAATGAAAATTTCTCTTTTAATCCAATCACATATATGTCTTTTATAAAATTATCGTAAAGAGTGTTTGCCTGAGCGTCTGTAGTCGTCTCCTGCAGGCGTGGCATCACGACGCGTATTTTTCCCTTGCTCTGATATTACGTATTATATTTTTGGGGAAAAATGCGGGTTGTGACAGTTGGTATCAGAGGGAGGTTAGCCGGGTTGCTGTGATAGTCTGGTTGCCCGGTTAACCGCCTGGTGAGAATCGTCATTCATTGCATACACACACCGAAGGGTCATCAGTATGTCTTGGCTGAAGCATGAACACTACACTCATAGCATGATAAGAAGTATACGGGGCATATTATGTAGTATGGGATGCATAATATGTGTTTGTATATGGATCCTCATAGGTGACAACATACGACTGTTATGTAGTATGGGATGCATAACGTAGGTCGCATGCGTGTCCATTAGATTTTCTTTTTCGTTGCATGCGATAATATGTAGTATGGGATGCATAAGATCGCATGTGTACGCCGCTCATATCATGCATTAAGGCCTTTTTAGATTGCATAGCACTGCATATGCATCATAACATAGCATTGCACACGTGCCAAGCTAAAGACATACATGATGACGCTCGTACACACATGATTTGAAATAAAATTTTTGCATTTATGCATTCATATGATTTGCACAAAAGTTAATAGGATGATGATATATCATCCGAAGTTTAGCATAACATCATTTCATAAATTCCCAGAGCAAGGTAACAGCAAGAGCAAGTATCTACTCTTTCCTGGTCTGTATCGAGTTAGGAAATTCTAGTTCCTAGCTGTTGTGTCTTAAGATAGGTGTATTGTGGTGTTCGTTCGTAATTGCAGTCGATGACTCCAGAGCGTCGTGCGTCGGAGTCGGCTCTCCAGTCAGAGGGTGAGTCTTCGGGTGCGCGCAGTGAAGCGGCAATTGAGAGGTTGCGTCAGAGTATCGAGATGTTGTCGAGGCAAGTGGCCAAGATGCAGGCTCAGATTCAGATTTTGATGGCGGCTACTTTTGGGTAGCAGCCTGAGGCGCAGGACCCTGTGGTGGTTCAGGAGGCTGCATCGGGGAGGAAAAATAGGAAGGTGGATAATGGTGGCAGTCCTGCCCCAAGAAAGAAGGGCAGGCAGGAGTTGGATCGTCAAGGTGCCTCGAAGAGTATCAGCTATTGCACTTTTTGCAGAAAGATGGGGCACGATCTTATCCAGTGCTGGAGGAAGGACAAGTCCTGTGAGTATTGTGGGCAAAGAGGGCATGTTGCGACCCATTGCCGGTTGAAGGATAAGGCGTGCTTTCAGTGCGGGCAGAAAGGGCATGTGAAATCCCGGTGTTCGCAGTTCCCGTTGGCTGGCCAGCAGCTTGCTCCTACGGCTCTGGTACCGCCACCGCCTCAGCAGCGACGGTTAGATCGAGAAGAGGCAGAGTTAAATGCAGAAGCAAGGGCAGGGGAGCAGTTTTCCCCCTCTGTCATTCCAGGTTAGATTCTAATCTAACTCTTAACTTTCAGCTTTGGTTCTAGTTTGTTTTCGCTCGTTTAATTGCGTATCCAACCTTATAGGAGAATTTAAGGTATGTAACCTTTAAGCGTGCGTTCCTTCTCGATTCTGGTTCTACCCTCTCGTACGTGGCTAGGTCTTTGGTAGAGCGTCGTGGTTTGACCCTTGTTTGGGTTGGTGATTCCCTTAGTGTTAAGTTTTCCCCCTGTTGTTTGTATGATGTCGAATCAGGGCTTTCAGAGTTTTCCTGTCCTCTTAGGTGGTTTCGTAACTTTCGTTAATCTAAAGGCGCTAGACCTGGAGATTTCGTTGTGGTTTCTTGGGTTTGGGCGGTTTGTCCAGGTTTGATGCGGTTATCCAACGCAAGGTAAAGCGTTTGGTCTTTAAGCTGGACATCGGTCAACCCTCGAGCTTGTTTGGTTCTCTGCGCTGTGTTTTCCCCGATTAGTTCAGCGGTGTGTGCCAAGAACTTTTAGCATTCCATGGGTTTGCTTGCCTCGTTTCTATGCTAGAAACCATTTTCAGGTTGTTAGGTATCAAGGTTTTTCCGGTGGCACGGGAGTTCCTTGTTGTCTTCCCAGTTAATTCCCCTAGTTCTTCTACCTGTGAGAGTTGAGGGGTTTATTTCTGACCTTGAGCCGGGTACTTGTCCTATTGCTAAGGCACCGTACCCTTTGGCCCCGCGTGGGTTGCGAGAGTTGCACACTCAGTTAGATGAGTGGTTGCAGTGTGGTTTTCCTGGCCTAATTCGTCGCCCTGGAGTGCTCCTGCCTTGTTCGTAAAGAAGGAAGTTAGTTCGGTGTTTTCGAAGGTCGATCTTCGTGTAGGCTTCCTTTAGTTGGGGATCCTCTTGTTAGATGTTCCGCGATCCGCTTTCTGTTCTCGGTCTGGACATATCGAGTTCTTGGTAGTGTCCTTTTCTTTTCTGGGTAATCATATCCGCATCTGCTTTCCTAACCCTTTTCGGTTAGCGTTTCTATCTAGCGAGCGTGAGCTTACTTCTCCCTTTGTACCTTCCATTCGATGTCTTCTAAGTTTCTGTTCTAAGTTTCGGGACGAAACTTCCTTCTTGGTGGGGTGACTGTAACGCCCCGGGTTTTTTTCCTTATAATTATTTTAATTAAAGCATATGGAATTGATGATAATTATTTGAAAGCGAGATTTTAATTCAGGGCATCGAGGCGAAAGGGCGTTACCGTTTCGTGAACGTCGTCGTCCGGCGAGTTTAATTCTAGGTTGGGTCATATATATATATATGTAAGCATCTGAATACCTATATTTGCTTATAGGCATGAACTGGATTATAAAACAAAAAAAAAATATATATATATATATATAATATAAGTATTATAAAACAGAATACATCTGAGTATCGATATATGCATTCAGCCGGGGATTTGATCTAGTCCAGCCTCATGTCGTGCTTAGGAAGTTTTAGAATAACTATTTAAGATGCAATTAAACATATAAGTGCATGTAGGTAAATATATATATACATACATTAAGATACGTACACATATATATATGCATGCCTGAAGATTCATAAACATGTATAGATAAACGTATGCAATCATGTTTTCTCATACGGAGGTTTTTGTAGGCAGATATATATACACAGTTATATATATGGGCATATATAAGTTTTATGCGTATAAAATTTTTCCTATATATGTATATATATATAAAAGAAATACATATAATTGCATATCATTATACATATAATTTTATATATAAGTATACATATAATTATACATATAATTATACATATATATAATCATACATATACAATTATATAATGTTTATAATTAGCTAAACCCCCCCCCCCCCTCTCCATTCAGCGATTTCATTTTTTCCTTCTCCCCTCCCCGATGTCTGCAAGAGCCGAAGTGGAGTTGGCGGCGAGAGGGTTTCGTCGGGCGTAGGCCGTCGGGGGAGGATTAGGGGCTGCCGGAGCCCGTTTTTCGTCGCCGGAGCGGGCTGGGGGTGTGTTCTCGTCGGAGGCGGCGGCGGTGGTGAGGTCTTCCCGTCGTGGTATCGTTTCGTCGGGTGGCGTCGGCTTACGATCCGAGGCAAGAAAACTCTTCTCTTTCTCCCTCTTTCTCCTTTATACAAACTCCTTGTTAATGGTGGTTTAGTGGCCGATTGGAGTGAGGCAAGGAAGCTTTTCACCCTTTTCATCTTATTTCCCCCTCCCTTTACTTCTACTTTTTTTTGTGCTTGGCGAATTTGTGGTTTGGAAGGGCAAATCTTGATTATTTATGCTAGCTAATGGTTGGTTGGGTTCATTAATTTCTCTGATGGCTGCTTGAGGTTGCCCTCGCGATTTCGTCCAGGCTGTTTGAGGCAAGAGACCATTTTCTTCTCCTTTCCCTGCATCTATTCCTCCAGTTTACCTGGTTTGCGGCTGCGATCTTAGGGTATGCGAGTTCCTTTTTTTTGGGTACTTTTACTTGGGTTTAACTGGAATTGGTTGGGCTTTAGGGAGGGGCTGCTTGGGGCTTCTCCAGAAATTTCAATTTGACTTTAATTATGCCGGGCTGGTGGTTGATGGTGATCTTCCAGATTGCATGCTGGTATAGTCCTCTTTGTTCTGTTGTTTGGGAGTCGATTATGGCAATCCTCTTTACTTGATTTCTGAATTTCCTGCACCCAAGTGTTGCTTTGTAGTTGATTCTATTGTTTGGGGAGCTGTTTGTTGGCAGTTCTCTTGCCGAGTGCAAATCTCCTGCACCCGTTTTGTTGTTCTGTTGTTTGGGCGGTTACGACAGCTATTGATCTAATTAGTACCCCTTCGGTTCTGTGATTTCAGCTTTGTGATGTCCTTGGATTTAAATGGGGGCTGCTATTTTTTTGGTCCTACCCATTAGGTTTTTCTTTTGTAGTGGTGTCCCTCTTGGTTATGGGCAAGGTTCTTTATTATATCTTTGCGGCTGCCTCCTCATTGATGTTTAGCATGGTAGCTATTGATTCATTTTATTTTCCCTTGTTTTTCCCCTGATTTAAACTCTCGATTTACGAAGCTCTGCGCCTATACGATAGGAAATTTTCTTGGTATAACCTTAAGTAAATTACCGATTCGTAAATTTTCTGGGTTTAAGTTTGAGGGCTAGATACTTACTTAGGGTTATGCAAAGTTAAATTCCCTAGGCTATATGCTAGAGGTTTCGTCTCGGGGGGGGGAAGTTGTGCATGTCAGCTATTGGTTTTATGTGGGGTTTCTCCTTGGTCTTTATGTTATTGGTTAAACCTTGGACTTATCTGTTTAGTTAAGCATAAGTGGTCTTGCTCGGTAAATCTCCAAATCCTGCACTGTTCTTTTGTTGGCTATGTTCGGTTGGTCTAGCCGGTTAAATTCCCTGGGATTTTGTTTCCTAATTCCCGACGGGTACGGTGAATTAGATGCTAAACTCCCTGGGAATTTCTTTTGCTAGTTCTCGATGACACAACGAAATCATTTATTGCTAATGTGGATAGTTGTGTGGTTGCATGTTGGGTTCCAAGCTCTTCACCCGTTCCAATTATTGAAACTTTCATTCTTACAGAAAAGTGTCCATTTATGGTGTCTGCCGTGCCTCATTCATCGCACTGTTACAAGAAGTTTGGGGAGTCAAGTTTGGGCTCACCCGGTGTTCCCTTATGAAACTTCGAGTGTTGTCTAATGTTTCGAGTGTTCCATGGCGTCCTGCACTAAGGCTCATTTTATATATTTATGTATACACACATATATTTATATACATATTTATGCACCCCTGCTTTTGGTGCTTAGTGCGAGTCTGTTGAGCGTGTGAGCTGAAAGTCACCGCCACAGTGCCACTTTTGGGCTGTTGGTTTGAGTGGATTAGAGTCACCGCCGCAGCACTCCTGTTTGGTTTTTGGGTGGCAGTGGAGCACCCTGTTTGGTTTTTGGGTGGCAGTGGAGCACCCTGTTTGGTTTTTGGGTGGCAGTGGACCATCCTGTTTTCTTGTGAGCTGATCAGTCTCAAATTATTAAAATATGTGCCTATATATATGTGTATTATGACATGATATGTGAAACCACAACCTCTGTGTCGCATTTGCGGACAGGTGGTTGGCTTGGTTGCTTGGGCTATTACCTTTCAGTGCAGGCTTTTCTTCTTCTCTTACCGAGTGCACCCGTTTATGCTGGCTCGGCTTGTTGTAAGATTATTGGTGTTTACCTGCTTAGTTTTCCTTTCTGCACTTTCTTATTTCTCTTACTGCTAATCTTTGGTTTTCTTGCCCCCTTTGGGCTGAGGCATTCTTTTCTTATGAATGTCTCAGGTTCAGGTTCTTAGTTGACGCAGGAGTTCGAGCGGTGTGATTCCGGTCTCCTGTCGAGGCCCTTCCCCTCTTCTAGGTAAGAGGCAGTTTATGTTGTTGTTTTCCTTCTTTCCTGCGGGTTCGTGTCAGTTGTTGGCGCCCGTATAACTTTTGTCTTTAGATTACTTACTTGTAGTTTTGCTGTTACTTTTTGGTTGTTTACCTACTTGCTCTCTGGGAAGCTTTATGCTAGGATGCACTAGTTACTTTTATTAGTATAAAAATGTCATCCTTGCACATCATGATTTTTAACAAATGTCACATATTTTGAAAATCGAAGAAAAATCTTTTCCTACTATACTAAACATAGATATATGCATATCATTTCTGGAATTGCTTATTTTCTTGCTCATGTAGGCTAAAAACAAACCTATTTTTCCGCTACGTATATATAGTTTTCTACTTGTGGACTAGATGATCCACCGGACCGAGGGACGCGGTCTTAAGCTAAAAATGAAAATTTCTCTTTTAATCCAATCACATATATGTCTTTTATAAAATTATCGTAAAGAGTGTTTGCCTGAGCGTCTGTAGTCGTCTCCTGCAGGCGTGGCATCACGACGCGTATTTTTCCCTTGCTCTGATATTACGTATTATATTTTTGGGGAAAAATGCGGGTTGTGACAGTTGGTATCAGAGACCTGTTTGAAGAGGTTCTTATCAAGGGTGGCGGGGGATCGAGACCCGCCATCAACACCCTACTGTAGCTGAGAAACAGGCTACAGGGATTGGTTGGGGTGTTGCTAAGCGGGCTGCAGCCCGGGCGTCCTGGACAATGGGGCCAGGCGTCTAACGGTCGGTTTGCCGGCCCACCAGGGATGGGGCGGTGCCGTAGGCCTCTGGTGTGGTGGTCGGGGCTGGGCCGTTACAAAAAAGTGCACTTTTTTGTAACGGCCCAGCCCCGACCACCACACCAGAGGCCTACGGCACCGCCCCATCCCTGGTGGGCCGGCAAACCGACCGTTAGACGCCTGGCCCCATTGTCCAGGACGCCCGGGCTGCAGCCCGCTTAGCAACACCCCAACCAATCCCTGTAGCCTGTTTCTCAGCTACAGTAGGGTGTTGATGGCGGGTCTCGATCCCCCGCCACCCTTGATAAGAACCTCTTCAAACAGGTCTCATCACCAACTAAGCTGCAGCTCAGTTGGTGATGAGACCTGTTTGAAGAGGTTCTTATCAAGGGTGGCGGGGGATCGAGACCCGCCATCAACACCCTACTGTAGCTGAGAAACAGGCTACAGGGATTGGTTGGGGTGTTGCTAAGCGGGCTGCAGCCCGGGCGTCCTGGACAATGGGGCCAGGCGTCTAACGGTCGGTTTGCCGGCCCACCAGGGATGGGGCGGTGCCGTAGGCCTCTGGTGTGGTGGTCGGGGCTGGGCCGTTACACCTCACATCTTCTCAACCAGACTTGGAACACCATCTACCTTCCATTCCCACCTACTGGTCTTCAATTTACCCAAGTTTCACAATTTTACTATACGCAGACAAAATGAGTTATATGAGTTGCATAAGAGGAGGTACCTCAAATATTCATCCAACTGACCCAAGATTATTACTAGGAGTCTATCATGATATTCTAAGACTAAATCCAGAGGATCATATTTTCCTTAATTATTTGGCAATTATTATAATTTCTCCAACATTGGCCAAGTATGAAATTGAACATGAAGTGTAAGGTCTTCTTATGATATGGCCCCCATAAAATTATGGAAAATCTATGATGTCAAAATAACCGTAAATAAAGAATATCACAATTTTGCAATAAGGTATTGGCCTCTAATTATAATATTGAACATTTATCCAAAATTTGAAATTAACGAAGGAACCACCAAAAATACTTGTCCAAAAAATTATGGTAAAATTACCAGTCCTCTATAATGATCAGAAAAGTGTACTGACTAAGTTTCATAATTTATCAAGACCATTTAGTCGCATAAATAAATATTTCAAGTAAATCCAAACTAGGGAACATTGTGAAGTATCTTACTGATAAATAATTCAAATAATTATACAAAAATTCACAAAGCTTTTTATTTCCCTAAAATGTCCATCATCAAATTTCATAATTTTCCAGAGAATATTTGGCTCTCATTTATTTATCATAATCTTAAGACAAAATAAATGACTTGTGAATGAACTACTAATTAAATCAATACATAAATTACACAAAAACTACCAGAGGTCTATATCATGGTTTTATGTAATCTACCAAACTTTCATCAACATCCAAGATTACTTGAGCATGTAAATTTCTCTTATAAGAAAGTTCTCTAAAAAGGTTATAACCTAAATCATAGGGGATAATTGTTCTTAAAATTCTACTAAAATTTACTAGGGCATATTTACACCCTATAATCTTATCTACCAAGTTTCATGATCATTCAAGGACATATGCCCCTATGTCCTTCACAAGGTTCAAAGTGCAACCCTAAGGTTAGAACTAGGTCCTAGGGCATATCCACCCCACATCACCCTAAATTACTCATGGGGGTGTATTATGTGACCCTAAACCAGTGACCCAAGTTTCACATCACATTTATGAGATTTGACCACCTAATTCCATCATGTGCACTTTTGACCTAATTTGACTTAGTTTGATCAAACTTGGGTTAACTAATTAGCCAACCAAATCAGTACCAATTGGGCTGAATTTTTTTACCAGTATCATATCATGACCCTAAGGACCTCCCACCAAAATTTGGAGGGGATTGGGTGTCAATAGACCCTAAAATTAATTAACATGTGATTAATTAAATTTTTAGAAAAATGTTTTCCAAAAATTTCCATTTTTGGATATGTTAAGGGTGTAGGTATAAAGAGCCTATGTTTCAAATTTCAAGCCAATATCATTATGCCATCAAAAGTTATTTAAGAAATAGTGGTTGTCCCACCCTACGGACCAGCCCCACCAAAATGGCTCTACAGGGAGCTACAGTGCTCCTTTTGGGATGACACAAATTTTAATATAAAGTACACACCAAGGGCTACAACTTTGGGGTTGGCCACTTTTTCATCAGGGGGCAGTAAGTATTTTCTATAATTATTTCTAACTACTGCTAGTAAAGGAACATAAATAAGAATGTCAAATATATCACTACATAAACTTGCACAGATCTTAAAGCACCAACGAAGGGCATCCCTTCATCTTCTCCAATCATCCAACGACCATGGTTGGTCCGTCCTGTAGCAACTTGTAAGGTGATTTCCCAGCCACCTAGATGCTCTCCCAGTCGGCCAATGCCTCCACCACCTCCGTTGAGGTGGCGGTCGGCGCTGTGCAGTGGTTGGCCGACCGGAGGCGGCCAGAATCAGAAATTTAAACGAGGGAAGATAGCTTTATCACAAGCTTCCGGCCATGCCGATTCAAGACCAATTGGCCCCAAATCTAGTGGCCAAAATGATAAGATCTACCCACTAAGAAATAGATAAGAGGGGAGGACCTGAATTGCGGCTTGTGTCGATCGCCAGTCTGCCATGGTTGATTGAGAGCTCTTGGGTGTCATGCAGGTAGGTGCCTAGGTATGAGAATTCTTCTACAAAATGGGGAAAACTCATTCCCTCCACCCCTTGAGCCCTTTTATAGAGCCAAATCCTGGTGTGGGGGGAGATGAAGCTTGAGAATCCTCCATTAACACCATTCATGGTGAAAATTTCGGCCATCTCCAAAGCTCACTCATTTCACCTTCCGTAAAGGTTAGAAAAACTCTTAATATTCTTCTAATTGATAGGGGGAATGAATCCCCATCAATTGGGAGAACTTTTGGACTCTCTTGGCCATAAATTTGGCCAGCAAAATGAGTCCTGACCGTCTCCCGTTGATTTTGCTACCGCCGGCGCTAGTGCTAGCGCCGGCGTTAGCCCCTCGGCGACGTAACACTTGCCGGTTTGACAACCATTAGGCGCAACCACTACCTCCAAGGCTAGCGCTAGCGCCTGCTCTAGCACTAGCGCCTGCGCTAGCATTTAGATGGTATTTGCTTCGTCTTAGCAGTTTAGTGTTCGTCTCAGCGGTTCACCTAAACCACCACTACCGCCAGCATTAGAGCCGTATTCAATATACCACTTTCTTTCTACGGTTGGGTAATTGAGGTACTACATGGGGACCCCTTTACTGCGTTAGACACGTCATGGTGGGGCCATAGGTCACGGCGATACCCTAAGGCCAACCTTAGGCTTGGTAACTGGAAATCACTATCCACAGACCATGGCGATTTTCACCTCAAGCCTAAGATCTTATGTTCTTTTTGTGCATCCTAGGGTTTTGTCATGACCTAGTCATGACAAAACTGTCCTAGGTGTCTAGTCGTTTGGGGGATGTTACATGTGATGACTTCTAGCTAATTCGTATCCTAAGGGGGGCTTCTGCAAGGTTTGCTTGACTTGACCGACAATCCTCATAGGTTTATGTGTGCCTACATTTATAATTGCCTTCTCCCCCTTTAGGAATTCTTCAATTAAACGATTATCCAGGGTTTCTTGCATTAAGACCAGCCTTTCATTTCTTTCTTCTGTGATTGTTGGATCTGTAGGCGCCCTTAGAGAGGGGGATGAATAAGGGCTTTAAAAACTTTAAACTTTAATAGAAAACTTTTGATATTTTGATCGAAGTTAAATCAAAAGTAAAGAGATAATGAAATTAGAAATGAAATCAATTTTATTAAACAAGAAAAGACATGATTAACATTTATAATATTGATTATAAAATCTGATTTCAATGACGCTAGAAATCGAAGCGAATAATATGAAAACCCTTTTTGTTTTCTATACCGACTCATATCCCCACGAACCGGTTGGCTTTAGCCGATCTCTCCCCAGATACGGCCTCAAGCCGCTCTAGCCAATCTATCACCAGAAAGGCATCGAGCACCGCCTAGATCTACTCCATAGACCCAGTCGCCGTGTGGCGAATTCCTCCCTAAGTCCTACCTAGACATAGTCGCCGTGTTGCGAATTCCCCCTAGTCCCCGCAAGGCCCTAGTCGCCTTGTGGCGAGTTCCTCTACCGAATAAAAGATATAAAGGTTAAATTTTAAAGTAAAACAAAACACAAACTAAAGACTCCCTCAAAAGTAGAACTTGATGTTGATGTAGATGCGATTTGTATTGGTCTTCAAGTTCTTTGCATTCATGAATGTTGACGGAGTTCTTCGGGCTGCTTGGAGAAGGCTCTCACAAGTCCTCTGAATATATGGCTTCTATTCCTTCCGTATCAGCAAGCCACAACGGAGTAGGCGCGCATCTTTTTATATATTCAGCCACTATTGCCTGCGGTAGTACTACCGCCCCGCGGTAGCCATATTAGGCAAATGATCAGGCACGGATTGTGGTAGATTATGCAACTTTTGACTGCCAAACATAGAGCACCGACTAACGCGCCGTGGTAACGCTATCGCATGCGATAGCGAGATATCCTTCCATCAGCCATTATCTCCTTCCAAATTCGCTCTTCAATCAACTCCGGACGGGAAGTTTCCAAAATCTACCGCCGGGCGTTAGACTTAACGCGCCACGATAGAACTTGCCAAAATAGCGTCCCGTCGACATTCCTTTTTCTCCACTGTTTCCTTCTTGCTATTCTTTCCATTTATACTAGCGCCAGCAGTAGTACTAACGCGCCGTGGTAGAGCATATCTCTTTTCGTCTGGTGCATTTTTGTCGAGCTGGCCTCATATTTTGTCGACCAAATTTTTGTCGAACGGGATTCAACTTTCGTCGATCGATAATTCGTCGAACGCAGTGATAAGCATTTCGTCGAGCATAGCCTTCATTTTGTCGATCGAATACTAGCGCCAACGGTAGTTGTAACGCGCCGCGGTAGAGTACTTTGTCGGGCGCATCTTCATCGAACGTCGCCTTCATTTCGTCGACCTCCATTTCGTCGATCGCTAGCGTCAGCGGTAGTTCTAGCGCGCTGTGGTAAAGCATGCATTTCGTCGAGCGCCATGGTAGAGCATGCAGTTCGTCGAACATAGGTTTCATTTTGTCGAGCGCCAGTTCGTTGAACGCAGCTTCCATTTCGTCGAACGCAGGTTCCCTTCTCAGCGGCTGTTAGCGCGGGGCGTTAACAATAATGCAAGCGGTGTTTCTTTTTTTTTTTAAGATAATCTTTATCGATTAGCATCCTATTTATAGGGTTATATAATTATAGTTCATGCACACAATAAACACAAGCAAGATCAAATACAATAAGATTTGTTATTGTCAAACCAAGAGATGCGGAAAGCATGTTCCAACAAACTCCCCCTTTTGATAATAACAAATCCTCTTAGAAAGAAATAATTTAATTGATAGGAATTGTGTTTAGTAAAAGAGATTAGCATGAAATTTAAGACATGTGCATATGCTCCCCCTAAATGAATGCTCCCCTACAACAAACCTTCCTATGGACTTGACTTCCCCAAAGCATGTTAATTTCTTTCAAATTTATTCTCCCCCTTTTGGTATTATCAAAAGAGGGTGGAGAGGTAGTCCAGCAAAAAGTGTGCAATAACTGTGTAGAGAGGGAATGATCATGATAAAGAGTGAAACGCTTAGGAAAAATACAATAGATAGGAGAAAAAAAGGAATGTGAAGAATTTTTCATAAAGAAACCACTTGTTTGGAACAACGTATGCATGATCGAGCGTACAAGTAGTAAAGAGATGGAAAGCATGACGAAATACTTTTTGAAGTGAACATCTATATATGAATTGTGAAGCATAGTAAATGATTAAGAATTTTAGACATAACAAAATAGATGTTGTTGCATTTTAAGTACACAAAGGATTTTGCTTTATAAACGTTTTAAGCATAAAAAGTAATGATTTCCAAGTAACCAATCTACCCAGACAATATGTCTACACCCTATCCCCGTACTAAGTGACGGATGGGCATGAGGAGCTGCATACATGCTGTTGGTTGGGGTGTTAGTTCCATATGCAAACACTAGACAAAAACTTAACCTAGCACTCTTTCCCCCTAGTGTCTCGCAAGGCCCCACTGGAACCTTCCCCATTTAAGGACAAGACATGACTAGAGATAAGGTTATTTAATGTCTACAACCCTACGCCCCCGCTATGGTGAGATATGAAGTCATGGATAATAATTATTGGAAACATTTAAGTATTTTAAATTTTAATGATGAGTATATAGCCTATGGATTTATATTTTTATTTGAATTTTTGAAAACAAACAACTCACATAGCTATTTTGGAATCCATTAATGAACCAGAGTTTTAGCATTACAATATTTTCATGTTGAGAGCAACCAATATAACTTTTACCAAGCAAGTCTACCATTTGTTGAAAAAGGAGTTTTGATATTTAAGACTTTGATATAAGCATGAAAGCGCAAGGTAAAAATATATGGTGATGATGCGGAAGACTTATAGAAATACAAGAAAACATCCTTTTTGAAATCATGATTATTCATAAGAAGAAATATGAGTTAAATTCAAAAAAGGAAGATGTTTTTGTAAATCATTTTGCATTTAAAATATTTAATTTTGACAATAAAGTAACCAAGCATGAAATAATGTTTCCAAAAAGAAATTACTACAATGTTATATTAATTCACAAATTCAAAACATACAAAACTTTGTAGAGAGCATGCTAGGTTAACTAGTGCATTTATATAAATAAAGAGAGTATAGAATTTTAGCATTAGGATCTAATACTCATGAGAAGAAGTGTTATGGAGGATAATGATGTGCACAAAAGTGTATTTTGAATAGAGTAAACAAATGTTTTAATCAAAAATACAAGAAATATGTAAAGTAAAGAGCACAATAAAACACAAATAGTTTTACTTCCACACACTTCAATGCACAGAAAAAAATGTAAAACTACCAAGGTGCTTTGCACACACAATGCTCATTAAGACTTATCAGGGTGCAAAGTAGTGCTTGGGGGATCACATATTTTATTTTATTTTAATGTTGAGACTAGTGATCCGGTGTACTTAAGAGTAAGTGGTTTTTATTTTGAAAGAAAGATAGGGTTTGCACAAGACACTTTACTATTCTTTCCAAGGTGCTCAACCTCACAACGCTTATTAAGACTTATCAGGAGGTTCAAGTAGTGCTTGGTGGAGTTATCTTTGTCACTTCATTTTATGATTTTTGTTTTGTACAAAGTTCTCCGAATACACTTGTTTTGCAAACCAATATAATTTTTGAAAACATAACCACTTTTCTTAACTTTTAAAAGTGCAAATAAAGGTAGTGTAGGTAAGATACTTGAGCAATTTTAATTCATTGTACTAATACAAAACATACACAAGCATTCTTAGATTAAACACATATGTAGACAATGCCAAAATAAGTGAGTGAATAAATATCATTATCAAACATAAAACATTTACTCATACTTAGAGGCATGCTAAGCTTGGTTCTACACAACTTTTACAATATAATTTATGCACATGTGTTTAGAAGTATCAAAGCATGAAAAAGACAATGTTTAAAGTAGTTTGAAGGAATGAATTGTAACATTGTAGAAGGTCATAATGATGGATTAAATCATGCTTGAGTTTCACAATAAAGTCCATACAGTATTTTTGAAAAATAATTTTAATTTAAAGTTTGAACTCATATAATTTGATCTTGGACTTCCCGAGGTCTACCCTGAGATGGGTTTGCCCGGTACTAGGTGATGTGATGGGATGATAGCCCAAATCACCCTTTCGCAAGATACATGTAAATAGAAAAGTTAAGTTCAAAAATAACAATTTTTTATACTTGTTTTTGTTTTGTATTTTTTATTTGATTTTGGCATATAGGAATAGAATTCAAACAAATATCCAAAGACAATTATTTTTTTGTAATTTTGTATTTTAATTTTTCAAAAAAGCAAGTACATGGAGAATTGCAAAAATAAGTAGTACATATAAAATAATATATTTTTATTGATTTTTCAGAATTTTAAAATTTCAGAAAATCGGAGACTTGAGCTAGCGCCGGCGTTAGGTCCTAGCGGCAGCATTAGCTCACAGAGAGTGCTTATTTTAATCATATAGCCTAGATTTTCTTTGATTTTGCTTCCGATTTTTCTTAATTATGTTTGTGCAATGTAAGGCATGTCTAATGAAGTGAAGAGACGAGAAGAAATTTCAAAAAGATGCGGAAGTTAAAATTTTAGTACATGGGTTTCATCTTCATTAAAGTTTCATATTCATTAAACCTTAATTGTTGAGTTTTGCACAACATATGCATGAGTGAGATGATTATAAATGAGTGAAATAATATTCATGCAATTTTTCAATTCCGGTTTGACATGATTATGATTAAACATATTAGGGGTAATTAAAATGACGCAAATATATTAAATACCTAAGCAAAACCTGCGCATTTTATAAATGTAGCCTAATACCCCTAAATACCTTTTAAATCTATTTTGACACTTATTTTATTTATTCTTAATAATATCATATGACAAATTTAGTTTTTCAAATTTTATAAGACTTTTAAGAAATGGATTTAGAAGGATAAAAATAATAAGGATAAGTAGATCACTTGAAAAATGACATGACTTATTATTCAACTTTACTCAATTTGATTTATTTATGAATTTTGGTTTAATATGTGAAAGTCATATCACAAGTTATATAAAGTGATCATATCATGATGGTTCAACAAAAAGAAAATAAGCAAACAAAAATAAAAAAAGGTTAGGCATATCATGAAGTATACTAATGATATTTCATTTTTAGTTGATTTCTACTTCATGCAAATGATTTGATACTAATGAATGAGAGATTTAGGTATCCAAAGAGGACCGGGTGTGACGGTTCCTTTGGGTACCCAAATACATCGTGTTTGCTTTTGGGGAGATATGAATGAATGGGCCCTTTTGATTTGAGTTAGTGTTTCATCTTTAACTTTGGGCTTCCATTCAAACCTTGGATAACCATTATTTTTAGTTTTCAAATTTCCATAATCATTTACTTGAATATTTGGATCAAAATGATTTTTGAATTTATAATTTGAAGGTAATTTGTTTGCATTTAATTTTATGTTGGGAGAAACATGATTTTGTAAATAATGGTGATTTTGACTTTGATGTACAAATACTTTGTGTTTCTTACTCCCATTATTTGTCTTAGTTAAAATATTCATATTCATATTCAACTTGTTTTTGGATATTTCTTGATATTGTGAATTTTTATTTATAAATTTCATAAGCAAGTTGATTTTTGTTTTTAATTCATCATTCTTAATTTTTAAATTATGTCTAGCTTTATTATAAGCGATTGTGGTATTTTTAAGAATGGAAACAATTGAATCAATATGATTTTGATAGTTATTTCTATATTCATCAAATGTTTCATCCCTCTCTTTAATTTCAATTTTATAGTCTTTACACTTAGCACAATCATTTTTCAAAGAAGAATTTTCTAAATATAATCTTTCATTTTGTTCTTTTATAAAAAGAAGTTCCTTTTCAAGTTCCTTGCATTTTTTCTTTTAGATCATTAAATTCTATACAAGGTGTAATGTTTTCAACTAAGGAACCTTGGGTAGAACTAAATAAATTAGAATTTGATTTTTCATTAATTTTTTCCTTTAAAATTTTATTTTCTAAGCGCAAATGTTTAATAGCATTTTTTAATTTCTAAATTTTGCGCTTTGTTGTTTGATGCAATTGTAATATAGAAATAGAAGTACAGAAAATGGGATTTGATTTTCTTACATTACTTTCGGGAGAGGCATGATTTGAACACATAGTTTCTTTGACATCTTTTTGGTATTCCTCTTCCGAAGACAGTACTCCTTTTTCTCTTCCATTTGATGTGTGCTCCATTGATCCATCCCGTGAGGAGCTTTCTTGAACTTTTGTGCAAGCTTGTATGTTCTCCAAGTCTTGCGTTTGTTCCACACCTGCAACAGGAGAATCATAAGTTCTTTCAAGAAAATTCCAGATCTCATATGCGGTAGGAAACGTATAAATAAGTTTGAAAATATTTTGGTCTAACGCACAGAATATACTATTCATAGATTTTGCATTTAAAATGATTTTGTTTCTAGTTAGTACGCTAGAAGGCTTTTCAATTGTAATATTCCAAACTTTTTCATCTAAGCCCTTAAGAAAATTTTTCATTAGTAGTTTCCATCCTTTATAATTTTGGCCCATAAATAAAGGTGGTGATAATCCTTTTTCATTTACATTGAAATTTTCCCCACTCGTAGAAGCGAGATCATGATTAAGAGACGCCATTATTCTCGATTGTTAAGCCGATTTGGAATAACCTAGCTCTGATACCACTTGTTGGATCTGTAGGCGCCCTTAGAGGGGGGGTGAATAAGGGTTTTAAAAAATTTAAACTTTAATAGAAAACTTTTGATATTTTGATCGAAGTTAAATCAAAAGTAAAGAGATAATGAAATTAGAAATGAAATCAATTTTATTAAACAAGAAAAGACATGATTAACATTTATAAAATTGATTACAAAATCTGATTTCAATGACGTTAGAAATCGAAGCGAATAATATGAAAACCTTTTTTGTTTTCTATACCGACTCGTATCCCCACAAACCGGTTGGCTTTAGCCTATCTCTCCGCAGATAAGGCCTCAAGCCTCTCTAGCCAATCTATTACCAAAAAGGCCTCGAGCACCCCCTAGATCTACTCCCTAGACCCAGTCGCCGTGTGGCGAATTCCTCCCTAAGTCCTACCTAGACCTAGTCGCCGTGTGGTAAATTCCCCCTAGTCCCCGCAAGGCCATAGTTGTCGTGTGGCGAGTACCTCTACCTAGACCTAGTTGACGGAGTTCTTCGGGCTGCTTGGAGAAGGCTCTCACGAGTCCTCTGAATATTTGGCTTCTATTCCTTCTGTATCAGCAAGCCACAATGGAGGAGGCGCATGTCTTTTTATCTAATCAAGCACTACTGCCCCGTGGTAGCCATATTAGGCAAATGATCAGGCACGGATTGTGGCAGATTAGGCAACATTTGACTGCCAAACATAGAGCACCGACTAATGCGTCGTGGTAACGCTATCAAGCCCCAATAGCGAGATATCCTTCCATCATCCATTATCTCCTTCCTAATATGCTCTTCAATCAATTCCAGACGGGAAGTTTCCAAAAGCTACCGCTGGGCGTTAGACTTAACGCGTCGCGATATAACTTGCCAAAATAGCGTCCCATCGACATTCTTTTTTCTCCACTGTTTCCTTTTTGCAGTTCTTTCCATTTATACTAGCGCCAGCAGTAGTACTAACGCGTCGTGGTAGAGCATATCTCTTTTTGTCTGACGCATTTTCGTCGAGCTGGCCTCATATTTTGTCGATCAATTCGTCAAACGGGTTTCAACTTTCGTCGATCGACAATTCGTCGAACGCAGTGATAAGCATTTCGTCGAGCGCATCCTTCATTTCGTCGATCGAATACTAGCGCTAGCGGTAGTTGTAACGCACCGTGGTAGAGCACTTCGTCGGGCGCATCTTCGTCGAATGCCGCCTTCATTTCGTCGACCTCCATTTCTTCGATCGCTAGCGCCAGCGGTAGTTCTAGCGCGCCACGGTAAAGCATGCATTTCGTTGAGCGCCGTGGTAGAGCATGCAGTTCGTCGAACGCAGGTTTCATTTCGTCGAGCACCAGTTCATCAAACGCAGCTTCCATTTCGTCGAACGCAGGTTTCCTTCTCAGCGGCTGTTAGCGCGGGGCGTTAACAATAACGCGAGCGGTAGTTCTTTTTTTCCAGATAATCTTTATCGATTAGCATCCTGTTCATAGGGTTATATAATTATAGTTCCTGCACACAATAAACACAAGCAAGATCAAATACAATAAGATTTGTTATTGTCAAACCAAGAGATAGAGAAAGCATGTTCCAATAGTGATGACTTTCAACTGGAGAAGATTTTGCTGAGCTTCTAGGGTAGAGCACCTCAGATGGGTCTCCCCCTCAACCATTGTAGTAGCTTGGGTTGAGCTCCCAGGTTGGAACTCCCCCTCAACTAGATTACTGTCCAGAATTGGACTTCTCCTCTCTTTATCTACCACTGTGTTAGCATGTTCATCTTCCTTCTATGGGATATCTTGATGCAGAGACATCTCCCCCTCAGTCTGATATCTTAATATTTCATCGGACGGCTCTGATTTATCGATCCAGTATCTTGTTTAGTAGCTTTATCCTATTTCGATGATACTCTGGTATGTTGTCAAAATATATCATCATTATGCTCCTTTCCAACTTGGTCCAGTTGTCATCGAGATATTCTGCATGTCTGATGGCGCAAATCTCGCACACAACTATAGGCGGTAGCTCGACTGCGACATGAAATGGCAGTGTACCGATCGTTCAAGAAATATAAAACGAGGAGTAATCCCCGAGTATCGAATCTCGAGGGAACACAGTAAGGTGGAGTTATCTATCGAGGAAGGACTTGAGATCGAAGTCCTTTAAGGCAGATGGATTGCGGAAACGGGGGGGGGGGTTGATTTGGTTTGTGGAAAATAAAGTGAAAAATCTATCACTACTCCTATGCAATGCCGCTATGCAAAGCTTCGCTTGGCGAAATGGAATCTACGTAGGCCTTGAGCGCGCTACTTCGTAAGGGCGAATGGATGAGTAGGCAAATGGAATGAGGGTCGTAAGCACCTCTTCGACACGCACGCCACTAGCAATTGCTAGTGCGGCAACGAACGCGACGGTGGGATGGATGATCGAATGGGGCGCACCTCAAACAACATAAACATAAAATGACATCACATAGACATGAAATCAAGAAATATAAACAAGTTTATGCACTCTACTTCATCATAATAGTGAGATCTACACATATACACAACAATAATAGAAGTACAAGGCAAGAAATCGACCGAATCTGAAGTCTTGTTGAAGATTCACGGTTGAAATCGTTGGGTTGTCAACCCGCGTCCAAGCTCGGTCAGCAACTGTGTCCGGGGTAGAGAGAGCTGTCACTACTCTCCAATGGACCCGTCTTCTTCGTCTCATGATCCGGAGGAGGTTGCAAGCTTCCTCTTGCTTGAAGGTGATGGCATATAGATCTCTCTTGAAGCCCTAGGATGAAGGAGGAGGCCAAAGGGACGAAACCCTGGTGGAAAAGGCGGAATCGCGCTGCTATACGGCGCGTACGGATCTCTCCGGTTTAGGTTGAAACTGCAGCTTTCATAGAAAATCGTCAGAAAATTGGTCGCGCACGGTCGAACGCACGACCGTGCGTCGACCGTGCGATACTTAAGCTCAGCAGGCGTGCAGGGGAAGAAGACCTTCCGCCCGTGCGATTTGTTCACGCACGACCAACGCCGCCCGTGCGCTGAGACGCACGAGTAAACTCCAATTCTCTGAAATCAGCAAGACACAGGTCGACCGTGCGTTTTGTTCACGCACGGGCGAATCCGCCCGTGCGTCAAAACGCACGAGTAAACTCCGATGCTCCATTTTCCTGCACAGACACAAACCCACGACCGCACAGACCGTGCGTCAAGGAAAACGCACCATCGTGCGATATGCACAGAAATTACATTGGGGAAAACGGGGCGATCAGGTCACCTGCATACATAACACACAAGCTGGGAATCCACGTCCAGCAGCACAGGGATACAGAAAATACCATGGGGAGCACGAAGTGCTTACCCCCAACACAAAGTGCGCAATTGCACACAAAAACAGGTACAACTAGCCTAAATGAGTCCGAAAATATGTATATAATAGGGACTCATCACACCCCCAGACTTACCTGTTTGCGCGTCCCGAGCAATCAAATCCGGCGGAGTATGAAAAAGGTAGCTAGCCAAAAAATTGCAAACATGGAATAGAATGTGAAGTTGCACACTTGTGTGCATAGAAGTTCATTAGAAGTAGTTTCTACATATGATAGCTAATTTATAAAAGTGTAAATGCGTAAAAAGAAATTTATTTTTACTCAAAAATGGAATGTTGGTGAATCGCGAGGTCACGCGCAGTACGAAAGTAAGCAAGTCGCGAAGGTGAGTGTTACCCAAGACCGGAACTCGGAATTATCTCTGTTGAAATCCATCAATGTCGAGAACCATAAGCTCGCCCGGTCACACTCTCTCCACGGCGCTAGTGAACTCACAAGACGAATCGATAGGACTTTAGGTTTACATGAGGCTTGGGTTACGGTTTGGAATGCAAAGATAAACGTGAAGGCTAATCGCAACCCAATTGAGCACACAAAAATGCTAAATCATAGCAGACTCAATAATACACGTGTAACACACCCCCACACATGACTTTGATACCGGGTGTGCACACGGCCTACAATAGTCTATACCATTTAGATGTTTCAATTAAAATGCTGGGGGTATACATCTATTTTTTTCTTTGCTTTTCTTTTTCTTTTCTTTTCATCCCCAGATCTAATAGCACAATTTTCAGCACATAACATTTTTAAAACTTCCACATCAACATTGAAGTTTCGCATCACCGCACCGCATTGGAAAATTACAATTCATAAATGCTTTTAGCTAAATTTTTGGTTGCAATAATAGGATTAGCTTTTATTCCTTGGTGAAGTATGGTGGAGCTGAATCAAAAGATCGGGTAAGCACAAAATGGGCTAGCAATGGTTAGTGTATAGGAATGGTAAAACAAGGCTCAAGCTTGCCAAATAGATGGCCTACGTCACGCTCAACTTGCAAATCGTTCGCACTCATGCTTCGAGAGTCGCTTGGGGCAAGTTCTTAGCCCCCGAGAAAGGTAATCCTTCCTCCCGACTCGAGCAACACGAACCTCGCATTCGCTTACACACAATACCACGCTACCACTAGATTCAACCACATTCACCATTTTGAGTAAAATAAACTAAAATCTACGCAAATCTACTAATAATAAATTAGAAGCATAAATAGAAACTAATTCTACTCAAATCCCTATGCAAACACGAGTACTCAACTAGAGCACTGCAGGAGTCAACATTCCACTCCATCTTGCAATTATTTTGGCTAATACAGCAATTTCTACATCACAACCAAGAATTGAATATACAGGAGCATACAAACAAGCGAGAGCGCGCTAAAGTGGGTGTAGTGGTGTGTGGTGAAGATGAACAAATACTATAAATGAAATAAAATACTCCTAGCATGCACTGAGATGTGCCCGTGCAGTGGGAATCACATAGCGGCTCTCCCCCAGACTTAATCTAAGCAATAGACACAAATGATGTAAACATGAAAATTAAATAAAAGACTAGGGGGAAGAAAATTTACCCATGCTCAGAAATGAGCATACCAGAAGATTGGCGATAATACTGCAATGGAAATCCAAGTCCGTCACCAAAAGATCACCACCCTACAAAAAGGACGCACCAAGCAATAGCAAAAATAATATATTAAGGCATTAGCGGATTAGAAAAATAAAAATAACAACCAAAACAGGGTTGTCTCCCAGTAGCGCTTTTGTTTACCGTCCTTAAGCTGGACTAAATACCTGTATTAAGCAGTTTAAAAGATTGTATAAGCATAAAAGCAAAAGTTAATAAATCCTAATTATTATTACATGCTCAGCAAAATAATCAACTATAAGTTGATTTAAAGTAGTAACTGCAAATAAAAGAAATGGGTCCGAAGACCCAACAACAGCAGTCAAGAGGATCAGGAGCTTTCCATCTCCAAATTTCATCTTTCTTCATCCTCTTCCTCACCTCCAATCTGCGGTCATGGATGAAGTAGCGTTTTCCACCCTGCACCCAGTCTTTCAAGGAAAACGCAGGCAATGATAATGAGGTGGAATAGGCGATTGAATTCATCATTGCCATTTTCTCTTCCTTCAAAGACTGCCACCCAGAATTACCCAAAAATGGGTCCACGATCTCATGCACCTGCAGGGGGATATATGAAACATCAGAAATTAAAGCAGGAGGGGAAGCAGGAAGGATGAATTTATCAATATTAGCATAAAAAGAAAGAGGATTAGGAAATAAACTAAATGAAGAACTAAAAGAATCAAACAAAGGAGAAGTGGCCCCGGTGTCACTCCTGGCAGGTTCCACAAAAGACTCATTGTCGACCGCATTAAGAGCACTGCAGGAAGAATATGAGCAGCTAGGAACTTCAATGATGAGTTGGACCTTCTCCTCCGGTGATGAGGTAGAAACCTCATCACTAAGGAAAATGTCCTCCTCAGTGCAACTCAGCATAGCTTCAGGCTCCATAGGCTTATCCTGCACATCTAAAAACTCGGCAATAAGAGCAGAAGACACATGCATACTGATACAAGAAAATATCTGAGTAGAAATAGGACTCAAGATAGAGTCCGATAGGAGTGAAGAAATATCCTCAGATACAGAATCCACAGGAAAGGATGGCACCAAAGAGGAAGAAAACTCCAAAATGTCGTCGTAGTGATCAATAGCGACGCTGGTCGACGCATTCGTTGTGCTCCCAAGATGACCCGGGGGCCTAACGTATGTGTCATCAGCGATGGAAGGAGCGGCGGCATAGGAAGGCAGTGGAATGGTGATAAGTGCTGGCTCATCATCATCTCCCAATTGCAATTTCCATTGCTCACAGTCCTTCAGCACGTGATCAAGACTCTGACAACACAAGCAGCGCTTCCCGGTAGGTTTTGACTGTAGAAAAGCCAAACCACCCGGTGAAGGCGATGCTCGCGATCGGGACACATACTTATAATACGTAGGTCCATTGTATGAACTATATGGATTATAATTATGGCTTCTTAAATGGCACTCATCACTAGAGTGACTAGACGCTCTACACCACCTACATGGTTGATAAGCAGACATATTGGTGCAAAGAAGGATTCACTAATAATTTAAGCTGAAAAATAACTCAGTATGCACATAGGAAAAAAAAAATTAAATCAACAGGAACCTGATTTTTGAAGTACTAAAAAAAATAAGAGAATTTACTAACACTAAATTAAAACAAATGCGATAAACAAATGGAAAAGACTTTATCTCTTGTCGCTCTCTCTCAAGCAACTCACACGACTGTGTTCCCCATCAACGGCGCCAAAAACTTGATGGCGCAAATCTCGCACACCGCTATAGGTGGTAGCTCGACTGCGACACGAAACGGCAGTGTACCGATCGTTCAAGTTATATAAAGCGAGGAGTAATCCCCGAGTATCGAATCTCGAGGGAACACAGTAAAGTGGAGCTATCTATCGAGGAAGGACTTGAGATCGAAGTCCTTTAAGGCGGATGGATTGCGGAAACGGGGGGGGGGGGGGGGGGGGGTTGATTTGGTTTGTGGAAAATAAAGTGAAAAATCTATCACTACTCCTATGCAATGCCGCTATGCAAAGCTTTGCTTGGCGGAATGGAATCAACGTAGGCCTTGAGCGCGCTACTTCGTAAGGGCGGATGGACGAGTAGGCAAATGGAATGAGGGTCGTAAGCACCTCTTCGACACGCACGCCACAAGTAATTGCTAGTGCGGCAACGAACGCGACGGCGGGATGGATGATGGAATGGGGCGCACCTCAAGCAACATAAACATAAAATGACATCACATAGACATGAAATCAAGAAATATAAACAAGTTTATGCACTCTACTTCATCATAATAGTGAGATCTACACATATACACAACAATAAGATAAGTACAAGGCAAGAAATCGACCGAATCCGAAGTCTTGTTGAAGATTCATGGTTGAAATCGCTGGGTTGTCAACCCACGTCCAAGCTCGGTCAGCAACTGCGTCCGGGGTAGACAGAGCTGTCACTACTCTCCAATGGACCCGTCTTCTTCGTCTCACGATCCGGAGGAGGTTGCAAGCTTCCTCTTGCTTGAAGGTGATGGCATATAGATCTCTCTTGAAGCCCTAGGACGAAGGAGGAGGCCAAAGGGACGAAACCCTGGTGGAAAAGGCGAAATCGCGCTGCTATACGGCGCGTACGGATCTCTCCGATTTAGGTCGAAACTGCAGCTTTTATAGAAAATCGTCAGAAAATTGGTCGCGCATGGTCGAACGCACGACCGTGCGTCGACCGTGCGATACTTAAGCTCAGCAGGCGTGCAGGGGAAGAAGACCTTCCGCTCGTGCGATTTGTTCACGCACGACCAACGCCGCCCGTGCGTTAAGACGCACGGGTAAACTTCGATGCTCTGAAATCATCAAGACACAGGTCGACCGTGCATTTTGTTCACGCACGGGCGAATCCACCCGTGCGTCAAAACGCACGAGTAAACTCTGATGCTCCGTTTTCCTGCCCAGACACAAACGCACGACCGCACAGACCGTGCGTCAAGGAAAATGCACGACCGTGCGATATGCACATAAATTACATTGGGGAAAACGGGGCGATCAGGTCACCTGCATACATGACACAAAAACTGGGAATCCACGTCCAGCAGCACAGGGATACAGAAAATACCATGGGGAGCACGAAGTGCTTACCCCCAACACAAAGTGCGCAATTGCACACAAAAACAGGTACAACTATATACTTCTAACAAAAGCATAACTAAAGGAAATATGAACGAAACTGAAGCACAAAAGCAGAAAAAAACTAGCCTAAATGAGTCCGAAAATATGTATATAATAGGGACTCATCACACCCCCAGACTTACCTGTTTGCACGTTCCGGGCAAACAAATCCGGCGGAGTATGAAAAAGGTAGCTAGCCAAAAAATTGCAAACATGGAATAGAATGCGAAGTTGCATACTTGTGTGCATAGAAGTTCATTAGAAGAAGTTTCTACATATGATAGCTAATTTATAAAAGTGTAAATGTGTAAAAAGAAATTTATTTTTACTCAAAAATTGAATGTTGGTGAATCGCGAGGTCACGCGCAGTACGAAAGTAAGCAAGTCGCGAAGGTGAATGTTACCTAAGACCAGAACTCGGAATTATCTCCGTTGAAATCCATGAACATCGAGAACCATAAGCTCACCCGGTCACACTCTCTCCACGACGCTAGTGAACTCACAAGACGAATCGATAGGACTTTAGGTTTACATGAGGCTTGGGTTACGGTTTGGAATGCAAAGATAAACGTGAAGGCTAATCGCAACCCAATTGAGCACACAAAAATGCTAAATCATAGCAGCCTCAATAATACACGTGTAACACACCCCCACACATGACTTTGAAACTGGGTGTGCACACGGCCTACAACAATCAATACCATTTAGATGTTTCAATTAAAATGCTGGGGGTATACATCTATTTTTTTCTTTGCTTTTCTTTTTCTTTTCTTTTCATCCCCAGATCTAATAGCACAATTTTCAGCACATAGACATTTTTAAAACTTCCACATCAACACTGAAGTTTCGCATCACCGCACCGCATTGGAAAATTACAATTCATAAATGCTTTTAGCTTAATTTTTGGTTGCAATAATAGGATTAGCTTTTAGTCCTTGGTGAAGTATGGTGGAGCTGAATCAAAAGATCGGGTAGGCACAAAATGGGCTAGCAATGGTTAGTGTATAGGAATGGTAAAACAAGGCTCAAGCTTGCCAAATAGATGGCCTACGTCACGCTCAACTTGCAAATCGTTCGCAACCATGCTTCGAGAGTCGCTTGGGGCAAGTTCTTAGCCCCCGAGAAAGGTAATCCTTCCTCCCGACTCGATCAACACGAACCTCGCATTCGCTTACACACAATACCACGCTACCACTAGATTCAACCACATTCACCATTTTGAGTAAAATAAACTAAAATCTACGCAAATCTACTAATTATAAATTAGAAGCATAAATAGAAACTAATTCTACTCAAATCCCTATGCAAACACGAGTACTCAACTAGAGCACTGCAAGAGTCAACATTCCACTCCATCTTGCAATTATTTTGGCTAATACAGCAATTTCTTCATCACAACCAAGAATTGAATATACAGGAGCATACAAACAAGCGAGTGCGCGCTAAAGTGGGTGTAGTGGTGTGCGGTGAAGATGAACAAATACTATAAATGAAATAAAATACTCCTAGCATGCATTGAGATGTGCCCGTGCAGTGGGTATCACATAGCGGCTCTCCCCCAGACTTAATCTAAGCAATAGACACAAATGATGTAAACATGAAAATTAAATAAAAGACTACGGGGAAGAAAAGTTACCCATGCTCAGAAATGAGCATACCAGAAGATTGGCGATAATACTGCAATGGAAATCCAAGTCCATCACCAAAAGATCACCACCCTACAAAAAGGACGCACCAAGCAATAGCAAAAATATTATATTAAGGCATTAGCGGATTAGAAAAATAAAAATAACAACCAAAACAGGGTTGTCTCCCAGTAGCGCTTTTGTTTACCGTCCTTAAGCTGGACTAAATACCTGTATTAAGCAGTTTAAAAGATTGTCTAAGCATAAAAGCAAAAGTTAATAAATCCTAATTATTATTACATGCTCAGCAAAATAATCAACTATAAGTTGATTTAAAATAGTAACTGCAAATAAAAGAAATGGGTCCGAAGACCCAACAGTAGCAGTCAAGAGGATCGGGAGCTTTCCATCTCCAAATTTCTTCTTTCTTCATCCTCTTCCTCTCCTCCAACCTGCGGTCATGGATGAAGTAGCGTTTTCCACCCTGCACCCAGTGTTTCAAGGAAAACGCGGGCAATGATGATGAGGTGGAATAGGCGATTGAATTCATCATTGCCATTTGCTCTTCCTTCAAAGACTGCCACCCAGAATTACACAAAAATGGGTCCACGATCTCATGCACCTGCAGGGGGTATATGAAACATCAGAAATTAAAGCAGGAGGGGAAGCAGGAAGGATGAATTTGTCAATATTAGCATAAAAAGAAAGAGGATTAGGAAATAAACTAGATGAAGAACTAAAAGAATCAAACAAAGGAGAAGTGACCCCGGTGTCACTCCTGGCAGGTTCCACAAAAGACTCATTGTCGACCGCATTAAGAGCACTGCAGGAAGAATATGAGCAGCTAGGAACTTCAATGATGAGTTGGACCTTCTCCTCCGGTGATGAGGTAGAAACCTCATCACTAAGGAAAATGTCCTCCTCAGTGCAACTCAGCATAGCTTCAGGCTCCATAGGCTTATCCTGCACATCTAAAAACTCGGCAATAAGAGCAGAAGACACATGCATACTGATACAAGAAAATATCTGAGTAGAAATAGGACTCAAGATAGAGTCCGATAGGAGTGAAGAAATATCCTCAGATACAGAATCCACAGGAAAGGATGGCACCAAAGAGGAAGAAAACTCCAAAATGTCGTCGTAGTGATCAACAACGACGCTGGTCGACGCATTCGTTGTGCTCCCAAGATGACCTGGGGGCCTAACGTATGTGTCATCAGCGATGGAAGGAGCGGCGGCATAGGAAGGCAGTGTAATGGTGATAAGTGCTGGCTCATCATCCTCTCCCAATTGCAATTTCCACTGCTCACAGTCCTTCAGCACGTGATCAAGACTCTGACAACACAAGCAGCGCTTCCCGGTAGGTTTTGACTGTAGAAAAGGCAAACCACCCGGTGAAGGCGATGCTCGCGATCGGGACACATACTTATAATACGTAGGTCCATAGTATGAACTATACGGATAATAATTATGGCTTCTTAAATGGCACTCATCACTAGAGTGACTAGACGCTCTACACCACCTACATTGTTGATAAGCAGACATATTGGTGCAAAGAAGGATTCACTAATAATTTAAGCTGAAAAATAACTCAGTATGCACGAAGGAAAAAAAATAAATCAACAGGAACCTGATTTTTGAAGTACTAAAAAAATAAGAGAATTTACAAACACTAAATTAAAACAAATGCGATAAACAAATGGAAAAGACTTTATCTCTTGTCGCTATCTTTCAAGCAACTCACACGACTGTGTTCCCCGGCAACGGCGCCAAAAACTTGATGGCGCAAATCTCGCACACCGCTATAGGCGGTAGCTCGACTGCGACACGAAACGGCGGTGTACCGATCGTTCAAGTAATATAAAATGAGGAGTAATCCCCGAGTATCGAATCTCGAGGGAACACAGTAAGGTGGAGCTATCTATCGAGAAAGGACTTGAGATCGAAGTCCTTTAAGGCGGATGGATTGCGGAAACGGGGGGGGGGGGGGGGGGGGATTGATTTGGTTTGTGGAAAATAAAGTGAAAAATCTATCACTACTCCTATGCAATGCCGCTATGCAAAGCTTCGCTTGGCGGAATGGAATCTACGTAGGCCTTGAGCGCGCTACTTCGTAAGGGCGGATGGACGAGTAGGCAAATGGAATGAGGGTCGTAAGCACCTCTTCGACATGCACGCCACTAGCAATTGCTAGTGCGGCAACGAACGCGACGGCGGGATGGATGATGGAATGGGGCGCACCTCAAGCAACATAAACATAAAATGACATCACATAGACATGAAATCAAGAAATATAAACAAGTTTATGCACTCTACTTCATCATAATAGTGAGATCTACACATATGCACAACAATAAGAGAAGTACAAGGCAAGAAATCAACTGAATCCGAAGTCTTGTTGAAGATTCACGGTTGAAATCGCTGGGTTGTCAACCCGCGTCCAAGCTCGGTCAGCAATTGCGTCCGGGGTAGAGAGAGCTGTCACTACTCTCCAATGGACTCGTCTTCTTCGTCTCACGATCCGGAGGAGGTTGCAAGCTTCCTCTTGCTTGAAGGTGATGGCATATAGATCTCTCTTGAAGCCCTAGGATGAAGGAGGAGGCCAAAGGGACGAAACCCTGGTGGAAAAGGCGGAATCGCGCTGCTATACGACACCTACGGATCTCTCCGGTTTAGGTCGAAACTACAGCTTTTATAGAAAATCGTCAGAAAATTGGTCGCGCACGGTCGAACGCACGACCGTGCATCGACCGTGCGATACTTAAGCTCAGCAGGCGTGCAGGGGAAGAAGACCTTCCGCCCGTGCGATTTGTTCACGCACGACCAATGCCGCCCGTGCGCTAAGACGCACGGGTAAACTCCGATGCTATGAAATCAGCAAGACACAGGTCGACCGTGCGTTTTGTTCACGCACGGGCGAATACGCCCGTGCGTCAAAACGCACGAGTAAACTCCGATGCTCCGTTTTCCTGCCCAGACACAAATGCACGATCGCACAGACCGTGCGTCAAGGAAAACGCACGACCGTGCGATATGCACAGAAATTACATTGGGGAAAGCGGGGCGATCAGGTCACCTGCATACATGACACACAAGCTGGGAATCCACGTCCAGCAGCACATGGACACAGAAAATACCATGGGGAGCACGAAGTGCTTACCCCCAACACAAAGTGCGCAATTGCACACAAAAACAGGTACAACTATATACTTCTAACAAAAGCATAACTAAAGGAAATATGAACGAAACTGAAGCACAAAAGCAGAAAAAAAAACTAGCCTAAATGAGTCCGAAAATATGTATATAATAGGGACTCATCACACCCCTAGACTTACCTGTTTGCACGTCCCGAGCAAACAAATCCGCCGGAGTATGAAAAAGGTAGCTAGCCAAAAAATTGCAAACATGGAATAGAATGCGAAGTTGCATACTTGTGTGCATAGAAGTTCATTAGAAGAAGTTTCTACATATGATAGCTAATTTATAAAAGTTTAAATGCGTTAAAAGAAATTTATTTTTACTCAAAAATGGAATGTTGGTGAATCGCGAGGTCACGCGCAGTACGAAAGTAAGCAAGTCGCGAAGGTGAATGTTACCCAAGATCGGAACTCGGAATTATCTCCGTTGAAATCCATCAACGTCGAGAACCATAAGCTCGCCCGGTCACACTCTCTCCACGGCGCTAGTGAACTCACAAGACGAATCGATAGGACTTTAGGTTTACATGAGGCTTGGGTTACGGTTTGGAATGCAAAGATAAACGTGAAGGCTAATCGCAACCCAATTGAGCACACAAAAATGCTAAATCATAGCAACCTCAATAATACACGTGTAACACACCCCCACACATGACTTTGAAACCGGGTGTGCACACGGCCTACAACAATCAATACCATTTAGATGTTTCAATTAAAACGCTGGGGGTATACATCTATTTTTTTCTTTGCTTTTCTTTTTCTTTTCTTTTCATCCCCAGATCTAATAGCACAATTTTCAGCACATAGACATTTTTAAAACTTCCACATCAACACTGAAGTTTCGCATCACCGCACCGCATTGGAAAATTACAATTCATAAATGCTTTTAGTTTAATTTTTGGTTGCAATAATAGGATTAGCTTTTAGTCCTTTGTGAAGTATGGTGGAGCTGAATCAAAAGATCGGGTAGGCACAAAATGGTCTAGCAATGGTTAGTGTATAGGAATGGTAAAACAAGGCTCAAGCTTGCCAAATAGATGGCCTACGTCACGTTCAACTTGCAAATCGTTCGCACCCATGCTTCGAGAGTCGCTTGGGGCAAGTTCTTAGCCCCCGAGAAAGGTAATCCTTCCCCCCGACTCGAGCAACACGAACCTCACATTCGCTTACACACAATACCACGCTACCACTAGATTCAACCACATTCACCATTTTGAGTAAAATAAATTAAAATCTACGCAAATCTACTAATTATAAATTAGAAGCATAAATAGAAACTAATTCAACTCAAATCCCTATGTGAAAATGCACAGTTAACCTCACTAGAATTCTCTAGAGGGGGGGTGAATAGAGATTTAAAATATTTTTGTGCAAAGTTAATAATTATATATATATGGGTGTAGTGATCACAGATTAGAGCTTCCCACACACCAACAAGAATTAAACAAGTAAAGAAAATAAATGCAAGAGGAAAAATCACAGCACAACACAAAGAAATATAGTGGTTCCCCAAACTTTGGGTAGTCCACTCTTCTACCCCCTTGGTAGGAAATTCACTATCTTGCACTGAGTCTTTTGATAAGGAGACTCTTAGAACCACCCTGAGTCTTTTGATAAGGAGACTCTTAGAACCAACTGAGTCTTTTGAAAAGGAGACTCTTAGAACCAGTACAACTGAATTTTTTGAAGAGAGATTCTAAAAACTCTTTTACAATATGTGAAAGTGAAAATAAGATAAAGAAGAAAGAGAGATAATAAAAAGATAAGAAAGAATCTTCTTCCTAGCAAGAAGATTGGAAGCACAAGAAGTAGTGAATAAAATCTCTCTTCTATAGTGAGAAGGAGATTGTAGCCCTTTTCTCTCTTTTGTGATAGCTATCAGAGTATGCAGCAGAGTGGCTTCAGAAGCAGGAGAAGATGGAAGCTTGATGGTTGCTGCAGAATTATTTCTCAATTCTCTCTCCTTTTCTCTTGGGAGCTTTTCCTCTTTTTCAATGTGTATATGGTGGATCACTTCACTTGCTCTATGACGACCACCTTGTTATTTATAGCTATGTTCATTAAAATAACACTATAGGAGATTAATCAATTAGCAGGCAGAGTATTAGAAAGAAGGAGAAATTTCCATAACAATTATATCCATAGAAGGAAAGTATTCATTCTGATTTCAAATAGTGTCCATAATGGATTTAATCAAATTAGCCAAGAATTCATTAGAGGAAAAGAATAATTCAGAACGACTATAAAGAATAATTTGATTCCATATAAATCAGATCTATGAAAGAAGGAAAGAGATCTGGTGATTTTTGAATTAAACATAGAAATCGACGTGCGTCGATTACTATTCGACGTAAGCGTCGAATTCGTCCTGGCAGAACGTCGAGAGGAGAATAAGGAAGGTGCGTCGACTAAGGTGCGTCGACTTCTCAAGATGCGTCGACTAGAAGTCAGAGCTACGTCGATATAGGATACGTCGAATTCTTCTTAAAGGTACTTCGACTCATTCTGAAAGAAACGTCGATACTACTTCGACGTTGCGTCGAATACTATTCGACGCATATTTACTTAACCTTGATTTTCCTTTCTTAGAATTCATATTCAACTCATTTTTAGGGGTTAAGAGAAATCATTTTCCCAACAATATCCCCCTATTTGTCTTAACCCTATTTGGAGGGAAATTGTACTAGCATCACAGCATTTGTAAAGAAAAGAAATATATTAAACAATCAGAAGAGAAATTGGAAAGAGAGATCATATAACCAAATTTTCCAGACTTATATAAACAGACTTCATGTTCATACCAATTAGTATTTAACTATAGGGTAAAGTATATCAATAGTATTTTCAAACATTACTCAGGAGGGGTAGGAGGAGTCTTTCTCTTTCTCTTGAATACTACTGTTTTAGGAGATGGGGGTTTCTCTTTCTCAGTTGCAGGAAGTTCACCTAGCTCCCCCTGAGCAGATTGCTCCCTATGGGATGGAACTTCCTTTGATCCTTATTCTTCTTCAATTTCTTTATCAACTTCAGCTCCAGCTGTATCTGGCTCCTTAGCTCCTACTTCAGCCAACACAGCATCTGGCTGTCCTTTTTCATTTTCAGCTTCATTCATAACAGTATCCATCTCCCCCTGAGTTTCAGTTTCTTTATTTTTCTTACCATCTGTCACATTTTCCTTTTCAGCTTCATTGTCTGCTCTGCTTGCCTCCCCTTGTAATAATACTACTTGATTTGCAGCCTCTCTTGCTATATTAAGTACCTCTATTGTTTGTTCTTCAGAGTGTAGCTCGGGTACAACTTCATTTCCAATTGTCTTGAGAAGTGCAAGACTATTATCTTTTGAGGAAGGAGGGGACTTGTGAGAGAGAGATTTAGGATTGGAGGGTTGCTCTTCATCTAAATTCTCCCCCTTCTTGACTTTCCTGGCCAGGGAGGTTAAGAAAGACCCTGTCACTCTAGAGGAAGAGAGAGAGGTCTTCAGATTTTTACAGAGGCACTGACCCCATCTATTTGGGTGTGCATGTGAAGGATGGAGGAGTGAATCTGGGAGCAGTGCTCATCCAGCATTGCTTGGAATGTTTGAGTTGCTGATGCAATGCACTGAGTAAGGAGGGCTTCAGTGGATGCAGATGGTTCATGTTGTGGTTGTTGATGAGGAGAGAGTGGTGGAGGTGGTGATGAGGGTGGAGAAAGGTTAGTTGATGTATGAGGTATTGGTGATAATGGAGGTGAAGAGGATGAGAAAGTATGAGGAGGAGGAGATGGAGAAACTGCTATTTGAGGAGCAGGTGTTTGAGAAGAGGTAGGTAGAGTAGGAGTTGTGAGGGTGGTAGAGACAATTGGAGTGGATGAAGGTGGTAGAGAAGGATTGTCTCTTTGAGGAGGAGGAGGAGGAGATGGAAGAACAGGAGAGTTAGGAGGAGAGGGAGTCCTTTCAGGAATGGAAATCATGGTTAGGATGAATGGATCCTGAATGGGAATTATAGAAGGTTTTTGGAGGATAGGCATTTAAGTTGCTCTGAATTTTTGTGCGTCGATATCTATTCGACGCATGTTGATAGTTGCTTCGATTTATATTCGGCGCTTTCTCCCGATAGCGTTGATCTGATATCGACGCATGGAAAAAGTTGCGTCGATTGGAAGTCGACGTACTTTTATTCAAGCGTCGAGTAGAGGTCGAGGCATCTGAGAGGTTGCGTTGAGTAAAAGTTGATGCACTATCATTCATGTGTCGATATAAAGTCGACGCAACTGTATCTTCGTACATTTTCTTTTTCCCTTTTTCTGATTTTGTTCTTTTATGTATTGTTTCTTTTGGCTTAGTTGCTTCTTCAGATGAAGTTTGAGAGTCATCGGCTGAATAATATGATGTTTCATCAAATTGTTTTATTTCCTTGAGGGAGTCTTCTTCCTTATTTAGTGAGTCTTTTTCTTGGTTTGATTTGATGGGTTTTGTGAATTTTATAGGGATCATCCAAGCAGGTTTGTTGGATGGAACTTGGCTGGTTGAGGGATCAGCCCCTAGGCCAAGATTTTTATGTCTCCTCGTTTGTTGTTCCGTGATTTCCTTGAGAGTTTGGCTTCTCATTTTTATTGATTCTTCAAAAGCTTTTGCCTGGGATACCTTATCCTTAAGGAGCTGGTTTTCTATTCCAGCCCTTTCTACCTCCTTTTCTATGATGTTAGCCCTTAATTCATAATTTTTAGAGCATTTAACTTCTCTATTTCTCTGGTTTTTAGCCACATTGATTTGTTCTTTTAGATCTTTAATTTCTTGTGTAGCTTTTAGTTGATCTAGACACATTCCCATAAAATCATTTCTGAAATTATCACTTTGAAAATCTATTTCATCAAACATGCTTACCTCATCCTTATCCTCAGATTCCTCTATGAGAATAAGGCTATCTTCTTTTTCATCTTCAGAAGATATGCTTTCTTCTGATCCTGTCTCACTCCATGATTTAGCACCATCATCATTCTTTGAGCCTTCAAGGGCCATCAAGCATAGATCTTCTTGCTTAGGCTCTTCATTGTCACTCTTAGAAGAGGAGCTGTCCTCAGAGTCTGTATCACTCCAGGCTTCTGCTATAAAGCCTCTTTCTTTCTTCTTCCCCTTTTTCTTGAGATCTTTCTTTTTCAGATCTTTCTTTGTCTCAGCATTTTCTGGACATTCTGGGGCAATATGTCCAGGTTTCCTGCAATAATAACAAATAATTTCTTTAGTAGGATTTTTGTCATACCTTGGTTTTGACTCTCTCCTTCTTGATCCATCTGTCCTGACCCATTTCTTGAATTTTCTGGCTAGGAAACTGAATAGTTCTTCTTCAGTGATAGAGCTTCCTTATTCTGTTGCTTTTAATGCAATGTTCCTGTCTTTTGAAGAAGTTGGAGTGTTTTCTTTTCTCTTCTTCTCTTCTCTGGTTTTCAGCAGTTACTCATAGGATCTGAGTTTTCCAAAGAGAGCATCTGTTGAAATTTCCCTTTGTCCTCTTGTGTCTCTTATTGCCCATATCCTTGAGTCCCATGAACTTGGGAGACTCATAAGCAATTTGTCATTGATCTCTGTGAGAGAGATTTCTCTATCCAAGTCCCTTAGTTGATTGATGATCAGACAGAATCTGTCATACATCTCAGAGATGCTTTCTTCATTCTTCTTTTGGAAGTTCTCATATTGAGAGATCAATAGAGCCTTCCTATCTTTTCTTTCATCAGCACTTCCTTCTACCATCTTTATGAGAGCCTCCCAAATTTCTTTGGCTGATTCACAATCAACAACCCTTTGAAAGATTTCATCAGAGAGGGTTGAGACCAGAATATTTACAGCTTTTGCATCACATGTTCCTGTCTTTTTCTCTTCAACTATCCACTCAGCCTTTGGGACAAGTGTTTGAGTCACTTCACCACTTGAGTCTTTTCTATAAGGCTTGAGAGGACCTGTCAAGATAACATTAAATAAATCTTCATCAATAGAATTCATATAAATCGTAATTCTTGTTTTCCAAACTGCAAACTTTTCAAGATTGCACATTGGTGGTCTGGTGGAAGCATAATCTTTGATTTGTGCCATGTGAAAAATAATTGTTAGAAAAATATATATTTATATATATATAAATAAGAGGTAGGATCTTTTTGATCAAGGAGTTAACCTTTTTAGATCAACCTATCTCTGATACCAATTGAAAGTGCACAGTTAACCTCACTAGAATTCTCTAAAGGGGCGTGAATAGAGATTTAAAATATTTTTGTGCAAAGTTAATAATTATATATATATATGGGTGTAGTGATCACAGATTAGAGCTTCCCACACACCAACAAGAATTAAACAAGTAAAGAAAATAAATGCAAGAGGAAAAATCGCAGCACAACACAAAGAAATATAGTGGTTCCCCAAACTTTGGGTAGTCCACTCTTCTACCCCCTTGGTAGGAAATTCACTATCTTGCACTGAGTCTTTTGATAAGGAGACTCTTAGAACCACCCTGAGTCTTTTGATAAGGAGACTCTTAGAACCAACTGAGTCTTTTGAAAAGGAGACTCTTAGAACCAGTACAACTGAATTTTTTGAAGAGAGATTCTAAAAACTCTTTTACAATATGTGAAAGTGAAAATAAGATAAACAAGAAAGAGAGATAATAAAAAGACAAGAAAGAATCTTCTTCCTAGCAAGAAGATTGGAAGCACAAGAAGTAGTGAATAAAATCTCTCTTCTATAGTGAGAAGGAGATTGTAGCCCTTTTCTCTCTTTTGTGAGAGCTATCAGAGTATGCAGCAGAGTGGCTTCAGAAGCAGGAGAAGATGGAAGCTTGATGGTTGCTGCAAAATTATTTCTCAATTCTCTCTCCTTTTCTCTTGGGAGATTTTCCTCTTTTTCAATGTGTATATGGTGGATCACTTCACTTGCTCTCTGTCGACCACCTTGTTATTTATAGCTCTGTTCATTAAAATAACACTATAGGAGAGTAATCAATTAGCAGGCAGAGTATTAGAAAGAAGGAGAAATTTCCATAATAATTATATCCATAGAAGGAAAGTATTCATTCTGATTTCAAATAGTGTCCATAATGGATTTAATCAAATTTGCCAAGAATTCATTAGAGGAAAAGAATAATTCAGAACGACTATAAAGAATAATTTGATTCCATATAAATCAGATCTATGAAAGAAGGAAAGAGATCTGGCGATTTTTGAATTAAACATAGAAATCGACGTGCGTCGATTACTATTCGACGTAAGCGTCGAATTCGTCCTGGCAGAACGTCGAGAGGAGAATAAGGAAGGTGCGTCGACTAAGGTGCGTCGACTAAGGTGCGTCGACTTCTCAAGATTCGTCGATTAGAAGTCAGAGCTACGTCGACATAGGATACGTCGAATTCTTCTTAAAGGTACTTCGACTCATTCTGAAAGAAACGTCGATACTACTACGGCGTTGCGTCGAATACTATTCGACGCATATTTACTTAACCTTGATTTTCCTTTCTTAGAATTCATATTCAACTCATTTTCAGGGGTTAAGAGAAATCATTTTCGCAACACTATGCAAACACGAGTACTCAACTAGAGCACTGCAGGAGTCAACATTCCACTCCATCTTGCAATTATTTTGGCTAATACAGCAATTTCTACATCACAACCAAGAATTGAATATACAGGAGCATACAAACAAGCGAGTGCGCGCTAAAGTGGGTGTAGTGGTGTGCGGTGAAGATGAACAAATACTATAAATGAAATAAAATACTCCTAGCATGCACTGAGATGTGCCCGTGCAGTGGGTATCACATAGCGGCTCTCCCCCGGACTTAATCTAAGCAATAGACACAAATGAAGTAAACATGAAAATTAAATAAAAGACTAGGGGGAAGAAAAGTTACCCATGCTCAGAAATGAGCATTCCAGAAGATTGGCGATAATACTGCAATGGAAATCCAAGTCCGTCACCAAAAGATCACCACCCTACAAAAAGGATGCACCAAGCAATAACAAAAATAATATATTTAGGCATTAGCGGATTAGAAAAATAAAAATAACAACCAAAACAGGGTTGTCTCCCAGTAGCGCTTTTGTTTACTGTCCTTAAGCTGGACTAAATACCTGTATTAAGCAGTTTAAAAGATTGTCTAAGCATGAAAGCAAAAGTTAATAAATCCTAATTATTATTACATGCTCAGCAAAATAATCAACTATAAGTTGATTTAAAGTAGTAACTGCAAATAAAAGAAATGGGTCTGAAGACCCAACAGCAGCAGTCAAGAGGATCGGGAGCTTTCCATCTCCAAATTTCATCTTTCTTCATCCTCTTCCTCTCCTCCAATCTGCGGTCATGGATGAAGTAGCATTTTCCACCATGCACCCAGTCTTTCAAGGAAAACGCAGACAATGATGATGATGAGGTGGAATAGGCGATTGAATTCATCATTGCCATTTGCTCTTCCTTCAAAGACTGCCACCCAGAATTACCCAAAAATGGGTCCACGATCTCATGCACCTGTAGGGGGGTATATGAAACATCAGAAATTAAAGCAGGAGGGGAAGCAGGAAGGATGAATTTATCAATATTAGCATAAAAAGAAAGAGGATTAGGAAATAAACTAGATGAAGAACTAAAAGAATCAAACAAAGGAGAAGTGGCCCCGGTGTCACTCATGGCAGGTTCCACAAAAGACTCATTGTCGACCGCATTAAGAGTACTGCAGGAAGAATATGAGCAGCTAAGAACTTCAATGATGAGTTGGACCTTCTCCTCCGGTGATGAGGTAGAAACCTCATCACTAAGGAAAATGTCCTCCTCAGTGCAACTCAGCATAGCTTCAGGCTCCATAGGCTTATCCTGCACATCTAAAAACTCGGCAATAAGAGCAGAAGACACATGCATACTGATACAGGAAAATATCTGAGTAGAAATAGGACTCAAGATAGAGTCCGATAGGAGTGAAGAAATATCCTCAGATACAGAATCCACAGGAAAGGATGGCACCAAAGAGGAAGAAAACTCCAAAATGTCGTCGTAGTGATCAACAGTGACGCTGGCCGACGCATTCGTTGTGCTCCCAAGATCACCCGGGGGCCTAACGTATGTGTCATCAGCGATGGAAGGAGCAGCGGCATAGGAAGGCAGTGGAATGGTGATAAGTGCTGGCTCATCATCCTCTCCCAATTGCAATTTCCATTGCTCACAGTCCTTCAGCATGTGATCAAGACTCTGACAACACAAGCAGCGCTTCCCGGTAGGTTTTGACTGTAGAAAAGCCAAACCACCCGGTGAAGGCGATGCTCGCGATCGTGACGCATACTTATAATACGTAGGTCCATAGTATGAACTGTACGGATAATAATTATGGCTTCTTAAATGGCACTCATCACTAGAGTGACTAGACGCTATACACCACCTACATTGTTGATAAGCAGACATATTGGTGCAAAGAAGGATTCACTAATAATATAAGCTGAAAAATAACTCAGTATGCACGAAGGAAAAAAAATTAAATCAACAGGAACCTGATTTTTGAAGTACTAAAAAAAATAAGAGAATTTACAAACACTAAATTAAAACAAATGCGATAAACAAATGGAAAAGACTTTATCTCTTGTCGCTCTCTCTCAAGTAACTCACACGATTGTGTTCCCCGACAACGGCGCCAAAAACTTGATGGCGCAAATCTCGCACACCGCTATAGGCGGTAGCTCGACTGCGACACAAAACGGCAGTGTACCGATCGTTCAAGTAATATGAAACTAGGAGTAATCCCCGAGTATCGAATCTCGAGGAAACACAGTAAGGTGGAGCTATCTATCGAGGAAGGACTTGAGATCGAAGTCCTTTAAGGCGGATGGATTGCGGAAACGGGGGGGTTGATTTGGTTTGTGGAAAATAAAGTGAAAAATCTATCACTACTCCTATGCAATGCCTCTATGCAAAGCTTCGCTTGGCAGAATGGAATCTACGTAGGCCTTGAGCGCGCTACTTCGAAAGGGTGGATGGACGAGTAGGAAAATGGAATGAGGGTCGTAAGCACCTCTTCGACACGCACGCCACTAGCAATTGCTAGTGCGGCAACGAACGCGACGGCAGGATGGATGATGGAATGGGGCGCACCTCAAGAAACATAAACATAAAATGACATCACATAGACATGAAATCAAGAAATATAAACAAGTTTATGCACTCTACTTCATCATAATAGTGAGATCTACACATATACACAACAATAAGAGAAGTACAAGGCAAGAAATCGATCGAATCCGAAGTCTTGTTGAAGATTCACGGTTGAAATCGCTGGGTTGTCAACCCGAGTCCAAGCTCGGTCAGCAACTGCGTCCGTGGTAGAGAGAGCTGTCACTACTCTCCAATGGACCGGTCTTCTTCGTCTCACGATCCGGAGGAGGTTGCAAGCTTCCTCTTGCTTGAAGGTGATGGCATATAGATCTCTCTTGAAGCCCTAGGATGAAGGAGGAGGCCAAAGGGACGAAACCCTGGTGGAAAAGGCGGAATCGCGCTGCTATACGGCTTGTACGGATCTCTCCGGTTTAGGTCGAAACTACAGCTTTTATAGAAAATCGTCAGAAAATTGGTCGCGCACGGTCGAACGCATGACCGTGCGTCGACCGTGCGATACTTAAGCTCAGCAGGCGTGCAGGGGAAGAAGACCTTCCGCCCGTGCAATTTGTTCACGCACGACCAACGCCGCCCGTGCTCTAAGACGCACGGGTAAACTACGATGCTCTGAAATCAACAAGACACAGGTCGACCGTGCGTTTTGTTCACGCACGGGCGAATCCGCCCGTGCGTCAAAACGCACGAGTAAACTCTGATGCTCCGTTTTCCTGCTCAGACACAAACGCACGACCGCACAGACTGTGCGTCAAGGAAAATGCACGACCGTGCGATATGCACAGAAATTACATTGGGGAAAACGGGGCGATCAGGTCACCTGCATACATGACACACAAGCTGGGAATCCACGTCCAGCAGCACAGGGATACAAAAAATACCATGGGGAGCACGAAGTGCTTACCCCCAACACAAAGTGCGCAATTGCACACAAAAACAGGACAACTATATACTTCTAACAAAAGCATAACTAAAGGAAATATGAACGAAACTGAAGCATAAAAGCAGAAAAAAACTAGCCTAAATGAGTCCGAAAATATGTATATAATAGGGACTCATCACACCCCCAGACTTACCTGTTTGCGCGTCCCGAGCAAACAAATCCGGTGGAGTATGAAAAAGGTAGCTAGCCAAAAAATTGCAAACATGGAATAGAATGCGAAGTTGCATACTTGTGTGCATAGAAGTTCATTAGAAGAAGTTTCTACATATGATAACTAATTTATAAAAGTGTAAATGCGTAAAAAGAAATTTATTTTTACTCAAAAATGGAATGTTGGTGAATCGCGAGGTCACGCACAGTACGAAAGTAAGCAAGTCGCGAAGGTGAATGTTACCCAAGACCGGAACTCGGAATTATCTCCGTTGAAATCCATCAACGTCGAGAACCATAAGCTCGCCCTGTCACACTCTCTCCACGGTGCTAGTGAACTCACAAGACGAATCGATAGGACTTTATGTTTACATGAGGCTTGGGTTACGGTTTGGAATGCAAAGATAAACGTGAAGGCTAATCGCAACTCAATTGAGCACACAAAAATGCTAAATCATAGCAACCTCAATAATACACGTGTAACACATCCCCACACATGACTTTGAAACTGGGTGTGCACACGGCCTACAACAATCAATACCATTTAGATGTTTCAATTAAAACGTTGGGGGTATACATCTATTTTTTTCTTTGCTTTTCTTTTTCTTTTCTTTTCATCCCCAGATCTAATAGCACAATTTTCAGCACATAGACATTTTTAAAACTTCCACATCAACACTGAAGTTTCGCATCACCGCACCGCATTGGAAAATTACAATTCATAAATGCTTTTAGCTTAATTTTTGGTTGCAATAATAGGATTAGCTTTTAGTCCTTGGTGAAGTATGGTGGAGCTGAATCAAAAGATCGGGTAGGCACAAAATGGGCTAGCAATGGTTAGTGTATAGGAATGGTAAAACAAGGCTCAAGCTTGCCAAATAGATGGCCTACGTCACGCTCAACTTGCAAATCGTTCGCACCCATGCTTCGAGAGTCGTTTGGGGCAAGTTCTTACCCCCGAGAAAGGTAATCCTTCCTCCCGACTCGAGCAACACGAACCTCGCATTCGCTTACACACAATACCACGCTACCACTAGATTCAACCACATTCACCATTTTGAGTAAAATAAACTAAAATCTACGCAAATCTACTAATTATAAATTAGAAGCATAAATAGAAACTAATTCTACTCAAATCCCTATGCAAACACGAGTACTCAACTAGAGCACTGCAGGAGTCAACATTCCACTCCATCTTGCAATTATTTTGGCTAATACAGCAATTTCTACATCACAACAAAGAATTGAATATACAGGAGCATACAAACAGGCGAGTGCGCGCTAAAGTGGGTGTAGTGGCGTGCCGTGAAGATGAACAAATACTATAAATGAAATAAAATACTCCTAGCATGCACTGAGATGTGCCCGTGCAGTGGGTATCACATAGCGGCTCTCCCCCAGACTTAATCTAAGCAATAGACAGAAATGATGTAAACATGAAAATTAAATAAAAAACTACGGGGAAGAAAAGTTACCCATGCCCATAAATGAGCATACCAGAAGATTGGCGATAATACTGCAATGGAAATCCAAGTCCGTCACCAAAAGATCACCACCCTACAAAAAGGTCGCACCAAGCAATAGCAAAAATAATATATTAAGGCATTAGCGGATTAGAAAAATAAAAATAACAACCAAAACAGGGTTGTCTCCCAGTAGCGCTTTTGTTTACCGTCCTTAAGCTGGACTAAATACCTGTATTAAGCAGTTTAAAAGATTGTCTAAGCATAAAAGCAAAAGGTAATAAATCCTAATTATTATTACATGCTCAGCAAAATAATCAACTATAAGTTGATTTAAAGTAGTAACTGCAAATAAAAGAAATGGGTTCGAAGACCCAACAGCAAAAGTCAAGAGGATCAGGAGCATTCCATCTCCAAATTTCATCTTTCTTCATCCTCTTCCTCTCCTCCAATCTGCGGTCATGGATGAAGTAGCGTTTCCACCCTGCACCCAGTCTTTCAAGGAAAACGCAGGCAATGATGATGAGGTGAAATAGGCGATTGAATTCATCATTGCCATTTGCTCTTCCTTCAAAGACTGCCACCCAGAATTACCCAAAAATGGGTCCACGATCTCATGCACCTGCAGGGGGATATATGAAACATCAGAAATTAAAGCAGGAGGGGAAGCAGGAAGGATGAATTTATCAATATTAGCATAAGAAGAAAGAGGATTAGGAAATAAACTAGATGAAGAACTAAAAGAATCAAACAAAGGAGAAGTGGCCCCGGTGTCACTCCTGGCAGGTTCCACAAAAGACTCATTGTCGACTGCATTAACAGCACTGCAGGAAGAATATGAGCAGCTAGGAACTTCAATGATGAGTTGGACCTTCTCCTCCGGTGATGAGGTAGAAACCTCATCACTAAGGAAAATGTCCTCCTCAGTGCAACTCAGCATAGCTTCAGGCTCCATAGGCTTATCCTGCACATATAAAAACTCGGCAATAAGAGCAGAAGACACATGCATAGTGATACAAGAAAATATCTGAGTAGAAATAGGACTCAAGAAAGAGTCCGATAGGAGTGAAGAAATATCCTCAGATACAGAATCCACAGGAAAGGATGGCACCAAAGAGGAAGAAAACTCCAAAATGTCGTCGTAGTGATCAACAGCGACGCTGGTCGACGCATTCGTTGTGCTCCCAAGATGACCCGGGGGCCTAACGTATGTGTCATCAGCGATGGAAGGAGCGGCGTCATAGGAAGGCAGTGGAATGGTGATAAGTGTTGGCTCATCATCCTCTCCCAATTGCAATTTCCATAGCTCACAGTCCTTCAGCACGTGATCAAGACTCTGACAACACAAGCAGCGCTTCCCGGTAGGTTTTGACTGTAGAAAAGCCAAACCAACCGGTGAAGGCGATGCTCGCGATTGGGACGCATACTTATAATACGTAGGTCCATAGTATGAACTATACAGATTGTAATTATGGCTTCTTAAATGGCACTCATCACTAGATTGACTAGACGCTCTACACCACCTACATTGTTGATAAGCAGACATATTGGTGCAAAGAAGGATTCACTAATAATATAAGCTGAAAAATAACTCAGTATGCACGAAGGAAAAAAAAATTAAATCAACAGGAACCTGATTTTTGAAGTACAAAAAAAAAATAAGAGAATTTACAAACACTAAATTAAAACAAATGCGATAAACAAATGGAAAAGACTTTATCTCTTGTCGCTCTCTCTCAAGCAACTCACACGACTGTGTTCCCCGGCAACGGCGCCAAAAACTTGATGGCGCAAATCTCGCACACCGCTATAGGCGGTAGCTCGACTGCGACACGAAACGGCAGTGTACCGATCGTTCAAGTAATATAAAACGAGGAGTAATCCCCGAGTATCGAATCTCGAGGGAACACAGTAAGGTGGAGCTATCTATCGAGGAAGGACTTGAGATCGAAGTCCTTTAAGGTGGAAGGATTGCGGAAACGGGGGGGGGGGGGGGGGGGGGGGGGGGGGGGTTGATTTGGTTTGTGGAAAATAAAGTGAAAAATCTATCACTACTCCTATGCAATGCCGCTATGCAAAGCTTCGCTTGGCGGAATGGAATCTACGTAGGCCTTGAGCACGCTACTTCGTAAGGGCGGATGGACGAGTAGGCAAATGGAATGAGGGTCGTAAGCACCTCTTCGACACGCACGCCACTAGCAATTGCTAGTGCGGCAACGAACGCGACGGCGGGATGGATGATGGAATGGGGCGCACCTCAAGCAACATAAACATAAAATGACATCACATAGACATGAAATAAGGAAATATAAACAAGTTTATGCACTCTACTTCATCATAATAGTGAGATCTACACATATACACAACAATAAGAGAAGTACAAGGCAAGAAATCGACCGAATCCGAAGTCTTGTTGAAGATTCACGATTGAAATCGTTGGGTTGTCAACCCGCGTCCAAGCTCGGTCAGCAACTGCGTCCGGGGTAGAGAGAGCTGTCACTACTCTCCAATGGACCCGTCTTCTTCGTCTCACGATCCGGAGGAGGTTGCAAGCTTCGTCTTGCTTGAAGGTGATGGCATATAGATCTCTCTTGAAGCCCTAGGATGAAGGAGGAGGCCAAAGGGACGAAACCCTGGTGGAAAAGGTGGAATCGCGCTGCTATACGGCGCGTACGGATCTCTTCGGTTTAGGTCGAAACTGCAGCTTTTATAGAAAATCGTCAGAAAATTGGTCACGCACGGTCGAACGCACGACCGTGCGTCGACAGTGCGATACTTAAGCTCAGCAGACGTGCAGGGGAAGAAGACCTTCCACCCGTGCGATTTGTTCACGCACGACCAACGCCGCCCGTGCGTCAAAACGCACGAGTAAACTCCGATGCTCCGTTTTCCTGCCCAGACACAAACGCACGACCGCACAGACCGTGCGGCAAGGAAAATGCATGACCGTGCGATATGCACAGAAATTACATTGGGGAAAATGGGGCGATCAGGTCACCTGCATACATGACACACAAGCTGAGAATCCACGTCCAGCAGCACAGGGATACAGAAAATACCATGGGGAGCACAAAGTGCTTACCCCCAACACAAAGTGCGCAATTGCACACAAAAACAGGTACAACTATATACTTCTAACAAAAGCATAACTAAAGGAAATATGAACGAAACTGAAGTACAAAAGCAGAAAAAAAAAAAACTAGCCTAAATGAGTCCGAAAATATGTATATAATAGGGACTCATCAATGTCTTCAAAACAATTGATTGTATCGTCGAGACAACTGGTTTGGCTTTAGATAATGTTCAACTCTTCTTGAGAGGCTTCTTTAGCATTTAGCCTGACCTTCTTCTAAGAAACAAATGATTTGTGATAAATATTAAAGAGAGTTGAAATTACTCTAAGTTTAACATCCCCAATTGGAATTTGAAGAAGTTAAACTTAGCTTCATCTAGGGGCTTTGTGAATATATCATCCACTTGTTTGTCTGTGGGGACAAACTCAAGAGTGATATCTTCATTCTCCACATACTCCCTAATGAAGTGATACCTGATCTCAATATGCTTAGTCCTACTGTGTGAGACATCCAATTAGTTCAAAGTCATGAATTCTTGGGTACCATAAGCCAAGATTCAGTGTGCCTTTAAGGTATCTCAAAATCCTCTTTGCAGTAGCATAGTGAGATTCCTTAGAGTTCACCTGAAATCTAGCACATAAGTTGAAAACATTATGTCTGGTGTATTGGTAATAAGGTAGAGCAAGGATTCAATTATGCTTATGTACTTGGTTTCATCAAAAGGTTTCCCTTTCTCATCCTTGTCTAGAGTCATAGTTGAACACATTGGAGTCCTCATTGAGGTTGCATTCTCCATTCTGAATTTATTAATTAACTCATTGGTTTCATCAAAAGGTTTCTCTTTCTCATCCTTCTCCAGATTCAGAGTTGAAACCATTGGAGTCCTCATTGAGGTTGCATTCTCCATTTCGAATTTCTTAATTAACTCCTTGGTGAACTTCGTCTGCGAGATGAAAATTCTATCTTCAGATCATTTCACTTGAAGTCTTAAGAAATTCTTCAGCTCACCCATACTGTTAATTTCAAATTTCCCTTGCATCAAGTTAGAGAACTTTTTGTAGAGGTGATCATATGTAGATCCAAAGATAATATCATCAACATATATTTGCACTAGCAGAATCTTTTCTTTTACTTCCCTAAGAAATAATGTCTTATCTATATTTCTTCTTGTGAACTTATTCTCTAGAAGAAAGCTAGAGAGCATCTCATACCAGGCTCGGGGAGCCTATTTCAGACCATATAAAGCATTGCGTAAAAAATAAATGTAGTCAGGGAAAGTTGAATCAACTAAACCTGGGGGTTGTTCCACGTATAGTTCTTCCTTTAAATTACCATTAAGGAAGGCTGACTTTACGTCCATTTGTTAGACTTTAAACCCTTTGTGAGCAGCATACTCTAGGAACAACCTGGTCGCTTTGAGTCTGGCCACTGGAGAAAATGTTTGATCGAAGTCGATCCCTTCTTCTTGTCGATAACCTTTAGCTACAAGCTTGGACTTGTTCTTGGTGATAGTCTATTTTCGTCCAGCTTGTTTCTGAAGACCCATTTCATCTTTATCACATTTTAACCTTTGGGCCTTGGTACTAGCTTCCAAACTTTGATCCTATTAAATTGATTGAGCTCCTCTTCCATAACGATGATCCATGAAGCATCTTGGTTTGTCTCTTCAAATTTCTTCGGCTCAATCTTTGAAAGAAAACTTAAGTGCAATAATTCGTTAGGTGTGCCTCTTCTTGTCCGGATTCCTTCACTTGGATCTCCAATTATCAGATCAACGGGGTGATCTCTTGAGTATCTGATCATGATATTCCTTGCAGTCCCACTAGAAGTTTCTCCTACTTCTGGTGCGCATTCTTCATCTCCATGCTCTTCATCTTCTTCCATCAAATTTGGAGAGTAGATGTTGATGGAGCTTGGAACGTCTTCTTTGAATGCTTCTTTTAATCTCAACTCTTTTAGCTGAGCACCTGCATCTTCAACAAAGATACTAGACGGGTTGCTATGGAGCATGCTCGTCTCATCAAATATAACATTAATTGATTCTTCTACAACCAGAGTTTTCTTATTGAAAATCATATATGCATTACTATGGCTACTATATCCTACGAAAGTACCTTCAAAATATTTTTCACTAAACTTGGTTTTGTAATACTTTCCATTATTAAGTACAAAGCATTTTATTCCAAAGATCCTGAAATAGGACACAGTCGTTTTCCTGCCCTTCAGAAGTTCATAAGGTGTCATACGATGGTCCTTGTGGATTAAGGCTCTATTTTGCACGTGACACACAGTATTGACTGCTTCAGCCCAGAGATACTCTGGTAATGAAGATTCATTCAACATTATTCTACATGCCTCAATTGGTGTTCTGTTCTTTCTCTTGGCGACTCCATTTTGTTGTGGAGTGCGAGGAGAGGAAAGTTCATGAAAGATACCTTGGCTTGCACAAAACTCTGTCATGGCACCAGATTCAAATTTTGTTCCATGGTCACTTCTGATTTTGACCACAGAGCAGTTCAATTCATTCTGTATTTGCCTAACAAAGGTAGTGAAAGAGTCAAAGGTGTCTGACTTGTATTTTAGAAAGAATACCCATGCAAAACGTGAGTAGTCATCAACAATAACCAAGGTGGTAAGATTTACCTCCAAAACTACGAACACCATAAGACCGAATAAGTCTATATGAAGCAGATATAAACATCTGGAAGAATCTTTAGTAGCAATGATTTTAAAGGTGGCCCTTGTCTGCTTACCCATCTGGCAGGCGTGACATGAACTCTATTTAACGCATTTAATATCGGGAGCATCACGCACTAAGTTGTGAGAAAATGGTATATTTATCATTTTGAAATTAATATGTGTTAATCTCTTGTGCCATTGATCACAAATAGATACACTATCTTTTGCCAAAAAGCACACTAGTGTAGAAGATTCTAAACATAGAAAATTAAAACAGAATATATTTCTACTCCGAGTGCCTATTAAAATAATTTCAGAATTAGAAGACGGTTTTATCAGACACTTGTCCTTGTAGAATTCAACAACATACCCTTTGTCATAAAGTTGACTTATTCTCATGAGATTATGTTATAATCTCTTAACATAAGCCAAGTCTGTGTAAGAGATGATACCATTAGATATCATACCCTAGCCTTTAGTGATTCCTCTGTCAGATCTGCCAAAAATAACTTGTAGACCGTCTTTGACTGAGGTATAATCTCGTAGTAAGCTTCTTCGTCCAGTCATATGCCTGGAAAATCCACTATTCAAATACCAGATAGGATTTTTGTTGGCCTTTGGACATACCTGCATTCATAGATTAAATACCCTTAGGAACCCAAATAGATTTGGGTCCTTGCTTCCTTGTTAAACAAACACCACTAGGGATGTTAACATTGTGAGGGGTCATTTTTGCATTGTTAACTCGTGGAGTCTTAGAGTTAATAGAATTGAACCAGCAATCTATGACAAAATGACCAATTTTGCCACAACACTAATAGCCAAACCTGTTGTACCTTCTTTTCTTCTCCTGCTTTACCTTTTGAATGGGAGGTCTAGCAGGATCTATTGACTTAGAAGTGGAAGCCTCATGAGTACAACATACACATGGCTTTTTTGTCTCATGTGGCTTTGTAGCAACGGATTTAACCTTTGGTGCTTTCTTAGCACTCGATCCATGAACGAATGGACCATAATTCTTTAGGACAAATCTCTTCATGAGGTTCCTTGAGATCACTCATTCCAAAATCTCTAGGACGACTCCATCCTTAGTTATTCTCGCTAAGAGCAATGTACGTTGGTCTAGCATGATGACCGTAGGAAGTTTCAAGGTCATATTGATTAGTTGCAAAAACTACCTTCTTGAAAGAAGATTGACTTTGAGGAGTTTCCCTTTGCCCTTCGCAGCATTATGTCCAATGCCACCCTTATTTGAAGCAGAAAATCCTTCAATAATAGGAAGGATAGTCTTTGGATTCGAGAAGCTTCCTTTCAATCACTAATTTTTCTTCCAATTCATGGATGACTTTCTCTTTCATACTTACTAGAGTTCAGTAGAGCATTTCAATTCCTCTTTTAAAGATTGGATTTCGTCGCTGAGAAGGAGTCAATCTTTTAATTTCCTCCCTCAGTTTAGATTCCAATGCCATGAGAGAGGCAATCTCCTTGGCCTGATATTTGATCGCTTTGCGGCATTTGTCAAATACCTTCAGTAATGCTTGGTGCTGAACCATTAAGTCTGACTCCTCAAATGAGTAGTCTTCATGACCAGTGGAGCTAGTATCTGATTCAGATAAAGGAGTATGATAATTTACCTTCCCATTATATTGGGAGTCGTAGTTCTCATCATTAGAATGTGTCATTATCCCAAAGTAGGAATCTTCATCGGAGCTTGACTCACTTGAGACGTTGTCACTTAGAGTCTTAGGCATCTTCAAGATGAAGCTCTTTTCTTATTTCTTTTTTACTTCTGAAGTATCTCTTCTCTTCTTTCTTCGATCCTTCCTTATTTTTGTGAGGATAGTCGGCGATCACGTGTCCTGGCTTATTACAACAGTAGAAAAATGATGTCAGAAGAAATATATTTGTTCTATTTCGATTTATACCCGTCGTTGCTGCTGGAGGTCTTCTTGCGATGATCACCATCACAACGTGATCTTCTGGAATTAGATGAGGAAGGATGATGTCTCATTTTCTTCCTCTTACTGTGCATCCTCTTAAACTGTCTGGATAGTAGTTAGAACTCTCCATCTGACATTTCAAAATTGGAGGAGCTTGCTTCTGATTCATCATGTTCATCTGCAGCCTGTGTCCTTACCGGTGACACAACTCTGCTTTTTCATGACCCTTCAGCCTTCAGTGTTACAGACCTCTCTTTGCCTGAACTCCTGCTTCCCTCTTCTTTTGCCTTTCTGGTGTTTAATTGCAGCTCATGGGAAAGCAGCTTCCCGAACAAATTATGTGGTTCGATGTTGGGCAGCTTACCAAACTCTCTTATGGAAATAACCTTGATATCCCATTCTTTTGTCAGGGATCTCAAGAACTTGTCATTAAGTTCACCGTTAGTAAACTCACGATCATAGTTTCTTAGGCCCGACCTTCGAATGTTGGGCAGCTTACCAAGCTCTCCGCTGATGTGGACCTTCTCCACCACCCCGGACCGGGTGGTGACCTTGAGTTCTACGACCTCTTCCACGGCATCCAGCCAGGACTGCTCTCCCCAACCTTCTTCCCTCTCCTCATCGCAAGTTGTCACTTCGACCTTCTCTTCCCCTCCCCCCCCCCCCGAACCTTCATCACCTCATCCGCCCCTCCCTCCTAGGACCAACCTTCTACCTCTTCTTTCTCCTCCTCTCCCTTCTCCTCTTCTCCTCCCATCTCCTCTTCTGCCTCTCCGAGACCCACCGGCTCTCCGACATCCTGATCCCACTTTTCTGCTTCAGCTATCCAGGAGATGGTGTTGACCTCCGTCACGTAGCACCGTCTTGCTACCTTCAGATCCCCTCTTACCCGAATCTGGACCCCCTTGAGCTGAATTTGAGACAGTGGTGGAAGGTGGAGGGGATACAGTGGAAAGCGCTGATTAGTGGCCGTCCGAAGATGGCACTATAGCTGTCAGGGGCATCCACTATGACGAAGCGGAAATTCCGAGATTGCCCGCCCAGGACTACGTAGAGCCTCACTCCCCCCTCTACCTCCTTCCTCTCTCCGGAGAACCCGAACAATGGTCCATCCGAGGCCAACACCCTTTTAGCTTCCACCTTCATCTCATCGAACGCCTTCTTGAAGATGACATTGATGGAGCTTCCATTGTGCACGAGAATCTGGGACACCGTGAAGTTCTCGATGGCGGTCTAGATGACCAATGCGTCGTAGAAAGTGTCCTTATGACCCGGCATGTCCCTTTGAGAGAAAGTGATTTTTTCTGCTGGGGGTGGGGCCGTGGATGTCGAAGCCATGCTCCGACGGTAAATGGTATGGATGCTCGCCTTGCGGGTTGCCTATACCCCTACTCCCCTGTAGATCACTCTAATCCCTCCTCGGGTCCCCACATTGGCCCGGTCCTCACACCTCTCCTCCTCGTCCTCCCAAGGCAGGACTTCCTCGATCCTCACCTGCTGCTGCTGCCGCGGCGCCGACATTCTAGCCCTCTTTGTCTCTTAGAATTCTGGGCAGGTGGCCGTTGCGTGACCTTCCTCATCGTGCAAGTCACAGTATGGCAATGCCACCTCTTCCCTCTCGGCCTCCGCCGCCCTATTTCCCCTTCTCCTTCCTACTCCTGCTTCCGCTCCTTCTCTCCTTCCTCTTCCTCCTCGTCCTTGCCTTATCGCCATGGCTTGCTGAGGCGGGGGAGGCACCAGCCTTGGACCATGCCTCCATCCCAACTGTTGGGGTCTTCCTTGCCCTCCATAGAAGTTACCCCCTCCTGGGGCGTAACCTCTTCCTTGACCTTGCATCCCCCCCCCCCCCCCCCCCCCCCCGCCATGTTGCCTCCATCCCCCCTCCGGGGCCTGGGGCTCTTCCCTTCTCCGCACCTCCTGCTGCTTGACCTCCGGATCACTGAGCTTTACTAGCCTCTTGGTGAGCTCTGGATTGTCCTCCTCACTCTCAACCTCCTCCGCCACCCTCTCCATCAACTCCTCGTATGAGACGGGGGCCTTCCTCTTCAGATCCATCTTGAAGAAACTCTCCTTCAGCCCCAACGTGAAGGCGAGCTGAAGGGCAAACCTGGGCATCTCCTGGGTGAGCAATACTTCTTCCAGAAACCGATCTGCATAATGAGCCAACGACTCCTTGGGCTCCTACTTCACCTTGAAGAGGGACTCGGCGTCCTTCTTCCTCTTCTTTGAAGTTGAAAACCGCAACAAAAATCTTCTACGCAAATCCTCAAATGCGTAGATTGATCCGACAGGGAGTTGGTGGAACCACTCCCGGGCCTTCTCCTTTAGGGTGACGTCGAAGAGCCAACACTTGAAGGCATCCGACATCGGCATGATAGAGTCCGAGTCCTCGAACGACTGCAGGTGCTGTACTGGGTCATCCCGATCATGGTAGTAGACCCTTTCCCAGTCTCCGAACCCTTCCGGGACGGGTGCGGAAAGCACCAGCTCATAGAAGGGGCTTCCTCTACCTACTATCCTTTCCTGCTCCACACGCCCCCCGAGCTCCCTCACCTGGCTTGAGCTTGCTGGGGCACTGCTCGCGAGAGCCACCCTCGCCGGAGTCGCTCCTACGGGCGCTGCGGCCGCCAGGATCGCGCTCGCCTGCGCCACACCCACCTGCAGTGCACTCGCCTGCGCCACACCCGCCTGCACTGCGCTCGCCTGCGCCACGCTTGCCTTCCCTATGCTCGCTGGCACCGAACTCGCTGGACTGGCGAACAGCACTCACCCCTCCAGGTCCTGCACTGACCCTCTACAAGTTGAGGGGCAGCTAGCCCATACTAGTCCCTCGGAAGAAGCAGACTGGGGACTCAGGAACAGACTAAGACCTTAGTCACAGTGAGGAGGTCCCACCACAAACCCGGAAGATCGTTGAGCACTTCCCCTCCCAAGCCAAAGTTGAGACTTGGGCACCTTGGAGAGCTAGAGAGCTAAACCAAAGTAGCTAAGGGAGAAAGAAGCTCTGAGAACTGAGATTGGAATCCTCTCCCAAGGTGCCCTTCAAGGTCTATTTATAGTTTTTTGCTCAGGGTCTGTCAATAGCGGAATTCCTCCTTTTGGTTTTACTAAACGCACCCCAGTTTGGCCTGCTAACAGCCAAACTCCGTTGTTGGAAAAGGCTAACGACATACCACAAAGGGCAGAGGGGTAATTTTGCCTCCTTAGCCTATGGACAATTGGCATGCGTGAAGGCTACTTGCGAGAGCTCCTACGAGTCTCCTCACGAGTATGGCTCGCGAAACCCCCTTTAGGCGATTGCCATGCGAAGGCTCCGCCCGCATCCCTCTAGCGACATCCACCGAGGCCAGGTCTCGTATACCTTCTTGCGAGCTCCCCTCGGCCTTGTGAGAGTACTGAACTGGATGGAAGATCGAGCCCGTCGAGCTGAGCTGCATATGGAGGAAAATCGCTGAGACAACTCTGTCCCAGCAGATCCGCCGAGATGGGACAGAAGTGACCGCTGAGACGGCTGACCCTCTCAGCCCAACCGCTGAGACAGGTTTAAAGGAGCTGTTAGTCGGACGCAGGACAAATTTTTTCGAACGCCGAGCTGAGAAGCAAGTTCGCCGAACTGGGAAGCAAGTTCGTCGAACATGGAAACTTGGAAAGAGTCCTGCTCGTCCACTTTCTCGCGAGCGGCGGGTGAGTGCCCGGCTCGCCCGCCTTCCTGTGAGCGGCCTTTGAGGCTCTGGCTCGCCTTCTTTGTTACTCCTTTTGCCTATTGATTTCTCCATCTATGCCCATCTCCTGGCGATTATCGGGGTTGTACAGTGCCACTCGTGACTCTGGCCCATTCGCGCTCGCGCGGATTTCGCCGCGAGTAGTCCTTGATGCACTGTTGTCGAGCTAGACTTCTTGGTCGCCCTAGCGCGGGGGGCGCCATACGCGAGTGGTCTGTGAGAGCCCCACTCGCTGTTCGCTCTCGCCCAGGTGGGGTTGCACCTGGCTTGCCCTCGCGCTCGACTTCTCCCGGTTGAAACTTGACTCTAGCTTGATTCAGCCTTCTCGCTTGGGGCGAACCCGAGGTTGTACAACACCAATCTTAAATAGGTCCTACTGTTGTAGGTCATTTGTAACACAATTAGCTTGTCCCTACATCGGATTAGGGCTGAGCATATTGTTCCAAACTCGAAAGTCGCTCGAATATTGAGCCGAATTAAAATCGAATACAATTGATTCGACTAAATTTGAGTCGATTCAATTTGACTTGAATCACATTTCGAGTCGATTTCGAGTCAGCCCTGAATCACTCAAAATATGATTCGAATTAATATTATGTATTTATTAATATATTATTATTTTAAAATTAAAAACACTAAAATTTAAACATAACTAAAAAGAGTAAAGTCATTAAGTGTTTCTTTTGCTAAATTTAAAGGCCGCACAATTTAATTTTGTGCCAACTAGGAATAAAGAGAAAATTTGCTCAATTTCGAGCCAGCTCGAATCAATTTTGAGTCGGCTCGGAATCGGGTCATTTCGAGTCGAGCTAGATTGACTTAAAATCAATTTCAAGTAAAGCAAGATCGACTCGAAATCGATTTCGAGTCGAGCCAGATCGACTCGAAATCAATTTCGAGCCGTGTTCGACTCAAAATTTTCGATTTTGAGTTGAGCCCAAATTGCTCGAACTCGACTCGAAATTAACCCTACACCGGATTGGAGCCGTTGTGGGAGACAATCATGGCTAACAAGTATTAACAAATATCTGAATGTTGATTGTAAAGATTGGGATTGATTGACAACTGCAAAACTTTTGCACCATTCATCTTCTCCTTTCGTGATTTAGGGCAACCGATAGCTGTAATTGATACAACATCTAGAGCCCAACTTACAATAGTTGTTGCTAGTGTATCAAATCTTTAGTCGGAGCACATCGGTCTCTAGCCAGAGATTGGGTAGTCGGAAATTTTTTGGAGGTCGTCTTAAAAGGAATAGTTTACGATTTCTCCATAATCGGTCATACACATCATTTTTCAATGTCCAAGATCCTTCTAGGGTCGTTGAAATAGGGTACTTAGACCTTTAACATCATCAAAGGTTCTTTGAGTGCTAAGTCATTTGGGTGGCCATTAATTGCGGGAAACGCTTCTGCACATGTTCATCCTACTTCTACGGGGTGGGGGACTCATTATTGGTCCATTATGTGCACGCTGACAGTCATTAGGGTGACCATGATTCATCTCTTCATTTATTGCTTTGTTGAGTCACTATGAGTATGTTTTCTCTGATGGTGATCATTGGTAGGGGTGGAGACAACATCTAGAAGGTGAACGACAAGGGTTGAGGTGATAACTTCATCTCTAAAAACAAGTTGAGAGAGGGATGAAGGAAAAAATATTGGGGTGGCGTTGAATATAGGTCATGGGAGTGGGGTTCATGGCTAGGTTAGCAAGGTATTTATAGAGTCTAATCAAACCCCAGACTAAGTGACCAATGGTGTTTCAATGTACAACACATATTTCAACCCGATCAATTTCGCTCAACTTTCTTAATTCTCTTTGGAATGAACATCGAAAGTCTCATTGCATTCGTATTGATTGTACGAGTCCATTGCAACAGATCGTGATCGATTCTGAGTTCGTTTGATCAAAAATTTACATCGAGGCCTTCACGTAGTTCTAATCATGTGTAAACTGAGTTGTATGGGGTCACTAGGACATCTAGTTCACCCTGACTTTAATTATGCTTACTAAATGGTTTATTTGAGTAGGGCGAAAAATTTTGAAGGACTTAGGGGTCTAATGAATCTTAGGAATCACCTCTATCTTGAAATAAAACAGATGTGGTCACCAATTTAAATTTTAACGATGTTTGACCAAATTGGTCAAATTTAGTTGCATATTGACCATTGAGGTCTAATGTGGGCCAAATTGTTTTAAATGACTTAAATAAGTGTACTAATACCAATGAACCTAGAAATCTTATAATTGGGGTCCATTTAGCTCAGTCGGGTATGATTCATCATTACCTCCAAGTGCTTTAAAGATAGTTCATTGGAGTGATTCACAAAATAGTCATTCTAGGTCATATCGAGTCACACCAAGCTCAATGACTGCTAATGGGTCAAACAGGTTAATTCGACCATTTGGGTCGAATCAATTCGATCAACATCATCAAAAATACTTATTTGATCTCAACTAGTTCACTAATGCATAATAAGTCGCATTATGTCAATACCTAGTCATTCAGTCCATTGTAATAACTCGACTCTATGTTTAACTCAATGAATTCAAATGACTCAATTGGGCGCTTGAGCTAGTCAAGGCTACTCAATTGACCAAACTCAAATTCGAGGATGTTATAGTTTCCTTATATGATAGGAAATTCAAATTAGACTTGTTTACCCAGAAATCGGTGATCCCTCCAAGGCGACTGCTCGAAGTGCCCAGCAGTCAGATTCTTTTCCTAAAAATAGGGGTTCAACCCCCTCTCCGAAGAACACAAGTGTCAAGGGGCTGAGCCCGCGGCTAGTAAGAAGCAGTCAACCTGACAATAGGGAATATAGGGCAACCAAAGCAACTTTGGGCAGTCTCAGCTTGTCCCGGGCGATCTCAGGCGGTCTCAGTTTGTCCTCAGCGGTCTCAGCATTTCCAAGACAGGCTCAGCAGGTCCCAGACAGTCTCAGTAGCTACTGTACTAAGTTAGCCTTAACTTTGCGTGGTATCCCGTAGCGGTCTTAGTGGTCCTAAGCGATCTCAATATGTCCAGGGCAGGCTCAGCAGGTCTCAGGTGATCTCAGTAGCTACCGCCCGATGTTAGCCTTAACGACGCGCGGTAGCCCCTGGCGGTCTCAGTGGTCTTGGGTAATCTCAGCATGTCCTAGTCGGTCTCAGCTTGTTCCTGGCGATCTCACCTTATTTCTAAAGGTCTTAGTTTGTTTCTGATGGTCTCAGCTTGTTCCTAACGATCTTGGCGGTCTCAGTAAGCGATCTCAGTAAATCCAAAAAGCCCGTTATTCTTGGACCTGCCTGTTTGGTCAGGACCTCACGTCTATAAATAGAGGGGAGGTGGTACTCAAAAGAGGACTTTGGGTGGATTTTAGCCTCTGTCTTATGGCCTGAGCGGTCTTGGATTCTATGACCACAACAATCTCAGCATCTTCCAGGCAACCTGAACCCATTCCAGGCGGTCTCAAGCTTCCTCTGGGCGACCTCGGCCTCTTCCAGGTGATCTTGGTCTCCTCCAGGAGACCTCAGCGGTCTCTATCGCTACCGCCTGGTGGTAAGATCTACCGCCGACGTTTGCTCCAGGCGGTCTCCTTCAGCTCCCATCGATCTCGGCGGCCTCCTTCTTGATTGCCAGCTCTTTTCTTCAAGCCTTGTACTATTTTTTCATGAATATGAATGTAATCTCGGTTGTAATATAGGTTTTATATTAATTGCATTGTCTGCCACAACAGAGGCAATCATCGCAGCTCGTAGATCCGATCTCACTGCTTGCTTGCGTCCCTTTCTTTTCTCCCTATCTCACTTTCTCACTTGTGGCTCAAAGTAACTGGCTACTCAACAGTTACCCTCATCATCCTTTAGCTTGAGCAAGTGTGGACTTGTACATTGTTGGTGCCAACAGAACAACCGTGACCTTCAGATTTTGAGTATTTGATGAACAAGCAGTAATAAATAGAGATGTCTGAAACTCAAGCTAATTAAAATGGTGCACGTACTCTGGAAGCTCATGAGCTCTGCATAGAGCATCGTCTGGAGCAAGTTTGCCGTGAGACCGAGCAGTCTCGCCAATAGAACGCTCGGCGGTTGGATGTGATTAACCATGCTCTATTCACCATCACTCAGCAGCTAACTCCTCAAGTTGTAACAGCTATAGCTCCTTTTCTTGCTACTTATCTCCCAACTCCTCCATGTCTAGTTGAAAAGGAAGAGTCATCTCCCTTCACCAATAGAATTCATTTGGATCCAATTCCCAATAACTTTAGGGAGCCTCGTTTTCCAGTTTCCTCTGGAGGAGAAGATCCCGTCAGCCATCTTCAAGTTTTCAAATCAGCTATCTCTTTGAGAATTGTCTCAGATGGGATCAAATGCAAATTGTTAGCTACATCCTTTAGCGGTCAATCTAGAGAAAGGTTTTACAAGCTGCCACCTCAATCAGTTACTTGCTTCAGTGATCTCCAAAGAAAACATCTATTGAGGTTTGCTACCTCAAAGAAGCGGAAGAGAGGCCTAGTAGCTCTCTTTCAGATCAAGCAAGGGGATAATGAAACTTTTGCTCACTTTGTTGACAGATTCCAAAAGGAAATACTTGAAATTGTTGATACAAATCAGGACTTGTAGTGAATCGCCTTAATACACGGGTTACAAGAAGATATTATCAAATTTGAAGTTAGCCGAAATGAACCCAAGTCTTATGGACATCTTATCAATATAGCAAATCAGTTTATTGAAGCGGAGGAAGTAAATCCTAACGTCATTTCTTCTCTAAGTCAGATGACCCAACAATGGCAAAAGAACTCTTATAACCAACATTCATCTTTGTCACAAAATATTCCGCAAGATAAAGACTTCAGATCTTACTCATTTCCTCTGAATACATCTACTCAACTTCCGCAGCAAGATGCATCTCCTGAATTCCTGGAAGCTTGTCATATTTAGTCTTACAATCCAAAAACACTTGAATTCAAAATTTATCAAGAAGAATATACTCATCTTAATGTTCCCATGGAAAAAGTTCTTCTGATTATACAAGATATGTCAGAGTTTAGAATTCCTCGTCCAATGAGATCAAAAGCTAAGAATCGTCATGGTGAACTCTTCTGTAAATATCACTTAAACATTGGTCATGATGCAGAATGTTGTCGATCTCTCCGAAGTTGGTAGATGAACTATGGAAATCAGAAAAATTACAGGATTATCTTCCTCAATAATCTAATGATCTTTCCTCCAGCAGAAATAAAGTTACAAGCAAAGAATTTCTCATTCAGTAAAAGAAGCACATAGAGTAGAGATGTGATAGAATGTCATTTTATTTCTTGTTTCATATAACTCCCATTTGTTTGGATTTTTATGCAGCTCTTCTTTTCTATCTTTACTTATAATAAGTATAACAGTAATCCAGACTCTACCAACAGCTATCATCGTGAAGACTTTCTCATCAGTCAGATATGTCAGACCTTATATCCATATCCACAGCCGTATCCTCCATTGCATATATTTATCCAATTATGTCTTAGGATTTTTTCATTACTTTACGTTGGGAAAAACTCCTTGTAATTCAACTTAATAAATTACTTATAAGTGATTTTACCTTCTAGGTTTATTACCCTATTTTTTAGAAAGAGAAAATTGGTCATTAGATGTCTTAGGATGTCACACTCAAATTAGAGTGTCAGGGCCAAGTCAAAACAATCACAAAACAAGTTGAGTTAAGACTTGCGTCGAAAAAAAGTCGACACAACTTTGATTGGATATCTACGTAACTCTGACTAGAAGTCGGAGTAACTAATTCAGTCTGCCAAAGTATAAGTCATGTCGACGCAACGTCGAAAGGATCTCGACGCAGGAGGACGAGAGCGTCAAAGCTATCAGAGAAGTCGACGCAACGTCGACTACAATTCAACGCAGAAGTTAAGAGATCAAATCAAAGGCATCAACTCAACGGGTACATCGATAAGTAATCGACGTAACGTCGACATCTGAGTTCAGCCAAAGCTAAGAAGAAATTCGAAGTTACGTCGATAAGAACTTAGAGGTGCGTCAACATGAAGATTGATGAAGTCGACGCAGCGTCGAATATAGCCTAAAAAAGAAAATCTTTCCAACTTTCTCTCTAACACCTTTTCAGAAGAACCACCAGATTGAAGACAGTTCTCTAACGGCTTGTTTATTGCCAAGAAAGGAATGAAGCATTCCAGAAGGGCAAAAGCATTCTTGGAATGTTTTTCAAATATAATGGATGGGTCGGGAACAAAAGAAGAAAAAAGAATTAATGTACCCAATCAGAATTCTTTCCCAGGACTATCCAAAATTAGAAAGAAATTCAAAACTCAATGATGGACAATAAGTAAACAGAGAAGAGAAGAAAATGCAAGGCATTCATTAACAAAAAGTTGGGTTGTCGATTAGGGCTTCTTCTTCCTCCTTCAACCCTAAGAAATACAGACAGAAATCAAGTGCTCTCTCTGCACAGGAAATATATAGGGTTCCTTCTTCTTCAACATCTTACATCAGACAGATCACAAGAAGCTTTCCAAAGAAAAGGATCTGAGAAACATAACCCTTGCAAATCATCACAATCATAAGCAAGGGTTCATCATCAGCAGATCCTATGAAAGAAAACATAAGCTGGACTTGAGAAAAGTTTCTAAAGAATTCTGATAACCGAATTCTTTATCTTCTACTTCCTTTTTTCTTCTTACACTATTCTACCACTGTAACAGAGTTTTAAGAATCCCTCTTCCAAAGGATTCATTGGTTCATGATGTAACAGCACTGGCTAGCCTGACCCGGGCCCCTAGCCCAGTACTGCCGGCACCGACGGCCCAGGCCCATTCTGGGACGGCCTGACCAAGCCCATCCGGGTCATTGGCCCCGCCCTAGGGCACTGTACCTGAAAGTACACAGTTAACCTCACTAGAATTCTCTAGAGGGGGGGTGAATAGAGATTAAAAATACTTTGTGCAATTATATATATATATATATATATATATGTGTGTGTAATAATCACAGATTTAAGTTTCCCACACACCAACAAGAATTAAGCAAATAAAGAAGGAAAATAACAAGAAGAAATTCACAGCACAACACAAAGAAATATAGTGGTTCCCCAAACTTTGGGTAGTCCACTCTTCTACCCCCTTTGGTAGGAATTCACTATCTTGCACTAAGTCTTTTGATAAGGAGACTCTTAGAACCAGCCTGAGTCTTTTGATAAGGAGACTCTTAGAACCAGCCTGAGTCTTTTGAAAAGGAGACTCTTAGAACCAGTACAACTGAATTTTTTGAAGAGAGATTCTAAAAACTCTTTTACAATATTTGAAAATGAAATTAGAAAGAGAAGAAGAAGTATTTGAAACAAGAAAGAATCTTCTTCCTAGCAAGAAGATTAGAAGCACAAGAAATAGTGAATGAAATCTCTCTTCTATAGTGAGAAGGAGATTGTGAGCCTTTTCTCTCTTTTAGTGAGAGCTATCAGAGTTTGCAACAGTATGGCTTCAGAATGAGGAGAAAAAAGCTTGATCATTGTTGCAGCACTATTTCTCAATTGTCTCTCTTTTCACTTGGGAGCTCTTCCTCTTTTTCAAAATGAATATGGTGGTACACTTGTTGTCATTCTCTGCCGATCTCCTCCTTATTTATAGCTCTGTTTAAAAGATATTGCTAAAGGGGAATAATTAATTAGCAGACAGAAAATTAGGAAGAGATAAGAGTTTCCATACTGAATATTTCTGTAGAAGGAAAAGAATTCATTCTGATTTCAAATAATATCCATAACAATCTTAATCAAATTAGCCAAGAATCAAATAGATGGAAAGGCTGATTCAGAACGGCTATAAAAGAATAATATCATTCCATATAAATCAGATCTACAGAAAGAAGGAAAGAGATCTGGCGTGTTTTTGAATTTCTTGTAGATATCGACGTGCGTCGATTACTATTCGACGTAAGCGTCGAATTCATCCTGACTGAACGTTGAGAGGAGAATAAGGAAGGAGCGTCGACTAAGGTGCGTCGACTTCACTAGATGCGTCGACTAGAAGTCAGAGTAACGTCGACATAGAATGCGTTGAATTCTTCTAAGAGTTACTTCGACTCATTCTGAGAGAGACGTCGAATGTATTTCGACGTTGCGTCGAATACTATTCGACGCATATTTACTTATCCTAATTTTTCATACTTAGAATTTATATTCTTCTTAATTCTAGGGGTTAAGATAAATCATTTCCCCAACAATCTCCCCTATTTATCTTAACCCTACATAGAGAGAAATTGTATCAGTCTTTTAATCAACAAAGCAAAGCATTTATATAGAGAGGAAATATGCTAAGCAATCAGAATTATATAAACAGACTTCATAATTTAAGCATGGAGAAGAGAAATATAGATTGTATCAATATTGTTCAACACATCATTCAGGAGGGGTAGGGGAGTTTTTCTTTTCCTAGTGAATACTACTGTAGAGGTGGGTTGCCCCTTCTCATTAGCAGGTAGTTCACTCAACTCCCCCTGAGTTACAGCAGGTTGCTCCCCTGGGATGGTACTTCTGTTGAGTCTTCTACTTCTTTTTCAGTTTCTTTCTAATCTCCATTTTCAGGTATAACAGCATCTGGCTTCCCCTGAGCTTTAGCTTCCTCTTCATTCTCTGCTCTACTTGCCTCCCCTTGTAATAGATCCACTTGTTGTGCAGCTTCTCTTGCTATAATCAGTACATCTAATGTCTGCTCTTCAGTATGTAGCTCTGGTACTACTTCATTTCCAATGGTCTTGAGAAGTGCAAGACTATCAGTTTTTGAGGTAGGAAGAGACTTGTGAGAGAGAGATTTATGACTGGAGAGATGTTCTTCATCTAACTTCACCCCCTTCTTGACCTTCTTGGCCAAGGAGGTTAAGAAAGACCTGGTGACCTTAGAGGAAGAGAGAGAGCTCTTCAGACTTTGCACAGAGGCACTGACCCCATCTATTTGGGTGTGCATGTGTAGGATGGAGGAATGAATCTGGGAGCAGTGCTCATCCAGCATTGCTTGGAATCTTTGAGCTGTGGATTGGATGCACTGAGTGATGAGGCTTTCAGTGGATGGAGATGGTTCAAAATGTGGTGGTGGAGGAGGAGATAATGGTGGAGGTGAATGTGATGAAGGTGGAGAGGGGACTGTATCAAGTTGATGAGGTGTATTTGATGGAGGAGGTGGAGCAATAGAAGAGGGTTGAGCAGGTGACTGATTTGGTATTTGGGAAGGTGTGGATGATGGTGGTACAGAAGAGATGTTTGTATGAGGAGGAGGAGGAGGTGAAGATGGATGAGCAGGAGAGTTGGGAGGAGAGGGAGTCCTTTCAGGAATGGCAGCAGGCTTGGGAATTTGCCTGGTCCATTTAGAGAAGAGGGCTATTGACATCATTTTTCCTGGAGGGATAGGGATTCCTTTTGACCTACATAGGTCAGGGAAGGAGTGAAAGAGTACTTGACTCATGATTCTCATGTAGGCATTCTCTTTATGAGAGTATTTGTAGCCTATCATTCTGAGCAGGAGGCTGGCCCAGTCTATCTTCTTCTTCAGCACAAGGGCCCCCATGATGTTCAGTTGCTGCTTGGGTACTGCATCATGGGCAGAGATCTTGCATAGTAGAATTTTTCCTACTATATCTGCTAGTAATCTATATTCATCAGAAAAGTCAATTTTCTTCAGGTGGATTGGTCTATCTTTTGAAAACTTCATGGTGATTAACAGATTCTTGATTTCAGCAGGGGTGAGTTCCACAGGTTCATCACCTGATAAGGGAATGATGAAGGAGACTTGTTTAGTTGCTCTTTAGAAACTGATTTTCTTTCCTATTTGAGTTGAACAAAGATAATATTGGAATATACCTGATGGAAGATCAAAGGTGGTCCTAATGTGTTCTGCAGAGATTGAGACAGGTGTCTCATGGATTGTTCCTTGGATTTCTCCTTGTTCAGATATCTGAACATGAGTCATGAGCTCTGTGAGTTCTGTCTCCAGGAGCTTGCATCTTGTGGAGATGAGCTTGTTTAATCCAGCTTCACTAAACAGAACTATGATACTCTTGTAATTTTCTTCGGCGGCTTGGAAAGATTCGAGGTCAATGTCACAGCTTGAGTTGGTCTTAGGAGCCATTTTAGGCCAGTGATAGAGAGGAAGAAATGGTTGGGCTGAGGAGAAAGAAGGGTGAAAGATGCAGAGATCGTGAAGGTTTCTAACGGAAGGGTCTATTTAAGTCAGGTGAAACGTCGAAAAGAGGCACAATTTGAGGCTTATTCGGTACAACAGTGGATGTGACCGAAAATATTTTAGTATTACCGCTCGTTTTCATGAAGTCGGCGTTACGTCGAGTGGAATTCGACGTGAGCGTCAATATAGTCTGGTTTGGGACGATAGGGTTTCCTATCGACGTATGCGGCGATTGGAGTTGATGCATGCGTCGATTTTATTTATTGAACTAAGTTATCGACGGTGCGTCGATTTGAGGTCGACGTGACTTTATTTGGCAGATTCTGGGTTTTCCTTGAGAAATTATTTCTTCCTATTCCTAAAGTTTTCTAAATTACTCTAGGACTAATTTTAAGAACAATTTGATTGATTATGCCAACACTGTTTGGCAGTGTGGCCAATTTTATTGCAAATATAACACCTAATTTTCTTTTGACTAAGGAAATTTGAGTTTAGGGAGGAATAGAGATGGTGAATAGGATAAAAGTTTTGATCAGGATAGTAATTTTGGTTATTAAAAGTTTTTTTATTAGAATAGAAGTTTTGATCAGGATAAAAATTTCGATCAGGATGAAAGGGTCCTGAATTGGGGTTAAGATGGAAGGTTTTTGGAGGATAGGAATTTAAGTTGCTCTGAGTTTTTATGCGTTGATATCTATTCGACGTATGTTGATAGTTGCGTTGATTTATATTCGGCGCTTTCTTCAGATTGCGTTGATCTGGTATCGACGCATGGAAGAAGTTGCGTCGATTGGATGTCGACGTACTTTTATTCAAGCGTCGAGTTGAGGTCGAGGCATCTGAGAGATTGCGTCGAGTAGAATTCGAAGCACTATCATTCATGCGTCGATATGAAGTCGACGCAATTGTGTCTTCACAGATTTTATTTTTCCCTTTTTTTGATTTTATTTCTTTATAAGTTGTTTCTCTTGGCCTAGTTGCCTTCTCAGAAGAAGTTTGAGAGTTATCAGCTGAATAGTATGATGTTTCATCAAATTGGTTTATTTCCTTGAAGTCTTCTTCCTTATTTTGTGAGTCTTCTTCTTGGTTTGTTGATTTGATGGGTTTAGTAAATTTAACAGGGCTCATCTAAGCAGGTTTGTTGGATGGAATTAGGCTGGTTGAGGGATCAGCCCCTAGCCCAAGATTTTTCTGTCTCCTTGTTTGTTGTTCAGTGATTTCCTTAAGTGTTTGGCTTCTCATTTTTATTGATTCTTCAAAAGCTTTTGCCTGGGATACCTTATCCTTAAGGAGCTGGTTTTCTATTCTAGTCTTTTCTATTTCTTTTTCTATGATGTTAGCCCTTAATTCATAGTTTTTAGAGCATATAGCCTCTCTATTTCTCTGGTTTTTAACCATATTAATTTGTTCTTTTAGATCCTTAATTTCTTGCTTAGCTTTTAGTTGATCTAAACATAATCCTCTAAAGTTGTTTTTGAAATCATCACATGAGAAATCTATTTTATTAAAAATGCTTAACTCATCCTTATCCTCAGATTCATCTATGAGAATAAGGCTATTTTCTTTTTCATCTTCAGATGATATGCTTTCTTCTGATCCTGTCTCACTCCATGATTCAGCAACTTCATCTTTCTTTGAGCTTTCAAGAGCCATTAAGCATAGATCTTCTTGCTTAGACTCTTCATTGTCACTTTTAGAAGAGGAGCTGTCCTCAGAGTCTGTTTCACTCTAGGCTTCTGCAATAAAGCCTCTTTCTTTCTTCTTCCCCTTTTTCTTGAGAACTTTCTTTTTCAGATCTTTCTTTGTCTCAGCATTTTCTGGACATTCTGGGGCAATATGTCCAGGTTTCCTGCAAGAATAACACACAATTTCTTTAGTGGGAGTTTTGTCATACCTTAGTTTTGACTCTCTCCTTCTAGATCCGTCTGTCCTGGCCCATTTCTTGAATTTTCTAGCCATGAAACTGAATAGTTCTTCTTCAGTGACAGAGGTTCTTTCTTTTGTTGCTTTTAATGCAATGTTCCTGTCTTTTGAAGAGGTTGGAGTGTTTTCTCTTCTTTTCTTCTCTTCTCTGGTTTTCAGCAGTTGCTCATAGGATTTGAGTTTTCCTAAGAGAGCATCTGTTGAAATTTCCCTTTGTCCTCTTGTATCTCTTATTGCCCATATTCTTGAGTCCCATGAACTTGGGAGACCCATTAAAAGTTTGTCATTGATCTCTGTGAGAGAGATCTCTCTATCCAGGCTTCTTAATTGATTAATGATCAGACTGAATCTGTCATACATCTCAGAGATGCTTTCTTCATTCTTCTTTTGGAAATTCTCATATTGAGAGATTAATATAGCCTTCCTATCTTTTCTTTCATCAGCACTTCCTTCTACCATCATTATGAGAGCCTCCCAGATTTCTTTGGCTGATTCACAGTCAACAACCTTTTGAAAGATTTCATCTGAGAGGGTTGAGACAAGAATGTTCACAGCTTTTGCATCCCATGTTCCTGCCTTCTTTTCTTCAACTGTCCACTCAGCCTTTGGGACAAGTGTTTGAGTCACTTCACCACTTGAGTCTCTTCTATAAGGCTTGGGAGGACCTGTCAAGATAACATTAAATAATTCTTCATCAATAGAATTCATATAAATCCTAATTCTTGTTTTCCAAACTGCAAACTTTTCAAGATTGCACATTGGTGGTCTGGTGGAAGCATAATCTTTGATTTGTGCCATGTGAAAAATAATTTTTAGAAATATATATATATATATAAATAAGTGGTAGGATCTTTTTTATCAAGGAGTTAACCTTTTTAGATCAACCTAGCTCTAATACCAATTTAAAGTGCACAGTTAACCTCACTAGAATTCTCTAGAGGGGGTGAATAGAGATTAAAAATACTTTGTGCAATTATATATATATATATAAATATTGTGTGTAATAATCACAGATTTAAGTTTCCGACACACCAACAAGAATTAAGCAAATAAAGAAGGAAAATAACAAGAAGAAAATCACAGCACAACACAAAGAAATATAGTGGTTCCCCAAACTTCGGGTAGTCCACTCTTCTACCCCCTTTGGTAGGAATTCACTATCTTGCACTGAGTCTTTTGATAAGGAGACTCTTAGAACCGGCCTGAGTCTTTTGATAAGGAGACTCTTAGAACCAGCCTGAGTCTTTTGAAAAGGAGACTCTTAGAACCAGTACAACTGAATTTTTTGAAGAGAGATTCTAAAAACTCTTTTACAATATTTGAAAATGAAATTAGAAAGAGAAGAAGAAGTATTTGAAACAAGAAAGAATCTTCTTCCTAGCAAGAAGATTAGAAGCACAAGAAATAGTGAATGAAATCTCTCTTCTATAGTGAGAAGGAGATTGTGAGCATTTTCTCTCTTTTAGTGAGAGCTATCAGATTTTGCAGCAGTATGGCTTCAGAATGAGGAGAAGAAAGCTTGATCTTTGCTGCAGCACTATTTCTCAATTGTCTCTCTTTTCACTTGGGAGCTCTTCCTCTTTTTCAAAATGAATATGGTGGTACACTTGTTGTCATTCTCTGTCGATCTGCTCCTTATTTATAGCTCTGTTTAAAAGATATTGCTAAAGGGGAATAATTAATTAGCAGCAGAAAATTAGGAAGAGATAAGAGTTTCCAGAATGAATATTTCTGTAGAAGGAAAAGAATTCATTCTGATTTCAAATAATATCCATAACAATCTTAATCAAATTAGCCAAGAATCAAATAGATAGAAAGGCTGATTCAGAACGGCTATAAAAGAATAATATCATTCCATATAAATCAGATCTACAGAAAGAAGGAAAGAGATCTAGCGTGTTTTTGAATTTCTTGTAGATATCGACGTGCGTCGGTTACTATTCGACGTAAGCGTCGAATTCATCCTGACTGAACGTTGAGAGGAGAATAAGGAAGGAGCGTCGACTTCACTAAATGCGTCGACTAGAAGTCAGAGTAACGTCGACATAGAATGCGTTGAATTCTTCTAAGAGTTACTTCGACTCATTCTGAGAGAGACGTCGAATGTATTTTGAAGTTGCGTCGAATACTATTCGACGCATATTTACTTAGCCTAATTTTTCATACTTAGAAATTATATTCTTCTTAATTCTAGGGGTTAAGATAAATCATTTCCCCAACAGTACCGCCGGTTCAGCCTGACCACAACTGGTCAACAACAAGCATGCAAGTCGTACACCCCAACCCCTCTCTGTCCTGTTTCTCAGCACAGCGGGTTGTTGAAGGGGGGTCTCGAACCCACAACCTCCCTTGATAGGAAACTTTCAACAGTTCCTATCACCAACTGAGATGAGAAACAGGCCAGAGAGGGGTTGGGGTGTACGACCTGCAGGCTTGTTGTTGACCAATTGTGGTCAGGCTGAACCGGCGGTACAGTGTCCTAGGGCGGGGCCAGTGACCCGGATGGGCTTGGTCAGGCCGTCCCAGAATGGGCCTGGGCCGTCGGTACCGGCAGTGCTGGGCTAGGGGCCCGGGTCAGGCTAGCCAGTAATGTTACAAAAAGTGCACTTTTTGTAACAATCCTAGCCCAAGCCCATCCGGGTCACTAGCAACCCCAGGAACTGCCGGCACCGATGGCCCAGGCCCATTCTGGGATGGCCTGACCAAGCCCATCCGGGTCACTGGCCCCGCCCTAGGACACTGTACCGCCTGTTTAGCCTGACCACAACCAGTCAACAACAAGCCTGCAGGTCGTACACCCCAACCCCTCTGTGGCATGTTTCTCGGCGCAGCGGGTTGTGATGAGAAGTGAAAGTACTCCGTAGTTAAGCATGCTCGGGCTGGAGTAGTCACGGGATGGATGACCTCCTGGGAAGTCCTCGTGCTGCCGCTTAACTAGCTCAATTTTTGTAACAGTCCTGGCCCAAGCCCATCTGGGTCACTGGCAACCCCAGGAACTGCCGGCACCGACATCCCAGGCCCATTCTGGGACGGCCTGACCAAGCCCATCCGGGTCACTGGCCCCGCCCTAGGACACTGTACCGCCGGTTCAGCCTGACCACAACTGGTCAACAACAAGCCTGCAGGCCGTACACCCCAACCCCTATCTGGCATGTTTCTCAGCACAGCGGGTTGTTGGAGGGGGGTCTCGAACCCACAACCTCCCTTGATGAGAAACCTTCAACAGTTCTCATCACCAACTGAGCTGTTGTAACAGTCCTGGCCCATGCCCATCCGGGTCACTGGCAACCCCAGGAACTGCCTGCACGGACGGCCCAGGCCCATTCTGGGACGGCCTGACCAAGCCCATCCGGGTCACTGGCCCCACCCTAGGACACTGTACCGCCGGTTCAGCCTGACCACAACCGGTCAACAACAAGCCTGCAGGCCGTACACCCCAACCCCTCTCTGGTCTGTTTCTCAGCAAAGTGGGTTTTTGGAGGGGGGTCTCGAACCCACAACCTCCCTTGATGAGAAACCTTCAACAGTTCTCATCACCAACTGAGCTGCCTGACCCGGGCCCCTAGCCCAGAACTGCCGGCACCGACGGCCCAGGCCCATTCTGGGACGGCCTGACCAAGCCCATCCGGGTCACTGGCCCCGCCCTAGGACACTGTACCGCCGGTTCAGCCTGACCACAACTAGTCAACAACAAGCCTGCAGGCCATACACCCCAACCCCTCTCTGGCCTGTTTCTCAGCACAGCGGGTTGTTGGAGGGGGGTCTCGAACCCACAACCTCCCTTGATGAGAAACCTTCAACAGTTCTCATCACCAACTACAGCTGCAGTTGGTGATGAGAACTGTTGAAGGTTTCTCATCAAGGGAGGTTGTGGGTTCGAGACCCCCCTCCAACAACCCGCTGTGCTGAGAAACAGGCCAGAGAGGGGTTGGGGTGTACGACATGCAGGCTTGTTGTTGACCAGTTGTGGTCAGGCTGAACCGGCGGTACAGTGTCCTAGGGCGGGGCCAGTGACCCGGATGGGCTTGGTCAGGCCGTCCCAGAATGGGCCTGGGCCGTCGGTGCCGGCAGTTCCTGGGGTTGCCAGTGACCCGGATGGGCTTGGGCCAGGACTGTTACAAAAAGTGCACTTTTTGTAACAGTCCTGTTTCTCAGCACATCGGGTTGTTGGAGGGGGGTCTCGAACCCACAACCTCCCTTGATGAGAAACCTTCAACAGTTCTCATCACCAACTGAGCTGCAACTCAGTTGGTGATGAGAACTATTGAAGGTTTCTCATCAAGGGAGGTTGTGGGTTCGAGACCCCCCCTCAAACAACCCGCTGTGCTGAGAAACAGGACTGTTAAAAAAAGTGCACTTTTTGTAACAGTCCTGGCCCAAGCCCATCCGGGTCACTGGCAACCCCAGGAACTGCCAGCACCGACGGCCCAGTCCCATTCTGGGATGGCCTGACCAAGCCCATCTGGGTCACTGGCCCCGCCCTAGGACAATGTACCGTCGATTCAGCCTGACCACAACCCGCTGTGCTGAGAAACAGGCCAAAGAGGGGTTGGGGTGTACGGCCTGCAGGCTTGTTGTTGACCAGTTGTGGTCAGGCTGAGCCGGCGGTACAGTGTCCTAGGGCGGGGCCAGTGACCCGGATGGGATTGGTCAGGCCGTCCCAGAATGGGCCTGGGCCGTCGGTGCCGGCAGTTCCTGGGGTTGCCAGTGACCTGGATGGGCTTGGGCCAGGACTGTTATTTGTAACAGTACTGGCTAGCCTGACCCGGGCCCCTAGCCCAGTACTGCCGGCACCGACAGCCCAAGCCCATTCTGGGACGGCCTGACCAAGCCCATCTGGGTCACTGGCCCCGCCCTAGGACACTGTACCGCCGGTTCAGCCTGACCACAACCGGTCAACAACAAGCCTGCAGGTCGTACACCCCAACCCCTCTCTGGCCTGTTTCTCAACACAACGGGTTGTTGGAGGGGGATCTCGAACCCACAACCTCCCTTGATAGGAAACCATCAATAGTTCCTATCACCAACTGAGCTGCAGCTCAGTTGGTGATGAGAACTATTGAAGGTTTCTCATCAAGGGTGGCGTGGGTTCGAATCCCGCCATCAACAACGCACTGTGCTGAGAAACAGGCCAGAGAGGCGTTGGGGTGTACGACCTGCAGGCTTGTTATTGACCAGTTGTGGTCAGGCTGAACCGGCAGTACAGTGTCCTAGGGCGGGGCCAGTGACCCAGATGGGCTTGGTCAGGCCGTCCCAGAATGGGCCTGGGCCGTCGGTGCCGGCAGTTCCTAGGGTTGCCAGTGACCCGGATGGGCTTGGGCCAGTACTGTTACAAAAAGTGCACTTTTTGTAACAGTCCTGGCCTAAGCCCATCCGGGTCACTGGCAACCCCAGGAACTGCCGGCACCAACGGCCCAGGCCAATTCTGGGATGGCCTGACCAAGCCCATCCGGGTCACTGACAACCCCAGGAACTGCCGGCACCGACGGCCCAGGCCCATTCTGGGACGTCCTGACCAAGCCCATCCACGTCACTGGCCCCGCCCTAGGACACTGTACCGCCGGTTCAGCCTGACCACAACTGGTCAACAACAAGCCTGCAGGCCATACACCCCAACCCCTCTCTGGCCTGTTTCTCAGCACAGCGGGTTGTTGGAGGGGGGTCTCGAACCCACAACCTCCCTTGATAGGAAACCTTCAACAGTTCCTATCACCAACTGAGCTGCAGCTCAATTGGTGATGAGAAGTGAAAGTACTCCGTAGTTAAGCGTGCTCGGGCTGGAGTAGTCACGGGATGGGTGACCTCCTGGGAAGTCCACGCGCTGCCGCTTAACTGGCTCAATTCTCATCAAAGGGAGGGCGTGGGTTCGTGCCCCCCCCCCCCCCCCCTCCAACAACCCGTTGTGCCCTGTGGTGGGCCAGAGAGGGGTTGGGGTGTACGGCCTGCATGCTTGTTGTTGAACAGTTGTGGTCAGGCTGAACCGGCGGTACAGTGTCCTAGGGCGGGGCCAATGACCCGGATGGGCTTGGTCAGGCCGTCCCAGAATGGGCCTGGGCCGTCGGTGACCGCAGTTCCTGAGGTTGCCAGTGACCCAGATGGGCTTGGGCCAGGACTGTTATTTGTAACAGTACTGGTTAGCCTGACCCGGGCCCCTAGCCCAGTACTGCCGGCACCGACAGCCCAGGCCCATTCTGGGATGGCCTGACCAAGCCCATCCGGGTCACTGGCCCCGCCCTAGGACACTGTACCGCCGGTTCAGCCTGACCACAACCGGTCAACAACAAGCCTGCAGGTCGTACACCCCAACCCCGCTCTGGCCTGTTTCTCAACACAGCGGGTTGTTGGAGGGGGGTCTCGAACCCACAACCTCCCTTGATAGGAAACCTTCAACAGTTCTTATCACCAACTGAGTTGCAGCTCAGTTGGTGATGAGAACTATTGAAGGTTTCTCATCAAGGGTGGCGTGGGTTCGAATCCCGCCATCAACAACGCACTGTGCTGAGGAACAAGCCAGAGAGGCGTTGGGGTGTACGACCTGCAGGCTTGTTGTTGACCAGTTGTGGTCAGGCTGAACCGGTAGTACAGTGTCCTAGGGCGGGGCCAGTGACCCGGATGGGCTTGGTCAGGCCATCCAAGAATGGGCCTGTGCCGTCGGTGCCGGCAGTTCCTGGGGTTGTCAGTGACCCGGATGGGCTTGGGCCAGTACTATTACAAAAAGTGCACTTTTTGTAACAGTCCTGGCCTAAGCCCATCCGAGTCACTGGCAACCCCAGGAACTGCCGGCACCGACGGCCCAGGCCCATTCTGGGACGGCCTGACCAAGCCCATTCGGTCACTGACAACCCCAGGAACTGCCGGCACGGACGGCCCAGGCCCATTCTGGGACGTCCTGACCAAGCCCATCCAGGTCACTGGCCCCGCCCTAGGACACTGTACCGCCGGTTCAGCCTGACCACAACTGGTCAACAACAAGCCTACAGGTCGTACACCCCAACCCCTCTCTGGCCTGTTTCTCAGCACAGCGGGTTGTTGGAGGGGGGTCTCGAACCCACAACCTCCCTTGATAGGAAACCTTCAACAGTTCCTATCACCAACTGAGCTGCAGCTTAGTTGGTGATGAGAAGTGAAAGTACTCCATAGTTAAGCGTGCTCGGGCTGGAGTACTCACGGGATGGGTGACCTCCTGGGAAGTCCACGCTCTGCCGCTTAACTGGCTCAATTCTCATCAAAGGGAGGGCGTGGGTTCGTGCCCCCCCCCCCCCCCCCCCTCCAACAACCCGCTGTGCCCTGTGGTGGGCCAGAGAGGGGTTGGGGTGTACGGCCTGCGGGCTTGTTGTTGACCAATTGTGGTCAGGTTGAACCGGCGGTACAGTGTCTTAGGGCGGGGCCAGTGACCCGGATGGGCTTAGTCAGGCCGTCCCATAATGGGCTTGGGCCGTCGGTGCCGGCAGTTCCTGGGGTTGCAAGTGACCCGGATGGGCTTGGGCCAGGACTATTACACATGATCTCCTTATCAAAAGATCTCCTTATCAAAAGACTCGAACACAGGCTGTTCAATCCTACCAGGGAGTTAGAAGAGAGGACTACCCATATTTTGGGGAACCTCTATAAAATCTTGTGTCTTCTGGTTGTTCATTTTCTGTGTTGTCCCTTTTATAGCTTACTGCTTTTCTATTCTTAAATTTACTGCACATAATTAATTTTACACCTTGGTGTTGCTGAAGCATAATCCCTTAGTATTTTTCTTGTATGCTCAGTTAGGATAGAAAAGATTTTAAATCTCTATTCACCCCCCCCCCCCCCATCTAGAGAACTCTTAGAGGCACACTGTACACTTTCAATTAGTATCAGAGGGAGGTTGATCATTAAAAGGTTAACACCTTGATCAAAAGATCTCGTACTCTCATTTATTCATTTTTAAATTAATTAAAATTATTTTTAATTAAAATGAGTTCTAAGGATTATGCATCAACAAGACCTCCTGTGTGTAATCTAAATAATTTTACACTCTGGAAGGCCAGAATAAAGTTGTATATGAACTCTATTAGTGAGGATGTTTTTTATGTTATCATTATAGGTCCTCCATCCCCATACAAGAAAGATATCAGTGGATCTTCAACATAGGAACTTATGCCCAGGGCTGAGTGGACAGAGACTGAAAAGAAGCAGAAGGCATGTGATGTTAAAGCTATGAACATTCGGATATCCACCATGTCTGACGACATCTTCCAGAAGGTAGCTGACTGTCAATCAGCCAAAGAGATCTGGGAGTCTCTTTCTAGAATGGTAGAAAGAAGTTCTGATGAAAGAAAAGAAAGGAAGTCCCTTCTCATATCCCAATATGAGAACTTTCAAAAGAAAGATGATGAATCTGTTGTTGAAATGTATGACAGATTCAACATCATTGTTAATGAGCTGAAGAGTCTGGACATGGAGATATCCTTGACAGAAATAAATGTTAAGATCCTCATCTGCTTCCGCAGCTCATTGGATTCAAGGATTTGAGCCATCAGAGAGTCCAGATGCCATAGAGAAATCTCTACTAAGGCTTTTCTATGAAAGCTTAAGTTATATAAGATGCTTCTGAAGAACAGAGCTGAATCAGTGGAAAGGGAGACAACTCCAGCTCCTATTCAAAGGAGCCTTGCTCTGAAATCTACTGAAGGAGAGTCCTCCACTCCTGAAGATGAAATGTTCAGTCTCATGGCAAGGAGATTCAGAAAGTGGGTCAAGACAGAGGACTCAGGGAGAATAGAGAGGAGCTCAAAGCCCAGATATGACAAGACTCCAAAGAAGGAGGTGATTTGCTTCTCCTGCAACAAACCAGGGCACATTGCCCCTGATTGTCCACAAGAGCAAAGGGACAGGAGCAGTAACAGAGAAGAGAAGAAAAAGAAGTCTTTCAGAAAGACAAGAAGAGAGCCAAAGGTTTTATTGCTGAAACCTGGAGTGACTCTAAAGCAGAATCAAACTCCTCTTCATCAAAGAGTGATGAAGTAAAAGAAGTTGAAGCAGCCTGCATGATGGCACTGGGAATACCTTCAGATGATGAAGATGATCAGGTATCTATTTTTGATGAATTTGATTTTAATTCTACTGATTTCAAAATTTGCTTTGAAGAATTCTATAATGATTTCTTTAATATGCAAAAAGAAATAGAAACATCTAGGGTAGAACTAGAAAACCTAAATAAAGACGAATTATATTTGAGAAATCAAGATTTAATAAATGAAATAAATAATAAGGAATCAGAACTAATCAACATCAGAAATGAGAATCTAGAATTAAGGGAGAGATAACAAAGGCAAAAGCCTTTGAGGACTCACTCAATGGGAGGAGTCAAAAACTCAAAAACATTACAAAAAATCTCTCTATGAGATTTAAGCACCTAGGACTAGGAGCACACCCATGCACTAGCACAGAAGTCCCTAGGAAACCTGCCTAGAAAAATCCAGTTAGATTTATTAGACCTAGTGACTATCAATTAGGTGAGGGGAGTGCAATAACTAAGGACAGTAATAATTCGATTAAAATAACTGTGTCTAGCAAAGCAATTCTAAACATTGAAAACAAATTAATGGGCAAGAACAATGCAGGGAAATTAAACATTCAAAAGGATAAAGCTAAAAACAGAATAATAAGACACTCAGCTGATTTATTATCTTTGGATACATTTTATGCACATTTTTAGCACCAAGGTAATAAGCATAGGTTTGGGAAACCCATTCCTTATCATCCAAAAGGATATCATGAAAGACCCTTCTACTCTTTCATTGAACCTTATAATGGTAAAATCAAAGGGCCCAAGGTAACCTGGGTTCTTTCTAATGTTTGAATTACTTTTGCAGGATAAGGTAGGGTCCTATCTAAGAGATAGTGAAAGAGGAAGGAGGAACTAAATTCAATCAAGGGAGTTATTCCTTCTATAAATTCTCTTGATATTCTCATAGTTCATAAAAGTAATAAGCATAAACACTATTTTCAATAAACATCATTGTTGGGAAAAACAGCAAGAATTTTCTAAGAAAATGGAGCTATTTATTCAGAGTCGCGTCGAAAAGAACTCGACGTACCGTCGGGTCCTAATCGACGCAAGCTTCGAGAGCCAATCAGAGCGGATAATATGATTGATATTCGGCGTAGAGTCAAGTTCATATCGACGCATGCGTCGACTTAATAATCGCTGATTAAATTAAAGGTCAAGTCGATTACAACTCGAAGCAACGTCGACATGACTATGTCGATTTATTTGTTCCTAAACAATCTTGAAGTTGCGTCGAATAGTAATCTAAGCAACGTCGAGATGCCAGCGCACGCAGGATTGCTTCTAGAAGCTGTCCTGGCATATTTTGGCGTGCTGAATATTAATGTATATTGACGGTGCTTCGACATAAACCCTAAGTTGCGACCAATCATCTTTTTTTAAGCAACTTCAGCGTCGAATCATTTACGCTTTCAAATTTTCTTCTTCTTGCTCTTTTGCGCTCTTCTTCTCCAGTTCTCTTGCATTCTTATCTCTCTCTCTCTCTCTCTCTCTCTCTCTCTCTCTCTCTCTCTCTCTCTCTCTATTTGTTCCTTGCAGGTACACGATCACAGAGACAATTGTCCCTTCTAAGATCAATTCAGGATTTGATGCGGATGTCGACTCCTTCAATGCTGCTGCAAAAAGCTTCAAGGCCATTCTTGGCTTATTCCATAAAGTAGGACTAACAAAGTTGATCTCCACGAGATGCAAAATACTTGATGTTGAGTTGACAGATTTTATGGATACTGTGCTCATAGGAGATGATGGATTCCTCTATGGGAATTTTTTTGAAAAGATATCAGCATAACAGAGGAAATGTTGTCTCAAACATTTGATCTACCCACTAGTGAGGTCTCTGATGAATGGTCAGGGAAAGAGGCAAAGAAGGCCTTAGAAATCATGCAATTCAAGAAAGAGAGAGTCATCAATCTGAAAAAGGTGGATTTGGTAGATGAATAAAGATTTCTGGCATACATAGTGGGAAAGGTGTTGTTGTGCAAGATATCAGCACATGATGCTATACCTAAGAAGCAATTGCAAATTATGGGTGTCTTAATTTTGGAAAAGAAGATGAACTGGGGAAGATGCCTCCTGAAAATGATTGGCCACAAATATGTTCACAAAGAAAATTCCTACATGAGGATAATGAGTCAGGTTCTCTTCCAACACTATCCAAATGTGTGCAAGTCCATGGGAGTGCCAATTCCACCAGGCAAAAGAATTAATATAGGAATCTTCTCAAAGTGGACGAGGCAAATTTTGAAGCCTGTTCAAGCTCCATCCTCACCTCCTCCTTCTCCACCTCCTCAAGATTCAGAGATACATCTACCAAATCCCCCAAGGGATAATACTCCTCCTCAAGACACTCCAGCAAGTCAACCAGATAATCAACTAGGTGTTGATCTAAATGTTAATCCAGTCCAGTACAATCAGGCCAGTCCATCCATTTCTCCCACAGATCATGCACTTCAAACTACTCTCCTGCCTCAGCATCAACCATCCACTATCATCGCAGACATTCAGTCTGCGCCTCCACCACCACCATCATACTATATTTCTGCAGAAGTCTATCCACTCCATTCTCCCATCCACCAAGACTTTGAAGATACTTAAGAGAACTTACCACCACCTCCTATATATGTCTACCACACCTACCCCTTCCATCAACATTGAGCAAGAAATTTCTAAGGCAGTAAGTTTGGCCTCCAACACATTTGTTGACCTACTAGTCAGCCAAGCCAGAAGATTTGAGAGAAAGTACTCACAAATGGAGTCTAAAATTCTAGATTCAAAGTGGTCTCTCCAGGGTCTCAAAGAATTCATGTCCTCCTCCTTGGTGACAAAGGATTTCTTAACCTCATTTGCAAGCAAGGTTAAGAAGGGGGAGAAAATTCAGGAGGTGGAAAGGCCTACTCTAGAAAAGAGTGGCCATGAAAGGGCAATATTACTGAAGTTCCTGATAAAGTAACTATCTTTCAAAATGCAAATGTCCAGGGAGAGCCTTAAGAGAATCCTCAAGGGAATCTGGAAGAGGAAGTGATGGTTGAGGATGCAGCACTGAATCAGGGGGATCCTCTCTCAATCACTCAAGATAATACTATACTAAATCAGGGGGAGGTCCCTATAACATCTCAAGAACCAGCTCAAGAGCCAGCTGGAGAATTGAACCGTGGGGAGGTGATTGCCTCTGCTTAGGGAGAGTTTATTCTAGATATTCAAGGAAATCTGGAAGGGGAATTGATTGCTGAAGATACAACATTGAACCAGGTGGAGGTGATTCCCTCTACTCTGGGGGAGCCCCATGAAGATGATCTGCTGGATGAGGTTGCCAAAATTGCTAAGGAGGCTGCTCAGTCTGCTGAACAAAATCAAACCCATCAAAAAGAAGTAATGTCTCCAGAAAATGAAGAACCTCTTGCATTTGCTGCAAGAAAGGTAATTCCACATGTCTTCTCCAAAAAAAAGGAAAACTCCTGATAAAGGACAGTGAGGTCCAGGTACTCTATTTTTGAGGATTTCAATACACTTATAGTCTCTGGTGGATACAATTATTAAGAATAATATAATTTACTTGACAATGTATGAAATAATCTGTGATTTCATTCTGTCATATTTTATTGTGTATGTTGTCTTGTATGTATTTCTGTTTATATAAAAGAATGTGTAAAAACACTTTAAAAATAATATGTAAAATTTGTTAAGATAAATAGGGGGAGATTGTTGGGAAAAACTCCTTGTGATTTAACTTAATAAATTACTTATAAGTGATTTAACCTTCTAGGTTTATTACCCTATTGTATAGAAAGAGTAAACTGGTCATTAGATGTCTTAAGATGTCACACTCAACGTAGAGTGTCAGGGCCAAGTCAAAACAATCACAAAACAAGTTGAGTTAAGACTTGCATCGAATAAAAGTCGACACAACTTTGATTGTATATCGACGTAACTCTGACTAGAAGTCAGAGCAACTTATTCAGTCTGTCGAAGTATAAGTAAAGTCGACGCAACGTCAAAAGGATCTCGATGCAGGAGGAAGAGCCCGTCAAAGCAATCTGAGAAGTTGACGCAACATCGACTACAATTCGACGCAGAAGTTAAGAGATCAAGTCCAAGGTTTCAACTCGATGGGTATGTCGATAAGTAATCGACGTAACGTCGACATCTGATTTCAGCCAAAGCTAAGAAGAAATTCAAAGCTTCGTCGATAAGAACTCAGAGGTGCATCGACATGAAAATTGATGAAGTCGACGCAATGTCGAATATAGCCTGAAAAAGAAAGTCTTTCCAGTTGTCTCTCTAACACCTTTTCAGAAGGACCACTAGATTGAAGACAGTTCTCCAACGGCTCGTTTGTTGCCAAGAAAGGAATGAAGCATTCCAGAAGGGCAAAAGCATTCTTGAAATGTGAAAGTGCATAATGTGCCTCTGAGAATTCTCTAGAGGGGGTGCATAGAGATTTAAAATCTTTTCTATCCTAACTATGCATACAATAAAACACCTAAGGAATTATGCTTCAACAACACCTAGGTGTAGAATAAATGAAGTGAAGTAATTGTAAAAACAGAGAAACGGAAAGCAATAAATAAGGGGACAGCTCAAAAAAAGCACACCACGGAAGACACAAGATTTTATAGAGGTTCCCAAAATGTGGTTAGTCCTCTCTTCTACCACCTGGAAGGAATGCATAACCTATACCTGAGTCTTTTGATAAGGAGACTCTCAGAACCAAAGATCTTTTGATAAGGAGATCTTGAACCACTCAGATCTTTTGATAAGGGGATCTTGAACCACTCAGATCTTTTGATAAGAAGATCTTGAACCACTCAGATCTTTTGATAAGGAGATCTTGAACCACTGAATCCTTTGAAGATGGATTCTTAAAACTCTGTACAGTTGAAGAAGTTGAAAGAAGGAGGATGAAGAGGAGGAATTCTGTTCTCAAAATTTTGTAGAAGCTTTCAGCTTCTATTTTTTTTCTTCTCTATGGATCTGCTAATGATGAACCCTTACTTAAGATTGTGATGTTTTGCATGGGTTATTTTCTTCAGATCCTTTTGTCTTTCTTTTGCTTGATATCTGGCTGCTATATGGCATTAATGAAGAAGCAGCTCAGTTTTCTATTCTGTAAGAGCACTTGTTTTTCTCTATTTTTCTCTGATGGGGTTCTAGGAGGAAGAAGAAGAAGAGAGAACCTTAATCGACAAAATTATATCAGATAGTAATGAATGCTCTGTATTCTTCTCTCTTCTCTTCCTATTTATTGTCCATCGTTAATTTTTGAATTCTTTTCCTCTTTTAGGTTATCCTGAAAAGGCACAATCTTGGATAATTAATCCTTGCTTCTTCATTTGCTCACAACCCGTCTGCCAACTGTTTGAATCCTTTTCAAAGAAAGCTTTTACTGTTTTATTTACTACTCATCTCCATTCTAGGCAATAAACAAGCTGTTGTAGAACGGTTTTTAGTGTTGTGAGACTTCAGAGAGAGTTCAAAAAGGATATCTGAAAAGGTTTCCTTTTTAGACTGAATTCAACACTGCGTCGACTTCATTTTCTCTTTTATCGACGTTTCTTCGAGTTCTTGTAAGAGCAGCTTTGAATTCCTTCTTGCTATGGTTGAACTCTGTTATCGATGTTGTGTCGATTACTTATCGACGTAACCGTTGAGTTGAAGACTTCATTTTGAACATTATTGTCTGCGTCGAATTGTAGTCGATGATGCGTCGACTTCAGATGGCTCCGACAGATTTTTCCTTCTGCATTGAGTTGAAGTTGAGGCTGCGTCGACTTCTAAACTAACTTTGACATGCTCCTTTATCTATGTCGACTCCTATTCCACGTAGCGTCAACTTGATATAATTTGACAGAAAGATTGAGTTTCTTGGAATTCTAATCTGAGTTACGTTGACAGCAAGTCGAAGTTGCGTAGAATTATATTTGACGCAAGTACTGATTCAACTCAGATTGTGCTTGGCCTGACCTAGTCTTGACACTCAAAGTTGAGTGTGAAATTCTAAGACAATACGGCTTATTTTGGTATCAGAGGGTAGGTTATTCCAATACGGCTTCACAATCGGGAATAATGATGCTTCATGATCTCGCATCTTCTATAGGGGATATGTTTTATGAAAATGAAAAATCATTATCACCACCTTTATTTATGGGTGAAAATTATAATGAGTGGAAAACACTTATGGAAAAATTTCTTAAACTTTGGATATTAAAGTTTGGAATATTACAATTAAAATGCCCCCAATTATTCTAAATAAAAATGAAATATTGTTAAATGCCAAATCTATGAATAGTCTATATTGTGCTCTAGATCAAAATATTTTCAAACTTATTTATATGCTTCCTACTGCTTTTGAAGTTTGGAAATTTCTTGAGAATACTTATAGTCTTCCTTCCACAGATGATGAACAAGAGGAATTCCTTATGGATTCAAGAGAATAAATCGACGAGGACTCTTGCTTGGAGGAAGATCTATCTAAGAGAGAAACAATATTGAACTCAATTGATGGCAAAACATCAAGCAAAAGAGAAGAATGAAACTATAGCAAGGTAAGAAAATCTAAATCTTCTCTTTTTGTAACAAATTCTATTTCTATATTTCGTGTGCTTAAATTTGCTAAAAGTAAAATTTCAAAGTTGAAACATGCTAATTCCAAATTACGTTTAGAAAATAAAACTTTAAAAGCAAACGCTAAAGTAGAATCTTATATTGATGTTTCAAATTCTCTTTCATGCTCTTTAATTAAAAATGCTAAACCTTGTTTTGATTATAATACTTTTAAAGAAGAACTCAAAGTTTTGGAAAAAGGTCTTTTAACTTCAAAAGAGCATAATGAAAAATTGATAAAAGAAAATGATAATTTAAAGGATAAACTAGAATCATTAAAAATGTTTATTCAAAATTTTTCATATAATAAAAAATCTTTTATTTCTAGTTTATCAAATTATCAAAAGTCTAAAAGCTTAACTTCATATTATAAGAGTATGTCTATAAGAAAGAGTGGAAATGAAAATCATCAAAATAAGAACCAATCATTTAAAACATATTGTAACCCACTCTTTCAACATTCAATTCTTAAGAAAGACCATCACTCTTATAAACTCTCAAAGAATCAATATAATAAAGTTCACTATGATTATCAACATCAATGTATTTTGAATATAATCTGAATAAACATAAATCCCAAATGAATTATTTTTCAAACAACTATCATCACAAAAATATGTCAAATAATCGTAATATGAATTTAAAAGATAAACAACCAAAGTATGAATGGAGGCCCAAAATTAAAAATGAAACACTAACTCCAATTGTAAAGGCCCATTCATTACTATCTCCCCAAAAGCCAACACGATGTATTTGGGTACCCAAAGGAACCATCACACTTGGTCCCCTTTGGATACCTAAATCTCCCATTCACTAGGAATCATTGTATTGCATGAGGTAGATATAAATTAAAAATAAAATATCATTATTCTACTTCATGATATGCTTAATTACTTTTTATTTTGTTTATTTTTTATTTTTTTGAGCCAACACACTATGATCACTTTATATATCATGAGATATGACTTTCATTTTAAGCCTAATGTTTTACAAATCAAATTGAATTAAATTGAACATAAAGTCATAATTTTTTAAGTGATCTATCTTTTCTTTTTCTATGTTTTATCCTTGTTAAATCCATTGCCTATAAATGTCTTATATTATCATTATAAATTGAATGCTAAATTTGCTAAATGATATTATAAAGACTAATTAAATTCCTTTCAAAATTGGATTTAAATGGACATTTAGGGGGTATTAGGCTAAAATATTAAATGCACAACTTATTGCATATTTGTCTATTTTCTTTGTTGCATATGATAGCCACTATAATGAAAAATCATAATTGAAAAATTACAAAAATGATGAATATGATTTCACACACTCCACCTTGATTTATTAATATCATATGCTAAAATTCACTATTATCATATATCATAATTCATGATCTATCAAGAATTATCATAAATCAACTATTTCTACCAACCTTAGGATTTATGAAATATATGATGGCGATTGGTATTATTGTTTCATATCTTGTTTAGTGTGTGTGATGTGCATCTCTATTGTTTGCATGTATCTCATTATATTTAGACCTGAGATGAAATCAAATAGAATTGTCTCTTCATTCTAGGTCTATGAAAATTCAAAACTCTATGTTTGAATACATGCGACTCAATTATATATTTGTCCATCTTTACTTAGCTTTGCACCGTGTTGTCTTAACTTATCATACTAGCATCATCACTTACCATAGGTAGAAATCAATGCCCATGCTAGTTATATCTTGCAATGCTAAAGTAAATTATATTACTAAAATATGAAAATCATAATTTCCTTTATAGTGATTTTGCATGAATAAAATTTTTCTAAATGGATTTAAAATCAACAATCTTCGATATAATTGTAAATCCAAAACTAATCATGCAATTATACCATAGTTAATATATTTAAGGCTTACACGCTTAGTATGTCCATAATCATTAAACCTATGACATGTGTCTCACACTAGCGAGGACGTAGGATTCTATGCATTAGAGACCTAACCTCTAAGTCATGTCTTGTCCTTAACCGGGGAGGGTTCCAGTAGGGCCTTCCGAGGCAATGAGGGGAAAGAGTGCTAGGTTGAGCGTCGTCTTTTGTATGCATATGGGATTAACACCCCAACCTACGGCATGTGTGCAGCTCCTCATGTCCATCCGTCTCTTAGTATGGGGCTATAGTGTGTAGACATGTAGTTAGGGTATATATTATTCTTGGGTATACTCATATTATATTCATTGCATGAATATTATCTTACTCTTTATACCTAAATCATGCATATTTGTTTTTGTTCTAACATTGCATCTTGTGTTTGCATATTTTATTATTTTGAGCTTTAATGATTTTACAAAACACAAGTATTTGAAAAATCACAAAAAACATGTTAAAAGAGCCTTCAAATCTAATCAATATACTCTGAAATTTCAACTGAAGGAAGGTCTCTTTATAATACAAATGAATTATGAAAAATGTTTTTGAAAACATCAAAATTTGTAGTTCTGTCTCAGCGTTAAGAAGCTAACGCCTGGCGTTAGCTCCTTTACTCCAATTTTTTTTTGAATAATTTCTGGTATTATTTTAATGTGTTGTGTATGTTTTATTTCTCTGTTTGTAAAAAGTTTTCTATCTTTTTATTTCCTTTAAAACAAAATTTTATTTCTTTTCAAAAAAAAATGTATTTTCTCATGCATTATTTTGGGTGTATCTCTCTGGCATAGAATATCATTTACTAATTGGGCTAAAAAGACTTCTATGTTTTCCAGAGAATATATATAAAAAAAATATAAAATTACAAAACAATTTCAAAGAACAAAAATATGTTTTTCTCTTTGTGTGTGTTTATTGTTTTGTGCATATATAAAAATTCAAAAATTTATAAAAACTGATTGTTATTCATTGTCATTGTCAAGGATGATTAATTATATCAATTAAAGATTAAATACAATGTTTAATGTAACTTTCAAGTTTCTTAAAAAACATTGTTTTGTATTTGTCATGCCTTGAAAATTATCTTGTTATGTGCAATAAAATTGATTGTAGAAAAACATGCGTAGAAATGCTTAGCATGCCTCTAATTCTGAGTAATGTATTATGTTTGATAATGATTTATTCACTCACTTATTTTTGATAATCTACATGTGTTTACAATCTTATACTAGCATGATTGTGTAGTGTAATAAGATAAATAATTAAAATGCATAAATAGATTACCTACACAACATTGAATTGGTTATTACAATTCTTTGTCTTTCATGCACTTATTCTTTAGAGAAATGTGGTTGAAAATGCGATATTTGCAAAACAAGTGAATTCGGAGTCCTTAGTCACTAAACTAAAAAGCAAATAATAAATGACAAGGATAACTCCACCAAGCACTACTCTCCCTCTTGATAAGTCTTACTGAGCATTGTGAGGTTGAGCACCTTGGAAAGAATTGTAAAGTGTCTTGTAGCAAACAATTTATATACCACTTCTCTTAGTATACCGGATCACAAATAAAATTTGAAAATAATGCTAAAAAGTATAAAAGTGATCCCCCAAGCACTACTTTGCACCCTGATAAGTCTTAATAAGTATTGTGTGTGCAGAGCACCTTGGTAGTTGTACTCTTTATTCATGTGCATTGAAATATTGTGGAAGAAATAGTATTTGTGTATTTTAATGTTGAGTTATTTTATTATATATGTCATGTGTTTTTGATTGATTCATTTGTATGCTTTATCAAAACACTATTTTGTACACATCATTATCTTTCATAAAACTCATATTCATGAGAATTGGATCATAATGCTCTTCTACACTATTCTCTAAAAACCTAAGAAATACACTAGATAACAATGCATGACCGCTACAATATTTATGTTTACTTGAAATGCAAATTCTATTACATTGTAGTTTTTGTATCTTTTCTTGATATTATAAAATCATGCTTGAAATTTTATCCTAATGGAATAGTATCTCTTGAATCTTTAACTCAAACATCAACTTTTCAAATTTAAAACTCTTTATCCTTTAAATGATTTTATCTTCTAAAAATGATGTTTATGTTTAAGAGTGTTTAATATATTCTTCCGCTAAGCTTACTAATTATGCTCTTTCATGACTTTTTTTTGAACAAGTGGTATCTTAAAATAAGAATGCTTACCTTATCATTTCAGCTATGTTGCTTACTACTTTATGTTCCATCATGCTTATATTTTTCTCAATAAGGGGAGTATTTAACAAGCTTTATATTGCATCCTATTTTTCTTCTCAACATAAATCATTTAAATTTTTATTGCATAATATCACCTAAACCCTCTTTTGATACTACCAAAAGGGGAGATTAAATTGCATAAATTTAATATTTAGGGGAAGTACATTAAAAATTCATAAGAAGTATTTATGTAGGGGGAGTAATCATATAGGAGGTGCATTCTTTATCCTGTGCTCGATCATGACAATCCTTCAATAATTGATTCCTAACCACTTAGTAGATATACACTCATCCCTACCCGCATTTGCTAATAACAAAGGGGGAGAAGAAATTGAGAAATCTAGTAAAATAGATATTTAGGGGGGAGTAGTTTATAAGAGAACACTTATGTAGGGGGAGGACATGATATAGAAAGAGTAGGCATTATCGCTATCAATTCTATCTATCATGCTCTTTATGTTATTCATGCATATCTTATTACCGCACTTATCTATAAACACAAATTGTCTTAATCTCACTAATTTCTCATACGGGTATTTGTTATTATCAAAAAGGGGAGATTGTTGGAGCTTGCGTTCCGCATCTCTTGGTTTGAGAATAACAAATACCATGATATATTTGATCTAGTCTTTTGTGTGTTTATAGTGTCCAGGTTGTACAAGTTGAATGAGGAGACAAGTCCTTGTTCATGGGCATGATCCAAGAGTGTGTACACTTTAGAAAAAGCAAAAGGATGAGTTTTGTGTGCTGATCTTAAAATGGCCATAACTTTCAATCCAGGAAGAGTTACGGAACGGTCCACACCATTTCAGAGATGAGAACGACTCCATCTACAGTCTGGAGAAGTTTCAGATGGCAAAAATGAAGAGAAGCTATCGGATTCTGACATCTAAATTCCGACATCTAGATGTCAGAATCCGACAGCAAAAATGACGTCAGCATGACGACGGACATGTTCCGCACGATTTGCACGAAGAACAGTTATATCCACTGTCGGAATTCGGACATAGATGTCGTCGACGACAGTTCTACGACCATAAAATCTCGCAGAAACGTCACATTCATGGGACACGTGGCAGCTGAAGTAGATAACGTCGGCGGACGATAGCTAGATGTAGTTGACGACATCGACAAATGATATATTGACTCATTTTTCATGGAGGAGAGGTTACACACTATTCTGGAGTACCAATTCTCGAGTGCATTCCATTCAGAGAGCTCCAGAACTCTGAGAACTCCCATTTTGGCAAGAATGTTCAATAGAGAAGAAGAGACGGTCCGTGCGCAGTATCTCAGGCAACCTTTGCAAGGATTCGACGCCGTCTTCAGAGCTGTCGATTTAGGGAGTTTTCATATCTTAATCTCTATTTTGTAAGTCATTTATTCATCTTGTAATCCGTAGAGGAAATCGTCGTCTTGTGCGTGGCGTCTAAGTCCGTGTGTGGCTTAGGGGAAATTGCCGCCTTGTGCGTGGCGTCTAAGTCCTTGTGAAGCTTAGGAGTAAATCGCCGCCTTGTGTGCAGCGTCTAGATCGTGGAGAGATCTAGGGGAGGCTAGTAGCAAGATCTAGGAAGAGATTCGCTAATAGTCGATCGGTCCTTGGTTGAATGACCAGTAAATTGAAAAGAATTCTATTTTTATCATAGCCTTGATTTTAAGCTTTATTAAGATCGACAATCCTTTGTATTCATCACTTGTGGAAATAAAATTTGATTTCCAATTTCTCATGATTTTCTAAGTGCTTATTTAGGTTGTGCAAAAATCTACTTGTTTATCCGTTAAAATTATCATAATATATTAGAAAAATTTCAAAGTAAATTTTAGCCCTTATTCACCCCCCCCCCTCTAAGGGCGACGCAAGATCCAACACTAATGACCAAATTACCCTTACTATACAATGTGGGTAATAACCTAGAAGGTAAAATCACTTATAAGTAATTTGTTAAGTTAAATCATAAGGGGTTTTTCCGAACAATCTCCCCCTATTTATCTTAACAAATTTTACAGATTTTGTTAAAGTGATTTTACATATTCTTTTGCATAACTAGAAATATATACAAGATAACATATACAATCACAGTATGATAAGATGAGATCACAAAATGTTTCATTCATTGTCAAGTGTATTTTAATGTTCACCACACCACCTTCCCTTTTTATTTCTCTTTAGACAGTATAACAAAATTACCTGAGTTTCATTGCTCCTTCTTAGGGGTTTTCATTTTTCTTGAACACCTTTGGAATTATCTTCCTTTGAGCAAAGTTTAGAGGCTCATCATCTTCAGGAGACATTACTGCTTCTTCAGCAACATTGTCCTTGGGAAGCTCCCCCTGAATCTGTGCATTCAGCTCAGCATTATAAATAGCTTCCTTGGCAATCTTGGTCACCTCATCCAGCAAATTATCATCATGGAGCTCCCCCTGGACCATTGTTGTACCTACAACATTCAATTCACCTTCCTGAGTAGATGGGAGCTCCCCCTGATTTTCTGTAGTTGGTTCCCCTTGATTCTCTAGAGGCTCTATTTGAGTCTCCTCCTGAACATTTGGACGTTGGAAAATGGTCACTTTATCTGGATTTTCATCATCATTCCTCTTATTATGGCCACTCAATTCTAGGATAGGCCCTTCCTCCTCCTGAATATTCGCCCCCTTCTTAGCCTTGCTGGCAAGAGAGGTTAAGAACTCCTTTGCCACTAGGGAGGAAGACATGAAGTCTTTGAGATCCTATAGATATCTTTGTTAGTCTAAGAGTTCATACTCCATATGAGAGTATTTTCTCTCAAACTTTCTGGCTTGGCAGGCTAATTGGTCAGCAAAAGTGCTGGATGCTAAACCTACTGCCTTGGAGATGACTTGCTCCAGATTAATGGGAGAGGTAGGTGTGGTAGATGGAGGAGGTGATGGAGGTAAGTCTTCTAGGATTGGAGAGAGTGCATGATAGATATATGGAGAGACATGGAACGATGGTGGTGGTGGTGGAGTAGACTGAGTGTTTGTGATGATAGTGGATGGTTGGGGAGGAATGTGAGGTTCATGTTCTGTGGGAGGAATGAAGGAGCTGGTCTGGTTGAGGTGGACTTGATCAGTATCTAGGGTATCATCCTGGTGGGTTGCTAGAGTGTCTTGGGGAGGTATATTATCCCTTGAGGAATCTGGTATATGTCTCTCTGAATCTTGAGGAGGTGGAGAGGGAGGAGGTGAGGTGCATCTTGACCATGCTTGAGGATCTGCCTGGTCCACTTGGAGAAGATTCCAATATTGATTCTTTTGCCTGGTGGAATTGGCACTCCTTTGGATTTGCAGACCTTTGGGTAGTGTTGGAAGTGAACTTGGCTCATTATCCTCATGTAGGAATTTTCATTATGGGCATATTTGTGGCCAATAATTTCTAGGAGGCATCTCCCCCAGTTTATCTTCTTTTCCAGAATCAAGGCACCCATGATTTGCAATTGTTGCTTGGGTATAGCATCATGTGATGATATCTTGCACAACATCACTTTTTTCCACTATGTCTGCCAGAAATCTGTACTCTTCTACAAGATCCACCTTTTCAGATTGATGGCTCTCTCTTTCTTGAATTTCTAAGGCCTTCTTTGCCCTTCCCCTGACAGCTCATCGAAAACCTCACCAGTGAGTAGATCAAATGTTTGAGACAATTTTTCCTCTGTTATGCTGATATATCTTTCAGAGATTTTCCCATAGAGGGAACCATCATCTCCTATGTGCACAGTATCCTTGAACTCTGTCAACTCAACATCAAGTATTGAACATCTCGTGGAGATCAACTTTGTTAGACCTGCTTTATGGAATAAGCCAAGAATGGCCCTGAAGCTTTCTACAGCAGCATTGAATGAATCCACATCCACGTCAAAATCAGAGTTGATCTTGGGTGGAGCCATTGGATTGTAAGTACCTGCAAACACAATGAAAGGAGAGAGAGAGAAAGAGACAAGAGCACGAGGGAACTGAAGAAGGAGAGAGCACGAGAGCGAGGAGAAGAAAATTCGAAAGCATATATGATTCGACGCTGAAGTTGCTTAAAAGAAGATGATTCGTCGCAACTTAGGGTTTAAGTCGAAGCTGCGTCGATAAGAATTAACATTTGGCACGCAAAAATATGTCAAGACTACTTCTAGAAGCAATTCTGTGTGCGTTATTGTATCGACGTTGCGTTGATTAATATTCCACGCAACTTCGAGATTGCTCAGCAATTCTTAAGTCGACATAGTAATGTTGACGTTGCATCGATTTCCAATCAATATAGCCTCAAATTTGATCAGTGACTATTAAGTCGACGTATGCGTCGATATGAACTTGACGTTGCGTCGAATTCCATTCGAATTATCCACTCTGGGTGCTTCTCAATGTTGGCGTCGAGTAGGAGTCGATTGTACTCGACATCTATTCGACGCAATTCTGAATGAATAACTCTATTTTCTTTAGAAAATTCTTGTTGTTTTTCCCAGCAATGAGGTTTATTAAAAATAGTGTTTATACTATTATTTTTATGAACTAAGGGGATTTCAAGGGAATTAATAGAAGAATTCACTCCCTTGATTGAATTTAGTTCTTCCTTCCTTTCTCACTATCTCTTAGGTAGGACCCTACCTTACCCTGCATAAGTAATTTCAAACATTAGAAGGAACCCAGGTTACCTTGGGCCATTTGCTTTTACCATTGTAGGGTTCAATGCAAGAATAGAAGGGTCTTTCATGATACCCTTTTGGATGATAAGGAATGGGTTTCCCAAACCTATGTTTATTATTTTGATACTTAAAATGTGTACAGAATGTATCTAAATATAAAAGATCAGCAGAGTGTTTTATTACCCTATGTTTGGCTTTAGCTTTTTGATTGTTTAGTTTCTCTGCATTACTCTTCCCTTGAAATTTCTTTTCTTTGTTAAGATTTGATTTATTACCTCTAGTTATTTTCTTTGGTTTATTAGTTTCCTGGTCCTTAGTTTTTACACTATCCTCACAGGGTTTATAGTCACTAGGTCTAATGAAGCTAACTGAATTTTTCTAGGCAGGTTTTATATGGGTTTCTGTGCTAGTGGATGGCTCTGCTCCTAACCCTAGGTGATTAAATCTCATGGAGAGATTTTGTGTGATATCTTTGAGCTTTTGACTCCTCTCATTGAGTGAGTCCTCAAAGGCCTTTGCCTTTGTTTGCTCTTCTTTTAGCTTTAGATTTTCTTTTCTAATTTCAATTAATTCTGATTCTTTATTATCAATTTCATTTGTTAAATCTTGATTTCTTAAGTATAATTCATCTTGCTTTAGGTTGTCTAGTTCTAACCTAACTGTTTCTATTTCTTTCTGTGTATTGAGGAAATCATTGCAAAATTCTTTAAAGCAATTTTTGAAATCATCAGAATTAAAATCAAATTCATCAAACATTGATACCTGTTCTTCTTCATCATCTGAAGACATCCCCAAGGCCATCATGCAAGTTGCTTCTGCTTCTACTTCATCATCACTTTCAGATGAAGAGGAGCTTAACTCTACTTCAGAGTCACTCCAGGTTTCAGCAATGAAACCCTTAGCTTTCTTCTTGTCCTTCCCTTTGAAAGTCTTCTTCTTCTTATTTTCATCCTTGTTGCTGCTCCTGTCCCTTTGTTCTTGTGGGAACTCAGGAGCTATGTGCCCTGGTTTATTGCAGGAGTAGCATATTATCTCCTTCTTTGGAGTCTTGTTATATCTGGGCGTTGAGCTCCTCTCTCTTCTCCTTGAGTCTTCTGTCTTGACCCATTTTCTGAATCTCCTTGCTAGGAGACTGAACATTTCATCTGAACATTTCATCTTCAGGAGTGGAGGGCTCTCATTCAGTAGATTTCATAGCATGGCTCCATTGGATAGGAGCTGGAGTTGTCTCCCTTCCTCTAATTCAGCCTTGTTCTTTAGAAGAATCTCACATGACAAGCTTTCCTAGCAAGGCCTCAGTAGAGATTTATTTATGGCATCTGGACTCTCTGATTGCCCAGATCCTTGAATCACATGAGCTAGGAAAGCACATGAGGATCTTATCAGTTATTTCAGTTAATGATATCTCCTTATCCAGACTCTTCAACTCATTGACACTACTAGAAAAATGTCTTTTATCCACGCTCGTATTGCCCATGCCCATTTGTCGTGGCAAACAGTCAAATTATCGTGGCTAAAAGTCTAAAATCGTGGCTAAAAGTCATAGAAAAAGGGTATTTGCCACAGAAAGAGCATGACAAATACTTTTTTGCCACGCTCGTATTGCCCACACCCATTTGCCACAACAGTCCGTGGCTAAAAGTCTTTTGCCACGGTTTTGGACTTGTAGCCATGGCAATTTTCCCTAGCTAAAAGTCAATTTTCTAGTAGTGTGACAATGATATTGAATCTGTCATACATCTCACCAACAGATTCATCAGATTTCTTTTGAAAGTTCTCATATTGGGATATGAGAAGGGACTTCCTATCCTTTCTTTCATCAGAACTTTCTTCTACCAATCTGGAAAGAGATTCCTAGATCTCTTTGGCAGATTGGCAGTTAGCCACCTTCTGGAAGATGTCATCTGACATGGTGGATACCCGTATGTTCATAGCTTTGGCATCACATGCATTCTGCTTCTTTTCAGTCTCTGTCCACTCAGCCCTGGGTATAGGTTCCTGTGTAGAAGCTCTACTGGCATCCTTCTTGTATGGGGGATGGAGGACCAGTAATGATAACATCAAAAATGTCCTCATCAATAGAGTTCATATATAACTTTATTCTGTCCTTCAAGAGTGTAAACTTATTTAGGTTACACACTGGAGGTCTTGTTGAGACATAATCCTTAGAAGTCATTTTCATAATAAAATAAATTTATTGTAGAGAAATAAGTGGAGGTCTTTTTGATCAAGGTGTTAACCTTTTAATGATTAATCTCCCTCTGATACCAATTAAAAGTGCACATTGTGCCTCTGAGAATTCTCTATAGGGGGTGAATAGAGATTTAAAATCTTTTCTATCCTAACTATACATACAATAAAACACCTAAGGAATTATGCTTCAGCAACACCAAGGTGTAGAATAAATGAAGTGTAGTAATTGTAAATATAGAGAAACAGTAAGCAATAAATAAGGGGACGGCACAGAAAATGCACACCATAGAAGAGACAAGATTTTATAGAGGTTACCAAAAATATGGGTAGTCCTCTCTTCTACCACCTGGTAGGAATGCACAATGTGTGCCTGAGTCTTTTGATAAGAAGACTCTCAGAACCAAAGATCTTTTGATTAGGAGATCTTGAACCACTCAGATATTTTGATAAGGAGATCTTGAACCACTCAGATCTTTTGATAAGGAGATCTTGAACCACTCAGATCATTTGATAAGGAGATCTTGAACCACTGAATCCTTTGAAGAGGGATTCTTAAAACTCTGTACACTTAAAGAAGTTGAAAGAAGAAGGAGGATGAAGAGGAGGAATTCTGTTCTCAGAATTTTGTAGATGCTTTCAGCTTCTATTTTTTTATATGGATCTGTTAATGATGAACCCTTGCTTAAGATTGTGATGTTTTGCAAGGGTTATTTTCTTCAGATCCTTTTGTCTTTCTTTTGCTTGCTATCTGGCTGCTATATGGTGTTGATGAAGAAGCAGCTCAGTTTTCTGTTCTGAAAGAGCACTTGTTTTTCTCTATTTTTCTCTGATGGGGTTCCAGGAGGAAGAAGAAGAAGAGAGAACCCTAATCGACAAAATTATATCAGATAGTAATGAATGCTCTGTATTCTTCTATCTTCTCTTCTTATTTATTGTCCATCATTTATTTTTGAATTCTTTTCCTCTCTTAGGTTGTCCTGAAAAGGCACAATCTTGGACAATTAATCCTTCTTTCTTCTTTTGCTCACAACCCGTTTGCCAACTGTTTGAATCCTTTTCCAAGAAAACTTTTCCTGTCTTCTTTACTGCTCCTTTGCATTCTAGGCAATAAACAAGTTATTGTATAACGGTCTTTAGTGGTGTGGGCCTTCAGAGAGAGTTTTAAAAGGACAGCTGAAAAAGTTTCCTTTTCAGACTGAATTCGACGTTGCGTCGACTTTGTTTTCTTTCTAATCGACGTGTTTTCGAGTTCTTGTAAGAGCAGCTTCAAATTCCTTCTTGCTCTGGTTGAACTATGTTGTCGACGTTTCGTCGATTACTTATCGACGTAACCGTTAAGTTGAAGACTTCATTTTGAACTTTATTATCTGTGTCGAATTGTAGTCGACGTTGCGTCAACTTCAGATGGCTCTGACAGATACTTCCTTCTGCGTTGAGTTATATTTGATGCAAGTATTGATTCAACTCAGATTGTGCTTGACCTGACCTAGTCTTGACACTCTAAGTTGAGTGTGACATCTTAAGACATCTAATGACCAGATTACTCTTACTATACAATGTGGGTAATAACCTAGAAGGTAAAATCACTTATAAGTAATTTGTTAAGTTAAATCACAAGGGGTTTTTCCAACAAAATGTTTTTCAAATATGTTGGACTGGTCGAGAACAAAAGAAGAAAGAAGAATTAATGTACCCTATCAGAATTCCTTCTCAGGACTGTCCAAAATTAGAAAGAAATCAAAACTCAATGATGGACAATAAGTAAGCAGAGAAGAGAAGAAAACATAAGGCATTCATTAACCAAAAAGTTGGGTTGTCGATTAGTGCTTCTTCTTCCTCCTTCAACCCTAAGAGATACAGATAGAAATCAAGTGATCTCTCTACACAGGAAATATACAGGGCTGCTTCTTTTTCAACATCTTACAGCAGCCAGATCACAAGAAGTTTTTGATGCGCTATTTCAGCACTGCTAATTAGCAGGCATGAAATGCGATACGACGGCAGTGCACCGGTCGCTCAAGTAATAAAATAGGGAGGGACTCCCCGAATATCGTTCTCAAAGGACCGCAAGTTGGGTAGTACGACTTGCTCTAAACAGGAAATCAGTTAAAAGGATTAATAAGTAACAACGGGAGGTTTGATTTGGTTTCCTACGCTATTGCAGAATGAAGAAAGATGCGGGTCAAAACTCCACTTCGCACGGCGAGATGGGTGCAACGGCCGCGATGTCGTGCTTCGGAAGGCACGTGGATGGGAAATCACTATGACGATTGAGGGTCGCACACACCTCTTCTCAAAACATCACCACTAGCAAATGCTAGTGGCTTCACCCACAACGTAACTCAGAAAATCACTAGGAACAAAGGGGCTATTCATGCCACCACAACTTCAGTGCATATGAATGAAAGCAATAATCCTTAAGATTAACTTAACAAGTGTTCATACAACACAAAAACGAAGTATAAGCATTCAAGGTTAGAGAGGACCACAAAGAAGAAGTCACGTCTTGGGTTCACGGCCGGAATGAGAGGTTGTCGGTTTCTCTCCGGACTCGGCCCTCAGATGGTGAGCTTGGCTCGAAGGAGGCTGTCACCGCTCCTATGATCTTCAGCGCTTCCTTGGTCTCCTTGGCGAGGAATGCTTGAGCTAAAGGTGGATGAAGCTTCCTAATGCTCCCGGCTGGAAGGATGGAGGTGGAAATCACCGGAAATGGCCTTGATGGTGGAGGAGATGAAGGGGAAGCCTTCAGCCCTCAAGAGCAGCGCGAAGGAAGAGATTTCCCGCTCTCTGAATCGCTCCCGGTCGTCCTCTGTCGCCCGTCCCATTGACTTCCTCGATTCCTGCTTTTTATAGCAAATAGGCTGAAAAATGGTCACGCACGGTCGAACACACGATCGTGCGCAGACTGTGCGATAATAACGGATAAAATATGGCTTGGAGAAGACGTTGCGCCGCCCGTGCGATTTGTTCACACACGACCAACGCCGCCCGTGCGTTCAAACGCACGGGTAAAATCTGACGCTCTGAAATCACAAAGATACAGGTCGACCGTGCGTTTTACTCATGCACGGGCGAATTCGCCCGTGCGTTAAAACGCACGAGTAAACTCCGACGCTCCATTTTCTTCCCAGACACAAACGCACGACCGCACAGACCGTGCGTCAAGGAAACGCACGACCGTGCGATATGCACAGAAATTACTTTTGGGGGAAAATGGGACGATCAGGTCACCTGCAAACAAGATATACCAGCTGGGAATACACGTCCAGCACAGAAATACATAAAAGAAGGGAAGGGGAGCACAATGTGCTTACCCCCAACAATAAGGAATGCAATTGCACACCGAAATGGGCTTAATAGTGCACCTAGCATGGACTAGTACATATAAATGAAAACGTGCCTAAAATGTGGTGCAAACACTAGAATATCAGCCCAAATGAGTCCAAAAATATATATATAATTGGGACTCATCACACCCCCAGACTTAACCATTTGCACGTCTCGGACAAACTACTCAGCTCTCCTGTCAGAATAATTGAATGTTAGCATGAGTTTGAGCGGTAGAGAATTATGCGAAGTCGCATGCTCTCGTGCGTAGAAATACATTAGAACAGAATTAAACTTAAGGTTATATCTAATTATTTCTAAAACAGTAGTTTGGAATTTACTTTACTTGGATGGTGAATCCTGGTGAATCTTTCGGTCACGCAAAAAGGGAAAATAGTGTGACTAATGAGTAAAGTATTACTCAAATCGAAGCTAGGGACAATCTCCTAAGAAATCCATCAAAGTCGGTGTCCATAGGCTTGCACGTTCACACTCTCTCTACTGCATGAGACGACTCGTAACTAAAATCAATAGGACTTATAGGCAATTATTGGGCTTAGGTTGAGTATAGGCTAGGTAAGTAGAAGGACGATGGGAATCGCACTCAACACAACCGTCGCACTCAAGAGAATGACAATCACCACTACAACATTTTCAGAGATTACACGACACCCCCGGACTTCAACTGAACATTAGGTGCGCGATGAGCCAGATAAACAAAAATTTTGCCGAGAGAAAATTATTATTGCACTTTATTTTCCTTTTCTTATCCTCTTTTTTTTTCTTTTTTCTTTTCTCTTTTCGGCAAAAGAACATTTTTAAGCGCAATAAAACGACTCCTTTAGCTAAATTAAAGTTGCCATACACAACATAGATGACACCAAATGCGATAGAGAAAGAAATTTCTTTCAGCTCAACGGTTGGTGCGAACATAGGTTCAGCTGTATGGCTTTGGTTACATTATTAGTGGAGCTAAACAAGGAGGAAGAGTAGGCTCAAATGGGCTTGCAATGGTGATTACGTAGGTAAGGATTTCAAAAGCACAAACGGATCAAGAGATGGCCTACATCACATTTCATGATGAGTACCTCAACACAATCGTGTCGAGAGTCGCCTAGTGCAAGTTCTAGCCACCGAGAAAGGTTGTCCTTCCTTTCAACTCTAGTAATAAGCTACTACTAGTCTGCTACACTCGACCTATTGCTACCGTTAGATTCACCGGATTCACCACTAAAGTAAAATAAATTTCATCTACTATAACAGAAATAATTACATTATAACTCTGAATTTTATTCTACCCTAATTGAATTTCTAGGTGTGATGGGAGCACATGACTAGAGCACTACTCGAGTCAACATTTTTCTCTACTCCTCACTCAAACACTAACAATTCAATTCTTATGAGCGGGAAAGCCTCGCAGCGATACCCAATAAGCACGCGTGATCAAGTGCGCGTGAACTAGGTGCAAGTGTATGCAACAAACTAAAAATCCTAACTCAGCACATTCTAGCATGTCATGCAACGTGCGTGCACGTGCACAGCTCGCTCTCTCCCCCAGACTTGATTGAGAACATCTAAAATGAGCAATTCAAACATAAGTAAGAGAAGGGAAGAGTTGACCTATGCTCACAAAGGAGCATGCCAGAAGTGCGGTAATCCCAAATTCTTTAAAAATAAATCTCCTTCCACGCGAGAGCATAGCTTCACCTACAATGTTAGCAAAACTGAAATAATAATACGCAAAAGGATTAAAAAGATAGACGGAACCGGGTGGTTCCCATGGGTTGTCTCCCAAGAAGCCCTTTTGTTTAACATCCTTTAAGGTGGGCCAAATACCTGTATTAATCATTGTTCAAATAGCAGAGAATCTAGAGAAAAGTTTCACAGACAGATAAAATAAAACAACACAGCAAAGAAGCATGAAATAACATAAAGGCAAGATGTCCAGAATCACACCCTAGGGGCGATGCCCTAGCTGAATAATGTCAGAATACAATCAAAGCACATCACAGACTAGTTTAACATAAACAAAACTAACTAAGGAGACACGTAATCAAGGAAGCTGCAATGAAAGGATCACGACGGCGATTGCGGAGACGAATGCGAAGGAGGAGGAGGAGGAGGAGTAGGAGTATGCTGCCGCCTAGATAACTACTGGGTTTTGTGTCCTCCCAGCACGACTTATTTAACATCTTGCACGTGTCAACTGATCGACCTGTAAAAAGTGAAGTGCACAGGAATTTGTTCCTTTATGTGATTCGGTAACCGGTGCCTATGTGGTGACAGGACAGTTACCCCCACCCCTGAATATAGATACCTGCTCCGGATGTCTGGCAGGGGAAGATAAAATGACATAGAAATCTCAGTGTCTGTCTCATCATGCAGTTGACCCATTACATCATCGGCTTGCATAGCAGGACCTTCAACTTCCTGGATCAGATCAAATGCAGAATCCTGCATTGAGTAAGACACGAGAACGGGGTTAAGAAATAAATCAGAAGAATGACGTAAAAGGTTATCATCATTGGAAGCGATCCCGGTATCACTCCCAAGTTGGTGCGACAAAGAACGACTGATTTCCTCATTGAAGATTTCAATAGGCTCAACGGCGCACGCAATGTCCTCCTCTACAATTTGGATTTCCCGCACTGGACCGAAGTGGTTGCTTCAGCACAATCAAGGTTGTCCTCCTCCATGAGAGTGGGCACAACGTTGCACAGATCTGCAACATCCTGCAAAGTGACCTCAATAAAAATATCAGCAACAGATGTAATTTCGTGTGTGGCGGGAGAGGACGTGCTTCTTACGAGTTCGGGCTCACTCTCCACACAAGGGTACAAATCCTCGCGAAGTGGTATATGAACCGAAGAGGTATGGGGGGTTGCATCAGAAACAGAGTCGTAAGAGACACTGATGCACGTGTCAATTCCAGAGACTTCAAGAAGTGAAGGTGGAAGGGATACGTAACCAGCGGAAGGAGCTGTGCTCGCAGAATTTGAAGATGAGACGATCCGGATATCCGGCTCATCGTCATCCGCCAATTCGCGAAGATAAGCAGCACAGTCCTTCAAGGCGTGCTCTCTACTTTTGCAAAATAGGCACTGCTTTGCCGGCTTTGCCGGCAAAGCCGGCACCAAAGGTGCGTAGCCGCAAAAAGGTGCGATAACGAAGGTGCAGCAGAGTAGCCAAAGGATTTATGAGCTCCGTACGGTTTCTGAACAACACCATACTCTTTGGGACACCTATCACTAGCGTGGGATGTGTCCCCACACCAACGACATCGGATGTTCAAATGTGCCCACATGATATAGAAGAAGAAAATAACATACTAAAGAAAAACACAATACCTTAAAACAAATTTCTAATTAAAAACAAATCACACACGCTTGCAGTCCCAGGCAACGGCGCCAAAAACTTGATGCGCTATTTCAGCACTGCTAATTAGCAGGCATGAAATGCGATACGATGGCAGTGCACCGTTCGCTCAAGTAATAAAATAGGGAGGGACTCCCCGAATATCGTTCTCAAAGGACCGCAAGTTGGGTAGTACGACTTGCTCTAAACAGGATATCAGTTAAAAGGATTAATAAGTAACAACGGGGGGTTTGATTTGGTTTCCTACGCTATTGCAGAATGAAGAAAGATGTGGGTCAAAACTCTGCTTCGCACGGCGAGATGGGTGCAACGGCCGCGATGCCGTGCTTCGGAAGGCGCGTGGACGGGAAATCACTATGACGGTTGAGGGTCGCACACACCTCTTCTCAAAACATCACCACTAGCAATTGCTAGTGGCTTCACCCACAACGTAACTCAGAAAATCACTAGGAACAAAGGGGCTATTCATGCCACCACAATTCAGTGCATATGAACGAAAGCAATAATCCTTAAGATTAACTTAACAAGTGTTCATACAACACAAAAACGAAGTATAAGCATTCAAGGTTAGAGAGGACCACAAAGAAGAAGTCACGTCTTGGGTTCACGGCCGGAATGAGAGGTTGTCGGGCTCTCTCCGGACTTGGCCCTCAGATGGTGAGCTTGGCTCGAAGGAGGCTGTCACCGCTCCTACGATCTTCAGCGCTTCCTTGGTCTCCTTGGCGAGGAATGCTTGAGCTAAAGGTGGATGAAGCTTCCTAATGCTCCCGGATGGAAGGATGGAGGTAGAAATCACCGAAAATGGCCTTGATGGTGGAGGAGATGAAGGGGAAGCCTTCATCCCTCAAGAGCAGCGGAAAGGAAGAGATTTCCCGCTCTCTGAATCGCTCCCGGTCGTCCTCTATCGCGCGTCCCGTTGACTGCCTCGATTCCTGCTTTTTATAGCAAACAGGCTGAAAAATGGTCACGCACGGTCGAACGCACGATCGTGCGCAGACCATGCGATATTAACGGATAAAATATGGCTTGGAGAAGACGCTGCGCCACCCGTGCGATTTGTTCACGCACGACCAACGCCGCCCGTGCGTTCAAACGCACGGGTAAAATCCGACGCTCTGAAATCACAAAGATACAGGTCGACCGTGCATTTTACTCACGCACGGGCGAATTCGCCCGTGCGTTAAAATGCACGAGTAAACTCCGACGCTCCATTTTCTTCCCAGACACAAACGCATGACCGCACAGACCGTGCGTCAAGGAAATGCACGACCGTGCGATATGCACAGAAATTACTTTTGGGGGAAAATGGGACGATCAAGTCACCTACAAAAAAGATATACCAGCTGGGAATACACGTCCAGCACAGAAATACATAAAAGAAGGGAAGGGGAGCACAATGTGCTTACCCCCAACAACAAGGAATGTAATTGCACACCGAAATGGGCTTAATAGTGCACCTAGCATGTACTAGTACATATAAATGAAAACGTACCTAAAATGTGGTGCAAACACTAGAATATCAGCCCAAATGAGTCCAAAAATATATATATAATTGGGACTCATCAGTTTTCCATATAAAAGGATCTGAGAAACATAACCCTTGCAAATCATCACAAACATAAGCAAGGGTTCATCTTCAGTAGTGTACAACCCCGGAATTCGCCAGGAGGTGAGCAGAGGACAAGTAAACCACGATCAAGAGGAATAGACGAGGCAAGTCGGGTGAGCTGGAACCTCGCGGCCGCTCGCAGGAAGGAGAGCGAGCCGGGAGAGTTTGATCCATGTGGGACGCCCGTAGGAAGGAGGGCAAGCCGACCTCGCAAGGGCCGCTCGCAGGCGAGCGAGCGAGCCAAGCTAGGGGGGCCTGATGGGGGACACGCTAGTAAGAGTTTAGGGGTGTCTTTACCTGTAGACCCTTCAATATCCCCTCAGAACAGCGGAGTTTGGCTGTTGACAGACCATTTTGGACTGCGTATAGTAAAAATGTAAGGCGAAATCTCGCTATTAGCAGACCGTGAGTAAAAAACTATAAATAGACCTTGAAGGGCACCTTTGGAGTGGATTCCAATCTCAGTACTCTGAGCTTCCTCCTCCCTAGGTTTCTTGGCTTAGCTCTCTGGCTCTCCAAGGTGCCCAATCTCAGCTTTGGCTTGGGAGGGGAAGCGCTCAAAGATCTTCTGGATGTGTGGTGGGATCTCCTCGCTGTGACCAAGGGTCTGTGTCTAGTTTCGAGTCTCCGGACCGTTCCTTCAGGGGAGCTAGTAAGAACTAGCTTCCCCTTAACTCGTTGAGGGACCGAGCTCCACTAGAGACCGAGAAATTAGTTTCAACAAGCAGATCCTGTGAAAGAAAATAGAAGCTGAACTCGAGAAAAGCTTCTAAAGAATTCTGAGAATAGAATTCTTTATCTTCTACTTCTTTCTTCTTACACTATTCTACTACTGTAACAGAGTTTTAAGAATCCCTCTTCCAAAGGATTCAGTGGTTCAAGATCTCCTTATCAAAAGATCTGAGTGGTTCAAGATCTCCTTATCAAAAGATCTTTGGTTCGAAGAGTCTCTTTATCAAAAGAGTCAGGCACAAGTTATGCAATCCTACCAGGGAGGTAGAAGTGAGGACTACCCACATTTTGGGAAACCTCTATAAAATCTTGTCTTCTGGTTGTTCATTTTCTGTGTTATCCCTCTTACAGCTTACTGCTTTTATGTTCTTATATTTACTGCACATAATTTATTCTGCACCTTGGTGTTGCTGAAGCATAATCCCTTAGTATTTTTATTGTATGCTCAGTTAGGATAGAAAAGATTTTAAATCTCTAGTCACCCCTCCCCTCCCCCCCCCCCCCCCCCCCCCCCCCTCTAGAGAACTCTCAGAGGCACACTGTGCACTTTCACTTTACTTTTTGCTTTGTGCATTAATACTTCTAGAACTACGTGGATGTGAAGGGTGGAATTACCACCTCTGTTGTTTGATGTGAAGGGTGGATATACCAACTCTGATTATTCTTTCTGGTCGTAAAACCCATTAAGACCACATCTCGCTAGAATTATTCGCTAATGTGCAGTGGTAGCCCAATCTGTTGTTCTGCGATGATTTTCATTAATTGTCATGATACCTTGTCGAGTTAATCGACTTGCTTTGCTTAAATATAGATGATCTGTTTGATAATGGATTGGTTGTGATAGATTACTAACAACTGATATTAGGTTGGTGTGATATTACTTGCAAGAGAAGCATACTAACTTTAGTATGTATCCAAGTGTACTGCCAAATAGCTAAGCAATTATTTGTTGATCATTAATATTTCAGGTACCATAAAGGCCTATATGCATCATTCATGGATTTCTGGATTTCTGAATTTTCTATCTCAGACTCATGGTTAATCTACTTATAATTCCATATTTCTCAAATCATATACTGAGTTGGGTTTTCTTGGCATTAGCTGACATAATATCATTAGCAAAATTATTATTGACAAGTCAAAAATTATCTAGCCATATTGGCTTCACACTCATTGTTCTGGAGTTTGTGAATATGAGGTTATCAGAATATTATCTTCTCCTTCCACAAACATGGGCACTGCCTCATCTCTTCACATAGAGATGTTATTTCATCAACGCCAAAGCAAGTGATTGTGAACAAGCATTCGTACCCTCTGTCTATGAGATGTTCTTTTCTTATAAACTTCAAATGTGAATAAAAATAAATATCAGCAAGTTGTCTCAGGTACCTACATGACATTTCTTTATTTTTCATATGTCTAGTCTTCATATCTTTTGTAGATAGAAATAGGTTTTCACGAGTTTTTCTTCAGGTACTCGCATATTATTTTTCATATACCTGTTCTTCATCCCTTTTGTAGATAGAACTAGTTTTTCGCAAGTTTTCCTTCAGGAACTCGCATATTATTTTCATATACCTGTTCTTCATCTCTTTTGCAGATAGAAATGGGTGTTCGAGAGTTTTCCTTCAGGTACTCGCATATTATTTTTCATATATCTGTTCTTTATATCTCTTGTAGATAGAAACGGATGTTCGCGAGTTTTCCTTCAGGTATTCGCATATTATTTTTCATATACTTGTTCTTCATCTCTTTTGTAGATAGAAATAGGTGTTCACGAGTTTTCCCTCAGGTACTTGAATATTATTTTCTTTATACCTGTTCTTCGTCTCTTTTGCAGATAGAAATGGGTGTTCGCGAGTTTTTCTTCAGGTACTCGCATATTATTTTTCGTATACCTATTCTTCATCTCTTTTGTAGATAGAAACAGGTGTTCGCGAGTTTTCCTTCAGGTACTTGCATATTATTTTTCATATACATGTTCCTCATCTCTTTTGCAGATAGAAACGGATGTTCGCGAGGTTTCCTTAAGATACTCGCATATTGTTTTTCATATACATGTTCTTCATATCTCTTGCAGATAGAAACAGGTGTTCGCGAGTTTTTCTTAAGGTACTCACATATTATTTTTCATATACCTATTCTTCATCTCTTTTGCAGATAGAAATAGGAGTTCGCGAGTTTTCCTTCAGGTGCTCACATATTATTCTTCATATACATATTCTTCATCTTTTTTGTAGATAGAAACAGGTGTTTGCGAGTTTTCCTTCAGGTACTCTATCACAACCCGCATTTTCTTAATATATAAAAATATTATCAGAGTAAGAGAAAACACATATCATGATGACACGCCGTGCAGAGGACAACTGCAGACGCTCAGGCGGTTCTATCTTTACACTTTTCTTCATAAAAGACATAAACTTTAAGTTTAAAACATAATTTAAGTTTGAAGGTTTCAGACACCGTGTCCCTCGGTTTAGTGGATCGTCCAGTCCACAACCAAGAAGGTATAAATATACGCAGTGGAAAAATATATATTTTACTTTAAGGTGTCCTACATGAGCATGAGAACTTAACCAACATTCTAATGATATGCATATTCTAAATTTAGTATAAGTAAAAGAGATTTTTACGTGCTTAAAAATTTAGTGATGACAGTTAAAAGAGATGTCACGAGCATGAGGAAATATGCAGATTTTAGTATATAAAATATCTACTATGCATCCTATCATAAATCTTCCCCATGGGGCATTTACATTAATAGCAAGGCAACGGTACTAGCATAACGAGCAAAACACAATCTAACAAAAAAACATACTATGGGCGCCAACAAACTAACACGAACCCATAACATTAAAACAAAGCCAGAAAGGTTCAACAATCTACCTCTCTAAAATGAGAGTAAAGGAAACTGCTACTGAAGGTCTGAAAGAACCGGACTCGGTCAGCTCAACTGCTACTGATCCAAACCTGAAGCATTCAAAAGAAAAGAATGCCTTAGCACAAAGGCACAAGAGGCAGCTCAACATAAAGCAAAAGAACTTAACAAACTCAAGAGGGTTACCAACCCAACAAGAAAATAGCTGTAAAACAACAACAATCAAAGTAAAGAAATCTTAGTATCCAAATAGGGAAAAACTTGCATGAAATGTAGACAATGTTATATAATATCATCCAAGGAGAAAAAGTGACAGATTGGCTCAAGAAGTGAATCTTTACCCCATCCATAAAATGGTGTTGAGGCGGTGGCTATCTTTCCAACAGAAACCATCAGACCAAAACATCCAAGGAACAAAAGCACTGTGGTGGTGGTTACGATCCACACAACCAATAGTCTACACGTCCAAGAAAGAAAAACAGGCACTGTGGTGGTGGCCACTTGTCTAACTCAACCAACAGTCCAAAAAACAACCAATTGAATGTAGTGATTCACAAACATCTTGACCAAATATGGCACCACAAAAAAACCCAGAAAATTCTAAGTACCCTAAAGACCAAATCTGGCAAGAACCCTCGACGAATTATCTAAAAACTCCACGAATTACGGAAGTACTCGACGAACTAGCTGAAAGTACATGACAAATTTCACTTAACTGACACGACAAATTTATTAATCACTCCGCGAATTAACTCAGACTACTCGACGAATTTACCTAGAATATTCAGCGAATTCTAACTAATACTCGACGAATTTACTTGACGGATTCGACTTAACCTCTCACAAACACTCGACGAATCAATCGAGAACACTCGACGAAACTAAATCCACTCGACGAATTCGTCGGAACTATTCAACGAATCCTGAGGACCCTTCGACGAAATTTACTTTGGCAAAGGAATTCTTTTGGTAGGAAACGAACACTTCAGTTACCTACCTCAAACAGAGGAAATGAGATAGATAACGAAGTTGAAAGTTAAAATGGCAAGGGGGAAAAGTCCACCACTTGCCTCAAACATGACCGATCGAAATACTGACAATGTTGACAATATTTTTAGAATATTGCAGTATTTTGCAAAAACAAATCCGTCGTAAGATATCAGATCGTACGGCTGTATTGTTTCTCCCGCCTAAAACTGGGTGGGAGAAAAACCTAATTTCATTTCTTCTCTAAGTCAGATGACCCAACAATGGCAAAAGAACTATTATTACCAACTTTCGTCTTCGTCATAAATATTCTGCAAGATAAATACTTCAAATCTTACTCCTTTCCTCAGAATACATCTACTCAATTTTCGCAGCAAGATGCATCACCTGATTTCCTGGAAGCTTGTCATATTCTGTCTTATAATCCAAGAACACTTGAATTCAAAAATTATCAAGAAGAATATACTCAGCTTAATGTTCCCATGGAAAAAGTTCTTCTGATTATACAAGATATGCAAGAGTTTAGAATTCCTCGCCCTATGAGATCAAAAGCTAAGAATCATCATGGTGAACTCTTCTGCAAATATCGCTTAGACATTGGTCAAGATACAGAATATTGTCGAGCTCTCTGGAAGCTGGTAAATGAACTATGGAAAATAGGAAAATTACAGGATTATCTTGCTCAATAATCTGATGATCTTTCCTCTAGCAGAAACAAAGTTACAAGCAAAGAATTTCTCATTCAGTAAATTAAGCACGTAGAGTAGAGATGAGATGGAATGTCATTTTATTTCTTATTTCATATAACTCTCATTTGTTTGGAGTTTTCTGCATCTCTTCTTTTCTAGCTTTGCTTGCAATAAGTATATCAGTAATGCAGGCTCTACTAACAGCAATCATTGTGAAGACTTTCTCAGCAGTCAGATATATCAGACCTTATATCCATATCCGCCGCCGTATCCTCCATTGCATACATTTATCCAATTATGTCTTAGGCTTTTTTCATTACTTTACTTTTTGCTTTGTGCATTAATACTTCTAGAACTGCGTGGATATGAAGGGTGGAATTATCACCTCTGTTGTTTGATGTGAAGGGTGGATATACCAACTTTGATTATTCTTTCGGGTCGTAAAGCCCACCAAGACCACATCTCGCTAGAATTATTTGTAGATGTACAATGGTAGCCTAATCTGTTTCTCTGTGATGATTGTCATTAATTATCATGATACCTTGTCGAGTTAATCAACTTGCTTTGCTTGAATATAGATGATCTATTTGATAATAGATTGGTTGTGATAAATTACTAACAAATTGCAAGACCCCATTTTTTCGCTACAAAACCGGGTCTTATGGCCAGAACCGCCGCTTTGCGGTGGCACCAACACTTGGGAAGGTCACCACTAAAAAAGGCTGATCCTGCCGGCCATATCGATCACAAAGGAAGAAAAGTATATTTGAACATAAAGAGAAGCTCAAGTCCACATCACATGAAATATAAACCCAAAATTAGAGATGTCCACAGATAATAACTGAATAAAAAGATGACAATAATAAAGGGCTCATGCCCTGTACATCATGTTCTCACTACAAGGTCACTCACGGAAGCAAACTACTAATCTCTCACTGATCCTGAAACTGGTGCTCCTATGCTAGTCTGGCCCGCCTCGATCCATCTGCATCGACCTCTGGTGTTGCTTCGTCTCTTTGGTCCCCTAAAATGATATGGTCCACCGACCGTTAGTCAAAAAGACTAAGCCTCATCCCCCCCCCCCACCCTCACCCCATCCTCCAGTGGGTCTTAGGCACCGTGCGGGAGGGATGAAGCAGAGGATAGCAAGGGGTATAAAACAAAGAAGATGATGGCAGATCTTGTCTATGGGAAATGTTTACCACTACACATGTGTATCTAGATAATTGAAGCAGTAATAGAGCTTTGTAAAGTGCAAGTAAAGAACCGTAAGTAAAAATAAGTACATAATAGAAAAGTAACCATTGATTTATAGGAATGCTCAAACAAACCTATAGACCAAGGGGTCGTTTAGCAAGGTTTATCGTATAAAAAGTCTCATAACCAATTTATATGATAGGGGTAGGAGTTGAAATGCAATGCTTATGCTATGACATGCAGAGTTATGCTGGGTAATCTTATGATCATACAAGTGCAACTCACACACTTCGACTCTATGCGCACAGACCTTTAGTTCCCCCTTTTTGAAGCTAGCAAGACTCCCTGGATACCCCCGTAGTGGAAAATGGAAGCGGTGGGTTGGGCCTCGCCTACCTCTAGGTTGGTATTCACACTACCTAACCTAGACCTATCGTATGCCTCAACACAAAACCGCGGAGCGCCTACATACTCTTACTGGATGGACCACCAGACTTTCTTGGCTAAGTGCAAATCCACACTTGCCGAGTCAGCGTATTGACGTCGGTGTGAACGGTCGTTACTACCAAAGACCCACCACCTTTATGCACATGCAATTATGATTACCATCTATCTCCGAGCCATAAGCTCCCCGGGCTAACTCGCCCGTCACCATAACCTTCCGAGTCACGGGCTCGCCAGACCAACCCGTCCGTGCCTACAACCACCGAGCCTACCGCTCGTACAGCCAAACCAGCTAACCACATATAGCAACGGGATGTAAGTGAGTATATTATTAATTTAATCTTGTGTAACAAATTATTTCTACAACTTTGGGTTAATCTTGGACTTCCCGAGGTCTACCCTGTGAAGGGCTCGCAGCGGTACTAGGAGGTACGATGGGATGATAACCCAAACCTCTCTTTCTCAAGAAACTTAATGGTATTGGTAACTATCCATTAGAATACCCTTCTTATCATTACACTTGGATTACCCTAAGTACTTTATGAACCTCTAAGGAGAAAGACGATCTTTTGTCGATCTCGAGCACAACCTTGCCCCTTAGCTTATATGGCACACTCAACATATAGACTCCTGTTGGTGACCTCAAATCTCCTCAACCAGATCAAGTACACCATTTACCTCCCATTCCCACCTAATGGTCTACAAGTTACTTAAGTTTTACAGTTTTACTATACGCAGACCAAATGAGCTATATGAGGTGTATGAGAAGAGGTACTCCAAATAGTCATCCAAATGACTCAAGATTATTACTGGGAGTCTATCATAATATTATAAGACTAAATCCAGAGAATCATAATTTTCCTTATTCATTTGGCATTTACTATAATTTTTTCCAAAATTGGTCAAGTATGAAATTGAACATAAAGTGTAAGATCTTCTTATGATATGACCTACACAAACTTATGAATAATCTATAATATCAAAATAACAGCAATTACAGAATATCACAATTTTACAGTAAGGTATTGACCTCTAATTATAATATTGAATAATTATCCAAAATTGGAGGCTAATGAAGGAACCACAAAAAATACTTATCCAAAAATTACCAGACCTCTATAATGATCAGAAAAGTTTACTTACTGAGTTTTATAATTTTTTTCAAAACTATTTAGTCATATAAATAAATATTTCAGGAAAATCCAAACTAGGGCACATTGTGAAGTAACTTACTAATAAATACTTCCAAAAATCATACAAAAATTCACAGAGCTTTTTAATGCCCTAAAATGTCCTATTACCAAGTTTTACAATTTTCCAGAGAATATTAGACCCTTATTTATTTATCACAATCTTAGAGCAAAATAGTTGACTTGTGAATGAAGTACTATATATAACACTTCAAAATTCTTAGTAAAATTACCAGAGGATGATATTGTCAATATAAACCCACTACCAATGTTTCATAATTATCCTAGGCTATATGAGCATGTAATTCCTTCTAGCAATAAAGTTTCCTAAATGACTCTTCAATAATTCAGAGAGACTAAATGCATCTAAAAATTCCAAAGAAATTACCTAGGGCTTAATACAACTCTATGAACCTCTCTACCAAATTTCAAGTCAATCCAAAGACATATGACCCTAGTTCCTTAAATGAGTTCAAAACACAACCCTAAGGTTTGAACTAGGGTCCTAGGGCACATTGATAAGTAGTATTTTTATAACTTTTTAATAGAAAATCTTGTAAATATTTAATATGAATTCTCTATTTTATGTCAAATTTAGGTTATAAGTAGTTCTTTTTGTAATTTTGATTCTAACTTAGCCTAATTTTAATATTTGCAGATTTTTGGACAAATTGGGAAAATATTGCATTACACGCCCTCGGTCACGCCCGTGACCAAGGGCGTGTAACTTGTAGACCAGTCCAGGTCGATGCCGTGCTGTTGAGCTAGTCCACACCCAGTCACGCCCCAGGTCACGCCCGTGACCCAAAGTCACGCCCGTGACCATGGGCGTGTAATATTAGAATCTGCCGCGTGGAGCTGCCGTCGAGACGAGAAGTTGCCGTTGAGAAGTCAACCAAAGTCACGCCCGTGACCCAAAGTCACGCCCGTGACCTCCCGCGTGATCCAAGCACGCCGCCGCGCGGTCTGCCTAGCCCATTCCGCATTAAATGAAGTCGTCCTGAGTTACGCCCGTGACCCATATGTCACGCCCGTGACATGTCCGATTTTCTCCCGCCGTCACGCCAAGCCCACGCCGCTGCCGGATCCAATGTTACAGTGATTACACGCCCTTGGACACGCCCGTGACCGAGGGCGTGTAACTTGAAAATTTTGCCTATAAATTCAGAGGCTCTCCTTGAGTCCAGGGTTCAGAAATTTGGAGATGGGGAGGTGTTGTTAGAGCTGAGAGTGAGTTTTTCAAGTTAATGTTCATGTTTCTTAAGGCTTTCATGTTCTCCTCCTTCCCTTTTCATGCAATGTTGTAGTGTAACTTTCGTGTACTAGTTTTCTTAAGCTTGCAACTTTCATTTTCCTTAGCCTTGCACTCTTAATTTAAGGCTTGTAATAGTTCTTTGATTTTCAATAAAATTAGTTTTCTCTTTCATGTTCTTTTTCTCCTTAAGTAATTTCTTCCTTTTCATGCAAGGTTAAATTTTTCTCTCCTTAGTAATGTTCTTTTTTTTATGCAATGTCAATTTCTCTTTCTTTTCATGCAATGTTCAAGCTTTTCATTTAGTTTGAATTTAGTTTTAATTTTAGCGAAAACAAACCACCTCAAATTTTCGTCGATAAAATAATAGTGATTTTCCTCGAAGTAGAAGTAATCAACGCGCCCCGTGGAATACGACCTTGATATTCCTAAATATCCTATACTATAGACGATAAGGTACACTTGCCTTTATCGGATATAGTTTTGGAGAAAATCTCAACCTTTCACTAAAAATCTAAAATCCGCGCATGCAAATTTCATATCAAGTTTTTGGCGCCGTTGCCGGGGACTTTGCGTAGATATTTTGAAAAGAGGATAGCTATTAATTTTATCATGTTTCATTCTATTTTATTTTGCTTTTTCTAACTTTCAAAAAGAAAAAAATATATTTATTTTTAGTTTTTCTTCTTCCTTTCTTCTCTTTTTAGTGTATGACCCGAGGTAGCACTTCGATTCTTCCTTTTGATCCGGAGATCGAGCGAACCCTTTTGAGGCACCGCCGTTCTCGTGATCAGGGAAATCAAATAGAATTCGAAGAGTCGATCGGGGACACTAACGCAGCAAATATGGATCATAATCTTAATCCTCCTAATCTTAACGAGCCAAATCCTAATGAGGACGCGCAACGGACCATGTCCTATTATGCGCGGCCGAATTTGGAAGGCACACAATCGAGTATTATTCACCCCACGGTGGCGAACAATAATTTTGAGATCAAGTCCAGCATCATACAAATGGTGCAACAATCGGTGACCTTTGATGGTCAACCGGACGAGGATCCAAATTCACATATCTCTTACTTTCTTGAAATTTGCGACACTTTTAAGATCAATGGCGTCACCGATGACGCCATTCGATTACGTCTTTTTCCTTTTTCTTTGCGGTCTAAGGCCAAGCAGTGGCTGGGCTCCCTACCTAGGGGATCCATCACTACATGGGCCGAAATGGCAGAAAAATTTCTTAATAAATATTTCCCGCCTTCAAAGACCGCTAAATTGCGCACGGATATTGCATCGTTCATGCAAATCGACTCGGAGACTCTCTATGACACATGGGAGCGCTTCAAGGAGCTTTTGCGTCGATGCCCTCACCATGCACTTGCCACTTGGCAACAAGTGCAAGTTTTTTATAATGGCTTAAATCTCCAAACGAGGCAAATGATTGATGCGGCCGCCGGGGGGACATTAAATAATAAAACCCCGATCGCCGCTCAAGAGCTTTTCGAAGAGATGGCCACAAATGCGTATCAATGGAACATGCCCCGAGCGCGGCCTAATAAGCCGGCCGGAATTTTTGAAATAGACGCAAACGCAAATTTGGCTTTACAAGTTGAGCGCTTAACAAAGCAAGTGGCGGAGATGTCTGCTTCCTCCGCCACTCCTCCTTGGGCCAATAACGTTTTAATTGAAGAACATGTTGACTACATGGGAAATCCACCTCGGCCTTCCTATAACCCGAACACCGCTCCGTATAATAACACCTACAATGCGGGCTATAGGAATCATCCGAATTTCTCATTGAGCAACCAAGGAAATGCTCAGCGTCCTATGAATTTAAATCAACCTCCCCCTAATCAACTTCTTAACTTAACTCCGCCTCAAAATTTGATTTCTCAAAATTATAATCCACCCGGTTTTCCACCGCAACAGCAAAAACTCTCTCCGATTGAAGAGGTTTTTGCAAAATATGTTGCTACAAATGAAACGACCATCCGGAACCTTACCGGATCAATCAAAAATTTAGAGAATCAAGTGGGCCAAGTCGCAAAGATGATTTCTGAGCGTCAACAAGGAGCACTACCGGGGAACACCGAGCAAAATCCAAAGGAGAGCGCGCACGCGATTACACTCCGAAGCGGGAAGGAGGTGGTTCAAAAACAGGACGAACCCAAGGTAATTTCCTCTCCTCCTCCTACTTTTAATTCATCTTCGAATTTGCCCGCTACGATAGCTCCGCACTCTTCTATTTTAAATCCGCGCGCTCCTACTTCTAATATTCTGTATCCATCGAAATTTAAAAATGAAAGCGCCGAAAAAAATTATAAAAAGTTTTTAGATATTTTAAAACAAATCCATATTAATGTTCCTTTCTGCGAGGCTATCTCACAAATACCTAAATATGCGAAATATCTTAAGAAGTTGCTCTCTAATAAAAAAAAGTTAGAAGATATTTCGCATATTTCTTTAAACGCAGAATGCTCCGCGGTTGTACTCACCAAATTGCCGAAAAAAGCAAATGACCCGGGACGGTTTTCCATCCCATGTCTTTTTGGCAATTCGTTAGTAAAACACGCCTTAGCGGATCTTGGAGCAAGCATCAACCTTATGCCGTTTTCTTTGTTCAAAAAGTTAGGTCTAGGAAATCCAAGGCCCACTCGAATGAGTATCCAATTAGCGGATCGTTCTTTAAAATATCCGATAGGAATAGTGGAGGACGTGCTCGTCAAGGTTGACAAATTCATCTTCCCGGTGGATTTTGTCATTCTTGACATCGAAGAGGATGCCGAAGTACCCCTCATACTCGGCCGCCCCTTCCTTGCCACCTCCCGCGCTATTATCGACGTAAGTAACGGAAAGCTCCTCCTACGGGTTGGAGACGATGAAGTTACTTTCGGCATAAATTCCTCGATGCGGAACACGCTAGAAAATGACGATTCATGTTTTTACTTAGAAGAGTGTTGTGAGTTCGATTCATCCCTCGAGTTAGTTTCATCGGCGAATAGTGATTCCGAGCCCGTAGAGCTCTTTTGCGATGAAGAAGAAGTCTCTCACCCCTGTTGGAGTTACCATTGTGATCTAGAAGTGGTCAAACATGTAATCTCACTGCCAACGCGATATGAGCCTGCAGGGTCGCACATAAGAGCATGTGGAGAAGTTGGTAGATTGACTGTGTTGGTAAATGTTACCAATCACCATATATAGAATGGGGAAATCCAGCAGGTTGTTGCTGTCTGAATTCGTCGGGTTTACACGGATAGAATTCGTCGGATTCGTCGGGATTCGTCGGATTGTCCCGTGAACACTCGACGAATTATTACAGAAACCCTTCAGTCGGCAAAATGTTGTCGTCTGTCTGGATTCGTCGGGATTCGTCGGGTTGTCCCGTGAAGACTCGACGAATTGTTACAGAGATCATTTTCTCGGCAAATGTTGCCGTCTGATCTGATTCGTCGGATTCGTCGGATTGTCCCGTGAAATCTCGACGAATGATCTTCCGTGGAATTCCGACGAATTGTAACAGAAGCCCTTATTCTGCTGTGTGGTCTGCGGATAGCGATTCTTCTAGAAGCTGTTTATCCTTTGGGTATAAATAGGACTTCTTTTAGGGTTCTCATAACTAACGAAATAGAAGCCGACGGAAGGAGTTCCGCTCTCGCCTCACGAACCCTAGCCGACGGAAGTGTTCCGCCGTCTCTGAATCGCGTCCGCTGACCTCCTCTCCGGCGATCGTCGACGTGTGTGTTCTTCCTGGAGCGAACCTAGCAGTTCGTGGAAGTTCAAGGTGCAGTCATTCTTCTCCCGGCTCGTGTGGATCACTGTAGAGACGTAGACATTATTCTACGTGAGGACTCGCATAGCCGACGACAGGAATCAACTCGTGGAGCATCTAGGTTGGATTTGATCCAATCCCGCAAAGGTAATTTCATACCTAGCATTTTGTTAACTTCTTGATTCAATGTTCATGGCCGATCCAAGTCTTTTTGGGTTGTTTCTCTTCATTTCCGCTGCGCCTACATTTGATGTATGGTTCTAGAAAAACCCAACAACCCCACACCACCCGAACCATTATTTTTAGAAAAATTAAAAATCAAGACTTCTTATGAAGAACCACCCGAATTAGAGTTGAAACAACTCCCCCCTCACCTTAAATACTTGTTTTTGGAAAAAGAGTCTAAGCTACCCGTCATCATTTCATCCGATCTTAGCAACTCAGAAATTTCTGAGTTGACTATAGTCTTAAGAAAGCACCGCCACGCAATTGCGTGGCAATTATCGGACATTAAGGGTATAAACCCATCTTTCTGCACTCATAAAATATTTCTCGAAGATAATTCCCGAAATTCAGTCCAGCCTCAACGACGGCTAAACCCTAACATGAAAGAAGTCGTTAAGGCCGAAGTTATAAAACTTCTAGACGCGGGAATCATCTACCCGATATCGGACAGTACTTGGGTTAGCCCAGTATAAGTCGTGCCAAAGAAAGGTGGTGTTACGGTAGTTGCGAACAAAAATAACGAATTGATCCCAACCCGTACTGTTACGGGTTGGCGGATGTGCATCGACTATCGGAAATTAAATGATGCCACCCGTAAGGATCATTTCCCTCTACCATTTATCGACCAAATTTTAGAACGCCTTTCAGGTCACTCCTACTACTGTTTTCTCGATGGTTTGTCGGGATACTTCCAAATTCCGATTTCGCCCGACGACCAAGAGAAAACCACTTTCACTTGTCCCTTTGGCACCTTCGCTTATCGAAGGATGCCATTCGGTCTTTGTAACGCGCCAGCTACATTCCAAAGATGTATGCTGGCAATTTTTGACGAGTTAGTGGAGGAGGTGATGGAAGTATTTATGGACGATTTTTCTGTGTACGGGAGTTCTTTTGAAAATTGTTTAAAAAATCTCGAGCGCGTGTTGCAGCGATGTGAGGAAACAAATTTAGCGCTTAATTGGGAAAAATGCCATTTTATGGTCAAGGAAGGACTAGTCCTTGGCCATAAAATTTCGGGCAAGTGGATCGAGGTCGATAGGGCCAAGATTGAAGTGATTGAAAAACTCCCCCCTCCCACAAACGTAAAAGCTATTAGGAGTTTCCTAGGCCACGCGGGGTTCTATCGGCGCTTTATACAAAATTTTTCAAAAATTACAAAGCCGTTAACCCATCTTCTCGAGAAAGATTCTTCTTTTCTTTTTAGCGATGAATGTCATTTAGCTTTTCAACTTATCAAAGAAAAACTTATAAACTCCCCGATTCTAGTAGCGCCGGATTGGTCGCTCCCCTTTGAAATCATGTGCGACGCGAGTGACATTGCGGTTGGTGCCGTTTTAGGCCAACGTGTGAGTAAGTATTTCCACCCTATCTATTATGCGAGCAAAACACTCACGTCGGCACAAGCAAATTACACCACGACCGAGAAGGAACTTCTAGCAATCATTTTCGCCTTCGATAAGTTTAGGTCGTATATCACCCTCTCGAAAGTCATCGTCTTCACGGATCACTCCGCACTTAGATATCTTTTAAGCAAATCGGACGCCAAACCTCGTCTTTTGCGATGGATCCTCCTCTTGCAGGAGTTTGACTTAGAGATCCGGGACAAAAGGGGAGCCGAAAACTTGGCGGCCGATCATCTCTCCCGTTTAGAAAACCCCGCCTCGGACGTATTAATAGAATCTGACATTAATGATAAATTTCCCGAAGAGCGCCTCCTTGCTCTCGAAAATATTAATTCATCGTCTACCCCCTGGTTTGCAGATCTGGCTAACTATTTAGTAGCCCGGGTCCTGCCAAAAGAAGTCTCGAGTCAGCAAAAGAAGAAATTCTTTTCTGATTTAAAGAATTACTTTTGGGAGGACCCCTTTTTATTCCGTGTATGCGCAGACCAGGTAGTAAGACGATGCGTCTCGAGTGAGGAAGGCCTTAAAATTTTACGACATTGTCACGAGGGACCATCCGGTGGCCATTATCATTCAAACCGAACCGCGAGGAAGGCGCTGGAGGCGGGCTTTTATTGGCCCTCGCTCTTCAAAGATGCTCACACCCTTGTGAGTACTTGCGACAGCTGCCAGCGGTCGGGCAACATCTCTCGCCGGGATGAGATGCCCCAAAATATTTTCTTAGAATGCGAAATTTTCGATCTTTGGGGCATTGATTTCGTTGGTCCTCTCCCTCCTTCGTTTTCAAATAAGTATATTCTAGTAGCGGTCGACTACGTGTCGAGGTGGGCGGAAGCGCAAGCTCTCCCCACCAACGATGCGCGAGTCGTCGTTAACTTTTTAAAAAAATTATTCTCTCGATTTGGCACTCCGCGCGCTATTGTGAGTGATCGGGGCACCCATTTTTGCAATACTCAATTCACAAAAATCTTAGCAAAATATGGTGTCACGCACAAATTATCCACTGCATATCACCCACAAACGAGCGGCCAAGTTGAAGTCGTTAATCGAGAATTAAAACGAATCTTAGAAAAAACAGTTTCTATTAATCGGAAGGATTGGGCAATAAAGCTCGATGACGCGCTATGGGCCTATCGAACGGCGTACAAGACCGCTATCGGTTGTACACCATATCGAATGGTCTATGGCAAGGCTTGCCACCTTCCGGTCGAATTAGAACACCGCGCATTTTGGGCGCTTAAATTTTTAAATCTTGATTCTACTTTAGCGGGCGAACAAAGAAAATTTCAAATGAACGAATTAGATGAGTGGAGAGCGAATGCGTATGAGAGTAACAAATTATATAAGGAGCGAACAAAGTTTTATCACGATAAGCATATAAAATTTCCAAAAACTTTTTCGCCGGGCGATCTCGTCCTCCTTTATAATTCCCGCCTTCGCCTTTTTCCGGGAAAACTAAAATCCCGATGGACCGGACCCTTTATTGTTAAAGAGGTTTGGTCCTATGGGACAATTTTAATTTCCCACCCGGAAAAAGGTATCTTCAAAGTTAACGGGCACCGCCTTAAATTATATCTTCCGGGAGAGTTACCAAATGAAAAGAGTGATTCAATTGTTTTTCAACCTTTAATATGACCGGCAAGTGGGTCAAGCTACGCGACCTTAAACAAAGCGCTTTTGGGAGGCACCCCAAAGTTATCTTTTTTTGTCTTCTCTTGTTCTTTAATATATTTTGTAGGTAATCGTCGCTTCCCCGCGCAAACTTCAAAAATCAGGGAAGCCCCTTCTCTTTTATCATGCATTTCCTTTTTATTTTGTTTTGCACTTCTTTTTTCCTTTACTTCATACTTAGTTTTAAATATTGGGGACAATGTTTAACTTTAAGTATGGGGGTGTAAATAGTTTTTTTTAAATAGTTGTTAAATCAGAAAATTTTCAAAACAAAAAAAATATATATATATTTTTTCTTATGTTTTCTTCTATTTTAGCACTTGTAAAACCCAAAAACTAAAAAAAAAAAAATAGAAAACAGAAAAATTTAAATCTTGGAAAGGGACGTTTGGGATTTTATCCCATCACACCTCCTAGTACCTTGCGAACCCTTCACCGGGTAGCCCTTGGGAAGTCCAAGACTTGCAAAAAATTTTTTTTTAAGTTTTAAAGCTAGTTCCCTTTCTTTGTAAATAGTTTTTAATGAGAAAAATTCAAAAAAAAGATAATATCAAAAATTCCAAAAAATTCTTATTTCCCTCCTTGTTGTTTTTGTGATTTCTTAGAAATCTAGTTGAGAATGTTTATAAGCATGTTTAAGTTTTTAATTGGCTGAAATTTTGCTTATCATAGTTTGTTAATTTTAAATTTGAGGTAATTTTGATTTAAGAATCATCTTATGATTTTAAATTGATTAGAGAATTTTGTTAGCATGACTTCTCTTTTTATTTTTAAATGACTTCATTTTGTAGTAAATTTCCTAAACCTCTTTAGATTTTAATTATATTTCCTTCTAACTTCTTAGATCTTAGGAATTTTTAATTTTACTAGAATTTGCTCTCAATATGATTTAAAGCTAGCTAGATTTTTTTTTTCTTCCCCTACCCTACCCCTTTGATGGCATAAAAAAAATGTATTAAAAGATCATATGTCATGGGAATAAGAGGATAAAATTCATTATTCCCTAAAACATATGCACCCAAAATAGTTGAAAAGATTATATGGCATGGAGTAAGAGGATAAAATTCATTACTCCTAAACCATATACATTTTGGGTTTTTATTAGAAGAGAAAAAAAAAGAGTAAGAAAAAAAAAAGAGAAGGAAATTTCATGATAAATTCCATTTCCTCCATTCAAAAATTTCTCTTCTTATGCCAAATTTTATGAAATCCCCCTTAGCCAATTATCATTGTTCTAGTTTTAGTTGAAAATTATGGAGAGAGCAATATTTAGTAATTTACTTTTCCTTAAGATTCTTTTAAGATAGAGTTCTTATAATTTTAATTTAATTTAGTTTTATAATTTCTACAATTTTGTCAAACTACTTAATTTTCTTGAGAAGTTATTGCCTAAACATTTTTCCTTCTTTTCAAATCATCATCATAATTTAGGACTTAACTCCCCCTTGAATTTACTCTTAACTTAACTTTTGGTTAAATGAAATTTTAGTTTTAAATTAAAAATTTTAAGGATGTCTTATAAATAATGTCTCACACTTTTGCTCTGGAATAGCAAAACCTCAAGTATGGGGGTATTTGATAAGTAGTATTTTTATAACTTTTTAATAGAAAATCTTGTAAATATTTAATATGAATTCTCTATTTTATGTCAAATTTAGGTTATAAGTAGTTCTTTTTGTAATTTTGATTCTAACTTAGCCTAATTTTAATATTTGCAGATTTTTGGACAAATTGGGAAAATATTGCATTACACGCCCTCGGTCACGCCCGTGACCAAGGGCGTGTAACTTGTAGACCAGTCCAGGTCGATGCCGTGCTGTTGAGCTAGTCCACACCCAGTCACGCCCCAAGTCACGCCCGTGACCATGGGCGTGTAATATTAGAATCTGCCGCGTGGAGCTGCCGTCGAGACGAGAAGTTGCCGTTGAGAAGTCAACCAAAGTCACGCCCGTGACCCAAATTCACGCCCGTGACCTTCCCGCGTGATCCAAGCACGCCGCCGCGCGGTCTGCCTAGCCCATGCCGCATTAAATGAAGCCGTCCTGAGTCACGCCCGTGACCCATATGTCACGCCCGTGACATGTCCGATTTTCTCCCGCCGTCACGCCAAGCCCACGCCGCTGCCGGATCCAATGTTACAGTGATTACACGCCCTTGGACACGCCCGTGACCGAGGGCGTGTAACTTGAAAATTTTGCCTATAAATTCAGAGGCTCTCCTTGAGTCCAGGGTTCAGAAATTTGGAGATGGGGAGGTGCTGTTAGAGCTGAGAGTGAGTTTTTCAAGTTAATGTCCATGTTTCTTAAGGCTTTCATGTTCTCCTCCTTCCCTTTTCATGCAATGTTGTAGTGTAACTTTCGTGTACTAGTTTTCTTAAGCTTGCAACTTTCATTTTCCTTAGCCTTGCACTCTTAATTTAAGGCTTGTAATAGTTCTTTGATTTTCAATAAAATTAGTTTTCTCTTTCATGTTCTTTTTCTCCTTAAGTAATTTCTTCCTTTTCATGCAAGGTTAAATTTTTCTCTCCTTAGTAATGTTCTTTTTTTTATGCAATGTCAATTTCTCTTTCTTTTCATGCAATGTTCAAGCTTTTCATTTAGTTTGAATTTAGTTTTAATTTTAGCAAAAACAAACCACCTCAAATTTTCGTCGATAAAATAATAGTGATTTTCCTCGAAGTATAAGTAATCAACGCGCCCCGTAGAATACGACCTTGATATTCCTAAATATCCTATACTATAGACGATAAGGTACACTTGCCTTTATCGGATATAGTTTTGGAGAAAATCTCAACCTTTCACTAAAAATCTAAAATCCGCGCATGCAAATTTCATTTCACACATCCTCCCCAAATCACGCAAAATCATTTGTGGGGGTGTTTTATGTGATATTAAGTCAGTGGCCAAGGTTTCATCACCTTTGGATGAGGATTGACCATTCAAACCCAACACGTGCATTTTTGACCTATTGACCCCTAGTTTGACCAATCTTGGGCTAATTAATTACCCAACCAGATCAATCCCAAATGGGATGAAAATTTTACCAGAGTCATATCATGACCCTAAGGACCACCTACCAAAATTTGGAAGAGTTTGGATGTCATTAGACCCTGAAATTAATTTATATATTAATTATTAAATGTTTACAAAAACTTTAGAAATAGTTTCTCCAAAAAATCTCATTTCTGGATATCATTTGGGGGTAGGAATAATTAGACTATGCTTCAAATTTCAGAACATTTGGATGGCTGGTTTAGTGGGGGCACTCAAATCAAGCTCTGGTCAACCCTTTGTACATGTTGCACCATTTGGAGTGTTGTGGTCAAACCACTGAACCAAATGACGTGAAATCAATTTTATAATAAAGTAGACTTCAAGAGCTACAAGTTTTATGTTGAACATTTTTCCATCAGCGGGCTCTAAGTATTTTTCATAATTATTTCTAACGACTGCCAATAAATGGACAGAAATTGGAATATTAATATATACTAATATATTTCCTGTACATAAATTGGACGGAATAGGCTCATCTTCTCCAAAATTCGACGGCCGAGATCACTTCTTCCAAAAGCTTTTCCAAGCGTTGTAGCCAGCCATCCGGCCTCCTCCCTAGCTGGCCACTGCCACCACCACCTCCGTTGAGGTGGTGGCTATCGATTGGCGGTGGTTTGGCCGCCGGAGGTGGCGGTTTCCATCGATCCCGAAGTTCCAAAACCCATGGAAAAACTCACTTTGCTCAACATGGATCGGGCTCAATTGAGCCCGATTTCTCACCTATTTTGATCTAAGATTTATCCACAGAGAGAGAGAGAGAGGATGAGGGGAGGACCTTTATTGGAGCCCTACGACGACGGCGGCGGTGGTGCACCATTTTCGGACGCCTCTAAGCTCATCCTTGCCGAATCCTTGATTCTCCACCAAAACCTTCAATCCAATATATGATTTCGACTGTCATCCACCTTTTGAAGCTAATGGTGGAGCTGGATTTGATAATGTGGGGCTGTATAGGGGGGATTTGAGGGGAATAGATTTCGTCCATGCCATTAATGGCCATTAGAAGTGAATTCGGTCAACAGAAATCTCATCAAATCCAGCCACCATATGGCCTGGAAAAACTCCTAACCTTCTTGTAACAGTCAGGGGAGATGAATCCCCATCAATTAGGGGGCCTTTGGCCTCCCTTGGCCATGAATGTCATTACTCTCTTTCTTTCTCTCTCCTCCATTTTGTGGAAAATGCTATTTTCTCTCTCCTGGTCGAATTCTCTGAAATTGAATGGCAATTTCAATAAATCCCAACCCCATTAGCTAGTGGACCACCTCAATTGGGGTCTAGCCCAAGTGAATTGGGCTTGATTATGTCAAAATAGGTTATTTTGACCTAAATTTAGGGTGGAGTTGACTTTGGTCAATTTGACCATTTGGGTTAGCCCCAGTGGGTGGTTAGTGACCCATTGGCCTCTCCTAAGGGTTAGGTAGGGCTAGAGTTGACTTAGGTCAAATTGGCCAAATTGGTGGCCCCATGATGGGGTTTTTTGTTCCATTGGGTCCCTAATATCCTTATAAGAGTAGGGGCAAGGTCAATTGGCATGGTGAAAGCTAATTTACCCTAATTAGGCTACTTTGACCACCTTAGGGTTAATGTTTATTTTGGTCAACTTAGCCTCTTTGGTTGACCCCAGTGGGTCCTTAGTGCTCTAAGGGACCCCTTAAAGGGTTAGACATGCAATGGTGGGGTCAAAGGACCAAGGTGAGACCCTAAATTCCAAACCTAAGCTTGGTAACTGGAAATTGCTATTTGCAGACCACTGTGGTTTCCTTCTTCTTGCCTAAGGCTAAGTGGTCTCTTCAAGCTTCCTAGAGTTTTGTCATGACCTAATCATGACAAACCACTATAGGGGTATAGTTGTTTGGGGGATGCTACACAGATGATATTAGGTTGGTGTGATATTACTTGCAAGAGAAGCAGACTAACTTTAGTATGTATCTAAGTATACTGCCAAATAGATAAGCAATTATTTGTTGATCATTAATATTTCAGGTACCATAAAGTTTCATATGCATCATTCTTGGATTTCTGGATTTCTGAATTCCTGAGTTTTCTATCCCAGACTCATGGTTAATCTATTTATATCTCCAGATTTCTAAAATCATATACTGAATTGGGTTTTCTTGACATCAGCTGTCATAATATCATTATCAAAATTATTATCGACAAGTCAAAAATTATCTAACCATATTGACTTCACACTCATTGGTTTGGAGTATGTGAATATGAGGTTATCAAAATATTATCTTCTGCTTCCACAAACATGGGTACTGTCTCATCTCTTCACATAGAGATGTTATTCATCAACACCAAAGCAAGTGATTGTGAACAAACATTTGTACCCACTGTCTATGAGATTTTCTTTTCTTATACACTTCAGGTACTCACATATGATTTTTCATATACATGTTCTTCATATCTCATACAGATAGAAATGGTTGTTCGCGAGTTTTCCTTCAGGTACTAGCATATTATTTTTCATAGACATATTCTTCATCTCTTTTGCAGATAGAAATAGATGTTCGCAAGTTTTCCTTTAGGTACTCGCATATTATTTTTCATATACATGTTCTTCATCTCTGTTGCAGATAGAAACGAGTGTTCGCGAATTTTCCTTCAGGTATTCGCATATTATTTTTCATATACTTGTTCTTCATATCTCTTGCGGATAGAAATGAGTGTTCACGAATTTTCCTTCAGGTACTCGCATATTAATTTGCATATACTTGTTCTTAATCTTATTTGCAAATAGAAACAGGTGTTCACGAGTTTTTCTTCAGGTACTCTTATATTATTTTTCATATACATGTTCTTCATCTCTTTTGCAGATAGAAACGGATGTTCGCGCGTTTTACTTCAGGTACTCACATATTATTTTTCCCCGTTCGGTGATTTCCTGGGCAAAATTTAATCGACTTTCTCTCTCCGATAAACGCGCAAAAAGTGCATGACAGACGTCCACTCGTCATTCAACCCGGACGAAAATTTGAAAACGGAGTTCGGTCCAAAAAATTCTTCCATATTTGAAGGAGATATTTTTAGGTGTGTTCTCCCACCTAAGATCACGGTACTCGCGCGCATGAAACTGTTGTTTCCTGCAAAAACAACACGACTGATCGAAATACTAATAATACTGACAGTATTTGTAGAATATTGCAGTATTTCGCAAAAACAACTCCGCCATAAAATATCAGATCGTCGTAATTAGGCGGGAGAGACACCCCTAATTTTTTTTCTATACGAAGGCCTTATCTAACACTAGCTCCAACAACTCTAGACCCAAGTACCTGATCCTCACTCACTATGAGGTCAATGTCTGCTCCAAGAGTCGACGACAAGATCCTAAGCTACGGCGACGTCGTCCTCCGCCGCTCCGACATTGACATCCTCCGCGGCCCCCACTTTATCAACGACCGCCTCATCGAGTTCTTTTTCGCCCACGTCTCCTCAACCCACCCCTCCGCCGGCGCTGGCCACTTCCTTCTCGTCCCTCCCTCCATCTCCTTCTGGATCTCCCTCTGCCCCGACAGCACCTCCCGGATCGAAGCTGCCGCCCCGCTCCGCCTCCAAGACCGCGACCTCGTCCTGTTCACCGTGAACAACAACGTCGACGTAACCCTAGCCGAAGGCGGCACACACTGGAGCCTCCTTGTTTACGAGAGGGCCGACAATGTTTTCGTCCATCACGATAGCTGTGATCGCATGAACCACCTTCACGCTCGGAGGCTGTATGACGCCGTGAAGAATTTTTTCGGCGGAGATCCATGGTTTATTCCGGGGCCGACTCCGCAACAGAGGAATGGGTATGATTGTGGCCTCTATTTGATGGCGGTGGCCAGGGTGATCTGTGATTGGTTTGAGCATGGGAAGAAGGAGGATGGTAAGTGGTTCAAGGAGTCGGAGGCTGGGTTGCTTGAGGAGGCGGTGGTGAGTTTGAGGCTGGAGTTACTGGATCTGATCACCAATTTGGGTGGGAAAGTGTGATCCGTGGAGCTGATTACCTGTGAGGTATGTTGTGAAAGAGGAAAAACAATTCTTTTATTGGTCGCTGTTTCATGCATAATATTGTGAAAATTAGTTTTCTGCTTAAAGAATTCATCATCTGTGAAAATCAGTTTTCTGCTTTAAGAATTCATCATCTGTACTTTTAATCCTATACCCTAGTAGTTTAATGGGTGCTTCATTTATCTAATTTTGTGTTGTTATAAGTGTCACAACTCAATTTCATGTTTTATTTGAAGAAATAAGAACATGCAAGGAAATTTATGTGTTGTGCAATTGGCATTTTGTCTGCTTTACTTGATATTATAAAATGCAAATTTCCAGTTTAGTCTTGACTTTATTTCTTTGGTAACAATGAATTTGCTGTTTTCAGAGTAACTAAGAGAGAAATATAATAGAAATAAAACCGCAATGCAACATTGGCCATCAGCTAACCCAAAAAATCGGTATAACTCCTAATTTCCAGGTATCTGTTGTCGTTGCGCAGGTTATATGCACTGTACTCCCACACATTCTCCTCCCCATTGCTTTCTCAGATATTGGTCTTCCTTCTCTTCCCCTCACAAGTCTTTTCTTTTCATCCGTTGGCGATCGTTGTCAGAGTATGCGACGACAGCTGAGAGACCATTGTGGTTCCCCGAAAGCACTCTACCTCCTCGGATTGATTCCAAGTTAAATACTTGTTTCTTATAAATGCTCTCCTTTTGATCAAGATTTTTTCCCTTTAAGTTGCAATTTCTCTTCAGCTGTGTGAGATACCATGTCTTTGCTACGATATAAACTTTTGACTCGAGGTCTCATTCAAAGTGGTTTAGATGAATGATACTTTGCTATTTTCATTTTCTTCGTTCCAGTTCATTGTTTTCCCATTCCAACACGGGCTCTTTAGGTTGCCAAAATTTGAGGTTGTTTTAGGTTTTTTGAAATCAATTTTCAAATTTTGTAATAATTCATCTAACATTGATGTGTATATATTCATTTGTGGGCAATTCTAAAGAAAAAAAGTTGACAATGAAGCTTCATCTAAATAGGTGGAAGTAAACACGTGTAATCATTTTGAGGCAAACATGTATTTTCATCTAGAGAAGACTTGGGGTGCGTTTGGCGGGACTTTTTTTGCTCTAGTCAAGCGGTGAAAAACTCAACCGCATTTATCATTATCCTTTGGAGGTCATTTGGTGGCGACCGCAAAAATCACGGATTTCATGCTTTTACCAGCCGCAATTCACAGGTCGTGGTGGCGGATATGTACGCGCGTTTGCGAAGCCCTAAGCCTAAGCGCAGTTCACATGTTGACGATAGAGGAAGAGGTCGAGGACGGATGGAGGGAGGTTGTGCTTCCTCGTCTGATCCCAGAGGCTCATCGACCGAAGCTAGAGCTAGAGGTCCCCGGGGAGCGGCGGCGCGACATTCTTGTTGCCATCAATCACGGAAATGCTCACTCATCTCTGCTGCCATGCCCGATCAACTAGAGCACAGACCGGCTTGGAAGAGCATAATGAAGAATGAGGTCGCGCTTCCTCGTCTGATCCCAGAGGCTCATCGGCCGAAGCTAGAGCTAGAGCTCCCCGGGGAGCGGCGGCGCAACATTCTGGTCGCCATCGATCACGAAAATGCTCACTCATCTCTGCTGCCATGCTCGTTGATGATCAACAAGAGCACAGACCGGCTTGGAAGAACATAAGGAAGAATGATAACGAGAGTTGGAGACATACAAGTCCTACTCTTTCAAAAAAGAGACAAGGAGACATGACAACAAGGATCATCGTCGGATCCATCTCCTTCTCGCCGTCATGCCTTCTATTAGGTGCTCACTCATATCCGTTGCCTCCCCGATACGATCCATCTCCTTCTCACTGTCTCCAGGACGATCTTTTTTGCCCACAGATTCTATTTGATGGAAATGATATTTATAATATAAATAGTAATTAATCATATTTTAATTTTAGATGAATCGAATTATCCTGTGAGTTTCAGGATCTACTTCATCCGATTGATATGGCAAATTAATGAATCAGAGTATAATTTTCTAACATTTCTGATCAATATAGAAGAAGCAACAAAAAACAAAAATCCTCCAAACATAATTCCGTTCACAAAATACGGTTCATGACCACTCTATTCACAAACCGCAGGTCATGACCACTCCATTCACAAACCGCAGGTCATGCCACTCTATTTTTGACCGCCACCTCCGCTCCAAACTAGGACTTAATAACATGATCTTGCAGTGTTGCTACAAGATTGAGTTTTGTGCTGACGATTGAACGTTTAGATAAACCTATCTGGAGACCAAGACTTTGATCTGTCCTTTGGTGCAATAAAGGTGATGATTATCATGATAATTTAAAAAAATGTTGGGTAAAGAATAACTAAGGAAGAACCACCTCCAAGCACCATGAATACCCATTCTCCGTTAAAGTAAAATGTTGTCCATGAATGAAAAGTTGAAATAATGTGTCAGATTTACAACCATGAAACACTTCATCTAGATGCACATTCTTATGCAGGAAGGTGTGCGGTTCATGCGTGAATCCTTGAAAATACTCTTGGCCATAAAATAGAAAATATTACAAATGCTACCGCTGCGAGAACTATTTATAGGAAAGAGTTAAGCTGCATATAGAAGTGTTGGATGAAGGAACACTGATATGTTTTATGTACACGGTTTATTACTAATATCGTCTTGATATGTATAAAGTTTATTATTGAAAGAAGGTAGTAATCATTTGGAGAGCCTCTTTTGTGCACATCTAACCTTTTTTCAAGTATGCATTGTGTTCTTAAGTTTTTTCTTATTGGGTTTCATGAACAAGACTAACCAATATATGATGGGGATCAGCCTCAGGATTGACATTGGACTTCGGGCCACCACTCGACGGGGCCTGTATTTGTGTACTCGAAGGAGGCGTTGGTCTGATTGGTGATCCGAGACCACGAGCGCGTCCAGAGCGCCATTTTACTATTTTGTATTTTTTTTTTGTGGACTTTATTTAGTATTATTCGGACACCGGACGTAACAGCCAATCATAGTCGTTCATGTCGGGTGCCCAAGCCCCTCTTCATTATAAATAGGGGTGACGGCTGCCATTTGGAGGTATTGTTGGCCTTGTGAGAGAATCAAGAGCTGACAATCATATCGTGGTGCGACGCGAGATCCCAGGGTGCTACATCCTTGTTCCTTTACTGTTTCTGCCTAGTTTCCCTCTCCCGTGATTGTTCTACCATGAAACTGCCCACTTCTCCCGTAAATCCCATGCATCCCTGCCGTAACCGCAAGATCCACTCCTCACCATTGCCGCAAAGTACTCAATCTCCCCCTTTCAGTCAGCACATCCCTGTCCTGATTTCGCTTCAAGCATACAACCCTCTCTCGACTCTCCTCAAGCATATAGTCTCTCTCTCTTAATCTCGCCTCCAGCAATCGACCCCTTTCCCGATCTAGCGACAAGCGCCCGATCCCTCTCCGCAAACAGACCTTCCCTCTCTGCAAGCTGACGATCCCTTACCCGACCACCGATGCATATCTTCGTTATAATCCCGACGCCTGCTTAACCGCAAGATCGCCCCTGTCCTGTCCTTCTTTGTTCCAATCGCGTGCCAGCCCCCACCCGAGTCATGCTACCTTCTCTTATAAGTGAAGGCCACCCAATACCCGTCCCACTGCCGGATCTGCATGCTCATGAATATTTTGGTATGGCGTTTTCTTATCTTTATTGAATATTGGATGAATATTGCCTAATTGTTTGGGATCTTAACTTGTTAACGTAATTGTTTTGCTTTTTTTATTTTCCTATAAAAAAACCTGATGTGCAAGTCCATCTTTAAGCCCTTTGTATGAAAGAGAATGCATTTTTGCTTACTTAAAAATTGTTATGAACACCAGCCGTGTTGATTGCTAAATTTATCTAGTGTTGATTGCTAAATTTATCTAGTGTTGATTGCTAAATTTATCTAGTGTTGATTGCTAAATTTATCTAATGTTATTGCTAAAAATTAATTATGGATCAATTTGAATAATTTATCTAATGTTATTGCTTATGGACTTGCAATCAAGGCGAGGAAACATCAAACACGCATAAGTCCATAACCCTAACACATAAGTCCATAATACCTTTCCCCCTCTTTCTTGCACTGACGCTCTCCTCGGCTTCTCCCTCCGACATTCTCCTCTTTCCCGGTTTCCCCCTCTCCAGCTCTCCTCCGGCCGTCCGGCGTCATCCCCAACTCCCCTCGCTGCTCTATTTTGTTACAGATTTGACGATTCCCCAACTCAACTCAACTCGATTCGACGATTCCGCCCTGCGCCCTTGATCGCAAGTCCATAAGCTCAGTTTCTGTAGATCCATTCCTTCGTTGTTCCTCTACGCTCGTGATTCCTGCCTCTCCGCCGATACCTGCTCGCGATTCATTTTCTTCCTCGCAGCAGCTACTCTGAGGGTCACGTTTCTTCTTCCTCGATATCTCCTCGCGATTCCTGGTAATGTCCATTGCTTCCATTTCGGTTTTTTCATTTCGCCTCTTGCTTCTCTGATTAAAACCCTAAATCTGAACTCCAACTCTCACTTCCTTCATGCCAAGGTTCCATCTCCTTCCCCGCGAAGACTCCATATCTCATTTACTTCTCGGCAAGGTCTCATTTCGTCTCCTCCTTGCGATTAACGGTAAAGTAAAGTTCTTCCTTTTCGATTTTCATTGTCCTACAACATTAAAACAAAATTGCAAGCTCTCATTAATTTAGGGTCATAAGCACTATTTTTTTACCGATCTTGACTGATTTTTGCCAATCAAGTCCAAGGTTATCGTTGAAATTTGCTTCTTTTGTGTTTATTTTCATCCAACAACTCATTTTAGTCCTTAAGAATAGGGAGTTATTCAGGTTTTTTTTGTATTTTTCAGTGCAAAACATTTTTGTTTCTTCTGTGAACACTGATCCTCTGATTGTGAACCGATTGCTCAAACAATTTGTTGTTGTCTTGCTCCAGGTATAATGATGGATGTGCCCCCTCCTTCACCAGTTACATCAACTGTTATATCAGAAGCATTGACTGAAATTGCATTTGGTGTTGATTCCTCGATGGATATTGCTATCTGTAATCCATCGATTGAAAAGGTACCCTTTGCAACCTTAAGTAGTTTTGATAGTATAATGTTGATATTCCGTCAACATGGTTGTATTGACTTAGGTATTTTATTCATTGCATTGTTGAGTAGTGGATCAGATGTGAAGGTTGATGTTGGTAGTCATTTTGAAACAAAAATTCAGTTTCTGTCTCGGGATGTGTTGATTGATTGGACTCGTAATGTTGGCAAATCTTATAGTTTTGTTGTTACTGTTAAAAGTTCAGATAAATTAGAAGGTAGTAGAGCACGACAACGTTTAATTCTTGGGTGTGATAGAGGTGTATTTTACCGTGAGAAACAATGTAAAAAGGGTTGATCTAAACAAAATTTAAGAAATTCTACTAGTAAGCATTGCGGTTGCCCATTTACTGTGATTGGGAAAAAATACCTTCTTGGATGAATGGACAGTGGAAGTGAAATGTGGGACACAACCATGAAATGGTTCATTTAGAAACACATGCCACCGTTGGAAGGTTGGATTGTCTTGAGAAGACTATAGTTCACGGCATGTATGCCTCAAATGTTAAGCCCAGATGTATACTGTGATACTGTCAACCTTAAAAAGGAGGAATGCAGAGAATCACACAGTGATGCTGACTATTCATAATGAAAGATATAAGTTGCAGAAAAAAAATTGAATGGAGCCACACCTATACAATACTTATATAAATGTTTAACATATAGTGGGCATTTGCGTTTTAATTGTATTATGAATGGGAATAAAAATTTGATTAGCTTATTTTTTACTCATCCGGTTGCTATTAAACTAAGTAAACTATTTTCAACCGTGTTTTTAATGGATTGTGCCTACAAGACAAATAGATATCGGTTGCCATTACTTTCTATAGTCGGTGTTACATCAACTCAATTCACATTTTTTTGCGGCTTTTGCTTTTTTGTCTGATGAATCCGAGTCAAGTTAAACATGGGCTTTAGAGCACTTCAAGACTACTTTGGATGAAACTTCATTGCCTAATGTAATCGTCATGGATAGATACTTGACATTGATGAATGCCATAAAAGATACTTTTCCAAATGTCAAGCATATTTATGTCAAGCACATGTGCACGTAAATATTTTATCAAATTGTAAGAAATATTTCAAGCATGGGAAGTGTTCAGATTCTTTTTTGATGTTTGGCAACGTCTAGTGGATGCAAGAAATGAAAATGAGTTCAATATGAGATTTAATACTATTTTGAGTGTTTATTCTACTGCATACATATATATTATCTTTTACATATGTACAACATGACTTAAACCTTTGAAGGAGTCTTTTATTTGTGCTTGATTTGATAATTATGCACACCTAGGCAACTCAACAACAAACCTGGTCGAAAGGGGGCATAGCAAGTTGAAGAAATTTTTAGAAGTTTCAATTGAAAATTTGTCAACCATATGGAAGACTTTCGATCAAATCTTCAAGTCTCCAACATACGGAAATTAAAAGATCGTTTTGGCATAGCAACATTCAAGTTAGTAAAGATTTTAAGAGGTCATTGTACTTGGACCTTGTTGGGCGTGTATCGTTACAAGCTTTGAAATTGATTAAAGTAGAAAATAAGTACCGGGAATCAAAGTTAGTTGTTGGTGAACATTGTCCACATACAGCTCGTTCAACACTTGGGTTACCTTATAGTCATGAATTGACATCTTATATCTCACAAAATAAAACATTTCTGATATGGCTTGTACACAAACATTGGAAGCAATTATCTTTCCACTTGGAAAGTCATGCAATGCCAAATACACAAGATTCTATGAACACCGGACACATAGATATAGCCATTGAGTTGGAGGGGATCATAACAAGGTACGCAAACACTAATGAGCATCAACAAAAGGAGATTAGAAATAAATTGCGTGAAATCATGGATCCAACATCAACCCGAACGAAAGAGCCACTTTTGCCAACAAAATTAAAAGGAAGACCGAAAGGGAGTACAAAGACGTTCAGAAATGACTATAAAACTACATTGCGCAATCCATCATTTTTTGAGCACATCTTGAAAGAAGACATAACTACACAAAGAAAATTGTTAAAGTCATCAAAGGAACAAAGTATGCGAAGCAATAGATTATATGATAGTGTTCGCCGCAACTACCGTCTTGTATTTCGGATCACTTGGTTGATGTGTTCAATGTCGCCGCGGATGGCCATTGTGGATTTCGTGTGATTAGTGAATCACTAGACATGGATGAAAATTGACAAGTTAGAGCCGATTTAATGAATGAGTTGGAGAGAAGAGATATTTTGTATGATGTAATTTATGAAAACACAAAAAGAAAGGAATTAATCAACAATCTTGATTGCAAAAGCTCACCTGCACCATACGATAAGTGGATGTCCATACTTTGATATAGGGTTAGTGATTTCAACTTGCCATAATATTGGCGTGACTCATATTTTAAGAAATCAAAGTTTTAACATTGTTACCATTGGATTCACCGATTCCTCATGTCCTGAAAGTCATCTTCATCAGCTTAATTAATGGTAATCATTTCGTGGGATTGTGCATGAAAGAAGGGAGCCCACTACCACCACTCTACTTTGTATGGAGATCATACACAAATGATAATTTCATGGGAATGCATACCTAATTTAAAGGAATGAAATGTAAGATTGTTTACTAATTGTTTTCATTTTTTCAAATTTATTGTTTAAAACACATTGCTTACTAATATCATTCTTTTATGTTTGCAGACTATGATCATAAAAATTTTGTGACACTTCAACCAAGTTTGGGGTGCTTGAAGATATTTTGGTGCACTAAAAGAATATTTGGTGCACTTCTAAAAATTTGGTTTACTTAAATTATATGTAATGCTAACAAAAAATGTTTATTATAATGCTTATTTGAGAATGTTTGAATGCAACATATAATCTGATCGAGTTTTTATTTTATTTTATTTTTGTGATTTGCTAATAACAAAATGGTTTTTAAATAGTCATTTTCAAATGTAATGGTTTGCTAGCAGCAAAATTGAATTTGCTAATAACAACATCCTTTAAAAAAACTATGTTGAAGTGTCACTTGTTAATTTGGCAACGAAATGATGTACATTTAATTAAATGATTGATCTTCAACAAAAATATATGAAAAGTTTATTTGGTCATAGTTGCATCCAAGTTAGTAAAGCATATATAACTTTGAAGATTACTGATCTTCTCAATCGCATTTCTCTCAATTCCTTACAAATCATAAAGGAAAAATATTTAGCAAAAGCATCAAGGAAAGGAGCACGATTACTAAAGCTGAAGAACAAACAAAAACAAATATACAGTGAGTTTTTCATGCACACATGAATTATTATCATACATAGCTTAATCCGTAGCTTTTCCACTATGGATGACAAGCATTATCATACATGTCAATATTAAAGTTGAAGTTGACATTGCAAATATTTTAGAAATTGAGTTTGAAGTGACTTTCAAAAGATTTAACAATACCAACAGTCTTCAAAAACTAAAAATTAAATTTAAGTTTTGAGAGATTATGTCGTTGGGCTCAAAAAAGATGTATATGTTCATAACTCGTCCATTCGAAACGGAAATCATTGAGGAAAATGATTATATGATGAGATATTTGTGCAATTGCCCCTGTATATATCCACTGCACCATTGATGTTCTACGTGTACGCTCAGGTTTGGTGAGAATTTTTTTTAATGGAAGAGCATCGTGATGTGTCATGTGAGGCCTTGCTCGAGGTTTCACACAACCCTGAATAGATTTCGCACTGCCCTAGGGAGTCTCCCGCAAGCCCTTAGGCCTCCATGACAAAGTTAAAACTAAGTATTTACAAGGCGCAAATTCGGTCTCTGCCAACCACTCTTGGGACTCAGCTTCAAATAAAACATCATTTTACAGACTGACCATAGAACATCGGATGCTTGTATAAAACTATAACTGTTTGTAATGATTGAAGGACACACTAATAGAAATCGATCGTGCCACATTTGAGAGATTTACGATTAATGGCTTTTGGATCATCAGATGGACGATCGGACTCCGCCATCGCGTTCGTCGTGATTTTTCATACTTCTATGTATTTCATATTTATATTTTGGAATTGTATTTTGAGAGTTAGGTTAAATTATTTGTCAGACGATCATGAACATCAAATATATTTAACCTAACTCCCCTTTATTTGAGAAGGGCAACCAAATGAAAGGGGTTATCAAGGGTTTTTTGTTTTCCAGAGGAGGGCCGCTCGATCCCGCTCTCCGTGCGACGCTGCTGGCCCACGCCTTTGGGGGTGTCGACATTCTTTGTCTTCCAGCCCTCCAACGCAATCCATATTGCCTCTATCACCTCCGCCTGGCCCCCCTGAAGCCCTACCTGCCACCCCGACCCTCTAGCAACCCGCCTCCACCTCGACAGCCCCGTCCCAATCTTGCTTTCCCTCTTACAAGCCTCCTTGAACCTCAGTTGCCACCGTTCACCGACAGTCCTACCTTCAACGACCCCAATCTAGGCCCGATTACTACTCTCTAGCAGTCCGTCCAAGCCACCAAAGTCGTGTTTCCCTCTCCCAGATCCCTTCTACCTCCTCCAACAACCGCCTCAAGCCATCTCTGTCATCCCCACTTCAAAATCGACCTCTTTGAGCCTCTCCCAGCTAATACCAGCACACAAAAACCCGTTGTCTCCCCTGACATCCCCTACACAGAAACATCTTTCCTTCCCGACCACCATCGCCACCACTGAATCTTCCCCTCCACCAATGACACTAATTACTTGGTGAGCTTTACACTATAGTTTCATTTTCCTTTACATTATACAGATACTCTCTTTTATTGTTAGTGGTATTTCACTCTAATCAAGTTTGGTTAATTTTCTTTATAGATGTGTATTTCTTATTCGTCATATGCTTTAATTCTGTGCATTTTCAAAAACTAACAATTGTTATCGGTTTGCCCAAATTGCAATATATGTGATTAGTTGTGTGTTATGGGCTTCTTTCCTAGTTATTTTGTTGTATTTATTTGTGTCATTATGTCGAGCCCATATTTAGTTTGTCCTCTTTAGAGTCCATGTCACCCTCATCTTCGTCTTCTAGCGTGAGGGTTCCTGAGGCTGCATCGTTGCACACCTTCTCTTGCCTTGAGCCCCACACTTCAGCCCTCAATATTTCATTATGTAAGATCCCTCTTCCGCACCGGAGAGTTCCCGAATCTTATGCCCAGAACAGCCGCCTTACTGTGACACCAACCCCCGGGTTAGTTGCCTCCGCAAGACGCTGATCCTGTCGGCAAAAGTGATCAACCAGTTAAACATGAGATAAGAAGTAAGCTAAAAAAGTAAGTTTACAATCACACACACACACACACACACACATATATCCAAAGGAATACATACACAGTCCATCAATGGGCTCAAATGAAAGAGAGTAAGGGCTTATGCCCAGTACTTTTCCAGAATAAAGTAAAAGTACACTCTCTCACTCTACATCTATGCGGAAGCTAACAAACTCTCATCATCTTGTCTTCGGGTTGTAGTAGTACTGCGCGTGGATGTTCCCCAGGTCTTGCCATTACGCCCTACTGATCGTACTGCTACTCCAGCTCCACGGACCCCTGGTGTTACGGTCATATCCGGTCGTTAGTCAAAAGACTAAGCCAGTTTTTTCATCGCCTCCACCCGCGACTCCTAGGCACCGAGCGGGAGGACGAAGTGGAAGACAACAAGGGGAAAAAACAAATCAGGTGACATGGAACTAACTAGTAAGCATGTGCATATATAAACCATTATTGATAAACTACTATAGGATAAGAGCTACACTGACAGTTTTATATATAACTCGAGCATCATAAGAGAAATAAGCAAAGAATGGCAAGCAATACACATAGTAACAATCGAAATAAGGTAAGAGCAGCTATAAAAGAAACCTTAACTTAATGGATGCTCATACAAACATATAAGTTAAGGGATCTGACACTAATGTAAACTCATCGTATAAAAGAGCCATACTAATTTATATGATGAGGTCTGGTTTATGAAGTGATGTAATGCCATGTTGTGCAATGCAATGATGCAACTCACCCACTCGACACTGTGTGCACAAACCTTTTGTAAGTTCCCTCTATTCGAGTGTGTCAACTCAGGTACTCCATTGGGGCAAACAGGGGTAGACGATCGGGCATATCCACTTCTAGGCTAATGTCACACATCTCCCAGCCTAGATATTTTGTACACCTCTAAGAACACACAAGGTATCCGCGTACTATCTGGTAAGTAACATCTATATCCATTTTTTCGAGTCTCTTCTCAGGTACACACCGTTGAGGCAAACATGGGCAGTGGATCGGGTCTTCCCCTCCAAGGCTAGTTTGACACCTCCCAGCCTAGACCTTATGTACGCCCCTAAGAACACACAAGGTATCCACGTACTATCTTGTAAGTAATGCCTCTTAATTGTATTTTCCCGAGACTCCAGCTCGTCGGACTAGCCAGTCCTCCTTAGATAACATCGAGTCTACCGCTTGCAGGACTAACCCAGCCCTTCCTTATATAATACTGAGTCTACCGCTCGCAGGACTTAACCCGTCCTTGTGCTAATCTGTCCCATATTTGGGACGAGGATTATCTTGTCAAGTTCTCCTACTTAAACTACTATTGTCTATTATTTAGCTGAACTTAGAAGTTTAGGGTTAACCTTGGACTTCCTGAGAGCTACCCGGTGAAGGGCTCGCAACGGTACTAGGAGGTATGATGGGGTGACATCCCAAACCTCCCTTTCTCAAGATATTTAATCTTATTGGTGGCTACCCATTCTTACACACCCACTACCTCTCTAGTTACTGTAACTTCATAAAGTGGTTTACAATTACCGGGATAGGGAATCGACGATGTTCAATTGAACATCAATTCTTGCCCCTTTCTTAGTGGCCAACACCATCTTCACGTCATCAGTCAATCTCTATTCTGATATTAATCATAACATGTACTTCCTGGGGGGGGGGGGGGGGCATCCCTCACATCTCCTATCATATCGTTGTCAAATCCCGAATTGATAGTTTTACTAAACGCACCCCGACCCTTACTCCTAGTATTTGTCACTAATGGTTAATCCTTTAATCAATCTACGCCTACACAATGATCGGAAGTTAATAATTCTATGTGTGATGATCAATATGGGCTCTAAATCAAATCATTCAGTTTTACAATTCGCAGACTGAACTGTCCTCAAGTGTAATAACATGACTTAAAAGAGAGACTACATGATCTTCTGGCTAATATGTGTCAAATCTAGTTTGAGAAGTTGTAAAGATGTCAAAATTCAAATTTCCAACTTTCATATAATAAAATCATGTATGGGCCTATTAAATAGTTTCATATCATTTAGGGGAAACCATCAATGTGTACATAAAGTGTCATCTAGCATGACCCAAAGGGTCTAATAAAATTTATTGAGTTTTGTTATGATCCAAAACGATGTCCAGCAAATATTCATAATTTTCTCCCTAATAAAATTTCAAAAAATTAATTAAATATCCATGGGTGCTAGTTACAATTTGTGAAGGATCTACTAAAATTATTCATCATAATGCTGCAAATAAATTTCCAGGTGTTCAAATCAACCTAAAATGGATTCCAGCAAAATTTGGCATTTTTCTAGTAACAATAATTCATCAACAATAATTAAATCATAATTGTCACCTGATTCCACAATATGAAAGAGCTACTTTAAATCTTCAGAAAATAAATATAACAAAATTCTCAGAGCTTTATCATGATTACATAAGCTCACCACCAAGTTCTATAATTTTTCTAGTTCCATTGTTCAATATTATCAATTAATCAATGCAAATACTAAAATTTCACTTTGTGAATGAAGTATGCTAATTACTCAGTAATTAAATCTAACCAAATTTCCAGAGGTCACTAATGATCCCACAAGTCTAACTACTCAATTTCATAATTTTTCAGTTTCATTAAATCAACATTATCAATTAATCAAAGCAAACACTAAAAATTCACTTTGCGAAGGAAGTACGGTACTTTTTCAATAATTAAATCTAATAAAATTTCCAGAGGTCACCAATGATCCCACAAGTCTAACTACTCAATTCCATAATTTTCCAGTTTCATGAAATCAACATTATCAATTAATCAATGAAAACATTGAAATTCCACTTGTGAAGGAAGTATCATAAATAATCAACAATAAATTTGATAAAAATTTCCAGAGAATACAAGTGGCCTCATAAGTCTAATTACCAAATTTCATAATTTTCCGGATCAGTTTGACCAACATTTATAATTAACTGAGGGAGACATTAAAATTTCACTTATGAAGTAACCAATGTATATACATATCAATTAAATCTAATTAAATTTTCAGAGGCTAATAATGATCTCCAAAGTCTACATATCCACTTCATACTATTTTGAGTTCATATACTCATACACAAGTATAATAGAGTAAATGGGGGGGGGGGGGGGGGGGGGGGTAGCTCAACTAATTATTACTTAGTGAGCTATTATATCTCTAAAAATCCCCATAAAATTTACAGAGTGTAATTACACGCTCCAAAGGTGAATCCCAGAGTTTCATAATATTCCAGGGATATTTGACCCCTAATTTACTCATTTAAGCTCAATGTGACAAAATCACATAAACCCTAATATTCTAGGAAAATCAACCCCAAAGTTCATGGTTTTCTCTGAGATGTATTATCTCATAATATCAAATGCATGTTTTGAATTTCATAGAAATTGATCAAGGGAATACCCATCAATTCTCAAAATATTATTGTATATACACCTTTATGAACTTTCCCTCACATGCATGAGTCCAAATTGCCTCAAATTTTAACTAGTGACTATTTATGGTCTAATTAACATGTCATCCAAGATTTGGGACAAGTAAAGTTGATTTAACCATGTAAATCTTGACCTACATTATAATGCTATATGCGATTTAACCATGTAAATCTAGACCTACATTATAATGCTATATGCACACCAAAAATTTCCCTTTTGCATGCATGTGGAATTCCTTCACATGCACAAAGCCAATTGGTTCCAAATTTTTACCTGAGGCTTATAGTGACCTACACTACTATTTATCAAAAATTGGGGTCACTTGGTGTTGTCTAGCCATGTGTAGTACCAATACATGATTTATCAAATTATTGTAATAACTATGGGAATATGCTTTCCAAAAATTACCATTTGTGGGCAGAGGGTGCAAATAGGCATGATATGCCTTTGGTTAAAATATCATCCCTATTCACCAAATAGTTTGAGAGATATTCACAAAATACTCTCTGAAATTATAAGGTAATATTTCTCACACTAGATTATGTTTCCATGACGAAAATACTCACATGCATGAGTCCAAATGGTCCAAAATTTTGGCCAGGGACTTTTATTGTCTTAATTGACCTTCCAGAGAAGATTTGATGGATTTTGAGTTCATAAAACTCAAAAATCAACACATGCATGAATTTTCAAATATTTTCTAAAACTATAGAAAAACATTGTCCAAAAATTCTCATTTTTGGACAGGAGGTGGATCTAGGGTACATGCATGCATGCCTCGAATTTCAGTCTCATACCTTAAACCATTTAAAAGTTATTCAAATAATATGGCATGTCCCCTCCTAGGGACCAGTCCCACTAAAACTACCCTACTTGGAGCTGTAGTGCACCAAATTGGTTGATTTCAATTCCCAATTAAAGTAGACCCCAAGGGCTATATTTTTTCATGTTTTACACTTTTCACGAATCTGCCCCTAAGGGCCTCATTTTTCTGGATCAAGAAGTGTATTCCAAGGTGACAAAACAACATATATATAATCATTCAATCAAAACCGACGGCTGTGATTGTATCTTCTTCCTTGAGCCAAAGGCCACGATTAGCCCGACCTGGATCATATTCCAGGTCTGTTTCCTGGCCATTGAGCCACCTCCCTGGCCAGCCACCGCCGCTATCGACCGACGACGGTTTGGCCACCGGATGTGGTGTTTTCCGGCGATCCCGCCACCACACATATAATCGAAATTCTCCATTTTTCTCCCATTGGATCGGGCTCGGTTGAGCCCGATTTCTCTCCTAATGGATCTAGGATGCTAGCACAAGGGGAGAGGATGAGAAATCGAACCTTAATGGAGCTTGTCGTTAGGCATTCCTCTGGCCGGCCATGGATTTCGCTTTCTCCGACGAGCTTGCTCAAAACCTCAATCCTCCACAATTTGCAGTGATCCAAGGCTCGATTTCATATGCTCTCCACCTTCTGAAGCTAATGGTGAAGTCGATTTGGGCTGAGGGTGGATTAATTCATGGCAACCATTAAGGTGATTTTGGCCAAGCATAGGATGCTCCTCCTTGCTGCCATTTGTCACCCCTACTGTTGGAATTTTGCTGGGCATCACTATTGGAGCTTAGTTGAAGGCTTGGGCAGAGGAATGGAGGGCCAAGTGGCCTCCAATCCTCAAATTCATCCTTGTCTTCTCTTGATTTTGGAGGAAAACTCAAAATTACCCCTTATGCATGTCATTGCATGTTGAATTCAGTGGGTAGGGGAGGTAATTATGCCCATGGGTTGTAGGATGGGCTGACCCTAAGGCCTTGGCCCATTGAAATTGGTTTGGACTCTCATTTTCCCTATTTGGGCTTAATTTGACCAATGTTGACTTTGAGGTTGACTTGGTCAATTTGATGGGTTGACTGGTCCAATGTGTTGGCCTTAAGTCCATTGACACCACCCAATGTTGATTGAGTCATGGTGATGCCCTAATTGAGTCAACTTAGGCAATAGGTGTGATTTTGACCAAAATGGGGAAGTTTGACTTTGGTCATATTGGGCCAATTGATGACCACTTGATGGGGTTTTCGGGTCAATTGAACTCTTTGAGGGTTTGCCATGTAGTGGTGGGGTCAATTTGTCCATATGAATTCTAAGTGAGCCAATTTGGGCTATGAAGACCTAAGTTTGACTTTGGTTAATTTGGTTGACCAATTGATGGGGCTCTTGGTCAATTGGACCTCTTTGGGGGTTTGCCATGTAGTGGTGGGGTCAATTTGGTCATATGAATTCTAATTGAGCCAATTTGGGTTGAATTGGGCTATGTTGGTCTAAGTTTGACTTTGGTCAATTTGGCCAACTTGGTTGACCATTTGATGGGGCTTTTGGTCAATTGGGTCTCCTTTAGGGTTAGAGACCTATTGGTAAGCTCAATTTGAGTTGGTGAGTCCAATTTGAAGTAAATTGGTCTAGGTTAACTTGTGCACTTTTGGGGTGCTTATAACAATTTTCCTATGTTCAAGGTAACATAGGGTCATACCATGGCCTCTACTCCCAACTCAAGTTCTAACCCTAACCCAAGGGGGTCTAGAAGGAATAGGGATGTTACAAATCCCAATAAACGAAAAAAAATAATTTCGCCCCTGAAATTCAAGTTCGGGTCTACGTGGTTCCACACACAATGAAAATAAAGAATTTTCATAGAGGTTTAGATTGTACCTAAGGTGAAGGTTCTTGGGTATGATTGATGCATGAGATTCATAGGTTCCCATGTGTGCTCCTCTCGTCCATGATTGGACCACACTATCTCGACCAAGGGAACCTTCTTCTTCCGCAAAACTTGGACGGCGGTTTCATCGATACAGATTGGTTCCAGACGGACTGATCTGTCAGATACTATTGGGCCCGAAGTCGATGTAATATGCTGCTTTGGGTAAAGCAAGGCTCCGGAAGTGATTAGACGTGAAAGATGTCGTGCTGGTTCGCCAACTCCTGTGGCAGCTCCAGCTTATATGCCAAGGGGCCGACCCGCTTCCAGGGTCATATAAGGCCCCATAATTCGAGGGTTGAGCTTCTTTTGTCTTCGCACCCACGAGACACCATGCACATGACGTATCTTTAAGAGAAACATTGTCTCCAACCTGGAATTCCACCTTCTAATTCCTCGTATCGTAATGCTTAGCCTGCCGACCCTGACACTCCAGCATTCGGTCACGGATCATCCAAACTAGTGCATCTGTATTGTCTATGTATTCTGATCCAAGCGCTCTTGGGTCCCCGTCCTGTACCAAAGACAGCGGCGTCCGATACTTCCTCCCGTAAGGAAATTCGTACGGTTCCATTATAATGGCCCAGGCCCGCCAACACGGGACCCAGCAGGCACCGCCGGCACCCTCCCGTCCCAGGCCCGCCAATACGGGACCCAGCTGGCACCGGAAGGGTTAAGACTAACCAAATGGTCTGCAGACCGTGCACCCCAACCCCTCTCTGTCCCACCATATGGTACATTGGGTTGTTGGAGGCCGCAACCCCCCTTTTCATGAGAATGGTTCAGTTAAGCGGCAGCGCAGGGACTTCCCAGGAGGTCACCCATCCCGCGACTACTCCAGCACGAGCACACTTAACTATAGAGTTCTTCCACTCCTCATCACCAATTGAGCTGCAGATCAATTGGTTAGGCTTAACCCTTCCGGTGCCAGCTGGGTCCCGTGTTGGCGGGCCTGGGCCGGGAGGGTGCCGGCGGTGCCAGCTGGGTCCCGTGTTGGCGGGCATGGGCCGTTACAAAAAGTGCACTTTTTTTGTAACGTCTCAAGGCCCTGGACTTACCATCGGGACAACGTCCACTGACTGCCTCACCTGGCGACCGTTACCGGGCTGCAACCCAAGCACCCCAAACCCTCACCAGCCCACAGGCGGGTTGTTGGTGGCCACAACCTCCCTTTGGTGAGAAGTGATCCAGTTAAGCGCCTCTATGGGGCCTTCCCAGGAGGTCACCCATCCCAGGACTACTCTTGGGTCCTCGTCCTGTATTTCATGTTTTGGTGCTGAGGAAAGCATTGGTGGAGCCGGAAGATGTGGTTGAGTCTTCGATAGTTCCTGTAACCGAAGATCTGAGGACGATAGTTCATCCGGTTTGCGTGGAGGATTCTGAAGTCCGGCGGTTGCAGAACAAAGAGGTCAAGCTGGTGAAAGTGCGTTGGGATAATTGCGGACGAGACGAGTTCTCGTGGGAGCGAGAGCAAACAATGCGGGATAACTTTCCGGAACTGTTCATTTCAGGTTTGTGTGTTATTTGTGCTTTTCGTTAACGTCTTAAATTTCGAGGATGAAATTCTTTTAGGGGGGGGGGGGGGGGGGTGGATTTGTAACACCCCAGGTTTCGCTGAGCGCGGAGGCTGGAATGCCTAAGGCTACTACAGGTCCTGTATCTGGGAGCTAGCGCCGGCGTTAGGTGCTAACGCAGGCGTTAACTGCCCCGTCGAGTAAAGCACTTGTTGCGATGGTGTTCGTCAAGTTGGATTCGTCAAGGCGGTTTCGTCGAAGGGAGTTCGTCTAAGAGCTAACGTGGGCGCTAGTGCGAACGCCGACGATAGCTTTTCGTCGGGTAATGCAGTTCTGTCAGGTCGTTGAGTTTGCTTCGTCGAAGGGGACTTCGTCGAGGAGCTAACGTAGCCGTTTGCCGACGTTAGCTGATGGAACCCGTTCCGTAAGTAGTGTTTCCTGGACATCCGATCTGTTTGGATCTTGATCCTAAGGTCTAGATAAGTGCGTCCTAAGGCTCTAATTAGGGTAGAGAAATTCTATTCTCATTTCATTAAGTCCTTTGTGCTTTTGGAGTTTTAGGAGAGAGGTAGGGTTTGGAGGAGGAAGAAGGCTAGATCCGCCATTGTTGGAGCACCGGAGCTCCGTTCGCCGATCCGAAACCAGATCCGTGGAGAGGACTAGAAGGCGCTTCTTTCTACCCGTGCCTTTCAACCGATCCATGGCGAGGAAGAGAACTCTTAGGGTAACGAAATCTCTCCTCCCAGTTTTAGGAAGTGTGCATGACATCTTTGCTTTTACCTTCTCTTTTCTAAAATTTATGGCACCAGATCTCTCAAATGAGAGGGGTTTGGGTCACCTTGGTTCAAGAAGAACCCTCCGGTTGATTGAGTACGTCCCCGACATGATTTTGCACTAGTGATCCGCTCTGTTAGTGGATTAGGCATTGTGGGTGAAACCGAAATCTTGACCGGTTGTCCGATTCGGTGATGTTGCTTAACGTGCATTTTAGGGATTTTGCTAGAAATCCGATGACGACGAAAACGTCGTAGGTGTGCCTTTATGTTTCGTGTGAGAACGAATGGTGGTTTGGAAAGGGTAACTTGTATGTGTTATGAATGGCTTGTGAAGCCGCTTGTATGTGAAGGTGTGACTTTGTCTTTGTGGTCGACTGGCTAGCCCGTGAATGCTTGGATTCATGTGGGGAGAGTGTCCCGACAAGACAAGTTCCCTTTTGGGCTAACTGACGAGAACAAGTATGCTGATGCGCCCGTTGGCAAAATGAGCCATGTAAGGGGTGAGGTCTCAGTGGAGTTCTTGGCTTTTGACTTAGTGTTGGTGGCAAGAACAAGTATGCTGATGCGCCCGTTGGCAAGATGAGTCATGTAAGGGGTGAGGTCTCAGTGGAGTTCTTGGTCTTGGGCATGCACGCCCGTGGGGAAATGATAAGTACCCTTGGTTTGTTGTGAAATGTTGATGTGTGTTGTTATGTTAGAAGCATACACGCCATAGGGTGCCTTGGTGAACCCAGGTTTGCATACATGTTGCATTGTTAGGCCCCTTACTTTTATTGCTTAACATAGAAACGTGGATGATGCTTGTGACACTCCTGCCTGTCATTTTTATGTTATTATTGTTTATTACATATGCATACGAAGTGCTGACTTGGAGGGTGATGTAGTTCCCCGGGGTCCGCTAGGACGGCCGGGAGGAGGGGTGTTGTTACACCGTTGTTGGTCAGCCAAAACTGACCCTCGTTATATCACTCTTTGTGATTTGGATGCAGGGCAAGGATCACATGCTGGACCTAGCTCGCCGGCCCAAAAGGCCTAAGCTTCATGAAGTGCACTTTTCCTGCTTTCTTGCTTGACTATGATGTCTTTACCTGTTCCGGCTTGCATGCCGAGGTAGCTTTGGATTGTGATGATCTGTTGGACATTTTCTATGCCCTATTTGTTTGACTTGAGTATGGGTTTTGTAAGGCCTTAAGGCCGTGGTACTCTTATGTAGATGTGGACAACTTTTGTGGTTTATTTAATGTTTCCGCTGTGTTGGTTCTGAGTTTTGAGATGATTAAATCTATATCACTTTTTAATACTAAAGCTGTGGCGATTATATGTTGTGGGGTCCCGGCCGGACCTATATTATATAGTCATTGCAGGAGAGGTGTTACAGCCATCTCAATGCTCGCCTAGTGGTTATTGTTGTGAGAAAAACTCTATCGACGGCAACAACCTCTCCCAGGGCTTCCCAGTATCCAGGACGTACATGTATGTCAACATGTCTCAGATAACACAATTGCCTCTGTTATTTGATTGGATCCTTTTTCTGTAAGCACTTGCTGAAAACTTGCTGATGTAAGGTGAAGAAGAAGAATCAGCTATTTTCTTTTCTGTTCAGAGCACTTGTTTTTTATCGTAGGGTTTCAGAAGGAAGAAGAATGATGCCATATTCAACAGATGAGAATAATGTAATGAATGCCCTCTTTTCTTTTCTTTTTTCTCCCATTCAGCATACTTATTCTGTATGATTGGAATTTGAAATATTTTCTTCTTTTAAGCTGTCCTGAAAAGGAATTTATTTTGGACACATAATTTTTCTTTCTTCTTTTGATCCCGACCCGTCCATCAGATTTGAATACATTCCAAGAGTGTTTTTGCTGTGTCCTGGAATGCTCCATTCTATTCTTGGCAATAAACGAGTCGTTGGAGAACTGCCTTTAGCCTTGTGGTTCTTCTGAAAAGGTTTTAAATGGACACCAGAAAAAACTTCCTTTTCTGACTGTATTCGACGATGCGTCGACTTCATCATTCTTCGTATCGACGCACCTATGAGTTCTTATAGGAGTAGCTTTGAATCCCTTCTTAGCTCTGACTGTAAAACGCATTTTGCGTTACCTGCAAGGGTCTCAAGACTATGGTCTAGAATATAAGAGAAGGGAGACGGAAGATGCAAAACTAATTGGATACTCTGACAGTGATTGGGCATGAAGCGCTGACGACTGCAAGAGCACCAGTGGATATGTGTTCTAGATAGGAGGAAACACTGTGTCATGGAACTCTAGAAAACAGAAAAGTATTGCCCTATATATATCCTCCGCAGAGGCGGAATACATGGCAATTGGAGATGCCGCGCGCTAAAGAAGTCGTGTGGCTATGTCGTTTGCTAAAGGAACTGAAGAAAGAGGTGTTTCGGCCTACAACTCTAATGGTGGATAGCACATCGGCCATCTCCATCAGCAAGAATCCAGTGTTTCACAACTGAACCAAGCACATATAGATCAAACACCATTTTGTACGGGACCTGGTGGAGGAGGAGATATCCCTCGCTTATTGCAGCACCAATGACCTGCTCGCCGACGGGATGACGAAAGCTCTCTCAGCGGAGAAGTTTCCCGCTTTCCGCCACGGACTAGGAATCATAAGGGCAAAAGGAGCCCTAGATTGAGAAAGGGTTTGTTAGCGGTCGTTAAAATAATCCAGAACTTTGTTATCTTTTGTTGCTTTGTTTAACTATGCGGGCCCCCTATCTTATCGGCCGTGTATTCTTTAAATATCAATGTTCCATTGAATGAAAACTCTAGAACAGTTCTTCCTTCAAACTCTCTCCGTCATTTTCTTCTTCCTCTGTTCTTCTTCTTGTTGCCTAGCTGCAGGTATGCCTCCCCTGTTCCTGTCAAGAGAAGAAGCTGAATTTGTATGCCTCCCTCGTTCCTGGCAACAGACTTCTTGTATACAATACTGCTATAAAATAATATTGCTAAGTAGTGAAAAATTTCTGATCATCACGTGATGGAAAATAAAAAGAAACTAGCTGATACTACCGCATATGCGTTGTACAATGATACAAAATATTGAAGTGTTGATGTCTTTATATAGAGGCTACCACCCACACAACATAATACAAAATATAATATATAATTATAACTTGTCTTCTTGGTGATCTCCTCCAAGCCGCTTGATCATCTGGGAGATTAATTCCAACACCGTGTTATGTCTGGCTGCAGCAGTTACCAGTTGCAGCACATAATCTCTCCTATGTGAAACTAACCGTTTCATTATTCTATTTTATACATTTTACTTTATATTTTATTATTACTTTAATTCCTTTTCATTTTGAAGTGGGAGTTAAATGAGAATTAGTTTGTGATCAAGAGGGCAGATGTAAAACCATTAAGTACCATTCGTTTGGATAAAATTGAAATTGGATATTGAAATTAACGAATTATAGTGTTCGCACAATAAACATAATTGGAGAATATTGTGAAATTAATCAATTTTATTTTTCGTTTATTAGATAAAATTCAATATTACAATTACGTGCACAAGAGCGAAAAACGCGCACCCTGGCGAAAAAAGCGTGCCCGGGAGCGGGTGCAAAAATGTGCGTTGTTGGGTGAAAAGCGTGCGCCCGGTCGAAAATGTGTGCGCCCGGGCGAAAAACGTGCGCCCGCAGAAAACGCCCGCTCGGGTGAAATACACGCTCCGGGCGAAATATGCGGGCCCAGGCAGAATACGCGTGCCCGAGAATAAATATGCGATGGGACGAAAAAAGCGCGCCTGGGAAAAAAAATGCGTACCAGGGTGAAAACGCGTGCCTGTGCGATAAATGTGTCATGGTGAAAACGCGCGCCCTCGCGAAAAAATGCTCCCCCTGAGAAAAAATGTGCTTCCAGGTGAAAAACTGCAAGTAAAGGCGAAAATTACGCCCGGGAGAAAAAAATGTGCGCCCAGGTGAAAAAATGTGCACATGGGCGAAAAAAACACGCACGGACGAAAAACGGGTGCGCGGGTGACATTTGCTCGCCCGAACGGAATACGTGCACTCAGGTAGAATACGCGCGCATGGGCGAAAATGCATGCGCCCGGGCGAAGAATTAGCGTTGTGGCAAAAAAAGCGCGCCCAGGCGAAAAACGATTGTCAGTGCGAAGAATACTCGATGAGGTGAAAATACGCACCCCGGGCGAAAAATGCACGCACAGGCAAAAAACTGCAAGGCGAAAAGCACGTACGGGTGAAAAAATGTGCACACGGGCGAAAAACCAGTGCCCAAGCGAAAAAAATGCGCCCTGTCGAAAAAAGCGTGTCAGGACGAAAAAAGTGCGCTCGTGCGAGAAAACGCACGCATGGGCAAAAACACGCGTCCGAATGAAGAATGTTCGTCTGTGCGAAAAATACTCGCTCGGGCGAAAAAATGCTCCCCAGGCGATAAACACGTTTTGGCTTGAATTATCCAATTCTTATATAGATTGAAATGAATTGGCTTTAGTTCAAAATGAATTCCATAAGACTTATTAAAATTTCAATTCCAACGCTAAGCGTGCAAACGAACGGCAAAATTGGAATTAGACCTTCAATTCCAATTCCAGGAGCTCAATTCCGTCCAAACGAAAGATGATAACAACAACACTCAAGCCTTTATCCCACCATAGTGGGGTTGGCTAAATGGATCCTTTGTCGTTATTGCGCCCTATCTTTAATCATAGTCTCACTAATGCCTAAGTACATCATATCTTTCCTTATAGTTTCATTCCAAGTCTTTTTTGGTCTACCCCTCCCCCGCTTAACATATCTAGTGAATAAACACTCACAACGCCTAACAGGTGCCCCTAATGGTCTCCTATGCACATGTATGAACAATCTTAAACGAGCTTCTCACATTTTCTCTACAATTGGCGCCACTCCTGTCTTATCCCTGATACATTCATTCCTAATTTTATCCAGTCTCATGTGACCACACATCCACTTAAGCATTCTCATCTCCGCAACACCCTTTTTTTGTTCATGTACACCATTCACTGCCCAACACTCAGAACCGTAGAGCATTGCAGGCATAATTGTAGTACGGTAAAACTTGCCTTTAAGTTTTAATGGTACTTTATGATCACATAATATCCCATACGCGCCTCTCCACTTCAACCAACCTGCTTGGATTCTATGTATCACATCTTTATCTACACGTCCATCTTTTTGAATTATCGATCCCAGATATTTAAAGCACTCACTGCGGGAAATATCTTGGTCACCCAATTTAATGACGGAGTCATTCGACCTTCTTGCACTACTAAATTTAAGCTCTATATACTCCGTCTTTGTCCTGCTCAACCTAAAACCCTTCTTTTCTAAAGTGTATCGCCAAGATTCAAGTTTCGCATTCACCCTCGCGTCTCATCGACCAAAACAATATCATCTGCTAATAATAAACACCAATGTATTGCTTGTTGGATATGTCCGGTGAGCTCATCTAAGATAAGGGTAAAGAGATAAGGGCTTAAAGCTGACTCTTGATGTAAGCCAACAACGATAGGGAATTCCTGTGTTAATCCTCCAGATGTCCTCACCCTGGTCACTAAATTTGTATACATATCTTTGATTACGTCAATGTATGATGCATTTACACCTTTCTTTTCTAAGACTCTCCACAAGACCTCTCTTGGAAGCCTATCATAAGCCTTCTACAAATCGATAAACAACATATTCAAATTTTTTTGTCTTTTTCGATAGTTGTCAGTGAGTCTCCTCAAGAGATGTATAGCTTCCATGGTTGACCTCCCTGGCATGAATCCAAATTGATTCTCTGAGATGCTAGTCTCTCGTCTAATTCTTCTCTCTATTACTCGTTCTCATAGTATCATAGTATGACTCATTAATTTAATTCTCGTGTAATTGACACAATTTTGTATGTCTCCTTTGTTCTTATACAAAGGTACCCTAAGACCTTAGAGATGATAATAAAAGAAAATTTATATTTGTGATAATATAAATAATTAACATTTATTTACGTTTAGAAAAAGTTAAATATAAATATTTGAACCTAATTTTTATAATATCACCTTCAGTTAGATTCAATTGTATATTTGAATTTGAAAATGATGTATTTTAAATCCAATTATATTTAATTAGGGTAATGTATTTTTTGTTAATGTATATTTGGACTTATAACGGGCTCGGAGGCTTAACGGGTCAGTTCGGATACTAGGACATCTGATACCCGTATGAAATCTAGGGTTTCACTATAAATATCTAGCTAGGGGCAACGGTTAGTAAATTTCACTTTGATCCACACCCGGATGCTTCGAGCGACACCAACATTCTCGAAGGTTAAGCCCTCCCGTCGTTCGTCTTCCATTGTGTGAGATCGGGATCGTGAAGCCGCCCTACCGTCACCGCTCGGGATCGTGGTGCCCTGCCGTCGCCACTGCCACAGTGAGCCTCCTTGCTCTCCCGTCATCGCAGCGCCCCGGTTTCTCTCCAAGATTTAGGGTTTCGCCGCCACTCTTCTGTTGAAGGAGGCCGCCTCCATTCCAGGTTGCAGAAGAAGGAGATCTCCCGATGCCTTTCTATTCTCTTCTTCGCAGAAAGGAGAAGGAGCCTTCGATGTGCTCCTCTCGATGATTTCTGGTCGATCGACTTTGGAGTTCCCTCGATGAATTCGCTCTCAACAATTCGCTGAGTTCTCTCGATGAATTAAGCTAATTCGATGAATTTAGTCTCGACGATTCATCGAGTCCTCTCGGTGATCTCAGCTTCACTCGACGAATCAAGTTGTGTCGGCGGTTCCGCTCTCGACGATTCACCGAGTCCACTCGACGAATCAAGTTGTCTCAACGGTTCCGCTCTCGACGAATTCAGTCCTCTTGTCGAATTGTCGTGTTTGCTCAGTCATTGTGTGTGATCTCTCTTCGGCTCTCTTGCTGAAATCATTATGATGAAGGGAAACTCCTTCTCCTCCCATGTTCCGATGGTCAAGCTAGAAAAATTCACGGCTTCTGAGTTCAATTCCTGGAAATTAAACACTCAGTTTGGAATGATGTGTCTGAACGTGTTCAACACAGTTCAGTCAGATCGTGCTTATTTCTTAGGGACATATGATGAGGAACAATGGGTCAGTGATGAGTATTTCTGCAGAGACTATCTGCTGAATTGTCTTTCTCCGAGCCTAGCAAAGACTTATTTGAAGATGAAGACTGCTAATTAGGAGAACTGGACTGCTTTGGAGGAGCATTTCTGGCAGGAGGAGGGCCTGTCAAAAGCTCACTTGGTGGATAAGTTTCACACCTTCACGTTCGACGAGGAGAAAACAATTCTCCCTCAGGTATCAGATTTTGAAAATTTGGTTGACTCTTTGCACTGCGAAAACATTTCTTTGCCAGACAGCTTTGTTGCTGACACGATTGTTTATAAGTTGTCATCCACGTGGTATAATTTCAAAACTGAAATGTACAGCAAGAAGATGTTGGTTGGTCTGAACGACCTCAAGTGTTTTATATGTATCGAGGATGAAAATAGGACTCGCATGCTCTTGAAGTTGTTAGCAAGCATAAAGCTGCTTCAAATATGATCTCAAACTCTAGACGCATGCCAAATCGTAAGAAGACCAAACCTTCCCCGAGTATCTCCCAGGTTGCAGGCCCAAGTAACAAAATCAAAAAGTTCAAGGGAAATTTTTTTAACTGCAATAAGTGGGGCACAACGCATCTGATTGCAGACTTCCTAAGAAGGAAAGAAGCAGAGGACCACAAGAAGGCAACCAAGCCAACTTAGTTAGTTTTGCTGAGCCTTCCAACTTCGTTGCTATGGTTGGAAATGTAAAGGCTAGCACTGAGTGGTACCTGGTGTAACGCCTCAAAAATTTTGATTTATATTTAAATCGTTAATTCAGTAGTAGCGAGGGTGTTACCATCTTAGGTGCGTCACCATAGTTTGACCTGAGTGTTCGCGAGTTCTCGTTTGATAAAATCTTTGTTTATTTCGATATACATATTTAATTAGCATATAAAATATCTTATATGAATTCTTTATCAAATTCTCTACAGAATTTATATATATATTCTTATAAAAAATTATATATAAAATTCTTATAAAATCTATATATGATTTATACATAAGAAGTTCAGCGGAATCCAGGAAGAATCCACTTCGCATGCCTTTAAATAGGAATTTTCATTTCTTCCGAGAAAAAGCATCGTCCCATTTTGTTCTTGTTTCGTGAAATCCATTCAAGAGTGAGGAGATCGGAAGTTAGGGCTTTCGTCGGAGGTAGATTCCGACAGTTGAGGTGATCAGATCTCTCGTCGGAGCGTGAAATCGAAGAGCTCTCATCGAGTTCTTCCCCATGTGATCTAAAGCTTGGTGAAGGAGGCTTTGAAGTCGTGGTGTCGACATTCGATTAAGGTAAGAAGATCTTCTCCTTCTTTTTCTTTTTCTTCTTCTTCTTCTTATTCATAAAGATATAAAGGTAAAACCAGAAATATGGGGTAAACTTTCGATCCAAATTATGTTTAGTAGGGTTTAGGGTGGCTGGTGTTTTCAGGGAAAATTTTGGGGTGCTGTGTAAAATTCGTCGAGTGACCCCGCCGAGAAAAATTTTTCGAGTCGTCGAGAAAAATTCGTCGAGTGACCCTGTCGAGACAAATTCGTCGAGTCGTCTAAAAGAATTCGTCGAGTCGTCGAGAAGAATTCGTCGAGTCGTCGAGAAGAATTCGTCGAGTAACCCCCCGTTGAGTTGAATTCATCGAGTCGTCGAGACAAATTTTTCGAGTCGTCGAGACGAATTCGTGGAGTCGTCGAGACGAATTTGTCGAGTCGTCGAGAAGGATTCGTCGAGTCGTCGAGTTGTCGAGAAGGATTTGTCGAGTGGTCGAGAAGAATTCGTCGAGTGACTTGAGGGAATTCTTGGGTTGTTTTGGGAGCCTGATCTAGGAGGTTTGAGTATTGTTCTAGAGGTATGTGGTGATTGGTGGGATGTTTGTGTATCTTTTCCATGGGTTTTTATGTGAATTAACCTTTCAGGGCTTTCCTGACCGCTCATTGCTAGGTTCTTGTTGCGATATGGTAAGTTGGTAATGTTAAGTATTTTGGGGTTATTGATCGGTTTGACCATCACCTCTGAGCCGCAGTGATGGACACATAGTTGGCTTTGATCGGTTTGACCATCACCTCTGAGCCGCAGTGACGGACACGTGGTTGGCTTTGATCGGTTTGACCATCACCTCTGAGCCGCAGTGACGGACACGGGGTTGGCTTTGATCAGTTTTACCATCACCTCTGAGCTGCAGTGACGGACATGTGACTGACTTTGATTAGTTTGTCCATCACCTCTGAGCCGCAGTGGCGGACACGTGTGAGAGGACCCAGCGCCACTAACTCGACCAAAAGCCCGAATTGTTTGGTGAAGGCGCAACTGTTCTTTATATCAATGGATCCTCGGGCAGATCCACGGGGCAGCCAGTTAGGCCCACGGGGGACACACCCTTCCGCTTCGAATAGCGCCGCACGCCAGGGGCAATTCTGGCAGCACCAACAATCCTCCCCCCAGAAACGACCCCTGGGTTTCGAACCCGTGACCCCCTCTGATACCAATTGAGAGGACCCAGCGCCACCAACTCGACCAAAAGCCCAGACTGTTTGGTGAAGGAACAACTGTTCTTTATATCAATGGATCCTCGGGCGGATCCACAGGGCAGCCAATTAGGCCCACGGGGGACACGCCCTTCCGCTTCGAATAGCGACGCACGCCGGGGGCAATTCTGGCAGCACCAACAACGTTGTTGCTTTTGATATGTTCACTTGATGTTAGTTCCCCTTTGTTCTCGCTTATTAAGCTGACTCCATAAATTTACATTACTCTTATTTTGTAATCATTCTTAGTTATTTGTGCAGCTTTCTTGCTCACCTTTTGGGCTGAGGCATTCCTTTCTTTGAAATGCCTCGGGTTCAGGTTTGTAGCTGAGCTGGTGGACAGGAGGCTTCTCCCAGGCTCTTGAAGGTGGTACCTTCTTCCCTCCTCATTGAGGAGTCCTTTTGTTGTCTACAGACTCTTTCATGTTTCTCTATGTGTTCATTTCAGCTTGTTGACGGCCCATAGTAGTTCTTATTGTTTATTGTTATTTTTTTGCTGCTCTGCTGGTACATCTTGTTGATGAATCATTGCTATCTGGGAAGGCTTTATATTAGGTTGCATGATAAGTATTTTAAGTATCAAAAAAATTGCATTTCAATTTCATAGCATGATTTTATGTAAGTATCACCCACCATAAAGCTGCGTATATGAAAACTTTCTATGTATATAGAACTTAGAGAATTGCATACCCTCAGAGTATATTTGGTTGTCGTGCTCGCTTAGGATAAAATGAAAGTATTTTCTGCTGCATGTTTATATACTTTTATTGGTGGACTAGTTGATCCACTAGGCCGAGGGACACGGTCTCAAAGTTAAACTATAAATTTCATCTTTAAAACTTCAAATATGCCTTTTGAAAGTTAATCTTGTGTAATAGAAAAGCCTGAGCGTCAGTAATTGTCCCCTACCGGACGTGGCATCACATCGTGTATTTTCCCCTGACTCCGATCATATATTTATATAATTTTATATGAGGGAAAAATGTGGGCTGTGACAGTTGGTATCAGAGCTAGATTTATTTTGCACGTTTGGTTCTTTAGACGGTTTAGTCGAACGACCATTCGTTTTTAGAATCTTGATTCATTGCATACACACGCCAAAGTGTCATCAGTACGTCTTGGCTGAAGCATGAACACTACACTCATAAGCATGACAGAAGTATACGTGGCATTTTATGTAGTATGAGATGCAAAATATGTGTTTGTATATGGATTCTCATAGGCATAGCAACATGTGACTGTTATGTTGTATTGGATGCATATCAATCATCACATGGATGTTCCATTAGATTTTTTCTTTAGTTACATGCGATATTATGTAGTATGGGATGCATAATATTTCATGTGTACGCCGCTCATGACATGCTTTAAGGCTTTCTTAGAATGCATAATACTGCATGCAAATCATAACATTGCAAAAGCACACGTGTCAAGCTAAAGATTTATATGATGACAGTTGTACACACATGATTTGAAATGGAAATTTAAACATTCATGCAAACATATGATATGCACAAGAGTCAAAGGATGATAGTATATCATCCTAAGTTGAAATCATAACATCATTTCATGAATTCCAAGAGCAAGGTAGCAGTAAGAGCAGGTGTCTATACCTGTATGGTCCCAACTAAGTTGAGTAATTCTAATTCTAAGCAAGGGTTTTGATGAGTTGTTTGTTCGTATGTATAGGTATGCCGCCGAAGCATGTTGCGACAAGGTCGACTCCCCAATCTGAAGGCGAGTCTTTGAGTGTGCAGAGTGAGGATGTGATTGAGAGTCCGCGATAGAGTAATGAGGCTCTGTCAAGGCAGTTGTTTGCAATGCAATCGTAAATTCAGACGTTGTTGATGGCCGCCTCTGGGCAGCAGTTGAGGGTGCAGGACCCTGCAGTAGGTCAGCATGTGCATGTTCCTCTCGCTCCTCTGGTGCCTCCTGTTTTGTTGCCGCCAGAGATGAACTTCATATCGCACTTCCAGTGATTAGGACCACCGACCTATGATGGGTGAGCTGACTTTATGGCGCTAGACGATTGGATCATAGCGATGGAGGAGATGTTTTCCTACTCAGGAATTTCGGCCGACCAAAAGGTTATGGTCGTCGCCTTTCAGTTGAAGGGCCTTGCGAAAGGCTGGTGGATTAGGAGAAGGAAGGGCTTATAGCTGGGTGTTCATGGGATCGGTTCAAGGGAATGTTGTTGAAGAAGTTTCTGTCGACAGTTGAGCAGGACAGATTGATGAATAATTTTCTGCATTTGAAGCAAAGGCAGCTCATAGTTGATGAGTACGAGATTGAATTTAGCAAATTGAGCAGGTTTGCTCTAGAATTAGTGTCCACGGAAGAGGGCAGAGTGAAGTGGTTTCTGGTAGGTCTGCGTAGCGAGATTCAGCTGCTAGCATGTGCTTACCAATCTGAGACTTTTTCAGATGCGGCAGAAGCTGCCATGAAGGTTGAGGTGATTGATAATGGCAAGAACCGTGGAAAAAAGTTAAGGAAAGAAAAGTGAAAGGTTAAGGAGAGTAGTAGCCAGTGTGCAGTTTTTATGGCCGCATGGGTCACCCGTTCGAGAAGTGCTTTAAGCGGTTGGCCACGCAGAAGCATCTTCAAGTGCTAGCGATCCAAGGTGCGCTGAGAGATGAGGTTACCTGTAGGTCATGCAAGCAGAAGGGGCATGGTGTTTCCCACTGCCGGTCTAAATAGAAGGTGTGTTTTCACAGTGTTCGAAAGGGGCATGAGGCAACCCATTGCGGGGTGAAGGATAGATCGTGCTTCCAGTGCGGTCAGAAAAGGCATATAAAATCCCAGTGCCCGCAGTCCCAGCCTACTAACCAAACCATTCCTCTTCACGCATTACCGCAGCCGCAGCAGCAGCAACAGATGGATCAGGGAAAAGCTGCATTGAATATCGTGACGAAGAACGAAGCCCAATGTTCTACCCAGGTGATCTCAGGTTAGTTCTCGGTCTAGTTGTTAGCTTCTCTTGTGTGGTTCTTTTGGTTTGTGTTAGCATTATGTTGTGATGGTTCTTTAGGTATGTTTAAGGTAACGAATCAATGGGCGCGTGTCCTATTTGATTCGGGTGCCACTCATTCTTTTGTGGAAAAAAGGTTTGTTGACCGTCAACGCTGGACTGTTGATCAAATCGGCGAGCCGCTCTGCTTTCATTTTCCGTCCGGTGATTCTGTGGTAGCAAATCAGTGTGTTAGGAGGTCTCCGATTCTGTTAGGAGGCTTCCTAGATGTTGTCGATCTCCAAGCATTAGAGTTGGAAGACTTCGACGTGATTTTGGGCATGGATTGGTTATCCAAAAATAATGTTGTTATCCGATGCAAGGCTAAGCGCTTGGATCTTCTAATGGATATTAGCCAACCCCTGAGTGTGTTTGGTTTTCCACGTTAGGATTCCCTGATTATCTCTGTTATGGGTGCTCGAAGATATTTGGACTCCGGTGTTAGTGCGTACCTTGTTTCTCTTCTAGGAACTGCTCGTAAGATACCTCAGGTTGAGGTTATTTCAGTGGTACAAGAATTTTGAGATGTGTTTCCGGCCAGTCTGCCTTGTCTTCCTCCTGAGCGTGAGGTAGAGTTTGTTATAGACCTCGAGCTCGGTGCTCGTTCGATTGCAAAGGCACCCTATCATATGGCGCCACGTGAGTTGGAGGAGCTGCGTACTCAGTTGGACGAGCTTTTGTAGTGTTGCTTCATTAGGCTTAGTTCTTCGCCTTGGGGTGCTCCTGTTTTGTTTGAGAAAAAGAAGGATGGTTCGATGAGGCTGTGTATTGACTACCGGGAGTTGAATAATGTGACAATCAAGAACAGATACCCGTTGCCGCGAATTGATGATCTGTTCGATCAGTTGCGGGGTAGTTGTGTTTCTCGAAGATTGATCTCCGTTTGGGTTATCACCAATTGAGGATTCAGGAGTCAGATGTGCCGCATACTGCTTTTCGATCTCGGTATGGACATTTTGAGTTCCCGGTATTGTCTTTTGCGTTGACGAATGCGCCCTCTACCTTCATGGATTTGATGAATAGAGTATTCAAAGATTTTCTGGATCAGTTTGTTGTGGTGTTTATCGATTACGTGTTAGTGTATTTGCGGAGCGCTGAAGATCATGATCTGCATTTGCGCTTGGTTCTATCAACTTTGAGAGAGCATAAGTTGTATGCCGAGTTGAGCAAGTGCGAAATCTGGCTTTCTCATGTTTCTTTTCTGGGCCATGTTGTGCGTAAAGAGGGGATTTCTGTGAACCCGACAAAGATTTCTGCGGTCTTGGAATGGAAGAGACTGGCATCGCCGAAGGGAATAAGAAGTTTCTTGGGATTAGCGGTGTATTATCAAAGGTTTGTGCAAGGATTTTCAGTATTGTCTGCGTCGTTGACTAAGCTTACTCAGAAGAACGCAGCTTTTGTTTGGAGTGATGAGTGTGAAGAAGCTTTTCAAGAGTTGAATAGGAAGATGTGTTCTGCTCCTATCTTGGCTCTGCCCACTGAAAATGTAGAGTTTGCAGTTTATGTGGATGCGTCTCGAGTTGTTCTCGGTTGTGTTCTGATGCATGAAGGGAGAGTGATTGCGTATGGGTCTAGGCAATTAAAAGTTCACAAAAGAAATTACATTACTCATGACTTGGAATTTGCAGCTGTGATCTATGCTTTGAAGCTGTGGAGGCATTTGTTATATGGAGTGTCCTGCAAGATTTATTCAGGCCATAAGAGCTTGATTTACGTTTTCTCTCAAAAGGAGCTTAATTTGCGTCAGCGCAGATGGATGGAGTACGTTGCGGATTATGAAGTGAAAATTCTTTATCATCCAGGCAAGGCGAATGTGGTAGCTGATGCTTTGAGTAGAAGTCAGCTTATGTCTTTAATCTCTCTGTGCAGTCTCTAATGGAGGAGTTTTATTTGATGGATATAGATGTGAAGCCTACGGTTGGGCCGTCTAGTGTGAAAATTGAAGATCCTTCTTGGATTGCTCTTACGAGGTTACATCAGAATGATGATCCAGACCTGCAGCATCTTCGAGATAGGACCGAAAGGGGAGAGTTGCCGGATTTCTCGATTGACGAGGATGGTACCTTGAGATATTAGGGTAGATTTTGTGTTCGCGCTGTTGAAGAGATTCGGGTAAAGATTTGTGATGAAGCTCATGATTATAGCCTTGCCTACCACCCTGGTTCTACGAAGATGTACCATGATCTGAAGTAAATCGTTTGGTGGTCAGGTATGGAGAATGATATCGCGATGTTCGTGTCTAAATGTTATACTTGTCAGCGCGAAGGCAGATCATAAGAGACCCGGAGGTAAGTTGACGCCTCTGGATATTCCGACTTGGAAGTGGGAGAGCATTTCTATGGATTTCATTACCGGTCTACCGAAGTCTCCACGAGGGCTTGATGATGTGTGGGTGATCGTTGATAAATTGACCAAGTGTGCTCATTTCGTGCCTTATAAGACTGGCTATTCTATGGAAAAGATTGCATCGCTTTATTTGAAAGAAGTTATTAGATTGCATGGTGTGCTGGTGAGCATTGTGTCAGATCGAGATTCCAGATATATGTCTCGCTTTTGGCAGAGTTTGCAAGGAGCCGTAGGCACCAATCTCAGATATTCTACCGCTTATCATCCGCAAACTAATGGGCAGACTGAAAGGGTAAATCAAATCATGGAGGATATGATTAGAGGTTATGTTCTGGATCATGGAGGGGCTTGGGATGAGCGGCTTGGGCTCATGGAGTTTTCTTACAATAATAGCTATCAAGAGATCCTGCAGATGACCCCTTTTGAAGCTCTGTATGGGAGGCGTTGTCAGACTCCCCTGTTTTGGGCTGAAGTGGGTGAAAAGCCATTGTTAGGTCCATAGGCCTTAGAGGAGATGAGCATTGCTGTGTCTCAGGTTCGTGAGAAGCTTCGTGTGGCTCAGGAGAGTTATGAAAAGTATGCTAATCGGCGAAAGGTTGATCTGGAGTTTACAGTCGGGGATATGGTTTTCTTTAAGGTTTCTCCGATGCCTGGTGTTAAGAGATTTGGGAAGAATCATAAGTTGGATCCCAGATATGTGGGACCTTTCAAGATTGTTGAGTGCATTGGAGTGTCTGCGTATAGACTGAAATTGCCTGCTTCGTTTCCTGGTGTTCACGATGTGTTTCATGTGAGCCAGTTGCGAAGGTGTGTGCTTAGTGACTGGCATGTCCTAGACTATGTGCCCCAGTTGCAGCCCAATCTATCGTATGTTGAGGAGCATGTCCGTATTTTGGATACACAAGATTGGGTTTTGCCCAGGAAGGTGATTCCAATAGTCAAGGTTCTCTGGAGAAATCAGGATGTCAGGAGCGCAACCTGGGAGCTGGAATCTGCGACGATGTAATCTTACCCTCATCTGTTCTTTTAGTTCCTTTTGGTGAGCGTTTCTCCTGGTAAAGTCTACCTTTTCCTTGTTCCTCGTTTGGCGTTTGTGTTGTAAAGTTTCGGGGCGAAACTTTCTTGTATGAGGGGTGGCTGTAACGCCTCAGAATTTTTTATTTATATTTAAATCATTAATTCAGTCGTAGCGAGGGCGTTACCATCTTAGGTGCGTCGCCATAGTTCGTCTCGAGTGTTCGCGAGATCGCGTTTGATAAAATATTTATTTATCCTGGCATACATAGATAATTAGCATTTAAAATATCTTAAAAGAATTCCTTATCAAATTCTCTACAGAATTTATATATATATTCTTATAAAAATTTATATATAAAATTCTTATAAAATCTATATATGATTTATACATGAGAAGTTCGGTGGAATCCAGGAAGAATCCACTTTCCATGCCTTTAAATAAGAATTTTCATTTCTTCTGAGAAAAAGCTTCGTCCCATTTTCTTCTTGTTTCATGAAATCCATTCAAGAGTGAGGAGGTCGGAAGTTAGGGCTTTCATCAGAGGTAGATTTCGTCAGTTGAGGTGATCGGATCTCTCGCCGGAGCGTGGAATCGGAAAGCTCTCGTCGAGTTCTTCCCCGTGCGATCTAAAGCTTGGTGAAGGAGGCTTTGAAGTCGTGGTGTCGGCTTCCGGTTAAGGCAAGAAGATCTTCTTCTTCTTTTTCTTCTTCTTCTTCTTCTTATTCATATAGATATAAATGTAAAACCAGAAATATGGTGTAAGCTTTTGATCCAAATTATGTTTAGTAGGGTTTACGGTAGCTTGTGTTATCTGGGGAAATTTCTGGGTGCTGTGTAAAATTCATCGAGTGACCCCGTCGAGATGAATTCGTCAAGTCGTCGAGAAGAATTCATCGAGTCGTCGAGAAGAATTCGTCGAGTCGTTGAGATTAATTCATCGAGTCATCGAGAAGGATTCGTCGAGTCGTCGAGAAGGATTCGTCGAGCCGTCGAGAAGAATTCATCGAGTGACTTGAGGGAATTCTTGGGTTGTTTTGGGATCCTGATCTAGGAGGTTTGAGTATTGTTCCATAGGTATGTGGTGATTGGTGGGAATTTTGTGTATCTTTTCCAAAGGTTTTTATGTGAATTAACCTTTCAGGGCTTTCTTGACCGTTCATTGCTGGTTATTGTTGCAATATGGTAAGTTGTAAATGCTAAGTATTTTTGGGTTGTTGATCGGTTTGACCATCACCTCTGAGCCGCAGTGAAGGAGACATGGTTGGCTTTGATCGGTTTGACCATCACCTCTGAGCTGCAGTGATAGACTCGTGGTTGGCTTTGATCGATTTGACCATCACCTCTGAGCCACAGTGACAGACACGTGGCTGGCTTTGATCAGTTTGACCTTCACCTTTGAGCCGCAGTGGCAAACACGTGGTTGGTTTTGATAGGTTCACTTGGTGCTAGTTCCCCTTTGTTCTCGCTTATTAAGCTGAATTCACTAATTTACATTACTCCTATTTGGTAATCCTTCCTAGTTATTTGTGCGGCTTTCTTACTCCCTTTTTGTGCTGAGACATTCCTTTCTTTGAAATGTCTTAGGTTCGGGTTTGTAGCTGAGCTGGTGGACAGAAGGCTTCTCCCAGGCTCTTGAAGGTGGTACCTTCTTCCCTCCTCATTGTGGAGTCCTTTTTTGGTCTATAGACTCTTTCATGTTTCTCTATGGGTTCGTGTCAGCTTGTTAACGCCCATAATAGTTCTAGTTGTTTACTATTTTCTTGCTACTCTGCTGGTACATCTTGTTGATGAATCATTGCTCTCTAGGAAGGCTCTATGTTAGGTTGCATGATAGGTATTTGAAGTATCGAAAAATTTGCATTTCAATTTCATAGCACGGTTTTATGTAAATATCACCTACCTTAAAACTTTGTATATGAAATCTTTCTATGTATACGGAACTTAGAGAATTGCATACCCTCAGAGTATATTTGGTTGTCGTGCTCGCTTAGGATAAAATGAAAGTATTTTCTGCTGCGTATTTATATACTTTTACTTGTGGACTAGTTGATCCACTAGGCCGAGGGACACGGTCTCAAAGTTTAACTATAAACTTCATCTTTAAAACTTCAAATATGCCTTTTGAAAGTTAATCTTGTGTAATAGAGAAGCCTGAGCGTCAGTAGTTGTCCCCTACCGGACGTGGAATCACATCGCGTATTTTCCCCTGTCTCTGATCATATATTTATATAATTATATATGAGGGGAAAATGTGGGTTGTGACACCTGGATTCAGGGGCAACATGTAATGTTTGCAATAACGCTAATCTGATGACAGGGCTAACTGTTGCAAAAGAATCTGTGACCGTTGCAAATGGTGAGACAGCTGACGTGCTGAAGGTGGGGAATGCAACTTTCCTGCTCTCCTCAGGTAAAACGTTAACTCTAAAGAATGTTATTAAAACTTGCATAAGTTTATTACCTACACTACATTTGAATTGCACTTAAGAAATTAAGAAAAGTGGTTGAGTTAAAAAATTGTGTTAGGTTTGCAAAACAAGTGTATTCTGAGAATGTTATCTCACAAAAGTGATCAAAAAATATAGACAAATATAACTCCACCAAGTACTACTTCGAAAGAATAGTAAAGTGTCTTGTGCAAACCTTGGTTATTACACCACTTTGTTAAAATTTTTGTGCATTAAAGTGTGTGAAAGTTAATATATATGTGTTTTATTGTGCACTTTACTCTACATATATCTTATATTTTGTGATTTAAATCATTTGTTAACATTGCTCAAAATACACTTATGTGCACTTCATTATCTTTCATAACACTTCTTCTCATGAGTATTGGATTCTAATGGTTTATCTATACTACTCTTTATATAAGAAATGCACTAGATAACCTAGCATGATCTCTACAATATTTTGGTATCTCTTACACTTGAAATTAATTAACATTGTAGTATATTCTCTTTTTAATATGTTCATTTCATGCTTGGTAACTTTATGTAAAATTATGAGATTTCAAAAAAGTTAAAACATCTTTACATTTTGAACTTAAATTAAGATTTATACTTATGTTTTTCATGCTTACAAAAAGATGTTTCTTATAATCTTCCTCTTGCTTACAACTCTTATCTTTTTATTTGAAATCTCTTCAACACTATACTTAAACTCTTTATCATTTTTTTCTGTATTACAAAAGCTCGATCATGATTTATCATTTATAAAAAATGCCTCCGTACTACCCTCACCCCACCTTCTTTTGATAATACCAAAAGGGGGAGATTATTTGAAGAAATCTAGAAGATTAAGGGGAGACTAATTCTTGTAATTTAGGGGGAGTAAAACATAAATTGCATTTATGTAAGGAGAGCATTAAGATAGGGGGAGTATGCACTATTCTCACGCTTATCATATACTATAATTGCACTTTTATCTCGCTTATCATATTCTATAAACACCTTTGTTGATTTCTTGCTAAGATGATTTGTTATTATCAAAAGGGGGAGATTGTTGGACATGTGTGTCACATCCCATTGTTTGAGAATAACAAATCCAAAATTGTATTTGATCTTGCTTGTCACGTGTTTATAATGTGCAGGAACTATAGGTGCAATACTCCACAGGTAGAAAGCAGCTGAAATCAATTTTCTGTAAGAAACACTACCGCCAGTGCAAGCGATACCGCCTGGCGCTATCGCTACCACAGGCGCTAGCGCTACCACCTGGTGCTAGCTCGAGTTCGTGCCACAACACCACGCCGCCGACGGTTTCATAATCGCCTCCACACGAATGTTACCGCATGCGTTAGTAGCTACCGCAGGCGCTAGCTACAAGTTCAATAAAATGATGGCTTCTCTCTCGTTTTGGTTAGAGCTTCCAGATAGATTACTTGTGCCAAAATTCCAGAGCTGTTACTCTGTCGGAAGTTCATCTCCCACTCAAAGCCAAAGAAGATTTCTGGAGAAGGAAGCTGTCATGCTGCATCCGAAGAACGATCGCTCAACCTCGCTTATGCTACAGCGATCCTTCATCCTCATCTTCAGAAATCTCATAGAGAGAGTTCTTATTATTTACTTTATTTCTTTATTGTAATTTTTTGTTGAGAATTCGCCTTGTGTTGGCGGCTAGGTCCTTGCGCGGCTTAGGGGGTAATTCGCCGCGTAAGTTGGCGACTAGGTCTAGGAGATTAGATCTAGGGGGTGCTCGAGGCCATATCTGGAGAAGGATTGGCTAGAGCGGCTTGAGGCCATATCCGTGGAAGGATAGGCTAAAGACAACCGGTTTGTGAGGATACAAGTCGGTATAGAAAAGGAAAATATATTAACATTTGTACGCCTCCAATTTTTAGCAATATTGAAATCAGATTTATGTAAACACTTATTCATATAATACAATCATGTCTCTATTTGTGTTTACTTGATTTCTCTCATTTGGCGTAAATTTTATTATTGCAAATTACTTTTTTGCTAAATTGTTATTTTGTTCTCTCTTACATAAAAACAATTTAGTATTTTTCATAATATTATAAAAAGAATTTTTATTCCCTTATTCACCCCCCTCTAAGGGCGATTATTGATCCAACAGGTCCCCTGGATGAGAGAGAGCCATCGTGTTTTGAAAACGTCATTGGAGTCAAGGAGTGAGAATAGGCCATGGATGAAGAGATGGTTGCCCTCAGGAAGAATGAGACTTGGGACTTGGTGCTTAAGGTTGAGGGTGTTACTCTGGTGACTTGCAAGTGGGTTTTCAAGTTGAAGAAGAAGGCTGATGGAAGCATTGAATGATATAAGGCTCGCCTTGCAGCTCTAGGATTCTCTCAGAAATATGGGGAAGACAATGAAGAAACCTTCAGTCCCGTTGCCAAGATGACTTCAGTTCGGGTGGTGATCGTATTGGCAGCTTGCCAAGGGTGGAAGATATGGCAACTCGACGTGAAGAATGCTTTCCTTTATGGCGAGATTGACAAAGAAATCTTCATGGATCAGCCACCTGGGTATGTTTCTGAAGTCAACCCAAGAAATGTGTGCAAGCTTAAGAAGGCTCTTTACGGCTTGAAGTAGGCGCCTCGGGCGTGGTAAGGCAAGATAGCAGAATACCTCCAGTTCTGTGGATACTTTGCTTCTGTTGATTCAGATTCAAGCATGTTCATAAAGAAGACGGGGGAGCTTTAGGTCTTGCTGTTGCTTTATGTTGACTATATGATCATCACGGAAAATTCTGAGGTGGAGGTAGCTAGACTCCGAGCTGAGTTAGCTATCAGATTTGAGATGAAGGACTTGGGGGAGCTCCACCATTTACTTGGAATCGAAGTGGAGAGGAAAGAGGGCGGTATGCTTGTTTCCCTAAAGGGCTATGCAGAACGAATCGTGAAGCGATTCAGCATGGAAGGGGGGATAGCAGCTCTACTCTACTGGAGGTTGGTATTCATCTTCGACGTGATGAGGGGAAGGTTCTTTATGATCCTTTGGTGTTCCTTGCTTTGGTCGGAAGTCTGATATATTTGACAATCACGAGGCCAAATATTGCTTATGCGGTTGGCCGGGTGAGTCGGTGCAGAGCCACGGAAACATCATCTGATGGCTGCCAGGAGCATTTTGAAGTATGTCAAGGCCACCTCTGATTTGGGTCTCTTCTATGGGAAGGAGTTGGGCTTTTTCTTGCATGGATACATGAATGCAGATTATGGAGGAAATTCAGATGATCGGAGATCGATTTCTGGATACGTCTTTATGACGGGCTCTACAGCTATATCATGGTGCAGCAAGAAGCACGATTATGTGTCTGTCTCTATCGCAGAAGCGGAGTACAAAGATTCGGCTTTGGCTGCTCAGGATGCCATCTAGCTAAGGAGGCTTGTGGAGGACATTCATGGGGAGGTGCGTGGTCCTACTCTACTTCGGGGTGACAATGAGAGTGCCCTCAAACTGTTGAACAATCCAGTTTGTCAGGTGCGAACCAATCATATTGTTGGGAATATTGCCCTCAATGTTCCTTTGATTTGAAGAGGCTTCACTCACAATGCTAAGTACATATTGTATTTGATACAATATATTTTGTCTCAAGTTTTATACAGGGAGATGATATTCCATACATTGGAATATATTCAAAGGTATGTTGTTTAATCAGCTGAGAAGATTTCACTATCTCAGTTGAACCGCTGAGAAGGCAAAATTGGCGTGTTCGTTGAACGCAGAGAGCAGTTCGTCGAACGGAGAATGGAGTTTGTCGAACGAAGAATGTTGTTCATCGAACGAAAAATGCTGTTCGTCGAACGCTGAGACGAGACAGAAGAAACAGCTGAGACTTGGCGTGTTCGTCGAACGCAGAACTCAGTTCGTCGAACGCTGAGACGAGACAGAAGAAACATCTGAGATTTGGCGTGTTCGTCGAACGCAGATCTCAGTTCGTCGAACGCAGAATTTAGTTCGTCGAACGCAGAGATGGGACAGAAGCAAGCGCTGAGACATAGCGTGTTCATCGAACGAAGAATGAAGGTCGTCGAATGCAAAGTTTGGCAAGTTCGTCGAACGCAGAGTATGGCAAGTTCGTCGAACGCAGAGTATGGCGAGTTCGTCGAACGCAGAGTTTGGCTAGTTCGTCGAACACAGTATGGCGAGTTCGTCGAACGCAGATTGCGTGTTCTGCTCTTGGCGCAAGCTGCAAAAAGACAATGTGGGGTCCACCAGTCTCTCCCATACTAGTCAGAAGGACGGCTAAGTGTCGTTGAAGGTCGGGGATGTATAAAAGAAGAAGTTAGGGCACTTTGGAACAGTGCTGGTCGAGTGCTAAAGAAATTATTTTTCCATTGACGGTTGTCGCTCTCGTCTTTCTCCTCCTGCTCACTGAACAAGAAGAAGAAAACTGAGAGAGAAAGAAAGCTGCTCCACAAGAAGGAGCAAGGTGATCTTCCATACTTCAACAGAAGAGGAAGATCAGGTTGTAGCTGCCATCAACATCTTCAGCTACAAGAAAGCACCAGGTGTGCAGGAACTACAGGGGACTTCTTCTGCTGTCTGCTGTAGTAAGCTTCAACAAAAATTTTACTGTGCGGCTTTTTTCCTGAGCTTGTAGGGCTTTTTGCCAGAGTTTGTAGGGCTGATTAGCCTGAGGTTATAGGGCTGTTTAGCCTGAGTTGTAGGGCTGTTTAGCCTGAGGTGTAGGGTTATTGAGCCTGAGTGTAGGAGGTGGATTCCTCTGAGGTAGGGCTGATGTGCTTGAGGTAAGGTTTGTGCAAACCTGAGAGATCCCGAGGGATCTGTGTTGTAGGCTCTTGGAGCTGAGATTGGAGGAGTTGGCTCTGTCTAACACAGTGTTAGAGGGGTGAAGGGGGAAAGTGGACTACCCATAGACACACTATCTTGGGGAACCACTATAAACACTTATGTGTTTTCTGGTTGTGCTTGATTTCTTGCATAGAATAGTTTTAACTGTTTATATCTGGAAAGTAAAAATCAAAAGACCTATTCACCCCCCCCCCCCCCTCTAGGTGAATTAGATCATATACCTATAATCTTTCAAGTGGTATCAAAGCGAGGTTGGTCAAGAAAGACTTAACAGTCTGACCAGATCCTATATAGGTATTGATTATTCTGAATCAGATGGCCTCTAGTGCAATGCAGAAGGAGATGGGCTCCATGAAGTTGCCCATATGCAACAAAGCCAACTTTGGCATATGGAAGCAGATGGTTAGATTGTTCATGGAAGCATCTGACCCTAGGATCTATATTACTCTCAAGGAAGGTTCCTTCACTTTCAAAATTGCCTCCACAATAGATCCAACCAGAAGGGTGGACAAGGCATTTAATGACTTAACCACAAACGAACTCACTATGTTCACTATGGACAAGAGAGCCCAGAACATCATAGTAAATGTTATTGATGACTCCACATTTCAAAACTTAGTACACTGCACTACTACCAAGGAAATGTGGGACACATTAGTAGTTTATATGGAAGGGACTGCAGAAGTGAGAGATGATAGAAAGACACTCATAAACCAAGAGTATGAAGCCTTTAGGCAGATGAGACAGGAGAGCATTTCCATGTGCTATGAGAGGTTCTTTAGGATAGTGAATGAACTAAGAACCTATGAGAGAGTGTTCACCAACTATGAGCTGAATGATAAGTTCCTTAGATCTCTAACTAGGGATTGGGACACAAAAATTTGTGCCATCAGGGAAGTGCCAAGGCTGGGAGAAACCCCTACCCACACACTATATGGGAAACTGCTCTCATATGAGATGCAGCTGACTGCAAGAAAGGAGGAGGATACTTCCTCCAGGGCTCACACAAGGGAGAGAACTGTAGCTCTCAAAGCTGACAGCTCAAAGAAGAGCAAGGGCAGATTACAGTCACCTCCAAGAAGGACAGCTGAATCTGAGAACTCTGAGAGCTGCACTTTAGACTGCTCCACTTCTGATGAGGAGTTTGCTGCCTTCACTAGGCAGTTCAAGAAGATGATAAGGAGGAAATAATGGAAGAACAAAGCGTCCTCCTCCTCTCATCCCAGGAAGGATCACTATAGATCTGAAAGGCAGCACCCCAAAGGGGACAGGTATAATTCTAAATTTAGTAAACATGTTTCAAATAACATCATTTGCTATTGCTGCAGTAAGCCTGGACATGTCATTGCTGACCGTCTAGTCAAGAGAAAAGAAAGAGATGACAAGAAGACCCATCACCAGAAGGAGAGGAAGGGAGAAAAATCATTTCTAGCCAAGAAAGGAAAGAGCTGGAGTGAATCTGAATCTTCATCTTCAGATTCAGATGGAGAAGAGGAAGCCTACATAGGGCTATTTGCTGCTCAGGAGGAAGAGGACTATCCAGCTACCAGGATAGGAATCAGGGCCCCTCTATCACATTCAGACAGTGATGTAGAGGAGGATGAAGTCATTCAAGATGACCATGGGCTGATGGCTCTAACTGAAGATGAGGACAGCCACAACAATTCAGAACATGAGCAGGTATTAATTCATTCCATATCCTCTTCTGATTATGAGACTGGTCTAAAATCTGATGCACCTTCATCAATTGGTGGAAGTTGTTCAGAAGCTGAGTAAGAAGTCAATCAATTGATTGACAAGTATGGTGTTCTTTTGGAAGCTCTGAAGAAGAGCAAGAAGCTTGCCAAGAGGCAAGCCCAGGAAATTGCTTCCCTTAAAACGACTACACTGAACCTACCACCCTGGTGGCTCAGATGAGTAGACAGATAAGCCATTTAAATGGGTTAACAATTGTGCTATTAAGCACTATTTCCCTGAAGAACAAGGTCATCAAGGACCTTGAGGAGGAGCTTGTGAAAGAGAAGAGCTTGGTGGCTCAATTCTCCAAGCCCAAATCTGTGCTCCCTAATATTGACACCTTCTCCTCTCAAACCAATAGGAGAGGACTAGGATTCAATAAAATGGAAGTAGGATAAGGGAGTGGAGAGAAGATCAAGGGGAAGGCTAAGCCTCAAACCACCTTTCAAAGGTGTTACTTCCTTCCAACAGGTATGACCATGAAAGCATTTATGGTCACTAGAAGAATGGGAGTTTCTATAGGAAGGAAAATACCCCTTCCCATAGTGGACGAAAGGGCATGGGATTGAGTGTTATGAAGGCTCCCCATGAGGAAATTCAAATGGACCAACCTGGACCATTTGTATTTGGAACTTCAGCCCCTCCATTCAAGAATAAGGATGCAAGCTCTTTCAAATCTGCTTCAGCAAAGAGCATAACTGATGTCAAATCTGTTGACAAGGCTTGTTGCTCAGTGTCAGATGCCATCAGATCTTGTATGGCTGCCAAGCCAAAGCAAGCTGATGACATCAGGACAAAGAGCATCAAGACAGCACATAGATTGACTTTCAGTCAAAGCATTGCTGAGAGAAACAGGAAGAATGCAGCTGTCTCTCCTCTTGAATATGTGCACAGTGCCGCACTCCCCTCAAGAAATGTTCAAAAGAGGAGATACAATATTCATGAATGTTGGTGCTGTGGTAAAGTGGGACACTTTTCCATAAATTGTTGGTACAATCCCAATGTACCTAATGCAAAGAAGAGCCTTCCTGCTAGGAGTGCAGCTAGTGTGAGATTTACTCATCAGACTAACAGGCACCTAGGACCCAAAGTTTTTTGGGCTCCTAAGGATAACTAAACTTCTTCTTGCAGGTTAGTTCAAGTACCAGCCTAAGCCAAATTTGGTACTTGGACAGTGGGTGCTCACGGCACATGACAGGAACAAGGTGTCTTCTATAGGACTACAAGCCTATGAAGAATGGACCAAAATTTATATTTGGGGATCTGAAAAAGGAATCACCAAGGGATATGTTATGATATCCAATTGCATAGTCTCCATCACAAGGGTAGCTTATGTTGAAGGGTTGCAGCACAACCTTTTAAGCATAAGTCAACTGTGTGACCTAGGCTATGTCATTGAATTCCACAATGACAAGTGCTTGATTAAAAAGTCTAAGGACTTAGAGACTATTCTCTCAGGCATTAGGAGTGAGAATGTTTATTGCTTAGATTTTATTTGCAATAATTCTCTTACATCTGTTTGTCTTGTAGCTAATGAGAATGAGTCTCTCTGTGTTCAATGGCACAAGAGACTTTCTCATATTAACTACAAGGCAATGTATAGACTTTTCTCTAAAAACCTTGCTAGGAATAGTCCTAATTTAAAATGTATTAAAGATGGTCCCTGTCATGCTTGCCAAATGGGTAAGCAAACAAGGGACACCTTTAAAAGTATTGGCACCAAAGACACTGAAAGATGTCTTCATCTCTTGCATATGGACTTGCTTGGTCCCTTGCCAATTCAGAGCTTAGGTGGGAAGTTGTATACATTGGTGATTGTTGATGATCACTCAAAATATACATGGGTATTCTTCCTAAAGAAGAAGTCTGATACTCTAAATATCTTTATAACTCATGTCAAAGCAATTCAGAATGACTTGCACTGTGCTGTGGTCAGAACTAGAACTGACCATGGCACAGAATTTCAATCTGATGCTATGACAAGGTTTTGCCAAGAATATGGTATCACCCAAGAGTTCTCCTCCCCAAGGACTCCACAACAAAATGGTGTGGCTGAGAGGAGGAATAGGACCTTGATAGAAGCTGGGAGAACACTGCTAAGTGACTCCTCACTCCTAGAATACTTCTGGGTTGAGGCAGACAATACTGCTTGTCATGTTCTCAATAGAGCTTCCATCAATAAGGTTCATGGAATAACTCCCTATGAGATTCTGAAAGGCAGACAACCTACAATTTCATATTTTAGAATCTTTGGCTCAAAATGCTACATTTTAAACAAAGGAAAATCTCAATTAACAAAGTTTACAGAGAAATGCAATGTAGGTGTTCTTGTTGGCTATAGCTCTCATAGTAGAGCTTATAGAGTGTACAACAAGAAGACTAATGTTGTAGAGGAGTCTATGCATGTAGTATTTGATGAGACCAACCTAATATATAATGGCTGGTTTAGATCTTTTGTGTTGACAGGAAATGAACAAGATTTGGAAAGGATGTTTATACAAGACACACCAAGCAGCAACAAAGCTCATTCTGATGCTGCCATCCCTGAAGAGGAAGCAGTCAATATTAATGAAGACATTGTTAGAACCAGCAGAAATAGCGCAGCAAGCTGAGAACATACTGACTGCAGCTACAAGACATCTAAGGGATCATCCCTTGGAGCAGATTATTGGGAATGTTTAGCAAGGCGTGACAACTCGGATCAGGGCTCACAATGAGGCCTTGTTCCTCAGTTTCCTGTCATAGGTAGAGCCTAAGAAGTTTGAAGAGGCCAACATGGATCCTTTCTGGATTCAGGCAATGCAGGAAGAACTGTTGCAATTTAAGAGATGCAAAGTATGGAAGTTGGTGCCAAGACCACAGGGACATAACATAATTGGCACCAAATGGATCTTCAGAAACAAGATGGATGAAAATGGGACAATCATCAAGAACAAGGCAAGGTTGGTTGTAAAGGGGTATAAGCAAGAGGAAGGAATAGACTTTGACCAAACCTTTGCCCCAGTTGCAAGGTTGGAGGCCATAAGGCTATTCCTTGCATATGCAGCCCACAAAGGCTTCAAAGTGTACCGGATGGATGTCAAATCAGCATTCCTGAATGGAAATCTGAAAGAGGAAGTTTATGTAGAGCAGCCATTAGGTTTTGTCCATCCTACTCTATCATCTCATGTTTATCTACTTAGGAAAGCTCTATATGGTCTTAAGCAAGCCCCCGGGGCTTGGTATGAGACATTGTCTAGCTTTCTCATCAAGATTAAGTTCTTGAGGGGAAAGATAGATATCACATTGTTCCTTAGGGAAACAAGGGGCAAGTGTCTCTTAGTCCAAATCTATGTTGATAACATAATATTTGGGCCTACTGATGAAAACCTCTGCAAGAGATTTGCCAATCTAATGCAAGCAGAGTTTGAGATGAGCAGTATGGGTGAACTTAAATATTTCCTTGGGCTCCAAGTGAAACAGTCTGATAATGGAATTTTCATTTCCCAGACTAAGTACACCAATGAGCTCATCAAGAAATTTGGGATGGAATCAGCCTCCACCATGAGAACACCCATGGGATCTAATGTATCATTAGACAAGGATGAAAATGGGAAGGCCTTTGATGAATCCATGTACAGGTGTATCATTGGATCCCTGTTGTACTTGACTGCTAGTAGGCCAGACATTATGTATTCTACATGTGTTTGTGCTAGGTATCAGGCTTGTCCTAAGGAATCTCACTACACCTCTGTCAAGAGGATTTTGAGATACCTCAAGGGCAGCCTAAATCTTGGCCTTTGGTACCCTAGGAACAATGACTTTGAACTAATAGGCTATTCAGATGCAGATTTTGTAGGGTGCAAAGAAGACAAGAAAAGCACAAGTGGCACTTGTCAATTCCTAGGGAGGAGGCTGATCTCTTGGAGCAGCAAAAAGCAAACCAGTGTGGCCATATCCACAGCTAAGTCAGAGTACATTGCTGCAGGTAGCTGTTGTGCTCAACTTTTGTGGATCCAACATCAATTGGAGGATTACAACATAAAGGTTAGTCAATCTCCCCTACTGTGTGACTCACCAGTGCTATTTCTATTGCCAAAAATCCTGTCTCCCATAGCAGGACCAAGCACATAGAAATTAGGTACCATTTTATTAGAGAGCATGTAGAGTGTGAAGATATCAAACTTGAATATGTCCCCACAGACAATCAAGTAGCTGATATCTTCACCAAGCCACTGGATGAGGCCAAGTTCAATTCTTTAAAAATTGAATTAGGAATGATGAATTTAGAATGAGTTCATTTATGAATCAATATCCACTGTTAAAATGCTTATGTTCTCATATGTACAATTCTCACAATATGCACTGTTATGATAAACTGAAATCTGAATTGATCGACTTTACAGTAGGCATAGTCCACATGATAGGGTAGATAATCTCCCTACAATGTTAAATGTAGAACAGTATAATGTAGTATGATCAGCTGGATCAGAAAAATCTGGATCAGCTGAGCTTCAGGTTACCCTTAAACAACTGGGAAAATTCTGGGTTCAACAAACTCTTTCCTGGGTTCGACGAACGTAGAGCTTGTGTTCGACGAACTCAACTCTGAGTTCGATGAACTAAGCTCTATGATGAGTTCAAATGAACTAAGCCTTGAGTTCGACGAACTCCAGTCTGAGTTCGACGAACTCAACTCTGAGTTCGACGAACTCAACTCTGAGTTCGACGAACTCAACTCTGAGTTCGACGAACTCAGGCATAGGATATAATTTCATTAACACTTACAATCAAAAAGTCAATTCTAATGCTCCATGTGAGGGGGAGCTAGAAAGGTGATGATTCTCCATTATATACATGTTTTAGGACTCATTTAGGCTTATTATCATGCATAGGTACTGCATATTAGGTGGATTATCGCTCATATTAGATTAGTAGTTCATTTGCGTAGATAGTACCTTCCAAAGCCTTATTCTGTGTGTTATCTCGGATGCTCCCCTTTTATTCTTTTTGGTGCATATTTTATGTCGCTGGGGAACTTTGTTTCTATGCCCCAGCGGGTATGTTTGAGTTTTCATGCAGGTTCATGGGTCGTGCGACGTTTGGAGTTTGTTTAGGAGCAGTTTATGCCTGAAATGCCACTGATCGTGCGTTTCCTTCACGCACGATCAGTTGATCGTGCGCCTCTAGTCGTGCGCGTTCATCTGCTGCCCAAAAACAGCTTCGGAGTTTGGTCGTGCGTTTGCTATGCACGATCGTGCGCACGGTGGTGCGATTTATTATTTTCTGTAGTTTTGTTTGCAGGTTTCCGGCTACAGCGCGCACGACCACTAGCGGCCCAGTGCGCACGACCCCTGGTCGTGCGCCACTAGTCGTGCGCACTATTTATTCCAGCGCTTATTTATAGCCCGGCTATGCGATTTTAGGGCAGAGAGCAATACCGGGGCGCGATTAGCCCGCCGTTTTGGGCGATTTTCATCCCATCTTCATCTCCATTCCATTTCGATCATCCGGGAGACTCCTCCAGCGATCAAGAGTTGTTTCTCTACCATCGGGGAGCCCTTCCGGCCGTCAGCAAAGCTTTCCTAGTGAGCGTTCTTTAAGTTGTTGCGGAGAAAGTGGAGATCACCGGAGAAAGTGACAGATCTCCGGCACCGGAAGCACCCCTCGACCGAGATCGGAAGCGGATTGACAACTCGCTATTCCGGCCGTGACCGACGGCTCTCCTTCTTGAGTGGTTTTCACTTAACTTATCTCGTTATAACTAGTTGAATATTTGTGTAATGAACTTGAATGATTTGTTTGTCTATGAATGAATTATTTGGTGTTTACATAATCTCCTTTGTATTGCTCTGTGCTGCGTCCGCCTCCACTCCACTCCACTTCCACACACACGTTCTAGCTAGCTCACTCTAGCAAAAGCTAGAGGTGAGAGTGAAAAGGTGCTTTCGACCCTCATCAAAACCCCGCACTGTAGCCATTTCACCCACATACCGAAGCACGGCATCGCGGCCGCTGCACTCACCCCCACTTTGCGAAGAGGTGTGTGCGACCCTCAATCGTCACAGTTACTTTCCGTCCACACGCCTTCCGAAGCACGGCATCGCGGCCGTTGCATCCATCCCTCCTTGCGAAGCGGAGTTTTGACCCGCATCTCTTATTTCTGCAATAGTCTAGATCACCCATCACAAAGCCCTTGTTCTTTACTTTCTTTCACTCGTCATAACAATCGCCTCACTCTATTTTCTTATCACCACAACCTGCATTCCTTGAGAGATCGATACTTGGGGATAACTTCCCATTTTATTACTTGAGCGACCGGTGCACTGCCGTCATATCGCATTTCGTGCCTTCTAATTAGCAGTGCCAAAATATTGCGCATCAAGTTTTTCTCGCCGTTGCCAGGGAATGCAGGCGTGATGAGATGTTGTTTGTGAGTCGATTATTTTCGAGTGAGTCTTTTATTCTTTTTAATTTATTCCTTTTCATGCTATTTTCTTCTTCTATATCATGTGGGCGCATTTGAATATCCGATGTCGTTGGTGTGGGGACACATCCCACACTAGTGATAGGTGTCCCAAGGAGTATGGTGTTGTTCAGAAACCGTACGGAGCCCATAAGTCTTTTGGCTACTCTACTGCACCTTTGTTATCACACCTTTACACGGCTGCCGCACCTTTTGTGCCGGCAAAGCCGGCAAAGCAGTGCCTATTTTGCAAAAGTAGAGAGCACGCCTTGAAGGACTGTGCTGCTTATCTTCGCGAATTGGCGGATGACGATGACCCGGATATCCGGATCGTCTCATCTTCAAATTCTACGTGCACAGCTTCTTCCTCTGATTACGTGTCACTTCCACCTTCACCTTTTGAAGGCTTTGGAATAGACACGTACGTCAGTGTCCCTCATGAATCCGTTTCTGATGCGACACCTCATACTTCTTCGGTTCATGTACCACTTTGCGTGGATTCGTGCCCTTGCGTGGAGAGTGAGCCCGAACTCTTACGAAGCACGACCTCTCCCGCCACGCACGAAATTACATCTGTTGCTGATGTTTTTATTGAGGTCACTTTGCAGGATGTTGCGGACCTGCGCAATGTGGTGCCCACTCTCATGGAGGAGGACAACCTTGATTGTGCTGAAGCAACCGCTTCGGTCCAGTGCGAGGAAGTCCAAGTTATAGAGGAGGCCATTGCGTGCGCTGTGGAGTCTAGTGAAATCTTCGATGATATCATCAGTTTGTCATTGCCGCACCCCATGGGGGATGAAGCCGGGATTGTCCCCTCAGATGAGATTTCTTTTAGTTTTTCTTCCAATTTATTTCCTGACCCCCTTTCTTTATGTACAAGGATGCAGTATGCCCCTCCTCCGGTTGATCAGACCTTATGCATGGAGGAGCTGAAAGCCTGGCGGGATGAGGAAGATACAGTGAAGGAACATCTTGTTTCCTCATCTTCGTTGGTGCTTCCACTTGAGGATTGGTTACAAGGGGGCAAGCGGTTTCTCTTTGAAGATATAATACTGGAGGAGAAGAAGAGAGCGAAAAAGGAGGAGATTTGGGGTTGGAGGCTGAGCATCTTACTTATTTTCCACCCCTACTACCAGGTCCCCAGACCTTTTTCTTTCATCAGCTGTTACTACTTCAAATCAGCTTATAGCTGATTTGTTTTGAGCTTGTAATAATAATTAGGATTTATTGACCTTTGCTTATTCCTAGACTTTATAAACTGCTTTAATACATGTATTTGGTCCACCTTTAAGGACGTTACACAAAAGGGCTTCTTGGGAGACAACCCATGGGAACCACCCGGTTCTGTTTGCTTGATTTAATTTCTATTATGTTTTGTTTGCTTTTGCTTTTTTTACTATGCATGTGTGAACTCGATTGGATGAAGAGGAGGAGATCATTAAAGAAGGATTATACCGCTCTTCTGGCATGCTCTTTGGAGCATAGGTACTCTTAGCCCAGCTCTTAATCTGCTTTGAAAGATTATATTTGGTTGTGTTTCAATTCAAGTCTAGGGGGGAGCGAGCCTGTGCTTACGCTACACGCACATACATGCTAGAATGATGTGTTAGGAAATTTATATTTATTGTCTCATTGCATAACGCACACCACATGCGTTTTATTTTTACCCGTGCGCAATTATCGTGTAAATGCTTGATGAATATGTTTAGAAGTTTGATTGTTAGTTTAGGATTGTGTGGCTGAACAGGATGTGACCCGTGCGGTGCTACTAGTAGAGCGCTCACGCAGCTTAAAAATTCACGTAGAATAGATTTAATTACAAAGTTATAGTTTTATTTACTTCATTTGTGTAATTACTTAATACTCTACTCAAACGGTGAATTTGGTGAATCTAGCGGTAGCCCTAGGTCGAGTGTAGAAGATCTGTTAGCCTCATGTTGTTCGAGTTGGAAGGAGTGGAGACCTTGCTCGGTGGTTAAGAACTTGCCCCAAGCTATTTTCAAAACGAGTGCGTTGAATGATCTTGTTGGGAGCATGATGTAGGCCATCATTTGGTCCGGTTGAGCTTTGATTTCCCAACCTAACGTCATCCTTTGCTAGCCCCATTGAGCCTTACCCTTCCTATTTGTTAAACTCCACTAAACGTTCACCAAGGCCCCATATCCTAACCTAAACGCACTAGAGTCAAGCTTTGAAACTTATACATATTGATGATGATTGTGCGAAGCGGAGAACAAATATGTGGTTGTGTGATGTGGTGTGTGCGCGCAGAAAAAAGATGATGAGATTGAAAAAAAAATTTTGATTGATCCTAAATTATGTCTCTATGGATCTAAAAAAGGAGTAAAAGATCTCTAAAAAGAATCGAACCACAAGTGTGGTAGTCTCGCGCACACCATAGTGCTTAAATGAAGTCTGGGGGAGTGTGCTTCAAGGTGAAGATGTTAAGGTTGAGTTTTGTTTATTTTCCGGAGGTTGAGTGCGTTTAGCCAACGTTCTTCTACTTCATTACCGTACCTTGACCCAAGCCCAAGTCTAACCTAAAAGTCCTACTGATTCTTGATGAGATCGTCTCATGCAGTGGAGAAGGTGTGAAAGGGCAAGCATATGACCATCGACCTTGATGGATTTCTTGGAGAGCTCTTTCTTGAGATCCAATTTGAACAACGATCACCTCAGCAGCTCACGCTATTTTCCCTAGGGCCTGACTGTACGATTCACAAATAATTCACCTTAGAGTAGTGATATTTTGTATTTTACACTTGTAGAAGTTCTTAAAATATAGTCTTTGTTTTAAAATCTTTTCTACTTTATTTTCACGCTCGTTAGTCTTTACTTCCCATCATGTTTCGCCTGCACAGTTGCTTCCTTAACGTTCATTTTTCTACCATAGGATCGAGTGTTTGCCCGAGACGTGCAAACGAGTAAGTCTGGGGGTGTGATGAGTCTCCATTATATACATGTTTTAGGACTCATTTAGGCTTATTATCATGCATAGGTACTGCATATTAGGTGGATTATCGCTCATATTAGATTAGTAGTTCATTTGCGTAGATAGTACCTTCCAAAGCCTTATTCTGTGTGTTATCTTGGATGCTCCCCTTTTATTCTTTTTGGTGCATATTTTATGTCGCTGGGGAGCTTTGTTTCTATGCCCCAGCGGGTATGTTTGAGTTTTCATGCAGGTTCATGGGTCGTGCGACGTTTGGAGTTTGTTTAGGAGCAGTTTATGCCTGAAATGCCACTGATCGTGCGTTTCCTTCACGCACGATCAGTTGATCGTGCGCCTCTGGTCGTGCGCGTTCATCTGCTGCCCAAAAACAGCTTCGGAGTTTGGTCGTGCGTTTGCTACGCACGATCGTGCGCACGGTCGTGTGATTTATTATTTTCTGTAGTTTTGCCTTGCAGGTTTCCAGCTACAGCGCGCACGACCACTAGCGGCCCAGTGCGCACGACCCCTGGTCGTGCGCACTATTTTTTCTAGCGCTTATTTATAGCCCGGCTCTGCGATTTTAGGGCAGAGAGCAATACCGAGGCGCGATTAGCCCGCCGTTTTGGGCGATTTTCATCCCATCTTCATCTCCATTCCTTTTCGATCATCCGGGAGACTCCTCCAGCGATCAAGAGTTGTTTCTCTACCATCGGGGAGCCCTTCCGGCCGTCAGCAAAGCTTTCCTAGTGAGCGTTCTTCAAGTTGTTGCGGAGAAAGTGGAGATCACCGGAGAAAGTGACAGATCACCGGCACCGGAAGCACCCCTCGACCGAGATCGGAAGCGGATTGACAACTCGCTATTCCGGCCGTGACCGACGGATCTCCTTCTTGAGTGGTTTTCACTTAACTTATCTTGTTATAACTAGTTGAATATTTGTGTAATGAACTTGAATGATTTGTTTGTCTATGAATGAATTATCTGGTGTTTACATAATCTCCTTTGTATTGCTCTGTGTTGCGTCTGCCTCCACTCCACTCCACTTCCACACACACGTTCTAGCTAGCTCACTCTAGCAAAAGCTAGAGGTGAGAGTGAAGAGGTGCTTTCGACCCTCATCAAAACCCCGCACTGTAGCCATTTCACCCACATACCGAAGCACGACATCGCGGTCGCTGCACTCACCCCCACTTTGAGAAGAGGTGTGTGCGACCCTCAATCATCACAGTTACTTTCCGTCCACGCGCCTTCCGAAGCACGGCATCGCGGTCGTTGCATCCATCCCGCCTTGCGAAGCGGAGTTTTGACCCGCATCTCTTATTTCTGCAATAGTCTAGATCACCCATCACAAAGCCCTTGTTCTTTACTTTCTTTCACTCGTCATAACAATCGCCTCACTCTATTTTCTTATCACCACAACCTGCATTCCTTGAGAGATCGATACTTGGGGATAACTTCCCATTTTTATTACTTGAGCGACCGGTGCACTGTCGTCGTATCGCATTTCGTGCCTGCTAATTAGTAGTGCCGAAATATTGCGCATCAAAAGGGTTGTTCAAAATGAACAAGAACATCTAATAAAGCTAATAATACTCACATTTAGGGGGAGCAAGTTCCTGCTCAGGTTGAGGGGGAGATGGTCAATTTTAAGAGATGAAGGTTGACCTAAGCGGGATTTGGAAAATGCTTTCTAAACCTTCCCTGGGTTTGTAGCTGCTCCCTCCCAATCCGTAGAGGGAAAAATAGTTGAAGAAACCAGAAAGGGGGAGATGGCCAATGTTATGACCAAATCAGAGTTAGCGCTCTGATAAAGTTATCAGAGTTAGTTATTATGAATATGCTATATAATCTGAGTTAGAAAGGGGGAGATAACCTATGAGCTAGTCAAAGCTTAACATAATCTGTCATGAGGTATCAAAGCATGCTTAAACAATGTTAATGCTTAAACAATGTTATTTTCTAGAAGCAATGATATCATGAATGCTAAATAGAGTATTTGTATGATAGGTTTTTGTTGGCTATGTACCTTAGCATTGGGAATGTTCCGCCTTCTTCAAATAGGGGGAGATTGTTCAGAATATTGCCCTCAATGTTCCTTTGATTTGAAGCGGCATCACTCACAATGCTATGTACATATTGTATTTGATACAATCTATTTTGTCTCAAGTTTTATACAGGGAGATGATATTCCATACATTGGAATATATTCAAAGGTATGCTGTTTAATCAGCTGAGAAGATTTCACTGTCTCAGCTGAACCGCTGAGAAGGCATAATTGGCGTGTTCGTCGAACGCAGAGAGCAGTTCGTCGAACGGAGAATGGAGTTCGTCGAACGAAGAATGTTGTTCGTCGAACGCTGAGACGAGACAGATGAAACAGCTGAGACTTGGCGTGTTCGTCGAACGCATAACTCAGTTCGTCGAAAGCAGAACTCAGTTCGTCGAACGCTGAGACGAGACAGAAGAAACAACTGAGATTTGGCGTGTTCATCGAACGCAGATCTCAGTTCGTCGAAACACAGAACTTAGTTCGTTGAACGCAGAGACAGGACAAAAGCAAGCGTTGAGACGTAGCGTGTTCATCGAACGAAGAATGAAGGTCGTCGAACGCAGAGTTTGGTGAGTTCGTCGAACGCAGAGTATGGCAAGTTCGTCGAACGCAGAGTATGGCGAGTTCGTCGAGCGCAGAGTTTGGCTAGTTCGTCGAACGCAGTATAGCGAGTTCGTCAAATGCAGATTATGTGTTCTGCTCTTGGCGCAAGATGCAGAAAGACAATATGGGATCCACCAGTCTCTCCCATACTAGTCAGAAGGACGGCTAAGAGCCGTTGAAGGTCGGGGATGTATAAAAGAAGAAGTTAGGGCACTTTGGAACAATGTTGGTCGAGTGCTAAAGAAATTGTTTTTCCATTGACGACTGTCGCTCTCGTCTTTCTCCTCCTGCTCACTGAACAAGAAGAAGAAAACTGAGAAAGAAAGAAAGCTCCTCCACAGGAAGGAGCAAGGTGATCTTCTATCCTTCAACAGAAGAGGAAGATCAGGTTGTAGCTGCCATCAACATCTCCAGCTACAAGAAAGAACCAGGTGTGCAGGAACTACAAGGAACTTCTTCTGCTGTCTGCTGTAGTAAGCTTCAACAAAACTTTTATTGTAGGGCTTTTTGCCTGAGCTTATAGGGCTTTTTGCTTGAGTTTGTAGGGTTGATTAGCCTGAGGTTGTAGGGCTGTTTAGCCTAAGTTGTAGGGCTGTTTAGCCTGAGGTGTAGGGCTGTTGGCCTGAGTTGGTATGATCATTGACTGATCTGAGGTAGGGCTATGGAGCCTGAGTGTAGGAGGTGGATTCCTCTGAGGTAGGGCTGCTGTGCCTGAGGCAGGGTTTGTGCAAACCTGAGAGATCCTGAGGGATCTGTGTTGTAGGCTCTTGGAGCTGAGATTGGAGGAGTTGGCCTGTCTAACACACTGTTAGTAAGGTGAAGGGGGAAAGTGGACTACCCATAGACACACTGTCTTGGGGAACCACTATAAACACTTGTGTGTTTTCTGGTTGTGCTTGATTTCTTTCATAGAATAGTTTTAACTGTTTATATCTGGAAAGTAAAAATCAAAAGACCTATTCACCCCCCCCCCCCCCCCCTCTAGGTGAATTAGATCATATACCTATAATCTTTCACACATAGAGATTCAACATCATTTCATTCGGGAGAAGGTGTTGGAGGGATCTCTTATGGTTGAGCATGTGCAGAGCAAGGATAATGTCGCGGACATACTTACAAAGCCATTGTCAATGGAACCGTTCACACGGTTGAGAGGTCTACTTGGGCTGACTTCCACTTCCCACTTCAAGGGGGAGTGTTGAATTTTTGAAGTGGAAGGGAAGTGGAGTGGGTTGTCTGTTCTGGGAGACCGCAGGTGAACGCGCGGCTTGCGCGGGTTGTTCTGGCGACTTGTTCTAAGTTGGCCAGGTGTTCAAGTCGGTTTGCCTTCTTGCAGTGACTGCGCGGGTTGTTTCTGACGACTTATTCTGGTCGGTCAGGGTTATTGAAGAAGTTTTATTCTTGTTATGAGACCAGGCGGTTTGTTTGGTAACCGCGCAGTTTAATAAGGCTGTGTCTGTATCCCTTGGGGCAGTGACGACATCTGTTGGCTTGCCTATAAATAGGGGTGCAGAACCCGAGGCAGATAGAACAACAAGGTTGCAAGTTTTAGAACTGTTGAACTCGCAGCTCGGGCAGTCTTTGCAGCGGTCTGACTTTGTCGGTCTCATTTTAGGTTGGGCGGTCTGGTGTGGCTGTGGTTGTTCGTTGACTGGTTGCAGCGAACTCAGAGATCAGGCGACCTAGCGGTTAGGCGATCAGGGAGTTGCGGTCTGGCATCAGTGCAGTTTAGTTCTTGTGTGTTCGCTGAAGCTTCTGTGATCAAGCAACCTCGCGGTCAGGCGGTCTGAACTGCGGACGGTTGTTGTTATCAGCAGTTGAATAAGGCAGCAGGTTGTGCGGTCTGTGATTGCGGTCTGACAGTTCGCAGGTCATCAAGCTTGCTCTGTTCGCGCTGTCTCAAGGATAGTCGTGCGGTATGACTGTTCGAGCGGTCTGGCGGCCATTGATTTGGCAGTTCGCTGGTGGCTTGTTTTTTGTCTTGTGCTTCTCTCCTTTGTGATTCTTATAAATCATGTCTCGCCATGTATGTCTCGAGCTGTAAATAGATAGTTAATACAAGAGCACTATTCTGTCCTCCCATTGTCATTTATTGTCATACTTATGGATTGTGTTGAAGTGTTCCGCTTTATTACTTCATTCCTTGCCTCTAAAAATTTATCAAGGACCTGCATCAGAACACAAGTAGCTCGCCAAATATGCGCGACATTCAACCACTACTCGCAGAAATGAAGAATATGGAAAAAAATTCAGACATCATCACAACAAACAGGCAATAAATGAAGGGCGAGATTTGAATACTCACCAAATAATATTACATGAATAAAAATGTTTAAATTACAACTAACTCGCCAAAATGCGTTGCACTCAACAAAGATGAAAAAAAGAGACTACTAAGGACCCTAAAGATTCGCCTGAGTATCGGGGGGTTGTGGATGTCGCCCAACCCAGCCCATGCTGCGTGCTCGCTTGGAATGCTCAAAGGCCAGGGTCATCGCATCCTCTCCCTGCCACAGCTGGTCCTTGATCCTCGCAAGCCGTCCAACTGAGCCCATGCTCGTGTGCATCCTGACCAGCTCGTCTTGGTGCAGCTGTTGGCGATGCTCAATCCTAGCAACACGATGCTCCAAGTCACTGACAGACTGAAGGAGAGATTCCGCACCAGCCAGCTGAGTATCAAACTCTTTCATCTTAGATACCCACACCTCTAGCTCGGTCAGGCGACGATGAGGCTCGCTGGCCGCAAGGCGCTCAATCTTCGCCTCCAGCTCCAAAATGGCGCAAGTTGTCGTCTCCTGGTACTCGTGAGAAGAAAGCCCGATGGCGTCAATTAGGTCCCCCACCGGAGTATGGGCGCGAGCTGCAAAAAGAAAGGATCAATAAAGCTTTAGTAAACGAGCATAAACTGAAGATCGCAGCATCCACCAAAAGCAAACGACCAAATTACCAGGCCGATGAGCTTCGTTCCTCGTATCGCGGCGAGGACTGCGAGATTGCCGGCGAGGAGAGCTCCCTCCTCGATGCGGAGACAGGATGCGGTGGCCAGCATCTCGCCGGCTAGAGTGAGATCCACCAGTGTGTTCCCTGCTGGGAGGCACATTCCCCTGGTCGCGACCATCCACTGGTCGCCCTCCCCCCTTGGGCGAAGAACCCGAAAGAGCCCCAACCTCGCCTCGACGCGAGGACTCCACCGGATAGGTTGAGGGAGCGGTAGAAGACGGAGAGCGATGATCATCCGGAACATCGGCAGGAGGCGGCAATGGAGGTGATGGCGGAAGCCCACCCGCGGGCAGTTGCGAGCTGCTCGCCAGTTCTGGTCGAAATAAAGGCGGTGGCGGTGGAGGCACGCTACTCGCCCATGGAGCCCCTTGCTCGCTCATACGTCTCTTCTCTAAGGAAGAGTTGTAAAGAATTCGCTCTAGGTGACCACGACGAGATCCCCCCCCCCCCCCCCCCCCCCAGCTTCGAGCGTGACCATCGACGATGATGGCAGTTGGGTGACGTCCAGATGCTCGACCGACGCTCCATATGATGGAAGATCTGCAAATATAAGAAAGAGGCGTCAGAACAACGCCAGCAACACCAGTATAGCAACATTCCTAGGCAGTGAGTATGAAACTCCTACCTCGCGGAGGAGTGAGATCAGGTTGAGTGTGGGACTGGGACCCAGTGGCATCCGCCTTAAGAGCGACCTCGGGTGCAGGATGCTCGGAGGCAGGCTGCTCACCCTCGACAGAGGCCCAGGGCACTGTGCAGATATCGGGTGCTCGTTAGAACCTCATGCTGATCAACGGGAGGATCGACGACACCCTCCGTGGGAGCTTTCTTCTTCTTCTTCTTCGCGAGCTTCTTCCTCTTTTTAGAGGCGAGGAAGTGCTCAAGCTCGGCATCGACGCGAACAGGTTTCCGAAGGGGCGTCAACAAGCCAGTAGGTCGGCCATATCAGTGGAAGCTTCCTCAGCAGCACTACGGTAATCTTAAGCGAGATCAGGAAAGCAGTTCCAACCAGAGACCCCTCCCCCTCTATATATAGAGTCCAGGCATCGGCCAGTGAGATGCCGACTACAACCAGATACTCGCTAGTATGACAACTCGTTGAATAAAGGTTCGATGATTCTTTCTGAGCAACTGTGTTGCTCGCAAAGAGCGGGAATTGTGTACAACCCTTATTCACTGAGGGTGGGGATCATTCAAAGTCACATAGGCAGAAGTCAAAGTCAAAAGGTCAATGCAGAAGCTAGGAGTCGAAGAGCCAAGACAGACCAACCAGCATATTCAACATAAGGCCTATGCGAGTAGTGGTCCGGTATGTGCGAGCAACCCCCACTACTCGGCAGGTGGGCAACTAGAGGCAGTACTCGCCAAAAGTCAGGCGAGGTCCCCTTGATCCTCGCATAATCGCCGGGCTGGGTGGGCTATAAATAAGACACCCCTCCCCTTTCGTTTTCCTATAAATAGGACCCCATGGGTACTTGGATTGGCACCCGAACATGAGCTTTTGGAATCCAACTTCCGAATTCTTGGACCCGTCATCCTAGGCTTCTACTCCTGATTCTCGCCAAGTCGGTGCCTTCCTCGTACCCTGCTCAGTTATCTTTGGTTTTGGAGGAGAAGTCTCTTCTGAGCATCTGGGTATGTGGTAGGACCTCCCTGCTGCAGCGCCTGGGGTCCTGTTGTTCACGTTCTAGTTCCTTCGTCGTCGCTAGTCAAACCATCTAGTTGGATCGCTGGGCGAGTAGCCTCCGACTGCATTGATCCGAATTTTGGAGCTAGGATTTTCCTGGCTTCAACAGTAGCTAAGTATAAAACACACCTGGTGGCTAAAAGTTTCACACAAGTAAGCGGAGTAGATTATTTTGATGTCTATTCACACGTGTGTCACCTAGCAACCATTCAGATCCTCCTTGCTGTTGCATCTATTGAGAAATTTGTTGTTCATCAATTGGATGTTAAGACTGCATTTTTGAACGAAGATCTGACCGAAGAAATCTACATGAATCAACCCGAAGGTTTCATTGTAGAAGACCACGAAACCAAGGTCTATAAGTTACTTAAATCTCTATACGGAACAAAACAAGTATCTAAATTATGGCATGAGAAGTTTGACTATAGTGTAAAGAACATGGGATTCATGTCGAGTCTCTCGGATAAATGTCTTTACATACGTCATAGATCAAATAAAGTCATTATAATATGCTTGTATGTCGATGATATGCTCATTCTAGGGACTAATCAATCCGAAGTGAATGGTGTCATGTCAGGCCTAAAAAAAGAATTTAGCATTCAAGACCTAGGTGTAGCTGAAACTATACTAGACATGAATGTGAGCTTTGGGAGAAATAGCATCTCCCTAAGTCAATGCCACTTCATAAAATCAATGTTGGATGCGTGGGGATACAGTGAAAGTAAAGCATTAGAGACACCTTATGACTACAATAACCGGTTAAAGCCCAATGAAAGAGCTACAGTTAGACAAATAGATTATTCTAAACTCATTGAGAGTCTCATGTATGTTATGGTATGCACTAGACCTGACATAGTCTTTACGATCGGCATGTTATACAGATTCATTAGCAATCCTGGTCAAGACCATTGGAATGCCCTCGATATGCTAATGAGATACTTAAAACACACTCAAAAGTATGTCTTATGTTACTTTGGTCATCCTTCAGTTCTTGAAGGATATTCTGATGCATCATGGTGCTCGGAAATAAATGACAGCAAGTCCACTAGTGGTTCTATTTTCACACTAGGAGGAGCAGATGTAGCCTGGAAGTTCAATTTGCAATCATGTATTGCTCTCTCTTCTATGGAATCTGAACTCTACGCTCTAGCTTCAGCGGGAGAAGAAGCAGAGTGGATAAGAGATTTGGTGATGAACATTCCAATGATGAGCCTGAAGCTAAGCTCTGTTGCAGTTTACTGTGACAATCAGACAACTAAAACGATTGCTATGAACACTCTGTTCAATGACAAAAGAAGGCAACTAAGGATGAAACAAGCCTGATTGACCTCACTCACAAATCAAGGGATTATGACCCTGATTGATGTGAGATCAAAAGATAATGTTGCAGGCGCTTTGACAAAAGGCTTGAATAGAGTTCTCACAATAAAAGTATCGGGGGAGATGAGACTACAGTTCATAGAAATATGAAACTTTCCTCCTATATTTATGTTGATAGTAAGAACCTATAGTCGCAGCATTCAAGCATCTAATAATAAACTGAAAACCCCAAATAATTTCTTGATGAAAACCCAAGATGGTTAGATGTTAGTTGTTCCACATTTGGTAACTAAACATCTTTCTCATTGTAAGTTGATTTGAGAATTATTCAACTGAGAATAGAACGTTGTTGCAAAGGTTAATCTAACATTAATGATCATAACACATTATTCCACATTTGATAATGTTGCAAATGACGTTGTGTCAAGTCATATGATAAGGTACATAATGATCCTTAATGAGTAAGATAACAACGTGTGATTTGTTAAAATCATAACTTGACCGGTCCCAGTTAGACTCATAACTTGACCGGTCCCAGTTAGACTGGATAGAGATGCTGACAGTGCTATCTCGCTACTGCTACGAGTACTAAGCTCCTTTAGGTAGAGCTAGTTTATTTCAAACGTTACTGCATATGTTTATGAATTCATGGAGCCTAAAACTTATGAAATGTCTTGCAGGCACTGGTGAAGATGGAGGAGAGAAAGTAGATATTGACATGGGTGAAGATGATCTACTATTTGAGTAGAATTATTATTTGTTTTGATCCTTAGCACTTTCGTTTTCAGACTTATAATTCCTGAGTAGCACTTTTATATTTTGGATGTTTAATTTTACATGTTAAAATTCTTTTTATGTTTAATTGTGCTAACTATTCTAGAAAATATGTGACTTCGGAAACTTTTGCTCTCTACTTTCTGCATTCCGAAACGTAAACGTTATATGTCACAAATATATGAGGAGATTGTTAATGTATATTTGGATTTATAACAGTCTCGAAGGCTTAACGGGTCGGTTTGGATACTGGGACATCCGATACCCGTATGGAACCTAGGGTTTCACTATAAATACCTAGCCGGGGGTAATAGTTAGTAGATTTCACTTTGATCCACACCCAGATGCTTCGAGCGACGCCAACATTTTTGACATTCTTATTCATTGTAACATAAAGAATTCATGAATTTTTAAATGTATATTTTAAATCCTTAATTTTTCATCTTTTAAAAAACAATTTATTTATTTTTAGTTTAAATCGAACTTTAAATTTTATCCCATTAAACATACCAAATTTATAGAACTTAGTAAAATGATATATTATAAATTTTAAGTTATTTTAATCCAATAAAATAACTTAAACTTCTTCTCTTGCTATGATTTAAGGTTATGCTAATTAAAAAAAGAACTTCATTAAATTTTATAAATTTAGGTGGTTTAATGAAATATAAAATAAAATTTTAAATTAATATAACTTGAATTTGAATTTTATTTTATTATATCTATATATAAGTGAAAGTGCACAGCCCCTGTACAGCTATGACATTGCACAAGCCACGACAGTATCTCCACCAGTGCACATCATTACACCACCGTGTGGGTGGAGCTATTGTATTGACATGTTGGAAAAATAAGAGCGCACGTAAATTTTGTTTTAAATCATTAACCAACATTATTTTTTCCTTCAAAATGATTAATTTTGATTTAAAATGAATGGCCAGGATGAAACAGATATACATTGTTTATTGACTCTCATCTTTATTTTGGAGCCTTCTCCCTCTCAATCTGTATAGTGACATGGTTTATGTTAAACTCTTTTCTGATATACTCAATCACATGATCGAGAATTACATCAAAATCAACATCGGGTATAATTGTAACATGGCAAGCCAACAAAACTTTGCCTGTGGTTATGGACCATAAATGCAGCTCGTGAACCGTGACTACTCCCTCCACCTCACAGACCCCCTTCTCGAGCTTTGCAACATCGATATCTCTCGGCGAACTCTCCATCAGCACTGCCAGTATGTTTTTTATCATGTTTATAGTCGTGGTCATAACGATCACTGAAAAAATTAGTGTACAGAGGAGATCCACCACCTTCCATTCAGGTTTATACCAAATGATTGCGCCCCCAATCAACACCCCAATACTCTGAAGTGAGTCCCCCAATGCATGAAGGTACGCGCTCTGAATATTAATGTTCCGTTTATTTTTCTTCAACTGTGGGTTAAAGGCTTGAGCGTTGTTGTTGTTGCGCCGTAACTGCCTCCGATCATCATTTTCAGATATAGTGCTCATATCAATTTCAATGCTATGACTCTCGTTATGATGATGGTGGTGACCACTGTTATGGTCATGGCCATGTTCATGTTCATGGCAATGGTCATCTTCATGGCTATGACCATGATCATGGCCATGATCGCCATGCACATGACCTCCTCCATGGCTGTGGCCATGATGATGACCAAGTAACACAACCATGATAATGTTGACAAGCAATCCAATGGCCGCGATTACAAACATCAACTTTCCATGCACTCGAGTTGTTCCATGTATCATTCTCATTACGGCTTCATACAATATAATGCCAGTTATGAGCCATATAAGCTGGATGGAACCCAAGGCTCCGAGGATTTCGATTCTATAAAACCCATAAGAATGGCGTGGCGTTGCTTCCCATGCTGAGGCCCATATGGAGAAGAGGGAGATGAAGAAGGATGCCAAGTCGGAAAGAAGATGAGCGGCGTCGGTGAGAATGGAAAGGCTATTGGCCTTTATTCCTCCAACAACTTCTACACAGATGAATATCATGCAGATGAGAACCGCCATGAATAGCTTTCTCATGGAAGCCGACCTCTCTTTTGCATCTTTGTTTGAATCACTACCGTAGGTAGATAAACTACAGCCATGTCTTCCACAAATCTTAACGTTAGCATAAAGTGGTGCAACTGTTTCGTCCACCTGAGATTTTTGTAAGATTTGTGCTTCCATCTGTAGAGTAAGATTGATGAAAAGAGTCCGTGAATTAATTTTAAGATGAAATTTCTCGAGAAGATAGGTGAATTATATTGTAATTTCCTTAATTTTTTTAAGTAATAACTATGCATTTGTTTCTAATAAGTAAAATTGCATAACTTACATTGATGTGATTCTTTTTTATCATTCTAGTTAATTCATAACACATAAGAAAGAACACTTGTCGTAACATTTCAAAATCAAGAAAGAGATAGAAAAAAAAAGATTTGATCGTCTGAACTACCTTGGAGAGAAGTATTCTTGCTTGAATATGAAGCAGAAGAGCAGGGGAAGAACTTATATAGCACGAAGGGGGAAAGATTTTCTTTTCAAGAATTAATGGTTAATAAGAGAGTGAAAAGTTTGGGACACTCTTATTGTCATAAAGCTGTGTACATATATGTTGGTTAAAATAAAATATTAAAGAATTTTTTTAATGGCTAAGTAGAAAGATTTGCCCATTTAATAACGATTCAGACTTTTCTTTTACGAGATTGCTATACGCACATTAGAAATGGCTATATGCAAACCAAATTTATCTCATTTTATTTGATGAAGAGGTTTTAATTAACATATTTAATAGAAGCTCTACATGTAGACCAAATAGGACTCACACATCACTCCTTCGCCTGATGTCGCCTATTCTATGAAATGGTTCTAGGGTTTCGATCCTCTGCGTCTGCCGATCCACATGCCTCCAGTGGCTTCTTCTATGCCGACATATTTCTACTCTCCGGCCATTCACTTACATGCGCACAATCAACCTCGCTGTCGGTGACATGGAGTGGGGTTGATCCACGGTGAGAGGTGAGATGCATGTTTACCTATAAGAAGCATCCATTCAGTGAGGAACTTACAACATGGTATAATCTACTTGGTTTTGATTGAAAACACGTCTTGCAAGCGGGCCGAAGATGTCCATAACAAACTAGTGTTGGCGGCGGCGGCGAGGACGGTGCGAGAGGAGTGCACACATGACAGGAGTGAGGGGCTGCGCACGGGCCCCCGGATGTGTGCTTCCTGTGCGCGCGATGCCGGTGCCCGCGCAAGGCCGCATGCTGCGGGAGCATGAGCTGCCCGCCTGCGAGCAGTGGAGTGCGGCAGGGCGCCCTGCGGGCGCGCGCTCCCGCATCCTGAAAGGGCGCGCGTGCACATGGGTTCCTGCTGTTGGGCTTGTGTTGATCGAGGCGGGCCATTTCGACGAGCCGATTGAGATTGCGGGATATGAATTTCGATTTGACTTATTTGAATTTTAAAAACTAATAATAATCACATGAAGAGGTGGACCATTTCTTCTTTTTAGCTAAAGGTAGAGCAAGCCAAAATATGTTTTATTTTAATTATTGTTTTCAACTTTTTATTTAGTTTTTTTTATATTTTAAAACCATTGTAGTCAAATCAAGCTTTATCTTCCAGTGCCGAGGGCACGGTAACACGGTTTCTCCTCCAAACAGCAATGCCAATTTCAGCCGGCTCACAATCTCCTTCCATTTGAAAACAATTTTTGTATTTTATTTTATAATAATAATTACAATGATAGTGAAGAAACAGATGCAAGGTATTTTGGCTCAAATAAATTAAATTTTATTGATAAACAAATAGAGTGACGAGGAAGACCCCGAAATTTAGTGTAGAAGGCCGGATGAGTCCAATATGATGAACCTACGGACACATGATGACATAAAATTCGAGGTTATATATATATATATATATATAAATATATATATATATATATATATATATATATATATATATATATATATATATATATATATATACGAGTGACAGTGCAAGGGGAGCCACACGTGTCATGCATGACAGTACCCTGTCCGCTTCCGGCATGCACCCAGTTATATTTATTTTATTTTATTTTTTTCATTTATTTTTATAAATTAAAAAAAATAAAATATTATGTATTTTATTTTTAAAATATTTATATTTTATAAAATATTTTGTATTTTTTTCCATTTCTCTTTATCAATTTCTCTCTCCAATTCCGTCACCCTCTTTCTCCTCACTCTCTCTCTTTTAATTGTGGGGCCCACTCCCTGTCTCCCTCTCTCTTTCCCTCTCCTTATTTATTTCACTCTCTTTCTCCTCTCTCTCTCTCTCTCTTAATTGTGGGCCACACTCTCTCTTTCTCTCTCCTTATCGAACGGTCGATATTAATTGGCTGGGCATTACACCGATAAGAGGATTTATTTATATATTAGTATATATATATGTATATGTATATATATGTATATGTATATATATGTATATGTATATGTACATACATGTATATATATATGCATTGGGATTTTAGGGAGAGAATCGGTTCTCTCCCCCTTAGGGAGAGACGGGAGAAATCCATCAAAATATATTTTATTTCAAAAAGTGATCAGCATGAAAGTTGTAGATCAAATCTACATGAAAGTTGTAGATCAAATCTACAACTTTCATGTTAATCACTTTTTGATTTGAAGCCGTTTAGGCCCCCGATTTGGGACCCGAAAAAAGTCACGCTGAATCCCGACGTCCAAAATCGGGGGCCAAATCTTATATTTGGCGTGACTTTTTTCGGGTCCCAAATCGGGGACCTAAACAACTTCAAATCAAAAAGTGATCAACATGAAAATTGTAGATCTCATCGAGATCTA